>CM060903.1:1276825609-1286825609 GCA_030737815.1 Allium fistulosum | reverse complement strand
GAGTTGATCTTCAGCTTGCAGGGAGGATGCCTCCGTAATCTTAACTCCTGGCAAAGGACGGTGCAAAACCACAGACTTCCGCCTCCCAGACTTAGGCTGTTTCGAGGCCACTGCTTTGCCTTTCCTCTTTGCATCGGACTCCGGGGTTGCATTAGCAGGTCCAACCAACGGTTCCTCGTCAGTATGAGTTTTCTCGGAATCGGGTTCCTCGATTATCACAACCCTGGGCTTCATCCGCTTGACCTTTTTCCTGGAGACGGTCTTTAATGCACCGTCGAGTCTTATGCTCTGCCTCCGGCCGATCAGCCCAAGGGTTCTAAGATTCCGATCTGTCAATAACAGTTCAATATTCCTTTCTTCGCTAGGAATCTCTTGGAGGACCCGAACAATCTCTTTATAGTAGCCACCCTCAGGCCGCTGGATGATAGCTGAAAGAAAAAGAGAGGGAGACGTAAATATAATTTCACTCCGAAAATTGTCCTGTCAATTACTTGGAAAAAAAGACGATACTCACGTCTGAACAGCCATCTCCTGGCAAACCCTGGAGGACATCGGACATAGAACCACTCTGACTTAAAGTAGCTTAGCCTAGTCCACGACCCCGCGACAACTTGGCAGTTCCTTACAGACTCCAAGAACGTATAAGATGGGCTGTCAGTCCGACTCTTGAAATTAAACAAGTATCTTATGTCGGTCATACGGGGAGGACGATGGAGGTACTCCATGAATACAATGAACAAGCTGTTGAGTGAGGCATATCCGTTTGGATGCAATTGAGACGGAGCGATGTCCAGATAAGCCAACACTTCTCTTATATAGTCATTGAATGGAGGAAGTGTGCCGGCTGTGCACGCATGCCGATTAAAAGCAGTATACCCCTCCGGGGGATTATGTGGCCTGTCATCCGGTCCAGGCAACAATACCTCATCCAAAGATAAACCATGCCTTAAGCATATTCTCCCTAGCATGTCTTCAGAAATATTGGACGGGACAGAATCAGGTGGGCTATTAATGAAGGACGCATCGGGCAACTCGTCCGGAGCTGGACCAAGAGCTTCGGTCTCGATGACCGGAATCTCAATTCTGGGAAGGACAGGGTTCTGAGTTTCTTGCTGCTGCGAACTTGACGGTTCCATCACTAGCTAACTCACGAGAAACCATCATTAGATGATAAAAAGCCCGTGCATTCCCCAGTGTAAAGTGCATGAATGTGTTGTGTAGTGCAAATGTTGTGCGTGACTTGAGCAAATTCTGCAAAATTAAAGAAAACACGCTAGCGACGAAACTCTGGACGTCAGACCGACAATGACCGTCATCGCTGACCGTCACGATCGCGCAACCCAGATGTCAGATGGCTGATTCAAGTGTAAGTCCGTTATATGTTCGTTAGGTTACAGTTCCATCGACGAGCTTCGAAAGTCAGTCAAATATGCAATCCTGTAATCAAGTCCAATTATGCAAGGCAGAAGCTCGTCGGAGTCGAGTATAAGAGCATGCAAAAGTTCGCTAAGTTCGTCAAATTTCAGCATGGAATCGATCGTAGTTCAGATTCAAATTCAGTCGGAGGCGTGATATCTTTTGTATAGATCCAGTTCGAATCGATACTTTCGTATCGATCAGGTCGACTCGATACCTTTCGTATCGATGGCAGTTCGTATCGACCGGAGGAGGAGATTTCGTATCGATCAGATAGGCTTACTTCGCATCGGCCAAGGGTTAACGGCTGTGTGACAACCAAGTGCAATAACTTTGCATCAATCTGGGGCTATCGATATTGAACCAATGAGATCTCATGGTCTTCGTATCGATCGAGGGAGGCAGATTTTCGCATCGATCACGCGGGCCAAACGCTTACATCAATCATCTCAGTTCAACACAAGCCCCAACCACCTTAGATCGATGCGAACCTCTGCATCCCCTTCAACCCATCAATCGATGCGAAATCATGAAATCTGGGTCGAGTCGAACCCTCCTGTCCCGGATCGACACGAACTAGAGGTGAAACAATTCCTCCAGAACTCTTTCTTCTCCGATTGAAGCGAGCATCGCCATGGCCATCCTCGACCAAGCTCTGGTCCAGATCTGGCCTTGGCACCACCAAAATCGATAATCAGCAAAGGCACGATGGATCTGAGATCTGAACTTCGTCGCTCGAATTTAGCCGTGATTGCTTATTTACCTGAATTGAATTGGAGTTTGGGGAAATAATAAAATGATGTTTGATCGATTCGAAGATTGGAGTAATTCTTCTCTCCCAAGTCCGTGAATCGATACGAGGATGCAGAAGACAACAGTAAAAGTAAAAGGTAAAAAAGTGAGAAGTGACGAAGTCCCAGATATTTATATGAAGCCTAGGACGGTACCGAGTCGATTCGACTCCCAGTCAATCTGACCGGTCGCAACCAGTCAGACGGCGCATCGAAACGAAGGCTTGTTTCGAACCCACCAGACTTTATCGGTTCGAAGCGCACAGGGAGGCCACATGAATACGATGGGTCGATGCAAACGCTCTCTTCGAATCCATCAAGCTGTGCATTCATCGAGGCGAAATGTTCACCAGACACCATCGTTTCGAAACATCCTAATTATGAGCCACCGATTCGAAACAGAGCAGACCTGTTAATACGAGCGTCACTTTCGTATCCATCAAAATCTATCGATACGAACATTCATTTCGTATCCACCAGATATCACCAATTCGAATCAGAATTCACCGCCATTTGTGACCATCGATACGAATGCCCATTTTCGTATCCATTAAGTCAACCCACATCGATACGAAGAAAGGCTTTCCAACTGTTAGCATCGATTCATGAGAGGACCGATACAAGAGAATGTCCAAAGGGTACGACTTTCAAATTATTCAAAGAAGACCTGCAGCTTTTCAAAGCACGTCATGTTTTCACAAGACGTACTTTGGGGGGCAAATGTTATCACGCCTTTTGGCAAGGCCAGGACACCAAGGAGTTGGATTCCAAATGTCGTTTGTCATGGATATCGTTGAATTTTGACCAAGTCCGGATCAAGCCCCAATCGATGAGACATGATCGGGAAAGTAAAGCAAGCCAACGTTCCAAGTTTCAAGTCAATCCGAGTTCATACGCACAGGTTATGATGGATACAAGTTGGAGGGAAAAGCATGTTTTCGTATCCATCAGCAGACCCCATTTCGTATCCATTGAAACGTATCTATTCGTTCCGATGGAGCTAGTACATCGAGTTCGTATCGATGGGTTTCGTATCCATCGGTGGTCCTCGTTTCGCATCCATCGATCTCATATCGACCAGAATGATTACGTCCACACAGTGGTGAGCTTCGTATCCATCATCCAATGTCTACTTCGTATCCATCAGTCAGTGCCTGCTTCGTATCCATCAGTCAGTGCCTGCCTCGTATCCATCAGCCAGTGTCTACTTCGTATCCATCAGTCAGTGCCTGCCTCGTATCCATCAGCCAGTGTTTGCCTCGTATCCCTGGATGAAGTCCTACTCGAATCCATCAGGTCAACCAGCTTGGATAACGTGTCATATCTCGAAGGAAACGAGGCGAAATACATGGAGTCGAAGCAGTCAACACGGAGCGAATACCGGATCGAGGCAAAGCGCGCGCATTATGTCATCCCTCGATGCGAATGCGCCGAGATATATGGAGTCGACACGGTCGACTCGAAGTAAAGACCGGATCGAGGCGAAGTGTGCGTTCCATGTCTTCCCAGAAGCGCGTGATACCATCGATTCGAAGCCTTCAGCTCAGAGAAATGGATTCGAACCAGACAGCCTAGCGAAGAACATCGCCTCATATCGATGATATCTCTCAATCCACTGATCCAAATACCATGAAATTTTAACTGAAGGTTGCACACATACCAAGGAACATCTCCACCAATTTTGAGCTCAATTGGAAGTAGTCTTGATCGATACGAAATGATTTCGTATCGATCACAGATTGACTTGAAACTCTCTGGAAGTGGTCGAATGGGTCCCCTCACGTGTCAGGCCAAGTCTCCCGGAGTTTGAGCGAAATCCAAGCCTCCTACGCCTATAAATAGAGCCCCAGAATCAACGGAAAAAGGATCTTTTTTCTCTGAAGCGTCCAGACTCTGCCGGATTGAGATTTGCATCCTACTTTTGCTGTCAATTTCGAATTCTAAACTATAATCCGCTGTTCATTGCTGTAAACGCTTGTAATCATTGAAAGAGAATCAATAAAAATCATCAAAACTTCATAGTGGACGTAGGCTATACGCCGAACCACTCTAAACTGCTTGTCTGTGCATTTTACATTCCTGTTTGTTGGAGTTTTTGTTAGATAATCTCTGTTTTACATTTATAATCTTCATTTTATCTCTTCAAACAACTCCCGAAGAGTGTTGTGCCCATTTTTGGTACAAACACAGACTCTATGATTTTGTTCACAGCTTCAACCTATCCATTTTCAGTTATAATGGATCATGGAAGGTCATAAGGACAGATGACGTTATGGATAAAGAAGTGAATTATTTTCTTCATCTTGGTCGTGGTTAAGAGTTCTTCATCTGCCCATTTGGTGACGTAATCAACTGCTATGATGGTGTATTTTGCACCACCTTTAGGATCGACAAGAAGATGATTTCAGTGCCCCCAAGTGGCAAACGGCTATGAACTAGCCATTTGAATAATTTCCATCGGCGGGGTTCCTGGATTTTTTGCAAACATCTTGCACTCGTCACATTGTCTAGCATGATCAACCGCATCTGGGTTGATAGTTGGCCAGTAATACCTGTAGCAAAGTATCTTCTTTATCATGGTTTTCCCCCTGATGTTATTACCACATTCATCTTCATAGACTTTGCTTAAGATATCATCATGGGCGATATGCCGAAGCATGGGGATGGATAAACTCCTTTTGACACACGAATTATTCTTAGATGATTTGGCGTGAAGCTTTGAGGAGGATCCATCGTTTGCCATTCCTCCGTTCAGTAAGAATTCCTCATTTTAGATAGTCTTTGATAGGAGTCAACCATGACACCTTTTCATTTTGTTCGCTGAGTACGGGTGTAATGATGTAATACGTGAAGTCAGTTAGTAGCTCTTGGACTTGGCCGAGAAAAGGAGCAAGACAATGCCCCCTAGCAAGATCAACTTCCTTAAATTTGTATACTACCAATCAAGAATCACAAAAGATATGTAAAGTTTTCACTTCAAATCCTCTAGCAAGTTTGAGGCTGGTAGTTAAGGCTTCATACTAAGCATCGTTGTTTGTTACAGGTAAATCGAGTTTTAGGACGTAGCAGATTGATCGTTCCTCAGGAGTCATTATCATGACTCCTATGCCATAACACTGATCATTGGATGCTCCATCCGCGTACATTTTCCATCTCATGTTTGGTTCTCTGCTACTCTTCGAGTAGTGAATTTGGGTGTGAGGTCTGCTAATTTCCGTCCTTGGATAGCCCTTCGTGGGAAATAAGTGATATCGAATTAGCTTAGTTCGATATTCTATTTAAGTAGTCTTTTAGACGTCTCAGGTCATTGTATGCCCTATCGCAACGGCTGGTAGGCATAGACGTTGATGGGGTGAGCCTAAAAGTAAGAGTGGAGCTTTCATGATGAAATCAATAGGATTGTGCTAGCTTTTTTAGCTTCTGGTTGATATCCAATGCATGGCTCGCGATAGTTAATGAAATCACATATGCATGTCAGAATGGGTCCAAGGGAAGATATCATCATTTATTCAGAAAATCCAACTAATTCTTTTATCATCACTACACTGAGCTGTGATCCGATATTCAGCACCCGGAAAGGGTCGCCATGGTTGGCTGTAATGTCGACCGTCAGCTTAGCAGGTGCCATCCCAAATTCTTTGAGTAAAGATGTAACTATTTTGCATAACATTCAATGTGAAATATGGTTGGGACGGTCAATGTTGATGGTTATTCTGGTCGAATCCTAGAGTCTTGTCATGAGTTGTTAAGTCAAATAATGAAGGGCTCTGAATGCTCTAATTAATTATCTGCAAATGGCCAAAGATCAGGCTTAAAAGCACGTTGAAGGAAATGTCGAGTGGGGGTCAGCCTCGAGTGGCACGCAACTGTATAGCTGGATCTTGCTATGAGTTTGAATTTGCTTGTGCATTCGAGTAACGCACTTTCTATTTAATGCATTCATGATTCTTTACCCGTCCTTCGGGTTGGAGTGAAAGTCAATTGCCCATGAGCTAAGGTATCTATTTAACGATTCTATCTCTAGGCATCCTTTCGGTCGTTGCCTTGAGTAGCTGTAAGCACTATATATAAGTTTTAATACTGAGCTATTGTGGCCAGTTTTTGGATGACCATGCGTCTTCTCCCAGTCTCGGGTTGATAAATGTACTGCATGGACGGTTGAGTCTCGTCCTAGCTATGTTTATGTTTTCACCTAAACTCCAATGACATAGAGGTGATTGGTGAATAGTCGGTTCACATTCATCTTGCTTCTCGCTCGTGCCCCCAGGTCTGGGGCATATACCGATAAGTAGGAAGGCCAGCCATGCCCACTTTAGCTTTACTCTCTTTCCCGTTGAATCGTGGGATCATGTCAGTCGATAGGAGACTAGGTCTCGCCTATCTTGGATTTTATCGTGGTTTTTCATTCCAAGAGGAATACTTCGATGCCACGTAAGTTTCAGGGCATAATTTGGACAGTGGATGGTCATCCACGTCCACTTTGGTTCATGCTCTGTAATCAGATCTCGGGGTAAAGTTGGCTACAAATGCAGTCGGGTTATGCTCATCCAGTTTCATACTCCTCCTGACGAATCGAACGAGGGTGCCGGAGAATTTTTGACCAAGTATTCGTGGTTTACCCTCCTTTCCATACTCTGGGGGTCATAGTTTTTCAAAAAACAAACATCCGAGTCACATTCGTATGTGCTTGGTGCGGATCGGCATTGACCCTTGGTCTGAGGTATGATATAGTAGGTTGCTCGTAGCTTTGGATGCCGTTTCGATTGGTTCTGTATTGAGGCCTCCCTGTAGTCGCTGCCTCAAGTTATAAAGAACGTCATGCTAGGGCTATAGTAAGCTGTCGTATTCGGCCTTTTAGTGTTTTGTACCCCTACCCCCAGCATTGATTTAGCCAGGTCACTAGTTGGTTGGTCGAACTCCATCCTCAGCGGGTTAAAAATCCTCCTGTCGATTCCAGGCCGAAGTTTACGGAATAGAAAATGGTCGGGATCCACTCGTCTATTTATCGATGTTTATACACCACTCTGCATTCTGGTGACTTAGTGTTATTCTCCCTCCGGTTGACTCGCGCCCAATTTGTGTTCACGCTTCAGTCCACGCTCCGGGGACTTAGAGATTTGTCGAACGGTTTATGCTTTAGTCCACAGTTCGAGACGCAGAGATTTTTGTCAACTCGTTTATACTCTAGTTCGCACTCTGGGAACTTAGAGTAATCTGGTCCGCTTCTGGGATTTAGGGATTTTTCTGAAGTCGTTTATAATCTAGTCCATGCTCTGGGGACTGAGAGTACTATAGTCCGCACTCTGGGGACGTAGAGGTTTTTGAGTCATTTATACTCTAGTCCGCACTCAGGGACTTAGAGTACTTTAGTCCGCATTCTGTCTCCAATTCCAGAGTGTGAGACCTCTCGGATGGCTGAGAGTTTGCCCGAACCTGGTAGATAATCCTTCTCTTTAAGGTTCTCTTTAAGATTTCGAAAGTCGTTATTCTTTATGCAGGACTATTGCATTCTTGTTTTCCACGATTTTTTGCAGGCCGTTCTGACCCCGAGCCCACTCCGAGGAGCGATGTCGCCAAGGAAGTGGGGGAGAAAACAAGTGAAGCCACTCACGCAGGGGAGGCTTCTGGTCCAGACGCTCATGTGATCGGAGCGCTTGACGAAGACAAGTCTGAAACCTCCTCTCCTACCGATGGGGGTTATGAAGTAGAAATTACAGGCGCCTCTGAGCATACATCCAAATTGAGCATGGAGGAGCGGCTCGAAAAAGAGAGGGAGGAGATGATCAAGGTCATAGTAGATCCCCGAGTTTTGGACTTGGACGATCCTTTGAACAAGCCGTTGAAGGTCATCCTTCCTGGCGGGTCCAAGCCCATGGAAGGCCCCTGTACTCCTTCAGTTGCTACCCCTCTATCAAAGAAGAGTACCAAGGGTAAATGCTCTGGAGAGGAGCCGTCTGGAAAGAAGTTGAAGAAGCACAAGAAGTGACTACTATCCTCGTTCAACGAGGGTTAGTTTAAGTCATGTAATTATTTTCATCTATTTCCTTAGTCCTTGTAGATAGAATGTCGACCCCGAACTTTGGAGGGGTTGTAATAGAAACTCGTTTCTGAATAAGGTTTAGTCCCTTTTTCTGTCTTGCAAAAGAATCTTATTGTTCAGGTTTCTTTGTGATTGTGATTTTAATCCAAGCAGTTGTGAGTAACATAGACTTCTCAGTCCATCTTCATGTAACTCGGAAACTCTTCGGGAGTCGTTGAACTTCCATTCTGTGCTTCAAGCACTTAGAATACTTTCTAGCCCGTATGTCAGGGATTTGACAAATTCAAGTCATTTGTGTCATAGTTCATATTCAGGGAACTTGGAGATCTGATTCGCTTATATTCGAGTCCGCACTCTGGGGAGCTAGAGTACTCCAGTCCGCACTCTGGGGACTTGGAGGTTTAAGTTGTTTATACTCTAGTCCGCGCTCTGGGGACTTAGAGTACTCCAGTCCGCACTCTGGGGACTTGGAGGTTTATGTCATTTACACTCTATTCCACGCTCTGGGGACTTAGAGTACTCCAGTCCGCACTCTGGGGACTTGGAGGTTTAAGTCGTTTATACTCTAGTCCGCGCTCTGGGGACTTAGAGTACTCCAGTCCACGCTCTGGGAACTTGGAGGTTTAAGTCGTTTATACTCTAGTCCACGCTCTGGGGACTCAGAGTACTCCAGTCTGCGCTCTGGGGACTTGGAGGTTTAAGTCGTTTATACTCTAGTCCGCGCTCTGGGGACTTAGAGTACTCTAGTCCGCGCTCTAGGAACTTGGAGGTTTTAGTCATTTATACTCTAGTCCGCGCTCTGGGGACTTAGAGTACTCCAGTCCGCACTCTGGGGACTTGGAGGTTTAAATCGTTTATACTCTAGTCCGCGCTCTGGGGACTTAGAGTACTCCAGTCCGCACTCTGGGGACTTGGAGGTTTTAAATCGTTTATACTCTAGTCCGCGCTCTGGGGACTTAGAGTACTCCAGTCCGCACTCTGGGGACTTGGAGGTTTTAGTCGTTTATACTCTAGTCCGCGCTCTGGGGACTTAGAGTACTCCAGTCCGCACTCTGGGGACTTGGAGGTTTAAATCGTTTATACTCTAGTCCGCGCTCTGAGGACTTAGAGTACTCCAATCCGCACTCTGGGGACTTGGAGGTTTTAGTCGTTTATACTCTAGTTCGCGCTCTGGGGACTTAGAGTACTCCAGTCCGCACTCTGGGGACTTGGAGGTTTTAGTCATTTATACTCTAGTCCGCGCTCTGGGGACTTAGAGTACTCCAGTCTGCACTCTGGGGACTTGGAGGTTTAAGTCGTTTATTCTCTAGTCCGCGCTCTGGAGACTTAGAGTACTCCAGTCCGCACTCTGGGGACTTGGAGGTTTTAGTTGAGAGCAGTCGTATTTCCATTTTTTAATTTATATTCATCTACTGTATCGAGGCTAATGTCGTCGAATGAACAATCGAACCACGTTTGCTCACGGAATGGGATTCTGCCCCCTAGGATGAGGGACGGAATTTGAAAAATGGACGATCGATTCTCGTCCGCTTGGTGATTATAGCTCTTCCAATCAAGTCAAGGAAGGAGGTATATGACAGATGGTTGAATCAAATCCATGTTGGGTTAGATAGCCAAATATCTTACAATTTGCTCTGTATCTCCTTCTAGAAAATAAGGATAATAGATTGTTGAGTAGACAAAGTAAGTTGCATATGTTCCAAGGTGCAGTCATGTCCGTATATTGACAGCGATGGTTAGTGAGTACGCAGTCTACCATAGTTACTTCAAGTTGGGCTTTCGAACAACCTTTCGTGTTCAGGGTAGGATTTGATCGGTAGATGATCAAATCACGCCCACTTTAGATGGATCCCGGCGTCACTGAGCTTCATGAGGGGTATTTTGTCGAACTTTGTTCTATGACTCGATTGGAGTGGATGATCGGGCCATATTCATTCCAAGCAGTTTAGGTCTCCAAATCAAATGTGGAGGTTGATGGATGGATGGTCGGTTGTTCAAATCGATCATAAGTTGAGCATACGAACTCGGATCGTCTTGAAACTTGGAACATTGGCTTCCCTGGCTTTGATTGTTATGTCTTGTTAATCGTGGCTCGATCTAGACTCGGACAAAATCCATCGATATCCATAGTGAGCCTTTGTGTAACCGATCTCCAAGACGAACTGTCACTGGTTTCTAATCAAGTTCTTGGTGTCAGGGCCTTGCCAAAAGGCGGGATAACATTTGCCCCCCAAAGGACGTCTTGTGTAAACATGACGTGCTTTGAAAAACCGCAGTCTTTCATGCTGAATATTTCCGTTCAGTTGATTGCTTGACAGTCGTCTTTTAATCGTTTCGTTGCAATCTTCTTTTAGACAAATGTTCAACTAGCATGCTTTGCTCTAGTTCTGCCCCCAGTTTTGGGGATGAGTATGGAGTTGATGTATGTTTATACTCCGTCTCGCACTCTGGGAGTACGGAGTTGAGTAGATGTTTATACTCCGTCTCGCACTCTGGAAATACGGAGTTGATTAATGTTTATACTCCGTCTCGCACTCTGGGAGTACGGAGTTGATCAATGTTTATACTCCGTCTCGCACTCTGGGAGTACGGAGTTAAGTAGATGTTTATACTCCGTCTCGCACTCTGGGAGTACGGAGTTGATTAATGTTTATACTCCGTCTCGCACTCTGGGAGTACGGAGTTGATCAATGTTTATACTCCGTCTCGCACTCTGGGAGTACGGAGTTGATCAATGTTTATACTCCGTCTCGCACTTTGGGAGTACGGAGTTGATCAATGTTTATACTCCGTCTCGCACTCTGGGAGTACGGAGTTAAGTAGATGTTTATACTCCGTCTTGCACTCTGGGAGTACGGAGTTGTGCGAAGGATCGTCGTGTATCAACCCATTTTTAACCTTGATGTGATGGCTTGCCCCCGAGCTCGAGTTTCACTTAGCGAGTGGCTGGTCGTATCGCAGCCGCTCTCTACTTGAATAAATTCCACTTGCAGGATGGAATTCAGCTCTCCGTGCATCGTGATGTTGTACATTGTATTTAATCCATAGCCCCAAATCAAAGGCATATGATTGATGATGAGCAATAGAATTATTCTCGTCCAGATGTAACTCCACACGTCCGATCATGGTCTGCGTAGATTGGTTGGCAACCAAATTTGAGTACCTGGACACCTGCATCGTTTTGAAAGTAGTTTAGTTCAAGCTAGTCGTAGTTCACAGAACAATTGAAATAGAGATGGAAATGGAAATAATTCAAAGAAGATTATGGTAAATCTCATTGATATGTGAAGCAGCATCGTGTGCTCGCTATTCGACTCCGCCCCTGGCTCCTTTCAAAGGGATGTTGGCCGTCAACCGTCCAATTGATAATCATAGCCTTTTATTAATAGGCATCGGATATTCGCTATCCGCCATTCTGCAGGACTTGTACATACTATTGAAGCTTTCCTTTCCATGTCATCTTTTCGATCACACCTCGGAGGTGTTTGTAATCGCCCGTGTTAGAATCAGTGAGCATTTGGGAATATACAACATTCCCCTGATTTTCTTTAGACTTTGGTGTACTCTCTCGAGGTTGGTTTCCAGTACTACTCCGAGTCGTGAGTCTTCAAGTAGAGGTTGTCAATTGAATCTTTCAAAGAGCATATGAGCTGAATTCTGAAGTCTTGTTTCGGCTACTGGGATCTACATCTTTAGCCAACGGGCCTTCATTGTTATTTTTCTTAGTCTGCTCCACTCCTCCTCACTTCAGTTCTGATTCATTTTGCAAAAGAAACGATCCATAGTCGTAGGAGGCTCTTTAGCTAACTAGCTGCCAAAATATATCTGGAGGTCAACTTTCCTCAAACGTTGGAGTCATCTTGGCGTTTGTTAGAGTCATATCATCTATGCTCTCCAACCTTTGGGAGTACCGCTTGAATAGCGGTTGCTTGTCCGTTCCCTTGATGCCGTTCATAAGCTGCCGCTAGATCCTCTATGCCCTGGTCGATCATGGGATGTCAAGGAAGTGGAGTTCCTTTATTATGTTGAGTTTTGAATTCACTATCCGGAGGCACTGCGCTGCGGCTAGGGTTCGGGGGGGTTTCCCCCCGAAAAAAAAAATTTTAGCCTCTTTTTTTTGAAAATTTGGGTCATACCCGAAATTATTTTTTTTAGAAATAGGGGTTGTATAGGTGACCGGTATAACTTAATTCCAGAGGTGCTCGGCATACAATACCGTTCGGCATTGATGAGCGTTCGGCATACAATACAGTCCAATTGATGAGCGTTCGGCATACAATACCGTTCGGCATTACAGAGGTGTTCGGCATAGAGGTATGGATCGGCCTGGAAGAACGTTCGGCCTAGAGGTATGGTCGGCCTGGAATGGTTCGGCCAAAGTTGTTCGGCAAGGCTGTTCGGCCAGAGTGGATCGGCCTGGAGTGGTTCGGCCAAAGCTGTTCGGCCAAAGTGGATCGGCCTGGAGTGGTTCGGCCAAAGCTGTTCGGCCAAGGCTGTTCGGCCAGAGTGGATCGGCCTGGAGTGGTTCGGCCAAAGCTGTTCGGCCAAAGTGGATCGGCCTGGAGTGGTTCGGCCAAAGCTGTTCGGCCAAGGCTATTCAGCCAGAGTGGATCGGCCTGGAGTGGTTCGACCAAAGCTGTTCGGCCAAGGCTGTTCGGCCAGAGTGGATCGGCCTGGAGTGGTTCGGCCAAAGCTGTTCGGCCAAGGCTGTTCGGCCAGAGTGGATCGGCCTGGAGTGGTTCGGCCAAAGCTGTTCGGCCAAGGCTGTTCGGCATGGGAATGCTGCTCGGCATGGGAATTCTGTTCGGCATGGGAGCTCTGCTCGGCCTGGATGCTGCTCGGCATGGGAATTCTGCTTTCCCTAAGTTCTCTTATCAAGTCGTTGAACTCTACTCTGGTGACAACTGGAGTCTGTTCTTGAGCGGCAATTCCTGCACTCGGAATTGCTGGTTGATTGCTGGGTCCTGCTTGTTGCACGCTAGCAGTCTCGTGGGCATCCACATTATGAGAAGCTGACCTGGTACGTGGTCCTACCATTGTAGAGTTATCGGTATGAACTCTGAGTAGAATCAATGGATGTCCTATCAGTGAGTCGGATCTTCCTTGGGGGATTTGTTCAATCCAGTAGCTTCAAAGCAGATCATTGAGGTCTGAGAATTCAATTCTCAGTGTAAGCACCAAAGTGTTAGCACCAAAATTGGTCACTAACCTCGTTGAGAAAGTTTGTGTAGAGATATAAGTGATGAAGTTAAATTAAACAGAGAAGACAATGCTAATTTAAATGCAGAAAGTAAGAACACCAGATTTATAGTGGTTCAGCGTAAATGCCTACGTCCACTTTGAGATTAAACTTTATTGATCTTCCTTATTGTTGATTACAAATACAATTCGTGAATCAAATGCTTGAATGAAGCTGTTAAGTAGAGAAGATGAGTCTCAAAAATGGCAGAGTCTCCCCAGTGTTCTCCAAAAAAGGATCCCTTTCATTGTGCCCCTGCCTCTCTATTTATAGACGAAGGTGGGTTGGACTTCTCTGGTGGGCCTGGTAGCTGAATAACTCGGTCCAAATAGTGTAAGTCCTATGCGCCGAACCAGATAGGCTGAACAACAGAATGCCGAGCCTCCCCCTTTATGCCGAACGAGGTGAGGTCGGACACTCTGAATGCCGAACATCCATTTGTACTGAATGACCTTGGATGACGAGCTGCAGGTGATTGCCGAACGAGATACGTACCGGAAGAGATGTGGTGTTGAGTGAGGGATGCAGGTCGAATGAGGCTGGACCGCCGAATAGTCCGGGAATGCCGAGCGTACCTTGTAGGCCGAACGTTCATGGATGCCGAACGATTTTATGCCGAGCGTTCTTCCTTGGCCGAACGGTATTCACTACCGAACGTTTCTCGATGTCGGACGCTCCTAGATGCCGAACGTTATCCCATACCGAACGCCCTTTAGATGCTGAATGCTGTGCTCGTGCCGAACGGTCTTAACATGCCGAACGCTCATTGTTTAACTGATCGATGGGGAGGCCGAGTACTAAGTTGCCTGGTCAATTCCCCAAGAAACAAGTCCTTTACAGTTACTTGGACAGGAAATCAAAACTTTAGTGTGCTTCCTTTGTATTCATCTTTATTTTGATTATTCTGGCATGATATGTTAGTTTTTTTGTGTATGAATGCTTGACATTAGGCATATCAATGTAAACAACCAGACATCTATACTTCATAACTACCATCTTTCATAATATAGTTATCAAGCTATGAAGATGAGTCTACTACCGTGTAATTAATGTTATCTGTATTACTATCACATTTAGTTTAGTTATAGTTTGTGTAATTTTAGTTTTAAGGCTACTATCTTTGTGACGACCCAACTCCTCGACCCTCAGAAATTGACACTAATACATCCTCGGTATTCACGTGCCGTAAATCCAAGTGTCGGAGAGGCAGATTATCTTGGGGTAAAGAAATAAAGATAGAAGATAGACAATAATAGAATCTCACATCGTATTCAACACATAATTATACATATAAGTAGTACATGCAATTACTCCAAATTGTTCCATCAAAGTTACGACAGGTACTAACCCTGCTAGGATAGTTATAACAACCTATCCTTACAGTGCTGGTGGATACTAATACATAATACAGACACAGCGGAAAGTGATAGATGACTTCAACAAAAGACACAAAATGCTCCATGCTCCATTCTAAATTGCTCCAAGCTTACCTAACTAGTTGGCTGCCCAAGAAAATAGGGCACCCAGAGTTTAAGGGAAAAAGAAAATAAACTCCGGGTCAGTCATGGGACTGGTGTGAGAAACTCAAAATACGATGTTTGAAAACAAAAGGTATCTCATAAGACCACGCTGCATATAAACACGGAATGGGTTTTTTCCTTATGATAACCAAAACATTTTCTACGTAGAATATGTGGATATTATTTTTAATGACATTCTTTTGAAAACTCTTTTCAAGTAAGCATACACAATCTTAGTCGAAATTGTTACATTATTAAATTCCAGCATATTACGATCTACAATCAAATCCGAAGGCACTTATTGGAGAATGAATTTCCATACAATGACAAGGTAAGGGACTACCTTCCAACAGTACATCTCTAGAAAAATTTACCCAAGGCTCAACCTCTACCAACATAGAACCGGCCTACCTTTACCATAGATAGTACCGAATATGTAATCACCCCGGTCGTTCTCGACCTACCCGAGAGCTCTCTTTGCATACACCACGTTAATTTAAAACCCGACGTCATAGCGGGAATAAATATATCTAGAAAGGTGATGACTATACCCTAATGGGAGCGAACCACTTAGCTCCGCCGCATCTACCTTATTTTAGTCATTTCTAGGTGATGAGGCTCGAGGTAACGATTACCTTACTCATAGCACATTCCACTTTGAATGCCACATTGCCCATCCATAATCACAGAACTGATTTCTACAAACGTATAACTCCTAATCTCGTACATCTCAGGAAAGGGTGTTAAGCTAAGAGAAGTTTCCTTCTCCGCCACCAATCAGATGATACGTTCATAGAGATCAACCAATGTAATTACAATTGCAACGTCAGACATTCGTCCATGCAAGTTGTCTAGGAATAGGACAAACTGAAGGAACTCTCCTACCACATCCTGTCGGGAGTTACTCCTAGGATTAGTAGCGATTAGTCCTTGCATTGAATATTTCATAACAAAGAGACTACTGCTACTATATGTATATTGGGAGTTTATCCCTAAATGATCAACAAGCAGTCCTTTGATATGAAAATCCTAAATATCATATCCATGTCTTCACTCCGAATACGCAAATTGATTCGAAGTGGTCTTCGTATAGGAATTACCCAAATCCGACCCCAATTCCTCCGAACCAATCATCGATTAAAAAGATATTAAGTTCATATGTGATTATCAATCATCATTCAATTTAATTCATATTTTTATTGATTCATATATATACCTTAGAGATATATCCATTGAAATATTTCTTTATCTTTTTCAGAGTATATGGAATCATCAAGCCTCATTTATCAAATCCTTTTGGTTAATTTAAACCCTTTTAAATCGTGGAATAATTCCAAACCCTTTCATATTTTACTTAGAAAATATTTCCCATTCATTTCATTTAAACCTTAACAAAGATTTCCTAATTCAAAACTCATAATTTTAATTCGGTTAAAAGCATGTTATCTAGGATGTTAATCCAAAACCAATAAATGTTAAGTGAGCGGAATCTATAGAAATCATCTAATTCTACTCAATATCAATTCCCATATTCAACAAATACTATGGGTGGAATAACGGTGAAAGCACCCTTTAAATTCCACGAATAGTATGAGTTCCCTCTTCGGGCTTTAACATCGAGTACAAGAAGATTATCTCCATAAAATTCAACTTATTTATATTTGGAAAATTATATCCTTTAACTTTGGAAAATTTTGATCCGAGTAAATCAAATTTACTATCCCATCCGTCGGGCTAGTCCGGATAGCCAGAGAGAGCAAGAAACTGGTTTTCCAAACTCAAGCCTAGACACTATCTCTCTAACACTCATAAGGCGGTCAAGTAATTTGATCGACTCTAAATCATTTAATATTTAACCATTCCATAAATCCTTCAAATCATATTTAAAACACTTTATTAATCATTTGAAAATATTTACAAAAGATTAGGAAAAGAACGGTTGCGTTCAAAACTACATTTCAAAAGTTATAGAAAAGTGCTGCGGAAAAGTGCTGTGAAAAGTGCTACGGAAAGTGCCTTTTTAAACTATATTGATCAAAACGACTTTTTTTATCTTTTGAAAACTCATTTTTATAACTCAAATCACTTTTAAAACATTTTAAAATATTTTTAGAACTTATTTCAGACTTTTAAACAATTTTAAAGAGGTTTTACATTCCATATACACTAATTCATTAAATAAAGGAAAGTGATTTCCTTTATGCTTATCGACGTGTATTTCCGTGACTTGCATATATATTCAACATTCATATTAAACAACCATCATCAATAATCATAATCAAACATATATAACATCCAATAGCATATAATACGATAATTTAAGAGTTTACTCACTAAACTATGAAAACAAGGAATATACTCACTAAACTATGAAAACAAGGAATATACTCACATCCTATTTCCTTTGATGGAGACTTGGAATACTTCACCTATGATAATGAATTTTAGTTCTTTTCTTTATTTTGTGAATGAATTAAAATGAGATATGGACTTGGCTATTTATAGGTGAAGAGAAGGGTACTTTAGTTATTTCGTATAGCCTAACCAGATTCGACCACATTTTGGTGCAATAGAAAACATCTTTATGGCCTAATTTGATTCAACCACATTTTGGTCCAATAGAAAACATCTTGATGGCCTAATTTGATTCGACCACATTTTGGTCCAATAGAAAACATCTTGATGGCTTAATTTGTTTCGACCACATTTTGGTCTAATAGGAATCCTCCTTATCAACAATGGCATAACATGATTCGACCGGATTTTGGTCCAATTTCAACCATCCACATGGCAGAACCTGATTCGACCAGATATTGGTCCAATGGCAACCATCCGCATGGAATATAATAATCATTATGCTATTTTGTTTCATTAGACAAGTAATTATACTGTTCTGTTTTATTAGGCAAGTAATTATACTATTCTGTTTTATTAAGCAAGGTTAATAATTCTCTCTTGTTTTATTAGGCAAGTAATTATACGATTCTGTTTCATTAGGCAAGTAATTATACTATTCTATTTTATTAGGTAAACTTATTCTTAAATAAATTGGTACCCCTAACCACCTTATAACTCGAACCATCTTTAAACTAATATTTTACATTAGTTTAAAAAAATCCATTCAAGATGTTTTATCCAAATTTTTATTCTAGATATAAAATCCATTATTAAATCATTTAAAAACATACTGACTATTCAAATTCAAAGTGATTAAATTATGGATCGTTACAATCTTCCATAATATGCTTTTTATTTTTACTATTCTAGTTAAAACCTCAATACATTAATTATATTTTAACTACTAAACTACTTTATTTGTAATTTTTCGCTGACAATAAAAGCCCAATTTTATTTTAAATAAATAAATCAACCTCTTTCATCTTAATTATGTTGTAACAACCCGCATATTTCACGATTATATATTTAAATGTTTTATTTAAATATAGCATCGTAATCGGATTAAAGTCCCAAATGTTCCTTTTTATAAATAGTCGAACTGAGACTCGAGACCACTTTCATTGAGTTCAAAATGGTGTTTATAACTTTTTTGAGTATAAACATCGATATGTTTGGAGTTGAGTAGAATTTCGCTATTTTTCTATTTTGGGCTTTGGGTTTGGGTTTCAGCCCACTAACCCAACTTAATACCCTAACTCCTCTACTCTTCATTTATTCTACTCCACATTTCCTAACACTCTCAAGCTAAAGTAAAAATGGGGGAAAAGATAGGAAATTAAAATTCCTAAACCATAGTTTGATTAGGAAATACAAAATCAAAGGGAAGCTTAGGTAAGCATCCTCTTCTTCTCCACCTCAATCTCTCTCCAATTTCCAGAAATTCCTATAACCTAATTTAGGAAATATTTGCCTATGATCATAGATTGGAGCTTCTAGAGTTGAAGTTGAAGAGTGGTTGACCTTTCCTTTGTTTTAAAGCTTCTCACTTGTTGTTTTGGGTTTAAAGGTGAGTTCTTTAACTCACATCTATGTCTATAACTTTCATGGTTGTTAGGTATGAATTCCTAACATCTATTCATGTTCATTTGCTTTTGATTTGAATTGATTTGGTGAATTTTCCAAATTTTGGTGTTTTGAAGTCAAAATCTTTAAAGATCCTATCTTGGATATTTGGACATGTCATTCGGGGTGCATCGAAGAGCCTATAGGACTGGGTTGTCGCTTGGCATAAATCCCTAGCCTTTGTTGCTCGTCCGATCGCTTTCAAATCATTTTGGCCATCATTGCCTAGGAAAATTGTTGCCCAGAAAAGGCAACCAGACGTCTGGTTTGGGCAACAGATGAAAATAAAAATATACGGTAGAAAAGAAAAAAATGCCAGAGACTTGGACCAGAAGTCTGGTCCAAGCCTACCAGACGTCTGGTTAGTTTTAAGACGTCTGGTTAGAGTTCAGACATCTGGTTGGTTTCTGGAATATTTCTAGAACCCAAATCCAGACGTCTGGATTAACCCTCAAACGTTTGGAACTGCCAATTTTGCCTATTTTGGCTGTTTTTGATTGGATTTCCAATTTTATCGATTTTTGTTGTTCTGGTTAGTTGTTATCACTTATTATCGACATTGATGACTTCTTTCTTTGGATTTTTGGGAATATCCATTTGATGGATTTGATATCGATTTTTATGGATTTAATTCACATTGTCGTATGTGAATTTTTGGCGATTGATTGTTTTTACAATCATTTTTGTGATTTGTCACTTTAAAATACAAAGGTTTCGATACTAGTAGTAAATACTAAAACTCTTTCAAAGAAACGATTTCGACACTATTTTAAATATAACGCTCGCTTTTAAAATAGTTTTCCAATCTATTAGTATATACAAACCTTTACCTCATTCGTATGAGAAATCTGATTAAACGGCTTAGCAAAACAAGTGGTATGAAATGCTTTCGTTTACTTCGTCGGTTATTTCTTGGACTTGTTCGATTGAACTCTCGTGACAATTTTCGAATGGAAATCTACAATTTGTTCATAAATATTTAAGTTAAGCTAGTGGTTATGGGACATGAAGCTAAACTCATTTATTTACTAGCTTAGTGTAATTTACACTTATCGATCAATGATGATCATTTTGTGATTTAGACTAGCGATGTGCGATGTCTCTTTGTTTGCGTGGGGGATTAAACCCCGTTTGTGGAGCTTCGGCTCAAATTGGTGGGGTAGCGACCCATGGTCGTCGGGCCTTTTATGGAGCTTCGGCTCATAGTCCGCAATGTGGGACTATACCCTGTTAGGAGGAGCTTCGGCTCATAGTCCGCAATGGGGGACTATACCCTGTTTGGGGGAGCTTCTGCTCATAGGAGGAGCTTTGGCTCATAGTCCGCAAGGGGGGACTATACCCTGTTTGGAGGAGCTCCGGCTCAATTTATGGGATAGCGACCCATTTGTGATACACGTGTTGGTGAGTTTTGATGCTCCCGTTTGTGATAGGCCTTCCCCTTTTTGTGATTTCTGGATTTCTAGTTGATGATTTCTAGAATTTGTGTTTCACCGATTTTTTTGCAATTGGCATTGATATGTTTTGTGAATATTTGTGTTTTGGTGAATAGTTTAAAGAATATGACATTATTTTTAGTGTATGAGAATATTTGAGATATTGTATGATTTTTGTTGTTATCTGATGTATACTTGTCACAATATGGCATTATTGTTATCATACGTTTTTGTCATATCTCTTATCCTGTCTCATTTTATATGATATTTATAGCTAGACTGATCCGTTTATTATTTTCTTCTTAAATAATACTCGGGTCAGACCGAGGTATTTCAGGTGCTTCTGCTTGACTTCTTATCAGGGTCCATCACCTGACTTTTGACTAACTACTTTAGCTTAGTAGTTTTTGTTATTTTACATTCAATATAGAGACTCCTTGATGTATACATATTCTTTTGCTAGCACTTGTACCTATTCTTTTGTTATGTAGTGGATCTTGTATGACCACTATTTTGATGTACACTTTTATGTGTTATATTCATATCTGATTCCGCCTTTGTGATATGAATATTTGTGACTGATTTGTGTTATGCTTATTTCTATATTTGTTTCCGAAGCCCATATAGCCACTGTGTAGTAGCTTTGAGTTTTTATTTGGTATGTCGGATTTCCTCTTGAAATGAAATTGTCATACTATCTGTCGCACAAGGCAATTACACAGATGGTCGCTCCTCAACAGCCTTATTCTTCGTGCTTGTCGATAGCATTACCCCGTAATGTCCTTGGCTAGTGTGAGTATAGAAGTGGGGCGTCACAGCTTGGTATCAGAGCCAAACTTCGGAACAATGTAGAATAATCTAGCAAGGATCATTGCCATAAGTCTTTCTTAGGAGTCGTGCCTTAGGATTTAACTCGAGTCATTGGACCCGTTCTATCCTATTTTCTTTTATGATGCCTTGTTTTATCAATCAAGTTTGTTTGATATTCATTCTGAGAATAACCTTTTTCCTCTTCTCTCTTTCTTTCTTAAAGAAGAGAAATGGTTTGACCAGGCCGTCCTAGCGTCGGTCAATCCAGTGCTACTCCTCAAGATGGAGTATTTATGTCTGCCCAGCAGCTCTTAGATCTTGTGAAGAATGCTCAAGCTATCGGACCCATTCCAGAGCCTATTCATCCTAAATCTTGGTTTGCACGCTTGTGCAGAGATTACACCGATTTGGGTGGAAGGCCATTCAAGGGTTCCGAAAGCGTTATAGAAATCCAAGCTAGGCTTAGAACATGCGATTGCATCTTTTCCCGCATGAATCTTATTGATCTACATCGAGTCCAAGTGGCTTCTAGCATGCTCCAGGAGAGAGCATTAGATTGGTATGAGCTTTTGATTTCTGAAATTATTGAAGCTGATCTTACTTAGGAGCAATTCCGGGAAAGGTTCGAGTTAAAGTTTGTGCTGGAAGCTGAAAAGGTAGCTTTAGCCCGACGGTTTATTGACCTTGTTCAAGGTGAATCTTCTATGGCAGATTATGTCGCATCTTTTGAACCTCTCTCTAAATATGGGGTCGAGTATATTAATACAACATTGAATAAAATCAGAGGTTTGTCTATGGGTTGAATAAGAACCTCAAAAAGCCTTTACTTCTGAAACTAGAAGTTTCTTTCGATCAGCTTGTAGATATCGCTCTTCGACTTGAAGAGGCCGATAAAGAAAGTGATGTTGAAATTGTGGGTGTCAATAAGAACTTCAACATCAATAAGAAGAGGCATCCCTTTATTAAGTTCGAAAGTCCTAATCCCAACAAGAAAGTGAAGCAAGTAACTTCAATAGCAAAGACTCCAACCCCTAATCGTGGAGAATGCTACAATTATGGCTCTAAGGACCACTATATAAATAGGTGTCCAAGGCCTATTTCTTGCCGCTATTGCAAAAGTTCAGACCATTATATATCTTCATGTCCCAAACTTCAAAGCAAGAGAGAGGGAGAGTTGAACGTTGTGCAAGCCCCTAGTAACACTTCTCTTATTTAAGGTATTTCTCATTCTATCCTTGATGCCATTATTTTGTTTCGTGATTATCCTATTCGAATTCTTTTGATATGGGTGCATCTCCTTCTTTTATATCAAAAGAACTTGTTGATACTTTTTCTTTAATATTATGGGCTTGATGACTTCATTGAGAATTGCGAATTCGATTGGTGGATCCGCAACACTCAGTTTACTTTGTGAAAATGTCGGGATTATTTTATGTGATTATGCTTTCCGATCTGATTTGCATGTTATGCGCTACTTAGCCTTCGGAATTGATTTTTGGGAAAGGATTGGCTTAATCATTATGAAGCCCATATCCTATGTCCCAAGAGGACTATCCATCTTTGACATTCTCAATCTGTTAAGCAGATTTCTATTGTTCTTAATGATTTTGATTCCAATTCGATGGCATCATTTTACCTAAACCCACTTAATGAGGAAGATGTTATTTCCCTCACTCAAGTAGTTCATGAATTTCCCGATATCTTAGAGCTTGTCTTAGGATTACCAGCTGAGCGATCTATTGAGTGGTGCTAAGGTCTTTTCAGCTCGACCTTGCCACCAGTTTTCATCAGCTATGAGTTGCGGAGGTAGCATTCCACTTACCGCATTCCGCACTCGTTATGATTCTTATGAGTGACTCGTCATGTCATTCGGTTTGTCCAGCTTATTTCATCCATCTTATGAATCGAGTATTCTACGAATATCTCGATGAGACCATCCTTGTATTCATTGATTATGGGTGAAAACAGCAATTTAAAATTTGCAAATCTTTTTAATAAGATATTTATAAGTATAATTGGATTTTGTTCTTAAAACAAGAAAAGAATATTCGTAAAATTTTTAAGAGACATGTTTATCATATAGAAGATGATTTTGTGTTATTTTGCCCATTGAGTGATTTAAGAATTTTGGTCGATGCGCTTGATCAACGTTATCGATAGGATCTCCTAAACGCTATGATGAGACAGTCAGACACAATAAGTTGACTTGTAATAAGTAAATTTTTCTAGAAAGATAATTACATAAAGTTAATTACAATTTTGAATGTCTTAGCTTTTCGAGAAAGAGGGTTATGAAATAAATGATTTAGCATAGAAGCTGCTTTTCAAAAATTAAAAGAACTCCTTTACGATGCTTCTATTCTTGCGATTCCCGAAGGGAATCAAGACTTTATTGTTTGTACCGATGCTTGTCATATTGGTTTGAATGTCGTTCTCATGCAAAAGGGAACGTGTTATCGCTTATGATTCAAGACAACTAAAGCCTACCGAGACTAGATATGCCACTCAGGATCTAGAGCTCGTGGCCATTGGTTTCGCTCTTAGAATTTGGCGTCATTATCTTTTGGGAGAGAAAATTGTTCTCTACACCGATCAAAAATCTTTGAAGTATTTATTTTCTCAAAAGGAACTTAATTTGCGTCAACAACGTTGGCTCGAATTCCTTTCATCTTATGATCTTGATATTCTTTATATTCCCGAAAGGGGAAACCGTGTTGCCGATGCCCTTAGTCATAAGCAACAAGCGGTTGTTTCCATGATGATATCCGAATGGAATGATCTTGAGACTTTGTCCACTTGTGAGATTCGAGATCGTAAATCTGATTCATGTTCATCTCTTGTTGAGTTTTCTTATAATAATAGCTTCTAACCTAATATGGGTATGGCACCTTTCGAGGCACTCTACGGAAGGCCATGCTGATCTCCTTCATGTTGGCTTGAAACCGGTGAGAAGCTGGTTTTAGGTCCTGATTTTATTCATGATTCCACAGAAAAGATTGACCTTATTCGTCATAGGATGAAAGAAGCTCAAAGAGACAAAAATCCTATGCCGATAATCGAAGAAGGAATTTAGAATTTTCTGTGGGAGATTTGGTGTTCATTCGTGTTTCACCTATGAAGGGTGTTGTGCGTTTCAGTTGATCGGGAAAATTAGCACCTCGATATATTGGTCCATTTCCAATCACCGAACGTATTGGTTGCGTGGCTTATCTCCTTTTATTACCGGCTCAATTTTCTGCTATTCATGATGGGTTCCACGTTTCTCAACTATGGAAATGCCTTAGGGATTCTGATTCTATTCTTGAGCCCGGTGTTATTGAAGAAATTGAAGTTTCGCCTAATTTGACTTATGAGCAACATCCTATTCGCATCATTGCTACGGAGGTTAAACGCCTTCGTAATAAAGATGTCCCGCTTATGAAAGTTCAATGATCCTCAAATCCTAAGGATTGCTCTTGGGAATCCAGAGAATTCATCGAGCGAACACATCCGGACTTACTCTCTCGTGCTCCTTAAGGTGAACTTCTCATTTCAAATTTTTTTTCTTTTGTGTTGTTGTGCCTTAGTATGGTTGTTACTTTTTATTTTCTTCTTAAGTATTGCGAGAACGCAATTTCTTTAAGGAGGGGAGTCTGTAACAACCCACATATTTCACGATTATATATTTAAATGTTTTATTTAAATATAGCATCGTAATCGGATTAAAGTCCGAAATGTTACTTTTTGTAAACAGTTGAATTGAGACTTGAGACCACTTTCATTGAGTTCAAAATGGAATTTACAACTTTTTTGAGTATAAACATCGATATGTTTGGAGTTGAGTAGAATTTTGCTATTTTTCTATTTTGGGCTTTGGGTTTGGGTTTCAGCCCACTAACCCAACTTAATACCCTAACTCCTCTACTCTTCATTCATTCTACTCCTTATTTCCTAACACTCTCAAGCTAAAGTAAAAATGGGAGAAAATATAGGAAATTGAAATTCCTAAACCCTAGTTTGATTAGGAAATACAAAATCAAAGAGAAGCTTAGGTAAGCATCCTCTTCTTCTTCTTCACCTCAGTCTCTCTCCAATTTCCAGAAATTCCTATAACCTAATGTAGGAAATATTTGCCTATGATCATAGATTGGAGCTTTTAGAGTTGAAGTTGAAGAGTGGTTGATCTTTCCTTTGTTTTAAAGCTTCTCACTTGTTGTTTTGGGTTTTAAGGTGAGTTCTTTAACTCACATCTATGTCTATAACTTTCATTGTTGTTAGGTATGAATTCCTAACATCTATTCATGTTCATTTGCTTTTGATTTGAATTGATTTGGTGAATTTTCTAAATTTTGGTGTTTTGAAGTCAAAATCTTTAGAGATTCTATCTTGGATATTTGGACGTGTTATTCGAGGTGTATCGAAGAGCCTATAGGACTGGTTTGTCGCTTGGCATAAATCCCTAGTCTCCGTCGCTCATCCGATCGCTTTCGAATCTTTTTGGCCATCATTGGCCTAGGCAAATTGTTGCCCAAAAAAGACAACCAGACGTCTGGTTGTAAGGTCCAGACGTCTGGTTTGGGCAGTAGATGAAAAAAAATATGGCAGAAAAGAAAAAAATGGCAAAGACTTGGACCAGACGTCTGGTCCAAACCTACCAGACGGCTGGTTAGTTTTCAGATGTCTGGTTAGAGTTCAGACGTCTGGTAGGTTTCTGGAATATTTCCAGAACCCAAATCCAGACGTCTGGATTAACCCCCAGACGTCTGGAACTGCCAATTTTGCCTATTTTGGCTGTTTTTGATTGGATTTCCAATTTTTATCGATTTTTGTTGATCCGGTTAGTTGTTATCACTTATTATCGACTTTGATGACTTCTTTCTTTGAATTTTTGGGAATATCCATTTGATGGATTTGATATCTATTTTTATGGATTTAATTCACATTGTCGTATGTGAATTTTTGGTGATTGATTGTTTTTCCAATCATTTTTGTGATTTGTCACTTTAAAATACAAAGGCTTCGATACTAGTAGTAAATACTAAAACTCTTTCATTAAAACGATTTTGACACTATTTTAAATATAACGCTCGCTTTTAAAACTGTTTTCCAATCTATTAGTATATACAAATCTTTACCTCATTCGTATGAGAAATCTAATTAAAAGGCTTAGCAAAACAAGTGGTATGAAACGCTTGCGTTTACTTCGTCGGTTGATTCTTGGAATTGTTCGATTGAACTCTCGTGATAATTTTCAAGTTGAAATCTACAATTTGTTCGTAAATATTTAAGTTAAGCTAGTGGTTATGGAACATGAAGCTAAACTCATTTATTTACTAGCTTAGTGTAATTTATACTTATCGATCAATGATGATCATTTTGTGATTTAGGCTAGCGATGTGCGATGTTTCTTTGTTTGCGTGGGGGATTAAACCCCGTTTGTGGAGCTTCAGCTCAAATTGGTGCGGTAGCGACCCATGGTCTTCGGGCCGTTTTTGGAGCTTCGGCTCATAGTCCGCAATGGGGGACTATACCCTATTAGGAGGAGCTTCGGCTCATAGTCCGCAATGGGGGACTATACCCTGTTTGGAGGAGCTTCGGCTCATAGGAGGAGCTTTGGATCATAGTTCGCAAGGGGGGACTATACCCTGTTTGGAGGAGCTCCGGCACATTTTATAGGATAGCGACCCATTTGTGATACACGTGTTGGTAAGTTTTCATGCTCCCATTTGTGATAGGCCTTCCCCGTTTTGTGATTTTTGGATTTCTAGTTGATGATTTCTAGAATTTATGTTTC
This sequence comes from Allium fistulosum, assembly GCA_030737815.1. Lineage (NCBI taxonomy): Eukaryota > Viridiplantae > Streptophyta > Magnoliopsida > Asparagales > Amaryllidaceae > Allium > Allium fistulosum. Next base: position 1,286,798,567 of record CM060903.1, on the reverse strand, counting down.
ACCGATTTTTTTGTGATTGGCATTGATATGTTTTGTCAATATTTGTGTTTTGGTGAATAATTTAAAGAATATGACATTCTTTTTAGTGTATTAGAATATTTGAGATATTGTATGATTTTTGTTGTTATCTGATGTATACTTGTCATAGTATGGCATTATTGTTATCATACGTTTTTGTCATATCTCTTATCCTATCTCATTTTATATGATATTTATAGCTAGACTGATCCGTTTATTATTTTCTTCTTAAATAATACTCGGGTCAGACCGAGGTATTTCAGGTGCTTCTGCTTGACTTCTTATCAGGGTCCATCACTTGACTTTTGGCTAACTACTTAAGCTTAGTAGTTTTTGTTATTTTACATTCGAGATAGAGACTCCTTGATGTATATATATTCTTTTGCTAGCACTTGTACCTATTCTTTTGTTATGTAGTGAATCTTGTATGACCACTATTTTGATGTACACTTTTATGTGTTATATTCATATCTGTTTCCGCCTTTGTGATATGAATAACTATGACTGATTTGTGTTATGTTTATTTCTATATTTGTTTCCGAAGCCCACATAGCCACTGGGTAGTAGCTTTGAGTTTGTATTTGATATGTCGGATTTCCTCTTAAAAAGAAATTGTCATACTATCTGACATATCGGTACTCGCACAAGACAATTACATAGATGGTCGCTCCTCAACAGCCTTATTCTTCGTGCTAGTCGACGGCATTACCCCATAGTTTCCTTGGCTAGTGTGAGTATAGAGGTGGGGCGTCACATATGCAGTCAACAAACATGACTTCAATGCATACAAAAATCTAGCTAATTTTGCTGAAAGTTTGGTTGACCTTTTCCCATCAAATGTAATCAAGGGATTTCCTCCACTTTGTTGGACCGTACTCATAACTTGAAACTAGAAATGTCAACCGTATTCACAACAATGTTGAAATTGGGAATAACCGTAACAATACCTTAAGTAAGGAGCTACATGACAACTCATAAGAAAATGTACAGAATAATTTTTGCTAGGATGCATAAGTTGTTATTGATCAAGAAGAGGCCCTACATTTACTTGGGAATGATGGTTTTGTTAATATAGATCCAGATTTAATGGATAGTATTGAGCATCCTTTGCTTCGGCTTCATACTTTGGGAGACGATACCTGCATTATTCCAGCTGCTCCAATTCCATTAAGAAATGAAGTTGATCCTGCTTCATAGTTCTCGTTGAAAGATGCAAATGATGCAAAATAAACACTTCAAATGACATTGACTTATTTACTCAATTGGCAGAGAATAATGATAACCATGTTTGCAACGAAGTAACATACTTGTGAAAACAAATGCATAGCACATCACGATAGTGATTCTTGGATCAAGCAAGATATATATAAAGCTAAAGTTACCTTATTATCTGATAATGTACAACCTTAATCTCGTTTACATTTAAATATGTTTCAACAGTTCCAACACCATCCAAGTTAGAATCTATCAAACCACTCTAGATGTGAGAAACAAATTTAAAATAGCAAAACGACTTAGAAAAACAAATGATAATGAATTTTCAATTTAATTCAAGAGACCAGAAGTCGGTACATGATGCCAATACTAAAAAATAAATCTTCCAATGGCAAAAAACCCATATTACTTACGCCAGTTTCAAGCCTGGGGAAAGGAGGGCAGAAAATGATTGCTACAACGTAATTTAGTTCTTTAAAATTTTATATAAGCCAATGATGTTGATATCAACCTTGAAAAAAGCAGAGAGAACAACTATAACAGCAAGTTAGGTCTTACAGTTTGTTATAATGATATTAATCCAAAGAAAAATTCAATATCACACACAAGAGTCAAGTAGTTTTAAACTTCAGCAAGTATTGAGGGTTTTTGAGGAAGAGAGAATAATGAGAAGTGTGATCACTATGGTGGACAAGAACAATTTTATATATGTGTATGTATATATATATATATATATAAAAGATTAATTGAATCAATAAATGTTATAAACAAGATTAGATCATATATGTAACATAGTTATATAAACTTAAATCCATCCACCATTTAAAAATAAACACATAATATGGTATTAATATATAGATATATATTATATTGGATATCGTATAAGTTTATATATTATTTTTTTGATAGGAGCAAAGGAGTGTTGGAATTTGCGGTGCAAAGCTACTATTTTGATTTTGATGTTTTTGAATGCAAATGAAAAAGAGAAATGTTGTTTTATTGATGATTGAAATAATTCTCTGTACATACATTTTGATAAAGCAAGTTGTATTTATATATTACATATGAGTACAGACATAATGGGCTGAAGAAATAAAAATGCGGCCCATCCAAAATTGTGATATATGACAATACTTCAGTTCGGGTTTGGGTAGGAGAAGTTGCATATGACCACACCAGTTGCATTTTGATATATATATATATATATATATCTTATAAGCAGCCACAACCCTTATTTTTATCTCCCCCCCTCAAACAAAAAAATTAGGGTTACTCGAGAGTTCGATTTCATCTAAGACCTTTTGCACGGTTTCTCCAAATCGACGCTATAGATTCAAAAATTGATGAGCGAGATAGATAAGGCAACATCCAGATCTAATTATTCATTGAGAACCTGATCTCAGAAGCGATTTGAAACTGAAGTTCTCTCTCACATCCCTTTTTTTTGAGCTATTTCTCTTTGAAAAGTGAGTCAGAAGCTTCGATTTAAGGTTCTGGCCTTTGATGTTGTAACCAGTAGAGCTTGGTTCTTCTCTTCGACAAAGTTCAGCTCTGACCTTTGACGTAGTTTTCAGTGGAGTCTGACTTTGTTTATCGACATGACTTGAGGTGGAGATCACTTTCATGTTATTTATGAATCTCGTGAAATTCCTGGCCGACAAAGCTTTGGTAAGAATATATGACCTTTGGTAAGTCCCAGGTATATGATTAACTTGAAGTTGACCTTTGAGTATTTGATCTCGAACAAAGTATATGTCAATTTCTATATGCTTTATTCTAGAATGTAAGATTGGGTTAGCATACATATACACGGTACTTTGGTTGTCACACCATAATGTTGGCTTGAGTTCAGTTTTGATTTTTAACTCATTAAGTAAGGATTGAATCCACATTATCTCTGAAGTAGCACTAGCAACGCTCCTATATTCAGCTTCAGTACTTGATCTGGATATAATAGATTGCTTCTTTGAACACCATGATACTGGATTATCCCCAATGTAAATGCAATACCCTGAGACCGATTTCCTATCATCGTGATCAGTTGCCTAATCAGCATCAGTGAACCCAGTTATATTGAGATCTTTACTTGTCTTTAGTGATAGTACATAAGTAGCTGTCCCTTCTAGATACCTTAGAATCCTTTTACAGCTTTCCAGTGTTCACTTAATGGTTCCTGCATAAATTGAGATACTTTGTCAACACTAAATGATATATCAGGTCTTGTTATGGTGGCATATTGTAATGCTCCCGCAACACTTCTATGTTGTTTAGTATTAAATATGGGTTCTCCACTGTATTTGGAAAGCTGTTGATTGGATATCATAGGTGTTGGTTGAGGATTAACCTTTTCCATTTTTTGTCTTGTAAAGAATCTCATTAATATACTTTCTTTGGCTTAGAACTATTTCGTAACTTGATTTTCTTATCACTTCTATGCCAAGAAAGTAATTTAAGTTTCCAAGATCTTTGACATAGAATTGCTTGTCTAAATATTGAATAAGACTATTGACAGCAGCTTCATCATTACTTGTAATAATTAAATCATTAACATATATTAGAATGTATATAACTGATTCTTTGCAGAATTTGATAAATAGAGAGTTGTCTGACTTGGTAGACTGATAACCTAATCTGACTAGAGTGGTTTTCGGTCTATCAAACCAGACCCGTGAGGCTTGTTTAAGGCCATATATTGCCCTATTTAACTTGCACACATGGTTTAAATTTTGATTATATCCTTGTGGTTGTTCCATATAGATTTCTTCTTGCAAGTACCCATTCAAAAATGCATTGTTAACATCAGGTTGTCTAATACTCCAGTGTTTATGTATGGTAATAGTGAGAATTACTCTAATAGTTGTTGGTTCGACTACTGGGGAAAAAGTTTCATTAAAGTCAAACCCATATTGTTGAGTATACACTTTAGCGACAAGTCTAGCTTTATGTCTAGCTACTGTCCCATCTGGATTTTTCTTTAACTTATAAGTCCATTTGCAACCAACAATATGTTTATTGTTTGGAGGACTAATTAACTCCCATGTATTATTTCTCATGAGATCATTATATTCCTCATCCATAACAGCTTTCCAATTGCTTTCTTTTGCAGCCTGCTCAATGGTTTCTGATTCCTCTGTTAACTTGACAGTAGTGTAAACTTTTGGTATGAATATTCCACTTTTTGATGTGATCATAGGATGACCAGATCTCACTTGAGACACTTCTATGTTTGTTGAATCAGAACTGCTCCTAGATGAGCTTTGCTGAATGTTTGTATGTTCATCTCTAGCTTGTTGAGCTTGATCATTTGTGCATGTAAAAGACTGATTGAGATAGTTGGAAACATCAGCTGGTTCATGACTTGATTGATCAAGCATTTTAAGTTGTGAATCATGAGTTTCTGCAGCCTCTCAGTCTCTTTTTGTTGCCATACATCAGAGCATACAGGTAAAGCAGTTAGAGACATTTTTGTGTTGTATGTTTTCTTGGTTGTTTTCATACCTGGGTTACTGAAAGGAAATACATGTTCATCAAATACAACATGTCCGCTAATAAAAAAAATTCCATTACTATCAAGACATTTATATCCCTTTTGATTAGCTGGGTATCCGAACAATGTACATGGTTTAGATCTGAAATCCAGTTTATTACTATTGTATTATCTCAAATAAGGAAAACATAGACATCCAAAGGTCTTCAAACTATGATAGTCAGGTCTGCCTCCATATAGCCTTTCTGTAGGACTTATCCCCTTCAGTACTTTTGTTGGTAATTTATTAATTAAGTACACTGTTGTACTGAATGAGTCAGGCCAAAATTTTAGTGGTTGGGATGCTTGTGCTAGGAGAGTAAGACCTGACTCAACAATATGTCTATGTTTTCTCTCAATTAAACCATTTTGCTCAGATGTGTAGGGACATGTTGTTTTGTGAACTATACCCTTTTTGTTAAAGAAATTGGTGAGAGTTTTGTATTCACTACCCCCATCAGTCTATATAGCCTTAACCTGAAACCTAGTTTGTTTTTCAACTAATGATATAAAGTGTTGTACAACATTGTATGTTTCATACTTGACTTTTAAGAAATATATCCAAGTATATCTAGAATAAGTATCAATAAAGAATATATAATACCTGTAACCATAGTCTAAACATATTGGGGTTGGACCCCAAAGATCTGTAGCAGTCAACTCCAGTGGTTTTAAATACATAGTATGAGAATCATTAAATGCTAATTTATGACTTTTACCCATCTGACAGCAAGTGCAAACATATGGGGTGGAAATATCATCAAAGAAAATTTTATTTTCACTAAGTACTTGCTTAACAATGTTTACATTTGGGTATCCAAGCTTATAATGCCACAAATCAAATGTTCTTTTATTTCTTTCTGTTTGAGTAGCCTTAGACAGATTACAACTTTTTTGATCATTTACAATATTATTGGAGTTAATAAGATTGAATCTATAAATTCCTTTGTCAGCATCACCCTGCAAAAGAGTTTCTTTAGTTAGCATATCTTTAACTAGGCAATACTTGGGAAAGAATTCAAAGTAAATATTGTTATCTTTAGCAAACTGAAAAACACTAATAAGATTCTTTTTTATTTTTGGTACTCGTAGTAAATTATTTAAAAATAATTATCGTGCACCTTTGATACAAGCTCTACCAGCATGAGTAATTCTAATAGATTCACCATTGTCCATGCATATTGACTGTTTATCTTTGTACTCTTTATTTCCAATATTTAAGTTGTCTAGACTGCTTGTTAAATGATTTGTTGCTCTAGATCCAGGATACCATGCCTCATTTTGAATATGTTCTGGTCTAGTAACTTGATTTCTACTACTTTCAGATTGATTATTTGATTCTTGTCGCACTTGTGCCATATTTGCACTTGGACTGTTGTTTCTTTGATCATTTGAGTTCTGACCTGCACATAGTTCAGATTTAGTCTGAAGTAGCACTTTGGGGCTGTGTGACCAATTTTCTCACAAATTTGACACTTTGGCTTATTGTTGTTATTCCATCTTGCCTTGCCTCTACCTCTTGCTGGCATATTGTTTCTTTGTAATCGTTGATCTGACTTGTTGTTATATTGATTTCTGCCCTTATAATTTGATGCATAGTTGATAGACATATCTGAATCAATAGGCTTCTTGTAATCAATTCTTCTTTCATGTGCAAAAAGGATTGAATGCACATATTCTATAAATGGTGCAATTCTTTGTGATTATATAACAGCTACTACTACTTCATATCCTTCACTTAGACCACTTAAAATGATTGAGACTTGCTCATAATTTCAAATTTTGTGACCTGCTACTTCAAGTAAGTCGCATGTTGTCTTAATCCTTGTTAGATATTATCCCATAGGTAGATTCTCCTTTCTAATGTTGTGTAGTTGTCTTTTGTGATGCATGATTTTGGCAGCTGACTGTGAGTTGAATATTCTTTCTACTTTAGACCATATTCCTTTTGCAGTTTTACTTCCAATAACTTGTGGTAAAAGCTTAAGATTTATAGAAGATAACAACCATGAACATATTAAACTATCTTGCCTTTGATATTTTGTTAATTCTTCATTGCCGACAGTTTTATTTTCTTGGTCAGTTATGAACATGGGTGGTATTGGAATGGTGCCAAGAAGGAATCCTTCAAGGCCATAGCCTCTTACAGTAGTTTCCACTTGAACTTTCCAAAGAAGATAATTATCTTCTTTAAGACGAGCAGTAATTAATTGGCTTTGAGGGCGTACAACAGTTTTTATGAGACTTTCAGTGGCAACTTGACGAGAATTAGAGGAAGTATCAGATGTGGCGGGACTATCGTTGTCTCCTGCCATGATGAATTGAAAGATATAGCCAGAATCTTAAGGTTCCAGTGAGTCAGTGATAGATAGAATCAAGAAGATCAAAAACAGAGGGTAACCAGGTTAGTTACAGCCAGAGCTTAAATGATGAAAACTGATAAGATCTTGGCGAGGTAATAACTGTTTTATTGCTTCTTGATGATTTTCTTGATTTTGAAATTGGATTTCTTGATGATTCTCTTTTCTGATTTGGCTTGAATCTTTTTCTGAGATGAATTTGATGCAACCAAGATCTCTGATCTTTTGGCATGGCACTGATTTTCTCGGACAGATTCTTTAAAACCCAGATGATAAGACAAACTCTAATGGGAGATTTGATAATCAGATGATGATAAGTAATCTGATGATGATTCAGATCTCAAAGGCCAAATGAAATGCTTTTAAGTTAAGATGGCTCTGATACCATGTTGGAATTTGCGGTGCAAAGCTACTATTTTGATTTTGATGTTTTCGAATGAAAATGAAAAAAAGAAATGAAGTTTTATATGGATGGTTGAAATAATTCTCTGTACATACATTTTGATATAGCAAGCTGTATTTATATATTACATATGAGTACAGACATAATGGGCTGAAGAAATAAAATTGCGGCCCATCCAAAATTGAGATATATGATAATACTTCGGTTCCGGTTCGAGTAGGAGAAGTTGCATATGACCGCACCAGTTGCATTTTGATATATATATATACACACACATATATCTTGTAAGCAGCCACAACCCTTATTTTTATCTAGGAGACCACTCATATTTATTCACTATAAAATACACGCCTGGTAGGTGACTGTATCCTTAACATGAATGTAAACAAAAATGAAAATGAGAGATCATCAATAAGATGATCGTACGAGTAATCCTAACAGTCCTATAAAAAAAGGAGACCAAAGTCTAGCACTGATGATAAACAAAATAATTAGTTGCACAGAGAAGTGGTCAAATAAAAATACTAATGCAATGAGAGATTGAAGGTATTTGATGTTGAAGTGGCAAGGAGTTTTGTTGTTAATAAATGACATGCTTAATGAATAGTTGAACTAAGGCTGAAGTAAATGAGAATAGGAAAAGGCTAGCATGCTTTAGTCAATGAGACTGCATGCGCAGAACAAACTATGCAAGATAATTGTAGACGTGTGCTTTAGGAGCTGGAGTAAATGAGCATATTTGAATAAGCATCTAGAATTGAAGACCTATGCTTTAGGAGCTAGAGCAAGTGAGCATATTCTGCAGAACCGAGTTTGCATGCACATAAATGAACAAACGAATGAATGCAGGCGTAGAAAAAATTGAACAAGCTGAACAAACCAAATAAGGTTGGTCATGCATGCGTAGAACTAAGCATAAGGATGAAAACAAATCCACTGATGTACTATTTGATTACTTTCTTTCTTTTGTTTTGTTATTTTCTAAAATTAACTTGTCTCACTCGCATCATTTTAACAGCAAACAGTTGAGTTGTGTCTTCGTATATGTAAAAGCATACACATCACGTATATTTTAAATTCGTACCGTAAGATCCAAAAATCTAACAAAAGGTTTTTATTAGTATTATTTTTTATATGCACATGCATCGCTCGTGCTAAATTACTCGTATAGGTATACATTTATATTTATAAAAAATTAATTAAATTATATATATATTTAAAATATTTTATATATGTACACAAAAGTATATAAACATACGTACAGACAATATATTTACACACTGGATGAGCTAACGTATCCGTTGTGATGTAAATCATAACATCTATACACGAGCATGTTATATCTTGTATGGATTGATATGTTACATATTTACATACATATATATGTGCATATGATACACTTTTTTTTTTTTTTTGAAAATGGGTTCCTTTTATTGCTTTAACATAACTAAAAATACAAAGACAATACAAACAGTAGCCCAAGCAATACCAGGCTACAAATATAATTAAAACCATACACACACATCTGAGTACATAAATAAAAACTCCTTATATCAAATTCTAATCTTCGTTGCGCTGCACATGTTATCCAACAAGTCCATAACTCAATAGCTTCGGCCCACTAATGAATGTTAATAGGTTTTGTGGGCCCTTTGACAATAGTCTTCTCCAGATATCATACATCAAACAAAATTGGTTTGAAAAGTGTGAAACCGATTTCGCTTTAAACATATAAACACAGGGATACGAATAAATAAACTTTAAATCGTAGATCTTGTGAATTGATATCGAACTCCATCACATATATTACAAATCGAACCATGATTCCACATGCCAAAATAGATTATAAGAAATCATTAGGCACTAGAAATTGGAAGTTATTGTGCCTAGCGGAGTCATACACGCCCGAAATATAGAAATTTGAATCTCTGGGTTGTCAAAAAATATTGCAAAATCCTAAAATCGATAATGAGGAATCTTGCCCAATTCATGTATTAGACTGAAGCACTTTTCGAATCCGCATATGATTACATAAAAAAAATGGAAATTATGGAGGCATCTCTATCATACTTTCATATTGTAAAGCGGGTCCCTGTCAAAGTTTCATTGTAAAGCGGGTCCCTGTTTTCTGGAAACGAAAAAAAATTATTGCTGAAATGTCAGCAACTTTTATAAATAAGTGCTGATATTTCAGCAACTATCTGTGTCAAAGTTTTATTGTAAAAACAAAGAAAAATTATTGCTGAAATGTCAGCAACTTTTATTAATAAGTACTGATATTTTAGCAACTTTCATAAAGTGTGTTCACAGTGTACATAAATGTTGCTGAAATATCAGCAACTTTTATAAATAAGTGTTGATATTTCAGCAACTTTCATACACTATGTTCACAGTGTACAGAAATGTTGCGGAAATGTCAGCAACTTTTATGAAATGTTGCATCATGCTCTGCAATAATCGTGAATAAAAAACAGGGACCTAATTTACACTGAAATTTGGTGAAGGACTTTTCGTGAATTTTGAAACTTAATAAGGACCTGTGCCAAAAGTACCCTAAAAAAAATTTGGAATTCACCCAAAATTTCCGATGCGGGCTGGATCAGATTCAATAATAGAATCAGAGTCTAATAGCTTATACGGTCTAAATTAGTCATGTTAGGGTTAACTAATTAAGCTCACAAGCTAAATAGTAGAGTGTCTAAAAAGACAGTGTCGAAGGATTGAGTTTGGATAATTAAATATTTTGCCCTATCTAACTATCGGCCTGACCCAAACAGATATGTGAGCCCAAAGATTGTCCTTAATAGCAAATACCCAATTTGAATTATATTGTGTCGGTATATCTCTGCATGGGCTTTGACGATATGTTAATTCTATTTAAACACGTAAATGACGATGGTAATACAAATCTAATAAAATCAAAAAAGGTAAAACGTGAATTTTACGCTGTTTTGATTTTTTTTAATTTGAAAATACACGATTTACAAAAGAACAATTGAGTGATTAAGTAGAAAATCACACTATATAAATGCGTGGTATGTAAAACAATCATGTTGTGTAAATTAAAAAAAATTCTTGCGGTTTTACATTAAATTTTTTTAAAGAATTATTTTTATTAATTAAGGGTATAAAGGAAAAATGTTAATAAAAAGATGGGTATACTCAACAAAAACATGACTATAATAGCTTTTTCATTTTTCTTAGAGCTGCTCAACAAATTTACATGTTTAAAAAGACGATATTGGAGAACCAAAATAGTCTGTAAACTCCTAAAGAATGCACCATTTTCCCCTAACAACGTGTGATGCATGCCTTGAGCAATATTACAAAGTGTCTAGTTGGAGAGGATAAGACTATTGATTTTGCACAATTCCATGCAGTTTTAATAAATGAAAGTTTTAATGAATGAAATGTGAAAATAAAACCAAAAAATATGTTGCTGATGTACGCATTCTTGGTGTAGCTTTAGCAGGAAAAATGAATCGATGAAATTTCCGTTAATATTGGTGAGAAAATGCATGGTGGTAAAAACACAAATAAACTTAAATTAGTTCCTCCTAATGAATTTTGATTATGCACTAAACCTTGTGCGCAAATATTATTCACCGTTAACCGTGATTTGTTGACTAACAGTATCCCACGTTTCATACAATGCCCGCTACCCCTCGTGACGCTTCGGTGCCGCAACAGACCTAATGGTCCGTTTTGGGAGAGGGAGAAATTGTTACTTGGCCGTTTAATATATACGGTAATTAGTAAAATTTAAATTTTTATAAATTTCTAAAATTAATAACTTATACAAATGAAGTCTGTTTAAGACACGGTTTTTAACGCTGCGATTGTATTCAAATGCTCTATGTTATAGAGTTAGTTTGAACTAAATCCGAACAATTTAAAATTGGACAAATTTTCAAAAGAGACTGATTTTCAAAAACATTTGCACAAATAGACCAGGTTGAAAACTATTTGCAGATATAGGTCACTTTTGCCACCTCAGCGATGAGGTGGATTTTTTTAAAAAAAAAATAACACGGGGCACATTTGCGAAATGCGCCCCTCGTAATTTACACTGGCGCACCTGCCAAGTGCGCCAGTGTAAATTACTCTAAACAAACAGAGACCTGAAAGCAATACCCATCTTATTATTTTCAGTCAAAATAAAACATTCTTTTCCAACATCCAATTCCGAACCTATCTGTCACTCAACTCAAAAATTTATCAACATCTACTTAAAATCACAAAATATACAAGGATTACTAGTCGGATTACTTCTATCAGCTATTTGGCATCAATTTGAAGATAAAATTATATTTTAAACTCAAACCCTAGCTCAATTTGGGGTATTTTCATATTCTACTTTTCACATGTCCATCCTCTCATTTTTATGCTTTATTATGTCATTAGTATTTGTGTAGTAATTGATTGTTCTAAAATTCTTGTGTAGTATGTCGGATTTCATCCCAATTATTTGCTACTTTGATGAAAAATTGACTATAAAAGAAAACAATACACCGGTATATGTTGGTGGTAAACAAAAAGGTTCAAAAGTTAAAAATTATTGCTCCTATCATGAACTAAAAGAAACGGTGTATAGGGTGACAAAAATTAATTCACAAGAGTATGATGTAAAATTAGTAAGCAAGTGGGTTACTGATTCTAGATCTTCTGCTATCGACGTAAATGATGATGAAGATGTCGATGCTATGTTTTCCGTTAATATGAAAGTGATTGAAGTATTTGTAATAAAAGAGGAGTTGAGACATTTTGAAGATGCAATTACCACTAATTTGAACCAACCTTCTACTCAAATTCTTGGTACTATTCCGAGTTATCTTTATCAGAGCAATATAAGTTCTACTGGTGAAATTTCCATTACATTACATTAGCAGATGTTAGTTGTCTTCTAGGTGTTACAGTAGAAGGAAATCCTGTTACAATCAGACAGCTAAGTAATTACGAAGATATTTGTCAACAGTGTTTAGGTGTGATTCCATCTCGAAGTGAGATAAGAGGTGCAACAGTTAAGTTGACATGGCTTCGTAATATGTTTGCAGATGAGCCATCATCGGATGCTTCAGATGTAGAAATTGAATATCATGCGAGAGCGGTTATTCTACATTTGATATCTTGTCGTCTATTTCCCGATCATTCTAAAGGACGACTAAACCTTTTTTGGTTATTAATTTTGCGAAATTTGGATGAGTGTGCACGATATTCTTGAGGCAGTGCTATATTGGCAACATTATATAATGAGTTAACAAATGCTGCACTCATGAAATCCAAATCGATAGCTGGTTGTCTCTCGCTTTTACAGCTATAATATGCATAGATATATTTGTTATAACTCACTCATCTATAATATTTAACTCTATTGTATTTAAATTTTTTGCAGCTTTGGGCATGGACACATCTTCCCATTGGCCGTCCAAATGTGACTACATCCATGCAGATCGACAGAACATTGCCTTATAGTGCAAGGTAGTTAATTTCCAACTACATTTACATGTGTGTATTTTTGTACTAATAAAACTCTAATTGTATAACTATTGATATAGATGGTTTGGTTCAAGAAGTTGGGTTGAGTCTCCAAAGCAAGTGGCCACTTTCTATCGCGACCAGCTCGACATGTTAACAGATGAAGTTGTTATATGGAATCCGTACATACAGGATGTGCTAGTCGATCTTCCGCAGATATGTTTAAGTGGGATGCATAGTTGGCTTTGTAAGACACCTATCATATGCATACGAAATGTAGAAATGTATAATCCTGATCGAGTGATGCGACAGTTTGGTCTTCATCAACACATACCTGATCCATGCGAACCAAAGCCAGATTTGGAGTTTGCTATCGTCTAGTAAAACGATAGATATAACCGTATCGTACACCAACAGTTTCCTACCATTCCTATTTCGAGATACATGACTTGGTACTGGTCGATTACTCGAAGATTCATTGTTGCAGATCGGACTTCTCACGAACGAGCATACACCGCTCGTGCACCGCTTGAGCGATACGTGGTAAATCTTCACATTACCGTGATATTTTAAGTTCGTTCACTTAAATTATGTTTCTAATTTTGAATAAATAACTGCAACTTGTAGGTCGATGTACTAGAGACGGTAGAAAGAGGGTTGGACGATATCAGACATGGTAGAGTACCCGAACGAGAAATCCAACCACGGTGTCTTGATTTGAAGAAACTTATTGACACACTACTTTTTAGAAATCGATTAACACGGCCAAGCTCTTCCGAACAAGCTATGCGGACTAGAGAGCGAAGAACTAAAAGAAGGCAAGATACACACCAATCGCAACCCGCTGGACCTTCTCAACCCCCACCTACTCAAGACGATCCGACTCAACCATGAGTATTCCTATTTTTAGTTTACTATTAGTTCGCTTTTGTAATCTAACTATAACTTCTACTTTAATTAGAATGTAATCGAATTATAATTATGTTATGCTAGAATTTATTTAATGGTAGTTTTATTTGTTGGCTTCCATATTGATAAACATTTGCTATCGTTTAATATTGTGCATTTGAATTTCGATTTTGTGTATTTGAATTTGAATTGCTTAATATAGTTTGTTGTCCAGGTTTGGACAGAAAGATTTGCACTGGCGCATTTCGCAGATGCGCCAGTGCAAATTTGTAGGGGCGCATTTCTGAAATGCGCCCCGTTATATTTTTTTTAAAAACAAGGCCAGCTCATCGCTGAGTTGGCCAAAACTAGCCTATATCTGCAAATAATTTTGAAACCGGCCTATTGATGCAAATGGTTTTGAAAATCGGTCTCTTTTGAAAATTTGTCCTTTAAAATTTTACAATTTAATTAATTAATTTATTTATTTTTGCAATAATACATATTATTCATTAAAAATAATAATTAATTTAATATAAATCAGTTTAATTTAAATATACATTTTAAATACTCCGTTTAGATTCTTTGCTCGCAGCACACAAACGCATTCTCCGTCCGCCAACATTCTTCGGTCAAATGCCTCACTCAAATGCTCTACTCGAATTCTCCACTCGCTTCGCAAAGAACTGACTCTTATGCATAATGAAGATTATGCCGTAATCATGAATATTACTTGTTATTACCATGTGGGTGGATAACTAGCAATTATGAGTGCATTCTTCAGGCACAGAAAAGAGGCATCCAAGAAAGAGGCACAAGAAGAAAAGGTTAACTAAAGAGAAATACATTCTTATTTTACAAAAAGGGCATTTAAAATAGTTATTTCAATTATTTTGTTATAAATAATTATTCTACTATTATTTAATTTTGTTTTAATTAATTTTAAATAATATAGTTAAATAATTTATATTGTTAATAAATTCTAAAATGGTTAGAGAAAATGCCATGAAAAATACAACTTTTATTACATACGGATGAATACAGATAAAATACTGTATCTCTCTTCTAAATTTCACTATTGGATAAATAACTAGTCGTCTAAGCTGGAATGTCCATTGGTAAACGTACAACATGTAGTATGTCTCCTAATTAACCAGAATGTATGTGATTTCTCATTCAAAAAATGAGTCATCCTCCTATCGCAGAGCCATACCTCTACCAATACTTTGTTTCATCTCTACATCATGCGAAGAAGCTCTATTCGACTGACATCTACGAGGAGTGGAAGTAGTAGCAGAGGATGTAGATGTACAAAAGCTCGAGGAGTGCGAGCGCTGATCTCGGCAGTATCGCCCATGAGAAAATTGATATAAAGCTGGATGTCGAACTGGACGTTGGTAGGTGGAGCCTCTAAAACAATGAACTTGTAGGAGAAAGTTATGATAGAGCATTCGCATTCACTCCCTGAATTTCGAAGGCGAGCAACCTTTGAAAGTCTTATACTTCTCAGCAATTATGTCATACCACTCGTCATCTCCTCTGATATGTTCTTCTTTGCATTTCAGAATGCACCTTCAATCTTTAGCAACCGATTCCAGGGATCTAGTCACACTTGTGCTTGTCAAATTTGTTTTCCATCAGAATAACGTTATAATCGACATTCATATTTGTGTTAAATACATTGTTGATTTCATCATACCAATAGCCAACTCGACCTTTTCGAGATCCGATGTTGACGAAACAAATGTCAATAGGACCAAAGTTCATTTTTCGATGTAGTCTGCAATGCGACGTGTAGAAGAACCAAAAGATCCATGCGTTGACATTCTAATAAAAAAATTAAAAAATATCGCGAAAAATATAGAAAGTGGATATTAGCAACGCAAATTTAACGAAATTTACTCCCAAGTGATGTAGAAACGAAACAAAACGATTGAATTTTCAATTTGATGGAGAAGAAGTGTTTGGTGAAGAGAAATCTAGGAGGAGCAAATACAAAGAAAGAGAAGGGGTGATAGGTGGTGGTTTTTGACAAGTAGGACGCATCTAACGCGTCCGGTCCGGTGTCAATCGTTCATTTTGAACTGTTCAGTTAAATGGTGCAAATACGCGGATCTCATTCTTGACGCGTCTGATTCGTCCATATCAAAATCAGCTGGTCTTTTCTTGACTGCGAAAGGTACCTATGTCGTTGTTTAACTGTCCTTTGGCCTCCATGTGAATGAATAATGAATAGAATTAACCCCATAATTGTGGCTATTAGCCTAATTAATTTTAATAATTTAACTATAACATGGGGATAGAGAAACAGCCACGCAACTTGGACAAGAAAGAAGAGGATCAGAAAAAATAGACCTATCAACTCACGCAAACAAATTCAGATAGCTACAAAATATATATTGCGTCCGCATCTTTCTGAAAGTTACGTAGAATATATAACATATATCAGTACAATTTTAAGACATAAATCTACAACAAATTTTTTCCAATTAACCAACTTTTTCATTCTTTCTTACCAGCATAATGGGGTACTTAGCACTTTGGGGTTCATTCCAAAAATATTAGATTCACTCAAAGAAACAGTTAAGTATTCAGTTTCCTCACTTTGGTTGATTATTGATTTATTTTGAGCACCAATGTGTGTGTACACACGTATCCACACACTCTTATCTCTTCTTATATTAGAGTAATTAATTCAAAACAAATTATATATTTTGGAGAATAATTGCATGATCATTTTTTTGAAAGATGAAAAGAATGACTACAAGATAATTTTACCACATGTCCAACAAAGATAGTTGTTGAATGTCTGATTTATTCATGGGTGGTTTGACGTTAAGTCCATCAATTTTAGCTATGTAGCAGCAGGCCACGCATTTGACTAGCTTGCTTAGAGAAAAAAAATTCAAAACGTTTTAACTCTAAATAGTAAAAATAAATAATGCATGCCAGGCAAAATATACAGCCTCCTTTTCTTTTGTGCTCCATGATAAATTAAACTTGTTGACTTGCACTATTGACTTATTGACTGAGAATATAACACTACATGAAACAACAGTATTTTCGATCGTTCTTAACCGTCGACGGTCATCGGAAATCGTCAAAAAATACCGTCGCAAAGAAGATCGTCGTAGAATGGTCTTTTCGACGGCTCCGTTGATTTACCTTCGACGACCTTTCCGACGGCTTCCGACGACCTGTCGTATACACATGGAAGAATACGGCTTGTCTAGAATATTGTCGAAAGCCGTCGGTATAAGCCGTTGGAAGTCGTCGATGAATTTTTAACAAAGTACCTAGAAAGCCATCGGAAATATGAAAGTTTTTTTTTATTTCAGCAGTCTTTCAACCTCAAACAACATAGACACACATACATATATATATATATATATATATACACACACACACACATACATACACACACACAGATATATATATACACATACATACATATTTACACACACACACACACACACACACACACACACACATATATATATATATATATTGCAGCTCAATTTCACATATATAAATCATATATATCAAAACCAAAATCATCTGTATAACATCAATAATAAAAAAGCATCAATATTTACAATAAATCAAACTTAAACAACCTAGAATGTACTCAAACATCCAACAACATATCAAAATACATCCCAAAATGTATCAAACATATCCAAGAATATCTTAAAACAACTCAAATCAACCTCATACACATCTATATCTCAAAATGTATCAAACAACTCAAATCAACCTCACTCATCTTAAACATATCCAAACATATCTAACTCTCAACTACCATAGCAACAAAGTCAAACTACAGTCACCCATCTCAAAGTGTATACATGTACAATGTTCGAATACAAACAATAAAAACCATACCTATCAATCCTGATCATCACCTCCAGATCCACTTGATGAGGGAAATGTGCCACGCTCCTATAGATATGCGGCAAGACGCTCGTCCAACTAGACTAGCTCTGTAGCCAAACGTCTGTCTCTTTCCTCCAGCTAGCAATTTTAGCTCTTAACTTTTGAATATCCACGTTGTCCAAGGTTTTTTTGTAGCCGTTTTGCCTGTGTTTAGCCTGCAACATTATTTAACAAAGTATACGAGTTTCATATAGTATGATTAATCAAACCAGTATGTTATACGTTATTCATAAATACAATATACATAAGCATTACCCTTTGATTCCTAAAACCATAAAGCCTACTCCGTGAGATGGTGGCTCCATGACTGTGTCAAAGATCTTGTCCTCCTCGTCAGCAGTCATCTCTTTCCATCCTAATCCCTCAAGCACGTTCTTTCGTTCTCGCATGAATTTTTCTTACGATTCCAAATAAAATAATAATTAAAATTCATACTTTTAATTATTTATAACTTATTATCTAAAGTGATTAATGATAACATATATTTTAAAAAATACTTACTATGGCCGGTTGTGATTTCGATTCGTGCCATGTGTATGTTACTGTGTCATCTTCATTTTCATGTTTGATGGCTTGAGTACGAGCAAACACGTCCATGTACGAAACGGGTTGACCATGCTTTCTTTTCTAAAATAATTATTATGTATTATTATATATATATATATATATATAATTATACAATGTAATAACTATTTAGAATCGCGATTAATAAATTTATCAGCTCTTGATAGTAATATTGAAATGATTTTGAACCCCCATGATGTGTGGCTGAATTTTTATTTCTATGTGTAGAGTTCCTCTGCGACTTTCCCTGTAGATGTAAAATAAATATTATATTTGACATTTTTAAATTGATGCAATCATTATACTAATTCTACTAAATTTTTTATAAACATACGAGACTAGTAAACTTATCTTCGCTTCGTCACTATCCCAGAAAACAACCCAAGCTTGCCATATGCTTTCACTCATCCAGTCAGGCTTTTTCCCCCTCATTTTATGCTCGACATCGTATCACGGTAGTTTTTCCACTTTTCTTCATCCAATAATTTTTGCAAAGGAGAAGGCCAGGTTCATGTAACTCTACCACCCTCTGCACACTGAAAAAAATAAGTTATACATCTATACTTAGTCAACAAATTGTAAAGTGGTTATACGTAAAATGAAATATAGATTTACATTTGCGATGAAATCCTGTCAGATAGACTCTAAGATGTGGGGTGAGATACTATCCCACCTAGACCAGCACCCGTCATTCTGCTCTTATAAGTAGCCTTATCTAGAACAACTTCTAAGGGTTCCAGCTCAAAGCCCTGTATTAAATGTGATATAGACCTTTAATAAATCATGAATAATATATCATACACAAAATATTTATGATGTTGCAATAAATTTGATCCTCACCCACTCACTTTAACTGTTAATGTTACTATGGAACGCTTTGCCTACTGTGATGGGCCGTCGCGATCACCTCCCACGTCGGTCCCTCTTTAGCTAGAAGAGGGGGAACCTGATGACTGTGAAGATCTCCGATGGTAAAACATAAAATCTGCCATAGACATTTTACTTTATTAAGCGAGAACATATCATTTAATTATGGAAAAACATATTATTTTTTTAAGAAAAATATAACATTAGTAATCATATAAATTACCTTCTATCAAAATATACATTAATAATCAATCTTTGTCGTTTTTTAATTTAGACTCATTCTCATACTTTATATCATTTTCCTCTGTAGTCTCAAATTCTTCTACTAAAACATTTGATTCATCATTTAGAGGCTCAAAATCAGTGTGATCGCTGGTTATTATTATTTCATTATTTTGCTCGAGATCTGCCTGATAAGCTTGTTCGTCTAGAATATTCTTTCCATCGAACGTAAATCTTGCTTTTGTTTTAAAAACTACCGACCAATCTGCTTTACCTTTTACCTTTTTTAGAGATGGATACGGAGCATAATAAACTTGTAGTGCTTGTTTGACTAGTACAAAAGAATCTTACTGATGGTAATGCGCGATATGTTTTATTTTAATAAGATTATGATCTTTGTGTAGATTGATTTCAGAACTTGAAATATTACTGAACCAATTGCATCTAAAGAAAAAAAATCTCTACGGATTGTGTAAAATATGCCAATTCCAAAACCTAAGTTAACATACTATAAAAATCATTTATATAATTATCTGAATCATCACTGCCTTTGACAAATTCACCGATATTGTTAGTTAATTTTTCAAACCATATTCTTTGGTGTTGAATTTTAATTCATTGACAAAGAATATTGGAAATGTTTTAATATTTCTTTTTGGTTCTAACGCAAGATGTTTCAATCCCTCATCAACTACATAATTTCGTGGATCATAAACATACTTTGAAAATTAATCAGCAAATTCTTTGCTAAAATTGCCGCATGGATGTTTTGATTCATAAATAGTATAGATATATATAATATATTGCATTATAATCTATAAGTATAATTGAAATAAATATGAATTTGAAACTTCATATATCTAGAATTATTATTTGATATCACCTAATAAATAGTGCAACTTCAGCACAATTAAGAAGAACATATGTATGTGCTACATGATAATCTCTAGCGTCTAACCCATAGTTTCACACATTTTCCAACAGGTCGGCCATGTTTAAAAATAGATAACATTACTCCAGAAGAATCTTGTTCAGTGCCTTCATCATTACACGAAACGGTTTTAAATGATAAGTTCACATGGTCACTGAGACAATGAGAGAAAAAGAATGAAACTTCTTCTTCGATATATGATTTGCAGATCGAACCTTCAACTCATGCTTTTTGTCTAACTTTTTTCTTCAGATGATTTAAGTAACTATTAAAAAATTATTTCAAATTTAATTTTACTTCTGTAATTAAATTAGTATTTAACATACATAATATTATTATCTCCCAAATGGATACATCCATCCATATTGCACAGGATCTCGAAGACATGTTTCAGATGGAAGATGAACAGGTAAATGCTCCATTACATTAAAGAAACTGGAGAAAATACTTTCTCCAGTTTATAGAGCAGTATAGGGATATCTACTTCAAGTTTATGTAGACGTTCAACTTGTAACATAGTCGAACAAAGCTCTTTATAAAACAAACTAAGTTCCATTACCACCGTCCAAACTTTTATGGGTAATAGTTCTTTGAAAACGACGGGTAATAAATTTTCCATTATTACATGGCAATCATGACTTTTTCATCCTACTTAATTTATTGTTTTTAAAGTCGACACATCTACAATGATTAGAAGAAATCCCATTAGGAAATCTTAATCCTTCCATTTATTTTAACATAAGTTTACTTGATTATTGTCTAACTCATAGCAGCTTTGGGTTTTTTAGTGTCGTTTGGCTTGATATGAAGCTCGAGACGCTTACATAATTCTTCTATCTCACGTCTTGATTTCAAATCGTCCTTAATCTTCCTCTTAACATTCAAAATTGTATTAAACATATTTCAAACATGTTTTTCTCATTGTGCATCACGTCAATATGATGATGAAGTAAGAGATCTTTCTAATAAGGTAACTCTCATAATATATTTTGTTTGCACCAATCATGAATTGTCGATTTACCTGAAATTTCAATTTGTACTAGTTTTATGTATCTTTGTATATTCTTTTACAAGTTTATATATTTCTTTGCTTGACCAACCGTTGGTGGCTGCATAGTCTTTGCACTATTAGCTGTACAAATTTTTTATCTCTTCTAAAAGGATGATTAGCATGGAGAAAACACCGATGACAATCAAATTATGAAATTTTCTTTCCATGTGGTAAAGAAAATGCTAGTGTTTCTTCCATTTAATAAGGACAAGTTAGACGATCGATTATACTTTAACTTAAAAGCATTGCATATGTAGGAAAATCACTAATAGTCCATAACAAAGAAGTGAACATATTAAAAAATATTTTTTTTTGAAATGTCGTATGTTTCATCTTCTTCATGCCATAGTGTTTCAACTCTTCAATCAATGGTTTTAAATAAACATTGATTCCTTGAGTTGGATCATCAGGGCCATGGATGATAATAGTGAGAAACATATATGAAGTTTTCATACATATTCACGGAGGTAAATTATAAGGTATAAAGATAATAGGCCAAGATGAATATTTAAAACCAAATTGAGAGAATGGTGAAAATCCATCGCACACAAACCAATTCTAACATTACGGTTCTCTACTGCAAAAGCAGGATAAGTCTTATCAAAATGTTTTTATGCTTCTCCATCAACTGGGTGTGTAAAGGTACCTTCATCCTATATTCTCAACTGTGTCATCTCGTATGAGGTGCGGTTATAGAAGATGCATATAACCTTTGAAATTTAGGAGTGATGAGTAAGTAATGCATTCTCTTGTATGTAACTTCCTTTCTTTTCTTTTTTCTTGGTTTGTATCTTTTCTCGTTACATATTCTACACTTTCTAAGACTAAAATCCTCTTTCCAAAACAATATGCAACATTTAAGCAAATATAAGTTTTTTCACTTTATAATGATTTTTGCACATTAAAGTATCAGGTGGCATATGTCGTTTTGCAGCTTGTACAATAGCTGTAAATACAGCTTTTGTGAAGTTGAATTTATATTTCAAAGCAATGTATTCTACTGTTGCTGATAATTGGGTGACACTTTTACAGACATCCCAAAGGGGTTTCTAAGCAACATCCAACAAATCATATATTTTCACATTTACATCGTCGTAATCAACTTCACTCATAGGAAATATTAATCGTGTTGTATCTTCAACTGTATCATCTATGGTATTCGCAGTAACATTGTCATCACCCACCTCCTCCTTTGACACTATAGGATTAGGTGCAACGAGTTCTCCATAAAGATCCCACATAAAATAATCCAGCATGAAATTGTTTTGATACAAATGGAATTTAACCATATCCGGTTTCAAATGCTTCAAATGTTTGCAGTTACTATACGAGCAACGAATTTCTTTGTCGTTTCCATTACTACTTAAAGTGAATTCAATAAATACGTGTGTACCATTAGAAAAATATTCCTTTATTGAGCCTCTCGTTCCCTTTGGTTGATACATCTAACTCATCTAATCAACAAAATAATTGACCATTTTTTCTTATTTCAAAAAGTATGACAGAAATTCAAAAAATTATTGATCATTTTACAGATTGACATTTAATTTTTCAATTCATTTATACATTTTAATGTTTTATTAATTATATAATATGTTATCATTATACACTAATTTATTTATATTTTAATGTTTTATTAAACATATAATATTGTTCTTTTAACTTTTTATTATAAAATCTTATATATTTTCAATTTTAACAAATTATGAATATAGTACTATATTTTCACTTTATTATTTTCTACTTGGAAGGTCGGTCATCCTACTTCCTATTATAGATACAATAATATTTACATTTCATATATCATTTTATTTTAAACGATTTAACAAAATTTCGGCAGCGCTTCCCGTTTGTTCTCTATATCATACACAAATGCGTGTACACAAGGAACAAAAAGGAATTGCTGTCGAAATTTTGTGAACCATTTAAGATGAAATGATTTACAAAATGTAATTACTTTATTGTAACACCCCATATTTTTGATAACATTATTTAGGATATTTAATTAGATAAATTAACTAAAATAATATGCTGATTAGGGGATTGAGATTTGATTTTATTAAAAGGGTAGCCATTCCATTTAACAATGAATTAAAGAGGGGTTTAAAATGAATTAGAGGAGGGTAAAATGGGAAAGAGGCCATTCCTATATCTTTATCCCACAGCCGTGTATAATTCACACGTTCATTTCATTTCAAAATTTTGAAAACTCTAGGCCGGCCACCATTAATAAGAAAAAGGAAGAAGATAAGCTAGGAAGAAGCTTAAGCAAATCAAATCTATTCATATCTCAATCAATTTAATCACAAAGGCTAAGGTGAATAATGTTTACATCTCATTTTTGATTGTGTTTTTGGTTTTAAGATGAATTCTGAATATTTTGCAATGCTTTTGTAACAACCCGCATATCTATCGATATTTTATTTAAATATTTTATCGTTAGTCGGATGTTAGTCCGAAAAGCTACTTTTTGCATACGGTCAAATTAGGACTCGAGACCACTTCCATTGAGTTCAAAATGACGTTTGCGATCTTTTTAAGTGTAAACTTCGATATGTTTGGAGATAGTGAACTTTTCGGCACTTTTTCCCGCCTTTGACTTTGGTTTGGACTGCACCCCTTTAGTTCAGCCCAACCCTCTTTCTCATTTGTTAAAACACTTCAAGCTTTGTCAAAAATGGTGGTGGGAAAGAGAAATTAAAACTCCCAACTCAAATTCTATTGCTAATCCGAGATTCAACATCAAATTCAAGTAGAAGATTGTGGATTCAAGCTTTGGATTGCTTCTCCTTGCTTTCAATCTTCATCTTCATCAATTTCGTGGAAAAGGTGATATTTTTAATCTCACATCTCGCCTATAACTGTCATTGGGTTGTTGGGGATGATCCCTCATCACTTTAGCATGTTTGTTTGCATTTGGTTTGGATTGGATTGGCGAAAAACTACAAATTTTGGCGTTTTGGTGAGTTTCTGGCCTTAAGTCGTTTCTGGCCATCGCTAAGTCGTCCACGAGTTAAGCCTAAGTCGTAAGTCGTTCGCTTTGAAAAGTCACACGGAGCATAAGTCGTTCCAGGCCTTAAGTCGTTCTGGGTGTGCTAAGTCGTTCGCGAGTTAAGGGCTTAAGTCGCGCGCGTTGAAAAGTCACCGCCTTTGTATTTCTGTTCGCCTGTGCTAAGTCGTCCACGAGTTAACATCTTAGGTCGTCCCCGAGTTAAGAGTTAAGTCGTTGCCTTCTGCTATCTCGTCCTGGCTTAGGTCGTACTGAGATAAGTCGTTAAGTCGTATCGACTTTAAGTCGTTGGGTCGTACACCCTCTTAAGTCGTAAGTCGTTCGCGAGATAAGCAAGTACTAAGTCGTTCGCGAGTTAAAACCTTAAGTCGTAGGTCACCTCCGACCTAATATTTCCACTGCTATTTCACTAGGTCGCTTGACCTTAAGTCGTAGGTCGTCTCCGACCTATGCCCCACTAAGTCGCATCCCACTTAGGTCGCAGGACTTTGTTAAGTCGTAGGTCGTCTCCGACCTTATCCTTAGCCTTGTTAGGTCGCGTGAACTCTTAGGTCGTATGACCTACTTTTCCTTAGGTCGTTGGACCAGCTTGCCTTCACTAAGTCGTACCGTGACGGGGCGCTGCCCCACACCCCGCCGGGGGCGCTGCCCCCTGGACCCCCGTATTACTCTGCGTAGGCAATCTTATCTGAAAATCATTCATCAGAACTTCCACTTTGATGCATTTTGAGCTGATTTCCTTGGATTTTATTCACGTCTCCGAATGTGAATTTTTGTGATAGATTGTTCCAACAATCGTTTTATGACTTGTCACTTTAAAGATACGAAGGTTTTAATACTAGTAGTAAATATCAAAACTCTTTCATCAAATCGATTTCAACACTATTTTTAATATCAAAAGTTCGTTTTCTCAAACCGATTTCCAATCTACTAATATATATAAGCCTTTACTTCACTCGAACGAGAAATCGACTTAAACGACTTAGTAAAACGAGTGGTATGAAACGCTTGCGTTCACTTCGTCGGTTAGCTCTTGGACTTGTTCGATTGAACCCTTTTGTGACAATTTCCTAGTGAAGATCTACAGTTTGTTCGTAAATATTTAAGTTAAGCAAGTGGTTATGGGACATGAAGCTAAACTCATATATTTACTAGCTTAGTGTGATTGACACTTCCTTATGATCATGACGATCATTCTTGTGATTTAGACTAGCGATTGAGCAATGTCTCTTCGTCCGTGTGTTCGGACTTGCCTTCGGGCCATCCGTGTGTTCGGAAAATAAAATGGATAGCTTCCATGAGATAGCTTCTCGTCCGTGTGCTCGGACTTCCCCCTTTTAGTGATTTCTGGATTTCGTGTGTTGATTTCTGGGATTTGTTCTGGATTTCGTGTGTTGATTTCTGGATTTGGTGCTTCACCAACTTTTGTGGTTTTCACTGATATGATATCAGTTTTTGTGTATTGGTGAATTTGTGTGTCATTACCTTTTTATGTGTTTGGATCTTTGAGAAGATTCTTGTGACATTGATTAATCCCTTGTTGATTATCATTTACATACTTATAGTAGTATGCCATCATGGTTATTATATGTTTTTGCCATACCCCTTATCCTATATCATGTCATCTGATATTTATAGTTAGACTGATCCGTTTATTATTTTCTTATAAATAATACTCGGGTCAGACCGAGATGTTACAGGTGCTTCTGCTTGACTTCTCTTCTGGATTATTCTGACTTTTGGCTAACTACTTAGATTAGTAGTTTTTGGTTGTACACATTTGAGATATAGACTCTATGTTGTGTATCTATTCTTTTGTATAGCACGTGATGCTATTCTTTTGTATTATCGTGGATCTTTCTGACCACTACTCTGATGTACACTTTCATGTGTTATATATTTATTCATATCTTCTTCCGCCTTTGTGATATGGATGTCTGTGACTGATTTATGTTATGATTATTTCTATGTTTGTTTCCGAAGATTATATATAGCCACCGTGTGATAGTTTTGTGTTTGTATCGGTATGTCGGATTTCCTCCTTAAAAGATATGCATTCTATTCTATCTGACGTATCGGTGCTCGCACAAAGAAGTTACATGGATGGTCGCTCCTCCACAGCCTTATTCTCCGTGCTAATTGACAGCACTACATCGTAGTGTTCTTGGTTAGCGTGGGTATAGAGGTGGGGCGTCACAGCTTTGCCATGTTTTTGAATGATGGATTGTTTATATATATATTGTTGATGATTTATACATGTTCATATTGATTTTGTGATATGTTTTAAGGTAAAAACCGTATTAAATGACACCTTTATGCCTTTCGAATTTTTTTGAAGATCCAAAATAATACTTTAGAGATGGGTTTCAATTTTTAGAATTTTTAGGATTGATGTGGATTTTATATGAATTTTCTAGTAAAGAACATGATAATTTGGGTTATAAATTATTTACGGGTAAATAATATATGGTTTGGGTCTGAAATTTTTATATGTTAGAAAACAAATTAAAAGAGATTTTCTGGAATTTTTCCAGATTTTTCCAAATGATTTTGATAGGTATATAAAATTATTTAAGGAATGAGAGTTAAATGTTTTATATATTTTAAAATGGAGAATGGGCTTTTTGTAAATAATTTGAATTTTTTAATTCCGGAAAATGGCAGCACTTTTGAAAAAGTAATATAACAACCAATCAGATTTAGACAAACAACGTAGGTTAGGTACAAAAGAAATAGTTTAAAAGTACGAATAAATAGGTTTTTCACTTTTTCGTCTCTTTCGGCACCATGTTTCGCCTCCATACTATCGCCTCCGACACAGTCGAAACCAATGCATATGGTATCAGGCAACTAGTACATAATGAATTGGATGTGGGCGAAAGGTATAGGGTCTAAACCATAGGGTTCCGAAAGGGTTGAAGCTTTGCTTTGGTTTTAAAGTGAGCGAAGGTGTTGACGTGGCGCGCGCTTCCCGGGTTGATCCAGTTTTTGCTCCGAGTTTTACTGAGTCGACTCCGTGTTTTTCGCCGCTTTGACTTGGTTGGTTCGAGGGAATGGATTCGAATAGATGCTCGTTCGTATCGATCGCGATATACGATAGTTGATCGATACGAAGTCGTTGCAACAGGATGGATTCGAAGCAGGGTCGCTGAATGGATACGAAGTGGGGTGACTTCATGGATTCGAAGGACTTCGACCTAAGGGATACGAAGTGGTGTAGCTTCATGGATTCGAAGCAGAGCATCTGATGGGTACAAGGCAAGATGTCTTCATGGGTTTGAGCGACGGATACGAAACATCGAGCCCAGATGGATACGAAGTGGTACATCCGGACCGATTCGAACGAGTGCTTGCCGATGGTTGCGAACTAGATGGAGTCGAACCGATGGATACGAACGAAGGTTGTTTATCGATTCGAACTTAGGGTCATTTCCTCCAACTTGCATTGATGATATTTTGAGCGTACGAACTCGGATTGACTTGAAACTTGGAACGTTGCTTTTCCTAACCTTGCTTGACGTGTCTTATCAATTGTAGCCCAATCCGGACTCGGACAAAATTCATTGATATCCATGGTGGAACAATGTATAACGAACTTTTACGACGAAGTGTCTTTAGTTTTCCAATCAGTTTCTTGGTGTCACGGCCTTGCCAAAAGGCGGGATAACAGCTTATACTGTATTGATATTGAAAATAATTAGGTAAGCCCCAATTTCTTTTTTCCCCAAATTTGATTTGCCACAATTTGATGTTGCTCCTATTCGATTACACCAAATAGCCACTTAAAATTTTATTTTATGCTACTTAAACCATGCTAATTTAGCTATTTATTACTTAATTGTTAAAATAATTATTTTTGATAAATAAAAAATAAGGGATGACACAATTATGAATAAAATAATTGCTACAGTAATATTTCTTTATAACTTATTTGAGATGGGAATCGAAGACAAAATTCTGGATGTCAAAATAGAAAGAAAAAACAATGGAAAGATGAAGAGACAAAATAATTAGCTAGGTCAATATCAGTTTTATTTCAAGCCAAAAATAGAAAATCTCAAACTTCAAGTCAAATTGAAGAAACCAATTGGGAGCCTATAAACGAAGAGCCTATAGATGAAAATTTTGAAGTAGAAATTGATAATCAACATATTGTAGAAGTTATGAAGGAGCATAATGAAAATGTTATTGGTAATTCTAATGATGAAGAAGTTAATGATTTAAGTATAATTGATCTTGAAAAGGATATTGATATCAACTATGATCCAGTATTATGGAGAATAATTAGTGATATAAAAAGAATAATGCTAATCCAATGTAGGCCAATTAAGATTATAAATGAAATGATGCGTTTCAAAAACAAGATTGATGGTAGACACTCATCGATGGAAAATACTTTGGACTCATGTGAAAGATTTGACTCCAAAACCATTATTCGCGACTCGTTGGGAAAGTCATATTGAAAGTGTTAAAGCAATAAGATTTCAATCATCGGAGCTAAAAGATGCTTTGATTGATACTGCAAATAATTCCAAAGATGACGTTGTGATGATGGAGGCTAAAGGATTGGGCCGAAATGCTTTGAAATTTTTTGAGTTTCTAATTAGCTTGTGTGTTAGGTACAAGATATTAGACAATATTAATCGAGTAGGTAAAATTCTTCGACGAGAGAAAATGAATATTGAAGATGCAATCTCAAAAATTAAAGAGCTTGTAACATTTTTTAAAAAACTTAGAGAAGATGGATTTGAACCCATGATGGAGGGGCTAAAGAAATTGCAAATGATGTTGACATTGATCCTAATTTTTTTTGAAAAGAGGATTGTGCATAAAAAAAATTTGGTGAAGATATGATAGAGAATGATGATAGACAATCACTTGAAGAAAATTTTAGAGTTAATTATTTTCCACATATAGTGGATCAAACTTTAACTTTAGTTAGACACTTGTTTGAGCAATTTAAACATTAGGAAGGAATTTTACTTTTTGTTAAATTTGAAATTCAAATTTCTTAATGATAAGAAATTGAAGAACTATTGAATGAATTTAGAACGTTTTATGACACATGATGAAGAGCAAGATATTTATGGTAAGAAGTTGTACTATAAGCTTTGACAATTAAAAGAAATTGTACCATTGGAAGTAACCACATCAATTGGTATTCTTAATTTCTTAAGGTCTTATCGAGATGTAAGCGGATCTCTCAATGTTTGAGTTGCTTTTCGAATTTATTAACTATCCTTGTTACAGTTGCTTCGAGGGAAAGAAGTTTCTCAAAATTAAAATTAATAAAAATACATCTTCAAACTACTATGTCACAAGATATATTAAGTGGACTAGTTATGATTTCAATTGAAAATGAGTACTTGTACATGCTTAACTATGAAAAAATAATAGACGATTTGCTTATAAAAATGCAATAAGAAGTTGCTTCTTTTGATATCCATTGATATGTTGGTACATCAATTTGACATTTAGATTTTTTGATATTTCAATAAAATTATTCTGTTAACCTATATTTTATAATTGACGTTAAATTATATAATAGAATTTGAATTTTACTTTGCACCATAAATGTGTTATTATTTACTCAATAATGGAGCAATGGAAACATTTTTTTTTAATTTTCTTATTGAACTAGGCAGCAAATATGTTTGGGCGGGTCCTATGTGTAACTGTGTCAATAACTAGGAACTAACCTTGGATAAAAATGACGGTTACAGACTGGAGATGGAAATTTAATAGTTATTGAATTTGAAATGATACATACATGTCGCTTTTGTAAACATCAAAGATTTATGTAACTGTACTTAAAAAAAGCTGGAGGAGATAAATAAATTAACAAACTTCAACACGATGCTCATTTCAAGAGATGTTACGTCTTTCTTCGGAATGTTTATAATTCATTCCCTCTTTCCCCTCCCAGTTACAAAATGTAAAATAACCGATGCTAATTTCAAGAGAAAAACGGCGCTCTGCGAGGCACCCCTTTCCGCCGCCTAGAAGAGCCACTGGCTGCCGTAGGAATCCTGATATCGGTCTCAGCCTCATTCTTCTCCACCACTGGTCCCGTCACCTCACCTTCACCGCTCCCTTCCCCCAACTCCTCCCCCTTCACAAATTCCTCTCCCCCCGTCATTTTTATCCCTGCCAACTTATAAATCATAAACTAAACTGCGTTAGTCAATCCTAAACTCAGAAAAACGAACGTCAAACCAACATAACATGAAATATTGAATCATCACCTTGCAGCCCAAGGAGCAAAACCTGAAGGGATCGAGCAGGGTCCTGAAACAAACCTCGCACGCATGCGGAGACGCAGCCATCTTCGCACTCCCACGCGGCTGCGGCCTCTCGTTCAAGAACAGCACACGTGCGCTGTTGATGATGTACGTCTGCACCCCGCCGATGTCCAGAACCTGCTGGATCTCTGCCGCCCTCACCACGTCATGGTACGACGACCTCCTAATCTGCATCCGTTCACAACTCTTGATAACAATATTATTATTAAAGGTTAAGGACGTAATTCATATAGGTGGAGAAGCGTGCCTGAACGACTTGATGGTTGAGGTGGAACTGTGAGCGGCAGTAGAAGCAGAAGCCTACTGGACTCTGGGAGGAGCCGCAGTCGACGCAGAACATGTTGCATTCGCTTCTGGGCGAGTCGGAGTGGTGAGTGCAGGTGGTGAAGAACTTGGTGGTGAGTAGGGGTTCCAGCCATGGCGGAACTGCACTTGGCATTTTATCACTCCTTGTTTATGATCCCAGTGAGGTGAGTTTGGAGCTGTGTTATAGTGGAATGGAGAGGGAGAAGAGAGAAGAGGACAAAGTGGGTAGGCGGGGTGAACGTTTTCGGAGTGGAGGGTGGGGATTGGGTTGGAGTCATGAGAATTGAGTTTTTGAGCGTTGGATTGGAATGAGAAGGAGAAGGTTCACGCTACTTGGTGTGTTCTTTGCCTTGCTTGGGTCGGCAGCTTACGTTACTTGAGGACCATTTTTGTTTGCATGTGGATTTGGCATTATGGGTATAACAGCACTCAGGCGTTTCTTGTCATGGGTTCATATGGTACAGGGGCTCACTAATATTTGCTGTTACTCAAATTGCATGCGGAACAAATAGCTTTCGCGACAAATGCAGCCCAAGTTTTGATTTCCCTTAATCAACCAACGAGAGTTCACTTTGCACTTGTACCTCATTTTTGGACCCGGTGACTTTTACAGCTATTTGAGATAATAGTAGTTGTGGTGGTTTTTACAATGAAGTTCGTTTTTCAAGACATGTTGATTATAACGTATACCTTCTAAAAAAAAAATTGGTCTCATTCCCTTTTAATCAAACAAGTACATGATTTGAGTAATTTAAGTTCCCCATAGGATACCATAAAGATTAATGGTTAATCTTCCCTGTAGTTTTAGGCACCTATTCATTTCAAAACAACGTAAAACTATTCTGAATAAGTTTTAAAATTCTAATATTTTAAATGACATTTCTATTCATTCAAAATTAAAACTAGAACACCCATTTTCGTTCAAAAATAAATTCTTGAACAAAACCAAAAGCTAAACTTAGTCTTCTTCAACTCAACATATTCGGTATAACGTCAGAGGCATGCACCTGCATATGTGAGTTATTATACACGACCACTCGCTTCAATCCAAAAGATAACATTTGAATGCTCAAATGATACAACGTTTCAATTGGATTACCTATACCGAGTGTATTCAGAATTATCCAATATTGTGGAACTTCCCTATCCACTTACTCTACTTCCGTTTCTATCTTTTTTCTTCAAAACAATTGTAATTGCCCTTAAAAAATATATATACTATATTACTTTAGTTTCAAGAAAAATTCCAAACAATGCTACACCAGATTTTATTAAAGCGACACTTGTCATAGGTTGCAATAAAACTTTTCTATCGATATAGATGTCTTATAGACTTGAATCTATACATAGTTATAACTAATCAAAGTAGAGTGTAGATGTTTATTATCCATTGAACCATCAATCTAATACTACTTACCACATGTGTTTCATACAATAGCTTTCAAATTCTCCAAATGGTGCAAATATGTTGACACATGGATCTACGGCCTTATGTATGTATCCTGGTTACATGAAATTCCGTTAGAGACTAAGTCTTGATCGACGGCACAACCTTCCTATATTCTTATATGTTGGTTTATCAACAGGTCCCTTAATAGGCACCTCAACGGTCTACATATTATAAACTCACTAAGTATTAAACAATAAAACATTCACTATTTCATTATAAGTGATAAACACTTTACCTTGGGATGCTACGTAATATTAGTTGTTCAGACAAATATTATAATATAGTGCTTACAATTTTATCTTACGATGTATTTTTTCTTATTGAACTCAACATAATGTGTAAGTTCATTACACTAGTTGAGTTTTCATCGTTTGGGTTCGTTTGAATTGACTTTACACTCATTCCTCTTCGTGTTCTCCACGTTTATTCACTTGCAAGTTTATTTACAAAACATATCTACCTCATTCTGGCTAGATCAAAGTTTATAATAGTTACTCTTTCAATGAGCAATTAACTTGCCGAACTGTAACACCCTGTTAAAATACCCTGTAATTTTAACGATAATTAATGTGATGACCCATTATTTTAAAAATCCAAATCAATTATAAACGATGACGAAACACGCTTATAACTAATTTTAGATATTAAAAGCAGTGGATTATCGATAAATAAAAATTAAAAATTCAAGAAAAAACAATGAGTAGAAAGGGGAAAGTCTCACAGCGGAGTCAAACAATAATATAAATAAGTATTAAATCAATTATACAGATATGTTACGTTATTACATCAATTTACATTTCAAATACATCAATTATTACCCACTTATAAAAAATGTAATAACGGTATAAAAATAATATACCAAATCAACTATCCGCTTTCCATTCCCTTCTCTGCTCTTTTTTTTTTTTGAGATCATGGGGAACCTTAAGATCATGGTATTCATTGATACTCACTTAAGTAAACCCCACGCCGTGTGTCTATCCCGCTTTTATTTAGTCGTCGCACACGGATGCTTAACGTTGAAACTCCCACTGATGGTTTGGCGCTGGGATTCGAACCTGCCCGGACACAGTCCTTTGGTTCCCATCTCCCAGCTCCCAAACCAACCGAGCTACGAACGGCGGGTCCCTTCTCTGCTCTTATATGTAACTCTAGGTTTGTATAGACATAAAAGGAAAAAAAAAATTATTTCAACCATGTTTTGAACGGCACCAATTTCTATACACTCCAACCCAACCCAAGGGATCTGTTCCCTTCTCTGCTCCTATCTGTAACTCTATACATGTATAGACATAAAAGAAAATAATAGTTTCAACTATGTTTTGGCCTGCACTAATTTCTATACACTCCAGCTCAACCCAAGGGATCCGGTGGCTTCTACATAGAAAAAGGCTGCCTACGTACCCTTTTTGAGGGATTAAACCCACGTAGTTCTATTTTCTTCTCTTCTCCTGCATCCAAATTCTTGTTATTACATTGCACCATAACATCCATCATAAACAATGCAATCAACGCAAGCCAATCCAACCATTGCATCCATCACAACTAATGCAAATAGTAAAAGCAGGAAATAGTATTCCTACTCATCCATCTTAACAAATCATCATATGTGGTGGTAATAATAATAATAGCACACGACCATTAATCATCAGCAACATTCAATGCCAATCCCAATCGTCAAACAAGAGGGTACTTACAAAAAAACTAATAATTCAATTTAGTACCGCATCACCAATGTAAGTATGAATCACTAAATGTGTGCTAATTACCCCATAACACCGATACAAATCAATCATCAAATATGTAATATTCCAATTAACATTGGTAACACAACACCCATCATCAAATAAGCATAAGTAACTACCCGTCAACTAGTAATAATAACAATAAAATATCGCACACTCATCAAAATGCGATACCATCGTTAAGCATCAAACATATATGTAGTAATTACAACAATCAATCATACATTCAACAATTATCAAAATAATATTTTCATCCATTTTTCTCTTAAATCATTTTATTACTATTTATTATAAATCCACCTTTATTTATTTATCTTTAAATCTTCAAAAACAATAATATTCTTCTAAAACAATTATATCCTTTAAGTTCCTTTATTTTACTCCATTTTACAAATACCCTAAAACATTGTATTTTAAATAATAATAATATTCTAGTTTAAATCACCACAACCCCGTTTCATTTTTATTCACCTAAAAGTAGAAAGCATTTTTATTTGGAAAACATTCCTTTACTTTTAGTACTATTATTATTCAGAAAACATTTCCTCATTTTATTATTCAAGCAATTATAATAATATTTCATACTATAAACATCGCAAAATCATTCATTTTATCATTTATATAAAATGATACCATTTTACTAAAATTATTATATTATTATTTAAAATCACTTTTTGTAATGATAATAAATTTCCCGAATTCCAATTTAAAAGTAATTCTTATTATTAACAAATATCTCTCAAGATTGTAAATAATCCTACCTTCCACAGCTACACATTTTTAGTCCTTTTCAATTTATTATTTATTTCCATTTCTAAATCAATAATTAATAATAATTATACACTCGTCAATCAGAGATACATAATTAACAGTAAACAATCAAGTTTATATTAATGAAAACATTGTTGAACAATAAATCTCACATATATAATTTCTAAAACTTTGTTCATCTAAAAAATCTCTTGTTTAAGGAATAAATCTCTTTTATTTATAGCTCATACTCCACCCAAAAGAAATAATGTAAATCCAAAAAAAAAGTTAATTTGAACTATATAGAGCTCATGTCCAACAAAATAAAATAATAAATTTCATCTATTTTCATATGTTAAAACATCATTTAGAAAAAAAATCTTCATCTAAATAAATAAATCTCAATTATATAAGCATAAATCAAAATATCTAATAAACGGTACATAAATACTCACTTGAAATCAATAAATCTCAATTAACACAGATCTATTCCTAATCAATGAAGAATAGCCTTTTCCCTTCCATTTCCACATAATTCACTTCCAAAAATCCACATGTATATATTGAATGAATTCCTAGCCTTTCTTCTTTTTGATTGAACAATTCTTCTCATTCTACGTCTAATGTTTTAGTTTTTAGAAGAATAAGGCAGAGGTGGAGGTTAAGAATAAATTAGGACTTTTCTTCTTGCCTCCCCCAAAGATATGAAATGAAAGTGAATATATAGAGATAAGAAGGTAGAGAGAGGTGAAGATAAGTTGTGGTCCCAAAAGTTTATTTTCATCCAGCCCTTTGTAAGAAGAAATTTAAATGTACCATTTAAAGGGAGTAACAAAAAAATATGTTTTAAAATCTATTAGAAAGTTTCCTTTTATACAAAGAAGATGGATTTTTAATATCTACATGGAATTATTCTCCCAAGATAAAAGGACTAATTTACCTTTACGTCATTCGATACGCCATTAATTGCTAATTTTCATTGTTAGTTTCCTACCATACATAAAATTAAGGGAACGTTTGGCTCACATCCCTCTCTTTAAATAAAATTAAGTCCACATCCATTCATATTTTGAAATACAAATTACATCCCTAGAATTATTTACCCTATTTAACGCATTTTCGCATAAGCGATTATGTGAAGTTAAATTGTAATATTAAAAACGTGATATCTTTCAATAGATTTATCGGATTTCAATTTTATTTCCACCATTAAATCACAAATTTTATTACCTTTCTATTAAGATCCACATGTATATGTTTTGATGATTTTTTTTACAGGGGCAGATATTTGCCCGGCACATATTTACTCGGTGGAATTCTTGTTGCCTTCCAGGCTAATATTTGTCTGGGGAAGTTCAGGTAAATATTTTCCCACCAAGCAAATATTTGCCGGGGGAAAATATTTGCTGGAAAAATATTTTTCTCCTTAAATATTGAAAAAAATTCGTGAAAACATATCATATATGGATCTTAATAGAAAGATAATAAAATTTGCAATTTAGTGGTGAAAACGAAATTTAAATCCAACAAATCTACTGAAAGATATCACGTTTTTAATATTGCAAATATTTATGTAACCATCATGTCCAGTTACAAAGATCCAGTAGTGACTAGGTTAAATAATTCCAGGGACGTAATTTGTATTTCAAAGTGTAGAGGGATGTGAGCTAATAAAGTTTAAAAATAAGAATGTGTACCTAATTTCCACTAAATTAATAAACAAACAAATTGTACGCCTAATAAAGTTTAAAAATAAGAATAAGGATGTGTCCCTAATTTTCACTAAAATTAATACACAAAAAATTTGTACATATAAATTCAACAATTAGAAAATATGTTAATTAATGTGTAACTAAATGCTATCCTACGCAATTAACCTCCTACAAGCTATGAAATAAATATACTACCATATATATATATAAATGAGATATAAATAGAAGAGAAAATGTATAGTAAAAATGTATGATCAAAATATACACATACATGTACATATTTATATACAGGAAAAAAATGTATGTATGTTCTTCTTATATATATATATATACATACATACACACGCAACTGTCCTCCTTAAATATGTATCTTTAAGTTAGTTTTTCGTAAAAATTCAAAAATGTGTCATTAACAAGGATCAAACCCATGATCTTTCCAAGTGAAGTCTACTCCCTTAACCGACTACACTAAAAAATTATTTTGATTTCAAAATTAGAATATTGAAAACCATTAGTTATATGTGCAAATCTTTTAAACTCACAAAGTAAATATCTTCTAAACCGTAACTCAAAATGTATCAAAATTATATACTAAATTATAAATTGAGCGTCTCGGAAAGACCTTCGCAACCGTAATAAACATAACACCGAATCCATCCTTCTATTAAAAATTAATCTTTAATTACTTTTGTTTTAAAAGCATAAAATGTGTGGGTTGTTACATTCTTGTCATCTTAAAAAGGATTGCGCCCTCGCAATTCCCAAACACAAACCTCAACCAAATTAATAAATCTTCATTAAGGGTTTAATGGCAAAATGTGGGGAAATACATCAATCACAAGTTAACAGGTTATAAAGTAGTATATAACTACCATATTACATCATCAATCACAACACACAACAATTTATTTACAACAATGAATTTAATTTTTGTACATAAACATATTACACTAACACATGCACTTCCTGTTAGGAAATTCAATCTACGGTTTCGATGATAACAACTATATAATGGATATCGAATATACATATATATTTATATATACAGGTACTTGCTAGAACAACATCACTAGAAAGACAAGAACAAGGCTCAAAGGACACTACAAAAGACTACAAGTCGATAGGTACAAAGAAGCAAAAGAAAATATGCACAAAAATTGATATGCACCATATCAGACGTTTGGGTGCACAAGCCAGACGTCTGAAACTGTTCTCTAAAACAACAAACAGACTACACCAGACGTCTGGTAATAGCACTTAGACGTCTGATCTTCTACTATATTCAAAAAATATATAGTATCAGACGTTTGATACAAATACCAAACGTCTGAATTCAAACTCGAACTTCAGAAATGAACTTCAACTGCCACATACGAATGGACATCTCTGCTTCTCTTCGCTGCAACTCTTCATCATCAACAGAAGCAACTATAGAGCATTCATTAATGGATGTAACTACTCAAGATACCTATCTACAACTATATATGGCATCAAGAATCAAGAGAAACTTACTTCACTTACTTACGCTTTCTAACTCTATATTCTATATTCTTGATCTCTGCACTCTAGAAATCTTTACTTGTATTCACTCTTCCATATATTAAGTTCTTCATAGACAATATTCCTTAGAAATATATTGGAAGAAATTGTACTAATTAGTCAACATCCGTGATATATTAGAACACACATTTGACAAGAACAACTCATTATAATCAAGCCTATTCCTCCGGGCGAAGCGAGGGTTTTTGATAGTCGAATTCTGAAGGGGAGCTTCGGGACTGGACGTAGGACGGGAGGTCCGAACCAGTATAAAATCCTGGTGTGCTTATTCTATATTTACTTAGATTAATATTATTTTAGTTGCATCATATATTTTGTCACATATACTTGCATATTCACTACACGATCCACCCCGTAGACTTTCAATTGGTATCAGAGCAAGGTTTGATCAAAGTACAGTAACACGTATTTGAATCACTTTAATATGGCAAGTATTTTTCAAGAAGGTCAATCCACAACACGTCCCCCACTTTTTAATGGTTCTGATTATGCATATTGGTCAACACGTATGAGAATTTTTATGGAAGCTAATGGATTAGAAATTTGGTCAGCTACTCAAAATAAATATGAAGCACCTGCTACTGCTATGAATACATGGAATGATGCACAAAAAACCGCAGCTTCTAATAATGCCAAAGCTATGAATGTTTTATTTTGTTCATTAGATAAGAATGAATTTTCACGTGTCATGTTATGTAACACTGCATATAATATTTGGCGTACCTTACAAGTTACACACGAAGGCACGAACAAAGTTAAACAAACTAAGATCTCAATTTAGCAAAATCAATTCTCTTCATTTAAAACGAAACAAAATGAATCTATAGTGGACATGTACTCTAGATTCCAAACTATTCAACACGATTTAATGGCACTAAGAGTTAAATTCACAAATTTTGACTTAGTATCTAGAATACTCAATTCTTTAACTCCAGAGTGGGAAAGAAAAGTAATAGCTATCGAAGAAGCTAATGACCTCTCAACACTCTTAGTTGAAGAATTGATAGGAAATTTAATGTCCTATGAAGCTAATTTGCAAGCAAGAAAAGAACAAAATTCGGAGAAGAAAAACATAGCATTCCCAGCAACAAATGAAGACTCCGACTTAGACGAAGAGGAATCGTATTTATTGCCAAAATTTACAACAAATTCAAGAAGTTTAGGAAAATGACCAAATTTCAGAAAGGAGGAAAATCAAGCTCAACAAATCAAACGTCAATCAAATGCTATGAATGTGATCAATTTGGACATATGAAGAAAGATTGTCCCAAGCTCAACAATGATAAAAAGAAGAAAAATTTGAAAAATTCAAAAAGAAGAAAGTTTTCAAAGTAACATGGGATGACTCAAATTCTTCATCATCATCAGATAGTGACAGTGATAGTGACGGAGAACAAGCTAATGTATGTTTTATGGCACAAACTTATGAGGTATGTCCTAAACTTAGCTACGATGAATTATTAGAGCTTAGCATGGAATTAGATGATAAATTTAGACAAATTAAAAAATTGAATAAAGAACACATAGCCAAAATAAATCGATTAGAACTTGAAATAGGGATGTTAAAAGATGAAAAAATTATTTTAGAGGAGGAACTAGAATTATCTCAAGAAAAAATTAAAAGTAGTTTGGTTGAATATGAGACTATATCTATCAATTTTGGAAAAGTTAAACTAGAAAAGGATATCTTGTTAAAAGGAAATATCAACTTGAAAAGTAATATAGAAACATTGAAAATTGAAAATTTTGAATTAAAAGAAAAATTAGATAAAATTACAAATAATGTTTCAAAATTTAATAAAGGAAAACAAGATTTGGAAAATCTTATCAAAACTTCAAAATCTTCAGGAAATAGAAATGGAATAGGATTTAAAAATATTCCTAAACAAAAAGGGAATAATATTAAGAAATATAGTTTTATTTATCAAAAGACCAAAAGCTCACCTAAGTCTAATACGAATACCAAAAATATAAAAATTTGGATTCCTAAGACAAATAATAAATTGATTAGACAAAAACATATTAATAATTTCCTAGATAACATAGTCTGTAATAAAAATTATATTCATTAAGGTACCAAACCTTCTTGGGTATGGCTACCCACTCCTCCTAACATCTAGGACCCTAATAAAGTATATGGGTACCAATTAAATCATTTTTATCTTGCAGGTACCCAAAATAAAAAATAAGGAGAAATGGATACTTGATAGTGGATGCTCCAAGCATATGACCAGAAATGCAAAAATGTTATCAAATATAACATATATCGATGGTGGAACAGTAACTTTCGGAGATAACTCAAAAGGATATGTCATTGGCATCGGAGAAGTCATCAACTCTAGTATTTCTAACTCTCCTATTATTACAAATGTTTTGTTAGTAGAAAATTTAAAATACAACCTACTTAGCATTAGTCAATTATGCGATAAAGGTTTTCAAATCAATTTCGAAAAAGATAGATGTAATATTTTCGATAATAACAAACAACTTATCTTTGAGGGTTTTAGAAACAAAAATATTTATGTCTTAAATATGAATATAAATCAAAATTCAAACTCATGTTTAACCGCCAAACATGACAATCCATGGTTATGGCATAAACGATTTTGTCATATTAATTTTAAATATATTAACAAGTTAGCAAAATTTGAGCTAGTTAGAGGTTTACCTAAAATAAATTATAAAGTAGAAAATTTATGTGATGCTTGTCAAATCGGTAAACTAAAGAAAAGTTCTTTTAAATCTAAAAATAATATTTCTACAAAACAACCATTAGAATTATTACACTTAGATTTATTTGGTCCAACTCAAGTACGATCTATAAATCACAACAAATATGTTTTCGTAATAGTTGATGATTTTTCAAGATATATGTGGAACTTATTTTTAAAACATAAAAGTGACACTTTTGGTATGTTTAAAATTTTTGCTAAAAAAATTAAAAATCAAATGGATAAAAATTAAGAATATTCGAAGTGATCACGGCGGAGAATTCGAAAATGATCTTTTTACTAATTTTTGTAATAAAAAGGGCATAAGTCATAATTTCCCTTTTTCCCGCACACCACAACAAAATGGTATAGTAGAAAGAAAAAATCGTACGTTACAAGAATGTGCACGAACACTTTTAAATAGTAGTGGTCTACCAAAACATTTTTGGGCTGAAGCTATTGCTATGGCTTGTTATGTTTTGAATCGAGTAACCATACGACCTATGACTAAACATACTTGCTTCGAAATGTTTTTTGGAAGAAAACCTAAAGTATCATACTTTAAAACTTTCGGATCAAAATGTTTTATATTAAATACAAAAGATAATTTAGGAAAATTCGACCCGAAGGCCGGTGAAGGAATCTTTGTTGGATATTCGGATCGTAGCAAGGCATATAGAATTTTTAACAAACGTACTAACATAATTGAAGAAAGTTTACATGTTTCATTTGATGAAAATTTCCTTAACAATCATACTAATGACGATGAAGAAATTATTCCTATAACAAATACAACAAAATCATCTAATAATGAGACAAATGCACAAAATAATACTCTAGTGTCACCCCATAGAATTCTAAAAGACCATCCAAAAGATAATATTATTGGGGATCTTAATTCCAGAGTAACTAGAAATCAACTTAACCAAATAAGTCATATTGCATTTGTGTCAAATGTTGAACCAAAGAATTATAAAGAAGCTTCAAATGATGATTTTTGGATAATAGCCATGCAAGAAGAATTAAATCAATTTAAACGTAATAATGTTTGGGAATTAGTACCAAGACCAGAAAATCAATCAGTTATTGGAACAAAATGGGTATTTAAAAACAAAGCAGATGAAAACTGAAATATAGTTAGGAATACAACACGTTTAGTCGCTC
This sequence comes from Allium fistulosum, assembly GCA_030737815.1. NCBI lineage: Eukaryota > Viridiplantae > Streptophyta > Magnoliopsida > Asparagales > Amaryllidaceae > Allium > Allium fistulosum. Next base: position 1,286,756,401 of record CM060903.1, on the reverse strand, counting down.
AGGGGTATAATCAAGAAGAATGTATCGACTATGACGAAACTTTTGCTCCAGTAGCAAGACTCGAAGCCATACGTACATTACTTGCTTTTGCAAGTCATCACAATTTTAAATTATTCTATATGGACGTCAAAAGTGCTTTTTTAAATAGTTTTATTAAAGAAAACGTATCTGTTGAACAACCTCCATTATTTGTTCACGAAAAAATATCCCGATCATGTTTTTAAATTGCACAAAGCCCTATATGGTTTAAAGCAAGCCTCCCGTGCCTGGTACGAACGTCTTAAGGATCATTTAATTGCTTCTGGGTTTAAAATAGGTAAAATAGATATGACTTTATTTATTAAACGAGAAAATAACGACATCTTAGTTGTACAAATTTACGTAGACGATATTATTTTTTGTTCAACTAATGAAAATCTTTGTTCTTAATTTTCAAATATTATGAAAAGTGAATTTGAAATGTCTCACATGGGTGAATTAAATTTCTTTTTAGGTTTACAAATAAAACAACTTGAAAATGGTATTTTTATACATCAAGAAAAATATTGTAACGATTTATTATGTCGCTTTGGAATGGATAAAACTTCAATTAAACCAACACCAATGAGTACTAGTGTTCACATAGAAAAGGATGATAATGGAAAAGATTTTAATGAAAAATTATATCGTAGTATGGTTGGCTCCTTACTATATTTGACGGCTAGTCGACCCGACATTATGATGAGCGTATGTCTTTGTGCCCGATTTCAAGCAAAACCAAAAGAGTCTCACCAAAGAGCTGTTAAACGTATCTTACGATATCTATCTAGTACTAGAGATTACGGTTTGTTTTACTCTAAAGGATCATCATTTGAACTTGTTCATATAGCGACGCAGATTTTGGTGGATGTAAAACAGATCGTAAGAGTACTAGCGGAACGTGTCATTTTATTGGACAATCGTTGGTTTCATGGTTTAGCAAAAAGCAAAACTGTGTCTCTTTATCTACTTGTGAAGCCGAATATATTTCAGTGGCCTTAGCATGTGCACAAGTGATATACATGAAACAAACGCTTAAGGATTTCAGAAAAGTTATCAATAAATCACCAATATATTACGATAATACAAGTGCAATAAATTTATCGAAAAACCCTGTAAATCACTCACGTACTAAAGACATAGATATACGACATCACTTTTTACGCGACAATGTAGAAAAAGGAATTTTTACATTAGAATACGCAAATACTGAGAATCAAATAACATATATTTTCACAAAACCACTAAATGAACAAACGTTTGTTAAACTACGACGCGATTTAGGAATATGTTCTCTTAATGATCTTATCAGCTAATTCTAAGTTTCGTTTATTCTATTTTTGGTTAAAAAAGTTTTAATCCACAAACAAAATCTTGTAACACCCACCAAATTTTTTTAAGAATGTTTGTTTACTGAAAATAACTATTTATAACTTTTTACAACATGAATAAATAGCTCCTACTGTTAAAAATAAAATACAGATTTTATATTGGTTCCTTTTAAAAATAAACAAAAGCAAAACAAAAACATGTCTTCCGACAACTCTCACCTCTCTTTTTCAACACCAACCTCAGATAGTTCAGCGGATACCCCTCATCGACTTCCTACTCCTACACCAGGTCAAGAACCGACCTATAAGTGGTCCTCCTACTACACGGGATTCACTCCCGACGAAAAACGGTCCAAACGATCACTATTTGGATCTCCTAACACCAAGGAGAAAATTGATGATATACATCATTATCAAAAGCAACAAATGGATTTACAACGAGAACTATACTTTGAACAAAAAGTCACTGCAAGACGACTACGTTTTCTAGAGCAAGTAGCGATCAAATTTTGCAATTCACGAAAGAAGGATGTACATGAACCACTTCCGATTCCTTGCAATCCTCTGGATCCTTCTGCCTCTTATCGAACACCTTGGGATCCTCCACCTAGGCAATTCTCTGGTTCCCCAAGAACCAACGAACGTGGAAATATTTGGTCTCCACTCAAGCCGTGGAAGGATAGCAAATCTGAAGATCGCAATGCTCCATCTTCATCTAAATAAATTTGCTTATTCTTATTATATTTTTATCTAATTATATTTGTATTCTTTTTCACAAATAATAATATTATGTTTCACCAAAATCAATCTCTCGATAATTAAGCAACACCCTTCAAAATAAGGCTATTTTAAGACAAACTAGATATTTCAGACGTCTGAACAATGCCATCAGACGTCTGACACCCTTGTATCACACAATTTTTCAACTCTATGCATGTATCAGACGTCTGAAATAACCAACCAGACGTCTGAAAATTGTTTTTGCCTCATAAAAATACACAAACTATCTATTTCAGACGTCTTAAATTGTTACTAGACGTCTGAACATAACAACAAGGCCAATTTCAGACGTCTGATTCTATATCCAGACGTCTGACAAAACTCTCTGTCTTCAGATTAAGGTTAAATCAGACGTCTGAATCAAATCCCAAAAGTCTGAAATTCAATCGACACTCTTAAATCATCTTACAACGACTATTTTTTCCACGTTTCTCACTCACGTTTCATTTCGTTTATATCAAAATTTCAAATACCTAATTCTCCAGACCGATTTCCCCTCAAAATCGTTTGAATCTCATGGCACCCAAAACTAAAAACCCTAGAATTTCTAAACGCAAGCAAGACCAAGCTACTTGATCCAACCCGCAAGTGTGCTCTGATGATCAGATTGAGAGATGGATGAATCGAGTACCTCATTCAATCAAAAGATATGAAGACGTTTAGAAGAAGAAGCTACATACAGGTCCTTTCTATAATTTGCTCAAATTTCCTATGTATGATTTGGATGAGACATGTGAAAATGCAGGGTTACATCAGTTGATTTCCTTTAATTCAAATAATATCCAAATCGACCAGCTTGCGATATTCCTTTTCTATGCTAATCTAGATAGCACTGTCGTTTGGAATACCAAAAATGATGATAATTGGCTTTGGTCAAGTGTTTACAGCAAAACTATTCGACTTACTCTAGGAATTATAGGCCGTACTCTAGGTTGTTCGGACTCCGGCGAATATTTGTATAATATTCCGGATATGCGCTTCAAACCAAGGGATAATATTACTCATCAAATTTGGAAAGATGAAATGCCAAAATTTTCTTCCAAATTCTTACGGCCTAAGGCGAGACTTCTCACTAGGATGATTATCAACACAATCATTCCTCGCATTGGTAACCATGAGCAAATAAGAGAGTGAGAGCATAAAGCTCTGTATGTTATCTTTAGTAGAACAAGGGTTAATTGGGCAAAATTCATATTTGACGAGCTCAAACATTATTGGACTCGATCATGCCCATCCATCATCTACCCTACCTACATCATGCGTCTTCTGCGAGCTTACAACATTCCTTCATACTTATCAACTTTTGAAGATATATCTCCCAAGTACGCCTCCACAAAATTCTTCTCTCTTATGCACTTACCAGAAAATCCTCCGGATTTTATGTCATTTGAAAAATGGACGCAACATCGTCAACAAGATAGCCAAGCTATCCCTCCACCCCAACAACAACATGAACCATCACAAGAGGAAGAGCAACATCGCGACCATACTCCTCCTCCTGCACCTTTTGATTATTCTTGCCAAGACGACATTTTGGAGACTCGCACTAAGACTAATACGAATGAAAGTGTTCGAGACTTAACTCTCCAAAATCAACTCATTTTATCAAGGAATCAAAAAATTTTGGCTAAGCGTATCGATAGCTTCGAAACAACATTTGCTTCTCGCTTAGCAATAGTAGAAGCATCGCTTTCAACTACGTTATCTATTCTTAAAGAGGTTCTCCAACGAGTCCGTGGGCCTACACCACCTTCGAAAGATTGGCCAACTCCAACGCCTTCTCCTCCTCCTTCAAAACATTCTAAACTTATTGAAGAGGAAAACGAACCTCTAGAACATACTCCAAAATCTCCTACAACACACGTTGGTTCTTCCAAGAATGAAGATGTAGGAGATGATCAAGCCAAAGATTCCCCCAAAGATCCTTAGATACTTTTATAGGCTTCATATTTTGTATTGTAATCAAAAATCTACTCATGTAATTACTGTATTTAATGATTATAAAAAAGTTTTTTTTTTGGTTTGATACTTCTACGTAATTATAATTGATATAACCTTCCGGTGATTGGTAAAAATTAGAGATTAATAATGTATACATGTTATCTAATAAATAGATATTCATACTGTTTGATAATGCCAAAGTGGGAGAAATAATGGTAAGCACATATTAAGGGGGAGAATTATATAAATTATATCTAAGTACATTGTATAGTTGTTGTCATCAAAAAGGGGGAGAATGTTAGGAAATTCAATCTACGGTTTCGGTGATAACAACTATACAATGGAAATCGAATATACATATATATTTATATATACAGGTACTTGCTAGAACAACATCACTAGAAAGACAAGAACGAGGCTCAAAGGACACTACAAGAGACTACAAGTCGATAGGTACAAAGAAGCAAAAGAAAAGATGCACAAAAACTGATATGCACCATATCAAACGTTTGGGTGCACAAGCCAGACGTCTGAAACTATTCTATGGAACAACAAATAGACTACACCAGACGTCTGGTAATAACACTCAGACATCTGATCTTCTACTATATTCAAAAAATATATAGTATCAGACGTCTGAATTCAAACTCGAACTTCAGAAATGAACTTCAACTGCCACATACGAAAGGACATCTCCGCTTCTCTTCGCCGCAACTCTTCATCATCAACAGAAGCAACTATAGAGCATTCATTAATGGATGTAACTACTCAAGATACCTATCTACAACTATATATAGCATCAAGAATCAAGAGAAACTTACTTCACTTACTTACGCTTTCTAACTCTATATTCTATGTTCTTGATCTCTACACTCTAGCAATCTTTACTTGTATTCACTCTTCCATATACTCAGTTCTTCATTGACAATATTCCTTAGAAATATTTTGGAAGCAATTGTACTAATTAGTCAACATCCGTGTTATATTAGAACACACATTTGACAAGAACAACTCATTGTAATCAAGCCTATTCCTCCGGGCAAAGCGAGGGCTTTTGATAGTCGAATTCTGAAGGGGAGCTTCGGGACTGGACATAGGACGGGAGGTCCGAACCAGTATAAAATCCTGGTGTGCTTATTCTATATTTACTTAGATTAATATTATTTTAGTTGCATCATATATTTTGTCACATATATTTGCATATTCACTACACGATCCACCCCGTAGACTTTCACTTCCTTGTTATTAATCTATAATATAATACATAAAAATAACAATCCATCAACAAAGTGTGAGATAATATCAATTATAAATTAATTAACATGACGCATCTTAATAATTTAACCTTAATTGACTATAATTAAAGTTCATAGTAAAATAAAGGTTGATAAATACATGCATGTAAAAATAAACAAATACACATAAATCAATATCCCATCAAAATAAACACACATACTGAAAATAATATGGTGACATCACCATACTATCCTATCGATCAATAACACATCTGTGTTAATTCGTATGCCCACTACATAATCATTATAATATGTGCATCCTCAAAACTATCGATGAACTTCCTCACAGTCTCATCTTCATAATAATTGGTATACCTTTCCATTCTCACTCCATCCAGAATATTTTTTGCACCTACTTATGGTCATATCCTCAAAATAACAAGTGCCTATTTATGGCTATATCCTTAAAATAATATGTCCACTTACTCATACTGCAGCTGCATCAATCATCGATCCTTAGGCCCACATTATAAGATCTCTTCCAAATAACCATCATCGTAAGGTCAATGTATACTCACCATCATTAGAGCATTGTACTTTGGGATATATGAGTACCCATCATCGTTCGGTTTCTTTTGCTCATACCACTTAGAGGGTTAGGAACTGGACTAACCATCTGATAGTCTAGGGTAAAATAAATCTCCCGCCTGGAGATAAGGACCCATCTGATCCAAGTGAGTGTCCTCACATATCCCCTTCTTTACAAGCACATATTGAAACCTTCGAGCATCAATGATCCCTCAGCACACTTCTTATCTATAGTAGAGTGTGTCTTGGAACTGATCTTATGACTCACGTTTGTAGTTGTTGTGGTTTGGAACGATTCTTCGGCAATCATCGTTAGTCGGAGAATATCATCATTTGCCTCATAACTTACCTCAAAAAGTTCCTTCAATCTTCAAATCACATCAAAAAATATGATTCTAAGAATCCATTTATAGTAATTCCTTTATTTGGAGACAAGGATAACCCAAACAAAATACCAAAAAGGGATCCACTAACGAGGAGAGTTCTAATATATCTTTAAAACAAAATATTTTTATTTCAAATCAATACCTCCACTTATATTTAAAACCAAATTCCTTTTCTTCATAAAATATCACCTCCATTTTATAAAATATTTTCCTAAAATGTTCTCACCTTTTTAAATCAATTTCAAAATACTTTCGAGAAAATATCATTTTATAAATTATCAAAAAGAAATTAAGAAAGCAAAAATGTCGATTTCGAAATTGTAATTTTGATAAACATGTACTGAACCTCCTTAATCGCCATTTTGATTCCTAAGCGGTAAACATCAAGCCTTTAGTCACCAGAATTCTATAATTACCATTCTCATCTTCAACGAACATCTTCAATTCTCTTAGTCATTCCAAATACCTAGTCTTCCTCAGCTTAGGAAACTATGCTACTCCACCATGACTAAACTACACGTGTCCCTTAACAATCCAATAGTTTCTCCAATGTACATCCTATCAAAAGTTAACATTGGATACTACCTCATCCGACATTTATCATACATAGCAATCAAACAAACATGCAAGCAAACAAATAAACAAACAACAAACAAACTAATTATAGAAAACAAATAATCAATAACCAAGTGAACAAATAAACAACCAAATGGATAACAACCAATCAAATAAACAAGTGACAAGCAAACAAACAATAATTCAATTAACCATAGTAAGAAAAAACAATCAACAACATAATTTAAGTAAGAGAAATTAATTCAAACATGCATGACATTATGTAAACATAGGCAAATAAGTAGTTAATTTTCTTAATCATAAATAACACTAGCAATTCAACTAAAGTAAGTAATCACAAATAAAAAGTCACCATCCTATACATCAAAATGGGTGGTCCCTACATCATTTCCCTATCTCCTTTATGGAATGGAATAACTAGATGTTCCCATAACTCCTAAGAGAAAGTCACACATAACAATCATAAGGTAACATCATCATAATGGGTGTTATTCTACCCCGTTATCTTATATAATATGTTACAAATTCTAGTTTTATAGTTATCAGTTAAAGTTTCCAAATAAAACATCTTTCTAATACAATACCGTTTTAATAAACACCTCCAACATTTGTTATTAAATTAAATACTTACTTTTGCAGTCGTTTACTTTCCAAATCAAATCATCCTCGTCTTAATAAAATATTTTCTTTAAAGATCGTAACACTAGATACTTTATAATATACCATTTCTTAATAAAATATCTCTAAACATATCTTTAATAAAACAATTTCTAGTTCAGGTCTATTTCATCCTAAAACTCTTTACTTAAAAATATTTCTCTTTTCAAACATCATTTTTCAAAGAGTACCCATTAAGTAAAAATCCTTACAACTAAAATCAATTTCCAAACAAAAAGTTTCTAAAATCAAATACACTCTTTTGATGGAACTTTTCTTTCAAATAAATATTTTATCGCATTCTTAACTCAAAAGGAAACTTCTAAAATAAAATATCTTCATCAAACTATTTTCTATATTTCCACCAGCAACATAATTTCTTAAATAAAATGATTTCTACTATATTATTTTATAATTCTTCTTTTTGAGTAAATAATTCCTTCGAAATAAAATATCATTCATTTTGTGGAAATAACCTTCCCGTACTAAATCTTCTTCAAATAATATAATATTTATTGCAAAAAATGTTTTAACAAAATATTCTCTTCCTTTAAGATAAGTGCTCTCACTAAACATTCTCCAATAAGTTACTTTTGATAAAAACATTTTAAATTCTATACTATTATCAATATAGTTTTCTCTTTTTCAAAACATATTATTAAATAAATTCTCCTCAAACCTTATAGTATATTCTTTAAAATATCCTTTGACACAAATATATTTTTATCAAAATATCACTCAATAAAATATTTTTGCAAAGTATTCTGAGTCATAATGAGGTTACAAAATACCCTCTTTTTTCAAAGAATATCCCCAAATTAAAAACAATTTTAGTTAAGATGTTCTCATCGAATAAAATATTTTAAACTAAACATTCTTTAAAAAATATTTTCAAATAAAATATTTATCAACGTATTTTTTTTCTTAGATGACTCTTTTTCCACTTTCCTTAAACCATTCTAAACCATAACAGTATTATAGAAACACATTCTAGACGATGTTTTAAAAACAGTTAAAGTTTCTTACACAAAAATTCCTCTTCAAAAACTGAAATAAACTTCCAATATCTAATTAGAACACCATTTTACTAAAAGTAATGTTAAATAAAAAATAATTTACTTTTCCTTTTGAGAATATCTTCATATAAATATTTTATTTCCAAATTAAATGCTTTATTCTCACCACAAATTTCAACAAATCGCTTTCATGCTCGGAAATAACCATTTTCTAAAGAAGTATTTTTCAATTTAAAAATAAAAATGATTCCAATTTATTAAGGTCCGATTTCAATTGCAATTTAACTTCGAGTGTATGTCACTCGGCTAATAACCAACACTTAACCCCTCTTATAAGTGTTCATCCTACCTCACTCCTACTTTATTTATCTTCCATCATCATAAATAAACATCATTTTAGGATAAGGTAACGATAACTAATAAACAACCCATAAACATAAAGCTCACAATTGTCAACCAATACACTCTTTCATTCTACGTTATAACCCAACCTAAGGTGTAAATCATTATAACCTAATTTTAAACCTACCCAAGGTCCAAGGAATCGCTAGATCACAGCTTTGATACCAAATGTGATGAACCACTATTTTAAAAATCCAAATCAATTATAAACGATGAAAAAAAACGCTTACAACTAATTTCAGACATTAAAAGCAGTGGAACATGGATAGATAAAAATTAAAAATTCTAGAAAATACAACGAATAGAATGGGGAAAGCCTTACAGGGGAATCAAACAATAATATAAATAAATATTAAATCAAATATATAGTTATGTTACATCATAACATCAATTTACATTTCAAATACATCTATTATTACCAACTCATAAACAATGCAATAAAGGTATAAAATTAATATACCAAATTAGCTATATGCTTTCCATTCCCTTCTTTACTCTTATTAGTAACTCTATACCTGTATAGACATAAAAGGAAAAAAAAGTCTTCAACTATGTTTGGACTACACTAATTTTTATACAACCCATCTCAACCCAAGGGATCCAGTGGCTTCTGCATAGAAAAAGGCTACCTACGTGCCCCTTTTGAGGGATGGAGCCCATGTAGTTCTATTTCCCGCTCTTCTCATGTATCCAAATACTTTTTATCACATTACACCATAGCATCCATCATAAAAAATGCAATTAATGCAAGCCAATGTATCCATTGCAACCATCACAACCAATGCAATAGCAAAAGCAAGAAATAATATTTCTACTCATCCATCTTAACAAATAATCATATGGGGTGGTAATAATAATAATAGCACATAACCGTCAATCATCAGCAACATTCAATGCCAATCCCAATCATCAAACAAGATGATACTTACATACATACTAATAATTCAATTTAGTACGACATCACCAATATAAAAATGATCATTAAATGTGTACTAGTTACCCTATAACAGTGACACAAATTAATCATCAAATGTGTAATAATCCAATAAACATTGGTATCACAACATCCATCAGTAACTACCCATCAACTAGTAGTAATAACGGTAAAATATTGCATACTCATGAAAATGCGATACCGTCATTAAGCATCGAATATATATGTAATAATTACAATAATCAATCATACATTTAACAATATTCAAAATAATATTTTCATCTGTTATTCTCTTAAATCATTTTATTATTATTTATTATAAATCCACCTTTATTTATTTATCTTTTAAAACAATAATAATTCTTCTAAAATAGCTATATCCTTCAAATTCCTTTATTTTACTCCTTTTCACAAATACCCTAAAAAACATCGTATTTTAAATAATAATATTCTAGTTTAAATCACCACAACTCTATTTCATTTTTATTCACTTAAAAATAAAACGCATTTTTATTTAGAAAACATTCCTTTACTTTTAATATTATTATTATTCAAAAAACATTTCCTCATTTTATCACTCAAGCAATTATAATAATATTTCATACTATAAACATTGCAAAATCATTCATTTTGTCATTTACATAAAACAATAACAATTTACTAAAGCAAGCTATTATTGATGTAAACAACTATGGAATCACGAAGCTAAACATAAGACGATCCAACATGAAGACTTGAAGGCAGCCAATTAAGCAATATTATAGGTCGACACCGGCCCATACAATCTAATAAGGTGACAGTCTTTGTTCAAGGGGGATTGGTCTAAAGCATGGAGAATGGCCTGGAGATATTTTACACGAGATTTTAGGCCCCTACCTTTATAAATAGGAAGGTAGGGATCATTTTTCAGGATCTTTTGGGCTCTTGTTCTTTTCTATCTTTAATTCCTATAACCAAGTGTTGGAGTTGTACCGACCTATAAGAACTTTTGCCTCCAAGTCAGAATCTAAGCAATAAAATTATAAATTAGACTAGGTCTTCATTTGTCGAACCACTATAAATTGTTGTGTGTTCTTTCTTATCGTTTTTCATTTAATTCTTCACTTTTTATTCTCTGCTTTAACTTCCAAGTGTTTGCTCCATTTTTAGTTCAAACGTTTTGGTGCTTTCACTGAGAAGGATCATATTCTCGGGCTAGTTGGATCCATCATCAACTATTGGATTTCTTTATTCCAAGAGATAGATCCAATTCTTCCACCTTATTTTCTACTATTCATATTTTTTGTAATATAAGAGAAGCTATTTGCAATGTTCCATCAAGAAGAGACCATTCTATTAATTCTAGAGCTACTACTGAAGTTGAGAACCAGAATCCTCAGCATGGAGATGAAGCTGTCCAATTAACTCAACTTGAGATACAGACTCCAACTGAAATCATGACTAGAATGGAGATGATAGGATGATGAAGTAGATGGAAGATAGATTCTAGGCTAGTCAGAATGAGATAAGAGATTCTAGTTTGGAGTTAGAATGTTAATCATCATCCGAGCAGAGACGGAGGGATAGGAAGCAGAAGAGGACTCAGAACACTGTTGGAACATCTCACCAAGGAAGAGGACGAGCTCCAGGCTCAAATTTAAGGATAGACACTGACCCAAGCAGGGGTCAGTACCAGCCCATCCAGTGGTGGCCCAGAGCTCGCCATTTGGAAGGCGACATGGATTTGACTTCTAAACGCGCTGCCGATGATTAGAATCTGGAAAACCATGCTGCTGCTAATGAAACAATTCACGTGAATCAAATGACGAGACTGCTAGAAGAATGGATCTCCTAAAGGCTAGAGAACCTAGGTATCGAGAGCTAAACCAAGAGCGTTCGCTGGGCCGAACACTCAGGGCGGAGCTCGATTATCGCAGTTCAGTTGAACATGTTAACCAGAACTACCTAGAGGATATATTCAGGAGACTTGTTAGCGAAAATGTTTTATAAGTAATGATGAATGGGGTATCTCTCCCAATTGAAATCCATTTACAGAGAACATTCTACGCAAGAGATAACCCAGGAGATTCGTAATTCCAACTATGCCGTTGTATGGAGGAACGGTGGATTCTAGGCAGCACTTGATGTGATATGAATGGTATATGGATTCCGGCAGAGCTTTCGATTCCTTAAAATGCTTCCATTTTCCAATTTTCCCAGAAGGAATAGCTACGACATAGTTCATTTGACTTCCCCCTAGGTCTATATCATCTTTCGTTGAGTTATTGAAGAAGTTTATAGAGCAATTCCATTTACATATTTCATATCCAAAACATGTCACGTCTTTGTCAAACCTCTTCCAAGCTGATGGAGAGTCATTGAAGGATTTCTTGAATCGTTACTACACAGCTGTGATGGAAGTTATAAATCCCAAGGATAACATAGTGTTAATGGCTTTGATTACAAGGATTTATCCTCATATAGATTTCGAGGAATGGTTGGGGAAACCCCACCGACAATGGATGCTTTCTATAGAAAAGCCAATGAGTACTTACGCTTCAAGGAAGCATGCAAATGTCAACAGAGGACTAGTGCTAGGAACTCAGATGAAGTGATACAAAGTAATGTTGCTGTGAAGCCGGTCGGAGGAAACTCTATGAACATAGCAGTTAACGTTGGGGATTCTAATAATCGGAGGAAAATGAATCAAGCTCCAAGAGGCCAATGTAACAATAACAACAAGCGCCCGAGGAACTTGAGATCAGAAGAATATACACCTTTGAATGATATGTTGGAAAACATCTACCTTGACATACAAGGAATGGAGCAGTACAAGAAGCCGCCCTGGAGAGAGGCAACTGATGAACAGTAGATCTCAGGAAAATACTATCGTTTTCCATGAAACTCACAGACGTAACACTAATGAGTGTCGACATTTGAAAAGCCTGATTGAGGAGCTGATAAGGAATAACAAGCTCTAGCAATACATTAAGGAACCGCCAAACGGCGCGGAAGCTGCAAGACCTAGGGTTTACCTACTCAGGAGAACTTCCTGAATCCAGTAGTTAAGGGCCAAGGTGAGCTGATGAAAGACTGGTCATTAACTAACCGGTCACCCATAGATGAAGCAGCGGCCTATGACAATGCTGCCCCGATCATGATTATCTAATTTCCTTTTGTAGAAAAGCTTCCCAGTAAAACTGGGGGCACTAAAAATAAGCAAGACTTGCCATTTCTTCTACTCATTAATAAAAATTCCTTCTTTAGCCAATGGAACCATGCTCTTGCCAGTAACTTTCATACGCCACATAGTAAGCCGCATGACACTACTTGAACCGATAAAACCGCCGGGTCCATGGTCACATTCGATCCCTAATCTTCTAAAAACCGGTGCTGCTCCATCAATATCGGGAAGGTCCGAATCGCCGGGTCAATAGTCACATTCGATCCCTAACCTTCTGAGAACTGGCGTTGCTCTAGCAGCGTCGGGAAGGTCCGAACCATGGGATCGGCGATCAAATTCGATCCCTAACCTTCTAAGAACTGGCGTTGCTCCAGCAACGTTGGGAAGGTCCAAGATAGAACCTATCATTTCCCATCTTTTATAGAATAAAATGACTTTTCAAGGCCGAGACTTTGTTTTTCCATTACTTAAGAGTTGTGACTTGATTGACTAGAATGAATATGCATGTGTATAGTGCAGGTATGTAGGTACCCGGAGATAGGTGCCGAAAAAACTTCTATGGACCATGATCGAACCCCCAAAGTTGTTCTTGATATCCAGATATTGACACCAACCAACTCTTGTCCTTGAATTAGGGGTGGGAGTATAAACTAAAGATGGACGTGACACGGCCGTCCATCAGCCAACTCTTGTCCTTAGATTGAGGGTTGGAGTATAAACTAAAGATGGACGTGACACGACCGTCCATCAGCCAACTCTTGTCCTTGGATTGGAGGCAGAAGTATAAACTAAAGATGGATGTGACATGACCGTCCATTAGCCAACTCTTATCTTCAAATTGGGGGTAGGAGTATAAACTAAAGATGGATGTAACATGACCGTCCATCAGCTAACCATTGCCCTTGATGTAGGGGTAGAAGTATAAATGCTAAAGTGGATATGACATGACCGTCCATACACTAACTCTCACCCTTGATGTGGGGGTGGGAGTATAAACCAAAATGAACGTGATACAACCGTTCACTCCCTCAACTCTTGTCCTTAGATTGGAGCAAAAGAGTATAAATTGACAAGGATGTGATAAGACCGTCCAATCCTTGACATTTTTCCCAAAGTAGGCAAAATGAAAGAACCATACCCGACGTAAGGTGGAATATTACTTGTGAACTTTGAACCGACGCATGGAGATAGGCGCGATTGGAAATAAGCATCCTGGTTGAGGATGTATGAACTACGTTCTTAACTAGTTAACTTAAACTAGCACCTGAAGCTTGGCACAATCAAAAATTGCTATCCTGGAAAGGGGTACCTGAAGTGTTACACGATCAACGCTCAGAGACAGGTGTGATCGCACTTAGAATCCCAGAGAGGAAAATGAAAAGGCCGACTCACTAGCTAAGATGGCCAATTTCGAAGATGCACAGCTCATGGTCTTGGTTCCGGTGGAAGCATTGTCAGCTCCGAGCATCGACTGGATGGATGTCAATTGGATCTAGGAGGCTAAACTAGAAAAAGAGTAATGGATGACTCCAATAAAACACTACTTGCAGAGAGGAATCCTTCCAGATAGAAGGAACAAGTGACGAAAGCTCCTTCGTCAAGCTTTGAGATATATCATCCAGAAAGGAGTGCTTTATAGAAAGGGTTTCTTTGTCCCTATGTTTTGGTGTGTTGCTCATGATGAGGCCAAATGAGTTATAAAAGAAGCTCTTGAAGGGGCCTATGGCGACCACACCGAGGGGGGGCAAACCCTAACTAAAAAGATCCTCCGCTGTAGGTACTTCTGGCCAACTGTCAACCGAGATGCAGCTGATTACACCTGAAAGCATGACAAGTGCCAGAGATTTGCTAAAATTCCGAGAGTGCCACCAACGGAGATTACTCAAATGGTCAGTCCTTGGCCATTTTCAGTTTGAGGAATTGATATCATCAGTGTGTTTCCAATATCTAAAGGTGGCACGAAGTACACCATCGTTGCAGTTGATTACTTTGCCAAATGGGCTGAATTAGAGCTGTTAGCCATGATCACGATAAAGAAAGTAATTAACTTTATTGCCATCGAGATCGCATAGAGAAGAGATTTACTGCAGTGACACACCCCAGGCAAATGGACAGGTTGAAGCTATAAATAAGATTATCAAGTCCATTATAAAGAAGCAATTGGAAAAGGCCAAGGGCAAGTGGATTGATGAACTCCCATTAGTACTATGGGCTTATCGGAAAACCCACAAGTCAGCGACTGGCCACTCTCCATTCGCCCTAGCCTACAGATCATAGGCTATAATTTCGATCGAACTAGAAGTATCTTCTTATCGAATGACTCGCTACAATCCTCAGACTAATAAACAACTCCTGTTGGAGTCTCTTGATATGATTAATGAGGAGCGTGATGAAGCTGAGTTGAGGGC
Source organism: Allium fistulosum (assembly GCA_030737815.1). Classification (NCBI taxonomy): domain Eukaryota; kingdom Viridiplantae; phylum Streptophyta; class Magnoliopsida; order Asparagales; family Amaryllidaceae; genus Allium; species Allium fistulosum. The sequence continues at coordinate 1,286,740,966 of CM060903.1, read as the reverse complement.
AGCTGCACACTGACACCAAGTCCCCCGATATTACAATGCTAAGGTCAGGAATCAGACCTTTGAAGTTGGCGAACTAGTACTCAAATGAATCTTCTTAGGCTCTGGAAAGCTGGGCCCGAATTAGGAAGGTCCGTACGCAATAGAGCAAAAGCTTGGATATGGAACTTTCAAGCTTGCGACGGTTGATGGGATTTCACTCCTAAGGGCATGCAATAGCAAGCACTTGCGACTCTATTTCACTTAGAAATAAGTTTATGCATAATTGATTAAAGCCACTATGGGTGTGCAAGTACCCAGAGTTAGGTGCCAACCAAACTTCTTCGGTCCATGATCGTATCCTTGAAGTTCAACATTCCTTGGCCTCCGAAGGTTGATGCTAGTCAACCCTTTCAGCCCTTGACATGAGGGCAAATCAAAGTGGACATGACATGACCATCCACTCATTTGCCTATGCTCGAAGTTTGGTTGAGCATTAATGTCTTACCCGAAGGATGGCAAGGCCGAAGATCCTTGCATGGAGTAGGCGAGACAAAAGATCTACGCCCGATGAAAGGCGGGATCTTACCTAAGCTTCGATCGATGCCTCAAGTCTGGTGCGATCGAATGTTACTACCCTAGAAAAGGATACCTAAACCTTAATCTTAATTGGTTAGCCCGGACCAATGCCCGGAGTTTGGCATGGTCGAAACGCGCATCCCGAAGAAGGTGTTTGACTTGCTGTTCAAGGCAACTTACTTCAAATGACTTCCGGAGGTGGGCACGATCACATTTAAAGTCCCTCCAAAAGGAATGCTTGAAGTACCTTTCCAGGTAATCGAAGTTCGATCGGGTCCTAGAATTAGATATGGTTACATGTGAATGCCTAGAAATTGGCGCTTCAATGATTGTTTTACGATGAAAGGCCGGTAAAGCAGGGAACGGGCAAATAACTTGGTCTGATAATAATCCTGATAAGAAATGGATAGCAAGTACATTGAAGGAAAAGTGCATTTGTGAAATATTTAGACAGAATCACACAAAGATTTGATGAAATAAAAGTCTTTGTTGTTCACGTTTAAAATTGAACCAGAAAAGAAAAGTACAGGTTTTATTCACATCTAAGCTGAAAACGAAAGCGAGGGATGAACCCGCACAACGCCAGCTTAAAACAAAAACAGATTTCTACAACTATAAACCAAAAGCGAGTCTAGCTACACACAAACAAGTACAACAACAATGAAGATGATGACCTACATATGCCTACATGAGTATGTGCATATGATCGAGAGCTTCAACAAGGGAGTGCACATCTATACTTGTACGCAATCATATTCGACACCCAATGACTAGAGTCAAAATAAAGAAGACCCATACCTAGAAAATTCATAAGAGAAACCAGTCCAGAATTACTAAGCTCGGAACAATAGATCAAGAGAGCACTCTTTCAATTTATAACACCGGACGCTGGTCAAGCATCGCGACGAATAACTATCGGCATACCTTTTCACAAGAATCGATCCATAGGAAGGATACCGACCATTCGAAACTGAGTGCAGTCCTTCGCAGCAATCCCGGCGTGTCTCTATTCAAAGCACATCATGTTTGAAACGAGATGTACTCTGGGGGAAAGTGTTATCCAGCCTTTTGACTAGGTGATAGTCGGACAGATTGGGCGAGTCAAACTTGGAGTTATCAAGGTAGAAAGCCCAAAGAGATAGCTTTTGGTCCAGAAACCAAACGCAGAAAAAATCACAAGGCCAATACAAAAACAACTTAAGCCAAGACAACCACAAATCACCAAAGCTATGGGTCGGTATCGACCCCTATCTATGGGTCGGTACCGATCCCTATTTCCTCGACAAGTGGATCCCATCTTCTGCCTACATGGCCTACTTAATGTTAGAAAGCTATCCCAAGTATTGTTTTGTTGATCCAATGTAATTCTCTATCAATCTCCGTGGTAGTTTTGTCTTCAACGTACCCATCATTCGGACTCAGAAAAAAAATTAATGCAAACAACCATGAAATCACGAAGCTAACCATGAGATGATCCAACATGAAGAGTTGAAGGCATCCAATTTGGCAATATTATGGGTCGGTACCGACCCGTACAATCTGATGAGCTGGTAGTTTATTTTCAAGGGGAATTGGTCTAAAGCATGGAGAACGGCTTGGGGATATTTTGTACGAGATTTTAGGCCCCTGCCTCTATAAATATGAAGTTAGGGCTCATTTTTTAGGATCTTTTAGGCTCTTGTTTTTCTCTATCTTTAATTCTTGTAACCAAGCGTCGAGTTGTACCGATCCATAAGAACTTCTACCTCCAAGTTAGAATATAAGCAATAAAATTATAAAGTGGACATAGGCCTTGATTTGCCGAACCACTATAAATTTTTGTGTGTTCTTTCTTACTTTGTTTTCATTTAATTCTTCACTTTTTATTCTCTACTTTAACTTCTGGGTGTGTGCCATTATTTGGCAAAGCCAGTAGGTTTGACTAGACCCCTACCAGTTTATTGAAGCACCAAAGAGAAACACAAACCTATCCAAAACACACTTTAGACAGGGAACACAAAGAAAACATAGAAACATGGTGCAACAACCACTTAAAAAAATAGAAAAACAAAAAGAAAAAAGGGAAAACAAAAGAGGAAAAGTTACTGAAAAGCATGAATAATTGTTGGCTCAAAACCAAAGCATGATCTATTCAGGCCATCTCTAATTTCATGTTTCAGAAGTTGCATGAGCTGAATAGAATTCCTCCTCTGACCATTGAAGTGAATACAATTCCTCTCCATCCAAATAACTCTGATGAATTTTTTCAAAACAAATAAAATAACAAAGCTTTTCATCTCCTTCCACCTCATTGCCTTATAAATTAAGTCCCACTCAATAAAGTTATTTCTGTTTGCATCATTCCTTCCAACAATCAACATAAGAGGCTACCACAGATTAAAGACAAAGGAACAACCAAAAAAAAGATGAAGATTATCCTCAGGTTCCACATTACAAAAGCAGCAGTTATCATCAATGCTAAGCCCCTACACCAAAGCTTCGCTTTAGTTTGCAAAGCATTTTTCATCACTTTCCATAGAATGAGGTTCTCTGTTTCATTATTATGCCTTAACCAAGTTCTACTACACCAGCTAAAATTAATTTGAGCATCAAACTTAGCTAGAGAACAATACACAACATCAATACTGAAACTCTTAAATCTACTAGTTCATAGAGTATTATCTCTTTCAACCATGTTAAACTTAATCCCCCGCATAATATTCCAAAGCATCTGAATTCTCTGATTGAAGGAATAGAGGAGTTGGACATGAGCATCTTGAAAAAACTCATAGGCAAGAGCACTCCTATTAATTCTAGTTTGCTGAATTTCCTAAAATGAAAGAATGTTACTAAAAATGAGCCTTGGCAATATCCAAGGGTCATCCCAAAACCTAACACTACCCCTAGAAGCAACTGCATATTTAATTTCAGGCAACTCGATGGACCTTAACTTAAACAAGTTTCTCCATGTCCAACTAGAATTTTATGGGATTTGCATTTGCCAAAAACATTTACCACGCAACACATACTTGTCAGACCAGACAGCCTATATTTTGTTAGCCTTATTTAAGAAATTGTTTAAATGCTTAGCAAATGCGACCTGATTCCACATCAATAAATTCTTAATGCCAAGACCACCTTAACACCTAGGAGCTTCAATTTTCCTGAATGAATATGGAGCCATATAATTTACATGTATGCTAGCTTTCCAAAAAAAATTCATCATAGCACTTCTAATCATCTTGATCAACTTTTTAGGCAAAATAAAAGTCTTTGCCTGGTAAACATTCATAGAAAAAATGATAGATTTAATAAGGGTCAATCTTCTAGCTTGGCTAAGGAATTTATTAGTCCAACTATCCATCCTACTAATGATCTTCTCGTAAAGAGGGAGGCATTACTGTTTGGTAATTCTAGACATGGTAAGTGAGATCCCTAAGTAAGAGACAGTACGATTAGAAGGTTACAAGGAAGTAAGTTGGAGAATGGGTTGGTGTTGCAAAGGATTAACACAAGCTACCATAAGGTTAGATTTGTTTAGGTTATCATTCAAGCCAATAATGCTATAGAAAAGATCAAGTCTACCCAATATAGCCTGAATAGAAGTTAAGTCTGCTTTGGTGAACACAATTAAGTCATCAACAAACATTAATGATGTTATTTGAGGTTGTTTGCATTTTGGATGCAGTTTGAAGAGGCCTTTCACCACTAAATTATTGAAAATGAGTGAGAACTTCCATCATAATAATAAAAATATAAGAAGACATCGAGTCACCTTGCCTTATACCTTGTTTACTTTGAAAATAACCAACATTAGCATTATTGACAATGATGAAAAACCTAGCTTTGGAAACACATGTGTATATCCATGAGATAAAATGCTTTGGAGAATTCATATAAGCCATAATTCAGACAATCGAGTCCCGGTTCATGGTATCAAATGCTTTCCTAATATCAAATTTCATCATGGCTCTAAGGGAGTCTGAGAATTCTTGTACCCCCTTAAAAGCTCATGAGATAACAATACATTATCAAGAATACTTCTACAAGGAAGAAAGGTAGCTTGCTTGGCAGAAATTAACTTTGGAAGAAAAATTTTCATTCTGGAAGCAATAATTTTGGAGATACGCTTGTAAACTATATTGCAAAAAAGCTATTAGGCAATAATATTGAATAGAATTAGCATTGGTTATCATAGGAATAAGGGCTAAATTTGTGGCATTAATTGAACCAATCATTTTAGACTTATTGAAGAAGTTTTCGATTGCCTTGTAAAAATAATGTTGAATTATATCCCAGCAAGAAATGAAGAATGCAACTTTAAAACCATCAGGTCCCCCACAAGACCATTGGTTTATAGAAAAAATGGCTTGCTTGATCTCTTCATTTGAAACCTCCATGCAAAGAAAATCGTGGTCTTAAGTGCTTAACATAGGCAAGGGAATGGAATCAAGAACATTATGGTCAGGCAAAAAATCAGAAGCATTACCTAGTGCCATTTTTGGTTCAAACATACATACATATACACACATGCACAAAGGAGAACAAACATACATTTTTCTGATATAAATATGTACATGTATGTGTATATTTTGATTGTACATTTTAGTACACATTTTCTCTCCTAGTTCTATCTCATTTATATATTTATACATATACATATATACAACATTCCTTCTTGAATATGTAATTTTTAGTTAGTTTTTCGTTAATATTCAAAAATGTGTCCTTAACAAAGATCGAACCCATGATCTTTCCATATGAAGTCTACTCCATTAACCGACTACACTAAACCTTATTTTGATTTCAAAATTAGAATATTGAAAATTATTAATTATATGTCCGAATCTTTTAAACTCACAAAGCAAATATCTTCTAAACTGTAACTTCAAATATATTAAAATTATATATTAATCGTCTCGAAAAGACCTTCACAACTGTAATAAACATAACACCTAATCCATCCTTCTATTAAAAATCAATCTTTAATTACTTTTGTTTTAAACCGTAAAATTTAGAGTCATTACAATTAATTAAAAAGAAACTAATTAATATATAGTAACACCAAAAATAGAATTTTGATAAATGTTAAAATTTGGCTACGAAATTTGCACCGTTGGGTTCATGTCAATTTTTTGATTAATTTTCATACATAAAGTGTTAAGATTGAAGTTCAAATGAAAAAGTTATTAATGTTTGAATATTTCAAATTGTAAATAAATATACATGTAATTAAGGAAATAGATATATCACTAGTCACCCCAAAGTCTATAATAAATGTAGTTGTTAGCCTAGACTCTTCTTTTTTTGGGACTTAAATCAATGTAGTTGTTCTTATGAGTAGGAGAGATTCCAATCGTGCTTTACTCTCTCAAATGATTTATTTAATCTCAAAGGCCTGCCTCTCCCATGTCTATGGCTAGAAACAAAGTTGATTAACGTTAAAGATCAGCTAATTTATACTTAACGTTTAAGTATAATTAGCATTAATCAAAGAAGAAAGAAATAATCTCGTCTATGTGTATAAGGAACTAAATCAACAAACGAAACGATAGAAATTATTTAATCAAAATACGTCAACCGGTAGACCCATTAATTGGGATTGTCGACCACTAGTGGTCGACCGGTGGCATAGGAGCGGTCGACCAGTGGATGTGTCGGCTGTGAAATTTGATATGGACAAATGGCCCGGATTTAATAATTTAACCTAATAGTTGGATTGATTCGAACCCTAATAAATATGGGTCTAACCCCTCATTTTTCTTCTCATATTTTTTAAAGCCACGATGGAACCATTTTCTCTTCTCCACAAATTCCTAAATCTAAATATGGTTATATATATAAGTGGAGAATAGCATAGGATAATTGAGAAGAAGAAGAATAGGGTCGAATCAATTCATCGAAGTCAAGATAAATTATAAATTCAGATCTAAAATTTAAATTAAATCCAAATCTCTTCTTCAATCTAGATTTCTGATAGAAATATGTTTGCTTGCGGTGTATGTATTCAATTAGAAAGAATAATGAAAGTCGAACTAGGATAACAGGGATTTGATCTGGAGATTTGGAAAGCTTAAATGTGAGTGGAAAAATTATATATTTTTATATAATATTGGATCTATATCGTTGTAAATCTATTCATGTATGCCTAAATATAAATGTGGAATTGTAGGCCTAATTGTATAAGTATAATAAATATGTAAACCTTGCCTACATATTCTGTGATTTATAACTTAGATTTAATATTGCATGTGTTTGAATTTGGAAAATAATAGTCCCTAAATTGGATAAATTATATAATAGCTTCATATTTGTAGATTAAATAATTTATGCAAATATATGTAAATTAGAAGTTCTCAAAATAAATTATTGATATTAAAGTAGCATTTTAATTCATTGGAAGGTAGGTTGTTGCAATGTAAATTTCTATTGATTATCAAGTTTAGATTCATAAGTAAAAATGTACCGTTTGAAATAATAAGGAATACGCCTAAAACAAAGAAATGTATAAAATATATATATTAACTATATTTTGTGTTGTCTACTTCAATAACTACTAAAAAGATAATTTCTTGTAATTTCAAATGTAATAAAAATCCCCTTTTTGGATAAAATATAGAAATTTACATTATTAACATTTTCTTTTTAGGGAGGTTTGATTCCAATGAATTAAAATGCAGAAATTCCTATGGATGAATTAAAGAATTGTAATGACCCGGAATTTTATTGCTTTGGTTTGTAAATATTTAATTAGTTTTAAATATTCAATTAATAGTTTTAATAATAAAAATATCCTCTTTTGATTTATAACCAATGTTGGAAAATTCATTTTTGAATTTGGTTTACTAAAATAGGTAGTTCGATGAAAAACAAAATTATGTGACTGAAAATCGTTTTTTAGATTTTCGATTTGTCATCGTCTAAAAGTTGTCAGGAACGTTGTGTACAATAAAATATGGAATAGGACTTACATGGTTTAAACACTTTATTTTGAAAGGTTTTGTAAAACATTAAGAATCCGTTTGATTGTGTTTCTCACGCTGGTTTTACCAGACTGATCCGGGAGTTATTTTTCTTGTAATGCTCGGGTCAGCCTGAGCATATTTGCTTTCAAAATAAAGTGTTTAAATTATATAAGTTTTATCCTATATTCTATTGTACATAACGTTCTCGACAACTTTCATACGATGAAGAATCGAAAATCCGAAAAACGATTTTCGGTTACATTTTCTGTATTTCATCGAACTACCTATTTTAGTAAACCAAATTCAAAAATGACTTTTCTACCATTAGTTATAAATTAAAAGAGGGTATTTTAGTTATTAAAACTATTAATTGAATATTTAAAATTAATTAAATATTCACAAACCAAAGCGATAAAATTCTAGGTCGTTACATTATCCCCCATTAAAAGAATTTCAACCCCAAAATTTTACCACATGAGTATCCAGTATTATTCATAAGTCTGTAAGACATTCATAGATCATCCATATGCAAAAATTTATTTGATCTCTACTCAAATGCATAACTTCTCTTCCGAACTAGTATCACCCACCCGATTCCCTAGTACGGACTTTGATCAAGCTTTTTGATTAGAAACATCTGTTCTCCTTACATATCAATTTAGTATGATAGAAAACTTTGGTTCCATATCAAGAACCCTCACTAAGTGTTCATCGTCAAGAATTGAAAGGTAGATCCTTATTTGGAAAGGTGTGAAACATCTCAAAGTCATGTACCAGAATCTTGGATCAGAAACTATGTGAAAAAGAGAAATGATCTATGTTCAACTTACGTACTTATTTTATTGGTTCTCACTAATACCAATTATTTTTCTATTAAAACTATTTAAAAAAATGTTATTTGTTTTAGAAACTCCCCAACAGAGAACCTACAAGAGGGACGGTGGACTGACCAACTCCAAGAGGGCATTAAGTTGTGCATGTCCACTTCAACTCATGGCACATATAACCCATATGGTAATATTTTTTGCAAGAAGTGTTTGCAAGGCAAAGCTCGAATCTGGGTCTGTTACCAGACCTAGGCACCCCTTTTCCATTGCGCCACACCTAAGGACAAACGAAAATGTTATTAACGTTTTAATATTTTGAACGGTAAATAATTATATATATATATATAATTAAGGAAATAAATATTATTAAACAACGTTGATTAACTTTAATGGCCAATTAACATTTACTTAACGTTTAAGTTTAATTAATGTTGATCAAAGCAGAAAAAAATTATCTCGTCTGTGCGTATAAGGAATTAAGTCAAGAAACAAAACTATAAAAACTATTCAGCTAAAATACGTCAGCTGGTCGATTCCTTAATTGGATCGATCGACCGCTAGCGGTTAACCGGTGCATGTGTCGGCTTTGAAATTTAAGGTGGCCAAACGACCCAAATTTAAAATAATTTAATCTAACGGCTGGCATTGATTCAAACCCTTATAAATACAGGCCTAACCACTCACTTTTCTTCTCATATTTTCTAGAGCAAAGATGGAGTTCTACCATTTTCTCTTCTCCATAAATTCTTCATTTTAAATATAGTCATAGTTTATATACGTATATACAAGTAGAGAATAGTAGAGGATAATTGAGAAGAAAAATAAGGTCAAATCAAATCATCGAAGTCAAGGTAAATTATAAACTCAGATCTAAAATTTAAATTAAATTCAAATCTCTTCTCTGATCTATATTCTGATAGATTTATGTATGGTTACAATATATGTATTCAAATATGGAGAATAATGGGAGTCAAACTAAAATTATAGGGATTAGATCTGGAGATTTAGAATGCTCAAATTTAAGTAGGAAAATTGTATATTCTTATATAATATTGAATTTATATCATTGAAAGTTTATTCCTATATGCCTAAATATAGATTTGGAATTATAGGCCAAATTGTATACATTTAATGAGACTATAAACTCTGCCTACATATTCTGTGATTTATACCTTAGATTTAATACTACATGTGTTTGAATCTAGAAAATATTAGATAGTAGTAGTTCCTGAATTTGATGAATTATATAGCAGTTTCAGATTTGTAGATTAAATGATTTATGCAAATAAATGTAAATTAGAAGTTACCAAAATAAATTATTGAGATTTAAGTAGTATTTTAATTCATTGGAATGCAGGTTGTTGTAATGTAAATTTCTATAGTTTATCAAGTTTAGATTCAGAAACAAAAGTCTACCGTTCGAAATAACAAGGAATTCGCCTAAAAGAAAGAGATTTATAAAATAGGGATATTTATCGTATTTTTTACTATCTATTTCAATAAATACTAAAAAGATAGTTCCTCGTAATTTCAAACATAACACAAATTCCCTTTTTGGATAAAATATAAAAATTTATAGTGTTAACCTTTCCTTTTTAGAGAGATGTAATTCCAATGTATTAAAATGAAAAAATTCCTAAGGTTGAATTAAAGAATTATAAATGTAATAATAATAGCGGTTTAAGTGAAAAGAATTAATATATAAGCAATGGAGATAAGATAGAAATCAAATAATAAATGATAAAATTTAAGCAAGTCATATAATGAATAGTGGCAAGTAATAATATAAATAAAGTGGTAATGGAAAGTCCGCTAAATAAGGAAGAGCAGTAAAATGTTGAAAAGAACATAAATAAAAGTTCAATAATAAGAATAGGAAGTAAATAAGGAAAGATATTTGGATCTTTTAAAGAAAGTGATAAATGATATTAAGTTGATATATATATATATATATCTGTGTGTGTGTGTGTATAATATATAGGCTTGTCTATGTGACACATACACGTAACCTCAAATATATGTTTATGATGGATGTGAATGATCAAAGTTCACTAAAGCTTAGCATAGATAAGAATTACATAGTCAATAAAATGAGTTGGAATATGAGTTCAACAATGTTACATAACAGAAGTCTCCCTACTGCAAGGGGCTACTAGTAGTTGTGCAAACATTATACTAATGTGGGACATATCCAACTATAGGACCCATGAAATTATATACATTCGTGTATAGGTAGGGGATACCCATATAGGAAGGTTCGCCATAGTCAAATTGTCAAAAGACAAGTAGAGTCCACTCAACCTTTTATAGGGTATTAAATAACAAGTGAGTGTCACCTTGATTACATTAGGCAATCTAAATGGGATGATGAGCAAGGCTAGATGCTATGTCATTGTGTGTTGGTACTATATTCGTGAGTAAAAGGCTGTAGATAGGTCGAGAATGTCATTAGTCCGAAGTGGTTAATGGAAAGACATGGGTTACACTTTGATGGCTACACCTCCTACTAGCGTAGATCATCTTTAGGTCATGCACCACCATAGTTGTTTGCTAGTTTTTTTATTAGGGGCAAGGCTAGATAACCCTTTATGGAGGTTTTTCAAAAAAGGATAGAATAGGCTAACAATTGTTATGATGTTATTAGGCACCATGGGAGTTCTTGGGTATGCACGATGACGAAGACGTGATATTGTAACACCCCAGAAATTAAGTGGAGAATTTAACAATTTTTTTTTAAATATAATAAGGCTAGAATGAAATTTTTACAAATGTTCGAATTTGACTTTGGTACTTGCATCATTGCATTTATAGTAATTTTCTTGACAATTTTCATATATAATGTTATCCCGCTCTTTGGTCAAAGCCAGGATATCTACAAATTGATGGTTATCAGGATCGAAGATCGATCAAAAACCAAGCTATGATCGATACCGCCAAAGTTGGACCGAGCTCCAATCGAGGCGAGATCAATAAGGAATGATACACAATGCCCGGTGAGACAACACTTCAAATTTGAGGTCAATCAAAGTTCATATGCTCAAGTTATGGATGGATCTATGTTCATGGAAAACCATTTCGTATTGATACATTCGTATCGATCAGTATGGATACGAATTTGCACAACTCAACTAGCTACTCAGGCCGGATACGGATCAATAGTTATGGATCAATGGATACAGGTTGATGGATGTGGATCGTTGCTTTCGTATTGATATAATTCGTATCGATCAAACGACATCAGGATGGATACAGGTATTGATAGCGCACTTTGCATCTTGTTTCGGATCGATCAGGATTCGTATCGATCCAATTTGTATCAATTGAAGGCGGCATCAAATCGATACGAAAAGCATACTTTGCTAAAGCACATCTGATCGATGCAAAGACAAGGGCACTAGATGGATTTGAAGGCATATTTCGTATCGATCATGTTCGTATCGATCGATACGAAAGAAGCGGTCAAGATAGAGCGTAAAGTATGGATCACATCGCAAGACTTGGATGGATGGTAATCCGATGGATACGACATGATGGATACAAAATCATCAGCCTATACTTGCAAACTCGATCTTGGATCGATCATATCTCACAATCTACAACTCTAAATGCAATGAGATTTTCACAGCAAGTTACACAACACATAGGGAACATCCATGATCGATCGCAGCTCAATTGGAGTAGTTTATGATTGATACGAACTCACTATGGATCGATCAAGGATCGATCCTAAATGACTCCAGATCGATCATGTGGGCCCATCTAGACTTGAGAAGGAGTATTCTGAGATTCAAGGCAGATATTTCCAGCTCCATACCTATAAATAACACCTCCATTGCAACTAAAAGGGGGTATTTTTCTCTCGGCTCCTCTTGATCTTCTTCTCTTTTGGCTAAACTCTGCCATTTTGGTTATTGATATTCAAAGTATTGTAACTATAATCACAGTATAAAAGGAATAAAAGGATCAATTCAAAGTGGACGTAGGTCGAAGATAGCCGAACCACTATAAATCTTGTGTCTTCTCTTACTTTCTTTCATTTTAGTTTTGTTATTTCTTCATTTTTTCTCTCTACATTATCTGGATCTGTGATCTGTGACTAGATATTGAGGATTTGTGTGTAAACACTAGTGCTTTCACTACTTTTGGGGTTTGTGGCCATTTTTGGCGCAAACACTTTGGTGCTTTCACTGAGAGGCTCTAGCACCCGCTACTTTGGAAAAGGATGGGATCTGAAGCTATAGTTAGTCAACTGGATAGAAGGACATTACCAGAAAAGAGCCATCAAGAGGAAAGTCAAGAAGCTTTTTCCGAAGCTGGAGCAGATCAGGCATCCACCTACATCACAAGGGATGAGATGCATACTATGATGGATTCCATGCAGGAACGGTTGCTGAAAAGGAAAGAGGAGATAATGCAGAATCTTCTCAGCTAGTTTGGACAGGCAGGAGTAGCAGGAGCTGCCGGAGCAAAGATCCATGGAGCTGGACCAGAAGGACTCAACAGACAATCAGATGGAGTGGTCTAACATGGGGCAGCCCCCAATCAGCAAACAACTACCAATTTGGATAGATCTAGACTCGAGGGCACACACCCGTGTAATGCTGGACCTGCCATGGAGACAACACAACATGAAGAGTATGTGCCGGATTTCCCTCGCGGACTTGGGGGTGCAAGCTGAAGGAAATTAGGGACTACCCCTGAATGACAATGACAGATTGGCAGAGATCATCAGACAAACCATACGTGGAGGATTGACGAATAAGTGTCTAGAGGATGTGAATAGAAGCTCATTCACCCCCAACATCAGAAATGCAAGGAACCCGCCAGACTTCAAGCTACCCCCGTTGGATATGTATGACGGAAAGTCGGATCCAACCACACATATGATGAGATACATCCGACACATGGAAGTCTTAGGGGAATATAATGAGGTAATGGCAAGATGTTTTCCATTATATCTAAGTGACTTGGCTGCATTTTGGTTCAGGCAGCCGAATAATGCATCTGTAAGGACATGGACTGAGCTAGTTGAACGGTTCATGAGGCAATTCAGGGTCCACATCACAAGACCCAAAAATGTTATGACATTGGCGGCACTAAAGTAGAGGACCGGAGAGTCCTTGAGAGATTTTTTGACCAGATTTAATGCAGCAGCGACATCGGTGAATCGGCCAGATCCATCCATGGTATCGATGGCGACTATATCAGGAATAGCTGACAACACAGAATTCAAGGATTCATTAGCACGGGATCCACTACAAAACCTCGGGGAGTTTTACCACGAGGCAGACAGGTTCTTGTGGCAAGAAGATGCATGGGCCGAAAAGCAAGATGTCAATGTTACTCAAGATGGGACCGTTTGGAGGGTGGTCCAAGGCAAACAACGGAAAGAGAAAAGCTGTTGATAGCCCCGATGTACCAAGACAACCTAAGAGGGAACTGAGATTCTCCTCCTACACTGAACTAACTCAAACTCTCGAACGAATATACTTGTAAACCCGAGGCAGATTTCCTACCGCAAGCCAATGAGGCAAGAGCCCACTGATAGTGAAAGGAGATCGGGAAGATATTGTGTGTTCCATGAGTTAAATGGGCACAATACAAATGATTGCAAGCATCTGAAAAATGTAATTACAGATCATGTTAGGAATGGTCGGCTGTCGTAGTACGTAAGAGCCCGAAGAGCAGAGGCGGAACAGGCACAACCCCCGCCTACACCATTAGAAAACAGGAATAACCCTGGATTGGGGTCACGCCTCGTCATCAATTGAATGTGATGATAAGGGGAAGGTGTATGACTTGAACCTTGACCACATAATAGGTTTTTTCATTATGCTTCTCCAATAAAACCGCTAAGTCATTTACACATGTACGGGATTACGAATAGACCCTAGGCATGCTCTGAGATGATGACAAACCATCACGCCCCGAAAGGCGCACACACTGCATTGTTTGGACATTTGTTTTGTTTATTTTCTATGGACATTCTGAACTTTATTTATTTATTTGATTGAATTATTTGGTTGTGAACCCACTCGAACGTGGAATCTGATAATGATATTCCCAAAAACTCACCCTAAGAGGAGAGATAGAATAATGTAAGCAAGCCCCCTCATCAGAAACAACGAGTGGATTGGGCCTATCTAAAGCCACGGACGGTACTCGATCTCGAACGATCGCATTCCACTTTGAACAAGCATTCGATCTTGAATGATCACTATCCACCATGAACGGTACTCGATCTCGAACGATCACCCTCTACTTTGAATAGCATTCGATCACGAACGATCATCATCTGCTTTGAATAATCCTTGATCTCGAACGTCATTTTACATCTTGAACGACAACCGATCTCGAACGATCATATTATGCTTTAAACAACATTTGATCTTAAACGATTAGGTCATGCCTTGAACGGTGCACGACCTTGAATGATCTCACCTCGTCTTGAAGGACACTCGGCCACGCACGACCCTCGCCCATCGTGGATGACTATCGGTCGCGAACGACCACTGCCCATCTTGTAATAAAAACTCTACCCTGAACGACCTCATATTTAACTAACGGTCTTGACGACCATGAATGATGATCTTGAGAATTAATGAATTGAATTTCAGGTCATAGGTTTACCACTATTCAAAAGACACCTTCCTACCGCAAGGCATGTTTGGGGGGGGGGGGGGGGGGAATGTTATCCCGCTTTTTGGTCAAAGCTAGGATATCAACAAATTGATGATTATCAGGATCAAAAATCGATCAAAAACCAAGCTATGATCGATACCGCAAAAGTTGGACCGAGCTCCAATCGAGGCGAGATCAATAAGGAATGATACACAAGGCCTGGTGAGGCTACACTTTGAATTTTAGGTCAATCGGAGTTCATATGCTCAAGTTATGGATGGATCAATGTTCATGGAAAACCATTTCGTATCGATAGATTCGTATCGATCGATATGGATACGAATGTGCACAACTCAACTCGCTACTCAGGCTGGATATAGATCAATAGTTATGGATCAATGGATACAGGTTGATGGATGTGGATCATTGCTTTCGTATCGATATAATTCATATCGATCAAATGACATCAGGATGGATACGGGTATTGATAGCGCACTTTGTATCTTGTTTCAGATCGATCCAATTCGTATCAATTGAAGGCGGCGTTAGATCGATACAAAAAGCATACATCGCCAGAGCACATCAGATCGATGTGAAGACAAGGGCACTGGATAGATTCAGAGGCATATTTTGTATCGATCATGTTCGTATCGATCGATACGAAAGAAGCGGTCAAGATGGAGCGTAAATTATGGATCACAGCGCAAGACTCAGATGGATGGTAATCTGATGGGTACGGGATGATGGATATGAAATCATCAGCCTACACTTGCAAACTTGATCTTGGATCGATCATATCTCACAATCTACAACTCCAAATGCAATGAGATTTTCACAGCAAGTTGCACAACACATAGGGAACGTCCATGATCGATCGCAGCTCAATTAGAGCAGTTTATGATCGAAACAAACTCACTATGGATCAATCAAGGAGCAATCCCAAATGACTCCAGATCGATCATGTGGGCCCATCTGGACTTGAGAAGGAGTATTCCGAGATTCAAGGCAGATATTTCTAGCTCCACACCTATAAATAGCACCTCCATTGCAACTAAAAGGGGGTCTTTTTCTCTTGGCTCCTCTTGATCTTCTTCTCTTTTGGCTAAACTTTGCCATTTTGCTTATTGATATTCAAAGGATTGTAACTGTAATCACAATATAAAAGGAATAAAAGGATCAATTCAAAGTGGACGTAGGCCGAAGATAGCCAAACCACTATAAATCTTGTGTCTTCTCTTACTTTCTTTCATTTTAATTTTGTTATTTCTTCATTTTTGCTCTCTACATTATCTGGATCTGTGATCTATGACTAGATATTAAGGATTTGTGTGTAAACACTCGTGCTTTCACTACTTCTGGGTTTTGTGACCATTTTTGGCGCAAACATATAACACTTTGAAATCAGAGTTAGTACGAAGAAGTTACAGGCGTTTAAAAGTTTGAAAATGAAATAAATTAAAAGACAAAACTTTCCTAATAAAACAATGTCACTAGTCGACGCCCTAGGGTGTGCCAGCCTACCGGTTTATCCCAGTGGTCACCGATTGATGTCAGTTTTCTGAAATCTGGAGCGATGATTGGACGAATCAGATTGAACAAAATTTCTTTTCTCCACTAGTTTCATTAGTAAGTTAAAAGCATACTGAAACTTTGCCAAAAACTCTTTTCTCCACTAATAAAAATTTCTTTAAAACAAATTAAAAACAAAGTAATGAGAACACTAGTAAATCAGACCAAGGTGGGGACAAGCTAATGGGTGTTGATTCTTCGACAGAGCATAGAGTTAGAGCTTGGACCTGAGGTGAGTGGGAACAGTTGTAATAAGTTCATTATTTACAATTAATTTTAACCTCTTATATCTGATCTAGGATGTCAGTAATTATACTGTAAACCTTAATTATTTAACTCTGAGATTTGAATTCGTAATTGAAATTGGTATAAATTGGCTAATATAATTTTAACCAAGTTAAACCCCTCTTGCAATTGGATAGAAATCCCAAAAAATTGGTTAACTCTAAATTAAACTATTATATTTACACTAATATAAATCTATGAATTTGAGTTAATAAAAGTAGGGTAAATTGCAAAGACTGGTCAGGGTAAATTGATGCTTAGAGTTCATTGTGTAAGTTAGAATAAATTATTAAAACCAAATAAACAAAATCAGAAAACCCTAAAATTTACACTGCGACCGGTCGACCGTTTACGTTGAGAGGTCGATCGCAAGAGATCGACCGGTAGGGTTTAGGGATCCCCGGTTGACAGCCTAGAAGCATAATCTGAACCTTGGTCTAAGGCCTAGGTTTTAAATCATCGTAAGTTGTTATATATTTCTTATATATAAATGGATGTTAGGAATAGGAGGGGAGCTAGTTCCTTATGAACCGATGCTAGGACGTTGTGGACTGGGTAAATGTAATTTATTCAGCGGGGAGTCGATTATTCGACCGGGGGCAATTCTATCGCAAAGGACATTCATAAAAGGTTCTATGGTGGATGCACTACACTGATTGATGCCTGATGAAGTGTGGGGTCTGGCACAATGGGAGTTCCTTGGTATTCATGATTTCTAAAGCACGTGATGTTGTGTTGTTGATGAATCCTGGCGCATGTAATAAGAGGCATATGCTACAATTAAGAGGCGGACACATATGTAGACGATGAGACACTTCGACGAGTCATCATTATGGGCTCTTTCCTCAATAGTAGCTAGAGTACGTGTGGTCGTATTTATAGGAAATTTATTCCCATAAGGAAATTGTAGGACAACCTATGCGAAGTTGTTACGCGTAGTCATAATGTGTGAAGTGTAATCATATAAGCGAAATTGTAGGATAACCCTATGTCGAAAAATCCCTATTAGCTATTAGCCAATCAGTTGTAAAGGTTCGATTAGCTGTTCGACCCTCATAAGAGCCTTTACAAGCTGCTAGTGTAGGTATTTGTTAAGTCAAATCCTTAAGTAAAACTACCAATTAACCCACGAGCACTTGTAGGACACTCTAGGTCAGATAGGGTGGTATTAAAGTCAACTACACATAATCATCATATATTAAACATGCACTCATTCACCAGATTTTTGTCTGACCCACCTTATTTTCCTTTCTTTCTCTACTTCAAGAGGACAGGGCAGAATGTGATTTGGCCCTACTTCAGTATGTGGAGAGGAGAACTCATCATATGAGTTGCTTATCCTTTATTTACTCTCCATGTAACTGTCTATCTTATCACTACTTAGTGTTTCTTTTATCAGACTATAAATGGTATTTATATGTACTCTATATTTGACTACGTACTGTTTTTTTACTGAAACTGTGTTTTGAAATATTTTCTGAGATGGTTATTTTCTATATTTATATTTTATTTCATCCCGCTGTGAGTTCTGAAATTGTAGTATCTCTTAGATCATATATGTTTATTTTTAGTCTCTATAATGTTATAAAAACCCGATAGCCTATACTTTTTGGCACCTACGCGAGTCCGAAAATCACCCTAGACTTTTGATCGGTGTGTCGAGGGGTGCGGGTTGTCACATTTGGTATTGGAGCCTAGTTTTGAATTTCCTTAAGGACTTACTGATTGAACATGTTTTATTTTTTTTTGAAAAATAAATGGTTTTTCAAAATGTTTTTCAAAAAGTTTTAAAATGAGTTTTCAAAGTGTGTGTGTGTGTGTATAGGAAAAAGTTTTCAAAAAGTTTTCCATAAATTTTACACATATTGCGGACTCCCTTTTATTCATGTTTATGCTATCTATGGAAAGTTGCTAATAAAATTTTTAAAAATCATAGATAAAAGACGAGTGATCCCGCGGGTTCAGGCTCAGGTGATGCAGTTGGGATGCCGGGCATTAGCGTCCCGATTTAGTTCTGTCGGTATCTTTAGGCGAGGGGACAAGTCGAGCTTAATCTCACTAATGGACCCACAAGGAGAGCAATAAGTGCAGTTCCTGCCTACCCACCCACCTTCGATTTTGCTAAGCTGTGTAAGGATTTCACGAGCCTTGGAAGAAAGTCGTATGTTGGGACTATGTCATATGTAGATTCGAGGGTATGGATTCATCCTTGTGAGTGGATATTTAGGTTGATCGATCTTGCCGATGAGGTGAGGAGGCAGTTAGTTACTTGACAGTTACAAGGGGAGGCCCTGAGTTAGTGGGAGGTAGTTGAGGCAGAGACTAATGGAAGAGAGATCACATGGGTGGAGTTTCGGAGATGCTTCGAGATAAAAATTTTGTCTAGAGCTAAGAAAGGAGTGTAGTTAGAGAAGTTTATTCATCTTAAGCAAGGAGACTTGTCAGTAAAGGAGTATATCAATCTATTTAATGAGTTGACTAGGTTCGGTATGGAGTTGATTAATACCCTGCATAAGATGGCTTTGAATTTTGCTAAAGGCTGAACCAAACCCTTCAAGGTTTAGCTCTAAGTCATATTCCCAATGGTGCTGCATATGAGGGTTTAGTGGAGATGGCCTTGCTAAATACCATCTCTAAGAAGGAAGCAAAGGAAGAACCCAAGAAGATTGGAGGAGAAACACAAAAGCAGAATCAGTGCAAAGGAGGATTTGGACTCATGGGAAAAATCAAGAAGCAGAACATGCATTGCAAGAAGTGTGGAAAATGGGACATTTTGCGAAGGAGTGTAAGATAGATAGTTCGAAGATCAAGTGTTGCAATTGAAATCTATCTTGTTTATCTATTCGCACTTTATTTGATATGGGGGCATCACACTCTTTCAATTCTAGTGGACTTGTGGATGAGTTGTACTTAAACACTAGCATAATTATAGGCCCTATAGTTGTATCTACCTGGTAGGAGGATCAGCCTATTTGTCTATAGTATGTAGGGGTTTGAAATTATTCATTTTGGAGGTTAAGTTCGATTGCGATGCTTTTGTCTTACGATTTTCTAAGTGTGGGTTGGTATTGTGCATGGATTGGATGATTATGTATGGAACTGTCATAGATTGTGATAAGAAGGTTGTTAGGTTAAGTATATGTAGCGAATGTAGTTTGGAGGTTCATTGTGATCCCCTAGAATCAGTTATGTTGAGTTATTTGTATTCATTAGACCTACCACATGACGAGTGAGATTCAGTGCTTGTAGTTAGAGATTACGTATATGTCTTTTTCAAGCTTATCGATCTCCCACCAAGCAAGAGATCAATTTCCAAATTTATCTTGTAGAGAACACCCAACCTATTGCCTTACCATTAAGGCATATGGCTCCCAAAAAGAGATGCGAATTGAACAAGCAAGTAAATGAGGGGTTGGAGAAAAGCTTTATCAGAAAAAGTATTTCAGAATGGGGAGCACCAGTTGTCTTTGCCAAAAAAGCGGATGGTTCTTTGAGACTTTGCGTCGATTATAGGGAGCGGAATAAATTGACAAAGAAGAATTGATATTCACTGCCCCATATAGATGATCTCTTTGATAAGTTGGTTGGAGTGAAGGTGTTCTCATAGCTTGATTTGGCTATTGGATTCTACCAATTATGTGTAGCCGAGGATAGTATCTAGAAGACTGCTATTCATACACCCGACAGACTTTATGAGTACTTAGTAATGCCCTTTGGACTAACGAATGCACTAACCTACATTTTTGATCTGATGAGTCGAGTTTTCAGAGGGTTGCTTAATAGGTTCTTCGTGGTATTTGTGGATGATATTTTGGTCTATTCGAAGAGGAGGAGGAGCATGCATTGCATTTAGAAAAAATGCTCAATACTCTCTGTGAGCATAAGTTGAAGGTAAAGTTTTCGAAGTCCCACTTTTGGTGGGAAGAGGTGCGCTTTTTGGGACATGTTGTCTTGAAAAGTGGGCTGGCGGTCGATCCCAATAATGTTGCAGCGGTTTAGGACTGGCATGTGGCGACCAATGCCACAGAAGTGAGGAGTTTCCTTAGTTTGGTGGGCTACTATCAGAGGTTCTTAAGGACTTCGCGAAGATCTCTACCCCTTTGACCCGCCACATCAAGTAGAATTTAATTTCCTCGTGATATTTAGTCATAACCAGTAATGTAGCTAGAAAATTCTACTACCAAGTGTCATTTTAGGCTAATAGGCAAAATTCTTAAGAAGTTAGACCATAGCTAGAAATGCATATGCATGTTGCATGCAAATGAACTATTCTTGTTGAGCTAAGATTTAGACCAAAAATGAATGCTCGAAATTTTGAAATGTGTTGTGAGGATGCTTTTATTAAGTGAAAGGAGGCATTGACTAGTGCATCTATTTAGGTATTGTCGGATGGTATGAAAGCATTCATAGTATATACCGATGCTTAGGGTATGGTGTTGGGCACGATCATGATGCAAGAAGGAAGAGTGGTATGATAGTCGGAAGTTGAAGGTCCATGAGAGAAACTACCCTACCCATGATCTTGAGTTAGTAGCCATTGTCTTTACACTCAAGTCATGAAGGCATTATGTTTTAGAAGAGTGGTTTGAGCTGTATATGGATTAGAAGTCTTTGGAATATTTGTTCTCCCAGAAGGACTTGAATTTAAGGCAGTAGATGTGGTTGGAGTTTTGGCATCCTACAAATTTGATATCTCATATACCCCAGGCAAAGGCAAAGGCAATGTAGCGACCGATACCTTTAGCAGCCAGCATGCAGTATTGAGTCCTTTATTGTTAGGGTGGAAGCATTTGTAGTTCGTTTCTACAATTTGATTTCCGACCATCGTTAGACATACCCTGGAATTGTTAGCAGCTTTGGATGTGCAACCTACACTCATGATATGTATTGGATTCAGTCAAAAGCAAGATAAGGAATTATTTGATATTTTAGGAGAAGCTTGGTAGAGGAGTGCAGTCGAGTCATTTGAGGCGTTATGCCATTGAATCGAAGGGATGGTTTTAGAGAGATAGTAGATTATGTGTTCCTCTCATTATGGAGTTGATTGATATGGTACAAACTGAGTCTCATTGTTCGAGAATAACCATTCATCCCGACAAAGACAAAATGTATTGTGACATGAAAGTCTTCTATTGGCCTGGAATGAAGAAGAATGTAGAGGAATATGTGGCTCGATGTATGACTTACCAAAGGGTAAAGTCAGAGCAAAAGAATTCGAGAGGTATGTTGCAACCATTGGATATTCCTCAATGGAAGTGGGAGAGTATTTCGATGGATTTTGTCGATGGTTTACCGAGTAGTAGGAGTAGGAATGAGAGTAATTGGGTCATAGTCATCATTTTATACCGGTTAAGAGTACGACGACAACGAGATCTTTGGCGACTCTATACGTGAGGGAGATGAATATGTTACACGAAGTTCCTACTAGCATCATTAGCGATAGAGATTCGTTTTCATTGGCGAGTTTCTGAGCAGTCTACATGAGGCTTTGGGCTTCGAGTTGAGCTTGAGTATAGCTTATCATCCATAGATGCACGGACAGAAAGAGAGAGTGAATTGAGTTTTGGAAGACTTACTTTGGATGTGCATTTTGGATTTTGGAGGCTATTGGGAAGGTCATTTGTTGTTAATGGAGTTTACCTATAATAACAGCTATTAGGCGAGCATTAGGATGGAACCATTCAAGGCCTTATATTGTAGACCTTTTAGATCACTGTCGTGTTGGTGGGACACAGATAGAATTATTCTTGGGTCAGACATGTTAAGGGAGACATCAGAGAAATTAGACTTGATCCATAGAAGAATGAAAACTGCGCAAGGTAAGCAGAAATCTATGCTGTCAGGAGACGTATGGATTTAGAGTTCGTAGTGGGTGACATGATTTTTGTGAAGGTCTCACCGCTTAGGCACGTTATGTGGTTTGGCAGTTCGGGGAAGCTAGCACCAAGGTTTGTAGGATATTTCTCGATTACTGGTAAGATATGGAAGTTGGCATATAGAGTAGAGCTTCTTGAGAAGTTGGCAGGAGTACATGATGTTTTTCATCTGTCGCACTACCCACCCACAACTTGTTAAAGTCTAATGGAAAGGCGATCCAGAAGAGAGTACATGGAAGCCTGAGGAGAAGATCCGAGCTACCCACCCATAACTCTTTTCTGGTATGTTTT
This sequence comes from Allium fistulosum, assembly GCA_030737815.1. NCBI lineage: Eukaryota > Viridiplantae > Streptophyta > Magnoliopsida > Asparagales > Amaryllidaceae > Allium > Allium fistulosum. The sequence goes on along the minus strand of CM060903.1, from coordinate 1,286,717,998 downwards.
CAATTTAAATTTAATAAGTAGAGATTACTTATGCATTAGGACTTACCTTGGTGTACCCTTTAGGTAGAGACTACTGGATGGTAGGGATGGTTGTAAACGTGTCATTAGGACATGTTATGGATGATGTTTTCTAGTGAATCTATTAGCTGGATTGTTTCTTTCACACGTTTAGGGCAGTATATCCTCTAGATAGTACACATATGCTCACACCATCTCTTGTTTATTGTTTATCATGTTGAGCATTATGTATATGGATTGAATGGTTGCCCATACATGTAGAATTGCTAGTATACTTACTTAACATGCTGCATACATTTTGGATTCATGGCATGAGCATTTGCATGAAAGGAGGTCGACTAGATCAGTAGACGCCTACTCTTTGCATTAGTATAGGTTTATGTGCATTTCATGCTTGCATATGCATATACCGCATTAGAAATTTATTAAGGATAATGACTGCCCATGGATGATGGATGAGTAGATGATTGTAGCTGCTGGTTGTTGCATGTACAAGTTACATTTTTCCATCCTTTGAGATTTCAAGGACGAAATTCTATTATGAGGGGTGAATATAACACCCCAGAAATTAAGTGGAGAACTTAATAAGAAAATTAAATTCAAATATAACAAAGGCTACAATGAAATTTTTACAAACATCCAAATTTAGTTACGAAACTTACACCATTGCGTTTATAGAAATTTTCTAGACAATTTTCATATATAACGCTTTGAAATCAAAGTTCGTATAGAGAAGTTATAGTCATTTGAAAGTTTGAAAATTAAATAAATTAAAAAACAAAACTTTTATAATAAAACAATGTTACTGGTCGACACCCTGGGGTGTGTTGGTCGACATGAAGTGATTGACTGGTCTACCCTAACGGTCGATTGATTAATGTCTGTTTTTTTATAAAATCTAGAGAGGCAATTGAACGAATCATATTAAACGAAATATTTTTCTTCGGTGCCAAGTAACTAATGTGCATCCAGGATGAAATTAAAGATTCCGTAAGGTAAATCTAAGCTCCACGTTAACTTGAAACCCCTATAAATAAACACCAAACCTAACCCTAATTTCATTAACAAATTAACAGCATACTGAAACTGTGCCAAAATTTCTTCTCTCCACTTATAATTTTTTTAAAAACAAATTAAAGAGAACACAAGTAAATCGAATCAAGAAGGGGCCAAGCTAACGGGTGTTGATTCTCTGATGGAGCATAGAGCTAGAGCTTGGATCCGAGGCGAGTGGGAATTTTTTTAATAAGTTGATTATTTACAGTTAATTTTAATCTATTCTATCTAATATAGGATGTTAGTAATTAAACTATAAACCCTAACTGTTTAAATCAGAGATTTGAATTAGGAATTGAAATTGGTATAAATTAGCTAATATAATTTTAACCCAAGTTAAACCTCTCTTGTAATTGAATAGAAATCCCCAAAAATTTGTTAACCCTAAATTAAACTATTATATTTACACTGGTATAAATCTATGAATTTTAATTAATAAAAAGTAGGGTAAATTGCAAAGACTGGTCAACGTAAATTGATGCTTAGGGTCCACTGTGTAAGTCAGAATTGATGAAATTAATTAATTATTAAAATTGAACAAACGAAATCAGAAAATCTTAAAATTTACACTGCGACAAATCGACCTTTCACCCTGAGAGGTCGACTGCAAACGGTTGACCGGTAAGGTTTAGCAGTTGACCAGTTAATAGCCCCAAAACGTAATCTGAACCTCAACCTAAGACCCGAGTTTTAAATCATTGTTAATTATTTATATATTGCTTATATATAAATGGATGTTCGGAATAGTAGGGGAGCTAATTCCTTACGAAATGATGCTAGGATGTTGCGGACTGGGTAAATGTAATTTATCCACTGGGGAGTCAATTATTCGATTGGGAGGCGGCGATTCTATTGCAAACGACATGCACAAGAGGTTCTATGATGGACATGCGACATTGACCGATGCCTGATGAAGTGTGGGGATCTGGCACAATAGGGGTTCCTTCGTATTTAGGATTTCTAACGCGCGTGATGTGGTGTTGATGATGGATCCCGACGCATGCAATAAGACGCATATGTTACGATTTAGAGGTAGACGTATATGCAGATGACGAGACACTTTGGCGAGTAAGAATTACGGGCTCTCCCTTCAATGGAAGCTCGGGTATGTGTAGTCATAGTTGTGGGAAATTATTCTCTTAAGGAAATTATAGGATAACCTATGCAAAGTAGTTATGCATAGTCATCATGTATGAAGTGTAATATCATAAGGGAAATTGTGGGAAACCCTATGTTGGAAAAGCCCTATTAGCTATTACCCGATCATCTGTTAAGGTTCAATTAGCTGTTCAATCCTTGTAAGAGCCTAAACAAGCTACTAGTTTAGGTATGTGTTAAGTCAAACCCTTAAGTAAAACGACCAAGTAATCCACAGACACTTGTAGGACACCCTATGTCACATAGAGTAGTAGTATTAAAGTCAATTGCACATTATCACCATATATTAAACATGTACTCAAGCACCACACTATTTTCCAACCTACCTCATTTTCCTTTCTTTCCCCACCATAGGAGGAAAGGGCAGTAGGTGATTTTGCCCGATTTTAATATGTGGAGATGCGAGCTCATCACTGGAGTTTCTTATCCTTTATTTACTCCTCATGTAACTGTCTATCTTATGAGTACTTAGTGTTTCTTTTATCAGACTATAAGTGGTATTTCAATATACTCTGTATTTGACTATGTATTGGTTTTCTAAAACTGTGTTTTGAGATATTTTCTAAGATGGTTAATTTCTGTATTTATATTTTCTTCCATTCCGCTGTGAGTTATGAAGGTTTAGTATCTTAGATCATATCTATTTATTTTTAGTCTCCATAATGTTATAAAAACCTGATAGCATATACTTCTTGGCACTGACGCGAGTCCGAAAGTCACCATAGACTTTGGATTGGTGTGTCAAGGGTGTGGATTGTCATGGTTACTGCATTGATGATGAATCTTGACGAGGTGCTGAGTTACAGATACTAGCGGTGATAATATCTTAGTCCAAAGGGGGACTGTGGTACTTATGTGTGTGTGTGTGTGTATACATATATACATATGTAGTTATTATCCACCCAGGGCAAATGGAGTGTATCATACGTGTATGTGGAGTCGAGATGACTACGTAAAACAAAAAATATAACATGTAATTTATCAGCCACCAGAATATTGTTCTAACCCCTTCTCATTACAACCCACATGATAGTTTTAGAGGGACAAGTATTGGTGCAATCCGTCAATGGTGGAAAAACAGATCATTCTATACCTACTAGACACTGACAAGGAGACTTAATCTTAGACGTATCAACCTTGGTCAGTAACTATATGTTTTATTATACTTTACTAATCCATTCTGAGTTTACATCGATAATGCTCTGATATGGGTTTGTTTATTTACAAGATATGAAAAACCAACGATCCGTACTTTGGTAATCTTGGGTTTTTGATTTAGCAAAAATTCGGACCCACTAGGGTGCGGGTTGTCACATGAACCGTGCACTAGGTCAATAAACCTAGATTTTCAAATATAGTTATAAATTCGTGATAATAATTATTAACTATCACTCTATGTAGATTCCGGTGGCACAACCTTGACCATATAAGATTTTATAAAAGTTAGTTCCTTATCATTCTACTTCATTACTACTAAAAACCAATGCTTTCATATTAACATTCGTGGTAGAACAAATTACACATGTTGTCCAAAATATCGCTCTATCACCAAAGGTGAATATCCATTTGCTAGTTGATCCACGATTATTACTAGAGCATTTAATATTTTGGGATGACACACTTAACATAATATCATAGTAAATTAATTAATTAATTTAATTCATGAAGAAAAATTAATTGCTCAATTGAAATTTGATTAACCAAGTAAATGATGCTTAGATGGTTAATTAAATTAAAATTTGATTACTTAATTAAAATGTAATGAAATATTGATGATGAGAATGAAAACTAAATTATAGAATGAAAATTCGAGTTTAACTATGTAGCTTGTTTTTTTAGGTAGAGTAGGGTAGATATCAATGTAATAAGAGATGTTAAGTACTGGTAACCTAGTTATGGTAAAGCCTAAAGCATGTGGTATTAACCCTTATATTTCTTCATACATCTTTGTTATCTTCATTCTATCTTAACAAGACAAAAACAAACCAAAATCTATGGAAAGGCTGCCATTATTATAAGGAGATGCGAGGAGAAAATAAAAACACAAGTAATGCTCTCAATTTCTAAAGAAGATAACTAATTAACATTATTCATCTATGTGAGTAATATTATGTCATTTTTGCTATTCCAACCATGTTAGGCTTAGATTTGACATTTAAATGACGTTGTTGATGATTAAAAATGTCGATATAACATGTATCAATTAATTCAGATGATATTTAATAATAAATGGTTAAGGTAGTGACTAAATTAAGAGATAACTATAAGTTCAGTTGCCTTTAAAAGATTCGATGTTTTTTAGAGAGTTTGGGGTATGCCATAGAGGAAATTATGTAATTTGTTACACACACACCCACCCACCCACCCACCCACACACACACACACACATAACTCTACAACCAATCGTGTTCGTAATAAACGATTTGATTTCTATCATATACTTTGTTTTATATTAATATAATTAACTAAATAAATAAATTTAAATTATATTAAAATAGAACATCCTTAACTGATATGTTATGTGGTAATAAGTACAAGGACTTGTAATATTGAGAAAGTTTTTCTTAACATATTATTTTGAATATTCCTAGTTAAGATGTTTCAAAAACAAATACCGATACACTTGTTGAGACTAGAATATTTAGTGCTTTTCAAATGTTGGGAAATGTATTAATCATGGCTATTGAAGGCATCAAGGGTTATGTACTTATAGTTATTGGATAATTATGGGATGAATCACTTGAGAGTTTTTACTTGGTTAATAACAACTAGGTCAAATAGGAAATCTTGAAGTAATGATATTACACAGTTATTTGACTTGAGAATATCGTTGAGCTTCAATGTGGATACTTTAATTAGGTTATAGTTAAATCATGGCATGGCGACCATTGAGTGACTATGGTTGGATCTAAGTAGATGTATTGGAAATGAAACATAATTCAATAGATAATTCATCTCCTCGGTAGTATGTGGTTGGTATCACGGTCAATTGTAGCCAATTCAAAGTCAATACGGTTAATAATAAATGTTATTATTGAACTTGGGACTTTGTTTTATGGACTAACTGATTACTAAATGTTGACTATATTGGAATTTTAACCAAAATCAAATTCTGTAAATTCTAAAGTGATATAATATTAACGAAGAGAATTGGTGTAAATAGTCATTACTAAAAGGTAGTGCTTAAATTGTAAAATTGGATTTTATCGATAAAGATGTATAAGCGATAAATTCGGCCAAACTGTCACCCCATAAGTTAAGGTAATGAGTGAACGTTAATATTCGAATAGTTTAATATTAATCGCCGACTGAATTTATACCTATGTGTCGTACAACCATAGCAGTGAATTCTTCAAAATACCATATGATTTAATTGACTTATAAATGTTATATATCAACTAAATTAATCAATATTTATGAAATATTAATTAATTATTTGATGTATTAGGTGCTATAAGTAATTTTCTGGGTCATTAGCAAATAATTGGTACGTATATAAAAGTTATATATATATATATGTGTGTGTGTCGACATATGATATCGATACGCATTCAAATATGATTTAAATGATGTTAATTACTAAATGGGTTTGCAGTGTTTATGGCCCATAGAGTCCATGTTATGGCTGTTCTAGGGGAGAAGAGGGGGTACGATAGTTTTGAATTTTGGATCGAATCTGGAATTTGTAAAAAAGAAATAGTAAAAGGACGAGAACTTGTCTCTACCCTTTCTCTATTTCAATAAGCCTAACCCTTATTCATTTCTCTCTCCCCCTCTCTCTCGCTTCTTACCACCCTTGGTCGTGAGTTCTTTCCCACTCCACCATGGCCAAAATCACTTTAAAGCTAATTACATCAAATAAAATTATGGTACTCCAGGATATTGCATCGTCCGTAGATCGATTCAATGTGAGTTTAGGAGATTCCATCAATCAACATGTGTTCAAAGATAGCACCCAAAAGCTATAATAATCAATTTATATTATGCTTGTCATGCATTAGATGACATATATAACAATTTTATACACGTATTAGTTGTCTCATGTTTCATATGTATTTAAATATCGTTGAATGAGTTATGATAATCAACATTGTTATTTAAATTTATAAAAGAATAATTGTTTTCTAATTTTTGGTCTCGTTGTATTTATATATATATTTTTTAGTTTCTCTAAACATTAATACCAATGTATATTTAATGTATTTATATTCAATGTTGTAAATTGATACTTATATTAATTCATATATAAATATCTATGTGTGTGTGTGTATACACAATAGTTTTAGATTTTATAAAAAATATATTTATATGGCTAAAAGGAATTAATGTAATGTGTGTGTATATATTTATACTTAATATTTATTTATTGTAATTTGTGAATACTTTATTTTATTATAAAATTTCAAATAATTTCTTTTTAAAAATATCGACGATAAAACTATTTTATACTATAAATGTTTGTTTATTTATTATAATTAATTAAAAGATATTTATTTTGTATTTAAAAATCTAAATTTGAAATTCAAGTTATTTTACTACGTCAAAATTGGATATTTTATATATTAAATTTGACTTCAAATTAAATTGACCTATTCAAAATATAATTAGATATTTAGAAGAAAAATCTTCTTTTATTTTATGTAATTAAAATTTAAAATTTATTTATAAATAAATGTATAATTTTTATATAATATTTGAGACATCTAATGTGTATATAAATGACGAATGTATACATTGTAGATACACATGCCAACATCTATATACCTATACGTAAACTATGTACATAATATTATATTACACATGCATGTTATATACATATGAGTACATAATGATATACCTATAAATATTATGCAAATTAGTTTTCATAAAATTTATTAATTAAAAAATTAGTAAATTAAATAAAATTGGATTATATTTAAAATTAATATATTGGATCTAGTAAAACCTTTAGACTTCATAAGTCCATAGTGATCCAAAATAAGGAAAAAAATTGAAATCTACATACATCACCTACTAAAGATCGGCCTGGTTCCAATAATGGTATCAGAGTCTATATGGCTTGTGCGGCCTAAATTAGCAACTTCAGGGCCAAGTAATAAATCCTACTTATCTGATGAGTGTCTAGAATAGCACTTCAAGGTTTTGGGTTAAATAATTCTTTCCACTTTTTCTACTAGCATAGGCCAATGGGTAGAGTAAGCCCAAAAAGGTTGGCCCAATTGTAAAGGTTCAAATTGATTTGGGCCTTGGGCTAATTTTCTAAATTCAGTTTGAAATTTTAAAATATATTTTAAATTTAAAAGTTATATTTAAAATATAAAATAATTTTATAAAGGTAATAAAATATTTTTCAAAATTTCTTAAGAATAAATTTAATATTTTCAAAAGTTATTTAATATTTAAATAATTAGATTAATTAAATAAATAATTTGTTAATATTCAATTAATTAAAGTAAACATATATATATATATATATTGATATATGCATATATAAGTGTAAGTGTTATTGTTATACATACATACATATATATAATTGTTTATGGTAAATTAAATAATGTTTCGAATTTATTTAAGATATTGTTAAAAAAAATTTAATTAAATAAATTTTTTATTGATATAAATTAGTTAAATGTTAATAAGGATACATGCACACACATATATATAATGATATATGTATATAAATAATAAGTGTTACAGTTAATATTCTTCTTAATCTGTTTAGGATGAATAAAACAAAATTTTAAATTTTAAAATAGTTTAATCAATTAGTTAATTAAATTAATAAATTAAAATAATTAAATATGACTTAATAATATTATACATATGAATATTATCTAAGTCAATTAAATTATAAATAGTTATAAATGAATTAGAATTATATAATATAAATGTATATATAAGTGGAACTGTAAGAAATCCAACTTAGAATTTTGTAATAAGTACATGCATATAGTACATATACTGTGATTTCAGATGTGCCCAATGCTTGAATCGTGAGAATGTTTCATAATAAACACATTATTCCTTGAATCGATGTCACTCAATGTATGTGTGTATTAAAGATTATGAATCTCTAATATATATAAAGGTACCTGTATAATTTATATATTAATGGATTACTTGCGTACTCTTTAGTTACTGAGAAAACTCAAGCTGGGGATGTTATGTGTAGTACTATCAGTATATTAAGTGGACGAGATAAAATACATACATACATACATATACATATATATACATATACATACATACATATACATACATATACATACATACATACATATATATATATATATATATATATATATATATATATATATATATATATATTTGTTGAGCAAACTTAAGGTAGCGCATTATACTTAGGCCATCGTGAAATGTTATGTACGAATGAATAATTTATTTTGATTTATTGAGCAAACTCAAGGCCGTGGTTAGATTAGGACAAATATTGCAAGTAAGGAGTTATATATGCTACAATTGACAAACTGTTATCCATCGCTTGCGGGCCTATGATTTATTGAGCAAACTCAAGGACAGGATCCCAATGAAAGCGAGTCCTAACACACACTAAAGAAATTGGAAGATATCTATAATTTTCTTAAGGTTTTGAGGAATACAAAAATCCAGTGGGAGCCATCTTATAAAAATAAAATGAATACGTTCAACCTCTCTAATATTATAGGAACATATGCTCTAAAAGTTGAAATAACATACTTCGATAAATTTATGCAACTAATATAATTGATAAAATGTTTTCTAGTTAAAATATACAAATGAAATGGATTAAGATTGAAATAGAAATATAAAATAAACATAACAATTAATATTTTGGCATGTTATTGCTTCAAGTCCCATGCAAGAGCTAAACTGTACAACTACTAAAACGTTTATGCTTTATCGCTTAATTGTTTATTTGTCCGAGACTGTGCAATGTCTTCTATGAATTTTGAACCCTTAAGAAATACAAGAATATGCATATTTGATCCATATTCAATCGCGTATAAATGTTATATGGTGAATTGTTGCACTTTGTATGAAACCTCAATGAAACTAATTCATTTTAAATGAGCAAGTAAACCATAATTCTAAACCCTGTATTCAATATAATTGGTCGAAGTAAGGATTATGTTATGTTAGATATAGCACTAGACCGAAAAATACAATATGATCCTAGGGATTCGATGAATGAAATCTCAGTTTGATCAGTCTATATTAAATGCAATTTATTTGGTATCTTTAATGTTAAGGATGATCAAATGCATTTTTGTAAATAGGTAGGTGCGGTCTTGTAGTAAGGATTTCCTTTAAATGATTCAACCATTTGGAAAGGAAAGCGAATATTCTAGTAATGTTGTAACTTTTGCACGGTTGAAAGGAAGAGGGTGAATGGTCACCTCTGATTCATGAAGAGACATTATAAATGATAATTGTATAAAACACTAATAGATATTTAATATAGAATAAGAAGTGTGATTTCTATTCTAATTATATTTTCATACAGAAAATTGTTCTCTATAAAAGTTATTTCTCCAAGTTCATGATATTTGATCTAAAACTAATGATTGTAAATTAGTTATAGTAAATGAAATATCAGGCCAATGTTAAGGATGAATAGAGCTTCATACTTCATACACTGTTATTGTAATGGCAGAAATAGAGGAGCATGTTATATAACACTTATTAGTGGTTGCATTAAAATATGAATTTTTTTCATAAATATACCAAATATTACTTATGAAATAATAACCATTTTGGGTATTGACTAAAAATAGATATAGTCTTATTTCGTTATGAATATTATGAGTATCTGTTTTGAAATAAATCTATTATAGTAACAGTATTTGTTTTACAAAATTAGTGATGCATTAGCTATAGAAAATACAGAAGAACATGAATCTTATATAGTTATTTTAGAATTATGAGTAAGTCATGTCCTCAAGAAATAATACAATAATCATATGATTGCGAATCATATGGTATAAGTGAATTATATTTCAAAGTATTAAGTGAAAAGCACCCATTCAGTGGGAGGGAAAAAAGAGTTGGTGAACCTTTTGGATTGATACATATAGATGTATGCATTTCAATGTACAATGATACCAAAATAGGTCCAATTAGTTTGTTAGCATCATTGGTGAATAATCATGGAAATGAACATGGGTATTTTACACAGAAGTAGTGTATTTTTGATAAGGTTATTGAATATAATACGAAGTAGAAAATATAACGTGCGAAGGAAATAAAAGATCTCCTTTGATCGAATAAGTGAGTGCATTGGAAAAGGTTCCAAACTACCTAAAATAAATAAGATTCGATCTCAAAAGTTACTTCTCCCTATGATGCTTAATGATGTATGGATAGGGAATAATTGGACTTTGTTGGACAAAGTATGATTAATGATGAGTAATGTTGAAATAAATTCTTCCTAATATGATGTATACTTAAGAGTAAGTACATTGTTTAAATTTAATTTCATCTAAATCATAGTTTATGAAATTATACAAGATAAGTTTTGATGAGAAAACCCTAACATCCTAGGTCAAAAAGTTGACATGTTGTATAGCTCGACAAGCTGCACATACTTTTTGCTTGTAAGGGATCCTATGTGAACCACCTCAAAGGAGTTTAGGAACAATCGACATTGGTTGGATAATTTATGTTATGACATAAGTTCCATAATGTGATGCCCCACCCCAGACCCACATTAACAAAGAGCATTACAGAGTAATACTATCTGTTAATGCAGAGAATAGGGCTGGTTAGGAGCAACCATCCGTAAGATTCGTCTTAAACAAGTATTGAATACATCGATTGGGTGCTATAATATTTTTCTTTTACCTTTCTCAAGTGGATCGACATACTCAATAAATGTTTAACACAAATCTACACTGGCTAATGGATCTATCAGAACAAAATATAACAACAACAAATACAAGAGAACACAGAACAGCAGTCACACATATATATACATATATACAGATACATCATAGTACACAACATAGTAATACACAAGTGGTGGTACATAGACCAAAATACAAACATCGAGTCAAAAGAATATGTACATATCAGAGTACACAAAATAACTACAAGGCTACACAAAAGACGACTAGCATCCCAAAGAAAGCAAGAAAATCCATAGAGCAAGCAGCATAGTGGTAATCTACAGCAGGTGACTAACCTGAAATAACTCGGTCTGACCCGAGTATATAAAATACATGGGCCAGTCTAGCTTAAATAAACTGATTAGCAAAAGATAGATGAAGTATAGGGATAAACGATAATATTTCTTCTCGCAAGAGAAGAAGCAACACCAAATATATATATATATATATATATATATATATATCAATTACTCATGTGATATGGTATCACCCGAATATCATATGAAAATTTCTCGAAAGAGGCAAGATCAACAACCACATCAATTAGACACAAATAATCGCCTCATATCATCGACATCCACAACAACCAATATAATGGCTTCCATCAACCATAACTCCTAAATAGGAAATCACAAATCTCAAAAACCCTCCAAAGGATGGAAACCATAAATCACAATGTGTAGAACTCGGTTAAGAGTTCAAAACTCCAAAATGTATTCGCTATATAATAAATCCTAAAATTGCTCAAAGGCCCAATAATCTCGAAATGGAGAAAACATTCGTAAATCACAAATAAATCAAGAAAATATCATAAAAGATGGATCCAAATCACAAAAGATGCACGTGCTCAACAAAATGGGCGAAGCCCACCAAGTATTGTATCACAAATATGGCGCCTAATATGACCCGAAGGCCAAACAACCCGAAGGTCAAACATCCCGAAGGACAAACATCCCGAAGGACAAACAGCTAAAAAGCCCAAATGACCCGAAGGTCCAGTACTGGCAAACAACCCGAAGGTCCATGAAATGTGTATAGCCTTAGACGAACAAGTCCAGAATTAACCGAAAAGGTAAATGCATGTGTCCCATACCACATGTTTTTCTAAATCGTTTAAATCTCTTTCTAATTCGCTCGAAGAGTGCAAAAATGTGTATTTTTATATAGAAAATACTTTGCTTCGAGAAAACTAGTTTTTTAAAACAACTTTTGAAATCATTTGGAAATCATGGCTTTGAAATTCTCTTTATTATAATGATTATATATTTTTAACAGCTTCAAAAAATAAATATAAATATTGTATAATATTTCTTTCGAAAGCTATTTTATTATGAAAATCGGTTTAGAAAACCCGTGCTCGAAAACAACGAAAATCACCGAAAACGCCATAAATTCGGCATATGAAATCTACTCAAAAACACATCAATCCGGAGTACGGATCAACAATATTGTTGGCTTACCTATTGATAGGTTTAAGCCCTTCAAAATATCATAGGAATTGATCACAAGAACCACTGGAATAAGCAAACTAATCAAAACAGTGCGCAGGAACTCAACAGAAATCGACCTGGACAAGTTAAAAAGGCATGGGTCGATCCTTAAATGGCTTAGGTCGACCCTAGGAAGACATAGGTCAACCTATATATGGGTTAGGTTGACCCTAGGGAAGCATAGGTCGAACCTAGGAAGACATAGGTCAACCTATATATGGGTTAGGTTGACCCTAGGGAAGCATAGGTCGACCCCTAGTGTTCCTGGGTCGACCTAGAGGTCGGGAATGCTACAGGCTTTTTTCCTGTTTCGTTTGCAACTTAGAGCACCGATTTCAGACACTTCCAGGATGAATCAGACTATCACTACGCCATAGATTGCATACTGCAACACCAAAGAAGTGATGCAGGAAGTGCCAAAAAATGTTGCTGTAGGCTAAAAAAGGGCAAAGGCAACACTTTCTCGGTGATGCATTTTGCCGCGTTGCCTCAGACCTCAAAGGCAACATTTTGACTATCTAAGGCAACATAAGAAATATTTTTGCAATAGAACCCTATTTAGGTCTATAACAACATCCATAGGTGTATGTAGCAACATTCCAAAATGTTGCTATAGATATTAACTTTCTGAATTTGTGGGGCCCACAATGTAGAACATATTTAATTTTTTAATAGAAATAAATATTTATTTAATAAAATGCTATTGCACAGAATTTGATATTTAAACAGTAATTTATTTAAATAAATATTTTATTTCAACATTTGAAATAGTACAAATTCCTGACTTCACTATTTTACAATTCAATGATATATAACACTGATATTCACATATACAGATATTCCTCACTACATCACTCAGTTCACTCATTACATATGCAGTTTCAATTTATACAGACACCGACACTTACAAATATATGACGAGCCGAGTGCCGAGCCGAAGGTGAGCCGAGTAGCGGGTCCAGGTGCAGCGCCGGCGGGGTTCCGGGGCCCCACAGTCCCGGCGGGGATCGAACAAGTGGGCACCGCCCAATTCATCCGATTTCGGAAGTTCGAGCCTTCTTTGAAACGACGTAAAATGATGCACAAATGAAGACTGAACTTAGCAAACCCACAAACCCCATCCTCAGCAACTTCATCACCCATCGGAACTACTACCCATCTACCACTTACCTGAAACACGATTGCCTGAAACACTGACCATCTACCAAACACTGACCACACTCCCAACCTCTTTCACAAAACACCCACTCACTGCCTCATCAAATTACATCATCAACAACACCGCCTGGAAGCAGCATCGGCATACCATCCTCCATCACCGACAATCACCGCCTCATCCAAACCACAGTTCACTCATCCAAACTTCCTACTAGACAGCAACTCCTTCTACTTGAACACTACCAAACTTCAACCTCTACACTGCCACCATCCACTCCCTAAACTGCTGCAACTTACATCCCCTACAGCCCTTAACCTATGCCAAAACACTCACCAAACCTCATTACCAACCCGCTGCCACTGCCAACTAAAATCTCACAGTTCCAAATCTTCACCCAAACCTACACATACTTCTAAACCACCAGCCTCCGTCCTCTAATTGCCTCATCAACAAAATATTTCAGTTGCCAAATTCGACTTCAGGTTGCCAAATCGTCTAATCACCTAATCCCAATCGCTGATTACCCATTCCGACAACCCAAACATCATCAAACTTTCACACTACAAATTTGCAACAAAATCAACAAATCCAAATCCGAACCCTGAACCACCTCCAAAGCACAACTGAAATCGCCTGCAAACTGCCGTATCTCCTCTATACACAAATCGACAAATCCTCACTCAAATTTCTACCTCAGCAAACCCGAATCTCCTCTATACACAAACGCAACCTCTGGCAACAGTAGTCTTGCTCACCTCAGTAGACGACAGACATTTCCATATCTCGGCAACAAAGCAAACGACACTCAACATGTAGGCAAACAACATCGAAATTGGGGGTGAAAACGAAATGGGAACGAAGCTTGTCTGAGATCACTACCAAACTTTGAAAAAAGGACGATATTTAGTTTTAGGAAGAAAAAAAAGGGAACGAAGCTTGTCTGAGATCTAAAAAAGGGAACGATTCTTGAATTATTGGTGAATGAAAATTAGGGATTTGGAAATTGGGGTGAGAACGAAATGATATGAAAAGTAAAGCGGGAAAACGAAAATTTGGGACAAATTGTAGTGGTGATCCATTTTAACAATCAGATTAAATGAAGATCGTTGGATCGTATTCACGCGGATTGCTAATTTTATTAATTTTTTAATTTGAATACATCTATAGCTTCTGCAACATCTTGTTGATACTTATGCTAACACCTTGAAGCGAGTGTTGTAATAGACAGAAATCAGCATACCTATCGTTACATTATAGCTAGCAACACTATGTAATTTCGTTGCAGTAGGCCATCTATGGCGCAGTGTATGAAATTTGACATGCACATACAACTGAACATGGTCTATGATCCGGAAAATATTTCACTCAATTTCGGTATGAAACCAAAGAGATATGGGTTCACAAAGTTGAACCTAGACAAGAATTTTACTGTAAATTAAAAATTTCACGTTTCAGTTTACAGTAAATCAAAATCAACACAAACTGAAACAAATTCTTTACAGGCAGCTTGTTTTTGCTAGAGGCGTGAGTTACTACTCAACTTATCAAGAATTTAGCGATTTTAAACTTGCAAGTTGTAGTCTTTTTGGCCTTGAGAGGCTTCAATGACCTGTAGAAGCTGGAAAAGAGGACATGCAAGCAAAAACGGAAGTTACAGTAAACTAAAATCTCTCAAACTAGAAATCTAATGAAATAATCTTATGGTTTGTGAGGATTACCTATAGAGTTGTTATATCTACTATCTTTCACTTAGTTTTAATTTGGATTAAAGCTTGGTTTTGCAAATTGGAGAGGAGAGTTTTCAAAGTTTCTTTCAGCCAGAAAATAACTAAAGAAAGAAAAGAGGAAGAGGAGAGAAATGAACGTATAGTTCATTCTCTTCTACCTATTCCTTTTAGGATATGGGTTTGGGTTTGAATTAAACCCTACCCTCTAAGCCTAACTATTTTAATATATGTTATTAACACTTATGTTAGGATAATTATGTTATTATCTCTCAAATTAACATATTTTACACCTATTTTAATTAAATAAATTTACACTACATATGTTTATGTTTAAAAAAATGTTTTACCAACATATAAAAGTTATTTCAGCCATTAAAAATCAATTTTCATCATTAAATTCTTATTTTTATTTAAATACTTAAATTTTCACCATTATTTACATAAAACAATATTTTCAACACCAAAGTTACATAAAATTATATCTCTTGTTTATATTACCCTAACAAACCATGTAAAAATATTTTTACATCCAAATATTATTTTTGAACAAAATTCCACCTTTTTTATTTCCAATATTTACCATATTAAATTCTAATTCTTCATTTAAATTAACAAAAATCACCGTTTGGCAATAATTTCCAACATTATTGCATTTTATAAAATTAAAATCATATAATGCTCATTTTTATCACAAATTCTCATAACAAAGTTTCTAAAACTTTATTTACAACATTATTTATTTATTTACAACAAATGATATTGAATTAAATTCTTTTACTTCACTTATTTAATCAATTTACCACCAAAACATCATATTTCCATAAATCTCAATTTATTACCAACCAAACCAACCCAATACCATTTTATTTTACCAAAATCCATTATTTATTTAAAATAAACCACTTCAACTAATTTTTTGTCTCCAATTTATTTTATTCCTCCATTATTAAATTATAACCATAATTATAATTTAATTTCACAGGCAATCACCAAAACCATGGTTGTTACAGACTCTCCCCCTTATAAAAATTGCATCCCCGAAATTTCTAGAGAAGAGCTGTATTCACCTCCGAAGCAAGAACACGAACAAGATGTTGCACAATAGATAAATCAGGTGAGATCTAAAGCTCATGCAAAACATAAGAGTAATTGGCAGAACCTGAATCTTGAAGACATTTAAGGAGTTGAGATTCATGAAATACATCGTGAATACCAGAAAACTAAGCGGGAAGTGATTCACTACGAGCAACTGGGCCAATACGCTCAATAGTTGGGAATGGTCCTATATCAAGGAGCCACTTCCCTGGACCGACTGAGACACATTACCCCTTTCAACGGAAAAACTTGAAGGAACAGAAGATCACCAACAGAGAATTCTAGAGGCTTCCTACGGTTGCCCGCGTAGGATTTCTGTCTGCTCTATGCCTCTATCATTCTTTGACAAATGAGATTGACCTTTCAGAAGCTTCACTAATAAAGTCAAGACTTAGCACAACTTTACCCCGGACTCCAACCAACAAGATGGTGATCGACACGGCCTTTCGAATAGGGCTACGAAAGAAGCCATACCGATACTAGATTGACAATAATTGTTGTGAGAGAACTCAACAGGAGGTAGGTGGTTTCCCCAAATACCACCAAAATCATACGACAGCATAAATGCGAGTCACTAAATAATTGCACTAAGGCAAGTCAAACACAAGGAATGGATTTTATAATTTCTTTTACTAATAAAATGTTCTTAGATTTTTCAAATCCATTATCCTCATAAACAAATCTCAAATTTCAACACTTTAAAGTTTTCAAAGCTTCTTACTTAAATTTTAATTTAATTTCATTACTCTTTATTTAAAGTAAATAAAATTTGAGTTGTTTCATCCTCTAATTCTACCATAAATATACTACAGGTTGTAACATATTTTTCCACACTAATAATCAATCTCAAAACAATTTCATACAAGACTTGAAAAGAAGAATTATTATTATTAGACCCTTCATCGATGGCTAATTACACATAGCTATTTCCCTCTCCCATTTGCTACTATTATGGACTTTGAGTCTTACATAACTCATTTAGGAGATACTAAAACTACTCAAAACCCACGGAATATTTTTTCATAATTTTTTTCTCAAAATTTTCTAAGTGCTAAAAATTTCCTGGAAAAAAAATTGGCGGAGTCTCCTTTGTACGGAGGGCCGTTCAAAACATTACAAAAATATTTTATATAATATACATCGATCATTAGGTCGAAAACATAATATATATTTATCAATCTTTAACACTTAAAAATTTAATCCGAAAACATACCTTTCTGTTTAGCATTTTTAAAGCGAGTTAGCTTAATCTTATATATAATCCTTTTACTGAAAATAAAGTCCAACTATCCACTTTCATCTATACTTAACTCAAATAAATCATATTAGGTTACATTCATAAAATATGAAGCACTACATTTGACTATTAAGGGAAACAAATCATTTTATTCTACTTCAGACCTGCTATAAAGATCTCATGTTTTGAAATAGCAAACTTCAAAATCTGAGAACCCTTATAAAATAAAAGATGTTCTACTAAGTCTAAAATTTCCAGCAATATAAATTCATCAAAATCAGACACATGGTTTGAAAGTTATGCTAAATTTACTTTCAGCTTAAATCTCAGAAATTTTTATAATAGGACAGAGATGTATATCCATCTGCAAACCCATTTTAGCCTGATTAAAATGCAATATCTTCCAAAGTGGTAAAAAGAAGATTTATAGCTTACTGAAAGAAATTTCATTTACAAAATGATTGAGCTCATTTGGAGTTATAAATCTCAAGTTATCACTATTTTAGCATAGCACTTTTCCCAATGAAATTTCAGCTTTTAAAATCAATTTAAAATTTGAAATTCCCAAACCATTTTAATTCCAAACCACATTTTCTAAACAAGCTTTTTATGCTAAATCATTTATTACATGATCCTCTTTTCTAGTAAGCTAAGACATTGAAAATTATAATTAACTTCATGTAATCATCTTTTGAAAGAAACAATTCACTAATTGGAAACACTTTCATCACTTTACACAATCAAGTTTTTCAAACGATTAATTTTGAAGACTCATTCTGAATGAGATAACTAATATCTTCCATTATCAAGAGATAAATATTCATCCAAAATAAATTTTGGAGTTACATGTTAAATTTTAAATTGTTCTCACAATTTATAATGATTGTATCTCATGCCTTATTCATTTATTATACCTTGCACTTCTTAATATAGCATTTTATAATAAATGAACCATTCAAATTCATATTTCCTCTTATCACAAGATTAAATTTTCATCTTATTATCAACATAAAACTAGCTAAGGTTAATAATTAACTTAAACTTGTTTTCAAAAGAATTTTACAAATTCATACCAACAAATTTTTAATACTATGAAAATTTAAAAACAAAAGCTTGCTCACAAATTCATGCTAAAAGTCTAAAATTAGCATTTCTTCATTTTCTTTAAGATAGAGTTTTATACCTTACCATCTATTATTATTCAAACAACCCAGTGTCAAAACAAATTTTCATAGTCATCATTTATAACTTTGTACTAAAATATCCTTTCAATTGATATTTTTAATTTTCTTACCAATGTATTTTCTTATCTTGCATGCATCATTCTATTAATCAATGCATCACATGATATTTTCTTCCAATTAAGATATCTCCTTAATTAGAATTATTTACTCTACTTACTAAGATTACCATATGATATCATTATTTAGATTCCTATAGGTTATACTTACATAACCAATTAAAAGCATAACCATATTCAATTTCACAAATACCAAATAATATAATGGCATTGCCTTGCCATTTATTTATAATGAATGACTTTATCAACTGGCTGCAGAGTTGACCAAATGGTCAAAACTGCCTCGCCACCGATCTCAACAATCACTAAGGTTCGATGGCTGCATTTGTCATCTAAAATAAAAATTAATACTCAATCTCGTATTAATTTATTTTCAAACTTTTATTTATTACAACTCAATTTACTGTGTCTGACTGTCTCATCATAGTGTTTAGGAAATTTCTATCGATAACGTTGACCAGGCGCATCGACCAGAATTCTTAAAGCACTCAATGAACAATTCAACAAAAAAATCATTTTCTATATGATAAACATACCTCTTATCTAATTTTACAAAATATCTTTTATTTGCCTCAATAAACAAAATCCAACTATACATATAAGTATATCTTATATTAGAAAGATTTTCAATTTAAATTGTTGCTTTCACTCATCATCATTTTTTTTCAAAAGCTCTTTTAATAATCCCAATTCTTACAAACAATCACTTTTATAATGCATCCATACAATTCTCAAAAAAATTAATATATATATATATATATATATATATCCAATTTAACCTTTGGTTTAATTTCACTTATGAATTAAATTTCATTTTCTCAATTTAATCTCTCTAATACTCCTTGCGGTAGCCACACTTTGGTGATCCCATAAATTCTTATTGAGTAGGTTTCTAATTCTCTATTATAACGCCTACTCAATATGAAATTATATATATATATATATATTTAACAATTACCATTCTATTAAACATCTATGTAACTCTCAACCAAACAAACATTTATTAAAACAACTACTAAAGGTGCTCATCGAAAACAGTCCCACTGTTCCGCCGCGCAACTCTGATAAGTTCAAAATCAGGACACACAATTTAAATCTAAGCCATCTGAGGTCTAATTTCTACTATTTCATAAATATCACTTTTTAGCAAAAGTGACATTTAAAATCTTATAATATTTTCAAAACTTATTATCTACCCCCAAGGATACGAAAAGATTAAAGGCACAATTAAGGATAACGACAATTGGGGACTATGTTAACACTTGTATTATACTTCGATGTATTGTAATATATGTTCTGTTCTATGTTTATCATATTTTGTTCTGAGCTCAGCTCTGATACCAAGCTGTGACACCCCACCCCGAGACCCACATTAACAAAGAGCATTACAGAGTAATACTGTCTGTTAATGCATAGAATAGGGCTGGTTAGGAGTGACCATCCGTAAGATTTGTCTTAAACAAGTATTGAATACGTCGATTGGGTGCTCTAATTTTTTTCTTTTACCTTTCTCAAGTGGATCGACATACTCAATAAATGTTTAACACAAATCTATGGTGGCTAATGGATCTATAAAAAAAATATAACAACAACAAATACAAAAGATCACAGAACAGCAGTCACACATATATATACATATATAAAGATACATCATAGTACACTACATAGTGATACACAAGTGGTGGTACATAGAACACAATACAAACATCAAGTCAAAAGAATATGTACATATTAGAGTATACAAAATAACTACAAGGCTACACAAAAGTAAACTAGCATCCAAAAGAAAGCAAGAAAATCCATAGCGGAAGTAGCATAGCGGTAATCTACAGCAAGTGACTAACCTAAAATAACTCGGTCTGACCCTAGTATATAAAATACACGGGTCAGTCTAGCTTAAATAAACTGATTAGCACAAGATAGATGAAGTATAGGGATAAACGATAATATTTCTTCTCGAAAAAGAAGAAGCAACACCATATATATATATATATAACACAAATAATCGCCTCATATCATCGGCATCCACAACAACTAATATAATGGCTTTTATCAACCATAACTCCTAAATAGGAAATCACAAATCTCAAAAACCCGCCAAAGGATGGCAACCACAAATCACAATGTGTAGAACTCGGTTAAGAGTTCAAACTCCAAAATGTAATCACCATATAATAAATCCTCAAATGGCTCAAAGGCCCAATAATCTCGAAATGGCCAAAACATTCGGAAATCACAAATAAAACAAGAAATATCACAAAAGATGGATCCATATCACAAAAATTGCACGTGCTCAACAAAATGGGCGAAGCCCGCCAAGTACTGTATCACAAATATGGCGCCTAATATGACCCGAAGGCCAAACAACCCGAAGGTAAAACATTCCGATGGAAAAACATCCCGAAGGAGAAACATCCCGAAGGACAAACAACTAAAAGGCCCAAATGACCCGAAGGTCCAGTACTGGCAAACAACCCGAAGGTCCATGAAATGTGTATAGCTTCAGACGAACAAGTCCGGAAGTAACCGAAAAAGTAAACGCATGTGTCCCATACCACATGTTTTACTAAATAGTTTAAATCTCTTTCTCATTCTCTTGGAGAGTGCAAAAATGTGTATTTTTATAGAGAAAATACTTTGCTTCGAGAAACAAGTTTTTTAAAATAATTTTTGAAATCGTTTGGAAATCATGGCTTGGAAATTCTCTTTATTATAAAGATTATATATTTTTAATAGCTTCAAAAAATAATTATAAATATTGTAAAATATTTCTTTTGAAAGCTATTTTATTAAAAAAATCATTTCAAAATCGGTTTAGGAAACCCGTGCTCAAAAACAGCAAAAATCATCGAAAACGTCATAAATTCGGCATATGAAATCTACTCAAAAACACATCAATCCGGAGTATGGATCCACAATAATGTTGGCTTACCTATTGATAGATTTAAGCCCTTCAAAACACTTCAAAATCTTCTAGGAATTGATCACAAGAATCACTGGAATACGCAAACTAATCAAAACAGTGCACATGAACTCAACAGAAATTGACCTGGACAAGTTAAAAAGGCATTGGTCGACCCTTAGATGGCTTAGGTCAACCCTAGGAAGGCATAGGTCAACCTATATAACGGTTAGGTTGACCCTAGGGAAGCATAGGTCGACCCCCAGTGTTCCTGGGTCGACCTAGAGGTCGGGAATGCTATAGGCTTTTTGCCTGTTTCGTTTGCAACTTTGAGCACATATTTCAGGCACTTTCAGGATGAATTAGACTATGAAATTTGACATGCCCATACAACTAAACATGGTCTATGATCCAGAAAAGATTTCACTCAATTCCGTTATGAAACCAAAGAGATATGGGTTCACAAAATTGAATCCAGACAAGAATTTAACTGTAAACTAAAAATTTCACGTTTCACTTTACATTAAATCAAAATCAACACAAACCGAAACAAATTCTTTACAGGCAGCTTGTTTTTGCTAGAGGTGTGAATTACTACTCACCTTATCAAGAATTTAGCGATTTTAAACTTGCAAACTGTAGTGTTTTTGGCCTTGAGAAGCTTCAATGACCTTTAGAAGCTAGAAAAGAGGACATGAAAGCAAAAACAGAAGTTACAGTAAACTAAAATATCTCAAACTAGAAATCAGATGAAATAATCTTATGGTTTGTGAGGATTACCTGTAGAGTTGTTATATCTACTATCTTTCACTTAGTTTTAATTTGGATTAAAGATTGGTTTTGCAAATTGGAGAGGAGGGTTTTCAAAGTATTCTTTTAGCCAGAAAATAATAGAAGAAAGAAAAGAGGAAGATGAGAGAAATGAAAGTACAGTTCATTCTCTTCAGCCTATTCCTTTTAGGATATGGGATTGAGTTTGAATTAAACCCTACCCTATAAGCCCAAGTATGTTAATATATGTTATTAACACTAATGTTAGGATAATTATGTTATTATCTCTCAAATTAACATATTTTACACTATTTTACGCCTATCTTAATTAAATAAATTTACACAACATGTTTATGTTTACAAAAATGTTTTACCAACATATTAAAGTTATTTTAGCCATTAAAATCAATTTTCATCATTAAATTCTTATTTTTAATTAAATACTTAAATTTTCACCATTATTTACGTAAAACAATATTTTCAACACCAAAATTACATAAAAATATTTCTCTTGTTTATATTACCCTAACAAACTATGTAAAAATATTTTTACATCCAAATATTATTTTTGAACAAAATTCCATCTTTTTTTATTTTCAATATTTACCATATTAAATTCTAATACTTCATTAAAATTAACAAAATCACCCTTTGGCAATAAATTCCAAAATTATTGCATTTTATCAAATTAAAACCATATAATGCTCAATTTTATCACAAATTCTCATAACAAAGTTTCTAAAAATTTATTTCCAACATTATTTATTTATTTACAACAATGATATTGAATTAAATTCTTTTACTTCACTTATTTAATTAATTTACCACCAAAACATCATATTTCCATAAATCTCAATTTATTACCAACCAAACCAACCCAATACCATTTTATTTTACCAAAATCCATTATTTATTTAAAATAATCCATTTCAACTAATTTTTCATCTCCAATTTATTTTATTCCTCCATTATTAAATTATAACCACCGTTATAATTTAATTTCATAGGTAATCACCAAAACCAGGGTTGTTACACATAAACTCAAAATTAAATCAGTTTTATACATAAAGCCAGTTCATAAAATGTTTATGAATTCCTAAGCCATCATATTGAGAAACTATTATTATTTCAAGAAATGCTAACTTCATGACGAAATAATTTCTTTTAGAAATTATTGGTAGTAAAATGGATTTGGATTCAATCCAAAGATAAAGCTGATTATGAATGATGAAATGAAATTAACCAAGCCTAAATAGACACAACACATTAGAACGTCTAATAAATACCTCGAACATCAAAGAAAACTATAAGTTTATTATAAATATCAAGAAAAGAATTCCCTTAGTTGTCAAATAAGCCATTAAGAGTATGGATTCTGCTATATGGCACGATGCACAAATCTAAAATGAATTCCAAGTACATTTTCAAAATATTATTCTGATAGTTGTATACAAAAGGATATGATCCATCGACCGTAAATTTATCTTCGAAGAAAAGGCCAATGCAATTGGAATATAGTAAGCTATAATGATAAGAATAACATTGTAAATTTCAATTGTTGAAATTAATGTAACAGATTCGTCATTCAATGTGCTTGATTTAATTCTAATTTTACTCATAAAATTATTGCCCAGTATGAATTTGGTTTTTGGTACATTTATGTTGAAACCAAAATTCTATATAATGATTTGGAATAGACTATTAGCATAGAACAACCAAAGTGTCTCAAAATTAGTGGGAGAAATATTGAATTTGTGGGTTTCAAAGGGGATCCAAGAACTGATACGAAAGTATCGTTTGACAAGCATCATAATTGAGCAAGTATTTTGAAAGAGAAATCAAACAGTTTGATTTTCAGTCAAAATTTAGAGGAAGTGTTTGTCTATAAGAAAGAATATTGAAAGGTACTAAGAAGAAGAAGAAATGGAGATGGATAAGGAGGAAGAAAAGGAGGAGGAAAAAGAAGAAGAGATGGACACATCTCTTGAAAGTTTTGAAAAGACAAATCGACCAATAAATATAGATATTATCAAGAACCAAGAGAAACATCTCAACAACCAAAAGAAGCTTAAAACGTCTATGAGGAAGAAGTTCTCAAAACTTTCCAATAAAATTAACAGTTTATTTTAGGAAAAGTCATAAGCAAGCTTGGTGGAAACTCTCTTTTATCTTCATCATCTTCCTTGACTTTCTATGTTCTATCTTTTGCAATGTATTTCAAAATGTATCTTTGATATTTTCTCTCTTTCGTGCTCATGTATCCTAATCTATTATTTATGAAATCCTTTTCATCTTTTAATCTATGGAAATGTATGTAATACATTCTAATCCCTGGAAATATCTATAAAAATAAATGAATTAAATAAAAAATAAATATTTATAATGAAAAGAATAATGTGAAAGAAAAATGAAAAATAAACACGTATGTCGACGTACGTAAAAAATATATGCTGGCATACAAATTGTAGATCATATGTCAACTTACAGGAATGGCACATGTCAACATATCCAAAGGTAATTTTAGTTTTAAAATTCAAAATAAAAGTTAGTTATTTTGAATGGTGTGAATAATTTTTAAACCTAATTTAACACTATAAAAGCATATTTTCTGACCCTAAAACCGAACCTACCTTCCCTATAAGCATAACCTTTTAATTCCAAACAATATTCTTAAAACATGGATATGGGAAAGAGCATTTACAAAGAGAAAATGAGTGATTATAAAGAGGAAACACTCCAAAACTTAAAGAAAGCATTACACACCATTCTAAGGAATCAAAAATACTTGGAAATGAACCAAAAACATATGGATAATGAATAACAAAGGCAATTTGCCTCTCTTCCTTGCTTCATCACTTATCTTCTTAAAGAAAGAAATGAAAACATTCTTAAAAATACTGGATATATGGAAATACAATACAAAGAGATCGACATAGGGATGGAGAAACTTGGCTATTAGGAAGTCACTTCAATAGACTACACATTTGGTCCTAATGAAGGATGGGTAAAACTTCTATCAAGAAATCTTATATTCTATAAAGTCTATCCATAATTATTCATATAGTGTTGTAAGCTTTGTTTTTTTGTTCTTTGTTACCTAAATTATTATGTGACATTTTTGTTTGATTATTGTACTAAAACATTAGTTGTATGATTGTTCGAATGATTATGTATATAGTTTTAATTAAATGTTTGTGGATTACTATAAAGTGTTTTATCTTAATATTTATAGTCATTAGTACATTAAATATATTTATGATTAATTTTGAATTTTTCTCATAAACACAAGTTAATAACCTATACCCTTAGTATACTTATTAACTTTATACGTGTACCCACTTTTGTTGATGCCAAAGAAGGAGAGGAAAAGTGTAAAATATATAATATAAAATACAAGATATATATTAGACAAAAAGATAAGGGAAGTAAGAAATGCATTGACTCAGTGGGATTTAGTTAATTTAGGGGGAGTTAAATTTTAGTTTAAATTAAATGTATTATATTTTATATCAAAAATATTTAGACGATTGCTATCATAAAAAATGGGAAGATTGTTAATACCGCATATATTGATTTTGATGGTAACAACCATAATAGTATTGTTACTAATGATTTTTCAAGTTGTGTAGACTATAGTGTAGGAAATGCATGTATACTGCTTAGATATATTACAGTGATATACAAGTACAAATAAATTAAACATCGAGGCAAATCAGTATAAAGACTCGATATCAAATCAAGAAGACCACGAAGAATTAAGGTAGAAAGGACAAGAAAAAGACAAGGAGAACACTTGAGATTCAAGGACAAGGCTGGAAGGGCACAAGAGACTCAAGAAACGAATACCAGAAAAGACAAGACATTCAGTTGGTCAGAATTGTGTTCAAATAGTCTTAGAAATATTTATTAAAGACCCGTAGCATATCTTTGAAATAACACTTATAAAAATCTTTATTTTCATCTTAAAAGCCTTTTTATAAATGTACAATATTGATTTTAAAAGTTATAAAGATCAAAATAATTTTTATAAAGAGTTTTTCATATTTGACTAAGATATTGACATACCTTATTACCGTATATCGACAAATTAACCATTTGTTAAACCTAAAAAATGTAAGTTATCGCAGGTTGAAGAAAAGTTGTCGCAAGTTGATCATAGTAGGAGCTATTGCAAGTCAAGATCAAAAGAAAGTTGTCGTAAGATGAACATAATAGAAGCTATAACAAGTTAAGATAAAAAAAACTATTCCAAGTTGAAGATAAATGAAGTTATCGCAAGTTGAAAACAAAAACAAGCTATCATAGGTTGATCCCATGAAGCTGTCGGAAGTTGATCAGATAAAGCTAATATATGATAAGGTAAAAGGTAGAACTATCAAAGGTTGATGTCTCCAAAGCTGTCGCATGTTGACTAGTTAAGCTATTGAAGGTTGATGTTCCAAATCTATCGCATGTTGCCTAGTTGGGCCATCAAAGGTTGATGTTCAAAAGCTATCGCTTATTGATACACTAAAGGGCTATCATGGGTTGAGTTTACTTAGTTATTGCTTGGTAACCACCTAGAGCTATCACGTTTTGATGATTCAGGGGAGCTATCACATGATAGTGGCATAGGCTATCGCAGGATGATGATAATACAAGGCCATAGCAAGTTAAAATAATGAAGAAAAAAGGGCTACCGGATGTTGATAAGTAAAGGAGCTATCGGAGGTAGATGCCATCGCATATCGATAGTTAGAGCTATTGCATATTGAATATCTCACTTAAAATCAACGTCCAGCTAACCATGTGAGCATCCCTTGATTGAGTCGGTAGTGCCATGTCATCATGAAGTAAGAGAAGGACCGTGCCACATGTCATCTCGAACATGTTCATGTCAGTAAATCATGATTGTCCACTTCCAACAAGTGACACATGTCATGAATCCAAAGGTCTAAATCTATTATATATAGGCATGTACCCTACTATAAAGGGGATGAATTCTAAGTTTTTCTTCTTTCTCATTTTTCATTTTCTTGAATGTAGGACAAAAAATATTGTGATTAGGGTTTTAATGGCCATTTGGTCAAATTGAAATTATGGCTTTGTAAACGAGGACTTGAACAAATTCTTATTTTCATATATACGATCAAGTGAACCTATGACTTGCATACTTGACTATAAGATGCTTCTTTGACTAGCACATTAGACAAAAATTGACTCGCCTCTTTTACTTGCATATTTGACTAGGGTACTTGGAATAAAACCAAATTTTGACCCAATTGATTTACCCTTCTTTGGCTTGCATATTTAACTCAAGTACTCGATAAAGAACCAAATTTTGACCTAACACCATTAAAGTGACTTTAAATTTAAATGAATAGACTCTTCCTTTTACCCTTTCGCCAAAAGTCACTTCTCTTCATATTCTATATAAAGGCTCTAATTTTAAGAATAACAATTCTCTCATTATTCTCTCTTTCATTACTATTACTTTCTTTTTATGATCTATTGATACTTTTATGATTACTTTAGGAATCCGCACTCTCTCACTCTTATTCTTCATGGATTTACAAACCATTCAAGATCAGGGATTTCATACTTGAATTCTTGACCATTCTTTCTTTCAACTCATTATATTCCTCTTAGAATTCGAAGAAAAACTGCTATTAGAGGTCTATAGGATCTCTGTACTGAAGACTGTAAGATTTTTTATTTGAAAGATATGATTTCCTATAGAATTATTGTACTACATGAATTGTAAAGGTGTATTCTTCCACTGGTAGAAAGTCAGGATTTTATAAGTGACCGCCAATGAAAAGTCAAGAGGTTAGATGTGTCTCGCCACCCATGGAAAGTCAGAATAAGTATACTTTCCAACTGATTCAAAGTCATATTGCATAGTTGTACTTTCTAGCCCTATAATTTCAAGGTTGTGATAGTGAAAATTATGTATAAAGCACAGGATTAGATGTAGGATTGGGAATCTGAACCAGTTTAAAAATTATTGGTGTCTCCTTTTACTTTACTGCTTTTTATTATTGTATTTATTTATATTTATCTGCACATATATGATTCTGAATTGATTACTTTGAAACAATAGGTTAAGTGTAAATAATTTAAAATACATTATTCACCCTAAGTATTATAATAGTCTTAAGATCCATTCCTCATAAGTATAGTAGGGTAAATAACATCACCTACTAGAAGAACCCTATGTGATACGATAAAAGCTTGAAGAAGGCACTTTCAAGTTATTAATAGTCGATGGGATCCCAATTTCGTGGGCATGGAATAACAAGCACCTACGGCGCT
Organism: Allium fistulosum; assembly: GCA_030737815.1. Lineage (NCBI taxonomy): Eukaryota > Viridiplantae > Streptophyta > Magnoliopsida > Asparagales > Amaryllidaceae > Allium > Allium fistulosum. The sequence continues at coordinate 1,286,688,909 of CM060903.1, read as the reverse complement.
ACTTTGCTTGAGTTCTTTTGTTCTTGGGCAATTCATTTCATTTGGATAGAATGTAATGAGGCGGGACTTGCCTTGGATTTAGTGAAATAAAGTTATCATTTTGAATCAATGGAACCATATTCACTAAGTGCCTTTATGCTACAAGATCAGTAGCATGAACATGAAGGAAATGAGCAGATGTGCCGCAGGTAAATTAGGTAAATTTTAGGAAAAAAAACCTTCCCTATTTAGATCTTTGTTGGGCATATGAAGTCTAATTATATTATTAGAACTGATCAAATATGCACAAACAAAAACCAATTTTTATATAACTTTCTAATTTGTTTAAATGATAGATTTGACCACATTTATATTTGCTATGTTTGTGTGTATATTTAAATATGCTCAAGTGTATATGACACAGGTGTAACTTTTCATATTATGCACATAGTTCATGTGTACTTGTATATGCATTGTGATTTTCACCACAATGGACACATTCACCTTCATATATGCATTAGTTGGCCAAAACATTATTTGCAAATATGTGTATGTGTGTGTATTTCATTTTTTTCTTAAAAATTAAATCCCTTAAGAAATCTAGGTTGATTTTGACCAAATCAGAAAATCCGAATTCAAAATTTTGTTTCCAAAATATCGTGTTATTTGATTTGGAAAGACAATAAAATTAACTATAGATCTACAAATTCAATTGTATATTAATAATTTAATAAAAAATTAAAATAAAGATATTTTGTAAAAGTAATGAACATATTTTTTTTCTTTTGTTATAAACACAACCTTTCATTTTCCTTTTTGTTCAATTGGTATGTTTTATTTTGTGACAAAATTTATAATTAACATTAAATGTGAATATAATTGTTAAATTAATATCTTTACCTTAAATGAAAGTTTTTTTAATCAAAAGAAAAAACGTATTAGTCAAAACCAGGATGTTAATTTATGTGGGTTTATACATCAATATATATATATATATATATATGTATGTATATATATATATATATATGTATGTATATATATATATATTGGAAAACCTATGCAATTGGTTATATAATGAATCTTAGCCATTAGATTGCCCTTTGATTTCCACCTACAATATAAAGACAAATGAATCCAATGGCCTTTACTTGTTGTGTCAAATGTTGTGTTTATTAATTTGTATGTGTGTAAACAAAAATATATTGTTATGTATTTTGCTAAACCATTTATTGTACAATTCTATTCAAATTAATTTTAATACATACACACATATGTATATGTGTTTTGAAATAGAAAAATAATCATGAATCAACTTAAATTAACATTGGTATTTAATTAGATAAACATATTCATATACAATAATAAATGTGTTTACAGATTAGTTAAAGAAATTGAATAACTAGATCTAAAACATCACAATGAAATTATATAAAATAGAATAGGTTAGACCTTATTGATATTGCCCTTTAATGAATCTTTATTGAAAGAATTGCTCCTAGATCTGAAATCTCAGTTTCAAGCTTTGTAAATGAAGGATAACCACCTTTTATTTGTTTGAATCAATTGGATAGCAATAAAAAATTATTTTATTTCTTTTGCTTTCAAATTTCAGCTAGAAATGATGCAAAGGAAGATAGAGGCTAGGGTTTTAGAGAGAGAGTATGTGTGGCTTAGGAAATAAGGAGGTATGTATGGAATTTAAAGAGCGAATCAAATATTAATTGCCTGCTATGATTTCTTTACCCTTTCTTTCATATTCTAGATCTAGCCTTTAGATTTTCAAACCCTTTTTGCTCATTCTGCAATGAACTACCTTTCTTATACCTAAAGACGACACTGAATACATCCTCGGTATTCGTGTGCCGATCATTTAAGTATCTGAAAGATAGGTCATTAGCGGGTGAAGAAAGAAGACGTTAGAATAGAAACTCACATCATGACGAGCAATATATAATATACACAAAATCTTTACAAAAAGAAACCATCTTTATTTATAAACAACATCAGAGTACACTAACCTATTATCAGCCTGAACATTTATAACAACGTGTCCTTACAATTGCTGATAAGTACAGACAAGAACAAAACAAAATAGCGAAAGAATGTAAGATATGTGAATATGTCTTGGAGAATCCAGCTCGTCACCTGAAAGCTCCAAAGTGTCCAGCTAAATCTGAAAAATATGCTCGGGTTGACCCGAGCACTATAAGAAAATAATGCCCAGTTCAGTCTCGTAAAACCAGCATGAGAAACTCAAATCATAAGCAATTTTTTTATTATAACCTGTAAAATCCTTTAAAATTAAAGGTATCTCGTAAGACCACACCGCACATAAACACAGACGGGTTTTTACCTTATTATAACCAAAACATTTTCTATTGAAAATCCAGCGATATTATAATATTGTCCAGGACACAAATACATATTAATCATAGCCGAAATTGTTATATTAATTAATTTCCAGCATAATACGTATGCAACCAAGTCCGAAGGTCGTATTAGAGAATGGATTCCAACTATGAAGGGGTAAGGGTCTACCCACCGAATCCGTACACCTTTGGATAATATGTATGAGAGACTACAACATGTTGCACCTCTACTACTCAGGACTTACCCTTTACTGGAAGCGCCGAATATGATCACCCCTTGGTTGCGATCGAACAACCATAACGGGCGCCATGGTAGGATCAATGTTTAGTACGTGGCATGCTACGTCAGGGGAGATTCCGGTCATATCAGCGTGTGACCATGCGAATACATCCAAGTTGTGGCGGAGAAAGTCAATGAGTTGCTCCTTCAACTCTGCTTTTAGTTGGGACCCAATTTTTAATAGTCTACTTGAGTCGTGCTTGTCTACAGATACAAACTCCATAGCCTCTGCAGGCTCGGCGGTGGCCTCCTCCTCTTTGTCCCTAGGGTCTAATTCATTGAAAGGGTCGCTGGTATATCGAAGAGGAGGGGCTTTCTTTAGTTGCTATGCTTCTAGACTTTTCGTGCAGAGGGAAACCTCTATACCCTTCCCTTTATCTCTCCTGTGGTTGTTGCGAAGTTCAGTCACATAGCAGTCTCGAGCAACGTCCTGGTCTCCTTCTACTTCTCCTACTCCGTTGTCCGTTGGAAATTTCATTTTTAGGCACCATGGGGCTAGGACAATTTGGAAGTCAGACAAGGCTGGCCTTCCTAAGAAGGCGTTATAGGCCGAATGGTTTTCTATTAGCACAAACGTCTGTTTTCGTACAACGGAGCGGGGATGGCTTCCAATCTCAACAAAGAGGTCTAGTTGCCCGAGGGGCATCTTCGCATCTCCAGTGAAACCGTGTAGTGGTTTATCGCAGGGAGATACATCCTTCATTGATAATTTCATTTTGTCGAATGCATGTTTGAACAGGATGTTCACTAAGCTTCCAGTGTCTACTAAGATTCGGTAAACTTCGGCGGGACCGAGTCGGGCAGAGATAACCATGGGATCCATGTGAGGGTACTGCCTTCCTTCCAAGTCACGCTTACCGAATGTGATGTCATCACTTTCTTTCCGTTTCGGGTGGCACTCTTCTATAACCGAATTGACACAGTCTTTACTGTCTCTAAGCGACTTTCCATATCTTTCCATCTCTTTCCAGCTCTTGTCTGCGATGTGCGGTCCTCCTGAGATAGTATGGACCACTATCTTCTCTTGACTAGAGCCGCTAGCGTTGCGGTTTCCTCTACCGGTCTCCGGTGAGGGTAGTCTTGGGTTTTCATTGGCAGGAGCTGGAGTCCTGTCCTGACTTTTTACATAGCGTTCTAGTTTCTTCCTTCTGATGTGTTCCTCAATCAGATCCCGGAGATGATGGCATTCATTGGTATCATGCCCGTGAGATTCATGGAAGCGGCAGAACTTTCCAGACTTCTGCGCGTTATCTGATTCCTTCTTGTATGGTGGGCGTTTGTATCTAACTTCGCCTTGGGTGGCAAGGAAGATATTTTCGACGGTCTCGTTCAAAGGAGTGTAAGTGTCAAATCTCGGTCCAGGCCGATATAGGCGCTTCTCTCCCTTCTTGCCCCCAGTATTGTCTCTGGAATCATTTCTTCGAACGTCCCTTGCTACAGCAGGGGCGTTGCTGTGAGTTGCCTTATTTTGTTGTCCTGACTGCCCCTCAACGGCAACATCCTCAAGCCTCATATACTTCCCGGCTTCATGGAAGAAATCGGGTAAAGTAGCTGGTTTTTCTTTCGTCAACCTTCTAGCAAATTTAGTGTCCGGATGCACACCACTACAAAGGGCCATTAGGATAAGCTTCTCATCGGCATCTTGGACCGCGACTGCTGCGGCATTGAATCGGGTTAGGTATTGTTGCAGTTTCTCTCCAGGTTTCTGTTTGACGCTGGATAAGGAATAAGCGTCCTTAGGTAGTTCCACATGGATGCGGAACTGACTGATAAACTTTTCTTTCAACATTTCCCACGAGCTGATGGATCCCTGGGGTAGATGACAGAACCAGGAGGTAGCGAGATCTGCTAAGAAGAGCGACAAGCATTTGCATAGTACTCCCTCTGTCGCTCCACTCATGAGCATATGTTGTGTGTACCTCTGTAAGTGTACAACGGGGTCGGAGGTTCCGTTGTAAGGTTCCATTGTTGGCATCTTCCATTCTCGGGGAGTGATAGCAATTTCGATATTGCAGGCGAAAGGGCTGGTTACCCTAGCGCCTATCCCTTGATCTATTTGCTCCCGTTGGACGCACTCTCTGAATAAGCATGCCACCCTTTCATCAGAATTTGGAGCAGATAGAAATGAGTTTGGTTCTGTTCTGTGGGATTGATTCCATCCAGATGACCTGTAGGGATGGTATCGTCTATCATTCCTCATATTTTCTAATGGCTGCCTTTGATCTTCTGGGAGCATGCTAGGGTCAGCAACAGTTGGCCCTTGCCTTGATCTTCTCCTGCTGGGTTCTGATCTAAGCACTTCCTCGGGTCCAACTTCGGGCTGGACTATAGCTCGGCCCCGTTCATTGGCGTTTCCGTGGTTAGGCAATATGACAGGCTCAGCTACAGTTGACCTTCGCCCGGTACCTCCCCCGTTGGGTTCGGTACCAAACGTTTCCTCAGGCCTAACTTCGGGCTGTGCTCGATCTCGGCTCCTACCATGGTTACTTCTGCCGTTAGCTCCTTCGAAGAAGGAAGATCTCTGTTGTCTCTGAGATCCTCCAGACTGGGACTCGCCCCATGATTCAGTGTTGCGATTGGACTCTTCAGCATCCCTTAAGCGTGACATGAGATGGTCCACCAAGGCTTCCTACTGGGACGTGAAGCGGTTAGTTACTTCAACCACAACCCTGTCCAAATCTGCCCTAGTAATTGCTGCGGGCTGTTCTGTGGCAGGAGTGGTCGGATTAGCCTGTCCTTCATTTGTTACTACTACCGGAGGAGGACGATTTACTTGATTCGTGGCAGCTGGATCTAGAAGACTGCTGGATGCGATGTTTTTTCCTTTGTTAACATCTTTTCTCTGTTTGGGAGGCATGTTTTCCAAGTGGCGAACGATGCTATTAGGAAAAATGTTAAGTGGATGAAGCTGAAGCTTCGAGCTTCTAGCTCTCAATGAAAGCACCAAAAATGTTTGCACAAAAAATGGACAAACACCTCAAAGTCGTATGATTTAGTGGATCTTATATTGTTCTTAGTGATTTGAGTGATTTATGCAAATATATGAAAAGCAGGGGCTAAACTGTAAAAAGAACATGCAGATTTATAGTGGTTCAGCCAGAATGTGCCTACGTCCACTTTATATGTTATTTCTCTTCTCTTGTTTTGATTACAAGTATAAAGCTTTGATACAAGTAAAAGAAAGTTGTTTGAAAGTTCTCTCCGTGCTTGAGCTCTCAAACTTGTCCCCCATTACTGTACCCCTACCCCTCTATTTATAGAGTGAGGCTGGGGATAGGGATCCTGGAGGTATGTGGCTGCTGGTGGGCCTGGGCTGAGGCAATCTGGCCTGGCACGTGTTGGTCCGGTATTGAGTTGATCCGGTATGGAGATGATATGGAGATGGGTTGGTACGGCATCTTGGTTCGGTATAGAGTAGGTCCGGTGGTGAGACGTGTTGCTTCGTTCGGTGGGGACTTCGTTCGGTGGAGAGCTTTGGACCGATGGGGAGTTGGTCCGGTATAAGCCAAACTTTGGACCGGTGGAGCTTTGGACCGGTTGATTGACTTCATTCGGTGGGGAGCTTTGGACCGGTGGGGAGTTGTGCGGTTTAAGTGATTCGGCAGTGTTGGTTCAGTGTTGCATGCGAAGCAGGTTGGTTCGGCAGATGTTCGATGGTGAGAATTCGCCCAATCATTTGCCCCCCAAAGTAGGGCATATGTTTAGCATATGTCTTGCTTTGTTTCAGTTGAGCCATTATATTCGGTCCGAGGACCGAACCATCTGGTCCGGCTATCAAACCTCTCTTTATAAATAGGAGCCTCAAACCTTCGTGTTTCCTCACCAAACGCGATAACCGAATCAACTTTCGAATTGCCGAATCAATACGTACCGAATCAGGCGAGTTCTTCCGCCGAATGGCTTCTTAATGTAGCTTCACCGAATGAGTTCAATACCGGATGGCTTGATGCCGAATGGACCTCAAACCGAATGAATTTGATACCGAATGAAATTTGAAAATCTTTGCCCGGTGTACATTTCTACATCCTTTTGTTCTAACAACGTGCTTTTGTGTTGCAGATAAATGCCTCGAAAAGCAGAAACTCGATCGGATAAAAAGAAGTCCCAGGGCGAAGGAGAATCTTCCGCAGTGCCCCCTGCTCAGCCAGGACCGGAACGTCACGGAACTGCCCCGAGGTCACTGGTGGACGGGTACAGCCCTCAGGAGCTTCTGAACTCCCCGCCCGATTGCTTTCCCAGCTCCCTCAAGGAGGAGCAGCTTGATGTCATCTCCCGTTCTCTCGGAATCGATAGAGCGCGCATGCTGTTGCCAGGAAGAGAAGTTATGCCATATGACCCTCCTGAAGGGTACTTTGCCTACAGCAGATACCACTGCATGTGCGGTGCCATCCCGTCTCTTAATGCTTGGGTAGTCAGCTTTCTTACCTATCTAAAGGTGGCCCCATTCCAGCTTCAACCCAATTCCTATACTATACCGGTGAGCCTCTTCGTCATCTTTCAGAGGAAGTATGGGCGTGCTCCTTCCAACCGGAAGATCCGGTACTTATATAATCTGAGGGGCTATAAGAAGGGGTCCCCATACATCAGCTTGGAGTCAGCTGTAACCTTCAAGCCGGTCTTGGATCTGTATTCTAAGTACAGCATGTTCAAGAAGGAGTGGTTCTTCGTCAGGGACGATTCTGTTTCTATTCGGCGTTTCACTTCTGGATGTAAGTCGACGCTTTATTTATAACTTCCATTCTGGTTGCGACGCTTCTTCTCATACGTTTTCATTTTTTGCTAGCGACAGGTGGCTTTGCGGTTGTGGAGACTGATCGCCTGGTTCAGATGGCGGCCGAGATAGAAGCTATCCCCGGGAGAGATAGATCAGCTGCTTACCTGATCAGAAATGCGACCCTTCTGGAGTATAATTTGATCCTTCCCCAACAGTCAGTAGTCAAACAGAGGGAAACGGCGGAGGAGAGGACGACTACTCAAGCTAAGGGAGGTGTCATAGTAGAGAGTGGTAAGAGGAAACCTTTCACGAAACTCCCGTTGTCGGAGGTAAGAAACTTAAGAAGTCGGATGGTCCTTCCCCCAGCACTTGTCCAATTACTCAGGGGGAGGAAGATGTGGAGGAGGAGAGAGGTGAGGGTGGAGATGACCGGGAAGGTGGTGATGGTGGCGATGGCATCAGGGCCTTGCTTCCTGGGCAAGCAGGCGAGATTCAGGAGTGGACGGATGATGCATTCCGCCAAGCTTTCGAGGGGCTGGACGGAGAATCGGCTTCGGTGGTGAAATCCGGGAAAGTTGACAAGGCCGAGACCGGTGCAAGCGTGTCTTCCCAGACTATTCCAGCCAAGGTGGCTCCGACGACTCAAGGTGAACTTTTGAATTCTGCAGGCTCCATTCATGATAAGGATTTAGGAATATTTTATGATCCGCTCCCGTCCTGGAAAGAAATCCAGGACTTATTGCAGTATCCTACTCCTCCCCAGGGTTTGTATAACAGATGTGTTTCCTTTTTCTTTTTTCTTTTAACTTTTAATTTAACGCGTTTCTTGAATTATGGATCAATGTAAGCTTGTGACACTTGTTCTTCATATCAGGAGCAGGTAAAACGACCAAGGCCTCAGAGCTTCGGCACAGGCTTGAACAATACAAGCTCTCCAAAGCTTCCACCAAGCCGAAGCCTTCGACCCACCATTCCGGGGATGTAGTCGGCTACCGTCCTCTTCTCGGGGTTATTGAAGAGGGTATTCAAAAGAGGAAAAAGAGTCATCCCTTATCTGAACCTTTACTTGGTCCTCAGCCCCCAGTTCAGCCTCTTCATGATATCACGGAGGAGGATACTGAGTTCGCACTCTCTCCGCACCCGTCTGAAATTCCTACCGTTACTCAGATTGATCGTCCTGGCTTGGCTCGTAATCCATTTGCAGGTCATCCAGATCTAGATCCAAGTTCCCATGATATTACCTTCGACGAGGTTACCGGTGAGCACCTTCTTCCCCGCAATCCCATGGTACGGGTGCTTGATGAGGCTAAGTCCTTAGATCTCGATTTACTTACCACTCGGATAGTTACCATGGGAGACGAGGCCAAGGCTAATATTGATCGGGTGGCGGGGGAGACTAGGAAGCTAATGGGGCATCATGCCCGGCTGGTTAAGGCTGGAGAGGAGATTGGGAGTGCTAACATCCGACTACGATTGATGGTTTCAGACCAAGCTAAACAGCTTGCTGATCAGACCATTCAGATTTCTCAGCATGAGGCTGCCTCCGGGCGGTTGAGGAAGACTATGGAGGAGGCTAGTAAGGCGGAATTGCGGAAGATGGAGGCTGCTTGCAAGGAGCAGATAAATATGGCCATCTCGACAGTGGACGAGGTTCGGAGGGCGGATCTTGAGCAGGTAGAGGAGCTGTCGGGGAAGCTTGAAGCCGCAGAGCTTGCTCAGGTCAGGCTAAAGGAGGAGATGGAGGCGATGAGGAGGTCCCTTCAGGCTGACTGCTCGTGATACCGACTGGAAAGGGATGCTGCCATTGCAGGGCTATCGGTTTCTGAGGCTCGTATGAGGGAGTTTGAGGTAAATGAGGGGATGATGGATGATATGCTGCAGGATATGTACTTCCGCATTTGGAAACAGGGCAACTTATCTTGGATGGACGACTACCCCCGGGTTATGGCTAGGATTTACCTCAGGGCTTTAGAGGAGGCCAAGGCTGAGGCGGATAAGGAGGGTAGAGCGGCCTTTAGGATGGATGCGGTTACCGCTCAGTTCACCAAGGAGGAGGAGATAGCGGTGAAGGAGGGGATGCGGTTGTTTGCGGTTGAAGAGGCAGGTGTGGAAGTAGGGGATGACGACCAAGACGATCAAGGGGAAGTTGCTGGTAACCCCTTCTTCATTAGTTTCTTCCTTCATTAACTCTGTCGCTTATCACTAATGATTTCTCTTCTTGCCTGATCAGGCGGTCAACACCAACAAGACAAGGGTAAAGATCCAATGCTGCCAGCTCCCTGATTCGACCTGGATGTTTCTTTTGGTTGACTCGATACTGTTACACATGTTTGTTTTGAAACAGTAACATGGCTTTCAAGTTATAATGGTGCTACTTGTAATAAGATATTTGGTTTTCGACATGTAATTCTTAACTTATGATAATTTCGTTATATATGGATGTTTTTTTTGTAGTCCTAATGTGATGAATAAGAAATATAGCTATGCATGTACTTGTGATTCAGTGGTATTTGATGCTAAGTTCCTGCTTAAAGTATAATTTCATATCTTGTAATACTAACGTGATGTGCGAATAAACTATAGCTATGTTTTTAAGCACACAAAAATAAAATACCGTCCCTCCTGCTTTAGTTGTAGACGGCGGCTTTAGCGTGACTGAGTATGAAAATGTGGTCGAGTGCCCGGCCATCCGGTCTCATTTGCGAATGCCTCCTATTCTGTGACCTGTGCTTTAGGGATCGTTATAGAGGATAAGAGGAAAGTTTTAAAAATAGAATGGAAATATAGGAGATAGTAAAAACTTCCAATCACGGAAGGCCATCGATGTGCTTAAGTTCGTGGCAAACGGGTTTTGTAGTCACTTTCCCTAGCTGTGGGTCTTGGAGACATTTGTCACCCATCTTACGCCTCCGCGGGGAGTTAATTCTTTTTTACCTCAGCCGTACTTAAGGCACATCGGAGCCGAGATCGCGCACAGTAACTACCCGAGCCATTATGGCCCATAATCGTGGGTATTATTCGATTTACCGTGGCCGGCTAGCGTGGGTGCCGATTGTCAACCGTGAACTGCCCCTGGCTGGCCACACCTTATGTTGGGGCTTATAGTCGGTTCACGGTTGCCGGCGAGCCGAACGCCGTAATGAGCTGCATCGGCTATAGTCGGCCTTCTCGGTGGCTTATAATCGGCTCATTACAGTTGGCTTTAAGGGCCGTCGCGATCAATGAGTTAACCCGCAGCAGAGGGGTGCTGGAGCAAAAGTGTCTCATTGGCGAGGGCATAGATTCGCATAGTACCTGTCAGGTCTTGTCCAGGTGAAGTTGCGCTGTGGAGTGCTTTGAATTGAAACACTGTATGCACAGGATTTTGTTCAACAGAAAAGGATAAAGTTAACAAGCAGCCAAGATATAAAGGAACAAGTTAAAAAAAAGAGACAAGGTTTTTTAAAGTGGTTCGGCACGAAAATGCCTACGTCCACTGATTCTCTTTGTTAATTCACTTCATATGGGCAATACAAGTTAAGAAAAGTATCGACGGAGGTGTTGGATGTTCCATGCCCTCTGGAACACCTCTTCGTCCACTGTTGACAAAATATAGGCTCCGTTGTGGAGATCTTTATGAATTACATATGGTCCATCCCAGATTGGGTCTAGCGCTCCGGGGCGAGGGAAGATTCGCTTGAGGACAAGATCCCCTTCTTGTAAGGTACGATGCTTGACTTTGGAGTTGTATTGTGCCGCCACTTTTTGTTTGTGGGCTGCTGCTTTAAGGACTGCATCATTTCTTCTCTCCTCAACTAGATCCAAAGACATGTGAAGGAGTTCTTCGTTCTCTTCTGGGTTATAGTGGATCCTACGGTGGGAAGGCACAATGGTCTCAACTGGGAGCATAGCCTCTGATCCGTATGCCAAAGAGAAAGGAGTGTGCCCCATTGATGTTCTGAAAGATGTGCGATAGGCCCATAGTGCCGTAGGAAGTTCATCCACCCAAGCGCCCTTTGACTTTTCGAGCTTCTTTTTTATTAGAGTTTTCAGAATTTTGTTGACGGCTTCGACTTGTCCGTTTTCCTGGGGATACGCTACGGATGAGAAGCTTTTGTGAATTTTGTGCTCTTGGCACCAGTTGGCGAATTCCTCGCTGTCAAACTGAAGTCCATTGTCTGATATGATTTTGAGTGGGACTCCGTAACTGCACAGAACATTTTTGATCAAGAAGTTAATAACTTTTGCTGAAGATACTTTATTCAGAGGTTCCGCTTCCACCCATTTGGTGAAGTAGTCGACTGCCACTATAGCGTATTTGGCCCCGCCTTGGCCCATTGGTAGCTCGCCGATTAAGTCAATTCCCCATACTGCAAAGGGCCAAGGGCTAGTCATTTGAGTAATCTCAGTCGTTGGCAGCCGTGGAATCTTAGCAAACTTCTGGCATCTGTCACACTTTTTGATGAAATCCAAGGCGTCCTTGCTTAAGGTGGGCTAGAAGTATCCATATCGGAGTGTCTTTTTTGCTAATGTTTGTCCTCCGGTGTGATCTCCGCAGCTTCCTTGATGAATGTTGGATAAGATTTCCCTGGCTTCCCTCCCAGCGACACACCTTAATAACGGGTTAGAGAATCCGCGTCGATAGAGGATGTCTTCTTGTATTGTGTAGCGGGAAGCTTTTCTCAAGATTTTCTTGGCTTCGTTACGCCCGTTGGGTAGTGTGCCGTTTTGTAAGTAGTCTCGGATGGGAGTCATCCAAGTTGCCTCTTTGGTTGCAGCTATCAGATTCACTTGCTCAAAACTTGGGGTCAGTTGCTTTGAGATGGTTACTGCCCCGAAGATGGCGCTGTCTCTCACACTTGCTTGCTTTGCCAATTCGTCGGCCTCTCGGTTCTCTTCCCAAGGAATGTGTTTGACTAAGTAGTGGTCCAATCGGCTGAGAAGTAACTTGGTCTTCTTTAAATATGCTATGAGTCATTCTTCTCAAGCTTGGAATTCTCCTAGTATTTGATTAACAATAAGTTGAGAATCGCTGTGAAGACACAAGGAATTGGCTCTGATTTCTACGGCAAGTTCTAGTCCGGCTATCACTGCTTCATATTCTGCATCGTTGTTGGTGGCAGCGAACTCCAACCTTATAGCGTAGTGCAGTTTGTTTCCCCTGGGAGTGATTATTACCACACCTGCCCCCGAGCCTTGTTCGTTCGATGCACCATCCACAAAGAGATTCCACTTGATGTCTTCTGCTATTTCCAATTGCTCCTTATCTTCGTTGGTAGTGAATTCTGCAATGAAATCAGCCATGGCTTGTCCTTTGATGGCCGTGCGAGGGTGATAGGTGATATCATACTGACTCAGCTCGATGCACCATTTAAGTAGCCGCCCAGAAGTGTCGGGACGGTGGAGTACCTGCCTCAGTGGCTGATCGGTCAGAACTTTGATGGAATGGGACTGGAAGTAGTGACGCATTTTCCGGGATGTGATTAGTAAACAGTATGCTAGCTTCTCAAGTTTAGGATATCTGACTTCTGCCCCCGTAAACCTCTTACTGACGAAGTAAACTGACCGCTGCGTGTGGTTGTCTTCCCTTACCAAGGCAGCGCTTAGGGCGTGAGATGACACAGCAAGGTACAGGTATAATTCTTCGCCTTCGCTTGGAGTTGAGAGTACCGGTGGTTTCTGGAGGTGTTCGATAAAGTTAAGGAAAGCGGTCAGGCATTCGTCGGTCCATTCGAACTTTCCTTTGCCTTTCTTTAGAGCTTCGAAAAAGGGGACACACTTGTCCGTTGCTTTGGAGATGAATCGGCTTAGGGCGGCCACTTTTCCATTCAGGCTTTGCATTTCCTTCCGAGTGGAAGGTATCTTGATATCCCTTAGCGCTCGGACTTGTTCAGGGTTTGCTTCAATCCCTCTGGCATGGATGATGAATCCTAAGAACTTTCCTGATGACACTCCGAAGGAGCATTTTAGAGGATTCAACTTCATGCCATACCGTCGAAGTACTTGAAACATCTCGCCTAGGTGGCTTACGTGATCGTCGGCTTTCCTTGACTTTACCAGCATGTCATCCACGTACACTTCCATAGTTTTCCCTATTAGTCCCGCAAACATCTTGTTGACGAGGCGCTGATAGGTGGCTCCTGCATTTTTAAGTCCGAAGGCATTACCTTATAGCAGTATAAACCTCGGTCGGTGATGAAACTAGTGTGGTCTTGGTCGGGAGCATGCATAGGAATTTGGTTATACCCTGAGTATGCGTCCATAAAAGATAAGAGCTCGTGCCCGGCTGTGCTGTCTACAAGTTGGTCGATTCGGGGAAGTGGGAAGCAATCCTTTGGGCAGGCGTCGTTTAGGTTGGAGAAGTCAATGCATGTTCGCCACTTCCCATTAGCCTTCTTTACTAGCACCGGGTTGGCGATCCATTCCGGGTAGATGGCTTCTCGTATGAAGTCATTGGCGAGTAGATTCTTTACTTCTTCATCGAGGGCTTCCGATCGCTCTACCCCCATACTTCTCTTTCTTTGTTTTACGGGCGCCTTGGTAGGATCAATGTTTAGTACGTGGCATGCTACGTCGGGGGAGATTCCGGTCATATCAGCATGTGACCATGCAAATACATCCAAGTTGTGGCGGAGAAAGTCAATGAGTTGCTCCTTCAACTCTGCTTTTAGTTGGGACCCAATTTTTAATAGTCTACTTGAGTCGTGCTTGTCTATAGATACAAACTCCATAGCCTCTGCAGGCTCGGCGGTGGCCTCCTCCTCTTTGTCCCTAGGGTCTAATTCATTGAAAGGGTCGTTGGTATATCGAAGAGGAGGGGCTTTCTTTAGTTGCTATGCTTCTAGACTTTTCGTGCAGAGGGCAACCTCTACACCCTTCCCTTTATCTCTCCTATGGTTGTTGCGAAGTTCAGTCACATAGCAGTCTCGAGCAACGTCCTGGTCTCCTTCTACTTCTCCTACTCCGTTGTCCGTTGGAAATTTCATTTTTAGGCACCATGGGGCTAGGACAATTTGGAAGTCAGACAAGGCTGGCCTTCCTAAGAAGGCGTTATAGGCCGAATGGTTTTCTATTAGCACAAACGTCTGTTTTCGTACAATGGAGCGGGGATGGCTTCCAATCTCAACAAAGAGGTCTAGTTGCTCGAGGGGCATCTTCGCATCTCCAGTGAAACCGTGTAGTGGTTTATCGCAGGGAGATACATCCTTCATTGATAATTTCATTTTGTCGAATGCATGTTTGAACAGGATGTTCACTGAGCTTCCAGTGTCTACTAAGATTCGGTAAACTTCGGTGGGACCGAGCCGGGCAGAGATAACCATGGGATCCATGTGAGGGTACTGCCTTCCTTCCAGGTCACGCTTACCGAATGTGATGTCATCACTTTCTTTCCGTTTCGGGTGGCACTCTTCTATAACCGAATTGACACAGTCTTTACTGTCTCTAAGCGACTTTCCATATCTTTCCATCTCTTTCCAGCTCTTGTCTGCGATGTGCGGTCCTCCTGAGATGGTATGGACCACTATCTTCTCTTGACTAGAGCCGCTAGCGTTGCGGTTTCCTCTGCCGGTCTCCGGTGAGGGTAGTCTTGGGTTTTCATTGGCAGGAGCTGGAGTCCTGTCCTGACTTTTTACATAGCGTTCCAGTTTCTTCCTTCTGATGTGTTCCTCAATCAGATCCCGGAGATGATGGCATTCGTTGGTATCATGCCCGTGAGATTCATGGAAGCGGCAGAACTTTCCAGACTTCTGCGCGTTATTTGATTCCTTCTTGTATGGTGGGTGTTTGTATCTAACTTCGCCTTGGGTGGCAAGGAAGATATTTTCGACGGTCTCGTTCAAAGGAGTGTAAGTGTCGAATCTCGGTCCAGGCCGATATAGGCGCTTTTCTCCCTTCTTGCCCCAGTATTGTCTCTGGAATCATTTCTTCGAACGTCCCTTGCTACAGCAGGGGCGTTGCTGTGAGTTGCCTTATTTTGCTGTCCTGACTGCCCCTCAACGGCAGCATCCTCAAGCCTCATATACTTCCCGGCTTCATGGAAGAAATCGGGTAAAGTAGTTGGTTTTTCTTTCGTCAACCTTCTAGCAAATTTAGTGTCCGGATGCACACCACTATAGAGGGCCATTAGGATAAGCTTCTCATCGGCATCTTGGAACGCGGCTGCTGCGGCATTGAATCGGGTTAGGTATTGTTGCAGTTTCTCTCCAGGTTTCTATTTGACGTTGGATAAGGAATAAGCATCCTTAGGTTGTTCCACATGGATGCGGAACTGACTGATAAACTTTTCTTTCAACATTTCCCACGAGCTGATGGATCCCTGAGGTAGATGACAGAACCAGGAGGTAGCGAGATCTGCTAAGAAGAGTGGAAAGCATTTGCACAGTACTCCCTCTATCGCTCCACTCATGAGCATATGTTGTGTGTACCTCTGTAAGTGTACAACGGGGTCGGAGGTTCTTTTGTAAGGTTCCATTGTTGGCATCTTCCATTCTCGGGGAGTGATAGCAATTTCGATATTGCGGGCGAAAGGGCTGGTTACCCTAGCGCCTATCCCTCGATCTCTTTGCTCCCGTTGGACGCACTCTCTGAATAAGCGTGCCATCCTTTCATCAGAATTTGGAGCAGATAGAAATGAGTTTGGTTCTGTTCTGTGGGATTGATTCCATCCAAATGACCTATAGGGATGGTATCATCTATCATTCCTCATATTTTCTAATGGCTGCCTATGATCTTCTAGGAGCATGCTAGGGTCAGCTACAGTTGGCCCTTGCCTTGATCTTCCCCTGCTGGGTTCTGATGTAAGCACTTCCTTGGGTCCAACTTTGGGATGGACTCTAGCTCGGCCCCGTTCACTGGCGTTTCCGTGGTTAGGCAGTATGACAGGCTCAGCTACAGTTGACCTTCGCCCGGTACCTCCCCCGTTGGGTTCGGTACCAAACGTTTCCTCAGGCCTAACTTCGGGCTGTGCTCGATCTCGGCTCCTACCATGGTTACTTCTGCCGTTAGCTCCTTCGAAGAAGGAAGATCTCTGTTGTCTCTGAGATCCTCCAGACTGGGACTCGCCCCATGATTCAGTGTTACGATTGGACTCTTCAGCATCCCTTAAGCGTGACATGAGATGGTCCACCAAGGCTTCCTACTGGGACGTGAAGCGGTTAGTTACTTCAACCACAACCCTGTCCAAATCTGCCCTAGTAATTGCTGCGGGCTGTTCTGTGGCAGGAGTGGTCGGATTAGCCTGTCCTTCATTTGTTACTGCTACTGGAGGAGGATGATTTACTTGATTCGTGGCAGCTGGATCTGGAAGACTGCTGGATGCGATGTTTTTTCCTTTGTTAACATCTTTTCTCTGTTTGGGAGGCATGTTTTCCAAGTGGCGAACGATGCTGTTAGGAAAAATGTTAAGTGGATGAAGCTGAAGCTTCGAGCTTCTAGCTCTCAATGAAAGCACCAAAAATGTTTGCACAAAAAATGGACAAACACCTCAAAGTCGTATGATTTAGTGGATCTTATATTGTTCTTAGTGATTTGAGTGATTTATGCAAATATATGAAAAGCAGGGGCTAAACTGTAAAAAGGACACGCATATTTATAGTGGTTCAGCCAGAATGTGCCTACGTCCACTTTATATGTTATTTCTCTTCTCTTGTTTTGATTACAAGTACAAAGCTTTGATACAAGTAAAAGAAAGTTGTTTGAAAGTTCTCTCCGTGCTTGAGCTCTCAAACTTGTCCCCCATTGTTGTACCCCTACCCCTCTATTTATAGAGTGAGGCTGGGGATAGGGATCCTGGAGGTATGTGGCTGCTGGTGGGCCTGGGCTGAGGCAATCTGGCCTGGCATGTGTTGGTCTGGTATTGAGTTGGTCCGGTATGGAGATGATATGGAGATGGGTTGGTCCGGCATCTTAGTTCGGCATAGAGTAGGTCCGGTGGTGAGACGTGTTGCTTCGTTCGGTGGAGAGCTTTGGAACGATGGGGAGTTGGTCCGGTATAAGCCAAACTTTGGACCGGTGGAGCTTTGGACCGGTTGATTGACTTCATTCGGTGGGGAGCTTTGGACCGGTGGGGAGTTGTGCGGTTTAAGTGATTCGGTAGTGTTGGTTCAGTGTTGCATGCGAAGCAGGTTGGTTCGGCAGGTGTTCGATGGTGAGAATTCGCCCAATCAACGGCCATTTATTCTACTAAACAGATGTCATTGGGTTTCATATTCAATTGAGGTTACTTATGGTTAATTGACAAAGTAATCCCTTAGATTTAAAACATTACTTTTTAAAGAGAGTTGCTTTTAAACGAAATTGATCTTAAAAAATAAAGTGGTTTAAAACTTTAAAAGTTTTATTTAATAATAAAATAACATTCATACAATTTATTTTAAATGATTAATATTTTAATTAATAATTAAACCATAATTAACTACTAAATAAATAATTAATTAATAATTATCCTTTAAATAAATAATTAAATAATATTAGATGTAACGACCCGCTTTTTCGTATAATTCAAGTTGACATAAACCTCACATGTCCAACTCAAATAGAACGTAAAGATGGATAGTTAAGGGAAAGAAAGAAGAAAGAAGAAGAGAAGAGAAGAAGAAGAGAAAAGAAACTAAAAACAACACAAAATCTCACAATCGCAGTGGAACAATATATAATATAATATCAATGGTCTTTACAAAAGAGAAACTGTTATATACATACATCCATCAGAGTACAACAACAATCACAATCATCAGGCCGGACAGTTATAACATCATGTCCTCATTATTGGTGATAATTTCAATAACAATGCAGCGGTATATAAACATGTACACAAATACGACTTGAAGACCTCCAACTCATCTCTTGAGCTCCAATGCATCCAAAGCAAATCTGTAAATATGCTTGGTCTGACCCAAGTATTATAATAAAATAACACCCGAGTTAGTTTGGAAAACCAGTGTGAGAAAAACACACCCAATTGAACTTTTAAAGTTATAGACCTTTCAAAATAAAAGGTATCTCGTAAGACCACGCAACACATAAATATGGACCGGTTTGTACCTTACAATAACCCAAACATTTCATATGAAATCCTCTGATATTATAATAGTGTCTAATATACAAGTACTTATTAATTATAACCGAAATTGTTACATTAATTAAATCCAGCGTACTAGATTCTACAACCAAAACCGAAGGCTCGTATTGGATAATGGATTCCAACTACGAAAGGGTAAGGGTCTACCCACCGAATTCGTACACCTCTAGATAAAATGTACGGGAGGCTACAACACATTGCACCTCTGCTACTCAAGACCAGCACTAACCCTTCTCGAGTAGCACCGAATATGATCACCGCTTGGTTGCAATCAACAATGACACAATGGGATCCCGAAGCATACATGAATATCGCTCTAGATTTGGGATGATCATACCCTACTTGGGTGCGACCCACTTAGCCCTGCCGCATGTCCCTGCTTTATCCATTCCCTGGGTGTAAGGCTCGAAGAGGCCACGCTCTTACTATTTATATAGCACTTCCCACTTGGAATGCTAACACTGTCCTCCAGGCACCGATGCAATATCAGCATTCATCCATACAAGTTCGTTCTGGGACTGAACGAAACAATTGGGAGCTCCGTCTCCAATTCCATCATTTCAAGATGTCTTCACTTCGAACGCTTAAGTTGGAACGAAGTGTTTTTCGGATAACATATCCGATCCTGTTTATTTTGAAACAACATTCGATAGTTTTTGGTAAACTCAACCCCGGTTCTATAGGAAATAAACAGTCAAAGATAAGATCGGAGATCACCTCCTAACCGTCAGTGGATGGATTCATTATCATTTTCCTAGGAAAACGAAATGAGATTTACACGCATAGTACAACATCATCGGAGATAACTATGCCGCATAACTCACGTGTTTCTTCTAGATATTTCTAAAGTTACTTTTGGGTCCAAATTCCAATAGTCGGTTATTTAACTATCGAATAACAAACATTCAATCAGGGATTTAATCCCATAGGAAAAACCAACATTTGGTTAAGCACCAAGCAACACTAAGCCTCCTTAATTAATCTTTTCATTAATAAAAACCATCTTGTAAATTCTTGTAGCAAAATACTTTTACAAAGATATATTCACAACCCTTATATTTTCAATACTTAGAAAATATCCATATATTTATCTCATCGGTATAAGTATATTTACCAAATTCTAAGGAAGATCTCTCCTTTAACAAATTCGAAAATCATTTATAAACTCTATTATAAATTCCTAAAACCATTTATAAATTATACATCAAGTCATTTCTAAACCCTTATAAAACCATGCAATTATTTATAAATTCTTTTTATAAATCTGCAAACCCATTTCTAAAATTCGTTATAAACATCCATCTATTTATAAACCTCTTTATCTAGTAAATAATCTCCCTTTAAATCTTCAAACCATTTTATAAGCTCTTCTTATAAAAATCCAAGTCCGTTTGCAAAACTTTATTTATGAAACTCGAAACCATCATAAATAAATAGTTATTATTATTAACTTTTAGCCTCTTAAAATTAATAATTAATAATTCAAAACATTATAAATAAAACATTCATTAATCTTTACCATACAAATAATAATGATAAGTTACCAAAATATTATTAGTAATTATTATTATTAATTTCAAACCATATTAATAAATTAAATAATTAACTTTTCAAAATTATTTTAATATTTATAAACAACTTTAAGCAATATTAACATGAATAACCAACATTAAAACATAATATATTTCCTTGATAAAAATCCATTCTTAAATCTTCAACCTAATCATTTCCATATTTATAAAACTAAATTTAAGAATCTCTTTCTATTTTACAAAAACTTCCTTTCATAAAACCCATTTATTTATGAACTCTATTTATAAATCTATTTCCTTTATGAATCTCACTTATTCATAAATCTCATTAAAAAACATCAATCACCATCTGTTTTAATGTTACTTCCATAAGAATAAATTCCTTTCTTGTTATAAAAATATCGTTTAACATTCCAAATTTATCCTCACCTTCAATTTTCCAAAATAGAGTCAACTATTTCTATAATATCATTCCGTATTTTATAATAAACCCACCATTTGATTTATTCTCCCATTTATTAAACGACAATAGTTTCCTTTAATTTATAAACCCCGTTTATAAATCTATACTTTTATTATCAAAATACGATTTTACAAATCTTCACTTGCTTGTAAATTATCCCCTTTATAAATTTCACATTTATAAATAAATCATAATATATGTACCTATATACATATATATCACTTTATACAAAGATGATTAATAAATATTATATCCAAATATTTCTTAAAACCATATCCCTTCATTATAAAGGACCGACATATTCTCCAAGATTTTAAAAATCTTTATTCATGGTTCAAAATCTCTTTCCAAAATATTTCATAAAACTGTTAAATTATATATCCAAAAATGATACCTTTGATTTTACAATAAATCACTCCTTCAAATAATTCGAGACTAATTATTTAAAACATATATAATTTTTCAAAATCGCTTGGAAATCCCCTTTTGAAATTAATCACTATTCCATGGTATCTTAAAATACCAAAATACAAGGCTCAATGCTACTAAAGCACTAATAAGCAAAATCATGTTCATGTCATCCAATATAACATCCAACATATCATTGTAACATTCCCCTACTTGGAGGCCTAAAACTAACGGCTACGGATGCTGCAGTTATCCATAGTTATTAATCCTCGGTGACCAAATACGGCGACATTAGATACATTAATACACATAAACACAAGAATATGGAAAAAAAATTAACCAACAAACAAATTCCACATTCTATTTCAAAATATTCCAAATTAATTACATAATCCTAATTCGCAGACCATGTTCAAATAACATATAATTATTACAAAATATGGTAGACCAGAGTATATTACAAACAAAACACACAGCAGAAATAAAAGAACTCCAATAACAAGCTGTCCTTCTTCACGTTATCGGAAGCTTTATTCGTCTAAAAGGTCATTTAGAAACCTTAACTCTCAACCTACTCAAATTCAGTTGAGTACCCGAGAGTTTAAGGGGAAAACAAAAACTTTGAGTCAGACATAAAGCCTAATATGAATAATAATTTACCATCTCAAACAATTTGGATATCCAGTTAGACCACGCCGCTTAGCGGAACAGGTTTTCCCCTCACTCCTAAAACATTTATAAAACCATATACTGTGCTCCTGCATCCATAATAGTTAAAAACATAATATTTCAAAATATTATGATGATATGCAAAACAAGTAAATCAAATCTGAATTACCCATCCCCATTTATTCTGACTATCTGTCTCAACTATAGTTTCTAGGGTTACTATTAACCTGTTAAATGTTTACTGACAATCTGTCCAATTACTTAGCTTCCATGGGATCACTAAGAATCTATTGGTAACTCTAATATCTTATTTCTTATCCTAGTTTTCATGGGCTAACTAGGAACCTATTGGCTGACTGCCAATATCTTAATCCAGATATAGTTTTCATGGGCTAACTAAAATATCTTAATCCGGATATAGTTTCCAAGATGAATACTATTTCCAAAATCTTTATTTATGCCATGGTTTTTCCTTTAAAAATGAGAATGGTTTATTTGTTTTGAAACTTTAAAACATCACTTTCGAAACCACTGGATGACCTCCTTCGAAAGCATAGAAAACCTCTTTTCAAAACTCTAAGTATATACCTTTCAAAACCAATGATACCTTTCGAAGGTATCAGGAAAACATTCTTTAAAACATAGCTTCGAAACGCATAAGGTACCCTTTCGAAAGCATTAGGTTCACTCTTTAAAAACATCATTTGGATCAAAAGGTTTATATACGAAAGTATCTCTTTCAAAACCAACTAAAATAAATTTGGGGAAACGCTGATGGTGTCGAAACCATCTAGTTTGAAATCAAAGACTTAAAAAAAATCAGAACTTCGAAGGACAAAGTCGAAACCCCCTTTCGACTCCATCACCTTCGAAACCCTCAACCCTTTCGAAAGCAATTAGGAAAGAGGTTTATTTAAGGTAAAAACAAGGATCACCGTTCAAAAGTATTGCTGGTCAATATAGTCGAAAGGTAAAGTAGCGGCTAGGTTTCGACTAGGTCGGAACCTACCCTTTCGAAAGCAATTATTTAAAGGAAAAAGGTACTCCTTCGAAAGCAAATACTTTAACACAACATGGCAACCTTCTTCGAAAGATAATTATAAAATCCTTTCGAAAGCATATGTTTCGACTATGTCAAGAGTTTCAAGTAAAACAAGGCAAGAATTTTAACTGATGAAAACAAAGCAGGGTTTGGACCCCAGTGGAAGCTACCCTTTCGACACCAAGGCTTCCGCCTTCCTTCCAATCCACTGCATACCATCTAAGTGATATCTTGTGTATTGGTTTTGACTATATGGGTTTCGACTATGTTGGTTTTGACTGGGATGAGGCAAAATCAATGGAGTCGAAAGGCGCTTTCTAATAAAGGCGGAACACCTTTTATAATTTAAAGGCTGAAATATAGTAACTTTAGTAATTTCTTTTTAACAATTTGCCTATTTGTAAAGCACTGGTTGGCTGCCATAAACTTTTCAAATACTTTACTTTTAAAACTACCGCATTTATCGAATTGGAACTATTAAAATTGTAACATTTTATCCCTTCTATATACTAAAACCATGTATTTCAAAAAAGTCCTTTTAAAATAATTTATTTTTCCTAGTAAATCAATTAGGAAAAGTCCCCAAAAATCATAGAAATTCAATTTCATTATGTAATCAAACATATTAAAATTTTAGATCCAATTTCTCCCTGAAATTCTCGAAATAAATTTTAAACCCAATTATATCATATTTTCCATTAAAAATTCATAATAAAATTTTCATAGCTTGGAAAATTCTGAATATTCAAACCCATCTCCAAAATAATGGTTTACTTCGCATAAAAATTTTCCATGGCAATCTGAAATCATAGATTCTCGGTTTTTCATCAAACCGTGAAAATTCATATGTGTATGAATTAAAATAAATCATCATAATATAACTCAAGCATATCATCATCCATTATATCACAAATGAATTTAAATCATAAATTCGAAACCATATAATCATAGAATAAAATAGAGATGGTATGAGATTATTATTCACCTTGGATATGATAAGGAATTTGAGATTTGTAGAAGATTGATTCACCTAGCTTTGCTCTTTAGCTTTTATTAAAAATTTTCTCATCTTTTCTCTTGTTAATGGCCGGCTCTTCCAGGCTTTAATTTGCGTTTGTTTTTTATTTGAGAAATAAAATGAACATGTATGGACAAAGGCAAATGTATAGCCGTGAATAGAATGTGTGGTTATTCTTACTAATAAGGCCTTATGTAAGTTAATTATCATATAAACCAATTTTAAGCCCATTTATTTTATGGTTAAGCACGGACCTATATACATAATTTACTCAAATCTCAATCTCCTTATCATCGTTATTCTATTTTATTTATCTAATTAAATTTCCTGAATAATGTCATAAAAATTTAGGATTGTTGCAGGCTTCCCCCCTAAAAAATTTCGTCCTTGAAATTCAGTAAGGACTAAATATGAAACATAGCAATCATCTGTAACAACACCTAACAACCATACTAGTCCAACTGACCAGCAACTATCTATATAAATCTAATATAGACATACCCTCAAAGCATATTAGGATAAGTATCTCTAATCATGTCCTCTGCCTCCCAAGTACAGTCCTTCTCGTTGTCGCTCCACTGAACTTTCACCAACTTGACTGTCTTGTTCCTTAATCTTTTCTCATCTTTAGCAACAACCCGAACTGGTTGTCTAACAAAATTCAAATTAGGCTCTACCACTAAGTCATCCAACCCTATTGGAGGAATATTAGTCTCTAGATCATACACATACTTACAAAGATGAGACACATAAAATACATTATGGACACCTATCAAACTGCTCGGCAACTCTATTATGTATGTGAGCTTTCCAGTCCTCACTATAATCTGGAATGGACCTACATATCTTGGGGCTAACTTCCCTGACTTTCCAAATTGTATCACACCCTTCATAGGTGATACCTTAATGAAAACCTTATCTCCAACTGAGAATTCTAGGTCCTTACGCCTCTTGTCTGCGTAACTCTTCTATCTTGACTGAGCTTCCTTCATCCTTCCTCGGATTAACTCAATCTTCTCTGATGCCTCTCTAACCAAATCTGGACCTAAGACTAATCTGTCTCTAGCTCTAACCAACATGCTAGTGATTTGCATGGTCTTCCATACAAAGCTTCAAATGGCGTCATTCCTATATTGGTCTGGTAACTATTATTATAGGAAAACTCAACCAATTGTAGGTGATCCTCCCAAGATCCACCAAAGTCTAATACACAAGCTCTCAATAAATCTTCGAGTAACTTATTGACTCTCTCTATCTACCCATTCGTGTAAAGATGATATGCAGTACTCATATTAAGCTTGGTACCCATCACTTCCTGTAGACTTTTCCAGAATTCACTAGTGAATAATGCATCTCTATCACTGACTATACTACTAGGAACTCCATGTAGTCTAACTATGTTCTTCAGGAACAACTTAGCTAAAACAGGTGCTGTTCTGGTTGACTTAACTGGAATGAAATGGGCTCTCTTGGCCAATTAATCTGTCCACTATAACCCATATACTTTCATTTCCTCTATTTGATCTTGGTAACCCATCTATAAAATTCATAGATATCGAATCCCATTTCCAAATTGGAATCTCTAAAGGTTAAAGCAATCCGCTATGCTTCTGATGTTTAACTTTCACTTGTTGATAGTTTGTTCACTGTCTACCCCACAAGCCAACATCCCTCTTCATGCCTTCCCAATAGAAGCTCCTCTTCATATCCCGATACATCTTGGTTCCTCCAAGATGAATCGTAAACTTGGATCGATGACATTCTCCAAGAATTTCTTTCCTCAAGTCCTCCACATTTGGGACACATAATCATCCCTTCTTTCTTAGCCACCCTCTCTGGTCAAGGCTAAAATCCTTTAAACCATCGATCTCTGTTCCAACCTCAAGTCTTCTGATCCTTTCAGCTAATATTGTATCCTCATTTTGCTTAGAAGCAATTTTCTCAATCAATACTGGTCGAACTTCTAAACAAGACAACCTGGCGGTATTTTGACTAGAACCAGCAGTTGATCTTAACTGCACACCATAGCTGGCTAAAGCTTCCAAATCTTTCCACTCCGCCAACATAGCTAACACCACATTCTGATGTTTTCTACTAAGAGAATCTACTACCTTATTACCTTTCCCTGGTGTATACTCTATACCAAAATCATTTATAGCCAAAAATTCCAGCCACCTCTGCTGTCTCATATTCAACTCCTTCTGAGAAAATAAATAGTGTAAAGACTTATGATTGGTATATAACTCAAATCTCTTCCCTAGGAGATAATGTCTCCAAATCTTCAATGCGAAGATCACAGCTGCCAACTCTAAATCAAGAGTAGGATATCAAAGTTCATGCAGTCTAAGCTACATAGATGCGTAGGCAATGACTTTACCACTCTGCATCAACACCGCTCCTAATCCAATTCTACATGCATAAGTATACACCACTAATCCTTAGTTTCCATCTAGAACTACTAACACGGGTGCATTATTCAACAAATGCTTTAACTTAAGGAATGCTTCTTCCCATTTGTCGGACCAAACAAACTTCACCTCCTTTATGGTTAGCTTAGTTAAGGGTGCTGATATCCGCGAGAAATACTTAATGTGTCTCCGGTAGTAGCTAGCAAGTCCTAGAAAACTTCTGGCCTCAGTCACCGTCTCTAGTCTCTTCCAGTTATTCACAGCTTCGATCTTATCTAGACCACAGACAATCCTTTCTTCAAAGCCACGTGACCAAGAAACTTAACCTCTATCTTCCGAAAATGGCACTTGGTAAACTTTGCCTTTAGCTGATTCTGCTTCAACGTCTCAAGTACCACTCTAAGATAAACTTCATGCTCTCTCTCATCCTTAGAGTATACTAAAATGTCATATATAAACACCAGAACAAACCTATCCAAGTACTCTCGGAAAACTCGGTTCATCAAATCCACGAAGAAAGCAGGTACATTCGTCAATCCAAATGGCATCACCATGCACTCATATGAACCATACCTAGTTTGAAATGCTATAAAAGGAATACTATCCTCCGCCACTCTCAACTGATGGAATCCTGTTGCCAAATCCAACTGGGAGAACACTCTAGCTCCATTCAACTGATCGAATGTATCATCTATTCTTGGTAAAGATACTTATTCTTAATTGTCCTTTCATTTAACTTTCGATAGTTAATACACATCCTTAACGACCCATCTGGTTTCTTCACGAACACCGCGGCCGCTCCCCAAGGCGAACTGCTTGGTCTAATAAAATTCCTTCCTTCTAGATCCACTAGCCGCACCGCCAATTCCTTCATCTCAGTAGGTGTCAACCTGCTAGATGGTCTACACAGGTCCATCTCTGGGCATAAGATCTATTCTGAACTCAAAATCTCTTTTGGGGGTAGTCCAGTGACAGGCTCAAAGACATCTGCAAACTCTCTTACTATCCGAACCTGACTTAACTCATCTCCTATCTCCATAGCACTAAGCACAGCACTAACACTCCGGTCAGTATTCTCTACTGAGAATATCACTCGATTATGACTATCAGGGTGTCTCAGTGATATTTCTTTATCTTGGCAAAATATTCTAGCCTCATACTTACCCAACCAATCCATACCCAAAATGATCCTGAAATCTACGAAATCAATAACATACAAACTGGATGCAAATTTATGACCCAACAAATCAAGTTCTAGCTGGTCACATCTTAACCCTAGAGTTGCATACCCTCCTATTAGATTCGAAACTCTTAAGGAAGTAACAAGGTAGGTGGGTTCTAGACATAATCTATCAACCAAACACTGAAATATAAATGAATGTGATGCACCGGTATCAAAATGTACTCTAACTGAAATACTCTAAATCAAAAGCGTACCTTCCATCACAGTCTTTCTTTATCAACCACAGTAGGCCCAGCTGATCCAATAGCAAAGACCTTTCCTTTGTCCTCCCTAACTGGATCTGGACATTGATTCTTGTAATGCCCAACTTGATCGTAGTTAAAGCATTTCACATTCTTCTTAACTGCAGCTTTCTTCCCATTTCCTGACCGGTATTCATTAGCAAAATGACCCTTCTTGTCACACTTATAGCAAACTACCTCAGCCTTTGACTTCTTCACAGTATCTCCTATCTGGACTCCCTTCTTTTTAAAGAACTTCCTCTTCTTCCCCTGAGAACCCTGAGTTTCCACCAACTTCTCTTTAGCTAAATCAGCAAGTAACTCCTCATGGTGAATGGCCACCTCTACCACTATACTACAAGGATCTCAGACATGTGTCATGGTCATTCTAGCAAGCTTGGGTCTTAGTCCCCGAATGAACTTCTCATTCCTTTTAATGTCAGTATCTATAATATCATATCCATATCGAGACAGCTCTTCAAACTTAGTAGCATACTTGACTACCGACATCTCTCCTTGCACTAAATCCATAAACTTCCTCACCAACTCAGACTTAGCAAACTCAGACACAAACTTCTGCTCAAATCTCATCTTAAAATTAGCCCAAGTTATCTGCTCTTCCAGCACTCCGGCAGTAACACTATTCCACCAATGTAGTGATGATCCCTATAACTGTCTAGTGGCCAACCTTCTCTTTTGTCCGCCATTCAGACCCAAATCATAAAATATGCACTCACAATGTAACAGCCAATTCTGAACCTCTACGGCGCACTCTGTTCCCAAGAATGGCTTCCCACCCAAACTGGTGTAATCTCTACTCAACAATGCAATATTCCGAATTGGAGCCACGGGATTAGCTCCTCCTACATTTCCAATAACACCAGCAGCAACTCCAGCTAGCATCAAACCGGTAAAGAACTGATACAACACCCCCATATCTACTGGTGGATTTCCAGCACCCACATTAGCCTTAGTATTTTTGTTACTAGCATTAGCCGGTCGATCCGGGTTTTTCCTGGTAGTGGGTCGAGCATTTCCATTAGTTGTGGTGCTTCCTCCACCGAGATTTCCTTTTTTTCGTTTCATGCTTCCATATCTCCTTTCTCGTAAATCTGCATACTAGCCTTAGTAAGATACAGAAGAACAGTCTAAGAGAACGGGGGATACGTACTTACATATATATAACTATATATCAAATAGAAGCACGTTATTATAGCGTTAACCCAAACCCCAATCTTATTATCTGATTCATTGGATTATGTTTGAAAAATCTTCTAGGTTTAAGTTTCTTTTAAATTTCATAAACATATGCTCTGATACCAACTTGTAACATCCCTCTACTTGGAGGCCCAAAACTAATGGCTACGGATGCTGCAGTCATCCATAGTTATTAATCCTCGGCGACCAAATACGGCGACATTAGATACATTGATACACGGAAACACAAAAATATGGAAAAAATTAACCAATAAACAAATTGCACATTCCATCTCAAAATATTCCAAATTGATTACATAATCCCAATTCGTAGACCATGTTCAAATAACATATAATTATTACAAAATACGCCAAGAGCGACATATGAAGATGCCCCCTTGGTAGACCAGAGTATGTAGATAAGCAATAAAACAATTTTCCTTTACAAACAAAACACAGCGCGGAAATGAAAGAACTTTAATAACAAGCTTGCCTCCTGCACGTCCTCGGAAGCTTTATTTGTCTAAAAGATCATTTAGAAACCTTAACTCTCAACCTTCTCAAATTCAATTGAGTACCCGAGAGTTTAAGAGGAAAACAAAAACTTCGAGTCAGGCACAAAGCCTGGTATGAATAATAATTTACCATCTCAAACCATTTGGATATCTAGTGAGACCATGCCACTTAGCGGAACGGGTTTTCCACTCACTAGTATCCTAAAACATTTATAATACCATATACTGTGCTCCTGCATCCACAATGGTTAAAAACATAGTATTTTAAAATATTATGATGATATGCAAAACAAGTAAATCAAATCTGGATTACCCATCCCCATTTATTCTGACTATCTGTCTCAATTATAGTTTCTAGGGTTACTATTAACATGTTAAATGTTTACGGACTATCTATCCAATTACTTAGTTTTTATGGATCACTAAGAACCTATTGGTAACTCTAATGTCTTATTTCTTATCCTAGTTTTCATGGGCTAACAAGGACCTATTGGCTGACTACCAATATCTCAATTCAGATATAGTTTTCATGGCAAACTACAAACCTACAGGCATCTGCCAGTATCAAATCATAGTTTTCATGGGTTGACTATGAACTTATTGGCCCCTGCCAATATCATACAGTATTCATGGGCTTACTGTAAACCTATTGGCTCCTGCCAATATCTTTAATTAAGATTTTTAACATCTACTAAGTTATATGCTTGGTCTTTAATTTGGAAAGCTTCTCGGCAGTAGCTCATCCGCAAGCAAACGGGCAAGTGGAAGCAATAAACAAGATCATCAAATCCACCATCAAAAATCGACTAAATAAAGCCAAGGGATACTGGGTTGATGAACTTCCACTCGCACTATGGGCTTACCGAACCACCCACAAAGCGGCAACCGGCCACACTCCATTCGCCCTAGCGTACGGCTCAGAGGCAATGATCCCTGTTGAATTGGAAGTCCCCTCGCACCGAAGGCAAAATTTCAATCAAAGCAAAACGAGAAACTACTACTCGAATCGCTAGATATGATCGATGAAAGAAGGGAAGAAGCCGAGTTGAGAACCACCGCCTACCAAAAAAGGGTCGCACGGTACTTCAACTCAAAAGTTTTCAACCAAACTTTTGAAGTGGGAGATCTTGCGCTCAAGCGAGTCTATCTCGTTCCGGAGGCCTTCGGACCAAACTGGGAAGGACCGTACGTCATCAATCAAAAGTTAAGAGATGGAACTTTCAAGCTAACAACCATCGACGGAATTCAAATTCCCAGGGGCTGGAATAGCGAATCACTCTGCCGTTACTTCGTTTGAAAACTCTTTATGTACTCTCTATTTTTCAGCAAATAAGCCATCTCGGAATGTCGGGGGCATTGTAAATAGGCAAAAAATCTACCCTGCTTTTCTTAATAAAATTTCATTCGCTTTTTTGAACTGACAAAACTGTGTTCATAATAAATACCCACCGAGTCAACGGAAGTAAATCGACTTAAATCGCTGGATCGTCGAAACCCGATCCTTGCCTTCTAAAAACCGATGTTGCTCCAGCAACATCGGGAAGGCCCAAAATTACACTCTTCGCATTGCCCGAAGATAGGCAACGCCAAGGAATACCAAAAGCCACGCATTTCATAAGTCGCACAAAAACATACGCTCATGCGTTGCCCGAAGATAAGCAATGCCGAGGAGCACCAAAAACCGTGCATCCCATAAGCCACGCCAAAACATACTCTCCTCGCATTGCCCGAAGATAAGTAACGCCGAGGAGCACCAAAATTCGCGCATCCTATAAGCCACGCCAAAACATACTCTCCTCGCATTGCCAAAAGATAGGTAACGCCGAGGAGCACCAAACACCGCGCATCCCATAAGCCACGCCAAAACATACGCTCCTCAGGTTGCCCGAAGATAGGCCACGCCGAGGAGCACCAAAAGCCATGCATCCCATAAGCCGTGCCAAAACATATGCTCCTCGCGTTGCCCGAAAATAGGCAACGCCGAGGAGCACCAAAAGTCGCACATTCCATAAGCCGCACCAAAACATACGCTCCTCGTGTTGCCTAAAAATAGGCAATGTCGAGGAGCGCCAAAAGCCGCACATTCTATAAGCCGCGCCAAAACCTACGCTTCTCATGTTACCCAAAGATAGGCAACACCGAGGAGTACCAAAAGCCACACATTTCATAATTCGCGGACTAACTCATAAAAAACTCAAGTTACCCACGTTGGCCGAAGATAGGCAACACCGAGGAACATCGCCGAAAAATCACGCTCCTAAAGCGTAAACTCCTCACGCTGCCTAAAGATAGGCAACACTGAGGAGCATTAGAACCGAATCAATGGGCCATGTCGATCCCGAACACTGCGCATCTCATAACCAGCGTGTCAACCACTTCTATGATTGGGAATAATGGGCACAACTTCAACAAAATTGGAGTGCTACGAACCAACAGGAAAGCTCCAACTGACGACACTTAATGATTAAAGCTGCCCTCAGTCAACCCATGCAATGTGCTCCTCAAAAACATGCATATGTTGCATGCCTACCGGAATATCACAAGAAACTTTAATTACATGCCAAAGTTGTAAAACTTCCAGAAATAGGAAAATCAAGCTGCGACTTAGCCAAATTTCGAGTTTAATATGAAAGTTATCTAAACTATAAGTTACCGGTCATTTGAAGTAACAGCCCTGTGAACTAGGGGCATACATCGATACTCAAATAAAAACAACTAAAAAAAATAAGTTCACAAGTTCTGTTACTCGGAACAGAGAATTGTTGCTCCAAATAAATTTTTTTTGAGGCAATTACAGAATTGGATAAGTGTAAACAAAACAAGCACAAATACACAGAACACATATGAACAGACAGACAAGAATACAGTAAAATATCAATGTATTGCTTATAATTTTCTTTACACAGGGCCAAAACGTGGGGGCCGTACCCACACAACACCGGCAAACAAAAAGAAAAGACAGTTTCCACGACAGAAACATTAAGTGTAGACTCTGCACTTGTACAAAATGACTTAAAAGGAACCAAAATCAAATTAGTTTTCACACAAGCACCTCAACGCTTCCTTCTACCGCTCCCCTTTCCACCCTTTGTTGGCAGCTTCTGCTTCTTCTCAAGAGTGGTGTCACTGCTAGTAATATCAACAAGCTCCTCAGTGGCTATGTCCTCCTCTTGCTTTGCAGCCTTCTCAGAAGATTCTCCCTTACCTATGCGCTTCCGTTATTTGCGGGAGCTCTTCGAGGCTTTAATCGCTTCGACCCTTTCCTTCTTGATAGCGACCAGTTCATGCTGAGTCTTACGAGGGTGCTCCGTTTGAACTTCCTGCTCCTTAATGTCTACCGCTGTTACGTCGCCTTCCAAAGACACAAAGGGGTCATCCAGGCCATGAAGCACGGCTATCTCTTCGGACTCCGGCCCCAGATGCGAGCCAGACACGGATATGGAAACAGGAACAGGAATAGAGACGATCACGGAGGCTGTAGAAATAGCAGCAGGTCCAGGCACTGAGGAAGCTGGCACATCAACAGGAAAGGTAGATAGACCTATAATATAAAAAACGAAAGCATTAAATTCTTCCTGCTCTTGCGGCGTAAGTTGGAAGCTCACGAACTCAGAGGAAGCAAGAACATAACCTACACCGGAGGAATGGTCTAGAATGTCGACTTTATACTCACCACCTTCACCTTCTTTCGATGGCTTAACTACCCGAGGAAGAGTCTCAAGCTCTGAACTTGCTGGCAGGTCATGAGGCTGCACTGATGATTCGCCAGCGCCAGAAATAAAAGGCTTAGTGAGCGCTTCGGTGGCAGCTGTCAAGGCGGCATCGGTGACTTCTTTCTCTCTTTCAACTCGTAAAATTTCCCAGCCCTCGAGCAAAGCTTTCTTTGATTCTTCATTAAGGTAAGTGTCCTCCAAATCCTGCTCAGTGTAGATGTCACCGCTATCAGCAAAACGGGACAGGATTTCTTCCCAGACCAAAGCGAGGGTGCGTGGGAATTTCAGACCTAAGTAGCTGAGACTCCCCTCGTGCAACAAGGAGTTAACATAGAAATTCAGGATGGTCGCGTCCAGTTTTTCCATCTTTCTTTCAAAAGCATTTTGAAGCTCCAAGTAATCCGCTCTAACGGTGGCCTTCTCAACTTCAATAGCAGACTTACCGGCGCTGAGCTGCGTGACCTGAGCCTGTAACCTGCCAATTTCTCGGCTTGGTCGGAAATAGTCTTGTTGTGCCCCTCAATGATGAGGTCGTGATCAGCAATAGTTTTCCTTTGAGCCTCAATGGTCGCGTTGCAAGCAGCCACTTCTTCTCTTAATTTCGCCTCTTCGGTGTGAGCTTTTTTTATCTCGTCTCTATAGACGACCTCAATTCTAGTGTGCACCTCTTTCACTTCTTTTAGCAAGTTGGCGCTCCTCTTGCCGTCTTGAACTGCCGCTGCTTTATCCTCCTCTAGTAGTTTAATTTTGGCATCGTGTTATGACAACGCCTTTTCGAAACCATCCTTCTCTGACTTGAAAGAGAGGATCTCTTGGTAGTTATTGCGATTGTTGTCCACTAGTTGCTTACATAGTCTCTCACATCCTTCGGCCTGATCCAAGTCACTTTGAATAGCCTGAAGGTGTGGCATGTACGAACCTTTGTGAACCGAGTGCAGATCGCGATCAAACTTAACTCCCTTTAAGAACCAACCAAGGAGCGCTGCATCAAGCTTAGGTGGGGCCCGAAAGAAGAATATAAGCAGGTCTTCAGTGAGGACATAAAGCACTAGGAGCAGTAACAATGGAAGATGGGGGATGTAAGTTGAAGGCGGATCAGGAGCAGAATTGACGGGGATTTCTTGACCCGTTGAGGAACTCATCAGAGTGGAAACATGTTGTTCCGAAGAATGCGAACGATGATCGAATTTTGATCTCTTCGATGGCTCCTATCTTTCATCAAAAGTTCTCCTTTTCTCATACCCGCCTTTGTATGACCGGCCCCAATCTCTTTCGTCTTGGCAATGGGCTTCGGCCTCTAGTTCCCTCCTCCTTCTGTATTCCTCCTTTGTTTCTTCAGGCTGATAGCGACCGGAAGGACGCTTAGACCAGCGCTGGGAGTTGGTGAATTCTTCGAAATCGTCATAGAGGCCACGACCTCTCATCATACCTAGCATAAAGCACAAATAAAAGATTTTAGAAACAGAAAATAGGCACGGAAAGAAAGTGAGAAAGTAAGTGCAATCCTAATGAAATGTGTAGTGTATATCGGGGAAAGGCCTAAAGCGTCATCACGAACCGGATCGGGCGGCCATCGTGGGCAAAACCGGACTAACTTCAGGCGCAATATTGCCTAAATGGGGGGGCACCTCCTCAAATTTAAAATCTTCCCCCATAAGCGCATCAAAATCGACGTAGACGTCGCTCAAATCTCCGAACTCTGCGTCGACATCTCTACCCGGAGAATCCTGATGCTCTTTGTTCTCTAGGGCACTATCTTTATCGCTCACATCTGGAGGAGGAGAGCTCGGAAGGACGGAACTCATGCCTGGAGTCTTATCGCACGATTCCGATTCCTTATCGTTGGACTCTGCGTAGAAGTCGTCTGCGTAGAAGTTGTCACTAGAAGTGGACTCGTTGCTACTACTCTCGAGTTCCCCTTCCTCTTTATCTAAGCCCATTGCGTCCTTGCCTTCCCTCTACTGAAACCCTAATTCTTCCTCTTCCGGGATTGATGATAGTTTGACCAAGCCGCTAACTCCAATCACAGTAGCGTCTCTTCCTACACGGGCCTCTTCAGTTGATTCTCCGGATACGCCCTCTCTCTCATGAAAAGCGCTTTATTTAGAACTACGAGAAGAAGTAGATCGTATGCGAACCCTGGACCGGGCAAGGGAGGGGTCTTCAACTTGAACAGCAGATCTCCCTAGATGCAATAATCCATATCAGAGCAAGTTCTCATCGGTAAGCAAGACTTTGACGATCCTTTCTTTAGCATCAATAGCCTTTAGGGTCCGAAAAACTTCATCAAGAGACGCATCCCTATTTGGCCTTGGGATAACTGCAAGAAGTATACAGCTTGTTAGAAACTCCATAGCAACGCGTCAGAACTCGATAAGTATGGAAGGGAACTTACCCCCCGTCGTCCAAAGATGGTTAAACCCCTTGGGGCATCTAATGAAGAAATACTACGTCTTTAACCGGGACAAGTTTCTCTGCAGACGCGAAACGATTTTCCGGTTCCTCCGGGCTTCAATTATGATCAAAGATGGACATTCATCCCTCTTTTTGAACGATAGAAAGTACCGCAACTCGTCAAAGTTTGGAGCGCGGTTCAACGTCCACATGAAGAGAACATGCAAGCAAGTCAAGATGGCATAGTCGTTGGGATGAATCTGAAATGGGGCAATGCCTAATTTGGAAATAGTCTCGCGCAAAAAGTTGTTGAAAGGAGGCACGGCTCCATTCAAGCACATATACCGATGGCAAGCGGTATATCTCGAAGGAGGCATGTGAGCAAACTCATTTTTCTCCAGTAAACGTACGTCCTCTTTTGGTATACCATGTTGCACGTAGATATTGTGCAGAACTTTAGCGGAGACCACTGAAGAAGCTCTCTCTGGTGGGTTGAGTAGAACTCTAAAGTTGGGAGGCGTTCGATCCACGACCGGCCCGACTGGGACCAACTAACCGTATTCTACTTGTGAAGTGGTAGGAGAAAGAGCGACGGATGGCGACTCGGTTGTGGAAAGTGTCGGACTTCCTCCACTCGATTTACGGCGCGAAGATGGGTGCTTCATTCTAAAACAACGGAACTCGCGTTCAAAACGGTCAAATGATTTTATTCTAATTTAATAATTTCCCCTATAACATTTGAATTCTGGAGAGATATCGATTCGCACCTGTGCAATGGACTTCAAGTGTGTA
Organism: Allium fistulosum; assembly: GCA_030737815.1. Classification (NCBI taxonomy): domain Eukaryota; kingdom Viridiplantae; phylum Streptophyta; class Magnoliopsida; order Asparagales; family Amaryllidaceae; genus Allium; species Allium fistulosum. Next base: position 1,286,652,893 of record CM060903.1, on the reverse strand, counting down.
CTGGAGCAAGTGCAGCGTGCTGTCTATGAGGGATGAGCTTGGTATCCAAAACAGTACGAACGCTCTATCTTGTGTAGATAGTTCGCTCATAGTGGAAAAGTAAACGAATTTCTCGCATCATTCCCATTTGTTTTTACTTCATGTACACTTACTCGTTATCGATCAATGATCTATAACGGATCCGTTGTCTGAAGCGATGCGGAAAACTCTTCTCACTACGGGAACACCGAGCGTGCAACAAGCAAGCAGGATAAGTCCAAATCCTCTGAAAGAGTCAGGACCAATTAGTGATGTGTCGTGTAGTACCAGCTACGGAACTTGGCACTAGTCAATTCTGGCCTAATGGACGAAGATAGCAAAACGTGTCAAGCACCGGGCCAAGACCCGAATGTCGTTCTGAAAATACTCAAGACTCGATTTACTATCTTCCTCCATTAGACCGCAATCAACTCAAACTTCTCACGATCCACATCACAAACGCGACCTCGCCAACAAATTGTTAAACAAACACTATGATAGTAGACCGACCTTGGATTAAACTCTAAACATGAAATTGGTCGAAGACTTAAATCAACAATCCAAAGATAAGCTGGTGACAAGCTAAGGAATTGGGTCGACAGCAATCTGATGGCAAGTCAGAGGCGATTCACAGCGCAAGCTGTCTAGGGTTTCGGAAAAGAATGATCTGAGAATCACTAGGAAGAGTCACGACAAGTCGCTGGAAGGAATCACAGCAGGTGAAGGATGGATCGAGGCACTGAGGATCGGATCGCCTAGGGTTGGATTGCACAAAGACAAAGCACTCGGGTCGTGTGAGGGAGATGAACTGGCTCGGCTCGAATAAGTGTTTACCCCAGCTCGAATGGGTAATATAGGCAACTGAAAATAAGAGAAGGGTGAAAAATCTTCTAAGTACTTAGGTCGCTAGCGATCCATCATCCATGAATCGCTAGCGACCCATACAGTTAAAGACAACTTGAAACAATCAGGTCACTAGCGATCCATCGCCCATGGATTGCTAGCGACCCATGAATTTAGAGGCGAATTTTTCTCAAACTCGTGTTGCGACATCTACCCATCATTTCGAAGCATACCGGAAATCTATGAAGAGAAATTCGATCTTTTATGACAGGCGATCGGCAGTATGACCTACTACGTACCCGCAAAACTGTGATACGATAACTTGGAATTTGACAAGCAGATGTTAAAAGCGATAACTTCCATACTATGTAGTTAATGCCCCGCTATTACCCCGCTATAACCTCGCTATATCTCATAGCGGATTTCTATCGCTACGATATTTCCATATAGCCCCAAAATATAGCATTTCCGCTTTAAGCCCCGCTATTTCCGATATATCATGTTATTCCTGCTATATTCCGCTATTTCCGCTATATCTTCTTTAATAAAATGAATTAAAAAATTGCATTTATACATTATAAAAATTTATAAACTAATTTATTTGATTTAATTTTTAATATATTTTCAGAAATGAAAATACTCTAATATTTTACTAAATTCAATTATGTTATATAATAGTTTTACGTTTATTTAAAGTATATTCGCATATGTTTTTATTTAAAATTATTTATGTATTAATTATAATTCAATTGAATGATAATTTTTCATTTAATTACCATTTATATATTTGTAAAAACATTAAGTACGAGTTTTATATGTTATTTTAGAGCCATCCGCTATATCCCGCTGTATCCTCGCTGTATCACCGCTATGACTTTTTGCACCTCCACCGCTTTGAATCTGCCGAGCGCTTTAACTGCACAGCTTCCAGTGCATGCATTGTCTCCAATGAAGACGTACTCTGGGGGGAAATGTTATCCGGGTTTTTAACCCAACAGGATCCAAGAGAAGATGAAACAACTTGATGAAGTCAGAATGGCTCGGAACTCAACTAGAAGGGCTGAAGCAATGGGTTAAAGAGAGCCAAGTCCTGTTACAAATGCAACGACTGAGTTCGATTAAACCAAGAGACCAACGTCCGTTCAGTCCAATCAGCATTCAAATACAACCAGCTAGTAAATCGTCATCAAAACAGAGCAACATGCAATGACACCAGATGAACAACGTCAATACAAAGCAATGAAGTCATTCCAGACATCAAACTCCAAAAATAGTCTAAGTTCATGGATTGCTAGCGATCCATACTCGATGGATTACCAGCAATCCATACAAAATCATGGATCGCTATGACATGAGGAAAGCAAAGACGACCTAAAAGATGGGAGCAAAAATATGCTAAGTGTATGGATCGCCAGCAATCCATGCACCATGGATCGCCAGCGATCCATACTTGAACACGACATTCTGGCGAGCTAGCGTAGTAAAGAAATGGGAAAACACCTAAGTCATTAGCCTGCGAGCAAGCTAAGTCTATGGATCGCTAGCGATCCATAGACATTGGATTGCTAGCGATCCATGGTTTTGCTCAGGTCGCGAGCTAAACTCCTCTAGGTTGTCCTACGTCCATCTGTGATCAATTGACGAAGTGGCCTAACCCAGAAGCTCTTCGATATCTATAAATATCGTCCTGCCTGCAACATAAACAGGATATTTTCCGGACTGGTTGCTGAAGCTCTGTTGGAAACTTTCTTCACTCTCTACCTCCCTCACAAAAATCTCCAAAGGGATTCACTGTGATTCTCTAGTGGATTCCAACTCTGGTGATTCAATCTAGCTAAGGATAACCAAAAGCTTCGTAATCAAACACCACTTGTAGCAGCAATCAGTCATAATAAAACTATAAAGTGGACGTAGGCTTCATTAACAGCCGAACCACTATAAAAATTCCTTGTCTTTTTTCTTTTACTGTCTTTTTCTATATCTGTTATCTGTGATATTGCTCTGTCAGAACAAGGCTGGTGCTTTCAAACTCAAACCAGGGTGTTGATCCATTTTTTGGGTTAACACAGATGAAACTATATTTCTGACCATGTTAAGTGCATGTAGTCATACTGTCATGATTTAAGAAGGCTTAACTGTATTTGATGGTATGAGAAGCATATACAATATTGAACCATGCGTAGAACATTATATTTGCGTAGTTTATTTTCTTGGTAGGTCCAGGCATTTTGAAAGTTTGCTCTAACATTAAATAACAAGCAATATTACCTGAACATATTTCCATAGAATTGCTTTCAAATCGCCACCAAGTTGCCTCCAACCATTAAGTGTAAATGGAATGTGCTCACGAACAAGTGTCCCTAAATAATAAGATAATTTCACCGACCCTTTTCCTACCGGTACGCCCGATGAGTTAAACTCAACTTCTATTCGGCTTGCAACATCTAAGGAAGTCTTTTCACTTTAGTTGGTCCTCTAGTCCTTTCAAAACCAGATTTACATCTACGGCTTCGATTGTTCGATCGATTTCCACTGTAGTTTCAGGATTTTCATCAATTTGCATATTCATGCATGCGAATGACTTGCTGCATTTCCAACATCCATGTTTTCCAAAGGTGGATCAATATGCTCTCTCTTTGCATTAGACCTGTCGGATGCATATTTGGATTCTTCGAGTTTTTTTATTGTGAGTAAGCTTCTTGTTCGTTGTCCTCTTCGTAGTTTTAACCATTTTCTACGGGTATAACAGAATTTTGAGCATTTCAGGGAATTATTATGAAAATTTGAATTTCAAGCTATAAGAAAAACAACCATCACATCTTATTTAAGAAAAATAATATATTGATGAATATACCCATCTAAGAAAAACAACCAATTATGACCTGTTAAAAAAATGGTATGCTGCTGCCTGAAAGTGAACTTTGACTTACTATTTTTTGGTTAATATTAGATAAGTGTACCTGCTAACAAAGATGGATATAATTGTTTTATGGGTGCATAAGCCATAGAACTCGCTAAAATAACATAAAAAGAATAATACATTTCCGCTATATATGATTCCAAAGCCGTGCTTTAAGTCGGCAAAAAATATTGTACTTTCTTTAGCACTATCTGTGGAAGAAAACATACCATAGGAAGGGTTTAACCTATAAAGTACAGCTCATTTAAGTTTAATAACTTCTACCCTCGTGGAAAAAATTATTTCCATTCTTGTGAAGCAATTTTTGCTAACAAAAGCTGATCATGTAGTGACTCTCAAGGACAATAATTCTGAATTCACAAACCAAAACAAAGTAACACGAGAACAAATTACTCTAAATAATTAAATACAACAGCAACCAGTGACTTTTGGTGGGTGTTATACATTTTATTGAGGCAATATTATATCCAACAGTTAACTGTAGTGGAATTGGAGATATATCCTCCCTAACTCAAATCTATAGGTTATTAATGTTCATTCTGAGAAAATTGTGTAGTTTTGAGAGTCTCATAAAAGAAATTAATGTGATATGACACTATTGACTAAAATGCATAAATTCCCTTCTATATGGAATGGTCTCATAGAAAAAATTAATGTGAATGCCTAGAATTTATGTTTGTACTTAATACCGCCAGTCCCAGCACTGTGCTTGATCAATGAGGGATATAAAAAATAAAAACTTGTCCTTTTTACCTATGGGCTATACCAAACTAAGTATAGGATATCAAATGGAAAAAATAGAGTGGTGTGTTAATTTGGAATAAGAATATTAGATAAGAGAATCAAAATATCAAAAGGAATTCCAAATGATGTGGTAAGACGAATGGAAATTTTCATGATGTGTGATATTGATCTGTATGTAATAGTCATGCCCAAAGTTCTACTATGAGAATATAGATAATGATCTAAAAAAGGCACTTGCATCAACTGGGTAGAAATTTAGTCTGATCAAATAAACACTTCAACTCGTCAAAATAAGCAATGCAACATGCCAAGGTATAATCAATTTGGATACTGCAATGAAAAATAAAACATTTTTTTCTTAACTTGAAAATTTTCGTAAGGGGAACAAAATAAAATTATAAATTGTCGATTTTATAATTTATTTCTTATTAATTTCTTGCACATTTAGCATTCAGAGAGTATAATGATGAAGAAATAATTATAAAAGCCAATGCTGTTGCATCAAAGGAAAATAGTGCGATGGAGAATTGTTCGAAGTGGTGACGAGGGTTGAGATTCAAAGCAGTAACGTGTTTCGAGGAGGGAGAAATATTAAATTCCAAATCAATAGGTTTTAAAATTCAACATTACATAAGACATCAAATCCAACTCAAAACTATTTTTTGACCATCCAAAATAAAACATGACATTAGAACTACTCAAGTATGTCTTCGCAATCCTCTCTAGCATAACTAGCATGCTCGACCAAGTCCTCGATTTCTTCATAATCTCCTGCAACATAGCTTACTTCTTCAATAAAATTATCTATCTCTAATTTATGAAAACCCCTTGGCGGTGCTTTCATAACAACATGCCAATTAGAAAAATTATTCTCTCTTGAATAATAAACTAGTTTCACTAAAGATGCGAGGATATAAGGGCCTTTTGAAAATGAAACCTGACTTTGTAAATTAACAAGAGTGAATCTATCTTCAACTTTCATCACATTTTCTATGTTAGCCTAATGACACTTAAAAATAAGAATATAAAAAATATTATAATCTAATAAAATTATATCAGTCGATATCCCATACTACGTGACTACGTCAACCACTTAAGAACTGTCTTTTGCACTTGCTCTACACATGGTATTCGCATCATAGGTCACTCTGCTATATTCTGAGTTTCTCCATCAACATCTTTTATACAAAATCACTTTCCGTTAATAATATATCATTTACAGGACAATGCAATATATTTAGGATTATATGTAATCCATTTTAACATTTCATCATGATACTTTGAGTCAATATGTATCTGAAAAATATATTTAAAATGGATTTTAAAATAGTATCCTTAATTCATATATGAAAATATTGAAATTTTTTAACAAACCTTCTTTTTAATCCAATCTGCGAAATTATCCCCATGATTTTTCAAAAGTAACGTTGCATAATTTTTCTAAGCGCTTATTTGAATTTTGCAACTCCTCCAAATGCAAACTAGTATAATAATAGTGATGTTAAGTTATAACTGCAAATACAAACACAACAAAGCAATGGAAGCATAACATAATATATACCCACTTCAAAAATGGTTCCACCACGGCCATATTCATTAGCACCGCTAAATGAGAAATTTCTTTCTCCTTGTAAGACAACGTAACTGGTTTGGACATTGAAATTGGATGCCTTTCAAGTATTGCGTTATCTTCATAATCTTCATTTCAATCTATTTTTCCATATTTATCAATTTACTCAAAAATTCATTAAAAATCTCATGCATTCTTCTGCATGATAGGATTCTGCAATGCACCCCTCCGGTCATGCATAATTCCTTACGTAAGCTTTAAGTGTTTTCATATATCTTTCAAAGGGATACATCCAACGAAAATGAAGTGGTCCACACAATCATGTTACCCTTCAAAGATGAATTATCAAGTGTATCATAATATTGAAAAATGAGTGTGGAAATTATCTTTCAAGTTAATAAAATATTTTAATGATCTCGTCATCGAGTTGCTGAAACTTTTCTCTATCAAGAACACATTGACATATTTTATTGAAAATCGAACATAGACGAATAATTGCTTTTTTAGATTTTGTTGGCAGCAAACTTCATAGTGCGGATATTAATTGTTGTAGCGGAACATGATAATCATGAGTCTTCAAACCACTAACTTTACAATCCACCAATGATACACAATTTTTCAAATTTAAGCAATAACCATCGGGACCTTTGAATTCATAGCTCTTTGCAGAATGTTTTTTCCTCTAAATTTGACAATGTATACAGAGCCAGTGAAAGATATGTATTGGTCCCACGAGGTTGTGCATAAAGACCATGTCGAATTTCCCAATCCTCTGAATCATGTCTACAATTAAACCCATCCTTTGATTTGTTGTCATGCAACATTGTACTCAATGTGCTTTCACAAACATTTTTCTCAATGTGCATTACGTTTAAATTATGGCGTAGCGGAAGTTCCTATAAAAAATAAAAGTTAAGCATTTAAATTTTCGATATTTTATTTTCAACAAATCAATAAAGAAAAGTGGAACTTAAATACCAACCTCCCAATATGGCAAGTCAAAAAAGATTGATCTTTTTTTCCACCTTGATAGCTCTTTTTTTTCATAGGATCATTATCTTCATTATCATCATCTTCGCTAGCGTCGTCATAACCTTTTCCCTTAATCTCTCCTTTTTTGGTTTAACTTATATTATTTAGCTTCACACTCTTCTTTATGCTTTCAGTGCCTTTTCTAAAATCATTGGGAAAGTCTTTCAAAATAAGAGAGATGTTTTTTCCGGTTAGAATTATAGGCATCTGCCCATCCTCCATAGTGTTATCAAACCAATCTTTTTTTCCTCAATGGATTTGAAGAGGGTAAAAATCTTCTATGACCCATATAAACATTCTTCCGACTATATTTCAAACATTGATGAAAAGTATTGACACCACATAATGGACAAACTTTTTTACCCTTTACACAACATCCAGCAAGATTACCATAAGCTGAAAAATCATTTACTGTCCACAGTAAAATAGCCCTCATGTTAAATAGTGTCTTACTTAAAGCATCATATGTCTCAACTCCACTACTCCACAAGTAATGCAAGTCTTCTACTAATGGCGCCGGATATACATCAATATCATTTCCAAGTTGCTTTGGACTTGGAATTAGAAGTGTTAACATAATATTCTCCTTCTTTATGCATAACATAGGCGACAAATTATATTCACAAGAATTACTAGCCAGCAATTATACTTGGAGCTTAACATGGAAAATGGATTGAACCCATCTGTAGCTAGATCAAGTCTAAGATTATATGGATCGATTAAAAATGTTTTCCAATTTTCATCAACCACACTCCACGTTACAAAATCTATGGGATGTCGCATCTTTCCATCACTACTTTTATTTTTGAAATGTCACCTTAATTCTTCTGCCATCTTTTCAGATCTAAACTTTCTTCTAAATCTTGGGATTATTGGAAAATATCTCAACACTTTAACCAGGAAACCTTGGATAATCTCCTTTGTATCCTGATTTATCTTCCATCGTAAAGAACCACATTTTGAATAATTATTAAAAAAATTGTACTCTTAACGAAAATGACAACAATCATTCTCACAAGCATGAATCTTTTCTAACCCAATATCATACAGTTTGTGGAATTTCTTTACTTCATATAAAGTCTTGGAAAGTACGTTATTCCTTGGCAAAAACAAATGTTGGACGTTAAGAAGTTTATCAAAACCAGTATCAAATAATCTAATTTCACATTTAAGATTATGCAAAGTAGTGATGACAGATAACTTTGTATGGTCTGTGCACCAGGATACAATGGGGTTTCCGCATCTTCCAAATTTTGAAGTAAATCATCAAGTCATCTTTGTGCATCGTCCTTATCTTTGTCATCATCAAAAAAGTATGATTAAAATAGTCTTTATCTTCATAGTGAATCGCTTTGAGTAAGTCGTACGTCTCACCCATTTTAATCTTTTTTCAACATTCTCTTGGTCGCCATGATTATATCACATATTGTCTTTATACTTAGGATCCATTCCCTTTATAATTAGTGCTCAGTAATGGTTTCGTCGTAGTGACGACTAAGATTTTGACAATCTAAACAAGGACACAAATTTTTTTCCACATCTCGTAAATTTTCCTTCGCAACACACACAAAATTCCGACCTCCTTGGCCATACTCTCTACTAGTTCTATGATAAAATCGAAAAGAAAAAAAATGTTAGCTTTTATTATCAAAGTATTAATTCCAAAGTAAAGTATAAATTAGCTACTATATGATTACCTATGTATATGCAACCAATCTTTCTCCATCATCATTTACAATATGTATGCAACAAAGTATATAAAATTCAAATAGTAATTAGTTATTAGTTATAAACAAAGAGTTAACCACTGTTTACCTACATAATAAATATTTATACCCAAAAATGATACCTAAAGGCAAAGGAACATAAAATATGTCAATGGCTAAGACTTTAATTTAAAAAGGAATAACTAAAAACAAATTTGTAAAATTTGACATAAGTCAATATTAACATCTATGAAAAGTGCATAAGTAAACATACAATATAATGGACCTTGGTTGTAATCAGCAAATCATTGTTTAGACCCAAAAAAATGATACTTAAAGGCAAACAAACATATAACATGTTGAATTATGCAATATTGACAATCCTACTGGAAAATTATAATGGACGTTAATTATTAGTAGTATCATTTATTCTAAAGAGCATAAATTTTGTATGAAATTAGGTACAAATTGACTCATTAACTAGGAGCCATGAAATCTTTACTTTAAAATGTTCTGGGAAGACTTTTCAATTGTGCTGCTTAAAACAATAAAACCATTTTCTAGCAAGATCTGGGTGAGATAAATGAGATTTAAAATAGTGATGATGAGTGGTGAGAAATAGTAGCTGTATCGTTATTATGCATTGCACTGTTCGTCAGTGGTATTTCCCCGTTGATTTAAATTGTCTTCTCTAGCAAATTTTTGAAACTAGTGCAAATATATGTTAGTATCTATATCCAAGTTCAGTCTCTCTTGCCCTCTTAGTCGCTTGCCAGAGTGGATGTCTCTATATGCGATTAAGATCATTGATCTATTATATTAGGCAATTCAATGTCCATCAGTCACTGTGTATTGAACATTCAATTTTTATATAGCCCTGCTATCATCTACAATGTTCTCACTGCTTGACGTCAATAAGAGTAGATCCTAGAAGCTCTAGGTCAACAATAATTACTAAGTATGAAATATATATTGCAATTTTTTTAAAAAAAGTTACAAATATTTCAGTCATTATAATACAAACTTCCATAATGTCATCTCTACAACATTACTTCAAGTAAAATATCATAATATTGTCCAATTTTGTATATCAAATGGTACACTAGAGACCAAATGTATTTAAAAAACAATAAATGATGTAAATGTTAAATTTTGGCGACATTATATGGAGAATTATAGAGGTCGGAAGTAGCTTCGTAATGGAGAAAATGGTTCGCAAATCGGAGTTCGAAGGTGGAAGTTATGGAGAAAAAGGTGGAGAAATGCTGAAATAACAGTGACAGACGTTTGGGGAAATCCACAGACGTTTGTCGCATCAGCAAACCTGAACCCGAGCCTTATGACAGACATCTTTGAAAAATCACATACATCTATCGCTTCAGAAAACTTGCATCCCGAGTTATTGGACAAACGTCTCTGAAAAAGGACAGACATCTGTGGTGGCCTCCGACTGTTTTTCAGGCTTGGGCTTGACGTGAAGATTTGTGAGATATGCATGGTCAATTTTGGAACTTTGCCTAGGTTTTTTAGTCTCCTATATAAGCTAGCTTCAGGTTCCAGATCTAAAGGCAAGCAAGCAACAGAAAGCGACTGCAAGAGATTAGCCTCCACTAATTAGGGTTTATCAAAACCTAATTTTTCTTCAATTCTCTTCTCCATAAATCAATTCCTATTAGAATTTTGATCATTGTAATCAATCTCTTGTACTCTTCTCATCAATATTAATAAAAGCTTTCTCTTAAAGTGGATGTACACTAACACAACGTTAGTGGAATCACTATAAATCGCTGTGTAATTTATTATTTCGTTATTGCTTTGATTTCTATATTACTTGTTTGGGGATTGTGATTGTTTTTGGATTGGATTGATTGGAATTAAGATATTGATTGGTTGTTTTTACACTTCTTACCACGATCTCATTTTCCGCTGTGCTTTTGGGGTTTTGATTTGAGTGGTATCTAGTTGGAATCCCATCCCAACATTTGGTATCAGAGCATTGGTGTTGGTAGGTGGTTGTAAAAATGCCGAAATCAGATAATACCTTAAGTAGTTCCTCAATGGGTAATCCAAGTGGTGTAGCTCCTTATGTACGTGGTTTGTATGCAGCTTCTGGATCACAATTGGTTATAGACAAGTGGAATGGCGATAATGATTTTGAAAAATGGCAATGGAAGATGAAAGCGGTTCTAAGGAGGAATCAGGTGCATCGGGTAGTGTTTGACACACATTTGTTGCCAGTGGGCGTCTCAGTTGTTGAGAGAGAGGAAATGGAAGAGTGGACATTCACTACACTTCAACTTGCTATGGGAGAGAATGTTATCTCTGAAATTAGTGGTGAGACCACCGCTAAGGGTATTTGGGACAAGTTGAAGGAGTTATATATGAAGAAGTCACTAACTAATCGTTTGATCTTATTGCGAACGTTCTTCACCTATAAGATGAAGGAAGGTACTTTGCTAAAGGCGCACTTGAATACTTTTGATGATTTGCTAATAAAGATGAAGGAAGTAGATTTGAAGATTGAGGAAGAGCGAAAGGCGATGATATTGCTGTGTTCATTGCCAGACCGCTATACAGGTTTCTCAAATAGTTTGATCTATAGTTGGGATACATTGACTCTAGATGATGTCAAGGTAGGTCTTCTTAGCAAGAAGTTGCGGGATCAAATGAAGGAGTTGGGTGATGGAAGTAGTGGTGCTGGTAATAATCATGGTTTATTTATGGAGAAGGAGAGGTATGTGAAGAAGGAGAACCAAGGGGTTCTAAATCAAGGAACCCCGGTTGGAGAGGAAAGTCGAAAGAAAGAAAAGGCATGTGCTATATTTGTAAGAAGCCTAGTCATCGGAAGAATGAGTGTCCAAACAAGGAGAAGGCAAAGAAGGAAGTAGCATCTTCATCAGTAGCAGTGGGGAGTGGAGTTGGTGAGGGAGATGTAGATGTTTTGTCGGCGGTAGCATCGGATGTTTCGGGTAGCGAATGGGTGCTCGATTCGGAGGCGCCTTATCATATGACGCCAAATTGGAATTGTTTTTCTCCTTACATCGACAAAGAAGGAAATTGAATTGTTATGGGAAATGGTGCTATTTGTAAGTCGAAAGGCATTGGTTCCGTGCAAATTCGGATGTTTGATGGAGTGGTTCGTACTCTCACTAATGTACGCTATGTTCCCGGACTTAGGAAGTCTCTTATCTCTTTGGGGCAGCTGGATTCTTTAGGGTGTAAGATCACTGTTGAGAGTGATAGCTTGTGGGTTTCGAAGGTGGCACTTGTGGTGATGAAGGGTGCTAGGACTCATGGTATTTATTTTCTTCAAGGAGTGACAGTAGAAGGTGAAACTTGTATTGGAGGTTATAGTTCTCATGGCTTGGATGCGACTAAGTTGTGGCATTTGAGATTAGGTCATGTCTCAGAGAGGAGTTTGGATGTTCTTTAGAAGAGGGAGATGATCGATGGAGAGAGTTTCAACAAGATAGAGTTTTGCGAAGAATGTGTCATAGGGAAGCAAACTAAAGTTTCATTCGGTGAGGGAAAACACGATTCGAGAAGGGTTCTTGAGTATGTTCACATGGATATTTGGGGACCGGCACCGGTAGCTTCTTTGGGTGGAGCTCGCTATTATATTTCTTTCATAGATGACTTTTCTCAAAAATTTTGGTTGTATGTAATGAAGGCCAAGTCGGAGGCATTTGCAAAGTTCAAAGCATGGAAAGCTCTTGTTGAGAATGAGAGTGGCAAGTTTTTGAAGGTTCTAAGGTCTGACAATGGCGGAGAGTATGTTTCCAAAGAATTTTTGGAGTTTTGCAAGAATCATGGTATTCGAAGGCATTTTACTACACCTGGAGATCCACAGTTGAATGGTGTTGCAGAGAGGATGAATCGTACTCTACTTGAGAAAGCTTGATGCTTGAGATTGACATCGGGTTTGGCTAAGGGATTTTGGACTGAAGCTTTGTCAACCACAGTTCATATTATTAATCGAATTCTATGCCCAGCTATTGGTAACAAAATTCCGGAGGAAGTATGGAAGGGAAAGAGCATTGACTTGAGTTATCTTCATGTGTTTGGTAGTCCGGTTTATGTGCATGATCCAGGAAATAATAAGCTTGAACCTAGAGCTTTCAAGGGTATTTTGCTTGGTTATACGGATGGAGTAAAAGGCTATCGGATTTGGAATCCAAAAACGAAGAAGGTAGTGAATTCTCGTCAAGTTACTTTTGATGAGTCAGCAATGTTCGAGGAGAATGTGAGCTCATCGGATGTTCCGAATTTGGTTCATGGTGAATCAAAGGAGAAGGAAGTTATTTCCACATTTTTTCGAAGGAGTAGAGAGAGTAGAGTAGTTGGAGATGCTTGCAAGGAGGTAGAGTTTGATGTTACATCACATAGTCCACAGGGTTCCTCTAGTAGTGTTGGTGATGTGCATGATTCTAGAGAAGATTCGGTTCAAGGTGGAGCCGAAGGGAGTTTGGGTGATATTATTGCTACTCGGGTTAGACGTCGTACTAGACCACCCGAAAGATATGGTGATTGGAACTATCTTAGCTTTTGTGATAATTTGGACTATGCTCATCATGTAGTCCAAGATGAGCCAATGGACCTTGATGACGTCATGGAGTCGAGTGATAGCTCGAAGTGGATTTGTGCCATGGAGGAAGAGATGCAATTATCATTGAAGAATCAAACCTGGGATTTGGTTCCACTTTCTAAAGGAAACCGCACGATTGAGTGAAAATGGATATACAAGGTGAAGGACGATGGGAGGTACAAAGCTAGGCTAGTGGCTAAGGGATTTGCACAAAGGAAGGGGAAGGAGTATGATGAGATATTCACACCGGTAGTGCGCCATAATTCTATCCGGATATTACTTGCTATAGTTTCTATTCATGACTTGGAGTTGGAGCAACTAGATGTGAAAACTGCCTTCTTGCATGGTGACTTGGATGAAGACATCTACATGGAGCAACCGGAAGGTTTTGTTGTGGATGGTAAGTCAAATTTGGTTTGCTAGTTGAAGAAATCACTATATGGTTTAAAGCAATCACCTAGACAATGGTACAAGAGATTTGATCATTTTATGCCTGAAAATGATTTTGACAGAAGCATCAAGGATGCTTGTGTTTATTTCAAGAAATTGAAAAATGATTGTTGGGTGTATTTACTCTTATACGTGGACGACATGCTCATTGCTTCTAAGGATAAGAATGAAATCAACAAGCTAAAACTGAGTTTGAAATCGGAGTTCGAAATGAAGGATCTTGGAGAAGAAGAAGGATATTGAACATGGAAATTGAAAGAGATAGAAAGCATTTTGAGATGAAACTAACTCAAAAGGAATACATTGAGAAACCGCTTTTCCGGTTTAGCATGGAGAATGCAAAGGCGTCAAATACACCTTTACCTTTGCATATGAAGCTTTCAAGTAAGTGATTACCTATCTTGGAGAAAGATAAGGCTTATATGGCAATGGTGGCATATGCTAGTGCGGTTGGAAGTTTAATGTATGCTATGGTGTGTACAAGGCCCGATATTGCAAATGCCATCGGGATGGTTAGTCGATATATGGCTAATCTGGAGAAATAGCATTGGGAAGCTGTAAAGCTTTTATTGAGATACCTTAGAGGCACATCATCTCATGGTCTTGTTTTTGGCGGTAGTAAGGCGATGGATTGCAAGTTGGTTGGTTATTGTGATTCGGACTATGCCGGTGATAGGGATCAGATAAAATCAACGTTCGGATATGTCTTCACACTTGGGGGTACAGCCATAAGTTGGAGATCGAGATTGCAGACCGTAGTTGCTTTATCCACTACGGAGGCGGAGTTGATAGCCACGGTGGAGGCGGCAAAGGAGGCACTCTATTTGAATCGATTGTTGTGTGACTTGGGATTCGAGCATGATAGCATTGATGTTCGATGTGATAGCCAGAGTGCTATTCACTTGGCGGAGAATTTGGCATTTAGCTCACGAACTAAGCATATTGAGGTGAGAGGGTCATTTCTAGTAGCCATGGATGAGGATAAGAAAGTATATCTTCGGAAAGTGCACACTAAGGATAACGCGGCGGATATGTTCACTAAGGCATTACCAGTTGGGAAGTTCGAGCATTGCTAAAAATTAATTCGCTTGGAGAAGTGCTAGGTGCCACGGGGTGGCACGGTTGAGAGAGGAGCTTGGTTATGGATGAGGAAGAGTATTGGTGAGAGATTGAGGTTCTATCTTCTTGGTAAGTGCTAGTTTACACTCCTCAGCACTTTAGTCTTTGGTGAGACGGTTTAGGATTTGGATGTTTTCAACATTTCATTAGCGGGTGGGGGCTTTTGCCTGAGCTCGTTGGTGGAGTGCAATGGGCGGTGGCTTTGCCGAAGCTCATTGGTAAAGCATTCATGTTTGGTTGAAGGTAGAAGAAGTGATAGTTGGTGCTATCGGTTGTTGTTGATGGTATGGTACCATTGGAGTTGGAGATGGATATAGTGTCGAGGTGGAGTGTTAAATTTTGGTGATACTATATGGAGAATTGTAGAGGTCGGAAGTAGCATCGTAATGGAAAGAATGGTTCACAAATTGAAGTTCGGAAGTGGAAGTTATGGAGGAAAAGGTTGAGAAGTGCTGAAATAACAGCGACAGACGTTTGTGGATATCCACAGACGTCTGTCGCTTCAGCAAACCTGAACCCGAGCCTTATAACAGACGTCTGTGAAAAACCACAGACGTCTGTCACTTTGGAAAACTTGCATCCCGAGTTATTGGACAGGCGTCTGTGAAAAAGGACAGACGTCTGTGGCGGCCTTCGACTGTTTTTCATGCAAGGGCTTGACGTGAAGATTTGTGAGATCTGCAGGGACAATTTTGAAACTTTGACTAGGTTTTCTAGTCTCCTGTATAAGCTAGTTCAGGTTACAGATCTAAAGGCAAGCAAGCAACAGAAAGCGACTGCAAGAGATTAGCCTCCACTAATTAGGGTTTATCATAACCTAATTTTTCTTCAATTCTCTTCTCCACAAATCAATTTCTATTAGAATTTTGATCATTGTAATCAATCTCTTATACTCTTCTCATCAATATTAATAAAAGCTCTCTCTTAAAGTGGATGTACACTAACACAATGTTAGTAGAACCACTATAAATCGCTGTGTGATTTATTATTTCGTTATTGCTTTGATTTCTATATTGCTTGTTTGGGGATTGTGATTGTTTTTGGATTGGATTGATTGGAATTGAGATATTGATTGGTTGTTTTTACACTCCTTACAACGATCTAGTCTTCCGCTGTGCTTTTGGGGTTTCGATTTGAGTGGTCTCTAGTTGGAATCCCGTCCCAACAGTAAATCCTATAAATAGTCCACCGACATATTCAACTTACATTCAAAACAACAAAAATAAATTGTATATAAAAACATGCTATCATAGCAGGTTAAATTCCACTAGTTGCCATTTGGGATGTCTACAGGTGCATATATAGCATATTTTTCCTATTAAAAAAATTCATATGATGTTTAATTCTGTAGAAAAATAGCATTTTTTTTGTTTGGACAGTAATTTAATTTTACATGTAGAAAGTCATAGTGTCTATCTATCAAGATGATCGTTCCAATATGCTTACTGAGATAAATGAATTGTATTTTCTTAGACTATACCTATCATCTTCCAAATTTTGAAACGAAATTTTTTAAAACAAATTATAGGTGAAAGCAAACCACCTAATGAACATATGATACATTCTGACAAACTGTATCATAATTTTTTTTAAGCTTCAAAACATAAAACAGGATGTCAAGAGTCATAATTTTGATTTGCCAAGCTGAGTGAACTATAAAAAATGTGTGAAATAAAATGAAAGATGGATGCAGGAATATCCCAAGCAGGAAGCCAAACAAAAATAAAATATTTATAAATTTATAATCGGGCATAAGGTAAAAATGAGAGGAGGGATAAATTGATAGAAAAGAAAGGACCACAAAGATTTTCTAGAATTGAATCTAAGCCCTATGAAGAGCAATATTGTAATTGTATAATTTTTTCAATGTCCATTTGGAAAATGAATCCGAAAGGTTAGGATGATACCTCAATGTACGATTCCCATCAACTTCAACCTCATTATCTTACTAAGTATGCTGCTACTGAAATGAATTTCATTCTTGAAGACTTAACTAATATTGGATAGTAAACACTGCAATATCAAAGGTTAGGATGCCTTTGATATAAATTGAAAATCATTGGTTTTTCACTGCAAATTAAAACCATTTAGCTTGTAGTAGTTGTGTATATCCTGGCACTATGATCGAAAATTGAGCAACAAGTCAAATCCAAAGATTAGATTACAAGCTTCATTATAGATTTGCATTATGTTATATAAAAGATTGTTGATATTTTTTTCCACATCTCTTAAATTTTTCTTCACAACATGCACAAAATTCTGAGCTCCTTACCCATACTTTCTACTAATTCTATGGTTAAAATTGAAAGCAACAAAAATGTAAGCTTACATTGTCAAAATATGTTAATTCTAAAGTTACATGTAAATTAAGTACTATATGATTATATGTGTAGACGCAATCAGTCTTTCTCCATTATCATATATAATATGCAAGCAATCAAGTATCTAAAATTAAAAATAGTAATTAGTTATTGGTTTCAAATGATTTCATCACCTTCCATCTATAAATGAGTATAACATTCACAATTAAAGAGACCATCCACACACAATTGATATATTTGTAACAAGCAACACTGATTTAATTGCCGTGAGAAATGCACTTGATTACACAAACAACATGCACAAAGTAAAACATATTTGTAAATGTAAATGTAGGGTAACAGGAACAAATATGCTTATTTTTTAACTTAAAAATAAATATTAAACATTACAGTTAACGTATTCATAATTATAGTTAGACAGTTTAAACATATAATAAGGGTCTAAAAAACATTCATAATTTAGAGGTTGAGTAACAGCAAACTGACGCGGATCTTCCTAGAGTTTTAAGGGTTCATAGTTTCTTCTTAGTACTAGCTACAATATAAATGAAATAATAGTACTCCTTCCAAAATCATATGTTAAAATTTGACATGCTTTTGAATAGTAGAATCTTAAACACTTGAACAGTATTGTACATAGTCCATAGGCTGCATATATATAAAAGGGATACATTTATGTATATGTATATATGTATGTATGTGCTTATGAATCATAAATAAGTGGTTCTAACTTAAAATCAAGAATGTGCATTAATTAAAAAACATTTTAACTCTTAGAACTGTTATGGGAATTCTAACTCGAGACCACTCAAATCAAAACCCCAAAGCACAGTGGAAAACGAGATCGTGGTAAGAAGTGCAAAAACAACCAATCAATATCTCAATCTAAATCTCAATCCAATCCAAAATCAATCACAATCACCAAACAAGTAATAGAGAATCAAAGCAATCACGATAAAATAAATAACATACTGATTTATAGTGGTTCCACTAATGTCTTGTTAGTGTATATCCACTTTAAGAGAGAGAGCCTTTATTAATATCAATGAGAAGAGTACAAGAGATTGATTACGATGATCAATATTCAAATAGAATAGATTTGTAGAGAAGAGAACTGAAAAAAACTAGGTTTTGCTAAACCCTAGTTAATGGAGGATAAAACCTTTGATTAAACTCTTGCAGTCCTTAAGTCATCTTGCTCTGAATCCTGAAAATAGCTTATATAGTGAACCATCCTTCCATGACAAATACTCAATTTGCCCCTTGAAGCCCTGCAAACAAATTCACAAATTCTGGATTTGAAAAATAAAACTACATCGTGTCAGACGTCAGTCGCAACTTTCGAGCTGCAGTAAACTTGCCGTCAGACATATGAGGATTCATGTCAGACGTCTGACACAACTTTCAGCCTATGCATCTTCAAATCGCGATAAGTTGAGCATCTGAGCTCCGACTCGCGCGCCATTTTCACCCTTATCAAGCTATTCGCGACCTCTACAATTCACCATATAGTGTCGCCTAAATTCAACACTCCACCTTGACACTATATCCATCTCCAACACCAAGAACTAATAATGCCAAACTATCACCACTTCTACCTTCAACCTAATAAGCTTAAATGCTTTCTCAATGAGCTCCGGCAAAGACACCGCCCATTAAACGCCATCAACGAGCTCAGGTAAAGCCCCACCGGCTAACGAAGTATTGAAAGCACCCAAATCCAAAACCATCTCACCAAAAGACAAAAGCACTAGGGAGTATAAACTAGTACTCACCAAGAAGATAGAACCACGATCTCTCATCGATACTCTTCCTCATCCATAACCAAGCTCCTTCCTCAACAATGCCACCCCGTGGCATCTAGCACTTCAACTAGCGAATCAAGTTCAAGCAATGCTCGAACTTTCCAATCGGCAATGCTTTAGTGAACATATCCACCGCGTTATCCTTTATGTGCACTTTCCAAAGATATACTTGCTTATCTTCATCCATGTCTACTAAAAATGACTTTCTCACTTCAATATGCTTACTCCATGAGCTAAACGCCAAATTCTCCGCCAAGTGAATAGCACTATCGTGTTCAAATCATAAGTCACTATAACACCCCTAATTTTTTTAATAACATTATTCAGGAGGTTTACTTAGATAAATTAAATAGAATAATGTAAATATTAAGTGATAAGGGGATTGAGATTTGAATAAATACTTAGAAGGCCGTGCTTAATAAATTAAATGGGCTTAAAAATGATTTGTAAGCTAATTAAATTACACAAGGGTATATTGGGAATTAGCCACACTTGTTACCATAACCCTTATATATATTTTTGTTCCTTATACCATTCACGTTCATTTTTCTCATTTTCACAAAAACAATCAAAATGCAAACTAATAGAGGAGCCGGCCATTAACAAAGAAAGAAATGAGGAATTCAATCAAAAGCTAGGGATTCAAGCTTAGGGGAAATTAATCTCAATCCAATCTCCTTATCCTAATCAAGGTGAATAATAATTTATACCATCTATATTTTATTTCTAATGATTAGCTTTCAGGTTTAAGATTAAATCCATTTTTGTGATGATTTGGATGATGATATGCTTGGATCATAACATGTTAGATTTAAACAAGAATTGTTTAAATATGATTTTACACGGTTTTAAGTGTAAAACCGATTATAATTGATTTCGAATGCCAGGAGAAATTTATATGTTATGTAAAACATGATTTTGGAGTTGGGTTTTAATTTTGATAATTTTCCAAGTTATGAAAAGATTATTATGAATTTTCAAAGGAAAATATGGTTAATTGGGTTTAGAAATTTATTTCAGAAATTATATTAAGAATTTGGGTCTAAAATTTAGATATGTTAGATAGCATGTTAAAAATGAATTTCTTTGATTTTTGGGGATTTTTCCTAAGTGAATTATTATGAGAATTAAATTATTTTGAAAGGAGGACCTAAATGATTTAATTGTTTTGCTTAATGGAAGGGCTTATTTGTTAAATTAATCTTGGTTTAGATCTGAAATTAAGTGGAAGTTATTTTGTGTAAAGAATTTGAAAAGTTGAGGCAACCAATCACATGTTTGCACGTAGGCAGGTTAGATAGAAAGTGTTTGCTTTAATTGGCATAAATCAGATTTATCCAGAAAAGTGGGTTCCGCCTCTATTTAGAAGCACCTTTCGACCTTATGCTTCCGCCTTCAATCAAGTCGAAACCCCACAAAGTTTAAACTAATACACATGGTATCAATGATATTGGTATGAAGTGGATTGGAGAAAAGCGGAAGGCATGGTGTCGAAAGCATTGCTTCCGATGGGATGGATACCTTTGCTTTGTTTTAAAATGCTAAGCGCCTGCCTATGTTTTACTAAATCTTTCGAAGGAGTCGAAACAAGTGCTATCGAAATGGGTTTTCTAAATAGCTTTTAAAGAAGGTTGCCATCTTTCATTTTTAAATATGAGCTTTCGAATGAGTCACTTGTTTATAAAACAATGCTTTTGAAAATGATGGTTCCGACCTAGTCGAAACCCTGCTGCGTTCTTTTGCCTTTCGAGTGTATTGAAGTCATCAATGCTTTCGAATGGTAGATTTTGTTTTAAAGATGTACTAAGCCACTTCCTAGATGGTTTCGAAAGGTTTCAAGGGTTTCGAAGGCAATGGCTTCGAAAGAGGATTTCGATGCTATCCTTCAAAGTATTTATTAAATGTTTTGAAGCTTTCGAAAGGATGGTGCCGGCGCAATCAATCTTTCCCAAACAATTTTATAAGAAGTTTAAAGGTTTCTAAAGGGATACTTTCGTGTATATTCACTTTGATCCAAAAGATGTTTTTGGGTAAGCTCAATGGTTTCGAAAGGGGTACTTTCATTGGTTTCGAAGCTATGTTTCTAAGGATTGTTAAGTAATGTTTTGATACTTTCGAAAGGTAGATTTTGGTTTTGGAAGAGATGATTTAAAGAGCTTCAAAAGGTTTATATGTAATGTTTTGAAAAGAAGTTTTCTATGCTTTCAAAGGAGGTTATCCAGGGGTTTCGAAAGCAATGTTTTAAGGTTTCGAAAGCCTTAGTTTTCAAAGCAAATAACTCAATCTCATTTTAAAAGAAAACCATGGCATAAATAAAGAGTTTTGAAATGGAGTTTGAAGAATTTTTCCTTAATTAATGGGTTAAAGGGATGACCAAGTTTTACATAAAGTGATTTCAAGGATATTAAACCATAGGGGTTGGTATTTTTATGTTTGCTTCTTCATATATGTATTTGAATATATTCACATTGTAATCGACCCATAACTGTAATTTGGGGAAGGGCAGAATAACCAGTTAGGTTGACCCAGTAGTGAATATAAATTAAATTAACTCTTGAATGAGTAGAATTGCGTCTAGAAGGTCAGGAAGAGTAGAGTATAGGATGCTAAAAATATTAATTAAAGATATTGGCAGGGGCCAATAGGTTCACAATAAGCCCATGAAAACTATGTATAGGAAAAGGTATTGGCAGGGGCCAATAGGTTCATAGTAAGCCCATGAAAACTATGTATAAACAAAGATGTTAGGAAGACAGGTTCATAGTTAGCCTATGAAAATTATGATTTGATATTGGCAGTGGCCAATACGTTTGTAGCTAACCCATGGAAACTATATCCGGATTAAGATATTGACAGATGTTAATAGATTCCTAGTTAACCCATGAAAACTAAGAAAAGATAAAAGATATTGGAGTTACCAATAATTTCAGGGAGAACCCATGAAACAGCAAAGATATTGGCAGGGGCCAATAGGTTCGTAGTGATCCCATGAAAACTATGAAATCGGGAACGAAGTCCATATATATAAAATAGGTTATTAGTAAGCCCATGAAAACTAATAGGTTAATAGTGACCGAAGAAACAATTACTGAGACAGATAGTCAAAATGAATGAGGATGAGTAATCCAGAATTGGTTTACTTGTTTTACATATCATCATATTATTTTGAGATGTTTTAACCACTGTGGATGCAAGAGCACAGTATATGGTTTATAAAGGTTTTAGGATACTAGTGAGAGGAAAGCCCGTTCTGCTGCAGCGTGGTCTCACTAAATATCTAAATGTTTTGAGATGGTAGATTATTATTCATACCAAGCTTTATGTCTTACTCGAAGTTTATGTTTTCCCCTTAAACTCTCGGGTACTCATTTGATTTTGAGTAGTTTGAGAGTTGAGGTTTTCAGATACCTCTTAGATGAATAAGCTTCCGAAGACGTGCAAGAGGCATGATAGCTATCTAGAGTTCTCTTTTAGTTTGATTAGGCTGTGTTGTTGTTGTAAAGGAAAAGTTGTTTATTTGCCTATATATACTCTGATCATCCAAGGGGGCATCTTCATATGTCGCTCTTGGCGTATGTTGTAATAAATATGTTTTCTCTGAACGTGGTTCTCATACTAGAATTATGTAATGAATTTGAAATGTTTTGGAATGTGGAACTTGTTTGAAGTTTTAAAAATTTTCCATATTCATGTGCTTCTGTTATATCAATGTATATAACATTACAGTATTTGGTCGTCGAGGATTAATAACTACGGATAACTATAGCATCCGTAGTCGTTAGTTTTGGGCCTCCATGTAGGGGAGTTACAGTCACACAACAATCACCTCAAATAAAGTGCCTCCTTTGCCCCCTCTACAGCGGCTATCAACTCCGCCTTCGTAGTGGATAATTCAACTACGGTTTGCAATCTCGACCTCCAACTTATGGCCGTACCACCAAGTGTGAAGACATATCCGGAAGTTGGTTTTCTCTGATCCCTATCACCGGCGTTGTCCAAATCACAATAACCAATCAATTTGCAATTCATCCCCTCACTACTGCCAAAAACAAGACCATAAGATGATGTACCTCTAAGGTATCTTAATATAAGCTTCACAGCTTCCCAATGCGATTTCCCTGGATTAGCCATATACCGACTCACCATCCCGACGACATTTGCAATATCGGGCCTTACACACACCATAGCATACATTAAACTTCCAACCACACTAGCATATGGCACCTTTGCCATATAAGCCTTGTTTTTATCTAAGATGGGCGATCTCGAAAGCTTCATATGCAAAGGTTAAGGTGTATTTGATGCCTTTACATTCTCCATGCTAAACTGGTAAAGTAGTTTCTCTATATACTCCTTTTGAGTCAATTTCAACTCAAAACGCTTTCGATCCCTCTCTATTTCCATACCCAATATCCTCTTTGTTTCTCCAAGATCCTTCATTTCGAATTCTGATTTTGGAAAAAATTTTAACTTGTTGATTTCATTCTTAGCCTTAGAAGCAATAAGCATATCATATATATACAAGAGTAAATACATCCAACAATCATTTTCCAACCTCTTGAAATATACACAAGCATCCTTGATGCTTCTATCAAAATCATTTTCAAGCATAAAATGATCAAATCTCTTGTACCATTATCTAGGTGATTGCTTTAAACCATATAGTGATTTCTTTAACTTCAAACGAAATTTGACTTACCATCTACAACAAAACCAACCGGTTGCTCCATGTATATGTCTTCATCCAAGTCACCATGCAAGAAGGCAGTTTTCACATCAAGTTGCTCCAACCCAAGTCATGAATAGAAACTATTGCAAGTAATATCCGGACTGAAGTATGACACACAACCGGTGCGAAAATCGCATCATACTCCTTTCCCTTCTTCTGCGCAAACCCCTTAGCTACTAATCTAGCTCGAGAACACTCAAATCAAAACCCCAAAGCACAGCGGAAAACAAGATCGTGGTAAGAAGTGCAAAAACAACCAATCAATATCTCAATCCAAATCTCAATCCAATCCAAAATCAATCACAATCACCAAACAAGTAATAGAGAATCTAAGCAATCACGATAAAATTAATCACACACCAATTTATAGTGGTTCCACTAACGTCTTGTTAGTGTACATCCACTTTTGAGAGAGTGCCTTTATTAATACTAATGAGAAGAGTACAAGAGAGTGATTGCAATGATCAATATTCAAATAGAATAGAATTGTGGAGAAGAGAATTGAAGAAAACTAGGTTTTTCTAAACCCTAGTTAATGGAGGATAAAACCCTTGATTAAACCCTTGCAGTCCTTTAGTCATCATGCTTTGAGTCCTGAAAATAGCTTATATAGTGAACCATTCTTCCATTACAAATAACTGATTTTCCCCTTGAACCCTTACAAGCTAATTCACAAATTTTGGGCTGGAAAAACAAAACTGCACCCATCAGACGTCTATCCCAACCTCTTAGACATCTGTCACAACTTTCAGGCTACAGTAAACCTTCTATCAGACGTTTAAAGATTCTTGTTAGATGTCTGGCACAACTTTCAGCCTATGCATCTTCAAATCGCGATAACTTGAGTATCCGAGCTCCGATTTGCGCGTTGTTTTCACTATTATCAAGCTATTCTCGACCTCTTTAATTCACCATATAATGTCGCCAAAATTCAACAGGAACTTGTTATCTGAATTCAACTCATGCTTTTCTTTAAAGATCAGAATTTTCGAATAAAAACTAACATTTATTTTATATATGATGATTCAGATTCGTGACTTAATTTTATTCTACATGCAAATTTAAAACTTTATCATTCGATTAGAAGTTATTATGATATTACAAGTGATATTAAAGGTTATATAATAACTTTTGATTGCACAATATTACATGTTCTATGTATATAATATGAAAAGTGAAGACCCATTTGAATATTGACTATATTAGAACAATAAAAAGGACACGAATAATTGCCAAAATGGACACATTTAACAAATTTTGATATAACGAAAGAGGCATAATTTATGAAATCACAAAATTTAATATTTAACCCAATTTAAAGCTTATAACTTTTATTATTACCGCACAACAAGCTTATTGGTATTCTAGATACTTTAACTCTTTTTATTCAGTAAAATATTTTTCTGTTTCATATAAAATATAGACATAGTCCAGACATAAAATATAATATTATGAAGATGGTAGTTTACTTTTGTACCATGCTATCCATTTTTAATATTGAAGCACTTTTTTTTTGTTTCTCCTATAAATTAAGCATGATTTTAACAGTGATCCTTTTTAATGATGTTCAATACAATTGCTTTGTCTAGTTTTCTAAACTCTGCTTATTTAGTAAGCTTTCTATATATTTTCATGACAATAAAAATGGTGTGCTTCTGTAAGAAGACACGTAACACATTCATACCTTAAATATTGCGATATTCTTACTAAAATCAGAAAGAAGATAACTCAACTGGAAAATAATTTCATCAAAGAGGTTAAGAAAAGGTTCATACATTTGTAAGCAATAATTATTTTATAAAAACTAAGGTAAACTTTGAATTCGATTTAATAAGCAAGATCTGATGATTCGCAACAATTCGAACTCGAACTGAGACTAGGGCTAAGAAATTAATAAGCTCACCAATTTCGTGTTTCATTAAGTTTAGGGCAACTGAAATTAATGCGAATCAAAGAGGCAGTGACAGAGATGCTCAACCAAAATCGATGCGGTGGATGAAGGAAGATGAGATTTCTGGTGTTGGAATCGAAATCGATGTACGGAAAATGGAAATCAAGGAGGAAAATGAATACTAGGTTAAAAGACGGGGAAAATGGACTTTTTTCTCTAACTAAATAAGAGGTGGTGGCAAACTACATAAATATTAATGTTTTGGGTGGTGGCAAACCGAATAAACAATAATGTTTTTTTAGCGTTAAATCCTTGGGATAATTCTCTCACAAACACATTCTCTGACATTCAGCATTTAAACGCTGACCTTAAATGCTATTAAAACTTACTTTTCTTGTAGTGTATATATGACTTTTATAGAATTTTGGAGATGATGTATCGCTCATACCATATTGTTGTCTGACCCGAGGTTTTATGCTTTGCTTATTATTATCTTGAATTCTCTTAAATTAGTAGATTAGGGATAATAGGTTTGGATAGCATAGGAAGTTGTACGAAGTACTAACAGAAGGCTACGCTTTCATATATCTATACTTTGGCGCTTACTATCGCTTATATTCCAATGTGCAGTACTGTAGAGCTATGTTAGTACTTGTATTTTAAGAGACAGTTATCGAGTTTATTTTGGAGACTTGGGATGTATAAACTCTTTTATTTCAGTTTTTGTATAATCTATGAACCTGATGCACTCTGATGTTCTTATTTATGGTTCATTTGATTATACTACTATCTTGTATATTTTACATCTATTTTATTATTATATTTTGTCTATGCCCTGTGAGACGTTCTATAGGTTCTGTATTTGGATTTTCTCTACCTTACACTCTTAGCTACCGTCCTACATCGGCCAGTTACCTCAACATGCACCATACATATATATTGGGTACCAGAGGTGTAAGGTGGTCGTCGTAGTCTCTAATCCTTTACAACATCACATATAGTCGTATGTATATATTGTGGTCATAATACCACTTGTGACATGTTGTATTACATTTGATGTAGATGTGTATGTATATCATCTGTGTTTGCTGTTCTGTGATTCGTGATTGATATTGTTATTATGTTGTGTTTCTGAATCGATCTTGTAGCCACTATAGTAGTGTATTAGATATGAATTAAGTATGTCGAATACTTGAGATGAAATGAAAAAAAATTGAGTACTAAATCGACATACTTAGCTCTTATCTAATGCAAGACTATGATGGTCGCCATTAACCAGCCCTATTCTCCACATTAGTAGACAGAATTACTCGGTAATTCTCTTTGTTAATGTGGGTCTCGGGGTGGGGCAACAAAAATCAACAAAAAATCAATGAAATTATTCATAAAATCATCATACAAAAATCTTCTAAAACTCATTAATCTGAAATACGGATAAGTGGTAATATTGGCTCTTCCATCTTAGGATCAAGCCGATTAAAAACATCATCGAAAAAAAATCCATGTAAAATAATTCAAATGTTCAGCTGGAGCAAAACAAGCTCCGATTCAAAGTTCCAGGCAAATTTTCCACTAGTTACAAAGGTTTAAAAGCCTTGAAATTTTGCAGGCATAGAGTTCAACAATTGTAATTTAAATAAAAAAAGAACGGATACAATCGGACAAGAAACGAGAGAGATATGAATTCTCAAAGTTGGACTTGCAGCCAGATTTCACTGTCAACGGCTGTAGCAAAACATGCTCCAATTCAAAGTTTGACAGCACGTTTTTATAAGCTACATAGGTCGAAATGACCTGAAATTTGGTATTCCTAATAGTTAACCTTCATACTTGAAATTCGAAAAAGAATCACGGAATTTGAACAAGCTATGAGAAAGTTATGATGTCTCAAAGTTGAACACGGACAGTGTTTTCACTGTAAAAATATGGGCAAAAACATGCTCCGAATCAAAGTTCGCCAGCATATTTCTATAAGCTACATAGGTCGAAATGACCTGAAATTTGGTATGCATAATGTTTAACAACTATACTTTAAACTGGAAAAAGAATCACACAATTTAGACAAAGTATGAGAAAGTTATGAATAATTTCATTGAATTTTTTTTGTTTCTTTGCACTTGCTTTTAAAACTACTTTATAAATCGTTTTCGGAAAAAAAAAATTTAGCTTTCGAAATAAATATTTTACAATAAATATAATTAATTTAAAGCTATTAAAATTATACATTTTCAATAATAAAAAAATTTCAAAAGTTATTTTCCAAACGATATTATACCAAGCTTACTTCGAAATTCAGAAAACTCAAATCATGTAACTTTTAGTACAAAGTCTAAGCTTTCCGGAACATCTAAAATTATTGAATTCCAATAAAAAATGAAAAAGTTATGGCTAAAAAAATTCTAAGATCTGAATTTAACTACTTCTGTCATTTTGGTCTCGGGCAGCGACATAAGATTGAACTTTCGACAATGTAAATTTCAAAATTTGACAAAACCCAAACATAAAAGTTGAAGGTGATTTCTTAGCTTGGTCAAAACTATGTTTGTTTGTTGCTATCCTGAGAGCAAAACGACAGCAATAATGATCGTTGATCTGAGAATTGTTTTGGCCATATCTTTTGATCCGTAAGTCAAATTTAGTATTTATACTTCGGAAAATCATTGAATTTACCGAGCAATTTATCTTGGTCTTCTTTTATATTGAGTAGAGAGTGAGAAATTTTGATCTCGTGCTTGTCTATCCTTCCTTTGAATGATGAAATAAATGTGTTAAATACAAACTCTTCTCTAGAAATTGCGAGGACGCAATTTTGTTAAGGGTGGGGCGTCACAACTTGGCCCAAGCTGTGGCCCCAATATTTATTCTCAAACACATTGTTTATTTTAAATAAACAATTTTTTACCCAATTTATCTCCACCATTTTATTTTATTTAAATAAACACCCTTTAATAATCACATATTTCTTTTAAAAATTATTAAAAGAAGTAATTGGCAGTAATTAATACAATTATTGCATTTTCTCCCAATAAAACACATTTACCAATCATTATTATCCCAAATAAATAAAATAAAGTTCCAAACTTTATTTTTCTCATTTTATCTCCAAAATTCATTATTTATTCCAAATAAACAATTTAAAATTTCCAATTTTATTTTTAATTACAATATTAAATTAATTATTCCAAAATCCATTTCTAAGACTATTAACTATTTCAAAAATAGTAATTAAGGTGTTAAACAAATAGTGAGTGATATCATAACATGAATACAAGCCTAATTTAACCTAAACAATCCCTAAATCACTTCATATAATCTCATAATCATTAATAAATGAAATAAAGAAGATTAATAAGTAAATATATGTGAAGAATCACCCCCACTTGCCTTCTCTTTCCCTAAATCAAGCTCTAATCACCAAAACCCATGCTTTCTCTCTCTCTCTCTCTCTTTAAATCATAGATGAAGCTCCAGATCATAACTTTAAGCTAATCTCTTGATGGGTTTTGTAGAGAATTGGATGAGAGGAATTACAATGATTTTTATTTGAATTTAGGAATTTTATTTGAAGGATTGAGGGCTTGGAGATTAGGAAGATATTAAAGGGAGATTAAAGGAAGATTAATTAGGAGAAGAAGGGGAGGGAGGAATGCAAAATGGAAGTGGAATGAGAATTATGAAGAGAGTTAGCCACTTGTAGGCTAGTTAATGAGACTTAGCCCAAATTCATTTCATCCACTCAAAAATCACTATTCACCCTAAAAAATTCACCGACTCCAAAAATAGTCAAGTTTATACTCATTTTTCTCACGCCGAAAAAGCGAACTTAACTATAGGTCTTTCGATTCCCAATTCACTTGTTTCTAAAAGTCGAGTATGGAGGCGTTCCGTTAATTAACGACTTAATATTTAAGTTAATTATTTAAATACCAAGTCATTAAAATGCAGGTTGTTATATTCTTCCTTAAAAGGATTTCATCTCCAAAATTTCCAAGAGCAAGATAAAGTAACAAGACTGACCAAAAATTTAGATTCATCGACTTTGGAAAACCCTAGCAGCTTCTCCCTTACGTGACAAGCGTTATGGAAACTCCCGAAAATTAGAATGCATCATGCTTCTGGGAAGCATTCGATAATATACATTATCTTATATTTTCCCAAGTACATACCTCTTTTTAAGAAAGACTCTCATCGTTTGAAGGCTAAACCAGAAATGTAAGCGACTAAATAGTTACGAGTCGTCTCTCAAGCACCTAATTATACTATACTAAGAGGATTATGCACCAACACAATAGCAACACAAACCTCAAACATGTATAACTTTTAGTCTAGTCATTGATACTACCACAATTATACAAGACTATCAATTGGAGAGTAAGCTCAAATAAGTCAGAATCAAGATATACCACAAACTTTGAGTAACATCAAAAGGTAGTATACTCGTAAAAATCTCATCTCGACCTCTACAATGGCATTAGATGGCATGATCTATTCTAAATAGATTTTGCTACCTCTCTAACCACACATACTTTAATAGGAATTTTTAATTAGTATACAAGCAACCAAGCACACAATAAGCGACAATATACAACAATGATTTACAAATATAATACCAAACATACAAGCAACAACTATCAATAAAAGTCAAAAGTCGAACAATAGTAACCAATAATAGGCAATGAAAATGACAACAAGAAATCAACAAGCAACACCAACAATTATCAAGCAACAGTAACTAATTTACAAACTACCAATTATACAAAGCAAATAAGAATGACAAATCAACAATTGTCAATCAACAACAAACAATAGCAAAAATAGCAAGCAATGAAAAATAACAACCAAATAATAGGAAGCAACAATAAAAAACAACAGGCGAAGCAATGAAACAAACAAATGAGTCTATACCGTATCACACGGTGACCAATAATTGTCGAAACGTGCATGGCAAACTATAGACCCCAATGAGTCTGTTCGACATCCAAGATCTGCAAAATGCTTAAGTAGTGAAATTCCTCTCGTGATTAGAATACACAAAAGATTGTTAAACCTTCCGCTATGAAAGAGAAAACTTCCACGGTATGCTAGGTCATTAAGTCTCAAAACTCTCGAACAAACCTAGCAGCCCAAGTCTCAATTTTCCTTTCCTTTCGAATAGAATTCATTCTCCAAAGGAGAAAACGCTGCTAATTAAATCATTTTAAATGATGATCTACAAATGCCTAGGTTCACTCGGGTTCAAACTCACATCAATGGGACAATGTTGATAAGGATAATACACTATGTGTACCACGATGCTTGCCTGGGAAAGTATCATATTACCACATAGAATATTATCCAAATCGCTCTAAAAATAGCTGAGAACTCCTTCTCCAAACTATAACAAGCAACCATAACTATACTATACTATAATTTTACAATAGCTAATGATAATCCAAAATGATATATGATGCCCAGTCCAACCCTTTGTTTGGTCGCGAGATTTCTTTGTTAAAGTAGGTTTTCTTACCCAACTCCTCTCATGTGAACTCCAATTCGATTCCTTGATCTGACCGTTGAAATCCCTTGCATGACTAGTGTTACGCTTTAGAAATCTCCCAATTAGCTCAAGAATCCAACTCAAGTGCTCGCTTTAAGAATTGAGTGAAAAACCCTTGCCCAATTGGTTCAGATCACCTAGAAACCTTACGCTTGAACTAAGATTGTAAGCCGGTATGTTAATGGATTGATTCTTATAAAATACCCTTTTAACACATGGGATTGCTCCAATCGCCTAAGATTCACAAACATAAAGAAAGGTACTTTAAATATGAATGACTCTATGCAGAACGTATAAGTCACCCACTCGGACTTTGCTCATTAAAGGGAATATACCGATTCTACTTGGATACCAAATCCAGTTCACACTTCTTTGGCCAACTTAACTCAACTCAAAAGCTCGTGTATCGAGTAAGAATGGCAGTACTTTCGGTCGTTTCACCTTAGCTTAACAACTACGGTTACTCATACAAGGTTTTTTTTATAGAAGAATTTACCTACTATGAAAGGTGTCAAGTTTAGCCTATCTACCATGTAACTAGCAATAGAGAAATATACTGCTCGGGTATCAGAAAGAAAAGAAGAGAGTACTCCAAATATACAGTATACCCCACCACATAAGCTCCTTCTATTTCTCTTGAGTAGTAGGCCTGCTAGGACCCAGTAATGCCCATAAGGAATAAGTCATCATCATTTATCCACCCTCTATAATGCAGGTCAATCCTTCCTCAAGTGATCAAGCCAATCGCAATTGAAGCACTTACGCTTCGCTTTAGTTGGATGACATTTCATAACAAAATGCCCTTATTTTCCACTGGCGTGACTTACTAGGTCAGCTTTCTTCTTTGCATAAGCTCGATCTTCCTTCTCTTGGTCTTTGAGCTTCGGTTTACTCTCCACTTTCTCAACCTCTAATGGTATCTTGTGGAGGCTCTCATAGAGGAGAACCATCCCGAAGAGGCTTTCTAAAGTGGCCCTAACTACAGATAATACTAAGTACACTAACGGATGCTTTAGAACCCAAGGCAAACTCCTTTGTTCACACCACTAGAGTACCAACTGTCACAATCCTCAAATCAAACCAAAAGATTGAATTAGTCAACATACTCCTCTACCGACAAGCTGCCCTACATGAAATTAATGAAGTGCTCAAGCTACATGCCCTTCTTGATCTCAGAAATGATATTAGACCCAAAGAGATGTCGAAATTCACTCCCAGTCACGAGCCTTCACATCAGCCATTTCTAATACTATGTCCTACCCAGCCAAAGTCTCCCCTCTCCAAATGCAAGAAGTAATTTCCCTTTTGAGAACATTCTATAGACCTATACCGGAGGAAGCCTTCTTATATGCACACATCGAAGGCTATGTCTTAGCGGCATCCTCATAATTCAGATATGGCTTCCCTCCTAAGCTAAGGAAGTCTTGGCATAGCCTAAAAGGGTCTAAAGTGGGTGGGGCAAGAAATATTGGTGCCTGTTTGCACCAAAAATTGGCACAAATAACCAATAGAGATTTTATAGAGGAATAAATGAAGAATAACAAATGTAAACAGAATTTAGCAATAAAACAATAAGAAAAAAGCAAATAACAGAGACACGGTAGTTTACAGTGTTCGGTGTTGTTTGCCTACGTCCACTTTGAAGAGATAGCTTTATTAATCACTTTGTAAACTGAGTACAAGAAGGATCAGATAAAAATCCTAAGTTACCAAAGAATACAAAACAACAAGCAGCGTAAAGATCCCCAAAATGAACAATCAATTCTGTATTTATAGCGGAAGACGGCGAAATATCTCCTTGAAAATCGGCAAAAGGCTCTCCAGATCCACAAGGGACGACAAGAGGGATTGCCTGGCGCAAATCCTAAGAAATAGGGGTCGAGGCCGATCCCTATGATTGATGATCCCTACGGGAGCTTCTCCTTGCTGTATTATGCTTAGCCTCCAAGTTTCATGCCAATTGGATTAGTAGAACTTGAGTTATTGATCAATCTTTATTGCAACATGTGATGTTGTCTGGTTTAGGCCGATCCCTCTAGAGGGAAGAGGGCCCTAGGGTGCAGTCCCTAGGGTCCCCTCTTCTTGTTCCCAAAGTTTCAAGTGTATTGGATTTTTAGAATTCGAGATATCGACCATTTTCCGTTGAGTTGCATTATTGGGCTGAATACGATCTGATCCCTTTTATACGATCCCTTTCTTAGGTGAAGTAATTTATCCATAACTTGAGCATACTAACCCCAAATGACTTGAGATTTTATATGTAGCCTTGTGGGGACTTCCTTATCACTTTATATCGATTTCACCTAGTTTGGGACAAAAATTAAGGATATGTACCGATCCCCTATGGAAGGGATAGGCACCAATCCTCTACTTGGGGGAGGTACTAATCCATACTTAGAATATTCTGGAGAGTCTATCTTTTAGTCTCGGTTGATCGTTGTTTCATATCATTGCCTGCACTTGATTTTTTGACCTCACAATCATCGCTCTGGGCTACTGGCCTTGATGACAGTCGATTCTAACTTTTCCAGTCAGTTCGGATATAGCCGGGTCAAAATGCCGGATAACACATGCTCCGCAAAGTATGCCTTATGTCGAATATGATGTCCTTTGAATTGAAGCAAGTTAAAGTCATCGAAAATAAATCCACTCAATTTTTTGAATAGTCGCTATCCTTCCGTTGAATTACTTTCCCAAAGTGTCCTATCCCACTTTGATCGTCATGACGCTTGGTCGATTTCTAATAGTATAAATTCAGGATTGTATTCCTTTAGTTGCTATTTGTGTCTGGTTTACGAGGCTAGTAAGCTTGGGCTATCCGTTTCAGTTTCATTTTTGAAAGCTTTAGGTCAGAATTCAATTTTTGTCGATTTTCAAAAATTGAATTTTTAGATTATACATGTACACGTTCAAGTAATAATCTTTGTCGATGGCTTTGGGATGCATTTGTACGCTCGCAGGTCATCGCCAATTCCTTATAGTTTAATCGCAATTCCTTGTTTATTATTTTTTATAATGTAATATGGGTCGTAATAAGTCACTTGATGAAAAGGGACTTCAAGTTCTACAGGGATGACGACCTTAGAGCCATAAGTGAGGGCGAATGGAGTATGACTAGTTGCGGACTTGTGGGTGGTTCTCTATGCACATAATGCTGATGGGAGTTCGTCAATCCACTTGCCTCTAGCCTTTTCCAAACGCTTCCTTAGAATGACTTTATGATTTTTTTAATATTTTCTCAATATGATGCCAGCGGCAGAAGTCTTTTAGTTCAGCACTGTCGAATTGGGTCCCGCTATCGGTTATGATTGTTCGAGGATGACCAAAACGACAGATGATGTTTCAAACAACAAAGTTTATTACTTTTTTCATTATGATCGCGGCTAAAGGTTCAGCTTCAGCCCATTTGGTGAAGTAATCAATTATTATGATGGCGTATTTGACACCACCTTTTAAAATTGGCAAGGAGCTGATGATGTCAATACCCTAAGTGGCAAATGGCTTTGGACTGACCATTTGAGTAATTTCTGTAGGTGGGGCTCTCAAAATTTTTGTAAACATCTACCACTCGTCGCATTGTCTAGCATGATCAGTTGCATCTCGATTAACAGTTGGCCAGTAATACCCATAGCGGAGTATTTTTTGTCAGGGTTTGCCCCTCGGTGTGATCGCAACATTCTCCTTCATGGACTTCTCTCAAGATTCATTTAATTTTGTTATGAGAGAGGTTATTGTATGGTTTGTGTATTGATTATATTGTTTATAGTGGGCTAGTACGGTTTAATGTATTCGGGCCGAATCATGTACCCTTGTGTTCAGCCCAATGTCAAACCCACTCTATTTAAATGTATTTCCCTCTCGAGATTACCCTAATCATTATAATCAAAATAATACAATTGAGATTAATGGCGTCTGATATATTTTCTTCTCTATAATCTCTGCGTCCTCTAATTACATGGTATCAGAGCCTCCGATCAACAATCTCGGCAATCGAAGACTCTCAATTAGATCGTGAAGCATGGCGGAACAGAAAGGGGTTGATGTGATGTCGATGATGCCCAAAATCACGGATAGAAAATTAAATGGCAACAACTATTATGACTGGAGTAAGACTATTCGGTTGTACATCAGAAGCGTGGATAAAGCTGATCATCTTAGGGATGAGCCACCAGCACCAGATACAAAAGATAAGGATGAACAAAACTGGCTTCGAGAAGATGCCAGGTTATTTTTGCAAATTCGTAATTCGGTTGAAAGTGAAGTGATCAGTTTGATTAACCATTGTGAGACTGTGAAGGAATTGATGGAGTACTTAGAGTTTCTGTATTCAGGAAAGGGGAATTTGACTCGTATGTATGATGTGTGTCAGGATTTTTATCGAGCAGAGAAGAAGGAGTTGAGTCTGATGAACTATTTCATGAAATTCAAGCAAACATATGAAGAATTCAATATGTTATTACCAATGAGCACCGATATAAAAACTCAACAAAAGCAAAGAGAACAAATGGCGATAATGAGTTTTTTGGCGGGATTGACACATGAATATGATGGTGTAAAATCACAGATCCTTGCCAATCCTGACATAACTAGCTTACAAGAAGTGTATAGTCGTTTAATGAGAGCTGAAGGATCAAATAATTCAAATGCTAATCCTAATGCAACCAGTGGAGCATTTGTTGGCAATAAAGGGAATTTTCAGCCAAGGAACCAATCTGAGTTGGTGAATGCAAGCTTAAATCAACAGGCTCAATCATGGAGAGCATCAAGACCACCAAACAATTTTGTAAACAATCAGGGATGGAGACCATCACCAAGACAAGCAGGTAGAAACCAGAGACCGTTTTGGAGACCACCACTGAATCAAAACAAGTTCTGCAAATATTGTAAACGCAACGGCCATGTAATCTCTGAGTGTCGAAATCTTCAATGGAACCAAAGAAATTCTGATGTATCCACTGTTAAAACAGTTTTGATGACTGCAGAGGAATTCGAGAAGTATACCAAGTTTCAAAATACAGGGCAAAACAGCTCATCCAGTACTAATCAAGAGGCAACAATTGCTACATCTGCTGCAAATACAAATACTGGTACATCTTCATCAAAATGGATCATAGATTCTGGTGCCTCAAATCACATGGCAGGTAATAAATCCTTGTTTACAAATTTGAAAGCTAGTAGTGAACATCATACTGTTATTGTTGCTAACGGGTCACAAGCTAGAGTCATGGGTACTGGTGAAGTTAGTCCACAGTCATCACTACACTTGGAGTCTGTTTTGTACCTACCATCACTTGCCTTCAATCTCATGTCAGTCAGTCAAATCACACAAAAGCTGAATTGTAGTGTTACTTTCTTCCCTCATCATTGTGTGATTCAGGATCTTGTGACGAGGCAGAATATTGGTAGTGGAAGGGAAGTTAATGGACTGTATATACTGGATATATCGTCTAGACAAGTAGCATGTGTATCAATGAATCCAGCTTTCAAGTCACACTGTCAACTAGGCCACCCATCTCTTACATTGTTCAAGCAATTATGTCCTCAATTCAAGAATCTATCTACACTCAACTGTGAAGCTTGTCAATATGCCAAACATCATAGGAGCAGTTCTTTACCAAGAATAAATAAGCGTGTAAGTGAACCATTTGCTTTAATACATTCAGATATTTGGGGACCCTCTTCTATTGTATCAAAATCTGGTTACAAGTATTTTGTTACATTTGTTGATGATCATACTCGACTGACATGGTTATTCTTTATGAGATCTCGTGACGAGCTATTTTCTATTTTTTGTAACTTCAACAATGAAATTAAAACACAGTTTAATACATGCATTAAAACTTTGCGTAGTGATAATGCGAGGGAATATGTATCTACTGTTTTTAATGATTATCTAGCACAAAATGGAATTATACATGAGACATCATGTGCATATACTCCATCACAAAACGGAGTTGCAGAAAGAAAAAATCGTCATTTGTTAGAGACAGCTAGGGCTTTGCTATTCCAAATGAATGTGCCGAAGTCATTCTGGGCTGATGCAGTAGCTAATGCATGTTTTCTCATCAACAGGATGCCATCCACTGTGCTAAACAATGAAATTCCATATCATGCTTTAAGGCCAGATAATACATTGTTTCCTATAAAACCAAAAGTGTTTGGGTGTGTTTGTTTTGTGAGAGATGTTAACCCACAAATGAGCAAACTTGATCACAAGGCAATAAAATGTATATTTGTTGGATACTCGAGAGTTCAGAAAGGCTACAGATGTTATTCCCCTAGTCTACAAAAGTATATTGTGTCGATTGATGTCACGTTCATGGAAGACACTCCTTACTATCAATCTGGTGTAAAACAAGTGCAGGAAGAAGACGAAGAATTTTTGATATACTCTACTATACCCACCGAACAGTCAAATGAAGAAAACTTGGGAATCATGAATACTGAGGAGCAAATTGTACATGCAGAGAATCAACATGAAAGTGATGATGATTTAAACTTACCCATTGCATTGAGGAAAGGGAAGAGATTGTGTACGTATCCTATATCATCAGTTGTAACATATGATAAACTGTCACATGCTTCATATGCATTCATTTCAGCGTTAGATTCAATTGCCATACCAAAAACAGTGGGAGAAGCAATAAACTCACAAGACTGGAGAGGTGCAATGATAGAAGAAATGGAGGCTTTAGAGCAAAATAAAACATGGGATCTAGTCGAATTACCACCTACAAAGAAACCTATAGGATGTAAGTGGATCTTTTCTCTAAAAATGAATGCAGATGGAAGCATAGCTCGATATAAGGCTCGTTTAGTCGCCAAAGGGTATGCTCAGACATATGGAATTGATTATTCAGAGACTTTCTCACCTGTTGCCAAGATGTCATCCATCAGATTGTTTATATCCTTAGCAGCAAGGTATGATTGGAAGCTTCATCAGTTAGACATAAAAAATGCATTTTTACATGGTGATTTAAATGAAGAAGTTTACATGGAGCAACCTCCGGGGTTTGTTGCTCAGAGGGAGAAAAACTTAGTATGTAAGTTAAGAAAATCATTGTATGGACTTAAGCAAAGTCCAAGAGCTTGGTTCGGCAAATTCAGCATGGCATTAGAAAAGTTTGGTGTAGTAAGGAGCAAGATTGATCATTCTGTATTTTATAAGAGGACTGGAGAGCTAATCATTTTAGTGGTGGTGTACGTGGATGATATAGTCATCACTGGGAGTGATGAAGGTGGCATTCGAAAGTTGAAGGAGTTCATAAGGTCTGAATTCCAAACTAAAGACATGGGAGAGTTGAAATATTTTTTAGGTATTGAGATTTCACGAAACAAAAATGGCATATACTTGTCTCAGCGGAAGTACACTTTGGATCTACTTAATGCTACTGGAAAGCTTGCTGCAAAGCCTTGTAGTGCACCAATGACTCCAAATCAGAGTTTATGCAAGGAAGGTGAATATTTGCAGAATCCTGACAGGTTTAGGCGACTGGTAGGGAAGCTGAATTATCTATGTGTGACAAGACCAGACATTGCTTACCCAGTTAGTGTGATAAGTCAGTTTATGTCTAACCC
This sequence comes from Allium fistulosum, assembly GCA_030737815.1. Taxonomy (NCBI): domain Eukaryota; kingdom Viridiplantae; phylum Streptophyta; class Magnoliopsida; order Asparagales; family Amaryllidaceae; genus Allium; species Allium fistulosum. Next base: position 1,286,614,046 of record CM060903.1, on the reverse strand, counting down.
TACTACCCAACACTGGGACGCATTGAATCAGATATTATGTTATCTGAAGGGTTCGGTGGGGAAAGGACTTATGTTTGTGAATAATGACCATCTGGATATTGAGTGTTTTAGTGATGCTGACTGGGCTGGATCACGAGAAGATAGGCGCTCAACATCTGGTTTTTGTGTATTTGTAGGAGGAAATCTTGTGTCATGGAAAAGCAAGAAGCAACCAGTGGTTTCCCATTCAAGTGCTGAATCAGAGTATCGTGCGATGGCCAACACTGTATGTGAAGTTATGTGGATTACTAATTTAATGAAAGAAGTTGGTATGTATGCAAACAAATCAGTTAAATTATATTGTGATAATCAAGCTGCGATATATATAGCATCAAATCCTGTATTTCATGAGCGAACTAAACACATAGAGGTGGATTGTCATTTTATTAGAGATAAAATTCAAGAAGGTATGGTTGAGACACGGTTTGTACGAACAGGAGAACAAGTTGCAGATATGTTTACAAAGGCACTGAATGGAGCTAGGATAAATGATTTATGCTACAAGTTGGGAATGAAAAATATCTATTCTCCAACTTGAGGGGGAGTGTTATGAGAGAGGTTATTGTATGGTTTGTGTATTGATTATATTGTTTATAGTGGGCTAGTACGGTTTAATGTATTCGGGCCGAATCATGTACCCTTGTGTTCAGCCCAATGTCAAACCCACTCTATTTAAATGTATTTCCCTCTCGAGATTACCCTAATCATTATAATCAAAATAATACAATTGAGATTAATGGCGTCTGATATATTTTCTTCTCTATAATCTCTGCGTCCTCTAATTACAAATTTCATCATGGGTGATACAATGAAGCAGGGGAATAGAGAAACCCTTTCTATACATGACTCCTTCTTAGATGATGTAGCATAAAGCTTTAAGGAGGATCTGTCGTTTTTCATTCCTCCATCCAGGAAGGATCCCTCGTTGTAGATAACCTTTGACAGGGGATGTTTCCATATGGTTGATGCTCGGAGCATTTAGTACTTCAGCTGGGACCAAACCCATTTGTTGCTCATCCCTAGAACTGGCCAGCTTGGCCAGTGAGTCAGCATTCTCATTTTTCTCTCTGGGGTGTTTGTAATGGTGTAATACTCAAAGTCTACCAATAGATCTTGGACTCAACCGAGATAAGGAGAAAGTTCATGCCCTCTAGCTTGAAAATCTCTCTTGACTTGGCATACTACTAATCGGGAATCACAAAATATTTGTAAAGTTTTCACTCCCAGTTCTCTAGCAAGTTTGAGCTCGGCGATCAAGACCTCATACTCAGCTTCGTTACTTGTTGCAGGGAAGTCTAGTTTCAGGGTGTAGCAGATCGATCGTTCCTCAGGAGTCACTAACAATGACTCTGGCGCTAAAACATCGATCGTTGGATGCTCCATCCGTGTATATTTTCCATTGGTTGGTCGGTTCTCCACTGCTCTTCGGAGAGTCGTCTGGTGTAGTGAATTCAGCTATGAAGTCTGCCAATGTCCGTCCCTAGATAGCTCTTCGATGGAGATAAGTGATATCGAATTGGCTTAGCTAGATATTCCATTTAAGCAACCTTCCAAATGTCTCAGGTCGCTATAAGACACGTCATAACAGCTGGTCGGTGTAGGCGTTGATGGGGTGAGCCTGGAAGTAAGTGTGAAGCTTTCATGACACAATCAACAGGTAATACGTGAGCTTTTCTAGCTTTGCATAGTTTCTCTCAGCACCTATTAATCTCTGGCTAACATAATATACGGGCCTCTGGATCTGATTCTCTTTGCGTAATAGTGTGGCACTTATGGTGTGCACCGACATCTCTAAATAAATGTATAAGTCTTCACGATCCGGTGGCTTGGATAGGATGGGAGGTCTCTCTAAGTGATCTACCAGAGCTTGAAATGCATCTATGCAATCTTGCATCCATTCAAAATCCCTCTTCCCTCTACTAATCAAATCAAAGAAGGGAATACACTTATTGGTGGCTTTGGAGATGGATCTGCTTAAGGCGGCGACCTTCCAATTGAGGGTCTGTACCTGCTTAATCGTTTTCGGCACTTCTATGTTTCAAATTGCTTGAATCTTCTCGGGATTTGCCTAGATTCTGCGATAGTTAACAATGAAACCCAAAAATTTCCTTTATGCAACCCCAAAAGTGCATTTCCAGCGATTGAGTTTCATTCCATAATTTTGAAGAACAATGAACATCTCCGCCAAGTCATCGGTGTGGTCGTTTGATCACCATGACTTCACGAGCATATCATCTACATATACTTTCATCGATCGCTCGATCTGATCTTTAAACATCTGGTTGACTAGTCTCTGGTAAGTAGCTTCAGCATTATTTAGTTCAAATGGAATTACAACATAACAATATAGCCCTAAATCAGTAATGAAGCTGGTGTGCTCCTGGTCGGAGACGTGCATCGGGATCTGGTTATATCCGGAGTACGCATCCATAAATGAAAGCAGTTCATATCCAGTGGTTGTGTCTACCAGCTGGTCGATCCTCAGAAGTGGAAAGCTATCTTTCAGGCATGCCTTATTCAGGTCTGATTAGTCGACGCATGTACGCCACTTTCCATTAGCTTTTCTCACAAGAATTGGATTGGATACCCATTTTGGGTAGAGGACATCGTGGATAAACCCATTGTTTTTGAGTTCATCCACCTCCTCTTTAATTGCAGCAGATCTCTCATGGTCCATGCCACATCACTTTTGTTTCATCGGAATATGCCTCGGGTCGATTTTAAGGCATGGCTCACGATAGTCGGTGAGATCACACACATGTCAGAATGGGTCCAAGCGAACGCATCAAGGTTTGCTCGGAGAAAGCCAGCTAATTATTTCATCATCGTTGCACGGAGCTGTGATCCAATCATCAGGACCAGTGATGGGTCATTGTGGCTGACCTTAATGTCGATCGTTAGCTTAGCGGGTGCAGCCTTGGATTCTTTAGGCTCCTCTTCTTCATCTCTCGTGTCTATATCTTTATAAAATCGATTATAGTGTTGTTGCTTGATATTGGCCTTATGTTGTGAGCAGAAAAGAAATGCTTAAGTGGATTTTCCCAAGCAGTGGGATCAGTTCCGATCCCTTGTGTTAGTGGGACTTAAGCAGTTTTTTGGTTTGACATGAATATATTAGACCATATGAACTCGAAATTGAACAATGAGATATACTATATATGACTTGCATACTTGAACTAGCATATGGTCTTGAATTGGATGTTTACCACTTTAGACTTAAATAGATTAGCATATTTGTACTTGTACGGATTGTAGCACATGCGTCTAAAGAACTTGAATATGAACGTCAGATTCTTATACACCGATAGCCGATTCCTGAATTTGAACGCAACTATTTCGCATAACCATCGACGTGAAATCCGGTTGGAACGGTCAGCGATGACGGTCACTCCGGTCGAACTTCTGAGCTCTGCCATAACTGCCATATAGTATTGAACTGTATTACACTACACAACACCGCACTAAACTGTACTTAGCACGAGGGATGTTTGAATTGGTTTTGCAAAGTCGCATAGACGAAGGAATTGGTGCCGGCCTCTTGCCTAGGAAAGTATGGTAACTTCAACATTTTTGTGGTGTATATAGGCATAGAGAACTGTAGTTGGATTTGATGTCGATCCCTATGTTCGAGCATTTCTCTAATGCATACATGATAGCCGGTAAGGACGGCATGTTATGATGGTCGCTCCGGTTGAATGTTCGGATCTTGTCATGAGCCGGTGAGTCCGATAGTAATAGGTTCTAGATGCTTTGTGTGAGTATCTACAATGGCTGAAGATCAGACTTAGAAGTACATCGAATCAAATGTCGAGTAGGGTTCGGCCTCCTATTGCACACAACAACATAGATCGCTCTTGCTTTGAGTTTGAATCCGCTTATGCATTTGAGTAATGCGCTTTCCATTCAATGTATTTGTGATCTGTTGCTCGCCGTTTAGGTTGGAATGATATTCAGTTACCCATGAGCCTAGGCATTGATCAGATGATTCTATCTCTAAGCATCCTTTCGGTCGTAGCCTTGAGTCATTGCAAACACTAGGTATGAGTCACAGTATTGAGCTATCGCGGTCAGTCTTTGGATGATCACACTTCTACTCCTGGTCTCGGGTTGATAAATTACTACATGGACGGTCGAATCTCGTCCTAGTCGTGTTTATACTCCCATCTAAGCTCCAAAGATTTAGAGTTGAGCGATGAATGGTCGGTTCACGTTCATCTTGATTCTCCCTCGTACCCCCCAAGTAAGGGGTAAACATCGATAAGTGGATAGGCATGTCACACCTGTTTTAGCTTTACACTCTTTCCCGTCGATTCTTGGGATCGAGTTAGTTGATAGAAGGATGAGTCGCCCCTATTCTAAGTTGTATTCTGTCTTTTCCTTCCTAGAGGAAGACTTCAATGCCCCGTCAGATTTTTGGCATGAGCTAAGTATTAGACAGTCAATCACGTCCACTTTTGATGCAAATGTCGCCATACTCAAGGCAAGGGCCAATGAATGGATGATAAAGTCACATCCAATCTAGGATTGATGCCCCCCTTATCGAACCAAGGGCAAGGATTAGTTTACGGACGGCCAAATCATGTCTGTTTCGAACTACTCTTCTATTGGAATCATGGTCAAAGCTAGCGAATGAATGGTCATGTCACATTTATTTGGAGATGGATGGTCATTCACATCTATTTTGATCTATGTTCTCCTGTCGAATCAAGGTACAGAATTAGTTCAGGAGCGGTCGAGTCATGCTCATCTGGTTTCATACACCTCTTGACGGATCAAAGGAAGTTGATGGAGAATGAATGGTCAAGTTACATTCATTCATGGTTTATTGTCCTATCCATGCTCTAGTGACTGAAGCTATTCGATGGACGTTCAGGTCACATCCATTTGTAGTTGATGTGGATCGATACTGATCTTCGATTCATCAGCATGATATAGAAAGTTTGGATCGGTATTGCCTGTCGATCCGATGGCATGATAAAGTTAGTTACCCATAACTTCGGATGTCGTTCCGATTGGTTTTGTATTAAGGCCTCCCCACGGTTGTTGCCTTGAGTCATAAAGAACACCAAGCCATAGCTTTGATAAACTGTCGTATTTGTCTTATAGTAGTTTGTACTCCTGCCTCTAGTGTTGGCTTAGCGGAGTTAGTTCGTGGATGGTTGAATTCCATCTATAGTGAGTTTATACTCCTCCTGTCGAGTTCAGGTCCGATTTTATGGAAAAGTGAGTGGTCGAACCACACTCATCTATTTGTTTATACTCATATTCACACTCTGGGGATAAGAGTTTGTTGGAGGGTAGTCGAACTGCACCCAATTTGTGTTTATACTCCAGTCCACACTCTGGGGACTTAGAGTTATTCCGGAAAATGGTCGAACCAAATTTTCCTTAATCATTTATTCTACTCCCAAGTGAGGGATGGAAGTCAAAGAGTGGTTGATTGTATCTCGTTCACTCTTACTTGGAGTTCTTCACGTCAAATCGTGGAAAGGAACTGATTGGTGGATGGTCAAGTCACATACATTCTATATTTTATACTTAGCTTGTCAGTTTATAGGGGATAGCTAATGGATGAACGGTCAAACCATGTCTATTTTCTACCTATACTCTTATCCGCGCTTCGAGGACCAGAGTTTGTAGATGGCGATCAGTTGCAACCATTTAGTATTTATAATCTAATCTGCACTGGGGAACCGGAGTTATTTGATGGGTGGTCAGTCACACCCGTTTGATGTTTATACTCTAGTCCACGCTCTGGGAACCAGAGTTGGTTGATAGCGGTCGAACTGCGTCTATCTTTTTATGTTTATACTCTGGTCTGCAATCCGCGGACCAGAGTTTTGTGATGGGTGGTCAGTCACACCAATTTTTGATTTACACTCCATCTATCAGGTCAAGGTAAGAGCTGTCAAATGAACAGTCGAGTCATGTTCGTTCTTAGGAAGTAATTCTTTCCCCAGTGTCGAGGACAAAGGTTGGTGAGTGGACAGTCGATTCACATCCACTTGGTGATTAAGCGATGGATGGTCGGATCACATCCATGCTTATGTTGGACGTTAATGTCTCATCCAATTTGCTTCGTACTCTTCCCAGCAAGTCGAGGTAGAGAGTTGTTGGGTGGACGGTCAAGTTATATCCACCTCACGTTGCAGTCATGTCCTCGTGTCGAGGGCGGTGGTTAATGAGTGGATGGTTAATGATGCCTACTTTAAGGCGAGCTCCTAGACTGCCTCCTGTGTCCAGGGCAGGAGTTAATGTGTGGACGGTTACATCCACTTTAGATGGACCTCGGTCTTGCTAAGCCTTAGGAGGGACATAAGTATTTTAGCGAACTTCAAGTATGAATGGGGAGTGGATAGTCGGATTGCATCCACTCCAAGTGTTTCTTCGGTCCTTAAGTCAAGCGTAGAAGTTGATGAGTGGATGGTCAGTCGTGTCCACTTTGTATTAGATTCTGACCTTGTCGAGCTCCGAGTAAGGCATAGATGTTCAGTCAGAATTGAAACACGGATTAGGAAGTGGATGGTCGAATCACACCCACTTTCCATTTGGAGTCCTTACCCCTAATTCTGGGGCATGTGGTAGCTGATGAGCAGTTGAATCATGCCCGTATTGATGATCCTCCAAAGGTCCAATCATGGTTCGTGGAGGTTGGTTGGCACCCAACTCTAAGTACTTGGTCACCTACATCATTTGGAAGTAGTTTAGTTCAAGTTAGTCGTAGTTCACAACATAACTGAAATTGAAATAAATCTTATTGGTAAGTGAAGCAATGTCATATGCTTGCTTTTCCAATTCGTCCCAGCCTGTCTCAGCTAGAAGTCAACCATAGGTGGTACAATTGATAATCATAGTACTTCATTGATAGGGATCTGATGTTTATGTCTGCCATTCTATGGGGTTTGCATATATTGTTGAAACTTTCCTTTCTGGATCAGCTTTCCGATCACATCTCGAAGGTGTCTGTAATCGCTGGTGCTATGACCGTGTGTATCATGAGATATACAACATTTCCTTAATTTCCTTTGGGTTTCTGTGGACTCTCTCGAGGCTAGTTTCCAGTACTGCTTCGAGTTGTGAGTCTCCATGTAGATATTTTCGATTGATTCGTTCAAAGGAGTATATGAGTCGAATTTTAGGATTCTACGTCGTCTCCTAGAATCTGAGTCCTCATCTATGGCCTCAATGCTGCCCTTACTTTGAATTCCTTCAGCCAATGAACCTGCATTGTTCTTTCTCCTAGTTAGCTCTACCTCCTCCTTGCTTAGGTTCTAGTTCACTTTGTGACAGAAATGATCTAAGGTCGTAGGAGGCTCTCCAGCTTACCAGTCGGCAAAGTCCGCCTAGTGGTCAATTCCCCTTATCGTTGTCATCAGTATGATAGTCTCCTTAGGATTGCTCACTTTAGTGATGACGACGTCGAATCTCTACAGGAAGTCTTTGAGCGGCTCGCTTGGCGCTTGGAATAAATTGGATAATCACATCACGTCCTTGGTGTGAGTCGCATGCATCCTGAATTACTCAACAAACTTCTGATCTGGTTGATCGAATGAGGAGATGGACCAGGGTGGTAACTATGTAAACTGCATGATCGTTATTCCTTCAAGGAGTATGAGAAAACATCTGCATTCGATGGCATCATCGCTCTAGTGAGAGCCATGTGCCACTCGTACTTCACGAGATGTTGTTGGGGGTCTATATTCGTAGAATACGCTGGCATGGTCAGCACATTGAATCTCCTTGGATATTCTGCACGTTAAATGGATTCAATGAATAGGTTTCGACTAGGGGAGGTGCTCCAATCGTCGTCAGTCCAGTCCATTTTCAAGTTACGACTACTTGTAATGATTGCGAATGTCGTATGCATGATTGTGCAACGTTTGATGGTTGAGAACGTCGATCGAATGGCAAATCGATTAAGATGGGGTTGCAGATCGGCGATGATTCCCAAAATTTCACCCAACTGGGGTGCGATTCATATAAGGCAGTAAGGAAGGCCTGTTGAGGTTGCACACCTAGTTTCAAGTAATATGGAATCCGTATGCCCGAGTTATGACCAAAACAAGATGGACTGGTATTGACGGATTGGTGATAACTTACCTGGAGTCCAACCCGATAAAATTTGTTGTTTTCTTAGAGTCAGCCCTTGGTTCACATGAAGGCGCTGAATTTAAAGTGCTGGGTTGGTGATGAACGGTGATCGGAGTCATATTGGTGTTTACTTAGAGAAGATCTTGGTTTTACCCAAGTTTGACCTTGGGCCAGAATTTCCTGGGTTTGCTTTGGGTCGAATGGGAGATTACCCGAGCTCGACTTTGGGTTAGAACATATAGAGAGTGTTCTTTGAGTCATATAAGTGATTACTTCGGGTCTGACTTCGGGTCAGACTTGAAGTGAAATTTTTCGACAAATGTTTCGACGAGTTTTTATGGTTTTTAGTGACTACCACTCGTGACTCAATGATTGAGGTTCCATAATGGTAAGTGATGACTACGATGAAGAATAGCTAAACTTCGAGATGGCATAATAAGTGGCGTAGAGCGGTCGTCACACAAGCCGCCGTACCATAGCTGCCAAATTAGGTGTTTGGAAGTTGGTCAGGTGAGAGCAGTCGTAATCTACACTAGAAGCCTGATCCAGTAACCGATCCAAGTTCGTGTCATATCACCTTGGTTCTCCAGCCTTTGGGAGTACCATTTGAGTAGCAGTTCCATGTCCATTCCTCGGCTGCAATTCAACAGTTGCCGCTTGATGCCCTATAACCGATCCACAATGCAGATGTCCATTTGAGTGCATCGTCTTTAAGTTGAGTTTCGAATACACAATGCGGGGGCACTGCGTTGCGGCATGGGTGCTTGGCACCCAAAAAAAATTAAAGCCTTTTTTTAAATTAACCGATCCCTTCCTTCTTTACTTTTTTTATTTAGTCGCCGATCCCCCATAACCGATCGGTATTGGCTTAGGGATCGGTCATTGAATGGGTATAGGGATCGGTTGTAGTAAGTGGAAGGTTCGGAGTGAACATGGAATGGACGGATTGGTCATTCATGGAATCGGTGTTGATAGGTGTGGAGGGATCGGTCATGAAGGGATCGGTCATTCATGGGGATCGGTGTTGATAGGTGTGGAGGGATCGGTTCTAGACCCCAAGAAGGAGGGATCAGTCATGATGGAGTATGGAGAGGGATCGACTATGTTGAGATAAAGGGATCGGTTATGGTTCGGTTGCAGGGGATCGGTGGCATAGGGATCGGTCGAATGATGCTGGTAGAGGGATCAGATCGGTTGACATTTGACAAATTGATTGGATCCCCACAAGGATGAATTGCCTTGGCGAGGGATCAGATGTGATCCCTCCTTCTAGGCATACTTAGCCATTTTTGGCTCTAGTAACTTGACTGTGAACTTCAGCATCCGATCCTATGGACTTGCATATATAAGTGAACCTGATCCCTACCAAATGAATATGAACACATGAACAACTCCGAACAAGAACACTAGCATTATCATTTCCTTCAACAACACGGGAAGCAGACCTGGTTGCTCCAACCATGGCTGGTAGTCTCCTTATGGATCTCTTTCAAATCTGAGTAGAGTAGTAAACTTGTCGGTAGAAAGCTAGATCTATCTTGTGAATATGGGAATCCACAAGTAGATGATTAGATCCAATCAAGCTAAGAATTCAATTCTCGGTGAAAGCACTAAAATGTTTGCACCAAAAATTAGCAAAAACACCAAATAGAGATTTTGTAGAGGAATAAATGAAGAATAACAAAAGTAAACATAGAGAATATAACAATAATACAATAAGAAACAAGCAAATAATAGAGACACAATAATTTATAGTGGTTTGGCATTGTTTGCCTATGTCCATTTGAAGAGATAGCTTTATTAATCACTTTGTAAACTGAGTACAAAAGGGATCGAATGAAAATCCTTAGTTACAAAAAATTCAAAGCAACAAACAATGTAAAGATCCCCAAAATGAAAAATAAAGTCTGTATTTGTAGAGGAAGACAGTGAAATATCTCCCTGAAAATTCGGCAGAAGGCTCTCCAGATCCATAGGGGACCACAAGAGGGATTGCATGGCCCTAATCCCAAGAAATAGGGATCGGGACCAATTCGTATGATTAATGATTTTGAGGGTGTGATCCCTGTGGGAGCTTCTCCATATTGTAGTATGCTTAGCCTCCAAGTTTCATATCAATTGGATTAGTAGAACTTGAGTTATTGATCAGTCTTCGTTGCAACATGTGATGTTGTTTGATTTAGGCCAATCCCTCTAGGGGGAAGAGAGTCGATCCCTCTTTCTTGTGCTTTTTGGGGTGCAATCCCTACGGTGAACTCCATAGAGTCCCCTCTTCTTGTTCCCATAGTTTCGAGTGTATTGGACTTCTAGATTATATGATATCGATCATTTTCCGTTGATCCCTTTCTTAAGTGAAGTAATTTGCCCATAACTTGAGTATGCAAACCCCAAACAACTCGAGATTTGAAATGCCGCCTTGTGTGGTCTTCTTTGTCACTCTTTATCAATCTCACCCAGTTTGGGACAATAATTGAGGATATGTACCGATCCTCTAGGGGAAGGGATAGGCATCGATCCCCTGCTCGGGGGAGGTACTAATATATACTTAGAATATTCTAGAGAGTCTATCTCTTGGTCTCGGTTGATCATCACTTCATATCATTGTTTATACTTGATTTTTGGACCTCATAATCATCGCTCTGGACTACTGGCCTTGATGATATTCAAGTCTAACTTGTATAGTCCGTTCGGATATAGCCGGGTCAAAATGTCGGATAATAGTGCCCTAAGGGCCGCACCACCTCTAACGCCAACCGCATCTGCTGGAAATGTTCACGAGCGATGGAACGTCCGTTGCAGTACCTAAATTGTCTCTAAATTAATTAGGCATCTCAGACTGCCCATTCACATTTGTGTTCGCGTACCCCATCTGCACATAATAACATCCTAACAAAGAACCTTAGCAACTAGCGATAGAAATAAATCAAAGTCCAAAGGACAAGTGGTATATGTGGTGTAATATAATAGGAAAAAACAAGTATGTGCTCTCAATGTATCTCCCTCTACCAATTTTTTTAACCCAAACAGGTATACTGGCCTTCAATGTTGAACCTAGGCCCCGATAATAAGTGCAACAGCCCACCTTTCGTAATACCCTAAAATCAGCACCGAATGATAACATACGACTTCCAAGTACCACAAATGACAGATTGTCGGGAAAAGAAAATTTAAAACAAACGTTATACTAAGGCATATCGACAGAATCTCACAATGGAATGACAATATATAATATACAGAATATACATGAATAGTTCATGATACAACATATATATAAGAGACTACACTGGAGGAAATAGTTGATAAATGAATATCATTATAGAAAGTCAGAATACATCAAACTCCCCACAATATAGGGCTTTGAATATAATATCTGATACATCAAGTCTCATATATAAATACAAATCTGTCATGTACTACTACAAATATCAAGTATATATACGAAGTATCGACATCACCTCCATAGAATGCTCCAACTGTCCTGAAAGTGTATCCCCAAAAGCGCCTAACTCCCAAACTACTCAATCGAGCACCGTAGAGTTATGACGTAAACAAACAAAGACAAAAAATGGGTCAGGCATAAAGCCTGGTGTCAAGGGAACTATCTCAAAATACTGTATATTAAAACTAAATATGAGTAAATAGGAAACTACTAAGGCACGGTCGGTCCTCTCCATAAACTTGGCTCAGAAGTAATCTGGACTGTTGTAACATCCCCATTCCAAGACCCAAAACTAATCGCTATAGATGCTGCAGTCATCGATAGTTATTAATTCCCCGTGACAAAATGTGGTTATGTTAGTCATATCAATAATCATAAGCACACGAATATAAAAAAATTTAGACACAATTCAGAAGTAACTTTTACATTCCATTTCAAAATATGATTTCATATTTATTACGTAATCCCATTTGCGATTCTACATTCAAAGAAAATATAACTATTACAAAATACTCCAAAGCGACATACAAAGATGCCCCTTGGTTTATCAGAGTCTAACACTTGGGAATTATATAACTTTGCGATTACATTGAAATAGGAAAAAATCAAACTACCTAGTGAAAATAGATAAAGCTCCTAATATCTAGATTGCCTCTTGCATGTCTCCAGAAGCTTATTCGTCTAATTGAAAACCTGAAAACTCTTACTCCCGACCTGCTCAAATGAGTGCCCGAGAGTATAAGCGGAAAAAAACTTCAGGTCATACAATAACCTGGTGTGAATAATAACCTACCTTCTTGAACCAAGTAGATATCTAGTGAGACCACGCCGCTCAGCGGAATGAGTTTTCCCCTCACCAGCATTTCAACCATATACTATGCTCCTGCATCCACAATGATTATAACATAATAATATACCGATATGCAAACATGCAATAAACACTGGATTACCCATCCTAATTTTTCATTGACTACATGTCTTATACTTATATGAACTACCTATCTCGCATATATTAGTTCTTTGGATTACCCACTCCCACCATGTTGACTACCCATCATTTATGGTTTCCTTAACAAAATTATGTGGATTATCCATCTCACATGTAATTATTACGTGGATTACCCATCCCTTACCATACGGACTACCCATCACACATGGTTCAGCTATTTAAATTATATGGACTATCCATCGCACATATTCCATCCATTTAAAATTGATGTGTACTATCCATCACACATCACATAGTTTTTCTAGGTTAACCATGAACTCTTTATTCACCTAATAGAGACTAACCATCTCCAACATGGTGTGGATTATCTATCTCACATCTTATAGTTTTCCTAGGATAACTATGAACCTATCATTTAACAATCTATTCATGTTACTCACATGTTTAACCTATGCCTATTGGTGTCCCCAATTATGTTATTTACCCCGCGAACTTATAACATCTCAAAGTGACATACATTGGTATCCCCAAATGATCTATGTCGAACTGATTAATAATATACTTTAGTACCCCAAGGTTTGAAGTCAAAGTCATAAAACATATAGCTCGCTGCCAATAAATAGTTTAATATAGATAAATGTCGATGTCAATAACAATGTCGAAAATGAGGTTTAAGGCTCTTCGCCTTTAATAAGATAGCATACCACATACGGCGTTAAGACATTGTCGACCTCTATCCAAGATCAAAGACAACACTTAAACTCTTTTAAGTATAAAAATTTTATGTCGAAAATGATGTTGTCGACTTTCATAGGTTATAGGTTATCCACCTTTCAAAACTACGCTTTATGATATTATAAAACAAATGGCTAACTACCGAAAACATAGGGTCATCGACCCTCTTGAACCTGGGCTATACCGCCTCTTTAAAACATTTTTAATTTACATAGAAATGAGCCTCACCTCATCTGCGTTAAAAGTAAGAAGAACAGCGTTAATGCTACGCTGCATCTTTGCCAACCACATATATTTTAAAACACTGGTATATAAGGCCGCCGACACTAATGCCTAGTGGATTCAATGTGATCGACGTCAGTATAAAACTTTTATACTTAAGTTACTTTGGCTATCATGCCGCCAAATGTACAAGTGCGACATTAATCAAGCGGCAGTGAAAACATGAGGCAATAAGAAACGTGACATTAAGAAGCGCGACAATGAGACTAATCCCAGCGGTATAAGCTCACTGACTGATGAAGAGCAGCAAGATGTTTGACGACGTTGTTGATATGCGGTGTCGTTGCCGCATGCATGGCCCCAACACATCCCACACTTAGAATATAAGTGTTCCATGTGTTGTTCCATATTGTTGCTGCCTCTCATCGTTGACGCTGAACCTCATGGTATTAACGTCACTCAATGGCGTTAATGTAAATCTTGTGAAAACTTTTTTTTATTACTAAAAGAAATTACTTCACCAAATCCAAACTCTTATCCAATTTCTATTGGACGATAAAATATTTTTCTCAATACATTTCAAAAGTCCTACCGCATATAGTTTCTAAAGTTCTAAAACATATACCAAACTAATTAATTAATATTCATAATTAATTATCCTTTTAAATGCTTGTATAGCATAATAAATTCATTATAATTCTAAATCACTTGGGAAAAATCCCCAAAAATCATAGAAATTCCAAAATATCATATTCTTCATCATATAAAAATTTTAGGGCCAAAACCCATATTTAGATATTTTTAATAATTAAAACCCGAATCTAACTCAATTTCCTCCTTAGTAAACTCATAAAATATTTAATATAACTTGAAAATTTATGAAATAAAAAAGTCATCTCCAAAATAATGTTTTACTCAACATACCAAAAATCAAAGCTATTGGAGATTAAAACTTAGGTTTTACCTTTAAAACACAATTAAATAATTCCATAAATCATTATTCTCTCCAAATAGTGATTAAACAACCATAACTTGTCAAAAATCATCAAAACCATTGAGATATTATCCATAGCTGAAATCAAGAACTAAAATAGAGATGGTTCATGTATTGTTCACCTTGGATTTAATGTTGGAGTTGAGATTTGCTTAGTGCTTTAGTTTCCCTAAACTTTGCTCTTGAATCCTCTTTGATTTCATGCTTCTTTCTCTTTAGGTTATGGCTGGCCTCTTTAAGTTCCTTTTAGATTGTAAGATTTGTGAAAAATGAGAATGATATGAGGGGGAGAGGGTTTAAGTAGTGAAAGTTCGGTCTACCTATTTTCCCCCTCTCATATATTCTTTTATATGAGAAGTCTTTAAACAGTCTTAGTTCATCAGTAATGGCTCAACATTATAAATTTTCAAATCTCATTCTCCTTAACCATTTACATTATTATATTTAATCTATCCAATTAAATATCCTGAATAATGTTAAACAAAAATTAGGGATGTTACCAGCTCCCCTCCTTAAATAATTTCGTCCTCGAATTCAGTAAGGACTACAAAACAAGTACATCAAACATGCAAACAATGCTCGTATATCCTACCGGCCATAAAGTCTATATACAAAAAATATAGAACATACCATCATAAAATCTCAAGATAAGTATCCCTAATCTTGTCTTCTCTCTGCCAGTACAGTCTTTCTCATTGTCACTTCATTGGACTTTCACTAATCTGATTGTTTTGTTCCTTAACTTCTTCTCATCTCTCGCTATAACTCAAACTGGTTATCTCACAAAAGTTAGATCTGGTTCAAATACTAAATCTTCCAATGCAATCGGAGCAATAGTAGTCTCTGGATCATGCACATACTTCCTAAGATGAGAAATATGAAACACATTATAGACACCTACCAAACTACTCGGTAACTCTACTCAGTACACGAGTCTCCCAATCCTTTCTACAATAGGGAATGGTCTAACATATCTCGGTGCCAGTTTCCTTGACTTTCCAAATCATACCACACCCTTCACCGGTGATACCTTAATGACAACCTAATCTCCAACTGAGAACTCTAATCTTTACACCTCTTGTCTGCATAACTTTTCTACCAAGACTAAGCTACTATCATCCTATATCGGATCTGCTTAATCTTTTCTGTGGCTTCTCTCACCATATCCGAACTAAGGGTCAATCTGTCTTCGGTCTCCAACTAGCATGCTGGTGATTTGCACAGCCTTCCATACAAAGCTTCGAAAGGCGCCATTCCTATACTAGTCTGATAACTATTATTATAAGAAAACTCAATCGAGTGCAAACGGTCTTCCCACGAACCACCAAAGTCTAGTACACAAACCCTCAATAAATCATCAAGTACCTTATTGACTCTCTCTATCTTCCCATCCGTCTGTGGATGATAAGCGGGACTCAACTTAAGCTTGGTACATAATACCTCATATGGACTCTTCCAGAATCCACTAGTGAACAAAGCATATCTGTCACTAACTATACTACAAGGAATCTCATGCAGTCTAACAATATTCTTCATAAATAACATGGCCAATACAGGTTCCGTCCTAGCCGGATTAACGAGAATGAAAAATGCACTCTTGGTCATTCTATCCACTATGACCCATATACTTTCATTTCTCCTATTTGACCTTGGTAACCCATCAATAAAATCCATGGATATCAAATTCCATTTTCAAACTGGTATGACTAAAGGCTAAAGCAACCTACCGGGCTTCTGAATCTTGGCTTTCACTTGCTGGCAATTTGCACATTGCTTCACCCATAAGCCTACATCCCTCTTTATGCCTTCCTAGAGAAAACTTCTCTTCATATCTCGATACATATTGGCTCCCCCAGGATGAATTGTAAACTTCGATCGATGATACTCCCTAAGAACTTCTCTCCTTAGGTTTCCAACATCCAGAACACTTAACCGTCCCTTCTTCCTTAACCATCCTCTCTGGTCAAGAGTAAAATCCTTTAAATCATCGATCTCGGTTCTGCCTCCGAATCATCTAATCCTTTTGGCTAGCAATGGATCATCTCTCTACTTCGAAGTAATCCTTTCGATCAACACTTGTCGAACTTCCAAGCAAGATAACATGATTGTACTTTGACTAGAACTAGCAGTCGATCTTAACTGCACACTACAAGTAGTCAACGCCTTTAAATCCTTCTATTCAGCCAACATTTTTAACACACACTCTAGTGTTTTCTACTAAGTGCATCGGTAACTTTATTTCCTTTCCCCGATGTATACTCAATACCAAAATTATAAGTGCTAAAAACTCTAGCCATCTCTGTTGTCTCATGTTCTACCCTTTTTAAGAGAATAAATACCTCAAATACTTATGGTCCATATACAACTCAAATCGTTCTCCTAAGAGGTAGTGTCTCCACACTTTCAGCATAAAAACAACCGCTGCTAACTCCAAATCATGAGTCGGATATTTAACTTCATGTGGTCTGAGTTGCCGAGAACCGTAGGTAATCACTTTACCTCATTGCATCAATGCGGCTCCTAATCCTGTTCCACACGCATCCGTATACATCACCAAGGTCTAATTCCCATTTGGAACAACTAACATGAGCGCATTGGTCAACGAATGCTTTAACTCAAGGAATGCTTCCTTACATTTATTGGATCAAGTAAACTTTACATCCTTCCTAGTTAGTCTAGTCAGAGGTGCTGCTATCAGTGAGAAATCCTTGATGAATCTCCACTAATAGCCAGTCGATCCAAGAAAACTTCTTATCTCAGTCACCGTCTCGGGTCTTTTCCAACTATTTACAGCCTCAATCTTGGATGGATCCACGGACAACCCTTTCTTTGAGACTACATAACCAAGAAAATTCACTTATTTCTTCCAAAAATGACAATTTGATAACTTCGCTTTTAGTTGATGCTGCATCAACATCTCAAGCACTTCACATTCTGCTTGCCCACAACTATCTTGCCATCACCCGAACGACAATCATTAGCATACTGCCTCGTCTTGTCACACTTATAGCAAACAATATCCACTTTTCCTTTCTTGGCTGCTCCACCCTTCTAAGCTCCCTTTTCTTAAAGAATTTCCTCTTCTTACCCTAGGAACCTTGAGTTTCCACTAACTTCTCTTTCCCGAAGGTCGAAAGCAATTCCCTGTTCATGATAGCCATCTCCACCACTACATT
The DNA here is from genome assembly GCA_030737815.1 of Allium fistulosum. Taxonomy (NCBI): domain Eukaryota; kingdom Viridiplantae; phylum Streptophyta; class Magnoliopsida; order Asparagales; family Amaryllidaceae; genus Allium; species Allium fistulosum. The sequence goes on along the minus strand of CM060903.1, from coordinate 1,286,596,401 downwards.
TGATAGATACCTGAGATGTGGCATAGTTGCCCTAGCAATCTCCGGCCTCAACCCCTAGATAAACTTCTTGTTTCTCTTGATAACAGTGTCAATGGTGGCATACCATATTTGGATAGCTCATCAAACTTAGTAGAGTATTCCACCAATGACATTTCACCCTGCTCCAACTCCATAAACTTCTTGAGCAAGGCAGATGTAACAACCCACCCTTCGTAATACCCAAAAGTATGTGCCTTACATCATCGCACGACTTTCGAATACCACAAAAGGCAGATCGTCGGGGTAAAATTAGAACAGAACATTAAACTAAGACATTGTTAAGATCTCACAACGAAATGACAACATATAATATATTGAATATACATAAACAAAATAGAATAACAATATATAAGAAACTGCACTAGCGGAAGTAACTGACAAATAAATATTAATACAGAATAGTCAACATACATCAACTCCAAAATAAACATGGAGTTCTAAATAAATATCTGATACAATAGTCTCGTATATAAATAACAGGTTTGTCATGTATAATAAAATAACAAGTGTATATATATATATATATCTAAACTTTGATGTCATGCCTCCAAAATGCTCCAGTTGTGCACTATTCAAGCGTATTACCAAAAGCACCTGACTTTCGAACTACTCAATCGAGTACCCGAGAGTTGTCATGACAAATGTTGACAAAGACAAAAACTCGAGTCAGATATAAAGTCTGGTGTGAGGGGAACTATCTCAAAATACTGTATATTAAAATTCTATACAAATAAATAGGAACTACTAAATCACAACCGGTCCTCTCCATAGACGAGGATTAGGGAAAACCCAGACTGCCTATAAACCAGTATAGTAAATCCATCTCAAAAGTGGGGGATCATACATAACCTGCTCCTCTCCTGTAACAACAAGTTAGAACAATATCTTCTATTGCACTACACTAGCCCAAAACTACTAATAATATAGTACAAATATACTATGATCAAACCATAATTCAAAAAAAGATGATCACTACTGCTAATTAAGATCGATACGGTATGCCTTAACGCGTACGGTCAATATTGCTAAGACCAAACAAGTATGCTACAATGTGTATGGTCACTACTGCTAAGACCAAACAGGTACGCCACAATGTGTATAGTCACTACTGCTAAGACCAAACGTTCGTAAGATTATGATCGTAGGACCCAAAAAAGTCCAAGCGATCACCACAAGATAAAGCTATTTATGGTCCCTCTAAGACCGTGTCGAGTGTAACGTGGCCATCAATAAGACTCTAAGCACACCACGACAAGGTCGATATCTAGGTAGGTCACATAAGTCCATACCCTGGGCAGGTCATAAGTCCATACTCTCGGCATGTCATAGCAAATCAACACCAAAGAAATCATATACTACTCTAAGGTAAAAATCTTAGAGTACGGACTCACTCCGTACGTAATGCATGAAATCGCCACGCACGGCTCCAATCACCACAGCCGAAAAACCACTTGATAACTCTAGCAAAGCCCTATACTAACACAAATTGCATTCCAAATGGAATGCATGACATCAATGTCATAATACTCTTCTAGTATACCCTCCCGGCTACCTCAAAATCTACGGTTTTGGAATACGTGCTAAGGTGGGTCCCACTTAGGCCCCAAAATCAAAATACTCCAAAACTCACCAGAGTTTTACAGGCTATTGCCCTAAAAAATGGTGAATAATGGTCCAAACCTCACCTCAAACTAACTTTGTATGCGAAAGTTATCACGTTTTGAAGTTTGCATAACACGCGGTGGGTCAACCGACTAAAGGGCCATTCAGTCGACTGACCCAGGGCCGAGATGGACTTTTTCCTCTCAACCAGTAGAGTAAATGGACTAAGTCAGTTAAATGAACTGATAGTTTCCAGGAAGTGAGCCTAGGAAGGGAGTATATTTCCTGAACGGATGCCAATTCGCATGTCGTTTCCTCCGACGTTTCACCCGATGAGTCGCCTTGCTACTATAGCCTGCCTATTTCCCATCGGACATCTATTAGGGTTCATTTGTTGACGTTTTGGAAGTGAATTCCATAAGTAATAAAAAAATCAATTTCAATACCAAAATCTACTCTTTGCACGAGTAGAGTTCTACGGGCCATTATGGCAATCCGGCTTCCTCTGACACGCCAAAACGAGAAACCCGGCCTTGTACGTAGCCTATATGTATGTCAATGCACTCATTTGTGCATGCCTATGTACACATGCTCACGCAACACATAACCAAACACAAATTACATTCGAACTTCACCAGGACGATTGCTCGGCCCGGTATACTCACACGCAACTTAGCGCATGTGATAGTCACTATGGTTATGTGAAATGCCTACAACAGACTTGTAATCAATTATAGCTCTATATAATCAAACAATTGCAAACGTATATAACCAACAAATATACAACAATTCTAATTACATTTCATATAGCGTATTGATTATTATATATGTTCAAATACAAATATATGTATGCATGCCCAAACTCGTATACATACACGTATATTTTAAATAAGTAATTTATCTATTGCTTAATCAATTCTTACTTTTACTTACTAAGTCTTCCCGATACATGTCTAAAATGGATTTTTACTATTTTGTAAAATCTTACTTCTATATTATAAAAATGTCTCATTAGTTTATATATCCATTTTAAGCCTTCAAATATTTAATTGCCTAACTTGAAATTAAGTATACTTCATATTACTATTTTATAAAATCTCTATATCCATTTTATAAAATCTATATTTCATTTATAAAATCATATAACCATTTTATAAATACTACTTGAACTCCATTTGTTATTTTATTAAATATCATATAATTTCATAAAATACCTTCTTTGCTTACAAAAATCATTCTTCTACTTAAACAATGTTTCTAAATACCAATTTAGCTTCATTAACCATCTAATCACTTTAATAATAAGTGTAGAATTCAAAACTAACTAAATTAGTTTACTAATTTTTTTTCAAACCATTTGAATTAGTTTAATTATGGCCAACTAATGACATAAACTTAGTCAAAACATGTAATTAGCCTCCAATCTATCACTTTAACACTATTAACATTCAATTAACCTAAAAGATCAGCTTCTTAGGTTACTAACTAATTTCAAAAATAGTTATTAAGGGCCTAAAAAATTAATGAGTTTATATAATCATGTTTATAACGTAGGCGTAAGCCTAAATCAACTCAAACAATCTCCAAATCACTTCATATAATTATATAATAATCAATAATCAAATATATGAAGTATAACACTTAAATTAATAAGGAGAATCATCACACTCACCTTAATTAAACCCAAGCTAAGCTCAAATTACCGGAATCCATCTCCATGCTCTCTTGAAATCCAAAACGAAATTCAAAACTCCAAGTAATGCCAATTTCTTTATGGGTTTTGTAGAGAATCCCATGAGAAGAATTATGGTTATTTTATCGAAATTTATTGGATTTTATTCTGGCATGGATTAGTGGGTCTAGGGTTAGGAGATTAAGGGGTAACTAATGGAGTGATTAGAGAAAGAGGAAGAAAGTGAACATGGAAATGAAAGTGAGAATGAAAATAATGAAGCGGTTATCATATAGACTAGGTGAATGGACTTACCCAAATTCATCTCTTTTCCCAAAATCACTATTAACTCCAAAAATCCATCGACTTCAAACATCGGCAAGTTTATACTCATTTTACTAGCGTTGAAAAAGCAAACTCAACTGTAGGTGTACCGAGTCCTAATTCGCTCGTTTCTAAAAATCGAGGCGTTCCATCGCTTAACAATTAAATATTTAAATTAATCATTCAAATACTCGATCGTCAAAATTGTGGGGTGTCACATTATCCCCTCCTTAAAAGAATTTCATCCCTAAAATTCCCATCAGTATGAGAAAGTAACAAGACTGACCAAACTTCCTAAATCTCAGTTTCAGAAAGTTCTAACAGTACCTTCCCTTATGATTTACCTTCCCTTGTGCTTCAGCACTACGGAACTCCTAGATTAGAATGCATCACACTATGAACATGGAATGACCTACATCATCCCACATTTCCCAAAATGTCCCTTAAGAAAGCTTCTCATTATTTAATTCAAATCTAAGCAAATAAGCATTTAAACAGCTATACATCAGTTCTCAAGTAACAAATTGTGCTATACAAAGAGGATTGTGCACTAACATAAAATTCAAACACGTATAATTGTAACGACCCTAATTTTGCTAACATTATTTAGAACATTTAATTAGATAAATTAAATGAAATAATGTAAATGGTTAAGGGATTGAGATTTGTATGATTATAGGGTAGTCGTGCCTTAACTAATCAATAAGCCAAAGAGAATTAAAATGAAGAAAAAAGGGTAATAAGATGAGGGCAAAATAGGAATAAACTAAGTTCTTATACCCTAAATCCTTATTCCAATTTCATTTACAATATTCACTAACAAAAACTAAACCTAGAGCTTGGACGACCACCATTAGAAAAAAACAAGGGGAAGATAAGCAAGAATTTAAGAAGGAAACTTAATGAAATCAATTCAAGGGAAAATCTCAAACTCCTTAACAACAAGCTAAGGTGAATAATAGATTACATCTCATTTTTATTGCTTTAAGCTTTTAGATAAGATCCGAATTAATTTGGAAAGAAAAATGCCATGATTTGATTATTTAAATGGATATATATGCTTGTTGATGACTTATGTTGTTTCATATAGATTTTATGATAAGATTTGATTTGAAAAACCTATTAAATGACATCCAAATTGCTTGCATTTTTGATATAAGGTCAGAAACATTATTTTAGAGATGGGTTTCAAGTTTTATAATTTTCCAAGTTGTTGTGGATTTATTATGAATTTTCTAGTAAAGAAAATGGTTAAATTGAGTTTAAATTATTTTCGGCTATTATATGTTAGCTTTGGGTCAGAAATTTAAATATGTTAGAAAACATATTAAAAGTGATTTATAGGAATTTTTGGAGAATTTTCCTAAGTATTTTATTAAAGATATAAAATTATTTAAGGTATGGGACTTAAATGGTTTATATGTTTAGAAAAGGAGAAGGGGCAATGTTAAATGTTTTAAAAATTGTTAGTTACTAAATTCGACAGCACTTTTAAAAAAAGGTTTTGTAAAAGAATTGGCAACCAATTATATGTTGACAAATAAGGCAAGTTAGTTGGAAAGATATTGCTTCAAAAGGTTATAAAAATCATTTTTGTAAATAATACTGCTTCGCCACTTATAGCAGCCACCTTCGACACCAAACATCCGCCACCAACCAAGTTGAAACTAATACGCATGGTATCAATGCCTTGGTACATAGTGGATTGGAGTTTGGCGGAAGGTATAGAGTCGAAACATGCTTTCGAAGGGGTAGAAGTAGCTCTTATTAACTTAAAACTATTTTGATTACAAATTAGGCTTTCGAAAGGGGTTGGATTTTGCTTTCGACTTAACCAACTTGCTTATGTTTATATAAAGAAAAGGCTTTCGAATGGGTTGCCGCCTTTTTATTTTAAAACAAGCTTTCAAAGGGGTCGAAACCCCTACTGCCGCATTCAACCATTCGAACCAATGCTTTCGAAAGGTTACTTTTTTTTTAAACTTTGAAGCCGCTTCTCCATGCTTTCAAAAGGGTTAGTTTCAAAACAATCCACTTTTTTTACTTAGGAATAATGCTTTCGCCCCAGTTCTTTTAAAACCCTTTGTTTCATTAAAAGCTAAACCCAAAGGTTTCGAAAGGAATGGTTTTAAATGGTTTCGAAGTAATGTTCCACAAACTTTTACTTGAACCCAATGCTTTCGAAAAGTTTGTTTTAATTAAGGGACTTTAATGCTTTCGAAAGGTATAAAATGAAGGTTTCGAAGGGGTGATTCCCCAATGTTTTCGAAAGGTTTACTTTTAGTATTTGAATGGAAGGTCCAATGCTTTCGAAAGGCAAGTTTAAATTGTTTTGAAAAGAGGACGTCTAAGGTTTTATAAAGCTTTCAAAGGGATACTTTAAATGATTTTGAAAGGTCTATTTTTAAAGGTTTCGAAATGTATGTTTTGGCCTTTCGGCCTAGTGTTTCAAGGTAAAGTAGTTAACCTATTTTGAAAGTGTTACTTTGAATGGATTCGAAAGGGGCTGTTTAAAGTTTTTAAACAAAGGTTTCGAAGGTGATATCTTGGATTTAAAACCTAATATTTTCTAAATTAAAGAAGGGCTTTAACTTGTTTTAAAGTGATAGATAACCCTATTGATTTAGATTTTCATCAATATTTTTATGTGTAAAGCATATATAATGGTAAAGATATTTGGGTAAAGCAAAACGTATATTTCCTTGTTTAAGTATGATTTAAAGGGTTGAATCAATTTGGAAGAAATGTTTTCAGGAAAAATTTGATGGGGTAATTAACCCTAAGTAAATGACTCAGATATTAGAATACCTGATGGGACTGGTATAGGGTCATGCCCTATACTTTAGCTAATAGCCCCTAGGTAATATAAGTCAAAAATTTCAGTGTGTAGGGCTTTGTCATAGGTAAGACTAAAATGTTGTTACACATAAAAAGGAATAAACAGCGAAAGATAGGTTATTGGTGATCCTGCAAAACCAATAGGATCAGTTGACCCTGGGAGAAGTAAGTCAAGGACAGACCATCCAGGATTGTGTTTAACAGAAGTTTGATTATGTATTTTATTTGGTAGGCCCGAGTCAGCCACTGGTTAGTAGTTAGCCAAACAAAACTATATTGTTCGGATAGATAGTCCATTGATTACCTGATTTATGTGCATATACGATATTGAAATTATTGCTTTAATCAGTTTGATTGCAGGACTCTGATTTGCAAAAAATATATTTTAAAAGGGATATTACTGAGGGGAAACTCGTTCCGCTAAGCGGCGTGGTCTCACTTAATATCTGTAAACCGAGATGTAATAGTATTATTCACACCGAGCTTTATGTCTGACTCGAAGTTTATGTTTTCCTCTTAAACTCTCGGGTACTCAAAATTTAATTTGAGTAGATTGAGAGCTAAGGTTTTTTTAGGTTTAGTAAGTTGGACGAATAAGCTTCCGAAGACATGTAAGAGGCAAAGTTAGGAGCTATTTGATTTTATTTCCGCTATGATGTATTATGAATGATATGTCTGTTTAGTACTCTGATCATCCAAGGGGGCATCTTCATATGTCGCTCTTAGGGTAATTTGTACTAATTATATTTGATCAAAACATGGGAATCATTTTGGGATTATGTATCTAAATATGAAATATTGATTTGAAATGTAATAAGAAAAGTTGTTTTTAAATTTGTGTTTATTTTTATTTCATATTCATGTGCTTCTACTACTATGGATGCCATTAACATTACCGTATTTTGTCATAGGAAGTTAATACTATAGATGACTGCCACATCTATACGCTTAGCTTCAAGCCTCAAGATAGGGGATGTTACAACTTGGTATCAGAGCATAGGTTTATGAAAAATTTAAAAGAAATTTCAAACTTAAAATGATTTTGAAAACATAATCATGAGGAGTAAGAGTAAAGATTGGGGTATGGGATAACGCTATAGTAACGTGCTTGTATTTGCTATATATAAGTATATGCTTTACCTCTATTCTCCCATCCCCCTTAGGCTATTCTTCTATATCTTACAAAGACTCGAATGCAGATTTTACGGACGTAAGATATGGATGCTAGAAGTGGAAGAGTTAACATTGGTGAGGGAAGCACCACAACTAATGGGAATGTCAGACCAAACACTAGAAGGAATCTAGGTCAGGCACAAGCTGCTAATGTGGGTGTTGGAATGCCGCAAGTTGGTATGGGAGCTATGTATCAGTTCTTCATTAATGTGATGCAGGCTGGAGTTGTTGCTGGATTAGATGGAGGAAATGTTGAAGGAGCAAATCAGAGAGCTCCGATGGTCAATAACTATGCAGTATTGAGCAAAGATTATGCTAGGCTTGGAGGGAAATCGTTATCGGGACTGAAGACGCAATTGAAGTGGAGAATTGGTTACTTCATTGCGAAAGGGTCTTTGCTGATTTGGGGCTTAATAATGAGCAGAAGAGGAGGCTTGCTTCTAGACAGTTACAAGGAGAAGCACTGTACTGGTGGAACAGTGTTACTGTAGGAGTTAATGAAGAAACCATGACTTGGGCGGAGTTCAAAAGGAGGTTTGAGGGAAGATTTATGTCCAAAATTGCTAAGTCAACCCTGCTCAGGAAGTTCATGGAGTTGGAGCTGGAGACATGACTGTGTTTGAGTATGCAACCAGATTTGAGGAGCTATCAAGATACGAATATGCTACGGTTGATACCGTTATCAAAAGGAATGAGAAGTTCATTCGCGGGTTGAAACCTAAGTTTGCGAAGGCCACATTATCACATATTAGAGATCCGTGCGATGTAGTTTTTGAGATGGCTTTGAGGCAGGAAGAGATGCTTGCTTTTCTTGAGGGTAACACGGCAGGGGGATCTCAAGGTGGGCGGAACCAAAAGAGGACGTTTTTCCATAAGAAGGGAGCACTGAAGAGTGGAGCTGCCAAGAAGGGAAAGGCGAAAATTATCTGTTATAAGTGTGATACGAAGGGACACTATGCTCATAAGTGTCGGACAGGCAAAGGGAAGAAAGCCGCTGACAAGAAAGGAGTGAGATGTTTCAACTGCGATCAAATTGGACATTTAAGAACCAGAGCAAGGGCTAGCCAAGGATGGGAAAGGGAAAGTGTTTACATTGGAGCCAGGTACCTCGAGACCAACAGCAGAGGAAAAGGGAAAAGCTATGTTGGGAGGTACGCTTTTGATTTATGAGGTATCGGTTAGAGTTTCATTTGATACTATTGCATCACATTCATTTATATCTCATTGTTTGGTAGAGAAGCTTAATCTTGAACCCTCATACCTAGATACTTCCTTAAGGGTTGCAAATCCGATAGGAGGATATACGACACTTGGGATGAAGTGTGACCAGTTAGAGTTTGAATTGTTAGGTCATACATTTGTTTGCAGTTTGCATGTGTTTTATTTCGTAGGGTTCGGAATTATTTTGGATATGGATTGGTTAAGTAAATACGATGCTAGAATATTTTTCCATGATAGGAAAATATCACTTAGACACCCTGATTATAGTGATCGGGTAATATACTCCGTAGAAAACCCTAGTTTTGAGGATAATGCTTTGTTGGGTGTTGTGGAGGCAGAAGACGAATTAAATCAAGTTTTTATTGTTAGATAATTCACAGATGCCTTTGAGCCCGTAGTAGGATTGCCACTGAAACGGGATATTGAGTTTCGGATAGATTTAGTATAAGGAGCAGAACCGGTGAGTAGACCGCCAAGCAGAACGACACCTACCGAGAAGAGGGAGCTAAAGGTGTAGTTGGTGGATTTGGAAAATAAGAACTTTATCATACGAAGCAGTTTGCCATGGGGAGTAGCCGTAGTGTTTGCAAAGAAACTAGACGGATCATTAAGGTTATGTATCGATTATCGTAAGTTGAACGAGAAGACGATAAAGAATTGATATCCGTTACCTAGAATTGATGATTTGTTCGACCAGTTGAGTGGAGCCAAAGTATTTACCCAATTGGATTTGGCAATAGGGTTCCATAAGCTTAGAGTGGTTGAGGATAGTATTCCTTTGACGACGTTTAGAACCAGATATGGATCGTACGAATGGTTAGTAATGCCGTTCGGACTCACAAATGCGCCAACATTCTTTGTAGATTTGATGAATCGAGTTTTCCGAGAGCATTTGGATAAGTTTGTATTGGTATTCATAGATGATATTTTGGTATACTCTAAAGATGAAAGAGAGCATGAAGTTCATCTTAGAGAGGTGCTTGAGAGGTTGAGGCAGCATCAACTGAAAGCAAAATTTTCGAATTGCCATTTTTGGAAGAAGGAAGTGAAGTTTCTTGGTCATGTAGTCTCAGAGAAAGGGTTGTCTGTAAATCCGACAAAGATCGAGGCGGTGAATAGTTGGAAGAGACCCGAGACAGTGACTGAGATAAAGGGCTTTCTTGGACTAGCTAGTTACTATCGGAGATTCATCAAGGATTTTTCGCGGATAGCAGCACCGATGAGTAAGCTAACTCGAAAAGATGTGAAGTTTGTCTGGACTGATAAGTGTGAGGAGGCATTCCAGAAGTTAAAACACTTATTGATAAATGCACCTGTGTTAGTGGTTCCAGCGGGGAATCATGACTTAGTGGTGTCCACGGATGTATGTAGAATAGGATTAGGAGCTGTGTTAATGCAAAAAAGTAAAGTGATTGCATATTCTTCTCGACAGCTCAGACCCCATGAGGTTAGATATCCAACTCACGATTTGGAATTAGCTGTGGTAATTTTTGCATTGAAAGTGTGGAGACATTACCTTTTGGGAGAAAGATTCGAGTTGTATACGGATCATAAGTCATTGAAGTATCTATTCTCTCAGAAGGAGTTAAATATGAGGCAATAAAAGTGGTTAGTGTTTTTAGCCGCTTATGACTTTGGTATTGAGTACACACTAGGAAAAGGCAACAAGGTTGCGGATGCACTTAGCATAAAACATCAAAATGCAGTATGGCAATGATAGCTGAGTGCAAAAATTTAGAAGCATTGACTACATGCAGAATACAGTGGAGATCTGAAGCTAGACCTAGTAAGGAAACCGCTATGTTGTCATGTTTAGAAGTTCGACCGGCGATGATCGAAAAGATTGCTTCTAAGCAAGGGGAGGATCCATTATTAGCTGAACAGATCAGAAAGTTAAGGGATTGAACAAAGAAAGATGACTTGAAAGATTTTAGTCTTGACCAGAATGGGTGGTTAAGGAAGAAAGGAAGACTATGTGTTCCGAATGTGGGAAACGTTAGAAAGGAAGTTCTTGGAGAATGCCATCATTCAAAGTTCACCATTCATCCAGGAGGAATTAAAATGTATTAGGACATGAAAATAAGTTTCTTTTGGGAAGGCATAAAGAGAGATGTAGGCTTATGGGTGAAATAGTGTTTGAATTGTCAACAGGTAAAAGCTGAACATCAGAAACCAAATGGGTTACTTCATCCTTTAGATGTTCCAGTATGGAAATGGGATTCTATCTCAGTGGATTTTATAGACGGGTTGCCAAGGTCGAGTAGAGGAAATGAAAGCATATGGGTTATAGTGGACAGATTGACCAAGAGTGCCAATTTCATTCCAGTTAAGTCAACCAGTAAAGCAGCTATTTTAGCTAAGTTATTTATGAAGAATATAGCTGCATGGAATTCCTAGTAGTATAGTAAGTGATAGAGATTCCTTATTCACTAGTGAGTTCTGGAAGAGTCTACAGGAGACTTTGGGTACCAAGCGCAAAATGAGTACCGCTTACCATTCGCAGACATATGGGAAAACAGAAAGAGTTAACAAAGTCTTAGAAGATATGTTACGAGCTTGTGTACTAGATTTTGAGGGATCATAGGAAGACCACCTACACTTGGTCGAGTTTTCGTATAACAACAGTTACCAGACTAGTATAGGGATGGCACTGTTTGAAGCTTTGTATGGAAGGCCATGCAAATCTCCTGTTTGTTGGTTAGAGACTGGGGATAGGTTAGTTCTTTGTCCATATTTGGCTAGAGAGGCTGCAGAAAAGATTGAGCTCATTCGAGCCAGAATGAAGGAAGCTCGGTTTAGGCAGAAGAGCTGTGCTGATAGAAGATGGAAAGACTTAGATTTCTGAGTTGGAGATCATGTTTTCATTATGATATCACCGATGAAAGGTGTAATTCGATTTGAAAAATCAGGAAAATTGGCACTGAGGTTCGTTGGACCATTTCCTATTACAGAAAGGATTAGGAAACTCGCGTATAGAGTGGAGTTACCATGTAGTTTGGCAGGAGTCCCCAATGTTTTTCATATTTTTTATCTAAGGAAGTGTATTCGAGATCCAGAGACTACTATAGCACCGACTGTGTTAGATGACTTAGTAGTGGAACCGAATTTGACTATAGTTAGAAAATCAGTTCGTATAGTCGTGAGGGATGAGAAGAGGTTAATGAACAAGACAGTCAGATTATTCGAAGTCCAGTGGAGTGACGACAAGAGAGACTGTACTACGAAAACTGAGAGCAGGGTTAGAGATGCTTATCCTGACTTGTTTCATGGTATGTTTTACCTTTATGATTGATTGTTAAGAGTACCTTATCGTAATTTCGAGGACGAAATTCTTTAACAAGGGGAGTCTATAACGACCTTAATTTTGACTAACATTATTTAGGACATTTAATTAGATAAATTAAATGAAATAATGTAAATGGTTAAGGGATTGAGATTTGTATGAATCATGATTATAGGGTAGCCGTGCCTTAACTAATCAATAATTTAAAGAGAATTAAAATGAAGAAAAAAGGCGTAATAAGATGAGGGAAAAATAGGAATAAAAAAAGTTCTCAAACCCCTAAACCATTATTCCAATTTCATTTACAATGTTCACAAACCAAAACCTAAACCTACAGCTTGGCCGGCCACCATTAGAAGAAAACAAGGGGAAGATAAGCAAGAATTTAAGAAGGAATCTTAATCAAATCAATTCTAGGGCAAATCTCAAACTCCTTAACAACAAGCTAAGGTGAATAATAGATTACATCTCATTTTTATTGCTTTAGACTTTTAGATGAGTTCCGAATTTGTTTTGCAAGAATAATGACAAGATTTGATTATTTAAATGGATATATATGCTTGTTGATAATTTATGTTGTTTCATATAGATTTTATGATAAGATTTGATTTGAAAAACCTATTAAATGACATCCAAATGGGTGGCGTTTTTTATATAAGGTCAGAAACATTATTTTAAAGATAGGTTTCAAGTTTTATAATTTTCCAAGTTGTTGTGGATTTATTATGAATTTTCTCGTAAAGAAAATGGTTAAATAGGGTTTAAATTATTTTCGGCTATTATATGTTAGCTTTGGGTCAGAAATTTAAATATGTTAGAAAACATATTAAAAGTGATTTATGGAAATTTTTGGAGAATTTTCCTAAGTACTTTATTAAAGATATAAAATTATTTAAGGTATAGGACTTAAATGGTTTATATGTTTAGAAAAGGAGAAGGGGCAATTTGTTAAATGTTTTAAAAATTGCTAGTTACTAAATTCGGCAGCACTTTTAAAAAAAGGTTTTGTAAAAGAATTGGGAACCAATTATATGTCAACAAATAAGACAAGTTAGTTGGAAAGATATTACTTTAAAAGGTTATAAAAATCAGTTTTGTAAAGGATACTGCTTCGCCACTTATAGCAGCCACCTTCGACACCATACATCTGCCACCAACCAAGTCGAAACCAATACACATGGTATCAATGCCTTGGTACATAATGGATTGGAGTTAGGCGAAAGGTATAGAGTCGAAACATGCTTTCGAAGGGGTAGAAGTAGCTCTTATAAACTTAAAAATATTTTGACTACAAATTAGGCTTTCGAAAGGGGCTGGATTTTTCTTTCGACTTAACCAATTTTTTTTTGTTTATATAAAGAAAAGGCTTTCGAATGGGTTGTTGCCTTTTGATTTTAAAACAAGCTTTCGAAGGGGTCGAAAACACTACTGCCGCGTTCAACCCTTCGAACGAATGCTTTCGAAAGGTTACTTTTGCCTTTAAACTTTGAAGCTGCTTCTCCATGCTTTCAAAAGGGTTGGTTTCGAAACCATCCACTTTCTTTTACTTAGGAATAATGCTTTTGAAAGCAATGCTTTCTCCTGAGTTCTTTTAAGACCCTTTGTCCCATTAAAAGCTAAACCCAAAGGTTCGAAAGGAATGGTTTTAAATGGTTTCGAAGTTATGTTCCACAAACTTTTACACGAACCCAATGCTTTCAAAAGGTTTGTTTTAAGTAAGGGATTTTAATGCTTTCGAAAGGTATAAAATGAAGGTTTCGAATGGGTGATTCCCCGATGTTTTCGAAAGATTTACTTTTAGTATTTGAATGGAAGGTCCAATGCTTTCGAAAGGCAAGTTTAAAGTGTTTTTTGAAAAGTTGATGTCTAAGGTTTTATAAAGCTTTCAAATGGATACTTTCAATGATTTCAAAAGGTCTATTTTTAAAGGTTTCGAAAGGTATATTTTGGCCTTTCGGCCTAGTGTCTCAAGGTAAAGTAGTTAACCTATTTTGGAAATGGTACTTTCAATGGATTCGAAAGGGACTGTTTAAAGTTTTTAAACATGGGTTTCGAAGGTGATATCTTGGATTTAAAACCTATTATTTTCTAAATTAAAGAAGGGCTTTAACTTGTTTTAAAGGGATAGATAACCCTATTGATTTAGGTTTTCATAAACATTGTTTTTTGTAAAGCATATATCATGGCAAAGATATTTGAGTAAAGCAAAACGTATATTTTCCTTGTTTAAGTATGATTTAAAGGGTTAAATTAATTTGAAAGAAATGTTTTCAGGGAAAATTTGATGGGTAGTTAACCCTAAATAAATGACTTAGATATTAGAATACCAGATGGGACTGGTATACGGTCACACCCTATACTTTAGCTAGTATCCCCTAGCTAATATAAGTCCAAAATTCCAGTGTGTAGGGCTTTGTCACAGGTAAGCCTAAAATGATGTTACATGCAGAAAGGAATAAACGGAGAAAGGTAGGTTATTGGTGAGCCCGCAAAACCATTATGATCAGTTGACCCTGGGAGAAGTAAGTTAAGGACAAACTGTCTAGGAGTGTGTCTAATAGAAGTTAGGTTATTTATTTTGTCTATAGGCCCGAGTCAGCCACTGGTTAGTAGTTAGCCAAACAAAACTATATTGTTCGGACAGATAGTCCATTGATTACCTGATTTATGTGCATATATGATATTGCTATTATTGCTTTAATCAGTTTGATTGCAGGATTCTAATTTGCAAAAAATATGTTTTAAATGGGATATTAGTGAGGGGAAACCTGTTCCACTAAGCGGCATGGTCTCACTTAATATCACTAAACTGAGATGTAATAGTATTATTCACACCGGGCTTTATGTCTGACTCGAAATTTATGTTTTCTCCTTAAACTCTCAGGTACTCGAAATTTAATTTGAGTAGATTAAGAGCTAAGGTTTTTTTAGGTTTAGTAGGTTGGACGAATAAGCTTCCGAAGACGTGCAGGAGGCAAAGTTAGGAGCTATTTGATTTTATTCTGCTGTGATGTATTATGACTGATATGTCTATTTAGTACTCTGATCATCCAAAGGGGCATCTTCATATGTTACTCTTGGCGTAATTTGTAATAATTATATTTGATCAAAACCTAGGAATCGTTTTGGGATTATGTATCTGAATATGAAATATTGATTTGAAATGTAATCAGAAAAGTTGTTTTTAAATCTTTGTTGATTTTTATTTCATATTCATGTGCTTCTAATATTATGGATACCATTAATATTACCGTATTTTTTCACCTGAAGTTAATACTATAGATGACTGCAGCATCTGTAGCGCTTAGCTTCGGGCCTCAAGGTAGGGGATGTTACAATAATCTTAGCTTAGTAACTGATACTATTATAGTCATACATGCAAACCAATTAGAGAGTAAGCTCAAGTGAGTCAATCTCAAAGTATACCACTAACTCTGAGTCACATCAAATGGCAGTGGACTCGTATAGATCACATCTCGCCCCATAGCAGGCATGGTTAATATGTGCAGAAAGCTAAGGAATACAAATTGATACCAGTCATTTCTGATGGATGAAGTCAACCATGAACACTTATCGCGATCCAACAATTCTAGATAAATATGGCCGGTACACTAACACACACAGACATCTATCTTGATCGACTAATAGGCGTGGCCACTAATATAAGGCTAGTGCAATGTATGATCACTAATATAAGTTCAATACTGTACATTGTCACTAATATAAGACCGATACAATGTACGGTCACTAATATAAAACCGATACAATTTTATATAACTATATGTACCCTGGATTAAACCCCCAAAGGAAAGAATCCATTATTGCCAATCGATGATATGCACTTAATTATATCATATAATAACCTCTAATTGATCAATAACAATCAACAGCAAACATCAATTCGACAATGAGCAACAATCAAATCATAGCAAGCAAGAATAAGCAATAATAACTGGCATACAAATTATTAAACATGCAAATAAGCAATCAAAAAGAATCAACCAATAATAGAAATCAGCCAGTAGCCAAATCAAACAACATCAAACAATAGCTAGCAAACATAAGCAGTAGCAAGCAATAAGCAATAACAAACAACAAGCAATAGGAAGCAACAAAACAATGAAATATTTGAAAGTGTCTATACCAACATACCCGGTAACCATCAAGAGTCAAATGCGCATATTGAACCATAAACTTTAATGAGTCTATTCGACATTCTAAAGGAATAAATGCCTAAGTGGTGTAACTCCTTTCGTGAATACAATACATGAAAGACTATTACACCTCACGGTATGAAAAGCAAAATCCATACGATATGCAGGATCATCAATTTTCAAAACTTTCGAATAAGTCCAGCAATCATTGCCTCAACTTTCCTTTTCTTCCGAATAAAACTCATTCTATAGAAGAGAAAATTATACTGATTAAATCATCATTAAATAAAGATTTACAATTGCCTAGGTTTGCTCGGGTTTAAAAGCACCTCGATCGCACAATGATAATTAGGATGATATACTAAGGGCACTACGACGCTCGGTTAGGCAAACATCATCTAGCCACTTAGAAGATTATCTAAATTGCTACAAAACTAGTCGAGGAAGCCTTCCTCGAACTATCCCACACAATAATAATTATATTATTCTAAATTTTATAATTACTAGAGATCATTCCAAATGACACGATATCCGTTCCAACCCTTCATTTACTCGTAAGATTTCTTTGTTAAATTTGGGTCGGTCACCTGACTCCATCCGTGTTAACTCTGATCCAGTTCTTTGATCTGACTAAAGAAATCTTCTTGCATGACTAAGGTCGTGCTTCAGAAATTTCCTAGCCATCTCAAAATTCTTACTCAAGTTATCGTCTATCAGAATCAAGTGAAGAACCCTATCCTAACTGGTGCAAATTACCTAGAAAATCTGCACTCGAACTACAGGTTAAGAACTGGTACGTGAATGGGCCTATCTTTAGAAAATAGCCCTTTCAGCAAATGAGATTACTCCCATCACATGGGTTTACTGACATAAAGGAAACTAATTATAACATGAATGACTCTAGACAAACACCTATAAGTCATCCGTTTGGTCTCTGCTCATTACTGGACATCCACCGATTCCTTACCTAGATATAAATCCAAGTCACACTTCATTAACCTAACCCACTCAACTTGAAAGCTCGTGCATCAAGTTTGAATGGTAAAACTTCGGTCACTTCGCCTGAGTTGTAAAACTAAGGTGACTCATACAAGATTTATCTCTATCAAAGAATTTTCCTACTATGAAATGTGTTAAGTTTAGTCTATCTACCGTGTAACTAGCAATAGATAAAATATACCACTCAAGTGTCAGAAGGAATAGAAGTGAGTTCCCAAAAATAGAGCATACCTCACTCTATAAGCTTATTCTGATATCCTGAACCGTAAGCTTGCTAGGACCCGGTAACATTTAAGAGGCACGTGTCATCATCACTTAGACACTCTTCGAAAATGTAGGAAAGTCCTTCTTTAAGTGATTAAGCCAATCGCAAATAAAGCACTTACACTTCACTCTAACTGGATGACATTTCATAGTGAAATGCTTCTCGTATGCCATGGGAGTGACATACTAGACTAGCTTTTCTTTTTCGAACAAGCTCGATCTTCCTTGTATCATGGTCATTACGCTTCGGTTGGAATTTTGGTTACTATCCACTTTTATTGCCTAAACGGTACCTCATAGGCATTCTTATGAAAGAGAACCATCCTAATGAGATATTTAAAAGTGGATCTTAATAGGGATAAGGCTAATCAATGAACCACCAATCAATGCTTAAGACCCAAGGCAAATCTCTTTGTCTACAGCAATGGAGTACCGACCAACTCAAAACCGCAAAAACGAAAGGTTGAACCGGTCAACACTCCCTCACTAATAAGCTATCCTCCTCAGGATGGATAGAATGCTAAAGCTACATGTTGTTCTTGATCTCAGAAATGAAAAGAGAACTTAAACCGACGTCTGAACAAATTTTGAATCATAGGTCTACTTATCAGCCACAAAAACACTACATACTACCCAGCCAAAATCTACCCTCTAAATTGCCGAGAAACAATCTCACTTAAGAGTAAAATTCCTTAGACTTTATATCGATGGAAGCCTTCTTATGAATATATCAAAGTTCATGTCTCAGAAACAGTCTCAGGACCTAAATATGGCTCCCCTCCAAGGCTAAGGAAATTCTGACACTACCTCAAAGAGTTTAAAGCTGGTGGAGCTAAAAATACTGATGCCTAAAGGGCCACACCACTTCAGGCACTAACCGCAATCAGTTGGAAATGTTCACGAGTGACAGAACATCTTTTGCAGTAGCTAAATAATCTCTAAACTAATCAAGCATCTCAGACTACTAATTCGTAGTTTCTCATGTATTTCGTTTGCTCATATGAATAGCCTGACGAAAATACCTTAGCAACTAGCGGTAGAAACAATTTAAGTTCAGAAGACAAGCGGTGTATACAATATTATATAGTAGAAAAATACAAGTACTCTCTCAATGTATCTCCTACTACCATAGTAACAACCTGCCCTTCGTAATACCCAAAAGTATGCACCTTACATCATCGCAAGACTTTCGAATACCACAAAAGACAGATCGTTAGGGTAAAATTAGAACAAAACATTAAACAAAAACATCGATAAGATCTTATAACAGAATGACAACATATAACATACTGAATATACATGAACAAAATAGAATAATAATATATAAAACCGCACTAGCGAAAGTAACTGACAAATAAGTATCAGTACGGAATAGTCAGAATACATCAACTCCAAAATAAATACGGAGTTCTAAATAAATATCTGATACAACAGTCTCGTATATAAATAAAAGGTCAGTCAAATACAATAAAATAACAAGTATATATATATATATATATCTCAAAACTTCGATGCCATGCCTCCAAAATTCTTCAGTTGTTCACTCTACTAGCGTATCCCAAAAAGCACCTGACTCCCGAACTACTCAATCGAGTACCCGAGAGTTGTCATGACATAAGTAGACAAAGGTAAAAAGTTGGGTCAAATGTAAAGTCTGGTGTAAGGGGAACTATCTCAAAATACTTTATATTAAAACTCTATACAAATAAACATGAACTACTAAATCACAGCCGACCCTCTCTACAAACGTGACTTAGGGAAAATCCGAACTGCCTATAAACAAGTACAGTAAATCCATCCCAAAAGTACAGGATCATACCATAACCTGCACTTCTCCTGTAATAACAAGTTAGCACAATATCTTTTATTACGCTACACTAGCCCAAAACTACTAATAATATAGTACAATTATACTATGATCAAACCATGATCTGAATTCAATGATCACTACTGCTAAGATCGATATGATACGCCTCAACGCGTATGGTCACTACTGCTAAGACCAAACAGGTACGCCGCAATGCGTATGGTCACTACTACTAAGACCAAATAGGTACGCCATAATGCATATGGTTACTACTGCTAAGACCAAACATTCGTAAGATTATGAACGCAGGACCCAAAAATGTCCAAGCGATCATAACAAGATAAAGCTATTCACGGTCCCTCTAAGACCGTGTCGAGTATGTCATGGCCATCAACAACACTCAAGGTACACCACAACAAGGTCGATACCTGGATAGGTCACATACGTCCATACCCTAGGTAGGTCACATAAGTCTATACCCTTGGCGTGTCACGACAAGTCAACACCAAACAAATCGTATATTACTCTAAGGTCGAAATCTTAGAGTACAAACTCACTCCGTATGTAACGTACGAAATCGCCACGCATGGTTCCAGTCACCACGACCTAAAAACCCACCGAACAACTCTAACAAAACCCCATACTAACTCAAACTGCATTCCAAATGGAATGCATGACCTTAATGTCATAATACTCTTCTAGTATACCCTTCCGACCTACCTCAAAATTTATGGTTTTGAAATACGTGCCAAGCTGGGCCTCACGTGGGCCTCGAAATTAAAATATTCCAAAACCTACCAAAATTTGATAGGATTTAGCGCTCAAAAAATGGTAAACAATTGTCTAAACTTTACCTCAATCTGACTTTGTACGCGAAAGTTATCGCCGTTTGAAGTTTGCACAACACATAGTAGGTCAACTGACTGAAGGGCCATTCAGTCGACTGAACCAGGGCCAAGATGGAATTTTTCCTCTCGACCAATCGACTAAATGGACTAGATCAGTTGAGTAAATGGACAATTTCTAGGTAGTGAGCCTGGGCAGGGAGTAGATTCCCCGAACGGATACCGATTCGTGCACCGTTTGCTCCGACGCTTCGCCCGATGAGTCGCCTTGCTATTAGAGCTTGCCTTTATCCCATTAGACATCTACCAGGGTTCATTTTTTGACGTTTTGGAAGTGAATTCTATAAATATTCGAAAACCAATTTCGATACCAAAATCCACTTTTTGCGCGAGTAGAGTTCTATGGGTGATTATGGCGACCTGGCTTCCTCTACCATGCCGAAACGACATACTTGGCCTTGTGCGTAGCCTCTACATATGCCGATGCACTCATTTTTGCATGCCTATGTAGACATACTCATGCAAAACACAACCAAACATAAATTACATTTCGGACTTCACCGAGACGATTGTTCGGTCCGGTATATTCTCACGCAACTAAGCGCACGCGATAGTCACCATGGCTCCGTGAAACGCCCGCAATGGACTTGTAACCAATTATGCCACCATATAATCAAAAAATTGAAAATATATATAAACAACCAAACATACAACAAT
Organism: Allium fistulosum; assembly: GCA_030737815.1. Taxonomy (NCBI): domain Eukaryota; kingdom Viridiplantae; phylum Streptophyta; class Magnoliopsida; order Asparagales; family Amaryllidaceae; genus Allium; species Allium fistulosum. The sequence continues at coordinate 1,286,575,463 of CM060903.1, read as the reverse complement.
TCTAATTACGATTCACACAGTGTAACCAATTCAAATATACATATACGTATACTTGCCCAAACTCTTATACATACACGTATATTTTAAATAAGTAATTCATCTATTGCTTAATCAATTCTTACTTTTATTTACTAAGTCTTCTCAATAAAAGTCTAAAATGGATTCTTACTATTTTATTAAATTTTACTTCTATTTTATAAAAATATAGCATTAGCTTATATATCCATTTTAAGCCTTCAAATACTTAATCGTCTAACTTGAAATTAAGTATACTTCATATTACTATTTTATAAAACCTCTATTTCCATTTTATGAAATCTATACTTCATTTATAAAATCATATGATCATTTTATAAATATTAATTGAACTCCATATGCTATTTTATAAAATATTCTATCATTTCATAAATAACCTTCTTTGCTTACAAAAATCATTCTTCTACTTATAAAATGTTTCTAAATACCAATTTAGCTTCAGTAACCCTCTAATCTCTTTAATAATAAGTGTAGAATTCAGAATTAACTAAATTAGCTTACTATCTATTTTCCAAACCATTTGAATTAGTTTAGTATGGCCAAGTAATGACATGCACTTAGTTATAACATGTAGTTGGCCTCCAATTTATCACTATAACACTTATTAACATTCAATTAACCCAGAAAATCAATTTCTTAAGTTACTAACTAATTCCAAAATAGTTACTAAGGGCTTGAACAATTAATGAGTTTATATAATCATGTTTATAACCCAAACCTAAGCCCACATCAACTCAAACAATCTCCAAATAACTTCGTATAATTCTATAATCATCAATAATCAAATATATGAAGTATAACACTTAAATTAATAAGGACACCTTAGTTAAACTCAAGCTAAGCTCAAATCACAAAATCCCATCTCCATGCTCTCTGGAAATCCGAAACAAAATTCAAAACTCCAAGACAAGCCAATTCCTTCATGCGTTATATAGAGAATCCCATGAGAAGAATTATGGTTATATTATCAAAATTTATTTGATTTTATTTGGGCATGGATTAGTGGATCTAGGGTTAGGGGATTAAGGGGTAATTAATGGAGTGATTAGAGAAAGAGAAAGAAAGTAAACTTGGAAATGAAAGTGAGAATGAAAATAATGAAGGGGTTAGCTTCATATAGGCTAGGTAAATGGACTTATCCCAAATTCATCTCTTTTCCTATAATCACTATTCACTTCAAAAATTAATCGACTCATAACATAGACAAGTTTTTACTAATTTTACTCGCATCAAAAAGCGAACTCAACTATAGATGTATTGAGTCCTAATTCATTCATTTTTAAATATTGAGTATAATGCATTCCATCGCTTAACGATTAAATATTTAAGTTAATCATTTAAATATTCGATCGCCAAAATTGTGGAGTTTTATAGCTGACTTGGCTACTTCGGACAAAAACCTTTCCTCGAATCTCTTTTGAAATTCTGCCCAAGTCAATTCCTCCTCTAGTACTCCTACCTCACCTTATTCAACACGAAAAAAGCAGCTTCTTGCAATTGTCTCAAAGTCAATCTCCTTTTATGCTCATCGTTCAAACCCAAATCAGCAAAATTCCTTCACAATGTAACATCCATTTCTCCACTTCTATTGCATCCTCTGTCCTCAGAATATGCTTCCCACCTAGACCGGTGTAATCTAGACTCAGCTTAGAATAATTATTACCAACTGGCACTATGGGATTGACTCCTCCTGCATTAGCGGCATTTCCTCCAGCTACTCCTGCAGCTACTCCAGCTTGCATCACGTTGACGAAGAACTAATACATAGCCCCATATCTATTGGTGGAGTTGCAGCTCCTACATTGGCATTTGCATTTCGATTAGCATTTGCCTGTTGACCCTGGTTCCTCCTGGTGTTGGGCTAAGCATTTCCATTGGTTGTGGTGCTTCCACCACCTAGATTCACTCTTCCATTTCCTGCTTCCATATCTTTCTTTCTCGTAAATCTGCATATGAGCCTTAGTAAGATATAGAAGAACAGTCTAAGAGAGAGGGGAGAATAGAGATAGAATACATACATATATATATAGAAAATACAAGTAGGTTACTATAGCATTATCCCATACCTCGATCTTATTCTCTGATTCATTAGGATTATGTTCTCAAAACTCTTTAGGTTTAAAATTCTTTTAATGATAAACCTATGCTCTAATATCAACTTGTAACATCCCTCATTTTGAGGCCCAAAACTAACCGCTATGGATGCTGTAGTCATCCATAGTTATTAATTCCCAATGACAAAATGCGACTATGTTAATCATATCAATAATCAGAAACACATGAATATGAAAAAAATTTAAATACAATTCAGAAATAACTTTTACATTCCATTTCAAAATATGATTTCATATTCATTACATATTCTCATTTGTGATTCCTCGTTCAAAGAAAATATAACTATTAATAAATACTCCAAGAGCGACATATGAAGATGCTCCCTTGATTGATTAGAGACTAACACTTAGCAATTATACAAGTTTGCCATTATATCCAAATAGACAAAAGCAAAGTACACAGCGAAAATAGATAAAGTTTCTAATTGCTAGATTGCTTCCTACACGTCTCCGAAAGCTTATTCGTCTAATCGAAAACCTGAAAACCCTTACTCTTGACCTACTCAAATGAGTACCCAAGAGTTTAAGGAGAAAAACAAAAACTTTGGGTTAGACAACAGTCTGGTGTGAATAATAACCTACCATCTCGAACAAAATAGATATCTGGTAAGACCACAATGCTGAGCGGAAAGGGTTTCCCCTCACTAGTATCTTAACCATAACATCTCAACCATATACTATGCTCCTACATCTACAATGATTATAACATAACAATATATTGATATGCAAACATGCAATAAACACTGGAATCCAATCTGAAGTCTTTAGATTACTCATCTAAGTTTTCATTGGCTATCTGTCTTATACTTATATGGACTACCCATCTCATATATATTAATTCTTTGATTTACCCATTCCCTACCAAGTTGACTACCCATTACTCATGGTTTCCTTAACAAAATTATGTGAATTATCAATCTCATGTGTTACATGGATTACCCATCCCTTACCATATGGACTACCCATCACACATGTTTACTATTTAAATTATGTGGACTATCCATCATACATATTCCATTCATTTAAAATTGATGTAGACTATCCATCACACATCCCATAGTTTTTCTAGGTTATCTATAAACCCTTTATTCGCCTCATAGAGACTATCCATCCCCAGCATGACGTGGACTATCCATTTCACATCTCATAGTTTTTCTAGGATAACTATGAATCCATCATTTAACAATTTAATTCATGTTACATGCATGTTTAACCCATGTCTATTGGTGTCCCCAATTAGGTTATTTACCCCTCAAACTTATAACATCTCAAAGTGACATACATTGGTATCCCCAAATGATATATGTCAAACTTATTAAAAAAAATACTTTGGCATCCTAAGATTTGAACCAAAATCATAAAACATATGGCTCTCCGCCATTTAATAGTTTAATATAGATAAATGTTGATGTCAATAACAATGTCGACAAAGAGACTTAAGGCACTCCGGCTTTAATAATATAACATACCACACACGGCGTTAAGACATTGTCGACCCCTATCCAAGGTCGAAGACAAAACTTAAACTATTTTTAGTATAAAAATTTCATGTCTAAAATGATGTTGTCGACTTTCATAGGTTGCAGGTTATTCACCTTTCAAAACAACGCTTTAGGATATTATAAAACAAATGGCTAACTGCCAAAAACATAGGGTCATCGACCCTTTTGAACCTGGGCTATATCGCCTCTTTAAAACATGTTTAATTTAAATAAAAATGAGCCTCGCCGGCGTTAAAAGGAAGAAGAGCAACGTCAATGCTACACTGCATCTTTGCTAACCTCGTACATTATAAATCCTTGGTATATAAGGTCACTGACACTGATGCCTAGCGGTTTCAATGCGATCTGTGTCATTATAAGACTTTTATATTTAAGTTACTTCGGCTATTGTGCCGTCAAATGTACAAGTCCAACGTTAAATAAGTGGCGGTGAAAACATTGTAGCAATAAGAAACACAGTAATAAGACTAAACCTAAGGGTATAAGCACGCCGACACTGTTGAAGAGCGTCAAGATGTTTGATGACGTTGTTGATATGTTGTGTCGTCGCACGCATGACCCCAACATATCCCACACTTAGAATATATAATTTCCACTATATTCTAGGGGCATTTCACTAGAAGGACAAACTTTGCAGTCCAATTAGTTTCTAGGACACACATCCACAGAAATTAGCCACAAGGGCCTCTTTAGCAAGTGCAATTAGTTTCTAGGACACACAACTGAAATAATTATTTTTAAGGACAAAATGCAAAATAATTAGTTTCTAAGGCCTAAAAGCCTATGAAATTATGTCCTTGAAAGAAATTGGACTGCTGACTTTTTTCTTAAAAGTAATTATTCTGCCGACTTTGGCCTTGAAATTAATTTCTGTGGATGTGTGTCCTAGAAACCAATTGGACTGCAAAGTTTGTCCTTCTAGTGAAATGCCCCCAGAATATAAGTGTCCCATGTATTATTTCATGGTATCGTCGCCTCTCATCATTGACGCCGAACCTCATAGTGTTGCCGCCTCTCAATGGCGTTAACGTAAATCTTGTGAAAACTGTTTTATTACTATTAAAAGCAATTACTTTTCACCAAATCCAAACTCTTATCCAATTTCTATTAGATGATAAAATATTCATCTTAATACTTTTTGAAAGTACTACCGCATACAGTTTTTTAAACATATACCAAACTAATTAATTAATATCCTTAATTAATTATCCTTTTAAATGGTTGTCTAGCATAATAAATTCATTATAATTTGAAATCGCTTGGGAAGAACTCCCAAAAATCACAGAAATTCTAAAATACCATATTCTTCATCATATAAAAATTTTAAAGTCAAAAGCCATATTTAAATATTTTTAATAATTAAACCCCAAATCTAACTCAATTTCCTCCTTAGGAAATTCATAAAATATTTAATATAACATGGAAAATTATGAAATTAAAAACACACCTCCAAAATAATATTTTACTCAACATACCAGAAAATCAAAGTAAATGAAGATTAAAAACGTAGGTTTTATCCTTAAACCCCACCTAAGTAATTTCATAAATAATTCCATAAATCATTATTCTACCCAAACAATGACAAAAAAACAATAACTTGGCAAAAATCATCAAAACCATTCAGATATTATCCATAGCCGAATTCAAGAACAAAATTAGAGATGGTTCATGTATTATTTTCCTTGGATTTAATGTTGGAGTCGAGATTTGCTTAGTGCTTTAGTTTCCCTGAACTTTGCTCTTGAATCCTTTTTGATTTCGTGCTTCTTTCTCCTTAGGTTCTGGCCGGCCTCCTTAAGTTCTTTTTAGATTGTTTATGTTTTTTGAAAAATGAGAATGATATGTAGGGGAGAGGGTTTAAGGAGTGAAAGTTGGATCTACCTATTTTGCCCCTCTCATATACTCTCTTATATGATAAGCCTTTAAACTTTCTTACTTAGTTCATTAGTAATGGCTCGATCTTATAAATTTTCAAATCTCATTTTCTTTAACCATTTACATTATTCTATTTAATCTATTCAATTAAATATCCTGAATAATATTAATCTAAAATTAGGGGTGTTAGAACTATCCACAAACAAGTAAACTAAACCTATCCCAAAGAAAGGAAATCATACCATAACCTGCTCTTCTTCTGTAATCAACAAGTCAACACAACTAATATAATATGACTACTATGTAACAATATCATGATACTGATAACCTAAAATACAAAGGTTGATGTAACGACCCGTAATTTCGCTACTCCGAAAATGAGATATTTTGTTTATTTTAAAATTTAAAAAGGTTTAAAACTTAAATAAATAAGTTATATATAATAAATAATAATAGAGGAATTATTTATTCTTATAATTAATAATTAAAAAGTATAAAATTTGGATTTTGGAACAAATCAGCAAAAGTTATGTTTTGTAAACAAAAAAATAAATAAATGCTTAATAAATATGTTTAAATATTTATTTGAAAAGTTAAATCTTATTAAAATCACTTAATAAAGATAATATAAGTATATTTAAGGATTTAAAAATATGTTTATAATCGTTTTACAAAAAAATTCAAAATTTGTCTAATTTTGTCAATGCAACTCCAAAATCAACAAAAGCGGTATTTTTAAAAGTATAAATCGATTTGAGAAAGAAAGAGATTGATATTAATATCATTTAGTAATGATAATTAAAATCTAATAAGGTTTGTGAAACATAATTTTAATTGGTTTACAAAATGTCCAAATTTTATCGTATTTTGTCAGTTTTACATACACTGTAAAAATAGAGATTTTGATATTATTTAAATATGAATTTAAAATATGAATAGTCATGTTTAAATTTTTTTAAGGAAGTAAGAAGTTCATTTTTTAAGTTGCTTTACATCAATAAATAGTTTAACAAAAACGCCAAAATGTGACCGTAAAATATTTTGTCAAAAATCAACGCTTTGTCGATCAAAAGTTGTCGCAACATTGTTGCACCTTTATGTACATATACATGTACACTTATTTAAATAATGTAAGGGTTAATCAAGTTACTAATCAATGTTACTTTTACTAAATAAGCTTAAAAACTTCTAGAAAACAATAAAGAAAAAGTAAACAAATAAGGACAAATAGGTCATTACAAAGCAAAAGTAAACATCACAATCAAAAAAACATAATCATTTTATTCTTTACTTAATGTTTAAGTGAAAATGATTTAAAGTAGTGATTTGAAAGGTGATGTTAAGGGTTGGTTTGCTTAAAGAGAAAGTAAGGGTATTCTGGTCATTTTATAAATTATTATTATATTCAAACTTTTTTCTATAAATACCTACCTCCATTCTTACTTTCTTTCACACAAATTTCCATCTTCTTCTTTCATTTCTTTATATATTTTAATGGCTTTTGTCTTTTAGAGAGCTAGGAGGGTTAAAAATAATGGAGTGCTTAAGCACTAATCCACTTGTTACTCTCTAACCTCTTCTTAAACAACTTCTTAATCCACTTCTTCCCCTCTTCCACGACCTCCAACCTCTCAATACCCACGCCACATATAAAAAAAGAAGAGAAAAGAAAAGGAAAGGAAATCAGAAATTCGAGACGTTCGGGAAAAAGCACGTTAGTTCGTGAAGCACGCTAGTTGCAAAAAAAATTAACGGAGTGGATATGAAGGTGAGAAATTCTCATCGCTATTTGAATTATATCGATTATCAAGTTTAATTGTTATGTTAGATAATCACCATTTTATGATATGAAGTTTTATTGATTGTTCGAATATGTTGGATGGTCCATTTTAATGTTATGACACTTATCGTATTATACCCATTATTGTATATGTTAATGTGATATGATTGGTTGTATGGTTGTTATGTTAATATGGACATCAATTACTATCATTATTGATTAAGTAACTCCTTTGTCAAATAAGATCCATTTTCATATGAGATATATTGGAATAAATAAGTCTCTTTTCAAAATTGGAATTAAAAGTAAAATCAAAATCAAAGTTGAAATTGAAAATGAAATTGAAATTGAAATTTGAGTTGAAATTAAAGATGGATTTGAAATCAAATTTGAAATCTAAGTTTTAATTGAGTTTAATTTGAAGTTAGAATTGAAATTTAATTGAAATTGGATTTTAAAATTTAATATTAAAATGATAGGAATAAAATAATATTATAATATGAAAATAGTAAAAATATACTTTAAATACTTTAAAAAGTGAAAATATTGATTTAAAATGATTTGTAATGATTTTATAAGTAATAAAGTTCAATTTGAATAAATTATTTCAAATATTGCAAATCAAGTTAAAACTAGGCGCGTTGCGCAACGGTAGTTCGTGATTTCTCGTCGAAAAGTTCAAACAGGTATACAGAATGGAATATAGCTTGGAATTCTTCGAGATAAGAAAATCCTGGACCATTATATCCATATCTTCTAAACAAAGAAATAAAATCGAGATTTCATTAAGTAGATTTTGATTTATATTCAAAAAAAAATTCTACAATAATTGCGTTTGTGTAGTTAGGTGACCATAACGTAAAATCTTTTTAAATGGACGTTTTTATTATGACAAAATATGAAATAAATTAGATAAATCTATATAAATAATTTAAAAGAGATTTGAATTGGAAAATATGAATTTCAAATATTAAAAGTTGATTAAATCAAATAAGTCATATATAGCACTTTCCGCAGCACTTTTCTACTGCGAATTCTATAACTTTTGAAATATAGTTTAAACTTAACGATTTTTCCTAGAATCAATTATGAATGTTTTTAAAAGTAAAATTAAGTGTTTAAAAGATGATTTGAAATCTTTATAATAAATTCCAAAATAAAAGCTAATAACTGAGTATGCGGAAACGACTAGTACATTTGTCCCACCTGTGAGATCTGGGAAGATAAAACAAGGTGTTTAACTAAGTTAGTAATGGAGCAACTAGTGCCCTGAACTTACCTGGCCTATGTTTTCTCTTCTTAGGCGATGGGTGGAGATCGAAAGGAAAGCCCAGATGCTCTAAAAAGATTATATTAAGTTTTCACAAAATAAAAGAAGATTAGTATTATCCAAAATTTAAGCAATCTCCAAAATGAATAAACTACAACTTGGATTGTATAGAGATAATCTTCTTATGCTTGGTATTAAATTCCGAAGAGGGAACTTGTCCTATTCGTGGAATGGATTTCACCGTTATTCTGCCCATAACACTTGTTGAATACAGAAATTAATGTTGAGTAAAATTAGAATGATTTCTATGGTCCTATTTACTCAGTAATGTTTGCTAAGATTGTTTTTAGGGTTTACAGTAAAAGATGTCTTAAATAACATTGTTTTTGATACAATTAAAAATTAAGAAATTCTGGATCGATGATAAGTAAGATAATAGGAAATGTTTTCCCAAATTAATAAGTGAATGAACTTAGAATTACTCTGAGATTAAAAAGGGATTCAATAAAAAAAATTAAAGTGAAAAGATACTTTATAAATCCTGTATAATCATATTCACTTTTTATCGATGATTGGATTTCGAAAGAACCAAGGTCGGATTTGGGTGATTCCTATCCGAAAACCACTTCGAACTAATTTACGTGTTCGAAAAGATGAAGACCTGATAAAGAGAACGAAGAATGAAGACCAGGAATTTTCGGGATGAAAGGACTGCTTGTTGATAATTCTGGTTAGCTCCCAAATACTAAGTAGCAGTGGTCCTTTCGTTTCTGAAATTCTTTAGGTTGCAAGGACTTCTCGCTACTAATCCTAGGTTTAATTCATGATAGGATGTGGTAGGAGAGTACCTTCTGTTTCGTTCAGTCCCAGAACGAACTTGTATGGATGAATGTCTAACAGTGTATTTTCTGAGATTATGTACATTGGTTTTTACAAACATACATCTGTGGTGGCGGAGAAGGCAACTTCTCTTAGCTTAACACCCTCCTTGAGACATACGAGCTCAAGGGTTGTATTTTTGTGGAAGGCAATTAGTAGTCAACGGAAATGGCAATGTGGCATTCAGAGATGTGATATGTGCTATGTGAAAAGGTAATCGTTGCCTCAAGCATCATCGACCAAAAATGATCGAAACAGGGTTAGATGCAGCAAGGTTAAGTAGGTCATTCCCAATTAAGGTATGATCATCCCCTTCTAGATATATTTCTTCCCACTATGACGTTCGGGATGTAAATTAATGTGGTGTATGGAAATCGAGCGTTCGGATAAAGGTCGTTAACGACCGGGGGATGACATATTCAGTACTATCTAGTTATAGAGGTAGGTCGGTCTTGTGTTGGTAGAGGAGCTTTGTGATGGTTCCTCGTGACATCCATTTAGAGCTGTACCCATCGGAAGGAAGATCCTTCACCTAGTCATTTGTATGGAAATCCATTCTCTAATAAGAACTTGAGTTATTGTTTGTCTGGCATAATGAATAGCCCCGAAATGCTATATGGGTAACCATTTCGGCTAAGATTAATAAGTTTATTTGCAAATGTTTTCAAAGAATGTTATTAAAAATAATATCAAATGTTTTGATATAAAAGTGTTTTAGTTATCACAATGTAAAAATCCGTCCATGTTTATGTGTGGGCGTGATCTTTTGAGATACTCTTTCTTTTCAAAGGATTTTATTTCTAAGGCTGATATATGACACTATCATTTATTATTGAGTTTTTCTCATGCTGGTTTATCAAGCCTGATCCGGGTATTTTCAATACTCGGGTTAGATCCGAGTTGTTTCAGATTTAGTTGAAGTCGATTGGAGTTTCTAGAAATGCTGGAGATATTCATCAACGTATAGACGTATTCTATTATTCTGCATTTGTTTAATGTTTGTCAGCAATTGTAAGGACGGATGTTTATAACTGTCCAAGCTGAATTAGGTTAGACTCTGGTATATGTATTTTAAAAGTTTTCTGCTGTAAAGATATTTGTTCAATATTATATGTTATTCCTTTCGTGTGAGATTATGTTCTCTCTATCTTTCTTTATTACCCTTAGTAATCCATTCTTTCGTGCAATTTGGGTTAGACATGTGTGGTTTATTGTCGGCTCAAAGAGTACGAATTATGGGTCGTCACATTTGGTATAAGAACTTTTGGTTAAGCGAACACTGAAGCCTGGGAGGGGTAAGTCTCATCAAAGATAGGATTAGTAATATCCTAGGATGAGTAACTCATTAGAGATAGGGTTAGTAACACCCTAGAATGAGTTTTGAGAGTATTATATATACGAGCGCGTATTTGTTAATTTTATAAAAATAATTTTGTTTTAAAAAAAATTGGTAAATGAAATAATTTTACCTTGGGTTTATATTTTAAATATTAAAGGAGATATTATTATTTTTGGGTTAGAAATTAAGGATTGTTTGTAATTTAGCTTAGTAAAACTAAAATATGATCTTGTGATTAGAATTGCACGATTTGACTATAAGATATTCCATATAAAATCAATTAGTTGAAAGCTAGAATTTAGAACTTTAATCATATACCCCTAGACATTTGATTATTAAGAAATAATGATTTAATGATCATCAAAATTGATGGATTTAAAAGCTAAGTACAAATATCTTGTGACGTAAAATTCACGATTTGACTATAAGATATTTGATAATAATATTGAAGCTAGAAGTTGTAATTAGAGAAAGTAAAAAAGAAAATGCACAGTTAGAAAAAATCTTATCAATAAGATGGAAAAAGATAAGCCTAAATTGAGACTTTTGGTAAATATAATATAAAAGTATAAGTTCTATAACTTATAAAGGGGATAAGATAACTTGAAATTTAGAAACTTTAATTAGGTTAAAATCAAAGTGAAATTTAGGAATAAGAGATATAAGAAATGTCATCCTAATATAAAACTTTTAATTAGTGATACATTTAGGGTAACATTTGTAATTCAGAATGAAGTAAGATTAGAGTTGATAGGTTAGAAAAAGTTTAAAAAAAGGGGGAAGTTTCGAATATTATGGTTAGTAGGTTGTTGTTGGATGAAAATGTTTAAATAAAAAATACCATGTTAATTAAGTTTCACAATTTGACTATTAGGTATTTGATGGATTTAAGGTTAAGAATTTTGATTCAGTAAATGGATAGGTTAATAAGTTAAGTAGATAATCATAAAATTAGTAAGAAAAGATGTACACTTAGTAAAGTTGTCTTATTAAATGGATAAGATAAATAATATTAGCTAAATTAAGACCTTAGGTAAATAAAACTAAGGATTAAGTTTTATAACTTATTAATTTGAGATAATAGTAGAATTCCACATTTGTTAAACACCCTAATTGAAGTAATAACAGTTTGAAGTTTAGGGATAAGTATACATACTCTTAGGAAGTAAAGGTATATTATACAATTTTAAGTCATGTGTGTATGTTCAAGTAATAATGGATTTAGTAGAAAGTAAATTGTTGTGAAATAAACTTGGATTAATAGAAATTTGGAAGAAATAAATTAGGTAAAAATGAATGTAATAAATACAAAAGTTAAATGTAAATCATTTCGGCACACAAAATTTTGATCTAAGATTTGAGTACAGAACTTTGAGGTGTTCACACCAATCCGAGAAAGGATTTATCATCTGATTTTTAATGGCGAACATTGATGAGGGTTTATGGTTATATACTCAAGTTTTCTATCATAGTTGAGTGCTATGCAAGGAAAGCAATGATTTGTGATCAGGAAGTCTTATCAAAGTCCGCACTAAAAAATCGGGGGATCAATACTAGTTCGTAAGTAAAGTTGTGGATTCGGATAATAGATCGAATCAAATATCATATATAGTATGATGTTTTGGGTCGGTCTACATAGTAGTTGGACAGTTATCTTAAATAGTAGGCACTAAGATATAGGGATTAGACTTATGTTTTGGTATGTATATATATATGTATCTATAGACCTCAGGTGTAGTACATGCTCAGGTCAGGGGATGGGTTATGTGGATGTATTTATTTATCAGTGTGGTTGTTTTTGGATGTATAGTCTTGTTTGGTTGTTGTATATATTATCTTAAGCATGCAGTACGCACTAGGATGGGTAAAATAGGAGTCTGGCTTGATGTATGTATGTATAACCTTAAGTACATGATAAGTACTCAGATTAGTGTAAGGAATCTCTATATGTGTTTGGTATCATTTGTTTTAGTGTTGTTATGGTATCAACCTTCTTTTTATATATGCATTTTTTCTATCATCGGTATAAATAAGCCAAAATGTTTAAGGATACGAGTAAGAGGTAGATTCCATTATCTAACTTTCATTTCGAGGACGAAATGCTTTTAAGTATGGGAGAATGTAACGACCCGTAATTTTGCTACTTCGAAAATGAGATATTTTGTTTATTTTAAAATTTAAAAAGGTTTAAAACTTAAATAAATAAGTTATAATAATAATAGAGGAATTATTTATTCTTATAATTTATAATTAAAAAGTATAAAATTTGGATTTTGGAACAAATCAGCAAAAGTTAAGTTTTGTAAACAAAAAAATAAAATAAATGCTTAATAAATATGTTTAAATATTTATTTGAAAAGTTAAATCTTATTAAAATCACTTAATAAAGATAATATAAGTATATTTAAGGATTTAAAAATATGTTTATAATCTTTTTACAAAAATATTCAAAATTTGTCACATTTTGTCAATGCAACTCCAAAATCAACAAAAGCGGTATTTTCAAAAGTATAAATCGATTTGAGAAAGAAAGAGATTCAAATTAAAATAATTTAGTAATGATAATTAAAATCCAATAAGGTTTGTGAAACATAATTTTAATTGGTTTACAAAATGTCCAAATTTGTTGCATTTTGTCAGTTTTTTATACACTGTAAAAACGAAGATTTTGATATTATTTAAATATGAATTTAAAATATAAATAGACGTGTTTAAATTTATTTAAGGAAGTAATAAGTTCATTTTTTAAGTTGGTTTACATCAATAAACAGTTTAACAAAAATGTCAAAATGTGACCGTAAAACATTTTGTCGAAAATCAGCGTTTTGTCGATCAAAAGTTGTCACAACTTTGTTGCACCTTTATGTACATATACATGTACACTTATTTAAATAATGTAAGTGTTAATCAAGATACTAATCAATGTTACTTTTACTAAATAAGGTTAGAAACTTCTAGAAAACAATTAAGAAAAGGTAAACTAATAAAGATAAATATGTCATTTCAAAGCAAAAGTAAACATCACATTCAAACAAAACATAATCAGTTTATTCTTTACTTAATGTTTAAGTGAAAGTGACTTAAAGTAGTGATTTTAAAGGTGATGGTAAGGATTGGTTTTCTTAAAGAGAAAGTAAGAGTATTTTGGTCATTTTACAAATCATTATTATATTCCAAACTTTTTCCTATAAATACCTACCTCCATTCTCACTTTCTTTCACACAAATTTCCATCTTCTTCTCTCTTTTCTTAAGCTATTTTAATAGCTTCTCTCTTTAAGAGAGGTAGGAAGGTTAAAAATAGTGGAGTGGTTAAACACTAATCCACTTGTTACTCTTTAACCTCTTCTTAAAGAACTTCTTAATCCACTTCTTTCTCTCTTCCATAGCCTCTAACCTCTCTATACCACGCCACATATATAAAAAAAGAAAAAAAAGAAAGGAAATCAGAAATTCGAGACGTTCGGGAAAAAGCGCGTTAATTCGTGAAGCACGGTAGTTGCGAAAAAGATTGACGGAGTGAATATGAAGGTGAGAAATTCTCATCGCTATTTGAATTATATTAATTATCAAGTTTAATTGTTATGTTAGATAATCACCATTTGATGATATGAAGTTTGATTGATTGTTTGAATATGTTAGATGATCCATTTGAATGTTATGACACTTATCGTATTATACCCATTATTGTATATATTAATGTGATATGATTGGTAGTATGGTTGTTATTTTAATATGGACATCAATTACTATCATTATTGATTAAGTAACCCCTTTGTTATATAAGACCCATTTTCATATGAGATATATTGGAATAAATAAGTCTTTTTTTAAAATTGGAATTAAAAGTAAAATCAAAATCAAAATTGAAATTGAAATTGAATTGAAATTAGAGATGAAATTAAAGATGGATTTGATATCAAATTTGAAATCTAAGTTTTAATTGAGTTTAATTTGAAGTTAGAATTGAAATTTAATTGAAATTGGATTTTAAAATTTAATATTAAAATAATAGGAATAATATAATATTATAATATGAAAATAGTAAAAATACACTTTAAATACTTTAAAAAGTGGAAATATTGATTTAAAATGATTTGTAATGATTTTATAGGTAATAAAGTTCAATTTGAATAAATTATTTCAAATATTGTAAATCAAGTTAAAACTAGGCGCGTTGCGTAACGTTAGTTTGCGATTCCACATCAAAAAGTTCAAACAGGTATACAGAATGGCATATAGTTCGGAATTCTTCGAGATAAGAAAATTCCGCACTATTATATCCATATCTTTTAAACAAATAAAGAAAATCGAGATTTCATAAAGTAGATTTTGATTTAGGTCCAAAACAATTTTCTACAAAAATTGCGTTTGTGCAGTTTGGTGACCATAACGTAAAATCTTTTTAAATGGACGTTTTTAATTATGGAAAAATATGAAATAAATTTGATAAATCTATATAAATAATTTAAAAGAGATTTGAAATGGAAAATATGAATTTTCAAATATTAAAAGTTGATTAAATCAATTAAGTCATATATAGCACTTTCCGTAGCACTTTTCTACTGCGAATTCTATAACTTTTGAAATATGAGTTTAAACTTAACAATTTTTCCTAGAATCAATTATAAAAGTTTTAAAAGGAAAATTAAGCATTTAAAAGATGATTTGGAATCTTTATTATCAATTCCAAAATAAAAGCTAATAACTGAGTATGCGGAAACGACTAGTATATTTGTCCCGCCTGTGAGATCTAGGAAGATAAAACAAGGTGTTTAACTAAGGTTAGGAATGGAACAACCAGTGCCCTGAACTTACCTGGCCTATGTTTTCTATTCTTAGGCGAGGGGTGGAATAGATCGAAAGGAAAGTTTAGATGCTCTAAAAATAATATATTAAGTTTTTCCAAAATAAAAGAAGATTAGTATTATCCAAAATTTAAGCAATCTCCAAAATGAATAAACTACAACTTGGATTGCATAGAGATAATCTTCTTATGCTTGGTATTAAATTCGGAAGAGGAAACTCATCCTATTCATGGAATTTAAAAGGTGATTTCACCGTTATTCCGCCCACGACACTTGTTGAATACGGAAATTAATGTTGAGTAAAATTAGAATGATTTCTATGATCCTATTTACTCAATAATGTTTACTAAGATTGTTTTTAGGGTTTACAGTAAACGATGTCTTAAATAACATTGTTTTTGACCCAATTAAAAGTTAAGAAATTCTGGATCGATGATAAGTAAGATAATAGGAAATGTTTTCCCAAATTAATAAGTGAATGAACTTAGAATTACTCTGAGATTAAAAAGGGATTCAATAAAAAAATTAAAGTGAAAAGAGACTTTATAAATCCTGTATACTCATATTCACTTTTTATCGATGATTGGATTTCGAAGGAACCAGGGTCGGATTTGGGTGATTCCTATCCGAAAACCACTTCGAACTAATTTATGTGTTCGAAAAGATGAAGACCTGATAAAGAGAATGAAAAATGAAGACCAGGGATTTTCGGGATGAAAGGACTGCTTGTTGATAATTCTGGTTAGCTCCCAAATACTAAGTAGCAGTGGTCCTTTCGTTTCTGAAATTCTTTAGGTTGCAAGGACTTCTCGCTACTAATCCTAGGGTTAATTCCCGATAGGATGTGGTAGGAGAGTACCTTCGGTTTCGTTCAGTCCCAGAACGAACTTGTATGGATGAATGTCCAACAGTGCATTTATTGAGATTACGTACATTGGTTTTTACAAACATACAACTATGGTGGCAGAGAAGGCAAGTTCTCTTAGCTTAACACCCTCCTTGAGACGTACGAGCTCAAGGGTTGTATTTTTTTGGAAGGCAATTAGTAGTCATTGAAAATGGCAATGTGGCATTCAGAGATGTGATATGTGCTATGTAAAAAGGTAATCGTTGCCTCAAACCTCATCAAACGAAAATGACCGAAACAGGGTTAGATGCAGAAAGGCAAAGTGGGTCATTCCCAATTAAGATATGATCATCCCCTTCTAGATATATTTCTTTCGGCTATGATGTTCGGGATGTTAATTAATGTGGTGTATTGAAATCGAGCGCTCGGATAAAAGTCGATAATGACCAGGGGATGACATATTCGGTACTATCTAGTTATAGAGGTAGGCCGGTCTTGTGTTGGTAGAGGAGCTTTGTGATTGTTCCTCGGGATATCCATCTAGAGTTGTACCCATCGGAAGGTAGATCTTTCACCTGGTCATTTGTATGGAAATCCATTCTCCAATAAGAACTTGCGATTTTGTTTGTCTGGCGTAATGAATAGCCCCAAAATGCCATATGGGTAACCATTTCGGCTAAGATTAATAAGTATATTTTCAAATGTTTTCAAAGAATGTCATTAAAAATAATATCAAATGTTTCGATATAAAAGTGTTTTAGTTATCATAATGTAAAAACCCGTCCGTGTTTATGTGTGGGCGTGGTCTTATAAGATACTCTTTCTTTTCAAAGGATTTTATTTTCAAGGCTGATATATAACACTGTCATTTATTATTGAGTTTTTCTCACGATGCTTTATCAAGCCTGATCCAGGTGTTTTCAATACTCGGGTCAGATACGAGTTTTTTCAGGTTTAGTTGTAGTCAATTGGAGTTTCCATAAGAGTTAGAGATATTCATCTACGTATGGACGTATTCTATTATTCTGCATTTGTTTGATGTTTGTCAGCAATTGTAAGGACAGATGTTTATAACTTTCCAAGCTGAATTAGGTTAGACTCTGATATATGTATTTTAAAAGTTTTATGTTGTAAAGATATTTATTCAATATTATATGTTATTCCATTCGTATGAGATTCTGTTCGGTCTATCTTTCTTTATTACCTTTGATAATCCATTCTTTCGTGCAATTTGGGTTAGACATGTGTGGTTTATTGTCCGCTCAAAGGGTACGGAATTGTGGGTCGTTACAGTTGAGTAATCATAATGCAAGTCTATCGTGAAGTATGCAATAATAAGATTAATAAAAATAACATCAGCCAACTAAGAACACGTACACCATAGAAATGAGAGACAACCAAAGCATACAAATTAATACCCACCAATATTGACGGGTGAAGTCCATTACAAAATAAGGTGCCATCCTTGTAGATTAAACCCGCTCGGAATAAAGATTAAGGTCACGAGGGAGCAGAGATAGGGGCTTGGTATGGTGGAAAATTAGATGCCCTCATAGACTTAGAACAGTCACTATAGTCTCTACTGCGCTCAAAGTGGTGCCTTCTTTCTTCTTCTTTTTTCCTTTCTCTTTCTTTCCCCTTGCTCTTTTTCTCTAGATTTTTTTATATGGCTCATACTGCGTTATGATCCAGATTGGAAATGGAAGAGATTGTTGCTACTAGTCTTCTTTCCATGATTGTCAAATCATGACCCTCCCACTGTACTTGGAAAGGAAGAAAGATTGGATTAGTACTTAGGACTAGGAAAGAGTATGTGTAGAGTGAGCGTGCTTCTGGTCCTAAGTGATGTGTGAAGTGTTGATGTGCCCTACTGATTGTATGGACCATGCTTGGTTGAGAAGTTTAAAGTGTGTCTTTACCATCAGTTGGGAGGAATGTCATATTGCTAAAAGCATCGTTAGGACCTTAGTAGCTCCAATGTAATCCCATAGAGATCAGCGGTCCCCAAGCTAGATAGTGAGCCAAAGATTTCTTCATGAATTAGCAGTGGGGATGACCTAAAACTTGACTCTAATGGGGTTCAGATGTCTGTCCAGGGGACCTTACTTGATATATTGACTAGAGGATAAGAGTTGAAGTCCCTTCTTCTCTACCAGTCTCACCCATTTACTCATCATATTTATTCTTCATTTGTGTCTTGTCCCTCTTCTTCTTCCTCTCTTCATAAATCTATTATTTTATCCACTTTCTCATCTTCATTACTGAATGTATCAACCAATACTTCCTCGTTTATGATTATTCCTTTAGGTGCCGGAGTTGGAGGAGATTTCATGACTCAATGAGTGGCATATGGTCGAAAGGCTCGAGCAATGCCGGGGGGTAGCACGAAAGAATCCTATGCCCATTGTGTAGTAGATTGTACTGACATAGCATGAGACCGATGATGAGGTGAGTAGCTTACTTTTCAGCTTATAGAAGATTTTTAAGCTGAGCGACTATTTAGGCAAGATTAGCATTTAGGATTCTCGGAGGAATATATACAAAGGTGAACAAGGTGGAGTTAGCGAATTGGATGAAGTAAACTCAAGTAAGATGGAGTCTGTGATAAAGGACTTACATCCAAAAAACTATCTTTTAATGAATCTTTAAGGAAATGGACGAAGTACTCACCCTTGAAGTAGCTCCTCCCGTTATGAAGGTTTATGAATACTTTGCAACTAAGTAAGGCCTCAAGAAAGTAAGAGATAAGGTTATTCAACCTCTTCTCTAAATGGTATAAATATCCAATTTTGTCCAGTTGATTAGCTCTACCCATATGTCTTTGGAAAAAATGTAGAGGCTTGGAAGCACCACATAAACATTATGGTAGACATGGAAGGGCGCAAGCCTCAAGGATTGCATGATTTTTCTTAAGAATGGAATGAATAGGGGAACCACCCCCAAACAAGAAAGCAATGTAACCATTAGGAGGGTTGTGTGCACATTGTTGTATTTCAGAAAGAAAAACCTCATTATAAGGAATCATAATGAATACAGATTCCCATGAGGTTGCAATGGTTAACCTATATGGTAAAGAATCAAGAGGGTTATCCAGAGTTGTGTACCTAATGAGGTCTACATTGGGAGCGATGGTTCTCTAAGGTTCTTCGATCACCATCAAAATAGTATATATGTTTGGTGGAATTGGAATGAAGGTAGAAGCATATGGTGTAGCAATGGATAATGCTCGAAGTGTCTACAAGATTCCATTTTATATTGAAAGCTTGAGAACGAGCATGGTCAGATAATTTTTAATTCGGTATTTATTTTGAATAAGCACCATGTGTAGACCATGTATAGGATCCAAGGGATCTCGAAGTGTGTTGATCAATCAGATTTTGTACATCGATTAGGGGTAGTGTTTTGTATCATTATATGCAGTGTGTGTCCTATGTCCTTAGCACGGT
The DNA here is from genome assembly GCA_030737815.1 of Allium fistulosum. NCBI lineage: Eukaryota > Viridiplantae > Streptophyta > Magnoliopsida > Asparagales > Amaryllidaceae > Allium > Allium fistulosum. The sequence goes on along the minus strand of CM060903.1, from coordinate 1,286,555,568 downwards.
GCATGAAAGCACTCTGTGTAGATAGCCAGCTCGTGCTGGCTAATGAGCTCTAACATGCAATGGAACTATGTGCCCGATATTACTCATCATGTGTCCTTGATTTACCTTAACAGAACCAGATGAACTCAAAGGTAGTATGAAGCTAACAGGATGGAAGATCTTTAGCAATCAAATTCGAAATTCGATGGGATGACCATCCTAGGGCATATCGACGTTCAAGTTCATTGGGATTTAGTATGCATTCATCGAGTGGTTTGGTAAATGGACTCGAATATAAGTCCAAAACCAATCCATAGCCAAAATAAGCCATGTATGTTTCCTCCTATATACCATCATCGTGACAACCTGCACCTTTGGACACAGTTGTTCAAAGTCTAAAATGACTTTGGAACTCACGCCTTGCCAAGAAATATGAGTCATTGGGGTTTTAGAACATTACAAGATCATAGACGAATATAAATTTTTAACCATTCTACGCTTTCAGATCTCGCAACAGAAGGAGATAAAATATAGATACTAAAAATAGGCAAATCAAATAATAGTCTCATCAGTACGTAGTCCATACAACAACTGACATACTAAAGCTCTCAAATAACAACGTGTGCCAGACTGATAATATAATAAAATAAATAGTACATGGAGAGTAACTGCAAATAGTATAATTCCTAGATCCTTGTCTCCTCCTCCATGCATTGTGTATGAGCCAAATTACTTACTACCTGTCCTCTTATAGTGGGTATAAAAAGGAAGAAAATGAGTGGATCAGACAGAGTCCGGTGAATGAATTGCATTACTAGTGTATGGTGTATACAAGCAATTAACTTCATGTATAACCTACATGACTTATGGTGTCCATTTGTATTTAAGTATTACATATAAGTGATTGGTTACTTTACAAATCAAGGGTAAAATTCTAGTTCACATACACCCATAAACAACTTACAAAGGTGTCCACCCGAGTGTCAAACAACCCACATCTAACAACTTTAGGTCAATCCTTAATATACGGTCTCGATAAATAATTTCCTAACCAACATTGAGTTAGCATTCTCAATGATGAACTATGTATATCGCACTTACTCACTTAGTGAACATCGTAATTCCTAGGCTCGCACTGAGTGTAGTACCTCAACGATTTATGGTCTACCTAAGCATTCATGTCAACTTCTCAATTGGTAACCATGTCCTATGCTTTTTATAATTCAACCTGAAAACATAAAGAAAATCACTGTAGTGATTCTCCCATAGGTCCAACCATGGCCCGACCATGTAGCCATACTATGCAGATGCCTCTGTCTCCTTTCTCTAGTTCCTACATGTTTAACATGTGACTAAGCATGCCCTAGTAACAATAAGAGCTTCTAATTGCATTGCAAATGCAGGTGTTGATGCCAAAATTGGATCAACTTCCAAAGAAATATTGTGGGGAACCTGTGAGACCTAGATCTAGCAGATAATAGTAAAATAACATAAAAACATCAGCAAGATACTAGATTGTTATAGTGGTTCGGCAATCTCTGACCTTCGTCCACTTTATATCTTTATTGATCATTGATTTAGGAGAGTTTAGAGAAAATTAGAATTCGCTAGTACAAGGGTTTGATAGGTCCTATTGCTTAGAGCTACCAACAGTAACTTCCTAAGTGACTTATGAATGAGGGAGATAAGAGATGATGAAGCAGCAGTGCTCCAGAGAAGAGTGAAGATCCTTCTTTAATTGTAGTTAAGCTGATATTTATAGAGGAATAGATGTACATGTATAAGAACCTGCTTGCATTGAAGTTCAAAAAGCTAGCCCGCTGATGTACAAGTGAGCACGGGGGCCCATATTCAAAAAGGACCTCTTGGTACCGAGAGCTTCCTCTTGGTACCCAGAGCTTTACTTAGGAGGAAACTTGCACTTTCCACTTGCATTTCTCTTCTATCTCTAGTTTGATGCATTTCAATCTATTTTCCATAGACCTTTAGTTGATTCCAGTGATTTCTCCGATAATACTTGTATTATCCTGCTTTCTTTGCCTTCTTCTCATCAATCCTGAGAATTGCTCATCTAAACTCTGAGGAAAATACTTGACCACGAGAGGTTGGAGTAACCTATGAAGTGCATGGGGTTAGTAGTGCAAAAGTAGGAGGAAAAACCTATTGCTACTAAGTGGTTTCCTTAGCTCCAAACTTGATGGTTTTTATTGAGTTCCACCTTCTTATTCTTTTGATCATATCCCCAAGTTCACGAGTCATTTTGTTTTTGTATTGACCTTCCATTTTCCGATTGAATTTTGGTGGGCTAAAAATCTGGTTAGCAACAGGCCTTGTCGAGTTCCAAGCTACACCCACCATGAAGTGATCATACTCATTGCACCTACTCCATGCAGCTACGTGAACTCCTAAAAGTCAAGAAAGTGGGGACATGTTCCCCTATTCGCGTTACTTGGTCTACATCAGGTTTAGGTTCAACTTGGGCTTTCTGAAACAATTTAGACGTTTGGAAAATGTTTTCGAACGTTTGACCTTAAAAAATACTTACAGGTGTTCAAACGTATGATTTCCCTTTTCAAATGTCTGACTTTGATTTCAGACATCTAAAAAAGGAATTCAGATGTCTAAATAAGGTCAAATTTGAACTATAAACTCTTAGGTTGGAATTTCCTGAAATCTAGATGTCTAGTTGAATTTTTAAGACATCTGGTTGAATTTTTATATGTCTGGTTAGATGCCTGGCTATGTTTTTTAAGATTGTTATTACTTGTTTATTTTGTTTTTTTCATTCATCTTCTTCGTTGATTCGAGTATTTGTTAACGTTTGGTTTAATCAATTTCGGTGTATAGTCTTTACCTTTGTTTACACAAATTCAACTGTTAATTCCAATGATTATATTCAGATGCATACATGCATACATATATAGATACATACACACACACGCGACTTTTCGTTTGAAAACACATAAGTATTTTAAATACACACACATTCCATATATTTACACTTATAATTCATAATTGAAATTAATTGATTTAAATAAACTTTAGAATGAAACATCCATACCAAATTCAAAGATTATATTTTTTAGAGAAGGTAGAATTATAAATAAATTTGATCACCTATGAATCAATGACATAATGTAGTAATCAATTCACCCACCTTTTTCAAAGCTACATTCTTGTTATCTTGATTTGAGTGGCTCTTCCTTCTCTCCTATTCTTCTAATTTCAGTTTCCCTCTTCTATCTTGATTTTTCATTGTTTTATTTTTATTTTGATGTAGAAATTTTTGAAGAGATAGAAGTGTTTGTTTAGATTAAGGATTTCTAAGAGAGGGAAATAAGAAATGTATGTACAAGTGATGGCTATGGTTTGGAATAAGAAATATTAGGGACTGGGTCTGATTTATAGCTGTTTGCGCCAAAATTGGTCACAAACCCCGAATGTTGTGAAAGCACCAGTGTATGGATATAAATCAACAATATTCACACACAAATCTCAAATCTAAGCAAACAGAGTATCACAATTCAGATATAATGAACAAAAACACGAGATTTATAGTGGTTCGGCGATCTTGCCTACGTCCACTCTGAAGTTGATGATTTTATTGATGTTTACTTGAGGATTACAATTTCTTCTGAGATAGTACAACTGATTATATGATTACAATCTGAATCTAAGGAAGCAGTGGTGTTCTGGAGTAAATCTGGCAGAATCTGGGCGCTCTTCAGTACTTAGAATTCTCCGACCCCTTTTCTGAATGACCAGGGGCTCTATTTATAGGTGTTGGAGGCTGATATTTCGCCTAAATTGAGGGGAGACCAGTTCTGGTACGTGAGGGGGCCCACCTGGCCGAAATCTGGAGATCTGGGCCCACTTTGGGATCGATTCGACCCTGGGTTCGAATCGATCAAGAAATTGTCCGATCGAGCTGAAATTTGGCGTGAACATTCTTTATCATGTGCTTAAGCTTCTGTGAAAATTTCATAGCATTTGGACTTGTAGAACTCGAGTTATGATCGATTCAAGTAGGTGTTTTTCGTTTCCTGGAGTCGTTCGAATCGATACGTTCGAATCGATTCGTTCGAATCGATCCTCCTCTACGCGAAGACTACGGCGTGGTGCGCATGCTTCGCATCGATCCGCTTCTCACTCCGGATTGACTGGGTCGACTCCATGTTCTTCGCCGCTTTGACTGGGTGGATTCGTGGTAGTGGATTCGAAGTAACCAGGGGAAACTTCCATCGAGTCGAACATGCTGCCTTGGATGGTGGATACGAAGCTTAGCCGTCTGAATGGATTCGAAGGTGTCATCGTTCGAATCAATTATGTTACGCTACAGCCAATCGATTCGAAGTCATCATAATAGGATGGGTTTGAAGGTATTCATTTCGATGGAGTCGAAGGAAGGCACTTTATGGATTCGAACACGCCACCCTCGCATGGATTCGAAGCAGAGCATCTGATGGGCACGAAGTGGAGTAGCTTCATGGGTTCGAAGCGGAGTATCTGATGGGTACGAGGTAAGATGTCTTCATGGGCTTGAGTGATGGATACGAACCATCGAACCCAGATGGATACGAAGGTGTTCAATCTGAAGGTTACGAGGCGAAGTAGCTCTGTGGATTCGAAGTACTCTGGCTTGATGGATTCGAACGCATGTTTCTGCCTATGGATTCGAACTCAAGGTCATTTCCTCCAATTTGCATCGATGATATCTTGAGCGTACGAACTCGGATTGACTTCAAACTTGGAACGTTGGTTTGCATGGCTTTACTTGTCATGTCTTATCAATTGTAGCCTGATCCGGACTCGGACAAAATTCATTGATATCCATGGTGAAACAGTGTATAACGAACTTTAACGACAAACTGTCTTTAGTTTTCCAGTCAATTTTTTGGTGTCACGGCCTTGCCAAAAGGCGGGATAACATTTGCCCCCCAAAACATGCCTTGCGATAGGAAGGCGTGTTTTGTAGTTTCGTAAGTTGGATGTTCATATCCTGTTGATGACCTGCAAAGACATTGATAGTTTTATTTGACCTTAAATGACGACCGTTCGCGATCTAGCCATTTTGAGGTGGAATGCGACCGTTCGCGATCTAGTATTTTTTGTACGGCCCTAAATGACGACCGTTCGTGATCAAGCCATTTGAGGTGAGGGGTCCCGTTCGAGGCGAGTTGTGATCGTTCGCGATCGAATTGTGACCGTTCGCGGTCGGGTGCCGTTCGTGGCGAAGTGTGATCGTTCGCGATCGAATTGTGACCGTTCGCGGTCGGATGCCGTTCGTGGCGAAGTGTGATCGTTCGCGATCGAATTGTGACCGTTCGCGGTCGGGTGCCGTTCGTGGCGAAGTGTGATCGTTCGCGATCGAATTGTGACCGTTCGCGGTCGGGTGCCGTTCGTGGCGAAGTGTGATCGTTCGCGATCGAATTGTGACCGTTCGCGGTCGGGTGCCGTTCGTGGCGAAGTGTGATCGTTCGCGATCGAATTGTGACCGTTCGCGGTTGGGTGCCGTTCGTGGCGATTTGAGTGTGCCCGGGGAGGGACTTAGTATCATCAATACCAGGTTTCACGTTCGGGTGAATTCCCGGATTGTTTGTTGCAACGGTTTGTCCTCATCTCAGAGCATGCCTAGGGACCGTTCGCGATCTCGTACATGTGTAAGTGACTTAGCCGTTATGAAATCACAAGTAGCAATTTTTTCATTGAGAATAAGTTTCTAGCAGAAATGTTAAACACAATCAAGTCCAAATGTTCAAATCAAGACAAAACAAAAACAAAGCAAGGATGTCAAAGTGTAAACTCCCACAACGATAGGGTTAATAGTCATTCAGAGCATGCCTGTGGACCGCTCGTGATCTTGTACATGTGAAAATGACTTACCCGGGTTGGTGAGAGGTTTACGACTTGTTCATCGTTATTTAAATTAATTGATAATCATACGGTGTCCCGGCTCGGGGGCACCCCTAGCTGATGTAGATGGTGGTCGCTCTGGCTCCACTGCTGGAGCTCGCCTTCTCACATACTGAAGTAGCATACCATTCCTGATGTGCCCTTCCACCTCATCCTTCAGATGTCTACAGTCGTTAGTGTTATGACCACTCAATTCGTGGAATAAGCAGTATCTGTCTGATTTCCTCTCGTCAACAGTGGGATCCCTTCGTATTGGCCTACAGTAGGGAACTTGCTCTCGAGTATCTTGGTAGATTCGCTCCAAACTCTCATTCAGCTCTGAATAAGTGGTGAATCGTGGCTCTCTCCGCAGTCGCTTTGACCTGTCACCATTGTCCTCAGCCTTTCGTTTTCCTTTATCCTTATCTGAATCATTTTCGAGAGGCTTTTTGTCTTTAAGTGCATAAACTTCTATTCCCTCTCCTTCTTCTCTTTCAGCATTAGCGTCTTCCAATCGCAAAAACTTTTCTGCCTCGTGATAGAATTCCCCTAGATCCATAGGCGGATCCTTAGTTAATGAATTTTTGAACTATGTGCCATCAGCTATTCCGGACACAGCTGCCATCATAACCATGGATGGATCTGGCCGATACACCGATGCTGCTGCCGCATTGAATCGCGTCAGGAAATTCCTCAAAGTCTCTCCAGCTTTCTGTTTTAGCGTTGCCAAACTCATCACATTCTTGGGTCTTGAAATGTGAACCCTGAATTGCCTCATAAATTTCTCAATCAAATCGGTCCATGTCCCAATGGAGCCGCTCTCTAGCTGTCTGAACCATAAAGCTGCTATGTCTGACAAATATAATGGGAAGCATCGGGCCATGACTTCCTGTGATGCCCCCAGCACTTCCATGTGCCTTATATACCTCGTTAGATGGACCGCAGGGTCTGTCCTCCCATCATACATTTCTACTGTTGGCAGCTTGAATTCTGGTGGGTTCCTAGCCAACCTAATCGCAGGAGAAAAGGGACTCTTGTTCACGTCTTCAAGATCTTTGTTTACTAATCCGCCTCTCATGGCTCGTCTGACCATCTCTGCCAATCTATCATTATCTCCAAGCTGTAGTCCTTGTTCACTACCTTCGATCTGCCCCCCGAGTCCGTGTGAGCTTTCGGGTGTCTGCCCCCCTGGCTGAGCGTTCATCCCTCTATTGCCGCCGGGTTGCTCGGATGTCCTTGTCTCTCTTCTCAGGTTCGGATCAACATGTCCTAAGTGTATGCCCCCCAGCTCCGGCGCTGCGCCAGATGGTCCTGCTCCGTTCTGGATTCTGGTCGTTCCTTGATTTTGCGCTCCAAGTTGTCCAATTTGTTGAAGCAAATTCTGGATCATCTCCTCCTGTCTCTTCATCATTGTCTCCATCTCATCCCTGGTGATGAAGATCGATGCTTGGTTTGCTCCTGAGGAAGCCTCTTGACTCCCTTCGTGCAGACTTCGCTCTGGCCTCTGCCTTTTACTTGTTTGTCTCGTCATGATTCTTTGGATCTTAAATCTCTTAGCCTTCTGATTCAACTTTCAAATGATAGAACTCCTGAGTTCAGTTCTCGGTGAAAGCACCAAAGTGTTTGCGCCAAAATTGGTCACAAACCCCGAATGTTGTGAAAGCACCAGTGTATGGATATAAATCAACAATATTCACACACAAATCTCAAATCTAAGCAAACAGAGTATCACAATTCAGATATAATGAACAAAAACACGAGATTTATAGTGGTTCGGCGATCTTGCCTACGTCCACTCTGAAGTTGATGATTTTATTGATGTTTACTTGAGGATTACAATTTCTTCTGAGATAGTACAACTGATTATATGATTACAATCTGAATCTAAGGAAGCAGTGGTGTTCTGGAGTAAATCTGGCAGAATCTGGGCGCTCTTCAGTACTTAGAATTCTCCGACCCCTTTTCTGAATGACCAGGGGCTCTAGTTATAGGTGTTGGAGGCTGATATTTCGCCTAAATTGAGGGGAGACCAGTTCTGATATGTGAGGGGGCCCACCTGGCCGAAATCTGGAGATCTGGGCCCACTTTGGGATCGATTCGACCCTGGGTTCGAATCGATCAAGAAATTGTCCGATCGAGCTGAAATTTGGCGTGAACATTCTTCATCATGTGCTTAAGCTTCTGTGAAAATTTCATAGCATTTGGACTTGTAGAACTCGAGTTATGATCGATTCAAGTAGGTGTTTTTCGTTTCCTGGAGTCGTTCGAATCGATACGTTCGAATCGATTCGTTCGAATCGATCCTCCTCTACGCGAAGACTACGGCGTGCTGCGCATGCTTCGCATCGATCCGCTTCTCACTCCGGATTGACTGGGTCGACTCCATGTTCTTCGCCGCTTTGACTGGGTGGATTCGTGGTAGTGGATTCGAAGTAACCAGGGGAAACTTCCATCGAGTCGAACATGCTGCCTTGGATGGTGGATACGAAGCTTAGCCGTCTGAATGGATTCGAAGGTGTCATCGTTCGAATCAATTATGTTAAGCTACAGCCAATCGATTCGAAGTCATCATAATAGGATGGGTTTGAAGGTATTCATTTCGATGGAGTCGAAGGAAGGCACTTTATGGATTCGAACACGCCACCCTCGCATGGATTCGAAGCAGAGCATCTGATGGGCACGAAGTGGAGTAGCTTCATGGGTTCGAAGCGGAGTATCTGATGGGTACGAGGTAAGATGTCTTCATGGGCTTGAGTGATGGATACGAACCATCGAACCCAGATGGATACAAAGGTGTTCAATCTGAAGGTTACGAGGCGAAGTAGCTCTGTGGATTCGAAGTACTCTGGCTTGATGGATTCGAACGCATGTTTCTGCCTATGGATTCGAACTCAAGGTCATTTCCTCCAATTTGCATCGATGATATCTTGAGCGTACGAACTCGGATTGACTTCAAACTTGGAACGTTGGTTTGCATGGCTTTACTTGTCATGTCTTATCAATTGTAGCCTGATCCGGACTCGGACAAAATTCATTGATATCCATGGTGAAACAGTGTATAACGAACTTTAACGACAAACTGTCTTTAGTTTTCCAGTCAATTTTTTGGTGTCACGGCCTTGCCAAAAGGCGGGATAACATTTGCCCCCCAAAACATGCCTTGCGATAGGAAGGCGTGTTTTGTAGTTTCGTAAGTTGGATGTTCATATCCTGTTGATGACCTGCAAAGACATTGATAGTTTTATTTGACCTTAAATGACGACCGTTCGCGATCTAGCCATTTTGAGGTGGAATGCGACCGTTCGCGATCTAGTATTTTTTGTACGGCCCTAAATGACGACCGTTCGTGATCAAGCCATTTGAGGTGAGGGGTCCCGTTCGAGGCGAGTTGTGATCGTTCGCGATCGAATTGTGACCGTTCGCGGTCGGGTGCCGTTCGTGGCGAAGTGTGATCGTTCGCGATCGAATTGTGACCGTTCGCGGTCGGATGCCGTTCGTGGCGAAGTGTGATCGTTCGCGATCGAATTGTGACCGTTCGCGGTCGGGTGCCGTTCGTGGCGAAGTGTGATCGTTCGCGATCGAATTGTGACCGTTCGCGGTCGGGTGCCGTTCGTGGCGAAGTGTGATCGTTCGCGATCGAATTGTGACCGTTCGCGGTCGGGTGCCGTTCGTGGCGAAGTGTGATCGTTCGCGATCGAATTGTGACCGTTCGCGGTTGGGTGCCGTTCGTGGCGATTTGAGTGTGCCCGGGGAGGGACTTAGTATCATCAATACCAGGTTTCACGTTCGGGTGAATTCCCGGATTGTTTGTTGCAACGGTTTGTCCTCATCTCAGAGCATGCCTAGGGACCGTTCGCGATCTCGTACATGTGTAAGTGACTTAGCCGTTATGAAATCACAAGTAGCAATTTTTTCATTGAGAATAAGTTTCTAGCAGAAATGTTAAACACAATCAAGTCCAAATGTTCAAATCAAGACAAAACAAAAACAAAGCAAGGATGTCAAAGTGTAAACTCCCACAACGATAGGGTTAATAGTCATTCAGAGCATGCCTGTGGACCGCTCGTGATCTTGTACATGTGAAAATGACTTACCCGGGTTGGTGAGAGGTTTACGACTTGTTCATCGTTATTTAAATTAATTGATAATCATACGGTGTCCCGGCTCGGGGGCACCCCTAGCTGATGTAGATGGTGGTCGCTCTGGCTCCACTGCTGGAGCTCGCCTTCTCACATACTGAAGTAGCATACCATTCCTGATGTGCCCTTCCACCTCATCCTTCAGATGTCTACAGTCGTTAGTGTTATGACCACTCAATTCGTGGAATAAGCAGTATCTGTCTGATTTCCTCTCGTCAACAGTGGGATCCCTTCGTATTGGCCTACAGTAGGGAACTTGCTCTCGAGTATCTTGGTAGATTCGCTCCAAACTCTCATTCAGCTCTGAATAAGTGGTGAATCGTGGCTCTCTCCGCAGTCGCTTTGACCTGTCACCATTGTCCTCAGCCTTTCGTTTTCCTTTATCCTTATCTGAATCATTTTCGAGAGGCTTTTTGTCTTTAAGTGCATAAACTTCTATTCCCTCTCCTTCTTCTCTTTCAGCATTAGCGTCTTCCAATCGCAAAAACTTTTCTGCCTCGTGATAGAATTCCCCTAGATCCATAGGCGGATCCTTAGTTAATGAATTTTTGAACTATGTGCCATCAGCTATTCCGGACACAGCTGCCATCATAACCATGGATGGATCTGGCCGATACACCGATGCTGCTGCCGCATTGAATCGCGTCAGGAAATTCCTCAAAGTCTCTCCAGCTTTCTGTTTTAGCGTTGCCAAACTCATCACATTCTTGGGTCTTGAAATGTGAACCCTGAATTGCCTCATAAATTTCTCAATCAAATCGGTCCATGTCCCAATGGAGCCGCTCTCTAGCTGTCTGAACCATAAAGCTGCTATGTCTGACAAATATAATGGGAAGCATCGGGCCATGACTTCCTGTGATGCCCCCAGCACTTCCATGTGCCTTATATACCTCGTTAGATGGACCGCAGGGTCTGTCCTCCCATCATACATTTCTACTGTTGGCAGCTTGAATTCTGGTGGGTTCCTAGCCAACCTAATCGCAGGAGAAAAGGGACTCTTGTTCACGTCTTCAAGATCTTTGTTTACTAATCCGCCTCTCATGGCTCGTCTGACCATCTCTGCCAATCTATCATTATCTCCAAGCTGTAGTCCTTGTTCACTACCTTCGATCTGCCCCCCGAGTCCGTGTGAGCTTTCGGGTGTCTGCCCCCCTGGCTGAGCGTTCATCCCTCTATTGCCGCCGGGTTGCTCGGATGTCCTTGTCTCTCTTCTCAGGTTCGGATCAACATGTCCTAAGTGTATGCCCCCCAGCTCCGGCGCTGCGCCAGATGGTCCTGCTCCGTTCTGGATTCTGGTCGTTCCTTGATTTTGCGCTCCAAGTTGTCCAATTTGTTGAAGCAAATTCTGGATCATCTCCTCCTGTCTCTTCATCATTGTCTCCATCTCATCCCTGGTGATGAAGATCGATGCTTGGTTTGCTCCTGAGGAAGCCTCTTGACTCCCTTCGTGCAGACTTCGCTCTGGCCTCTGCCTTTTACTTGTTTGTCTCGTCATGATTCTTTGGATCTTAAATCTCTTAGCCTTCTGATTCAACTTTCAAATGATAGAACTCCTGAGTTCAGTTCTCGGTGAAAGCACCAAAGTGTTTGCGCCAAAATTGGTCACAAACCCCGAATGTTGTGAAAGCACCAGTGTATGGATATAAATCAACAATATTCACACACAAATCTCAAATCTAAGCAAACAGAGTATCACAATTCAGATATAATGAACAAAAACACGAGATTTATAGTGGTTCGGCGATCTTGCCTACGTCCACTCTGAAGTTGATGATTTTATTGATGTTTACTTGAGGATTACAATTTCTTCTGAGATAGTACAACTGATTATATGATTACAATCTGAATCTAAGGAAGCAGTGGTGTTCTGGAGTAAATCTGGCAGAATCTGGGCGCTCTTCAGTACTTAGAATTCTCCGACCCCTTTTCTGAATGACCAGGGGCTCTAGTTATAGGTGTTGGAGGCTGATATTTCGCCTAAATTGAGGGGAGACCAGTTCTGATATGTGAGGGGGCCCACCTGGCCGAAATCTGGAGATCTGGGCCCACTTTGGGATCGATTCGACCCTGGGTTCGAATCGATCAAGAAATTGTCCGATCGAGCTGAAATTTGGCGTGAACATTCTTCATCATGTGCTTAAGCTTCTGTGAAAATTTCATAGCATTTGGACTTGTAGAACTCGAGTTATGATCGATTCAAGTAGGTGTTTTTCGTTTCCTGGAGTCGTTCGAATCGATACGTTCGAATCGATTCGTTCGAATCGATCCTCCTCTACGCGAAGACTACGGCGTGCTGCGCATGCTTCGCATCGATCCGCTTCTCACTCCAGATTGACTGGGTCGACTCCATGTTCTTCGCCGCTTTGACTGGGTGGATTCGTGGTAGTGGATTCGAAGTAACCAGGGGAAACTTCCATCGAGTCGAACATGCTGCCTTGGATGGTGGATACGAAGCTTAGCCGTCTGAATGGATTCGAAGGTGTCATCGTTCGAATCAATTATGTTACGCTACAGCCAATCGATTCGAAGTCATCATAATAGGATGGGTTCGAAGGTATTCATTTCGATGGAGTCGAAGGAAGGCACTTTATGGATTCGAACACGCCACCCTCGCATGGATTCGAAGCAGAGCATCTGATGGGCACGAAGTGGAGTAGCTTCATGGATTCGAAGCGGAGTATCTGATGGGTACGAGGTAAGATGTCTTCATGGGCTTGAGTGATGGATACGAACCATCGAACCCAGATGGATACGAAGGTGTTCAATCTGAAGGTTACGAGGCGAAGTAGCTCTGTGGATTCGAAGTACTCTGGCTTGATGGATTCGAACGCATGTTTCTGCCTATGGATTCGAACTCAAGGTCATTTCCTCCAATTTGCATCGATGATATCTTGAGCGTACGAACTCGGATTGACTTCAAACTTGGAACGTTGGTTTGCATGGCTTTACTTGTCATGTCTTATCAATTGTAGCCTGATCCGGACTCGGACAAAATTCATTGATATCCATGGTGAAACAGTGTATAACGAACTTTAACGACGAACTGTCTTTAGTTTTCCAGTCAATTTTTTGGTGTCACGGCCTTGCCAAAAGGCGGGATAACAATAGCTGAAAATTAGAGTTAGTTGATTTAAACCCAAATTAATAATTACAAAAATGCCACTGGTTATAGCTTTCGCTAATTTTGGCCTTTTTAGCACAAGTTATATATGTTGTATATCTGTAAATGACGTTTCAGATGAAATGGAATTATTCCGTGGCCTAATTCCAAAGTTTGCATAAATTTACTAATTTGTCTTTTTATGTAAAATAACATTTTTTGCCTATACTAATATTTTAATTTATTTAAAAATATTCAAGATGTTACATTCTCCTTGCCTTAAAAGGGTTCCATCCTCGAAATCTCAAAGGACGGAAAAAAGTAATTCACTCATACAACCAAGATCGACAACCATCTACTTAACCATCAATCCATTTACAAACATCGTCCTTAAATTCAAAATTTATAATGCATTATGTGCATAAAGGTATGGAATGTATATAACAATATATATAAGGTAAAATTATGCGGTCTCCTGAACTAGTCGACCTTCTAAAATATAAGTGCTTATGCTATGTGTCAAAGATGTATGCAACGTCCTACACTTGTAATTCTATATGGATGAGCAAACCTTCATAACATATGCAATAATGCAACAACCATTATGCATATATATGATAAAAAGGATAACGTGGTGTGTTTCATAGATCAACATGAACGTATCATCCAATTGGTACAATACTATCTAATAGCAACCATCATCCAAAACATGTCTTAGCGACACGTTTACAATCATGCCTAGCATCCAAACAATCCTATGTATGAAATATTCTAAGAAAAATACTATGCCCACTAATAATTATACTAGCTTAAAAGGAAATGTGTCAAGAAAGAGCTCTGGATGAGTAGCTCAGATTTTAACCTTGGGCTCCTATGTACTCTCAACTAGATCGTCCCCTCACTGGACTCTAGCTAGTTTAATTACTTTGTTGCGAAGTCTTCTTGTTCCATGCTCAATAATGTGGATACATGCATGATGAACAAGTGACTCATTATCTACTTCAATTTCTTCCAACTGACTCGGGTCGGCCACATTAGCTGGATCATGTCGACACTTATGCAAATGGGACACATGAAAGACACTATAAATCCCCACCAACTTTTCAGGAAGCTCCACTCTATAAGCTAACATTCCTACTCTCTCCATTATCAAAAATGGCTCTACGAACCTTGGTGTAAACTTTTACAAACTACCAAACCTCATAACATGTCTAAGTGGTGAGATCTTCACAAAGACTATTTCGCCTACTGAGAACTCCAACTTTGTGTGTCTCCTGTCAACATTAGATTTCAGCCTACTCGGAGCAATCTTCATCCTTCTATGGATCAAGTCTACTTTCTCTGAATTCTTCCTTACCATATCTGGTCCAAGAATGATTCTATTTGTAGTATCCCACCAACAAGATAGTGATCTACACAACCTTCCATACAACGTCTTAAACGGTATCATCCCAATACTTGCCTGATAACTATTATTATATGTAAACTCTATGGAAAGTGATCTCTTTAAGAACCTCCAAAATCCAAAGTACACATCCAAAGCAAGTCCTCCAATGCTCTCTTCACCATTTTAGTCTGTCCATCTGTCTGTGGGTGAGAAGCAGTATGAAAATGTGGTTCAACGCCTAAGGCCTCCTAAAGACTCATCCAAAACTCACTGATGAAAAGCAGATCTTGATCACTGACAATGCTAGAAGAAACTCCATGCAACCGAACTATCTCTCTTGCGTATAAGTCACCAAAGATGTAGATGTTGGGTGCGTTTCCACCCTTCACTGGACCGAGTCCACCGAACCAACCAACTTACCGAACCAACCCACTTCCGGCACTACCGAGTCGAAGCTACGTAGACACTACCGAATCATCTACCTCCATCCACTACCGAACCAGAAGCAAGGGAAGCCACCACCGGGCCATTTACTACCGGATCAACATCCACCGGATTAACCTCCACCGAACCGACATCCATCGGATCAACATCCACCGGATCAACCTCCACCGAACCAACGCACTACCGGATCGACCTCCACCGAACCAACCTACCGAACCAACTTTACCAGGCCAGATTGCATCAGCCCAGGCCCACCAGCAGCTATATACATCCAAGACCCCTACCCCCAGCCTCACTCTATAAATAGAGGGGCAGGGGTACAACAATGGGGGACAAGTTTGATAGCTCAAGCACAAATAGAACTTTCAAACAACTTTCATATACTTGTATCAAAGCTTTGTATTTGTAATCTGAACAAGAAAGGAGAAATAATATATAAAGTGGACGTAGGCACATTCTGGCTGAACCACTATAAATCTGTGTGTCTTTTACAGTTTAGTCCATGCTTTTTACATATTTTCATAAATCATCCAGATCACTGAAAACAATATAAAATCAACTAAATCATACGACTTGGAGGTGTTTGCCCATTTTTTGTGCAAACATTTTTGGTGCTTTCATTGAGAACGAGAAGCTCGAAGCTTCAGCTTCTCCCACTTAACCTTCTTCCTAACAGCATCGTTCATTGCTTGGAAAACATGCCTCCAAGGCAGAAAAAAGACGTTAACAAAGGAAAGAACATCGCAACTAGCAGTGTTCCAGATCCAGTGGTCATAGATCAAGTAAATCGTCCCATTCCAACAGCGGTACCAAATGAAGGTCAGGCAAATCCGACAACCCCTGCCACAAAACAGCCAGCAGCAATTACTAGGGCAGATCTAGACAGGGTTGTGGCTGAAGTGACTAACCGCTTCACATCCCAGCAGGAAGCCTTGGTGGACCAACTCATGTCACGCTTAAGGGATGCTGAAGAGTCCAACCGCAACACAGAATCATGGGGTGAGTCCCAGTCTGGAGGATCTCAGAGACAACAAAGATCTTCCTTCTTTGAAGGAGCTAACGACAGAAGCGGCCATGGTAGGAGTCGAGACCGAGCTCAGCCCGAAGTTAGATCTGAGGAAACGCTTGGAACCGAACCCAACGGGGGAGGTATCGGGCGGAGGTCAACTGTAGCCGAGCCTGTCATACTGCCTAACCACGGAAACACTAGTGAACGGGGCCGAGCTAGAGTCCAGCCCGAAGTTGGACCCGAGGAAGTGCTTAGATCAGAATCCAGCAGGGGAAGATCAAGGCAAGGGCCAACTGTAGCTGACCCTAGCATGCTCCCAGAAGACGAAAGACAGCCACTGGAAAATATCAGGAATGATAGACGATACCATCTCTACAGGTCATCTGGACGGAATCAATCCCACAAAGCAGAACCGAACTCATTTCTATCTGCTCCAAATTCGGATGAAAGGATGGCACGCTTGTTCAGAGAGTGCGTCCAACAGGATCAAAGAGATCGAGGGATAGGCGCTAGGGTAACCAGCCCCTTCGCCCGCAATATCGAAATTGCCATCACCCCCCGAGAATGGAAAATGCCAACAATGGAACCTTACAAAGGAACCTCCGACCCCGTTGTACACTTACAGAGAAACACACAGCATATGCTCATGAGTGGAGCAACAGAAGGAGTGCTGTGCAAATGCTTTCCGCTATTCTTAGCAGATCTAGCTACCTCCTGGTTCTGCCATCTACCCCAAGGGTCCATCAGCTCATAGGAGATGTTGAAAGAAAAGTTCATCAGCCAGTTCCGCATTCATGTGGAGCAGCCCAAGGACGCTTATTCCTTATCCAGTATCAAACAGGAACCTGGAGAGAAAGTGCACCAATATCTAACCCGATTCAATGCCGCAGCGGCCGCAGTCCAAGATGCCAATGAGAAGCTTATTCTAATGGCCCTCTGTAGCGGTGTGCATTCGGATACTAAATTTGCTAGGAGATTGACCAAAGAAAAACCAGCTACTTTACCCGATTTCTTCCATGAAGCTGGGAAATATATGTGGCTTGAAGATGCTGCCACTGAGAGGCAGACAGGGCAACAAAATAAGGCAACTCACGGCAACTCGCCTGCTGTAGCAAAGGACGTTCGAAGAAATGATTCTAAAGACAACGCTGGAGGTAAGAAGGGAGAAAAGCGTCTATATCGGCCAGGACCGAGATTTGATGCTTACACCCCATTGAATGAAACGATCGAAAACATCTTCCTGGCCACTCAAGACGAAGTTAAATACAAACGCCCCCCGCACAAGAAAGAATCAGATAATGCAATTAAGTCTGGAAAATTCTGCCGCTTCCACGAATCCCATGGGCATGATACCAACGAATGCCATCATCTCCGGGACTTGATTGAAGAGCACATCAAAAGAAGAAGACTAGAACGCTATGTAAAAGGCCAGAACAAGACTCCAGTTCCTGCCAACGAGAACCCAAGGCTACCCTCCCCAGAAATAGGCAGAGGAAATCGCAACACCAGCGGCTCCAGTCAAGAGAAGATAGTGGTCCATACCATCTCGGGAGGGCCGCACATCACCGACGGAAGCTGGGCAGAGATGGAAAGGTACGGAAAGTCACTTAGAAACAATGAAGAATGCATCAATTCAATTATAGAAGAACGCCACCCGAAGTGGATAGAGAATGGTGACATCACATTCGGTAGGCGTGACCTGGAGGGAAGGCAGTACCCTCACACGGATCCCATGGTTATCTCTGCCCGGCTCGGTCCAACCGAGGTTTTCCGAATTCTAGTAGACACTGGAAGCTCGGTAAATATCCTATTCAAGCATGCCTTTGACAAAATGAAGCTGTCATTAAAGGATGTTCTTCCCTGCAATAAACCACTACATGGTTTCACAGGAAATGCGAAGATGCCCCTCGGGCGACTGTATCTCTTTGTTGAAATTGGAAGTCATCCCCGCTCCATTGTGCGGAAACAGACATTTGTGCTGATAGAAAGCGACTCGGCCTACAACGCTTTCTTAGGAAGGCCAGCCTTGTCTGACTTCCAAATTGTCCTGGCCCCATGGTGCCTGAAGATGAAATTTCCAACGGACAATGGAGTAGGGGAGGTAGAGGGAGACCAGGACATTGCTAGTGATTGCTATGTAACTGGACTTTGCAATAACCACAGGAAGGATAAAGGGAAGAGTGTAGAGATTGCCCTCTGCACAAAAAGTTTGGAAGCATAGCAACTAATGAAAGCCCCTCCTCTTCAATATACCAGCGACCCTTTCAATGAATTAGACCCCAGGGATAAAGAGGAGGAGGCCATCGCCAAGCCTGCAGAGGCTATGGAATTTGTATTTGTAGACAGACATGACTCGAGTAAACTATTGAAAGTCGGGTCCCAACTAAAAGCAGAGTTGAAGGAACGACTCATTGACTTCCTCCGCCACAACTTGGATGTATTTTCATGGTCACACGTTGACATGACCGGAATCTCCCCTGACATAGCAAGCCACATACTAAACATTGATCCTACCAAGGCGCCAGTAAAACAGAAAAAGAGAAGTATGGGGGCAGAACGATCGGCAGCCCTCGATGAAGAAGTAAAGAACCTACTTGCCAATGACTTCATATGAGAAGCCATCTACCCAGAGTGGATCGCCAACCCGGTGCTGGTAAAAAAGGCTAATGGGAAGTGGCGAACATGCATTGACTTCTCCAACTTAAATGACGCATGCCCGAAGGATTGCTTCCCACTTCCCCGAATCGATCAGCTTGTGGACAGCACAGTCGGGCACGAACTCTTATCTTTTATGGACGCATACTCAGGATATAACCAAATTCCTATGCATGCTCCCGATCAAGACCACACTAGTTTCATCACTGACCGGGGATTGTACTGCTACAAGGAAATGCCTTTCGGACTTAAAAACGCAGGAGCCACCTATCAGCGCCTCGTCAACAAGATGTTTGCAGGACTAATAGGACAAACTATGGAAGTTTATGTGGATGACATGCTGGTAAAGTCAAGGGAAGCCGACGATCACGTAAGCCACCTGGATGAAATGTTTCAAGTACTTCGCCAATATGGAATGAAGCTGAATCCTCTAAAGTGATCCTTCGGTGTATCATCAGGAAAGTTTCTAGGATTCATCGTCCATGCCAGAGGAATCGAAGCAAACCCTGAACAAGTCCGAGCTTTGAAAGATACGAGGATACCTTCTACCCGAAAGGAAATGCAGAGCCTAAATGGGAAGGTGGCCGCCTTGAGCAGATTCATCTCCAAAGCGACTGACAAATGCATCCCCTTCTTCGAAGCTCTAAAGAAAGAGAAAGGAAAATTCGAATGGACTGACGAATGCTTAACAGCTTTCCTTAACTTAATCGAACACCTCCAGAGACCACCAGTACTCTCAACTCCAAACAAAGGCGAAGAACTATACCTATACCTTGTTGTGTCATCTCATGCTCTAAGCACCGCATTGGTGAGAGAAGACAAACGCACGCAGCGGCCAGTATACTTTGTAAGCAAGAGGTTTACAGGGGCGGAAGCCAGATATCCTAAACTTGAGAAGTTAGCATACTGTCTACTAATCACATCACGAAAATTGCGACACTATTTTCAATCCCATTCCATCAGAGTTCTAACCGATCAACCACTGAGGCAGGTACTCCATTGTCCCGACACTTCTGGGCGACTACTTAAATGCTGCATTTAACTAAGTCAATATGATATCACCTACCATCCTCGCACTGCCATCAAGGGACAAGCCATGGCCGATTTCATTGCCGAATTCACTACCAACGAAGGTAAGGAGCAATCGGAAATAGCAGAAGACATCAAGTGGAATCTCTTTGTGGATGGTGCGTCGAACGAACAAGGATCGGGGGCAGGTGTGGTAATAATCACTCCCAGGGGAAATAAGCTACACTATGCTATAAGGTTGGAATTCGCTGCCACCAACAATGATGCAGAGTATGAAGCAGTGATAGCTGGATTAGAACTTGCCTTAGAAATCGGAGCCAATTCTTTGTGTCTTCATAGCGATTCTCAACTTATTGTAAATCAAATACTAGGAGAATTCCAGGCTCGAGAAGAACGACTCATAGCATATTTAAAGAAGACCAAGTTGCTTCTCAATCGATTGGATCACTATTTAATCAAACACATCCCTCGGGAAGAGAACCAAGAGGCCGACGAATTGGCGAAGCAAGCTAGCATGAGAGACGGCGCTATTTCCAGAGCAGTAGCCATCTCAAAGCAACTGACCCCACGTTTTGAGCAAGTGAATCTGATAGCTGCAACCGAAGAAGCAACTTGGATGACTCCCATCCGAGACTACTTACAAAGTGGCACACTGCCCAACGGGCGTAATGAAGTCAAGAAAATCTTGAGGAAAGCTTCCCGCTACACAATACAAGAAGGCACCCTCTATCGGCGCGGCTTCTCTAACCCCTTATTAAGGTGTGTCGCTGGAAGGGAAGCCAAGGAAATCTTATCCAACATCCATCAAGGAAGCTGCAGAGATCACACTGGAGGGCAGACTTTGGCAAAAAAGATACTCCGATATGGATATTTCTGGCCCACCTTAAGCAAGGACGCCTTAGATTTCATCAGAAAATGTGACAGATGTCAGAAGTTTGCTAAGATTCCGCGGCTACCAACAACTGAGATTACTCAAATGACCAGCCCTTGGCCCTTTGTAGTATGGGGAATTGACTTGATTGGCGAACTGCCAATGGGCTGAGGCGGGGCCAAATATGCTATAGTGGCAGTCGACTATTTCACCAAATGGGTGGAAGCAGAACTCCTAAATAAAGTATCTTCAGCAAAAGTTATTAACTTCTTGATCAAAAATGTTCTATGCAGGTATGGAGTCCCATTCAAAATCATATCGGACAACGGACTTCAGTTTGACAGCGAAGAGTTCGCCAACTGGTGCCAAGAGCACGGAATTCACAAAAGCTTCTCATCCGTAGCTTACCCCCAGGCAAACGGACAAGTCGAAGCCGTCAACAAAATTCTCAAAACTCTAATCAAAAAGAAACTCGAAAAGTCAAAAGGCGCTTGGGTGGATGAACTTCCTACGGCACTGTGGGCCTATCGCACATCTTTCAGAACATCAACGGGGCATACTCCTTTCTCTTTGGCATACGGATTGGAGGCTATGCTCCCAGTTGAAAACTATAGTGCCTTCCCACCGTAGGATCCACTATAACCCAGAAGAGAACGAAGAGCTCCTCCACATGTCTTTGGATCTAATTGAGGAAAGAAGAAATGATGCAGCCCTCAAAGCAGCAGCTCACAAGCAAAAAGTGGCAATGCAATACAACTCCAAAGTCAAGCATCGTAGCTTACAAAAAGGAGATCTTGTCCTCAAGCGAATCTTCCCGCGCCCCGGAGCGCTAGATCCAGTCTGGGACGGGCCATATGTAATTCATAAAGATCTCCACAATGGAGCTTATATTTTGTCAACAGTAGACGGGGAGGTGTTCCAGAGGGCATGGAACATCCAACACCTTCGTCGATACTTTTCTTAACTTGTACTGCCCATATGAAGTGAATTAACAAAGATAACCAGTGGACGTAGGCATTTTCGTGCCGAACCACTTTAAAAAACTTGTCTCTTTTTAACTTGTTCCTTTATATCTTGGCTGCTTATCAACTTTATCCTTTTCTGTTGAACAAAATCCTGTGTAATGACATTTCCATTCAAAACACATCGCAGCACGACTCCACCTGGACAAGACCTAACAGGTACTATACGAATCTATGCCCTCGCCAATGAGACACTTTTTCCCCGGCATCCCTCTGCTGCGGGTTAACTCATTGCTCACGACGGCCCTCAAAGCCAACTGTAATGAGCCGATTATAAGCCACCAAGAAGGCCGACTATAGCCAAGGCAGCTCATTACGGCGTTCGACTCGCCGACAACGGTGAACCTACTTTAAGCCCCAACATAAGGTGTGGCCAGCCAGGGGCAGTTCACGGTTGACGATCGGCACCCACGCTAGCCGGCCACAGTAAATCGAATAATACCCACGATTACGGGCCATAATGGCCTGGGTAGTTACTGTGCGCGATCTCGGCTCCGATGCGTCTTAAGTACGGTTGTGGTAAAAAAAGATTAACTCCCCGCGGAGGCGTAAGATGGGTGACAAATGTCTCCAAGACCCACAGCTAGGGAAAGTGACTACAAAGCCCGTTTGCCACGAACTTAAGCACATCGAAGGCCTTCCGTGATTGGAAGTTTTACTATTTCTCATATTCCCATTTTATTTAAAAAACTTTTCTCCTATCCTCTATAACGATCCCTAAAGTACAGGACACAGAATAGGAGACATTTGCTAATGGGAGTGGGAACTCACAACGGGATACTAGGCCGCATTCCATATTCATTCACACAAGACATTCAAAGCTGCCATCTACAAGTAAAATATGAAGGGCGGTATTTTCTTCTTTCGTGTATAAATACGTGGCTGTAATTTATTCACACATCACACTAACATTGCAAGACATGAAATTATGTTTTAAGCAAGAACTTGGCGTCAAACACAATTGAATCGCAGGCATATGCATAGCTATATTTCTTATACAACATGTCAAAACAACAAAAGCATTCAAATACGACAGAATCGGCTTAAGTTAAAAAATTACACGCCAAAATAATGTTGTTTATTACAAGTAACATAATTGCAACCTAAAAGTTACGTTACTATTTTGAGACTAACATGTACAACAATGTCAAGTCAACAAAAAGATATCCAGGTCAAGTCAAGGAGCCGGCTGCATCGGAGCTTTACCCTTGTCCTGTTGCCCACCTGTCCGGTCAAAGAAAGAATTCGTTAGTGATAAGCAACCAAGTTAACGGAAAGACTAGAAGGGAAGACTTACCAGCGCCTGCTTCCTGACCATCCTGATCATCATCCTCTACTTGCACACCTGCCTCCTCAGCAGCAAGCAGCCGCATACCCTCCTTCACCGCCACCTTCTCCTCCTTGGTAAACTGGGCAGTGACCACATCCATTCTGAAGACCGCGCCACCCTCTTTATCCGCATCAGCCCTAGCCTCCTCCAGAGCCCTGAGATAAATCCCGGCCATAACTCGAGGGTAATCATCCATCCAGGATAAGTTACCTTGTTTCCAAGTACGGAAATACATATCCTGGAGCATCTCATCCATCATCCCCTCGTTTTCCTCAAGCTCCCTCATTCGGGCCTCAGAAGCACGCAGCTTTGCAATGGCAGCATCCCTCTCTGATCGATATCGTGAGCGGTCAGCCTAAAAGGATATCCTCATCGCCTCCATCTCCTCCTTCAACCTGGACTAAGCAAGCTCCGCGGCCTCAAGTCTTCCCGATAATTCCTGTACCCGCTCGAGGTCCGCTTGTCGAACCTCATCCACCGTCGCAATAGCCATGTCAATCCGCTCCTTGCAGGTGGCCTCCATTTTTTACAACTCTGCCCTGCTGGCCTCTTCCATAGTCTTCTTCAGTTGCCTGGATGCGGCCTCGTGCTGAGAAATTTGAATGGCTTGATCGGCAAGTTGCTTAGCCTGGTCGGAAACCATTAACCGTAACCGAATGTTGGCACTCCCAATTTCCTCCCCTGCCTTGACTAGTCGGGCATGATGCCCCATCAATTTCCTGGTCTCCTCGGCAACCCAGTCGATGTTCGCCTTAGCTTCATCCCCCAGAGTTACAACCCGGGTGATAAGCAAATCAAGGTCTAGGGACTTAGCTTCGTCAAGCACCCATACCATAGGATTGCGAGGGAGAAGGTGCTCACCAGTAGCCTCATCGAAGGAGATGTCATGAGAGGCCGGGTCCAGGTCTGGATGACCCGCAAACGGATTACGAACCAAGCCAGGGTGATCTATCGGGGTGACGGTTGGATTCTCAGACGGATGTGGGGAGGGCATAAACTCAGTACCCTCCTCCGTAATATCGTGAATAGGCTGGAGTGGGGCCGGTGGGCCAGGAGGAGATTCAAACGAAGATCGACTCCTCTTCCTCTTTTGTATATCTTCTTCAATAACTCCAAGAAGAGGACGATAGCCGACTACGTGTCCAGGGCGGTTAGTAGGAGGCTTCGGTTTGGCAGAAGCTTTGAGAAGTCTGTATTGTTCAAGCCTTTGCCGAAGATCTGAGGTCTTGGCCATTTTGCCCGCTCCTGGAATGAAAACCAAGTGTCACCAGCATGCATTGAGCCATCATTCAAGAATTAAAAAAAATAAAAAGAAATTCACCTTGAATTGCAGAAGTAGCATCAGTAGAAGCACTCCTGGAAGATAAATTGGCACCAGTCCCAGCCTTACCAGCTTTCTTGGGCTTCTCCGCCAGGGCCGGTCCTTCCTCCAACTCTTCGAAGGCTTGGCGGAGAGCGTCATCTGTCCACTCTTGAATCACGCCTGCCTGCCCAGGAGGCAAAGCCCCGGTGCCATCACCGTCCTGTTCTTCGCCACCATCATTGCCATGACGATCACCGTCACTTTCTCTACCACTTCCACTCTCCGCCTCACCTCCTTCATCCTCGCCTTTTTCCCCCTCCACATTTTCCTCCTCCTGAACATCTGGATGTGTGCTGGGAGAGGGTCCATCAGACTTCTTGAGTTTCTTCCCCCCGGCGACTGGATGTATCGAGAAGGGTCTCCTTTTGCTGCTCTTCGCCGTGGCCCCTCCTGTAGCTTTGGCAGCCCTCTCCTCCGCCGTGTCTCTTTGCTTGACCACGGACTGATGTGGTAGAATCAGGTTGTGCCCCAGAAGTGTAGCGTTCCTGATCAAGTAAGAAGCCGACCTATCCCTTCCCGAAATGGCTTCTATTTTCGCAGCCATCTGAACCAAGCGATCGTTCTCCACGACCGCAAAGCCACCTGTTGCTAGCAAGAAATAAGAACACATAAGAAGAAGCACTGCAGTCAGAACGGAAATTATAAATAAGCTTCAACTTACAGCCAGAGGTGAAGCGACGGATAGAAACAGAGTCATCCTTGATAAAAAACCATTCCTTCTTGAACATGCTGAATTTTCAATATAAATCCAGGACTGGCTTGAAGGACGCGGCCGACTCCAAGCTAATATACGGAGACCCCTTCTTGTAGCCTCTTAAGTTGTACAGATATCGGATTTCCCGGTTGGAAGGAGGACGCCCGTATCTCCTCTGGAAGATAACAAACAGGCTCACCAAGATGGCGTAGGAGTTAGGCCGAAGCTGGAATGGAGCCACCTTCAAGTAGGTGATGAAGCTGACTATCCAAGCATTAATCGGTGGAATGGCCCCGCACATACAATGGTACCTACTATAAGTGAAATATCCTTTGGGGGGATTATATGGCATCACTCCTTCCCCCGGCCACAGCATAAGCGCTCTGTCAATCCCAAAAGAGGGAGAAATGACATCAAGTTGCTCGTC
This sequence comes from Allium fistulosum, assembly GCA_030737815.1. Classification (NCBI taxonomy): domain Eukaryota; kingdom Viridiplantae; phylum Streptophyta; class Magnoliopsida; order Asparagales; family Amaryllidaceae; genus Allium; species Allium fistulosum. The sequence goes on along the minus strand of CM060903.1, from coordinate 1,286,530,227 downwards.
TTTGAGGGAGCTAGGGGAGCAATCAAGAGGTGAGTTCAGAAGCTCTTGAGGACCGTACCCATCCACTAGCAATCTCGGGGCGGGTCCACGTCGTTCTGGATTCGGCTGGACTGGGGGCACGATGGGGGACTCTCTTATGTCCGTAGATTTCTTCTTGTCGGAACGGGTTTCAACTTTACGAGACATTATCTGCAAACAAAAAAAAAGTGCGTCGTTAGGATGGGGGAAGTAAACAAGCAGGTGTATATAGTCTGGAATTTCACTCGTAATTTATGAAAGGTTTAAAGTTCATTCGGTATGTCACGTCCCCGAGTCCATTCGGTAGTTCAAAGCAAAAACTCATTCGGCGGAAGAGGGCCTCACCTGGTCCGGCAGATGAGATTTTGGCTCGGCTAATACGTTTGATTCGGCAAAAAACGAGAAGTTTGGTTCGGTTGATAAGGAATAACAAAAGCATTAGGCCCATACTTATAGGCAAAATACAAATAACCGGACCAACAGGTTCGGCACACAGAGCCGGATGAGAATCCCCCAAACCAAAACAAAGCGCGACATATGTTGGCCTATGCCCCACTTTGGGGGGCAAATGTTGGATGTGTTTCCACCCTTCACCGGACCAAGTCCACCGAACCAACCCACTTCCGGCACTACCGAGTCGAAGCTACGTAGACACTACCGAATCATCTACCTCCATCCACTACCGAACCAGAAGCAAGGGAAGCCACCACCGGGCCACTTACTACCGGATCAACATCCACCGGATCAACATCCACCGGATCAACATCCATCGGAATAACCTCCACCGAACCGACATCCACTGGATCAACATCCACCGGATCTACCTCCACCGAACCAACGCACTACCGGATCGACCTCCACCGAACCAACCTACCGAACCAACTTTACCAGGCCAAATTGCATCAGCCCAGGCCCACCAGCAGCTATATACATCCAAGACCCCTACCCCCAGCCTCACTCTATAAATAGAGGGGCAGGGGTACAACAATGGGGGACAAGTTTGAGAGCTCAAGCACGGATAGAACTTTCAAACAACTTTCATATACTTGTATCAAAGCTTTGTACTTGTAATCTGAACAAGAAAGGAGAAATAATATAAAAAGTGGACGTAGGCACATTCTGGCTGAACCACTATAAATCTGTGTGTCTTTTACAGTTTAGTCCATGCTTTTTACATATTTGCATAAATCATCCAGATCACTAAAAACAATATAAAATCAACTAAATCATACGACTTGGAGGTGTTTGCCCATTTATTGTGCAAACATTTTTGGTGCTTTCACTGAGAACGAGAAGCTCGAAGCTTCAGCTTCTCCCACTTAACCTTCTTCCTAACAGCGTCGTTCATTGCTTGGAAAACATGCCTCCAAGGCAGAAAAAAGACGTTAACAAAGGAAAGAACATCGCAACTAGCAGTGTTCCAGATCCAGTGGTCACAGATCAAGTAAATCGTCCCATTCCAGCAGCGGTACCAAATGAAGGTCTGGCAAATCCGACAACCCCTGCCACAAAACAGCCGGCAACAATTACTAGGGCAGATCTAGACAGGGTTGTGGCTGAAGTGACTAACCACTTCACATCCCAGCAGGAAGCCTTGGTGGACCAACTCATGTCACGCTTAAGGGATGCTGAAGAGTCCAACCGCAACACGGAATCATGGGTTGAGTCCCAGTCTGGAGGATCTCAGAGACAACAAAGATCTTCCTTCTTCGAGGGAGCTAACGACAGAAGCGACCATGGTAGGAGTCGAGACCGAGCTCAGCCCGAAGTTAGACCTGAGGAAACGCTTGGAACTGAACCCAACGGGGGAGGTACCGGGCGGAGGTCAACTGTAGCCGAGCCTGTCATACTGCCTAACCACGGAAACACCAATGAACGGGGCCGAGCTAGAGTCCAGCCCGAAGTTGGACCCGAGGAAGTGCTTAGATCAGAACCCAGCAAGGGAAAATCAAGGCAAGGGCCAACTGTAGCTGACCCTAGCATGCTCCCAGAAGACGAAAGACAGCCACTGGAAAATATCAGGAATGATAGACGATACCATCCCTACAGGTCATCTGGACGGAATCAATCCCACAGAGCAGAACCGAACTCATTTCTATCTACTCCAAATTCTGATGAAAGGATGGCATGCTTGTTCAGAGAGTGCGTCCAACGGGATCAAAGAGATCGAGGGATCAAACCGATCTCTCTTGCGTATAAGTCACCAAAGATGTAGATGTTGGGTGCGTTTCCACCCTTCACCGGACCAAGTCCACCGAACCAACCAACTTACCGAACCAACCCACTTCCGGCACTACCAAGTCGAAGCTACGTAGACACTACCGAATCATCTACTTCCATCCACTACCGAACCAGAAGCAAGGGAAGCCACCACCGGGCCATTTACTATCGGATCAACATCCACCGGATCAACATCCACCGGATCAACATCCACCGGATTAACCTCCACCGAACCGACATCCACCGGATCAACATCCACCGGATCAACCTCCACCGAACCAACGCACTACCGGATCGACCTCCACCGAACCCACCTACCGAACCAACTTTACCAGGCCAGATTGCATCAGTCCAGGCCCACCAGCAGCTATATACATCCAAGACCCCTACCCCCAGCCTCACTCTATAAATAGAGGGGCAGGGGTACAACAATGGGGGACAAGTTTGAGAGCTCAAGCACGGATAGAACTTTCAAACAACTTTCATATACTTGTATCAAAGCTTTGTACTTGTAATCTGAACAAGAAAGGAGAAATAATATATAAAGTGGACGTAGGCACATTCTGGCTAAACCACTATAAATCTGTGTGTCTTTTACATTTTAGTCCCTGCTTTTTACATATTTGCATAAATCATCCAAATCACTAAAACCAATATAAAATCAACTAAATCATATGACTTGGAGGTGTTTGCCCATTTTTTGTGCAAACAGTAGATATCCTTGAACACATGATTGAAATAAAAGTAGCGTATTTGGTCAGTTGATCGACTATGAACCTAATATTCTCATTCATCCTTCTACTCCTAGGTATCCCATCAACAAAATCCATAGAGAGACTCTCCCATTTCCACTGTGGAATATCCAATGGTTGTAGTAATCCACCAGGCTTCTTCTGCTCTGCCTTTACTCGCTGACAAGTCACACACTTCGAAAAAGACTCCGCTACATGTCTCTCCATACTAGGCTAGTAAAATACTCTCTTTATATCATGATATATTTTGCCACCATCATAACGAATAATTATCCTAGAACGATGGGACTCTACTAGTACCATGTCTACCAACTTCTCAATAAAAGGAATACAAAACCTACCATCTCTTCACACCCATCCTTTCGAATTAATGGAATAGCAATCCAAATGAATCCAATGCTCTTCCATGTTTAGCTTCTCATTAATATCCAACAACTCCTTATCTTAACTCTGGCTTAAACCGATATGGTCCATAAGTGAAGGCTGAACATGTAAAGTTGCCAATTGTCCTGGTGTAATGTCCGATGAACGTCGAAAATCAAATGTGGAAATGAACTTCAAATGCTTCCATTCCAAGAACATAGGGCTCCATAGCACATGTTTCATACTTAAGGCATCAGATACAACATTTTCCTTGCTTGGAACATATGAGATACTAAAATCATATGATGCTAAGAACTCTATCCATGAATAAATACTTTGTTTATGAATTGCTTTGGAGACTTATGATCCATGAATTGCTCAAACCGCTCTCTTAAAAGATAATATCTCCATGATTTGAGGGTGAAAACAATGGCTGCCAACTCAAGATCATGGGATGGGTAGTTTCTCTTGTGTACCTTCAATTGTCGACTAGCATAACAAACAAATCTATTCTCCTGCATAACTACTATGCCCAGTCCTGTACCATAAGCATCGGTATATACTATGAACGCCTTCATACCATCAAGGAGTGCTAAAACCAGGTGCACCAGTCAACAACTCCTTCAGCTTGATAAAAGCATCTTTGCATTTTGATCTCCATGAGAATACTAAAATTTTCTTGGTAAGGTCGGTCAATGGTGCATAATTTTATTGATGTCTTTAATGAACTTCCTATAATAGCCAGTCAACCAAGGAAACTTCTCACCTCCGTGGCATTCTTTGGTACGTGCCAACCCTATACTCTAGCAACTTTACTAGGATGACTGCTAGTCCATGCTCAGAGACAACATGCCTTAGAAAGTGGTTCTCCTTGCACCAAAAGTGACATTTGAAAATTTCACATTTAGCTTATGGATACTGAAAGTATTGAGCACTTCTCATAAATGGAACACTTGCTCTTCCTCACTTTTCGAATAGACGGGTATGTCATTAATGAATACCACGACGAACTTATTTAGCAACCCTCTAAAGATTTGACTCATGAGATCCACAAAGTATGTTGGTGCACTGGTTATTCCAAATGGCATGACTAACCACTCATTAAGTTCATCAATTATCCGAAAAGTTGTTTTTGAATACTATCCTTAGCTACACGCAACTAATGGAATTTGGTATCCAAGTCAAGCTGAGTGAATACTTTTGCTTTAACTAACTGATCAAAGAGATTGTCTATTTGGGTAGTGGATAATGATTCTTCTTGGTCAGCTTGTTTAATCCACAATTATCAATACAAAGCATTAAACATCCATCTACTTTGGTAACCAAAACAACTGGTGCTCCCTACTTTGAAATACTTCTTCGAATAAAGCCCTTCTCTAACAATTCATTCACTTACTTATTTAGCTCGCGTCTTTCTCTAGGAGCCATACGCCTAAGGTGTAAGGCAACATGTCTAGCATTCTCTTTAAGATAGATTCAAAATTCGATCTCCCTAAAGGAGGAAGACCATAAACTTTAGAAAAGACGTCTGGGTAGTCACAAACTACTGGTAATGAAGCTAACTCATCATGTGACATGTCTAAAGAATGTAGGTAACTCAATATAACCGAACCCCTACGGTCGTAGTAAACCTCAAGGATAAGCCCACCACAAGGACCTAACCAAACCACATTCCTATCACAAACTAGCACCGCTCCATACATAGTCATCCAATCCATTCCCAAATTTAAACCAAACCCAGAGAATCCCAAAAAAATCATCGTGATCGAATTCGACACTCAAAATGTACAAGCTCAAACCCTTACAAATCATGGATAAATGAATCAATCCTCCAATAAGGTTTGATATTACTATAGGGTCTGTAGCTATACTAGTTTCTAAGTTTAATTCATCAACTATATACTCAAAATAAATTAGTGTGATGCTTTGATGTCAAATAAAGTACGAATAGATAAATCAAAAAGAGTTAACATACCTTCTGTGACGACCTTCTTGCCCTTTTCCATAGCTGGAGCACGCTCAAGCATGCTTGAGCTAGGAATAGCATCTAGTGCATATCCTGGAACCACCTACTTAGAAGTTTTAGGTGCATTCAGACACTTTCTCTTCATGTGCCCAAATTTGTTGCACTTGTAGCATTTGACCTTCGCAATGCCCGCTCTATTCCTTGTTAGATGCCCCTTACCTTGGCACTTCTTACACTTCAAATGTGGCTTCGTTATCTTTTCTTGAGCTCCCATTCCAATTCTGCGGTGTTCTTGATGAACTGGCTTCACCTCTGTCTTCTTAGGTTCTTGCTTCCTAATTGAATTCAGCAACAACATCTCAACTAAGCTCTCAAGTAGCTATAGTAGGTAAATAGCTCAAAGCAATACTTTTCAAAGATGGATTCAATCCCTTAGAAAACTTCATCGCCTTCTTCGCTGGTGTATTGATAAGGCCTAAACCATACTTCATAAGTGATTAAACTAATTCACATACTCCTTGACATATATTCACCTTGCTCCAAATGAATGAACTTCTCTAGCTCTACTCCCCATTTTGCCTCAGAAATGAACTTATTCTCAAAGCTCCTCTTAAAATTGGCTCAAATAATACCAGTTTTATATGTCGTAGTAAAAAACTATCTCCCACTAGTTCAAGGCTTCTCCTTGCAAATTCCATGTTGCTAATTGTATCTTCATCGCATAATCCACACCCACCATAGTAAAAATCCTATCATAATTCCTCAGTCATGCCTGCGTTTCCATAAATGATTCAATCACATAATAGTTCTTTCCAATAAGACTTTGAAAATCCTAACATAACTTGGGAAAATCCGAAGTGGGAGGAGGAGCTGGGGCTATAGCTTGCGCTCACACTGCGGGTCCTCCATTGGGGTTGAGCTCAGTCTGGTCTCTTGCTAAAAGATGCCAACGGAACTATATAGGAATGTTCACACCCGAACCACCAACCGCCTCACCAGAACTATTTCCAGTCCGATTGCTCATTCTCACCAATCTATAAATAGGAATTACTAGCAACATTCCTTAGATATTTTTAAGCATTACTAGAATATAAGGTTGTGTTTGCGTTATACTTATGCATATATAGTAATAATTTTTGAAAATATACAAGTACGCTCTCTCAATATGGACTTCATCCCTAAAGAATCTGAACCTAAGCTCTGAAATAACTATGCTAACCTGCACCTCCGGACATAGCGATTCAAAGCCTAAACTGAACTTTGAACTCGTATCGTGCTAAGAAGTACGAGTGATTGGAGTTTTAGAATATGACAGATCAGAAACTAATATAAATTTTAAAGCATTCTACACTTTCAGATTTCACATCAGGAAAGAAATAAGATATGAATACTTAAAATAGCTAAATTAGATAATCGTCTCAGTAATATACAGTCCATACAACAACTGACATACTAAAGTTCTCAAATAACAACATGGTGTCTGATTGATAATATGATAAAATAAATAGTACATAGAGAGTAACTGTAAAAAATATAACTTCGGATGCCTAGTCTCCTCCCCCATGCACTATTTCTGGGCGAACTCACCTATTAACATGTCCTCCTATAGTGGGTAAGAAGGTGAATAAAAGGAGTGGATTAAACAAAGGTTGTGAATGAATTTCACTACCAATGTATGATGTTCAGAAGCAATTAACTTCATTTATAACATGCGTGACCTTGGGTGTCCATTTGTGTTTATGTGTAACATATAAAGGATTGGTTACATTACAAATCAAGGGTAAAACTCTAATTCACCTACACCCATAAACAATTTACAAAGGTTTCCAACCGAGAATTGAGCAACCAATATCTAACAACTCTAGGTCAATCCCTGGTATATGGTCCTGATAAATAATTCCTAACCAACATTGTGTTAACATTCTCAATGACAAACTACGTACATTGCACTTACTCACTGAGTGAACATGCAATGCTTAGGCTTTCACTGAGTATGTTACTTGACGATTTATGTCCTACCTAAGCATTCGTGTCAACTTCTCGTTTGTAATCTTGTCATATGCTCTTTATCATTCAACCCGAAGCATTGAAAAAAATCACTATAGTGATTCCTCATAATTCCATCCCCTGCCCAACCATGTAGCCTTACTATGCGGATGCTTCCGTCTCCCATCCTCGGTTTCTACATGTTTAACATGTGACTAGCATGCCCCCATAATAATATGAGCTTCTAATTAAGCCGTGGATGCACTCCTTATCGAGTTTCACACTACGTCTTCCATGAAATGATCCTACTCATTACACTTGCTCCATGTAACTACATGAACTCCTAAATGTATAGAAAGTTAGAACAAGTTACACTATTTTCCTTACTTGGCTTGCACCGGGTCTAGGTTCAACCTGAGCTTGCTAAAATAATTTAGACATCTGAAAAATGTTTTCAGACGTCTAACCTTATATAAAAAATGCTTACACGTATTCAGACGCCTAACTTCCCTTCTCAGAAGCCTGACTTTGATTTCAAACATATGAAAAAGAAATGTAGACGTTTGAATCAGGTCGAATTTGAACTATAAACTCTTGGGTTGGAATTTCCTAAAATCCAATCGTCAAGTTGAATTTTTCAGACGTTTGGTTGAATTATCAAATGTTTGGTCAGACGTCTGCCTGTGTTTTTCCAGATTTTTATAACTTGTTTATTTTGGTTATTTTCTTTTATTTTCTTCCTTGATTCGGGTATGGATTTAAGTTTTGGTTTTAACTAATTTTGTGTATAGTCTTTACTTTTGTTTGCACAAATGCAGCTTGTTAATTTCAGCGATTATATTCACACACACACACACACACACATCTTTTTAATTAACTACTTATGTGTTTTCAAACAAAAACTCTATGTATATTCCAAGTTATAACCAATTCAAGGTGAAATAAAAGGATGTTTGAATTCTTTGTTTATCAAATTACACCAATTTTTATCCTATAAGAATTTATATCCATAGAATTTAGGGTGAATTAATCTAGTCTATCTTTCCCCTTTTTCTACAATTACAATTTATTAATCTAGGGTTTTTCCACCATATCTAGACTTAAGATTTATAACTGAAATTAAATAATAAATAAACTTTAGATCGAAAGTTTCATTCCAAATTCAAAGATTATATATTTAGATCAGGTAGAATTATAAATAAATTTGATTATCTATGAATCAATATAATGTGGTAATCAATTCACTCACCTTTTTAAAGCTCCTTCATCTTAGCTTTATTTGAATCTCTCTTCCTTCTCTCACTTCTAATTTTTGATTCCATCTCTTTAACTTAATTTTTCTTTGTTTTATTTTTATTTTGATGTAGAAATTTTTGAAGAGATAAAAGAGTTTATTTAGACTGAGGAGTTTATTGAGAGAGAAAAGGAAGAAATGTACTTATAGGTGACGGCTGGTGCTTGGAACAAGAATAAGGGACTAGGGTTTAATTTATAGCTGAAAACTAGAGTGAGTTGACTTAAACCCAAAATTAATAATTACAAAAATGCCACCGATTATAGTTTTCGCTAATTTTGGCACAAGTTTATGTTCTCTAACTGTAAACAATGTTTCAGACGAAATGGAATAGGTTATGTGGCCTGGTTCCAACATTTGCAAGATTTTATTATTTTATCTTTTTATGTAAAATTATATATTTTTACCCGTATTAATATTTTAAATTATTATTGAAATTTCTAGGGTGTTACATACTCCCACATTAAAAGGATTTCATCCCTGAAATCTCTATGGACAGAAAAATGTGGTTCACTCATACAACCAAGATCTACAATCATTTACTTAACCATCAATCCATTTCAAACATTGTCCTTAAATTCAAAATTTCTAATACATTATGTGCATATGTATGGAATGCATATGAATATATAGGTAAGGTAAAATTAGGTGGTCTCTTGATCTAGTCAACCTCCTGAAATGCAAGTGCTTATGTCATATGTCCAAGATGTATGCAATGTCCTATACTTGTAATTCTATATGGATGTGAAACCATTTAATAAATATGCAAAAATGCAACAACCATTATGCATATACCTGATAAAATAAAATGGATAATGTGATGTATGTAACACCTCTAATTTTTTATATCATTATTCAAGAGATTTAATTAGATAAATTAAATAGAATAATGTAAATGTTAAGTGATAAAGAAATTGAGACTTGAATTAATCTAATTAAGGCCGAGCCTAATATAAAATTAATAGACTTAAGAATGGGTTTTTGGTTAATTAAATTACATAAGGGTATATTATTAAATTCGTTGCCCATAACCCTTACCCTTATATATTTTTCATTCCTACCATTTTACTTCTTATTCACGTCATTTTGAAAACTAAATGCAAGATAGAGACCGGCCATTAAAAATAAGAATTCAAATTAAATGCTAGAGAATCTAGCTTAGGGAAAATCAATCTCAATCCAATCTCCTTATCTAAATCAAGGTGAATAATAATTCCATCTCTATTTTGTTTTGAATCATATATTGTTGGATTTAAAGGTAAATTCGTTTTTATGATATATTGGATGATGATATGCTTGATTAATAATTTATATGGTTTAAACAATATTGTTTAAAGGAGGTTATGCATGGTTTTAGGGAAAAACCAAGATTTAATGATGTATAAATGCTATGGGAAAATTTTATGTTATGAGAAACATGATTTTGGAGTTGGGTTTCAGTTTTGATAATTTTTCAAGCTATGGGAAGATTGTTATGAATTTTCAAAGGAAAATATGCTTATTTGGATTTATAAATTTATTTTGGAAAATATATTAAGAATTTGGGACTGGAATTTTGATATGTTAGATAACATGATTAAAGTGAATTTCTGGAATTTTTGGGGATTTTTCCAAAGTGATTTGCTATGCAAATTAAATTATTTTAGAAGAGGGACTTCTTTGCAAAATTGGTTTTGTTTAATGAAAGGGCTTAATTGATTAACTTAACCATGGTTTTGATCTGAAATTTGCGATAGTTATTTTGGAAAAGAATTTGAAAAAGTTAAGGCAACCAATCTGGTGTTGACACATGACAGGTTAGTTAGAGAAAAGTTTACTTTAAGAAAAACTAAACCAGGTTTACTCAGAAAAATTAGTTCCGCCTACTTTGGGAAATACCTTTCGACACAGAAGCTCGAAACCTACTAAGCCGAAACCATTACACAGGGTATCACAAAGATAGTACGCAGTGGATTGAAGGAAGGCGAAAGGTAAGGTGTCGAAAGCAAAGCTCCCGAAGGAGTCGAAACCTTGGTTTGTTTTTAAAAAGAAGAGCACCTGCCTTTGTTTTGTTTTAGCCTTCGAAGGAGTCGAAGCATATGGTTTTGAAATAGGTTTTAAAAGATTTCGAAAGGGTTTCCATTAACATAAGTTTGTTTTCAACTGGGTTCCTTTACATATGAAAGAATGTTTTGAAAGGAGGGGTTCTGACCTAGTCGAAACCCTACTGCCGTTCTTTAGCCTTTCGATGGTATTGAAGATATCAATGCTGCCAAAAGGTAACGTGTTTTATAAAGATAAGCCATTTCCTGTAGCTTTTGAAAGGGGTTAGGGGTTTCGAAGGCAATGGTTTCGAAAGGGATTTCGACGCCAACCTTCTAATATTTTATCCAGATGTTTTATGCTTTCGAAAGGGTGATACCGACGACATCATGTTTCCCCAATGTTTTTATAAATGAAAAGGGATGGTATCGAAAGAGTTGCTTATATTCACTTTGACCCAAATAATGTTTCTAAGTATAAACCCAATGCTATCGAAAGGCGGACTTTCAATGATTTCGAAAGGGTTACTTCAAATGGTGTCGAAAGGGGTACTTTCAACTAGTTTCGAAGCTATGCTTCTAAAGTTAAATGCTAATACTTTAACATAATCGAAAGGTTTTAAAAGGAAGATTTTAAAGTATTAAAAGGAAGGAGCCTAATGTTTTGAAGATAAAATTTCATGCTTTTGAAGGAGGTCATCCTATGAAGTCGAAAGCTAGGCTTCGAAGGTTTCAAAAGATTGTATAACCCAAACTCTATTTTTAAAAAGAAAAACCCATGGCTATATAAAAGGAGTTTTATTATGAATTTGAGAAGAAGATTTTATTGATAAAATAATTGGTTAAAGGGATTAACCATGTTTTACATTAAACCCACAGGAGTGGTATTGCTATGTTGTTATGTTTGCTTCTTCAAATATAAGTATATTCACATTATAACGGTCCTATAACTGCATTTTGGGGTAAAGGGTAGAATAACCAGCTAGGTTAACCCAGTGGTGAATATAAATTGATTAAACTCCTGAATGAGTAGAATTGTATTCATTAGGTCAGGAAGACCAGAATAAAGGATGCTAAAATATGAAAGAAAGATATTGGAAAGGGCCAATAGGTTCTCAGTAAGCCCATGAAAATTGTGTATAGGGAAAGATATTGGCAGAGGCTAATAGGTTCATAGTTAGCCCATGAAAACTATGTATAAAGGAAGATGTTAGAAAGACAGGTTCATAGTAAGCCCATGAAAACTATGATTTGATACTGGCAGGGGCCAGTAGGTTTGTAGTTACCCCATGAAAACTATATCCAGATTAAGGTATTGACAGATGTCAATAGGTTCCTAGTCAGCTTCTGAAAACTAGGGTAATAAGAAAGGATATTGGGGTCACCAATAGGTTCCTAGTCAACCCATGAAAACTAGGATAAGAGTAAAGATATTAGAGTTACTAATAGGTTCTTAGTGATCGCATGAAAACTATGTAATTGGACATGGAGTCCTTAAATATATTACCGGTTATTGGTCAACCCATGAAAACTAATAGGTTAATAGTAAACCTAGAAACTATAATTGAGGTAGATAGTGAAAAACGAATGGGGATGGGTAATCTAGAATTGATTCATTTGTTTTGCATATCATCATATTATACTGTTTTGAATTGTTTTAACTATTATGGATGCAGGAGCATGGTATATGGTTTTATAAAGGTTTTAAGATACTAGTGAGGGGAAAATCTGTTCCGCTAAGCGGCGCAGTCTCACTAGATATCTAAATGATTTGAAATGGTAGATTATTATTCACACCAGGCTTTATGTCTGACTCGAAGTTTATATTTTCCCTTAAACTCTCGGGTACTCAGTTAAATTTGAGTAGTTTGAGAGTAGAGGTTTTCAAGTACCTCTTAAGACGAATAAGCTTTCGTAGACATGCAGGAGGCATGATAGCTATTTATAATTCTCTTTTCTTTTGATTCGGCTGTGTTATTTGTAATGGCAAAGTTGTTATATTGCCTGTATATACTCTGATCATCCAATAAGGCATCTTCTTATGTCGCTCTTGGCAAATGTTGTAGTAAATATATTTTCTCTGAACGTGATTTGCGAATATGAGATTATGTAATGAATTGGAAGTATTTTGAAATGAAATGTGATTCTGTTTGAAGTTAATTTTTTTTTCCATATTCATGTGTTTCTGTGTATCAATGAATCTAACAACGCCATTTTTGGTTGCCGAGGATTAATAACTATGGATGACTGCAGCATCCGTAGCCGTTAGTTTTGGGCCTCCGAGTAGGGGGATGTTACAAGTTGGTATCAGAGCATAGGTTTATGAAAATTTAAAAGAAAGTTAAACCTAGAAGTTTTTGAAACATAATCCAATGAATCAGAATTATGATCTGGGTTTAGGTTAATGCTATAGTAATGTACTTGTATTTGATATATATATATATATATATATTAGTACGTGTTTCCCTCTCCCTTAGACCGTTCTTTTATATCTTACTAAGGCTCGTATGTAGATTTATGAGAAATAAGATATGGAAGCAAGAAACGGAAGAGGAAATCTAGGTGGAGGAAGCACCACAACCAACGGAAATGCTCGACCTAATATCAGGAGGAATCAAGGTCGACGGGCTAATGCTAATCCAAATGCTGAAGCCAATGTAGGTGCTAGAAATCCGCCAGTAGATGTGGGGATGGTGTATCGGTTGTTAGCCAATTTTTTGCAAGCTGGAGTTGCTGGTAATGTTGGAGGAGCTAATCCTATGCCTCCAGTTGGGAATAACTATGCTGAGTTGAGCAGAGACTAAACTAGTTTGGGTGGAAAGCCATTTGTTGGAACGAAGGATGCTGTTGAAGTTGAGCATTGGCTATTGCATTGTGAGAGGATCTTTACTGATCTAGGATTGGATGATGGGCAAAAGAGGAGGCTGGCCTCTAGGCAGTTACAAGGTGCATCGCTTCACTGGTGGAATAGTTTGACCACCGGGGTACCGGAGGAAGAGCTGACATGGGCTGATTTCAGAAGAAGGTTTTAGCAGAGGTTTCTGTCTGAGGTTGCTAAGTTGGCATTGATGAGGAAATTCATGGATCTAGTTCAAGGAGAGATGTCAGTGGTCGAGTACGCTGCTAAGTTTGATGAGCTGTCTCGATATGGATATGCTATGGTTGACACTGACGTCAGAAGGAATGAGAGGTTCATTTGAGGACTGAGACCTAAGCTTGCTAGAATGACCATGACCCATATCCAAGAACCTTGTAACATGGTGGTAGAGATGGCCATTCTCCATGAAGAGATGCTTGTTGTTTCTACTAGAGAAAAGCCAGTTGAATCCCAGGGTCCTTAGGGAAAGAAGAGGAAATTCTTTAAGAAGAAGGGAGCCCAGAAAGGGGATGCTGCTAAGAAGGCAAAGGCTAATTTGGTATGTTACAAATGTGACAAGAAGGGTCATTATGGAAATGAGTGTCGGTCAGCAAAGGCAAAGAAGGCTGTAGATAAGAAGAATGTGAAGTGCTTCAACTGTGATCAAGTGGGGCATTATAAGAACCAATGTCTAGAGCCAGTTAGTGCGGAAAAGGGCAAGGTCTTTGTTGTTGGATCATCAGCTAGGCCTGTTGTAGCTGATAATGGAAAGACTATGATGGAAGGTACGATTTTGATTCCGAGTATACCAGTTAGGATACTTTTTCATACCGGTGCATCACATTCATTTATGTCCCAGTGTTTGGTTGATAGGTTATGCGTAGAACCCATATACCGTGTTACTTCCTCAAGGGTTGCAAATCTAATAGGAGGGTATGTAACTCTGGGGATGAGATGTGACCATTTAGAACTTGATTTGTTAGGTCATAAGTTTGCATGCAGTTTGTATGTTTACGATTTCGTAGTTTTTGGAATCATTTTGAGTATGGATTGGTTGAGAAGGTATGAGGCCAGGATATTTTGCCGGGATGGGAAGATATCTTTGAGACACCCTAATAGTTATAACCGAACAATATTCACAGTAGAGAATTCTGACCGGAGTAGTTGTGCTTTGTTAAGTACAATGGAAGTGGGAGAAGATTTAAGTCGGGTTCGAGTAGCAAGAGAGTTTGTAGATGTCTTTAAGCCAGTCACGGGACTACCACCAAAACGAGATGTTGAGTTTCAGATAGATCTTGTGCCAAGAGCTAAACCTATAAGTAGACCACCTAGCAGGATGACACCGACAGAGATGAAAGAACTGAAGGTGCAGTTAGTGGATCTAGAAGGAAGGAATTTTATTAGACCAAGCAGTTTGCCTTAGGGAGCGGTCGCCGTATTCATGAAGAAATCAGATAGGTCGTTAAGGATGTGTATCGACTATCGTAAGTTCAACAAAATGACTATAAAGAATAAGTATCCTTTGCTAAGAATTGATGATATGTTTGATTAGTTGAGAGGAGCCAGAGTGTTTTCCCAGTTGGACTTGGCAACAGGGTTCCATCAGTTGAGTGTGGTAGAGGACAGTATTCCTTTAACAGCATTTCGAACTAGATATGGTTCATATGAGTTGTTAGTAATGCCATTCGGGTTGACGAATGCACCTGCTTTCTTTGTGGATTTGATGAACCGAGTCTTCCGAGAGTATTTGGATAGATTCGTGTTAGTGTTTATAGATGACATTTGGTATACTCTAAGGATGAGAGAGAGTATGTAGATCATCTTAGAGTGGTGCTTGAGACGCTGAGGCAAAATCAGCTAAAGGCGAAGTTTTCCAAGTTTCATTTTTGGAAGAAAGAAGTTAATTTTCTTGGTCATGTGGTTTTAGAGAAAGGATTGTCAGTCAATCCAGATAAGATCGAAGCTATGAACAATTGGAAGAAACCAAAGATGGTGACCGAGGTTAGAATTTTTCTTGGATTTGCTGGATATACGGGAGATTCATCAAGGATTTCTCACGGATAGTAGTGTCTTTGTCTAAGCTTATCGGGAAGGAAGTGAAGTTTGTTTGGTCCGACAAATGTGAGGAAGCATTCGTTAAGTTAAAGCATTTGTTAACCAATGCTCCAGTGTTAGTAGTTTCCGATAGAAACCAAGGGTTGGTAATGTACACTGATGCATGTGGGACTAGATTGGGTGTAGTGTTGATGTAGAGGGGCAAAGTCATTCCCTACGCATCTAGACATCTTAGACCGCACGAAGTAAGATATCCTACTCATGACTTAGAGTTTGCTGCGGTGATTTTTTCCTTGAAGATTTGGAGGCATTATCTCTTAGGGGGAAGATTTGAGTTGTATACTGATCATAAGTCTTTAAGATATCTATTCTCTCAGAAGGAGTTGAATATGCGACAACAGAGATGGTTGGAGTTTTTGGATGCTTATGATTTTGGTAAGAGTATACACCGGGGAAAGGTAATAAGGTAGTAGATGCTCTCGGCAGAAGACATCAGAATGTGGTGATGGCTATGTTGGTAAAATGGAAGGATCTAGAATCTTTAGCTAGTTGTGGTGTGCAGTTAAGATCGACTACTAGTTCTAGTCAGAGTACCGCTATGTTGTCCTGTTTAGAAGTTCGACCAGTGTTGATCGAGATAATTGCTTCTAAGCAGAAGGAGAATCCAATATTAGCCGAGAGGATCAGAAGGTTTGAAGTTGGAACTGAGGTCGATGATTTGAAAGGTTTTATTCTTAACCAGAGTGGATGGTTGAGAAAGAAGGAGAGCTTATGTGTTCCAGATGTTGAGAACTTGAGGAAAGAAGTTCTTGTGGAATGTCATCGATCCAAGTTTATGATTCATCCTGGACGGACCAAGATGTATCAAAATATGAAGAGGAGCTTCTATTGGGAAGGCATGAAAAGGGATGTTGGCTTGTGGGTTAGGCAGTGTGTAAACTGTCAACAAGTGAAAACCGAACATTAGAAGCCGAGTGGTTTACTTCAGCCTCTAGAGATTCCAGTTTGGAAATGGGATTCGATATTCATGGATTTTATAGATGGTTCGCCAAGGTTAAGGAGAGGAAATGAGAGTATATGGGTTATTGTGGACAGGTTAACCAAGAGTGCCCATTTCATTCCAGTAAAGTCGACCAGGACGGCACCTGTTTTGGCGAAGTTGTTCGTGAAGAACATAGTTAGATTTCATGGAGTTCCTAGTATCATAGTTAGTGACAAAGATGCTTTATTCACTAGTGAATTCTGTAAGAGTCTACAGGATGTGCTAGGCACTAAGCTTAAGATGAGTACCGCAGATCGCCTACTGACGGATGGGTAGACAAAGAGAGTCAACAAGGTACTCGATGATTTTTTGCGAGCTTGTGCACTGGATTTTGGTGGATCTTGGGAGGATCACCTACATTTGTTTAAGTTTTCCTATAATAATAGTTATCAGACTAGTATAGGAATGGAGCCTTTTGAAGCTTTGTATGGAAGGCCATGCAAATCCCCTGCATGTTGGTTGGAGACTGGAGACAGATTAGTATTAGGTCAAGATTTGGTTAGGGAGGCGTCAGAAAAGATTGAGTTGATCCGAGAACGGATGAACGAAACTCAATCCAAATAGAAGAGTTACGCAGATAAAAGGCCTAAGGACCTAGAGTTCTCAGTTGGAGACAGGGTTTCATTAAGGTATCACCGATGAAGGGTGTGGTACGGTTTGGGAAATCGAGAAAGTTGGCCCCGAGATATGTTGGTCCATTCCAAATTATAGAAAGAATTGGAAAGCTCGCATACAGAGTAGAGTTGCCGAGCAGTATGACAGGTTTCCATAATGTGTTTCATGTGTCTCATCCTTGCAAGTATGTGCATGATCCAGAGGCTACTATTCCTCAAACGGAGTTGGAGGACTTGGTAGTAGAGCCTAATTTGACTTTTGTTAGACAACCAATTCGGGTTGTAGCGAGAGATGAGAAAAGATCGAGGAATAAGGCAGTCAAGTTGGTGAAAGTTCAGTGGAGCGAAAACGAGAAGGACAGTACTTGGGAGACAGATGACAGGATTCGAGATACTTATCCTGATCTACTTTGAGGGTATGTCTATAATAGATTTATATAGATAATTCCTAGTCAGGTAGACTAGTATGGGTGTTAGGAGTCATTACAGCTGATTGTTATGTTTGGTATTTAGTCCTTACTGAATTTCGAGGACGAAATTCTTTAAGGAGGGGAGCCTGCAACACCCATAATTTTAGATAACATTATTCAGGAGATTTAATTAGATAAATTAAATAGAATAATGTAAATGTTAAGTGATAAGGGGATTGAGACTTGAATTAATCTAATTAAGGCCGAGCCTAATATAAAATTAATAGGCTTAAGAATGGGTTTTTGGTTAATTAAATTACATAAGGGTATATTAGGAAATTCTCTGCCCATAACCCTTACACTTATATATTTTTGTTCCTACCATTTTACTTCTCATTCACGTCATTTTGAAAACTAAACGCAAGACGGAGGCCGGCCATTAACAATGAGAATTCAAATTAAAAGCTAGAGAATCAAGCTTAGGGAAAATCAATCTCAATCCAATCTCCTTATCTAAATCAAGGTGAATAATAATTCCATCTCTATTTTTTTTTGAATCATATATTTTTGGATTTAAAGGTAAATTCGTTTTTATGATATATTGGATGATGATATGCTTGATTTATAATTTATATAATTTAAACAAGACTGTTTAAAGGAGGTTATGCATGGGTTTAGGGCAAAACCAAGATTTAATGATGTTTAAATGCCATGGGAAAATTTTATGTTATGAGAAACATGATTTTGGAGTTGGGTTTCAATTTTGATAATTTTCCAAGCTATGGAAAGATTGTTATGAATTTTCAAAGAAAAATATGGTTATTTGGATTTATAAATTTATTTTGAAAATATATTAAGAATTTGGGTCTGGAATTTAGATATGTTAGATAACATGATTAAAGTGAATTTTTGGAATTTTTGGGGATTTTTCCAAAGTGATTTACTATGCAAATTAAATTATATTAGAAGAGGGACTTCTTTGCAAAATTGGTTTGGTTTAATGGAACGGCTTAATTGATTAACATAACCATGGTTTAGATCTGAAATTAGGGGCAGTTATTTTGGAAAAGAATTTGAAAAAGTTAAGGCAACCAATCTGGTGTTGACACATGGAAGGTTAGTTAGAGAAAAGTTTACTTTAAGAAGAACTAAACCAGGTTTACTCAAAGAAATTGGTTCCGCCTACTTTGGGAAGAACCTTTTGACACAGAAGCTTCCGCCTTCATCCTAGTCGAAACCTACTAAGCTGAAACCATTACACAAGGTACCACAAAGATGGTACGTAGTGGATTGGAGGAAGGCGAAAGGTAAGGTGTCGAAAGCAAAGCTTCTTAAGGAGTTGAAACCTTGGATTGTTTTTAAAAAGATAAGCGCCTGCCTTTGTTTTGTTTTAGCCTTCGAAGGAGTCGAAGCATATGGTTTCGAAAGAGGTTTGAAAGGTTTTAAAAGGTTTTGAAAGGCTTCCAAGTAGGGGGATGTTACAATATATGTCATCGGCCAACATGAAAATATCAGTCCATAGCTGCAATACTATCTAATAAAATTCATCCATTAGCAACCACCATCCAAAACATGTCCAAGCGACACCTTTACAACCATGCTTAGTATCCAAACATTCCTACCTATGGAATATTCTAATCTAAGTACTATGTGCACTAATAATTATACTAATTTAAATGGAAACGTACAAGGAAAGAGCTCTAGATGGATAACTCAAATTTCTCCTTAGCTCTCACGTACTCTCAGTTGGATAGTCTCCCCACTAGACTCTATCCAGTATAATTAACTTATTGCGGGGTCGTCTTTTTCCATGCTCAATAATGCAGGTAGGTGCATGGAGAACAAGTGACTCTCTCTTTCTCTACTTATTCCAACTAACTCGGCTTGACCATATTAGTTGAATCATATGGACACTTCCGCAAATGTGATAGATGGAAGACATTGAGAACCCTCAGTAACTTTTTAGGAAGCTCCACTTTATAAACTAACATCTCTACTCTCTACATGATCGAAAAAGGCCCTACAGACCTTGGGCTAACTTTCATGAACTGCCAAAGCTCATAATGTCTCTAAGTGGTGAGATTTTCTCTCCTTATTATAAACTGCATTAGTAATTATAATATATTCATACATTTGAGATTCATTTAATTTTTTGGCAAACGTAAAGTCCTCTTTAGGTGTTACAATAAAATATTGCTCCTGTAAATTTTGAAGTAAGTGAATTATCATATATATCATTCCTAATACTTGGAAGATCAAAATCAGATATTAGTTTATAGTGGTTTATTAATAGATCATTAAGATCACGTAGAAGATGATTTTCAAGTATAGTTGAGCCATTATACTTGAGCTTGGATAATTTTTAGCCATAAAATAGAAAATTTCTTTTCATAATTTTTTACTTTTGTTGGTGCATAGTAAATTAAGATGGTTGTAAATAATCTTCTTAAAGATGATGACATTCGCGCATCCGATGCTTCAACCAAACATGCCTTGATAGTTTGGTCTTCTTTAAGTAAACACATCTTTTCCGTTGCTTGTAGAAACGTTGGGTATTTGATACCGTCAATGGTTAGAAGATAGCAAAATGATGTTGGTCCTCTTACATGATCCAAAAGAATTTGCAAGAAGTAACATTCCCCTTCTAACAGAGAAACATTGTGAATTTGTCCAGTGACCTTCTTATGTGATGCTCTTATCTCCACTTTCTAATATGTGATATTCAAATGTATTTCTCTAGAAATTCATGATACAAATGGTACCTTGCTTTTGAATCTTGTGAGTTTGTGTTGAAGAATTCAATTAACATTGATGTAGAGAGGTTCTCATCCAATAAAAAATTAGCCACTAATTGGATAGCATGATAAGTCACTTGTTGCCTGCTTGGAATGTGTATTGGAGACGTTGAACTAAAGGATAAATTATGTGCAATGAGAATTCAAAATTTCTCCAAATGTCCTCTTGGGGGCATATCCACATTGCATCTAATTTTTTTTGAATTTCATCATTTTCAATCGTTGATCGAATTTCCACTGTCACATGAACCTTTATATACAAACTTATATAAGTATTTGACAGATTTGATACTACTACAAACTTCAACATTAATGTGACATTCATACTTTTTCAGCAACCATGGGTTATATGGAACCAACCAATGATTATCCATTACAACATCATCATCATTGTCTTGTGCGATGTTTATACCATTATCTCGCCTTCGATAAATAGGATGTGAATCGTTACCTTGGATAGTGGAGGGTGAAATTTATTTAGGATAACTTTTTATTGCAATTTCCATCTTTCATACCAGGAGCACTTGATCGTTGTCTTCCACATGGCCCATGAAGCATCCATTTAAGAAAGTATTGTACAACTCTGGTTCTTCATCACAATTCAGGATTTTAGCTTTTACAGGAGCATCATAATTATCTAGACCATGTAGTCTGTCTTTATCATCTAGAATAATAAGGTGACAGTGAATAAGATTATAGGTCCATTTGTAGATAGTTTTGATTAGAGGTTAGAGGTTGTGGCATTCATGGACAAATTGGATTAGAGGTTGGAGATTAGAGATTGAATATGAAGTATTTTTTTATATTTATGGAATGTAGAGTACTTTATATATTTTCAATAATTATTAAGTATTAATTATTAAATTTCATCAATAAACAATTGAAATTCAAATTTAAATTTAAATACAAATTCAAAACACCTATTACAAATTCAAACACAAATTCAAGTTAATGATAAAGAACATACAAATATTTGATACATTAATGTCATCCTACAGCAATGAAAGCATCTCCACTCTGTTCTCGTGTTATAACAATTTGTGCTTTACCTAATGAACTTGCACGACCATGGTTGTGCTATTTATGTTTACGTTAATTTTTCGCATAACTCGATGGAATTTCTAAGTTAAAAATTTCTTCATAATCGGAATATGTACCATCTTATTTTCTTAAAAAATTATGAATAACACAAGTTACAATGACATGATGTAGTTGTTTGGGAAAACTATATAATGGCATATCTCATAAAATGCTGAATTATTTTTTTTAATACCAAATGTCCTTTACACAACCATGCACAAACTAAAATGATAGAAATTGAAGATTTTATTATGCGATTTTGAACCATTTTGGGTTTGTTGAAACTTTAGAACATGATAGCGTTCATGTAACAACCCATCCCGGAATAGGCCTAAATTTCGACCTAGAAAAGGCCCACCGAAACTTAGATCCATTATAAGGCAAGCTATTGGTAGTAAACAGAAATAACATTGCTGAGACATAGCTAAACTTGCGGAACTCACAGCGGATGGAATAAAATATAATAGTAAAGTGTACCCATTTATTTCAAAACCGTAAAAATGTCATAATACAAAATTCCATAAAACCGTAATATAATATCTATTACATGGGTACACATAAAAGCAAGTAATAATAACAAATATTGCCACAAGCCAAACTTCTCCATCTCTAAGCATCGTCATAGCCATCA
The DNA here is from genome assembly GCA_030737815.1 of Allium fistulosum. Classification (NCBI taxonomy): domain Eukaryota; kingdom Viridiplantae; phylum Streptophyta; class Magnoliopsida; order Asparagales; family Amaryllidaceae; genus Allium; species Allium fistulosum. Next base: position 1,286,508,123 of record CM060903.1, on the reverse strand, counting down.
CTCCATCCTTAACCTATGTTGTAATGAGGAGGGACTCAGAACAACAAGTGTCTGTTGAATAAAAACCTCGAGTCTTACCTTTTCAGTACTTGTGCAGTATATTTCAAAATAAGAATATGTTTACGAACGTAAAACCATTAAAATCATTTAATACTTCTTCATAAGGAAAGGAGGTGGGTCCAACCACTTAATACCTTCCATTCCAGAAGTAGATTTCTAAAATACCATATCCCAATCACATAGCATAAATAACTAATAATGTGAAAGACGGTACCCAAGCCAATTAATACTTCCCATTGGAAAATAGGAAGAACCATCATTTACGACCTATTTCCAGAAGCGTGCTCCTTAATGGTACTATTTAGCTAACATCGTATGAAACCTTATAAGCCACTTAATACTTCAACTGGAAAATAGGCAGACCCCATCACTTAAGACCTATTTCCAAAAGCGGACTCCTATAGTATACCACCTAACGTAAACCCTTGGCCATTTAATACTTCATCTGAGGAAAAAGGAAGGACCAACCACTTAATACCTCAAACCCCGAAGCAGGCCTATACTTATAATGATGCCTCACATTAGTCCACTATTTGTAGGAACCAGTGGCCAGATTAGCAAGGCAGATTTCCCCTACAGAATTGGATTTAACCTCGCGTCATTACAAATATGTATCATAAGGATATTTTCACATCAATAAAAGGATACACAACTACTGGTAGACTCAAAATGAAGGGCAGACTTACGTCATATAACTCTATTGACCTCGCATCCCTATGACTTAGCCATAAGTTAATTACTCTATATATACTCATCTCACCATTTCATAAATAAGGCCTTAAAAGGAATCTTCCTTATTACACCTTAAAATAATAATTAGGCTATATAAGAGTTTCCTCTTATTTTCGCCTCAAAATCGATTACCTTCTTGATGGGGGAAATAAATGTAAATAATTGCCTAATTAACTATGCTATATATGAAATAATTATACGTTAATTACGTAAATAGAGATAAATAAATATTCATGCCTAATAAGTTCTAAACGCATGGATTTTATGTTTTAAACTAGCGTTAAATGTCAATTCCATAACCAATTATTATTACAAGTCCTTTTTCCTCAATTTCCCAAGATTTCATCAAATTCTGATGTCCAAAACAGGGAATAAATATTCATAACCAAAACTGCAAGAACAGACTTGTAAATAAAATTGAAACTCAAATTATTACACCAGTTCAATGAAATATCTTAAACAATAAGAATTGTAATCTAAACCCCATATTCAATTCAACTCCTCTTTTACAAAGAAATAGATACGAATAAGTCGTGTAAACTACGAATAGAATTCGTAATCTAAACCCCTTATTTTATTGAAGGATCACAATTTGACCCAAAGAAGAAGGAGAAGTGGAATAGACTATGAAATTATCAAAAATTGCATAACGAAACAAATTCCATCAAATTAATGTAAATAATTGAGAATCTAAGCATAAAATGGATATATCGAATTAAAAAGGAATATTGGGGGATTTTATCTACCATATTTTTGGAATCCCAAAATCACAAAGGCATGTTCAAATCCAAAAAGAAATACACTAAACAATTGCTGAAAAGAAATACTAAGATTTTCACTCACTTAATAGCCTTAGCTTCGCCTTCCTTGATTTTGCATGCCTCACAATCTCTCTCTTTTGATATATACACAAACAATAGGGAAGATGTATATATATTCATTAGATTTAGAATAATTGGAGAAGAATAGGATAAGAATATATTGGAGGAAGAAGAAACATATAGGAAATAAATTAAATTCTTGCCTGAATTCTCTATAGAGTTTCTGTATCTTATTAAAGAGATATAGCAATGGCAGAGTTTCGTCGTATTCCCCAAAATAATATGAATAAAAGTGAAGAAGATAGGGATCTATTTTTAGGAGTTGAAATGTACCAGAACCGTAGAATGGAAGTCGGTAGGAAACGGGTGAACCTGGAGCATACAACCGAATAAAACATTGCTTCAAACCCTAGCCACCACTGGCAACTTCTGTTGCCAAGCAGTTGACTGCCCTTGGGCGACCGGTCGACCGCTACCGTCGACCAGTTGACCTATTCAGGTCGACCGATCTTTTTATTCAGAGAATGTTTATTTATTTCTGTTGCCATATTATTTTATTTTCTAATTAACTTTTTAACGTTAAACATTAATTAAATGTTTACTTAGCCCCAAAGCTAAGTTTTGAAATTTAAACCTGAAATTTGATTTCTCATTTGAATTTGAATTCAAACTAAATTAACTTAATTCTGAAAATTTCAAATGCTCATAACTTCTTCGTTTGAGTTCCATTTTCAGCATATTATATATGGAAACAGGTCAGAATTTCGTCACAAACGCAACGGAATAACTTTCGTTGTCAAATTCCAACCTTTGTAAATTCCCATATTCAACCTTATCGTATTTAATTCAATTTAATCCATTTGATTATGGTTCATTTTATGAGGTGTTACATTCTTTCCCCCTTAAAAAGGTTTTCATCCCGAGATCTTCCAAGTGGCAAATAGCGTAACGCGCAATAACATTCATGTTACACAACCAAGTTATCTACACAACCATCTACTCAACGAATAGTGCAATGTGATTAGTACTACAGACATACTAAAATGAGCTTAATCCTAGCTTGAGTATGTAATCGTGTCATGAAAGTATGTATGCAAATACCCTAAACATGCACAAAAATTTCTACGTGAGTGTAAAGTGATTGTGAAAATATGCAGCAACCGTCTCCTACCATCCATCTTGCAACCACGATGCAATCAAAATCCTAATTTTGGAGAGAAAATTTTCAAAGAAAGGTTTTGGACGAAGAATCATGCCTCCCATCAAATTTTCTCACCATTGTACTCGAACCAATCTAATTCTTTGTTGCGTAGCCTTCGAGTTGTGCTCTACGATGTATGCAGTAGCATGGGACGCTATTGGCTCTGTCTTAAAATCCCTTAATTGATTAGGCTCTACAGCAATTGTTATGCTATGAAGGTATTTCCTCAAATGCAAAAACGTCACGGACTCCAGCCAACATAAAAGTTTTCTTGTTTTTCCCATATTGGGAAAAGGACCAATAAATATGTTGCCTACTTTCTAGCAATCCAAATTATACGCTGCATAATCAATTTTGACTTTCCAAAGTCTCGCAATACAAATCTGCTCCGAGTAGAATTTGTCGGTGGTTTCCCAACCACAATTTGACGATTTGCATGGCCTCCCAAAAAAAATGCTTCAAGGGTGCTATATTAATTGATGACTACAATCCTACTGAATTCTACTAAGGGTAAGCGCTACTCCTAAGGTCCTCCAAAGTCCAAGACGTAAGCTCTTAACAAATCCTCCAAGTTCCCATCCATTCATTCAGTTTGTCCATCGGTCTTCAGTCGGTAAGCGATGTTTCGATTTAACGAAGTTCCTAAAGCTACTAGCAAACCCCTCTAAATTTTCTGGAAAACTGAGGGTCCCTATTACTAACGATGCAAAGCGCAAATCCATAAAAGCTGTGTTGGAGTGCTGCGGTTCCACTGCTTCTAACGAAAAATTTCTGCCACCTTCTTCTTAATCCTTGATCAATAGGAAATTCCATTCTCATTCCTATACATTTTCTCTTTCCCTTGCATGGTGGCATTTTGTGCGCTAAATCCCTTATGTTTCCCAAAATATAAATTTTTGAGATTGAAAATATTTACTCACTTTAGACTGCTAACCTAATTTCCTCATTAACTTCTAGTTTTACCTATGGTTTATCGCTAGTTAAGTGTTCCCATAAAATTTCCTTATTTACTTTGATTTTCAACATATATCAAATGGTTTAAATCCTATTCATAAAGTCTATATAGAAATAAAATGGGAATATATCTTATATCACACTATCCACTTTCCCAATAACTAAGAAGACAACTAGCGACTATAATCCAAGAACTCCAAAAGAAATTTTTACTGGAAGTTACCATTTATTATCAGTTAATATAAATGGCATTGAGATCCTAATACTTCTTTCTAAATTAAGATGGGCTATCTTTAATATTTCATTTCAGTGCTACCCATTTTCTTAATTTCCATTTATTTTGGTCTTTCATAAATGTGGTCCATTTATTGCTTCAATTAATATCCATAGCAGCTGATCATTACCGTCAAATTTGGATCATTTCCAATTAATACTTCTTCAATCTTTTTAACCTTCTTTAGGTTTCCAAAATCCATTCATTACTCAAATTTCTTTCTCCTACAAATGCTATATAAAGTTTCCTTAATCCGTCCCCCTTTAGATTACTTTTTCTCTCGTTAATTACAAATTTATTGCTTGGTAAATTTGTAATTAACATTCATAAATCATAATCTGTCAATTACTAACTAATACGCATATAGTCATAATCTATGCTATCTATATATATTCTAGTCATTTAGCATAGTTGTACGATATCTATATCTAACTACTAATTCTACAACTAGAATGCTCATTTCCATATTTTAATTCATCGAAGCTATCATTCCAAAAAGATTACTGTCATAAATTAACCATAATTAAGATTTTTGCTTTGTTTGAAATTACAAGGAATCATTTCTTTTCTTATTATTGAAATAGACAGTGTAAACTATGGAAAGGAATATCCATCTATTACATATCTCTTTCCTTTTTAATGTATTCCTTCTTACTTCAAACAATGCACTTTTACATGTATTTTGGAATTGGATAATTTATGGAAATTCTACGGAAATTGCTCTAAAATTAAAATATAGAAATTCATATTCTATGGGCAACCTAATTCACAATCCAATTACAGATCTAAAATACCTTTACACTTTACCAACTTCTTCAAATAGAGGTTTGGGACCGACTTCAACTTTCCATACAGATTGTAAATTCTAATTTTATTTTACTCATATCCTAAAAAACCTTAGTCTATCCTACCTAGGTCATGATCCGTATCTACTCCATAAAATCATAAATTTCACACACAAAAATTAAAATATCTTCATGCAAATAAACTTATTTAAAAATAAGTATTTATTATTTTATTTACAGTACTCAAAACATGAAGTATCAAATTCAATATCTCCATCTTTGAAAATGTAAACTTTGATAAAAGCCTTTATCAAAGATTCAAGATTCCTTTGTTTCCAAATAGAAATAAAATAATCTCCCTTTTTAAATCTTTCTTTATCAAAACTTTTTCTTAAAAGTTAGACTTTCTAATTTATGGCATTCAAAATTCTCTTCGTTTTTCAAAAAGGAACTTATGAAAAACTTTTCTTTTCAATAGCTTACTAAAATAAGGATTTACTCCTTTTTGAAAATAGAAATTTTAATACATAAGATTCAAGACATAATTATCTTTCCAAAATAATATGTTAAACCATTTTTGTTTCAAAGAATTTTCTACCTATAAGAATTATCGTTTACAAAATAGTAAAATTTTCACAATCATCATTTCAAAATAACAGTTATTTCCTTCTAAAGCATACAATAATATTTATTACTTTATTACTCAAAATATACTATTATTTGATGAAATATATCTCATAACTTTTCTCAAAAAATCTTAAAATCTCTTGCAACACAATTTTTTTATCAAATCCAATATTGTTATTATTCAAATAACTTCAAATTCGGAAAAACATATAAAATTCTCATCTTCACGTAAATGCTTCTCCTTATACAAAAACATCTAACTTATTCATCAACCATCATTTAAATCCAATCAATGGTCAAAAATTCCTTTTATAACTTTATACGACAAAAAAATAGATGGAGCAGACAAAGATAACTTCCATCTTACTCTATTACTCCTTTTAATATCTTATCTAATAGATTCACAATTCTATTATTACCTAAATTCCAGCCATCATTCTCTTCATCACCTTATATGGGAATACTCTCCTTCCTATACTATTAGACATTCCTTTCTTTCTATTTTCTATTTCTCTATCCCAAAATAGGTGTTATTTCTATCTACAAACCCCTAAAAAGAGTTCTAAAGAAAGAACTTTTAGGTTTATAAACAAGGAAAAGTAGAAAGATCAAAGAACCAACAATTGAAATCTTTTTAATCAAATTAAAAAGGTTAAAAAATAAAACTTTTCAAGGCATTAATTTACAATTAAAACCATCCACCATTTTTCCTTAAAGAAATTCACCGCTTTTAAAAAATGCATTAGCTTTCAAAACTTTTCCAAAACTAATTGTGATATATTTCCAAAGTTGTCTAAAACCATAATTATATTTCTAAAAAATTCCAACTTATACATCCTCTAAGAAGTTATAGAGAAAACAACTTTCAAATTTATTGCATAGCAAATATAACATAGAAAAATGGAAGAATACAAAAACAAGAAAATTGAAAGCTTTTCTAATTCAATCAAATTTTAAATTAAGGAGTTAATAAATGAAAACTTTTTTTCAACTTCTCACGTCACCAATTTTTTTATTTAAATTAAAATCACCTACCAAAAATTTTTCACAACCCTTTTTAAATTTACAACTTCTTTTCAAACTTTTTATAAAATAAATGGTGGTATAATTTAAAAGTTATCTAAAATCACTTTATATCAAAACTTTCTGACTTATAAAATTTTCATTTCAAAATCTTTTAAAAGGCACTTTCAAAATTTTCAAGGAGTTTTCAAAGAAACCTTTTTATCAAATTATGTCACAGAAGGTAGGATTAAAATTTGTTCTTTCTTTTAAACCTTTGTACTCTACCCTTTGAATATCTAATTTCCTCCTTGTAGCGATAAATGTACTCCTTCTTAGGAAAGTTTGCTCATTTCCATACTTCTGTATTTTATTAATACATAACACCTTCATTTGTTACCTCCATAAATGTTAATTTGTCTGTATTAATTGTCAGCCTAACGAACGTTTCCTTAAGGTCATTTATTTCCTATCAACCTTTCTATCTACAGTTACCCCTATTATTAAATATGTCTATAGGTTCCATAATGATAAGGAAGACTAGGTCCTATCAAGGAGTCAATTACTATCCAGCGTCTATGGTGCTTCCATAAGTTGAGGTCATGCTCTCCCTAGTTTTCTCCTAAAGATATGATCTCCACTCCACGGGTAATCGGAGTAGGAGTGGAAATCTTCCAACTCATAGTCGCATCGCCCATCCTTTCGGAATATGATCGCAACTACTTCTATAGCCGGAATCTATAAAGTTAAGCGTAAATTCAAAATAAGTATATATATAGTATAAGTTTTCGAAAAATCTTTTGAAAAGCCTTTTCTAAAATAACAAGTACGCCACTCATACGTATAGTATACTTTCCCCATTGATTGAGTAACCAAGGCTCTGATACCAAATGTAATAATCCACACCGGAAAAGGCCTAAATTTCGACCCAAAAAAGGCCCATCGAAACTTAGATCCATTCTAAGGCAAGTTGTTAGTAGTAAAAAGATATAACATTGCAGAGCCATAACTAAACTTTCAGAACTCACAGTGGATGGAACAAAATATAATAGTAAAGTGTACCCATTTATTTCAAAACCATAAAACTGTCATAATACAAAATTCCACAAAAGCTGTAACATAATATTCGTTACATGGGTACACATAAAAGCAAGCAATAATAACAAATACTTCCACAAGCCAAGCTTCTCCATCTCTAAGCATTGTCACCGCCATCACTCCATCCTTAACCTGTGTTATAACGAGGAGGGAGTCAGAACAACAAGTTTATGGTAAGTAAAAACCTTGAGTCTTACCTTTCAGTACTTGGGCAGTATATTCAAAATAAGAATTTGTTTACAAACGTAAAAACATTAAAATCATTTAATGCTTCTTCATAAGGAAAGGAGGCAGGTCCAACCAGTTAATACCTTCCATTCCAGAAGTAGATTTCTGAAATTCCATATTCCAATCATACGTCATAAATAGCTAATAATGTGAGAGACGGTACCCAAGCCACTTAATACTTCCCAGTGGAAAATAGGCAGACCTCGTCATTTAAGATCTATTTCCAGAAGCATGCTCCTCAATGGTACCATTTAGCTGACATCATATGGAATCTCATAGGCCGCTTAATACTTTCAAGTGGAAAATAGACAGACCCCGTCATTCAAGACCTATTTCCAAAAGCAAACCCCTATAGAGATACCACCTATCGTAACCCCTTGGCCATTTAATACTTCATCTCGGGAAAAAGGCGGGTCCAACCACTTAATACCTCAAACCCCGAAGCAGGCCCTTCGTCTTATGGCCCATACTCATAATAACGTCTCACATTAGTCCACTATTCATAGGAACTGGTAGCCAGATAGCATGGTAGATTTCCCATATAGAATTTGGAACTAACCTCGTGTCATTTCAAATATTTATCATAATAATATCTCACATCAATAAAAATGTACACAACCGCTGGTAGCCTCAGAGTGAAGGGCAAACTTCCATCATGTAACTCTATTGACCTGACATCCCTATGACTTAGCCATAAATTAATTACTCTACACACACACTCATCTCACCGTTTCATAAATAAGGCCTTATAAGTAATCTTCCTTATTACGCTTTAAAATAATAATTAGGCTATATAAGAGTTTCCTCTTATTTTTGCCTTAAAATCAATCACGTTCCTAATGGCGAAAATAAATGTAAACAAATGCCTAATTAACTACGCCATACACGCAATAATTATACGTTAATTACGTAAATAGAGATAAATAAATATTCGTGCCTAATAAGTTCTAAACGCACAGTTTTACGCTCTAAACTAGCGTTAAATGTCAACTCCATAACTTATTATTATCACAAGTCCTTTTTTTCTCAATTTCCCAAGATTTCATGGAATTCTAATGTCCAAAACAGGAAATAAATATTCATAACCAAAACTGCAATAACAGACTTGTAAATAAAATAGAAACTCAATTTATTACACCAATTCAATGGAATATCTTAAACAATAAGAATTGCAATCTAAATCTCATATTCTATCCAACTCCTCTTTTACAAAAAAATAGATAAGAATAAGTGGTGTAAACTACGAATAGAATTCGTAATCTAAAACCCTTATTTTATTGAAGAATCACAATTTAATCCAAAGAAGAAGGAGAAGTGGAATAGACAATGAAATTATCAAAAATTGCATAACGAAACAAATTCCATCAAATTAATGTAAATAATTAGGAATCTCAGCATAGAATTGACATATCGAATTAAAAAGGAATTTTGGGGGATTTTATCTATCATATTTTCGGAATCACAAAATCCCTAAGGCATATTTGAATCCACAGTGAAATACACTAAACAATTGCTGAAAAGAAATATTAAGGTTTCCACTCACTGAATAGCCTTAGCTTCGCCTTCCTTGGATTTGCATGCCTCACAATCTTTTCCAGAATCTCTCACTTTTGATACACACACACACAAAAGGGAAGAGGTATATATATTCATTAGATTCGGAATAATTGGAGAAGAATAAGATAAGAATAGATTGGAGGAAGAAGAAACAAATAGGAAATAAGTTAACTTCTTACCTAAATTCTCTTTGGAGTTTCTGAATCTTATTAGAGAGAGATAGCAATGGCAGAGTTTCGTCGTATTCCCCAAAATAATATGAATAAAAGTGAAGAGGATAGGGTTCTATTTATGGGGGTTGAAACGCATCAGAACCGTAGGATGAACGTAGGTAGGAAATTGGTAAATCTGGAGCGTACAACCGAATAAAACATTGCTTCAAACCCTAGCCACCACTGGCATCTTCTATTGCGAAGCGGTCGACTGCCCTTGGGCGACCGGTCGACCGGTTGACCTATTTAAGTCGACCGCTCCTTTTTTTCAAAGGACGTTTATTTATTTCTGTTGTCATATTATTTTATTTCCTAACTAATTTTTTAATGTTAAATGTTAATTAAACGTTTACTTAGCCCCCAAGCTAATTTTTGAAATTTAAACCCTAAATTTGATTTCTCACTTGAATTTGAATTCAAGCTAAATTAATTTAATTATGAAAACTTCAATCGCTCATAACTTCTTCGTTTGAGCTCCATTTTCAGCATATTAAATATGGAAATAGGTCAGAGTTTCGCCATGAATGTAACATAATAACTTTTGTGGTTTAATTCCAATTTTATAAAATTCCCATATTCAATCTTATAATATTTAGTTCAATTTAATCCATTTAATTATGGTTCATTTTATGGGGTGTTACAGTTCACTATGATAAAATGGTAGTTTCTAAGCTTGTACCCTAAGTCTATGAGGTGATAATTATCGAGTGGTGGGATTAGGTAGGTTTAATTTTCTTCAATAGTATGATTCTACTGTCATCAGTGGAGCCTTCCAAACCAAACATGACAAAACTTAATATTAAATCAAAATTCGCAACAACAAGAATATTTTGTGTTGGACACCTTTTTCTACCTATAAATGTTACTAATTTATCTTTACTAACCCTCATAAGAATCTGTGTTTCGTCTATATCTCCAATTGCATTTCGAAAAAGGGGTAGTATCGTGTATCGAACCTAATATCATTAGGAACCTCGTTGAAATTTGTGGTTTAATAATATATCTTTGTTCATAAGTAAGACACTTTGTACAACCTTAGAAACACATGTACTACACTGCAAATAGCTCGATTAAAATTTTCTCCTACCAAACTGTGCGATGTTCTATAATGCACTTGAATTTTAATTAACATTATTCGAAAGATTGTTGATCGATGGTATCAAAGGGTATCGAATTTGGAACCCTATTGATCGGAAGATTGTTCATTCTAGACATGTTACTTTTGATGAGTCTGCTATGTTCAATCCGAAGGAGAAGCTACCTACCACATCGGAAGATTCTGATAGGCCTAAGGAGATGGGAGAAGTTACCATGTTCCAGCCAAATAGTAGAGCTGTTGTTGATGCTGTCGAGGAAAACATAGTTGATGAAACACCACAGGATTGTCCACATGTATCTTCTAGTAGTGTTGGTGATGTGCATGAATCTAGAGGAAGTTCAATTCAAGGTGGAGCTAAAATGAGTTTAGCCGAAGAAGTACCTACCCGGGTCAGTCGTAGGACTATTAGGCTGCCCGAAAGGTATGGTGATTGGCAGTTTGCGAACCTTAACCATGGTGATCAGTTTGACTATGCCTTGCATGTGGTTCATGAGGAGCTGCTTGACTTTGATGAAGCTTTGAAGTCATGTGACAGTTCAAAGTGGATGTGTGCTATGGAAGAAGAGTTAGAGTCGTTGAAGAAGAACAAGACTTGGGATTTGGTACAACCTCCTCAAGGAAGCCGAGCCATAGGTTGCAAGTGGGTGTTGAAAGTGAAGGATGATGGGAGATACAAGGCTAGACTAGTTGCTAAAGGGTTTTCACAAATAAAGGGATTGGAGTATGATGAGATATTCTCTCCAGTAGTGAGGCATACATCCATCTGCATCTTGCTCGCTATCGTTGCAGCTCATGACTTGGAGCTAGAGCAACTTGATGTGAAAACCGCTTTCTTACACGGAGACTTGGATAAGACCATCAACATGAAGCAACAAGAAGGATTTGTTGTAGATGGGAAAAAAAATTGGGTTTGCAAATTGAAAAAGTCATTATATGGACTTAAGCAGTCGCCTAGACAATGGTACAAAAGGTTTAACTCTTTTATGCTTTCACTTGGTTTTGATCGTAGCATCAAAGATGCGTGTGTGTACTTCAAGCATTTAAAGAATGGTAGATGGGTGTACCTACTCTTGTACGTGGATGATATGCTGATTTCTTCCAAGGATAAGGCTGAAATCGATAATTTAAAGCGAAAGCTAAAAGCGGAATTCGAAATGAAAAACCTTGGAGAAGCAAAGAAAATTTTGGGTACGGAAATCCAAAGGGATAGAAAGATAGGACTTTTGAGCCTCACTCAAAAGAAGTACATTCAAAAGGTGCTTGCTTAGTTTAGCATGGAAGGGGCAAAGGAAATCAGCACACCCATGCCTTTGCACATACAGCTTTCTAGTAAAGGCTCTCCGATCTCGGAAAAGGACAAGGCTTATATGATGAAGGTCCCATATGCAAGTGCAGTTGGCAGTTTGATGTATGTCATGGTCTGCACTAGGCTTGACATTGCACAGGCTGTTGGATTGGTGAGTAGAATCATGGTGAATCCAGGAAAGACGCATTGGGAAGTAGTGTAGTGTATCTTCAGATACCTTAGAGGAACTCCAAACCACGGACTTGTCTTTGGCGGTAGAGGAAGAGATTTCAGCTTAGTTGGATTTTGCAATTTCAACTATGCCAGTGATAGAGATCGAAGGAAGTCAACTTTCGGATATGTGTTCACCTTTAGTGGGATAGCGATCAGTTGGAGAGCGAGGTTGGAGACGATTGTGGCTTTGTCTACTACAAAGGCAGAGCTCATAGCTGCGTTTAAAGCAGCTAAGGAGGTGCTTTATTTGAGGCGACTGTTGTGTGATTTGGGCTTCGTATATGAAGGTGTGAATGTGTACTGTTACAGTCAGAGTGCAATCCACTTAGCTGAAAATCTGACGTTCATCTCGAGGACGAAGCATATTGAAGTGAGAGAGTCGTTCCTTGCCTCGATGAGTGAAGAGAAGCTAGTTCGTCTTTAGAAAGTTCACACAAAGGAAAATGTAGCAGACATGTTTACCAAGTCGTTGCCTGTTGCTATGTTCGAGCATTGCTCCGACTTGATTCGCTTAATGAAATGCTAGGTGTCATGGGGTGGCACGGGGGGAGATTTGAGATGGTTCATGGAGACATTTGTTTTCATGGTGGAGATTGATAGGTTCTACACAGACTTGGTACTTCGAACACTTTTTTGACGGGTGGTAGCTTTGCCAGAGTTTGTTGATAGAGTTTAATGGATGATGGCATTGCTGAAGCTCATTGGGTAAGTATCCATTACCTGGAGCATTAAGGTGTAGATGGATTTGGATGGCTTGTATGGAATAAGGCAACAAGGTGGAGATTGTTGGAATTGTTAACATGATTCCATAATAGCCGGAGGATAAGCTCGACATCATCGTCGATGAAGCGGGGGAGGAATTCGCGAAGCCCTAAATCGGAGCTAGGGCTTGCCGAACCAAAAGTTTGGTTTGGCGGTGGAGGAGCAGCTGCAGCTCCAAATGTGGAGCGATGGAGTGGAAGACCGAACGAGATTTCTTGTCCGGTGGTGGTGAGCTTGGTCGGTGGAGACATGATGGAGCTAGGGCTTCGGAGAGGTGATGTTGAAGAGCATGCCGAACCATATCTTTGGTTCGGTGAGAAGCAAGGAGCACTGCTCCAGTATTTCGTTCAGGGAATAGGGTTTCGATGAAGATGAATTTGTGGAGCGGTGTTGAAGTGAATGACTGAACCAAATATTTCATTCGGTTGCTGATGCTGCTCCAAAATGTAGCCGGGCCAAATGGACACCGAACCAAGTTGACCGAACCAAAAAGTGATGCCGAACCAAACCTCATGGCTGCTATATAGCAGCTACTCCTCCTCATTTCTTCACTCTATAAATAGTGGAGCTTCTGGATAACAATGGAAGCCATCTTAGAGAGCTGAAACTCTGCAGAATTTTGTCTATATTGTTAATTCTTCCTATGTATAGCCTCCAAAAGTGAATCGATCTTGTAATTCAGTGATTAATAAAATCTCCTCTTCCCAAGTGGACGTACACTGCCTCCCGGTAGTGGAACCACTATAAATACTGGTGTTATTTATTTTTCTACATTGCATTGATCTATGACTGTATGTTCTGATGTTTATCTCTGTTTGTTTCGTCTCACTACAATCACGATCCAGTTGTTTTCCGCTGCGTTGGGTTTTTTTATTCCCTTAGACTGATCATCTGAAGGGATTTTCCTTAACAGGGAGCACTCATGGTTTTATTAAAATAAGAACAAAAAACTATACATATGTCTTATAGGTAATAGTGCATACAAATATAGGATCATCACATAGATTATCAACAAAAGAGAGGAGCAAGAAACAAATACAAAATAAACATTTATTTATACAAATTAAATCTGATAGTAGATTATGCTATACTAGTAAGTTGTGTGCTCCTGACAGCATGTTACTAAATAACGGCATGTAGTGGACATAGAATGCATTATGTGTGCACAGGGTATAAAACAGCAGCATGCTACAGGCAAGAAGAATGGGAACATGTGCAGGTACATAAATGCAGAGTGAGAGGAAATGGGAACTACTAACTTAGACTACAGCATGAATCTTAGCCATTGTTGCAAGCGAATGGATGATGCTACGTGGGGAAATGAGAGCTTCAAAGCGTGAAAACAAAGGAGGAGATGCACCTAAAGCAAGAAACTGGACACATGCATGGTGATAAGGGCTGCAATGAAAATGGAGTTCTGAATACAGGGAATGCAATTCAGGTCAGGTAGCAAGTAGTCATAAGGTTGCTAAAGCACAACAAACATGGAGGAGTAAGCTCTGAATGGTGTTGCATGTGTAAGGCCTGAGTGGACTAGAGGGAAACTGCATGGCAAGCAAGGTGCGCGTATATAAGGCATGAAACGAAGTGAGCTTAGGATGACGCTTCAGGCCTGTCAAGGCATAAGGACGATGTGCATGTATAAGGCGAGAAATCGTTGTTGGTTCGTGATGAGCAGGACTAGAGGGGACAGGTAAGGTATCGAACAGAGTGGATAGAAGCTATCATGAGGCCTGATGAGTGTGTTTGGGCGAAATGCAACTATGGAGACGGTCAGTGGCGAGTTGGCATGAAGACCATAACGACATGAACTATGCCATGTAAATGGCTATTTTGCTGAAATATGATGATGCCATCTGAACTATAAAATGGATCTTGCAAGGTGAGTCTGGACTGCACAACAGAACTGTTAGTATGGTTAAAAATGGCCATGGCGCTTGGAAGATGAAGCCACGGTGAATGTAGTAGGTGGCACAATGGTTATACGGGGAAATAAACACAATTAGTTGACAGAGGAGAGTGAGCGAATTGAAGCGCCATGCAGCTTTGAAGGCATGAAATGCTGCATTATAGTGCAAGCTGAAGTATAGGTGCTGACATGAAACTGCAATCTGAGGCATCAAGGAAAGCAGGCATTGGCATGAGAGTGGGTACTAACAGGTTGGCATTTTGCTAAAGTTGAAGCATGCTGAATATTATTGCGAAGCCATGTTGAAGCCGGTGGTGCTTGTAGCTAAGATGTGCATGAGTGGAATATCATCAAAATAGAGTTGAAAAGCTGCAAAATAATGATGGTTATGATGGAACTAATCTGTGAATATGCTAGGGCAGGATCTTGTGAATCTCCTAGAAGAAATTCTAAGGGCGGGGGGGTGTAGGGCGGGTGTAGGGCGGGTGTGGGGTGGAGGCTATCATTGACGAAGAAGTAACCATGACCCGAATGAGATGGGATATCCAGTTTGGATGTCTTCCACTTGCACAATATGGTTGAGCCTACCATTTAGGTTGAATGCACAATTGAAGCAACTAGTTAAACATGTCAACATGTACAATATTCATCCGAATTGATGCATTAATAGTCAAATCTGTTGCACTGATATTATGCAATGGCCAGGACTATTGTAATGTCTGAGGCTTTTGCAAAGACTAATGCAACATAAAACAATGTTGTAGCGGTAGAGTGGACTGAAAATGATCAGCAATAGCACCAACCATGAAGCAACAAATAGGGTTTAACAACAACATCAGGAATAGACTGATGCAGCAGTATGAATTGAATATGATGAAGAGCTATGCAGCTACTGAGCTTGCAACAACAGCGACTGAAGAAGGAAACCACTGAAGATCGTGCATGGAGTGGCAAAGGGATAAGTTCTAATGTGTTGTTCTATGGTGAAGACAATCAACTACCAAAGCTTGTTGTAACTAATCTGAAATGTATTAACTAGAGATGTGGATGGGTTGAAGCGCTGGACTGGAAACCACAATAGCTCTAGGTGATGCCGCTGTAGGATAATGTGACCAAAAACCATGCATAGAGTGTTGATTTGTGCATGTTTACACTCTGTTAGAAAAACCATATTCAAAGAACAAATGAGAAGTGGTTTCGGGGGATGTGTTATAAAAATAGCACAGTGATGATTGACGTTGTTTGTTAATTTAGTATTTAATCTAGTAATAGTTGTTAGTTTATCATGTGACACAATTCACATATGAACTTTCAGTTTGGAGGTATTTTGATTTTCTAAACAGGTTTGAAATAGCTTAAGGTAGACGTGCCTAGAAAGGTCAAAAGTCTATACATAGATTTTGAAGTGTGGTTTTCCTATTTATCACAGCACCAGATTAGCTGATCATTTTGGTCCTCCATGGTTGGTCATCAACTACATTTTTCTTAGCCTTTTTTGAATGAAGATTGGTTCTTTTATGTTGGTCTTATAAATTCATGTGTTACATCTTGACGTTACTAACACATTTAATGTAACTTAACTCTCCAACCAAGCAACGTAGAGTATATCTCTTAATGTAATAATAGTGAGTAATAGCTTTGGTAGAAACATAAGAAATAATATCCAGGTAATTTTTTCACAATAATGACCATGTTTAACACGGTCCAAACACTCACAACATAAACAACATAATAGTCTCGAACAATAAACAACTTAAGTATGTATAACAATAAATCAATTTGTACATTGGAGTCAGTATATCTCGACATATTCAATGCCAGTCCTTCCAATATGAGTTTAAATAAGTTTATCATATGATAATGGTCTAGTGACTAACAAAATATGACACGATAACAACACAAAGGTAAAAGATAACAAAGCATGCTCCAAGCAACACACTCAAGCGTTTGACTTTGGTCCCTTCCTCCAGCCTCCAAGCTATCGTTAATTAGGCCAAATCTTGTTCTTCCTCTTCTTAATCTATTAACCATGACCAAATGCACTAATTGGCTCTCCTTAAACATGGAAAATTATTAATAAAATCCATCCGTATAGATTCCCACTTCCATATGGGAATCTCCACATGATGCTATAATCCATAATGCCATTGATACTAGATATTCACTTGTTGGTAGTTTAAGCACCTACTCACATACTTGCCGACATATTATCTCATACCTTTTCACCCAAAGTTACGTCTTGAGCCTTGATACTTCTTAGTTCTACCAGAATGAACGGTGAAAAGGGTGCGATGACAGTAATAATAAACAACACTATGCAAAGCATCGCTATTAGGAACACACAAACAGTCATCATAGAGGCTATCAACCCTTCTAACCAACAGAGAAGGACAATAACTCTTCTTTTTAATGCTCGTGCTGTTATCAATGTGCTCTACAAGCAATAAGATATTTTGCATATGTCCAACTCACTCATATATCCAATAAGTTTGATTATCCAATAGTTATTAATGACCCATAATTAGAAGTAAATAGGGTTATGACAACAGATATGTCTCGACCATCAGATATTACTTCATCCTGTGGCTATGATTGCTTATACATAAGAGATGCGGATAGCTAATTATATGGGCCTAGCCCACTCAGTTCTTTGTATTATAAATACTGTACAAGCTATCTGTTGTATTATTATTCAATCTATCAATACAATTACATTTTTCTATACAATCTTCTTTATGGTATCAGAGCCAAATTGTCAAACGACTGATCATCAGAATTAGCTCTGTGATCATCATTGAGCCATCCAGAAAGAAAGATTCTCAAATCCATCTTTCAGTTGCTCTCAGTTTTACAGAGCATTTCATCATTTGATTCCTGCCTTGTTTCCCTCTTTTGTATCTGTTCTTATTTTCTTTTCAAGATTCCCAAACTCATCTTTCGGTTGCTTTCAGCTTTACAGAGCATTACTTCATCTGATTCCCAAATCAGAGAATATCTTTTCAAGATTCATTTTCTTGAATCTACGTCTGGCTACAAATAAAAATCTGCCTCGCCAGTTCTTGTTGTCGATCTCATCATGACTGAAGAAAGTGAAACGGTTGCAACATCAGGATTCAAACCCAATAATGCTGATATCTTCTCTGGAATAATAAAGTTAAAAGGTCAGGCAGCAGTACAATTAGATGAAAGCAGCTATATCATGTGGAAATATCAAATTGAAACAGCCATTAAAGGCCATGGACTAGAAGAATATATTAATGGTACTCTGATCATCCCACCAAAAACAGTGACTGATAGTCAAGAAAAGGTAATTCCTAATCAAGAATTCATATTCTATCAGAGACAAGATAATCTTCTTGCAACTTGGCTAATGTCATCTATTAGCACAAGCATCTTATCTCACATTGTTGGATGCAAAACTTCACAAGAAATCTGGGAAGCAATTGATCAATTCTTCAATTCACAATCTTCTGCAAGAATTATACATTATAAAAGACAGCTACAGAACTTAAGAAAGAATGATATGTCAATGAGAGAATACTTAACAAAGGCCAAGAATTACTGTGATCTCCTTAGTTCTACAGGATATAAAGTATCTGAAACTGAGCAGATACTCACAATTCTAAGTGGATTAGATGAAGACTACGAATCCATAGTAGCTGTCATTTCAGCTAAAAGGAATCTACCAAGCATTAAATATGTACATTCAACTCTCCTTGCTCATGAAGGAAGAATTGATCAAAAGAAAACTCAAATTTCTGACTACTTTATCAATTATGCCTCTGTCAATAAGAAGAAGAGTCAAGAAATACCTCAAAACTCAAACAGAAATCAGACAGGAGGCTCTAGAGGAGGAAATCAAAGTAACAGAGGTAGAGGAAGAGGCAGATGGAACAACCTCAATAGACCAAAGTGTCAGATTTGTGAGAGAATGGGGCATACAGCATCAAAATGTTATTTCAGATTTGATCAGAACTATTCCCTCAACAACAACAACAACAACAATCAGAAATCAATCACTCCAAATGTCAACATAGCACACACAGGAGTGGATACCAGCAATCAAAATACTGCACAACACTCAAAGAATGAGGATGCAGCATATGAAGAATGGTACCCAGATTCAGGAGCCACAAATCACATTACCAACAATTTGGAAAATTTGAATCTAGGAAACAAAGAATACAAAGGTACGCAATCAATCCTTTTAGGTAATGGTAAATCTATAGGTATCACACACACTGGTAGTGCAAAAATCTTTGGCAAAAGAGAATTGCACTTAAATAACCTACTTAGAGTTCCTCAAATTAAGAAAAATCTCATAAGTGTTTCTCAATTTGCCAAAGATAATCAAGTATACTTGGAATTTTATCCAAAACTTTGTCTAGTTAGAGATATATCAACTAGAGCAATTTTACTGCAGGGTAATGTGCAAAATGGCCTATACTCATTCAATCTCAGGCAGCACAATATGGTAATCAATTCTGGAAAATGGTGCAACAATGTTGAAAATATTGAAAATGATATCAAAAATAACAAAGTATTTGATCATTGGCATTGTAAATTGGGTCATCCTAGTATTAATACTGTAAAATCTGTATTGAAGAGTAATAAGATCAATGTTAATGATATATCTCTACCCTATATATGTTCTGCTTGTCAAATAGGAAAGTATCATAAATTACCCTTTCTTGACTCATCAACTAAATATACCAAACCATTAGAAATGGTAGCTACAGATTTATGGGGACCAGCCCCAATAAATTCTGATTTTGGATTCAAGTATTACATTTCCTTTGTTGATTCCTTTTCAAGGTTTACTTGGATATATTTTCTAAAACTAAAGCAGAAACACATAGGGCAGTTATTCAATTTATTACTCAAGTTGAAAGACAACTAAATCATCAACTAAAAATAATGCAAACTGATGGAGGAGCCGAATTCAAACCATTAAAAGATTATTTCTTAGAAAAAGGAATAATACATAGAACTACCTGTCCCTATACCTCTGAGAAAAATGGGTTAGTTGAGAGAAAGCATAGGCACATTGTTGATACTGGCATCACTCTCTTGACACATGCTTCAATGCCACTCAAGTTCTGGCCTGATGCATTCAACTCAGCTGTTCATCTCATCAACAGAATGCCAACCAAGGTACTACATAATAAAACTCCTTTAGAATCACTGTTTAATACTGTACCAGATTATAATGCTCTCAAAACATATGGCTGTCTCTGTTTTCCCTATATGAGACCTTATAATTCTCATAAACTAAGCAATAGATCAACATCTTGTACCTTTATTGGTTACACCACCAATCAGAAAGGATATAAATGCTTGACTAGTGATGGAAAAATTATAATATCCAGACATGTTGGATTTAATGAATCTATATTTCCATTTGCTAGTGCAAAAATCAAAACAACTACAAAGGTCTACAGTACAAAAAATGTTATACCTGAAATACCCATTTTGTCTCATAACAAAATTGTTGAAGCTACAAATCAGAGTCCACTTGAACCTCAACTCACAGTATCAGGTGAAGAATCAGGTCAAGATTCAAATAACTCCAATAATGACAGCAACAACAATAATGAGTCCAGCACCAATGATATCTTTACTCAAGAAAATCAAAGCTATACCACTCCTCATCAAGACAATCTCAATGAGGAGGGAACATGTCATCACATGATAACTAGATCTAAACATGGCATTTTCAAACCCAAAGCATATCATATCATCAACAGCTCTTCTGAACCTGTTTGCTTCAATGAAGCCCTACAGGATAAAAAATGGAAAGCTGCAATGGATGATGAATACAATGCTCTCATCAAAAATGAAACATGGAATCTTGTTCCTGCACCAAAAAATAAAAATATCATTGGATGTAGATGGACATATAAAGTCAAGAGAAATTCTGAAGGTAATATTGACAAATATAAAGCCAGACTTGTGGCTAAGGGTTACTCTCAACAATATGGGATAGATTTCAGTGAAACCTTCTCACCAGTCGTCAAACCCACAACTATAAGAGTCATCCTCACCATTGCTCTTCATAATAAGTGGGAAATAAAACAACTAGATGTCAATAACGCTTTTTTAAATGGTGAACTTCATGAAGAAGTCTATATGCAACAACCTTCAGGGTATATACAAGGTGACAAGAAGGACTGGGTATGCAAACTTAGCAAAGCTATATATGGACTTAAACAAGCTCCACGTGTCTGGTATGAAAAGCTCAAATCTACTCTTACTGATCTCAACTATCATCCCACTAAATCTGATAATTCCTTGTATGTTAAAAATTATAACAATATTACTGTATTCATACTTGTTTATGTGGATGACATTATAATCACAGGAAACAGCATGAAGGAAATCAGGTATGTCACTGATCACTTAAACAATAAATTTTCTCTGAAAGACTTAGGCAATTTAAAATATTTTCTAGGCATTGAAGTCATAAGAAAATCTGAACACGAACTTATTCTTTGTCAAAGAAAATACATATCTGAAGTTTTAAATAGAGCTAAAATGAGTGCTGCAAAGCCCATGCCTACCCCTATGTCTACCAATTTACACTTGTCTAAGGACAAAGGGGAAAACTTCGATAATGAAAAACTTTACAGAAGTATCGTAGGGGCTTTACAGTACATCACTATTACTAGACCTGAGTTATCATTCGCTGTTAATAAAGTTTGCCAATTTATGCAGAAACCCTTAGATCTCCACTGGAAAGCAGTTAAACATATCCTAAGATATTTGAAAGGATCTATCAATCAAGGTCTAAAGCTACAAACATGTAAAGACTTATCTATCAAAGGGTTTGCTGACGCTGACTGGGCATCAGACTCAGATGACAGAAGATCAACAACGGGTTACTGCATCTATCTTGGAAGCAACCCAGTATCGTGGTGCTCAAAGAAGCAACCCACTGTATCTCGCTCCAGCACCGAAGCTGAATATCGAAGCGTGGCAAGCATGGCAGCCGAAATCATTTGGCTCAGATCTCTTCTCAAGGAAATCAAAGTTGATTCCTTTAATCAACCAGTGATATGGTGTGATAATTCCGGAGCTGTTTCCATCTCAGCGAATCCTGTCCTCCATTCTCGAACGAAACACATAGAAATCGACTTGTATTTCGTTCGAGAACAAGTTATTAGAAGAGAACTTGTGGTTAATCATATTCCAGCAAGTCACCAAATCGCCGATATCATGACTAAAGCCCTATCGAAGCACAACTTTGAAAGATTCAAAGCTAGTTTGATGATTGATGATATCGGGAGCAGATTTGGGATAAAGGAAGAAAAGAATAAAACCCTAGGTCAAACTGAAGGCGGCAATTAGAAGTAAATAGGGTTATGACAACAGATATGTCTCGACCATCAGATATTACTTCATCCTGTGGCTATGATTGCTTATACATAAGAGATGCGGATAGCTAATTATATGGGCCTAGCCCACTCAGTTCTTTGTATTATAAATATTGTACAAGCTATCTGTTGTATTATTATTCAATCTATCAATACAATTACATTTTTCTATACAATCTTCTTTACCCATTACATTTGTCCTGATGCATTCCCAAAATTGTCATTGATGTTTACCCAGAACAATTTTCCAGTGAAATAAGTTGTGGTCGTTATGTTTATCGACCGAAAAAGACTGTCATGTGGGTTAATTGTACACGCCAACTTCATGAAGATTTGTCTAGGTAAGTAGAGACTATGTTGTTCACTCATTCACGGAGATAGATGCACCGAATTATCATCTAGCTCTTAGAGTTAAAAGTGATTTTTTATATATAAGTTTGGAATATCTAGATCAAGTTGAACAGAACTTATATTTCAAATCATAGGTTGAAACCTAGTTTTGATGAGACTGCCCAGTTATTAAGTTTATTTTGTACAAAGGAGGAACCTTTTCTCTTTTGTACCTTACATCCCAGCTTAAAAGCGATAATACTTTTATTTTGTTAGGAATTGATACCTGAATTCGAGAAGAAGACATTGGAGAAGCATCGACGAGGAAGGAGGAAGCCCTAACCCTAGAAGCAAGATCCAGGAAGAATTGCCGAACCACTATTTTGGTTTGTGGAACTGGAGCGGTGTAGGGCGGAGACCGAACGAACTACTTCGTTCAGTAGTTGGCTGATGGTTGGAGCGGCAGTGGAAATCTCATTCAGTTAATTGAAGATTGCGGTGAAAGATTGATTTGGAGCGGTGATTTGCTGAGGAGTGTTGTCGAACCCAAGTTTTCGTTCGGTGATGCCGAATGAAATATCTCGTTCGATATTTGGGCATGGCGGTCCAAACGGAAGTGGTGATGCCGGTCCAGATTGTATGCACCGAACCAAAAGCATGCCAGTCCAGATTGGGCTTTGCTGAACCAAATGCCAAGTGATGTATGCCGGACCAAACCATGTTTGGTGTTTGCCGAACCAAAACCCTAAGCTACTATATAGCAGCTACCCCTCCTCATTTCTTCACTCTATAAATAGTGGAGCTTCTAGACAACAATGACAGCCATTCTAGAGAGTTGAAACTCTGTAGAATCTTGTCTGTATTGTTAATTCTTCTTATGTATAGTCTCCAAAAGTGAATAAATCTTGTAACTCTAATCTTTCAGTGATTAATAAAATATCCTCTCCCCAAGTGGACGTACACTGCCTTGCAGTAGTGGAACCACTATAAATACTGGTGTTATTTATTTTTCTGCATTGCACTGATATGTGACTGTCTGTTATGGTGTTTATCTCTATTTGTTTCGTCTCACTACAATCATGATACAGTTGTTTTCCGATGCGTTGGGTTTTTTATTCCCTTAGACTGATCATCTGAAGTGATTTTCCCTAACAGTCTGGCATTAGAGCTGCGAGGTTGATTGAGGAGTGTTAGACGCTATGGCAGAAGATGAAGTGATTCCAGTTGTTACAAGACCCTATACTAGAGGGATGTATATCGTGTTAGGATCACAGTTGGCAATTGAGAAATGGAATAGGGATAAAGACTTCGAGAAGTGGCAATGGAGGATGAAGGTTGTTCTAATGAGGAATGAAGTCCATCCAGTAGTGTTTGCCCCTGAGGAGTTGACGGCTGATATCTCATTCGCGGAAAGGAAGGAGATGGAGAAATGGGCGTTTACTACTTTACAACTAGCTATGGGAGAGAATATCATCTCAGAGATTAGCAGTGAGACCAATGCTAGGGGCATTTGGACCAAGATGGAAAATCTCTACTTAAAGAAATCTTTGGCTAACCGTTTGATATTACTGAAGACATTTTTCACCATGCGGATGAGAGAGGGTACTTCAGTGAAGGAACATCTTAATTTCTTTGATGATCTTGTGATGAAGATGAAGACTGTTGACTAGAAGATGGATGAGGAGCAAATGACAATGATTTTTTTGTGTTCTCTTCCGGAGCGATACACAGATTTCGCTAACAGCCTTATCTTCGCTAGAGACACATTGACAATGGAAGATGTGAAGTCAGGCCTTCTATCCGAGGGCTTGAGAGATCAGATGAAGGAGATAAGTGAAGGAAGTAGAGGTGGAAGTAGTAGTCATGGCCTATTTGTTGAAAGAGGTAGATATGATAAGAAGAATTGGTACTCTAGAGGGAGTTCCAAGTCAAGGAAGCCCGGTAATGGCAGGAGAGGAAAGTCTAAGGATGGGAAGTGCTTTATCTGCAAGAAAACTGGTCATGGGAAAAAGGATTGTCAAGATTTGAAGAAAAAGGAAGAAGACAGATCTTCATCATTTGCGGTGGAGAAGTCTGTATCTGACGATGTGTTGTCTGCGGTAGTATCGGATGTCTCAGATCATTGGGTGCTGAAATCGGGGGCGACTTTCCATATGATGCCTAATAAGGATTACTTTAGTTCTTTCGTTGGATGAGAGGGAAGCTCTATTCTTATGGGTAATGATATTAGTTGTAGAGCAATGGGTGAATGTACAGTGAGAATCAGGATGTTTGACGGAGTGGTATGCACTTTGACAGGTGTTCGGTATGTTTCAGGTCTTCGAAAGTCCTTAATTTCTTTAGGACAATTGGCATCTTTGGGATGAAAGGTAACTATCATGAAGGATAGTCTAAAGATTTCGAGAGGTGCACTAGTTCTTATGAAAGGAGATGTGTTTCGAAATCTGTATTTGCTAAAAGGAACCACAGTTCTTGGAGATTCGTGCGTTGGAGTAGATAGTTCTCGTGCATTGGATGCCACAAGGCTTTGGCATCTCAAGTTGGGTCATATTTCATAGAAGAGCTTAGAGTTGCTTCGAATATGGAAGATGATCAAAGGAGAAAGCTTCGACAAGATGGACTTTTGCCAGGAGTGTGTGTTAGACAAGCCAATTAAAGTATCTTTTGGAGTTGGACTCCATAGATTGAGGCAAGTACTTGAGTACGTGCATACAGATGTCTGGGGACCAGTTGCTACTCCTTCTCTTGGAGGAGTAAAGTATTTTATCTCTTTCATTGATGACTTTTCTCGGAAAGTATGGGTGTATATGATGAAGGCCAAATCAGAGAGTTTTGAGAAGTTCAAAGACTGGAAAGCGCTTGTTGAGAACCCATCTGGTTCTAGGCTGAAGGTGCTGAGATCTGATAATGGCGGTGAATTTGTCTATAGAGAGTTCCTTGACTTTTGTAGACAACATGCAATTCAGAGACATTTCACTACACTCGGAGATCCGCAATCCAATGGGGTTGCAAAAAGAATGAACATGACTCCATTGGAGAAGGCTCGTTACTTGAGATTGACTGCGGGCTTGTTTAGAGGCTTTTAGGTTGAAGCATTATCAACTGCAGCGCATATCATAAATCAAATTCAATGCTCAGCCATAGATGGGAAGATTCCAGAGGAGAAGTGGAGAGGTAAAGCAGTGTATCTTGGTTACTTCTGAATTTTTGGTTTTCCAGTGTACGTTCACCATACAGGTGATGACAAGTTGGAGGCTAGAGCATACAAGGGCATACTAATGGGATACACCGATGGTATCAAAGGGTATCAAATTTGGAACGCTTTTGATCAGAAGATTGTTCATTCCTGACATGTTACTTTTGATGAGTCTGCTATGTTCATTCCGAAGGAGAAGCTACCTACCACATTAGAAGATTCTAATAGGCCTAAGGAGATGGACGAAGTTCCCGTGTTCCAGCCAAATAGTAGAGTTGTTGTTGATGTTGTCGAGGAAAACACAGTTGATTAAACATCACATGATAGTCCATAGGTACCTTCTAGTAGTGCTGGTGATGTGCATAAATCTAGAGGAAGTTCAGGTCAAGGTGGAGCTGAAAGGAGTTTAGGTGAAGTAGTACCTACCCTGGTCAGTCGTAGGACTATTAGGCCACCTGAAAGGTATAGTGATTGACAGTTTGCGAACCTTAGCCTTGGTGATCAGTTTGACTATGCCCTACATGTGGTTCATGAGGAGTCGCTTGACCTTGATGAAGCTTTGAAGTCATGTGACAGATCGAAGTGGATGTGCACTATGGAAGAGGAGTTAGAGTCGTTGAAAAAGAACAAGACTATGGATTTAGTACCACCTCATCAAGGAAGCCGAGCCATAGGTTGCAAATGGGTGTTCAAGGTGAAGGATGATGGGAGATACAAGGCTAGACTAGTTGCTGAAGGGTTTTCACAAAGAAAGGGATTAGAGTATGATGAGATATTCTCTCCAGTAGTGAGGCATACATCCATCCGCATTTTGCTCGCTAACGTCGCAGCTCATGACTTGAAGCTGGAGCAACTGGACGTGAAAACCGCTTTCTTGCACGGAGACTTGGATGCGACCATCTACATGAAGCAGCTAGAAGGATTTGTTGTAGATGGGAAAGAAAATTGGGTTTGCAAATTGAAGAAGTCATTGTATGGACTTAAGCAGTCGCCTAGACAATGGTACAAGAGATTTGACTCTTTTATGCTTTCACTTGGTTTTGATCGTAGCATCAAAGACGCGTGTGTGTACTTCAAGCATTTAAAGAATGGTATATGGGTGTACCTACTCTTGTACGTGGATGATATGTTGATTGCTTCCAAGGATAAGGCTGAAATCGATAGTTTGAAGCAAAAGTTAAAAGCGGAATTCGAAATAAAAAACCTTGGAGAAGCAAAGAAAATTTTGGGAATGGAAATCCCAAGGGATAGAAAGATAGGACTTTCGAGCCTCACTCAAAAGGAGTACATTCGAAACGTGCTTGCTAGGTTTAGCATGGAAGGGGCAAAGACAATCAGCACACACATGCCTTTGCACATACAGCTTTCTAGTAAAGGTTCTCCGATCTCGGAAAATGACAAGGCTTATATGATGAAGGTCCCATATGCAAGTGCAGTTGGCAGCTTGATGTATGTCATGGTCTGCACTAGGCCTGACATTGCACAGGTTGTTGGATTGGTGAGTATATCCATGGCGAATCCAGGAAAGACACATTGTGAAGCAGTGAAGTGTATCTTCAGATACCTTAGATGAACTCCAAACCATGGACTTGTCTTTGGCGGCAGAGGAAGTGATTTCAGCTTGGTTGGATTTTGCGATTTCGACTATGCCGTTGATAGAGATCGAAGGAAGTCAACCTCAGGATATTTGTTCACCATTGGTGGGACAGTGATCAGCTGGAGAGCGAGGTTAGAGACGATTGTGGCTCTGTCCACTACAGAGGCAGAGCTCATAGCTGCGGTTGAAGCAGCTAAAGAGGCACTTTATTTAAGGCGATTGTTGTGTGATTTGGGCTTCGCATATGAAGGAGTGAATGTATACTGTGGTAGTCAGAGTGCAATTCACTTAGTAGAAAATCTGGCGTTCCGCTCGAGAACTAAGCATATTGAGGTGAGAGAGTCCTTTCTTGTCTCGATAAGTAAAGAGAAGCTAGTTCATCTTCAAAAAGTTCACACAAAGAAGAATGCAACAGACATGTTTACCAAGTCGTTGCCTGTTGCTAAGTTCGAGCATTGCTTGGACTTGATTCGCTTAATGAAGTGCTAGGTGCCACGGGGTGTCACGAGGGGTGAGTTATGATGGTTCATGAAGACGTTTGTTTTCATGGTGGAGATTGATAGGTTCTACACGGACTGGGTACTTCAAACACTTTGTTGACGGGCGGTGGCCTTTCCGGAGTTCGTTGACAAAGTGTAATAGGTGATGGTATTGCCAAAGCTCATTAGGTAAGTATTCATTGCTTGGAGCATGAATGTGTAGATGGAGTTGGAAGGCTTGTATGGAATTTGGTATCAAAGTGGAAATTGTTAGGAATTGATACCTGAATTCGAGAAGAAGCCATTGGAGAAGCATCGACGAGGAAGGAGGAAGACCTAACCCTACAAGCAAGCTCCATGAAGAATTACCGAACTACTATTTTGGTTCGGTGGAACTGGAGCGGTGTAGGGTAGAGACCGAATGAACTACTTCGTTCGGTAGTTGGCTGATGGTTGGAGCGGCAGTGGAAATCTCGTTCGGTTAATTGAAGGTTGCGGTGAAAGATTGATTTGGAGCAATGATTTGCTGAGGAGTGTTGCCGAACCAAAGTTTTCGTTCGATGATTTGGTGATGCCGAACGAAATATCTCGTTCGGTATTTGGGCTTGGCAGTCCAAACTTAAGTGGTGATGCTGGTCCAGATTGTATACACCGAACCAAAAGCATGCCTGTCCAGATTGGACTTTGCCGAACCAAATGCCAAGTGATGTATGCCGGACCAAACCATGTTTGGTGTTTGCCGAACCAAAACCCTGAGCTGCTATATAGGAGCTACCTCTCCTCATTTCTTCACTTTATAAATAGTGGAGCTTCTGGACAACAATGACAGTCATTCTAGAGAGCGGAAACTCTACAGAATCTTGTCAGTATTGTTAATTCTTCTTATGTATTGTCTCCAAAAGTGAATAAATCTTGTAACTCTAATCTTTTAGTGATTAATAAAATCTCCTCTACCCAAGTGGACGTACACTGTCTCGCGGTAGTGGAACCACTATAAATACTGGTGTTATTTATTTTTCTATATTGCATTGATCTATGACTGTCTGTTCTGGTGTTTATCTTTGTTAGTTTCGTCTCACTACAATCACGATTCAGTTGTTTTCCACTGCGTTGGATTTTTTATTCACTTAGACTGATCATCTGAAGGGATTTTCCCTAACATATTTCACCTTAATTTCCATTGCAATGTAAATGAAATTTTCATCGTGTCATCATTTTTAACATACATCTTTGGTAACTAGTCTAACCTTAGAGACATAAAGCAAAAGCAAAAGCAAAAGCGATATGGGAATAAGAACGGAAATAATTGTTTTAAATATTAATATATACTAGAACCCAGAGTATTGCTGGTTTGTTTACTTAAAACACTTGTTTGTACCAAAAATGGGCACAACACTCTTCGGAAGTTTTTGAAGAGATAAAAGTGAAGAATGAAAATTAAAACTGTGGGTTATCTAACAAAAACTCCAAATAACAGAAAGTAAATTGCAAAGACAAGCGATTTAGAGTGGTTCGGCGTTTTTCCTACGTCCACTATGAAGTTTGATGATTTTATTGCTCGACACTTGAAGGTTACAATAGTTTATAATGTAATACAACTGAATTTCTAAGTTAAGTCTCAATCTAAAGCAGCAGCGGTGTTCTGGAGTAGATCTGGCAAAATCTGGGCGCTCTTCAGTACTTAGAATTCTCCGACCCCTTTTCTGAATGACTAGGGGGTCTATTTATAGGTGTAGGAGGCTGATATTTCGCCTAAAATGAGGGGAGACCAATTCTGGTACGTCAAGGGGCCCACATGGCCGAAATCTGGAGATCCGGGCCCACTTTGGGATTGATTCGACCCTTGGTTCGAATCGATCAAGAAATCATCCAATCGAGCTGAAATTTGGTGTGAACATTCCTTAGGTTGACAGTTAGCTCCTGTCCAAATTTCATAGCATTTGGACTTGTAGATCTCGAGATATGATCGATTCAAGATTTCATTTCCGGTTGACATGCTCCCTTCGAATCAATGCTTTTCGCGCTCCAGGAATGGATTCGAAGTAGAGCAACTTCATGGATTCGAAGCACTCCATCTTGATGGATTCGAAGGAAGGCATCTTGATGGATTCGAAGGAAGGCATCCTGATGGATTCGAAGCACTCCATCTTGATGGATTCGAAGGAAGGCATCCTGATGGTTTCGAAGCACTCCATCTTGATGGATTCGAAGGAAGGCATCCTGATGGATTCGAAGCACTCCATCTTGATGGATTCGAAGGAAGGCATCATGATGGTTTCGAAGCACTCCATCTTGATGGATTCGAAGGAAGGCATCTTGATGGATTCGAAGCAAGGTCACTGGATGGATTCGAAGCACAGTGACACCTATGGATTCGAAGCAAGGTTACTGGATGGATTCGAAGCACAGTGACACCTATGGACTCGAAGCAAGGGAAACTTGATGGATACGGAGTGTGGCCACATTGATGGATACGAAATTGGGCTCACTGATGGATACGAAAACATGGCCTTTCCCTTCAACTTGCATCCATCATAACTTGAGCATATGAACTCGGATTGACTTGAAACTTGGAACGTTGGCTCTCATAGCTTTTCTAGTCATGTCTTATCAATTATAGCTCAATCTGGTCTCAAACAAAATTCATCGATATCCAGGGTAGACCTATGTGCACTAGATGTCCATAACGAGCGACTCTAGGTTTCTGATCAATTCCTTGGTATCTCGGCCTTGCCAAAAGGCGGGATAACATTTGCCCCCCAAAGTACGTCTTGTGGAAACATGACGTGCTTTGAAAAGCTGCAATTTCTCTCTGAACAATTATCATATCTTTCGTTGAAAGTTGTACTCTGTATTGCTGTAACTGACTGCTGTGTGATAGTGATCAGCTGCTTACTGTCGGATTCACGACGAGATGAGCATTTGATCCCTGTGAATGTCAAAGATCAAATATTAGTCAGACATATATGCATATATGTGTCATCTTGACTTTTGTTAGCGTTGCGTGGTTGCAAGTCGTTGCTGTTCAGTTTGTTATCGAAGTCCGCATCGATCCTCTCCTAAATCGACTTGAGATTCGAGTTAAAACATCGCTTTGATGATTGTCTATGATTATGTAGTGCATTGTTGTAATTGAGTGTCGAGTGCTAGCGATTTGTTGTTCACTGTTGTAATTGCCATGAGGTAAGCATTCAATTCCTGTAAATTTTAAAAATTGAATGTTAGTCTATCATACATGTACGCATGTTAACCTGGCTCCCGTTAACGTTTGCACGTTCACGAGTCGTTGTCAAGTTCTTTAGTTTTTGTTTGGATTGAGTTTTGTATCGATCCTCTCCTGGATCGAAATGAAATTCAAGTTGTAACAACGTTCGATGGTTGTTTTTGAATGCTCCTTCGTAACGATCCTCTCCTGAATCGATGTGAAGGGTTGGAATGTATGCTTCGTATCGGTGGATACGTAATATTGGATCTCGGATCGATGGATACAAAAGTAATGCTTTGTATCGATAGAGTCAAACAATCCAGACATAATCATGCAGTGATGCTTCACGGAGGATATGCCATTCCTTATTCGTTTATTCAATAAGAATCCCTGATTGTGGATAATCTTCGATAGGAGTCACCCATGACTTTTCTTCTAGATCCATCTCTAAGATCTAGTTGATCTTCATATGTCAATGCTTGGAATAATAAGCATTTCAACTGGGATAAAGTCTTTTTGCCGCGCATCCTCGAAACTGTCTAGCTTGGCCAGTGACTTAGTTTTTTCATTTTGTCCTCCGAGGAGGTGTGTAATGGTGTAATTGTCGAAGTCGACTAGTAGCTTTTGGACCCAGCTAGGATGAGGAGCAAGATGTTGCCCCCTAGTTCAATAATCTTCCCTGACTCGGTATACTACTAACCAATAATCACATAATATATGCAAAGTTTCCACTCCTAGTTTTCTTGTAAGTTTGAGTACCAAGGCTTCATACTTAGCTTCGTTATTTGTTGCAGGGAAGTTGAGTTTGAGGGCGTGGCAGATCGATCGTTCCTCAGTAGTCATTAACGCAATTCCGACGTTAAAAAAGCCGATTATTGGAAGTTTCATCTGTGTACGTCCTCCATCGGTTGGACGGTTCGCCACTGTTCTTCGGACAGTCGTCTGATGTGGTGGATTCAGATATGAAGTATGCTAATGTTTGATCATGGAGAGCTCTCCGAGGGAGATATGTGAAATCAAATTGGCTTAGCTCGATATCCCATTCGAGTATCCTTTCAGACATCTAATGTTCCCATTGGATCTAGCGTTCTCAAGTTTGAATTCAAAGAATGCAGTATAGCACTACAGGTCCGGATCTGTGATAAAATAGTTGTATTCCTGGTCTAGGACATGTTTCAGTATCTGATTGCATCTAGAGTTTGCATCATGGATGAGAGTAATTGATGTCTGATGGTTAAGTCAATTAGTTGATTGATCATTGGATGTGGAAGCTATGCTTTGCCATGCCTCGTGCAAATTTGGGTAGTCGGTGTATGTTCGCCACTCTCCTTTTGTTTCTCTCATAAGCAAAGGATTGAATACTTATTTTGGGTAGAGGATATCGCGGATAAACCTATTGGTTTTGAGTAGATTCGCCTCCTCCTTAAGTGTAGCAGATCTTTCTGGATCCATGTTGCTTTGTTTTTATTCACCGAGACATGCATCGGGTTGGCACTTAGTGCAGGGTTCTTAATGGTGGGTGAGAGTCCATAAATACACATGAGATTGAGTCCAAGCGAACATATCAAATTCACCTGAAGCAATGCAGTCGACTCTTGCACCATCATTGCGCAGAGTTGTGATCTGATCCACAATACACGTGAAGGGTTGTAGGTGCCTCATGTGTTTATTTTCAATGGTAAATGATCAGGCTTATAAGGATGTTAAATCAAAGGGTTAGTAGAATTTAGCCTCGTACTACATGCTGCTACATAGCTGGCTCCAGCTTTGAGATTGAATTTACTTGTGTTTCTGAATGATCAGTCGCCCATGAGTTTGGGTATTGATTTGATGATTCTATCTGTAGGCATCCTTTCGGTCGCAACCTAGAGTTGTTACGAATATCAAGCATGGGTCATAGGTTGAAATTGTCATAGTTAACTCTCGGATAATTACTCTTTTGCCCCCAGTGACGGGTTGGCGGATGCATTACGCGGACGGTCTGGTCTCGTCCTAGCGGTGTTTATACTGTAGTTCAAGCTTTTAGAATTAGAGTTCATTGATGAATGGTTGAATCATATTAACCTTATCTTCTTGCTTGTGCCCCCAAGTCTGGGGAGTATCTCGATAAGTGGCAAGGTAGACAATGTCCGCTTCAATTTTGTATTATATTCCATTGAACCATAGGATCAAATTAACGGACGGAGGGCCGAGTTATGCCTATCATGCATTATGTTCTAGTTCTTTCCTCTAGGCGGAATACATCGTTACTTTGCCGACATTTGGACATAAGCTAGATTCTGGATGGTCAACGACATTCGCTCTGCTGCTTATGTCGCCATACTTTGGGAAAAAACTGAAGAGTGAATCGTCTAGTCAGATCCAATGCAGGATTGGTGCTTCCCTTGTCGAATCTAGGGTAAGAATCAATGTGCAGATGTTTAGGTTGCACTTGTTTCGAATCGTTCTTTTAGCCGGATCATGGTAAGAGTCAATGAATGAATGGTCGCGTTGCATTCATTTGGAGTTGGCTGATCAACCATGTCCATTTCGATTTACGTTCTCCCGTTAGATCTAGGGATAAAGTCAGCTCAAATGCAGTCATGTCATGCTCATTTGGTCTCATGCTCTTCCTGACGGATCGAAGGAAGGCGACGAAGGACGAATGGTCAAGTCACACTCATTCGTGGTTTATTCTTTTATCTGTGCTATGCTGGTCGAAGATATTCGATGCATGCTCGGGTCACATTGATTTGTAGTTGAAGAGGATTGATATTGACCGTCGATTCGACGGCATGATGCAGAATGCTTGGACCTCATTTCCTGTCAATCCGATGGTATGATATGAAAGGCGCAGATCGACATTGCCCGTCGATCCGGCGGTATGATATGATTGGTTGCTTGTAACTTTGGGCGTCATTATGTTTGGTTGGCATTAAGGCCTCCTTGCAGTCGTTGCCTTAAGTTTTAATGGACGCTAAGCCGGAGAGGCAGCGAGTCACCTTTCTCTTCTTTCAGTAATTTGTACTTCTGCCCCCAGTCTTGGGGATAAGCCGTAATAGGCGTTATGCAATATTGTTCACTGCTTAATTTTAACATCCACACTCTGGGGAATTGTATCTTTATGACAGCTGTTGATCACTCATTTTCATGTGTTGAGTCTGCGCCTATGCTCGGGGAATGAGTGATGTAACTTGGTTGAGATGCAGTCGAAGTTGTTAGGTGGACGGGTCCACCCTCCTCGAGGCCGTACTTGATGGAGATGCAGTCGAAGTCGTTAGGTGGACGGGTCCACCTTCCTCGAGGTCGTACTTGATGGAGATGCAGTCGAAGTCGTTAGGTGGACGGGTCCACCCTCCTCGAAGCTGCATTGAATGGAGATATGGTCGAAGTCGTTAGGTGGATGGATCCACCCTCCTCGAAGCCGTAGTTGGTTGTAGTTTATACTCCGGCTCGAGCTCTAGGAGTCCGGAGTTAGTTTAATGTTTATACTCCAGTTCGCGCTCTCGAAAGCTGGAGTTTGTTGATGTTTATACTCTGGTTCGCGCTCTCGGAATCCGGAGTTAGTTAATGTTTATACTCCAGTTCGCGCTCTCGGAAGTTGGAGTTTGTTGGTGTTTATACTCCGGTTCGCGCTCTCGGAATCCGGAGTTAGTTAATGTTTATACTCCAGTTTGCGCTCTCGGAAGCTGGAGTTTGTTGATATTTATACCCAGCTCGCGCTCTCGGAGTACTTTGGGGTTTTGTGAATGTTTATACTCCGTCTCGCGCTCTGGGAGTACGGAGTTGAATGAATGTTTATACTCCGCCTCGCACTCTGGGAGTACGGAGTTAAGGAATGTTTATACTCCGCCTCGCACTCTGGGAGTACGGAGTTAAGTAAAAAGTTTGTACCCAGCTCGCGCTCTCGGAGTACTCTGGGATTTTAGGAAAATGTTTATACTCCGCCTTGCACTCTGGGAGTACGAAGTTAAGTAAAAAGTTTTGTACCCAGCTCGCGCTCTCGGAGTACTCTGGGATTTTAGGAAAATGTTTATACTCCGCCTCGCACTCTGGGAGTACGGAGTTAAGTAAAAAGTTATCGTGTATCAGCCCGTTTTTGGCCTGATGTGAGGGCTTGTCCCTGGGCTAGGTGTTTCGCTTAGCGAGTGATCGGTGGGATCCCGATTAACTTCCACTTATAGGCCCTTGAACAAAGGATGAGGTTTAGAGTATGGACGGTTAGATCGCGTCCATGTTCATTTGGATTCCGCTTTTTCCAAGCCTAAGGAGTAAGATTTGTGTTCTGGCAAGCTTTGTGCTCGAGCATAGGAAAGGATGGTCGAGCTACATCCACTTTGAGTTGTATATTTTCCCTTAAGTCGGGTGCAAGGAATGGAGAGCAGACAGTCGAGTCACATCCAATTTATACTTTGCATTCTTTCGATCGAGCTAAGGAAGAGAGTTGAAATGACGGCTCATGATGGTTAGTGAGTAGACAATCAGTCGTTGATGACTTTAAATTGAGGGTTGGACCTTTAAACATGTGTTCCCTCAAATAATCCCAAATGTCTAATGTAGGATTGGATGCATGGATGGTGACATCACGTCCACCCTTGATGTGATTCCGATTTTATCGGGCATTAGAAGAAGCATAAGTATTTTGGCAAGCTTCAAGTACGAGATGGAGAAGGCACTGTTGGGACGTATAACTCCAAGTCTTTCTTACATCTCCTAATTAAATTGCGTAGGCAGATGAGTGGATGGTCGGTTGCATCCACTTTGTACTAAAGTCCTGACCTTGTCGGTCTCTTCCGCTTTGATGCCTTGCCCCCAGTCAGGGGCATATAGTAGCCGATGAGTGGTCGAATCATGCTCATCACGATGATACCTCAATGATTTGATCATGGTCCGCGGAGGTTGTTTTGCACCCAATCTTAAGTACTCGGTTACCTGCATCATTTGCAAGTAGTTTAATTCAAGTAGGTCATATTTCGCAACGTAAATGAAATTGAATTAGAAATAATTCAAAAGAGATCAGATCAAATCTCATTGATAAGTGAGGCAGCGTCGTATGCTCGCTATTGCACATCATTCCATCCCTTCTCAGTTGGAAGTCTAACGCAAATGGTTCAATTTGATCAAAGTCCTTGATCGATAGGGGTCGGATATTCCCGGTCCTTCGTTTTATGGGGCTTGCATATATGGTCGGAGCTATCCTTCCCGGAGAAGCCTTATGGCGTTGGCGTTCACGGTAGCCATTTAGAGAAGAGGAGTTTTCTGATCTAGAATATGGAGCAGGTCCCCTCCTTATCCTGCTATGTTGATCCTTCATCTGATTCATCAACTCAAAATTTGCCTAGACATGTTGGTGTAGTTGTCGGTGGCGGTCTACCAGTTCTCTTGTCAAAGTCTGGAAATAAGCGCCGGTGATGAATTCATTTATGGATATCGGCATCAACTGGCTGCGGGCTTTGGATAAATTCGTTGGCTGCCAGCTTCTTCATTCACTTCAACAATATAAGAAGTAGATCTGGTATGTCTAACCACGATTGACAATGTTCTTTGAGGAATGGGGGAAGACAGCTACATTTGATGGCAGTCATCACTCTTGGTGTAAGCCATGCGCAATTCTCACTTCATGAGGTAGTGCCGGAGGTTGTATTTCCATAACACACCGACATAGTTAACATGTTGAATTTTCACTGGAAGTTCTGCTTGTAGGATGGTTTCAACGAATAGGTCTCGACTAGGAAAGATTCTCCAATCGGCATTATGATCAGGCTCATTTTATTGCCCAGGGGTCTTGTAACACTGGTCAATGACGTATGCATGATTGCGTTCGAGTGGTTTGCAATGCCGATAGGACGGTGAGTTGGTTAAAATGGGCTAACAGATTGGTGTTTATCCCAAACTTTCATCCAGATAGGGGACCTATATAGGGTATTAAGGAAGTCTTCTTGAGGTTGTATGCCATGCTTTTAGTCATGTGGACGTAGAATGATTAAGATGCGGGCATTTGAAGATGGTTCAGCGGTGACCAACTATGCTTTGAGTCGGTAGAGTAGACAGTGTAGGGGAGTCGTCATATTAGCCGTCGTACCATAGTTGTCAACTCAGGAGTTTGAAAGCTGGTCAATTGGAGGAAGTTGCATTCCACCTTAAAAGCATGATATATTAATCAACCCCAGTTCTTGGCATATTAACTAGGTTCTCCAGCCTCTGGGAGTACGGTTGAGTAGCATTTCTTTACCCATTCCTTGATTGCAACTCAACATTTGTTGTTGTGATCTCATATGTCTTGTTCAGTCATGGAACAATTAGAAGCACGGATGGAATGTTCCTTCACTAAATTGGTGATTGAATTCACTATGCGGGTGCCCTGCGCTGCGGCTAGCCTCTTTTTAGGAAATTTGGGTCGTACCCGAAAAATAATTTTTTTTTGAAATTTTGTATCGATACGAATTAGAGCAGTTGCGATCGATACGAACAGAGCGCAGGCGAAGCAGATCGAGTCGAAATGATCGATTCGAACAGAGTGATGCGAAGCAGATCGATTCGAAGTGATCGATTCGAACAGAACGATGCAAAGTTGATCGATTCGAAGTGATCGATACGAATTGGGCTCGATCGAATCGATACGAATGGAGCGATGCGAGGTGATCGATTCGAATTGGGCTCGATCGAATCGATACGGACGAAGCGACGCGAGGTTGATCGATTCGAAGTGATCGATACGAATAGGGCTCGACCGAATCGATACGAACGGAGCGATGCGAAGCTGATTGATTCGAAGTGATCGATACGAACGGAGTGATGCGAAGCAAATCGATTCGAAGTGATCGATACGAACAGAATAATGCAAAGCAGATCGATTCGAAGTGATCGATACGAACTTTGACATTTTTTCTGGATACGAAATAATGGATTCGAAATGATTGATGAATGCAGTTCCTCTTAGATCTTGAGCAATCTGAATAGAATAGATGGAACCACTTGACGACAGATCTGGATCTTCTCCTTAGATTTTTGTAATCCAACGATGGTAGTAGATCCATAGAGCAGAAGGAAAAACTGCGTTTTTTCTCAGTGAAAGCACCAAAGTGTTTGTACCAAAAATGGGCACAACACTCTTCGGAAGTTTTTGAAGAGATAAAAGTGAAGAATGAAAATTAAAACTGTGGGTTATCTAACAAAAACTCCAAATAACAGAAAGTAAATTGCAAAGACAAGCGATTTAGAGTGGTTCGGCGTTTTTCCTACGTCCACTATGAAGTTTGATGATTTTATTGCTCGGCACTTGAAGGTTACAATAGTTTATAATGTAATACAACTGAATTTCTAAGTTAAGTCTCAATCTAAAGCAGCGGCGGTGTTCTGGAGTAGATCTGGCAGAATCTGGGCGCTCTTCAGTACTTAGAATTCTCCGACCCCTTTTCTGAATGACTAGGGGCTCTATTTATAGGTGTAGGAGGCTGATATTTCGCCTAAAATGAGGGGAGACCAATTCTGGTACGTCAGGGGGCCCACATGGCCGAAATCTGGAGATCCGGGCCCACTTTGGGATCGATTCGACCCTTGGTTCGAATCGATCAAGAAATCATCCAATCGAGCTGAAATTTGGTGTGAACATTCCTTAGGTTGACAGTTAGCTCCTGTCTAAATTTCATAGCATTTGGACTTGTAGATCTCAAGATATGATCGATTCAAGATTTCATTTCCGGTTGACATGCTCCCTTCGAATCAATGCTTTTCGCGCTCCAGGAATGGATTCGAAGTAGAGCAACTTCATGGATTCGAAGCACTCCATCTTGATGGATTCGAAGTAGAGCAACTTCATGGATTCGAAGCACTCCATCTTGATGGATTCGAAGGAAGGCATCTTGATGGATTCGAAGGAAGGCATCCTGATGGATTCGAAGCACTCCATCTTGATGGATTCGAAGGAAGGCATCCTGATGGTTTCGAAGCACTCCATCTTGATGGATTCGAAGGAAGGCATCTTGATGGATTCGAAGGAAGGCATCCTGATGGATTCGAAGCACTCCATCTTGATGGATTCGAAGGAAGGCATCCTGATGGTTTCGAAGCACTCCATCTTGATGGATTCGAAGGAAGGCATCTTGATGGATTCGAAGGAAGGCATCCTGATGGATTCGAAGCACTCCATCTTGATGGATTCGAAGGAAGGCATCCTGATGGTTTCGAAGCACTCCATCTTGATGGATTCGAAGGAAGGATCCTGATGGTTTCGAAGCACTCCATCTTGATGGATTCGAAGGAAGGCATCCTGATGGATTCGAAGCACTCCATCTTGATGGATTCGAAGGAAGGCATCCTGATGGTTTCGAAGCACTCCATCTTGATGGATTCGAAGGAAGGCATCTTGATGGATTCGAAGCAAGGTCACTGGATGGATTCGAAGCACAGTGACACCTATGGATTCGAAGCAAGGTCACTGGATGGATTCGAAGCACAGTGACACCTATGGACTCGAAGCAAGGGAAACTTGATGGATACGGAGTGTGGCCACATTGATGGATACGAAATTGGGCTCACTGATGGATACGAAAACATGGCCTTTCCCTTCAACTTGCATCCATCATAACTTGAGCATATGAACTCGGATTGACTTGAAACTTGGAACGTTGGCTCTTATAGCTTTTCTAGTCATGTCTTATCAATTATAGCTCAATCTGGTCTCAGACAAAATTCATCGATATCCAGGGTAGACCTATGTGCACTAGATGTCCATAACGAGCGACTCTAGGTTTCTAATCAATTCCTTGGTATCTCGGCCTTGCCAAAAGGTGGGATAACAACACTAAAACTAAATAATATCTGAGATTCAGTTCAAACAATTTGATTTTAATAACTTATCGTGCTAGAATTTTTTTGCAATCCAAGTAACGATATTTTTCAGCTTCACTTTTGCAAAGTTGTAAAGAAAATCTTCCATCCATTCCAAATATTTTGTATTCCTTGAGATTTTTTATCATGATATTGGACATATTTTGATCACAAAAGAAACATGTCCTCATCGAATTTGAAA
Organism: Allium fistulosum; assembly: GCA_030737815.1. NCBI lineage: Eukaryota > Viridiplantae > Streptophyta > Magnoliopsida > Asparagales > Amaryllidaceae > Allium > Allium fistulosum. The sequence goes on along the minus strand of CM060903.1, from coordinate 1,286,468,093 downwards.
CGGTTCTCCTCTGTTTTGGTATTTGTTTTCATCAAATTCTCTATTAAGATGAGAAAATCACGGTTCTGACTAAGAAACATTGGCCTTTTTGAATGTTCATGCTTCTAAGATATAACCGGTCCGATTGCTCACTGTCCTATTGAATTTACATAATAGATGAAAGACCATGTTCAATTGTATGCTTTTTCCTATGTAAAATTCATATCCAGCTTCTAGTCAGATAATACTTTTGTCTAATATTTGTATATTCGTATCAACATTTTACAGATTTGAACTTGGTACACGCATTCTGTTACATTTTTTAAATCTCTTATGGTCAAACGCTTCTCAACATCCATGATGATATAAACGAGTGTAAATGACCTCTTAGCTATATTCCTTTTTTGAGAAGCTGGGTTGGTGTTAGTCTATATACTAGATCTATAATCATTTAAATGAACATAACATGCCTTCCATGATATGGACTCTGAAACAAATTAGCATTCATATGTCATTTTGGGAATTTTATTCACTTGACCCATTTTAGCATTGCAAATTTTTTCGCAGCTAATTATCATTGCATGAATTTATTTTTGTATCATTGGACATGCTTGCGTTTTTGCAGTTCACTTACATATTTACCTAATTTTATTGCACCGTTGCAGAGAAGAGAAGAATCATATGCACCACAAACCATGTTATTGATCCTAAATCTCAAGAAAGCCATCTTTAAGTTTTCTGGCTTCAACCACCGAGTTATAATTAAGAGGTTTTAAGTAGCAGTTCACATACGATTATGGCCTTATGAATTCTCGACTAGGCTTCTTCAGAACAATATTGTTGGATTATCGCTTCAGTGCTACAGAGAGCAGGTCACTGTTGAGCCCATACTTGATTCTTTTGTGGTAACATTGGTAATTATCTTGATGTTGGTAGTTTGCTCAATCATATTTGAACAGTTATTACTATTATTGTGCATAATCGCATGTTGAACAGCTCTAGCTTATAACTAAGGTATTTAACAATGTGAGATTGCATTGCATAGGTAGTCAACCCTTTACATCAAGACTTTCAGTGGCATTGCTCCTAGTCTATCTTTTAACGTGGTCAAACTGTTACCCAAACCAATCAATGATGACAACCACCTTGTACGTTTCAAAGAAACAGAGTACCCTCTTAAATGGATTATTTGTCTTCTTGTGCGACCAAGAAGTTGAGTTTTATTGACACATGGAAGTTGAAGAATACAAATAAAAAACGCATGCATAATTGAATAATAATTCAAAGTCAACTTCTTATGGGAATTAGTTATTATACATGTATACGTTGTTATACAATATATGTCCTGGGGATAACAGTTGTCCCATATCTCATATCATATATTCTATAGAACGTAGGTGAACATGGGTTTATTTTCCCCCTTGTGTTATGAAACTAAGATCATTTGTGTTTTGGCAAAATTGTTCTTATGGTATAACTTCAAACTGGAATAACCAGTTGTATCAAATATAGCGTTGAGAGTTAAATGTAATAGATAATGAAGTAAGAGAGTATAACTCTCGTGTATATGTCTGTAATAAGTTGCGGTTAAGCATTGTGCATTTGGGCATACCCGCAAAGCCCACTAGTATTTTGTCTGTATAAATACAACGCAAGCATGTACAACAATGTAATGAGAATATCAATATATCAAATTTTCTTTTACATGGTATCGGAGCTAAAGTAAATTGCTTAACAGCAAATTGATCAAAATCCTAAAAAAAGGAAAAAGAAACTTGAATCTCATCAGAACAATCTCATCATCTGAGATTTTGGTCACACAGTTTAACAACTGTGTAACAATCTTGAAATTTACCATCATTTGGAGAGGTTACCTTGCCAAGAAGGGAGATATCAGAGATAATTCATCACCTATCATCCCCCTGGCTGCCACCACTCCATCAGATCATCAAGATTCTGATCAACCTACCTGAAGTGCCATGCCTAGAGCCACCTGTCAGATCTGAATCATCATTCAAGCGAAATTTGGCTGCACTTCATCTCTGTTTTGTTTGCATCACTGTTATTCACTATTGCTGATCATCTTCTTGATAAGTTTTCATCATCATGTCTGAAGGAGGCAGTGACAACACCAACACACCTCATGAACAATCAAGAACCACTCAGCAACAATCCAGTACTACCCAAGAACTCATCAAATCTATAATCAAGCCACAAAGTCAGATCATCACCATTCAACTTGATGAATCCAATTATTTGCTCTGGAAATTCCAGATTGAGACTGCTATCAGAGGATATGGACTGCAAGAGTACGTTCTTGGCACTCTAATTACTCCTCCAAGATTCACTACAGAACATGAAGGAAAACTAGTAAGCAATTCTGAATACACAATTCATGAAAGACAAGATAGTCTAATTAGTTCTTGGTTGTTATCATCTATTAGTGCCAGTTTATTACCACAGTTAGTTGGGTGTAAAACCACACATGAAATATGGCACACTATTGAACAAATATTCAGTTGTTAATCTGCTGTCAGAATAATGCAATACAAAAGACAATTACAAAACTTGAGAAAAGACAATGTCAGCATGAGAGAATATCTCTCTAAGGCCAAGATAATTTGTGATCAGTTAGCCTCAGCTGGACATAAGGTAACTGACACAGAATAAATATTGTGCATCTTAAGTGGATTAGATGAAGACTATGAAGCAGTAGTTGCTATAATATCATCTAATGAAAATCTACCTTCACTGCGAAGTGTTCAATCCATTCTCATTGCACATGAGGAAAGACTAGAGCAAAAGAAACCAGCAAATTGGGAATACAATGCTAACTATGTATCAATAAGCAAAAGCAAGAATTAAGAAAAAAATCAAGGCAACAGAAACCAACCAAATAGCTCTAGAGGTGGTCAATCAGGAAGATTCAGAGGAAGAGGTGGTAGATGGAACCCTAATAACAACAACAAACCAAGATGCCAAATTTGTGAGAAATATGGCCACACTGCCAACAAGTGCTATTTCAGATTTGATGTCAACTTTACACCAGTACAACAAGGAAACAGTAATTCAAGACCTCAAAATCCCAATGTTAACATGGTCAGTGCACAACAGGAGTCAACACCAGACAATACAAATACAAACATAGCAAAGGCTGAAGACATACATGATGACAGCTGGTATCCAGACTCTGGTGCAACCAATCATGTAACAAATAACATGGGCAACTTGAATCTTGGCAATAGAGAATACAAAGGTACACAGTCTTTACATATGGGGAATGGTAATTCTATAAAAATCTCTCATATTGGAAATGCAAGCATTAATGGAACCAGACAGTTATACCTTAATAATCTATTGATGGTTCCATTAATCAGAAAAAATCTAATGAGTGTGTCACAATTTGCCAAAGACAATAATGTGTACTTTGAGTTTCACTCTACATATTGTCTGATTATAGATAATCTAACTAGTGAAGTTCTTTTGCAGGGTAAAGAACATAAAGGACTACACAAATTTGATGCACCAAATTCAATAAATGTTGAAAATAATAAAAAATGGTGTAACATTTCTGAAATTAAAAATATTGAAAACTTTGATGTATGGCATTGTAAGTTGGGACATGCCTGTTTGAATGTAATAAAACATGTCTTGAGCAGTTGTGGCAATACTCATATTAGTAAAATTCCTGATTGTTATACTTGCACATTTTGTCAAATGGGTAAAAGCCATAAGCTTGTATTTCCATATTCAAAGACTATCTACAACAAACCTCTTGAACTTGTTGCTACAGACTTATGGGGGCCAGCCCCTATACATGCTGATTATGGCTATAAGTACTATATTTCATTTATTGATGCCTATTCTAGATATGTATGGATTTACTTTCTAAAGTCTAAATCTGAAACTAAAGATGTTGTGTTACAGTTTATCTCTAATGCAGAAAGGCAGACAAACTGTCAATTGAAAGTCATACAAACAGATGGTGGTAAAGAATTTTTACCCCTGAAGGGTTACTTTCAAATGAAGGGGATTACACAGAGAGTTACATGTCCATACACTTCTGAACAAAATGGTCTCATTAAGAGAAAACACATGCATATAGTTGAAACTGGTCTAACACTGTTAGCACAGGCATCTCTACCATTGAAATTCTGGCCAGATGCTTTCTCTACTACAGTCTACCTGATTAATAGACTGCCTACAAAGGTTATAAAATTTGAAAGTCCAATAGAAGTGCTATTTAGTGTCAAACCAGACTACCAAAGTCTAAAGACTTTTGGATGCCTATGCTTTCCTTACCTAAGACCATACAACATACACAAGCTTGATTACAGATCCAAACCATGTACTTTCTTAGGATATGCTACCAGTCAGAAAGGATATAAATGTCTTGATGAAAATGGCAAAATATATATATCCAGACATGTTATATTTAATGAGCATGAGTTTCCTTTTAGAAATGCAGCAATCAAAACAACTCAAAAAATATGCAATTCAAAGCTTTCAATACCTCAAGTGCTACCCTCACCAGAAGTTGTCATACCAATAAATAGCATTGGTCATCATGAAGGAAGTGACATCAGTCCTCAACACACAGTGTCCAAAAATGAACCAGGTCAAGGATATGCACCAGTAAGATCTGACAGCATAGCACAAGATACAAGTCATCACTCAGACCCCTGTCAAGTACTGCATGAAACCCAGCTATACAGTACTCAACCAGAAGTTACTGATGAAGACAGACATCCATCCACACCTACAAACACTGGACACCATATGATGACAAGAGCAAAGTGTGGAATATTCAAGCCAAATACATACAATATTGAGTCTGAAAACACTGAGCCTAGCACATATCAGCAAGCAATCTTGGATGACAATTGGAAAAATGCTATGGAAGAGGAATACAATGCACTAATAAAAAACAACACATGGGATCTTGTACCTCTACCAGTGAATAAAAACATAGTTGGATGCAAATGGACATTTAGATTAAAGAAAAATCCAGATGGCTCAATTCTTAAATACAAGGCAAGATTGGTGCCAAAGGGGTATTCACAACAAAGTGGATTTGACTTTAATGAAACTTTTTCTCCTATTGTGAAACCCACTACCATCAGAGTTATACTAACAATTGCCTTGCATAAGAACTGGTCCATCAAACAATTAGATGTTAATAATGCCTTTCTTAATGGTGAATTGCAGGAGGAAATATATACGGAGCAGCCACATGGGTTCACAAAGGAGAACAAAAATCAGCTAGTATGAAAACTCAACAAAGCACTATATGGGCTCAAGCAAGCACCAAGAGTTTGGTTTGACAAGCTGAAGACACTTTAGCAAAAAATGGCTACGACTCTACTAAATATGATAACTCATTATTCACTAAATTCTTTAATAACACAATAGTCTATATACTGATTTATGTTGATGACTTTGTTATTACAGGAAACAACAAATCAAAAATCATGAATATCACACAATGCTTGAAAGAAGAATTCTCAATCAAAGACCTGGGGGACCTAAACTACTTTCTTGGCATAGAAGGCAAAAGAACATCAACATCAGAAATCCACTTAAATCAAAGAAAGTACATCAATCAAATAATTCTGGTTAAAGCCAAAATGGACAAAGCAAATCCCTTGCCCACTCCAATGATAAGCAACAGTCATCTCTCAAAAAATAGAGGTGAACCAATTCTAAATGATAAGGAATACAGAAGCATTGTGGGAGCACTACAGTATGTTACTATCACCAGACCAGATATTTCGTTCAGTGTAAACAAAGTGAGTCAGTTTATGCAAAGACCCCTTGATGAACATTGGAAAGCGGTGAAAAGAATTTTAAGATATTTAAAGGGCACAATCGATCAAGGACTAATTCTACAAACAAGTACTATTCTGTGTATTAATGGCTTTACTGACTCAGATTGGGCTACTGATCAGGATGATAGAAAATCTACTACAGGATACTGTGTCTATTTAGGCAAAAACCCAGTACCTTGGTGTGCAAAAAAACAATCTACTGTATCTAGATCCAGCACAAAGGCTGAGTATAGAAGTATTGCTAGTGTTACAGCAGAAATTATGTGGCTAACATCACTACTAAGCGAATTACAAATCAAATTATGCAACAGACCAACTATCTGGAGTGATAATCAAAGTGCAATCTCAATCTCAGCAAATCCAGTACTCCACTCTCACACAAAGCACATCGAACTCGACTTATACTTTGTGAGAGAGCAAGTAATAAAGAAAAACATAGAAGTCAGATACATACCTTCAACTTACCAGAAGGCCGACATTCTAACCAAGCCACTATCTCGACTAAACTTTACTAGATTTAGGCGAGAACTTAACGTGGATGAAGCAGACACTAATCTCAGATCCAAGGCACAGATCTATATTCCTGAAGCCTTCGAGGACGAAGACAAGAATCATCAAAGCCTCATCTTACAGCTCGACCAAGAGTGAAGTCACTTCACAAATTACAAATCATTCCGTATGCTAATGAAGTTTTAAGACTCAGGAGAAGAAAGGAAATCAAATCAAAGAAGTTGAAGAAGCCAATTTTTCACTGGCGGCTCCAGATCTCACAAACCCTAACCTTCGCGTTAGGTTTGAGGGGGCATAATAGATAATAAAGTAAGAGAGTATAACTCTCGTGTATATGTCTGTAATAAGTTGCGGTTAAGCATTGTGCATTTGGGCTAACCCGCAAAGCCCACTAGTATTTTGTCTGTATAAATACAACGCAAGCCTGTACAACAATGTACTGAGAATATCAATATATCAATTTTTCTTTTACAGTGTTGTATAAAAATACCAAAAATATCTTTACTCTGAATCCATGAAACTCAACCATGTTAGTGGTATATTTGATATTTCATGTGGTATAACACCACTAACTCTTGTGATATACCACATTCTTTTCTAGATGGGTCTTATGATATTTGTAGGATCGCATATGCTTCCGGATATAAAATTGTTATATTAATAGGTGATAATAGATAATAATATTATTAGATGATGTATGGTTGATTGACTCAACCTAATGTCTGTGAAGAATAGAAGAGTGACTTATGATTTGTGAGTTTTCAATTATGAAGGTGCCACTTGCTTCCCGGTTCTATTTAGAATCTGAACCCAGTTCTTTTAGTTTCGTATCGATATCATAGCTTTTTTGTTATATAGGTTATGACAAATGGCAATTATCCTGCTAGGTGATCTTTTTGTGTCATAGAATTTAAAGAGTTGCCTAGCTAGTTGCTTGTTACTTAAAACAATGTAGCATTTTCATGATCTTCCTCGTGCTTAAAGATATAGATCCTAGTATTTATTTATTAGGAACCATGACCACACTTTGTCGCATTTTAAATAACACATATAGACATCATTTGCTTAGAAGACATCGTATATACATATGTATGTACGTGTATGTGTGTATGTAATATATATATATATGTGTGTGTGTGTGTGTGTGTGTGTGTGTGTTTGTATGGTCTCGCTATTATATTAAAGCACAAAACGAGAACACAATATATATTGATCGTCGGATCTTATTGGGGTTGAATTCAGAACGAGATCTAATGGTTGTGATATGTTCTGTCAAACATTACCCAACACTACTTGATATATGTTTATTTTTCACTTCATAAAAGACTCAAAAAGCAAAAGCAGGTTGTTCAAAATTTTGGAGAACATTTCTTTTAAGATTTTAACGATGCAAAAAAAACACTACCTAAGGTTAATAGATGGATTTTCATTTCAATTTCAGTTTTCTAACGATACGCATCATTAAAGTACTTATTATTTGGGAGTTTAACATGAAAAATAATGTAAACAGCTAACAAAAAAATTGTAGGACATGCTGCAAGCGCGATTGAGATTAAGAATCTACCACTACAAGGAATACAGTAAATAGCGACGGAAGCTTCCGACGGCCGTCGAAGGGGATTTCCGACGGTTATCGAACCCCATACATTTTCATAAATAAAATATAGTGGCCGTTGAAAACCTTCAAAAACTGACATAAATTAGCCGTCGGCGGCCGTCGAAAGCCGTCGGAAATTATCGTGTATACAGGCTCCAGGCCGAGAGTCATCTTCATTATTCCCTCTCCTCCAAAGTCGACCAAATCCCTAACCCACCACCACCTCCCCATCGTCAGCTAGCCCCCGAGCCTCCCTGATCATCTCCAACTTCATCATTCTCCACTCTCGACAAGCCTAGGCCCTTCATCAATCTTCAATCGGGTTTTATTCCTAAACCCTAATTAGTTTTGATTTGTTAAATTAGAGTTAATTTGTTGTTATAGTTGTATATATAATACCCTATCGATTGTTTGTTATACCCTATTGAATGCTAATTAGGTTGTTATTATAATTGTTTATCATTTAAATGTTGAGAAAAAAAATTGTTCAGTGTATATATATGTGCGTTAATTGGTATATATGTGTTAATTAATTAATGCATACACGCATTAGGGCTAGTTTGGATTAATTAGAGTCGATGCTCAGGATTTAATGTATGCGTTTTTAAGATGACGAAAATGACGATTTAGTGTATGCGTTTCTTAGAATGTAAATAAATAATTGTAAAAATCGTTGTATAATACGTTTTACTTTTTATAAATATATTAGAGAATTTTTAGCCCCGTTTGACAAATATTGTATATGATCGTTGTATGGATATTCGTTTTATCACAGAACAGACATTTATATTCATCCGATATAATATTTGTCAAATTTGTCCCTGTATTGGATAAGTTACAAACACAATAGAGTAATTATATTTTGCAAATCATTTCATTTTAAACGGTTCACAAAATTTTGACAACACTTTATTTTTGTTCCCTGTGTACACACATATGTGTATAATACAGGGAACAAAGGGGAAATGCTGCCGAAATTTTGTTGAATCGTTTAAAATTAAATGATTTACAAAATATAATTACTACTGTGTTTGTAATGGGAACTAGGATGACCAACCATCAAAGTGTAAAACAATAACCTAAAAATTGTAAATTATATTCTTATAATAATTTGTGTAAATCCGTTTGAAAATAAAATTAAATAGAATAATATTATATATTTGCAAAATTTTAAATGTATGATTTAATTGAAAAATAAAATGTCAACACGTAAATGATTAATACGTTTTTATGTTTTAAAGTAGGAAAAATGGTCAATTATTTTATCGATCGGAGCTGGATGTACCTGTTGGAACTAGACTAGCCCACAGTGGAAGTTATGGATGAATTTCAAAATTTTACCCTATTGGATCTTTTATTGGGCCTATGAAGTCTAACTGAATTAGAACATTTCTAAATTTCATTTAAATAAAATCATTTTTTTTATTTAAATTCAAATATTAAGATATAAAATTAATTTTATTTGATTTAGTTTATACATAAATGTATCATATACATATATGTTTGAGTGAATGTGTAACATAATAATTCATGAAAGGTATAATATACCTATATGTAGATATTGAGATTTACATCGCAACAAACATATTAGCTCATTTTGTATGTCATGTATGTTGTCCAAATATGTGCATGTATATGTGTTACAAAACACACACACATGTATGTATAAATATATTATATATAATATATGAACATAAAACATTTATATATAGACAAATATATATAGAAAGAGAGAGAATAATTATTAAAAATTATTTATAATTCAAAATTAACTTAGTTTTGCAAACATAATAATTTTAATATTTTAATTTGTATATATTAAAAATAATGTTTTCATCCATAAATAATTAACATAAAATAATTTATTGATGAAAACTTAAATTTTACAATTTTCGAAAATCTAGGATCACAAAATAGAGCTTAGGAAAAATCTGGAGATTTTTAATGTTGAAATATTATTTTTAAAAACAAATACATAGAATTCGACAATAATTATTTAATATATTATTAAAAATTCAAAATTTAAAATTTTAGAAATTCTAAGATCATGAATGAAAGTTTACGAAAATTATTTTAGAAATTTTCAATTAAATTATTAATTTTAATAAATCATAAATAGTTTTTTCGAAATAATATTAATTATTAAAAATACTAAACTTTATTGAAAAATTCCTAAATTTTTTCTCTATGTTTCAGAAATGATATAATATTTTTTAAAAATATAAAATTGAATTTTTAATGTAATAATAACTTTATATATAATAAACAATTCAAAAATTCAATAAATGTTAATTTAAAAATATGAAAATATGTATGATAATTAATTTTCGAATTTTTAAATTCATATTATATATAAATAAGTGTACTATAATTTTTAGATCATATACATATATATATATATATATCTTATATATATGCATATATGCTATTATGAGAGAGAAATATACACTAATATATATATATATATATATGAATTTACTAATAAATATATATAAAAACAATTATTAATGACAAAAATTGAATTTGTACAGTAAACAACTTTTGTCTATACATAAATAAAATAGTATAATAAACAAATTATGCACATAACCAAACTGATTTGTGACAATCACATCTACTTACAAAAATCTCACATAACTAAACGTATAATAGCAATATATTTAAACAGATATGAAATTGCTCGTTATAGGATCATAGAATATAATTTAATTATTGTAATATGAATTAAAATTACCAATTTAATGATGCATTTGAATCCACGTTGAAGCAATGACTTCCCTTCATTTTACTCTTCTTGATTCATTAGATTGCAAGTCTGGAATCACCGACCTCTAACTATCGAATAATATTATTTTAATTTGAAATATATTTGAGAATTTTGAATTTGATTGAGAGCTATGTTTTTAATCTGCAATGTAGAAGGTAATGGCAGCCAAAAAAATTTCATCATTATTTTCAGAGATACATACATATATATATGTATATACATACATATATATATGTATATACATACATATATATGTAGGGTTGTATTAGAGAGAAACGAGGAAAAACTTTTTACTCATTCTCACTTGATCTCAACCCATTATCTCTAAGCCAATTCCCTATGTTTTAGCCACTCATAGACCTTCCCAAAACCGAAATTTTGCAGGCCTAATGATGGCCTTAAACCCATCTAAGCCCAAGCCAAAATACTATACAATTAAATCTAATTTAATCGCTTGTCGATATATTTATCGATCGATATATTTATAACCGTTATAAATATATATAACATTATATATTTCTCAAATCATATTCAAATTTTATAATTAATATTTCATAAATATTAATTAACTTAATTAATTTTAACAATTATAAACTAATTAAATCATTCGGTCTTAAGAGAATTCATCATTTCGGCTGTGTAACTCTTGGGTGTAAATTTGGTCGGCGATTAACATCAAACTATTCTAATGTTAACGTTCACACATCACTTAGAAGGTGGTGTGACATTATGGCCAAATTTATCGCTTACTCATTTTCGGTAAAATCCAATTTTAGTTTAATAAGCGTTACCCGGTTGTGACATTTGTTTACACCAATTCTCTTCGTCAAAACTATATCACTTTGGACTTATGGAATTTGGTAATGGTCAAAATTCCAACCTCATCCACATTCAACTTTATAGTCCAAATACAAAGGCCTTGGTTCAATAATAACAATTATTATTAACCGAAATGATCTGGGCAGAGACTTTGACTTTGAGTTGACTTGAGTTGACTATGATACTAACCGCATATAACTGAGGAGACGAATCCTCTCTTGAATAGTGATTCACTTCCAGTACTTCCACTCAACCCAACTATAGTCACTCGATGGACGTCATGCCATGATTTGGCTAATCAAAGCGAAGCTTTCATATTGAAGATCCATAGTATTCTCAAGTCGAGAGAACTGTGTAAATCAGTCACATCCATATTTTCTGTTTGACCTTAGTTATATTAACCAACATAAAACTATCGAGTGAGTCGTTCCATAGTTATCCAATAACTATTAGTATGTAACCACTAGGTGCCCCCAGCAGTCATGAGTAATACATTGCCCAAATTTTGAAGAGCGTTACGTACTCCAGTCTCAACGGATACATCGATATCCAGTCTCGATGCATCTTGACTAGGAACATTTAAAATGCTATATTTGTTTCGTTGTGATAAATTACTCACGGTTACAACAATTTGTCACTACTATCACAAAATATACCACTTATGGATTTTTCTATTAAATATACTTTTAATTGAGTTAATTAATTAATATAATCATATTTTACCAAGTATATAATAGGAAGAAAAACCTTTTATTTCGAACAAGATTGGTCAACGAGTTAGATATATGTAACAAATTACATAATTGCCCTAGGGCATACTCCTAACTTTATCAATCTCCCACTTGCACTTGGGGTCAATTATGGAATCTAATTCCAACTTCTCCAATCAGTTTTCTCAAAACCAATTAGGTCAGTCCCTTAGTGAATTGGTATGCTATTATGTTTTAATTATCTACTTTGTCGATTAACTCTCTTTGACACTGATAAACTGCCTTTATCATGTGGAACGATTCGAAGTATGTCTTTCGACTTCTAGTGAGCTTTAAGTTCTATCATGACCAATTTCATGACATTGTTATCTTATAACAATATTATGGGATTCTCAATATTTGGAATCACCTTTGGTTCAATTATAAATTTGTGCATTTATATCTATATACATTGGTTTATTGTAGCGCTATTCAAGTTAATGTTTTCAACATTTCTTTGAATCGACCACAATCACTTTTATTTTGAAACATTTCAAATTAAAGATTTTAACTTGAATTTTATCATTGACATGCTATACTCAATATCACTTATAAAAGTTTGTGTCCAAACGTTCCATCATAACGAGTTCGTTATTTCTATAAACAATTCTCTAGTATTTCATAAATACGCGAAAACACCTCAAACAACCATTTAGTGATATCAATTTGGATTTTATATTTGCTCCATGTATCAAATACATAAACAAAACACAATATCATACACAGCATTATTTGTATGATAATTCCTATTGCTAATGCATAAGGAATCCAACTTACATGTTCTCTTTTTAATAGGGTGCTCTTGTATATCGTTTTGGGACAATCCCTATATCTTTTATACTCACCATAAAAGACATCATTTACAATCCAAAATTGAGTATTAAAACAACTAAAGTTGATTTTAATACAAGCATATTGTTAAAATCAACAACGTGTTGTTTACTTATAGTTTAGAAATATCAATGTACCTTTTAACGTTCTTTCTTATGAACACATGCTTCCTCTGCACTTTGATTGAAAATCAAACTATTTGATATTTCTATCAAAATACTTATTCAATCTTGATGCTTATAAAATGATACATTCGTATCATTTCTTGGATCATATCCAAAGACTCATAAACCCAATATCGCTCCCACTGAGTTTGGGCATTTTTGGTTAATATGTGTAAACGGCTTACTCTAAATCATTATTTAGAATTTTCTATTTCAATGCATAAGGACCAAACACTAAGTTTTATCGAGCGATAATTTTGTGAGTAAATTGAATTAACTTGAGCATGTTGAATACCGAATCTGTTATGCTAATTTCAACAATTGAAATTTGCGATATTATTCTTATCAATATTGCTCATTTAATTCCAACCACATTAGTCTTTCTAATAAAGACACAATCTCGGCCGATGGATCACATCTCTTTGGTTACGACCACCAAAATTATATTTTGATAGCGTACGTGGAATTCTTTCAGATCTGCACATCAAATCACATAGAGTCCACAATCTTAATGGTTTAATTGAACAAACTAGGTTAATGTATATTTTCGACATTAATAAGAAACTCATAGCTTCTCTTCGATGTACGAGAATAATTATTAGACATTCTAATGCTTTGTGTTCATTTAGGTTATTTAATTTCACTTCATCTCATATAATCAGCTCAATCTATGGATCAGATCCAATTCCATTTTACTACCAAAATTTCTCAAAGAAATTCCTTCACAATGAAGTTGATATACCTTGAAACAATAATTGTTTCTTAGTGCAAATAGAATAGAGATTTATAAACACTTTATGAGCCTTTTTATTTATAAAACTGATTTTAGTTTACAAAAATTATGTTCAAAACATAAATATGTCATTTGATGATGGACCTTTCAAAAACTTTTTGGAGATTCATACAAGATCCCTCATGAATAATTATTACATGCAATCTTTCGACTCGCACAACCTGCCAACTCCTTGGCCTAGGATATGTTGGGATTTCTTACAAACCCTTATCTTGTATGATTTTGTAAACTGTTGTTTAGATGAAATAATATCAACCTTGTGTACTACTCTTAAGTACATAACCTTATAGAAAGAAACTAACTCAACTTCACTCACAATTAATCGTAAATTGTCCAACAATGTCTGATTACTCCTTATCGATGCATCATTGTGTATCACATGGAGGAGTGACTTTTGAGATTGAATCTATATTCATTTTTAGGTACATTTGGAACTCTTTCCAATATACTCACTTATTCGACCAAATCAAATCATTTTGTTCTATTGCATGTTATTTTATTTACTTTTCTTTTATATTCTATGATTTTATCATAAACTTACTACATGTGCATCTAATACACATGTTCATGTTGGTAATAAATCATCGATGAATATAACAAAGTATGTGGAACCCTTTTGGTATTAATAGACTTGTGATTGCATACATCAATATGTATTAATTCAAAAAGTTCATCAACTCTTATAATGCTCCCACTGAATGGGTGCATAATCATTAATTGTTGGAGATATAATCAACCTGTATCATATGATTCATAATCATATAGTAAAATTATTTCTCAAAACTACGGCTTAGTCTATAATTCCAAAACAACTGTAAATAATATTAGACACATATGTATTTTTGTTGCATCACTTTTACTATGAAAACAAATTCCATAATATAATTCTATTTCATAATGAATATTCATAATACTCATATTGAAATATAGTTATATCTATTTTTCAGTCAATATCAAAAATAAACATTATTTCACAAATAATGTTCGGTACATTTTACGAAAACAATTTTCATAATTTAATGCAATCATTAGGTGTTATATGGCATGCTCCCACTATTTCCGCCATTTTTATAACAGCGTACTAAATTTAGAGGTTCACCATTCACTTAATATTGTTAATATTGTTTATTTATTTCATATGCTACAACTAGTTTACATTGGAGAGTTCTTTGATCAAATATCTTGAACTCAGAGAAATAAATGTTATAGAAAATAATTTTCTATATGAAAATACATTTCGGAATAAAAATCATATTTCATATTCCAATATTAAGTATCAATTATTATTACAATTCTTGTTTCCAATGTTTCTCTATGAAGCAGAAGTGACTATTCATTCTCTTCATTCCAACTTTACCTTAAATTACATCTATTCTTATACATTCGTTTTTCTTTCAAATGGTCAAACTATTCAAAAGAAAACCTTACAACAATATCATAACAAACTTTTTACAAAAGCGCATTCAATTATTCTTAACATTTAAGACATCCAATATGTTGCACTTTATGTACACCGATCAAGATGACATTTCAACGATCAAGTTCTTAGATGTATCTCGTAGTTTATGGTCTTGTGTTATATTAACACAATATGATCCTTTTGGAATCATTCAAGTTGAATACATGATCTTAAAATATTGTTTATTGGCTTACTTCGAATGAGCTAAATTCATCGAAATATTGTACCACACAAACTATGACTGTTTACCATATAACATTTATATGTGAAAGTACATGGATCAAATATCCATAGTCTTGAATTGAATTTAGACTTCAAAAACTCATAAAATGCAATACACAGTCTAAACCAAATAATCATATAAGTGACCAACTTACGAATGTATTAAGTAGTTGAAAGTATGCACTTGCATGGGTATAGAAACATTATATAACATGCAATTAGAATTATTAGTAAGTATATATTATATTTCTATTTGCCAACTTTTAATTCAGTTTGTTTATATATGTTAATTGACAAATGTTTTATCAATCAAATTAAAATTTATCATCGTAGATAATTATAACATTATATAGCATATGTCCGTACAATATTAGAAAGGTTAAATGTTACCATTTCATTTTTCTAATAAGGCTTCCGCTAGTCTTTTATGTTTCTTCAAACCTTAAGATGAAACATAGAAGTCTTACAACTTCACTAGTGGGTGTTAAAACTCGTTTTTTTGGTATTCTGACCTTGAGTTTGCTCAACAAATCATAGCCCCACAAAAGATGGATAACTCCTTATCGGTTGTATCACATACAACTCCTAACCCATTTTTCCTTGTTCTAATCTCATTTCGACCTTGAGTTTGCTCAACAAATCGAAAGAGATTATTCACTCATACCTACCATATCGTGATGGCCTAAGTATAGTATATGTACCTTGAGTTTGCTCAACAAATACATATAGTTATTTTACCTCATCTGTTCAATATATTAATAATACTATGCATAACATCCCTAGCTTGAGTTTGCTCAACAACTAAGGAGTATGTAAGTAATTTATTAATATACATATATATATATGGTAAAGGACAACATTATATTGAAGATTCATAATCTTCAGTATATATATTGAGTGATATCAACTTTTAGAATAATATATTTCTTATGAAATACCCCAGCGATTCAAGTGTCAGACATATCAGAAATCACGGTATATGTACATTTACATATGTATTTATTTCTTAAGTCTTTTTGGGTTTCTTTAATGTTCCACATCTAGTTTATACACATATCATATAAGTTTTATTGTTATATAACTTTTATATTTCATATTACTTATAATATAATATATCGTTAATTAAATCTTATCTAATTAATTTTAATCAATTAACTCTTTAATTAATTTTAAATTAGTATTCCAATAAAACTTTTATATTGGACATATCTACTATAACATTTATAGTGTATACTATAATCCTTATAGTGTAACACACATATATTATATATATGTGTATTTTATTTAATTAATTAACCTTTAAATAATTTATTAAATTAAACAATTTTTATTAAAATTTATTAATTTCAAAATTTATCCTGTATACATACATGTATACTTATGTTATCTTAAACATTTTAAAATAACATAACATATATCAGCATATACAATACATGCATATATGCATTACTTAATTAACATATTTAATTTATTTATTTTATTAATCTTATTAATAAATTTAAAATTTGAAATTATTATATAAATATTGTCAAACATTTTGAAAATATCATTATCCTTTCAAACATTTTGAAAACTTATGTAGTATTATAATTTTTATAATAAACATGTTTTATTTTAAATTTAATTATTAAATTTAAAGTCTTTAACATTAATTTTCAAAACGATTTTGAAAATTAGCCCAAGGCCCAAATTAAGTTGGGCCTTTTCTGTTAAGGGCAACCTTTGGGCTCACTTCATCTTTCGGGCCAGGCCGGTAACCAGGTAGGACAGGGCACCTGATTACCCAATTCCAATCCTAGACATTACCTTTCTAGACACCGTACTAAGTGAGAAAGCTTAATTAGTTAACCTTAATATGACTAATTTAGACCGCATAGGCTATTGGGCTCTGATACCATTGTTGGAACTGGACTAGCCCGCAGTGGAAATTATGGGTGAATTTCAAAACTTTAACTTTCAAATAAAAAAAATCGATGAATTCATGTAAAACAATTTAGAAATTTTCAACTCAATCCGAGGTTGTTTGGCCATCTGTTTCATGCCTGTAAGTTGAACCCAAGATGGTTTGAAGATCTAGGCAGAATTCAACATGGTCTGAGTCCATGTTTTAAATTTTATATCTTTACCATTTCATGTCAGAATTCAGTGAATCTAGCCAGTCCTTACCCAAAATCATATCAAAGCCAAGAAAAGAAATAACGTGCATATTCGCACGGAAAGAAAAGCCACATAAAATAATCTCGACATCCGCACGGAAAGAAAAGCCACACAAAATAATCTCGACATCCGCACGGAAAGAAAAACCACACAAAATAACCAAGGTCAACTCTGCAGCCAATCAATGGGGTTTTTCACTATGAATTCTGTAACAACCCTGGTTTTGGTGATTACCTGCAATATTAAACTATAACGGTGGTTATAATTTAATAATGAAGAAATAAAAAATAAATTGGAGATTTAAAATTGTTTATTTTGAATAAACAATGGTTTTGGGAAAAACAAAATGGAATTAAGATAATAATGTGGGTAATAAATGGTGAATATTGGAAATTTGTGAAATTGAATATGATTATGTTTTAATTGGTTGTATAAGTACAACCTATTGGAATTTAAATAATGATATCTTATGATAATTTGAGTAAATAAAGTAAATTAATTCTAATTAAGGAGATGTCTTAATTGGAAATCATGTGATGCTTTGATTAATAAAATGATGTATTCAAGACAAAGTAATACATTGGTTAGAGAAAATTGAAATATCAATTAAACATTTTGTACAAAGCTATAAATGATGACTTTAAAATTTTGTTTGGTATTCGGTTGTTTAAATAATAATAGAGGATAAGATTTAAAACTTAATCCTAAGGGAAATTAATGAAGTGCTAATTTTAGATTTTTAGCATGAATTTGTGAGTAAGCTCTTGTTTAAAACTTTGTTAGTATTAAAACTTATTGGTATGAATTTGTAAAATTATCTTGAAAACAAGTTTAAGTTAAGAAATCTGAAGGTACTCTTAGGCTTTGCATCCCCGCAAGCTTAACGAGTTAACCATTTAGAACGAGTATCTGTTGCCTAGGATCGACGACATGTTCGATCAATTGAGTGGTACTAGGGTCTTTCCTCAGCTTGATCTTATACCGGTTTTCATCAGCTACGAGTTGCGGAAGATAGCATTCCTCTTACCGCATTCCGCACTCGTTGTGGATCTTATAAGTGGCTTGTTATACCGTTCGGGTTAATGGACGCTCTAACTTATTTCGTCAATCTTATGGATCGAATATTCTGGGAATATCTCGATGAATTCGTCTTTGTACTCTTTGATGATGAGTGAAAGTGACCAATTAAATTGCAAATCTTTCTAAGAGAAGATATGTTTACAAGTGTAATTGGTACTTGTTTATTAAGATAAGCAAAGAATATCTTGTAAATTTATATAAGAGGCATGTTTATCATTTAGAAAATGATTTTGTGTTGGATTGTCCATCGAGTGCTTTAAGAATTCTGGTCGATGTGCCCGATCAACGTTATCGATAGGAATTTCCTAAACCTTATGATGAGATAGTCAGACACGATAAAAATTGAGTTGTAATAAGTAAAAGTTTGAAAACAAATTAAAATGAGTTTGAACATTAATCTTTTTAAATGGAAAATGCAGCCGTTGAACCATAGTGAGTGTTGGATAAGTGGTGAGGCAGTTTTGATCTTTTGGTCAACTCTACAGCCAATCAATGAGGTTTTTCACTATAACTCAATGGGGGGGCAAAGCCATTATATTATTGGAAATTTGTGAAATTGAATATGATTATGTTTTAATTGGTTGTATAAGTACAACCTATTGGAATTTAAATAATGATATCTTATGATATTTTTAGTAAATAAAGTAAATTTAGCATAACTTTCAAACCGTAAATCCGATTTTAATGATCTTTATATTGCTAGAAAGCTTAGACTTAGTAGAACAACTTTCATTTTATAAAAGTTTTTAGATTTTTTTGTTTGCTATGTCAAAACTTATCTTCTTAGCAGGTCTGAAATGAAAATGATCATTTATCATATTAAATTCAAATACTCCATTTAGAATTAATAAATATCACATTTGGCAATAATTTGCAAAATTATTGCATTTTCTCAAATTAAAACCATAAAATGTTCATTTTTATCACAAACTAACATAATAAAGTTTCTAAAACTTTATTTTCAACATTTTATATTTATTTCCAATCATTATTTATTTATATACAACAAATGATACTAAATTAAACTATTTTAAATATTCCTAGTCAACGGATGTATCGAGGTAGTAAGCTATAAATTTTCTCTTTATTACTTTGGAAGATTTAGATTTTTATTTTGTTTAAAATGGGTTTGAAAGTGGATGGACATTTCTGTCCTATAATGAAATTTTCTAAGATTTAAGCTAGACTGACCCGAGTATATAAAAATACACAATTTACACAATAATTTACATAAAACTCTATTTTTAACACCAAAAATAGCATAAAAATTATTTTGTTGTATATAATTATACAAGAAAATAGGTTTTATGTAATTTTTGGTGTTAAAAATAGAGTTTTATGTAAATTATTGTGTAAATTGTGTATTTTTATATACTTGGGTCAGTCTAGCTTAAACAACTGATTAGCAAAATAAATGAAATATAAGGGTAAAGGATAATGATTCTTCTCGAATGAGAAGAAGTAACACTGTGAATATGTATATATAACTATGTGACTGCTGTTTTGTGATATGTTGTATTTATTGTTGTTATATTTTATTCCAATAGATCTGTAACTCATTACTCTTTATTTAGAGTAAATAAAATTTAAGTTGTTTATTCTCTAATTCTTCCATAAGTATACTTTAATTTATAACATATATTTTTCAAATTTGTTTCTCAAATTTTCTAAGTGTTAGAAATTTTCGGAAAAATCGGCGGAGTCTCCTTTGTACGGAGGGTCGTTTACAATATTACTAAAATGATTTATATTAAAACCTAAGTAAGATGCTTTGGAAATTTTCAAGTGTTGAAAATTGAGAATTTAATTTTTGAAGATAATGGGTTTGAAAACTCTAAGAATATTTGATTAGTAAAAGAGAGTATAAAAATATATTCCTTGTGTTTTAACTTGCCTTTGTGCAATTATTTTACGACTTGCATTTATGCAGTCGTATGAGTTTGGTGGTATTTGGAGAAACCGCCTAAATCTTATTGGGTTTTCTTTCCATAATAGTTGTCAATCTAATATCAGTAGGACTCCCTTCGTAGTGTTATACGGAAAGTCATATCAATTACCGTCTTGTGGGTTGGAGTCTGGGATAGAGTTGTGACTAAATCCCGACTCTATTCGTGAAGCTTCTGAGAAATCGATCTCACCTGATTTATCTATTATGTAGCATCCAATCCGTGTTCCTGCTTCGAAGGTGAAATACCTTCAAAATAAGGATGTTCTGCTCATAAAAATTCAATGGTCCGTTAATCCCAATAACTACACTTGGGAAACCATAGAATTTATCGAGCGATCTTATTCTAGTTATCTATCTTCTTGTGTTGAGGGTGAGAAATTTTAAACTCAAGCTTATCCATTTTCCTTTGCTAGATGAAATAAATCGTGTTGAATTCAGCTCTTCTCTAGAAATTACGAGGACGCAATTTTTATAAGGGGGGTGTCTCTAACAACCCTGGTTTTGGTGATTACCTGCAATACTAAATTATAATGGTGGTTATAATTTAATAATGAAGAAATAAAAAATAAATTGGAGATTTAAAATTGTTTATTTTGAATAAACAATGGTTTTGGGAAAAACAAAATGGAATTAAGATGGTAACGTGGGTAACAAATGGTGAATATTGGAAATATTTTAGTTTGGGTTTTAATCACATGGGTTTGTTGGGCTTGAGACTATATTGGGAAAGAAAGCACATTACGGACAATCCAAATCTCAAAAACGAAATTTGATGATATAATCTATGTTTTGGAGTTGATTACATGTGGAAAAGAGCTTTAATTTGATTGAAGCAAAGCAATACAAAGTTAGAAAATGCTAAGAAATCGATTATTGTAACCATGTATTCTTTCCTTTTAGTTTACAGTAAAAACAGTTTTGAGTTGCTTCTTTGTATGACCATATCTTCTTATTCCTATGTCGAAATTCGTTGATTCTTTTTTTATTTGAAAGTTAAAGTGTTGTACATTTTTTTGTCGTATTTCATTTTAATAGATCCGTTAGCCACTATAGTTTTGTATTAAGCATTTAGTGAATATGTCGATCCATTTGAGAAAAAAAATTAGAGCATTAAATCGACGTATTTAGTAGATGTTTAAGACAAAGCTATAGTTGGTCACTCCTAACCAGCCTTATTCTCCGCATTAGCAGACAGAATTACCCGGTAATACTCTTTGTTAATGTGGGTCACGAGGTGGGGCGTCACAGCTATTTTATTATTATTAAAATTCTTATTTTTAAATAAATACCCAATTTACACAAATATTTGCCCAAAACTCTATTTTTATCACTAAAAATTATCTTTTTATTTGTTGTAAAATGTTTTATTAAACATAGAAATATGTTTGTGTAATTTTATTGTGAAGAAATCTTGTTTATATATATATATATATATGTTTGTTTGTTGTTCTGTGATGTTTTGTACATTTTGTTGTTGTATTTCGTTCTGATAGATCCGTTAGCCACTATAGTTTTGTATTAAGCATTTAGTGAATATGTCGATCCACGCGAGAAATTTTTTTATAGCATTAAATCGACGTATTTAGTAGATGTTTAAGATAAAGCTATAGTTGGTCGCTCCTAACCAGCCCTATTCTCCGCATTAGCAGACAATATTATCCAATAATACTCTTTATAATTAACGTGGGTCTCGGGGTGGGGCATCACAACTTGTTTTACCCTATTGGATCTTTTATTGGGCCTGTGAAGTCTAATTGAATTAGAGCTTTTCTAAATTTCATTAAATTAAATCATTTATTTTATTTAAATTCAAATATATTAAGATATGAAATTAATTTTATTTGATTTAGTTTATATTTAAATGTATCATATACATATATGTGTGAGTGCATGTGTAACATAATAACCCGTGAAAGGTATAATATGCCCATATGTAGATGTTGGTGTTTACATCGCAACAGACATATTAGCTCATTTTGTATGTCATGTATTTTGTTCAAATATGTGCATGTATATGTGTTACAAAATATATACACACACACATACGTATGTATAAATATACTATATATAATATATGATCATAAAACATTTACATATAGATAAATATATATATAGAAAGAGAGAGAACAATTATTAAAAATTATTTATAATTCAAAATTAACTTAGTTTTGCAAACATAATAATTTTAGTATTTTAATTTGTATATATTATGAATAAAATAATGTTTTCATCCATAAATAATTAACATAAAATAATCTATTGATGAAAATTCAAATTTTACAGTTTTTGAAAATCTAGGATATAAAATAGAGCTTAGGAATAAATCTGGAGATTTTTCAAAGTTGAAATATTATTTTTAAAAACAAATACATAGATTTCGGCAATAATTATTTAATATATTATTAAAAATTAAAATTTTAAAATTTCAGAAATTCTAGGATTATGAATGAAAGGTTACGAAAATTTTTGAAGAATTTTTCATTTAAATTATTATTTTTAATAAATCATAAATAGTTTTTTTCAAATAATATTAATTATTAAAAATAATAAATTTTATTGAAAAATTCCTAAATTTTTTCTATATGTTTCTGAAATGATATAATATTTTTTAAAAATATAAAATTTAATTTTTAATGTAATATTAACTTTATATATAATAAACAATTCAAAAATTTAATAAATGTTAATTTAAAAATATGAAAATATGTATGATAATTAATTTTCGAATTTGTAAATTCATATTATATATAAATAAGTGTACTATAATTTTTAGATCATATATATATATATATCTTATATATGCATATATGCTATTATGAGAGAGAAATATACACTAATATATATATATATATGTATATGAATTTATTAATAAATATGTATAAAAACAATTATTAATGACAAAAATTGACTTTGTACAGTAAACAACATTTTTCTATACATAAATCAAATAGTATAATAAATAAATTATGCACATAACCAAACTTATTTGTGACAACCACATCTACTTACAAAAATCTCATCTAACTAAACATATAGTAGCAATATATTTAAACAGATATGAAATTGCTCATTATAGGATCATAGAATATAATTTAATTACTGTAATATGAATTAAAATTACCAATTTAATGATGCATTTGAATCCACGTTGAAGCAATGACTTCCCTTCCTTTTACAGTTCTTGATTCATCAGATTACAAGTTCGAAATCACTGATCTCTAACTATCAAATAATATTATTTTAATTTGAAATATATTTGAGAATTTTGAATTTGATTGAGATCTATGTTTTTAATCAGCAATGTAGAAGGTAATGGCAGCCAAAAAAAGCTCATCATTATTTTTAGACACACACACACATATATATATAGGGTTGTATTAGAGAGAAACGAGGAAAACCTTTTTACCCATTCCCACTTGATCTCAACCCATTATCTCCAAGTCAATTCCCTATGTTTTAGCCACCCCTAGACCTTCCCAAAATCAAAATTTTGCAGCCCTAATGATGGGCCTTAAGCCCATCTAAGCCCAAGCCAAAATACTATGCAATTAAATCTAATTTAATCGCTTGTCGATATTGTATATCGATCGATATATTTATAACTGTTATAAATATATATAACATTATTTATTTCTAAAATCATATTCAAAATTTATAATTAATATTTCATAAATATTAATTAATTTAATTAATTTATAATAATCATAAACTAATTAAATCGTTCGGTCTTAAGGGAATTCACCATTTCGGTTGTGTAACTCTTGGGTGTAAATTTGGTCAGCGATTAACATCGAACTATTCTAATATTAACGTTCAAATGTCACTTAGTAGGTGGTGTGACATTATGGACAAATTTATCGCTTACTCATTTTCGGTAAAATCCAATTTTAGTTTAATAAGCGTTACCCGGTTGTGACATTTGTTTACACCAATTCTCTTCGTCAAAACCATATCACTTTGGACTTATGGCATTTGGTAATTGTCAAAATTCTAACCTCATCCACATTCAACTTTATAGTCCAAATACAAAGTCCTTGGTTCAATAATAACAATTATTATTAACCAAAATGCTCTGGGCAGAGACTTTGACTTTGAGTTGACTGTGATACTAACCGCATATAACCGAGGAGACGAATCCTCTCTTGAATAGTGCTTCACTTTCAGTACTTCTACTCGACCCAACTATAGTCACTCGATGGACGCCATGCCATGATTTGGCTAATCAAAGCGGAGCTTTCATATTGAAGATCCATGGTATTCTCAAGTCGAGAGAATTGTGTAAATCAGTTACATCGATATTTTTTGTTTGACCTTAGTTATATTAACCAACAGAAAACTATCGAGTGAGTCGTTCCATAGTTATCCAATAACTATTAGTACGTAACCTCTAAGTGCCCCAGTAGTCATGAGTAATACACTGCCCAATATTTGGAGAGCGTTATGTACTTCAGTCTCAATGGATACATCGATATCCAGTCTCGATGCATCTTGACTAGGAACATTTAAAATGGTATATTTGTTTCGTTGTGATAAATTACTCATGGTTGCAACACTTTTTCACTACTATCACAAAATATACCATTTATGGATTTTTCTATTAAATATACTTTTAATTAAATTAATTAATTGATATAATCACATTATATCAAGTATATAATAGAAAGAAAATACCTTTTATTTCGAATAAGATTGGTCAACGAGTTATATATATGTAACAAATCATATAATTGCCCCTAAGGCATACCCCTAACTCTATCAGTACCAACAAAGAAGAGAAATTGGAGGCTCAATAAGTGAACATTTTCAATATAGTGCTCAGCATATCTAGGCAGGCATACATGAGCCGTATGACTGCGTGCTGGTCGAAATGGAGTCGGATCTCAAAGCATGTCCGGGAGAGCATTTGACAAGACTTCTTGGTAAGTGTAAAATTATATATCATTATATATAATTACTTTACAATTTGCTGACTAAGTATAAATGTATAACTTATATTTTTTCAACATATTCAAAGGGTGCGGTAGACCTACAAGAGGAGGAGGTTGCTTTTTGTCGGTACCATTGGAACTTCAATGTTGCAAAGAATTACCGGGATACGATGTCTACCATTAACAAAATCCGAAAAGAAGCCAAACTAGATAGGTGTCAGTGTATGGGGTGCTTGGGTCGTATGGTGGGGTAGCGATGAATTCAGGGTAAGTCTATCAGTTGTCACCTTAATTTGTTCTGTAGAGAATACATAATTTATACCTATAAAATATAATCTTGATTTTTAATTTGCAGACGGAGTCGGACAGGAACTCGGCGAACAGGTTGAAAAATCCAGTCACATACCGTGGTGGCTCGAAATCATTTCAGCATCATCGCGAGGACCTGGTAAATTGATTAATTGCAATTACGAACAATTATTACATTTTTTGTATAAATTTGTATGAACATCAAAAATATACATAATTATTGCAGGAAAGAGCGCGTTGGGCTCCTGTCTCGTATATGAACGTATTTGCGCATACTCATGCCATGAGGCAGACCGACGACGATGGATCAGTGATGTATGCCTGACATGAGGATGATAAAACATACGCCACACATGTAAGTATATTTTAAGTTATAAGTTATTAATAGTGATCATTTTAATTAATTCGTTACAAAATATTATAATAACATCATGTAATATTTACTTGCATTTAATTTTGCGTTGCAGGAAAAATTTATGCAAGCACGTGCGCAGATGCTTGAGCATTCGGGATGAGAGCAGTTGACCACTGATGAGGAGGACGCTATCTTTGACTCTGTGATGAACTCGACACAGAGAAATATGTGCTATGCTACGGTAAGTAATCGGTAATTTATAAAAATAAACAAAGTTGTAAAAATTGCTTAATTTTTATAAAAGTTACGCAATAACTTTAACATATTTCGACTTGTTTTGTAGGCTCAGGCCTCACAAAAGGCTCAGAACAATACTGAGATTAATGAGTTTCGACAGCAGATTACACGGCTGTAGGAGCAGGGCCCCCTCCGAGAAATAAGATTTGAAAGAGAACTGAATTTCTTTTATTGCTTACTTTGTAATAATCTCATTCATATACAAACTGCTAAAACTACAAGTTTATTTATACAGGCAGAAATAAGATAAAGGAAAGGATGGGCCGAAGAAGCAAAAGCCCAGCCCACAAGCAAAAGCGGATAAGAACAGAAGGAAGCAAGTATTAGGTCTTAATACCCCGCCTCAAATAAAGCTAGGGTTTCCCAGCAGCCTCCATGTCTTCCTCTTTACTACTCTCGTCATCGCCACTTACAATACATAAGAAATCCCTGAATCTGGTGAAATTCTTGTTAGATAAAGCTTTGGTCAAGATGTCAGCCTTTTGGAACAGGGATGGCACATGATTAACTTGAAGCTTCCCGGCTTCGGTTCTCTCACGAACGAAGTGGAGATCCACTTCCATATGCTTAGTCCTCGAGTGTTGAACTGGGTTCATCGAGAGGGATATGGTGCTCATATTATCACACCAGACTGTGGGAACTTTAGCTGCCTGAAGCCCTAATTCAGAAATTAGGCTTTCAGTCCACATAATCTCTGCCGTGACGCTAGCCAAGGCCCTGTACTCTGCCTCCGTGCTCGATCTGGAGATTGTGGGTTGCTTTTTCGTACACCAAGATACTGGGTTGGATCCAAGGTAGACACAGTGCCCCGTGGTGGACTTGCGATCATCTAGGTCACTTGCCCAGTCGGCATCACTGTAAGCCTGTATCGTAATCTCTTTACTTGATTTTAATAGAAGTCCAAAGTTGATTGTGCCCTTTAAGTACCTCAAAATTCGTTTAACAGCTTTCCAGTGAGTGTCTAAAGGTTTCTGCATATGTTGGCATACTTTATTCACACTATAGCAGATTTCAGGTCGTGTAATAGTAACGTACTGCAGTGCACCAACAATACTTCTATATTGCTTAACATTGTCAATAGCTTCACCTATATGTTTGGATAGGTGTAGATTGCTTGTCATGGGTGTAGCTAATGATTTTGCCTTGTCCATGTTTGCCCTGATAAAAATTTCAGATATGTACTGCTTTTGAGATAGAAATAGACTTGAATCTGATTTTCTTTGAACATGTATTCCCAGAAATTGATTGATTTCCCCTAAGTCTTTAATGGCAAAATGCTTATCTAGGAGAATTATGACATGGTTTATCTCTTCCATGTTGTCACCAGTAATTAGAATATCATCTACATAAACTAGTATGTAGATGATATTTTCACCATTCTTTCTGATGTATAACGAATTATCAGACTTGGTTGCTTTAAAACCCATGTTACCTAAAGTAACCTTTAGTTTCTCATACCATGCCCTTGAGGCCTGCTTTAGACCATATATAGCCTTGTGTAACTTGCATACATGTATGCTGTGTGTTTCTGAGCAGTATCCTATAGGCTGCTGCATGTATACATCCTCATGAAGTTCTCCATTTAGAAATGCATTATGCACATCTAGTTGTTTTATTCTCCAGTGCTTGTGTAATGCAATTGTCATGATTATTCTTATGGTGGCTGGTTTGATGACTGGTGAAAATGTTTCTTTGAAGTCAAAACCAAATTGTTGCGTATACCCTTTTGCAACTAATCTGGCCTTATATTTAGCAATACTCCTATCAGTGTTTCTTTTGATTTTATAGGTCCATTTGCTTCCCACAATATTTTTGTGCTTTGGTGGTGTGACCAGACTCCATGTTCTGTTTTTAATTAAAGCATCATATTCTTCATCCATAGCTTTTCTCCACTTTTCATCTTTTACAGCTTGTTCATAATTAGTTGGTTCAACTATATTGAGAACAGCAGTATATGTCTTAGGTTTAAAAATCCCACTTTTGGACCTTGTGATCATAGGATGTTCATGTCTTGGTTATGGTTGATCCATATCTTCACTGAGACTGTTAGTGTCTTCATTTTCAGAATCCCCACTATGATCACCAGTTGTATTTGTTGTTGAGTAACCATCTTTACTGTGTTCTTGCCCTGTTTGCTGTTCCTGGTTGATATGAGAGTTACTATGAATGTTGCTTGAGTTTGATTTGTCTGAACTGTAACCAGTCTTTGTGCTAGTGATGGATGCTTCTTTATGTTGATGATTATTGCCACCATCTTGAATCTCATTTGCCAGTTCAGTTAGTTCAGGAATTGTTGGTACATTGATTGATTTGCTACTTGTTTGATGTTTTTCCTTTACTCTATCTGCAAATGGAAAAACATTTTCATTGAAAACCACATGTCTTGAAATGTATATTCTCCCATCTTTATCTAAGCATTTGTATCCCTTCTGATTATATGCATAACCAATAAAGGTACAAGCACTAGATCTTAAGCTTAATTTATGCTTATTATATGGCCTGAGATAAGGGAAGCACAAACATCCAAACATTTTCATGCTATTATAATCAGGTTTAACCCTATGCAATTTCTCATATGGAGATTGTTTATCCAACAATCTTATTGGTATCCTATTTATGAGATACACTGCAGTAGCAAAAGCTTCTTTCCAGTATCTCATAGGTAGTGATCCCTGAGATAGCAGAGTTAACCCTATTTCAACTATATGTCTGTGTTTCCTTTCCACCAAGCCATTTTGTTATGATGTGTGTGGGCAGGTGGTTCTATGCATTATCCCTTTGCTATCAAAAAATGTTTTTAAGGGTTTGAACTCACCACCACCATCAGTTTGCATAATTTTGACTTTACTGTCATATTGATTCTCAGCATAAGTGATGAAATGTTTAATTGCATTACATGTGTCTGACTTGTTTTTGAGAAAATATATCCATGTGAATCTAGTACAAGCATCAACAAGTGAGAGATAGTACCTGTCTCCTTGTGTTGATGATAAAGGGGCTGGACCCCAAAGATCTGCTGCCACTAATTTCAATGGCTCAAAATATATAGTTTCTGATTTGCTAAAAGTCAACTTGTGACTTTTTCCTTTTTGACAATGTGAGCATATAAAAGGAACAGAGAAATTTCTAAAAACAATTTTACTTTCATTAAGAATTTGTTTTACAACATCAATCTTGGGGTGACCAAGTTTACAATGCCACAAACTAAGGGTATTATTCCCTTTCTCAACATTGAAGTTAACTGGGTTAGGATAAGGTGCCCTATTAGTAGGTTTTCTTGTACCCATGTTGCTGAATTTGTAAAGACCCCTGTCCAATTCACCCTGTAGTAATATATTCTTATTTAGTAAGTCCCTAACAAGACAAAATTTTGGGTGAAACTCAAAGTACACACTGTTGTCCTCGGCAAATTGAGAGACACTTATTAAATTCTTTTTGATCCTAGGGACTCTCAATAAGTTGTTCAAAAGGAGAGTCCTGCCACCATTAACACTGCCAGTTCCAACATGTGATATTTTTATGGCTTCACCATCACCCATAAGAACAGAATGCGTACCTTTGTATTTCTTGTTTCCTAAGTTGAGGTTTTGAAGGTTGTTAGTGATGTGGTTGGTTGCACCTGAATCTGGGAACCAATCATCTGTGCTAGTATCATCATTTCTGTCAGTATCTTCATTTGTATCATCTGTGTTGGTTCTGGTTTGCTGGTTCACTTGAGCCATGTTTGCATTGTGTGTCTTTTGGCTTGATTGTCCTGGATTATATTCAGAGTTGAATCCGAAGTAACATTTATTTGCCATGTGTCCTGTTTTCTCACAAATTTGACACTTTATTCTGCTATAATTGTTGGACCTTCCTCTGCCTCTGCCTCTTTGGGAATTACCTCCACGTTGAACTTGATGACCAGGATTATTAGAACTGTTGAGTGCTTTTGATTGATTCTTATTTCCTGTATTTGCTGCAAAGTTAATGTTCACTTCACCTTGTATAGACTTTCTTTGCTCAATTCTCCCTTCGTGAGCAAGGAGGGCAGCATGTACATACTGTAGATTTGGTAGTACAGGTTGTGTGGCTATGAATGTAACAAGAGACTCATATTCTTCATCCAAACCACTAGTGAGAGTGAGTATCTGATCACTTTCTGCAACCTTATGCCCCACAGCACTGAGTCTGTCACATAAGTTCTTGATCTTGGTGATGTATTCTCTCATGGGCTTGTCCCCTTTTCTGGCATTTTGAAGTTCTCTTTTATAATGCATAATTCGAGCAGATGATTGAAAGCTAAAAATCTGGTCTATAGTGGACCAGATCTCATATGATGTATTGCATCCAACAATTTGAGATAAAAGATTGGCACTTATAGATGATATTAGCCATGATGCAAGTAAGTTGTCTTGTTTCTGGTGTTGAACATAGTCTGGGTTGCTAACAGGGTTTTTATCTTTATCAAAAATTATTGCAGGAGGCACAGCTTTTGTCCCTTGCACGAATTCTTGAAGGCCATATCCTTTTAGAGCTGTCTCAACTTGATATTTCCACAAGATGAAGTTGTCTTCATCGAGAGGGATGGTGATGACATGACTCTTTGGCTTAACAAGTGCAGGGATGCTGGTGGTGCCATTATTATGATCTCTTGAGGTGACAGATGCAGATTCTTCGCCACTGTCTGCCATCTCTGTTCAGATTCTTGAATCTGAAAAACCTTGTTGAAGCAGGAATGAGAGGAAAAACAAAGAAACAGAGTTTCTTGGAGTGGTGGACAACAGTTTGCTGCCAAGAAACCAATAGGAATCAAGAAAATGGTGGGTGTGTATTATATCAATGAAATTGATATAATACACATGCACAGCAGGTTTGAAAAAGAGATTGAGATATAGGAAAAAGGGGGGAAACACTTGTTGTTACCGGTTGGATATGATGAGAATTCTCTGATCCAAACCCTGGCGGCACAGGTGTTATGATGAGCACTGATGCTCTTGATCAAGAATGGTATGTGGACTCCAATGATGAAATCTTTTTGAGGAGCCACACAGAAATAACCTTTCAATCTTTAAAGCAAGATGAAGGATTTGAGGGGATGAACAAAATGCCTTTCGGCTATAAGCTCTGATACCAAAATAAGATTTGAAAGAGAACTGAATTTCTTTTATTGCTTACTTTGTAATAATCTCATTCATATACAAACTGCTAAAACTACAAGTTTATTTATACAGGCAGAAATAAGATAAAGGAAAGGATGGGCCGAAGAAGCAAAAGCCCAGCCCACAAGCAAAAGCGGATAAGAACAGAAGGAAGCAAGTATTAGGTCTTAATACCGAGCAGCGCAAATGTAGCAACTGAAGCTGCGTTTGACCGAGTATATGGAGCATTATTGAGCATTCCCTTCGTCTGGTGGTTCCGGAGTCGATGACGAGTCATGAGGTACGTTTTGCAGTTTTTTTTTTAAAACTTGTGTATATATACAATGAGATGATGAGGTTGATTTGTGAACATTTGGTGTTTGATATTGATTTGTGTGGGTTTGATGTTGGATGTATATATTGTACATTGATGTTGGATTTAAATATTGCAGTTGGGTGATGATGGATGTTTTATTTGTATTGATTGGAATGTTTGATTTTGAGATGATAATGTTTGAGTTTTATATTATTATTGATGTTGATATTAATTTTAGCTTATATATCCGATATATATATATATATATATATATATATATATATTGATTTTGATGTGTTGTGATATATTTGATATTTATGTGTTGTTGGGCTGTTGAAAAAAAAATTATCCCGATTTCCAACGGCTACCGACGACTTATAGGTCGAAATATTACGACGGCTAATCGGTGGAAAACTCCGACGGCTTTCTGCCGTGTTTCTAAGCCACGTGGACGTCAGCACCGTCGAAAAAAAATGTCGGAATTGTCTAAGAGAGATACGTGAGACAGTAAAGTGAAAGACCATTGTTCATATTTTTGCAAAACTATCGAGTTACCACCATATGATGCCTAGCAATTGTTAGGAAAGATGACACTTTTTTTTTCCTCTGCTGAAAATGGCTGATATTAACGCGACAATTATGATAGAACTGTTTGATATGTATACCAATGTACAAATACATGCATACATAATTACACACTATATTTATTGATTTATATATTTCCAGAATGATCTCATGATTTGCATATTAACTTCCTAAGTTCATATCATCGTTCATTTCATTATCTAGGTGACATATGAAAAAGAATGGGTCCTTTCATGCTTCATATATTCAACTATTATATCAGGTACAACGATTGATGTTGGACTTAATAATAAGGGTTAGGTTGTTACAAATCCCTTGCCATACAAATGTTTTGATATTTCTTATCTTTGTCAACATTAAGCTAGTCTCGTAGCATCAATAATTGACTTTTAAGTCAATGTTCAGCATTGATTTTCCTTGATTCAAGAAAGTTTTTTTGTTTAGTCTCACGCGAAGACAGATAATTCAAGAATGAAGCGAAGTCGGTGTCTTTATAGAGTTTTGGGTTCTCATTGTTGACTAACTCTGGTGCCGGTTTGATCATGCAATCAAATGGAAGACTGTGGAGAGATGCTACTGAAATTCTCGTCTTTGCTGGGTTGACTAGAACTCTGTGAAGCACGCTTTTGTATCTCCCATTGCTAAATATCTAGAACAAATCAAACACAACAACTTAGATTATATATGACTATGGTGCTATTATTTTGCTATAGTTCATTAGTCTGTATCACACTAAAATTTGTGCTATTTTAAATTTATTTATACTTCATACTATGGGCCATGGATATTTTTATGGTCAATTTCCCTGTATTGAAGACGGATTAGGACAGGTCTTCAATTTAACATGTTAGTTATTAGTAATTAACTATCTAACTGTCACATCCCCAACAAATATCTATCTAAATAATTATTTCTGATATATAAATAGTATATTTTTAGTAGCCCAAGGGGCGACCTCTTATCATAATTACTCCTACTAAACCTTCTTACAATTAAAAGTTTTCTGCATAGAGTAATCCACGTTTTAATGATATTTGATAGGCCTAGTTACATGTATATGTTTACTTAACATGTGTGTGTCTTTATAACTATTATACTTTTAAAATAGGCAATTAATGACTAGCGGCTTCAAACTCAAATAAATTGGTAAATCAGCGTGTAAAATAACCGTTATATTGAGGGAAAAAGCGAACTTTTCGTACCTCTAGATGGTCACCAACGTTGACGACAAACGAACCAGGCACAGGTTCTACAGTGACCCATTTGTTATTACACTGAACCTGAAGACCATGCACTTCGTCTTGAAGAAGTAGAGTAAGAAATCCATAGTCGGAATGAGGTGGCATTCCAAGTGTCAAATTGGGTTCTGGGCATGCTGGGTAGCAATTGACAACCATCATATGCGTGCCATCATTAAAATCTTCAACAATATCATTTTTTAGGCCGAGGGTTTCAGCTATTGCTCCCATGATGTGGAGAAATACAGATTTGGTTTTCTGTGCATATGATGTTGCCTCTTCCCTATAAATTAGTAAAAATAAATGCCATTAATAAATAGTTTTGGAGGCGTTGCATAAGAACAAGGATGTTATTAAGACAATACGGGAGTGTAGAAGAGGTTTAGGATTGATGGCAACAATAAACTCCAGCCAGAGTATAAATTCATTCTTCCCATTCAAAAATAAGGGAGAAAATACGTAATTATGCTCAAGGTAATTTAATAGATGATGCAAGTGTGTATATAATATATATAACAAGTGAAGAAAAAGAGTTTAAATACAATCCGAAAAATCCTAATGCACTCCGTGTTCGGTCATAATTTGCATTTAAAAGTGGACTGCAAGAGTATAACTTGGATTTTATTTAACAACTCTCTATAGTAATTAATGTACACAAAAAAGAAACTTGGATTAGCAAACTATAATCAGTTTCAATATTACATATGAGGCTACAATGAGAACATAAACTACGATCAATCTAAACTCCCTGTTGAGGTTGAAAGAAGCAAACTCACGTGGGATCGAATAATCTTTGCCAAATTGATAAGGGATCTTTAGGTATTATATTCTACATAATAATCAATGAACCACAATTCAAGATGAAATTCAAAGAATTGTATTAATTAAAGTAAAAGAATTTTATTTTGACCACTGTTCATAGTCCACTCTCAGTAAGCCACTGAGGTGCGCTGAACGCACAACTTTCTAATTCAATCAGTTTCTTGCAGATTCAGGAAATCACTAATTTGAAAATCCCTTGTACGCTATTTGTGATAAAACGGAGAGTATGAATGCTAAACTTGTAGCTGATGAACCCACTTATTCTACCGCAAATTACATAGATACTATATGCCGTATTTTATAAGGTGTGAATCTTTGGATGTGTCAGTATCAATTTTTACAACTCATGGAATCAACCTCATTTAAAGTAAATTCGTTTAATATTTAGGGCCAGATCTAAATGATAGCTGGAGGCCGTACTGCAATTGAAGTACAAAGGATCTTAATTCTGACATGTATTTCTTGAGATTTTTTCTATTTTAAACAAAAATAATGCAATGGGAGTATGTGTTTCAAAGCCAGCTCATTTTTACTTGTTCCCTGTCCCCAAAACATATGTGTTTTCTTTCCCCACTTAGTTTTCACCATTCATTTTTTACTAATTAATTAATTATTACCACAACGAATGGTTGTGATTGGATGGGACACGTGACTTTTAGGGACTCGGTAATTGAACCCTTCAACATTTATGTTGTAAATAGTTTGTCTTTCTAACTAGACAGCATGTATCTATTCTACGCACATGCATTTGCTCCATTCCATGCCCCAGTTGGTAGTTAACCTCTTTAACTTATCTTTCTAATTGGAGAATGCTATTTTAGTAAGCTGAAACTATTTTGTATTTCCACATGACATGCAGGAAAGTGATAGGTTCAATGAACCATTGGTAAACATAACATGATAAAACTTTGGAATTCAGTGCGCAAAGCTCCACTATTCTCCAAAAGTTGAGATAGGGTTACTCTAAGAAGCAACATCTTATAGAATAATTATAGAAACGCTGAAATCCAGAATCAACAATTGGTAAGAGTCAGTTTTTCTTCCTAACAAGAAAACCGAGCTCACCACTGGTAAAAACAAATCCCATGGGAAGTTTCTTACTGTGCTTCACATTCTTCTATTTTTCATAGATAAGGTTGCTTACAGGGTACAAAGTTTGTACCCATTTCATTTGGAATCACTCTACATGACGCGTAAAAGTTGATGTGAATAATTTGATCGTTACCTGAAATCTCCAGGGGTCGTAGGCCAATACTGAAGAATATCGTCCAACGGATGACAAGTGAGCTTTAAGAAGTCTCTCCAGTAAAATACACCATCATTCAATTGGTTCACACTTGTTCCACACCTGACTGGAGTTCTTATATCGCTAGACATATATTTCTGCCTTTGTTCGAAAGGTTGCTCGAAAAATCTCTTTCCTACATCAACCATTCTTGCTGCTTGCTCAGTATCGATTCCATGGTTTACCACCTGTAACACAACATATTATATTAATTGTAAAATGAAGCAAGCAGCTACTTGACTTCAATTTTTGAATTTGTACCTGAAAGAATCCATATTCCTCGCATGCTCTTTTCAATTTCCGAAGGACTTCATCTCGCTTTGGAGTAAGCAATTGTTGAAGATCGATTACGGGCAACTTGAGGTTTAAGTCAGAGGCTTTGTTACCATTTTCAGGGCGGTCGGATACAGGTAAAATATATTTACTAGGTACTTTACTGATACCACTATCACAAAGATGTGTCACGCCATTCTTGTATTTCTCATTTTCGACTTCCTTGTTATTTATTTCCTTTTCTCTATCCACTACCTCTAACGTCATTACCATGGAAAATATTGAGAGAGTGAAAAAAAAAGGAAGGAAGTTAAATTTGAAATATTGATATATGACAAATTTTAGTGTACAAACCAACGAGGAACAAGTATGGTATTTATAGAGTGGGAGTAGATAAAAGAATGCCAACATATAAAAGATGTTAATAAAACAGAAACAGCTATGGTTTCATTTAAATCCATGGTTTTTTTGAAGAATACTATTTTGTAATATGAGTTGACTTGGGATGTTGTCAAAAGCCACGAGTCGGAAAACATGCTATATTAAGAAGGGTTCAATATGCACTGCTGGCTTATTCTCTGCTGCAAATTATGTTTTCTGACAGACTTTTTTCAGTTCTCTCAGCTGATGTGGACTGTTTTTTGTGGTGCATGTATTAGTCCATATTTAGGATAATTGAGGGCTGACTTTATTTATATATAGACTTTGATCCTGCAATGGTTAGGAATCAGTATGATAAATTTTGATTATTTAAGGTGCTGACTTTAATTATGTTTGAATAAACCAAATGATAATGAGGTTATGATCTTCTGACTTTGTGTTGATTTAATCAATACTATTGCCTGCCTGGCCCTTCCCTGAATAGCAGTTGCCTTGTTTTGTGTGCTTGGTTTCTGGGTTTACCAATTGTTTCCAGTAATGGATATCGATAGCATTGATTTTCTAGCTCCCAACTACATGGAAAGTTCATTTTTATTTTGAGTTTGGTTGGATATTGCAAAAATGAAATATCTTCTCCATACCTTATTAAACTTGGTACATGATTTGCATTTTTTATGTTACTGTTTCATCATAAATGGAAGTTGAATAAAGAAAATATTTGTACATTAGCTTGCAGAAATCGTGATGTTTGCATCGACCATTTTCAATCTATTTTCTGAAACCGAGCACCGTAGCCATATATTTGGGATTAACAAATTTGAACTCTGATAACTTTTTGAATAAATTTATGTCGATCAGGACACTATTTCACTAGCATCTTTTGACCTTGTTGGTATTAGAAGAGCGGATGGTATAGAACTTAGCTGGGACCATGAATCATATTATCTCCCAGGTGGATGGTTAATCCGAAGGCACAATTCAATAAGAGATGTACTATGTGTTCTTGTACATGTGACAAGCCTTACACCATAAGGAAGTGTTCTTTTGTCCCAATGATATCTCAAAAAAATTCTAGATGAGATGCACCGACCTCTCCCAGCACATATTCTACCTAAATAACGTACTGGATATGTGCGTGCGCATATGCGTGCATGTACACAGACATATGCAGAAGACAAATTTTATAATTAGACTTCAAAAAAAGAAAAAAAAATAGAGTTTATTTCAACTATGCATTACATTTGAAACTTATTACAAAAATAAGTTTGGTTTTCACCAGACCTGTAATTTGTGTTTGTGCACTTTTAAGTGCGCAAGTACAAATAAATAAAAAAATTGTGCACTTTAGTGGTGTTCAAGCACAAAACTTAGCCTCGTAAATCTATTTTTGTTTTAAGTTTCAAACAGGATCGGTATGTGGAATATTTTTTTAGGTAGCTTAGTTATAAAATTTGTTCATATCTATATACATACACAGGAGCAAGCGCATGCACGAACATACTTGTGTCTATGTGTTTGTAAGATCGGCTGCACCTTAATTTTTCTTGATTTCCACCACAAGTTCCGATTTAAATAATATAATGAGCAGGAAGAGAGAAAAAAATACTATTATTTAAATTGGAATTTGTAGTGGAAATCAGGAGGATTAGAGGTGTAGCTCAAACTTGTTCGTGCGTGAGTGTGCATGCGTGTAAAAAAAATGAAGAACCAAAAGCTTGTAGCAATGTTACTAATTAGTACATTAAATTGAATATCCAATTGACCAACAATCGACTTTTAAAGTATTTGCTCTAAAACTCATTTTTATTCAAAATTTGTCTTATGGTTGCCCTTTCTCAATGTGTTGCTCCAACCGAATTAGAGTCTTGCCTGCTGGTCTGGTGTTTGTGTTGATCTCATAGTAATTCTACCTTTGGGTCTTACTTCCTATAACGTCTAGTATTAGCATTGATGAAGCAACTCAAAAGGCGAAAAGTTGAAAGAAATTACAATTCAATTATTTATTATTATTATTATTTTGGAAACCCAGGAGAACCCGGCGGGCCAGTAAACTTCTGCGGAGGGTATAGTAAAACCGTCCGCTGATCTAAACCTCCATAATCCGAGGTAAATTTATATAAGATAGGAAAGCGCATGGTAGAAACCAAACCTGAGTCTTTTTACTAGAACCCAAGCCTTCTTTGCACTGCACCGTACTAGCGGACACAATTATCTTTGTATGCCATGTAACCACATATTTCTTCTTTTTGGGAGCGTTGGATTTAGGATCCGTTAAATACTATTTTTTTGGTACCATAATGACAAAATTCATATGGGGAAGAATTTTCCATGAGCTTGTAAATTTTCCTACATGCATTTTAATTTGCTATAAATAAAAGCATGTAAATAGATAGCTAACATTATCTGCAAGCATTTTTAACTGCAATAATTAGAAACCCAATATGTGCATTCGACTCCTAACAGGCGAAGTCTGTTTCATTTCTTCGTATATATAGTTTCTATACAATGCTGCTTGTATGTCTTTGTGGTATTCTAACCACATGCAATTTCCAGGAATTGGTTAGCAAACCATGGAGCCATGAGATGTAAAATCGACATCACATACAGGAGACAAACCATGGTCCATGTTATTCAAACCCAAACCTAAATTCCCGTAGTTATCTGAACATTGGTTAAGCCAACTGCCCTCTCCCAACCATCCAAATATAATCAAATCAATCATTGATACAGTACATCAGTACAATAGAATTGTACACACAGTCAAAAAGGACATGAACATACAATATATGATAAAGCGTCGATGATATGGGGTATCTTACTACCTGAGAATATGCATGCCTTCATTTCTAAATAAAGGAAAGTTTAGGCAAGAAAATCTAACCTGGATTTTGTTGGAGATCAGGTGAGAGAGAATATTTATAAATGGTGATAGCATATGTGGAGCATAAAGTTGTGTACCAAGTGGGCATGCATAAAAACAAAGCTGCATAGTTAATATTGAGTAGCATGAGGGTTGAAAATGCGTAGATGCTATCGATATCATATGTTATTTTTTTCAAAAGGATGATTTGATCATTCATTGAATATGCATTTGACCGAGTTAGTTACAGTACTCATCAATCCTAATCCGTGAACCAAATAGTCAGTTGGTGTAACTGTACATAATTGTGCAAGTATATGTTCTACCAGGGTCTGCAATAATATTCTGGTTAGTTCTGAAATATGTTCTCGAATTTGACCTTTTTTTGTCAGGTAGAAAGGCCTACAGATTTCAAAGATAAGTGTATTTTCGTGCCTGTGAAGAGTCCATTTTGCTGCCAAACAAAGTATTAACATAACAACATTAGCCATTCGCTGAGATGAAACCTTCTATCTGCAAGCTACATGTTATTGTATATCCATTTGGATCATATCAAATTATTTATATTTAACTAGATTTGAATT
Organism: Allium fistulosum; assembly: GCA_030737815.1. Lineage (NCBI taxonomy): Eukaryota > Viridiplantae > Streptophyta > Magnoliopsida > Asparagales > Amaryllidaceae > Allium > Allium fistulosum. Next base: position 1,286,427,837 of record CM060903.1, on the reverse strand, counting down.
TGTATCTATAGAACAGGTGAGGACTAATGAGTAATGAGAAGTATGCTAGAAGCTGAGACAGTAAAACATTCTGATGCTATAGATATGATTTGTTACCCAGTTTATTTGTAGATTCTAAAGTATATGTGCTAAATATTCACCATTGTCGTAGAATTTTCGCTACTTTGGTGAAAGCAACAAAAAATTTGTGAACAGAAGATTTTATCTCTTGTCTGCTTGGATCATATCATAATTATATTTGTATCTACTAGCCTACTCTGTCTGCGCATAGGAATGTGCAATTTTGTAATTATTATACACTCCAAGATGTTACTTGTCGCAAAATTTATTCATTTTAGACTTGTATTTGTTTTAAAAAAAAAAGTAAACCAGGGAATAGAACGTTCTGTCAAAGTTCTATTGGGTTGGGTCTGGCGGAGCTGTAGGTTCTAATATTTTATCTGTGTATTGAAGATAGACGGTGAATGTTTACTATATTTTGGAATGATGAAAAGTTGATTTCATCGACCGTCCAATGATATTGCATGGCACTTGTAAGTAAATGTTTTGTGCTCTTGGTATGCACTTCTGCTTTTTTTTTTTTTGACTTAAACAGTAGATTAACTAATATTATAGTTAATCTTGTTACCAAATACCTTTAATATAAGTAGCACCAAAGGTGACCAAAACTGTGTCTGAGTTGTCTAACAACGATTTGGTGAACGCTGAAGACTGAACTACAAATTTGAACTCCAGAAATCGTTTAATTGGCATTTTCAGATAAGTGTTCGGTTAGAGTTTGGATAGAGTTTAGTTTGGATGTAACTTTTATTTTATTTTATTTATTTAATTAGTTATTATTAGTTAAACAGTTATTTAAATATTAAATCAATAATCCATCCAAGTATAACAACTAATAACTTAATTGAAATATAAGAACCAGTCCTTTTAGTTACAAATATGGGCCAACATGGTCCTACATCAACATTAACATTTCTAGTTTCATCACACGTAGGGCAGGGCTGTCAAGATACCCGAAAAATCCGAAATATGTCCGCAGCCGCATCCGAAAAACGGATAAATATCCGATATCCGAAAAAACTGATGCGGATGCTGATACGAAGACATCCGCATCCGAAAATTATCTGTTCGATTTTTGTCAAGATTATAGTTCAAATTATGTGTATTTTAGTGCAATAAAAGATATTCATTTATTATTTATTAAACTAGTAGTTTATATTATATGCACTTAATGCTTATTAACTGCTCGAAACTATTTATTATCATTATATTTGTTAATTTTTAGCATTTTTACAGTCAATGAGATTGAAAAATATTTATCTTAAACTAAAATTTTCTTTTTATAATTCTTGATTTATCGGTCGTTAGCAGATATGATAATTATTCGATATCCGTCCGTATCCGCGGATGTGGATATCCGATATCCGAAAATGATTTCGGATGCGGATGCGGATATGACACTATCCGTATCCGAAAACATTCGTTGATAGGCCTAATCACATGTTGCAACTTGTACCACTATGCATTTGTTTCTACTCATGCTGATTTTTGCGTAATTCTAAGAACGTCTATACCAATAATTTCTTCATATTTGGAATCTGAAATACTGTACTTTCTTATAAAGTTATGAATTGTGTAATTCGTAATGGCAAAAACTAGTTGTTTTCAAAACTATATGTTGACATGTCGACATGGCACATAAAGTGTTCACAAATTCCAAATGTTATTTCAATAGCTATATGCAAACTTTTGTAAAACTTGGAGGTTTCATTATTGTAATACTCCGGAAATTTGGTAATATTATAATTATATGTTAATAATATGATAGAGTTAAAATAATTGGATTTCATATGAAAATAAAATAAATATTAAATAAGGAGGAGTGAAATTATCACCTTTTCAACTTTGGAATTTGTTAACGAAATCAGTGTCATTGTGATCGTCTCATTTTTCTGATTCGTATAGTATTTTGGTTTGCTACATTTGGTGTCTGTATGAAGGAGTTATGGTTGAATCTGTATCGAGCTAATTTGGGGTCAAGTTTAAAATTAGAATTTGAGCAATAGTTACGTTTCCCTTGTTTTGTATAAACAAAAATCATGCAACACTCTTCATTTTTCCTAGAAACCGACATCTTCTTCTTCCTCTTTTTCCCTCTTGCATACAAAATTCAAACGATCATATCTTCCTCAAATCTTTACGAAATCGCATGAAATAAGCGGCAACGCGAAGCTATCGAAGAGTGCTACGCATCAATAACAACTTGGAGGTGAAATTCTAAAACAAAAAGGTGCAGCAGGCCGGACAACGATGACTCAAGCAATGAAAGGCAAATGCAGTATGTGATTCATAGTTTCCTCTTCTTATAATGCAATCTTAATCCTATAACAATGATATATAGAATATACTAGTGTAGAAAAACATTTACGATCATTTAAAATTGGATTTAACAGGGGTTTGGGACAAAATTGGTAAAAACAGTAAATAAAAACTAGGTTTTCACTCAATTCTTGTAATTGAATGAATATAACACCAAATAGATGAAATAAAGTGTAAAACCGAACATAGAAATGTAGGCTTAGGTGCTAGGGACGTTCTCAGGTGACCAGAGGCAGAACGGAGGCGATTAAAGGGAAAACAACGTGGTGAAACGGCAAAATCCACGGCCTAGGAATTCTCAAAATATATGTACATCGGTCAACCGATCATCACAACCAGTCCATCTGTGACCTATTGTAGCTCAAGTTGAACCTGGACCCATATGGGCTATATGTATTTATCGATTCAAGTCTTGTTTCTCTTGTTTTCTGAAGGCGTTTAGAGGCCACTGATGTAACAACCTGCCTCGAAATATGCCTAAATCCCGATCTAGAAAATGCCCATTGTAACTTAGACCCATTCCAAAGCTAGCCATTGGTTAGTAAAAAGAACAATACAGAGCTATTTATCCATCTATTCAGAATTCACAACGGAAAGGTAAAATATAATAGCATAAAAAATACCCATTTTATTTCAAATTCCAAAGGTCACAAAACAAAACCATAACATAATGTCAACAATAACCGTTACATCATCTTGTTCAAAAATACATTTTTATTTTCAAATGGGTACATCAGAAAATAGCATAAATAAATAAATAGACTACTGCCACAAGCTCCTCTCATCATCATCTCCATCTTTGTTATCCGGGTTTTTAACCCAGTAGGACCAACTAAAAGACAGAACAATTTTATGACATCAGAATAGTTTAGAACTTAACCAAAAAGGCTAGGGCAAGGAGTGTACGAGAGCCAAGCTATATTGCTAATGCAACGACTAGGATCTACTAAACCAAGAGACCAGCATTCTTTCAGCCCAATCAGTAGCTGAGCGAAAATAGCTAGTAAATTGTCATCAGAATGGAACAACATGCAACGAGACTACACGAACGACATCAACGCAAGGCCATGTAAAAGCAACCCAAACTTGGAACCTCATAAACAATCAAAGTGCTTGGATCGCTAGCGACCTATATCTATGGATCGCTAGCGACCCATGCTAGCAAGTTAATTCGATGAGAAAAGCAGGGATAAGGAGCCTTCGAGACAGAAGCATAAAAAATTCTAAGTGTATGGATCGCTAGCGATCCATACACGATGGCAATCCATATAAAGCCAAATTCCTTGCAACCTTGCATATTGGGGTAAGAGATGATAACATCTAAGTAGTTAGTACATGAGCGAGCCAACTCTATGGGTCGCTAGCGACCCATAGATCATGGTTTTGGCTCGGATCGCAAGCTAAACCCCCCTAGGTCGTTCTATACCTACCTGCGAGTAGTTGATGGAGTGGCTTGACCCAGAAGCTCTATGATCCCTATAAATACCATCCTACCTGCAACATAAACGGAATCTTCTCCGGACGGGTGGCTGAAGCTCCACGGGAAACATTCTTCACTCTCTACCTCCCTCACAACAATCTCCAAAGGGATTCACTGTGATTCTCCGGTGGATGCCAACTCTGGGGATTCAATCTACTTAAAGATAATCAAAGTCTTAAAGATAATCAAAGTCTTGTAATCAAACACTTCTTGCAACATCAATCAGTCTATAATAAAACTATAAAGTGGAAATAGGCTTCATTAACAGACGAACCACTATAAAAATTCTCCATCTTCTTTTGTTTTACTGTTCTTTTTCTATATGTGTGATCTGTGATATTACTCTGTCAGAACAGGGCTGGTGCTTTCAAACTCAAACCAGGGTGTTAATCCATTTTTTGGGTTAACATTTTGGTTCTTTCACTTAGAAATCCAACTCAGGATCCAAATCTAGCTATCTACTTTAGATCTCATAGGTCCAGAATTTAGATCCTCAATCTTTGCTTGAAGAATCCACTGTTTGGAATCAATGGCCCCTGTAAGAAGAAGAATTGCCTCTGGAAGAAGAAGAACTGCCTTTGGAAGATCCATAGGGGCAGCAGTAGCTGGGGAAGATGTTAGTCCCCAATAAAATGAAGTAAATGGTGCTAACTTAGGAAATCAGGCGCTAGCATCCTCCAGTCAACATGAAGTTGTCACCAGGGTGAGTCGAAAAAAATGGTTGATAAGATCAACCAAAAATGGAAAGTATCTGTTTGTACCGAAATTGGGCACAACACTCTTCGAGAGTCTTTGAAGAGATAAAGTGAAGAAATTAAATGAAAAAAGAGGAATTATCTAACAAAAACTCCAAATCTTAGAGATGAAAATAATTAAAATTTAAGGGGACACAAGGATTTAGAGTGGTTCGGCGAATTGCCTACGTCCACTATGAAGTAGTTTGCTTTATTGATCTTTCTTTGATGTTTACAATTGAATTCAACATATTACAGCGAATAACAATGATTTGCAGCAGTGAAATTCGTTGGTAGCAGCAGCAATGGAGTTCAGATCTGGATCTGGCGGAGTCCGGGCGTTGGAGATCTCAAAAAGGAAGAAGAACCCCTTTTCTGTTGGCTTTGGGGGTCTATTTATAGGTGTAGGAGGCTGGTATTTCATTCAGATCTCGGGAGGCCCTCTCTGGCACGTGACCAGGCCCGCGCGCCCAAGCCCATGAAGCTTCGGTCCGATCCGTGATCGATACGAACAGATTTCGTATCGATCAAGATTTCATCCAATGGAGTCGAAATTTGGCGTGGACATTCTTTAGCATGCACATAGTCTTCTGTGAAAATTTCATACCATTAGGACTTGTAGATTAGGAGATATGATTGATACGAAATGAGATTCTCGGTTGGCTGTTTCGTTCGACTCGCTCTGTTTGACTCGCTTCCGTTCGACTCGGTGACGTGGCGCTTGAGTCTTTGGATCACTCTGTCTTTGATGCTGTTTTGAGCGAGTTGAAGTGTGTATTGATTGAGCGAGTCGAAGTGGAGCGTCCTGAGGGATTCGAACAGTAGCTTTGCCAATGGAGTCGAACTCGATGGAGTCGAACAGTGGTTCGAGCGGAGCGAGTCAAAGAAGGCATCTGAAGGAGGTGAAGCGGAACGAGTCGTAATAGCCACTTCTGATGGCTGCGAAGCGAGTCGAATCTGAGTGATTCAAAGTTGGCTTCCGATGGCTGCGAAGCGAGTCGAATCTGAGTGATTCGAAGTTGGCTTCCGATGGTTGCTAAGCGAGTCGAATCTGAGTGATTCGAAGTTGGCTTCCGATGGTTGCGAAGCGAGTCGAATCTGAGCGATTCGAAGTTAGCTTCTGATGATTGCGAATGGAGCGAGTTGAAGTATGGCTCGAAGCAGAGCGAGTCGAAGTGTGCACTTCCAATGGATTCGAACTGGAGCGAGTCGAAGAAGGCTATTCTTAACCAATTTTGTATCGTTCACATCTTGAGCATACGAACTCGGATTGACTTGATATTTGGAACGTTGACTCTCATAGCTTAGGTTGTCATGTCATATCAATTTTAGCTCAATCCGAACTCGGACAAAATTCGTCGATATCCATAGTGAGCCTGTGTATAACTGATCTCTAGGATGGGCCGTCATTGGTTACTAGTCAATTCCTTGGTGTCACGGCTTTGCCAAAAGGCGGGATAACATTTGCCCCCCAAAGTACGTCTTGTGAAAACATGATGTGCTTTGAAGTGCTGCAATCTTCATTCTGAATAGTTATCGTCTTTTTGATGAAAGCTGTAATCTTCGATTGTTTTTCTCGATAATGTAAACTGTTGACTGCCAACTGCTGTACCCTGTATTGTTGCAACTGATTGCTGTATGCAAGCGATTAGCTGTTTGCTGTTGTAATCGTTATTAGATGAGCTTTTGATTCCTGTAAATCTGGAACATTGAATATTGGTCCGACATACATGCATATATGTTAACCTGACTCTCGTTGACGTTTGTACGTTCATGAGTCATTGTCAGTTTATTTTATATTGAATTCCATATCGATCCTCTCCTGAACCGACGTGAAATTCATGGTAACAACACTCGATGGTTGTTTTTGAATGTTCCTTCATAACGATCCTCTCCTGAATCGACGTGAAGGGTTGAAACATTGGAGACGATTTTTATTGAATTTATGGATACAGAGTAAGTATGTCGAATCGATATAGATGGAGTCACTGGATATAAACAGGCAATTCGTATCGATGGAGTTGGCCTCTGGAAGTAGTGATTTAATGGAGTCGATCTGCACACGAGACGGAGTCGAAGGTGATCGATACGAAGTGTGGTCTCGTATCGATGGAGTCGAACTGGACAGGGGATGGAGTCGAAGGGGAGTCGCAGTCGAAATGATTGCTTGTTTTGCTGCACACGAGACGGAGTCGAAGACAAGCGATACGAAGGGGGAGCTTCGCATCGACGCACTGGAGAGGGAGTCGAAACGTGTGTTCGAATCCACCGGGATACAAATCGTTTATTCCCTTTGCTTTCGAGTCCATATAAATACTTTGTACTTAGCCGTTTTTCCACTTTTTACCTTTTGCTTTCCTTCCTTGCCTTCGTATCGCTCAGAAACCCGAGAAGAAAGAAGAGACATTCTTGCCTTTGAACCGATTCATACCTTCAATCATTTGAACTATCTGATAGATCTAGGTAATCCAATAAGAGAATGCACACGTAAACGATGAGACTCGGGTTTTTAACACCAAATCAATCAGAGTTGTGATCGATCGAAAATTCCTTGGCCTCAGCTTTGCGTCGATCTGGAGTAGGGGTTTCGAGATGATGAGGCGGAGACCTTCGTATCGATCGATGGTGGAGCTTCGCATCGAATCGAATCGAATGCTTTGAAGACATGGATTGACACGAAAGGGTTGCGTCCGATCGACTCGAAATGATGGCCTTGGATCGAGTCGAAGTGGAGTGCCTTGGAACGAGTCGAAATGGAGTGCCTTGGAACGAGTCGAAATAGAATGCCCTGGAACGAGTCGAAATGGAGTGCCCTGGAACGAGTCGAAATGCGCAGCCCTCTCAGATCGATTCGAACTGGAGGTTTTAATCGAGTCGAAGTGTTGTGCTCCGATCGATTCGAAATCCTTAGCCCCTTGATCGAGTCGAACTTGCACGCCAATCTTCTGACCGTGTCTAACTCGTATGCAAATGACCATGATCTATCGATGCGAACACGGCCCTTGCGAGCGATACGAATTGAACATTAAATAATCTGAAACTTCCTGCACATTTGAACAATTGACTCCGACGAGCTTCAAACTTGCATAACTGGACTTAATCGTTTCACCGCATATCTGATTGCCTATCGAAGCTCGTCGATGAAACTAGAAATTATCAAAATGATAACAAATTTTAACTTGTAATGATAGTTAATAGCTAGACGGCATGGTTGTGACGGTCAGCGATGACGGTCCTTCCGACTGAATTCCGAAGTCTCGTCGTTTACATGCTTTCTTTAATCCTGTAGATCTTCTCAAATGATATACAATAATGTACTGCACAGCACACACTCACACACTTTACACTGGGGGATGCACAAGCGTTATTGCCTGTTTAACAATGATTTTTTATAAGCTAGCTAGTCATGGAACCTTCAAGTTCTCAACAGCCGAAACTCCCAAGTTCTATTCCTCCAACCATAGAGATACCGGTTATCGAAGCCGAAGTTATAGAGCCAGCTCCGGACGAGCGTCTAGGGGCTCGATTTATTTGTAATCCAAAAGATTCTGTGCCGTCGGGTATCTCCGAAGATATGCTAGGACAGATTTGTTTAAGGCATGGTCTGTCGCTTGATGACGTGTTACTACCTGGGCCAAATAACAGGCCACATGATCCCCCAGAGGGGTTTACTGCTTTCAACCATCACGCTTGCACAGCAGGGACACTCCCTCCCTTCAATCAATATATAAGGGAGATGTTATCATTCCTTGGAATAGCTCCATCCCAGCTACATCCCAACGGGTATGCTTTGTTGAACATCACCTTCATTCTATTTATGGAGATCCTCTTTCGACCGCCGAAGCCGATCGAAATCAGATATTTATTTAACGTCAAGAGCCATGCAGATAGCCCTTCTTTCACCTTTCTGGAAGCGGTCAGAAACTGTCACATTGTAATGGGCTCCTGGGGAAGGCTAAGTTACTTCAAGACCGAATGGTTCTACGTTCGGTGCCCCCTTGGGTTTGCTAGGCGATGGTTGGATAGACGTAAGCGCTTCAGTCTTTCTCTTGAGTTATTGAGATAATAATAACCAATTTCAAAACTGATACACTTCTCTTCTTTTACAGCCGCGATCTCTCGACCTGACGGTGCATACTTCAGAGAGCTAGTTTGGATCCTTCAAGCGTTTCCGGGCGAAGAGAGGCATATCGACTTGGTTCTGTCTGATAGAAATTTGAGGACTGTCGGGCTGATGGAACGGAGGCAGAGCATACAGCTGGAAGGGATGCACAGAGTAGTCCCGAAGAAACGGGTGAAGCGCAAAGCGCCCGCAGTCGTGATAGCCGAAGAAGTTGATCCAGAAAGAACGTCTACCAATACCGAGCTCCCGGCTGGGCCTTCTGCTGATGTCTAGGATTCGGGAGGAAGAAGAAAAGGCAAGGCTGCTGCTTACAAACGCTCTAAATCTGAGAGATTTAAATCCGTGGTTGTGTCCTTGCCCGTTCCGGGGATTAGAATTTCAGAGGCTCCTCCCCCGCAAGTAGAGAATCCCTTTGCAGGGCTTGCCGATATTCTGATTCCAGATTTTGTGCCGTCTCCACACGACGCCGGGATGGAGGAGCTTGATAGTGCTCTTGAACTAAGCGGGTCGCTTGCTATGAGTGCAGCCGACATTTCCGGTTGGTCGGGGGGTTGCACATGCATACACTTCACTACACTACATGATTCACAACTGTAAATCGTCCAACTTAGGCAGGGTTCCGTGCTCAATGTAATTTCTGAGTGGGGTCATCCATGAATCCTTTTCGAGAACGGTTTCACATACCCAGTTTATTTCTATCCGGTCGATGCTTGGGGAAGATAGCATTTCTACGGGAACGAGTCCCATTTGCTGAGCTTCACCTGTGCTGACTAGCTTTGCCAATAAATCGGTCTTTTGGTTGCGCTCCCGAGGTATACAAGATGGCGTAGTAATCGAACTGATTCAGTACTTCCTGAACTCGAGCTAAGTAAGCAGCCAACCTTCAATCTCTTGCCTGATGCTCTCCCCGTACTTGACACATAACCAATTGTGAGTCACAATAAATTTCCACTGCGATAATTCTCAAATCTCTAGCAAGTTTTAAGCCAGCTAAGAGGGCTTCGTATTCAGCTTCATTATTAGTCGCATGAAAATCGAACTTCACAGCATAGCATATGGATCGGCCTTCGGGGGTTTCGAGTACAACACCAGCGCCCGAACACCGATCGTTCGATGCACCATCAGTATACAGCTTCCAGACGTTCGGATCATTTGACGAATCATCGTTGGTATATCCGGCGTTCGGATGCGGGGAGCATGTTGTGCCAAGGTGTGGTCGGGTTCCACAGCGCGAGTCTACACCGGACGCGGTCGATGGTCCGTGCCTCGCGTCCTTGGTTCAACATCCTCAAGGACATAAGGCTCAGGAGTCTGCTCTCGTTGGTTACGTTGAGGATCAGCTTGGTTTCTAGCATCACCTCCTCATCCGGAAGTGGTGGTAGTAGTAATGTTGCCGGTGACATGGTAAGGAGCAGCACATCCTCGAGACGAAGGTTCTGTACGGAGACTAGCGGATGGTCCAGTTCTAGGTTGCCCAAGATTTGAAGCAGGTTGGTGTCCCGTGGCTTGGGTGTAGCTTACACCTAGCCGTGGGCGTGTGGATCTGGTTTGACCATCAGAGGGGGCTGAAATCTCCGTGGAAGAATAAGAACCTTGGTCTCTTCTGAATCTTCTTTGCCTTTGGCGATTTAGCTGGTTAGTCAACTCTGTGTTGGCGCGCGTTGTTCAGTTAGCTACTGTCGACTTTAGGTCAACTCTTGAAGCAATGTCTGGAATTCTTGTCTAGTGATTGGACCTGATGGATCTGAAGGTCTTGCAGCATTTTGGTTGGATGGAGGTGATTGCACGAGATTTTTTCAGTCCCGTGCTCCTTGATCAGCAGCTGTAGAAGTGGTACGTGTGCTCACCATAATGAATTGATGAAGTCCTTTCCTAGATCTGATTGCAAATCTGAATAGAATGGAAGGGCTTCAAAGTTCTAGATCTGGATCTTCTTCTTAGATTTATGCAATCCAATATAGATAGGAGATCCAAAGAGCAGGAGAAAATTTGGGTTTTTCTCAGTGAAAGCACCAAAGTGTTTGTACCAAAATTGGGCACAACACTCTTCGGGAGTCTTTGAAGAGATAAAGTGAATAAATTAAATGAAAAAAGAGGAATTATCTAACAAAAACTCCAAATCTTAGAGATGAAAATAATTAAAATTTAAGGGGACACAAGGATTTAGAGTGGTTCGGCGAATTGCCTACGTCCACTATGAAGTAGTTTGCTTTATTGATCTTTCTTTGATGTTTACAATTGAATTCAACATATTACAGCGAATAACAATGATTTGCAGCAGTGAAATTCGTTGGTAGCAGCAGCAATGGAGTTCAGATCTGGATCTGGCGGAGTCCGGGCGTTGGAGATCTCAAAAAGGAAGAAGAACCCCTTTTTTGTTGGCTTTGGGGGTCTATTTATAGGTGTAGGAGGCTGGTATTTCATTCAGATCTTAGGAGACCCTCTCTGGCACGTGACCAGGCCCGCGCGCCCAAGCCCATGAAGCTTCGGTCCGATCCGTGATCGATACGAACAGATTTTGTATCGATCAAGATTTCATCCAATGGAGTCAAAATTTGGCGTGGACATTCTTTAGCATGCACGTAGTCTTCTGTGAAAATTTCATAGCATTTGGACTTGTAGATTAGGAGATATGATCGATACGAAATGAGATTCTTAGTTGGCTGTTTCGTTTGACTCGCTCTGTTCGACTCGCTTCCGTTCGACTCGGTGACGTGGCGCTTGAGTCTTTGGATCACTCTGTCTTTGATGCTGTTTTGAGCGAGTCGAAGTGTGTGTTGATTGAGCGAGTCGAAGTGGAGCGTCCTGAGAGATTCAAATAGTGGCTTTGCCAATGGAGTCGAACTCGATGGAGTCGAACAGTAGTTCGAGCAGAGCGAGTCGAAGAAGGCATCTGATGGAGGTGAAGCAGAGCGAGTCGAAATAGCCACTTCTGATGGCTGCGAAGCGAGTCGAATCTGAGTGATTCGAAGTTGGCTTCCGATGGTTGCAAAGCGAGTCGAATCTGAGTGATTCGAAGTTGGCTTCTGATGGTTGCGAACGGAGCGAGTCGAAGTATGGCTCGAAGCGGAGCGAGTCGAAGTGTGCACTTCCAATGGATTCGAACTGGAGCGAGTCGAAGAAGGCTATTCTTAATCAATTTTGTATCGTTCACATCTTGAGCATACGAACTCGGATTGACTTGAGATTTGGAACATTGACTCTCATAGCTTAGGTTGTCATGTCATATCAATTTTAGCTCGGTCCGGACTTGGACAAAATTCATCGATATCCATAGTGAGCCTGTGTATAACTGATCTTTAGGATGGGCCGTCATTGGTTACCAGTCAATTCCTTGGTGTCACGGCCTTGCCAAAAGGCGGGATAACAGTTACTAGTCAGTTCCTTGGTGTCATGGCCTTGCCAAAAGGTGGGATAACATTTGCCCCCCAAAGTACGTCTTGTGGAAACATGATGTGCTTTGAAGTGCTGCAGTCTTATTCTGAATAGTTATCGTCTTTTCGATGAAAGCTGTAACCTTCGGCTATTTTTCTTGATCATGTAAACTGTTGACTGTCAACTGCTGTGCCCTACATTGTTGCAACTGATTGCTATACGTTAGTGATTAGCCGTTTGTTGTTGTAATTGTTATTAGACGAGTTTCCAACTCTTGTAAATATGGAATATTGAATATTAGTCCGGCATATATGCATATATGTTAATCTAACTCTCGCTGACGTTCGCGAGTCGTTGTCAGTTTATCTTATATTGAATTCTGTGTCGATCCTCTCCTGAACCGACATGAAATTCGAATTTTAACAATGCTCGATGGTCGTTTTTGAATGTTCCTTCGTATCGATCCTCTCCTGAATCGGCGTAGAAGGTTAAAACATTGCTTTTGCATCAGTATTCGTTGCATTGATGGATGCGAAATGAGTATTTCGAATCGATGGATGGGGGTTTAATGGATACGAAGCGGTCATTCGTATCGATAGGCATTGGCTTCTAGGAGCTGCGATCTGATGGATTCGAACTGCTCGTTCGTATCGATGCTCTAGGGATGGAGTCGAAGACGACCGATACAAAGAAGGGCTTCGCATCGATGCAAACTCGAGTCCATGGAGTCGAACAGCTTGTTCGAATCGATGTGGAGGAGACACGTTGTAACCGGTCGCGTTTACTGGAATGCGTACCGTTTTTTCACTTCACTTTCAAATCCATATAAATATCGTGGACTTAGCTATTTTTTCACTTTTTACTTTTCTACTCTCGCGCTCTCGTTTTCATATCGTTCAGAGACTCGGGAAAAAAGAAGAAACCATTCTTGCCATCGAACCGATTCAGATCCTCAATCACTCGAACTAACTGCCAGATTTAGGTAATCCACTAAGCGAATCCAACGCATAAACGATGAGACCTGATCTTTAACACCAAATCAACCAGAGTCGTGATCGATCGAAGATTCCTAGCCCTTAGCTTCGTGTCGATCTGGAGTAGGGGCTTCGAGATGATGAGACGGAGGCCTTCGTATCGATCGATGGTTGAGCTTTGCATCGAATCGAGTGCTTTGAATATGTGGATCGATACGAAGGGGTTCCGTCTGATCGATTCGAAATGGTGGTCTTGGATCGATTCGAAGTGGAGGCCTTGGACCGATTCAAACTAGAGGCTTTGAATCGATTTGAAGTGGCGGCCTTGGATCGATTCGAAGTGTTGCGCTCCGACCGATTCGAAATCCCCAGCCTCCCGACCGAGTCGAACTTGCACGCCAACCTTTTGACCGAGTCGAACTCGTACGCAGATGACCATGATTTATCGATGCGAACAAAGCTCTTGTGAGCGATACGAATTGAACATTAAAAAATTTGTAATTCTTTGCACATTTGAACAACTGACTTCGATGAGCTTCAAACTTGCATAACTGGACTTAATCGTTTCACCGCATATCTGATTGCCTATCGAAGCTCGTCGATGGAACTGCAACTCTGTCAAAATTTTAACAAACTTTAACTTGGATTGATTGCAAATTTCTGGATGGCACGGTTGTGACAGTCAGCGATGACGGTCACTCCGACTGAATTTCGAAGTCTCGTCGCTTACATGCTTTTTCCAATTCTGTAGAACTTCTTAAATGATATACAGTACCGCACTGCATAACACACTCACACACTTTACACTGGGGGATGCACGAGCGTTATTTTCTGTTTAACAGTGATTTTTCATAAGCTAGCTAGTCATGGAACCTTCAAGTTCTCAGTAGCAGGAACTCCCGAGTTCAATTCCTTCGACCATCAAAATACCGGTCATTGAAGCCGAAGTTATAGACCTAGCTCCGAACGAGCGTCTAGGTGCCCGGTTCATTTGTCATCCACAAGATTCTGTGTCGTCCGGTATCTCCGTAGATATGCTGGGACGAATTTGTTTAAGACATGGCTTGTCGCTTGATGACGTGTTACTGCCCGGGCCAAATGACAGGCCACATGATCCCCCGGAGGGGTTTACTGCTTTCAACCGTCACGCTTGCACAGCGGGGACACTTCCTCTCTTCAATCAATATATAAGGGAGATGTTATCATTCTTTGGAATAGCTCTGTCCCAGCTGCACCCCAACGGGTATGCTTTGTTGAATAGCACCTTTATCCTGTTTATGGAGATCCTCTTTCGACCACCAAAGCCGATCGAGATCAGATATTTATTTAACGTTAAGAGCCGTGGAGATAGCTCTTCTTTCACCTTCTTGGAAGCGGTCAGGAACTGCCACATTGTAAGTGTTTATACCAAAAATGGGCACAACACTCTTCGGAAGTCTTTGAAGAGATAAAAGTGAAGAATGAAAATTAAAACTGTGGATTATCTAACAAAAACTCCAAATAACAGAAAGTAAATTGCAAAGACAAGCGATTTAGAGTGGTTCGGCGTTTTTCCTACGTCCACTATGAAATTTGATGATTTTATTGCTCGATACTTGAAGATTACAATTCTTTATACTGTAATACAACTGAATTTATATGCTAAGTCTCAATCTAAAGCAGCGGCGGTGTTCTGGAGTAAATCTGGCAGAATCTGGGCGCTCTTTAGTACTTAGAATTCTCCGACCCCTTTTCTGAATGACCAGGGGCTCTATTTATAAGTGTAGGAGGCTGATATTTCGCCTAAAATGAGGGGAGACCAGTTCTGGTACGTCAGGGGGCCCACATGGCCGAAATCTGGAGATCCGGGCCCACTTTGGGATCGATTCGACCCTTGGTTCGAACCGATCAAGAAATCATCCAATCGAGCTGAAATTTGGTGTGAACATTCTTCATCATGTGCTTAAGCTTCTGTGAAAATTTCATGACATTTGGACTTGTAGAACTCGAGTTATGATCGATTCAAGATCGCGTTTCTGGTTGACCAGCCTGGTTCGAATCGACCTTAGTTCGAATCGATTCGTTCGAATCGATCTCCCTGCGCGCAAAGACAATGGTGTGGCGCGCATGCTTCGGGTCATCCCTCTTTTATCTCCGAGTTCTACCAAGTCGTACCCGGGTTTTTAGCTGCGTAGACCAGGTGGATTCGAGACTATCGATTCGAAGACGTGCTTTCCTCGAATCGATTGAATTCGCGCTCCTTCGTATCGATCGTGGATGGTCATGACTGATCGATACGAAGCGTCTTCTGTCTTTGGGATTCGAAGACAATAGTGGCATGGAGTCGAAGCTGAGATACATCTCCTGGATTCAAAGCTCCTTCTCTTTATGGATTCGAGGTGTAGGAAGCTCCAATGGATTCGAACTTGGGGTACGTTCGAATCGACTCAAAGCACAGCCAACTACGATCGATTCGAACCAATACTATCTCGATGGTTTTGAACCAATGCTTGGTCCTGATGGATTCGAACGAAGGCCTCTGCGCTGATGGAGTCAAAGCAAGGCAATGACTCTGTGGATTCGAAGCAATGCTAAGGGGGATGGATCCGACCCTAGGTCCTTCCTTTTTCTAACTGCGATAACTTGGGCATACGAACTCGGATTGCTCCGAAACTTGGAACGTTGGCTTACACGGCTTTTCTAGTCATGTCTTATCAATTATGGCTCAATCCGGTCTTGGGTAAAATTCATCGATATCTAGGGATATCCAGCGGTTACTCGATCTCGAGGATGCATAATCCATATTCTCTTCAGTTAATTCCTTGGTATCTCGGCCTTGCCAAAAGGCGGGATAACATTTGCCCCCCAAAGTACGTCTTGTGTAAACATGACGTGCTTTGAAAAGCTGCAATCTCTCATTGGACAGTTATGACATGCTTTACCGAAAGTTGTATTCTATATCGCTGTAAGTGACCGTCGTATAATTGTAACTGGCTGTTAGCTTTCTGTGTTATGACGAGATGAACATTTAATCCCTGTAAATGACAAAGATTAAACACTAGTCAAACATATGTGCATATATGTACCACTTTGACTTTTGTGAACGTTGCATGTTTGCAAGTCGTTGCCAGTTTGGTTTGTTATCGAATTCCGCATCGATCCTCTCCTGAATCGATTTGAGATTCGAGTTTAATCAGTGCATTAATGATTATTTATGACTATCCCTCAGTATCGATCCTCTCCTGAACCGTTGTACAAGGTAGTCAAGCAATAATTTTATATTCGAAGCAATGCTTTTACTCCCATTCGATCGTTTTTGATGGATTCGAGAAGGTTACTCGAATTGATACTCTTCGTTGTGCTACAAGTCGATATTTTTGAAGTTGGCATTCCAAATCGGTGGGGCACAGCGACTTTGATTCATCTTCGGTTAACTGCCTTGATCCGATGGAACTTCGAAACGATGGTTTTCGGGTGGATTCGAAGCTTGGATGGATTTGTAATTGAGGGATTCGAACTTGACTGTTCGAATCGATGGAGTCGAACGTCCCCCTGACCCTTCTGGCGCCGTACTTCGAATCGATGCTATGGATTCGAAGGAAAAGTCTCGAAGTTGTCTGGTGTAGATATTTGAGTCCGAATCGACGAAGTCATCTGGTCAGCTTCGAATCGATGGATGCCTTGCAGTGATCGATTCGAAGATACTCACTCGAATCGATGAGCTGGACCAGTTATTTCCGGTTGCGCTTGACCGGGAGACGAATCGTCTCGTTTCCCCTATATATACCGGGGTCCTGTTCATTTTTAACTTTTTACTTTTACTGTTTCCTTGCCTCCTTCTTCGTATCGATCCTTCAGACTTGAGAGAGAGGCTACTCCGATTCGATCAAAAACCTTCAATCCTTCAATCATAATCACAATAAAACAGGTAATTAACGCATACGACCAAACCATGGACGATGGAACTGGAAATTCTTGCCATCATTCTTGAATTCTTCTGAGGTTAACCTCGAAGGGTATCGAGATCTGAGTGAAATCGATCGAATCGAGGGATGGTGTGCGACAAAGGGTTGAGATCTTAAGGAATTACTTTTCTCTTTGCCTCATATCGATCTGAGATGAGGTAGTTCGAATCGACCTTGATCGTATGTGGCTTCGAATCGAAGCTTGCGAGGTGAAGTGGTTCGTATCGATCGATTCAAACTCATAACCCTACAATCGATTCGAAGATGCCGGGCCTGATCGATTCGAAGTGGTTGTTATTGACTGTCGCGAATGCTATCCTGATGGATTCGAAGCGTTCCTTCAATCGATACGAGATACCGTTCCAATGTCCATATCGATACGGAGCGCGTCGAGTCGACCCTGCTCGATTCGAAGCACATTGAGTCGATTGGTGTTGATTCGATCGTCCTTAACTTAAAAAATGCACTATCTCTGGCTTGCTCCATGGATTCGAACGTGACCAATTTCAGTCGAAACTTGACGAACTTAATGAACTTTAGCATGCTTTATTCCGACGAGCTTCGGCCTTGCCTAATTGGACTTGACTTTGGGACTATACTTGACTTTCTTTTGAAGCTCGTCGATGGAACCATGACTTAACCAATCATACGACTGATTTATACTTGAAGTGGTCAGTAGCGTTTGGATGGCGTGGAAGTGACGGTCAGCGATGACGGTCATTTTCATTCTCAAATTCCTAAGTTTTGTTGTACGGACATCTTACTTTAATCTGTAGAATCTGTTTAAGTAATGTACAGCACTTGCACTGCACGACACGCTCACACACTTCACACTGGGGAATGCACGGGCTCTTTATGAACTTAACGTTGCTTTCTGATGAGTTAGTTAATTATGGAATCTTCGAGCTCCCAACAACAAGAGGTACAAAGCTTGACTCCTCCAGTTCTTGAGATTCCCGATATTCCTGCCGACGTAATCGACCCGGCTCCGGACGAGTTACCGGAGGCGATATTTATCGAGGACCCTGCCGACTCTGTCCAATCTAACATTATCTTTGTTGGGCCGAATATGCTTGAAGCATAACATATCTCTAGGTGACGTATTATTGCCCAGCGCCACTGATAGACCGCACAATCCGCCTGAAGGATATACAACATTCTATCGCCATGCTTGCGCGGCCGGAACTCTCACTCCTTTCAACCAATATATCAGAGGGATGCTATCCTACCTAGGAATTGCTCCTTCGCAGCTTCATCCCATTGGGCACGCATTGTTGAACAGTGCCTTTGTCATATTTATGGACTGTTTCTTTCGCCCGCCGAGGCCCACCGAGATCAGACACATATTTAACTTCAAGAGTAGGGGTGATAGCCCGTCTTTTACATTTTTGGAGGCAGTTAGGAATTGCCAAGTTGTAGTTGGAGCTTGGACCCGACTGAGTTATTTCAAGAACGAGTGGTTCTATGTTCGGTGCCCTCCGGGTTTCGCTAGGCGATGGTTGTCTAGACGTAAGCGCCTTAACCTGCTTTCTAGACCAATAGCTCTTTGGTATTAAAATTGACACTTTATTCCCTTTGCAGCCATTATTTCCAGACCCGATGGAGGGCGTTTCAAGGGTATCATCCGAAGTCTTCAAGAAGTTCCAAGCGAGTTGAGACATATTGACTCGGTGCTGAACGATTATAACTTAAGAATTCTTGGTTTGATCGATATCAATCAAAGTATAGTCGTCGAGGGATTGGCAAAACCCGCCTCCAGGAAGGAAGATAAGAAGAAAACCAAGAAGAGTAAGGCGAAGAAGTCACTCGGAATCAGAATAATCGAGGCGAGTGACGAAGAAAGAACCCATACGGATTCAGAGCCAATGGCTAACCTCTCGGGAAACTTGGAGGAGTCGGGAGGAAGACGGAAAGGCAAGGCCGCCGTTTCCAAAAAACTTAAGTCTAAGGGGTGGAAATCTGTGGATGTGTCTCCTCCCATTTCCGGGGTTATGATTTCTGAGGCCGCCCCTTCTCATTCGAGAGACATTTTCAAAGGGATTGACGATATTCCCATCCCAGATTATATATCGATTTCTCATAATCCTAGGTTGGAGGAATTTCAAGATGTCCTAAACATGAACGAGCCCTTTCCTTTAAGTGCGGTCAACACTTCCGGTCGGTTTGGGGGTTTACACATTTACACACACTTCCATAGCACTTCATGACTTTTGCATAGTAAACATTGCTTTATGGGATCCTAATCCGTAATTCTTTCTTATCTCAGGTGAGATGTCAGGACGTGGCTCTACTCTGGATAGGCTTCGGAATGTGCGCCAATCTTCTCCATTTTACGATTCCCGCAGGAGAGAAACAGATAGGGATCATGGGCGAAGCTATTCAAGTCAAGAACGTTATGATAGAGACCGAGATTACTCGCGTGGTCGTTCTGGCTATGATTATTCTGACAGAGACCGGGGATACCAGTACCGACACCGATCTCGCTCTCCTCCGCCTCCCAGGGCCCCAGTAGACCTCCCAGGGCCATCTCATCAGCAGCAGCTGCCTTCTCAATCTTCTCGGCCTGATGTTCAGCGGCCAAGAATGGAACCGACAGCAGCCGCTATAATTGAACAAGCTCCGGCTGAGTTGACAAGCGAGGGAGCTGCTAAACTCGCCCAAATGAAAAATGACTACCCTGAAATTTGCATGGATGGCTATGTCTTCCCTCCTAACTTTAAAAGAATTCCTCCGGACGCTGAGACCACTGCTCATAGTTATATCCACGACTTCTACGCTCAATATAAGGAGTGGTACAAGGCAGCCGTGAAGGCTTCTAGAGTAGCTTTTGACCGGGCGAAATCATTGCTGAACGTGATGCTGACATTGTCAAACAGAAACGCATCATTCAGGTTCTTCAATCTGAAGTGGAGACGTCCCGGAAGTTAGAGCTTGAAACACTTCAGAAACATGAAGATGTCGTGGCCAAACTGGCGAGGATGCAGCAGGAACACTGCGCCACGGTAGAAGAGATAGGCCACCGCAACACCACCATTACAGCTGAGCGAGACTTAGCCGTTAAAGAGCTGAATGAGCTCAAGGCCAAATTTACTGAAATGGTGAAGGACGATGCAAACGCCACTGCTCAAGAGGCTTGCGACCAAGCAGTATCTCTGTGGGCCGAACTTGCTGCGGTGGCGGTCAAGGCTAAGTCTGTGAAAGTAGAAATTCAAGAAAAGATCTTGGAGGAGAGGTCTAGGCTAGATGCTGAGTTTGATGATCTCTTAGTCACGTACAACGCTAATGTGCTGGAACACAGAAATTTAGCGTGGCTGGGAGATGACCCCATGATCTTGTACAATGCCTGGACCCGGCTGGTGAATGAGAAAAGAGCAGCGCATCCAGATGAAACACTTGACGACTTTGAGCTGGAGATGCGTTTGCTCACCGAGGATGAGAGGAAGACCCTTCATGAGGCGGTGATCTCTATGGCGAAAGAAAAGCTTGGCGTTCAATCTCTAGAGACATGCGAAGGCTCGGGGATCACGCATCACAAGACAAGTGTTGGAGCTGTAATTCCAACATTGCCCAAAACCACTGGTGTGGTAGATCCCCAGTCTGTTCCTGCATATAATCCTGACCAACCATTATTATCTTCCGCCGAGGATTCTGCCCACGTTTCGGTCCAGACCAAGGAAGGTATTTGAACGCTTCTTGTAGTTCAGTTGTGAAGAACCTTAAGCAACACACTTGGCTAACAATCTTTGTTTTGTCGCATTTCAGTGACTGGAGTCGTTGTTTCTGCACCTCTTGCTCTATCAGTTCCACATCAAACACAAGGGGTTGTTTTTTCTGAAGCCATCACGACTTCTACCTTGATGGGCGAAGAGGGAGATGCCAATATGTTTTCTTTTAGCGCTCAAATGATTGAGGAGCTTCTTAATGAACCCATCGATCCTTCCGTCAACCCGTCCGATGCTGTGAGTGGGGCTGCTCCGGCCGTTAGTTCATCTATGCCAGCTATTGGCACATCCGATGCGGCCCAAGTATCCCGTGAGGACGACGTTATTGCTGAGATTGATGCCGAGATGGCAGTAGGGAATGCTGTTATGAATCCGCCCGGGCCTGCCCCGTTAATGGTGATTTCACCGGGCGGTACCGTAGTGATTGAAACTGCTCCTGTCCCTCCTCCTGCTACTACTTCTATGCCTCCAGCTCGACCTCCTAGAAGAATTTCCGTCGCCTCCAGTTCTGATGAAGACATTGACATTATATCGCTGCCGGAGGGCAAGCCTGAAAAGAGTAAGCGGTCGAGGAGAAAATCGGGCAGCGGATCTGGTGGAGCTACCCCGAAGAAGAAGATAAGGAAGAAGAAAGACTGAACTCTTTCTTTAAATCTCTGTTGCGTAGGGTAGCATTTTGTTGATTTTTCTATAGCCGTGTATAGATGTGGATTCGGCTCCCACTAGCAGAATTTTTCTTAAACACTTTGTAATCAGATTCTTTTTGTTGATAGTGGAAATGAAAATTTATTCCCTTTCTGTCTTCAACTTGTTATGTGTTATGGTTCTGCCCCCAGTATTGGGGATAAGTGTGGAGTTGACGTATGTTTATACTCCGCCTCGCACTCTGGGAGTACGGAGTTGAGTGATGTTTATACTCCAGCTCGTGCTCTCGGAGTATGGAGTTTGTCGATATTTATACCCAGCTCGCGCTCTCGGAGTACTCTGGGGTTTTAGGAAAACGTTTATACTCCGCCTCGCACTCTGGGAGTACGGAGTTAAGTAAAAGTTTGTACCCAGCTCGCGCTCTCGGAGTACTCTGGGATTTAGGAAAATGTTTATACTCCACCTCGCACTCTGGGAGTACGGAGTTAAGTAAAAGTTTGTACCCAGCTCGCGCTCTCGGAGTACTCTGGGATTTAGGAAAATGTTTATACTCCGCCTCGCACTCTGGGAGTACGGAGTTGAATGAAAGTTTACACTCCGCCTCGCGCTCTTGGAGCACGGAGTTTAGTAAAATGTTTATACTCCGCCTCGCGCTCTGGGAGTACGGAGTTAGGAAAATGTTTATACTTCGCCTCGCACTCTGGGAGTACGGAGTTAAGTGAATGTTTATACTCCGCCTCGCACTCTGGGAGTACGGAGTTAAGTGAAGGGTTGTCGTGTATCAACCCATTTCTTGGCCTGATGTGATGGCTTGCCCCCGAGCTCGGGTTTCATTTAGTGAGTGGTTGATTGCTTCACAGCCACTCCCTACTTGAATAAATTCCACTGTGTGATGGAACTTAGCTCTTCGTGCATCGTGATGTTGTACATTGTATTTAATGAATCACAGCTCTGGCTCGAAGAGATGGCATTTTATTGCTGAAATAAGAAAATATGGCAAATCAGTTGCCTTATTACAAATTCTAATTTCGAAATGCAAAAGTAAATTGCTGAATAAAAAACATAATGAAATAAATAAAGCCTGTCATATGTAGTAGCGATGGAGACTCTCGCTGTTCCAGGCTCTTGGTAAAACTAGACCGTCCACGGTTGATAGTTTGAATGTGCCATCCCCAAGTCTTTGGGTAATCACGTACGGTCCTTCCCAATTTGGTTTCATGTGTGAAGGAACCGGGTAGATTCTCTTGAGGACAAGATCACCGAGTTCAAAGGTTCGGGGGCGAACTTTGGTGTTATATAACCGGGCGACCCGACTTCGGTATGCGGCCGCTCTTAAATCAACTTCTTCCCGTTTCTCGTCCAACAGATCCAAAGATTCAGCGAGTAATATAGCATTTGTTTTTGGATCGTAATAAGTTATGCGGTGAGAAAATACTTCTGTCTCAACTGGAATAACGGCCTCCGAGCCATAGGATAAGGAAAATGGGGTGTGTCCAGTTGCGGTCTTGTGAGTTGTTCGATAAGCCCATAATGCCATAGGAAGTTCATCGACCCATTTGCCCCCAGCCTTTTCCAGTCGTTTCTTTAAGATGGATTTGATAACTTTGTTAACAGCTTCGACCTGACCGTTTGCTTGTGGATGTGCGACTGCAGAAAACTTTTTATGAATATGAAATCGTTGGCAGAAATTCTTGAACTCCGAACTTTCGAATTGGGTCCCATTATCGGTGATGATGGTATGCGGGAGTCCAAATCGACAAATGATATTGCGGACTACAAAGTTTATTACTTTCTTCGACGTAATCGTTGCGAGAGCTTCGGCCTCGGCCCATTTCGTGAAGTAGTCAACTGCGACGATGGCATATTTTGCACCACCTCTTGCCAGAGGTAAAGCGCCGATGATGTCGATACCCCACATAGCGAATGGCCAGGGACTGACCATTTGAGTTATCTCGGTAGGTGGGGCTCTTGGAATTCGAGCGTGTTTCTGGCACTTGTCGCACTTTCTGGCATAATTGGCTGCATCTCGGTTCACTGTCGGCCAGTAATATCCATATCGGAGTATTTTCTTAGCAAGCGCTTGTCCACCGGTGTGATCGCCACATTTTCCTTCGTGCACATCATGTAACACTCGTTTGACTTTGTCGTGAGCGATACACCGGAGGAGTGGAACAGAATAACCTTTTCTATACATGATCCCGTCCTGAATGATGAACCGCGAAGCTTTTTGTAGAACTTGCCTTTTCTCATTTCGGTGCTCAGGCAATATCCCATTCTCAATATAATTTCGATACGGAGTCATCCATGATTCTCTACTGGGAGAGGTTTCCAACACATCATTCATTTTTATTTGATCGATGCTTGGGAAGGACAAAGTTTCGACCGGGACAAGTCCCATTTGCTGTGCTTCGCCTGTGCTGGCCAACTTTGCCAATGAATCGGCCTTTTGATTGCGATCTCGTGGTATATAGTAAATGGCATAATAATCAAACTGATCCAGTGCTTCCTGAACTCGGGCTAGATAAGCAGCTAACCTTCGATCTCTTGCTTGATATTCTCCCCGTACCTGGCACACAACCAACTGTGAATCACAATAAATTTCTATAGCGATAATTCTCAAATCTCTGGCAAGCTTTAACCCAGTCAACAGAGCTTCATATTCAGCTTCGTTGTTGGTTGCGTGAAAATAAAACTTCAAAGCATAGCATATGGATCGACCTTCGGGGGTTTCTAGTACAACACCAGCGCCCAAACACCGATCGTTTGATGTACTGTCTGTATAAAGTTTCCAGACATATTCAGGGGACTCGCTGGTTTCGGGTAAGTCGTCTGGAACAGTAAATTCAGCGATGAAGTCAGCTAGGACTTGCCCTTGAATGGCTCTCCGCGGAGCATAAGTAATGTCAAATTGACTCAGTTCGATATTCCATTTGAGTAACCTTCCAGACGTCTCAGGCCGCGTGAGGACCTGTCGTAACGGCTGATCGGTATACACAGTAAGCGGATGAGCTTGGAAATAAGGACGAAGCTTTCTTGAGGCAATGACCAAGCAATAAGCCAGTTTCTCCAACCTGGGGTAATTTCTTTCAGCTCCGGTCAATCGTTTACTAACATAATAGACCGGTTTCTACACTCGATCCTCTTCTCGGACCAGAGCAGCACTGATCGCATGCTCTGATACCGCCAGATAAAGGTATAATTGTTCGTGATCAATCGGTTTTGACAAGATCGGTGGCGTAGAGAGATGCTGAACCAGCGATCGGAATGCGCCTTCACATTCCATGGTCCATTCAAAGTTTCGTTTTCCCTTCCGGATTAGATCAAAGAAAGGAATGCATTTATCAGTGGATTTTGAGATGAACCTGCTTAGCGCTGCTACCTTCCCGTTGAGACTCTGGACTTGCTTTATGGTCTTTGGAGTTTGCAAATTCCTTATTGCCCAGATCTTTTCGGGGTTCGCCTCTATCCCACGAGCGTTGACGATGAAACCTAGAAACTTTCCGGATGCGACGCCAAAGTGGCACTTTAACGGGTTAAGCTTCATTCCATATTCACGTAGGATGCGGAACATTGAATCTAAATCCCTGACGTGATCTATGGAAAATCGGGACTTAACTAACATGTCATCCACATAAACTTCCATGGTCTTCCCGATCTGGTCAGCGAACATTCGATTAACCAAGCATTGGTAAGTTGCTCCGGCATTCTTTAAACCAAAAGGCATGACTCTGTAATAGTAGAGTCCCAGATCGGTCACGAAACTAGTATGTTCTTGATCGGGTAGATGCATGGGTATCTGATTATAACCGGAATAAGCATCCATAAAGGATAACAATTCATGGCCTGCAGTTGAGTCTACGAGTTGGTCAATTCGAGGAAGTGGGAAACTATCTTTAGGACAAGCTTTGTTTAAGTCGGAGTAGTCGACACAAGTTCTCCATTTCCCGTTCGGTTTTCGAACCATTACCGGATTTGACACCCACTCTGGGTATAGAGCATCTCGGATGAAACCATTTGATTGCAACTTGTCAATTTCTTCTTTAAGGGCGGCAGATCTCTCTGGATCCATGCCATGCCTCTTTTGCTTGACCGGAACATGTCGCGGATCAATATTCAAGGAGTGACTTGCAATGTTCGGTGATATTCCGCACATGTCAGAGTGCGTCCAGGCAAAGACATCGAGATTCGCTTGAAGAAATTCAACCAATTCCTGTTGTATCTGTTTTCCCAGTTGTGATCCAACTTTTAGTACTTTCGAGTCGTCATCCTCACTGACTGGGACGTCCACAGTCAGTTCGGCTGGAGACGCTTGATTCTCTTTGACTTCATCTTTATCTTTGTTATCTCTAGGGTCAAGATCTTTAAGGAATTGGTAGTGGTGCCCGGGCCAGGGCCCGGGCGCTAGTTGTCAATTATCAGTAAAACGGACGCAGAGAGATTCCTCTACGCCCTTTCCTTTCTCCTTCTTCTGTGCTTCACGCAACTCAGCAACATAACAGGCTCTTCCTGCTGCCTGATCTCCTTGAACGATTCCTATACCATGGTCAGTTGGGAATTTTAAAGTCAAACACCACGGGGCAATGGCTGCCCTGAATTCAGCAAGGGCTGGTCGACCCAGGAATGCATTGTACAGTGAAGCGATGTCAAGAACAACGAATTGCAGCAGTCGGACTCTCCTGCGTTCTCCAATCCCTAGTTCTACTGGTAGTTCCACTATCCCAGTGGGTATTGTTGCACTCCCATTGAAGCCGTGAACTCGAGATTGGCAGGGTTTCAAGTCTTTTGCTTCCATCTTCATTAAATCGTAAGCTCGTTTGAATAGAATGTTTACAGAACTCCCACTGTCAACCAGGATCCTCTTCATCCAAGCAGGACCAACCTGGGCAGATATGACCAACGGATCAATTGTTGGGGCTTCGATTTTGTCAGCATCTCTGCTTCTAAATATGATGTCGTCAGACATCGTCTTTTGTTGCTTAGCCGGGGTTCCATCCTCACAATTACTGCAGCATTCGAAGCTCGCATGCCTGATAGAGATTGCATACGACTCCATTTCCCTCCAGCTCCTGTCCGCTGGATGAGGACCACCACTTATGGTATTGATAACTAGCCTCCCGCCTGTACGAGCGGGTTCCTCTTGTCTTTCTTGGTCTTGCGCACGGTTTGGGTTTGATGGGCCCGCACCACCAGACTGCGGTGCCCGCACGAATTGATCTAACTTTCTCTCCCTGATCAACTTTTCTATGAGATCCTGCAAATGGCGACAGTCATTAGTATTGTGGCCATAACTCTCATGAAACCTACAAAACTTTCCTGTCTGAATCTGCCTCTCTGATGACCGCTTCGGAGCTGGTTTCTTATACTGTTCAGTGTTGCAAGTTTGTAGGTACACATTTTCCAGCGATGTGTTTAATGGTGTATAACTTTCGAACATCGGAGCTCTACGCCATGGGCCTGGATTCGGATCTCTCTTCTTATTTTGACCATTGCTACCTCTCGGCTGAGTTTGTTTGTTCTATATGTTTAACTGAACTTTTCCGGAATTGTCACCGGACTGTTTAACTGCTACATTGCTTTGTATTCCCTCATTTCCAGGTTTTGCATCGTCCTGCTTCCTAGACTGTTTCGCGTCCTCTTGCCGTAAGAATTGAGCGGCTTTGGAGTAGAAACGGTCCAACGATGCGGGTGGTTTTCCGACTAACCAGTTTCCAAATTCAGAATCGGGATCAATTCCCTTTGTCAATGCCATTAAAATTGAGTTGTCGTTGGGATTGCTAATTTCCACACATGCCGCATGGAATCTCTCCAAGTAACGCCTTAGTGTTTCCCCATGAGCTTGGGTAACATTGGACAGGGTGTTAACATCTTTGGGTCTAGCGACATGCATACGGAATTGTTCAACAAATTTCTTAGCCAATTGGTCAAATGAAGAGATAGATCTTGGAGGTAATCTTGTAAACCACATTGTTGCAATTCCTCCCAGTGAGATGGGGAAGCTTCGGCATTTCACTGCATCGTCGGCCCTTGCGGCGCTCATTGACCATTCATATTTCAATATGTGCTGATTGGGATCAGAATTTCCTTCGTACATAGGGAGAGTTGGCATTCTGAATCGCCGAGGAGGTTCAGCGTATAGTATCTCGTCCGTGAAAGGAGTATGACTTCGAGAAATCCCCCAATCGTCGTTGGTAAGACCTTGGCTTTCGCGGATCATCTGACGTATCATAGTCGAGATGTCTGGCATTGCTACATTTTGAGCATGCTGAGCTAAGGTGTGGTCGGGTTCCACAGTGCGAGTTTGGACCGGGCGCTGTCGACGGTCCAAGTTTTGCCTCCTTGGCTCAGCATCTTCCAGGCCGTATGGTTCAGAAGTACGTCCCTGCTGTTGATTGCTTGAATCTGGAAGATGTCGGGTATCAACCCTTGTTTCTACTGTGGCAGCTGTGACATGATTGTCCGTAGTATATTGTGGAGTACGACCACCTCGCGCTGATGGCCCAGCCTGGAAGCTGGTTGACGGTCCTACCCTCAACTGTCCGACAGTTAGGGCGGGTTGATATCCAGCAGCTTGAGCATGACTTCCGTCCAATCGAGGATGGGTAGATCTATGATGATAGTCAGATGAGGCAGAACTTTCAATGGATGAACGGGAAACATCATCCCTTCTGGACCTCCTATGGCCCTGGCGGTTCAGTTGGGTCGTCAATTCAATATTAGCATGCAACTGTTCGGCCAATTGTTGCCGACTCTGAGTCAACTCTTGAAGCAACACCTGGAATTCTTGTCTAGTGACTGCCCCAGACGGATCTGAGTGGGCAGTGTTGTCTTGGTTGGGTGGCTGCTGTTGAGCAGGATTCTGTCCATCCCTACCTTCTTGTCCAGCAGCTGTAGAAGTGGTTCTCGTGCTAACCATTTTGAATGATGAATCCTTTTCCTAGAATTTATGCAAATCTGAATAGAATGGAAGGATTATGAATTAGAAATCTGGATCTTCCTCTTGGATTTGTGCAATCCGGTATCGATGGTAGATCCAAGGAGCAGGAGAAAAAAGCTGGCAGTTCTCAGTGAAAGCACCAAAGTGTTTGTACCAAAAATGGGCACAACACTCTTCGGAAGTCTTTGAAGAGATAAAAGTGAAGAATGAAAATTAAAACTGTGGATTATCTAACAAAAACTCCAAATAACAGAAAGTAAATTGCAAAGACAAGCGATTTAGAGTGGTTCGGCGTTTTGCCTACGTCCACTATGAAATTTGATGATTTTATTGCTCGATACTTGAAGATTACAATTCTTTATACTGTAATACAACTGAATTTATATGCTAAGTCTCAATCTAAAGCAGCGGCGGTGTTCTGGAGTAAATCTGGCAGAATCTGGGCGCTCTTTAGTACTTAGAATTCTCCGACCCCTTTTCTGAATGACCAGGGGCTCTATTTATAGGTGTAGGAGGCTGATATTTCGCCTAAAATGAGGGGAGACCAGTTCTGGTACGTCAAGGGGCCCACATGGCTGAAATCTGGAGATTCGGGCCCACTTTGGGATCGATTCGACCCTTGGTTCGAATCGATCAAGAAATCATCCAATCGAGCTGAAATTTGGTGTGAACATTCTTCATCATGTGCTTAAGCTTCTGTGAAAATTTCATGGCATTTGGACTTGTAGAACTCGAGTTATGATCGATTCAAGATCGCGTTTCTGGTTGACCAGCCTGGTTCGAATCGACCTTAGTTCGAATCGATTCGTTCGAATCGATCTCCCTGCGCGCGAAGACAATGGTGTGGCGCGCATGCTTCGGGTCATCCCTCTTTTATCTCCGAGTTCTACCAAGTCGTACCCGGGTTTTTAGCTGCGTAGACCAGGTGGATTCGAGACTATCGATTCGAAGACGTGCTTTCCTCGAATCGATTGAATTCGCGCTCCTTCGTATCGATCGTGGATGGTCATGACTGATCGATACGAAGCGTCTTCTGTCTTTGGGATTCGAAGACAATAGTGGCATGGAGTCAAAGCTGAGATACATCTCCTGGATTCAAAGCTCCTTCTCTTTATGGATTCGAGGTGTAGGAAGCTCCAATGGATTCGAACTTGGGGTACGTTCGAATCGACTCGAAGCACAGCCAACTACGATCGATTCGAACCAATACTATCTCGATGGTTTCGAACCAATGCTTGGTCCTGATGGATTCGAACGAGGGCCTCTGCGCTGATGGAGTCGAAGCAAGGCAATGACTCTGTGGATTCGAAGCAATGCTAAGGGGGATGGATCTGACCCTAGGTCCTTCCTCTTTCTAACTGCGATAACTTGGGCATACGAACTCGGATTGCTCCGAAACTTGGAACGTTGGCTTACACGGCTTTTCTAGTCATGTCTTATCAATTATGGCTCAATCCGGTCTTGGGTAAAATTCATCGATATCTAGGGATATCCAGCGGTTACTCGATCTCGAGGATGCATAATCCATATTCTCTTCAGTTAATTCCTTGGTATCTCGGCCTTGCCAAAAGGCGGGATAACAGTAATGGGCACCTGGGAAGGCTAAGTTACTTCAAGACCGAATGGTTCTACGTTCGGTGCCCCCTAGATTTACTAGGCGATGGTTAGATAGACGTAAGCGCTGCAATCTTTCTCTTGAATTATCGAGATAATAATAACCGATTTCAAAACTGACACACTTCTCTTCTTTTACAGCCGCAATTTCTCGACCTGACGGTGCATACTTCAGAGAGCTAGTTCGGATCCTCCAAGCGGTTCCGGGCGAAGAGAGGCATATCGACTTGGTTCTGACCGACAGAAACTTGAGGATTGTCGGGCTGATTAAACGGAGGTAGAGCATATGGTTGGAAGGGACACTTAGAGTGGTCTCGATGAAACGGGTGAAGCGCAAAGCGCCCGCAGTCGTGATAATCGAAGAAGTTGATCCGGAGAGAACGCCTACCGATACCGAGCTCCCAACTGGGCCTTCTTCCGATGTCCAAGATTCAGGAGGAAAGAGAAAAGGCAAGGCTGTTGCACACAAGCGTTCTAAATCCGAGAGATTTAAATCCGTGGTTGTGTCCTTGCCCGTCCCGGGGACTAGAAATTCGGAGGCTCCTCCCCCGTATGTAGAAAATCCTTTTGAAGGGCTTGCTGATATTCTGATTCCGGATTTTGTGTCATCTCAACACGACGCCGGGATGAAGGAGCTTGATAATGCTCTTGAACTGAGCGGGTCGCTTGCTATGAGTGCGGCCGACATTTCCGGTTGGTCGGGGGGTTGCACATGCATACACTTCACTACACTACATGATTCACAACGGTAAATCGTCCAACTTAAAAAATCACTAACTCTTTCTTCGTTTCTCATTTTCAGGTACTATGTCTGGAAAAGGATCGATGCTCGAGAATCTTCGCTCGGGCCGAAAGGCTTCTTCCTATTATGATTCCCGTAGGAGAGACTCGGATAGAGATCGCGATCGTGAGTACTCTAACCAAGATAGGTATGGGCGTGATATGGACAGAGAATACAGACATCAGTCTAGATCATGCTTTCCTCCTCTCAGACTTCCATCTCCACCTCCCGTTTTTGCTCCACACCCGCCAAAGCCTCCTCATCACAGGCCATCTTCTCATACTTCTAGATCTGAGACTCATCTTCAGAGAGTCGAGACCACGACCTCCATAATTACAGAGCAGGTCCCAGTTGAGCCCATAGGAGAAGGGCCCTTAAACTGGCTCAGATGAGGAAGGATTTTCCGAACATTTGCTTGGATGGCTATGTCTTCCCACCACACTTAAAAAGAATTCCATCAGGGGCAGAAGGCACGATGCATGATTACGTCCATGACATCTACACCCAGTACAGAGAGTGGGTAAAGGCTGCAGAGAAAGCTTCTAAGGTGGGCTTTGAGCGAGCCAAAGCGCTTGAGAAAATAGAGACCGAACTCGCTCAAAGGGACCGGATCATTCAAGTGCTGACTGCTGTGGCCGAGTCTTCTCGGAAATCTGAAATCGAGGCCACCAAAAAAGCTGATGAAGCGAATGTGGCCATGGAGAGGTTGAGGCAGACTCATGTTGCCTTGGTGGAGGAGATGGGCCATCGGAATACTACAGTCACCACCAAGCGGGATGCGGCGGTCAAGGAACTTAACGAGCTCAAGGCTAAATTTTCCGACATGGCCAAGGAAAGGGATGACGCAAACAACGCAGCCCAGGAGGCGTGCGAATAAACTGTTCTGCTTAGGGGTGAGCGGGATGCAGTTGTGGCTAAAGTCTATAAGGTGGAGACTGAGGTCGAGGAGAAAGTGAAGTCGGCCGAGTCCAGGCTAGAGGCTGACATCGAAGACCTTCTCGTTGTTTACAACACGAACATGCTGAGGCACAGGGGTCTAGCCTGGCTCGATGATAATCCGATGCATCTTTACAATGCTTGGGGCCGACTGGTTGAGGAAGAGAAGGAGGCGCATCTGGGTGAGTCTGTGGATGAATTTGAACTCGAGAATCGCATTCTGAATGAAGATGAAAGGAAGATTCTTCACGAGTCAATGATTCTGCATGAGAAGGAAAGACATGGTGCCCAGCACTTTGAAATAGGAGAGGGTTCAGAGGTTGACCATCATGAGGCGAGTCTTGAAGTTCCAGTGTCAACCCAGCCAGATTCCTCGTCTGCTGTCGATCCCCAAGCTGTTCCTGCCTTCAATCCGGATCAGCCGCAGATGTCTCTGGCTACAGCGCAAGTCACTGAAGCCGTTCCACTGCCTACAAATCAAACTGAGGAAGGTATTCCGAACATTCCACATATCTTCCCTAAGTCGAAATCTTTATCTGAATTAAATTCTGACAGTTCTCTTATTTTTGTCCAATGATTGATGCTGCACCGGACATGCCTCCTGCTACTCAAGAATCATATCAGACGCATGAGGCTATCATGACTGAAGCAATCACCATAACTACAACTACCCTACCCAATGATGCGCAGGGAAGCACACTTGTATTTGATGAGCAGTTGATGGAAGAACTATTTCGCCGTCATGGCGATCCTTTGGCCGACTTATCATTCGTCATGGACGGAGGTGTTCCTGCCATAAGCTCTTCGATGCCGACTACGGACGCTCCCAGCGAGGCTCGATCGGTTACTGAAGAGGAAATCTTGGCACAAATTGCCGCTGAAATGGATGCCGCAACACATGGTGGCAGTTTCGGAGGTGGGACGGCGGCACTTGGTCTAGCTCCGCTTAGAATGATATCGCCTGGCGGTACATTTTCTAACACTAGTGCGGCCATTCCATCTTCCACATTTGATCCTATCCCTTTGACTTCGCCGGCAGGAAGCATCCCCGTTCATTCGAGTTCGGAGGAGGACGTTGAAATTATTCCCCCGCCCGGAAACCGTCCACCGACAGGCAAAGGGTCAAAGAGGAAGGATAGTGGTGGCTCCAGTGGGCCTGCACCAAAAAGGAAACTGTGGAAGAAGAAAGATTAGACATGCTTCCTTGGTGTAATTCTGACTTTTATTTTGTTAGCCGTGTATAGATGCGGGTTCGGCCCCTGCTAGTAGGAATTTTTTGGAAACTTGTACATGGACTTCTTTTACAAACAATAGAAATGAAACTTCTCTTTTTTGACTCCTTTTCTATCATTGTGCATTTGCCTAAGTGTTTCAATATCCAAAGTGCGCTTGTGAAGTTTCAGCTTCCGAATAAAGTTTGTTTTTGTTTGACAAGTTCGGGTACTGTGGACATGGTTTGCGACCGGGGAGCGAGTTGAATTTTTACGTCGCATCGCTTCAGTCAATGGTCGATGCTTAAGTCCTGCCCCTCAGTCTTGGGGATGAGTTGTAGAACATCAGTCGACGATCGCTTCTCACTTATAACATGTTGAGTCTAGTGCTACCGAACGGATGTCTAAGATAAGCGGAGATTGAGTAATTCATCCATGCTTGTTTGATTGTCGATTATCATATCCGCACTCCGGGGATTCTCATTTGCTTATCGGCGGTTGGTCACGCCGGCTTAAGTTTAAATCATACGTCCACGCTCTGGGGACTTGGAATCGACATTTACACTCCGACTCGCGCTCTGGGAGTTCGAAGTTGATATTTGTACTTCAACTCACGCTCTGGGAGCTTGAAGTTGCTGTTTATACTCCGTTTCGCACTCTGGGAATCTGGAGTTGGTGTTTATACTCCGACTTGCACTCTGGGAGTTCGAAGTTGTTGTTTATGTTTCGTTTCGCACTATGGGAATTCGGAGTTGATATTTATACTCCGACTCGCGCTCTGGGAGTTCAAAGTTGATGTTTATACTCCGCTTTACGCTTTGGGAACTCGGAGTTGGTGTTTATACTCCGACTCGCACTCTGGGAGTTCGGAGTTGTTGTTTATACTCCGCTTCACGCTCTGGGAACTCGGAGTTGGTGTTTATACTCCGACTCACACTCTGGGAGTTCAGAGTTGTTGATTATACTCCGTTTTGCACTCTGGGAATCCGGAGTTGACGTTTATACTCCGACTCGCACTCTGGGAGTTCGGAGTTGTATCAGGATCATGGATGGTCGGATCACATCCACCCTGAGTTAACAAGTGAGGTCGTTAGGTGGATGGGTCCATCCTCCTCAAACTTGGTTCAGATACGGACGAAGTCGTTAGGCGGACGGATCCACCCTCTTCGTAGACGTATTTTTAATACTCCAGTTTGCACTCTGGGAACCGGGAGTTGAGTGAGGGATTGTCGTGTATCAATCCGTTTTTGACTTTGATGTGATGGCTTGTCCCCGAGCTCGGGTTTCGCTTAGCGAGTGACCGGGTGCATCATAGTCACTCTCTATTTGAATAAATTCCACCGTATGGTGAAACTTAGCTCTCCGTTCATAGTGATGATCATATGAAGCATTTCAAGTAAATCACAGCTCTGGCTCGAAGGGATTGCATTTTATTGCTGAAATAAGAAAATATGGCAAAGTCAGTTGCCTTGTTACAAATTCTAATTTCGAAATGCAGAAACAAATTGAGAAATGGAAAATAAACTAAATGGATAAACATAGCCTATTATTTGTAGTAGCGGCGAAGACTCTCGCTATTCCAGGCTCTTGGCAAAGTAAGACCGTCAACGGTCGATAATTTGAATGTGCCATCTCCGAGCCTTCGTTCAATAACATACGGTCCTTCCTATGTCGGCTTCATATGCGAAGGAACCAGATAAATTCTTTTTAGGACAAGATCGCCTAGTTCAAAGGTTCGCGGGCGGACCTTGGCGTTATACAATTGGGCGACTCGACTTCGATGCGCGACTGCCCTCAAATCGGCCTCTTCACGCCTCTCATCTAGTAGATTGAGAGATTCAGCAAGTAGTATAGCATTTGTCTTTGGATCATAGTATGTCACACGATGAGAAGGTACTTCTAGTTCAACTGGAATAACAGTTTCTGAACCATAAGAGAGAGGGAATGGAGTGTGGCCGGTCGCCGTCTTGTGGGTTGTTCGGTAAGCCCATAAAGCCATAGGAAGCTCATCGACCCACTTGCCCCTAACCTTTTCCAGTCATTTTTTCAGAATGGATTTTATAACTTTATTAACTGCTTCGACCTGTCCGTTTGCCTGAGGGTGTGCAACTGCAGAGAATTTCGTTTGGATGTGAAATCGTTTGCAGAAATCTTTAAATTCAGCACTGTCGAATTGGGTTCCGTTGTTCGTAATATTGGTGTGTGGGAGACCGAATCGACAGATGATGTTGCGAACTACAAAGTTGATTACTTTCTTCGTTGTTATGGTAGCAAGAGCTTCGGCTTCAGTCCACTTTGTAAAGTAATCAACTGCGACGATGGCGTATTTCGCACCACCTTTTGCTAGAGGTAGAGCACCAATGATGTCGATGCCCCACATTGCAAACGGCCATGGGCTGACCATTTGCGTTATGTCGGTAGGAGGAGCTCTAGGAATTCGAGCATATTTCTGGCACCTATCACATTTCTTTACATAATCCGAGGCATTGCGATTCACGGTCGGCCAGTAATATCCGTATCGAAGTATTTTCTTGGCAAGTGCTTGCCCCCTGGTGTGATTACCACATTCTCCCTCATGCACATCATGTAATACTCGTTCAATTTCATCATGAGCGATACACCGGAGTAGAGGGACTGAGTACCCTCTTCTGTACATGATTCCATCCTGGATGGTGAATCGTGAGGTCTTGCGAAGGACTTGTCTCTTTTCACTCCTGCGCTCCGGCAGGGTTCCGTGCTCAATGTAATTTCTGAGTGGAGTCATCCATGAATCCTTTTCGAGGACAATTTCGCATACCCGGTCTATTTCTGCCCGGTCAATGCTTGGGGAGGATAACGCTTCTACAGGAATGAGTCCCATTTGCCGAGCTTCACATGTGCTGGCTAGCTTCGCCAATGAATCGGCTTTTTGGTTGCGTTCTCGAGGTATACAATAAATGGCATAATAATCAAATTGATTTAGTACTTCCTGAACTCGAGCTAAGTAAGCAGCCAACCTTCGATCTCTTGCTTGATACTCTCCCCGTACTTGACACATGAATCACAATAAATTTCCACGGCGATAATTCTTAAATCTTTAACCAGTTTCAGTCCAGCTAAGAGGGTTTCATATTCAGCTTCATTATTGGTCGCATGAAAATCGAATTTCAAAGCATAACATATAGATCGGCCTTCGGGGGTTTCAAGTACAACACCAGCGCCCGAGCACCGGTCGTTTGATGCACCGTCGGTATAAAGCTTCCAGATGTATTTGGGGGATTTACTGGTTTCGGGCAAGTCCTCTGGAACGGTAAATTCAGCGATGAAATTGGCTAGGACTTGTCCTTGGATCGCTCATCTTGGAGTGTAAGTAATGTCAAACTGGCTCAGTTCGACGTTCCACTTGAGCAACCTACCAGACGTCTCAGGCCGCGAAAGGACCTGTCGTAACGGCTGGTCGGTGTAAACAATAATGGGATGTGCCTGGAAATACGGTCGGAGTTTTCTTGACGCAATAACAAGGCAATAAGCCAACTTCTCTAATTTCGGATAATTCCTTTCGGCTCCAGTCAATCGCTTGCTGACGTAGTATAACGGCTTCTGTATTTTGTCTTCTTCTCGAATTAATGCAGCGTTTTCTGATATTGCCAAGTATACGAACAACTTCTCATGATCAATAGGCTTCGACAGGATAGGTGGTGTAGATAGATGTTGAACTAGTGCTTGGAAAGCGCCCTCACACTCCATGGTCCATTCAAAGTTTTGTTTCACTTTTCGGATCAGATCGAAGAAGGGGATGCATTTATCCATGGACTTTGAAATGAACCTGCTCAATGTTGCTACTTTCCCATTGAGACTCTGGACTTGCTTTATGGTTTTCGGGGTTTCAAGATTTCTGATAGCCTAGATTTTTTCAGGATATGCTTCGATCCCTCGAGCATTGACGATGAACCCGAGGAATTTCCCGGATGCAACTCCAAAGTGACATTTCAGTGGATTTAGCTTCATTTTGTATTCTCGAAGTATATTGAACATAGTTTCTAGGTCTTTAACATGGTCGGTGGAGAGTCGTGACTTCACAAGCATGTCGTCCACATATACTTCCATTGTTTTCCCGATTTGATTGGCAAACATCCGATTGACCAATCGTTGATAAGTTGCCCCGGCATTCTTGAGTCCGAATGGCATAACTTTGTAACAGTAGAGTCCCAGATTGGTTACGAAGCTGGTATGTTCTTGATCGGGTAAATGCATCGGTATCTGATTGTAGCCAGAATACGCGTCCATGAAGGATAAGAGTTCATGTCCAGTTGTCGAATCTACTAGCTGGTCAATTCTGGGAAGCGGGAAACTGTCTTAGGGACATGCTTTATTCAGATCGGAATAATCAACACATGTTCTCCACTTTCCGTCCGGCTTTCGGACGAGCACGGGATTCGACACCCATTCAGGATATAGCGCGTCTCGAATAAACCCGTTTACTTTAATCTTTTCTACTTCTTCTTTAAGGGCGGAAGATCTCTCTGGATCAATACCATGCCTTTTCTATTTGACCGGGACATGCCGCGAGTCAATATTCAAATTGTGGCTCGCGATGTCCGGCGAGATCCCACACATGTCGGAATGCGTCCAGGCGAATACATCAAGATTCGCCCGTAAAAATTCAACCAATTCCTCTTGAGTTTGCTGGCTTAGCTGAGACCCAATCTTTATCATCTTCGAATCATCATCACTGTCAATTGGGACGTCGATCGTCAGTTTGGCCGGGGATGCTTGACTTTCTTTAGGCTCTCCTTCGTCTTCAGTTTCTCTCGGGTCAAGATCCTTGAGGAATTGGCTGGGGTGCCCGGGCCTAGGCCTGGGCGTTAATTGTCAATTATCGGCAAAACGAACGTAGAGAGATTCCTCCTCGCCCTTTCCTTTCTCCTTTCGCTGTGCTTCTCGTAGCTCAGCAACATAACAGGCTCTGGCAGCAGCCTGATCTCCTCGAATGATTCCTACTCCATGATCGGTGGGAAACTTTAAAGTCAAACACCACGGGGCGATGGCTGCCCTGAATTCGGCGAGGGCCGGTCGGCCCAAGAAAGCATTGTAAGGGGAGTCTATGTCCAAAACAATAAACTATAGCATCCGTACTCTCCGACGTTCTCCAACTCCCAACTCTACTGGCAGTTCCACCATTCCAGTGGGTATAGTAGCACTTCCGTTGAAACCGTGGATTCGAGATTAATAAGGTTTCAAGTCCATGGCTTCCATCCTCATTTGATCATAGGCTCGCTTAAACAAAATATTCACAGAACTTCCGCTGTCAACTAAGATCCTCTTCATCCAAGCGGGACCTACTTGAGCTGAGATGACCAGTGGATCGATAGTGGGGGCTTCGACTTTGTCAACGTCTCTATTCCTGAACACGATGTCATCTGTCATCGTCTTCTGTTGCTTGGCCGGAGCCCCTTCATTAAAGCTACTATAACATTCGAAGTCCGCATGCCTGATAGAACTGGCATACGACTCCATTTCCTTCCAGCTTCGATCTGCTGGGTGAGGACCACCACTTAGTGTATTGATAACCAACCTCCCGCCGGTACGAGCGGGTTCCTCTTGTCTCTCCTGATTCGGCGCACGATTCTGATTTGATGGGCCCGCACCACCAGACTGCGGCACCCGCACATACTGATCCAACTTCCGTTCACGTATCAGTTTTTCGATGAGGTCTTGTAAATGACGACACTCATTGGTGTTGTGGCCGTAACTCTCATGGAATCTACAAAATTTTCCTGTTTGGATTTGTCTTTCAGTTGGTGGTTTCGGGGCAGGTTTCTTGTATTGCATGGTATTGCAGGTCTGCAAATACACATTTTCCAATAACGTGTTCAATGGAGTGTAATTATCGTACATGGAAGCTCTACGCCGTGGACCATGATTCTGATTGCGTTTTTTGTTTTGATTTCCATTGTCCCTCTGCTGATTCTGTTTATTTTGGAAATTCAATTGAACTTTTCCAAAACTATCTCTGGACTGTTTAATAGCGATGTTACTTTGGATTCCTTCGATGTTGGGCCCTGCATCATCCTGCTTCCTAGACTGTTTCACATCCTCCCTTCTCAAGAATTGGGCTGCCTTGGAATAGAAACGGTCCAATGACACATGTGGTTTTCCAGCTAACCAATTTCCGAACTCGGAATCAGCATCAATCCCCTTAGTCAATGCCATCAGGATAGAGTAATCATTGGGATTGCTTATTTCTGCACACGTAGCATGGAATCGCTCCAAGTAACGTCTAAGTGTCTCTCCGGGAGCTTGTGTGAAATTAAACAGAGTGTTAACATCTTTAGGCCTCGCTACGTGCATACAGAATTGTTCAACAAACTTGGTGGTCATCTGATCAAAATTAGAAATGTATCGTGGTGGCAAACGAGTAAACCACATGGTTGCAATGCCCCCCAGGGAAATGGGGAAACTACGTCATTTTACTGCGTCATCAGCTCTTGTAGCATTCATCAGCCATTCGTACTTCAGGATATGTTGATTGGGATCAGAACTTCCTTCATAGACTGGCAAAGTTGGCATCCTGAAGCGCCGAGGTGGTTCAGCATATAAAACGTCATCGGTGAAAGGGGTATGACTCTGGGAGATTCCCAGTCGGCATTACCGAGACCTTGACTTTCACAGATCATTTGACGAATCATTGTTGGTATATCCGGCATTCGGATACTAGGAGCATGCTGTGCCAAGGTGTGGTCGGGTTCCGCAGCGTGAGTTTGGACCGGACGCGGTCGACAGTCCGTGCCTCGCCTCCTTGGTTCAACATTCTTATGGACATAAGGCTCTGGAGTTTGCTCTCGTTGGCTACGATGAGGATGAACTTGGTTTCTAGCATCAACTCCTTGTTCGGTAGCGGTGGTAGTAGCAATGTTGCCCGTAACATGGTAAGGAGCAGCACCTCCTCAAGATGAAGGTTCTGTATAGTGACTAGCGGATGGTCTAGTTCTGGGTTGTCCAAGATTCGAAGCAGGTTGGTGCCCTGTGGCCTGGGTGTAGCTTACATCCAACCTTGGGCGCGTGGATCGGTGATGACCGTCAGATGAGGCTGAACTCCCTGTGGAAGAATAAGAACCTTGGTCTCTTCTGGATCTTCTATGCCTTTGGCGATTTAGCTGGTTGGACAACTCTGTGTTGGCGTGCAGTTGTTCAGTTAGCTGTTGTCGACTCTGGGTCAATTCTTGGAACAGCGTCTGGAACTCTTGTCTGGTAACCGGACCGGTTGGATCTGAAGGTCCGACAGCATCTTGGTTAGATGGAGGCAATTGCACGGGATTCTGCCTGTCCCGTCCTCCTTGATCAGCAGCTGTAGAGGTAGTCCGTGTACTTACCATGGTGAGGTGATGAAAGCCTTTCCTAGATCTGATGCAAATCTGAATAGAATGGAAGGGCTTCAAAGTTCTAGATCTGGATCTTCTTCTTGGATTTATGCAATCCGATATAGATAGGAGATCCAAAGAGCAGGAGAAAATTTGGGTTTTCTCAGTGAAAGCACCAAAGTGTTTGTACCAAAATTGGGCACAACACTCTTTGGAAGTTTTTGAAGAGATAAAGTGAAGAAATTAAATGGAAAATGAGGATTTTCTAACAAAAAATCCAAATTTCAGAAATGAGAATAATCAAAATGCAAGGAGACACAAGAATTTAGAGTGGTTCGGCGTATCGTCTACGTCCACTATAAAGTTGATAGCTTTATTGATCTTTCTTTGAGGATTACAAGTGAATTCAATGAATTACAGCAGATAATTTTGATTTGTAGCAGTGAATCTCATTGTTGACAGCAGCGACGGAGTTCAGATTTGGATCCGGTAGAGTCTGGGAGTTGGAGAATTCAAAGAAGAAGAAGCCCCTTTTCTGTATGCCCTGGGGCTCTATTTATAGGTGTAGGAGGCTGATATTTCACTCAGATCTTGGGAGACCCTCTCTGGCATGTGACCAGGCCCGCGCGCCCAAGCCCGGGAAGTTTCGGTCCGATCCGTGATCGATACGAATGGATTTCTCATCGATCAGGATTTCATCCAATGGATTCGAAATTTGGCGTGGATATTCTTTAACATGTATGCAAGCTTCTGTCAAAATTTCAAAGCATTGGACTTGTAGATTAGGAGATATGATCGATACGAAATAGGATTCTCGGTTGGCTGTTTCGTTCGACTCCCTTATTTCGACTCGCTCTTGTTCAACTCGCTCTCGTTCGCATCGCTGTTCGTCTCGGTCTTGTTCGAGTCGCTGCTCGACTCGATGACGTGGCGTTTGAACCTTTGGATCACTCCGCCTTTGATGTCGCTTTGATCGAATCGTTCTTGGACCTTGCCTTGTTTGTATCGATAGAAACTCAACTCCGGTCGATTGATTCGAATATGGCAACTCGATGGATTCGATCAGAAGATCCACGATGGATACAAACTGCATAGGAGACAGAGTCGAAGGTGATCAATACGAACTGTGGTTTCGTATCGATGGAGTCGAATTGTTGTTTTCTTAAGGATGCGGAGCGAGTCGAACAGAGGTTCTGAGATGGAGTCGAAGCGGAGTGAGTCGAAGTAGGCACTCCTGATGGATTCGAACTGAGCAAGTCGAAGTAGGCACTCTTGATGGATTGACTTGAGATTTGGCACGTTGGCTCTCATAGCTTCGCTTGTCGTGTCAAACCAGTTTTAGCTCGATCCGGACTTGGAAAAAATTCGTCGAATTCCATAGTGAGCCTGTGTATAACTGATTTCTAGGACGGACCGTCATTGGTTACTAGTCAGTTCCTTGGTGTCACGACCTTGCCAAAAGGCGGGATAACAACAAATTATGTCATATCTTTCCATTTGGAAAATAAAGTTTAAAATTTTCTTCATATCTGTG
This sequence comes from Allium fistulosum, assembly GCA_030737815.1. Lineage (NCBI taxonomy): Eukaryota > Viridiplantae > Streptophyta > Magnoliopsida > Asparagales > Amaryllidaceae > Allium > Allium fistulosum. The sequence continues at coordinate 1,286,386,111 of CM060903.1, read as the reverse complement.
ATTGCTGTAGCATTACATATTAATTATGATACCCAACTAACTAATATTGACATATCCGAGCAGGTTCCCAGAGTTTGGAGCTAGCCGATCACATTAGTTCATGATTAAACTAAACAAGATGAACGTGCCCCGACCGTTCATCTTAGGATTCTCGCTCACAACCCGATGACGGAATATCTAATGTGGAATGGATGAGACTCGACCATCCAATAACCAAATCAATCCTACCGAGTGATTAGACAAATATGAATCAAAAGCGATCGTGATACGACTAATCGCTCGCTAAGTTAAACCCTAGATTTGAGGGGAAATCAAGAATATGGTCCGACTATTTTCCAATATAACTCTAGGTCCCCAAAGTGCAGATATGAGTACAAACAAATCATTGGGTGCGATTCGACCACTCGCCAACTAACTCTTATCCCCAGAGTGTGGATATGAGTATAAAAAATGGTTGGGTGTGATTCGACCACCCATCGACTAACTCTTATCCTTAAAATGTGAATATGAGTATAAACAAATAGATGAGGGCAGTTCGACCGCTCATTATTCCATAACTCCGAACTGAAACCGACAAGAGGAGTATAAACTCGCTAAGGATAGAGTTCGACCATCCATCACCTAACTCCGCTAACCCAAAACTGGGAGCAGGAGTATAATCACTCAAATCACTAAATCCGACAGCGTAACACTAGGGCTCGGCCCCGTGTTTGGTATGACTCAGGGCCATGACCACATGGAGACCATGGGATATAATTAACGGATTATCATCTGAATCAACGAGCAACGAATTACAAGTACATTGAATGGAAAAGTAATAGCTCGACTACTTAGACAAGATTCACATAAGAGTTCCACAGAAAATGGAGAACTTTTATTTGCATGATAAAACTTCAAAATTGTGGTACAAAATTTGTTCAAAAGCAGAGGTCGTACCCGCACAACCACGGGCGACCAAAAGAGAAAACACAGCTATACAAGTTATATACATACTAAGCCGAAGCAACGACCATTTCTTCTACCCTTTCTCCCTTCCAGATTTCTTGGGAGTGCCACCACCCGAACCTCTGCCTGTTCTTTTCCTCGATCCTTTGCCGCCCATGGCAGGAGAGCTTTTCGAGGTTGGAGGGAGTTCTTCGGGAACCGACCCGCCGGTTGGAATGACTTATAGTGGGACGAGATTTGGATTGTCGATGTCCACATCAATGGGTTCAGCCTTAGATTTTTTCTTTAGCAACACCTCTCTCTCGATGCGCTCTTTTAAGCTAAGTTCATCGGTATATTCGATGGCTCCAGTGATCACAACGTCATCTGGTTCATCTGGCAATGGTGGGTGATTAGCTTTTTCATCATAAAGTGCTCCAATAATTTGAGCATTGGGCCTTGGAATGTCGGTGGTTGTTGGAATTTCAATAGATGTTGATTGTTGCTCTACGGTGGCACCGCTTCTTGAAGTTTGGTTGGGACCCGGAAGACCTGCAGATTCGCAAAAACAAGAAGATAAGCCCATGACTATTGGGCATGAGGAACAAAATCTCTTGAATAATGGAGAATAAAGCGGGATACCTATGTCCGGCAAACGTTCGGTTATCATCGGAGTGCTCCTCTCTAGAATAAAAGTTAGCGCCATTGATTGATAGCCGGGTCTATCCAGAATATAGCTTAGATCCTGTCCGGGTCAAAAGAAGCTAACGCTCCAGCTATTTGAAGTGAAGGGGGACCTTTGGGATTGGACTTCGAAGACTAAGCAATGTTTTTCCCTTTGTCGGAGGGTGCTAGAATATCAAAGTATCGGAGTCTCGTAGCAGCAAGATCTAAAGGTCCATCCCCACGAAGAATCTCCCGCTCCAGCTTCTCTTCATTTAAATCGACTTCACTAAGGGCTTTCTTCTTTATTTCAATAATGTATTCCCATGCCTCGGTGAGCGATTCAAGATAGCCTTCTCCAAGGAAACTCAGATCGCGGTGAATTAAGACTGTAGCATTATATTCAACGATCAAACGATCGAATATGTCCTTAATTTCATTTCGACCGGCTTCTTTAGCATCTTCTAATTGGGCCTCGATCTGCTCTCTCATCTCATTGCAGCCCGCTTCTCTTGCCTCTTATTTGAGGACTTCAATTTGAGCGAGTTGCTAGTCAAGCTTAATTTTTAGTCCCCGGGCTTCGATAGCCTCTTTGCAATATCTTTGCGACTCATTCTAAGCTTCGAGCTTTTCTTCCTTCTCTTTCTTAAGGAGTTCTTCAAGTTCCTTAACGGGGCGGGCCAGGATATTTTTCTCCTTTTGCAGTGTATCTTTTTCCAAAGCAAGCACACCGCTTCCATCGAGGGCAACATCCAGTTCCTTTTTGTGAGCCGCTTCTAGACGACTAACCACCTTGGATGTTTCTTTAGTACTTTTTTCCATCGCTGTTAGCTTTGTCGTTAACTCCAAAATTTCAGTGTCTTGATGTTTAAATATGTCTTTATCATGGATAGCCTCAAGCTTGAGACGATCGATTTCATGTTGTCTCTCAACAGTTACCTCGGAGATTTTTTCAACCAGACACTGGAATGCTTCGTGTTGCACAAAAATGTCATTGACTCATGCAAGGGAACTCACTTTAGCGCTCCTTGGAATAGTATGAATGGAAGGAAGAAACTTAAGCCCATCGAAGAATTTTTTTGGAAAATTAACCTTAAGTTCGGCCAATTTTTCTATCGTGGAAGCCTCAGCAGCTGCAGTAGGCAAAGCAGGGTCAGAAGTGACAAGTGGGTGTTTGCTCGACCTACGATCACGGGACTGTCTGGAACCAGATGAACCAAAATATTGCTTAGGAGGCATAGCAATTTAAGGAGCATGGAAAGAAGTCTAATCGCTGCTATGTACAGGAAGATTAGACTGAGCTTCTTAATGAGACGATTGAGATTAGAACTTATGTTTATAAGATGAAGACTCCTACGAACGACGACTTCTTTCCTGGCCATTGTCTCTCTCTCTACGCCTTCTTGATTATGAATGGCGACCTGATCCATATGGTGTTGACGAGCTCCTTAAGCGATCAAAAGCACGAGATTGAGATATTGCACCTGCAAACCAAACAAGAATGTATAAATGACCATCGAACTAAAGATAGATGAAAATCGTGAGGTAAAGTGCGCGAGATTGAGTGTCCTAGTGTCCCTCCAACGGAGCAGTTGCTGCAGCCTTGCTTATAGGAGTTTTCTCCCCTTTGCTAGTGGGAGGAATGTTGTCTCCACTCCTGGTGGGAGAATTGACCCCCCCCCCCTCGATGCTAATGTTGGGGAATTCATAAGTCGTGATATCATAAGTGATCAGGAGGTTTGAGAAGCCTTCCATTGAGCTTTCTAAATTTTGAGAAGAAGACTCTTCATCAATAGAAGTGATTATAAACTCAAGCTCTTTACAGTTTTTCTCCTACGGAGTTTGTATGCGAACTTTTTCCCTCTCCCTATTTCCATGTGAGAGTGTGTGCTTTGCGATGGTTCGACCATAAGCGCTTTTCTCGGACCTGGATCAGCGCCGCCAGGCTTGTTGGTTTCGGTACCTCTAATTTTGCCATCTTCAGCATCGTCCTAAGACCCCTCGATTGGGGGCATGACAGGGATATTGGCGCTGCCTTCTTGTTCCACCACATTTCTTGGTGGTGCAGGGCTTCTTGGAATCCCAATGCTGCGACCTTCTTCGAGCAGCCCAAAGAGATATAACCATTCATTGGTTACAAGGGATCTGATGTCCTTGTCTTCAACTGGGGTGGCACGAATTGTAGAAACCGCCCTTGAGAAGTTATCACCTTCTGGACGTGGATGGACATCTGTGAATTTTCAAAGTATACGTTAGTTCATGATACGACTTGAACTAAAGAATATGATAATAAAGTGAAGACACCACTTAGATCCTTCCAACCATCGTCTCACAAATCCAGGCGGACAATGAACGAAAAACCATTCGTGTTTAAAGATGCTAAGTTTGTTTCAAGCGCCAGTCAGAACTTGACAGTTGGGCGAAGGCTCGAGAAAGGTATAAGAAATGATTCATGTCCGTCATTTGAAATTGTAAATAAACCTGATGTCCTCAGGAGATGGTTGGAGGAACAAAACATCCATAAAAAGTAAGAAGGTGCCATGGAGGAAAGCATAACTATTCGGGTGCAGCTGTGCAGGGCTATTTCTAAAAAATTAGCATTTCACGGATGAAAGAATTGAAAGGCGGCATGCATCCGACCCAGCACATGAATTTATTACATGACGTATATCCCTCCGGGGGCAAATGGGCCCTATCATTCACTAAGGGGGCCAGAATATCACCAAACATAATTCCATGTTTAGAGCATAGTCTGGAAGAGCGGCTTTGCCAATTCTGAACGCTTGGAAATCCGTCGGGTTATATATAAATATAGCACCTTCTATAGCTTCGGGGGCATGACTTATTTCTTCCGCTGGAAGGACAAGAACATCAGAAAAAAAGTCGATCAATGGGCTGGGAACCTTCGGTTGCTCAAATTGACAATCAGGAGAAAGTCTATCGAAAACCGTTACAGAACTCGACTCGGCTTCTGGATTGTTAAGTTTTGAAGGTTGTCCAGAAGGCATTGCAGCTATACGCTCTAAACTTTAGAGCCCATATCGACTAAACTCAGTAGATAATCAACATTAGAAAATTTTACCTCCCCCTATTAAGTGTGAACTAGTGTGGTGCAGTGCAGAGATAAATGACCCAAAATTAAAAGAAAAGGTAAAAAGTGCTGAAACTTTGGATTCCGACCAGAGTGATCGTCATCGTTGACCGTCTCAACTGGCATTTAGATTGATCGGTTGTATAAGCATTGGGATCGACTATCGGCATGTCAAAGTGTGGAATCCATTATTATAGTCTATATGTTAAGTTTTAGTTCATGTTCAAAGTCCTAGGAGTTTGGCCGTTCAATTTCAAGTTCGATATTGGATATGCAAGTCCTGTTGTTCATTATCGTCATATATTCAAATTCTTTGGGATGGGATTGATTCTAATTGTTCAAAAAGTGAATATGATTGGTTTTCAAGTTCAGTTCAAAGCTTATAATTGGCCGAGTACAAATAGTTGATCCCTATTTATGCCAATCCATATTTATGCAAAATAACTGAACCCTATTTAGCCGATCCCTTTATGCAAAACAACCGATCCCTATTACGAGGCCCACAGCTGATCCTTATTACAAAGAAAAACTACCGATCTCTCCATCCACAACACACCACTGCTGATCCCTCTACTTGGCCGCATTCATAATTCTCCAACATTTTGAACCGATCCCTCATCTACCTAACGAAACGACTGACCCCCCTCTGAAAAGAAACTTAAACTATCCCTCCTCATATGCTTAACATCACCGATCGCTCTCCACCATACTTCACCATGACCGATCCCTATGTTTCCTTAATCCTATGCTCTTTTCTTCCTCCTCCTTTACTACTTCATCGAGCTCTACATCGTCATCACCCATCTCATCTCCCTACGATTAACGCAATTGAACCCAATTCTCATCACAAGTTAAAGGCTAAAGACAAGAAAACCTACCTATATATATTAGTGGTGATGATGAATGGCTTGGAGATGATCGAGGTTGAAGGGAAGAAGGGTTGGATTTGTAGAGGTAGGTTGGATTGTAGTGGATTTTGTTTCTAAATTGAGGAAAGAAGAAAAGGAGAAGTGTTCGCCTGTAATGATAAAATGAGAAGGGTTCGGTGTTGAAAAGGATAAAGGAAAATGGAAGTGAAATGAAGTGAAGTGTGGGATAGAAAGGAAGAAGGGATTGACTAGGAGAATGCCAATCCCTATGAACATAGAAAAAAGGAGGGGGGATCAGCTAAGAGAATGTCGATCCCTACATACATAAGAAAAGGGATCAGCTATGAGCCTATGTGCACGCAAGCATGGACATAAAAATTATGTAAAGTACATATATGCAAAATGCAATGAAATTGCATTTAACTCAACGAAAATCAGCAACGACCCATGAGCGTACAAACGCGTTCAGGTGCCAAGAACAAGAACGTGTACCTGAACGTACATGTGTATAATCTAAAGGTTCAATTTTTTAAATCGATAGAAATCGAATTCAAACCTGAAGCTTTCAAGGTCGAGACCGAATTAGATAGCCAAAGGTCACTAGTCTGGTAGAATTGGACATAGATAGCAATTGGCGAAATATAATCCTAAATTTATACTATTGGAAATCAACCAAGCATCATGACGATCAAGAAGATGTCCAACACTTTGGAAAAATAATTCGAGGGAAGGATAGCGACTATTCTAAGAACTGGATGGATTTCTTTCTGACGACACTAACTTGCTTCAATTCAAAGCATGTCATGTTCAGCACACGAAGTACTTTGGGTGGCAAGTATTATCCAGCATTTTGACCCAGCTATATTCTAATAGATTGAACAAGTTAGATTTGACTGTCGTCAAGGCTAGTAAGTCCAAAGCGATGATTGTGAGGTCTAGAAGTCAAGTACAGATGGTAATATGAGGCCGTGATCGAACGGAATTGAGACATATGCAATGTAAAATGTTCAAAGTATGGAATATAGTTTAACATAGAGGAGGACCGGATATAACCATTCTCCAACATAGCGATCGTCATGTTTCAGGAAGCAAGTGTAATTCAATAGAAAGCAATCAATATCTTAAGATCCATAAGTCCAATGCTTATGAAATTTTGTGAGTAAGACGTGGGAACCCTAGGGTGCCTACCCTAGGGATCACACCTTAAAAATATGAAATAAGAGGGATCGTCCATTTTCCCTCAATAGGGATTGGGTGAAATCAGAAGACAACTCACATTAAAGAAAAGATCGATAAATAACTCAAGTTCTTCTAATCCAATTAGCACGAAAATTGGAGGCTAAGCGCATTACGACATGGCAAAGTTACCATAAGGATTGCACTCCCAAATTCCTTCAAAACAAGGAATGACACCGATCCCTATTCCTTGAGATTTGGGCATGCGATCCCTCTGATGGGTCCTTATGGTTTTGGAGATCCTTCTGTCGAATTTTCAGAAAGATATTTCACCATCTTCGTTTATAAATATAGGCTTGGTTGTTCATTTTCGGGACTTTTATGCTGCTAGTTACTTTGTATTCTATTGTAACTAAGGATTTTCATCTAATCCCTATTGTACTAAGTTTACAAAGTGATTAATAAAGCAATCTATTCAAAGTGGACGTAGGCAAACAACGCCGAACCACTATAAATCGTTGTATCTTATTATTGCTTTGATTTACTGCTATTTCATTACTATATTCCTCTGTTCACAGTATACATTCTTCATTTATTTCTCTACAAACTCTCTATTAGGTGTTTGTGCTAATTTTTGGTGCAAACACTAACATTAATTTTAACGTTTACTTAACCACCAAGTCTAATTGCTGTTAACTTTCAAATTTCAAATTTAAGAATTATTTAATTATTTGAATTCAAATTCTATATAAATTATTTTGACTCTGAAAACTTCAAACGTCCACAAATTTTCCATTTGAGCTCCATTTTCAACAAATATGTGGAAATTGATCAGAATTTTGCTACAAATGCAACAACATAACTTTCTTGGTCAAATTCCGACTTTTACAAAATTTTCGTTTTTATCCCTATCTTATTTAATTAATCCAATTTACTTATTTATGATTGATTTTACGGGGTGTTACATTCTTTCCCCTTAAAAGGATTTCGTCCATGTTGTACAACCAAGTTAACCATCTACTCAACAAAAGATGCAATATGATTATGTATTGCAGACATGCTACAAGTGAGCTCAATCCTGGCATGAATGCAAGTGTTGTGACATATAGGCATGCATGCAAATATCCTAAACATGCAAAAAGTTTTCAATTTGAGTGCAAAAGTGATAGTAAAAAGTGTACCAACCATATCCTACCACCCAATCTAGCAACCACAATGCAACCAAAACCTAGTTTTGCAGAGAAAAACTTACCGTGAAAAGCTTAGGATGAGAAGTCCTCGTACTTTTTGTCGAACTTTCCCTCCATTGTACCCGAACCAACCTAATTTCTTTGTCGTGGAGTTTCTTAGTTCTATGCTCCACAATGCATGCAGTGGCATGGGATACTACTGGCTCCATCTCAATGTCTCCTAATTGATCAGGCTCTACCATAGTGGCTGTGTTATGAAAGCATTTCCACAAGTGCAAAACATGAAAAATGTCACAAGCTCCTTCCAACTTATCTGGTAGCTGCACTTGGTAAGCAAGTTTTCCTATTTTTATAAAATAAGGAAGGCCCAACAAATTTTTAGTGCCAACTTTTCCGACTTCCCAAATCTCACGACTTTTCTAAGAGGGGAAACTTTGATATAACACCATGTCCCTTACTTTAAATTCTAACTCTTTTCTTCGCTTGTTTGCATAGGATTTCTAGCGATCATTTGCGGCTTCATTCGCTACCCAATCAATTCTACCTTTTTCATTTTGGCATGTCAAACATATAGTGGCAAATTCTGCCACCTTCGACCAATAGAAAATTCTCTTCATATCAATATTCATTTTATCTCCTCTGGGATGAATGGTTAAACCCATAAGGGGTTTCTTAGTGAGCTAAAATTTATTTTTTCCAAAATCCTAAAATTTTTAGTATTGAAGCATCCTTTGTTTCTAATTACTAACCTTATTTCCTCAATAAATTCTAGTCTCACCTGCAGTTTATCGCCAGTCAAGTGTCCTTGTGAAATTTCATAATTTTCGTTGTGTTTCAACATGTATATATTTATCTAGTAGTCTAGTCTCATTCATAAAATCAACACAGTGGTATAATAGTAACATATCTTATACTATATCATACGCTTTTCCAATAACCTAAGGGAGACAATTAGTGATAACAATCCCTAAAACTCTAATAGAAAATTTTGCTAGAACTTGCCATTTATCATTAACTGGTGTAAATGATGTTGTGGTCCTAACACCCCTTACTCAATTAAGGTGGATATTTCTAATATGTCATTCCACTATCACCTACGTTCCTTAATTTTCCTTCTTGATTTCTAATAAATGTGGTCCATTCGTTACTTTAGTTAATATACCCATAATAATTGATCATTAATGTCAAAGTTGAACCATCTATAATCAATCCTCATTTAAATCCCTTTAATCCTTTTACGGGTTTCAAAATCCATTTATTATGCCGATTCAATTCCTTCATCAATAACATATTAAATTCCCTAATTAGCCCCATTTAATTCCTTTCATTAGTTACAAATATATTGCCCATTAAATTTATAATTAATATCCATAAATCCTAAACCGTTAATTACTAACTAATACGTACATAGTTGTAAATTACGCTATTTATACATTTCTATTTTTATACGTTAAGTGTGGTTATACTATATATATATATATATCTATGTGTGTGTCTTATTTCTAATTTCTAAGCTAGAACATTCCTTTGTCCATCTTAATTTATAAAAGCTATCCTTATAAAAAGGATTACCGCTATCATTTTCCATATATTAACCAAAGTGAGATCTTTACTTCGTTTGAAATTATAAGGAATTATTTCTTTCCTTTTAATGAAATAGATAGTGTAAACTATAGAAACTAATATCCATATCTTACACATCTCTTTTCTTTTTGGTATATCCTTTGTTAATTCAAATAACAGGCTTTTATACATATTTTGGAGTTCGATGATTTATGGAATTTACAGGAACTCGCTCCAAATAAATCAAAACATTGAAATTCACATCCAAGTCAACTAGGGTAACCTAATTTATAATCCAATTATAAATCTTGAATATATTCACAACTTTACCAATATTTTATAATTTAATATCTAGGACTGTTTTAAAATTTCCACATCAGGTTGTACATACTATTCCTCTTTTATTAATATCTTAAAACCTTTACCCTGTCTTACATAGGTAGTGATCCCTACCTACTCCGTAAAAAATTGGTTTGGTCCTTACCATTCTTAAAACTAAATTCACAATTATAAAGTACCTTACCTGAAACCTTTATCTTTAAAAAAATATAAACTTGGAAACCCTTTTTGTCAATTTTCAAAACTTGCATAGTTCACAAAAGGAACCATGAACAATTTCTTTTTTCTAATCAACTTTTCCTTTTTAGGGACCTTCTATAACAAATATTTTTTTCTTTAAAAGTTGGACTTCTAATTCAGAACATTTAAAACTCATTCATTAAATCAAACTACTATTAAATCAAAAAATTCAAAAAAGTGTTTAATTCCATTAAAGGAACAAAATAATTTCCCTTCTCAAAACCTTCTTCAACATAAAAAAAATTCAAAAAATTATTTACATACAAATAAACTTACTACGTTAAATTCAAAATCAACATTTATTACTTCATGAAATTATGGCATATACTTAAGAAAAGTTCATCGATTACCATTTTAAGGATATATTATTATTATTTTCCAAATTTAGCTCATTTTAAATCTATTAAAAAGATCAGAACTTCAATAGAATTTCAAAATAACAGGTTTTCCTTTATTAGAAATTCATTATTTCAAAGATATTTCTAGTTACAAGACAATTATTTTAATAGACCATATGCATGTAAATTTCTAATTTCAAGTTGTTATATTATCCCTAAAATATACATTAACATTTATTGCTTTATTACTCAAAACGTACTATAACTTAACTAAATACTTTTTATAACCTTGTTTAAGTCTTATTTAAACTCCTATAATTTTTATCAATCCCAATTTATTTCTCCTTCATTACATTTTAAATTCAATAATATTTTATTCTTATTCAAAAAAATTCTAAATAGAAAAATGTATATACAAAAATTCCCGTCCTCATAAATGCTTTTCCTTATATCATTCACAAAATTATCCCATATTAAATTACACCTAATTATAATTTTTTTTTTCAAAAACGTCTTCCATAACCTTAAACAATGAAAAGTGGAGTAGACAAGGATTACTTCTACCCTTTTAGTTTCTAACTAGATTACTGATCCAGTTTTATTTAAATTCCTATTGCTATTTCTATCCAAATCTCCAAATATTGCCTTTATTTATATTTCTCCTAACTAATTGGCGCGTACTTCAGCTGTTATTCTCCATATTTTCCATATATGGAAATATTCTTCCTGTTCTTTTTTAACAAAGCTAGCTGACTTTAAAGTGGGTCATGCCACTGTATAAATAATGGGAAAACAGGTGTTCTTCACATGCACAGAATAGCTAAACGGGCTCAAGGAGCCCAAATCAAAGAGAAATATACAACACATGAGCTAGACAAAAAGAGCGTAGACTACTAAACAAACTAAGACTACACGCCCTACGAAGAGGAACAACCACTACCAACAACAGACGATGGGCCAATAACATGAACATACCTAGAGAAAATAGTAGCCCGATTCAGAACATAACCTTCAGAAGAAGGAGCGTAAATAAATTTCCTATCCCCACTGACGTCATAAAACTTAATTTTATTCTGCTTACCAATCTCACCAACCATAGTAAGGGACAAACCCTCATCCTCAATGTGATATATAAGAAAACAACTCTCACACTCAAAATCGCTGATAAAGGCATAATAAGTGTCAATCTCTGGCGAGTAGCTCATCTCAGAAGGAACATGGATCCAGACCCGCTACTCAGAATTCCAAGAAATTGAATCGGACAAAACAGAAGAAGCATTCTCAATCCGGGTCCCACCAACAGAAGCTATAGTAGGAGCGACAACATCAAGGATAGGGGGAGGATGGCAACCTTCAGGACCCACTTCCTAATAGGAGGACGAGGAAGTGGAATCCGAATAGATAGTGGAACAAGGTCAGCAGTGGCCGATCTAGAACACGAATCTAAAAGATGCCCAAAGGACTGACAGAAAGAACATATGTCCGATTTCCAACTATAGCGTACTCTAACCTCATCAAAGTGGCCCTCATCGAGTCTGGCTTTTAACACTGAAGGCAAAGGCTTGGCAGGGGTTATTTCAATCAGAGCTTTGGCATAAACTAATCTCTTTCTAGCTACAGTGTTAGCGTTGTAACAAATCACCTTGCCACCTAGACCAGCTAGCTAATCAATCTTGATCAAAGGCTGAAGAACATATGGGATATGAGAAAAATGGGCCCAGACTGGGATAGATAATACCTCATCCTTAGCCCTATCAACAGACGGACTCCAGGTTGTAATACCGAAAGGTTTACCATCAATTAGAATAGGATCGGCCTCAAGAATACGCTGTCTTTCATCATTACGGGAGAATTTAAAGTAGAACATTGCATTATCAAAGTGAACACTTAATCCCCCTTTAGGCTTCCAAACCTGATTACAACGCGCTTTAACAAGCTGGTAGGCAGGATTGGAGTCAAGGAAAAAACCCACCAAATGGTCCTTACAAAAATCAACCCCGGCCTTAATAAATTCCACTGGAGGAATCATAACTCCATTGATCTCTACTTTGTCAAAACAACGGGGAGAATGCACACCCGCATTTTTAGACAAGGTTGTGAACAATGATGACCATTTTGGAGCTGCCGAAGGAGGCAAAGGAACAACACGAGTTTCAGAAGGAGCAGAAATAGGGGGATAGAATTGGAAATGGGGAAATTAGGCTCGGCATTTTCACAAACACCTGGGGAGCAGGCACGATATTTTCCAATTTGAGATGAAACGAAAGCCACATCCTCAACCATAGTACCACATTCATCACTGCTTAACTCAACCATAGCCAATGACTTATCGTTCAAACCAATTGTTTTCCCCATTACGTCACCACCGACATTTGGATCAAGAGACAAGCCAACACCTGGCTTCGTCCAAGAGGAGCTATTTGCAAAGGCTAAGAGTGGAGACAGAGGATAATTACCTGAAACTATGAGCGGCAACTGAGGAGCAGCAAGCAGAGGGGAGCTCATGTCATTCATAAGACCAGTAAATGAACTACCAACGCCAGCCCAGACCAATTTATAGAGCAATACGTTGTCTTAGGCTTTGACAATTAGGGGCGCAGTAGATGATAATGAAGGAACAGACGCTGCAGCAGGAGGCGACACAGGGTTCATCGGAGAAAAAATATGAGCACCAGAGCGCGATTGAGAGCCAACCAGATAAGGCGGAACGGGCTTGGGATTCTTCATTGGAGGCATACGGAATAGTCGGGGCAGAGGCGTGGAAAGGAGAGATAATGGAAAGACGAGGTAAAGGAGGAAGGAATGAGGCACTTAGCCGAACGTGGAGGAGGAAGAGAGAAGAGACGCATTCACCAAATTATAAAGTCGCAGTCTCCATTAAAGTCGAAAAGCGAAAAAGTTCCATTCTATGTTCCTTAATAAGTTCCATTTTCATTTACTCCCCTTTTAGAAAGATTTTTTTGAGAAAAGGAACTTCTGAATTTATGAAATAGAAGAAAAATCATCAAGTCCAACCTATGCTCTATTTTACATTTGTTTTAAAAACGAAGAATCCCTTTCTCCAAGAATCGAAAACTTTTTGACTTAACTAATTTTAAACGAGAATTTTAAAAATGAAAAATCTTATTTATAAAAAAAAACATTTAATCGGAGACTTTTGACTCAAACAAAATTTTAAATTATGAATTTCCAAAATTTTCTTACTTTTTCAAAATAGCTTCCCAATAAATCCTTTGAAGACTTATTCTAAAAATTTAAGGGAATTTTCCAAAAACATTTTTATCAAATTCATTCACACGAAGTTGGACTTAGAAATTGACTTTGATTGTCCTTTCTATTGAACTTTCCTTCTTCCCTACACAGTCTTTATGAAAATCCGATTATCTCCTTGTGGTGATTAATGTACACCTTCTTGTGAGAGCTTGAACCACTCTTTCTTCCCATCTTGCTTCATTCCTTACTTCTAGTTGTTTACAATACATAGATTCCTATCTCATCTATTTTTATGTTTTGTGCTAGGCCCACTAGCCTTCATCTGTATAATTAAGGCTATATAATTTACCCTAGTGACAATTATACTACCTTATAATATTTAATTACTATCGAACATGTTTATTTTCTATTTCTATAAATGTCAATTTTCCGTAATAAATGATTATTATTCTAACGGACAATTTTTAAAGGTATTTATTTATTCATTCTAATTTTACCTATTATGCCTTCCTTATCTTTCCATAATTACTCTAATAATCTCTTTGATTCGTCCATTTATATCCTAATTGAATTCTTGTAACTCTGTATTTATTACATATTTATTGCCTTATTAACTTTGGAGTTACAATCTTTTCCTTCTACATTTCCAAAGGTAGTATTATTATTGAAGTAAAGGTTTGTCTAATGTTTTTGTGTACGTTTAAAATAAGCATATATATTTATATATAGTAGGATTTTTGAAAACATTTTCAAAAGTAACAAATACACCTCTCATACATATACCTATCCCTATTGATCAGGCAACCTAGGCTTTGATACCAAATGTAATAGTCACCCTGGTTTTACGGCCAACCTCTCGAGTACCACCATTCACCACCAACCCACATTGTCGGGATATATTGAAGTAAAAAATAAAGCTTCACCGCAGTTCACAGTGCGAGAACCCCTTATCACTCTACATCAACATGCAACCAGGACTAGTTCGAGCCTCACTATATTAGTACTTGTACAATATAACTTAAATAGGAATACGTCTTACTTATTCTTCCTACATCATAAGTCTTTTCAAATATAAGCCCAAAGGTTAAAAAAAGCTTTCCATATATAAGCTCATGGCCAACTTGCTATCAACCCAATAACCCATATCTACCGTCCATAATGTCCTATTGATGAAAGAGATAGTACTCAAGTCACTTAATTCCTTTTAATGAGAATTAGACAAAATCGACCATTTAATAACTTATTTAAGGAAGGTCCACGTCATTTACTACCTATCCCAAGGTGGACTCCTCATAGTAACTGTTTAGCTGACATTGCACATAATCTCTTCAGCCACTTAGTACTTCCTATTGAAGCAGGCCCTTTCCCGAGATATGCTCTACCATGCCTAACCCGTAACCCGGACCATTTACTACTTCCTACATAAAGAAGAGGCGGGCCCAAACAAAACCACCTGATACCTTCAATCTCTGAAGCAGGTCCTTCGTATAATGACCTGTATCCCACAGCGAGATCTCACATTAATTTGACTATTCATAGGTACTAGCATCCATATTATCTAGGCATATTTACTTATAGAATTTGGGACTAACCTCGCATCATTGTATTTACTTATTATAGGCGATGTCTTATATCAGCCTAAAGCCACACTATTGGTAGCCAGATTAGCTGGGCAGAGTTCCATGTGCTTTTGAATGACCTCGCATCCTGTTAGCACCAAAATTGGTCACTAACCTCGTAGAGAAAGATTGTGTAGAGATATAAGTGATGAAAGTAAATTAAACAGAGAAGACAATGCTAATCTAACTGCAGAAAGTAAGAACACCAAATTTATAGTGGTTCAGCGTAATTGCCTACGTCCACTTTGAGGTTAAACTTTATTGATCTTCTTTATAGTTGATTACAAATACAATTCGTGAATCAAATGATTGCATGAAGTTGTTTAAGTAGAGAAGATGAGTCTTGAAAATGGCAGAGTCTCCCCAGTGTTCTCTCCCCAAAAAAGGATCCCTTTCACTGTGACCCTGCCCCTCTATTTATAGGCAAATATGGGCTGGACTTCCCAAATGGGCTGGATGGCCGAACACTCTAGCCCCAGTACAGTGGTTGCTGCATGCCGATCCTGGTATGCCGAACGCTCTGATGCCGAACAGTCCTTCTATGCCGAACGATACGCTGGATGCGTGGGAAGTGCAGGATGATTGTCAGTTGAGGCCGAACGTGTCTCTATCCGAAGCTCTTGAACGAAAAGTGCACGCTGGCCGAACGACATTGTCACCTTGAGTAGTTGTGCATACTGAATGTCTTCTGGATGCCAAGTACTCTCGTTGCCGAGTACTACGCCGAGTACCTTGGAGTGCCGAGTACTCCTGCTGCCGAGTACTACGCCGAGTACCAAGGAGTGCCGAGTACTCCTGTTGCCGAGTACTACGCCGAGTACCAAGGGATGTCGAACGCTCTTGTTGCCGATTTCTCCTATCACCGAGTTCTAATGATGCCGAACGCTAGGGAGCTGAGCATTGGTTGTCGCCGAGTGCCAGTTGACGCCGAACACTACTTGACGCCGAGTCTCCTGGTCGCCGAGCATTACGGATGCCGAATGCTATGGATGCCGAGTCCCACTGGATGCCGTGCGCTTCGCCGAACACTCCTGGATGCCAAGTGCTTCGCCGACCACTCCTGGATGCCAAGTGCTTCGCCGAACACTCCTGGATGCAAAGTGCTTCGCCGACCACTCCTGGATGCCAAGTGCTTCGCCGATCACTCCTGGATGCCAAGTGCTTCGCCGATCACTCGTGGATGCCGGACACTTTCTTGTTGCCGGGTGCTACCTGATGCCGAGCACTAGTTGCCTGGTCAAATCTCCAGGAAACACTTGCCCCCCAAAGTGTATCATGTGACCGAATGTGATGCACTTTGAATCTGGTTCAATTTCCCTTGATGATGCCTTCTCGAGAATGCCTGTGACGGAGGTGCATGACGAGCGTGGTTTGGACGCCGAACGATACGTTCGAAGCCGGACAGCCCTCATGTGCTGCACGACACTTCGTTTTGATGCCGAACACTCTGGTATTGACCGGTTCTACCGGGTATAGCCTTTTCAACTTCTACCTCCCTCTATATAACCAGGTCCTTCCCGTCCCTTCTCCTTTACCTTTTCATTTCTGTCACTCTTCCAAGATTCGCAATTTTCTCTAGCCGAACAGATTTACAACTTGAACATTCCTTCCTAAGCTCCTAACTGCAATCTAGGTACTGCTCCTCGTATAACTCGAATAGGTTTCAAATGAGATGGTCAAGTTTGTCATGTAAAAAGCTTTCGAGTAGGTTGCCCCCATTGCCGAACGATAATGCGAGGCGAGGAGGAAGGATTTGAGGTGTTTGCACATGTGGCTTTAGCTCCATCGCGCCGAACCAAAGTCAAAAAAGAAGGAAAAAGAAAACGTTGGAGGTGGTAAGGGTGTTGGATGGCATAGCTATGGTTCGGCGTATGTTGTCATGCGCCGAATGATAGAGGCTGCCGAATAGTATTTCGTCTGAATAAACTAAGGCTGAACACTCGCAAGAACGCCGAACAACAACTTAGCCGAACGAACCAAAGCCGAATAATAACTCAGCTGAACAAAACCCAAGCCGAACATTCTTAGATGCCGAATAGTATCGAGGCCGAACAATACGATTGCCGAACAGAACTTAGACCGAGCAAAACAAAGCCGAACACTATACCTAGGCCGAACAATCTGAATGCCGAACAGGACTTTTAACTGGACAATGACTTAACCGAACGAGGCCTTTAGCCGAACACAGACTTAGCCGAACAAGGCCTTTAGCCGAACACTGTGGCATGTCGAACAAACATACATGCCGACCTATACTTAGGATGAACAATACAATTGCCGAACAACATTCAAATGCCGAACAGTATAAATGTCAAACTACACTTAGGCCAGTTACATTATAAATCACATGTTTTCTGAATCTGGAACTGTAATCACCTCCAGGCGGGCTCTTTGAGACGGTCAGCGATGACGGTCTTCGAAGGCCACGATTCGAAGCTCATTTTTATATCTTTGAAATCTTTAGATTCTTATCACTTGTACACAATTGCTTGCACTAGTTCACACACCACGTGGGGGGAAAACTCATGTTGCTAATTCTAACGTTCAACATTTTTTTAAGTATAGTTTTCTCAAGCACTTAGCCAGGTTTGTTAATTATTGGGGATGTCGAGACAATCTAGCTCTGCCACCATATCCGACAGGCCTGGGTCGTCATCAAGGCAAGGAGCCGCTTATACTTCTAATCCGTCGACTTCTCCTGTTCATAACTTGGCACCTGATGCTCTGGAGGCAACCATCCTACTAGACAATCCGATCGATTCACAAGCCTCGAAGATCAACGAAGCTGCTCTGCGACGGATATGCTCCATTCATGGGATTCCTTTTGCCGACGTGTTAGTTCCTTCAAGACACGATCGTCCTCATCTGCCCCCAGTCGGGTACACTACCTGCAACAAGTTCATGTGTTGGATGGGCAGCGTGCCTCCATTCAATTTATTTCTTCGGGATGTACTGCAGTATATAGACATAGCTCCGTCGCAGCTGCACCCGAACGACCATGCATTTCTATATGGGACTTACTTACTTTTCATGGCCGTCTTCTCCAGACCTCCAACCGCCGGTGATATCAGATACATTTATATGTTCAAGAGACGGAAAGACAGTCCTTCCTTTATGTTCCTCGAGCCATACCGCAAATGCCAGATCTTGACAGGGGCATGTAGTAAATTCGCCCTGTACAAACAGGAATGGTTCTATGTGCGCTGCCCTTCTGGTTTCGCTAGGAGATGGGTTGAAGGCAGTAAGTCTCTCTGCTGAGTCACTATTCGTATTTAATCGGAGTCATGCTTTTCCTAACTCTTCATTTCATCTTTTCAGGTATCAACCCGCGTCCGGAAGGCCGAGGATATTCTGAGGCTGTTGAAGCCATTAGAGCTCTTCCTGCTGAGGATCGAGACATCCAGACTATCATTTCAAATGAATCACTGTCGGGGTTTGGCTTGCTAGCCCCTGGTCGTCGGATTAGCCTTCCAGAAGGTGTCACCATTCCCAAACCTCCGTCCGGTAAAGGGAAAAAACAGGCCGAATCGTCGTCGCGCCGCACTCCCGATACGCACGGAGAAGGTGAGCGCAGAGAAGATGATGTTCCTGAGACTCAAGGCGAGAACGTGGGTCCCGCTTGGAATCCGGTAATCGAAGTTCAGGATATTGAGACGTCATCCTCCCCTTCGAAGGGAAAGAAGAAGTTAAAATATACAGTTCAAAAAGAGAAAGTTGGTGGCACTTCAAAAGTTACGCCTATCCCGCCTGAGAAAGAGGCTTCCTCACAGCATCTGGAAAGTTCTTTGAGGGGTCTGTCCAACCTGTCCATTCCCGATGATTTACTTAATTACGGGTTCGATGATCCTGAAGCTCTCAAATTTTCTTCGCCCGCGAGAGGCAATGCAGGAGTTCAACTCCCGGCCCAAGGAGACACCACTCCGATTAGCAAAGATAAACGAACGGGTCCGTCGAGGGGAAAACTAGGACACACACGCACATGCGCATTCCATAATATACTTCAAGTCTTTTTTCTTATCTCATGAATTTTCCTTAACTCGTTGTTATCTCCATTCTTTGCAGGTGATATGGGGCGTTCTCACAGTCTCGATCGCCTTCAGGGCTCTTCTGTATTTCATCACTCAGGACGGGATTCTGGTTCAGGCAGACGCAGGGACAGAGGCGATTATGAAGATAGGGACAATCGTCCTCGCGAGTCGTCTCACCGCAAGAAGGCACACTCTCAATCTTCCCAGCCCCGCGATCTTCCTCCTCCAATTGAGCCGGATAGAGAGAAGTCTTTACAAAAGGGTTATCAATCTGATGCTCCTCAAGAACAACACTCCAGTTCATCGAGTACAAGGCAAGTTCGAGAGCAACGGAAAAGAGCAGAATTCTCAAAGCCTCCTCCTCCTACTCCTGCGGTGGACCCAACTGTTGCGGAAAAGATGGTCGATCTTAAGGCCAAGTTTCCAAAATTTGCTTCGATGGTCTGAAGTTCCTCTCAGCCATTCATCATATTCCCGGGCATGTGAAGCAGAGTGCCATTGCCTGCAATAACGACATTTATGTTCAACATGACGCGTTTTTGCACTTGGTGGAGAAGATCTCGGAAGTATCCGTTGAGCGTCAACACGAGATTGATCGTCTGAATCTGGAGGCTGGCAGCGATAAGAAAATCATCAAACTCCAAGACGAAGAGCTTGCTTCGTATAAGTCGAAGCTGGAAGCCGCTGAACAAAGCGCAAAAGATACTGCTGAGGCAGTTACTCGTTTAGAGGCGGCTCACAAAAAAGAGCTTGACGAAGCAGTCCAGCGCAGCGGTGCCCTCGCCCTAGAAAAAGACTCTGTCCAAAAGGAAAGGGACACGCTCGCCACCCAAGTCAAAGAGCTGAAAGAATTACTCTCCAAGGAGAATGAGGAAAAGGTAGCTGCTCAATAAGAATCACAACGATACTGTGATGAGATCGTTGCTACCCGACTCCTGAAAACAAAGCTCGATGACGAACTCGCTGGGGTTGAGAAAATGAAGGATGAGGCCCGTGAGGAGGGCAAAAGAGAGGTTGCGGAGGAGATTGATTCTCGCCTCGAGGCGGTCGCGGAAGCCGGCAGGGAAGAGGTCAAAAACATGTTTGACCCGTTGATTACTGAATATGGAGCCCGCGTCCTTATGCATCGCGACTTAACATTCTTGGGCGACGGCTACCTTGAGTCCCTAGCTGAGGCCTGGGAAACTTTGATAAGGATCAGGAAGATCGAGTCGGGCTCCGAAGAGGTTGATGAGGAGGCCTTGGTGAAAGAGTTCCTTAGGGGGAATGAGCCATCGGATTTATCCGCAGCATTGGCACTTTACAGCAAAGGCTCTCCCCTTCTGAAAGAGAAAAATGATGAAGCTGGCCCGTCTGAGGCCAATATTACTGCTCTTCATACTACTGCTCAATCCGCTGCTCAATCGGCCGGTCAGCCGACACTTGATCCATTCGAGCAGCATGTTGTTTATGACCCCGAAGCCCCCGGGTTCGGTGCTCATGTGCTATCACCTATCCTGGAGGGTGAAACCCCACGCACCACCGATAGCCAACCGGAACCTGGTAGGAAATTCTTCTTTCTCTAGAAGTTGAAAGATCCCATCTTTTTTCAGCAGTGGCTACTCGTTCTAACGCTCATTCTTTATGTTTTCGTGCAGTTTGTTCTGACGCTATGCAAACTCCGAGGAGCGATGACGCCAAGGAGGAGGCAGGGAAAACAAGCGATGCTGTCCACGCGGGAGTACTCCCTGGTCCCGATGCTCAGGTGATCGGGGCGCTGGATGATGATAAGCTCGACACTTCATCTCCTGCCGAAGGGGATGATGAAATTGAAATCACCGGCGCCTCTGAGCATACTTCACAGACAAGCATGAAGGACCGCCTCGCTGCAGAGGAGAAGAAAAAGGTCGAGGTCAAGATTGAACCTGGAATCCTGGAACTTACCGACCCGCGGAACAGACCTTTGAAAATCATCCTCCCGGGCAAGTCCAAACCACTAGATGTTCCGTCTCCTACTCCTGACTCCGCTTCCTTAGCAAGCAAGAAGTCCAAGAAAAAGCGTGAGGGAGAGGAGTCATCGGAAAAGACAAAGGAAGACAAGAAGAAGAAATCGAAGAAATAATCGATACACTCGTTCAACGAGCTTCTAGCTTAAGTCTTGTAATTGCTTTTATCTTCCGTAGCTTGTAGTTTGTATAGACAGGTCTGAATTTTGTAGGAGTGATCATGTAACCCCATTTTGGACTTATCGAATAAAGTTTTTAGTTTCTTTTTTGTTTGAATGATTCTCTTGTCTTTCTTTGATTTGCTGGCTAATTGTAGCCATAACTCGAGTTCTCATGAGTTGCATTATCTCCCGGTCCATTCTCATGTTGTTCAGACATTTTTAGACATGGCGTGCTTCTCGTACCACATCCCTCGAGCACTTGGACTTTTCGTTGACTCTATGCTTCGGGAACTCGGAGATTTGAAATCGTTTATACACTAGTCTGCTCTCCGGGGACTTAGAGTACTCCGCTCCGCACTCTGGGGATTCGGAGATTTGGAATCGTTTATACTCCAGTCCGCTATTTGGGGACTTAGAGTACTCCGCTCCGCACTCTGGGGATTCGGAGATTTGAAGTCGTTTATACTCTGGTCCGCGCTCCGGGGACTTAGAGTACTCCGCTCCGCGCTCTGGGGATTCGGAGATTTGGAATCGTTTATACTCTAGTCCGCTCTCCGGGGACTTAGAGTACTCCGCTCCGCACTCTAGGGATTCGGAGATTTGAAGTCGTTTATACTCTAGTCCGCGCTCCGGGGACTTAGAGTACTCCGCTCCGCGCTCTTAGGATTCAGAGATTTAGAATCGTTTATACTCTAGTCCACTCTCCGGGGACTTAGAGTACTCCGCTCCGCACTCTGGGGATTCGGAGATTTGAAGTCGTTTATACTCTAGTCCGCGCTCCGGGGACTTAGAGTACTCCGCTCCGCGCTCTGGGGATTCGGAGATTTGGAATCGTTTATACTCTAGTCCGCTCTCCGGGGACTTAGAGTACTCCGCTCCGCACTTTGGGGATTCGGAGATTTGGAATCGTTTATACTCCAGTCCGCTATCTGGGGACTTAGAGTACTCCGCTCCGCACTCTGGGGATTCGGAGATTTGAAATCGTTTATACTCCAGTCCGTTATCTAGGGACTTAGAGTACTCCGCTCCGCACTCTGGGGATTCGGAGATTTGAAGTCGTTTATAATCTGGTCCGCGCTCCGGGGACTTAGAGTACTCCGCTCTGCGCTCTGGGGATTCGGAGATTTGGAATAGTTTGCATGAGTCTGTGTGTCGTACAGGATAATGTAATTTGCCACCCAATTATGAGATATAGAAACGTTAGTGATTCATAGAAAATACGACTTCAAGCCTTTATTAATGAAAATCAACCAAACTGTTCGATTACAACTTTTGAAAGGAAACTAAGTTATGACTGAATGGAAATAACAGTGCCTAAAACAAGAAGGAAAACATGCTAAATGTAATAGTGCCGCAAATGTTCACTGTTCCATGCTCGGGGGAGTGTCGTGCCATCAACAGTCGCTAGCTTGAATGTTCCTTCTCCAAGCTTCCGTTCAATGGCGTACGGACCTTCCCAGCTGGGATTCATGCGTGATGGTACCGGGAAGACTCGTTTCAGAACGAGATCACCCACATCAAAGATTCTTGGGCGGACTCTGCCGTCGTAGTAACGCTTGACTCGATGTCTGTGCGCTGCCGCCCTTAATTCAGCTTCTTCACGCTTTTCGTGATGCAGTCCAGTGATTCCAGCAAGAGGTTTTGGTTCGTCTTGGGATCATAGTATGTCACTCGTGCGATGGAACTTCAAGTTCCAAGGGTATAACGGCTTCAGAGCCGTATGCCAAGGCGAATGGAGTGTGGCCGGTCGCGGACTTGTGGGTAGTTCTATACGCCCATAATGCTGTCGGGAGTTCATCTACCCACTTGCCTCCAACCTTCTCCAGACGCTTCTTCAGTATGGACTTGATTATTTTGTTGACGGCCTCGACTTGCCCGTTAGCTTTCGGGTGTGCCATGGCGGCGAACTTCTTCTCGATGCCATACTTTAAACAGAACTCTTTGAACTCTCTGCATTCAAATTGCGTCCCATTGTCCGTAATGATGGTGCGTGGAAGGCCAAAGCAGCATATAATGTTTCGTACAACGAAGTTAATGACCTTCTTAGAGGTGATTGTGGCCAAAGGTTCTGCCTCATCCCATTTTGTGAAATAGTCGACTGCAACTATCGCATATTTCGCGCCACCTTTGGATATAGGCAAAGAGCCGATTATGTCGATTCCCCAGATCGCAAATGGCCAAGGACTAATCATTTGTGTGAGTTCCGTTGATGGAGCCCTCGGGATTTTCGCATATCTTTGACACTTGTCGCATTTTCTTGCGTAGTCCGCGGCGTCCCGGTTTACGGTGGGCCAGTAATATCCATAGCGGAGGATCTTCTTTGCTAGCGTTTGCCCCCCAGTATGGTCGCCACATTCCCCTTCGTGAACCTCTCTTAAGACCCGCTTTGTCTCGTCATGAGCGATGCATCGCAATAATGGGACTGAGAATCCTTTTCGGTACATCGACCCATCCTGCATTACGTATCGCGCGGCCTTTCGAAGGACCTGCCGTCTTTCGCTTCTTTTTTCTGGTAAAGCCCCGGTCGTTAGGTACAGTTTGAATGGGGTTATCCACGATTCCTTCTCGATTTCTATTTCCAACACGCGATCGACTTTCATCCCGTCTATGCTCGGGGCATGCAAGACTTCGACGGGATACAATCCCATTTGCTGCGCATCGCCGGTACTTGCAAACTTAGCCAATAAGTCGGCTTCTTTGTTCTGTTCGCGCGGGATATGTGAAATGTCATAACGCTCAAGATTTGATAGTAGCTCTTGGACCTGAACAAGGTACGGAGCAAGCTTTCGTCCCTTTGCTTGGTAGTCTCCCCGTACTTGGTAAACTACCAGCTGTGAGTCACAAAAGATTTTGACTGATTCAATCCCGAGTTCCCTGATGAGCTTCAAGCCAGCGATCAGTGCTTCATATTCGGCTTCGTTATTTGTAGCCGGGAAATCGAGCTTCAGGGCATAATAGATTGATCGGTTTTTCGGAGTTATAAGAACTACGCCCGCGCCGAAGCAACGGTCGTTTGATGCACCGTCAGTGTATAATTTCCATCGAACGGGGGGAATGATGTCGTGGTCATCCGGTTTGATGGGTATGGTAAACTCGGCGATGAAATCTGCTAATGCTTGCCCTCGGATGGCTCTCCGCGGTAAGTATGCGACATCGAACTGGCTCAACTCGATGTTCCATCTTAGCAATCTTCCAGAAGTTTCCGGCCGTTGGAGTACCTGCCTCAGGGGTTGATCGGTATAAACACCGATTGAATGTGCTTGAAAGTATGGGTGCAGCTTACGTGATGCAATCACCAAGCAATAAGCCAATTTCTCGATTTTAGGGTAATTCCTCTCTGCCCCTGTTAAACGCTTGCTAACATAATACACCGGCTTCTGGACTCGATCCTCCTCACGAACCAAAGCCGCACTTATCGCATGTGGGGATACAACCAAGTATACGTACAACATTTCGTGGTCAACTGGTTTTGATAGCATTGGTGGACTCTCCAGATGCCTCACCAGATTCTGGAATGCTTCCTCACAACTATACGTCCATTCAAAATTTCACTTCCCTTTCTTTATTATATCGAAGAATGTGATGCACTTGTCAGTTGCCCTGGATATAAATCGACTTAGCGCAGCTACTTTTCCGTTCAAGCTCTGTACTTGCTTTATGGTCCTGGGCGCTTGCACATCTCGAATAGCTTGGATCTTTTCTGGGTTGGCTTCGATTCCCCTAGCATTGACGATGAACCCCAAAAACTTCCCTGATGCAATGCCGAAGGAACACTTCAAAGGGTTGATCTTCATCCCATAAAACCTGAGTATGTCGAACATTTCATCCAAGTCTCGAATGTGGTCGTTTGACCGTCGTGACTTCACGAGCATGTCATCCACATAGACCTCCATCGTTCTACCCAACTGGTCCTTGAACATTCGATTCACTAAACGCTGGTAAGTTGCTCCTGCATTCTTCAATCCAAAGGGCATCACTACATAGCAATACAGTCTGACATTTGTAACGAAGCTGGTGTGTTCTTGGTCCGGAATATGCATCGGGATTTGGTTGTACCCTGAGTACGCGTCCATGAATGACAGCAGCTCGTGTCCTGCGGTGGAGTCGACCAACTGATCGATCCTAGGCAACGGGAAACTGTCCTTAGGGCACGCTTTGTTCAAGTCGGAATAATCTACGCAAGTCCTCCATTTCCCATTCGCCTTTTTTACGAGCACGGGGTTGGATACCCATTCAGGGTAAAGGGCGTCGCGGACGAACCCATTTGCTTTGAGTTTGTCCACCTCCTCTCCAAGAGCGGCGGATCTCTCCGGATCCATTCCTCTCCTTTTTTGTTTAACTGGGACGTATTTCGGGTCTATGTTCAACATATGACTCATGATGGCGGGAGAAATCCCACATATATCAGAATGCGTCCAGGCGAAAACATCAAGATTCGCCCGGAGGAAGTCGCTAAGGTCTTCAGTCGTCGTGGGACCAAGCTGTGATCCGATTTTCAGAATTCGCGAAGGGTCGTCACGGCTAACTGAGATGTCAATTGTTAATTCAGCCGGTGCCGCCTTCTCTTTCCTGGGTTTCTCATCGTCGTCTCTCGGATCTATATCTCCGAAGATCCGAGAACTATGCCCGAGCCAGGGCTCGGGCACTACTTGTCAATTATCCGCATTAAGGATGCGGACGGGATTGTCCGCAACCTTTCCCTTCTCCCTCCGATGGGCTTCTCGGAGCTCAGCCACATAACAGGAACGACCAGCTGCTTGATCGCCATGAACAATACCTACTCCTTTGTCAGTCGGGAACTTCAAAGTTAAACACCAAGGGGCTAACGCTGCCCTAAACTCAGCCAGGGCCGGCTGGCCCAAGAAAACGTTATATGGAGAATCCACATCCAAAACTACGAAGGGTAGAATCCGCACCCTCTGACGCTCGCCTTGTCCCAGTTCAACTGGTAACTCAACGTACCCCACGGCGTCGGTTGCCGCGCCGTTAAAGCCGTGTATACGAGCCTTGGACGGTTTCAGGTCTTTTGTTTCCAGTTTCATTTGGTCGTAAGCCTTCTTGAAGATGATGTTGACTGAGCTCCCGCAATCAATCAGAATTCTTTTTACATATGCTGGTCCGATCGTTGCAGATATGACCATGGGATCGATGGTCGGAGCCTCTATCTGATCAGCGTCTCTACTTCTGAACACAATATCGTCTGTCATTACGCACTGCTGCTTAGCAGGGGCCCCGTCCTCCATGTTCGAACAGCACTCAAAATCGGCATGCTTCAGGGAACTTGCATATCGCTCCATCTCTTGCCAATTCTTATCCGCAGGGTGAGGTCCGCCGATAATTGTATTTATGACTAGTCTACCTACGGTTCGGGCAGGCTCCTCGGGATGACGCGGAGCTGGTGCACGACCTGGGTTGGACGTTCCCTGTCCTCCTTCTTGTGGATCCTTCACAAATTCTTGCAATTTCTTCTGCCTGATCAACTTTTCAATAGCATCGTGTAGGTGTCTGCACTCCTCCGTATTGTGCCCATAAGTCTCATGGAAGTGACAATATTTCCCGGTCCGCTTCTGTTCCTCGGTTGATTCTTTCGGACATGGCTTTCTGTATTGAAATGTATTGCAGGTGGATAAGTAAATGTTCTCAAGCAGTGCGTTCAACGGAGTATACTCGCTGTAGCTTGGGATTCTCGACTTCCATTTCCCCGCTTCTCTCTTTTTCCCTTGACTCCTTCCGCCGGACTCCTTGGGTTGCCCAGGCTTGTTCTGGACATTGACTTGGACCTTTCCCGAGCTGTCTCCAGACTGCTTCACAGCAACGTTGCTCTTTATTGACTCTTGGACAGGTCCTGGCGCCTTATCTCGTCGTACCCACCTAGCTTCCTCTCTTCTTATGAACTGGTGTGCCTTTGAGTAGAAACGCTCTAGTGTAGCCGGAGGTTTTCCTGCCAGCCAGTCCCCAAACTCAGAGTCTGGATCCACACCTCTCATTACAGCCATCAGAATTGCATGGTCAATGGGATTACTGACTTCAGTTGCTGCTACGTGGAATCTTTGTAAATATTCCTTCAACGACTCCCCGGGATTTTGGATTACACTCGACAGAGACATCACGTCCTTTGGGCGCGTAGTGTGTATCCAGAACTGCTCAATAAACTTCTTTGCCAACTCCTCGAAATTTGATACGGATTGCGGAGGAAGTCGGGTGAACCACATAGTAGCGATCCCAGATAGAGTAATCGAAAAGCACCTACACTTGGTGGCATCATTCGCTCTAGCTGAATCCATCATCCATTCGTACCTCATGACATGCTGTCTGGGGTCAGTCCTCCCTTCATACGCAGGGATAGTAGGCATACTAAACTTCCTGGGGTACGCCGCTTGCAACACAACATCCGTGAACGGAGTATGACTTCTTGACACTCCCCAATCATCATTCGATAACCCCTAATTTTCCTTCATCAACTGCCTGATCATGGCTGTCAGATCTGGTGTCTGTATGGAAGGCGGAAGGTTAGTGTCTGTTCTGCGCGCCTGTCCATACTGATGCCTCCTCTCCTGGCGGTCTGCCAATCGTGCGTCTTGAGGTTCGACATCGTTAGCATTTTGATGATCCGGGCCTCTATCCTCCGTCTGTACCCCGGTCCTGAAGTTTCCAGCTCTTGCTTGGTCACGGTCTCCAGTTGTTTGAACAGCAGCTTCTGCTCGTGCAGCGTCAGTCTTGCGGCGTCTGCGCCTGGGAGGTTCATCAGAGGAAGTTGAGCTGTCAGATGAAGAGTAAGGAGCGGGATTGCCCCAGCATTCTGTTGCTGCTGTTGAGTGAGTTGTGCCATCAGGTTGGCGTTAGCTTGCATCTGGTCTCCTAGTTGTCTCCTGCTTTCCCTGAGTTCTCTCATCAAGTCATTGAACTCTATTCTGGTGACAACTGGAGTCTGTTCTTGAGCGGCAATTCCTGCACTCGGAATCGCTGGTTGATTGCTAGGTCCTGCTTGTTGCACACTAGCAGTTTCGTGGGCATCCGCATTATGAGAAGCTGACCTAGTACGTGGTCTTGCCATTGTAGAGTTATCGGTATGAACTCTGAGTAGAATCAACGGATGTCCTATCAGTGAGTCGGATCTTCTTTGGGGGATTTGTTCAATCCAGTAGCTTCAAAGCAGATCCTTGAGATCTGAGAATTCAATTCTCAGTGAAAGCACCAAAGTGTTAGCACCAAAATTGGTCACTAACCTCGTAGAGAAAGATTGTGTAGAGATATAAGTGATGAAAGTAAATTCAACAGAGAAGACAATGCTAATCTAACTGCAGAAAGTAAGAACACCAAATTTATAGTGGTTCAGCGTAATTGCCTACGTCCACTTTGAGGTTAAACTTTATTGATCTTCTTTATAGTTGATTACAAATACAATTCGTGAATCAAATGCTTGCATGAAGTTGTTTAAGTAGAGAAGATGAGTCTCGAAAATGGCAGAGTCTCCCCAGTGTTCTCTCCCCAAAAAAGGATCCCTTTCACTATGACCCTGCCCCTCTATTTATAGGCAAATATGGGCTGGACTTCCCAAATGGGCTGGATGGCCGAACACTCTAGCCCCAGTACAGTGGTTGCTGCATGCCGATCCTGGTATGCCGAACGCTCTGATGCCGAACAGTCCTTCTATGCCGAACGATACGCTGGATGCGTGGGAAGTGCAGGATGATTGTCAGTTGAGGCCGAACGTGTCTCTATCCGAAGCTCTTGAACGAAAAGTGCACGCTGGCCGAACGACATTGTCACCTTGAGTAGTTGTGCATACTGAATTTCTTCTGGATGCCAAGTACTCTCGTTGCCGAGTACTACGCCGAGTACCTTGGAGTGTCGAGTACTCCTGTTGCCGAGTACTACGCCGAGTACCAAGGAGTGCCGAGTACTCCTGTTGCCGATTACTACGCCGAGTACCAAGGGATGCCGAACGCTCTTGTTGCCGAGTTCTCCTATCACCGAGTTCTAATGATGCCGAACGCTAGGGAGCTGAGCATTGGTTGTCGTCGAGTGCCAGTTGACGCCGAACACTACTTGACGCCGAGTCTCCTGGTCGCCGAGCATTACGGATGCCGAACGCTATGGATGCCGAGTCCCACTGGATGCCGTGCGCTTTGCCAAACACTCCTGGATGCCAAGTGCTTCGCCGACCACTCCTGGATGCCAAGTGCTTCGCCGAACACTCCTGGATGCCAAGTGCTTCGCCGACCACTCCTGGATGCCAAGTGCTTCGCCGACCACTCCTGGATGCCAAGTGCTTCGCCGATCACTCCTGGATGTCGGACACTTTCTTGTTGCCGGGTGCTACCTGATGCCGAGCACTAGTTGCCTGGTCAAATCTCTAGGAAACACATCCCTATAGCTTAGTCATAATCTATATCACACTCAACGTATATTATACACATCTCACTGTTTCCATAATTAAGGCCTTATATGAAATCTTTCTTATTTTGCTTTTAATATTAATTACTTTCCTAAGGGGGATTTAATAAAATTAATAACCTATTTAACTACGTAGTAATTGTATGTTAATTACGCTAATATATATATATATATATATGTATATGTATATATATATATGTATATATATATGTATATGTATATATATATGTATATGTATATGTATATCTGTGCGTGTGTGCATGCACCTAGCAATGTCTAAGCATGCAGAATTTATGCCCTAAACTAGCATTTAAATGTTAACCTTTTCAACAAATATACAAGTTTCATTCCATATTATCAACAATGCCAAAATTCCAATATTCATATCCAAAGGTTCTAATTAATAGACTTGTATAACATTAAATTTTAAACTCAATTATTACATCAAAATAATGGAATATATTGATAATAGAAACTTACAATTTCAATTTTGTACTCTATTCAACTCCTTTTTCATGTAAAAATAAACAAGAGAATTTCTATTTAATTGATGGAAATAAGCGGTTGCAAACTACAAATAAAATTTGTACCTTACACACTATTACCAATTCAAAACCTTTAATCAAATTCAAAGTGAATGAATAAGAAGTGGAATGGAAGGTAAAATATCAAAACTGCAAATCTACATGATTCCCATTATTTTGACATAAACTACTGAGATTTTAATCTAGAATTGACATTTGGCATTGAAGTAGTTTTGGGGGATTATAATATGATGTTTTCGCAAACCAAAACTCTCTAAGGCATATTCAAATCCAAACTACACTAATTAATTACTAAAATAATAAACTAAGATTTTCATTCACTGTATATGCTTAGCTTTGCCTCCTTTGGATTTGACACACTTTTAACAATCTCTTTTTGATCTCTTCTTTTTGATATATACAACAAGAGGTTTGTATATATAGATTAAATTCAGAAATTAAGGGATTCGAGGAGAGTAGAATTAGAAATAAAGTAATAAACATCTAGACTCATTACCTAAAACCCTAAAGAACCTTTTTTTGGAATCGAAAGATAGAGACTAATAAAGCTTCGCTAGCTTCCTAAAATAATTTGTGAATGAAAGTGAGGGGGCTAGGCTCTTATTTATATTGGTTAGAATGCACCAGAACTGTCGAATTTAGGTTAGTTTAAAATAATTGAAATTGGGACTTTCAAAATGCTTAAAACCCTAGTCGCCACTAGCTTCCACCAGTCGACCATCTCTACCTTACCGGTCGATCGCTAGCGATCGACCGTTACGTTGTTTTGGGAAAAGTATTTCGTGCCGTTGTTTTTATTTATTTTATTCCTTAATTGCAATTTAATTCTAGCGTTAATTTTAACTTTTAATTAACCCCTTAGTCTAATTGTTGTTAACTTCCAAATTTCAAATTTAAGAATTATTTAATTATTTGAATTTGAATTCTATTTAAATTATTTTGAACCCGAAAATTTCAAACATGCATAACTTTTCCGTTTGAGCTCCATTTTCAACATATTATATATGAAAATTGATCATAATTTTGCCACTAACACAATGGCATAAATTTCATGGTCAAATTCTAATATTTATAAAATTTCCATTTTTATCCCTTTCTTATTTAGTTTAATTTATCCAACTTATTTATTTATGGTTGATTTCACGGGGTGTTGCAGTTTGTTTCATCAACTTTTATTTCATAAGATTTTGTAGACTTCATTTTAGTTGAAATTAAATTTAACCTTGTGTACTTACTCTTATATACACGTCCTTACAGAAAGAAGTTA
The DNA here is from genome assembly GCA_030737815.1 of Allium fistulosum. Classification (NCBI taxonomy): domain Eukaryota; kingdom Viridiplantae; phylum Streptophyta; class Magnoliopsida; order Asparagales; family Amaryllidaceae; genus Allium; species Allium fistulosum. The sequence goes on along the minus strand of CM060903.1, from coordinate 1,286,354,503 downwards.
ACCTAACTTCACTCATCATTAATCGTATTTTTTCTAACAAAGTCTGGTTACTCCTAACATCTTTATGTATCATAAAGAGAAGTCACTTTTGAGATTGAATCTTATTTGTTTCTAGGTACATTTGGAACTCCTTTCAAATACACTCACTTATTCAACCAAATAGAATTCTTTTATTACCTTTATATGTTATGTTTTCTACTTTCGTATTAAATTCAATGAATTTATCATAGACATACTACTTGTTCATCAAATACACGTGTTCATTTCTACGATAATTCATCGGTGAATTTTAACAAAGTATGTAGATCCATTTTGGTATTATTAGAATTTTAATTGCATACATCTATATGAATCAATCCGAAGAGTTCACTAACTCTATTACTACTTCCACCAAATGGGCGATTAGCACTTAATCTTTGAGGTAAAATCCATCGGTATCACATAATTCATAACCATTTTATTAAAGATTTATTTCTTAAACTTATAACTTAGTCTATAATTCCAAACTAATTGTAAGATTTTAGATACATTTATATTTTTTAATGCATAATTTTGTTATGAAAAACAATACCTTTTTTATGTATCTTATAACTAATATTCATAATATTCATATTGAAATAAACTTGTGTCTATTTTTAGTCAATACTAAATACACTTATTACTTCATAAATAATATTTGGTATGGTTACAAAAACATTTTTTCGTAGTTTGATGCATCCATTCAGAAGTGTTATATAGTATGCTCCTATTATTTCCACCGCTACTATAATAGCATACGAAATACAAAGCTTCATTCAACTACTCATTATGAGATTTTATTTCAATCACTATAACTAGTTTTACGGTCATAAGTTTCAGATCAATTATATCGAACTCGTAGAAATAATTTGTATAGAAAATGGTTTTCTATATGTAAATACATTTGGAATAAAAATAACATTTCTCATTCCATACCGATATCTCTTGATAAATCGGAAGTGGTCATTCACTCTCTTCATCCCAATTGTGCCTTAAGCTACGCCCACTTCCGTACATTCACTTTCCTTTAAAAATGTTTGAACCATTCAAAAGGAAACCCTTTCTACAAAACTATATGGGACTCTTTACATAAAAGCATTATGACATCCATCACAATTACGCATGTAAAATAAGTTGAACTTTACATAAAGTGATCATGCTGACATTTCAATGATCAAAATCCTAGGTAAATATTGTAGCTCTTGGTCTACTGCTGTAATGACCCCACCTCTATGCCTAGTTTAGCAAAGAATATTACAAGTAATGTCGTCTGCTAATCCGGAGAATACGGCTGGTTAAGGGCGTCGAATGTGAATATATCTTTATACTACCACTGACATGTCTTATTTACCTTTTTAGGATCTGAACTGAAACATTGACATGTGTAGTATTAATACAAAGTAATAAACACACCGATTAAAAATATCCAGAACAGTATACAATATAGATAAAATCAGAATCAGAGTCATGGATCGCAACGGACTAATATACAACATATTTCATAATAAGATGTGAGTCTACAAAATGTCAATACGAGACTCGCTCTAATATACATCATATCTCATACTCTATATCAGGTATAAATGACTACTGAATAGTATACATGAAATAGCTACTAAATGTCAATATACATAAGGATGAAGTAAATTAAAACTGTCAAAATAGTCTACTCCCAAGCTAACTAAAATCCTAGAGTCAATGACTCCCTGTACCTGTAAAGTCTCGGCCTGACCCGAGTATTAAAATAATAAACAGGTCAGACTATATCTAAATAAAAGGTGAGATACTAATATTATAACTATATGACTTGAAATAATAAGCCACAATAAGATATGCCAAACAAACAATCATAATAAGGCATATTAATTAAATTCACCAATTTATAATCCATAAATGACTTAACTCTAAAATAAGTCATCTCAAAATATGCCTAAAACCAAAAAATCCATAAAAGGCATATCAAACAAATAAATATAGATCTCAAATTTTTGACTTAAAAATAACCAAATAAGTCATAAATAAAATATGCTTAAAACAAATATCAAATAAGGCATATCTATCAAATCACCATTTCATAAATACGTATCAAGTCTCAATAGACTATCATCTCAAAATATGGTGATAACCAATTCAAAATTTCTCAAAGCCATAAAGGATACAGAAAATCCATACTAAAAATATCCGAAGAAACAATAATTAATAATGAAATAATAATGGTAGTCATCTATCAATTTAATACAGTGACACGAAATCTACCGAAAGAGACCCGCTACATAGAAAGGAAGTCTTCCGAAAGAGACTGCAGATTAGGGACACCGCTCAAAGAAAAGAGCAGCCGTATACCTAATCTGTCCTATGCAAATTTACCTTTCAAAAGTGGTAAACATAGTCTAACTATATAAAACAAAATAAACTGATAGGTTGTAGTATCTATAGACTACGATGCATGTAAAAATCTGCCTTCCGAAAGAGACAGCCGTATTTATACCATAACATATCTTCCTAAAGAGATCTGCCTACCCAAATATAAAAAATGTATCGATTCTCAGATCGATGAAAAATGAGTTATCTTCTTTTAGGGATCTATCGGTCTGAAATCCGAACACCCTAAGATAATACAACTTTAAGTGTTAATTATTGTCACTCAAGTAATCAAAAGCATTAACTAACTGTCCCATACCAAATAGTAAATACAAGTATTTACTAAAAGCTAGTAATTTTCACTCAAACTCTATTTAACAAATTATAATAATAATCGAAAGAATTGTACAAAGTGTCCCATAACACCCGACAATTCAATCGTTTATTAAAATTCTTTGTTTCATAGAAAATCACGAAACCTCATTAAAATGGAAATCATTCGATTTTCCAAATAAAAATCCAATTAGATTATTAATCCAATTTTAATTTAAAGAAGGAATTTATAAAAATTTACTTTGATTTAAAATTTTGAAATAATAAGGAAATCTCATTTCAAATATATACATATATAATCATATGTATTATAAATTAAAAAAATTTCCAAAGCTTTTGAATTCATTATAAATCCCTTTTTACTATTTATAAATAGATAAAATCCATAATTTGCTAAAATAAAGAAAATCATTTCTTTTCAAACAAATTTCTGATATATATATTAAATCTTTGCTTTTCTAATATTTTTATCTCTAAAAGTATTTTCTAACAAGAATAATTTAAATCTTTAAATATGAACATAAGTATAATATATATACAAAAAAGACGATTTCAAACTATATATCTTATAAAAATGATTTTCTAAAACTAATCTTCGAAAATTCCTTAATTTAATATCTATATAAAATATATTATTACTAAAAAAATTCGCAGTTTCATAGAATAGAAATTCTATATACCTCAAAATTAAAGAATCAAGTGCAACAAAGAATCAGAAAATTCAAAATGCATCTTCTAAAGCCAACATCGCTCTATATAAAAGATTATTCCAATTATGGAATTATTTGGCGATCCGAGTTATTTTCCAACAACTACGGTCACACAAACAACGTATGTCTTTTTGTATAAGTTAATAAAATTTAATTTGCAATCAAACAAAATTCCATTTGCAAATTGACTTCTTTAATCTACATAACAATCCATATATCACCAACAATAAATTTTCAATATTTCAAACAAACAATTCATTCAAACAATCCAATCAATTCAACCAACCAATGCAATCGACTATCAGGATAATTATATATATAGCAATCAATAAAATAGGTATAGATGTGTGAGTTAAAATAGATTAAATCACCTTAATCATTTGTTCGCACATACTGCAACCGGCGATCGAGCCTCGACCAGACACTGAAATCCCTCAATTCAATTCGCAACCTACCCTAGAAGCCTTCAACCGTGAACAACAACCGCGCATGCTTATCCTCCCATGACATCGTTGTCTCCACCTTCCATGAAGATTACGCACGCACCAACAGCCGTCGAGACCACCTTTCTTGCTTGAAAGCAAACGTCGGGCCCTAGCTTCGAGTCTAAATCGCACGCTTGACCTCTCCTCCAGCCCATGTTACATCGTTGGTGATCCCCAGTGTGACGACACGGATTTTCGGACCAATCGAAATCACCGAAAAAGCCGTTCATTCTAAAACTACGAATGAAAACTACCAACTTAATACACCATATTTGATAAATATTCAACATTACTAAATGTATAGGATACAAATTTCAATTATACAAGTTATCTGAGTAATTATTTATTCTATAGTGTGCTTAAATACAAACCTAAAATCAAATACTACAAATAAACTATAAATCTACCGCTGCGCAACTCTGATGAGAAACAGCAATATCCTAACTGCGAACTTAATAAACAATGCAATTGTGGAATAAAATAGTAAGCAGAAAAATACATCAATACACGATATATGGAAAACAATAAACAAAAAAATGTTATGTTATTTTTAGATCTGCATCACTACCACTTGTGACTGCCTACGTACCCCTATCTAGTTGGGGACCCAATTAGATACAGGATCAAGCAAACGTAGTTCGCTTACCGCAAATAGGACTCATGGAGCCTACAATGCACAAACAATATGCAATTTCCAAAACTACCCACTTAGGCTTAATCTTCAAATTTAGATTTTCAAATCTAATTACCTTTACGGAAACTATCTCTTTAGACTTCATTCCCGAATTCTTATTTCAAAACTTTTGAAATATATATATGTACATATCTTTTATATTCAAACTAGTATCCTTTACTTCAGGATCTAAAAAAAAATCACCTTTTTGGAAATGATATTAATATACAAGCATACAAAACTATATGCTACCTGATCGGGAGGTTTCTAGCCATAACAAGGCAACTAGGTCCCAGCCTTACAAAAATAAATGTAGATATGTTTATCCCTCTATAACGAGAGCGGGCTATACTGAGGCTACAGAACATCTGCAACTCCCTTGCCCACTTTTTAGTTATGAGTTACCCGAATCATCGATAACATAACAAATCACTTTATATCCCGAAGTGGAAAACTCATTTGCACTAATAATTACAAATACTTCAAATCTATAATAATTTCCATTTCCAAATCCTTTCAAAAACCATTTTAAAACTATTGGATTTAGTACTCAAAATTCTTTCCGTTTTATGAAACATTTCTATAAAATCATTTTTTATACAAACCACTTTTATATAAAATCACTTCAAAATATTTATTCTCATATATCTCTTTTTTTCTTTTAAAGGAAAACATTTCAACTTGAAAACCAATTTTCAAAACAATTCATTAATTGAAGTAAACCAAATGTTACCGCTAAACACCTTATAGTCAAATCGTGAAATAAATCACAAGGTGTTAGCCACAATTATTTTCTACCCAACCCATGCATATGGATAATTAATTGCTCATAAAATAGTCGAGCAAAGTCAACAATCAATAAATAATAATCAGTGCTCATAAACTGGCCGAGCCTAATTCAAACAATAAATCAATGAAATAAACACAATAATAAATGATAATCAATGCTTCATTCTATCAAATGTTTATAACACTTTATTTTATCTTGGGTTAAAATGGTTAATATTTATTTTGGAGCATCTGGTCTTTCCCTTCGACATGTTCCGTCCCTCACCCAAGTCTCCTTGGATCTCACAAACGAAACACGTGTACTAGTCGTTTCCGCATACCCTATTAAGTATTTAACTTCTAAATTTTAAAATACTTAATTAACCATACAAATAGTCAAACAAGGAAATAAAACCATTGTTTTAGCAAACAAAGTAGAAAAGCATTCAACAAGGGTTTTCAAACAACACTTAACATTTAATGTTATTTCAACTTAGCAATGGTTTTAATGAACTTAAAGGAAGGAATACCCCACTTTGGATTCCACTCCATCAAACTTTAAGGAAAGAAACTCCAGATTTAAACCATATTTCCTACCAATTTTCCTTACTTTGTCACTACAGATTTGACTATAGCTCCCCTACTATTTCCCGAAACTTCTTAAAATCCGGCTATAGCTCCGTTATCCTAGAAGTTGAGATGAAAAGAGGTGGATATGGCTTCTAGTTGGGCACGGCCTTGGGTGGATGGATGGAACTTACTAGCTTGAACTTGACTTAAGTGGTATACTTTTTTGTCGATTATTTTTGCCATAACTTTGTTATGCTTTTGGAATATTTTTAAAGAGAGGCATGGAAGCCATTAAAGCTCTAAGAAAGAAGAAGTAGAAGCTTAGAAAAGGAAGAAGAAGAAGAATGGAAAGTGTGTGGAATTTGTGAAAGAAGTGGTAGGTATTTATAGGAAAAGTTTGGAATAAAATATTATTATGTAAAAAGACCAAAATACCCTTTACTTATACGTGACGTAAAATAATTTTTTCAACGCTTAACGTCACATTTCGAATCATTACTTTATGTCATTTTCACTTAAATATTAAGTTAAGAATATAATAATTATGTTTGTTTGATTTAATGTTTACTTTTTGACTTTTATAACACTTTTTGTCTTTTTATGTTTACTTTTTGTTAATTACATTCTAGGATTTTCTAAGTATGTTAAGTAAAAGTAAACTTGATTAGTGAATTAATTAATACTTATACTATTTGAATATATGTTCATATATAAGAAAATAAAGGTGCAACAATGTTGCAACAACTTATATTGAACAAAACGTTAATTTTCTATAAAATGTTTTACGGTCATATTTTGACGTTTTAGTTAAACTATTTATTTATGTAAAACAAATTTAAAAATAAATTTGTATAATATTATTTAAAAATATAAACACTTATAAATTAATTAAAATAATTTATTTAACCATTGAAATTTACTTTTCTGAAATTAGGATTTTGTCACTTTTGTCGATATAAGCAATTATTCCTATTTTTGTGTGTATTTCTCTTTGCAAATCCTATCTAATATTATTTAAATCATAAAATGTTATATATTTTATATTTAAAATCACTTTAAATAGTATATTTTAAAGTGTTCAAATTCTGGGTCGTTACAACCAGGCCACGTCTCTTCGACCGCTCTGTTCGTCTCATTTTTTTTCCTTTTCTTTTTTTTCCTTTTTTCCTCTTTCGAACTCGATTTGTGAATTTAGGGCATCAGGATGTACGAGTTTGGAAATGGAAAGAGTAGAGGCTAGGTGAGTGTTAGTTTGAATGGGCTTAGTTAGCTCTTGGGCTCGATCTGATTAAGGATTATTTCAAAATTTCCATTTGGCTTTCAATTTCAATTATTTGACATTTGAATTTAAAATTGAAATTAATACTTGTTATTAATTTATAAATATTTTGCAATCTGATTGAAGTTGATTTGCATTTCATTTACAAAATATATGTATTTTGACAATTACACAATTTTATTCACTCCAATATCATTTCACTCTGTTCAGTAATTCATTCATTAAATTTATATAAAAGAACAATTTATCCATCTTCGTCTTATTGATTCTATAAACATCAAATAAAATTCCTCTTTGTCTATTTCAATATATAAAATTATTGCACAACAAAATATTTTATATTTATTAAACCTTCCAATTGAATTTTTAATATGTTATCTAAAAATGAATTTATTAACTAGATTTAATTCTATAATAATTTGATTCCAATAATATTAGTATTAAAAATCAAATTCAAACACTTCTATTTTAATTAAACTAGTTTAATATTAAAGCTTTTAAAATAGGGTTGTTACAGACCTCCCCCCTTATGAAAATTGCGTTCTAGCAATTTCTTATAGGGAGACGTCACATACAACATAACCATTAATTCCCTTTCGACAACCACAATCAAATTAAAAATCATTCAATTCTATAATTGATTAATATTGAAATTAAACTTATCGTAAGTTATAACTTAAAATAGACTCATTTATTAACCTTTATTTCTTCGCACACGGAAAAGAAAGATTATCAAAAAAAATTCTAAGTGTTAAAAATTTTGAAATTTTTTGCTTGCGTCTCCTTTGTACAGAGAGCCATTTACAATTTCATAATTATATTATAAACAATATACATCGAACACACGGTCAGAAACACAATACATAACAATATTTCTATCATTTCTGTATTTAATCCGAAAGCGTACCTTTACCTTTACTTAGCGTTTTCAAGCAATTTATTAAATTCTTATGCAAGCGAGAGTGAGTTTGCGCAGCATACTAATCCATGTAGCCTTCCTTAACCTATACTTAACTCAGGAAAACTATGTGAGACCTTGTAGATGGAATTTTAACTAAGCATGCATTCATATATTGACCAAATATATTAGTGTTATTAAGTAATAAGGTACCACTTTATTATAAGACATTTCAAAAGGATATTTTCTAAAAGCATGTACAAATCAGGCTACTGCGTGCATTGAGCAAAGTGAAAAGCATGTATAGGCATATTCGAAACTTATATATATTTTATGTAAAGCTAGACTACAAAATGAAACGCATATACAAAATGAAATGCATGTGCATGCAATTCTAAGCATATATGTTTTAAATGTAAACTTAAACTATATTAAAAAATGAACAGAGTCAAGTCACTACATAACAAATGCATGTACAAATTGAAAGGACTATACAAGCTCTAGTTAAGTTACATTAGAAAAGTTATAAAACAAAACATGTTGTTCTTCATTAAAGTAAAGTTAGCCTAACTAAAAAATGCGAGGCTGTTAAATTAAAGCATGTATAAATTTAAGGCAGCCACAAAGTAAGCAAAGAGGACAGGGACGAAAAAAAAAAGCAAGAATGCATGGCTGTGGGACTTATTTTTCAAGGCTAAGGACAAATAAAAAGGTGAACAAAGTAAATGAATTCTGAATTTGATTTCAAGAGTACACAAGCCTCCTGAATTTTGCAAAGTGAACCGTCTCCAAATTTGTTTCTGTCTGCACTGTCCGTGATTTTCTCATCCCTTCCTCCACCTGAAAATTATGTTCTCCCCATCCTAACCTCCTTTTCCCAATTTCTTCCAACCGAAATCCATCGATTCTCCTTACGCTTATCTCCTCATCCCTCTTTTCCTCCTTTGGAAATCGATAAATTCTCTTCCATTCGTGCCATCACCGTTCCTTTACCATAGGTTTCTACCCCACATCGAAATATTGTACAAACCCTAGCCTCAACGCCTTACCCATTTACGCCTCTCCATCGGTTTCCTCTATCGCCATTCCTTGCTCGCCCATGCTTTTCGTCCGCTTCCACTATACTGATTTTCACATCATTCCCATCTGCTTTCCCTTACCACTACCAAAACCTAAGTCAAAATTATTTTGATGATTGTCCTTAATTAGTTTTGCAAAGGGTACAAAACTAACCGGATCATACCTTCCTAATTTAATTTGTATTAGTTTTGTGACTTCTCAAGGATGCAGTATCCTTCATCAAGTTGTTGGACATGTTTAATCTGCTTTTCAAGTTTGAGTAAGAATTTATGTTTTCTCTTTGAATTATGGAATTATTGGACTTTCAAATTTGTGTGGTTTTGAATTTATTTTTATTCGGCCTTCATAGATTTCAACTTTCATGAAATATGGTTGTCCATTTGATTTCTGTTAACCCAAAAAATGGATCAACACCCTGGATCAAGTGTGAAAGCACCAATGCAGATAATCAGCAGCACAAATCTCAGATAAACAACAAATAAATAGAAGAAGTAAGAAAAGAGACACAAAATTTTTATAGTGGTCCGGCAAAATCTATGGCCTACATCCACTTTATGATTTATTTATCACTTGTAGTTTCATATTACAAGAGATTTTGAGGAGGAGAGGAGAAGTCATAATTTCTGTTTCATTTTCTTCCCTTTTTCTTTTGCAATACTAGGTGTATTTATAACATAAGCCTTGACCCAATGATGGTGTGGAATTGTAGTGCCGCTGACTAGGCTAATATTAATTGCACCATAATCTTCTTATTTAAGGTAAGGATGATGAGAATTAAGGAATATTTGATATGGAAATAGTTGACATTAATTAGTAATAAATAAGGAGGTTATCATGGCATTTATTGGGCATTAAATACGACTTTGATGTGCAATGAATTGGTATTTATGGTGGAGATATAGCTGGTTTTAATTAAGTAATGAATTGGTATTTATGGTGGAGATATGGCTCCTTTTTATTGATTATTTGAGGTAATAAATGCAAGGAAATCAGGAAGTAAATCTTTAATCTCTTCTTCAAGGATGGTGACTAATTTGCTAGATAACATTTGCCACCTGAAGTATGCCTTATTGGAAATAAGGTATGCTTCGCTAAAGAACTTGTGTTGGTGAAAGCAAATTTGTTGGCCTCAAATTCTCATCTCTCTAGATGTTTGAGAGATGTTAAGTGTCAGACCATTCCTGCACAAGGAGAAAGAGTTAATCATTCCTATTTGAGAGCATTCATATTCAAGAGATACTTTAGAGAGCAGTTCTTAGGTTGATTCTATAACCTTTAATTGAAAGCAAGAACGATGCTGTAAAGATTTTTGAAAGGTGACGCCCTTAGGAATGAATCAGAGCATGGCTGTGGACCGTTTGGGGTCGCTCATCACATGTGTAAGTTGTTCTCTAAGCACTAACCTTTAAAACTAGTTTTATGCAAGAAATCATTTTTTTATGAGGTGTCGCTCCTGGGAAGGAATCAGAGCATTAGACCGCTTACATGAGTAAATTGCTTCCCAAATGCTAACCTTTAAAGCATTTTTTGATGATTCACAATTCAAATGCAGAAAGGAATCTAAATTCTCGATCTCGTTTTTTTAGTTCAGTTCAGTTGATGATAATTTCTATTTGATTAGCAAACCCTAAAGTCCGGTACTTATCTAAGTTAGGGGCTTTGCATGCCCCATGTTTCTGATCCTAGCTGGTTGTCCCCAGCTATTTGCTTCATGGTAGAAGGAAAGTTTGAATGAGAGGACGCCTCCTGGCTGCCCCCTTGCTGAGTTTCTTCCATAGCACTTTTCCTTGCATAAGGCTTCTTCATCTTCTAAAATCTAGATGTAGGAACCTGTTTTCTAGATCTAAATTTTTCCTTTCAGATCTGGAGTTGGATCTTCTTTCTAACATAGAATAAGCTTCAGATCTGAGATTCCCTTGTTCTTCTCAGTGAAAGCACCAAAATGTTAACCCAAAAAATGGATCAACACCCTGGATCAAGTGTGAAAGCACCAATGCAGATAATCAGCAGCACAAATCTCAGATAAACAACAAATAAATAGTAGAAGTAAGAAAAGAGACACGAAATTTTTATAGTGGTTCGGCAAAATCTATGGCCTACATCCACTTTATGATTTATCTATCACTTGTAGTTTCATATTACAAGAGATTTTGAGGAGGAGAGGAGAAGTCACCCGAGATCTGAGCGAAATACCAACCTCCTACACCTATAAATAGACCCACAAAGTCAACAGAAAAGGGGTTCTTCTTCTTTTTTGAGATCTCTAACGCCCAAACTCTGCCGGATCCAGATCCGAACTCCATTGCTGCTGCTACCAACGAATTTCACTGCTGGAAATCATAAGTACCTGCTATAATTCATTGAATTCATTTGTAATCGTCAAAGATAGATCAATAAAGCAAACTACTTCATAGTGGACGTAGGCCATACGCCGAACCACTCTAAATTATTGTGTCTCCTTGCATGTTAATTACTTTCATATCTGAGATTTGGAGTTTTTGTTAGATAATTCCTCTTCTTCCATTTAATTTCTTCACTTTATCTCTTCAAAAACTTCCGAAGAGTGTTATGCCCAATTTTGGTACAAACAATTTCTCTATGAATTATATCTTTTGATTTCCAGTTCAAAGATTTGTTTTCTGAAAAGAACTGAGTGCTAGCAACGTTTATATGCATCCAATTTTGTTTGGTTATTCTTTCATTTCTTTTCTAGGCCATCTTTTAAATAAATTTCATTTTTTGATGTTCTGAATTAACATTTGGTCATGTCTCATTTTTATTTAGTACTTTACCTGACTTCATTAGATGCTATACAAGTATTGGATTCCTTAGTAGAATTTAGTGATTATGCAAATACCTAAGCTTCAGACTAAATAGTATCAAGTTGCATATATGCATGTATTCTATTTTGACATTTATGTAATTTTATTTTGTTGTATTGGAGAAGCAATTGAATATATGTTCTTTTAGTACATTGTATAGGGTAGGCAAGTAGGAGAGATGCCATACCTTGCATCTGATATGGAGTGGAAAATCTCCATTCCAAGGGCTGATTTGCTCTATCAACTTTAAAACATTTTAATTTTGACTTTTAGATGTTGACACTCCTTCATATGCGGTAAATTCATAAGTAGATTAAACCTGACTTCATTGGATGCTATAAAAATATTGGATTCCTTAGTAGAATTTAGTGATTATGCAAATACCTAAGTTTTAGACTAAATAGTATCAAGTTGCATATATGCATGTGTTCTATTTTGACATTTATGTATTTTTATTTAGTTGTATTGGAGAAGCAATTGAATATATGTTCTTTTAGTACATTGTATAGGGTAGGCATATAGGAGAGATTCTAGACCATGCATCTGATCTGGAGTGGAAAATCTCCATTTTAAGAGCTGATTTGCACTATCAACTTTAACACATATTTTAAATTTGACCTTTAGATGTTGACACTCCTTCATATGCGATAAATTCATAAGTAGATTAATATTTCTTTTCATCCTATTCAGTAAGAGTTGGCAACAAAAATAGAGGACTCGACATTTTTCTGCTATACAATCATATATCCAACTCTTTCACAAAACAAGAAATTTTAGTTTTAGTTCAAACATTATAATGAACATGAGAATTTTTAGGTTTATTAGTAGTTATAGCATTCACGACTGTAATTGAATGAATTATATTTGAAATAGCACCTTGACTTGCACAGAAAAAGTAAATTCTAAACTACATATATAATTTGCAAATAAATCAATAAATATGTATTAACATATTTACCTAATTTTCTTATGGCATATACATGTTTTAAGACACTCAAACAAACTCCATCTGTTATTTCTCTCACGAGTCTTAATTCCATTGGACTGTGTTAGATGGTAGTAATGCTTTATGCACCAAAAGTTATACTTAGTAGCATAGTAGGTCTTTCGACCATAACACTAATGTTCGGTAAATATATGATGTTGGATATTATTTTTCATGTTGGTGAACACTATTTCTCATGTATTAAAATTTGGCTACTAAATGACAAATACCTTAGCTTATCAATTAGTGTTTGCAAGTAGAGGCATGATTTTCTTTCATTTTAATGGTTCGTTTTTTAATTACTCGGGTACAAATTCCTTTTTATTAGATCGAGCAACTGGATTGACTGTACTCAATATTTGCTTTGGAACTTTATCAAAAAAAAACTTGCTTGGGAACTTCTTTTAAGATATGTGATTCCTTTTCCTATATTTCGGTTATTTTTATAGTAATCAGCAATGATGGAAATTAGTATGATTTTTTCAGTTTTATCAATCAATTTAGGGATGACATATGAAAAGTTCTCAATATATCATTTTATTACATGTTTTTTCTCAAATATAATCACTTAAATATTCAAAAATAAAAATTTACAATTTATTGCTTTTTAACTTACAAATATCTTCCAGGTTTATGTGTGAAATGAAGTCATCTTACACTAATTCAGTGCTGGAAGGCTTCATAGGAGCATCTCTCAAGGTATAAAATGATATGACATTGTAAATTCTAAGACTACACATATAACGCTTCTGCTTCTAATTTTAAAAGAAATAAGTTATGTAATAAAGAAATTTGTGAGATGTCCAAAATGATAACATTATCGGATATTATATATGGATCATTCATTTTCATCAATTTCTTTCAATTACCGGTCTTCTTCCTTGAACTAACTTAATTTCAGTTATTTTCACTATTTGCTGCGGCTGCCTACGATTAATATCCGACCTCCCCGATTCCTCCACTGCCTTCAAACGAGTTTCAGGTGTGATTTTTTTTCATTTTAATGGTTAGTTTTTTAATTACTCAGGTACAAATTCCTTTTTATTAGATCGAGCAACTGGATTGACTGTACTTAATATTTGCTTTGGAACTTTATCAAAAAAAAAACTTGCTTTAGAACTTCTTTTAAGATATGTGATTGCTTTTCGTATATTCCAGTTATTATTATAGTAATCAGCAATGATGGAAATTAGTATGGTTTTTTAAGTTTTATCAATCAATTTAGGGATGACATATGAAAAGTTCTTAATATCTCATTTTATTACATGTTTTTTCTCAAAGATAATCACTTAAATATTCAAAAATAAAAATGTAAAATTTATTGCTTTTTTAACTTACAAATATATTCATGTTTCTGTGTGAAATGAAGTCATCTTAGACTGATTTGGTGCGAGACGGTTTCATAGGAGCATCTCTTAAGGTATAAAATGATATGACATTGTAAATTCTAAGAATACACATATAACGCTTCTGCTTCTAATATTAAATGAAATAAATTATGTAATATAAAATTTGTGAGTTGTCCAAAATGATAATATTACCAGATATGATATATGGACAATGCTATCCAAAAGGATAACATTATCAAATATGATATATATGGACCAATGCTTTTATCACCCTATAGCGATTACACGATCGCTAACAATAAAATCCAATTACGTACATGCTTCGAAACATTCAATTGTGCAAGTGTAGTAGATGTCACATATTGTATTTTTTAACAATTTTTTCATTCTTTAATGTTTTGCATTTTCTGTGGTTATATAAATGGCCTCCTTGCTTGCTTCGTGTTCCTGTAAAATTTAGGGTAAAATCTAATACTCTGTTAACTGTGATTAAGGTGACATCTAACTCAATTTATTTCTATAAATTTAGATTTTTATTTACTTCCTCTCCCAACTATTTGAACATTTCGACATAGGAAAAATATTGAATCTCTCATTTAGGATTAAGGTAGAATTGAAGCTTTCTACAAAGAGAAATTTTTTTGTTTTGTAAATTAGATTAATGGTTAGTGTATGAAAATATTGGTATAATGAAATTCAATTAGACACCACTCCAGTTCATATTGCTCCAGCGATTTGTGAATTGATTGATTCTAATTGAATTAGATAATTCTTATATGTTAATATTGAATGTTAAATTTGGTTTAATATTTGATGAGTCAATTATATGACATGAATTTTTTGCTTTACTTTGTTTGCTAAACAACTCTTTTTTTACTGAAATGATAACGATTTTGCTCGAAGAATGGCATTTGGATTCCATATCAAAATTTGTCAGTAGAAAGCTATGGATGTGGACTTCTTGCCATGGATATCTGCTTCCCTTCCACCCGCATTTAACAAGTAATTATTTCTCTCATGATGTTAATAAATTTAAAATTTCCTTTAACATTGGTTGAAAATAGCAAGTGTTTGTTGCTATTCAAGGTTTACTGTTGAAGTCAATTGATTCAACCAATTGCACGCTTCTTGCATTATGTTTTTAATTTCTGATTTTGTCTTCTATCTTAATCCAGAGATGAAAGTATACTGTTTTAATTCGAAGACATATATGTTTTCTGCGTAATAAACATGTTGAAAGTCCTCTTTTAAATCATTACGTGACAAGTATTGTTCTATTATAAACAAAAAATAAATATTTATCTTCCAATGTTTTGTGACATTTTTTTGGTGTCACTTCTACTATGTGATCACTCATAAAACAAAGTAGAGATCGCCTTAATTACATGAAATGACTAACTCTTATAATTCTAAGCATATATTATTCATTTTTGGTGATTTTTATCGCAACCATGTATCAATGGTTGTCTATGCATTGTTACTAAGTATGGTTTATTTAAACCTACTAAAGAAATTATAACTTAGTAGAGTGCAAATGTTATCGAGCATTGAACACAGTAGCATACATCAAGAGATAGTCTTAAATTCGAACTGTTGTACTTAAAGTTATAGCAATGGCAATCAAGTGACATGAAAGAGTTTACATCTGACCAGGTAAGTAGCTTTATGTTAGATAACAGTCTTAATTTTCATCTTCTGTGCATGAATTTAGAGCAACGCCATGGTAAAAAAAATGGTCACAATGGAGAATTAAATTGAATTTTGACACAATTTTATTAGTATAGTTTTTAATCGGCTTAATAATAAATTGCTAGAAAATTCTTAACTGGATTTCACAACAATAGTTCATATGTTAACGTTTAGTTAGATAGCATAGGAAACTTTACATATTAGAAATATCACTAAAACTCTATACATATTTAAAACAATTAAGTGAATAATAAACTGAAATATTGTAGAAGTTAATTTGTTGCAATACTATGTATTTTCTAGATAGTGACTCTGTGATCTTCCATTTAATGCTATGTAGCTGTTGGACTGCTTGGAATATTTGTAGATGCAAATAAAGTGAACGAAGTAGAGAAAGTTGGGACAACTGTTCCAGATATATCAAATTCAGCAGTGACTGTTAGATATATATAACCATAGCTTACAGTTTATGTTAGATAGATTAGATTTTTCCTGTAATTTTATGCATATTGTCATAGGTGATATTTCATGAAGCTGACATTTTTTTAACATTTTTCTTAGTAATTTTCATTTTATACTTGGACTGCAATAATTTAAATGAGTCCAACTATTGGATCTTACGGTTGAATTGGCAGTACTTTTTATTCTTATTAGGTGTCACTATTCAAGTTAGTTAAGTTACGTGATTAGGATTTGTTTGAACAAACTTATTTATTTTTCTTTAGCCTAATATCAGTCTGTGTATTTATAAGTAGTGCATAATTCTTATTTTTTGTTGAAAATGAACAAAATACTAATATTAAAGAAGAAAAAGAA
This sequence comes from Allium fistulosum, assembly GCA_030737815.1. NCBI lineage: Eukaryota > Viridiplantae > Streptophyta > Magnoliopsida > Asparagales > Amaryllidaceae > Allium > Allium fistulosum. The sequence goes on along the minus strand of CM060903.1, from coordinate 1,286,337,667 downwards.
CTAATTAAATAAGTAGTTAAAAGTTGACAAATATTAATGCAATCTATAGTAAATTCGTTATTTTATTATTAGGGGTGTGTAGTTAAAAATGAACCAATTAAGTATCAAGACGACATGCACTAAGTTGGGTGTAGAGTTATCAAACAAAACTATTGCCTTGCCATGCATTCAAGTTCATTTTTTATAAAGTTTTAAATCAAATTAATTTCACTGTTGTATTTAGATACTTTGTGTACACTTCTATTGTGTAGATGTAAGACAGGAGACAATGGATATGATAGTAACGATTACTAATATGGTAGAGGTTATATATGATTACAAAGTTATGAAGAGTGGTGTTACTATCAGCAAGATTCTGATGGCTATAACGATGGACAACATGTTCCATAGTTCAGATTAGCTTTAAATATTCATTCAATATGCGTATTTCAATATCATTACTTTTATAAAAGAAGAGCTAATGGTCTTTTTCTTATGAAATGACTCAAACAACTACCTATGCACACATTTAGATACTATCGGCATACAAAAAGTCTCTTTGATAGTATACATGTTATTACTCTTATAAAAAAGTTATTGGGTGGTAGTTAAAGTGCTTTCTGATGCATAAGTTTTAAATCCTTCAAATTCTATTGATACTTCATGTTACCGTCCTACTATGATTATTTAGTTAGCCATGGTATAGACTTTTGGTATAGAATATGAGTACTATTCAAACCTGGAAATAAACCAACTCGTTTGTACAACTTATTTAGAGATTTATATTTTCATAAAGAGTATAATATTTTGACTTTTTGATTCTTTATTTCGGTTATACCTTTTGATGTTGATTTTATGTATGAAACAATCAATATTAACCTTTAAAATCATGCACATATAGACATATATAACTTATACATGTTTTTTAATAATTGGACAAAAGTTACCTATTATGCTTAAGATACACACAAGAATAAATATGCAAACTGTTCCAACTTTCTTTTTTCCTTATTCTAACCTAGATCTTTTTTAGTTGATTAATTGTTTATAGAAGTGCGCTTTCAGCATTATAATAACTAGGTAAAGAAGGAATGTTGTAGTGTTAAAATTAGCTATCACTTTGTAAATTTTTTTGATGGTATAGAACTGCTGTATGAAAGATAGTTAATCAAGTTTTTAGCTGTGTAAATGTTCCTTTTTGCTAAAATTTGCTCCATTAATGCTCCATGTTAAAATAATATATCATTCATTAATAATATTTTTAGGCTATCTGGTTTCGTACAAAATTTGATAGAACTTAGAGCATGCATGATGTATTGTATGACCATATGAACACCTATTGGTATATGTATTACAAAATTAATAATATATTTAAATCACACATTAATAACTACTTTGCGCTATATTAGTCTGAAACAAAATGTATATATTTCTCTAGATGTCAAAGTGATAGTGCAAGTGAGTTTAATGTGAGGTTACATACCATTTTCAGATACCAAAAATAATCTTTGAAGAAGAAAAGTGAGATGATCTGCCTTTTTTACTCTTAAAAATCGACACTAATATATCATCGATATTCATATGCTGCAAATTCAAGTATCGGAAAGGCAGATTAATCAAGGGTAAAAAGAAAATAACACAGAAACTGAGTAGAAAACAAAATCTCACAGGAATGGAATAATCATATATTATTAACCACAAAAATCTTTTACAGTGGAAAATTTTGAATACAATATCAGAGTCTAACCTAGATTCAGCTTGAACAATTCTAAATCCTTTGTCCTTACAAATGCTGAAAACAATAAAACAAATGCAACATAAAATAGAATATGTCCATACGTTGATGAAGATCTCCAACTCTCCTTTGAAACTCCAAGTGTCATTAGCTAAATCTAAAATTACTCAGATCTGACCCGATTATTAAAAATACCCGGATCAGGCTTGACAAACCAGCATGAGAAAACTTGGATTATAAATGTATATGACAGTGTCGTAGATCAGATTGATGCTAATCAAAACTTTTGAAAAGAAGGGTATCTTATAAGACCACGCCATATATAAACACAGATAGGTTTTTATCTTACGGTAACCAAAATACTTTATACTAAAACAAATTTGGTATTATCATTAATGAAATCAGTTTAAAAACACTTTTCAAATAAATATATATACAAAGTAGGTATCAATACCCGATAATGTCAAATGGTGTATATGATGCCAAAGGGGTAGCTGACTTAATTTATTTATGTAAATTTAGATTTTAATTTACTTCCTCTCCCAACTATTTGAACATTTCGACAGAGGAAAAATATTGAATCTCTCATTTAGGGTTAAGGTAGAATTGAAGCTTTCTATAAAGAGAAATTTTGTTAAGCCACGAATAAACTAAAGCTAAAATTTTTTTCCAGTTATTTTAAAACATATTTAATACTAACTTAAATTTTGTGAAAAGAACAATCACAACTCCCTTCTTTTTCTCTCTTTCGTAGCCTCTATTCTAACATCCTTTCAAATAGATTGAAACCGTAGCGCGATAGTGAATGAGAAATTCCATCGCCCTAACGTTTCCATCTATTCGCCTTTTCCTAATCCAAATCGTTCTGTATAGGTTGCACGCCCTTCTTCATCTCTCCATTTACCGATTCAAAGTTTTCTCGCGTTACCTATAGTTTCGAATCCCAATTCTGCTACTTTCAATTTCAACCCATGTTGCTTTGATTTTCAACTTGGTTGCGGCACGGGTATGATTATTCCAACTTAAATCTCCTTTTGATATGCCCTAATTTATTCAATTCCTCTATGATATATCTATTAGAGTTTTTATGTTTAGTTTCCACTGCTTGCAATTTCCTTCTGCCCTATTGTACCTTCTCATTTAACTTTAATCTCACTATGCCATACCATATTAATTTTCTGCGATTTTTGTTTGAAACTTAACAGCTTTAACAATGTTTGAATTTTACTAATTGACATTTTACTATGCGCTCATTTAATTTTAGCATTGTCATGCCATATTCGGTTAAGTTTCTATGAAGTATGTTTAGATGTTTTACACATTAACATTGTAAGTTCAAAATAATATGCATAAAACAAATAAAAGAATAACTCGGTTGTTTTGAACCTTATGTATCCCCAGTAAAAACAATATTTAGGATTTCATGTGTATTTTTTCTAAACATCGCCTTCTATATTGAATTCAAATGTTATATTTTACATTTTGTTTTTAAAGTTCAAGAAAGGTCATTTGATATTGTATAATAAATTTAAACTTAAAGGACTTTTTAGTTTTACGTATTGAATTCATTTGCCAAAATAGTTTCACATTTTGTCAGTATAATTTGACAAATATGTACTTTTAGGACATTTACAGTTATGAACAATAATATATACAGATTTAGTGTTATTGAGTATAATATCCACTTATTGTAGTTTTAACAAAATGTAGTTCATGCTGATATAACCCAATTGTTTTCAAACATTATGTTTTCCCAGTACTAACAATATTTCGCTTTCCATATTTATGAAGCTGTATTTTCAAATCTTTGTTTTTTATATATAATTTTAATTTTCCGTTTGCCATATTGATTTAACAACATCAAATGGCTTTTTGATTTTTGGATATTGATTTAATATCTCAATAAAGGCTTTCTAATTTGACATATTACCTTTTGTGGAAAATAGTTTCTAATTTTTTATTTTATGTTTCTGCTTCTTTGAGTAACCTAGGTTTTTTACTAAACTAATACTTATGAACATTAAATTTTACCGATTTAATGATATTGAATTTTTTTGGTTGCAATTTGGAAAAGAATATTGGTGTTCATGCCGATCTGACTATATTTTCCTTACTTGCCTATAAGTGTATGTATTTCACTTTTTTGAGTGATAGGGATAGTGTGGTAATTTGTTTCCAGTCTTGAGGTTTATTATGTATTCAGTCTTTAGAAGCACATAATTATTCTCCTGCTTTTTTATTAAAAATAATGAATTTATAGAAATTGCAATTTGGAAAAGATGTTTTTTCTAAACTTCAACTTTGATTATGTATTCTGTCCTTAGAAGTGCATATTTCTTCTACTCTTTGCTTAAAAATAATGAATCTTTAGAAATTTCAATTAGGGAAAGATGTAATTTCTGAACTTTAACTTTCAAAATGTAAATTTTTTATATTTATATTCTGAATTTAAAAAGCTTTTAAATTAAAAATTATCATATTTTCTCTGACTCGAATTCAAAGTTTCCGCTCAAAGTTTCCACTCAATTATTAATACAGGATTTTTAAGGCTAAAATTTTCTTTTTCTTTGTTTACACTTCTCAAATATTGTGTCTACTTTATACTTCTCAAATATTATGCTTAAAATATGATTCCTTTCGTCAATTATGGTAGTGAAGTATTTTCATATCTTTGTATATAAGTATATTTCTAAACTATAACTTTGCAAAGACAAATTATATTCATACATCAAAATTTTCCTAACATACACCATTATTTTACTAAGAAAATCTATGACGAAGTTACCCTTCTACTTACTTGAAATTTTCAAATTTTTCTTACAACCCGTCAAATAAAAATATTAAAACTAAAGATATTCGATCAAATTAATGTGCAATATCATCAAAGCATTAAGTTTATTCCCAAAAATGGTTGTTGCGATTTCTTTTGTTTTATGCTTGATTTGATGGGTTTCTCGAACTCAAACAAGTAAAATTTAAACCTTTAAATGATACTTTATTTGAAAGATAAAAATTATACATACATTATAAGATTCCACTATAAAATGGCATTCTGTATGAAAATCTGGGGTTATATAACTTGATCCCATTCATTTCCGACCATTCAACATTTGCAGAAAACAAAGAACAATTGAAGTAGCTTTCATTGATATATTTCATTTGGATATGATTATGTCTATTTTTCATATCATTAATGGTATCATCATTTACCAAGTTAGTAATCGACGTTAAGTTCAAATCTTATAGTATTATATTTGGAGCTAGCACCCAAACTTGAGTTTAAATTCATAAGCATAACAATACAAAATGACATTATGAATGAATTAAATAAGATTTGTGTACTTATGTTTTTTACTTCAGAAAACTTATAATTGAACTATAATCGAACTCTCCTAATATAGAAGTAATCACTTTAAATTAATTATAAATAGCAAAGAAATTCATACCGATGATGGTCTGAGTTATCTAATATCTTGATCACCCTATAAGCATAATTTCTTACAACTTGCTTTGTCATTTCTTGTATATAATATAATACGTCTCGGTCTTAATTTCTTTGCTATATGGTTACATATGTTCATATTCCATTATGCAATTTATCAGTTTTTTAGGCCAAGAATAAGTGGAGATGGAAAACTACATGGTGTATGTAAAATGGCTTTGATAAAAGTTTTTGCAAGTTATACTATATTTTAATTTGTATATTTTCTTTCATTTATAATGATTTCTTCGTGTAAGAAGAACAACCTCAAAATTGGTTAATTGCTTAGTATAGTTCAACCAACCATGGTTTATTTTAGATGACTGAGTTGAACCCATATGTTTAAATTTTCATTTATAACACTATTATCTAACACAATTAATGAACGTAAAGCATTAAAATGACTAGCAGCATGTCTACACAAAAACAATTTTTGTTGTGGATTCGAAATGATAAATTGTTACCGTTGGATTGCTTATTTACCATTATGAGACTATAGAATTCATATATATTATATGGATTTGTATATAGCCTTATTTACAATTCTTGATATCAGACATTTATTCAACTTTTGGTAAAGAAATTAATAATATCAAAGGGAACTGCATCCATTGTATTAATATGAACAATGTGAATATAAATTGGTAAACCCATATTGGGAAAGACCTCTTTTTTGTTACTTACCTATTTGTTTATTAGATGGTAATACCATGTTTTCTTGACATATCTGAACCATCTAATAAATTAATTCTAACTTATCAATATATATATATATATATAATAATTAGGTTTAATTTGCAGTCCACCTTCAAATTTGATACCTGAATTTGATTGTTTTACAAGTCTACAGATGGAGCTTTATGGTGATTAAATTTTTACATCTAATCATTGCAGATTTTTGGTTCTTAGATGTCTAGATATAAGTTTCTATTTTTTGGGATACATTCATTCCTCGAATGGTTAAGACAAGATTTAGATCTCTATGCCTAGGTATCCTAGAATGATGCCTTGAAAGTGTAAACTTCCATTAAAATAGATTTGTAAATAGTTTTATCAAAGTCATTTTCTATAATTTTGGATATATCACAAAGTACTCTAGATCCCACAAGTATATGACATTAAATGCTTTTGATTACATCCATTGGAAGTAATTTTACATTTGAATGTTTTATTGTTAAATTTTTGGTCTCACTACACATTTTTTCCTCCTGACGTGAAAATACTTTGTGATTAAATTCCATGCTAAGGCTGTTATGACAGAACTAATTAACTGTTAAGTACTAAACAATTTAAAGTTAGAATTATATTTTCTTGAAACAGCCAATGATAATAGAAAATGCATGGCCCAAAAGTTCAACAAAAATTTCACATTGATAAAAGCTTTAAATATCTATTATAATTATGAATGTTTAATGCACATCTAGATGCATATCTATAACAAATGGTGATGTAGACTTGGATAACTGCATAACTTGATGACTATTAGCAAAGGACATAGAAAAAAACTATTAATGACATAATTTACCTTAATAAAATGTGGGAAATTTTATAAAGTAAGAAATCATTATGATGTTGAGTAAATGAGAACATGCCTTCATTAGACCACGTTCATTAATTCTTAAAATGAGTTATACGAAAAGATTTTTCTATATTAAAGTTATGGGCTTAGGTACATATTACTATTCTATTTTGCATCTCTAGCATTATATTATTTCGTAAAATTTTGACAAAGGTAAGCTTCTAATTAGTTTCAAAGGGTTAAATTTTGTTTCCAAGTCTACGTGATTACCATGGTCACTTAGTATGCCTCATTTGCTTCGGTCTAATTGTTATTGTTCCCCAACAAATGTGATATATATTACCTTTTTATAGATGACATATTTCTGCAGCTAAAAATTTGGTTGTTCTTAGAAAGTAGAATTTACTTTTTTCCAACAGAAAAACTTCGACATTATGCATTAAAATTTATCGGTTTCATCATATACATACTATTTTAATGTCTATGATCTTAGTTTAGTTTGGAAGGTAAGCAAGTGATATAGATGAGTTATTCATCCCAGGTGTATTAAGAAGAGGCGGAAGATCCAAAGGTACGAAAAATGATGTGTTTTAGGAAAAAAGAGAAGGGTTAAGAATAGTTTCTATATATTATGGCGATTTTTTAACTCTAATAGAAATTGTATGATGTGTTGCAATAGAGGAGGTTGACAATCCAATGTGGCATATTGTTCACTGAGAATAAGAGTGTTCCTTATTGAAGAAGAGCACTAGAAATTTGACATAAATAGATCTTCTTCTCCTTTAGTGAAACTCCATGTTTATGTATTAAGCAAAATAAGAATTACTTTATATTTTTGTGCATATGAGGACTCTCTCACCTTCCTAATAGTTTGGTATCATAATTTATCCATTTTCTCAGTTTGTGTTTAAGACCTGTTAGCAACCCAACTGTGGTTCTTTTTGTTGTTCCCGTAGTTTTCATTTTCAATCTATGGTGCATCATCTAAATGCTTAACGTTGAGGTTAGTGGTGTTGCTTAAATCCAGTCTGTATAAACTATCTTCAGTTCATTGCATACTCCAAATGTCTCCTAGCTAATAGGTCTATATTGTAGATATTTCATTCGGTTATATCTTTGTGTTCACTTTATTTCCATGGGCGTGAAGGATATAAAGTATTCCCTATTTTCAGCTTTATTCCAAACTTTAATTCTTAAACCTTATGAATAGAAATACAATATTATTGATCTTGTAATCATCATCCTTTAAAAAAAAATATACTGACATCATCAAAACATTTCAGAAGTAGTTCAACCATCTTAAACAATAATTTCTCTATTATATTCAATGCAAAGGATGACCATATTCGATGCAAATCAAGGTATTCATATATATGATTTGAATATCAAAACTAGATTGACATACTCCAGCATCAAAATATCAATTGAAAAGGCAAAGTTCAACTCAGAACAATTTCTAATACTTTCAAATTATTATAAATTTTCATATCACTTACTTTACTAGATTTTCATCACTTATGTTAGCTTTATTAAAGTACTTTTAAATCTCGGTTATTTCCCATAAAATGAAAATCATGAAAATCCAATATTTACTTTTTTTTCAAGTTAATTTTATACATTTGAAATTTAATAACTGGAAAATCCACTTCTAATAAGAAGCTATATATATATATATTTCTATAAAACCCAAAGGATTTTCTTTCTATACTCAATAACTTAAATTTTTATCTTGGTACACAATATATCTTTATAAACAAAATAATATTTTTTTTATCTACAAATTCTTTTTCACAAAAATTTCCATAAAAAAAACATCTCTAGCTTTTTTTACATATCCAAAGCTCTCATATTTTCATTTCGTTAAAAGTTAAAACAACAATAAACCTCAAATTCACAACTTTTTCATAACACTAGAAAAAAGAACAATAACACGATTTACTGGATCAAAACACAAACTATAACGTGTATTTTGTATTTACTTTTCTGAAAGATTAGTATAGGGATTGTAATCATACTAGTGTGTGTTTTTTTTCTGATGTTCAGGTAAGAAATGAATCAATTGTAAAACCAAAAATACTATGTACAATTAACTAAATGCAGTATAAACTTCATTTGTACCGTTACGCATATGAAAGTTTGAATAAATCACAAGAAAATATAAAGAAGAAGGTTCAAGTGCTTTTTTTTTTCCTCCATCTTGGTTAGTTCTTTTTTTCTTCCTCTTTTGTGCTGCTGCATATTGCAACAGCAGTCAACTATCACTACTAGCAGCAATACTTTTTTTTCCAACAAACATTCACTTTACATATATATAAAAGGTTAAACCAGTTCATAACCTCAAGTGCAATGCACATGGAAACTGTTATCCTAGTAAAATTTGCAATGTATTCTGAAAAGTGGCCTAGGAAAAAAAATTCATATATCATTTGAAAGCATGTACTTGAAATACATCATTCATGCATGCATACATGATAGTACTTCAAACCATCATATCTCAAAAAAGTCTACCTTATTTTATCATGTTATAATATGTATCCTCTTAGTGATATGAAATAATAAAAAAATTATCAAAATTTATAGATCATAGTTAATTTCGTAGTTCATAAACAAGAAACTTAAACTCAAATATCATGGATGAGATGAATTATCATATACCCATTTACCCAAAAAGAAATTAGAGGATGAGTGATCCTTATAAACAATAATCTTCAATAATTGGTGGCTACAAGCCAATGGCTTTCCTTAACTTCTGTAAGAAAGTATTGAATTTGTAGTGAATGGAAGTGTTTCTTACTTCAATTAATTGGAACAATTTTTTGGCTTTCCTTTATAACCACAAACCTTGCAAGCCTATATTTACTTATTTATTTTTTTGATCAAAATTTCAATCATTATTTTTATTTAGCCAGTCACTACAAGTGGGTTTCAGACCACTCTCATGTCATAGCAAAGCAAGAGAGCTTCGAAGAATTAACATATATTAAATAAAAAGGAGTTTAACTCATAATACATCTTCATGTATTTATATTTCGAATAGAACATTGAGCTTATATATAAAATACTCCATTTTTTGAATTATCAACGCATACCCTTTTTCCATCCCAAAGTATCATTTGCATATATTATTATTTTCAAATGTTGTTATGTTAAATTACCTCGTTTAAGTATTTAGGAATCCCTATCGATAACGCTGATCAGATAAATCGATCAAAATTCTTAAAACACTCAACGGATAGATCAGCACAAAATTTATTTCCATACGATATACAAATATTTTCAATACTTTATACTTTTCCAAAATATTTGCATGTTTATAGTAATATAATCAAATTCCACATATACGTAAATCCTTTATCAAAAAGATTTTAATTTAAATAGATGCTTGCTTTTAATAAAATCCTTTCAATTAATCTTAGATATACATATAAGAATAATTCAAAGATTACAATTCCATAGTACACTCATTCTTCAATAGATACTTCAATTAAACATCAACTTTTAAATTTTCTATAATATTTAATTCGTCACAACTTAACATTTAGTTAAGTATACTTATGAATTAATATTCCACTTTATATAAATTTAAATTTTCAATATTACTTGCAGTAACTGCATCACTGAAGACAACACAAGTTTTTATTGTTATTATTGAGCAGGTTTTAACTCTCAATTGTGATTCCTACTCAATATTAATTTTGCATAATCACTTACAATTTTAAAACAACCAAGCATCCATCAACCAATCGATTTTTATTATATCTTATTTTATTTATAAGTATATTTTCCAATTCCAAATTTAATTAGATACATGTTATTTTCATTCTATATATTTTATAACTATTAATTACTTAGACATTTTTATTATTCCCTAACGATTCTACTTTGGAGAAACCACTAGCTTTTATTAATAATTGGATTTGTCCAGATTCAATTGGGTTTATAAATTCTTTGAGCGAACTTCTTATTCAATTCCACATTTTAAACTAGGCATAAATACAACAAACATTGACGCAAACAACGTATATTTTAATCAAACAAACAAATAATCGCCTTCAACGGAAAGCTATTTTCTAGCTTTCGCTGCGCACTCTGACCACTAACAAATCAGGACACAACATTTTAATTCTAAGTCATCTATTATTTATAGTATCCATTAAATCTCACTCTTCGCAGAAGTGAGTTCCAATTTTAGAATCAATTTCATAATAAAAATTTGTACAGTAATTCAAAAACTTTTCAAATACGTCCTAATGATTATTCCCATTAATCATTTATATTTCTATTCCTAATAGTTAATTAAATTACTAACTACTACACACCCAAGGGACGAGACTCTAGATCATCTAGGTCTAGATTTTGACTATGTGTAATTTATATTCTATAATGTTCTGCATCCAACTCTGATACCAAGCTGTAACGACCGCACCGCTATGCCCAGTTTAGAAAAGAACATTACTAGTAATGTAGTCTGCTAATCTGAAGAATACGGCTGGTTAAGGGTGATCAAATGAATATATCTTTATACTAACACTGACACGTCTTATTTACCATTTTGAGGATCTAAACTGAAAATTTGACATGTGCAGTATTAATATAAAGTAATAAACACACCAATTAATAATATTCAGAACAATATATAATATAGATAAAATAAGAATCAAAGTCATAGATCGCAACGGCCTAATATACAACATATTTCATAATAAGATGCGAGTCTACAAAATGTCAATACTAGACTCGCTCTAATATACATCACATCTCATACTCTATATCAGGTACAAAATGACTACTGAATAATATACATGACATAGCTACTAAATGTCAATATACCTAAGGATGAAGTAAACTAAAACTATCAAAATAGTCTACTCCCAAGATAACTAAAAATCCAAGAGTCAATGAGTCCCTGTAACTGTAAAGTCTCGGCCAGACCGAGTATTAAAATAATAAACGGGTCAAACTATATCTAAATAAAAGGTGAGATGCTAATATCATAACTATATGACTTAAAATAATAGGCCATAATAAAATATGTCAAACAAACAATCATAATGAGGCATATTAGTTAAATTCACAACTTTATAATCCATAAATGACTTAACTCTAAAATAAGTCATCTCAAAATATGCCTAAAACCCAAAAATCCATAAAAGGCATATCAAACTAATAAATACAGATCTTAAATTTTTGACTTAAAAATAACCAAATTAGTCATAAATAAATTATGCCCAAAAAAAAATACTCAAATAAGGCATATCTAACAAATCACCATTTCATAAATACATATCAAGTCTCAATAGACTATCATATCAAAATATGGTGATAACCAATTCAAAATTCCTCAGAGCCATAAAGGATACAGAATATCCATACTAAAAATCTCTGAAGAAACAATCATCAATAATAAAATTATAATGGTAGTCATCTATCAGTTTAATACAGTGACACGAAATCTACCGAAAGAGACCCGCTACATAGAAAGGAAGCCTTTCGAAAGAGACTGCAGATTAGGGACACCGCTCAAAGAAAAGTGCAGCCGTGTACCTAATCTGTCCTATGCAAATTTACCTTCCGAAAGAGGTAAACATTGTCTAACTGTATAAAACAAAATAAACCGATAGTTTGTAGTATCTGTAGACTACGATGCATGTAAAAATCTACTTTCCGTAAGAGACAGCCGTATTTATACTATAACAGTTCTTCCGAAAGAGATCTAACTACCCAAATCTAAAAATGTATCGATTCTCAGATTGATGAAAAATGAGTTATTTTTCTCTCAGGGATCTATCAGTATGAAATTTGAACACCTTAAGATAATAAAACTCTAAGTGTTAATTATTGTCGCTCCAGTAATCACAAGAATTTAACTAACCGTCCCATACCAAATAGTAAATTCAAGTATTTACTAAAAGCTAGTAATTTTCACTCAAACTCTATCTGAAAAATTATAATAATAATCGAAAGAATTGTACACAATATCCCATACCACCCGATAATACAATCGTTTATTAAAATTCTTTGTTTCATAAAAAATCATGAAACCACATTGAAATGGAAATCATTCAATTTTCCCATTAAAAATCCAAATAGATTATTAATCCAATTTTAATTCAAAGAAGGATTTTATTAAAATTTACTTTGATTTAAAATTTTGAAATAATAAGAAAATCTCTTTTAATATATATATATATATATTTATACATATAAAATCATATGTATTATAAATAAAAAAATTTCCAAAGCTTTTAAATTCATTATAAATCCCTTTTTACTATTTATAAATAGATAAATATCCATATTTGCTGATATAAAGAAAATCATTTCTTTTCAAACGAATTCCTAATAATATATTAAATCTTTGCTTTTCTGATATTATTATCTCTAAAAGTATTTTCTAATAGTAATAATTTAAATCTTTAAATATGATCATAAGTATAATATATATACAAAAAAATGATTTCAAACTATATATCTTATAAAAATGATTTTCCAAAACTATTCTTCAAAAATTACATAATTTAATATCTATATAAAATATATTATTACTAAAAAAAATTTCAATTTCATAGAATAGAAATTCTATACGCCTCAAAATTAAAGAATCAAGTGCAACAAAGAATCAAAAAATTCGAAATGCATCTTCTAAAGACAACATCGCTCTATATAAAAAATTATTCCAATTATAGGATTATTTGGCGATCCGAGTTATTTTCCAACAACTATGGTCACACAAACAACTTATATCTTTTTATATAATTTAATAAATTTAATTTGCAATTGAACAAAATTCTGTTTGCAAATTGACTTCTTTAATCTACATAACAATCCATATACAATAAATTTTCAATATTTCAAACCAACAATTCATTAAAACAATCCAATCAATTCAATCAACCAACGTAATCGATTATAGGGTAATTATATATATATAAAACAATAGAATGGTATAGATGTGTCAGTTAAAATAGATTAACTCACCTTAATCATTTGTTTGCACATACTACAACCGGCGATCGAGCCTCGACCAAACACTGAAATACCTCAATTATATTTGCAACCTACCTGAGCAGCCTTAAACCGTGAACAACAACCGTGCATGCTCATCCTCCCATGACATCGTTGCCTCCACCTTCCACGAAGATTATGCACGCACCAACAGTCGTCAAGACCACCTTTCACGCCCGTAAGCAAACGTCGGGTCGTAGCTCCGAGTCTAAATCACGCGCTCGACCTCTTCTCCAGCCCAGGTTACATCGTCGGTGACCACCAGGCCATGTCCCTTCGACCGCTCCATTCGTCTCTTTTTTTTCCTTTTCTTTTTTTTCTTTCGAACTCGATTTGTGAATTTAGGGCATCAGGATGTACGGGTTTGGAAATGGAGTAGAGGCTAGGTGATTGTTAGTTTGAATGGGTTTAGTTAGCTCTTGGGCTCAATTTGATTAAGGATTAATTTAAATTTCCATTTGGCTTTCAATTTCAATTCTTTTAAATTTGAATTTAAAAATGAAATTAATACTTGTTATTAAGTTATAAATATTTTGCAATCTAATTGAGGTTGATTTGCATTTCATTACAAAATATATGTATTTTGATGATTACATAATTTTATTCACTCCAATATCATTTCACTTTGTTCAGTTATTCATTCATTCATTCAATTTATATAAAAGAACAAATTTATCCATCTTCGTCTTATTGATTCTATAAACATCAAATAAAATTCCTCTTTGTCTATTTCAATATATAAAATTATTACACTATAAAATATTTTATATTTATTAAACCTTACAATTTAATTTTTAATATATTATCTAAAAATGAATTTATTAACTACACTTTAATTCTATAATAATTTTATTCCAATAATAATTATTATCAAAAATAAAATTCAAACACTTATATTTTAATTAAACTAGTTTAAAATTAAAGCTTTTAAAATAGGGTTGTTACAAGTGCTACATCTAACATAACAAGATCTTTATTGTAATCAATCTTATTGAATACATGATCTTGCAATATGACTTATTTGCTCAAAAATTTTAATAAACAATTTCATCGAGGTTTTGTACATTACAAATTGCGACTATTCACCATATAACATTTGTTTGTGATTGAATATCAATCGAATGTACATATTCTTATATTACTATAGAGTTCAAAACTAATAAAAGATAACGTACAGTCTCGTGCAAATAAACACCCAAGTAATCAACGTACGCATGTTTGAGTAGCTGTATAATTTAGCACTTGCATGGGTTTATAAGTGACAACATACCAAAAGATTTATTCGTAAGTATATATTATATTTCTATGTCAATCTTATTTAATTTATTTGTGTATCATAATTGAGAACCACTCCATTAATTTCATTAGTTATACAAATTTATCGAAATAGATTGTTTCGACTTATATAACATATATTCAAACAATATTTAAAAGGTTAAATATTATAATTCCTTTTTCTAATAAGGCACCTATTAGACTTTATGTTTCTCAAAATCCTAAGAGAAAACACAAAAATCTTTTGATTTCTCTAGTGAGCGTTAGGATTCGCTTACCTAAAGATTGTAACCTTGAGGAATATCAATAAATCATAGGCCCACAAGAGAAGGATAACATTTATCTATTGTATCATATACAACTCCTAACTCGTGGTCTTTATCCTAAGCTCATCTCGACCTTGAGGAATATGAGCATATCAAAAGAGATTATTCATCCGTACCCACCATTTCGTGGCGGCCTAGGTATAACGCACATACCTTGAGGAATATCAACAAATACATGCATGTTTCTTACCTCGTCTAATCAATATACTAATAGTATTGTGACGACCGCCCATGACCCCTGCACTGGACCTAGAGAAAGTGCGCTGTAAAGTGTGCCAGGCAGCCATGGACGATTAACAGGGTAAATTAAAACAACAGAATCTATCATATTACTCACAGCGCATGGACAAAATACAATAGAACATACATATAGTGAAGCTTCACAGAATAGAATCTCATCAATAAAACTTCATAATAGTTGAATACAAGCATCTGAGTAGTCAATACAACAAGCCTCACTACATAACACTCAGAGAAAATACAAACAGCGGAACACCCAGTACATATAGTAAGAAGATAATATGTAAGCCTCCAGCACGTCTTCGACATCAGCATCGTGGAAAGCAAGAACAACACCTGTCACCTGCTACCTAGTCTGCCCGTCCCAAAATGGACGAACAGCCCAAGGCAATAAGAGTTAAAACATAAAGCCTTGAGTCAGACAACAGTCTTAGTGAGCGGTAAATTAACTAACAACATACCAAAAGAGCATAAAGGAAAAGGAATAGGAATACAACCCTCCCACTCCACCTCTTTCTACAATGATAGCCCCCAGACACACACTAAGCAGAAGCAAACATAGAAGAGCATACAATTTAAAGTAAAGCAATTATCACTCGAGTCAAGGGCGATGTTTTCCAAGTACAAACCCCCAAGGCCTAAACCAAGATCAGATAAGCACCCAGAAAATACCGCTCTTGAGACCGAATGACGATACAACCAAACATCCATGACTCTGGCTATCACTGTTATCATTACTTCGATATCACCGTTAATTGAATGACCGACACATTCTTTCAGCCGTCCATCAAGGGCTAATGGAAACCCCGGTTCTAGACATAACTCTGCACGTCATCGTGACCTGTGCCTAGGACTATCGAATCTGCCCAGAGTACTTGACTACCAATCATTAGCCTTCAGGGACTATCGAATCTGCCCAACGTACTCTTGCTTTGAGCATGCTAGAACCTTCAACAATGATGAGATCTCAGCCTTCTAGTCATCCTCCTCAACGACTATTTTCATACTAGCTCAAGCGCCTCTCGAGCCAACCATTATCCTCAACTCGAACCATACCACCGAGTTATCAACATGCTTGGAATAATCCCGTCTGGATTAGACCAAGACTATCTCCTATCATGCCTCGCTTCATCACATCCTCGCAAAGCTTCATCTTAACATCATCATCGAATCTATGCATAAGAGCTTCATCATCCGCTACATATGCCACGAGCAGCTTTCCCAATTCAAGAGCCTTTCTCTTAGCTTTTGAACCATCTTCGACCAACTTGTCTAAATCAAATCATCAATCATCTAATTCATAGCAATCAATCAAGTCAAACATTAATTCAAGTAATCAAGCATTCAAATATGATCTAAATAGACAATTATAACAATAATGGCAATTTCGTAAATAAAGAGTCAAAAGTCCAACAAGCATGAAAACATGAGCAATGTCTCTATAATCTTGATGAATGAACTTGAATAGGTTAACACTTAGTAAAATGGTTGTCAAATCATCATAAACAATGGATCTATATGGATCTATACTTAAGTTTACAAAGATGCATGAAAATCACTACTTTACACCAAAATCAAGTCAACAATCCGATATACTCCTTTGGATCCGTGTGAGAGATAATCACCACTCACCAAATCACCTAAACACCTCAAAAGAAACCCACTTTAGATCTGGACAGCGAAGGATCTAACTTGATCTATCACTAATCCGTTTCAAACGATGAAATCTCTCTTCGAAGGATGAAGATCTTCAATCTAAGCTCTTCAATCTTCGATTTGATCTTCGATATGGATGAAAGGAATCACTAGATTAGAGTGGAGAAAAGAAGTGAAGAAGTGTAGAAGTCGAGCTCTCAAAATGGCAGCACTTCGTCGCTTCGAAATCCGGATCCCAAAAATAAAGAGAAACCCTCCTATTTATAGGTCGATTTCCCCTTAGGTCGCTCGGAGTTAGGTCATCCACGACTTACGACCTAAAACCCCACGACCTAAAAAGCCCACGACTTAACAACCTAACACCTGCGCGCGACTTATCACTACACGACCTAACACATCCCTACGACTTACGACTTAACGCAAGCGCGCTTATACGACCTAACGACTTAGCACTTAGCAGATCAGCGCCTTCATACGACTTACGACCTAACGAATATGCGACCTAACACAGACCGCTTCTTTGCGACCTAACAATTCCTCGACCTAACTACTCACGCGACCTAACTGGGTTACGATCTAACACTTAAGTCGTTTGGACGACCTAACCATCTTAGGTTGCTTACGACCTAACTATCATAGCACCCCATAGGTCGCTTACGACCTAACAACTTAACATCTTAGGTCGTCTACGACCTAACTACGCTAACTTCTATAGTTCGCTCACTTCTATCACCAGCTTCCTTAGGTCGTTGCCGACCTATCCCTTAGGTCGTTAACTCGCAAAGTTTCCTTATGCCGCTAACACTTAGGTCGCCACTTCCTATAAGTCGCCCAATCCTATAAGTCGTTCACTCGACCTAAGCCACCATACGACCTAACTGCTATACGACATAACTCCTATACGACTTATCTTCCTTAGGTCGTTGCCGACCTAACTTACTTAAATCGTTTCACTCCTTAAGTCGCCAACTTCTATAAGTCGTCCCATTCCTTAGGTCGCCTAATACCTTAAGTCGCTCCACGACCTAAGTCCCCAGGTTGCACCACTCTCTTAAGTCGCTCACGATCTAACTCCTACGCGACCTAAGTTTTGAACGACTTAAACCCTAGACGACTTAACAACATGCGACCAAATGATAACTGTTTTACGATGTTTTGATCCGTAAAAATACGGGTCGTTACATTCTCTCCCCCTTAGGAATTTCGTCCCCGAAATTCCAAACAAAAAAGAGCAATCAAAGACTATTCTGCACGCCTACCATCCATTGCAATCAACAAACCATGTATCCAATTCTAGCTTAGCATGCAGAATTCTAAAACTAGAACAAGTTACAATATCGTGAGATGACACGACACCTTAGGGCCATACCTTGAAGAGTTCAGGATGAGCTGCCTTCATCCTCTCTTCCACCTCCTACGTACAGTCGTTACCATCATCACTCCATTGTATCTTGAGCAACTTAACTACCTTCCTCCTAAGTTGTTTCGTGTCGGTTTCCACAACACGAAGCGGCTTACGAGGTCTCTTATCGACTGGATCAACTTCAAAATCTTCACAGCTATCAGCAGAAACCACTGTATTCGAGTCGTGCACATACTTCCGTAGATAGGATATATGAAAAACATTGTGCACACTCGACATCTTCTCTGGTAACTCCAATCTGTAGGCGAGTTTTCCAATTCGCTCGATGATCGGGAATGGTCCAACAAATCTCGGAGTCAATTTTCCTTTCTTCCCGAATCGAATAACATTCTTCAGAGGAGAAATCTTTACAAAAACCATATTACCAACGTCGAATTCCAAATCCTTACGACGCTTATCGGCATAACTTTTCTGACGGTCTTGGGCTGCCTTCATTCGTTGCCGAATGACCTCTATACAATCCGAAGTCTGTCGAATCATTTCTGGCCCAAGTATCAGCTTTTCTCCAGTCTCTAACCAACATGTCGGAGAGTTACACGGTCTTCCATACAATGCCTCATACGGTGCCATACCAATGCTCGACTGGTAACTGTTGTTATATGAAAATTCCACCAAATGAAGATGATCTTCCCATGATCCTCCGAAATCCAAAACACAAGCTCTAAGAAGATCTTCCAAAACTCGGTTGACTCTCTCGGTCTGACCATCTGTTTGAGGATAATAAGCTGTACTCAAACACAACTCGGTTCCCAAGACTTCCTGGAAGCTCTTCCAAAATCCACTAGTGAACAATGGGTCTCGATCGCTCACTATACTCTTTGGAATACCATGGAATCGAACTATCCACTTAACATACAACTCAGCCAACATTGATGCAGTCCTAGTCAATCGAACAGGAATGAATCTTGCACTCTTAGTCAAACGATCTACAATGACCCAAATCCCTTCATTTCCCGTTCTTGTTCTAGGTAACCCATCAATAAAATCCATCGATATCTGCTCCCACTTCCATGTAGGAACTTCTAATGGCTGAAGCAATCCACTTGGCTTCTTCTGTTCGGCTTTTACCAACTGGCAGTTCATGCACTTGGAAATAAAATTTCCAACATCCTTCTTCATACCTTCCCAGTAGTAGGTTCTCTTCATATCCCGATACATCTTATTTCCACCTGGATGAATTGTCAGCTTCGAGTGATGACTTTCCTTCAGAACTTCACTTCTCAATTCATCTATATCGGGAACAACTAGTCGTCCTTGCTTCCGAAGCCAACCCTCTCGATCGACCTCGAATCCTTTATCCTTTTCTGGATCCAATCTAGATTCCAATTCACGGATAATCTTGACAATCTTATCATCTCGCTTTTGACTCTCGCCAATCCTTTCCACAAGAGTCGGTCTTATCGATAAATTTGCCAACATCTCAGGTTCCAATTTGCATCTAGGCCTGAAGTCAAATCCAGCTAAATACTCGAGATTCTTCCATTTTGAAAACATGGCTCCCAATCCTGCATGTCTTCGACTTAACGCATCTGCCACTGCGTTACCTTTCCCCGGAGTATAAGCTATACCAAAATCATATGATGCCAAAAACTCTAGCCACCGTTGCTGCCGAAGATTCAAATCCTTTTGGGAGAAAAGATACTTCAACGACTTATGATCTGTAAACAACTCAAATCGAACTCCCAATAGATAATGTCTCCACATCTTCAGAGCAAAAACAATCGCCGCTAACTCCAAATCATGAGTCGGGTAATTCCTTTCATGCGGCTTCAGTTGTCGACTTGCATACGCAACAACTTTATCCTTCTGCATCAGCACTGCTCCAAGTCCAGTACCACATGCATCGGTGTAAACCACCATCTCATCATTCCCACTTGGAATAGTCAAAACAGGAGCACTTGTCAATCGCTCTTTTAGGATTCTGAAAGCTTGATCACACTTATCTTCCCATCTGAACACCTGGTTCTTTTTCGTCAATCCTGTCAATGGTGCAGCCACCTTGGAGAAGTCTTTGATAAACCGTCGATAATATCCTGCTAATCCAAGAAAACTTCTCATATCAGATGCATTCTTAGGTCTAACCCAATCCTGGATTGCTGCCACCTTAGCGGGATCAACCGCTATTCCATTTCCACAGATAACATGGCCTAAGAACCTCACTTCACTCTTCCAGAAGTGACACTTTGAAAACTTAGCCTTCAGCTGATGTTTCCGCAATATTTCCAAAACAATATGAAAGTGCGTCTTGTGCTCTTCTTCAGTTCTGGAATAAATCAGAATATCATCCACGAACACTAGCACAAACTTACTCAACTGATCTTTGAACACTCTATTCATAAGATCCACAAAATATGCTGGCGCGTTAGTCAATCCAAACGGCATTACCAGCCACTCAAAGAAACCGGATGGTGTCCTAAAAGCAGTCTTTGGCACACTATCCTTAGCCACTCTCAACTGGTGAAATCCCGTTGCTAAATCCATCTGAGAAAACACCTTAGCTTCGTGAAGTTGATCAAACAAGTCATCTATTCTCGGCAATGGATACTTGTTCTTCTTAGTCACTTTATTCAGTTCACGATAATCCACACACAACCTCAACGACCCATCCGCTTTGGTTGCGAATACAACTGGTGCACCCAATTCGGACACACTACGCCGAATGAATCCTTTCTGTAAAAGCTCATCAACCTGCACCTTCAACTCTTGCTGTTCCCTAGGCGCCATCCGCCTAAGAGGCATCACAACAGGTCTGGCTCCTTCAACTAGATCTATACGAAACTCGATCTCTCTATGCGGCGGTAACCCTTTGACCTCGTCAAAGACATCCTCAAATCCATTAGCGATTGGCACAGATGACAGTCCATCCCGTGGAACAACCAGCGAATACATGAAGCTCATGAAGACGCCTTATTCATGCTTACATCGTATCACAATCCTTCGCCAATCCACATTCTCGACTGTCACCTCCAACCTCTCACAATCAACCTTTGCCGCATACTTCCTAAGTTAGTCCATACCCAAAATAATTCCGAACCCCGCAAAGTTCAGAACAAAGCAATCACAAACAAAAGAGCAATCATGACTCGATACAATCAGACCACGGCATAACATACACAAACAAGACGAACCCCCAACTGGATTAGTCACAACCAATGGCCTATCAACAATATCCGGTTCTAAACCCAACCGGCCTACAAGTTCGCTACAAACAAACGAATGCGACGCCCCAGTATCAAACAACACTCTAACTGGAACACCACATAGGAAAAGAGTACCTTGAACCACCACACTCTTTCCTTTCTCTTCGGCGGTAAGAGCTTTCGAAGACGATGGAACAGCTCCTAAAGCATAAGCTTGCACAATCTGCTTGTCCTTCCGCGGTTCTGGACAATTCCTCTTGATATGCCCCGGCTTGTCACAGTTATGACACTTCATCGGTACCTTCGGATTCTTACAATCCTTAGAGAAATGGCCCTTCTGCTGACAATTGTAGCAAGTCACTTCGCCCTTCAACATATGGGATATGAGAAAAATGGGCCCAGACTGGGATAGATAATACCTCATCCTTAGCCCTATCAACAGACGGACTCCAGGTTGTAATACCGAAAGGTTTACCATCAATTAGAATAGGATCGGCCTCAAGAATACGCTGTCTTTCATCATTACGGGAGAATTTAAAGTAGAACATTGCATTATCAAAGTGAACACTTAATCCCCCTTTAGGCTTCCAAACCTGATTACAACGCGCTTTAACAAGCTGGTAGGCAGGATTGGAGTCAAGGAAAAAACCCACCAAATGGTCCTTACAAAAATCAACCCCGGCCTTAATAAATTCCACTGGAGGAATCATAACTCCATTGATCTCTACTTTGTCAAAACAACGGGGAGAATGCACACCCGCATTTTTAGACAAGGTTGTGAACAATGATGACCATTTTGGAGCTGCCGAAGGAGGCAAAGGAACAACACGAGTTTCAGAAGGAGCAGAAATAGGGGGATAGAATTGGAAATGGGGAAATTAGGCTCGGCATTTTCACAAACACCTGGGGAGCAGGCACGATATTTTCCAATTTGAGATGAAACGAAAGCCACATCCTCAACCATAGTACCACATTCATCACTGCTTAACTCAACCATAGCCAATGACTTATCGTTCAAACCAATTGTTTTCCCCATTACGTCACCACCGACATTTGGATCAAGAGACAAGCCAACACCTGGCTTCGTCCAAGAGGAGCTATTTGCAAAGGCTAAGAGTGGAGACAGAGGATAATTACCTGAAACTATGAGCGGCAACTGAGGAGCAGCAAGCAGAGGGGAGCTCATGTCATTCATAAGACCAGTAAATGAACTACCAACGCCAGCCCGGACCAATTTATAGAGCAATACGTTGTCTTAGGCTTTGACAATTAGGGGCGCAGTAGATGATAATGAAGGAACATACGCTGCAGCAGGAGGCGACACAGGGTTCATCGGAGAAAAAATATGAGCACCAGAGCGCGATTGAGAGCCAACCAGATAAGGCGGAACGGGCTTGGGATTCTTCATTGGAGGCATACGGAATAGTCGGGGCAGAGGCGTGGAAAGGAGAGATAATGGAAAGACGAGGTAAAGGAGGAAGGAATGAGGCACTTAGCCGAACGTGGAGGAGGAAGAGAGAAGAGACGCATTCACCAAATTATAAAGTCGCAGTCTCCATTAAAGTCGAAAAGCGAAAAAGTTCCATTCTATGTTCCTTAATAAGTTCCATTTTCATTTACTCCCCTTTTAGAAAGATTTTTTTGAGAAAAGGAACTTCTGAATTTATGAAATAGAAGAAAAATCATCAAGTCCAACCTATGCTCTATTTTACATTTGTTTTAAAAACGAAGAATCCCTTTCTCCAAGAATCGAAAACTTTTTGACTTAACTAATTTTAAACGAGAATTTTAAAAATGAAAAATCTTATTTATAAAAAAAACATTTAATCGGAGACTTTTGACTCAAACAAAATTTTAAATTATGAATTTCCAAAATTTTCTTACTTTTTCAAAATAGCTTCCCAATAAATCCTTTGAAGACTTATTCTAAAAATTTAAGGGAATTTTCCAAAAACATTTTTATCAAATTCATTCACACGAAGTTGGACTTAGAAATTGACTTTGATTGTCCTTTCTATTGAACTTTCCTTCTTCCCTACACAGTCTTTATGAAAATCCGATTATCTCCTTGTGGTGATTAATGTACACCTTCTTGTGAGAGCTTGAACCACTCTTTCTTCCCATCTTGCTTCATTCCTTACTTCTAGTTGTTTACAATACATAGATTCCTATCTCATCTATTTTTATGTTTTGTGCTAGGCCCACTAGCCTTCATCTGTATAATTAAGGCTATATAATTTACCCTAGTGACAATTATACTACCTTATAATATTTAATTACTATCGAACATGTTTATTTTCTATTTCTATAAATGTCAATTTTCCGTAATAAATGATTATTATTCTAACGGACAATTTTTAAAGGTATTTATTTATTCATTCTAATTTTACCTATTATGCCTTCCTTATCTTTCCATAATTACTCTAATAATCTCTTTGATTCGTCCATTTATATCCTAATTGAATTCTTGTAACTCTGTATTTATTACATATTTATTGCCTTATTAACTTTGGAGTTACAATCTTTTCCTTCTACATTTCCAAAGGTAGTATTATTATTGAAGTAAAGGTTTGTCTAATGTTTTTGTGTACATTTAAAATAAGCATATATATTTATATATAGTAGGATTTTTGAAAACATTTTCAAAAGTAACAAATACACCTCTCATACATATACCTATCCCTATTGATCAGGCAACCTAGGCTTTGATACCAAATGTAATAGTCACCCTGGTTTTACGGCCAACCTCTCGAGTACCACCATTCACCACCAACCCACATTGTCGGGATATATTGAAGTAAAAAATAAAGCTTCGCCGCAGTTCACAGTGCGAGAACCCCTTATCACTCTACATCAACATGCAACCAGGACTAGTTCGAGCCTCACTATATTAGTACTTGTACAATATAACTTAAATAGGAATACGTCTTACTTATTCTTCCTACATCATAAGTCTTTTCAAATATAAGCCCAAAGGTTAAAAAAAGCTTTCCATATACAAGCTCATGGCCAACTTGCTATCAACCCAATAACCCATATCTACCGTCCATAATGTCCTATTGATGAAAGAGATAGTACTCAAGTCACTTAATTCCTTTTAATGAGAATTAGACAAAATCGACCATTTAATAACTTATTTAAGGAAGGTCCACGTCATTTACTACCTATACCAAGGTGGACTCCTCATAGTAACTGTTTAGCTGACATTGCACATAATCTCTTCAGCCACTTAGTACTTCCTATTGAAGCAGGCCCTTTCCCGAGATATGCTCTACCATGCCTAACCCGTAACCCGGACCATTTACTACTTCCTACATAAAGAAGAGGCGGGCCCAAACAAAACCACCTGATACCTTCAATCTCTGAAGCAGGTCCTTCGTATAATGACCTGTATCCCACAGCGAGATCTCACATTAATTTGACTATTCATAGGTACTAGCATCCATATTATCTAGGCATATTTACTTATAGAATTTAGGACTAACCTCGCATCATTGTATTTACTTATTATAGGCGATGTCTTATATCAGCCTAAAGCCACACTACTGGTAGCCAGATTAGCTGGGCAGAGTTCCATGTGCTTTTGAATGACCTCGCATCCTGTTAGCACCAAAATTGGTCACTAACCTCGTAGAGAAAGATTGTGTAGAGATATAAGTGATGAAAGTAAATTAAACAGAGAAGACAATGCTAATCTAACTGCAGAAAGTAAGAACACCAAATTTATAGTGGTTCAGCGTAATTGCCTACGTCCACTTTGAGGTTAAACTTTATTGATCTTCTTTATAGTTGATTACAAATACAATTCGTGAATCAAATGATTGCATGAAGTTGTTTAAGTAGAGAAGATGAGTCTTGAAAATGGCAGAGTCTCCCCAGTGTTCTCTCCCCAAAAAAGGATCCCTTTCACTGTGACCCTGCCCCTCTATTTATAGGCAAATATGGGCTGGACTTCCCAAATGGGCTGGATGGCCGAACACTCTAGCCCCAGTACAGTGGTTGCTGCATGCCGATCCTGGTATGCCGAAAAGTCCTTCTATGCCGAACGATACGCTGGATGCGTGGGAAGTGCAGGATGATTGTCAGTTGAGGCCGAACGTGTCTCTATCCGAAGCTCTTGAACGAAAAGTGCACGCTGGCCGAACGACATTGTCACCTTGAGTAGTTGTGCATACTGAATGTCTTCTGGATGCCAAGTACTCTCGTTGCCGAGTACTACGCCGAGTACCTTGGAGTGCCGAGTACTCCTGTTGCCGAGTACTACGCCGAGTACCAAGGAGTGCCGAGTACTCCTGTTGCCGAGTACTACGCCGAGTACCAAGGGATGTCGAACGCTCTTGTTGCCGATTTCTCCTATCACCGAGTTCTAATGATGCCGAACGCTAGGGAGCTGAGCATTGGTTGTCGCCGAGTGCCAGTTGACGCCGAACACTACTTGACGCCGAGTCTCCTGGTCGCCGAGCATTACGGATGCCGAATGCTATGGATGCCGAGTCCCACTGGATGCCGTGCGCTTCGCCGAACACTCCTGGATGCCAAGTGCTTCGCCGACCACTCCTGGATGCCAAGTGCTTCGCCGAACACTCCTGGATGCAAAGTGCTTCGCCGACCACTCCTGGATGCCAAGTGCTTCGCCGATCACTCCTGGATGCCAAGTGCTTCGCCGATCACTCGTGGATGCCGGACACTTTCTTGTTGCCGGGTGCTACCTGATGCCGAGCACTAGTTGCCTGGTCAAATCTCCAGGAAACACTTGCCCCCCAAAGTGTATCATGTGACCGAATGTGATGCACTTTGAATCTGGTTCAATTTCCCTTGATGATGCCTTCTCGAGAATGCCTGTGACGGAGGTGCGTGACGAGCGTGGTTTGGACGCCGAACGATACGTTCGAAGCCGGACAGCCCTCATGTGCTGCACGACACTTCGTTTTGATGCCGAACACTCTGGTATTGACCGGTTCTACCGGGTATAGCCTTTTCAACTTCTACCTCCCTCTATATAACCAGGTCCTTCCCGTCCCTTCTCCTTTAGCTTTTCATTTCTGTCACTCTTCCAAGATTCGCAATTTTCTCTAGCCGAACAGATTTACAACTTGAACATTCCTTCCTACGCTCCTAACTGCAATCTAGGTACTGCTCCTCGTATAACTCGAATAGGTTTCAAATGAGATGGTCAAGTTTGTCATGTAAAAAGCTTTCGAGTAGGTTGCCCCCATTGCCGAACGATAATGCGAGGCGAGGAGGAAGGATTTGAGGTGTTTGCACATGTGGCTTTAGCTCCATCGCGCCGAACCAAAGTCAAAAAAGAAGGAAAAGGAAAACGTTGGAGGTGGTAAGGGTGTTGGATGGCATAGCTATGGTTCGGCGTATGTTGTCATGCGCCGAATGATAGAGGCTGCCGAATAGTATTTCGTCTGAATAAACTAAGGCTGAACACTCGCAAGAACGCCGAACAACAACTTAGCCGAACGAACCAAAGCCGAATAATAACTCAGCTGAACAAAACCCAAGCCGAACATTCTTAGATGCCGAATAGTATCGAGGCCGAACAATACGATTGCCAAACAGAACTTAGACCGAGCAAAACAAAGCCGAACACTATACCTAGGCCGAACAATCTGAATGCCGAACAGGACTTTTAACTGGACAATGACTTAACCGAACGAGGCCTTTAGCCGAACACAGACTTAGCCGAACAAGGCCTTTAGCCGAATACTGTGGCATGTCGAACAAACATACATGCCGACCTATACTTAGGATGAACAATACAATTGCCGAACAACATTCAAATGCCGAACAGTATAAATGTCAAACTACACTTAGGCCGGTTACATTATAAATCACATGTTTTCTGAATCTGGAACTGTAATCACCACCAGGCGGGCTCTTTGAGACGGTCAGCGATGACGGTCTTCGAAGGCCACGATTCAAAGCTCATTTTTATATCTTTGAAATCTTTAGATTCTTATCACTTGTACACAATTGCTTGCACTAGTTCACACACCACGTGGGGGGAAAACTCATGTTGCTAATTCTAACGTTCAACATTTTTTTAAGTATAGTTTTCTCAAGCACTTAGCCAGGTTTGTTATTTATTGGGGATGTCGAGACAATCTAGCTCTGCCACCATATCCGACAGGCCTGGGTCGTCATCAAGGCAAGGAGCCGCTTATACTTCTAATCCGTCGACTTCTCCTGCTCATAACTTGGCACCTGATGCTCTGGAGGCAACCATCCTACTAGACAATCCGATCGATTCACAAGCCTCGAAGATCAACGAAGCTGCTCTGCGACGGATATGCTCCATTCATGGGATTCCTTTTGCCGACGTGTTAGTTCCTTCAAGACACGATCGTCCTCATCTGCCCCCAGTCGGGTACACTACCTGCAACAAGTTCATGTGTTGGATGGGCAGCGTGCCTCCATTCAATTTATTTCTTCGGGATGTACTGCAGTATATAGACATAGCTCCGTCGCAGCTGCACCCGAACGGCCATGCATTTCTATATGGGACTTACTTACTTTTCATGGCCGTCTTCTCCAGACCTCCAACCGCCGGTGATATCAGATACATTTATATGTTCAAGAGACGGAAAGACAGTCCTTCCTTTATGTTCCTCGAGCCATACCGCAAATGCCAGATCTTGACAGGGGCATGTAGTAAATTCGCCCTGTACAAACAGGAATGGTTCTATGTGCGCTGCCCTTCTGGTTTCGCTAGGAGATGGGTTGAAGGCAGTAAGTCTCTCTGCTGAGTCACTATTCGTATTTAATCGGAGTCATGCTTTTCCTAACTCTTCATTTCATCTTTTCAGGTATCAACCCGCGTCCGGAAGGCCGAGGATATTCTGAGGCTGTTGAAGCCATTAGAGCTCTTCCTGTTGAGGATCGAGACATCCAGACTATCATTTCAAATGAATCACTGTCGGGGTTTGGCTTGCTAGCCCCTGGTCGTCGGATTAGCCTTCCAGAAGGTGTCACTATTCCCAAACCTCCGTCCGGTAAAGGGAAAAAACAGGCCGAATCGTCGTCGCGCCGCACTCCCGATACGCACGGAGAAGGTGAGCGCAGAGAAGATGATGTTCCTGAGACTCAAGGCGAGAACGTGGGTCCCGCTTGGAATCCGGTAATCGAAGTTCAGGATATTGAGACGTCATCCTCCCCTTCGAAGGGAAAGAAGAAGTTAAAATATACAGTTCAAAAAGAGAAAGTTGGTGGCACTTCAAAAGTTACGCCTATCCCGCCTGAGAAAGAGGCTTCCTCACAGCATCTGGAAAGTTCTTTGAGGGGTCTGTCCAACCTGTCCATTCCCGATGATTTACTTAATTACGGGTTCGATGATCCTGAAGCTCTCAAATTTTCTTCGCCCGCGAGAGGCAATGCAGGAGTTCAACTCCCGGCCCAAGGAGACACCACTCCGATTAGCAAAGATAAACGAACGGGTCCGTCGAGGGGAAAACTAGGACACACACGCACATGCGCATTCCATAATATACTTCAAGTCTTTTTTCTTATCTCATGAATTTTCCTTAACTCGTTGTTATCTCCATTCTTTGCAGGTGATATGGGGCGTTCTCACGGTCTCGATCGCCTTCAGGGCTCTTCTGTATTTCATCACTCAGGACGGGATTCTGGTTCAGGCAGACGCAGGGACAGAGGCGATTATGAAGATAGGGACAATCGTCCTCGCGAGTCGTCTCACCGCAAGAAGGCACACTCTCAATCTTCCCAGCCCCGCGATCTTCCTCCTCCAATTGAGCCGGATAGAGAGAAGTCTTTACAAAAGGGTTATCAATCTGATGCTCCTCAAGAACAACACTCCAGTTCATCGAGTACAAGGCAAGTTCGAGAGCAAAGGAAAAGAGCAGAATTCTCAAAGCCTCCTCCTCCTACTCCTGCGGTGGACCCAACTGTTGCGGAAAAGATGGTCGATCTTAAGGCCAAGTTTCCAAAATTTGCTTCGATGGTCTGAAGTTCCTCTCAGCCATTCATCATATTCCCGGGCATGTGAAGCAGAGTGCCATTGCCTGCAATAACGACATTTATGTTCAACATGACGCGTTTGTGCACTTGGTGGAGAAGATCTCGGAAGTATCCGTTGAGCGTCAACACGAGATTGATCGTCTTAATCTGGAGGCTGGCAGCGATAAGAAAATCATCAAACTCCAAGACGAAGAGCTTGCTTCGTATAAGTCGAAGCTGGAAGCCGCTGAACAAAGCGCAAAAGATACTGCTGAGGCAGTTACTCGTTTAGAGGCGGCTCACAAAAAAGAGCTTGACGAAGCAGTCCAGCGCAGCGGTGCCCTCGCCCTAGAAAAAGACTCTGTCCAAAAGGAAAGGGACACGCTCGCCACCCAAGTCAAAGAGCTGAAAGAATTACTCTCCAAGGAGAATGAGGAAAAGGTAGCTGCTCAATAAGAATCACAACGATACTGTGATGAGATCGTTGCTACCCGACTCCTGAAAACAAAGCTCGATGACGAACTCGCTGGGGTTGAGAAAATGAAGGATGAGGCCCGTGAGGAGGGCAAAAGAGAGGTTGCGGAGGAGATTGATTCTCGCCTCGAGGCGGCCGCGGAAGCCGGCAGGGAAGAGGTCAAAAACATGTTTGACCCGTTGATTACAGAATATGGAGCCCGCGTCCTTATGCATCGCGACTTAACATTCTTGGGCGACGGCTACCTTGAGTCCCTAGCTGAGGCCTGGGAAACTTTGATAAGGATCAGGAAGATCGAGTCGGGCTCCGAAGAGGTTGATGAGGAGGCCTTGGTGAAAGAGTTCCTTAGGGGGAATGAGCCATCGGATTTATCCGCAGCATTGGCACTTTACAGCAAAGGCTCTCCCCTTCTGAAAGAGAAAAATGATGAAGCTGGCCCGTCTGAGGCCAATATTACTGCTCTTCATACTACTGCTCAATCCGCTGCTCAATCGGCCGGTCAGCCGACACTTGATCCATTCGAGCAGCATGTTGTTTATGACCCCGAAGCCCCCGGGTTCGGTGCTCATGTGCTATCACCTATCCTGGAGGGTGAAACCCCACGCACCACCGATAGCCAACCGGAACCTGGTAGGAAATTCTTCTTTCTCTAGAAGTTGAAAGATCCCATCTTTTTTCAGCAGTGGCTACTCGTTCTAACGCTCATTCTTTATGTTTTCGTGCAGTTTGTTCTGACGCTATGCAAACTCCGAGGAGCGATGACGCCAAGGAGGAGGCAGGGAAAACAAGCGATGCTGTCCACGCGGGAGTACTCCCTGGTCCCGATGCTCAGGTGATCGGGGCGCTGGATGATGATAAGCTCGACACTTCATCTCCTGCCGAAGGGGATGATGAAATTGAAATCACCGGCGCCTCTGAGCATACTTCACAGACAAGCATGAAGGACCGCCTCGCCGCAGAGGAGAAGAAAAAGGTCGAGGTCAAGATTGAACCTGGAATCCTGGAACTTACCGACCCGCGGAACAGACCTTTGAAAATCATCCTCTCGGGCAAGTCCAAACCACTAGATGTTCCGTCTCCTACTCCTGACTCCGCTTCCTTAGCAAGCAAGAAGTCCAAGAAAAAGCGTGAGGGAGAGGAGTCATCGGAAAAGACAAAGGAAGACAAGAAGAAGAAATCGAAGAAATAATCGATACACTCGTTCAACGAGCTTCTAGCTTAAGTCTTGTAATTGCTTTTATCTTCCGTAGCTTGTAGTTTGTATAGACAGGTCTGAATTTTGTAGGAGTGATCATGTAACCCCATTTTGGACTTATCGAATAAAGTTTTTAGTTTCTTTTTTGTTTGAATGATTCTCTTGTCTTTCTTTGATTTGCTGGCTAATTGTAGCCATAACTCGAGTTCTCATGAGTTGCATTATCTCCCGGTCCATTCTCGTGTTGTTCGGACATTTTTAGACATGGCGTGCTTCTCGTACCACATCCCTCGAGTACTTGGACTTTTCGTTGACTCTATGCTTCGGGAACTCGGAGATTTGAAATCGTTTATACACTAGTCTGCTCTCCGGGGACTTAGAGTACTCCGCTCCGCACTCTGGGGATTCGGAGATTTGGAATCGTTTATACTCCAGTCCGCTATCTGGGGACTTAGAGTACTCCGCTCCGCACTCTGGGGATTCGGAGATTTGAAGTCGTTTATACTCTGGTCCGCGCTCCGGGGACTTAGAGTACTCCGCTCCGCGCTCTGGGGATTCGGAGATTTGGAATCGTTTATACTCTAGTCCGCTCTCCGGGGACTTAGAGTACTCCGCTCCGCACTCTAGGGATTCGGAGATTTGAAGTCGTTTATACTCTAGTCCGCGCTCCGGGGACTTAGAGTACTCCGCTCCGCGCTCTGGGGATTCAGCGATTTAGAATCGTTTATACTCTAGTCCACTCTCCGGGGACTTAGAGTACTCCGCTCCGCACTCTGGGGATTCGGAGATTTGAAGTCGTTTATACTCTAGTCCGCGCTCCGGGGACTTAGAGTACTCCGCTCCACGCTCTGGGGATTCGGAGATTTGGAATCGTTTATACTCTAGTCCGCTCTCCGGGGACTTAGAGTACTCCGCTCCGCACTTTGGGGATTCGGAGATTTGGAATCGTTTATACTCCAGTCCGCTATCTGGGGACTTAGAGTACTCCGCTCCGCACTCTGGGGATTCGGAGATTTGAAATCGTTTATACTCCAGTCCGCTATCTGGGGACTTAGAGTACTCCGCTCCGCACTCTGGGGATTCGGAGATTTGAAGTCGTTTATAATCTGGTCCGCGCTCCGGGGACTTAGAGTACTCCGCTCCGCGCTCTGGGGATTCGGAGATTTGGAATAGTTTGCATGAGTCTGTGCGTCGTACAGGATAATGTAATTTGCCACCCAATTATGAGATATAGAAACGTTAGTGATTCATAGAAAATACGACTTCAAGCCTTTATTAATGAAAATCAACCAAACTGTTCGATTACAACTTTTGAAAGGAAACTAAGTTATGACTGAATGGAAATAACAGTGCCTAAAACAAGAAGGAAAACATGCTAAATGTAATAGTGCCGCAAATGTTCACTGTTCCATGCTCGGGGGAGTGTCGTGCCATCAACAGTCGCTAGCTTGAATGTTCCTTCTCCAAGCTTCCGTTCAATGGCGTACGGACCTTCCCAGCTGGGATTCATGCGTGATGGTACCGGGAAGACTCGTTTCAGAACGAGATCACCCACATCAAAGATTCTTGGGCGGACTCTGCCGTCGTAGTAACGCTTGACTCGATGTCTGTGCGCTGCCGCCCTTAATTCAGCTTCTTCACGCTTTTCGTCGATGCAGTCCAGTGATTCCAGCAAGAGGTTTTGGTTCGTCTTGGGATCATAGTATGTCACTCGTGCGATGGAACTTCAAGTTCCAAGGGTATAACGGCTTCAGAGCCGTATGCCAAGGCGAATGGAGTGTGGCCGGTCGCGGACTTGTGGGTAGTTCTATACGCCCATAATGCTGTCGGGAGTTCATCTACCCACTTGCCTCCAACCTCCTCCAGACGCTTCTTCAGTATGGACTTGATTATTTTGTTGACGGCCTCGACTTGCCCGTTAGCTTTCGGGTGTGCCATGGCGGCAAACTTCTTCTCGATGCCATACTTTAAACAGAACTCTTTGAACTCTCTGCTTTCAAATTGCGTCCCATTGTCCGTAATGAGGGTGCGTGGAAGGCCAAAGCGGCATATAATGTTTCGTACAACGAAGTTAATGACCTTCTTAGAGGTGATTGTGGCCAAAGGTTCTGCCTCATCCCATTTTGTGAAATAGTCGACTGCAACTATCGCATATTTCGCGCCACCTTTGGATATAGGCAAAGAGCCGATTATGTCGATTCCCCAGATCGCAAATGGCCAAGGACTAATCATTTGTGTGAGTTCCGTTGATGGAGCCCTCGGGATTTTCGCATATCTTTGACACTTGTCGCATTTTCTTGCGTAGTCCGCGGCGTCCCGGTTTACGGTGGGCCAGTAATATCCATAGCGGAGGATCTTCTTTGCTAGCGTTTGCCCCCCAGTATGGTCGCCACATTCCCCTTCGTGAACCTCTCTTAAGACCCGCTTTGTCTCGTCATGAGCGATGCATCGCAATAATGGGACTGAGAATCCTTTTCGGTACATCGACCCATTCTGCATTACGTATCGCGCGGCCTTTCGAAGGACCTGCCGTCTTTCGCTTCTTTTTTCTGGTAAAGCCCCGGTCGTTAGGTACAGTTTGAATGGGGTTATCCACGATTCCTTCTCGATTTCTATTTCCAACACGCGATCGACTTTCATCCCGTTTATGCTCGGGGCATGCAAGACTTCGACGGGATACAATCCCATTTGCTGCGCATCGCCGGTACTTGCAAACTTAGCCAATAAGTCGGCTTCTTTGTTCTGTTCGCGCGGGATATGTGAAATGTCATAACGCTCAAGATTTGATAGTAGCTCTTGGACCTGAACAAGGTACGGAGCAAGCTTTCGTCCCTTTGCTTGGTAGTCTCCCCGTACTTGGTAAACTACCAGCTGTGAGTCACAAAAGATTTTGACTGATTCAATCCCGAGTTCCCTGATGAGCTTCAAGCCAGCGATCAGTGCTTCATATTCGGCTTCGTTATTTGTAGCCGGGAAATCGAGCTTCAGGGCATAATAGATTGATCGGTTTTCCGGAGTTATAAGAACTACGCCCGCGCCGGAGCAACGGTCGTTTGATGCACCGTCAGTGTATAATTTCCATCGAACGGGGGGAATGATGTCGTGGTCATCCGGTTTGATGGGTATGGTAAACTCGGCGATGAAATCTGCTAATGCTTGCCCTCGGATGGCTCTCCGCGGTAAGTATGCGACATCGAACTGGCTCAACTCGATGTTCCATCTTAGCAATCTTCCAGAAGTTTCCGGCCGTTGGAGTACCTGCCTCAGGGGTTGATCGGTATAAACACCGATTGAATGTGCTTGAAAGTATGGGTGCAGCTTACGTGATGCAATCACCAAGCAATAAGCCAATTTCTCGATTTTAGGGTAATTCCTCTCTGCCCCTGTTAAACGCTTGCTAACATAATACACCGGCTTCTGGACTCGATCCTCCTCACGAACCAAAGCCGCACTTATCGCATGTGGGGATACAACCAAGTATACGTACAACATTTCGTGGTCAACTGGTTTTGATAGCATTGGTGGACTCTCCAAATGCCTCACCAGATTCTGGAATGCTTCCTCACAACTAGACGTCCATTCAAAATTTCACTTCCCTTTCTTTATTATATCGAAGAATGTGATGCACTTGTCAGTTGCCCTGGATATAAATCGACTTAGCGCAGCTACTTTTCCGTTCAAGCTCTGTACTTGCTTTATGGTCCTGGGCGCTTGCACATCTCGAATAGCTTGGATCTTTTCTGGGTTGGCTTCGATTCCCCTAGCATTGACGATGAACCCCAAAAACTTCCCTGATGCAACGCCGAAGGAACACTTCAAAGGGTTGATCTTCATCCCATAAAACCTGAGTATGTCGAACATTTCATCCAAGTCTCGAATGTGGTCGTTTGACCGTCGTGACTTCACGAGCATGTCATCCACATAGACCTCCATCGTTCTACCCAACTGGTCCTTGAACATTCGATTCACTAAACGTTGGTAAGTTGCTCCTGCATTCTTCAATCCAAAGGGCATCACTACATAGCAATACAGTCTGACATTTGTAACGAAGCTGGTGTGTTCTTGGTCCGGAATATGCATCGGGATTTGGTTGTACCCTGAGTACGCGTCCATGAATGACAGCAGCTCGTGTCCTGCGGTGGAGTCGACCAACTGATCGATCCTAGGCAACGGGAAACTGTCCTTAGGGCACGCTTTGTTCAAGTCGGAATAATCTACGCAAGTCCTCCATTTCCCATTCGCCTTTTTTACGAGCACGGGGTTGGATACCCATTCAGGGTAAAGGGCGTCGCGGACGAACCCATTTGCTTTGAGTTTGTCCACCTCCTCTCCAAGAGCGGCGGATCTCTCCGGATCCATTCCTCTCCTTTTTTGTTTAACTGGGACGTATTTCGGGTCTATGTTCAACATATGACTCGTGATGGCGGGAGAAATCCCACATATATCAGAATGCGTCCAGGCGAAAACATCAAGATTCGCCCGGAGGAAGTCGCTAAGGTCTTCAGTCGTCGTGGGACCAAGCTGTGATCCGATTTTCAGAATTCGCGAAGGGTCGTCACGGCTAACTGAGATGTCAATTGTTAATTCAGCCGGTGCCGCCTTCTCTTTCCTGGGTTTCTCATCGTCGTCTCTCGGATCTATATCTCCGAAGATCCGAGAACTATGCCCGAGCCAGGACTCGGGCACTACTTGTCAATTATCCGCATTAAGGATGCGGACGGGATTGTCCGCAACCTTTCCCTTCTCCCTCCGATGGGCTTCTCGGAGCTCAGCCACATAACAGGAACGACCAGCTGCTTGATCGCCATGAACAATACCTACTCCTTTGTCAGTCGGGAACTTCAAAGTTAAACACCAAGGGGCTAACGCTGCCCTAAACTCAGCCAGGGCCGGCCGGCCCAAGAAAACGTTATATGGAGAATCCACATCCAAAACTACGAAGGGTAGAACCCGCACCCTCCGACGCTCGCCTTGTCCCAGTTCGACTGGTAACTCAACGTACCCCACGGCGTCGGTTGCCGCGCCGTTAAAGCCGTGTATACGAGCCTTGGACGGTTTCAGGTCTTTTGTTTCCAGTTTCATTTGGTCGTAATCCTTCTTGAAGATGATGTTGACTGAGCTCCCGCAATCAATCAGAATTCTTTTTACATATGCTGGTCCGATCGTTGCAGATATGACCATGGGATCGATGGTCGGAGCCTCTATCTGATCAGCGTCTCTACTTCTGAACACAATATCGTCTGTCATTACGCACTGCTGCTTAGCAGGGGCCCCGTCCTCCATGTTCGAACAGCACTCAAAATCGGCATGCTTCAGGGAACTTGCATATCGCTCCATCTCTTGCCAATTCTTATCCGCAGGGTGAGGTCCGCCGATAATTGTATTTATGACTAGTCTACCTACGGTTCGGGCAGGCTCCTCGGGATGACGCGGAGCTGGTGCACGACCTGGGTTGGACGTTCCCTATCCTCCTTCTTGTGGATCCTTCACAAATTCTTGCAATTTCTTCTGCCTGATCAACTTTTCAATAGCATCGTGTAGGTGTCTGCACTCCTCCGTATTGTGCCCATAAGTCTCATGGAAGTGACAATATTTCCCGGTCCGCTTCTGTTCCTCGGTTGATTCTTTCGGACATGGCTTTCTGTATTGAAATGTATTGCAGGTGGATAAGTAAATGTTCTCAAGCAGTGCGTTCAGCGGAGTATACTCGCTGTAGCTTGGGATTCTCGACTTCCATTTCCCCGCTTCTCTCTTTTTCCCTTGACTCCTTCCGCCGGACTCCTTGGGTTGCCCAGGCTTGTTCTGGACATTGACTTGGACCTTTCCCGAGCTGTCTCCAGACTCAGAGTCTGGATCCACACCTCTCATTACAGCCATCAGAATTGCATGGTCAATGGGATTACTGACTTCAGTTGCTGCTACGTGGAATCTTTGTAAATATTCCTTCAACGACTCCCCGGGATTTTGGATTACACTCGACAGAGACATCACGTCCTTTGGGCGCGTAGTGTGTATCCAGAACTGCTCAATAAACTTCTTTGCCAACTCCTCAAAATTTGATACGGATCGCGGAGGAAGTCGGGTGAACCACATAGTAGCGATCCCAGATAGAGTAATCGAAAAGCACCTACACTTGGTGGCATCATTCGCTCTAGCTGAATCCATCATCCATTCGTACCTCATGACATGTTGTCTGGGGTCAGTCCTCCCTTCATACGCAGGGATAGTAGGCATACTAAACTTCCTGGGGTACGCCGCTTGCAACACAACATCCGTGAATGGAGTATGACTTCTTGACACTCCCCAATCATCATTCGATAACCCCTAATTTTCCTTCATCAACTGCCTGATCATGGCTGTCAGATCTGGTGTCTGTATGGAAGGCAGAAGGTTAGTGTCTGTTCTGCGCGCCTGTCCATACTGATGCCTCCTCTCCTAGCGGTCTGCCAATCGTGCGTCTTGAGGTTCGACATCGTTAGCATTTTGATGATCCGGGCCTCTATCCTCCGTCTGTACCCCGGTCCTGAAGTTTCCAGCTCTTGCTTGGTCACGGTCTCCAGTTGTTTGAACAGCAGCTTCTGCTCGTGCAGCGTCAGTCTTGCGGCGTCTGCGCCTGGGAGGTTCATCAGAGGAAGTTGAGCTGTCAGATGAAGAGTAAGGAGCGGGATTGCCCCAGCATTCCGTTGCTGCTATTGAGTGAGTTGTGCCATCAGGTTGGCGTTAGCTTGCATCTGCTCTCCTAGTTGTCTCCTGCTTTCCCTGAGTTCTCTCATCAAGTCATTGAACTCTATTCTGGTGACAACTGGAGTCTGTTCTTGAGCGGCAATTCCTGCACTCGGAATCGCTGGTTGATTGCTAGGTCCTGCTTGTTGCACACTAGCAGTTTCGTGGGCATCCGCATTATGAGAAGCTGACCTAGTACGTGGTCTTGCCATTGTAGAGTTATCGGTATGAACTCTGAGTAGAATCAACGGATGTCCTATCAGTGAGTCGGATCTTCTTTGGGGGATTTGTTCAATCCAGTAGCTTCAAAGCAGATCCTTGAGATCTGAGAATTCAATTCTCAGTGAAAGCACCAAAGTGTTAGCACCAAAATTGGTCACTAACCTCGTAGAGAAAGATTGTGTAGAGATATAAGTGATGAAAGTAAATTCAACAGAGAAGACAATGCTAATCTAACTGCAGAAAGTAAGAACACCAAATTTATAGTGGTTCAGCGTAATTGCCTACGTCCACTTTGAGGTTAAACTTTATTGATCTTCTTTATAGTTGATTACAAATACAATTCGTGAATCAAATGCTTGCATGAAGTTGTTTAAGTAGAGAAGATGAGTCTCGAAAATGGCAGAGTCTCCCCAGTGTTCTCTCCCCAAAAAAGGATCCCTTTCACTATGACCCTGCCCCTCTATTTATAGGCAAATATGGGCTGGACTTCCCAAATGGGCTGGATGGCCGAACACTCTAGCCCCAGTACAGTGGTTGCTGCATGCCGATCCTGGTATGCCGAACGCTCTGATGCCGAACAGTCCTTCTATGCCGAACGATACGCTGGATGCGTGGGAAGTGCAGGATGATTGTCAGTTGAGGCCGAACGTGTCTCTATCCGAAGCTCTTGAACGAAAAGTGCACGCTGGCCGAACGACATTGTCACCTTGAGTAGTTATGCATACTGAATGTCTTCTGGATGCCAAGTACTCTCGTTGCCGAGTACTATGCCGAGTACCTTGGAGTGTC
This sequence comes from Allium fistulosum, assembly GCA_030737815.1. Lineage (NCBI taxonomy): Eukaryota > Viridiplantae > Streptophyta > Magnoliopsida > Asparagales > Amaryllidaceae > Allium > Allium fistulosum. The sequence continues at coordinate 1,286,298,522 of CM060903.1, read as the reverse complement.
GAGTACTCCTGTTGCCGAGTACTACGCCGAGTACCAAGGAGTGCCGAGTACTCCTGTTGCCGAATACTACGCCGAGTACCAAGGGATGCCGAACGCTCTTGTTGCCGAGTTCTCCTATCACCGAGTTCTAATGATGCCGAACGCTAGGGAGCTGAGCATTGGTTGTCGTCGAGTGCCAGTTGACGCCGAACACTACTTGACGCCGAGTCTCCTGGTCGCCGAGCATTACGGATGCCGAACGCTATGGATGCCGAGTCCCACTGGATGCCGTGCGCTTCGCCAAACACTCCTGGATGCCAAGTGCTTCGCCGACCACTCCTGGATGCCAAGTGCTTCGCCGAACACTCCTGGATGCCAAGTGCTTCGCCGACCACTCCTGGATGCCAAGTGCTTCGCCGACCACTCCTGGATGCCAAGTGCTTCGCCGATCACTCCTGGATGCCGGACACTTTCTTGTTGCCGGGTGCTACCTGATGCCGAGCACTAGTTGCCTGGTCAAATCTCTAGGAAACACATCCCTATAGCTTAGTCATAATCTATATCACACTCAACGTATATTATACACATCTCACTGTTTCCATAATTAAGGCCTTATATGAAATCTTTCTTATTTTGCTTTTAATATTAATTACTTTCCTAAGGGGGATTTAATAAAATTAATAACCTATTTAACTACGTAGTAATTGTATGTTAATTACGCTAATATATATATATATATGTATATGTATATATATATATATATATATGTATATATATATGTATATGTATATATATATATGTATATGTATATATATATCTGTGCGTGTGTGCATGCACCTAGCAATGTCTAAGCATGCAGAATTTATGCCTTAAACTAGCATTTAAATGTTAACCTTTTCAACAAATATACAAGTTTCATTCCATATTATCAACAATGCCAAAATTCCAATATTCATATCCAAAGGTTCTAATTAATAGACTTGTATAACATTAAATTTTAAACTCAATTATTACATCAAAATAATGGAATATATTGATAATAGAAACTTACAATTTCAATTTTGTACTCTATTCAACTCCTTTTTCATGTAAAAATAAACAAGAGAATTTCTATTTAATTGATGGAAATAAGCGGTTGCAAACTACAAATAAAATTTGTACCTTACACACTATTACCAATTCAAAACCTTTAATCAAATTCAAAGTGAATGAATAAGAAGTGGAATGGAAGGTAAAATATCAAAACTGCAAATCTACATGATTCCCATTATTTTGACATAAACAACTGAGATTTTAATCTAGAATTGACATTTGGCGTTGAAGTAGTTTTGGGGGATTATAATATGATGTTTTCGCAAACCAAAACTCTCTAAGGCATATTCAAATCCAAACTACACTAATTAATTACTAAAATAATAAACTAAGATTTTCATTCACTGTATATGCTTAGCTTTGCCTCCTTTGGATTTGACACACTTTTAACAATCTCTTTTTGATCTCTTCTTTTTGATATATACAACAAGAGGTTTGTATATATAGATTAAATTCAGAAATTAAGGGATTCGAGGAGAGTAGAATTAGAAATAAAGTAATAAACATCTAGACTCATTACCTAAAACCCTAAAGAACTTTTTTTTGGAATCGAAAGATAGAGACTAATAAAGCTTTGCTAGCTTCCTAAAATAATTTGTGAATGAAAGTGAGGGGGCTAGGCTCTTATTTATATTGGTTAGAATGCACCAGAACTGTCGAATTTAGGTTAGTTTAAAATAATTGAAATTGGGACTTTCAAAATGCTTAAAACCCTAGTCGCCACTAGCTTCCACCAGTCGACCATCTCTACCTTACCGGTCGATCGCTAGCGATCGACCGTTACGTTGTTTTGGGAAAAGTATTTCGTGCCGTTGTTTTTATTTATTTTATTCCTTAATTGCAATTTAATTCTAGCGTTAATTTTAACTTTTAATTAACCCCTTAGTCTAATTGTTGTTAACTTCCAAATTTCAAATTTAAGAATTATTTAATTATTTGAATTTGAATTCTATTTAAATTATTTTGAACCCGAAAATTTCAAACATGCATAACTTTTCCGTTTGAGCTCCATTTTCAACATATTATATATGAAAATTGATCATAATTTTGCCACTAACACAATGGCATAAATTTCATGATCAAATTCTAATATTTATAAAATTTCCATTTTTATCCCTTTCTTATTTAGTTTAATTTATCCAACTTATTTATTTATGGTTGATTTCACGGGGTGTTGCAGTTTGTTTCATCAACTTTTATTTCATAAGATTTTGTAGACTTCATTTTAGTTGAAATTAAATTTAACCTTGTGTACTTACTCTTATATACACGTCCTTACAGAAAGAAGTTAACCTAACTTCACTCATCATTAATCGTATTTTTTCTAACAAAGTCTGGTTACTCCTAACATCTTTATGTATCATAAAGAGAAGTCACTTTTGAGATTGAATCTTATTTGTTTCTAGGTACATTTGGAACTCCTTTCAAATACACTCACTTATTCAACCAAATAGAATTCTTTTATTACCTTTATATGTTATGTTTTCTACTTTCGTATTAAATTCTATGAATTTATCATAGACATACTACTTGTTCATCAAATACACGTGTTCATTTCTACGATAATTCATCGGTGAATTTTAACAAAGTATGTAGATCCATTTTGGTATTATTAGAATTTTAATTGCATACATCTATATGAATCAATCCGAAGAGTTCACTAACTCTATTACTACTTCCACCAAATGGGCGATTAGCACTTAATCTTTGAGGTAAAATCCATCGGTATCACATAATTCATAACCATTTTATTAAAGATTTATTTCTTAAACTTATAACTTAGTCTATAATTCCAAACTAATTGTAAGATTTTAGATACATTTATATTTTTTAATGCATAATTTTGTTATGAAAAACAATACCTTTTTTATGTATCTTATAACTAATATTCATAATATTCATATTGAAATAAAATTGTGTCTATTTTTAGTCAATACTAAATACACTTATTACTTCATAAATAATATTTGGTATGGTTACAAAAACATTTTTTCGTAGTTTGATGCATCCATTCAGAAGTGTTATATAGTATGCTCCTATTATTTCCACCACTACTATAATAGCATACGAAATACAAAGCTTCATTCAACTACTCATTATGAGATTTTATTTCAATCACTATAACTAGTTTTACGGTCATAAGTTTCAGATCAATTATATCGAACTCGTAGAAATAATTTGTATAGAAAATGGTTTTCTATATGTAAATACATTTGGAATAAAAATAACATTTCTCATTCCATACCGATATCTCTTGATAAATCGGAAGTGGTCATTCACTCTCTTCATCCCAATTGTGCCTTAAGCTACGCCCACTTCCGTACATTCACTTTCCTTTAAAAATGTTTGAACCATTCAAAAGGAAACCCTTTCTACAAAACTATATGGGACTCTTTACATAAAAGCATTATGACATCCATCACAATTACGCATGTAAAATAAGTTGAACTTTACATAAAGTGATCATGCTGACATTTCAATGATCAAAATCCTAGGTAAATATTGTAGCTCTTGGTCTACTGCTGTAATGACCCCACCTCTATGCCTAGTTTAGCAAAGAATATTACAAGTAATGTCGTCTGCTAATCCGGAGAATACGGCTGGTTAAGGGCGTCGAATGTGAATATATCTTTATACTACCACTGACATGTCTTATTTACCTTTTTAGGATCTGAACTGAAACATTGACATGTGTAGTATTAATACAAAGTAATAAACACACCGATTAAAAATATCCAGAACAGTATACAATATAGATAAAATCAGAATCAGAGTCATGGATCGCAACGGACTAATATACAACATATTTCATAATAAGATGTGAGTCTACAAAATGTCAATACGAGACTCGCTCTAATATACATCATATCTCATACTCTATATCAGGTATAAATGACTACTGAATAGTATACATGAAATAGCTACTAAATGTCAATATACATAAGGATGAAGTAAATTAAAACTGTCAAAATAGTCTACTCCCAAGCTAACTAAAATCCTAGAGTCAATGACTCCCTGTACCTGTAAAGTCTCGGCCTGACCCGAGTATTAAAATAATAAACAGGTCAGACTATATCTAAATAAAAGGTGAGATACTAATATTATAACTATATGACTTGAAATAATAAGCCACAATAAGATATGCCAAACAAACAATCATAATAAGGCATATTAATTAAATTCACCAATTTATAATCCATAAATGACTTAACTCTAAAATAAGTCATCTCAAAATATGCCTAAAACCAAAAAATCCATAAAAGGCATATCAAACAAATAAATATAGATCTCAAATTTTTGACTTAAAAATAACCAAATAAGTCATAAATAAAATATGCTTAAAACAAATATCAAATAAGGCATATCTATCAAATCACCATTTCATAAATACGTATCAAGTCTCAATAGACTATCATCTCAAAATATGGTGATAACCAATTCAAAATTTCTCAAAGCCATAAAGGATATAGAAAATCCATACTAAAAATATCCGAAGAAACAATAATTAATAATGAAATAATAATGGTAGTCATCTATCAATTTAATACAGTGACACGAAATCTACCGAAAGAGACCCGCTACATAGAAAGGAAGTCTTCCAAAAGAGACTGCAGATTAGGGACACCGCTCAAAGAAAAGAGCAGCCGTATACCTAATCTGTCCTATGCAAATTTACCTTTCAAAAGTGGTAAACATAGTCTAACTATATAAAACAAAATAAACTGATAGGTTGTAGTATCTATAGACTACGATGCATGTAAAAATCTGCCTTCCGAAAGAGACAGCCGTATTTATACCATAACATATCTTCCTAAAGAGATCTGCCTACCCAAATATAAAAAATGTATCGATTCTCAGATCGATGAAAAATGAGTTATCTTCTTTTAGGGATCTATCGGTCTGAAATCCGAACACCCTAAGATAATACAACTTTAAGTGTTAATTATTGTCACTCAAGTAATCAAAAGCATTAACTAACTGTCCCATACCAAATAGTAAATACAAGTATTTACTAAAAGCTAGTAATTTTCACTCAAACTCTATTTAACAAATTATAATAATAATCGAAAGAATTGTACAAAGTGTCCCATAACACCCGACAATTCAATCGTTTATTAAAATTCTTTGTTTCATAGAAAATCACGAAACCTCATTAAAATGGAAATCATTCGATTTTCCAAATAAAAATCCAATTAGATTATTAATCCAATTTTAATTTAAAGAAGGAATTTATAAAAATTTACTTTGATTTAAAATTTTGAAATAATAAGGAAATCTCATTTCAAATATATACATATATAATCATATGTATTATAAATTAAAAAAATTTCCAAAGCTTTTGAATTCATTATAAATCCCTTTTTACTATTTATAAATACATAAAATCCATAATTTGCTAAAATAAAGAAAATCATTTCTTTTCAAACAAATTTCTGATATATATATTAAATCTTTGCTTTTCTAATATTTTTATCTCTAAAAGTATTTTCTAACAAGAATAATTTAAATCTTTAAATATGAACATAAGTATAATATATATACAAAAAAGACGATTTCAAACTATATATCTTATAAAAATGATTTTCTAAAACTAATCTTCAAAAATTCCTTAATTTAATATCTATATAAAATATATTATTACTAAAAAAATTCGCAGTTTCATAGAATAGAAATTCTATATACCTCAAAATTAAAGAATCAAGTGCAACAAAGAATCAGAAAATTCAAAATGCATCTTCTAAAGCCAACATCGCTCTATATAAAAGATTATTCCAATTATGGAATTATTTGGCGATCCGAGTTATTTTCCAATAACTACGGTCACACAAACAACGTATGTCTTTTTGTATAAGTTAATAAAATTTAATTTGCAATCAAACAAAATTCCATTTGCAAATTGACTTCTTTAATCTACATAACAATCCATATATCACCAACAATAAATTTTCAATATTTCAAACAAACAATTCATTCAAACAATCCAATCAATTCAACCAACCAATGCAATCGACTATCAGGATAATTATATATATAGCAATCAATAAAATAGGTATAGATGTGTGAGTTAAAATAGATTAAATCACCTTAATCATTTGTTCGCACATACTGCAACCGGCGATCGAGCCTCGACCAGACACTGAAATCCCTCAATTCAATTCGCAACCTACCCTAGAAGCCTTCAACCGTGAACAACAACCGCGCATGCTTATCCTCCCATGACATCGTTGTCTCCACCTTCCATGAAGATTACGCACGCACCAACAGCCGTCGAGACCACCTTTCTTGCTTGAAAGCAAACGTCGGGCCCTAGCTTCGAGTCTAAATCGCACGCTTGACCTCTCCTCCAGCCCATGTTACATCGTTGGTGATCCCCAGTGTGACGACACGGATTTTCGGACCAATCGAAATCACCGAAAAAGCCGTTCATTCTAAAACTACGAATGAAAACTACCAACTTAATACACCATATTTGATAAATATTCAACATTACTAAATGTATAGGATACAAATTTCAATTATACAAGTTATCTGAGTAATTATTTATTCTATAGTGTGCTTAAATACAAACCTAAAATCAAATACTACAAATAAACTGTAAATCTACCGCTGCGCAACTCTGATGAGAAACAGCAATATCCTAACTGCGAACTTAATAAACAATGCAATTGTGGAATAAAATAGTAAGCAGAAAAATACATCAATACACGATATATGGAAAACAATAAACAAAAAAATGTTATGTTATTTTTAGATCTGCATCACTACCACTTGTGACTGCCTACGTACCCCTATCTAGTTGGGGACCCAATTAGATACAGGATCAAGCAAACGTAGTTCGCTTACCGCAAATAGGACTCATGGAGCCTACGATGCACAAACAATATGCAATTTCCAAAACTACCCACTTAGGCTTAATCTTCAAATTTAGATTTTCAAATCTAATTACCTTTATGGAAACTATCTCTTTAGACTTCATTCCCGAATTCTTATTTCAAAACTTTTGAAATATATATATGTACATATCTTTTATATTCAAACTAGTATCCTTTACTTCAGGATCTAAAAACAAATCACCTTTTTGGAAATGATATTAATATACAAGCATACAAAACTATATGCTACCTGATCGGGAGGTTTCTAGCCATAACAAGGCAACTAGGTCCCAGCCTTACAAAAATAAATGTAGATATGTTTATCCCTCTATAACGAGAGCGGGCTATACTGAGGCTACAGAACATCTGCAACTCCCTTGCCCACTTTTTAGTTATGAGTTACCCGAATCATCGATAACATAACAAATCACTTTATATCCCGAAGTGGAAAACTCATTTGCACTAATAATTACAAATACTTCAAATCTATAATAATTTCCATTTCCAAATCCTTTCAAAAACCATTTTAAAACTATTGGATTTAGTACTCAAAATTCTTTCCGTTTTATGAAACATTTCTATAAAATCATTTTTTATACAAACCACTTTTATATAAAATCACTTCAAAATATTTATTCTCATATATCTCTTTTTTTCTTTTAAAGGAAAACATTTCAACTTGAAAACTTTCAAAACAATTCATTAATTGAAGTAAACCAAATGTTACCGCTAAACACCTTATAGTCAAATCGTGAAATAAATCACAAGGTGTTAGCCACAATTATTTTCTACCCAACCCATGCATATGGATAATTAATTGCTCATAAACTAGTCGAGCAAAGTCAACAATCAATAAATAATAATCAGTGCTCATAAACTGGCCGAGCCTAATTCAAACAATAAATCAATGAAATAAACACAATAATAAATGATAATCAATGCTTCATTCTATCAAATGTTTATAACACTTTATTTTATCTTGGGTTAAAATGGTTGATATTTATTTTGGAGCATCTGGTCTTTCCCTTCGACATGTTCCGTCCCTCATCCAAGTCTCCTTGGATCTCACAAACGAAACACGTGTACTAGTCGTTTCCGCATACCCTATTAAGTATTTAACTTCTAAATTTTAAAATACTTAATTAACCATACAAATAGTCAAACAAGGAAATAAAACCATTGTTTTAGCAAACAAAGTAGAAAAGCATTCAACAAGGGTTTTCAAACAACACTTAACATTTAATGTTATTTCAACTTAGCAATGGTTTTAATGAACTTAAAGGAAGGAATACCCCACTTTGGATTCCACTCCATCAAACTTTAAGGAAAGAAACTCCAGATTTAAACCATATTTCCTACCAATTTTCCTTACTTTGTCACTACAGATTTGACTATAGCTCCCCTACTATTTCCCGAAACTTCTTAAAATCCGGCTATAGCTCCGTTATCCTAGAAGTTGAGATGAAAAGAGGTGGATATGGCTTCTAGTTGGGCACGGCCTTGGGTGGATGGATGGAACTTACTAGCTTGAACTTGACTTAAGTGGTATACTTTTTTGTCGATTATTTTTGCCATAACTTTGTTATGCTTTTGGAATATTTTTAAAGAGAGGCATGGAAGCCATTAAAGCTCTAAGAAAGAAGAAGTAGAAGCTTAGAAAAGGAAGAAGAAGAAGAATGGAAAGTGTGTGGAATTTGTGAAAGAAGTGGTAGGTATTTATAGGAAAAGTTTGGAATAAAATATTATTATGTAAAAAGACCAAAATACCCTTTACTTATATGTGACGTAAAATAATTTTTTCAACGCTTAACGTCACATTTCGAATCATTACTTTATGTCATTTTCACTTAAATATTAAGTTAAGAATATAATAATTATGTTTGTTTGATTTAATGTTTACTTTTTGACTTTTATAACACTTTTTGTCTTTTTATGTTTACTTTTTGTTAATTACATTCTAGGATTTTCTAAGTATGTTAAGTAAAAGTAAACTTGATTAGTGAATTAATTAATAATTATACTATTTGAATATATGTTCATATATAAGAAAATAAAGGTGCAACAATGTTGCAACAACTTATATTGAACAAAACGTTAATTTTCTATAAAATGTTTTACGGTCATATTTTGACGTTTTAGTTAAACTATTTATTTATGTAAAACAAATTTAAAAATAAATTTGTATAATATTATTTAAAATATAAACACTCATAAATTAATTAAAATAATTTATTTAACCATTGAAATTTACTTTTCTGAAATTAGGATTTTGTCACTTTTGTCGATATAAGCAATTATTCCTATTTTTGTGTGTATTTCTCTTTGCAAATCCTATCTAATATTATTTAAATCATAAAATGTTATATATTTTATATTTAAAATCACTTTAAATAGTATATTTTAAAGTGTTCAAATTCTGGGTCGTTACAACCAGGCCACGTCTCTTCGACCGCTCTGTTCGTCTCATTTTTTTTTCCTTTTCTTTTTTTCCTTTTTTTCTCTTTCGAACTCGATTTGTGAATTTAGGGCATCAGGATGTACGAGTTTGGAAATGGAAAGAGTAGAGGCTAGGTGAGTGTTAGTTTGAATGGGCTTAGTTAGCTCTTGGGCTCGATCTGATTAAGGATTATTTCAAAATTTCCATTTGGCTTTCAATTTCAATTATTTGACATTTGAATTTAAAATTGAAATTAATACTTGTTATTAATTTATAAATATTTTGCAATCTGATTGAAGTTGATTTGCATTTCATTTACAAAATATATGTATTTTGACAATTACACAATTTTATTCACTCCAATATCATTTCACTCTGTTCAGTAATTCATTCATTAAATTTATATAAAAGAACAATTTATCCATCTTCGTCTTATTGATTCTATAAACATCAAATAAAATTCCTCTTTGTCTATTTCAATATATAAAATTATTGCACAACAAAATATTTTATATTTATTAAACCTTCCAATTGAATTTTTAATATGTTATCTAAAAATGAATTTATTAACTAGATTTAATTCTATAATAATTTGATTCCAATAATATTAGTATTAAAAATCAAATTCAAACACTTCTATTTTAATTAAACTAGTTTAATATTAAAGCTTTTAAAATAGGGTTGTTACAGACCTCCCCCCTTATGAAAATTGCGTTCTAGCAATTTTCTATAGGGAGACGTCACATACAACATAACCATTAATTCCCTTTCGACAACCACAATCAAATTAAAAATCATTCAATTCTATAATTGATTAATATTGAAATTAAACTTATCGTAAGTTATAACTTAAAATAGACTCATTTATTAACCTTTATTTCTTCGCACACGGAAAAGAAAGATTATCAAAAAAAATTCTAAGTGTTAAAAATTTTGAATTTTTTTGCTTGCGTCTCCTTTGTACAGAGAGCCATTTACAATTTCATAATTATATTATAAACAATATACATCGAACACACGGTCAGAAACACAATACATAACAATATTTCTATCATTTCTGTATTTAATCCGAAAGCGTACCTTTACCTTTACTTAGCGTTTTCAAGCAATTTATTAAATTCTTATGCAAGCGAGAGTGAGTTTGCGCAGCATACTAATCCATGTAGCCTTCCTTAACCTATACTTAACTCAGGAAAACTATGTGAGACCTTGTAGATGGAATTTTAACTAAGCATGCATTCATATATTGACCAAATATATTAGTGTTATTAAGTAATAAGGTACCACTTTATTATAAGACATTTCAAAAGGATATTTTCTAAAAGCATGTACAAATCAGGCTACTACATGCATTGAGCAAAGTGAAAAGCATGTATAGGCATATTCGAAACTTATATATATTTTATGTAAAGCTAGACTACAAAATGAAACGCATATACAAAATGAAATGCATGTGCATGCAATTCTAAGCATATATGTTTTAAATGTAAACTTAAACTATATTAAAAAATGAACAGAGTCAAGTCACTACATAACAAATGCATGTACAAATTGAAAGGACTATACAAGCTCTAGTTAAGTTACATTAGAAAAGTTATAAAACAAAACATGTTGTTCTTCATTAAAGTAAAGTGAGCCTAACTAAAAAATGCGAGGCTGTTAAATTAAAGCATGTATAAATTTAAGGCAGCCACAAAGTAAGCAAAGAGGACAGGGACGAAAAAAACAAAGCAAGAATGCATGGCTGTGGGACTTATTTTTCAAGGCTAAGGACAAATAAAAAGGTGAACAAAGTAAATGAATTCTGAATTTGATTTCAAGAGTACACAAGCCTCCTGAATTTTGCAAAGTGAACCGTCTCCAAATTTGTTTCTGTCTGCACTGTCCGTGATTTTCTCATCCCTTCCTCCACCTGAAAATTATGTTCTCCCCATCCTAACCTCCTTTTCCCAATTTCTTCCAACCGAAATCCATCGATTCTCCTTACGCTTATCTCCTCATCCCTCTTTTCCTCCTTTGGAAATCGATAAATTCTCTTCCATTCGTGCCATCACCGTTCCTTTACCATAGGTTTCTACCCCACATCGAAATATTGTACAAACCCTAGCCTCAACGCCTTACCCATTTACGCCTCTCCATCGGTTTCCTCTATCGCCATTCCTTGCTCGCCCATGCTTTTCGTCCGCTTCCACTATACTGATTTTCACATCATTCCCATCTGCTTTCCCTTACCACTACCAAAACCTAAGTCAAAATTATTTTGATGATTGTCCTTAATTAGTTTTGCAAAGGGTACAAAACTAACCGGATCATACCTTCCTAATTTAATTTGTATTAGTTTTGTGACTTCTCAAGGATGCAGTATCCTTCATCAAGTTGTTGGACATGTTTAATCTGCTTTTCAAGTTTGAGTAAGAATTTATGTTTTCTCTTTGAATTATGGAATTATTGGACTTTCAAATTTGTGTGGTTTTGAATTTATTTTTATTCGGCCTTCATAGATTTCAACTTTCATGAAATATGGTTGTCCATTTGATTTCTGTTAACCCAAAAAATGGATCAACACCCTGGATCAAGTGTGAAAGCACCAATGCAGATAATCAGCAGCACAAATCTCAGATAAACAACAAATAAATAGAAGAAGTAAGAAAAGAGACACAAAATTTTTATAGTGGTCCGGCAAAATCTATGGCCTACATCCACTTTATGATTTATTTATCACTTGTAGTTTCATATTACAAGAGATTTTGAGGAGGAGAGGAGAAGTCATAATTTCTGTTTCATTTTCTTCCCTTTTTCTTTTGCAATACTAGGTGTATTTATAACATAAGCCTTGACCCAATGATGGTGTGGAATTGTAGTGCCGCTGACTAGGCTAATATTAATTGCACCATAATCTTCTTATTTAAGGTAAGGATGATGAGAATTAAGGAATATTTGATATGGAAATAGTTGGCATTAATTAGTAATAAATAAGGAGGTTATCATGGCATTTATTGGGCATTAAATACGACTTTGATGTGCAATGAATTGGTATTTATGGTGGAGATATAGCTGGTTTTAATTAAGTAATGAATTGGTATTTATGGTGGAGATATGGATCCTTTTTATTGATTATTTGAGGTAATAAATGCAAGGAAATCAGGAAGTAAATCTTTAATCTCTTCTTCAAGGATGGTGACTAATTTGCTAGATAACATTTGCCACCTGAAGTATGCCTTATTGGAAATAAGGTATTCTTCGCTAAAGAACTTGTGTTGGTGAAAGCAAATTTGTTGGCCTCAAATTCTCATCTCTCTAGATGTTTGAGAGATGTTAAGTGTCAGACCATTCCTGCACAAGGAGAAAGAGTTAATCATTCCTATTCGAGAGCATTCATATTCAAGAGATACTTTAGAGAGCAGTTCTTAGGTTGATTCTATAACCTTTAATTGAAAGCAAGAACGATGCTGTAAAGATTTTTGAAAGGTGACGCCCTTAGGAATGAATCAAAGCATGGCTGTGGACCGTTTGGGGTCGCTCATCACATGTGTAAGTTGTTCTCTAAGCACTAACCTTTAAAACTAGTTTTATGCAAGAAATCATTTTTTTATGAGGTGTCGCTCCTGGGAAGGAATCAGAGCATTAGACCGCTTACATGAGTAAATTGCTTCCCAAATGCTAACCTTTAAAGCATTTTTTGATGATTCACAATTCAAATGCAGAAAGGAATCTAAATTCTCGATCTCGTTTTTTTAGTTCAGTTCAGTTGATGATAATTTCTATTTGATTAGCAAACCCTAAAGTCCGGTACTTATCTAAGTTAGGGGCTTTGCATGCCCCATGTTTCTGATCCTAGCTGGTTGTCCCCAGCTATTTGCTTCATGGTAGAAGGAAAGTTTGAATGAGAGGACGCCTCCTGGCTGCCCCCTTGCTGAGTTTCTTCCATAGCACTTTTCCTTGCATAAGGCTTCTTCATCTTCTAAAATCTAGATGTAGGAACCTGTTTTCTAGATCTAAATTTTTCCTTTCAGATCTGGAGTTGGATCTTCTTTCTAACATAGAATAAGCTTCAGATCTGAGATTCCCTTGTTCTTCTCAATGAAAGCACCAAAATGTTAACCCAAAAAATGGATCAACACCCTGGATCAAGTGTGAAAGCACCAATGCAGATAATCAGCAGCACAAATCTCAGATAAACAACAAATAAATAGTAGAAGTAAGAAAAGAGACACGAAATTTTTATAGTGGTTCGGCAAAATCTATGGCCTACCTCCACTTTATGATTTATCTATCACTTGTAGTTTCATATTACAAGAGATTTTGAGGAGGAGAGGAGAAGTCACCCGAGATCTGAGCGAAATACCAACCTCCTACACCTATAAATAGACCCACAAAGTCAACAGAAAAGGGGTTCTTCTTCTTTTTTGAGATCTCTAACGCCCAAACTCTGCCGGATCCAGATCCGAACTCCATTGCTGCTGCTACCAACGAATTTCACTGCTGGAAATCATAAGTACATGCTATAATTCATTGAATTCATTTGTAATCGTCAAAGATAGATCAATAAAGCAAACTACTTCATAGTGGACGTAGGCCATACGCCGAACCACTCTAAATTATTGTGTCTCCTTGCATGTTAATTACTTTCATATCTGAGATTTGGAGTTTTTGTTAGATAATTCCTCTTCTTCCATTTAATTTCTTCACTTTATCTCTTCAAAAACTTCCGAAGAGTGTTATGCCCAATTTTGGTACAAACAATTTCTCTATGAATTATATCTTTTGATTTCCAGTTCAAAGATTTGTTTTCTGAAAAGAACTGAGTGCTAGCAACGTTTATATGCATCCAATTTTGTTTGGTTATTCTTTCATTTCTTTTCTAGGCCATCTTTTAAATAAATTTCATTTTTTGATGTTCTGAATTAACATTTGGTCACGTCTCATTTTTATTTAGTACTTTACCTGACTTCATTAGATGCTATACAAGTATTGGATTCCTTAGTAGAATTTAGTGATTATGCAAATACCTAAGCTTCAGACTAAATAGTATCAAGTTGCATATATGCATGTATTCTATTTTGACATTTATGTAATTTTATTTTGTTGTATTGGAGAAGCAATTGAATATATGTTCTTTTAGTACATTGTATAGGGTAGGCAAGTAGGAGAGATGCCATACCTTGCATCTGATATGGAGTGGAAAATCTCCATTCCAAGAGCTGATTTGCTCTATCAACTTTAAAACATTTTAATTTTGACTTTTAGATGTTGACACTCCTTCATATGCGGTAAATTCATAAGTAGATTAAACCTGACTTCATTGGATGCTATAAAAATATTGGATTCCTTAGTAGAATTTAGTGATTATGCAAATACCTAAGTTTTAGACTAAATAGTATCAAGTTGCATATATGCATGTGTTCTATTTTGACATTTATGTATTTTTATTTAGTTGTATTGGAGAAGCAATTGAATATATGTTCTTTTAGTACATTGTATAGGGTAGGCATGTAGGAGAGATTCTAGACCATGCATCTGATCTGGAGTGGAAAATCTCCATTTTAAGAGCTGATTTGCACTATCAACTTTAACACATATTTTAAATTTGACCTTTAGATGTTGACACTCCTTCATATGCGATAAATTCATAAGTAGATTAATATTTCTTTTCATCCTATTCAGTAAGAGTTGGCAACAAAAATAGAGGACTCGACATTTTTCTGCTATACAATCATATATCCAACTCTTTCACAAAACAAGAAATTTTAGTTTTAGTTCAAACATTATAATGAACATGAGAATTTTTAGGTTTATTGGTAGTTATAGCATTCACGACTGTAATTGAATGAATTATATTTGAAATAGCACCTTGACTTGCACAGAAAAAGTAAATTCTAAACTACATATATAATTTGCAAATAAATCAATAAATATGTATTAACATATTTACCTAATTTTCTTATGGCATATACATGTTTTAAGACACTCAAACAAACTCCATCTGTTATTTCTCTCACGAGTCTTAATTCCATTGGACTGTGTTAGATGGTAGTAATGCTTTATGCACCAAAAGTTATACTTAGTAGCATAGTATGTCTTTCGACCATAACACTAATGTTCGGTAAATATATGATGTTGGATATTATTTTTCATGTTGGTGAACACTATTTCTCATGTATTAAAATTTGGCTACTAAATGACAAATACCTTAGCTTATCAATTAGTGTTTGCAAGTAGAGGCATGATTTTCTTTCATTTTAATGGTTCGTTTTTTAATTACTCGGGTACAAATTCCTTTTTATTAGATCGAGCAACTGGATTGACTGTACTCAATATTTGCTTTGGAACTTTATCAAAAAAAACTTGCTTGGGAACTTCTTTTAAGATATGTGATTCCTTTTCCTATATTTCGGTTATTTTTATAGTAATCAGAAATGATGGAAATTAGTATGATTTTTTCAGTTTTATCAATCAATTTAGGGATGACATATGAAAAGTTCTCAATATATCATTTTATTACATGTTTTTTCTCAAATATAATCACTTAAATATTCAAAAATAAAAATTTACAATTTATTGCTTTTTAACTTACAAATATCTTCCAGGTTTATGTGTGAAATGAAGTCATCTTACACTAATTCAGTGCTGGAAGGCTTCATAGGAGCATCTCTCAAGGTATAAAATGATATGACATTGTAAATTCTAAGACTACACATATAACGCTTCTGGTTCTAATTTTAAAAGAAATAAGTTATGTAATAAAGAAATTTGTGAGATGTCCAAAATGATAACATTATCGGATATTATATATGGATCATTCATTTTCATCAATTTCTTTCAATTACCGGTCTTCTTCCTTGAACTAACTTAATTTCAGTTATTTTCACTATTTGCTGCGGCTGCCTACGATTAATATCCGACCTCCCCGATTCCTCCACTGCCTTCAAACGAGTTTCAAGTGTGATTTTTTTTCATTTTAATGGTTAGTTTTTTAATTACTCAGGTACAAATTCCTTTTTATTAGATCGAGCAACTGGATTGACTGTACTTAATATTTGCTTTGGAACTTTATCAAAAAAAAAACTTGCTTTAGAACTTCTTTTAAGATATGTGATTGCTTTTCGTATATTCCAGTTATTATTATAGTAATCAGCAATGATGGAAATTAGTATGGTTTTTTAAGTTTTATCAATCAATTTAGGGATGACATATGAAAAGTTCTTAATATCTCATTTTATTACATGTTTTTTCTCAAAGATAATCACTTAAATATTCAAAAATAAAAATGTAAAATTTATTGCTTTTTTAACTTACAAATATATTCCATGTTTCTGTGTGAAATGAAGTCATCTTAGACTGATTTGGTGCGAGACGGTTTCATAGGAGCATCACTTAAGGTATAAAATGATATGACATTGTAAATTCTAAGAATACACATATAACGCTTCTGCTTCTAATATTAAATGAAATAAATTATGTAATATAAAATTTGTGAGTTGTCCAAAATGATAATATTACCAGATATGATATATGGACAATGCTATCCAAAAGGATAACATTATCAAATATGATATATATGGACCAATGCTTTTATCACCCTATAGCGATTACACGATCGCTAACAATAAAATCCAATTACGTACATGCTTCGAAACATTCAATTGTGCAAGTGTAGTAGATGTCACATATTGTATTTTTTAACAATTTTTTCATTCTTTAATGTTTTGCATTTTCTGTGGTTATATAAATGGCCTCCTTGCTTGCTTCGTGTTCCTGTAAAATTTAGGGTAAAATCTAATACTCTGTTAACTGTGATTAAGGTGACATCTAACTCAATTTATTTCTATAAATTTAGATTTTTATTTACTTCCTCTCCCAACTATTTGAACATTTCGACATAGGAAAAATATTGAATCTCTCATTCAGGATTAAGGTAGAATTGAAGCTTTCTACAAAGAGAAATTTTTTTGTTTTGTAAATTAGATTAATGGTTAGTGTATGAAAATATTGGTATAATGAAATTCAATTAGACACCACTCCAGTTCATATTGCTCCAGCGATTTGTGAATTGATTGATTCTAATTGAATTAGATAATTCTTATATGTTAATATTGAATGTTAAATTTGGTTTAATATTTGATGAGTCAATTATATGACATGAATTTTTTGCTTTACTTTGTTTGCTAAACAACTCTTTTTTTACTGAAATGATAACGATTTTGCTCGAAGAATGGCATTTGGATTCCATATCAAAATTTGTCAGTAGAAAGCTATGGATGTGGACTTCTTGCCATGGATATCTGCTTCCCTTCCACCCGCATTTAACAAGTAATTATTTCTCTCATGATGTTAATAAATTTAAAATTTCCTTTAACATTGGTTGAAAATAGCAAGTGTTTGTTGCTATTCAAGGTTTACTGTTGTAGTCAATTGATTCAACCAATTGCACGCTTCTTGCATTATGTTTTTAATTTCTGATTTTGTCTTCTATCTTAATCCAGAGATGAAAGTATACTGTTTTAATTCGAAGACATATATGTTTTCTGCGTAATAAACATGTTGAAAGTCCTCTTTTAAATCATTACGTGACAAGTATTGTTCTATTATAAACAAAAAATAAATATTTATCTTCCAATGTTTTGTGACATTTTTTTGGTGTCACTTCTACTATGTGATCACTCATAAAACAAAGTAGAGATCGCCTTAATTACATGAAATGACTAACTCTTATAATTCTAAGCATATATTATTCATTTTTGGTGATTTTTATCGCAACCATGTATCAATGGTTGTCTATGCATTGTTACTAAGTATGATTTATTTAAACCTACTAAAGAAATTATAACTTAGTAGAGTGCAAATGTTATCGAGCATTGAACACAGTAGCATACATCAAGAGATAGTCTTAAATTCGAACTGTTGTACTTAAAGTTATAGCAATGGCAATCAAGTGACATGAAAGAGTTTACATCTGACCAGGTAAGTAGCTTTATGTTAGATAACAGTCTTAATTTTCATCTTCTGTGCATGAATTTAGAGCAACGCCATGGTAAAAAAAATGGTCACAATGGAGAATTAAATTGAATTTTGACACAATTTTATTAGTATAGTTTTTAATCGGCTTAATAATAAATTGCTAGAAAATTCTTAACTGGATTTCACAACAATAGTTCATATGTTAACGTTTAGTTAGATAGCATAGGAAACTTTACATATTAGAAATATCACTAAAACTCTATACATATTTAAAACAATTAAGTGAATAATAAACTGAAATATTGTAGAAGTTAATTTGTTGCAATACTATGTATTTTCTAGATAGTGACTCTGTGATCTTCCATTTAATGCTATGTAGCTGTTGGACTGCTTGGAATATTTGTAGATGCAAATAAAGTGAACGAAGTAGAGAAAGTTGGGACAACTATTCCAGATATATCAAATTCAGCAGTGACTGTTAGATATATATAACCATAGCTTACAGTTTATGTTAGATAGATTAGATTTTTCCTGTAATTTTATGCATATTGTCATAGGTGATATTTCATGAAGCTGACATTTTTTTAACATTTTTCTTAGTAATTTTCATTTTATACTTGGACTGCAATAATTTAAATGAGTCCAACTATTGGATCTTACGGTTGAATTGGCAGTACTTTTTATTCTTATTAGGTGTCACTATTCAAGTTAGTTAAGTTACGTGATTAGGATTTGTTTGAACAAACTTATTTATTTTTCTTTAGCCTAATATCAGTCTGTGTATTTATAAGTAGTGCATAATTCTTATTTTTTGTTGAAAATGAACAAAATACTAATATTAAAGAAGAAAAAGAACTAATTAAATAAGTAGTTAAAAGTTGACAAATATTAATGCAATCTATAGTAAATTCGTTATTTTATTATTAGGGGTGTGTAGTTAAAAATGAACCAATTAAGTATCAAGACGACATGCACTAAGTTGGGTGTAGAGTTATCAAACAAAACTATTGCCTTGCCATGCATTCAAGTTCATTTTTTATAAAGTTTTAAATCAAATTAATTTCACTGTTGTATTTAGATACTTTGTGTACACTTCTATTGTGTAGATGTAAGACAGGAGACAA
Organism: Allium fistulosum; assembly: GCA_030737815.1. NCBI lineage: Eukaryota > Viridiplantae > Streptophyta > Magnoliopsida > Asparagales > Amaryllidaceae > Allium > Allium fistulosum. Next base: position 1,286,279,059 of record CM060903.1, on the reverse strand, counting down.
TGGATATGATAGTAACGATTACTAATATGGTAGAGGTTATATATGATTACAAAGTTATGAAGAGTGGTGTTACTATCAGCAAGATTCTGATGGCTATAACGATGGACAACATGTTCCATAGTTCAGATTAGCTTTAAATATTCATTCAATATGCGTATTTCAATATCATTACTTTTATAAAAGAAGAGCTAATGGTCTTTTTCTTATGAAATGACTCAAACAACTACCTATGCACACATTTAGATACTATCGGCATACAAAAAGTCTCTTTGATAGTATACATGTTATTACTCTTATAAAAAAGTTATTGGGTGGTAGTTAAAGTGCTTTCTGATGCATAAGTTTTAAATCCTTCAAATTCTATTGATACTTCATGTTACCATCCTACTATGATTATTTAGTTAGCCATGGTATAGACTTTTGGTATAGAATATGAGTACTATTCAAACCTGGAAATAAACCAACTCGTTTGTACAACTTATTTAGAGATTTATATTTTCATAAAGAGTATAATATTTTGACTTTTTGATTCTTTATTTCGGTTATACCTTTTGATGTTGATTTTATGTATGAAACAATCAATATTAACCTTTAAAATCATGCACATATAGACATATATAACTTATACATGTTTTTTAATAATTGGACAAAAGTTACCTATTATGCTTAAGATACACACAAGAATAAATATGCAAACTGTTCCAACTTTATTCTAACCTAGATCTTTTTTAGTTGATTAATTGTTTATAGAAGTGCGCTTTCAGCATTATAATAACTAGGTAAAGAAGGAATGTTGTAGTGTTAAAATTAGCTATCACTTTGTAAATTTTTTTGATGGTATAGAACTGCTATATGAAAGATAGTTAATCAAGTTTTTAGCTGTGTAAATGTTCCTTTTTGCTAAAATTTGCTCCATTAATGCTCCATGTTAAAATAATATATCATTCATTAATAATATTTTTAGGCTATCTGGTTTCGTACAAAATTTGATAGAACTTAGAGCATGCATGATGTATTGTATGACCATATGAACACCTATTGGTATATGTATTACAAAATTAATAATATATTTAAATCACACATTAATAACTACTTTGCGCTATATTAGTCTGAAACAAAATGTATATATTTCTCTAGATGTCAAAGTGATAGTGCAAGTGAGTTTAATGTGAGGTTACATACCATTTTCAGATACCAAAAATAATCTTTGAAGAAGAAAAGTGAGATGATCTGCCTTTTTTACTCTTAAAAATCGACACTAATATATCATCGATATTCATATGCTGCAAATTCAAGTATCGGAAAGGCAGATTAATCAAGGGTAAAAAGAAAATAACACAGAAACTGAGTAGAAAACAAAATCTCACAGGAATGGAATAATCATATATTATTAACCACAAAAATCTTTTACAGTGGAAAATTTTGAATACAATATCAGAGTCTAACCTAGATTCAGCTTGAACAATTCTAAATCCTTTGTCCTTACAAATGCTGAAAACAATAAAACAAATGCAACATAAAATAGAATATGTCCATACGTTGATGAAGATCTCCAACTCTCCTTTGAAACTCCAAGTGTCTTTAGCTAAATCTAAAATTACTCAGATCTGACCCGATTATTAAAAATACCCGGATCAGGCTTGACAAACCAGCATGAGAAAACTTGGATTATAAATGTATATGACAGTGTCGTAGATCAGATTGATGCTAATCAAAACTTTTGAAAAGAAGGGTATCTTATAAGACCACGCCATATATAAACACAGATAGGTTTTTATCTTACGGTAACCAAAATACTTTATACTAAAACAAATTTGGTATTATCATTAATGAAATCAGTTTAAAAACACTTTTCAAATAAATATATATACAAAGTAGGTATCAATACCCGATAATGTCAAATGGTGTATATGATGCCAAAGGGGTAGCTGACTTAATTTATTTATGTAAATTTAGATTTTAATTTACTTCCTCTCCCAACTATTTGAACATTTCGACAGAGGAAAAATATTGAATCTCTCATTTAGGGTTAAGGTAGAATTGAAGCTTTCTATAAAGAGAAATTTTGTTAAGCCACGAATAAACTAAAGCTAAAATTTTTTTCCAGTTATTTTAAAACATATTTAATACTAACTTAAATTTTGTGAAAAGAACAATCACAACTCCCTTCTTTTTCTCTCTTTCGTAGCCTCTATTCTAACATCCTTTCAAATAGATTGAAACCGTAGCGCGATAGTGAATGAGAAATTCCATCGCCCTAACATTTCCATCTATTTGCCTTTTCCTAATCCAAATCGTTCTGTATAGGTTGCACGCCCTTCTTCATCTCTCCATTTACCGATTCAAAGTTTTCTCGCGTTACCTATAGTTTCGAATCCCAATTCTGCTACTTTCAATTTCAACCCATGTTGCTTTGATTTTCAACTTGGTTGCGGCACGGGTATGATTATTCCAACTTAAATCTCCTTTTGATATGCCCTAATTTATTCAATTCCTCTATGATATATCTATTAGAGTTTTTATGTTTAGTTTCCACTGCTTGCAATTTCCTTCTGCCCTATTGTACCTTCTCATTTAACTTTAATCTCACTATGCCATACCATATTAATTTTCTGCGATTTTTGTTTGAAACTTAACAGCTTTAACAATGTTTGAATTTTACTAATTGACATTTTACTATGCGCTCATTTAATTTTAGCATTGTCATGCCATATTCGGTTAAGTTTCTATGAAGTATGTTTAGATGTTTTACACATTAACATTGTAAGTTCAAAATAGTATGCATAAAACAAATAAAAGAATAACTCGGTTGTTTTGAACCTTATGTATCCCCAGTAAAAACAATATTTAGGATTTCATGTGTATTTTTTCTAAACATCGCCTTCTATATTGAATTCAAATGTTATATTTTACATTTTGTTTTTAAAGTTCAAGAAAGGTCATTTGATATTGTATAATAAATTTAAACTTAAAGGACTTTTTAGTTTTACGTATTGAATTCATTTGCCAAAATAGTTTCACATTTTGTCAGTATAATTTGACAAATATGTACTTTTAGGACATTTACAGTTATGAACAATAATATATACAGATTTAGTGTTATTGAGTATAATATCCACTTATTGTAGTTTTAACAAAATGTAGTTCATGCTGATATAACCCAATTGTTTTCAAACATTATGTTTTCCCAGTACTAACAATATTTCGCTTTCCATATTTATGAAGCTGTATTTTCAAATCTTTGTTTTTTATATATAATTTTAATTTTCCGTTTGGCATATTGATTTAACAACATCAAATGGCTTTTTGATTTTTGGATATTGATTTAATATCTCAATAAAGGCTTTCTAATTTGACATATTACCTTTTGTGGAAAATAGTTTCTAATTTTTTATTTTATGTTTCTGCTTCTTTGAGTAACCCAGGTTTTTTACTAAACTAATACTTATGAACATTAAATTTTACCGATTTAATGATATTGAATTTTTTTGGTTGCAATTTGGAAAAGAATATTGGTGTTCATGCCGATCTGACTATATTTTCCTTACTTGCCTATAAGTGTATGTATTTCACTTTTTTGAGTGATAGGGATAGTGTGGTAATTTGTTTCCAGTCTTGAGGTTTATTATGTATTCAGTCTTTAGAAGCACATAATTATTCTCCTGCTTTTTGATTAAAAATAATGAATTTATAGAAATTGCAATTTGGAAAAGATGTTTTTTCTAAACTTCAACTTTGATTATGTATTCTGTCCTTAGAAGTGCATATTTCTTCTACTCTTTGCTTAAAAATAATGAATCTTTAGAAATTTCAATTAGGGAAAGATGTAATTTCTGAACTTTAACTTTCAAAATGTAAATTTTTTATATTTATATTCTGAATTTAAAAAGCTTTTAAATTAAAAATTATCATATTTTTTCTGACTCGAATTCAAAGTTTCCGCTCAAAGTTTCCACTCAATTATTAATACAGGATTTTTAAGGCTAAAATTTTCTTTTTCTTTGTTTACACTTCTCAAATATTGTGTCTACTTTATACTTCTCAAATATTATGCTTAAAATATGATTCCTTTCGTCAATTATGGTAGTGAAGTATTTTCATATCTTTGTATATAAGTATATTTCTAAACTATAACTTTGCAAAGACAAATTATATTCATACATCAAAATTTTCCTAACATACACCATTATTTTACTAAGAAAATCTATGACGAAGTTACCCTTCTACTTACTTGAAATTTTCAAATTTTTCTTACAACCCGTCAAATAAAAATATTAAAACTAAAGATATTCGATCAAATTAATGTGCAATATCATCAAAGCATTAAGTTTATTCCCAAAAATGGTTGTTGCGATTTCTTTTGTTTTATGCTTGATTTGATGGGTTTCTCAAACTCAAACAAGTAAAATTTAAACCTTTAAATGATACTTTATTTGAAAGATAAAAATTATACATACATTATAAGCTTCCACTATAAAATGGCATTCTGTATGAAAATCTGGGGTTATATAACTTGATCCCATTCATTTCCGACCATTCAACATTTGCAGAAAACAAAGAACAATTGAAGTAGCTTTCATTGATATATTTCATTTGGATATGATTATGTCTATTTTTCATATCATTAATGGTATCATCATTTACCAAGTTAGTAATCGACGTTAAGTTCAAATCTTATAGTATTATATTTGGAGCTAGCACCCAAACTTGAGTTTAAATTCATAAGCATAACAATACAAAATGACATTATGAATGAATTAAATAAGATTTGTGTACTTATGTTTTTTACTTCAGAAAACTTATAATTGAACTATAATCGAACTCTCCTAATATAGAAGTAATCACTTTAAATTAATTATAAATAGCAAAGAAATTCATACCGATGATGGTCTGAGTTATCTAATATCTTGATCACCCTATAAGCATAATTTCTTACAACTTGCTTTGTCATTTCTTGTATATAATATAATACGTCTCGGTCTTAATTTCTTTGCTATATGGTTACATATGTTCATATTCCATTATGCAATTTATCAGTTTTTTAGGCCAAGAATAAGTGGAGATGGAAAACTACATGGTGTATGTAAAATGGCTTTGATAAAAGTTTTTGCAAGTTATACTATATTTTAATTTGTATATTTTCTTTCATTTATAATGATTTCTTCGTGTAAGAAGAACAACCTCAAAATTGGTTAATTGCTTAGTATAGTTCAACCAACCATGGTTTATTTTAGATGACTGAGTTGAACCCATATGTTTAAATTTTCATTTATAACACTATTATCTAACACAATTAATGAACGTAAAGCATTAAAATGACTAGCAGCATGTCTACACAAAAACAATTTTTGTTGTGGATTCGAAATGATAAATTGTTACCGTTGGATTGCTTATTTACCATTATGAGACTATAGAATTCATATATATTATATGGATTTGTATATAGCCTTATTTACAATTCTTGATATCGGACATTTATTCAACTTTTGGTAAAGAAATTAATAATATCAAAGGGAACTGCATCCATTGTATTAATATGAACAATGTGAATATAAATTGGTAAACCCATATTGGGAAAGACCTCTTTTTTGTTACTTACCTATTTGTTTATTAGATGGCAATACCATGTTTTCTTGACATATCTGAACCATCTAATAAATTAATTCTAACTTATCAATATATATATATATATATATATATAATAATTAGGTTTAATTTGCAGTCCACCTTCAAATTTGATACCTGAATTTGATTGTTTTACAAGTCTACAGATGGAGCTTTATGGTGATTAAATTTTTACATCTAATCATTGCAGATTTTTGGTTCTTAGATGTCTAGATATAAGTTTCTATTTTTTGGGATACATTCATTCCTCGAATGGTTAAGACAAGATTTAGATCTCTATGCCTAGGTATCCTAGAATGATGCCTTGAAAGTGTAAACTTCCATTAAAATAGATTTGTAAATAGTTTTATCAAAGTCATTTTCTATAATTTTGGATATATCACAAAGTACTCTAGATCCCACAAGTATATGACATTAAATGCTTTTGATTACATCCATTGGAAGTAATTTTACATTTGAATGTTTTATTGTTAAATTTTTGGTCTCACTACACATTTTTTCCTCCTGACGTGAAAATACTTTGTGATTAAATTCCATGCTAAGGCTGTTATGACAGAACTAATTAACTGTTAAGTACTAAACAATTTAAAGTTAGAATTATATTTTCTTGAAACAGCCAATGATAATAGAAAATGCATGGCCCAAAAGTTCAACAAAAATTTCACATTGATAAAAGCTTTAAATATCTATTATAATTATGAATGTTTAATGCACATCTAGATGCATATCTATAACAAATGGTGATGTAGACTTGGATAACTGCATAACTTGATGACTATTAGCAAAGGACATAGAAAAAAACTATTAATGACATAATTTACCTTAATAAAATGTGGGAAATTTTATAAAGTAAGAAATCATTATGATGTTGAGTAAATGAGAACATGCCTTCATTAGACCACGTTCATTAATTCTTAAAATGAGTTATACGAAAAGATTTTTCTATATTAAAGTTATGGGCTTAGGTACATATTACTATTCTATTTTGCATCTCTAGCATTATATTATTTCGTAAAATTTTGACAAAGGTAAGCTTCTAATTAGTTTCAAAGGGTTAAATTTTGTTTCCAAGTTACGTGATTACCATGGTCACTTAGTATGCCTCATTTGCTTCGGTCTAATTGTTATTGTTCCCCAACAAATGTGATATATATTACCTTTTTATAGATGACATATTTCTGCAGCTAAAAATTTGGTTGTTCTTAGAAAGTAGAATTTACTTTTTTCCAACAGAAAAACTTCGACATTATGCATTAAAATTTATCGGTTTCATCATATACATACTATTTTAATGTCTATGATCTTAGTTTAGTTTGGAAGGTAAGCAAGTGATATAGATGAGTTATTCATCCCAGGTGTATTAAGAAGAGGCGGAAGATCCAAAGGTACGAAAAATGATGTGTTTTAGGAAAAAAGAGAAGGGTTAAGAATAGTTTCTATATATTATGGCGATTTTTTAACTCTAATAGAAATTGTATGAAGTGTTGCAATAGAGGAGGTTGACAATCCAATGTGGCATATTGTTCACTGAGAATAAGAGTGTTCCTTATTGAAGAAGAGCACTAGAAATTTGACATAAATAGATCTTCTTCTCCTTTAGTGAAACTCCATGTTTATGTATTAAGCAAAATAAGAATTACTTTATATTTTTGTGCATATGAGGACTCTCTCACCTTCCTAATAGTTTGGTATCATAATTTATCCATTTTCTCAGTTTGTGTTTAAGACCTGTTAGCAACCCAACTGTGGTTCTTTTTGTTGTTCCCGTAGTTTTCATTTTCAATCTATGGTGCATCATCTAAATGCTTAACGTTGAGGTTAGTGGTGTTGCTTAAATCCAGTCTGTATAAACTATCTTCAGTTCATTGCATACTCCAAATGTCTCCTAGCTAATAGGTCTATATTGTAGATATTTCATTCGGTTATATCTTTGTGTTCACTTTATTTCCATGGGCGTGAAGGATATAAAGTATTCCCTATTTTCAGCTTTATTCCAAACTTTAATTCTTAAACCTTATGAATAGAAATACAATATTATTGATCTTGTAATCATCATCCTTTAAAAAAAATATACTGACATCATCAAAACATTTCAGAAGTAGTTCAACCATCTTAAACAATAATTTCTCTATTATATTCAATGCAAAGGATGACCATATTCGATGCAAATCAAGGTATTCATATATATGATTTGAATATCAAAACTAGATTGACATACTCCAGCATCAAAATATCAATTGAAAAGGCAAAGTTCAACTCAGAACAATTTCTAATACTTTCAAATTATTATAAATTTTCATATCACTTACTTTACTAGATTTTCATCACTTATGTTAGCTTTATTAAAGTACTTTTAAATCTCGGTTATTTCCCATAAAATGAAAATCATGAAAATCCAATATTTACTTTTTTTTCAAGTTAATTTTATACATTTGAAATTTAATAACTGGAAAATCCACTTCTAATAAGAAGCTATATATATATATTTCTATAAAACCCAAAGGATTTTCTTTCTATACTCAATAACTTAAATTTTTATCTTGGTACACAATATATCTTTATAAACAAAATAATATTTTTTTTATCTACAAATTCTTTTTCACAAAAATTTCCATAAAAAAAACATCTCTAGCTTTTTTTACATATCCAAAGCTCTCATATTTTCATTTCGTTAAAAGTTAAAACAACAATAAACCTCAAATTCACAACTTTTTCATAACACTAGAAAAAAGAACAATAACACGATTTACTGGATCAAAACACAAACTATAACGTGTATTTTGTATTTACTTTTCTGAAAGATTAGTATAGGGATTGTAATCATACTAGTGTGTGTTTTTTTTCTGATGTTCAGGTAAGAAATGAATCAATTGTAAAACCAAAAATACTATGTACAATTAACTAAATGCAGTATAAACTTCATTTGTACCGTTACACATATGAAAGTTTGAATAAATCACAAGAAAATATAAAGAAGAAGGTTCAAGTGCTTTTTTTTTCCTCCATCTTGGTTAGTTCTTTTTTTCTTCCTCTTTTGTGCTGCTGCATATTGCAACAGCAGTCAACTATCACTACTAGCAGCAATACTTTTTTTTCCAACAAACATTCACTTTACATATATATAAAAGGTTAAACCAGTTCATAACCTCAAGTGCAATGCACATGGAAACTGTTATCCTAGTAAAATTTGCAATGTATTCTGAAAAGTGGCCTAGGAAAAAAAATTCATATATCATTTGAAAGCATGTACTTGAAATACATCATTCATGCATGCATACATGATAGTACTTCAAACCATCATATCTCAAAAAAGTCTACCTTATTTTATCATGTTATAATATGTATCCTCTTAGTGATATGAAATAATAAAAAAATTATCAAAATTTATAGATCATAGTTAATTTCGTAGTTCATAAACAAGAAACTTAAACTCAAATATCATGGATGAGATGAATTATCATATACCCATTTACCCAAAAAGAAATTAGAGGATGAGTGATCCTTATAAACAATAATCTTCAATAATTGGTGGCTACAAGCCAATGGCTTTCCTTAACTTCTGTAAGAAAGTATTGAATTTGTAGTGAATGGAAGTGTTTCTTACTTCAATTAATTGGAACAATTTTTTGGCTTTCCTTTATAACCACAAACCTTGCAAGCCTATATTTACTTATTTATTTTTTTGATCAAAATTTCAATCATTATTTTTATTTAGCCAGTCACTACAAGTGGGTTTCAGACCACTCTCATGTCATAGCAAAGCAAGAGAGCTTCGAAGAATTAACATATATTAAATAAAAAGGAGTTTAACTCATAATACATCTTCATGTATTTATATTTCGAATAGAACATTGAGCTTATATATAAAATACTCCATTTTTTGAATTATCAACGCATACCCTTTTTCCATCCCAAAGTATCATTTGCATATATTATTATTTTCAAATGTTGTTATGTTAAATTACCTCGTTTAAGTATTTAGGAATCCCTATCGATAACGCTGATCAGATAAATCGATCAAAATTCTTAAAACACTCAACGGATAGATCAGCACAAAATTTATTTCCATACGATATACAAATATTTTCAATACTTTATACTTTTCCAAAATATTTGCATGTTTATAGTAATATAATCAAATTCCACATATACGTAAATCCTTTATCAAAAAGATTTTAATTTAAATAGATGCTTGCTTTTAATAAAATCCTTTCAATTAATCTTAGATATACATATAAGAATAATTCAAAGATTACAATTCCATAGTACACTCATTCTTCAATAGATACTTCAATTAAACATCAACTTTTAAATTTTCTATAATATTTAATTCATCACAACTTAACATTTAGTTAAGTATACTTATGAATTAATATTCCACTTTATATAAATTTAAATTTTCAATATTACTTGCAGTAACTGCATCACTGAAGACAACACAAGTTTTTATTGTTATTATTGAGCAGGTTTTAACTCTCAATTGTGATTCCTACTCAATATTAATTTTGCATAATCACTTACAATTTTAAAACAACCAAGCATCCATCAACCAATCGATTTTTATTATATCTTATTTTATTTATAAGTATATTTTCCAATTCCAAATTTAATTAGATACATGTTATTTTCATTCTATATATTTTATAACTATTAATTACTTAGACATTTTTATTATTCCCCAACGATTCTACTTTGGAGAAACCACTAGCTTTTATTAATAATTGGATTTGTCCAGATTCAATTGGGTTTATAAATTCTTTGAGCGAACTTCTTATTCAATTCCACATTTTAAACTAGGCATAAATACAACAAACATTGACGCAAACAACGTATATTTTAATCAAACAAACAAATAATCGCCTTCAACGGAAAGCTATTTTCTAGCTTTCGCTGCGCACTCTGACCACTAACAAATCAGGACACAACATTTTAATTCTAAGTCATCTATTATTTATAGTATCCATTAAATCTCACTCTTCGCAGAAGTGAGTTCCAATTTTAGAATCAATTTCATAATAAAAATTTGTACAGTAATTCAAAAACTTTTCAAATACGTCCTAATGATTATTCCCATTAATCATTTATATTTCTATTCCTAATAGTTAATTAAATTACTAACTACTACACACCCAAGGGACGAGACTCTAGATCATCTAGGTCTAGATTTTGACTATGTGTAATTTATATTCTATAATGTTCTGCATCCAACTCTGATACCAAGCTGTAACGACCGCACCGCTATGCCCAGTTTAGAAAAGAACATTACTAGTAATGTAGTCTGCTAATCTGAAGAATACGGCTGGTTAAGGGTGATCAAATGAATATATCTTTATACTAACACTGACACGTCTTATTTACCATTTTGAGGATCTAAACTGAAAATTTGACATGTGCAGTATTAATATAAAGTAATAAACACACCAATTAATAATATTCAGAACAATATATAATATAGATAAAATAAGAATCAAAGTCATATATCGCAACGGCCTAATATACAACATATTTCATAATAAGATGCGAGTCTACAAAATGTCAATACTAGACTCGCTCTAATATACATCACATCTCATACTCTATATCAGGTACAAAATGACTACTGAATAATATACATGACATAGCTACTAAATGTCAATATACCTAAGGATGAAGTAAACTAAAACTATCAAAATAGTCTACTCCCAAGATAACTAAAAATCCAAGAGTCAATGAGTCCCTGTACCTGTAAAGTCTCGGCCAGACCGAGTATTAAAATAATAAACGGGTCAAACTATATCTAAATAAAAGGTGAGATGCTAATATCATAACTATATGACTTAAAATAATAGGCCATAATAAAATATGTCAAACAAACAATCATAATGAGGCATATTAGTTAAATTCACAACTTTATAATCCATAAATGACTTAACTCTAAAATAAGTCATCTCAAAATATGCCTAAAACCCAAAAATCCATAAAAGGCATATCAAACTAATAAATACAGATCTTAAATTTTTGACTTAAAAATAACCAAATTAGTCATAAATAAATTATGCCCAAAAAAAATACTCAAATAAGGCATATCTAACAAATCACCATTTCATAAATACATATCAAGTCTCAATAGACTATCATATCAAAATATGGTGATAACTAATTCAAAATTCCTCAGAGCCATAAAGGATACAGAATATCCATACTAAAAATCTTTGAAGAAACAATCATCAATAATAAAATTATAATGGTAGTCATCTATCAGTTTAATACAGTGACACGAAATCTACCGAAAGAGACCCGCTACATAGAAAGGAAGCCTTTCGAAAGAGACTGCAGATTAGGGACACCGCTCAAAGAAAAGTGCAGCCGTGTACCTAATCTGTCCTATGCAAATTTACCTTCCGAAAGAGGTAAACATTGTCTAACTGTATAAAACAAAATAAACCGATAGTTTGTAGTATCTGTAGACTACGATGCATGTAAAAATCTACTTTCCGTAAGAGACAGCCGTATTTATACTATAACAGTTCTTCCGAAAGAGATCTAACTACCCAAATCTAAAAATGTATCGATTCTCAGATTGATGAAAAATGAGTTATTTTTCTCTCAGGGATCTATCAGTATGAAATTTGAACACCTTAAGATAATACAACTCTAAGTGTTAATTATTGTCGCTCCAGTAATCACAAGAATTTAACTAACCGTCCCATACCAAATAGTAAATTCAAGTATTTACTAAAAGCTAGTAATTTTCACTCAAACTCTATCTGAAAAATTATAATAATAATCGAAAGAATTGTACACAATATCCCATACCACCCGATAATACAATCGTTTATTAAAATTCTTTGTTTCATAAAAAATCATGAAACCACATTGAAATGGAAATCATTCAATTTTCCCATTAAAAATCCAAATAGATTATTAATCCAATTTTAATTCAAAGAAGGATTTTATTAAAATTTACTTTGATTTAAAATTTTGAAATAATAAGAAAATCTCTTTTAATATATATATATATATATATATTTATACATATAAAATCATATGTATTATAAATAAAAAAATTTCCAAAGCTTTTAAATTCATTATAAATCCCTTTTTACTATTTATAAATAGATAAATATCCATATTTGCTGATATAAAGAAAATCATTTCTTTTCAAACGAATTCCTAATAATATATTAAATCTTTGCTTTTCTGATATTATTATCTCTAAAAGTATTTTCTAATAGTAATAATTTAAATCTTTAAATATGATCATAAGTATAATATATATACAAAAAAATGATTTCAAACTATATATCTTATAAAAATGATTTTCCAAAACTATTCTTCAAAAATTACATAATTTAATATCTATATAAAATATATTATTACTAAAATTTTTTTCAATTTCATAGAATAGAAATTCTATACGCCTCAAAATTAAAGAATCAAGTGCAACAAAGAATCAAAAAATTCGAAATGCATCTTCTAAAGACAACATCGCTCTATATAAAAAATTATTCCAATTATAGGATTATTTGGCGATCCGAGTTATTTTCCAACAACTATGGTCACACAAACAACTTATATCTTTTTATATAATTTAATAAATTTAATTTGCAATTGAACAAAATTCTGTTTGCAAATTGACTTCTTTAATCTACATAACAATCCATATACAATAAATTTTCAATATTTCAAACCAACAATTCATTAAAACAATCCAATCAATTCAATCAACCAACGTAATCGATTATAGGGTAATTATATATATATAAAACAATAGAATGGTATAGATGTGTCAGTTAAAATAGATTAACTCACCTTAATCATTTGTTTGCACATACTACAACCGGCGATCGAGCCTCGACCAAACACTGAAATACCTCAATTATATTTGCAACCTACCTGAGCAGCCTTAAACCGTGAACAACAACCGTGCATGCTCATCCTCCCATGACATCGTTGCCTCCACCTTCCACGAAGATTATGCACGCACCAACAGTCGTCAAGACCACCTTTCACGCCCGTAAGCAAACGTCGGGTCGTAGCTCCGAGTCTAAATCACGCGCTCGACCTCTTCTCCAGCCCAGGTTACATCGTCGGTGACCACCAGGCCATGTCCCTTCGACCGCTCCATTCGTCTCTTTTTTTTCCTTTTCTTTTTTTTCTTTCTAACTCGATTTGTGAATTTAGGGCATCAGGATGTACGGGTTTGGAAATGGAAATAGTAGAGGCTAGGTGATTGTTAGTTTGAATGGGTTTAGTTAGCTCTTGGGCTCAATTTGATTAAGGATTAATTTAAATTTCCATTTGGCTTTCAATTTCAATTCTTTTAAATTTGAATTTAAAAATGAAATTAATACTTGTTATTAAGTTATAAATATTTTGCAATCTAATTGAGGTTGATTTGCATTTCATTACAAAATATATGTATTTTGACGATTACATAATTTTATTCACTCCAATATCATTTCACTTTGTTCAGTTATTCATTCATTCATTCAATTTATATAAAAGAACAAATTTATCCATCTTCGTCTTATTGATTCTATAAACATCAAATAAAATTCCTCTTTGTCTATTTCAATATATAAAATTATTACACTATAAAATATTTTATATTTATTAAACCTTACAATTTAATTTTTAATATATTATCTAAAAATGAATTTATTAACTACACTTTAATTCTATAATAATTTTATTCCAATAATAATTATTATCAAAAATAAAATTCAAACACTTATATTTTAATTAAACTAGTTTAAAATTAAAGCTTTTAAAATAGGGTTGTTACAAGTGCTACATCTAACATAACAAGATCTTTATTGTAATCAATCTTATTGAATACATGATCTTGCAATATGACTTATTTGCTCAAAAATTTTAATAAACAATTTCATCGAGGTTTTGTACATTACAAATTGCGACTATTCACCATATAACATTTGTTTGTGATTGAATATCAATCGAATGTACATATTCTTATATTACTATAGAGTTCAAAACTAATAAAAGATAACGTACAGTCTCGTGCAAATAAACACCCAAGTAATCAACGTACGCATGTTTGAGTAGCTGTATAATTTAGCACTTGCATGGGTCTATAAGTGACAACATACCAAAAGATTTATTCGTAAGTATATATTATATTTCTATGTCAATCTTATTTAATTTATTTGCGTATCATAATTGAGAACCACTCCATTAATTTCATTAGTTATACAAATTTATCGAAATAGATTGTTTCGACTTATATAACATATATTCAAACAATATTTAAAAGGTTAAATATTATAATTCCTTTTTCTAATAAGGCACCTATTAGACTTTATGTTTCTCAAAATCCTAAGAGAAAACACAAAAATCTTTTGATTTCTCTAGTGAGCGTTAGGATTCGCTTACCTAAAGATTGTAACCTTGAGGAATATCAATAAATCATAGGCCCACAAGAGAAGGATAACATTTATCTATTGTATCATATACAACTCCTAACTCGTGGTCTTTATCCTAAGCTCATCTCGACCTTGAGGAATATGAGCATATCAAAAGAGATTATTCATCCGTACCCACCATTTCGTGGCGGCCTAGGTATAACGCACATACCTTGAGGAATATCAACAAATACATGCATGTTTCTTACCTCGTCTAATCAATATACTAATAGTATTGTGACGACCGCCCATGACCCCTGCACTGGACCTAGAGAAAGTGCGCTGTAAAGTGTGCCAGGCAGCCATGGACGATTGCCAGGGTAAATTAAAACAACAGAATCTATCGTATTACTCACAGCGCATGGACAAAATACAATAGAACATACATATAGTGAAGCTTCACAGAATAGAATCTCATCAATAAAACTTCATAATAGTTGAATACAAGCATCTGAGTAGTCAATACAACAAGCCTCACTACATAACACTCAGAGAAAATACAAACAGCGGAACACCCAGTACATATAGTAAGAAGATAATATGTAAGCCTCCAGCACGTCTTCGACATCAGCATCGTGGAAAGCAAGAACAACACCTGTCACCTGCTACCTAGTCTGCCCGTCCCAAAATGGACGAACAGCCCAAGGCAATAAGAGTTAAAACATAAAGCCTTGAGTCAGACAACAGTCTTAGTGAGCGGTAAATTAACTAACAACATACCAAAAGAGCATAAAGGAAAAGGAATAGGAATACAACCCTCCCACTCCACCTCTTTCTACAATGATAGCCCCCAGACACACACTAAGAAGAAGCAAACATAGAAGAGCATACAATTTAAAGTAAAGCAATTATCACTCGAGTCAAGGGCGATGTTTTCCAAGTACAAACCCCCAAGGCCTAAACCAAGATCAGATAAGCACCCAGAAAATACCGCTCTTGAGACCGAATGACGATACAACCAAACATCCATGACTCTGGCTATCACTGTTATCATTACTTCGATATCACCGTTAATTGAATGACCGACACATTCTTTCAGCCGTCCATCAAGGGCTAATGGAAACCCCGGTTCTAGACATAACTCTGCACGTCATCGTGACCTGTGCCTAGGACTATCGAATCTGCCCAGAGTACTTGACTACCAATCATTAGCCTTCAGGGACTATCGAATCTGCCCAACGTACTCTTGCTTTGAGCATGCTAGAACCTTCAACAATGATGAGATCTCAGCCTTCTAGTCATCCTCCTCAACGACTATTTTCATACTAGCTCAAGCGCCTCTCGAGCCAACCATTATCCTCAACTCGAACCATACCACCGAGTTATCAACATGCTTGGAATAATCCCGTCTGGATTAGACCAAGACTATCTCCTATCATGCCTCGCTTCATCACATCCTCGCAAAGCTTCATCTCAACATCATCATCGAATCTATGCATAAGAGCTTCATCATCCGCTACATATGCCACGAGCAGCTTTCCCAATTCAAGAGCCTTTCTCTTAGCTTTTGAACCATCTTCGACCAACTTGTCTAAATCAAATCATCAATCATCTAATTCATAGCAATCAATCAAGTCAAACATTAATTCAAGTAATCAAGCATTCAAATATGATCTAAATAGACAATTATAACAATAATGGCAATTTCGTAAATAAAGAGTCAAAAGTCCAACAAGCATGAAAACATGAGCAATGTCTCTATAATCTTGATGAATGAACTTGAATAGGTTAACACTTAGTAAAATGGTTGTCAAATCATCATAAACAATGGATCTATATGGATCTATACTTAAGTTTACAAAGATGCATGAAAATCACTACTTTACACCAAAATCAAGTCAACAATCCGATATACTCCTTTGGATCCGTGTGAGAGATAATCACCACTCACCAAATCACCTAAACACCTCAAAAGAAACCCACTTTAGATCTGGACAGCGAAGGATCTAACTTGATCTATCACTAATCCGTTTCAAACGATGAAATCTCTCTTCGAAGGATGAAGATCTTCAATCTAAGCTCTTCAATCTTCGATTTGATCTTCGATATGGATGAAAGGAATCACTAGATTAGAGTGGAGAAAATAAGTGAAGAAGTGTAGAAGTCGAGCACTCAAAATGGCAGCACTTCGTCGCTTCGAAATCCGGATCCCAAAAATAAAGAGAAACCCTCCTATTTATAGGCTGATTTCCCCTTAGGTCGCTCGGAGTTAGGTCATCCACGACTTACGACCTAAAACCCCACGACCTAAAAAGCCCACGACTTAACAACCTAACACCTGCGCGCGACTTATCACTACACGACCTAACACATCCCTACGACTTACGACTTAACGCAAGCGCGCTTATACGACCTAACGACTTAGCACTTAGCAGATCAGCGCCTTCATACGACTTACGACCTAACGAATATGCGACCTAACACAGACCGCTTCTTTGCGACCTAACAATTCCTCGACCTAACTACTCACGCGACCTAACTGGGTTACGATCTAACACTTAAGTCGTTTGGACGACCTAACCATCTTAGGTTGCTTACGACCTAACTATCATAGCACCCCATAGGTCGCTTACGACCTAACAACTTAACATCTTAGGTCGTCTACGACCTAACTACGCTAACTTCTATAGGTCGCTCACTTCTATCACCAGCTTCCTTAGGTCGTTGCCGACCTATCCCTTAGGTCGTTAACTCGCAAAGTTTCCTTATGCCGCTAACACTTAGGTCGCCACTTCCTATAAGTCGCCCAATCCTATAAGTCGTTCACTCGACCTAAGCCACCATACGACCTAACTGCTATACGACATAACTCCTATACGACTTATCTTCCTTAGGTCGTTGCCGACCTAACTTACTTAAATCGTTTCACTCCTTAAGTCGCCAACTTCTATAAGTCGTCCCATTCCTTAGGTCGCCTAATACCTTAAGTCGCTCCACGACCTAAGTCCCCAGGTTGCACCACTCTCTTAAGTCGCTCACGATCTAACTCCTACGCGACCTAAGTTTTGAATGACTTAAACCCTAGACGACTTAACAACATGCGACCAAATGATAACTGTTTTACGATGTTTCGATCCGTAAAAATACGGGTCGTTACATTCTCTCCCCCTTAGGAATTTCGTCCCCGAAATTCCAAACAAAAAAGAGCAATCAAAGACTATTCTGCACGCCTACCATCCATTGCAATCAACAAACCATGTATCCAATTCTAGCTTAGCATGCAGAATTCTAAAACTAGAACAAGTTACAATATCGTGAGATGACACGACACCTTAGGGCCATACCTTGAAGAGTTCAGGATGAGCTGCCTTCATCCTCTCTTCCACCTCCTACGTACAGTCGTTACCATCATCACTCCATTGTATCTTGAGCAACTTAACTACCTTCCTCCTAAGCTATTTCGTGTCGGTTTCCACAACACGAAGCGGCTTACGAGGTCTCTTATCGACTGGATCAACTTCAAAATCTTCACAGCTATCAGCAGAAACCACTGTATTCGAGTCGTGCACATACTTCCGTAGATAGGATATATGAAAAACATTGTGCACACTCGACATCTTCTCTGGTAACTCCAATCTGTAGGCGAGTTTTCCAATTCGCTCGATGATCGGGAATGGTCCAACAAATCTCGGAGTCAATTTTCCTTTCTTCCCGAATCGAATAACATTCTTCAGAGGAGAAATCTTTACAAAAACCATATTACCAACGTCGAATTCCAAATCCTTACGACGCTTATCGGCATAACTTTTCTGACGGTCTTGGGCTGCCTTCATTCGTTGCCGAATGACCTCTATACAATCCAAAGTCTGTCGAATCATTTCTGGCCCAAGTATCAGCTTTTCTCCAGTCTCTAACCAACATGTCGGAGAGTTACACGGTCTTCCATACAATGCCTCATACGGTGCCATACCAATGCTCGATTGGTAACTGTTGTTATATGAAAATTCCACCAAATGAAGATGATCTTCCCATGATCCTCCGAAATCCAAAACACAAGCTCTAAGAAGATCTTCCAAAACTCGGTTGACTCTCTCGGTCTGACCATCTGTTTGAGGATGATAAGCTGTACTCAAACACAACTCGGTTCCCAAGACTTCCTGGAAGCTCTTCCAAAATCCACTAGTGAACAATGGGTCTCGATCGCTCACTATACTCTTTGGAATACCATGGAATCGAACTATCCACTTAACATACAACTCAGCCAACATTGATGCAGTCCTAGTCAATCGAACAGGAATGAATCTTGCACTCTTAGTCAAACGATCTACAATGACCCAAATCCCTTCATTTCCCGTTCTTGTTCTAGGTAACCCATCAATAAAATCCATCGATATCTGCTCCCACTTCCATGTAGGAACTTCTAATGGCTGAAGCAATCCACTTGGCTTCTTCTGTTCGGCTTTTACCAACTGGCAGTTCATGCACTTGGAAATAAAATTTCCAACATCCTTCTTCATACCTTCCCAGTAGTAGGTTCTCTTCATATCCCGATACATCTTATTTCCACCTGGATGAATTGTCAGCTTCGAGTGATGACTTTCCTTCAGAACTTCACTTCTCAATTCATCTATATCGGGAACAACTAGTCGTCCTTGCTTCCGAAGCCAACCCTCTCGATCGACCTCGAATCCTTTATCCTTTTCTGGATCCAATCTAGATTCCAATTCACGGATAATCTTGACAATCTTATCATCTCGCTTTTGACTCTCGCCAATCCTTTCCACAAGAGTCGGTCTTATCGATAAATTTGCCAACATCTCAGGTTCCAATTCGCATCTAGGCCTGAAGTCAAATCCAGCTAAATACTCGAGATTCTTCCATTTTGAAAACATGGCTCCCAATCCTGCATGTCTTCGACTTAACGCATCTGCCACTGCGTTACCTTTCCCCGGAGTATAAGCTATACCAAAATCATATGATGCCAAAAACTCTAGCCACCGTTGCTGCCGAAGATTCAAATCCTTTTGGGAGAAAAGATACTTCAACGACTTATGATCTGTAAACAACTCAAATCGAACTCCCAATAGATAATGTCTCCACATCTTCAGAGCAAAAACAATCGCCGCTAACTCCAAATCATGAGTCGGGTAATTCCTTTCATGCGGCTTCAGTTGTCGACTTGCATACGCAACAACTTTATCCTTCTGCATCAGCACTGCTCCAAGTCCAGTACCACATGCATCGGTGTAAACCACCATCTCATCATTCCCACTTGGAATAGTCAAAACAGGAGCACTTGTCAATCGCTCTTTTAGGATTCTGAAAGCTTGATCACACTTATCTTCCCATCTGAACACCTGGTTCTTTTTCGTCAATCCTGTCAATGGTGCAGCCACCTTGGAGAAGTCTTTGATAAACCGTCGATAATATCCTGCTAATCCAAGAAAACTTCTCATATCAGATGCATTCTTAGGTCTAACCCAATCCTGGATTGCTGCCACCTTAGCGGGATCAACCGCTATTCCATTTCCAGAGATAACATGGCCTAAGAACCTCACTTCACTCTTCCAGAAGTGACACTTCGAAAACTTAGCCTTCAGCTGATGTTTCCGCAATATTTCCAAAACAATATGAAAGTGCGTCTTGTGCTCTTCTTCAGTTCTGGAATAAATCAGAATATCATCCACGAACACTAGCACAAACTTACTCAACTGATCTTTGAACACTCTATTCATAAGATCCACAAAATATGCTGGCGCGTTAGTCAATCCAAACGGCATTACCAGCCACTCAAAGAAACCGGATGGTGTCCTAAAAGCAGTCTTTGGCACACTATCCTTAGCCACTCTCAACTGGTGAAATCCCGTTGCCAAATCCATCTGAGAAAACACCTTAGCTTCGTGAAGTTGATCAAACAAGTCATCTATTCTCGGCAATGGATACTTGTTCTTCTTAGTCACTTTATTCAGTTCACGATAATCCACACACAACCTCAACGACCCATCCGCTTTGGTTGCGAATACAACTGGTGCACCCAATTCGGACACACTACGCCGAATGAATCCTTTCTGTAAAAGCTCATCAACCTGCACCTTCAACTCTTGCTGTTCCCTAGGCGCCATCCGCCTAAGAGGCATCACAACAGGTCTGGCTCCTTCAACTAGATCTATACGAAACTCGATCTCTCTATGCGGCGGTAACCCTTTGACCTCGTCAAAGACATCCTCAAATCCATTAGCGATTGGCACAGATGACAGTCCATCCCGTGGAACAACCAGCGAATACATGAAGCTCATGAAGACGCCTTATTCATGCTTACATCGTATCACAATCCTTCGCCAATCCACATTCTCGACTGTCACCTCCAACCTCTCACAATCAACCTTTGCCGCATACTTCCTAAGCCAGTCCATACCCAAAATAATTCCGAACCCCGCAAAGTTCAGAACAAAGCAATCACAAACAAAAGAGCAATCATGACTCGATACAATCAGACCACGGCATAACATACACAAACAAGACGAACCCCCAACTGGATTAGTCACAACCAATGGCCTATCAACAATATCCGGTTCTAAACCCAACCGGCCTACAAGTTCGCTACAAACAAACGAATGTGACGCCCCAGTATCAAACAACACTCTAACTGGAACACCACATAGGAAAAGAGTACCTTGAACCACCACACTCTTTCCTTTCTCTTCGGCGGTAAGAGCTTTCGAAGACGATGGAACAGCTCCTAAAGCATAAGCTTGCACAATCTGCTTGTCCTTCCGCGGTTCTGGACAATTCCTCTTGATATGCCCCGGCTTGTCACAGTTATGACACTTCATCGGTACCTTCGGATTCTTACAATCCTTAGAAAAATGGCCCTTCTGCTGACAATTGTAGCAAGTCACTTCGCCCTTCAACATATGGGATATGAGAAAAATGGGCCCAGACTGGGATAGATAATACCTCATCCTTAGCCCTATCAACAGACGGACTCCAGGTTGTAATACCGAAAGGTTTACCATCAATTAGAATAGGATCGGCCTCAAGAATACGCTGTCTTTCATCATTACGGGAGAATTTAAAGTAGAACATTGCATTATCAAAGTGAACACTTAATCCCCCTTTAGGCTTCCAAACTTGATTACAACGCGCTTTAACAAGCTGGTAGGCAGGATTGGAGTCAAGGAAAAAACCCACCAAATGGTCCTTACAAAAATCAACACCGGCCTTAATAAATTCCACTGGAGGAATCATAACTCCATTGATCTCTACTTTGTCAAAACAACGGGGAGAATGCACACCCGCATTTTTAGACAAGGTTGTGAACAATGATGACCATTTTGGAGCTGCCGAAGGAGGCAAAGGAACAACACGAGTTTCAGAAGGAGCAGAAATAGGGGGATAGAATTGGAAATGAGGAAATTAGGCTCGGCATTTTCACAAACACCTGGGGAGCAGGCACGATATTTTCCAATTTGAGATGAAACGAAAGCCACATCCTCAACCATAGTACCACATTCATCACTGCTTAACTCAACCATAGCCAATGACTTATCGTTCAAACCAATTGTTTTCCCCATTACGTCACCACCGACATTTGGATCAAGAGACAAGCCAACACCTGGCTTCGTCCAAGAGGAGCTATTTGCAAAGGCTAAGAGTGGAGACAGAGGATAATTACCTGAAACTATGAGCGGCAACTGAGGAGCAGCAAGCAGAGGGGAGCTCATGTCATTCATAAGACCAGTAAATGAACTACCAACGCCAGCCCGGACCAATTTATAGAGCAATACGTTGTCTTAGGCTTTGACAATTAGGGGCGCAGTAGATGATAATGAAGGAACAGACGCTGCAGCAGGAGGCGACACAGGGTTCATCGGAGAAAAAATATGAGCACCAGAGCGCGATTGAGAGCCAACCAGATAAGGCGGAACGGGCTTGGGATTCTTCATTGGAGGCATACGGAATAGTCGGGGCAGAGGCGTGGAAAGGAGAGATAATGGAAAGACGAGGTAAAGGAGGAAGGAATGAGGCACTTAGCCGAACGTGGAGGAGGAAGAGAGAAGAGACGCATTCACCAAATTATAAAGTCGCAGTCTCCATTAAAGTCGAAAAGCGAAAAAGTTCCATTCTATGTTCCTTAATAAGTTCCATTTTCATTTACTCCCCTTTTAGAAAGATTTTTTTGAGAAAAGGAACTTCTGAATTTATGAAATAGAAGAAAAATCATCAAGTCCAACCTATGCTCTATTTTACATTTGTTTTAAAAACGAAGAATCCCTTTCTCCAAGAATCGAAAACTTTTTGACTTAACTAATTTTAAACGAGAATTTTAAAAATGAAAAATCTTATTTATAAAAAAAAACATTTAATCGGAGACTTTTGACTCAAACAAAATTTTAAATTATGAATTTCCAAAATTTTCTTACTTTTTCAAAATAGCTTCCCAATAAATCCTTTGAAGACTTATTCTAAAAATTTAAGGGAATTTTCCAAAAACATTTTTATCAAATTCATTCACACGAAGTTGGACTTAGAAATTGACTTTGATTGTCCTTTCTATTGAACTTTCCTTCTTCCCTACACAGTCTTTATGAAAATCCGATTATCTCCTTGTGGTGATTAATGTACACCTTCTTGTGAGAGCTTGAACCACTCTTTCTTCCCATCTTGCTTCATTCCTTACTTCTAGTTGTTTACAATACATAGATTCCTATCTCATCTATTTTTATGTTTTGTGCTAGGCCCACTAGCCTTCATCTGTATAATTAAGGCTATATAATTTACCCTAGTGACAATTATACTACCTTATAATATTTAATTACTATCGAACATGTTTATTTTCTATTTCTATAAATGTCAATTTTCCGTAATAAATGATGATTATTCTAACGGACAATTTTTAAAGGTATTTATTTATTCATTCTAATTTTACCTATTATGCCTTCCTTATCTTTCCATAATTACTCTAATAATCTCTTTGATTCGTCCATTTATATCCTAATTGAATTCTTGTAACTCTGTATTTATTACATATTTATTGCCTTATTAACTTTGGAGTTACAATCTTTTCCTTCTACATTTCCAAAGGTAGTATTATTATTGAAGTAAAGGTTTGTCTAATGTTTTTGTGTACGTTTAAAATAAGCATATATATTTATATATAGTAGGATTTTTGAAAACATTTTCAAAAGTAACAAATACACCTCTCATACATATACCTATCCCTATTGATCAGGCAACCTAGGCTTTGATACCAAATGTAATAGTCACCCTGGTTTTACGGCCAACCTCTCGAGTACCACCATTCACCACCAACCCACATTGTCGGGATATATTGAAGTAAAAAATAAAGCTTCGCCGCAGTTCACAGTGCGAGAACCCCTTATCACTCTACATCAACATGCAACCAGGACTAGTTCGAGCCTCACTATATTAGTACTTGTACAATATAACTTAAATAGGAATACGTCTTACTTATTCTTCCTACATCATAAGTCTTTTCAAATATAAGCCCAAAGGTTAAAAAAAGCTTTCCATATATAAGCTCATGGCCAACTTGCTATCAACCCAATAACCCATATCTACCGTCCATAATGTCCTATTGATGAAAGAGATAGTACTCAAGTCACTTAATTCCTTTTAATGAGAATTAGACAAAATCGACCATTTAATAACTTATTTAAGGAAGGTCCACGTCATTTACTACCTATACCAAGGTGGACTCCTCATAGTAACTGTTTAGCTGACATTGCACATAATCTCTTCAGCCACTTAGTACTTCCTATTGAAGCAGGCCCTTTCCCGAGATATGCTCTACCATGCCTAACCCGTAACCCGGACCATTTACTACTTCCTACATAAAGAAGAGGCGGGCCCAAACAAAACCACCTGATACCTTCAATCTCTGAAGTAGGTCCTTCGTATAATGACCTGTATCCCACAGCGAGATCTCACATTAATTTGACTATTCATAGGTACTAGCATCCATATTATCTAGGCATATTTACTTATAGAATTTGGGACTAACCTCGCATCATTGTATTTACTTATTATAGGCGATGTCTTATATCAGCCTAAAGCCACACTACTGGTAGCCAGATTAGCTGGGCAGAGTTCCATGTGCTTTTGAATGACCTCGCATCCTGTTAGCACCAAAATTGGTCACTAACCTCGTAGAGAAAGATTGTGTAGAGATATAAGTGATGAAAGTAAATTAAACAGAGAAGACAATGCTAATCTAACTGCAGAAAGTAAGAACACCAAATTTATTGTGGTTCAGCGTAATTGCCTACGTCCACTTTGAGGTTAAACTTTATTGATCTTCTTTATAGTTGATTACAAATACAATTCGTGAATCAAATGATTGCATGAAGTTGTTTAAGTAGAGAAGATGAGTCTTGAAAATGGCAGAGTCTCCCCAGTGTTCTCTCCCCAAAAAAGGATCCCTTTCACTGTGACCCTGCCCCTCTATTTATAGGCAAATATGGGCTGGACTTCCCAAATGGGCTGGATGGCCGAACACTCTAGCCCCAGTACAGTGGTTGCTGCATGCCGATCCTGGTATGCCGAACAGTCCTTCTATGCCGAACGATACGCTGGATGCGTGGGAAGTGCAGGATGATTGTCAGTTGAGGCCGAACGTGTCTCTATCCGAAGCTCTTGAACGAAAAGTGCACGCTGGCCGAACAACATTGTCACCTTGAGTAGTTGTGCATACTGAATGTCTTCTGGATGCCAAGTACTCTCGTTGCCGAGTACTACGCCGAGTACCTTGGAGTGCCGAGTACTCCTGTTGCCGAGTACTACGCCGAGTACCAAGGAGTGCCGAGTACTCCTGTTGCCGAGTACTACGCCGAGTACCAAGGGATGTCGAACGCTCTTGTTGCCGATTTCTCCTATCACCGAGTTCTAATGATGCCGAACGCTAGGGAGCTGAGCATTGGTTGTCGCCGAGTGCCAGTTGACGCCGAACACTACTTGACGCCGAGTCTCCTGGTCGCCGAGCATTACGGATGCCGAATGCTATGGATGCCGAGTCCCACTGGATGCCGTGCGCTTCGCCGAACACTCCTGGATGCCAAGTGCTTCGCCGACCACTCCTGGATGCCAAGTGCTTCGTCGAACACTCCTGGATGCAAAGTGCTTCGCCGACCACTCCTGGATGCCAAGTGCTTCGCCGATCACTCCTGGATGCCAAGTGCTTCGCCGATCACTCCTGGATGCCGGACACTTTCTTGTTGCCGGGTGCTACCTGATGCCGAGCACTAGTTGCCTGGTCAAATCTCCAGGAAACACTTGCCCCCCAAAGTGTATCATGTGACCGAATGTGATGCACTTTGAATCTGGTTCAATTTCCCTTGATGATGCCTTCTCGAGAATGCCTGTGACGGAGGTGCGTGACGAGCGTGGTTTGGACGCCGAACGATACGTTCGAAGCCGGACAGCCCTCATGTGCTGCACGACACTTCGTTTTGATGCCGAACACTCTGGCATTGACCGGTTCTACCGGGTATAGCCTTTTCAACTTCTACCTCCCTCTATATAACCAGGTCCTTCCCGTCCCTTCTCCTTTACCTTTTCATTTCTGTCACTCTTCCAAGATTCGCAATTTTCTCTAGCCGAACAGATTTACAACTTGAACATTCCTTCCTAAGCTCCTAACTGCAATCTAGGTACTGCTCCTCGTATAACTCGAATAGGTTTCAAATGAGATGGTCAAGTTTGTCATGTAAAAAGCTTTCGAGTAGGTTGCCCCCATTGCCGAACGATAATGCGAGGCGAGGAGGAAGGATTTGAGGTGTTTGCACATGTGGCTTTAGCTCCATCGCGCCGAACCAAAGTCAAAAAAGAAGGAAAAGGAAAACGTTGGAGGTGGTAAGGGTGTTGGATGGCATAGCTATGGTTCGGCGTATGTTGTCATGCGCCGAATGATAGAGGCTGCCGAATAGTATTTCGTCTGAATAAACTAAGGCTGAACACTCGCAAGAACGCCGAACAACAACTTAGCCGAACGAACCAAAGCCGAATAATAACTCAGCTGAACAAAACCCAAGCCGAACATTCTTAGATGCCGAATAGTATCGAGGCCGAACAATACGATTGCCGAACAGAACTTAGACCGAGCAAAACAAAGCCGAACACTATACCTAGGCCGAACAATCTGAATGCCGAACAGGACTTTTAACTGGACAATGACTTAACCGAACGAGGCCTTTAGCCGAACACAGACTTAGCCGAACAAGGCCTTTAGCCGAACACTGTGGCATGTCGAACAAACATACATGCCGACCTATACTTAGGATGAACAATACAATTGCCGAACAACATTCTAATGCCGAACAGTATAAATGTCAAACTACACTTAGGCCGGTTACATTATAAATCACATGTTTTCTGAATCTGGAACTGTAATCACCACCAGGCGGGCTCTTTGAGACGGTCAGCGATGACGGTCTTCGAAGGCCACGATTCGAAGCTCATTTTTATATCTTTGAAATCTTTAGATTCTTATCACTTGTACACAATTGCTTGCACTAGTTCACACACCACGTGGGGGGAAAACTCATGTTGCTAATTCTAACGTTCAACATTTTTTTAAGTATAGTTTTCTCAAGCACTTAGCCAGGTTTGTTATTTATTGGGGATGTCGAGACAATCTAGCTCTGCCACCATATCCGACAGGCCTGGGTCGTCATCAAGGCAAGGAGCCGCTTATACTTCTAATCCGTCGACTTCTCCTGCTCATAACTTGGCACCTGATGCTCTGGAGGCAACCATCCTACTAGACAATCCGATCGATTCACAAGCCTCGAAGATCAACGAAGCTGCTCTGCGACGGATATGCTCCATTCATGGGATTCCTTTTGCCGACGTGTTAGTTCCTTCAAGACACGATCGTCCTCATCTGCCCCCAGTCGGGTACACTACCTGCAACAAGTTCATGTGTTGGATGGGCAGCTTGCCTCCATTCAATTTATTTCTTCGGGATGTACTGCAGTATATAGACATAGCTCCGTCACAGCTGCACCCGAACGGCCATGCATTTCTATATGGGACTTACTTACTTTTCATGGCCGTCTTCTCCAGACCTCCAACCGCCGGTGATATCAGATACATTTATATGTTCAAGAGACGGAAAGACAGTCCTTCCTTTATGTTCCTCGAGCCATACCGCAAATGCCAGATCTTGACAGGGGCATGTAGTAAATTCGCCCTGTACAAACAGGAATGGTTCTATGTGCGCTGCCCTTCTGGTTTCGCTAGGAGATGGGTTGAAGGCAGTAAGTCTCTCTGCTGAGTCACTATTCGTATTTAATCGGAGTCATGCTTTTCCTAACTCTTCATTTCATCTTTTCAGGTATCAACCCGCGTCCGGAAGGCCGAGGATATTCTGAGGCTGTTGAAGCCATTAGAGCTCTTCCTGCTGAGGATCGAGACATCCAGACTATCATTTCAAATGAATCACTGTCGGGGTTTGGCTTGCTAGCCCCTGGTCGTCGGATTAGCCTTCCAGAAGGTGTCACTATTCCCAAACCTCCATCCGGTAAAGAGAAAAAACAGGCCGAATCGTCGTCGCGCCGCACTCCCGATACGCACGGAGAAGGTGAGCGCAGAGAAGATGATGTTCCTGAGACTCAAGGCGAGAACGTGGGTCCCGCTTGGAATCCGGTAATCGAAGTTCAGGATATTGAGACGTCATCCTCCCCTTCGAAGGGAAAGAAGAAGTTAAAATATACAGTTCAAAAAGAGAAAGTTGGTGGCACTTCAAAAGTTACGCCTATCCCGCCTGAGAAAGAGGCTTCCTCACAGCATCTGGAAAGTTCTTTGAGGGGTCTGTCCAACCTGTCCATTCCCGATGATTTACTTAATTACGGGTTCGATGATCCTGAAGCTCTCAAATTTTCTTCGCCCGCGAGAGGCAATGCAGGAGTTCAACTCCCGGCCCAAGGAGACACCACTCCGATTAGCAAAGATAAACGAACGGGTCCGTCGAGGGGAAAACTAGGACACACACGCACATGCGCATTCCATAATATACTTCAAGTCTTTTTTCTTATCTCATGAATTTTCCTTAACTCGTTGTTATCTCCATTCTTTGCAGGTGATATGGGGCGTTCTCACGGTCTCGATCGCCTTCAGGGCTCTTCTGTATTTCATCACTCAGGACGGGATTCTGGTTCAGGCAGACGCAGGGACAAAGGCGATTATGAAGATAGGGACAATCGTCCTCGCGAGTCGTCTCACCGCAAGAAGGCACACTCTCAATCTTCCCAGCCCCGCGATCTTCCTCCTCCAATTGAGCCGGATAGAGAGAAGTCTTTACAAAAGGGTTATCAATCTGATGCTCCTCAAGAACAACACTCCAGTTCATCGAGTACAAGGCAAGTTCGAGAGCAACGGAAAAGAGCAGAATTCTCAAAGCCTCCTCCTCCTACTCCTGCGGTGGACCTAACTGTTGCGGAAAAGATGGTCGATCTTAAGGCCAAGTTTCCAAAATTTGCTTCGATGGTCTGAAGTTCCTCTCAGCCATTCATCATATTCCCGGGCATGTGAAGCAGAGTGCCATTGCCTGCAATAACGACATTTATGTTCAACATGACGCGTTTGTGCACTTGGTGGAGAAGATCTCGGAAGTATCCGTTGAGCGTCAACACGAGATTGATCGTCTGAATCTGGAGGCTGGCAGCGATAAGAAAATCATCAAACTCCAAGACGAAGAGCTTGCTTCGTATAAGTCGAAGCTGGAAGCCGCTGAACAAAGCGCAAAAGATACTGCTGAGGAAGTTACTCGTTTAGAGGCGGCTCACAAAAAAGAGCTTGACAAAGCAGTCCAGCGCAGCGGTGCCCTTGCCCTAGAAAAAGACTCTGTCCAAAAGGAAAGGGACACGCTCGCCACCCAAGTCAAAGAGCTGAAAGAATTACTCTCCAAGGAGAATGAGGAAAAGGTAGCTGCTCAATAAGAATCACAACGATACTGTGATGAGATCGTTGCTACCCGACTCCTGAAAACAAAGCTCGATGACGAACTCGCTGGGGTTGAGAAAATGAAGGATGAGGCCCGTGAGGAGGGCAAAAGAGAGGTTGCGGAGGAGATTGATTCTCGCCTCGAGGCGGCCGCGGAAGCCGGCAGGGAAGAGGTCAAAAACATGTTTGACCCGTTGATTACAGAATATGGAGCCCGCGTCCTTATGCATCGCGACTTAACATTCTTGGGCGACGGCTACCTTGAGTCCCTAGCTGAGGCCTGGGAAACTTTGATAAGGATCAGGAAGATCGAGTCGGGCTCCGAAGAGGTTGATGAGGAGGCCTTGGTGAAAGAGTTCCTTAGGGGGAATGAGCCATCGGATTTATCCGCAGCATTGGCACTTTACAGCAAAGGCTCTCCCCTTTTGAAAGAGAAAAATGATGAAGCTGGCCCGTCTGAGGCCAATATTACTGCTCTTCATACTACTGCTCAATCCGCTGCTCAATCGGCCGGTCAGCCGACACTTGATCCATTCGAGCAGCATGTTGTTTATGACCCCGAAGCCCCCGGGTTCGGTGCTCATGTGCTATCACCTATCCTGGAGGGTGAAACCCCACGCACCACCGATAGCCAACCGGAACCTGGTAGGAAATTCTTCTTTCTCTAGAAGTTGAAAGATCCCATCTTTTTTCAGCAGTGGCTACTCGTTCTAACGCTCATTATTTATGTTTTCGTGCAGTTTGTTCTGACGCTATGCAAACTCCGAGGAGCGATGACGCCAAGGAGGAGGCAGGGAAAACAAGCGATGCTGTCCACGCGGGAGTACTCCCTGGTCCCGATGCTCAGGTGATCGGGGCGCTGGATGATGATAAGCTCGACACTTCATCTCCTGCCGAAGGGGATGATGAAATTGAAATCACCGGCGCCTCTGAGCATACTTCACAGACAAGCATGAAGGACCGCCTCGCCGCAGAGGAGAAGAAAAAGGTCGAGGTCAAGATTGAACCTGGAATCCTGGAACTTACCGACCCGCGGAACAGACCTTTGAAAATCATCCTCCCGGGCAAGTCCAAACCACTAGATGTTCCGTCTCCTACTCCTGACTCCGCTTCCTTAGCAAGCAAGAAGTCCAAGAAAAAGCGTGAGGGAGAGGAGTCATCGGAAAAGACAAAGGAAGACAAGAAGAAGAAATCGAAGAAATAATCGATACACTCGTTCAACGAGCTTCTAGCTTAAGTCTTGTAATTGTTTTTATCTTCCGTAGCTTGTAGTTTGTATAGACAGGTCTGAATTTTGTAGGAGTGATCATGTAACCCCATTTTGGACTTATCGAATAAAGTTTTTAGTTTCTTTTTTGTTTGAATGATTCTCTTGTCTTTCTTTGATTTGCTGGCTAATTGTAGCCATAACTCGAGTTCTCATGAGTTGCATTATCTCCCGGTCCATTCTCGTGTTGTTCAGACATTTTTAGACATGGCGTGCTTCTCGTACCACATCCCTCGAGCACTTGGACTTTTCGTTGACTCTATGCTTCGGGAACTCGGAGATTTGAAATCGTTTATACACTAGTCTGCTCTCCGGGGACTTAGAGTACTCCGCTCCGCACTCTGGGGATTCGGAGATTTGGAATCGTTTATACTCCAGTCCGCTATCTGGGGACTTAGAGTACTCCGCTCCGCACTCTGGGGATTCGGAGATTTGAAGTCGTTTATACTCTGGTCCGCGCTCCGGGGACTTAGAGTACTCCGCTCCGCGCTCTGGGGATTCGGAGATTTGGAATCGTTTATACTCTAGTCCGCTCTCCGGGGACTTAGAGTACTCCGCTCCGCACTCTAGGGATTCGGAGATTTGAAGTCGTTTATACTCTAGTCCGCGCTCCGGGGACTTAGAGTACTCCGCTCCGCGCTCTGGGGATTCAGCGATTTAGAATCGTTTATACTCTAGTCCACTCTCCGGGGACTTAGAGTACTCCGCTCTGCACTCTGGGGATTCGGAGATTTGAAGTCGTTTATACTCTAGTCCGCGCTCCGGGGACTTAGAGTACTCCGCTCCGCGCTCTGGGGATTCGGAGATTTGGAATCGTTTATACTCTAGTCCGCTCTCCGGGGACTTAGAGTACTCCGCTCCGCACTTTGGGGATTCAGAGATTTGGAATCGTTTATACTCCAGTCCGCTATCTGGGGACTTAGAGTACTCCGCTCCGCACTCTAGGGATTCGGAGATTTGAAATCGTTTATACTCCAGTCCGCTATCTGGGGACTTAGAGTACTCCGCTCCGCACTCTGGGGATTCGGAGATTTGAAGTCGTTTATAATCTGGTCCGCGCTCCGGGGACTTAGAGTACTCCGCTCCGCGCTCTGGGGATTCGGAGATTTGGAATAGTTTGCATGAGTCTGTGCGTCGTACAGGATAATGTAATTTGCCACCCAATTATGAGATATAGAAACGTTAGTGATTCATAGAAAATACGACTTCAAGCCTTTATTAATGAAAATCAACCAAACTGTTCGATTACAACTTTTGAAAGGAAACTAAGTTATGACTGAATGGAAATAACAGTGCCTAAAACAAGAAGGAAAACATGCTAAATGTAATAGTGCCGCAAATGTTCACTGTTCCATGCTCGGGGGAGTGTCGTGCCATCAACAGTCGCTAGCTTGAATGTTCCTTCTCCAAGCTTCCGTTCAATGGCGTACGGACCTTCCCAGCTGGGATTCATGCGTGATGGTACCGGGAAGACTCGTTTCAGAACGAGATCACCCACATCAAAGATTCTTGGGCGGACTCTGCCGTCGTAGTAACGCTTGACTCGATGTCTGTGCGCTGCCGCCCTTAATTCAGCTTCTTCACGCTTTTCGTCGATGCAGTCCAGTGATTCCAGCAAGAGGTTTTGGTTCGTCTTGGGATCATAGTATGTCACTCGTGCGATGGAACTTCAAGTTCCAAGGGTATAACGACTTCAGAGCCGTATGCCAAGGCGAATGGAGTGTGGCCGGTCGCGGACTTGTGGGTAGTTCTATACGCCCATAATGCTGTCGGGAGTTCATCTACCCACTTGCCTCCAACCTTCTCCAGACGCTTCTTCAGTATGGACTTGATTATTTTGTTGACGGCCTCGACTTGCCCGTTAGCTTTCGGGTGTGCCATGGCGGCAAACTTCTTCTCGATGCCATACTTTAAACAGAACTCTTTGAACTCTCTGCTTTCAAATTGCGTCCCATTGTCCGTAATGATGGTGCGTGGAAGGCCAAAGCGGCATATAATGTTTCGTACAACGAAGTTAATGACCTTCTTAGAGGTGATTGTGGCCAAAGGTTCTGCCTCATCCCATTTTGTGAAATAGTCGACTGCAACTATCGCATATTTCACGCCACCTTTGGATATAGGCAAAGAGCCGATTATGTCGATTCCCCAGATCGCAAATGGCCAAGGACTAATCATTTGTGTGAGTTCCGTTGATGGAGCCCTCGGGATTTTCGCATATCTTTGACACTTGTCGCATTTTCTTGCGTAGTCCGCGGCGTCCCGGTTTACGGTGGGCCAGTAATATCCATAGCGGAGGATCTTCTTTGCTAGCGTTTGCCCCCCAGTATGGTCGCCACATTCCCCTTCGTGAACCTCTCTTAAGACCCGCTTTGTCTCGTCATGAGCGATGCATCGCAATAATGGGACTGAGAATCCTTTTCGGTACATCGACCCATCCTGCATTACGTATCGCGCGGCCTTTCGAAGGACCTGCCGTCTTTCGCTTCTTTTTTCTGGTAAAGCCCCGGTCGTTAGGTACAGTTTGAATGGGGTTATCCACGATTCCTTCTCGATTTCTATTTCCAACACGCGATCGACTTTCATCCCGTTTATGCTCGGGGCATGCAAGACTTCGACGGGATACAATCCCATTTGCTGCGCATCGCCGGTACTTGCAAACTTAGCCAATAAGTCGGCTTCTTTGTTCTGTTCGCGTGGGATATGTGAAATGTCATAACGCTCAAGATTTGATAGTAGCTCTTGGACCTGAACAAGGTACGGAGCAAGCTTTCGTCCCTTTGCTTGGTAGTCTCCCCGTACTTGGTAAACTACCAGCTGTGAGTCACAAAAGATTTTGACTGATTCAATCCCGAGTTCCCTGATGAGCTTCAAGCCAGCGATCAGTGCTTCATATTCGGCTTCGTTATTTGTAGCCGGGAAATCGAGCTTCAGGGCATAATAGATTGATCGGTTTTCCGGAGTTATAAGAACTACGCCCGCGCCGGAGCAACGGTCGTTTGATGCACCGTCAGTGTATAATTTCCATCGAACGGGGGGAATGATGTCGTGGTCATCCGGTTTGATGGGTATGGTAAACTCGGCGATGAAATCTGCTAATGCTTGCCCTCGGATGGCTCTCCGCGGTAAGTATGCGACATCGAACTGGCTCAACTCGATGTTCCATCTTAGCAATCTTCCAGAAGTTTCCGGCCGTTGGAGTACCTGCCTCAGGGGTTGATCGGTATAAACACCGATTGAATGTGCTTGAAAGTATGGGTGCAGCTTACGTGATGCAATCACCAAGCAATAAGCCAATTTCTCGATTTTAGGGTAATTCCTCTCTGCCCCTGTTAAACGCTTGCTAACATAATACACCGGCTTCTGGACTCGATCCTCCTCACGAACCAAAGCCGCACTTATCGCATGTGGGGATACAACCAAGTAAACGTACAACATTTCGTGGTCAACTGGTTTTGATAGCATTGGTGGACTCTCCAGATGCCTCACCAGATTCTGGAATGCTTCCTCACAACTAGACGTCCATTCAAAATTTCACTTCCCTTTCTTTATTATATCGAAGAATGTGATGCACTTGTCAGTTGCCCTGGATATAAATCGACTTAGCGCAGCTACTTTTCCGTTCAAGCTCTGTACTTGCTTTATGGTCCTGGGCGCTAGCACATCTCGAATAGCTTGGATCTTTTCTGGGTTGGCTTCGATTCCCCTAGCATTGACGATGAACCCCAAAAACTTCCCTGATGCAACGCCGAAGGAACACTTCAAAGGGTTGATCTTCATCCCATAAAACCTGAGTATGTCGAACATTTCATCCAAGTCTCGAATGTGGTCGTTTGACCGTCGTGACTTCACGAGCATGTCATCCACATAGACCTCCATCGTTCTACCCAACTGGTTCCTTGAACATTCGATTCACTAAACGTTGGTAAGTTGCTCCTGCATTCTTCAATCCAAAGGGCATCACTACATAGCAATACAGTCTGACATTTGTAACAAAGCTGGTGTGTTCTTGGTCCGGAATATGCATCGGGATTTGGTTGTACCCTGAGTACGCGTCCATGAATGACAGCAGCTCGTGTCCTGCGGTGGAGTCGACCAACTGATCGATCCTAGGCAACGGGAAACTGTCCTTAGGGCACGCTTTGTTCAAGTCGGAATAATCTACGCAAGTCCTCCATTTCCCATTCGCCTTTTTTACGAGCACGGGGTTGGATACCCATTCAGGGTAAAGGGCGTCGCGGACGAACCCATTTGCTTTGAGTTTGTCCACCTCCTCTCCAAGAGCGGCGGATCTCTCCGGATCCATTCCTCTCCTTTTTTGTTTAACTGGGACGTATTTCGGGTCTATGTTCAACATATGACTCGTGATGGCGGGAGAAATCCCACATATATCAGAATGCGTCCAGGCGAAAACATCAAGATTCGCCCGGAGGAAGTCGCTAAGGTCTTCAGTCATCGTGGGACCAAGCTGTGATCCGATTTTCAGAATTCGCGAAGGGTCGTCACGGCTAACTGAGATGTCAATTGTTAATTCAGCCGGTGCCGCCTTCTCTTTCCTGGGTTTCTCATCGTCGTCTCTCGGATCTATATCTCCGAAGATCCGAGAACTATGCCCGAGCCAGGACTCGGGCACTACTTGTCAATTATCCGCATTAAGGATGCGGACGGGATTGTCCGCAACCTTTCCCTTCTCCCTCCGATGGGCTTCTCGGAGCTCAGCCACATAACAGGAACGACCAGCTGCTTGATCGCCATGAACAATACCTACTCCTTTGTCAGTCGGGAACTTCAAAGTTAAACACCAAGGGGCTAACGCTGCCCTAAACTCAGCCAGGGCCGGCCGGCCCAAGAAAACGTTATATGGAGAATCCACATCCAAAACTACGAAGGGTAGAACCCGCACCCTCCGACGCTCGCCTTGTCCCAGTTCAACTGGTAACTCAACGTACCCCACGGCGTCGGTTGCCGCGCCGTTAAAGCCGTGTATACGAGCCTTGGACGGTTTCAGGTCTTTTGTTTCCAGTTTCATTTGGTCGTAAGCCTTCTTGAAGATGACGTTGACTGAGCTCCCGCAATCAATCAGAATTCTTTTTACATATGCTGGTCCGATCGTTGCAGATATGACCATGGGATCGATGGTCGGAGCCTCTATCTGATCAGCGTCTCTACTTCTGAACACAATATCGTCTGTCATTACGCACTGCTGCTTAGCAGGGGCCCCGTCCTCCATGTTCGAACAGCACTCAAAATTGGCATGCTTCAGGGAACTTGCATATCGCTCCATCTCTTGCCAATTCCTATCCGCAGGGTGAGGTCCGCCGATAATTGTATTTATGACTAGTCTACCTACGGTTCGGGCAGGCTCCTCGGGATGACGCGGAGCTGGTGCACGACCTGGGTTGGACGTTCCCTATCCTCCTTCTTGTGGATCCTTCACAAATTCTTGCAATTTCTTCTGCCTGATCAACTTTTCAATAGCATCGTGTAGGTGTCTGCACTCCTCCGTATTGTGCCCATAAGTCTCATGGAAGTGACAATATTTCCCGGTCCGCTTCTGTTCCTCGGTTGATTCTTTCGGACATGGCTTTCTGTATTGAAATGTATTGCAGGTGGATAAGTAAATGTTCTCAAGCAGTGCGTTCAGCGGAGTATACTCGCTGTAGCTTGAGATTCTCGACTTCCATTTCCCCGCTTCTCTCTTTTTCCCTTGACTCCTTCCGCCGGACTCCTTGGGTTGCCCAGGCTTGTTCTGGACATTGACTTGGACCTTTCCCGAGCTGTCTCCAGACTGCTTCACAGCAACGTTGCTCTTTATTGACTCTTGGACAGGTCCTGGCGCCTTATCTCGTCGTACCCACCTAGCTTCCTCTCTTCTTATGAACTGGTGTGCCTTTGAGTAGAAACGCTCTAGTGTAGCCGGAGGTTTTCCTGCCAGCCAGTCCCCAAACTCAGAGTCTGGATCCACACCTCTCATTACAGCCATCAGAATTGCATGGTCAATGGGATTACTGACTTCAGTTGCTGCTACGTGGAATCTTTGTAAATATTCCTTCAACGACTCCCCGGGATTTTGGATTACACTCGACAGAGACATCACGTCCTTTGGGCGCGTAGTGTGTATCCAGAACTGCTCAATAAACTTCTTTGCCAACTCCTCGAAATTTGATACGGATCGCGGAGGAAGTCGGGTGAACCACATAGTAGCGATCCCAGATAGAGTAATCGAAAAGCACCTACACTTGGTGGCATCATTCGCTCTAGCTGAATCCATCATCCATTCGTACCTCATGACATGCTGTCTGGGGTCAGTCCTCCCTTCATACGCAGGGATAGTAGGCATACTAAACTTCCTGGGGTACGCCGCTTGCAACACAACATCCGTGAACGGAGTATGACTTCTTGACACTCCCCAATCATCATTCGATAACCCCTAATTTTCCTTCATCAACTGCCTGATCATG
Organism: Allium fistulosum; assembly: GCA_030737815.1. Lineage (NCBI taxonomy): Eukaryota > Viridiplantae > Streptophyta > Magnoliopsida > Asparagales > Amaryllidaceae > Allium > Allium fistulosum. The sequence continues at coordinate 1,286,241,404 of CM060903.1, read as the reverse complement.
GCTGTCAGATCTGGTGTCTGTATGGAAGGCAGAAGGTTAGTGTCTGTTCTGCGCGCCTGTCCATACTGATGCCTCCTCTCCTGGCGGTCTGCCAATCGTGCGTCTTGAGGTTCGACATCGTTAGCATTTTGATGATCAAGGCCTCTATCCTCCGTCTGTACCCCGGTCCTGAAGTTTCCAGCTCTTGCTTGGTCACGGTCTCCAGTTGTTTGAACAGCAGCTTCTGCTCGTGCAGCGTCAGTCTTGCGGCGTCTGCGCCTGGGAGGTTCATCAGAGGAAGTTGAGCTGTCAGATGAAGAGTAAGGAGCGGGATTGCCCCAGCATTCCGTTGCTGCTGTTGAGTGAGTTGTGCCATCAGGTTGGCGTTAGCTTGCATCTGCTCTCCTAGTTGTCTCCTGCTTTCCCTGAGTTCTCTCATCAAGTCATTGAACTCTATTCTGGTGACAACTGGAGTCTGTTCTTGAGCGGCAATTCCTGCACTCGGAATCGCTAGTTGATTGCTAGGTCCTGCTTGTTGCACACTAGCAGTTTCGTGGGCATCCGCATTATGAGAAGCTGACCTAGTACGTGGTCTTGCCATTGTAGAGTTATCGGTATGAACTCTGAGTAGAATCAACGGATGTCCTATCAGTGAGTCGGATCTTCTTTGGGGGATTTGTTCAATCCAGTAGCTTCAAAGCAGATCCTTGAGATCTGAGAATTCAATTCTCAGTGAAAGCACCAAAGTGTTAGCACCAAAATTGGTCACTAACCTCGTAGAGAAAGATTGTGTAGAGATATAAGTGATGAAAGTAAATTCAACAGAGAAGACAATGCTAATCTAACTGCAGAAAGTAAGAACACCAAATTTATAGTGGTTCAGCGTAATTGCCTGCGTCCACTTTGAGGTTAAACTTTATTGATCTTCTTTATAGTTGATTACAAATACAATTCGTGAATCAAATGCTTGCATGAAGTTGTTTAAGTAGAGAAGATGAGTCTCGAAAATGGCAGAGTCTCCCCAGTGTTCTCTCCCCAAAAAAGGATCCCTTTCACTATGACCCTGCCCCTCTATTTATAGGCAAATATGGGCTGGACTTCCCAAATGGGCTGGATGGCCGAACACTCTAGCCCCAGTACAGTGGTTGCTGCATGCCGATCCTGGTATGCCGAACGCTCTGATGCCGAACAGTCCTTCTATGCCGAACGATACGCTGGATGCGTGGGAAGTGCAGGATGATTGTCAGTTGAGGCCGAACGTGTCTCTATCCGAAGCTCTTGAACGAAAAGTGCACGCTGGCCGAACGACATTGTCACCTTGAGTAGTTGTGCATACTGAATGTCTTCTGGATGCCAAGTACTCTCGTTGCCGAGTACTACGCCGAGTACCTTGGAGTGTCGAGTACTCCTGTTGCCGAGTACTACGCCGAGTACCAAGGAGTGCCGAGTACTCCTGTTGCCGAATACTACGCCGAGTACCAAGGGATGCCGAACGCTCTTGTTGCCGAGTTCTCCTATCACCGAGTTCTAATGATGTCGAACGCTAGGGAGCTGAGCATTGGTTGTCGTCGAGTGCCAGTTGACGCCGAACACTACTTGACGCCGAGTCTCCTGGTCGCCGAGCATTACGGATGCCGAACGCTATGGATGCCGAGTCCCACTGGATGCCGTGCGCTTCGCCAAACACTCCTGGATGCCAAGTGCTTCGCCGACCACTCCTGGATGCCAAGTGCTTCGCCGAACACTCCTGGATGCCAAGTGCTTCGCCGACCACTCCTGGATGCCAAGTGCTTCGTCGACCACTCCTGGATGCCAAGTGCTTCGCCGATCACTCCTGGATGCCGGACACTTTCTTGTTGCCGGGTGCTACCTGATGCCGAGCACTAGTTGCCTGGTCAAATCTCTAGGAAACACATCCCTATAGCTTAGTCATAATCTATATCACACTCAACGTATATTATACACATCTCACTGTTTCCATAATTAAGGCCTTATATGAAATCTTTCTTATTTTGCTTTTAATATTAATTACTTTCCTAAGGGGGATTTAATAAAATTAATAACCTATTTAACTACGTAGTAATTGTATGTTAATTACGCTAATATGTATATATATATATATGTATATGTATATATATATGTATATGTATATATATATCTATGCGTGTGTGCATGCACCTAGCAATGTCTAAGCATGCAGAATTTATGCCCTAAACTAGCATTTAAATGTTAACCTTTTCAACAAATATACAAGTTTCATTCCATATTATCAACAATGCCAAAATTCCAATATTCATATCCAAAGGTTCTAATTAATAGACTTGTATAACATTAAATTTTAAACTCAATTATTACATCAAAATAATGGAATATATTGATAATAGAAACTTACAATTTCAATTTTGTACTCTATTCAACTCCTTTTTCATGTAAAAATAAACAAGAGAATTTCTATTTAATTGATGGAAATAAGCGGTTGCAAACTACAAATAAAATTTGTACCTTACACACTATTACCAATTCAAAACCTTTAATCAAATTCAAAGTGAATGAATAAGAAGTGGAATGGAAGGTAAAATATCAAAACTGCAAATCTACATGATTCCCATTATTTTGACATAAAGAACTGAGATTTTAATCTAGAATTGACATTTGGCATTGAAGTAGTTTTGGGGGATTATAATATGATGTTTTTGCAAACCAAAACTCTCTAAGGCATATTCAAATCCAAACTACACTAATTAATTACTAAAATAATAAACTAAGATTTTCATTCACTGTATATGCTTAGCTTTGCCTCCTTTGGATTTGACACACTTTTAACAATCTCTTTTTGATCTCTTCTTTTTGATATATACAACAAGAGGTTTGTATATATAGATTAAATTCAGAAATTAAGGGATTCGAGGAGAGTAGAATTAGAAATAAAGTAATAAACATCTAGACTCATTACCTAAAACCCTAAAGAACTTTTTTTTGGAATCGAAAGATAGAGACTAATAAAGCTTTGCTAGCTTCCTAAAATAATTTGTGAATGAAAGTGAGGGGGCTAGGCTCTTATTTATATTGGTTAGAATGCACCAGAACTGTCGAATTTAGGTTAGTTTAAAATAATTGAAATTGGGACTTTCAAAATGCTTAAAACCCTAGTCGCCACTAGCTTCCACCAGTCGACCATCTCTACCTTACCGGTCGATCGCTAGCGATCGACCGTTACGTTGTTTTGGGAAAAGTATTTCGTGCCGTTGTTTTTATTTATTTTATTCCTTAATTGCAATTTAATTCTAGCGTTAATTTTAACTTTTAATTAACCCCTTAGTCTAATTGTTGTTAACTTCCAAATTTCAAATTTAAGAATTATTTAATTATTTGAATTTGAATTCTATTTAAATTATTTTGAACCCGAAAATTTCAAACATGCATAACTTTTCCGTTTGAGCTCCATTTTCAACATATTATATATGAAAATTGATCATAATTTTGCCACTAACACAATGGCATAAATTTCATGATCAAATTCTAATATTTATAAAATTTCCATTTTTATCCCTTTCTTATTTAGTTTAATTTATCCAACTTATTTATTTATGGTTGATTTCACGGGGTGTTGCAGTTTGTTTCATCAACTTTTATTTCATAAGATTTTGTAGACTTCATTTTAGTTGAAATTAAATTTAACCTTGTGTACTTACTCTTATATACACGTCCTTACAGAAAGAAGTTAACCTAACTTCACTCATCATTAATCGTATTTTTTCTAACAAAGTCTGGTTACTCCTAACATCTTTATGTATCATAAAGAGAAGTCACTTTTGAGATTGAATCTTATTTGTTTCTAGGTACATTTGGAACTCCTTTCAAATACACTCACTTATTCAACCAAATAGAATTCTTTTATTACCTTTATATGTTATGTTTTCTACTTTCGTATTAAATTCTATGAATTTATCATAGACATACTACTTGTTCATCAAATACACGTGTTCATTTCTACGATAATTCATCGGTGAATTTTAACAAAGTATGTAGATCCATTTTGGTATTATTAGAATTTTAATTGCATACATCTATATGAATCAATCCGAAGAGTTCACTAACTCTATTACTACTTCCACCAAATGGGCGATTAGCACTTAATCTTTGAGGTAAAATCCATCGGTATCACATAATTCATAACCATTTTATTAAAGATTTATTTCTTAAACTTATAACTTAGTCTATAATTCCAAACTAATTGTAAGATTTTAGATACATTTATATTTTTTAATGCATAATTTTGTTATGAAAAACAATACCTTTTTTATGTATCTTATAACTAATATTCATAATATTCATATTGAAATAAAATTGTGTCTATTTTTAGTCAATACTAAATACACTTATTACTTCATAAATAATATTTGGTATGGTTACAAAAACATTTTTTCGTAGTTTGATGCATCCATTCAGAAGTGTTATATAGTATGGTTACAAAAACATAAGGGCTTTGACACCACTTATGAAATCGAGCCTGTCAAAAGTGGGTTAAATAGGTAGGTTTCAATTTTTCCTATTTTTGGATCTATTGGGCCTATGAAGTCTTAAGAGTTGTTTGATCCGATAGAATAAAGTTTTAAATAAAATCGTATTTAATTTAATTTGTTTAAAAGTGGGTTGAATTGAAATAATTAATTTTTTTATTACAATGAGCATATCAAATACACTCATATGTGTATAATGCAAGTGCAACGTATAAACAATGTACATGATTAATGTGTATGTAACGACCCAGAACTTTTGTCGTCTTGAGTTTTAAATATTTATTTTTAATATTCAATAATACGGTATTTCAATCGGATAAAATCCCCGTTAAATAACAATTGGTAATAATATATGGCTTTTAAGCCAAGATAATATTTTAAATTTCCAAATTTTATTTATAAAATAGGAAATGTATTTAAAATGGAATTGTAACGACCCACCTTTTTTTGGACATTTTAAATCGACAATAAACCACACATGTCAACTCAAACAATTCAAAAGGGAGGATTGTTAATGGGGTAAATAAGAAAATAAGAGGAAAAAGAAGAAACAAACATAGAATCTCACAGCGGAACGATAAAATATAATAATCAAATAAACAGTTCATGAAGCTGTTTATATTTGACATTTGATTATAATCTATACAACATTCATCAGAGTTATATATATACATCAGAGATAAATATTTAATGCAGGACTAATAATAGTAGTAATATACTAAATCTTCGTCTTCGTCCTCTAGAGAATAATCTTCAATAAGTTGAAAAACTCAGGACTGACCCGAGCGTAATGAAAAGAACAAAACACTCGAGTCAGGACTAAAATATCCTTATGTAAGTCAAATTGATATCGCATATAACATGAGTGTCATGGCGTCAGAGATGCTTACAGGTTTTCACATCTCTTATCCAGTGTATAACGTGCGTGCAATAACTCAAGAGATGTTACGGGATTTTTCATCTCTTAAGGATCCGTCAAAATATTTATATGTAGTAGAATACGCTATATATATAATGTCTAATTAGTAAAATAAATATTTTTCTTAACGTTAAGGCTTTACATTGATCCCCCTTAACGTGTTTTTAAGCATTATCGTACAGTTTGCATGTAAAACACCAGTAAACGATCGGTGGATAGGGATGCACCATGATATGACTACACTAAACCAAAATCATATGGGTCTCGTTTAAGGATAAAAGTATGACAAGGCACATGAGGCAATGCCCAAGGTAGGATACTACCAGTTCGGGTCGTAGGGCTGTGGTAACACATCATAGCTATGACCGCCCACCGCGTCCATCCATCCCATATCGAGTCAAAGGGAGGCTATCCCAATCAAGGTGCACCAATCGAAACCAACAACAAGAGTAATAATATGGACCGAGTCCAAGAAAATCGAAGAACGGATGTTCGCTTGGGGTAATTAGCCCACTTGGCCCTGTCAAGCCGTCATGTTTTAGTCATTTCAAATTGGCACAAGTGCCGGGGTCTATCTATCATCGTTCTCTTTCTTCAAATCCAACAAACGACGCCAAATCCAACTACTTCGTTCTGGAGTCTCCTCCACGTACACATTTGTTAAAGTGGTTCCGGTATTGATAGAGAGGATGCCCATATCCGGCCCTGGTCTCTTTAACAACCAAATGTCGTTTTACACACCGTTGGTTCTTTTACATTTCGAAAACAATTCGTACTTGATAAAAAATATCATATTCCCTTCAAAATCAAATCCATTTCGAAATCATCATATTTACTCAATATATACAATTTCAGTTCAAAATCATTTTCGCCATAATATCACGAATTCGCTCTCAAATTGTTTCGAATCTCAATTTGGGTTATAACTTCATTTTACCCAATTCGTATTTAATTCCATGATTTAAAAATAACATTCCATTCTTGACCAGTTTGAATTTTTGAAAAAAAATAGTTTGAATAGTTTAAAATAGTTCAAATAATTAAAGTAATTAAAATATAGTGTAAATGGTTAAAATCGTTAAAAATAGTTTAAATGGTTAAAATGGTTTAATATAAAATAGTTTAAGTACTAAAATGGTTTATATAGAAAAATAAACTGGAAAACCAAAATAATTTGTATATTTAAGAAGATAGCTTTTAAATAGTTTTATATTAAATAATTTATTTGAAAATAATTTCAAAGTCAAACCGATTCAATTCCAACTTCCCAATTCAAATCAATCCCAATTTCCATTCAATCGATTCAATTTCGATTTCAATACAAATCAGTTTCAACTTCGATTTCAAATTGATTCAATTCCACTTTCAAATCCAATTAATTCAATTTCAATTTATATCGATTTCGGGCTCGATCTTTAAAATATTGATTCAAATCACTTAAATCAAATTAACCTTCAATATCCAATTTGAAATCCAAATTTTCAAATACTTTTACTTAGTAAAATTTAATGTTTGAATAAGTCCCATCCTTTAAATCAAATCAATTTCTGAAATTTAAATTATAATTCGATTATAACTTAAAAATCCCAACTCAATTATTTAAGACATTTCGTTCACCAAATTTAAATTTTAACATTCCGAGCTCAAGTTCGAAAATAATTTAATTTCTATAAATTTGGTTTTTATTTCTTTTAAATCAAAATCATTTAAATAAATTTCAAATCAAAATTTTTAAAATCATTTAATTTAACCAACCTCGTGTCCGTATATAATTTTCTATCCTATGGCCAAGTGATCAGTTATTTCAGTTTAATTTCAGGGATGGATATATATCATTTCAATCCAAATCTTGACGTCATAGGTATATATCATTTCAACCCATTTCTTTATTTATTCGAAATAATTAAATTTAAAGTTTATATACTGTAAATAATATACAGGATAATAACAAGATATATATAAACGAATAAACATCTAAATATCAATCAATTACATCCATCACAATCAATCATCCAAACCGTCAATATAATTCACAGTAATTTCATAGTTGTTAATATTGGGTAATTTACTAGCAATTCAATTTCAATTTCAAATTTAACTGTCAATTTTAATTTTAACAGTTGATTCAATGACAATATAGATGACAATTAAATTTTATCAAACAACGACCAATAAATTTATATCACTTCATAATATCAAATTTAACTAGCACAAAAATATTCTAGTACGTTGTGAGCGTTATAAAACATTCACCCCTTGAGTTTTCAGTTTTAAATCATACCGAACGACGTTCAATTTAACCTAAAATTTTAACTAACTCCAAACGACTCCAAATTAGTTCCATGATGAAGTACTCATCACCACGATTCCAACGCCTCTTGTTTCTGTCAATTCCGACCTCGCATGAAGAAGATATGCATTTTAAAGTTTCACGATTTAATATATAATTAAATTAAAAAATTTATTAAACCTAGATCTCGGTCCTTGATCTAAGCTTCAACAAATCCAGGCCATGAGTAGCTTTCTTCCTCGATCGTGCATGTTCCAAGCAAGATGCGTATGAAGAAACCCAAAGCCGTTTGAATCTTCCTCCATGCGCCGCTCCTCCATCGTCACGTTCGATGACGATCAGACAGCAACCCGAGGTAGCCCTCTCCACCACGCACCACCACCCTCAACCCAGATGAAATCGGCCGCCCCAATGCATTGGAAAACGCATACAAACGCCAGGGCTTCACGGCCAAAATTCCGACGATCCATCACACCACTTTCGATCATGACCGTTGATTCCATAGATCTCAACACGCTCTATAAGATTGTAGTTGGAAGATTTTGGAGATAGTTTGTGGATTGAGAGAAAAATGAGGGAGAAGAAGATTGTTTTTCGGCCATTAAAATTTTGAAGGCGCGGCTTTAAAGAAGAAACTAGGATTTACTGTGTATACGAGTATATATACGTGTATATATATATTATTTTAATATTATTTTCAACTTTTACCGAACGAACTCCAAACGAAGCGTGCCGCCAGGCGTTTATAATGTTTTACCCCTATTCCGAATACAATGGAACATGTTTCGAGGCCTAATTCGATCGTATGTGGAAGATAGCTTTTTGAATCGAATTAAAATATTAAATTTTCGATATTAAATTCAACGCGTTTCTAACCCATACGACCAAACGATATCTCCAAACGTTATGAAATTTGAAATCCGATAATAACACACTATTACAGACCCAATGGTACTAGTTTCGTCGAAATCCAAGATTATGCCCTGGATCGCTATTTTAACGTCTCGATTATAATATAAAATTTTCAATTTTTAATTATTCATTTGAAAATCCAATTTAAATATTAACAATCTTCATTTTTGTTTGAATAAAGTTCACTCAACTTCCTATATCATTTTCAATCATATTAAAATTCAAAATTCAAAATTCACTTATTCAAATAATTGCAATATTAAATTTAAACAATTTGGACTATTCAATAAATCACCATTTTTTAAAATATAAGTTAATGAACTTATGAAATTTAACTTTTTAAAACGAATTCAAATTATAGAACAACTATTTCCATTTTATAGTCATTCAATTCCCATTATTCAATTTCACTATTGATTTTAAATATGGTCAATACGTAGAATTTATTTCAATACTCGTTATCGCAGAATCTTCGAAATTAACTATTTCAAAATTTTATTCAAGTTCATATTTAATAACTTACATTCAAAATCCTTAAATTTTTAAGTTTAACCATTTTATTTATAATTACATTAGATTTAATAATTTAAAATAGCTAAAAATACATGTCGTTACAGGAATTTCTTATATATATAAACATATTCAGAACAATAGAATTTATTATATAATTTGGAAACAAATTCATAGCAAATAAATGTAGATGAATAAGAAAAATATTATAAATAGAAATGATTTTGGCTGATGAACAATGTAACGACCCCGGATTTCTTATGAATTTAAATTGATAATTTATTGAATTTTTGAATTAAAATTTGTAAAAATTGAATGGTTAAGTGATGCGAGTTTCCCCGAATTCAAGTATATTTTGTATAAATCATTTAAATTTAATAAAATATTGTGAATAAATATATCTTTGATTTGAATTTAAAATGTAAGTAAATGGTTTAAGAAATGAAAATATATAGGATGTTAAAATATAAAGTAAAGATATATATCTTAATCTCATGTTAATAAATCAATACAAAATAATATAAATAGTAATAGACTACAAAATAATAAAAGAAAAATAAAATAAAGTAAAAGATAGAAGTTTACTCATATTATAAAATAAAAACTACTTGTCAATAATAAATCTAAGTGTAAAGTATAAAATAAAATATTATATGTATGATTAATTATGGATGTATGTAGGCAAGAGAAAAGAAAACATTTAAATACAAAGCAAGCAAACAAATGAAGACAACATCACTTTAACCATAAAATATCATCTCAGCCGAAGTCAACAAGTATGAACAAATACAAAGTAAAATTATATAGCTTGTAAAATAAGCCAGGCATGTAGAAAAGAAAAATAGGATAAGTATGAAAATGGAAGTATCATGGTACAAAGCATTTAATGCTAGTCATGCAAACATCTCCTCTAGCTCACAATATGTATTCTCAGCCTCCAGATTTTACAAAAATCTCTGAACAAAGCTTGTACCACGCAAATAAACTATCCTGTAAACTGTTTCCATATATCCATCCTCATTCACATTCGATCAGTTCAAAGCTAAGAAAAAATTGAAGTGAGTATCATTTATAATTTAAACAAAAGAAATTCAACTTTAAAACATCAATAAACAAGGCAAACCAGAGATCAAACGCAAGTGTTCAAGCTTTCGAACTGGAAAATCAAATTTGTAGTTTCAAATCAACAGAGTTCTCTGTTCTTCATGACTGAGGTGAGCAACTCTTCTTATTTACCTGTGAGTAACATTTCATTCTTTTTATTTAAGGGTTTGAATCTGTGCAAGTATATCTGAGAATTGTATGTTTGTGCGTGTATAAATTGTCTGTATATATATATATATATGGGAAGATTGAAATAGAGTATACAGGCTGTTGTTTTAAATTTGCACCTGTTTCCAGCTTAAAATTCAAACTGTTGATTCAAAAAAATCATTAACTCCTTTTCTGATTGATGATTGAACTTCAAATTCAAACAAAAGATGTTTGTATCATCATAAACTAGGTTTTAAAATTTGTGTAAGATTAAAACAATTTAAGATAGTCTCTGGAAACCCAAAACTACCTGAACTAATTCAAGATTGTCCATTTTCGAACCTCTTGATTTTCGAATTCGGACATCTAAACTGAATTCCCATACGACAATATGATTTTTAAAGGTTGTATCATGATTTTTAGAGATAGGGATGGGCAGCAGTTTGTGTGTATCTGTTTTCGACATTTCCAGTCGCTGGGGTCGGTCTCGTTGATCAGAGGGCCCGGAACTTGAACTGGGAATGAAGGAGTGTGAGGATGTCACGGGAAAAATACTGGGTGGTTGAACGAAGTGTTGGGGTGGCGACAGGAGGTAATCTAATTCTGGTAACCTAGTTTTGGAGGGTGTTAGAATTTTGATCGATGAGGCTCGCTGAGATGATCGAGTGTTACAGCACTCAGGGGAAGGCTAGTGTGGGGTTGGACGGAGACGTAGTCGGAGGAGGTGGCGCGTTTGTGGTCGGAGGATGGTGTGCGAGGGGATTTCCGATTGGAGGTCTCGTTCTAGTTTGATCGAGTGGCCTCGATTTCGATGGCCAGTGAATCAATGGGTTCCAGTTGGTGGGGACGTTTGAGTGTGGCCGTGGCGACGTGCTGGAGGTCTCGACACGGACTGGAGTCGAACGGAGGGAAGGTGCACGTGCACGGTGTTGTTGTGTACGTCTGTTTCTTTTTGGTGTGGAGGAAGATGGGTTGGCCTGTAGCAGGTTGGTAAGGCTCGGGTAAAACTTGTTATGGCTCGGGTATTTCGAGTGCCATACTCGAAGTAGTGGCGCGTTTTTCTCGAAGCAGCTGGGTGATTCGTGAGTGATGGGGCAATAGGCTCGGGAAAAACGTAAATTGACTCGGGTAATTTGAATGCTTGACTCGAAGCAGGAGGGAGGATGACTCGAAGCAGTTTCTATTTGCCTCGGGTTAGTTGTTGATTTCCAGTTTTTGTAACTTGAACAATTTAAGTCAATTAAATTTCTAAACTTATTTTTCTTAAAAAAATAAAGATTGTTGTTAAGTACAGATATGAATTTGTGTTGAAAGGTTTTGAAATAACAATATTTCTGAAGTTAGTTAAAATGTTTTAAACTTATATTCGAAAGGGATTTATTTTAAAGAAAACTTAATTAAGTAATTGAGAAGTGGATTTAATGTTTTAAATTTATTAAATTAAAAGTTAAGTTAATATATATTGAATTATGATTTAAAATTAGCTAAAGATAAATTATTAACTTAAAGTTGATTAAATTATAATTAAGGATAATTAATTAAATGGTAATTAATTAAAGGTTAAATTTTAAATTGAAGACAATCAATTACATGATGGAATTTATAATTAAAAATTGATTTTTTAAATAATTAAAAGTTGATGAAATAGTAATTAAAGGTTAATTAATTAATTATAATGGTTAGTTAATAAATGATTTAAAGGATAATTAATTATATTGGTTTGTAATTAATTAACGATTAATTAACCCGGATTAGAAATTCATAAGTAATTAATCTAATTTGAATAAATCAGATAATTAACTGACCTTACTTATGAATATTTGGATTTGATTGGATGATTGAATTGTTTGATATCCCTGATTGTGATACTCTGTGATATATCCTGATTATGTTATGATCTGTAATTTACTTATCTGTGATGTATATATTGTTATGTGAATATGAAACCCTTGACCCGTAACACGGTACTTGAATTTCGATGCGACAGGGAGTCGGATTCCAGTTGGTTATCCGAAACCCACATCGAATTATAATTGTGAATATTTGTGACCGATAAATTTATTTTATCTATGAATCTGTGAATGAAGATAAGCGTTATCGATTATACCGCTTATCGATATATCTGTGATGATTGATGTTGCACTATTGTGTGAAACCCCTGGACTACACCATACACACACAAATATGGATTTCACGTGGAAATCGGTTAAGTCACAGATAATTTAAATTTAATGTTTTTGAAATTGAAATTTTAATTTCAATTGATTTTGGAAATGAATTTGGGTTAAATGTTGAAGCTTTTGAAATGGAGTTTTTAAGATAAAAGTTATTTTAAATAACTTAATTAAATTTCCAATTTAAATAATTTAATTTGAATTTGAATTCAAAATAATTTGGAAATTGAATTCCATGTTTGGAAATTACGGTTAAAAATGTTATAAATGTGTTTGTATGAATTTAAACCATTTTAAAAGCATAATTTGGAGAATTTGGATTTAACCCAAATGACTTTAACTCGTATAAATGAATCAGATTTCCTGAAATGAAACTGTTTGTTTTTAAAAGAATAAAAGCTTTCAGATAAGAAATGAAATTCCAGTTTAATTAAAGGAATTTCAAGATTGAATTGAAAAATGGTTTCTAAGTTATGAATGAATTCTTTTTGAAAGCTATGAATTAAATCTGTTTATTTTTAACAGATTTATAATGATGATTTGTTTAAACCATTTGAAATGAAATTGTTTTGAAAGCCATGAGTTAAATCTTTGATTTGAAGATTTAACGAGTTAATCAAATTGAAAGGGAAATTAATTTGGAAAATCTGTGAATGAATCTTTTGTTTAAAAGATTAAAGTGTGGAAATTGTTAAACCGTTGAAGGTGGTTAAAATAAATCCTTTTGTTTAAAAGATTTGAAATGGTAATTGGTTTAAACCATTTGAAGAAAAGATTTTGGGTAATAAGTTGTGACTTAATTGAAATCCCAATATCCATATGTTTTTAAAGTATTGCGCTCATTATTCGGTTTAGCCGGGAGAGGACCTTTGTGTCATATAACCCATTCCGAATAGTGATACGTCGTATATGGATAGCATTTGAAGACCGGTGGTGAAGACCGGATATTTACAAAAACGAAAGGACAACTCGTCGAATGTCTCTGCATCGACTGGTCCCCGGTATAGAGATCTTATCACCCTTTGTGATGGGAAGTCCGGACGTGATTGGAAATTATCCGGATTTGCAAGGGCTTCGTGAGAAGTGCCTTCGGTTCTGTTCGAACCCGGAACAGACTTGTATGGATTGTATGTCTGACATTACACTTTGAGATATAAAGCAGATTTCTTTCAAATACATTTCTGTTGGTGGCGGAGAATTTATTCTCTTAGCTTAACACCCTTCTCTGAGACGTACGAGCTCAGAGGTTATGTAGTTGAAGGTTATCAGCGATATATTCCCAATTTGGTAATGTGGCATGCTGAGTGTAGCTGTGTGATGATCAGTGTTTGATCATTTGTGATATGATCATTTGTTTGATCATTTATCTTTGTGATCATAGGTTGATCATCTGTTGACCCAAAGCATGGCTTTGTGACAAAGCGTAGCTTTGTGGACGAGACTTCGTCAGGGCCTCACAACCCGGAAATGGTCGAAACAGGATCGTTGCGGCAAGGTTATGAGGGTCGCGCCCTTTAGGGTATGTCATTTCCTTCTGGAAAAGGGTGGTATTATGGTATGGAGCCCTGATACTTACTCATGTGGATACACCTTCTTTATGATGTGTGATGATGGTTACGAGCGCTCGGATAAAGGTCCCAAAGGACCGGGGGATGGCATATTCGTGAGTTACCTGTTACAGGGGTAACCCGGCCTTGTTAGCAGAGAGCAGTTTGTCTCTCGGGGCGTCCCGCCAGAGGCGTTCCCATGCGGCGGAAGGAAGTTCCTTAGCCTGACCATTTGTTGGAAATCCATTTCTCCAATACGGAACTTGTACGGTTTTAGTTGTAGAACCTGCCATTTACGTACGGTGGTCACCACTGTTTAGATGGTAGCTATAGTAGGCATACGATACTGGTCGTATGTTGGCTAAGATTAATATTATACTTTCAAAATGTTTTCTACACTATGCACTAATAATAATATCAAAAATGATTTGATTTTGCGTAGTAAGCATCTTTGACTATCATAAGAAGAAATCTCCTCCAATTCTGCGTTTGCATTGTGTGTGTGGCGGGAGGTCTTATGGTAGTTTCATTTTCCAAAAGCATTGCGGATTTCAATGTTAAAAGCCTTTTGTGTTTGTTTAAAGTTAAATTGTTTTTGTTGCTCACACCAGTCCCATGACTGATCCGGAGTTTATTGTTCCCTTCCTAAACTCTGGGTGCCCACCATTTTCCACACGGGCAGTCTAGAGTTGGGTTTCTTTTCAGATATTCAGGTTTAGTAGATTATCTGGAGCTAGTTCATTCATCGGAGTTGCTTATCTTGGAGTTGTGGATTCATTCTTGTCTGAAGATCATTTGGAGTTATCATTTCTATTGATATTGTTCCACTGTTGTTGTTATCGTTTTCTTTTCCGCTGCTATTTGTTGTATCATATCTCTGATGTATATTGGTATTCATTGTATCACTCTGTTGTATCAGATATTGTATATCAATGTATTATTCTTTTCTTTCGCTGTGTTATTTACTTAATTGTGTTATAGCTCCGGCGAATCGGATTTGAACGGTCGAATCTGCGGCATTCTAGTACAATGTGAAGTACGGATGTTGATTTTCGAGCGGGCAAAACCCGACTCGTTACAGTCGAGAGGCTGGCCGTAAAAGCAACTGCGAGGTGCCAGTGTAAGCCACGATGGGGCCGGGATGGTTGCAAAGCCTACCGGTTGTGACCGCTGTTTTCGGACCTTTACATTTGGTATCAGAGCTAAGGTTGAACTTTAGCTCAGGAGTATAACACGTTAAGTAGCTCATTAGAGATAGAGTGAAGTAAACTCTAGAATGAGTAATTCCTAAGATATCCGTCTGAACGCCTCAGTAAATTCTCTTACTATCCACTGATAGTAAGTATGAGTGCAAGAAGAGGACGAGATAGGGGACAGGGAAATACGACTGTAAATGGTCAATACTCTGTAACAACAAGGAAGCAATCTTTTATCTATCCATCTCTTTGTTCGTCATTTTTTTCTCAATTCTTCGATTATTTCTGGTAGATCCAGAAAGAAGATTCGATATATAAAAATGGGACATAAACTCCAGCTGAGCCAAATTTGTTTGTTTGGATGTATTGATTGCTTTGATTGCTATGGTTGATAGGTATAATTTAGTTTTTAAATTGAAAGTTTTGAAACTGTATCCATATATCTATCTATTCTTTGGGTCCGGATATATTCTACGAATGGTTAGTTATCCCTTCGAACTGACCGATGCCCCTGCATATTTCGTAGATCTGGATAACCCGAGTATCTTGTGAAGTGTTAAGACAGATTCGTTCTTGTATCTGTTATTGATATTCTGATTTGGTAAGCCAAATGCAGAATAGATATTCAGTTTGATTTGATGAAACATTCTTCATCAATCTTTGTATCTCCTTGGTAATTTCGAGGACGAAATTCTTTTAAGGGGGGAAGTCTGTAACGACCCCGGATTTCTTATGAATTTAAATTGATAATTTATTGAATTTTTGAATTAAAATTTGTAAAAATTAAATGGTTAAGTGATGCGAGTTTCCCCGAATTCAAGTATATTTTGTATAAATCATTTAAATTTAATAAAATATTGTGAATAAATATATCTTTGATTTGAATTTAAAATGTAAGTAAATGGTTTAAGAAATGAAAATATATAGGATGTTAAAATATAAAGTAAAGATATATATCTTAATCTCATGTTAATAAATCAATACAAAATAATATAAATAGTAATAGACTACAAAATAATAAAAGAAAAATAAAATAAAGTAAAAGATAGAAGTTTACTCATATTATAAAATAAAAACTACTTGTCAATAATAAATCTAAGTGTAAAGTATAAAATAAAATATTATATGTATGATTAATTATGGATGTATGTAGGCAAGAGAAAAGAAAACATTTAAATACAAAGCAAGCAAACAAATGAAGACAACATCACTTTAGCCATAAAATATCATCTCAGCCGAAGTCAACAAGTATGAACAAATACAAAGTAAAATTATATAGCTTGTAAAATAAGCCAGGCATGTAGAAAAGAAAAATAGGATAAGTATGAAAATGGAAGTATCATGGTACAAAGCATTTAATGCTAGTCATGCAAACATCTCCTCTAGCTCACAATATGTATTCTCAGCCTCCAGATTTTACAAAAATCTCTGAACAAAGCTTGTACCACGCAAATAAACTATCCTGTAAACTGTTTCCATATATCCATCCTCATTCACATTCGATCAGTTCAAAGCTAAGAAAAAATTGAAGTGAGTATCATTTATAATTTAAACAAAAGAAATTCAACTTTAAAACATCAATAAACAAGGCAAACCAGAGATCAAACGCAAGTGTTCAAGCTTTCGAACTGGAAAATCAAATTTGTAGTTTCAAATCAACAGAGTTCTCTGTTCTTCATGACTGAGGTGAGCAACTCTTCTTATTTACCTGTGAGTAACATTTCATTCTTTTTATTTAAGGGTTTGAATCTGTGCAAGTATATCTAAGAATTGTATGTTTGTGCGTGTATAAATTGTCTGTATATATATATATGGGAAGATTGAAATAGAGTATACAGGCTGTTGTTTTAAATTTGCACCTGTTTCCAGCTTAAAACTCAAACTGTTGATTCAAAAAAATCATTAACTCCTTTTCTGATTGATGATTGAACTTCAAATTCAAACAAAAGATGTTTGTATCATCATAAACTAGGTTTTAAAATTTGTGTAAGATTAAAACAATTTAAGATAGTCTCTGGAAACCCAAAACTACCTGAACTAATTCAAGATTGTCCATTTTCGAACCTCTTGATTTTCGAATTCGGACATCTAAACTGAATTCCCATACGACAATATGATTTTTAAAGGTTGTATCATGATTTTTAGAGATAGGGATGGGCAGCAGTTTGTGTGTATCTGTTTTCGACATTTCCAGTCGCTGGGGTCGGTCTCGTTGATCAGAGGGCCCGGAACTTGAACTGGGAATGAAGGAGTGTGAGGATGTCACGGGAAAAATACTGGGTGGTTGAACGAAGTGTTGGGGTGGCGACAGGAGGTAATCTAATTCTGGTAACCTAGTTTTGGAGGGTGTTAGAATTTTGATCGATGAGGCTCGCTGAGATGATCGAGTGTTACAGCACTCAGGGGAAGGCTAGTGTGGGGTTGGACGGAGACGTAGTCGGAGGAGGTGGCGCGTTTGTGGTCGGAGGATGGTGTGCGAGGGGATTTCCGATTGGAGGTCTCGTTCTAGTTTGATCGAGTGGCCTCGATTTCGATGGCCAGTGAATCAATGGGTTCCAGTTGGTGGGGACGTTTGAGTGTGGCCGTGGCGACGTGCTGGAGGTCTCGACACGGACTGGAGTCGAACGGAGGGAAGGTGCACGTGCACGGTGTTGTTGTGTACGTCTGTTTCTTTTTGGTGTGGAGGAAGATGGGTTGGCCTGTAGCAGGTTGGTAAGGCTCGGGTAAAACTTGTTATGGCTCGGGTATTTCGAGTGCCATACTCGAAGTAGTGGCGCGTTTTTCTCGAAGCAGCTGGGTGATTCGCGAGTGATGGGGCAATAGGCTCGGGAAAAACGTAAATTGACTCGGGTAATTTGAATGCTTGACTCGAAGCAGGAGGGAGGATGACTCGAAGCAGTTTCTATTTGCCTCGGGTTAGTTGTTGATTTCCAGTTTTTGTAACTTGAACAATTTAAGTCAATTAAATTTCTAAACTTATTTTTCTTAAAAAAATAAAGATTGTTGTTAAGTACAGATATGAATTTGTGTTGAAAGGTTTTGAAATAACAATATTTCTGAAGTTAGTTAAAATGTTTTAAACTTATATTCGAAAGGGATTTATTTTAAAGAAAACTTAATTAAGTAATTGAGAAGTGGATTTAATGTTTTAAATTTATTAAATTAAAAGTTAAGTTAATATATATTGAATTATGATTTAAAATTAGCTAAAGATAAATTATTAACTTAAAGTTGATTAAATTATAATTAAGGATAATTAATTAAATGGTAATTAATTAA
Organism: Allium fistulosum; assembly: GCA_030737815.1. Taxonomy (NCBI): domain Eukaryota; kingdom Viridiplantae; phylum Streptophyta; class Magnoliopsida; order Asparagales; family Amaryllidaceae; genus Allium; species Allium fistulosum. The sequence goes on along the minus strand of CM060903.1, from coordinate 1,286,222,824 downwards.
AGGTTAAATTTTAAATTGAAGACAATCAATTACATGATGGAATTTATAATTAAAAATTGATTTTTTAAATAATTAAAAGTTGATGAAATAGTAATTAAAGGTTAATTAATTAATTATAATGGTTAGTTAATAAATGATTTAAAGGATAATTAATTATATTGGTTTGTAATTAATTAACGATTAATTAACCCGGATTAGAAATTCATAAGTAATTAATCTAATTTGAATAAATCAGATAATTAACTGACCTTACTTATGAATATTTGGATTTGATTGGATGATTGAATTGTTTGATATCCCTGATTGTGATACTCTGTGATATATCCTGATTATGTTATGATCTGTAATTTACTTATCTGTGATGTATATATTGTTATGTGAATATGAAACCCTTGACCCGTAACACGGTACTTGAATTTCGATGCGACAGGGAGTCGGATTCCAGTTGGTTATCCGAAACCCACATCGAATTATAATTGTGAATATTTGTGACCGATAAATTTATTTTATCTATGAATCTGTGAATGAAGATAAGCGTTATCGATTATACCGCTTATCGATATATCTGTGATGATTGATGTTGCACTATTGTGTGAAACCCCTGGACTACACCATACACACACAAATATGGATTTCACGTGGAAATCGGTTAAGTCACAGATAATTTAAATTTAATGTTTTTGAAATTGAAATTTTAATTTCAATTGATTTTGGAAATGAATTTGGGTTAAATGTTGAAGCTTTTGAAATGGAGTTTTTAAGATAAAAGTTATTTTAAATAACTTAATTAAATTTCCAATTTAAATAATTTAATTTGAATTTGAATTCAAAATAATTTGGAAATTGAATTCCATGTTTGGAAATTACGGTTAAAAATGTTATAAATGTGTTTGTATGAATTTAAACCATTTTAAAAGCATAATTTGGAGAATTTGGATTTAACCCAAATGACTTTAACTCGTATAAATGAATCAGATTTCCTGAAATGAAACTGTTTGTTTTTAAAAGAATAAAAGCTTTCAGATAAGAAATGAAATTCCAGTTTAATTAAAGGAATTTCAAGATTGAATTGAAAAATGGTTTCTAAGTTATGAATGAATTCTTTTTGAAAGCTATGAATTAAATCTGTTTATTTTTAACAGATTTATAATGATGATTTGTTTAAACCATTTGAAATGAAATTGTTTTGAAAGCCATGAGTTAAATCTTTGATTTGAAGATTTAACGAGTTAATCAAATTGAAAGGGAAATTAATTTGGAAAATCTGTGAATGAATCTTTTGTTTAAAAGATTAAAGTGTGGAAATTGTTAAACCGTTGAAGGTGGTTAAAATAAATACTTTTGTTTAAAAGATTTGAAATGGTAATTGGTTTAAACCATTTGAAGAAAAGATTTTGGGTAATAAGTTGTGACTTAATTGAAATCCCAATATCCATATGTTTTTAAAGTATTGCGCTCATTATTCGGTTTAGCCGGGAGAGGACCTTTGTGTCATATAACCCATTCCGAATAGTGATACGTCGTATATGGATAGCATTTGAAGACCGGTGGTGAAGACCGGATATTTACAAAAACGAAAGGACAACTCGTCGAATGTCTCTGCATCGACTGGTCCCCGGTATAGAGATCTTATCACCCTTTGTGATGGGAAGTCCGGACGTGATTGGAAATTATCCGGATTTGCAAGGGCTTCGTGAGAAGTGCCTTCGGTTCTGTTCGAACCCGGAACAGACTTGTATGGATTGTATGTCTGACATTACACTTTGAGATATAAAGAAGATTTCTTTCAAATACATTTCTGTTGGTGGCGGAGAATTTATTCTCTTAGCTTAACACCCTTCTCTGAGACGTACGAGCTCAGAGGTTATGTAGTTGAAGGTTATCAACGATATATTCCCAATTTGGTAATGTGGCATGCTGAGTGTAGCTGTGTGATGATCAGTGTTTGATCATTTGTGATATGATCATTTGTTTGATCATTTATCTTTGTGATCATAGGTTGATCATCTGTTGACCCAAAGCATGGCTTTGTGACAAAGCGTAGCTTTGTGGACGAGACTTCGTCAGGGCCTCACAACCCGGAAATGGTCGAAACAGGATCGTTGCGGCAAGGTTATGAGGGTCGCGCCCTTTAGGGTATGTCATTTCCTTCTGGAAAAGGGTGGTATTATGGTATGGAGCCCTGATACTTACTCATGTGGATACACCTTCTTTATGATGTGTGATGATGGTTACGAGCGCTCGGATAAAGGTCCCAAAGGACCGGGGGATGGCATATTCGTGAGTTACCTGTTACAGGGGTAACCCGGCCTTGTTAGCAGAGAGCAGTTTGTCTCTCGGGGCGTCCCGCCAGAGGCGTTCCCATGCGGCGGAAGGAAGTTCCTTAGCCTGACCATTTGTTGGAAATCCATTTCTCCAATACGGAACTTGTACGGTTTTAGTTGAAGAACCTGCCATTTACGTACGGTGGTCACCACTGTTTAGATGGTAGCTATAGTAGGCATACGATACTGGTCGTATGTTGGCTAAGATTAATATTATACTTTCGAAATGTTTTCTACACTATGCACTAATAATAATATCAAAAATGATTTGATTTTGCGTAGTAAGCATCTTTGACTATCATAAGAAGAAATCTCCTCCAATTCTGCGTTTGCATTGTGTGTGTGGCGGGAGGTCTTATGGTAGTTTCATTTTCCAAAAGCATTGCGGATTTCAATGTTAAAAGCCTTTTGTGTTTGTTTAAAGTTAAATTGTTTTTGTTGCTCACACCAGTCCCATGACTGATCCGGAGTTTATTGTTCCCTTCCTAAACTCTGGGTGCCCACCATTTTCCACACGGGCAGTCTAGAGTTGGGTTTCTTTTCAGATATTCAGGTTTAGTAGATTATCTGGAGCTAGTTCATTCATCGGAGTTGCTTATCTTGGAGTTGTGGATTCATTCTTGTCTGAAGATCATTTGGAGTTATCATTTCTATTGATATTGTTCCACTGTTGTTGTTATCGTTTTCTTTTCCGCTGCTATTTGTTGTATCATATCTCTGATGTATATTGGTATTCATTGTATCACTCTGTTGTATCAGATATTGTATATCAATGTATTATTCTTTTCTTCCGCTGTGTTATTTACTTAATTGTGTTATAGCTCCGGCGAATCGGATTTGAACGGTCGAATCTGCGGCATTCTAGTACAATGTGAAGTACGGATGTTGATTTTCGAGCGGGCAAAACCCGACTCGTTACAAACAATATAGTGAATTATAAATAGAAGAGTTTAAAATTGTATTTTTCTTATGTATATACATGTTAGTTTAAGAGAGAAGAATGTAAAAGTATATCTGTAATATTTTTTAAACAAATAAAAATGGTATGTTAAAAACAATATATGTAATGGTAAGTGAAATGTATATGCATGTGAACTAAATAAATATAGTGATTAAATATATATATTTATATATATATATATTGAAAAATGAAAGAAAAGATATATATGAAAAATATGATGATAGGAATGAGAAAATTTATAATATCATTTTTAAATAAGAAATCTTTTACAAAAAAATGTTTGACAAAAAAATGTTATTTAGAATGAAATAGTAAAAATTTTCATTTGCTTTGAACTATACATTTTAAATATAAAAAAGGAAATGTAGAACAAAAATGGAATGACAAGACTTTTAATACCTTGAATTATATATATATATATATATATATATTAATAGAAATATACACACACACAGATATATATGTATATATATATGAGGACTTAAATGGCTTATGTAAAACCACTTTTCATGTTGTTTAAAAATATATATATGCATGATTAAAAATCAAGTGAAAGTAAAAGTAATAAAAGGGATAAATAACCAAAGTAAACTAAGTTAGAAAAGGAAGTATAAAGAAAAGTAAACAAGTAAAAATCTAGACAAGTTTAAAACTTTTGCATGGTAAAAGTAAATCAAGTAAAATGGGTAAAAAAAGTTTAAACACATAAAGCATTGTCTGGTCAAATACCGTAAAAACCAAAACATACAACTTAACCTCTCTTCATCTCAACATAATATCAACTCAAGTCACCCAAAATTCCAATCAATCCATCACCAAACAACTATACAACATATCAAATCTTTTGAGACCAAAATCTATACGTTTACACCACCTTGTTCTTACATATTTATATATATACATAATTTGAGTACCTTGAGTGGTTAGAAAACTGTAAAACCAAAGCCTGTAAACAAGTAAAAACTCTGTAAACAAAACGCAAAACGGTAAAAAGAACAAAAAGGAAGAAGCATTCACTTCTAAATCAAAGGAAAGGATTCAAGTTTGCAGATCTAAATTAGGATTTCACTTGAAGATTTCAAAGGATTTCAATGTTTAAGGTGAGATTTATATCTCTAGAAAGCCTGGAATGTATAAAATTACTTTGTACATTCAACAGTTTTTCAAAAAATCTTATATATGATTTATCTTCAAAAATCATTATCTCTCTGCTTGATTCGAGTTTGCGAATGAAGTAAACTAGTGAAATGTTCACCCTTGAGTATAGAACATGCTAAATTAGTTTGAAGCTCCACCATACTGTAGATTGGACGAAATTGTAATAATACAGTAAACAACCAAGTTTTTGACAAAATTTAATATAGTCAAATCGTTGAATCAAGTATGCTCTCATATCAAAATAGGATTTTTAGTGAAGAAATCTTGATTTTTAATAGAATAGATTTTTCGAAAAGTGAACATGATCAAACTATACAAAAAAATAATTTTTGGGTCGGAGGTGGATGAGGCAGCGGGCCTTTGGTTTCAGGATGGCCGTGGGGTCGAGGGCAAGGATTCGACTATAGGGTTTTTGTTATAGTGGCGTGGGTTGTGTGCGGCAAAGGGTTTTAGGGTTTTGGGTGGTTGGGTATAGGCTCTAGAACGTGATCGGATTCGAGGAGGAGGAGGGGATCGGCGTTCTTGGAATCTAGCATGGAGGAAGCGACGTGGATGAGGGTTCGAATGGTGGTGGGGGCAAGTGATACAGTGGTGTAGGATGGGAGCAGTTCGGCGATTAGTGGGAATGGCTTTATTGTTTGGGGTTGGTTGTTACACTCGAATTTGACAGAGATGGTCTTAGGTGAAACTATGGGGTGGAGGTGATCAAGCTTGGGAAGAGACGTAAGTTGATGGTCGTGGAATGATCGATAGACGCTCGAGGCGATCGTGCACGTGCGCGTGTGCACTAGGGTGGTTCGCGTTCGAACTGCAGGTAGGAATGGAGACCGATCTCTTATTGATGGGTTGAGATAGTTTGGTTATTGATCTTGAGTCTTGTGAGAAGGTTTGGGTGTGTGACCGTTGAAGGAAGCTAGGTAGATCAAATTTAGTGGTGGAGTTTTTCTTGGTTGCAGCTGGAAATTGGAAAGGGAAAAAAAGAAAAGAAAGGGAGGAGAAGAAAGGGGAGAACGGGTTGTGTCTTTTTCCCTATGGGCTTCGGCTCATATAAATTAAATTAAAAAAAGAGTAGGTGTGGGCTCCGCCCAAATAGGTGAAGTGGAGTTTCCTTTTAAAATTTTAAAATGTTGAATTTTATTTATATTTTGAAAATTTTGAAATGCTATAACTCGTTCGTACGAAACCCGATTATCGCGATTCTTTTTGCGATGGGTTCGTATCATCGAGTATTCAGATACTATGAAGATTATTGTTTGATTTGACTAAGCGATAATTGAGGGTATTTTAAAACGGTCAAGTTTTAAATATAAAATGTCATAACTAATGCATACAAATTCCGGTTGAAGCGAAATTCGTTGCGATGGGTTCGTATCGACGAATACTACGTCATCATACGAATTGTTGTCGAGTTTGAATAAGTGAAAATAATGGTATATTTAAACGGACAAAAATTTAAGCAATCAAATTATAATATATATACCGTCGTTTAAATTTATATGACCTATATATTGAGGTTATGTGCTAGATAAAATAGTGATGAGTTAATTTAAATTATTTATGATGTTTTGACATCTGTTTAGCAGAATAAAACATCGTTCTGCTAATTATATTTAATTGGACCCCTGCTGGCAGAATAAATCACCATTGACTAGCAGAAATAAAACCCTGTTCTACCGTCATATTGTATGGACATCTATTTATTATCCTGATGATTATATTGGGAAATATGATGTTGAATTGATTGTTAAAAATAGACCGATGTGGATATCTGTATCTGTTATTCTGGACTAATATGGAACGAATGGTAATTTGATTAAGTACCGTTGAAATTAATAAGCCTCTTTTCCAATTTGGAGGTTGATTTTGAAATCAAGTCATTTAAAAGTCAATTATTATTTATTAACGATTTTTTAAAGTTAGCTAATAAGTATTTGATAATGATTTAAAGTTAATCGTTTTATTATTCTTAAAAATTATTTAAAAAGTATTTAATTATTTAATTTTTTTAAAGGGCATTAATTATTAAATAAAGTTATTTTATAGTGATTTGTTTAAAGTAAATTATTACATAAAGATTGATTAGCATTAAGGTATTTTATTTCAAGATAATTTGTTTAAATTTCAATTATGTTTTAAAAATAATATATTATATAGTAAACTTTTATAAAAGAGTAATTTTCATAAACTAAAACTTGGAAAATTTATATAGAAACTTTATAAGTATTATTTTGAGATAGTTATTAAATATAGTTTTCGGGAAGTAATGGTATACTTTCATGGCGAAATCGGAGGCAGAGATTGCCTACAGTTAAGTTTGGATTTCTCTGGGATAGAGATGTAATCATTGAGCTGCGAATCCATGGTTGATACTGCAGAGTACTTTCCATATTTATTTAAAAGGGTTTTCGAATATTATTGAAGGAAATGGTTTGTGAATATACTTATCCCTGTAAGATAAGTATATACTTTTTGATTAAGAGATTTAATTTATTGAAAACTTAAATTAAATAAGGCTTAGTGGTTTCGAAGGGAAATGAAATCTTTGATTGAATGATTGTTATTTGATAGTTAAATAACCGACTATCAAATCTGTATAAAACGTAACTTTGAAAATATCTAGGAGAAACACGGGAATTATATGGTACAGTTACCGTTCGAGGTGCTATATTGTACTTATAAACTCGTTTCGTTCTTCTAGGACGATGATAAGGAAATCCATCCACTAACGGTTAGGAGATGATCTCCGATCTTATTTTCGTTTGTTTAATTCCTAAAGAACTGGGGTTGAGTTTACCGAAAATGTCAAACGTTGTTTCGAAGAGACCGGGATCAGATAAGTTGCCCGAATACCACTTTGATCCAACGAATATGTTTTCAAAATGAAGACAAGAGCAAGGAATCGAAGATGGAGCATTGAAGTGCAAGGGCTAATCTCTACTAATCCTGAGGATGATTCCAAAACGGATGTAGTAGGAATAGTGCCTTCGGTTTCCTGCCAACCCAGAATGGACCTGTATGGATGAATGCTATCAGTACATTGTCATTGAAGGACAATGAGCATTCCAAGTATAAATTCCTTAAAAAGGTAATCGTAGCCTCAAGCCTCATCAATCGGGAATGACTGAAAATCAGGGGAGATGCAGCAAGGCTAAGTGGGTCGCACCCAATTAGGGTATGTTTATCACCTTTCTAGATACCCTCAGATATTATTACTACGGTGCATGGAAGGAACTCAGAAAGGGTGGGAACACCCGGGGTGATATAATATTCGGTACTATCCAGGTTAGGGGTAGAACCGATCTTGTGTTGCAGGGAATCCTGGCGAGGTCCTCTGTACATTTTTCTAGACATCTACTATGATAGGTGGTACCCCAGTGCCTAGTCATTGTATGGAATCCATTCTCCAATAAGCGCCGTACGGCTTTGATTGTGCCCAACTATGTTGAAATGTGAGATGCACGCATTTCAGCTATTTCTATATTTTACTTTGACCTCTAGACACTATTATAATATCAATAGATTTTCTATAAAAAGGGTTTTGGTTACCGTAAGGGAAAAACCCGTCGTGTTTATGTGCGGCGTGGTCTTACAGGATACTTTTGATTTTAAAAGGATTTTGAAAGTTAAAATGAGTAAAATTCCTTGTGATTTAAATTCTCACACCGGTTTTACCAAACGGACCTGGGCGTGGTTTTTCCTATATGCTCGGGTCAGACCGACCATATTTCCAGGTTTAGATGGATAATTGGAGCTTCAGGAGTGGAGCTGGAGGCCTAGAGACGTATTCACATAGATGATTATTTTCGGTTGCATGTTAGTTGTGTTTATCAGCAAATTGTAAGGACATGTGTTATAACTATCCATGCTGAATAGGTTAGTATACTCTGATTGATGTTTGTATATGTGTTAATCACAGTTTTTGTTTTATGTAAAGATTTGTTCTATATTATAGATTATTCGTTTTCGCTGTGAGATTCTATGTTGTTTGGTTTTCTTTCTATCTCCTTTCTACATTTTTTCTACTATCTTTTTCTTACAATCCACCTTTCTATTCAATTTGGACTGGACAAGTGTGGTTAAGTGTCAGTTCGAACTATACGGAAAAGTGGGTCGTGACAGTGTACATTTACAAGTATTGAGATTTACACCACAACGGACACATTTTCCCTTTATATATGCCTTTGTTGTCCATAGGGGTTTTTTAACAATATAAAATTACATATATATATATATATATTGGAATTGGTTTTGACTATTTTACATTTTGAAATCTAAAAGTAGAAATTTAAAACCTGATTTTGACTTAAGAAGGAGTTCAACATTGAACCTGTAATTTTAGATAAAAGCCTTTTTTATAAATTTTGAGTTGAAATAATAACGTGTATTATGACGACCCGAAATTTCTGGATAGTTGAAATTGAAATATTTAATTGATTTTAAATATTTGAAAGTTAGTTTAACTTGAATTTCAGATATCACTGTTTATTTGGCAATTAAATTATTGAATTTAATAATTGAAAATTGGTTAAAATAAAGGATCATGGTTTTAAGCTAGTTAAAAATATTTCAAGGGCTTGGGAAATTTATATTTATAATACTGGAGATAATAGAAGTTTTAAATTTGAATTTGAAAGTGTTTTGTTCAAACTTAAAAATGTATAGTTTAAATTGACATTTAAAAATAGCCTTCCGAGGCACAGTCTCGGAATTCGACGAAACTAGTTCCATTGGATCTGTAATAGTATATTATTATCGGATTTCAAATTTCGTAGAGTTTGGAGTTGTCGTGTGATCGTACGGTAGGTAAACGCGCTAAAATCTATATCGAAATTTCAATATTATAATGGGTCCAAAAAGCTATCTTCTACATACGACCGAATTAGGACTCGAAACCTTTTCCAGTGCGTTCGTAATAGAGGTATAACATTATAAACGCCTAGCGGCATGCCTCGATTAGAGATCAAGAATGTGAGTTGCGGAAACCGAGATGATTTGAATTTAAATCTAAATTTAAATAGTATAATTGCATTTCAAACCTGCAGACACGTACCAGAGTTTAAAACACGTGTCTTCATTTAGGACACGCATATTCTTTAAAAATAATAATAACTCGATTCTTCCTTTTTTTTCCAAAACAAACGAAGAAAAAAATAAGCAGAGAAAATTTAAATAATAATGGCAGCTCCATTTCAAAATAAAAATGTAAAATGGCCGATCAAAGTTCAAAGCCGCAGTAAAAATAAAACGCACCACAAAATCTGCCTCTTTAAAATCGAAAAGTAAATTCATAGCTCTACTAATTTCAGTCAAAATCATCTCAAGTTCTTCGAAGCTCAGGGCGACGTTCGTTCTACGATCGGTTTGGGATGCCACCATGGTTCGAAAAGGGACAGTGATCGGAGAAGACAGAGCACATCGGAGTGATGAAGGAAATTTTATAGCTCGCGAGGCCGATTTGTAACTCGTGAGGCCGGAGATGGTGGTTGTACGATGGAGAGATGGTGGCGACTAGATGGCATCAGCGGTCGATAGGTGAACTCGATGTCCAGCTAGGGCCTTACGATGTCGGCTAGGGCAGTGAGGTATAGTTCTTGTATTTAAAATTTAATAATAATATATATATGTATATGTATATTTGGGTATACAGTAGAGCAGAAGATATGTATATATAGAAAAGATTTAGAAAAGTAGGAATTTTTAAAGTTTTTTTTAATTTAGGTAAAATTATATTTTTAAACCTATATAGACTATTTTATATAGATTTTAAAAATGAAAATAAAATAATTATACATACCTTTTAAATCTACTGGTTATTTTAAAATTATGTATTCAGGATGATTAGTTTAGTTAATTAACCTATCAAATTATTTTAGTTACTAAGGGATTCTTAAAAGAAAATTACTAGTTTAAATAAAATAATTAGTTAATTAAATCTATCAAATGGGAATTTAATTGTTCTATTTATTCGAATATTAATAAATCATGTAATGTTTATTCAAGGTCTAAATCATAGAAAAGACAAGCCGGGTTGGGCTGGGTTGCAATTAGAAACAAAGTTGAGTTAATCTCACTCATTTGGATTTCCATTTAAATTTAAATAGTTAAATTTAAATTATTGGTTGAATGATTGAATTGACTAGATGTGATATTATATATGATAGTGTATATATATATATTGGAGTGATTGATTTCCCGCATTATATAGCGGATGAGGCCTTATGCGCCGCATAATAGCGGATGATATGAATATAACCCCATATACCGCGATATTCCACCTCAAAGTGGAATTGGTATTTTATATTGTGCTAACATATGTGGATGCAGGGAAACAATTTGGAGGGATCCAAATGGATTCCTCAAAACGTTACATTTATTTTATATTCAGCGATGTGATGTATGTGATAATATGTGATGATTATATTGATTTTATTGGTAATGGAAATTTATTGAATGCTATGGTTTGACTGAATATAATTGGATATTTTGAAGATATGAAAAATATAAAAGATTTAATTTTGAAAAGTGATATAAGAGAGAAATATTAAGTAAAATTAGATATAATAAAGAATGAATTCGGGAAGAATAAAGGTTTGATTTTAAATTCTATTAAATTAATGCTGGGTAAGGAAAAGAAAATATGGAGATTTTAAATAAATAAAATTAAAGGAGTTTTGGAGACTTAAGTGATAGTGCTTAAGAATTAAAGGATTTTATTTAAATTTTGAAATTTAAAATGATTGGGAAGAATTAAACGGGAGAATTTTGAATAAAGAATGAAATGAATATTTTCAATTTAAAATAAGATTTTGAATCATAAATAAAGAAGTGAGTTTGGAATTAATAGATTTGAAATAAAATTAGATAAGTAAGGAGTAATTTTTAAATAAGGTAAATTTTGGAAATCGATTTGGAAATTGATTTAGTGTTTGAAAATGTGTTTTAATAAGAGAATGAGACTATGGAATTTATAAACCATGTTTATAAAGTGAAATAAGATATTAGTGGATATTTGGAAATATAAATTCACGGTGGGAATTTATAAAGGAATGGGTAATTTGTTTTAAAAATAAAATAGTGGTTTATTTTTAAAGGTGTGAAAAGGAAAGTGTATTTCCCTGGGAAAGCAAGTACATTTTCAAAGAAAGATTTCCAAGTATAAGTTAGAGTTTAAAAGTGGTTTTAAAAGAATGTTTTAGGGAAATTTTATTATTTTGAATTATTTTAGAATTTTAAAGTAGATATTTATTTAAATAAATTTTAGTAGTAATTGTTTTGAAGGTTTTAACTAGTATTATCAATTAACGATAATTATTTAATATTTATACCTTATAGAATAACTTTTATTTTAAAAAATCAGTTTTGGCTTAAGTTTACATAAGAAGTTATTATAAAGTTTCATAACCAGTATTTTAAATAAAGTGTTTTAAGTAGTTTTTATATTAAATGTTTTAAAGTATATATTTTGGATTAAGTGATTTAACTTATTTTAAAATCTAAGTATTAAGGCTTGGCGATTTTCAGTGGAAAGGAAACAATTGGGTGGAATCTATTCCACGAGAGAAAAGTGTTTTGAAATCTACTTTAAAAAAGGTTTAAGTGTAGGAAACTATCTTGCGAAGATACTTTGAAATAAATAATTTGGTAAATTATTTAAATCTAATGATTGTTTGTGGATATTATTTGATAGTTAAATAACCGACTATCAATATTGGCCAATGCGCTAATCGTTTCGAAGAGACCTGGATCAGAATTAATTTCCCGAAAACCACTTCAATCCGGTTTGAACGTTTTCGTGAGGAAGACAAGAGCTTGGAGTCGAAGATGGAGCAGTAAAGTACAAGGGCTAATCGCTACTAATCCTGAGGGTAATTCCAAAATGGATGTAGTAGGAGTAGTACCTTCGGTTCCGTTCGAACCCAGAACGGACTTGTATGGATGAATGCTATTAGAACATCGTCAGGAGGACGATGAGCATTCTAAGTGAGATGTGTTCTAAAAAGGTAACGCTTAGCCTCGAGCCTCATCAACCCGGAATGACTGAAAATCAGGGGTTATGCAGCATGGCTAAGTGGGTAGCACCAAATTAGGGTAAGGTCATCCCTGTCTAGATGTTCCTTTTTATTCGGCTTAGTGGGCGGTTGTTGATCCCAACCGCGGGATGATCTTATTCGGGCTATCCAGTTAGGGGTAGTCCGGTCTTGTGTTGCAGGGGAACGGAGGGGTCCTTGGTACGCTGATCTAGACCAGGTACTGTGATAGGTGGTACCCCAGTGCCTAGTCATTAATTGGAAATCCATTCTCCCTACTTGCCTTTACGGTTTTGTTTGTATATCTATTATGCTGGAATTTAATTAATGTAACAATTTCGGCTATTTGAATAAGTATTTGTATATAGACACTACTATAATATCAGAAGATTTTATAAGAAATGTTTTGGTTATCGTAAGGTAAAAACCTGACATGTTTATTTGTGGCGTGGTCTTACGAGATACCTTTGATTTCAAAGGATTTTGAAAACTTTAATAATCCAATTGAGTGTGTTTTCTCACACTGGTTTTCCAGACTGACTCGGGTATTGTTTTATTATAATGCTCGGGTCAGACCGAATATTATAGAGTACAGATTTTGGATGGACTACTGTGGAGCTCAGGAGACGAGCTGGATGGCGAGACGTATCACTCGTGTTTGAAGTATATTCCGTTGTGTAGTATGAGCCGTATAGTCATCTTTTGTGAGGACAAGTAAATATAAATGTCCAGTATTTGTTTTGATTGTGTTGTACTCTGATGATGTAATGTATAAAACAAATATAGTTTCTTTTCGTGTAAAGATCAATCATTTATATATTATATATTGTTCCGCTGCGTTGGTGAGATTCTGATGTTGTTTTTGATTTCTCTTCTTCTACCTCCTTCTTATTTAACTTAAGGATTTGGTTTTCCAGCATCCGATTGTTCAGCATTTGATACAATGAACGTATTGATGTCGATTTTCGGGCGTCGAAAAATCGAGTCGTTTCAGTTGGTATCAGAGCTTAGGTTAGCGCTAACCTTGGCTTTGGTGGGAATTACTCAATGGAAATAGAGTCCGTAGTACTCTAGAATGAGTTTGAGCGTATTAATAGATATGAGCACGTATTGGTTAGTGAATATAAAATGATTTTATATTGTGTTGATTGGTTTGTTGAGTTGTTAATGGATTCTGGTCAATACGAGTAATTAACGTTATTGATAGGGATCTCTAAACACTTGAATAGAAAAATTCGACATGGTATTGTTTTTAAAATAGGGTAAATGAAATAATTTTGCCCAAATTATTTTTTTACATAAAAAGAAATAATTTCTGTAAATTATTATAGTTATGGTTGTATGGTTGTTAGGAAGTGATAATATAAATTATTATCATTGAATGCGGAAATTGAATAGGAATTGAAGTTATAATCAAAGATTAGAAAATAAATTCATTTAACAAATGAAATTTATAAATGTGAATTATAATGTGATTTATAATGAGATAAAATTCCATAGTAATGTTTGAATATGGATTGAAAGGATTTGAAATTTGAAATTTGGAAAATTTAATTTCTTTGGCATTGAAAATGATTTTCAAAGGTTTTGGAGGAATAATGGTGATATTATTTGAGCAATATTTTTGAATTGGATTTAAAATCTGGTGAGATTTGGAATTTAAAAATATTTGAAATGTTTTTGAAAGATGTAAAAGCACTAAACTCTTTTTGGTCGCTGGAAAATAATTCTGATGATGATCGCGACATCATCGGTGTTCATTTTCGAGATTCCAGGGGAGGAAATTGCTACCTTAATGTTTTAAATTGAGATTTGTTTGCGAAACTGGGTTTGATTTTGGAATGTAAAATGAATAGTTTGATTTAGGTGTATATGATTTCAAAAATTGTTTTTGAAAGTTTAAGAAAATGTTTAAACTCTGGAATCTTATTCAAAATGTTACAGAATATAAATAAGTTTGATAACTTATAAAAATTTGGAATTTGTTGGAATAAGATTCAACTTGGAAAGGGTTGAATACAAGTAAGTGTGAAAACAAAATAAGTTGGAAGGTAAACTGATAAATTGAAGTGAATTAAAAGAAGTTAGCAAATGGAATTTAAATAAGTGGAAAACTTATAGAAAGTTTAAAATTTAAATTGAATCGGAATTTAAGTAAATCTAGTTAAGTGTAAGTGAGCTTTGAGGAAAAATGATTATTGAAAATAAGTTTATTAAGATTTTAAACAAATATATAGAGAAACAAATGAATTTACATTTGTAAGAAATGAAATTGAAACTGGATATTGGAGTTAAATTTGAATTGTGTGAAATAGGAATGAGTCAAATTGGACTAAATAAAACAAAGTATTGAAATTAAAATTAGTAAATAAACTAATTAATTTAAATGGGTAAGCAAACCAATTGAGATGATATTTAATTTAGAATTTTTTATAAGTAAAGTAAAGTGAAGTTGAAGAATTAGTCAAAGTGGACTAACGATAATAAGGGTTTGGAAATAAAAAGTGTTTGAGATTTAAAATAAAGTAGTGAAGTGAAAATTTATATAAGGAAGTTGTATAAAATATTTATATTGAACTTAAGCAATGAAGGGTGAAATTCTTAAGTAAAATTTGGTATTGAGAAATATTCTAAGATAATATTGAATGAAGGTTAAATAAAGTGAGAAATGGGATAATTGTGAATAAATGAATAGAAATCAAAATAAATGTGAATCAAAACAGAAATTGATATAGCTAATAATCAATTGAGATAAATACGTAGGATATACAGGTGTTTTTTAAAAGAAAAAGGAAAATTGATGATTTTGATTTCAGAAGAAAAAATTTAAATGGCTCGACAAAAGGTATGTGTTTAAATTTCTATATGAAATTTGATGATTTTCTGATCCAGCCACTTGGCCTTTTGTTTTCTTTTAAAATATGGGGGCCCGTAGTGGCATTTTTGTAGTTGTACTGAGCTAGCCGCGCAAAGGAGACGCTGGCGAAATTTTTCAAAATTTAGAGAGTTAGAAAAATTTTGAGAAAATTTTGAGAGTTTAAATTTTGAATTTGAATTAAAATTTGAATGGTTGAATAAATAGTATTGTTTGAAAACTTTGGTTGAGTTTGAGAAGTTAGTAAGAGTAATAATATGTCTTTAATGAAAACTGTTTGGTTTTGCGAAGTTGTTAAAAACTATTTGGATTTGGAAAATAGTTAATGGGTTCTGGATCATTCTTCCTAACTAGTAATTTTGGGGACGAAATTCTTTTAAGGGTGGAGGAATGCGACGACCCGGAATTTCTGGATATTTGAAATTGAAATATTTAATTGATTTTAAATATTTGAAAGTTAGTTTAACTAGAATTTCAAATATCACTGTTTATTTGGCAATTAAATTATTGAATTTAATAATTGAAAATTGGTTAAAATAGTGGATCTTGGTTTTAAGCTAGTTAAAAATATTTCAAGGGCTTGGGAAATTTATATTTATAATACTGGAGATAATGGAAGTTTTAAATTCGAATTTGAAAGTGTTTTGTTCAAATTTAAAAATGTATAGTTTAAATTGACATTTAAAAATAGCCTTCCGAGGCACAGTCTCGGAATTCGACGAAACCAGTTTCATTGGATCCGTAATAGTGTATTATTATCGGATTTCAAATTTCGTAGAGTTTGGACTTGTCGTGTGATCATATAGTAGGTAAACGCGCTGAAATCTATATCGAAATTTCAATATTATACTAGGTCCAAAAAGCTATCTTCTCCATATGACCGAATTAGGACTCGAAACCTTTTCCAGTGCGTTCGTAATAGGGGTGTAACATTATAAACGCCTGGCGGCATGCCTCGATTAGAGATCGAGAATGTGAGTTGCGAAAACCGAGACGATTTGAATTTAAATCTAAATTTAAGTAAAATAATTGCATTTCAAACCTGCAGACACGTACCAGAGTTTAAAACATGTGTCTTCATTTAGGACACGCGTATTCTTTAAAAATAATAATTACTCGGTTCTTCGTTTTTTTTCCAAAACAAACGAAGAACAAAATAAGCAGAGCAAATTGAAATAATAATGGTAGCTCCTTTTCAAAATCAAAATGTAAAATGGCCGATCGAAGTTCAAAGCCGCAGTAAAAATAAAATGCACCACAAAATCTACCACTTTAAAATCGAAAAGTAAATTCAATAGCTCAACTAATTTCAGTCGAAATCATCTCAAGTTCGTCGAAGCTCAGGGCGACGTTCGTTTTACGATCGGTTTGGGATGCCACCGTGGTTCGAAGAGGGACTGCGATCGGAGAAGACAGAGCGCATCGCAGTGATGAAGGAAATTTTGTAGCTCGCGAGGCCGATTTGTAACTCGCGAGGCCGGAGATGGTGGCTGTACGATGGAGGAATGATGGCGACTAGATGGCATAAGTGGTCGATGGGTGAACTCGATGACCAGCTAGGGCCTTGCGATGTCGGCTAGGGCAATGGGGTATAGTTCTTGTATTTTAAAATTTAATAATATATATATATATATGTATATGTATATTTGGGTAGACAGTAGAGCATAAGATATGTATATATAGAAAAGATTTAGAAACGTAGGAATTTTTAAAGTTTTTTTTTAGTTTAGGTAAAATTAGATTTTTAAACCTATATAGACTATTTTATATAGAGTTTAAAAATGAAAATAAAATAATTATACATACCTTTTAAATCTACTGGTTATTTTAAAATTATGTATTCAGGATGATTAGTTTAGTTAATTAACGTGTCAAATTATTTTAGTTACTAAGGGATTCTTAAAAGAAAATTACTAGTTTAAATTAAATAATTAGTTAATTAAATCTATCAAATGGGAATTTAATTGTTCGATTTATTCGAATATTAATAAATCATCTAATGTTTATTCAAGGTCTAAATCGTAGAGAAGACAAGCCGGGTTGGGCTAGGTTGCAATTAGAAACAAAGGTGAGTTAATCTCACTCATTTGGATTTCTATTTAAATTTAAATAGTTAAATTTAAATTATTGGTTGAATGATTGAATTGACTAGATGTGATATTATATATGATAGTATATATATATATATTGGAGTGATTGATTTCCCGCATTATATAGCGGATGAGACCTTATGCACCGCATAATAGTGGATGATATGAATATAATCCCATATACTGTGATATTCCACCTCGAAGTGGAATTGATATTTTATATTGTGCTAACATCTGTGGATGCAGGGAAACAGGTTGGAGGGATCCAACTGGATTCCTCAAAACATTAAATTTATTTTATATTCAGCGATGTGATGTATGTGATAATTTGTGATGATTATTTTGATTTTATTGGTAATGGAAATTTATTGAATGCTATGGTTTGACTAAATATAATTGGATATTTTAAAGATATGAAAAATATAAAAGATTTAATTTTGAAAAGTGATATAAGAGAGAAATATTAAGTAAAATAATTTTAGATAGAATAAAGAATGAATTCGGGAAGAATAAAGGTTTGATTTTAAATTCTATTAAATTAATGCTGGGTATGGAGAAAATATAAAGATTTTAAATAAATAAAATTAAAGGAGTTTTGGGGACTTAAGTGATAGTGCTTAAGAATTAAAGGATTTTATTTAAATTTTGAAATTTAAAATGATTGTGAAGAATTAAAAGGGAGAATTTTGAATAAAGAATGAAATGGATATTTTCAGTTTAAAATAAGATTTTGAATCATAAATAAAGAAGTGAGTTTTGAATTAATAGATTTGTAATAAAATTGGATAAGTAAGGAGTAATTTTTAAATAAAGTAAATTTTGGAAATCGATTTGGAAATTAATTTAGTGTTTGAAAATGTGTTTTAATAGGAGAATGAGACTATGGAATTTATAAACTGGGTTTATAAAGTGAAATAAGATATCAGTGGATATTTGGAAATATAAATTAACGGTGGGAATTTATAAAGGAATGGGTAATTTGTTTTAAAAATAAAATAATGGTTTATTTTTGAAGGTGTGGAAAGGAAAGTGTATTTCCTTGGGAAGCCAAGTATATTTTCAAAGAAAGATTTCCAAGTATAAGTTAAAGTTTAAAAGTGGTTTTAAAAGAATGTTTTAGGGAAATTTTTTTGTTTTGAATTATTTTATAATTTTAAAGTAGATATTTATTTAAATAAATTTTAGTAGTAATTGTTTTAAAGGTTTTAACTAGTATTATCAATTAAAGGTAATTATTTAATATTTATACCTTATAGAATAACTTTTATTTTAAAAAATCAGTTTTGGCTTAAGTTTACATAAGAAGTTATTATAAAGTTTCATAACCAGTATTTTAAATAAACTGTTTTAAGTAGTTTGTATATTAAATGTTTTAAAGTATATATTTTGGATTAATTGATTTAAATTATTTTAAAATCTAAGTATTAAGGCTTGGTGTTTGCACAAAAAATGGACAAACACCTCAAAGTTGTATGATTTAGTAGATCTTACGTTGTTCTTAGTGATTTGAGTGATTTATGCAAATATATGAAAAGCAGGGGCTAAACTGTAAAAAGACACGCAGATTTATAGTGGTTCAGCCAGAATGTGCCTACATCCACTTTATATGTTATTTCTCTTCTCTTGTTATGATTACAAGTACAAAGCTTTGATACAAGTAAAAGAAAGTTGTTTGAAAGTTCTCTCCGTGCTTGAGCTCTCAAACTTGTCCCCCATTGTTGTACCCCTGCCCCTCTATTTATAGAATGAGGTTGGGAGCAGGGGTCTTGGATGTATATAGCTGCTGGCGGGCCTGGGCTGATGTGATCTGGCCTGGCACGTCTTGGTCCGGTAGCATTTGGTCCGGTGGTAGGAGATGAATTGGTTCGGCGAAGCTTGGAGGTGGGTTGGTTCGGCATTGGTTTGAAGGAGGTTGGTTCGGCATTGGTTTGAAGGAGGTTGGTTCGGCATTGGCTTGAAGGAAGTTGGTTCGGCATTGGTTTGAAGGAAGTTGGTTCGGCATTGTTTGAAGGAGGTTGGCTCGGCATTGGTTTGAAGGAAGTAGGTTCGGCATTGTTTGAAGGAGGTTGGCTCGGCATCGTTTGAAGGAAGTTGGTTCGGCATTGTTTGAAGGAGGTTGGCTCAGCATCGTTTGAAGGCTGGATGGAATTTAGGCGAGCGTGAATGAATTAAGCTTCTTGCTCTTGAGCTCTTCTGGGTGAGAACACGCCCAACATTTGCCCCCCAAAGTGGGGCATATGCCGGCATGTGCCGTGCTTTGTTTTTTTTTAAACTAGCGATGTTAGCTTGGATGCTCTCGCCGAATCGACCGGTCCGGTCGTCTGTGCTCGCCTATAAATAAGGGCTTAGGGCTTTCGTACCTTCTACCGAACGAGACAAATTTAAACAACCGAATCAGTTTTTATCCTACTGCCGAATTGCTTTAGCTTGCCGAATCAGGTATTTGACTTCCATTCGCCGAATGAACTTGAGTGATGTGAACGCCGAATGAACTTGAGTGATGTGAATGCCGAATGAACTTGAGTGATGTGAATGCCGAATGAATTTGCGTACGTGAATGCCGAATGAACTTGAGTGATGTGAATGCCGAATGAGCTTGAAAAACTTGCCTGTTTATATCCTCTGTTCTAACAACCTGTCTTTTCTATGTTGCAGATAATGTCTCGCAAAGCAGAAACTCGATCGGATAAAAAGAAGTCCCAGGGCGAAGGAGGATCTTCCGCAGTGCCCCCTGCTCAGCCAGGACCGGAACGTCACGGATCTACCCCGAGATCATTAGTGGACGGGTACGACCCTCAGGAGCTCCTAAACTCCCCGCCTGATTGCTTTCCCAGCTCCCTTAAGGAAGAGCAACTTGATGTCACCTCCCGTTCTTTCGGAATTGATAGGGCGCGAATGCTGTTGCCAGGGAGAGAAGTTATGCCATACGACCCTCCTGAAGGGTACTTTGCCTACAGCAGATACCACTGCATGTGTGGTGCCATTCCTCCTCTTAACGCTTGGGTGGCCAGCTTCCTCACATACCTAAAGGTGGCCCCATTCCAGCTTCAACCCAACTCCTATGCTATATTGGTGAGCCTCTTCGTCATTTTCCAGAGGAAGTATGGTCGTGCTCCTTCCAACCGGGAGATCCGGTACTTATATAATCTGAGGGGCTATAAGAAGGGGTCCCCATACATCAGCTTGGAGTCAGCTGTAACCTTCAAGCCGGTCTTGGATCTGTATTCCAAATTCAGCATGTTCAAGAAGGAGTGGTTCTTCGTCAGGGACGACTCTGTTTCTATCCGGCGTTTTACTTCTGGATGTAAGTCGATGCTTTATTTATAATTTACATTCTGGCTGCGATGCTTCTTCTCATACATTTTCATTTTTGCTAGCGACAGGTGGCTTTGCAGTTGTGGAGACTGATCGCCTGGTTCAGACGGCGGCTGAGATAGAAGCTATTCTTGGGAGATATAGATCATCTGCCTACCTGATCAGAAACACGACCCTTCTGGAGTATAACTTAATCCTTCCACAGCAGTCAGTAGTCAAGCTGAGGGAAACGGTGGAGGAGAGGGCGGCTGCTCAGGCTAAGGGAGGTGTCACGGTAGAGAGTAGCAAGAGGAAACCTTTCACAAAACCTCCAGTCGTCGGAGGTAAGAAACTTAAGAAGTCGGACGGTCCCTCCCCCAGCAATTGTCCACTTACCCAAGGGGAGGAAGATGTAGAGGAGGAGAGAGGTGAGGGTGGAAGTGACCGGGAAGGTGGCGACGGTGGTGATGGCATCGGGGCCTTGCTTCCTGGGCAGGCAGGCGAGATTCAGGAGTGGATGGATGATGCATTCCACCAAGCTTTTGAGGGGCTGGACGAGGAAACGGCTTTGACAGAGAAATCCGGGAAAGCTGACAAGGCTGGGACTGGTGCAAGCGAGCCTCCTCAGACTATTCCAGCCAAGGTGGCTCTGACGACTCAAGGTGAACTTTTGACTCCTGCAGGCTCCATTTATGATAGGGACTTAGGAATATTTTACGATCCGCTCCCATCCTGGAATGAAATCCAGGACTCATTGCAGTATCCTACTCCTCCCCAGGGTTTGTATAACAAATGTGTTTCCTTTCCTCTTTTAACTTTTACCTTGCTGTGTTTCTCGAATTATGGGTCAATGTAAGCTTGTGACATTTTTTCTTCGTATCAGGAGCAGGTAAAACGGCCAAGGCCTCAGATCTTCGGCACAGGCTTGAACAGTACAAGCTTTCCAAAGCTTCCGCCAAACCGAAGCCTTTGGCCCACCATTCCGGGGATGTAGTCGGCTACCGTCCTCTTCTCGGGGTTATTGACGAGGGCATTCAAAAGAGAAAGAATGGCCATCCCTTATCCGAATCTTCACTTGGTCCTCAGCCTCCAGTTCAGCCTCTTCATGATATCACGGAGGAGGATACTGAGTTCGTACTTTCTCCGCACCCGTCTGAAAATCCTACCGTCACTCAGATTGATCGTCCTGACTTGGCTCGGAATCCATTTACGGGTCATCCTGACCTGGATCCAAGTTCTCATGATATTACTTTTGACGAGGATACCGGTGAGCACCTTCTTCCCCGCAATCCCATGGTACGGGTGCTTGATGAGGCTAAGTACTTAGATCTCGATTTACTTACCACTCGGATAGTTACCATAGGAGACGAGGCCAAGGCTAATATTGATCGGGTGGTGGAGGAGACTAGGAAGCTGATGGGGCATCATGCCCGGTTGGTTAAGGCTGGAGAGGAGATTGGGAGTGCCAATATCCGACTGCGATTGATGGTTTCGGACCAGGCCAAACAGCTTGCTGATCAGGCCATTCAGATTTCTCAGCATGAGGCTGCCGCCGGGCAGTTGAGGAAGACTATGGAGGAGGCTAGTAAGGCGGAATTACAGAAGATGGAGGCTGCTTGCAAGGAGCAGATTAATATGGCTATCTCGACAGTGGATGAGGTTCGGAGGGAGGATCTTGAGCAGGTAGAGGAGCTGTCGTGGAAGCTTGAAGCCGCGGAGCTTACTCAGGTCAGGCTAAAGGAGGAGATGGAGGTGATGAGGAGGTCCCTTCAGGCTGATTGCTCGCGATACCGACAGGAAAGGGATGCTGCCATTGCAAGGCTATCGGTTTCCGAGGTCCGTATGAGGGAGTTTGAGGACAATGAGGGGATGATGGACGACATGCTGCAGGACATGTACTTTCGCACTTGGAAGTAGGGCAGCTTATCTTGGATGGACGACTACCCCCGGGTTATGGCTAGGATTTACCTCAGGGCTCTAGAGGAGGCCAAGGCTGAGGCGGATAAGGAGGGTGGAGCGACTTTAGGATGGATGTGGTCACCGCTCAGTTCACCAAGGAGGAGAGGGTAGTGGTGAAAGAGGGGATGCGGTTGTTCGCGGTTGAGGAGGCCGGTGTGGAAGTAGGGGACGACGACCAAGACGACCAAGAGGAAGTTGCTGGTAACCTCTACTCCACTAGTTTCTTCTTTTGCTAACTATGTTGCTCATCACTAATGATTTTCTTTTTACGACCGGACAGGTGGGCAACAGGACAAAGACAAGACTCCAACGCAGCTGGCTCCCTGATTAGACCTGGAAAATTCTTTTTGCAGACTCGACATGGCTGTATACGTTAGTCTTAAAACAGTAGAGTAACTTTTAAGTTGTAATTCTTGCTACTTGTAATAAATAGCTCTATTCTTGATGTGTAATTCTTCAACTTAAGCTGATTTTGTCGTATGAGAAATATAGCTATGTATATTCTTGTAATTGAATTGTGTTTGATGTCAGGTTCTGGTTATAAAACATAATTTCATGACTTGCAATATTAGCATTTGGTGTGAACAAATTATAGTCATGCATTTGTACACAAAAGAAGAAAATACCACCTTTCATGTTTTAACCGCAGATGACAGTTGTGAATATCTTGTATGACCGAGCATGGAACGCAGTCGAATGCCCTGCCATCCAATCGTGAGCCCCTACACCCATTGGCGAGTATCTCTTACTCTGCATCCTGTACTTTAGGGACTGTTATAGAGGATAGGAGAAAAGCTTTTTAAGTAAAATTGAAATATGTGAAAAAGTAAAAATTCCAATCACGGAAGGCCTTCGATGTGCTTAAGTTCGTGGCAAACGGGTTTTGTAGTCACTTTCCCTAGCTGTGGGTCTTGGAGACATTTGTCACCCATCTTACGCCTCCGCGGGGAGTTAATTCTTTTTTTTACCACAGCCGCACTTAAGACACATCGGAGCCGAGATCGCGCACAGTAACTACCCGGGCCATTATGGCCCGTAATCGTGGGTATTATTCGATTTACCGTGGCCGGCTAGCGTGGGTGCCGATCGTCAACTGTGAACTGCCCCTGGCTGGCCATACCTTATGTTGGGGCTTATAGTCGGTTCACAGTTGCCGGCGAGCCTAACGCCGTAATGAGCTTCCTCGGCTATAGTCGGCCTTCTTGGTGGCTTATAATCGGCTCATTACAGTTGGCTTTAAGGGCCGTCGCGAGCAATGAGTTAACCCGCAGCAGAGGGATGCTAGAGCAAAAGTGTCTCATTGACGAGGGCATAGATTCGCATAGTACCTGTTAGGTTTTGCCCAGGTAAAGTTGCACCGTGGAGTGCTTTGAGTGGAAATGCTATACGCATAGGATTTTGTTCAACAGAAAAGGATAAAGTTAACAAGTAGCCAAGATATAAAGGAACAAGTTAAAAAAGAGACAATGTTTTTTAAAGTGGTTTGGCATGAAAAGGCCTACATCCACTGATTCTCTTTGTTAATTCACTTCATATGGGCAGTACAAGTTAAGAAAAGTATTGACGGAGGTGCTGGATGTTCCATGCCCTCTGGAACACCTCTCCGTCCACTGTTGACAAAATATAAGCTCCATTGTGGAGATCTTTATGAATTACATATGGTCCATCCCAGATTGGGTCTAGTGCTCCGGGGCGAGGGAAGATCCGCTTGAGGACAAGATCCCCTTCTTGTAAGGTACGATGCTTGACTTTGGAGTTGTATTGTGCTGCCACTTTCTGCTTGTGGGCTGCTGTTTTAAGGACTGCATCATTTCTTCTCTCCTCAACTAGATCCAAAGACATGTGGAGGAGTTCTTCATTCTCTTCCGGGTTATAGTGGATCCTACGGTGGGAAGGCACAATGGTTTCAACTGGGAGCATAACCTCCGATCCGTATGCCAAAGAGAAAGGAGTGTGCGCCGTTGATGTTCTGAAAGATGTACGGTAGGCCCACAGCGCCATAGGGAGTTCATCCACCCAAGCGCCCTTTGACTTTTCGAGCTTCTTTTTGATCAGAGTTTTCATAATTTTGTTGACTGCTTCGACTTGTCTGTTTGCCTGGGGATATGCTACGGATGAGAAGCTTTTAGGAATTCCGTGCTCTCGGCACCAGTTGGCGAATTCCTTGCTGTCAAACTGAAGTCCATTGTCTGATATGATTTTGAGTGGGACTCCGTACCTGCATAGAACATTTTTGATCAAGAAGTTAATAACTTTTGCTGAAGATACTTTATTCAGAGGTTCCGCTTCATATGGGCAGTACAAGTTAAGAAAAGTATCGACGGAGGTGCTGGATGTTCCATGCCCTCTGGAACACCTCTCCGTCCACTGTTGACAAAATATAAGCTCCATTGTGGAGATCTTTATGAATTACATATGGTCCATCCCAGATTGGGTCTAGTGCTCCGGGGCGAGGGAAGATCCGCTTGAGGACAAGATCCCCTTCTTGTAAGGTACGATGCTTGACTTTGGAGTTGTATTGTGCTGCCACTTTCTGCTTGTGGGCTACTGTTTTAAGGACTACATCATTTCTTCTCTCCTCAACTAGATCCAAAGACATGTGGAGGAGTTCTTCATTCTCTTCCGGGTTATAGTGGATCCTACGGTGGGAAGGCACAATGGTTTCAACTGGGAGCATAGCCTCCGATCCGTATGCCAAAGAGAAAGGAGTGTGCCCCGTTGATGTTCTGAAAGATGTACGGTAGGCCCACAGTGCCGTAGGGAGTTCATCCACCCAAGCGCCCTTTGACTTTTCGAGCTTCTTTTTAATCAGAGTTTTCAGAATTTTGTTGACTGCTTCGACTTGTCCGTTTGCCTGGGGATATGCTACGGATGAGAAGCTTTTAGGAATTCCGTGCTCTCGGCACCAGTTGGCGAATTCCTCGCTGTCAAACTGAAGTCCATTGTCTGATATGATTTTGAGTGGGACTCCG
Source organism: Allium fistulosum (assembly GCA_030737815.1). Taxonomy (NCBI): domain Eukaryota; kingdom Viridiplantae; phylum Streptophyta; class Magnoliopsida; order Asparagales; family Amaryllidaceae; genus Allium; species Allium fistulosum. The sequence goes on along the minus strand of CM060903.1, from coordinate 1,286,197,164 downwards.
TACCTGCATAGAACATTTTTGATCAAGAAGTTAATAACTTTTGCCGAAGATACTTTATTCAGAGGTTCCGCTTCCACCCATTTGGTGAAATAATCAACTGCCACTATAGCATATTTGGCCCCGCCTCGGCCCATCGGTAGCTCGCCGATTAAGTCAATTCCCCATATTGCAATGGCCAAGGGCTGGTCATTTGAGTAATCTCAATTGTTGGTAGCCGCGGAATCGTAGCAAATTTTTGGCATCTGTCACACTTTTTGACGAAATCTAAGGCTCCTTGCTTAAGGTGGGCCAGAAATATTCGTATCGGAGTATCTTTTTTGCTAATGTTTGCCCTCCGGTGTGATCTCCGCAGCTCCCCTGATGGATGTTGGATAAGATTTCCTTGGCTTCCCTCCCAGCGACACACCTTAATAACGGGTTAGAGAATCCGCGCCGATAGAGGATGTCTTCTTGTATTGTGTAGCGGGATGCTCTCCTCAAGATTTTCTTGACTTCGTTACGCCCGTTGGGTAGTGTGCCACTTTGTAGGTAGCCTCGGATGGGAGTCATCCAAGTTGCTTCTTCGGTTGCAGCTATCAGATTCACTTGCTCAAAACTTGGGGCCAGTTGCTTTGAGATGGTTACTGCCCCGAAGATGGTGATGTCTCTCACACTTGCTTGCTTTACCAATTCGTCGGCCTCTTGGTTCTCTTCCCGAGGGATGTGTTTGACTAAGTAGTGGTCCAATCGGCTGAGAAGTAACTTGGTCTTCTTTAGATATGCTATGAGTCGTTCTTCTCGAGCTTGGAATTCTCCTAGTATTTGATTAACGATAAGTTGAGAATTGCTATGAAGACACAAAGAATTGGCTCCGATTTCTATGACAATTTCTAGTCCAGCTATCACTGCTTCATATTCTGCATCGTTGTAGGTGGCAGCGAACTCCAACCTTATAGCATAGTGCAGTTTATTTCCCCTGGGAGTGATTATTACCACACCTGCCCCCGAGCCTTGTTCGTTTGATGCACCATCCACAAAGAGATTCCACTTGATATCTTCTGCTATTTCCAATTTCTCCTTATCTTCGTTGGTAGTGAATTCTGCGATGAAATCAGCCATGGCTTGTCCTTTGATGGCGGTGCGAGGGTGATAGGTGATATCATACTGACTTAGTTCAATGCACCATTTAAGTAGTCGCCCAGAAGTGTCAGGACGATGGAGTACCTGCCTCAGTGGTTGATCAGTCAGAACTTTGACGAAATGGGACTGGAAGTAGTGACGCAGCTTTCATGATGTAATTAGTAAACAGTATGCTAGCTTCTCAAGTTTAGGATATCTGACTTCTGCCCCAGTAAACCTTTTGCTGACGAAATAAACTGGCCGCTGCGTGCGGTTGTATTCCCTTACCAAGGCTGCGCTTAAGGCGTGAGATGACACAGCAAGGTATAGGTATAATTCTTCGCCTTCGCTTGGAGTCGAGAGTACCGGTGGTTTCTGGAGGTGTTCGATTAGGTTAAGGAAAGCGATTAAGCATTCGTCAGTCCATTCGAACTTTCCCTTGTCTTTCTTTAGGGCTTCGAAAAAGGGGACGCACTTGTCCGTCGCCTTGGAGATGAATCGGCTTAGAGCGGCCACTTTTCCATTCAAACTTTGCATTTCCTTCCGAGTGGAAGGTATCTTGATATCCCTTAACGCTCGGACTTGTTCGGGGTTTGCTTCTATCCCTCTGGCATGAACGATGAATCCTAAGAACTTTCCTGATGACACTCCGAAGGAGCATTTTAGTGGATTCAACTTCATCCCATATTGTCGAAGTGCTTGAAACATCTTGCCTATGTGGCTTACGTGATCTTTGGCTTTCCTTGACTTTACCAGCATGTCATCCACATATACTTCCATAGTTTGTCCTATTAGCCCTGCAAACATCTTGTTGACGAGGCGCTGGTAGGTGGCTCCTGCATTTTTAAGTCCAAAAGGCATTACCTTATAGCAGTATAAACCCCGGTCGGTGATGAAACTAGTGTGGTCTTGGTCGGGAGCATGCATAGGAATTTGGTTATATCCTGAGTATGCATCCATAAAAGATAGGAGCTCGTGCCCGGCTGTGCTATCTACAAGTTGGTCGATTCTGGGAAGTGGGAAGCAATCCTTTGGGCAGGCGTCGTTTAGGTTGGAAAAGTCGATGCAGGTTCGCCACTTCCCATTAGCCTTCTTTACCAGTACCGGGTTGGCGATCCATTCCGGGTAGATAGCTTCTCGTATAAAGTCATTGGCGAGTAGATTCTTTACTTCTTCATCGAGGGCTGCTGATCGTTCTGCCCCCATACTTCTCTTTCTTTGTTTTACGGGCGCCTTGGTAGGATCAATGTTTAATATGTGGCATGCTATGTCGGGGGAGATTCCGGTCATGTCAGCGTGTGACCATGCGAATACATCCAAGTTGTGGTGGAGAAAATCGATGAGTTGTTCCTTCAATTCGGCTTTTAGTTGGGACCCAATTTTCTGTAGTCTACTTGAGTCGTGCTTGTCTACAGATATAAACTCCATAGCCTCTGCAGGCTCGGCGGTGGCCTCCTCCTCTTTGTCCCTAGGGTCTAATTCATTGAAAGGGTCGCTGGTATATCGAAGAGGAGGGGCTTTCTTTAGTTGCTATGCTTCTAGACTTTTCGTGCAGAGGGCAATCTCTACACCCTTCCCTTTATCCTTCCTGTGGTTGTTGCGAAGTTCAGTTACATAGCAGTCTCGAGCAACGTCCTGGTCTCCTTCCACTTCCCCTACTCCATTGTCTGTTGGAAATTTCATCTTTAGGCACCATGGGGCTAGGACAATTTGGAAGTCAGACAAGGCTGGTCTTCCTAAGAAGGCGTTGTAGGCCGAATGGTTTTCTATTAGCACAAACGTCTGTTTCCGTACAGCGGAGCGGGGATGGCTTCCAATCTCAACAAAGAGGTCCAGTTGCCCGAGGGGCATCTTCGCATCTCCAGTGAAGCCGTGTAGTGGTTTATCGCAGGGAGATACATCCTTCATTGATAGCTTCATTTTGTCGAATGCGTGTTTGAACAGGATGTTTACTGAGCTTCTAGTGTCTACCAGGATTCGGTAAACTTCTGCGGGACCGAGTCGGGCAGAGATGGCCATGGGATCCATGTGGGGGTACTGCCTTCCTTCTAGGTCACGTTTACCGAATGTGATGTCATTACTTTCTTTCCGCTTCGGGTGGCGCTCTTCTATAACCGAATTGACACAGTCTTTACTGTCTCTAAGCGACTTTCCATACCTTTCCATCTCTTTCCAGCTTCTGTCCGCGATGTGCGGTCCTCCTGAGATGGTATGGACCACTATCTCCTCTTGACTAGAGCTGCTAGTGTTGCGGTTTCCTCTGCCGACCTCCGGTGAGGGTAGCCTTGGGTTCTCATTGGCAGGAGCTGGAGTCCTGTCCTGACCTTTTACATAGCGTTCCAGTTTCTTCCTTCTGATGTGTTCCTCAATCAAATCCCGGAGATGATGGCATTCATTGGTATCATGCCCGTGAGATTCGTGGAAGCGCAGAACTTTCCGGATTTCTGCACGTTATCTGATTCCTTCTTGTATGGAGGGCGTTTGTATCTAACTTCACCTTGGGTGGCAAGGAAGATATTTTCGACGGTCTCGTTCAAAGGAGTGTAAGTGTCGAATCTCGGTCCAGGCCGATATAGGCGCTTCTCTCCCTTCTTGCCCCCAGCATAGTCTCTGGAATCATTTCTTCGAACGTCCCTTGCCACAGCAGGGCGTTGCTGTGAGTTGCCTTATTTTGCTGTCCTGACTGTCCCTCAACGGCAGCATCCTCAAGCCTCATATATTTCCCGGCTTCATGGAAGAAATCGGGTAAAGTAGCTGGTTTTTCTTTCGTCAACCTTCTAGCAAATTTAGTGTCCGGATGCACACCACTACAGAGGGCCATTAGGATAAGCTTCTCATCGGCATCTTGGACTGCGGCTGCTGCGGCGTTGAATCGGGTTAGGTATTGCTGCAGTTTTTCTCCAGGTTTCTGTTTGACGCTGGATAAGGAATAAGCGTCCTTAGGTTGTTCCACATGAATGCGGAACTGACTGATGAACTTTTCTTTCAACATTTCCCACGAGCTGATGGATCCCTGGGGTAGATGACAAAACCAGGAGGTAGCGAGATCTGCTAAGAAGAGCGGAAAGCATTTGCACAGTACTCCCTCTGTCGCTCCACTCATGAGCATATGTTGTGTGTACCTCTGTAGGTGTACAACGGGGTCGGAGGTTCCTTTGTAAGGTTCCATTGTCGGCATCTTCCATTCTCGGGGGGTGATAGCAATTTCGATATTGCAGGCGAAAGGGCTGGTTACCCTAGCGCCTATCCCTCGATCTCTTTGCTCCCGTTGGACGCACTCTCTGAATAAGCGTGCCATCCTTTCATCAGAACTTGGAGCAGATGGAAATGAGTTTGGTTCTGCTATGTGGGATTGATTCCGTCCAGATGACCTGTAGGGATGGTATCGTCTATCATTCCTCATATTTTCCAGCGGCTGCCTTTGATCTTCTGGGGGCATGCTAGGGTCAGCTACAGTTGGCCCTTGCCTTGATCTTCCCCTGCTGGGTTCTGATCTAAGCACTTCCTCGGGTCCAACTTCGGGCCGGACCCTAGCTCGGCCCCGTTCACCGGCGTTTCCGTGGTTAGGCAGTATGACAGGCTCAACTACAGTTGACCTCCATCCGGTACCTCCCCCGTTGGGTTCGGTACCAAACGTTTCCTCAGGCCTAACTTCGGGCTGTGCTCGGTCTCGGCTCCTACCATGGCTACTTCTGCCGTTAGCTCCTTCGAAGAAGGAAGATCTTTGTTGTCTCTGAGATCCTCCAGACTGGGACTCACCCCATGATTCAGTGTTGCGGTTGGATTCTTCAGCATCCCTTAAGCGTGACATGAGATGGTCCATCAAGGCTTCCTGCTGGGACGTGAAGCGGTTAGTTACTTCAACCACAACTCTGTCCAAATCTGCCATAGTAATTGCTGCAGGCTATTTTTTGGCAGGAGTGGTCGGGTTAGCCTGTCCTTCATTTGTTACTGCTGCCGGAGGAGGACGATTTACTTGATTCGTGACAGCTGGATCTGGAAGACTGCTGGATGCGATGTTTTTTCCTTTGTTAACATCTTTTCTCTGTTTGGGAGGCATGTTTTCTAAGTGGCGGACGATGCTGTTAGGAAAGCTTTGTTAAGTGGATGAAGCTGAAGCTTCGAGCTTCTAGTTCTCAGTGAAAGCACCAAAAATGTTTGCACAAAAAATGGACAAACACCTCAAAGTTGTATGATTTAGTAGATCTTACGTTGTTCTTAGTGATTTGAGTGATTTATGCAAATATATGAAAAGCAGGGGCTAAACTGTAAAAAGACACGCAGATTTATAGTGGTTCAGCCAGAATGTGCCTACATCCACTTTATATGTTATTTCTCTTCTCTTGTTATGATTACAAGTACAAAGCTTTGATACAAGTAAAAGAAAGTTGTTTGAAAGTTCTCTCCGTGCTTGAGCTCTCAAACTTGTCCCCCATTGTTGTACCCTTGCCCCTCTATTTATAGAATGAGGTTGGGAGCAGGGGTCTTGGATGTATATAGCTGCTGGCGGGCCTGGGCTGATGTGATCTGGCCTGGCACGTCTTGGTCCGGTAGCATTTGGTCCGGTGGTAGGAGATGAATTGGTTTGGCGAAGCTTGGAGGTGGGTTGGTTCGGCATTGGTTTGAAGGAGGTTGGTTCGGCATTGGCTTGAAGGAAGTTGGTTCGGCATTGGTTTGAAGGAAGTTGGTTCGGCATTGTTTGAAGGAGGTTGGCTCGGCATTGGTTTGAAGGAAGTTGGTTCGGCATTGTTTGAAGGAGGTTGGCTCGGCATCGTTTGAAGGAAGTTGGTTCGGCATTGTTTGAAGGAGGTTGGCTCGGCATCGTTTGAAGACCGGATGGAATTTAGGCGAGCGTGAATGAATTAAGCTTCTTGCTCTTGAGCTCTTCTAGGTGAGAACACGCCCAACACTTGGCGATTTTCAGTGGAAAGGAAACAATTGGGTGGAATCTATTCCACGAGAGAAAAGTGTTTTGAAAACTATTTTCAAAAAGGTAGAAGTGTAGGAAAATATCTTGCGAAGATACATTGAAATAAATAATTTGGAAAATTATTTAAATCTGATGAATGTTTGTGGATATTATTTGATAGTTAAATAACCGACTATCAATATTGGCCAATGCGCTGATCGTTTCGAAGAGACCGGGATCAGAATTAATTTCCCGAAAACCACTTCGATCTGGTTTGAACGTTTTCGTGAGGAAGACAAGAGCTTGGAGTCGAAGATGGAGCAGTAAAGTACAAGGGCTAATCGCTACTAATCCTGAGGGTGATTCCAAAATGGATGTAGTAGGAGTAGTGCCTTCGGTTCCGTTCGAACCCGGAACGGACTTGTATAGATGAATGCTATCAGAACATCGCCAGGAGGACGATAAGCATTCTAAGTGAGATGTGTTCTAAAAAGGTAACGCTTAGCCTCGAGCTTCATCAACCCGGAATGACTGAAAATCAGGGGTTATACAGCAAGGCTAAGTGGGTAGCACCCAATTAGGGTAAGGTCATCCCTTTCTAGATGTTCCTTTTTATTCGGCTTAGTGGGCGGTTGCTGATCCCAACCGCGGGGTGATCTTATTCGGGCTATCCAGTAAGGGGTAGTCCGGTCTTGTGTTGTAGGGGAACAGGGGGGTCCTCGGTACGCTGATCTAGACCAGGTACTGTGATAGGTGGTACCCCAGTGCCTAGTCATTAGTTGGAAATCCATTCTCCCTACGTGCCTTTACGATTTTGTTTGTATATCTATTATGCTAGAATTTAATTAATGTAACAATTTCGGCTATTTGAATAAGTATTTGTATATAGACACTACTATAATATCAGAGGATTTTATAAGAAATGTTTTGGTTATCGTAAGGTAAAAACCCAACATGTTTATTTGTGGCATGGTCTTACGAGATACCTTTGATGTCAAAGGATTTTGAAAACTTTAATAATCCAATTGAGTGTGTTTTCTCACGCTGGTTTTCCAGACTGACTCGGGTATTGTTTTATTATACTGCTCGGGTCAGACCGGGTATTATAGAGTACAGATTTTGGATGGAATGCTGTGGAGCTCGAGAGACGAGCTGGATGGCGAGACGTATCACTCGTATTTGAAGTATATTCCGTTGTGTAGTATGAGTTGTATAGTCAGCTTTTGTGAGGACAAGTTAATACAACTGTCCAGTATTTGTTTTGATTGTGTTGTACTCTGATGATGTAATGTATAAAACAAATATAGTTTCTTTTTGTGTAAAGATCCGTCATTTATATATTATATATTGTTCCGCTGCGTTGGTGAGATTCTGATGTTGTTTTTTATTTCTCTTCTTCTACCTCCTTCTTCTTTAACCCTAAAGATTTGGTTTTCCGGCATCCGATTGTTCGGCATTTGATACAGTGAACGTATTGATAACGATTTTCGGGCGTCGAAAAATCAGGTCGTTTCATGTATACATATACATAAATAAATAATAATGAACTATATTTAATTTCAATATAAAACACACATAGATATATATATATATATATATATATTGTGTGTGTAAAACTTGTAGTCTTATATGTTTTACAATTTAAAGTTAACAATTTGAAATTTTGTTATGAAAATCAACAATAGATCTAAACTTTTACACAAAGGTACTTTTATATATTTTGAATTGAAGTGATAATATATGTATATGTATACATATATAAATGATAACAAACTATGTTTAAATCCAAACTAATATATATATATATATATATATGAGACTTATAATTTTATATGTTTTAGATTTAAAGTTAACAAATTCAAATATATTTTTGATTTAGGAAGGAATTCAACATTAGATCTATAATTCTACATGAAAGTCCTTTTATAGATTTTGTATTTGAATAACATAAATAAGCATATGTATTTAAAAACCAAAAATATTTAGTATTCAATATCACATACATATATATATATCAAACTTACATTCAATTTCATAAAATAATTTCAAGTAGTTAATATATGTATATTACTTATATATGTGTGTGTAAAATATGTTACAAAATTATTCTGACAAACTAAAATTAATTTTGAATCTGAAAATCTTTCTTTCCCTTAAACTTTAATTCTTAAAAAAATAGCAAGCAATAGGTTGGATAACATAGGCATATATACATCCATCATATGAAATATGAGATCTAATTACCCTATGATGCATTCAAAAAACATACCTTGGATGAATGAAATCCCCTAGATTCGATTGAATCACCTCCAGAAATTACAACGATCTAAAACACCACTTTTGTATTTATTTTATGTGATTTGTTTTGTTTTTGTTTTGAGAATTTTATAGCTTCGAGGCCAATGATTTTCAACCAAAGGAGAGAGACAGAGGAGAGTAAGAGAAATTGAATTGTCGAGGAGTGTTAATGAATGAATAAATGAAAGGAATTTTATTTTAAAGGAATCATTGAAATCTTTCTGATTGCTTCCTCAAAACCTTCTCACTTTAATTCCTCATCAGATCTTAATCTATCCCCCTTGTCATGTTTGGCTTGCCAAGATAGGGGCTATGTGGGCCCTCAAATTCCTAAAATCATTTAATAATTAATCGCTTTAAATCAAATTTAAATATTTTATTAGTATGGTATATCGATATGCGCATACATAACTTTTATATATATGCTTTTCATTAAATACTAATGGCACTCAAACATCAAATAAAATATAATAATCAATTTTCCATACATATTAATTAATTTAATTAATTTACAATAATTATAAATTATATTAATCATGTGGTCTTTTTGGAGTATTCATCATTAAGGTTGTGTGATTCAAATGTGTAAATTCAATCAGCGATTAATATCAAACAGTTCGAATATTACATTTACACATCACCTTACCTAGCGGTATGATATTTTGACTAAATTTATCGCTCTACATCTTTTCGGTAAAATCCATTATTACTATTATAAACGATATCTATTAGCAACAATTATTTACACCATTTCTCTTCGTCAAAACTATGTCACTTTAGGACTTATAGAATTTGGTTTTTGTAAAAATTCCAGTATCGTCCACATTCAACTGATTAGTCAAAACACAAAATTCTTGCTTCAATAATAACAATCATTATATATTGTACTGCTCCGGCCAAAGACTTTGACTTTGAGTTGACTATAATTGACTGTGATACTAACCTCTTATAACCGAGAATATGAAATCTCTATTGAATAGTGTTTCACTTCCAACACTTCAAATCAGACTTAACTATAGCCACTCGACTGGTTGCTATGTCATGATTTAACTATAATCAAAGTAGAGTATACATATTGAAGTTCCATATTATTCTCAAGTAGAGAGAATTGTGTAATATCGTCACTTCGAGATTCTCCATTTGACAGTGGTTATATTAACCAATAGAAAACTCTCGAGCGAGTCATTTCATTGTCATCCAATAACTATCAGTACATGACCTTTCCCCTAAATGGCCATGAGTAATACACTGCCCAACATTTAGATAGCATTACATACTCTAGTCTAAACACATGAATTGATATCCTTTTTCGAAATATCTTGACTAGAAATATTTAAAATAAAATGTTATTTTAATGTGATAAATTTCTCATGAATACAATGCATTGTAATTACTATCACATAACACATCATTTAAGGATTTTCTGTTTATATACTTTAATTAATTACTTAACATATCACTATATAACAAAATATATAATGGAAATCAAATACCTTTATTATGAACTAGATTGGTCACAGGGTTAGATATATGTAAGAAATTACATAATTGCCCTTAGGCATACCCCTAAATCTATCATTGAGGGTGATATATTGATTTATATAAGTGTAAATTAGATCTATCTTGTCTAGAAAGAAATTAGCATATATTACAAGAACATTCATTTGATGTGTGTGTGTGTGTACACACACACATTTGAAAATTGTTAAGCTTTAAATGACATAACACTTGATTTCTCTAATTTAGAAATAATATACTTTCCAAGAATTGAATCGAACACCACTTAAGCAAACCATATGGCATTACAACTGAGCTACAATGTCTTTTATGTAATAACTTTTTAACGTAGAAGACAAGTAGCTACTTCTTTTTGCTTGCAAATCCTTTTTCCTTCTCTTCACTCTTCTTCTTTATTAATCAATATGATTATTTGTAAGAAGATAATGAAATTTACTTGAAAGCATGGGACTCCATAGAAAAGATGTACAAGTATTTGTGCTTATTAAATTTACATGAAGGCAAATATATAATCACACAAATTATGTATACAAGTGCAAAAATTCTAGAAGAAACATTGATGTACGAAAGCAAAGTATGATAATCTAGACACATTTCGTCAAAGTAGTAATATGTTGACAAACATTTAGTAGTTAACTTGTATGAAGTAGTCCAAAAGTATCTTTTTGATTAATGCATAAAGTGCTTACATTTTTTCAATCAAACATCTTTTTGGATACATATTTAACCCTTTTAAATGTAAAATATTTCATCTTAACATACTAAATGAATGCAACAATACAGTTAGCAATTGAGTTACACATTTGAAAGGTCATAATAACGTCACAGAAACTACCTTTAATAATTAATGGAAACTAAGGTGACATTCTAATTTTGAAATTTAATGTAAAACCACCACCTCTTGGAAAACTATTATGAGTTACCCTCTATGATTATTTTCAAAATGAAGAAATTATTTCTCCTTCACAACTTATATCAAAGTTAAATAGCAATTTCATTCAAAAAAATTGAAAAGAAAAATCGAACAATTTTTTTGAAATTTACATATTTTACTATTGAAATGTTTTCAAAATAACACGCAAATTTTTTAAGACAAATATTTACATTCTTTCTACAAATATTTACAAAATGCTAAGTTAAAACTGTTTCCATCAATTTGAATATTTCTTATTTGTTTGTGTTTATCTTTAATTAAAATATATGTGAAGAGAAAATTGATTTGAATAAATTAGTGGTATTGCATGTTGATCTTCAACCTTTTCCAGTGATTTATGTAAGATTTATAAAATAAGAGTGTAACTTGTAAGATTTTCTCGGGTATGGAATTTCATTTATTTTGATACTTTTGAAGTGTTTTTACCAACTGAACAAAGGAAATAAATGTTGACAATATGTAAGAGATAATTTTGATCAAAACTAAGCATAATATAGAATGCATACTTCATACAAAACTTCACTAAAGCTAACGATTCTTACAAAGTTTATTAGGAGGTAAAAACAGTTAGTGAGCAAATAATGTTTCTAGTCTTGAAAAAGATATTTCATTCTTTTATAAGATATAACACTCTTATGCGTGGGGGGAAAGGGTTTCTACTCAGTAAGCCACTCCATCTTGATATAATTTGCACCTGCATGTAATTGATTATTGTAAATGAATATGAGGGCTATGTATCACTTGCAAACTAATCAAATAATCATTTTTATTGGTCAAAAGAAAATTAAATCCAATATGATATGTATTTTATTAGTTGTTCTAACTTCCATGTTCTAACTCATATATTTTTGTGCATTTTTGTTATGTACGTCTTGGGATCCTATATGGATGTACCATGATAATTTTAGATGAATTACTTAATTTTCTTCTTAGTATTCAATATAATAATGCTAAAAAAAGGTTATATTTTTTGAAACATTTGATAGTTAATTATATTCAAATTCAATTAAATTTCAAACTAATTAGCATTATGATTTAAGTATATATACATATTTGTGTACATTACATATAAATACCTACTATATAAATTGACAATTAATTATTTTCAGTTGCCAAACGAACAAAATATACTACTAAATCCATATAAATAGCCCAAATGTGCGTTTAGGTTATGTACAGTGATTACATATCCTTACATGTAGTATAAATGAAACAATTGCGAAATTTATTATTATTAAGAAATTCTAGTTTTAAAGGGAACTCGGTAATTGTAAGTCCCCTTGAAAAGATGTAAAAAACATAGCAATAAGAAAATTCAAGCTATGTCTTCCAATGGTGAACTTACATAGAATTAAAGAACATTCTAAGAATGGGTAAACCATAATAGGTGCAAAAAAACTCTCTATGCATATAACTAAGTAAATATGTTAAGTGTATATGCGTCTAAACTTAGAATCTAGCTAAACTAGTAAAGGTGCAAAAGAGAAACCTCTTAACGAAGAATACCATTACGTTTGTACTAATGGATTTCAAAGTATTTGTCCAGTACCTTGATTTTTAGTATGTCATGCATTGATGAAGAAAGAATATTTCTAAACAAAACCGTCATCTACACAATTCGCTCCCTTATTTTCATTATATGAACAGAAGGATTGTTTAATAAATTCTATTAACCTTCTACTGCAAGAGTACTATAAGAACCATCTTTTATTACATCCACTGCAATATATTAATTTTTCAAACATAACTCATCGGTGCATGTATTAATTTTTAAAATCATAAATAACCCACTTTGTATACGTTATGGTTGGAAGATATAATATGTTGCTTTAATTACTACAAACACAATTGTCACCTATAAATATAACAATAAATTCGGTATACATTTTGTATAAAGCTTAAAATTTGCAAATTATCATCTTCGATTGGGGTAAATCTTTGACAAATCTACGTAAATACTGTTAGTCCCTGAGAAGTTGGTTTTGATGACAACAACCTTAGAATAAGATTATAAAATATAAATATTAACATTATAGTTTAGATATATATGTATATGTAGGATATAAACATGCAGGTACTGAGAATGAAGACTGTACAGTATAGAGACTCAAGATCGAAGACATCAAGGTTCAAGACTCATGAGTATCAAGATATCAAGAGTTCATGATTTCAATAGTACAAGACAAGTATCGAGTCTAGAATTATGTTAAAACTCCTAGAAAAGCACTGACATCTTAAAATCCATTTTATTCGTGGAATGGAATCCACTTCGAGCCTGTTAAAGGGATGGAACCCTAAGTAGGATGGAACCTACGAAAAAACTAGTGGAACATCGTTTTGTATCCACTAACTTTTATTCAAATGTTTTACAAAATATATCTTGTTTTAAAAATGATTTCAAAATCTTCCTTTTTAAATCAAAAACATCTATCCTGGTTTTAAATACTTTTAGCCTCAAAATAATCTTTATTTTCAATATCAAAATTATCCTTGGTTTTAAACTATCTTTAATTATAATGTACTTAGCTTTTAATATTTATATTTAAGATTTAAATATGAAATTATAGCAAAATTTTATATATACCAAAATATTATTCTCTATACTTATTTATGTATTTTAAACTATAGTATATTTATAAAGTTTAAAATAGTTTTAATATAAGATAGAAGTTATTTTCAAAAGAAAAACAAATTATCAAAAATACCTTAGGCATGTCGACAACCCCTAGGTACCCATGTCGACATGATGGCAGTTGATTCCAAAAGTTTGAATTTCAAAGGAAGTGTCTATTCGTCATATCCTTTCCCGAATGGACATGGCTGTTGTTCTACTGTAAATAGGGGATGTTTTAAATGAATTTATATTCATAATTTTCAGATTTCACTCCTCTTCTTCTTCCACATTTCTTTATATACATTTTTACTATTACTCTGCCGAAATCGACATTGAATCTAACTAGATCATCTCTGGTTTGATTCTCTATCACTATCTCAACAAGATCCCAGTGCTATTCAGAGTTATAGGCTTCTTTGTAATCAATCGAGCGAGAAAAGGTGTGATTGTAACCTGGAAAATCAATCAAGTGAGAGAAGGTGTGATTGTAGCCTAGGAAATCAATTGGGTGAACTTGTTGCCCGTAAAATCAAGTATCTCTACCCAGAGGATTGTGAATCTGGAGTGGTGTACCTCGTTGCCTTGAAATCGAGGGTGTAATTGTAAGAATTGATTTTGAAAGGAAATTCGTACTTGTGTTGCGGGACTGGATGTAGGGTAACTCTGAACCAGTATAAAATCCGGTGTGTTCTTTCCTTTACTGCTTTTACTTTATATTTGCATCTGTGTTTGACTCTGTGATTATATCTGTGTCTGAATATTGCATACATTTGTGTTCAAATTAATATAAACTCAAAAAGAATTAGTAAATTCTTAAAAACACTATTCACCGCCCCCCTCTAGTGTTTATTCTAGCCTTAAGATCCATAATCCGCATTTCTCACAAATACTTTCCAATATAGAGGTAAATATTATGGTTATCAGTATAAATAATCTTCAACTTCTCTCCCAAGTAGCATGGTAATTAAGGGTAAAATATAAGACTAGAGCAAACATTAACTTAAGTAGTACAAGGGTAGGGTGATGGTGGGCAATGTGGAATTCATGTAATTAAAATAACAACTACATATGCAACATAATATCTAACACATGCACACTAACTTACATATATATGAAAAGAAGCACTGAAAATTCCATGGGACATAGCCATGATAAAGGGAAAGAAAAAGAAGTAAAATTATATTGCATATTTTAGTTGATTACTAAACAACGAATAAAGAAACTTAAATTTATAAAATAAAAATAAAAATTAGAGTGATTATTACACCATAATAATTCACAAATACAAAATAAAAGCATAGAAAATATTTAGAGAGGCATTTTAAATTAACACACAATATACTTAGGACTACTGAAATGTTATACACATCCAAAACAAAAATCATTAATTCCATGACAAACTTTTAGAAGCAAAATGGGTCTTTGGTATAACACGCGGCCTTTTTTGACACTCGAATGTCGACACTAATACATTCACGATATTCATGTGTCGAATACCCAAGTGCCAAAAAGACAGAATGTTAGGGTAAAGAAAATGAACAACAAAGAGGAGAACAAAAACATCAGAATCTCACATGCGAAATGATAACATATAATATCAAAAGACATTACACAGAGCTATTAATATACATAGCATTTCAGATTACTAATCAAAATACTATTATCGGCTTAGATAGCTATAACAACATGTCCTTACAATTGCTAATATAAATAAATAAAATAATGCAGCAGAAATAAATACTACAGTAGGTAAAACATCCAGCTCCTTTCTAAGAGCCCAATGAACATTAACGAAAACTTGCCTTCCTTAGATTACTCAAAAGAGCACCCATGGAAATATGGAAAAATAAAACCACAGGTTAGTCATAAGTCCGATGTGAAAAACTCAAGAAATATGTGATTAGCATATACTAGTACTTTTGAGACCGTCATAATGGTTATCCCTTCAAAAGAACCAAATTCATCTAATAAGTACATATTGCGATATAATAGATAACGTCTAGGATGAAAAATATAAATTAGAAAATAGCTACGATGATGAATTTTTGGTTAACATAACTCCGGTTCTTTCAGAAATAAACAGACAACGATAAGGGTAGAGATCGTCTCCTATCCAGATGGATTTCCTTATCACTTGTCCTAGAAGAACGTGACGATTTTCTATGTAGATTATATCATCGTCGAGTGAATACCGTGCCGTATAATTCTCGTGTCTCTTCTAGATACTTCCCAAGTTAATTTGGTCATATTCAACATTAATGAGATAATCACATATGGAAACCAAGTCTTTATCATGTTTCCGACCATTTTAACTTCTATTATCCCTCAGTCAAGAGTGAAGTCCAGTAGGTTAGAGCACTATTGCTTCTACAGCCTACTTGAATCATCAATTTTAACTCTCATAGATATAATCAGGCTTACTTCGTCGTCTTTTAGTGCTAAACACGTGACTAAATCTTTCCATAGGTAAGTAACATGCAAAGCACAATCAAGTCACATAAACAACTTTTAATCACTTTTATAATTTAATTAATCCTTTATTAATTTAAACCTCTTTTATTAGTAAAACTTCTTTATTTAATTAAACTTTTTCATTTAATTAAAATTTCTTTATTTAATTAAACTCCTTTATTAATAAACTCCTTTATTTATTAAATTCCGTTATTACTTAAACTCGTTTATTAATTAAACTCCTTTATTAATTAAACACCCTTATTAATTAAACACCATTATTAATAAAACTCATTTATTGATTAAAACATCTCTTATTAATTAAACTTCTCGTTAATTAAAACTTCACTTATTTAATTAAACTTCCTTATTAATACTTATACATATACACATATATATATATATATGTATATATATAATTTCCATTTATAAAAGATATATACTTATATTCTACTATTCATTTATTTTACTATTCACGTATTTTACTATTCATGTATGCTCTTTTCTATACTTCAAAAGTATTCATATACTTATCTCAAATGGTATAAGTATATTCACAAATCATTAACAAGATTTACTTACTTTAAATTATAGTCAAAGAGGTTAAAAATG
The DNA here is from genome assembly GCA_030737815.1 of Allium fistulosum. Classification (NCBI taxonomy): domain Eukaryota; kingdom Viridiplantae; phylum Streptophyta; class Magnoliopsida; order Asparagales; family Amaryllidaceae; genus Allium; species Allium fistulosum. Next base: position 1,286,180,730 of record CM060903.1, on the reverse strand, counting down.
AATGTTACTTAAACATCTTTACTATATACCCCTTCTCTTTTATAAGTTAAGCTTTTACTTTTTCTATATTTTTATAAAAGATTTCATACTTGTTATTATCTTTCAAATATCCATTATTAAAGATCTAAGTATATTCTTACACTATGCTAAAAAAGCATCATACGACAAATATGCCCCGTTGTCTAAAAGTATATCTATCTGTCATTAAATCTGATGCCATCTCATTGCACATCAGACCATAGATATGCCCCTTCATCTATATGCACTAACATAACAGAAAAAATTCGTATGTTGTTTGATGTTATAATATCATTCCCAAAATTACCTATTAGACACATATAAATATTGACTAATATTATACAGTATAACGGTTTATGATTTTTGTTTGATGATAATAAATATTTTATTCAGAATTTCATATTTTATTCAAACAAATTTTTTATTTCATTTCAATTTCAAATATTACACATTGAGCTTCCACTATATTTCACATTTTCATTAATAACATTATTTCCACACTTTCACATACAATACTTATTTAACCTCACTCACACACTTGAATTTGATATCTTCTTGATTCTGGTCCAGTCTTCTACCTTGCCTGTCAAAAAAAATTAATGTAGTAAAAAGCAAAAAGGAACAAACTGATATTTGCAAAAGTAAGAATGTGATTTAATATGATATTGCCTCATTTATTTGGGTTGTTTGTTTTCATACTTTAAAACTGGAATCAAAGTGTACGAACAACGTATGACATGTACAGTGTATCACTGTACATATCAGAAGGCCGTACACACAATATGCACTTGTGTTAATAAATTTCAAGGACAAATGCAAAGGTCAAGCCCAAAGGCTCAATGTAGTGCAAGTGTGCACGAGGTCAAGCCCAAGTGAGCTCGAGCTTAACTCAAGTGCATCACGTAGTGTACAAGAGTCATGACCAAGTTCTGAAAAAGATGCACAAATAAGTCTAGAAACAAGGACATGCATCAATACAGAAACTAAGTGCATATGGTAGAGCAAGGCTAGGCAGTGGACCAACAATTGGTATGACGCCATAGATCAACATATGCGAGTACAGGGCGGTTCAACACAAATCAAGACAGCCAGTATTGGTGCACAAGCACTATAAGAAGCTAAACAATACATGACAATGTGCATCCTGGAAATGCAAACAAAGCAACTCAAGAACAAAAAATGAAAAGGTGCAACATCACAGAAACAATGGATACTCGCTTAGAGCATTCACACGGTTCAACAAAAACAAGCACACAGATTAACAAAGTCACACCGAGACAAGCACACTAAGATACATATATACATATATGTGTATACCTGTATACATGTTCACAGTGGCCACTTCAAACTCCAGGAAGCACTTTCATCTGAGTAAAAACAACTATACAAGTAAAATCAGTCAAGGCAGCGCACCTAGTAAAAACAACTATACAAGTAAAATAACTATCTCAGTAAAAATAACTCCAGCAAGACATGACCAGGCATAGTTCAGGCCATTCAAGGTTCATGTATAATCAGATTGACATGTACAAACCAAGATTGACAACAAGCAATGTACATGAATCTACCACACACAAAAGCTAGTTCAGAGTCACACACCAGCAACTCAGTGCACGCTCACATAATCAACCAAACAGGGCATTTCTCTGACAAATACATATATATACATATATGTGTGTGTATATACATATACTTGAGATAATAAAGGAAGGAACCAGACCAGACATGGAAAAAGCAATGTAAAGCAGTGAGATGCGTACATAGTTTCAAGTGCAACTATAGTACAGTAAGGGACAACAACACTCAAAATGCTACATGTATGCACATATGTATCAGATACAAGCAAGATAAATCAATAGCTAACAAAACAAGATTAAATAAGGTGTAGTCATGTACAAGCACATGATTTGCAGTAATCAATCAAGCACAAAGATACTCGAACCAGCGAAACAATGAAGTAAACAAATCAGATAAAGCAATAGTATCAAAAAACTAATCAGAAAACATAAACAAAGTTCAACAAGTCAAAAGTGCATCAAGCCATCGATAAAGGGATATTTCAAACCTAAACATTGTAATTAGAAAACATAAACAAAGCAAACTACAAACTATAGTGAAGCCACACAACAGATTCGAACAACTAATTTGAACAAGCCATAGGAAAATTTCAAACCAAAATCTCAAAACAAAGATATAGGAAATCAATTCCTATATAAGCACCCATATCATCATTGGCATAATGGTAGATCAAGTTTGAGAAAAATCAAAAGATCAAAAAAATCACGTACCAATTTTTATATCATCCAATTTGATAGAGAAGCAATCGAAGACTTTCCTCAATCTAGGGAATCAATCAAGCTATCAATCGAGGCTTCAATTAGGAAACTCTAATTCTAGAAGATAGCTTGAAGACAAAAGGAAGCCGAGATTAGTGTTCTTCTGATTTGGTTTTAAAAGTGAGAGTGTATCAGGAGAGCAAGAAACGGTTCACAAAATAAATAAGGAGAAGAAAATGGGATGAATTGGGTTTAATCACATGATTCTCTAGTTCGAGAGATGAGAGAAAAAAATGGAACAGAGAGAAAGAGAAGAGGGAAATAATTCAGGAACACACGGTGGCAAAATAATTCAGACAATATTGAGAGGGAAACTAAAATCGATATGGAGCCAAAACTAAATTTTTTGATAACTTAAATCAAACAACAGATAAAATATTGTCTGAATGGCAAGCATGAAATCTCAATAAAATTTTGATTTCACGAGCTATGTCATACAAAAGATGATTTTTCCATATGTTGTATGAAAAAGTGGGATAATAGAAAATTTACCATATGTTTTGTGATCACTGTTGTTGATTCCCTTTGTAGCATAATGTTAAGGGTTAAAGACAATTGTTACATAAGCAATGTCACAACAAACCCAAAAGCATTTCACACTTTACCATTTTCTTAAAAACTTGCTTTTAAAGATTTAATTATACTTGCAAGAGTAAAAGACAATTGTTACTTAAACATTGTCACAACAGACCCAAAAACCATTTTACTTATAATTATTTTTAAAATAATTACCTAAAAGATCTAATTGTATTCCTAAGTATAGGTAATAAGGGTTAAAAACAAATGTTACTTAAACAATGTTTACTACAACCCAAAACCATTTTTATTCTTGTTATTAACTTTTAAACATTCATTTTAAAGATCAAAGCATATCCATCCTTATTGATTAAGGTAATACACTTTTATTTAACTTCTCAAAATAATTTATTTTAACTCATGTGTTAAAAATCCAAACTTCCTTTGCTACATTTATAAAATACTTAACTTGCTTTTTAAAGCTTATATATACACACACACTTTTAAAATACTTATAATTATGTTAAAACACTTTTAAACTACTTGAAAATATTTTATAATTATCTATACATAATTTTATGTAAAAATAACAAATTTGGAAATAAATGGAAAAATCAAAAACACATGTTTTATTTTAAAAGCCTCTTAGTTTAAAAATTCTTAATTAATTAAACCTGAAACCAATTTTAAAACACTCTAATATAAGTAAGTAAACAACCCTAAAAGGATTAGAGACAAATACTTAATTTAAATATCATTTGTACACAATTAAAAGTTTCAAATAGAAAAGGCGGCATTTTCTGAATGCTATAAAAAGTTTCTACAGCATTTTAGAAATATTTGAGCTAAGAAAAGAGAAACTGCAGTAGTTACAAAGTACTGTAGAAAGTCTATGAAACACATTGAAATGTTTCAAAGCACAGAAACGAGCATTTTAGGAAATGCTATTTAAACAATTTGCAACGGGAAAATTGTGTTGCAAAAGACAAGACAGTATTTCCATCTAAAGTTCTGGACTGTTTTTAACGTGATTTTGCTACAACTTTGAGTCTTGTTTTTGACGCTTGCACAATTGATTATTGATCCATTTTTTTTACAATAGTAGGTATATTTAGAGTACTTAAAAACCATGGAAATAATCCCCTAAGAATATCTATTAATTATTTTATAAAGATTCCCAAAAACAAGGTATTTTTCCAAAGTGCACATATAGCGACCTTTTCGCTATAACTTTTGCCACTTTGTTCAACTAGTTGTTACATGGTTTAAACTCCAAAATTTTTACAATAAGAACAAAATATAATTTACTTGTTAAAATGGTAAAGAAACCCTTAAGGAAGTTTGTACAAAAATAAACGTTAATTCTCAAAAACAAGGTATTTCAAAGTGTCGATATAGCGACTATTTCGCTACTAACTTTTACAACTTTGTTTGACTAGTTTTAAATCTTTTTAAAACTTGATATTTTTGCCTTAGTAAGTACTAATATTTTAATTATTAAAACCATAAAGAAACCCCTAAGGATTTCTTTCAAAGTTGACTTTAAAATCACCGAACACGAAGCGATTTCAAAATGATCCATAACGACTTTTTCGCTTCAACCATTTACAACCTTGTTCTATTATTTCCACAACATTCCAAATCAATTATGTTATATCAAACAGGTCCAAAATATGCAGAGAACATTCAAATATGTTCTTTCATAATAATTTCAAATTTTAACCAATTTAACATATGTTAAATACAAGGTATTTCAAAAAGCGTTCATAACAACTATTTCGCTTCAAACATTCACAGCACATTTCAACTTAAGATACAACATTATCAAACATGTAAACAACAAGTCATGACCATGTTACAAGTTTTAAAAGGTTTATAAGAGAGATAATACTACATATATATTGTCACCTACTTTCCAAAGCAAGGAGGGATACAAAAGTGATAACTTGCATTGTTTTTCATTTTAATATTTATATTTTGCACAATAAACATTATATCACAACATATACAATTCTATAGTGAGTAAGTTCACATTAAAACCAATTTAGTAACCACATAAGCCAATAGAAGTAAGGAACAACTTCCTACCATCACCTAAAGCCCAAAGCAACCACCTTTGCCGCCAAAATCACAAGCCAAGACCTTCCCCATGTCTTCATTACTCACAACCTGGTGTACTACCCCTATTTTCTTCATCATTTCTTTACTTCTTAGATGCTATTTTGTGTTTTAATGATGATATAAAAAATAATGAAAGTTTGGAGGAGATAGGAGCACTTGAATTTGTTTTGAAGATTTGAAGAGAGAAAAAATGTTTGAATTTGTTTTGAAGATTTAAAGAGAGAAAAGAGTGTTTGAATTTCTTTTTTGTTGTTGTAAAACTTAAGCAAATGAAACAATGAACTTATGAAATGAATGAAGGCATATACACATGAGATAATCCTAACTCCACCCTTTCTATTTCGGGCAGCTAAAATAATGAGCTCCCCCACTTCATGCTTGCCCATACTCTCCTCTTACACACATGTCTCCCTTAACTCCTTGGTTTTCTCCTTAAATCATGGCTTATTTGTCCCCTTAATTATACATTTAGTTCAATTAATTTTTCTTATGAAGTTAGGTGATTTAAATTGTTGTAAGTATCTTCATATGTTACTAAACGAATGTAGTTCATGCTAGGCAGTTCATGCTAGGCTACTCCTATTAGGTAGATCCTGCTAGGTTGATCCGGTTGGGCAGGTCCTACTAGGTTTATCCTGGTAGGTTACTCCTGCTAGTTGTGACTTGTTTGTCATTACTGTTATAAGCTTGGCTCTCTAGAATTGTCCTTCATTGTTGTTAGAAGCTGGGTATTTATAAGAATAAAGGTATAAGAAGGTTAGGCTTATAGTTTCCCCATATAACACGCCCTGATGGAATATTCTTGAACAATAATTTCCTGATATGTGTAGATTTCATTTCATATATGCAGTGTTCGGTTCGGCCAAGAGCTCTGTCCAAGGTAGGTTGGTATGGTGGAATGTATGTGGTCATCTTGTCGGCTAAGTTCATGCATCCCCTTTATTGGTTCGGCCCTCCAGGCTTTGGCTCAGTCTCCCATGCTTGCTTCGGGTTCTCCTTGGTTCGGCTTCCCATGCCAGGACATGGTCTGGTCTTCCCTTGGTGCCTCACTTGGTTCGACCACTCCCTCTTTACTTTATCATGTTTGATACCTTTGGTATAGAATAGGGTTTTGTATTCGGTATCCTGGGGTACTGAACAAGGGGGGTTTGGCCTTACTGTTTACTCCTTTTCTCTACCCATCCGTCTGCTTGTGTCTTGTCTTCTATCTTTTCCTTCCTTACGTTAGCAATGGTTAGGCACCCAAAAGTTAGATTCTCTATCGGATCATTCCTCATGTTCCATAAAAATAATTCGATTTCCAGGACTCTTATTCTTGACTCCCCGTTGGAAGCTTGATGCTCAACCACTTGAGCTACACATGTCTTTATGCTATAATTTCTCCATTTCAAGTGAGAATTGAATGAAATTTTGACCAGTTCTGTATCATTAAGTAGAGGATTACAATGCCTTTGAATGTTTCATTTGCCTAAATTAGGTAGTAGCTCTCCAAGGTGGGACCCGAGTAGGTTAGGTGATGGACAAATTTTAAGATGATCATATCTTCCAATATGTAGCTCCTATTGAGTCATGGTTTCGACCTATGTGCATGTCCCGACCTTAGAAACGTTTTTCAAGTGATTTGACCATATTTTCTGACTATGCCAAATTTGCCCTAGCGCTTTGTCTTGCTTTTATGATTACATGACAGTGCCTTCATTATGCAACTCTCGGCCATTTCTATGCTCCTTACTGTCCTTTAATATTCACCATGCTGTCGGCGAAAATGCCCACAACACTTGGACCCTAAAGTGTACTTTCATAGAATACAAAGTGTGCTTTGTTTCATCCAAAAATTTCTTTCTTTCTCATGTGATGGTTATCTCGAACCTTGAATGTCCGTATTCTTATTCGTGTCATTTCGGTAAGTCTTCCATTGTTCATATGTTGTGGAGCCTTGCTCACTTAGAGAAAAGCTTATTGACCTTCCCAAGACCTCCTTTTTCAGTATAATGTTTGTAGCTTGCGCTTTCTTATTAGTATAATCATCTAGCATGTTTTTCCACTGGTTGTCACCTCCGTTCGTTGAGGAGTTGATCTCCCTAGTTCAACCTCCTTACCCCTAGGTCTAAAGGGCCATTCATTGTCTTATGAATATTTCGAGTATATCGTGGTGCTCTAGGGAAGGAGATATATTGTGGGCACATGGCATGTGGATTTGACAATGCGTATTCTGTTGCATTGATCGTAGTTTGGCTAATTAAGTCTAGTGGTTGCGATGTATTCTTCCTAAATGATTGCCATGTTAATTCACTGGTGATTCCTTCATTACCACCATGTATACCTGTATAGGTCAATCACCAAAATGTTTGGCTAAGTAAGTTATTTCTGCTGAAGTGTTGAACGTGGGTTGATCATGCGCTAACGTTGTGAAGCTAATCTTCATTTGATGTTTATGCATTATTGCATCTGATATTTATCCATGTCCATATTTCCTTGTCATGGCTAGTAATCATAATGTGTTTGTTCCACATGATTGCTTGGTTTACTTGTTCCATTAGCAACCTTTCTTGTCGCCATCATGCATACTTGTGTGGGATCAATTATCAACAAGTTCGATATGGTAAAAAGTTTCTGTCATTGATGCTTCCCTTGGCCCAAACTCTATATTTCCTATATGAACAATTACAAAAGCGCATAGAAATCTTATTGAAATTATAAATGAAATTATCATACCTGATTAGGATTAGTTATCGCATTGTATTTGTATGGTATCCTTGCTTAGTTGTTAGCTTGTTAGTAAGGTTGGGCCGATTGATCCAGGAAGGTTGGGTCGAATTACCTGATCAGCCCTAAAAGGATGAGCCTGAATTATTCGATTAGCCTGAAAGTTTGCGTCAAATTATCCGATCGACCCTGAAAGGATTGGGCTGAATTATCCGATCAGCCCAGAAGTTTGGGTTGAATTGTCCGATCAACTCTGAAAGAATTGGGCTAAGTTATCAAAACAGCTTCGAAGTTTGGGTCGAATTATCTGATCGATCCTGAAAGGATTAGGCTGAATTATCCAATCAGCCTAAAATTTTGGGTCAAATCATCTGATCAACCCTGAATGGAATGAGCTGAATTATTCGATCATCCCAGAAGGTTGGGTCAAATTATCCTATTGACCTTGAAAGGATTGGGCTGAATTATCTGATCAGCCTGGAAGTTTGGGTCGAATTATCTGATCGGCCCTGAAATGATTAGGCTGAATTATCCAATCAGCCTGGAAGGTTCGGTTGAATTATCTGATCGACCAGAAATCACATTCCCCGACCATGATCCTAGGCCTAAGGAGCTTATGTTTAAAGGATGGGGTTGAATTATCAAATCGACCCCTAAGAGCATACCCCATGTCTATTATACGAGGCCAGAGGAGTATGTTTCCGATCATACTCCTAATCGCACAATACAGGAATCTAGCTTCCAATAACACCATTTCAATGGTTCAAGAAGCAGGCTTTTTATCTATGAACGAAGATCTTGGCATATCCTTCCTTATTGTTTTGTCCTCGTGGTCCTTGGGTGGCTTATTTGCGAAAATAAACTAAAAGGAGGTAAGTATAGTAGTGCTACAACAGATCGCTATTCCTTGCACATGGGATCGAATTCCATCAACAGCTGATAGCTTAAATGTTCCATCCCCAAGCTTTTGATCAATTGCATGGGGTCCTTCCCAATTTGGACTAAGTGCCATGTACCTTGGAGAACTCGTTTCAGAACGAGACCCCGACCTCAAGGGTATAGTTTTAAGCCTTAGCAATAAAGTGTCATGCTACCCTTTACCACGATCATGTCCTGATCATGGGTAAATCCGGTTCACTGTTACCGGCCAAGGGTTTTACTAAGCTTTCAATGAAGCATCAGAATTTGGTGCCCCCCAATATATAGTAGCCTTCCCTGTATAGTCCTAAACATCATGGACTTTATTTGGCATGGGATGGTTGTTGTTGTGGTGGTTTGATAGCGGCGGTCATCTATCATGGTTTTGCACACCCCATCTATAGGGTTCGGTAAGACCTTGACGATTGACTAATCCATGTAGTTGCTATAGTCAGTGCGCAAAAATAAATAGAGGTTTTAAGCATTCCATGTTTTTTCGGATACTGTTCCATCCATAGTGATGAGAATGTAAGCCCCAATCCTTGGATCTCAGTTGGTAAAATATAATCCTTCCCAGTCAGGTAAGGCACCTCGAGGCTAAGGGGAAATTCGCTCCACGAGTAGTGCTTTATCCTAGAGTTGTATTGTTTCATTGCTTTCTACCATAGCACTGCGGTTTTCGAAACAGCCTCGTCTCGCTTCTCCTCGGTCAGATCCAGGGACATGCTTAGCAATTCCTTGTTTTCCTTTGAGTCATAATGGATTCTACTTTGAGATAAGACTGTAGTTTTGATGGAAAGCATAACCTATAATTCGTAGGTCAAAGAAAAAAGAGCATGTCCCATTATAGCTTCGCGAGAAATGCAATACGCATAAAGTCCAATGGCAGCTTATCCATCCGAGCTCCCCTATCATTTTCCAAATGCTCCTGTATGTGAGTTTTGAGAACCTTGTTAACCTCTTCAACCTATCCATTAGCCTACAGGTGAGGCATTTTATGAAAGCTTATCCTGATTCTGTATTGCTGATAGAAATTAGCGAATTCATAACTATCAAACTATCATCCATTATCCAAGATCATCTGGGGTTGAACTCCATACTCGATAAAGTAATCGGTAATCACTATTGCGTACTTAGCTCCACTCATAGCCATTAAAAGTCCTTCATTCAGATTAACGCCCCTGAGATTTCCTTTTCTAGGGTCTGCACCCAGAGTAGTCTCCTTCACTGCCTTGATATTTGTTATCAAATATTTCCTTAGCCTCTCTTGCAGCCATGCGCCTTACCTGTGGGTTAGTGAAAACTCTTTTGTACAGGTTGCCATCTTGTATGGTGTACCCATTCGCCTTACGCAACACCTTCCTTGCTTCATTCAATTTAAGGGTGAAGTTTTCGCTAAGACCAATCAAAAACGACCCATTTCCTAAGCAAGCCGATTTTTCCTAAACCGTCAGCATCTCGATTTTCCTCCCATGGCATGTGCTTAATCACATAGCATTCTTACACATTAAAAAAACCCTTTGCTCTTTTTCTTTTTAAGTAGGATGCCAATTGTTATCCGCCGATTTAGAACTCCCAAAATTCTTGGTTCACGGCCATTTGCAGGTCACTGCGGATACATAGTGTCTATATTCTCAATATTTTGCTATTTCCAATCCTATTATTAGTGTACCGTACTCTGTCGTTAGGTTTGTCCTGCAAGGTAAGAGGTCTATCCGACCCGTAGGGGTCAAGGACATTCATTGTTGCCCAGCCATTAGTATTTCTCTCACTTCCACAAGTGCTGCATAGTCAGGTGGTATGGTGTTATTTATGCCTTAGGTATTTTTAATAAATATCATTTGAAATTTATTCATTAAAGTAAGTTGTACCATTGCATTATTATCCTCGCATTCTATGAGGGCATTTAGTCTCTATGGCATCATGTTTTATATTCCTATAAAGAAGACTATGTCTTCGGGGCTAGGAAATTTATGCTCCACTGCATGATTACTTCATTCCTCACAATTTTCATGCACATCTACCTTTATATATCTAGTAGGAGAACATGCCCTATTGTCTTGGGGGGATCCAACATCATGCCTCCGAGCATGTTTTACGCTCTTTCCTCATTTCCGTCGAGGGACTATAGTTTGGAGTTTATGGCATTCTCGGTGGAGTTACCATAGTGTTTAAACCCAGAGCGTACCTATGAGATCTATCCATGTCCATTGGTCTCATGACCATGAACCTCGTGAAACCTGAGGTACTCACTGGTTTTCGACCCTCCTGCATTTGATTCTCCATCCTCAATTTGTCATAATCAATTGTTTCTATAGTAGTTACTACCAAGATAGATTCTTTTTGGCATTTTTGTAAGTTGCAAACATAGAAGCTTTCCTAGTCTTATAAAGCTTTTCTATCCTGAAGCTCTTCATCTCTAACCTGGTTGACATTTTCCAATCCTATCTTGATATTTGAATCCTCCAAGCACATAAATTTATAGGCTTGATAGTGTAAATCCTCGACGGTTGAATTTTTCTTAAGCTCCTTGTAAAACTTTATTTTCCTATTAATTCCTAAAGCAACAACCATAAGGACAATCCATTCATTAAGTTGTCACATAGTAGCTGCTATAACACTGAACCATGCAAGGTTCCTCTATAAGTTTTATCCATTCTTTTACTTGATACCTAACTGTTAACGGATTAGTGCTCCTAATGAATAAACCAAATAGACTCTAAGCATGACATGAATAGAGGAAAGCAACGACATCCTCTCCCTTCGTAGCTCCAGCTGCTTCCATATCTAAATGTAGTGCCTCAAATGTGTTCAAGTGTTGATTTTTCCGGCATACTGTTCCATGATCAAAATCCGAGGGTAGACTGCATATCTGATGTCGAAGTGAACTGACTATGGTTCATCTTATCAAGCTCTGGTTTCATGCTCTGCTCTCCTTACACTCAACATGTTAGCCCGACGACTCGCTCCTTTGCTATTAGGATGCTTCCGTAGGTTGCATGGTTGGACACGTTGTGAACCCGTGCAATGGATCAACCACATGTGTCGGTATGAACTTAGGCGGTCCATTTTTGGTAGCTAAGTGTGTGGTTCTAATAACATCATTGATTTTCGGTGAGACATCCTTCCCTGGTCCGGTATAGGATGTATCATTGTCCGGCACTGATCAGCTTTGCATCGATCTGATTTTGTTTGAACTTTAGCCAATTTTGATTTAAGGAAGTCCATATTTCCATGACTCCTTCATATCTTGCATGTTCCCTTGTTTCCATTCTTGATGGGTTGCAGACAAAATTCTAGACTTGGTCTCTCTGCACCTGAATTGTGCTGCTTGCTCCACAAGGAATGCTCCATTATTTCCTAATGGGTAGCTAGGAAAGAAGCTACCATATTTTCTATTATCATTTATTGTCACTACTAGACTCTTCTCTAGTAGCTATACCAGGATGTTTCTTCGATGCTGCACCTTCCAACCTCATATACTTTGCCACTTCATAGTTGAATTCCTCCGATGTGGCTGGTTTCTCCTCTACATCTCCTAAGAATGAATCGATCCTTAGGGTTAACCACATGGCTAAATAGTGGTTAAGTCTGCCAAGAATTAAGGATACATCTGCACAAGACTTCCTCTGTACTCCACTTATCAGCATGTGTTGGGTATATCGTTGTAAATCTTTTATGGAGTTGCTTAGTCCTTAATAACGTTCCATAGTAGGGATCTTGAAATATTTGGGATTCTTGGTAGCCTTATCCCTAGAGAGAAGGTACTACTAATCTAGCTCCAATTCCTTACTCCATTTATTCATGTTGAATATATTGTCTAATGATTCAAGCCATCATATCCCTCAGTTATGGTGATTAGAGATGATAGCTCAACCTTTTCATTCAGGGGGAATGATTCCTTTCATTTTCTCTATGGTGACTTGATCTTATGGGTATGGTTATAGCTCCTAGATCGGTCCCAATGATCATTCTTTTCTTTATTGACCACAATTTCGGTGAAGGAATGAAATACGTTTGATGTAGCTACCCTCGGTTTGGCATTATCCCTTTTTGGTTCGGCATTGAACTGCTTCTTGGGTCTAGCTCGGGCTAAACTTTGCATGTTTCATCCCTTTATTATTCCTTCTATCTCTTTGACTTTCTAGATTGGATTCCTTGTCAAAGTGTGACCCCTTCATCTTCTGGATTCCCTAGACTAGGATCGCCCTTGTGTTCAAGTGTTGTAATCAATAGATTACAGGTGCCTCAAGCGTGTCATAAGTTGGTACACCATTGCCTGAGGTTGGGCAGTGAAACATTCATTTAGCTTGGCCACAACTCTATCCAGGTCACCTTTGGTAATTACACCTACTGACACCGGAGTGCTTGTTGAATGATCATTCTGATTGGTAGTTGTTTGTTTAGATGCACTGTAGTTTTCTGCATTCCCGTTGGTAGCACCAACCTTATTCTTTGGCCTTAAAGGCATGTTAAGAATTATCTCTCGGTGAAAGCACCAAAAACGTTTGCATAAAAAATGGACAAACGCCTACAATAGACTTGTTCTAGAGCAGTGGATGTAGGGTGTATAACACAGTTGTTATGTTTGTATTATGTTTGATTTTTATAGAGTGGATCGCGTATAGATCATGTAGAAAGTAAATTACAGTATAGTAAATAACACATAGATTTATAGTGGTTCGGCCCGAATGTGCCTACGTCCATTGTCCATTTTCATTATTCTTTCTATAGAACTTTGATATAATGTTTGAGGTACAAAATACAATGATCTAAGGCTCAATAGAAAGTAAGATATTTCCCAAGGAAGTCTATTCAGCTATTTCTATTTGGCTATTTTTGGCTTCCTATTCATGTTCAGCTATCTCTGTTAGGTAGTTTATGTTAGGCCATTCCTGTTAGTCTGTTCCCACTAGGTCGATTCTGCTAAGCAGTTCATGCTAGGATGCTCGTGCTAGGCTGCTCCTGCCAAATTGTTGTTAGACAGTTCCTGCAAAGTAGTTCATGTTAGGCTGCTCCTGTTAGGCAGATCCTGCTTGGTTGATCCTATTGGGCAGATCCTGCTAGCTTGTTCATGCTTGTTGTTCCTCCTAGGCTGTGACTTGTCTACCATTACTAACGTAAGCTTGGCTCTCTAGAATTGTCCTCCATTGTTGTTAGAAGCCTGGGTATTTATAGAAGTCAAAGTATAAGGAGGTCAGGCCGGTAGTTCCCTATGTACATGCCCAGACGGAATATTCTTGAATATGCCAATGTAATTAATAATCTCCCGATATGTGCATATTTCAATCCATATATGCACTGTTCTATTCAGCCAGGACCTCTGTTTAGGGACCTCTGTTTAGGGTATGTTGGTTCGATGGAATGTATGAGGTCATCTTATTGGCTAAGTTCATGCATCCCTTTCATTGGTTCGGCCCTACAGGCTTTTGCTCGATCTCCCATGCTTGGTTCGGCTTCTCTATGGTTTGACTTCCTATGTCAGGACACGGTTCGATCTTCCCTTGGTTACCTACTTTTCGGTCTCTGCCTCCTTACATGATCCTGTTCGGTACCCTAGGGTACCGAACAAGGTGGTTTTGGCCTCTCTCTTTACTCCATTGCTTCACCTATCTGTCTGCCTTGTGTCTTGCCTTCTCATTTTTCCGTCCTTACATTAGCAATTGTTAGGCACTCAATAGTTAGGTTCTTTATTGGACCATTCCTCATGTTCCATTAAAAATAATATGCATGCCAAGACTCGAACTCCTAACTCTCCATTGGAAGCTCGGTGCTCAATCACTTGAGCTATAGACGTCTTTTTGCCTTAACTTTATCATTTCAAGTCAGAATTGAATGAAACTTGGACCGCTAGCTTCATATCTTTGAATACAGTATTCTAATACCTTTGAATGTTCCATTTGCCTAAATTAAGTAGTAACTCTCTAATGTGGGGCTCGAGTGGGTTGGGTGATGGACAAATTTTAAGATGATATCTTCCAATCCATAACTGGATTGAGATGCAGTTTTGACCTATGTGCGTGTCCCGACCTTAGGAACATTTTTCAAGTGCTTTGACCATATTTTCCGACTATGTCAAATTTGTCCCTAGCGCTTCGCTTTGCCTTTGTGATTACATGATGGCGCCTTTATTATGCACCTTTTGACCGTTTCTATGCTCCTTAACACCTTTTCGTATACACCATCTTATGGGCGAAAATGCCTACAACACCAGCCATTTTACACTCAAATACTTACATTTTCTAATTTCTACAACTAAAATGTTCTACTCAGTTGTTCCTAATTATTTTACATTATGTACAGACATTCAAATTAATTAAATATCTTAAATTCAAGGTATTTAAATGATATTAATTAGCTAATATTCCTTGATTCATTTGACAAATCCTAAAAATAGCAATTTCAATATAAATACCACATTTATACTAACAAAAATGGAAAAAACAATTTTTATTCTAATAAAAGAAATTATATAGCAAAAATTATATATTTAAATATATCTCAATAAATATCTCATAAATAAACAATAATAGGGCTGAGGAATTTTCCTACCCTCTCATTAATTGTAGAAGTTTTTTCCTTCTCTTTATTCCTAATATATACTTTTTCAAATGTTATAAGTTATCGTTTTAACAATGACACACAATGTTCTATTAGTTCATTCTGCAAGTTTTCAGTCCAAATACCTATATTTTTATAATAATTATGATTATTTACAAAGTTCTCATTTCATTTAACTCCAAATATTTAAATTGGTTAAATAATTAAATTTGATATTTAAATAAATTCAAGTAAACGTCATTCATTAATTTGGTGATAAAGAGATTGAATTTTTATGTAATGTAATATAAATTGTGCTAATGAAGAAAAATGAATCTAATTTATGTGGATTACCTTTAATTTTATGGGTTAAATAAGTAGAGATATGTGTGAAAGGATGAAGATTTTATAGCACACAAAAAGAAAAATAACAATACTACATAAAATAGAATTGTATAAAGTGGGTGACATATAATGTCATGAGAGAAACATGGAAAATGAGGGAATCTAAAACCAAGAATCATAACTCACTTTTTCATTATGTCTACGGTATATTAGTTAAAGCGAAAGAATTTTATAGACTCTCATTAATCCCAGCAGTTTGTTCACCTCTCCTTAATTATCTCATGATATTTTATTTTAAAGTATCTTTTTATAATTTGTGGCCTTTAAATTAGTTACACTATTTTACTAATTCTTTCCAACCATTTTACATTTTAATACCTACCTTTTTTATTTATATAGCTAATAAGTTCTACATAGTCATTCCTAGTTATTTTACATTACGTCCATATATTTAAGTTAATTAAATCTTAAAGTACGTGTAATACCAGAGGGGATGGAAGAATAAAGAAAGAAACATGTAATTAATTGTTTTTCTTTTAGAAACAAACAAAAAAAATACATTCGGAGGATTAAGAAGTTTTGAAATGAGAAAGAAATCAAAAATAAAAAGGCTAACTTGATTTTCTTAATGTATAATAAATAATAGAGTGAATCAATTGAACACATGGAAGACTATGAATTTTTATGAAAGTGAAAACGAAAAGGTAGAAAGACATGAACTCACTCTAATATAATTGATACCAATACTAGACTTTGCAAATTTTCGAATTAAGTTGTTAATATCAGTATCGGGTATGTATAATTCAAGTACCAATATGAAATATTTAAAAATATCACAATAATATTGGATAATGTTAGTAATATTTCAACATGTCTATAATAATTAATAAATGTTGTACTATGTTATAATTATGTTAAGGTTTTAAATATTTGGATCTATGTTGTAAAATTACTACTAAAGACTAACACGTATAGTTTATATATTAAAATGGGTTTACTAAGATATTCTATCAAATACAAGTCAAAAAATAGGCTTGTAAATAATGAGAAATTTATACAATGTGTGTCTTTAGTATTTTCTTCATTTTTATACTATATTTTTTGTTTCTTCAATCATCTAATCATCTCTATTATTTTCAAAATCATTTATATTCGTAGTTTCCTCATTTTCATTTAACTTATTAAACAAGTAATGTTGTTTTGATACTAATTACTTCTTCTAGGTTTTTATTTATAGATGTCAAATATATGACTTTACGGCTCTTCAACTTTTAGTTCTTTGTGCATGGTAATAATAAAAACAAAAAATGAATTTCCATATGATATCTTACCAATTAGAAATAATAAACAAAGAAAACGACAAAAAGAGAAGTAACTCTTACATGAACAAGTTTTTGTGGTAAAGTGTCCATATAAAATAAAACATATGCAATAATAAAATAAGTAGAATTTTCTTTATTGAAAGACTAACGAAGAAAGCTAAAAAAATATGGTTACAACTAAAAATTTATTGCATTTGGATTTCTATTATGGTCCACATATTATCATTTACCATTTGATAAAAACCAACTTTAAGAATGTAAAGGTATTTATTTATTGTATTATTTTCTCCAGTTGTGTAACGGCGGTCGTACCAAGCTCCCCATCTTCAGCACATGTCATATGCATATGAGTTGGCACACCCTTATTTCAACAAAAAGAATCCATAAATGTTATGTGCTTAACAACCTATATTTATACACTGCATCTCTATCAAACTTTAGCAATGTGGGACTATTCCATTTCAAAATCATCGTGTTTATTTCTACATGCGAGACAACCCTAACAATCTCCCCCTTGACCTGCATCCTCTTGATGTACTTTAAGAGCATTGTTTTGTGTACAATGCCCAGTTCGAAACATTCGGCTTTGATACCACTTATTGTGTAATGGCGGTCAGACCAAGCTCCCCATCCCCAACATATGATATACGCATATAAGTTGGCACACACTTATTATAACATAAGGAATCCCCAATGTTACATGACTAAAAACCCACATTTATAAGCTACATATCCATCAAACTTTAGCAATATAGGACTATCTGATTCCAAACTGCCATTTCTATTTCCATATGCGTGACAACCCTAACTTCTCTAACACTTATAATAATAATAATCAATGTTTATGGAAAATCTCAGGTGTATTGTAATAAATATCAAAGTGATATATTGAAAAATATTGAGAGATAAATAGGTAACGATAATTTAAGCAATATTTGTACAAAAATATTGGCTAAGAAGAGAAATGAGATATATCGACGATATATCAACAATATTTCCTGTTATTAACTACTTAATTCTCGCAATCATTTGAACAATCGCATACACTTGGATTCATCTCCATATGCCATCAAAATGGAAACCTAGTTAATCTCACTCCCTAGTTAATTGCCTCCAACACTACTGTTCACTTCCGTTGTCCATGAGATCACCAACCCCGATCTCTTTGCCCAATGCGAATGTCATCTTCATTCACGTAGATTCCCTATGGGGTCACCTGCATAGACCTCCCGCTAGTGGCTCAATCTCTTCCTTTGACCCCCATATACCATTTGGTATCACTTGAATTACCTTTCCCTTTTTCAGTAGAGCCTTCTTTGTTTTAACGATCTCTCACTCCCTACTATTGATCGGTTTGTAACTACCCCAACACTTCCTTCTATGAAGGTCGCCTTATTTATAGTCTTCTCCGCTCATTAAAAGCCATAATTGTCCACCTATTTATCCCATGATTTTACCTTTAAATGTAAACGATTATTTACTCTAGCGTGCCTTTTGTATTCACCATGATAGGGTGACATCAGTTCCCACGTCAACCATCTCCAATTCCCTGACTTAGTATTTGTGTATCTCTTATCTTCAATATTGGAGGAGATGGAATCTCCATTATATTCACATATATACGAACATTGTATTTTGTCCACTACGTGTTTAACAAAAACTCAAAAAGATAACAATTAGAGAAAACCATTGATATGGAACAATTTAAACCATCAGTCTTCAACTTTACTATGTTTTACCATATTTTGTTCGATTTTGGTGAGAAAATATTTCCATATTAAAGAAGATTGAGAGATATTTAAGTTAAAGTGGAATCGTAAATCAAATTTATTGCCTCTTTCAATGCATCAAATGAGGCAAGAAATTATAAAAATGAAAAGGAGTTATTTTAAGAGATTGATGTAATCAATTAAATCCCTAATTAGCTGATTAAGAAGGTGTTTTACTAGGCACATGCAAATTGGAGGAAACTAAAAAAATCAAATGGATAAATGTTTCCCATATGAATAGGAGAATTGATAAGGCATTGATTTATTGCCATAAATCAATTACTTTAATCCTAAGTAATAATCTCTACATAAAAATAGTCATTCTTTAGAGATTAGTATAATCCTCTAAACTTTTATTTCTTCATATTCTTATTCTTAGCCTCCATTTTCAATCTTGCAATTTTCTTTTTTCATAAAGTAATAAAATCTCATCTCCCCAAGTGTGTGCACATTATCTCATGATAGTGGAACCACTATAAATCTTGTGTGTGATTCTTTTATGTTTATGGATCTATGATCTGTGATTGCTTATTTTGGGATATTATTTTTCTATTTGTGATTTCTCACCATCAAAATGATCCTAATTTTTCCCAACATGTTTGAGGAGTTAATCCAAATTTTCTCCAACATTTGGTATCAAATCTAGTTGGTTGTTCAAAGAAGGTATTATGTAGCATGGAAGGAGATGACGGTACTCTAATTGAAGCAAGACCCTATGATAGGGAATCTTATGTGACGTCGGGATTAGTTGTCAATAGAGAAGTGGATCGGGGATAATGACTGTGAGAAGTGGCAATAGAGGATGATGGCTGTTCCAAGGAGGAATAGGGTTCATCAAGTGGTGTTTGACATTGAGAAATTTTCCATTGATATTTCAGCCGTAGAGAAGGAAGAGATGGACGAATGGGCTTTTACTACTTCGCAATTGACCATGGAAGAGAATGTTATCTCGGGATTAGCAGTGAAACCTCTACTAGAGGAATTTGGACCAAGCTGGAGATTCTCTACTTGATGAAATCACTCACAAACCATTTGATTTTGCTGAAGATTTTTTTCACCATGAAGACGAGTAAGGGTACTTCATAAAGCTACATCTTAGTAACTTCGATGATCTTTTGATGAAGATAAAGACTGTAGATTTGAAGGTGAATGAAGAGCATAAGACGATGATTTTTTTTGTTCCCTTCTGAAGCGTTACACGGGTTTTGCTAATAGTCTACTATATAAGAGAGACACTTTAGCAGTAGAGGATGTGAATTCAGATCTTCTATCTGAAGATTTGAGGGATTAAATGAAGGAGATGAGTGAAGTTAGAGGAGGAAGTAGTAGTGATGGTCTATTTGTTGAGAGAGAACGATAGAAGAAGAAGAATTGTAATCCTAAGGGGCATTCCAAGTCTAGGAAACTTAGAAATGGTTAGAGAGGAAAGTCGAGAGATGGGAAGTGTCACCTCTGTAAGAAACCAGGTCATTGGAAGAGAGATTATCCGGATTTTAAGAGAAAGACTAAGGATGGATCTTCATCGATTGTGGTGGAGAAGACTGTACCCGATGATGTGTTGACTGTAGCAGCTTCGGATGTTTGACCAAGTGATTCGCACTTCGACGGGTGTCCATTATATTCTAGGTCTTTGGAAGTCACCGATCTCTTTAGGGAAGTTACCATCCATGGGATGCAATTTAACTATAGAGAAGGATGGTTTGATGGTTTCTAGGGGTGCATTAGTTCTAATGAAAGGAAATGTGTTCTTAAATCTGTACCTACTGTAGGGAACATGATACATGGGGAGTCTTGTGTTGGAGTAGTTAGTTCTCGTGCTTTGGATGCAACTATACTTTGGCATCTTTGGTAGGGTCATATTTTAGAGATGAGTTTGGAGTTGCTTTGTAGTCAAAAGATGATCAAAAGGGAAAGCTTTGATAAGTTAGATTTCTACCAGGAGCGTACTTTGGGAAAGCAGATGAAGGTATCTTTTTGAGTTGGACTACACAGATCGAAGAGAGTACTTGATTATGTACATACATATGTTTGGGGATCAGTAGCTACTGCTTCCATTAGGGGAGCAAAGTATTCAATTTCTGATGACTTTTCACGGAAGGTTTGGGTATATGTGAAAAAGGCCAAATCGGTAAATTTTGAGAGAATTAAAGCTTGTAAGGTGCTAGTTGAGAACCAGTTTTGTCGCAAGTTGAAGGTGCTTAGGTCTTATAATAGTGGCGAATTTGTTTCTAGGGAGTTCCTTGATTTTTGTAAGCATCATGGTACTCAAAGACATTTCACTACATCAAATGGTCTGCAATCCAATGGGTTTGCTGAGCGGATAAATAGAACTCTACATGAGAACGATCGTTGCTTGAGATTGACTGTGGACTTATCTAGAGGCTTTTAGGCTAAAGTATTATTGACTACATCACACATCATAAATTGAATTTCATGCTCAGTCGTAGATGGGAAGATTCCAGAAGAAAAGTGGAGAGGTAACTCAGTGCATCTTGGTTATTTTCATATTTTTAGTTGTCCTATGATTGTGCACCATATAGGTGATGTTAAGTTGGAAGCTAGAGCATACAAGGCCATATTTATGGGATACATAGATGGAGTCAAAGGGTATCATATCTGTAACCCTGTTGCTTGGATGATTTTGCATTCTAGAAATGTTACATTTGATAAGTCTACAATGTTCAAGTCTAAGGAAGAGTTACCTACCACATCAGTTGATTTTGATAGGTTTAAGGAGATGGAAGTAGTTCCCACATTTCAACCTAGTAGTAGAGTTGTAGCTGTTGTAGATAGAAGTGAAGCTGTGGTTGTTGAGATTCCATAGAGTAGTCCATAGTGCCTTCTAGTACTGTTGGTGATGTGCATGAAGCTAGAGGAAGTTTAGTTCAAGGTGGAGCTTAAAGGAGTTTAGGGGATGTTATACCTATTCGAGCCAGTCGTAGGACTGTCTGGTCGCCCAAGAGGTATGGAGATTGTCAGTATGCAAACCTTAACCTTGATGATCGGTTTGACTATGCCCTAGATATGGTTCATGATGAGCCATTTGACCTTGACAAAGCCATGAATTTGAGTGATAACTCGAAGTGGATTTTTTATGATTGAGGAGTTGCAGCCTTTGAAGAAAAACAAGACTTGGGATTTCATACCACCTCCTTAGGGAAACTGAGCCATATGTTGTAAGTGAGTGTTCTAGGTCAATGATGATAGGAGATATAAGGCTACATTAGATGCAAAAGGGCTTTTACCGAGGAAGGGAAAGGAGTATGATGAGATATTTTCTCTTGTTGTGAGACATACCTCCATCCGGATTTTGCTTGCCATGGTTGCTGCTTATGACTTGAGTTGGAGCAACTTGATGTGAAGACCACTTTCTTGCATGGGTACTTAGAGGATACCATTTACATGAAGTAGCCAGAAGAATTAATTGTAAGTGGAAAAGAAGATTAGGTTTGCAAATTGAAGAAGCATCTTTATGGACTCAAGTAGTCGCCTAGACAGTGGTACAAGTGGTTTGATTCTTTTATGCTTTCACTTAGCTTTGATCATATTATCAAAAATGCATGTGTTTATTTTAAGCATTTAAAGAATGGTGATTGAATATATTTGTATGTGGATGATATGTTAATCGATTTCAAGTAAAAAGCTGAAATCAATAAATTAAAGTTGATGTTAAAAGTGGAATTCAAGATGAAAGACCTTGGAGAACCAAGGAAGATATTGGGGTGAAAATCCAAAAAGATAGAATGTTTGGACTTTTGAGACTCACTCAAAAGGAATATATTCGAAAGATGCTTGCCTGGTATAGTATGAAGGAAGCAAATGCAATTAGTACACCTATGCCTTTGCATATACAACTTTCTAGTAAAGGCTCTTCGATCTCAGTGAAGGACAAGGCCAACATGGAGAAGTAGCCCATTGCGAGTGCAGTTAGTAGCTTGATGTATGTTATGGTTTGCACAAGGTCCAATATTGCACAGGCTGTTGGATTGGTTAGTGAATATATGGCAAATCAAGGAAATATGCATTGGAAGGCAATGAATTATATTTTTAGGTACTGTAGAGGAACTCCAAATCGTGGTCTTATTTTTGATGGTGGAGATAGATATTTTAACTTGGTTGGATATCGATTCTGACTATGCTGGGGATAGAGAGCGAAGGAAATCAACCTCAAGTGTTGGAGATGTTTTCATCCGGTCTCCCCGAACCAGACGTGCCGGACCACCCAGAAGTCTCCCACCGAATCAAAGCCTTCCAACCGAACCAACCCATTGCCGGTCCAGGTCTCCTGCCGAACCAACCCATTGCCGGTCCAGGTCTCCTGCCGAACCAATCCAATGCCGGTCCAAGCCCCCCTGCCGAACCAACTCGTTGCCGGTCCAACTCATGGCCGGTCCAAACCTCGCCTCCCACTGCCGAACCAACTCGTTGCCGGTCCAACTCATGACCGGTCCAAACCTCGCCTCCCACCACCGAACCAACTCGTTGCCGGATCAAGCCTCGCCTCCAACCACCGAACCAAAATCCTATCAGGCCAGATTGTAGCAGCCCAGGCCCACCAGCTGCTATATACCTCCAAGACCCCTACCCCCAGCCTCACTCTATAAATAGAGGGGCAGGGGTACAACAATGGGGACAAGTTTTTGAGAGCTCAAGCACGGAAGGAACTTTCAAACAACTTTCTTTTACTTGTATCAAAGCTTTGTACTTGTAATCAAAAGAAGAGAAGAGAAATAACATATAAAGTGGACGTAGGCACATTCTGGCCGAACCACTATAAATCTGCGTGTCTTTTTACAGTTTAGCCCCTGCTTTTCATATATTTGCATGAATCACTCAAATTGCTAAGAACAACATAAGATCTACTAAATCATACAACTTTGAGGTGTTTGTCCATTTTTTGTGCAAACATTTTTGGTGCTTTCACTGAGAGTAGAAACTCGAAGCTTCAGCTTCATCTACTTAACGAGTTTTCCTAACAGCATCGTCCGCCGCTTGGAAAACATGCCTCCCAAACAGAGAAAAGATGTTAACAAAGGAAAAAACGTCGCATCCAGTAGCCTTCCTGATCCAGCTATCGCGAATCAAGTAAATCGTCCTCCTCCGGCAACGGTAACAAATGAAGGACAGGCTAACCCAACCACTCCTGCCACAGAACAGCCTGCAGCAATTACTAGGGCAGATTTGGACAGAGTTGTTGTTGAAGTAACTAACCGCTTCACGTCCCAGCAGGAAGCCTTGGTGGACCATCTCATGTCACGCTTGAGGGACGCTGAAGAATCCAACCGCAACACTGAATCATGGGGCGAGTCCCAGTCTGGAGGATCTCAGAGACAGCAAAGATCTTCCTTCTTCGAAGGAGCTAACGGCAGAAGTAGCCGTGGTAGGAGCCGAGACCGAGCCCAGCCCGAAGTTAGGCCTGAGGAAACGTTTGGTACCGAACCCAACAGGGAAGGTACCGGGCGAAGGTCAACTACAGCTGAGCCTGTCATGCTGCCTAACCACAGAAACACCGGTGAACGGGGCCGAGCTAGAGTTCAGCCCGAAGTTGGACCCGAGGAAGTGCTTAGATCAGAACCCAACAGGAGAAGATCAAGGCAAGGGCCAACTGTAGCTGACCCAAGCATGCTCCCAGAAGATCAAAGGCAGCCACTGGAAAATATTAGGAATGATAGACGATACCATCCCTACAGGTTGTCTGGACGAAATCAACCCCACAGAACAGAACCAAACTCATTTCTGTCTGCTCCAAATTCTGATGAAAGGATGGCGCGCTTATTCAGAGAGTGTGTCCAACGGGAGCAAAGAGATCGAGGGATAGGCGCTAGGGTAACCAGCCCTTTCGCCCGCAGTATCGAAGTTGCTATCACCCCCCGAGAATGGAAGATGCCAACAATGGAACCCTACAAAGGAACCTCCGATCCCGTTGTACACTTACAGAGATACACACAGCATATGCTCATGAGTGGAGCAACAGAGGGAGTACTGTGCAAATGCTTTCCGCTCTTCTTAGCAGATCTTGCTACCTCCTGGTTCTGTCATCTACCCCAAGGATCCATCAGCTCATGGGAAATGTTGAAAGAAAAATTTATCAGTCAGTTCCGCATTCATGTGGAGCAACCTAAGGACGCTTATTCCTTATCCGGCGTCAAACAGAAACCTGGAGAAAAGCTGCAGCAATATCTAACTAGATTCAACGCCGCAGCAGCCGCAGTTCAAGACGCCGATGAGAAGCTTATCCTGATGGCCCTCTGCAGTGGGGTGCATCCGGACACTAAATTTGCTAGAAGATTGACAAAAGAAAAACCAGCTACTTTACCCGATTTCTTCCATGAAGCCGGGAAATACATGAGGCTTGAGGATGCTGCCATTGAGGGGCAGTCAGGACAGCAAAGTAAGACGACCCATGGCAACGCCCCTGCTGTGGCGAGGGACGCTCGAAGAAATGATTCCAGAGACAATGCTGGGGGCAAGAAAGTAGAAAAACGCCTATATCGGCCAGGACCAAGATTCGACTCTTACACCCCTTTGAACGAGACCGTCGAAAATATCTTCCTTGCCACCCAAGGCGAAGTTAGATACAAACGCCCACCATACAAGAAGGAATCAGATAGCGCATAGAAATCTGGAAAATTCTGCCGCTTCCACGAATCCCACGGACATGATACCAACGAATGCCATCATCTCCGAGATATGATTGAGGAACACATCAGAAGAAAGAAACTGGAACGCTATGTAAAAAGTCAAGACAGGACTCCAGCTCCTGCCAATGAAAACCCAAGGCTACCCTCACCAGGGACCGGCAGAGGCGACCGCAACGCTAGCAGCTCTAGTCAAGAGAAGATAGTGGTCCATACCATCTCAGGAGGTCCGCACATCGCAGACAGAAGTTGGAAAGAGATGGAAAGATATGGGAAGTCGCTTAGAGACAATAGAGACTGTGTCAATACGGTTATAGAAGAGCGCCACCCAAAACGGAAAGAAAGTGATGACATCACATTCAGTAAACGCGACCTAGAAGGAAGACAGTACCCTCACATGGATCCCATGGTTATCTCTGCCCGACTCGGTCCCGCCGAAGTTTACCGAATCCTGGTAGACACTGGAAGCTCTGTAAATATCCTGTTCAAACACGCATTCGACAAAATGAGGCTATCAATGAAGGATGTATCTCCCTGCGATAAACCGCTACACGGTTTCACTGGAGATGCGAAAATGCCCATCGGACAGCTGGACCTCTTCGTTGAAATTGGAAGCCATCCCCGCTCCGTTGTAAGGAAACAGACGTTTGTGCTGATCGAAAACCATTCGGCCTACAACGCCTTCCTAGGAAGACCAGCCCTATCTGACTTCCAGATTGTCCTAGCCCCGTGGTGCCTGAAAATGAAATTTCCAACAGACAATGGGGTAGGGGAAGTGGAAGGAGACCAAGATATTGCACGAGACTGCTATGTAACCGAACTTCGCAACAACCACAGGAGAGATAAAGGGAAAGGTGTAGAGATTGCCCTCTGCACAAAAAGCCTTGAAGCATAGCAACTAAAGAAAGCCCCTCCTCTTCGATACACCAGCGACCCTTTCAATGAATTAGACCCTAGGGACAAAGAGGAGGAGGCCACCGCCGAGCCTGCAGAGGCTATGGAGTTTATATCTGTAGACAAGCGCGACTCAAGTAGGCTACTGAAAATTGGGTCACAGCTGAAAACTGAATTGAAGGAACAACTCATTGATTTTCTCCGCCACAACTTGGATGTGTTCGCTTGGTCACACGCTGACATGACCGGAATCTCCCCCAACATAGCATGCCA
The DNA here is from genome assembly GCA_030737815.1 of Allium fistulosum. Taxonomy (NCBI): domain Eukaryota; kingdom Viridiplantae; phylum Streptophyta; class Magnoliopsida; order Asparagales; family Amaryllidaceae; genus Allium; species Allium fistulosum. The sequence continues at coordinate 1,286,154,334 of CM060903.1, read as the reverse complement.
CGTATTAAAAATTGATCCTACCAAGGCGCCTGTAAAACAAAAAAAGAGAAGTATGGGGGCAGAGCGATCAGCAGCCCTCGATGAAGAAGTAAAGAATCTACTCGCCAATGACTTCATACGAGAAGCTATTTACCCAGAATGGATCGCCAACCCGGTACTAGTAAAGAAGGCTAATGGGAAGTGGCGGACCTGCATTGACTTCTCCAACCTAAACGACGCCTGCCCAAAGGATTGCTTCCCGCTTCCCAGAATCGATCAACTTGTAGACAGCACAGCCGGGCACGAACTCCTGTCTTTTATGGATGCATACTCAGGATATAACCAAATTCCTATGCATGCTCCCGACCAAGACCACACTAGTTTCATCACCGACCGGGGTTTATACTGCTACAAAGTGATGCCCTTCGGACTTAAAAATGCAGGAGCCACCTACCAGCGCCTCGTCAACAAGATGTTTGCGGGGCTAATAGGACGAACAATGGAAGTGTATGTAGACGACATGCTGGTAAAATCACGGAAAGCCAAAGATCACGTAAGCCACCTAGGCGAAATGTTCCAGGTACTTCGACAGTATGGAATGAAGTTGAATCCACTAAAGTGCTCCTTCGGAGTGTCATCGGGAAAATTCTTAGGATTCATCGTCCATGCCCGAGGGATAGAAGCAAACCCTGAACAAGTCCGAGCATTAAGGGACATCAAGATACCTTCCACCCGAAAGGAAATGCAAAGCCTAAATGGAAAAGTGGCTGCCCTAAGCCGATTCATCTCCAAAGCAACGGACAAGTGCGTCCCCTTTTTCGAAGCTCTAAAGAAAGATAAAGGAAAGTTCGAATGGACGGACGAATGCTTAACCGCTTTCCTTAACCTAATCGAACACCTCCAGAAACCACCGGTACTCTCGACCCCAAGCGAAGGCGAAGAATTATACCTATGCCTTGCTGTGTCATCTCACGCTCTAAGCGCTGCCTTGGTAAGGGAAGACAACCGCACGCAACGACCAGTTTACTTCGTCAGTAAAAGGTTTACTGGGGCAGAAGTCAGATATCCTAAGCTTGAAAAGTTAGCATACTGTTTACTAATCACTTCACGAAAGCTACGTCAATACTTCCAATCCCATTCCATCAAAGTTCTGACCGATCAACCACTAAGGCAGGTACTCCATCGTCCCGACACTTCCGGGCGACTACTTAAATGGTGTATTGAGCTGAGTCAATATGATATCACCTATCACCCTCGCACCGCCATCAAGGGACAAGCCATGGCTGATTTCATTGCAGAATTCACTACCAACGAGGATAAGGAGCAACTGGAAATAACAGAAGATATCAAGTGGAATCTCTTTGTGGATGGTGCATCTAACGAACAAGGCTCGGGGGCAGGCGTGGTAATAATCACTCCCAGGGGAAATAAACTGCACTATGCTATAAGGTTGGAGTTCGCTGCCACCAACAACGATGCAGAATATGAAGCCGTAATAGCCGGATTAGAAATTGCTATCGAGATCGGAGCCAATTCTTTGTGTCTTCACAGCGATTCTCAGCTTATCGTTAATCAAATACTAGGGGAATTCCAAGCTCGAGAAGAGCGACTCATAGCATATCTAAAGAAGACCAAGTCACTTCTCAGTCGATTGGACCACTACTTAGTCAAACACATCCCTCGGGAAGAGAACCAAGAGGCCGACGAATTGGCAAAGCAAGCAAGTATAAGAGACGTCGCCATCTTCGGGGCAGTAACTGTCTCAAGGCAAACGATCCCAAGTTTTGAGCAAGTGAATCTGATAGCTGCAACCGAAGAAGCAACTTGGACGACTCCCATCCGAGACTACCTACAAAATGGCACACTACCCGACGGGCGTAACGAAGTCAAGAAAATCTTGAGGAAAGCGTCCCGCTACACAATACAAGGAGACATCCTCTATCGACGCGGTTTCTCTAACCCATTGTTAAGGTGTGTCGCCGGAAGGGAAGCCAAGGAAATCTTATCCAACATTCATCAAGGAAGCTGCGGAGATCACACCGGAGGGCAAACGTTAGCAAAAAAGATACTCCGATACGGATATTTCTGGCCCACCTTAAGCAAGGACGCCTTAGATTTCGTCAAGAAGTGTGACAGATGCCAAAAATTTGCTAAGATCCCTCGGCTACCAACAACCGAGATTACTCAGATGACCAGCCCTTGGCCCTTTGCAGTATGGGGAATTGACTTAATCGGTGAACTGCCAATGGGTCGAGGCGGCGCCAAATATGCTATAGTAGCAGTCGACTATTTCACCAAATGGGTGGAAGCAGAACCTCTAAATAAAGTATCTTCAGCGAAAGTTATCAACTTCTTAATCAAAAATGTTCTGTGCAGGTACGGAGTCCCACTAAAAATCATATCAGACAATGGACTTCAGTTTGACAGCGAGGAATTCGCCAACTGGTGCCAAGAACACGGAATTCACAAAAGCTTCTCAGCCGTAGCATATCCCCAAGCAAACGGACAAGTCGAAGCAGTCAACAAAATTCTGAAAACTCTGATCAAAAAGAAGCTCGAAAAGTCAAAGGGCGCTTGGGTGGATGAACTCCCTACGGCACTATGGGCCTACCGCACATCTTTCAGAACATCAACAGGGCACACTCCTTTCTCTTTGGCATACGGATCGGAGGCTATGCTCCCAGTTGAAACCATTGTGCCTTCCCACCGTAGGATCCACTATAACCCAGAAGAGAACGAAGAGCTCCTCAACATGTCTTTGGATCTAGTCGAGGAGAGAAGGAATGATGCAGTCCTAAAAACAGCAGCCCACAAGCAAAAGGTGGCAGCACAATACAACTCCAGAGTTAAGCATCGTACCTTACGAGAAGAGGATCTTGTCCTCAAGCGAATCTTCCCTCGCCCCGGAGCACTAGACCCAATCTGGGATGGACCATATGTAATTCATAAAGATCTCCACAACGGAGCCTATATTTTGTCAACAGTGGACGGAGAGGTGTTCCAGAGGGCATGGAACATCCAACACCTCCGTCGATACTTTTCTTAACTTGTATTGCCCATATGAAGTGAATTAACAAAGAGAATCAGTGGACGTAGGCATTTTTTCGTGCCGAACCACTTTAAAAAAGCCTTGTCTCTTTTTTAACTTGTTCCTTTGTATCTTGGCTGCTTGTTAACTTTATCCTTTTCTGTTGAACAAAATCCTGAGCATATAGCATGTCTATTCAAAGCACTCCACGATGCAACTTCACATGGACAAGACCCAACAGGTACTATGCGAATCTATGCCCTCGCCAATGAGACACTTTTGCTCCAGCATCCCTCTGCTGCGGGTTAACTCATTGCTCGCGACGGCCCTTAAAGCCAACTGTAATGAGCCGATTATAAGCCACCGAGAAGGCCGACTATAGCCGAGGCAGCTCATTACGGCGTTAGGCTCGCCGGCAACTGTGAACCGATTATAAGCCCCAACATAAGGTGTGGCCAGCCAGGGGCAGTTCACAGTTGACGATCGGCACCCACGCTAGCCGGCCACAGTAAGTCGAATAATACCCATGAGTACGGGCCATAATGGCCCGGGTAGTTACTGTGCGCGATCTCGGCTCCGGTGTGTCTTAAGTGCGGCTGTGGTAAAAAAGAATTAACTCCCCGCGGAGGCGTAAGATGGGTGACAAATGTCTCCAAGACCCACAGCTAGGGAAAGTGACTACAAAACCCGTTTGCCACGAACTTAAGCACATCGAAGGCCTTCCGTGACTGGAAGTTTTACTATTTCACATATTTCAATTTTACTTAAAAAACTTTCCTCCTATCCTCTATAACAAACCATAAAGTACAGGATGCAGGGTAGGAGATACCCGCCAATGGATGCAGAGATTCACAATCAGATGGCAGGGCATTCAACTGCTTGCCATGCTTGGTCATACAAGATATTCGAAACTGCCATTTACAAACAGAACATGGAAGGCGGTATTTTCTTCCTTTATGTACAAATGCATAACTATAATTTAATTTTTTCACACCACACGCTAACATTGCAAGTCATGAGACTATGATTTAAAACCAGAATCTGACATCAAACACAATTTAATCACAAGAATATACATAGCTACATTTCTCGTACGATATGTCGAAATAGCAACAAATATTCAAGAAACAACAAAATTAGCTTAAGCTAAGAAATTACACGTCAAGAATAATGTTATTACAAGTAGCAAGAATTACAACTTAGAAGTTACTCTACTGTCTTAAGACTAACAGATACAACAATGCCAAGCCTACAAAAAGAATTTTCCAGGTCCAATCAGGGAGCCGGTTGCGTCGAAGTCTTGTCCTTGCTCTTTTGCCCGCCTGTCCGGTCATAAGAAGGATTCATTAGTGATGAGTAACCAAGTTAACGGAAAGACTAGAAAGGAAGACTTACCAGTACCCGCTTCTTGACCGTCCTGGTCGTCATCCTCAACCTGCACACCTGCCTCTTCAGCAGCAAGCAGCCGCATACCCTCCTTTACTGCCACTTTCTCCTCCTTGGTGAACTGAGCAGTGACCACATCCATACTGAAGACCGTACCACCCTCTTTATCTGCATCAGCCTGAGCCTCCTCCAACGCCCTAAGATAGATCTTGGCCATGACCCTGGGGTAATCATCCATCCAAGAGAGATTGCCCTGCTTCCAAGTCCGGAAATACATGTCCTGGAGCATGTCATCCATCATTCCCTCATTCTCCTCAAACTCCCTCATCCGGGCATCGGAGGCCGACAACCTTTCGACGGCAGCATCTCTCTCCAGTCTGTATCTCGAGCAATCAGCCTGAAGGGACCTCCGCATCACCTCCATCTCTTCCCTCAACTTAGCTTGGGCAAGCTCTGCAGCCTCAAGTTTCTCGGACAATTCCTCCACCTGCTCGAGATCCGCTCTCCGAACCTCATCCACCGTGGCAATAGCCATGTCAATCCGCTCTTTGCAAGCAGCTTCCATTTTCCGCAATTCGGCCCGACTGGCCTCTTCCATGGTTTTCCTTAATCGCCCAGTAGCAGCCTCATGCTGAGAAATCTGGATAGCCTGATCCGCAAGCTGCTTGGCCTGATCCGAGACCACCAATCGAAGTCGGATATTGGCGCTCCCAATCTCCTCTCCGGCCTTAACCAGCCGAGCATGATGCCCCATCAGCTTCTTGGTCTCCTCTGCCACCCGATCAATATTAGCTTTGGCCTCGTCTCCCATAGTGACTATACGAGTGGTGAGTAGATCGAGGTCTAAGGACTTTGCTTCATCAAGTACTCGTACCATGGGGTTACGGGGGAGAAGGTGTTCACCAGTGACTTCGTCAAAAGTAATATCATGAGAACCTGGATCCAGATCAGGATGACCCGCGAATGGATTACGGGCCAAATCGGGACGGTCGATATGAATGACAGAAGGGTTTCCGGACGGGTGTGGAGAAGGTACAAACTCGCTACCCTCCTCAGTAATATCATGAATAGGCTGAGCCGGAGGCTGAGGATCGAGCGAAGTTTCGGATAAAGGATGACTCCTCTTCCTCTGCTGAATACCCTCTTCGATGACCCCAAGAAGAGGACGGTATCCAACTACATCCCCGGAGCGTTGAGTTGAGGGCTTCGGCTTAGCAGAAATTTTGGAAAGTTTATATTGCTCGAGCCTGTGTCGAAGGTCTGAAGCTTTGGGCGTCTTGCCTGCTCCTGATATAAAGAACAAGTGTCACAATCTTACATTACTATACGATTCAAGAAACGCGATAAATTACGAGTTAAAAAAAGGGGAAAAGAAACACAGCTGTGATTGTACAAACCCTGGGGAGGAGTGGGATACTGCAATAAGTCCTGGATTTCATTCCAGGACGGGAGCGGGTCATAAAATATTCCTAAGTCCCTATCATTAGTGAAGCATGCAGGGGTCAAGAGTTCACCTTGAGTCGTCAGAGCCGCCTTGGCCGAAATGGTCGGAAGAGACTCACTTGCACCAGTCCCGGCTTTGTCCGCCTTCCCGGTCTTCTCTACCAAAGCCGGATCATCATCCAACCCCTCAAAAGCTTGGCGGAGAGCATCATCCGTCCACTCTTGCATTTCGCCTACTTGCCCAGAAGACAAAGCCCTGGAACCATCACCACCCTGTCCATCGCCACCATCATCGCCAAGACGCTCAACGTCACTTCCGCCCTCCGCCTCACCTCTTTCTTCCTCCGCATCTATCTCCCCTTGAGTAAGTGGACAATTGCTGGGAGAAGGACCGTCCGACCTCTTAAGTTTCTTACCCCCGACGGCTGGAGGTTTCGTGAATGGTTTTCTCTTTCCACCCTCTGCCGCAACGCCTCCTTTAGCCTGAGCAGCCGCCCTCTCTTCCGCCGTTTCCCTCAACTTAACTACAGACTGCTGCGGAAGGATCAAGTTATATTCCAGGAGAATCGCATTTCTAATCAAGTAGGCAGATGATCTGTATTTCCCAAGAATGGCTTCTATCTCCGCCGCCGTCTGAACCAGGCGGTCAGTCTCCACAACCGGAAAGCCACCTGTCGCTAGCAAAAATGAGAAAGTATGAGAAGAAGCATCGCAATCGGGATAGAAATTATAAGTAAAAGCATCAACTTACATCCAGAGGTAAAGCGCCGGATGGAGACGGAGTCGTCCCTAACAAAGAACCACTCTTTCTTGAACATGCTGAATTTGGAGTACAGGTCCAGGACCAGCTTGAAGGTCACAGCAGATTCCAAGCTAATATATGGGGACCCCTTCTTGTAGCCCCTTAAATTGTACAAGTACCGGATCTCCCGGTTGGAGGGAGCGCGACCATACTTCCTCCGAAAAATAACGAAAAGGCTCACTAGTATGGCATAAGAGTTGGGCTGAAGCTGGAATGGGGCCACCTTCAGGTACGTGAGAAAGCTGACTACCCAAGCATTGAGAGGCGGGATAGCACCACACATGCAATGGTACCTACTATAAGCAAAGTATCCTTCGGGAGGACTGTATGGCATGACTCCTGGGCCCGGCAGCAGCATGAGGGCTCTATCAATCCCAAAGGAACGAGATATAACATCGAGTTGCTCCTCTTTGAGAGAGCTAGGAAAGCAGTCAGGCGGGGAATCCAATAGCTCCTGGGGACCATATCCATCCACTAATGACCTCGAGGCGGGCCCATAACGCTCCGATTCTGATTGAGCTGGGGGCACGGCCGATGACTCTCCTTCACCCACGGATCGCTTCTTGTCTGATCGAGTTTCTACTTTGCGAGACATTATCTACAATACCGGAAAAACACATTTAGAACAGAAAATGTAAAAAAGTATATGACGTCATTCAGTAAAAACATATTCAGTATCGTTTTTCATTCGGCATCTCAGTATGGGAGTTCATTCGGTCAAGCCAATCAATGGCTCATTCGGCATCCCAGTATGGGAGTTCATTCGGTCAAGCCAATCAATGGCTCATTCGGCATCTCAATATGAGAATTCATTCGGTAGCCTAGTCCTAGGAGTTCATTCGGCAGAAAGCAAGCTCACCTGATTCGGCAGTTCGAATAATCGATTCGGCTATCGCAGTTGGTAAGGAAATATGAAGGTTAGAGACCCCTATTTATAAAAGCAAGGTTTAATAGCCGGACCAGGTAGTTCGGTCCTCAGGCCGAATACAATGACTCAGCTGGAACAAAGCGCGGCACCTATAAGCATGTACCCCACTTTGAGGGGCAAGTGTTGGAGATGTTTTCATCCGGTCTCCCCGAACCAGACGTGCCGGACCACCCAGAAGTCTCCCACCGAATCAAAGCCTTCCAACCGAACCAACCCATTGCCGGTCCAGGTCTCCTGCCGAACCAACCCATTGCCGGTCCAGGTCTCCTGCCGAACCAATCCAATGCCGGTCCAAGCCCCCCTGCCGAACCAACTCATTGCCGGTCCAACTCATGGCCGGTCCAAACCTCGCCTCCCACTGCCGAACCAACTCGTTGCCGGTCCAACTCATGACCGGTCCAAACCTCGCCTCCCACCACCGAACCAACTCGTTGCCGGATCAAGCCTCGCCTCCAACCACCGAACCAAAATCCTATCAGGCCAGATTGTAGCAGCCCAGGCCCACCAGCTGCTATATACCTCCAAGACCCCTACCCCCAGCCTCACTCTATAAATAGAGGGGCAGGGGTACAACAATGGGGACAAGTTTTTGAGAGCTCAAGCACGGAAGGAACTTTCAAACAACTTTCTTTTACTTGTATCAAAGCTTTGTACTTGTAATCAAAAGAAGAGAAGAGAAATAACATATAAAGTGGACGTAGGCACATTCTGGCCGAACCACTATAAATCTGCGTGTCTTTTTACAGTTTAGCCCCTGCTTTTCATATATTTGCATGAATCACTCAAATTGCTAAGAACAACATAAGATCTACTAAATCATACAACTTTGAGGTGTTTGTCCATTTTTTGTGCAAACATCAAGCTATGTATTAACTCTTGGAGGGATAACTATTAGAGGGAGAGCGATGTTGCAGATGGCTTTGTCTACCACATAGGTAGAGTTGATAGCTACTGTTGAAGAAGCTAAGCAGTCACCCTACTTGAAGCAGTTGATGCATGATTTGGGCTTCGTATATGATGAAGTTATGGTGAGTTGTGATAGTCAAAGTGCAATTTACGTAGCCGAAAGTTTGCCTTTTAGCTTGAGGACCAAGCATATAGAATTGAGAGAGTCCTTTCTTGTCTCGATGAATGAAGAGAAACTAGTTCATCTTTAGAAGATTCACACGAAGGAGAATGCAGTGGATATGTTTACCAAATCCTTGCCTACTGGTAAGTTCAAACATTGCTCGAACTTGATCCATTTATTTAGGTTTTAGGTGCCACATGGTGGCACATGGGAGAGTTAGTTGATACATTGAGACATTTGTTTTCATTTTGGAGATTGATAGGTCCTAAATGGAGAGGGTACTTTCAACACTTTGTTCGTGGGTGGTGGCCTTGTCGGAGTTCGTTAACAAAGTGTAACGGGTGATGGCCATGCCAAAGATTATTGGGAAAGTGTCCATGGCGTCTTGTTTGAGATTTGCTTGTAGTATTAGGATGTAGATGGAGTTGATAGGCTTGCATGAAAATATAGTATCAATGTGGAGATTGTTAGATTCCACTACTACAATATTTCCATATTAAAGAAGATTTGGGAGATATTTGAGTCAAGGCGGAATCGCAACTCAAAGATATTATCTCTTTTAATGCATTAAATAAGGCAAAAAATTACCTAAATGAGAAGGAGATATTTTGAGAGATTTAAGTAATCAATCAGTTTCCTAATCGGGTTATTAAAGAAGGTATTTTTATCAAGCCTATAAAAATTGGAGGAAACTTGAAAAATCAAATAGATATATGTTTCCCATATGAATAGGAGAATTGATAATGCGTTGATTTATCATCGTAAATCTATTACTTCAACCCTAAGTAACAATCTATATATAAGGTTATTCATTCTTTGGAGATTAGCACAATTCTCTCAAGTTGTATTTCTTCATATTCTTCTTCTTAGCTTTCGTTGTTAATCTTGTAATTTTCTTTTCTCATAAAATAATAAAATCTCCTATCCCTAAGTGGATGTACAATATCTCACAATAGTGGAACCACAACAAATCTTGTGTGCGATTTTATTTTCTAATTGTGCATTTATGATCTACGATTGTTTATTTGGGATATTAGTTTTCTGTTTGTTCTACCCCACCATCCACACGATCCTATTTTTCCCGCTGTGTATGGGGTGTTAATCCAAATTTTCCCTAACATATTTAATTCTTGGTTTTTAGTGCACTAAAACCTACAAAATCACTAATATAATCAAACTTCTGCTTAAATGAAAACATGGAGACATGAAGAAATTCGTTGACAATAGAAGGTAAGAAGAAAAGATAAACAAACAACTTTTAAAATTCAAAAGACAATATCTAGCAAAGAAAAGACACAATCTAATTTTTTACAATTCATGATACATACATACGTATACATAACACACACACACATATCATGAAGTATCCTTTTTAGTTAGTAAATGAATCTCAATTATTATTTTATAGATCCACTGTTTATCCTCTTTAAACTTCTAGTTCCATTATTGTTTGATTTTTTCTTGAAATAATCACGAAAATGAAGATCGATGGCACTAAAAGAGAGTCCACATACTCTGGTGTAGAAGCCAACGTATATCAATCATGGCTACCAAGCCCATTTCTACCAATCCCTCTTTGTCCACCCTTCTTCGACCGATCCCTCTTTTACCAACTCTCCCTTCTCCTTCATTGCTACTACTGAGCAAGCTAATGATGATGGCTAGATCACAGTGAATAGAAATCATCCCCCTAAAACTAACAAATTTGTACCTTAAATTCAAGTCAACAAAAGTTTTGCAAATAGGACTGCCACTACATTAATAAATTTACGTTGATTAAGGTGAGATCTTCCTAGATCTAAAAATCTGAGCTTATTGGCCAGCATAGTATCGCCAAAAAAATATAGCGGATATGGTGATAGGTAACACTAAATCTAATATTGAAAAGATTTATGAACCATGTAATGATAATGGAGATAATTCGCTACTCTTAGTATTAAGGATATGAACAAAAATAAAGATAAATGAAAAAAATAAAATTTACGTATATGTTGTCGGTAAGTGCGACGAGCGCCCTATAACACCAGCACCAATAATATATAAATAGTGTGTTGTCTGTGCTCCGTTGATATAGGATGACCATTAGGGTTGAAATAAACCAATATCACACATAACCTGTCATATCTCACAGCGCATGGATAAAGTATGATATAACAGAAGAGAAGTAATAACTATGTGAACAAATCATCATTAGAGCAATAGATCCACGGAGTTATACATAAAATGAACTAGAGTTTATATGACAGAGGTAAACTTAAATAAACCATCTCAGTAATAGAAATAAGCAAGCACTGACATGGGCTCCACAGCATTGCTCAGCGAAAAACGTAGAAATCCATATATTTATATAATACGAGATAACTCCATTCAGCTCGTCCTCCGAACCGCTACTGCGCCACCTAGACATGTTATCTAGTCTACTCATTTAAGACTACCCAAGATAATAAGAAGCAAAGCATAAAACCTTGGGTCGGACAACAGTATGGTATAGGCGGTAAATGAGTCTTAAAATATTATACAGGTAAATATGGTAAGGAACAAGTGTACATGAACCATACCTGACCTACCCCTGCAACCAAAGAGTTAGCATATAACATTATAACATGCTACTCTACAATATCATAAAGATATACCACAAACCAAATAAAGTATATCGGTCTTCCAGGTATTCCTATCCCTAATACCTACTTTCCCAGATACCTATGAGTGATAGCCTACTAAAGAAAACAAACAAAGCATCTATAACATCCATCAGAAGTCCTAACTATCACATCTTGTGCTTTGAATATATGATAACACGTTTGACCCTAAGCCAGGGACTAATGGAAATCTCGGTTCTCTGTTGTACTCTCATATCGTGCAGCCAAAATCCGAACACGTGTCTCGTAGCCCAAAGCTGGATACTAGACCTAAAGCTACAGGTCTAAGGTATACATGTCCCTCAATTGACCCACGGACGTCCCCACTTACAATACCCTGCTTCGAATACAACTGAAAACTCTTTGAGCATCAATGATTCCTTAGCATATATACCCGAGCTCACCTTTGCTCCATTTGGATACCGAGCCCTTCTTGCTCTCTATTATTCATGAGGTACCCATCCATGTTCCTCGATCATACAACTCCGTCCTTTACGAGCCACCATCTACAGAACCTACTCCCAACATGAGTCAACATCCGAAGACTCTAGCTTTTCATCATGCTGTTATATCGTCATCCAACCTGATACGAATGACCCAACAACTCCAACATGATCTACAGAGCATCCCCTTCAGGCCCTGAAAGTTCCACATCCATATCATGCACCATCATAAATTGCTACTGAGTTATATGTATAACTCGTGTCGAGTTATAAACTTAGCCAACAAATGGCTAATTTCACTTCCATGTCTCTAGTACTCCTCTTCCAATGCCTTGGACCCTGATTCATCCACCTTTGATAACTCGGCCCCCAATCCAAAGCCTCACTTCTAAGTTCTAGAGATAACTCGGTATATCATCCAATCCTTAGCCAAATACCATGCATCTTGCTAATCAGTACCTCATCTACCCAAGCTCTATCCATCCATGTCAACCACCGAGTCATAGAATCCTTCTCCATAACTCGGTACTGAGTTATAGGCATAACTCGGTGTCGAGTTATGTACTTAGATCCATTTGAGTTGTGACTCATCATGTGTCTTCTACCATACTCCTGAGCACATCTACCAAGTTTCGTCTAATTCCGACCAACTTAGCTTCTGATTTGCTCAATTTTATGACCTATCCTTCTATAAAATCACAACACTAGCAAATAACATCAAATCATATCATCCAAATATAGAATAACAAGAAATTTCATCCCATCAAACTTGCAACCCATTAAACTAAGATAGACAAGGCAATTTCTAACATAGATCGTCATATAGCATGAATATATGAACATAAATCAAGGTGATTTCTAATCAATCTATATCATAGGCATGGGTTAACATGTCATTAAAGTTAGAAAAGGTTTTTATAGCCAAAATCAATTTAAAACATGTTAAATCCTATAATTCAACCATATAAACATGTATAGCATAGAGAGAAGGCATAAACCACTTACCAATTACCACATTCAACCAATATGTATGTAGATCTAATACGGAAAGCGACGAAAAGCACTCCAAATAAAGCAATTTGATGATCCCTAACTTCTAATTGAGGATCCAATCTCTAATCCGCAATCTAGTTTGATTTAGAGAGTAATTTGAGTAATTTTGGATGAAATTAGGATGGATCTAGGGCTAATTAGAGTTTAGACCTTATCTAGAATGAAAGGGAGATGTTTTAATTTGACACTTCAGCCCGTTATTTATAGTGTTCTCTAATTAGACTAATGGGCTCACCAATGGGCTTAATTAATTACACAATAATCTTGACCGCAACTTTAAAAATTTAAAACGGGCATAACTTTCTCTGTAAGTCCGTTTTTCTAATATGACTACTCTACGGAATTAGAAACCATCATCTTGAACCAATGCAATTAATATGAGACCCTAATTCGACTCCTATCAAAATTTATAACCCAAACTAGATTTTCAGGGTCAAAATAGTCACATAGAAATTTGGAAAAAATCATAGGTGTGTAAGATGTCACTAGGAGTCATATCCCAAAATTATAAAATCATACAACCACGTACGAATAAAATAAAAATATTTTACGATCATCCGATATGTAAAATACGGGTCGTTGCATTCTCCTCCCTTTAGGAATTACGCTCCTAAAATCCTCGAACAAGCCTAAGTATAAGCACCATAGTCATTCCGCATTCCTACCAATCATAAGCAACCATCAAACATCTCAAACAAGCAGCCATGTAAACAATAGTATGGTGAACCTATCCTAGCTTGCGGAATACTAACTTATCGAATATAATATACAATGGTGAAAGTAGATACGATAAACGTTGGATCTTACCGTTCAAAGAGCATCGGACACCTAATCCTCATGCTCTCCTCCATCTTCCACATACAATCGTCATTACTTCTGCTCCATTGTACCTTAACTAGTTTCACCGTCTTTCTTCTAAGCTGTTTCATATCGTACCCAACAATGCAAAGTGACCTGTAAGGTATAGAAACTTTTGGTTCTACCTCAACATCTTTTAGCTGATCTGGTGCGATCATCTCGTTTGAGTCATACACAAACTTCCATAGATAAGAGATATGAAAAACGTTGTGCACGCCCGCCATCTTCTGAGGTAAGTCGACTCTATACGCTAGCTTCCCAATCCTCTCAATTATCGGAAAAGGACCTATGAATCTCGTGCCAACTTCACTTTTCTACTGAATTGAACTACATTCTTTAGAGGAGAAAGCTTTACAAACACCATATCTCTGCCAGAAAACTCTAAAACTCTTTGTCACTTATCCGCGTATCTTTTTTGTCGTTCTTGAGCAGCTTTTATTCATTGTTGAATGACGTCAATCTTCTTCGGAGTCTCTTTAATCATATCTGGCCTAAGTATCAGTTTCTCGTCCGCTTCCCACCAACATGAAGGAGTGTTACATGGTCAGCCACACAATGCTTTATACGGAGCTATACCAAACTCGACTGATAGCTATTGTTGTATGCAAACTTCACCAAATGCAAATGATCATCCCATAACCCACCAAAGTCTATAATGCATGCTCGCAAGAGATCTTCCAATATATGATTTACTCTTTCGGTCTGCCCATCCATTTGCGGATGATAATTTGTACTTTGATGCAGCTCCGTCCCTAATTTCTTTTATAAGCTCTTCCAAAACCCACTAGTGAACAACGGATCTCGGTCGCTCATAATGCTCTTTGGCACACCGTGAAATCATACTATCCACTTTACGTACAACTTTGCTAGCTTAGATGTCGTTCTACTTGATTTGATAGGTATAAACCTTGCACTCTTGGTCAGCTAATCAACTATGACCCAAATGTCATCGTACCCTGCTCGAGTCCTCGGTAATCCATTAATAAAATCCATTGATACTTGCTCCTATTTCCATTCAGGAATATCTAATGTTTCCAGGAATCCATTAGGTTTCTTCTGCTCTGCCTTTACCAATTAGCATTTCATACACTTAAAGATGAATGCCTCAACATCCCTCTTCAAGCCTTCTCAGTAGTAAGTTCACTTCCTATCTTGGTACATCTTGTTACCACCAAGATGAGTAGTCAATCTGGAATGATGACACTCTCTTAGCACTTCATCTCGCAATCTATCAACATCGAAAACGAACAACCTCCCGTGTTTACAAAGCAAACCTTCTCGGTCAAGTTCATATTGCTTCATATCTTTAGATTCTATTCCTTCCTCTATCTTTGCTATGGTCTCCGCAAACCCAACATCTCGCTTTTGACTAATACCGATCCTCCCAATCAAAGTAGGTCTAATTGATATGCTTGCCAACATTTCATGTTCAAGCTCGTAGTAAGGCCTGAAATCAAATCTAGCAATATATTCTATCTGGTTCCATTCCAAGAACATTGCTCCCAACCCAGCATGTCTTCTACTCAATGCATCGGCGACTACATTCCCTTTTCTTGGAGTGTAGGAAATACTGAAATCATAAGAGGCCAATAATTCCAACCACCGTTGTTGTCGAAGGTTGAGATCCTTCTGAGAGAAAAGGTACTTCAAGGATTTGTGGTCCATAAACAGCTCATACCTTTCTCCCAACAAATAGTGCCTCTACATCTTCAAATAAAAAACAATTGCCGCCAATTCCAAATCATGAGTCGGATAATTCCTTTCGTGTATTTTCAGCTATCGACTAGCATAGGCAAAAACTTCCCCTTTATGCATCAACACTGCATCCAATCTAGTACCACAAGCATCTTGCCAACTCTTCATATCCACTTGGAATGGTCAACAAAGGTGCACTCATCAACCTCTCTTTCAGACTCACAAATGCATACTCTCACTTCACGTCCCATATAAAGGTCTGATTCTTCTCCGTCAAATTGATCAACGGTGTGCTACCTTCGAGAAGCCCTTTATGAAGCGTCTATAGTATCCCGTCAATCCTAGGAAACTTCACACATCTGTAGTATTCTTAGGCTGAATCCAATCTTGGACCGCTGCCACCTTTGCAGGATCCACTGCTATACCCTAACTTGAAACGACATGACCCAAGAATCTCACTTCTTCTCCACAGAAGTGACACTTAGAGAACTTCGCTACCAACTTGTGCTTCCTCAATATCTCTAGCGCAATCCTCAAGTGCGTCTTATGCTCCTCTTTAGTTCTGGAGTAGATCAGAATATCATCCACAAATACAAGTATGAACTTCTTCAGCTGGTCTATGAAAACCTGATTCATGAGATCTACAAAGTATGTCGGAGCGTTGGTCAATCCAAATGGCATCACCAACTACTCATAGAAACCCGACAGCATATGAAACACTGTAATAGGCATACTCTCCTTCGCTACTCTCAACTGGTAAATCCCGTCATCAAATCCATTAGGAAGAACACCTTCACACTGAGCAGCTAATCAAATAAGTCATCAATGCGTGGGAGTGGATAATTGTTTTTCTTTGTTACCTTAGCTCATGATAATCGACAAACAACCTCAAAGAGCCATCCTCCTTCATTGTGAATACTATAGGTGTGCTCCACTCAGATATGCTCCTTCGAATGTACCCTTTCCTCAATAGGTCATTCACTTACACCTCCAATTTCTTCTGCTCTATGGGTTCCATACGCCTTAAAGGCATAACTATCAGTCTGGCTTCCTTCACCAAGTCTATCCAAAACTCGATCTCTCTATGCGGTGGCAATTCAGTCACTTCCTCAAAGACATCCGAATAATCCTTAGCGATAGGCACTGATGACAATCCCTCATGTGGAATTTCAAGCGGATATAGAAAGCTAACCATCTCCATATCCTTTGGTAGGCAGCTAATTACTACCCTTCGCCCGTCCACATCTTCGATTGTCACACACAACTTCTCACAATCTACTATGGCTGCATACTTCTTAATCTAATCCATTCCCAAGATAATCCCGAACCTAACAAAGTTCAAACAAAACAATCACAAACCAAAAAACATCAAGACTCAATAAAACTAAGCTATGAAAAGCCATGCAAAGACTAGTAGAGCCTCCAACAGGGTTCGTCATGATTAGGGGTCGGTCTACTATCTCAAGTTGCAATCCGAATCTATCTACTAGGTCATTAGAGATAAATAAATGAATGAGAAGCACCGATATTAAACAAAAATAAAACAGGAACATCACCAATAGAAAGCATATCTTGAATGATGACTTTATTCCCTTTCTCCTTTGTCGAGGAAGCACTCGACGAAGTTGGGACTCCTTCCAAGGCATATGCTTTCGCTACCTGCTTATCCTTCACCGGTTCTGGACAATTCTTCTTCAAATGCCCAAGCTTGTCATAGTTGTAACATCTCCTCTTCTCACTTGCCTTACAATCTTTAATCAAATGACCCTTTCCATTGCATCCAAAGTAAATAGGTTCCCATTTATCCTTCTTCTTACAACCTTTTCCTTGGGACTGCTTTCTCTTTCAGTTCCACTTCTTCTTACCTTCACCGCCTTGTTGCGGCTTTGTCTCTTCTTCCTCAACAGAAACAACAATAGCATTCTTAGGCTTAGGGTATAAGCTCTCATGGCAAAGCGCCTTTTCTACAAGCTTCTCAAATGACTCATCTATATGGTCCATTAGCTTTTCTCCCAAGACGTCATCCAAACCAATGATGAATTTCTCATTCTTTCTTAATGGGGTATCAATGAATGACATCCCATACTTCGACGAGGCATCAAACTCTACAACAGACTCAGATACTGTCATTTCCCATTGCTTTAAATCGGTAAATTTCCTGAACAACACCGACTTCTGGGATGTTGGAATAAACTTCTCCTCAAACCTTGTCTTAAACTGATCCCAAGAAAACTAATCTTCTGGAGTAGCAATAGTGGCAACATTTCACCAATTCATAGCTTGGCCCTGAAGCTAACTCGAAGCTAATTTTCTCTTCACAGTATCTTCCACCTCCATATCACCAAAGATGCGCTCATAAGTATCCAACCGGTCTAGTACTTCTATGGCTGGTTCTGTTCCATTGAATGGCTTCCCTTCCAAAATGCAGTAATCCTTGCTTAATTTGGCGAAATCGGCCCTTGGTGCTTGCACTAGAGCACCTCCTCACATCACAGCTCTAAGATTATTTCTCATCATATTAGCCATCATAGCATTGAACATTTCTTGGAAATCAAGCATAGCAGCACCTGATCCTGCTCCTTCCTTCACTACTAAAGCTGATTTCACAGTATTTCTTGTATGTGGCTCATCCTTATCTATAACAAGAACGATCAATCCCTCATAAAGAAAACTATGTTCATAGTGCTCATGTGCATGCAACTTATACTACACTACTATATAGTTTTGAATACCAAACTTATAACAAGTACACACTCTCTAGTATATATACACTCTAGATCCAGTTTAAGGCGACAACTCCTTCATTATCTCTACTGGATCGGAGTATCAACTCAGGTTAATCATGTAACCAAAGCTCTGATACCAAATGTGATGACTACCCTAAACCACAAGCACCAATGGTATATAAATAGTGCGTTGTCCATGCCCGGCCGATATAGGACGACCATCAGGGTTGTAACAAACCAATATAGCATATAATCTATCGTATCTCACAACGCATGGATAAAATATAATATCGCAGATATACCAGAAGAGACAATAATAACTATGTGAACGAATCATCATCAGAGAAATATATACATAGAGTTATACATCAAATATAGTCGAGTTTATACAACAGAAGTAAACTCAAATAAACTGACCCAACAATAGAAATAAGCAAGCACTGTCATGGGCTCCACAACGTTGCTCAGCAGAAAAGCGTAGAAATCCATATATGTATATAATATGAGAAAGCTCCATCTAGCTCATCCTCCGAACAGCTACTACATCACCTAGGCCTGTTATCTAGTCTACACATTTAAGAGTACCCAAGATAATAAGAAGCAAAGCATAAAACCTTATGTTCGAAAACAGTCTGGTGTCAAAATACTATATAGGTAAATATGGAAAGGAACATGAGTACACGAACCATATTTGACCTGTCCCTGCAACCAAAGAGTTAGGATATAACTCTATAATATGCTACTCTACAATATCATAAAGATATACCACACACAAATAAATTATATCAGTCTTTCAAGTATTCCTATCCCTAATACCTACTTCCCCTAATACCTATGAGTGATAGCCTACTGAAGAAAACAACCAAAGCTTCCATAACATCCATCAACAATCTTAACTATCACTCCTTGTGCTCTGAATATATGATAACTCATATGACTCCCAAGCCAGGGACAAATGGAAATCTCGGTTCTCTGTTTTACTCTCGTATCTCGTAGCCCAAAGCTGGATACGTGTCTCGTAACCCAAAGCTGGAACACTAGACCCAAAGCTATAGGTCCAAGGTATACAGGTTCCTCGATTAACTCGTGGGTGTCCCCACTTACAATACCCCTACTACGAGTACAACTAAAAACTCTCTGAGCATCAATGTTTCTTTAGCACATATACCCGAGCCCAGCATTGCTCCATTTGGATACCGAACTCTTCTTTCTCTCCATTATTCACGAGGAACCCATCCACATTCCCTGATCGTACATCTCCTTCCTTTACGAGACACCATCTTCGGAACCTACATCCAACACAAACTAACATTCCAAGACCGTAGCTTTCAATCATGTTGTTATATCATCATCCAACCTGACACGAATGAGCCAATACCTCAAGCATGATCTACAAAGAATCCTCATCCTGCCTTGAAAGTTTCACATCCATATTATGCACATGATAACTCGATACCTAGTTATAGGTATAACTCGGTGCCGTGTTATAGGTATAACTCGGTGTCGTGTTATAGATATAACTCGGTGTCATGTTATACACTTAGCCAACTAATGGTTAATTCCTCTTCCATGTCTCTAGTACTCCTCTTCCAGCGCCTTAGACCCCCAACTCATCCAACTTTGATAACTCGGCATCCAATCCAAAGCGCCACTTCTAAGTTCTAGAGATAACTTGGTATAACTTCCAATCCTTAGTCAAATACCCCACATCTTGCTATGGAATATCTCATCCAGCCAAGCTCTACCTATCCATGTCAACCACTGAGTCATAGCCTCCTCCTCTATAACTCGGTATCAAGTTATAAGCATAACTCGGTGTCGAGTTCTGTTGAGTTGTGACTCATCATGTGTCTTCCTACCATACTCTTGAGCACATCTACCAAGTTTTGTCTAATTTCGACCAACTTAGCTTCTGATTTGCTCAATTCTCCGACCTATCCTTCTATACAATCACAATGCTAGCAAACAACATCAAATCATATCATCCAAACATAGAATAAAAAGCAATTTCATCAAATCAAACTTGCAATCCATTAAATAAAGATAAATAAGGCAATTTCTAACATAGATCTACATATAACATGAATATATGAACATAAATCAAGGTGATTTCTAATCAATCTATATCATATGCATGGATTAACATGTCTTTAAGTTTAAAAAAGGTTTTTGTAGCTTAAATCAATTTAAAACATGTTAAATCCTATAATTCTACCATACAAACATGTTATTATAAATTATTTAAGGTTTAATTTATTATTTAAGTTTTAATTAAAAGATTATTTAATTAATTAATTGAGATTAATAAATAGTTAATGATTAATAAAGGTTATAAATTAATATTTAATAATTAATAAAGGATTAATTAAGGGTTTAATTTATAAATTATTTATTTATTAAAGGTTTAATTATTTATTAATTTATAATTGAATTAAGTTCAAATTTAATAAATATTAATTATGATTTAATAAGAGTTTAACTTATAATTAATCATTTTAAAAGGGCATTTTAAGTTTTAAATCCTTTTTTTTCAAGAATCAAATTGTTTTAAAGGAACTTCTTTTTTCAAAGATGGTTTTGAATACAAGGGATTCACGTGTCGGTAACATTAAAGAACCATATAACTGTGAATGAGTATAATATAGATTGTTTGATTTGTATGGACATCTATTAGTAGAATAAATCACTATTCTACTATAGTGTAATTGATGTTTATATGGACATGCGTTTAGTAGAACAAATCTATGTTCTGCTATGAATTGATTGAACTGCTTTGGATATTTATTTAGTAGGACAAATCACCATCTTGCTATTATGTTATTTGGACATGTATATACTAGTTGAGTTGAATTGACATGTTATTCCATGATTTGGATATGAATTGCTTTACATATAGGTTAACATTATGTAAATAAGTGGTTAAGTGACTTGAAAGTGAAATTAATGTTAAATGATAACTTAAATTACTACCATTGGGACTGCTAAGCTCTTTTTGAAATTATAAAGTATGGTTCTGAATTATTTTCAATTCTTTAATCAATTTGGGGTTAAGGTTTATAAATAATTTTTCAAGTTACATTATTATTTGATAAAGGTATTTATAAATAATAACTTGTTTATAAAAATGAATTTTACTAAGCAAAAAGGGTTTATTTAAAATGATTTAAAAGAATGAGTTGCAAAAGATATTTTGTAAAGGATTTTTCTTAAAGAAGATTTATCTAAGGAGTTTTAAATGGGGAAATGTTTTATAAATGAATTTAAGGGTTTGTAGAGAGGTTTTGTAAATTAACTTGTAGACTTATAAAAGTGTTTTATAAATTGATTTTGGAAATTTATAAAGGTATTTAAATATGAAGTGAGCTTTTAAAAGGGGACTTTTTATAAAGGATAAGAGGTTTGGTTTTATAGTAAGTAACGTTCGTAAAAAAGGAAATTTGAAAGGAGGAAATTTGCAAAATATTCTAGTAATATACTTATACCGTTGAAATAAGTATACAAATGTTTTCCAAGTAAAAAGGGAAAGTATGGGTTTTGGAAAATAGTGTTGTGTAAAGTTTTTTTGATCAAATTTTATAAAGTGGTTTTAATAATTAAAGATTAATTAATAAAGGCTTAGTGGATCCAATATGGAATTAAATCAATGTTTGAATGATCATTTATTTGATAATTAAATAACTGACTATCAAAGTTGGACCAAAATGTAACTTTGGAAATATCTAGGAGAAACACGTGAGTTATATAGCACAGTCATCCCTAATGAGAAACACGTGAGTTATATGACACAGTCATCTCCAATGATGCTATACTGTGCGTATAAATCTCGTTTCGTTCTTCTAGGATAAATGATAAGGAAATCCGTTCACTAATGGTTAGGAGGTGATCTCCACTATTATCTTGTCTGTTTATTTCCTAAAGAACCAGGGTTGAGTTTACCGAAAATTATCGAAAGTTGTTTCGAAGAGATCGGGATCAGATATGTTATCCAAAAATCACTTCGATCCAACTCAAGCGTTTCAAATTGATGAAGAAATCTTAAAGAGTATGGAATCGAAGATGGAGTTTTGAAGTGTAAGAGCTATTTGCTACTAACTCTGAGGGTGATTTCATGGTTGTAGTGGAGGTAGTGCCTTTGGTTCATTCATCACCTGAACGACTTGTATGAATGAATGCTGACATTGCATCATCACTTGGAAGGCAATGTTAGTATTCCAAGTGGGATTGCTATTCTAAAAGGTAAAGACGTAGCCTCAGGGATCATCAACTGGGAAATGAAAAAATCGGGCATGCAGCAGGGGCATGTGGGTCGCTTCCATCAAGGTGTGGTCATCCAAAATCTAGATTATTACTATCTACTCATGTGTGCTTCGGGGCCCAAAGTGGGGTGATCATATTCGCTATTATTAGTCAAGTGGTAGGCCAGTCCTGTGTGGCAAGGGTACAAGATGTTCTTGTCGGGCCCCGATGCATTTTATCTAGAGATGTACCATCGGAAGATAGTTCCTTACCTTGTCATAGTATGGAATCCATTCTCCAGTACATGCCTTTACTGTTTTAGATGTACCCAACTATGTTGAAAAGCGAGATGCAAGCATTTCAGCTCTATTCATATTTTACTTGAACCGCTGGACATTGTCATAATATCGCTGGATTTTCTATAAAAAGTGTTTTGGTTATCGTAAGGTAAAAACTCATCCATGTTTATGTGTGGCGTGGTCTTACGAGATACCTATGATTTTAAAGGGGTTTTAAACATAATAATTCAATTGTTTGAATTTACTAACACCAAACCCATTTCTGACCCGGAGTTTTATTTTCTTTTCCTAAAACTCTTGGGTACTCAAATTTTTATGGGTAGCCAAGTAGTTTAGGTTTTCCCAAGGATGCATTTTGGAGGAGCTTGAAGCAGGAGGCTTCATCGATAACTAGTTATATTGTTTCCACTGTATTATATGTATCTTATATCAGTTAGGTAGAGACAGGCTGTTATAACTATCCAAAGGTAGAATTTTATTAGTATGACTCTGATGTATCATTTTTGAAATGACTTTGTAAAGTTTTATGTTGATTAATATATGTTATTCCATTGCGTTGTGAGATTCTATGATTGTTTTTGTTTCTTCTATCCTCTTCTTTCACCCTAACAATCGGTTTTTTCGGCACTTGAATGCTCGACATGAAATATAGTGGACTATTAGTGTCGATTTTCGAGAGTCGAAAGACCCATTCGTTACGGTGCGATTGAACGGCATTGATTTATTCGATTATTTTTCTTTACTGCCAAGTTAGTGATGTTCATCTAAGATGGATCTCAAGATTTCCTAGGCTAAATCTAACACTCAAAATCAATCCCTAACCCCTATAAATTATCAGCTAACCTAACCCTAATTTATTTAGAAAACTTATTGCTGCTAAAACTCTACCATTTTGTCTTCTCCTCCAAATTCTAAAAGTAGTAAAACTATTATATTATATTATACATATATAATTAGAGAAAAATGGAGAATAAGAGAAGAGAAGAATAGGATCAATTCAGAACGCAGAAACAAAGGTAAATCGTGAATCTTAAACTCAAATCTAAATTTAATTCAATCCTTTCCTCGGATTTGTAATTCTAATAGGTGTATACCCTTTTTATATTTTAGATTTAAAGTAAGATGGAGTCAAATAAAAAGGGAATGGATCTAGATCTAGAGAATTTGAAAGCTAAAGCAAGGTGAGTGGAAAATTACATATTTTGTAATAATATTGGGTTTATGTCATTATGAACCTATTTCATTTATGCCTAAATATAAATAAGGATTTGGATATTTAATTTTATACGCATAAGGAATTGATACAAACCATGATTTGAATATTTAATTATATACGCGTAATGAATATGGAAAATATGCATATATCTTATGGAAAACCCTAAATATGACAGATTTTGTGTAAGTTTGGATTTGGAAAGTTTAGGCTATAAATAGTCCCTAGAGTTGTAAATAATTTGTTAATGAAATAATATTAGGATTTCATATTTGGGTAGTTTATATAAATCGTTGAACATAAATTAGAACTGATGATAAATTAAATTAGGATTAGACAATATTTTAATACATTAGAATGAATTGTGTAACAATGTAAATTTCTATAAATTGTCTAAAAATACAAAGAAAAGTGTATTAGTTGAAATAACAAGAAATGTAAACAAAAAGGAAGATACGTACATAAAAAGTAATAACTGTATTTCGTACTGTCTATTACAATAGAAAAATAAAAGACAATTCCTTATTATTTCACACATAACATAGGTCCTCTTTTAAGTAATTTATAGAGAATTAAGTTGTTAACAATTTCCTTTGGGGAAAGAAGTAATTCCAATGTATTAAGGTATAAAAATCCATAAGTATAACTAAAGTAACGTAAGTAGGAATAATGACAACAATTTAAATGACAAACCTAATGTATGTAATTTAAGATGGTGTAGAAAACAAATGGTAAACAAAGAAGATACAATTAAACAAATAGGGAAGTAATAAGTTTAATTAAGCAATTAAAGAGAGATATTAGTTAAAAAGGAAACATGGGATTTCATTCAATAATGTTAAATGGAAAAGAAATAATAAATGACACTTAAGTCAATAAATTAGAAATGGACAACAAATGATAGTAAATGGCAAGAAGAAATCAAAAGTAAGTTATGTAAGATTTATTGAACAACAATGATTGAAAGTAAAGAAAAATAATAATTAAATGAATGTATATTCAAATATACGTTATAGCGGGTGTGAAATACACACACACACACACATACATACATACATTTTTCTTTATGTGTGTGTGTGTGTGTGTGTTTACATAATTAGTAAATAAGAATGACATAGTCATTAAAATGGTTGGAATGAGAGGTTAGTAGTGTTACACAATAAAAGTCTGCCCACCGCAGGGGACTACTAGCAGTTGTGTATACATTATACTGATGTGGGACATATCCAACCGTAGGACTGGAAAGTATACACTTTGCATATAGATAAAGGAATACCCTAATAGAAAGTGAAGTCTGCTTCAAAAATAGGAAAGGTTGGGTATTTCCTTGATTGCGTTTGGCAATCTAAATAGAATGGTGAGTAGTTCTGTCATGGCCCGTAAATCCGTACCTCTTGATTAACCACTAATCTCCATTGATTAACTCAAAATGAACGGGAATACGAACTATGATGGTTTAAGAAAGAAGAAAAAGGTAGAAGAAGAAGATAGAAGAGAAAGAAAGAAGAAGAACAACAACAGAATAACATCAGATACAGAAACAGAAAACAATATCAGAATCTCACATATCGCAGCGGAACAATATATAATAGATAAATGAATATCTTTTAAAAACAAAAGAATTATATCTGTTATTACATTACATCACATCATATCATCAGAGTCAATAAACAACAATGGACAGTTATATACTTGTCCTCATACAGAATACACAGCGGAATAAATATATCAGATACAAATACTACGTCTCGTCCTCCAGCTTATCTCCAAAGCTCCAGAATATCCAGAATATCCTGATAATATAACTCTAGGCTGCCCGTGTGGAAATTGGTGGGCACCCAGAGTTTAGAAGGGAACAATAAACTCCGAGTCAGTCATGGTGACTGGTGTGAGATCGTAAAACAGTTATTTATCTTTAAAATAAACAACAGGAAAACTTTAATGTCAATTCGCAATGCTTTTGGAAAATGAAACTACCATAAGACCTCCCACCACACACACAATGCAAACGCAGAATTGGAGGAGATTTCTTCTTATGATAGTCAAAGATGCTTACTACGCAAAATCAAATCATTTTGGATATTATTATTAGTGCATAGTGTAGAAAACATTTCGAAAGTATAATATTAATCTTAGCCAACATACGACCAGTATCGTATGCCTACTATAGCTACCATCTAAACAGTGGTGACCACCGTACGTAAATGGCAGGTTCTACAACTAATACCGTACAAAGTTCGTATTGGAGTTTGGATTTCCAACAAATGGTCAGGCTAAGGAACTTCCTATCCACGATGGGTACGTCCCTAGAATAGACGACCCGAGAACCTAACCGGATCTCTGCCAACACAAGGCCGGGTTACCTCTGCAAAAATAGGTAACTACTGACACGCGTATGCCATCCCCCGATCGTCACCGATCTTCCCGAGGATCCCCGATTCGCAACAAACCACATAGATAATAATAATGCAGTAACCACAGAGGTTAAGTATCTGGGCTCCATACCATGATACCACCTTTATCCAGAAGGAATGACATACACTAAGGGGCGCTACTCCCTAGAACCTTTCTGCATTCTTCCTGTTTCGACCATTTCCGGGGTGTGAGGCTCGACGAAGTCTCGTCCACAAAGCTACGCTTTCTCAAAAAGCCCTGCTTCGGGTCAAACAAAATGATCAACCTATGATCACAAAGATATAAGATCAAACAAATGATCATATCACAAATGATCAAACACTGATCATTTCACAGCAACACTCAGTAGGCCACGTTACCAAATTGGGATATATCGCTGATAAATTTCAACTACATAACCTCTGAGCTCGTACGTCTCAGAGAAGGGTGTTAAGCTAAGAGAATAAATTCTCCGCCACCAACAGAAATGTATTTGAAAGAAATCAGCTTTATATCTCAAATTGTAACGTCAGACACACAATCCATACAAGTCTGTTCCGGGATCGAACAGAACCGAAGGCACTTCTCACGAAGCCCTTGCATTTCCGGATAATTTTCAATCACGTCAGGACTTCCCGTCACTAAGGGTGATAAAACCTCTAAACCGGAGATCAGCCGATGTAGAGTAACTCGACGGTAATCCTTCCGTTTTCAAAAATATCCGGTCTTCAACACCGGTCTTCAAATGCAATTCATAACGACGTATCACATATTCGGAATGGGTTATACGACCCCATGGTCCTTTCCCGGTTAACCCGAATAGTGAGCGATTATTTAAAAATAAGTGTGGCATTCAAATTCATCCAATTCACAACAAATACCTATCTAAAGGTAATTATTGATAGTCGGTTATTTAACTATCAATAAAGATGCGCAACATCATTAGATTCCAAATAATTTTCCAAATTATTTCATCTTCAAAAATATCTTTACTAGATATAAAATTTCCACACTTCAAAATAAATCAACATTTATTTTTCTAAACAGTTTCCCTTTCTTTTATAAATTCCATAGTGAATTTATATTTCAAAAATATCTACTGATATACGATTTTCAAATCGATTCCAATATTCAACTTCATTTTATCTTTAAGAAGATAAAATCTCAAAACGTTTCATTTCATTTTGGAAAACATTTCCATACTTATCTAATAATAAGTATTTCACAAATCTTTTATTTTCAACACTTGGAAAATATTCGATATACTTAAATCAAATTAAGTATATATTTCATTCTTTAAGGAAATCATTTATTATAACAACATTTATTTGAGTCAAAACGAATGTTACGTAAAACATCGTTACGACGACTCAAAATCACTAGTATAGGGATTCGGATTTTAGATAGATATATAAATCCCAATACTACATAAAACATTTCCTTTCGGAAATCATTTACTATAACAACAGTGTTATAGTCCACCATTTCCTTAAGTTTCTCGAAAACGTCTATTTCAACAATAAATGTTGAAATCTATGATTTCGATATTTAACACGTTTTAAAACATCTTTTAAAACAATTACTTCATTTTATAATATCGTTTCTCCAGAACATATCCATTTTCCTTAAGAGTATATTCACTGTCCAAAATCGTGAATATAATTCACTTAATTAAATTTCAGCCATCTCTACACGTTTTATTTCAATACAGATTCGCTATCCAAAATCGCGAATATATCTTCTTTAAAAATCTTCTATATTTAATTTATCAAACTCCATCGATTTTGAATTTATAAAACAACGTTTATAAATCCTATTTCTATATTTTTTTAACAACTTTGATTTATAAATCTTCTTTATTAACGATCCGATCAATATTCCATTTACAAGCAGAAATCCAATTTATAAGTAAATTTTCTTATAATCATTCATTCTACAACTTCATTCTTTATAAATCTATAAATTTCATATCTTTACAATTTATAATTCTATACATTTCGTATCTTCACATTTTATAATTATAAATTTCATATCTTCACATTTTATAATTATAAATTTCATATTTCTTATAAAACTTATTTTAAAATTCCAATAACTTTAATTGATAAATATCAATTTGATACATCTTTTTATATACATTGGTTTAAGAATTCAAAAATCTCAACTTAAACCATTTATAAATTACTTAACTCTTTATTTCAAAAGAAATTACTTTTTTGTTAAAATTCACAAAATCTCAACTTTTATAACTTAAAAGTTTTAACGTTTATCTTTTTAAAGTAAATCAATTCAACAATTTAAATAAACGTATATTTTCAAAGATCACTTTTAAAATTTCACCTTTAAAATCAACATCGTTATTTTTAAATTTCAAAATTTGAATCCGATGATGCAACGCATCAATTAGTCAATCACAACAGTCAATATCATATCTCAACATATGACAACAGAATATATATCAACATCTGTAAATAAACAAATACAGTTGAGGAATCCAGTTGGATCCCTCCAACCTGTTTCCCTGCATCCAAAGATGTTAGCACAATACCAATTCCGCTCCAGTACGGAATTATCGCGGTATATAGGTTTTTATAAATCCGCTTACTAACGGCGCAATAGGGTCTCATCCGCTATACGAGGCGGGAAATCATCAATCCAATATATACATATGCCAATATGTATATATTGCTATATATATAGATATATCCTATCATATCTAATACCACATCCAATAGCAATCAAATCATCAATCAATAAATAACTGAAAATTCCACTTTTCAATCGAGTGAGAAAAATCTCACCTTAGCTTTTAATTTTGCAATCCGATCCAATCCGTCTTGTTCCCTTTACGATTTCAAACTGTATAAACATTTATACGATTTATTAATATTCGAACAGATCGAATAATAAATTTTCATTTGATAATTTTGATTCATCGATGATTTCATTTTAAACAGTTAATTTTAAATTCTAACTGATTTCCGTTTTGAAATAAACTTATTTAACTAAGATCTTATTTTGTCCCAATTTCTTTTAAATGAATTTATTTAACTAAACATTTTAATTTCAAACTAACTTTCCCAATTCTTTAAACCAAAATCTCATTTACATAAATATAAATTTCTTCAATATTTAAAATTCCTTTGTATAAAATTCTTATATACATATTATAAACTTTTATAGTTTTCAAAATCTTATATACTTATTAAATATATACTAATTACCAATAAACTATTTCCTGTACATATCTAAATTAATTTTCCCAAAACATATATATCTCTGTTTTACTATAATAAATAAATTTCACTGTACAAGAACATTCTCATGTATATATATTAACAACAGCAGCGTTTTACTGCTTGATCAATGAAATAAAATTTAAATCAAGTTTAAAAGTTTAAACATACCTAATAAAAATGTTTTAAAATCCAAATTACCTCTAACAATCATCTCGATAGCTCGTGAACAAAACCCTCCCTTCGCAGCCCCGAACCCTAATTCGTGCCGTTATCGCGACTTCGTCGCCTCATGCGTGCCTCACCATCGTGAACCTTAGTTCCCAGATTTCGCTCGCGACCCCTCACCGAAGTTGCTGCCGTCGACGCTGCCATTCGCGACTGCCATCATCGGCCTCGCGACCTCATGCCTTCACCAGCGAATGCCTAACCCCACCGTGCTCGAGATTGTCCTGCCTCGCATCCACGAGCCACGTGAATCCTTCTCGCGAGCCTCCCCTCCGAGATCCAAACATCGCGACACGAGCTCGCGTGAAGGTGACCCAATCGCCTCCAGATTTCAGACGAAGGAAATCGAAGCTATCTTTTTTTTTTTTAAGAGAAAGTGGAATCGAATTCATGGAAGAAGATGTGGGGAATTAGAGGAGATGCGGGAATTCGAACTGCTGTTACCTTCCTTTTTTTTCGATCTGAAAGAGATGTCAAGCGGCCATTTTTTTTTTCTTTCTGAATTGATTTTGAACTGAGGAAGATGGTTATTTTATTTTGAACGAGATATGGGGAACAAGATGATTTCGATTTTCTTTCTCAGATTTAAAAATGTTGCGAGATGATTTAAAAAGAGATGGAGAGGAGACAAGAGATCAGCGCGTTCAGATTTTTCAGGGAATAGGTCTGCTACAAAAATCTAGGGTGGCTGATGATAAAAATTTATATTTTTATATTCAGATTGAATTCGATAAATATCAATGCGTTTATGTGTCGTACGTTCACATCATAGCTCCGATAAATACAAAATTTGAAATCCGGTAATAATACAATATTACGGATCCAATGGAACTAGTTTCGTCGAAATCTGAGACTGTGCCCCGGAACGCTATTTTTAAATATCAATTCGAACGATATAATTTTAAAACTGAACGAAACACTTTGAAATACAATTTTGAAGCTTCTGTTATTTTCAGTATCATCAATACGAATTTTAAAAGCTTTCGAAATATTTTTCTTCAACTTAAAATTGAAGATTCAAATTCTTATTCAACGCTATATAGATTAAATTCTGTAATTTAACCACCAATTTCAAAGTTATATCGGAGATTCAAATTAAATCATCGTTCAAATATTTAAAATAAATTAAATATTCTCAATTTAATTTGTTCGAAATTCTGGGTCGTTACAGACTTCCCCCCTTAAAAGAATTTCGTCCTCGAAATTACAAGTTAGGGAAAAAGGTCCTTAACTCGTCTACTATCTTTCACAATTCAATAGTTTTATCAATTTATCAAAACAAATCTTTCTACTAAAGATTCGTTATCATTCCACTAAGTTTCCCACTTCAAGTATAGGTTTCAAAACAACATTGTTTTATTGAACAATTCAAATTTAAGTTTAAATTCAAATTCAAACTTCTAAATTTTCTCAAAAATTTTCTAACACTCGGAATTTTCGAAAAATTTCGCCAGCGTCTCCTTTGCGCGGCTAATACGGCACGACTACAAAACGTCCCTACGGACTCTCAGATTTCAAAAAGAAAAAGAAAAAGCCAAGCGGCTAGAGAGAAATCATCAAAAACTCATATTAAAACTCAAATACATACCTTTTTCGAGCAATTCAAATTATCTTCGAAAATCAAAATTCCAATTCCTTTACAATACCTGTATATCTACTAGCCATAATATCTAGTTACATACATACAAACCATTTTGTTACAAAATTTTTAATATAACTGCTTATACATTTCTAGCTTACTATTGAAGTTACATTCGTTTTTAAACAAAATGAATTCATATCCATTCAATTTTTCATTTCAAATTTCATTTGAATTACATTTCACATTTCAATTTCTCATTCGAATTCAATTCACTATTTTGGTTTATAACCACTTATATTAAACTGAATTTCCAATAACATATGAATTTTTAATCCCCCTTTCAGTTTACATTATTCAATTCAATTCATTTGCTTACGAATTCGAAATGAATTTCAACTTTCAATTTCATACATCATAAATCAAATTCAATTCTAGTTCTATTATATATTCACTTACAAATTCATTCTACTAATGAATTTTAATTTCAATTATCTTTTCTGGAATTCCATTTTCCAATTATAAATTCACTTACAAATTCATATTTACAATTTCATTCATATGTGAATTCATCTCTTTATATTCTTAATTCACATTAATAATTCTCATTTGTTAAATGAATTTATTTTCAAATCTTTGGTTATTATTTTATTTCTCATTTTATAAGTTATATAACTTATACTTACTTTAATTCAACTTAAAATTCCTCAAGTTAAATTTATTCAATCTAAATTCACAACAACTTTGTGTAAGTTATCAACTCATTTATTATTCTCATAAATACTTTTATATAGCATTCCAGAGTCTTAATAACGTTTTCAAAACCATTTTGAAAACAATTATCATCCTTTGAATTTTCTAAAACAAAATCCAAATTTTTCAAACAACTTCCTTTTAAAACAATTTGGCAGCAATTTCTCTTTTGGAAACCCGAAAATGAACACCGGTGATGTCGCGATCATCATCGAAATTATTTTCCAGCGACCTAAAAGAGTTTAGAGCTTTCATCTTTCCAAAATACTTTTCAAAACCTTTGAAATTCATTTCCAACTCCAAAAATGATTTAACTTTCCAAATCTCCAAAAATTTAAAAAAAAAAATTTCAAAACATTTCCAAAAACTTCTCTGAAATTCCGTTTTAAATTACAATGCACATTTATAATTTATATTCTCAAATTTCATTTATATGTGAATTCATTTCTTAGCTTTGGAGTTACGATTTGAATTTCTTATTCAATTTCATATAAAAATGATAACATTTCAATATTATCACTTTTCTAACATCCATGCAACCATATACTATAATTTACAGAAAATCATTTCTTTTATATACAAAAATAGTCTTGGGTAAAATTATCTCATTCACCCTATTTTAAAGTCAATACTGTGTCAGTTTATCTTGTTTAAGAGTTTAGGAACCCCTATCGATTACAGTTAGCTAGACTGCACCGACCAGAATCCATAGACAATCAACCGATAAGTCAACACAATACAAAACAATTTCATATTCACTAACAAATACGCGCTCATATCTATTATTACACTTAAACTCATTCTAGAGTACTGCTGACTCTATCTCTAATGAGTAACACCCAACAGAGCAGGGTTGTCGCTTAACCATATGCTCTGATACCAAATGTCATGGCCCGTAAATCCGTACCTCTTGATTAACCACTAATCTCCATTGATTAACTCAAAATGAACGGGAATACGAACTATGATGGTTTAAGAAAGAAGAAAAAGGTAGAAGAAGAAGATAGAAGAGAAAGAAAGAAGAAGAACAACAACAGAATAACATCAGATATAGAAACAGAAAACAATATCAGAATCTCACATATCGCAGCGGAACAATATATAATAGATAAATGAATATCTTTTAAAAACAAAAGAATTATATCTGTTATTACATTACATCACATCATATCATCAGAGTCAATAAACAACAATGGACAGTTATATACTTGTCCTCATACAGAATACACAGCGGAATAAATATATCAGATACAAATACTACGTCTCGTCCTCCAGCTTATCTCCAAAGCTCCAGAATATCCAGAATATCCTGATAATATAACTCTAGGCTGCCCGTGTGGAAATTGGTGGGCACCCAGAGTTTAGAAGGGAACAATAAACTCCGAGTCAGTCATGGTGACTGGTGTGAGATCGTAAAACAGTTATTTATCTTTAAAATAAACAACAGGAAAACTTTAATGTCAATTCGCAATGCTTTTGGAAAATGAAACTACCATAAGACCTCCCACCACACACACAATGCAAACGCAGAATTGGAGGAGATTTCCTCTTATGATAGTCAAAGATGCTTACTACGCAAAATCAAATCATTTTGGATATTATTATTAGTGCATAGTGTAGAAAACATTTCGAAAGTATAATATTAATCTTAGCCAACATACGACCAGTATCGTATGCCTACTATAGCTACCATCTAAACAGTGGTGACCACCGTACGTAAATGGCAGGTTCTACAACTAATACCGTACAAAGTTCGTATTGGAGTTTGGATTTCCAACAAATGGTCAGGCTAAGGAACTTCCTATCCACGATGGGTACGTCCCTGGAATAGACGACCCGAGAACCTAACCGGATCTCTGCCAACACAAGGCCGGGTTACCTCTGCAAAAATAGGTAACTACTGACATGCGTATGCCATCCCCCGATCGTCACCGATCTTCCCGAGGATCCCCGATTCGCAACAAACCACATAGATAATAATAATGCAGTAACCACAGAGGTTAAGTATCTGGGCTCCATACCATGATACCACCTTTATCCAGAAGGAATGACATACACTAAGGGGCGCTACTCCCTAGAACCTTGCTGCATTCTTCCTGTTTCGACCATTTCCGGGGTGTGAGGCTCGACGAAGTCTCGTCCACAAAGCTACGCTTTCTCAAAAAGCCCTGCTTCGGGTCAAACAAAATGATCAACCTATGATCACAAAGATATAAGATCAAACAAATGATCATATCACAAATGATCAAACACTGATCATTTCACAGCAACACTCAGTATGCCACGTTACCAAATTGGGATATATCGCTGATAAATTTCAACTACATAACCTCTGAGCTCGTACGTCTCAGAGAAGGGTGTTAAGCTAAGAGAATAAATTCTCCGCCACCAACAGAAATGTATTTGAAAGAAATCAGCTTTATATCTCAAATTGTAACGTCAGACACACAATCCATACAAGTCTGTTCCGGGATCGAACAGAACCGAAGGCACTTCTCACGAAGCCCTTGCATTTCCGGATAATTTTCAATCACGTCAGGACTTCCCGTCACTAAGGGTGATAAAACCTCTAAACCGGAGATCAGCCGATGTAGAGTAACTCGACGGTAATCCTTCCGTTTTCAAAAATATCCGGTCTTCAACACCGGTCTTCAAATGCAATTCATAACGACGTATCACATATTCGGAATGGGTTATACGACCCCATGGTCCTTTCCCGGTTAACCCGAATAGTGAGCGATTATTTAAAAATAAGTGTGGCATTCAAATTCATCCAATTCACAACAAATACCTATCTAAAGGTAATTATTGATAGTCGGTTATTTAACTATCAATAAAGATGCGCAACATCATTAGATTCCAAATAATTTTCCAAATTATTTCATCTTCAAAAATATCTTTACTAGATATAAAATTTCCACACTTCAAAATAAATCAACATTTATTTTTCTAAACAGTTTCCCTTTCTTTTATAAATTCCATAGTGAATTTATATTTCAAAAATATCTACTGATATACGATTTTCAAATCGATTCCAATATTCAACTTCATTTTATCTTTAAGAAGATAAAATCTCAAAACGTTTCATTTCATTTTGGAAAACATTTCCATACTTATCTAATAATAAGTATTTCACAAATCTTTTATTTTCAACACTTGGAAAATATTCGATATACTTAAATCAAATTAAGTATATATTTCATTCTTTAAGGAAATCATTTATTATAACAACATTTATTTGAGTCAAAACGAATGTTACGTAAAACATCGTTACGACGACTCAAAATCACTAGTATAGGGATTCGGATTTTAGATAGATATATAAATCCCAATACTACATAAAACATTTCCTTTCGGAAATCATTTACTATAACAACAGTGTTATAGTCCACCATTTCCTTAAGTTTCTCGAAAACGTCTATTTCAACAATAAATGTTGAAATCTATGATTTCGATATTTAACACGTTTTAAAACATCTTTTAAAACAATTACTTCATTTTATAATATCGTTTCTCCAGAACATATCCATTTTCCTTAAGAGTATATTCACTGTCCAAAATCGTGAATATAATTCACTTAACTAAATTTCAGCCATCTCTACACGTTTTATTTCAATACAGATTCGCTATCCAAAATCGCGAATATATCTTCTTTAAAAATCTTCTATATTTAATTTATCAAACTCCATCGATTTTGAATTTATAAAACAACGTTTATAAATCCTATTTCTATATTTTTTTAACAACTTTGATTTATAAATCTTCTTTATTAACGATCCGATCAATATTCCATTTACAAGCAGAAATCCAATTTATAAGTAAATTTTCTTATAATCATTCATTCTACAACTTCATTCTTTATAAATCTATAAATTTCATATCTTTACAATTTATAATTCTATACATTTCGTATCTTCACATTTTATAATTATAAATTTCATATCTTCACATTTTATAATTATAAATTTCATATTTCTTATAAAACTTATTTTAAAATTCCAATAACTTTAATTGATAAATATCAATTTGATACATCTTTTTATATACATTGGTTTAAGAATTCAAAAATCTCAACTTAAACCATTTATAAATTACTTAACTCTTTATTTCAAAAGAAATTACTTTTTTGTTAAAATTCACAAAATCTCAACTTTTATAACTTAAAAGTTTTAACGTTTATCTTTTTAAAGTAAATCAATTCAACAATTTAAATAAACGTATATTTTCAAAGATCACTTTTAAAATTTCACCTTTAAAATCAACATCGTTATTTTTAAATTTCAAAATTTGAATCCGATGATGCAACGCATCAATTAGTCAATCACAACAGTCAATATCATATCTCAACATATAACAACAGAATATATATCAACATCTGTAAATAAACAAATACAGTTGAGGAATCCAGTTGGATCCCTCCAACCTGTTTCCCTGCATCCAAAGATGTTAGCACAATACCAATTCCGCTCCAGTACGGAATTATCGCGGTATATAGGTTTTTATAAATCCGCTTACTAACGGCGCAATAGGGTCTCATCCGCTATACGAGGCGGGAAATCATCAATCCAATATATACATATGCCAATATGTATATATTGCTATATATATAGATATATCCTATCATATCTAATACCACATCCAATAGCAATCAAATCATCAATCAATAAATAACTGAAAATTCCACTTTTCAATCGAGTGAGAAAAATCTCACCTTAGCTTTTAATTTTGCAATCCGATCCAATCCGTCTTGTTCCCTTTACGATTTCAAACTGTATAAACATTTATACGATTTATTAATATTCGAACAGATCGAATAATAAATTTTCATTTGATAATTTTGATTCATCGATGATTTCATTTTAAACAGTTAATTTTAAATTCTAACTGATTTCCGTTTTGAAATAAACTTATTTAACTAAGATCTTATTTTGTCCCAATTTCTTTTAAATGAATTTATTTAACTAAACATTTTAATTTCAAACTAACTTTCCCAATTCTTTAAACCAAAATCTCATTTACATAAATATAAATTTCTTCAATATTTAAAATTCCTTTGTATAAAATTCTTATATACATATTATAAACTTTTATAGTTTTCAAAATCTTATATACTTATTAAATATATACTAATTACCAATAAACTATTTCCTGTACATATCTAAATTAATTTTCCCAAAACATATATATCTCTGTTTTACTATAATAAATAAATTTCACTGTACAAGAACATTCTCATGTATATATATTAACAACAGCAGCGTTTTACTGCTTGATCAATGAAATAAAATTTAAATCAAGTTTAAAAGTTTAAACATACCTAATAAAAATGTTTTAAAATCCAAATTACCTCTAACAATCATCTCGATAGCTCGTGAACAAAACCCTCCCTTCGCAGCCCCGAACCCTAATTCGTGCCGTTATCGCGACTTCGTCGCCTCATGCGTGCCTCACCATCGTGAACCCTAGTTCCCAGATTTCGCTCGCGACCCCTCACCGAAGTTGCTGCCGTCGACGCTGCCATTCGCGATTGCCATCATCGGCCTCGCGACCTCATGCCTTCACCAGCGAATGCCTAAC
Organism: Allium fistulosum; assembly: GCA_030737815.1. Lineage (NCBI taxonomy): Eukaryota > Viridiplantae > Streptophyta > Magnoliopsida > Asparagales > Amaryllidaceae > Allium > Allium fistulosum. Next base: position 1,286,116,770 of record CM060903.1, on the reverse strand, counting down.
CCCACCGTGCTCGAGATTGTCCTGCCTCGCATCCACGAGCCACGTGAATCCTTCTCGCGAGCCTCCCCTCCGAGATCCAAACATCGCGACACGAGCTCGCGTGAAGGTGACCCAATTGCCTCCAGATTTCAGACGAAGGAAATCGAAGCTATCTTTTTTTTTTAAGAGAAAGTGGAATCGAATTCATGGAAGAAGATGTGGGGAATTAGAGGAGATGCGGGAATTCGAACTGCTGTTACCTTCCTTTTTTTTCGATCTGAAAGAGATGTCAAGCGGCCATTTTTTTTTTCTTTCTGAATTGATTTTGAACTGAGGAAGATGGTTATTTTATTTTGAACGAGATATAGGGAACGAGATGATTTCGATTTTCTTTCTCAGATTTAAAAATGTTGCGAGATGATTTAAAAAGAGATGGAGAGGAGACAAGAGATCAGCGCGTTCAGATTTTTCAGGGAATAGGTCTGCTACAAAAATCTAGGGTGGCTGATGATAAAAATTTATATTTTTATATTCAGATTGAATTCGATAAATATCAATGCGTTTATGTGTCGTACGTTCACATCATAGCTCCGATAAATACAAAATTTGAAATCCGGTAATAATACAATATTACGGATCCAATGGAACTAGTTTCGTCGAAATCTGAGACTGTGCCCCGGAACGCTATTTTTAAATATCAATTCGAACGATATAATTTTAAAACTGAACGAAACACTTTGAAATACAATTTTGAAGCTTCTGTTATTTTCAGTATCATCAATACGAATTTTAAAAGCTTTCGAAATATTTTTCTTCAACTTAAAATTGAAGATTCAAATTCTTATTCAACGCTATATAGATTAAATTCTGTAATTTAACCACCAATTTCAAAGTTATATCGGAGATTCAAATTAAATCATCGTTCAAATATTTAAAATAAATTAAATATTCTCAATTTAATTTGTTCGAAATTCTGGGTCGTTACAAGTTCGACGTTATGTCAACAGGTATGGCACCAAATCAAGAGTAAGAGCTACATAGGTTGAGTGCGTCATCGGTCCAAAGCGGTCAAAACGGAAAAAGATAGGATTACACCTAACGGGCTACGCCTCTTACTAGGGTATGCCATGTTAGGTAATGCACGGCCTTAGTTGTTTGCTAGTTTATTTGTTAGGGCAAGGCTAGTCAACCCATAGAAGTGTTCTTACAAAAACGGTTAGGGTAGTCCATGGAGCTGAAGCCAGAATAGGAAGCATACAAGTTAGTAAATCCCCAAGGCGAGATAGAATATAACTAAACTTTCGTGATGCCATTATTAGGCACTTACAGAAGGTTCTACTTTATACGCAGGCTGGCCTAGACATTGATGATGATGCCCGATGGTGTAGAATTACGAATGCTAGCAGGGATAGTATAACACCCTTAATGTTTAATAACATTATTTAGGAGATTTAATTAGAATAAATTAAATAGAATAATGTAGAGATTGAGGTTGATTAATAAACTAATTGGCCATGCTTATTTAAATCAAATGAACTTATAAATAGTTAGGTGTTAGCTAAACTAAATATAAGGGCATTAGGGTAATTGCCGCCCATATTGTAACGAACCGTAATTTTCGATGATTTAAATTTGTTAATTTAATAAGATTTTGGCAATTAAATTTGGGAGAGATAAAAATCTGCAACTTAATAATGAAATGAACACTAAAATAAAGTGTAACAATATTAATGTAAGTTGATTTTCAACAATATGTATGAAATTCCAATTCATTGTAATTTAAATGCAATGCTTGGTTATAAATTTAATATAAGAGAATAAAAGTAAATATTGAATTAACCAAGGAAATAATATATTGATTAATAGTAATTAAACAAGATTTGTGTTATGAAACTAATGTTAACCTTTGTTGTAAGTAATAAACTTATAAATGAAACTAAAGGTGAATAGTGACAATTATTATAAGTTACCTATATCTTTAATCCGTTAAATTGAATTTGAAATCAATTGCAATAAATATAATTAAATATTACGTTAATGTAAATTAAGTTAATATTTGGAAATAATGTTAATTTTATTCATAATATGACAATTGGTTGAATAAAAACAATGGAAATCAAGATTTAATAATTTATTAGAATTCAAATTATAATAATTGGATTAAATGCAAATAAATGAAATTAAATATTTAAATATTACATTAATTAAAATTAAGATGAAATTGGGAAACATTAATGTACTAAGAGATAAACCAATGTTAGTTGTATCCTTATCGTAATAAAGACTTGAATAACAAGGTTTAAAATTTAATAAATGGATTTTTGGAATTTTAATTTATAATTTCTGAATTTAATGAAATTGAAATTTAACACTGAAATTGATAAATTTATCAACTTTAAATTGACATCTAATTTTTTTTAAATTATTGTAAATGGTTAAGCAATCAAAAATGATAGAGGTTGTAAATTTTAAATTTAAACTGAAAATTTGATTTAATTAATTTAATATTAATTTATTTAATTAACTGAAAATAGCCATTTTGGCCACTGGCTCGAGTTTCGACGAAACAAGTTTCATTGGATCCGTAACAGTGAATTATTGTAGGATTTCAAGTTTCGTAATGATCGGACTTGTCGTTTGATCGTACGGGATCGAAACGCCTAGAAATCAATTTAATTAAAATCAATTGAAATCAATTTGAAATAAATTGATTTTACCATAACTTCTTCATACGATGGAATTTGAACTTGAAATTTGTTCCATTGATTTTAAAATTACGGAAAACATCCATTTTGATATATGGGTTGACCCATTTTCGTTTCGGGAACGAAACGGGCTTTTCGGGTCATTCATCGTTCAACTTTGCAAACCAATCGAGCCCATTCCTTTCTATTTTTTTCTGCCTATATATATATATCGTCATAAACCCTAGGTTGTTTATGTTCCCATTTGTCTGTACGTACTTTCCAATCTGTTCCTTTCTTTCCAATGGCAGACAAACCCTAATTCCTAATTACAATTTCAAAATCAAATTCAAATCTAAGATTCAAACTCCTCAATCACTATCGAATTATATATCGATTTGAAGCTATCGACAAGCGCAAGTCAAATATGTGATTCGTTTTTCGATCAGAGTTTCTATGTGGCCGAAATTGGATGATCAAGTCACGGCCGTTCATCGCGACTTCATCAATCGTTGACCGATCGTCAACTAAACTGTACCAGGCTGTGGATAGCGACGAATGAAGTGCATCAGAGGTGGTCATTTAGAGATTCAACGGCTAGATCGCCTGTGGAAATTCGATTAGGTTTTAAATCAGTGGCGGCGGCTGGCTTTCGTGGCCGATCGTAGGTGGTCGGAAGGACTTGGGCGACGTCGACGTGAGGTCTGGTGGTGGGGACGGAGCGGCGGTGTGTGCCTGGAGGCGTGCGATAGGGGATAACTCGTGGCGGCTGCTAGCGTTTTAGCCTAGGGTTCCGATAGAAACATACCTGCAGTGCATGTGTTTCGTGTGGTAAACGCATTTTAGAAGCAGTGACGTGACAGGGTATAAGTTATTAATTTATTTATTTTATTTGTTTAAAATTTGATCGTTCAACGTTCTAATGTTAATAATTTTTGAATACGAGGTCCAATTCACGCGCGGTTTGATCCACTGGGATCGTATTAAAATTTCGGACACTTTGACGCTAGTTTGGACGAATTCTGAGAACGTTCAAATTTTGTTCTTATTTTGAATTTAAATTCAATTAAAATTCAAAGGTGAGTGTTTTAACCCACTCACAACTTCTAAAATTTCTTATGTTTGTTAAATTAAATTGTTGATATGATTAGAAATTTATTTATGACTGTTTGGTATATTTTAAATCATCATCTCAGTTAATTTGAATTTATTTGAATTAAATCTTTATTTAATTTATTATTGAATAAATTGCCAGTTAAATACCTGTTATTGATTATTAGTTCTATATTGATATTTATTGATTGTTTTGGATGATGTTTGTAATGGATGTTGATTGTTGATATTGGATGAATGGATGTTTTATTTTATATCGTTATAAACTGCAAGTTCACTATTGGTTGAAATGATACATACCCGAATGATCAATAGATTAAGGAAAAATCGTTATGGGTTGAAATGATAGACTCGAGCGATTTTATGGATTTTATTATTATTTCGGGATTGCGGTTTGAAATGAGATATAACCGTAAAATTGTAAATTGCGGATTGAAATGATAAATATCCATATCACTTGACCATAGGGTAGAGACTTATATACGGACACCGGATTGGTTAAATTTAAATGATTTTGAATCCTTAAATGTTGCATTGAGTTAAATGATATTTTTGAAATAAAATTTGGGTTATATGAATCAAATTTTATCGAATTTCGAGTTTTATATTAAAATCGAATTGTTTTGAAAGATTTGTTAAAGGAATAAAATTGAAATTTTATAGTGAATTTGAAATATAAATGAAGTTTATCGAAACTGAGTTATTAAAAATCGTTGAAGTATAACTTTGAAATATATTGAAATTGGAGTAATTAAATCAATGTTTTAACATGGATTTAAGCGATATTGAATTAAATATTTTATTAGAATTTGAATTGAAAAATTGGAAATTGGGTTTTGGGATATTGAAATGGTCCAAATGTGTTGGAATGAAATAAATAGTTTAAATTGATATAAATTTCAAATTTATGTTTTTATTTTAAACTATTTTAAAAATATATTATTTTAAAAGACTTTAATTATTAAGATTTTCAAACCTTTAAACAAATTAACCTGTTTTAACTTATTTTAAAATCTAGTTAATCTATTTAAAAGCTATTTAATCTATTTTAATTTTATTTAATCTATTTTAAATCTATATTAACTATTTATAACTATTTATAACTATTTAAAACTATTTTCTTCTAAATTCGAAAGTAAGTAAAATAAAGGGGTTTATATTCCAATTCTCAATTTTAAAGTGAATGTGGTTAAGCGACATTATAACCTAAGTTGGGATCTAAATAGCATATTTGGTTTAATATGATAATTTTGAAATGAGAATTTAACCTATTTTGGAAATATGACTTTTGAGAGGAAATAAAATTATCGAACTATGATTTCAAATGTGATATGATTTCAAAAGTGAATATGATTTTGAAAGTAAGTAATGATTTTGAAAGTAAGTAATGATTTCGAAAGTGATATGGTTTGAATCGAATATGATATTTTGATATCAATTATGAAATGATTTTGGAAATGTAAAAGAACCATCCGATGTGTAATAAGCGATTGGTTGTTAAAGAGACCGGGATTGGATATGGGCATACTCTCTGTCGATACCGAAAACCACTTTGACAACTATGTACGCGGTGGAGATTCCAGAATGAAGTAGGATGGTAGCGACGATCCTAAAGGTATATACGCGGACCCGACTCCCATGAGTTGGCTTAAGGTGGCTAAAACAGGAGTAATTGACGGGCTAAGTGAGGTCATTCCTCTGATCGGGCACATTCCATCGATATTATATTCTAACTTTGCGATTTATTTGGTGGCCACCCTTCGATTTTTACTCAGGAGTGTGTTTCGAGGTGGGCGGTAGTGGCTGCTATGCGTTACCACCGGTCCGGAAGTGTAATTGGTATATCTACCCTGGCATTGCGTAGTTGTGCCGTGTCACCTACCCTAGCGCCCCTTCTACGAGTTTGGTTTGTACCATACCTATGGAGTGCCCTCAGACGTCACCCAGTTTACGGGTGGGATTACGGTACTGTATAGACTATGGGAATATATAAAATGTGTTAAGGGGGATATGGGTAACGCCTTAATGCTATTTTAATACTTTTACTTTATTGTAGACATATTATAATAGCGTATTGTACTACATAGTAGATAGTTTAACGGATCCTTAGGAGATGTGAATCCCGAACATCTTTTAAGTTACTGCACTCAAGTTAGACACTGGATAAGAGATGTCAAACCCCGTAAACATCTTCGATGCCGTTTACACTCATATTTATTTACCGTTGATTTAACTCACATAAGATATTTTAGTTCTGACTCAAGCGTTTTGTCTTTTTAATTCGCTCGGGTCAGCCTGAGCATTTTAGGATTTGAAGACCTTATCTCTGGGGGACGAAGACGAAGATTTGTACTACTATTATTTACTATATTTATTCTACTACATTCATATTGTTCCGCTACATTATTTGTTTATCTTTGATATGTGTAACTCTGATTCTGTATTTTATTAGTATATTCAAATGTTTTGTAAACAGCTTCATGAACTGTATTTGATTATTATTTTTTGTCATTCCACTGCAAGATTTTGTTTTGTTTTTTATTTCTTTCTCTTTTTCTTATTCACCCCAATAACAATCCGCCCTTTTATATGGTTTGAGTCGGCACGCGTGTTTGCTTAAAGCATACAAAAAGGTGGGATGTTAGAGTTGGTATCAGAGTCAGGTTTAGCGATAAACCTTGCCTTTGTGGGGTCTGACTCTGTATTAATAGGGTAGTAATACCCTAAATTGAGTCGCTGAGTGTATATATGAGAGAGAATATTTGTTAGTGTTATAAAATATTTTTATATTGCGTTAATTTGTTCCGTTTTGTATTTATAAATTCTGATTGATGCATAGGATGCTATGACATCGATAGAGATTTCTAAACACTTAATAGGACAGACCGACACAATATTTGTTTTAAAATATAGGTAAATGAAATAATTTTTCCTATTATATTTTCTGTATATAAAATAATGATTTATAAATTATATATTTGGTTGTAATATGTTGGTAGTTAGGTAGTGAAATTTATAAAAATAAGTTGGAAATAAGATTTGAAAATAAAATAAATGTAAATTGGAAATTTAGAACTTAAGTTCCGGGGTTTTTGAAAATTTCTTTCGAATGATTTTGAGATAATAATAATATTATTAGAAGTATTTTCTGATATAAAGATTTCAATATAATTTGAAAGAATTGTTTGAATGGAATTTTGGAAAGAAATAAGTTATGTACTCCTCTCTTTGTCGCTGGAAAATAATTTCGGTGATTAGCGCACGCATCATCGACGTTCATTTTCGAGTTTCAAAGTGGGAAGGCCGATGTAGTAGTTTACTACACATTTGTTTTGATAAATGAATATTAAACTTTATTTTTAAGTATGATTTGATATATATATATAAAGATATGATTTATATATTATTTTAAATGATTTGAGATTGAACCCGGCATTTAGTTCATAAATTTCTATGAATTAGAGATTTCAATTATTGAAATGAAATAAAAAAATTAACTATTTAATAATTGAAACTTCTAAATGAAAATAAGAAATTATATTCTAAGTTATAACTGAAATATACAAGGAATTTGAAATTTGTAACTTGTAAACGAAAACAATATGAAAATAAGAAATGATAATTATTGAACCTTAAGTTAATTAGAATAAGTAAGTTAAACTTATGTAACTTTCAATTGCATTCTTAAAGCATATATATATAACTTACCAATTATAAAAGTTGAAATGTTAAAAGAATATGTAATGGAAATTTTTACAATTAAAACTTATGTAATGGAAGTGTTCAATGAAATATACTTTTATAAATAAGAAATTTGATATGAAAATAGTTATAAACTTGAGGTAAAATTGCAATACTACTAATTAAATGAAATAGAAAATGAGTACTATAAGTAAAGTATTTTGAACTTAAGTTAATATTGAAACTGTTTATAATTAAAGTAAATAATAAAATGAATGTGATGCAATAAAAGAAATTGACATGATATGAATAAATGAAAATGAATTTGTAAGTAATGAATGGAAATAAATAAAATAAACACTGAATGAATGAATGAGAATAAAACTTTGTAAGAGATAAATGTAAGTTAAAGAAATAATCCTTGTATGAATGAAAAGGGAAAAAAACTGTAAATGTTGTGAAAGAAATTTAATAAGAATAACTCAAGTACATTGTAAATTATTGTTGTTTTGGTTTATGGGTTGTTTGGGATAGGAGACTTCAAATTGTTTGAATGTGTGAATAATTTATTGAGTTTTATCTAAGACTGTTGAGTAAATGGTATACTTAATAGTTATTTGTCATTCTATACAATTTAAAAGTGTCTAAACCCAAACAGACCATTTGTTTGTTTGCTATAAAAATGATTAATTACTTTAATTCCTTGTGATGATTGTATGATGTGGTTGCAAGTGATTGTTGTTTTGTGTTGATTTGTTTGTTAGTGGTTGAAACAACTTTAAATATTTCATTTTATGTAATTATTAACCTCTTTGGATTATATAGGTGAAATACAAGTTATGGAAGCAATTGCTACAGCTTTTGGTTTCATAATGAAGCGTTGTTTGCCCGACAAATAGGTACGTTCTCAGATTATGGTCTAGCGATATGATATTGTTTTTCCCGCTGTTGGGATATATTATTTTGAAAATTTTGATATATATTATTATTATTGATTATTATTTTCCCCGGATCTCTCCATACAAAAGAGGCTCTGCCGAAATTTTCTAAAAATTTCGGACTTAGAAAATTTTATGAAATATTTTTTTTCAAATTCTGTAACTTGAATATAAAGAATATAATTATTATAAATTGATATATTTTATCTAAATTGTTTAATTTTGTAAATTAATTATTTATAAATTTAATATTTTGAATAAGATATATTGATTGCCTAATTCTTTCTTTTCCCTTCATTTTCCTTTTCGGGGACGAAAAGTTTTGGGTGGGGGAGAGTGTAACGACCCGTAATTTTCGATGATTTAAATCTGTTAATTTAATAAGATTTTGGTAATTAAATTTGGGAGATATAAAAATCTTAAAACTTAATAATGAAATGAACATTAAAATATAGTGTAACAATATTAATGTAAGTTGATTTTTAACAATATGTATGAAATTCCAATTCATTGTAATTTAAATGTAATGCTTGGTTATAAATTTAAAATAAGAGAATAAAAGTAAGTATTGAATTAAACCAAGGAAATAATATATTGATTAATAGTAATTGAACGAGATTTGTGTTATGAAACTAATGGTAACCTTTGTTGTAAGTAATAAACTTATAAATGAAATTAAAGGTGAATAGTGACAATTATTATAAGTTACCTATATATTTAATCCGTTAAATTGAATTTGAAATCAATTGCAATAAATATAATTAAATATTACGTTAATGTAAATTAAGTTAATATTTGGAAATAATGTTAATTTTATTCATAATATGACAATTGGTTGAATAAAAACAATGGAAATCGAGATTTATTAATTTATTGGAATTCAAATTATAATAATTGGATTAATTGCAAATAAATGAAATTAAATATTTAAATATTACGTTAACTAAAACTAAGATGAAATTGGGAAACATTAATGTACTAAGAGATAAACCAATGTTAGTTCTATCCTTATCGTAATAAAGACTTCAATAACAAGGTTTAAATTTTATTAAATGGATTTTTGGAATTTTAATTTATAATTTCTGAATTTAATGAAATTGAAGTTTAACACTGAAATTGATAAAATTATCAACTTTAAATTGACATCTACATTTTTTTAAATTATTGTAAATGGTTAAGAAATCAAAAATGATAGAAGTTGTACATTTTTAGATTTAAACTGAAAATTTGATTTAATTAATTTAATATTAATTTATTTAATTAACTGAAAATAGCCATTTTGGCCACTGGCTCGGGTTTCGATGAAACCAGTTTCATCGGATCCATAACAGTGAATTAATGTAGGATTTCAAGTTTCGTAACGATCGGACTTGTCGTTTGATCGTAAGGGCTCGAAACGCCTAGAAATCAATTTAATTGAAATCAATTTGAAATAAATTGATTTTACCATAACTTCTTCATACAATGGAATTTGAACTTGAAACTTGTTCTATTGATTTTAAAATTACTGAAAACATCCATTTTGATATATGGGTTGACCCATTTTCGTTTCGGGAACGAAACGGGCTTTTCGGGTCATTCATCGTTCAACTTTCCAAACCAATCGAGCCCATTCCTTTCTATTTCATTCTGCCTATATATATATATATATATTTCGTTATAAACCCTAGGTTGTTTCTATTTCAATTTGTCTGTATGTACTTTTCAGTCTGTTCCTCTCTTTCCAATGGCAGACAAACCCTAATTCTTAATTACAATTTCAAAATCAAATTCAAATCCAAGATTCAAACTCCTCAATCGCTATCGAATTATATATCGATTTGAAGCTCTCGATGAGTGCAAGTCAAATATGTGATTCGTTTTTCAATCAGGGTTGCAGTGTGGCTGAAATTGATCAAGTCATGGCCATTCATCGTGCCTTCATCAATCATCGATCGATCATCAAATAAACTGTATCAGGTTGTGGAGAGCGACGAATGGTGTGCATCAGAGGTGGTCGTTTGGAGATTCAATGGCTAGATCACCTGTGGAAATTCGATTAGGTTTTAAACCAGTGGCGGTGGCTGGCTTTCGTGGCCGATCGTAGGTGGTTGGAAGGACTTGGGCGACGTCGGCGTGAGGTCTGGTGGTGGGGACGAAGCCGCGGCGCGTGCCTGGAGGCGTGCGACAGGGGATAGCTCGTGGCGGCTGCGAGCTTTTTAGCCTAGGGTTCCGATAGAAACCTACCTGCAGCATGCGTGTTCCTTGTGGTAAACGTGTTATAGAAGCAGCGACGTGGCAGGGTATAAGTTATTAATTTATTTATTTTATTTGTTTAAAATTTGATCGTTCAACGTTCTAATGTTAATAATTTTTGCATACGAGGTCTAATTCACGCGCGGTTTGATCCGCTGGGATCATATTAAAATTTTGGACACTTGGATGCTGGTCTGGAAGAATTCTTAAACCGTTCAAATTTTGGGCTTATTTTGAATTTAAATTTAAAGGTGAGTGTTTTAACCCACTCACAACTTCTGAAATTTCTTATGTTTGTTAAATTAAATTGTTGATATCATTAGAAATTTATTTATGATTGTTTGGTATATTTTAAATCATCATCTCAATTAATTTGAATTCATTTGAATTAAATCGTTATTTAATTTATTATTGAATAAATTGCCAGTTAAATACCTGTTATTGATTATCAGTTCTATATTGATATTTATTGATTGTTTTGGATGATGTTTGTAATGGATGTTGATTGTTGATATTGGATGAATGGATGTTTTAATTTATATCATTATAAACTGCAAGTTCATTATGGGTTGAAATGATACATACCCGGATGATCAATAGATTAAGAAAAAATTGTTATGGGTTGAAATGATAGACTCGAGCGATTTTATGGATTTTATTATTATTTCGGGATTGCGGTTTGAAATGATATATAACCGTAACATTGTAAATTACAGATTGAAATGATAAATATCTGTATCACTTGACCCTAGGGTAGAGAATTATATACGGACACCGGATTGGTTAAATTTAAATGATTTTGAATCCTTAAATTTACATTGAGTTAAATGATATTTTTGAAATAAAACTTGGGTTATATGAATAGAATTTTATCAAATTTCGAGTTTTATATTAAAATCGAATTGTTTTGAAAGATTTGTTAAAGGAATAAAATTGAAATTTTATAGTGAATTTGAGTAATTAAATCAATGTTTTAACATGGATTTAAGCGATATTGAATTAAATATTTTATTAGAATTTGAATTGGAAAATTGGAAATTGGGTTTTGGGAGATTGAAATGGTCGAAATGTGTTGTAATGAAATAAATAGTTTAAATTAATATAAATTTCAAATTTATGTTTTTATTTTAAACTATTTTGAAATTATATTATTTTAAAAGACTTTAATTATTAATATTTTCAAACCTTTAAACAAATTAACCTGTTTTAACTTATTTTAAAATCTAATTAATTATTTTAAAGCTATTTAATCTATTTTAATTATATTTAATCTATTTTAAATCTATATTAACTATTTATAACTATTTATAACTATTTAAAAATATTTTCTTCTAAATTCCAAAGTAAGTAAAATGAAGGTGTTTATATTCAAATTCTCGATTTTAAAGTGAATGTGGTTAAGCGACATTATAACCTAAGTTGGGATCTGAATAGCATATTTGGTTTAATATGAGAATTTTGAAATGAGAATTTAACCTATTTTGGAAATATTACTTTTGAAAGGAAATAAAATTATCGAACTATGATTTCAAATGTGATATGATTTCAAAAGTGAATATGATTTCGAAAGTAAGTAATGGTTTCGAAAGTGATATGGTTTGAATCGAATATAATATTTTGATATCAATTATGAAATGATTTTGGAAATGTAAAAGAACCATCCGGTGTATAATAAGCGATTAGTTGTTAAAGAGACCGGGATCGGATATGGCATACTCTCTGTCGATACCGAAAACCACTTTGACAACTATGTACGCGGTGGAGATTCCAGAATGAAGTAGGATGGTGGCGACGATCCTAAAGGTATATACGTGGATCCGACTCCCATGAGTTGTCTTAAGGTGGCTAAAACAGGAGCAATTAACGGGCTAAGTGAGGTCATTCCTCCGATCGGGCACATTCCTTCGAAATTATATTCTGACTTTGCGATTTATTTGGTGGCCATCCTTCGATTTTTACTCGAGAGTGTGTTTCGAGGTGGGTGGTAGTGGCTGCTATGCGTTACCACCGGTCCGGAACTGTAATTAGTATATCTACCCTGGCATTTCCAAGTTGTGTCGTGTCACCTACCCTAGCGCGCCTTCTACGAGTTTGGTTTGTACCATACCTATGGAGTGCCCTTTGACGTCACCCAGTTTACGGGTAGGATTACGGTACTGTATACACTATAGGAATATATAAAATGTGTTAAGGGGGATATGGGTAACGCCTTAACGCTATTTTAATACTTTTACTTTACTGTAGACATATTATAATAGCGTATTGTACTACATAGTAGATAGTTTAACGGATCCTTAGGAGATGTGAATCCCGAACATCTTTTAAGTTACTCCACTCACGTTAGACACTGGATAAGAGATGTCAAACCCCGTAAACATCTCCGTCGCCGTTTACACTCATATTTATTTACCGTTGATTTAACTCACATAAGATCTTTTAGTTCTGACTCGAGTGTTTTTACTTTTCAATTCGCTCAGGTCAGCCTGAGCATTTCAGGATTTGAAGACCTTATCTCTGGAGGACGAAGACAAAGATTTGTACTACTATTATTTACTATATTTATTCCACTACAATAATACTGTTCGGCTGCATTATTTGTTTATCTCTGCTATGTGTAACTCTGATTCTGTATTTTATTAGTATAATCAAATGTTTTGTAAACAGCTTCATGAACTGTATTTGATTATTATATTTTGTCATTCCACTGCGAGATTCTATTTTGTTTTTTTTATTTCTTTCTCTTTTTCTTATTCACTCCAATAACAATCCGCCCTTCTGTATGGTTTGAGTCGGCATGCGTGTCTGCTTAAAGCGTACAAAAAGGCGGGATGTTACACATATTCTCCACCCTTATACCATTTTCTTTAGGCAATACACGTTTATTTTATCACAAGTAAAATTTTAACTGTAAGAACGAAGAGAGCCAGACATTAAGAAGATAGCAAAAAAGAGAAAATATATCTAAATCTTAGGATCAAGCTAGAAGAAATCAATCTCAATCAATCATCAATTTCCTTATCCAATCTAAGGTGAATAATAATCACTACATTTTATTTTTGGTTTTATAATCATATGGTTTCGGATTTAAGGGATAAATGCATTTTTATGATTTATTGAATGATGATATGCTTGGTTTATAATTTATGTGGTTTAAATGGAGATACGCATAGCTCCAAAATCATGTTTTCCATAACATATAATTTTTCCATGGCATTTAAAAATCATTTAACTTCGGTTTATAAATTTATTTTGGAAAATATGTTGAGAATTTGGGTCTAAAATTTTGATTTGCTAGATAACATGATTAAAGTGAATTTCTAGAATTTCTTAGGGATTTTTACTAAGGGATTTAGTATGGAAATTAAATTATTTTGAAAGGAGGACCTAAATGATTTAATTTTTTTATTAATAGGAAGGGCTTTATTGTTAAAAGTTATAATGATTTCAGATCTGAGAAAATGCGGCAAAAATTATCCAAATTATTTAAAAGTTTATGAAAGCCAATCAAATGTGTACAAGTAGGCAAGTTTGTTAAAAAAGTTTAATTTATTTGGTAGAAATAGCCTTTTGCTCCGAAAAAGGGGTTCCGCCTTCTTTAGAAAGTCCCTTTGACTAAGACCTTTCGCCTCCAACCTAGTCGAAATCTTCTAGGTCGAAACAAGTAACCCAATACACATGATATCATTCAAGTGGTATGTAGTGAATTGGACCAAGGCGGAAGGTAGGGTGTCGAAAGGTTGCTTTCAAAGGAGTTGGTTCCTTAGTTTATTTTGGTTTGAAAAGAAAAGCACTTGCCTGTTTTTAAAGGGGTTTCAGCATAGTCGAAACCTATGGTTTCGAAAGGGTATTTCAAAGAGGCTTTCGAAAGAGAGTTGCCGCCTATGTTTTACAAGAAGTAGCTTCCAAAGGAGTTACTTAGATTTTGTTTAAAGCGTTCGGAAGGGGTAGTTTCGACCAAGTTGAAACCCTTCTTGGAATTGATGACCTTCCGATGGTATTAAAGACATCAATGTTGTCGAAAGGTTCAGTTGTTTTTATAGATACAAGCCACTTACTAATGCTTCCGAAAGGGGTTAGGGGTTTCGAAGGCAAGGGTTCCGGAAGGGGTTTCAAAGAAAACCTTCAATTATTTTACCCAGGTGTTTTATTGCTTTTGAAAGGATGGTTTCGACGCCATCAAACTTCCCTAATGCATTTTGAATTAAAGAATGGTTTCGAAAGAGATGTTTTCGCCTATGTCCACTTTGACCCAGAATGATGTTTTAAGTATAAACGCAACATTTTCACGCGAGCTCGTGTCACCTTCACTTGAGATATCGGAGGGGAGGCTCACAGTAAGTATAAACTCATGCCTAACCCCTCCGAGGATGCTAGTGAGGGGAAAACCTGTTCTGCTAAGCGGTGTGGTCTGACTAGATATCTAAAATGATTGAGATGTTAGATTATTATTCATACTAGGCTTTATGTCTGATTGGAAGTTTTTATTTTCCCCTTAAACTCTCGGGTACTCAATTGATTTTGAGTAATTTGAGATTTAAGGTTTTCAGGTTCTCTTCTTAGACGAATAAAGCTTCCAAAGGCGTGCATAAGTGTAACGACCCGTAAATTTCAGTGGTTTTATTTATTTAATTAAACAAATTTTTGTGAAATTTTAAACGATAAAATTTTGAAATATAAATTTGATATTTGGAATGCATCTAATTAAACATAGCAACTGGTAAATTTTCATCCGAAAATATGAAAATTTATTTCGAGCGTAAATTTACTTCAATTTAATCAGTTAAAAGTGATGAAAATAAAATGTTTTCCAAACCTAAATATTTTTACATAGAAAATTTGTAAATCATCTTCTGAGTGAGACGTCATCTTTCGTTTCGTCAAATTTGGACATCTATTGCTCCGTTTATCTTAATTCTGGCTGAATAGCAGCATTTTCGGTACCGATTATCGACTTTTGATCGGATGATCGTACCACAAATATCTGTGTACCGTTTTGATCGTCTCGTCGTACTGATCTCTGCGGTATATTCACCTCTGCGTTTCGGTTTTCCGGTACCTGGTGAAATCCGTGAAACGATTTCTTACCGATACCGATATTAAAATCTTTGGTTCCCTGACTTTTTATTTCCCACCGTAAATTACGTTGATTTGGTCTTTCCACGTTCCTCTTTTCTTTCTGTCCTTTTGTTTCCTTTTGATCTGTTCAATATCTAATCCATAATATGTGGCCTCTGTACCGTTAGATTTTCCTTTATCTCCTCACTTTATTTGCTAAAACCCAACCTCTCATTTTTCTCTTTTTCCCCTGTCACTGTTCCCATCAATCATATTTTTGAAATAGCTTCTACCTTCTTCTGTCTTTTGTTTGCTCGAGACCTTGACCACCAACCGAGCCTAGGACGCCTTCGCCACTCCTTCCTCTGCCTGTTCATATTTCTTCACCTTGCAGCCTACCGCCACCCTAACAGCCTCGCTCGAGCTAGCCTTCCTCCACCCAACACACCTTCCATTTTCCTTCGTGCCTACATCCCTGACCCACGTTCCCCAACCGAGATCTACCACATCGTCGAACCCCTCACGTTTCCCCCTACTTCGTGCCTCACAACCCACGACCGCCACACACGACAACCCCTAACCCACGTTACAAACCTCCCACCGTTTTCCTTTGCCCACGTCTCTCCACGTGTCCTCCCCATGCCATGAATTTTGCTCGATCCACCTCTGCCGTGTGCCGCTCGCTCTGCCTTGTGCCGCTCACTCTTCGGCCATCCATCATCTAGCCGAGCCTAGCAGAGCCTGGAATCCTTTTGCCTTCTCTTCCTATGTCTTTGCCGTGCAACTTGAGAATAGGTATATATTTGCATACCTGTTCTTTGATATATTTTGCTTACAATGGATTTGTGTTCATCTATTCGTTCGTGTGATATATATTGAGTTTGCAGTTTACATCATATGTATATGTTAGATTTTTATAAAAGTTTAGTTTGGATGTAAGTAGGTTGCAGTCGCATATATATAAAGTATATAGTATTTCATATTTTATTTGATGTTATAAATATTTTATAATATATTTTATGCTATGTATACATCTATGTTATATATATTAGTTGTTCTGCAAATATGAGTTTATGTGATTGGTTTGAATTTGTATATCAAGGGTTTAAAGTATATGAGTTATAGCATGTTTTATATTTTTAGATGAGGTATTAACAATGTTTACATTTGGTCTACTGGAATATATCTATTCATATATGGGTTTTATAAACGAATATAGGAATTATAATATATGTGACTTCATATAAAAGTGTATATACATATATATATAAGTTGTAAAAGAAAATATGTGCCGATTTTTATATGTTATGTATATTAACATTAGTATGGTGAACTGTGTATATATATTATAAAATTTTGTTCTAGTTATGCATATAGAATCAAGTATGTAAGCTATTTGTATATATATTTATAGGCTGTTGTATATTTTATATATTAAAGTTGTATATAAAGTATATGTTGTTGTACCGTAAGTTATAAATATAAAGTAAGTTATGTATGGGTATATAAGTCTATAAAAGCTATAGTATATGTTTGAAATCTTGAAATGGTATGTATGTCTGGTTCACATATTTTGAATGGTATAATAATATATACTGTTTTATTAGCTTATATATATATATATTATAAGTTTACTTGTTAGTTCATTTCCTATTGTCTGTATACATTGGTATTATAAGATTTGTCAGTATACTACATAAGTTTATAAAGGTATATTTGGATTTTGGGTATACGTGTATGAATATGTATAATTGTTTATATGGATGTGTTCTGTTGTATAAGTTTGTTCATCATATTTTAGATATATCAGTATATGGATATTTGGATGTTATTCCTTTATATAAATCCATTTTAATATAATGTGTGCATAAGTTATATTCTAGTCTATATACCTATTTGTTTATATAAGTATTGTTTGAGAGAGAATATGCCTAGATTTTTAAATAAGTATTTTAAATTTAATATTGATCTTTATAAATAATAATAACAACAATGATAATAATACATATATTTCTGCCTCAATCAAACTGATTCGATTTATTTCATCGATTCCTTGTTATCAGCTTTGTTCGTCTAATCCATGCCCATCTCACTTTGCTTTGGAATTCGTGCCTGGATTCGTAACTCACTCCGTTATCAAATTCCTCTAGCCTCGAAAGGTGAGCAATCACTCACGATTAATGTTCTTATATTTATTAAATTTGATTTCAATTGAAATGTCAATTGAAATATGCTGCTGTTAGTTATTAACACTGTTATATATATGTCATTATCTGTATCTGTTCACCTGTGACATCTGACACCATTATCTGTTATTTATACTGATGTTATATGCCTGTTACTGTTGTTATATTATTATCATATCTGTTATCACTCTGCAAGTTCCCTGTTAGTATAGAATCACTATGGGTTGAAATGATACATACCCGAACGATCTGTAGAATAGGAGAAAATCGTTATGGGTTGAAATGATAAACCCAAGCGATTTTCATTGAATTGAATTTGGGATTTCGGGTTGAAAAGATATATACCCGAATATGTTTTAAATTGCGGATTGAAATGATAAATATCCGTATCACTTGACCATAGGATAGAAAATTATATACAGGCACCGTTGGTCTATATATAAACGTTTTGAAAATGATTTCTATGGTTTTGAAAAGAAATATATGGTTTT
Organism: Allium fistulosum; assembly: GCA_030737815.1. Taxonomy (NCBI): domain Eukaryota; kingdom Viridiplantae; phylum Streptophyta; class Magnoliopsida; order Asparagales; family Amaryllidaceae; genus Allium; species Allium fistulosum. Next base: position 1,286,098,408 of record CM060903.1, on the reverse strand, counting down.
GATAAATATTGATTTTTAAGATTTATTAAAGTTGATTTAATAAAGTTGATAAATAATATGTTAAGTATTTATTTAATATCTATATTTTCAAATATAGAATTTATAATGATTTGAAATTGATTGAAATTATAGTTATTTAAGAATTATACTTAAATAAGTTAGATTTGAAATGTATTGAATTTGAAATTTAAAGAAGTGATTTACAACTTGAAATTTGAAAGGGTGACTTAAATGGATATTCCAAACGTAAATATTTAAATGAGATATCTTGTTTATTTGAATTGTAAAAATGAAATTGTATTCAAATGTTATGGAAATGTTAAGTTAATATTTCAAAACTAAATAATTGTAAAGTGAACTTGATATATATATAAATTTATCGAATTTAGTTTTGAAATGTCGAATATTAAAGCTTTGAAATATATTAAAATTGAAATGACTTATTTTATGGTTCAGATATGTATTTGAAATCGATAAATTGAAATGGTTTATTTAGAAGCTAAATCGAGTTGAAATGTATGATTTGAGATTTGATTAAATTAAAATTTTGGAATTCGAGTTAATTTGAATCGATTTGTGAAATTTAAGGAACTAATTTATTTTATAACGAAAATTTAATGTCTAGACTGTTTAAAAAGGAAAGTGTTATGATTTCGAAAACAATATAATTTTGGAAAGTAATATGATTTTAAAAATGGATATATTTGAAGTGAAATGATATCGTATTAAATTGGGTTTTGGAAATGATAATGATTTTGGTTTAAAGTATAAACTATTTTGAAACGACCCCGGTGTTGTAATAACGATTGGTTGGCAAAGAGACCGGGATCGGATATGGACATACTCTCTGTCGATACCGAAAACCACTTTGACAACTGTGTACGCGGTGGAGATTCCAGAATGAAGTAGGATGGTGGCGACGTTCTTAAGGTATGTTACGTGGACCCAACTCCCGTGATTTGGCAATAAGGTGGTTAAAACAGGAGCGATCTCGGACCAGTGAGGTAGCACCTCTTCTCGGACTCATTCCTTCGATATTTTACTCTTACTTGTGATTTGACTAGATGGCCATCCTCCGATTTGGGAGTGTTGTTCGAGGTGGAACGGTAGTGGCTGCTATGCGTATCCATCAGTCCGTGTGCGTAATTGGTATATCTACCCTGGCATTGCCTAGTTGTGCCGTGTCACCTACCATACCGAGCTTTACTACGATTATGATTTTAAGATCCGACCGCGTTAAGGTTCTCCATCCCCTTAACGCTATTTTCCGATATGATTATACTTTACTTATCTAGACACTACTGTATATAGCATATATTACTATATAGTAAATAGTTTAACGGACCCTTAGAGGATGGTTATCCCAAACATCCTTTAAGTTACTTGTATTTTAGTTGATATTTCACTTGAGTTGGATTTATTTATATAAGAATGTTAATCCTGACTCGAGTGTTTTGTGTTTTGCTTTACGCTCGGGTCAGACTGAGTGATACAGCATTTGAGACTCACCTTTGGAGTTGGAGCTTCGCTTGGAGATCCAGAAATCTATCGATCCTGCTTTCAGTTATTCTGTTGATCCAGAGATGTATTCAGATCTGGTATTTGATTATTGTATTGAGACATCTATTGTATTCGAGACCTCTATTGTATCTTGTTTAACTCTGTTATATTTATATAGTAGCTTCATGAACTACTATCCTTTGTTCCGCTGCAGTATTGTTATATTACTCTGTGTCTGTGATCTGTAATTATTTTATTTACTGTATATGTTGAGTTTTGTCAAATTTTATTTACAACGCGGTATTTTGAGCAATTCAACTCCGGCATGAGTGTCTACCTATACACTTATAATGGATGCGAATGGTTGAAAATACTGGGTCGTTACAATAAGGCAGCTAGTTATTTAGAGTTATTCTTTTTTCCACTGTGTATTTGGATGTAAAGGCAGATTTATTAGCCTTATTATACACTCTGATCAACCAATGGGGCATCTTCATATGTCGCTCTTGGCGTATGTGTCATAATAATATTTTGCTAAATGTGGTTAACGTTTTGGGATGATGTAATGAACATGAAATGTTTTGAATGGAATATGGAAATATGTTTTTGAATTGTTAAATTTTTTCGATATTCTTGTGATCTGTGTATCAATGAATCTAGCACCGTCGTATTTGGTCGCCGAGGATTAATAACTATGGATGACTGCAGCATCCGTAGCCATTAGTTTTGGGCCTCCAAGTAGGGGGATGTTACAAGTTGGTATCAGAGCATAGGTATTTGAAACTTTAAAAGAAAAGTAAAACCTAAAATCTTTTTAAAACATAATCCAATCAATTTGAAAATATGATTGGGGTTTGGGTTAATGCTATAGTAACATACTTGTATTTGATATATATATATATATATCCAGGTACGTGTTTCCCTTTTTTTTATACTGTTCTTCTATATCTTACTAAGGCTCGCATGTAGATTTATGAGAAAGAGGATACAGAAGTAGGAAATGGAAGAGGAAATCTAGGTGGAGGAATCACCACAACCAACGAAAATGCTCAACCTAATACCTAGAGGAACTAAGGTCGACAGGCTAATGCTAACTAAAATGTTGAAGCCAATGTAGGTGCTGGAAATCCGCCAATAGATGTGGGGATGGTGTATCAGTTGTTGGCTAATCTTTTGTAAGCAGGAGCTACTGGTAATGTTGGTGGAGTAAATCTTGTAGTTCCAGTTGGATATAACTATGCTAGGCTGAGCAAAGACTATACCAGTTTGGGTAGAAAGCCTTTTGTTGGAATAGAAGATACTGTTGATGTTAAGAATTGGATTTTGAACTGTGAGAGGATCTTTACTGATTTAGGCTTGGATGATGGAGAAAAGAAAAGGCTAGCCTCTAGACAGTTGCAAGGGTTAGTGCTTCACTGGTGGAACAGTGTGACAGTAGGAGTTCCGGAGGAAGAGCTGACCTGGGCTGATTTCAGGAGAAGGTTTGAGCAGAGGTTCTTGTCTGAGGTTGCCAAGTCGGCGTTGATGAGGAGGTTCATGGATCTTGTCCAGGGAGAGATGTCAATGATCGTGTACACTGCTAAGTTTGATGTGTTGTCTCGATATGGATATGCTTTAGTTGACACTGACATCAGAAGGAATGAGAGATTTATTCATGGATTGAGGCCAGAACTAGGCAGAATGACTATGACTCATGTCCGAGTGCCTTGTAATGTACTGGTGGAGATGGCCATTCGCCATGAGGAGATGCTTACTGTTTCAGCTAAAGAGAAGCCGGTTGAATCCTAGGATCCTCGGGGAAAGAAAAGGAAATTCTTTAAGAAGAAGGGAGCACAGAAAAGGGAGGCTGCCAAGAAGGCAAAGGCTGATTTAGTGTGTTATAAGTGTGATAAGAAGGGCCATTATGCTCATGAGTGCTGGACGGGCAAGAGGAAGAAGCTTGCAAAGAAGAAGAATGTGAAATGCTTCAACTCCGCCCAGGTTGGGCATTATAAGAACCAATGTCCAGAGTCAGTTAGGGTGGATAGGAGGAAGGATTTTGCTATTGGACCACCATCTTCTTCTAGGCCTACTACAGCAAAGAAAGGAAAAACTGTGATGGAAGGTACGCTTTTGATTCAGAGTATACTAGTTAGGGTACTTTTTGATACCGGTGTGTCACATTCATTTATATCACAGTATTTGGTTTATAGGTTATGAATAGAACCCACATACCTTGTTACTTCCTTAAGGGTTGCAAATCCAATAGGAGGGTATGCAAATCTAGGGATGAGATGTGACCAGTTAGAACTTGGTTTGCTAGGTCATCAGTTTGCATGTAGTTTGTATGTTTTTATTTCGTAGATTTCGGGATCATTTTGGGTATGAATTGGTTGGGTAAGTATAAGGCTAGGATATTTTGCCAGGATAGCAAAATATCATTGAGACACCCAGACAGTCATAACCGAATCATCTTCTTAGTGGAGAATTCCACTAAGAGTGTTTGTGCTTTGTTAAGTGCCATGGAGGTTGGAGAAGAACTTAGTCAGGTTTGAGTGGCAAGAGAGTATCCGGATGTCTTTGAGCTAGTTACGGGATTACCACCGAAACGAGCTGTTGAGTTTTGGATAGATCTTGTACGGGAGCTGAACCTGTCAGTAGACCACCTAGCAGGATGACACTGACAGAGATGAAGGAATTGAAGGTGCAGCTAGTGGATCTTGAGGAAAGGAATTTTATTAGACCAAGCAGTTCGCCTTAGGGAGCGGCCGCGGAAGAAGCCAAATGGGTCGCTAAGGATGTGCATCGACTATCGTAAGTTAAACGAAAGGACGATCAAGAATAGATACCCTCTGTTGAGGATAGATGATCTATTTGATCAGTTGAGGGGAGCCAAAGTGTTCTCCCAATTGGATTTGGCGACGGGGTTCCATCAGTATGCGAGTGGCGGAGGACAGTATTTCTTTAACCGCATTTCGGACTAGGTATGGCTCGTATGAGTGGTTGGTGATGCCATTAGGATTGACGAATGCCCCTGCTTTCTTCGTAGACTTGATGAACCGGGTTTTCCGAGAGCACTTAGATAGGTTCGTGTTGGTATTCATAGATGACATTTTGGTGTACTCAAAAGATGAAAGAGAGTATGAGATTCATCTTAGAGTGGTGCTGGAGACGCTGAGGCGGTATTAGTTGAAGGTAAAGTTTTCCAAGTGTCATTTTTGGAAGAAAGAGGTTTAGTTTCTTGGTCATATGGTTTCAGAGGAGGGATTGTCGGTTGATCCAGTTAAGATCAAAGCTGTCAATAATTGGAAGAGACCAGAGATGGTAACCGAGATCAGGAGTTTTCTTGGACTTGCTGGCTATCACTAGAGATTCATCAATGATTTCTCATAGATAGCAGCACCTTTGACTAAGCTTACCAGGAAGGAAGTGAAGTTTGTTTGGTCCGACAAATGTGGGGAAGGGTTCCTTAAGTTAAAGCATTTGTTGACCAATGCGCCAGTGTTAGTAGTTCTAGATGGAAACCAAGGGTTGGTGGTATACACTGATGCATGTGGAACCGGATTGGGAGCAGTATTGATGTAGAAGGGAAAAGTTATTGCTTACGCATCTAGGCAGCTTAGACCACACGAAGTAAGATATCCTATTCATAATTTGGAGTTGGCAGCGGTGATTTTTTCCTTGAAGATTTGGAGGCATTAACTCTTGGAGGAGAGATTTGAGTTATATACCAATCATAAGTCATTAAAGTATTTATTCTCTCAGAAGGAGTTGAATATGAGGCAATGGAGGTGGCTGGATTTTTTGGCAACTTATGATTTCGGTATCGAGTATACTCATGGGAAAGGAAACAAGGTAGCAGATGCTCTCAATAGAAAACATCAGAATGTGGTGTTAGCGATGTTGGCATAATGGAAGGATCTAGAAGCCTTGACCAATTGTGGTGTGCAGTTGAGATCTACTGCTAGTTCTAGTCAGGGTACTACCATGTAATCTTGTTTAGAAGTTCGACTAGTGCTGATCGAGAGGATAGCATCAAATAGAAAGAAGGTCCAGATTTAGTAGAGAGGATAAGAAGGTCTGAGGTAGGATCAGAGATCGATGATCTAAAGGGCCTTAGTCTTGACCAAAGAGGGTGGTTGAGAAAGAAGGGATGATTATGCGTTCTAAATGTAGAGAACTTAAGAAGGGAAGTTCTGGAGGAATGTCATCGATCGAAGTTTACGATTTATACTGGAGGGACCAAGATGTATCAAGATATGAAGAGGATCTTCTATTGGGAAGGCATGAAGGGAGATTTGGCTTGTGGGTTAGGCAGTGTGTAAACTGTCAACAAGTGATGGACAAACATCAGAAGCCGAGTGGGTTACTTCTGCCTTTAGAGATTCCAGTTTCGAAATGGGATTCGATATCCATGGATTTTATTAATGGGTTGCCATGGTCAAGGAGAGGAAACGAAAACATATGGTTTATTGTGGACAGGTTGACCAAGAGTGGTCATTTCATTCCAGTAAAGTCGACCAAGACGGCACCAGTTTTGGCTAAGTTGTTCATGAAGAACATAGTTAGACTTCATGGAATTCCTAGTAGCATAGTCAGCGATGGAGATTCTTTATTCACTAGCGAATTTTTGAGGAGTCTCCAAGAGGTATTAGGTACCAAGCACAAGATGAGTACAGCTTATCACCCAAAGACGGATGGGCAGACAGAGAGAGTCAATAAGGTACTCGAGGATTTATTAAGAGCTTGTGTATTGGACTTCGGTGGATCTTGGGAAGATCACCTACAATTGATTGAGTATTCCTATAATAATAGTTATTAGACTAGTATAGGAATGGCGCCTTTTGAAGCTTTGTATGAAGGGCCAAGCAAATCGGCAACATGTTTGTTAGAGACTAGAGACAGATTGGTCTTAGGTCCGGATTTGGTTAGAGAGGCATCATAAAGATTGAATTAATCCGAGATAGATGAAGGAAGCTCAATCCAGGCAGAAGAGTTACGCAGATAAGAGGCATAAAGACCAAGAGTTCTCAGTGGGAGACAGGGTTTTCATTAAAGTATCACCGATAAAGGGTGTGGTACGATTTGAAAAGCCGGGAAAGTTGGCCCCGAGATATGTTGGACCATTCTAGATTATAGAAAGGATTTGAAAGCTCGCGTACAAAGTAGAGTTGCCGAGCAGTTTGGCAGGTGTCCATAATGTATTCCATGTGTCTATCTTCGCAAGTATGTGCATGATCCAGAGGCTACTATTCCTCAAACAGAGTTAGAGGACTTGGTAGTGGAGCCTGATTTGGCTTTTGCTAGACAACCAGTTCGGGTTGTAATGTGAGATGAGAAGAGATTGAGGACTAAGACTGTCAAGTTGGTGAAAGTTTAGTGGAGCGACAACGAGAAGGACTATACTTGGGAGACAGAGGACAGGATTCGAGATGCTTACCCTGATCTGCTCTGATGGTATGTCTATATTAGATTTATATATATTAGTTGCTAGTTGGATAACCTAGTATGGATGTTAGGAGTTATTACAGATGATTGCTACGTTTGCTAGTTAGTCCACACAGAATTTTAAGGATGAAATTCTTTAAGGAGGGGAGCTTGTAACACCCCTAATTTTTAATAATATTATTAAGGAGATTTAATTAGAATAAATTAAATAGAGATAAGGAGCTTGAGGTTGATTAATAAACTAAGTGGCCATTCTTATTTAAATCAAATGAACTTATAAATGGTTAAGTGTTAGCTAAAATAAATATAAGGGCATTAGGGTAATTGCCGCTCACATTCTCCACCATTATACCATTTTCTTTAGCTATACACGTTCATTTTATCACAAGTAAAATTTTAACCATAAGAAAGAAGAGAGCCACCCATTAAGAAGATAGCAAAGAAGAGAAAATCAATCTAAAGCTTAGGATCAAGCTAGAAGAAATCAATCTCAATCAATCATCAATTTCCTTATCCAATCTAAGGTGAATAATAATCACTACATCTTTATTATTGGTTTTACAATCATATGCTTTCGGATTTAAGGGATAAATTCGTTTTTATGATTTTTTGAATGATGATATGCTTGGTTTATAATTTATGTGGTTTAAATGGAGATACGCACGTTTTAGGGTAAAACCGAAGTTATATGATTTTTAAATGCCATGGAAAAATTACATGTTATGGAAAACATGATTTTGGAGTTGGGTTTCAATTTTTATAATTTTCCAAGCCGTGGAGAAATAATTACGAATTTTCAATGGAAAATATGGTTATTTGGGTTTATAAATCTATTTTGGAAAATATGTTGAGAATTTGGGTCTGAAATTTTGATTTGTTAGATAACATGATTAAAGTGAATTTTTGGGGATTTTTACAAAGTGATTTAGTATGGAAATTAAATTATTTTGAAAGGAGGACCTAAATGATTTAATTATTTTATTAACAGGTAGAGTTTTATTGTTAAAAGTTATAATGATTTTAGATTTGAGAAAATGCGGCAAAAATTATTCAAAATATTAAAAATTTTACGAAAGCCAATCAAATGTTTACAGGTAGGCAAGTTTGTTACAAAAAGTTTACTTTATTTGGTAAAAACAGCATTTTGCTCAGAAAAAGGGGTTCAGCCTTCTTTAGAAGGTCCCTTCGACAAAGACCTTTCGACTCCGACCTAGTCGAAACCTTCTAGGTCAAAACCAGTAACCTATGCACATGATATCATTCAAGTGGTATGTAGAGAATTGGACCAAGGCGGAACGTAGGGTGTTGAAAGGTTGCACTCGAAGGAGTTAGTTCCTTAGTTTATTTTGGTTTGAAAAGAAAAGCACTTGCCTGTTCTAAAGGGGTTTCGGCATAGTCAAAACCTATGGTTTCGAAAGGGTATTTCAAAGAGGCTTTTGAAAGAGAGCCACCACCTATATTTTACAATAAGTAGCTTCCAAAAGAATTACTTAGGTTTTGTTTAAAGCTTTCGGAAGGGGTAGTTTCGACGAAGTTAAAACCCTTCTTGGAATTGATGACCTTTCGATGGTATTGAAGATATCAATATTGTCGAAAGGTTCATTTGTTTTTATAAATACAAGCCACTTCCTAATGCTTCCGAAAGGGGTTAGGGGTTTCGAAGGCAAGGGTTTCGGAAGGGGTTTCGAAGCAAACCTTCAATTGTTTTACCCAGGTGTTTTATTGCTTTTGAAAGGATGGTTTCAACAACATCAAACTTCCCCAACACTTTTTGAATTAAAGAATGGTTTCGAAAGAGATTCTTTCTCCTATGTTCACTTTGACCCAAAATGATGTTTTAAGTAAAAACCCAATGTTTACAAAAAAGGGACTTTCAGTGATTTCGATGGGTAACCTTCACTGGTTTCGAAAGGGTACTTTCAAATTGTTTCGAAGCTATGCTTCTATACATATATGATAATACTTTAACATAGTCGAAAGGTTTCAAAAGAGATGTTTTAAAGTATTCGAATGGCAGGAGCCTAGTGTTTTAAAATAGACCTTTATGCTTTCAAAGGAGGTCATCCTATGTGGTCGGAAGCAGGGTTTTGAAAGGTTTTAAAACCCAAACTCAAATTTTAAAGGAAAAACCTATGGCTAAATAAAGGAGTTTTGAAATGACTTTAAGTATGTAAATTTGAAGAAGTATGGCCTTGATAAAAATATAAGTTAAAGGGATTAACTATATTCTATGGGAAATGTATTTCAAGGACCTAAAACCCATAGGAGTGGTATTGTTAAATTATTAGGTTTGCTTCTTCAAATATGAGTATATTCACATGATAAAGAACCCTTAACTATATTTTGGGGATAAATGGGTAGAAGAACCAGCTAGGTTAACCCAGTAGTGAATATAATTTGATTAAACTCCTGAATGAGTAGAATTGCATCCAGGAAGTTAGGGAGACCAAAATATAGGATGCCTAAACCTTGATGTTGTCCGAGAGATAGGTTCATAGTAAACCCATGAAAACTATGATTATGTAGTTATTGGAGGTAACCAACAGGTTCATAGTAAACCCATGTAAACTATGTATTATGTAGGTTGGCAGGGGCTAATTGGTTTGTAGTGAACCCATAAATACTATATCCAGATTACGAATTGACATCAGTCAATAGGTTCCTAGTCAACCCATGAAAACTAGGATAAGAAAGAAGTTAATGAAAGCATCAGTAGGTTCCTAGTCAACCCATGAAAACTAGGATAAGAAAGAAGTTAATGAAAGCAACAGTAGGTTCCTAGTCAACCCATGAAAACTAGGATGGAAAGTGAGTTACTGGATAAATCCATAGGTTCCTAGTCAACCCATGTAAACAAGGATAAGGGGATTAGTTATTCGAATGACTAATAGGTTCAGGGGGACCCATGAATTAATTAAGTTAATTGGCAGGAGCCTATAGGTTCTTGGTGACCCCATGAAAAGTATGAAATAGGACAGGGTGTCCATGTGTAATGAAAAAGGTTATTAGTAAACCCATGAAAACTAATAGGTTAGTATGACCCTATGAACTATAGTTATGACAGGGTGTCAATTTAAACTGAGGGATGGGAAATCCTAAATGTTTTGATATATGCATATCATCATAATATTTTGAAATGTATGTTTTTAACCATTGTGGATGCAGGAGCGCAGTATATGGTTTTATAAAGGTTTTAGGATACTAGTGAGGAGAAAACCTGTTCCGCTAAGCGGCGTGGTCTGACTAGATATCTAAAATGATCAAGATGTTAGATTATTATTCATACCAGGCTTTATGTCTGACTCGAAGTTTTTGTTTTTCTCTTAAACTCTCGGGTAGTCAATTGATTTTGAGTAGTTTGAAATTTAAGGTTTTTAGGTTCTCTTCTTAGACAAATAAAGCTTCCAGAGGCATGCAGGAGGTAGCTAGTTATTTAGAGTTATCTTTTTTCCGTTGTGTATTTGGATGTAAAGGGAGATTTATTAGCCTTATTATCACTCTGATCAACCAAGGGGGCATCTTCATATGTAGCTCTTGGTGTATGTGTAATATTATAATTTATTGAATGTGGTTAATGCTTTGGGATTATGTAATGAACATGAAATGTTTTGAATGGAATGTGGAAATATGTTTTTGAATTGTTAAATTTTTTTCATATTCTCGTGATCTGTGTATCAATTAATCTAGCACCACCATATTTGGTCATCGAGGATTAATAACTATGGATGACTACAACATCCGTAGCCTATAGTTTTGGGCCTCCAAGTAGGGGGGATGTTACAGATAGTTTCTTGGCCCAAAGGGGGACCATAGTACTTGTATATATATATATATATATATATATACATAAGTAGTTATAGTCTACTTCGGGTAGACATGGCATATCGTACGCGAACTTGGAGTCGGGACGACTAAGTAAAATAAAATACATAACATGTAATGGAAAGAAATCGAAAAAAACTATTGTTGTATACAAAGTGTATAATTTAACAGTCACTAGAATGTTGTTCTGACCTCCTCCTCATTACAGCCCATAAGATAGCTTTAAAGGGACAGGTACTAGTACCGGATGGGAACAGTGGAAGGATAGATTTCCTAATGCATGCTCAGGACTGACAGGGACACTTGATATTGAAAGTGTTAAGTTAGTCAATAAGTATATATTGTATTACACTTTAATATTCCTCTGTGAGTTATATCGATAGTGCTCTGATATGCATTTATTTGTTTACTTGTAGCATGTCAAATCAATGATTTATACTGATGGACTTGGGTTTTTGATTTAGCGAAAATTCAGGCCCACTGGGTTGTGGGTTATTGCATTTGGTATCAGTGCTTAGGTTAGTCGACCTTCAAAAATTAGGAAACGTTGAGTAAACGTATTTGTATTTTGCTTATAAATATAAATATATTGTATGCCAATCCTATAAATTTTGGCTATAGAGTAGTTGCAACCATACACTGAAATATGGATAAGTTGGTTATAAGTCAGAAAAATGAAAGAAGTTGAGGATGTACACCTTGTAGAAACCTGATCCTTAGCACCATATCGCAACACCCCTCTCGCCAGTCGCCATCGACCGTATCCCCCTCAATTGCGACTCCTCAAATGGTGCTCATGTGCGCCTCTCTCCCATTATCGCTAACCATCACGTTCCAACACTCACTTATACATACGCATTTTTTTCTTTGGACATGGTTTATGATTTAGGGTAGAAATTAGGAATTGGGGCAAGGTGGAATCGGATTTTGAATGGTTGGATACGGGTTTGGAAAATAGAAGAATAAGGGTTCGTGTTAAAGAAAAGGAATAAGAATTTTTAAATGGGCTTGGGCTACATATTGGGCTCTTTTAATTTAATTAACTTTTTAATTTATTTGTAATTAATTTCAATTTAGTTTAAATTAATTTACATTCCATTCTGCAAATTATATTTAGCAATTGGATAATTTTCCAATTCAATACTCGTTTATTTTTCACTATTTCAATCATGTAAAAATTATTTAAAGTTAAAAAAAATATTCGATTAAAACATTTTATTCAGTTTTGATATATTATTTGAAAAGAATTTGTTAGTTTAATTAAGTTTATTAAAACAAAATATTTTATTAGGTAGAATATAATTAACTAAAAATTTGTTTTCAAAATATTAATTATCAAATATCAGATTCAGACAAATTTATTTTAATTAAATTTATTTATCTATACGGCATAGAAAGAAGGGCTGTTACAGACTTCCCCTTTATGAAAATTGCATCCTCGCAATCTTATAAGGAAACGTCATATACAACTCAAACCCTGAACTTTCTTCGTATTTTAACCTTCTAATAGCTTACATAATCCTCTATGTGGCTCCATCGAACGTATTTTATCGTATGTTATAGATTCATTCAACAACTTTCTACTTACACATACAATAAATTTTGTGCAAAAATTTTAAATGTCGGAATTTTTGCAAAATTTCGCTAGAGTCTCCTTTATGCGGAGAGCGTATCCAAAAATCAAAACATAAATATTTCATAAATATATACATCCCAATATGGGGCATCCTAAAACACAGGAAAACAATACAATATCACAAATTATCTCTATATATCGCAAAAACGTACCTTTTAATTAGCATTTAAGCGAGCAATTTTGCTTTTATGTGAGCAAAAGCGAGCCAAAATCGCAAATTTGTTCAAATACGCTCCAATAGTACCTATTCTCAACAGAATTGATACATTAGTCACGCGTATAAAAGGAAGTATGATAAGTATGCGGCCATATAATGTAAAAGAAATGCAATGTTCATGTTTAACCACTTTATGAGAAACTTTCAAAGGTAGAAACCAACAAATCAGGTCATGGTTTCTATAAGTAAATTGTTACAAAGTGTGTTAGCTTGCCAAAATAATTTTCGGATCACAAAAATGTCAAATATAATTCAAGTTATGATGTTTTCCTTTAAGCATTAAATTTTAAAATTAACACACAAACGCAGGTCCACTTACCAGCCGGCGTTTTTAACCTTGAAAACTTTAAAATTTTGCAAAACACTTAAAAAAATTGTTGCTTATGTTCTTAGCTTTCCAGAATAGGAAAGATCATCAAAATCGGACAAACCGTTTCAAAATATGGCAAAATGAATACAACATTGTTTTAAATAACTTCCATTTTCAAGATAGCAATATCATCAAATTTTAACTCATGCTTTAACCTTAGCAATCCATTTTATTTCACATCTCACTCAAAAGAAACTTTTTTTCCATAGACATAGCTTTCTCATAAATTTAAAATCATTGAAATCAGATCATTAGATTAAGAGTTACAGTTGAAATAAGGTAAAGTTTTATTTCTAAAATCACATGTGTCGGCCAAAAATTTCTCCTGCCTTCAAATCGGTTTAAAAAAAATAGTAAATGTAAAATTTTTGTAAACTATTCAACATAGAAGTTAATCCTTATCAAACTATCTTTCCAACAAATTCAGAATAGTCAAAATTGCTTCACTCAATTAGGAAATATGGTTAATCAAGTTAAAACAAATTAGTCAAAACAACAGAACATAAAATGATGTTTAACTACAACTCAAATTTCAAACAATAACATGGAAAATTTTGGAAAACTAAGAATCACTTAAAACGGTTATTCAAGTAAAAAGTTATATGTATTTTACTGGAAGTATATTTATTTTTAATCCAAAATATATATTTACATCTCAAACTCCACTTTTTTCTAATAGATGTCGATATAATTATTTCACTTGTAGATGATTTAGGAGTTCATATGTGTATAAAATATTTATATAAATATTCTTATTTTGTTTCTCGACTTGGCAAAATTTTGCCATAATCTCCCTTATTTTATTGAGTTTTAAACCAAAAATAACATCTTACTCAACCAAATATTAACTCAAATCGTCATAAATTTTCATCATGCTTATTCTTATATGAAAGAATATCATCATATGTTTATCTCCAAAGTAAATTTTATTTTTATATTTTTATGAATGTCATATGATCTATTATAAGTCAAATTATGTTTTTTAACTTAGTTAATTTTTTTTAAAACAATAACTTCTTCATCTGAAGCCACACTTTACAAATATTTGAAAAAACATAGCTTTCCAAAAGTCATGTTTTGCTTTTCAAAATACATATTTTATAATTCCACTTAGTACAACATTTCACCAAATGCATTCTTTTAATTCACTCTTTCTTTTCGAAACAATATTCATATTCTACTTTAAATATTTGAGAAACATATGCATTTTGAAACCACTTCGAATTTAAGTAAAACATCATAATTCAAAATTTATTTAACATTTCTCACAAAGTTTTCTTTCCCAATCTCCTTTCATTTACAAAATTATAAACTTATAAAGTTGAAATGATTTAAGTAACTAAATTTTTTTACATAATATATTTTTTCCTCTCAAAACACTTTTTTTAAGTATATAAAATCCTCTCACACATTCTTGACATATCTTCACTTAAAGAAATCCATTATATCCATAATTAAATTTCATTAGAAAATTTCATTTTAATTCAAACTTAAGCAGATATAAATTTTCCACATATCAACTTACTTTAAATATACAATGTTGGTGCACCATAAATTTTAGTGATTCATTTCATCAATCGACTACAACTTTGACTGTCTAGGATAATATATCAACGTTGCCTTGCTAATATCCAGTGGCAGCATACGTCGTTCAAAATATATACAAATTTAACTAATTAATATTTTTGTTCTCTAGATAATATTTTATTTTATAAAAAAATATAGTTCTGAATAAAATTGTTCTTATATCCTTCCAAAATGTTATGTCAGTTTTGCCTCGTTTAATTGTTTAGTAATCCCTGTCGAATACATGTGCACTCGCATCGACCATAATTTTTAAAGCACTCAACGGACAAATTAACACCAAAATAAACTACTAAAACATTTTCAATCAGTTTATAAAATCAAGCACGTATTTTATCAAATAATTTTCTTGCTTGTAACGAAAATATTTATTTTCAAAATTCATATATACATCCAATTCACCAACAATTAACAACAATGAAAATCATCACAAAATATCCATCGATAAAATCAAATAAGCAATAATATAACAAGAAGCACATTTTCAAACAAACAAACAAATGCCTTCAGCGGAAAACTATCAATCAGTTTCCGTTGTGCTACTCTGATCACTACTGGATCCTCTTACTCTACTCGCTATATCACAGTTTAGAATTGTAAAGCATTCAATGCAAGATTCGAATCAGGTTCTTTTACAGCTTTCCTAACTGAACTACTTTAATCACATTTAAAGCCAGAGGTCTAACACTCACTATCAATACCAACATTACAGGCCATACTAGCTACTTCTACCTTCACAGCCTCATCAATTTCCTCTACATCTCATATAGAGATTTACATTCAAAAAATGATAAAAGAATTATATTATATAATATAAGAAAATACTAAAACGTATCGAGATGATTACCCTTGTAATCATCGTATATTCCTAATATCACTTAAGTATAAACAACAATCTACCACACACCTACAGGGACATGGATTCTAAGTCTTGCTAAGGTCAAACTCGTGTCTCTTATAATCTGTATTGTTCCAAACCAACTTTACTACCAACTGTAACACCCTACCTCTATACCCATAATACCAAAGCGTATTACAAGGTAATACTATCTGATAATACGGAGAATGAGGAGATATTGTGTTGTCACACATGAATATTTGTTTGGGCTAACACCGGTACATATTTAAAAAATCGTAAACAACTCATCTATACAAACTCAGTATTAGCACAAAGCAATAAACATGTGCATTTCCAGGATAGAACAATACACAATATAAAGTAAATCTCAAATAGCACAGAGTCAACAACGTAGCGATAACATATTATAAAATATACACAAATCAAGTGGGTCTACAAAAATAGTCAAATGCCCACAATCATCAAGATATAGAATGTGTAAATCCAATATAGTCATCCCAACTTCATCAATATACATGAGACGACAGTAATAAATAATGGTACACTAGTCAACTAATAAACTAGCCTCCGCCTACACCCAGCAATCACAATCTGGTCTCTTCATCCCTGATCCTGTAATGTCACAAACTGACTCGAGTATTATATAAATTACACAGGGGCCAGACTATACCTAGAACATAGGTATCAAAAGATAGCAACAACTATATATCCCAATATGGCATGCAGACTACTCACTATATGCATGACACCATACAAATATAACATGCACATATCATCTCCCAATCACTAAAAAATCAGATAACACATCAAGGTGTATCGTATCAAAATGGGTGAAATATTAACACATCCAACTATCATAAAAACAAAAAATCATCAAGTACCAAATGGGTAAGCACTCTGAATTGCCAAAGACTATACCTAGAACATAGGTATGAAAAGATAGCAACCACTATATATCCGAATATGGCATGCAGAATACTCACTCTATGCATGACACCATACCATATAACATGCACATATCATCTCCCAGTCACTAAAAAACAGATAACACATCAAGGTGTATAATATCAAAATGGGTGAAATATCAACACATCCAACTATCATAAAAACAAAAAATCATTAAGTACCAAATGGGTAAGCACTCAGAATTGCCAAAGACTATCCCTCAGATAATTGTATAGTAGACATACCAGGGGTCCATCTTACTTACCATATATAAAAACGCATAACAATCACCCAAATCAAACATACAAGAAATATAACTATGGCATACCCTCAGTATCCAGGGCCATCTCTCAGATAACCATATAAAAGATAATTACAGGGTCCAACTCCATGCTCTCATCACCTTTAGCTATCCTCGATAGTGGTATAATCGATGTGTATGAGGTTACACAACTCATAGACTCTCGGTCTTGTAAATACTCCAAGAGATCGATATCTCTGAAATAATCATACAGACTTCCAACCTTATAGTAATCAACTTAGCTCTCAGGCAATGAAATAATCATGCAATCTCTCGGACCTTTAATAATCCACTCAACTCTTAGTATCGTGGATAATCATTAAGATTCTTAGTCATATATGCTCTACACATCATAAATATCTATTTCGTCATCGGTCTTGATAAATGATCAGATTGACTCTCAGCTATAAACACAACAATCTCATATAGGTGAATAAGTAGGTGTCCATAGCATCTCATGGTATCTCATTAATAATAACCAGATGGGAGACCGACAGCTCTCAGCCTACTCCATGGGCCTTCCTCACACGCTCTCAGCGCTACTCTTATAGTTTTTAGTTACCTAGACGGCCATCGTGACCCAATATCCATCAAGTGCATGACTACGCTATGCAATGGTTACGACCTTGCAAGTGCCCATAATGGTAACGGACTGTTGGCCTAAGTGATACAAGGGTGGTGGCTCTCAGCCATATACATCAACATGCACGTCATGGATTCAAGGAGCGACCCTGCAATTTGGACACTAGGATGGATACTGGCCAATCTGGTTTACTCCCTGGCGTATAATAGGAGTACACACAATAAATAGACACTCTTATGGCTCTCAGCCTACTCACGCTTACCGAGCATCACCTTAAATATAATACCTCGTATACTCGCCCCTACTAGAGTGACATCTACCTATAGAAAGTAATCGAACAAATATCTACTCAGGCGTCCTGTGCTACCTGGTGTTACCCGTTTGTTTACTCAATGCCCGTAAATCGCACTCGTCATCACATAATTTTTCTACATAACAAACCCAAAGCATAACCAAAGAAATATTACTGAAAGTTACATACCAGATAGTACTGTAACTCTGTTTTTTTTAATTCCTCATTACATAGAAATATAAATCAATCAAAACATACAATTCTATTATTTATTGATTCGAAAGGGGTTTAAATATATATTTTCTCCAAAATCTTCAAAATAAATTCAAATATAAATTTTCAATCAAAAGAAAATCAATTTATTAAATTTTCATTTTCCCCACAAAATCCATTTCCTATATCAAAATAAATAGTTGCAAATCTATTATTTAATTACAAGAAAATATATAAATTATAAATCAATTCCAAATCACTTAAAAACTCTTTCCAAAAATAATTCATACATTTTTAAAGTTCTTCTCTAATAATTGAAAATAATAATATTAATAAAGGAGTTTTATAATTCAAGATTTCCTTTAAACAACAAATTTAATTATTTATACTTTTCCAGTAAGGATTTTCAATTAAAATAACCTTCCAAAGCCATAAAATAAAATTTCATAAATGAAAATTTCCATTTGATAAATAAATTGCACTCCACTTATTATAACCTCGAATTATTATTTTTTATGAATTTCCAATCTATTAAATCCAAAATAAAATTAACTTATCACTTTTAAAAATATCATTTCCATAACCACCCTTTAAATATTTTTATAATCAACAATAAAGGAATGAAAATATAAATATTTTAAAATTCAACTTATTTAATAAAATTGAAAAATTCATCATTTCTCAAATAATTTCTAGTCAGAATACTCAAACAATTTCTTTAAATATTTTCTATCATAAATAATATTTCAAATTTTAAATAAAATCATTCTAAAATCCACTATTTATTCCCAAAATATTTCATTTCTCAAAACCTTCCATTTTAATTAATTAATTCCCTTCGATCAATTACTAATGTGATCTCGTCACAGCAACAACCAATTAGAGATACGCAATTCTATTTTATCCAATCCAACGCTATAACCAACAATTCATTAATATCTTACCACAACAAATAAACAAAGGAATGGGTATTTCAACATAAACGATCGATAATCAATGCATCCAATTTCATCTAATTAAATTCATATCAACCAAAATTCCATCATCGAACAATCAATGTAAACCATAGAAAATAAAATCTAGAACATAGTTATGAGTTACAAGAATAACTCACCAAAGGATGCGTTAAGATGGAATTCACTCTACCAAATCTATAGTAGCAGTTTCCCAATTTGAACACTTACTCGGTCAATAAAGACTATCATGAAATAGAATCACCAAATCATTGCTAGCAGCCCATGCCTATAGCCTCACATGCACAATCCCCCAGCTTCCATCGACGTTAATTCGCCCACCTGCCTAGGTCCTTACATCATTGCCCATATCCCCAAACAATCACCAGTAGCTACCTTATCATTATCACCATATTGCGACACCCATATCGCCAGCCGCCATCGATTGCATCCCCCTTAATCGCGACCCCTCAAACGGTGCTCATATGCCCCCCTCTCCCCTTTCTTGGCAATCATCGATGTTCCAGCACGCGCTTATACGTATGCTTTGTTTTTCTTTAGACACAATTTATGTTTTAGGAAATAAATTAGGAATTGGGGCGAGATGGTATCAGATTTTAAATGGCTAGATATGGGTTTGGAAAATAAAAGAATAGGGGTTTATGTTAAAGAAAAGGAATAAGCATTTTTAAATGGTCTTGGGCTACATATTGGGCTCTTTTAATTTAATTAACTTTTTAATTTATTTGTAATAAAATTTCAATTTTGTTTAGCTAATTTATATTCCATTCGATAAATTATATTTTGACAATTGGATAATTTTCCAATTCAATACTCATTTATTTTTTCACTATTTCAATCACATAAAATTTATTTAAATTTTAAAAATATTTTATATTCAATTAAAACATTTTATTCAATTTTGATATATTATTTGAAAAGAATTTCTTAATTTAATTCAATTTATTAATACAAAATATTTATTAAATAGAATTTAATTAACTAAAAATTTGTTTTCAAAATATTAATTATCAAATATCAAATTCGAACAATTTTATTTTAATTAGATTTTTTTATTTATACGGCGTAGAAAGAAGGGTTGTTACATATGTAGCACTACGGTGGACCAGTGAGAGGAGGTGGATGCTAAACGACCCTATAGGGCATGAGGTTCGTCCAGAGTGTGAATCAGTTAGTTAGCACGAGGACAAAAGGTGAGCATATAGAGCAAGCGACTAGTCTAGGGCTTGAGTCGGTGGACAATAAGCGACCTTGTAGTGCACGGGGCGAGTCTAGGAAAGTGAGTCCACATAGATATGATACGATATGACTAGAGTTACATGACAAAGGTATGATGTGGCTATAGGATGTGTGGCGATCAAGCGATAGACTCATATCATGCTATAGTATTATTTTTGCAGTATATGTGGAGTCGAGTATGGCTCACTTAGTAGAGTTATGTCTAACCCACTCCTATTTTTTCCATTATATATATGTCCAAGTTGATGGGTTTGGAGACAAAATGGTACTAGAGACATAGATTTATTCATGTATATATTATGTGTGATGTATATAAGTGTTGTAACCTGGATTTAACTATCGGTATGGATTGGGTTGTAGTTATATTATTCAAACATATGTATTTGATATTATAGAGATGTTATGGTGATATGACTGATTATTCGTGATGTATTATATTTTATTTCCTTTCGTTGTGAGACTCCGAAAGTAGATGATTAATAGGTAGTGTTAGTTAGAATTGCATCTGAATTGATATCTGTCGGTAGTTATATATATTTTATCTTACCCCAATGCCTCGTCCTTTCAGTTCTCAAGATGTCAGCGTCATTTCAGGACTGGGCTTGGGGTTATTACATTTTGTATCAGAGTATAGGTTAGGATCTAGGATAGGAATTAGGAATGCATTAAAAGAGCATATTTGTAGATATATAATATATATATAGGAGCCAAGTACATATGCACGCGCCAACTAGAATTCCAATTTTTTTTACTATCTATTGGAGTTGCTAATGAATCTCATTTTTACTAATAATGAGTAATTCAGTCAAAACTGGAATAAATACCAATGCAGCTAATATTCTAGCACCCAAGTAGATGTGCTGGATATTCCTGAAGTTAATATTTTAGTATGGTTCAGACACTATATTTAGATGATGAGCCAAGCTAGTTCCAACCCTACTGAACCTGCAACCACCAGTACCATTGCTAACCACGGTGTGATTCCAGCCATAACCCCACCAACCATTGACTTTCCTAAGTCATGTAAGGATTTCTCCAGCCATGGTGGGAAGCCTTTTACCAAATAGAATCATACTCGGTGACTCGAGCATGGTTGAATGATTGTGAAAAAAAATTCAACCTGTTAAGACTTGTGTTTGCCCTAAAATTGGGCACAAACCCCAAATGTCGTGAAAGCACTAGTGTATGAACACAAATTAGTAGTATGTAATCACAGATCTCAGATCTAAGTAATGCAGAGGATAAAAGGTGAAGAATAATAAACTTAAAACAGAAAGAAATAGACAGAGACACAAGATTTATAGTGGTACGGCGATCTTGCCTACGTCCACTTTGAAGTAGTTTGCTTTATTGATCAATCTTTGACGATTACAAGTGAATTAAATGAATTACAGCAGGTAATTATGATTTGCAGTAGTGGAATTCGTTGGTAGCAGCAACAATGGAGTTCAGATCTGGATCCGGCAGAGTCTAGGTGTTGAAGATCTCAAAGAAGAAGAAGAACCCCTTTTCTGTTGGCTTTGGGGGTCTATTTATAGGTGTAGGAGGATGGTATTTCGCTCAGATCTCGGGAGACCCTCTCTGGCACGTGACCAGGCCCGCGCGCCCAAACCCGTGAAGTTCCGGTCCGATCCGTGATCGATACGAACAGATTTCGTATCGATCAAGATTTCATCCAATGTAGTCAAAATTTGGCGTGGACATTCTTTAGCATGCACGTAGTCTTCTGTGAAAATTTCATAGCATTTGGACTTGTATATTAGGAGATATGATCGATACGAATTGGGATTCTCGGTGGTTGTTTGGTTCGACTCGCTCTTGTTTCGACTCGCTTTTATTCGACTCGCCATGGTGGGAAGCCTTTTACCAAATAGAATCATACTCGGTGACTCGAGCATGGTTGAATGATTGTGAAAAAAATTTCAACCTGTTAAGACTTGTGTTTGCCCCAAAATTGGGCACAAACCCCAAATGTCGTGAAAGCACTAGTGTATGAACACAAATTAGTAGTATGTAATCACAGATCTCAGATCTAAGTAATGCAGAGGATAAAAGGTGAAGAATAATAAACTTAAAACAGAAAGAAATAGACAGAGACACAAGGTTTATAGTGGTACGGCGATCTTACCTACGTCCACTTTGAAGTAGTTTGCTTTATTGATCTATCTTTGACGATTACAAGTGAATTCAATGAATTACAGCGGGTAATTATGATTTGCAGCACTGGAATTCGTTGGTATTAGCAGTAATGGAGTTCAGATCTGGATCCGGCAGAATCTGGGTGTTGAAGATCTCAAAGAAGAAGAAGAACCCCTTTTCTGTTGGCTTTGGGGGTCTATTTATAGGTGTAGGAGGCTGGTATTTCGCTCAGATCTCGGGAAACCCTCTCTGGCATGTGACCAGCCCCGCGCGCCCAAGCCCGTTAAGTTCCGGTCCGATCCGTGATCGATACGAACAGATTTCGTATCGATTAAGATTTCATCCAATGGAGTCAAAATTTGGCGTGGACATTCTTTAGCATGCACGTAGTCTTCTGTGAAAATTTCATAGCATTTGGACTTGTAGATTAGGAGATATGATCGATACGAATTGGGATTCTCGGTGGCTGTTTGGTTCGACTCGCTCTTGTTTCGACTTGCTTTTGTTCGACTCGCTCTCGTTTGCATCGTTGTTCGACTCGGTCTGGCTCGAGTCGCTGCTTGACATGATGACGTAGCATTTATTCGTATTGACTGATGTGCCTTGCTTCGCATTGATGGACACGAAGTAGAAGTCTCCGGATGGATGCGAAGTGGAGCGAGTCGAAATAGGGTTCTCTGATGGAGTCGAACTGGATGGAGTCGAACAATGGTTTTCTGAAGGATGCGGAGCGAGTCGAACAGAGGTTTGAGGTGGAGTTGAAGTGGAGCGAGTCGAAGTGGAGCGAGTCGAAGTAGGCTTCCATGATGGATTCGAGCAGAGCGAGTCGAAGTGGGCTTTCCTGAGGGATGCGAAATGAGCGAGTCAAAGAAGGCTCTTCTGAGGGATGCGAACTGAGCGAGTCGAAGAACACTCTTCTGAGGGATGCGAATTGATTCAGTCGAAGGAGGCACTTATGAGGGATGCGAACTGAGCGAGTCGAAGGAGGCTCTTCTGAGGGATGCGAACTGAGCGAGTCGAAAGGGGCTGTTTTTAATCAACTTTGCATCGGTTGTAACTTGAGCATACGAACTCGGATTGTCTTGAGATTTGGAACGTTGACTCTCATAGCCTAGCTCGTCATGTTATATCAATTTAAGCTCGATCCGGACTCAGACAAAATTCATCGATATCCATTGTGAGCCTGTGTATAACCGATCTCTGGGATGGATCGTCATTGGTTTACTAGTCAATCCCTTGGTGTCACGACCTTGCCAAAAGGCGGGATAACATTTGCCCCCCAAAACATGCCTTGTGATAAGAAGGTGTGTTTTGTAATGCGATAAGCTGGATGTTCATATCCTGTTGATGACCTGCAAAGAAATTGATAGTTTTATTTGACCACGAATGACGATCGTTCGGGATCGTATGTCATTCGAGGTGATATGTGACCGCTCGCGGTCGGATGCCGTTCGCGGCGAATGGTGACCGTTCGCGGTCGGGGTGCCGTTCGAGGCGATTTGTGATCGTTCGCGATCGGGTGCCGTTCGAGGCGATTTGTGACCGTTCGCGGTCGGGTGCCATTCGAGACGATTTGTGACCGTTCGCGGTCGGGTGCCGTTCGAGGCGATTTGTGACCGTTCGCGGTCGGGTGCCGTTCGCGGCGATTTGTGACCGTTCGCGGTCGGGTGCCGTTCGCGGCGATTTGTGACCATTCGCGGTCGAGTGCCGTTCGAGGCGATTTGTGACCATTCGCGGTCGGGGTGTCGTTCGAGGCGATTTGTGACCGTTTGCGGTCGGGTGCCGTTCGCATCGATTTGTGACCATTCGCGGTCGGGTGCCGTTCGAGGCGATTTGTGATCGTTCGCGATCGGGGTGCCGTTCGAGGAGATTTATGACCGTTCGCGGTCAGGGTGCCGTTCGAGGCAAAATAAGTGTGCCCGGGGAGGGACATAATATCATCAATGTCAGATTTCATGTTCGAGTGAGTTTCTGAGTTGTTTGTGGTGGCGGTTTATCGCTGTCTCAGAGCATGCCTGAGGACCGTTCGTGATCCCTTACATGTGTAAGTGGCTTAGCCGTCATGGTATCACAAATGGCATGCTTTTATTCAAAACGAGTTTTTTCAACAGAAATGTTCAACAAAATCATGTTCAAATATTGAAAATGGAAAATAAAAGTAAAACAGGGACGTCAAAGTGCAAACACCTACACCGTTACGATTAGTAGTCATATCAGAGCATGCTTGAGGATCGTTCGCGGTACTGTACATGTGTAAATGACTTAATCATGTTGGTGTGGAGTTTGCTACTTATTCGTCATTACCCCAATCAATTGATGATAAGCTGACGCCGCGATCCTGAGCCGTCCCCAGCAGGTGCAGGTGGTGGTCGCTCCCGTTCCACCATTGTCATTCCCCTTCTTACATACTGTGATAGCATACCATTCCGGATATGTCCCTCAACCTCATCCTTCAAGTGTCTGCAGTCATTCGTGTTATGACCCTTCAGCTCGTGGAATAGGCAATACTTGTCGGATCTTCTTTCATTGTTGGTTGGATCCCTTCTCATCGGTCTTCGATAGGGAATCTGCCCCTTAGTATCATGGTAGATACACTCCAAAGTCTCATTCAACTCCGTATAAGAGGTGAATCTCGGTTCCTTTCATGGTCGCGCCGGTCCATCTCCATTATCCTCAGCTTTTCGTTTCCCTTTATCGTCGCCTGAATCTTTTTTGGGAGGGTTTTCACTCTTGATTGCATAAACAGCAACTCCTTCTCCTTCCTCTCTTTTAGCATTTGCATCCTCTAACCGTAAAAATCCTTCAGCCTCGTGATAAAATTCTCCCAGATCCATCGGTGGATCCCTTGTCAATGAATTCTTGCATTTTGTGCCATCAGCTATGCCAGATACAGCCGCCATCAAAACCATAGATGGATCGGGTCGATCCACTAATGCTGCCGTTCATTGAATCGCGTAAGAAAGTTCCTCAAAGACTCCCCACTTCTTTGCTTCAGTGCTGCCAGACTCATCACATTCCTGGGTCTTGAAATGTGAACTCTGAATTGCCTCATAAACCTCTCAGTCAGATCAGTCCATGTTCCTATGGAGCCATTCTTCAGTTGCCTAAACCATAGTGCTGCGATGTCTGTCAAATACAATGGGAAGCACCGGGCCATGACCTCCTCCGATGCCCCCAACGCCTCCATATGCCTCATGTATCGTGTCAGATGTACTGCAGGATCTGTCCTTCCATCGTACGTCTCTAATGTTGGTAGCTTGAATTCTTGTGGGTTTCTGGCTTGCCTGATCGTAGGAGCAAACGAACTCCTATTCACATCCTCCAGATCTCTATTCACTAGTCCGCCTCTCATGGCTCGTCTGACCATCTCCGTCAATCTGTCATTATCTCCAAGTTGTAGTCCTTGTCTGTTGCTTCCGATTTGCCCCCCGAGTTCACGAGGGACTCCTAGAGTCTGCTCTCCTAAACGAGTATTCGCTTCTCTATCAACGTCGCGCTGCGCAGCTCCTCCTGGTACTGCTCCTGGGATCGGGTCAACGTGCTCTGGGTAAGTGCCCCCTAGTTCTGGGGCTGTGCCAGATGGTCCTACTCCGTTCTGAACTCTGGTTGCTCCTTGATTCTGCGCTCCAAGCTGCCCAATCTGAAGAAGCAAGTTCTGGATCATTTCCTCTTGTCTTTTCATCATTGTCTCTATCTCATCCCTGGTGATGAAGATTGATGTCTGATTTGCACCTGAGGAAGCCTCTTGACTCCCTTCATGTTGACCTCTCTCCGCCCTTTGTCTTCTATTTGATTGCCTTGTCATAGCTTCTCAGATCTGAATTCCTCGAGCCTTCAAATTCAATTTCCAAATGATAGAATTCCTGAAGTAGCCTTCTCAGTGAAAGCACCAAAGTGTTTGCCCCAAAATTGGGCACAAACCCCAAATGTCGTGAAAGCACCAGTGTATGAACACAAATTAGCAGTATGTAATCACAGATCTCAGATCTAAGTAATGCAGAGGATAAAAGGTGAAGAATAATAAACTTAAAATAGAAAGAAATAGACAGAGACACAAGGTTTATAGTGGTTCGGCGATCTTGCCTACGTCCACTTTGAAGTAGTTTGCTTTATTGATCTATCTTTGACGATTACAAGTGAATTCAATGAATTACAGCGGGTAATTATGATTTGCAGCACTGGAATTCGTTGGTATTAGCAGTAATGGAGTTCAGATCTGGATCCGGCAGAATCTGGGTGTTGAAGATCTCAAAGAAGAAGAAGAACCCCTTTTCTGTTGGCTTTGGAGGTCTATTTATAGGTGTAGGAGGATGGTGTTTCGCTCAGATCTCGGGAGACCCTCTCTGGCACGTGACCAGGCCCGTGCGCCCAAACCCGTGAAGTTCCGGTCCGATCCGTGATCGATACGAACAGATTTCGTATCGATCAAGATTTCATCCAATGTAGTCAAAATTTGGCGTGGACATTCTTTAGCATGCACGTAGTCTTCTGTGAAAATTTCATAGCATTTGGA
Organism: Allium fistulosum; assembly: GCA_030737815.1. Classification (NCBI taxonomy): domain Eukaryota; kingdom Viridiplantae; phylum Streptophyta; class Magnoliopsida; order Asparagales; family Amaryllidaceae; genus Allium; species Allium fistulosum. The sequence continues at coordinate 1,286,071,794 of CM060903.1, read as the reverse complement.
CTTGTAGATTAGGAGATATGATCGATATGAATTGGGATTCTCGGTGGCTGTTTGGTTCGACTCGCTCTTGTTTCAACTCGCTTTTATTCGACTCGCTCTCATTCGCATCATTGTTCGACTCGGTCTGGCTCGAGTCGCTGCTTGACTTGATGACGTAGCATTTATTCGTATCGACTGTTGTGCCTTGCTTCGCATTGATGGACACGAAGTAGAAGTCTCTGGATGGATGCGAAGTGGAGCGAGTCGAAATGGGGTTCTCTGATGGAGTCGAACTGGATGGAGTTGAACAATGGTTTTCTGAAGGATGCGGAGCGAGTCGAACAGAGGTTCTGAGGTGGAGTTGAAGTGGAGCAAGTCAAAGTAGGCTTCCATGATGGATTCGAGCAGAGCGAGTCGAAGTGGGCTTTCCTGAGGGATGCGAACTAAGTGAGTCGAAGAAGGCTCTTATGAGGGATGTGAATTGAGCGAGTCGAAGAAGGCTCTTTTGAGAGATGCGAACTGAGCGAGTCGAAGAAGGCTCTTCTGAGGGATGCGAACTGAGCGAGTCGAAGGAGGCTCTTCTGAAGGATGCGAACTGAGCGAGTCGAAGGAGGCTCTTCTGAGGGATGTGAACTGAGCGAGTCGAAGGGGGCTGTTTTTAATCAACTTTGCATCGGTTGTAACTTGAGCATACGAACTCGGATTGACTTGAGATTTGGAACGTTGACTCTCATAGCCTAGCTCGTCATGTTATATCAATTTAAGATCGATCCAGACTCGGACAAAATTCGTCGATATCCATTGTGAGCCTGTGTATAACCGATCTCTGGGATGGATCGTCATTGGTTTACTAGTCAATCCCTTGGTGTCACGACCTTGCCAAAAGGCGGGATAACAACTTGGTAATGCTACAAAGAGACACTTAGCTGCTTGGCATTTGAAAGGTGAGGAGCAAGTTGGTGGGAAGTGGTAACAACTGAAGTGAATGAGAGTACTATTACTTGGAGGATGTTCAAGTCGAGGTTGGAGGCTAAGTTTATTTTTGTTACTGAGAAGGATTTATTATCGAAATTTTTTATTCATTTGAGGCAAGAAGAAATAACAATTGGAGAGTATGTAAGCAGGCTCAATGAGTTCGCCCGATTTGGATTTGAATTAGTGAATACCGTGAAGAAGAAGAAGGCATTGAAGTTCGCGAAGGGTTTGAATTCTTCTACGAGAGAACTTTCACTGAATCAACTACCATATGAAGTTACTTTTAAAGGACTAGCAAAGGCAGCATTACTAAATTCTCTGAATGGAACTATGATTAAGGACCAAATTATGGAAGTGGAGAACCAGGAGTAAAGTAAACGTAAAGGAAATGGAACATAAAGAGGGCAAGGCAAGAAATAGACGATTGCTTATAACCGATGTCCGAAAGTGTGACACATAGCCAAGAATTGTAGGACAAATCTTTCGAAGGGTAAATGTTATAGCTGCAACCAAGTAGGACACATAACAAAGTATTGTATGGCAGCCCCAGCTTAGAAGAAAATGAACTGGTATAACTGTGATCGGTTCGGACACATGAAAAGGGATTTCCTAGTTCTAAAAAATGTAGGTCATGTTATAAAGGAATATGCTCTAGATGCCATCCCAACTTCTAGTAAAGCACCACCGTTAGCTCAAGAAAAGGGGAAGAAGATTGTGATAGAAGGTATGTTGATTTTTTATGATTCTCCTATTCATACTTTATTTGACACTAATGCATCTCATTCATTCATAACGAGTGCATTAGTCGATAGTTTAGCACGTAAACATGACCTTGGGCTTGAATCCACTTCAATGTCGAAGCTTTTCGGAGGATCGACCTATTTATAAATGCTATGTTGTAATTTAAAGTTGGTTATTCATGTCGTGAAGTTTCCTTGTGATGCATATGTACTGGGGTATGGGGTGATTTTAGGAATGGATTGGATGTCCCACTATAAGGTATTATTGGATTGTAATAGGAGGATGATTCGATTGAGGAAGGGCAAAGGACATGATTTGATTCTATGTTGTGAGCTTGATATTTCTGTTATAGAGACATATTTGTGTTCATTCAGTCTGTGATAGGAAGAGCTATCATGTATACCCGTACTAAACGATTATCCAGATTTATTTGAAGGAATTTTTGGTTTCCCTCCCCAAAGAGAAATTTAATTTCGTATTAATCTCGAGAAAGAGGCAAGGTCGATAGTGATGCCTCTTAGGCATGTGGCTCTAAAAGAGAGAAGAGAATTGGATAAGCAAGTTTCACAATTGTTGCAGAAAGGCTTTATTCGGACGAGTATCTCAGAGTAGGAAGCGCTTGTCTTTTTGCTACTAAGGCAAACGGTTCTTTAACGTTATGCATCGACTATTGAGAATTAAATAGGCTAATGAAGAAAAATCACTATCCATTGCCTCACATTGACAACCTCTTTGATCGGTAAGTTAGGACGAAGGTTTTCTCTCAGCTTGATTTGGCACCTGGGTTTTACCAGTTGAGAGTGGCTGAAGATAGTACCCAAAAGACCGCATTCCATACTCCTGATGGATTTTTTGAGTGATTGGTTATGCACTTTGAATTAACTAATGCTCAGGCTTATTTTGTGGTTTTGATGAGCAGGGTATTTAGGGAGTAGTTGAATGGGTTTGTTGCAGTCTTTGTGGATGAAATTCTTGTTTATTCTAGAAGTGAGGTAGAGCATGAGATTCATTTGAGAGAAGTAATGCATGTCTTAAGGAGAAATCTATTAAAGGCTAAGTTCAGTAAATGTCACTTCTACAGGAAAGAAGTTCGTTTCCTTAGGCATGTTGTATATGTACATAGATTGGCTACTAACCCAGGGAAAGTAGTTGTGGTTAGAGATTGGAAGACACTAAAGAACGCTTCACAAGTCCATAGCTTTTTGGGTTTGGCTGGGTTCTATCAGAAGTTTGTAAAATATTTTGCAAAGATATTAGCTCCTCCGAACCGTTTGATGAAGAAGGATCTGATTTATACTTAGAGTCCGAAGTGTGAAATGGCGTTTGTTCGATTAAAGGAGTTGTTGAGGAGTGCTTCAGTTTTGGTTATCCAGATGGTACCAAACCTCTACTTATGTATATTGATGCATGTAGTACTGGTCTTGGTGTTATCCTTATGTGATAAGGAAAGGTTGTAGCATTTGCAAGTCGGCAGTTGAAGAATCACAAGATGAATTATCTGACACATGGCTTGGAATTGGCTGCTATTGTATGTGCATTGAAGTCATGAAGGCGCTATCTATTGGGTGAGAGATATGAGTTGTTTATGAACCATAAATCTCTCAAGTATTTTTTTCTCAAAAGGACCTGAATTTAAGACAGCAACGGTAGATGGATTTTTTATCATCGTACGATTCTGGGATTTCCTATACTCTAAGAGAATGTGGTTATGGACGCTTTGAGTAGGAGGTATGCTTAAGTGAATGCTAGGTTATTAGAATGGAGGAATTTGGGGTTCATACAAGAGTTTGATTTCTAGCCTCGATTAGAGTATGCACCTGGACTGCTAGCAGTAATGGAGGGCATACTTGCATTGATGGAATGTATTGGGCTGAGCCAAGAGCAAGATGCATCAGTTGTTAATACTATAAAGCAGCTAGAAAGGGTTGAATGATCGAGCCATTTGGATCATTACTCCAAAGAACGAAAAAGTTACTTAGGGAGTGACAGAAGGCTATGTGTACCACATGTAAAAGAATTGATAGAGGAAGTCTTGGGTGAGTGTCATCGCTCTAGGATGGCTATTCATTCAGGAGAAAATAAGATGTATTGGGATGTGAAGATGATATTCTATTGATCGAGGATGAAGAGGCAGGTAGCAGAGTATATAGTGAAGTGTATGACGTGCCAGAGGGTGAAGGCGGAACAAAAGAAGCTAAGTGGGCTATTGCTTCTGTTACATGTACCGTAGTGAAAGTGGGAATACGTATCTATGGATTTTGTGGAAGGATTACCTTAGAGTAGAGAAGAAAATGAAAGCATATGGGTTGTTGTAGATTGTCTCATGAATAGGGTGCACTTTATTCCGATTAAGAGTACGAGAACAGTGGTGACATAAGCAACACGGTATATTAGAGAAGTTGTCTGACTGCATAAAGTTCCAACTAGTATAGTAAGGACCGAGATCCACTTTTTACGAGTGAATTCTGGGGGAGTCTATAAGAGGCATTAGGGACGAAGTTGAATTTAAGCTCGGCATACCACCTGCTGATCGATGGGTAGACGGAGAGGGTAAACAGACCATTGGAGGATTTATTGAGAGCTCATATACTTGATTTTGAAGGATCTTGGAAGGATAATCTACCTCTTGTAGAGTTTGCATATAATAACAGCTAACAGGAAAATATAGGCATGGCATCGTTCGAAGCACTACATGGAAGGCCGTGTAAGTCATCTTCGTATTGATGGGAGTCTATAGATAGAATTATTGGATTCAGAGATGGTTAGAGATATCATGGAAAAGGTGGAGCTTATAAGGAAAAGGATGAAATTGCATAGGATTGATATAAGTCATATGCAGATAGGAGAAATGATTTGGAATTCGAAGTGGGGGATTTAGTTATTGTTAAAGTTTCTCTGTTGAAGGGGGTAGTAAGATTCGGAAGTTCATGAAAGTTAGCACCCAAATTTGTCAGCCCATTTCTAGTGTTGGAGAGGGTAGGGATTTTAGCGTACATAGTGGAGCTTCCAAAGAAGATGGAAGGGAGTCCAAAACGTGTTTTACACATCACATTTGCGAAAATGTATACACGACCCAACAAATGTGATTGCACCTAGTCAATTGGAAGAAGCAGAGATGGAATCTGAGCCAAATTCATCCCAAGGTCCAACTCCTATTGTCGAACAAAGGGGTGAAACAACTTAGAAATAAGATAGTGAAATTGGTTAGAGTGCAATGAGGAAACGACCTAGTGTAGAGTACGTGGGAGCCAGAGGAGAAGATGAGGGCTACACTTCCTTAGCTTTTTTCGGTACATTTCCTAATTTAATTTGATTTGGTTTCCTTAGATAGATTATTTTAGGATTAGGATTTGGATGCCATGGATGGATTTATTTTTTGACTTTATGTATGTGAGTTAATTTGTTTTCATATAGATATATATATATATATATATATATCTGTGTGTGTATGTATGTATGTGTGTATATATATATATGTATGTATATTTATATGGCTGTATGTATGTTTGTATGCATGCATGCTTATATTAGGATGTTGTGCATCATGCCTAATATGTCATCTTACCACATTCATATAGAATGCATTAGCTGCATTTATGCATTGAAAGGGTAGCAACTACAAGTTCATGACATGCATTCATACCTATATACAATTGATATCATTCATTTATTATATATATATATATCTTGTTTGCATAAATTGAATGCTATTTTTATGACTTGGTTGATATATGTTTTACGAGTGAGCATTATATTATATTTTATGTTCCTTAGGGATTTCGAGAACGAAATTTTTTTAAGTGGGAGAATGTAATACTGTGAAAATTTAACAAATATTTTAATTAAATATTAGTAAAAGAATAATGCGAAAATAATTGAAATTAATGAATTAATTAAATAAACTAAATATAAGAATGGGCCAAATGGTCATTTTCATGACTTTGGACTTTGACGACAAAACGGGTGTCATTGCAACCATCTCGTTTTTCTAATTCATTCGGTATTTTGATTTGTGTCGTTTGGAGTCCATATAAGGGAATTGTAGTTGAGACATCGTTTAATCGAACGAGCGCCAAAGCTGGGGTTTGAGTTTGAATTTGAAAATAGACGGAATGTTTTCCCTCCAACGGTTTAAGAAACCGATTCTTACCTTACATACCCTGTTTCAGAAAACCACCCGATTACTTTCTTTTTCGTTCTTTCTCTTAATCTAACTAAGATCAAATCCAAATATCTCCTTCTAAACTCCACTAAAACGAGTGAAACCAGCGGCATGGCGGAGCTTTTGGATAAGGCTACGTACTATCAATGATTTTGAGGCGGAAATCTAACGTGAGGAGGCACAACAGGCCAAACAGTGGAGGTTTAGGTTAAAAACGAAGTGTTGGTGAGTGATTCATCACATACCTTCATATAATGCAATTATAATGCTATGTACATGACATGTTGGCTATATTAGTATACTTTAACACCTATAAACACTTAATTTTGGATTAAATGTGGATTTGGAAGGGATCTTGCTAATAACATCACATAGAAACTAGGCTTTCATAAGATAAGGAAATTTGAGAATTATATATTGAATTGACAAAATAAATTATCAAACCGGATTTAGGGACATAGGGCACATCCTTAGGCGACTAGAGGCGGAGCGGAGGTAGCTAGAGGCGAAAAACAATGATGAAAACAACTAAATTCGAAATTGGAAATTGGCCGAAAATCGAGTACTCAATCCATCGATGGGTGGAACCGGGGCACCGGTAGCCTATTCTGGGCACAGGTTGAACCTGAACCCAGAAGGGCATATATAAATAATAAATGATCAATTGAGTCTTGTTTCTCTTATGTTTCGGAGGATGGTTGCAGCCCGATGACGAGGCAAATGACAATGATACGAATTTAATGAATGGTTGTGATGATTGGTTGTTATTTGAAATAAATATATACATTATTGCGATGCAGAGAAGTGATACGATGTGGTGAATATAAAAAGTGATGTGGCATTGTCACGGGATATGGATATGGATATGGATACAGATATGGGCACAAATATGAATGCAAATATATATATATATATATATATATATATATATATATATATGCGAATGCAGACCTATGACACAAGTAGGTGATCCACGTATTGTGTTGCACCTATGTAATGCTACAGTGGACTAACGGGAGGAGGTGGATGTTAAGCGGCCCTATAGGGCATGAGTCTAGTCCAGGGCATGTATCCAGTTAGTTAGCTCGAGGACAAAAGCAACATTGTAGGTAATGAGGCTAGTCCAGGGCGTGAGTCTTATATGCGATTTACGTGATGGTGGATAATATACGACCTTGTAGCACGTGAGGCGAGTCCAAAAAAGTGAGTCTGTATAGTGCGATATGACTAAATGTATATGATAGTTAGGTATGACTGACGAAAGAATGTATGGGGACTGAGCGATAGACTCATATCATGATATAGTATTATTTTTGCAATATATGTAGAGTAGAGTATAACCCAATCGCCAGACTTATGTCTGACCCACTCCTGTTTTTCCTATTATTATATGTCCAGGTTGATGAAGTTTGGAGATGGGGTGGTATTAGAGGTATAGATTTATTCATGTATATATAGTATGTGATGTATTTAAGTGGTGTAGCCTAGATTTGACTATCAGTATGGATTAGTTGTAGTTATATTGTTCAGACTTATGTATTTGATATTGTAGACATGTTATGGTGATGTCATTACAATTATTCTTGATGTATTATATTTTATTTTCTTTCGTTGTGAGACTCTGAAAATGGATGATTATTAGATAGTGTTAGTTAGAACTGTTTCTAATATCTAATATCTATCGGTATATATATATAATCTTAACCCAATGACCCTTCTTTCAGTTCTTGGGTTGTCAGTATTGGTTCGAGCATTAGGCCCAAGGGTCAAAAGGGCGGGTTGTTACAATAATCAAAGTAGAGTGTCCACATTGAAGTTCAAAAGTATTCTCAAGTCGAGAACTGTATAATATTGTCACTTCGATGTTTTCTGTTTAACCTTAGTTGTATTAACAAATAGAAAACTATCAAGTGGGTCATTCCATGGTTATCCAATAACTATCAGTACATAACCCTTTGGTGCTCCATGTAGCTGTTTGCACAAAAAATGAGAAAACACCTCCAATCGATTTGTTGTAGAGCTGTGAATATGATGTTTATAACACAACTATTATATTTATATCATGATTAATTTTCAGAGAGTAGATCGCATATAGTTTATGTAGAAAGTAAATTGCAGTAAAGTAAAGAATACAAAATTTTATAGTGGTTCGACTAGAATGTGCCTACATCCACTGTCCATTTTCATTATTCTTCTTATAAATCTTTGGTACAATGCCTGAGATACAAATACAATGATCTATGGCTCAAAAGACAGTAAGATATAACTCAAGAGAGTCTGTTTGGAAATTCCTGTCCGACTATTCCCGGTAGGCTATTCCTACTAGGCCGATACTGCTAGGTTGTTCCTGTTAGGCAGATCCTGCTAGGTTGATCCTATTAGGCAGATCCTGCTAAGCTAATCCCAGTCCTTAATTTGTCTGTCATTACTTATGTAAGCTTGGCTCTTCCGAATTCTCTCACATTGTTGTTTAAAGCTTTGGTATTTATAGGAGTGGAGAGGTGTGGTGGTTATTTTAGTAAATCGGGAAATTTTCATCTATAACTCGCTCGGTTCGGATATTTCCATATATACATGATATAATCAGAAGTTTCCATATGTATTAAGATTTCATTTCATATATATCTTGCTTGGTTTGGCTGAGAGCTCTGTTCGATACTAGTCGGTTCGGTGTGGTGCATATGGACGTGTTGTTGGCTAGGTTCATGCACCCTCTCCTTGATTTGGCTCCTGCTACTCTATCTTTGCGCAGACTTCACAAGACTATGCTCCTGGCCTGACACCATTTCCACCGAACATATGACCCCGTTTGATATCATGGGTAGCGAGCAGGATATCCTGTTCGGTACCTTAGGGTACGGAACATGTGGAGATTCTACCTTTCTTTCTACTCCTTTGCTCTTCCTATCGACTCCTTATGTCTTGCCTTCTCTCTTTTCCTTCCTTACATTGGAAATGGTTAGCCACTCAGCAGTTAGACTCCCTACTGGACCATTACTCATGTTCCATAAAAATAACATGCTTGCCCGAAATCCAACTCCTGACCTCTTCCTTGGAAACTTGATGCCAACGACTTGAGCTACAAAGGTTTTTGTGCCATAACTTTTTTTATTTCAATTCAGAATTAAATGAAACTCTATCTGATAGCTTCATATCGTTGAGTAGAGTATTCCAATGTCTCTAAATGTTCCATTTGCTTAGAGTAGGTTGTAGCTCTCCAATGTGCGGTCCGGGCCGATTAAGTGGTGGATAAATTTTAAAATGATCATATCTTCCAATCCGTAACTTGGATTGGGATGCGTTTCGACTTAGGTGCATGTCCTGACCTTAGAAACATTTTATAGGTGCTTTGACTATATTTTTTTATTATTCCAATTTTTCCCCTAACATTTTGCCTTGCCATTGTGATTACATGATGGTGCTTTTATTATGCATCTTTCGGCTGTTTCTATGCTCCTTGACGTCTTCTCACATTCACTATGCTATGGGGAAAAATGCCCATAATAGTAGCCATGAGTAATACACTACCCAACATTTGGACAGCGTTACGTACTCTAGTATTAACGGATGTATCGATATCCGGTCTCGATACATCTTGACTAGGAATATTCAAAATAATATATTTATTTTTATTGTGATAAATTTCTCAAGATTACAACACATTGTAACTACTATCACAAAACATATCATTTATAGATTTTCTATTAAATATATTAAATTAAATAAATAAATAATATAACAAATTATATCAAGTATATAATAGAAATAAAAACAACTTTTATTCCGAACGAAATTTTATTACAAAGTTAATAATTTACAGTAACTACAAAATTGCGTCTAGGACATGCCCCTAACTCTATCAAATTGTAACGACCCGACTTTCTATGCCCTGAAAGACGCATCATTATGAAGAAAGAAAGGGATAGAAGAAGAAAAGAAAAGAAGAAAGAACAACAACACGTCAGAAATCTCACAGCGGAACGAGAAATATATTATCACATAAGATATTACATAGTATCATATACATCAGAGTACACAACTTATACATCACAGAATAGACAGTTATAAACTTCTGTCTATTATACAACACAAGTACATCAGTACAATACAGACTAATACAAACACAGCGGAAACTCTATATATCTACTCGCTGAAGCCTCCTGCTCCACAGCTCCTCCAGAATTCGTCAAGACTATCCTGAATCCCTCGACTACTCAATACAATATTGAGTACCCAAGAGTTTAATAAAACAGAAAATAAACACTTGGGTCAGACATGGGTCTGGTGTGAGTAAACGGGTTAAAATTGTTTAACTTCAAAACCTTTTGAAAACAAAGGTATCACGTAAGACTTTCCACACATAAACATGGAAAAGTTTTTACCTTACGCTAACCAAAACATTTGATAGGAAATCCAGTTATATTATAATAGGGTCTAGGGTTTTCAAGTAAAATACAGAAATAGCTGAAATGCTTACATCTCACATTCCAACATAGTTGGGAACAACTAATACGTACGGCACTTATTGGATTTTGGATTCCATACAATGGCAGGGCTACTGGGGTACCGCCCGTCACAGTACGTGGCCTAGATCACCGTACCGAGGAGTACGCCCGCTCCCCTGCAACACAAAGCCGGAACCATCCCTTACTGGATAATCCCGAACAAGACAATCCCGTGGTTGGCGCGACCAACCACACACTAAGCCGAATAAAAGAAAAGGGACCTCTAGACAGGGATCTATCTTGCTCTCAGTGGGTGCTACCCACGAAGCCTTGCTGCACCTCCCCTGTTTTAGCCATTCCCGGTTGATGAGGCTTGAGGTTACGATTACCTTTAATCAGAACATATCACTTAGAATGCTCATCGTCCGCCTGACGATGTGCTGAAAGCATTCAATCCATATAAGTTTGTTCCGGGTTCGAACGAAACCGAAGGCATTATCTCGTTACACTCGTTTTGGAATCACCCTCAGAGTTAACGACAATAACCCTTGCACTCTGAATCTTCATCTTCACTTGAGATTCACGACCTATCGTTAATTTGGATCGATGTGGTATTCGGGTCTCCAGACCTGGAATACCGGTATACGGAAACCCGATCCCGGTCTCATCGAAATCCAAAACGTATCTTTTAAGGCCAAGTTGTTTAAAGGTTTAAACATTTAAACTTATTCAGGATGATATAAACAAATAGATAAATCATATTATCACAATTGATAATTCATATCAACATTCATCTCACAAAGCAGCATATATCATATATATATATGAGATATTTAAATCATCCAATATCAACCAATCACCCAATATCAAACATCCAGTATTAATCAATTATCTAAACAGAATTGATTAACTCTAATCAATTTAATTAACCTTTAATTAAATTAATTACTATTCTTTAATTACTTGGATTATCTTAATCCTGCTCACTATCATTAATTAATTATAAATTAATTAATTAAACATCTAAATGATCTTCCTTAATTAATCTCCTTTGATTAATTATCTTTAATTACATCAAGTAATTATCCTTAACCATATACAGTAATTAACCTTTAATTACTATTATTAATTACAATAACTAATGAACCTTCATTTATTTATTAACTATAATTAATTATATTAATCCTCAATTAATTACAATTAATTAATCATATTTAAATTAATTACCTTTATTAATCAACCTAGATTAATTTCCATTAATTATATTAATAATCCTCTAATAACTTAATTAATTAATTAATTAATTAATCTTTAATTAACTACATTCTTTAATCAGTTATTATTGATCAATTAATCCTAATTAATCAATCCTTAATTATATAAATTAATGATCCTTAATTACTTCCTTAATTAATTACTTTCTTTTAATTAATTACCTTAACTAGTAATTAATCATATTATTAATTAACCTTAATCCTTTAATTAATTAATTACTCTTTAATTAATTAACTTCAATTCAATTTTATTAATTATCCTTTAATTAATAACATCAAGTGATTAACCTTTAATTAATTTCATTTAATTACTTCCATGAGCAATTCTTCTTAATTTAATTACATTCAGTAATTACCCATTAATTACTTTACTAAGTAATTACACTTAATTAATCATAAATGATTATCTTAACTAATTAGACTAATTAATTAACCTAAAATTAATTACATTAATTAATTAATCAATAAAACATCACTTGACCTTTAATTAATTCATTTACCATCCACTAATTACTTTATTAAGTAATTATCCTTAATTACAAATAGTAATTAAGCCTTAATTTAGTTATTAATTATCCTTAATTAAACTCAAATTATTTACTTTATTAAAACTCATTTAAAAATTAATCATAAAATTAAAATGAAATTTTACTTTAAAACAATTCAAACCCTTAAATTTTATTATACTTAAAATCTTTGAAAATGCTTTTCAAACATGTTTAATAAATTAAACAATTATTTATCTTTGAAATAATTATCATTTTCTTTAAGTTTATCCATTTAAAATAAAACTTGAAATCTATTTTACAACATTTCTTTATAATTTCTTTTGAATATAGCTTTAACTTAAAAACCTTGTTTTTACTTTGCTTTTAAACTCGAAAACATTTGTAAATCACTCTCAGATTTAAAAACCCAGAACAACCCGAGTCATACCCTTTGCAAACCCGAGTAACCCACTAAAACTCCCGAGTCTTCCCTGAGTCCACGCGAATACCTACCTGCTTCGAGACAAAAAGCAAATCGCACGAGCTCAACCCGATGAGTCTTCATCTTCTCCAAAGTTTCGAATTCCAGCACTCCAACGTGCACCGTGCACGTGCACAATTGTTCGACGTCGCTCCGACCTACCACCTGAACGCCGACCAGTCCCATACGACCTCGATATCCCAACCACCAACCCAGAATCCAATATCCAATCACGAATCGAAATTCGACCATTCTCGATCAAAACTGGAAACGCCATTGCACAGCACCTCGCCTGAAAATCCCATCAACCCCACGATGCCTACCATCGTTCGCCACGAAATTCCGGCCACGACACCGCAATGCCTCCACGCTACTATGCCCTAAATTCTACGCAACTCGATTCACTCCAAAATTCTCAGTCATCCCATTTCCAGTCGCGACCCAAAACAATGTTAAACCCTAAATCAACTCGGTCTGAACTCCACAGTGAACTAAAATTTATACGAGCATTTTTCCTATGACCCTCAACTCATCGGCTACCTTCACGCCAAAACTCGACAAACATTACCACTCCAATTGCCAGAAAATGCCAAAATTCCCAATATTGATCAACTCGACAATTACCATCAATTTCAAGTTTAAAAATTCCCATATTATTACTAAAATTCCCCTGTTTTAGCCATTCCCGGTTGATGAGGCTTGAGGTTACGATTACCTTTAATCAGAACATATCACTTAGAATGCTCATCGTCCGCCTGACGATGTGCTGAAAGCATTCAATCCATATAAGTTTGTTCCGGGTTCGAACGAAACCGAAGGCATTATCTCGTTACACTCATTTTGGAATCACCCTCAGAGTTAACGACAATAACCCTTGCACTCTGAATCTTCATCTTCACTTGAGATTCACGACCTATCGTTAATTTGGATCGATGTGGTATTCGGGTCTCCAGACCTAGAATTCTGGTATACGGAAACCCGATCCCGGTCTCATCGAAATCCAAAACGTATCTTTTAAGGGCCAAGTTGTTTAAAGGTTTAAACAATTTAACTTATCTATATTCATACAGATAGATAATTCACAATTCACAACTGATAATCACATTATCATTTAAACAGATGATTCATAATCAAATAGGTAATCCATATCAACATCACAATAGTTAATCTATATTACCATTATAATGCAACCAAGCATTCATACCACACAACATTACTTATCTCATTTCTGAGATTACATCCATTCAAGACAAATCAATGTCATCCATTCATACATAAGCAATGATTTACTTAATCACAACATAATTAATTTAAAATGAATTAAATTAACTATCTCTATCTTTAATTAATTTAAAGTGAATTAAATTAATTACTTCATCTTTTAATTAATTTAAAATTAATTAAATTAATTACTTCATTATAAATCTTACTTATATAATCATTAATTAATTACAAATAAATTAATTAATCATTCTCTAATTACCCACTTTAATTAATCACCTTGATTAATTATTCTTTAATTACATTTAAGTAATTATCTTTAATTAATTTCACAATTTAATTATTCTTAACCAAATACAGTAATTAACCTTTTAATTACTTCCTTAATCAATTAATTATAATCAATTACTTCCATCCTTAATTAATTACAATTAATCACTTATCATTTGATTAATTAATCTCAATTAATCAACTCTTAATTATATCATTAATTAATTAAAAACTAAAGATCCCTAATTACATCTTTAATTATTTATTATATTTAAATTAATTAAATAATTAATCTTAATTAAACCACAATTATTAATCACCTTTGATTAATCTCATCCAGTAATTAACTTCCCTTGATTACTTTCCTTAATTAATTACTTTTAATTAATTACCTTAACAAATAATTAATTACCTTATTAATTAACCTTAATCCTTTAATTAATTAATTACTTTTTAATTAATTAATTTCAAATCAATTTTATTAATTAATCCTCTAATTAATAACATCAAGGGATTAACTCTTAATCAATTCCATTTAATTACTTCCATAAGTAATTTCTCTTTCTTAATTACATTCAGTAATTATCCATTAATTACTTTACTAAGTAATTATACTTAAAATCTTTGAAAATGCTTTTCAAACATGTTTAATTAAATTAAACAATTATTTATCTTTGAAATAATTATCATATTCTTTAAACTTATCTATTTAAAATATATTTGAAATCTAATTAAACATTACTTTAATTTTCTCTTGAAAATAACATTGAAACATTTGGAAAGTTTGAGTACAATCTTTAATAACCCAGTATACTCAAATTACCCGAACCAAACACGTTTCTTCCCCGATCAAACTTCGAGTCACTCGTCTACTCATCCACTTCGAGTCTTCACGCAGTATTTCACGAGTCCTTCCCGAGAAATCTTCTTCTTCCCCAATGCTATCCACAACATACCAGAACAAAACAGCGTACACGTGCACGTGGTGCACGTCCACCAACGATTCCGTCCACCGATGATCATCGCGGTGCCACTCCACAGTCACGCGAACCCATGCGAACCCCAATGCGAATCCAGATCGAACGTAACTCCATCAAATCGAAATTAGACCATCTCGATCAAAACTGGAAAACTGCCATTGTCGGAATTTCACTTCTCCCCATCACCTCCGACCAAGAGATCACCGGGCCCCTTCACTGAAGCATCGTCACACATCAACGAAGCTTTACCCCCTATCGCGAACATCTCCGGTCCACTACACATGACGAAATCGCCTCGACAGTCAAGCCAAACAAAATACTATTTAAACCCTAATTCGCCATTCCCCGACCACCACAGCTATCTAAAAATTCATCGAGCATTTTTCCTATGACCCTCAACTCATCGGCTACCTTCACGCCAAAACTCGACAAACATTACCACTCCAATTGCCAGAAAATGCCAAAATTCCCAATATTGATCAACTCGACAATTACCATCAATTTCAAGTTTAAAAATTCCAATATTATTACTAAAATTCATAGACTTCAGATACGAATTCAAATATATAACTGAAGCTAGAAATTGTAATACTTGAATTTCTGATATAAAATGTTTACCACTGTAATTTCCTATTTTTAAATATAATTGCTAAATTTAAATACTGGTAACTATTTTTAAAATCTATATTACATTGTTATGATTATTCCTTCTTCAGTAATCATAGCCTGACAATGATTATTTGGGTAGATATGAATTTTCTTATGAAATTGGAAACTAGGATAAGAACAGAGAAGAAGATATGAACATATAAACATTTCTCCAGTATATCATTCTATCCACATGCATTCATCCTAATCATTCATGTAAACTATGCATACCATATTACCACAACATTAATCTCACATAACAAACATAGAAATAGATTTTAACTGTTTTTAAAATGGTGTTTACTCACCTTAAAACAGAGGACAGTTTTATTACTTCTAGGCTTGAATATTTTTGATCTGGCAAACAAGCTTTTGATTTTCTGTATCTTGTCTTTAAATTTGAAATCAGTGAAGTTGTAGATCTGCTTTTGCTTAAAAGTGTTGAACTGTAGATGACTTGCAGTTGAACTTCATTTGGAAAGCAGGTTGAAGATTGAAAACTGATGTTGTATTGAATTTATTCTACTGCTTGTTTCTTTTGATTTTTCTTTGATTTTGAGTTGGGTTTTCAGTTTATATTTTAGAAGAAGAGAGGAAATATGTTTGAACTGAGAAAAAATGAAGACCCGATTTCTTCTTCAACTACTTTATTTATAAATTAAATTTTAAATGAAGATAATGTTGCCACTTGTTTTATTGCATGCATATACAAATGTTAATGCATGTTAATTAGCTTAATAAGTTTACATGTGTTTTTAAGATGTTTAATATAGTGACACATGTTACTTAAATATTTTTACAAATTTTATTTAATTTAAATGTGAATATAAACCTACTTATTAAATTTACTTTTATGGTTATGTATAAATATAATAGTTTAATCCTTAAAGGTAATATTATAAAACTTGTTATAATATAAATAAATCTCTTTTCACATGTATTTAAAATCTAAAACATTCATATATATACTTTTAAAACCATTTTAAATTAAACACTTTAAAAGAAAAAGTAAAACTTTGATTAAACTTATTTTAAACTATCATATTTAAAACAAACATTTATCTTATATTTGAAAACAATGAATTAATCTTTAACTTTTGAAAGATATTAAATTTAAAACAAAGCTTTTAAAATTACAATTCATACATATATTCCTACTATATATATTATCAATACATTAAATTAAATTTCAAAACAATTTCAAATTATAACATATACTTACATATAAATTACAATTTGAAAAATTCATCTTTTAGTTAAAACAAAAGATATCCTATATATCCAATATATATATATTCTATACAGAATATAATTTTATTAGCTTTCAAAGATAAATTTTATCTATTTTAAATTATTGGAAAAGATATGAATTAATATTGCCAGATTATATATATATTTATTAGCCTTTAAAGGATTAAATTACCAAATTAAATTAAAATTATAAAGAAAATTATCAATCCAAATAAATTATCAATACAGATTATTAAATTTATATTGCTAAAAACCCGGGATATCACATTCCTTCCCCCTTAAAATAATTTCGTCCTCGAAATTAAAGTAAAGTTAATTTAATAATCCAGCAAAGATTTTAAATTTTAAACACAAACCTATCATCCAATTTCTATCAATCAAAGCAACCAATCAAACAATCTAATCTAACTAACTATTCTGATACAAATCAGAATAGACTTCATAATACTATCTCGGGTTTCCCCGGGTAAAAATCACCGGGAGACTCGCTCTACAGAAGCTAAACAAACAACACCACCATAATCCAGAGCTTCCCTCTTCTCTAGATTCACCAATTCTGAACAAAATATCAGATCATAGCTCAACTTCCAAATCCATCTGAACTGCAGATTCCACAATCAGCGATGAACCATACACGTACTCCCTCAGATATACGTGAAATAGAATGAATTCCAAATATCCAAACTGGTCATTCATTCCTATAGACAAAGAACTACTCTTCTCGAGAACACAGGAAAATCCAAAATACTTTTGGAGCTAACTTTCCAGACTTACCAAATCTTATAGTTCTTATAATCGAGGAAAATTTTAAACAGTTTCCAATTTCCAACTCCGAATTCCAAACTCTGACTCATATCTGCATAGCTCACCAGACGATCCCGAGCTACCTCATCTCTTCCTGATCAACTTAACCTTTGCTGATGCTTTTTGAAACAACTGGACCAAGAACAAAATGATTTCCAGATCCTATCAACAAGATGATATTCCAAAATCTACTGAAATCCACACTTTACTCCATAAGCAATAGAAGACTGAACTTCCTTCTTCCAGATTCCAGAAAATTCTATACACACTTAGAAATTCACATAAACTTCTTGTAGAAATCTGAGGTTACTTCCTTCCTTGCACAGCTACTACCTCTGCTTCCGCTGCACAACTCTTATTTTGAAATAGATGAGAATGTCGATGAACTCGAGCACAAACTAGATCCATAAACAAGTGGAAACATTGGTTACTTAAAGACATAACCAACTACTCAAAAAATAGACGAGTCCTCGGTCAAGGGTACTGTCTTCAGCTATCCTTGGCTAGAGGAAACTCGAAACTAGAAGCAGAAGAGAAAACACAGATACTCCATAAAATTCTAAGATACTTCACCAAATCCTTCTCTAGGAACCAAATCGATATAAACTAAATCTTTGACCTCTTCGATAACTTTTACTTTCTCTTGAGATGTCTCAACTCCATACAAAAGATTACTCAAGATGAACTCTCAAAATAATCGCAAGTCACTTTTGCGATCCTACCTAGTTCGGATTCTAAAGATACTGTTCTCTCTTTACCAATTAAAACAACCTTAAACTTTTCCGAACAAGGTTAATCCGTTCAAGAAAACATTCACCATCTTCCCGGACTACTGATAGAAGAACCACAAAGATTCTGGAACCATCGAAGAAACGAACCACACTGCTGCTTCCAAATTCTATCTCTGAGACACTGCTAAGCCAAAGACCTCCTTGTCAACACACCGAACACTTCGAACTGCACTGTTACCACAGTTAACCAAAAGCTTCTAATCCAAAGGCTCCTCGAACTAAAAACCATCAACAAACCTCACAACGAACCTCCGAGAAGGCAGACATCCCAAAAGAAACTCGGCTCCAAACCAAATGCCAATAACTTACTCTTCTTAAGGGAAACAATGAGACCATGTCCGAAGAACAACTAATCGACCTTAGTCCCATACTTCCAAACAGATAAAACCCTCTTACTCAATATCAAAGAATTCCTATACAGCCGAGTCTTTCCTGCGGTAGACATCAACTGTTCCTCCAATACCTTCTTAATCTTGTTCCAAAAAGAAAATCTCCTTCGGGAACATCCATAGATACTGCGTCTTATCACACAACTGCTCCTTCCTGAAGTTACCAAAATACCATCACTCGCTTCAGCTCATCCAATAGATTTACTCTATTCATCCAACTTCAAAGATAAACTCTAAACCATAACTGGTTTCCTTCAGAGATCGGTGAAATCTTTACACCACAACAAAGTTCACTCGAGACAGTATTAGGTCTACAGTCTCGTCAGATATACTTCCAACCTCAACACTCAAATTCTAACTATTGGTAGTCGTGTTACTCACACTACCACCTTATCTACCTTTATAACTTATATTGGAAAACCCGAACAGGTAACCCAACAAATAGGTAGAAATATATATATTTAAAATGATACTTTTTATATAGAAATTATTTCTGGGTAAAATTATTTCATTTACCTCTTTAAAACAATATTGTGTCCGTTGGCCTGGTTCAAGTGTTTAGAGATCCCTATCAATAACGTTAGCTACTCGTATTGACCAGAATCCATATACCACTCAACCGATCAATTAACACAATATAAAATCATTTTTATATAACTAACAAATACGCACTCTCGAATATATATATACACACTCAAACAGGTTGCTACAGATCCTATCTCTAATGAACAACCCTTCTGAACCTAGGTATTCACTCAACCTAGTGTTCTGATATTCACTTAACCAAAAGCTTAGGCATTCGCTCAACCTATGCTCCGATACCATATGTAACGACCCGACTTTCTATGCCCAGAAAGTCGCATCATTATGAAGAAAGAAAGGGGTAGAAAATAGAAAAGAAGAGAAGAAAGAAAGAAACAACAACAACGATCCCACAGCGGAACGAATAAATTATATTAATAACATAAACTATTACATAGTATACAACACTTATCAGAGTTTACATAACTATACAACACATACTAGACAGTTATAAACATCTGTCTAGATATTACAACTCAATACAATACAAGACTCTAACACAGATCTCAACACAGCGGAATACTATATCTACGAACGCCGAAGCCTCCTGCTCCATTGCTCCTCCAGAATATTCGTCAAAGCTAAACCTGAATCCCTTGGCTACTCGTAAAAATTTGAGTACCCAAGAGTTTATAAAACAGAAATAAACACTTGGGTCAGACATGGGTCTGGTGTGAGTAAACGGGTTAAAATTGTTTAACTTCAAAACCTTTTGAAAACAAAGATATCACGTAAGACTTCCCACACATAAACATGGAAAAGTTTTTACCTTACGCTAACCAAAACATTTGATAGGAAATCTGATTGTATTATAATAGGGTCTAGGGTTTTCAAGTAAAATACAGAAATAGCTGAAATGCTTACATCTCACATTCCAACATAGTTGGGTACAACTAATACGTACGGCACTTATTGGAGTTTGGATTCCATACAATGGCAGGGCTACTGGGGTATCGCCCGTCACAGTACGTGGCCTAGATCACCGTACCGAGGAGTACGCCCGCTCCCCTGCAACACAAAGCCGGAACCATCCCTTACTGGATAATCCCGAACAAGACAATCCCGTGGTTGGCGCGACCAACCACACACTAAGCCGAATAAAAGAAAAGGGACCTCTAGACAGGGATCTATCTTGCTCTCAGTGGGTGCTACCCACGAAGCCTTGCTGCACCTCCCCTGTTTTAGCCATTCCCGGTTGATGAGGCTTGAGGTTACGATTACCTTTAATCAGAACATATCACTTAGAATGCTCATCGTCCGCCTGACGATGTGCTGAAAGCATTCAATCCATACAAGTTCGTTCCGGGTTCGAACGAAACCGAAGGCATTATCTCGTTACACTCATTTTGGAATCACCCTCAGAGTTAACGACAATAACCCTTGCACTCTGAATCTTCATCTTCACTTGAGATTCACGACCTATCGTTAATTTGGATCGATGTGGTATTCGGGTCTCCAGACCTAGAATTCTGGTATACGGAAACCCGATCCCGGTCTCATCGAAATCCAAAACGTATCTTTTAAGGGCCAAGTTGTTTAAAGGTTTAAACAATTTAACTTATCTATATTCATACAGATAGATAATTCACAATTCACAACTGATAATCACATTATCATTTAAACAGATGATTCATAATCAAATAGGTAATCCATATCAACATCACAATAGTTAATCTATATTACCATTATAATGCAACCAAGCATTCATACCACACAACATTACTTATCTCATTTCTGAGATTACATCCATTCAAGACAAATCAATGTCATCCATTCATACATAAGCAATGATTTACTTAATCACAACATAATTAATTTAAAATGAATTAAATTAACTATCTCTATCTTTAATTAATTTAAAGTGAATTAAATTAATTACTTCATCTTTTAATTAATTTAAAATTAATTAAATTAATTACTTCATTATAAATCTTACTTATATAATCATTAATTAATTACAAATAAATTAATTAATCATTCTCTAATTACCCACTTTAATTAATCACCTTGATTAATTATTCTTTAATTACATTTAAGTAATTATCTTTAATTAATTTCACAATTTAATTATTCTTAACCAAATACAGTAATTAACCTTTTAATTACTTCCTTAATCAATTAATTATAATCAATTACTTCCATCCTTAATTAATTACAATTAATCACTTATCATTTGATTAATTAATCTCAATTAATCAACTCTTAATTATATCATTAATTAATTAAAAACTAAAGATC
Organism: Allium fistulosum; assembly: GCA_030737815.1. Classification (NCBI taxonomy): domain Eukaryota; kingdom Viridiplantae; phylum Streptophyta; class Magnoliopsida; order Asparagales; family Amaryllidaceae; genus Allium; species Allium fistulosum. Next base: position 1,286,050,075 of record CM060903.1, on the reverse strand, counting down.
CCTAATTACATCTTTAATTATTTATTATATTTAAATTAATTAAATAATTAATCTTAATTAAACCACAATTATTAATCACCTTTGATTAATCTCATCCAGTAATTAACTTCCCTTGATTACTTTCCTTAATTAATTACTTTTAATTAATTACCTTAACAAATAATTAATTACCTTATTAATTAACCTTAATCCTTTAATTAATTAATTACTTTTTAATTAATTAATTTCAAATCAATTTTATTAATTAATCCTCTAATTAATAACATCAAGGGATTAACTCTTAATCAATTCCATTTAATTACTTCCATAAGTAATTTCTCTTTCTTAATTACATTCAGTAATTATCCATTAATTACTTTACTAAGTAATTATACTTAAAATCTTTGAAAATGCTTTTCAAACATGTTTAATTAAATTAAACAATTATTTATCTTTGAAATAATTATCATATTCTTTAAACTTATCTATTTAAAATATATTTGAAATCTAATTAAACATTACTTTAATTTTCTCTTGAAAATAACATTGAAACATTTGGAAAGTTTGAGTACAATCTTTAATAACCCAGTATACTCAAATTACCCGAACCAAACACGTTTCTTCCCCGATCAAACTTCGAGTCACTCGTCTACTCATCCACTTCGAGTCTTCACGCAGTATTTCACGAGTCCTTCCCGAGAAATCTTCTTCTTCCCCAATGCTATCCACAACATACCAGAACAAAACAGCGTACACGTGCACGTGGTGCACGTCCACCAACGATTCCGTCCACCGATGATCATCGCGGTGCCACTCCACAGTCACGCGAACCCATGCGAACCCCAATGCGAATCCAGATCGAACGTAACTCCATCAAATCGAAATTAGACCATCTCGATCAAAACTGGAAAACTGCCATTGTCGGAATTTCACTTCTCCCCATCACCTCCGACCAAGAGATCACCGGGCCCCTTCACTGAAGCATCGTCACACATCAACGAAGCTTTACCCCCTATCGCGAACATCTCCGGTCCACTACACATGACGAAATCGCCTCGACAGTCAAGCCAAACAAAATACTATTTAAACCCTAATTCGCCATTCCCCGACCACCACAGCTATCTAAAAATTCATCGAGCATTTTTCCTATGACCCTCAACTCATCGGCTACCTTCACGCCAAAACTCGACAAACATTACCACTCCAATTGCCAGAAAATGCCAAAATTCCCAATATTGATCAACTCGACAATTACCATCAATTTCAAGTTTAAAAATTCCAATATTATTACTAAAATTCATAGACTTCAGATACGAATTCAAATATATAACTGAAGCTAGAAATTGTAATACTTGAATTTCTGATATAAAATGTTTACCACTGTAATTTCCTATTTTTAAATATAATTGCTAAATTTAAATACTGGTAACTATTTTTAAAATCTATATTACATTGTTATGATTATTCCTTCTTCAGTAATCATAGCCTGACAATGATTATTTGGGTAGATATGAATTTTCTTATGAAATTGGAAACTAGGATAAGAACAGAGAAGAAGATATGAACATATAAACATTTCTCCAGTATATCATTCTATCCACATGCATTCATCCTAATCATTCATGTAAACTATGCATACCATATTACCACAACATTAATCTCACATAACAAACATAGAAATAGATTTTAACTGTTTTTAAAATGGTGTTTACTCACCTTAAAACAGAGGACAGTTTTATTACTTCTAGGCTTGAATATTTTTGATCTGGCAAACAAGCTTTTGATTTTCTGTATCTTGTCTTTAAATTTGAAATCAGTGAAGTTGTAGATCTGCTTTTGCTTAAAAGTGTTGAACTGTAGATGACTTGCAGTTGAACTTCATTTGGAAAGCAGGTTGAAGATTGAAAACTGATGTTGTATTGAATTTATTCTACTGCTTGTTTCTTTTGATTTTTCTTTGATTTTGAGTTGGGTTTTCAGTTTATATTTTAGAAGAAGAGAGGAAATATGTTTGAACTGAGAAAAAATGAAGACCCGATTTCTTCTTCAACTACTTTATTTATAAATTAAATTTTAAATGAAGATAATGTTGCCACTTGTTTTATTGCATGCATATACAAATGTTAATGCATGTTAATTAGCTTAATAAGTTTACATGTGTTTTTAAGATGTTTAATATAGTGACACATGTTACTTAAATATTTTTACAAATTTTATTTAATTTAAATGTGAATATAAACCTACTTATTAAATTTACTTTTATGGTTATGTATAAATATAATAGTTTAATCCTTAAAGGTAATATTATAAAACTTGTTATAATATAAATAAATCTCTTTTCACATGTATTTAAAATCTAAAACATTCATATATATACTTTTAAAACCATTTTAAATTAAACACTTTAAAAGAAAAAGTAAAACTTTGATTAAACTTATTTTAAACTATCATATTTAAAACAAACATTTATCTTATATTTGAAAACAATGAATTAATCTTTAACTTTTGAAAGATATTAAATTTAAAACAAAGCTTTTAAAATTACAATTCATACATATATTCCTACTATATATATTATCAATACATTAAATTAAATTTCAAAACAATTTCAAATTATAACATATACTTACATATAAATTACAATTTGAAAAATTCATCTTTTAGTTAAAACAAAAGATATCCTATATATCCAATATATATATATTCTATACAGAATATAATTTTATTAGCTTTCAAAGATAAATTTTATCTATTTTAAATTATTGGAAAAGATATGAATTAATATTGCCAGATTATATATATATTTATTAGCCTTTAAAGGATTAAATTACCAAATTAAATTAAAATTATAAAGAAAATTATCAATCCAAATAAATTATCAATACAGATTATTAAATTTATATTGCTAAAAACCCGGGATATCACACAAATAATATAGGAAAAATGAATAATAAATGGTTGAATAATTAGGTATAATATAATAACTGCAAATCTCATCACAAATAAAGAATTTTAGTCTATACAGACTGGATGTTTAGAAAAGTCTATTATTTCAAAAAGTTTGGAACATATAACTATTATATTATATGATAAGGCGATAGCTTCATGTATCATCACCATTTTTATGGTGCAAATCTGCATAGTAACAGAACATGATTATGGAGAAGTACTGCACATGAAGCTATTATATTTAGTTAACCATGCGTAATTTCTGGTGATTTTAATTGTGTAGGACTTATTAATGAATAAGTTAGAGGCTCTACTCTTTCTGAAATAAAGTTAGTGAATTAAATGACCATTTGATTAAAAATAACTTGATGGAATTAAACATTTGCTGGCTAAAAACTTACATGGAGATCTAGCCCAATGAAAAATATTGCTTGCAAATTGAACATAATTCTATGTAACATATAATGAATAAATGATCATCCAAATTCAAGTGCAAATACACTATCAACTGCAAGTAGTGATCATTCCCTACTTCTATTATACTTTAATTTACCATTCAATAATTTGAACAAGCCTAAGCCTTTCAAGTATCAAACTATTGGTCCTAAATGGACGGTTATAATGACATGGTTATCCAAAAGTCTCGCAGTTCAGAAATTAGTTATTCAATTTATGTCAAACTCTGAAGAAGGTAAAGGCATCCCTATGAAACTGGTCTAAATCACTAGAGAATCCACACGGAGTTTGTCTAAATCACTTAGGGAAACGATCTTTATAGGATTATTCATACTTATCAGATTGTTCAAGTACATGGATTATGTAATAGTTAAGGTATTATGCATCACAAATGTTGGGACGAAAAATTGTTGATGGTAAAACTACTAGTATGCTTTAACCCGTGGATTCAAGAGTTATGATTAATCAATAAAGCTAGTTACAATGCACTTGCAACTATGAGAGGTGACAAATTGATAGTTAAGAAAATCATTGAAAAGAAACAATGGGTACAACATGAGCAAAGACAAACAAGGTCAATTTTTGATGAAATCAATAAAGTAGTCATATATTATAATGCCAATTTTGATTATTAGTGGGTGAAGTTCTTGTTGATGGTCAATATCATTTCAAACATATTAAGGAACAAGTGAGGAACAATCAACTAATTGTAAACCGGTACAAGGTGGTATGAGAAAAAACTCATAACCAAAGAATGTCCACTTGTCTATACAGTCCAATTGGTAATAAATTATCAACCATGAACAGACTGTTGCAAAAAAGGAAAATTGCTAACCAGGTATATGTTTTATGTGAAAATGATGTAGAAACTTGCAATCATTTATTCTATGAATGTAAGCGTTCAAGTAAGGTATGGAAATGATGTGAAACTAGTCTTAAATTCGCAAATAGCCATGCAATGGACGCAGTTAGTGTAGCAACAGACATCCAAAGTCAATTAACAGAGAAAAACAAAGCAAGAGATTTTGGTCCTCTATGTTTATCTATGTCAGTATGGTGTATATGATATGAATGAAATAGTTGAATTTCTAGATCTACAAAAACATAACAAAAGAAGTATGACAATCAAAATTTCAAACCACGGTCAATCAATCAGCAATCGCAAGACATAATGAGTAGATGTGAAGTTTTTGAAAATCATAACTACTCTAGCCACTGTTAACCTGCCTTTTGACCAGGTAGTATACGAGCAAATTTAACTAAATGGATTTCTTGATCATCAAGGCAGAAAGCCCAGAGAGATGATTGTCGGGTTTGGGAATCAGATATAAGTAAGGCTATGGATGATAATCAGACGAATGACATTCCAAAATTAGCTAAGTGTGGATTGGTACTTCCCCTAGAAAGGGGATCGGTAACTATCCCTTCCCCTACGCATTGGATCGGTAACCATCCCTTCCCCTAGGCAGTGGATCGGATCGGATCACTATGGCTATAGACACTTAACCCGGCAGCTCAACCCAACAGAAATCGATCGATTACTCCAAATTTCATCTAGGCAACATCAGAAAACAACTGTAGAAACGCGAAGTTAGCATAGAGGGGCCCACAGTAGCGATCATAGGGCCCCACATGGCCATCTTGATCGATTGGCCCCGGTCCCTCAAATCGAGGAGTTAGGGGTCAGTTTTCTTTGGTGGGATGGGTCTTGGTCTCGAGGTCTTATAGGCGAATTTTCAACTGGATCTCTGCACACCTTCCCTTATAAATACAGCGAGCATGACACTCATTCTAGGATCTTCTTTCTGGCTATCTTCTTCCTCTATTGTTATTATTAGCAGGCTATCATCCGGATTATAATTGCAATCTACAGTATAATAAAAGGAAAATTATTAGAGTGGACGCAGGCCAAAGTCAACCAAACCACTATAAAACTTTATGTGTTCATTTCTTTCAATTTTAATTTGTTGCTCTTTATATTTTATTCTCTACTTCATTCTGTTGGGAGTTGGTTATTGGACATTTTGGTGCTTTCATACTATTTAGGGTATTGGCACCATTTTTAACATCAATATTTTGGTGCTTTCATTGAGAATTACTTGCACCCACGGATTGGGAAGCTTGGATACTTGGATCTAGGAAGCAATGATTAGGAAATATACAAGCAGAGCGCTTCCGGATAGGAGTCACAATGGAGAATGCCTGGAGGCTTCCTTAGGACCTAATCAACACTCCGTGTACATCACCCGGAACGAGATGGAGGCGATGATGGATGCAATGCAGGAGAGGATGATGAAGAGGCAAGAGGAAATGATGTAGAATTTGCTTATGCAAAATGGACAGACAGGAGCAGTAGGAGCTGCTGTAATTTGAATCAAGGAGTTGGAGCAGCATAAGCTACAAAAAATTAGAACGAGGAGCATGGAAATAGAGCCAACGGGCAGGAGATCACAGCGGAGCAGCCGGGGGTAGCCCCCGGCCAACATCAGGGGATCAGTATCGATCCCCCTAGAGGGGTCGGTACCAAACCACCAAGTCTTGGGGGCATGCCCCTAGAGCAGGTTGGTTTGGATGTCAGTAGGCTAGTGGTCGACGATGTGCATGTTGATGCAAATCGAAATGTGGATGCACGCCCCGAGGAGTATGTTCTGGAATACCCTCGTGGAATCTTGGAGCATGTTGGTAATATGGATTGGAGGCCACATACAGATGAGAATGAAAGGATTTCTGGGTTGGTACGTCGGGTGATGAGAGGCGGATTGCCTAATATAAGTTTAGAGGATGTCAATCGAAGTCCGTTCTCTCTGAATATTAAGCAAGCTAGGAACCTACTGAAGTTTAACTACCAACACTGAAGGTGTATGATGGAAAGTCGGATCCTATAATCCATTTGATGAGGTATATCTGGCATATGGAAGTGTTGGGGGCATCAGAGGAAGTCATGGCAAGATGTTTTCCTTTATACCTGATGGAATTAGCTGCGCTTTGGTTTAGGCAGCTAGAGAATGGCTCAATCAGGACATGGAACAAGCTGGTGGATAGGTTGATGAAGCAGTTTCGGGTCAATATTTCGCGACCCAAGAATGTGATGACGTTGACGATGTTAAGGTAAAGGACAGGAGAGTCCCTAAGGAGTTCTTGAAATGATTTAATGCGGCAGTTACTTCGATGGATCGGCCAGATCCGTCAATGGTCTTAATGGCGACGGTATTTGGGATTGCCGACGAGACGGACTTAAGGTTGCATTGGAACGGGATCCACCAACAGATCTCAAGGAATTTTACCATGAAGCAGAGAGGTTCCTACGATAGAAGGACACACAGACTGACAAACATGAAGTAAATGTTGTGCGAGGCGAAGAACCATCTGGAGAAGGATCCAAGAAGGATAAAAGTAAACGGAAAATGGACGATGGATATGATGGATCGAAAAGGCAAAGGAAAGAACGGGAGCCGAAGTTCTTCTCTAATTCGGATTTGATGGAAAGGAACGGATTTATTTGGACATAAGTGGGAAACTCCTCTATCGGAAATTGGCAAGGAGGGATCCTACAGAGCGGGAGCATAGGTTCAGAAAATACTGCCTGTTCCACGAACTGGATGGACATATGACCAATGATTGTAGGCACCTCTAGGATATGGTTGAGGAACATGTTAGGTATGGCAGGCTGCCACAGTATGTAAGGAATCAGACAGTGGGGTGGGAACATGAGCAACCATCATCCGCAACAAATCAGAGCGAGCCGGCTCAAGGGCACAGATCATCATCTCTTGATCGGGATGGCATGAACCAAATAAATAATAAACTCTACAATAAAGCGGATAAATTACTTACACATGTACAAGATCATGAGCAGTCCTTAGGCATGCTCTGAGATGGCAAAGAACCGACATGCCCGGAGAGGCAATACTTGTTTTTTTTCTGGTTCTTTGGTTGTTTAAAATTCAAATTAGGGAGTCGGAGAAAGGAAGCCAGTACGAGATTGATCGCGTTATATCCCTGACCGAAGAGTCGGGGACCGGAGTGAAGAAGTGAGTCGCTTCGTCGGAGAGCGAGAAGATCGATTTACTTATCGGTGTTCTCCCTTTCATTGGAGAGTGACTGGATGAGGTCTAGCAAGGTTCCAGAGAGAGCATGATCGACCTAGGAAGGCTAGGACATCGCGTCATGTTCAGGGACACTAAACCGGAGTGGAGGAAGTAATGCCGCTTCGTTGAAGAACGATAGGATCGGCTTACTTATCGTTTTTCCTCCTTCATCGGAGAGTGACAGGATGGGGTCCAGCAAGAACTCGGAGAGGCTATGATCCGTCTAAGAGGATCAAGACATCTCTATATGCCCTAAAAGGACGGACTGCAGGGAGTGAGTCACTTCGCCAGAGAGGGACAGGATCGACTCACTCGTCGTTAAGTCCCCTTGCCAAAGAGCAAGTGGATCGAGCTTAGCAAGGGTCCAGAGAGACCATCGATCAGTCTGGAAAGACCATAAACTTGGATAACGATCCGAAGAGATCGCGGATTGGCTTACTGACTTCTAGGGCAAATGGTTATGGATTTGGATATTGACCCGGAGAGATTGTGGATTTGGCTAACGATCCGGAGAGATCGGGATTTCGGATTTGGTGAACGATCTGGTGAGATCATGGATTCGGTTACCGGGTTTGGATGGATATGGACTTGGCTAAGAATTTGGAATGGCATCGGAATTGACTATCGACTCAGAACAGTCGCGGGTTTGACCAACAATCTAGAGAGATTGAGGGTTCGGCACTCAAAAACTAACTTCCGGGCAAACACGGGATGGCTTACGGTAATTTGGTTTGGCAAAGGATTGGATTTTGGATTAGAAATTTCAACTGTCGATGGGTTGTGGATTTTGGACTTCGGTTTATGGCAACTCAAAACAAACCTTCTTACCGCAAGGAATGTTTTGGAGGGCAAAGTGTTAACCCACCTTTTGATCAGGCAGTATATGGGTGAATTTAGCTAAACGGATTTCGTGATCATCAAGGAAGGAAGCCAAAAGAGATGATTGTCAGGCTTCGGAATCAGGTTTAAGCAAGGCTATGGATGATAGTCAAGCGGATTCAAACGAATGGCATCTCGGAATTGGCTAAGTTTGGACCGGTATTTCCCTTAGGCCGGGGATCGGTACATATCCCTTCCCAAGGCAGGGGATCGGATCGGATCACTATGGCTGTGGACACTTAACTCGGTAGCTCAATTCAACATAAATCGATCGATTATTCCAAATTTCATTTAGGCAACATCAGAAAACAACTGTAGGGCTCCACATGGCCATCTTAACCGATCGGCCTCGGTCCCTCAAATTGAGGAGTTAGGGGTCGGTTTTCTCTTTTGGGCTGGGTCTTGGTCTCGAGGTCTTGTAGGCGAGCTTTCAGCTAGATCTCTGTACATCTTCTCCTATAAATACAGCGGACATGACACTTATTCTGAGATCCTCTTTCCGGCTCTCTTCTTCTTCCATTGTTATTATTATTAGGCTATTATTCGGACTGTAATTGTAATCTACAATATAATAAAAGAAAAATTATTGGAGTGGAGACAGCCGAACCAATATAAAACTTTTTGTGTTCATTTCTTTCAATTTTAATTTGTTGTTTTTCATATTTTATTCTCTACTTCATTCTGTTGGGAGTTGGTTATTGGACATATAAAGCAGAAGAATCGTCTCAAGCAGCTAGTTACACTAGATTTGCTATTGAAGCAAGGAACAAGGAGGTAAGCTCATATTGGATGATAGATGAACTATCGATAACTTAATGGCGTCGGAAACCCGAGTTTTCAGCTTAGAGTTTCTCTTGTATTTATCTTATGTCGGTGTGAGTGATGTATAACGAGCAAAGTGTTTATATATTTGGTTTGGGCCAAACTTTGTATATTACTATATGGACCCTAAATATTAGTAACGCACAATTATCTTCTAAAAAAAACCAAGAAAATGAAGAAATAAAAAGGTTAATACGAAAATTCTCCAACTTCAGTTTCCATGACACTACCCCGCATCCAAATTTAACGTTTAAACGAGGCATCTAACAATTTTAAAATAGCTAGTGTTTGGTTTATTCCAGTAGGCATTAACTCGAGTGGACACTTCCGTGGACCTGGGACACAATATTAAACTCCAATTATATAATCAAAATGGTAGATTGAAGCCAACAACTTTAGACATAGACAAAATAGTAAATTAGACCATCTAAACATAGATCATAATTGAATATTAACTGATGTGACCATGTAATTGAAGAAACTCCTCCCGACGCAGTTAGAAAAGTACGGAGTAATATATCGTTGCTAAAAGTGAAAAAGCAAAAGGTGGTTAGACCCCACATATGTCATTAACACCCTTAATTATGTCGATTTTTAATAAGTCCAACCCCATTTTTAAAATCAAATACATTGAACCTGAATAATGATAATAATTAGTTAGTGGGCTAGAGTCCTATAACTCTATAGTTTTAGTGACGGTGAATAAATATTGGTCCCCGTTGTGAAATATTTGTTAATCTCTGAAAGTCAATAACTCCTGCTTTTTGAGATGTAATGCATGCAAATTCTTGGTCTCGCATAATGAACGGTAGATGTGTATTATTATGGATCCCTCTATTGTTTATGCGCCTATAGTTTACACATGCTATATCTAGAGAGCTAGGATTATTAAAACAGCGGAATTATGCCATCGTATTGCGCATGTGATTCATCAAGTAGATGGTAGAGAATGCTAGCAATACTCTATTGGTTGTATCTGTTGGTTCCCCAAGCCTAGAAGAGAAGTTAGAAAGTGGCAAGTAAGGTTTGGTTGGTTTGGTCGGTAAGATGATGAAAATTGTTAAATCAAACTGAAAATCAAACAAAACCAACCAAATTAAGTTTAGTTGGTTTGATTAGTTATCCAAAGTAATCAAACTAAAAATATTTCATATTTTATATTTAGAATATTCGTTATACTTTAAAATAAGACATAAATAAATGATTAAAGTATTCTTACTTGGTATTTTTGTACTTTGTAATAATAATTTGGATAGATATAAAATAATTTACTTTTGCCACAGGTCCTTATTAAGGTTCAAAATACATGAAAAATCATTCATTAAATTTCAGTGTAAATTAGGTTCTTGTTTTTTATTCACCATTATTGCAGAGCATGATGCAACTTTTCATAAAAGTTGCTGACATTTCCGCAACTTTTCTGTACACTGTGAACATAGTGTATGAAAGTTGCTGAAATATCAGCACTTATTTATAAAAGTTGCTGACATTTCAGCAACATTTATGTAATTGTGAACACAGTATATGAAAGTTGCTGAAATATCAGTATTTATTTATAAAAGTTGCTGACATTTCAACAATAATTTTTCTTTGTTTATAGAAAATAGGGATCGGATTTACAATGAAACTTTGACAGGGAAAGTTGCTGAAATATCGGCACTTATTTAACAATCTAGAAAAAATCATTAAAACATTACTGATTTTAACAATATAATAAAAGTTTGGTTAATTTAGTTAAACCAATAACCAAACTAAATTATTTTACGGGTTGATTATAAACCAATCTAGTTTTAGAACCAAACCGACCGATCGAAATAAACTGGTTCAGTTAGTTTATTTAGTTTTAACCAAAGTTTACGCACCCCCAGTGGTAGAGAATTATTGAGGAACATTGTCGCCACTATGGTTATATTGTTCCGTATAAAATTTATATCGTCATTCTGCTTTTGTAGTTTGTAATATAATTGTCTTTAATATTTGTTCATAAATGAATGTTTTTATATTTCGGAAAATACTATTTGTTTAAAATTCTTTGTACAAAAAATCGTATCATGATTATAAATGCCATGAAAAATTGCTTGATAGCATACCTTAGAAATTATCGTTGTTGTATACCTTTTGAAATACCTAGAATCTTATTATGTTCGCTAATAGTTATAAACTTAAAAATAATTTTGTAGGCTTTGAATAACTCGGAAGAATACTTGTTAACCATAATTGATCTTCAAAATAATTGCAAATATTTTGGAAATACTTTGAACACTTTTATAGCTCCAAAGATATTAAGCATTTTTTTCTGAAACTGCAATCGATTTTAAAAAAATTGTGATAGTTTAAACATTCATAGGTTGTTGGAAACTATAGTAAAAGTCGAAACCATAATAGGTTTTTAAAAGTTGGATAATGCTTTTGTGATATACTTTTGAGCTTCAGAAATAATTTGTGTACATAAGGTACCTTATATATGATTGATTTTTTTAGGTTACCTACTCGATTGATTTGATTTCTTGCTTAAATTTTGATATTTGCTTTGATGATCGTTTAATTATGGAACATCGCTTATTCATCTATTTTATCTTTTATTTATTTATGTTGGCTTGATTGTTATCTTGGGTGTAGCTTGCTTTCTCCGATCGAGGGGTGTATGGCCATTATAAGGAATGAGAAAATTCATAGCACGTTGGGGCTCTAAACTTTGTCGTTGGTGAGGATACAGACCCTCCTTGCACATCTTTTCGAGATAATTAACTAAACTTACTTTTCATAGCCAATGTTAAGGTCTGAAAATACTTTTTATTGGAACATATTATTATTAACAAAGCACATCCACTTATTGCAAAAATAAACCATAAATACTTATATTTACATACATAGAAGGTCTGAAGTACAGTAGTAAGGTACTCAATCCTTACAATCATGCAACTTTAGACGGTGAAAAACATTTTTCCTTGTATGCATTTGCTGGTGAATACATATTTGATGTTTGCATTTTCTTTTTAAAAGTCGGTTTTGATAAATCATTGATTTATAAAAGCAAAACCATTTTAATTTTTTTGTAAACTTTTAGGGGTTAGCCATTGAATGCTCCTTGAGTATATAGATCTTCGTAGAAAGAGTGAACAATGTTACAGGATACAAATGCTCTTCGAGTATAAACTTATATCAAGCGTTATTTTTAAAACCAGGTGTTACAACTATAAATTGACTCGGTAGTAGCACCCAAAAATAACTAGTAGAAGTCTAGATAATCAACATAAGACCATAGAAATCCATAAGAAGTCTATTTATAATGATATCAAATTCCAAAAATCCAGAAAAACCGAGGTAGAATGTACAAAGAATACCAATATATCCGAGAAAATCCATAATACCGACATATAGAACTCTAAGAAATCCCATATGTGGATGGAATGTAGACCATATAAAAATAGATTTTGTAAGAAGATCATTTATAATGCTAGGATAATATTGAAAACCAAAATATCCAAAAAAACCATAATTCCATATAATTTGGTGATTTATAACACCAAAGGCCAGAATCCCAAAGAGTCGTGGGTAACAACATTAAAGGCCAAAGAGAACTATAGAAAACCAACGACCACCATTATGTAATGTTGGATGAGAAATAAAATAGAATATCATTTAATGACAGCTAGTGCAAGAAAACCATAATAGAAGTCCATACACGGAAAATAAAGCAGAGATCAATTAAAATAACCCAGATTAGCTAATGACTTGTGGTAATAATTGATATCAAGAAATAATATCAAAATCCAATTTTATTCCATTAACAAACCCGTGAAAAAAGAAAGAGCAAAATATTAAAAATACTCCTTAACAAATTCAAAAAGTAAATTTTTATGAATAATTTCAATGATATTTTTGAGTTGTCGGCAATCCTCAATATCATGTTCATTCTTCTGATGATACAATTAGAAAGCATAGCCTCGTTAGCTTCAAGTTTTGGCAAATAATAGATTGAGTATATAATGACATGAGATTTTTAAGAAAATGTGGGACATGGAGTCATCTAAGGTTATAAAGACGAGGCTTCTTCTTTTTCTAGGGGATATGGAGTCATCTAAGGGGTATAAAGATGAGGCTTCTTCTTTTTCCAGAACCTCTCCACTTTTTCATCTGAAGATCCTTTTAGGGTTTTTGGTCTTTGATCGGAGCTTTCAAACGGTTGAGTGGATGATTCTCCTATCTTTTTATCCATTGTATGGACCATTTTTCTAAGTCATACATTTTCCTGAGGTGAATCCTTGAGATACTCTGAGAGATGCTTAGTATGGAGTGATGGTAGAACCAAACGTGGGTAGTATGGTTTGTTAATTTGTTCATTTTTCGAAACCAAAGAAGCCTAGTGTAAATTACTATCTTCATCAACGTGTTGAACATTGATGCTTATTGGTAAATCTGAGGAATCTATTCCCTTGGGGAGATTGGTTGATATCATCCATATTAAGGTTTGAAAAAGTAGAGAGCATGCAAAGTGGCTGGGACTAAACAAGAGAAAACATTTTAAGCCCTCCTTCTAGCTTCATATTATTGATGTATTCTTTTGTTACAACAATAATCAACGACTGAAGGTTGGCTTTAATGTGACGACCCGGATTTTTAACATCTGTTAATTGGGGAATTAACTGATTTTAATTATCGGAATATTAATTTTGATTGATCAAATAAATAAATTTTCTGATGATAAAATACCTGAATCTATATAGTGATCTAAAAATTATATATATATTTGGGATTTGTAAAACAGCTGGGTATGTATAGATTGATAAATATTCTAGAAATGTGTATATATATAAACTCCGTCATTTAAATTAAGGTAAATTACCTATAAATATATATATATATATAGACAAATATATACAAACTTTATGATGTTTAATATATACATATAAATATGTAAATGCATATATATGTGTATATACCCATATGAAGTAAAATATGGGAAAGTTTGAATATAAAAATAAATAAATATATATGTAATATCAAAACATACATAAGCAATGTATATGAATAGAAAACAAATGCAAGTAAATAAATGTGTAAAAGTTTGAATATAGGTAAATATATATAATGATAAAAATATACAAGTATATGTGTGTGTTCATATTAAATAGGAATATGTAAATAAGCATGTGTATATAAATAGGTGTAAACATATAAATATGATGAAAAATGCATATAAGGATATATATATATATATATATGTGGACTATGCAGGTAGGTACATAAGAATACATATATCTACATAAATGAATGTACATGTAAGTGTGTAAGGGAACATCATCATGGGCTATGCATGTAAATACATAAGGTAATTCTAGGAACATATATATACTATGGAAATACATGGGTATATGCAGGGCAAGAAGAAAAAAAAAATATCTATGTACGTACAAAATCAAAGGATAAGTATGTAAACATATAAAAGGACGCTTGCATTTAATGCTATCATTTCATTGCCACAAGAAAGAAAAAAAAAATCTCTGACCAGAAGAAGATGTTTGCACCAGTAAACACCCATTCCTGTAAACTCTTTTCTATTTATACATCTCTTCTTGTTCCATTTTCAATCATCAAGCAACTTCAGATCAGTTTTGAAAGCCTTAAATCATCTCAGCAATTCAAAGATTCCAGTAAAAACAAGATCAAGTTTTCTAGTTAAAACTAATCAGGAATCAACAATTCAAGTTTTCAAAGCTTCCTTGTAAAAATCAAGCCCTCTGCCTCTTTAATCTGTTAATAACTCTAAACTTTAAGCTAAATCATCTTATGCACGTTAAAATTTATGATAGAGATGATTTGTATATGTTTTACATGAATGTGTAAATGGGTTTGCTTGATATATATGTTTAAATTTGCTGTATATGTATATGTATGTATGTGCAAAGTATATCTGGCCTCTGTTCTTGATTTACAAACCCAAATTACTCAAAATAAAATTCATACCTCCTCACACAAATGTTTTCAGGCTTTGTTGATTAAAGAAATTTTGATGGTAATCATGATATCTTATTTTTAGAAATGTTTTCAAGAGAATTTATTAAGTAATTTTTGGGAAACAAGAAATTACAGAGAAAAATCAAATCAAGGCAGAAAATCATTGATTAAATTTCATGTTTTGATTATATTACTGGATTCGTGCTTGGAAATGATGAATTTTGATAATAATATCAAGATTTTTAAGTTCGTATTTACCGAGATAATGCGATTTGAATGAATATCGGGCTTTGGTCAAATTCCGGCGATCGCGAGGTCTAGTAGCATCGGGATCGTGGTTGAAGTTTTCTCAGAGGTCAAGGGTTCTGGCAAAAATGGTAGACGGATTTTTTAGTGGCTGTAGAGGCCGGACGACGTTGAAATATGGTTTTATGCCTAGTTTTGATCGAGGAGGTTCTTGGGGTGATTTCGTCGTCAAGGCTGAATCAGAGGCGATCAGACCAGGGGGAATCGTCGTGTGGTCTTGCGACCCAGTTATGGGTGTGATGGCGAGGGTAGTGGTGGTCGGAGGTAGGCGCTACGTGGTGGTTTTCGTCGATCAGTTTTGCTCCAGTTGTTCCTAATAGCTTGATTTTGATTTCGAGTTAGATTCGTTGATCTGAGAGGCCGGTCGTCTTGAGGAGATGGTCGCCGACATGTGGGAAGTGTCGGCGATGGTTGGAGAGGCGAAGTTCAGGCGTGCATGTGTACGCGTGTCAGTGGTTTTTGTTGGGTTGTTGTGGTTGGGAAGAAGCAGTTGTCTCGGGGTTGGTCTTGGGAAAGAAGGCGATTTGCTCGAGTCAGGCTTCGGGTTTCCGTGTGGGTTATCTTGTTAACTGTTTTTAAGTTTAAACTAAACTAAGTTTTTAAAAAAAAGTAAAGAAGAAATACTCAGGTCTATACTTGAGTATATACCGGGTTGAACCCGAAGTGAGTGATTTATAACAGCTTTAAATGTAATAAAAGCAAGTTTTTAAATTTAAAATAAATCTAGCTAAATCTATTTCTTTATAAAATAAATGTGTTTTTTCTTATAATTGATTTAAGAAAGTTATATGATTTGTTTAACTTAAACTTGTTAAGTTAAATTAAAAATCAATTTAGAAATGTAATTAAGTGTTAATTAAAAGGATAAAATGTTTTAAATTTATATGTTAATGATAATTAAGTAATTAATAAAGATAAATGGTTTATCTTAAGGTTAATTAAGATCTTGGATAATTAATAATTAATTTAATTAATGAACTAATTAAAGAGAAATTAATTAATTAATGATTAAGGATTAATTAATTAATAAATTAAGGGTTATAAATTAATTAGGGATTAATTAATTGGAAATTAGGAATTAATTAATTAGAGATTAATTACTTAAATGATAATTACCTAATGTAAGTAATTAAGGATTAATTTATTAAGGGTTAATTAATTTAATAAGTAATTAAAGGTTGAAATTAATTAATTAATTAATAATTAAAGGTTAATTAGTTGAGAATAATTAACCAATGGATAATCACTTAATGAAAGTAATTATGGATAATTACTTTAGATAGATAATTAAAGGATGATTAATTAATGGTTTATAATTTATTTATGTTAAGTAAGGAGGATTAAAAGTGATTGAAGAAATTAATTTAATTTATTTTAAATTAATTAGAAATGGTATGACAAATTAATCTTGCTTATGAATGATTGAATGATATTGTATGCCTTGGATTAGTTGATATCTTTGATATGTGATTTGTGATGCTATGTGATATGACATGTTTGGTTTAAACTGTGATAATGTGGGTATCTATCGATGATGAATTACGGTGTAAAGGTGACACCCTGTATTTAAAGTTTGAATTGTATTTCACTTGAATAACTTAGGTTAAGATGACTTGGGATTCGAAGAGACCGGGGTCGGGTATCAGCGATACCCGGAACCACTTCGATTAGTAATTCTGTATTCTTTATAAATTTGATGTGTGGAATCAAACAGGCTGGAATGAAATGGTTAAGAATCATGGATATTTAAAAACTGAGTAGTGATCCTTAGATATTGTTGGAAATAAGTGATTGACTTAGATAAGTTGAGAACTCGTAGAAGGCACGAGTTACCCTGGTTTTAAAAATAAGTTTCATAACTTAGTATTTCATATTATATGGGTTTATTCATGCTGGTTTCCAGCCTGACCCGGGTGTTACTTTGATGTAATGCTTCGGTCAGACCGAGTATTACAGATTTTCAGGTAAGGACGTTCTAGAGCTCAGGAGACGAGCTGGATGGCAGGAACTATGGTGTGTTTCCGCTGTGATATATTTTTGTTTATCTGAGACATGTTGATTTGTATATGTCCAGTGTTTGTGTATGAGTGTAACTCTGATGTAAAAAAAATATAATTGACAGATACATGTATTCTTTTGTAAACTGTTATTATTTGATATTATATTTTGATCCGCTGCGATTTGTGAGAATCAGTGCTGTGTTTCTGTTTCTTCTTCTTCTATCTCTTTCTTCTTTTCCCAACTATCTGGAATTTTCGCGATCGAAAATTTTGGGTCGTTTCATTTGGTATCAGAGCAAAGGTTAAGCAAGAACCTTGGCTCTGGTGGGTTTACTCATTAAGGATAGGGTCAATAGTACCCTAGAATGAGTTGAGTGTGTATATATATATGAGAGCGTACTTGTTATTTTCATATATAAAGATTTTAAATGATTTTATATAGGAATATATTTTGATATATATATATATAAAGCAATATTTCTTTCTA
Organism: Allium fistulosum; assembly: GCA_030737815.1. Lineage (NCBI taxonomy): Eukaryota > Viridiplantae > Streptophyta > Magnoliopsida > Asparagales > Amaryllidaceae > Allium > Allium fistulosum. Next base: position 1,286,032,151 of record CM060903.1, on the reverse strand, counting down.
ATGAATATTAAGGTAATTGGTTGTTAAACTATTGGGATTAAATTAAGAGGTAATAGAAATACAACCAAATTGAAATTAAATAAAGGTAAGTTTAGAATGGATTCAAATGAAATTAAATCTTGAATTTGGGGAAAAGTTTCAAAATAAGATAATAATGAATTGGTTTCCAGATATGATAATCTTGGTTATTATCATAAATGATTTTTTTGTTTAATAATAAATGTGTATTAATGAGTAAGCAAAATGAAATGTTTTCGGAAAGTAAAACATTTAGGCAAGTATGACTTATAAAGTGGAACTGAAAATGATATAAATTGTGAAGTTTTAAATCTGAGCCCAGAATTTGAAAATTGTTTCAAAGTGATAAAGAAATAATAAATAATATTATTTGAATGAAAGATCTTGATTCAAACAAGAGTTGTTTGAAAATTTAAAGGAATTTGTTTGAATTAAAAAAAACCCAAGGTGGTTTAAAATTTAAGGATAACTTGGTGTGTAAAGGAAATAATATGTATATATGAGGAATACACATAATATCAAGAATGGGTTGAAATAAACTCTAAATGTTGAGTTTTAAATTTGGAATGAGATGTGAAAAACCCAAGGTGATATAAATTTTAAACTTATAAGTGGGAAAGAATTTTGAAATTTGAAATGGAGGATTCAAATTTGAGTAAGGTTAACGGATTAATTGAATTTAACTCGGAAGAAGTTAAATAAGTTTGAATGAACCACCTGATTTGAAAATTTCAAGATGAAATTGGGAAGTTAAATGGTTAATTTGAATTGGGAGTTTGTGTGATCTCAAAATGGGTTTGAGATCTAGAAATTGGAAATGGATGGATCTTTTAAATTAATTTGGATGATATCATCTCGTTGCTATTAATAATCTTTAAACTGTGAATTGGATTTGTTTAAATGAATGAAGAAATGGATTGTGGTAATATACCCATTATTGAGATAAATGGAGTAATAAATTAAATTTTGAAGATAAAATTTCTTTGTACTTTTATTTGAACTTTGAAATAAGTCAAGTAAGATAAATTAAAATGGAAATAAATTTTAAATTGAAATTATTTAAGTAATTTTGATTTTTGAAGATAAAAAGTGAACCTGTGAAAGTGAAATCACTTTGAACTTAAGTTTTGGATGTTTAAAAGAACTTGGAAATTTAAATTGTTAAGGGTTGGTTTCAAAAATTGAAATTTGGGAATAAATGGAATTTCAAGAGAGAAAAAATTTGAGTTGTTTAAAAGGGTTTGAATTATGACTTGAACTTAGAATAAGTTATGAAGAAGTAAAGCTAATTTAAATTGGAATATGTGAAGTTTGGACTCAGAATTAAATTGTTTAAAGATTTGGATTATTGATTTAAAAATAAAGGTTAATTTGATTTACGGGGTTAAATCAACATTTGAAAATTTAACTCGAATTTATATAATTCGAGATGGTTTAAAGTTGAGATTTAGATTTCATTAGTTCAAATTGAATTTAGTTTGAATTAACTGGAATTGAAGATGGATAAGTATAAAATTCAAATGGAAAATTTGAATTGGATTAATTTGAAATAAAATTGATGATTGAATGAGTTCAAATTCAAATGGGAATTGGGATTAATTCATATAGAAATTGAAATGATTTGAAATTGAAGTGGATTCAATTTGAAATTAGTCTAAATTAATTTGAATAATTTGGAATTGTAATTAAAGTGAATATGTTTAAAAATCAAATGGAATTTGATCTGAATTTGGAAAGAGGTTGAAGATAATTCAACTTGAATTGGGGATAAATCAAGTTCAAGGGAAATTGAAGTTATTCAAATTAGAAGTGAGTCAACTTAAATGGGTGTGGAAATTTAAATTGAATTGATGGGGAATTGAACAATTTGACTCTGGACTATTTTCAAAATAAATTGTTTTTAATATAAATCTATTTTTTTCCAAACTATTTACTATACAACTTTTCTTTTTAAACCTAAAACTATCTTAAGCTTGTTTTACAATTACTTTTGAACTATTTAACTATTTTATAACTGTTTTATAAACTAATTACTATTTTTCTACTACTTTATAACTGATTACTGTTTTACAACTATTTTACAATTACTTAACTGTTTTACAGCTATTTTACAAACTAATAATTATTATTTTTTCAACTACTTATCTATTTTTAAAATTTTCAAGCTATTCTCTAAATTTAAGCTGATTAGATTACAAACTGTTATTGATTAAATACCCAACTAAGATAAGAATTGAAGTGATAATCCAAATGGGGATTAAGGCAAATATGAATAAGTGAATAAGAAATTGATTTAACTGATAATCAATGAAGATAAATACGTAGGATGTACATATATTATTCTATTCGCATAGTGATTTGATCCAGATTCGAGCACAGAATTTCGAGATAGTATTATCAATCTGAGTTGGGATTTTTCGCTCGATTTTCGACGGCGAACCTGGATATGGATTTTTGATTGGTTCTGGATATTCTCTATCATAGTTGTGACTATGCAAGAAGAATGAAGGTTTCTGATCAAGAAACCAAATCCGAGTCCGTACTAGGAAGTCGGGTGGACAATACTAGTTCGGAAGTGAAATTGTGCGATCGAGTGAGCGATCAGATTAATATTGCGTACGGATGATATGTGGACATTGTACGAGTTTGAAGGAAATTGATATTGTAAGTTGTGGATAAAAATTGTAAAGTGGTTTTGAAATGAAAAGTGTATTTTGTGAGATATATGAGGAAATAAGGTGGAAATTTAATATTTCTATGATTAAAATTTACTTTATGGAATTAAGTAATATGGTAAATGACTTTTAAAAAGAATAATCAAATTTGAATATTTGATTTGGAATGAAGTAAGTCATATATATGTATTATATGGTAAACTTCCCTTGTTGAATCTATTGCCAGAAGAAAAGGGATTTGAAATATTTGAAGTATAAAAGTGAATTTATACAAGTATGAAGTGATTCAAAAATTTCCCAAGGTTATTATATATATATATATGTATATATAAAGGATTTTGTGAAAATGATTTTGGGAAAAAGTCTTGGGAACTTATGGATTTCTAAAAGGGCTTTTGATTTTTGAGGAAAATCAAATTTGGAATTTGGAAAGCCTAGTTTGTGAATTATCGATTTTGGGTTAATTGATTTTGAGAAAGGAGATTTATATGAGATTCATACTTGGTGTATGATTTGGAAAATACTATATGTGTATAGTATAAAGTGTTTTGAAGTGGCTCTGGGGAAAAAGGCGCTCCCTTGAATGAACTTCTCAGGAGTGCCACAAGATGGTACTGCCTTGAGGCCTGGAGGGGGTTCTAAAGTTGATCCTGTGAGGAGTCCGGACAAACTAGTTCTTGAGGATTATTGGGTAGCGAAAGTCGAGGGCGCTGATGCCTACAGGGGCATTTGGGTTATGCTGCGACGATAGTGTAACTTGATGTCACTGCGATCTACTGTGTGGACCGTAGCGAAAATCATGTGGTGGATGAGTGCCAACAGTCTACACTTGATTTTGCCGGGACGACAACGTAACATCGGTAGACTGCGATCTATGGTCAAGTGGAGGAGTTTCATTCTTTTGGCAGCGAAATTCGAGGGCGCTGATGCCTACAGTTATATGGGTTTTTGTTATGATAGCAACGTAAAGCCTGGGTATAACTGCGATCTGTAGTGGGTTCCATGGCGTAATCGAGGGGCGCGGGGGCCTACAGTTATCTATGGATTTTGCTGGGATGGCAACGTAACCATCGGGTTAACTGCGACCGTGGATGGGGGTGATGATTTCCAGAGCATTCTCACCAAAGATATTTCCTCTATTTTCAAAAACTGTTTTCTATATTTTCAATAAAATTATTTTTCAAGTATTTTCACTAGGTGTTGAAAATGGGTTTACTAAGTACTTATAGATTTTCAGTCTTGCGCCTGATCAACGTTTGACTGAATTTCTGTGAGAACGAGGATAGACTTGTTGAGACATCGAGTTATGAAAGGTATTCTTTATAAAACTATTTTGGTAATATTATGTAGATTTCATAGTGTTTTAAAATTTTAAAATAAAAGAGTAAGGAGTTTAAATGTTAAAGAATGATTTAATTGATAATAAACATTAAAATTTAAATTCTCGCTTCGTTCCTTTTCGAGGACGAAAAGTTCTAAAGGGGGGAGGAATGTGACGACCCGGATTTTTAACATCTGTTAATTGGGGAATTAACTGATTTTAATTATCGGAATATTAATTTTGATTGATCAAATAAATAAATTTTCTGATGATAAAATACCTGAATCTATATAGTGATCTAAAAATTATATATATATTTGGGATTTGTAAAACAGCTGGGTATGTATAGATTGATAAATATTCTAGAAATGTGTATATATATAAACTCCGTCATTTAAATTAAGGTAAAATACCCATAAATATATATATAGACAAATATATACAAACTTTATGATGTTTAATATATATATATATATATATATATATAAATATGTAAATGCATATATATGTGTATATACCCATATGAAGTAAAATATGGGAAAGTTTGAATATAAAAATAAATAAATATATGTAATATCAAAACATACATAAGCAATGTATATGAATAGAAAACAAATGCAAGTAAATAAATGTGTAAAAGTTTGAATATAGGTAAATATATATAATGATAAAAATATACAAGTATATGTGTATGTTCATATTAAATAGGAATATGTAAATAAGCATGTGTATATAAATAGGTGTAAACATATAAATATGATGACAAATGCATATAAGGATATATATATATATATGTGGACTATGCAGGTAGGTACATAAGAATACATATATCTACATAAATGAATGTACATGTAAGTGTGTAAGGGAACATCATCATGGGCTATGCATGTAAATACATAAGGTAATTCTAGGAACATATATATACTATGGAAATACATGGGTATATGCAGGGCAAGAAGAAAAAATATATATATATCTATGTACGTACAAAATCAAAGGATAAGTATGTAAACATATAAAAGAACGCTTGCATTTAATGCGGTCATTTCATTGCCACAAGAAAGATAAAAAAAATCTCTGACCAGAAGAAGATGTTTGCACCAGTAAACACCCATTCCTGTAAACTCTTTTCTATCTATACATCTCTTCTTGTTCCATTTTCGATCATCAAGCAACTTCAGATCAGTTTTGAAAGCCTTAAATCATCTCAGCAATTTAAAGATTCCAGTAAAAACAAGATCAAGTTTTCCAGTTAAAACTAATCAGGCTTCAACAATTCAAGTTTTCAAAGCTTCCCTGTAAAAATCAAGCCCTCTGCCTCTTTAATCTGTGAGTAAACTCTAAACTTTAAGCTAAATCATCTTATGCATGTTAAAATTTATGATAGAGATGATTTGTATATGTTTTACATGAATGTGTAAATAGGTTTGCTTGATATATATGTTTAAATTTGTTGTATATGTATATGTATATGTATATGTATGTCTGTGCAAAGTATATCTGGCCTCTGTTCTTGATTTACAAACCCAAATTACTCAAAATAAAATTCATACCTCCTCACACAAACATATTCAGGCTTTGTTGATTAAAGAAATTTTGATGGTAATCATGATATCTTATTTTTAGAAATGTTTTCAAGAGAATTTATTAAGTCATTTTTGGGAAACAAGAAATTACAGAGAAAAATCAAATCAAGGCAGAAAATCAATTGATTAAATTTCATGTTTTGATTATATTACTGGATTCGTGCTTGGAAATGATGAATTTTGATAATAATATCAAGATTTTTAAGTTCATATTTACTGAGATAATGCAAGTTGAATGAATATCGGGCTTTGGTCAAATTCCGGCAATCGCGAGGTATGGTAGCATCGGGATCGTGGCTGAAGTTTGCTCAGAGGTCAAGGGTTCTGGCAAAAATGGTAGATGGATTTTTTAGTGGCTGTGGAGGCCGGACGACGTTGAAATAGGGTTTTATTACCAGTTTTGATCGAGGTGGTTCTTGGGGTGATTTCATCGTCGAGGCTGAATCAAAGGCGATCGGACCAGGGGGAATCGTCGTGTGGTCTCGCGACGCAGCTATGGGTGTGATGGCGAGGGTACTGGTGGTCGGAGGTAGGCACTACGTGGTGGTTTTCGTCGATCAGTTTTGCTCCAGTTGTTCCTGATAGCTCGATTTCGATTTCGAGTTAGATTCGTTGATCTGAGTGGCCAGTCGTCTTGAGGAGATGGTCGCCGACATGTGGGAAGTGTCAGCGATGGTCGGAGAGGCGAAGTTCAGGCGTGCATGTGTACGCGTGTCAGAGCGTGTCGGTGGTTTTCGTTGGGTTGCTGTGGCTGGGAAGAAGCAGTTGTCTCGAGGTTGGTCTCGGGAAAGAAGGCGATTTGCTCGAGTCGGGCTTCGGGTTTTCGTGTGGGTTATCTTGTTAACTGTTTTTAAGTTTAAACTAAACTAAGTTTTAAAGAAAAGTAAAGAAGAAATACTCGGGTCTGGACTTGAGTATATACCGGATTGAACCCGAAGTGAGCGATTTATAACAGCTTTAAATGTAATAAAAGCAAGTTTTTAAATTTAAAATAAATCTAGCTAAATCTATTTCCTTATAAAATAAATGTGTTTTTTTCTTATAATTGATTTAAGAAAGTTATATGATTTGTTTAACTTAAACTTGTGAAGTTAAATTAAAACTAAATCTAGAAATGTAATTAAGTGTTAAATAAAAGGATAAAATGTTTTAAATTTATATGTTAATGATAATTAAGTAATTAATAAAGATAAATGGTTTATCTTAAGGTTAATTAAGATCTTGGATAATTAATAATTAATTAAATTAATGAAGTAATTAAAGAGAAATTAAATAATTAATGATTAAGGATTAATTAATTAATAAATTAAGGGTTATAAATTAATTAGAGATTAATTAATTGGAAATTAGGGATTAATTAATTAGAGATTAATTACTTAAATGATAATTACTTAATATAAGTAATTAAGGGTTAATTTATTAAGGGTTAATTAATTTAATAAGTAATTAAAGGTTGAAATTAATTAATTAATAATTAAAGGTTAATTAGTTGAGAATAATTAACCAATGGATAATCACTTAATGAAAGTAATTATGGATAATTACTTTAGATAGATAATTAAAGGATGATTAATTAATGGTTTGTAATTAATTTATGTTAAGTAAGCAGGTTTAAAAGTGATTGAAGAAATTAATTTAATTTATTTTAAATTAATTAGAAATGGTATGACAAATTAATCTTGCTTATGAATGATTGAATGATATTGTATGCCTTAGATTAGTTGATATCTCTGATATGTGATTTGTGATGCTATGTGATATGACATGTTTGGTTTAAACTGTGATAATGTGGGTATTTATCGATGATGAATTACGGTGTAAAGGTGACACCCTATATTTAAAGTTTGAATTGTATTTCACTTGAATAACTTGGGTTAAGATGACTTGGGATTCGAAGAGACCAGGGTCGGGTATCAGCGATACCTGGAACCACTTCGATTAGTAATTCTGAATTCTTTAAAAATTTGATGTGTGGAATCAAACAGGCTGGAATGAAATGGCTAAGAATCATGGATATTTAAAAACTGAGTAGTGATCCTTAGATATTGTTGGAAATAAGTGATTGACTTAGATAAGTTGAGAACTCGTAGAAGGCACGAGTTACCCTGGTTTTGCAAATAAGTTTCATAACTTAGTATTTCATATTATATGGGTTTATTCACGCTGGTTTCCAGCCTGACCCGGGTGTTACTTTGACGTAATGCTCGGGTCAGACCGAGTATTACAGATTTTCTGGTAAGGACGTTCTGGAGCTCAGGAGACGAGCTGGATGGCAAGAACATATGGAGTGTTTCTGCTGTGATATATTTCTTTTATCTGAGACATGTTGATTTGGTCCAGTGTTTGTGTATGAGTGTAACTCTGATTTAAAAATAATAATTGACAGATACATGTATTCTTTTGTAAATTGTTATTATTTGATATTATATTTTGATCCACTGCGATTTGTGAGAATCAATGTTGTGTTTTTGTTTCTTCTTCTTCTTCTATCTCTTTCTTCTTTTCCTAACTATCTAGAATTTTCGCGATCGAAAATTTCGGGTCGTTTCATTTAAAGTATGAGTGCTTTAGGCTTCAGAGTTAAACCAAAGTAGTAAACAACTTAATAGTTGTTAATGCTGAAGAGATTAAGAAAAAATTAAATGCAATAAAAAAATGCACAAACATTTATATATGATGTAGTGTTGCATTTGAGGACTTGTTTCCATTTAAAATTGAAGAGAAATGACTGCAGAATGAAGAGGAAGAGAAAAAGGACGAAGATATGTGACTGGATTAATTCAAAAAATTCAAATTTGCATTAGGTTTACAAACACAAGTCTACCTCTTCAAAACTAACATGTGGACCTCCACTCTACCATTGGCCGACCTATGGTGAGAATACATGTTGATCTATGGTGTTCATAGGTCAACATATTGAGTCAACGTGTGGGCTTAAGGTTGAAAATCAATGATTTTAACTCTTTATTCCTTTGTTTTTGGCCTTTCTACTATTTTGAAAAATCCAAAAAAATTCTCAAAAATTCCTTGGGACATGTTGAGGTTGTGCCAAATTTTGGGATAGTTTGGAGATATATGGGAGGTTTTAACAAATCTAAATTTAAAGGATTCGATAAACAACATACTTAACTTTTGCGTCTTTTTCTCCATTTCTAGTATTCCTTCGACGTTGTTATGTCCTAGTATATATGTTAACTCCACTAAATGTCTTCGAATTTTTTCTCTATTATAGATATCCCTGTTTGATTTATTTTGATATTTTCCATACATCGACACTATTGAACTTCTACCGATACCATTATATTACGGCTTCCTTATTATGCTACTGTACCTAGAATAACTCAATAGATACCTTAAAAGAAACTACCATATGGTTGTTATCATAAAAAAACTAGAATCGTCTTTCTAGTATTCTCCCACATTCTCCAAATGACAACCATACAATTTATATAATTTAGGTTAGGGGATTGCAAGCTTTTAACGAGGCATATTATGGAAGTATATGAATTTTCTATTTGTTAATAAAGTACCTCTTTTCCAAAAAAATGACAACCATACGATTTATATAATTTAAATTAAACTCCAACTGTGTCAATATACTCTCTTTGTTGATATGCTCTAGTTTTATAGATTTTTCTCCCACTTTATCTTCAACAAAAAGAGACAAAATTTTGGAAATATATACAGATAGTAAGTAAACTAAATTTGTTCCACTTTGTATGTAATATTATTTTTGTAGTTAAGACAGATAAATTTTTTAGTTTAAGTCATTTAAAGCACATATTCTCAGTTCTATCTTAATATAAGTAGATTCACAAATATTTAATCATTTAAACCTTAAGTTATACCAAACAATGTTTTTCTCTCAATATTCATTTAAATATCTAGAAAACATTTTTATAAAAACTTCAATTTATTTACATAGAGACAAACTTTTTTTAGACACAATTTTTATTTTGTGGAATTTACATATAGAATATCATTTAAGTGTACCATTCTTGAAGTTTCCAATTCTCATGATATTTCTATTTTGATCCAGAATGTCTGTTATCCTATACCATTCATATTATTGAATGCTTGCAAAGAATAATAATGTAAATACACCAGTACCTACTTCCTAAGTCTGGGTCCAAAGGGTTAGTCAGAGGGTATGAAGTATATATAGGAAGGTGCGCTTGATCCTTTGAAAAAATATAATAGACATATTATTTGACTATCATATACTAAGGGTGTCTTATACAATTTTACATTTAAGCATAATGATACCCTGATTTTTCGTATATATTTCCTAAGTTTTAGAAAACCATAACCAAGTGGGTGTGGTTGTACCTTTAATAATATAATTTTCATTATCGACAATGTTGTCAAAATAATCGCTAATATATTATCGTTTATCATTTTTATTCTAGTAGGAACCCATAATTTAATATTCCTTGTCATGATTTTAGTAATTGAAAAATATTTTCTATCATTTATATACGAAGTACTATTATGAAATTATAAGTGATCTTAGAACTATCTATATGTATAGTACTATCTCTGATCCTTTTATCTTATAAAACCATGGATCTAGTACTATTTTAACTTTTAGCCTTAGTACAGCTCAAAATCCTTTTAGCATTTAAAGGTCTAGGTTATGATAAAACTAAATTTAAATCATATTTTCCTTTATTAAAATTTGTAACTTTTTGGTTAATTATATCAAAATTTTCTTTATAGTCACAAATTTCGTTTTCAAAACCTAGGTTTTATTTTTCAAAATATCATTATTTTAGTTAATTCTAATTTATAATTCTTAGAAGTGAAGTTCTCTTTCAAGAAACAAGAGTTGAGAATTTGAATTATTCATAGAAATTTCTAAACCAATAATTTTTGTTGTAAATTCATTTATTGAAATTTGAAGTGATTTTTTGGAAGAATGCAATTCACAATTTTATTATGGTAACTTGACGTCTCTCTTTGATGCTTTAAATTTTCCTCATGAAGATCGCAGAGTTCAGAACAAATTTTAACAAGAACTCTTTGATTTTAACAGTTCTTCTAACAAGAACTCTTTGATTTTAACAGTTCTTCCTCTAAAATCTCCTTTTCAATTTTCAGCTTGACTGCTTTTAATTTTGTACTATTAACTGTCCTATTAATAATTGTGTATTTTCTTAATGTTTTGTACTTAATGTGCCTATAAGCAGAAAATTTAACAAATCATTAAAATCAAGGTGTGGTACCTCATCATTGCTTGTAGTTGCCTCTGTAGTAATAATGTAGCACAAATGTTGTTCTTTGTTATTAGGTATACGTCGACTAGATCTTAGTCTTCTATTGGCCATAGTTTTAGGATGTTATTACGATATGTAAAACACTAGGCTTTGATACCATTGTAAGGTCACATTGTCAGGATCAAATATGGTTGAATATATATATAATCGAAGTAATAGACGGTAAATGCAATGAAAATATAAAGTAGATCATATAGTCAATTTTATACTGGTCCGGACTCCCCGTTCTACATCCTATCCCAAAACTCCCTCTAGAATTTCACTAAACATACTGGCTTTACAAGGAGGAACAAGTTTCCACAATTTCCAGAACCAATGAACTGGACTTCGACCGTGCTTGGAACAATACACAAGACTTCACAACTATTTTCCTAAGGACCCTGCAATAAGACTCCAACTCTACCGACTTACCGAACTTTAGCGATAAGTAGAATATAATTGGCTTGACTTCACTGTGTTTGAATGCATTGGTATAACGACACTTTAGTACAAATTTTCTATAGCCCACACAGTATATCTCCAAAATGCAAGAGCAAGTGGTATAGGAGGAAAATTGATTGTAAATGAATATGGAGTTGAAAGTGCAATGAATATAATCATAGAATCTAAGAGCGGTAAATCATAGAATCAGATAATCGAACTGTTAATCTTATATGGGATATAGAAATGGCTTTTATAGTTAATTTAAGGGTGCATTTGAGGAGCTATTTTCATTTAAAGTTGAAGAAAAGTGAATGTAGAACAAAGAAAAAGACAATAGGGATGAAAAGATGCATATGAAATTATTTCAAAATATTCAAATTTGCATTAGGTTTTCATACACAGGACGACCTCTTCAAAATTAGCATGTCTACCTCTACTTTATCACGGGTGAGCCTATGGTAAGACTACATGCTAACTTGTGGTGTTCATAGGTCGACATGTTCAGTGAGCATGTGAACTTAAGGCTGAAAATCAATGATTTTGCCTCTATTTTCATTCGTTTTTGGAACTTCTTCTATTGTAAAAAATCCAGAATTTTTTTAAAAACTACTTCGGTATGTATAGAAAGTTGTATCAAAATTTGAAGTAATTTATAGTTCATTTTTATGGTTTTGACAAAATCTAGACTCAAAGCACTCGATAAGGACTCTATAAATAACATACTTGGCTTTTGCACTTGTTTACCCATCGTCAAGTATTTCTTCAATGTTGTTGTGTTCCACTATATTTGTTGAATCCATTAACTGTCTTCGAATATTTGTTTGCCATTGCAGATATCTCCATGTTGCATTTTTTGATACTTTCTTATATTCGATAATGTTAAACTTCTATCAATAACCATTATATCACATCTTCTTTATTTGAGCTACTATACCTGAAATAAAACAACAAATACCCTCGATAAAATTTTATGTAACATGTTTTATACAAACATTTCAATCTAACGAGCCCTTAAACTAATTAGATTGCAACTCAAAATTAGTCGGTCTAACCTTGTAATCCCATATAGTATGACCAACCATGGGGAGGTTTGAGTTTCAAAAGACGAAGAAAATGGTGGATGAGTTACATGGTATTTAATACACAAGTAAGTAGCCTCAACGAAGGAGTTACAAATGAGAAGAGACACTCTTCTATATAAATAATCCTCCGCATAGCCTCAAATTACACAAAATATTCATATCTTAATCGTTATCTTCATCTCCAATTTATTTCTTAAGCCATATGTTCTTAAAATTTATTTTGCATATAATTTGGAACCTACAAACCTATTTTTTGATATTATTCTAATTGTGCAACATGTGAGGTCTAGGCTTGATTATCAAGGTAAAACTTCTAAAATTGTTTCAAAATACCACCTCCCGTTCAGATAAAAAACAAATTTTATTCTATTAAAACTCATACGGTTTAATGAATTTGGTACTATGTTTCATAAAATTTACACATATGTATTTGTTTTTTGCATATTATACAAATATCCTTTTCTTATATTGAATGTTTTGAGATTAATACTATTTTCAAATTATTATTATTATTTTTAATTTCTACCATAATAAAGTTTAATAATATAAATATGGATTGAATGTTATAAACTAATGACAAAAGTTACGTTATTTCAAGTTTGTATTTTACAAAAATGTTTTGTATGTAACATCAATGCATACATCTCATGTAATAGCTTTTCGTTTATAATAAATATTGTTTTCAATGTGTTTTATTTTGGAGACTCAAAGAACCAAGCTTTTCTTATAAACTCTGAGAAAGTATGCACTGAACCCAAAACACATACTTCAGGTAATTCATAGAGATGTAGCAAATGAGGATTGAACCATTGACCTTTAAGGTGGGTGTTGCATATCCTAACGAACTACACTACGTACCCTAGCGGTATATATATATATATATTAAAACTCAATTCAATGATTAGAATTAACATATGTTAAATTTTGTATTTTTTAAATTCTATTGAGGGCTAAAAAATATTTTTGCTATTTATATTTTTTGTGTGTACGTATGTGTGTGTGTATATGTATATATATTCTTTTGTTTAACTATTATAAAATGTCTTTAAAGAGGAAAAATTACATACATACATATACATATGTATGTATGTATCCAAAACAATACACACACATAGTGCATGCTACTAACATAAGTATATATGTAGTTATGAACCACACCAGCTATGCATTAACATATGTATACATATATCACAGAGACATTATGATAATATTTTATATATAAATACTCCTAAAATTACCAAGTATTTTGATACTCATAATAATTACAATTTCATATTAATATAATAATACACCAACTCGAATATTGATTAAAAATTCAAAAAAAAATCCTAAAACATATTTAATATGATTTACATGAATTTAAAATAGTTAAAATAACACAACATGATATTGTGTAAAATTTAGTAAAAGGAAAATTATAATGACCTAGAAATTTTAATGATTTTTAATAACGTAATTAACTATATTTTTCATGAAAAGCAAATAATAAAATTTTGAAATGAAAATTTGATATTTGGTATGCGTTTATTGAAGCATAGCAAGTGGCAGATTTTCATTTGAAAATTTGAAACTTTGTTTTATTATGAAATTTTCAATTTTTAAATTTAAATCAGTTAAATTTGATAGAAATAATATATTTTTGAAATTTGCATATTTTTATATAAGAAAATGTAAATCGTTTTCTGAGTGAGACGTCGTATTTCGTTTTACCAAATTTGGACTGCTCTAGCTCCGTTTATCTTACTTTCGGCGTTTTAGCAGCAGTTTTGGCAGCGAAATTCGAGTTTTGATATGATGGTCGTATCTTCAATATCTATGTACCATTCTGTTCATCTCATCGTGCTAATCTCCATAGTATATTCATTTGTGTATTTCGGAGTCCGGTACGTGGCGAAATCCATGAAACGGCTTGCCGTATCGGCAACCGTTTGGACCTTTTGGTGTTCTGTGTCCTTTCATAATCCACCGTGAAACAAACAGCCATTTGCCTTTTTATATTTCCCTGAATTCACGTATTGACTTTCTCTATTCCTATAGTTTCAATATATTGGTGTGTCCCTTCATTCTCTTTGGATCCAAGCTTCATTTGAGAATAAAAAATATATTCGTTGTTGTCGTATTTATAGTTCCCTGCTCATTCACTTTCTTGTTGTAACCGGCCTTGCCCTCCAATCTTCCTCCCACAAGATCTCATTTTTCCCCTTCCTCCGCCTCATCCTATCAACTGTGCAACTCTAAGGCAGCATCCTCCTCCGCTCCACATTCATCAACTACCCATGTCCGCTTCCCACTACCACCCGAGTCACCTTGCTTCCCTTCTTCATTTCGATCCATCCCACCATACACATGCAGCTCAAACCCGATCGTCCATATCCTCCTCAAACTCGGCCCGCCATAGCACCACGTGAACCCGCCCCAAACAGTCACCTCACCCATTGACAGCCGCTAAACCCTACAACCCGAAAATCTCTCCTTCTTCCACCCACCGCCTACATCTCCGACCAGAGCCGCCTTCGACTTCACGCCCCACAGCCACAAGACAGCCTCCTCTCTTCGGTCGCACAGCCTAGAGCTCCACCGAAACCAACAGTTGCAGTACGTCCACCTGACTCAGCCCGTGCCGAGCCTTCCTCTGACCGCGCCAAACACCTCCACACCCCTTCCTCCATGCCACCGCCCTATCGTGTGCCAAGTTTCCCATCCAACAGACCTTGCCTGATCTCTGTCTTGTCCCTCCAGCGCACCCATACCCCACTGCCTAACTCAGTCGAGCAACCTGCATATCCACCATGCGGCCAAGCCTCCTTCCTTAGGTATAGTGAATTTTAGTCATTCTAATAAATCTCAAATTTAACTATCTATCACATATCTGGCTATTCCTTTTACTGATCATATTTTTAAACTTCTTTTTTTATTTGCTTCGTGATCAGTTATATAGCCTACATATCAATACATTCTCTTTGGGTATGCAAATTTACAGTATGATACTACAATTATAATTGGAAACTTGTAAATAATTGTGATTTGCAACTATCATAGGACTCTTATATTCTGTTGTTGGGTTTACTCAGTTGAATCTACCTTAAGCCACATTTATATATATATATACACACACACACACATATATATTGCCGGTGTATATATATTGCACTCAGACCGTCAATACTGCTCATATACATATGTTGCATATATTAGAGATAATATTGTTCATCTATATACGTTACATATATACATTTGCTTCCTCTGATCCAAGTCTATATATATAAGTTCACTTATATATATATATATATATATATATATTGAATCATATCGCTTTAATTTGCTTTTGTTGCTTATCGTAGCTCTTTGACGTGTCGTGTCCGTATCCGTGTGCGTATCCATGTCAGTTGCTTCTCATTTCGTGTTCTCTAGCCTCAAAAGGTGAGCAATCACTCACGATTAACATTCTTATATTTAGTAAATTTAATTTACATGAAATGACGATTGAAACGTGTTGTTAAAAGTTAATTTGTTAGAAATTAAATTATTGAATATGATATGTTATTTAAATTGTTCACCTATGATTGATATATGACACCATAACATTATTTTATTAATTTATGATAGTTAACTTTGTTAATCATGACATATGCTCATCATCGATATGTTATCTTATTTTATTTTTATTATATTGTTCTCACTCTACAAGTTCCCTGATAGTTAGGAATTCCCTATGGGTTGAAATGATACATACCCGAACGATATTATAGATTAAGGAAAATCGTTATGGGTTGAAATGATAAACCCAAGCGATTTTATTGAATTTGAATTTTGGGATTGCGGGTTAAAATGATATATACCCGTAAATTTAAACTATTACGGATTGAAATGATAAATATCTGTATCACTTGACCATAGGATAGAAAATTATATACGGACACCGTTGGTCTATTTTTGAAAAATGATTTCCAAAGTTTTGAAAGGACTATATGGGTTTTAATAAATATTGATTTCAAATATAATATAAAGACTTTATTTTAATATGTGTAAAGTTTAGATTTTTAAATTATACGTTTGAAAATTTTAAATTTTAAATTATAAGTTAAGTTTTGAAAAATGTAAATTTTAAGATTTTACTTATAATTTTATTATTTTGAAATATATAAAATATAGTTTAATATAAAATAAAATAGATTTAATAATATTTAATATAATAAAATTTTAATTTAATAGAATTTAATTGGATAAGTATATATTGTATTTAAAATAGTTGTTTAAAATTTATATTAATATTTGAAATAGATTTTGTAATAACTTTAATAAAATAAAGGTTGGAAAGGTAAATTAAGTTAATTTGTAATTTAATTTGTTAAGAATTGAATATAAATAAGAATTTGTTTGAATCTTATTGATTTGAGATTTTGAAAGATACGATTTTATAATTTGATAACTGGGTTTTGATTAAAGATGATTAAATGAATATTTTTAAATTTAAATAAAATTAAAATTGAATATTTAATATTGATTTAAATTTGTAATTTGAATTTTTCATTAAATATTATTAAAAATGATTAAGTGAATATTTCAAATTTAAAGAAAATTTAAAGTTGAATTCTAAAATATAAATGAAATTTATCAAATTGAGTTATTGTAAATTGTTTGAATATTTAAACTTTGAAACCTATTGAATTGGAAATGGTTTAAATTTGTAGTTCAAACCTGGATTTGAAATCTATATAAATTAAAAATGGTTTTAAGGAGAATTTGAATTGAACCTTTAACCTTTTTAATTGAAATTGTTGAAATAAGATTGATGTAAATTGAATTTTGAACCAAGGTTGATTTGAATTGAATTTTGAAATTGGAAGGAACAATTCTAATTTGAAACTATTTTTGATACAAACTATTTTAATATATAAACTCTTTTTATTATATAAACTATTATTAATATATAAACTATTTTAATCTATAACCTATTTTTAAATGTATAAAGTATTTTAATTTATAACTATTTCAATATATATAAACTATTTTCAATATTTAAACTGTTTAAGTTGGAACTGTTATGATTTAGATTTAATGGATTTGAATGTGAATATTTTGATATGATTGTTTAAACTATTTTATGGTTATGATTTTGGAAATGAATATGATTTCGAAAGTAATATGATTTCGAAAGTGAATATGATTTTGAAAGTGATATGATTTTGAAATGGCTATGATATTTCGATATGAAGTATGAATTGTTTGAAATATAAATGACCATGGTGTGAAATAAGCGTTTAGTTGTTAAAGAGACCGGGATCAGATATTGTCATACTCTCTGCCAATACCGAAAACCACTTTAACAACTGTGCACGTGGTGGAGATTCCAGAACAAAGTAGGATGGTTTGGCGAACAATTCTATATGAGGTATTAACGCAACCCCGACTCCCGCGAGTCAGCTTGATGTGGCTAAAACAGAAGCAATACCGGGCCAAGTGAGGTCGCACCTCCGATCGAGCATGCTTCTTCGATACCATTTTATTACTTTGTGATTTGATTGGGTGAACCTTTGATTTGGGAGTGTGTCTTGAGGTGGGCGGTAGTAGCTGTTATGCGTTACCACCAGTCCGGGAGTGCAAACGATAGAATCCTACCTTGGCATTGCATCGCGTGCCTTTTCACATGCCTTATCGTGCCCCCACTACGAGTTTGTTTTGTACCATACCTATGGAGTGCTCCATGAGTAAACCACTGGTTTGGTGGAGCTTACAGTATCTATACAGACTACGGGAATATATAAAAATGTGTGAAGGGGGATATAGGTAACGCCTTAACGTTATTTTAATAGTTTACTTTACGATAGACATTATATATGTACAATATTGTACTATGTATGTAGATAGTTTAACGGATCCTTAGGGGATGGGAATCCCAAACATCCTTTAAGTTATTTGTATTTCACTTCATATTTCACGTGAGTTGATTTACTGGTATAAGAATGTTAATCCTAACTCGAGTGTTTTGTGTTTTTCTTTATGCTCGGGTCAGACTGAGTGTCACAACATTTGAGACTCACCTTTGGAGCTTGGAGTTTTGCTAGGAAATCTTTTATCTATTCAGCTTTTCCGGTTATTTCAGTTATTTCTAGTTATTTATGTTCAGACTTGTTAGTGGATTTTGTATTAGTGACTTCTTTGTACTTGGGATTTTCTATTGTATTTATTTCAGACTCTGATGTTCTATAGCAGCTTCATGAACTACTATTTATCTATTCTGCTGCTTATTGTTATATTACTCTGTGTCTATGATTGATTTATTTACTGTATATGCTAAGTTTTGCCAAATATAAATTAACAGTCTATTATTTTGAGCAATTCAAGTCTAACATGGGTGGATGATTGTCGATTTGAATGGTTCAAAATGCCAGGTCGTTACAAATATTTTCAAATCACCCACTTGATCTAGTATGGTATTGTAACATCCCATTAAGGAGCTAAATAAAATAAATACAATAAAGTGTATTTTTGGATATAAATTGGGAAATGTCGGTTTAAAATTAAAATTTGGAATTTGAATTATCAAGGACCTTTAGCTCAAGTAGTTAGAGGTACGACGCTTAGAAGTGGTTCTAAAGTTCATGGGTTCGAGCTTTGAGACATCATCGTGAGTGATTTGCTTGAAATGAGTATCACTCTCATTATAAAAAAATCAGAATTTGAATTGCATTTATTGAATTTAAAAGTCATTTGAAATTTACATTTGTGAAATAAAATATAATAGTGAGCCTTCACAAAAATTTTAGGAATAAATAATTGTTTTAAGGTTTAAAAGTGGATTTTTACTATAAAAAAAATAGTTCGAAAAAGTTAAATTTGAGGAAAATATTTTGTGAACCTAAATTTTTATATATGGGGTAAAATAATTTGAAATAGTTGAAGAGGTTAGTAGTTGTGTATGGAAAGGATACATTTCCTTTCCTTTTATTTAGTCCTAAATGATATTTCTAAGGCCAAAAATGCATCCATATCTTTTAATCCATCCTTATCCACTTCTCCAACACTTAAACATTAAGAAAACATATAATGACCTAGAATTTCAGTCATTTGAATTTGGAATATTTAATTGATTTTAAATATTGAAAAGTTAGTTTTATAAGTTAAATGTAAGGACTTGGAATTTCACCGCTTTGATTTGCGAATATTTAATTAAATTTTAAATATTCAAATAATAGGTTTTATAATTAAAATAAAAGTCTATTAAATAATAAATAACGATGGTGAAATAGTTTTCAAAATTAGTTTACAAAAATATTTAGTTCGAAGAAAAGTAGAAAATGTGACCGAAATTTGTTTTCCGATTTTTCGACGTTTCATCTTATAAAAGTTGTTTGAAATGTTGTATACACATTAGTGTATATGTATGCACACATTTACTAATAATATAAAAATGATTAGTAAATAATATAGGATAATTAGATTTAATTATGTTAAGATAAAAGCTTGATGTGACAAAGTAAACATCTTATCTCTTAAATACATTAGTACTTAGTCATCATTTCATGTTGGCTTTGACATGAAAGGGGAAAGGCATAGGGTGGTGTGTGGTACATGAAGGGGAGGAGAAATAGTAAGGTGGTATTCAAGGAGTGGAGGGCAAAGTACTAAGGGTAGATTGGTGATTTTGCCTTTTCATTTTAAATAAAACATTTTTTGCATTTTCTCTTTTCCATTTTATCATTTCATCTTCATTTCAAAACTTCCTTATTCATGTTTCCAAAATTCATAAGCTCTATAATGGCTTCCTAACTATTTTTTCAGTATTAAAAACAATAGCTTTCTACTTTAAGATCACTTTCAAAAACTTGTTTTGAACATCTCCTTCTTCCATTTCAATACTACACTTCCTCCATTTTTACTCACACTTCATCCAACCATAACTTCCTCTAAACTATACCAAATCAAGAAATTCTTTTTTTAGATTCAAGAGAATTGAAATGGCTACGATTTCATTTACACTACATTTTCAAATTTTGAACATTTGTGGGTCAAAAATACATTTCTTTTTGACTCATTTTCGGACCTATGTTTTCAAATTTGAAAATAGCTCTTCTTATTTTGACTATATCTCCCTCAAAAATTTTCCAAAATGAGTGATTTGTTTTTTAAAATTATAGAGAGGAGAATTTCTAAGAATGTTACCGTTTACAACTTTTCAAAATTCCATGAGTAACTTATCCAAAAATCAGTTTGAAAATGACCTATTTTCGTGTTTGATTTTGTGAATTCATTGATAATCTGAAGTCCTTCTACCTTTCAAGACCGAGCTACAACACCCTTAGCCGTGTGCACCATAGATTGGGCCAAGCCTTTGAGCAAGGAAAGGAGGAGAAGAGGGTGTCGTAGTGTTGTTGTTAGTTGGAAGCATCTTGGGTCGCTTTGGATAAAAGTTGGAAGCATATTCGTAAGTAAAATCTCATCTTTAAAACTATAAGTTTTTAACTTTAACAATTTTCATTTCTAGTAGTTGATAATTGCTTGTTGTATGTGTATAGAAATGTAATGGTTGTTGGTTTGGTTTATGCTTTGAAAAGATGGCACCTTTGATAGTTAGCGATTTGAAAACTAGTTGAAATTTTTTAAGTTAGTGATATAAGTTATATTCCCTTCATGTTATGAATATTATTTGTTCTTGTATATATGTCATACTTATGTTATGTGATGACGCTTGGATGAAAATTAATTTGACATTATAGTAGTTATCGAAGTGTCCGTATAGCGACTATCGCTATATCGGCACTTTTGGAAAATACCACATTTTTGAAACCTTTTAGTTCATTCTCGACCTTAGGTTTCATTTTACAATTGTTATCCCGCCTTTTAGCAAGGCCGTGATATCATTGACTTGGCTAGGAATGGATGGTTATCAGCCTTAAGAATCGATTATATACAATACTGTGGACGATGGTCAGCCAGATCCGGACCGGGTCCCAATCGAGGTGCTATCAGTATAGAGTGACTGGCATAGCACCATGAAGTTACATTTCAAATTACAAGAGGATCGGAGTTCATACACTCGAATTATGGACAAAGCAAAGATTTATATGGATTGATCAGGAACGATTCATAAAATAGCTCAAATCAGCGAAGATCGATCGATATCTCAAAATCCACAAGGCCAATTCATTTGAAACTTTCAGAGCATCAGTATATTGAAGAGCGAAGCCCACAAAAACAATCCCAGGTTAAAAACTTGAGATTCAAAAAATGTCGATCGTTTTATACCAATCCTTCATAACGATCGGTGTAGCTCAGTGAACGTTCCAAATGTGAAAAAGGTTGATCCATATCTCGTAATCTACAACTCAAAATGACTTCATATTTTAGGAGCAAGTTCAGGAGGCATGTGGAACCTCAGAAAAACGATCGCACATCATTTGGAGACCAAAAAATAACGATCGACGTACCTATAGCCGATTGTTCCAAAATATCGAGTTAGGGCTACCGATCGTTATGGTGGGGCCATATGGACCTAGAGAGCCT
Organism: Allium fistulosum; assembly: GCA_030737815.1. Taxonomy (NCBI): domain Eukaryota; kingdom Viridiplantae; phylum Streptophyta; class Magnoliopsida; order Asparagales; family Amaryllidaceae; genus Allium; species Allium fistulosum. Next base: position 1,286,010,266 of record CM060903.1, on the reverse strand, counting down.
TCTGCCGAAATCTTAGCGAAATATATCATCATCTCACCCTATAAATACAGACCTGTTGGTTCATTTTCTGGATCTTTACGCTGCTTGTTACTCTAGACTCCATGGTAATCAAGTGTTAGCTTTGTTTTACTGTTGTAATCAGATTCGCAAGAGAGTAATAAAGGATAATCTTCAAAGTGGACGTAGGCTTACAATGCCGAACCACTATAAATTTCTATGTCTCTGATTATAGCTTATTATCCGTTGCTTGCTAATTCATTTACTCAGTTTAATTTTGCTTTTCTTCATTTACTTCTCTACAAAAGCTATTATTGGGTATTTGTAACCATTTTTGGTGCAAACATTTTGGTTCTTTCATTGAGAACATTGATTCTCAGCTTATTACGATCCCTTTGCTGCTATTGGATTGGATAAATCCTCAAAGGAGATCTGTAGTTATCTATAAGAAGTTTAGTTGTTCAACTCAGATTTCAAAAACCTAAGCAAAGCTATCAATAAAGGTGAGGAATACCGGATCTACTTCTCAGAATATGGAAGGAAATGAAAATGCTACTATCCAACAATAAGACCCGAGCAGTCAACTAACAGATGTGAATAATGAACTAGTTGAAGTCCAGAATCCAACTGATTTTGGTACGAGACCTGAATTCCAGAATCTGATGAAATAGCTAATGAATACCTATCGAGAGGTAAATCAGAAAATCTAAGCCAATATCAACCTAATGAACCAACTCACCCAGCAACAGCGAGGAAAAGCTAGGAGGGACCTTACCCCTTACTCGGCATCGGAAAGCTCTAGTTCATCTGATGGGTATCATAGGCATAAGCATCGTAGAACATACGGATATCATGCAGAAACTTTAGGGGCATCAACAGGCAGACCATCGTGATCAATGTTAATCCCTCCACCAGAGATGGGAACTTACCTGTGTACGCTGGGATTCCAACTGGAGCGGCTACGGTTGATTTGGACGATGGAGTTCAGTTAAATGTTAACCAAATGCTTCCCCGATATAATGATAAAGTGAATTTACGAGATACACATTGAGAAGATGTTGAACCAAGAAGGCATGGAATGGCTTGTACACATCAACTGGACCATTCACGTAAGGTGGAATACGACCACCACTAGGCACAGACTATCCAAACGCTGGACTTGTCGGCTATAGTCAGACAGCTGGTGGGAGAAAGCCAATGCTTGACCAATGATGACTGGGGAATCTCAAGAAGCCATACCCTATTCACTGATAATGTTCTTCATGCAGAATATCTAAGGAGGTTCAACATGCCATTAATGCCTGCCTATGAGGGAAAAACGGACCCCAGGCAACACATCATGAGATATAAATGGCTGATGGATTCTGCACGAGCAAATGATGCAACCAAGTGTATATGTTTTCCCATAACTCTATTTGGAATAGCAACGATGTGGTTCACAAGATTACACCCATGATCAATTTCTAAATTCGATAATTTGCCAATAAAGTTTGTGGAGCATTTCTAAATGCACGTAACTCGTCCCAAGGATGTACCATATCCAGCATGATTCAGGCTCCAGGAGAATCGTTGAATGATTTTTTTAAGAGATTTCATACAGCTGTTACGGAGATCAGTAATTCGAATGACCATGAGATATTGTTGGCTATAACGAGAGGAATAGATCTAGAATCTGACTTCGGCGATTGGTTAGCCGGAAAGCCACCCACAACATTGGAACGCTTTTACGCAAAGGCAGCTCGATATTTGAGAAAGGAGGAAGCTAAATCCTCAAGGAAAAAGAATGTTGCAGGACAAAGTAGAGAGGTAGTACAGAGTAATATTACAGTAAAGTAGTCTGATGAAAGCTCTGGAAAGTTCAAGTGAATGTTCAGAAAAAACCAAATCAGCAAAAGAAAGGCAGAGATAGGAGCCGAGAACGAAGAGGGATTCTGGACGAGGAAAGCCTAGGATACCGATGTACAACACTCACATGCCACTGAATATGTCCTTGGAGAATGTCCATTTGCCTACTTGCAATATTATGCAGTACAGAAAGCCGCCTCCAAAAGAATTGACAGAGAAGCAGAAACAAACTGGGAAATAATGTCGGTTTCACAAATGTTATGGGCATAACACCAATGAATGCAAGCATCTCTAGGATATTATTAAAAAGATAATTCGAGAAAGGAAGCTACGGCAGTTCGTAAAAAACCCGTAGGATTGTGGGTAAGGGACATCCGATCCTAACCGAGGACAAGTACCGCACAGGGCTGAGGAACCTACGCGGGCCGGTGGAAGATTGGTAATTAATACAATGGTCGGAGGACCGCATCTGACTGATAAAAGTTGGCATAAGATGGAGCGCTATGCTAGTGCGATTACACATGTGAATTTTGAATGTTGTTCAAACACGGAGGGTGGAGCTCCGGCGAAACAGCAACGTACAATGGCAGATGATATCATGTTTAGGAATAGAGATGCAGACAAGGTGGAGGATCCGATGATCGATCCAATGGTCATTTCAGCCATGGTCGGCCCCGCTTTTGTGGGAAGGATATTGGTTGACTGTGGAAGTTCTGTAAACATAATTTTCAAGAAAGCTTATGATCAGATGAGGATGGAAGCAAAGGGCTTAAAGTCGTCTAAAGCCCGCATACACGGTTTTAACGGTGTTGCAATTGAAGCCGTTGGTTATGTTGAATTAAATGTAGATTTAGGAGAAGATGACCGTAAAAGAGTGCGGATCTTGCCATTTGTTATTTTGGATGTTGACTCCCCTTACAACGTTTTCAGGGCCGACCGGTCCTAGCTGAATTTCGAGCAGCCCTTGCCTTATGGTGTTTGACTTTGAAGTTTCTGATAGATAATGGTGTTGGAGTTGTTCACGGTGATCAGGCGACTAGACATGCCTGTTATGTAGCTGAGTTGAGGGATGCTCAACGCAAAGAGAAAGGTAAGGGTGTGGACAAGATCGTCTACATCTAAGCTACCAAAGATTGACAACCAGCACCTGAGCCTTGGCTTGGGTGGCACAGTCGGTTCAATAGAGATATAGATCCGAGAGATAATGAAGAGGAGCCTAAAGAGACAAAGGCTGCACCGGCTGATCTGACGATTAACATCATAGTCAGCCATGACAACCCGTCATGGGTCCTAAAAATAGAGTCACAACTCAGCCCCGTATGATGAAAGAACTTACCGGGTTTCTCTGAGCGAATCTTGACATGTTCGCTTGGACTCACTTTGACATGTGTGGAATCTTGCCTGCCATTGCGAGCCATGCATTGTATATCGACCCAAGGCATGTCCCGGTGAAACAAAAAGGACGCGGTATGGATCTAGAGAGATCTGCCACTCTCAAAGGGGAGGTGAATAAACTCAAAGACAATGGGTTTATTAGCAACGCCCTCTACCCTCAGTGGGTATCTAATCCTATGCTTACAAAAAAGGCGAACGGGAAGTGAAGAACATGCATTGATTATTCAAACTTGAACAAGGCGTATCCAAAAGGCAGTTTTCCCCTTTCGAAGGTCAACCGACTGGTGGACTCAACCGCGGGGCACAAATTATTATCTTTCATGAATGCGTACTTGGGATATAACCAAATCCTGATGCACATTCCCGATAATAGCACACCAGTTTCATTACCGATGTTGAATTATATTGCTATGCGGTGATGCCATTTGGACTGAAGAATGTAGAAGCGACTTGCCAGCGCTTAGTCAACAGGATGTTTAAAGATCAGATTGGAAAAAAGATGGAAGTATATATGGATGATATGCTCATGAAGTCACGACGATCAAGCAACCACATTGCAGACTTGGTAGAAATGTTCAACATCCTCCGACATTACAAGATGAAAATTAATCCTTCGAAGTGTTCTTTTGGCGTAGCATCAGGGAAGTTCCTGGGTTTTATTGTTAACGACCATGGAATCGAAGCTAATCCCAAAAAGATTCAGGCTATCCGTGATATCCAAGCGCCAAAGACTATCAAAAAAGTGCAAGGTCTGAATGGGAAAGTTGCCGCCTTAAGCCATTTCAGTTCCAGAGCTACCGACAAATGTATTCCTTTCTTTGACTTGATTAGGAAAGGGAAAAGAAACTTCGAATGGACACAAAATGTAAAGAGGCATTTCAAGCTTTGGTGAATCATTTAGAGAGACCCTCCATCTTGTCAAAGCTGGTGGATCATGAAGTTTTATACATCTATTTGGCCGTATCGGTACATGTTATAAGTGCCGCATTACTTCGTGAGGAAATCGAATTCAGAGACCGGTTTATTACGTCAGCAAGCAATTGACGGGAGCTGAAAGGAACTATCTGAAAATAGAAAAACCGCCATACTGCTCGTGATTGCATAACGAAAGATCCGCCCTTTTGTAACAACCCGGTATTTTGCATCAATTAATAATCGACATTTAAACGATTAGTGTTGATAGCTAATTGTTTTTTTGGAAGTTTTAATTGGTTGGCATTCTTTTCTATAATTTGATTAAGGAAGTAAGCGGGCTTTAAAATGCAAATAATTGGCCCACGTTCCCTTTGGGGGTGTGATATTCATCATAGGCCGATGCTCATTCCCTTTTATTCATTCGTTCGCATGCCCTAATTCAAAACAAAAGAAAAATGGTGGCTGTGCTCGTTCGATCAATTAGGGTTTTCGAGAAATTTATGGGTGCCGACTTTCAATCGACCAGTGTCTCTCGAGATGATTTTGGCCGCGATAAGATGTTGGGTTCTTCGGTGACAAAGGTGAGTGAACCGATCTCACTCACATCTAATTCACTCGAATTCTTTGATCTTCGTTCGTTTATAATTGTTTGAAGTTGTCATTCGATTTGTGTTGGCCATCGATTTTGTAGTGATATTTGAGATTTTTCACTGATTTTCATTTCATAACGGTTTTGAACTGTGATTTGGTTCGATCTGTTAACTCTTTGTCACCACGGTTTCGAATGTGAATTGTTCGATTCCGATCTTTTTGGCTTCGTGTTGTGATGTTGTTATGGGATGGTTTTGACCTTCGTGGTTGAACTTGCAACTGATTTATTTCCTTTGCGACTTTTGTCATTCGAGCAATTAGATATGCATTTGAGTATCATCGGTATCCATCTCCTTACTTAGTAGTGTTGTGACTTTTTACTTGTACCCACTGCAAGTTGTAATTTCAGGCTATAGTGATAATTGAGCTTCATTATTCCTGAAGTCACTTGTGTCCCTCATCAGTCGAGTGTGCTTGTCTCGATCTTTGACTTCATATGTATGCACTATCCACCTGTAGCATAGCTAACTAAGTATCATACACTACTCAAGACTTGCACTTAAATGTCAGTTCCATTTGTTCCATTAGTGTACTGTCTCAAGCTCGAGTGTGCCTTGTCATGTGCATTGAGTTGTAGATGCATCATTGTATATGATCCCCTCTTTGGTCTTGGTTGTTTAGTTGTATGCATATGCACTGATTTGTTCATCACTAGTCTTTGCATTACCCTGTACATTCATTTCCTGTAGTTTATGTCACTGTTTGCTTGCGTATACTTGTATTGCAGTGCTTCATCTTGTTCTCTGCATACTTGAACTGTCATTGTTTCACTTGTTCATATGCCAGTTAGCTGCTGCATATATGTGCTTTTTGATTGCACTGTCCATAGCAGTATCATGGTGACAGACTTGATCACTTGAGATGCCTGCTTGGTAGCTTTTGTTGTTGTCCAGTTTGTACTTGCCTTGTTGAATTTGTACATGCATTTGCCTTGTTGCTGTGACATTCTAGATTGCATTATTGCTACTACTTGAATTTGTAGTTGTCCAATTGCCTTCTGATACTTTTGACCATTTGTATACATACATTCATGTATGTATACAGATGTATGTTCACTTTTGCACATTCATGTGTTTGCTGTCTTATATGATGGCACTTGACTTATAGCCTATCTAGTTTCATTTTGTTGTTTACTGCCACTTTTGTTCGCATTTTTATCACACAGCCACTTGGGCATTTATGTTGTTCAATGCAACTTTGGTTCGCATTTTATTTTACAGACATTTGAACATTTTCTATTGTAAATAGTGTGTGCTGTGGTGCCATATCTATGGTGCCCTCACCTTCATACTACTCTGTTCATATAGTTGTGTCTGCACTTGTATCTCTTGTGCACTTTGACTCTCTTGTGCCTTTTTGAACTAGTGCACTTGACCATGTGCCTGTAGTCTTGGTTTTACAGCTTGACCATTTTGTACTTCTCTAATTTTCGTTGCCTGCACTTATATACTTCATCATTATTTGCCATATTGGCTTCACTGCATCTCCATGTGCCTGTGGTACTTGCAGCGTAGTTGTTGCAGTGTTATCATATTCACTGATGGCATTTGGTTTGTATTTGAGTTGTCACTGTTGCCTTGAATTGTTGCCATGAGGTTCACGTGCATTTTCTATTTAAGTCGCAATCTCCAGTTCCATGTAGTTGTTATTGAGGCATGTGCAGTTTCATTTTGGTCTCTCTGTCTTTGACGTTGAGGCCATTCATACATGTTGAGTCATGTCTGCCCTTTTCTTGTTACTGTCTTCAGCTGCCTTGTTCTCGAATCTGATACATTGCATTGATGCCTTGTATCATTTGCATTTTGTCATTTTGCTTCACTGATGACCTTATCTTCTAATGAGGCTGATCTTCTTCTTTTCTGTTGAGTGTTGTAGTGCCATATCTTTGGTGCTCTCGCCTTCAGTTTGCTATTTCCCTGTGCCTTGCTTTGCGACGTGTTGAACTTGTTTCACTTGTTGCCTCTTTCACTGGATACACTGTTTCATTTCACTGATGCAGCCTTGCCCTTAAATACAAGTGGTGGCTGCATTTTCGTAGCAGTTTTACCCCTGTCCCTTGTGGTGACTTTATATTCTGTTGTGGCGAGGCGGTGCACGAGTGCGTGCACTGCAGCCACACTGAATTGACAGATTTTAATCGATATTTCTTTTGTTCTTGATTCATCGACCTGTTGCGTAATTCGTAGGCTGTATTGGCGAGGCAATACACGTTAGCGTGTACTGCAGCCAATTAGCATTGATGTTTTTAAATTGACATTTCAATTGTTTAAACTGCTTTGGATTTCTGTTTTGTGGATTAACACTGTTTAGTGTTATATCTGCCGTTATCCGGTTCTCTTATCGAGAAGTTGGGTATACGAGATTTCTGTGACTGTCGTCCATTTGATATTTGATTATTATTGCTTCCGTGCATTAATAACTGAGTTTGAATTAGACTGACACGTGTATTATTTTCTTTTGAATGTAATACTCGGGTCAGACCGTGTATTTACAGGTTGTAGATTTTTAGCTTTGGGTTGCTGCTAGAGCTATGAAGACTTTTTATCAAGGTTTTAAATATCGGATTTCGGTCACGTTTCGTCTCAGAATTTTTACACAAGTTATCTCGTATCGGGGGAGATCTCGGACGAGATGAGTACATATCGGGTGTATATCTCGGATTGACATCTCAGGTCTTATAATACATCTCGGGAATATCTCGGATGTACTTATGTGTCTAAAATTGATGTGTCAAAAATTTATTTAATGGTTATAACTTTCTTAGTAAAAATAAAAATGGTAACATACTTGATTTACATGGAAAAAGAAATATTTTTAGAAGAGTGGTAGCTTGATTAGCTTAATTGATTTGGTAATGTTTTAATAATATCCTTTTATTTGAACAAAATAAAGAAGTGAAACCTTTCGCTATGACTCATTAAGATAAAAAGTAAAGAATATGTTCAAGAAGTTAGTAAATTATAATTGGATTGAGTAGTTTCTTTTGGATCAATATGAAAATAAAAAATATTATGCAAAATAAGAAAAATGTATAATTTCGGGTGAGATCTCGAATTGAGATTTTAATCCATATTTCAGGTGAGATTTGAATATCTCGGACGAGATGAGTGTCGAGGGAGATATGGAGGAGATTTCATGTCTCGTCTCGTTTAAGTGTGAAAAGGGGATCTCGGAGGAGATCTCGGGCGATATATACGAGATTTAAAACCATGCTTTTTATATCATTTGAAGTGGTCTTCGTCTTGTTGTAGTAGTCAGTGTGTCTGTTTTAAGATGATAATGTATTCATGTATATTAGTCGATAATGTACTTGTATATATAACTTCTTGAGTCGACAGTTGTAGTTGTATCATTTGTATTGTGTCAAATGTATTGTAACTGATATCAGTTATTATATATATGAGACTTTTCGTTCCATCTGTATTCCGCATTTATGTTATCTGTGTTATTTTTATATCTATTGTCCTAAACTATTATAGCCACTGTGTAGTAGCTTTGAGTTTGTATCGGTATGTCGGGTTTCCTCAAAAAAATGAAATGCAATGTTTTATTATCTGACATATCGGTGCTCGCACAAAGCAATTACATGGATGGTCGCTCCTCAACAGCCTTATTCTCCGCGCTAGTTGACAGCACTACACCGTAGTGTTCTTTGCTAGCATGGGTATAGAGGTGGGGCGTCACAGCTTGGTATCAGAGCCTGGGGTTTAGGACAATTATAAAACATAACTTAGATGGAGCATGTGTTACAACTATTTGTCGATGTTTTATCTCTCATCTTTACATATGACTATTTTTGACTGTTAGGTATGAATTCCTAACGTTTATGCTTGTGTTTTCGGCTTTGAATTGATTTAGCCGATGTTGATTTTGTTTTAATTTGGCAAATTAAAGCCATTTTGACTTTTGGACTTTGTTCCACTTTTGTTCTATGCTATGAGTGTCATTGTGTACCTGTTACACTGTGATGAAAAATAGCTGGACCAGTTGCAAATTGAGTGATTTTGATTTCTCATTCACATCTAGTTTGAATCTCAGCGATTTTGAACTTGATATTTTGTGTTTTCCTCATCTTGAATTCCATTCGACTTCGGTCACTTTGTTTTTGAGAAATTGCTAATTTCTTGATTTTTAAGACTCTGATTTTGTTTGCCGTTGGTTTCTTTGATAATGATGATTGAATCATTTTGTACTCGACTGCGGCTATTAATTGTTGACTTCGACATTGACTTGATTCTTACTTTTGTTGAAGTCGACTGCGGCATTGACTTGATTCTTACTTTTGTTGAAGTCGACATTGACTCGACTGCGGCTATTTATGCATTTCTGCTCATTTTGCTTTGTTTTTCCAGTTGATAATCGATTCTTCTTTTCTAATTAGTTGTTATCACCTTTGTCGATTTTGATAACTTCTATTTCTGGAATTTTTGGGTATTCCTACTTTGATGAATTTGGAATCGAATTCTTTGGATTCTATTCACATCTTCGTATGTGAATTCTTGTGATTGATTGTTTCTACAATCATTTTTGTGATTTGTCACTTTAAAAATATAAAGGTTTTCTATACTAGTAGTAAATATCAAAATCCTTTTCTCCAAACGATTTCAAAACTATTTTACTACAAAGCTCTTTTTCTTAAACCGTTTTCCAATCTATTAGTATATACAAGCCTTTATTTCACTCGTATGAGAAATTGAATTAAACGGCCTAGTAAAACAAGTGGTATGAAACGCCTGCGTTTACTTCGTCAGTTAACTCCTGGACTTGTTCGATTGAACCTTTTGTGACAATTTTCTAGTGTAGATTTACAGTTTGTTCGTAAATATTTAAGTTAAGCAAGTGGTTATGGGACATGAAGCTAAACTTTTATATTTACTAGCTTAGTGTAATTGACACTTCTCGTTGATCATGACGATCATTTTATGATTTAGACTAGCAATTGTGCGATGTCTCTTTGTTTGCAAGGTTAGACTAGACCGCAGTGGTGTGATTCCGACTCACACATATCTCTTTGTTCGCAAGGTTAGTCTAGACCGCAGTAGTGTGATTCCGACTCACACATATCTTTTTGTTTGCGAGGTTAGACTAGACACCACTTGTGTGATTCCATTCACACATACCTTTTTGCTTTTTGGTTAGTCTGGACCTTAATTTGTGTGATTCCACTCACACATATCTTTTTGTTTGCGAGGTTAGACTAGACACCACTTGTGTGATTCCATTTACACATACCTTTTTGCTTTTTGGTTAGTCTGGACCTTAATTTGTGTGATTCCACTCACACATATCTTTTTGTTTGCAAGGTTAGACTAGACACCACTTGTGTGATTCCATTCACACATACCTTTTTGCTTTTTGGTTAGTCTGGACCTTAATTTGTGTGATTCCACTCACACATATCTTTTTCTCTGCGAGGTTAGCCTAGACCTCAATCTGTGTGATTCCGACTCACACGTGTGGGATAGCGACCCACGGTCTTCGGACCATTCCTGTGTGAAACTTTAATGGATGGCTTCCATGAGATAGCGTCTCATCTTGTGATACCGGTGTTTTGGAGTTTTCATGCTCCCATTTTGTGATAGGCATTTCCCTTTTCCTTTTTATGATTTAGACTAGCAAATGTGCGATGTCTCTTTCTCTGCGAGGTTAGCCTAGACCTCAATCTGTGTGATTCCGACTCACACGTGTGGGATAGCGACCCACGGTCTTCGGACCATTCCTGTGTGAAACTTTAATGGTTAGCCACCATGAGATAGCGTCTCGTCTTGTGATACCGGTGTTTTGGAGTTTCCATACTCCCATCTTGTGATAGGCTTCCCCCCTTCTTGTGATTTCTGGATTTCTTGTGATGATTTCTGGAATTTTGTGCTTCACCAATTTTCGTGATTTCTATTGATATGTTTATCAATTTTTGTGCATTGGTGAATTCATGTGTTATTGACTTGTTATGAATACAAGTTTAGGGTATGATATCCCTTTCTATCTTTGGGAAGATTCTTGTGACATTTTCTTATGAATGAAAATTCATTGGTATTATACTTTGATGCCAGTTATTTTGATGAAATTTTGACGTGTTAACTTCAGTAACCGTCAATTTTAAAATGGATTTACAAGCGGTTCTCCCGCAATGCTGAATTTGTTGTCCGTTTTACTGTACTTTGAGAAGTGCAATTTCCTTATCTAAGTTGCTACTGATATTGCTAATTTAATCACGTGTTTTCAAAATTCTTTATTTTTAAAAAGTTGTTTCAAAAATATAAATTAAAATTGTTTTCAAAATTTTTACAGTTTACATTTTCAAAAGAACGAGGAAGCGATTTAAACGTTTCAGAAAAATCGAGGACTATGACCCCTTTCTTTTACTGATTCGCTTAATTCCGGACTTGTCCGTTTGAGAATGTGAAATGTTATTTTTAAAACACACAATTCTGCACTTTCAAGGAAACGATAAAGAGATTTAAACGATTTAGCAAAAGTAAGGAGTATGGAACCATACTTTTACTACTTCGGTTAATTCCAGACTCGTTAATTGAATATTTATGACTTCTGATTTATCGTTTTTGATAATCAGATATTTGTGTTTCTGATTATCGTTTTAGATAATCGGGTATTTCTTATTTCTGATTATCGTTTTTGATAATCAGATATTTGTGAAATTTAATTATCGTTTGAGATAATTAAATATTTTTCGATTTGATTAATCGAATGTTTGTGTTTCTGATTATCGTTTTTGATAATCAGATATTTGTGAAATTTGATTATCATTTTTGATAGTTAAACCTATTTGCGATTTGAAAATTCGATTATCGTTTTTGATGATTGAATATTTGCGATTTTGAGATTTGAGCTTCGTCTTTTTCTCTGACGATTCAGGTGAGTAATTTGATTTACTCACATTCAATTCGTGCAGTACGTGAATTCTGCTCTGTTTTTCCTTTTCTTTTAAATGCTGGAACTCGATTGATTCTTGCTTATGCATTCAACATTGCCATGCTCTTTTGGTTGTTACCATTTGTCCATTTATTCCTTATGATTGCGAGGACGCAATTTTTTTAAGGAGGGGAGTCTGTAACAACCCGGTATTTCGCATCAATTAATAATCGACATTTAAACGATTAGTGTTGATAACTAATTGTTTTTTTGGAAGTTTTAATTGGTTGGCATTCTTTTCTATAATTTGATTAAGGAAGTAAGCGGGCTTTAAAATGCAAATAATTGGCCCACGTTCCCTTTGGGGGTGTGATATTCATCATAGGCCGATGCTCATTCCCTTTTATTCATTCGTTCGCATGCCCTAATTCAAAACAAAAGAAAAATGGTGGCTGTGCTCGTTCGATCAATTAGGGTTTTCGAGAAATTTATGGGTGCCGACTTTCAATCGACCAGTGTCTCTCGAGATGATTTCGGCCGCGATAAGATGTTGGGTTCTTCGGTGACAAAGGTGAGTGAATCGATCTCACTCACATCTAATTCACTCGAATTCTTTGATCTTCGTTCGTTTATAATTGTTTGAAGTTGTCATTCGATTTGTGTTGGCCATCGATTTTGTAGTGATATTTGAGATTTTTCACTGATTTTCATTTCATAACGGTTTTGAACTGTGATTTGGTTCGATCTGTTAACTCTTTGTCACCACGGTTTCGAATGTGAATTGTTCGATTCCGATCTTTTTGGCTTCGTGTTGTGATGTTGTTATGGGATGGTTTTGACCTTCGTGGTTTAACTTGCAACTGATTTATTTCCTTTGCGACTTTTGTCATTCGAGCAATTAGATATGCATTTGAGTATCATCGGTATCCATCTCCTTACGGAGTAGTGTTGTGACTTTTTACATGTACCCACTGCAAGTTGTAATTTCAGGCTATAGTGATAATTGAGCTTCAATCTTCCTGAAGTCATTTGTGTCCCTCATCAGTCGAGTGTGCTTGTCTCGATCTTTGACTTCATATGTATGCACTATCCACCTGTAGCATAGCTAACTAAGTATCATACACTACTCGAGACTTGCACTTAAATGTCAGTTCCATTTGTTCCATTAGTGTACTGTCTCAAGCTCGAGTGTGCCTTGTCATGTGCATTGAGTTGTAGATGCATCATTGTATATGATCCCCTCTTTGGTCTTGGTTGTTTAGTTGTATGCATATGCACTGATTTGTTCATCACTAGTCTTTGCATTACCCTGTACATTCATTTCCTGTAGTTTATGTCACTGTTTGCTTGCGTATACTTGTATTGCAGTGCTTCATCTTGTTCTCTGCATACTTGAACTGTCATTGTTTCACTTGTTCATATGCCAGTTAGCTGCTGCATATATGTGCTTTTTGATTGCACTGTCCATAGCAGTATCATGGTGACAGACTTGATCACTTGAGATGCCTGCTTGGTAGCTTTTGTTGTTGTCCAGTTTGTACTTGCCTTGTTGAATTTGTACATGCATTTGCCTTGTTGCTGTGACATTCTAGATTGCATTATTGCTACTACTTGAATTTGTAGTTGTCCAATTGCCTTCTGATACTTTTGACCATTTGTATACATACATTCATGTATGTATACAGATGTATGTTCACTTTTGCACATTCATGTGTTTGCTGTCTTATATGATGGCACTTGACTTATAGCCTATCTAGTTTCATTTTGTTGTTTACTGCCACTTTTGTTCGCATTTTTATCACACAGCCACTTGGGCATTTATGTTGTTCAATGCAACTTTGGTTCGCATTTTATTTTACAGACATTTAAACATTTTCTATTGTAAATAGTGTGTGCTGTGGTGCCATATCTATGGTGCCCTCACCTTCATACTACTCTGTTCATATAGTTGTGTCTGCACTTGTATCTCTTGTGCACTTTGACTCTCTTGTGCCTTTTTGAACTAGTGCACTTGACCATGTGCCTGTAGTCTTGGTTTTACAGCTTGACCATTTTGTACTTCTCTAATTTTCGTTGCCTGCACTTATATACTTCATCATTATTTGCCATATTGGCTTCACTGCATCTCCATGTGCCTGTGGTACTTGCAGCGTAGTTGTTGCAGTGTTATCATATTCACTGATGGCATTTGGTTTGTATTTGAGTCGTCACTGTTGCCTTGAATTGTTGCCATGAGGTTCACGTGCATTTTCTATTTAAGTCGCAATCTCCAGTTCCATGTAGTTGTTATTGAGGCATGTGCAGTTTCATTTTGGTCTCTCTGTCTTTGACGTTGAGGCCATTCATACATGTTGAGTCATGTCTGCCCTTTTCTTGTTACTGTCTTCAGCTGCCTTGTTCTCGAATCTGATACATTGCATTGATGCCTTGTATCATTTGCATTTTGTCATTTTGCTTCACTGATGACCTTATCTTCTAATGAGGCTGATCTGCTTCTTTTCTGTTGAGTGTTGTAGTGCCATATCTTTGGTGCTCTCGCCTTCAGTTTGCTATTTCCCTGTGCCTTGCTTTGCGACGTGTTGAACTTGTTTCACTTGTTGCCTCTTTCACTGGATACACTGTTTCATTTCACTGATGCAGCCTTGCCCTTAAATACAAGTGGTGGCTGCATTTTCGTAGCAGTTTTACCCCTGTCCCTTGTGGTGACTTTATATTCTGTTGTGGCGAGGCGGTGCACGAGTGCGTGCACTGCAGCCACACTGAATTGACAGATTTTAATCGATATTTCTTTTGTTCTTGATTCATCGACCTGTTGCGTAATTCGTAGGCTGTATTGGCGAGGCAATACACGTTAGCGTGTACTGCAGCCAATTAGCATTGATGTTTTTAAATTGACATTTCAATTGTTTAAACTGCTTTGGATTTCTGTTTTGTGGATTAACACTGTTTAGTGTTATATCTGCCGTTATCCGGTTCTCTTATCGCGAAGTTGGGTATACGAGATTTCTGTGACTGTCGTCCATTTGATATTTGATTATTATTGCTTCCGTGCATTAATAACTGAGTTTGAATTAGACTGACACGTGTATTATTTTCTTTTGAATGTAATACTCGGGTCAGACCGTGTATTTACAGGTTGTAGATTTTTAGCATTGGGTTGCTGCTAGAGCTATGAAGACTTTTTATATCATTTGAAGTGGTCTTCGTCTTGTTGTAGTAGTCAGTGTGTCTGTTTTAAGATGATAATGTATTCATGTATATTAGTCGATAATGTACTTGTATATATAACTTCTTGAGTCGACAGTTGTAGTTGTATCATTTGTATTGTGTCAAATGTATTGTAACTGATATCAGTTATTATATATATGAGACTTTTCGTTCCATCTGTATTCCGCATTTATGTTATCTGTGT
Organism: Allium fistulosum; assembly: GCA_030737815.1. Classification (NCBI taxonomy): domain Eukaryota; kingdom Viridiplantae; phylum Streptophyta; class Magnoliopsida; order Asparagales; family Amaryllidaceae; genus Allium; species Allium fistulosum. Next base: position 1,285,995,181 of record CM060903.1, on the reverse strand, counting down.
TATTTTTATATCTATTGTCCTAAACTATTATAGCCACTGTGTAGTAGCTTTGAGTTTGTATCGGTATGTCGGGTTTCCTCAAAAAAATGAAATGCAATGTTTTATTATCTGACATATCGGTGCTCGCACAAAGCAATTACATGGATGGTCGCTCCTCAACAGCCTTATTCTCCGCGCTAGTTGACAGCACTACACCGTAGTGTTCTTTGCTAGCGTGGGTATAGAGGTGGGGCGTCACAGCTTTCTTCCAGGCTTACCCAATCGATGTTTACACCGACCAGCCGTTATGATAGGTCCTGCAGCGACCTGAGACGTCTGGAAGATTACTCAAGTGGAATATCAAGCTTAGCCAATTCGATATCACCTATCTCCCTTGGAGGGCTATCCAGGGTCATGCACTGGCAGATTTTATAGCAGAATTCACTGTGTAGGATGATTCCCCGAAGAACAGCGAAATCCCTAACATAAGGTGGAAATTGTATATTGATGGAGCATCAAATGATCATTTTTCTAGAGCTGGAATTATGCTTGTAACTCCTGAAGATCGGTCGATTTGTTATGCTTTAAAGCTTAATTTCCTAGCGACAAACAACGAAGCTGAGTACGAGGCTCTGATTGTTGGACTTAAACTCACTTGAGAATTGGGAATAATGTCTCTCGAAATCTTTTGCGACTCACAATTGGTAGTATACCAAGTCAGGGGAGATTATCAAGCTAAAGGACAACGGCTTGCTCCATATCTTGCCCAAGTCCAAGAGTTATTGACTGAATTTGAGTACTACAACATTTCGTATATTCCATGGGATCGAAAAAGAGTGGCCGATTCATTAGGAAAGTTTACTAGCACTCATGATGCACAACTGATGGGCTTGGTTCCAGTTGAGGTACTAAATGCCCCGAGTATAAATCTGATGGAAATTGACCAATTTCTAAAGACGGAGCCTGAGAAGGGATCATGGATGATTCCGTTTAAAGATTATTTTCTACAGGGAGTTCTTCTAGAATGAAGGAATGAAAAGCGACAAATCCTTTGCAAAGCTTCATAGTATATTATACGGGAAGGAGTTATGTATAGAAAGTGTTTCTCCATTCCCCTTCTTTGGTGTATGCTCATGATGAAATAAAAAGAGTCGTAAAGGAAGTCCATGAAGGTGAATGTGGCGATCATACTGGGGGGCAAACCATAGCAAAGAAAATACTCCGTTATGAGTACTATTGGTCAACAGTTAATCGAGATGATGCCGATTATGTAAGGTGATGAGACAAGTGCTAGATATATGCAAAAGTTCCAAGAGCTCCGCTGATCGAAATTACACAAATGGTCAGCCCATGGCCGTTTGCCATCTAGGGCATGAATATTATCAGTTCCTTACTGGTCTCTAAAGGTGGTGCAAAGTACACTATTGTCGCAGTTGATTATTTCACTAAATGGGCCAAAGCAGAACCTTTAGCCACGATCACAACTAAGAAAGTAATCAATTTCATTGCTTAGAACATCATCTGTCGCTTTGATCTTCCATGAACTATTGTAAAAGACAATAGGACTCAATTCCATAGTGTCGAATTCAAAGATTTCTGCCATCGACATCGTATTGAAAAGAGATTTGTGGTAGTTGCTCACCCTCAAGCGAATGGACAATTTGAAGCTGCGAACAAAGTCATAAAGTCCATTCTGAAGAAGAATTTGGAAAAGGCTAGAGGAAAGTGGGTGGATGAACTCCCGACAGCATTATAGGCTTATAGGACCACCCTCAAGTCCACGACTTGCTATACTCCATTCGGCCTCGCTTACGGTTCCGAGGCTGTTATTCCTGTTGAGCTCGAATTTCCTTCTCATCGAGTAACTTATTACGATCTCAAAACAATCAAAGATCTCCTTTTGGAATCTCTAGACTTTATAGATGAGAAATATGAGGAATCTAATATGAGGGAAAGTGCACACGGACACCGAGTTGCCCAATACTACAACACTAAAGTTTGACCTAGAACCTTTGAAATCGGCGATCTCGTCTTAAAACGGGTTTTTCCTACCTCGTCATATATGAATCCAACCTAGGAAGGACCGTATGTCATCGAATAGATGCATGGAGAGGGAACCTTCAAGCTAGCAACTGTTGATGGAATCACACTCTCAAGGGCATGGAATAGCGAGCAATTGCGATGCTATTTCATTTAGTTTGTTTCCTTTTCATTTAGCCATATTTAGTTTCAGAATTTGCTTTAGCATTTGTTTTTTCGAATGTGTAATAAGACAAGTTATGTCGCTACTTTTTATTCAACAATAGAACTTTGAATTTCCTATCATATCTGTAACCTGCCATTGTAGTGCGTGTTAGTTGTGATATATGACCAACTGATTCTCACTGTTCGATAGGACCGACATAACTCTGAAGTGATTGAAATTCGACCGGTCACCTATTGAATCAAACCCCGTACTTAAGAATAGAACGACTGACTAAAGAAAACTGAACTCAACAGTATTCCAAATAACTCACGTCCAAAGAGTGCGGATATGAGTATAAATGCTAAATGGGTGTGACCGATCACCTATGGAATGACTCTCGTCCTCAGAGTACGGATATATAAGTATAAACAAAATAAAAGGGTGTGACCTGACCACCCTCTAACTAACTCTTATCCCCAAAGTGCGAACATGGGTATAAACAAATAGATGAGTGCGGTTCGATCGCTCACTATTCTATAAACTCTGGCCTGAAAACGACAGAAGGATTGTAAACCCACTAAGGATGGAGTTCGACCATTCAACCACCTAAGTTAACCTGAGACTAGGGGCAGGGGTATAATTACTCAAACCACTGAATTCGACAGTGCAACACTAAGGCTCGAGCCCAGTGTTTGATATGACTTAAGGCCATGACCTCAGGGAGGTCTTGGGATGGATAAATCAGATCGATCTCCGATCCAATGAGCATGAATCACAAATACATTAAATGGAAAACGTGATAGCTCGATCATTTAAACAAGTGTATACGAGAATTCTATACAAAAATAAAAGAATTCCTATTCACACTAAACTTGCTGTACATAATACAAGTTTATCCAAAATGAGAAATAAAAGTGGGGGTCATACCCAAACAAACATGACCAACGAAAAGAAAAGTAGCCATCCAAGCTATTTACGCATCACACCAACCCAAAGATTATTTATTAGACTTTCTATCTTTCCTTTGTTTCTTGGGGATGGTTCCTTCTGAACTACCACTTGATCCTCTCTTCGACCCTTTTCCCGGTTTCTCTTCGAAGAAACATCTTTAGTTATGTGGATCGAGGCGGCATCATCTTTAGAAGCAAGAGGGATTGAGGAACTCTCAGTACCAGAAGTAGGGGGATCTCATCTCGGGAATTGTCCCACCAGGAGGGATCATTGGAGCGGGATAGGAATTGGCTCATTGAAATCCAAATCAATAGGCTCAGTTTTTGCCTTCTTTTTTGACAATTCTTCCTTCTCAATGCGCTCTTTCATGCTAGGCTCATCAGTAGGGTTGGAAGAGCCCTTGATTACAACATCCTCATCAAAGGGAATTTCATGGTGTAGGTCGCTTCTTTCTTTGAACAACGCCTCCATGAATTGATCATCAATAACAAAGGTTTCTTCTTGAGCACCCTGAGCAGGGACCGAAGTTGTAACTTTAATGGATTCTATCATGACCACTTGTAATCCCAATTGAGGATCTTGCGAGGGAAGAGGAATGATGCCTATCAGATTTAAAGCTAAGAAAAAATAAGCGAAAAGACTAGAAATATCAACTGATAACACCCCAACTTTTCGAAAGATGGAAAATGTCGATGAAATACCTTCCTCGATATGGCTCCCAAGTTGAGCCAAAATATCCTCAGAACTGCGTTCGGGAATTGGAGAAAGCTGAGGCTTGTCTGGATCATATTCGGAGAAGGTTGAAGAATTTGTCGTGGAGCTAGGGATAAACTGGGATGCTGGGGGCAATTCAGTTGTAACATCGGGTTATACCATCCCAGATTATTCACCCACTTCATGTGAAGCAGCAGCATCATATTCTTTCTGAAGTGTAAGCTGGATATCATGCAATGTTTTGGGTTCATTGCCTAATAGCATTTCACTTTCAAGGCTAGACAAATCAATTCCTCAATATTAAGAAGTTTCTTTTCTTCTGCAATAAGAAATTCCCACACGCGCAAGAGCTGGTAGGGATAATCGTCACTAGGCCATGTTAAATTTCTATGCTTGAGAATGTTAGCGTTATAAAGAATAAGAAGTGGGTCGAGCTTGTTCATTATTTCCTCCCTAACCTTATCCTCGGTAGCTTCTGCTTCATGCTGAATAAGCGCATCATACTCTTTGGCCCTTCCTACGGTCATGTCTCTCTCAAGTCTAACATTCACCAGCTTATCACAAGCACCTTGAGCGATTTTCTAAACATCATCTTTCTCCTTGTTTGCATACTCGAGCTTAGCCATGATTTCCGCTATCTCCTTCAAGGCTACAGATTCATTACTTCGAGCTGTACCCTTCTCGAGTGTTATTTCTTGATTTCGATGATGTAACACCTGGACCATATCAAGATGACTGGATTTAATCTCCTCCATGGATTTGACGATGGCATTAGCTTTTCCCCCGGCCTCTACTAGGGAGGTCCTAGAAACCTCTAACTCGTTTGTCAAAGTATCGATAATTCTTTTATTTTGAGCTACATGGCATTTTAACTTTTAAATTTCCACCGCACGCTCGAAAGATACTTTCGACATTTTCTCTGTTGCCTTCATCCATTTATGGTACTGCATGTGGATATTAGTGACGCAGTCAATAGTCATTTTCTGAACATGGTCTGGGACCTTCTTCGGATTAGGAGGGAAAAAGAACCTTTCAAAACATATATTTGGAAACTCTTCTCGAAGTTGTGCCATGCGAGCAGCTGGATTGACAGTAGGATTTTCAGTAGCAGTTTTGACTTTGGTAGTTTCCTTGCTGGGTCTTAGGGCATCAACATGTTCGCTATGGCGACAACGATCATTGGACCGCTGAGAGTAAGAAGGAACCAAAGGTTGTGGAGGAACTGAAATGGGAGGGGGACCATGAGAGGGATCGATAGGTAGATCCCGGCGATCAGTTCGCTTATTGGAATTCTTTGGATGAGGGGGTCGTGATCTTGATCGATGCTTATCTTGGGATGGCTTATCCTTATCATCTCTATCTTGATGACCCCGGTCCTGACTTGAATGATATCTTGAATCATAATACTCTCGACAACCACCTTGACGGTACGAGCTAGATCGTGAACTAGAGGATCGGTGATGTTTATCCCGAAGGGAATCAAACATGTTCCCTTTCTTCACCATCGTTTCTGCAAAGTAAAATAGAAGTCAATCAACTTTAAGCAATAAAAAGCAAAAGTCGAGCTTAATGCAATGTTGAGGGGCGCACGTGTGTGCAAGTATCCTTGTGCTACCCCTCGACAAACCAGATGTAAGAGCTTTGCTCATTTGAGTAACTTCTCCTCTAGAAGTTGGAATCTTAATGCCAGTTCTGGTGGGAGATTCCAACCCCTTAATACTCACGCCAGTAAAGTGTAAAGCATCAAGGTCATGTGGTATTGTTAGACCAGACAAAGAATCAATCGGTAGACTTGAATGCTTTGGCGATTGAGAAGAAGATTCATCTTGAACAATCTTAGGAGCCATCGATGACTTGAGTTAATCAGAAAGATGACTTTTTGGAAATTTATAAACAAATGTTTTATTTTTTTTCTCCTATTGGGAACCGAGGGCTGTGAGGTCTGCGAGGATCTGACCTTGACTCCAAGACCAGATTCGTCATCATTGTGATTGGGCACATCGACTTTATCTCCTTTCGCATCAATACCAGTGAATTCTTGAGCACCCATGGCTGGGGGCACGACGGGATCAACTCGATTGTCCCTTTGACTAACTATAGCCCATGGTCTTATCCCTGCAGTTTGAGCGACTTTAGTTAGCCCCACGCTGAGGTCCTCTTCTAGCAAACAAGAAGTAACAAGGCATTCATCCATAAGAAGATATTCAATGTTCCTGTCTTCAAGCGGTGCATTTTTCAGGGTTGTGACCTCCTCGTCATAAAGATTACGGCTGGGCCGAGTGATGGTGCCTGTAAAAGGAATTACTTAGTTAGGAATAAGACTTGAGTATCGGTTTTTCACGCTAATATAAAGATAGAGGACAAAACTTACATCTTTCCAGCCACTGTTAAGCAAAACCGAGCAGACAGCGGACGAAGAACCACTCGCTTTTAAAGGTGCTTAATTTGTTCCATGCACCAGTTAGAATTTGACACCTCTTCGCCGACTCAAGAAATGTAAATGAAAGACTTGTTTTTCGTCGCTTGAAAGAGAATGTGAACTGAATGTCATCGATGGTTGGAGGACGATGCAAGAACTCCACAAATACCATATAAGTACAATTAAGAAGAGCGTAGCTGTTCGGATGAAGCTGCGCCAGAGCTATCCTTAAATAATGGAGAATTTCCCAGATGTATGAGTTAAATGGCGGGTGCATCCAGCCCAGCACGTGAGCTTATTGCACTCCGTATATCCTTCTGGGGGTCTATGAGCTCGATCATCCCACGACGGAATCAACACATCGTCAAAGGGAATTCTGTGCCTTATGCAGATTCGGCGAAGAGCATCTTCCTTAATTTTAGAGGCTACGGAATCAGCAGGGTTCTCCAGAATAACCTCATCCTCAAGAGTGTCGGGAGCAAGATCGACATCTTCTGGTGGAAGAATGGGAACTGCATCAGAAAGATCAAATTGAGGGCTTGGGCTTTCTAGTTGTTCTGAATAAGGGCTAGAGGACAGACAAGTAGACTCGGTTGCAGAACTTGATTGCATGTCAGGATTATCCTGTTGAGAAGATGATCCAGCTAGTGTAGTGTGCATAGTGCATGCTAGTGTAGTGTGGTAAAGTGCTATGTAATGCCGCAATAAGTTGCATGAAACTAAAGACGGTAAAGATGACGAGAATTCGAGGTTCGACCGGAGAGACCGTCATTCCTGACCGTCTCAACCGTTTCTCTATATCATAAGGGAACGATGCAGTTCAAGCTTCACGATCGATTGTCAGCAAGTAAAAATTTGATTTTTATGTTCAGATCACGGATGAGCTTTAAGAGAGTGGTCAAAGGCATTGGTTCATGTCAAAGTTCAGATGTCGTATATTACAGAATATGTAGTTCAAATTCAATATGAGTCATATGCGTTCACTTAAATATGCAAGGCTAAAGCTCATCTTTAAACTCAATTTCATTTGTTTGGATTCAATTTTTGGATTTTGATAGCTAACAACCGACCGTTCAACCTAGTCAAACATACTGATCGTTCACCCTATTCATTTCTTCTTATCGTTCGCATTACCTAATAGTCTGATCGTTCAGTCACTACATTCTTACCGATCGTACCACTCTATCCTTTCCATCTCAAAACCCTCTAACTCCAAAGCATCACCAATCATTCATAGACGATCATTAAATACCCAAACTTCAATGTTACTCCATAACGATCAGTACATCATCACCATCATCCACTCTAGAGTCGTCTAAGTCCAAGGTTTTACCGATCGTCCAAGAACGATCATCATGCTTCGATTCGTATCATTTTCTTTACTCAATAATTTCATTTTTTACAATTCCCATCCTCTACTACTTGACTCGGATCGAGCGACTTCCCCAACTGAACTAACCAATACGAGATTCGCGACACTCAAAGTCTCGTACTAAAATCACAAAGTGTATAAGGATTTATCTACCTAAATTAAAGTCTGAAGGAAAGAAATGGATTTGAATTCAAGGTCGAGAGAGACCTGGAGGAATTCGAACGATAATAATTCGTGAGGAGAGATTGGTTTAGAAGATCAGACCGTTCTTGGATTAGTAAGAAAAGAAGATAGAGAAATTCGTATTTTCTCTTTTAATCCCAAATGGAAACGATATAAAGTGATAAGGGAAGTAAAGGAAATGACTAAATTTAGGGCTTAAATATGAAGAGCACGTGTCGATCGTTCCTTGCCATATTGAAGTGACTATCGATCAGATTGCATGATCTATACCAATCATTCCACTTAGGCTCAATGCCGATCGTCTTAAAATGATCCAAAATCTAGCAAACTTGTGAATGATCGAACAAAAATAGAAGAAAAAGAACAAAAAGAAGAAAAAGAGGAGAAGGGGAATACGAATGAGGGAATAATGATCTGTAGTGAGCGTTTTTCATAGAAATGTATATAAAAATAAGAATAACGATCGGCAGGGATTGTTTATAGAAATTTCAAAACTTGACAATGACTCGTGAATGTGTAATTGTGATTGGGAGTCAGGTACAAACACGTATACATGCTAGTATATATTTCAAAATTCAATTCTTTGAAATCAACAAAAATTGAATGTTCACCTGAAATCGACCGGGGAAAAATTAAGACCAAGTTGTTGAAGCTTAGAAATCGCCAGTAACAAAACAAGATGATCACCAACAAGTTGTGATCCTGTATTTATACTATTGGAAATCGACCAATCGTCATGACGAATATGGAAATTATTACCCTCGATAGGAAAACAACTCAATTGAAGGATAACGACTGTAACGACCCAGAATTTTCGACCCCGAAAATTCCAAATAGTTAGGGAAAAGAAGAAAAGAGGTAGAAGGAGAAGATTAAGAAACAGAAGAAACAAAAACACAGATTCTCACATTCGCAGTGGAAAAATATAATATCAAATAATAACAGTTATACAAAGGAAACTGTATTTGTCAAATTACACTTTAATACATCAGAGTTACAACATATACACAAATCACTGGATAGATACAATTAACATGTCCCAAATAACTACAATATATCACAGCGGAATACACTTCATACGTTCCTGCCATCCAGCTCGCCTCCTGAGCTCCAGAACGTCCTTACCTGGAAATCTGTAATACTCGGTCTGACCCGAGCATTACATCAAAGTAACACCCGGATCAGGCTGGAACCCAGTGTGAGTAAACCCATAATATGAAATACCAAGCTATATAACCTTATGTGAATTACCAGGGTAACTCGTACTTTTCTACGAGTTCTAATCTTATTTAAGTCAATTATTTATCTCAAAACAATATCCAAGAATCGTTATCCAGTTTTAAATATCCATGATACTTAACTTATTTCATTCCAGCCTGTTTGCTTCCAAACTCACATTTATAAAGAATCAAAGTGGTTTCGGATATTTACTGATACCCGACCCCGGTCTCTTCGAATTCAATGTCATCTCTAATCCAAGTTGTTAAGTTTTAAACAATACAATTCAAATCCAGGATATCATACAACAATTCAACTCAAATAGGTAACCTACATTATCACAGTTTAACCCATTCATATCACAGCACATCTCAATCGCCCATCAGAGATAAAATCAATCCAAGTCATCCAATATCATTCAATCATCCATAACAAGGTTTATTAGATATATAATTTCTAATTAATTTAATTAATCTCCAATTAAATTAATTGCCAACTTTAATCATTTAGATTACCTTAATCCTGCATACTCAATATTTATTAATTACAACCCAATTAATAAATCATTCTTTAATCATCCATCTTAATTAATCATCCTTGATTAATTATCCTTTAATTACATTAAGTAATTAACCCTTAATTTCCCCATAGATTAATTAGCCTTAACCATTCACATTAACTTTTGATTAATCTCCTTAATTAATTAATGATTCTTTAATTACTTAATTAAAGTAATTACTTAAGAATTAATCACTTAACCCTGCTTAATCAATAATTAATTAACTACAAACCATTTAATTAATTAATCATTCCTTGATTACCTTACAAATCAATTAATTAATCTTTAATTACCTAATTAATTACCCCTTAATTATAAATTAATAAACCATAATTTTTAATTAATAAAACTTAATTACAAATTAATTAATTCTCAATTACAAGTTAATCAATCCTTAATTACCAATTGATTAACCTCTAATTACTTAATTAAATAATGCTTAATCACAATTTAATTATTTAATTAATTAAGAAACCTGCTAACATATAAACCCGAGCCAACATTCAATTTCACCGAGCTCAAACTCGAGTTTCACGTGAAACCCAACTTCTTCGAGTCACACACAAAAACACACGAGAACAACTCTGAGTTCCTGCTTCTTCTCCAAAACACAAACCACGGCCAAACAAAACAGTTCCAACATGCTCGTACACGTGCACAACTGCTCCAGTCATTAACGATCAACCTCGCTAGCCTCCCCAAGTCGACGACCATCCCCCCGACCCACCTGGCCACCTAGATCGCCGATATCACCATCGAATCGAAAACGAACCAAAAGGTCAGAGCCTGAAACCCACCATCGTTCAGAAATCCTTCAATGGCCGACAATTCCAACGCTGATGAGCCTCACCGACCTCACCAGAGAGTCGCCTCAACCCCCCACACCGATCCCCCACCTAGTGATCTCCTCCGATCCACCATAGCCATCACCATTGTCTCGAAAACACAACATTCCTACTTCGACGATAAAACCCTACTATCATGTCGACCAGCCACCACAGCAGCCTAGAATTCAAGCGAGCATTTTTCTGATGATCTCCGATCCTCCAGCCAACTCCAGTATCAACCACGACACCCAGATCATCGCCAATCACCCGAAATTTGACGGAAATGTCAATTCCATTCAACCCCACAATTCTCAGCACACCCAAGATTAAAAATCAAGATTTTAATACAAAAATTCATCATTTGCACATACAAATCAGATTATAAGACCCAAACTTGAAATTTTATTCATTAATTTTCCTGTTTTGGAAAGCTTTTACTGTTATTTTACAATTCTTAAATGTTTACCAAATATTTCTACTTAAATCTATTTTTAAAATTAAGACCTTGCTAATCTAAACACATCTTGTTCATACACCATGACTTAAAAGAAATTAGGTGAAAAGATTTTAATTTTTGAATACATTTTAAGTCTGTAAACTATAATCAGAGACCTGTATACCTGTAACCAAACATGCACACCCATTTTCACATATATATATCACATGCAGGCACAATGATCTTCTATACAAATGCTTTTCACAACAAACATACAAATATATATCGTAAATATCAGATACATAGGCAGATTCAAGATTTTGGATGTATCAGTTTACTCATAGTTTTTATAAACAGAGAAGCCTGGTCTTTGATTTTGATATGCACTGTTTTTGTTGAATTTGAATCTGATCTGATATTTGAATTAATCTATACTTTGATGTATCTGAGTTGAATCTTTGCTTAGCTTCAGGTTGAATATTTGAGCAATTGAAGTTGCTGTTGTATTTGTTTGAAGCTTGAGTTGACCTCAGATTGAAAACAGTTTTGATCTTATTTTGTTTTTAGTTTAAAGATGAATGAAGGATTTAGAGAAGAGAACGAAAATTTCCACTGAAAAATAAGTGGCCAGGTTTCTCTAACCTTTTATTCATATAATTCAACCATAAAGGAACACATTGCCACTTGTTAATTTGCTTGTCATCTCAAGTTACAAATGTTTAAATGCATGTATTACAAAGCTTAAAATGTTTTAAACCTTTATTTAATAGTTCTCATGTCTTTATATATTTACAAATGTCTTAATTTGTGTTATTATTATTTATTTTTTTATATGGTTTCTTTATGTTTTTATCTCTAAGTTTATTAATATATATGTAATAAAGCTTTTTATTAAACCTTGTTTTCATAATTATATTTTTAATTTCAAAATAAAATTTCCAAATCACAATATATATATATGTATATATATTATATATATGCTTACTTTATATACTTATATATGTATACTTAAAGTTTTCAACACTATAAAGTTTACATTTTATCTATTTATGGGATTTATTATTACAAAATTTATCATATATATCCATGTTTCAATAGTTAAAATCTGATAATTACCAATTATTAGATGCCCAAAAATCCGGGTTATCACATTCCACCCCCCTTTAAAACTTTTCGTCCTCGAAAAGGAACGAAGTCAAAATTTTATTAAAATGTTCATTATCATTTAAATTACTCTTTGAACATATTTAACTCTTAACTCTTTTTATTTAAATTTTTAAAACACTTTAAAAATCTACATAATATTATCAAAATAGCTTTAAAAATACTTTTTATAACTCGGTGTCTCAACAAATCCATCCTCGTTCTCATAGAAATTCGGTCATACGTTGATCAGGCGTAAGACTAAAAATCTATAAGTACTTGGTAAACCCATTTTCAACACCCAATGAAAATACTTGGAAAATAATTTTATTGAAAATATAGAAAACAGTTTTTGAAAGAAGAGGAAATATCTTTGGTGAGAATGCTCTGAAAATCATCACCCCCATCCATGGTCGCAGTTAACCCGATGGTTACGTTGCCATCCCGGCAAAATCCATAGATAACTGTATGCCTCTGCGCCTCTTGATTACGCCATGGAACCCGCTACAGATCGCAGTTACATCCAGGGTTACGTTGCCATTACAGCAAAAGTCCATGTAACTATAGGCATCAGCGCCCTCGAATTTCGCTGCCAAAAGAATGAAACTTCTCCACTTCCACATAGGTCGCAGTCTACCGATATAAAATCAAACGTAGACTGTTGGCTCTCAGCAGCACACACGACTTTCACTATATTACCATAGGTCGCAGTCTACCGATATAAAATCAAATGTAGACTGTTGGCTCTCAACGACACACACGACTTTCGCTATGGTCTGCAATAGATCGCAGTCACAACATAACCCAAATGCCTCTGTAGGCATCAACGCCCTCGACTTTCGCTACCTAATAATCCTCGGGAACTAGTTTGTCCGGACTCCTCACAGGATTAACTATAGAAACCCCCCTTTGGGTTCAAGGCAGTACCACCCTGTGGCACTCCTGAGAAGTTCATTTCAAGGGAGCACCTTTTTCCCAGAGCCAATCTCAAAACACTTTATACTATACTCTTATAGTATCTTTTAAATCATACCCTTTATGATTTACATCAAAATCTCCTTTACACAAAATCGATATCTCAAATCGATAGTTCCAAACTTGGCTTTCCAAATTTCCAAAATTGATTTTTCCCAAAAATCAAAAGCCTTCCCAAAATCCATAGGTTCCAAAACCTTTTCCAAAATCTTTCTCATAAAATCCCTTATATATATAGATATATATAATCTTGAAAAATCTTGGATCACTTCATACTTGTATAAATTCTCTTTTTATACTTTAAATACTTTCAAAAGTCCTTTCCTTCCGGCAATAGATTCAACAAGGGAAAATCTATTTTATATAACAAAGATATATAACTTTGTTTATTCTCAATCAAATATTCAAATTTGATTACTCTATAAAGTCAGTTACCAAATTACTTACTTTCATAAAGTAAATTTTTACCATAGAAATATCCAATTTCCACTTTACTTCATCATATATTTCACAAATATACTTTTCATTTCAAAAACCATTTCACATTTCTTATCTACAAATTCCCAATATCAATTTTATTCAAATCCGTACGATGTACACATATCATCTGTACGCTATATTAATCCGATCGCTCACTCGATCACACAATTTCACTTCTGAACTAGTATCGTCCACCCAACTTCCTAGTGCGGACTCAGATCTGGTTTCTTGATCAGAAACCGTCATTCTCCTTGCATAGTCATAACTATGATAGAGAATATCCAGAACCAATCAACAATCCATATCCAGGTTCGTCGTCGAAAATCGAGTGAAAAATCCCAACTCGGATCGATATAACTATCTCGAAATTCTGTGCTCAAATCTAGATCAAATCACTATGCGAATAGAATAATATACATACATCCTACGTATTTATCATCATTGATTATTAGCTAAATCAATTCTCTTTTACTTCATATTCATTTAGATTTCTATTCACTCATCCACAATTGCTCCCAATTTCCATTTGGTTTAACACTTCAATTCTTATCTCAATTGGTATTCAATTATAGACAGTTTGCACTCTGACCAACTTGTATTAAGAAAATAGCTTGAATTTTTTTTAAAAAATAAAAATAAATAAGTAGTTGTAAAATAGTTATTAGTTGCAAAATAGCAATAGAATAGTTAAGCAATTTTAAAATAGTTGTAAAGTAGTTAAATAATTACAAAATAGTTAGATAGTTGCAAAATAGTTGTAAAATAGTAATTAGTTTGTAAGTAGTTGTAAAATAGTGATTAGTTTGTAAAATAGATGTAAAATAGTAATTAGTTTTCAAAATAATTGTAAAATAAGTATAATATAGTTTTGGGTTTTAAAAAGAAAAGTTGTACAGTAAATAGATAGGGAAATAGATTTAAAACAGTTTATATTAAAATAATTTATTTGGAAAAATAGTTCAGAGTCAAACTGTTCAATTCTCAATCTCCATTTCCAATCAATTTCCAATTTCCACTCCCATTTAACTTGGTTCAATTTCAATTCAATTTAAATTAACTTCAATTTCACTTCAAATTAATTCGATTCAAATTTTCCATTTGAATTTTATTCTTATCCATCTTCAATCACAATTCCAATTAATTTAAATAAATTCAATTCGAACTAATTCTATTCAAATCTCAACTTGAAACCATCTCGAATTATATAAATTCGAGTTAAAAAATTTTAAATGTTGATTTAATCCCTTAAGTCAAATTAACCTTTACTTTTAAATCAAATCAACCTTTATTTTTAATTTAACAACTTAAACCTTTAAACCATTTAATTCTGAATCCAAATTCCAAAATTCCATTTTAAAATTATCTTTACTTAACTTATTACAAAGTTCAAATAAAAGTTCAAAGAAATTTTATCTTCAAAATTCAATTTATTACCCAATTTTATCTTCCAACTTTGAAACTGATTCTTAAACAATTTTAATTTAAAAATTCAATTCTTAACATTCAAATCTTAAGTTAAAAGGGATTCCATATCCTTAATTTCAAATTAAGGTTTAATTTTTATTTATCTCTATAATGGATATATTATCACAATCCATTTCTTCATTCATTCAAACAAATCCAATTCACCATTTTAACTTCCCAAGTTAAATCTCAATTTCATCTTGAAATTTCCAATTTAGGTTGTTTGTTCTAAACTTATTTAGTTTCCCCAAAATTAAATTCACTTCAATTTAATCCAAACAACTTTGCCCAATTTGAATTCCCATTTAAAATTTTAAACTTTATATTACTAATCTTTAAGTTTAAAAAACTTATTTCATTTTAAGTTTTTACATCACACTTCAGGGAAAATTAAAACTCATCACTCTAGAGTTTATTTCAAATTATCTTTGATACTATGTATATCCCTTATCTATACATATTTGTTTCCTTTACACACCAAGTTATCCTTAAATTTTAAACCACCTTTGGTTTTTAATTCAAAACAAATTCCTTTAAATTTTCAAACAACTCCTGTTTGAATCAAGCTCTTTCATTCAAATAATATTATTTATTATTTCTTTATCACTTTGAAACAATTTTCAAATTCTGGGCTCAGATTTAAAACTTCACAATTTATATCATCTTCAGTTCCAATTTATAAGTCATACTTGCCTAAATTTTTTACTTCCCTAAGACATTTCATTTTGCTTACTCATTAATACAACTTTATTATTAAACACAACAATCATTTATGATAATAACCAAGATTATCATATATTGAAACCAATTCATTATTATCTTTATTCTAAAAACACTTCTACAAATTCAGGATTTTAATTTCAGTTTGGATCCATTTCAAACTTATCTTTATTCAATTTCAATTTGGTTGTATTTCTATTACCACTTAATTCTCATTATTTTATTTTATTCAATTAATACAACAACCAATTACCTTAATATATTAGAAAAACTATTGCTTAATAAACTTATATAAGATTCATTTACTTTTGAAACCATTTTGAAATCTTTATATAAGAAAATAACAAGTACGCTCTCTTATATATAGACACTCAACTCATTCTAGGGTACTATTGACCCTATCCTTAATGAGTAAATCCCACCAGAGCCAAGGTTCTCGCTTAACCTTCAGCTCTAATACCAACTTGTAACGACCTGGAATTTTCGATCCAAAAATTCCAGATAGTTAGGGAAAAGAAGAAAAGAGGTAGTAGAAGAAGAAGAAACAGAAGTACCAAAAACACAGATTCTCACATTCGCAGTGGAAAAATATAATATAAAATAATAACAGTTATACAAAGGAAACTGTATTTGTCAAATTACACTTTAATACATCAGAGTTACAACATATACACAAATCACTGGACAGATACAATTAACATGTCCCAAACAACTACAATATATCACAGCGGAAGACACTCCATACGTTCTTGCCATCCATCTCGCCTCCTGAGCTCCAGGACGTCCTTACCTGGAAATTTGTAATACTCGGTCTGACTCGAGCATTACATCAAAGTAACACCCGGATCAGGCTGGAACCCAGCGTGAGTAAACCCATAATATGAAATACCAAGCTATATATATCCTTAAGTGAATTACCCGGGTAACTCGTACTTTTCTACGAGTTCTAATCTTATTTAAATCAATTATTTATCTCAAAACAATATCCAAGAATCGTTATCCAGTTTTAAATATCCATGATACTTAACCTATTTCATTCCAGCCTGTTTGCTTCCAAACTCACATTTATAAAGAATCGAAGTGGTTTCGGGTATTTACTGATACCCGACCCCGGTCTCTTCGAATTCAATGTCATCTCTAATCCAATTTGTTAAGTTTTAAACAATACAATTGAAATCCAGGATATCATACAACAATTCAACTCAGATAGGTAACCTACATTATCACAGTTTAACCCATTCATATCACAGCACATCTCAATCGCCCATCAGAGATAAAATCAATCCAAGTCATCCAATATCATTCAATCATCCATAACAAGATTTATTAGATATATAATTCCTAATTAATTTAATTAATCTCCAATTAAATTAATTGCCAACTTTAATCATTTAGATTACCTTAATCCTGCATACTCAATATTTATTAATTACAACCCAATTAATAAATCATTCTTTAATCATCCATCTTAATTAATCATCCTTGATTAATTATCCTTTAATTACATTAAGTAATTAACCCTTAATTTCCCCATAGATTAATTAGCCTTAACCATTTACATTAACTTTTGATTAATCTCCTTAATTAATTAATTAATGATTCTTTAATTACTTAATTAAAGTAATTACTTAAGAATTAATCACTTAACCCTGCTTAATCAATCATTAATTAACTACAAACAATTTAATTAATTAATCATTCCTTGATTACCTTACAAATCAATTAATTAATCTTTAATTACCTAATTAATTACCCCTTAATTATAAATTAATAAACCTTAATTTTTAATTAATAAAACTTAATTACAAATTAATTAATTCTTAATTACAAGTTAATCAATCCTTAATTACCAATTGATTAACCTCTAATTACTTAATTAAATAATGCTTAATCACAATTTAATTATTTAATTAATTAAGAAACCTGCTAACATATAAACCCAAGCCAACATTCAATTTCACTGAGCTCAAACTCGAGTTTCACACGAAACCCAACCGCTTCGAGTCACACACAAAAACACACGAGAACAACTCTGAGTTCCTCCTTCTTCTCCAAAACACAAACCACGGCCAAACAAAACAGTTCCAACGTGCTCGTACACGTGCACAACTGCTCCAGTCATCAACAATCAACCTCGCTAGCCTCCCCAAGTCGACGACCATCCCCCCGACCCACCTGGCCACCCAGATCGCCGATATCACCATCGAATCGAAAACGAACCAAAAGGTCAGAGCCTGAAACCCACCGTTGTTCAGAAATCCTTCAATCACCAACAATTCCAACGCTGATGAGCCTCACCGACCTCACCAGATAGTCGGCTCAACCCCCCACACCGATCCCCCACCTAGAGATCTCCTCCGATCAACCATAGCCATCACCATTGTCTCGAAAACACAACCTTCCTACTTCGACGATAAAACCCTACTATCATGTCGACCAGCCACCACAACAGCCTAGAATTCAAGCGAGCATTTTTCTGATGATCTCCGATCCTCCAGCCAACTCCAGTATCAACCACGACACCCAGATCATCGCCAATCACCCGAAATTTGACGGAAATGTCAATTCCATTCAACCCCACAATTCTCAGCACACCCAAGATTAAAAATCAAGATTTTAATACAAAAATTCATCATTTGCACATACAAATCAGATTATAAGACCCAAACTTGAAATTTTATTCATTAATTTTCCTGTTTTGGAAAGCTTTTACTGTTATTTTACAATTCTTAAATGTTTACCAAATATTTCTACTTAAATCTATTTATAAAATTAAGACCTTGCTAATCTAAACACATCTTGTTCATACACCATGACTTAAAAGAAATTAGGTGAAAAGATTTTAATTTTTGAATACATTTTAAGTCTGTAAACTATAATCAAAGACCTGTATACCTGTAACCAAACATGAACACCCATTTTCACATATATATATCACATGCAGGCACAATGATCTTCTATACAAATGCTTTTCACAACAAACATACAAATATATATCATAAATATCAGATACATAGGAAGATTCAAGATTTTGGATGTATCAGTTTACTCACAGTTTTTATAAACAGAGAAGCCTGGTCTTTGATTTTGATATGCACTGTTTTTGTTGAATTTGAATTTGATCTGATATTTGAATTAATCTATACTTTGATGTATCTGAGTTGAATCTTTGCTTAGCTTCAGGTTGAATATTTGAGCAATTGAAGTTGCTGTTGTATTTGTTTGAAGCTTGAGTTGACCTCAGATTGAAAATAGTTTTGATCTTATTTTCTTTTTAGTTTAAAGATGAATGAAGGATTTAGAGAAGAGAACGAAAATTTCCATTGAAAAATAAGTGGCCAGGTTTCTCTAACCATTTATTCATATAATTCAACCTTAAAGGAACACATTGCCACTTGTTAATTTGCATGTCATCTCAAGTTACAAATGTTTAAATGCATGTATTACAAAGCTTAAAATGTTTTAAACCTTTATTTAATATTTCTCATATCTTTATATATTTACAAATGTCTTAATTTGTATTATTATTATTTATTTTTTTATATGGTTTCTTTATGTTTTTATCTCTAAGTTTATTAATATATATGTAATAAAGCTTTTTATTAAACCTTGTGTTCATAATTATATTTTTAATTTCAAAATAAAATTTCCAAATCACAATATATATATATTTATATATATGTATATATATTATATATATACTTACTTTATATACTTATATATGTATACTTAAAGTTTTCAACACTATAAAGTTTACATTTTATCTATTTATGGGATTTATTATTACAAAATTTATCATATATATCCATGTTTCAATAGTTAAAATCTGATAATTGCCAATTATCAGATGCCCAAAAATCCGGGTTATCACAACGACTATTTGATAAACCTGATGGATTTCTTTCCGATGATTCAAAGAACATCATGTTCGAAACATATACTTTGGGGAGCAAATGTTATCCCGCCTTTTAGCAAGGCTGTGATATCATCAACTTGGCTAGGAACATATGGTTTTCAGCCTTAAGAATATATTATATACAATATTGTGGACGATGGTCGGGCAGATCCGGATCGGGTCCCAATCAAGGTGCAATCAGTATAGAGTGACTAGCATAGACTCGTGAAGTTACATTTCAAATTTCAAGATGATCGGAGTTCATACGCTCAAATTATGGAAAAAGCAAAGATTGATATAGATTAATCAGGAACGATCCATAAAACAGCTCAAATCAGCGAATATCTATCGATATATCAAAATCCACAAGGCCAATTAAGTTGAAACTTTTAGAGCATCGGTATATTGAAGAGTGAAGCCCATAAAAACAATCGCATGTCAAAACCTTGAGATTCAAAGAATGCCGATCGTTTTATACCGATCCTTCATAACGATCGGTGTAGCTCGGTGAACATTTCAAATGTGACATTGATTGATCCATTTCTCGCAATTTACGACTCGGAATGACTTCATATTTTAGGGGCAAGTTCAAGAGACATGTCGGACCCCTCAAAAACGACCACACATCATTTGGAGACCAAAAATAACGATCGGCATAACTATAGCCGATCGTTCCAAAATATCAAGTTAGGGACACCGATCATTATGGTGAGCCCCTATGGACCAAGAGATGAAATGTTAGTGAAATATCTCATCGCCTCACCCTACAAATACAGACCCGTTGGTTCATTTTTAGGATCTTTATACTACTTGTTACTTTAGACTCCTTGGTAATCGAGTGTTAGCTTTATTTTACTGTTGTAATCAGATTCACAAGAGAGTAATAAAGGATAATCTTCAAAGTGGACATAGGCTTACAATGCCAAACCACTATAAATTTCTGTGTCTTCGATTATAGCTTATTCTCCGTTGCTTGCTAATTCATCTACTCGGTTTAATTTTGCTTTTCTTCATTTATTTCTCTATAAAAGCTATTCTTGGGTGTTTGTAACCATATTTGGTACAAACAACAATGTTTGTTAAGTTTTTGTATAATGATGAGTTTAAAATTAATTAACTATTTTAATAATGATTTTTAAATTTAAAATCATATTAAGTAATGTCGATTAAGGTTAATTAATTAACTTAATAACGATGAGTTTAAATTTAATTAATTACTTTGTTAATGATATTTAAAATCAATTAAACATTTTATCTAATGATGTTTAAGGTTAATTAATCATTTAATAATAATGGATTAAAGTTAATTAATTATTTAATTAATGGTGTTTTAAAATTAATTAACCCTTTTTAATTAATGGCCTGTTAAAGTTAATTAATTGGTTTTAATTTAATTAATCTCTTTATTTGACGATGTCTTAAATTAATTAATCAGTTTTAATTAATGATATTTAATTTTTATTGATAAATTTAATTAACGATATTTAATTTTTTATTAACTAATTAATTAATGACATTTAAATTTAATAAATTAATTAATGATGTTTTTAAAAGTGATTAACCATTTTAATTAAAGGTATTTGAAGTTAATTAATCAAATTAATTAATGAAGTTTAAAGATAATTAATCATTCTTATTATTGATAGTTAAAGCTAATAAATCAAATTAATAAGGATATTTTAAGTTATTAAATCTTTTTAATAATGGTGTTTTAAAGTTAAAGAAACATTTTAACAAGATTGTTTAAAGTTAATACTTGTAATGTGAAGCCCAAGCACGAATTCTATTTTAAAAGTAAATTGATTTGTAAACCACGGATCTCTTGTCTGTGCCATTAAGTTAGCCTAATAAATATGAATGCTTTATAAATGACATCTGTCTAGCAGAATAAATCCCCGTTCAGCAATAACTTATAGATTATTTGGATATTAGCAGAATAAATCTCTGTTCTGCTATTATATTGATTTAGACATTTAGTTAAGTGCCACTAAATTTATATTGAATAAGAGATGTTCTCTTTGTGTATATAGTTGTTATTTTCCTTTGTATTTGTATTCACCTTTATGTTATGTACCTGTTCTACAAGTGTTGATTTATATGTTGTAAAGCTATAATTTCCTTTAGCACTTATGCTCATACTTATATTATTTGATATTTGAATGGAAATGTTATCCACTTCGAAGTATTTTGTTAAATCTTGTGTATGGGTTTTACAAAGAAAATTAAATTAATTATTTAAATAAAGATGGTTTAAAATAAATTTGTTATTTCAATAATAATGTTTTAAAGGTAATTGATTATTTTAATAACAATGACTTAAAATCAATTAATTATTTTAATAATGATGCTTTAAAACTGATCAATCATTTTAATAATGATGTTTTATATATAATTAATTATTTAAATAATAATGAGATTAAGATTAATTAACCATTTTAATAATTAGGTTTTAAAGGTTAATTAATTATTTTAATAATAAAAGTTTAAAGTTAATTAATCATTTAAATAAGGATGATTAAAGTCAATTAATCTTTTTAAATAGTATTGTTTTGAAGCAATGAATTAGGATTAAAGCCGATTAATTATTTTAAAATAAAGCTATTGAAATAATTAACCATTTTTTTTAAAAGTTAATTAATCATTTTAAATAATAATATTGAAGTAATAAATTTTGGTTTAAAGTTAATCAATCACTTTGATAACATTGTTTAAAGTTAATACTTCTAATGTGAAACTCTAGCATAAGTTTGGTTTCAAAAGTAAAAGTTTTGATTCTGTTATGGAAAAGAAGTTTTCGTAATCCGACATCGCTTATATGGAAAGGATTTAGTCATACTTTTAACACTAAACGTCGAGGCCTGGACTCGTTTCTATCTCGAAGGTTAAAAACATCGTCAAGGCAATGCCTAGAGGTAACATTAGCTCAACTTGCCCGACTTCATTTTCAATCAAAGGATAGCGCTTGTTTGGAATCAACAAGTAGCGTTAAGATTATGAAAATTAATTTCCATATACGATCATTTTAAAATTATTTCCGTTAGTTGATTTATTAACTATCGGTTCAGCTTTCTTCATGTTGTATTTCCTCACTCTAAGACGATGCATTGCTCATTTGAGCTTTTTATTCTTTGTCAGAAATGACTAAACCCAAAGAGCGAGTGGGGGCCAAGCTATGCGAGGTTTCTCCTATTAGGGTATTTTCACATCCACTCTAGATTGGATTCGGTGTTGCGCATTGAGGTGTGAAGAATTCGAATTCTCGATAACAGTTGGCGGGGTCTGGCTTGGAGGTTTCCGAGAGCCATTGGAGTTCTCAAGTATATTTGTAGAGGTATACTTCAGTAAGGGGGGTGCACCCTCCTAGTCATTTGTTGGACAATTTCCCCATTCTTTCCTTTGATTCCAAGTTTTTAAATTAAATCCTTTCTTAATTACATCGCGAAGTGTTGATAGCACTTCATGATGTTTAATTACTCGCATCCGTGGTTGAGATTGGATATTGTTGTTGTGAAAGGAAACCCGTTCCACAGTTGGCGACATTGTCCCATATACACTGTGGGGGAATTCCTTTCCTTGTTGTTACTTCAAATCATTGAATTGTTTTCATAGTTGTACCGAGAAATGACTATGGTTCTTCTCGATGTTTAATTATTTTTGTTCATTCTTTAAATTTGGATTTTTAACTTGTCTATGCCCATTTATTCTTGTTTGGATTGTTATTCTAATTTGTTTCCCATTTCTTCATCTATGAATGTTGATCCTGTGAGGTAAAAACCTATTCTGCGTTAGCGGCGTGGTCTCATAGAATTATTATATGTTCACTCATTACTTGAGTTTTCTAATGCTGTTATTACCAGACTGATCTGGATGTTATTTTATTTTAACGCTCGGGTCAGATCGAGCATATTTTCAAGATTAGCTTCAGATGCTTTGGAGTTCACGAAATGAGCTGGATGCCTAAGATGTATATAAGTATTTCTTTATTTTCTCGTTGTATTGATTTTCTAATTTATCAGCATTTGCAAGGACAGGCTGTTATAACTGTCCAGGCTGATAATAGGATAGTGTACTCTGATGATTGTTTATAATAAAGTTCTTTCTTTTGTAAAGACTTAATTTATATATTATATGTTACTCATCACGTTTTTGTGAGATTCTGTTCTATCTACTTCTTTCTTCACCCTAAACGACCTATCTTTTGGGCACTTAAATAATCGACACACGAATACCAAGGATGTATTAAGTGTCGTATATTGGTGTAAGAAAGGCAAACCGTTACATTAAATAACTTGAATTTTCAAATATAATGGTTATTTGAATAATTGGAATTGTTTAAATAATTGAATCTTGAAGTCAATAGGAATGAAAAATGATTTCGAAAGTTGATATAAATTCTAGTTGAATAAGAATGAAGATAGCAAACTTTTGAATTTGAATTAAAAGTGAGTACACTGGTTTTAAAAAATAATTTGTTTTAATTAATGTGTGAAAATTGCCTTTCGAGGCACTGCCTTGGATTTCGAAGAAACCAGTTACATTGCATCCATAATAGTGAATTTGACTATTATATATCATCTAATTTCGTGGCAATCAGATGTATCGTTTAGTCTTGCGAGCTCGAAATGCGTAGAAATTAATTAAAGGAACTTAGTTTAATATAATTCGATTTTGAAAAGTTAACTTCTGTATATGATGGAATTAGGTCTTGATACTAGTTCCATTGTGTTCGAAATAGGGGTATTACATATAGAACGCCAGGCAACACGCTCGATTGGAGTTTGAAAGTTTAACGTGTGAATAGTGTTTCGTAAATTTTCTATATAAGGCCATCATAATTCATAATTTTGAAAAAACCCATATCTAAGAAACCCTCAGCCCCCATTTTCAGCTTCCCTACATCCAACGATCCACAATCAACGATGCCACTCCATCCATTTTTAGGCTTCGACCTCAACTACAATGTTGTAGAGCTCGACAAGATTAAGGAAATCAAAAGTTGTAATGGACTTCGGCATGGCAAAATGACCAGAAAGCAGCTCCGACCATCAGCAGCCTTTTGGGTTCGTATAGGTGATCAACGGCACCTGAGAGGGCAACACTAGGTTCGTTGAAGGCATCTGAGGCAGGCGCGTCGGCGGAGGTAGGGTAGCGGCAACAGCGCAACGGAAGCGACGACGTGGTTAATGAAAAGTTAGGTTTTGTGCTTTTGGGTTGTTATTTGTGGTAGAGGAAGGGTAATTAGTTTAATTACTTAGATTATTTAAGTTAATTAATTTTTAATTACTCTCAAACATTCATTAATTCACAACTTTTTCATGCGAGGTCGAAATTGAACGCAATGAGTTGCATTGTGCTCGTTATAGCGAATACTACGTTATGGAGTGGGATTAGATGAATTTGGTGCTAGAAGAAATTTGGGTTAAAATTGAACGCCTTTTCAATTTTAATTCAAACAGAAATGTTTCAACGATTACTACAATAAAGTGTGTGAATTCACCTCTCTAGCCCATTTATATTTCTATATAAGTGTGGATAATTTTATTGTTGATTGTTTGTTGACTGTTTAGATGATTTACTATTTTATTTTTTGGTTTGGATATATTCCCGCCACTAGAGCGGATGAGACCCTATTATGTGCCCGTGTAAGAGCGGATGACCCTCATATACGATCCTTCCTCGAAGTGGTTTATTTATATTATTTGATTATATACTATATTTGATGTAGGGGGGCAAGTTGGAAGAATCTAACTGGATTCCTCACACTGTTGATTTTACTTTTCATATATTTTGATATATGATGTGTTGGATGCCATATCTGATGACATGGATGATTTTTCCTATTTAGTGCTATAGTAGTACTGGGCCATATTTTTAGTATTTTGAAAGACAATTAAGTGAAGATTTAGTTTTAAATGGATTTAATGTGATTTTGAAAATTTATATGTTTTAATAATTATTTTTGAATTTTAAAAAGAAGGAATTTATTTTAAATTAAATAAAAGGAATGATTTTTAGATATTATAAATTAATAGTTTTATGTAATATTTTAAATAAAGATTTTTGAACGGTATAATAAAGATTTATAAAAACCTTAAAAATAAGTCTGTTTTTATACTAAAGGAATACAGTTTTAAAAAGAAGATAGAAATATTTGGTACAAATATTTATTGGCCTTTTTATATAAAGTGATATATATACATGTATACATATATTAAGATTCATTTATAAATGTGGAAATTTATAAATGTGATAATTTATAAACGTGACATTTTACAAATAAAGTGAGGATTTGTAAAATCGTTTTTTATAAATAAAAGGATAGATTTATAAATTGTGCTTTATAAATTAAGGAAAACTATTATCATTGGATAAATTGGGAAAATAAATCACAGTTAAGAATTTATAATAATATGTGAAATGTTGTTTAGAAAAATAGTAGATTCTATTTTGGAAATTGAAAGTGAGGATAAATCTGGAGATGTTAAACGATATTTTATAAATAGAAAGGAATTTATAAAAGAAATTTATAAATATGGAAGCAACTTTAAAAACGAATTGTAATTGATGTTTTAAATGAGATTTTACGAATAAGTGAGATTTAGAAAGGAATAGAGTTATAAATGGGGTTTTATAAATAAAAGGATTTTACAAAAAAGGAAGTTTTATAAAATAGAAAGAGATTTATAAATATAGTTTTCAAATATGGAAATGATTATGTTGAAATTTTAAGTATGGATTTTTATCAAGGAAATATATTCACGTTTTAAAAGTTAAAAGAATATTTTAAAGGAATATTTTGAAAGTGATATTTTCAAATGGAGTAATGATTTTAGAAGTGATTTAAAATATGTTAAGTGGTAGGAAGACATGGATTTCAACATTTTGTTGTAATAAATGTTTTCGAGAAAGTGAGGAAGACATAGACTATAACACTGTTGTTATAGTAGATGATTTCCGGAAGGAGATGTTTTTATACTACGTGATTTATATATATATATATGTATATGTATACACACATACATACATACATATATATATATATTTGATTTTAAGTTTTGAGGTTTGTAACTTATATCCATTTTGAATTTAAGAATGTCGTCTGTACAAAGTCTGAGAGGTAGTGGTACCCCAACTTGATCGACTTCATTGTTAACTAATGAATAGTTTGAGTTGGACATTGAAAATTAATATAAATATAACTAATTGGATCTCTATACTAGTGTTTTTGGTTTTCATAATGATGTTTTACACAACATTCGTTTTGACCCAAGTTTGATTTGGGAAAATAGTAGTTTCCTCAAAAGTTGTAAATATACTTATTACAGATTTATGTATATAGGGGCATCGTCTAAACGTTTAAAATGATTTATGAATATATTTATACCATCGAGATAATTAAATGGAAATGTTTTCCAAATATAGAAAGATTAAAATTGGTTTTGAGAATATATCTCGTAAAGATATTTTGAGAGAAATATTGGGAAAGTGTTTTAATTAATGAAAAGACTAATTAAAGAGGCTTAGTTTTGCTTGGTGCTTAACCAATGTTACTTCCTTTTGGAATTTAAATCTTCGGTTGGATTGTTTGTTTATTGAAAGTTAAATAACTAACTATCAAATGTTGGCCAGTTTATAGATTAACATTGTCGGTTTAGAGAGACCGGGATCAGATATATTATCCAAAAACCACTTTGAACCGGCATAAGCGTTTTGAATTGAAATATCTTGAAGATAATAGAAAAGGTGCTTTTGAAGTGAAAGGGCTATTTTCTACTAATCCTGAGGGTAATTCCTAAATAGATGTAGTAGAAGTGGTGCCTTCGGTTTCGTTCAGTCCTCGAACGAACCTGTATGGATGAATGCTGGCATTGCATCGTTGTGTAACAACCCTGTATTTTTCAAATATTTTTAAATTGATTTTTCCAGATTCAAAAGCTTTATTTATGAAAAAGAATAAATTTTGTTATTTTAAGTATAAACTTTGATTTTGATGTGGATTTGAATTCCAAATATGACTAAATTTAATATTTCCAGAAAATGTGAATTTTGGTCAAATAGTCAAACTTTGACTTTTAAATTTAAATTTTAAATAGTTTGAAATTATAAATTTTATCTTTTATTATGAAAATAGATTTAATAACTTGAATACAGCTTTTTGTTTCGTTGGAAACGGAGTTAAATTGTAGAAGTTATGTAATTTTCAATTTTGTGTATAAACTGTTTATTTTGCAATATTATTTATTTTAAATCATATAAATTATATTTTTATTGTCATATTTTGTTTTAATATGTGTTAATAGGTTATTTAATGTCTTTTAATATTTTTAAAATGATAATATAATTTTTCTAAAGTTTACTTGAATTTATTTCAATTTATGAAACCTAGGTTCCATTTTCTTTACTATTTTCTTAATTTAATTATATATAATTAAAATTTATTTAATTATTTTATGCCTTCACTTTTATTTGCTGTTTTTACTTTATTTATATGCATTCTACATGTATTTAAATTAAAATAGATTTTTCCAAAGTGTACTGAAGTTATTTCTAATTTTTAAAGCCTAGTTTGCATTTTTAAGCCATTTTCTTAATTTAAATTATATTTATTCAAAAATTTAATTATTTATTTTATATATTTATTTTATTTCTGAGTTGTTATTTTTATTTCTCAGTTTTTATATGTATTTATAAATTACAAATATATATAAAAGAAATTTGAAAGGTTTGTGTCTCTTTAGTTGCTTTTGTCCTTTTGTTTTCCCGTCTCTTCATTTTCTTAACTCCTACATTCAATTCTTTTGGCCGACCCCTCTCTTTCTTTCAGCTGATCATTTTTCACTTCATTCATGTGAGAAAATATCCATTTTCACTTAAACTCACGATATTTCAAGTTGAGAAAAAAAAATGGTAAGTTATGGCTCCTTCTTTTTCACTTTTTCTTCCTATTTTACATTGATTTTCACCTTGTTTCCTCTTGTGCTTTGCTAGGCCACTACACCAACATCTCCTCTGACCATCACCACCATCACCTACAGCAGCAACCACCACCTATCCCCTCCTTCAGATCAGGCCGTGACCATAGGATGAAGCCATCACCACAAAACTCCACAAAACATGCAAGCCAAGCCACATATATTCACCTACCCTCCATACATCACTTTGGCCACCCCTTAGCCACCACCTCCAGCCATCACATCACCTCTGACATCAGTTCCAGACCTGTACCTTACATGACCAGACCTGTAGCAATGATGGCCGAACCCAAACATGACCATAGGTCGAGCCTATGTTGTACCAAAACCACTTTGCCTTGACCTTTAACATTCTTTGCCTTATAACTTACCATACCCCTTCTCATTTCCATTGTAGCCATGCCTTTCCGAGTCCAAACCTGACCTATATGATGCCATACCTGAGCCAAAGCATCATTATGGCCAAGCTAAAGAGTCCCTTAGGCTAAGCATTGAAGTGATTGAGGCATGGTAAAATCATCTTGTTCATTTTTGCTTTTATTTCAATCTGTTCCAATGTTGTTTTGTATTAGAAATTCATGTGTTATATTTTGTTTTGTTTTGTGTTGTAACACAAGTTATAAGCTTGGATCTCTTCCCACTTAAACCTATTGTTGTGTCATCGTGCCTTCTGGAATCCGTTGTGTCATTTGTATTGCAGTCTCCAGCACCAAAAAGGTGAGTTATTCTCACCAGATAATATGTACTTATATAACTGATAAACCGACACCATTTGTAACATCCCGAAAATTTTCGACTTTCGAAAATTCAACATCGATACTCACTTTATCGACTGCTGAGCCATCGAATGCCGGAAACCCGAAAGGTTATGGTTTTAAGAAAAAGAAAAAGTAGAAGAAGAAGAAGATAGAAGAAAAAGGGAAGAAGAACAACAAAACAACAACAGATACAGAACAGAGACAGAACAATATCAGAATCTTACACATCGCAGCGGAACAATATATAATAGATAAATGAATAATCTCTAAAACAAAGAACTATATCATTTTATACATACATCAATCATCAGAGTCAATATACAACTCAATACAACAATGGACAGTTATATAACTTGTCCTCATACAGAATACACAGCGGAATAAATATATCAGATACAAATACTACGTCTCGTCCTCCAGCTTATCTCCAAAGCTCCAGAATATCCAGAATATCCTAATAATCTAACTCTAGACTGCCCGTGTGGAAATTGGTGGGCACCCAGAGTTTAGAAGGGAACAATAAACTCCGAGTCAGTCATGGTGACTAGTGTGAGATCGTAAAATAGTTATTCTTTATAACGACAAAATAATTTTTAAAGTCAATTCGAAATGCTTTTGGAAAATGAAACTACCATAAGACCTCCCACCACACACACAATGCAAACGCAGAATTGGAGGAGATTTCTTCTTATGATAGTCAAAGATGCTTACTACGCAAAATCAAATCATTTTTGATATTATTATTAGTGCATAGTGTAGAAATCATTTCGAAAGTATAATATTAATCTTAGTCAGCATAGGCATTCCGCACTTATGCCTACTATAGCTACTATGTTCAATAGCAGGTTACCGCCACATTCCATAGCAGGTAATACAACTAAAACCGTACACGTCACGTATTGTTTCTTTAGATTTCCAACAAATGGTCAGGCTAAGGAACTTCCTATCCACGATGGGTACGTCCCTGGAATAGACGACCCGAGAACCTAACCGGATCTCTGCCAACACAAGGCCGGGTTACCTCTGCAAAAATAGGTAACTACTGACACGCGTATGCCATCCCCCGATCGTCACCGATCTTCCCGAGGATCCCCGATTCGCAACAAACCACAAAGATAATAATAATGCAGTAACCACAGAGGTTAAGTATCTGGGCTCCATACCATGATACCACCTTTATCCAGAAGGAATGACATACACTAAGGGGCGCTACTCCCTAGAACCTTGTTGCATCCTTCCTGTTTCGACCATTTCCGGGGTGTGAGGCTCGACGAAGTCTCGTCCACAAAGCTACGCTTTCTACAAAAAGCCCTGCTTCGGGTCAAACAAAATGATCAACCTATGATCACAAAGATATAAGATCAAACAAATGATCATATCACAAATGATCAAACACTGATCATTTCACAGCAACACTCAGTATGCCACGTTACCAAATTGGGATATATCGCTGATAAATTTCAACTACATAACCTCTGAGCTCGTACGTCTCAGAGAAGGGTGTTAAGCTAAGAGAATAAATTCTCCGCCACCAACAGAAATGTATTTGAAAGAAATCAGCTTTATATCTCAAATTGTAACGTCAGACACACAATCCATACAAGTCTGTTCCGGGATCGAACAGAACCGAAGGCACTTCTCACGAAGCCCTTGCACATCCGGATAATTTTCAATCACGTCAGGACTTCCCGTCACTAAGGGTGATAAAACCTCTAAATCGGAGATCAGCCGATGTAGAGTAACTCGACGGTAATCCTTCCGTTTTCAAAAATATCCGGTCTTCAACACCGGTCTTCAAATGCGATTCATAACGACGTATCACATATTCGGAATGGGTTATACGACCCCATGGTCCTTTCCCGGCTAACCCGAATAGTGAGCGATTATTCAAAAATAAGTGTGGCATTCAAATTCATCCAATTCACAACAAATACCTATCTAAAGGTAATTATTGATAGTCGGTTATTTAACTATCAATAAAAATGCGCAACATCATCAGATTCCAAATAATTTTCCAAATTATTTCATCTTCAAAAATATCTTTACTAGATATAAAATTTCCACACTTCCAAAAATAAATCAACATTTATTTTTAAACGACTTCCCATTTCTTTTTACAAATTCCCTAGTGAATTTATATTTCAAAATATCTTCTGATATACGATTTTCAAATCGTTTTCAATATTCAATTTCAATTTATCTTTACAAAGATAAAATCTCAAAACGTTCATTTCATATTGGAAAAGCATTTCCATACTTATTTAAAAATAAGTATTTCACAAATCATTTATTTTCAACACTTAGAAAATATTCGATATACTTAAAATCAAAATTAAGTATATATCTCATTCTTTAAGGAAATCATTCTTAAATCACATTTATTTGAGTCAAAACGAATGTTGCGTAAAACATCGTTACGACGACTCGAAATCACTAGTATAGGGATTCGGAATTTAGATAGATATATAAATCCCAATACTATATAAAATATTTCCTTTCGGAAATCATTTACTATAACAACAGTGTTATAGTCCATCATTCCCTTCTATTTCTCGAAAACGTCCACTTCAACAATAAATGTTGAAATCTATGATTTCGATATTCAATATATTTTAAAACATCGTTTAAAACAATTTACTCCTTTCAAATATCACTTTCCCAAAATCATCTACTTTTTCTTAACAATATATTCACTGTCCAAAATCGTGAATATACTTCACTAACCACATTTACATCTTTTCTACACATTTATTTCAAGAATTATCCACTGTCCAAAATCGTGAATAAAATTCCCTTAATGATCTTCTATATTTAAAATCAATCAAATTTGATTTATTTTCGAATTTATAAAACAACGTTATAAATTCTATTTTCTATTCTATAATAACTTTGATTTTTTTATAAATTTCCTTTAATGACCCATTCAATTTTATAACTCAACGTATACATCAAAAATCCATATTATAAGTTAAATACTTATAATCTATATATTTTAAAAGAAATCGTTCTTTTAAACTTTACAAACTGTAAATAAACCCATTTTAACATCATTTCCATTTTTAAATCCACATTCCCAAATATTCACTTTTAACCCCAAAATCAAATCCCAAATTGATTTCTAATTTTACTTCAATACCAAATCAATTTCAATATTCATTTCTAAATTAATTTCCCATCCCAAATCATTTTATATTGATTTTTCCAAACTATTTAGAAATCCAAATTTTAATTAAATTCTTCAATTTAAAATCACTATCATACGAAATTCATTTACCTAACATTTTCACTTGATTCTGGAATTAATTTAATAAGATTTTAAAAATCAACCTTTATTCTTTTAAATTCTTTTCTTCAAATTTATTAAATTTCTAAATTTAATTCACTTAGAAATTTTCTACTTGAATTTCAAAAATTCAATTTCGTTTATCTTTGGAATCCAATGATGTCAAAACATCCATTCAGCTAAATTTTAGCTTTCAACAATTTCCAGACATCAATTCAATAACATCAAAAATCATTCACAGATTATCACATCATAGTATAAATAAAATCAATCAATGTGAGGGGTCCAGTTGGATCCCTCCAACCTGTTTCCCTGCATCCACAGATGTTAGCACAATACCAATTCCGCTCCAGTACGGAATTATCGCGGTATATAGGTTTTTATAAATCCGCTTACTAACGGCGCAATAGGGTCTCATCCGCTATACGAGGCGGGAAATCATCAATCCAATATATACATATGCCAATATGTATATATTGCTATATATATATAGATATATCCTACTATATCTAATATCACATCCAATGGCAATCAATATCAGTCAAGTCAATAACTGTCAAACAAAAATATTTTGAGTGAGAAAATAATCTCACCTTAGCTTTTAGTTTTGCCATCCATTTTCCATTCCAGATTGATTTTCTTGATTTATACCTTGTATAACAATCATATAAATTTATTAACATTCGAATTAAATCGAACTATCGAATTTCCGTTATGATAGTTTTAATTGACAACTTCTCCTTTAATAATTTAACTAATCTTCAATTTAAAATTTTAAAACTAAGTTCTCTTTCTTTAAATTATTTTTAGCAGCTAATATAAATTTTAAATAAGTTACTTAAACAAAAGGAATTAACTTAGTCAATTATTTTCATTTTAGACAAATTTTCAATATTCAAAAATCTCTGTAATTTCAAACCTTATCTATTTTCGTATTTATAAATCTTCCAATATATCTTTACTAAAAAAAATCAAATAAGTTTTATTAAACTTAAAACTACCTTTATAATATATCCATTATCATTTTTATTTTCATGAGATCATATATAGGTATATTCACTGTTTTTAGAGAATAAAAATTGGATTTAAATTTCTGCATATAAAATTCTACATATATATATATATTCTTACTTTAAGACTCTTTAATACTCTTTAAATTACATCTATATATTTTATCCAGATTTATACATATATAAATAAATTTTCCTGTTTATATTTATAAAACTGAGTTAAATTTTTAAAGTGCAAAGAATGAACGAAATATACCTCACTGCGAATGTCGCCACCATCGCCTGAGTCGCCTTCCAGTCTGCTCGCGCTCACCATCGCGAACCCAAAGCCTTGTCGAACAACCGGCCACGAAATTCGATCGCCTCCCTCCGCTTTGCCGCCGACATACCCTATCGCGCTCGAGAATCCACGCGCGCGCCAGTTCGCTCACCCACGAAGTCGCGATGCCGGCCTCGAGCCCATCCACCTGCAGCCCTACACCACTTGCACCGCCCCCCTTGAACACTGCGTCTCCGATCCCAAGCCTAAATCGCCGCCAACAACCCTCGAAGCCTCTTCCAGATCGCGACTTGACCGAAGACAACGATTCGATTTCGTGAATCAAACTGAAGTAGAAAGGGAGGAGAATAGGTCGCTTGCGATTTCAAACGAGGCGGTCGATTTTTATTTTGAACGATTTTCCCCTTTCTTCTTTTTTCCTTCGTTCATTTCTTGATTTAAACTGACGAGAGGAAGATGGTTATTTTAAAAATGATCTCAGCCTGCTTGACACGATTTTCTTCCGTGATTCTTTGCGTGGTATTAGGCGAAATTTTAGGCGTGATTAAAGGAACGAATGTACCAAATTTAAAATTTAAAAATCAATTTGAATTCAATTAAATCTCAATGCGTATTCTAACCGTATGGTCACGTATCAT
This sequence comes from Allium fistulosum, assembly GCA_030737815.1. Lineage (NCBI taxonomy): Eukaryota > Viridiplantae > Streptophyta > Magnoliopsida > Asparagales > Amaryllidaceae > Allium > Allium fistulosum. The sequence continues at coordinate 1,285,960,720 of CM060903.1, read as the reverse complement.
CTTCGAAAAATACGAAATTGGAAATCCGACAATAATTCAATATTACGGACCCAATGGAACTGGTTTCGTCGAATTCCGAGACTGTGCCTCGGACGACTACTTTTAAATATCGATTCGAACAATTTTATTTCAAAACTGAACAAATCGATTTCAAATTCGATTCTGAAGTTGCAGTTATCTTCAGTATTATCACTACGAATTTTAAAAGCTTTTGGAATATTTTTCTTCAGCTTAAAATTGAAGATACAAATTTTATTCAACTCTCAATAGATTAAATTATATAATTTAATCGTCAAATTCAAATTTAAATCAGGGATTCAAATGAAATCATCGTTCAAATATTTAAAATAAATTAAATATTCTCAATTTAATTCGTTCAAAATTCTGGGTCGTTACAGACTTCCCTCCTTAAAAGAATTTCGTCCTCGAAATTACAAGTTAGGAAAAATGGTCCTTAACTCGTCTATCATTTTTCACAATCCAACAGTTTTATCAAATTTTCAAAACAAATCTTTCTACTAAAGATTCGTTATCAATTCAACTAAATTTCTAACTTCAATCATAAGTTTCAAACATCATTGTTTACTTCAAAATTCAAATTCGAGTTTAAATTCAAATTTTAAACTTTCAAAATTTCTCAAAAATTTTCTAACGCCCTAAATTTTCGAAAAATTTCGCCAGCGTCTCCTTTGCGCGGCTAATACGGTACGACTACAAAACGTCCCTACGGACCCTCAGATTTCAAAAAGAAAAAGAAAAAGCCAAGCGGCTAGACCAGAAATCATCAAAAACTCATATTAAACTCAAATACATACCTTTTTCGAGCAATTCAAATTTATCTTCGAAATCAAATTCCAATTCCTTTATACCTGTATATTCTACTAGCCATTATATCTAGTTACACATTCGAACATTTTGCAAATTTCACTACAAAAATTTCAATACAAACTGCTTATATCATTTTTAGCTTACTATTGAAGTTGCATATTCAATTTCATTCAATTTTTCAATTCTCATTTGAATTAAATTTACCATTCAATTCAATTTGGATTCAGTTTTAATTCCAGTTTTATTCTTTTGCTCATTTCCAAATTTGTTTTCAATTTACCCTACGGTTAAACCTACTTTCATTTAAACTGGATTTCCAATTCGAATTCAATTTACTTTTCTTTTGTAATTATTGAATTTAATTCGTTAAACCTTATTCATTCGGTCTATATTCAATTAGCTTCACTTACTAATTTTAGTTCAATACTTCACTTCATTTTTCACAAATCAAATTCAATTCAATCTATTTCTTACAATTTTGAAACGAATTTCAATTCTCAATCTCATTTTATTTAATTGATTCACTTGCAAATTTATTCGTTCATTCACAATTTTCATTTATTTTCATAATTCAGTACTCAATTCCAGAGTCTTTTCAACCTTTTCAAAACCATTTTGAAAACAATTCAAATTATCCTTTTGAATTTCCAAACAAAACCCAAATTTCAAACAACTTTCCATTTAAAATAATTTGGCAGCAATTCCTCTTTTGGAAACCCGAAAATGAACATCAACGATGCCGCGGTCATCATCGAAGTTATTTTCCAGCGACCGAAAAGAGTTTAGAGCTTTTCATCTCTTCAGAACATTTTTTTCAAAACCTTTGAAATTCATTTTCAAATCCAAAAAGATTTAAACTTTCCAAATCTCCAAAATTTTCAAATTCTTTTCAAAACTTTTCCAAAAACTTCCCTGGAATCCTGTTTTTAAATTACAATTCACATTTATAATTTATATTCTCAAATTTCATTTGTATACGAATTTTATTTCTTAAATCTTGGAGTTACGATTTTAATTCCTTATTCAGTTTCAATAATAATGATAACATTTCAATGTTATTATTTCCTAACAACCAAACATCCATATACTATAGTACTTTATAGAAAACATTTCTTTTCTATACAAAATAATTTTGGGTAAAATTATCTCATTTACCCTATTTTAAAACAATACTGTGCCGAATTGTTCTATTTAAGTGTTTAGAGATTCCTATCGATAGAGTTGTCCAGACCATACCGACCAGAATCCATATACCACTCAATAAATCAAACATCACAATATAAAACAATTTTATATTCACCAACAAATACGCACTCGTATCTATTATTACACTCAACTCATTCTAGAGTACTACTGACTCTATCTCTAATGAGTAACACCCAACAGAGCAGGGTAGTCGCTTAACCATATGCTCTGATACCAAATGTAACATCCCGAAAATTTTCGACTTTCGAAAATTCAACATCGATACTCACTTTATCGACTGCTGAGCCATCGAATGCCGGAAACCCGAAAGGTTATGGTTTTAAGAAAAAGAAAAAGTAGAAGAAGAAGAAGATAGAAGAAAAAGGGAAGAAGAACAACAAAACAACAACAGATACAGAACAGAGACAGAACAATATCAGAATCTTACACATCGCAGCGGAACAATATATAATAGATAAATGAATAATCTCTAAAACAAAGAACTATATCATTTTATACATACATCAATCATCAGAGTCAATATACAACTCAATACAACAATGGACAGTTATATAACTTGTCCTCATACAGAATACACAGCGGAATAAATATATCAGATACAAATACTACGTCTCGTCCTCCAGCTTATCTCCAAAGCTCCAGAATATCCAGAATATCCTAATAATCTAACTCTAGACTGCCCGTGTGGAAATTGGTGGGCACCCAGAGTTTAGAAGGGAACAATAAACTCCGAGTCAGTCATGGTGACTGGTGTGAGATCGTAAAATAGTTATTCTTTATAACGACAAAATAATTTTTAAAGTCAATTCGAAATGCTTTTGGAAAATGAAACTACCATAAGACCTCCCACCACACACACAATGCAAACGCAGAATTGGAGGAGATTTCTTCTTATGATAGTCAAAGATGCTTACTACGCAAAATCAAATCATTTTTGATATTATTATTAGTGCATAGTGTAGAAATCATTTCGAAAGTATAATATTAATCTTAGTCAGCATAGGCATTCCGCACTTATGCCTACTATAGCTACTATGTTCAATAGCAGGTTACCGCCACATTCCATAGCAGGTAATACAACTAAAACCGTACACGTCACGTATTGTTTCTTTAGATTTCCAACAAATGGTCAGGCTAAGGAACTTCCTATCCACGATGGGTACGTCCCTGGAATAGACGACCCGAGAACCTAACCGGATCTCTGCCAACACAAGGCCGGGTTACCTCTGCAAAAATAGGTAACTACTGACACGCGTATGCCATCCCCCGATCGTCACCGATCTTCCCGAGGATCCCCGATTCGCAACAAACCACATAGATAATAATAATGCAGTAACCACAGAGGTTAAGTATCTGGGCTCCATACCATGATACCACCTTTATCCAGAAGGAATGACATACACTAAGGGGCGCTACTCCCTAGAACCTTGTTGCATCCTTCCTGTTTCGACCATTTCCGGGGTGTGAGGCTCGACGAAGTCTCGTCCACAAAGCTACGCTTTCTACAAAAAGCCCTGCTTCGGGTCAAACAAAATGATCAACCTATGATCACAAAGATATAAGATCAAACAAATGATCATATCACAAATGATCAAACACTGATCATTTCACAGCAACACTCAGTATGCCACGTTACCAAATTGGGATATATCGCTGATAAATTTCAACTACATAACCTCTGAGCTCGTACGTCTCAGAGAAGGGTGTTAAGCTAAGAGAATAAATTCTCCGCCACCAACAGAAATGTATTTGAAAGAAATCAGCTTTATATCTCAAATTGTAACGTCAGACACACAATCCATACAAGTCTGTTCCGGGATCGAACAGAACCGAAGGCACTTCTCACGAAGCCCTTGCACATCCGGATAATTTTCAATCACGTCAGGACTTCCCGTCACTAAGGGTGATAAAACCTCTAAATCGGAGATCAGCCGATGTAGAGTAACTCGACGGTAATCCTTCCGTTTTCAAAAATATCCGGTCTTCAACACCGGTCTTCAAATGCGATTCATAACGACGTATCACATATTCGGAATGGGTTATACGACCCCATGGTCCTTTCCCGGCTAACCCGAATAGTGAGCGATTATTCAAAAATAAGTGTGGCATTCAAATTCATCCAATTCACAACAAATACCTATCTAAAGGTAATTATTGATAGTCGGTTATTTAACTATCAATAAAAATGCGCAACATCATCAGATTCCAAATAATTTTCCAAATTATTTCATCTTCAAAAATATCTTTACTAGATATAAAATTTCCACACTTCCAAAAATAAATCAACATTTATTTTTAAACGACTTCCCATTTCTTTTTACAAATTCCCTAGTGAATTTATATTTCAAAATATCTTCTGATATACGATTTTCAAATCGTTTTCAATATTCAATTTCAATTTATCTTTACAAAGATAAAATCTCAAAACGTTCATTTCATATTGGAAAAGCATTTCCATACTTATTTAAAAATAAGTATTTCACAAATCATTTATTTTCAACACTTAGAAAATATTCGATATACTTAAAATCAAAATTAAGTATATATCTCATTCTTTAAGGAAATCATTCTTAAATCACATTTATTTGAGTCAAAACGAATGTTGCGTAAAACATCGTTACGACGACTCGAAATCACTAGTATAGGGATTCGGAATTTAGATAGATATATAAATCCCAATACTATATAAAATATTTCCTTTCGGAAATCATTTACTATAACAACAGTGTTATAGTCCATCATTCCCTTCTATTTCTCGAAAACGTCCACTTCAACAATAAATGTTGAAATCTATGATTTCGATATTCAATATATTTTAAAACATCGTTTAAAACAATTTACTCCTTTCAAATATCACTTTCCCAAAATCATCTACTTTTTCTTAACAATATATTCACTGTCCAAAATCGTGAATATACTTCACTAACCACATTTACATCTTTTCTACACATTTATTTCAAGAATTATCCACTGTCCAAAATCGTGAATAAAATTCCCTTAATGATCTTCTATATTTAAAATCAATCAAATTTGATTTATTTTCGAATTTATAAAACAACGTTATAAATTCTATTTTCTATTCTATAATAACTTTGATTTTTTTATAAATTTCCTTTAATGACCCATTCAATTTTATAACTCAACGTATACATCAAAAATCCATATTATAAGTTAAATACTTATAATCTATATATTTTAAAAGAAATCGTTCTTTTAAACTTTACAAACTGTAAATAAACCCATTTTAACATCATTTCCATTTTTAAATCCACATTCCCAAATATTCACTTTTAACCCCAAAATCAAATCCCAAATTGATTTCTAATTTTACTTCAATACCAAATCAATTTCAATATTCATTTCTAAATTAATTTCCCATCCCAAATCATTTTATATTGATTTTTCCAAACTATTTAGAAATCCAAATTTTAATTAAATTCTTCAATTTAAAATCACTATCATACGAAATTCATTTACCTAACATTTTCACTTGATTCTGGAATTAATTTAATAAGATTTTAAAAATCAACCTTTATTCTTTTAAATTCTTTTCTTCAAATTTATTAAATTTCTAAATTTAATTCACTTAGAAATTTTCTACTTGAATTTCAAAAATTCAATTTCGTTTATCTTTGGAATCCAATGATGTCAAAACATCCATTCAGCTAAATTTTAGCTTTCAACAATTTCCAGACATCAATTCAATAACATCAAAAATCATTCACAGATTATCACATCATAGTATAAATAAAATCAATCAATGTGAGGGGTCCAGTTGGATCCCTCCAACCTGTTTCCCTGCATCCACAGATGTTAGCACAATACCAATTCCGCTCCAGTACGGAATTATCGCGGTATATAGGTTTTTATAAATCCGCTTACTAACGGCGCAATAGGGTCTCATCCGCTATACGAGGCGGGAAATCATCAATCCAATATATACATATGCCAATATGTATATATTGCTATATATATATAGATATATCCTACTATATCTAATATCACATCCAATGGCAATCAATATCAGTCAAGTCAATAACTGTCAAACAAAAATATTTTGAGTGAGAAAATAATCTCACCTTAGCTTTTAGTTTTGCCATCCATTTTCCATTCCAGATTGATTTTCTTGATTTATACCTTGTATAACAATCATATAAATTTATTAACATTCGAATTAAATCGAACTATCGAATTTCCGTTATGATAGTTTTAATTGACAACTTCTCCTTTAATAATTTAACTAATCTTCAATTTAAAATTTTAAAACTAAGTTCTCTTTCTTTAAATTATTTTTAGCAGCTAATATAAATTTTAAATAAGTTACTTAAACAAAAGGAATTAACTTAGTCAATTATTTTCATTTTAGACAAATTTTCAATATTCAAAAATCTCTGTAATTTCAAACCTTATCTATTTTCGTATTTATAAATCTTCCAATATATCTTTACTAAAAAAAATCAAATAAGTTTTATTAAACTTAAAACTACCTTTATAATATATCCATTATCATTTTTATTTTCATGAGATCATATATAGGTATATTCACTGTTTTTAGAGAATAAAAATTGGATTTAAATTTCTGCATATAAAATTCTACATATATATATATATTCTTACTTTAAGACTCTTTAATACTCTTTAAATTACATCTATATATTTTATCCAGATTTATACATATATAAATAAATTTTCCTGTTTATATTTATAAAACTGAGTTAAATTTTTAAAGTGCAAAGAATGAACGAAATATACCTCACTGCGAATGTCGCCACCATCGCCTGAGTCGCCTTCCAGTCTGCTCGCGCTCACCATCGCGAACCCAAAGCCTTGTCGAACAACCGGCCACGAAATTTGATCGCCTCCCTCCGCTTTGCCGCCGACATACCCTATCGCGCTCGAGAATCCACGCGCGCGCCAGTTCGCTCGCCCACGAAGTCGCGATGCCGGCCTCGAGCCCATCCACCTGCAGCCCTACACCACTTGCACCGCCCCCCTTGAACACTGCGTCTCCGATCCCAAGCCTAAATCGCCGCCAACAACCCTCGAAGCCTCTTCCAGATCGCGACTTGACCGAAGACAACGATTCGATTTCGTGAATCAAACTGAAGTAGAAAGGGAGGAGAATAGGTCGCTTGCGATTTCAAACGAGGCGGTCGATTTTTATTTTGAACGATTTTCCCCTTTCTTCTTTTTTCCTTCGTTCATTTCTTGATTTAAACTGACGAGAGGAAGATGGTTATTTTAAAAATGATCTCAGCCTGCTTGACACGATTTTCTTCCGTGATTCTTTGCGTGGTATTAGGCGAAATTTTAGGCGTGATTAAAGGAACGAATGTACCAAATTTAAAATTTAAAAATCAATTTGAATTCAATTAAATCTCAATGCGTATTCTAACCGTATGGTCACGTATCATCTTCGAAAAATACGAAATTGGAAATCCGACAATAATTCAATATTACGGACCCAATGGAACTGGTTTCGTCGAATTCCGAGACTGTGCCTCGGACGACTACTTTTAAATATCGATTCGAACAATTTTATTTCAAAACTGAACAAATCGATTTCAAATTCGATTCTGAAGTTGCAGTTATCTTCAGTATTATCACTACGAATTTTAAAAGCTTTTGGAATATTTTTCTTCAGCTTAAAATTGAAGATACAAATTTTATTCAACTCTCAATAGATTAAATTATATAATTTAATCGTCAAATTCAAATTTAAATCAGGGATTCAAATGAAATCATCGTTCAAATATTTAAAATAAATTAAATATTCTCAATTTAATTCGTTCAAAATTCTGGGTCGTTACACCATTTGAATCTGTAAAGTATATCATCATGCTATATCTATTTATATTATTGTCATATGATGTTCACACATGCTTATACACCTGTTATCTCTTATGTTACTGTTATATCATGTTATTCTGTTCATTTTATCAGTTTATCACACTGCAAGTTCCCTGTAGATTAGAAATCACTATGGGTTGAAATGATACATACCCGAACGGACTTTAGAATAGGGAAAGATCGTTATGGGCTGAAATGATAAGCCTAAGCGACTTTTTATTTATTTTATATAACTTGGGATTGCGGGTTTGAAATGATAAAACCCGGTTTTTCTTTGTAAACTGCGGATTGAAATGATAGACATCCGTATCACTTGACCTAGGCTAGAAAATTATATACAGACCCGTGGTTTATATATTTTTCTAAAACTTATAAAATATTTTAAAATTTTAAATATTATGATATTTTGATATAAATTTAAGTAAAAAAATGATTTTATAGAAATATTAGTGATTTTCTATAAATTGAATAATGAATTAAGTAAATGATAAAGTAGAATTTGAACTATAAGTAAATTTTGGAATTTATGTTTTGTTTTAAAAAGGATATTTTATGAAGTAAGAAAATATAATATTTTGATTTAAAAATGTAATTTAAATGATTTTATAAAATCATAATGATTTTTGAATAAGTTAAAATGTTAAATAAATGAATGTTTAAGTAAATTTTGAAATATAGCTTAAAATTGGAAATTTTGAATCTTTGTTAAAAGTGAAGTTTTATTGAAGTAAAATAAAAGGGAAATAAGCTATATTTTGGGAATTTAAACTTATTGGTTAAGTTAAGAATTTAATTAAAGAAATGGAAATTTAATAATTGAATTTAAATAAGTAAATTGTTATTTAATTTGATTTTGTATGGAAATTTGACTTTATAAAATCATAAGAATAAATGGTATTTAAATGATTGTTTTTAAGTGTGAAATTATATGATTTTATAAGTTAAAAATGATTTATATTAAAAGTTAATTGTTTGTGAAATTGTAATTTAACTCTGAATTTGATTTGACTGCATTTTTGAAATGTAATTGTTTAAAATGAACTAAAGGGGTTAATTTAAACTAAAAGCTATTATAGTACTTTGTAAGTGCTATAGTTGATAAAGATAACTAAAGTTTAGTCGAAAATAAAAGAAACCTATTACAGCACTTAAGCGCTGTCTTTTGTTAAATAACTGTTTTAAACTATAACTTTACGTAGCATTTTATAAGTGCTACGAAAACTATAATTTTGTTGTTTTAATATATTTTAATGAAAATTAATCTTTGGAAAATGATATAACTTTGGAAATTAAATGTTAAATTTCTAAAGATAATGAAGAGACATTTAAATGGTTTTAAATGGAAGAATTTGATTTTTAATGTGAGTTTAAAATGGTATTTAAATTTAATAAAATTAATGGATTAAATGGTATTTTAAATGAATTAAAATGAATGATATTTTGATATTTTGAAATGAATTTGAAATGATATTAAATCATGGAATGAATAATTAAAGTTTATATTAGTATGAAAAATATTTGGTTTACTTGTAATTTGAATCTATTTAAAAGATATTGTACTTATGAAATATAGGATAATAAAGCTTTGGAATTTATTTTATAATTTGAATAGTTATTTTGTGGATTAAATCTATATTTGAAATTTATAAGATTTGAAATGGTCTATGGAAATTTAATTGAAGTAAATGATTGAATTGAATTGAAACTTTGGAAATTTTAATACTTGATTTGAAAGTATAATAAATTCACTTTTAAATGGTTTAAATGAATTATTTTGATTGAAATATAAACTATTTAAAAGGTGACTTGAAATGATAATAAATGAATGATATCTTTAAATTTAAAAAGTATTTAGACTTGAATATTTAGGTTTGAACTCAAATTTTATTTTGGTATATTAAAATGATTTGAAATAAAGTTTTGAAAGGATATGATATTTTGATATATTAAAATGATTTGGAATGAAGTTTTGGAAAGATATGATATTCTGATATATTGAAATAATTTGAAATAAAGTTTTGAAATAATATGATATTTTAAATATATTGAAATGGTTTGGAATTGATTTAACCTTTATTTTGATAAAGATTTGGATTTGAAATGATATTCTATTTTGAAGTATAAAATACTATTTTTTAAATTATAACCACGGGTTATAATAACGATTGGTTGTTAAAGAGACCGGGATCGGATATGGACATACTCTTTGTCGATACCGAAAACCACTTTAACAACTGTGTACGCGGTGGAGTTTCCAGAATGAAGTAGGATGGTGGCGACGATCCTAAGGTATATACGTGGACCCAACTCCCGTGAGTTGGCATAAGGTGGCTAAAACAGGAGCGATTGACGGACCAATGAGGTAGCACCTCTGATCGGACACACTTCTTCGATACCATTCTATTACTTGTGATTGATTTGGTGCGCACCCTTGATTTGGGAGTGTTGTTCGAGGTGGGCGGTAGTGGCTGCTATGCGTCACCACCAGTCCGGATGCGTAATTGGTATATCTACCCTGGCATTGCCTAGTTGTGCCGTGTCACCTACCATATCGAGCTTTACTACGATTATGATTTTAAGATCCGACCGCGTTAAGGTTCTCCATCCCCTTAACGCTATTTTCTATATGATTATACTTTACTGATTAGACACTACTATATATAGCGTATATTACTACATAGTAGATAGTTTAACGGATCCTTAGAGGATGGGCGGTCCCAAGCATCTTCTAAGTTACTTGTACCCTTATTACAGTTCGCTTGAGTTGGTTTACATTATATAAGTATATATTGTCCTGACTCGAGTGTTTTGTGTTTTGCTTTACGCTCGGGTCAGCCTGAGTTATTCACAGATTCGGATTCCACTTTCTGGAGATTTGAATCGCTGGAGATTATCTGCTTGTCTTGTCCTATCTATTTCAGTTCTGTTGTTTTACTCAGCTTGTACTTGGTTATTGTATTCAGACTTCTGTTGTACTCTATCTCTTCTGTTGTATCTTATGTAACCTTGTTATATTTATATAGTAGCTTCATGAACTACTATTTCTTTTACTTCCGCTGCATTATTTTACTCTGTGTCTGTGATCTGTGATTATATTTATTTACTGTATATTCTGAGATTTGCCAAATTTTATTTACAACGCGGTATTTTGAGCAATTCAACTTCGGCATGAGTGTCTACCTATACACTTATAATGGATGCGAATGGTTGAAAATATCGGGTCGTTACAGTTGGTATCAGAGCTTTGGCTTTGAGGCAAAACTTAGAATGTATGGTAAATTTATTTTCAGAATCACTTTCGTTCGAGTTTGAATCTCTTCCTTTGATTCGTTTTCCTTTGAATTTTGGAACGTTCCCTGCGGTTCCGAAATTCATTCGTGTCCCTCACTATTCATCATCTTTTGATTCTGGAGTATCCCATGACTCCACTTCCAATGATCTTTATAGTGAATTGGCGGTCTCGCCAATATTCTAATTTTCTTGTAAAAGGGTGAAAATTCTTTATAATCAGCATCGATTCACCAGAGATTTATATTTATCCTTGGTTTAGATGCAAATATCTTTTATTATTCCAAACTCTATCTCTTGAGATTGAAGGTAGATTTACCCCAGAAAATCCACATTTGATCTTATCCATTGAGTCACGGTTGACCCGGTTAAGGTTGTCCGCGATTTATCTAAGCTTACCCATCTCTCTACTCTGTTTAACCATCTTGCCTTTTGTTTCTAAACTATCTCCAAACATTTTGAATCATACTTGAAAATCTATGTTTTGTTTTATATGTTGTGTTGTTTGGGTTGTTGATGTTGATTTGGGTTTCCGATCGATTCGTCTGATCAACGCTATCGATACGATTTCTAAAACACTTTGACAGAACAAACTGACACAATATTATTTTAAAATTTGGTTAATGAAATAAATTTGGATATATAATTTTATGGAACTTAATAAATTGATTTAAATTGATAATTTGAAATGATAATACTTGATTTATCATTTATTGTTCTACAAATGAATTTATAAATAGTTGTTTATAAATTTATTTAGGAACTGAAATGAATTTAAAAACAAGAAATTTAAAGAATTTAATTTCCAATGGTTTCAAACCTTGTGTTTAAAGTTTTTAAAAGGATATTATTTAAAGTATTTTGAATAAAAATTTGTCTCTAAAGGATTTTAAAGTTTAAAAATTAAGTGCTCTTCTCTTTGTCGCTGGAAAATAATTTCGGTGATGACTGCAGCATCATCGACGTTCATTTTCGAGTTTCGAAGTGAAGAGACTGTTTTGTAGTCTTGCTACAGCTTTGTTTTGGAAAATCTAATTGATTTGAATTTCTAAATATGACTGGATTATAATATATATAGATATATGATTTAAATTTGATTTGACATATTATATACATATATTTATTTATCTCTTAATGGTTTGAAGGGAATCAGAAATTTAATTCTTACATTTTATCTTAAAGAATAATTTCAGTTATAAGAAGAAAATCAAAAATTTGAATAAATGATTCAAACTTGAGATAATTGAATTGGAAAGTTTTACTTGTATAACACACAATTTAATTCCAATATAACTTACCTAAATTACACAGAAGTTGAATATGAAATTGGATAATATACAATATAGAAAGGATTTTTATAAATAAAATTTGAGTGGTTATAATAAATGTTATACACTTAAATTTTAGTTATAAAAGATTAACAAAGGTAAATATTGAAAAAGGAATCTAAAGAGATTTTATTTAAATAACTTAATAATCAAATTGATTTAATATGTAACCTTAAGTCTAACCTAGAAATTTTAATAAAGGTTATTTCCTGAAATGAATATGTTGTATAATAAATAATGTATCTTTAAATAGATAAAATAAAATACATTTGAATTAGACATTTTGTAATAAAGTTATTTAACTTGAATTCGTAGTTTAATTGATGTCTAAATGAATAAATGTGTAAAGAAATTTGATTGTTATATTTGCTATATAAATATTTTATTTATGAAATAGATATGTCTTGAAAAATGAGTAATTATGATTTAAAGAGTTAAAATGTATTTTAACATCACTAAAATTTGATAATTGAGAATTTGGTTTCCAAATGGAATAATAAGTGTAACTTATTAAAGGAATATCTATTTATGAAATTGGTATTTTAAATAAAGAGTTAGGCTATGTGTTAAATTAAGAGTTAAGTAAAATAGTGAAATTTTGACTTAATAAACGAAGTATGGTTTAATTTGGATATTCTATTTATAAAAGTTTGTTTTAATAAGTCATAAGTTAAATGATATCCAAATGAATATTTCTGAAATTGAACTGATTTGAAATACTAATATATCTACTGTAGCATTTTATAAGTGCTGCTATTTTGAAAAGACAATGTTTTGGAAATTTTTATAATTAAATGAACTTAGAAATGTTACAACTTTAAAATGAATATTATTTGACCTTGAATTAAAATGGTTTAAATGAAGATTTTTTTTTAGGGTGTTATGATTTTCTAAGTATTATGTTTTTTTTTAAAGAATAACTTTTCCAAAGTGTTATGATTTTAGTAGTGTGATTTCCAAATGATAAACATCCCTAAATTGTTATGATTTCAAAGCATTATGGTTTTAAATTTATTATCTTGTTTTGTTTTTTCCAAACTATCTTTTGGTTGTCCTTATTTCTCTTATCTTGTTACAGAATGGGAAGGCTATTGCTTATACCAGTCTATTTAGAAATCTTTCTGTAATCTTTGATAATCTTTGTTACTCATCTGGATCTGAACACTGTTTTTCCATTCATAGACCGTCGGTCAAGTGAAAAGGGAGATTCAGACTCTAGAGGATCTTTTTCGTGCTTATATTCTTGATTTGATCAACTCCATCTTGTTAAACTTACCTATAACAATAGTTATCAGGTGTAATTCCAATCTTCTTATCATCTTGTTTTAATTCTATTTCATTCTATCTTTTTCTGTGCTTTCCCGTACCTCGTTCCTTTTCGGGGACGAAAAGTTTTGAGTGGGGGAGAGTGTAACAACCCTGTATTTTTCAAATATTTTTAAATTGATTTTTCCAGATTCAAAAGCTTTATTTATGAAAAAGAATAAATTTTGTTATTTTAAGTATAAACTTTGATTTTGATGTGGATTTGAATTCCAAATATGACTAAATTTAATATTTCCAGAAAATGTGAATTTTGGTCAAATAGTCAAACTTTGACTTTTAAATTTAAATTTTAAATAGTTTGAAATTATAAATTTTATCTTTTATTATGAAAATAGATTTAATAACTTGAATACAGCTTTTCGTTTCGTTGGAAACAGAGTTAAATTGTAGAAGTTATGTAATTTTCAATTTTGTGTATAAACTGTTTATTTTGCAATATTATTTATTTTAAATCATATAAATTATATTTTTATTGTCATATTTTGTTTTAATATGTGTTAATAGGTTATTTAATGTCTTTTAATATTTTTAAAATGATAATATAATTTTTCTAAAGTTTACTTGAATTTATTTCAATTTATGAAACCTAGGTTCCATTTTCTTTACTATTTTCTTAATTTAATTATATATAATTAAAATTTATTTAATTATTTTATGCCTTCACTTTTATTTGCTGTTTTTACTTTATTTATATGCATTCTACATGTATTTAAATTAAAATAGATTTTTCCAAAGTGTACTGAAGTTATTTCTAATTTTTAAAGCCTAGTTTGCATTTTTAAGCCATTTTCTTAATTTAAATTATATTTATTCAAAAATTTAATTATTTATTTTATATATTTATTTTATTTCTGAGTTGTTATTTTTATTTCTCAGTTTTTATATGTATTTATAAATTACAAATATATATAAAAGAAATTTGAAAGGTTTGTGTCTCTTTAGTTGCTTTTGTCCTTTTGTTTTCCCGTCTCTTCATTTTCTTAACTCCTACATTCAATTCTTTTGGCCGACCCCTCTCTTTCTTTCAGCTGATCATTTTTCACTTCATTCACGTGAGAAAATATCCATTTTCACTTAAACTCACGATATTTCAACTTGAGAAAAAAAATGGTAAGTTATGGCTCCTTCTTTTTCACTTTTTCTTCCTATTTTACATTGATTTTCACCTTGTTTCCTCTTGTGCTTTGCTAGGCCACTACACCAACATCTCCTCTGACCATCACCACCATCACCTACAGCAGCAACCACCACCTATCCCCTCCTTCAGATCAGGCCGTGACCATAGGATGAAGCCATCACCACAAAACTCCACAAAACATGCAAGCCAAGCCACATATATTCACCTACCCTCCATACATCACTTTGGCCACCCCTTAGCCACCACCTCCAGCCATCACATCACCTCTGACATCAGTTCCAGACCTGTACCTTACATGACCAGACCTATAGCAATGATGGCCGAACCCAAACATGACCATAGGTCGAGCCTATGTTGTACCAAAACCACTTTGCCTTGACCTTTAACATTCTTTGCCTTATAACTTACCATACCCCTTCTCATTTCCATTGTAGCCATGCCTTTCCGAGTCCAAACCTGACCTATATGATGCCATACCTGAGCCAAAGCATCATTATGGCCAAGCTAAAGAGTCCCTTAGGCTAAGCATTGAAGTGATTGAGGCATGGTAAAATCATCTTGTTCATTTTTGCTTTTATTTCAATCTGTTCCAATGTTGTTTTGTATTAGAAATTCATGTGTTATATTTTGTTTTGTTTTGGGTTGTAACACAAGTTATAAGCTTGGATCTCTTCCCACTTAAACCTATTGTTGTGTCATCGTGCCTTCTGGAATCCGTTGTGTCATTTGTATTGCAGTCTCCAGCACCAAAAAGGTGAGTTATTCTCACCAGATAATATGTACTTATATAACTGATAAACCGACACCATTTGAATCTGTAAAGTATATCATCATGCTATATCTATTTATATTATTGTCATATGATGTTCACACATGCTTATACACCTGTTATCTCTTATGTTACTGTTATATCATGTTATTCTGTTCATTTTATCAGTTTATCACACTGCAAGTTCCCTGTAGATTAGAAATCACTATGGGTTGAAATGATACATACCCGAACGGACTTTAGAATAGGGAAAGATCGTTATGGGCTGAAATGATAAGCCTAAGCGACTTTTTATTTATTTTATATAACTTGGGATTGCGGGTTTGAAATGATAAAACCCGGTTTTTCTTTGTAAACTGCGGATTGAAATGATAGACATCCGTATCACTTGACCTAGGCTAGAAAATTATATACAGACCCGTGGTTTATATATTTTTCTAAAACTTATAAAATATTTTAAAATTTTAAATATTATGATATTTTGATATAAATTTAAGTAAAAAAATGATTTTATAGAAATATTAGTGATTTTCTATAAATTGAATAATGAATTAAGTAAATGATAAAGTAGAATTTGAACTATAAGTAAATTTTGGAATTTATGTTTTGTTTTAAAAAGGATATTTTATGAAGTAAGAAAATATAATATTTTGATTTAAAAATGTAATTTAAATGATTTTATAAAATCATAATGATTTTTGAATAAGTTAAAATGTTAAATAAATGAATGTTTAAGTAAATTTTGAAATATAGCTTAAAATTGGAAATTTTGAATCTTTGTTAAAAGTGAAGTTTTATTGAAGTAAAATAAAAGGGAAATAAGCTATATTTTGGGAATTTAAACTTATTGGTTAAGTTAAGAATTTAATTAAAGAAATGGAAATTTAATAATTGAATTTAAATAAGTAAATTGTTATTTAATTTGATTTTGTATGGAAATTTGACTTTATAAAATCATAAGAATAAATGGTATTTAAATGATTGTTTTTAAGTGTGAAATTATATGATTTTATAAGTTAAAAATGATTTATATTAAAAGTTAATTGTTTGTGAAATTGTAATTTAACTCTGAATTTGATTTGACTGCATTTTTGAAATGTAATTGTTTAAAATGAACTAAAGGGGTTAATTTAAACTAAAAGCTATTATAGTACTTTGTAAGTGCTATAGTTGATAAAGATAACTAAAGTTTAGTCGAAAATAAAAGAAACCTATTACAGCACTTAAGCGCTGTCTTTTGTTAAATAACTGTTTTAAACTATAACTTTACGTAGCATTTTATAAGTGCTACGAAAACTATAATTTTGTTGTTTTAATATATTTTAATGAAAATTAATCTTTGGAAAATGATATAACTTTGGAAATTAAATGTTAAATTTCTAAAGATAATGAAGAGACATTTAAATGGTTTTAAATGGAAGAATTTGATTTTTAATGTGAGTTTAAAATGGTATTTAAATTTAATAAAATTAATGGATTAAATGGTATTTTAAATGAATTAAAATGAATGATATTTTGATATTTTGAAATGAATTTGAAATGATATTAAATCATGGAATGAATAATTAAAGTTTATATTAGTATGAAAATATTTGGTTTACTTGTAATTTGAATCTATTTAAAAGATATTGTACTTATGAAATATAGGATAATAAAGCTTTGGAATTTATTTTATAATTTGAATAGTTATTTTGTGGATTAAATCTATATTTGAAATTTATAAGATTTGAAATGGTCTATGGAAATTTAATTGAAGTAAATGATTGAATTGAATTGAAACTTTGGAAATTTTAATACTTGATTTGAAAGTATAATAAATTCACTTTTAAATGGTTTAAATGAATTATTTTGATTGAAATATAAACTATTTAAAAGGTGACTTGAAATGATAATAAATGAATGATATCTTTAAATTTAAAAAGTATTTAGACTTGAATATTTAGGTTTGAACTCAAATTTTATTTTGGTATATTAAAATGATTTGAAATAAAGTTTTGAAAGGATATGATATTTTGATATATTAAAATGATTTGGAATGAAGTTTTGGAAAGATATGATATTCTGATATATTGAAATAATTTGAAATAAAGTTTTGAAATAATATGATATTTTAAATATATTGAAATGGTTTGGAATTGATTTAACCTTTATTTTGATAAAGATTTGGATTTGAAATGATATTCTATTTTGAAGTATAAAATACTATTTTTTAAATTATAACCACGGGTTATAATAACGATTGGTTGTTAAAGAGACCGAGATCGGATATGGACATACTCTCTATCGATACCGAAAACCACTTTAACAACTGTGTACGCGGTGGAGTTTCCAGAATGAAGTAGGATGGTGGCGACGATCCTAAGGTATATACGTGGACCCAACTCCCGTGAGTTGGCATAAGGTGGCTAAAACAGGAGCGATTGACGGACCAATGAGGTAGCACCTCTGATCGGACACACTTCTTCGATACCATTCTATTACTTGTGATTGATTTGGTGCGCACCCTTGATTTGGGAGTGTTGTTCGAGGTGGGCGGTAGTGGCTGCTATGCGTCACCACCAGTCCGGATGCGTAATTGGTATATCTACCCTGGCATTGCCTAGTTGTGCCGTGTCACCTACCATATCGAGCTTTACTACGATTATGATTTTAAGATCCGACCGCGTTAAGGTTCTCCATCCCCTTAACGCTATTTTCTATATGATTATACTTTACTGATTAGACACTACTGTATATAGCGTATATTACTACATAGTAGATAGTTTAACGGATCCTTAGAGGATGGGCGGTCCCAAGCATCTTCTAAGTTACTTGTACCCTTATTACAGTTCGCTTGAGTTGGTTTACATTATATAAGTATATATTGTCCTGACTCGAGTGTTTTGTGTTTTGCTTTACGCTCGGGTCAGCCTGAGTTATTCACAGATTCGGATTCCACTTTCTGGAGATTTAAATCGCTGGAGATTATCTGCTTGTCTTGTCCTATCTATTTCAGTTCTGTTGTTTTACTCAGCTTGTACTTGGTTATTGTATTCAGACTTCTGTTGTACTCTATCTCTTCTGTTGTATCTTATGTAACCTTGTTATATTTATATAGTAGCTTCATGAACTACTATTTCTTTTACTTCCGCTGCATTATTTTACTCTGTGTCTGTGATCTGTGATTATATTTGTTTACTGTATATTCTGAGATTTGCCAAATTTTATTTACAACGCGGTATTTTGAGCAATTCAACTTCGGCATGAGTGTCTACCTATACACTTATAATGGATGCGAATGGTTGAAAATATCGGGTCGTTACACGTTGCTTGGAGGGCAGTGTTAGCATTCCAAGTGGGAAGTGCTATATATAGGTAAAATGTAGCCTCAAGCCTCATCAACTGGAAAATGACAAAAATCAGACATGCGATAGGGCCATGTAGGTCGCTCCCATTAGGGTATGGTCATTCCAAATCTAGATCGATTACTATCTACTCCTGTATGCTTCGGATTCCAAAGTGGGGTGATCATATTTGTTACTACTAGTTAAGTGGTAGGACAGTCCTGTGTGGCAGAGATACAAGATGTTCTTGTCAGACCCCGGTGCATTTTATCTAGAGATGTACCATAGGAAGGTAGTTCCTTACCTTGTCATAGTATGGAATCCATTCTCTTATACGAGGTTTACGAATTTAGTTGTGCCCAACTATGCTGACACGTGAGATGCAAGTATTTCAGCTATTTTTTATATTTACTTTGAATCCCTAGACATTATTATAATATCACTTGATTTTCTATAAAAAAAAGTTTTGGTTATCATATGGTAAAAACTCGTCCATGTTTATATGCGATGTGGTTTTTCGAGATACCATTATATTGAAAGGTTTTTGATAAACGTTAAATTCCATTTGGGTGTGTTTTTCTCACATTGGTTTACCAGACTGACTTAGGTGTTATTTTGTTATAATGCTAAGAATAGAACGAGCATATTTACATATTGCGTTGGATGCATTGGAGCTCAGGAGACGAGCTGGAGTTCCAAGATGTATCTATGTATTTTTTTGGGTTCCGCTGTGTTATCTATTGGTTGTATTTATCAACAAATTATAAGGACAGGCTGTTATAACTCTCCAGGTTGATAATTTGTTATTTGTGTACTCTGATTTGATGTATGTATATTATTGTTTCTCTTTGGAAAGATCATTGGTTTATATTATATGTTGTTCCGCTCTGATTGTGAGATTCTATATTGTTTTAGTTTTCTTTTCCTCTTCTTATTCTCTTCTTCTTTCTTCTTTCTTCTTTCTTTCCCCTAACTATTCACTTTTTCGTTCAATTTGGGTTAGACATGTGTGGTTTATTGTTAGCTTGAATTGTACAGAAAAGTGGGTCGTTACATTATGGTATCAGAGCACAAGGTTAAGCAAGAACCTTGGCTTTGGTGGGGATTACTCATTAGAGATAGGTTCGGTAGCACCCTAGAATGAGTTTGAGTGTATTATAGATATGAGTGCATATTTATTAGTGAAATAATTATGTTTTATATCATGTTGAGTGTCTCATGGATTCTGTTCAATACGAGTAACATTATTGATAGGGGTCTCTAAACATTTGAACTTAGTACTTCAACATAGTATTGTTTTGAAATTGATTAAATGAAATAATTTTACCTTTATTATATTTCATATATGATGGAATAATTTTTCAAAGATTATTGCAGTATATATGGTGTGTTTGGTTGTTAGTGAATGATAATATTTGATTATTATCATTTGTTGTTCGTGTTCTAATAAAAGTTGTTATTATTATAATGTAAACAAAGATATAAAAATTAAGGAATGATTTTATATAACCAAAGTGAAAAACTATGTAAGAGAAATATATAAATATGATTTGTAAATAAAAAGGATATAAAAGCTGAGAATTTGAGAATTTAAATCCATTGATTTTGGAAATTGTTTTTCAAAGGTTTTGAAGAAATAATAATGATATTATTTAGAAAGTATTTTGTCTAGAAATATTTTAAAAGGAATTTAAAAGAAATATAAAGCATTGAACTCGCTTTTGTCGCTGGAATATAATTCTGGTGATGACTGCAGCATCATCGACATTCATTTTCGAGTTTCTAATTGATGGATTACTGCCATTAAAGTTATGTTTTGGTAAAACTAGTTTTGGTTTTAAAATCCAAAGTATAATTTGATAAATATGAGAAAATAAGTTGTATAACTTATAAAAATTAAGGAATAATAAGCTAAAACAAATTTTCAAATTTGTTGAATATAAATGTTAAGAAAAGTAAATTTGAAATTGAACTATAAAATGAAATTTAACTTAAGTGAAGCTAAATAAAATTAATTTTGAAAAGAAATTTGACTCAAGTAAAGGTAAATGAAGTGAAATAATGAAATGAAATTGAAATTTATTTGAATTGAATATGAACTTAAGTTATGAAGTGATAGTAAAGATGAGAAGTGTTGTATAAAATGTTTATAATAAACTTGAGTAAAATTTGATGGAATGGTTCTTGAGTGATATTAGTATTGAAAGAAATATACTAAGTAATACATATGAATAAAACAATGAGAATAATGAAAATGAAATGAAGGTAAATAATATAATCTGAATTAAAAAAATAATGTGATATAATAAGAAACAATTAGAATAAATACGTAAGTTGTACATATATTATTTTATTCGCATAACTGTTTGATCCAGATTCGGGTATGTGACTTCGCGATGATTTGCATCGGTCCTGGTTAGGATTTTTCACTCGATTCTTGATGACAAACAGTGGATATGGATTTTTGATTGATTCTAGGATTCTCTATCATAGTTTATGGCTATGTAAGGAGAATGGTGGTTTCTAATCGAGGAACCGAATCCGAGTCTGCAATAGAGTGGTCGTGTAAAGGATAACAGTTCGAAAGTGAAATTGTGTGATCGAGCGAACAATCAGGTATGGTTTTGCGTTTGGATGGTATATGTACATCGTATGCGCTTTAATAAATTAAATGTTGACATTGGAAAATGTAAATTGATATGGTTATGAATTAATTGGATAGATATTATTTGTTGGATGGTCTCTCTTGTTACATTTGTTACATTTGCATACAGTCATTATGTTAGTATATGTTATATAATGATATTACTTTCCTATACCTGTTCTCATTGGTTGTTGAGTGATTAGTAGGTGTGTATTGTGTATGCTTCGCATTTAGAGCTCGCTTTCGCATTATATTGATTGTGTATGCTTGCTAATATTAATAAAAGGTACACATCTCGGAGTACATATCGTATTTTTATATTTTTTTCCTACGGAATACCTCATCCTTGAAGATGAGATGTATATTTTTTATTATATATATAATGTAAAATTTTCCGATTGAACTATGCAAAGGAGATGCTAGTGGAATTTTCCATAAATTTAAGGCTTTAGAAATTTTTTGAGAATTTTGGAAAAAAATTTATAACTAAAATTTGATTTTTATGTTATAACTTGGAATGGTATTAGCTAGTAACTATGAATGAATTTAAAAACTTAGAAAATTTTATAATCTATTTCAACTAATTGGTTTTGAAAAGTTAATGGGTTTGGGGCATTTTTCTTAATTGCTGATTTCGGGGATGAAATTCTTTTAACGACTCAGAATTTCAGTCATTTGAATTTGGAATATTTAATTGGTTTCAAATATTGGAAAGTTAATTTTATAAGTTAAATAACTTGAATTTTCAAATATAATGGTTATTTGAATAATTGGAATTGTTTAAATAATTGAATCTTGAATTTAATAGGAATGAAAAATGATTTCGAAAGTTGATATAAATTCTTGTTGAATAAGAATGAAGATAGTAAACTTTTGAATTTGAATTAAAATTGAGTAAACTGGTTTTAAATAATAATTCATTTTAATTAACATGTGAAAATAGCCTTTCGAGGCACTATCTCGGATTTCAATGAAACCAGTTCCATTGGATCCATGATAGTGAATTGTTATACGCCATCTAATTTCGTGGCAATTAGACGTATCATTTAGTCATGTGAGCTCAAAACGCGTAAAAATTAATTAAAGGAATTTAGTTTAATATAATTCGATTTTGAAAAGTAAACTTCTATATATGATGGAATTTGGTCTCGATACTAGTTCCATTATGTTCGAAATAGGGGTATTACATATAGAACGTCAGACGGGATGCCTCAATTGGAGTTCGAAAATTTAACGTGTGGATAGTGTTTCATAAATTTTCTATATAAGGCCATCATAATTCACAATTTTGAAAAACCTTAATCTAAGAAACCTTTAGCCGCCATTTTTAGCATCCTTACATCCAACGATCCATGATCAACGGTGCCACTCCGTCTACTTTTAGGCTTCGACCTCAACTACAAAGTTGTAGAGCTCGACAAGATGAAGGCAATCAACGGTCGTGATAGACTTTGGCGAGGCAAGAAGCGGCTACAGCCATCGGTAGCCTTTTGGGGTTGTATAGGCCATTAGTGACATTTGAGAGAGCGGCGCTAGGTTCGTTGAAGGCATCTGAGGCAGGCGCGTCGGCGGAGGCAGGGTAGCGGCGAACGGCGCAACGGAGGTGGCGGCGTGGTTAATGAGAAGTCGCAATGTGGGTTGGGTTTGAAAGTGCTGATATGGATCGTAATATGGAATATAATCTAAGTTAACTTCTAGTGCAGAATATGAATATAAAAAGTAAATAGTAAAGTAAATGACACCAGGGATTTTTATACTGATTCGAACTCCCGTTCTACGTCCAGTCCCAGACTCCTTTTGGAATTTAACTATCAACCCTCACTTAACCCGGAGGAATAGGTATTACACAGCCTGAGCAACCGAACAGGACTTCTACCTCCTAGACAACTGAATAGGACTTCTACCGCTTGAGCAACAGAACAGGACTTCAACAATACAATAAGATTTCTTGACTGATTGTGCTTTGTAGATAGCACGGATGAGTCTTTAGAGTACACACTTCCTATAATCTTCTCCGTTGTGTTATATAGTGTAGTACATGAAGATTGGAAGTAATTTTAATCACAAATAAGTTTATGCTTGAATGTGCAAGTGATTTGAAAGCGTTTATGAAAGTAAATGGCAGAAATTAGATAGCAAGAATATAGAATAGAATCAGAAAATTATGTTTTATGTAAACAATCTGAATTCAAGGCTATTTATAGAGTTAAAAGGATGTAATCATTCGTGAAAGGATTCGGCCAAGAGATATGGGAATAACCGTTAAATTAAAAGTTGTTTCTGTTCATTGAAAAGTGGTGACGGTTCAGAAAATAGCCGTTATGAATATTCAGTCGACTGAGGAAAGAAATTCAGTCAACTGAAAATTCAAAATATTTTGAAATTTAAATTTATTTTGAAAAGACACCTGGTTCAGTCGACTGAATGGGGGTGTTAAGTCGACTGAACCTTCAAAATAATTTTTGCATGTGTGCATATTTCAGTCGATTGAACACCCACGTTCAATCGACTAAAACTATTGATTTCTGCCCAATAAACTTCTTTTTGAAAGCAATGTGAGTATAAACATTTTATAATCAAAACTTAGTGTGTGTATCATTTTTTAAATATGATTTAAAAACATGTGTGTTTGTGTGCATATACCACTTAGGAGAGATTTTAACAATCATTAACTACTAACTAAACTATAGACAAACCAATTATAAACTTTGAAACTTCTATTTGAAATCTTTGGTCTTCGATCTATCATCGAGTAGAATAGTTTCTTCTCCTACAAATTTGGTTAGTTCGTATAATATGTACTTATATAGTTGTCACGATCAAAACATCAAAATACAAGGTTCTAACATTCTCCCCCTTTTTGATGATGACAACTATGTAAGTTCAAAAGTTTATAAACTTTATGAAAAGTAATTAAAACTCCCCCTGAATCAATGAACTACCTGCTTATCTTCATAATTCTCCCCCTTTGTCATCGACAAAAAGGAATACTAGTTGCATAACCATTAGAGTATAGATGAATATGAATATAGTTAAACAATGATAGCATGGTAAATATGAGTACTTTCAAGTAAACAAATGACAATATAGACATCATGAATTTAACCAAACTATATTCCTAATCAATCATAGATTCAATAAGCAATAAAGATACCATGGATTGGAACAAATGAAAATAGAACAACATTATAGTTATCAACATTGATTTAACATTAAAATAAGCAAAACAAACAATACTTGTTCATGGATACAACATGACAAAAAAAACAAAAAAAAACATACATAAGAAAAAAATAAATAGACTAAACTTCCTCACTATTAGATTTTTCCTCTTCCTCTTCTTCCTCCTCGGATGTTGTCCAAGAGAAAGGAGCGGGAGGATTTTCAGCTATACTTGTGGAAGTAGAGCCGGTACAAGAGAATTTTCCCAAATTTTATTTAAGAAGCCCTTATTGAGTTGAGCTTCTTGTTGGTCTTAACGATGGTTTCTCAACGTTGACCAAACGTTGATTTAGCTTGCTTTGATTCCTTGAGAGGGTGATAAGACCTTCCTTAGAAGGAAAATTGCCATGGAGTTCTACAATGTCATCGTCTTCTATTTCCTCTACTTGGCGGGAAGGTTGGGAGGAGGAGGAGGAGACAATGTGAGTCACGTGGGGTTGCGGAATCCCTTGAGCCCGATTATCCGCCCATTGTTGGAAGCTAATTGTATCTTGAGGAGGTGGGCATTTTGGAAAGCCCATAAGACTTAAAGTCTTAGTGTTAAGCTCACCGATAGTAATGAAATCGACATCGGGGATGGGGACACTGAAGTTCTAGAGAATCTGCATAATGTAAGCTCCATAGAAGATACTCTTGAAGCTCCTCTTGTAGTTGACGGTGAGGAATTCATCAAGAATGACCTTGGCCCAATTGATGTTTTGGGAGGACTAGATTGCATAAAGTGCTTGGAAGTTGCGCTTGTAGACCTTCTCGTATCTTCCCGTACGAGGTTGGATGGAGCGGATAAGAGCAAGATGAAGGATCCGCACCTTTGGTCGCAAGACGACGGATTTGAGATTGGTCATATCATCGGAAAGGAATCGATGAGAGACCTCATCCCGGTTGTCCATATTGACTTCAACATCATTGATGCCAATGCCTTCATACTGACATCAAAGAATATGGCCAAGTCGTTGGAGGGGAAGGTAGATCCGAACGTCGCAAACAAGAGTCCAAATGCAGTCGTCCTTATTCCTTGGATCTTGATGATCTAAGTTCATATTGGCAAAGAATAGCTTAATTAGAAGAGGGTAGATCTTGATGTTGTTAGCACCAAAGCTAAGCAAGCTCTCAAGACCACTTGCTTCCGCCGTTTCTTGGATCCCATATGCATTGAAATCCGGGTAGTTGACAAATGAATCATCGATTATTCTAGAGCTATGCATGGCTTTGAATCGAGTGACGACAGTTTCATCATGTAGCCAAGACCAAATTTGGTTTTCTGATGGTCCGATGGTTGATTGGCGAGGTCGTTTTGTTCTTGGAGCCATTTAGTTTGAATGGATTTGAAGAAGAAAATTTTGATTTGAAGGGAATGGGGGCTAGGGTTTTGTTTCTGAAAATGAAGTAGGGTTGTGGAGAGACGGAGATGTATTTATATGGTTGGTGAAAAGGTGTATGGGAAGGTTTGCCATTTTATATTTAATAACCAGAATTCATCAATTCAGTCGACTGAATGATATGGGGCAGTCGACTGAAAATGTCAGGTTTTCAACCCGAAAGTTTTAGTCTAAAAATTGCCTAATTCAGTCGACTTAAAATATAGGATCAGTCGACTGAAATCTGGAAATTTTCAAGAACTACAAATGTTCAGTCGACTGAAATTTAAATTCAGTCGACTATTATGCAGAAAAAATTTTCCTGCACCAAATAGCCTAAAAAAGCCTTAATTCAGTCGACTAAATTTGCTTGGGTAGTCGACTGAAGTTCCTTATATAAAAAATTATGCTTTGAAGTTTCAATTGACTGGATTTGGTTGTTGAGTTGACTAAAATTGTGCCTGTAAGATTTTTCAGCCTATGAAGAAAAGAATTTTCTATTAAAACTTTCTTAATATTATAAATTTGATGATTTGATAATTATTATATATTAAAAAAATTATTAAA
The DNA here is from genome assembly GCA_030737815.1 of Allium fistulosum. Taxonomy (NCBI): domain Eukaryota; kingdom Viridiplantae; phylum Streptophyta; class Magnoliopsida; order Asparagales; family Amaryllidaceae; genus Allium; species Allium fistulosum. The sequence goes on along the minus strand of CM060903.1, from coordinate 1,285,933,873 downwards.
ACAATATAAACATTCAACATTTATTCATAAACAATAAAAAATTTAATTTTCTGAAGAATGAGAGTTATCGGATTGCGGTTCAATCTTTATTATTTCCTGTAATGGTTGGATTGGTGTCCAAACATTACTGCATTCCCAGAAGTTTGGTGACACCTGAGGACATTGTGGAATTCGTTCCCAAGAATTTTGTGGAGCTTGAGAACAGTTTGACGAAGGTTGATGTATGCTATCCTTCGACGAAGACCTGTAGAACTTTAACGCGACTTGCTCCAGAAAACTTAAATGCTCAGCGTTTACTTTCTGTTCATAGTATAGTTCACGCTGTAGTTCCATAGTCTCTTTGATAATGATAAATATCATCTATTTTCTCCTTAGTTAATGGAGAACCAAAACGTAGAGTACGCTTAGTTCTCTTTCCTTGAGGAGTATATCATGTATGATGAGTAGGTGATGGTGTGATCTTAATAGAAATATAAACCGGTGTGGAGTTGTTGGAGTGCTTTGACGATTTTGAAGAAGGTGTGTTGAAACTGATATATGATTGGTTGGATTCATCTTGCGAAGACATGTTGATGTTCGTAGAAAAAGAATTAAAAGTTTTTTAAGCTAAGAAAAAATTATATTGAGAGATGTTTATGAACAAAAATGATGAGAGTTAGGTCTTTAAATCTAAGAGAGAAGGCTATATTCAGGTACTTCAAGCTGAGAATGAAAATTGTTAAACGATTATAGCCAGTAAACTTTATGAGGTAGGAAAGGATTAGGAGATAAGAACCATTCAGTTAATATGAGGAAGATAGTGGTTAGTGTAACAAGAAATACTATAGTAAAATGGAAAAACATGTAACTCCCTTACTAGCAATCCTGAGTTTGAGTGCCAACAACAACGATTTTTGAAAAAAAAATATTTTCCTTAAAAAAAATTAAATTATAAATCATGTAAAGATATAATACCCAATTCTCGACGTAATTTTATAAATATATTTTCATTTAAAGGTTTTGCAAATACGTCAGCTATCTGATTTTCTGAATTTACAAATTCTAATGAAATATTGCCTTTTTCTATACTATCTCTGAGAAAATGATGTCTTATATCTATGTATTTAGTTCTAGAATGATTTATTGGATTTTTTGATAAATTAATTGCACTTGTATTATCACAGTAAATTGTTGAATTTGAAAGATTTACTCCAAAATCTTGTAGTGTTTGCTGCATATAGATTACTTGAGCACATGCCAAAGCAGCAGAAATGAATTTTGCTTCACACGTCGAAAGTGAAACACAATTTTGTTTCTTACGAAACCAAGATACTAAAGATTAAGTGACAAATACCACAAGTACTCTTCCGATCTATTCGACATCCTCCAAAATCAGCATCACTGTATGATACTAACTCAAAAGGACATTCTTTTGGATAAAAGAGACTGTAGTCTTTAGTTTTGCTTAAGTATCGCAAAATTCGCTTCACCGCCCGCAAATGTGATTCTTTGGGATTTACTTGAAATCGTGCACACAAGCGGACACTCATCATTATATCTGGTCTACTAGTAGTTAAATATAGTAATGAACCAATCATACTACGATATAGTTTTTGGTCAACACTTTTGCCATTTTCATCTTTATCGAGATGTAATGTAGTACTCATAGGAATAGGTTTAGTATAAGTATTTTCCATACCAAATCGTTTTATGAGATTATTACAATATTTTTCTTGACTAATAAAAATTCCATTTTTCAATTGTTTAATTTGTAAGCTAAGGAAATATGAAAGTTCTCTAATGTGAGACATTTCAAATTCTCTTGTCATAATTTCTGATAATTCTTGACATAACATTTCGTTAGTGGAACCAAAAATAATGTTATCTACATAAATTTGAATTATTAAAGTATCATTTTTATCTTGTTTTATAAATAGAGTTTGGTCTACTTTACCAATTTTAAAATCAGAATTAATTAAATAACTTTTAAGACAGTCATACCAAGCATGAGGTGCCTGTTTTAAACCGTATAAAGCCTTTTTTAATTTGTAAACATGATTTGGATATTTTTCATGTGTGAATAAAGGAGGTTGTTCTACATAAACATTTTCTTTTATAAAACCATTTAAGAAAGCACTTTTTACATCCATTTGATAAAGTTTAAAATTATTAAAACAAGCATATGCTAATAAAATACGTATAACATCTAGACGAGCTACGGGTGCAAATGTTTCATCATAGTCAAACCCTTATTCTTGATTATAACCTTGAGCAACTAGTCTAGCTTTATTTCTAATAATATTTCCTTGCTCATCAGCTTTATTTTTATAAACCCATTTTGTACCGATAACTGCTTAGTTACTTGGTCTAGGAACTAAGTCCCAAACTTCATTACGTTCAAATTGATTTAATTCTTCTTGCATAGCTATAATCCAGTAGTCATCAGTTGAAGCTTCTTTGGGATTTTTAGGTTCAATATTTCAAAAGAAAAGCTAAGTGACCTATTTGATTTAGTTGAATTTGAGTTCTTACATTGGTATGAATTTCTCCAATTATATTTTCAGTAGGATGATTTCTTAAAAGTCTTGGTGGGGATCTTATATTATTATCATTTTGAAAATTGTTGTCAGTATTATTTTCAAGATCTTCATCTGAGTCATTTAATTTATAAATAATTTCTTCATCTTTTATTTTATGGTTAACTTTGAAATTTTCATCGAATGACACATGAAGTGTTTCTTCGATTACTTTAGTTCTTTTATTATAAATTCTATAAGCTTTGCTTCGTTTCGAATAACCAATGAATATTCCTTCATCAGATTTTGGATCGAATTTGCCAAGCTTATCTTTTGTATTTAATAGAAAACATTTTGAACCAAAAACTCTAAAATATGATATGTTAGGTTTTATTCCATTAAAAAGTTTATAAGGAGTATGTTTAGTTAAAGGTCTAATGGAGACTCTATTCAAGACATAACAAGCAGTTGCTACAGCTTCTGCCCAAAAATGTTTTGGTAGAGTACTTCCATTTAATAATGTTTTAGCACATTCTTGAAGAGTTCTATTTTTCCTTTCTACAATTCCATTTTGTTGTGGAGTTCTAGGAAATGAAAAATTGTGAACAATTCCTTTCTTACTACAGTAATTTTCAAAAGATTCATTTTCGAATTCACACCGTGATCACTCTGGATATTTTTAATTTTTAAATTCCTAATATTTTGAATTCTTTTAGCAAATATTTTAAAGTTTTCAAAAGTATCACTTTTATTTTTCAAAAATATTGTCCAGGTATATCTTGAAAAATCATTTACTATTACAAAAACATATCTATTATGGTTTATAGATTGAGTTTTAGTTGGTCCAAAAAGGTCCAAATATAACAACTCAAGTGGTTGTAATGTAGAAATCATTTTCTTTGATTTAAAAGAAGATTTAGTTAATTTTTCTAATTGACAAGCATCACAAATATTTTTTACTTTAAATTTCATTTTTGGTAAACCTCTAACTAAATTATTCGAAAGTGATGATATGGATCATAATATGGAATATAATCTAAGTTAACTACTAGTGCGGAATGTGAATATAAAAAGTAAATAGTAAAGTAAATGACACTAGGGATTTTTATACTGGTTCAAACTCCCATTCTACGTCCAGTCTCAAACTCCTTCTGGAATTTAACTACCAATCCTCACTTAACCCGGGGAAACATATATTACACCACCTGAGCAACCGAACATGACTTCTACCGCCTAGACAACCGAATAGTACTTCTATCGCTTGAGCAACCGAACAGGACTTCAATAATACAATAAGATTTCTTGACTGATTGTGCTCTGTAGATAGCACGGATGAGTCTTTAGAGTACACCCTTCCTATAATCTTCTCCTTTGTGGTATATAGTGTAGTACATGGAGATTGGAAGTAATTTTAATCACAAATAAGTTTGTGCTTGAATGTGTAAGTGATTTGAAAGCATTTATGAAAGTAAATGGCAGAATTAGATAGCAAGAATATAGAACATAATTATGTTTTATGTAAACAATCTGAATTCAAGGCTATTTATAGAGTTAAAAGGATGTAATCATTCGTGAAAGGATTCGGCCAAGAGATACGGAAACAACTATTGAATTAAAAGTTGTTTCTATTCATTAAAAAGTGGTGACCGTTCAGAAAATAGCCATTATGAATATTCAATCGACTGAAGAAAGAAATTCAGTCAACTGAAAATTGAAAATATTTTGAAATTGAAATTTATTTTGAAAAGACACCTGGTTCAGTCGATTGAATGGGGGTGTTAAGTCGACTGAACCTTCAAAATAATTTGTGCATGTGTGCATATTTCAGTCGACTGCACACCCTCATTCACTCGACTGAAACTGTTGATTTCTACCCAATAAACTTCTTTTTGAAAGCAATGTGAGTATAAACTTTTTATAATCAAAACTTAGTGTGTGTATCTGTTTCAGGATATGATTTAAAAACATGTGTGTGTTCACACTACAACAAAAACACCCTTTAATAGCGTTGAAAAAACGCTATTATAGGCTACTATAGCGTGTTTTGGTACGCTGTATATTAACATGTTGTTATAGGTCAGTGACCTATAATAGCAACATAAAAAACGCTATAAGAGACGCTATGGACAAGGAATTTTCATAGCGGTTTAAAAGTGCTATAAACAAGATTTGTAATAGCCTTGAAAAATCGCTATGAAGTAAAACTATAGCGTTTTTATGAATGCTATATAACAATAAGTTGCCATACATACGAAATGTACAATAGCGTCCAAAAACGCTATACAAAACAAAATTCAACAGCGTTTTGGGCTGCAATCGTAAATTGTATGCATAAATACAACTACTTTTTATAGCGTTTAGCTGTCTTTTATAGCATTGTTTATTTGCTATGAAAACTGTTTATAGCACTATCATAATGCTGTAGTATATTATATCATAATGCATAAATTATCACATTGTGATGTCCGTAATCAAATGGAGACATCAGCCAAACCACAATATATATATATCCATAATATTTCGTAAACAAAGTTTCAAACATTAAATATTTGTGATCTAAAAAAAAAACAATAACAACCGTAGCTAACCAAAACGATACATACTAAAAGCAAAGATATACGTCAATACAAAATACATTAATCCAAGCTTTAGACCGATTTGAAAGAGAATGAATGCAGCAAAATAATTTTTCCTCCCTTGCAACTTGTAGTAACCCCGGTATCATCATACAGCACCTGTCAAAATGAAGCACATATGTTATTTTTCAACCTAAACATCATCCGCAAGTTATATAATTTTTCATAACAAAAAAAGATAAGGACTGTATATGAGCTGATTGAGCTCATGAACTTAGCCTACTAAATGAACTAGTATATGAGCTGAGAATACTTTAGTCGAAAAAAAGAAAGAAAAATCAAAATCAAAATTTTGATCATGCAAATAGAAGAATAATATGACTCTCCTAACAAGCAATACAAAACAGGATCGGAAGAAATGTTTGTTTGAACCATAACGAAATATTACTTCAGTAATATGTTTCTATTTTTACTTATGGTTATTTTGGTCAAAGCCATCACCTGCTTCAGACTTCAACTTCACCCACCACTTCAGACTGCTACAACCATCACCTGCTTCGATCAAAACCATTCTCTATTCAAAAACTACCTCAACCACCAGCACCTACATCTCCTACAGCCAACAAACATCACCATCCAACCACATTCCCAAACACTCAAGCCTCTCCTTTCCATTGTTAACCTGAATTACAACACAAACTCCAACTCTATTTTTTTCACAAAGTTTCATGTTTTCTCAGTTCTATTTTGCATTCCACTCCATCCACTGCTTCAAAACCTCACTGTATCAACCCAAACACCTCAACATTTCATCACTTCACCACCAACAACCAAACACAGTTCGTCACCCGACCACCTCTCAAATCCAGCAAACTGAACCACACAATACTTCACAAACCAAACAACCAATCACATACCAATCACCATGCCTTCTTATCTTCTCACCCTGCAACATCAACATCATACCCATTGTTATGATAACTAATAAATGTTAAAACAAAATCAATCATGCAGTTACTTGCACTTCCACTTTCTTGGAATTTCGTAGCAAATCTGGTATGAATTTAGTGTTGTTAGGAATATTTATATTTGTGTTATCTGTTTAACCTGCAATACATATAAAATATAACATTATGAATAATGTCAAACCACTTGAAGTGTCAAAGAGATGCACCCCGGTATTTAAAATATATACAAATGAAATGAAAATAGCTTAAAATTGAACAAAAAGCCTTTTATTGAAATCAAAATAGTAACTCACATATAATCTGTTGGGAAAGAGTTGTCCACACACAAAAAAGTACACGTTCATGTTGGATCAGCTGAATTGCTAGATCTATGAACTAAAGTTTTACTACTGTACTAGTGGTAATACCATGAATCACATAACCTCTACTGTTCTTTTTATAAAAAAAATGTTTATGACTAAATTGTTATTCTTTGTGTTAATGTCTATTGCCAACATAAAAGTTAATGAATTTACTTCAAATCATCGTATATTGGCAATGAAGTGAATGAATTTTTTGATATCAAACTTATCCAATCATTCCATTTGGAAAACTAGAATGGCTATTGATGAAATAATTTTTCTTTTTGAAAATAATCAAATCAGTTACAATTCTTTGTTGAATTTCAACTTGATTAAGCATAGGAAGCTTCTAATGTTTTTTGTGTCAATGTGTTCTAGATAAAAAGAGGGAAAATAATGCATGATTTTAGTGGGAAATAATAATGTAACTTTGATGTATACTAATTTGTTATATAATATGGTGCATGTTAAGTAAATTTCGGCTTGAAATATTGATTGATAGTTTGATACCTTTTTATAAATATAGCTTGCCAGGAGATTTTGGATTCGATCCATTGGGCCTTTCGGACCTAGAAGGAACCGAAGGGTTCATCGAGCCCAAATGGCTAGCATACGGTGAAGTCATCAACGGTCGTTATGCGATGCTTGGGGCGGCTGGTGCCATTGCACCCGAAATCTTTGGAAAGCTGGGTTGGATCCCTCCAGAAACTGCCCTCCCATGGTTCCAAACTACGTAGGGTGTACCTCCCATGTCAAGTAGGGTGTACCTCCAAGACAAGTAAAAATGTTGGAGTACAATTTGCTTTTAATATATCTATTTCAGATTCTAATATTTACCAACTACGTGTAAGATAACCTTACTATTATCATAGTTGATTGTTTAAAATAGGAAAAAAGACAACATATTCTCACATGATTGCTTTGATAAAGTTAGTATAAAGTACATAATATTTAGTATGGTTTAGTTTTCTTTTGTGACCTTCTGTTCTTCAAACGTAAAGGGACCACTTGGTTTAAACTGATTGAAGAAGTTTAAAATACGGACCATGGTCTGGCCGTACTTCAACTAACTGGATCAATCAGACAATACTGTGGCATTTGGGTCACACAATGCTGCAGAAAAAGAAAAAAGAAAGAACGATAAAAGTCTGATTTTATAACAAAGATGGGTATTCTGCTTACCTCACATGTAACGGGTTATTTAAACTCATAGTGTTCTAGTGAGCTTTAGGTCACAAGTTAATACATCGGGAGCAAAATCTGTGCATGTGTTTATTCAAATATGTGATTACATGTGTATGAACTTAAATGTCATTGTCACCAAGGTTGGATGCAGGTAGGCATTATGGTGGTCTGTTTAATAGTTGAAAATTATAGATTTTGAAAAGTTGTTAATGGTCCGGTATGTTTGATATATTCTGGCCATTCTATACTTTTGCCTAACTAATGTTGATCAACATTTACTTGCTCATCCAAAATCCCTGATCTAAAGTCTTAATCCACCCTAGATTCTCACATTTTCCCTCTAACATGTGCAACAAATAACTAAACAAAAATCATTCAAAAAAAGAAAATAGGGGCAAAATCAATAGAAACAGAATTATCCTATTCAATGATTGTACAATTAAACAACAGCAGTTTCAAAATGCATCCAATGACAGTAATAATTCATATCCATACCTCTCAATCTATGTGCTATGCAGCAGCTGTTTGCTTGCTATCAGAAGCAGCAGTCCACACAATATGCTTCTGCGCTGGCCTTAGTACATTACTGCAAAAACTCGTAAACTCTAGTGTATCTCCTCCTTTTCTAACCTCTACAACTAAAACAGATGGCGCAATTGAGAATATATCAGCAGCCATGGACAATTTTCCCATTCTACCCCTTGCCTCATTGCTCTCTAGTCTAAGTCCAACACTCGAGCTTTTGGCCACCTTAACCTTTCCTTCTGCCCTAGCAGCCACTCCTTCTAATATCGATATTATGCCACTAGCTGGTTCCTCAATTGCAAACCTTATATCTTCTCCTTTTGAGTCGGCTTAGAATAGAGGAGAAAGGTCGAAGCATTGTGAAAGAGAAATTAGATGAAATGCATTAAAGTCGCCTTGATGGATCTTTCGGTACACGGACACAAGATTGTCATCCTGTATTTCAAAATAGTACATCAATTTAAGGTTTAAAAGGAACAATTTTGTGCAAACCACACTAGAAAGTCCATACAACTATAGGCTAAAAAGTACCATGGATAAAAGAAATAAACATGGTTTTTGTTTAGAGGCAAGAAATGAACATGGTCCTTATATTATAAAATGTGAATATATATAACAAGCAAGACATCTCCTTTATTTGTTTATTTCTTTAAGTCCAAACTGTCGTTTTAAGGTTTTTGATCATATAAAACAAGTAAATTATTTACTAAAAACATTCAATATAACTCTTGAGGAAGAAACACAGTTATAAAAAATGCAGCCATACTAACATGTATATAAGCAAAACATAGTAAAAAATATATATGGTCATCAATATTAGTTGAATCATATTTATCAATTTGATGCATGTCTCCTTCACAATGTCTTCTTCATTTCTTTGTTTACTGTATAGGATAATGAATCAATAATTCATGATTGATGGTTGATATATGCAGTAATCAAATTCAATTTGTTCATCAATATTAGTGGGGTCTCTTTGCTTTTTTTTGCATGATTTATAAACTGAAAATGCAAGAAATAATGAGAAATGTAGAGCAGATGAACCAAATCTCCCTCTTTGTACAAGTAACTATGTATATATAGCATATATGTAATAAATAAATGTTATTTTTCATTGAATCAATGTCTCTATGTAATATAAGCAGTGTATTTGAAAATGTACCGAACATAACATATATGCGCTATATTGAACTTTATGATATACTTTTGGATTGGTAAGAAGAAAAATGTATTGAATTAAGCTAAAAGTTTGCTATATGAAATACTTATACTATTACCTTGAATAATATGTTATATGCTTGAAGTTGGCCATGTACCTATACTACTTTGTTCAACAGATGCAAGAATGAGTGAGTATTAGTTAATTTCTTAATAGACCGATGCACTCTAGAAATTAAACACTGTAAAGCTGCATTTGTGGCTTAAAATGTATTTTTCAGGCGTATTATGTTGTACAGAAAAGTATCGGGTGAATTATTTCATTTTTTTCCTTTTTTTCCTCAGATATGCAATTATTAATTTATTGTTCACATAATAACCTAAGAACATACGTGAACTATATTTAGTGAGAACGTCAAATACATATAGGCCTGCTATTGTTAGTAGCTATTTATTGAACAATGACCGTCGTCACAAGGTGTACAATGTAGTCCATTACCCACAAAACAAGCTTTTCATTAAAAGAAAACTGAAATGCCATTACACTTTAACTCAACTGATACAAATACTTAAGGCCTAAAAACAAGAAATAGATAACTGAAACAAAAATGAATGTCAATGATATAGTATAGTATCCACATCCATATGCAGTTCTAGGATCTTATAATCTTGATTGTATACCAAGTTAAAATTGACAAAAAAAATGTTGGATAACATACAAAATTACAGTGATAAATATATTTGTATACAAGCCACTGATAATAAAACAAAAAATAGTAGAGCTTATTGAAATCTCTATAATTCTTAATTTTTTTAATTTTACATTCTTATCTGGTACTGAACTTATTGAAATCTTTATATTCTTGAACAATTGTTTTCTTTTTAAAAACAGTTTGTGGTTAATTGACCTTGTTAAATTTTAATAAGTAAATATTTAAAATTTTAATATCTTGCATAATTTATTTTGACGTTTACACTAAGCAAGATGGAAAATTAAAAAATCACTTCAACCCATATATTCGTAGTTTGTCATTATTTTACTATTTTTAGTCAAGCATTTCATGGATTTTTAAAGTTTGAGTAAATGTTAATATTTATTTTTAATTTTGAAATTCAGCGTATTTTATATTTTAACGTAAAATTCTAAAAAAATGAATTTGAACAATTCTGAAATTAGTCAGTATTGTCTGCAAATAAAACTTGAATGTTTATACAAAATAAAGAATTTAACTTTTCATAAGTTTTTGTTTGGAATACAATTTCATTTTGTTTTTATAATGAACATCCTAAAAGCTAAGTTAAAATTAAAGTAAATATTGAAATTCATACGTAAGGGACACATGAGGTTATATTAATGTAAATATTAAACCAAAAACTTCCCCATCAACAAACTTGAACCCAACACACCGGTCCAAAGTTAGGAGCAGTAGAACTAAACTTTCGGTAGTCATATTCGTTTTCCTTTTCTCTACTTATAATCAAAATATTTACTACTTAAGTTACAAAAATATGGTACACTTTTGCAAATTTAATAACTTGTTCGAAGACAATAGCATGTTAAGCAAGTTTTTCAACATATTGTTAATGAGTAAAATCTTTGATAATGACATTGAAATCATGCAAAATTTTATCTGTCTCTCGAGGACTGTTAAGGTCTTAAACTATAACCTTTTCGAAAGAAAAAAATCCTCTCAATGTGTACACCACGACTTGGCCCTATTAAATTTCAGCAAAAACTTTTAGACTAAAGAATATTCTAAAGTGTTAAACAAAAGAAGAAAAATAATGTGTGATCAAGTTTTGACATCTGATAACTTAAAAATCACTGATTACATTGCTAGATAACTTCTTTGATGAAAATCATGTGTATAATATGTGTTTGTCCTAGTCTGTGATATATTAACAAATGCATAATTTGCCTGAATGTCTTTTCTCTCAATCTCTTACCCATATTTCGTATGTAGTTGGTTGATTCCACGAACTTGGAGACCATATGTAACTGAGTTTGGGCTTCAAATTTGACAATATGTTGGCACTAATTAATTATGTTCAGAAAATACTAGTTCATTGTAGTGAATGTTTATAAAAGTTTCTTAAGTTCAAATGCAAACATTCATATTTTACAACAGACACTTATATCTTTTAATTCCACATAAATCATATCTCATCAACTATCTATTTCAATAAACTGGTTTCTATAACTAGGAGGCAAAGAGATGGCATTTCCTCTTGGTAATTAGAATAATAACTTGGGGATTATACTGTTTTTCATTTAGATTATTATAACGTTTATGACTTAAACCAGTAATCAACATATCGATCCCATCAGTTAAAGTTATTCCACAGACACATTTAGTTCGAACCAAATCATCATGGAGTTTGTTGCATTTTTCTAGGGATTTTAAAATCATTTATTCATAAAATTTAGATTTTCAATGTAAATAAATAGCCATCGAATAATATAAAATAGGCCAATGCATTTTTAGTTATCCTTACCCCAGCATTTATTTAAACTTTATTGTCACCACATTTTTTAAAACCTATGATGTTATTATTTAAACTATATATCATATCAATTGAAAGGTTCTTTTAGGTGTGCAGTTTTCTTAGGCCCAAAAAAGCTTAAAAGGATGACAAGTATACAACATTACAGATTTACAGTAGTTAACAATTGTAATTGCTAAGGAGCCCAAAAATAAAGTGCACTTCTCCTTCTTTTACAAATTTCACTTACTTTGGAAAGAGCAAACGTGTAGTGTTGTTTGTATAAGAAAAACTAGGGTACCAATTTCAAGCATTTGCTTCAAAAGAAAACTAATTTGTAGACAGTCATACTAAGCCAGTGAAAAACAACTCGACATAATAAACATATTTAAGGATGTATCAAAGATTCACATTATCCAACGTAATAGCAGGTAATGAATATAAACATACTCGAACATGACTCATATATGTAGTTAACAGAAAAGAGAATAATCAACTAAACAACATTATTTAATCTGCAAACATGGAAAATAATCACAAGCCAAGCCAAAATCGGAACTTATAAATAATACTCTCTTCACCAAAATTTCCAAAACCATTCAGAAAAACTTTAATCCAAGCATTAAACGCACAATTAAAAAAACAGAAATTGAAAAATATACCTAAAGTCAAGTTCCGAAGTTGAAATTGCGCTTCAGCTTAGTTGAGAAATTGAGCTTGGTTAAGGAATCGAGCTTCATTGCAGAATCGTACTTAAGCTGCCTTGAAGAATCACGCTTCGCCTTCGTTGAGATTCGCGTTTCAGCCTCATGGAGGAATCTGCTTCATTGAGGAACCGCACGACGAGCTTTGAAGAATAGAGTGGGTTGCGGAATCGAGCTTTCAAAGTGAGGAGGGATTCGCGATTGAAGAGGATTCGTGAGTGGAGAGGTGATTCGTCAGTGAAGAGGTTATTTTGGAATTTGGAAGTGAAGTGAAAAGAAGGAATGTTTGGCGACACATGAATAAGGAGGAGGGAAACGTAGAATTGGACCGCCAAAATTTTCGTCGTTGTTTAAAGATAGCGCAAACTCAAGCTATCTTTTAATCTAAATGACCCCTAACATACCAACCATAGCAAGTCAAGTTTTCATGCAATCCCCACTTGCTATTAATACAATATTTTCTTGTAGTGTCATATACCACTTAGGAGATTTTAACAATCATTAACTACTAACTAGACTATAGACAAACCAATTATAAACTTTGAAACTTCTATTTGAAATCTTTAACCTTCGATATATCGTCGAGTAGAATAGTTTCTTCTCCTGCAAATTTGGTTAGTTCATATTATATATAATTATATAGTTGTCACGATCAAAACATCAAAATACAAGGTTCTAACAGGGTTTTTCACGACTGGGTTGTTACATGTGGTAGAGGATGGGTAATTAGTTTATTTACCTAGATTATTTAAGTTAATTAAATTTTAATTATTCTCAAACGTTCATTAATTCGTAACTTTTTCATAGGTGGTCGAAATTGAACCCAACGAGTTGTGTTGCGCTCGTTACAGCGAGTACTACGTCATTGAGTGGGATTGGATGGATTTAGAGCTAGTAGGAATTTTGGTTAAAATTGAACGTCTGTTCAATTTTAATTCAAACTGGAATGTTTCAGCGATTACTGGAATTAAAGTGAGACCTCTCTGGCTCACATATATTTTTATATAAGTGTGGATAATTTTATTGTTGATTGATTGTTGACTATTTGGATGATTTACCATTTTATTTGTTGGTTCAGATATATTTTGCACCACTGGAACGGATGAGACCCTATTACGTGCCTGTGTAAGAGCGGATGACCCTTGCATACGATCAGGCATCGAAGTTGTTGATTTATATCATTTGATTATATAATGTATGTGATGTAGGAGGACAGGTTGGAGGGATCCAACTGGATTCCACATACTGTTGATTTTACTTTTCATATATTTTGATATATGATGTGTTAGATGTCATATTTGATGACATGGATGATTTCCCTATTAAGTTCTATAGTAGCACAGAGCCATATTTTTAGTATTTTGAAATACTATAAAGTGAAGATTTAGTTTTAAAAGGATTTAAAGTGATTTCAAAATTTTTATATTTTAATAATTATTCTTGAATTTTAAAAAGAAGGAATTTATTTTAAATTAAATGAAAGGTTTGATTTTAGATATTATAAATTAATAATTTTATGAAATATTTTAAATAAAGATTTTTGAACTATATAATAAAGATTTTTAAAAGTCTTAAAAATAAATCGACCTTTGTAATAAAGAAATACAATTTTAAAAAGAAGATAGAAATATTTTGGTATAAATATTTATTAACCGTTTTATATAAAGTGATGTATATATATATATATATATGCATACACATATATTAAGATTCATTTATAAATGTGGAAATTTATAAATGTGATAATTTATAAATGTGACATTTTACAAATAAAGTGATGATTTGTAAAATCGTATTTTATAAATAAAAGGATAGATTTATAAACGGTGTTTTATAAATTAAGGAAAACTAATATCATTGGATAAATTGGGAAAATAAATCACAATTGTGGATTTATAATAATATGTGGAATGTTGTTCAGAAAAATAGTTGATTCTATTCTGGAAATTGAAAGTGGGGATAAATTTGGAGATGTTAAACGATATTTTATAAGTAGAATTGAATTTAGAAAAGAAATTTATAAATATGGAAGCAATGTTAAAAACGGATTGTAATTGATGTTTTAATGGAATTTTATGAATAAGTGAGATTTAGAAAGGAATAGAGTTATAAATGGGATTTTATAAATAAAAGGATTTTACAAAAAAAGAAGTTTTATAAAATAGAAAGAGATTTATACATATATTTTTCAAATATGGAAATGATTATGTTGAAATTTTAAGCATGGATTTTTATCAAGGAAATATATTCACGTTTTAAAAGTTAAAAGAATCTTTTAAAGGAATATTTTGAAAGTTATATTTTCAAATGGAGTTAATGATTTTAGAAGTGATTTAAAATATGTTAAGTGGTAGGAAGACATGGATTTCAACATTTTGTTGTAATAAATGTTTTCGAGAAAGTGAGGAAGACATAGACTATAACACTGTTGTTATAGTAGATGATTTTCGGAAGGAAATGTTTTTACAGTACGAGATTTATATATATATATATATATATATATATATATCCTACATTTGATGTTAAGTTTCGAGGTGTGTAACTTATATCCATTTTGAAGTTAAGAATGCCATTCATACAAGGTCCGAGGGGTAATGGTACCCCAACTTGATCGGCTTCTTTGTTAACTAATCAATAGTTTGAGTTCGACATCGAAAATTAAAATTAAATATAACTAATTGGATCTCTATACAAGTGTTTTTGGGTTGTCGTAACGATGTTTTACATAACATTTGTTTTGACCCAATAAAGTGTGTTTTAGGAAAATAGAAGTTTCCACAAAAGTTGTAAATATACTTATTGTGGATTTATGTATATGGGGCATCGTCTAAATGTTTAAAATGAAATGGTTTGTTAATATACTTATATCATTGGGATAAGTATATGGAAATGTTTTCCAAATATAGAAAGATTAAAAGTGGTTTTGAGAATATATCTCGCAAAGATATTTTGAGATAAATATTTGGAAAGTGTTTTAATTAATGAAAAGATTAATTAAAGAGGCTTAGTGTTGCTTGATGCTTAACCATGTTACTTCCTTTTGAGAATTTAAATCTCCGATTGGATTGTTTGTTTATTGAAAGTTAAATAACCGACTGTTATCCCGCCTTTTGGCAAGGCCGTGACACTAAAAAGTTGACTGGAAAACTAAAGACAGTTCGTCGTAAAAGTTCGTTATACACTGTTTCACCATGGATATCAATGATTTTTGTCTAAGTCTGGATCGGTCTACAATTGATAAGACACATCAAGCAAATTCATGAAAGCCAACGTTCCAAATTTCAAGTCAATCCGAGTTCGTACGCTCAAGATATCATCAATGCAAGTTGGAGGTAATGACCCTAAGTTCGAATCCATCCGGCTGAAGCCACTCCGTATCCATCGAGTTAAAGTGCTTCGAATCCATGGGGTCATTCCACTTCGCATCCGTCAGCTTGGAGTACTTCGAATCGATCAAGTTGCCCCACTTCATATCCAACTGGTCTCGGTGGTTCGTATCCCTCACGATGGAGCCACTGTTCGAATCCATGACGTTCGTATCCATCGACAGAAGGAGTTAGCCTCGTGCTTGCATCGTTCGTATCCATCGAGATAAAGTCCTTCGAATCCATCGAGCACTCCTTAGTTCGAATCCATCCGTGCGTGCCTCAAGCTTCGAACCCATTGGAGCATTCCCCGCCTTCGACTCCATCAAGCAAATCCTCGCGTACTCCAGTTCGAATCCATCAAGTATCCTCTATTCGAATCCCTCAAGGTCAGGCACTTCGAATCCATTCAGCTGAGAAGTCTTCGTATCGATCGACAATGGAATATCCTGATCGATACGAAGGAACATCCCTTCAATCGATTCGAAGGGCCACGTCTCCGAATCCATTGCCACGAGTCCACCCAGTCAAAGCAGCGAAGGATATGGAGTCAACCCTGTCAACCCGGAGTAAAAAGCGGCTCGATGCGAGAAATGCGCGCCACGCCACCATCTTCACGTGCAGGAGCATGGAGTCGATCCTATGGATTCGAACCATATCGATTCGAACGAATCCATAGGACGAAGAATGCGACCTTGAATCGATCATAACTTGAGATCTACAAGTCCAAATGCCATGAAATTTTCACAGAAGCTTAAGCACATGATGAAGAATGTCCACCCCAAATTTCAGCTCGATTGGACTCTTTTTGATCGATTCGAACCAAGGGTCGAATCGATCCCAAAGTGGGCCCGGATCTCCAGATTTCGGCCGTGTGGGCCCCCTGACGTACCAGAACTGGTCTCCCCTCATTTTAGGCGAAATATCAGCCTCCTACACCTATAAATAGAGCCCCTAGTCATTCAGAAAAGAGGTCGGATAATTCTAAGTACTAAAGAGCGCCCAGATTCTGCCAGATTTACTCTAGAACACCACTGCTACCTTAGATTGAGACTTAGCATATAATTTCAGTTGTACTACATTAGAAGAGATTGTAATCATCGAGTGAACATCAATAAAATCATCAAATTCAGAGTGGACGTAGGCAAGATCGCCGAACCACTATAAATCTCGTGTTTCTGTTCATTATTTCTAAATTGTGATACTCTGTTTGCTTAGATTTGAGATTTGTGTGTGAATATTATTGATTTATATTCATACACTGGTGCTTTCACAACATTCGGGGTTTGTGACCAATTTTGGCGCAAACACTTTGGTGCTTTCACTGAGAACGACTAGCACCCGCTACACAAAATTTGAAGTTCAGATCTGAAAGCTTGGAGATTTGAAAGACAATGACCCGACAAACAAGTAGAAGGCAAAGAGCTGAGAGAAGTCAGCACGAAGGAAGTCAAGAGGCTTCCTCGGGAGCAAACCAAGCGTCAGTCTTCATCACCAGGGATGAGATGGAGACAATGATGAAGAGACAGGAGGAAATGATCCAGAATTTGCTTCAACAGATTGGGCA
The DNA here is from genome assembly GCA_030737815.1 of Allium fistulosum. Taxonomy (NCBI): domain Eukaryota; kingdom Viridiplantae; phylum Streptophyta; class Magnoliopsida; order Asparagales; family Amaryllidaceae; genus Allium; species Allium fistulosum. Next base: position 1,285,916,505 of record CM060903.1, on the reverse strand, counting down.
ACTTGGAGCGCAAAATCAAAGAACAACCAGGGCCCAGAACGAAGCAGGACCATCCAACGCAGCGCCAGAGCTGGGGGCACACACTTAGGACATGTTGATCCGAACACGGGAAGAGAGACAAGGACATCCGAGCAACCTGACAGCGATAGAGGGATGAACGCTCAATCAGGGGGGCAAACACCTGAAAGCTCACACGGACTCGGGGGGCAGATCGAAGGTAGTGAACGAGGACTACAGCTTGGAGACAATGATAGATTGGCAGAGATGGTCAGGCGAGCCATGAGAGGTGGATTGGTAAACAGAGATCTTGAAGATGTGAACATGAGTCCCTTTTCTCCTGCGATTAGGTTGGCTAGGAACCCACCAGAATTCAAACTGCCAACAGTAGAAGGGTATGATGGGAGGACGGACCCTGCGGTCCATCTAACGAGGTATATAAGGCACATGGAAGTGCTGGGGGCATCACAGGAAGTCATGGCCCGGTGCTTCCCATTGTATTTGACAGACATAGCAGCTTTATGGTTCAGACAGCTAGAGAGCGGCTCCATTGGGACATGGACCGATTTGATTGAGAAATTTATGAGGCAATTCATAGTTCATATTTCGAGACCCAAGAATGTGATGAGTTTGGCAACGCTAAAGCAGAAAGCTGGGGAGTCTTTGAGGAATTGCTTGACGCGGTTCAATGCGGCAGCAGCATCGGTATATCGGCCAGATCCATCCATGGTTATGATGGCAGCTGTGTCCGGAGTAGCTGATGGCACGGAATTCAAAAATTCATTAACTAAGGATCCGCCAATGGATCTAGGAGAATTCTATCACGAGGCAGAAAAGTTTTTACGATTGGAAGACGCTAATGCTGAAAGAGAAGAAGGAGAGGGAATAGAAGTTTATGCACTTAAAGACAAAAAGCCTCTCAAAAATGATTCAGGCAAGGATAAAGGAAAACGAAAGGCTGAGGACAATGGTGACAGGTCAAAGCGACTGCGGAGAGAGCCACGATTCACCACTTATTCAGAGCTGAATGAGAGTTTGGAGCGAATCTACCAAGATACACGAGAGCAAGTTCCCTACCGTAGGCCAATACGAAGGGATCCCACTGTTGACGAGAGGAAATCAGACAGATACTGCTTATTCCACGAACTGAATGGTCATAACACTAACGACTGTAGACATCTGAAGGATGAGGTGGAAGGGCACATCAGGAACGGTATGCTACTTCAGTATGTGAGGAAGCGAGCTCCAGCGGTGGAGCCAGAGCGACCACTGTCTACATCAGCCAGGGGTGCCCCCGAGCCAGGACATCGTATGATTATCAATTAGTTGAAATAACGATGGACAGGTTGTAAACCTCCCACTAACACGGGTAAGTCATTTACACATGTGCGAGATCACGAACGGTCCATAGGCATGTTGTGAATGACTACTAACCCTATCGTTGTGGGAGTTTACACTTTGACATCCTTGCTTTGCTTTTGTTTCATCTTGATTTGAATATTTGAACTTGACTTTGTTTAACATTTCTGCTAAAGACTTATTTTCAATGAAAAAATGCTACTTGTGATTTCATAACGGCTAAGCCACTTACACATGTACGGGATCACGAACGGTCCCTAGGCATGCTGTGAGATGGCGATAAACCGTTGCAAGAAACAATCCGGGGATTCACCCGAACGTGAAACCTGGTATTGATGATACTAAGTCCCTCCCCGGGCACACTCAATTCGCCTCGAACGGCACCCGACCACGAACGGTCACAATTCGCCTCGAACGGCATCCGACCGCGAACGGTCACAATTCGATCACGAACGATCACACTTCGCCACGAACGGCACCCAACCTCGAACGGTCACCATTAGCCTCGAACGGCACCCGACCTCGAACGGTCACCATTAGCCTCGAATGGCACCCGACCTCGAACGGTCACCATTAGCCTCGAATGGCACCCGACCTCGAACGGTCACCATTAGCCTCGAACGGCAAACGACCTCGAACGGTCACCGTTTGCCTCGAACGGCACCCGACCGCGAACGGTCACACTTCATCTAGTATAACATTCGATCACGAACGATCACACTCTGCCTCGTACGGCACTCGACCACGAACGGTCACAATTCACCTAATACGACATTCGATCGCGAACGATCACATTTTTGCCTCGTACGGCACACGATCGCGAACGATCACATTCCTTTTTCCACGTCACCCGACCGCTAATGGTCACAAATCGCAACGAAAGGCACCCGATCGCGAACGATCACAACTCGCCTCGAACGGCACCACTCACCTCAAATGGCTTGATCGCGAACGGTCGTCATTTGGGGCCATATAGAAATGCTAGATCGCGAACGGTCGAATTCCACCTCAAATGGCTTGATCGCGAACGGTCGTCGTTTGAGGTCATATAAAACTATCAATTTCTTTGCAGGGCATCAACAGGATATGAACATCCAGCTTATGGCATTACAAAACACACCTTCCTATCGCAAGGCATGTTTTGGGGGGCAAATGTTATCCCGCCTTTTGGCAAGGCCGTGACACCAAAAAGTTGACTGGAAAACTAAAGACAGTTCGTCGTAAAAGTTCGTTATACACTGTTTCGCCATGGATATCAATGATTTTTGTCTAAGTCCGGATCGGGCTACAATTGATAAGACACATCAAGAAAATTCATGAAAGCCAACGTTCCAAATTTCAAGTCAATCCGAGTTCGTACGCTCAAGATATCATCAATGCAAGTTGGAGGTAATGACCCTAAGTTCGAATCCATCCGGCTGAAGCCACTCTGTATCCATCGAGTTAAAGTGCTTCGAATCCATGGGGTCATTCCACTTCGCATCCATCAGCTTGGAGTACTTCGAATCGATCAAGTTGCCCCACTTCATATCCAACTGGGCTCGGTGGTTCGTATCCCTCACGATGGAGCCACTGTTCGAATCCATGATGTTCGTATCCATCGACAGAAGGAGTTAGCCTCGTGCTTGCATCGTTCGTATCCATCGAGATAAAGTCCTTCGAATCCATCGAGCACTCCTTAGTTCGAATCCATCCGCGCGTGCCTCAAGCTTCGAACCCATTGGAGCATTCCCCGCCTTCGACTCCATCAAGGAAATCCTTGCGTACTCCAGTTTGAATCCATCAAGTACCCTCTATTCGAATCCCTCAAGGTCAGGCACTTCGAATCCATTCAGCTGAGAAGTCTTCGTATCGATCGACAATGGAATATCCTGATCGATACGAAGGAACATCCCTTCAATCGATTCGAAGGGCCACGTCTCTGAATCCATTGCCACGAGTCCACCTAGTCAAAGCAACGAAGGATATGGAGTCGACCCTGTCAACCCAGAGTAAAAAGCGGCTCGATGCGAGAAATGCGCGCCATGCCACCATCTTCACGTGCAGGAGCATGGAGTCGATCCTATGGATTCGAACCATATCGATTCGAACGAATCCATAGGACGAAGAATGCGACCTTGAATCGATCATAACTTGAAATCTACAAGTCCAAATGCCATGAAATTTTCACAGAATCTTAAGCACATGATGAAGAATGTCCACCCCAAATTTCAGCTCGATTAGACTCTTTTTTGATCGATTCGAACCAAGGGTCGAATCGATCCCAAAGTGGGCCCGGATCTCCAGATTTCGGCCGTGTGGGCCCCCTGACGTACCAGAACTGGTCTCCCCTCATTTTAGGCGAAATATCAGCCTCCTACACCTATAAATAGAGCCCCTAGTCATTCAGAAAAGAGGTCGGATAATTCTAAGTACTAAAGAGCGCCCAGATTCTGCCAGATTTACTCTAGAACACCACCGCTACCTTAGATTGAGACTTAGCATATAATTTCAGTTGTACTACATTAGAAGAGATTGTAATCATCAAGTGAACATCAATAAAATCATCAAATTCAGAGTGGACGTAGGCAAGATCGTCGAACCACTATAAATCTCGTGTTTCTGTTCATTATTTCTAAATTGTGATACTCTGTTTGCTTAGATTTGAGATTTGTGTGTGAATATTGTTGATTTATATTCATACACTGGTGCTTTCACAACATTCGGGGTTTGGGACCAATTTTGGCGCAAACACCGACTATCAAATGTTGTCCAGTTTATAAATTAACGTTGTCGATTCGGAGAGACTGAGATTTGATATGTCATTCGAAAACCACTTCGAACCGGCATAAGCGTTTCGAATTAGAATATCTTAAAGATAATTGAAAAGGAGCTTTTGAATTGCAAGGGCTACTTGCTACTAATCCTGAGGGTGATTCGAAAATGGATATAGTAGAAGTGGTGCCTTCAGTTTCATTCAATCCCAAAATGAACTTGTATAGATGAATGCTGGCGTTGGATTGTTGCTTGGAGGGTAGTGTTTGCATTCCAAGTGGGAAGTGCTATATAAGGTAAAACGTATCCTCAAGCCTCATCAACCCGGAAATGACAAAAATCGGGCATGCAGTAGGGCCATGCGGGTCACTCCCATCAGGGTATGGCCATCCAAATCTAGATCGATTACTATCTACTCATGTATACTTTGGAGCCCAAAGTGGGGTGATCATATTCGGTACTACTAGTCAAGTGGTAGGCCGGTCATGTGTGGTAGGGGTACAAGATGTTCTTGTTAGACCCTGGTGCATTTTATGTAGAGATGTACCACTGGAAGGTAGTTTATTACCTTGTCATAGTATGGAATCCATTCTCCAATATGAGCTTTACGGATTTAGTTGTGCCAAACTATGCTGAAACGTGAGATGCTAGCATTTTAGCTATTTTATATATTTACTTTAAATCCCTAGACATTATTATAATATCACTAGATTTTCTATTGAAAAAGTTTTGGTTATCGTAAGGTAAAAACTCGTCCGTGTTTATGTGTGTCGTGGTCTTACGAGATACTTTTATATTGGAAGGTTTTTGGTAAACATTAAATTCCATTTGAGTGTATTTTTCTCATGCTGGTTTACCAGATTAACTTGGGTGTTATTTTATTACAATGCTCGGGTCAGAGGGGGCATATTTACAGATTGCTTTGGATGCATTGGAGCTCAGGAGACGAGCTGGAGGTCCAAGACATATCTACGTATTTTTTTGGGTTCCGCTATGTTGTCTGTTGGTTGTATTTATCAGCAAATTACAAGGACATGCTGTTATAACTATCCAGGTTGATAATTTTTTATTTGCATACTCTGATTTGATGTATGTATATTACAGTTCTCTTTGTAAAGATCATTGGTTTACATTATATGTTGTTCCGCTGCGATTGTGAGATCCTGTGTTGTTTTAGTTTTCTTTTCCTCTTCTTGTTCTCTTCTTCTTTCTTCTTTCTTTCCCTTGACTATTCGCCTTTTTGTTCAATTTGGATTGGACATGTGTGGTTTATTGTCAGCTTGAACTGTACGGTAAAGTGGGTCATTACTAAACACATATATGGTTGCAATATCAATTAGGTTTTCATGTTGATCGCCTTTTGGAAATATTTCATGTGCTAAAGCTAAGGTCTGCAAGTAAATAGGTGGTTTTGTTTGCTTTTAGGGTAGAGAAGCTAATGCAAGTATTTCAAAGCTATTTACATAGTGAAAGGTCTGCAAATAAATGCAACACGTGCTCTTCCTCCCACTTCGAATATACAAACATGTCATTAATGAACCACCACGAACTTATTTAGCAACCCTCTAAAGACTCGACTCATGAGGTTGAAAAAATATGTTTGTCTAATGGTCAGTCCAAATGGCATGACTAACCACTCTTAAAGTATGTCGAGTGTACGAAAAGCAATTTTCTGAATAATATCCTCAACTACATGCAACTCATGGAATTTGGTAGCCAAGTCAAACCGAGAGGATGTCTTTGCTCCAACTAACTGATCAAAGAGATCATCTATATTGGGCAGTGGGTAACGATTCTTCTTTGTCAGCTTGTTCAATTAACGATAGTCGAAGCAAAGCCTTAAATAGCCATCTGCATTAGTAGCAAAGACAACTGGTGCTCCCCACTTCAAAACTATGTTATATTAAGCGCTATGCGAGGCGAGGCGATAGAAGTCTCGCATTGCTTAATGTTTCTTTAGCCCCGCTTAAACATTGCCTAAGCATTGTTTGATTTTTTAGCATATATTATTCGTATTAATTATATAGAAAGATTATATTAAGCGCATCACCTGTGTATGACCAAATTGATCACAAAGAAGTAGAATTTAACTTTGAAGTTAACTTATGAATTCACTGGTTGCTAAAGCTGTATTTGACTTGCGTTATTCACTAAACTTAAGAATACTCGAGTGGAGTACAAACTAAGCACATTTTTCAAATAAATATAATCATATCTTAATTAAAAAATACTCATTATCCATCGGCCCATATGATAGAAAATGAGGAAATTTTTATAGGAATGTGGCTTTTTTGCTATAACCCCATTCCTTTTTATTTAAATATAGTATATATTTTTTGCTTAGTAGTGCTTATTCATTGCTTAATTTAAATGAAGCGCAGGTGAGCGCCAGTTAAGCACGCTCAAGTGCTTACCGCCTAATTCTATTGCTTTTTCAAAAAATTAAGTATTGAAAGTGCATTTAGTGCTTAGGCGATGCTTAGGCGCGCTTTTCATAGCATAGCTCCAAAATACTTCTAAAAAACCCCTTCTTCCATGATTCATTCACTTGCTTATTTTGCTCGCATCTTTCTCTAGCAGCCATATGATTAAGAGGTAAGGCAATAAATCTAGCATTCTTTTCAAGGTAAATTCGAAATTCGATCTCCCTATAGGGAGAAAGACCAAAAACTTTGGAAAAAGCATTTGGGTAGTCATGAACTACTGCTACTTTAGCTACCTCATTATGTGACAAATCTAAAGAATATATGTAACTCAACATGACTGAACACTTGGAATCACAGTATAGGCCCACTACAAGTAACTAACTGAAACACTTTCCTAAACTGCTCCATACATAGTCATCCAATTAATTCCCAAAATTAAACCAAGCCCATAAAATCCCAAAACAAAAGTATTGCAATCAAATTAGACATCCAAAATATATAACTTCAAACCTGTACAAATCAAGAATGAATGAATCGATCCTCTAACATGGTTTCATACTACCATAGGGTTTGTAAATATACTACTTTCTAAAGGCAACTCATCAACTAGTCTACTCAAAATGAATGAACGTGATGCTCTAGTGTTAATTAAATTATGAATAGTTAAATCAGAAAGAGTTAACACACCTTCTATAATGACCTTCTTCCCCTTGTCCATAGTTGAAGCAGCGCTCGAGCTAGGAATAGCTTCAAGTACATATGCTGGAACCACCTGGGTAGAAGTCCTAGGTGCATTCAGACACTCTCTTTATGTGCCCAAATTGGTTGTATTTGTAGCATCTGATCTTCACAATGCCCATACTGCAATGCCCTACCAGATGCCCCTTGCCTTGCACTTTTTACACTTAAACTTTGGCTTTGTTTTCTTGCATAGAGCTCCAATTCCACTTCTATGGGGATCTTGTTGAACTGGCTCCACCTCTGCCTTCTTAGGTTCCTCCTTCCCAATTGAATTCAGCAACGTCATATCAACCAAGCTCTCAAAATTGGCTCCAGTAGGTACATGGATTAAAGCAATATCACGCAAAGACGAATTCAACCCCTTAGCAAACTTAATTGCCTTTTCTACTAGTGTACTAATAATATCCAATCCGTAATTAACTAGCTGATTAAACTCATCCACATACTTTTTGACACTGCAATCCTTGCTCTAAATGAATGAACTTCTCTAACTCTACTCCCTATTCTACCTCAGAACTTAGTCTCAAAGCGCCTCTTGAAATCGGTCCAAGAAATATCGATCTCATTTGTCTTAGTAGTAACAACCTCCTACAAGTTTAAGGCTTCTCTTTGCAAGTGCCATGAAGCTTACTGTCTCTTCACTACATCCTCCACACACATCAAGCAAAAATCCTATCATAATTCCTCAGCCGTGTCCATGTCTCCACAAATGATTCGGTCCCATAATAATTCTTTCCTCCCAGACTCTGGAAGTCCCGACATAACATTGTAAAATCCAAAGTAGACAAAGAGGCTGGGGCTGCAACTTACGCTTGTACTACCGATCCTTCATCGGGGTTAAGTTCAGTCTGGCCTCTTTGTTGAAGATACCTGTAGAACCATAAAGGAACATTCATGCCTGGAACCTCAGCTACCTCACCATAACTATTTCCAATCCGATTACTCATTCTCACCGATTTATAAATAGAAATTATTAGCAAATTTCCTCATATATATGCATATAAAAATTGTTATAGATGAATAGATCTAACTACCATAAGATTACAAAATTAAATAGATTATACCACTTAAAGACAAAGCTGTTGAATGCACGTTGCTTGAGGATAACTCCTAGATTCGCCTTGAATTGATCTTTGGACCTTGTAAAGATTTAGAGCACTACAGATTGTATTTTATTTGATATATTTATAGCTATGATATTTTTGGCTAGGGGTGTGTATGAGCTATGGTATAGGGCCAAGGGATGAAGGTTTTCAAAAGAGAGAATGAGAGGATATTTTGACTTATATAGAGGGGAGGAGGAGAGAAATTCTCCTCCTTTTACTATTTCTCTTCTTACTAATTCTAAGATAAGATTTAGAATCCAAAATCAAAAAAATTTCTCCTTCCCCCCACCCCTTGTTATAGCCTACCTAGACCAGGGCTTTATAGGCCTTTAAATAACCATAACTCATTTAATAATAAATGACATTTGAATCGTGTTTAAATGTGTATTAATATCAAAATCGATACGTACATATATGTAATTTTTATATATGCACTGAATTAATTACTAATGGCACCTAGAAAATATTAAATGCACCCAATATATCAAACAATTAAATAATTAATATTTCATTAATATTAGTTAGTTTAACTAATATTAAACAATAATAAATCGATTAGATCATGTGGCATTTTTGTGAAATCAACAATGTGGTTGTGCGACTTGCATGTGTAAATTTAGTTAGTGGTTAATATCAAACAATTCAAATATTAACGGTCACATGTCACTATTGCTAGTATTGTGATGGTGTGGCCTAATTTATTGATTTATGTCATTAGTAAAATCAAATTTTACAATTTAAGTGGTGCCTTTTAGTAATGATTGTTTACATCAATTCTCTTCATCAAAACTATGTCACATTAGGACTTATGGAATTTGGTTTTGGTTAAAATTTCAATATCATCTATATTAAACTCGGTTAGTCTATAAACAAAGTCCTTAGTTTAATATTAATCTTTATTATTAATCGTACTACTCTTACCAGATATTTATACTTTGAGTTGACTATAGTTGACTATGATACTAACCTTATACAACCGAAGAGATGAACTCTTTGTTGAATAGTGTTTCACTTCCACTGCTTTAACTTAGACCCAACTATAGTCAATGTGTCATTATGCCATGATTTTTATCAAAGTGGAGTGTCCACATTAAAGTTTAACGGTATTCTCAAACCGAGAGAACTATATAATATCGTCACTCCAAGACTTCCTGTTTGACCTAGTTGTTATTAACCAACTGGAAACTCTTGGGTGAGTCATTCCATAGTTATCTAATAATTATCAGTACGTAACCCTTTGTTGTCTTCTATAGCCATGAGTAATACATTGGTGAGTGTTACGTACTCTGGTCTCGACGGATGCATCGATATTCTTTCTCAAAACATCTTTACTAGGAATATTGAAAATAATATGTTATTTCATATTGTGATAATTTTCTCATGATTACAACTTCTTGTAATTATTATTACATACATATCATTTAAGGATTTACTATTAAATATACTTGCATTAATTTTTTTAACTAATATATTATAATATAAAAAGTATATAATGTAAAACAAACTCCTTTTATTTTGAACGAGATTTTATTGCAGAGTTAATAAAGTACAATAAATTATAGAATTGCCCTTAGAGCATATCCAAACTCTCTCTAACATCACAATCCACAAAGAACTGGTCGCCCTACTTCCCTGAAACCTAACTACTTGCTTGTCATATCCTTGTGATCAACGATGATTTCCAAGCTCGTGAACAGCGCCTCCCAGCCCCGTCATTCAACGACTAAGTCACCATAAGGTACATCACCTCCCAATCCCCTTGACCACCCATAAGTCACATTCGCCCCTACACGGATGCAAAAAGAGGCGACGATCCTGTACAGTTCCCTTAACTAGAGCAACATAACACTATTCATCTGACAAAAGTGTCATCGTGCAACAATCACTCTCTGTACTTGACTTCCAACCTAGCAAAAGCACCATTGTACGATAACCATCCCTAGTCTATGTAATCCCTCTAACACAAGCACTCCATGGTATAGCTGGCCAACTAGCATACATCTGGGTCATTCTCTCCACATGGAATCCTGGCTGGCCACCATTTGAAGCATATATCACAATTAGTGGTCGTGAGGAAACTTAGCACCCAACATATCTACTTGAGCCCTTCAAAGCATGATCTCTACGGTTTAAATAGAGATCTTTATGCACTTGTGCAAGAATCAAATTTCTGATCCTCATAAGATATATTTGCTAGCTTTTGTAATAATCATTATAGTTCTCTTGTAACCAAAGTTGTTTGTACCAAAAATGGGCACAACACTCTTCGGAAGTTTTTGAAGAGATAAAAGTGAAGAATGAAAATTAAAACTGTTGATTATCTAACAAAAACTCCAAATAACAGAAAGTAAATTGCAAAGACAAGCGATTTAGAGTGGTTCGGCGTTTTGCCTACGTCCACTATGATATTTGATGATTTTATTGCTCGATACTTGAAGATTACAATTCTTTATACTGTAATACAACTGAATTTATATGCTAAGTCTCAATCTAAAGCAGCGGCGGTGTTCTGGAGTAAATCTGGCAGAATCTGGGCGCTCTTTAGTACTTAGAATTCTCCGACCCCTTTTCTGAATGACCAGGGGCTCTATTTATAGGTGTAGGAGGCTGATATTTCACCTAAAATGAGGGAGACCAGTTCTGGTACGTCAGGGGGCCCACATGGCCGAAATCTGGAGATCCGGGCCCACTTTGGGATCGATTCGACCCTTGGTTCGAATCGATCAAGAAATCATCTAATCGAGCTGAAATTTGGTGTGAACATTCTTCATCATGTGCTTAAGCTTCTGTGAAAATTTCATGGCATTTGGACTTGTAGAACTCGAGTTATGATCGATTCAAGATCGCGTTTCTGGTTGACCAGCCTGGTTCGAATCGACCTTAGTTCGAATCGATTCGTTCGAATCGATCTCCCTGCGCGCGAAGACAATGGTGTGGCGCGCATGCTTCGGGTCATCCCTCTTTTATCTCCGAGTTCTACCAAGTCGTACCCGGGTTTTTAGCTGCGTAGACCAGGTGGATTCGAGACTATCGATTCGAAGACGTGCTTTCCTTGAATCGATTGAATTCGCGCTCCTTCGTATCGATCGTGGATGGTCATGACTGATCGATACGAAGCGTCTTCTGTCTTTGGGATTCGAAGACAATAGTCGCATGGAGTCGAAGCTGAGATACATCTCCTGGATTCAAAGCTCCTTCTCTTTATGGATTCGAGGTGTAGGAAGCTCCAATGGATTCGAACTTGGGGTACGTTCGAATCGACTCGAAGCACAGCCAACTACGATCGATTCGAACCAATACTGTCTCGATGGTTTCGAACCAATGCTTGGTCCTGATGGATTCGAACGAGGGCCTCTGCGCTGATGGAGTCGAAGCAAGGCAATGACTCTGTGGATTCGAAGCAATGCTAAGGGGGATGGATCCGACCCTAGGTCCTTCCTCTTTCTAACTGCGATAACTTGGGCATACGAACTCGGATTGCTCCGAAACTTGGAACGTTGGCTTACACGGCTTTTCTAGTCATGTCTTATCAATTATGGCTCAATCCGGTCTTGGGTAAAATTCATCGATATCTAGGGATATCCAGCGGTTACTCGATCTCGAGGATGCATAATCCATATTCTCTTCAGTTAATTCCTTGGTATCTCGGCCTTGCCAAAAGGCGGGATAACATTTGCCCCCCAAAGTACGTCTTGTGTAAACATGACGTGCTTTGAAAAGCTGCAATCTCTCATTGGACAGTTATGACATGCTTTACCGAAAGTTGTATTCTGTATCGCTGTAAGTGACCGTCGTATAATTGTGACTGGCTGTTAGCTTTCTGTGTTATGACGAGATGAACATTTGATCCCTATAAATGACAAAGATTAAACACTAGTCAAACATATGTGCATATATGTACCACTTTGACTTTTGTGAACGTTGCATGTTTGCAAGTCGTTGCCAGTTTGGTTTGTTATCGAATTCCGCATCGATCCTCTCCTGAATCGATTTGAGATTCGAGTTTAATCAGTGCATTAATGATTATTTATGACTATCCCTCGGTACCGATCCTCTCCTGAACCGTTGTACAAGGTAGTCAAGCAATAATTTTATATTCGAAGCAATGCTTTTACTCCCATTCGATCGTTTTTGATGGATTCGAGAAGGTTACTCGAATTGATACTCTTCGTTGTGCTACAAGTCGATATTTTTGAAGTTGGCATTCCAAATCGGTGGGGCACAGCGACTTTGATTCATCTTCGGTTAACTGCCTCGATCCGATGGAACTTCGAAACGATGGTTTTCGGGTGGATTCGAAGCTTGGATGGATTTGTAATTGAGGGATTCGAACTTGACTGTTCGAATCGATGGAGTCAAACGTCCCCCTGACCCTTCTGGCGCCGTGCTTCGAATCGATGCTATGGATTCGAAGGAAAAGTCTCGAAATTGTCTGGTGTAGATATTTGAGTCCGAATCGACGAAGTCATCTGGTCAGCTTCGAATCGATGGATGCCTTGCAGTGATCGATTCGAAGATACTCACTCGAATCGATGAGCTGGACCCGTTATTTCCGGTTGCGCTTGACCGGGAGACGAATCGTCTCATTTTCCCTATATATACTGGGGTCCTGTTCATTTTTAACTTTTTACTTTTACTGTTTCCTTGCCTTCTTCTTCGTATCGATCCTTCAGACTTGAGAGAGAGGCTACTCCGATTCGATCAAAAACCTTCAATCCTTCAATCATAATCACAATAAAACAGGTAATTAACGCATACGACCAAACCATGGATGGTGGAACTGGAAATTCTTGCCATCATTCTTGAATTCTTCTGAGGTTAAACTCGAAGGGTATCGAGATCTGAGTGAAATCGATCGAATCGAGGGATGGTGCGCGACAAAGGGTTGAGATCTTAAGGAATTACTTTTCTCTTTGCCTCATATCGATCTGGGATGAGGTAGTTCGAATCGACCTTGATCGTATGTGGCTTTGAATCGAAGCTTGCGAGGTGAAGTGGTTCGTATCGATCGATTCGAACTCATAACCCTACAATCGATTCGAAGATGCCGGGCCTGATCGATTCGAAGTGGTTGTTATTGATTGTCGCGAATGCTATCCTGATGGATTCGAAGCGTTCCTTCAATCGATACGAGATACCTTTCCAATGTCCATATCGATACGGAGCGCGTCGAGTCGACCCTGCTCGATTCGAAGCACATTGAGTCGATTGGTGTTGATTCGATCGTCCTTAACTTAAAAAATGCACTATCTCTGGCTTGCTCCATGGATTCGAACGTGACCAATTTCAGTCGAAACTTGACGAACTTAATGAACTTTAGCATGCTTTATTCCGACGAGCTTCGACCTTGCCTAATTGGACTTGACTTTGGGACTATACTTGACTTTCTTTTGAAGCTCGTCGATGGAACCATGACTTAACCAATCATACGACTGATTTATACTTGAAGTGGTCAGTAGCGTTTGGATGGCGTGGAAGTGACGGTCAGCGATGACGGTCATTTTCATTCTCAAATTTCCAAGTTTTGTTGTACGGACATCTTACTTTAATCTGTAGAATCTGTTTAAGTAATGTACAGCACTTGCACTGCACGACACGCTCACACACTTCACACTGGGGAATGCACGGGCTCTTTATGAACTTAACGTTGCTTTCTGATGAGTTAGTTAATTATGGAATCTTCGAGCTCCCAACAACAAGAGGTACAAAGCTTGACTCCTCCAGTTCTTGAGATTCCCGATATTCCTGCCGACGTAATCGACCCGGCTCCGGACGAGTTACCGGAGGCGATATTTATCGAGGACCCTGTCGACTCTGTCCAATCTAACATTTCCGAATCTTTGTTGGGCCGAATATGCTTGAAGCATAACATATCTCTAGGTGACATGTTATTGCCCAGCGCCACTGATAGACCGCACAATCCGCCTGAAGGATATACAGCATTCTATCGCCATGCTTGCACGGCCGGAACTCTCCCTCCTTTCAACCAATATATCAGAGGGATGCTATCCTACCTAGGAATTGCTCCTTCGCAGCTTCATCCCAACGGGCACGCATTGTTGAACAGTGCCTTTGTCATATTTATGGACTGTCTCTTTCGCCCGCCGAGGCCCACCGAGATCAGACACATATTTAACTTCAAGAGTAGGGGTGATAGCCCGTCTTTTACATTTTTGGAGGCAGTTAGGAATTGCCAAGTTGTAGTTGGAGCTTGGACCCGACTGAGTTATTTCAAGAACGAGTGGTTCTATGTTAGGTGCCCTCCGGGTTTCGCTAGGCGATGGTTGTCTAGACTTAAGCGCCTTAACCTGTTTTCTTGACCAATAGCTCTTTGGTATTAAAATTGACACTTCATTCCCTTTGCAGCCATTATTTCCAGACCCGATGGAGGGCGTTTCAAGGGTATCGTCCGAAGTCTTCAAGAAGTTCCAAGCGAGTTGAGACATATTGACTCGGTGCTGAACGATTATAACTTAAGAATTCTTGGTTTGATCGATATCAATCAAAGTATAGTCGTCGAGGGATTGGCAAAACCCGCCTCCAGGAAGGAAGATAAGAAGAAAACCAAGAAGAGAAAGGCGAAGAAGTCACTCGGAATCAGAATAATCGAGGCGAGTGACGAAGAAAGAACCCATACGGATTCAGAGCCAATGGCTGACCTCTCGGGAAACTTGGAGGAGTCGGGAGGAAGACGGAAAGGCAAGGCCGCCGTTTCCAAAAAACTTAAGTCTAAGGGGTGGAAATCTGTGGATGTGTCTCCTCCCATTTCCGGGGTTATGATTTCTGAGGCCGCCCCTTCTCATTCGAGAGACATTTTCAAAGGGCTTGACGATATTCCCATCCCAGATTATATATCGATTTCTCATAATCCTGGGTGGGAGGAATTTCAAGATGTCCTAAACATGAACGAGCCCTTTCCTTTAAGTGCGGTCAACACTTCTGGTCGGTTTGGGGGTTTACACATTTACACACACTTCCACAGCACTTCATGACTTTTGCATAGTAAACATTGCTTTATGGGATCCTAATCCGTAATTCTTTCTTATCTCAGGTGAGATGTCAGGACGTGGCTCTACTCTGGATAGGCTTCGGAATGTGTGCCAATCTTCTCCATTTTACGATTCCCGCAGGAGAGAAACAGATAGGGATCATGGGCGAAGTTATTCAAGTCAAGAACGTTATGATAGAGACAGAGATTACTCGCGTGGTCGTTCTGGCTATGATTATTCTGACAGAGACCGGGGATACCAGTACCGACCCCGATCTTGCTCTCCTCCGCCTCCCAGGGCCCCAGTAGACCTCCCAGGGCCATCTCATCAGCAGCAGCTGCCTTCTCAATCTTCTCGGCCTGATGTTCAGCGGCCAAGAATGAAACCGACAGCAGCCGCTATAATTGAACAAGCTCCGGCTGAGTTGACAAGCGAGGGAGCTGCTAAACTCGCCCAAATGAAAAATGACTACCCTGAAATTTGCATGGATGGCTATGTCTTCCCTCCTAACTTTAAAAGAATTCCTCCGGACGCTGAGACCACTGCTCATAGTTATATCCACGACTTCTACGCTCAGTATAAGGAGTGGTACAAGGCAGCCGTGAAGGCTTCTAGAGTAGCTTTTGACCGGGCGAAGATCATTGCTGAACGTGATGCTGACATTGTCAAACAGAAACGCATCATTCAGGTTCTTCAATCTGAAGTGGAGACGTCCCGGAAGTCAGAGCTTGAAACACTTCAGAAACATGAAGATGTCGTGGCCAAACTGGCGAGGATGCAGCAGGAACACTGCGCCACGGTAGAAGAGATGGGCCACCGCAACACCACCATTGCAGCTGAGCGAGACTTAGCCGTTAAAGAGCTGAATGAGCTCAAGGCCAAATTTACTGAAATGGTAAAGGAGAAGGACGATGCAAACGCCACTGCCCAAGAGGCTTGCGACCAAGCAGTATCTCTCAGGGCCGAACTTGCTGCGGCGGCGGTCAAGGCTAAGTCTGCGGAAGCAGAAATTCAAGAAAAGATCTTGGAGGAGAGGTCTAGGCTAGATGCTGAGTTTGATGATCTCTTAGTCACGTACAATGCTAATGTGCTGGAACACAGAAATTTAGCGTGGCTGGGAGATGACTCCATGATCTTGTACAATGCCTGGACCCGGCTGGTGAATGAGAAAAGAGCAGCGCATCCAGATGAAACACTTGACGACTTTGAGCTGGAGATGCGTTTGCTCACCGAGGATGAGAGGAAGACCCTTCATGAGGCGGTGATCTCTATGGCGAAAGAAAAGCTTGGCGTTCAATCTCTAGAGACAGGCGAAGGCTCGGGGATCGCGCATCACAAGACAAGTGTTGGAGCTGTAATTCCAACATTGCCCAAAACCACTGGTGCGGTAGATCCCCAGTCTGTTCCTGCATATAATCCTGACCAACCATTATTATCTTCCGCCAAGGATTCTGCCCACGTTTCGGTCCAGACAAAGGAAGGTATTTGAACGCTTCTCGTAGTTCAGTTGTGAAGAACCTTAAGCAACACACTTGGCTAACAATCTTTGTTTTGTCGCATTTCAGTGACTGGAGTCGTTGTTTCTGCACCTCTTGCTCTATCAGTTCCACATCAAACACAAGGGGTTGTTTTTTCTGAAGCCATCATGACTTCTACCTTGATGGGCGAAGAGGGAGATGCAAATATGTTTTCTTTTAGCGCTCAAATGATTGAGGAGCTTCTTAATGAACCCATCGATCCTTCCGTCAACCCGTCCGATGCTGTGAGTGGGGCTGCTCCGGCCGTTAGTTCATCTATGCCAGCTATTGGCACATCCGATGCGGCCCAAGTATCCCGTGAGGACGACGTTATTGCTGAGATTGATGCCGAGATGGCAGCAGGGAATGCTGGTATGAATCCGCCCGGGCCTGCCCCGTTAATGGTGATTTCACCGGGGGGTACCGTAGTGATTGAAACCCTCCTGTCCCTCCTCCTGCTACTACTCCTATGCCTCCAGCTCGACCTCCTAGAAGAATTTCCGTCGCCTCCAGTTCTGATGAAGACATTGACATTATATCGCTGCCGGAGGGCAAGCCTGAAAAGAGTAAGCGGTCGAGGAGAAAATCGGGCAGCGGATCTGGTGGAGCTACCCCGAAGAAGAAGATAAGGAAGAAGAAAGATTAAACTCTTTCTTAAATCTCTGTTGCGTAGGGTAGCATTTTGTTGATTTTTCTATAGCCGTGTATAGATGTGGATTCGGCTCCCACTAGCAGAATTTTTCTTAAACACTTTGTAATCAGATTCTTTTTGTTGATAGTGGAAATGAAAATTTATTCCCTTTCTGTCTTCAACTTGTTATGTGTTATGGTTCTGCCCCCAGTATTGGGGATAAGTGTGGAGTTGACGTATGTTTATACTCCACCTCGCACTCTGGGAGTACGGAGTTGAGTGATGTTTATACTCCAGCTCGTGCTCTCGGAGTATGGAGTTTGTCGATATTTATACCCAGCTCGCGCTCTCGGAGTACTCTGGGGTTTTAGGAAAATGTTTATACTCCGCCTCGCACTCTGGGAGTACGGAGTTAAGTAAAAGTTTGTACCCAGCTCGCGCTCTCGGAGTACTCTGGGATTTAGGAAAATGTTTATACTCCGCCTCACACTCTGGGAGTACGGAGTTAAGTAAAAGTTTGTACCCAGCTCGCGCTCTCGGAGTACTCTGGGATTTAGGAAAATGTTTATACTCCGCCTCGCACTCTGGGAGTACGGAGTTGAATGAAAGTTTATACTCCGCCTCGCGCTTTAGGAGCACGGAGTTTAGTAAAATGTTTATACTCCGCCTCGCGCTCTGGGAGTACGGAGTTAGGAAAATGTTTATACTCCGCCTCGCACTCTGGGAGTACGGAGTTGAATGAAAGTTTATACTCCGCCTCGTGCTCTGGGAGCACGGAGTTTAGTAAAATGTTTATACTCCGCCTCGCGCTCTGGGAGTACGGAGTTAGGAAAATGTTTATACTCCGCCTCGCACTCTGGGAGTACGGAGTTAAGTGAAGGGTTGTCGTGTATCAACCCATTTCTTGGCCTGATGTGATGGCTTGCCCCCGAGCTCGGGTTTCATTTAGTGAGTGGTTGATTGCTTCACAGCCACTCCCTACTTGAATAAATTCCACTGTGTGATGGAACTTAGCTCTTCGTGCATCGTGATGTTGTACATTGTATTTAATGAATCACAGCTCTGGCTCGAAGAGATGGCATTTTATTGCTGAAATAAGAAAATATGGCAAATCAGTTGCCTTATTACAAATTCTAATTTCGAAATGCAAAAGTAAATTGCTGAATAAAAAACATAATGAAATAAATAAAGCCTGTCATATGTAGTAGCGACGGAGACTCTCGCTCTTCCAGGCTCTTGGTAAAACTAGACCGTCCACGGTTGATAGTTTGAATGTGCCATCCCCAAGTCTTTGCGTAATCACGTACGGTCCTTCCCAATTTGGTTTCATGTGTGAAGGAACCGGGTAGATTCTCTTGAGGACAAGATCACCGAGTTCAAAGGTTCGGGGGCGAACTTTGGTGTTATATAACCGGGCGACCCGACTTCGGTATGCGGCCGCTCTTAAATCAACTTCTTCCCGTTTCTCGTCCAACGGATCCAAAGATTCAGCGAGTAATATAGCATTTGTTTTTGGATCGTAATAAGTTACGCGGTGAGAAAATACTTCTGTCTCAACTGGAATAACGGCCTCCGAGCCATAGGATAAGGAAAATGGGGTGTGTCCAGTTGCGGTCTTGTGAGTTGTTCGATAAGCCCATAATGCCATAGGAAGTTCATCGACCCATTTGCCCCCAGCCTTTTCCAGTCGTTTCTTTAAGATGGATTTGATAACTTTGTTAACAGCTTCGACCTGACCGTTTGCTTGTGGATGTGCGACTGCAGAGAACTTTTTATGAATATGAAATCGTTGGCAGAAATTCTTGAACTCCGAACTTTCGAATTGGGTCCCATTATCGGTGATGATGGTATGCGGGAGTCCAAATCGACAAATGATATTGCGGACTACAAAGTTTATTACTTTCTTCGACGTAATCGTTGCGAGAGCTTCGGCCTCGGCCCATTTCGTGAAGTAGTCAACTGCGACGATGGCATATTTCGCACCACCTCTTGCCAGAGGTAAAGCGCCGATGATGTCGATACCCCACATAGCGAATGGCCAGGGACTGACCATTTGAGTTATCTCGGTAGGTGGGGCTCTTGGAATTCGAGCGTGTTTCTGGCACTTGTCGCACTTTCTGGCATAATTGGCTGCATCTCGGTTCACTGTCGGCCAGTAATATCCATATCGGAGTATTTTCTTAGCAAGCGCTTGTCCACCGGTGTGATCACCACATTCTCCTTCGTGCACATCATGTAACACTCGTTTGACTTCGTCGTGAGCGATACACCGGAGGAGTGGAACAGAATAACCTTTTCTATACATGATCCCGTCCTGAATGATGAACCGCGAAGCTTTTCGTAGAACTTGCCTTTTCTCATTTCGGTGCTCAGGCAATATCCCATTCTCAATATAATTTCGATACGGAGTCATCCATGATTCTCTGCTGGGAGAGGTTTCCAACACATCATTCGTTTTTATTTGATCGATGCTTGGGAAGGACAAAGTTTCGACCGAGACAAGTCCCATTTGTTGTGCTTCGCCTGTGCTGGCCAACTTTGCCAATGAATCGGCCTTTTGATTGCGATCTCGTGGTATATAGTAAATGGCATAATAATCAAACTGATCCAGTGCTTCCTGAACTCGGGCTAGATAAGCAGCTAACCTTCGATCTCTTGCTTGATATTCTCCCCGTATCTGGCACACAACCAACTGTGAATCACAATAAATTTCTATAGCGATAATTCTCAGATCTCTGGCAAGCTTTAACCCAGTCAACAGAGCTTCATATTTAGCTTCGTTGTTGGTTGCGTGAAAATCAAACTTCAAAGCATAGCATATGGATCGACCTTCGGGGGTTTCTAGTACAACACCAGCGCCCGAACACCGATCGTTTGATGCACCGTCTGTATAAAGTTTCCAGACATATTCAGTGGACTCGCTGGTTTCGGGTAAGTCGTCTGGAACAGTAAATTCAGCGATGAAGTCAGCT
The DNA here is from genome assembly GCA_030737815.1 of Allium fistulosum. Classification (NCBI taxonomy): domain Eukaryota; kingdom Viridiplantae; phylum Streptophyta; class Magnoliopsida; order Asparagales; family Amaryllidaceae; genus Allium; species Allium fistulosum. The sequence continues at coordinate 1,285,896,013 of CM060903.1, read as the reverse complement.
AGGACTTGCCCTTGAATGGCTCTCCGCGGAGCATAAGTAATGTCAAATTGACTCAGTTCGATATTCCATTTGAGTAACCTTCCAGACGTCTCAGGCCGCGTGAGGACCTGTCGTAACGGCTGATCGGTATACACAGTAAGCGGATGAGCTTGGAAATAAGGACGAAGCTTTCTTGAGGCAATGACCAAGCAATAAGCCAGTTTCTCCAACCTGGGGTAATTTCTTTCAGCTCCGGTCAATCGTTTACTAACATAATAGACCGGTTTCTACACTCGATCCTCTTCTCGGACCAGAGCAGCACTGATCGCATGCTCTGATACCGCCAGATAAAGGTATAATTGTTCATGATCAATCGGTTTTGACAAGATCGGTGGCGTAGAGAGATGCTAAACCAGCGATCGGAATGCGCCTTCACATTCCATGGTCCATTCAAAGTTTCGTTTTCCCTTCCGGATTAGATCAAAGAAAGGAATGCATTTATCAGTGGATTTTGAGATGAACTTGCTTAGCGCTGCTACCTTCCCGTTGAGACTCTGGACTTGCTTTATGGTCTTTGGAGTTTGCAAATTCCTTATTGCCCAGATCTTTTCAGGGTTCGCCTCTATCCCACGAGCGTTGACGATGAAACCTAGAAACTTTCCGGATGCGACGCCAAAGTGGCACTTTAACGGGTTAAGCTTCATTCCATATTCACGTAGGATGCGGAACATTGAATCTAAATCCCTGACGTGATCTGTGGAAAATCGGGACTTAACTAACATGTCATCCACATAAACTTCCATGGTCTTCCCGATCTGGTCAGCGAACATTCGATTAACCAAGTGTTGGTAAGTTGCTCCGGCATTCTTTAAACCAAAAGGCATGACTCTGTAACAGTAGAGTCCCAGATTGGTCACGAAACTAGTATGTTCTTGATCGGGTAGATGCATGGGTATCTGATTATAACCGGAATAAGCATCCATAAAGGATAACAATTCATGGCCTGCAGTTGAGTCTACGAGTTGGTCAATTCGAGGAAGTGGGAAACTATCTTTAGGACAAGCTTTGTTTAAGTCGGAGTAGTCGACACAAGTTCTCCATTTCCCGTTCGGTTTTCGAACCATTACCGGATTTGACACCCACTCTGGGTATAGAGCATCTCGGATGAAACCATTTGATTGCAACTTGTCAATTTCTTCTTTAAGGGCGGCAGATCTCTCTGGATCCATGCCACGCCTCTTTTGCTTGACCGGAACATGTCGCGGATCAATATTCAAGGAGTGACTTGCAATGTTCAGTGATATTCCGCACATGTCAGAGTGCGTCCAGGCAAAGACATCGAGATTCGCTTGAAGAAATTCAACCAATTCCTGTTGTATCTGTTTTCCCAGTTGAGATCCAACTTTTAGTACTTTCGAGTCGTCATCCTCACTGACTGGGACGTCCACAGTCAGTTCGGCTGGAGACGCTTGATTCTCTTTGACTTCATCTTTATCTTCGTTATCTCTAGGGTCAAGATCTTTAAGGAATTGGTAGTGGTGCCCAGGCCAGGGCCCGGGCGCTAGTTGTCAATTATCAGTAAAACGGACGCAGAGAGATTCCTCTACGCCCTTTCCTTTCTCCTTCTTCTGTGCTTCACGCAACTCAGCAACATAACAGGCTCTTCCTGCTGCCTGATCTCCTTGAACGATTCCTATACCATGGTCAGTTGGGAATTTTAAAGTCAAACACCACGGGGCAATGGCTGCCCTGAATTCAGCAAGGGCTGGTCGACCCAGGAATGCATTGTACGGTGAAGCGATGTCAAGAACAACGAATTGCAGCAGTCGGACTCTCCTGCGTTCTCCAATCCCTAGTTCTACTGGTAGTTCCACTATCCCAGTGGGTACTGTTGCACTCCCATTGAAGCCGTGAACTCGAGATTGGCAGGGTTTCAAGTCTTTTGCTTCCATCTTCATTAAATCGTAAGCTCGTTTGAATAGAATGTTTACAGAACTCCCACTGTCAACCAGGATCCTCTTCATCCAAGCAGGACCAACCTGGGCAGATATGACCAGCGGATCAATTGTTGGGGCTTCGATTTTGTCAGCATCTCTGCTTCTAAATATGATGTCGTCAGACATCGTCTTTTGTTGCTTAGCCGGGGTTCCATCCTCACAATTACTGCAGCATTCGAAGCTCGCATGCCTGATAGAGCTTGCATACGACTCCATTTCCCTCCGGCTCCTGTCCGCTGGATGAGGACCACCACTTATGGTATTGATAACTAGCCTCCCGCCTGTACGAGCGGGTTCCTCTTGTCTTTCTTGGTCTTGCGCACGGTTTGGGTTTGATGGGCCCGCACCACCTGACTGCGGTGCCCGCACGAATTGATCTAACTTTCTCTCCCTGATCAACTTTTCTATGAGATCCTGCCAATGGCGATAGTCATTAGTATTGTGGCCATAACTCTCATGAAACCTACAAAACTTTCCTGTCTGAATCTGCCTCTCTGATGACCGCTTCGGAGCTGGTTTCTTATACTGTTCAGTGTTGCAAGTTTGTAGGTACACATTTTCCAATGATGTGTTTAATGGTGTATAACTTTCGAACATCGGAGCCCTACGCTGTGGGCCTGGATTCGGATCTCTCTTCTTATTTTGACCATTGCTACCTCTTGGCTGAGTTTGTTTGTTCTGTATGTTTAACTGAACTTTTCCGAAATTGTCACCGGACTGTTTAACTGCTACATTGCTTTGTATTCCCTCATTTCCAGGTTTCGCATCGTCCTGCTTCCTAGACTATTTCGCGTCCTCTTGCCGTAAGAATTGAGCGGCTTTGGAGTAGAAACGGTCCAACGATGCGGGTGGTTTTCCGGCTAACCAGTTTCCAAATTCAGAATCGGGATCAATTCCCTTTGTCAATGCCATTAAAATTGAGTTGTCGTTGGGATTGCTAATTTCCACACATGCCGCATGGAATCTCTCCAAGTAACACCTTAGTGTTTCCCTACGAGCTTGGGTAACATTGGACAGGGTGTTAACATCTTTGGGTCTAGCGACATGCATACGGAATTGTTCAACAAATTTCTTAGCCAATTGGTCAAATGAAGAGATAGATCTTGGAGGTAATCTTGTAAACCACATTGTTGCAATTCCTCCCAGTGAGATGGGGAAGCTTCGGCATTTCACTGCATCATCGGCCCTTGCGGCGCTCATTGACCATTCATATTTCAATATGTGCTGATTGGGATCAGAATTTCCTTCGTACATAGGGAGAGTTGGCATTCTGAATCGCCGAGGAGGTTCAGCGTATAGTATCTCGTCCGTGAAAGGAGTATGACTTCGAGAAATCCCCCAATCGCCGTTGGTAAGACCTTGGCTTTCACGGATCATCTGACGTATCATAGTCGAGATGTCTGGCATTGCTACATTTTGAGCATGCTGAGCTAAGGTGTGGTCGGGTTCCACAGTGCGAGTTTGGACCGGGCGCTGTCGACGGTCCAAGTTTCGCCTCCTTGGATCAGCATCTTCCGGGCCGTATGGTTCAGAAGTACGTCCCTGCTGTTGATTGCTTGAATCTGGGAGATGTCGGGTATCAACCCTTGTTTCTACTGTGGCAGCTGTGACATGATTGTCCGTAGTATATTGTGGAGTACGACCACCTCGTGCTGATGGCCCAGCCTGGAAGCTGGTTGACGGTCCTACCCTTAACTGTCCGACAGTTAGGGCGGGTTGATATCCAGCAGCTTGAGCATGACTTCCTTCCAATCGAGGACGGGTAGATCTATGATGATAGTCAGATGAGGCAGAACTTTCAGTGGATGAGCAGGAAACATCATCCCTTCTGGACCTCCTACGGCCCTGGCGGTTCAGTTGGTTTGTCAATTCAATATTAGCACGCAACTGTTCGGCCAATTGTTGCCGACTCTGAGTTAACTCTTGAAGCAACACCTGGAACTCTTGTCTAGTGACTGCCCCAGACGGATCTGAGTGGGCAGTGTTGTCTTGGTTGGGTGGCTGCTGTTGAGCAGGATTCTGTCCATCCCTACCTTCTTGTCCAGCAGCTGTAGAAGTGGTTCTCGTGCTAACCATTTTGAATGATGAATCCTTTTCCTAGACTTTATGCAAATCTGAATAGAATGGAAGGATGATGAATTAGAGATCTGGATCTTCCTCTTGGATTTGTGCAATCCGGTATCGATGGTAGATCCAAGGAGCAGGAGAAAAAAGCTGGTTTTCTCTCAATGAAAGCACCAAAGTGTTTGTACCAAAAATGGGCACAACACTCTTCGGAAGTTTTTGAAGAGATAAAAGTGAAGAATGAAAATTAAAACTGTGGATTATCTAACAAAAACTCCAAATAACAGAAAGTAAATTGCAAAGACAAGCGATTTAGAGTGGTTCGGCGTTTTGCCTACGTCCACTATGAAATTTGATGATTTTATTGCTCGATACTTGAAGATTACAATTCTTTATACTGTAATACAACTGAATTTATATGCTAAGTCTCAATCTAAAGCAGCGGCGGTGTTCTGGAGTAAATCTGGCAGAATCTGGGCGCTCTTTAGTACTTAGAATTCTCCGACCCCTTTTCTGAATGACCAGGGGCTCTATTTATAGGTGTAGGAGGCTGATATTTCGCCTAAAATGAGGGGAGACCAGTTCTGGTACGTCAGGGGGCCCACATGGCCGAAATCTGGAGATCCGGGCCCACTTTGGGATCGATTCGACCCTTGGTTCGAATCGATCAAGAAATCATCCAATCGAGCTAAAATTTGGTGTGAACATTCTTCATCATGTGCTTAAGCTTCTGTGAAAATTTCATGGCATTTGGACTTGTAGAACTCGAGTTATGATCGATTCAAGATCGCGTTTCTGGTTGACCAGCCTGGTTCGAATCGACCTTAGTTCGAATCGATTCGTTCGAATCGATCTCCCTGTGCGCGAAGACAATGGTGTGGCGCGCATGCTTCGGGTCATCCCTCTTTTATCTCCGAGTTCTACCAAGTCGTACCCGGGTTTTTAGCTGCGTAGACCAGGTGGATTCGAGACTATCGATTCGAAGACGTGCTTTCCTTGAATCGATTGAATTCGCGCTCCTTCGTATCGATCGTGGATGGTCATGACTGATCGATACGAAGCGTCTTCTGTCTTTGGGATTCGAAGACAATAGTGGCATGGAGTCGAAGCTGAGATACATCTCCTGGATTCAAAGCTCCTTCTCTTTATGGATTCGAGGTGTAGGAAGCTCCAATGGATTCGAACTTGGGGTACGTTCGAATCGACTCGAAGCACAGCCAACTACGATCGATTCGAACCAATACTGTCTCGATGGTTTCAAACCAATGCTTGGTCCTGATGGATTCGAACGAGGGCCTCTGCGCTGATGGAGTCGAAGCAAGGCAATGACTCTGTGGATTCGAAGCAATGTTAAGGGGGATGGATCCGACCCTAGGTCCTTCCTCTTTCTAACTGCGATAACTTGGGCATACAAACTCGGATTGCTCCGAAACTTGGAACGTTGGCTTACACGGCTTTTCTAGTCATGTCTTATCAATTATGGCTCTATCCGGTCTTGGGTAAAATTCATCGATATCTAGGGATATCCAGTGGTTACTCGATCTCGAGGATGCATAATCCATATTCTCTTCAGTTAATTCCTTGGTATCTCGGCCTTGCCAAAAGGCGGGATAACAAAAATACTAGCAAATAATATCAACAACCATAGTGGATGTAGATATTTGATAAGATTGAACCACTGTATATCATGTGTTATTTACTTTACTTGCACTATTTATAACTCTCTTAATCATTCCTCATTTTACATTTTAACCGTGATTTTAATAAGTAATCTGTGCTAAATCCACTTCTAATTGTAATGCTGAGGTTGCCTAGAAACCTTGTCAACACGTATCTTTTCGTATGTGTGATAAATTGCAGGATAAAGTATAAAATATGCACGTTCATTACTTAACCAATCGATTGGAATGAAAACGGAATAAACATATATGATGCCCGGAATTATGGAGACTGATGCCTTAATAATCAATCTAGTGTGTACGAGTTATGAATAACTTATGGAAAGTTTCAAGTGACATTTCCTCTATGTTGCTGTTTATTTTTAAGCGATCAGTGTTGTGTAACGACCCTGAATTTTTGACATTTGAAATGGGAATATTTAATTGAGTTTAAATATTCGAATGATTGTTTAATTTGAAATTCAAATATCAGAATGAATTTGGTAATTAAATTATTGAATTTAATTATTGAAACTGGGTAAAAAATTGAATTTTCGATTTTAAGCCCGTTAAAAATGATTTGATGGCTTAGGAAATTTATATTGATAATTCTGAAGGTAATAGAACTTTCAGAATTGAATTTGAAACTGTTTTGTTTAGTTTTGAGATTTTATCGTTTAATCAATATTTAAAAATAGCTTTCCGAGGCACAGTCTCAGAATTCGACGAAACTAGTTCCATTGGATCTGTAATAGTGTATTATTATTGGATTTCAATTTTCGTAATGTTTGGAGTTGTTGTGTGAGCATACGATAAGCAAACGCGCTGAAATTAAATCGAAAATTTAATATAATAACTGGGTCCGAAAAGCTATCTTCTCCATACGATCGAATTTGGACCTGAAACCTTTTCCATTATGTTCGGAATAGGCATATAACATTACGAACGCCTAGCGGCATGCCTCGATTGGAGGTCGAGATTTTGAGTTGCATTTATCGGACGTTTTGAATTTGAATTTAAATTTAATAGATATATATCTAGTCTCCTACAACCCAACATCCAGCTGCCTTTCCTTTAAATCACTGTCTCCACTCGTACATGCAAACATCATTTCCTCCCCTTTATTTCGTTTCACAGCAGAACACTTCATCATCTCGTTCAAAAATAAAAAAATCAAAACGAAAGAAATGGCCGCTCTATTTAAAATAAAATCGCGAACCTATTCTCCTTCAAATCAACAAATCGATTTCATTCAGAGGAAAAAGAGGAAAATGGCCGAAGCCTTTCATTTATATAAAAAAACGAAAACATTTCAATCGAGCTCGAGCAAACAAACGAAAAAAGATCGAACTCTAGGGCAGGCGATCGAGCAAACAAACGGAAAATGGCCGATGCCTGCAAAACGCGAATCGAAGGAGGAGGGATCGCATTCGTTCAATGGAAGGCGCGCGAGCTGGGGGTCGCACCGAGTTCGTTGAGCAAGGTACAGCGTGAGGCGATTCGCAAGGTCGGCGATTCAAAGCGTGAGCATAGTTCGCGAGCATTTAGGATTGGATAGCGAAGGGGGGAAGCAAGAGTCGTACTTGATTTTGGGGGTGACGTTCGCGATGGAGTTTGTTTTGGCGTCGTACAAGGGCAAATCTGGGCGCGCGCGTGGAGGTTTTCGATCGCGACGATCGATGCGGAGGTGAGCAGTTGTCGTTCGTGGCCAGGTTTGGCAGTGAGGTATTTTCTTTACTCGTATATATGCATAAATATATATATATATAGAATGTTTATAGCGAGATATATATATATACATGCAATTGTTTTTCAGTTTATACTTCATGTACATGAACAGGAGACTAAAAAGGAAAAATAATTGTAGTATACTTTTGAAAATATATATATATATGTGTGTGTGTATGTAAACAAATTTACAAGAAAGAAAAAAAAAAGAAGAAAAAAAATTTCTATTCTAATATATTTATGTACAGTAGCTGCCTCACTGTATATTTGTTTAAGTCCAATATATAGCCAGATTTTTTTTTTATTCTTACAAATATATGTTAAAAATTTATTTTAGTAAAGAAATTTCTCTCAGTTATATACAGAAAGAAATATATATAACTGAAATTTTTAAAGATTTGAAGTTGTGTAAATTAGATTTTAGGTCTATAAATTATTTAATAAAGATATATATGGGTAGTTTCAAAAGGAAAATGTTAGTTTAAAAGTAAACTATTAGTTTAAAATTCAGTAAATAAATAGTGATTAACTATTTAATTTATTCAAATATTAATGAATTGTATAAATGTTATACAAGGTCTAAAATGGAGAAAAATAAACCCGAATGGTCAAATTGGAAGTGGATGCTAATAAAATCAAAGGTGAGATCTTCTCACTCAAACAAAGGGTTTTGTTTAATTTTAAATAGTTATATTTAAAATTATTGATTGTGTTGATTGTGTGCTTGAATGATAGTATATATATAGTAATATATAGCAATATATATATATATATATTGGAATATGTATATATTGGAGTTGTTGATTTTCCCGCATAGCGGATGAGACCCTATGCGCTGCATAATAGCGGATTGATATTTTATAAATCCCATATACCGCAATATTCCACCTCGAAGTGGAATGGGTATTGTGCTAACATCTGTGGATGCAGGGAAATAGGTTGGAGGGATCCAACTGGATTCCTCAAATTATATGAATTTGTTTCATATGCTGTGTGATTATTTATTTATAATCAGTGAATGATTATATCTGTGATTGGATTTGTTGAAGGCTATAATTTAGCCAAATGTATTTTTGGTATCGTTGGATACCAGACATAAATGTAATTGGATTTTTGAAATTAAAGTTGGAAACTTTAAGTAAATTCTTTCGAAAGAATTGGGTGAAATTAAAAGAAGGGATTTAAAAGAAAGGGGAAAAATTGAATTTTGTAATCTTATCGAATTATTTCCAAAAATATAGGAAAGGATTTTTATAAAAGGATTTTGAATAATATTGTTTAAAAGTTGAAGAATTTATTTAAAATGGAATTTTAAATGGTTTGGAAGAGATAAAGGAATTTATTTTAAAAGGAGATAAATTTGTTTGAAATCCAATTGATAATTGATTTCGTATTTGAAGATAAATCTTTGGGAAATCGATATGGAAATTTATTTGATGTTGAATGAAAAATCGATTTGTGTTGAAATAAATTGGAAATCGATTTGTAAAATGATTTGGTATTTGAAATAAATTGGAAATCAATTTGTAATTGATTTGGGGTTGAAATAAATTTAGAAATCAATTTGAAAGTTGATTTGGTGTTGAAAGTGAATATTTGGAAAACGATTTGAAAATCGTGTATAAGTGAATATTTGGGAATGTAAATTCAAAATGGAATTTATAAAGGAAAGGGAAATTTGTTTTAAAATAAACATTGAATTATTTTAAAAGTGTGGAAATAAATTTACAGATTTGAAACGTAAATTTGATATAAATCGATAAGGATTTATTTAATTGGTTTAAATGGACCATTTTGTGATGAAGTGTGAAAATGTGATTTGAAATTTGTTTTCAAAGTGATGAAGTGTGAAAATATGATTTGAAATTGGTTTTCAAATGTTAAAGTGTGGAAAAATATATATCTTGTGAAGATATTTTGAAATTAAATAATTTGGGAAAAATTATTTAAATCTGATGATTGTTGTGAATGTTGTTTGATAGTTAAATAACCGACTATCAATATTTGCCTTTGAAATGGCACTTGATTTGTTTTTAAAACAAATGCTCATTATTCGGTTAAGCCGGGAGAGGACTTTGTGTCATATAACCCATTCCGAATAGTGATACGTCGTGAATGGATAGCAATTGAAGACCGGTGTGAAGACCGGGTATTTTCGAAAATGAAAGGACAACCTGTCGAATGTCTCTGCACCGAGTTGCTCTGGTATAGAGATTTATATCACTCTTCTTGTGATAGGGAGTCCGGATGTGATTAGTGAATACCCGGATTACAAGGGCTTCTTTGGAAGTGCCTACGGTTCCGTTCGATCCCGGAACGGACTTGTATGGATGTGTGGTCTGACATTACACTTTGAGATGTAAAGCTGGTTTCTATCAAATACATTTCTGTTGGTGGCGGAGAATTTATTCTCTTAGCTTAACACCCTTCTCTGAGACGTACGAGCTCGGAGGTTATGTAGTTGATGGTTACTAGTGATACATTCCCAATTTGGTAATGTGGCATACGAAGTGCTGTTGATCATTTGTTGATCAAAGCGTGGCTTTGTGAAAAAGCGTGGCTTTGTGAAAAAGTGTAGCTTTGTGGACGAGACTTCGTCGAGCCTCACAACCCGGTAATGGTCGAAACAGGAATGTTGCGGCAAAGGTTTTTAGGGGTAGCGCCCCTAGGTTATGTCATTTCCTTTTGGATAAAAGGTGATATCATGGTGTGGAGCCCAGATATTTTACCTATGTTGATGATGCAAATTTATTATACTTTGTGGTTGTTGCTTTGTGGTTGAGGATCCTCGGATAAAGGTCGGTAATGACCAGGGGATGACATAGCTCGTGTGGTAGTTACCAAGTTAAAGCTTGGTTAAAGCGTGAGGTAGCGTCGGCCTTGTGTTTGCAGAGATCCGGTTAGGTAATCGGGGCGTCTTTCCAGAGGCGTATCATTTCAGTGTAAGGAAGTTCCTTTGCCTGACCATTTGTTGGAAATCCAAAGAAACAATACGAACCCTGTACGGTTTTAGTTATAGAACCTGCCATTTACTTATGGTGGTCACCACTGTTTAGATAGTAGCTATAGTAGGCATACAATAATGGTTGTATGTTGGCTAAGATTAATATTATACTTTCAAAATGTTTTCCACGCTAGACATTAATAATAATATAAACTGATTTTTCGTAGTAAGCATCTTTGACTATCATAAGGAGAAATCTCCTCCAATTCTGCGTTTGCATTGTGTGTGTGGCGGGAGGCCTTATGGTAGTTTCATTTTCCAAAAGCATTGCGAAATTATTATATTTTCTTTGTGAAAATAACTGTTTTACGATCTCACACTAGTCACCACGATTGACTCGGAGTTTATTGTTCCCTTTCTAAACTCTGGGTGCCCATAATTTTCCACACGGGCAGCTAAGAGTTATGTTATCATGATATTCTGGATATTCTGGAGGTTTGGAGATGAGCTGGATGGCGAGACGTACTACCGTACTTGTTTATTTATTCCGCTGTGTATTCTGTGTGAGGACAAGTTTATATAACTGTCCATTGTTGTATTGAGTTGTATATTGACTCTGATTGATGTATGTATAAACTGATATAGTCTTTTGTTTTAAAGATAAGTCATTCATCTATTGTATATTGTTCCGCTGCGAATGTGAGATTCTGATATTGTTTCTGTTTCTGTTTTTCTGTTCTTTCTTTTCTTATGTCTTCTTCTACCTCTTCTTTTTAACCCTAATGGTTCGGTTTTCCGGCATTCGATTTGTGCGGCATTTAATACAGTGGACGTATTAATGTCGACCTTCGAGTGTCGAAAAGTCGTATCGTTACAAGTGGTATCAGAGCAGCCGGTTAAGCGATTACCCTGGCTCTGTTGGGTGTTACTCATTAGAGATAGAGTCAGTAGTACTCTAGAATGAGTGTGAGTGTAATAATAGATATGAGCGCGTATTTGTTAGTGAATACAAAATTTGTTTTGTATTGTGTTGACTTATCGGTTGATTGTTTATAGATTCTGGTCGGTGCAGTCTGGCCAACTGTAATCGATAGGGGTTTCTAAACTCTTAAACAAGATAAACTGACATAGTATTGTTTTAAAATAGGGTAAATGAAATAATTTTGCCCAAAACTATTTTTGTATAGAAAAGAAATCATTTTTCGTAAATTATTATAGTGTATGGATGCTTGGTTGTTAGGAAGAGATAATGTTGAATATTATCATTATTATATGGAAACGGAATAAGAAATAATGGTATAACCAAAGATTTGGAGATAAATTCATTTAACAAATGAAATTTATAAATATGAATTGAAAGATAAGGAAATAAAATTCATATACGAATGGGATTTGTAAAGGTAAATGGTAAATGTGATTTATAATTTGAAATAGAATTCCAAGAAGATATTTGAAAATAAAATTCATTTATGGAATGAATTTGTGAATGAACAAATGAAATTAAATTTGTAAATAAATGAATTGGGAATTGAATAATGAAATGAGATTGATTTGAATCAAGTTGAAGAAAAATCCAAACTTGGAAGAAAATAAAATGGATTGAATTCAAGTAAACTAACTTGATAATTTGTTAATTCATGAAATAATGAATTGGTTGAATTAAAGTTGAGATTGTGAGCTAAATTTGAAATGGTTTGAATGAAAACTTAGTTGATTAATGAGTTGAAAATGTGAAATTGAATAGTGGTAAATATATAACTTCAGTAATGAAGTGAAAATAAATACAAGAAGTGTATATAAATATTTGCATTGTTGTTGTCGAGTTTTGTACAATGGTTTTAAACAAATCGAATGGTTTTGTGAATATGAAATGTAAATTGAATTGAAATGGAATCAATTTAAATGATTATTAGCTTAAGTAATCATTTAGTTGCATGAATATTAACAAATTTGAATAGAAAGAGTTATCGTTTGACAAAAACGAGAATTAAATAAATCCTATGAATTGATAGAAGTGAAATAAATTGATTTTGGAATCAATTGAATTAGATATGAATTTGTTTCGCTTAAAAATGAATAGAATGTAAGAAAGTGAGTTGTAAATCACTTGAATTGAATAGAAATGGTATGTTAATTAGATGAAAGCAATTTAATTTGTATCGAAACCATATAAATTGCTAATGGAAATTGTTTTGGATGTATTGCTTATGAAAACTATGTGTTCACTATTGAAAATAAGTGAAATGTTAATAGATTTCCTATATATGTCACTTACGTGTTTAAACTGAGTAAGTGCAAGTTTTTGGAAGCCCTTTGGCTGCATTTGGTTGCGTAAAATGCTAATAAATAAGCCGCTTTGCTTAAAATGCTAATAAAGGTACGCCTACGCAATACAAAATAGGAAATATGAACTGTTTTTGCTTTTCCGACCGAGTGGGTCGATTTATATATATTTATATCTTTTGTCAAATTGCAAAAGCTCCTCCGTACAAAGGAGACTCCGCCAAAATTTTCTGAAAATTTTGGGAGTTAGAAATTTTTTGAAAATTTGGAAAATTTTGTTAACGGAAAATTGATTTTCAAATTGTAATGGAAACGTAGGAATTGAACTAGAAAATGAAAACCATTGTTTTGGGTTGGAGTTGAAAGCTTTGGAAAAAGTGAATACTGAGTTTTCACTAAGTGAATTTTTGAAGATAAAATGAATTCAAATAGAATTGAAATTGTAATTGAATTCAAATGGGATTGAAAATGCAAAGTTAAATGGAAATGAATATATAACTTTGTTTGTGAAGTGAAAATGAATATAAGAAAAAATTATATTGAACTTAAGAAATGGAGAAAATTCTTAAGTAAAAAAAAATTGGTGTTTGGAATCCAATAAGTGAATTTGGACGTTGTTGTTAAGTAAAGTATACAGGGGTTATATAGGAAAGTGGAATTGGATTTTGATTTCGAAGATAAATTTGAATTTGCTCAACAAAAGGTATGTGTTTAAATTTCAGTATGAAATTTGATTGGATTTTTTATTTTGCCACTTGGCATTTTGTTTTCTATTGGAATTTGAGAGTCCGTAGGGACATTTTGTAGTCGTACCGAGCTAGCCGCGCAAAGGAGACGCTGGCGAAATTTTTTGAAAATTTCGAGAGTTAGAAAATTTTTGAGAAATTTTGGGATAATTTAAAATTCGAATTTAAATTTAAATTTGAATTGGGAAGTAAAATAAAGTTGTTTGGAAACTATGGTTAAGATTTGGACAGTTAGTTGAAATGATGATCTTTAATAAAAAGATTTGGTTTGAAAATTTGAAAAAACTATTTGGTTTTGGGAAAGTAGTAAACGGGTATTGGAGCATTCTTCTTAACTTGTAATTTCGGGACGAAATTCTTTTAAGTGGGGAAGATTATAACGACCCTGAATTTTTGACATTTGAAATGGGAATATTTAATTGAGTTTAAATATTCGAATGATTGTTTAATTTGAAATTCAAATATCAGAATGAATTTGGTAATTAAATTATTGAATTTAATTATTGAAATTGGGTAAAAATTTGAATTTTCAATTTTAAGCCTGTTAAAAATGATTTGATGGCTTAGGAAATTTATATTGATAATTCTGAAGGTAATAGAACTTTCAGAATTGAATTTGAAACTGTTTTGTTCAGTTTGAGATTTTATCGTTTAATCAATATTTAAAAATAGCTTTCCGAGGCACAGTCTTGGAATTCGACGAAACCAGTTCCATTGGATCTGTAATAGTGTATTATTATCGGATTTCTATTTTCGTAATGTTTGGAGTAGTTGTGTGAGCATACGATAAGCAAACGCGCTGAAATTAAATCGAAAATGTAATATAATAACTGGGTCCGAAAAGCTATCTTCTCCATACAATCGAATTTGAACCTGAAACCTTTTCCATTGTGTTCGGAATAGGCGTATAACATTACGAATGCCTAGTGGCAAGCCTCGATTGGAGGTCGAGATTTTGAGTTGCATTTATCGGACGTTTTGAATTTGAATTTAAATTTAATAGATATATATATCTAGTCTCCTACAACCCAACATCCAGCTGCCTTTCTGATGCAGGCCAAGTATTAGGTCGTGACCAACCTAGCGAAACCTTAAGTCATTCGGGAATGATGAGTCGTTTACGACCTAAGAACATGGGACGGCCTAATGAAACCTTAAGTCGTTCGGAAATGATGAGTCGATTACGACCTAAGAACATGGGAGCTAACAAGGAAGTTCGCGAGGAAGGGATACAAAATGAAGCCATAAGTCGTGACCGACCTAATAATGCCTTTAAGTCGCTCCAGCGACTTAGTGAAGCTCGGCAACGACCTAGTGGAGAAGCACGAGTTGAGAATGCGCAAGACTTAAGTCGGCTACGACTTAAGGGAAGTGATTTAGGTCGTCTACGACCTAACGAGTATGCTGAAGAAGGGAGCTCATGACCTAAGATAAGTCGCATACGACCTACGACCTAGTTAGGTCGTGTGACGTGATGCAGCAGTTTTTCTCTTGAGTCGCTGAATTTTAGGTCGTGGCAATGTTAAGTCGTTTGTTGTTGAGTCGTGATACTGTTGAGTCGTGAATCGCGGCACCTGTTAACTCGTGAGCATTGATAAGTCGTATGTTGTGATATTGTGTTGTAATATGTTGTATATTTTAAGTCGTATGTTTTAAGTCGTTAAACATATTGTTAAGTCGTATGTTTTTAGGTCGTTCTGTATAAGTCGTGTGAGTTGTATAGGACATATAACTGTTGTAATGTTGAACCGGGGGAGTCTGTTAAGTCGCGTACGACTTAAGTTGAGTCGTGTGGAACTACTAGGTCGGCGACGACTTATGTGTTGTCTGTTTTGGGCATGTTGAGTTGTAAGCCTATAAATAGGCGGATTGGGTCATTTGTAATGTTTTTAGTTGATTTGAATAAAAACTTTTGTTTTGTTAGCTTTGTGCTTTCACCAAATTGGTAGTTGAGTGTAATCTCCTATCTCCTCTTTCGGCATTCGAGTGCACTCGGATCAACGATCGTTGAAGCCAATTCACGGTATCTAGTGCGCTAGATCAACGTCTGAAGAATTGCAGATCTTCCTTCACGGTATCGTGCGCGATCAACGTGACAAAGATAGCTAGAATTTGGTATCTTCGGATCAACGAATTTGGGCCTTTCAGTATTCTTCATTCCATCGATTGCTACTTTCACCGTATCATTCATTTTGTAATTCCTCTGCTGCGTCATTTGGTATCGGAGCTTGTTTTAGCAATCATAGCTAAATCGAGTCTTGGAGCCGAGAATTTCGAAGTTGAAGTGTTAGCCGAGCTTGAAGTGTTGAGCCAAGCTAAGTAGAAGTGTTGGAGATCGAATTTGTATCATTCGGAGAAACTTGTTGTTCATAGTGTTCATCGTGAAATTGCAACAAAGTTGGAGTTTTCGATCCATATCATTTTGGATCTAAATTCGAAAGGTGTTTGAAATTTGAAGTATAGCCGAGAGCTTGAAGTTGAAGATCGTACATCATTTGGTATCTTTTGATTTGTCCAAGCCGAGAATTGAAGTATTAGTGAAGTTTCAAATCATGCCGCCAAGAAGAGCCAATCGTCATCAAAACGTAGAAGCTTTGTATAGAAGAGAAGAGGCTGATGAGATGGAGCAAAGAATCAATGAGATAGTGAGACACTTAATGAAGGGATTGGACGATTAGAGAAGATGATGTTGGAGATGAATCAAAATCAGAGAAGGGTTTCACCTGAATCTAACCATGGGAGAAGTAGAGTTTCACCACAATCCAATCGAGGGAGAAGTGTTGATAATGATCATAGAAGTGTGAGCCGAGACAGTTATAGAAATGTTGATAACCGAGATCGTGATCGGAGGAATGCTGGTAGAAGGGATGTTGGTGGAAGAAACGATGGTAGTAGAGATGTTGGTGGTCAGGATCGACATCGATATACATCTGATTTTGAAGAGGAGTTCGAAGGTGGTAGTGTTCATGGACGAGGCCAAGGAAGAAATCAATCGGAGTATGATCACAAGTGGGAGTCTGGGATGAAGACTGAAATATCGGAATTCAAGGGTGGTATGCAAGCTGAGGAGTTCTTAGATTGGTTGTCTAATGTGGAGGAGATTTTTGACTTCAAGGAAGTTCCTGAACATCGTAGAGTGAAGTTGGTTGCTACAAGGCTGAGGGGTAGAGCTTTGGCATGGTGGCAGCAAACCAAACTTACACGTGAACGGATGGGGAAGTCAAAGATTGAATCTTGGGAGAAGATGAGGAAATTGATGAAAGCCACATTCTTACCTTATAATTATCAATCGCTTATGTATCAGAGGCTGCAAAACTTGAGGCAAGGAACGAAATTTGTGAATGACTATGCTGACGAATTTTATCAACTGATTGCAAGGAATGATATTATGGAGATGGAGGAACAACTGACAGCCAGATTTGTTGGAGGGTTGCGAATGCAGATACAGGATATGGTTAACATGTTTGATCCCAGATCTGTAGCGGAAGCACACCAGAAAGCGTTAGCTTGGGAGAAGCAGGGAAGACGAGGAGGTGGTGTGTTTACAAATTCCAACAATCCAGGGAAGGGAGTTAGTGGAAGTTCTAATGTTTCAAAAGCTGTTGCAAAACCAGTTGTGAATGAGGTTGGGAAGATGAAAGTCAATAATGGTTTCAAGTGTTATAATTGCCAAGAAATGGGCCACAAAAGTAATGAATGTCCAAAGCCGAAGAAGAGAGCTATGATAGCGGAGGTTGAGGATGAGGATGAAGAAGCTGAATGTTCCAATTCACCACCTGATGAGGAGGAAGAAGAAGTGTCGGGAGACGAAGTTTGTAATCTGATGATGAGGAGGTCTTGTTTGACACCAAAGAAAGAGGAGGATTGTAGTTGGTTGAGGAGCAATATTTTTCAGTCGACATGTACTATTCTGGGAAAAGTTTGCAAGTTTGTTATTGATGCTAGAAGCTGTGATAATATAATTTCTTTAGAAGCTGTGAGGAAGTTGGCATTGAAGACTGAGAAACCTCCGAAACCATACAAGTTGGCTTGGTTGAAAAAAGGCGGGGAGGTGAAGGTTGGACGAAGGGCTTGTGTGAAGTTTTCAATTGGAAAGAAATACAAAGACGAAATCTGGTGCGATGTGGTAGATATGGATGTCTGTCATTTGTTGCTGGGGAGACCGTGGAAATATGATAGGGCGGTGCAACATGATGGGCGTACCAACAGTTACATTTTCATGTTTGAAGGCACGAAGATTACTCTAGTTCCAAAGAAGCGACAACAAGAAGAAAACAAACTGGAGGAGATTGAAGAGCTGAAAACTTTATTATCCTTGAAGGAATTTGTTAAAGAAGTCGAAGAGGAGCCTGAAGTGTTTTTGTTAATTGGGCGTGAGAGCAGTGAAGTGGTGGAAATACCTGAAGAAGTTAAACCAGTACTTGAAGAATTTAATGATGTATTTCCTGAAGAGCTGCCAACGGAATTGTCACCGTTGAGGGATATACAACACCAGATAGATCTTGTTCCAGGTGCTGTGTTGCCACATAAACCACACTATAGAATGAGTCCGAAAGAACATGAAGAGTTGCGAAGGCAGGTAGAGGAATTGCTTGAATAGGGACGAATACAGGAGAGTTTGAGTCCGTGTGCTGTACCAGCATTACTCGTACCGAAGAAGGATGGTTCATGGAGAATGTGTACGGATAGCAGGGCACTGAATAAGATCACTGTCAGATATAGATTTCCGATGCCGAGACTTGATGATCTGTTAGATCAAATCAGTGGGTCTGTGATCTTTTCGAAGATTGATCTTAAAAGTGGTTATCATCAAATTCGAATTAGACTAGGAGATGAGTGGAAGACAGCGTTCAAGACAAGGGAAGGATTGTATGAATGGTTGGTCATGCCGTTTGGTCTGTCGAATGCACCAAGTACCTTCATGAGGGTGATGAACCAAATTTTCAGGCCGTACATTGGGAAATTTGTGGTGGTTTATTTTGATGATATTTTGATTTATAGTGCTAGTATAGAGGAGCATGTTCAACATTTGAGGAAAGTGTTAATTATCCTTCGTGAAGAACAATTCTACGCTGCTACGAAGAAATGTATTTTTATGGCGAGGAGTGTTTTATTTCTGGGGTATGTTGTATCAGAAGGAGGAATACAGGTTGATCAAAGTAAAGTTGAAGCTATCAGAGATTGGCCGCAACCTAAGACGATAACGGAGGTTCGGAGTTTTCACGGGTTAGCTTCATTCTATCGGAGGTTCATTCCACACTTTAGTAGTGTGATGGCACTGGTTACAGATTGTATGAAAGGGCAAGCAGTTTGCGTGGTCGGAGGAAGCAGGGGTTGCTTTTGAACGAATCAAGGAACTGTTAACAACAGCACCAATTCTAGCATTACCTGATTTTCAGTTGTTGTTTGAATTACATACTGACGCATCGAAGGTTGGAATTGGAGGGGTGTTGAGTCAGAGGGGGCATCCTATTGCATATTTCAGTGAGAAGTTAGCAGGAGCAAAGATGAGATATAGTACGTATGATGTGGAATTTTATGCTGTTGTGCAATCCATTAAACATTGGAGACATTACTTATTTCACAAGGAGTTTGTGCTATACACTGATCATGAGGCTTTGAAACATCTGCAAGGACAAGAGAAGATTTCGGCAGGGCATGCATCGTGGATTGCGTACCTGCAGCAGTTTACCTTTGTTGTAAAACACAAATCTGGGGTTACGAACCGTGTGGCGGATCCGTTGAGCAGAAGGAATCATGTGTTGACTACAATGAAGATAGAAGTGACAGGGTTTGATGTGTTGCCAGAATTATTTGTCGATGATCCTTACTTTGCAAAGTTTGTTGATGAAGTCAAGGAAGGAAAGACGGATGAGTTTGTAATGATGGATGGTTTTCTTTTTAAGGGAAATCGATTATGTATTCCTGAGTGCAGCTTACGTATGAAGATTGTAAAAGAGTTGCATAAGGAAGGACATGTGGGCAGGGATCGAACTTTACAATTAATTTCTCAATCTTATTATTGGCCTTCGTTGAAACGGGAAGTAGGGAAGTTTGTGGAGAGATGCCATATTTGCCAAGTATCCAAAGGGACAGCGACGAATGCGGGATTGTATATGCTGTTACCTGTACCTGTTAAACCATGGGTTGATATTAGTATGGATTTTGTTTTGGGATTACCGAGAACTCAAAGGGGGAATGATTCGATATATGTCGTAGTGGACAGGTTTTCAAAGATGGCACATTTTATAGCATGTAAGAAGACAGCTGATGCCGTCCGTGTTGCTGAGTTATTCTTCAAAGAGGTGTATCGTTTACATGGTTTACCTGAATCTATTGTTTCAGATCGGGATACTAGATTTTTAAGTCATTTTTGGCTAAGTTTGTGGAAGATGGTGGGAACGAAGTTGAATTTTAGCAGCGCTTATCATTCGTAGACAGATGGACAGACCGAGGTTATGAACAGATCATTGGGGAATTTATTGCGATGTCTTGTGAAGGACAATCTGAAGAGTTGGGATATGAAGCTATGTCAAGCGGAATTTGCTCATAACCATGCAGTGAACCGGAGTATGGGATTCAGCCCATTCCAGATTGTATATTCAAGTTTGCCAAGGGGACCGTTGGACTTAACGGTAGTACCACAACCGAAGGGGGTGGTAAAACGAGCTGTAGATTTTGTTGATGGATTGACTGAATGTCATAAAATCGTTCAGGAACGATTGGAGAAAGCGAATGAGAAGTACAAACGATCTGCAGATCTGAAGCGAAGAAATGTTGAATTTAATGAAGGTGATTTGGTTTATGCAGTGTTAACAAAGGATCGTTTTCCGGTGGGAACGTACAATAAATTGAAAGCGCGGAAGATTGGTCCAGTAAAAATTTTGAAGAAAATCAATGAGAATGCGTATCAATTGAAATTGCCGGATAATGTTCATACTTCTGATGTGTTTAACGTCAAATACTTAGTTCTGTATCATGGGGATGAGTGTGTTGCGGAGGAGGAAAGTGCAAATTCGAGGACGAATTTCTCTCGACCAGGGGAGGATGATGCAGGCCAAGTATTAGGTCGTGACCGACCTAGCGAAACCTTAAGTCGTTCGGGAATGATGAGTCGTTTATGACCTAAGAACATGGGACGACCTAATGAAACCTTAAGTCGTTCGAAAATGATGAGTCGATTACGACCTAAGAACATGGGAGCTAACAAGGAAGTTCGCGAGGAAGGGATACAAAATGAAGCCATAAGTCGTGACCGACCTAATAATGCCTTTAAGTCGCTCCAGCGACTTAGTGAAGCTCGGCAATGACCTAGTAGAGAAGCACGAGTTGAGAATGCGCAAGACTTAAGTCGGCTACGACTTAAGGGAAGTGATTTAGGTCGTCTACGACCTAACGAGTATTGTGACGCCCCACCTCTATGCCCACGCTAGTCAAGAACACTACTGTGTAGTGCTGTTAACTAGCACGGAGAATAAGGCTGTTGAGGAGCGACCATCCATGTAACTTCTTTGGGCGAGCACCGATATGTCAGATGGAATAGAATGCATATCACTTAAGGAGGAAATCCGACATACCGATACAAACTCAAAGCTATCACACGGTGGCTATATATAATCTTCGGAAAACAAACATAGAAATAATCATAACATAAATCAGTCACATACATCCATATCACAAAGGCGGAAGAAGATATGAATAAATATATAACACATGAAAGTGTACACCAGAGTAGTGGTTGGAAAAATCCACGACAATACAAAAGAATAGCAACACGTGCTATACAAAAGAATAAGTACACAACATAGAGTCTATATCTCAAATGTGTACATCCAAAAACTACTAATCTATGTAGTTAGCCAAAAGTCAGAATAGTCTTGAAGAGAAGTCAAGCAGAAGCACCTGTTACATCTCGGTCTGACCCGAGTATTATTTATAAGAAAATAATAAACGGGTCAGTCTAGCTATAAATATCAGATGATATGGTATAAAGTAAAAGACATGACATGAACATGTAACAACCATGGTGGCATACTACTATAAGTATGTAATTGAAAATCAACAAGAGATTAATCAATATCACAAGAATCTTCTCAAAGATAAAATAGGGTATCATACCCTAAACTTGTATTCAAAACAAGTCAATGGCACACGAATTCACCAATGCACAAAAATTGATAAACATATCAATAGAAATCACAAAAATTGGTGAAGCACAAAATTCCAGAAATCATCACAAGAAATCCAGAAATCACAAGAAGGGGGGAGGCCTATCACAAGACGGGAGTATGAAAACTCACCAACACATGTAACACAAGATGAGACGCTATCTCATGGTAGCTAACCATTAATTTTGATCCGAAGCTCCACAAGAATGGCCCGAAGACCGTGGGTCGCTACCCCACTTCTATGTGATGGTGAAACATCACACAAGCGGGGTTTAGTCTCCCTCGTAGACAAAGAGACATCGCACAGTTGCTAGTCTAAATCACAACAATGACCATCATGATCATAAGGAAGTGTCAATCACTCCAAGCTAGTAAATATATGAGTTTAACTTCATGTCCCATAACCACTTGCTTAACTTAAATATTTACGAACAAGTTGTAAATCTTCACTAGAAAATTGTCACAAAAGATTCAGTCGAACAAGTCCAAGAATTAACCGACGAAGTAAACGCAAGCGTTTCATACCACCTGTTTTGCTAGGCCGTTTAATTAGATTTCTCATCCGAGTGAAATAAAGGCTTGTATATACTAATAGGTTGGAAAACGGTTTTATAAATGAGTTTGATATTGAGCATAGAGTTGAAATCATTTTAATGAAAGAGTTTTGATATTTACTACTAGTATAGAAAACCTTTATATTTTTAAAGTGACAAATCACGAAAACGATTGTAGAAACATTCAATCGTCAAAATTCACATTTGAAGACGTGAATAAAATCCAAAGAAATCAATAACGAATCCATCAAAAATGGATATTCTAAAAAATCCAAAGAAAGAAGTCATCAAAGTCGATAATAATTAATAACAATAAGTCGGATCGACAAAAATCGATAAACCTTGGAAATTTACTCGAAAATAGGCAAATTAGGCAAAATCAACAGTTCAGACGTCTAAATATTTAATTTAGACGGCTAAATATGATTACAGACGTCTGAAAAGTTTTGTTCAGACGTCTAAAAGGTCTAAAATTGAAACAGAGAGTAAAAAACATTTTGAACTATATTCAGACGTCTAAATTTTTTGTCATAGACGTCTATATTTGATCTCAAACGTCTGTATTTTTGTTACAGACGTCTGTATTTGGTTTCAGACGTCTGAAATTTAATTCAGACGTCTGAATTTTTCTGCTAGGCAAAAAAAACAGCCTAGCTCAAAATCGACGAATCCGAACCGAAATGCGATCGAACGAGCGACGAACACTAAGGGTTTACGCCAATCGGCAACCTAGCCCTATAGGCACTTCGATGCATCACCAAAAACATGTTTAAACATCCATAAAAGGATTTTCACAAAAATTAAACCAAAACACCAAAAATTGGAATACACACAAAATCAATGCAAACCAAAATCAAATGCACATGGACAAGTGTTAGGAATTCATACCTAACAACAAAGATAGATATAGACATAGATGTGAGATAAAATCTCACCTTTTCACAAAAACAATGAAGAAGGAGCTTGAAAGCAAATGGAGAATCAACCACTCTTCAACACAACCAAAATGAGCTTGAATCTATGCTCAAAAAGGAGAACATTCCCAAAGTTAGGTTTAGGAATTTCTGAAATTGATAAAAGAATGAGTTGGAGAAGAAGAAGAGGAGACTTACCAAAGCTTCTTCTATTAGTTTGGAGCTAGAACTTGATTTGTAAATGGAAACTAGAGTTTGGAGTTTTAATTTCCCATTCCACTCACCATAAATCTCTTTAGAACTGAAAAGAGGAGGAAGTGAGAGTGAATGGGGAGGAGAGGTTCAGATTTGAGTATAAGTTAGCTAGTGGGCTGAACCCAAACCCAAATCCCAAAGTGAAAATGGTCAAATTTTTTACTAGCTCCAAGCATATCGAAGCTTACACTCAAAAAGATCGCAAACGACATTTTGAACTCTATGGGGGTGGTCTCGAGTCCTAATTTGACTGTTTGCAAAAAGTAGCTTTTCGGACTATAATCCGACTAACAATAAAATATTTAAATAAAATATTTAAATATAAAATCGACAAATATGCGGGTTGTTACAGACTCCCCTCCTTAAAGAAATTGCGTCCTCGCAATATATGTAAGATGGAGATAAAAAGTAACAACCATAACGGCATATTAACACAAAAGAAATTTGAAATTAGAAGTTTACCTCAAAGAGCATGAGAAAGCAAGTTCGGATGTATTCGCTCGATGAATTCTCTAGTTTCCCAAGAGCAGTCCTTAGGATTAGAGGACCATTGAACTTTAACAAGCGGAATATCTTTATTTCGAAGTCGCTTAACCTCCGAAGCAATAATTTGAATAGGATGCTGCTCATAAGTTAAATTAGGTGAAACTTCAATCTCTTTTACAACACCGGGCTCAAGAATAGAATCGGAATCCCGAAGGCACTTCCGTAATTGAGAAACGTGAAACACGTCATGCATGGTAGAAAACTGAGCCGGTAATGAAAGGCGATAAGCCATGGAGCCAATACGTTCAATGATAGGAAATGGCCCAATATATCGAGGCGCTAACTTTCCCGATCGGCTGAAGCGTACAACACCCTTCATAGGTGAAACACGAATAAATACAAGATCCCCCACAGAAAATTTTAATTTTCTTCTTCGGTTATCGGCATAGGATTTTTGTCTACTCTGGGCTTCTTTCATCCTATGACGAATAAATTCAATCTTTTCTGTGGAATCCCGAATAAAATCTGGACCTAAGACCAGCTTCTCACCGGCCTCAAGCCAACAAGATGGAGATCGGCATGGCCTTCCATAGAGTGCCTCAAAAGGTGCCATACCAATAGTGGATTGGAAGCTATTATTATAGGAAAACTCAACAAGAGAAATATGATCTTCCCAACTTCCACCGAAATCAAGCACACAAGAACGAAGAAGATCTTCAAGAGTTTGATTTACACGCTCAGTTTGTCCATTGGACTGGGGGTGATAAGCGGTGCTAAAATTAAGCTTTGTTCCCAAAGCTTTTTGAAGACTCTTCCACAGTCCATTAGTAAACAATGGATCCCGATCACTAACAATGGAAGAAGGAACTCCATGCAGTTTAACAATTTCTTTGATAAAAAGTTTGGCTAAAAGTGGAACGGTTCGGTTCGATCGAACAGGAATAAAATGGGCAGATTTAGTAAGTCTGTCAACGATCACCCATAAACTATTATGACCCGAACGAGAACGGGGAAGGCCATCAATAAAATCCATGGAAATTTGATCCCGTTTCCAAATTGGAATTTCCAATGGTTGCAATAACCCACCGGGCCTTTGATGCTCGGCCTTAACAAGTTGGCAAGTCATGCAACACTTAACAAAGCTAGCAATATCAGATTTCATTCCCTCCCAGTAATAGAGTCGTTTCATATCCGTGTACATTTTACTACTACCGGGATGAATGGAATATTTGGAACGATGAGAATCTTCTAGTGTATCTTTACGAAGATCTCCAGTATTTGGTACGATAAGCCTACCAAATTTTCGAATGCCGCCGCGAAAATCAATATCAAAGTCTTTCAATACTTCAATATCGGTTTTATCCTTAAGATTTTGGCCAAGCAAAGCCAATTCAGGATCTAGCTGTTGAGCTTCAAGAATGCGGTCTAAAAGAGAAGGACGAACCTCAAGGCTACATAGGACAAAAGATGAACATAAATCGGAAACACGATCTCGAATTTCACAAGTGGACAAAACTTCGAGATCGTTCCATTCAGATATCATCATGGAAACAACCGCTTGTTGCTTGCGACTAAGTACATCGGTAACTCGATTTCCCTTTCCGGGAGTATAAAGGATATCAAGATCATAAGAGGCAAGGAACTCAAGCCAACGCCGTTGATGCAAATTAAGTTCCATTTGAGAAAATAAATATTTCAAAGACTTATGATCAGTATAAAGTATAAATTTCTCCCCCAAAAGATAGTGTCGCCAAATACGAAGGGCGAAAACGATAGTCGCGAGTTCTAAATCATGTGTGGCGTATCTAGTCTCAACTGGCTTCAATTGCCTAGAAGCATAAGCAATAACACGTTCTTTTTGCATAAGAACGGCACCCAAACCAACGCGACTAACATCGGTATAAACAACAAAATCTCGATTCCCCTCGGGAATAACAAGAATAGGAGCACCAGAAAGAAGTTATTTTAATTTCTGGAAAGAAGATTCACATTTGTCCGACCAAATGTATTTAACACCTTTCTTCGTTAAGCCAGTAAGAGGCACGGCAATCTTAGAAAAGTCTTTTATGAAACGTCGGTAATAACCCGCCAACCCAAGGAAGCTACGGATTTCCATTACACTCTCCGGTCTCTTCCAATTTTGAATCGCTTCAATCTTAGAAGGATCCACTGATATTCCAGATTCGGAAATAATATGGCCGAGAAACTTCACACTAGATTGCCAAAAATGGCATTTAGAAAAATTCGCTTTTAGTTGATTGCTCCTAAGAGTTTCCAATACAATTCGAAGATGCGTTTCATGTTCCTCCTCGGTTTTAGAATACACAATAATATCATCAATAAAGATGAGAACGAACCGATCGAGGAAATCTTTGAAAACTCGATTCATGAGGTCAACGAAATAAGCCGGAGCATTCGTTAAACCGAATGGCATAACTAGCCATTCATAAGATCCATATCGAGTATGGAATGAAGTCAAAGGAATACTATCCACTGCAATACGAAGCTGATGAAAACCGGTAGCCAAGTCCAATTGTGAAAAGACTCTAGCACCACTAAGCTGATCAAACAGATCATCAATCCAAGGTAAAGGATATTTATTCTTAATAGTTAGATCATTAAGCTTGCGTTAGTCGACACAAAGCCTAAGTGTACCATCGGACTTACTTACGAAAATAGCTGAAGCTCCCCAAGGCGAGGAACTAGAGCGAATTAGTTGCTTCGTCTCTAACTCGGATAATTGTTTGCGCATCTCTTCATTCTCCATATTAGACATGCGATAAGGAGGACGAGTAATAGGTTGAGCTCCAGGTATAAGATTAATTTTGAACTCAATTGCTCGCTTAGGTGGTAGTCCTAAAACGGGCTCAAAGATGTTTGAAAATTCACGAACGACGCGAATAAGAGAAATGACATCCTCCTCGTCATCATTATCATCATCACGAGGATTTAAAGAATATAAAGATGCAACCAAAGCAGAATCCGAATCTTTAAGAACAATAGAAATCTGATTAACAGATTGCGGATGACGGAGATAAATAGTCCGCTCAGGACATAGTATATGAGTTTCATAACGAGTAAGCCAATCCATACCCAAAATCATTCCAAAGCCCAAATAACGCATGATATGCAAATCGGCTAGGAAAGAAAAATCACACAAAATAATCTCGACGTCTTTACAAAGCAAACTAAGAGTTGTAGATCCTCCAACTGGATTCGAAATTCTTAAAGAAGTCATCAAAGCAACAACACTTAAAGAAAATGTATCGACAAGTTCCATTGATATAAAAGAATGGGATGCACCCGTATCAAAGAGAACTCTAATAGGTTAATCATGAAATAATATAATGCCATCAAGGACAGAATGAGACATACCTAGACCGCGAGATGTGTTGCTAGGGGCTTGAGCAACATTTAACTTTCCCTCCTTGTTGCCTTGACGTTTGGGGCATAAATGTATATAATGATCCGAGCTCTTACAATAGCGACAAGAACATGGCTTTGAACACTTGTTTGCAAAATGGTCCTTAGAACCACAGTTATAGCATTGCCCGCTACTAGGGGTATAAGTCTTTGCTGCTGGAGGTGCAGGTTTCCCCTTTTTGTTGGGATAAGGACCTTTGAATTTGTTTGGCCTCTTCTTGTTGTTCAAGTTTGGTTTGGAACCCACCACTTCAACCTCACTTTCCCTATATGCCTCTTCAAGACGAAGAGCGATATCAATGAGTTGGTCGAAAGAAACTTCCAATTTAAGAAGTAATGGCTTCTTGAGATTCTTGTTTAAGCCATAGACAAATCTTTGATTCTTCTTCAATGGGGTGTTGATGTATTCAACCCCATATTTAGACAATGACTCGAAGGATGCAACATAATCTGTCACAGAGGATTCACCTTAAACAAGGTCTACAAAACGACGGGCCAATGTCACTTTCTCTGCTTCTGGTATGAATTTTAATTCAAAGCGTTCCCTGAATTTCTCCCAGGTGAGATCTGCTTCATTAATTTCAGAAACAAGAAGTTCGTACCAATCCAATGCTCTCTCCTGGAGCATACTGGAAGCCACCTGAACACGGTGAAGATCGATAAGATTCATGCGAGAAAAGATTCGATCGCATGTTCTTAACCAAGCCTGGACCTCGATAATAGTTTCGGAACCTTTGAATGGTTTCCCACCCAAGTTGGTATAATCGCTGCACAAGCGTGCAAATCCAGACTTTGGTTGAGTAGGTTCCGGATTAGGGCCAGCTGCTTGAGCATTCTTTACTAAATCAAGAAGCTGTTGAGCAGTCATGAAAACTCCATCCTGGGGAGTGACAGTAGATGGTCCACCTCTGGGACGACCTGGTCTAGACATTCTCTTCTTTTAGGAAGAGAAAAGAAGAAAAGTTATTCTCCAAATAATTATCAAGCAAGTCTTGATAGATAAAACAAGGATACATAAAAGGAAATAGGATAATTCGGTTCGAGGACTCGAATTAAATCCTAAGGCACGACTCCTAAGTTGGATTTAGGACGATGATCCTTGTTAAGTTACTCTACATTGTTCCGAAGTTTGGCTCTGATACCAAGCTGTGACGCCCCACCTCTATGCTCTACAAGAATGGCCCGAAGACCGTGGGTCGCTACCCCACTTCTATATGATGGTGAAACATCACACAAGCGGGGTTTAGTCTCCCTCGCAGACAAAGAGACATCGCACAGTTGCTAGTCTAAATCACAACAATGACTGTCATGATCATAAGGAAGTGTCAATCAATCCAAGCTAGTAAATATATGAGTTTAGCCTCATGTCCCATAACCACTTGCTTAACTTAAATATTTACGAACAAGTTGTAAATCTTCACTAGAAAATTGTCACAAAAGATTCAGTCGAACAAGTCCAAGAATTAACCGACGAAGTAAACGCAAGCGTTTCATACCACCTGTTTTGCTAGGCCGTTTAATTAGATTTCTCATTCGAGTGAAATAAAGGCTTGTATATACTAATAGGTTGGAAAACGGTTTTATAAACGAGTTTGATATTGAGTATAGAGTTGAAATCATTTTGATGAAATAGTTTTGATATTTACTACTAGTATAGAAAACCTTTATATTTTTAAAGTGACAAATCACGAAAACGATTGTAGAAACAATCAATCGTCAAAATTCACATTCGAAGACGTGAATAAAATCCAAAGAAATCAATAACGAATCCATCAAAAATGGATATTCTCAAAAATCCAAAGAAAGAAGTCATCAAAGTCGATAATAATTGATAACAATAAGTCGGATCGACAAAAATCGATAAACCTTGGAAATTTACTCGAAAATAGGCAAATTAGGCAAAATCAGCATTTCAGACGTCTAAATATGATCACAGACGTCTGAAAAGTTTTGTTCAGACGTCTAAAAGGTCTAAAATTGAAACAGAGAGTAAAAAACATTTTGAACTATATTCAGACGTCTAAATTTTTTGTCACAGACGTCTATATTTGATCTCAAACGTCTGTATTTTTGTTACAGACGTCTGTATTTGGTTTCAGACGTCTGAAATTTATTTCAGACGTCTGAATTTTTCTGCTAGGCAAAAAAACAGCCTAGCTCAAAATCGACAAATCCGAACCGAAATGCGATCGAACGAGCGACGAACACTAAGGGTTTACGCCAATCAGCAACCCAGCCCTATAGGCACTTCGATGCATCACCAAAAACATGTTTAAACATCCATAAAAGGATTTTCACAAAAATTAAACCAAAACACCAAAAATTGGAATACACACAAAATCAATCCAAACCAAAATCAAATGCACATGGACAAGTGTTAGGAATTCATACCTAACAACAAAGATAGATATAGACATAGATGTGAGATAAAATCTCACCTTTTCACCAAAACAATGAAGAAGGAGCTTGAAAGCAAATGGAGAATCAACCACTCTTCAACACAACCCAAATGAGCTTGAATCTATGCTCAAAAAGGAGAACATTCCCAAAGTTAGGTTTAGGAATTTCTGAAATTGATAAAAGAATGAGTTGGAGAAGAAGAAGAGGAGACTTACCAAAGCTTCATCTATTAGTTTGGAGCTAGAACTTGATTTGTAAATGGAAACTAGGGTTTGGAGTTTTAATTTCCCATTCCACTCACCATAAATCTCTTTAGAACCGAAAAGAGGAGGAAGTGAGAGTGAATGGGGAGGAGAGGTTCAGATTTGAGTATAAGTTAGCTAGTGGGCTGAACCCAAACCCAAATCCCAAAGTGAAAATGGTCAAATTTTTGACTAGCTCCAAGCATATCGAAGCTTACACTCAAAAAGACCGCAAACGACATTTTGAACTCAATGGGGGTAGTCTCGAGTCCTAATTTGACTGTTTGCAAAAAGTATCTTTTCGGACTATAATCCGACTGACGATAAAATATTTAAATATAAAATCGACAAATATGCGGTTGTTACAAGTATACTAAAGAAGGGAGCTCACGACCTAAGATAAGTCGCATAGGACCTACGACCTAGTTAGGTCGCGTGACGTGATGCAGCAGTTTTTCTCTTGAGTCGCTGAATTTTAGGTTGTGGAAATGTTAAGTCGTTTGTTGTTGAGTCGTGATACTGTTGAGTCGTGAATCGCGGCACCTGTTAACTCGTGAGCATTGATAAGTCGTATGTTGTGATATTGTGTTGTAATATGTTGTATATTTTAAGTCGTATGTTTTTAAGTCGTTAAACATATTGTTAAGTCGTATGTTTTTAGGTCGTTCTGTATAAGTCGTGTGAGTTGTATAGGACATATAACTGTTGTAATGTTGAACCGGGGGAGTCTGTTAAGTCGCGTACGACTTAAGTTGAGTCGTGTGGAACTGTTAGGTCGGCGACGACTTATGTGTTGTCTGTTTTGGGCATGTTGAGTTGTAAGCCTATAAATAGGCGGATTGGGTCATTTGTAATGTTTTTAGTTGATTTGAATAAAAACTTTTGTTTTGTTAGCTTTGTGCTTTCACCAAATTGGTAGTTGAGTGTAATCTCCTATCTCCTCTTTCGGCATTCGAGTGCGCTCGGATCAACGATCGTAGAAGCCAATTCACGGTATCCAGTGCGCTAGATCAACGTTTGAAGAATTACAGATCTTCCTTCACGGTATCGTGCGCGATCAACGTGACAAAGATAGCTAGAATTCGGTATCTTCAGATCAACGAATTTGGGCCTTTCAGTATTCTTCATTCCATCGATTGCTACTTTCACCGTATCATTCATTTTGTAATTCCGCTGCTGCGTCACTTTCCTTCAAATCACTGTCTCCACTCGTACACGCAAACATCATTTCCTCCCCTTTATTTCGTTTCACAGCAGAACACTTCATCATCTCGTTCAAAAATAAAAAAATAAAAACGAAAGAAATGTCCGCTCTATTTAAAATAAAATCGCGAACCTATTCTCCTTCAAATCAACAAATCGATTTCATTCAGAGGAAAATGGCCGAAGCCTTTCGTTTATATATAAAAAAACGAAAACATTTCGATCGAGCTCGAGCAAACAAACGGAAAAAGTTCGAACTCTAGGGCAGGCGATCGAGCAAACAAACGGAAAATGGCCGATGCCTGCAAAAAGCGAATCGAAGGAGGAGGGGTCGCATTCGTTCAATGGAAGGCGCACGAGCTCAGTGTCGCATTCGTTCAATGGAAGGCGCACGAGCTCGGGGTCGCACCAAGTTCGTTGAGCAAGGTACAGCGTGAGGCGATTCGCAAGGTCGGCGATTCAAAGCGTGAGCATAGTTCGCGAGAAGTTAGGATTGGATAGCGAAGGGGGAAGCAAGAGTCGTACTCGATTTTGGGGGCGACGTTCGCGATGGTGTTTGTTTTGGCGTCGTACGAGTGCAAATCTGGGCGCGCGCGTGGAGGGTTTCTGTAACGACCCGTTATTTTCAACCATTCGCATCCATTATAAGTGTATAGGTAGACACTCATGCTGGAATTGAATTGCTCAAAATACCGCGTTGTAAATAAAAATTTGGCAAAATCTCAGAATATACAGTCAATAAATATAATCACAGATCACAGACACAGAGTAAAATAATGCAGCGGAAGTAAAAGAAATAGTAGTTTATGAAGCTACTATATAAATATAACAAAGTTACATAAGATACAACAGAAGAAATAGAGTACAACAGAAGAAATAGAGTACAATAGAAGTTTCCATATGATAACCAAGTACAAGCTGAATAGAACAACCGAACTGAAATAGATAGGACAAGACAAGCAGATCATCTCCAGCGATTCAAATCTCCAAGAGTGTGGAAATCCAAATCTATGAATAACTCAGGCTGACCCGAGCGTAAAGCAAAACACAAAACACTCGAGTCAGGACAATATATACTTATATAATGTAAACCAACTCAAGTGAACTGTAATAAAGGTACAAGTAACTTAAAGAATGCTTGGGATCGCCCATTCTTTAAGGATCCGTTAAACTATCTACTATGTAGTAATATTCGCTATATACAGTAGTGTCTAATAAGTAAAGTATAATCATATAGAAAATAGCGTTAAGGGGATGGAGAACCTTAACGCGGTCGGATCTTAAAATCATAATCGTAGTAAAGCTCGATATGGTAGGTGACACGGCACAACTAGGCAATGCCAGGGTAGATATACCAATTACGCATCCGGACTAGTGGTGACGCATAGCAGCCACTACCGCCCACCTCGAACAACACTCCCAATCAAGGGTGGCCACCAAATCAATCACAAGTAATAGAATGGTATCGAAGAAGTGTGTCCGATCAGAGGTGCTACCTCCTTGGTCCGTCAATCGCTCCTGTTTTAGCCACCTTATGCCAACTCACGGGAGTTGGGTCCACGTATATACCTTAGGATCGTCGCCACCATCCTACTTCATTCTGGAAACTCCACCGCGTACACAGTTGTCAAAGTGGTTTTCGGTATCGACAGAGAGTATGTCCATATCCGATCCTGGTCTCTTTAACAACCAATCGTTATTATAACCCGTGGTTATAATTTAAAAACAGTTTATACTTCAACATAGAATATCATTTCAAATCCAAATCTTTATCAAAATAAAGATCAAATCATTTCCAAACCATTTAATATATCAAAATGTCATATCTTTCCAAAACTTCATTTCAAATCATTTCAATATATCAAAATATCATATCTTTCCAAAACTTCATTTCAAATCATTTTAATATCAAAATATCATATCTTTGATAGTTATACTTCGAAACAAAAATCATTTTTATTTCAAAACTATATTCATTTCAAAACAATATCATTTCCATTTCAAACATATATTCACCTTTCAAAATAGTTTATACTTTCAAAGTTATAATTCTTTTGAAACTAAAACATTTGAAATCATTATACTTTGAAAATCACA
The DNA here is from genome assembly GCA_030737815.1 of Allium fistulosum. NCBI lineage: Eukaryota > Viridiplantae > Streptophyta > Magnoliopsida > Asparagales > Amaryllidaceae > Allium > Allium fistulosum. Next base: position 1,285,862,872 of record CM060903.1, on the reverse strand, counting down.
ACATTTCGAAAACATATATTTGAAATAATCTTTTAATTCTACATATTTACAAATTTATTAAATTAAACCCAAATTCCAAATTTTAATTTAAATTTAATTCAAACCATCATTTTCAACTCAAATTTAGTTTACTAACAAACCATTTCAAATCTTATAATTCCAAATATAGGTTTAATTCACAAAATACAATATTCAATCTTTAGTATATTTCAAAGCTTAAATATCCCACATTTCATAAATTCAAAATCATTTATATACATTTCAAAATATCAAAATATTATTCAAAGCATCATTCATTTATATTTCATTTAAATACCATTTGAATCCATTCATTTTATTAAATTTAAATACCATTTTAAACTCACATTAAAATCAAATTCTTCCATTTAAAACCATTTAAATGTCTCTTCATTATCTTTAGAAATTCAACATTTAATTTCCAAAATTATATCATTTTCCAAAGATTATTTTTCATTAAAATTTATTAAAACAACAAAATACAGTTTCCGTAGCACTTACAAATTGCTACGTAAAGTTATAGTTTAAAATAGTTCATTTAACAAAACGACAGCACTTAAATGATGTAATATATTTCCACTAAATTTAAAATAACTTAAATGTTAAGTTTAACCACTACAGCACTTACAAAGTGCTATAATGGCCTTTATTTCAAATTAACTTTTTAGTTCATTTAAACAACTACAGCATTTGAAAAATGCTGTAATATCTTTTACATACATTTCAAAAATGCTGTCAAATCAAATTCAGAGTTTAATTACCATTTCACAAATTTAACTAAATTTCCAATTTTATTTAATTAACTTAAACCTTTAATTAAAACTAAATTTCACATTTCCAAGTCAAGTTATATTTTAAAAGATCACTCTTAAACATTCATTTATTTAACCACTTAAATTCATAGAAAAATCAATAATACTTTAATAAATCACTTAAATTCAAATTTAATCAAATTATCATATTTACCATTTCCAAATAAAATTTAATATCCATTTTATTTATATAACTTAAATATCATTTTTAACCAAAATTCCAAATTTCCAACTTAAGTTATATTTCAAAAATCCAGTTAAACCTTTCATTAATTACATTTTTAACACATAGAAAAAATCATAATTTCTTTAATTCAAAATATTTCAAAATCTGTTTAAATCAAATTTCATAAATTTATATTTTTAAAATACTTAAAAATATCCAAAACACTTTTTAAAATAACCACGGGCCTGTATATAGTTTTCTAACCTAGTTCAAGTGATACGGATATGTATCATTTCAATCCGCAGTTTAAAAAGAAAAATCCGGGTTCTATCATTTCAAACCCGCAATCCCAAGTAAAATAGATGAACTTGAAAATTGCTCAAGCCTATCATTTCAGCCCATAACGATTTTCCTTGTTCTAAAGTCCGTTCGGGTATGTATCATTTCAACCCATAGTGATTCTAATCTACAGGGAACTTGCAGTGTGATAAACTGATATAAATAACAGAATAGCATGATATAATAGTAACATAAGAGATAACAGGTGTATAAGCATGTGTGAACATCATATGATAATAATATAAGCATATATAACATGATGATATACATTACAGATTCAAATGGTGTCAGTTTACTAGTTATATAAGTACACATCGTCTGGTGAGAATTACTCACCTTTTTACGCTGGAGTTTGCAAAAAAAAATACACAGAATAGACTCCAGAAAGCACGATATAGCATGGCACAACACGACATTGATTCAAGTGAGAAGAGAGAGCCAAGATATGGTCTTGTAAACAACACCCAAACAAGACAAAACAATATACACATGAATATATTTAACACAAAAACAATGTTGAACAAATTGAAATACAAAGCAACAAAGACAAGACCTTGCCTCAACCATTCAAGTGCTTGGCCATGACATCATTTGGCTCAGCCATGATCAGGTCTAGACCCGAATGCTCATCCAATGGTCAGCAAAAAGAAGGTAAAACAATGGGATGTGAAGAGGTAGGAGTTACAACATCAAGAATGCAAAGGGACAAGGCAAAAGAGAAGGGTTTTGGTGCATTTTTGGCTCGGTTATGACCACATATAGGTTTGGCCATGGGGTCTTCAGATCTGGACAGAGGTAAGACTGAGAGTAAAAGGTCATATCATGGTGGTGGTGGAGCATGGGGAGGTGGCCAAAGCAATCTAAGGTGATGGTGATGAAGACTAGGCTCAGTTAGGCATGTTTTTTTTGGAGTTTTTGACATTGTTTTGTGGAGATGGGTTCAAGGGATGGTCATGGCACTCTATGATCAGAGGAGATGGATTATAGGTCGTGGAAGATTAGGGGAAGTAAGTATTGAAGGAGATGGTGGAGGGTGTGGAGGTGTATGGCCGAACCAAGCAGGAAGAAGCAATGCAAAACAAGGCAAAATGAAGAGGAAAAGTAGAAAGAAGAGGAGCCATTGTTTACATTTTTTTTTTCTCCAAATGAAATGCCGTGTATTGCTGATGGAAAGAGAAGCTTTTTCACGTGAATAAGCCAAAGAAAATGAATGGCTACAAGGAGGTTATGCACGGCCAAAGCAAAGGAAAAGGAAAGGTCGAGCAAATGAAGAGACTAGACAATGAAAAGTCATAAGTTTGTAAAAGTAGTCTCTTCAAATTTCCTCTTCTCTAATTCAAATAAAACAAAATAAAATTTCAGTAAATGAATTTAAAAACTGAAACAAAGTAAAATAAAATGAAAATAAAAAAATTAACTTTAGAGAAAATAGAAAAAGGATTAAAGAAATTGCTTAAAAATTGAAAACAGGGTTCAAAAATTACAATTAAATCATCATTGGCTTTGGAAAAATATCTACTTCATTTAAAAATATTCTAAAGAAAAACTTTGAAATAAATAGTTCATTTATCATTTCTAAAGTGAAATAAAAAAAAATTAAATTTAGAGAAAATAGAAAAAAGAACTAAAGAAATTGTTTAAAAATTGGAAACAGGACATGACAATTACAAATAAGATACCATTGACTCTAGAAAATTTCTACTTCACTTTAAAATAGATAAAAGGTCAAATAAATAAAATAAATGAGGAAAAAAATAAAGTGGAAATGAAAATAAAATAAGATTTGAAGAAAGTAGAAAATAAATAAAGAATTTCTTTAATTAAATGAAACTAGAAATTAGAAATTATAAACAGAATACAGCTGACATTGGAAAATGTCAATTACACTTTGAAAAAATGTTTTAAAACCAAAATATATACATAACAAGTTATTTTACCCATATTAGAATATTACATGACCAAATAAAATATTATTTATACAATTTAAAATAAATAATTTTGTTAAATACATCAAATTACACACAATATTCAAAAGGGCATAACTTTCACATTATAAATCAGATTTCAACGAAACGAAAAGCAGTGTTCTTGAAATTATATTTACTTTCATAATAAAAGTAAAATTCAAAAATTTCAAACTTTTTTAAAATTTAAATTAAAAGTCAAAGTTTGACTATATTGACCAAAATTCACTGTTTTGGAAAATACTCTATTTATTCATGTTTGGAATTATAATTCACATACAAATCATAAATAAATTTTTAAAATAACAACATTTTCCATTTAATAAATAAAATAAAGTTTTTAAATCGGGAAATTCAATTTTAAAATAATTGCAAAATACAGGGTTGTTACACTCTCCCCCACTCAAAACTTTTCGTCCCCGAAAAGGAATGACGTACGAGAAACACAGAAAAAAATAGAATGATATAGGATTAAGAAAAGATGACAAGGAGATTGAAATTATACCTGATAACTGTTGTTATAGGTAAGTTTAGCAAGGTGGAGATGACCAAGATTCTCCAGAATCAGGAACACAAGTACGAAAAGATCCTCTAGAATCTGATTCACTTTTTTTCGCTTGACCGATAGTCCATAGATGAAAGCAGGTGCTCAGATTCAAAATAAGTAGCAAAGATTATTTAAAGATTATAGAAAGATTTCTAAACAGAAATATTATAGGAAGAGGCCTATACCAGTCTGTTTCAAGATAGGGAAAAATAAGGACAACCAAAAGATAGTTTGAAAAACAAAATTAGGTAATAAGTTTGAAAAACAAAATAAGATAATAGGTTTGAAATTTCTATAGTTTCAGCTTAAACTGATAATTAATTTTACACAAGTTAAATAAGTCTTAACTACCTCTAATTACATTACCTTATCATCCAATTTTCTTAAACTAACAATTTCAGAAATCATGGATTGGAAAAATCATTATTATACTCATAATGTACTTAATAAATTTAATTCATCTTTATTCCTAATTAAAGTTAAATTTATTCCTCTCAATATATTTTATCACCTATGTTGAATATACTTACACTTATTATAACTGATTTAATTTATTCCTAATTCCCTTAACATCATTTATATTGTAAGTTATTCAATTAACCTTTTAGTCTATTTACCTCTGTTAATCCTTTATAACTAAAATTTAAGTGTATAACATTTATTATAACCACTCAAATTGTATTTATAAAACTTTTTATACTGTATATTATCCGATTACATTGTTAACTTCTGAAAATTAAGGTAAGTTATAATGGCATGCAATTGAGAATTATATAAATAAACTTTCTAAAATTAATATACATTATAAAATTCTAATTCAATAATTTCAAGCTTGAATATTTATTCAAAATTTTGATTTTTTTTATGCTTGAAGTTATTATTTAAGATAGAATTTAAGGATAAAATTTCCGATTCCTTTCAAACCATTTAGAGATAAATAAATGTATGTACATAATTTGTCAAATCAAATTTAAATCAATATCTATATATATAATAAATCAAATCATCTTTTAGAAATTCAAATCAATCAAATTTCCCAAAACAAAGCTGTAGCAAAACTACAGAATGGTTTCTTTACTTCGAAACTCGAAAATGAACGTCGATGATGCTGCAATCATCACCGAAATTTTTTTCCAGCGACAAAGAGAAGAGCGCTGATTTTTTAAACTTTAAAATTCTTTGGAAGCAAATTTCTATTCAAAAATACTTTAAATAATATATCCTTTTAAAGCTTTAAACACAAAGTTTGGAACCATCGGAAATTAAATTCTCAAATTCTTGATTTAAATTCATTTCAGTTCCCAAATAAATTTATAAACAACTATTTATAAATTCATTTGTAGAATAATAAATGATAAATCAAGTATTATCATTTCAAATTATCCATTTAAATCAATTTATTAAGTTCCATAAAATTATATATCCAAATTTATTTCATTAACCAAATTTTAAAATAATATTGTGTCAGTTTGTTCTGTCAAAGTGTTTTAGAAATCCTATCGATAGCGTTGATCAGACGAATCGATCGGAAACCCAAATCAACATCAACAACCCAAACAACACAACATATAAAACAAAACATAGATTTACAAGTACAATTCAAAATGTTTGGAGATAGTTTAGAAACAAAAGACAAGATGGTTAAACAGAGTAGAGAGATGGGTAAGCTTAGATAAATCGCGGACAACCTTAACCGGGTCAACCGTGACTTAATGGATAAGATCAAATGTGGATTTTCTAGGGTAAATCTACCTTTGATCTCAAGAGATAGAGTTTGGAATAATAAAAGATATTAGCATCTAAACCAAGGATAAATATAAATCTCTGGTGAATCGATGCTGATTATAAAGGATTTTCACCCTTTTACAAGAAAATTAGAATATTGGCGAGACCGCCAATTCATTATAAAGATCATTGGAAGTGGAGTTATGAGATACTCCAGAATCAAAGGAAGATGAATAGTGAGGAACACGAATGAATTTTGGAACCGCGGGGAACATTCCAAAATTCAAAGGAAATCGGATCAAAAGGAAGAGATTCAAACTCGAACGAAAGTGATTCTATAAATAAATTTACCATACATTCTAAGTTTTGCCTCAAAGCCAAAGCTCTGATACCAACTGTAACGACCCGTTATTTTCAACCATTCGCATCCATTATAAGTGTATAGGTAGACACTCATGCTGGAATTGAATTGCTCAAAATACCGCGTTGTAAATAAAAATTTGGCAAAATCTCAGAATATACAGTCAATAAATATAATCACAGATCACAGACACAGAGTAAAATAATGCAGCGGAAGTAAAAGAAATAGTAGTTTATGAAGCTACTATATAAATATAACAAAGTTACATAAGATACAACAGAAGAAATAGAGTACAACAGAAGAAATAGAGTACAATAGAAGTTTCCATATGATAACCAAGTACAAGCTGAATAGAACAACCGAACTGAAATAGATAGGACAAGACAAGCAGATCATCTCCAGCGATTCAAATCTCCAAGAGTGTGGAAATCCAAATCTATGAATAACTCAGGCTGACCCAAGCGTAAAGCAAAACACAAAACACTCGAGTCAGGACAATATATACTTATATAATGTAAACCAACTCAAGTGAACTGTAATAAAGGTACAAGTAACTTAAAGAATGCTTGGGATCGCCCATTCTTTAAGGATCCGTTAAACTATCTACTATGTAGTAATATTCGCTATATACAGTAGTGTCTAATAAGTAAAGTATAATCATATAGAAAATAGCGTTAAGGGGATGGAGAACCTTAACGCGGTCGGATCTTAAAATCATAATCGTAGTAAAGCTCGATATGGTAGGTGACACGGCACAACTAGGCAATGCCAGGGTAGATATACCAATTACGCATCCGGACTAGTGGTGACGCATAGCAGCCACTACCGCCCACCTCGAACAACACTCCCAATCAAGGGTGGCCACCAAATCAATCACAAGTAATAGAATGGTATCGAAGAAGTGTGTCCGATCAGAGGTGCTACCTCCTTGGTCCGTCAATCGCTCCTGTTTTAGCCACCTTATGCCAACTCACGGGAGTTGGGTCCACGTATATACCTTAGGATCGTCGCCACCATCCTACTTCATTCTGGAAACTCCACCGCGTACACAGTTGTCAAAGTGGTTTTCGGTATCGACAGAGAGTATGTCCATATCCGATCCTGGTCTCTTTAACAACCAATCGTTATTATAACCCGTGGTTATAATTTAAAAACAGTTTATACTTCAACATAGAATATCATTTCAAATCCAAATCTTTATCAAAATAAAGATCAAATCATTTCCAAACCATTTAATATATCAAAATGTCATATCTTTCCAAAACTTCATTTCAAATCATTTCAATATATCAAAATATCATATCTTTCCAAAACTTCATTTCAAATCATTTTAATATCAAAATATCATATCTTTGATAGTTATACTTCGAAACAAAAATCATTTTTATTTCAAAACTATATTCATTTCAAAACAATATCATTTCCATTTCAAACATATATTCACCTTTCAAAATAGTTTATACTTTCAAAGTTATAATTCTTTTGAAACTAAAACATTTGAAATCATTATACTTTGAAAATCACAACATTTCGAAAACATATATTTGAAATAATCTTTTAATTCTACATATTTACAAATTTATTAAATTAAACCCAAATTCCAAATTTTAATTTAAATTTAATTCAAACCATCATTTTCAACTCAAATTTAGTTTACTAACAAACCATTTCAAATCTTATAATTCCAAATATAGGTTTAATTCACAAAATACAATATTCAATCTTTAGTATATTTCAAAGCTTAAATATCCCACATTTCATAAATTCAAAATCATTTATATACATTTCAAAATATCAAAATATTATTCAAAGCATCATTCATTTATATTTCATTTAAATACCATTTGAATCCATTCATTTTATTAAATTTAAATACCATTTTAAACTCACATTAAAATCAAATTCTTCCATTTAAAACCATTTAAATGTCTCTTCATTATCTTTAGAAATTCAACATTTAATTTCCAAAATTATATCATTTTCCAAAGATTATTTTTCATTAAAATTTATTAAAACAACAAAATACAGTTTCCGTAGCACTTACAAATTGCTACGTAAAGTTATAGTTTAAAATAGTTCATTTAACAAAACGACAGCACTTAAATGATGTAATATATTTCCACTAAATTTAAAATAACTTAAATGTTAAGTTTAACCACTACAGCACTTACAAAGTGCTATAATGGCCTTTATTTCAAATTAACTTTTTAGTTCATTTAAACAACTACAGCATTTGAAAAATGCTGTAATATCTTTTACATACATTTCAAAAATGCTGTCAAATCAAATTCAGAGTTTAATTACCATTTCACAAATTTAACTAAATTTCCAATTTTATTTAATTAACTTAAACCTTTAATTAAAACTAAATTTCACATTTCCAAGTCAAGTTATATTTTAAAAGATCACTCTTAAACATTCATTTATTTAACCACTTAAATTCATAGAAAAATCAATAATACTTTAATAAATCACTTAAATTCAAATTTAATCAAATTATCATATTTACCATTTCCAAATAAAATTTAATATCCATTTTATTTATATAACTTAAATATCATTTTTAACCAAAATTCCAAATTTCCAACTTAAGTTATATTTCAAAAATCCAGTTAAACCTTTCATTAATTACATTTTTAACACATAGAAAAAATCATAATTTCTTTAATTCAAAATATTTCAAAATCTGTTTAAATCAAATTTCATAAATTTATATTTTTAAAATACTTAAAAATATCCAAAACACTTTTTAAAATAACCACGGGCCTGTATATAGTTTTCTAACCTAGTTCAAGTGATACGGATATGTATCATTTCAATCCGCAGTTTAAAAAGAAAAATCCGGGTTCTATCATTTCAAACCCGCAATCCCAAGTAAAATAGATGAACTTGAAAATTGCTCAAGCCTATCATTTCAGCCCATAACGATTTTCCTTGTTCTAAAGTCCGTTCGGGTATGTATCATTTCAACCCATAGTGATTCTAATCTACAGGGAACTTGCAGTGTGATAAACTGATATAAATAACAGAATAGCATGATATAATAGTAACATAAGAGATAACAGGTGTATAAGCATGTGTGAACATCATATGATAATAATATAAGCATATATAACATGATGATATACATTACAGATTCAAATGGTGTCAGTTTACTAGTTATATAAGTACACATCGTCTGGTGAGAATTACTCACCTTTTTACGCTGGAGTTTGCAAAAAAAAATACACAGAATAGACTCCAGAAAGCACGATATACCATGGCACAGCACGACATTGATTCAAGTGAGAAGAGAGAGCCAAGATATGGTCTTGTAAACAACACCCAAACAAGACAAAACAATATACACATGAATATATTTAACACAAAAACAATGTTGAACAAATTGAAATACAAAGCAACAAAGACAAGACCTTGCCTCAACCATTCAAGTGCTTGGCCATGACATCATTTGGCTCAGCCATGATCAGGTCTAGACCCGAATGCTCATCCAATGGTCAGCAAAAAGAAGGTAAAACAATGGGATGTGAAGAGGTAGGAGTTACAACATCAAGAATGCAAAGGGACAAGGCAAAAGAGAAGGGTTTTGGTGCATTTTTGGCTCGGTTATGACCACATATAGGTTTGGCCATGGGGTCTTCAGATCTGGACAGAGGTAAGACTGAGAGTAAAAGGTCATATCATGGTGGTGGTGGAGCATGGGGAGGTGGCCAAAGCAATCTAAGGTGATGGTGATGAAGACTAGGCTCAGTTAGGCATGTTTTTTTGGAGTTTTTGACATTGTTTTGTGGAGATGGGTTCAAGGGATGGTCATGGCACTCTATGATCAGAGGGGATGGATTATAGGTCGTGGATGATGAGGGGAAGTAAGTATTGAAGGAGATGGTGGAGGGTGTGGAGGTGTATGGCCGAACCAAGCAGGAAGAAGCAATGCAAAACAAGGCAAAATGAAGAGGAAAAGTAGAAAGAAGAGGAGCCATTGTTTACATTTTTTTTTTCTCCAAATGAAATGCCGTGTATTGCTGATGGAAAGAGAAGCTTTTTCACGTGAATAAGCCAAAGAAAATGAATGGCTACAAGGAGGTTATGCACGGCCAAAGCAAAGGAAAAGGAAAGGTCGAGCAAATGAAGAGACTAGACAATGAAAAGTCATAAGTTTGTAAAAGTAGTCTCTTCAAATTTCCTCTTCTCTAATTCAAATAAAACAAAATAAAATTTCAGTAAATGAATTTAAAAACTGAAACAAAGTAAAATAAAATGAAAATAAAAAAATTAACTTTAGAGAAAATAGAAAAAGGATTAAAGAAATTGCTTAAAAATTGAAAACAGGGTTCAAAAATTACAATTAAATCATCATTGGCTTTGGAAAAATATCTACTTCATTTAGAAATATTCTAAAGAAAAACTTTGAAATAAATAGTTCATTTATCATTTCTAAAGTGAAATAAAAAAAAAAATTTAGAGAAAATAGAAAAAAGAACTAAAGAAATTGTTTAAAAATTGGAAACAGGACATGACAATTACAAATAAGATACCATTGACTCTAGAAAATTTCTACTTCACTTTAAAATAGATAAAAGGTCAAATAAATAAAATAAATGAGGAACAAAATAAAGTGGAAATGAAAATAAAATAAGATTTGAAGAAAGTAGAAAATAAATAAAGAATTTCTTTAATTAAATGAAACTAGAAATTAGAAATTATAAACAGAATACAGCTGACATTGGAAAATGTCAATTACACTTTGAAAAAATGTTTTAAAACCAAAATATATACATAACAAGTTATTTTACCCATATTAGAATATTACATGACCAAATAAAATATTATTTATACAATTTAAAATAAATAATTTTGTTAAATACATCAAATTACACACAATATTCAAAAGGGCATAACTTTCACATTATAAATCAGATTTCAACGAAACGAAAAGCAGTGTTCTTGAAATTATATTTACTTTCATAATAAAAGTAAAATTCAAAAATTTCAAACTTTTTTAAAATTTAAATTAAAAGTCAAAGTTTGACTATATTGACCAAAATTCACTGTTTTGGAAAATACTCTATTTATTCATGTTTGGAATTATAATTCACATACAAATCATAAATAAATTTTTAAAATAACAACATTTTCCATTTAATAAATAAAATAAAGTTTTTAAATCAGGAAATTCAATTTTAAAATAATTGCAAAATACAGGGTTGTTACAGTTTCGATCGCGACGATCGATGCGGAGGCGAGCAGTTGTCGTTCGTGGCCAGGTTTGGCTGTGAGGTATTTTCTTTACTCGTATATATGCGTAAATATATATATATATACAGAATGTTTATAGCGAGATATATATATACATGCAATTGTTTTTCAGTTTATAATTCATGTACATGAACAGGAGACTAAAAAGGAAAAATAATTGTAGTATACTTTTGAAAATATATATATATATATGTGTATGAAAACAAATTTACAGGAAAGAAAAAAAAGAAAAAAATTTCTATTCTAATATATTTATGTATAGTAGCTGCCTCACTGTATATTTGTTTAAGTCCAATATATTGCCAGATTTTTTTTTTATTCTTACAAATATATGTTAAAATTTTATTTTAGTAAAGAAATTTCTCTTAGTTATATACAGAAAGAAATATATATAACTGAAATTTTTAAAGATTTGAAGTTGTGTAAATTAGATTTTTAGGTCTATAAATTATTTAATAAAGATATATATGGGTAGTTTCAAAAGGAAAATGTTAGTTTAAAAGTAAACTATTAGTTTAAAATTCAGTAAATAAATAGTGATTAACTATTTAATTTATTCAAATATTAATGAATTGTATAAATGTTATACAAGGTCTAAAATGGAGAAAAATAAACCCGAATGGTCAAATTGGAAGTGGATGCTAATAAAATCAAAGGTGAGATCTTCTCACTCAAACAAAGGGTTTTGTTTAATTTTAAATAGTTATATTTAAAATTATTGATTGTGTGCTTGAATGATAGTATATATATAGTAATATATAGCAATATATATATATATATATTGGAATATGTATATATTGGAGTTGTTGATTTTCCTGCATTATATAGCGGATGAGACCCTATGCGCCGCATAATAGCGAATTGATATTTTATAAATCCCATATACCGCGATATTCCACCTCGAAGTGGAATGGGTATTGTGCTAACATCTGTGGATGCAGGGAAACAGGTAGGAGGGATCCAACTGTATTCCTCAAATTATATGAATTTATTTCATATGTTGTGTGATTATTTATTTATAATCTGTGAATGATTATATCTGTGATTGGATTTGTTGAAGGCTATAATTTAGCCGAATGTATTTTTGGTATCGTTGGACACCAGAAATAAATGTAATTGGATTTTTGAAATTAAAGTTGGAAACTTTAAGTAAATTCTTTTGAAAGAATTGGGTGAAATTAAAAGAAGGGATTTAAAAGAAAGGGGAAAAAATTGATTTTTGTAATCTTATCGAATTATTTCCAAAAATATGGGAAAGGATTTTGAATAATATTGTTTAAAAGTTGAAGAATTTATTTAAAATGGAATTTTAAATGGTTTGGAAGAGATAAAGGAATTTATTTTAAAAGGAGATAAATTTGTTTGAAATCCAATTGATAATTGATTTCGTATTTGAAGATAAATCTTTGGGAAATCGATATGGAAATTTATTTGATGTTGAATGAAAAATTGATTTGTGTTGAAATAAATTGGAAATCGATTTGTAAAATGATTTGGGATTTGAAATAAATTGGAAATCAATTTGTATTTGATTTGGGGTTGAAATAAATTTAGAAATCAATTTGAAAGTTGATTTGGTGTTGAAAGTGAATATTTGGAAAACGATTTGAAAATCGTGTATAAGTGAATATTTGGGAATGTAAATTCAAAATGGAATTTATAAAGGAAAGGGAAATTTGTTTTAAAATAAACACTGAATTATTTTAAAAGTGTGGAAATAAATTTACAGATTTGAAACGTAAATTTGAAATAAATCGATAAGGATTTATTTAATTGGTTTAAATGGACCATTTTGTGATGAAGTGTGAAAATGTGATTTGAAATTTGTTTTCAAAGTGATGAAGTGTGAAAATATGATTTGAAATTGGTTTTCAAATGTTAAAGTGTGGAAAAATATATATCTTGTGAAGATATTTTGAAATTAAATAATTTGGGAAAAATTATTTAAATCTGATGATTGTTGTGAATGTTGTTTGATAGTTAAATAACCGACTATCAATATTTGCCTTTGAAATGGCACTTGATTTGTTTTTAAAACAAACGCTCATTATTCGGTTAAGCCGGGAGAGGACTTTGTGTCATATAACCCATTCCGAATAGTGATACGTCGTGAATGGATAGCAATTGAAGACCGGTGTGAAGACCGGGTATTTTCGAAAATGAAAGGACAACCTGTCGAATGTCTCTGCACCGAGTTGCTCCGGTATAGAGATTTATATCACTCTTCTTGTGATGGGGAGTCCGGACGTGATTAGTGAATACCCGGATTGCAAGGGCTTCTTTGGAAGTGCCTTCGGTTCTGTTCGATCCCGGAACGGACTTGTATGGATGTGTGTCTGACATTACACTTTGAGATGTAAAGCTGGTTTCTATCAAATACATTTCTGTTGGTTGCGGAGAATTTATTCTCTTAGCTTAACACCCTTCTCTGAGACATACGAGCTCGGAGGTTATGTAGTTAATGGTTACTAGTGATACATTCCCAATTTGGTAATGTAGCTGTGATGCCCCACCTCTATACCCATGCTAACCAAGGACACTACAGTGTAGTGCTGTCAATTAGCACGGAGAATAAGGCTGTGGAGAAGCGACCATCCATGTAATTGCTTTGTGCGAGCACCGATATGTCAGATAGTAAACATGCGTTTCATTTAAGGAGGAAATCCGACATACAGATACAAACTCAAAGCTATCACACAGTGGCTTTATATAATCTTCGGAAACAAACATAGAAATAAACATAACACAAATCAGTCACAGATATCCATATCACAAAGGCAGAAAAAGATATGAATATATAACACATGAAAGTGTACATTAGAGTAGTGGTCTGAAAGATCCACGGTAATACAAAAGGATAGCTACAAGCTACACAAAAGCATAAGTATACATCATAGAGTCTATATCGCAAATGTATACAACAAAAACTACTAATCTAAGTAGTTAGCCAAAAGTCAGAGAAATCCCAGAAGTGAAGTCAAGCGGAAGCACCTATAACATCTCGGTCTGACCCGAGTATTATTTATAAGAAAATAATAAACGGATCAGTCTAGCTATAAATCAGATGACATGATATAGAATAAAAGATATGGCATAGACATGTAATAACCATAATGGCATACTACCATAAGTATGTAATTGAAAAATCAAAAAGGGAATAATCAATATCACAAGAATCTTCTCAAAGATAAAATGGGGTATCATACCCTAAACTTGTATTCATAACAAGTCAATGACACACAAATTCACCAATGCACAAAATTTGATAAAACTTATCAATGAAAATCACGAAGATTGGTGAAGCACAAATTCCAGAAGTCAACACACAAAATCCAGAAATCACATAATTCGGAGCAACGACGTCATACAGCGTAACGTCCGATGATCCAGAGACACAATAATTAGGAACAACGACGTCGTACAGCGAAACGTCCGATGAACCCAAGCACAATAAAAAGGAACAACGATGTCGTACAGCGTAACATCCGATGAACCAACACATAATAAAATGGAACAATGACGTCGTACAGCGTAACGTCCGATGAACCCAATCACGATAATACGGAACAATGACATCGTACAGCGTAACGTCCGATGAACCGAATCAAAAAGTGATGTAGCCCAGAAGGATGCCCAGAATGATGAAGGGTTAGGTCGCGTATGACCTAACGAAGCTTTTAAGTCGTTACTGGTTGATGAAGCAAAAACTGGTAAAGTGTTAGGTCGCGAACGACCTAACAAGGTCTTTAGGTCGCACCAACGACCTACTGAAGTACTACGAGCTAACAAGGAAGCTAGCGAGTTAGCGGTGTGTGAGGATTGGCGGGGAGCTGAAGTGTTAGGTAGCGAGCGACCTAACGTATCTTTTAGGTCGCACCGACGACCTAGTGAAGTGCTACGACCTAACAGTCTGAAGAGAAAGGAGATACGACTTAACATGTTTTTAACTCGTGAACGACTTAGCGAGTTAGAAGATAGGTCGCAGGAAAAACTTAACGAGTTAACTCGTGTACGACTTAACGGGTTGGGAAATGGGTCGCTAGAACGTGCTAACAAAGTGCTACGACCTAACAAAACACGACCTATGCTAGGTCGCAGGAAACAGTCACGACTTAAGATAAGTCGCTGGGTGATCTGGGGAGTTAAGTCGCAAGGACTTAGGTCGCAAGGCTTAGGTCGTGAAGTTTCTGATGCCGCTTTTGTCTTAGGTCGCAAAGCTCTGGATATCGTTGATTCTTCTGCGAGTTAATCCCTGCCATTGATTTCTTTAACTCGTTGATCTGGAATGCTGTATGATCTTAAGTTGCTGAAGCTTGTAGCCGTAGATTGTTATGCCGCTTTATCCTATGCCGTTGATTTAAGTCGCGAGAAACTTTAAGTCGTGAAGACTTTCTAAAGCCGTTCATTTTAGGTCGCGGAACTCCAGATGCCGTTGATTGTTGAGTCGCAAGATGTATGGGTCTTAGGTCGTGTATAGTTAGGTCGTCTATGACCTAAGTGATGTAATCTGTTGTATTTGGTAACCCGTAGTTCATACCTGTTTGTAAGTCGTCATCTATAGATCGTTTCCGACCTAAGTACTTGTATTTTCTTTGAAGTTTTTGTGTGTGTTGAGTTGTAACTGTTTGGGCTTAAGTCGTGTACAACTTATGTTAGGTCGTGACTGTTAGCTCGGAACTGACTTAGGAGATGTAATTTTTGTTGCTTTTTTTCATATGAGTTGTAAAACGCCTATAAATAGGCCGAGTCTCTCATTTGTAAAAGGTTGTTGAATATTGAATAAAATTCTCTTTTGTTAGCTTTGTGCTCTCAAATTCAATTGGTAGTCGAGTGTATCTCATATCTCCACTTACGTCATTCGAGTGCGCTCGAATCATCGTTTGTTGAAGCCGATTCACGGTATCTTGTGCGCAAGATCAACGTCGAAGAATCGTAGATCTCTTTCCCAGTATCTTCGGATCAATGAGTCAGAGACAGCTAGAATTCGGTATCTTCGGATCAACGAATTTGGGCATTTCAGTATCTTCCAATCCACCTATTACTACTTTCACCGATTGAAGATCGTTTTGATTAATCCGCTGCGTCAGTTTTGGTATCGGAGCCTGTTCTAGCCAATCCTAGCTAGATCGAGACTTGGAGCCTATTCTTTTAGAAGTTGAAGTGATTTGCCGAGCCGAAGTGAAGATTTGAGTTTGTGTTATCACGGCCGAGAGGAAGAAGTGTTCATCATTGTTCGAAGTTGTTTGATCGGATTTGAATTGGAGGCCGAAACTTTGTCCATCGTGTTCATCGCGATTTGCTACAAAGTGGGAGTTTTCGATCCGTTTCATTTTGGATCAAAGTCCGAATTGTGTTTGAATTTTGAAGTGTTGAAGAATTGGTGAAGTATTCAAGTATGCCGCCAAGAAGAGCTAATCGCCACCAAAACGTAGAAGATTTGTATCGAAGAGAAGAAGCTGATGAGATGGAGCAAAGAATCAATGAAAACTTTAGTGAAAAGCTTAACGAAGGAATTGAACGGTTAGAGAAGATGATGTTAGAGATGAATCAAAATCGGAGAAGGGTTTCACCTGAATCTAACCATGGGGGTAGTAGAGTCTCGCCACATTCCAATCGAGACAGAAGTGTTGAAAATGATCAAGGACGTGGGAGGAACGTGAATGATCGTGAACGGAGGAATGTAGATAGAAGGGATGATGGTGGTAGGCGTGATGGTAGTAGAGATGTGGGTGGACGAGGTAGACAACGATATACATCTGATTTTGAAGAGGAGTATGATGGTGGTAGTGTTCAAGGACAAGGACGAGGCCAAGGAAGAAATTACTCTGAGTATGATCACAAGTGGGAGTCGGGGATGAAGACTGAAATTCCTGAATTCAAAGGTGGTATGCAAGCAGAGGAGTTTCTAGATTGGGTGGCTAATGTTGAAGAGATTTTTGACTTTAAAGAAGTTCCAGAACATCGTAGAGTGAAGTTGGTTGCTACGAGGTTGCGGGGTAGAGCTTTGGCGTGGTGGCAGAAAACCAAACTTACACGTGAACGAATGGGAAAGTCAAAAGTTGAATCTTGGGGGAAGATGAAGAAATTGATGAAAGCAACGTTCTTACCTTACAATTATCAGTCTTTGATGTATCAACGTTTGCAGAACTTGAGACAAGGGACGAAATCTGTGAATGACTATGCTGATGAATTCTATCAACTTATTGCAAGGAATGATATTATGGAAACAGAAGAGCAGCTGACATCTAGATTCATTGGGGGATTGAGAATACAGATTCAGGATATGGTTAACATGTTCGATCCAAGATCTGTAGCGGAAGCACATCAGAAAGCGTTGGCTTGGGAAAAACAGGGTAGACGAGGAGGAGGTGTATTTACTAATTCCAACAATCAAGCGAAGGGTGTTAGTGGGAGTTCTAATGTTTCTAAACCTATCAGTAGACCAGTGGTGAAGGAGGTTGAGAAGGCAAGGGTTAACAATGGTTTCAAATGTTACAATTGTCAGGAATTGGGTCATAAAAGCAGTGAGTGTCCAAAGCCAAAGAAGAGAACCATGATTGCAGAAGTTGAGGATAAGGATGAAGAAGTTGAATGTTCCAATTCACCACCTGATGAGGAGGAAGAAGAAGTGTCGGGAGACGAAGGGTATAATCTAATGATGAAGAGGTCTTGTTTAACACCAAAGCAAGAGGAGGATTGTAGTTGGTTGAGGAGCAATATTTTTCAGTCAACATGTACCATTCTGGGGAAAGTTTGCAAATTTGTTATTGATGCTGGAAGCTGTGATAATATAATTTCATCAGAAGCTGTGAGGAAGTTGGCATTGAAGACTGAGAAACATCCGAAACCGTACAAGCTAGCTTGGTTGAGGAAAGGTGGGGAGGTGAAGGTTGGACGAAGGGCTCGTGTGAAGTTTTCCATTGGGAAGAAATATAAAGACGAAATTTGGTGCGATGTTGTGGACATGGACGTTTGTCATTTGTTGCTGGGGAGACCGTGGCAGTATGATAGGGCAGTGCAACATGATGGGCGTACCAACAGTTACAGTTTCATGTTTGAAGGCACAAAGATTACTCTAGTTCCAAAGAAGCGACAACAGGAGGAAAACAAGTTGGAGGAGATTGAAGAGCTCAAAACTTTATTATCGTTGAAGGAGTTTGTGAAGGAAGTAGAGGAGGAGCCTGAAGTGTTCTTATTGATCGGACGGGAGAGTCAGGAAGTGGTTGAAATCCCAGAAGAAGTAAAACCAGTTTTGAAAGAATTTGACGATGTATTTCCAGAGGAGTTACCAACAGAGTTGCCACCGTTGAGGGATATACAACATCAGATGGATCTTGTTCCAGGTGCTGTGTTGCCACACAGACCACATTATCGAATGAGTCCGAAGGAACATGAAGAGTTGCGGAGGCAGGTAGAGGAATTGCTTGAACAGGGGCGTGTGCAGGAGAGTCTGAGTCCTTGTGCTGTACCAGCTTTATTGGTACCCAAGAAGGATGGGACGTGGAGGATGTGCATTGACAGTCGAGCATTGAATAAGATTACTGTGAGATATAGATTTCCAATGCCGAGGTTGGATGACTTGTTAGATCAAATAAGCGGAGCTACTATATTTTCGAAGATTGATTTGAAGAGCGGATATCATCAAATTCGTATCAGACCAGGCGATGAGTGGAAAACTGCTTTTAAAACCAGGGAGGGTCTATACGAATGGTTGGTCATGCCATTTGGTTTATCCAATGCACCGAGTACTTTCATGAGGGTAATGAATCAAATTTTTAGACCATTTATTGGGAAGTTTGTGGTGGTGTATTTCGATGATATTCTGATTTACAGTGGGAGTCTAGAGGAACATTTGAATCATCTTAGAGAAGTGCTGATGGTATTGTGACAAGAACAATTCTATGCAGCAACAAAGAAATGCGTGTTCATGACACATAGCGTTTTATTTCTGGGGTATGTTGTCTCGAAGGAAGGTATATAGGTGGACCAGAGTAAAGTTGAGGCGATCAGAGATTGGCCGCAGCCCAAGACGATAACGGAAGTTCGTAGTTTTCACGGGTTGGCTTCATTTTATCGAAGATTTATACCACACTTTAGTAGTGTGATGGCACCTGTTACTGATTGCATGAAGGGTAAACAATTTGCATGGACGGAGGAAGCCGGGGTTGCTTTTGAGCGAATCAAAGAACTTTTGACGTCTGCACCAATTATAATATTACCAGATTTTCAGTTAGTGTTTGAACTACATACTGATGCATCCAAGGTTGGAATTGGAGGAGTGTTGAGTCAGAAGGGACGTCCAATTGCATATTTCAGTGAGAAGTTGTCAGGAGCGAAGATGAGGTACAGTACGTATGATGTGGAATTCTATGCTGTTGTACAATCTATTAAACACGGGAGACACTATCTATTTCAGAAGGAGTTTGTTCTGTATACTGATCATGAAGCATTGAAGCATTTGCAAGGGCAAGACAAGATTTCAGCGAGACATGCATCGTGGATTGCATATCTGCAACAATTTACATTTGTTGTGAAACACAAGTCGGGAGTGACGAATCGTGTTGCGGATGCGTTGAGTAGAAGAAATCACTTGTTAACTACATTGAAGGTTGAAGTGACGGGGTTTGAAATATTGCCAGAATTATTTACCGATGATCCTTACTTTGCAAAGTTTGTTGATAAAGTCGAGGAGGGAGAGACGGATGAGTTCGTGATGGTTGATGGTTTTCTTTTTAAAGGAAATCGATTGTGCATACCGGAGGGTAGTTTGAGAATGAAGATTATCAAGGAGTTACACGAAGAGGGACATGTTGGGAGAGACCGTACCTTACAGTTGATTTCACAGTCCTACTTTTGGCCGTCAATGAGGAAAGAGGTGGAAAGGTTTGTGGAGCGTTGTCATATTTGTCAGGTTTCGAAAGGAACTGCGACTAATGCTGGTTTATATATGCCATTACCTGTACCAATTAAACCATGGGTTGATGTGAGTATGGACTTCGTGTTGGGATTACCGAGGACACAGCGTGGTAACGATTCCATATATGTGGTGGTGGACAGATTTTCGAAGATGGCACATTTTATTGCTTGTAAGAAGACGGCGGATGTTGTTCATGTTGCTCAATTGTTTTTCAAGGAGATCTATCGACTTCATGGATTGCCAGAATCTATTGTGTCGGATAGAGATACTCGATTTCTGAGTCACTTTGGTTGAGTTTGTGGAAAATGGTGGGAACGAAGCTGAAATTTAGTAGTGCTTATCACCCGCAGACGGATGGACAGACCGAGGTGGTGAACAGATCATTGGGGAATTTGCTGAGGTGTCTTGTTCAAGATAATCTGAAGAGTTGGGATGTGAAGTTATGCCAGGCAGAATTTGCTCATAATCATGCAGTGAATCGTAGTACAGGGTTCAGTCCATTTCAGATAGTATATTCAAGCTTACCGAAGGGACCGTTGGATTTAACGGTAATACCACACTCGAAGGGGACAGTTAAGAAAGCTGCTGATTTTGTTGAGGGGTTGTCTGATTGTCATAAAATCGTTCAGGAACGATTGGAGAAAGCGAATGAGAAGTATAAACGTTCTGCAGATTTGAAACGAAGAAATGTTGAGTTTAATGAAGGAGATATGGTTTATGCAGTGTTAACAAAAGATCGTTTTCCAGTGGGCACTTATAACAAGTTGAAAGCTAGAAAAATCGGTCCGGTGGAAGTTGTGAAGCGAATTAATGAAAATGCTTACAAATTGAAACGGCCAGATGGTGTGTATACGTCTGACGTATTCAATGTCAAACACCTCGTACCATATCACGGGAATGAATTTGTTGTGGAGGAAGCAAGTACAAATTCGAGGTCGAATTTTTCTCAACCTGGGGAGGATGATGTAGCCCAGAAGGATGCCCAGAATGATGAAGGGTTAGGTCGCGTACGACCTAACGAAGCTTTTAAGTCGTTACTGGTTGATGAAGCAAAAACTGGTAAAGTGTTAGGTCGCGAACGACCTAACAAGGTCTTTAGGTCGCACCAACGACCTACTGAAGTACTACGAGCTAACAAGGAAGCTAGCGAGTTAGCAGTGTGTGAGGATTGGCGGGGAGCTGAAGTGTTAGGTCGCGAGCGACCTAACGTATCTTTTAGGTCGCACCAACGACCTAGTGAAGAGCTACGACCTAACAGTCTGAAGAGAAAGGAGATACGACTTAACATGTTTTTAACTCGTGAACGACTTAGCGAGTTAGAAGATAGGTCGCAGGAAAAACTTAACGAGTTAACTCGTGTACGACTTAACGGGTTGGGAAATGGGTCGCTGGAACGTGCTAACAAAGTGCTACGACCTAACAAAACACGACCTATGCTAGGTCGCAGGAAACAGTCACGACTTAAGATAAGTCGCTGGGTGATCTGGGGAGTTAAGTCGCAAGGACTTAGGTCGCAAGGCTTAGGTCGTGAAGTTTCTGATGCCGCTTTTGTCTTAGGTCGCAAAGCTCTGGATATCGTTGATTCCTCTGCGAGTTAATCCCTGCCATTGATTTCTTTAACTCGTTGATCTGGAATGTCGTATGATCTTAAGTCGCTGAAGCTTGTAGCCGTAGATTGTTATGCCGCTTTATCCTATGCCGTTGATTTAAGTCGCGAGAAACTTTAAGTCACGAAGACTTTCTAAAGCCGTTCATTTTAGGTCGCGGAACTCCAGATGTCGTTGATTGTTGAGTCGCAAGATGTATGGGTCTTAGGTCGTGTATAGTTAGGTCGTCTATGACCTAAGTGATGTAATCTGTTGTATTTGGTAACCCGTAGTTCATACCTGTTTGTAAGTCGTCATCTATAGGTCGTTTCCGACCTAAGTACTTGTATTTTCTTTGAAGTTTTTGTGTGTGTTGAGTTGTAACTGTTTGGGCTTAAGTCGTGTACGACTTATGTTAGGTCGTGACTGTTAGCTCGGAACCGACTTAGGAGATGTAATTTTTGTTTTTTTTTCATATGAGTTGTAAAACGCCTATAAATAGGCCGAGTCTCTCATTTGTAAAAGGTTGTTGAATATTGAATAAAATTCTCTTTTGTTAGCTTTGTGCTCTCAAATTCAATTGGTAGTCGAGTGTATCTCCTATCTCCACTTACGTCATTCGAGTGCGCTCGAATCATCGTTTGTTGAAGCCGATTCACGGTATCTTGTGCGCAAGATCAACGTCGAAGAATCGTAGATCTCTTTCCCGGTATCTTCGGATCAACGAGTCAGAGATAGCTAGAATTCGGTATCTTCGGATCAACGAATTTGGGCATTTCAGTATCTTCCAATCCACCGATTACTACTTTCACCGATTGAAGATCGTTTTGATTAATCCGCTGCGTCAAAAAGACATCGCACATTGCTAGTCTAAATCACGAAAATGATCGTCATTGATCATCAAGAAGTGTCAATCACACTAAGCTAGTAAATATATGAGTTTAGCTTCATGTCCCATAACCACTTGCTTAACTTAAATATTTACGAACAAACTGTAGATTTTCACTAGAAAATTGTCACAAGAGGTTCAATCAAACAAGTCCAAGAATTAACCGACGAAGTGAACGCAAGCGTTTCATACCACTCGTTTTACTAAGTCGTTTAATTAGATTTCTCGTACGAGTGAGGTAAAGGCTTGTATATACTAATAGATTGGAAAACGGTTGAGTAAAAAGAGCTTTGTAGTAAAATAAAGTTGAAATCGTTTGGAAGAAAGAGTTTTGATATTTACTACTAGTATTGAAACCTTTATATTTTTAAAGTGACAAGTCACAAAACTGATTGTAGAAACAAATCAATTCACTAAAATTCACATTCGAAGACGTGAATAAAACCCAAGGAAATCAGTTCCAAAACCATCAAAGTTGAAGTGCCCACGCGACCTAATCATGGCCGAGCTAAAGTGCTACGACTTAAAGAGGTAGCGACTTAAAGTAAGATAGGTCAAACGACCTAAGAATAGCATGTCGAGCGACCTAGGTGGGCGTGACCTATCTTGGTGACATGGCCGAGCGGCTTAGCAAGGCAATAGGGCGAGCGACCTTTAGGAAGTAAGGTCTAACGACCTAAGCAGTGATGGGGTCGAGCGACTTAAGAATTCTCGACCTAAAGAAAATAAGGTCAAGCGACCTAGATGGAATAAGGTCCAGCGACCTAGATGGAATAAGGTCCAGTGACCTAAAGGAAGTAAGGTCAAGCGACCTAAAAGAGAACAGGTCAAACGACCTAGTGGGTTGCGACTTAGAGGGTGAACGACCTAACTCGGTCGAGCTAAGCAACAGGGGGTGCAACCTAACAAGGTCGAGCTAAGAAAAAGGATCGAGCGACCTAAAGTAGAAACAGGCCGAACGACCTAAAATTAGAACGGGTCGAGCGACATAAGGAGTTCGCGACCTAAGGGATACACCCCAAGTGGCGAACGACCTAACTCGGTAGAGGCCGAGCGACCTAGTGGTATCGGGGTCATGCGACCTAACGAAATTAAGGTCATACGACCTTACAAAACTGGGGTCATGCGACCTAACGAGGACCTGGCGCAACGACTTAAGGAAAAGAGCTGAGCGACCTAAAGAGAAGGCAGGTCGAGCGACATAGTAGACGCGACCTAGCTAGGTGACATAACCGAGCGACCTAACCATTGGAGGACGAACGACCTAGCTATTCGTGACCTAACAAACGGCATAGGCCGAATGACCTAACAGCTCGAGTGAAGCCGAGCGACCTAGTGGTAATGGGGTCATGCGACCTAAATGGACGAACGACCTAAGGTATGAACGACCTAGGAGCGAACGACCTAAGTGTTAAATTGAGCAGCGTCACGTGACCTAAGGGGAAACAACCTATAGCTAGCGTAACTCTTCCATGCCGAGCGACCTAACGAGACAGAACGAGCTAAGTGCAGTTTTTCGCCAGAAACACTAAAATTTGGGGTTTTTCACCAATCCAATCCAAACCAAATGCAAATATACATGCTAAAGTGATATGAATTCATCCCCAATAGTCCAAGATAGTTATAGGCAAGAATGTGAGATAAAAATCTCACATTTTTCACGGAAATTGGTGGAAACCGAGCTTGAAAGCAAAGTGAGAACAGTCCCAAGCTTGAATCAATGTCCTCTTCTTGAATTTGGAGTTGAATGATGGATTGCAATTTGAATTTGAGCTTGGAATTTTAATTTCCCTTTCCCTCCTCCATTTTTGATGAAGCTTCAAAGTTTAAGCAATTGGAAATGAAGTATGAAGAGAAGGAGGGGGTTGGGCTGAGTTAGTGATGGTTCAACCCCAAACCAAAGCCCTAAGCAAAAAGTGGCAAAAAATTCCACTATCTCAAAACATATCGAAGTTTACACTCAAAAAGATCGCAAACGTTATTTTGAACTCAATGGGGGTGGTCTCGAGTCCTAATTTGACCGTATGCAAAAAGTAGCTTTTCGGACTAAGATCCGACTGACGATTAAAATATTTAAATAAGATATTTAAATATAAAATCGATAAATATGCGGGTTGTTACAGTGGCATACGAAGTGTTGTTGATCATTTGTTGATCAAAGCGTGGCTTTGCGAAAAAGCGTAGCTTTGTGGACGAGACTTCGTCGAGCCTCACAACCCGGTAATGGTCGAAACAGGAATGTTGTGGCAAAGGTTTTTAGGGGTAGCGCCCCTAGGGTATGTCATTTCCTTCTGGATAAAAGGTGATATCATGGTATGGAGCCCAGATATTTTACCTATGTTGATGCTGCAAATTTATTATACTTTGTGGTTGTTTCTTTGTGGTTGAGGATCCTCGGATAAAGGTCGGTTACGACTGGGGGATGCCATAGCTCGTGTGGTAGTTACCGAGTTACAGCTTGGTTAAAGCGTGAGGTAGTGTTGGCCTTGTGTTTGCAGAGATCCGGTTAGGTTCTCAGGGCGTCTTTCCAGAGGCGTTTCATTTCGGTGTAAGGAAGTTCCTTTGCCTGACCATTTGTTGGAAATCCAAAAAAACAATACGAACCCTGTACGGTTTTAGTTGTAGAACCTGCCATTTACTTATGGTGGTCACCACTGTTTAGATGGTAGCTATAGTAGGCACACAATAATGGTTGTATGTTAGCTAAGATTGATATTATACTTTCGAAATGTTTTCCACACTAGACATTAATAATAATATCAACTGATTTTTCGTAGTAATCATCTTTGACTATCATAAGGAGAAATCTCCTCCAATTCTGCGTTTGCATTGTGTGTGTGACGGGAGGCCTTATGGTAGTTTCATTTTCCAAAAGCATTGCGAAATTGTTTTATTTTCTTTGTGAAAATAACTGTTTTACGATCTCACACCAGTCACCATGACTGACTCGGAGTTTATTTTTCCCTTTCTAAACTCTGGGTGTCCATAATTTTCCACACGGGCAGCCTAGAGTTATGTTATCAGGATATTCTAGATATTCTGAAGCTTTGGAGATGAGCTGGATGGCGAGACGTACTACCATACTTGTTTATTTATTTCGCTGTGTATTCTGTGTGAGGACAAGTTTATATAACTGTCCATTGTTGTATTGAGTTATATATTGACTCTGATTGATGTATGTATAAACTGATATAGTCTTTTGTTTTAAAGATTAGTCATTCATCTATTGTATATTGTTCCGCTGCGAATGTGAGATTCTGATATTGTTTCTATTTCTGTTTTTCTGTTCTTTCTTTTCTTCTGTCTTCTTCTACCTCTTCTTTTTAACCCTAATGGTTCGGTTTTCCGGCATTCGATTTGTGCGGCATTTAATACAGTGGACGTATTAATGTCGACCTTCGAGCGTCGAAAAGTCGTATCGTTACATGTTGCCTTTATGATAGGAACTAGTTTGTAGTTTAATATTTAGACAATAATAGAATGATTAGACGAAAGAGAAGGAGGAAAAGAGAAAGTAATGGAGAAGAATAACAAGAGAAAAGAAATTTAGTTACCAATTTTCCATATCATTCATTACAAAACTTGCAAATATATAGTCAAGCTTGCACATAATATAAGAATTGTAACTAATACGCTCGTGGATTGATAACTCACCTTATTAAAGACAAATTTATATAACTAATCATTTATTTAACTCATCCTATTTGTTTCTATTTATCTATAGAATTTGCATAGATTAATCTACAAGTTTTGTGGGATCTAATTGTTTTTATTCAGTCTTGTCATTAATCAGATCGTTACCTTCCCCTTGAAATCTAACTTGTACTCAAGATCGAAAATGTGCACTACATCAACTGTTCCATCAAGATCGAAGATTAAGACTTTGCTTTTATATAGCATTATTGTGTCTTCCACCAATTTCCATTAAAAGAGTATGTATTTTAATTCTTTCCACTTTGTAGGTTGATCTGAATTGAACGTAGGATGCAATTTCAACTTGTTTATCATACCAATATACGAATTCTTAGCTATGCCATGACATCATCATACTTGGATAATTTGTTAATAATTAAATTATCATGAAACTTGATAACTTCGTACATTAAAATATTCTTAGTTGATATTGGGTTTTGGCTTTGAATTGATGGTATGTATGCAGTGGCGGAGCTAGCTCCCAAACTTAGGTAGGGCCAAACTAAAATTTTTTTTGTCCCACATCGCCAAAGTAACTTAAATTCTAGTGTATATATATCAATATGAGATTAAACCACTACAAAGTAATTAGTTGTAATGCATTGTAGGCCAACGAAGGTTGTGCCTGCCTCAGTTAGGGCGAACAACTCTGTTTCAGCTAGGGCAAAGAATTGGATTTTGATTTATTGTGCCTAAATTTCGATTTTCCAGATAGGACGGTGACCCCAGCTGACCACACAGTGGCTCCGCCCCTGTATGTATGGTGATATTTGTGTTAAATGAGTTGTTAAAGAGGTCCTGAAGGTGATGCTTTGAAAGGGTAACTTGGGTATGGATTTCGGTACAAGGGTGGAGGTAGAGATGATGGTAGGAAAATGTGGTGGTGGTCGGATGATTTGTGCATATGATGGCGGATTAAGGATATGTAGAAGTTGTTGTGGGTTAGTGCATTTGTGGTTGTAGTTGAAGTGTTAGTGGAGGAATTTGACATCGACGATGAGATTGAAGTGATTTTGGTGAAGGACTCAACTAAAGAAACAAATAGAGTTTCATATTTATAGCATGTCGACTAAATGAATGATAGGGGCGGCTTGTTGAGACACAAGATTGACTTGTTGGAGGGCTACTGCAAAACGTTGTTGTAGGGTTTGGATGTTGGTGTTTTGTTGAACGGGAAAATTTTCAACCACATTGATAAAATAAAGTTACGAGAAATTAGTTGAATGATAGATGAGAAAGGGGGAAAGTGAGAATAAGAATTAAAACACCAAATGATAGGAACTGGTTTTAGTTTAATATTTTTGAGCGGGTACTGCTAGCAATTCTGTTAATTTATTATTACCCACCTACCCAGAAGTCGGAAATCGTAAATGAACAACCATTTGGTTGGAAATAAATTTCGTTTGTAACAAAATATTGGAATGCGGTCTATTTGATAGGGAGCAGGACAGTAGATTAAAAGGATCCCATCGCAATTAAATATGGGATGTCTACGTAGCTTTTATATTTTTTCAAAATCAAGTATCAGTAGTTCGATCGTTAATAATTTACTTGCTAATGTCCTGCTGTTTCAGTAGTTCGCTAGTCTCAATCCCTTAGCAAAATGCAAGTATGTACGGATTTCTTGATGATCATTTAAAACACAGTTGTAACCAAAGTTTTGTCAATAACAGATGGTTGATGCATCATTCTTCCCTTGGAAATATGCCGAGTTGCTATATACAGTTCACGTATCCTTTTGTGAAGAAATGCGACCTGTTAGACATAAAAATCACATTTCAGGCACCGTATGTTGTTAAGAAACAACCATATTTGAATGGATTTTAGGTTCACATCAAATGCAAAGGACGGATTAAAGTAGAATTAACTATGGATTGGATCCAACCCGTTAAAGTTTCGAGTATATATTATGATAATTATATGGGCCACTTATTTAATCCGTTTATGGTTATAACTTCGGCCTGGTCATGCTTTTTTGGTTTGGATTTGCGCATATTTTTGGTTATCTGAACGGTTGTAGAGAATAAATGTTACAGTTGGGCCTGTTTATTATGCATGTTCTTACAGTCGTGGATTTTTATTTCAATTTTATTCTACATTTCCTTGTCAAATTAATTGTAAACGAGTCGTCGAATTCTAAAAGTGAGCCTGAAATCTCCTCCTATAATCGAATTCCACTTACGAATAGAAAATGATTACTAAGTTGTTGGCGTTGGTAATTAATAATTAGATAGAAAATTATACTTGTTGAATTTTTTTAATTGCGATCTTAGTAGTTAAATACATTCATAGTAAATAACAAGGTTAGGAAATTGACAAAATTATCACCTATAAGCACATAAAGGTTCAACATAATTAATTATTAGTAGTATTTTATGTTATACATTAGTAGGATATTGCAAGGTAGGTGGAATCAACCAGCTGCGTGTCAATTCCATGTAAATTGCAAATGGAAATTTCGACTCTTTAGACTAGTGGAATGAACCGTCATGTTGCGCTATCCAATAATAACTAGGGTGTAACCCGTGCGTTGCACACGGCGATGTTAATAAAAAATAGTATTTATATTTTAATTATTGCTAAAATTAGAAATTTATTATGTAATTTATGATAAATTTATTGTGATATATTAATCATAAATTAAAATGACATGTGATGCTCAGATGTAAGGTTGAAGGTTCAATCCTCGCTAACTATATATATTTGTAGCAACTAATGTCCTACTAAAAAATTTAATTTTTTTAATACTATAGATGTAAATAATTTATGTCATGTGATATATATTTTTTATATGTATGAGGGAATAAATAACTTTACCATTTTTGTTTTAATTGTTGTGTATATATTGAATTGTTATTTCTCAATGATTTATAAATAATTTTACGAATGTTAATTTAATTTAATATATGTAAATAATTTGAATTAATAATCTACATAACTATCAAAAATAAGAAGTTGAATGTGAAAACTTATAGAAAATTACGAAGAGCTTTGTACGTATTTGTACTTGAGAAGAGCATCTTATGCCCGTTTATCTACATGTGAACTTTGATCCATTATTTAGTTTTCATTTTTAAACAATTTCATAGTTAACCATAGATTTTATGTTGTTATAGGAGAGTCACACTTACAACTTTGATAATCGCAAATAATGTTACGTAGCATTTAGTTGAGTTATGAGCTTGACATGGTTTGATAACATGTTGAAAGTAAATGTTTATATAATCTAATTTTTATTGATGAAATTTGTGCGTCTACATAGTAATGTTGTAAAATATAAATTTATCTTTTAAAGCTTGTTAAAATAAAATTATGTTATGTAATGTAACATAATGTACAATAAAAATTTAAAGATAACCAAATTAGAAATTAAAAGAGTTATTGTTATTTATGTACACATTTTATGTTATGCGATTTATATATCCTTATGTCTGAATAAAGGAATAACTTTATCATTTTTTCCACATATAAAAGAATATTATATATATTGAAATTCTTATATTTTTAGTATTTATTAGATTGATTAATGAATATCAGTTAATCAAATTTATTTAAATAGTTTAAATTTAAGATTACACAATTAGTTAAATATATGGACTTGAGTGTAAAATATTAGAAAAGAATTGAGAATGGTTTTTAAGAAATTGTAAAAAAAAATTAAAATTTTGGTGTTTGAAGTTTAATAGAATTATATAATGTATTGTATGATAAATTTGTTCAGTAAATAAATTATAAAATAAATTTGTTATTATCGTTAATGTATATAATTTATGCTATGTGATTTATATATGCACACAAACACACACACATATCTAAATAAAAAAAGATCTTTTTTATACCAATTTGTTGATACGCCTGTAGCATATATATTGAAACTTTAGTTTTTTAGAATTTATTAATAAATATTAGTTGACTAAGGTTGTCCATTAATTTAAAATTTGGATTATGTAATTAATTTAAATATGTGGGCTTTGATGTAAAATGTTGGAAGAGAATCGAGAAAGATTTATAAATAATTGTAGACTTATTAAAAGAGTAGGTATTTGAATATAAAATAGTATGAGAAATTTAGTATAATAATTGTAAGGTGATAAATTATAAGATTTTAAAAATAAAATATCTATAGATGGAGAGAATTAAGGAGAATGAAGATAATTCCTAGAATTAATCATAGACCGAGCTATTATATAAACCAAGATATAATTAAATCTTAATCCATTGCATTAAAACCCTAATCTACCCCATGAATGATTCTGGAAAACGCATAGATTTTGGAATCAAAATCCCATAATAGAAAAACTTGTTGTAATGATGATATGAAAAAGTAATTGTTCTAAATAAAACATGTCATGGGTTTTTTAAACTTTGAACCAAAACTTTAAATGAAAGAGTTAGAATATAAGATTTGTTCATCCTTTTATACTAACTGAAAAGTTTGACCAAGGAAGATATGTTAATTATTAAAATTATGTAATTATTTATGTAAGAAATATTTATGAAACAAGTCGTATATATATAAGTAATGTTTATGGAGTTATCGTGTAAGGGATATTTATTAAGTATTTGAAGTATCTCTTAAACTTATGAAACTATTTATGGAACTTACAAAGCCCGAGACATGGTTTACCGAGACACGGTCTAGGGCAAAAAAACATACCGGGGCTACAAAAAAATTGCAACAACGAAAACTTTCCAGGGTGAATTGATTCTTCCTACTTGACCATTGATGCATTTGGTTGTAGCGACGGCCTATGCGATTCAACTTCGTGCTCCAGTCAGTGTAACTGTATCCTCAATCTGCTCTACAATCTGATCTGATTACTTAAAAATAGCGCAAGTAATTAATTATGTAGTGTTCGAGTTAACTCAATATATTTGGGTTATGACATTTTTTATTCTTTGATTTGTGTGATATTTTCTATTTTTAGTGTTAGAAGTAATTAAAAATTAATTAATGTGTGAATAATAAAATTATATATATTGCTTCGTAATTTAAATAAACCTTAACCACATGTGAACATTAATATGTATTATTTAGAACTAATAATATTCTCATAAGATACATTTGCTAGCTCTTATTAGAGCCATTGTAGTTCTCATGTAAGTGGAATACTAAGTAATAATATCAACAACCACAATGGCAGAGATCTTTGATAAGATCTAACCACTCAGTATCATGTGTTATTTACTTGCACTATTTATAACTCTCTTAATCATTTTACATTTTTAACCACGATTTTAATAAGTAGTCTTTGCTAAAATTACCTCTAATTGTAGTTTCCAAGTTGGGCTAGGCAACGCGTATCTTTCCTTGCATGTGATAAATTGCAGGATAAGTATGAAACATGCTGGTTCGGTACCTAACCATTTGATTTGAATGGAAGCTGAATGAACATATATAATGCCCGAAATTAAGGACATCGAACCCTTAAAGATCAATCTAGTGTGTAAGAGCTATGAATAACTTACAAAAAAATTTAAGTGACTTTTACTCTATGTTATTATTTAATTTAAGTGATCACTGCAACGTTTATGGTAGGAACCTGTTTCTAGTTTAATATATAGACAACATAGAAAGATGATGAGATAAAAGGAAGAGAATAGAAAGTAACGGAGAAGAATAAATGAAAATATATTTGGTTATTAATTTTCCATACCATTCATTACAAAGTTTGCAAATATATGGTCACGCTTACACATAAGACAAGAATTGTAGCTAATTCGCTCATGGATTGTCAACTCACCTTACTAAAGACAAATTTATATACCTAATCATTTATTTAACACATGTTAGTTTTTTCTGTTATCCATAAAATTTTCATAGATTAACCTAAAACTTTGTGTGAAATCGAATTTTTTTTATTCGTTTTTTTCATTGATCGGCATCATTACCATCCCCTCGAATCAACAATTTTCTCAAGATCAAAAATGTGCGCTACGTGAACTGCTCCATGGAGATCAAAGATTAAGACTTTGCTTTCATCTAGCATGCCGAGTGGAATTCAGGTCGGTGCTGGAGCTTCAAGTTGGTGGGAATCTTGCTTTGAGTCATGCTTCGGGATATTTGGTTGAGGACTCAAGTTTTGCTTCAGGTAAGATGGAGAAAGGCATGGGGTTTAATAGAAGGCTGAATCAACTCGTAGGATTTCACTCGGGGTGTAACATCCCTCATTTTGAGGCGCGAAACTAAGTATTCTGATTATGTGATGGCCTATTTAAGGCAAATGTAGCCGTTGTCGGCAATAAAACTATGTATTCTGATTATGCTATTAATAAAATTGAAGTTTCTTATTTGCTTGAGCATGAAATTTTACTATGGCATGATAGATTAGGACACATAAATTTTCGAAAAATGAAAAAACTATCAAACTTGGGATTAATTCTAAAATTCCAAGTAGATAAAAACTACAAATGTGAGACATGCGTAGAAGCAAAAATGGTCAAAAAACCATTTCATACAGTTGATAGAAGCACCGAACCACTAGGTTTGGTTCATACTGATTTATGTGATTTCAAATCATTACCTAAAAGAGGTGGGAAAAGGTACTTTATTACCTTTATTGACGACTATACATGATATTGCTATGTATATCTTTTAAATAGGAAGGATGAAGCAATTACATCGTTTATAAAGTACAAAGCTGAGGTAGAAAATCAGTTAAATAAAAAGATCAAGATATTGAGATCTGATCGAGGTGGAGAATATGAATCACCATTTGAACAATTTTGTGCCGAAAATGATATAATTCATCAAACAACAGCACCATATTCACCACAATAAAATGGTATAGCCGAGAGAAAGAATATAACATAAAAAATATGATTAATGCGATGCTCTTAACTTCTGGCCTACCGACGAACTTGTGGAGGGAAGCCTTAAATATGTCTAATCACATATTAAATAAGGTTCCTCATAATAAAACAGGAACAATTCCATATGAGTTATGGAAAGGACACATACCAAGTTTTAAATACCTCAAAGTGTGGAGGTGCTTGGCAAAAGTTCCAGTTTCGCCTCCCAAGAAAGTCAAACTTGGACCAAAAACGGTAGATTGTTACTATTTAGGGCCATCCCAAAATAGTAGTGCCTACAGATTTTTGGTATTCAAGTCTGGTATAACTGATATTCATGTAAATACAATCATGGAATCAAGAGACGCCTCATTCTTTGAAGATGTGTTTTCGCACAAAAGAAATGAAGGAAATAATGTCCCCAAAAAAACAAGAGAAGAATTGAGTAAATCACATGAAGATGAAACTCATCGTGAAACTGAGGAGTTGAACCAAGAAGAAGCGTAAGGGCAAGAACTTCCAAGACATTTGGTTCGGAATTTTTAACATATATGTTAGAACACGAACCTCAAACGTACAAGCAATCCAATGTCATCTTCTGAGTAATAAAACTTGGGAAATAGTTGATCTTCCACCTGTAATTAAACCAATTGGTTGTAAATGGATCTTCAAAAGGAAGATGAAACCAGATGGCTCCATCGACAAATACAAAGCAAGATTGGTAGCTAAAGGATATCGTCAAAAAGAAGGTGTAGATTTCTTCGATACCTATTCACCAATAACACGAATAAACTCTATAAGAATGTTAATAGCAATTGCATCCTTCTATAATCTACAGATTCATCAAATGGATGTAAAGACGACATCCTTAAATGGAAATCTCGATGAGGAGATTTACATGGAGCAACCTGAGGGTTTTATATCCAAAGGGAATGAAAACATAGTATGTAGATTAGTCAAATCATTATACGGACTAAAACAAGCTCCAAAACAATGGCATGCAAAATTTGATAGTGTCATGATGAAAAATGGTTTTCGTATAAATGAATGTGATAAATGTGTTTATTACAAACAAATTGGACAATCATACGTGATGGTTTGTCTATACGTAGACGATATGCTAATCTTTGGTCCAAATACTAAGGTAATAGAGACCACTAAGCAGATGTTAATCAACAATTTTGATATGAAAGACTTAGGAGTTGCAGATGTTATTTTAAGAATCAAAATAATAAGAACACCTAATGGAATTGAATTATCTCAGTCACATTATGTAGAAAAAGTGATTGAAAAATTTCAAAATTTTGGAATTAAAGGAGTACGAACGCCGTATAATCTATCGGAAGTACTGCATAAAAATACTAATGAGAGTGTAATGCAACTGAAATACTCTCATGTAATAGAATGCCTCATGTATCTCATGAATTGCACAATACTAGATATAGCTTATGCAGTAAGTCGATTAAGCTATACAAGCAACCCAGGGAAGGAACACTGGAAAGCACTCATGAGAGTGCTTGGATATTTAAAATATACCACAAACTATTCCTTACATTATGAAAAATATCATGCCATCTTAGAAGGATATAGTGATGCAAACTGGATTGCTGATTCAGAGGAATCAAAATCAACGAGTGGTTATGTCTTTACCTTAGCAGAGGCAGCAGTGTCATGGAAATCTACTAAACAAACATGCATAGCTCGATCCACTATGGAATCAGAGTTCATCGCTTTAGATAAAGCAGGCGAAGAAGTAGAATGACTTCGTCACTTTTTAGAAGATATTCCATTTTGGCCTAAACCTGTACCGGCCATATGCATACACTGTGATAACCAAGCAGCATTAAGCAGAGCGCAAAACTTTGTGTATAACGGAAAGTCACGACACATTCGTCGACGCCATAACACAGTTAGGCAGTTACTCTCAAATGGAACTACTTTCATAGATTATGTGCGAACAAATGATAACCTAGCAGATCCATTTACTAAAGGTTTATCAAAAGAGAAAATTAACTGCGCATCGAGGGGAATGGGTTTAAAAGCCTAAACCAACAAGAGTTATCTTATACGAAAACCTATCCTAGCGACTGGAGATCCCACGAACTAGGAGCAATAGTCAAACCAGTTCTGAATAACTCAAGACGTAATGCATTTGTTTGGACTTAGTCCTACTTCATTCCTATGGTGCACAATATAAATGCATGCCTACAGAAGTATTAAAAAGATAAAACTATGTTTTTTAATGATGACCATATCTTGAAAATAACAAGTGGGGTATATGTAGGATACTCTTAATGGTTGTGATCACCTATGTTAGTGTGAGCTGGATCGGCTCTATGAGAATATATTAAAGGCTTTTATTCTCTATAAACACTCGTAGAACCAAAAATTGTTCAGGACCAAAATGAACACAACCAAGAGATTGGATGTGAAGGGAAATAGTGCTTTGTAAAGCTTATTGTCTGGTTATACAATAACGGCTGACGGTTCAAGATGAAATAATTAACCGATTCATCAAGTATATCCGATAAGTTTTAACTAGGGAAAGTTCAAAGTGAAATATCTACTTATCCTCGATATAGCATTATTTTCATATGAACTGTATGATGTTACACTTTGTGTGGGGGAGACATATATCGTCATTCATGTGGAGGATTGTTAGAATTCTCAAAAATAGTGAATGAGATATATCCCAAATCGCCAAAAATAAGTCAATTTTTTTGTTTATATAGTGTACTCTCAATCCTTATATTGGCCCTTAGGGTTAGGTAATTTTGTGCGAGGGGGAAGACCTATATGGCCATGGACTAACATGCGCGTGCCACCGCCTGCCCGACCGACCGAATCGGGCCGGGTGCGGGTCCAATAAGATTGGGCTGTGTCATATATTTTTGCTACCTAAAAAATGGACTGATTTTAAAACAGAAGTGTGTTTAAATAGATACGGATTTTCCAACGGTTGTGACCGTTGCAAACTGATGAAGAGACACGATTTCAGATGACCGTTACAACGAACAGCAACAGTTCTGAACCGTTGCAAACGAACGGATGCGGCCGTTGCAAACAACAACAGTTTTTGGCGTTGCAAATGAAAGGAAGTGTCTGTTGCGAACAGTAACACTTTTTGGCGTTGCAAATGAATGGATGCTACTTTTCTCAACGGGTGTAGCCATTGGGAATTCAGCTATAAATAAGGAGGAAACCTGATCACTTTACTCACTCACTTTTAAAACCGAATTATCTTTCCTTTATCTTCATTTCTTAAAATTATAATCAGTCCTATCACACAGAAGATTATACACATCACGATCTCGAGCAGCTTACGTCTGTTGTATCTTGGGAGACTTTGAATAGAGTCTTAAGGAAATTGTTACGACAAGCCTCAAACGAAATTTCCTTCTTCAACCAGTTAGATTTCTAGTTGATTTATATATATATATATATATATATATATATCATTTTCGTTTCTACGTTGTACTATTTCTTTAAATAGTATAACTTTTGATTTATCGCTATAGTTATTATTATTATTATAGTTGTTAGTTTGTTGTTGTAATTAATTACAACATATTTATTGTTAAAAATAGTTGATACAGAATTCCAAAGTAGTGGAAATCTGATTTGTAAACTTGTGAGATAAGTTTATTATTGATTAGCCTCTGTTTTGGTATACTAGACGTATAACAGTTTGACGCTATGTTGGATGATATGTTGGTTTGTTTTGACATGTTGGATGTTGATTGTATATATTGGATGTTGGATGTTGATTATTTAGTGTATTGTTTGTTTTTTTATTTTAAATATTGAATTGGTGGGGATTGAGTTGGATATTGGATATAAATTGATTATGTGTTGGTTGAGTTTGAATATTGGATATTGAACATTGGATATATGTGAAATTGAGTTTTAATATGTATGTGTAGTACAGAAATCGAATGGCTGCAGGAACAAAAAAAAAGTGCTCAGTTTTTTGACGGTTTCCAACGACTACCGACGGCACTTTGGTCGTCAATTTCCAACGGCTAGCGACGACTTTCGACGATTACTTGGAGGCACGTGGACACTGAGGAGTGTCACCAAACCGTCGGAAAGTACCGTGAGTAGTCGTTGCCAAATAGTTAATACGATCGCCAACCGAAGGAAAGCGTGTACGCCTTAGCAACGGCTTTTCCGACGGCTGCCGTCGGAAATGACTATTGTTCTAGTAGTGTCTAGACCTATAATAGTTACTGATTCAATCCTTGTCGGGATGTTAATCATTAATCATAATCATTCTGCCTTCCCTCGAAATTCAACATATCATACATTAATATCAATATCGCACGGTGTTCTCAAAGGATTTAACTATCATGAATAAATCTAACATCATGTAATTATGAATCATTAATCATAGTGCATTGCAAATGAATTAGAGCATTATTTATAAATTGTCTAATATCGCCTAGCATTCCATCATAAATAGATCTACCAATTGAATCAATAGTTTTCATTTTTCTACTTTATTTGTATATTCGAGCTTGGTACACAATTTCAAACAATTGTAATTATTTACCTGCTCATATAATATTCAAAATTAGAAGAAAAAAAAATAACAACATAACTTCGTACATTTGCCGGGAAAACGTCCAAAGATAATTTCGAAGTATCCATAATGGATAGATTGCTTCATAAACAAATAACAAGTCACAGCAACTTCAACAATAATACAGAACAATAATAATGGAATAATATGTAATATTCTTCAATACAAATCCCATGTTCTAGACAATACCATCTCCCTATTCTTTCTTAGCAGATCTAA
Source organism: Allium fistulosum (assembly GCA_030737815.1). Classification (NCBI taxonomy): domain Eukaryota; kingdom Viridiplantae; phylum Streptophyta; class Magnoliopsida; order Asparagales; family Amaryllidaceae; genus Allium; species Allium fistulosum. The sequence goes on along the minus strand of CM060903.1, from coordinate 1,285,825,006 downwards.
GGGATTCAATTTTACCATCATTCCCACCAAGCTTCATATACTTCTCCTTTCTCGTAAGGGTAGTGCATTCATATCCCAGTGCATCTCCTAACACTTTCTGAACATGGTTCGCAACCTCAACTGCAGTCTTTCCTCCTTTAATCGTTTCCTCCTCAGGCAGTCTTTCCAAAAATGTCAGCTCGTATCCCGGTCTTGGGTTCATGAAGAAGAAGTATGGATCCGCAAATTTCCATCCCCTCACACAAGTTCCGTGAAACATGCCCTATAGAAATACAAATTACCTCATTCATGATTTTGTGTTTGCTTAATACCTACTAAAACAACATCAATCACATGTGAAATAAATAACAGATGAAATATATCAAAGAAACATGTTCACATGTTATATGTTATTCTACATTGCTCAACCTAAGCAATTGACCATTGTCCACTAATATAGTGGAAAGTGTTGTGTCATTGTAAAAGTTAATAATATTAGCATTTTTGAAGTATTTATACCTGAGTTGTACGGATAGCAACAGGCACAATGTGATCGCTTAACTCAGCAAAGAGAGCGCTAAACCTGAGCAAGAAGGGCTCACGGCAAGTGGTGCCTTCGGGACAAATGACAAGATCACCCTTGGTCAGCAGTTCTTTGATCCTGGCAGCATCCTTCTCCCTGTCCCTGGTCAAGGCAACAGCAGGGATAGGGGACATCCTTCTAGACATCTTTGAAACGCTGTAAGTGACGCAAGGGACTTTACGGGCGCAGGCGATGCTGACCACAATTGGATCGAGGGCAGTACGGTGATTGCACACGTAGAGGTTTCCAGGGGTACCTGGGGATGGCGGAGGGGGAGGTGTCCCACGAATGGTGAGCCGAATGCCACACAGTGGGTATGTGTATTTTACATACTTTTCAGGGAGGGGTAGGTTAAAGAAGACTCGGAATAGGGACAGGGCAAAACCAAAAGGGATCCATAGATAGGTTAGGAGGACTATTAGAGGTTCTGGACGACGTACAAAGCGACCATCGTGGAAGATGATTCTACTCTTTAGTGTGGACATTGGGGCAATGGCTGCTTTTGAATTTGGTGGGACCATGTATGCTTCCTGCATTTTGATATTATTATAAATAAATAAATAATCAAATATTGGTTTTGTAATATATGGATGGTTCTCAAAATTCTAACATATTATCAAAACTAGTTTTACAACTAAAATGCATGAAAATAAAAAAGTTCCACATAAAGAAAATAACTGAATAAGATATTTTAAATATAAGGAGACTAATACTCACATCGAAATTGGTTTTTTCGAAAAACTAATTAGTTCTCTACATTCTAACTGTTATTGGAATTCAACCATAGCATCTTTCGTTGGTGCCCTATTGGTTTGTTTAAATAAGCTATTAACGTACGTTGACAATTTTTTATCCCTTTTATAGCCTAAACATTCCAAAAAAGTTTGAATTGGTACACAATTGATGCCTTCTTGTTTTCAGAGGGGTTTAGTTCATTGAACACCATGGAAATTGATCCTTTCATTTGTTTTTATAGTATCTTGACATTTTGACCAAATGAGCTAATATAAATTAACAGTTCATTTTCTGATATACTTCCGTACACTACAAAACTGTTCCATAAGACTGAACTGTGCTACATAGTAATATATTTAGGTTGGCTGAATACGAGCCTGATTTTCAAAGGAAGAAGTGAGTAAGGAAGCTCTGAGGTTCCTTTTGTAGTTACTGCTTTCTTTTCCAACACTGTGTAGACAGCTGCGGTTATTTACTACCATGTGATGTGTTTGTTAAGTATTAATGAAATAATTGATTGATGTACATATGAATGATACGATGCAACCATAACTTGCGTGAATAATTATTGAAAATAATAGCTTTTAATGTCTAACAGGGGCTAACCTAACTTGAACTGCATTATCTAGTGTGAAATTGTAATCGTAAAGACTGAACAATTACTGGTAGTAGTTGTATTTAATACAATTTATTTCCATTATATTTTATTTTATGTTGTTAGAAGTCAATGGTGAAAACTCTTTTGATCAAAGTAAAAGAAAAAATAAATATAGTTTCACAGCAGAAGCTGATACTTACTATACGGCGAGTATATCGATCTGGATTAGAAAAACCAGAACCAAAGCATTTAAGATATTCAAAAGATACAGACTGGTTGAAAAAAAAGCTACATATACACTGATATTAATACTAATGTTAGCCCAAACAAATATTCACGTCAGATCTTCCATTATCATCCCATTGTCCGGATTATTCACGTAAGATCTCTCATTATCATATCATTGTCTGAATTATCATGCAGTAACACCCTTTGATTATATGGATACAGTAGTGGAACATTAAATCTTTCAAATTTTATTAGAAAAATATGTTTGATTTTCACAACTCGGTTTTTTATACATGTGCGCTTTAAAAGTAAACGTATACAAATTTTATTTTATTTTAATTTTAGGAAAAACATATGTATATGCATACTCTAAAATGAATTTATAAAATTCAAATTTATATGCACACTTTAAAAGTAAACACTTTAAACCGGTGAAAAATATATTGGAATACGAACTCTCTAGGACATGTTAATAAGGTATATGTATCAAAAAAAATGCTAAGCACACTCTTCTTTAGGTAGTGTGTGCTTGTACTTGCCACCTGATTGATGGAAAGTGATACAACGTGTAGCTAACGATTGATAGATCTACACTTTCCACCAATCGGGTTGCAGGTACAAGCACACTCTCCTAAAGAAGAATGCGCTTAGCATTACTAGTAGTGAACAAATATTTTAATGCCTTAATACAAAATTGGCATTGTCATAGGAAATAACTATTTATACTAAAACAGAGCAAAAAAAAGTAAATAGAAAACCTAATATGAATAAGATGTTGAAGTAAACTAGATGTAATTTCAGCAGAACAAAGGGTATGGTTCCAATTAATGCCAAAATTAAGATGTGAAGTACGGTAAAACTAAATATGGTCCGACAAGCATTAACTTTGACGGTTGCGTGCACTAAATTCTTTCACCAAACTTAATTATGTGGTTCAATTAGTGGCCATATCCGTTCCACTTCATTTTGCAACTCTTGTGTATCAAACTATGACTCGAACAAAATAATTATAGAGCTTGATGTTATCGAAAGTAGAGACATATTATATCTGCATATAAGAGCTAAATTCGATTCCCTAGGTTTAAAAAAAAAGAACTAAATAGAATCATGAAGGATCGTCTAACCAAAAGTTCTCGATTTGCATTTTGTATTAAAAAGTTTCCGAATCAAATTGCTGCAAATAATAAATTAGTTACATTAAAACTTGTAACGAGAATCGAAACCCACCTTGCAAAGAGCCATGAACGGGTGATCGGACGTCCTATCACCCAACCCTAAATCAGGCAAAGAATCCCCAAACTCCCTCAAAACAGCGTCCCTTTTTTTCTCACTGACCATAACACCTTCCCCTTTCTTCACAAACCCAGTGGCCTTCCCGGTCTTTTCATCCACTTCCAACTCCGTCCCTAGCACCTTCTCAGCCCCCAAATACTCCTTCACGAACTCCTCCACCATCACAATCGGATTCGCCGTCACCACCACCCTCCTCCCTCCGCACGTGTCGAACACCTTCCAGCTGTCCTCCCTAACATTCTCCGCATAGAATTTAGGCAGTACCGCCCTGCTCGCGATCTCGATGTCCTTGATTTTGAGATTGTTGAGGGAGATGTAGATGAGCATTTTGATGGCGAGCTCCTCGGAGAAGAGGATGTAGGTGAAGAGGATGAGAGGGCAAGAGAGGAGGAGGCGAAGGCCGCGGAGGAGGGAACCTGCTTCGACCGAAAGGAGGAAGAAGTAGGGGAAGGAGGAACGGGAGACGAGGAGGGTTCCATCTAGGTCTGCGGCAACGGAGGAGGAGGAGAGGGAGGAGATGGAGCAGTTGGATATTGGTGGGAAGTTTGTTTTTGGTTTTTTGCCCATGTTTTTAATTTTTCGGGTGGAAGTTGGATTTTGGTGAAGAGTGAGAAAAGCGTGAGAGTGGGTTTATATTGGGTGGTGGTTTGGTTATAAATTGTTAAAAAATGGAGGGAGAATTTGTTCCCCGGTAGATCAACTGTATGAGCTAACAACTTTCCTTCTTTTTTTATAGTGGTACACAAAACGGTGAAGAGCGATGTTGCCCATTTACATAAATAAACTGAACATTACGTATGACTGAAGAAAAGATTCGTATCTGTGTGCGCTATGATGTTGTAATTATTAAAAACGTTAAAAACGAATTCAGTAGGATAAATGCACATATATGTAATAGAAGTAGGCTCTCGCCAAACTTGTCCATGAGTATTTTAAAAGTTCGAAATCCGTCGGCATTCAGAAAATGAATAAATATTTGATATTCGAAATAAAACGAATACAGATGCGGATGTGAAAACATTTGCAATCGAAAATAACCAATTCGTTTCTTGTTAATATTATAACTTATATTTTATATTTTATGTATTTTAATATAATAAATGATATGTACTTATTGTTTTATTTAATTAATAGTTTATATTTTATGCGTTCGATGCATATTAATTCCTTTAAACTATTTATTATCATCATATTTGTTTGTTTATTATTATACTTTCATAATCAATGAAATTGAAGAAAAAACAATAATGTTAAACCTAAATTTTCAATCTATGTTTTCAGATATATATATATCGTTAGTGGAGCGGATAAATACTTGTTACCCGTTCATATTCGCGGACAGAAATATCCGATATCCGAAAATGATTTTAAATGCGGATGATGATATGACACTATTCGCATCTGAAACAATCCGCTGACTTATCTGCTCCCAAGTGGATCCAGTTATTCGTATATTGGTTTAGTTTCAAATACTTTTGTACCCGATCCAAGGCAATACAGATTGGGTATGTTTTCCCCAATATCCAGTCTCATTTCAACTGTTATCAAGAATCCATGGTTTCTGCACTTATTTTTGTTGTTTGCGTTGACATTTGTATACTTTATTTTTGAATAAATATGTCTTTATTTAAGTTTCAAGTAATATCGTTTGGAAATTTCATGACTCAAATTAGTATTATGATATATTTTTTTGTACGTGCAATGCATGTGGATGTAACAATACTCTTGTATGATAATCAAATTTTTTAAATGTTAGGAGGTGTGTATGTGGAATTCAAATTATATGTTAATATATGTTCAATGTGGAATTCGAATTCTTGAACCTACGTCTGCAAATAAGAGCATTTTCAAAAATTCAGGCTCAAACCAAAATATTATTTTTATTTTAATTATTAGTAAAGGTCGGCAACTGGGATTTATATTTCAACCAAGTGTATCAAATCCAATCCATTTATTGATCTAGTACTACACTTTTTTCTGACCTTAGTGCACTTTAATTTTTTAAATATATAATTGTTGGCAACTGATTAACAAACCTTATTGGGTTCATATCTTGGTTTTCTAGGCTTTCTGTGTTTGAAAAGTGGATATCTTATTGCTGCATTTAAAATTTCAATTGTTAAATGTTGAACCTTGATTGTTAATTACTAAATATTAAATCATGATAGTTGTTTTATTTTTATTTTTAAAACATCTAATTGTAATTAGGCATATAACTATTTTAAGTATATCATTTTTCTATATTAATTGGTTTCACATGATTATTAAAATGAGAAATTTGATCTATGATAAATTTAAGTTATCACATGCTTTTATTTTAGAATATTTTGATTTATGAAAGTATTTGATGTTTTGAGAAATTGGAATATTGGAAAAGGAAGTTTAAAGTTTTTATTTCGGAATTTTCATACTTTTAAATTGTTGTTGTTGAAAATTTTTTTTGTCATTCATTCTAAGTTTCAAACAAAAACTAAAAATAATCTTAGTTTCAGGAAAACATTCAAAGAGAGTTGTTATTAAAATTTAAATTATAGGTTTGAAATATTAATTTTCAAAAGTTTTAATGCCAAAAATTTTGAATTCAATTTAAAATACCGATTTAAAAAAATTGAGTTTAGAATGCATCAATCAAAAAAATTGAATCTTAGGAGGTGGTTGGGTTTTCAAGGTTAAAAAATAAATAAATAGGATTTGAATGTTTTTTTCTTGTTTATTAAGTTTAGATTCATAATGTTTTTATATCAAAATAATTTCAGCAAATATGGGAGATATAAATGGGAGAATAAGCATTCATAATTTAAAACGTAAGGTAAAAGTACTGTAGTAATCTTCAATTTTATAAGTGTCCAAATTTGAATGCTTGTTGAAAACAAACATTCAAGGTTTGTACATAAAAATAGAGGGTGAATTAAGTGTATATTTATTCTAAACAAATTGGACCGTAGCTGCAATTAAAACCCGCTCCATAAATACAACTAAAAACCGTATTAACGTAGATAGTAGATGCAGAGTCCCCACAGATTTTAAGTTAATAGGAAATAGTTGGAAATATGGGTTGGAGTTGTTGAAGCGCTTTTAATAGGTGAGTGTCAGTATCCGTACTAAGTAGCAGTAGTAGGTTAGTAGATGGAGAAGGACGAACCAACGCAGCTAATTAATTGCTTCTTCCATCACTTCGATTGCTTATCCAAAATGCCTTTATTCTTTTTTCAACCGTTTCCCATTTGTCTATGGGTAAACAATTTGAAGGTTTCATATTATCGTATCACTAACGCAATACCCTTTCTTTTCTTTTCTTTTCTTTTCTTTTTATTGATACGCCGTTGAACCAAGAAATCTTATCTAAGCATGTGTCAAAGAAATCTTCTTGACACAACACAACAGCCGAATTCATCCAATCATGTTACTGGTTACTCTTCTCTGATTACCTTTTCATATTAAGTTTATTTTTCATCTCTGAATGTATATGAACTAACACATTTAATTGCCACTATTGGAACAAGACGTATACCTATCCATAATTCTTTTTATTTCCTAATCATATATAAAAAGATGCTTTATCTCTAGCTTGTTGCTACGTTTTTTCCCCTTCTCTTCTCATCTCTGCAAACATGGTTATAACTTATAAACCTGGTTTTTATTCAATTGATATTGACAGTCCCGTTAAGAAAACAATTTATTTTCAAATACCCGTCAGTTTTAAACAGATTCTGCTTCATCTTTTCTTTAGGAATGAAATCTGAAATTCCAACCCTTCCCCAGCGATTATGGCTCTTTTAATAACGAGTCATAAATAGGTTTTTATCATCCAATGATTTTTAAAATTTAGAAAATACGAAAATTTAGATTGAAGAATTTTACAAACTTGAAATTTGAAATATTGAATATTACAATTTGAATTTGAATATTTGTAATAAAACAACTACATAGAAGCGTTATATTCTTCGTTCAAACTACAATAACTTCTTCATTATGACTCCGAATTAAGCGAGATTTTGATCATTGAACTCGAATCAACATTACATACAATAAGGAAACTCAAACATTTCATATTATGAACGCATGTTGTAATTCTTTGTGGTGACTAGTAGTTGTATCTAGCAAATAACAAACTACATCCACACGTCTAAATTCTAACTCAAATGACACTTCAATCATTCATTCGTTTGTAAATCACTAGATAGTCATGAGAAAACTTACCCATAACAATTTGAATTTTTAAGATTTTTACTCAAACGTTTAGGGAGAATGCGTTATTTTTCATTCGAACCGCAATAACGTCTTTATACCAACTTAGAACGAGCAAGACTTTGACCAATAAAATCGTATTAACATTTCAAATGATATGGAACATTCGGCTACTTCATATTTTGAATGCACGCTGTAGTTCTTCATGGTAACTAACAGTTGTATTCACCAAATAATAGACTACACCCCCACATCAAAACTCTGATTCGAGCAATATTTCAACGACTCATTTGTCTCTAAATATCAAATAATCATGTGGAATTTACACAAACAAATATGAATTTTAAAAATTTGAGTGCATATTCAAAAATTAAGGTTTCAAATTCTGCACTTTTACAATGAATTTGAAAATCTTAAAATCGAAAATCGAAAATATCAAAATTTGAATTCTGATGAAAATTTTGATTTGAATGTGAAAATTTGATTATTTAGAAAGCAAATTTTAATTTTTGTATAATTTTTTAGATTTTTTATTAGTCAAGTCTAATTTAGGTCATTATGCGTTAAATGGCTAACACATGTATTAACTGGGTTGGGTCAGTTTGACCCTTATACAAATTGGTCAAATGCGATGGGTCATCAATAGGTCGGATTAATTTTATCCTTATCCTTTTATGATCCAACTTGATCCATTTAAGAGGTTTATGATCAAGTTCGTTGGCCAAAAGGATAGATCAATGGCACTTTAACCATCATACGACACCTAATTCCCATCTCTATATGTTTTACAGATATTAAACTAGTCACCAACTAATGATATTCTATCTTTTCATATATGCCTTTAGTTTCAAAAATAATGGTAGGTTTAGTTCCTTTAATAATTTTAGCTTCAAATCTAAATGCTTTATTTCAAAAAAAAAATAACTCAATATAAAGTATGTGTAATTTAGTTAATTTGATGTTTGTACCAAAATTGGGCACATCACTCTTCAGAAGTCTTTGAAGAGATAAAATGAAGAAATTAAATGGAAAAAGAGAAATTATCTAACAAAAACTCCAAATTTTAGAAATGAGAAGAAGTAAAGTGCAAGGAGACACAAGAATTTAGAGTGGTTCGGCATATCGCCTACGTCCACTATGAAGTTGATAGCTTTATTGATCTTTCTTTGAAGATTACAAGTGAATTCAATGAACTACAAGAGGTGACTATGATTTGCAGCAGTGAATCTCGTTGGTAGCAGCAGCAACTGAGTTCAGATCTGGATCTGGCGGAGTCCGGGCCTTGGAGATCTCAAAGAGGAAGAAGAACCCCTTTTTTGTTGGCTTTGGGGGTCTATTTATAGGTGTAGGAGGCTGATATTTAGCTCAGATCTCGGGAGACCCTCTCTAGCACATGATCAGGCCCGCACGCCCAAGCCCGTGAAGTTTCGGTCCGATCCGTGATCGACACGAGCAGATTTCGACTCGGTCAAGATTTCATCCAATGGAGTCGAAATTTGGCGTGGACATTCTTTAGCATGCACGTAGTCTTCTGTGAAAATTTCATAGCATTTGGGCTTGTAGATTGGGAGATATGATCGATACGAAATGGATTTTTCGGTAGGCTGTTTCCTTCGACTCGCTCCTATTTTGACTCGCTTCCGTTTGACTCGGTGACATGGCACTTGATTCTTACTATGTCCTGGATGTTGCTTCGAGCGAGTCGAACTGTTCACTGATTGAGCGAGTCGAAGTAAGCACTTGGTCGAGCGAGTCGAAGCAAGCACTGGTCGAGCGAGTCGAAGCAAGCACTGGTCGAGCGAGTCGAAGCGAGCACTGGTCGAGCGAGTCGAAGCGAGCACTGGTCGAGCGAGTCGAAATGGGGCACCCTGGGAGGTTTGAGCAGTGGAGTCGAAGTGTGCACTTTCAATGGTTTCAAACTGGAGCGAGTCGAAGAGAGCAGCTCTGAGGGATGTGGAGCGAGTCGAACCTGGTTGACTCAAAGTTGGCCTCTGAGCGAAGCGAGTTGAAGTTGTCACTCCTGGGCGTTGCGAAGCGAGTCGAAGGAGCGAGTCGACCGGTAATTGATTTTCATCCAGTCTTGTATCGCTCATAACTTGAGCATACGAACTCGAATTGACTTGAGATTTGAAACGTTGGCTCTCATGGCTTAGCTTGTCATGTCCTACCAATTTTGGCTCGATCCGAATTCGGACAAAATTCATCGATATCCGTAGTGAGCCCGTATATAACTGATCTCTGGGACATGCCGTCACTGGTTACTAGTCAATTCCTTGGTGTTACGGCCTTGCCAAAAGGCGGGATAACATTTGCCCCCCAAAGTACGTCTTGTGGAAACATGATGTGCTTTGAAATACTGCCATTTTTACTCTGAATAGTTATCGTCTTTTTAATGAAAGCTGTAACCTTTGATCGTTCTTCTTAATAATGTAAACTGTTGACCGTCGACTGCGGTACCATGTATTGTTGCAACTGATTGCTGTATGCTAGTGGTTACCCGTTTGCTGTTGTAATCGTTAATGGATGAGTTTCTGATTCCTAAAAATCCAGAATATTGAATATTGGTTCGTCATTCATGCATATATGTTAACCTGACTCTCGTTGACATTCGTATGTCCACGAGTCGTTGTTAGTTTATTTTACTTTTGAATTACGTATCGATCCTCTCCTGAACCGATGTGAAATTTGCTGCAACAACGCTCGACGGTTGCTTTTGCACGCTCCTTCGTAACGATCCTCTCTTGAATCGATGTGAAGGGTTGAAACATCGAAGATGATTTTTATTGGCTTTATGGATGTGAAGTAAGTATGTCGAGTTGACGGAGTTGGCCTTTGGAAGCCATGATTTGATGGATTCGAATTGCTCGTATCGATGCTCTAGTGAAGGAGTTGGAAACTATGGACACGAACAAGAATTTTGCATCGATAGACGTAGGGTTCGGTGGATACAAAGTGCTTGTTCGACTCGATGATGGACACGAACTGAATGAGTCGAAGTGGAACGAGTCGGAGTAAACTTCCCTGATGGCTGTGAGCAGAGCGAGTCGAAACGGAGCGAGTCAAAATAAACTTCCCAGATGGATTCGAATTGTTCGTTTGACTGCACTGGAGACGGGGTCAAAGACAAGCGATACGAAGGGGATCTCCGCATCAATGCACTGAAGAGGGAGTCGAAGCACGTGTTCGACTCCACTGGGATTTGAATCGTTTATTCCCCTTGCTTTCGACTCCATATAAATACCTAGCACTTAGCCGTTTTTTCACTTTTACCTTTCATCTTTATCTTCCTTGCCTTCGTATCGCTTAGAGACTCGAGGAGAAAGAACAACAAAAAAACACTCTCGTCCTTGAACTGATTTACATCTTCAATTACTCGAACCAATTAACAAATTTAGGTAATCCAATAAACGAATCTACACGTAAACGAGGAGACTCGATTCTTAACACCAAACCCATCAGTGTCGCAATCGATCGAAAAGCCCTTGGCCTTAGCTTCGTGTCGATCTGGAGCAGGGGTTTCGAGATGATGAGGCAGAGGCCTTCGTATCGATCGATGGTGGAGCTTCGCTTTGAGTCGAACCCTTGGCATCTGTGGATCGATACGAAGGGGCTGTGTCTGATGAACTCAAAACAATGGCTCTGGATCGAGTCAAAAAGTACGTCTTTTGATCGAGTCGAAATAGTGACCTTGGAACGGTTCGGAGTGGAGTGCCTTGGGATCGAGTCGAACTGCGTAGTTTCTTATCGAGTCGAAATAGGGGTTTTGGATCGTGTCGAAGCAGAGGCTTCGAAGCGAGTCAAAACGCGGGGCTATGAACAGAGTCGAAGCAGAGGCTTCGAAGCGAGTCGAAACGCGGGGCTTTCAACCGAGTCGAACTGCGCACCCTGAATAATCGATTCGAACTCGCGCCTTAGTGAACATTTCGAACTTGAACCGGAGCGATTGTCTTGAACTTGAACTTTTGATGATTGACCACTGATTTAATTTTGACGCTATCGAAAATTCTAGTGTCATTGACCACTTAACTCCGACGAGCTTCATATTTGCTTAACTGGACTTAATTGTTTCACCATACACCTGATTGCCTATTGAAGTTCGTCGATGAAACTGGAACTTACTAAAATAATAACACATTTTAACTCGGACTGATAGCTAACAACTGGATCGCATGGTTGTGACGGTCAGCGATGACGGTCCCTCCAATTGAATTCCGAAGTCTCATCGTTTACACGTTTTCCTTAATCCGGTTGATCTTCCCAAATAATATACAGTACTGCACTGCACAACACGCTCACACACTTTACACTGGGGGATGCACGAGTGTTATTTGTCAGTTTAACAATGATTTTTTTATAAGCTAGGCAGTCATGGACCCTTCAAGTTCTCAGCAGCCGGAATTCCCAAGTTCGGTTCCTCCCATTATAGAGATACCGGTTATAGAAGCCAAAATTATTGAGGCAGCTCCGGACAAGCGTCTAGGGGCTCGGTTTATTTATAGTCTACCAGATTCGGTGCCGTCGGGTATCTCCGAAGACATGTTAGGCCGGATTTGCTTAAGGCACGGTTTGTCGCTTGACGACGTGCTACTTCCTGGGCCGAAGGACATGCCACATTATCCCCTGGAAGGGTTTACTGCTTTCAACCGTCACGCTTGCACGGCGGGGACACTTCCTCCCTTCAATGACTATATCAGGGAGATTTTATCATTTCTTGGCATAGCTCCGTCTCAGCTACACCCCAACGGGTATGCCTTGTTGAACAGCACCTTCATCCTGTTTATGGAGATCCTCTTTCGACCGCCGAAGCCGATAGAAATTAGATATTTATTCAACGTCAAGAGCCACGGAGATAGCCCTTCTTTCACCTTCCTAGAGGCAGTCAGAAACTGCCACATTGTGTTGGGTTCCTGGGGGAGGCTAAGTTATTACAAATCCGAATGGTTCTACGTTCGGTGCCCCCTTGGATTTGCTAGGCGGTGGTTAGATAGACGTAAGTATCGCCATCCCCTCTTGAATTACTGAGATGTTAGTGACCGACTTCAAAAACTGACATACTTTTCCTTTCTCATAGCCGCAATCTCTCGCCACGATGGCGCGTACTTCAGAGAGCTTGATCGAATTCTTCAAGCGTTTCCGGCCGAAGAGAGGCACATAGACTTAGTCCTGACCGACAGGAATTTGAGGGCTGTCGGGCTGATAGAACGAAGATAGAGCATACACCTGGATGTGATACATAGAGTGGCCCCGAAGAAACGCGTGAAGCGCAAAGCGCTCGCAGTTGTGATCACCGAAGAAGATGATCCAGAAAGAACGCCCACAGATACTGAGCTTTCGGCCGGAGCTCCTTCTGATGTTCAGGATTCTGGAGGAAAAAAGACAAGGCAAGGCTGCTGCTCACAAGCGCTCTAAATCCAGGAGATTTAAATCCGTGGTCGTGTCTTTGCCCATCCCGGGGATTATAATTGCGGAGGCTTCTCCCCCGCCGGTTGGGAATCTTTTTGAGGGACTTGCCGATGTTCCGATTCTGGACTTTGTGTCGCCTCAACACGATGCCGGGATGGAGGAGCTCGATAGTGTTCATGAACCGAGTGGGTCGCTTGCTACGAGTGTGGCCGACATTTCCGGTTGGTCGGGGGATTGCACATGCATACACTTCACTACACTACATGATTCACAACCGTACTTCGTCCGTCTTAGGAAGTTACTAACTCTTTCTTCCTTTATCATTTTTCAGGTACTATGTTTGGAAGGGGATCGATGCTTGGTAATCTTCGCTCTGCCCGAAAGGCTTCTGGTTACTATGATTCCCGTAGGAGGGATTCGGACAGAGATCGTGATCGCGATTATTCTAACCAGGACAGGCATGGACATGACAGAGAGTATAGACATCGATCCAGATCACGCTCCCCTCCTCCCAGACTTCCGTCTCCACCCCCTGTTTCTGCCTCATACCCATCTGAACCTCCTCGCCACAGGCTGTCTTCCCACTCTTCCAGATCTGAGACTCATCTTCAGAGAGTCGAGACTACATCTTCCATGGTTACAGAGCAGGTCCACACTGATCCCACTGGAGAAGGGGCCCTTAAGTTGGCTCAAATGAAGAAGGATTTTCCGAATATCTATTTTGACGGCTATGTCTTCCCACCACACTTAAAGAGAATTCCATCTGGGGTGGAGAATACGATGCATGACTACGTTCATGATATATACACCCAGTACAGAGAGTGGGCAAAGGCTGCCGAAAAAGCTTCTAAAGTGGCCTTCGAGCGGGCTAAAGAGATCGAGAAGATGGAGACCGAGCTTGCAGAAAGGGATCGTATTATTCAGGTACTCTCTGCTGAGTCCGAGTCTTCTCGGAAATCTGAGATTGAGGCCATTAAGAAGGCTGATGAAGCAAAGGCGGAGATGGAGAGGTTGGGGCAGACACACGTTGCCCTGGTGGAGGAGATGGGCCACCGGAACACCAAAGTTACCGCCGAGCGGGATGCGGCGGTCAAGGAGCTTAATGAACTCAAAGCTAAATTCGCCAGCTTGGTCAAAGAAAAAGATGACGCGAATAACGCAGCCCAGGAGGCATGCGAACAGGCTGTTCTGCTCAAAGGAGAACGAGATACAGCGGTGGCTAAAGTCCAGAAGGTGGAGACTGAGGTCGAGGAGAGGGTGAAGTTTGCCGAGTCCAGGATAGAGGCCGACATTAAAGACCTCCTTGTTGTCTATAACGCTAACGTGCTGAGGAACAGGTGTCTGGCCTGGCTCGACGATTATTCAACGCATCTCCAAAGTGCTTGGGGCCGACTGGTTGAGGAGGAGAAAGAGGCGCACCAGGGTGAGTCTGTGGATGAATTCGAGCTCGAGAATCGTCTGTTAACTGATGATGAAAAGAAGATTCTCCATGATTCAATGATCTCTTATAAGAAGGAGAGACTCGACACCCAGCACCTGGAAGTAGGAGAAGGCTCCGGGGTTGGACATCACGATGCAAGTCTTGATCTTCCAGTGTCAACCTAGCCTGAATCTTTGCCTACGGTTGATCCTCAAGCTGTTCTTGCCTATAATCTGGATCAGCCGCAGATGTCTCCGACTACAGCGCAAGCGACTAAAGCCGCCCCGTCGCTTACAAGTCAAACTGAGGAAGGTACTCCGAACATTCCACATGTCTTTCATGAGTCGAAGTCTTTGATCGAGTTTAAGTCCTAACAATTCTCTTATTCTTTGTCCAGTGATCGACGTTGCACCGCACATGCCTCCTGTTACTCAAGAATTACATCAAACGTAGGAGGCTATCGTGACCGAAGTGATCACCGTGAGCGCAGCTGCTCCGATTGATGATATGCAGGGGAGTTCAATGGCGTTTGACAAGCAACTGATGGATGAACTCTATCGCCGTCACGGCGATCCTCTTGCTGACTTGCCACTTGTCATGAGCGGAACTGATCCTGCTACAAGTTCCTCGATGCCGACTGCCGATGCCCCCAGTGGGGCTCGAGCGATAACCGAAGAGGATATGTTCGCTCAAATTGATGCTGAAATGGCAGCAGCGGCTCAGGGTAGAAGCTTTGGAGGTGGGATGGCAGCATCAGGGCCTGCTCCGCTTAGAATGATATCTCCCGGTGGTGCTAGTTTTCTCACCGGCATGCCCGTTCCGCCTTCTGTATTCGATCCTGTTCCTCCGACTCCGCCCGCAGGGAGCGTTCCTATTCACGTGAGTTCGGAGGAGGATGTCGACATAATGCCCTCGCCTGAAGACCAACCACTGAAAAGCACAGGCTCGAAGAGGAAGATTGGCGATGGCTCCAGCGGGTCCACACCGAGGAGGAAGCCAAGGAAGAAGAGAGATTAGGCATGCTCATCCGGTGTATTTTTGACTTACATTTTGTTAGCCGTGTATAGATGCGGGTTCGGCTCCTGCTAGTAGGAATTTCTTGGGAACAAACTTGTATACGAACTTCTTTTACAAACAATAGAAATGAAACTTCTCTTTCTCGGTTTCTTTTCTGTCATCGCGTATTTGTCTAAGTGTTTAAATATCTGGAGTGCACTTGTGAAGTTTCAGGTCCGAATCAAGTTTGTTTTGGTTTGCCAAGTTCAGAAACTGTGGACATGGCTTGTGACCAGGAAGCGAGTTGAATTCCGATGTCGTATCGCTTCAATCAATGGTTGATGCTGTCCCCCAGTCTTAGGGATGAGTTGTAGACAGTCAGTCGACGATCGCTTCTTACTTATAACATGTTGAGTCTTGTTCCACCGAACGGATGTCTGAGGCAAGCAGAGATTGAGTAATGCATCCATGCTTATTTGATTGTCGATGATCATATCCGTACTCCGGGGATTCTTACTTGGTTACGGGCGGTTGGTCATGCCGACTTAAGTTTTAATCATATGTTTTCGATCTGGGGGCCTGGAATTGACATTTGTACTCTGACTCGCGCTCTGGGAGTTTGGAGCTGATACTTTTATTTTGATTCACGCTTCGGGAACTTGGAGTTGGTGTTTACGCTCCGTTTCACACTCTAGAAATCCGGAGTTGATGCTTATACTCCGCTTCTCACTCTGGGAATACGGAGTCGGATGTTTATACTCCGCTTCGCACTCTGGGAATACGGAGTTGATGTTTATACTCCGCTTCGCACTCTGGGAATACGGAGTTGATGCTTATACTCTGCTTCGCACTCTGGGAATACGGAGTTGGATGTTTATACTCCGCTTCGCACTCTGGGAATACAGAGTTGATGTTTATACTCCGGTTCGCGCTCTGGGAACTTGGAGTTGGATGTTTATACTCCGCTTCGCACTCTAGGAATACAGAGTTGATGTTTATACTCTGCTTTGCACTCTGGGAACTCGGAGTTGGATGTTTATACTCCGCTTCGCACTTTGGGAATACGGAGTTGATGTTTATACTCCGGTTCATGCTTTGGGAACTCGGAGTTGGATGTTTATACTCCGCTTCGCACTCTGGGAATACGGAGTTGATGTTTATACTCCGGTTCGCGCTTTGGGAACTCGGAGTTGGATGTTTATACTCCGCTTCGCACTCTGGGAATACGGAGTTGATGTTTATACTTCGGTTCGCGCTCTGGGAACTCGGAGTTGGATGTTTATACTCCGCTTCGCACTCTGGGAATACGGAGTTGATGTTTATACTCCGGTTCACGCTCTGGGAACTCGGAGTTGGATGTTTATACTCCGCTTCGCACTTTGGGAACTCGGAGTTGGATGTTTATACTCCGCTTCGCACTCTGGGAATACAGAGTTGATGTTTATACTCCGGTTCACGCTCTGGGAACTCGGAGTTGGATGTTTATACTCCGCTTCGCACTCCGGGAATACGGAGTTGATGTTTATACTCCGGTTCGCGCTTTGGGAACTCGGAGTTGGATGTTTATACTCCGCTTCGCACTCTGGGAATACAGAGTTGATGTTTATACTCCGGTTCATGCTCTGGGAACTCGGAGTTGGATGTTTATACTCCGCTTCGCACTCTGGGAATACGGAGTTGATGTTTATACTCCGGTTCACGCTCTGGGAACTCGAAGTTGGATGTTTATACTCTGCCTCACACTCTGGGAATACAAAGTTGATGTTTATACTCCGGTTCGCGCTCTGGAAACTCGGAGTTGGACGTTTATACTCCGCTTCGCACTCTGGGAATACGGAGTTGATGAAGGATTGTCGTGTATCAATCCTTTTTTACTTTTATGTGATGGCTTGCCCCCGAGCTCGGGTTTCACTTAGCGAGTGATTGGTTGCATCGCAGTCACTCTCTATTTGAATAAATCCCACCGTATGATGAGACTTAGCTCTCCGTGCATAGTGATGGTCATATGAAGTATTTCAAGTAAATCACAGCTCTGGCTCGAAGAGGTTGCATTTTATTGCTGAAATAAGAAAGTACGACAAAGTCAGTTGCCTTATTACAAGTTCTAATTTTGAAATGCATAAACAAATTGCAGAAAAGGAAAGTAAGCTAAATGGATAAAGATAGCCTGTTAGGTGTAATAGCGGTGAAGGCTCTCGCTATTCCAAGCTCTTGGCAGGGTAAGACCATCGACGATCGATAATTTGAATGTGCCATCTCTTCTGAGCCTTCATTCAATAACATACGATCCTTCCCATGCCGGCTTCATATGTGAAGGAACCGGATAGATTCTTTTTAAGACGAGATCGTCTAGTTCGAAGGTTCGCGGACGGACCTTGGCATTGTACAATCGGGCTACTCGACTTCGATGCGCAGCTGCCCTCAAATCAGCCCCTTCACGCTTCTCATCCAGTAGATCGAGAGATTCAGCAAGTAGTATAGCATTCATCTTTGGATCATAGTATGTCACACGATGAGAAGGTACTTCTAGCTCGACTGGAATAACGGCTTCTGAACCGTAAGGAAGAGAGAACGGAGTGTGATCGGTCGTAGTCTTGTGAGTAGTTCGGTAAGCCCATAAAGCCATAGGAAGTTCATCAACCCACTTGCCACCGACCTTTTCCAGTCGTTTTTTCAGAATGGATTTTATGACTTTGTTAACAGCTTCAACCTGTCCGTTTGCCTAAGGGTGTGCAATTGCAGAGAATTTCTTCTAGATGTGAAATCGTTTGCAAAAATCTTTAAATTCAGCACTGTCGAATTGGGTTCCGTTGTCCGTAATAATGGCGTGTGGGAGACCAAATCGACAGATGATGTTACGAACCACAAATTTGATTACTTTCTTCGTTGTAATGGTAGCGAGAGCCTCGGCTTCAGCCCACTTTGTAAAGTAATCGACTGCGACGATGGCGTACTTCGCACCACCTTTTGCCAAAGGTAGAGCACCGATGATGTCGATGCCCCACATTGCGAACGGCCATGGGCTGACCATTTGTGTTATTTCGGTAGGAGGAGCTCTAGGAATTCGGGCATATTTCTGACACCTATCGCACTTCTTTGCATAATCTGACGCATCGCGATTCACGGTTGGCCAGTAATATCCATATCGAAGTAATTTCTTGGCAAGTGCTTGCCCCCCAGTGTGATCACCACATTCTCCCTCATGCACTTCGTGCAATACTCGTTTGATTTCATCATGAGCGATACACCGGAGTAGAGGAACAGAGTACCCTCTTCTATACATGACCCCATCCTGAATGAGGAATCGCGAGGCCTTTCGGAGGACTTGTCTTT
This sequence comes from Allium fistulosum, assembly GCA_030737815.1. NCBI lineage: Eukaryota > Viridiplantae > Streptophyta > Magnoliopsida > Asparagales > Amaryllidaceae > Allium > Allium fistulosum. The sequence continues at coordinate 1,285,806,250 of CM060903.1, read as the reverse complement.
TTTCACTCCTGCATTCCGGCAGGATTCCGTGTTCGATGTAGTTTCTAAGTGGAGTCATCCATGATTCATTTTCGAGGATGGTTTTGTATACCCTGTCTATTTCTGCCCGGTCAATGCTTGGGGAGGATAACGCTTCTACGGGAACGAGTCCCATTTGTTGAGCTTCACCAGTGCTGGCTAGTTTCACCAATGAATCGGCTTTTTGGTTGCGTTCTCGAGGTATGCAATAGATGGCATAGTAATCAAACTGATTTAGTACTTCCCGAACTCAAGCTAAGTAAGCAGCCAACCTTCGATCTCTTGCCTGATACTCTCCCCGTACCTGACACACAACCAATTGTGAATCACAGTAAATTTCCACAGCGATGATTTTCAGATCTCTGGCAAGATTCAAGCCAACTAAGAGGGCTTCGTATTCAGCTTCATTATTGGTTGCATGAAAGTCAAACTTCAAAGCGTAGCATATAGATCGACCTTCGGGGGTTTCGAGCACAACACCGGTGCCTGAACATCGGTCATTCGATGCACCATCGGTATACATCTTCTAGACAGATTCGGTGGGTCTACTGGTTTCGGGCAAGTCCTCTAGAATGGTGAATTCAGCTATGAAATCAGCGAGGACTTGTCCTTGGATTGATCGTCTTGGAGTGTAAGTAATATCGAACTGACTCAGTTCAATGTTCCACTTGAGTAGCCTACCAGACGTCTCAGGCCGTGAAAGGACCTGTCGTAACGGCTGGTCGGTGTAAACAACAATGGGATGCACCTGGAATTATGGTCGGAGTTTTCTCTATGCGATCACAAGGCAGTAGGCCAACTTTTCTAGCTTCGGGTAGATCCTTTCAGCCCCAGTCAATCGTTTGCCGACGTAGTATACCGGCTTTTGTATTTTGTCTTCTTCTCGGATTAATGCAGCGCTGATAGCGTTCTCTGATATCGCCAAATATACGAACAGCTTCTCATGGTCGATGGAATTCGACATGATAGGTGGTGTGGACAGATGTTGGACTAGCGCTCGGAAAGTGCCCTCGCACTCCATGGTCCATTCAAAGTTGCGTTTTCCTTTTCGGATCAGATCAAAGAAGGGAATGCATTTGTCTATGGACTTTGAAATGAACCTGCTCAATGCTGCTACTTTCCCATTGAGACTTTGGACTTGCTTTATGGTCTTAGGAGTTTCAAGATTTCTGATTGCCCAAATCTTTTTAGGATTAGCTTCGATTCCTCGGGCGTTAACGATGAACCCAAGGAACTTCCCAGATGCAACTCCAAAGTGACACTTCAGTGGATTTAGCTTCATTTTGTATTCTCGGAGTATGTCGAACATAGTCTCCAGGTCTTTAACATGGTCAGTGGAGAGTCATGACTTCACAAGCATGTCATCTACATATACTTCCATGGTTTTTCCGATTTGATTGGCAAACATCCGATTAACCAATCGTTGATAAGTAGCTCCGGCGTTCTTGAGTCCGAATGGCATAACCTTGTAGCAATAAAGTCCTAGATTGGTCACGAAGCTGGTATGTTCTTGATCAGGTAAATACATTGGTATCTGATTGTAGCCAGAGTACGCGTCCATAAAGGATAAGAGTTCATGTCCGGTTGTCGAATCTACTAGCTGATCAATTCTGGGAAGTGGGAAACTGTCTTTGGGACATGCTTTATTCAGGTCGGAATAATCGACACATGTTCTCCATTTTCCATTCGGCTTTTGGACAAGCACGGGATTCGACACCCATTCAGGATATAGCGCATCTCGAATGAATCCGTTTGCTTCAAGCTTTTCTACTTCTTCCTTAAGGGTGGCAGATCTCTCTGGATCCATACCGCGCCTTTTTTGTTTGACCGGGACATGCCGCGGGTCGATGTTAAGAGTGTGGCTCGCGATGTCCGGCGAGATCCCACACATGTCGGAATGTGTCCAGGAAAATACATCAAGATTTGCCCGCAGAAATTCAACCAATTCCTCTTGAGTTTGCTGGCTTAGCTGAGATCCAATCTTTATCATTCTCGAGTCATCGTCATTGTCAATTGGGACATCAATCGTCAACTCGGCCGGGGAGGCTTGACTTTCTTTAAATTCTCCTCCGTCTTCAATTTCTCTTGGGTCAAGATCCCTGAGGAATTGGCTGGGGTGCCCGGGCGTTAATTGTCAATTATCGGTGAAACGGACGCAGAGAGATTCCTCTACGCCCTTTCCTTTCTCCTTTCACCGCGCCTCCCGCAGCTCGGCAACATAACCGGCTCTGGCAGTAGCCTGATCTCCCTGAATGATTCCTATCCCATGATCTGTGGGAAACTTTAAAGTCAAACACCATGGGGCGATGGCTTCCCTGAATTCAGCGAGGGCCGGTCGGCCCAAGAAAGCATTGTAAGGGGAGTCTTTGTCCAAAACAATGAACTGAAGCATCCGTACTCTCCGTCGTTCTCCAGCTCCCAACTCTACTGGCAGTTCCACCATTCCAATGGGTATAGTTGCACTTCCATTGAAGCCATGGACTCAGGATTGACAAGGCTTCAAGTCTGTGGCTTCCATTTTCATTTGATCATAAGCTCGTTTGAACAAAATGTTCACAGAGCTTCCACTGTCAACTAAGATCCTTTTCATCCAAGCGGGACCTATCTGTGCTGAGATGACCAGTGGATCGATAGTGGGAGCTTCGACTTTATCAGCGTCTCTACTCCTGAACACGATGTCATCTGTCATCGTCTTCTGTTGCTTGGCCGGAGCCCCTTCATCAGAGTTACTATAACATTTGAAGTCTGCGTGCCTGATAGAACTAGCATAAGACTCCATTTCCTTCCAGCTTCGATCTGCTGGGTGAGGACCACCACTTATTGTGTTGATGACCAACCTCCCGCTTGTACGAGCGGGCTCCTCCTGTCTTTCCTGATTCGGCGCTCGATTTTGATTTGATGGGCCCGCGCCTCCGGACTGCGGCGCCCACACATACTGATCCAACTTCCGTTCACGTATAAGTTTTTCAATGAGGTCTTGTAAGTGACGACACTCGTTGGTATTGTGTCCATAACTCTCATGGAATCTACAGAATTTTCCTGTTTGAATTTGTCTCTCAGTTGGTGGTTTCGGGGCAGGTTTCTTGAATTGCATGGTATTGCAGATCTGCAAATATACATTTTCCAGTGACGTGTCTAACGGAGTGTAGTTATCATACATGGAAGCTCTATGCCGTGGACCGTGATTCTGATCACGTTTCTTGTTTTGATTCCCATTGTCCCTCTATTGATTTTGTTTATTTTGTATGTTCAACTGAAATTTCCCTGAACTATCTCCAGACTGTTTAATAGCGATTTTACTTTGGATTCCTTCGATGTAGGGCCCTGCATCATCCTGTTTCCTAGACTGTTTCGCATCCTCCCTTCTCAAGAATTGGGTTTCCTTGGAATAGAAACGGTCCAATGTTGCAGGTGGTTTTCCAGCTAACCAATTTCCGAACTCGGAATCAGCATCAATCCCCTTAGTTAATGCCATCAAGATAGAATTATCATTGGGATAGCTTATTTCTACACACGTAGCATGGAATCGCTCCAAGTAACGTCTAAGTGTTTCTCCTGGAGCTTGTGTAACGCTAGACAGAGTGTTAACGTCCTTAGGCTTCGCCACGTGCATACGGAACTGTTCGACAAACTTGGTGGCCATCCGGTCAAAGTTAGAGATGGATCGCGGTGGCAAACGAGTGAACCACATAGTAGCGATGCCCCCTAGGGAAATGGGTAAACTACGGCATATTACTGCGTCATCAGCTCTAGCAGCATTCTTCAGCCATTCGTATTTCAGAACATGTTGATTGGGGTCAGAACTTCCTTCATAAACTGGCAAAGCTGGCATCCTGAAGTGCCGAGGTGGTTCAGAATATAAAATGTCATCGGTGAAAGGGGTATGACTTTGGGAGATTCCCCAGTCGTCATTAGAGAGACCCTGACTTTCACGGATCATTTGGCGGATCATTGCTGGTATATCCGGCGTTCGGGTACTTGGAGCATGTTGGGCCAAGGTGTGGTCGGGTTCCACAGCGCGAGTCTGGACTGGACGCGGTCGACGGTCCGTGCCTCGCCTCCTTGGTTCAACATTCTCAGGGACATAAGGCTCAGGAGTCTACTCCCGTTGGCTACGTTGAGGATCAGCTTGGTTTCTAGCATCACCTCCCCATTCGGGAGTGGTGGTAGTAGCAATATTGTCGGTAACATGGTAAGGAGAAGCTCCTTCTCGAGTTGAAGGCTCCGTATGGAGACTAGCGGATGGTCCAGCTCTTGGTTGCCCAAGGTTCGAAGCAGGCTGGTGTCCCGTGGCTTGGGCGTAGCTTACACCTAGCCGTGGACGTGTAGATCTGGTTTGGCCATCGGAGGAGGCTGAACTTTCTGTGGAAGAATAGGAACCTTGGTCTCTCCTAGATCTTCTGCGTCTTTGGCGGTTCAGCTGGTTGGAAAATTCTACGTTGGCGCGCAGCTGTTCAGTTAACTGTTGTCGGCTTTGGGTCAACTCTTGAAGCAATGTCTGGAATTCTTGCCTAATGATTGGACCGGATGGATCTGAAGGTCCTGCAGCATTTTGGTTGGAGGGAGGTGATTGCACGGGATTCTGTCGGTCTCGTGCTCCTTGATCAGCAGTTGTAGCAGTGGTACGTGTGCTCACCATAATGAATTGGTGAAGTCCTTTCCTAGATCTGTTTGCAAATCTGAATAGAATGGAAGGGCTTCAAAGTTCTAGATCTGGATCTTCTTCTTAGATTTATGCAATCCAATATAGATAGGAGATCCAAAGAGCAGGAGAATAATTAGTTTTCTCAGTGAAAGCACCAAAGTGTTTGTACCAAAATTGGGCACAACACTCTTCGGAAGTCTTTGAAGAGATAAAATGAAGAAATTAAATGGAAAAAGAGAAATTATCTAACAAAAACTCCAAATTTCAGAATGAGAAGAAGTAAAGTGCAAGGAGAACCAAGAATTTAGAGTGGTTCAGTGTATCGCCTACGTCCACTATGAAGTTGATAGCTTTATTGATCTTTCTTTGAAGATTACAAGTGAATTCAATGAACTACAAGAGGTGACTATGATTTGCAGCAGTGAATCTCGTTGGTAGCAGCAGCAATTGAGTTCAGATTTGGATGTGGCGGAGTCCGAGTGTTGGAGATCTCAAAGAGGAAGAAGAACCCCTTTTCTGTTGGCTTTAGGGGTCTATTTATAGGTATAGGAGGCTGATATTTCGCTCAGATCTCAGAAGACCCTCTCTGGCATGTGATCAGGCCCGCACGCCCAAGCCCGTAAAGTTTCGGTCCGATCCGTGATCGACACGAGCAGATTTCGACTCGGTTAAGATTTCATCCAATGGAGTCGAAATTTTGCGTGGACATTCTTTAACATGCACGTAGTCTTCTGTGAAAATTTCATAGCATTTGGGCTTGTAGATTGGGAGATATGATCGATACGAAATGGAGTTTTCGGCAGGCTGTTTCCTTCGACTTGCTCCTGTTTCGACTTGCTTCCGTTCGACTCAGTGACGTGGCACTTGATTCTTACTCTATCCTGGATGTTGCTTCGAGCGAGTCGAACTATTCACTGATTGAGCGAGTTGAAGTGTGCCCAGATCGAGCGAGTCGAAGTAAGCACTTGGTTGAGCGAGTCGAAGCAAGCACTGGTCGAGCGAGTCGAAGCATGCACTGGTCGAGCGAGTCGAAGCAAGCACTGGTCGAGCAAGTCGAAATGGGGCACCCTGGGAGGTTTGAGCAGTGGAGTCGAAGTGTGCACTTTCGATGGTTTCAAACTGGAGTGAGTCGAAGAGAGCAGCTCTGAGGGATGTGGAGCGAGTCGAACCTGGTTGACTCGAAGTTGGCCTCTGAGCGAAGCGAGTCGAAGTTGTCACTCCTGGGTGTTGCGAAGCGAGTCGACCGGTAATTGATTTTCATCCAGTCTTGTATCGCTCATAACTTGAGCATACGAACTCGGATTGACTTGAGATTTGAAACGTTGGCTCTCATGGCTTAGCTTGTCATGTCTTACCAATTTTGGCATGATCCGGACTCGGACAAAATTCATCGATATCCGTAGTGAGCCCATATATAACTGATCTCTGGGGCAGGCCGTCACTGGTTACTAGTCAATTCCTTAGTGTTACGGCCTTGCCAAAAGGCGGGATAACATTTGATAATTTGGTAATATGTTTATTTTATAATTCGATTGTTTGATTATATAATCAAATCCAATCAAATTTTTTGAAAATTAATACGATCATATTTATGGCAAGTTATTCCTTAAATTAGCATCAAAGAGAATTAATACATAATAAATTCTCTAATCTGTTTTGTGTTTGTTTAGTATGATCATGAATTTCATTTACTTCATAAATTTATAAGGCATAATTAGTTTACTAACACATATACATCAAAGAATCTTTAGTTGAGTATAGTTTGAGATAAAGTTAATGTTTTTTCCATTTTGGACTATAAGTTTTTAAGAAAATCAAGTCAGGAAAATATCATCTATGAAGTAAAACAATAGTTAAATAATAAATTTCTAGGTTGCATTTCGAGAAAATAAATTGAAAGTTTAGTTCTAAATAAGCGTTCTATAAACTTAAATTTTATTTAAATATTTTATTTTGTTATATGCAACCTACACTTATTTTTTATAATATTAGATATTATTCATCTTAATTGACCTACGGTGATACATTTATCTATAGTAATGCTTCAATGACCATGAAAAGTTCATAAGTATTTACTTCAAATTTTGTGTTCAAAAAATTATTTTCTTCTTATATTTGTTACAATTTGCATGTATATGAATATGGTTCCCTTTATATTTTAAAGGGTTATTGGATTTATTAATACGTTAATATCACATAATTTTTGTTATTTTATAAATCTATAATACATAAAGCTTGACTATTTTTTATTCTAAAGTTTTTTATTTACATCGACATTCATCTTATTTGTGTTTATTTAGTACGATCATGATTTTCATTTCTTTCGTTCATTTTGTAGGGAATAATTAGCTTACTAACATATAAATATAAAATAATCTTAAACTTTTTATAATACACAAGTGGTAAAGTTGATATTTTTATTTTGAAATATAAGTATATACAAAAATCAAGTTGGGAAAACCTCATACTTTCTTATTATTTCAGTTTCATTATGTACCATTATCAACTTGGTTTCCTTCATATTCTGCAGGAGGTTATTGGATTTATTAATACATTGATATCGTAGAATCTTTGATCATTTTTATAATATCCTTGATATGTAATGCTGAACTATTTTTTAGTTCTCAAGTTTTATATTTACATCGATGTTCATCTGATTTGTGTTTGGTTAGTACGATCATGAATTTTATTTCTTTCGTATATTTTATATAGCATAATTGATTTACCAACATATGTATATCAAGTAATCTTAAATTATGTATAATCTGAGACAAAATTGACGTTTTTCCATTTTTAAACATATGTATTTAAGAAAGTCAAGTTGGGGAAAATATCATCTATGAAGTAAAAGAATAGTCAAATAATAAATTTCTATGTCATATTTGAGAGTAGAAATAAAAATGTATAAATATTACTTTTGTTCCGTCTATCATATGTAACTTTATGTTGAAAGTTTATTTTTAAAAAGGTGTTACATGAACTTAATTTTTAATTAAGTATTTTACTTTTTTATACTCAACCTATACTTATTTTTGTAATATGAGATATTATCCATCTTATTGTCCTATGGTTTAGTACATTTTCTTATAGTGATGCTTCATTAACCGTGAAATGTACATAAATAGAGCATATTTTCCTATTTAATAACATTGAATTTTTGAAGATCTTATTGAACATAGTAGCAATTATCTTTTATTTTCTACAAAGGTTGTTTGATACTATATTGTTTTGATTTTATTTTGCAGAGATGTTTATAAATTATTACAAATTGAAGATGTGTTATTAATAATGTTTGCAAGTAAACTAACTTCAAATGAAAAGAACTGTATTTAAAAGGAATAAATTGATAATATTCATTTAATTCAAATTCAAACTAAATTGAGAATTATTACAATTAATTCTCTTTTATTGAAATTTATTCTAATTGGAGAATAGTTACATACTAATCTTCATTAATCCTAATTAATTAGTGTCCACTTTTAGTCAATATGACATTTTATTTTTAGGATGGATTAAGACTAACTTTTAATTTTACTTAATTGTATATCTCCAAAGTATATTTTATTAGACATGTTGTGTGGCTTTTATTCATATTATTTGCACATTTTCAAACAAACTAGAATCATGTTCAAGTAGTTGAAATCATCAAATTTAGAATATGCATAGTTAACAAGTGAAGTTTTTTGAAAAGGCCTAATATAGTACCAATAATACAATGGATACTATATGCATAATTGTTAGTTAAAAAATTATTGCATGATTTATAAACCTAAATGATACTCTAGATACAAAAGATAGAACGTCAAATGGTTAAACTACTAATTCTCATATATGCTTTCAGTTTCGAAAATAATGGTAGGTTTAATTCCTTTAATAATTTTAGCTTTAAATCTAAATGCTTTATTTCAAAAATAAATTAACTCAATATAAAGTATGTGTAATTTAGTTAATTTGATAATATGTTTATTTTATAATTCGATTGTTTTATGTTATAATCAAATCCAATCAAATTTTTTGAAAATTAATACGATCATATTTATGGCATGTTATTTCCTTAAGTTAGCATCTGTTAGCACCAAAATTGGTCACTAACACTCAAGAAAATATTTGTGTAGAGAGATTAATGAAGATAGAAAATTAAAATAGAGGAATGTATGCAAAATTAACTACAGAAATAAGAACACCAGAATTATAGTGGTTCGGCGTAGCTGCCTACGTCCACTGTTAATGTAATCTTTTTTGCTTTTCTCTAAGACTTGAATACAAGTTTGAGTAAGAAAGAGTTGAATACAAAAAATGGCGGAGTCTCTCTGGAGTTCTCGAAAAGGGTCACTTAAACTGTACCCCTGCCCCTCTATTATAGACGAATACATGCTAGATTCCCTACGCAGGCCCAAGACCAAGGTAGTTCGGCCCATAGCTGTAAGTCAAGTTGACCGACCAAGTAATGTCGATCGACTTTAGCCGGGCGACAAATGCCGAACCAGGATGTCTTGGTAAAGGACTCGAAGAAAACCCTCAAGGAGCTCGAAGCAAATAGTGGTGTGACTTGAAGCGATGATACGCCGATCGCTTCGCTTCAGAGTGAAACTGACAACTGCCAACTCCCTTGATATGCACCGAGCGATGTATGCTGACCCATCTAGACCGAGCAATAGGTGTTGATCCATCTAGATCGAGCGACATGCGTTGAACCATCTAGACCAAGCGATATGTGTTGGACCATCTAGACTGAGTGATATGTGTTCAACCATCTAGACCGAGCGATATGTGTTCATGCTTCCCTGACCGAACCACCCACGCCGAGCCATACTTAAAGGCCGAGCCACCTGAATATACCGAGCCACTCAGATAGGCGGAACCATGCATATATTCCGAACTACTTAAATCGGATCCATCCCTCATATCTCCAATCTCTCACTAGCTCGAGTCTTGCTAGATTCCATCAAAGCCTCTGCAACTATCACCTTATAGCCGGGCCAAGTAGTCGGGTAACAATTTCCCCCCAAAGTGCGTTGTGTGAATCAACATGGCGTGCTTCGAATCGATAGTTAGTCCTCGCTTTCAGAAGTTAGCTCGTTCAGAATGATAGCTGATTACCATTTCCCCCTAGCCTTCGAGGGAACTTTGCATCACCTGATCTTGTGTATTCGTTCTCATATACACATTTCATTTTATCATCCACATTCTTATCATTTTATCACCACTCATCACTACAAGAAAATATTGTATTAATAGCAAGCGGAGATTGCATGAAAACTTGACTTGCTATGGTTGGTATGTTAGGGGTCATTTAGATTAAAAGATAGCTTGAGTTTGCGCTATCTTTAAACAACGACGAAAATTTTGGTGGTCCAATTCTACGTTTCCCTCCTCCTTATTCATGTGCCGCCAAACATTCCTTCTTTTCACTTCACTTCCAAATTCCAAAATAACCTCTTCACTGACGAATCACCTTTCCACTCATGAATCCTCTTCAATCGCGAATCCCTCCTCACTTTGAAAGCTCGATTCCGCAACCCACTCTATTCTTCAAAGCTCATCGTGCGATTCCTCAATGAAGCAGATTCCTCCATGAGGATGAAACGCGAATCTCAATGAAGGTGAAACGTGATTCTTCAAGGCAGCTTAAGTACGATTCTGCAACGAAGCTCGATTCCTCAACCAAGCTCGATTTCTCAACTAAGCTGAAGCGCAATTTCAACTTCGGAACTTGACTTTAGGTATATTTTTCAACTTCTGTTTTTTTAATTGTGCGTTTAATGCTTGGATTAAAGTTTTTCTGAATGGTTTTGGAAATTTTGGTGAAGAGAGTATTATTAATAGTTCCGATTTTGGCTTGGCTTGTGATTATTTTCCATGTTTGCAGATTAAATAATGTTGTTTAGTTGATTATTCTCTTTTCTGTTAACTACATATATGAGTCATGTTCGAGTATGTTTATATTCATTACCTGCTATTACGTTGGATAATGTGAATCTTTGATACATCCTTAAATATGTTTATTATGTCGAGTTGTTTTTCACTGGCTTAGTATGACTGTCTACAAATTAGTTTTCTTTTGAAGCAAATGCTTGAAATTGGTACCCTAGGTTTTCTTATACAAACAACACTACACGTTTGCTCTTTCCAAAGGAAGTGAAATTTGTAAAAGAAGGAGAAGTGCACTTTATTTTTGGGCTCCTTAGCAATTACAATTGTTAACTACTGTAAATCTGTAATGTTGTATACTTGTCATCCTTTTAAGCTTTTTTGTGCCTAAGAAAACTGCACACCTAAAAGAACCTTTCAATTGATATGATATATAGTTTAAATAATAACATCATAGGTTTTAAAAAATGCGGTGACAATAAAGTTTAAATAAATGCTGGGGTAAGGATAACTAAAAATACATTGGCCTATTTTATATTATTCGATGGCTATTTATTTACATTGAAAATCTAAATTTTATGAATAAATGACTTTAAAATCCCTAGAAAAATGCGACAAACTCCATGATGATTTGGTTCGAACTAAATGTGTTTGTGGAATAACTTTAACTGATGGGATCAATATGTTGATTACTGGTTTAAGTCATAAACGTTATAATAATCTAAATGAAAAACAGTATAATCCCCAAGTTATTATTCTAATTACCAAGAGGAAATGCCATCTCTTTGCCTCCTAGTTATAGAAACCAGTTTATTGAAATAGATAGTTGATGAGATATGATTTATGTGGAATTAAAAGATATAAGTGTCTGTTGTAAAATATGAATGTTTGCATTTGAACTTAAGAAAATTTTATAAACTTTCACTACAATGAACTAGTATTTTCTGAACATAATTAATTAGTGCCAACATATTGTCAAATTTGAAGCCCAAACTCAGTCACATATGGTCTCCAAGTTCGTGGAATCAACCAACTACATACGAAATATGGGTAAGAGATTGAGAGAAAAGACATTCAGGCAAATTATGCATTTGTTAATATATCACAGATTAGGACAAACACATATTATACACATGATTTTCATCAAAGAAGTTATCTAGCAATGTAATCAGTGATTTTTAAGTTATCAGATGTCAAAACTTGATCACACATTATTTTTCTTCTTTTGTTTAACACTTTAGAATATTCTTTAGTCTAAAAGTTTTTGCTGAAATTTAATAGGGCCAAGTCGTGGTGTACACACTGAAATTTTTTTGCTGAAATTTAATCTGGACCTTTTGTTTTTTCCCTTTTTGTTTCCTGTCTTACTCTTTTTGACAGTGAAGACATAGAAACTTTTCTTTTGTCTCTTTTTCAACTTTTCTCCTCATTTTTAAGCTTGTAATTTTCAGCCATTTTTTATTGAATGTTTTTTGTTTCTTGAATCAAGCTTTGGCTGCTTTCCTACTTTTGCTTGATGTTAGTAATTTGAAAATTGGATAGTCAATACAAAGTCTCTTCTTTTTTCTATCTATTACAGTTGTATAATTAATATATGTTAAATATTTGATGTAATTTTTTACAAGTTATCTTTTGGATTAGAAGATATAACTTTTATGCAAAATTAGCTGTTTACAAGTTATCTTTTAGTAATGAAACTTTCCTCAATGTGAGATCACAAATATTTAATGTTTGAAACTTTGTTTACGAAATATTATGGATATATATATTGTGGTTTGACTTATGTCTCCATTTGATTACGGACATCACAATGTGATAATTGTGTTTTTTTGAAATTTTATAATATATTCGTAGAATTGTAAATTGTAAGCTGGAATGTATATAGCAGCAATGATAAAAACTTATAGCGTTTTAACTGTGCTATGAAAAGATGGTTTTTCCCAGTTTTAATATACTACAGCATTATGATAGTGCTATAAACAGTTTTCATAGCAAATAAACAATGCTATAAAAGATAACTAAACGCTATAAAAAGTAGTTGTATTTATGCATGCAATTTACGATTGCAGCCCAAAACGCTGTTGAATTTTGTTTTGTATAGCGTTTTTGGACGCTATTGTATATTTCGTATGTATGGCAACTTATTGTTATATAGCATTCATACAAACGCTATAGTTTTACTTCATAGCGATTTTTCAAGGCTATTACAAATCATGTTTATAGCACTTTTAAACCGCTATGAAAAGTCCTTGTCCATAACATCTCTTATAGCGTTTTTTATGTTGCTATTATAGGTTACTGACCTATAACAACATGTTAATATACAGCGTACCAAAACACGCTATAGTAGCCTATAATAGCGTTTTTTCAACGCTATAAAGGGTGTTTTTGTTGTAGTGCATGGAAATTTTATTTATCGTTGCTATTATTATTTATATTTTTCAAACAAAGGGCGGCTCAGCGTACAGAGACCGACCCACAAAGTCGGTTTACTTTAGTAACGTTTGACGTGCCCACTTACCGATCGAATGATGCAAGGTGATCGGGTCCATAGGAAGACGTCGGTTCGTATCCCCCTATGCTATATATAAACCTCGGCCGTTGTTCCTTCTTCTTCTTCTTACTTTTATTTCACTCTTACAAGCCCGATTATCTATTTACCTTCAATCCTTGTTTACCATCATACTCATCCCTCCTCCTTTTGAACCTAGGCCCCCTACCTTACAACTCCAGATGTTCTCAAACCCGAACAATCCTCAGCTCTAAGTCCTACGGGTTTCACAAACTTATAGCTTCCCTTATAGGTATGGATATCTTCTTTAACCCATCCCCTTTTGCTTGGAGTCTTGTTCGAAGTTTGAGTACATGGGTTCCTAGATAGGAGTTAGTAGGAATCGGTGAAGAGAGGGATAAATTGGAGACAGGAGCACGTTTTAGGCTAGGAATTTGGTTCGACCTCGATGGAGCTAGGGTAAGTTATCGAGAGGAATGGCTATATCCTCGACTTAAAAGTTGGGGACATGGGAAAGAGGAAGGTTTGGTGATCCATGGGGTTGGTGTATAACTCGCGGAATTCTGCTCATCATTCGGTCGAGGGAGGACGGTCGGTAACCCACTATAGTAGTGTTGAATACTTTCGAGAACTTAGTAAGAAAGTAGGTCGAGAGTCTGAGAATGGGTGGCTCGGCATACGCTAGGCTGAGGGCGTTCATTGACTTTAAGGTGAGCGGATCGGTACAAGTGAATTGCAGCCGTTCGGTGAAGGAAGTAACAACTCTGGTTCGGTATTTCGAGTGGAAGTCTGTTGTTTGGTAAATCCCCTGTGGGTGTAGTGCTAGAGAAAGACTGTCGTTTGGTCTAGAATGAGAGAGTGTCATTTGGCCAAGATGCGTTTAGGAACGTGGCCGCTCGGTCTTTTTAGGGAGTGAGTGTGGTTCGGTCATTTGACTGTGGGGAGAGATCATTGGTGAGGAGAGTGAGTGGGTCTGTGTCGTTAGTCTAGGGGGTCGTTCGGTAAATTGTAAATAGGTGGCTCGGTATAGAGGTCCAGAAAGACGACCGGCCTTGGGCCTTGGGATCGGCATTGACAATCAAAATCATCTCCACTTAAGCATAGCACCTGCCAAGATCATATACTTCCACGCCTGACCATAGAACAACGAACAATGCCAAGGACTTAAGCACATAAGCATATGGAACTGGTTTGGACTAATGACTCCATAGTTATAACAACTATAAATGTGAGTCCAACTTAACAAAAGCAAATAACAGCCTAAAACATATAATGCCAATGTCAGATTTCAAGACCCATACTACCGAACATAGGACAAGCTCTCGGAGACGGTCAGCGATGACGGTCTTCGAAGATGACAGTTTAATGCTCAATCACACTTCACCAGTCTTTGAATCTTTAATTCTTTCACACTTATGCTCGAACGATTGCACTAGTCCACACACCACACGTGAGGAATATTTTTGTCGTTATATCTAATATCAATTGTCTTTCAAGCATAGTTCAAACAGGTATCTATCCATACCTGAAGCTCGTTGAAGATGTCCAAAAGATCGAGCTCTGCCACAATTTCAGACAAGCCTGGGGCAAGTTCTCAGCAGGAAGTAGTAGGAACTTCAAGTCCACCGACAACTCCTACGCAAGGTATTCCGGATCCATCAGCTGCAGCTATTGGCCCGGCTCCTGCGTTATAGATGGGGCAGTCATTCTGGACAATCCTATAGATTCTCACAAGCTTCAAAAATCAGTGAAACCGCTCTTCGTCGGTTGTGTACAATTCACGGGATCCCTTTCGACGATGTTCTAGTTCCGTCGGGGAAAGATCGGCCTCACCTGCCCCCAGTTGGATATACAACGTGCAATAAATTCATGTGCTGGGTTGCTAGCGTGCCACCTTTCAACTCCTTTCTCTGTGAAGTGTTACAGTATATCGGGATCGCCCTAGCACAGCTACATCCCAATACTCATGCGTTCATCTATGGCACTTGTATTCTTTTCATGAGCATCTTGTTCAGGCTTCCCACTCCTGGTGATATCCGCTACATCTATCGCTTTAAAAGACTGTCTGACAGTCCAGCCTTCGTATTTCTTGAGCCACACTCCAAGTGTTAGATTTTGACAGGGGCATAGAGTAAATTCTTCCAATATAAGCAGGAATGGTTTTATGTACGCTGCCCCTGGCTTTGCGAGAAGATGGCTGGAAGGGAGTAAGTTCCATTCCCTGAACAATATTTGTCTATGGCACGACGGGCACTCTTTTTAAACTTCTTTCGACTTTTACAAGTGAAATCCCACATCCCGAAGGTACTGGGTATTCTGAGGCCATCGAGGCCATCCGAGCCATTCCTATGGAAGACCGGGAGATCAAGTCCGTCCTTTCCAATGAATCGCTTTCAAAGTTTGGATTGTTAGCGGAAGGTCGTCGAACTAGCCTCCTAATAGGCGTTGCTATAACCAGACCCACCATGGAAAAAGGCAAAGGGCAAGCTGGGCCTTCGATGCCCTCTATAGGAGGAACCCCCGATATATACGAGGAAGGTGAAATAAAGGAGGCCGAGGTGCCGAAAACGACCGATGAGGACTTAGGCTCCGACATTACACTAATAACGGACATGTCTGGCATCGCCAAATCGCTTCCCCCTTCGAAGAGGCAAAAAAGCTTAGCCTATAAATTGAAAAAGAAAACAGCAGGAGGAACTTCTAAAGTTACAATCACTCCGGTTGAGAAAAAGTCATCTCCTCAACATCTAGAGGGTTCATTGAAAGGTCTTTCAGACCTGACCATCCCTGATGACCTACTGAATTATGGTTTCAACGACCCAAGGGATATGGGACTCAATTTGCTTGTAAGAGGCGATGGAGGCGATCAAATTCATCATTAGGGAGAAAAAACTCCAATAAGTAAAGTAAAAGAAACCGGTCCATCGGGGGGAAACACTAGGAAACACATGAACACTCACACTTCACCCTACACTTAAGTTTCAGCCATCATATTATTCTCGCTAACTCGCCCTCATTTGATTTATGTGAAGGTGATATGGGGCGCACTCACGGATTTGACCGCCTTTGTGGGTCCTCTATCTTCCATCACTCTAGTCGGGATTTGGGGTCAGGTAAACGCTGGGAAAGAGATGACAGCGGCGATAGGGATTACCGTCCCAGAGACTCGTCGTCTTCACGAAGAAAAAAATACAACCACTCTTCATACGCCAACGACCCTCTACCTCACTCAAAGCACAATATGGATAAATCCGCTCAGAAGGGATCCTAATTTGAAGCTCCCCGCGACCAACACTCTGGCTCATCCAGCACAAAACAATCTCATGAGCCTCATAAAAAGTCTATGGCTCCGGCCAGGCATACTCCTCCAAGTCCTGCGCATGATCCGTCGATTGCCGAAAGATTAGCCGAGCTTAAAACCACATTTCCTAAGATATGCTTCGACGGGCTGAAATTTCTTCCTACAATTCACCCAATTCCAAGGCATGTCAAACAAAGCACCATCGCCTGCAATAACGATGTCTATGTCCAACACGATGCGTTTGTCCATTTGGTAGAAAAAGTTTCAGAAGTTTCTATGGAACGTCAGCATGAAATCGATTGCCTGAAGCTTGAAGCCATTCATGATAAAGAGATTATCAAAGTCCAGGATGAAGAGCTCTCCTCGTACAAATCTCAACTCGAGGCCGCTCAACAAAACGCCAAAGATACAGCTGAGGTAGTCAGCCGTCTGGAAGTCACTCATAAAAAGGAAATCGATGAGGCAGTTCAACGTAGCGGTGCTCTAGCCCAAGTAATCGGAGCGCTCGATAAGGACAAGGCCGAGGATCCCTCACCCGTGGACGAACATGACGAGGTTGAAATCAATAGCGCCTCCGGACCTACTTCAAAACTTAGCATAGGGGAGCGAGTCACAGAAGAGGAGAAAGCGAAGGCCAAAGTTAAAGTTGAACCTCAAGTGATGGAACTTGATGATCCTTTAAATAGGCCCTTGAAGATAATTCTCCCCGAGGGATCACACCACTGGAAGTTCCTCCTCCTTCCTTGGGCACCATCTCACTAGGAAGCAAGGCGTCCAAGAGAAAGCGCTTGGGTGAGGAGCCTTCGGAGAAGCCGAAGAAGGAGGAAAAATTCAAAAAAGTAGCTATCCGGTCGTGCCACATCCAATCCGAATAAGTCTGAATTATGCAGTTATTTCTATTTATTTTCATAGTCATTGTAAATAGACTTTTTGCTCCAAACTCGAGGAAAGTTGTAATGGAACTTTATTTTGGATTAGAAAATAAAATTTTGTTCCTTTGTCTTCGATGATTTTCACTGTTTAGCTTACTGCCTAACTTGTAGTCGAAATTTGAAGTCTTTCCACATGACTTGGAAATTTCTTGAATCGTATATCTTCTAGTTCTGGGGACTTAGAATTTTTTTCGCATTGCTTATACTCTAGTCCGCACTCCGGGGACTTAGAGTACTCTAGTATGCATGCTGGGGACTTAGGGATTTTCAAGTCATTTATACTCTAGTCCGCACTCTAGGGACTCAGAGTACCCTAGTCCGCACTCCGGGGACTTAGAAATGTTTAAGTCGTTTGTACTCTAGTCCATACTCCGGGGACTCAGAGTACTCTGGTCCGCACTCCGGGGACTTAGATTTTTAAGTCGTTTATACTCTAGTCCGCACTCCGGGGACTTAGAGTACTCTGGTCCGCACTCCAGGGACTTAGAGATTTTTAAGTCGTTTATACTCTAGTCCGCACTCCGGAGACTCAGATTACTCTAGTCCGCACTCCAGGGACTTAGAGATTTTTAAGTCGTTTATACTATAATCCACACTCCGAGGACTCAGAGTACTATGGTCTGCACTCCGGGGACTTAGAGATTTTTAAGTCGTTTATACTCTATTCCGCACTCGGGGACTTAGAGTGCTGTAGTCCACGTTCTGGGGACATAGTGATTTTCAAGTCGTTTATACTCTAGTCCGCACTACGGGGACTCAGAGTACTCTAGTCCGCACTCCGGGGACTTAGAGATTTTTTTGAATCGCTTGACTTTTAATTTTATGTGTGTGTTCATATGCCGGAAAGAATAAAGTGATTTAATTTTTTCCCATAGAATTATAACACGGAACATCAACAGTTCATAGAAAAGTGGCTTCAATCCTTTATTGATCATAACAAATAGGAACAAACTGAATTGTCTTATTACATGCCGAAGGCAAAGAACAACAAAAGAAAAACATACTGGAAACAATTACTACTAAAATGCAAAAGAAGTGGGCTAAGTGTAATAACGACGCAAATGCTCGCTATTCAATGCTCGAGGGAGCGTCACGCCATCGACGATCGCTAGCTTGAAAGTTCCTTCTCCAAGCTTCCGTTAAATGACGTATGGACCTTCCCATGTGGGATTCATATGTGATAGGATCGGAAAAACTCACTTCAAAACAAGATCGCCCACATCAAAGATTCTCGGTTGAACTTTTTCATTGTAATATCAAGCGACTCGGTGCCTATATGCAGCCGCTCTTAAATCAGCTTCATCACATTTTTCATCCACAAAGTCCAAAGATTCTAGTAAAAGATCCTAATTCGTCTTAGGATCATAGTGAGTCACCCGGTGAGAAGGAACTTCATGTTCCACGGGTATAACAGCTTCAGTGCCATACGCCAACATGAATGGAGTGTGGCCAATCGCGGACTTGTGGGTGGTTCTGTAAGCCCAGAGTGCCGTCGGAAGCTCATCCACCCACTTGCCTTTAGCCTTCTCCAAACGTTTTTTCAATAGCGGAGGATCTTTTTGGCTAAAGTCTGCCCCCAAGTATGGTCGCTACATTCTCCTTCATGAACTTCTTTTAAGACCCATTTTATCTCATCGTGGGCGATGCACCGGAGTAAAGGAACCAAAAACCCTTTTTGATACATAATTCGATCCTGCATTATATACTGCGAGGCTTTGCGAATGACTTGTCGTCTTTTATTCTTTCTTTTAGGCAAAGTCCCGTGTAGCAGGTATTGCTTAAACGGGGTTATCCACGACTCCTTCTCAATTTCTGTTTCTGACGTAGAGTCTACTTCCATCTCGTTTATACTCGGGGTATGTAAGATTTCAACGGGAACTAAACCCATCTGCTGTGCATCACCAGTACTTGCGAATTTTGTTAATGAATTGGCTTCTCCATTTTGTTCATGCGGGATATGCGAAATATCGTAATATTCGAGGTCTGCCAATAGTTCTTGAACCCGAGCAAGGTATGGGGCAAGTCTTTGCCCCTTTGCTTGGTAGTCTCCTCGTACTTGATACACCCCCAATTGTGAGTCACAAAAGATTACAATTGATTTCACTCCGAGTTCCCTGGTAAGTTTTAAGCCAGTAATCAATGCTTCATATTCGGCTTCGTTATTTGTAGCTGGGAAATCGAGCTTCAAAGCATAACAAATGGATCAGTTTTCGGGAGTTACTAGAATAACACTAGTCCCAAAACAACGGTCGTTGGATGCCCCATCGGTGTATAGTTTCCATCGAATGGGGGGAATGACATCAACACCACTTAGCTCGCTTGATATGGTGAATTCTGCGATGAAGTCTGCTAGCGCTTACCCTTGGATAGACCTCCATGGTAGGTAAGTGATATCGAATTGACTTAACTTAATGTTCCACTTGATTAACCTCCCAGAGGTTTCTGGTCGTTGGAGCACCTATTGCAAAGGTTGATCGGTATAAACACTGATCGGGTATGCCTGAAAATACGGACGGAGCTTGCATGATGCAATCACCAAGCAGTAAGCTAGCTTCTCAATCTTGGGATAATTTCTTTCTGCCCCCATTAAATGTTTACGGACATAGTATACTGGCCTTTGAATTTTGTGCTCCTCGTGAACCAAGGCCATACTGATGGCATGTTGAGACACGGCCAAGTATACATATAACACTTCATGGTCTATAGGATTTGACAGAACCGGGGGACTTTCAAAGTGTCCTACCAGAGCTCGGAACGCATCCTCATAGTCGGGCGTCCATTCAAAATTTCTCCTCCCTTTCTTTATCACATCGAAGAAGGGAATACACTTGTCGGTCGCTCTAGATATGAATCGACTCAACGCGGCGACTTTTCCATTCAGGCTTTGTACTTGCTTTATAGTTCTAGGCGCTTGTATGTCCCGAATAGCCTGAATCTTTTCTGGGTTAGCTTTAATTCCCCGTGCATTGACAATAAAACCCAAAAACTTTCCCCACGCTACACCAAAGGAACACTTCAGTGGATTGATTTTCATTCAGTAGTATCTAAGTATATCAAACATCTCCGCCAAGTCTCGAATGTAGTCGTTTGACTGCCGTGACTTCATGAGCATGTCATCCACATAGACTTCCATTGTTATACCAATTTGGTCTTTAAACATTCGATTTACCAAGCGTTGATAAGTTGTTCCGGCGTTCTTTAACCTAAAAGGCATCACCACGTAACAATACAATTCGACGTCCGTGATAAAACTAGTGTGTTCCTGATCTGGGATGTGCATTGGGATTTGATTGTATTTCAAATACGCATCCATGAATGACAATAATTCATGCCCTGCTGTTGAGTCAACCAGCTGGTCAATTCTAGGTAAAGGGAAACTATCCTTAGGGCATGCCTTGTTCAGGTCTGAATAATCAACACAAGTCCTCCATTTCCCATTCGCCTTTCTCACTAGTACGGGGTTAGAAACCCATTCAGGGTAGAGGGCGTCACAGATGAACCCATTGGCTTTGAGTTTGTCCACCTCCTCTCTGAGAGCAGCAGACCTCTCCAGGTCCATACCTCTCCTTTTCTGTTTTACTGGTACGCATTTTGGGTCAATGTTCAACATATGACTTGCGATGGCGGGAGAAATCCCGCACATATCAGAGTTGGTCCAAGCGAACACATCCAGGTTCGCTCGGAGGAAGTCAGTTAGATCCTCAGTCATCGAGGGAGTGAGTTGTGATCCAATCTTAAGCACCCGTGATGGGTCATCATGGCTGACCGAAATGTCAATCGTCAGTTCAGCCGGTGCAGCTTTAGACTCCTTATGTTCTTCATCTTCGTCTCTCGGATCTATGTCTCTGTAGATCCGACCCTGCTGACCGAGCCAAGGCTCAGGAAATATTTGTCAATTTTGTGCAACCTGGATGCGGACAGAGTTGTCCACAACCTTTCCCTTCTCTCTTCGCTGAGCCTCTCTCAGCTCAGCTACATAACATGCACGACCAGTCGCTTGATCGCCATGCACTACCCCAACTCCTTTATCCGTCAGAAACTTCAGAGTCAAACACCACGGGGCCAAAGCTGCCCTAAACTCCACCAGGGCCGGTCGGCCCAGAAAAATGTTATACGGGGAATCAACATCTAAAATAATGAACGGTAGGATCCGTACCCTCCCACGTTCGCCTTCTCCTAACTCAACCGGTAATTCAACAAAACCTATCGCATCAATTGCTGCACCATTAAAACCATGAATATGGGCTTTAGATGGTTTGAAATCCTTTGTCTCCATCTTCATTTGGTCGTACGCCTTTTTGAAAATAATGTTCATCGAACTCCCGCAATCAATCAATATCCTTCTCACAAACGTCGGCCCAATCGTTGCCGAGATGACCATCGGGTCTATGGTAGGTGCCTCTATCTTATCGGTATCTCTGCTCCTGAACACTATATCATCCGTCATCATTTGCTGCTGTTTCGTTGGTGTCCCATCTTCTATGTTTGAACAACACTCAAAATCCGCATGCTTTAGGGAACTAGCATAACGCTCCATTTCTTGCCAATTCTTATCTGCCGGGTGGGGCCCGCCAACTATCGTGTTTATGATCAGTCTACCTACAGTCCGAGCGGGTTCCTCAGGTCGATGTGGAGCCTGCTCGCGAGCGGAGTCGGATGTCCCCTGTCCGCCTTCCTGCAGATTCTTAACAAATTATTGTAGCTTCTTTTACCGAATCAGTTTTTCTATAGCATCATGGAGGTGTCTACATTCCTCGGTGTTGTGCCCGTAGGTCTCGTGGAACCGGCAGTACTTCCCGGTCCATTTTTGCTCCTCAGTGGATTCCTTTGGGCGTGGCTTTCGATATTGGAATGTATTACAAGTTGATAAGTAAATATTCTCTAGAGATGCATTTAGAGGAGTGTATTCACTATATGTCGAGATCCTGGGTTTCCACTTTCCTGCCTCCCTCTTCTTACTCGAACTTCCTCCTCCGGATCCTTTAGACTTCTCAGGCTTGTTTTGAACATTAACCTGGACCTTTCCAGAATTGTCACTAGATTGTTTTACCGCAATATTGCTTTGCACCGCCTCCTTGCCAGGCCCTGGCGCACTGCCTCGCCTTGTCCACCTAGTTTCCTCCCTTCTCATGAATTGGTGTGCCTTTGAATAAAAAAATTCCAAGGTAGCTGGAGGTTTCCCTGCCAGCCAATCACCGAACTCTGAGTCCGGATCTACTCCTCGCATGACGGCCATGAGAATATCATGGTCATTCGTGCTGCTAACTTCGGTAGCAGCAACATGGAATCTCTGCAAATACTCCTTTAACGACTCCCCTGGAGCCTGGATCACACTGGATAAAGACATCACATCCTTTGGGCGAGTGGTATGAATTCTGAACCGTTCCACAAAATTTTCCGCTAACTCATCAAACCTGGAGATTGATCGTGGAGGAAGTCTGGTGAACCACATGGTGGTGATTCTGGACAGGGTTATTGAGAAACACCTACAATTAGTCGCATCATTTGCCCTAGCCGAGTCCATCATCCACTCGTATCTCATTATGTGCTGTCGGGGATCAGTCTTCCCCTCATAGGCCGGAATAGTCAGCATGCTGAACTTCCGGGGGTACTCAGCTTGTAGGATAGCATCTGTGAACGGAGTATGACTCCTAGCTGTACCCCAATCATCGTTAGATAAGCCCTGATTTTCTCTCATCAGCTGTCTGACCATAGCTGATAAATCAGGGGTCTGGATGGGAGGTGGCAAGTTAGACTCCGTCCTTCGGGACCGTTCTGGCCGATGCCTCCTTAATAAGTGATCTCCCAAATGCACGTCCCGGGGGCCCGCTTCGTTAGGACCCTTGTGAGCCGGTCGGCCTGCCTCCACTCGTGCTCCAGATCCTAAGTCTCCCATTCCAACTTGAGTACGATTTTCCAAGTGCAAGCGAGGGGCCGTGGTTCCAGGTAGAGTGCCTGGACCATTTCTGTTGGATTGTTCTGCTGCAGCTGTATGTGCCGCTTCAATCCTACGGCGTCTGCGCCTATGATGCTCATCTGACGAAGCAGAGCTATCAGATGATGAGTAGGAAGTAGGGCTCCCTCCAGCATTCTGATGCTGTTGCTGAGCAATCTGGGTCATGAGATTGGCGTTAGCTTGAATCTGGTCGCTAAGCTGTCTTCTGCTTTCCATGAGTTCTCTCATCAGCTCGTTGAACTCTGTTCTGGTGACAATTTCTGCTTGGTTTAGAACAGTGGTAGTCCCTGCACCTGGGTTAGCTTGTTGATTGCTAGGTCCCACTTGTTGAACGCTGATGGTCTCGTTGACATCCACGTTGTGTGAGGCTGATCTAGTATGTGGTCTTCCCATTGTAGAGTTATTGGTCGAAACTCTGAGTAGAATCTAATAACTTCTTGTGAATGAACTTGGATCTTCTTCGATGGATTTCCTCAATCTAGTAGCAACAAAGTAAATCCTAACAGCAAGAGTTCAATTCTCAGTGAAAGCAACAAAATGTTAGCACCAAAATTGGTCACTAACACTCAAGAAAAGATTTGGGTAGAGAGATTAATGAAGATAGAAAATTAAAACAGAGGAATGTATGCAAAATTAACTGCAGAAACAAGAACACTAGAATTATAGTGGTTCGGCGTAGCTGCCTACGTCCACTGTTAATGTAATCTTTATTGCTTTTCTCTAAGACTTGAATACAAATACAACCCATAAAAAAATGACTCGAATACAAGTTTGAGTAAGAAAGAGTTGAATACAGAAAATGGCGGAGTCTCTCTGGAGTTCTCGAAAAGGGTCCCTTTAACTGTACCCCTGCCCCTCTATTTATAGACGAAGACAGGCAAGATTCCCTACGCAGGCCCAAGACCAAGGTAGTTCGACCCATAGTTGTAAGTCAAGTTGACCGACCAAGTAATGCCGATCGACTTTGGCTGGTCGACAAATGCCGAACTAGGATGTCTTGGTAAAGGACTCAAAGCAAACCCTCAAGGAGCTCGAAGCAAATAGTGGTGTGACTCGAAGCGATAACACGCAGATCGCTTCGCTTTGGAGTGAAACTGACAACTGCCAACTCCCCTGATATGCACCGAGCGATGTATGTTGACCCATCTAGACCGAGCAATAGGTGTTGATCCATCTAGACCGAGCGACATGCGTTGAACCATCTAGACCGAGCGATATGTGTTGGACCATCTAGACCGAGTGATATGTGTTCAACCATCTAGACCGAGCGATATGTGTTCATGCTTCCCTGACCAAACCACCCACGCCGAGCCATACTTAAAGGCTGAGCCACCTGAATATACCGAGCCACTCAGATAGGCCGAACCATGCATTCAAGCCGAACCATGCATATATGTCGAACTACTTAAATCAGATCCATCCCTCATATCTCCAATCTCTCACTGGCTCGAGTCTTGCTAGATTCCATCAAAGCCTCTGCAACTATCACCTTATAGCCGGGCCAAGTAGCCAGGTAACAGCATCAAAGAGAATTAATACATAATAAATTCTCTAATCTGTTTTGTGTTTTTTTAGTACGATCATGAATTTTATTTCCTTCATAAATTTATAAGGCATAATTGGTTTACTAACACATATACATCAAAGAATCTTTAACTGAGTATAAGTTTTCAGAAAAATCAAGTCGGGAAAATATGATCTATGAAGTAAAACAATAGTCAAATAATAAATTTCTAGGTTGCATTTCGAGAAAATATATTGAAAGTTTAGTTCTAAATAAGCGTTCGACAAACTTAAATTTTATTTAAATATTTTATTTTGTTTTATGCGACCAACACTTATTTTTTGTAATATTAGATATTCTCCATCTTAGTCGACCTATAGTAATACATTTATCTATAGTAATGCTTCAATGACCATGAAAAGTTTATAAGTAGCGTGCATTTTCCTATTTAATGCATGATTAACACTGAAAACTTGGAGATCTTATGGAACATCTTAGCAATTATTTTTTATTTTATGTAAAGATTGTTTATGCTATATTATTCTAATTTTTTTTTGCAATGTGGAGATGTTTATAAATCATTAAGAATTAAAAATGGATTAATAATAATGTTTACGAGTAGGCTAACTTCAAATGGAAAGAATTGTATTAAAAAAAAGTAAATGGTCGCTAATATCATTTATTCCAACTCGAACTAATTTGAGAAATTTTGTTCTATATTAGTTTGATTTATAGGGGACTAGGGTTGGCTTCTTCAAAAAATTAATATGTAAAATAAAATATTGCTTAGTTTTTGGCAAGTAGTCATGTTAAATGATATCATTTTCAAAAAATTATTATGGAGTTCTTCTTTAGTTGCAGGTAATCTGTTTGCTGAAATGTCAAAGTAAAGAAATTGGAATTGATTTTGATTCAACGTCCATAGTAATTTCAACACACACACTTTTGATTTATTTTTGAATTAATTACATTTCTATATCAAATTTTCGTCAATTCTAATTGGTTCAACTATTATATTTATTCAATTGTGTTATTGTATCTGCATTATTAATTTTTTTCTCAATTCATTTCTCTTTTTACTTTCATTTCCTCAAATTCTCCGTTTAAAATAAAATTTTGATCATTAATTATATATCTCTTTACCTTTTTTCCTTTAAATTCAAGTGGAAAGTTTATTTCTTTTGTTGTTTTTGTTTTCCTCTAGCTTTGATTGACAAGTCTTAGGATTCTTTCTTTCATCTTTTATAGCATGCGCCATAGTTTTGGGTATGCAATATTTTATATTGCTCTATTTTAGTTTAGCTTATAGGGATTAGCTTGACTTCTTAAGAAAATTACTACGTAAAATAAAACATCATTCAACCTCCAACAAGTGATCATTTTTATAGAATCATGATTAGAAAAATCAAGTTGAAAGGCATTATTCTTCCAAAAATTTAATGTGCTTGTTTTGCTTTAGTTGCAGGTGATTTGTTTGCTGAAAAGTCAAAATAAAGAAATTAGAAGACTTTTTATTCAACTTCCTTGGTAACTCCAGGTACACATGATTTTAATCTATTTTAGAATTTATTACATTTTATATCAATTCTTCGTCAATTTTTATTTGTCACATTTTTGTATCTATTGAATTATTTTATAGTATCTATACTATTCATATATGTTCAACTCATTTTTTTCAGTCCTTAAACACATATAATATTTTTCATGTTTAAGCATAATGTAGTTTGAACTTTATATTCTTTGTTTTGTTTACTTTAGATTATCCTTTTGTAATGATGACCGATGTTCTATCATGTGAAAGATTACTTATAAGACGAAATGCCTATCTTGAAGTGTAGTGGGTATGGTTTGATTTCTATAAGAATATGTTCTAATTGTAGATAACTTATGCTTAAGTCTGTTTGTTCATTATTGGTATGATTGATATTGTTTTATAAAAGAGTCTATTATATCTAATCTATAAATGGTTGCAAGCGTTAAACTAAAAGCAGTTAGCGAGAATATAGCATTTGGACTCTAAATAGTATAGCATTTTTACAAGATGTATTAACCACGTCTGACTTTTCTGAGATAAGTCAGACGCAATTCTTATTTTTCGGAATTTTTTGAAAGTTTCTTTAAATAATTAGTAATTCTTCTTATCCAATATTATATATTAACTGATAATAATTAATTAATAATTATTGCAACCATAAAAATACTATACATTACATAAATACTTCATATCCAACCTTTAATCCATATTTGTCCACAAACGCCACAACCTTGAACCTCCAACCGCAAATCAAAATTATCTGCTAACGCACCCTAATTCTCATTAATGTTAATCAATTGATGCCCACTTTTAGTTTAATATAACATTTTATTTTTTTGATGGATTAAGACTAATTTTTAGTTTTACTTCATTGTATATTTCCAAAATATACCTTTATTAAAGTGGAAATTATGTTGAAGGGCTTCTATTTTCAGGATAATAAGTTTTAAGGACAACACTTCTAAATAATTAGTTTTAAGGACAATTTACGGGATAATGATAAATTCATTTATCTTTTTAAGTTATACAGGAAAATGATAAATCTTTTTATCATTATTTCTATATAACTGAAAATGATAAATTCTTTTATCTTTTTCCTGTAAAATGTCCTTAAAACTAATTTTTTAGAAATAGTGTCCTTAAAACTTATTATCTGCACAAATAAGCCCTTGAAGTGAAAATCCCCTTTATTAAATCATGTTGTGTATCTATTATTCATATTATCTAAAACAAACAATGATAACTTTTAATTAGTTGGAATCATCATCATTGGAATATGCATAGTTACTAAGTCAAGTTTATTTAAGAAGCTTAATATAGTAACGATAATACAATGGGTGCTATATACATAATTATTAGTTAAAAAATTATTGCATGATCTATAAACCTAAATGATACTCTCGATACAAAAGATACAAAATTTGACGCTCATTTTATATATTACGTATAATTTTCATGTCATATTATGCTATATGTATTAAAGATCACGATGTTTAAAAACTACTATAATATTTTCTCTAATTTAATTAGTATAATATAATGTCAAAATGTGTAATAATGAAATTGTTTTTTCATTAAGCAAAATTTGAATACTATCTCACTTTGAGCATAATTTCTCTACTCCAGATTTAGAACACTATTATCAAACAAAATTATGCACATATTTAAATTTATATGTTAAACATAGGATAAAACTACGTTTAACTAATGTGAATTACATTTGAAAATTAATTAAATGACATGCTTAGTAGTGTAGTTCTTGCCAAGTTAGGAACAACTAAAGTTGATTCTTAGTAGGTTGTATAAAGCCATTATGCTCTAAAATATTAATTATGCTCTATATGCCCAAAGACTATTTATGTGGATTTATCAACACATTTTGGTTAGTAGTATTCATGAAAAAGATAATCTAAAAATTTACATTTCATAAATATGTGGTTTCAACTTCTTATACTATTAAATCCAAAAAAAAACACCGTTAACCGAATTATATACTGGACCCTGTATGCATAACACAGGTTCACACTCATTATTATATTGTAATATAATCAATTATAATTAATTTGAAGCAAGTTAATAAGAATATCCTTCCATCAAATGTTATGTTGTTGTAGTGCATATAGTTGTAAACGTGATTAATCAATCACAAAATAAAATAGTATTTTGTTTTAAATATTCTTGGTCAAGATGTTTCGAGAAAGAATATCGATACATCCGTTGAGACTAGAGTATGAATCACTCTCCAAATGTTAGGTAGTGTATTGCTCATGGATGTTGGAGGCACCAAGTGGTTACATACTCATAGTTATTTGATAGCCATGGAATGACTCATCTGAGAGTTTCTATTGGTTTATAACAACTAGGCCAAACAGGGATCCTCAATGCGACGATGTTACATAGGTTATGGTTAAATCATGACATGGTGAACCATCGAGTGAATATAGTTGGGTCTGAGTTGAAACATTGGAAGTGAAACACTATTCACTAGAAAATTCGCTTCCTCAGTTGCACAAGGTTAGTATCATGGTCAACTGTAGTCAATTCAAAGTCAAAATCCCTATCTAGAGTAGAATGGTTAATGATGAATGTTATTATTGAACCAAGGACTTTGTTTATGGACCGATCAAGTTGAATTTGGATAACATTGGAGTTTTGACCAGTACTTGACTCCATACGTCCTAATGTTATATAGTGTTGGCGAAGAGAATATATGTAAATTATTGTCACTATTGGTACAACCTGAGATAATAGAAAATATGATTTTACTAAAAAGATTTATAATCAATGAATTCGACCAAACTATCACATCACCAACTAAAATGTGTGAACTTTAATATTTGAATTATTCAATATTAATCAATAACTGAATCTATACCTCTGAGTCTCACAACTGCATTTGTGAATTCTCTAAAAAACACACGGTTTAATTAGTTTATAAAATGTTAAAATTTATTAATATTTGATGAACATCAATTAATAGTTTATTTGATGTTTAGGCGTTGTTGGTAATTATTTAGATTTATATATAAAATTTGTATATACATATATCAATATAAGCTATTGATATATATATATATATAAATGGATTTTAAATATAGTTAATTGCTTAACAGACTTTTGGAAATAATGATCCATGTGATGGAATGATGTAGAGGAAGGGATATGGATGAGATCTGATTGAGGATTAATTAGAGAACTAATAGGGGAAGTTTTAAGAAAGAATGGGAAATGTATTTATTCTCTCTTTAAAACAAAATCCTCTCATTCTTTTCTGACCTTATTTCTTTTTTTCCTTCCTGCTCAACATCCATGGCCGCGATCTACTTTCCATCCTAGGCCAAAATTATTTTTAAAAGGTAAAAACCAAACAAACATCAAACAAAACTAAATCACGTTGTTCATCCGATTCTAGCAAAGTCTTGATGTTGATTTAAGGAATCAAATAAGGATTTTCAAATCAAGGCATTACTAATAGGCCAGATCCATACGGTACAATCTCAATTTAGATTCATATGTTAGTTATATTATTCTTATCATAATTATACATACATATATATATATATATGTATGTACATATGTATATATGTATGTAATCTCACCTTGATTTGGAATTAACACCTCAATCAAAAAAACTAATTGAATAATATGATTTGATTTAATAGATTATAAATAAAATATGTATGTGTACAAAATCATGGTTTCGGTCATGAATATGTTTTTAACACACATATAATAGTTTTCTAAATATAGCATACAATTTCTAATAGTTTAATTATTTAGATCGAATTTTTAATAAATTTTGAAACATAAAATTTATTGATGTCTTGTTTAATTTAACATGTATTTTAATTTCAGAATTCCTTCTAGTTGTTTTATTTATGCTAGAAAGTTTATTTGTATACACAAACACACACACACACACACATGTGTGTGTGCATGTGTTTGTAATGTTTGTAAACATATTAGAGTAGTTTAATATACTATGTCTGTTTATTTTGAAATAACTGAAAATTATTTTTGTTTTATTGTTATATATATTATAATATCTATACACAAACAATTAGAGATATTTCATATTAGTTAACTTTGTTCTAAATTTGAGCTTAAATATATATTCTACCGAGTCAAACTTAGATATTTCAACTTAACATTTGGATTCAAAACTTCATCTTAGTCAACCAATACTAGATTTTGTCAAATTAAGCTATATGTTATTAAGATTCATGTTTTAGAAATATTTTATATCCATATATATATGTATATAGTGTGTGTGTGTGTTTATTTTATTAAACAACTAAATTGGGACAATTTACGTATATATACATGGCAAATATATACGTGGTAGATATGAATCCTAATATCTTGACATGTGTAAATTAACTATGTTATTATATCTCACATCATCATTCCATACCTAGTATGTCATCAATGCATGCATGAATACATATCAGTTTTTAGTCCATATATGATATATTAAATTGTAACGTCCCCCACTTGGAGGTCCAAAACTAACAGCTACGGATGCTACAATCATCCATAGTAATTAATCCTCGGCTACCAAATAAGGTAATGTTAGATACATTGATATAACAGAAACATATGGATATGAAAAAAAAATTTAAAATCAACTTTCTCATACCATTTCAAAACATTTCAAATTCATTACAAAATCCCAATATGAGTACCACATTCAGAGAAAACATATTTATTACAACATTGTCAAGAGCGACATATGAAGATGCCCCCTTGGATGATCAGAGTATATAGGCAATTTAACAACTTTGCTTTTACAACAACAACACAGCAGAATCAAAATAAAAGAGAACTCTAGATAGCTATCATGCCTCCTGCACGTCTTCGGAAGCTTATTCGTCTAAAGAGGTACCTGAAAACCTCAATTCTCAAACTACTCAAAATCAATTGAGTACCCGAGAGTTTAAGGGGAAAACATAAACTTTGAGTCAGACATAAATCCTGGTATGAATAATAATCTACCATCTCAAATCATTTAGATATCTAGTAAGACCACCCCGCTTAGCGGAATGGGTTTTCCCCTCACTAGTATCCTAAAACCTTTATAAAACCATATACTATGCTCCTGCATCCACAATGGTTAAAACATAGTAGTTCAACATAATATGATGATATGCAAACAAGTAAATCAATTCTGGATTACCCATCCCCATTTATTTTTGACTTTCTGTCTTATTTATAGTTTCCAGGGTCACTATTAACCTATTAGTTTTCATGGGCTTACTAATAACCTGTTTAATGTATATGGACTCCCTGCCCGATTTCATAGTTTTCATGGGATCACTAAGAACCTATTGGCTCCTGCCAATATCTTTACTGTTTCATGGGTTCTCCCTGAACCTATTGGTAACTCCAATATCTTCCTGTTATCCTAGTTTTCATGGGTTGACTAGGAACCTATTGACTTCTGTCAATATCTTAATCTGGATATAGTTTTTATGGGCTAACTACAAACCTATTGGCCCTGCCAATATCAAATCATAGTTTTTATGGGCTAAATATGAACCTGTCTTCCTGACATCTTCGTTTATACATAATTTTCATAGGCTTATTATGAACCTATTGGCCCCTGCCAATATCTTTTCCTATACACAGTTTTCGTAGGCTTATCGTGAACCTATTGGCCTTTGCCAATATCTTTAATTAATATTTTAGCATCCTTAATTTATATTCACTACTAGGTCAACCTAGCTGGTTATTCTGCCCTCCCCAAGGTACCATTATGGGTTCATCACAATGTGAATAAATATATGAGGAGCAATCATAACAACATAATAATACCAACACGTGTAGTTTTATATCCTTTAAATCATTTTATATAAAACTCGGTTAATCCCTTTAACCTGTTAACCTAGGAAATCCTCTTCAAATCTCCATTTCAAAACTCTTTATTTATGCCATGGTTTTTCCTTTAAAATGAGATTGGGTTATTTGTTTTGAAACCTTAAAACATCACTTTCGAAACCCCTGGATAACCTCCTTCGAAAGCATAGGTAACTTCTTTTCAAGACACTAAGAATATACCTTTTGAAGCTCTTTAAATCATCTCTTCCGAAACTAAAATATACATTTCGAAAGTACTAAAGCATTACTTAAAACCTGTAGAAACAGAGCTTCAAACCAATGAAAGCTACTCTTTCGAAACCATTGGGTTTTGCTTTAAAGACACTGTTTGGGTCAAAGTGGCTATATACGAAAGTATATCTTTCGAAACCTTTAATAAAATTGTTTGGGGATAATTTGATGGTGTCGAACCATCCATTCGAAAGCTTCAAAACCTTTAGGTAAAACTTTGAAGGGTAACCTCGAAACCCCCTTTTCGAAGCCATTGCCTTCGAAACCGATGAACCTTTTTAAAAGCATTTAGGAAGTGGATTAGTATAAGTTTAAAACAAAAAATACCCTTTGAAAGCATTGATGACTTCAACACACTCGAAAGGTATAGAAACGGTAGTAGAGTTACGACTAGGTCGGCACCACTACTTTCGAAAGCATTATTTTATAAGTAAATTGTGTCATTCGAAAGCTTATACCTTAAAACATAAGATTGCCACCACTTCGAAAGCTATTTAGAAAAACCCCTTTCTAAAGCATATTTTTCGACTCCTTCAAAAGATATTAATAAAACTGGGCAGACGCTTATTCATTTGAGAGTAGAACTAAGGTTTCGACCCTATCGGAAGCAGTGCTTTCGACACCATGGCTTCCGCCTTTCCTCCAATCCACTACGTACAATCTAAGTGATACCTTGTGTATTGGTTTTGACTAGGTGGGTTTCGGCATGGTTTTTTTCGACTGAGTCGAGGCGAAAGCATTGGGTCAAAAGTCACTTCCCAAAGAGGCGGAACAAACTTTATGTTGAAAAGGGACCGAATTAATGCTAAGTTTAGTAATTGCTTTATAACTAACATGCCAATTTGTAAACACAGGATTGGTTGCCTTAAACTTTTCAATTTCTTTACAAAATAACTGCCGCTTATTATCAGATCCAAATCAATGAAAATTTAATTATTAAGCCCTTCCATTAAGCAAAAACAATAATGCAAATAAGTCCTTCCTTCTAAAACAATTTAATTTCCATAGTAAATCAATTAGGAAAAATCCCCAAGAATTACAGAAATCCACTTTCATCGTGTTTTCAATCATACCGATATTTCAGACCCAAATTCCTCCTAGAATAATCGAAATAAATTTTTAACTCAATTTCATCATATTTTCCTTTGAAAATTTATATTAAATTTTCCATTGCTTGGAAAATTACAAAAATTGAAACCCATCTCCAAAATCATATTTTACATAACATATAATTTTTCCATGGCATTCAAAAATAAATTTCAATCGGTTTTGTCCTAAAACCGCATAAATCCCCATTTAAACAATTTTGTTTAAATAAAACAAATTATAATTCAAGCATATCATCATCCAAATCATCATAAAAACGAATTTAATCATAAATCCGAAAACATATAAACATAGAACTAAATAGAGATGGTATAAATTATTATTCACCTTGAATATGATAAAGACTATGAGATTTGTTGTAGATTAAATCTCCTAGCTTTAATTCCTTAGCTTGATTTGATTTTCCCATTTTTCTTCCTTGTAATTGCCGGCTATTCCTTTAGGTTTTGATTGGCCATTTTTGGTAAAAATGAAATGGACAAAAATGAAAGGATACGTGACTAATAGGTGCGGCTATTCCCAAATGAGGCTTTGTGTAATTTAATTAGCACATAATCCTTTTTAAGCCCATTTAATTAATAAAGCATGACCCTATATTGTTTTATTCAAATCTCAATATCCTTATCATTTCTATTCTTGCATTATTCTATTTAATTTATCTAATTAAAATCTCTTGAATAATGTTATCAAAAATTAG
Source organism: Allium fistulosum (assembly GCA_030737815.1). Classification (NCBI taxonomy): domain Eukaryota; kingdom Viridiplantae; phylum Streptophyta; class Magnoliopsida; order Asparagales; family Amaryllidaceae; genus Allium; species Allium fistulosum. The sequence continues at coordinate 1,285,772,065 of CM060903.1, read as the reverse complement.
GGGTGTTACAGGCTCCCCTCCTTAAAGAATTTCATCCTCGAAATTCAGTAAGGACTAAATACTAAACATAGCAATCATCTGTAACAACTCCTAACAACCATACTAGCCTACCTGGCTGGCGACTATCTATATAAATCTAATATAGACTACTCTCAAAGCAGATCAGGATAAGTATCTCTAATCCTGTCTTCTGTCTCCCAAGTACAGTCCTTCTCATTGTCGCTCCACTGAACTTTCACCAACTCGACTGTCTTGTTCATTAATATTTTCTCATCTCTTGCCACAACCCGCACTGGTTGTCTAACCAAAGTCAAATTAGGCTCTACTATCAAATCTTCTAACCCTGTCAAAGGAATAGTAGTCTCTGCATCATGCACATACTTGCAAAGATAAGACACATGAAATACATTATGAACACCTGGTATACTGCTCGGCAACTCTACTATGTATGTGCGCTTTCCAATCCTCTCTATAATCTGGAATGGACCAACATATCTCGGCGCCAGCTTCCCTGACTTTCCAAATCGTACCACATCCTTCATTGGTGATACCTTAATGAAAATCTTATCTCCGACTGAGAATTCTAGGTCTTTACGCCTCTTATCTGCGTAACTCTTCTGTCTTGACTGAGCTTCCTTCATCCTTCCTTGGATCAACTCAATCTTCTCTGACACCTCTCTAACTAAATCCGGACCTAAGACTAATTTGTCTCTAGTATCCAACCAACATCTTGGTGATTTGCATGGCCTTCCATACAAAGCTTCAAAAGGCGCCATTCCTATACTAGTTTGATTATAGGAAAACTTAACCAAATGTAGGTGATCCACCCAAGATCCACCAAAGTCCAATACACAAGCTCTTAACAAATCCTCAAATACCTTATTAACTCTCTATGTCTGCCCATCCGTCTGAGGGTGATATGTAGTACTCATCTTGAGCTTAGTGCCTAGCACATCTTGTAGACTCTTCCAGAATTCGCTAGTGAACAAAGCATCTCTGTCACTTACTATGCTACTAGGAACTCCATGAAGTCTAACTATGTTCTTCATGAATAACTTAGCTAAAACAAGTGCCGTTCTAGTTGACTTAGCTGGAATGAAATGGGCACTCTCTGTCAACCTGTCCACTATGACCCATATACTTTCATTTTCTCTATTTGACCTTGGCAACCCGTCTATAAAATCCATGGACATCGAATCCCATTTCCAAACTAGAATCTTTAGAGGTTGAAGCAATCCACTCGGCTTATAATGTTCGACCTTCACTTGTTGATAGTTTGCACTGCCTAACCCACAAGCCAACATCCCCCTTCATACCTTCCCAATAGAAGCTCCTCTTCATATCTTGATACATCTTGGTCCCTCTAGGATGGATCATAAATTTGGATCGATGACATTCTCCAAGAACTTCTTTCCTCAAGTCCTCAACATTCGAAACACACAATCGTCTTCTTTATCAACCATCCCCCCGGTCAAGACTAAAATCCTTCAGATCATTAATCTTGGTTCCAACCTCAAGCCTTCTAATCCACTCGGCTAATGTTGGATCCTCTTTCTTCTTAGAAGTTATCCTTTCGATCAATACTGGTCGAACTTCTAGATAGGACAACATGGCAGTATTTTGACTAGAACTAGTAGTCGAGCTTAACTTCACACTACAAGTAGTCAAAGCTCCTAAATCCTTCCATTATGCCAACATAGCTAACACCACATTCTGATGTCTTCTTCTAAGATCATCTGCTACTTTATTTCCCTTCCCAGGAGTATACTCTATACCAAAATCATAAGCAGCTAAAAACTCCAGCCACCTCTATTGTCTCATATTCAGCTCCTTTGAGAGAATAAGTATCTTAAAGACTTATGATCCGTGTATAGCTCAAATCTCTCCCCTAAGAGGTAATGCCTCCAAATCTTCAATGCGAAGATCACCACAGCCAACTCCAAATCATGAGTAGGATATCTCACTTCATGTGGTCTAAGCTGTCGTGAAGCATAGGCAATCACTTTACCCTTTCGCATCAACAAAGCTCCTAATCCAATCCCATATGCATTGGTATACACCACCAACCCTTAGTTTCCGTCTGGAACTACTAACACAGGTGGATTAGTCAACAAATGCTTTAACTTAAGGAATGCTTCCTCAAATTTGTCGGATCAGACATACTTCACATCCTTCCTGATTAGCTTAGTCAAAGGTGCTGCTATCCATGAGAAATCCTTGATGAATCTCCGGTAATAGTCAGCAAGTCCAAGAAAACTTCTAATCTCAGTCACCGTCTCTGGTCTCTTCCAATTATAAATAGCTTCGATCTTATCTGGATCGACTGACAAGCCCTTCTCTGAAACCACATGACCAAGAAACTTAACCTCTTTCTTCCAAAAATGACACTTGGAAAACTTTGCCTTCAACTGATGCTGCCTCAGCGTCTCAAGCACCACTCTAGGATGATCCTCATGCTCTCTCTCATCCTTAGATTATACTAAAATGTCATCTATAAACACTAGCACAAACCTATCTAAGTACTCTCGGAAAACTCATTTCATCAGATCCACGAAGAATGCAGGTGCATTCGTTAATCCAAATGGCGTCACTAACCACTCATACGAACCATACCTAGTCCAAAATGATGTCAAAGGAATACTGTCCTCTACCACTCTTAACTAATGGAAACATGTCGCTAAATCTAACCGAGAAAATACTCTGGCTCCACCCTACTGATCAAATAGATAATCTATTCTTGGCAAGTGATACTTATTCTTAATCGTCCTCTCGTTCAACTTACGATAGTCGATACACATCCTTAACGACCCATCTGGTTTCTTAACGAACACCGCGACCGCTCCTCAAGGTGGACTACTTGGTCTAATAAAATTCCTTCCTTCGAGATCCACTAGCTGCACTTTTTATTCCTTCATCTCCGTCAGTGTCATCCTACTAGGTGGCCCAATCACAGGTTCAGCTCTTGGCACAAGATCTGTCTGAAACTCAATAGCTCATTTTGGTGGTAGTCTAGTAACCGGCTCAAAGATCTGTGGAAACTCTCTTACTACATGAACTTGACTTAACTCTTCTCCTACTTCCATGGTACCCAACAAAGCACAAATACTCCGTAAGAATTCTCCACTGAGAATATCAATCGGTTATGACTATCAGGGTGTCTCAGTGATATCTCCCTATCTTGGCAAAAATTCTAGCCTCATACTTACCCAACCAATCCATACCCAAGATGATTCTGAAATCTACGAAACCAAAAACATACAGACTGCTTGCAAACTTATGACCTAACAAATCAAGTTCTAGTTGGTCACATCTCAACCCTAGAGTTGCATATCCTCCTATTGGATTTGCAACCCTTAAGGAAGTAACAAGGTAGGTGGGTTCTAAGCATATTCTATCAACCAAACACTGAGATATAAATGAATGTGATGCACCGGTATCAAAAAGTACCCTAATTGGTATACTTTGAATCAAAAGCATACCTTCCATCACAGTCTTCCCTTTATCAGCTGCAGTAGGCCTAGCTGATGATGGTCCAATAGCAAAAACCATCCCTTTGTCCGCCCTGACTAGCTCTGGACACTGATTCTTATATGCCGAACCTGGTCGCAGTTGAAGCACTTTACATTCTTTTTATTTGCAGCTTTCTTCCCATTACCTGACTGACACTCATTCACATAATGACCCTTCTTATCGCACTTGAAACAAACTAAGTCAACCTTTTCCTTCTTGGCAGCATCTCCCTTCTGGGCTCCCTTCTTCTTAAAGAACTTTCGTTTCTTCCCCTGAGAACCCTGGATTTTCACTGGCTTCTCTCTAGCATAAGTAGAAAGCATCTCCTCATGGCGAATGGCCATCTCCATAACTAAATTACTAGGATCGCAAAGATGTGGCTGGGTCGCCCTAACAATCTCGGGCCTCAGTCCCCTAATGAACTTCTCGTTCCTCCTGATAATGGTGTATATAGTATTATATCCATAACAGGAGAACTCATCAAACTTAGCAGCATACTCAACAACCAACATCTCTCCATGCTCTAGATCCAAAACTACCTCAGCAGCTCTGACTTAGCAAACTTAGACATAAACCTTTGCTCAAATCTCCTTCGAAAATCAGCCCAAGTCAACTGCTCCTCCGTAACTCCGACAGTAGTACTGTTCAACCAATGAAGCACTGACCCTTGTAACTATTTGGAGGCCAAAATTCTCTTCTGCTCATAGTATAAACCCAAACCATCAAAAAAACGCTCACAATGCAGTAGCCAATTCTCTACCTCTATGGCATTCTCCGTCCCTATGAATGGCTTCCCACATAGACTGGTGTAGTCTCTACTCAGCTTAGCATAATTATTCCCAACTGGAGCCACATGATTAGCTCCTCCTACATTTCCAGCAACTCCAGCAACAGCTCCTGCTTGCATCATATTCACGAAGAACTGATACATTGCCCCATATCTACTGGTGGATTTCCAACAACCACATTGGCATTAGCATTTTGGTTATTAGCATTAGCCGGTCGACCCGGGTTCCTCCTAGTGGGTCGAGCATTTCCATTAGTTGTGGTGCTTCCTCCATCGAGATGTCCTCTTCCATTTCCTGCTTCCATATCTCCTTTCTCGTAATTCTTCATACGAGCCTTAGTAAGATACTGAAGAACGATCTAAGAGAGCAGGGAATACATACTTATATATATATATATATCAAATACAAGTACATTACTATAGCGTTAACCCAAACCCCAATCTTATTTTCTGATAAATTGGATTATGTTTTGAAAGATCTTTTAGGTTTAATTATTTTTTAAGTTTCATAAACCTATGCTCTGATACCAACTTGTAACATCCCCCACTTGGAGGCCCAAAACTAACGGTTGTGGATGCTGCAGTCATCCATAGTTATTAATCCTCGATGACCAAATACAGGAATGTTAGATAGATTGATATAATAGAAACATATGGATATGGAAAAAAATTTAAAATCAACTTTCTCATTCCATTTCAAAACATTTCAAATTCATTACATAATCCCAATACGAGTACCACATTCGGAGTAAATATATTTATTACAACATACATAAAAAGCGACATATGAGATGTCCCCTAGGATGATCAGAGTATATAGGCAATTTAACAACTTTGCCTTTACAACAACAACACAGCAAAATAAAAGAGCACTATAGATATCTATCATGCCTCCTGCACGTCTCCGGAAGCATATTCGTCTAAAGAGGTATCTGAAAACCTCAACTCTCAAATTACTCAAAATCAATTGAGTACCCGAGAGTTTAATGGGAAAATATAAAATTCAAGTCAGACATAAGTCTGGTATGAATAATAATCTACCATCTCAAATCATTTAGATATCTAGTGAGACCACGCTGCTTAGCGTAACAGGTTTTCCCCACACTAGTATCCTAAAACTTTTATAAAACCATATGCTGTGCTCCTACATCCAAAATGGTAAAAACATAGTAGTTCAACATAATATGATGATATGCAAACAAGTAAATAAATTCTGGATTACCCAACCCCATTCATTTTTGACTATCTATCTTATTTATAGTTTCTAGTGTCACTATTAACCTATTAGTTTTCATGGGCTTACTAATAACCTATTTAATGTATATGGACTCCCTGCCCAATTTCATAGTTTTCATGGGATCACTAAGAACCTATTGGCCTTTACCAATATCTTTACTATTTCATGGGTTCTCCCTGAACCAATTGGTAACTCCAATATCTTTACTCTTATTCTAGTTTTCATGGATTGACTAGGAACCAATTGACTTCTGTTAATATCTTAATCCAGATATAGTTTTCATGGGCCAACTACAAACCTATTAGCCCTTGCCAATATCAAATCATAGTGTTCATGGGCTAACTATGAACCTGTCTTCCTGACATCTTCATTTATACATAATTTTTATGGGCTTACTATGAACCTATTGGCCCCTGCCAATATCTTTTCCTATATACAGTTTTCATGGGCTTATTGTGAACCTATTGGCCTATGCCAATATCTTTAATTAATACTTTAGCATCCTTAATTTATATTCACTACTAGGTTAACCTAGCTGGTTATTCTTCCCTCCCCAAGGTACCCTTATGGGTTCATTACAATGTGAATAAATATACGAGGAAGCAATCATATCAACATAATAATACCAACACCTGTGGTTTTACATCCTTTAAATCATTTTATATAAAACTCGGTTAATCCCTTTACCCTGTTAATCTAGGAGATCTTCTTCAAATCTCCATCTCAAAACTCTTTATTTATTCCATGGCTTTTCCTTTAAAATGAGATTAGGTAATTTGTTTTGAAACCTTAAAACGTTCGAAACCCATGGATAACCTCGTTCGAAAGCATAGGCAACATCTTTTCAAGACACTAAGTATATACCTTTCGAAGCTCTTTAAATCATCTCTTTCAAAACTAAAATATACCTTTTGAAAGTACTAAAGCATTACTTAAAATCCGTAGAAACATAGCTTCAAACCAATGAAAGCTACTCTTTCAAAACCGGGTTTTTTTTAAAGACATCGTTTGGGTCAAAGTGGCTATATACGAAAGTATCTCTTTTGAAACCTTCAATAAAATTGTTTGGGGAAAATTTGATGGCGTTGAAACCATCCATTCGAAAGCTTCGAAACCATTAAGTAAAACTTTGAAGGTTAACCTCGAAACCCCTTTTCGAAGCCACTGCCTTCGAAACCCATGAACCCTTTCGAAAGTATTTAGGAAGTGACTTAGTACTAGTTTAAAACAAAAACTACCCTTCAAAAGCATTGAATACTTCAACACACTTGAAAGGTATAGAAATGGCAGTAGAGTTTTGACTAGGTCGGCACCACTACTTTCGAAAGCATTATTTTATAATTAAATGATCTCATTCGAAAGCTTATACCTTAAAGCATAAGATGGCTACCCCTTCGAAAGCTATTTAGAAAAACCCTTTCAAAAGCATATGTTTTGACTCCTTCGAAAGCATTTAATAAAACTGGGCAGGTGCTTATTCATTTAGGAGTAGAACTAAGGTTTCGACCCCATCGAAAGCAATGCTTTCAACACCATGGCTTCCGCCTTTCCTCCAATCCACTACGTACCATCTAAGAGATACCTAGTGTATTGGTTTCGACTAGGTGGGTTTCGACATGGTTGGTTTTGACTGAGTCGAGGCGAAAGCATTGGGTCGAAAGTCACTTCCAAAAGAGGTGGAACCAACTTTTTTTTGAAAAGGCCGAATTAATGCTAAGTTTAGTTATTGCTTTATAACTAACCAGCCTATTTGTAAACACCTGATTGGTTGCCTTAAACTTTTCAAATTCTATACAAAATATCTCCCGCTTATTATCAGATCCAAATCAACGAAAATTTAACAATTAAGCCCTTCCATTAAGCAAAAACAATAATGCAAATAAGTCCTTCCTTCTAAAACAATTTAATTTCCATAGTAAATAAATTAGGAAAAATCCCCAAAAATTACAAAAAATCACTTTCATAATGTTTTCAATTATACTAAAATTTTAGACCCAAATTCCTCCTAAAATAATCGAGATAAATTTTTTACTCAATTTCATTATATTTTCCTTTGAAAATTTATATTAAATTTTCCATAACTTGGAAAATTACAAAAATTAAAACTCATCTCCAAAATCCTATTTTACATAACATAGAATTTTTCCATGACATTCAAAAATCAATTTCAATCGGTTTTGCCCTAAAATCGCATAAATCCCCATTCAAACAATTTTGTTTAAATCAAAAAATTTATAATTCAAGTATATCATCATCCACATCATAAAAATAAATTTAATCTTAAATCCGAAAACATATAAACATAAAACTAAATAGAGATGGTATAAATTATTATTCACCTTGAATATGGTAAGGACTTTGAGATTTGTTGTAGATTAAATCCCCTAGCTTTAATTCCTTAGCTTGATTTGATTTTTCCCCTTTTTCTTCCTTATAATGGCCGGCTATTCATTTAGGTTTTGATTGGCCTTTTTTGGTAAAAATGAAATAGACAAAAATGAAAGGATACGTGATTAATAGGTGCGTCTATTCCCTAATGAGGCTTTGTGTAATTTAATTAGCACATAATCCATTTTAAGCCCATTTAATTAATTAAGCACAACCCTATATTTTTTATTCAAATCTCAATCTCCTTATCATTATAATTCTTGCATTATTCTATTTAATTTATCTAATTAAATCTCCTGAATAATGTTATAAAAAATAGGGGTGTTACATAAATGGTTAGCCATAATCAGAAGGGTGTGGTCTACGTTTTAGATTTGAAATTAAAGGGACAATTTGAAAATAGAGAAATGAAAAGGTTTCTTTCACTAAAAAAAATAAAAACTTCCTCATTCATTCAATTGCATTTTATTCACTCTTCTTCTTTCATCCGCTGCTGATTACTCCCTTATCTACTTCTCATGACGGTTTATTTACATTAAATATATTTAGTTAATTAGATTAATTAAACAAAAAATATTCAAATAAAATATAATTTTATTAAAACAACTAAATTAGATTTAGTGTTGAATGTTAGATTTCAAAGGCCCATTAAGATCCGGTTAGAGAAATTATTTTTTAATTTACCTATTTCACCTACAACAAAACGTACCAGTTTCGACAATGGTATTAGAGCCTATATGTGCAGTCTAATTAGCCAGCATTAGGGGCCAACTAATAAAACTTTCTATTTAATTAATGCCTAGAATGGTAGTGACTAAGCTTATGTTTGAATAAAAGTATTTTGTCCTCCCTAGCTACTGGACTAGCCCAAGTAGTGGAGTAAGTCCAAATTATTGGCCTAGATGTAAGGCTCATATTTAAATTTGGCTTTGGGTTAATTTTCAAATTAAGATGTGAAAATCTTAAAAATATTTTATATTTAAAATTTAAGTTTAAAATATGAAAGGAAAATTTATAAATGTTTTATAATAAATCTCTCAATATTATTGTGAGAAATTAATTTAGTATTTTTCAAAATTTTATAAATATTTAATTAATTCTCTAAATTAAATAAGTAATTAATTAAAAGTTAATTAATTAAAATATGTATATATAGAGTGATATACGTGTACATAATTATAAAGGTTATAGTTGAAATATTTATCATAAAATTAGTTAAGGTAAATTAGATACAATTTTAGAAATTTATTAAATATTTAGTTATAATGTCTACAACAACAACTAAGCCATTATTTCCAAACAAGTTGGGGTCGGCTAGAGATGGAACCCAAAACTAAATGACAAAGTCAATTAGAAAGTCATAATAACAACAACAACAATAATAAAAACCATGATAATAATAATAAAATAAAGTCAAATAAGTAAACAAATAATAATAATAATAACAACTAAGTAAAATAAAAATAAATATTAAAAAATAAAAATAAAAAATAAAAAAAAATATTTAAAAAAAACCACGATGATAATAATAATAGTAATACTGGTACTAATAGTAATATTGACGGAAGACCAAAACTACGTCTTAGGTTCCTATTCACTAGTCCTATAATCTAAAACTTATAACACTACTTCTAAACCAAACCCTAAGCAAAAAAAACTTTTAGCTCATGGGTTTGGTACGTGGATCGCTAACTTCCATGCGCTCTTGTCCGACACCATCTCTTCGAATATATTCCAATCCTTCAAGTCCCTTTTTACTATTTCCTCCCTTGTCAACCTTGGTCGACCTCTACCTCTACCTCTATTTAGTTATAATGTCTAATTGAATAAATTATTTATTTGATAAATATTTAATTAAATACACACACACACACATACATATACATATATATAAACTATAAAGGTTGTAGTTTAATAACTTAAAAGTGTTTTAATTTTTTCAAAATTGTTTTGAGAAATTAAATTAAATACATTTTCAAAATTTGTTAAATATTTAATTAAAATGTTCAATTGAATTATTAGTTAATTAAATAGAGAGTGTGTGTATACTTCTTTGTATGTGTTTGATTTATATATATATATAAAACTATAAAGATTATGGTTAAATATTCTTCTTTAATAATTTAAATGAATAAAGTAAAATTTCTAACATAAAAGTTAATTAATTTAAAAATTAAAATTAATTAAGTATGATTTAACTAATAAGGTACATATAAATATTATATAAGTTAATTAATTATAATCATTATAATCAAATTAAACTTATAAAATTATATATGTATAAATTAAAATATAAGTGAAATTGTAATAAACTCAAAATAGATTTTTGGAATAAATACATACGTACAATACCTATACCATGGTTTTAGGCGTGTTTGAATCACAAAGGTATTTCATAAGAAATACATTATTACTTAAATCGATGTCACTCAAAATATACCAAAGAATATGAATCTTTAATATGGTTTCCCACTATATTTATATATTGATAGATTACATGCATACACACTAGTCGTTGAGAAAACTCAAGCTAGAGCTGTTATGTGTAAGTACCTTAATTTATTTCCTACATGAGTTATGATGCTACTTGTATTTTTTTGAGCAAATTCAAGGTATATACATTATACTTAGGCCATCGAGAAGTGATAGGTAAGAGTGAATAATATCCTTTGATTTGTTGAGCAAACACAAGGTCAAGATCGAGATTAGGGAAAAAGACCATAGTTAGGAGTTATATATGATACAATCAATAAAGAATTATCCATCGCTTGTGGGTTTATGATTCATTGAGAAAACTCAAGGTCAGAATCCCAAGGCAAGTGAATCCAAAAACTCATTAGAGAAATCAAATGATTTATATATTTTTCTTAGGCTTTTCTATAAAAATCCAATGGGGCCTTATTAGAAAAAATAAAATGATTACATTTAACCTTTGTAGTATTACAGGAGCACATGCTATTAAAGTTGAAGTCGTGTACTTCAGTAAAATTGTCTAACTAGTTTAATTTATAGAAATTGTTTATCAAATTAAATATACTAAACTTGGTCAAGACTGACAAAGAAATATAGAATATACTTACCAGTAAATCAACATGTTGTTACTTAAAGACCCATGTAAGAGCCAAATTATAAAACTACTAAATACATTCGTACCTTGGTCACTTAAATATTTATTTGTCTAAGACTGCGTGTTTTCTTCTATGAGTTTTGAACTCTAAAGTAATATAAGAATATGGATGTTTGATCCATATTAGATCACATAGAAAAGTTGTATGGTGAATAGTCGCATTTGTAATATATGAAATCTCAATGAAATTGATTCATTCAAAATGAGCAAGTAAGCCATAGTGCAAGATATGTGTTTAGTACGATTGAATATAATGAGAATCTTGTTGTGTTAAAAATGACATTTAACCAAGGACTAAAGGATCAACCTAGGAATTCAATCACTGAAATGTTAGTCATGATTAATTTACTTAAGTGCAACCTATATAATACCCTTAAAATGTTAAGAATGTTCAAACAAACTTTTGTAAAGAATTTGGTGCATTCTAGTAATAAGCCTTTCCTTTAGAATGGTTCGACTATTTGGAAAGGAAAAAATGTCCAAGAATAGATGCAACATAGGCATAGTTTGGATGAAGAGAGTGAATGGTCACCTCTGCTTCATGAAGAAACATCAGAAATGAGAATTGTATAAAATACTAATTGATACTTAATATAGAATGAGATTTCTAATTTATATTCCAACTATATTTTTGTAGAAAATTATTTTCGTAAGAGTTATTTCTTTGAGTTAAAGATATATGATCTAAAACACTCGATTAGAAAATAGTTATAGTGCATGAAATGAATGACCTATAATAAGTGGATTAATGAAGCTTATGCAACATTATAGTAATGGTGGAAATAGTGGGAACATGCCATATGATACTTATTAATAGATACATCAAGTTACAAAAGACTACTATCGTACATATATCAAATATTATTTGTGAAATAATAATAGTTTTCAGTCATGACTGAAAATAGATATAGTTTTATTTTAATATAAATATTGTGAATATTCGTTACAAAATAAATCTATTACAATAACGGTATTTGTTTCAATAACAATAGTGATGCATTAGCTACAGAAATACAGAAGTATATATAATTTTCTATAATTATTTTGGAATTATGGACTAAGCCATATCTTTGAGAAATATATGATTATGAATCATATGGTAATGGTGAATTGTCTCTCAAAAGATTATAGGAATAGCACTCATTCGACTGGAGTGAGAAAACAACTAATGAAATATTCGAATTGTTACATTTAGACATATTCAATCCAAGGTCTGATGATTCCAAAATGGATCCACTTGCTTCGTTAAATTTATCGATGAAGTATCATAGACATTGACATATGTATTCGATATACAATTACTTTATGTATGATAAGTTCATATAATATAATAAAAAAGCAAAAAACATAATGTGCAAAGAAAATAAAAAATTCGATTTGATCGAATAAATGTGTATATTTTATTTTTTTGATATAATAGGTGAGTATATATTGAAAAGAGTTCCATACAAAAGTACATAAAACAAATAAGATTCAATTTCAAAGTCACTCTTTCATATGACGCATAATGATGTATCATAAGGAGTAATTCATAATTGTTGGACAATGAACGATAAGTTATGAGTGTAGTTGGGTTAACATCTTTCTATAAGGATATGCACTTATGAGTAAGTACATATGTTAAACTTAATTTTGTCTAAAACATAGTTTGTGAGATTATATAAGATATGAAGTTATATTAAAACCTTACATGTTCTAGGTTAAGGAGTTGACACATTGTGTTGGTTGGGAGGCTGCACATAAAATTTGTTCATGAGGAATCTTGTGTGGATAACCAACCTTTTTACCATTCAAATCAAGTGGGTGTGCTTAGTAGCTCGGTAAATCTAATGGGTGATCTCATTACCCGATTATTATCCCACCTTTTTGACTAGGCAATGTTCAGATAAACTGGACGAATCAAACTTGGGATTATCAAGGCAGGAAGCATGAAGAGATAGCCTAAAAGTCCAGAAACCAAGTGCAAGCAAAGCCACGAGACAAGCACACAACCAAAACAAAAGACCAGAAGACCAGATCCAACAAAGTGGTGGATCGGTACCGATCCAAGATCTTGGATTGGTACCGATCCAACTTCCTTCACTCAAATTTGCCCAACTTCTGCCTATGCACTCTACTTGATGATAGATGCCTACTTCGAGTGTTGTTTCATCAATCCCATGCAATTCTTTGTCGATCTCCATGAACACTTGAATTAGCAACTCTACTTCTCCACGGATCCATCATTTGAGCTCAGAAACAAGCTAGAAATGTTGCAAACCACTATGGAGTCATGAAGCTAACAACAAATCGAGCTAAGATAAGAAGATCAAAACCATCCATGTGAAGAAATTATGGATCAGTACCGATCTAGGAGGATGGATTGGTACTGATCTGTGGTTGTTGATGATCCGTCCACCTATTTTCTTGGACAATTGGTCTATAGTGTGAAAAACGATGTGGAGATCATGGTGGCGAGATTTTAGGCTTCCTACCTCTATAAATAGGAGGGTAAGGCTCATTTGTAAGGGTCTTTTGGCTTTTGCTTTTTCTTACTCTATTTTTTGTAATCACTATTGGATTTATACTGATCTGTAAGAACTCTTGCCTATAATAAGCAAGATAATCAATAAAATCACTAAATGGACCTAGGCCAAGATTGGCCGAACTAATAAATTATTGTGTGTTCTTTTCTACTCGTTTTCATTTAAATTTCTTTTCTTTTTATTCTACACTTAATCTTCTGGGTGTTTGTGCTATTTTTGGTTCAAACATTTTGGTGCTTTCACTGAGAGATTAAACTCAAGCTACTTGGATCCATCATCTACTATTGGATTTCTTAGATCCAAGAGATAGATCCAATTTTCCAATCTTATAGTTATACTATTTAGATTTTCAATAATCTAAGAGAATTTGTTTGCCATGGCCTCATCAAGAAGAGAACATGCTACAACTTCCAGAGCTACTAATGATGCCGAGAACCTAGACACTCGTCGTGCAGATGGAGCTACCCAACTAGAACAACCAGTGATCTAGAATCCAGCTGACGTGACCAGAGTGGAAATGGATTGGATGATGAAGCAGATAGAGGATAGATTCTAGGAGAGTCACAATGAGATGAATCAACAGATGTAGTAGAGCTTGAGATTGCTGAGTGAATTGACTCAGAACAGCCATAGGAGAAGCAGAAGAGATTTAACACCTTTTGAATCAGGATCTGAAAGTTCCTCTTCATCCTAGCAAAAATGGAGGGATAGAAAGCAGAAGAGGACTCAAAAAAGTGTTGGGGCATCATATCCAGGAAGAAGACAAATCCATGGCTCGGGTTTGTGGATCGATATCGATCCAAGTGGACGTATCAGTATCGATCCAGCTGATGGTGGGCCTAGAGCTTGCCCTCTGGATGGGGGCATGGATTTGACTTCTAACCATGTTGTAGATGATCAGAATGCTAAATATCAAGCTGCTGCTATTGGTACAACACACAGGAATCAAACAGGGGACTGTTGGAAAAATGGATCTCTTGGAGTCTGGATAGCTTACCCGAGAGCGTTTGCCGGGCCAAAAACTCGGGGCAAATCATGAATACCGCCATTCAGTTGAACCTATAGACCAGGAGTATTTGGAGGATATGATCAAGAGACTTGTAAGTGAAAACCAATTTAGAAGAAATGATGAATGGGGTACTTGTCCCAGTTGAAATCCGTTTATGGGGACATTTTATGCATGAAGTATCCACGAAGGTTTGTAAAGCCAACAATGCCATTGTACGGTGGAAAGACAGATCCAAGACAGCACTTAATAAAGTACGAATGGCATATGGACTCCACCAAAGTGTCTGATGCTATAAGATGTCATTGCTTTCCAATTTTCCTAAAGGGAGTAGCGACGATGTGGTTTACTTAGCTCTCGCCTAGATCCATATCGTATTTCACCGAGTTATCGTAAAAATTTCTGGAGAAATTCAGTTTACACACTACGCGTCCAAAAGATGTGATGTCATAATCAAATCTCTTCCAAGGAGCGGGAGAGTCGTTAAAGGATTTCTTGAACCGGCTCCATACAGCTGTGACGGAAGTAACAAAACCCAATGATGACATAGTGTTGATGGCATTGATTAGGTGGATTCATCCCAAGAATGAGTTTGGGAGATTATTGGAAATGAAACCACCATCAATGATGGATATTTTCTACAGGAAGGCTAATCAGTTACTACATTTGGATGAGGCACATAATCATCCCCGAAGAGGTGAGGCTGGGAGTTCAGTTGAAGTGATACAGAGCAACATTGTTGTAAAACAGTGTAGAGGGAGTTCCGGGAATGTGAATATAAACATTGGCAACAATAGCGATGCTTAGAAATAGAATGGCAATAGCTCCAGAAAGCGAAAGCCTAACAATAGGAATCGTCCCAGAATTCCTATGTATGATAATTATACTGAACTGAATAATTCAATCGAGAACATCTATCTGGCAACTCAAGGTACTGAGCAGTATAGAAAGCCGGCTCCGAGGGAGTCGACCGAAAAGAAGAAGAGATCTAGCAAGTTTGCAGGTTTCATGAGAAGCATGGTCATAATACCAATGAATGTAGGCACTTATGCGATATGATCGAGGAGCTGATTCGTAGAAAGAAATTGCTATAGTTTGTGAAAGCCCCACAGGATGGCATGCAAGGAAACTCTAACCCTCGTGGGTTGACATCCCAGTAGGGGCAAGCTGGTCCTAGTGGTGGGGAGCCTAGACAGCTTGAAAAATATTTGTTGATAAATAGAATCATCGAACCACATCCAATCGATAAGAGTTTGAATGAGATGGATATGTATGTTGGTGCTTTGAAGCATACCGAGAATGAGTGTTGTTTGGTAATAGAGGATGGAACCCCGATAAAACAATTTAGAACCATGACAGATTACATTGTTTTTCGAAATAGAGATGCTGATGGGGTGGAAGCCCTAATGATTGATCCATTAGTTATAACGACCATGTTTGGCCCGGCTGTTGTATGAAAGGTGCCATTGACTATGGGAGTTTGGTCAACATTTTATTCAAAAAAGCCTATGACCAAATGCTTTTGGAGGGAAAGGACTTGAAACCGCGTAAATCTTGGATCCAATGATTTAATGGGACAACTACGAAGCTAGTTGGATATGTGGAATTACTGGTGGTGCTTGGAGAGGGCGACCGTAGGCGAGTGCAAGTCGTGCCTTTTGTTGTGTTGGACATTTACTCTGCATATATTGCATTTTTAGGCCGATCAGCCCTGGTTGAATTTAGAGTGGCTATAACTCCCTGGTGTTTAATGCTTAATTTCCCTACGGAGAATAGTGTAAGAGTAGTGCACGGAGATCAAAGGCTTGGCTGTTATGTCCTCGAGCTAAGGGAGGTGAGACGAAGAGAGAAAGGAAAAGGTGTAGAGGGGACTCTCTACATCAAGGCTTTGGACGCATAACAACCCCTTCGCAAGCCCCGACTTGGGCAGCACAGTCGGTTCCGTAAGGATATGGATCTGCAAAAAGAGCCAGAAGGTTGAAGAGTAGCTCCAGCCAAGCTGATGATTAACATTCCGGCTAGCTAGGAAGATCCGATATGGTTCCTGAAGGTTGGTTCGCAGCTCGGTATTAGAATGATTAAGGATTTGGTTGGTTTTCTCCAGGCATATCTAGATGTATTCGCTTGGACACACTCTGATATTTGTGGAATCTTGCCACATATAGCAAGCCATGCATTAAACATAAATCCCAAATGCGTCCTTATGAAACAGAAGCACCGCAGCCTTGGTCCGAAGAGATCCACTGCACTCAAGGAAGAGGTAGATAAGCTGAAGGATAATGGTTTCATCTACGATGCCTTATACCTGGAATGGGTGTCAGATCAAATCTTGGTTAAAATGTCAAACGGGAAGTGAAGGACATGCGTTGACTATTCTGATCTGAAAAAGACGTGCCCGAAGGACAGCTCCCCGCTCCTAAGGATTATCAGTTGGTAGATTTGACCGTCGACCACGAATTGCTTTCATTCATGGATGCATATGCTGGATATAATCAGATTCCAATGCACATCCTGGACCAAGAACTTGCCAACTTCATAACCGATCTAGGACTGTACTGCTATTTGGTCATGCCTTTTGGATTAAAGAATGTTGGAGCAACTTATCAAAGACTAAGATGTTCAAAGACCAGATCGAACGCTCGATAAAGGTCTATGTAGACGACATGCTCATGAACGACATTCGGGAAACCACATCGACGATCTAGGAGAAATATTTGGCGTTCTTTGAAAATATGAGATGAATCTCAACCTTTTGAAATGCTCTTTTGACGTTGCGTCAGGGAAATCCTTGGGCTTCATTGTGAACTCCCATGGGATTGAAGCCAATCAATAAAAGATAAAGGCACTAAGAGACATGGAGGCCCCAAAGATAGTCAAGGAGGTCCAGAATTTGAATGGAAAGGTTGCCGCCCTAAGTCGATTCATCTCCAGAGCCATCGACAATTGCATGCCTTTCTTTGATGCAATTAAAAAGGGAAAATGTCCAAAGGGAAAAAGGAACTTCGCTTAGAATCAGGAGTGTAAGGATGCATTCCAGGTTCTGGTGGATCACTTGAGAAACCTGCATTCTCTCAAAAGTTGGTGGATGATGGTGACTTGTTTATATAGCTGGCAGTGTCGGTCCATGCATTGAGCACCACAATCATTCGGGAGGAATCCCGCATCCAACGACTGGTCTATTACATTAGTAAATTGTTGGTAGGAGCAGAAAAAGATAACGGAAAGCTGGAAAAGCTTGCATACTTCCTGTTGATCGCTTCATGGAAGCTCCGCCCCTACTCTTAGGCTCATCCGATCAAAATTCTTAGAGACCAGCCTTTGCAACAAGTGTTGCAATGACCTAAGACTTCTGGAAGGCTATTGAAATGGAACATTGAATTGAGTCAATACAATATAACCTATCATCCTTGGAGAGCTATCTAGGGTCAAGCTTTGGCTGATTTCATAGCTGAATTCACTGCACGAGATGATACTCCGAAGAGTAGTGGTGAGCAAAATGCTAGGTGGAAGATATACACAAAAAGTGCATCAAACAAACGTTGTTCTAGTGCTGGCGTTGTACTTGTCACTCCCGAGGAACGTTCAATCTATTATGCCAAGAGACTCGACTTTCCAGCAACAAACAATAAAGTGGAGTATGAAGCACTGATTGCAGGACTCAAAAGGAGCCGGGAGTAAAAACTTTGCACATCTTTTGCGACTCCCAACTGGTGGTGTGTTAAGTCAGAAAGGTTCAAGTGAAAGGAGCTGGCTCCTTATCTAAACTTAACCCTTGAGCTGCTCAATGACATTGAATATTACACAATAACACATATTCCCAGAGAGGAAAATGTGAAGGCCGACTCACTGGCCAAGCTGGCCAGTTCTGGAGATGCGTAGCTCATTGTTCTAATTCCTATGGAAGTATTATTTACTCCAAGCATTGACCATATAGATGTCGATTGGATCATGGAGGTCGAGCATTAAAAGGAGTCATGAATGACTCCCATATAGAAATACTTTAGAGGAGAATCCTTTTTGATAGGAAGAGTGAACGATGGAAGCTCCTTCGCTAAGTTTCGAGATACATCTTTCAACTTGGAGCACTTTACTAGAAAGGATTTTTAGTCCCACAGCTGTGATGTGTCACCAACGACGAGGCCAAACAAGTCCTGAGAGAAGTGCATGAATGGGCCTGTAGCGACCACACTAATGGGGCAAACCCTAACGAAGGACATTCTTCACTATGGGTACTTCTTGCCAACTGTCAACCGAGACAGAGCTGATTACATGAGAAAGTGTGACTAATTCCAGAAGTTTGCTAAGATTCCAAGAGCCTCATCAATAGAGATTACTCAAATGGTCAGTCCTTAACCGTTTGTATTTTGGGGAATTGATATTATCGGTGTATTGCCAATACCTAAAGGTGGTGCGAAGTACGCAATCGTTGTATTTGATTATTTCACCAAATAGGCTTAGGCGGAGCCTTTAGCCACAATTACCACAAAGAAGGTAATCAACTTTGCAGTCTAGAATATCATCTGTCAGTTTGGAATTCCACAACCGATCATTACATATAATGGAATCTAATTCGACAATACCAGTTTTAAGGATTTCTGCCACCGACATCGCATAAAGAAAAGATTTGCTGCGGTAGCACATCCCCAGGCGAATGGACAAGTTGAAGCTGTAAACAAGATTATCAAGTCCATTCTGAAAAAGCGATTGGAAAAGGCTAAAGGCAAGTAGGTTGATGAACTTCCATTAGCACTTTAGGCTTATCGAACGATCCAAAAGTCAGGGACTAGCAATTCTCCATTTTCCTTAGCCTGTGGATCAAGGCTACGATTTCAATTGAACTGGAAGTACATTCTTATTGGGTTACTCACTACAATCCACAAACGAATGAACAAATCCTTCTGGAATTTCTTGACACGATCGATGAGAAGCAAGCTAAAGCTGACATGAAAGCAGTTGCACACCAAAATCGAGTCACCCAATATTACAATGCCAAAGTCAAGAATTAGACCTTTGAGATTGGCGACTTGGTTCTTAAAGGAATCTTCCCAGGCTCTGGGACCTTGGGCCCGATATGGGAAGGTCCGTACATATTAGAGCAAAAGCTTGGAGAAGGCATTTTTAGGCTAGCAACGCCTGACGGGATCCTACTCCCGAGGGTGTGGAATAGTGAGCACCTACGATGCTATTTCACTTAGAAATAATTTTATAAAGCCATGTAATAAGACAGAGTCTTTCATTTCCTATCTCTAATAAATGAAATGGCTTTTCGGATCTGTGTTTCTGTCTTTACATAGCTTAAGAGTTGTGAACTATGACCGACTCGAATGTATCTGCATGTGTATAATACAAGTATGTAGGTGCCTGGAGTTAGATGCCAACCAAACTTCCATGTCCATGGTTAGACCCTTGGAGTTCAATCATTCTTGGCTCCTGGAGATGTATGCCAAACTAAATCTTTCCTTAATATGGGGGGTAGAAGTATAAACCAAATAGGACATGATTTGATCGTCCACAAACTAACTCTTGCCCTTGATGTGGAAGCAGGTGTATAAACCATATAGGACGTGATTTGACCGTCCACCAACTAACTCTTGTCCTTGATGTGAGGGTAGGAGCATAATCTAAATAGGATGAGATTTGATCGTTCATCAGCTAAATCTTACCCTTGATGTAAGGATAGGAGTATAATTCAAAATGAGTGTGACATGACCATCCAATCACTAACACCTTGCTCGGAGTAGGCAAGACGAAAGATCCATGCTCGGTGTAAGGTGGGATCTTACTCATAAACTTTGATCTATGCTCAGAGTTAGGCGTGATTGAAAGTAAATGTCCTGGATGAGGATGTGCAAACTACGATCTTAAGTAGTTAACTCAAACCAACGCCCGTGGCTTGGCATGATCAGATGTCATTATCCTGTAAAAGGATACCTGAACCGTTATACTAAATGGTTTACCCCAATCAATGCTCAGAGTTGTGCACTTTAATGATTGCTTTACGTTCACTAGAATGATGAAAGGCTGGTGAATCATGAAATGGACTAATAACTTGGTCCAACCATAATCATGGAAAGAGATGGATCGCGAGTACATATAATGAAAAGCACATTTCTTAAGTACTTAGACAAATTTGCATAAAGATTTGGCAAAATAGAATTCTTTATTAATCAAAATCCAAAATAAGACTTGGAAGAAAAAGTACAAGTTTTATGTACGACTAAGCTGGAAAGCAAAAGCGGAGGCTGAATCCGCACAACATCGATCGAATAAAAACAGAAAGGTAGAAAGTGCCTAACTGTACAACCAAAATAAAACAAACTAACAATCACTTTTTATGCTTCGGCTTCTTGGACTTCTACTTTTGTTTTCCAGGATGAGGTGTCACTTGATCAGGTTTCCTTCTCCCTCTTCCTGAACCCTTAGACGAAGTGCTTTCGGTTGACCCAGTAGGCACGCTCTAGGTGCTCCCAAGCGGAGGAAGAGTGACGAAAGAAAAGATAGTCTGACCGAGCAGAGCTATGGACAGCGGTGGAGGAAAAGTTTCTATCTTCTCCAGCTCGACCTCTTTAGCCAGGATAATTTCCTGCTCAAGCGCACTCATGATGGGGCTCCGTAGGGGCTTGAAGGACCCAATAATAACAATGCCATCGTCAGTTTGGACTCCCTGAAGCTCACAAGCCACTTCATCCTACAAAGCATCTATCATTCGTGCGTCAGGCCAAGGGGTCTTAATAGTCGGGATACTCAGCACCATCATTTAAGTGGTCATGGTCACCGATTCCATTGTTGATTCTTGTTGTCCCAATCAAAGACCTTTGTTGAGAAGTAGGATGACCTGAGACTGACCTGAAACATGAGATATATAAAAAGAGAGATTAGCGATGTCAATCAATGACATATGAACTCTCTTAAATACACGTGAGGTCAACGAGATACCTTCTTCATTTTGGAATTCAATATGGTCCAGAGTGCCGTCAGAATTCCCTTCCAAGATGGGAGAAAGGGTGGTGGAATTTAGCATTTGGGATTGATTTGGATTGTACCCGGGACCGAAGATAGACCTTGAGAAGTTTTGGGTTCGGAGGTGTCCCCGGTAGTGGCATCTTGGGGTGATGATCCGGAGCCTTCGTCTTTGTCTTTCTGCACTAAATCGGCTAGCTTCAGATGGAGAATAAGCTAGCCTTCTTTTGGCAACCTTGGTTCATCGCCTACTAAGATCTCATTCTCAAGCTGTGTCAGATCCACCTCACCACCTTTCAAGAATTCCCTTTCTTCCTCAATGATTTGTTCCAAAGTAAGGGCAAGAACTCTACGGTAATCAGGATCGAACCATTCTAAGTTATAGAATTTGAGTACGTTGGCATTGTACTTTTTGAGCATTGGTTTAAACTTCTCCATTATCTGCTTTTCTACAGCTTCAACCTCCATCCATATCTTGAGCACGTGCGACCGCTTTTTTCCTTTCATCATGGGCTGCGAGCAACTCTTCACAATAACCCTGAACTTATTAGAGAGCTTCATTCTTCTCTTTTGTTTTGCTCTCAAGCTTGGCTGATAACTTGATCACCTTCTTGTTCGTGGCATCTCCTTTTAGCACTAGATCATGATTTCGATTGTGTGCAATCTTCATCTTGTCACGATGCTTGGTCCTCTTATTTTCTAATGCCATGGTAGCATCCTCGGCCCTTTCTTTGCTTCGGCTTGTGATTTTCTCAAGTTTTCAAATTCGGCATCGAGATTAGCAATGATCCTTTTATTTCTTGTGCCTCTAAGAGTTTCAAATTATCAATCTCAGGTTTTCCTTCTCTCGAGACTGTAGAGATATCCACGGCTACTCATTTCCATTCATTATATTGATCATAATTATCTGATACATAAGCGACCATCATCTTCTTTATTCTCGACGAGATGTCCTTTAGATTAGGCACAAACATAAGTTTATCCAAGCTTACATTCGAGAACTGTTCCCCCAGTTCAGCCATTCGAACATCAGCGGTAAGCTGTTGCTCTACTGTGACGACCAGAGCTTCAATCGGCTTCTTGCCAGCCTTGTGATGGGGAGTCTCGAAGCTGCTCTTATGATGCCTGCGGTCAGATGGTTGACTAAAATGGGATGGTGCCAAATGCTGTAAAGGAATGGAAGGTGGAGGGAGTGCATAAAAAACATCTCCCAATTGAAAGTCATTACAGTGCTCAGAGTGTTTGTCCGAGCCTCTGGGTGGAGGTGATCTAGACCTGAAACGATGTTTAGAAGTAGAGTTCGACGACGAATAATCTCTATCATAAAAACCTCTGCCACAAATGCCTCTATCATGGCTAGACCGGTAATCGAATTCAGAATCTTGACCATCGCCATGATGGTACATGCTTGAATGATGCTTGTGTGGTCGGGTCTCAACAGATTGAAATATGCACTTCTTCCTCTTCATGGATCATGTAAATGAAACAAGAACAAATTAGTTTTGACTAAAGAGGGTGCGAGTAAAATGCAATGCAATGCATGTGTGTGCGAGTTTCCTAGTGTCCCCCTAACAGATTGTATTTTGGAGTTTTGCTCATAGGAATGATCTCTCCCTTGCTCGTATGAATGATGTCATTATCAAGCGAAAGGGAGAATTGAGACACTCTAGGTTCATGTTCTTAATACCGAAGGAGCCAAATTCGGTAGGAATTGGCCCTAAGTTAGCGAATGTATCTGTTGAAGGAAGAGGCAGAGTTTTCTTCGTAGTTGTAACGGATGTAGGTTGTGTAGAAGTCCGCGCTTTGGAAATCTTCATGACTAGCCTCTTCTTTGAAGCAGATCGTTGGTCATCTTTGGTTTGTTTAGTCAAAGACTCAAAGCTAGTGTTAGCATCGACATGACCAGTTTCGCCACCTTCAACTATGATTTTTCCTTCTTCAGCGTGTTCGTGCTCTCTATAAATTTTAGCCCCTGGACTTAGAACTAGAGGCACATCAAGATTTACATCGCCACATACAGGCGAGTTATTATCGTCATCGTTACCACTATCTTCGTCAGAAGCCAGTTGGACTAAACCACTGTTGCGGTTCGCTTCTAGCAGATTATGGGCTAGGAGATTCTCATCAGAGAGAAGAACTCTAATGTCTCTATCCCCTTCTGGAAGTGCCATGAGAACTTTAACGGCATCCGCAAGAGCCATGCCACTAGGTCTTATCGAAACATCTAAATGATAGAAAAAATATGAATTAAGCTTGATAATTAACAATACAAATTCTTAAAAATGAATGACATATAACTTACATCCAGATATCCATCTTCACGCAAATCCAGCTGGACGACGGACATAAAATCATTCGCTCTTAAAATTGCTGAGTTTGTTCCATGTGTCAGGGATGACTCTGCAACTCTTTGTCGGCTCCAGGTATGTCAGAGAAGGGCTTCCTTTTCGGCTCTTGAAGCTATATATATACCAAATCTCAACGTCACTGGGTACTCGGTGCAAATATTCAATGAGAACAATATATGTGCTGAAGAGGAAAGCATAGCTAATTGGATGCAGTTGCGTCAGAGCAAATCTCATGAAATTTAGAACTTGACAAATGAAATGGTTGAATGGTGGAACACATCCCACCAAATATATATCTATTGCATGCAGTGTAGTCCTCCGGGGGATCGTGGAAATGGGACTAGTATGTCCTTAAATGGAATTCCATGCTTATCACAGATTCTGCGTAGCGATCCTTCTTTTATTTTTGAAGCAGTGGAATCAATGGAATCGTCTTAAAGGACAACATCTTCGAGAGCGTCGGGAGCAAGTTCAACTTCAGGCCCTTCAGTGGGCTCTATTATATTTTTCAGAACCTGTTTTTCGACTTATGGGTTTTTATGTTGATGTGTCGCATGTACTGGTTCATGTCGTGTAGGAGTCGTAGTTGAACTTGACTCAGCATTGGATTCAATGCATTTGGAAGCAGATAGACCTGCAGCTTGAGCGAAAAGACGCTCGTAATATATGTGCTCTATTTCTATAAAAACTCGACAGATAATCAACATTAATAAAATTATAAGCTATACCTCCTGTGCTAAAGTGAATCCAAGTGCGGTGTCATGCAGTATAGATTTCCAATATTATATGACAGTTCATTTTAATCTTTGGATATCATTCGAAGTGACCGTTATTGTTGACAGTCTTAGCGAACTTCATGTCAAAGGCTATGCATTGGATATGCTTCGGAACTAAAAAGACCGTGTTTGATAAATGGGAATGTTAAGGCTTAAACATAAGCGGAATTCAAGACTAAAAAATTTCACCAAGGTCAGATTTATACCTATCCAACCCCTTGAATAGATTCTTTTTGCCCAAATCCAAACACCATTCCCCTATCACTGACTCCAAAGTATGACCATTGATGTTGATTCCCCATCCACGTCCAAGTTCTCCTCTATTTGTATGTGTTTGTAGAGCATCACCTACCTAGTTTTATATGACTTAGGGCTCGAGTATTGGATCGGGTTCAAGAGGGTCGAGTCTTAGGTCGGTGAACAGGATTCAACCACGCCAAAGCAAGCAAGGCTAGGTTCAGTCGATGTGGGGTGGCGGCGGTCCTGGATTCGAATGGAGGCAGAAATTCAATTTGAAGATAAAAGTTTTTAATGACAGAGGCTTGAAACTTTGGACCGGTGAGGAAAAACTGAAGAGGAAAAGTGAAAGGAGCAGGTTCTATAACTCTTTGGACTCTAACTTTTAGGCACATAAGTTAGAGATTTTCTCCAACTCTCGGATCGGTAACGATCCAAGAAAATGGATCTGTACCTAATCTTAATAAAAAAGAAGAAAAAACTATTACCATATCAATGACCTATATGTACGCCTACACGGGTACTTGCATATGATGATGGGAATTCTCAAAAACATGCACGTGTAAATGTGTGCATGTTATCTAACCCCGAATGACTAGAGTTGAAGAAAATCAAAAGCGAACGTGAAAAATCTTGAAAAGGAATTATTTTAGAATTGCTAAACTTGTAATGATAGATCATGAGAGCGTATCTTGGGTTTATAGTACTAGATACTTGTAAAGCATCACGATCGATGGTTATAGACATAACTTTTCGTGGAAAGGATTCGCAAGAAGGATAACGACCATTCAGAGCGTAGAGTGGAGTCCTTCATGAAAATCCTGACTTGTCTCAATTCAAAGCACATCATATTTGAAACAAGATGTACTTTGGGGGAAAGTGGTATCCCACCTTTTTGACCAGGCAATGTTAAGATAGATTGGATGAATCGAACTTGGGATTATCAAGGCAGGACGTCCGAACAGATAGCCCAAAAGTCCAAGAAGATGTGCAAGCAAAGCCGCCGGACAAGCACACAATCAAAACAAAATACCATAAGACCAGACCCATTAAAGTGGTGGATCGATACCGATCCAAGATCGGTATCGATTCAACTTCCTTCATCCAAATTTGCCTAACTTCTGCCTATGCACTCTACTTAATTGTAACGACCCAAAATTTCACCACTTTATTTTAAGAATATTAAATTAATTTTAGATATTCAAATAATATGTTCTATAATAAAGATAAAAATCTTTTAAATAATAAATAATAACGATGAAATAGTTTTCAAAATTAGTTTACAAAAATATTTAGTTCAAAGATAAATCGAAAATGTGACTGGAATTCATTTTCTGAATTTTCAACATTCCGTCGACTAAAAGTTGTCGAAAACGTTGTAAACTCTAGTAAAAATTTATAACACACCTTTATAAATAAAAATAGGATATGTATGATGTATATATATATATATATATAATGATGAGACATTTGTGAATAATAAAATAAAATTTAAGTAAATGTTTAAAATGAAAAATACTTAAAGAAACATAAGTACACCTTGTTTTAAAATCATGTTGGCTTTAAAAAGAGAGGAGGGGACAAGAAGGTGGATCAAGGACAAACGGAGGAAGCAAGCATTTTGATGTGGCAACTATGGATATGAGGGTATAAGTGGATTAGCCACTTTGCATGAGATTATATATGCAACTTCATGCTCTCATTTTCATTTTCTTCCCAACTTTTGTCTCCTATTCTCACGGCCATAAATTCCTCAAAAATACTCCAAATAAAGAAATCCATGTTTTCAAATTCAAGAGAATCGAGTTGGCTACGACTTTCGTTTATACCATTTCTTCAATTTTTGAGTTTTATTAGGCCAAAATTTCATTTCTTTGTAGAGTATTTTCGTACTCATATTTTCAAGTCCGAAAATACCTCTTCTACTTCTGACTATATCTTCAACAAAACAAATCCAAATTGAGTAAAAAAAATTTTAAATTGAAGAGAAAATAATTTTCAAGAACTTTCTTTTTGATTAGTTCTCCAAATTCCTAGAGCAACATAGCCAAAAATTATTGAGAAGATGACCAAATTCTAGGTTGTTTGGTTAGCTTTAGGTGAGTAAAGCTCGCCTTTTTAACTAAAGTTTTGGACTTTATTTCCTTCATATTTTTGTAACTATTTAAGTCACTTTATTATGAATGTTTTTTGTAATGTTTGTTATTTGGTTTCTTGTTAAAAAGTCGACACCTTGAGTAGTTAGTAAGTAATCAAAATAGTTTTGTAGTTCGAAGTAAATTTGTATAAGCGATGCCTTCTTTATGTTCATAAATATTATTTACTTTGTTTATATGCTATGTTTATGTTATGTGATGTGAGGCTTGGATGAAGATCATTATTCCATGAAAGTAGTTCTCGAAGTGTCTGTATAGCGACTATCACTATATCGGCACTTTCGGAAAACACTATCTCTTCGACATCTTTTGTTTTACTTTCGAGCTTGGGTTTTACTTTACAAAGTTAATTAAGTTTTTGAATAAAGATGGATTTAAAATTAATTTACTGATATAATAATGATTTTAAATTTAATTAATCATTTTAATTAATGAGGATTAGGAATAATTAATTATCTTAATAATGATGTGTTTAAAATTAATTAATTACTTGGTTAATGACGTTTAAAATTAATTAACCATTTTATCGAATGGTGATTAAGTTTAATTGGATTAAGTTTAATTAATCTCTTAAATAATTATTGATTAAAGTTAATTAATTAGTTTTAAAGTTAATTAATTAGTTTAAATTTAATTAATCTTTTCCATTAATAATATTTTAAATTAGCTAATCCTTTTTAGTAAATGATGTTTTAAAATTAATTAATCAACTTAATTAATGATATTTAAAATTAATTAATTAATTAAATTAATGATGTTTTAAAATGATTAACCCTTTTTAATTATGGGTATTTAAAGTTAATTAATCAAATTAATTAATGAAGTTTAAAGATAATTATTCATTTTTATTAATGTTAATTAAAGATAATTAACCTATTTAATAAGGATGTTTTAAGTGATTAAATCTTTTTGATAATGGTGTTTTAAAGTTAATGAAACATTTTTACAAAGTTGTTTAAAGTTTAAAACTTGTAATGAGAAGCTCAAGCACGAGTTTGGATTTAAAAAGGTAAAAGTTTGACTCGGTTATGGAAAAGAAATTTACATAAAAGATATCACTTATATGGAAAGAATTTAGTCATACTCTTGGCACTAAACGTCGAGGTATGGAAACTTGTCACTATATCGAAAATTAAAATTGTCGTCAAGGCAATGCCCAAAGGTAACACTATCTTCACTTGCCCGACTTCATTTTTAACAAAGAAATAGTACAAGTTTGACATCGATGAATAGTGGTAGGAATATGAGGTTTACTGTCCATATACGATCATTTTGTTATCTTTGATAGTCGGTTTGTCGACTATCGATTACCCCAGCCTTCTTTATATTTCGTCATTCTAAGATGATGTGTTGCTCACTTGAGCTTTGTTATCCTTTTTCGAAAATGACTAAACCCAAGGAGTGAGTGGAAGCTAAGCTATATGGGGTTGTTCCCATTAGTGTATTATCACATCTACTCTAGATTTGGTTCCGATATTTATGCACCAAGGTGTGAATTACTCAGATTCTCGGTAACCGTTGGCGGGGTCCGGCTTGGACGTGTTCGAGATCCGTCGGAGTTCTCAAGTATATATTCTAGATGTATACTTTCGGTAAGGGGGGTGCACCTTCCTAGTCAGTTTTGGTAAATTTCCCTTCCCTTGTTGATTCGAACCTTCAAATTTGTTTTACTTAATTGCATCGGGAAGAGTATATCACTCTTCGCGATGTTAATTATTTGTATCCATTCTTTACATTTGGATGTTGTTCTTGTGAGTGGAAACCCGTTCCGCGTTTGGCGGTGTGGTCTCACATGTTCTTGTTTAATTACACTTATTATTTATAGTTTTACTCATACCATACATGTTGTTTGACCCGAGTTGTTTGTTTTCACTATACTCTCGGGTACTCAATTATATTTGGGTAGTCCGAGAGTAGCAGGTCTTTTATGGGCTCTTTTGAAGACGGTGTTCAAGCAGTAGGCCTTTATCTATTTAGTCGTATGTTTCCGCTATATGTTTAGTTCTTGTAAGTGTATGTTTATTCAGCATATGTAAAGGCAGGTTGTTATAACTGCCTAAGCTAATTGTAGTACTTTTTTGTAACTCTAATAACTTTAAGCTAGGGAGTATCCTTATGTGCTATATTACTGTTATGTCCTATTTAACTATTTCATTATGAGATTTTCTGTTCTGTTCTTTATTTTACCCCACGACAATTCATCTTTCGGATGCTTGGGCAATGACACACGAATACCGTGGATGTATTAAGTGTCGTTCCCAGGGGTCAGAAAGGTGAGTCTTCACAGTTGGTATCAGAGCTTCAGTTGAGCGAATACCTTAGTTTGATTGGGGTACAACTCATTAGAGATAGGGAGAGAAGAGCCCTAGAATGAGTTAATCTCGAGAGAGCGTTTTTTATCACCTATCCTTATGATTTGTTGTAGATCCTTTGGTGTTTTTTCCCTTAAACAATTTTGATCCTATTTTTGTATCCTAATAATACCTGTCCTTGTTCAGGTAATTGAATATGAGTACAAGAGGAAGAAGAGGGGGAGGATTTGGAACCAGCACGACTACAAATGGCAGAGCTCTTAGAAATAGGCCAGTTGTAGAGCTGGTGGAAGAAGTAGTAGTGCAAGTTCAACCGCCTCAGAACTTTGATACTCTGTGCAATAATTATACTACTTTGGGCGGTAAACAATTCTTTAGAACTGAAGATATTCTGGGAGTTCAGATATGGCTCCGCTCTTGTGAAAGGATATTCGGGGATCTTCAGTTGGTGGATGCAAGGAAGGGATTATTGGCATCGTGACAGCTCCAAAAGTAAGCCATGGATTGGTGGGATTCGGTGATAGTTAATACCCCGAAGGAAGATTTTACATGGGCTTGATTTAAGGAAGTCTTTGAAGCTTAGTTTATTTCGGAGGCGGGGAGGACTCAGTTGTTCAGGAGTTTCATGGATTTGAAGCAGGGAGATATGATAGTGGCACAGTATGAGCTTCGATTCAATGCATTGTCTCGCTTTGGACCAGGATTGATAGACACGCCACTTAAAAAGAATGAGATGTTCGTGGAAGGACTAAGGCCAGAATTCCATCGTGAAATGACCAATCATGTTAATGATACATTTACCAATTTGATCAGCATGGCCTTGAGGTTTGAAGCTTTTCATATTAAGTAAGGAGTTCAAAAAGGTGTAGTGCTAGTAGTTAGTGCCCAACCTTTATCAGTTATCCCTATTGCAAATAAGTCGAATTTTAAACGCAAAGGAAAGAAGCAGTGGTCGGGAAAGAAACCCGGAGGTGGAAAGCCAACTCAGAAGAAGCAACCCAACTTGGCTAACATTCTTTGTTTAAAGTGCAACAAGATGGGCCACTTTGCAAATCAGTGTCCAAGTGTCTCCTGTTACAACTGTGGTCAACTGGGACACTTGAAGAATAAGTGACGTTTCCCAAAGAAGAGGGTGCAAGGACAAGCTTTTGCTATTAAGGAAATACCATATACTTCTACGGATCAAAAGGGAAAGGATGTGTTGCAAGGTACATTATCCATTTATGATATTCCCATTAGAGTATTATTCGACACGGGTGCTTCCCAAAGTTTTATTTCAGTTGATCTTATTGATAAACTTAACCTTAAACCCATCTTTCTAAATAATCCTCCTTGTGTATCAAATCCAATTAGGGGTCTTACAAACCTTAACACTATGTGTTTGAATGTGCCTATTTCTTATCGAGATCGGCACTTCTTTTTCGACTTGTTCATCCTCGGGTTCATGGGTTTTGGGGGTATTGTTGGGTATGGATTGGTTATCTATGTTTGAAGCGGTCTTAGATTGTGTTAATAGAGTGGTCGTAGTAAAGGATGCAATAGGTAGAAGCATTGATATCAGTTGTGAGGGGCCTAATGAACTTTTGAATAGTTTTCTCTATTCACTTGAAGTGGCTAAAGAGGAGATAAAAGATATATCGATTGTTTGGGACTTTAAGGATATTTTCAATGAAGTGAAAGGTTTACCTCCTCATCGTGAAGTGGAGTTCCATACTGACTTGATTCCCGGAATGACACTGATCATACAACCTCCTCGAAGGTTGGCCCCGAAAGAAAGAAGGGAATTAAAGAAGCAAACGTTTGACTTATTGCAAAAAGGTTTGATTTGGCATAGCATATCAAGTTGGGGATCTCCAGTAGTTTTCGCTACAAAGGCGGATGATTCTCTTAGGTTATGCATAGACTACCAGGAGTTTGATAAGGGGACTATCAAAAATAAGTATCCTTTACCTAGGATCGATGACATGTTTGATCAACTCCACGGAGCTCGGGTATTTTCTCAACTGGATCTTGCCACTGGTTTTCACCAACTAAGGGTAATAGAAAAGAGTGTACCCGTAACAGCTTTTCGTACCCCTGATAGTTTTTACGAGTGGTTAGTCATGCCATTTGGACTAACTAACGCACCCGCTTATTTCGTGGACTTAATGAATCGGGTATTCCAGGATTTTCTTAATAAATTAGTCCTCGTCTTTATTGATGATATTCTTGTTTATTCTAAGATGGAGGAAGAGCACAAGTATCATCTTCGAGTCATTCTAAATACTTTAAGAAGTCATGTATTGAAAGCAAAGTTTTCTAAGTGCCATTTCTGTAAATCCGAAGTTAGGTTTCTGGGGCACGTAGTTTCGGGAGAATGCATATCAGTGGACCCAGCTAAAGTAGTTGCGGTTCAAGACTGAAAGAAGCCCGAAAATGCGACAGAGGTCCAAAGTTTCTTGGGATTGGCTGGTTTTTATAGATGATTCATCAAAGATTTCTCGAAGATTGCTTCTCATCTGACAAAGTTGACGAAGAAAGATGCTAAATTTTTGTGGACACCTAAGTGCGATCAAGCATTCAATGAACTGAAGGAGAAATTGACTAGTGCTCATGTTTTGACTATTCCAAATGGGAACGAAGGGTTAACTGTATACACGGATGCTTGTGGAACCGGATGGGAGCAATTCTGATGCAACATGGAAAAGTTATTGCGTATTCAAGTCGACAGCTGAAACCACATGAGAAGAATTATGCTATGCATGATTTGGAGCTCTTGGCAGTTGTCTTTGCATTAAATATGTGGAGGCATTATCTATTGGGTGAAAAGTTCGAGTTATATATGGTTCACAAATCTTTAAAGTATCTCTTTACTCAGAAGGACTTGAACTTAAGGCAAAAACGTTTGCTAGAGTTTCTAGCGGCTTATGATCTTGAGATTTCGTATACAACAGGATATGCTAATGTTATAGCTGATGCATTGAGCAGGAATTATGCAGTTTTGGCTAATATGGAAGTTTGTCTGACTCTTATCCAACACATTGAAAATAATCAGCAGAGGGACATTTGTCTTTCTAAGATGGCTAGGGTTGTTAGTGAAAATGTTTCGCCAGAGAAGTGGGCAGGATTCATGGTAGATGACCATAGCATTCTAAGGATGAATGGTCGGTTGTGTGTTCTGGATGTGGATGGAATTAGACAGGAAGTTCTGATAGAGTCTCATCCTTCTAAACTAATGATACATCCAGGGGTCACTAAGATGTATCAGGACATGAAGCGTACTTTCTGGTGGGAAGGGATGAAAAGAGACGTGGCTATACTTGTAAGTAGATGTGCCAACTGCCAGCAGGTAAAGGGAAGTCACCAGAAGATAGCCGGACTGCTTCAACCACTTGAGATACCAAAGTGGAAGTGGGAGCACATATCTATGGATTTCATCGATGGGTTACCTAGAACGAGGAAAGGTAATGAAGGAATTTGGGTTATCGTTGATAGGTTAACCAAGAGTGCTCACTTCTTACCAGTTAAGGAAACAAGGACAGCTGCTAGTTTGGCTCAATTACATGTTAAAGAGATTGTTAGGCTTTATGGAATTCCATGTGGTATTGTGAGTGATCGGGATTCGATCTTTACAAGTCAATTCTGGAAAGTTCTACATGATGCACTTGGGACAGAGCCGAGTTTGAGCATGGCTTATCACCCTTAGACAGATAGGCAGACCGAAATGGTGAATTGTGTTCTGGAATATTTACTTTGAGCTTTTGTGCTAGACTTTGGAGTTTCATGGAAGGACCACTTACCATTGGTTGAGTTCGCTTATAACAACAGTTTTTAGGCAAGTATTGGGATGGCGCCTTTTGAGGCATTGTATGTGTTAACCCGCCTTTTGGCAAGGCCGTAGACAGGCGGATTTCACTAAATCGATTGCTTGGTTATCGAGGCTAGAATACAATGGGTTTGAGTTAACTGGATGGACAAACGATCAATCATAGATGATAAACATGAATATGAAGTCGGGATTCGGCATAGTCGATGGACAAAAGGGGTCGGATACTTAAAATATGAGTTTCGACGAAAACCAAGTCGCTTCAAGATGGTTGGAGTTTGCTTCGAGTTGTTTGAGGGTTTACTTTGGGTTCTCAAGCTACCTACTTTGAGTCATTTGCAAGGCTCCCTCAGGTCATCATGTTTTCAGAGGCTTCACAACTTACTTCGGGTCGGCATCCTCCAGGCTTCACGTCGGCGTGTATAAGTCATCGGGTCAGCATGAATGGACGGGTCGACATCGAATAAGTGGATGGGATCGTCATGCTTGTAGATTGACTCCAGGTCGGCATTCAGGTTTCTTCGGGTCGGCGTTGGAGCCAGGTTGGCAAGCTATGGGATCAGCATCAAAAGGAAGACTCGGGTCGGCAACTACTCCCGCTTCGGGTCGGCGATGACCACACTTCGGGTCGGTTATGAGGTCGGGTCGGCATATGGGAAATTAGGCCGGTGTGTTGCATCAGATCGGCTACTTCGGGTCAATGGAATGAAGTCTCCGGGTCGGCTAAAGGGGATCGGGTCGGTGTCTTGAAGGAATGGGGTCGGCACGGTGTTACTCCGAGTCCAAACGTAGGTTACTTCGGGTCACTGGAGAGTTTCCTCCGGGTCATATCTATGTTCACTTCGAGTCTTTCCTAGGGCAACATTGGATCAGTGTATTCTGAACTCGAGGTCGGTGGTGATGATGGATTTGGGTTTGGCTATGGTCTTGATGGGCCTAGATCACTCAAAAAGCTTAGTAACTTGGATTTTGCCTATAAATACAACATACCGGGCTTTAGAAAAGGGATCTTCATTCTGTTTCCCTTATCTTCTTCACTAAGGCTACTCTACCATTACTGTTTTAAAAACTTAAGATTGTAACTGTACTTGATTCTCATATCAATAAAAAGGAAATTTCTGTAGTGGACGTAGGCCAGAGTCAGCCGAACCACTACAAATCCTGAGTTAAAACTGCTTTCTTTTAATTTTTACTACTCTTCATATTTATACTCTCTACATACACTCTATCTGTTATCTGTGACTGTTAGTTGGTGCTTTCATCTACGTTTGGGTGTTAGTGGTCAATTTTGGTGCAAACATTTTGGTGCTTTCACTGAGAAAGCTAACACTCAGGGATTCTGAAGCTTGGATTTTGGATTTAAAGGCTTAGGAACTCGGATTCTTGGGAAACTATGGCAAAGCAGTCAATAAGGAGATAAAATGTGGAAAGGAGTCAGCATAAAGGAAGTCAAGAGGCTTCCTCAGGAGATAATCAGACCTCGGTTTTCATCACCAGAGATGAGATGAAGATGATGATGGATGCTGTGTAGGAAAGGATGCTGAAGTGACAAGAGGATACGATGTAGAACCTACTCCGGCAGATTGGATAGGCTGGAGCGTGGAACCAAGGAAAAAGAAGCAAGTAGGATGTTGGATGGAGCTATGGATTCTGACATGGACCAGAATTTGGATGCACGCTTGGAAGAGGACGATTTAGGATTCCCTCGTGGACTTGGGGGCATGATGGGAATGGTGGTCGGAAACAACCTATGGATGCTAGAATAGCTGGAAATTGGAACCCAGGACTTGGAACGGAGATTAGCTGGCTTGGACATGGATTGGAACTGCCGGGGGCAAACCTCGACCAAGGTTAATGGATTGGCACAATTACCAATGGAATTGGGGGCTTAGATTTGGATGGCTTTGTTTGGAAACAGATAGCGGTGATGGAACATGAGCAGCTATCATCCGCCGCAAATCGGAGCTAGCCCGGTTTAAAGGCACAGGTCATCAACTAATCGGGATGGTATGGAATAAGTAGCAAACGCTGGGTAGACGGTTAAGTCACTTACTCATGTACGAAGACGGAGATAGCCCCTAGGCATGCTCTGAGATGATGATATACCATGATGCTCTAGTTTGTGAAATCTGCCTTTTCTTTCTGATTTGGATATTTTCTTTTTCTGGTTTTGTTTTGGAGTTTGGTTTGAACTCCTGGTTTTTTTGGTTTTCTGGTTTGGATTGTGGTTTAGATGCTTGCCTTTTGGTTTGGATTTTTGATATGGATTTCTAGTTTGATCTGAATTTCGGATTGGATTTCGATTGGATTTTTGCCTGGTTTTTGGTTAAAAAGTTGTTGAGTATGGATTATGCTCGGTGAGAACCCAGAAAATATAAGTCCTCGACCGAAGAGTCGAGGATGGAGAATATAAAGTCCTCGACCGGATTGTCGAGGCAGAATAATATAAGTCCTTGACCGAAGAGTCGAGGGTGGAGTAGGAAAAATGACCCGACGAAGTCCCGGATTTGGATTATAGGACCCGACGAGGTCCCGGTTTTGGATATGGACCCGACGAGGTCCCGGATTTGGATTATAGGACCCGACGAGGCCCTGGTTTCGGATATGGACCTGGTGAGGTCTCGGATATGGATTATAGGACGCGAAGAGGTCCCGGTTTTGGATATGGACCTTGCGAGGTCCCTGGTATGGATTATAGGACCCGACGAGGTCCCGGTTTTGGATATGGACCCGGTGAGGTCCCGGATATGGATTATAGGACCTGGCGAGGTCCTAGTTTTGGATACGGACCCGGTGAGGTCCTGGATATGGATTATATGACCCCGCGAGGTCCTGGCTTTGGATTTGGACCCGGTGAGGTCCCGGATTTGGATTACACAACCCAGAGAGGTTTCGAACTTGAATAAAATGATCTGGAGAGGTCGTTAATTAAGTTAATGGATTTGGAATGAATTCAGAATTGGATAACGACTCAGAACAGTCATGGGTTTGGCTATCAGACTTGGATGGAATTACTTGATAATAGATGGAATAGAGACTTTGGATATCGAATTTAAAGCTATTCAAAACACACCTTCCAATAGCAAGACATGTTTTGGGGGGCAAATGTTAACCCGCCTTTTGGCAAGGCCGTAGATAGGAAGATTTAACTAAATCGATTGCTCGGTTATCGAGGTTGGAATACGATGGGTTTGATTTAACTAGATGGACAAACGATCAATCACAGATGATAAACATGATTATGAAGTCGGGATTCGGCATAGTCGATGGACAAAAGGCACGGGATACTTAAAATATGGGTTTCGACAAAAACCAAGTCGCTTCGAGATGGTTGGAGTTTGCTTTAAGTTGTTTGAGGGTTTACTTCGGGTTCTCAAGTTGCCTACTTCAAGTCATTTTCAAGGCTACCTCGGGTCGGCATGTTTTCATGGGCTTCACAACTTACTTCGAGTTGGCATCCTCCAATCTTCGGGTTGGTGTGTATAAGTCATCAGGTCAGCATGAATGGACGGGTCGACATCGAATAAGTGAATGGGATCGGCATGTTTGGAGATTGACTCTAGGTCGACATTCAGGTTTCTTCGGGTCGGTGTTGGAGCTAGGTCGGCAAGTTATGGGATCGGCATCAAAAGAAAGACTCGGGTCGACAACTACTCCTGCTCTGGTTCGGCGATGTCCACACTTCGAGTCGGCTATGAGGTCGGGTCGGCATATGGGAAATTGGGTCGGTGTGTTGCATCAGATTGGCTTCTTCGGGTCAGTGGAACAAAGGTTTCGAGTCGGCCAAAGGGGATCAGGTCGGTGTCGT
Organism: Allium fistulosum; assembly: GCA_030737815.1. Taxonomy (NCBI): domain Eukaryota; kingdom Viridiplantae; phylum Streptophyta; class Magnoliopsida; order Asparagales; family Amaryllidaceae; genus Allium; species Allium fistulosum. Next base: position 1,285,735,083 of record CM060903.1, on the reverse strand, counting down.
GAAGGAATAGGGTCGGCGCCATGTTACTCCGAGTCCAAACGTATGTTACTTCGGGTCACAGGCAAGTTTGCTCCGGGTCATATCTATGTTTACTTCAAGTCATTCCCAGGGCAACACTGGATTGGCGTATTCTGAACTCAGAGTCGGCAGTGATGATGGATTTGGGTTCGGCTATGGTCTTGATGGGCCCGGATCACTCAGAAAGCCCAGTAACTCGGATTTTGCCTATAAATACAATAGACGGGGTTTCAGAAAAGGGATCATCTTTCTGTTTCCCTTCATCTTCTTCACTAAGGCTACTCTGCCATTACTATTTTAAAAACTCTGGATTGTAACTGTAATTAATTTTCATATCAATAAAAAAGGAAAATTCTTGAGTGGATGTAGGCCAGAGTCAGCCGAACCACTATAAATTCTATGTTGTTACTGCTTTCTTTTTAATTTTAACTACTCTTCATATTTATACTCTCTACATACACTCTATCTGTTATCTATGACTGTTAGTTTGTGCTTTCATCTGCGTTTGGGTGTTAGTGACCAATTTTGGCGCTAACAGTATGGGAGGCCTTATAGGTCTCCATCTTGTTGGGTGGAACCATGAGACCGCTTAGTACTTGGACCAGATATAATACGTGATGCCATGAATAAGGTAGACTGGATTAGGAAGCACTTAAAGACAGCTCAGAGTCGGCAGAAGAACTATGCAGATGTGAGACGTCGAGATTTGGAGTTCGTAGTTGGGGACTATGTATTCATCAAAGTTTCTTTGATAAGAGGGGTGATTCGGTTAGGAAAAGAAGGAAAGCTAGCTCCTCATTTTATTGGACCTTTTAAGATACTCAAGTGGATAGGAACTCTTGCATATAAATTGGAGTTACTGACTAGATGGTCAGGCGTACATGATGTCTTTCACGCATCCCATCTACGTAAGTATGTACATGATCCTACTTTTATTATTCCACCATCTCAGTAGGAGGATGTGGAAGTTGAGCCTGGCCTGATCAATGTAAGACAACCTCTTCGAATTGTCGATCGAGATAAGAAACTATTAAGAACTAAGGTTGTGGACTTGGTCAAACTACAGTGCAGTGTAGATCCCAGAGATTGCACTTGGGAGACTGCAGATAGTTTGAGGGAAGCATACCTCGAGTTGATGTTAGGATAGTGTTGTTTATTTGTATGAATTATGTATGCACTATTGGTGATATAGTTATTTAGAGTGTATGTGTTATATGCATTTCATGAAATACATATATATATGCCCTTTTTTAGTAATCTCCTTAAGTGTTAATTTTGGGGACGAAATTCTTTTAAAGGGAGGAGAGTGTAACGACCCGGAATTTCACCACTTTAATTTGAGAATATTTAATTAATTTTAATTATTCAAACAATAGGTTTTATAATCAAAATAAAACTCTTTTAAATAATAAATAATAATAATGAAATAGTTTTCAAAATTAGTTTTAGAAAAAGACGTAGTTCGAAGAAAAATCGAAAATGTGACTGGAATTCGTTTTTCGAATTTTCGACATTCCGTCGACTAATTGTTGTCAAAAATGTTGTAAACTCTAGTACAAATTTATAACACACTGTTATAAATAAAAATAGGATATGTATGATGTATATGTATAGTTACTTAGATATATATATATATATATATATAAAATGATGAGACATTTGTGAATAATAAAATAAAATTTAAGTAAATGTTTAAAACGAAAAATACTTAAAAAAACATAAGTACACCTTGTTTTAAAATCATGTTGGCTTTGAAAAGAGAGAAGGGGACAATAAGGTGGCTCAAGGACAAGGGGATGAGGCAAGCATTGTGATGTGGCAACCATGGATAGGAGGGTATAAGTGGAATTAGCCACTTTGCATGAGATTATAAATAGCAACTTCATGCTCCCATTTTCATTTCTTCCAAACTTTTATCTCGTATTCTCACGGCCATAAATCCCATAAAAATACTCCAAATAAGGAAATACTTTTTTTTAAAATTCAAGAGAATCGAGTTGGCTACAACTTTCGTTTATACCATTTCTTCAATTTCCGACTTTTATTCTGCAAAAGATTCGTTTCTTTGTAGAGTATTTTCGAATCCAAATTTTCAAGTCCGAAAATACCTATTCTTCTGACTATATCTTCCACAAAACAAATCCAAATTGAGTAAATTTTTTATTTAAATTGAAGAGAAAATAATTCCAAGAACTTTCTTTTTGATTACTACTCCAAATTCCGAGAGCAACATAGCCAAAATTTATTGAGAAGATGACCAAATTCTAGGTTGTTTGGTTAGCTTTTAGGTGAGTAAAGCTCGCCTTTTTAACTAAGGTTTTGGACTTTATTTCCTTCACATTATTGTAACTATTTAGGTCACTTGATTATGAATGTTTTTTTTAATGTTTGTTACTTGGTTGCTTGTTAAAAAGTCGACTCCTTGTGTAGTCAGTAAGTAATCAAAAATAGTTTTGTAGTTCAAAGTAAATTTGTATAAGCGATGCCTTCTTTATGTTCATAAATATTATATGCTTTGTTTATTTGTCATGTTTATGTTATGTGATGTGAGGCTTGGATGAAAATCATTATGACATGAAATTAGTTCTCGAAGTGTCCGTATAGCGACTATCGCTATATCAGCACTCTTGGAAAACACTATCTCTTCGACATCTTGTGTTTTACTTTCGAGCTTGGGTTTTACTTTACAAAGTTAATTAAGTTTTTGAATAAGGAAGGATTTAAAATTAATTTACTAATTTAATAATGATTTTAAATTTAATTAATTATTTTAATTAATGAGGATTAAGGATAATTAATTATCTTAATAATGATGTGTTTAAAATTAATTAATTACTTGGTTAATGATGTTTAAAAATTAACTATTTTATCTAATGGTGATTAAGTTTAATTAATCTCTTAAATAATTATTGATTAAAGTTAATTAATGGCGTTCAAAAATTAATTAATCATTTTTAATTAATTACTTTTAAAGTTAATTAATTAGTTTAAATTTAATTAATCTTTTCCATTAATGATATTTTAAATTAGTTAATCCTTTTTAATAAATGATGTTTTAAAATTAATTAATCAACTTAATTAATGAGATTTAAAATTAATTTATTAATTTAATTAATGATGTTTTAAAATGATTAACCCTTTTTAATTATGGGTATTTATAGATAACTAATCAAATTAATTAACGAAGTTTATAGATAATTAATCATTCTTATTAATGTTAATTAAAGATAACTAATTTAATAAGGATGTTTTAAGTGATTAAATCTTTTTGATAATGGTGTTTTAAAGTTAATGAACCATTTTTACAAAGTTGTTTAAAGTTAAAAACTTGTAACGAGAAGCTCAAGCACTAGATTGGTTTTAAAAAGGTAAAAGTTTGACTCGGTTATGGAAAAGAAATTTCCGTAAACGATATCACTTATATAGAAAGAATTTAGTCATACTCTTGGCACTAAACGTCGAGGTATGGAAACTTGTCACTATCTTGAAAGTTAAAATTGTCTTCAAGGCAATGCATAGAGGTAACACTACCTTTACTTGCTCGACTTCATTTTTAACCAAGAAATAGTACAAGTTTGAAATCGACGAGTAGTGGTAGGAATTAAGGTTTACGGTCCATATACGATCATTTTGTTATCTTCGATAGTAGGTTTGTGGACTATCGATTAACTCAGCCTTCTTTGTATTTCGTCATTCTAAAATGATGTGTTGCTAACTTGAGCTTTGTTATCCTTTTTCGGAAATGACTAAACCCAAAGAGCGAGTGGAAGCCAAGCTATGTGGGGTTGCTCCCATTAGGTTATTATCACATCTACTCTAGATTTGGTTCGGATATTTGAGCACTATGGTGTGAATTACTCGGATACTTAGTAACCGTTGGCGGGGTCCGGCTTGGACGTGTCCGAGAGCCATCGGAGTTCTCAAGTATATATTTTAGAGGTATACTTTTGGTATGGGGGGTGCACCCTCCTAGTCATTGTTGGTAAATTTCCCTTCCCTTGTTGATTCGAATCTTCGAATTTTCTTTACTTAATTTACTTAATTGCATCGGGAAGAGTATAGCACTCTTCACGATGTTAATTACTTGTATCCATTCTTTACATTTGGATGTTGTTCTTGTGATAGGAAACCCGTTCTGCATTTGGCGGTGTGGTCTCACATGTTGTTGTTTAATTACACTTATTATTTAGAGTTTTATTCATACCAGACATATTGTCTGACCCGAGTTGTTTGTTTTCACTAAACTCTCGGGTACTCAATTTTATTTGAGTAGTCCAAGAGTAGCAGGTCTTTTATGGGCTCTTTTGAGGACGACGTTCAAGTAAGAGGCCTTTATCTATTTAGTTGTATGTTTTCGCTATTTGTTTAGTTCTTTTAAGTGTATTTTGTTTTAGTATATGTAAAGGCAGGTTGTTATAACTGCCTAAGCTGATTGTAGTACTTTTGTGTAACTCTGATAACTCCAAGTTAGGGAGTAGCCTTATGTAATATATTACTGTTATGTTCTATTTAACAGTTTCATTGTGAGATTTTCTATTCTGTTCTTTATTTTACCCCATGATAATTCATCTTTCGGATGCTTGGGCAACGATACAGTAATACCGTGGATGTATTAAGTGTCGTTCCCCGGGGTCAGAAAGGTGGGTTCTCACGTTAATTCTAGAAGCCTACTTCAACTATTGTTTCGTTAATCCCATGCAATTCTCTGTTGATCTCCACAAGCACTTGAATCAGAAATATTACTTTTCCACAGATCCATTATTTGAACTCTGAAACAAGCTAGAAATGTTGCAATCCACTATAGAATCATGAAGCTAACAACAAATCGAGCCAAGACAAGATGATCAAAACTATCCATATGAAGAAATTATGGATCGGTATTGATCCATGAGGGTGGATTAGTACAAATTCGTGATTATTGATGATCTATCTATCTATTTTCTTGGAACTACAATGTGGAAAATGATGTGGAGATCTTATAGGCAAGATTTTAGGCTTCCTACCTTTATAAATAGGAGGGTAGGGCTCATTTCTACGGATCTTTTGGCTCTTGCTTTCTCTTACTCTAATTTTTTGTAATCATTATCAGATTTATACCGATCCGTAAGAACACCTGCCTGTAATCAGCAAGATAATCAATAATATCACAAAGTGGACGTAGGCCAAGATTAGCCGAATCACTATAAATTGTTGTGTGTTCTTTTCTATTTGCTTTCATTTTGATTTCTTCACTTTTTATTCTCTACTTAATTTTCTGGGTGTTTGTGCCATTTTTTTTCAAACATCGGTAAATCAAGAGAGTTTGCCCCAGAGTCGTGATATAATAGGGTGTCCTGTAGCCTTGAAATTGAGATTGTATTTTGATTTGCCTTCTATCTGGTTTAAAGTTGATGATTGAAAAGAAATCTGTACAAGCAATTGTACAAGACTGGATGTAGGAGAAATCCTAGCCAGTGTCAATCCTTGGTGCCATCTCTTTAACTCTGCACTTTACTTTATTGACATTTATCCTCGATTTCATTTGTGACTGGTATAAATCTATGTTGTTAATCTATGATTTGATATTAACCTTGAAAGAATTTTAAAAAGATGTGCATAAGTTAGAAAACACTATTCACCCCCTCTAGTGTTGAATTAACCTTAATATCCATTATTCCACAATCCATATTTGGTATCAGGGCATCTAGATTTTAAAAAATCGTAATCTGATTTTTGAAAAGTATAAATGGCTAGTAATACCGTTAAGTATACTTGTTAACACTTTTATAGAAGGACAATCTACTGTTAGACCCCCACTTTTAATGGCAATAATTACATTTATTGGTCATGTTAGATCAAGATTTATTAACAGTCTAATGGTTTAGATATATGAGATATTACACAGAATGAGTACACTAAACCCCAAACGGACTTTTCACAATAGATATATATCTATATATAGAAATCTTTTGCCTTAATTATATTTTTGGATTTTTTGGCTCATATGTCAAAATACCCAAATCCATTTGTCGATATACCAGCTTGAATTTTTAAATTCATTTTCAAAACCAAAATTTGAATTTCCCTCTCTTTTGTATTTATTTCAAAACCTGAAAAGGCATCTTTTGACCTGAAACATGTCAGTCCATACCCTATTAGTCAATATAATTTTATCCATTCATTCACTCACTTTATTTTAAAAATTCAAAACATATTATCACTCTCTTATCTCCTAAACTCCTCAAAAATGGCCTTCTCAAGCCAACCACCAAAACCATTAGGCTATCAATAAGAATCAAAAGCTTTCTTTTCAATGACAAAGAAGTCATCGATGCTTATATTGAATATGCTACTTCTGGAAATGTATTTTTTGGAAGATTTGCAAAATTTGATGATTTCTCTTCTTATGGTCTTCAAGATCTTTGTTTTCAAAATGATATTATTGGTTTAGTCGACTGTTCTCAAAATGATTTTGTTTGTTATCGAGATTTAGTATAAATGTTTTATGCGAATTTAAATAGAATTTTTTTTAATAAGAATAGGGACAAATTTGAAGTAGTGTGAAAGGCACTACAATTGTTTTAGATTGTGTAATTTTGGATCAAATACTTGGTTGCAAATATAATGGAATTGACCTCTGCACTTTTAAAATTGATTACAAATATCAAAAAGTTTTCCATGACATTTTTGAAAACGACGTAGTCTTTGAATTCAAACACAAAAATTTTAGACATAAATCGAGACTTATGAGTCTCATTTTACTATAAAGCATCACTTCCAGGACGGGTAATTACAATAAACTGACTCTGAAGGTTTTTAACGCTATTTTTGCCATTTATGGAAATTACAACATCAACTGGGCACATGTCATCTTAGATGACCTTATCCAAAAGAATATTTCTAGACATGAGAACACACTTTACCATGGTGTGTATCTCATTAGAGTTTTCGAATACTTTGGTGTTGATTTAAAAGGAGAACCCACTTTGCCTTAAAAAGTTTTAAACAAATCCAACATTCTCTCATGCATATTCCTTCTTTCTTTGAACCATATGAGACTCTTCCTCAAAAGAAAGAAAGACTAGCGAGGGAAGAAAAATAACAAAATGAAGAAAAAGAAGAAGAAAGTTATAGAATTTAGGGAGAAGATCAAGAAGAAGAGGAGGAGGAAGTAGTGACATCTCTTAAAAGTTTTGAGAGACTATCTCAAAGCTCAAATAGAGGAATCCTCGAAAACCAAGTGAAGATCATCAAAAATCAAAAGAAGCTAAGTTGGAAATTTACTCATCTTTCCAACAAAGTGGATAAGTATTTTGGAAAGATTATGAAGAAGTTTGATAGGAACTCATCTTCTTAGATTGTATTTTAATTCTATCTAGTTATCCATTGTATCTTTTCTAGCTTCTATTTCCTTGCATTTCCTTAGTTTATTTCATGTTATCTTCTTATATTTTTCCTTTTTGCTATGTCTTATCTTGTTTTAATCAATGAAAATTTGTTCTTGCTATGATATATCTTCCTATTAGTCTCTGCAAATCATTGAAATATAATGGTATTAAGTAGAAACAAAAATATATCAAAAACCTTAAAACGCAAATTCATGTACATATGTTGACATACATATTTGTATATATCGACATACATATTTGTATATGTCAACATACTATAGCCGCTTGGGAAAATTTTAACTTTTGAAATATTGTAACTACTATTAATTCAGTTATTTCAAATGTCTTTTCACTTCTATTTAAGCCTATTTCTTCCAAAAAAACTCACTCATCAATTCATCTTTCTATCTCCTTCCATTCTCGACATTTTACTTAATAAAAATGACTTCTCCACACCAAAAACTTTGTAAAAACCTTGAAGAGACACTCTAACCATTCAATGATGTTCTCTCCTTCATACTAAGGAGTCAAAGACATTTGGAACTAAGCCAAATTCAAATGATTAAAGAGCAAGAGAAGCATTTAAATGCTCTTTGATGGTTAGTTTCCTCCCTTATCGAGGATAATCAAACCAACAACCCAGAATTCTCAAACACCAAGGACAATGAAGATTGAGATGCCATCAAAGCAAATCCAATCTTTGGATTTGAAGGTTAAGTTGAATATCTAGAATTTTGTTTTAATTTATAAGTGTGGGCATTTCACCAGAAGGACAAACTTTGCAGTCCAATTAGTTTCTAGGACACACATTCAAAGAAATTACTTTCAAGGCCAAAGTCAGCAGAATAATTACTTTCAAGGATAAAGTCAGCAGTCCAATTACTTTCAAGGACATAATTTCATAGGTTTTTAGGTCCTAGAAACTAATTATTTTACGTTTTGTCCTTGAAAGTAATTATTTCAGTTGTGTGTCCTAGAAACTAATTCCACTTGCTAAAGAGACCCTTGTGCCTAATTTCCACTTATAAGTGTGTATATTAAAAACCTTTTTATTTCGATATGTAAATAATTAATACTTTTAGGTTTGGATTGGTTACCATAGGTTTGATTTGGTGTGATTATATAGTATGGATTGTATAAATAAATTAGGTTTGGGTTAGTTAGGTATTGAATTAGGTTTGATGAGTTTGATTATATTATTGTGTATTATATAAATCAAATAAATAAATAAAGTTTGCATTATCCCATTTATTTATTTATTATCCTGAATATTTAATATTTAACTATAAAATTGATTATTGTATATCTTCATATATGCCATGGTTATATCATATAAATATCCAATATTTTCTTCATTTATGTCTCATATATTGCATCTTAATATGTCACGTTTAGTATCTTTGTTTTATGCATTAATTAGTTTTATTTCAATCACATTACATAGTTAATCCCATATTGAATAACATATCACTTAGATTCTAAAATGTTTTTTTGCTCCCTAGTTTATAAGTATATCATTTAGGGGGAGTTTTATATTTTCACCATTTTTGTTGATGATAAAGGGGATGAAAAATATAAAATATACACATGCACTTATTTGGGGGGAGTTATGTAACTCAGGGGAATTATATCATATTTTATATACAAGAATATTTAATGGTTGCCATCATCAAAAGTAGGGAGATTGTTAATACCTCGGTTATTGATTTTGATGACAACAACCATATAAATTATAGATACTAATGTTTTGATTCAGCATACTTTACATGACTCAAGATAAACATTTGAAAACTTACGAGTTCAAAGACAAAGATATGAAGAGCTCAAGATTATATTTTAGTGTTTAGAGTCATTAGAATATATTATTAAAGTCCTTGATAGCAATTTCTAATCTTTATCTCCAATTTTTGATCTTTGTTATTTTAAATAAAAATAATTTATTTTAATTTCAAATATACTTTTAAATATTTTATAAAAAAATTATGAGTTCAAAAATATTTTAAAACTATGTTCAAATTATTTCACAAAGAATAGAATTTTCAAAACAATTTAAAAGAAAACAATTTTCAAAATTCCTAACATATGTCGACATACATATTTCCATACATCGACATATAGGTTGATAATTTGTTTTTTAAATTTTAAATGGAAGTGACTTGTGGACACAACTCTTCATGAAAGGATACATCTGCTCATTCATTATATAAAAGGGAGTGCAAATGAATTTTTAATCAATTAATAACTTACTTTCTTTTCACTCCTTACCTTTTTGACAATTCTCTTGAAAATATACTCTATACTCTTCAAAATCATATAGAATCAATTCATACTCCATTGTATTGATTCACTACTACTTACTTACTATTTTAGAAGCATCTCTCTCTCATTTTAAAAACCAAAGTGCTATCGAAGTGGCTATAGGATCCATTGTATCCTAAGTACAACTATTTGTCTTTGGAAAAATATCAACTCTACCCTTATTTGTGTGAATGTGCTTGTAGCTCGTTCAAATCAAGTGGGCGTGCTTAGTAATCTGGAAAATCTATTAGGTGATCTTATTACCTGATAAATCAAGAGAGTTTACCTCGGACTCATGATACAGAAGGGTGTATCTCGTTGCCTTGAAATTGAGATTGTATTATGGTTTGCCTTCTACCTGGTTTAAAGTTGGTGATTGAAAAGAAATCTGTACAAGAAATTATACGGGACTACATGCAGGAGAAATTTGAACCAGTATATAATCTCTGATGTGACTGGTATAAATCTATGTTGTTAATTTGTGATTTGATATTAATCTTGAAAGAATTTTAAGAAATTTGCATAAGTTAGAAAACACTATTTACCTCCCCTCTAGTGTTAAATTAGGCTTAAGATCTATTATTACACAATCCATAACTATGAGTTTATTATCAATATCGAAAAAGTGTTGTTTGTAATAAAAATTTCTTTAATTATCAGTAAGCTATATAGAGTATAGAGTCTACTATATGGCATAATCCTTAAATCTGGAAGAGGTTCAAGTACATTATCGAAATATGACTTTGATAGTTTACAGAAGGGATATAATCCATCGGCCACAATTACGTATTTAGAAGGAAGACCGATGCAGTTGGAATATAGTAAGAAACATTAATGAAGAATAACCTCGTAAATTTCAACTGTTTAAACTAGTATAATGAATTCGCTAGTCAATATGATTAGGTTAATTCAGATTCTACTCACAAGATTATCACCAAACATGACTTTGAATTTAGTACATCTTTATTAGAACAAAATTCTAAATAATGATTTAGATAAACTGTTTGCACATGATAACCAAAATGTTTTGATAACAATGGGAGCAAATACTGAGTTTGTAAGTGTTGGGTAAGATCCAAGAACTGATATGATAATATCGTTCGACAAGCATCAAAATTGAGAAATATTTTGATAGAGAAAAAATAGTTTGATTTTTAGTCAAAATGAAGAGGAAGCGTAAGTCTATAGAAAGAATATTAAGAGGTACTAAAATATTTCTTAAACTAAAAACAAGGATGATGGAACTGTCCCAATAGATATACATAGACAAAAAAATAAAAGGTTTAGCGTGGAGCATATGAGATGGGTTCCTTAGGCACTAGTAATTAGAATTATCATATATGTTATGTTGTCTACTATATCGCTATTCACTTATATAATTGATGAATTGAGAATGTATCAAATTTTAATTAAAATCACTAAATGGTAGTTATATTAATTCTCAAGTATTTGTGAAATGTTAGAGAATTATTTATGGAAACAATGAACTCCTTATGAAGGAGTATTTGGACTCGAACTTCATAAGTGATATAGAATATGGTATGACAATACTAAATTCATATTCAACCTTAGTTAAGGAGCTTTGAGTTGAAAATGTTCCAAACTAGAGGTGGTGGCAGATTCAACCAAAGGCCAAGTACATCGCCATGAATAGCACCGCAATAAATGCACATATTTATAACAGAGCTAGGGATGACTCCAAACATTGAAAACCTTATGAAACTATTTTGTGATAATAATATCTTGATATAGATAGCAAAAGAACCTATGGCTTAGAATATGTCTAAACACATGTTCTGAATGTTCCATATGATAAAGGCAGTCCATCAATGACAAAGAGATGTTGACAAACAGAATAGATAATAAGACAATACAACATATCAATTCAATAATGGACTAGGTCGATCAATTTTTAACGATCGAAGGAGTGAGATTAAGAATCCATAATCGACCCCAAGTGCAAGTGGGAGATTGAAAGACTTAGTAGTATGTCCTAGGGGCAATTATGTAATTGTTTTATATATCTTACTCCATAGTAAATCTTATTTATTATAAAGGTGTGTAGTTTTTGTTATATACTTATTTATATCGAGATATAGTTAATTAAGTAATTAATTTAAATTATATTAACGAGAAAATTCTTAAATAAAATGTTACATGATTGTAATTGCAAATAGGATCAATCGTGAGTAATTAATCACAAAATAAATAACATTTTGTTTTAAATATTCCTGGTCAAGATGTTTCGAGAAAGGATATTGATATATCCGTTGAGACCAAAGTACGTAACACTCTCCAAATGTTAGGTAGTGTATTACTCATGGTTGCTAGGGGCACCAATGGATACATACTTGTAGTTATTGGAAAAATATGGAATGACTCATCCGAGATTTTCTTGTTGGTTGATAATGACTTGAGAATACTGTAGAACTTCAATATGGATATTTGATTTTGATTATAGTTAAATCATGGCATGATGATCCATCGAGCAACAATAGTTGGGTCTAAGTTGAAGCACTGAAAGTGAAGCAACATTCAATATAGAATTTTCCTTCTAAATTGTATGAGGTTAGTATCACAGTCAACTGTAGTCAACTCAAGGTCAAAATCTCTAGCCAAAGTAGAACGTTATTAATAAATGTGATTAATGAACCGAGGACTTTTTTTATGGACTGATCATGTTGAATGTCAATAATATTGTAGTTTTTACCAATATCTTTGACCAATACCCGACCCCATACATCCTACTATGATATACTGTTGGCGAAGAGAACATGAATAAATTATTATCACCATTGGTACCTCTTAGGATAATATAAAATATGATTTTACTAAAAACGTCTATAAGCGATGAATTCGACCAAACTGTCACACTACTAGCTAAGGTGACTTCTGAAGATTAACATTTGAATTTTTCAATATTAATCGCTAAATGAGTTCACACCTTTGAGTCTCACAACCACATTTTTGAATTCCTTAAAAAACTACATGATTTAATTAGTTTATAAAATGTTATGAAATAATTGAATTAATTAATGTTTGAAAGATATTAATTAATATTTTATCTGTTGTTTTTGGTGTTGTTAGTAATTATTTGGATGTATTATATATGTGTATCAATATAAGATGTCGATATATATTTAATTGGGTTATAAATATAGTTAATTATTTAATATGCTTTTGGACATAATGATCCATGTGATGAATGATGTGGCCAGCCATACTAGAGAAAGTGGAGGAGATATGGATAAGAGCTGATTGAGAATTAATTATGGGATTAAAATGGGATGTTTTAAAAAGGGAATGAGAAATATTTTTGTTCTCTCCTTAAAATAAAATCTTCTCTTTCATTTTTCCTTTAATTCTCTTTTTCCTTCATGCTCGAACATCCATGGCCACCATTTTCTTCCATAGGTCAAAATCCTTTTTAAAAGGAAAAAAACCGAACAAACATCAAACAAGATTAAATCACGTAGTTCATCCGATTCTAGTGAAGTCTGGATATTGATTCAAGGAATCCAAGGAAGATTTTCAGATCATGGCGTCACTTATAGACCAGATCTGTAAGGTATAATCTTAATTTTGAATCATATGTTAGTTGTATTTATTCTTATCAAGATTATATATACACATTATAGCCTCATCTTGATTTGGAATTAACATCATAATCTAAATATTTAATTGAACGACATGATTTATTTTAATTTATTAGATTAAACTTAATAATATATCTATATTAAATCATGGTTTCAACTATGAATACGATTTTAACACGCATTCAATAATTCTCTAAACGTAACTAACAATTTCTAATAATTTAATTATTTAGTTCGAATTTTTAATCAATTTTGAAACATAAAATTCATTGATGTCTTGGTTGATTTAATATATGTATTTTAATTTTTGAATTCCTTTTAGTTGTTTTATTTATTCCCGAAATTTTGCTTGTATTACATAATGGGTTCATACATAAATGTTTGTAAATATACCAAATGAGTTTAATATACTATGTATGTGTATTCTTAATTAATTGAAAATTATTTGGCTATATTATATACATACATACATACACATATATATATATATTATAATATCTATATATAGTCAATTAAAGATATTTTATATTAGTAAACTTTGATCTAGATCTAATTTTAAATATATATTCTACTAAGTCAAACTTAGATAGTTTAACTAAAAATTTGGATTCAAAACTTCAACGTAGTCAAACTATATTAGATCTTTTTTTCAAATTAAGCTTTATGCTATTAAGATACGTGTTTTAAAAATATTTTATGTCCATATATACATATTACATTAAATAATTAAATTAATGTAGTTAATGTTTATATAAACTGGGGAAATATACATAATAGATATAAATCCCAAGATCTAGACATGTATATATTATCTATGTTATTATGTGTCATATCATCATTGTATGTCATCAATGTATGCATGAATACATATTAGAATTTGTCCATATATGAAATATTAAATGGTTTACCATTATTAGAAGGGTGTGGTCTAATTTTTATTTCCAAATTAAAGGGAAAGTTTTAGAAAAGAGAAAAGAAAAGGTTTCTTTCTCTAAATAAAACAAATCCTTCCTTAGTCATTCAATTGAATTTGATTCACTTTTCTTCTTTCATTCGCGGTTAACTACTCCTTTATCTACTTCTCATGAATGATTATTCACATTAAATATACTTAGTTAATTAGATAATTAAAAAATATTAACATAAAATGTGATTTGATTAAAACAACTAGATTATATCTAGTGTTGAATGTTAGACTTCATAAGCCCATCAATTTCCAATTAGAGATTGAATTTACCTATTTCACCCATCACGAAATGGACTAGTTCCAACACTATATGCTTTTAGGCAATGGATTATTAGGTTTGGAGTTGGAATTATGTATCACAAGTGAAAAAGAGAGGCAGTATTTATGCCCATAAGATATTCAAAATATCTTCTCATATTTATCATATATATATAAACAGATATATATATATATATATTCTAGATCTAATATACTCAAAAAACTTATCAGACTCCCTCAAAATCCTATGTATGACCGACCCCTAATCATTAGATTTGGTTTTAACTATTGGGTCTAATTAAATCATTATTAATTATTTAAGTATATATTATTGCCCAATTATTTAATTAAATTAATATATAATATTTATATGTTCTATTAATTAATTATAAGGCCTTAAATAAATAAATGAGAACAATAAAAAAATAATACAAGATTTGCATCGATTTTCTTCATTGATTATATTATTTATGAATTACTTTAATTAAGTTGAACTTGGAAAATTGTTGACAAGTATCGTTGCATGACTCCCTATTGTAGACTCTTCCATTAGTAATATTTAAATAATTTAAACATTAAAGTCTGTATGGACTTTATTAAAGCACAATAGTAGACATGAGTTTAGTTGCTTACATATCATCTAGGTGAAATCCTATTTCTAATCGTTTAAGACACACCCTAAGCAAAAATATATTGTGCATGTTTTCTCTTCGTCATCACTATATCACTTAGATATCTAAAGTTTGGTCAAAGGTTAAAACTATACTAATATTCATAGTTAATTGCATAGTATAACATTAAAGTCCATGGTTCAATCTGATAACATTGATCGATTAACCAGTTTACTTTGGCCAAAGACTGACTTTAAGTTGAGTACCAACTATGGTGATACTAACTTTTTATTTGAATAAGATGAATCATATCTTAAATAGCATTTCAGTTAAAGTGGTTCAACTTAGACCTAACTATGGTCTTAACATGATCATTATTGTTGTTTGATTGATCATAATCATAGTATATTTTTGACCCTTTAGATTCACAGTAATATCAAGTTAATAGACAGCTGCACATCAAGACGTGAGATCTTCTATTTTACTTTTATCTTATAGAAAACTCTCGGTGAGTCATTCTGCAATTATTCCAAACAACAACATGTATGTAACCCTTAATGATCCCAACGGTCATGCGTAATTAACTATCCACTATATGGAGAGCGTTACATACACTAGTCTCGTTACATTTTGATTAGGAACATTTAAGGACAAATATTTATTTTATATGATTCAATACCCTTGGTTACGAACACATTCATAACCGAATATATTTTCTAAAGATTTTTTACTTGTATTTATTTCATGTATTTAAAAACATTAATTATACCAATATAAGAATATATATAATAGAAAATAAAATCAAAAACTTACTTTATTTCAAACATGATTTGATGTAGGAGTTAAGTTATATAATCAAATTACATAATTGCATCCAGGACACCTCCTGAACTCTACCGGTCTCCCACCTACACTTGGGGGGGGGGAATAATGGCTATTCTTAACCATGCTCTCAATCGGTTTTCCTAAACTAAACTAAGAAAAGGCTTCAGTGAGTGGATCTATAATAATATTATTGTATCAACTTTTTTGATTATATTTCTTTATCACTAATAATCATTTTATCATGTAATAATTAAGAAGAACATATCATATTGTGCAATAATTTGCAGGTGGAATCTGAATATACTTAAGCATGTTGAAAGATGGAATTTCTTCATTAATTTCAACATTTGAAATCGAAATGTCATTTCCCATAAACCTTGTTTTTACGCTTTCAACCATATTGATCTTCTTCTTGAATACTCACTTTCAGCGAATGGAATGTATCCTTTTGGGTACATCTACCAGTATCAAATTTCATCAGTGTACTAGGAATCCATTATGGATTAAAAGTGTCACATTGTAGGGCCGAGTCTATATTCTCCATAGCTTGTCGACAATAAAGAAGATTATCATTACAGACAATCCATTTTCTCAACAATGATATAAAAATGCATAGTTTCTCTTCAATATGTGAGATTTTTTATTACACATTCTAATAAGCCGCGTCCTTTTGGAATTGGTTAAACTTATATCATTTACACAATCAACTTCCATGTTAGAATCTTAGATCATATCCAAACCCATCGTACAGTCATTATATTCTCTAAAAAGAAACTCCGTTGGTATGAAGAAGTGTAACACCCCTAATTTTAGTTAAACATTATTAAAGATATTTAATTGGATAGCTTAAATAGAACAATGTAAATGATTAAGGAGTGATTTGATTATTAACAAGGTCGTGCCTTAGTAAACTAAGCAATGAGACTGTTTTGAAAATTTTAACATATAAGAGAATTTATGAGAGGGGCAAAATAGGTAGATCCATCTTTTAAACTATAAACCTTCTCCTCCTCATATCATTCTCATTTTACATAACACCAAAACCATCAAACAAAAATAGCTAAGGTCGACCATTAAACAAGGGAAAAGAGAGACGAAATCAAGGGAACTCAAGGAAGGGATCAAGGGAAACTAAAGCAATATCAAATCTCAACTCCAATGACAAATCTAAGGTGAATAATACATGAACCATCTCTATTTTCTTGTTCTTCAATTCGACTATGGGTAGTATCCAAATTATTTTGATGCTTTTTGCCAAGTATGGTTGTTTAATCATTATTTGGATAGAATAATGATTTATAGAATTTTTATGAGATTATTTTAATGGGTTTTAAGGGTAAAACCTAAGTTTTAAATCTCTAAATGCTTTGGTTTTCTGGTATGTTGTATAAAACGTTAATTTGGAGATGGATTTTTAATTTCATAATTTTCCCAATTAAAATAAATATTTTATGAATTTCCTAAGGTGGAAATTTTGTTTATTCGGGCATTAATTATTAAGAATAATTAAATATATATTTTGGTCCCGAAATTTTTATGTGGAGAAAGAAAACATTAAATTTGAATTTCTATGATGTTTTAGGGATTTTTCCCAAGTGATGATGAATTATTATGAACTTAATATGCTAGGAAAGTATTTAAATTGTTAATTATCTAAGGTTATTAATTAATTAAGTTGGAAAATGTTTTGGAAATGTAAAATTGATGTGGGACATATTTCAAAAAAAGAATTATGTAAAGTAATGTAATATCCAGTAGAAATTGGACAAGAATTAAGATTTGATGAAAAGTAATTACTTCTATCAATAATAATTTAGTTTTCAAAAAATTTACGATAATGCCATGTTGCTTTTATCGTCATTAAGCCTAGTACAACGCCGCATTTAGAGTGTCAACATCAATGACGAGGGAAGCATAAGATAACTATTTAGGTACTTATAGGGTGACTCCAACTGAGTCGAAGTGGAGATCGATGGTGACCCATCATTGGCGGTTCATGATTTATTAAAGCTTATAATGCTTTAATGCTGCCATTGAAGATACTGCATGTTTTCACCTTATTTTAATCGACCCCACATACTACTATTTTGAATGCTTTTGACAACAATATAAAAGGTAACAATGCCGCTTGTTTTAACTTCGACTTTATATATTAAGTGGCCGTTAACTGGGTTTTTAACCAAGCAGAAGTCACCATAAGATAGAACATCGAGATGAAGACAGGACTACTTTAAACTTTGAAGGTAGGCTAACATAAGCAAGGGAAATAGGTCGAGGAAATTTGGGCCACTATGGAGCCAAGTCCATAACTCGGCAGCGAGTTATGGTGCTCCATAGTGGGGAGCTCCAACTTTTCCTAACCCATTCACTATATATTATAAGCAAACCTAAGCAATTTTGTAAAGTTCCATATGACTTATCTCAAAAGTAAAGAGTTAGCTCCGATGAACTGCAGAATAAGCCAGGTTAAGAAAAAATGGTCATCAAAACAAGTCAACAAGCTGTGAAAACACAAGGGAAACTACAAAACGAAGTGAGAAACCAAGTCCAAGAAAAAGCACCGAGTCTTCCCCTAAACGGAGAACT
The DNA here is from genome assembly GCA_030737815.1 of Allium fistulosum. NCBI lineage: Eukaryota > Viridiplantae > Streptophyta > Magnoliopsida > Asparagales > Amaryllidaceae > Allium > Allium fistulosum. The sequence continues at coordinate 1,285,716,557 of CM060903.1, read as the reverse complement.
CGATACTGATTTATTACCTTAACTTGGTCTTTCCCAAACTTTCTACACTATTTTGTGTCGATGTCTGGACCTCTCTGGTAGCAGGCTTCCAGTTCAATATGACTGCTGCCCCTATAAATACCAACCAAAAAAGGATTTGGATTCTGCTATCACTACGCAAGAACTCTGTCTCTTATTCAACTCTTTCCTCTACACCATAGTCACTAAGGTAGCTATTATGACATCTCTAGAAATTATAACTTGTCTAGCCTATGTACTTATGACTCTTTCTCTCTCAAATACTTTGTAATCTTATACAAACCAAATTAAGCAACTATTAAGTGGACGTAGGCTTAGTTAACAGCCGAACCACTATAAAAATTTCTGTCTCTCTCACTTATTTCTTTTACTTTACTACCGTTCTCTATTATTCTTTCCCTATTCTGATAGGGCTGGTATTTTCACATTCTAATATCGAGTGTTGATCCATTTTTTGGGTTAACATTTTTGTGATTTCATTGAGAATCTGAACCAAAAATTAGATCTAGCTTGCTATTTTGGGTTAGAAGCGGTCTAACGGTTAGATCCGGGAAATTTGCTTTGAAGATTTGTAGGCTTGCTATTAGGGACCAATGACACCTAAGAAGAGAATTGCTTCTAGGAGATCTGCAGGAGCAAAGGTTGTTGGAGAAGAACCAAACTTCCAACAAACTGAAGTATACAATGCTAACAATCGTCGAATAGAGGTTAATGTTGGAAATCTAGCACCGGGTGCATCCACTCAATTAGAGGTTGTAACCTGAGGAGAACTTAACCATATGATTAATCAACTTAACTGGAAGATGGCTAATAGTTAGAAGGCTCTTATGGACAAGATTGATGCTTCGTTAGCGCTACAACCACCAACGTCCCAAAGGACTAGGTCAGAAACTATAGAGGCTATGGAATAGGAGAATTCCTTCGTCTCAGTGCTTGAATAGGAGGGATGGAAAGCAAAAGCAAAAGGAGATAGTTGGTGGAGCTACTGGAATTATTATTGAAGGTAATTGAAGTACCCCTCCAACCGAAGGATAACCTGCTACAAACCCTAACCTTGGACTGAAAGCTCCATAAGGGGATATTGCAATGCTTCTCTCCGATTCTGAAGATGTCATGCACCTTGATGCTAAAGGACTGGAATTAAATGTTGACATAGGAAGGCAAAATGCTGGAAAGAAAGTTCAAACTGCCGCTATATGGCCAACCACACGCCAACAGAATTCTATAGGAGTGGTTCTCCTGGAGAATAGAGAACCTAGGCTTCAGTTGGCAAACCAAGGCCGTTTGCAAAGTTAAAAGCTTGGTGTAGCCCTTGATAGTCGACCCACGTGCCAGTGGAATTCTACAAGAGTGGTTCTCCCGGAGAATAGAGAACCTAGGCATTGGTTGGCAAACAAAGGCCATTTGCAGAGGTTAAAGCTTGGTGTAGCCCCTGACAGTCGACCTACGGACTACCGGACCAGTGAGGCATTCATTACGGACATGGTTAAATGCTTGATGGAACAAAGTAAAGGAAGGAAGGATGACGATTGGGGTTCTACACTAAGCCAAACTCCGTTTACTGAAAGCATTCTAAGGGAAGAGTACCCCCAAAAGTTTACTACGCCCACCATGCAATCTTACAATGGAACAACAGAAACAACACTTGTATAAATACAGTTGGCATATAGATGGAGTTAGGACAACAGATGCTCTCGTCTGTGGATGTTTCCCTATCTTCTTGGAAGGTGTTGCTTCGATGTGGTTTACTAGACTATTATCAAGATCCATTTATACCTTTGATGAGTTGGCAAAGATATTCTTGGAATTTTCTAGACTTCACACAACATAGCCAAAAGATATGATGTCTCTATCTGACCTTTTTCAAGGACCAAGCGAGTCACTAAAAACCTTTATGAACCGGTTTAATACTACGGTTACTGAAGTGAGCAGTCCTAACGAAGATATAGTATTTATTGCTTTGGTCCGAGTTATCCACCCAGACACAAACTTTGGAAGATGGATTAAGATGAAACAACCAACTACCATAAAGGAATTTAATCAAAAGGTGAGCCAATATCTGAGGTTGGAAGAGGCAGACGCATTGGAAGGCAAGCCCGCCAATGTGCAACCAAAGGAGATAGTTCAGAGCAATGTAGCGGTCAACCAAGATGGAAATAATTCTGGAGCCATGATAGGAAATGCAGGGAAAGATGGAAATTTGAAAAGGAAGAACTAGAACACTAGCAGGCATGAGGGGAATTGAAAGCATATCAGGAACCTAAGGCCTGAGGAGTATACGCCATTGAATGACAGCTTGGAGGACATCTGCCTTGCAACTCAGGTAACTGAATGATACAACAAGCCTCCTAGGTGGGAATAATCTGAACGATAAAAGCAATCAGGGAAGTTTTGCCACTCCCATGAAATACATGGGCACAATACGAATGATTGTCGACACCTAAAAGACTTGATTGAGGAGTTGATAAGGAAACAGGCTCCAGTAGTACGTGAAGAATCAATAACCTGAGACCCGAGGAGTATACGCCATTGAATGACCGCTTAAAGAACATCTACCTTGCAACTTAGGTCACTAAATGATACAACAAGCTCCTAGGTAGGAAGAATTCAAATGATAAAAGTAATTAGGGAACTTCTGTCGCTTTTACCAAACGCATGGGCACAATACGAATGAGTGCTGACGCTTGAAAGACTTGATTGAGGAGTTGATTAGAAAAGATGCTTCGGTAGTACATGGAAAAATCGCAAAACTCTGGCCAACCTACTGGATCCCAAGTTCCGAGAACTCAAGGAAACCAATTTGGACCCAATGGAGAAGGCCCATGATGGATAGAACAGAGACTCGTTATCAATACCATTTCTAAAGGACCTCACCTAGCATAGAAGAGTTGGGGCGAGATGGAACGATATGCTAGTTCACTAAAGCATGCTCCTAAGGAAACCTGTTATGCAATTGTGGATGGAACTCCGTCCAAACAGCAGAAACCAATAACTAATGATATTTTATTTCGAGGTCGGAATACTGAAGGCATAGAGGCGCCAACTCTCGACCTGATGGTGGTGACCATCGAAATCGGACTGGTAGTGCCTCGAGTATTGGTTGATAGTAGGAGTTCGGTCAACATCTTGTTTCAACATACGTTTGATCAAATGAAAATAAGCATCAAAGATGAGGCTACATGCCAAACAAAGATCCATGGTTTTATAGGAGAACCGAAATAGCCAGTTGGGACGATTGGCTTACTTATTGAGCTCGGGAAAGGAGAATGATGGGTGGTCCTTATCCAAACCTTCGTAATAGTCGATGAAATGTCAGCTTACAACGCTTTCTTGGATCGACCGACCCATGTTGATTTTAGAGTAGCTTAGACTCCCTCGTGCCATACCATGAAGTTCCCAATGGAGAATAGGGTTGAAGAAGTGAGGGGAGACCAAAGCGCTGCTAGAGAGTGCTACATTGCTGAACTAAGAGAATCTAAGCATCGAGGAAAAGAAAAGAATGTGGGGATGACTCCCCACATTCATGAACTGCAAGCATTGCAATTATAGGACCGCCCTAGCTCGGGTACCATAGCCCAAGGCTTTGGACCCTAAGGAGAAGAGTTCAGGGGAGGAGTGGGCAGCGTCGGTAGAGTTTACGGTTGCTATCCCTACCGACATGGATGACCCAACTCGGGTCTTGAAGATAGGTTCATAGCTTGGAGTCAAGATGCAAAATGAACTGATAAAATTTCTCCGTGCCAATTTGGACATGTTTACTTGAATGCATTTCGATATGTGCTAGATATCGTTGGAGATAGTGTGTCACACACTTGATATCGACCACAAATTCACACTGGTAAGGCAGAAGAGACGCAGTCTGGGTTTGGAGCGATCCGCTGCATTGAAGGAAGAAGTAAGTTAGCTATTGGCCAATGGCTTTATTTGCGACAAAACATATCCTAAATGGGTATCAATCCTTATACCAGTCAGGAAATCAAACGAGAAGTGGCAGACTTGAACGAAGCTTGCCTAAAGGATAGCTTTCCACTACCTAGAATCGACCAGTTGACGAAACCGTGGGACACGAGCTGCTCTCATTTATGGACGCCTACTCAGGATACAATTAGATTATGATGCATGAGCTCGATCAAGACAACACCAACTTCATTACTGACTTAGGACTTTACGATTATCGCATGATGCCATTCAGCTTGAAGAATGTTGGTGCTACTTACCAAAGGTTAGTGAATGCAATGTTTGAGAATTAGATCGGACGGACAATGAAGGTATATGTGGATGACATGCTTGTGAAGTTGCAAGTATTTGGAAATCATTTAGACGATCTCCCAAAGATGTTTCAAATCCTTCGGAAATACAGGATGAAACTGAATCCACTGAAGTGTTCTTTCGGTGTAGCTTCCGAAAAATTCCTTGAATTTATTGTAAATGCTAGGGGCATCGAAGCTAATTTAGAGTAGATAGCTGCCCTACAGAACGTCACAGTCCGCTCAACAAAGAAGGAATTGCAAAGGTGAATGGGAAAATTGTAGCATTAAGTCAATTAATTTCTAAAGCGATAGATAAGTGTATACCATTCTTCGACGCACTGAAGAAAGGTAAGAAGAACTTTGAGTGGAATCTGGATTGTCAGACAGCTTTCAAAGAACTACTATGGCACATGGAGACTCCACTGGACCTATCCTAGATGGTGGAAGGAGAAGACTCGTTCATCTACTTGGCAGTGTCCCCCATGCTCCAAGTGCAGCACCTGTACACGAGGAATCCAAAATTCAAAGGCCCATCTACTATCAGCAAATGCTTCACTAGAGTTAAACGGAACTATCTGAAGTTGAAAAAATTGGCATATTTCTTACTGATAGTGTTAAGGAAGTTGCAACCATATTTTCAAGCTTATCCAGTTAAAGTGTTGAAGGATCAACCGTTGAAACAAGTACTATATCGACCCGAGACTTCAAGGTGACTTCCGAAGTGGAATATTGAATTAAGCCAGTATGGCATGACTGATCATCCTCGGAGGGAAATTAACAGATGGGCATTGGCTGATTTAATTATAGAATTCATTGTTTGAGATGATGAAGAACAGGAGACGACGGAAGTGGTATCACAATGGAAGTTGTTTGTTGATGGCGCATCAAACGAATTCTTCTCAGAAGCGGGAGTTGTGCTTGAGACCTCGAAGAATGATTATTTTCCATGCCTTAAGACTAGAGTTCCCTACCACTAACAACAAGGTGGAGTACGAGGCATTGATAGCAGAATTGAAAATTGTGAACTAACTGGGAGTAAAAACTGTGCATATCTACACCGATTTTCAACTAATCGTTTGTCAGGTAAAGAGGCAATATCAAGCCAAAAGGGCAAATCTCTCTCCCTACTTGTCAAAATGGGAATTACTCAACAACATCGAACACTACACCATTGCCCATATTCCAAGAGAGCAAAATATGAAGGCCGATTATTTGGCCAAGCTAGATAGTTCCTGAGATGCACAAGCCATGGGATTGTTTCTAGTGGAAGTGTTGACTGCTCTCAGTATAGACTAGATGGATGTCGATTGGGTTTTGGAGATCATCAAAGAGGGAGAATCATAGATGACGCCAATCAAGGACTACCTCCTCTGGGGGATACTCCTTGAAATCGAAATGAATGAAAGGAGCTCCTTTGGAAGGCACCACGATTCGTGTTACAAGATGGAGTGCTATATAGGAGAGGCTTCTCCTTCCCCTATTTAGGTGCATAACCAAAGACGAAGCCAAGAAGATTCTGATGGAAGTCCACGAAGGCAGCTGCAGCAACCACATTGGGGTCAGATACTGGCAAAGAAGGTTCTACATTATGGATATTTCTGGCGCACAATCAGCCGAGATGCAGCAGACTACGCTAAGTGTTATGATCGGTGCCAGAGATTTTCAAAAATCCTAAGACCCCATCCTCAGAACTTACGAAAATGGTCAGCCCTTAGTCACTTGCAATTTGGGGAATCGATCTAATCGGTGTGTTACCAATAGCCAAAGGAGGAGCCAAATATCACATCGTTGTAGTTGATTACTTTACCAAATGGGCTAAAGCAGAACCGCTTTCCACCATTACTACTAAAAAGGTGATTAACTTTATAACAAAAGTAATTATTTGCAGGTATCGAATACCCTCAGACAATGGAACTCAGTTTGAGGGTGCTAAATTCAAGGACTTCTGCAAGCTTTATCGGATCGAGAAGTCACTACGCCATAGATGACATTCTGCAACATTTTTGCAAGGTGTTGCCAGCTAAAATGTTGCGATAGATATAAAATTTTGGTCCTACTGCAACGTTGTATTTATGGTGTTACCTTAACCATAAAAATGTGTTGCTCTAGCTAAACCAGTGTAACACGATGCAACATTTTTATATAGTGTTGCTATAGATGTATTCAGATTAAAAAATTAATAAAATTAGCAATCCGCGTGAATACGATCCAACGGTCTACATTTAATCTGATTGTTAAACTGGATCACCGCTACAATTTGCCACAAATTTTCGTTTTCCCACTTTACTTTTCATACCATTTTCGTTCTCACCCCCAATTTCTGAAATCCCTAATTTCCAAATCATATTTTCGTTTCTTTTTTTTTCTTCCAAAAATCCCTAATTCCCAAATCCTACCAACCGCAGCCCCCAACAAAACTCCACTACCCCACCACCGTTTCTATGGCCTGATTCCGATGGTCATTGAGCACATATCCCGTGGCCAGCGTGCCTACGATATCTTTTCCCGGCTTCTCAAAGAGCACGTCATCTGCCTTAACGGACCCATCGAGGATGATACGTCGGCGATAGTGGTGGCTCAGCTGCTGTTCCTCGAATCTGAGAATCCGTCTAAGCCGCTTTCTCTTTATATCAATTCACCTGGTGGTTCTGTGATGGCTGGGTTGGCAATTTATGATACTATGCAGTATATTCGATGTCCCGTCTCTACTCTCTGTGTTGGCCAGGTGATGTTTTGTTATATTTATGGAAAAGTTGTGAACTTTAACATTGGATTTACATTTACCGACGAATAGGCTTACATGTTTTTGTTGATTGGTAAATGTGGTGATAGGCTAGTTCAGCACGAGTTGCCACTTTGTCCTCCTCTTGGCTTATGACTAATTATGTGAACATACTGCTGCTATGATTAGCTCTTTGATTACATTCAGTTCCAATCTCAGTATAGATTGCACATGCTTATACTAGAAAGCAGCCAACTAGATTGCAGGCTGCAATTTCATATCCTGATTCAAAATGTACCAACTGTTGTTAAGGGCTGTAGGGGATGTAAGTTGCAGCAGTTTGGGAAGTGGATGGTGGCAGTGTAGAGGTTGAAGTTTGGTAGTATTCAAGGAGAAGGAGTTGATGTCTAGTAGGAAGTTTAGATGAGTGAACTGTGGTAATGTATTACTTATTAACACACAACCTGTTCGATGAAATGACAATTTTTATTTATCATGGTTTCAGGTCTTTTACCAAGGCAGAGCTAAAAGCAAGGTTATTTCAGTTTTCACCGAACAATTTGCTAAGAATGATGGCTGGAAAAAGGTCGGATGATTCAGAAGAAGCCATGAAAGAGTTGCAAAAGTCAATCATCGAGGAGGTGTTCAAATTCGCAGGAGGTGTTCATTTGTGCATCATTTTATGTCGTTTCAAAGAAGGCTCGATCTTCCGAAATCGGGCGGTGCCCCGGACCCCCGCCAGCGCTGCGCCCGGACCCGCTTCTCGGCTCGCCTTCGGCTCGGCACTCGGCTCGCCTTCGGCTCGGCTTGTCATATATTTGTCAGTGTCGGTGTTTGTATAAATTGAAACTGCATATGTAATGAGTGAACTGAGTGATGTAGTGAGGAATATCTGTATATGTAAATATCAGTGTTATATATCATTGAATTGTAAAATAGTGGAGTCAGGAATTTGTACTATTTCAAATGTTGAAATAAAATATTTATTTAAATAAATTATTGTTTGAATATCAAATTCTGTACAATAGCATTTTATTAAATAAATATTTATTTCTATTAAAAAATCAAATATGCTCTACATTGTGGGACCCACAAATTCAGAAAGTTAATATCTATAGCAACATTTTGGAATGTTGGTACAGACACCTATGGATGTTGCTATAGACCCAAATATGGTTCTATTGCAACAATATTTCTTATGTTTCCTTAGATAGTCAAAATGTTGCCTTTGAGGTCTGCGGCAACGCGGCAAAATGCATCATCGAGAAAGTGTTGCCTTTGCCCTTTTTTAGCCTACAGCAACATTTTTTGGCACTTCCTGCATCACTTCTTTGGTGTTGCAGTATGCAATCTATGGCGTAGTGAGTGCTTTTCCATAGTAGTGCACCCGCATGCAAACTGGCAAGTGAAAGCAGTGAACAAAATCATCAAATCCACCATCAAGAAGTGGCTAAAGAAAGCAAAAGGAAACTGGATTGATGAGCTTTCACTTGCACTACGGGCTTATAGAACAACACATGAATCTGCGACCGGGCCTTCACCGTTCGTGTTGGCATATTGTCCAGAAGTGATGATCCCAATGAAAACTGGAATTCCCTTCTCATCGAAGGCGATGCTTCAATCAAAGAGAAAACGAGCATCTCCTGCTCGAGCCGCTTGACTAGATCGATGAGAAGCGGGAGGAAGCTGAACCAATGACTGCTGCTCACCAGAAAAGAGTAGCACGACATTTCAACACCAAGGTTCGCAACTGCACCTTCAAAGTGGGGGATCTTGTTCTAAAGCAAATCTTCCCTGGTATGGGAGCGCTTGGTTCGAATTGGGAAGGACCCAATGTAATCGGTTAGAAACTTAGAGATAGAATGTTCAAGCTGACAATGGTCGATGGAATTCCGATTCCTTATGCCTAGAACAACGACTTGCTGCGACACTATTTTATTTAATACTTATCTATGTATTTGTTATTTTTGTAAATAAGCCACCAGGGAACACTAGGGGCATTGTAAATAGGCATGACTTGCCTCTCTCTTTATCTTATTAGTAAAGTTTTTCTTCTTGAACCAATGGAAGTGCAGTCCTGTAAGAAAACCCTTGAGTCAAAGATAAAATCAACTCTAACCGTCGGATCGACGTGGAAAATCGATCCCTGCCTTCTGAGAACCAGTGTTACTCCAACAACATCGGAAATGTAACGACGCACAAATTTATCACTTGATAAATTATATTTATTTGAAAAATATTCAAATATAAGTTTTTCTAGCATAAACTAGGATGTTTTGAACAATAAATTATAATGGTAATCTTATTTTGAATAAGTATGTATGAAAATATATACTTTGGAATAATATCGATAAATGGTCGAAAATCGTTTTATCAATAAACAGCTCTATAATAATCAGAAGTCGCACACGAAGCTGGAAACATACACTTATTTATATATTTAAACAAGAATATGAAATAAAATTATTTATTTTATTTTTAGGAAATAAAATGTATTTATGACATCATCAATAATGTCATTATATTTAATAATTAATTAATGAATTTAAATTGAGATTTAATTATTTAATAATTATTATAATTATTCAAATAATTGTTTTTAAATGACAATGATTCATTTTAATTAGTTATATAGTTATAGTAAATCATTTATAATAATTTTATAAAGATATACACTTGATTTGAAAATATAAGAAAATTCATACCGCTTTATCGATATAACAACACCTGTTGTAAACAATTGTTTATTATTAGTTTATATGGTTTTATAAATCCAATGTGATCATTTTAAATAGTTAAAAATTATGGGGAATTAGTTTTCGAATTTCGTTTACAAATATAATTATGTTAACTAAGAAGTGAAAATATGGCCAGAGATAAGAATCAGAATTCGTAACGATTTAAGGAATAGATGTTGTATTAAGTCATTGCAACCTTTTAAGATAAATATGCACTCATGTATACATACATATGCATGTCATACATGCACATACTCATACAAATAAACATACATACATACATGTATACAAATGAAACAAATATCATGATATTTCTCTTAATACTTCACCTTTAAGAATATAAAAGTCAATGCGCATGCTATGATATGATGGTGATGATGGAAGGGCGTGTGGGCCGAGCACATGGAGGGTGATGGGGAGGGAGAAATCATGGCAAAAAAGTGATGGAGAGGATGTGAGATATTTTGGCTAAGTTGCTTAAGAACTAAGGCTTGAAAAATCTATAAATACCCACCTCCATTCACACAATCATTCACACAATTCTCTTCTTCTTCTTCCTCTTCTTGAAGTATATTAGTGGCTTAAAATTTGTAGCAAAGCTATGGCAAAATATTCGATAATAAAGTAAAATATATACACATGTATATGCCACGTCAATCGACTTCAAAACCAAGTGCAATCACCTCCTTTTCTCCTTCACAACACACGGCCACCACCACTTCCAACTCTTTGGCCGAGCACTCCACTTCCTTACAAGATAGGCCGAGCTTTCCAATGGTTCTGGGCTCGATTCCATAGGCTCTGATTCGATCGTAGCAAAGCTATAACAAATTTTTGTAAAGTTAGAAACCAATAAAGGTGAGAAACTATATATACATCGAATATCACAAAGGAAATCACTTTCCTTAAATAAATGAAATGGTGTATATGAGATTGTTAGTTTATTTTAAAATGGTTTATAAATTATTTATAAACACTAAAATTTAATTTGGTGAAGTTTTGAAAAGTTATGAAAATTGAGTCAAAAATAGGCGTGTCGCGTAACGACAGTTCGCAATTTTGCGCCATAGAAAGTTAAATCCATTTAAACGATGGATTTGGAGTTGGAATTCATTGTCATAAGAATTTTCTGAACTATTATAATCATAGTTTTCAAATAAAAGAAAATATTTGAGAATTTTTAGTAGATTTTGAAATATGAGCAAATAAATTTTCAAAATAGTCGTGGTTTGGCAGTTCGAAAAACAAAGCGATAGATTCTTTATAAATGATATTTTTTAATTCTTTAAGAATATGGAATAAATTCTATAAATATTTTAAAATATTTTAAAAGAGATTAAGTTATAAAAATGGATTTCTAAATGATAGAAAAGTTGTTTTGATCAAATAAGCCTTAAAACACTATTTGCAGCACTATTCGAAGAACTTTTTAATAATTTTTGAAATATCTTTAAACTTAAGTATTCTTTCCCATATCTTTTATAAAAAAATTCAAATAAATAATTAAGTATTTTAAAGATTATTTGGAGGTTTTATATTTTATTTTAAAAAGTTTAAATAAACGATTTAAAGAGAAGTTGTTATAATCAAGTGATTTAATCATGGCTCTAAAAGCCGATGAGTAGACTAGATTTTTTATTCATGAGATCCGGATGTGAGGTGATTAAACTAAAGAGATGTTCAGGAGCAACCAGTGCCCTGGTTCACCTGGCCTTTTTCCTAGGCGAGGAATAGATAAGGTCGAAATGTCGTAAACGAGGCAAGTATAAAAGATTAAAATTTTCCACATTTAATAAAACTTGGATTGTATAGAAATAATCTTCATATACTTGGTATTAAATTCTGAGGAACGAACCTATACTATTCATGTGAATTTAAAAGGTGATTTCACCGTTATTCGATGGATAGTAAAGGTTGAATACGGAAATTGATATCGAGTAGAATTAGTATAATTTCTATGGATCCTTTTCTGCTTAAATTTAATTATTTTAGGTTTACAGTAAACGATGTCTTAAATAACATTGTTTTTTATTCATTTAAAAATTTGAGATTTGGAAGTAAGAAATCTTTGTTTAGATTTAAATATATGATTTGGAATTATTTTAATTCCTATGGATCCTTTTACTCAAAATTAATTGTTTTAGGTTTATAGTAAACGATGTCTTAAATAACAATTTTTTTGACCCATTTAAAAGTTATGATTTCGAAATAAGAAGTCTTTGTTAAAATTTAAATAAATGATTTGGAATTATTTTAATCCCAATGGATCCTTTTACTTAATATTTAATTGTTTTGGATTTACAGTAAATGATGTCTTAAATAACATCATTTTGACCCGTTTAAAAGTTATGATTTGGAAATAAGAAACCTTTTTTAAGATTTAAATAAATGATTTGGAGAAACCGATGTCAGTTTTGGGGGATTCCTATCCAAAAAAACCACTTTGAATGAATTTATGAGTTCGAAAGTGAAGACACTTTAAAGACAATGAAGTCGAAGGCGGGGATCCTCATAATAAAAGAGCTGCTTGTTGATAATTTCAAAGTAGTTCCCGAGATAAATAAATAGCAGTGGTCCCTTCGTTTTGGGATCTTTGCGTGCAACACTACTCACTACTAGTCCTAAAGGTAATACCTAACAGGATGTAGTAAGGGAGTGCCTTCGGTGTGTCTTGTTCCCAGACAACTTGTATGGATGTATGTTTGACATTGCATTTCCAAGATCACAATGCATTGATCTCTACAAATATACATCATTTTGATGGTGTAGAAGTTAACCCCTCTTATACGTAACAGCCTTCTTTAAGATGTATGATCTTAGAGGTTGTACTTTTGTTGAAATAAATAGTGTGTTGTTGGAAATGGCAATGTGGAATTTTAAGTGAAAATGTTCGGAGAAAGGTAAACGTTACCTCAAGCCTTACACCAGGGAATTGTGAAACATGGGTTACTTTAAAGCTAAGTGGATCGCAACCATTAAGGTATGATATCACCTTTCTTTATTTATTTATTTCTACCAGCTATAATGTCGGGTTTAAATTTTATGGTGTATGCTATGAATGTCGAGGAGAGGTCGGGAACAACTGGTGTGATATCATATTCAATGCTATCTGTACCATCTGTTGGTTTCCAGTAGGTCAGCCTTAATTCGTAGAGGGCCATCTGTTGGTGGGCTTGGTATATTCCTCTAGAAAAGTACTATATGGGGATAGTCCCTTACCTCACTATTCATTGGAAATCCAAATCTCCAATAAGTGCCTTCGGTTTTAGTTGTAAACTTATTATTTAGTCAAATTTAACCAATGTAACAATTTCGGCTATTCGAATATGTTTATTTGAAAGGTTTTCAAAGAATGTCATTAAAAATGATATAATTGGATTTTACGTAGAAATGATTTGGTTATCATAAGGTAAAACCCATTCCGCATTTATGTGTGGTGTGGTCTTATGAGATACCCTTTGTTTTCAAATACTTGTATTTTGAGTTTCTCACACCAATCCCATGACTAATCCAGAGGTTATTTCCTTTCCCTTAAACTCTAGGTGCCTTATTTTTCAAGACAGTCTAGTAGTAAGGTTTAGTTTGGAGCATTTTGAAAGAGCTCGAAGCATGGAGCTAGAAGATTCTTCTGAAGATTGTTATCCATTTCCACCACACTTATGTACTATTGTATTCCGCATTTGTAGGGATAGAGATTTATAACTGTCCATGTCGATGTTAAGTTAAACTCTGATAAATGTATTAAAATTTTTCCGCTGTAAAGATTATATTTTAAAATAATATATGTTATTTCAGTCGTGTAAGAATCTATTTTGTCTTTGTTTTCTTCTGTCCCTTAATGGTTGGGTTTTCTGGCACTTGAATTTGCAGCACGTGAATGCCGATGATGTATTAGTGTTGATTTTCAAGGGTCAAAAATCGCATTCGTTACATTTGGTATTAAAACTTAGGTTGAGTGAACACCTAAGCCTGGTTGGAGAGTGTCTCATGAAAGATAGGGTTAGTAATACCATTGGATGACTAACTCATTAAAATAGGGTAAGTGACACCCTAGAATGAGCTGAGAGTATTATATATAAGCATGTAATTGTTAATGCTAAAAATGATTTTGTTTTGAAAATTTTGGGTAAATGAAATAATTTTATCTAAGATGATATTTTATATAAAGAAATAAATTTCAAAAATGTATAGTTATTTGTAGTGTGGTAGTTTACAATTAAAGGAATAATAATATTCAATTATTATCATTGATTGATTGATTATTTGATTTAAAAAACACGAACACCTAGTGAATTAAATTTCACGATTTTACTATATGATATTTGGTAATAATATTGATTTAAAGTTAAGAAATTTATTTAAGATAAATAAATTTATGAGCCTAAAAATGTAAAAATAAGATGATCCTAAGAAATGAATGTATAAATCAAGTTTTATAAATAAAGTAATTGAAAAGAAGTATATTATGATGACTAGTTCGAGTGGCTCGGAAGTAATTAAAAATGGGCAGGAGATATGTTCGGATGGTAAATACTTCTCTTAAGTATTACCCTTCTGGTTAAGGGGATATATGATACTATTGTAGTACCCAGTTCCTTGGTATCAATTTAAAGTCACTCGATCTATAAAAAAATTTAAGTTAAAAGATAATGCGAATAATTAATTGATAAATTAATTAGTAATTATAAACATCTTTATAAAAGTGTTAAACCAAAGATAATTTGGATCACTAATTGACAAAATAAAACAGAATTTTTGGCATTTTGGATAGTCAGAAATTTCCGAATCACACCTAACTTAAAACTAAGAAATTTTACAAATATATAAGATAAACAATTATGAGTTTTGAGTAAATAAAATTATATAAGTATAATTTATAAATGTGATTTATAAATAAAATGGATTTAAAAGCTGAGAATTTGAAAATTTAAATCCTAGTGATTTTAAAAATTATTCTTCAAAATTGAGAAAATAATAATAGTATGATTTGGAAGTATTTTTGAATAAAAATATAAGAGATAAGTTTTATAACTTATGAATTTGAGATGATAGTAAATTACAACAAGTTTTAAATTTGTCACACACCCTGATATAAGTAAAACCAATCCGAAATTTGGAATTTGTATATATACTCTTAGGATGTAATAGAGTATTATACAAATATAGGCTTAAGTTGTGAATTATTTATACACTTAAGTAATGTTGTAAGAGATAATAATTCAATAATGGATTTAGTATGAAGTGAATGGTTATGAAACTTAAAAGTGTTGATTAAACCAACGTTGTGTTTTATAAGTGTTTATAAACTTAAGAAATAGTTTTACGAAATGGTTCATAAATTGATAGTTATATAAAATTGATTGTGATTTGGTATAGTTAAGAAAACCAATTGGAATAAATACGTAAGTTACACATAGATTATTTTATATGCATAACAGTTTGACCTAAGATTCAAGTACAGAAATTTGAGGTATTTACACCAGTCCGAAAAAGAATTTATCACTCGATTCCCGACGATGAACATTGATAAGGGTTTGTGGTTGAATACTTGAGTTTTCTATCATAGTTGAGGGCTATGTGAAGAAAACTAAAATTATGATCGAAAAGCCTGGTCGGAGTCCGCACTAGAGAATCAGGGGCTAGGTTGGAAGTAACGTTGTAGATCGAATAGTAGATTGGATCAAATATTGCCTATGGATGGTTTGTATACATTGTACAAGTGTAAGTTTAAAAATAAATATTTTGGGCAAACACTTTTGGGTTTTGCATTGTAATTTCGAGGACGAAATTCTTTTAAGGGGGAAGTCTCAACCATCTGTAAATTTATCACTTTGATAAATTATATTTATTTTTAAAATATTCAAATATAAGTTTTTCTAGCATAAACTGTGATGTTTTGAACAATAAATAATAATAGTAATCTTATTTTGAATAAGTATTTATGAAAATATATACTTTGGAAAAATATCGATAAAATGGTCGAAAATTATTTTATCGACAAACAGTCCTATAATTATCAGAAGTAGCGCACGAAGCTGGATACATAAACTTATTTATATATCTAAATAAGTATATGAAATAAAATTATTTATTTCATTTTTGGGAATTAAAATGTATTTATGACATCATCAATAATGTCACCATATTTAACAATTAATTAATGAATTTAAATTGAGAATTTATGATTTAATAATTATTATAATTATTCAAATAATTGTTTTTAAATGATAATGATTAATTTTAATTAGTTATATAGTGATAGTAAATCATTTATAATAATTTTATAAAGATATACACTTGATTTGAAAATATGAGAAAATTCGTATCGCTTTATCGGTATAATAACGCCTTTTGTAAAAAAAAATTTAATATTAATTTATTCGGTTTTATAAATCAAATGTGATCATTTTAATTAGTTAAAAATGATGTGAAATTAGTTTTCAAATTTTGTTTACAAATATATGTATGTTAACTAAGAAGTAAAAATATGACCGAAGATCGGAATCGGAATTCGTAACGATTTAACGAATTGAAGTTGTTTTAAGTCGTTGCAACCTTATAAGATAAATATGCACACAAATATACATACATATGAATGTCATACATACAGATACACATACAAATAGATACACACACACACATGAAACAAATATTATGATATTTCTCTTAATACTTCACCTTTAAGCATACAAAAGTCAATGCACATGCTATGATATGATCGTGATGATGGAAGAGGGTGTGGGCTGAGCACATGGAGGGTGATGGAGGGTAGAACTCATGGCCAAAAAGTGATGGAGAGGATGTGAGGTATTTTGGCTAAGTTGCTTAAGAACTAAAGCTTGATAAATCTATAAATACCCATCTACATTCACACATTCATTCACACAACTCTATTCTTCTTCTTCTTCTTGAAGCTTATTAATAGCTTCTACTTCATAGAAAAAATTATAGCAAAGCCATGGCAAAACATTCGAAAATAGAGTAAAATATATACACATTTATATACCATGTCAATCAACTTCAAAACCAAGTGCAATTATGTAACACCCTATATTTTTAGTAACATTATTTAGGATATTTAATTAGTTAAATTAAATAAAATAATGTGTTGATTAGGGGATTGAAATTTGATTTAATCAAAAGGTAGCCGTGCCATTTAACCTATAAATTAAAATAAGAGTTAAACTGAAATAGAGGAGGGGTAAAGTAGGAAAGTGGCCATTCCTATATCCCTAAACCCTTGGCCGTGTACTCCCTACACGTCCATTTCATTTTTTCATTTTTTTAAAAGAGGCCGGCCACCATTAACAGGCAAAAGAGGAAGAAGATAGAGAAAAGTTAGGAAGAAGCTTAAGCAAATCAAATCCATTCACATCTCAATCTCTTTAATCTCTAAAGCTAAGGTGAATAATGTTTACATCTCAAATTTTTATTATTTTCGGTTTTAAGATGAATTCCTAATATTTTGCATTGATTTGCCATGTTTTTAGATGATCCAAGGATTATACATACTTGTTGATGAAGTATAGTTGTTCATATTGAATTAATGATATGTTTTAAGGTGAAAACCCTATAAAATGACATCCAAATGCCTAACAAATTTTCATGAAGATCCAAAATGATATTTTAGAGATGGGTTTTAATTTTCAATTTTTTTTGAATAATTGTGAAATTTATATGAATTTTCTAATAAGAAAATGTTAATTTGGGTTAATAATTATTTACAGTTAAATAATAAAAGATTTGGGTCTGAAATTTTGATATGTTGGAAAACATATTAAAAGAGATTTTTTGGAATTCTTGCAGATTTTTCCTAAGTGTTTTAATGGATATATAAAATTATTTAAGGTATGAGACTTAAATGTTTTATATATTTATAAAAGGAGAAGGGACTTTTTGCAAATAATTCAAAAAGGTTAGTTTTGAAAATTGCAATACTTTTTATTGGTAAAGAAAGAGGCAGCCAACCAAAATTTGACAGGTAAAGCAGGTTAGGTGAAAAGAACTATTTGCTACATGTTTTTCACTATTTCGATGCTTTTGGCACTAGGTTTTGCCTCTTCATCTTCGCTTCCGACACAGTCGAAACCAATGCACATGGTATCAGGGAACTGGTACGTAGTGAATTGGATGTTGGCGGAAGGATAGCTAATCCTTATTAAATCTCATCAAAATTATTTTGACTAAAGTATATATAACATGGCAAAATAGCTTAGAGTAAAGTTAAGAATATATTTTCCTTGTATAGGTATGATTTAAAAGATTAAATCATTTTGAAAAGGTTTTCAAGGAAAAAGATGGAGGGTAGTTAACCCTAAGAAATTTTTTTGGACAGTTAGTCCATTTTGATCCGGACAGTTAGTTTAGTTTACGGGCAGTCAGCTCAGTTTTATGGACAAATAGTCCATTTGTTAGCATAACGGACTTTGCTATTATGTTACGGACAGATAGTCCACTTATTACCTATTTTATGGACAGATAGCCCATTTATTAGCATAAAGGATATTGCTATTTTGATACAATCAGTTTGATTAACCAGTTTGGTTGTAGGAAAGGATTTTCATAATATATGTTTTAAGGAGGATATTAGTGAAGGGAAACCCGTTCCGCTAAGCGGCATGGTCTCACTTAATATCAGTAGAAGAGATGTAACAGAATTATTCACACCAGGCTTTATATCTGACTCGAAGTTTCTATTTCCCCTGAAGCTCTCGGATGCTCAAAATTGATTTGAGTAGGCTGGGGGTTAAGGTTTTCAAGTTTTAGTCTTTTGGCGAATAAAGCTTCCGAAGACGAGCAGGTGGCTGACGGATAGCTAATTAGGAGTTACAGATTGTTTAGTTTATTTACGATGTGTATTAAGTCAGATATGACTATATTGCTTTGATCAACAAAGGGGGCATCATCATATGTCGCTCTTGGTATATTTTTGTAATGATTATAGTTAATCTTTACTTGGGAAACAATATGGGATTATGTAATGTGGATATGAATTTGTTTTGAAATGTAATCAGTAAAATGATGTTTTTTGTAAATTTGAGACTTTGTTCATATTCAAGTGCTACTGATATTATGGATACCTTTAGCATTACCGTATTTTGTCACCAGAAGTTACTATGGAAGACTGCATCATCTTTAGCGCTTAGCTTTTGGCCTCCAAATACGGGATGTTACAACTTGGTATCAGAGCATGGTATATGAAAAGATTTGAACTAAAAATGGTTTTTAAAACATAATCCTAAGGAATTAGAGTAAGAATGGGGTATGGGATAATGCTATAGTAACGTACTTGTATTTGCTATATATAAGTATACGCTTTACCTCTAGTCTCATATCTTTGTTAGGTTATTTTTCTGTATCGCATGAGGTTTGAATACAGATATGGATGGTAGAAGAGGAAGAGTTAACCTAAGAGGGGAAGGCACCGATGGAAATGCTAGGCCAAATGTGAGAAGAGGTCAAGGTCAGGCATAAGCAGAGAATGTGGGTGCTGGAGTCCCGCAAGTTGGAATGGAAGCCATGTATAAGTTTTTCATGAATATGATTCAAGCGGGACTGGCAACTGGAGTGTTAGGAGGAGATGCTGCAGGGGCAGGGGTTTTAGAAGTTCTGATAGTTAACCATTATGCTAAGATGAGCAGAGATTACGCAAAGCTTGGAGGGAAGCCATTTCTGGGGACAGAGGATGCTATAGAGGTGGAAAATTGGTTGCTGTACTGTGAGAGAATCTTTGTAGACTTGGGGCTCAATGATGAGCAGAAGAGGAGGTTGGCATCCAGACAGCTTCAGGGAGTTACTTTGTTTTGGTGGAACAGTGTGACAACTGGTGTGGATGAGGAAATCTTGACATGGGCAGGTTTCAAGGGGAGGTTCCAGGAGAGGTTTATGTCTGCGATGGCACAGTCTGCTCTAATTAGGAAATTTGCTGAGGTAGAGCAGGGAGAGATGTCTATCCTGGAGTATGCTAGAAAGTTTGAAGAGTTGGCCAGATATGGATATGCTTCAGTGGATATAGTGATGAAGAGGAACGAGAAGTTTATTAGAGGGTTGAAGCCTGTGTTAGCTAGGGCTACATTACCTCATATTAGAGATCCTTCTGACTTTGTAGTGGAGATGGCCTAAAGGCATGAGGAGATTCTTGATTCTCTAGAGAAGAGTAAGGCTAATGAAGTCCAGGTTGGGCAAAATTAGAAGAGGAAGTTCTTTCCTAAGATGGGTGCTCAAAAAAGTGGAGCAGCTAAGAAAGGGAAGTCTGAGATTGTTTGCTTCAAATGCGACAAGAAGGGACACTTCGCTAATGAATGTCGTGTTGGAAAGGCAAAGGAGGTGGCAGGGAAGAAGAATGTCAGGTGCTTCAATTGTGACCAGATTGGCCATTATAGGAACCAGTGCAAGGAGCCCGTTAAGGATGGAAAGGGCAAGGTGTATGCATTGGAGCCTGCTGCTTCTAAACCAACAGCCCAGGAGAAAGGAAAGGCAGTCTTAGGAGGTACGCTTCAGATTCATGGTATGTCTGTTAGCATTCTATTTGATACTGGTGCATCACATTCTTTTATATCTAGATGTTTGATAGATAAGCTTAACCTAGAACCCACATATTTAGTTACTTCCTTACGAGTTGCGAACCCAATAGGAGGGTATGTAACTCTAGGGTTGAGATGTGACCAGTTAGAGTTTGACCTGTTAGGTCATACTTTTGTTTGCAGTTTGC
The DNA here is from genome assembly GCA_030737815.1 of Allium fistulosum. NCBI lineage: Eukaryota > Viridiplantae > Streptophyta > Magnoliopsida > Asparagales > Amaryllidaceae > Allium > Allium fistulosum. Next base: position 1,285,696,118 of record CM060903.1, on the reverse strand, counting down.
ATGTGTTTGATTTTGTGGGATTCCAGATTATTATTGGGATGAATTGGTTAAGTGAGTACGATGCAGGGATATTTTGCTGGATAGGAAAATATCGCTTAGACACCCTGATTGTAGTGATCGGATAGTTTATGCCATAGAAGGTACTAACGGTGAGATGAATGCTTTGTTGGGTGTTATGGAATTGGAAGATGAGTTGAGTCGAGTTTTCGTGGTTAGAGAATGCACAGATGTTTTTGAGCCTGTAGTTGGATTACCACGGAAACAAGCCATTGAGTTTCAGATAGATTTGGTTTCGGAAGCAGAAACAGTGAGTAGGCCGCCAAGCAGGATGACCCCTACAGAGATGAGGGAGTTAAAGGTGCAGTTGGTGGAATTGGAAGGCAATAATTTTATCATACCAAGTAGTTCGCCTTGGGGAGCAGCCGTAGTGTTTTCTAAGAAGCCGGACGGCTCATTGAGGCTATGTACTAATTATTGTAAGTTTAATGAGAGGACGGTAAAGAATTGATATCCATTGCCGAGGATTGACGATTTGTTCGACCAGTTGAGTGGAGCCAAGGTATTCTCGCAGTTGGATTTAGCGACAGGTTTCCATCAGCTTAGAGTAGCAGAGGATAGTATACCATCGACAGCGTTTAGAACCAGGTATGGATCATACGAATGGTTAGTTATGCCATTCGAACTGACTAATACGCCAGCTTTCTTTGTAGATTTAATGAACTGAGTTTTCAGATAGCACTTGGATAGGTTCGTATTGGTTTTCATAGATGATATCTTGATATACTCTAAAGATGAGAGAGAGAGCATGAAGTTCATCTTAGAGTGGTGCTTGAGACGCTGAGGCAGCATCAACTGAAGGCGAAGTTTTCAAAGTGTCACTTTTGGTAGAAGGAAGTGTAGTTTCTGGGTAATGTAGTCTCAGAGAAAGGGTTGTCATAGATCCGACTAAGATTGAAGCGGTGAATAGTTGGAAGAGGCCCGAGACGGTGACAGAGATAAAGAGTTTCCTTGGGTTGACTGATTATTATCGAAGATTCATTAAGGATTTTTCGCGGATAGCGGCACCGATGACCAAGCTAACGAAAAAGGATGTAAAGTTTGTGTGGACCGATAAGTGTGAGGAAGCATTCCAGAGTTTGAAACACTTATTGACCCATGCACCTGTGTTGGTTGTTCTGGAAGGGAATCAGGATTTGGTGGTTTATACGGATGCGTGTCGAACAGGATTTGGAGCTGTGCTAATGCAGAGAGGTAAAGTGATTGCATATGCTTTTAGACAGCTTAGACCACGTGAGGTCAGGTATCCAACACATGACTTGGAATTGGCTGTGGAGATTTTTTCATTGAAGGTGTGGAGACATTACCTTTTGGGAGAAAGGTTTGAGTTATATACAGATCATAAGACGTTGAAGTATTTTTTCTCTCAGAAGGAGTTGAACATGAGACAGTAGAGGTGGTTGGAGTTTATCGCTGCTTATGATTTTGGGATTGAGTACACATCGGAGAAAGGCAACAAGGTTGCGTATGCACTTAGCAGGAAGCATTAGAACGCAATGTTGGCGATGATTGCTGAGTGGAAAGATTTGGAACATTAGCAGATTGCAGAGTGCACTGGAGAGCTGAGGCTGGGTCTAGCGTAGAAACCATAGTGTTATGTTGTTTGGAAATTCAACCAATGATGATCGAAAGGATTGCTACTAAACAGGAAGAAGATCCGGTATTAGCTGAGCGATTAGGAAGTTAAGAGATGGAACCGAGTGCGATGACTTGAAAATTTTCAGTATTGACCAGAATGAGAGGTTGAGAAAGAAAGGAAGATTATGTGTTCTGAGTGTAGGAAACATAAGGAAAGAAGTCTTAGAGGAATGCCATCGTTTGAAGTTCTCTATTCATCCAGGAGGTACTAAGATGTATCAGGATATGAAGAAGAGTTTCTTCTAGGAAGGTATGAAGTGAGATATTGGTTTGTGGGTAAAGTAGTGCTTGATTTGCCAACAGGCAAAGGCCGAACACCAAATGCCAAGTGGGTTGCTTCAGCCATTAGATATTCTGGTATGGAAGTAGGATTCTATTTCTATGGATTTTATTGACGGGTTACCAAGGTCGAATAGTGGAAATGATAGTATAGGGGTCATAGTGGATAGATTGACTAAGAGTGCCCATTTCATTCCAGTCAGGTCAACCAGAACGGCACCTGTTTTGGCTAAGTTGTTTATGAAGAATGTGGTTTGACTGCATGGAATTCCTAGTAGCATAGTAAGTGATAGAGATCCCTTATTCAATAGAGAGTTCTGGAAGATTCTACAGGAAGTTTAGGGAACCAAGCTCAAAGTGAGTACTGCTTACCATCCGCAGACAAATGGGCAAACAGAAAAGGTTAACAAAGTCTTGGAGAATTTGTTAAGGGCTTGTGTTCTAGATTTCGGGGGATCATGGGAAGACCATATGCCTTTAGTCGATTTTCATATAACAATGTTTATCAGTTTAGTATTGGGATGGCACCATTTGAAGCTTTGTATGGAAGGCCATGCAAATCTCCCGTATGTTGGTTAGAGACCGGGGACAGGTTAGTTCTTGCTCCAGATTTGGTTAGGGAAGCTGCAGAAATGATTGAGGTCATTCGGGCTAGAATGATGAAGGCTCAGTCTAGGCAAAAGAGTTATGCAGATGAGAGAAGGAAAGATTTAGAGTTCTCAGTTGGAGACCAAGTTTTCATCAAACTGTCACCGATGAAGGGTGTGATCAGATTTGGGAAATCAGGAAAGTTAGCACCAAGATTCGTGGACCTTTTCCTATTGTTGAGAGGATCAGGAAACTCGCATATAGAGTTGAGTTACCGAGCAGGAGTCCTCGATGTTTTTCATGTTTCTCATCTCAAAAAATGTGTTAGAGACCTAGAGACTACTATTGCACCGACTGTGTTAGATGACTTAGTAGTAGAACCAGATTTGACTATAGTAAGGAAGCCTATTCGTATTGTTGCGAGAGATGAGAAGAGGCATAGAACCAAGACGGTAAGGTTAGTCAACGTCCAGTGGAGCGAGGATGACAGGGACTATACTTGAGAGATTGAGAGCAGGATTATAGATACTTATCCTGACTTATTTGATGGTATGTTTTACCTCTTTGATTAATTTGTTGTGTCCCTTACTGTAATTTCGAGGACAAAATTCTTTAAGGAGGGGAATTTGTAAGACCCCATATTTTGGAAACATTATTCTGGATATTTAATTAGTTAAATTAAATAAAATAATGTGTTGATTAGGGAATTGAGATTTGATTTGATCAAAGGGTAGCCGTGCCATTTAACCTATAAATTAAAATAAGAATTAAATTGAAATAGAGGAGGGGTAAAATAGGAAAGATGCCATTCCTATATCCCTAAACCCTTGGTCGTGTACCCCTACACATCCATTTCATTTTATCAGTTTTTTTAAAAAAAGCGGTCGGTCACCATTAACAAGGAAAAGAGGAAGAAGATAGGGAAAAGCTAGGAAGAATCTTAAGAAAATCAAATCCATTCACATCTCGATCTCTTTAATCTCTAAAGCAAAGGTGAATAATGTTTACATCTCAAATTTTTATTATTTTTGGTTTTAAGATGAATTCCTAATATTGCATTGATTTGCCATGTTTTTGAATGATGGAATGATTATACATACTTGTTGATGAAGTATAGTTGTTTATATTGAATTAATGATATGTTTTAAGGTGAAAACCCTATAAAATGACATCCAAATGCCTTGTGAATTTTTATGAAGATCCTAAATGATATTTTAGAGATGGGTTTTAATTTTCAGAAATTTCTGAATAATTGTGGAATTTATATGAATTTTCTAGTAAAGAAAATGTTGATTTGGTTAATAATTATTTACGGTTAAATAATAAAAGATTTCGGTCTGAAATTTTTATATGTTGGAAAACTATTAAAAGAGATTTTCTGGAATTTTTGTAGATTTGTCCTAAGTGTTTTAATGGATATATAAAATTATTTAAGGTATGGGACTTATATGTTTTATATATTAATAAAAGGAGAAGGGGCTTTTTGCAAATAATTCAAAAAGATTAGTTCTGAAAATTACAGTACTTTTTATTGGTAAAGAAAGAGGCAACCAATCAAAATTTGACAAGTAAAGCAGGTTAGGTGAAAAGAACTATTTGCTACATGTTTTTCACTATTTTAATGCTTTCGGCACCAGGTTCCGCCTCCTCATCTTCGCTTTCGACACAGTCGAAACAACTGCACATGGTATCAGGGAACTGGTACGTAGTGAATTGGATGTACGCGGAAGGTATGGAGTCGAAACCATGGGTTCCAAAGGGGTTAAGGCATTACTTTGTTTTTAAATTAAAAATGTGCCTACTTGCTTTCGACTAAAATGGCTTTCGACTGAGTAGCTTTCGACTCAGTTAGCTTTTGACTGGGTTTAATGAATTTAAAGAAATGTTTTCGACAGGGTTGTGCTTTTGTTTTAAATAAGTGCTTTTGACTCAGTCGAAGCCTTTTTATTACCGTTTTCTACCTTTCGAGCCAAATGGTTTCGAAAGGGTTGTTTACTTTGTTTTCTTAAATCTTGGCCACTTCTCTAATGCTTTCAAAGGGATGGTTTCGACACCATCACTTCTTTACTTAGGAAATGGTTTCGAAACAGATGCTTTCGACTTAAATGTTTTTATGACTCTTTTTCTATGATTGAAGTAAAACCCAAATGGTTTCGAAAGAGAGTTTTAAATGGTTTCGAAACAGATGCTTTTGACTTTAATAGGTTTCTGATCCTTTTGCTCTACTTAAAGGCACAATCCAAATGGTTTCGACCAAGACGATTTTCAAAGGTTTCAAAGGGGTAAATTTTTGAATGGTTTCAGAAGGTTTCTACATATTTTAAATTGAACCCAAAGTGCTTTCGAAAGCATTCTATATATTCTTAATTTTTGAATGGTTTCGAAAGAGATGGTTCCCCAAAGTTTCGAAAGGGTTGAAAGGAAGGGTTTTCCTATATTTTCGAAAGGCAATATTTAAAGGTTTTAAAAGGAGGATGTTTAATGTTTTTAAGCTTTTGGAGAAATAAAGGAAATGTTTCTCTAATGTTTTCGAAAGGCTTTTAATAGTATCGAAAGGGTCACTTTCAACGGTTTTGAAGAGGTTATACCTTCATTGATTTCGAAAGGGTTGTTTAAAAGGTTTTAAACAAAGGCTTTAAATGTATTAAAATAGGCAATATAGCCTAAGTATTTTCAAGATAAAAAGGTTTTAACTTGTTTTGGAAGGATAGCTAATCCTTATTAAATCTCATCAACATATTTTGAGTAAAGTATATATAACATGGCAAAATAGCTTAGAGTAAAGTTAAGAATATATTTTCCTTGTATAAGTATGATTTAAAAGATTAAATCATTTTGAAATGGTTTTCAAGGAAAAAGATGAAGGGTAGTTAACCCTAAGAAAATGATTCGAACAATTAGTCCATTTTGATCCGGACGGTTAGTCTAGTTTGCAGGCAGTCAGCCCAGTTTTATGGACAGATAGTCCATTTGTTACATAACGGACTTTGGTATTATGTTACGGACATATAGTTCACTTATTACCGATGTCATGGACATATAGTCCATTTATTAGCATAAAGGATATTGCTATTTTGATATAATTAGTTTGATTAACCAATTTGGTTGTAGGAATGGATTAGCAAAATATATGTTTTAAGGAGGATATTAGTGAGGGGAAACCCGTTCTACTAAGCGGCATGGTCTCACTTAATATCAATAAACCAAGATGTAGTAGAAATTTTCACACCAGGCTTTATGTCTAACTCGAAGTTTTTGTTTCCCCTTAAACTCTCGGGTGCCCAAAATTGATTTGAGTAGGCTGAGGGTTAAGGTTTTCAGGTTTTAGTCTTTTGGCGAATAAAGCTTCTGAAGATGAACAGGTGGTTGACGGATAGCTAATTAGGAGCTACAGATTAATTTTTTTGTTTCCGCTATGTATTAAGTCAGATATGACTATATTTCTTTGATCAACCAAGGGGGCATCGTCATATGTCGCTCTTGGCGTATTTTTCTAATGATTATAGTTAATCTTTGTCTGGGAAACGATATGGGATTATGTAATGGGGATATGAATTTGTTTTGAAATGTAATCAGTAAAATGATGTTTTTTGGAAATCTGAGATTTTGTTCATATTCAAGTGCTTCTGATATTATGGATACCATTAGCATTACCGTATTTTGTCACAAGAAGTTAATACTATGGATGACTGTAGCATCGTAGCGCTTATCTTTTGGCCTCCTGATACAGGATGTTACAACTCACCTCATTTCGTACTTCACAACACACGACCACCACCACTTCCATCACTTTGGACGAGTACTCCACCTCCTTCCAAGCTTGTCCGAGCTTTTCCAAGGTCTCGAGCTCGATTCCATAGGCTATAATTCGATTGTAGCGAAGCTATAGCGAATTTTCGTAAAGTTAGAAACCAATAAAGGTGAGAAACTCTCTCTCTCTATATATATATAAAAATTAAAGATGTGATATTATTGTCATGGATGTTTACTATGCTTTGATCATCAAGTTTGGTTGTTTTAATATAGTTGTTTAAATTATGTAAACAAGTCACGTTAATACACATCGAATATCACAAAGGAAACCACTTTCTTTTAATAAATGAAATGGTGTATATAAGATTGTTAAACCTCTTTAAAATGGTTTATAAATATTTTATAACCAATAAAATCCAATTTGGTGAAGTTTTGACAAGTTATGAAAATTGAGTCAAAAATATGTGGGTCGCGTAACGACAGTTCGCAATTTCACGCTGTAGAAAGTTAAATCCATTTATACGATGGATTTGGGGTCAGAATTCATTGTAATAAGTCAGCATTCATTGTAATAAGAATTTTCCGAACTCTTAAAATCATAATTTTCAAATAAAAGAAAAAAAATCAAGATTTTGTCTAGTAAATATTTAAATATGAGCAAATCAAGTTTTCAAAATATGTTTGCAACCAAATTGGCCACAAACACCCAAGAATAGATTTGTGTTGTGAAATAAATTAAGAAACTAAATTAAAGCGGAGGAATATACCAAATTAACAGGAAAATCACAGCAGAAAACAAGAACAACATAATTTATAATGGTTCGGCGTTGAATGCCTACATCCACTTTGAATATTTTCTTTATTGATTCATAATAGTCTTGATTATAGTAGGTAACATCATAAACAAGAGAATAATGGAGAAAATTGATTACAATAATAGTGCTATTTAACCAACAGTGTAAAGACCCTCAGAATGACCCCATGGGCCTATATTTATAAGTGAAGGCGACCACCAATCTGACTGGAATCTCGGCAACAGGACCTCCTCAACCATATTTGCCCCTATAGGGAGGGCTAGGCCCAAATCTCAAGGGAGAGGAATCGGTACGGATCCCTCCATATGTTGAATTAGGTGAAGCGATCCCTATGGTAGCTTCCTCATGCTCGAATATGATGATATCTCATGTGTCATAATGATTGGATGTGTGAAGCTTGAGTTCTCACTTGATCTTTGGTTCAAATTTACCATAAAGTTATCTCTACCGACCCCTATACACTGGACCATGCTGATCCATCTTGCTTTATTAATGCATGCCGATCCCTCTTGCTTTATGGAAGTATGCCGATCCATCTGGCTTTATAGAAGTATGCCGATCCCTCCATTCCCTGAATGCAATGCCGATCCCTCATTTACACTACTCATGCTAATAATCCATTCAAACAGACACACCGATCCCTATATTTTACTTTGCTATACCGATTCCTCTAGTATCTTATATATATTGGCAAATGACTATGCCGATCCTTATGCTCTCCAAGCTAATTTCCATATTTCTAACATCTTACATTGTCTGTTTGTCAACTCTGTCCAATCCAAGTTTTGTATAACTGTCTGAACTCTTTTTCTGGGTCCTATAGCCTTTGCTCCACGGTCATTCTTCTTGACAATAGTCGAGTCTGTCTGACGTGATCAGTCTAATATAGCCGGGTTAGGGTACTAGGTAACACTTGCCCTCCAAAGTACGTCTTGTGAGTAACATGGCATGCTTTGAATCGGAAGAAGTCCGAATTAGTGGAAAGGAATCCATCCAACTTCCCGGTTGATCTCTATTTCCTCATCATCTTTCAATAATATAAGTTTGATGTCGCATTCCGTCAGTGTATACAAATTTGGTCACGCAGGGCTCACAGGCCTTCTTCTATTTGATCCGATCTCGAACTCGAGAGTTTTAGGCTCGATTGCACTTTCAATTGATTTCAAAAAGTTGAACTTTTAAATCATTCTTGTGCATATCCTCATACACATTTTTGTTGTTGGCTCCCAAACGTGTTCGAACGTTCACAGGTCATTGCTAATCTTTGTAGTATTCTGTATGCTCGTATTTGTAGTCGAACCTTCATGATAATGATCGTCAAATGTTTTTCTATTATACGCCATTTCTCATCTTCCGTCTTTCATTCCACTCATTCTCTTTTCACTTCATTTTTCACCATTCACTTATAGTACTATTTTTATTATATATATATATATATATTTTAATAAAGGGATCGACATCCGACTTGCCGATTCCTTGCTAGGGATACACGAATAAGGGTCGGAAGATCTTTGTGCCGATCCCTCTTCCCCGTCTTTGACTAGGTTACCCCCTATAACCGGTCTCTTCTCCTTACACGTGCATGTATTTAAGCACACCTTTCTCTCTTCCTACCCTTTACCTTTTTACTTCCTAATTTTTACTTTTATCATTTTCACCTACCCGTGGCATACACTTCTCATCGATCCCAAGTCAACAAATATCTCCAATTACATGCCTTAACTCGAACACGAATTCAACTTGCTCCCCAAAGTCGCTTCTCCTTTATCTTCGATCCAAACCACAATCGCTCACCCTTCAAATCTAGCTTGAGATATATAGGTACGAAACCATCCTTTAATCATGTAATTGACTTTTGAATCATGTGCTTGGGTGAATTTGCGTGTTTTCTAGATAGATAACATGGTGGGTTATACTAAGACACAAATGAGAAGAGGATGAAGGAGAAGGAGAAGGAAAACAGAGAGTTCGACTGTATTTTGCGAAAGGTTGGATAGGGATCGACATTGGATTGAATGGCGATGGGATGAAGGAACGTTAAGTGAAGGATCGGTGAGGAGGTTATATTAGATTAGGGGTCGGTACGGGTAGGCTTAGGAAAAAGGTTCGGTAGGATATTGTACTGTTGAGGGATCGGTTGGAAATGTGTTATGGAAGGGTCAATGTGAAGTTGCTTGGCGAGGGATAAGTGTTGGTAACTTAGGTGTAGGGATCGGTATAAAATGGTTTGGGTGAGGGTTCGGCATAGGGTGAAGGGATCGGTATCGACACTAAAAAAACTTAATCTAAGTCATTTGAACACTGGACTTCATATTTCCTTGCCTGAATATATTTGCATACTTGGATTGTCGAACTTAAGCTTAAAAGAACAAACTCCCGGGTTCCTCAATCTTGACTAAGCAAAAAAAAAAACTGGATAATAAACATCATAATTCAATATGCCGATAACCGATCCTAAAGCTTTCGTTGCCGACTAACTTTCTTGTCGATTGAGACGGTCAGCAACGAAGGTCTCCCTGGACAACTCCAAATCTTTCCATTCTATTGTTGCTTTTCTGATTTCAGACTGTTTATGTTTGTTTCATACTGCACTGCACTACACTAGTCCACACTTGGCATGGGGGGAACAGTTTACTATTTCTAATTTCAATTGTCTATTGAGTATAGCTAACATAGATCCCAAACGCACGAAGCGTTTGGTCAACATGTCTTCTGAATCAGCGACGAGACATATCGGTTCAGAAGTTGCCACTATATTTGAAAAACCTTCTTCGAGCCACCACGCAAAATAACCAGAAGCATCTAATCCTCAAATTAATCTCTTCTTCGATATTCCAATTCTACCAACAGAAACAATAGTCCAGCTCCTGATGCCTTTGTGGGTGCCATCGTTCTGGATAGCCCTGTCGATTCACAAGCATCTCGAATCGACGAAGCCGCTCTTCGTCGATTGTGCTCTATCCATAGGATCTCGTTCGAGGATGTTTTAGTTCCAACGAGGCAAGAAAGACCTCACCTGCCCCCGACCGGATATACAGGTGTAACAAGTTCATGTGCTAGGCTGGATGCATTCCACCTTTTAACTCCTTCGTTCGGAAGATGTTGAGGTATCATGGGATCGCCCCTACTCAGTTGCATTCCAATAGCTACGCCTTTATTCATGGGACTTTCCTCTTATTCATGAATGTTTTGTTCCACCTGCCAACTCCCAAAGACATCAGATTTATCTATAACTTTAAAAGACGACCAGGGAGTCCTTCTTACGTCTTCCTTGAACCTTCGCTGAACTGTCAAGTCTTGACGGGAGCATGGAACAAACTCTCCTTATTTAAGCATGAGTGGTTCTATGTGCGATGTCCTCCCGGCTTCGTGAGGAGATGGTTAGAAGGACGTAAGTGTTACATGCGTTTTTCTTTTAAGTTTGATGACCTAAGTCATAACTTCTCCTTTGAATATACTAACATCCGAAGCTCTTTCAGGTGTTCGTCCACGTCCCTAAGGCGCCAAGTTTTCTAAAGCCATGGCTGCCATCCGCGCCACTCCCATTGAGGATTGGGGTATTAAACTCCTTGTAACCGATGAGCTGCTATCTTTATTCAGGTCGTTGGAGGACGGCCGTAGAATCGAACTCCTCGGAAGCCAAGTAGTCCCGAAAATTGTTATTGAACAAAGAGAAGAAACAAACAACCTCGTCGTGCCCCCTACCGAGGGGACTCGAGAAGGTACCAAAGAGGGGGAGATCAAAGACTCTCAAGCTGATAAACCTGGAGATGACGAGTAGGCGTCAAAAAAGCGCTGTTAGCTGGTCCGTCGCAAGTTGGGAAATCGCAGACACCATTGAAGAGAAAGAAGAAGTTGGTGTACCGACTATGCAAAAGAAAGGCTGGATCAGATCCAGAATTCATTATTAATCCCTTCGAAGAAGAGTCATCTACTCAGTGACTAGAAAGTTCGTTAAAAGGATTCTCGGACCTTCAAATTCCGGAAGATATAATGTCCTATGACTTCCCCAGTATTAATATCGAAGGACTCAACTCTCCCACGAAGAGCAGTGAAGGCGTCCAACCTTCTAATAAAGGGGAGAGCACTACAATGAGTAAAGCCACCATTACCGGTCCATTCGGGGGAACACTAGGACACTCCACTGCACACTTGTTATTAATCTTTCGTATGAAAACTTTTAATATGTTCTTATTTTGTTTTTACAGGTGCAATGTCTCAATCTCGTGCCTTCAATCATCTCCAGGGTTCTTCTTCTTACCACTGCTCATGCCGAGACTCTGAATCCGTGCGACATCGGGAGAAGAATGATGGACGATAAAGATTATCATTCAAGGGAATCCTCTTCCTCATCTAAGAGGAAGTCCCAATCCCATGCTTCTCGTCATGATGAACACTCTAACTTCCCTGCTCGCAGCGGAGAAAAATCTTTATAGCACGGTCCTCATACCACCGCACCTCACAAGCAATATTTTTACTCATTTAGTTCAGGGCAGTCACGTGAGTGTCGCTCTGGCAAGCATCCACTTGCCACTTTTGATCCACTTCCACCGGTTCCCGCTCGCAATTCTACTACAGCAAAAAAGTTAGCTGAACTTAAAGCTACTTTTCCGAAAATCTGCTTTAATGGTCTCAAATTTGTCCCCTCCATACATGTCATTCCTGGACACGCCAAAGAGAGCTCATTAGCATGCATGAATGATGTATTCGTTCAGCACGAGTCATTTAATCATTTGGTCAAGAAAGTTTCCTAAGTCTCCATTGAGCGTCAGCATGAAATCGACCATCTTAAGTTGGAGGCTATCCATGACAAAGATATCATCAAGCATTAAGATGCTGAGTTGCTTGAATACAAGACCCAACTTGCAGAAGCTATAATAAGTGCAAAGGATACGACAGAGGCGGTAAGTCGCTTTGAGACTTCTCATAAGAAGGAAGTTGATGCGGCGCTTCAACGCAGCAGCATGCTTTCTCTAGAAAAAGATTCCTTGTAAAAGGAGAAAGATGCTATAGCTCACCGCGTTAGAGAGCTTAAAAAATTGTTAAAGAAGGAGAGGGAGGAGAAAGTTGAGGCGCAAGAGGAATCACAGAGATACTATAAGGAAATCGTCGAGGCAAGGAGCTTGAGAACAAAGCTCAACGAACAATTCGCCAAGATTGAGGCTTTGAAGGAAGAAGCCCGGAAGAGGGTAGAAAAGAAGTGCTTGAACAAGCTAACTCCTGGGTGGAGGCTGCTATCGAGTCCGGTAGGAATTAGATTAAGGACTTGTTCCATCCACTAATCATCAAATATAATGCAAAGGTCCTTCTCCATCGCGACTTAAGCTTTCTTGGTGAGGGATATCTCGAGTCACTTGCCGAAGCCTGGGAGCACATCGTCAAGATAAAGATGGAAGAGTTGGGAGAAGCATAATTCAATGAGGAAGAACTTGTGAGAGAAGTGCTTCGAGGAAACGAACCGTCTGATATGGCCGCCGCTAAACTTCAATTTTTTAAGGCTCGTGTACCGACTAAGGGAGAGGATAACATTGAGCCTTCTAGAACCAATTCTAAGGGTTCCTCTTCTATCCAAATAGTCGGACCATCATCTTCTCATGATATGGAGCAAAACCTCGGTTATGATCTGGACATGCCTAGCTTTGGAACACATATGCTATCATCCATTCTTGAGAGAAGCACTCCATTGACTACAGAAAGTCAACCGGACGCTGGTATCATATTGAACTTCTTCGAGTTTGAATTTTTTTTATTTTCCATGCGCAATGTCTTTCAAATAATGTCCATGATCTAACTAATTTTTGCAGGTCTTCTAGGCCCTTATCAGACTCCTAGGAGCGGTGCCGCCACGGAGCCATAGAAGAAGACTGATGTGCACGTAAATGTGCATATTTTTACTTCCATATTTAATCTAATTTAATTAAATAAATGAGCATATAGGGTGTTTTAACATGTTTAAACCCAAATTTAAATTATTTTCAAATCATCATATATTCATCTTCATGTAGGGGCAAAATGGTCATTTTTGTGCATATATTAATTTGAGAAAACTTACTTGGAATTTTTATGTTATTTTGTTGGAGTTTGAATTCAAATTACAAGTGGCTTCATGGAAAATATGCATGCACAAGAAGATACAAAGGAATGAAGATGGAAATAATTCATTTCATGAAACATAAAGGACACCACCTACCCACTTACCATGATGTACAAATTAGAAGCTAATGCACATGCTAATGGCCATTAAAGTTTCATGCACATTTAAATGGAGGATTATCTCATGCTAATGATAACTTAGTGGCCACACTTCCTAGAGGGGTAGTTTGAGCAGTTCCCAAAAATACGATTAGGGTTTCAAAACTTATATAAATATCCCATATGTTCATGTAATTACTCTCTCTTCCTCTCTTAGCCTTCTTTGAGCCTCCATTTTAGTTAGTTTAGTTTGAGGTTCAAAAATAAAATATAAGCTCTCTTTCTATTTTATGGCTACTTAGCTATTTTCTTCTTCTTATGTAATTTTCTTCTTAATGCAATTTTAATTCTTTCTTTTTTTATTTACATGCCTTTTCCTTTTATGTTAGTAGTGTAGATCTTTTTACTTATGTTAGTAGCTTAGATTTTATTTTATGCAATTAGATTAGTTCTCACTTTATTTTCATTAGCTTGCATTTTTCCTTTTATTTTTGTTTCATGTTGCAATCTACATGTGTTGATATGATAACAAACATGAGAGGCTAAACTCCATCAATTTAGGGGTAATGAAGCTCGCTTAATCATGTAGATTCGACATTTTGATAATTCTTGATCTTTTTTTGTGCTTAATGGAATTGCTTGATGTGGTTAAATTTATTGTTTTAGCTTTGAATTTGATAGCCTATATTGTTGACACCAAATAGGCTAGGCTTAAACAAACAAAACACAAATTACCTCTTTATCTACATATGATTATGGTAATGAAGTGATTTTAAAATCCAAATTTGATGGTCTATATTTCTAATCAATAGTTAATAGATCATGCTTATAATAGATTTTATTTTCAATTTCATTGCAATTTTCATAAGAGTTAAAAAGTGATTTAGTGGGTGTGTTATAGTTTGATGGCTTATGTTGAGCTAATTAATAGCAAAAATATTCCATACTTATGATAAACACATTAATTAAACTCAGTAATGACAAAAAAAGAGATCATAATTTCATGTTGTGTTGATTTATGTGATCAAGAGAGTGGATTTATCTCTAAATTGCCTTCTACTCTCATATTTTTATCCATTCTAGATTTTGTTAGTTTTTCACAATTTTTTAGCTTAACACTCTCAAATCTTGGTTTAATTTGATTGAATAGAATTTTTAAAATCTAAACAATTCCCTGCGGATCGACCCGTACTCGCCACACACTAACACTGTACGCCGTGCGCTTGCGGTTAATTTAAATTTAAAATTTGATCGGCTATTTTCCAATCCGATGGAAAGACAGCCAAAGTCCTAGCCGTTGTTGATATCCCGGGGCCCGATGCTTAAGTCATCGGTGCACTTGATGAAGATAAGCCCGAAGATTCACCCCTTGCCAATGACTCAGAAGATGTATTGATCACAGGTGCTTTGGAGCACACTACCAAAACTAGTATGAGGGAGCAGATCGAGGAGGAGGAGAAGTCAGAGCGTAAGGTTAAAGGTGAGCCCGTCGAGGTGGAAGTTGAAGATCTTGACCTTGTACCATTGCAAGTTATTCCACCAGGCGGGATGATTCCAGGCAAATCCCTCCTCCTACTTCAAGTATTCCGGCCAAAGGTGGCAAAGGGTCCCGGAAGAGAAGCTCAACCGACTCCACTCCTGAAAAATCAAAGAGGGAGAGAAAGTAGAAGAAATAGTCATTACTTCATGTCGTTGTACATAGTCTAAATAGTTATTTCTTTTCTCCATCAAAAGTGTTCGGGTACGAATCCCATTTTTCCCCTTTTATTGAAGCAACTTGTACTGAAACTTTGGGACTTGCGAATAATTTTTTTTGCTTTTGATTAATCATCGAATGAATCGTTATTTTGGTAGTTGAATGATTACTTTCCATATTAAAGTACTTGTAACTCATTGATTGAAAATTCCGTTAACTATTCACTATCTCCATTTCAAGGCCCCTCTGCGGTCATTGCCTTAAGCCATAAAAAATGCTAAGTCAGAGCTATATTGAGCTATCATATCCAGTCTTAAGTAATTTGTACTCCTCCCGTCGATTTCAGGTCGGAGTTGGTGGGATAGTGAACAGTCGGAATCCGTTCACCTATGGTTGGGGTTTACATGTCATTACGTGCTCTAGGGACTTAGAGTTATTATGTGAGCGGTTGGTCAACGCTCAATTTATTTATACTCCGGTCCGCATTGCGGGGACCTAAAGTTTTCTCGTGGACGGTGGGCATCTGCCCGATTTGTTTATACTCTGGTCCGCACTCTAGGGACTTAGAGTTGCTTCGTGGGCAGTCGGTATCCATCCGGATTGTTTTATACTCCAATCTACACTCTGGGGACTTAGAGTTTTTTCGCGGGCAGTCGGTATCCGCTCGAATTCTTTTTATACTCCAGTCTGCACTCTGGGGACTAGTTTTTTTGTGGGCAGTCGGTATCCGCCCGAATTTTTTTATACTCCAATCTGCACTCTAGGGACTTAGAGTTTTTTTTGTGGGCAATCGGTATTCGCTCGAACTGATTTTATACTAGTCCCCATTCTGAGGACTTAGAGTTGTCTCGTGCGCAGTCGGTATCCGCCCGAATTGTTTTTATACTCCAGTCCGCACTCTGGGGACCTAGAGTTTTTTTTGTGGGCAGTCGGTATCCGCCCAAATTGTTTTTATACTCCAGTCCGCACTCTGGGGACTTAGAGATTTTTTTCGTGGGCAGTCGGTATTCGCCCGAATTGTTTTTACTCTGTTCCGCACTCTCGGGACTTAGAGTTGTTTCGTGGGTCGTCAGTATCCACCCAAATTTTTTTATACTCCAGTCCGCACTTTGGGGAGTTAGAATTTTTTCGTGAGCAGTCGGTATCTTCCATATTCATTTCAAGCCCACTGTTCGGGTAGGAATTTTTCAACCTTCGGATTACCAGCCACATTTGTTCCCTATTGCATGTCCCATCCTCCGGATCATTCATGGGAATTATTATCGAGCAAAGTAGTGAAGCTCATCCCATTCGATCCCATTGAGGATTAGTATGATTGATCGGTTTCAAACTCCAAGAGCCCGTCCACATATCACATATATTGATGTCAATCAGTTTGATTATGTACTTAGCTTAAATGCCATGACAACCATATAAGCAAAGGAAGTTTGAGCCTTTAGTCATCAAATGGAAAAGAACAAACTATTCTGTCTTATTACATATTTGGAGAAATAAAATGATAAAGCAAATATAGAAAGTAAAAGAACTGAAATGCAAAGAAAATGTTCTAAGTGAAATAGCATCGTAAATGCTCGCTATTCCACGCTCTTGGAAGTGTAATGCCATCGATAATTGCTAGCTTGAAAGTTCCTTCTCCAAGCCTCTGTTCGATGACATACGGTCCTTCACCCGTTTTAGGACGAGATCGCCGACTTTAAAGGTTCTCGATCGAACTTTAACGTTGTAATATCGGGCGACTCGATGTCGGTGTGCAGCCGCTCACGAATCGGCTTCCTCGCGCTTCTCATCTACAAAGTCCAAGGATTCCAAGAGAAGATCTTTGTTCATTTTGGGGTCATAGTAGGTCACTCGATGAGAAGGGACTTCGAGTTCCACTGGAATAACGGCTTCAGAGCCGTAAGCAAGAGTAAATGGAGTATGGCCAGTCATAGACTTGTGAATGGTTCTGTAGGCCCAAAGCGCCGTAGGAAGTTCATCCACCCACTTGCCTCTAACCTTTTCCAAATGTTTTTTCAAAATAGACTTTATAATTTTATTTATAGCCTCAACCTATCCATTTCCCATAGGATGAGAGACCGCTGCAAACTCTTCTCAATGCAATATCTCCAGCAAAATTCTTTAAATTTAGCACTATCGATGAGTCCCATTATCTGTTACGATGGTTCGTGGAAGACCGAAGCGACATATGATGTTTCAAACAATGAAATTGATTACTTTCTTGGTTGTGATTATGGCTAATGGTTCTGCCTCGGCCCATTTGATGAAGTAATCAACCACGACAATAGCATACTTCCCACCGCCTTTCGAGATTGGAAAAGAGCTGATGATGTCAATACCCCACATAGCGAATGGCCATGGACTGACCATTTGTGTGATCTCTATTTGCGGAGCTCTTGGGACTTTCGTATATATCTAGCATTTGTCACATCGTCTAACATAATCAGTAGCATTTCGGTTTATAGTTGGCCAATAATATCTATAACGGAGTATCTTCTTTGCCAGTGTTTGCCCCTAGTATGATCGTTGCATTCTCCCTTATGAACCTCTTTCAGAACACGCTTTATCTCGTCATGAGCGATACACTGGAGTAAGGGAACAGAAAACCCTTTTCTATACATAGCTCCTTCCTGCATAATATACCGCGAAGTTTTGCGAAGGACTTGTCGCTTTTCGTTTCTCCTTTTAGGCAAGATTCCATGCAACAAGCAATCTTTAAATGGAGTCATTCACGATTCCCTCTCGGGTCCCGCTTCTAGTACTTGATCAATTTCTATCATATTTACACTTGGGTTATGTAATATCTCGATTGGAACCAAACCCATCTATTACGCATTGCCAGTACTAGCGAACTTTGCCAATGAATCAGCCTCTTTATTTTTCTCATGTGGGATATGTGAAATGTCATAGTATTCGATATCCGCCAACAACTCCTGAACTTGGGTAAGGTATGGGGCAAGTCATTGTCCCTTAGCCTGATAGTCTCCTCTGACTTGATACACCACCGATTGTGAGTCGCAAAAGATTTCAAGAGACTTCACTTCGAGCTCTCTAGCAAGTCTAAGTCCAGAAATCAATGCTTCATGCTAAGCCTCATTGTTTGTAGCAAGAAAATCAAGCTTCAAAGCATAGTAAATTGACCGGTTCTCAGGGGTTACAAGCATAATCCCAGCTTCGAAATAGTGACCATTAGATGCTCCATCAGTGTACAACTTCCATCGCATGGTAGGGAGTCTGCCGCCTTCCGAAGGCTCGTCTTGTATGGTAAATTCTGCAATAAAGTCTACCAGCGCTTGACCCTAGATGGCTCTTCGGGGAAGATATGTAATGTCGAACTGGCTGAGCTCAATGTTCCATTTAAGCGACCTTCCATATGTCTCAGGTCGCTGTAGAACCTGTCGTAACGGCTGGTCGGTGTAAAGGTTGATCGGATATGCCTGGAAATACGGACGAAGTTTCTATGATGCGATTAGCAAGTAGTATGCTAATTTCTCTATCTTCAGGTAGTTCCTTTCTGCTCCTGTTAACCGCTTGTCAACATAATACACCGACCTCTGAATCCGGCTCTCCTCACGAATCAAGGTGGCACTTATAACATGCGTTGATACTGCCAAATAGATGTACAACTCCCATGATCTACCGGCTTTGACAAGACATGGGGTCTCTCCAAATGATTAACCAGAGCTCGAAACGTGTCTTCACAATCCCGCGTCCATTCAAAGTTTCTCTTTCCCTTCTTAATCAGATCAATGAAAGGAATGCATTTGTCAGTTGCCCTAGAGATAAATCGACTTAATGCAGCAACCTTCCCATTCAAACTTTGCACTTGTTTAACGGTTCTGGGTGCTTGAATATCTCGAATACCCTGAATATTTTCTGGATTAACTTCAATTCCTCGAGCATTGACAATAAAGCCCAAGAACTTCCTTGACGCAACACCGAATGATCATTTCAAAGGATTGATCTTCGGGTTATAAAATTGGAGGATGTCAAACATCTCTGCCAAGTTTCGAATGCGGTCGTTTGATCATCGTGACTTCATGAGCATATCATCCACATAGACTTCCATTGTCCTCCCAATCTGATCTTTAAACATCTGATTAACTAAGCGTTGATAGGTTGCTCCAGCATTCTTCAACCCAAATGGCATTACCACGTAACAGTACAATCCAACAACCGTCACAAAGCTAGTGTGTTCTTTATCGAGGACATGCATCGGGATTTGGTTATATCCCGAGTATGCATCCATGAAGGATAAAAATTCATGCCCTACAGTCGAATCAACTAGCTGATCAATCCTTGGAAGGGGAAAACTATCTTTAGGACATGCCTTGTTCAAGTCTGAATATTCGATGCATGTTCTCCACTTACCGTTCGCCTTCTTTACCAGCACGTGATTAGATATCCATTTAGGATAGAGGGCGCCGTGAATAAACCTATTGACTTTCAGTTTATCTACCTCCTCTTTGAGAGCAACGGATCTCTCCGGATCCATGCCTTGCCTTTTCTGTTTTACCGAACATACTTTGGATCAATGTTTAATGCATGGCTTACGATGGCATGCGAGATCCCACACATGTAAAAATGAGTCCAAGCAAAAGCATCCAAATTCGCTCGGAGAAAATCAGCAAGTTCTCTCATCATTGAAGGGCTAAGCTGCGATCCAATCTTCATGACCCGTGATGGGTCACTGTGGCCGACAGTTATATAAATCATCAGCTCAGCCGGCGCCGCCTTAGTCTCCTTGGACTCCTCTTCATCATCCCTCGGATCTATATCTCTATAGAACCGACTTTGGCCCCCAAGCCAAGGCTTAGTTGCCATTTGCCAATCTTCAGTAACTTGGGTGCCGACAGATTTGTCCGCACCCTTTCCCTTTTCCCTACACCGAGCTTCACTCAACTCACCCACATAGCAAGCATGTCCAGTCTCTATATCACCATGCACCACTCCTACTCCATTATCAGTCGAAAATTTCAAAGTCAAACATCATGGGGCAAGAGCTACCAAAAATTCAACCAGGGCCGGTCGTCCCAGAAAAACATTGTACGGTGAGTCAACATCCAAAACAATGAACGGTAGGATCCGCACTCTCCTAGGTTCACCTTCCCCCAATTCCACTAGCAACTCCACATAACCAACTGCCTCAGTCGCCACACCATTGAAACCATGTATGCGAGCTTTAGATGGTTTCAAATCTTTAGCCTCCATTATCATTTGATCACAAGCCTTCTTGAAAATAATATTTACCGAACTTCCATAATCAATCAAAAATTTTCTCACCAAAGCAAGGCCAATCATGGAAGAAATGACCATCGGGTCAATTGTCGGAGCCTCTTCTCTATCTGCATCCCCGCTCCTGAACACTATATCATCACCATCATACGTTGTTGCTTGGCTGGAGTTCCATCCTCCGTATTTGAACAATACTCAAAATCCACATGCCTCATCGTGCTGGCGTAACGCTCCATTTCCTACCAACTTCTATCCGTAGGATGTGCCCTCCAACTATCATGTTTATCACTAATCTTCCTTCGATCCGTGCAGGCTCCTCAGCCCAACCCGGAACTTGTCCTCGATTCGGGTCAAACGTCCCCTGTCCGTCATTCTACGGAGCTTTCACGAACTCTGCAACTTCTTTTCCCGAATAAACTTCTCAACAGCATCTTGGAGATGCCTGCACTCATTTGTATTATGCCCGTAACACTCATGAAATCGGCAATACTTTCCAGTCTGTTTCTGTGCCTCTGTTGACTCCTTTGGATGCGGCTTCTTATATTGAAAAGTATTACAGGTGGATCAGTAGATATTCTCCAGGGATGCGTTTAAAGACGTGTAGTTGTCATACATAGGAATCCTAGGCTTTGATCTTCCAGGCTCCCTCTTTCGATCTCAATTCCCTTCACCATTTCTCTTATGTTGATTCGGCTTGTTCCGATCATTGACCTGAACCTTCCTAGAACTCTCGTCAGACTGCTTTATTGCAATGTTGCTTTGTACCGCTTCTCCTCTCGATTCCACAAAATTTCTTTTTCTAGAGGACCTGGCTACCTCCTTCCTCATAAACTGAG
The DNA here is from genome assembly GCA_030737815.1 of Allium fistulosum. Classification (NCBI taxonomy): domain Eukaryota; kingdom Viridiplantae; phylum Streptophyta; class Magnoliopsida; order Asparagales; family Amaryllidaceae; genus Allium; species Allium fistulosum. The sequence continues at coordinate 1,285,675,032 of CM060903.1, read as the reverse complement.
TCGCCTTTGAATAGAAGCATTCCAACATGGCCAGCAGTTTTCCACCTAGCCAATCAGCAAACTCAGATTCTAGATCAACCCATCTCGTCACGACCATTAGTATAACATGGTCATTTGGGTTACTGACTTCTGTAGCCGTGATATAAAATCGTCCCAAGTAGTCCTTCAGCGATTCCCTTAGAGCCTGGTTTACGCTGGATAGTGACATCATGTCTTTAGGACAAGTGGCGTGAATCCAGAACTGCTCCACAAACTTTGTTGCTAGTTCATCAAACCTTGAAACCGATCGTGGGGGTAATCTTGTAGACTGCATCGTCGCAATCCCAGAGAGGGTTATAGGAAAGCATCTACATTTGGTTGCGTCATTGGCTCTTGTTGAGTCCATAAACCATTCGTACCTCATAATGTGCTGCCCGGGGGCAAATTTTCCCTCATGGGCAGGCATCATAGGCATGTTGAACCTTCTCGGGTACATCGCATGTAAAACGTTGTCAATAAATGGAGTATGGCTCCTCGAAATTCCCTAATCATCATTTTTCAAACTCTGGTTCTCCCTCACCATCTTTTTGACCATCGCTGATAAGTCCGGTGTTTGGATTGGTGGTGCCAAGTGGTGGCCACGCTCCACCTCACGTAAATGGTCCAGTTGATGTCTACAGGCCATTTAACGCCTCCTTGGTCTATCATCCTCTTGATGTGCACCTTGAGCATTCATCTTGTTGTTATTCCGGAGGGGTAGTTGGTCAGCATTCAAACAGACTCCTACATCCAAGCCTCTGGAAATAGCTTCAGACCGATTCCCCAAGTGTAGTTGGGGGACCTCTCCTCTGGAGGAGAGATCGGCCCCGATCCCTAGGGAGGGATCGACACCAATCCGTCTTGGCAGACCATGTTGGTTTGCTAAGCGATGGTCCAACATCCCAGCTTGCTCTCCTTTGACACTGCGATGTCTACGCCTGTGATGTTCATCTTCTGATGAGGTTGAACCCTCGACGCTGAGTAAGAAGCAAGATCTCTTCTGGCGCTCTGAAGCTGCTATTGGGAAATCTGGTTCATTAGGTTAGCATTAGTCTAGATTTGCTCGTTCAGCTACCTACGGCTCTCCATTAACTCCCTCATCAAGTTGGTTAATTTAGCTCTAGTTATAGAATCAGCGGGGTTCTAGACTTCAGTAGGTTCCACATTCAAATTTGCAGGCTGGTTGCTTGGAGCTCCTTATTGAATGCTAGCAGTTTCATTTGCATCAACATTCTGGGAAGTTAATCTGGTATACCTCACCATTCTGGACTTCCTCGCTTAGATTCTAGTAAATCTAAGTAGTATGTGCAAGCATTTTAAGATGAACCTAGATCACCTTCGGGGGAATTTCTCAATCCAGTAGCAGCAAATGGGATCCTAACGGGCTGAGAATCAGGTTCTCGGTGAAAGTACCAAAATCTTTGCAACCAAATTGGCCACAAACACCCAAGAATAGATTTGTGTAGTAAAATAAATGAACAAACTAAATTAAAATGGAGGAATATACCAAATTAATACGAAAATCACAACAGAAAATAGGAACGACATGATTTATAATTGTTCGACGCTGATTGCCTACGTCCACTTTGAATATTCTCTTTATTGATTCATAATAATCTTGATTACAGTAGGAAACAACAAAAAACAAGAGAATAATAGAGGAAATTGATTACAATAATAGTGATATTTAACCAACAGCGTAAAGACCCATAGAATGACCCCATGGGCTTGTATTTATAGGTGAAGGCAACCACAAATCTGACTAGAATCTCGGCAACAAGACCTCCTCATCCATATGAGCCCACCATAGAGAGCGCTAGGCCCAAATCTCAATGGAGAGGGATCAGTACCGATCCCTCCATATGTTGAATTTGGGTCAGCAATCCCTATGGTAGCTTCATCATGCATGAATATGATGGTATCTCAAGTGTCATGATGATTGGATATGTGAAGCTCGAGTTCTCACTTGATCTTTGGTTCAAATTTACACTAAAGTTATCTCCGCCGACCCCTATACACTGGACCATGCCGATCCATCTTGCTTTATTAATGCATGTCGACCGCTCTTGCTTTATGGAAGTATGCCGATCCATCTGGCTTTATGGAAGTATTCTGATCCGTCTGGCTTTATAAATGTATGCCAATCCCTTAATTCCCTAAATGCAATGCTGATCCCTCATTTACACTACTCATGTTGATAATCCATTCAAACAGACACACCCATCCTTATGTTTTAGTTTGCTATACCGATCCCTCTAGTATCTTACCTATATTGGCAAATGACTATGTCGATCCCTATGCTATCCAAGTCGATTTCCATAATTCTGACATCCTGCGTTGTCTGTCAACTCTGTCCAATGCGAGTTTCATATAACTGTCTGAACTCTGTTTCTAGGTCTTATAGTCTTTGCTCCATGGTCATTCTTCTTGGCAACAGTCGAGTCTGTCTAGCGTGATCAATCCAATTTAGCCGGGTTAGGGTACCGGATAACACAAAATAGTCGTGGTTTGGTAGTTCGTAAACCAAAGCAATAAATTATTTATAAATGGTATTTTTAATTCTTTAAAAATATGGAATAAATTATATAAATATTTTAAAACGTTTTAAAAGAGATTTGAGTTATAAAATGGATTTCTAAATGATAGAAAATTTGTTTTGATCAAATAAGCCTTAATAACACTATTCACAGCGCTTTTTGCAGCACATTTTAATAACTTTTGAAATATAACTTTAAACTTAAGTATTCTTTACTAAATCTTTTATAAATGTTTTCAAATAAATAATCAATTATTTTATAGATGATTTTGAAGTTTTACAATATATTTTAAATTTTTTAAATAAACGATTTAAAGAAAAGCTGTTATAATCAAGTGATTTAATCTTGACTCTAAAACCGACAAGTAGACTGGATTTTTTTACTCCTGAGATCTGGATGTAAGGTGCTTAAACTAAGGGGATGTTTAGGAGCAACCAGTGCCCTAGCTCACCTCGTCTTTTTCCTAGACGAGGAATATATAAGGTCGAAATGTCGGAAACGAGGCAAGTATAATAGATTAATTTTTTCCAAATTTAATAAAACTTGGATTATATAGAAATAATCTTCTTATACTTGGTATTAAATTCAGAGGAGGGAACCCGTACTATCCATGTGAATTTAAAAGGTGATTTCATTGTTATTCGATGGATAATAAAGGTTGAATACGAAAATTGATATCGAGTAGAATTAGTATAATTTCTGTGCATCCGATTCTGCTTAAAATTAATTGTTTTAGGTTTACAGTAAATGGTGTCTTAAATAACATTTTTTGACCCATTTTAAAAAGTTATGATTTGGAAATAAGAAATCTTTGTTAAGATTTAAATAAATGATTTGGAATTATTTTAATTCATATGGATCCTTTTACTTAAAATTAATCGTTTTGGGTTTATAATAAATGATGTCTTAAATAACATTGTTATTTACTTGTTTAAAAAGTTATGATTTGGGAATAAGAAATCTTTGTTAAGATTTAAATAAATGATTTGGAGATTTTTTCCTGATTAAAGGATGAAATGATTTGGAATTACTCCAAGATTAAAAGAGGTTTTAATTAAACAAAGATTTGGTAAATGAGGTTTGATAATCCCATGTATACTGAAAAGAAATGGTTTTAAAATGATATATATCTCTAAGAAGATATTTTGGATAAAGGATACAAATTAGTGGAATATCAATCATCCACTTAACATCTTTTTACCAACAATTGGTTCAGAGAAACCGAGGTTGGATTTGGAGGACTCCTATCCAAAAACCACTTTAAACCAACTTACGAGTTCAAAAGTGAAGACATGTTAAAGACAATGAAGTTGAAGGCGGGGATCTTCATAATGAAAGGACTGCTTATTGATAATTCTAGAGTAGCTCCCGAGATAAATAAATAGCAATGGTCCCTTTATTCTAGGATCTTCGTATGCAAGGACTACTTGTTACTAAACCTAGGGGTAATGTCTAATAGGAAGTGGTAAGAGAGTACCTTCGGTTTGTCCTATTCCTGGATAACTTGTATGGATGGATGTTTGACATTGCATTTCCAAGATCGCAGTGCATTGATCTCTACAAATATACATTTGTTTGATGGTATAGGAGTTAACCCCTCTTATATGTAACAGCCTTCTTTAAGACCTATGACCTCAGAGGTTGTACTTTTGTTGAAATCAACAGTGTGTTGTTGGAAATGGCAATGTGGCATTTTAACTGAAAACGTTATGAGAAAGGTAAACGTTACCTCAAACCTCACACCTGGTGAATTGTGAAACAGAGGTTGCTTTAAGGCTAAGTAGATCGCAACCATCAGGGTATGACACCACCTTTCTAAATTTATTTATTTCTACCCGTTATAATGTTGAGTTTAAATTTTATAGTTTATGCTATGAGATGTCTCGAAGAGGTCGGGAACGGTCGGGGTAATATCATATTTTGTGCTACCATACCATTTGTTGGTTTCGGGTAGGCCGGTCTTAATTCACAAAGGACCATCTGTTGGTGACCTTGGTACATTCCTCTAGAAATGTAGTGTATGGGAGGTAGTTCCTTACCTCGCTATTCATTGGAAATCCTAATCTCAAATAAGTTCCTTTGGTTTTAGTTGTAAACCTATATTACCATCAAATTTAACCAATGTAACAATTTCGGCTATTTAAATATGTTTATTTGAAAGGTTTTCAAAGAGTGTCATTAAAAATAATATCACTGGATTTTTTGTAGAAATAATTTGTTTATCATAAGGTAAAAACTCGTTCCGTGTTTATTTGCAGCGTGGTCTTATGGGATACCTTTTGTTTTCAAATACTCGTATTTAGAGTTTCTCACACTAGTCCCATGACTAGCCTGGAGTTTATTTTTACCCTTAAACTTTGGGTGTCATATTTTTTCTGGCAGCCTAGTAATCAGGTTTAGTTTGAAGCATTTTGAAAGAGCTCAAATCATGTAGCTAGAAGATTCTTCTGAAGATTTTTATCCTTTCCACCACAATTATATACTATTGTATTCCGCATTTGTAGGGGCAAAGATTTATAACTATCCATGTTGATGTTAAGTTAAACTTTAATAAATGTATTTAAAATTTTCCACTATAAAGGTTATATGCTGAAATAATATATGTTATTCTATTTGTGTAAGATTTTGTTCTTTCTTTATTTTCTTCTTTCCCTTAACGATCGAGTTTTCCGGCATTTGAATTTGCAGCACATGAATACTGTGTATTAATGCCAATTTTCGAGGGTCGAAAATCTCATTCGTTACAGGAAAGGCCCATATTTCCTCAAGAAGACTCGTTGTCACTTATGCGACATCAGGAAACATATCTTTCTCCTTGTGCACATCCCATAAACCACACGTCGCTACTTGAATTGGTAGAACCATGTTCGATTATGCCATAACTCCTTACATGCATCCCGTAAGCCACGTGTCGCTTCTTGGACTAATGGGACTGCATCTAAGCAAGCACACCTCCTATGCGCCACACTATAAGCTGTACAAAGCTGCGTGAACTAATGGAACCATGTTCAATAATGCAACACACTCATAATCTATTCAATAGGTTGTATATCGCTCCTTGAACCGGTGGAACTACATTCTAGAAAGCGATACGCATACCTAACTGGAAAAGTGCTTCTTACTCTCTGGATAAGAGGTGTTAACTCCAAAGCTGTGAGATCGACGGAAAAATTGATTCCAACTCCCCAAGTACCAGCGCTGCCCCGGTGATGCTGGGAAACCCTATTTGTATCCAGGTTATTGACGTTACTTTGATAACATCGATAGTTTGGTAGAATCTCCTAAGCACTATCGTCGCTTCAGCAACATTGGGAAATTTATATATTGAAGGATTGGAAGAAATCAATCTCTGCTTTCTAAGAGACCGGCCCCACCCTGGTAGTGCCACGAAGATTCCAAACCATAAGATCGACGGTAAAATATGATTATTTTCCTTTAAGTATTGGCATTGCTCTAGCAATGCTATTAAATCTCAAATGACCAAGTTGGTTCGAAAATCAGCGCATGCTTGCCTAAACTCGACATCACTCGGAGATAGCGACACCATAGGAAAACCCAAAGGATTGAGCCGTTCATGGATTTCCAGAGGTAGAAACTGGCACGCTGACCGGATCTCAATACCAAACTTGGAGAAACTCAACCACGATCGAAGTGCAAAATGCCCAGAATCGCGCATCAAAACAATAAGTTCCCGAAGATAGAAGATATTGAACAACTCGGACTAGGGGTAACCAGAGAGTCGTCCAAAGTACCCTGATCACTTATCAAGTGTTTAGGTCAAGCGTTCAGGACAACCAACACTATGGAGTGGGGGGGGGGGCACACTAACACTTGGTCGAAATAAAACAAATCACAACATAATTCTGTTATGCCAAACAAAGAATTTTGGCAATCACAACAGAACTAAGCAAAGTAGTGTTCAAAAATCATTGAAAATTTCACTATTCACATAAACAAAGTTGCAGTAAATAAACTAGTACACTACTCAAACTATTTACATGCATATTGTTGCAATAAATATGCACATCACCCAGTAAAATGGTATATAATATAGAAATTGCAAGATGGGCAATCGTATTATGTACACACACAATGGTATATGAACATGAACAATACCTAGAGTATAGTGAAAGTACACAGGAAAGAATACAGTAGAAATGCTAATCATTACCAGTATCGTTCTTTGCACAATTCAAATAGCGAGGGCCGTACTGGCATAATATTGGCCTGTTTGGACACAACAAATCAAAATACAAACTCCAATGACGCAACAAAAAAGAAAAGAAACACCAAGTATAAAATCTATACTTGTACAGATTCAAACAACACAAAAAACACATACAAAAGACCATCGGAACTCCACTCCACCAGCGCTCGAGCACACCATCATCTCTTTCCGCCTATGTTGCCTTTGGTTGAGCGGATCTGGATCTTCTTTTACAGTCCTTACCAGTCTCTCCTCCTGTGGCCGGGCCAAACTCCTTAGATCCTCTGGTGGCTACACTTTCCTCCATTAACATCCGTAGCTTGATAGTGGCCGGAGTCTTGCGCTTTGCCTCCTCCTTTTCATTCTTTAATTAAAGTCATTTATCTTCCTTTTATAGCCTCTCCGGCATCATTATCTTGCATATTGGCCCTGACTCACTAGTAACTGCTATCTCTTTATCTACAGATATAGAGACGTCCTCCAGATTTTGCAGCGCTTCTGTCTGCTCAGAATCGGTTCCAGGCCCAGAGCTAGAGATGGAATCATTCTAGAAGCAACTGTGGAGATGGTGGTGGAAGCAGTGAAGAGAGTAGTGGCTCCTAAGCTCCAAGTAGCTGGGGCAGTGAAGGAAGAGTTGGCTGACCTACAATTTCGAAAACACAGTTGTATAGTTTTAGTAAAAGATTCTAGAGTGAATCAAAGCGCCTGGAACACTGGAGAGATGAGGGAAATACTTGATCTAGGAGTTTGAGTTTGGTCACGAACTACAACTTCGATGTCTCCTCCGCTAGTCCCTATCTCGAAGGGTTGCACGATAGCTAGATAAAGGTATGGCTTACCTAAGGCTTTAGAAGATAGATGAATATGAGCAGCTTCGTAAATGGTGGTTGTGGATACCGAAACGCTTACCGTTTGCACTTGGGAAGTAGGAACAAGTGTTTCACGCTGATCCAAAGAGCTTGGGGCAGCAAGAGCCTTGGTAGTGGCATCAGTGGCACCCTTCTCTCTCTTATCAAAGAATGTATCTACCGACTGCCAGAGAGTCTATGTTTCTAGAGCTTAGGTAGGCAGCCATTAATTCTTCCTTGGAGCTCACACCCATGACCTTCTTCGACCTTACTAGCACTTCTTCCCAGATAGTGGCGAGAGTCCGAGGATAATCACTACCAAGCCATTTCAGGCTGCCCCTATTCATCACATTGCAAGTTTAGAGGTAAAGCAAGTGGGCGTCCATCTGGCCTATCGCCTCAATATACTCTATTTGAAGCTTTGAAAGCTCCGACAGTGTAACAAGGTGGTCAATCTCTTCTACCAGTTTACCACATACAGCTTCTTCTTTCTCCTTGGCCAATAGTGCGTTCTCCTCGCGGAGTCGGGTATGTTCGGTGGCTAGTTCTACAGTGGCGGCCGCTAAACCAGTAATGGTATAATCTTGCAATTTAATAGTATTCTAAGCAATAGTGATCTGCTCTGTTAGTTTGTTGGATTCTTTATAGGCATCCTTGAGCTAATCTTTAACCACGATAAGTGCTTTGTCGTGAGCCCAGTTCGCCTCAGTCAATAACTTGTCGCTGGTAGCCTTTCTCTTTAATGCTGCATCGCTCTTAACTTTAAGCTTGGCTATTTCAGTATCACAATCCTTGATCGCTTTATCAAGATATGCCCTTTCAGCCTCGAATGAAAGAATTTCTTGATAATTGATGCGATTCACGTCTAAAAGGGACTTCATGAGATGCTGTCAATCGAACGCAGCTTCTAATTCCTCGTGGACTGGCTCAAGTTTGCGAAAGGAAGTGGCTCTATTGGTGGGCTTTATGTTCTTGTCAAACTTGACACCCTTTAAGAAAAAGTGCGGGTAGGCATCTTATAGCATGTGTGGACCAGGCGGGAGTACAGACTTGTCCCTTTGGCTAGAAGAACCGGGGGCAACTGCAGTAATTATGGTTTGGGATGAAGGGACTTCCAGCATTGCGACTGTTTGATCTTTGGTGCAAGGGGGAGCAATGGATAATGAAGCCTCATGGCATTCATAAGAGTCATTGTGACACTTGTGTACATCATCGGGAGCACTATTGTCATCATCCCATTTTCTTTTATCTCCCCTATCGTACTCTTTCTCCAAGTGGCAGGCCTCCTCTTTTCTCTTCCTTCTCTCCTCGTCCGTTTCACGATGAGAGCAATTGGAGGTATTCGATGTTTAATCCTTATAGGTGCTAGATTTTTGACAAAGTTGGTGGTACACTCCACGACCCATGGAACCCGAAACAAAAAGGAAAGTGGAGTTAACGCTTTGAATAGGAAAAACGACTTGATGCAAAAATGCGTTTTCGTGTCCCTAAAGTGAAGTGTGTAGTGCCAAATGTACTCTACCAACCATATCGACATGGTTTAGGGTTGGATTTTTCCACCTATGCTCATAAAAGCGCTAAAAGAGATGTCCATTTACGAGCCGATCTCTCCTAACATCTCGCTAATCAAGATATCCCCGAACCCATTCACACAATCGAGATATCTCTTAAAATATTAGAAGTTGACGTATCTCCAATGGGAGATGTAGCAACTTGACTCCAATAGATCGTCGAGTTTCAACAGCGGTTGTTCTGGAGGAGGAGAGATCGAGAGCTTGGAACTCAATGCCTTAGCATTTAGCAGATCCGGAGAAGGTAAGTTGGGGAGATCAAAGCTCATCTCCAATGACTTGCCAAAAGACTTATATCTTTCTTCGATGATGTGAAAGTCACTATCTTCATTATCTGAACCTTCTTCACCTCCTTCTACCACCACCTATTTCCCGTCTCTCCTTTGAAACGACTTATCTTCCTCCTTAGGGATCCGGGACATCTTGTGTGTCTATTCCTCATCTCTCGTAATGTCCTCTATGGAAAGTAAGTCCGCGTTAGGTTTAAGAACTTCATCGGGCTGAATGTCACCCGATGGGCCAACCATGTCCTTTTGAGCTTCCTCGTCGGAGTTACGTGTATGGGTGAAAGAATAAGTGTACCTCGTAGAGCCACTCGAAGACGAGGGTTCTTCATCCATAGAAAATCTCTCAGGATGAAGCAAGTTGAACTGTCGAAGGTTCTCATTCATCGAAAGGAACTCTACTGTGCGCTCGGAAGCTCTCACAACTTTCAGTGTTTCAAGCATTGCTTGAGCTCATTGCTGCTATCCCGCCTTGGGATAGCTATAGAAAAGGATAAAGATAGTTAGGAATATGAAGCATTCTAGTCGTGCAGGTGCTAAGGAACGAAGACTTACTTCCTAATACCCAAAGAAGGTTGAAATCCTCTGGACACCAAACAAAGAAATATTCATTCCTAAAAGCTGAGCATTTGTTATGGAGATCTTTGATTAGCCTACAACCCCTCCATGCTTCTATGGTTATGAAGGAAGGGCAATCTTGTTTCCTTTTGAACTATAGAAGGAATATCAACTCGTTCATTCATGGAGACCGCCCAAGCCTAATCATGAATAGAACATACAAGGATCTTAGGAGTGCATAGCCATATGAATTTGGAATGGCACGAGCCCTATCCTAGAGCACCGCTGATAGGAATCGATTAAATGGTGGCATGGCACTACTCAGGAACATGTACCGGTTGCATACAGTAAAATTCTCAGGAGGATTGTGTGCCAATTCAGCTTAAGTAGGCAATCAAACATCTTCTTTGAAAGCCATGTCGTGCACATATGTTCCTTAGCATCTTGGCCGTTAGGAATGATGGCACTGGTTCTGGAGGGTCGGCTAGAATTCTCATCTCAGGAGGTAGCTGACTAAGAGCAGGTTCGATGGGAACGAGCGGGCCATAGAAGTCAGTAGGAACAGGTTAACTTGAACCTATAGGAATAGATGGGGGAACTGGAGCAGTAGATGATTCAACCTCTGAAGGTGCAGATGCCCCTTCACTAGACTTACAGTGAGATGACTGGCGCGCCATTCTAGACAATAAAACTCGTTAATCATGGTTAGGTATACTTTATTTTTAATAAGTGTTCCAGTGCGGTTAACACTTGGAATCCAAAGGAAGTCAGCGTGTGCCGACCAATCAAATTCTAAACATTGACCAGGGCAAATGCAGTGTGTCGTCTATATGAAGTGGGTCTAGTGTCCCAAATACTATGAACGAGCTATCCTGTATAGGTAACTCAATTGTATGGAGAAAATAATCTACATCGTCCTTTGCAATTATCCTTTAGTACTTACCCATTATCGATCGATGATCGGTAATGGATCTGTTGTCCGGAGCGACCCGGAAACATTTTTCTTTTTAGGATTATAGGAAATGTAGAAATGGAATGTCGATGCGAAGGAATCATCCAATATGTCCGAGTTCAAGCTCAGATCATCATATTAAGATTAGTTCGACAATTGAAACCTGGCTGGTCTTAAGAAGGGAAACAATTGAAACCGGAGAATGCAACTTATTTCAAGAGCCCAACTATCGGAGCAAGGCCTAAATCCAACACTGGTCGAATACGCCTAGCATCAAACATCTCTCTTCCAAACTGAGAATCAACTAAGTCCAACTCATTGGCCTTACCATCATCATTGTGCTAAAATTTCATGCACCCAACCTTCAAGCCGATTTGAGTTCTAGGGCAAGGATTGGATCTTCGAATTAGTTCGGGCCTGAGTCTTCTAGTTAATGGTGACAAACCCTGGACTAGGTCGACGATCATAGTGGCGACAGTAAAGCAAGGTGGTGCCAAGGCGGGGTCATGGCACGGTAGGGGTTAGGTCGGAAGTGAGTAAACCTTGGGCTAGATTGGTTGGAAGCTATGGAAACTCAGGTTGGTGGCTTGGAAACTCAGAGGCAATCAAGTGAAGTTAGAGGCTTAGGGGGGTAATATAAGTAAAAGTAAATGCACTCAAAAATTTCCTAAGTCCTTAACTCCGTATCAAGTTAAGGCTATAACTTGGTACTGAGTTATCGATTTCTTCCTGTACCAGCTCCAACTCACCACAGTGGACCTATGTGTCGACTTAAAGCCTTACGCAACTTCCAAAATGAAGATTGCATCATCGGTGTAGAAAATCGAAATTCGAAATGAAACAAAAGACAATAACTAAGTGGAAAGTAACCAAATGAAAACAACATCTCAAGATGGAATCCAACGATTAGCTAGAATTCCTCAGTTAGCAATCCAGAATTTACTTAGTTCCAGAGCACACTTTGTTTCCAACGAAAGCGTACTTTGGGAGGAAAATGTTGACTAGGACTTTAACTAAGAAGAAGTCTAAAGAAGATTGAACATCGAGACAAAGACATAACAACTTAAAACTTGGAAGGTAGGCTTACATAGGCAAGGGAAATAGGTCGAGGAAATTTAGGCCACTATGGAGCCAAGTCCATAACTCGACATCAAGTTATGGTGCTCCATAGTAGGGAGCTCCAACTTTTCCCAACCTATTCTCTATCTATTATAAGAAAACCCAAGTGATTTCGTAAAGTTTCGAATAAGTTATCTCAAGAAGTAAAGAGTCAGCTCTAGGGAGTAAACTTTAGAATATGCCAGGTTAAGAAAGAACGATCATCAAAACAAGTTAGCAAGTTATGAATAAGGGGAACTACAAAACGAAGTGAGAAACCTAATCCTAGAAACAGCATCAAGTCTTCCCTTATCATTTGGTCTAAAAACACAAGGTCCAAGTTTTATAATGACGTCGCTAGTCTTGATGCTGCCATTTATCAATGTCGAAGATCTTATGCATTATTGTTCGGTGACGATGCCACATTTCTTCCTTTTAACGCCGTCGAGGTTTAGTTTATAACTACGTTTAAAATAGGCGATACAACCTACGTTGAAGAGGGTCGATAACCCTATGTTTTTGGCAATTAGCCACATGGTTTATAAAATCCTAAAGTTTTGTTTTAAAAGGTGGATAGCCTATATCATATATAAGTTGATGACCTTGTTTTGGCATAGAGTTTTCTACCTAAAGGAGTTATGTTTTTCTTTCAACTTTGGATAGAGGCCGACATTGTTACAATGTCGAAAGGGTTCTATATTATCTTTATAAATGACGGCGAGCTATATGCTTTATGATTTCGACTATGATCATTGGGGATACCAATGTTTTACCTTGTTAGGGGTTATAAGTATATGAAATTGATGTTATTAATTTGGGGGTACCAAGTACAATAAACTCGACACTAATCATTAAGGATACCAATGTGTTTACTTTAATAAGATCGATATAGATCATTGGAGATACCAATGCATATTATTTTAAGATGTTATAAGTTTAAGGAGTAAAAAAAGTAATTAGGGACACCGATAGACAGAGGTTGGACATGTGGGTTAAACATGAATTAAATGAATAAGTGATGGATTCATAATCCTCCTAGAAAAACTATAGGATTTGAGATGGATAGTCCACATCATGTCGGAGATGGATAGTATTTAGATGGTTAATGAAGGGTTCATAATCATCCTAGGAAAACTATGAGATGCGTGATGGATAGTCCACATCTTTTTAAATAGATGAAACCATATGTGATGGGAAGTCCATATGGAAGGGGATAGATAATCCATAAAAATGTTCATGTGTGTTATGGATAGTCCACATGACTTCGATAATGAAACCATGTGTGATTGGTAGTCCATATGGTAGAGGGATGGGTGATCCTAATAATCATATATGATATGGGCAGTCCACATAAGTATAAGACGGATAGTCAATAAAAATTTAGATGAGTAGTCTAAGAAATTGGGATGGGTAATCCAGTATATGTTGCATAACTAGAAATAATCTTTAATCTGCTCTAACCATTGTGGATGCAGGAACATAATATATTGTTAATATGTTTTAACTAAGGCACTAGTGAGGGGAGAACCCGTTCCGCTTAGCGGCATGGTCTCACTAGATATCTATTTTGTTCAAGATGGTAGGTTGTCATTCACACTAGACTGTTGTCTGACTTGAATTTTTTGTTTTTCCTCTTAAAGTCTCTGGTACTCAATTGAGTACGTCGATAGTAAGAGTTTTCAGTTTCCAATTAGACGAATAAGCTTCTGGAGACGTGTAGGAGGCAATCTAGCTACTTGGGAGTACTTATCTAATCAACTGTGTCTTTTGGTTTTGTTTGTATGTGTGTAATGGCAAGTTATAAGTTGCCAAGTGTTAGACTCTGATCAACTGATGAGGCATCTTCATATGTTGCTCTTGAAGTATTTTGTAATAATTATATTTCTTTGAATGTGGGATTGCGAACGGGTTATGTAATGAAAATGAAATATCATTTGTGAAATGAAATGTGAAAATTTGTTATAAAATTTGTGTTAATTTTCTTCTTCATATTTATGTGTTTTTGGTATTACCAAAATTATCAACATAGCCAAATTTTATCATCGGAAATTAATACTATGGATGACTACATAATTTGTAGCGCTTAGTTTCGGGCCTCAAAATAGGAGATGTTTCATGTTGGTATTAGAGCATAGGTTTATGTAATACCTAAAAGACTAAAAGATTTTTGATAACATATCCTAATAAGTCAGAGAGTAAGATAGGGGTATGGAATAACGCTATTGTAACATATTTGTATTTTCTATATATAATTATGTATTCTCCCCTCTCTTTTAGACCATTCTTGTGTATCTTACTAAAGCTCGTATGCAGATTTATGAGAAAGGAAGATATGGAAGTAGGAAACGAAAGAGTGGATCTAGGTGGCGAAAGCACCACAACCGATGGAAATGCTCGGCCCAACACCAGAAGACATTCGAGTCAACAGAAAAAATGCTAATCAAAATGCAATTACCAATATAGGTGCTACAACCCTACTAGTAGATATGGGGACTATGTATCAATTCTTTGTCAATTTGATGCAAGTTGGAGCAGTTGTAGGAGTAGTTGGAGGAAATGCAGCTAATGTGGGAGGAGTCAATCCTGTAGCATCAGTTGGTAATAACTATGCGAAGCTGAGTCGAGATTACGCTAGTCTAGGTAGGATGCCTTTTCTGGGGACTGAAGATGCAATAGAAGTGGAGAACATGCTATTACATTGTGAAAGGATCTTTGCTAATTAGGGTTTGAATGATGAGCAGAAAAGGAGGTTGGCTTCGAGACAGTTGCAAGGAGTTGCTTTGTTCTGGTGGAATGGGGTGACCGTAGGGATACCAGAAGAGGAATTGACTTGGGTAGAATTTCGAAGGAGATTCGAGGAAAGATTTTTATCCGAGGTGGACAAGTCAGCCCTACTCAGGAAGTTTATGGAATTTGAGCAAGGGTAAATGTCATTGTTGGAACACTCTACTAAGTTTGATGAACTGTCTAGATATGGATATGCCACTATAGATATAGTTAGCAAGAGGAATGAGAAGTTTATCTAGGGGTTGAGGCCGGATATTTCTAAGGCAACTATGCCACATCTTAGGGATCCATCGAATGTAGTGGTGGAAATGGCTATTAGGAACGAGGAGATGCTTTCTACTTTTGTGATGGAGAAGCCAGTTGGAACCTAGAGTTCTCGGAATAAGAAGATGAAGTTCTTTAAAGGAAAGGGAGCTCAGAAGAATGGAGCTACTAAGAAGGGAAAGGTATCTATCGTTTGTTATAAGTGTGATAAGAAGGGGCACTATGCTAATGAGTGTCTGTCGGGTGATGGCAAGATGGTTGTGGGCATGTAGAATGTGAAGTGCTTTAACTGCGACTTGGTGTGGGATTATAAGAACAAATGTCCAGAAGCGGACAAGGCTTATAATGGAAAGGTGTTTGCCTTGGAGCCATCTACATCAAGACCGACTGCTGTTGAGAAAGGGAAGTCTGTGTAAGAAGGTACGCTTTTGATTCATAGCATACCAGTTAGAGTATTATTTGAAACCAGTAGATCGCATTCATTTATATCCCAGTGTTTGGTAGATAAGTTATGTTTAGAACCGTCATACCTTATTACTTCCTTAAGGGTAGCTAATCTAATAGGAGGGTACGCAACTCTTGTGATGATATGTGACCATCTAGAATTTGAGTTGCGGGGTTCTATTTTTGCCTGCAGTTTGTACGTGTTTGATTTTATGGGTTTTGGGATTATTTTGGGTATGGATTGGTTGAGAAAATATAATGGTTGGATATTTTTCTAGGATAGGAAAATACCATTTAGAAACCTTGATAGTATTGATCGAATTATATACTCAATAGAAAACTCAAGTGTTGATATTTTTACTTATTGGGAGTATGGAAGTAGAAGATGAAGTGAATCAGGTTATGGTTGTAAGGGAATTTGCAAATGTTTTTAGCCGATTATAGGACTACGACCGAAACAAGCTATTGAATTACGAATAGATCTTATATTTGGAACTGAACCTGTCAGTAGACCACCTCGTAGGATGACACCTACCGAGATGAAGGAATTAAAGGTGTAGTTAGTGGACTTAGAAGGAAAGAGTTTTAGTAGACCAAATAGTCCGTCTTGAGGAGCGGCTGCGGTATTCATGAAGAAACTGGATGGATCGTTAAGATTGTGTATCGATTATCGTAAGTTCAATGAAAAGATGATAAAGAATTGATACTTTTCCGATAATAGATGATTTATTTGATCAGTAGAGTAGATCCAAAGTATTTTCCCAATTGGATTTGGAACCAGGGTTCCATCAATTGAGGGTGGAAAAAGACAGTATTCTTTTGGCAACATTTCGAATAAGATATGGTTCGTACGAGTAGTTAGTAATGTCATTAAGGTTAACTAATGCTCCAACTTTCTTCGTGGATTTTATGAACCAGATTTTCTGAGAGCACTTGGATAGGTGCATATTGGTGTTCATCGATGACATTTTGATATATTCTAAGGATGAAAGAGATCATGAGATTCATCTTAGAATAGTGCTTGAGGCAGCATCGACTAAAAGCGAAGTTTTCAAAGTGTCATTTCTAGAAGAAAGAAGTGAAGTTTCTTGGTCACGTAGTTTCATAATTCCAGTGGATCCAGCTAAGATTGAAGCTGTAAATAGTTGGAAGAGATCCGAGACATGACTAAGATAAGGAGTTTTATTGTATTAGCTTGCTATTACTGGAGATTCATCAAGGATTTCTCGCGGATAGCAGCACCCCTGAGTAAACTAAGCAGGAAGGACGTAAAGTTTATTTGGTTCGATAAATGCGAGGAAGCATTCGTTGAGTTAAAGCATTTATTGACCAATGCATTCGTGTTAGTTGTTCTAGATTGGAATAAGGATTTGGTAGTGTATACGGATGCATGTTGAACTGGATTAGGAGCTGTGCTGATGCAAAGGGGTAAAGTGATTACCTACGTTTCTCAACAACTCAAACCACATGAAATTAGATATCCGACTCATGATTTTGAGTTGGAAGTGTTGATTTTCGAATTGATACCTCTTAGGAGAAAGATTCGAGCTGTATACAGATCATAAGTCTTTGAGGTATTTATTCTCTCAGAAAGAGTTAATTATGAGACAACAGAGGTGGCTGAAGTTTTTAGCATCTTATGATTTTGGTATTGAGTATACACTGGGAAAAGGAAATAAACTTGTGGATGCACTTAGTAGAAAACATTAGAGTGTGGTGTTAGCTATGCTGGCAAAATGGAAAGATTTGGGGGCATTGACTACTTGTAGAGTGCAGAGTGCAGTTAATATTGACTGCTAGTTCTTGTCAGATCACAGCCATGTTATCTTGCTTGGAAGTTCGACCAGTATTGATCGAAAGGATTGCTTCTAAGTAAAGAGATGATCCACTATTAGCCGAAAACATTAGGAGGTTGGAAAGTGGAACCGAGATCGATGATTTGAAATTTTTTAGTCTTGACCAGAGAGGATGGTTAAGGAAGAAGGGACAACTATGTGTTCCAGATGTTGGTGACCTAAGAAAGTAAGTTCTTAAGGAGTTTCATCAATCGAAGTTTACTATACATCTTTAGGAAACTAAGATGTATCAGGATATAAAGAGAAGTTTCTTCTGGGAAGGGATGAAAAGGGATGCATGCTTGTGGGTAAAGCAGTGTTTGAATTGCCAGCAAGTGAAAACCGAACATCAAAAGCCAAGTGGATTGCTTTCGCCTTTAGATATACTAGTTTGGAAATGGAATTCGATATCCATGGATTTCATAAATGGTTTGCCAATGTCAAATAGGGGAAATGAAAGTATATGGGTCATAGTGGATAGACTGACCAAGAGTGCACATTTCATTCCCGTTAAGTCAACCAGGACGACACCTGTATTGGATAAGTTATTCATGAAGAATATTGTTAGACTACATGGGATTCCTAGTAGTATAGTCAGTGACAGAGACTCTTTGTTCACTAGTGAATTTTGGAAGAGTCAATAGGAGGTATTAGGCAATAAGCTTAAGATGAATGCCGCTTATCATCCGCAGATGGATGGGCAGACAGAGAGAGTCAATAAGGTACTTAAAGATTTGTTGAGAGCTTATGTACTTGATTTTGGTGGGTCGTGGGAAGGTTATTTGCACTAGGTTGAGTTTTTCCTGTAATAATAGTTATCAGACTAGTATAGGAATGGTGCCTTTCTAATTTTTGTATGGAAGGCTGTGCAAATCACCAGCATGTTGATTGGAGATGGAGACAGATTAGTCCATGGTCCAGATATGGTGAGAGAAGCCACAAAGAAGATTGAGTTAATTCGGGATAGGATGAGAGAAGCTCAGTCTAGATAGAAAAGTTATGTAGATAAAAGGCGTAAAGATTTAGAGTTTTCTGTTGGAGATCGTATCACCGATGAAGGGTGTTGTACGATTTGGAAAGTCGGGGAAACTAGGATTGAGATATGTTGGACCATTCCCTATTACGGAGAGGATCGGGAAACTTGCATACTAGGTAGAGTTACCGAGTAGTTTGGTAGGTGTCCATAATGTGTTTCATGTTTCTCATTTTAGGAAGTATGTGAATGATACAGAGACTACTATTGCTCCGACTGCATTGGAAGATTTAGTAGTAGAACCGGATCTGACTTTTGTGAGATGACCAGTTAATGTTGTGGCTGAAAATGAGAAGAAGTTAAGGAACAAGACAGTTAGATTAGTGAAAGTCCGTGGAGTGACAACGAGAAAGACTATACTTAGGAGATGGAAGACAGGATTAAGGATACTTATCCTGAACTATTATGATGGTATGTTCTATATTTGTTGTATATTGACTTTATAGCTGGTAGGATATACTAGCATAGTTTGCATGTTTGATGTGCTTGCTACGTAGTCCTTACTGAATTTTGAGGATGAAATTCTTTAAGGAGGAGAGCCTGTAACACCCCTAATTTTAGTTAAACATTATTCAAGATATTTAATTGGATGATTAAATAGAATAATGTAAATGATTAAGGAGAATGAGATTTGGTTATTAACAAGGTTGTCCCTTAGTAAAATAAGTAATGAGATTGTTTTGAAAAACTTATATGTGATGGGAAAAATAGGCAGATCCATCTTATAAACCATAAACCCTCTCCATATCATATCATTCTCATTTTACATAATACCAAAACCATCAAACAAAAAGTGCTAAGGATGGCCATTAAACCGGGGAAAAGAGGGACGAAATCAAGGGAACTCAAGGAAAACTAAAGCAATATCAAATCTTAACTCCAACAACAAATCAAAGATGAATAATACATGAACCATCTCTATTTTCTTGTTCTTCAATTCGACTATTGGTAGTATCCGAATTACTTGGATGATTTTTGCCAAGTTATTGTTTTCTAATCATTTTTGGATAGAACAATGACTTATGGAAATTTTATGAGATTATTTTAATGGGTTTTATGGGTAAAACCTAAGTTTTAAATCTCCAAATGCTTTGATTTTCTAGTATGTTGTATAAAACATTAAGTTGGAGATGTGTTTTTAATTTCATAATTTCTCCATTTAAAATAAATATTTTATGAATTTCTTAAGGGGGAAATTTAATTTATTCGAACTTTAATTATTAAAAATAATTAAATATAGTTTTGGTCTTGAAATATTTATGTGAGAAAGAAAATATTAAATTTGAATTTCTATGAATTTTTAGGGATTTTTCCTAGGTAATTATGAATTATTATCAATTTAATATGATAGGAAAACATTTAGATTTTTAATTAATTAAGGCTATTAATTGATTAAGTTGGAAAATGTTTTGGAAATGTAAAACTAATATGTGGCTAATTTTTAGAAAAGAATTATGTGAAGTAATGTAATATCTAATAGAATTTAGACAAGAATTAAGATTTGGTGAAAACTAATTGCTTTTACAGGTAATAAATCAGTTTTCATAATAATGTCATGCCGTTTTTATCATCACCGAGCCTAATACAATGCCACGTCTATGAGTGTAGACGCTGATGAGGAGGGAAGCATATGATACTATTTAGGTAGTTATGGAGTGATTCCAACCGAGTTGAAGTGGACATCGACGGTGACCAATCATTGGAGGCATCACATCATTGTGATTCATTTAAATGTATAAAGCTTTAATGTCGCAATCAAAGATGTCGCATGTTTTCACCTTGTTTTAATTGATGTTGCATACTACTACTTTGAATGCTTTCGACAATAATATAAAAGGTAGTGAAGCCTCTTGTTTTAACTTTGTAATGACCCAAAATTTCAATCATTCGAATTTGGAATATTTAATTGGTTTTAAATATTGAAAAATTAATTTTATAAGTTAAATAAATTAAATTTAAAATGTAATGGTTATTTGAGTATTTAAAATCGTTAACAAATAAATCTTGAATTTTATGTGAATGAAAATGATTTCAAAAGTTGATTTAAATTCTATTTGGATAGGAATGAAGATAACAAACTTTTGAATTTGAATTTAAAAGTAATTAAACTTGTTTTATAATAATCGTCTTAATTAACGTGTGAAAACAGCCTTTCGGGACACTGTCTTGGATTTTGATGAAACCAGGTGCAGGGGTTTTTGTAATAGTGTATTATTGTATGCCATCGAATTACGTGGCGATCAGACTTATCATTTGGTCGTGGGAGCTCGAAACGCTTAGAAACTAATTAAAAAATAATATAGTATAACTGGGTTTAAAAGGCTATCATTGATCGAATTAGGTCTCGAGACTAGTTCCATTGTGTTCGAAATAGGGGTATTACATTGGAAATGCCAAGCGGCATGCCTTGATTGGAGTTCGAGATTTGGGGTTGTATATTACCGAATAGTTTTAAAATAAAATAATATATACCATATTATATACTACATAACCTTGGCCATGCCCTTAACTATACTTGCACTATTCAACCATACCCTCATCCACATTTGCCATACCATCTCCACTTACATATAAGCAACCCAAACCAGAGAGAAGGAGTTTGCCTTTTTCAAATTGAAGAACATAGCCTCATCGAATGGGTCTCGATCGGCGGAGCCATTATCGATGTTTTTTGGCAAAGTCTTCAACTAGAAAATTGTTCACGACATCAAGCTCGACTCAAGCAATGGTTGGATTGGATCGTATTGAGCCATGGTAGTCGCAGCTCATCGATGAACAGCGAGCAAATTTTCTTCGATTGTCGCGATTTGGATGATCTTTAGGCGATGGACCCTGAAGGAGAAGCGTACAGGACGTCAAGGGCAAGGTTGTGGTGTAGTTTCATGGTCAACAGTGATGTGTGGCATTGTAATTTCGATGATGAATGGAATCAACAAATGGATTTGTTCTCGTTCAAGGTAGTGTTTCTGGCGACGGCATGGGCAGCGTAGGGTCGAGGATAGTGGCGGTGGTCTTCGGTGTGGAGGCGATGGCCTCTGGTGATCTAAGGCGGGAGCGACGATGAGGTGAAGTGGCGCTTGCTTTTGGTTCAACCGTGAGAAAGGAAGGGGATTAGGCGGGTTATTATTTTAAAAGACAGTAATTAATAGTTAATGAATGTAATTAGTTAATAATATAATTATTTAATTCGTGTATCTTATAATGTTAATAACTTTCTCATACAAGGTCAAAATTGAAAGCGACGGGTTGTGTTGGGATCGTATTAACAAATACTACATTATAGAGTTAGATTGGATGAAATTGGAGCTAGTAGGAATTTGGGTTAAAATGGAACGCCTATTCAATTTTAATTCACACTAGAATGCCTCGGCAACAACTGAAACCAAGGTGAGTTAAACTCACCTTTTTGGCTAACCGATATTATTATATAGTTGGTAAAATAATTTGAATGAATGTTTGGATGATTTATTGTTTTATCAATTGGTTTGGTTTAATTTGCGCCCCTAGAGCAGATGACCATTTATATATGCCCGCCTAGTAGAAGATGACCCATATTATATAATTATATGCTGTTTTTGATAAAGGGAAAATAGGTTGGAGGGATCCAGCAGGATTCCTCACGACTGTTGAATTTTATTATATATATGTGTTGATATATATATGAGTTGTGATGTAGGGGGAAAGGTTGGTGGGATCTAGTAGGATTCGTTACCACTGTTGAATTTTATTTATATATATGTGTTGATATATATATATAAGTTGTGATGTAGGGAAGCAAGTTGGAGGGTTCCTCGCCATTGTTGATTTTAAATTTCAATAATATTCCTGTCATATGAATCATTGGATATTAAAACCTGGTTGTTTGACACTATGGGTTATGACATTGTTATATGCTCAAACTTAAACACTATAGTGATAGAAAATCCATATCGATATTGGTTAAGCGTTTGGCAGTTATTGGCCTTGAATTAGTATTTTAAAAATACAATAAATTGTCATTGGAGTTGGAGTTGAATTTTGAAACAGGAAATGATTTTAAAGTTTGAATATGGGTTTCAGAAATATTTTGTTTTAAAAAGGATTAAATTTCCATTTTACTCCAACCTTATTATCTGGCGTTTCTAAGTTAGTGGAAATGTTTTTAAAAGTTATATTTAATATTGTTGTTTTTTTTAAATTATTTATTTATATTTAATATTGTTTTAAAGTTATTTATTTATATTTAATATTTTTTAAAAGATTATTTATTTATACATAATGTTGTCTTAAAGTTATTTATCAATATTCAAATATTTTGAAAAGTTAATTATTTTAAAAATAAATATGTTTTGAAATTAATAATAATGATTTATTAATAATATTTTGGAAACAAATTATTACTATTTATAATAATGGAAAAAATTAATTATTATTGTTTATTTAATAATGTTTTGGAATTATTAATTATTTGTTTAAGGTGTTTGAAGTTAATAATTATTATTATATAATAGTGTTTAAAGTAAAGGATTAGAATATATTTATAAATATTTCTTTCAAGATTTACAAATAGAGTTTTATAAACAGACTTGGGTTTTGTAAGAGGAGTTTTATAACATGGTTTGAAAACTTAAAGGAAGATCAGTTAAGGGTGAAAGAGTTTTATAAATGGTTTTAGATATTTATAAAATAATTTTAGAAATGGGTTATAGATCTATAAATGGAGTTTTATAATTAGTTTTATAGATTCATAAAGAGTTTATAAATGATTTGAGAAATGATTTAGAGGCATGTATAAATGGTTTTTAGAGATTTATAAAATAGTTTATAAATGGGTTTTAGGAATTTATAAAGGATTTATAAATGGTTTTAGAATTGTGTAAAATAGAAATCTTCCTCCATTTGGTAAATATACTTATGCCATTGAGATAAGTATATGGATGTTTTCTAAGTATTGAAAATATAGGGATTTGTGAATATATCTTTGTAAACGTATTTTTATGCAAGTATTATAAAGTGATTTCTATTAATGAAAAGATAACTTAAAAGGAGGGTAGTGGTTAGTTATGTGCTTAACTAATGTTGGTTTTCCCTATGGAATTAAATCCCAGATTTGGATGTGGTGTTTGTTGATAGTTAAATAACTGACTATCAAATATGGACCCAAAATGTAACTTTGGAAATATCTAGGAGTTACACGTGAGTTATATGGCATGGTCACCTCCGATGATGCTGTACTGTACGTATAAATCTCGTTTCATTTCCCTAGGACAAATGATAAGGATATCTGTCCACTAACGGTTATGAGGTGATCTCTGCTCTTATCTTTAACTGTTTATTTCCTAAAGAACCGGGGTTGAGTTTACTGGAAACTGTCGAATGTTGTTTCGAAAAGATCGGGATCAGATATGTTGTCCGAAAACCACTTCGATCCAACTCAAGTGTTTCGAAGTGAAGGCAAAAGATGGAATTAAAGATGGAGCTCTCAAGCATTTCATTCAGTCCTAGAACGAACTTGTATGGATGAATGCTGGCATTGCATTGTTGCCTAGAGGGCAGTGTTAGCATTCCAAGTGGGAAGTGCTATATGAAAGGTAAAATGTAGCCTCAAGCCTCATTAACAGGGAAATGACAAAAATCGAGCATGCAGCAGAGACAAGTGGGTTGCTCCCATCAGGGTATGGTCATTCAAAATCCAGAACGATTATTATCTACTCATGTATGCTTCGGGCCCCATTAAACAATGGATGTTCATATTCGGTACTACTAGTTAAGTGGTAGGCCAGTTCTGTGTGGTAGGGGTACAAGATGTTCTTGTCAGACCCCGATGCATTTATCTAGAGATGTACCATCGGAAGGTAGTTTCTTACCTTGTCATAGTATAGAATCCATTCTCCAATACGAGCTTTACGAACTTAGTTGTGCCCATCTATGCTGAAACATAAGATGCAAGCATTTCAGCTATATTCATATTTTATTCTGACCATTAGACATTATTATAATATAAATGGATTTTCTATAGAAAATGTTCTGGTTATCGTAAGGTAAAAACCAGTCTGTATTTATGTGCAGTGTGGTCTTACCTGATACTTCTGATTTCAAAGGTTTTTATAACTTTAAAATCCAATTGGGTGTGTTTTCCCATGCTGGTTTTCCAAACTGACTTGGGTGGTATTTTATTTTAATGATCAGGTCAGACCAAGCATATTTACAGATTGCTTTAGAGGCATTGGAGCTCAGGAGATGAGCTGGAGGTCCAAGACGTATCTACGTATTTCTTTATATTCCGCTCTATTGTCTGTTGGTTGTATTTACTAGCAATTTTAAGGACATGCTGTTATACCTTTCCAGGTTGAAATAAGTTAGTGTACCCTGATTGGTGTATTTTTTCTTTGCTTAAAGATTCATTATATATTATAGATTATTCATTCCATTGTGAGATTCTGTATTGTTAGTTTTCCTATTTCTTCTTATCATCTTCTCCCTTCTTTTCCCATAACTATCCACCATTCCATTCAATTTGAGTGGGTCATGTGTGGTTTATTGTACGCTTAAACTATACGGAAAATCGTTATAACTTGTTATCAGAGCGAGGTTAAGCGAGAACCTTGGCTCTGGTGGGGTACACATTATAAATAGGGACAATAGCACCCTAGAATGAGTTTGAGTGTATATATGTAGCGCGTACTTGTTAGTGATGTAAAAATGTTTTATATTGTGTTAGTTGATCTGTTGAGTGGCTTATAGATTCTGGTCAATACGAGTAATTTACGTTATTGATAAGGATTTCTAAACAGTTGAACAAAGCAATTCGACATGGTATTGTGTTGAAATTGGGTAAATGAACTAATTTTACCTTGATTTTATTTTATGTATGAAGAAATAATTTTTTAGAAATTATTATAGTATATAGGGTGTGTTTGGTTGTTAGAGAATGATAATATTTAATTATTATCATTTGTTGTTTGTGTTCTAATAAACGTTGTTATAATGTAAAAAAAGGTAAACAATTAAGAAATGGTTTTATATAACCAGAGTGAAATTATATATATAAGAAAAATTTATAAATATGATTTGTGAATAAAAAGGATTTAAAAGCTGAGAATTTGAGAATTTAAATCCCGTTGATTGTGAAAATTGTTTTTCAAAGTTTTGGAAGATAATAATAATATTATTTGGAAAATATTTTTGAATGGAAATATTTTTAAATAGAATTTAAAGGTGTTAAGAAAGCACTGAACTCACTTTGGTCGTTGGAAAATAATTTTGATGATGACTACAACATCATCGACATTCATTTTTGGGTTTCCAAGAGAGGAATTGCTACCATAGGAGATTTGTGTTGGTAAAACAAGTTTTGATTTAAAACCCAAATATGATTCTTTATACAAAAAGAGATATATATTACATTATGTGATAGAATTGAAATAAAACAGAGTGTTTAAAATTATAAAAAAAATTATCCAAGATTTTGTTGAAAATATAACAAATCAGTTTTGTAACTCATAAATTGAAGAATAATAAGTTAAAAAAAAGTTTTAAATTTGTTGGATATAAATGCGAAGGAAAGTAAATTTGAAATTGAACTATGAAATGAGTAATTGAAATGAATTAATGAAGTGAACTAATTAAATAAATTAGTGAATTACATATGTTTTAGAATGTTGTTTGATAGAATTGAATAATGAAGTGAATTTAATGATAAGTTAAATGAAATTGAAATTGATTGAAAAAGGATATGAACTTTAGTTGTAAAGTGAAACAAACATGAGAAGTGTTGTATAAAATGTTTATAATAAACGTAAGTAAAATTTGATGGAATGTTTTTTAAGTGATATTAGTATTAAAAGAAATATATTGAGTAATAAATGAATGTGGATAAAGCAATGTGAATAATGATTATGAATTAATGAACGTAAATTAAAGAAGGAATATAATAAGAAACCAATTGGAATAAATACGTAAGTTGTATGTATATTATTTTATTTACATAATTGTTTGATCCTGACTCGAGTACATGATTTCAAGATGATTTACATCGGTCCGAGTTAGAATTTTTCACTCGATTCTTGACGTCGAACATTGGATATGGATTTTTGATTGATTCTGGAATTTTCTATCATAGTATATGGTTATGCAAGAAGAATGATAGTTTTAAATAAGGAACCGGGTCTAAGTCCATACTAGAGTGGTCGTGTAAATGATACTAGTTCGGAAGTAAAGTTGTGTGATCGAGCGAGGGATCAGAGTTGATATTGCATACAGATGATATATGTACATTGTACGGGCTTTAATAAATTAAATGTTGACATTGGAAAATGTAAATTGATATGGTTATGAATTATATAATTGGGTATCGTTGGTAAATAAGATGTATGTATATAGAAGCAAGCGCTAGTTTGATGTCTTTGATTTTATAAGTAAAATTTGGTTGCCCAACTAAAAGGTACTTGTTTATATTGTTGTTTGGTTTGATGGTTTTATGATTGAGCCACTTGGCTTTTGTTTTCTTTTATTAGATTGGACCCATAGTGAAAATTTGTAGTTGTTCTGATCTATCCGCGCAAAGGAGATGCCGGCAAAATTTTCGGTAAATTTAAGGCATTAGAAAATTTGAGAATTTTGAGAAAAATTTTGATAACTATATTTGATATTTGGTGTTATAACTTGAAATGATATTAGTTGGTGTCAGTAAATGAAGTTAAACACTTAAAAGAATTTGGTAATTGTTTGCGCCAAAATTGGTCACAAACCCCGAATGTTGTGAAAGCACCAGTGTATGAACACAGGTCAATAATAAATGATCTCCAATCACAGATCTAAGTAATGTAGAGGATAACAAATGAAGAAGAATGAACTTAAAACAGAAAGAAATAGACAGAGACACAAGATTTATAGTGGTTCGGCTATCTTCGGCCTACGTCCACTCCAAAAGTTAATCTTTTATTGACTTTCCTTGTTGATTACAGCTGATTACACCAGATAATAGTGATTTACAGCAGTGAAATTTGTTAGTAGCAGCGGCAATGGAGTTTAGATCTGGATCCGACAAGTCTGGGCGTTCGAGAATTCAAAGAAGAAGAAGATCCCTTTTCTGTATGCCCTGGGGCTCTATTTATAGGTGTAGGAGGCTGATATTTCGCTCAGATCTCGGGAGACCCTCTTTGGCACATGACTAGGTCCGCACGCCCAAGCCCGCGAAGTTTTGGTCCTATCCGTGATCGATATGAACGGATTCATAGCGATCAAGATTGTGTCCGATGGAGTCGAAATTTGGCATGGACATTCTTTAGCATGCACGTAGGCTTCTGTGTAAATTTCATATCATTTGGACTTGTAGATTAGGAGATATGATCGATACGAATTAGGATCTTCGGTTGGCTGTTTCGTTCGACTCCTTCATTTCAACTCGGTCCTGTTCGTGTCGCTGTTCGACTCGGTCTTGTTCGAATCGCTGTTCGACTCGGTCTTGTTCGAATCCTTGTTCGACTCGGTCTCGTTCGAATCGATGGAATGATCGAGTCGAAGTGAGCTTTCTTGATGGATGCAAAGCGGAGCGAGTCGAACTGAGGCTTGGTGATGGATGCGGAGCTGAGCGAGTCGAATAGAGGCTTCACCGATGGAGTCGAAGTGGTTTTTGGCTGATCGAGTCGAAGTGAGCTTCCCTGATGGATACGAACTGAGGGAGTCGAACTGAGGTTGGTTTTCACCCAATTTTGCATCGATCACAACTTGAACATACGAACTCGGATTGACTGGAAATTTGGAACGTTGGCTCTCATAGCTTCGCTGGTCGTGCCATATCAATTTTAGCTCGATCCGGTCTCGGACAAAATTCACTGATATCCATAGGGAGCCGGTGTATAACCGATCTCTAAGAAGAACCATCATTGGTTACTAGTCAATTCCTTGGTGTCACGACCTTGCAAAAAGGTGGGATAACAGTAATCTATTTCAACTAATTCGTTTTGAAAAGTTAATGGGTTTGAGACATTTCTTACCTTGGAAATTTCGGGGTCGAAATTCTTTTAAGAGGGGAAGAATGTAACGACCCAAAATTTCAATCATTCGAATTTGGAATATTTAATTGATTTTAAATATTGAAAAGTTAATTTTATAAGTTAAATAACTCAAATTTCAAATATAATGGTTATTTGAATATTTGAAATTTTTTAAATAATTAAATCTTGAATATTTTGTGAATGAAAATGATTTCGAAAGTTGATTTAAATTCTATTTGGATAAGAATGAAGATAGTAAAATTTTGAATTTGAATTTAAAAGCAATTAAACTTATTTTATTATAATCGTTTTAATTAACGCGTGAAAATAGCCTTTCAAGGCACTATCTTGGATTTTGATGAAACCTGTTTTATGGGATCCGTAATAGTGTATTATTGTATGCCGTCGAACTTCATGGCAATCGGGCATATCGTTTGGTCGTGGGAGCTCGAAATGCTTAGAAACAAATTTCAGAAATTAATATAGTTTATTTGGTTTAAAAAGCTATCTCTTGTATATGACAAAATTAGGTCGTGAGACTAGTTCCATTATGTTTGAAATAGGGGTATTACATATATAATGCCAGACAGCATGCCTTGTTTAAAGTTCGAGATTTGGGGTTGTATATTACCGAATATTTTTAAAATAAAATAATATATACAATATTATATACTACATAACCTTTCCCATGCCCTTAGCCATACTTGCACTACTCAACCATACCTTCATCCACGCTTGCCATACCATCTCCACTTATATATAAGCAACCGAAACCAGAGAGAAGGAGTTTGCCTTTTTCAAATTGAAGAACATAGCCTCATCGAATGACTCTCGATCATCGGAGCCATTATTGACATTTTTAGGCGAAGTCTTCAACTAGAGAATTATCCCGTAACATCGAGCTCAACTCATCAATGGTTGGATCGGGTTGGATCGAGCTGTGGTGGCCGTAGTTCGTCGATGAATGATGAGCAAATTTTCTTTGATTGCTATGATTAGGATGATCTTTAGGCGATGGACCTTGAAGGAGAAGCATAGAGGACGTCAAGGGCAAGGTTATGGTGAAGTTTCATGGTCAACGGTGATGTGTGGCGTTAGAATTTTAATGATGAATGTAATCGGCAAATGGGTTCGTTATCGTTTACGGCCGTGTTTCTAGCGACGACATGGGCAGCGTAGGGTCAGGGACAGTGGCGGCAGTCTTCGACGTGGAGGTGATGGCCTTTGGCGATCTAAGGCAGCGGTGGCGATAAGGGGAAGTGGCACCCGCTTTTGGTTCGAGCGCGAGAGAGGAAGGGGATTTGGCAAGTTATTATATTAAAAGATGGTAATTAATAGTTAATGAATGGTAATTAGTTAATAATATAATTATTTAATTTGTGTATCTTATAATGTTAATAACATTCTCATATGAGGTCAAAATTGAACGCGATGGGTTGCGTTGGGATCGTATTAGCGAGTACTACATTATAGAGTTAGATTGGATGAATTTGGAGCTAGTAGGAATTTGGTTTAAAATTGAATGCCTGTTTGATTTTAATTCAAACTGGAATGCCTCGGCTGCAACTGGAATCAGGTGAGTTAAACTCACCTTTTTGGCTAACTAGTATTATTATATAGTTGGTAAAATTTGTTGAATGAATGTTTGGATGATTTACTATTTTATTAGTTGGTTTGGTTTTATCCCCGCCCATGGAGTTGATGACCCATTATATATTCCCGCCTAGTAGCGGATGACCCACATTATATAATTATATGTTGTTTGTGATGAAGGGGAAACAAGTTGGAGGGATCCAGCAGGATTCCTCACCACTGTTGAATTTTATTATATATATATATGTGTGTGTGTGTGTGTGTGTGATATATATGAGCTGTGATGAAGGGGGATACGTTGGGGATTTTTGTAACTTGGATATGATATTATTTGAAATGTAATCACTTAAAATTATTGTTTTTGGAAATCTGAGATTTTGTTCATATTTAAGTGTTTTTGATATATGGATACCATTAACATTACCGTATTTAATCACCAGAAGTTAATACTATGGATGACTATAGCATCCATAATGCTTAGCTTTTGGCCTCCTGATACGGGATGTTACAGCTTGGTATCAGAGCATAGGTTATGAAAAATTAACTAAAAATTGGGTTTGAGAACAAAAAATCCAAAGAAATTAGAGTAAGATTTGGGGTTGGGTTAACGCTATAGTAACGTACTTGTATTTGCTATATATAAGTATGCTTTTTATCTCCATTCATCTATCTTTGATTAGGTTATCTTTCTATATCTCATGAGGTTTGAATACAGGTATTGATGGTAGAAGAAGCAGAGTTAACCAAGGAGGGGGAAGCGCCGAAAGGAATGCCGAACCTAATGTAGGGAGAGGCCAAGGTCTGGCGGAGAATGTTGGTGCTGAAGTCCCACAGGTCGGAATGGAAGCCATGTATCAATTTTTCAAGAATATGATGCAGGCAGGAGTTGCAGCCGGAGTGTTAGGAGGAAATGTTGCAGGAGCAGGGGTTTTAGAAGTTCCAGTAGTTAATCATTTCGCTAAGATGAGCGGTGATTATGTGAAGCTAGGAGGGAAGCCATTTATGGAAACGGAAGCTGGAGTTGGCTAGTGTTACTTTGTCTCATCTTAGAGACCCTTCTGATATTGTGGTAGATATGGCTTTAAGGCAGGAAGAAGTTCTTGAGTCTCTGGAGAAGAGCAAGGCAAAAGGGGTCTAGGTTGGGCAGGGCCAGAAGAGAAAGTTCTTTCCCAAGAAAGGTGCTCAGAAGGGTGGAGCAACCAAGAAAGCGAAGTCTAAAGTTGTGTTCTATAAATGCGACAAGAAAGGGCACTTTGCTAATGAGTGTCGCTGAGGGAAAGCGAAGGATGTGGCTAAGGGGAAGAATGTCAGGTGTTTCAACTGTGACCATATAGGCCATTACAAGAACCAGTGCAAAGAGCCTATTAGAGATGGTAAGATCAAGTTGTATGCATTAGAGCCTGCTGCTTCTAAGCCAATAGCCCAGGAGAAGGGAAGGCAGTTCTTGGAGGAATGCTTCAGTTTTATGGTATGTCTGTTAGCATTTTTTTAAACTGGTGCATCGCATTCCTTTATAACTAGATGTTTGATAGATAAGCTTAACCATGAACCCACATATTTAGTTACTTTCTTATGGGTTGCGAATCCAATAGGAGAGCATGCAACTCTAGGGTTGAGGTGTGACCAGTTTGAGTTTGACCTGTTAGGTCATACTTTTGTGTGCAGTTTGCATGTATTTGATTTTGTAGGGTTCGGGATCATCCTAGGTATGGACTGGTTAAGTGAGTACGATGCTAAGATATTTTGCCAGGGTAGGAAGGTATCTCTTAGACACCCGGATTGTAGCGATCAGATTGTTTTCACCATAGGAGGTTCTAGCGGTGCAGTTTTTGCTATGTTGGGTGCCTTAGATTCAGATGATGAGTTGAGCCAAGTTTTCGTGGTTAGAGAATTCGTAGATGTGTTTGAGCCTGCAGTTGGATTGCCGCCGAAAAGAGCCATTAAGTTTCGGATAGATTTGGTTCTGGGAGCAGAACCAGTGAGTAGACCGCCAAGCAGGATGACCCCTTCAGAGATGAGGGAGTTGAAGGTGCACTTGAAGAGTTTTGTCAGGCCAAGCAGTTCGCCGTGGGTGTAGCGGCAGTGTTTACTAAGAAGCCATACGGATCATTGGGGCTATGTATCGATTATTTTAAGTTGAATGAGAGGAC
Source organism: Allium fistulosum (assembly GCA_030737815.1). Classification (NCBI taxonomy): domain Eukaryota; kingdom Viridiplantae; phylum Streptophyta; class Magnoliopsida; order Asparagales; family Amaryllidaceae; genus Allium; species Allium fistulosum. Next base: position 1,285,642,876 of record CM060903.1, on the reverse strand, counting down.
GATAAAGAATCGATATCCATTGCCCAGAATTAACGATTTATTTGACCAACTAAGTGGAGCAAAGGTATTTTCTCAGTTGGATTTGGCAATGGGTTTCCATCAGCTCAGGGTAGCAGAGGATAGTATACCTTTGATAACATTCATGACTAGATATGGATCATACGAATGGTTAGTTATGCCGTTCGGACTGACGAATGATCCAGCTTTCTTGGTGGATTTGATGAACCAGATTTTCCGAGAGCACTTGGATAGGTTCGTTTTGGTTTTCATAGATGATATCTTGATTTACTCTAAGGATGAAAGAGAGCATGAAGTTCATCTTAGAGTGGTGCTTGAGACGCTGAGGCTGCATCAATTGAAAGTGAAGTTTTCGAAGTGTCACTTCTGGAAAAAGGAGGTGAAGTTTCTTGGTTATGTATTCTCAGATGAAGAGATACCAGTGGATCCGACTGAGATCGAGGTAGTGAATAGTTGGAAGAGACCCGAGACAGTAACCGAGATTAAGAGTTTCCTTGGGTTGGTTGGTTATTATTGGGGATTCATTAAGGATTTCTCACGTATAGCAACACCGATGACCAGGCTGACGAGGAAGGATGTGAAGTTTGTGTGGACCGATAAGTGTGAGGAAGAATTCCAGAGTTTGAAACACTTATTGACTCATGCACCTGTGTTGGTTGTTCCAGAGGGGAATCAGGATTTGATAGTTTATACCGATGCATGTGGAACCGTATTAGGAGCTGTGCTGATGTAGAGGGGTAAAGTGATTGCTTATGCTTCTAGGCAGCTTAGACTACATGAGGTCAGATATCCAACGCATGATTTAGAGTTGGCTGCAGTGATTTTTGCTTTGTAGGTGTGGAGACATTACCTTTTGGGATAAAGGTTTGAGTTGTATACAGATCATAAGTCGTTGAAGTATTTGTTCTCTTAGAAGGAGCTGAACATGAGACAACAGAGGTGGTTAGAGTTCATAGCCGCTTATGATTTTGGGATTGAGTATACACCAGGGAAAGGCAACAAGGTTGCAGATGCACTTAGCAGGATACATCAGAATGCAGTGTTAGCTATGATGTCTGAGTGGAAAGATTAAGAAGCATTAGCAGATTGTAGGGTGCAGTGGAGATTCGAGGCAGGGTCTAGTGCTAATACAATTGTATTGTCTTGTTTCGAAGTTCGACCAGTGTTGATCGAACGGATTTCTTCTAAGCAGATAGAGGTTCCTGTGTTAGCTGAACGGATCTTGAAGCTAAAGGAAGGAACCAAGAGCGATGACTTGAATGATTTCAATCTTGACTAGAATGGGTGGTTGGGAAAGAAAGGAAGAATTTGTGTTTCGAGTGTAGGAAACATAAGAAAGGAAGTATTGAATGAATGCCATCGTTTGAAGTTCACTATACGTCCCAGAGGTACCAAGATGTACCAGGATATGAATATGAGTTTCTTTTACAAAGGAATGAAGTGGGATATTGGTTTGTGTGTAAGATAGTGCTTGAATTGCCAGCAGGCAAAGGCTGAACACCAGAAACCGAGTTGTTTTCTTCAGCCCAATATCGAAGTGGGATTCTATTTCTATGGACTTCATAGACGGGTTGCCAAGGTCGAACAAAGGAAATGAAAGTATATGGGTTATAGTGGAAAGATTGACCAAGAGTGCCCATTTCATTTCAGTTAGGTCAACCAAGACGGCACCTGTTTTAGCGAGGTTGTTCATGAAGAATGTGTTTAGATTGCATGTTGTTCCTAGCAGTATAGTTAGTGATAGAGATTCCTTGTTCACTAGCGAGTTTTGGAAGAGTCTGCAGGAAGTTTTGGGAACCAAGATTATGATGAGTACCGCTTACCATCTGCAGACAGATGGGCAAACAGAAAGAGTTAACAAGGTCTTGGAAGATTTGTTAAGAGCTTGTGTTCTGCATTTTGGGGGATCATGGGAGGACCATCTGCATCTTGTCGAGTTTTCGTATGACAACAGCTATCATATTAGTATTGGGATGGCACCATTTGAAGCATTTTATGGAAGGCCATGCAAATCTCCCGTTTGTTGGTTGGAGACCGGAGATAGGTAGATTCTTGGTCCAGATTTGGTTAGAAAAGCTGCAGAAAAGATTGAGGTCATTCGAGCTAGGATGAAGGAGTCTTAGTTTAGGCATAAGAGTTATGCAGATAAGAGACAAAAATATTTGGAGTTCTCAGTTGGGGACCAGGTTTTCGTCAAAGTATCATCGATAAAGGGTGTGCTTAGATTTGGGAAGTCGAGGAAGTTATCTCCTAGGTTCATTGGACCATTTCCTATTCTTGAGAGAATCAGAAAGCTCGCGTATAGACTTGAGTTACCGAGCAGTTTGGTAGGTGTCCATGATGTTATTCATTTTCTCATCTCAGAAAGAGTGTTATAGACCCGGAGACTGCTATTGCACCGACAGTGCTAGATGATTTAGTGGTAGAATCGGACTTGACCATAGTGAGGAAGCTAGTTCACATTGTTGCTAGAGATGCGAAGAGGCTTAGATCCAAGACGGTCAGATTAGTCAAAGTCCAGTGGAGTGACGATGACAGAGACTGTACTTGGGAAGTTGAGAGCAGGATTATAGATACTTATCCTGACTTGTTTTGATGGTATGTTTTACCTTCTTGTTTGATATGAGCCTTATTATAATTTCGAGGACGAAATTCTTTAAGGAGGGGAGTCTGTAACACCATAAATTTTTGATAACATTATTTAGGAGAGTTAGTTAGATAAACTAAATAAAATAATGTGTTTATTAGGATATTGAGATTTGATTTAATTAAGGTAGCCGTGCCTTTTTAACTAATAAATTAAATGGAGGGTTTAAAATGAATTAGAGGAGGGATATTATGGGAAAGAGGCCATTCATGTATCACCTTCCTTAGGCCGTGTATCTCTTCACATGTTCATTCTCATTTTTAAAATTTAAAAGCAAGGCCGGTTACCATTAACAAGGAAAGAAGAAGAGGAAACAAAAGAAAAGCTTAAGGAAAGCAAATTCAAATCAAACTCATTCAAATCTCAATCTCCTTAATCTCTAAAGCAAAGGTGAATAATGTTTACATCTTTAAACTTTTATGGTTTCGGTTTTAGGATTAAATCCAAATGATTTTGCAATGGTTTGCCATGTTTTTAAATGATAAAATGATTATATATACATGTTGATGATTTATGTACGCTCATATAGATTTTATGACATGTTTTAAGATGAAAACCCTAATAAATGACATCCATTAGCCTTGCGAATTTTTATGATGATCTAAAAAGTTATTTTAGAGATGGATTTCAATTTTTAGAATTTTCAGAATTTTCGTTGAATTGTTATGAATTTTCTAAAGAAGAAAATGGTATTTTGGATTATTAAATTATTTACGGGAAAAAATAATTATTGTTTGGATCTGAAAATTTTATATGTTGAAGAGAACATATTAATTGATTTACTGGAATTTTTCCAGAATTTTCCTAGTTGTTTTAATAGTTACGTAAAATTATTTAAGTAATGGGACTTTAATGTTTTATACAATTATAAAGAAGAAAGGAGCTTTTTCAAAATTATCTAAATTTCCAAATAAGGAAAGACGGTAGTATTTTTGAATATAAAATTCTGGCAACCAATCAGATTTAGACAAACAAGGCTGGTGGGGTACAAAAGAACTTTGTTAAAGTACAAATAAATAGTTTTTCTACTATTTCAACTCTTTTGGCAAGAGCTTCCGCCTCCATTCCAACCTTCCGACAAAGTCGAAAGGTATCAAACTATTCAACTAGGTCAAATACCAATGCATATGGTATCAGGCAACTAGTACATATTGAATTGGATGGGGTCGAAAGGTTTAAGGACGAAAGGTTAGAGCTTTCGAAGAAGATGAAGTTTTGTTTTGGGTTTAAAGAAAATACACCTGCTAGCTTTCGATAAAGAACTTTCGACACTCTCAAATGGTTTATAAAAAAAGGTTTCGATTAGTTTGCTTTCTTGTTTTAATTGAAACCTTTCGGCAAAGTCGAAAGGTACAGCTTTCGACAAGGTTGAAAGCTTAGTTGCCGCTTCCAAACCTTTAGACACAGATGGAGTCAAAGGTTATCTTTTGTTTTATAAAACTTGCTGCCTCTCTCCATTGATTTTGAAGGGTTGGTTCAAAAACCAACACTTCATTGTTTTCGAGTGGTTTCGAAAGGTTATATAAAGGTTTCGAAGCAGTTGCTTTCAAATCCAATGTTTTTCTGATCCTTTTGCTCCACTTGAAGGCATAATCCAAATGTTTTAAGTCGAAATGTTTTAAAGGTTTCAAAGTAGTTAATTTTGGATGGTTTCGAAAGGTTTCCACTTGTTTTAAATTGAACCCAATGTCTTCGAAAGGTTTTGAGTTTCATTGCTTTCGAAAGGTTTATAAATGGTTTTATAGGGGAGCTAGCCCAGGCTCTCGACAAAGTCGAAAGGTAAAACCTTTCGACTGGGACGAAAAGAAACCTTTCGACAAGGTCAAAAGGTATGGTTTTAATGTTTTTGAAAGGCTAAGGTTTAAAGGATTTAGAAGGCGGATGTCATATGTTTAAAGCGTATAAAAGGAAGGCTTTTTAAAAGTTTTGAAGGAGTTACCTTCAATGATTTCGAACGGTTTATTAAAGGATATGAAGAAGTTACCTTCAATACTTTCGAAGGGTTTTATTAATTGTTTTGAAGGAGTTACCTTCAATGTTTTCAAAAGTTTGTTTAAAGGTTTTAAACAAAGGTTTTGAATGGAAGGTCTAGGCAGATAGCCTAAATGTTTTAAGTTATAAATGACTTTAACTTATTTTAAAAGGAGAGATAATCTTTATTGAATATCATCAACATTATTTTGAGTAAAGTATATATAACATGGCCAAAATAGCTTAGAGTAAGGCTAAAGATATATTTTCCTTTTATATATATGATTTGACGGACTAAATCATTTTGAAAAGGTTTTTAAGGAAAATTTGCAGGGCAGTTAGCCCAGATATTTTGAAGGGTAGCTAACCCAAAAGAAAATTCAGGCAGTTAGCTCATTTAAATTCGGACAGTCAGTCCATTTTGAGGGTAGTCAGCCCAGAGGACAGTTAGTCTAGAGGATAGTTAGTCCAGAAAAGAGCAGTCAGCTCTGATATGAACATATAGTTCATTTATTAGCATAACGGACCTTGCTACTTTTTAAGGATAGTTAGTCCACCCTTTTTACCTGTTTTGCGCAGATAGCCCAATAACTAGCATAAAAGATATTGCTATTTTGGTATAATCAGATTTAGGACAGATAGTCCATAATAGAGTAGTTAGCTCAGAATTTAGGACAGATAGTCCAATAAAGAACAGATTGTTCAGATTTGAGACAGTTAATCTATTTATTTCCTGTTTTAGCATAATGGATATTGCTATTTTATTATTGTAATTAGTTGATTAACCAGTTTGGTTGCAGGAAAGGATTTGCAAATATATGTTTTGAAAAGAGATATTAGTGAGGGGAAACCCGTTCCGCTAAGCGGCGTGGTCTCACTATATATCAGTAAACAGAGATGTAACAGAAGTTATTCATACCAGGCTTTACGTCTAACTCGAAGTTTTTGTTTCCCCTTAAACTCTCGAGTGCTCAAAATTTGATTTGAGTAGGCTAACGGTTTAAGTTTTCAGGTTTTAGCAGATTTTGGCGTATAAGCTTCCGAAGACGAGCAGGTGGCTGACAGATGGCTAATTTAGGAATTCTGTTTTAAAATTGTTTCCGCTGTGTATTAAGACAATTATGTCTATATTGCTTTGATCATCCAAGGGACATGTTCATATGTCGCTCTTGGCGTATTGTTGTAAATTATATTTGATCAATTTCTGGGATACGTTTGGGGATTTTTGTAACTTGGATATGATATTATTTGAAATGTAATCATTAATTTTTTTTTTTTGGAAATCTGTGATTTTGTTCATATTCAAGTGCCTCTGATATTATGGATACCATTAACATTACCATATTTCGTCACCAGAAGTTAATACTGTGGATGACTGCAGCATCCATAGCGCTTAGCATTTGGCCTCTAGATACGGGATGTTACAGTTTTAAAGATTATTTATTTGTACTTAATGTTGTTTTAAAGTTATTTATCAATATTTTAATATTTTAAAAGTTAATTATTTTAAAAATAAATATGGTTTGAAATTTATAATAATGATTTATCAATAATATTTTGGAAATAAATTATTACTATTTATAATAATGGTAATGATTAAATATTATTGTTTATTTAATAATGATTTGGAATTATTATTTTTTATTTTTAAGATGTTTTAAGTTAATAATTATTATTTATAATGCTTATTATTAATAATTATTATTATATATAATAGTGTTTAAAGTAAATGATTATAATTTATTTATAAATGTTTTTTTTTCGAGATTTACAAATAAAGTTTTATAAACAGACTTGGGTTTTATAAGAGGAGTTTTATAACATGGTTTGGAAATATAAAGGAAGATTAGTTAAGGGTAAAAGAGTTTTATAAATGGTTTAAGATATTTATAAAAGAATTTTAGAAATAGGTTATAGATCTGTAAAAGGAGTTTTATAATTAGTTTTATGAATTCATAAGGAGTTTATAAATGATTGGAGAAATGATTTAAGGGCGTGCATAAATGGTTTTTAGAGATTTATTTATAAATAAGTTTTAGGGATTTATAAAGGATTTATAAATGGTTTTAGAATTGTGTAGAAAGGAATTCTTCCTCCGTTTGGTAAATATACTTATACCATTGAGACAAGTATATGGATATTTTCTAAGTATTGAAAATATAGGGATTATAAAATCCAAAAGTTTTTTGCAGTTAGTTATATGGCTTATAAAATCCAAAAGTTTTGTTTTAAAAGGTGGATAGCCTATATCATATATAATTTGACGACCTTGTTGGCATAGAGTTTTCTACCTAAAGGAGTTAAGTTTTTCTCTCGATTTTGTATAGAGGTCAACATTGTTATAATGCTGAAAATGTTCTATATTATCTTAACAAATGACAGCGAGCCATATGTTTTATGATTTCAACTGTAATCATTAGGGATACCATTGTTTTACCTTGCTAGGGTTATAAGTATATGATGTTGACATTATTTATTTGGGGGTACCAAGGTGGAATAGACTCGACACTAATCATTGGGGATACTAATGTGTTTACTTTAATAAGATCGATATAGATCATTGGGGATACCAATGAATATTATTTTAAAATGTTATAAGTTTTAGAGGTAAACAACATAATTCGGGACACCAATAGACATTGGTTGGACATGCGGGTTAAACATGAATTAAATGAATATGTGATGGGTTCATAGTCATCCTAGGAAAACTATGGGATGTGAGATGGATCGTCCACATCATGTCAGAGATGGATAGTCTCTAAACGATTAATGAAGGTTTCATAGTCATCCTAGGAAAACTATGAGATATGTGATGGATAGTCCACATCATTTTAAATAAATGAAACCATATGTGATGGGTAGTCCATATGGAAGGGGATAGATAATCGATAAAAATGTCCATGTGTGAGACAGATAGTCCACATTACTTTGATAATGAAACCATGTGTGATTGGTAGTCCATATGGTAGAGAGATGGGTAATTCAAGTAATCGTATGTGAGATGGGCAGTCCACATAAGTACAAGATGGATAATTAATAAAAAATTAAATGGGTAGTCTAATAAATTAGGATGGGTAATCTAGTATATGTTGCATAACTTCAAATAACCGTTAATATGTTCTAACCATTGTGGATGCAGGAACACATTATATGGTTAATATGTTCTGGTTAAGGTACTATTGAGGGGAGAATCCGTTCCGCTCAGTGGTGTGGTCTCACTTGATATCTATTTGGTTTGAGATAGTGGGTTTTTATTCACACCAGACTATTGTCTAACCCGAAGTTTTTGTTTTTCCTATTAAACTCTCGGGTACTTAGTTGAGTAGGTCGAAATAAGCGTTTTCAGGTTCTAGTTAGACGAACAGGCTTTTGGAGATGTGCAGAAGGCAATCTAGCTACTTAGGAGTACCTGTCTAACCCGCTATGTTATTTGGTTTTATCTATATAGATGTAATGGAAAGTTATATAATTGCCAAGTGTTAGACTCTGATGAATCAAGGGGCATCTTCATATGTTGCTCTTGGAGTATTTTGTAATAAATACAATTTCTGTGAACGTGGGATTATGAACATGTAATGTAAAACTGAAATATCATTTGTGAAATGAAATGTGAAAATTTGTTATAATTTATGTTTAAATTTTTTCATATTCATGTGTTTCTGGTATTACCAAAATGATTAACATCGCTGCATTTTGTCACCGAAAATTAAAACTTTGGATGACTACATCATCTACAGTGCTTAGTTTCGGGCCATAAAATGGGGGATGCTACAAGAAGACATGTCTTGAAACTGTAATTTTTTTCTATGTGCAATGACATTCATAAGATTTTATGATTTTCCAACAGACTTACAGAAAGCAGATTAAGTTTTATAATGAAAAAAATCAACATATGTGCTTGCCTTTAATCATATATCTCTTAAAACAAAAAATAATTCAGCTTCACTTATTATCAATCGTACTGTGTCTAATAGAGTTATATTATTTATTATTCATACATAATTATGTAGCATAAGGAGGAGTAACCTTTTGAATGTGATTCGTATTCTCTTTTTAGTGCTCTTGGACTTTTATCCAATACGCTTACCTATCAATCAAATCGAATTGTTTTAACTTTTATGCATGTTATATCATCTACTTTTTTATATTCTACAAACTAATAATAAATATCTAACATGTATATCAAATACGCATGTTTTTATTTGAGAAAATTCACTGGTGAATTTAATGAAGTAAGTGTATTAGCTTTTGGTATTATTAGACCTTTAACAACATGCATTTATATGTATCAATCCGAAGAGTTTGTTAAATGTTTTTTCAATCCCACCAATTGAGTGCTTTGCCATTAGTTATGTGAGGTACAATTCACATGTATCATATATTCATGGCCATATGATTAAAGAAAATTTTCTCAAAGATATTGCTTAGTCCATTATTCCAAAAGAAACTGTTAAATGTTTTAGATTCTTTTGTATTTTTTATTTCTAACACGTCACTACTGTTATGAGAACAAATATTATCATTAATATAAAAAGTAGATTTTTTATCTTAATATTTATAACATTCATAACAAAACAGTACCGCATTTGTTTTTGGTCAATACCAAAAGTGGTTATTATTTCATTTAATAATATTTAATATACATGAAATAAATTTTCAAAACATAATGCATTCTTTTGTATATTTTAAGAAGAAAAGGCTATTATTAAAAAACAAATGGGCTTTTTGGCCTCAGGTAGCAGTTGCAATGAAGAGAAAAAAAAGTCACATGTACATCAACAATAAGGTATGACATACAAACTAAGGGAATACCATCAAGCAACAATCCCTACTCTAATCGAATTTGATACAAATACAATGATAGACGATGACTAGAGCATCCATGGTTTTTACCACTTCGTTGATGATTAGCGACTAAAATCTCAAAGGCACCAACTTTAAAATTGATATAGTCGATAATTGCTTTATCATCCAACTCCCTACCAAGTCTTCAAAATTCAACATAATTACGCATTAGAAGACCAAATTTATAGTCCAAAATCATTGGTCTTTTGGAAAATATAATCTTTAGAGCCTACACTAGCCATAAAAAGAGAACATAGGTGGCATAATTTGGAACTACATAACATATACTTGGAGTAGAGCCAGGACCGTATAAATCCCCCAGCAGCTAACGCATTGGAGATGCCAGGGTTGAAGAAACATGAACTTCGAGTTACAACAGCTGTAGTTCATTCGAAAGTTGTACTTACCCTAACCTGTGTGCATTTTGAAGTTCAAACGCTTATAGTTGATAATCTGGTGTCCTAGTGCCTTAATATGCTACAATTAGCAATTGTATATAGTATATTCCCATTATTTCTATTGTTACAATACTAACCTTTGAATTACGAAGCTCTATTTACCCACTTACTGTGAGCTATTTATTTCTTTTACTATAACTGATTTGAAGTCGAGTGATTCATATTAAATATTCTAAACTTAAAGAAATAGATCTTATAGTGAAAAATTATCTATAAGAAAAATCATTTGGAATAGAAATCATATTATTTATCCCTTATTAAGTATCTACAAATATTTTATATAATCTATATCCCGTGTCTCTTTATGAAGCAGAGGTGACCATTTCCTTTTACTTCATCCTAATCGTGCCACCATTAATTACACTCTTAAAAATTTTCTTTCCATTTAAATGGTCTAACATAACAGAAGCGAAACCCTTTACTATAAGACTGCACCAGATTTTTTTATACAAATGCATTCAGTCATCCTTAGCATGTTAATGAGATTGAATAAGTTGCACTTAAGTAAACATAACAAAACCGACATTCCAAGGATTTAGTTGCGAGGCCTGTTAGTAGTCCTTTGTCTAGTATTGTTCCCTATATAATATAACCCTCCATATATTCAATTGTATTGAACACATTATGACGACCCGGATTTCTGGACGTCTGTAATTGGGTAATTAATTGATTTTAATTATTGAATTACTGATTTTATAAGTCAAACGAATAAATAAATTTCTGATATTTGAAATATCTAAATAAATTAGTTATAAACTATATTTAATTTTAAAATTTATAAATTTCGGGATATGAGAAATATTTGAGTCTCATGTATAAACATATAAACTCCACTAATTTAAATTAAGATAAAACACCCATAAATATATATATATATAACATATACAGGTTTGATGATGTTAAATATGTAATTTGGCTATTGACTGTTTATATATATATTTGGAAAAGAATCTATGGTTTGGAAACTCAAAGATAAATCTCTCAGGAGTATTTAGGATAAAAAATCTACCTTTATAATACAAAAATGTAATTATATATATGATAACTAAGAATTTACAAGCAAGAGTATATACATATATATTAGATAGGGGAAATGCAAGCATATATATATACAATAACAACAACATATATGGATAAAATACATAACTATATATATATATTTATACACATACTTATAAAACGATATACATACATATATAAATTCATATAATAGTAATTGTAGAAGTGGGAAAATATATAATTGTACATAGGCCATATGGAGTAACGGGTATACAATTTGATATAAATAAAGTAAAATATATATAGGAAGGCATAAATGTAAATATGATAAAATAAATAATACATGCCTATGTATCCATAAGTTAAGAAGCATATATAGTATTGGTAAAATATGAGAATGTATAAATATATATATATATATATATATAGGGTAACAAATAAAAATGCATTTGGTAAAAACAAATATACATATGAAATGTATGTATATATAAATATATATATGGGGACTTAATGAGACAAGCATTTAATGCACGTTCACCTCAAGCATACAATGCATCATTTCAAACCAATGTCAGCAGCAAAACATAAAACCAAGTCAAATAAAAAAATCTAGTCAAGGTTATAAAGGAAGAAAAGTAGTAAAATAAAATATAAAATGTAAAAGCCTGGAAGAAAATATCAGCTGGTAGCTTGCTCTACACACTTCATTCCCTGTATATATATATTTGTGGCCGGACTATCCTCTTTTCATTTTTTTCATTTGAAGTAAGTTAAATAAAAGAAGGATAAAACAACACTACCAAAGAAAAAAAAAGAAAAACTACTTTAAGTTTTCAATCTGAAGCAAAGCAAAGAGTTAATTCAAGTTCAAACCAGCAATCAAGTTGCAGATCAAAAACATCAGGTGCAACTCAAAATCAACCATCAGCTTCAAAAAAAAATTAAGTTCCAGATAAAAGCCTGTTCTCTGTTTTCAAAAATGATGAGTAAACTTCTTAATCAAAAAGCTCCAAATTGTTTTTATTTTTGTTGATACCTGTGATGATGGATATAAGTGATGACTTGAAATGGTTAGTCATAGATATACATGCATGTATATGAATTTAAAAGTGCCTGTGCATATCTGTATTTAAACGACTTACCTCTGTTTGTTTTTAACAGACCAAAACAAGTTTTAAAAATCAAATTCTTTTTCCCCAATCTCCTTTAGACTTTAGGATCTGTATGAAACATGTTTGTTTGATCAGGATATAGGTCTTAAAAATACTTTTGAGAAGAATTAACTTGAATTTATCTGGAAATTCAAATTTACAGTGAAAAACTTTGAAACTGTGTCAAATTCAAATATCATATTTTCTTGTTTCAATTATATCATCTAAAACGTTTCCGAAAATGATGAATTTTAAGGGTGGAATCATGATTTTTAAATGTGTATTCATGGAGAATTTAAGAGTTGGAGTGAGATGGGTTTTCCATCGAATTCTGGTGGTTGGGGAATAATTGGGTCTCGGGATCGTGGGTGAAGTTAGCTGGAAGGTCGGGGTTTCTGGAAAAAATGATCGTGAGATTTAACGATGATCGTGGTGGCGTTTGACGTCAAAATAGGGTTTGGAAGCCAGTTTTTGACGTGGTTGGTCCTCGGGTCCTAACAACATCGTGGTGAGGAGTCGAGCGTGCGGTCCGGAGGGATCGATAGAGGGGACGTTGATGCGTCTCTGGGTGGGTTCCGGTGGCGAGTAACGGATAGTGGTGGTCGGTGTGGTCGTCGACAAGGTGAGTTTGTCGAAGGAATTGGTTCAGGATGGGTTCACTCTGGCTTGAGCTTGATTTTGTGATTGATTTTACATTCTCGTGGTCGAGATCATTTGTGAGTATAGTCATCGACATGTCGGCAGTGGGTGTGGTGGTAGTAGTGCTGTCGATGAATTATGCACGTGCACGCGAGGTTACTGTTTGCACAAAAAATAGACAAACACCTCAAAGTTGTATGATTTAGTAGATCTTATGTTGTTCTTAGCGATTTGAGTGATTTATGCAAATATATGAAAAGCAGGGGCTAAACTGTAAAAAGACACGCAAATTTATAGTGGTTCAGCCAGAATGTGCCTACGTCCACTTTATATGTTATTTATCTTCTCTTGTTTTGATTACAAGTACAAAGCTTTGATACAAGTAAAAGAAAGTTGTTTGAAAGATCCTTCCGTGCTTGAGCTCTCAAACTTGTCCCCATTGTTGTACCCCTGCCCCTCTATTTATAGAGTAAGGCTAGGGGTAGGGGTCTAGGATGTGTATAGCTGCTGACGGGCCTGGGCTGATGTGATCTGGCCTGGTACGTCTTGGTTCGGTATCGTTTGGTTCGGAGATGGTTGGAGTGTAGAGTGGACCGGCAGTTGCTTGGACCGGTGGTGGGATGGTGAGGTTGGTCCGGTGTGGAGATGGTTCGGCATGGGCTGGTGAGGTTGGTCCGGTGTGGAGATGGTTCGGTGTGGAGAAGGTTAGTTCGGTGACAGTAGGCTGGTCCGGTGGGATGGAAGAAGGTTGGTCCGGTGGCACTTGGTTCGGTGGAAGGAGGTTAGGCTCGGAGACGGAGTTGGTCCGGTTATACCCTGGTTCGGCTAGGGACGGTTCGGTGCTCGTAGGATGGAGCTTGGTCCGGTGGCAAGGTCGAAATATACCCAACATTTGCCCCCCAAAGCAGGTTATGTGCCAGCACATGGCGTGCTTTGTTTCTCCTTTGAATAGTCACATCCGGTTCCAGACGCCGAACCGGTTGGTTCGGAGGTCCACCTTCGTCTATAAGTACAGAGCTAGGGCCCTTGTTATTTCCTACCGAACGAAGCACTTGAGCCAAATTTGTTGCATAGCCGAATCAATCTACTGACTTGCCTACGCCTGCCGAATCAGGTACCTAACTTCCCTTCGCCGAATGAGACTTGTGTGTACCTAATGAACTCTATTAGTAAATGCCGAATGGACCTTTGAGAGTGAGAATGCCGGATGGACCATTGAGAGTGAGAATACCGAATGGACCATTGAGAGTGAGAAAACCGAATGAACCATTGAGAGTGAGAATGCCGAATGAACCGTTTGTGAATGAAAATACCGAATGAACCGTTTGTGAATGAAAATACCGAATGGAGTTGTTATACTTCACCTTTCATATTGCGAGCGAAATTTCGGACTGCACTCACTTGTTCCTTTACTTCCTCTATTCTAACAATGTGTTTTTCCGGTGTTGCAGATAATGTCTCGTAAAGCGGAAACTCGATCAGACAAAAAGAAATCCGGGGGCGAAGGAGGTTCCTCTGCCGTGCCCCCAGCTCAGCCGAATCCAGAACGTCACGGACCAACCCCGAGATCACTAGTGGACGGGTTCGGCCCTCAGGAACTTCTGAACTCCCCGCCCGATTGCTTTCCTAGCTCCCTCAAGGAGGAGCAGCTTGATGTCATTTTCCGATCTTTTGGAATCGATAGGGCGCACTTGCTATTGCCAGGGAGAGAAGTTATGCCGTACGATCCTCCTGAAGGGTACTTCGCCTACAGCAAGTATCACTGCATGTGTGGTGCCATTCCTCCTCTTAACGCTTGGATAGCCAGCTTCCTCACATATCTAAAGGTGGCCCCATTCCAGCTTCAACCCAACTCCTATGCTATACTGGTGAGCCTCTTCGTCATTTTCCAGAGGAAGTATGGTTGTGCTCCTTCCAACCGAGAGATCCGGTATCTATATAATCTGAGGGGCTATAAGAAGGGGTCCCCATACATTAGCTTGGAGTCAGCTGTGACCTTCAAGCCGGTCTTGGATCTGTATTCTAAATTCAGCATGTTCAAGAAGGAGTGGTTCTTCGTCAGGGACAACTCTGTTTCTATTCGGCGCTTTACTTCTGGATGTAAGTTGATGCTTTTACTTATAATTTCCATTCCGATTGCGATGCTTCTTCTCATACTTTCTCATTTTTGCTAGCGACAGGTGGCTTTGCGATTGTGGAGACTGATCGCCTGGTTCAGATGGCGGCTGAGATAGAAGCTATTCTCGGGAGATATAGGTCATCTGCCTACCTGATCAGAAACACGACCCTTCTAGAGTATAACTTAATTCTTCCACAGCAGTCAGTAGTCAAGCTGAGGGAAACGGCGGAAGAGAGGGCGGCTGCTCAGGCTAAGGGAAGTGTCATGGTAGAGAGTAGCAAGAGGAAACCTTTCACAAAACCTCCAGCCGTCGGAGGTAAGAAACTTAAGAAGTCGGACGGTCCCTCCCCTAGTAATTGTCCACTTACTCAGGAGGAGGAAGACGTAGAGGAGGTAAGAGGTGAGGGTGGAGGTGACCGGGAAGGTGGCGATGGTGGTGATGGCATCGGGGCCCTGCTTCCTGGGCAAGCAGGCGAGATTCAGGAGTGGACGGATGATGTATTCCACCAAGCTTTTGAGGGGCTGGACGGGGAACCGGCTTTGATAGAGAAAACTGGGAAAGCTGACAAGGCTGGGACTGGTGCAAGCGAGCCTCCTCAGACTATTCCAGCCAAGGTGGCTCCGACGACTCAAGGTGAACTTTTGACTCCTGCGGGCTCCATTTATGATAGGGACTTAGGAATATTTTATGACCCGCTCCCGTCCTGGAATGAAATCCAGGACTTATTGCAGTATCCTACTCCTCCCCAGGGTTTGTACAACCTCAAATGTGTTTCCTTTCTTTTTACCTTTTAATTTCCCGTGTTTTCTCGAATTAAAGATCAATGCATGCTTGTGATACTTTTTCTTCATATTAGGAGTAGGCAAAACGGCCAAGGCCTCAGATCTTCGGCACAGGCTTGAACAGTACAAGCTCTCCAAAGCTTCCGCCAAACCGAATCCTTCGGCCCACCGTTCCGGGGATGTAGTCGGCTACCATCCTCTTCTCGGGGTTATTGACGAGGGCATTAAAAAGAGAAAGAGGAGCCATCCCTTATCTGAATCTTCACTTGGTCCTCAGCCTCCAGTTCAGCCTCTTCATGATATCACGGAGGAGGATACTGAGTTCGTTCTTTCTCCGCACCCGTCTAAAAATCCTACCGTCACTCAGATTGATCGTCCTGACTTGGCTCGGAATCCATTTGCGGGTCATCCTGACCTGGGTCCAAGTTCCCATGATATTATCTTTGACGAAGTTACTGGTGAGCACCTTCTTCCCCGCAATCCCATGGTACGGGTGCTTGATGAGGCTAAGTCCTTAGATCTCGATCTACTTACTACTCGGGTAGTCACCAAGGGAGACGAGGCCAAGGATTGATCGGGTGGCGGAGGAGACTAGGAAGCTGATGGGGCATCATGCCCGGCTGGTTAAGGCTGGAGAGGAGATTGGGAGTGCCAACATCCGACTAAGATTGATGGTTTCGGACCAGGCCAAACAGCTCGTTGATCAGGCCATTCAGATTTCTCAGCATGAGGCTGCCTCCGGGCGGTTGAGGAAGGCTATGGAGGAGGCTAGTAAGGCGGAACTGCGGAAGATGGAGGCTGCCTGCAAGGAGCAGATAAATATGGCCATCTCGACAGTGGATGGGGTTCGGAGGGCGGATCTTGAGCGGGTAGAGGAGCTGTCGAGGAAGCTTGAAGCCGCAGAGCTTGCTCAGGTTAGGCTGAAGGAGGAGATGGAGGCGATGCGGAAATCCCTTCAGGCTGACTGCTCGAGATACCGTTTAGAGAGAGAAGCTGCTATTGGAAGGTTGTCGGCTTCTGAGGCCCGGATGAGGGAGTTTGAGGAGAATGAGGGGATGATGGATGAAATGCTTCAGGACATGTACTTCCGAACTTGGAAGCAGGGCAACCTATCCTGGATGGATGATTATCCTAGGGTCATGGCTAAGATTTATCTTCGGGCTCTGGAGGAAGCTAAGGCGAATGCGGATAAAGAGGGTGGTGTGGCTTTCAGCATGGATGTGGTCACTGCCCAGTTTACCAAGGAGGAGAAGGTGGCGGTGAAGGAGGGTATGCAGTTGCTTGCTGCTGAGGAGGCAGGTGTGCAAGTAGAGGATGACGACCAGGATAGTCAAGAAGCAGGTGCTGGTAAGTCTTCCTTTTTAGTCTCTCCATTAACTTTGGTTGCTCATCACTAATGAATCCTTTCTCTGACTGGACAGGTGGTCAACAGGACAAGGATAAAACTCCAATGCAGCCGGCCCCTTGATCAGACCTGGAAAATTCTTTTTGTAGACTTGACATGGCCGTATACGTTAGTCTTAAAATAGTAGAGTAACTTTTAAGTTGTAATTATTTTGCTACTTGTAATAAATAGCTCTATTCTTGATGTGTAATTTTTTAACTTAAGCTGATTTTGTCGTCTTCCGAATGTTTGTTGCTATTTTGACATGTCGTATGAGAAATATAGCTATGCATATTTTTGTAATTGAATTGTGTTTGATGTCAGGTTCTGGTTTAAAACATAATTTCATGACTTGCAATGTTAGCGTGTGGTGTGAATAAATTGTATTTGTACACAAAAGAAGAAAATACCGCCTTTCATGTTCTAATCGTAGATGGCAGTTTGGAATATCTTGTATGACCGAGCATGGAACGCAGTTGAATGCCCTGCCATCCAATTGTGAGTCCCTACACCCATTGGCGAGTATCTCCTACTCTGTATCCTGCACTTTATGGATTGTTATAGAGGATAGGAGGAAAGCTTTTTAAGTAAAATTGAAATATGTGAAATAGTAAAACTTCCAATCACGGAAGGCCTTCGATGTGCTTAAGTTCGTGGCAAACGGGTTTTGTAGTCACTTTCCCTAGCTGTGGGTCTTGGAGACATTTGTCACCCATCTTACGCCTCCGCGGGAAGTTAATTCTTTTTTACCACAGCCACACCTAAGACACATCGGAGCCGAGATCACGCACAGTAACTACCCGGGCCATTATGGCCCGTAATCGTGGGTATTATTCGATTTACTATGGCCGGCTAGCGTGGGTGCCGATCGTCAACTGTGAACTGCCCCTGGCTGGCCACACCTTATGTTGGGGCTTATGGTCGGTTCACAGTTGCCGGCGAGCCTAACGCCGTAATGAGCTGCCTCGGCTATAGTCGGCCTTCTCGGTGGCTTATAATCGGCTCATTACAGTTGGCTTTAAGGGCCGTCGCGAGCAATGAGTTAACCCACAGCAGAGGGATGCTGGAGCAAAAGTGTCTCATTGGCGAAGGCATAGATTCGCATAGTACCTGTTAGGTTTTGCCCAGGCGAAGTTGCGCCATGGAGTGCTTTGAGTGGAAGTGCTATACGCATAGGATTTTGTTCAACAGAAAAGGGTAAAGTTAACAAGTAGCCAAGATATAAAGGAACAAGTTAAAAAAGAGACAAAGTTTTTTAAAGTGGTTCGGCATGAAAAGGCCTACGTCCACTGATTCTCTTTGTTAATTCACTTCATATGGGCAATACAAGTTAAGAAAAGTATCGACGGAGGTGTTGGATGTTCCATGCCCTCTGGAACACCTCTCCGTCCACTGTTGACAAAATATAGGCTCCGTTGTGGAGATCTTTATGAATTACATATGGTCCATCCCAGATTGGGTCTAGTGCTCCAGGGCGAGGGAAGATTCGCTTGAGGACAAGATCCCCTTCTTGTAAGGTACGATGCTTGACTTTGGAGTTGTATTGTGCTGCCACTTTCTGCTTGTGGGCTGCTGCTTTAAGGACTGCATCATTCCTTCTCTCCTCAACTAGATCCAAAGACATGTGGAGGAGTTCTTCATTCTCTTCTGGGTTATAGTGGATCCTACGGTGGGAAGGCACAATGGTTTCAAGTGGGAGCATAGCCTCCGATCCGTATGCCAAAGAGAAAGGAGTGTGCCTGTTGATGTTCTGAAAGATGTGCGGTAGGCCCATAGTGCCGTAGGGAGTTCATCCACCCAAGCGCCCTTTGACTTTTCGAGCTTCTTTTTGATCAGAGTTTTCAGAATTTTGTTGACTGCTTCGACTTGTCCGTTTGCCTGGGAATATGCTACGGATGAGAAGCTTTTATGAATTCCGTGTTCTTGGCACCAGTTGGCGAATTTCTCGCTGTCAAACTGAAGTCCATTGTCTGATATGATTTTGAGTGGGACTCCGTACCTGCATAGAACATTTTTGATTAAGAAGTTAATAACTTTTGCTGAAGATACTTTATTCAGAGGTTCCGCTTCCACCCATTTGGTGAAATAATCAACTGCCACTATAGCATATTTGGCCCCGCCTCGGCCTATTGGTAGCTCGCCGATTAAGTCAATTCCCCATATTGCGAAGGGCCAAGGGCTGGTCATCTGAGTAATCTCGGTTGTTGGTAGCCGAGGAATCTTAGCAAATTTTTGGCATCTGT
This sequence comes from Allium fistulosum, assembly GCA_030737815.1. Lineage (NCBI taxonomy): Eukaryota > Viridiplantae > Streptophyta > Magnoliopsida > Asparagales > Amaryllidaceae > Allium > Allium fistulosum. The sequence goes on along the minus strand of CM060903.1, from coordinate 1,285,623,619 downwards.
CACACTTCTTGACGAAATCTAAGGTGTCCTTGCTTAAGGTGGGCCAGAAATATCCATATCGGAGTATCTTTTTTGCTAACGTTTGCCCTCCGGTGTGATCTCCGCAGCCTCCTTGATGAATGTTGGATAAGATTTCCTTGGCTTCCCTTCCGACGACACACCTTAATAATGGGTTAGAGAACCCGCACCGATAGAGGATGTCTTCTTGTATTGTGTAGCGAGACGCTTTCCTCAAGATTTTCTTGACTTCGTTACGCCCGTTGGGTAGTGTGCCATTTTGTAGGTAGTCTCGGATGGGAGTCATCCAAGTTGCTTCTTCGGTTGCAGCTATCAGATTCACTTGCTCAAAACTTGGGGCCGTTTGCTTTGAGATGGTTACTGCCCCGAAGATGGCGATGTCTCTCATACTTGCTTGCTTTGCCAATTCGTCGGCCTCTTGGTTCTCTTCCCGAGGGATGTGTTTGACTAAGTAGTGGTCCAATCGGCTGAGAAGCAACTTGGTCTTCTTTAGATATGCTATGAGTCGTTCCTCTCGAGCTTGGAATTCTCCTAGTATTTGATTAACAATAAGTTGAGAATCGCTATGAAGACACAAAGAATTGGCTCCGATTTCTATGGCAATTTCTAGTCCGGCTATCACTGCTTCATATTCTGCGTCGTTATTGGTGGCGGTGAACTCCAATCTTATAGCATAGTGCAGTTTGTTTCCCCTGGGAGTGATTATTACCACACCTGCCCCCGAGCCTTGTTCGTTCGATGCACCATCCACAAAGAGATTCCACTTGATATCTTCTGTTATTTCCAATTGCTCCTGATCTTCGTTGGTAGTGAATTCTGCAATGAAATCAGCCATGGCCTGTCCCTTGATGGCGGTGCGAGGGTGATAGGTGATATCATACTGACTCAGTTCAATGCACCATTTAAGTAATCGCCCAGAAGTTTCGGGACGATGGAGTACCTGCCTCAGTGGTTGATCAGTCAGAACTTTGATGGAATGGGACTGGAAGTAGTGACGCAGCTTTCGTGATGTGATTAGTAAACAGTATGCTAGCTTCTCAAGTTTAGGATATCTGACTTCTGCCCCAGTAAACCTTTTGCTGACGAAGTAAACTGCCCGCTGCGTGCGGTTGTCTTCCCTTACCAAGGCTGCGCTTAGGGCGTGAGATGACACAGCAAGGTATAAGCATAATTCTTCGCCTTCGCTTGGAGTCGAGAGTACTGGTGGTTTCTGGAGGTGTTTGATTAGGTTAAGGAAAGCGGTTAAGCATTCGTCAGTCCATTCGAACTTTCCCTTGTCTTTCTTTAGGGTTTCAAAAAAGGGGACGCACTTGTCCGTCGTCTTGGAGATGAATCGGCTTAGAGCGGCCACTTTTCCATTCAAACTTTGCATTTCCTTCCGAGTGGAAGGTATGTTGATATCCCTTAACGCTCGGACTTGTTCAGGGTTTGCTTCTACCCCTCTGGCATGAACGATGAATCCTAAGAACTTTCCTGATGACACTCCGAAGGAGCATTTTAGTGGATTCAACTTCATTCCATATTGCCGAAGTACTTGAAACATCTTGCCTAGGTGGCTTACGTGATCTTTGGCTTTCCTTGACTTTACCAGCATGTCATCCACATATACTTCCATAGTTTGTGCTATTAGCCCTGCAAACATCTTGTTGACGAGGTGCTGGTAGGTGGCTCCTGCATTTTTAAGTCCGAAAGGCATTACCTTATAGCAGTATAAACCTCGGTCGGTGATGAAACTAGTGTGGTCTTGGTCGGGAGCATGCATAGGAATTTGGTTATATCCTGAGTATGTATCCATAAAAGATAGGAGTTCGTGCCCGGCTGTGCTGTCTACAAGTTGGTCGATTCTGGGAAGTGGGAAGCAATCCTTTGGGCAGGCGTCGTTTAGGTTGGAAAAGTCAATGCAGGTTCGCCACTTCCCATTAGCCTTTTTTACCAGCACCGGGTTGGCGATCCATTCTGGGTAGATAGCTTCTCGTATGAAGTCATTGGCGAGTAGATTTTTTACTTCTTCATCGAGGGCTGCTGATCGCTCTGCCCCCATACTTCTCTTTCTTTGTTTTACAGGCGTCTTGGTAGGATCAATGTTTAATACGTGGCATGCTATGTCGGGGGAGATTCCGGTCATGTCAGCGTGTGACCAAGCGAATACATCCAAGTTGTGGCGGAGAAAATCGATGAGTTGTTCCTTCAATTCGGCTTTTAGTTGGGACCCAATTTTCAATAGTCTACTTGAGTCGTGCTTGTCTACAGATATAAACTCCATAGCTTCTGCAGGCTCGGCGGTGGCCTCCTCCTCTTTGTCCCTAGGGTCTAATTCATTGAAAGGGTCGCTGGTATATCGAAGAGGAGGGGCTTTCTTTAGTTGCTATGCTTCAAGGCTTTTTGTGCAGAGGGCAATCTCTACAACTTCCCCTTTATCCTTCCTGTGGTTATTGCGAAGTTCAGTTACATAGCAGTCTCGTGCAATATCCTGGTCTCCTTCCACTTCCCCTACTCCATTGTCTGTTGGAAATTTCATTTTCAGGCACCATGGGGCTAGGACAATTTGGAAGTCAGACAAGGCTGGTCTTCCTAAGAAGGCGTTGTAGGCCGAATGGTTTTCTATTAGCACAAACGTCTGTTTCCGTACAACGGAGCGGGGATGGCTTCCAATCTCAACAAAGAGGTCCAGCTGCCCGAGGGGCATTTTCGCATCTCCAGTGAAACCGTGTAGTGGTTTATCGCAGGGAGATACATCCTTCATTGATAGCTTCATTTTGTCGAATGCGTGTTTGAACAGGATGTTTACTGAGCTTCCAGTGTCTACCAGGATTCGGTAAACTTCGGCGGGACCAAGTCGGGCAGAGATGACCATGGGATCCATGTGAGGGTACTGCCTTCCTTCTAGGTCGCGCTTACCGAATGTGATGTCATCACTTTCTTTCCGCTTCGGGTGGCATTCTTCTATAACCGAATTGACATAGTCTTTATTGTCTCTAAGCGACTTTCCGTACCTTTCCATCTCTTTCCAGCTTCTGTCTGGGATGTGTGGTCCTCCTGAGATGGTATGGACCACTATCTTTTCTTGACTAGAGCTGCTAGCGTTGCGGTTTCCTCTGTCGGCCCCTGGTGAGGGTAGCCTTGGGTTTTCATTGGCAGGAGCTGGGGTCCTGTCCTGACCTTTTACATAACATTCCAGTTTCTTTCTTCTGATGTGTTCCTCAATCAGATCTCGGAGATGATGGCATTTGTTGGTATCATGCCCGTGAGATTCGTGGAAGCGGCATAACTTTCCAGACTTCTGTGCGTTATCTGATTCCTTCTTGTATGGTGGGCGTTTGTATCTAACTTCGCCTTGGGTGGCAAGGAAGATATTTTCGACGGTCTCGTTCAAAGGAGTGTAAGTGTCGAATCTTGGTCCTGGCCGATATAGGCGCTTTTCTCCCTTCTTGCCCCCAGCATTGTCTCTAGAACCATTTCTTCGAACGTCCCTTGCCACAGCAGGGGCGTTGCCATGGGTTGTCTTATTTTGCTGTCCTGACTGCCCCTCAACGGCAGCATCCTCAAGCCTCATGTATTTCCCGGCTTCATGGAAGAAATCGGGTAAAGTAGCTGGTTTTTCTTTTGTCAACCTTCTAGCAAATTTAGTGTCCAGATGCACACCACTGCAGAGGGCCATTAGGATAAGCTTCTCATCGGCATCTTGGACTACGGCTGCTGCGGCATTGAATCTGGTTAGGTATTGCTGCAGCTTCTCTCCAGGTTTCTGTTTGACGCTGGATAAGGAATAAGCGTCCTTAGGTTGCTCCACATGAATGCGGAACTGACTGATAAAATTTTCTTTCAACATCTCCCACGAGCTGATGGATCCCTGGGGTAGATGACAGAACCAGGAGGTAGCAAGATCTGCTAAGAAGAGCGGAAAGCATTTGCACAGTACTCCCTCTGTCGCCCCACTCATGAGCATATGCTGCGTGTACCTCTGTAAGTGTACAACGGGATCGGAGGTTCCTTTGTAGGGTTCCATTGTTGGCATTTTCCATTCTCGGGGGGTGATAGCAATTTCGATATTGCGGGCGAAAGGGCTGGTTACCCTAGCGCCTATCCCTCGATCTCTTTGCTCCCGTTGGACACACTCTCTGAATAAGCGTGCCATCCTTTCATCAGAACTTGGAGCAGATAGAAATGAGTTTGGTTCTGTTCTGTGGGATTGATTCTGTCCAGATGACCTGTAGGGATGGTATCGTCTATCATTCCTCATATTTTCTAGTGGCTACCTTTGATCTTCTGGGAGCATGCTCGGGTCAGCTACAGTTGGCCCTTGCCTTGATCTCCCCCTGCTGGGTTTTGATCTAAGCACTTCCTCGGGTCCAACTTCGTGCTGGACTCTAGCTCGGCCCCGTTCACTGGCGTTTCTGTGGTTAGGCAGCATGACAGGCTCAGCTACAGTTGACCTTCGCCCGGTACCTCCCCCGTTGGGTTCGGTACCAAACGTTTCCTCAGGCCTAACTTCGGGCTGTGCTCGGTCTCGGCTCCTACCATGGCTACTTCTGCCGTTAGCTCCTTCGAAGAAGGAAGATCTTTGTTGTCTCTGAGATCCTCCAGACTGGGACTCTCCCCATGATTCAGTGTTGCGGTTGGATTCTTCAGCGTCCCTTAAGCGTGACATGAGATGGTCCACCAAGGCTTCCTGCTGGGACGTGAAGCGGTTAGTTACTTCAACCACAACTCTGTCCAGATCTGCCCTAGTAATTGCTGTAGGCTGTTCTGTGGCAGGAGTGGTGGGGTTAGCCTGTTCTTCATTTGTTACTGTTACTGGAGGAGGACGATTTGCTTGATTCATGACAGTTGGATCTGGAAGACTGCTGGATGCGATGTTTTTTCCTTTGTTAACATCTTTTCTCTGTTTGGGAGGCATGTTTTCCAAGTAGCGAATGATGCTGTTAGGAAAGCTGTTAAGTGGATGAAGCTGAAGCTTCGAGCTTCTCCGTTCTCAGTGAAAGCACAAAAAATGTTTGCACAAAAAATGGACAAACACCTCAAAGTTGTATGATTTAGTAGATCTTATGTTGTTCTTAGCGATTTGAGTGATTTATGCAAATATATGAAAAGCAGGGGCTAAACTGTAAAAAGACAAGCAAATTTATAGTGGTTCAGCCAGAATGTGCCTACGTCCACTTTATATGTTATTTCTCTTCTCTTGTTTTGATTACAAGTACAAAGCTTTGATACAAGTAAAAGAAAGTTGTTTGAAAGTTCCTTCCGTGCTTGAGCTCTCAAACTTGTCCCCATTGTTGTACCCCTACCCCTCTATTTATAGAGTGAGGCTAGGGGTAGGGGTCTAGGATGTGTATAGCTGCTGACGGGCCTGGGCTGATGTGATCTGGCCTGGTACGTCTTGGTTCGGTATCGTTTGGTTCGGAGATGGTTGGAGTGTAGAGTGGACCGGCAGTTGCTTGGACCGGTGGTGGGATGGTGAGGTTGGTCCGGTGTGGAAATGGTTCGGCATGGGCTGGTGAGGTTGGTCCGGTGTGGAGATGGTTCGGTGTTGAGAAGGTTGGTTCGGTGACAGTAGGCTGGTCCGATGGGATGGAAGAAGGTTGGTCCGGTGGCACTTGGTTCGGTGGAAGGAGGTTGGGCTCGGAGACGGAGTTGGTCCGGTGATACCCTGGTTCGGCTAGGGACGGTTCGGTGGTCGTGGGATGGAGCTTGGTCCGGTGGCAAGGTCGAAAGATACCCAACAGTTACAGTGTGTCAGTTTGGTTATGGAGTTTTTTTTCATCGAGTTGAAGCTCGGGAAAAGGTTGGAAATGCTTGGGTTTTGCTTTGTGTTGTTCGCGAGATATTAAATTGTAACAGTTTAAAATTTAACAGGTTTTTGTTTTGAAAAAAAATAGAAGGAGAAAGGAACTCGGGTGACTGTTCGAGTAAATCTCGAATTTCCTCGGGGAAAACAATTTATTTCCTCAAAGTTTTCAAGTTTAACAAATTAAGTTCAAAATTAATTATCTTTAAACCATTTTAAATAGTAATTGATTATTAAATGTTCGTAAATTAAAGTTGAAAATTTATTTTAAGTTATTAATTAAGTTTATCCTTAAAATGTTTTTAAAAGCTTAATAATCAGATAATTAAGTTATTTAACTAATGATTAAGTGTTTCAAATTTTTAATTAAACATAATGCTTTTTAAGTTGATGATAATCCCAAAGTTCATTAAATTCTGATGATGATTAAGAAGGTGATTAAGATAAATGAATTATCTTAAAAACATTTAGTGTCGGGTTATTAGGATAATTAATTAGTTAATTAACTGATTATTAATTAAAGATTAATTAATAAAGGTAGTAAGTTAAAGGTTAATTAATTAAGGATAATAAATTAAAGGTAATTAATTATAAATTAGGAAGGATAATTAAAGGATGATTAATCAAGGATGATTAATTAAGATAGAGGGTTAAGAAATAATTAATTTATTGGTTTGTAATTAACTAATGTTAAGTAAGCAGGATTAAGGTAATCCAAGTAATTAAAGTTGGTGATTAATTTAATTGGAGATTAATTAAATTAATTAGCAATTATATCTAATAAATCTTGCTTAGGGATGATTGAATGATATTGGATTGCTGGGTTTGTTGATGTCTCTAATAGGCAATTTGATGTGCTGTGATAATGTGTTAAACAGTAATATTGTGAGTTATCTATTGAGGATGAATTGTTATGTGGTATGACATACTGAATATGAATTGTATTATTTTAAAACTTAACAACTTGGATTATAGATAACATTGAATTCGAAGAGACCGGGGTCGGGTATCAGTAATACCCGAAACCACTTCGATTAGTAAACCAAATTCTTTATAAATGGGATATGTGAAATTAAACAGGATGGAGTGGAATGAATAACATGGACATTTATCATGAACCGTTGTGTAATAATGATTGACTATAAGAACTCGTAAAAGATACGAGTTACCTTGGTAATTCATAATTTATATAGCTTGATATTTCATGTTATATGGGTTTACTCACGCTGGTTTCCAGCCTGACCCGGCTGTTACTTTGATGTAATGCTCGGGTCAGACTGAGTATTATAGATTTTCAGGTAAGGATGTTCTGAAGTTCAGGAGACGAGCTGGATGGCATGAACGTATGGAGTGTTTCCGTTGTGATATTATCTCTGTTTATCTGAGACATGTGATTTGTATATGTCCAGTGTTTGTGTATGAGTGTAACACTGATGTAAAAATATAATTGACAGATACAGGTATTCTTTGTAAACTGTTATTATTTGATATTATATTTTGATCCGTTGCGATGTGTGAGAATCAGTGCTGTGTTTCTATTTCTGTTTCTTCTTCTTCTATCTCTTTCTTTTTTTCCTAACTATCTAGAATTTTCGTGATCGAAAATTTCGGGTCGTTACAGTTGGTATCAGAGCAGAAGGTTAAGTGAGAACCTTGGCTCTAGTGGGTGTACTCATAAGGATAGGGTCAATAGTACCCTAGAATGAGTTGAGTGTATACATATATGAGAGCGTACTTGTTATTTTCTTATATAAAGATTTTAAATGATTTTACATAAGAATATATTTTGATATATATAAAGCAATATTCCTTAACCAATAAATGTTAAGGTAATTGGTTGTTAAATTATTAGAATTAAATTAAGAGTTAATAGATATACAACAAAATTGAAATTAAATAAAGGTAGGTTTGAAATGGATTCAAACTGAAATTAAATCTTGAATTTGGGAAAAAGTTTCAGAATAAGATAATAATGAATTGGTTTTCAGATATGATAATCTTGGTTATTATCATAAATGATTGTTGTGTTTAATAATAAATGTGTATTAATGAGTAAGCAAAATGAAATGTTTTAGGTAAGTAAAACATTTAGGCAAGTATGACTTATAAATTGGAACTGAAGATGATATAAATTGTGAAGTTTTAAATCTGAGCCCAGAATTTGAAAATTGTCTCAAAGTGATAAAGAAATAATAAATAATATTATTTGAATGAAAGAGCTTGATTCAAACAAGAGTTGTTTGAAAATTTAAAGGAATTTGTTTGAATTAAAAACCCAAGGTGGTTTAAAATTTAAGGATAACTTGGTGTGTAAAGGAAATAATATGTATAGATGAGGGATATACATAGTATCAAAGATAATTTGAAATAAACTCTTGAGTGATGAGTTTTAATTTTCCTTGAAGTGTGATGTAAAAACTTAAATTGAAATAAGTTTAGAACTTTTAAGAAAGAATATTGATAGAAATTTAAATTTTGAAATGGGAATTCAAATTGAGTAAGGTTAATGGGATTAAATTGAATTTAACTTAGAAGAAGTTAAATAAGTTTGGAATGAACAACCTGATTTGGAAATTTCAAGATGAAATTTGATATTTAACTTGGGAAGTTTAATAGTTGATTTGAATGGGAAGTTTGTGTGATCTTAAAATGGGTTTGAGATCCGGAAATTGGAAATGTATGGATGTTTTAGAATAAATTGGATGATATCATCCTATTATTATTAATAATCTTTAAATTGTGAATTGGATTTGTTTAAATGAATGAGGAATGAAGTGTGGTAATATATCCATTATTTTGATAAATGGATGTAATGTTGAACTGCTAGTGTGCAGTCTATCAATGCATGAAATATTTTGTGGCAGTATGATCTAATAAGATCACCTTCTTTTGAAATGGAATTTGAAATTAAGGATATGGAATTACTTTGAACTGAAATTTTAAATGTTAAGAATTGAATTTGTAAATTAAAATTGTTTAAGAACTGGTTTCAAAACTGGAAGATAAAATTGGGTAATAAATTGAATTTTTAAGATAAAATTGTTTTGAACTCTTATTGGAACTTTAAAGTAAGTTAAGTAAAGATAAATCAAAATGGAATTTTGAGAATTGGACTCAGAATTAAATTTTTTAAAGATTTGGATTATTGATAAAAAAATAAAGGTTAATTTGATTTAAGGGGTTAAATCAACGTCTAAAAATTTAACTCGAATTTATATAATTCGAGATGGTTTAAAATTGAGATTTAAATTGAATTAGTTCAAACTGAATTGATTTGAATTAATGGGAATTGTGATTTTAAGATGGATAAGTTTAAAATTCTAATGGAAAATTTGAATAGGGTTAATTTGAAATAAAATTGAAGATTGAATGAGTTCAAATTCAAATGGAATTGGGATTAATTCAGATAGAAATTTAAATGATTTGAAATTGAAGTGAATTCAATTTAAAATTAGTCTAAATTAATTTGAATAATTTGAAATTGTAATTGAAGAAATCAAATGGAATTTGATTTGAATCTGGAAAGAAATTGAGGTTAATTTAACTTGATTTGGGAAATAAATCAAGCTCAAAGAAAGTTGAAGTTGTTCAAATTAGAATTGAGTAAATTTAAATGGAAGTGGAAATTTAAATTGAATTGATAGGGAATTGAACAGTTTGGCTCTAGACTATTTTAAATAAATTATTTTGATATACACTATTTTAAATCTATTTTCCTAACTATTTACTATGCAACTTTTCTTTTTAAATTCCAAGACCATCTTATATTTATTTAGCAACTACTTTGGAACTATTTAGCTATTTTCCAACTGTTTTATAAACTAATTACTATTTTCCCAACTGCTTTATAACTAATTACTATTTTACAACTATTTTGCAATTATTTTACTATTTTTCAACTATTTTACAATTACTAAACTATTTTACAGCTATCTTACAAACTAATAATTATTTTTCAACTACTTATCTATTTTAAACTTTTTAAGCTATTTTCCTAAATCTAAGCTGGACAGAGTTCAAACTGTTATTGATTAAATACCCAACTGAGATAAGAATTGAAGTGATAATCCAAATGAGGATTAAGGCAAATGTGAATAAGTGAATAAAATCAAAGTGGGGATGAATAGAAAGGGAATTGATTTAATTGGTAATCAATGAAGATAAATACGTAGGCTGTACGTATATTATTTTATTCGCATAGTGATTTGATCCAGATTCGAGCACAGAATTTCGAGACAGTATTATCAATCCGAGTTGGGATTTTTCGCTCGATTTTTGACGGCGAACCTGGATATGGATTTTTGATTGGTTTTGGATATTCTCTATCATAGTTGTGACTATGCAAGGAGAATGACGGTTTCTGATCAAGAAACCAGATCTGAGTCCGCACTAGGAAGTCGGGTGGACAATACTAGTTCGAAAGTGAAATTATATGATCGAGTGAGCGATCAAATTGATATTGCGTACGGATGATATGTGGACATCGTACGAGTTTGAATGAAATTGATATTGTAAGTTGTGGATAAGAATTATAAAGTGGTTTTGAAATGAAAAGTGTATTTTGTGAGATATATGAGGAAATAAGGTGGGAATTAAATATTTCTATGATTAAAATTTACTTTATGGAATTAAGTAATGTGGTTAATAACTTTATGAAAGAGTAATCAAATTTGAATATTTGATTTGGGATAAACAAAGTTATATATCTTTGTTATATATGGTAAAATCCCTTGTTGAATCTATTGATAGAAGAAAAAGGGTTTTAAAAGTATTTGAAGTATAAAAGTGAATTTATACAAGTATGAAGTAATTCAAAAATTTCCCAAGGTTATTATATATATATGTATATATAAAGGATTTTTTGAAAATGAATTGAGGAAAAGTTTTGGGAACCTTTGAATTTGGAAAGGATTTGATTTTTGAGGAAAATCAAATTTGGAATTTGGAAAGCCTAGTTTGTGAATTATCGATTTTGGGATAATCGATTTTGAGAAAGGAGATTTATATGAAATTCATACTCGGTGTATGATTTTAAAAATACTATATGTGTATAGTATAAAGTGTTTTGAAGTGGCTCTAGGGAAAAAGGCGCTCCCTTGAATGAACTTCTTAGGAGTGCCACAGGGTGGTACTGCCTTGATCCCTAAGGGGGGGGGTTCTAAAGTTGATCCTGTGAGGAGTCCGGACAAACTAGTTCCTGAGGATTATTGGGTAGCGAAAGTCGAGGGCGCAGATGCCTATAGGGGCATTTGGGTTATGCTGTGACGACAATGTAACTAGATGTCGCTGCAATCTACTGTGTGGACCATAGCGAAAATCATATGGAGGATGCGTGCCAACAGTCTACACTTGATTTTGCCGGGATGGCAATGTAACATCGGTAGACTGCGATCTATGGTCAAGTGGAGGAGTTTCATTCTTTTGGCAGCAAAATTCGAGGGCGCTAATGCCTACAGTTATATGGGTTTTTGCTGTGATAGCAAGGTAAAGCCCGGGTATAACTGCGATCTGTAGCGGGTTCCATGGTGTAATCGAGGGGCGCGGAGGCCTACAGTTATCTATGGATTTTGCCGAGATGGCAACGTAACCATCGGGTTAACTACGACCATGGATGGGGGTGATGATTTCCAAAGCATTCTCACCAAAGATATTTCCTCTATTTTCAAACATGTTTCGATATTTTCAATAAAATTATTTTTCAAGTATTTTCACTAGGTGTTGAAAATGGGTTTATTAAGTACTTATATATTTTCAGTCCTACGCCTGATCAACGTATGACCGAATTTCTATGAGAACGAGGATGGACTTGTTGAAACATCGAGTTATAAAAAGTATTTTTGTATAAAACTATTTTCGTAATATTATGTAGATTTTAAAGTGTTTTAAAATTTTAATATAAAAGGGGTAAAAGAGTTAAAAATGTTTAAGGAATAATTTTACTAAAATATACAGTAAATTAATATTATTGCTTCATTCCTTTTCGAGGATGAAAAGTTCTAAAGGGGGAGGAATGTGACGACCCGGATTTCTTGACGTCTGTAATTGGGTAATTAATTGATTTTAATTATTGAATTACTGATTTTATAAGTCAAACGAATAAATAAATTTTTGATATTTGAAATATCTAGATAAATTGGTTAAAAACTATATTTAATTTTAAAATTTATAAATTTTGGGATATGAGAAATATTTGAGTCTCATGTATAAACATATAAACTCCACTAATTTAAATTAATATAAAACACTCATAAATATATATATATAACATATACAGGTTTGATGATGTTAAATATGTAATTTGGATATTGACTGTTTATATATATATTTGGAAAAGAAACTATGGTTTGGAAACTCGAAGATAAATCTCTCAGGAGTATTTAGGATAAAAACTCTAGCTTATAATACAAAAATGTAATTATATATATGATAACTATGAATTTACAAGCAAGAGTATATACATATATATTAGATAGGGGAAATGCAAGCATATATGTATACAATAACAACAACATATATGGATAAAATACATAACTATATATATATATTTATACACATACTTATAAAAGGATATACATACATATATAAATTCATATAATAGTAATTGTAGAAGTGGGAAAATATATAATTGTACATAGGCCATATGGAGTAACGGGTAGACAATTTGATATAAATAAAGTAAAATATATATAGGAAGGCATAAATTTAAATATGATAAAAAAAATAATACATGCCTATGTATACATAAGTTAAGAAGCATATATAGTATTGGTAAAATATGAGAATGTGTAAATATATATATATAGGGTAACAAATACAAATGCATTTGGTAAAAACAAATATACATATGAAATGTATGTATATATAAATATATATGTAGGGACTTAGTGAGACAAGCATTTAATGCATGTTCACCTCAAGCATACAATGCATCATTTCAAACCAATGTCAGCAGCAAAACATAAAATCACGTCAAATAAAAAAATCTAGTCAAGGTTATAAAGGAAGAAAAGTAATAAATTAAAATATAAAATGTAAAAGCCTGGAAGAAATTATCAGCTTGTAGCTTGCTCTACACACTTCATTCACTGTATACAGATATTTGTGCCGGACTATCCTTTGTTCATTTCTTTCATTTGAAGTAAGTTAAACAAAAGAAGGATAAAACAACACTACCAAAGAAAAAAAGAATAAAAACTACTTTAAGTTTTCAATCTGAAGCAAAGCAAAGAGTTAATTCAAGTTCAAACCAGCAATCAAGTTGCAGATCAAAAACATCAGGTGCAACTCAAAATCAACCATCAGCTTCAAAAAAAATCAAGTTCCAGATAAAAGCATGTTCTCTATTTTCAAAAATGGTGAGTAAACTTCTTAATCAACAAGCTCCAAATTGTTTTTATTTTTGTTGATGCCTATAATGATGGATATAAGTGATGACTTGAAATGGTTAGTCATAGATATACATGCATGTATATGAATTTAAAAGTGCTTGTGCATATCTATATTTAAATGACTTACCTCTGTTTGTTTTTAACAGACCAAAACAAGTTTTAAAAATCAAATTCTTTTTCCCCAATCTCCTTTAGACTTTAGGATCTGAACGAAACATGTTTGTTTGATCATGATATAGGTCTTCAAAATACTTTTGAGAAGAATTAACTTGAATTTATCTGGAAATTCAAATGTACAGTGAAAAACTTTGAAACTGTGTCAAATTCAAATATCATATTTTCTTGTTTCAATTATATCATCTAAAACATTTCCGAAAATGATGAATTTTAAGGGTGGAATCATGATTTTTAAATGTGTATTCATAGAGAATTTAAGAGTTGGAATGAGATGGGTTTTCTGTCGAATTCTGGTGGTCGGGGAAAAATTGGGTCTCGGGATCGTGGGTGAAGTTAGCTGGAAGGTCGGGGTTTCTGGAAAAAATGATCGCGAGATTTAACGATGATCGTGGTGGCGTATCGACGTCAAAATAGGGTTTGGAAGCCATTTTTTGACGTGGTTGGTCCTCGGGTCCTAACAGCGTCGTGGTGAAGAGTGGAGCGTGCGGTCCGGGGGGATCGAAAGAGTGGACATCGACGCATCTCTGGTGGGTTCTGGTGGCGAGTAACGGACAGTGGTGGCCGGTGTGGTCGTCGATAAGGTGAGTTTGCCGAAGGAATTGGTTCAGGATGGGTTCACTCAGGCTTGAGCTCAATTTTGTGATCGATTTTACGTTCTCGTGGTCGACATCATTTGTGAGTATAGTCGTCGACATGCCGGCAGTGGGTGTGGTGGTAGGAGTGTCGCCAATGAACTGTGCACGTGCACGCGAGGTTACAGTATGTCAGTTTGGTTGTGGAGTTTTTTTTTCATCGGGTTGAAGCTTGGGAAAAGGTTGGAAATGCTCGGGTTTTGCTTTGTGTTGTTCATGAGATATTAAATTGTATCAGTTAAAGTTTAATAGGTTTTTGTTTTGAAAAAAAAATAGACGGAGAAAGGAACTCAGGTGCCTATTCGAGTAAATCTCGAATTTCCTGGGGGAAAACGCTTTATTTCCTCAAAGTTTTCAAGTTTAACAAATTAAGTTCAAAACTAATTATCTTTAAACTACTTTAAATAGTAATTGATTATTAAATGTTCGTAAATTAAAGTTGAAAATTTATTTTAAGTTATTAATTAAGTTTATCCTTAAAATGTTTTTAAAAGCTTAATAATCAGATAATTAAGTTATTTAACTAAAGATTAAGTGTTTCAAATTTTTAATTAAACTTAATGCTTTTTAAGTTGATGATAATCCCAAAGTTCATTAAATTCTGATGATGATTAAGAAGGTGATTAAGATAAATGAATTATCTTCAAAACATTTAGTGTTGGGTTATTAGGATAATTAATTAGTTAATTAACTGATTATTAATTAAAGATTAATTAATTAAAGGCAGTAAGTTAAAGGTTAATTAATTAAGGATAATAAATTAAAGGTAATTAATTATAAATTAGGAAGGATGATTAAAGGATGATTAATCAAGGATGATTAATTAAGATGGAGGGTTAAGAAATAATTAATTTATTGGTTTGTAATTAACTAATGTTAAGTAAGCAGGATTAAGGTAATCCAAGTAATTAAAGTTGGCGATTAATTTAATTGGAGATTAATTAAATTGATTAGGAATTATATCTAATAAATCTTGCTTAGGGATGATTGAATGATATTGGATTGCTGGGTTTGTTGATGTCTCTAATAGGCAATTTGATATGCTGTGATAATGGGTTAAACAGTAATATTGTGAGTTATCTATTGAGGATGAATTGTTATGTGGTATGACATATTGAATATGAATTGTATTGTTTTAAAACTTAACAACTTGGATTAGAGATGACATTGAATTCGAAGAGACCGGGTTCAGGTATCAGTAATACCCGAAACCACTTCGATTAGTAAACCGAATTCTTTATAAATGGGATATGTGAAATTAAACAGGCTGGAGTGGAATGAATAACATGGACATTTATCCTAAACCGTTGTGTAATAAATGATTGACTATAAGAACTCGTAAGAGATACGAGTTACCCTGGTAATTCATAATTTATATAGCTTGATATTTCATGTTATATGGGTTTACTCACGCTGGTTTCCAGCTTGATCCGGGTGTTACTTTGATGTATTGCTCGGGTCAGACCGAGTATTACAGGTTTTCAGGTAAGGACGTTCTGAAGCCCAGGAGACGAGCTGGATGGCAGGAACGTATGGAGTGTTTCCTCTGTGATATTATCTCTGTTTATCTGAGACATGTGATTTGTATATGTCCAATGTTTGTGTATGAGTGTAACTCTGATGTAAAAATATAATTGACAGATACGGGTATTCTTTGTAAACTTTTATTATTTGATATTATATTTTAATCCGCTGCGATTTGTGAGAATCAGTGCTGTGTTTCTGTTTCTTCTTCTTCTATCTCTTTCTTCTTTTCCTGACTATCTAGAATTTTCGTGATCGAAAATTTCGGGTCGTTACACACATTATCTCGCACCATGTCTTACTCGCCTATTTTGAACAACAATTTCATCGGAATTTTGTATATTTTGGAACAAAATTGTTCATCATATAAATATAGGTCGAATACTAACACTCTTGCATTAATTTAGAGTTCAAAACTCATAGAAGACAATACAGTCTCAAGCAAATTAACACTTAAATTACCAAGGCTTGAAAGCTTTAATGGTTGCATTACTTGATTCTTGCATGGGCCATGAAGCAACACGTGCCAAAAGATTATTTTATCATTAATTTAAAAAAATACATTTCATTTTCAATCATTAATTCTGTTCATTTTGTATATTTTAATCTTATAAATAGTTTTATTAATTATGCAAATTTGTTAAAGTAGATCATTATAATATTACATATGTTCTTATGGTTATTAGAACGGTGTATTTTACTTATAAGGCTCCCACTAGATTCCATCTCTTACAAATCCTAAAAAAGAGATATAGGAATTTAATAAGTTCCTCTGGTAAGTGTTAAGATTTATTTATTATGTTACTGCAACCTAGAGGGTGCTCAACAAATTGTAGGCCCCATAAATGTAAATAACACAATATTAGTTATATCTCATATATGGCTCCTAATGTAAATTCTTTACTCCTAATAATCTTTATGACCTTGAGGGTGCTCGAGAAAGCATAAGTACATTAGAAACTCACAACCTATCAATTTGTGATTACCTAAGGATAGTCTTGTAACCCTCAAGGGTGCTCAATAAAGTTACAAAATGTTCTTATCAATTCAGGGACAATATAAACATCATTATAAATAGTTTATGACTTAAGGGTACCCAACAACCATAAGTATGTATATTAGTCCATTATATTGTAAATGATAGAGAAATTTTTTATTTTAGATTCATAATCTCAAGATATTAATGGTGCTTATTATAGTCTATAAGGAATTATAAATCTTTACTATTAATAATATGAATTCAATCAATATAAAATCAACCGCGTCTTTTTGAAATTCACATAATACCCTTCGTCCATTTTTGGTCCGCGTATCGTTTCCCCTGTCTTCCCAAAACCAAAAACCCTAACTTCCCATATCTCCGTCACTACAAAATTACATAAATTCATTTCGTCTCCTTCACATACACAAACTAGGGTTTCTTCATACTGATTCCAGATCTAACGTCTCCAACTTAATCACCATCGGTCATCGATTTTGTCTCCAACTCGACTTCGGATCTAACGCATATCGATCGATCGATTATTCTAACCTACTATCAACCAATATGTGATCTAAAACTTTGATAATCTACTATCGATTATCGACAAACCACCGAATAAACTTGGATTTCCCGATTCACTATAGACAAAGAGTTATGGTGAATCATCATTCATACAACATCCATTAACCTTCAATCTTAGGTAAGTTTATAATTTGGATGATCTGTATATTATTATTTTCTTATTGTTGTATTTTACGCATTATCACTTGATCAACCACAATTCTGAATTTTGAAACTGATTATGGGTATACCTCAATAGGGCTTTTTTTAGAAAAAAGAATTTTTCTTCTATTTTTTATCACCTGAGGCATGTATATGTTTCATATGGTTAATTTAACTTAGTGCCATTTGAACTTTGGGCTATGCTACCTTCATTTCTTATGTTATTTAATTGTACTATATGTAGCACGAATTGCAAGAAAGGTAGCTGTTAATTGATACATAACCAGTAATAGTATGATTAGGTGAACTAAGTAATAAAATACAATTGGATTATTCTCAAACTGGACTGGATTTCAATCCAGAATATAATCATATGGTGTTAGATAATATCTATAGCACGTCCTATATATGTCTACAACATATAATAAGAAACAATGAATATGAATGTACCATGAGTTGCAATAAAAATAGTTGACATGATTATGGTTATATAGATAAGTTAGTTGCAACTAGATCTGAATTAGCTACAACCTTTTTCCTATCATTGTAAAAAGACAATGCATAGACGATAGTGTAATGTATATCAAGGTAAGTTGCAATAGATATTGATATAAGTTGCGGGATGGTTCATTTTGATGCACCAATTGGCATTATATTATAGACCAATGATAATTTTTTAATAAATTGTTAATAATAAATTTTCCTGTATTTTGACTGTTGTCGTAATGTGACCTAATAAATTATCTCATATCCTAAAGGCATGCACATTTCTATTTTCATATCTTTCAAGTGATTTCAATTTTCTCTCAACTAGAGATCTCTTTACATTTTACTCAAACGCATCTTCCTTGATTAAATTACTTTATAAAATCATCATGTATGCATGATATGGGTTGATTTGTGGGAGCATGAATGATTTTATTAAAAGCGCTAGAAATTGTTTTCTCATGGTAATTAATGCAATCCTTTTCGATGGGTCAATGCAGTTTTCTATATCTGATAACACCTACTGTGCTATTCATATAACACAATCTATAACCGCACAAGCAATACTTTTGTGTGAAAACTATTTACATGCAGGGTAGGTTGGGTTTCCTCTATTTCTTTCATGCTGAATGCAGTGCATTTAAAAATGGTAACTGCCAAGCTTACTAGTTACGGATTTCCCAAACTCCTTCACCAGGAATACTCTTAAAATGGTTTGCACTGAATTTTGCAACGTTCTTTTAAACATTTGCATGCTTTCAACTTTTGGTTTTCTTATGATTATTACGATTAACCCACTGATAAATAAATGTTGCTCCTTTTTAGATTTCCAAATGATATTGTAGATGCTTTTAGTTAACATAACTTTGCTTTTATGATTATGTCTAATTTACAACATGTACGTGGGTTATATTATGGCACTGTAAGTAGGTATATGTCCCTATAACCATGGCCTACATCAATACAGAAGTATATTTTAAACTATACTGAGCTAATGCATCATAGCACAAATATACAAATATAATTAAATGTTAAAATTTTCCACATTTGATGTTCTTGATTTTGTGTCTGATTTTGCTTTCTAATTCAGAAAGTTAAAATTTTAATATTACCTACTTGGCTTAATTGAGATGAATTAATTGGTCATGCTTCAATTACATAGTACATGCATAAATAACAGTATTTGATCAATAACAAAGAAGAAATATGCTACTGCAAAGTGTTAAAGGAAATATGCACTCGCTTTCAACTGTGGTTCTAGATTTTTTCCGAAGTTGTTTCCTACTTTTCCATTGCACCATATGTTGGATTTATTTTTATTTTACGGTGGAAGTTTGCTATTTGCTAAGTAAATAGTTAATTTGAGTAATATGATTCTTTAGTAATCCATCACAATCTTTTGTATTTAACATTACAAATTCGTAATTTGTTTACTCTTCATAAGCATCTCTTACATTTTGCAACTATTCTTTCTTTAGCAAAAATATTATGAGACATTTTTTGAATGAGTTATCCATAACATGCTCCTATCATAAGGTTTGCTTTAGAATAAACTACATGAAGGCTCATTAGTATTTTATATTCAAGTTTTATTGAATTTATTAAATTGTGAATATAGACCTCCGAACAATGTTTTCTTTTAAATGGAATAGACTTTAATAACAAAACATGTTATTTTACAATGAACTGACATAATATAAAATTGTTATCATATTTGGAACAAACTAAATAGTAATGCATGCAGACATTCTTAAAATTGTTTAGTTGATTGAATATTGATTAACCGAAGCTTTTGATTCTAACGAATAAGTATCGCACACAGCGACTTAACATTATTAAATGGTTACACTTTCGAAACATGTGTACATATAGTTAAAACTTTATTTCTATTTGGATAATCCAATTAGGATTTTTTTAATTATATTTTTCTTTAGATAATTTTTTTAGTTAATAATGTAGGAAAATGAGTTAAGAGCCATACCAAGGGGAAAAATGGCTTTTATGAGCGATTTACCACCTTTTAATATGTTTACATAATAAAATTTGCCTTACAATCAGGTTTATTTGCTGAAATTATTTGATATATATTGTCATGATAATGCCGTTAGGTTACTTTGATATTGCTAAAATTATTGATATAGGTACTCTGATGAGGGGTATAATTATAATTTTTTTGAGGTATTTGTTTTAGTTCGCATAATAGAAGATCTATACTTTGATAGGGATATTTGTATTGCACCTTTAACTTTGCCTGATGTACTATTATATTTCCCTCACTTGACTATTAATTTGAGTATTCTAACTTTTCTCCTTAACTGTAAATACATGCTACCAATTTTCAGGACAATGTAATATGTTACATATTTCAATATAGTTGAAAACATATTAATTGAATGTGTGTCACCAACTTGGTATATATTTTGCGCAGAAATATAAAACCAATTTAAGAATACATCATTTTCTTCCTTTTAGTCCTGCTGGAGATGCTATTATTGACATTTCCTGTATTTTCCCATTGTACTGCCAGTGAGATGTATTATTCATCAAGACTTATTTTATTCAGTTTACCTCAACTCTACCATTATTAGAACTATATGTTTTTTTATGTTGCTTAAAAATTTATTCATATTACGAGAACGTGGAAACAAGGAGAAGACATCAATCATTTGGTCGCAGTCCTTAGCTGTTATTGAAGCTTTTGGTCGATTGAGTGATGAAACTAGCTTGGGAGGAATAACTACGGTAGCTGTGGAGCTGGAGGTGGGAAGATGAGTCTGAGTGCTTATAGGAGAGCTTAGATGACTGGAATCCAAGTAATATGAGCTTAGCTTAGGAGGAATAACTGTGGTAGCTGTGGAACTCCATTGGGCAGAGGTAGCTCCAAGTAATAAATATGAAGACCCTTGGAATCCAAGTGCTGAGAATCGCCAACTCTTAACTTAACATTAGTAATTACAGACAAATAGAACGACACTTTACCTTCCATCAAAGCATCATTCATCGCATGACTATCATCAACATCATGTAAAGTATCGTTATTCCAGTAATGAAAGAGATAATATGTTTAAAAGAATCTGATTAGGACGACGACTTGATCTACTCTATGACTTTAAAGCTTGATTGCTTTGAGGTTTAAAAATCATCTATGTTCCCTATGTATTTTTGCATGCTGCTTACGATTTTTTTTATGTTTAATATATTCATCATGGTACCATATTTAATGCAACTTATCTCTAACATTAGTTGCAGTTACTTGATATGACCTGTACTTATTTATTATGAAGGTTTAGTTGCTGTAATGTAACCTTAGAGCACGTGTTTTAAATTTTTCATTACTATATGCCTATAAAAAATTTATTCCAAGATTGTTGCATCAACATCAAGCAACGTCGAATTCACTATATCTGTATTTTAGCTATATCGAAAATTAAAAAAATTTCAACAAGTTTAGATGTTATGTTTACCAATAGGTTTTAGGCCGTTTTAATCTAATCAGTTCAATCTTTTAGTTCTTCCATTTTCTAGCAATTTGAAGATTATACATTTGGCAAACACATCCACATATGTCACTTTTGCTTATTATTTTAAGTTACATCTTACACTAAAGTGCATCTTCTACAACTTTTCCTTATTTTAGATATTAATATTGTATTTTCTGTGGACACTTCTAGAAACTAATTATAGCATTCATGACATTCTTACCAAATGTGTGGACATTTCTGGAAGTACTCTCATTGAGTGTCCTTTTTGGGAAACATATAGAATATTTCCTCTCTCACAAATTTTGTGTGCCTCTCCCAAAAATTTTCCTACTCCAATGTGTTAGATTATGCTTCAGTCCTTTTAATTTGTGCTACAGCCTTTGTATAGGATTTCCATAAGTATGATAACCCCAAGTGTTCTACAAATTAGATCAAAAATAATGGTTGATATACCATTATTATAAAAATAAAATAAAATGAGGGTAGTTTTCCTTTTTGGCCATGTCCCACTACAGAATGATAGGTTTATGGTCGGATAGAGAGGGTGGGGAAATTGTAGTAGTAAGGTTTGACCATAAGGATAGTGCTTCATCGTTGAAAAAAAAGTGTCCAAGTTTGTAGAAGGTTCAAATTAGGTTGTGTGCTTTGTTGTCCCAGGTGCATGAAGAACCAAAGTAGTTGGCAGAGATTAGGTTTGATGTAGTAATACGTTTGAACAAGGGAGAAATTTGACCGTGGTTTAGTGGTGAGGCACCCATCGTTTGTATTGCTATATGCATGTAGTTGAAATCTCCTATGCACAATGTGTCCACTTCATGAAATGTCATTGAAACAGTCAGCTTTATCATGTTTATTTGTGTGTGGACACTTCTGGAAGTACTCTCATTGAGTGTCCTATTTTTCCTAATACCAAGTGTTATTCCCAAGTTACCTTTCCATCTTTTTAAAGGATTCGTTTGATAGTTTCATTGATTTGAATTTGATGATAGCTTATGTATGATTTTGAATTTAATGCTATACATGTAATCCTTGACCATGTTATGGAAGTAATGCAACTGAATTACATCATTGTGTGCATTCAAAATGTATGTTTTTTCTCTAATGACTACATGATTTGTAGTTTCTTAATCTTGTTTCTGTTAACAAAAATTTATTAGATTTTTATGCGCCTTAAAATATGAAGAAACAGACATATGGACCCCAGTTATCAAATGTAAAATTCAGGTAATAGTGTCACAAAGTAGAAATGAAATTGAGTCTACTTTAGGTTTGTTGCTGTAATAATGACTGCGATACAATTGTTGGAACCTCCATTCTATGGTTTCAATGACAACAACTATACAATATTATATATATACATATATATAACATATGCATGTATTCAAGATATTCATCACGTCAAAGAGCTATGATTTGAAGATTACAAGGAGATTATTCTGTAAAAAAATGTGTAAGTAGTATATAGAATTATTGTACAATCTCCAATGAAGTGACACGTACAACACATTATAAATTCTGGAAATAACATACTCCAGACGTCTGCAGTATATACTCAGATGTCTGCAGTAAGTTTCAGGAAATTCTTTGAAACAAACTCCAAACGTCTGAGCTTTCCTGCAAACGTCTAGTGATGAACATTTTTTAATAAACGGCTATATTCTGAAAGGTTGCGAAACTTTAAACAAACGTTCTTCTTCTTCAAACAGTTGCAACCTTTCACCAATGGTTTCCAGTCACTTCTCTTTAATCATAACTCTTCAAATTCTATAAATACTATCAAATTGATTTGAGATTTACTTACTCAACTTACTGATTTCTACTCTCTTGAATTATTATTATCAAGTTGATTCTGAAACCTAATTTCTAATATTCTCAAATCAAAACTATAACCACTATTTGTATTGGTTATATTCTTCCTCAAATCTGTGCTCACACATATACAATCACTCAAAGGAGATTATAGGAAGATTTGTATTATCAGTCAATATCAGTGTTGATCAGAACACAAGATTGTCAAAGAAAACTCTATTGTAAAAAGACCTATTCCTCCGGGTGAAGCGAGGGTATTTGGTTAGTGAAATACCGAAGGGGAGCTTCGGGACTGGACGTAGGACGGGAGGTCCGAACCAGTATAAAAACTCTGGTGTGATCGTTTTTTTTATTTCTACTTACATTTACATATCTGCTTATGTCTTTGCTATACTGTTAGTACACTTGCACATTGGTAACATATATACGATCCGCAAGACTTTCATTTGGTATCAGAGCTTAGTTCAATTCAAGTTACAGTAACACGTAGTTGAATTATCACTAATATGGCAAGTACTTTTCAAGAAGGTCAATCTACTACACGTCCTCCACTATTCACTGGTTCAAATTATGCATATTGGTCTACACCTATGCGTATTTTTATGGAGTCTAACAGTCTAGATGTTTGGGAAACAACTCAAACTAGATTTGAAGCACCAACCACTGCTAGAAACACATGGACAGAAGCACAAAAACTCTTAGCTAGAAATAATGCAAAAGCTATGAATCTTTTATGTTGTTCTCTTGATAAAAATGAATTTTCTAGAGTTATGTTATGCACCACTTCATATGATATATGGCATACACTTCAAGTTACTCATGAAGGAACTACAAAAGTTAAAAAAAAAGATTTCAATTCTACAAAATAAGTTTTCATCATTCAAAATGAAAACCAATGAGACTATAAGTGATATGTACATGAGATTTCAAACTATACAACATGATCTTATGGCTCTAGGAGTAAAATTTACTCAATTTGAACTAGTTACTCGAATTTTAAATTCTTTGACTACTGAATGGGAAAGAAAAGTTTTGGTTATCGAAGAAGCTAATAATCTTTCCAAACTCAAAGTTGAAGAATTGATAGGAAATTTGATGTCATTCGAAGCTAACTTGTAGGCACGAAAAGAAGCAAATCAAGAAAAGAAAAATATTGCTTTTCAAGCCAATGATGAAAATTCAGATCTCGAAGAAGATGAAATTGTATTCATAGCAAAGAACTTCAACAAATTCAAGAAATTCAAGCAAATAACAAAGTTTCGAAACGGAGGAAATTCAAATTCAAAAACAACTGATCTAACTTCAATCAAATGCTTTGGATGTGATAAGTTTGGACATATGAAGAAGGATTGTCCTCAAGGTAACAATGATAAAAGAAAGAACAAATTCGATTTCAAGAAAAAGAAGAGAGCATTTCAAGTAACATGGGATGATTTTGACTCATCATCAGATAGTGAGAGTGATTCTGAACAAGCAAATGTTTGCTTTATGGCTAACACTGATGAGGTACTCAAAAATAAGAGTAAGGGAAAAGAGAAGTGGATACTAGATAGTGGATGCTCCAAGCACATGACGGGAAATAAAGCCATGCTTACAAATATCAAAAATAAAGATGGCGGAACAGTAACATTCAGAGATAATTCCAAAGGATTCGTCATTGGCATTGGTGAAGTCATCAATCTAGGTATATCTACATCTCCTATAATTACAAATGTTTTACTAGTAGAAAATTTAAAACATAACCTTCTTAGTATTAGTTAATTATGTGATAAAGGTTTTAAAATTGATTTTGAAAAAGATAAGTGCAACATCTATGATCAAAATAAAAGTTTAATATCTATGATGAGCCTACGGAATCATATCTATCATATAAGGCTATGCAAGGGCTTTCAATTAAAGAGGAACCTCCATATAAATATCAACAATGGGATTCTTCTTCATATGATCCTTATTCATCCTATGCTTCTTCTTATAGAGGCTATGGAGGGGCATTCTTCTATGAAGGAGAATAATACGTTTCTATATTTCTTTCATTTTTCTGCATTTCATATGTATTAACTTTGAAACTTGTCTGCATCTATGTTATTTAAACTATTTGTTTTATGTCATATTTGTGTGCATTCATTCTGTTTTGATTCTGACAAAGGGGGAGAAAATATATTTGCACATATTCAGGGGGAGATAAAATATTTAGGGGGAGTAAATATGTTCATATCTCTAACAAAATATTGTATAGTTGTCATCATCAAAAAGGGGGAGAATGTTGGAACCTCCATTCTATGGTTTCAATGACAACAACTATACAATATTATATATATACATATATATTAACATATGCAGGTATTCAAGATATTCATCACGTCAAAGAGTATGATTTGAAGATTACAAGGAGATTATTCTGTAAACAAATGTGTAAGTAGTATATAGAATTATTGTACAATCTCCAATGAAGTGACACGCACAACACATTATAAATTCTGGAAATAACATACTCCAGACGTCTGTAGTATATACTCAGACGTCTGTAGTAAGTGTCAGGAAATTCTCTGAAACAAACTCCAGACATCTGAGCTTTCCTGCAGACGTCTGGTGACGAACATTTTTTAATAAACGACTATATTCTGAAAGGTTGCGAAACTTTAAACAAACGTTCTTCTTCTTCAAACAGTTGCAACCTTTCACACTTGGTTTTCAGTCACTTCTCTTTAATCATAACTCTTCAAATTCTATAAATACTATCAAATTGATTTGAGATTTACTTACTCAACTTACTGATTTCTACTCTCTTGAATTATTATTATCAAGTTGATTTCTGAAACCTAATTTCTAATATTCTCAAATCAGAACTATAACCACTATTTATATTGGTTATATTCTTCCTCAAATCTATGCTCACACTTACACAATCACTCAAAGGAGATTATAGGAAGATTTGTATTATCAGTCAATATCAGTGTTGATCAGAACACAAGATTGTCAAAGAAAACTCTATTGTAAAAAGACATGTTCCTCCGGGTGAAGCGAGG
The DNA here is from genome assembly GCA_030737815.1 of Allium fistulosum. Classification (NCBI taxonomy): domain Eukaryota; kingdom Viridiplantae; phylum Streptophyta; class Magnoliopsida; order Asparagales; family Amaryllidaceae; genus Allium; species Allium fistulosum. The sequence continues at coordinate 1,285,597,587 of CM060903.1, read as the reverse complement.
GTATTTGGTTAGTGAAATACCGAAGGGGAGCTTCGGGACTGGACGTAGGACGGGAGGTCCAAACCAGTATAAAAATTCTAGTGTGATCGTTTTTTTTATTTCTACTTACATTTACATATCTGCTTATATCTTTGCTATACTATTAGTACACTTGCACATTAGTAACATATATACGACCTGCAAGACTTTCAACAATTTTTTTATCTTTGGAAACAGTTGCCCTGATAGTGAAGAAATCAATAGAACAAATAGAAGGTCGATGAATATTTTAAAAATTCAAAATCTGACCATATCCGAATTTGAAAAATATAATAAAAAAGCATATCCATATACAAGTACAAGTATTATTTCCATTTCTAGTAGTATAAAATAAACAAAAACAAAAGAAACAAATGATAAAACTTTAGTATTATAAAAAAACTGGTTTTATGACGGTTCTTCAATTCTTTTAGTTTATCGATCGCTACTTTAGGTTCAGTTTATGTTAGCAAAGGTGCTATCAAATCTACTTTCAGTGGTGCAACTATAAATGCATGCACATTGTGATTAAATGCATGCCTACCTGGGCGTGCATAAATACTCGTATTCATAATACTCTCTAACAACATTTTCCATTTTATACGTACATAAAACTGTAAACATATGTATTCACTCCTTATAACTATAATATGTTTTATTTTGATTTTCAACTTTTAAACCAATTTTTTAAATATTATATACATTATATAAGATTCCATTATTTAATTATAACACCGATGATATACTATTAAGCTTTATATTTATGTATATATTATTATTAGTTAACAATTAATTAATATTTCAACTTTATTGTAACCTTTTATGAACTATAACATTTATAGTTCCTATCATAATTTAAATTTATTTATTTGTAGCATTTAAAATTTTAGAATCAAAAATAGTTTCAAATTTATTTATATATAAAACCTTTATGAATATAAATTTAAAACAGTTTTAAATTTTTTCATAAGCTTTATCAATTTTAAATTTAATTTAAACAAAATTTAATTTTAAACTTTATATATGATTCAAATATGCTAATCTAAATAAACCCATGGCATAATATATTTAGGCATAACAATAAGCGAATACCCTCGAAATAGACTGCTTCGATGAGCCAAGTAAGGGTTAGGAGTAGCTAAGTTATTTATTCATAAAAACGTACCTTAATTCGAGCAACATTCCCCTTAATTAAGCAACGTTTCTTGCATACCCATCTAATTGGACTCTTCAATAGTTTTCCCAATGTGTTAGTTAATTATTCAAAATAACACAATGCGAGCTCTGATACTATTGTTGGATTAGGTGCATCGAGCTACTTGGTAAACAGATATATTTCAAAAAAAATCATTTAATTCTTTATGCATTAGGTCTTTAATTTTTGTTATTATGAATAATATTGTAACGACTCGACTTTTTGACCCTCGAATGTCGACACTAAATACATCTGCAGTATTCATGTGCTGAGCCCCTAAGTGCTGGAAAGACAAATAGGGAAAAAAAAGAATAGAACAAGAAAGAGAAAACACAACAACAGAAACTCACATCAGAACGGTAATATATAATATCAAAATAACAGTACGAAGGGTTACTCCGAAAATAGAAATTTTAGACTTACAAAACCTAAGTACTATCATCAGCATGGACAGTTATAACTACCTGTCCTCATAATGCTGATATATACGTACAGAATACAATGCAAAAGAAATAGAAATAGATAGATAACAAAATCCTCCAGCTTGTCTCCTTAACTCTGAAGTATTCAAAGTAAAACCTACTTTACTTAGCCCACTCGAAAGAGTATGCGAGGCATTTAGGGAAAACAAAAACCAAGCGTCATACATAAGTCTGGTGTGAGAAAACTCGAGATACATGCAACATGTCCACATAGATTACAACATAAGTCGTCCGACAAATGCTAATGCTGACATCTCCCTTAGACTTAACCTTAGGATCGACAGTTCACCTCTATAACATTCCTCTTTACAACCACTTCCAAAACATAGAACTCGTGTACTAGTTTGAAGTGGTATTTGGTAAGTAAGACACTTACAATTCCTGGTCTCTTCAAAACCAATTCGATGAATTTATGGCAAACTCAATTCCGGTTCTTTCAGAAGTAAATGAACTATATAAGGAAGAGTCCTTCTCGGAGGATCTTGTATACATAAGTTCTTAAATCTATAGACGTTTCATACCAATGCACCTCCTTGGGGGTTCTCAAAGGGTATGAAACCTTGAAGCTTTAGATACTTCTTAAGTTTATATTAGATTAAGTTCGATAGTCGACTAATCGACTATATAGTAAAAACAATCGCTTATACAAATAAATGTCTGTATACTTAACATGTTTCCAACTTTCCAACTTATACTATACCTCGGTCAAGAGTGAAGCCAGGTAAGTTGGAGCATTGGTTGCATATCAAAGCCTTGCCTAGATACTTCATTCTTGACTCTCATAGATAGATAAGTCTACCTCGTCAGCTTTTAGTGTTAAGTATAGTATTAATGACTTCATTAATGAGTATGTAATCAATAAGATTAACACGATTTCGACATTCCAACTTAAAAATTCCTCGATCAAGAGAGAAGTCGGATGGTTAAGCACTATTGCTTCCATCCCTACCAAATGTAACGTTCTTCCTTTCTTACACCTAAAGACATCATTTAATACATCCATGGTATTCATGTGCCGATGATTAAAGTGTCCAAAAGACAGGTCAAGAGGGGTGAAAGGAAAGAAAGATAGAACATATAATAAGAAACTAAACAATCACAGAATCTCATAATGCAACGGAATAACATATATTTATCAATATAATTATTTACAAAGTCATTTCAAAAATGATACATCAGAGTCATACTAGTACAGATTCTACCCTAGGACAGTTATAACAGCCTGTCCCTACCTAACTGATACATAGATCATATAATACATTGGAAATAAGATAATACTAGCTATCGATGAAGCCTCATGCTACAAGCTCATCCAGAATGAATCGTTGGAAAACCTGAACTACTTGGCTGCCCGTACAAATTCGAGCACCCAAGAGTTTTAAGGAAAGAAAACAAAACTCCGGGTCAGATATAGGTCTGGTGTGAGTAAACTTAAACAACTGAATTATTCTTTTAAAACACTATTAAAATCATGGGTATCTCGTAAGACCACGCCGCACATAAACACAGACGAGTTTTTATGTAACGACCCGATATTTTCAACCATTCGCATCCATTATAAGTGTATAGGTAGACACTCATGCCGGAGTTGAATTGCTCAAAATACCGCGTTGTAAATAAAATTTGGCAAATCTCAGAATATACAGTAAATAAATATAATCACAGATCACAGACACAGAGTAAAATAATGCAGCGGAAGTAAAAGAAATAGTAGTTCATGAAGCTACTATATAAATATATCAGAGTTACATAAGATACAACAGAAGAAATAGAGTACAACAAAAGTCTCAATAAAATAACCAAGTACAAGCTGAGTAGAACAACGGAACTGGAATAGATAGGACATGACAAGCAGATAATCTCCAGCGATTCAAATCTCCAAGAGAGTGGAAATCCAAATCTGTGAATAACTCAGGCTGACCCGAGCGTAAAGCAAAACACAAAACACTCGAGTCAGGACAATATATACTTATATAACTGATAAACCGACACCATTTGAATCTGTAATGTATATCATCATGTTATATATGTTTATATTATTATCATATGATGTTCACACCTGTTATTACACTTATTATATCATATGTTACTATTATTTAATGTTATTCTGTTATTTATATCTGTTATCACCATTGCAAGTTCCCTGTAGATTAGAATCACTATGGGTTGAAATGATACATACCCGAACGGACTTTAGAATAGGGAAAAAATCGTTATGGGCTGAAATGATAGGCCTGAATGTTTTTTATTTAAATTATTTTAACTTGGGATTGCGGGTTTGAAATGATAGAACCCGGATTTTTCTTTTTTAACTGTGGATTGAAATGATACATATCCGTATCACTTGACCTAGGTTAGAAAATTATATACAGGCCCGTGGTTATTTTATAAAGTGTTTTGAATATTTTTAAGTATTTTAAAAATATAAATTTATGAAATTTGATTTAAATAGATTTTGAAATGTTTAAAATAAAGAAATTATGATTTTTCTATGTGTTAAAAATGTAATTAATGAATGGTTTAACTGGATTTTTGAAATATAACTTAAGTTGGAAATTTGGAATTTGGTTAAAAATGATATTTAAGTTATATAAATAAATGGATATTAAATTTTATTTGGAAATGGTAAATATGATAATTTGATTAAATGTGAATTTAAGTGATTTATTAAAGTATTATTGATTTTTTCTATGAATTTAAGTGGTTAAATAAATGAATGTTTAAAAGTGATCTTTTAAAATATAACTTGACTTGGAAATGTGAAATTTGGTTTTAATTAAAGGTTTTAGTTAATTAAATAAAATTGGAAATTTAGTTAAATTTGTGAAATGGTAATTTAAATTTGAAGTGTTAAGTTATTTGTTGAAATGTGAAGAATTGGAAACTTTTACACTTAAATTTATTAAGTAAATTGTTGAAAATTGGATTTAATTATAAGAAATTTATTGTGAAAAAGATACATGTTAAATGATATGTAAATAAACATTTTAAATGTTAAATTATGATTTTTAAAATGTTTAAAGAGTTTAAAATGAAGTTATTTAATTGCTGGAAATACACTAAAAAGTTGGAAATCACTTTTAATAGCATTCAGAAATGCTATGGTTCTGAATTACACTAAAATATGAATAAAAGGGCTACTACAGCATTTCTGAAATGCTGCAGTTGCTGCAGTTGAACTTATAGGCTAATATTGAACCCAGGTCTATTATAGCATTCTCTGGAAATGCTATAATGGTCTGCAGTCTTTGCTGAAACCAAATTTAACCCTTGTTTTGAAATCTGAACTACCGCAGCACTTCTGAATTGCTGTCTTTTCTGTTTTGAACTATAATTCAACTAAAACTGAGTTTTAACAGCAGTTTTAAGTGCTGTCTTTGCTGAATTAAAAATGTTTTCAAATATAACTTATAGCAGTTGTTTTTAAATGCTGTGAAATGCTGAAATTTTAATAATTAGGGTTTTTGACTTAGTAAACGAACTCAGAATGGTTTGAAACTTTGGAAATTGAATACTTGATTTGAAAATATAATAATTACACTTTTAAAAGGTTTAAATGAATTATTTTGATTGGAATACAAACTATTTAAAGGTGATTTGAAATGATAGTAAATGAACGATATCTTTGAATTTAAAAGGTATTTAAAGTTGAATATTGGATTTGAACTGATAGGATATTTTATTTTATTAAAATGATTTGAAATGAAGTTTTGTAAGGATATGATATTTTATTATATTAAAATGATTTGAAATGAAGTTTTGAAATTATATGAAAATTTAAATATATGGAAATGGTTTGGAATTGATTTAATCTTTATTTTGATAAAGATATGGTTTGAAATGATATTTTATTTTGAAGTAAAGTATTGTTTTTAAAAGTTATAACCACGGGTTATAATAACGTTGGGTTGTTAAAGAGACCGGGATCGGATATGGACATACTCTCTGTCTTACCGAAAACCACTTTGGCAACCGTGTACGCGGTGGAGATTCCAGAATGAAGTAGGATGGTGGCGACGTTCTTAAGGTATGTTACGTGGACCCAACTCCCGTGAGTTGGCATAAGGTGGCTAAAACAGGAGCGATCTCGGACCAGTGAGGTAGCACCTCTTCTCGGACACATTTCTTCGATATTATACTCTTACTTGTGATTTGACTAGATGGCCATCCTCCGATTTGGGAATGTTGTTCGAGGTGGAACGGTAGTGGCTGCTATGCGTATCCATCAGTCCGTGTGCGTAATTGGTATATCTACCCTGGCATTGCCTAGTTGTGCCGTGTCACCTACCATATCGAGCTTTACTACGATTATGATTTTAAGATCCGACCGCGTTAAGGTTCTCCGTCCCCTTAACGCTATTTTCTATATGATTATACTTTACTTATTTAGACACTATTATAATAGCGAATATTACTACATAGTAGATATTTTAACGGATCCTTAGAGGATGGGCGGTCCCAAGCATCTTCTAAGTTACTTGTACCTTTATTACAGTTCACTTGAGTTGGTTTACATTATATAAGTATATATTGTCCTGACTCGAGTGTTTTGTGTTTTGCTTTACGCTCGGGTCAGCCTGAGTTATTCACAGATTTGGATTTCCACCTTTTAGAGATTTGAATCGCTGGAGATTATCTGCTAGTCTTGTTCTATCAACTTCGGTTCCGTTGTTCTATTCAGCCTGTACTTGGTTATTGTATTGAGACTTCTGCTGTACTTTATTTCTTATGTTGTATCTTATGTAACTCTGATATATTTATATAGTAGCTTCATGAACTACTATTTCTTTTACTTCCGCTGCATTATTTTACTCTGTGTCTGTGATCTGTGATTATATTTATTTACTGTATATTCTGAGATTTGCCAAATTTTAATTACAACGCGGTATTTTGAGCAATTCAATTCCGGCTTGAGTGTCTACCTATACACTTATAATGGACGCGAATGGTTGAAAATGTCGGGTCGTTACAGTTGGTATCAGAGCTTTGGCTTTGAGGCAAAACTCAGCATATGGAGTAGATTTATTTACAGAATCACTTTCGCTCGAGTTTGAATCTTTTCCTCTTGATTCGAATTCCTTTGAATTTTGGAACATTCCCTGCGGTTCCAAAATTCATTCTTGTCCCTCACTATTCATCTTCTTTTGATTTTGGAGTATCACATAACCCCACTTCGAATGATCTTTATAGTAAATTGGCGGTCTTGCCAATATTCTAATTTTCTTGTAAAGGGGTGAAAATCCTTTACAATCAGCATCGATTAACCAGAGATTTATATTTATCCTTGGTTTAGATTCTAATATCTTTTGTTATTCCAAACTCTATCTCTTGAGATCGAAGGTAGATTTACCCCAGAAAATCCACATTTGATCTTATCCATTAAGTCACGGTTGACCCGGTTAAGGTTGTCCGCGATTTATCTAAGCTTACCCATCTCTCTACTCTGTTTAATCATCTTGTCTTTTGTTCCAATCTATCTTCCAAACATTTTGAACTGTACTTGTAAATTAATGTTTTGTTTATATTGTGTTGTTTGAGTTGTTAATGTTGATTTGGGTTTCCGATCGATTCGTCTGATCAACGCTATCGATAGGATTTCTAAAACACTTTGACAGAACAAACTGACACAATATTATTTTAAAATTTGGTTTATGAAATAAATTTGGATATATAATTTTATGGAACTTAATAAATTGATTTAAATTGATAATTTGAAATGATAATACTTGATTTATCATTTATTGTTCTACAAATGAATTTATAAATAGTTGTTTATAAATTTATTTGGGAACTGAAATGAATTTGAATCAAGAATTTGAGAATTCAAGTTTCCGATGGATTTCAAACCTTGTGTTTAAAATTTTTAAAAGGATATAATTTAAAGTATTTTTGAATAAAAAATTTTGTCTCTAAAGTATTTTAAAGTTTAAAAATTAAGTGCTCTTCTCTTTGTCGCTGGAAAATAATTTCGGTGATGACTGCAGCATCATCGACGTTCATTTTCGAGTTTTGAACTGAAGAGACCGTTCTGTAGTCTTACTACAGCTTTGTTTTGAAAGATTTAATTTATTTGAATTTCTAAATATGATTTGATTTATAATATATATAGATATATGATTTAAATTGATTTGACATATTATGTACATATATTTATTTATCTCTAACTGGTTTGAAGGAAACCGGAAAATTAATTCTTAAATTTCATCTTAAAGAATAATTTCAGTTATAAAAAGAAAAAGAAATTTTTTTGAATAAATGATTCAAACTTGAGATAATTGAATTGGAAAGTTTTATTTGTATAATACAATTGCATTCAAATATAACTTACCTTAAATTTTTTTAGAAGTTAACAATGTAATTGGATAATATACAATATAAAAAGGATTTTATAAATAAATTTTGAGTGGTTATAATAAATTTTATACACTTAAATTTTAGTTATAAAAGATTAACAGAGGTAAATAGTGAAAAAGGAATTTAAAGAGATTTTATTTAAATAACTTAATAATCAAATTGATTTAATATGGAACCTTAAGTCTAACCTAGGAATTTTAATAAAGGTTATTTCCTGAAATGAATATGTTGTATAATAAATAATGTATCTTTGAATAGATAAAATAAAATACATTTGAATTGGACTTTTGGTAATAAAGTTTATTTAACTTGAATTCATAGTTTAATTGATGTCTAAATGAATAAATATGTAAAGAAATTTGATTGTTATATTTGCTATATAAATGTTTATTTATGAAATAGATATGTCTTGGAAATTGAATAATTATGATTTAAATATTTAAAATGTATTTTAACATCACTAAAATTTGATAATTGAAAATTTGGTTTTCAAATGGAATTTTAAGTGTAACTTATTAAAGGAATATCTATTTATGAAATGGGTATTTTAAATAAGTGTTAGGTTATGTGTTAAATTAAGAGCTAACTAAAATAGTGAGCTTTTGACTTAATAAATGAAGTATAGTTTATTTGGATATTTCATTCATAAAGGTTTGTTTTAATAAGTCATAAGTTAAATGATATCCAAATGAATATTTCTGAAATTAAACTGATTTGAAATATTAATATATCTACTGTAGCATTTTATAAGTGCTGCTGTTTTGAAAATACAATGTTTTGGAAATTTTACAATTGAATGAACTTAGAAATGTTACAGCTTTGAAATGAATATTATTTGACATTGGATTTAAATGGTTTAAATGAAGATTATTTTTAAAAAGGTGTTATGATTTTCAAAGTATTATGTTTTTTTTTTAAGAATAACATTTCCAAAGTGTTATGATTTTAAGTAGTATGATTTCTAAATGATAACATCTCTAAATTGTTATGATTTCAAAACATTATGGTTACAAATCTATTATCTTATTTTGTTTTTCAAACTACCTTTTGGTTGTCCTTATTTCTCTTATCTTGTTACAGAATGGGAAGGCTATTGCTTATACTAGTCTGTTTAAAAATCTTTCTGTAATCTTTGATAACCTTTGTTACTCATCTGGATCTGAACACTGTTTTCCATTCATAGACCGTCAGTCAAGTGAAAAGGGAGATTCAGACTCTAGAGGATCTTTTTCGTGCTTATATTCTTGATTTGATCACCTCCATCTTGTCAAACTTACCTATAACAATAGTTATCAGGTGTAATTCCAATCTTCTTATCATCTTGTCTTAATTCTATTTCATTTTTTTCTTTTTCTGTGCTTTCCTGTACCTCATTCCTTTTCGGGGACGAAAAGTTTTGAGTGGGGGAGAGTGTAACAACCCTACATTTTAGGCTTATTTTATTTTATATTTTATTTCTGTTAAATTGAATTTCCTGATTGAAAAACTTTATTTTAATTTGAAATTATTTTAAACTTGTTTTGTTTCAAATATTTCATTTCTAAATATATATTTTGATTGTTATGTAAATTATAATTTCAAACTGGTAAAAATTGGATATTTTACTGTAAAGTGAATTTCTGTTCAAACTGGTCAAACTTTGACTTTTAAACTTTAAATTTAAATATTTAAAATTCTTAAATTTTATCTTTTATTATGAAAATATATTTAATTCCATGAATACTGCTTTTCGTTTCGTTGAAAACGGACTTATATTGTAGAAGTTATGTAATTTTCAATTTTGTGTATAAACTGTTTATTTTGCAATATTATTTATTTTAAAACATATAAATTATATTTTATTTGTCATATTTTGTTCTAATATATGTTAATATTTTATTTTATGTATAATTTTGTCTTTTAATAATTTTAAAGTGATTATAAAATTTTTCCAAAGCTTGTTGAATTTATTTTGTAATTTTAAAGCCTAATTTCTATTTTCTTTGCTATTTTCTTAATTTAACTATATATAATTAAAATTTATTTATTTATTTTATACATTCACTTTATTTTCTTTGTTTTACTTTATTAATATTCACTTTACATGTATTTAGATTAGAATAGATTTTTCCAAAGATTATTTGAATTTGTTTCAGTTTATTTAACCTAGTTTGTATATAGTGTTATTTTTCTTCATTTAATTTAATTAATATAAAATTTATTTATTTATTTTTCTTATTTACTTTATTTCTGAGTTTATTTATCTTTAATTTCAGCTATTTTCATATTTATAAATATATATAAATATGAAATGGAAATTTGAAAAGTTTATGTCTCTTTAGTTGCTTAAGGTCCTTTAATCTTCCGACCTTTCATTTTCTCAACCTCCACCTTAATGATTTTTTTTGCCGTGCTTTTCTTTTCTTTTCCAGCAACATCTTCCTCATTTTTCACGTGAATTCTCACCTCTAACTTGAAAAAAAATGTCGGCCTCTCCCTTGTTCAAAGATTTGGTAAAATTCCCTTTCTTTTCCATTGTTTTCTACTTGTTTTGTTGATTTTGCACTTGCTCTCTTCTCCTTTTAGGCTCGGCTCCTCTCAACTCCAGCACCTTGGCTTCCTCCACCACCACCTGAACCTATCACTACCTCCTCCAGCCCAATCCCAAGCCCAAGCCGTGGCCTCCCATGATGTTGATCCACACAAAAATGAGCAAACTTCACCTATATCTTCCTAGTCGAGCACCATACATCACCACCACCTCCAACTCCTCCTTGGCCGCCACCTACATCACCACCACCTGCCATAGTGGACCCTGACACCACTGCCACACCTGTACCTAACCCACTACAGACCTGACCATGACTTGTATTGCCTTAGCCGTGACCTTATGTGGCTTAGAAACCATGTAGTTTGCCTTTGTGTTGTAGTTCATGCTCACATATCTTTGCACCATCACCATACATGTTTGGCCAACCCTATGGAACCCAAAACCAGATCCAAACCCACCCCTTAGCCATGCATTTCAGATCTGGAGCTGAAGCATAGATGGTAGAAAGCATGTGCAATCACTTTGGCTTTGGTTCATGCATTCATTTCTAACATTGTTTTATTGAATTTTGAGTTAAAAACTCATGTTGTCTGTATTTGTTTTGTTTGAATGTGACAAGGGAATTTATCTTTGGCTCTCCCATATCAAATCATATTCGTGTTATCGTGCTTGTTTGGATCCCATTCGTGCAGTCGTCGTCGTTTCTCCAGCACAAAACGGTGAGTTATTCTCACCAGACAATATGTACCTATATAACTGATAAACCGACACCATTTGAATCTGTAATGTATATCATCATGTTATATATGTTTATATTATTATCATATGATGTTCACACCTGTTATTACACTTATTATATCATATGTTACTATTATTTAATGTTATTCTGTTATTTATATCTGTTATCACCATTGCAAGTTCCCTGTAGATTAGAATCACTATGGGTTGAAATGATACATACCCGAACGGACTTTAGAATAGGGAAAAAATCGTTATGGGCTGAAATGATAGGCCTGAATGTTTTTTATTTAAATTATTTTAACTTGGGATTGCGGGTTTGAAATGATAGAACCCGGATTTTTCTTTTTTAACTGCGGATTGAAATGATACATATCCGTATCACTTGACCTAGGTTAGAAAATTATATACAGGCCCGTGGTTATTTTATAAAGTGTTTTGAATATTTTTAAGTATTTTAAAAATATAAATTTATGAAATTTGATTTAAATAGATTTTGAAATGTTTAAAATAAAGAAATTATGATTTTTCTATGTGTTAAAAATGTAATTAATGAATGGTTTAACTGGATTTTTGAAATATAACTTAAGTTGGAAATTTGGAATTTGGTTAAAAATGATATTTAAGTTATATAAATAAATGGATATTAAATTTTATTTGGAAATGGTAAATATGATAATTTGATTAAATGTGAATTTAAGTGATTTATTAAAGTATTATTGATTTTTTCTATGAATTTAAGTGGTTAAATAAATGAATGTTTAAAAGTGATCTTTTAAAATATAACTTGACTTGGAAATGTGAAATTTGGTTTTAATTAAAGGTTTTAGTTAATTAAATAAAATTGGAAATTTAGTTAAATTTGTGAAATGGTAATTTAAATTTGAAGTGTTAAGTTATTTGTTGAAATGTGAAGAATTGGAAACTTTTACACTTAAATTTATTAAGTAAATTGTTGAAAATTGGATTTAATTATAAGAAATTTATTGTGAAAAAGATACATGTTAAATGATATGTAAATAAACATTTTAAATGTTAAATTATGATTTTTAAAATGTTTAAAGAGTTTAAAATGAAGTTATTTAATTGCTGGAAATACACTAAAAAGCTGGAAATCACTTTTAATAGCATTCAGAAATGCTATGGTTCTGAATTACACTAAAATATGAATAAAAGGGCTACTACAGCATTTCTGAAATGCTGCAGTTGCTGCAGTTGAACTTATAGGCTAATATTGAACCCAGGTCTATTATAGCATTCTCTGGAAATGCTATAATGGTCTGCAGTCTTTGCTGAAACCAAATTTAACCCTTGTTTTGAAATCTGAACTACCGCAGCACTTCTGAATTGCTGTCTTTTCTGTTTTGAACTATAATTCAACTAAAACTGAGTTTTAACAGCAGTTTTAAGTGCTGTCTTTGCTGAATTAAAAATGTTTTCAAATATAACTTATAGCAGTTGTTTTTAAATGCTGTGAAATGCTGAAATTTTAATAATTAGGGTTTTTGACTTAGTAAACGAACTCAGAGTGGTTTGAAACTTTGGAAATTGAATACTTGATTTGAAAATATAATAATTACACTTTTAAAAGGTTTAAATGAATTATTTTGATTGGAATACAAACTATTTAAAGGTGATTTGAAATGATAGTAAATGAACGATATCTTTGAATTTAAAAGGTATTTAAAGTTGAATATTGGATTTGAACTGATAGGATATTTTATTTTATTAAAATGATTTGAAATGAAGTTTTGTAAGGATATGATATTTTATTATATTAAAATGATTTGAAATGAAGTTTTGAAATTATATGAAAATTTAAATATATGGAAATGGTTTGGAATTGATTTAATCTTTATTTTGATAAAGATATGGTTTGAAATGATATTTTATTTTGAAGTAAAGTATTGTTTTTAAAAGTTATAACCACGGGTTATAATAACGTTGGGTTGTTAAAGAGACCGGGATCGGATATGGACATACTCTCTGTCTTACCGAAAACCACTTTGGCAACCGTGTACGCGGTGGAGATTCCAGAATGAAGTAGGATGGTGGCGACGTTCTTAAGGTATGTTACGTGGACCCAACTCCCGTGAGTTGGCATAAGGTGGCTAAAACAGGAGCGATCTCGGACCAGTGAGGTAGCACCTCTTCTCGGACACATTTCTTCGATATTATACTCTTACTTGTGATTTGACTAGATGGCCATCCTTCGATTTGGGAATGTTGTTCGAGGTGGAACGGTAGTGGCTGCTATGCGTATCCATCAGTCCGTGTGCGTAATTGGTATATCTACCCTGGCATTGCCTAGTTGTGCCGTGTCACCTACCATATCGAGCTTTACTACGATTATGATTTTAAGATCCGACCGCGTTAAGGTTCTCCGTCCCCTTAACGCTATTTTCTATATGATTATACTTTACTTATTTAGACACTATTATAATAGCGAATATTACTACATAGTAGATATTTTAACGGATCCTTAGAGGATGGGCGGTCCCAAGCATCTTCTAAGTTACTTGTACCTTTATTACAGTTCACTTGAGTTGGTTTACATTGTATAAGTATATATTGTCCTGACTCGAGTGTTTTGTGTTTTGCTTTACGCTCGGGTCAGCCTGAGTTATTCACAGATTTGGATTTCCACCTTTTAGAGATTTGAATCGCTGGAGATTATCTGCTAGTCTTGTTCTATCAACTTCGGTTCCGTTGTTCTATTCAGCCTGTACTTGGTTATTGTATTGAGACTTCTGCTGTACTTTATTTCTTATGTTGTATCTTATGTAACTCTGATATATTTATATAGTAGCTTCATGAACTACTATTTCTTTTACTTCCGCTGCATTATTTTACTCTGTCTCTGTGATCTGTGACTATATTTATTTACTGTATATTCTGAGATTTGCCAAATTTTAATTACAACGCGGTATTTTGAGCAATTCAACTCCGGCTTGAGTGTCTACCTATACACTTATAATGGACGCGAATGGTTGAAAATGTCGGGTCGTTACATTTTACCTAACGATAACCAAAACACTTTTATAGAAAACCCAGTGATACTATAATAATGTCTAATGGTTCAAGTAAAATATGAATATAGCTGAAATGCTTGCGTCTCACTTGGAATGCTAACACTGCCCTCCAAGCAACAATACAATGCCAGCATTCATCCATACAAGTTCGTTCTGGGACTGAACGAAATCAAAGGCACTACCTTCACTACATCCATTTTGGAACCACCCTTAAGGTTAGTAGCAAATAGCCCTTGCACTTCAAAACTTCGTCTTTGATTCCACACTCTTCAAGATGTCTTCAGTTCCAAATGCTTGAGTTGGATCGAAGTGGTTTTCACATAACATATTTGATCCCGGTCTCTTCGAAGCAACTTTTGATAATTTGTAGTAACTCAACCCAGTTCTTTAGGAAATAAACAAACAAAAGGGCGGATATCACCTTCTAACCGTTACTGGACGGATTTCCTTATCATTTATCCTAGAAGAATGAAACAAGATTTATACGCACAATACAACATCATTGGGGATGACTGTGCTATATAACTCACGTGTTTGTCCTAGATATTTCCAAAGTTACGTTTTGGTCCAGGTTTGATAGTCGGTTATTTTACTATCAAATAAACAATCATTCAAACTTTGATTTACTTCCATATGGGATCCACTAAGCCTTTATTAATTTAATCTTTAGTTAATAAAATCACTTTACAAAACTTGATCAAAAGATCTTTACACAACACTATTTCCAAAACCCTTACTTCTCCTTTTTACTTGGAAAATATTTATACTTATCTTAGGGGTATAAGTATATTATCAAAACATTTGGAAAATTCCTTCTTTCAAATTTCTTTTTGAAAACATTACTTGCTATAAACCGATACACTTATTCTTAATAAAAAGTTCCCTTTTAAAAGCTCCCTTCACATTTAAATACCTTTATAAATTTCAAATCAATTTAGAAAACACTTTTATAAGTCTACAGCTCAATTTACAAAACAACTTTACAAACCTCTAAAATCATTTATAAAACATTTCCCCATTTAATACTCATTTGATAAATCTTTTTTAAGAAAAATCCTTTACAAAATATCTTTTGCAACTCGTCCTTTTAAATTACTTTAAATAAATCCTTTTTACTTAGTAAAACCCATTTTTATAAACAAGTTATCATTTATAAATACCTTTATAAATAATAATATAACTTGAAAAATCAATTATAAACAGTAACCCTAAATTGGTAAAAGAATTGAAATTAATTCAAAACCATACTTTAAAATTTCAAAAAGAGGCTTAGCAATCCCAATGGTAGTAATTTAAGTTACCATTTAACATCAATTTCACTTTCAAGTCACTTAACCATTTATTTACATAAGTCAGCATATATATGAATGCCATTCATATCCAGATCAGGAAATAACATGCCAATACAACTCAATCGACATATATATGTCCAAATAACATAATAGCAGGATGGTAATTTGCCTTGCTAAATAGTCGTCCAAAATAATTCAATCAATTTATAGCAGAATAGGAATTTATTCTACTAAACATATGTCCATACAATAAACAATTACATTATAGCAGAACAGGGATTTATTCTGCTATCAGATGTCCAAATAATCAAACAATCAACTTATAGTAGAACAGAGATTTATTCTACTAACACATGTCCATACAATCAAACCATTTACATAACTCATTCATAATTTTTTGTCTACTTAATTGTATCGACATTTTAATCCCTTGTGTTCAAAACAATCTTAAGAACAAAAGTATCTTTAAAAGAATTTGATTCTCGGAAAAAAGGATTTAAAACTTAAAACTCCTTTTTAAAAATAATTAACTACAAGTTAAACCCTTTATTAAATTATAATTAATCTTTATTAATTCTTAACTTAATTTAATTATAAATTAAGAAATAATTAACCTTAAATAAATAATTAAACAATAATTAACCATTACATAAATAGTTAAACCTTAATTAATCCTTTGTTAATCATTAAATGATAATTTAAAGCTTTATTAATAATTAAATACTAATTAATCTAAATATTTAATGAAATAATCTTTAATTAAAACTTAAATAATAAATTTAAACTTTATTAAATAATTTATTATAAGTTAAAACCTTATTAATTTATAATTAAAAATAATTAAACGTTATCTTAATAATTATTAATAATTAATGCTATATTTAAATAATGAATAATTAAAAATAAATCATATAATTAACTCATAATTAATTAATAATTAATCTTACCCTTTGAAAGATAATTAATTGATAACTAGTCATTAGTTAATTAAAATTAATAAACCTTGTTTAATACTTAATTAATTATTAATTATCAAAACCAATTAATTAATAAATAATTATTTAGTTCTTAATTAACTTTCCTTAAACATCATTGTTAAATTTCTAAGACATTTTTAAAACACTTTTAATTGCAAAAACCCAAATTTTGCAAAAAAACTGGATATTTAAGCAAAAATGCATCCATAGCGACTATCGCTATGGATGGCAAAACTTGAAAATTATTTTAGCATTCCTTTTTGAAAAATAAACCCTTGAATACTTACTAACTTATCTCAAACATATAGTAAGAGTTTGTATAAGGAAACAAAGTTGAAATCTTTGAAATGATTTTGATTTCCTTTAAAACTAACACTAGTTTCACAAAAAAAATTCAGTCGTCAACTTCATACCAATGTGTCAACTTCCTTAGCATATATATCACATATCCAATTTTATACATAACCACAACATCTATAATCATATCACACTACAAACATAAGCAAGATGTAAGCTTTAACCATTCACAACAATTTTAGACTTCAAATTCAAGCCCAATATCATTTCACATACAAACAACATGTATATATAACAATCACATGATAATTTAACCAATTCAAACCAACGTATCATGCAACATACTAACTAACATAACAAGTCAAAACTTTTCCAAAACAAAAGTTTACTCACCGGAACTTACTAACTCGAAGCAAACTCTTTTGAAACTTGAAATACTTAAGAACTTGCAAAGCTTGGAAAACCATAAAAATCAACTCGAAAATGGGTCATCTTCTCCTTGATTTTGGCCATGTTACTCTCAGAATTTTAAAAAATGGTAAAAGTAAAAGTTGTTGGATATTTGTTTCTCTACAATTTCAAATAAAGAATCACTCAATTTGGATTTTTTTGGAGGAAGATATAGTTAAAAGAAGGAGTGCTATTTTCGGACTAGAAAATCTGAGTCCAAGAATGGTATGAAAGAAATGCATTTTTGATATATATAAGATCAAAATTTGAAGAAGTGATATAAATATAAGTTGTAGCCACTGGAATTTTACACGGTTAAAATTATTTTTCTCCATTTGAATTGGAGAAGAGGAAGATATGATAGAAAGAAGAGGAGGAAAAATTGAAGAAGTGGAAGATTATTTATAAGCAATATAAAAGGTAAATTATCAAACTACCTGTTGGGTAAATTTCTCACCCAGAAGATCTCAAGACCATGGAAAGCTAAACTTCATTCGGCATCCTCACCACATCCGAACCAGCCACTACCGAACGAGAGACACTTCCCACCGAATCAAGCTTCCTACCGAACCACCACTTCCCACCGAATCAAGCTTCCTACCGAACCACCACTTCCCACCGAATCAAGCTTCCTACCGAACCACCACTTCCCACCGAATCAAGCTTCCTACCGAACCACCACTTCCCACCGAATCAAGCTTCCTACCGAACCACCACTTCCCACCGAACCAAGCTTCCTACCGAACCACACTTCCCACCGAACCAAGCTTCCTACCGAACCACACTTCCCACCGAATCAAGCTTCCTACCGAACCATACTTACCACCGGACCAAGACGATGCAGAACCAGATTTGCCAGGCCAAATTGTATCAGCCCGGGCCCATCAGCAGCTATATACATCCAAGACCCCTACCTCCAGCCTCACTCTATAAATAGAGGGGCATGGGTACAACAATGGAGGACAAGTTTTGAGAGCTCAAGCACGGAGAGAGCTTTCAAACAACTTTCTTTTACTTGTATCAAAGTTTTGTACTTGTAATCTAAAGAAGAAAAGAGAAATAACATATAAAGTGGACGTAGGCACATTCAGGCTGAACCACTATAAATCTGCGTGTCTTTTTACAGTTTAGCCCCTGCTTTTCATATATTTGCATAAATCACTCAAATTACTAAGAACAACAAGATCTACTAAATCATACAACTTTGAGGTGTTTGTCCATTTTTTGTGCAAACATTTTTGGTGCTTTCACTGAGAACTAGAAGCTCGAAGCTTCAGCTTCACCCACTTAACAGTTTTCCTAACAGCATCGTTCGCTACTTGGAAAACATGCCTCCCAAACAGAGAAAAGATGTTAACAAAGAAAAAAACATCGCATCCAGCAGTCTTCCAGATCCAGCTGTCACGAATCAAGTAAATCGTCCTCCTCCGGCAGCAGTAACAAATGAAGGACATGCTAGCCCAACCACTCCTGCCACAGAACAGGCTGCAGCAATTACTAGAGCAGATCTGGACAGAGTTGTGGTTGAAGTAACTAACCGCTTCACGTCCCAGCAGGAAGCCTTGGTGGACCATCTCATGTCACGCTTAAGGGATGCTGAAGAATCCAACCGCAACACTGAATCATGGGGCGAATCCCAGTCTGGAGGATCTCAGAGACAACAAAGATCTTCCTTCTTCGAAGGAGCTAACGGCAGAAGTAGCCGTGGTAGGAGCCGAGACCGAGCACATCCTGAAGTTAGGCCTGAGGAAGCGTTTGGTACCGAACCCAACGGGGAAGGTACCGGGCGAAGGTCAACTGTAGCTGAGCCTGTCATGCTGCCTAACCACAGAAACGCCAGTGAACGGGGCCGAGCTAGAGTCCAGCCCGAAGTTGGACCCGAGGAAGTGCTTAGATCAGAACCCAACAGGGGGAGATCAAGGCAAGGGCCAACTATAGCTGACCCAAGCATTCTCCCAGAAGATCAAAGGCAGCCACTGGAAAATATGAGGAATGATAGACGATACCATCCCTACAGGTCATCTGGACGGAATCAATCCCACTGAACAGAACCAAACTCATTTCTATCTGCTCCAAGTTCTGATGAAAGGATGGCACGCTTATTCAGAGAGTGTGTCCAACGGGAGCAAAGAGATCGAGGGATAGGCGCTAGGGTAACCAGCCCTTTCGCCCGCAATATCGAAATTGCTATCACCCCCCGAGAATGGAAGATGCCAACAATGGAACCCTACAAAGGAACCTCCGATCCCGTTGTACACTTACAAAGGTACACGCAGCATATGCTCATGAGTGGAGCAACAGAGGGAGTACTATACAAATGCTTCCCGCTCTTCTTGGCTGATCTTGCTACCTCCTGGTTCTGTCATCTACCCCAAGGATCCATCAGCTCGTGGGAAATGTTGAAAGAAAAATTTATCAGTCAATTCCGCATTCATGTGGAGCAACCTAAGGACGCTTATTCCTTATCCAGCATCAAACAGAAACCTGGAGAAAAGCAGCAGCAATACCTACCCAGATTCAACGCCGCAGCAGCCGCAGTTCAAGATGCTGATGAGAAGCTTATCCTAATGGCCCTCTGCAGTGGTGTGCATCCGGACACTAAATTTGCTAGAAGATTGACAAAAGAAAAACCAGCTACTTTACCCAATTTCTTCCATGAAGCCGGAAAATACATGAGGCTTGAGGATGCTGCCGTTGAGGGGCAGTCCGGACAGCAAAATAAGACGACCCATGGCAATGCCCCTGCTGTGGCAAGGGACGTTCGAAGAAATGATTCCAGAGACAATGCTGGGGGCAAGAAGGTAGAAAAGCGCCAATATCGGCCAGGACCAAGATTCGACACTTACACCCCTTTGAACGAGACCGTCGAAAATATCTTCCTTGCCACCCAAGGCGAAGTTAGATACAAACGCCCACCATACAAGAAAGAATCAGATAACGCACAGAGGTCTGGAAAATTCTGCCGCTTCCACGAATCTCACGGACATGATACCAACGAATGCCATCATCTCCGAGATTTGATTGAGGAACACATCAGAAGGAAGAAACTGGAACGTTATGTAAAAAGTCAAGACAGGACTCCAGCTCCTGCCAATGAAAACCCAAGGCTACCCTCACCAGGGACCGACAGAGGAAACCGCAACGCTAGCAGCTCTAGTCAAGAGAAGATAGTGGTCCATCCCATCTCAGGAGGTCCGCACATCGCAGACAGAAGTTGGAGAGAGATGGAAAGATATGGGAAGTCGCTTAGAGACAATAAAGACTGTGTCAATATGGTTATAGAAGAGCGCCACTCAAAGCGGAAAGAAAGTGATGACATCACATTCAGTAAGCGTAACCTAGAAGGAAGACAGTACCCTCACATGGATCCCATGGTTATCTCTGCCCGACTCGGTCCCGCCGAAGTTTACCGAATCCTGGTAGACACTGGAAGCTCTGTAAATATCCTGTTCAAACACGCATTCGACAAAATGAAGCTATCAATGAAGGATGTATCTTCCTGCGATAAACCACTACACGGTTTCACTGGTGATGCGAAGATGCCCCTCGGGCAGCTGGACCTCTTTGTTGAGATTGGAAGCCATCCCCGCTCCGTTGTAAGGAAACAAACGTTTGTGCTGATAGAAAACCATTCGGCCTACAACGCCTTCTTAGGAAGACCAGCCTTGTCTGACTTCCAGATTGTCCTAGCCCCATGGTGCCTGAAAATGAAATTTCCAACAGACAATGGGGTAGGGGAAGTGGAAGGAGACCAGGATATTGCACGAGACTGCTATGTAACCGAACTTCGCAACAACCACAGGAAATATAAAGGGAAAGGTGTAGAGATTGCCCTCTGCACAAAAAGCCTTGAAGCATAGCAACTAAA
The DNA here is from genome assembly GCA_030737815.1 of Allium fistulosum. Classification (NCBI taxonomy): domain Eukaryota; kingdom Viridiplantae; phylum Streptophyta; class Magnoliopsida; order Asparagales; family Amaryllidaceae; genus Allium; species Allium fistulosum. Next base: position 1,285,576,354 of record CM060903.1, on the reverse strand, counting down.
GAAAGCCCCTCCTCTTCGATACACCAGCGACCCTTTCAATGAATTAGACCCTAGGGACAAAGAGGAGGAGGCCACCGCCGAGCCTGCAGAGGCTATGGAGTTTATATCTGTAGACAAGCACGACTCAAGTAGGCTACTGAAAATTGGGTCCCAGCTGAAAGCTGAATTGAAGGAACAACTCATTGATTTTCTCCGCCACAACTTGGATGTATTCGCTTGGTCACACGCTGACATGACCGGAATCTCCCCCGACATAGCATGCCACGTATTAAACATTGATCCTACCAAGGCGCCTGTAAAACAAAAAAAGAGAAGTATGGGGGCAGAGCGATCAGCAGCCCTCGATGAAGAAGTAAAGAATCTACTCGCCAATGACTTCATACGAGAAGCTGTTTACCCAGAATGGATCGCCAACCCGGTACTAGTAAAGAAGGCTAATGGGAAGTGGCGGACCTGCATTGACTTCTCCAACCTAAACGACGCCTGCCCAAAGGATTGCTTCCCGCTTCCCAGAATCGACCAACTTGTAGACAGCACAGCCGGGCACGAACTCCTATCCTTTATGGATGCATACTCAGGATATAACCAAATTCCTATGCATGCTCCCGACCAAGACCACACTAGTTTCATCACCGACCGGGGTTTATACTGCTACAAAGTGATGCCTTTCGGACTTAAAAATGCAGGAGCCACCTACCAGCGCCTCGTCAACAAGATGTTTGCAGGGCTAATAGGACAAACTATGGAAGTATATGTGGATGACATGCTGGTAAAGTCAAGGAAGGCCAAAGATCACGTAAGCCACCTAGGCGAGATGTTTCAAGTACTTCGGCAATATGGAATGAAGTTGAATCCACTAAAATGCTCCTTCGGTGTGTCGTCAGGGAAGTTCTTAGGATTCATCGTTCATGCCAGAGGGATAGAAGCAAACCCTGAACAAGTCCGAGCGCTAAGGGATATCAAGATACCTTCCACCCGAAAGGAAATGCAAAGCCTAAATGGAAAAGTGGCCGCCCTAAGCCGATTCATCTCCAAGGCAACGGACAAGTGCGTCCCCTTTTTCGAAGCCCTAAAGAAAGATAAAGGAAAGTTCGAGTGGACTGACGAATGCCTGACCGCTTTCCTTCACTTAATCGAACACCTCCAGAAACCACCGGTGCTCTCAACTCCAAGCGAAGGAGAAGAATTATACCTATACCTCGCTATGTCATCCCACGCCCTGAGCGCTGCCTTGGTAAGGGAAGACAACCGCACGCAACGACCAGTTTACTTCGTCAGTAAAAGGTTTACTGGGGCAGAAGTCAGATATCCTAAACTTGAAAAGTTAGCATACTGTTTACTAATCACTTCACGAAAACTACATCACTATTTCCAATCCCATTCCATCAAAGTTCTGACTGATCAACCACTGAGGCAGGTACTCCATCGTCCCGACACTTCCGGGCGACTACTTAAATGGTGTATTGAGCTGAGTCAATATGATATCACCTATCACCCTCGCACCGCCATCAAGGGACAAGCCATGGCTGATTTCATTGCAGAGTTCACTACCAACGAGGATAAGGAGCAACTGGAAATAACAGAAGATATCAAGTGGAATCTCTTTGTGGACGGTGCATCTAACGAACAAGGCTCGGGGGCAGGTGTGGTAATAATCACTCCCAGGGGAAATAAACTGCACTATGCTATAAGGTTGGAGTTCGCTGCCACCAACAACGATGCAGAATATGAAGCAGTGATAGTTGGACTAGAAATTGCCATAGAAATCGGAGCCAATTCTTTGTGTCTTCACAGCGATTCTCAACTTATTGTTAATCAAATACTAGGAGAATTCCAAGCTTGAGAGGAACGACTCATAGCATATCTAAAGAAGACCAAGTTGCTTCTCAGCCGATTGGATCAGTACTTAGTCAAACACATCCATCGGGAAGAGAACCAAGAGGCCGACGAATTGGCAAAGCAAGCGAGTATGAGAGACATCGCCATCTTCGGGGCAGTAACCATCTCAAAGCAAACGGTCCCAAGTTTTGAGCAAGTGAATCTGATAGCTGCAGCCGAAAAAGCAACTTGGATGACTCCCATCCGAAACTACCTACAAAGTGGCACACTACCCGACGGGCGTAATGAAGTCAAGAAAATCTTGAGGAAAGCGTCCCGCTATACAATACAAGAAGACATCCTCTATCGGCGCGGTTTCTCTAACCCATTATTAAGGTGTGTCGCCGGAAGGGAAGCCAAGGAAATCTTATCCAACATTCATCAGGGGAGCTGTGGAGATCACACCGGGGGGCAAACATTAGCAAAAAAGATACTCCGATACGGATATTTCTGGCCCACCTTAAGCAAGGACGCCTTAGATTTCGTCAAGAGATGTGACAGATGCCAAAAATTTGCTAAGATTCCACGGCTACCAACAACTGAGATTACTCAAATTACCAGCCCTTGGCCCTTCGCAATATGGGGAATTGACTTAATCGGCGAGCTACCGATGGGCCGAGGCGGGGCCAAATATGCTATAGTGGCAGTTGATTATTTCACCAAATGGGTGGAAGCAGAACCTCTGAATAAAGTATCTTCAGCAAAAGTTATTAACTTCTTGATCAAAAATGTTCTGTGCAGGTATGGAGTCCCACTCAAAATCATATCAGACAATGGACTTCAGTTTGACAGCGAGGAATTCGCCAACAGGTGCCGAAAACACAGAATTCATAAAAGCTTCTCATCCGTAGCGTATCCCCATGCAAACGGACAAGTCGAAGCAGTCAACAAAATTCTGAAAACTCTGATAAAAAAGAAGCTCGAAAAGTCAAAAGGCGCTTGGGTGGACGAACTCCCTACGGCACTATGGGCTTACCGCACATCTTTCAGAACATCAACGGGGCACACTCCTTTCTCTTTGGCTTATGGATCGGAGGCTATGCTCCCAGTTGAAACCATTGTGCCTTCCCACCGTAGGATCCACTATAACCCAGAAGAGAATGAAGAGCTCCTCAACATGTCTTTGGATCTAGTCGAGGAAAGAAGAAATGATGCAGTCCTTAAAGCAGCAGCCCACAAACAAAAAGTGGCGGCACACTACAACTCCAAAGTCAAGCATCGTACCTTACAGGAAGGGGATCTTGTCCTCAAGCGAATCTTCCCTCGCCCCGGAGCACTAGACCCAATCTGGGATGGACCATATGTGATTCATAAAGATCTCCACAACGGAGCCTATATTTTGTCAACAGTGGACGGAGAGGTGTTCCAGAGGGCATGGAACATCCAACACCTCCGTCGATACTTTTCTTAACTTGTATTGCCCATATGAAGTGAATTAACAAAGAGAATCAGTGGACGTAGGCATTTTCGTGCCGAACCACTTTAAAAACCTTGTCTCTTTTTTAACTTGTTCCTTTGTATCATTGGCTGCTTGTTAACTTTATCCTTTTCTGTTGAACAAAATCCTGAGTATATAGCATTTCTATTCAAAGCACTCCACAACGCAACTTCACCTGGACAAGACCCAACAGGTACTATGCGAATCTATGCCCTCGCCAATGAGACACTTTTGCTCCAGCATCCCTCTGCTGCGGGTTAACTCATTGCTCGCGACGGCCCTTAAAGCCAACTGTAATGAGCCGATTATAAGCCACCGAGAAGGCCGACTATAGCCGAGGCAGCTCATTACGGCGTTAGGCTCGCCCGCAACTGTGAACTGACTATAAGCCCCAACATAAGGTGTGGCCAGCCAGGGGCAGTTCACAGTTAACGATCGGCACCCACGCTAGCCGGCCACAGTAAATCGAATAATACCCACGATTACGGGCCATAATGGCCCGGGTAGTTACTGTGCGCGATCTCGGCTCCGATGTGTCTTAAGTGCGGCTGTGGTAAAAAAGAATTAACTCCCCGCGGAGGCGTAAGATGGGTGACGAATGTCTCCAAGACCCACAGCTAGGGAAAGTGACTACAAAACCCGTTTGCCATGAACTTAAGCACATCGAAGGCCTTCCGTGATTGGAAGTTTTACCTTTTCACGTATTTCAATTTTACTTAAAAAGCTTTTTCCCTATCCCCTATAACAATCCCTAAAGTACATGATATAGAGTAGGAGATACTCGCCAATGGGTGTAAGGACTCACAGTGGCAGGACATTCGACTACATTCCATGCTCGGTCATACAAGATATTCAAGACTGCCATCTACGATTAAAACATGAAAGGCGGTATTTTCTTCTTTTATGTACAAATACATGACTATAATCTGTTCACACCACACACTAATATTACAAGTCATGAAATTATGTTTTAAAACCAAAACCTGACATCAAACACAATTCAATTACAAGAATATGCATAGCTATATTTCTCATACGACATGTCGAAAAAGCAACAAACATTCAAGAAAATTAGCCCAAGTTAAAGAATTACACGTCAAAAATAAGACTATTTATTACAAGTGGCAAAATATTACAACCTAAAGGCTACGTTACTATCTTTTCGACTAACATATACAACACTGTCGAATCCACAAAAAGAGTTTTTCCAGGTATAATCAAGGAGCCGGCTGCAGTGGAGCTTTATCCTTGCCCTGTTGACCCCCTGTCCAGTCAAAAAAAAAAAAGAGGACTCATTAGCAATAAGCAACCAAGTTGATGGAGAAACTAAAAAGGGAGACTTACCAGCGCCTGCTTCCTGACTATCCTGATCGTCATCCTCTACCTGCACGCCTACCTCCTCAGCGGCAAGCAACCGCATACCTTCCTTCACCGCCACCTTCTCCTCCTTGGCAAACTGGGCAGTGATCGCATCCATGCTGAAGGCCACGCCACCACCTTTATCCGCATCGGCCTTGGCCTCCTCCAGAGCCCGAAGATAGATCTTAGCCATGATCCTGGGATAATCATCCATCCAGGATAGGTTGCCCTGCTTCCAGGTTCGGAAGTACATGTCCTGGAGCATTTCGTCCATCATCCCCTCATTCTCCTCAAACTCCCTCATCCGGGCCTCGGAAGCCAACAACCTCCCAACGGCAGCATCTCTCTCCGATCGGTATCTCGAGCAGTCGGCTAGAAGGGATCCCCGCATTGCCTCCATCTCCTCCCTCAACTTAGCTTGAGCAAGCTCTGCAGCCTCAAGTTTCCCGGACAATTCCTCCACCTGCTCGAGATCCGCTTTCCGAACCTCGTCCACCGTGGCAATAGCCATGTCAATCCGCTCTTTGCAAGTAGCTTCCATTTTCCGCAATTCGGCCCGACTGGCCTCTTCCATGGTTTTCCTTAATCGTCCAGTAGCAGCCTCATGCTGAGAAATCTGAATAGCCTGATCCGCAAGCTGTTTGGCCTGATCCGAAACCACCAATCGAAGTCGGATATTGGCGCTCCCAATCTCCTCTCGGGCCTTAACCAGTCGGGCATGATGCCCCATCAGCTTCTTGGTCTCCTCCGCCACCCGATCAATATTAGCCTTGGCCTCGTCTCCCATAGTGATTATACGAGTAGTGAGTAAATCGAGATCTAAGGACTTAGCTTCATCAAGTACCCGTACCATGGGGTTGCGGGGGAGAAGGTGTTCACCAGTGGCTTCGTCAAAGGTAATATCATGAGAGCTCGGATCCAGATCAGGATGACCCGCAAATGGATTACGAGCCAAGTCAGGACGGTCGATATGAGTAACAGAAGGGTTTTCGGACGGGTGCGGAGAAGGTGAAAACTCGCTATCCTCCTCCGTGATATCATGAAGAGGCTGAGCCGGGAACTGAGGACCAGGCGAAGGTTCGGATAAAGGACGACTCCTCTTTCTCTGCTGAATACCCTCTTCGATAACCCCGAGAAGAGGACGGTAGCCGACTACATCCCCGGAGCGGTGGGTCGAAGGCTTCGGCTTGACAGAAGTTTTGGAAAGCTTGTACTGTTCAAGCCTGTGCCGAAAATCTGAGGCTTTGACCGTTTTACCTGCTCCTGATATGAAGAAAAATTGTCACAAGCATATATTGTTCTATACTTCGAGAAAACACAACAAATTAAAAGGAGAGAAACACATCTGTGGTTGTACAAACCCTGAGGAGGAGTAGGATACTGCAATAAGTCCTGGATTTCATTCCAGGACGGGAGCGGGTCATAAAATATTCCTAAGTCCCTATCATTAATGAAGCATGCAGGAGTCAAGAGTTCACCTTGAGTCGTCGGAGCCGCCTTGGCTGGAATGGTCTGAGAAGACTCGCTTGCACCGGTCCCGGCCTTGTCCGCTTTCCCGGTTTTCTCTACCAAAGCCGGATCTTCGTCCAGCCCCTCGAAAGCCTGGTGGAACGCATCATCCGTCCACTCCTGAATCTCGCCCGCTTGCCCAGGAAGCAAGGCCCCGATGCCATCACCACCTTTATCACCTTCCCGACCATCTCCACCCTCACCTCTTTCCTCCTCTATATCTTCCTCCTCCTGGGTAAGTGGACAGTTGCTGGGGGAGGGACCATCCGACTTCTTGAGTTTCTTACCTCCGACGGCTGGAGGTTTCGTGAAAGGTTTCCTCTTGCTACTCTCTACCGTAACACCTTCCTTGGTCTGAGCAGCCGCCCTCTCCTCCGTCGTTTCCCTCAGCTTAACTACTGACTGCTGTGGAAGGATTAAGTTATACTCCAGAAGAATCGCATTTCTGATCAAGAAGGCAGATGATCTATATTTCCCGAGAATAGCTTCTATCTCAGCCGCCGTCTGAACCAGGCGGTCAGTCTCCACAACCGCAAAGCCACCTGTCGCTAGCAAAAATGAGGAAGTATGAGAAGAAGCATCGCAATCGTAATGGAAATTATAAGTAAAAGCATCAACTTACATCCCGAAGTAAAGCGCCGAATTGAAACAGAGTCGTCCCTAACAAAGAACCATTCCTTCTTGAACATGCTGAATTTGGAATACAGATCCAAGACCGGCTTGAAGGTCACAGCTGACTCCAAGCTAATGTATGGGGACCCCTTCTTATAGCCCCTTAGGTTATATAGATACCGGATCTCTCGGTTGGAAGGAGCATGACCATACTTCCTCCGGAAAATGACGAAGAGGCTCACCAGTATAGCATAGGAGTTGGGTTGAAGCTGGAACGGGGCCACCTTAAGGTATGTGAGGGAGCTGGCTATCCAAGCGTTCAGAGGAGGGATGGCACCACACATGCAGTGGTATCTGCTGTAGGCGAAGTACCCTTCAGGAGGATCATACGGCATAACGTCTCTCCCAGGCAATAGCAAGCGCGCCCTATCGATTCCAAAGGATCGGGAAATGACATCGAGCTGCTCCTCCTTGAGGGAGCTAGGAAAGAAATCGGTCGGGGAGTCCAGGAGCTCCTGAGGGCCGTACCCGTCCACTAGTGATCTCGGGGCAGATCCGTGACGTTCTGGATTCGGCTGAGCTGGGGGCACGGCAGAGGAACCTCCTTCACCCCCGGATTTCTTTTTGTCTGATCGAGTTTCCACTTTACGAGACATTATCTGCAACACCAGAAAAACATGCTGTTAGAACGGAGGATGTAAACAAATAAACATCAGTAGCCCATTCGGTAATATGTAGTATAAGCTTTCATTCGGTGGTAAAGCAACTCACGTGATTCGGCTACAAGTGATTCGACTACAAGTGATTCGGCACACGTGATTCGGCACACGTGATTCGGCTACAATGATTCGGCGCACGTTGATTCGGCTGCAAGTGATTCGGTTACAATGATTCGGCGCACGTTGATTCGGCTGCAAGTGATTCGGCTACAAGCAATGTTCGGTGAAGAAATGGAATGGCCTAAGCCTCCCATTTATAGGAGGAGGTTGAATCATCGAACCACATGGTTCGTTTCTGGAGCGGGATGAGATTGCTCAAACTCAAACAAAGCAGGACATGCGCGCACGCACATCCTACTTTGGGGGGCAAATGTTGGGTAAATTTCTCACCCAGAAGATCTCAAGACCATGGAAAGCTAAACTTCATTCGGCATCCTCACCACATCCGAATCAGCCACCACCAAACGAGAGACACTTCCCACCGAATCAAGCTTCCTACCGAACCACCACTTCCCACCGAATCAAGCTTCCTACCGAACCACCACTTCCCACCGAATCAAGCTTCCTACCGAACCACCACTTCCCACCGAATCAAGCTTCCTACCGAACCACCACTTCCCACCGAATCAAGCTTCCTACCGAACCACCACTTCCCACCGAACCAAGCTTCCTACCGAACCACACTTCCCACCGAACCAAGCTTCCTACCGAACCACACTTCCCACCGAATCAAGCTTCCTACCGAACCATACTTACCACCGGACCAAGACGATGCAGAACCAGATTTGCCAGGCCAAATTGTATCAGCCCGGGCCCATCAGCAGCTGTATACATCCAAGACCCTTACCTCCAGCCTCACTCTATAAATAGAGGGGCAGGGGTACAACAATGGAGGACAAGTTTGGAGAGCTCAAGCACAGAGAGAGCTTTCAAACAACTTTCTTTTACTTGTATCAAAGTTTTGTACTTGTAATCTAAAGAAGAAAAGAGAAATAACATATAAAGTGGACGTAGGCACATTCAGGCTGAACCACTATAAATCTGCGTGTCTTTTTATAGTTTAGCCCCTGCTTTTCATATATTTGCATAAATCACTCAAATTACTAAGAACAACAAGATCTACTAAATCATACAACTTTGAGGTGTTTGTCCATTTTTTGTGCAAACACTACCCTTTCTCTTTTGCCCTCTACTAATATTATGCTATCTCACCTAGCCTTGTCCCCCTCATAACAATTCATGTTCCAATATGTTAAAACTTGTTTGTACTTCCGTGTACTAAATGTTTAATTAGGAATCTTATATATTGTATATTTTTAACCTTTTTATATAAAATCTTATCTTATATTATATACATACTTAAATATTTATGTATATTCAAATTTATTCAACCATATCTAAAATACTTTGTAAATATGTGTATGTGTGTGTACAAAAGATTTATAACAATTCCGACAACTTTTAGCCGTTGAAAGTTAGAAAATTCGAAAAACGAATTCCGGTCACATTTTCTATTTTTCATCGAACTATATATTTTTGTAAACAAATTTTGAAAATTATTTCAACATCATTATTTTTTATTTAAAAGATATTTATTTTGATTATAAAACTTATTATTTGAATATTTAAAATTAACTAAGTATTCTTAAATCAAATCAGTGAAATTCAGGGTCGTTACATTCTTACCCCCTTAAAAGATTTTTGTCCCTAAAATTACAGCTCAACCTAACCCAAAAAACACTTAGCACTATACATCAATTCGTATGATGTACATAGATCATTCTTATACAAAAACATGATCCGATCACTACTCGAATACATAACTTCACTTTCGAACAAGTATTGCTCACCCGATTTTTTAGTGCAGACTCCGACCGGGTTCCTTATTAGGAACCTCAGTTCTCCTTACATAACCATGTACTATGATAGAAAACATTGGTCCCATAGCAAAAATTCTCATCAATTGCTCGTCGTCAAAAATTGAGTAATAGATCCTTATTTAAAATGGTGTGGAACATGTTAATGCCTTGTACTCGAATAATAGATCATAACTATATGAAAATGAGAGATGATCTACGTCCAACCTACGCATTTCTTTAATTGGTTCCACCTAATACCAATTCTATGTCCATTGAATTATTGACGAAAACATTTCATAAAACTAAACTTAGGTTCACTTGGATACTACTCCATTACATCCTAAGAGTGTTTACCCCTATTTGATTCAACTATTCCATTTTGCATTTATTTCCCTAAGAAAATTCAAGATCGAAATACCCGGTCTTATTTCAAAAACATTTTTGAATTGAAACAATATATTTTAATCATAGAAAAAAAATATATAGCCCGAGTAATTCCAAAATGATACTATGGAACTAGGTATCGACAAACAGTATCATACACTCCCTTACTAAGAAGGGTAATACTCAAGAGAAGTGTTTACCATCCGAACACATCCCTTCCCCACTTTTGAGTTATTTTCGAGCCACTTGAACTAGTTAACTTAAAAATATTTCTTTTACTTCAAAATTCAATTTTTGAAACAATGCTTCTCATATTTCCAACAAAACATTTGTCACAAACATCTTTAGATTCGTTTGGATTTGAACTTATTTCGATTGTACAACGATAAAGAGTATAATTTACTAAGTACCTCACATCATTCGCCTAGGCAAACATCCGATCATTACTTAGAAGAATATCCAGATCATCATAAAACAATTAAGACTAATTTTCCCAAACTAATCCAAAGAAAACGCTTCTTACTTAACCTTTTCATTCTCAAAATATTATACTTGAACTAAATATATTTTCAAATAATACTATTATTATCTTTCAAAACCTTGAAACATTTTACAAAAGCCCCGGATTTAGTTCTCAAGTTTCAACTTAAATTCTTTTTAATTAAAAGACACCTTCTTATAAATTCATTTTATAAGATCAACTTTTATAAAACCATTTTTTTCAAATATTTATTTCAAAATATTCTAACTTTTTATAAACATCTTTTATTAAATCAAATTTTAATTCAATATTAACATCGAACGCCTTATAGTCAAGTTGTGGAACTTAATTCATAAGGTGTTCATTTCAATGTTTTCCAATTCCTATCTACCCAACCCAAATCTTAAAAAGGGAAGCTACCTATGCACACCGACAATGGTCAATGGTCAACTGGACGAGCATGACTAAACAAACCTTAAAATTTATTATCTCCTAACAAACAACACATCAAAAATACTATACTATACTATTTTTGAAAATCATTATTTATATAAAAAATATATTGTAGGTAAAATTATTTCATTTTCCCAATTTCAAAACAATATTATGTCCATTTGTCTTGTTTAAGTGTTTACGAATCCCTATCGACAACGTTAATCAAGCGCGTCGACCAGAATTTATAAGCCGTTTAACAGATCAAACAACACAATACAAAACATTTTATTTCACTAAAAAATTCATGCTCTTATATATATACGCTCAAACTCATCATAAGGCATTCCATTACCTTATCCTTTAATGAGTTGCCCCACTAAAGCCAAGGTTCTCGCTTAACCTTGTGCTCTGATACCAAATGTAATGATCTATCTTTCTTACACCTAAAGACGACACTTAATACATCCACATTATTCATGTGCCGATCATTTAAGTGCTTGAAAGACAAGACATTAGGGATGAAAAGAAGGAAAGATAGAACAAATAAGAAGAAACTAAATAATCACAGAATCTCACAACGCAATGGAATAACATATATTTATCAACATAATTCTTTACAAAGTCATTTCCAAAATGATACATTAGAGTCATGCTAATACCACTTCTACCCAAGAACAGTTATAATAGCCTGTCCCTACCTAAATGATATATTGATCATACAATATAGTGGAAATAAGATAATACTAGTTATCGATGAAGCCTCCTGATCCAAGCTCCTCTAGAATGCATCCGTGGAATACCTTAACTACTTGGCTGCCCGTTCAAATTTGACCAGCCAAGAGTTTTAGGGAAAGAAAATAAAACTCTGAGTCTGACATGGATCTGATGTGAGTAAACTTAAACAACTGAATTATTCTTTTAAAACACTTTTAAAATCAAGGGTATCTCGTAAGACTACGCCGCACATAAACATGGACGTGTTTTTACCTTACGATAACTAAAATACTTTTATAGAAAACCTAGTGATATTATAATAATGTCTAATGGTTTAAGTAAAATATGAATATAGCTGAAATGCTTGCATTTCACATTTCAACATAGTTGGGCACATTTAAAACCGTAAAGGCACGTATTGGGGAATGAATTCCATACTATGATAAGGTAAGGAACTACCTTACGATGGTACATCTCCAAATAAAATTCACCTGTGTTTGACAAGAACATCTTATATCCCTGCCACACAGGAGTCGCCTACCACTTGACTTGTAGTACTTAATATGATCACCCCTCAGTTTGGTCCTCGAAGCATACATGAGTAGATAGTAACTGATCTAGATTTGGAATGACCATACCCTAACGGGTGCGACCCACATGGCCCTGCTGCATGCCCGATTTTTGTCATTTCTCGGCTAATGAGGCTAGAAGCTATATTTTACCTTTATATAACCTTCCCACTTAGAATCCTAACACTGCCCTCCAAGCAACAATGCAATACCAACATTTATCCATACAAGTTCATTCTAGGACTAAACGAAACTGAAGGCACTACCTCCACTACACCTATTTTGGAATCACCCTCAAGGTTAGTAGCAAATAGCCCTTACACTTCAAAACTCCATCTTTGATTCCATACTCTCCAAGATGTCTTTAGTTCGAAACGCTTGAGTTGGATAGAAGTGGGTTTTCGATAACATATCCAATCCCGGTCTCTTCGAAACAACTTTCGATAATTTCTGGTAAACTTAACCCCAGTTCTTTAAGAAATAAACAGACAAGATAAGAGCGGAGATCACCTCCTAACCGTTAGTGGAAGGATTTCCTTATCATTTATCCTAGAAGAACAAAACGAGATTTATACGCACAATACAACATCATTAGGGATGACTATGCCATATAACTCACGTGTTTCTCCTAGATATTTCCAAAGTTACGTTCTGGTGTAGGTTTAATAGTCGGCTATTTAACTGTCAAATAAACAATATTCAAACATTGATTTAATTCCATATGGGATCCACTAAGCCTTTATTAATTTAATCTTTTGTTAATAAAATCATTTTATAAAACTTGATCAAAAGATCTTTACACAGCACTATTTCCAAAGCCCTTACTTCCCTTTTTTACTTGGAAAATATTTATACTTATCTTAGGGGTATAAGTACAATATCAAAACATTTGGAAAATTCCTCCTTTCAAATTCTTTTTGAAAACATTACTTGCTATAAACCGATCCATTTATCCTTTATAAAAAGTTCCCTTATAAAATCTCCCTTTACATTTAAATACCTTCATAAATTTCTTAAATCAATTTATAAAACACTTCTATAAGTCTAAAAGTCAATTTACAAAACCTGTTTACAAACCTCTAAAATCATTTATAAAACATTTCCCCATCCGAAACTCCTTTGATAACTCTTCTTTAAGAAAAATCCTTTACAGAATATATTTCGCAACTTATCCTTTTAAATCACTTTAAATAAACCCTATTTACTTAGTGAAACCCATTTTTATAAATTATCATTTATAAATACCTTTATAAAATAATAATATAACTTGAAATGTCATTTATAACCTTAACCCCAAATTGATTAAGGAATTGAAATTAATTCAAAACCATACATTAAAATTTAAAAAAAGGCTAGCAATCCCAATGGTAGTAATTTAAGTTACCATTTAACATCAATTTCACTTTCAAGTCACTTAATCATTTATTTACATAAGTTAACATATATGTAAATGCAATTCATATGCAGAGCAGGAAATCACATGTCAATACAACTCAACTAGCATATACATGTTCTAATAACATAGTAGTAGGATGGTGATTTATCCTGCTAAATAGGTATCCAAAACAATTCAATCAATTTATAGCAGAACGGGAATTTATCTACTAAACATATGTCCACATAATAATCAATTATACTGTAGCAGAATGCGGATTTATTTTGCTATCAGATGTCCAAACAATCAAATAATTAACTTATAGTAGAATGGGGATATATTCCGCTAACATATGTCCACATAATCAAATCATTTACATAACTCATTCACAATTGTTTATCTACTTAATTGTATCGACATTGAATCCCTTATGTGCAAAACCATCTTTGGAAAAAAGTACCTTTAAAACAATTTGATTCTCGAAACAAAGGATTTAAAAACTTGAAACTCCCTTTCTAAAATAGTTAATATAGGTCAAACCCTTTATTAAACCATAGTTAATCTTTATTAATTCTTAACTTAATTTAATTATAAATTAAGAAATAATTAACCTTATATAAATAATTAAACAATAATTAACAATTACATAAATAATTAAACCTTGATTAATCCTTTATTAATTATTAGTTAATAATTTAAACCTTCACTAATAATTAAATATTAACTAATCTCAATATTTAATGAAATAATATTTAATTAAAACTTAAATAATAAATTAAACCTTTAATAAATAATTTATTATAAGTTAAAACCTTAATTAATTTATAATTAAAAATAATTAAACATTATCTTAATAATTAATTAATAATTAATCCTATATTAAATTAATAATTAATTAAAAATAAATCATTTACTTAACTCATAATAATTAAAATTTAATTTTACCCTTCGAAAGATAATTAATTGATAACTAATCTTCCATTATTAAAATTAATAAAGTTTGTTTAATAATTAATTAATTATTAATTATCAAAACAAATTAATTGATAAATAATTCTTAAATTCTTAATTAACCTTCCTTAAACATCATTGTTAAATTCCTAAGACATTTTTAAAACTCTTTTAATTATGAAAACTGTAACGCCCCGGATTTTTCACGTTCGAAAATCGACATCCATACTTTACATCGTACTCGAATGCCGCAGATCCGACCGTTCAAATCCGAGTCGCCGGAGCTTATAACAACATTAAGTAAACAACATAGTGGAAGAAAAAGAATAATACATTGATATACAACATCTGATACAATATCTGATACAATATCTGATACAACAGAGTGATACAATGAATATCAATATACATCAAAGATATGATACAAGAAATAGCAGCGGAAAAGAAAATAGATAACACCAGCAGCGGATAATCTCCATCTCCAAAGCACCAATCCAGAAATAGCTCGAACTCCCAAAAACGAGGCACAAAGATAAGCAAGTGCAGTCTATATCCAAAGACTGAACTAGCTCCATATAATCTACTAAACCTGACTATCTGAAAAACCCAACTCTAGACTGCTCGTGTAGAAAAATTTTGAGCATCCAGAGTTTAGGAAAGAAACAATAAACTCCGGATCAGTCATGGGACTAGTGTGAGCAACAAAAATAGTTTATCTTTAAAAACGAATAGTAGAGAATTTTAAAGTCAATTCGCAATGCTTTTGGAAAATGAAACTACCATAAGGCCTCCCGCACACACACACAATGCAAACGCAGAATCGGAGGAGATTTCTCCTTATGATAGTCAAAGATGCTTACTACACAAAATCAAATCATTTTTGATATTATTATTAGTGCATAGTGTAGAAAACATTTCGAAAGTACAATATCAATCTTAGCCAGCATAGGCATTTCACGTTATGCCTACTATAGCTATTATGTTCAGTAGCAGGTTACCGCCACATTCCATAGCAGGTTATACAACTAAAACCGTACAGGGGTCGTATTATTTCTTTGGATTTTTCCAACAAATGGTCAGGCTAAGGAACTTCCTATTCCACGAAAGAACGCCTCTGGATGGACGCTCCGAGAGACAAACTGCTCTCTGCCAAACAAGGCCGGCTACCCCCCTTCACGGGGAATATACAAAACCTCAGATATGCCACCCTCGGTCCTTTGGGACCTTTAAACGAGCGCTCGTCACCAACATCACACATAATAAATAAAGTGTGTCCACATGAGTGAGTATCTGGGCTCCATACCATGATACTACCCTTTTCCAGAAGGAATGGTCATACCCTAGGGAAGCTACCCCTGAAACCTTGCCGCACAATTCCTGTTTCGACCATTACCGGTTTGTGAGGTTCAACGAAGTCTCGTACACAAAGCCACGCATTGGTATAAAGCCATGCTTTGGGTCAACAGATGATCAAAGCAATGATCACAAAGATAAATGATCAAACAAATGATCATATCACAAATGATCAAACAATGATCATCACACAGCAACACTCAGCATGTCACATTACCAAATTGGGAATATATCGCTGATAACTTCAACTACATAACCTCTGAGCTCATACGTCTCAGAGAAGGGTGTTAAGCTAAGAGAATAAATTCTCCGCCACCAAATAGAAATGTATTTGAAAGAAATCAGCTTTATATCTCAAAGTGTAATGTCAGACATGTAACCATACAAGTCTGTTCCGGGTTCGAACAGAACCGAAGGCACTTCTTATGAAGCCCTTGCAATTTCGGGTATTCACAATCCCGATCGGATTTCCCATCACTTAGGGGATCTCTATACCAGGAGCTACCCAGTGCAGAGACAATCGACGAGTTATCCTTTCGTTCTCGTGAATATCCGGTCTTCATCACCGGTCTTCAATTGCTATCCATATACAACGTATCACTATTCGGAATGAGTTATATGACACAAAAGTCTTTTCCTGGCTAACCCGAATAGTGAGCGCAATATTCAAAACATATGGATATGGGATTTCAATTAAGTCACAACTTATTACCCAAAACTTTCTTTTAAATGGTTTAAACAAATTACCATTCTAAATCCTTTTTAAACAAAAAGATTCAATTCACAAAGTTCACTTAATTTCACAAAGATTCATTCACAAATTTTCCAAATCGATTTCCATTCCAATTTGATTAACTTGTTAAATCTTTAAAACAAAGATTCAACTTATAGCTTTCAAAAACAATTTCATTTCGAATGGTTTAAACAAATCATCATTTTTAAATCTGTTAAAAATAAACAGATTTAATTCATAGCTTTCAAAAAGAATTCATTCATAACTTGGAAAAACAATTTTTCAATTCAATCTTGAAATTCCTTTAATTAAACTGGAATTTCATTTCTTATATGAAAGCTTTTATTATTTGAAAACAAATAGTTTTCATTCCGGAAATCTGATTCATTCATACGAGTTAAAATCTTTGGGTTAAATTCAAATTCTCAAACCAATATTTTAAAAGTGGTTTAAATTCATATAAAACACATTTATAATATCTTTAATCAAAATTCCAATCATTGAATTCAATTCCAAATATTGAATTCAAATTCAAATTGAATTATTTAAATTGGAAGCTCTATTAAGTTATTTAAAATAACTTTTATCTTAAAAAATTCTTTTCGAAAGCTTTAACATTTAACCCAAATCCATTTCCAAAATCAATTGAAATCAAAATTTCAATTTTTAAAAATATTTAAATTTAAATCATCCGTGACTTAACCGATTTCCACGTGAAATCCATATTTGTGTGTGTATGGTGTAGTCTAGGGGTTTCACACACAATAGTGCAACATCATTCAATCATCATAGATTAAAATACAGAAATATAGTTGATAAGCGGTATAACTATAACGCTTATCGTTCATTCACAGATCACAGATATATATCACAGATAATAAATTATATCACAGATAATTAACTACACGTACAAATCATAATATGTCACAAAGCATCACAATTCAGAGATGTCAAACAATTCAATTATTCAGTCAAGTCCAAAACATTCACAAGTAGGATCAATTAATATCTGATCATAATTAATTTATACCAGATTAATTACTTATGAATAACTACAAATCTTGGTCAATTAATCATTAATTAATGATAAACCATTTTAATTAATTGACCTTTAATCATTTATTAATTAACATTTAATTAATTAATTATCCTCAAATTAATTACCTTAATTAATAAATCATATTAATTATTTATCCTTTAAACCAATTACATAATTAATTAACCCCTTAATTGCTTTCACAAAGTAATTAACAATTTACAATTGATTATCTCAATTAATTAATCTAATTATTTATCAAAATTTATCACATAAATTTGATTACTTAATAATTTCTAGTTAATTAACTTCATTAGCTAATAACATTTCTTAATTTCTTTTAATTAATCTTTAATTATAAATTAATCTGAATCATTAATTTATGAATTGAATCAATTATCCCTTAAATTATCTTATTGGTTAAATAACTTAATTGATCAACTTTAAATCATAAATTAATTATTCTTTAAACTGATTAACCTTTAAACACTTGATTAAATCAATCTTTAATTATGCCTTTAAGCAATTATTATCCAAGAAATTAATCTTTAATTACTCACATTAATAAATCCCAAATGACAAATTAACCTCTAACTAATCTATAACTCTCAATTTTAGATAAACTAATTAAAAATCATTAATAAATTGGCTTCCCTAGTCATTAATTATCCAACTCTTTGATTACTTTTAAACAAACCATTCATCTTACTAATTACTTAATTTATCCATAAATTTAAACACTTGGATTTTTCATCCTTTACCTAACTCATATTTAAGTTAAACAAATCTTACCATTTCAAATCAAGATAAAATGTTTATTTTATAAGGAATTAGATTTAAGAAATGATTTGAACTAAATTCATTTAAATTTTTAAATATTGCTTTTATTAAATTCCCAACTGTTATACTTACCTGAGACAAGACACAGCTAATCGAACGAAATTCCAGGCTCACCAAATTTTACTTCGAGCCAAGCTTTGAAATTCCCCGAGAACATCAACCAAACACTTCGAGTCGAACCTCTCTTCTTCCCTAGCAACCCAGACCAAATGCACAGGTGCACGTATTCACGTGCACCGATGATCGTCATCGTTCCGGTCGTCGTCGCCGATGCTAACAAGTCACCCACGACCTTGCTGAAACCTCTGACCTCCCAGCTTGAAGAAATCAATAGCTGATCAAAATCGAGTCATTTGGGTTCGACTGGAACCCAAAACTACCCACAGAGTTCAACGCCGATGATGACCACGTCGACTAGAACCCATCGCACTCCTTCCAGAGTGGCCTCATATCATCATGTCGCGATCGCAATCATCGCGATCAAGCCCGAAGCTCCATTGTCGCCGAGAACACATTGACAGCATACCAGACAAAAAAAAACTGCACACAAACCCTAGATCAACACAATCTATCTCCCACGATGAATTGTAAAGTTATTGAACATTTTCCGATGATCATTGTCCCACCAGCAAGCTCCAGATTCAATCACGAGATTTATCATTGTTCCGATCATCAAATTTTCATCAAAACCCAATTTATGTTCAACTCGTGATTCCTCACCATTTACAAACTTACAAATTGTAAAAATCTGATCAAAATTCATCATTTTAAATTTGGAAACAGATCATCTATTTAAAACATAGAATTTTGAGACTTGAATTCTTTGACCCATAATGATTGTAACTGTAAATCCCTACTTTTGAATAAATTATTCCATAAATCCACCCAGATTTATTTTTAAGTTTGATGTTACATAATTGCACTCATTTTCCATTCACACATTATAGCCTAACAAGATTTAAGGTAGGAGAAATTGATTTCTAGACAGGTTTGAAACCTGTATGTTTTAAAACAGAGACTTATATATATATATATATATATGCTTTTAAACAGATTTACACAGACTGTCTTAACAAATATATACATATATATCCACATAGCATGCAAGCAATTTTTAACAACTAGCCAACAATTTCATATCAGCCACAACATCAAAACATAAGGATAGATAGAAGAAAGTTTGCTCACAAACAAACTAAGTTCATAGATAAGCAGGCAACAAAACAATAAAATCAAACTATTTAGATTGTGGAGTTACTCACCTTCCAAATCATTGTTAAAGCTTTTCAGATTGAAGTTGAAGTCCTTTTTGAATTTACAAAGTTGAAATCTGGTTGAGTTTGCTAGTTGGAAGTTTCCACTTGATCTCAGGTTTGATTTGAATTGATATGTACTGTAGTTGAAGTTTTAAGTATGAAATGGTATTTACTCAGATTCACTCAGCTTTGGATGAACGAACTAAAATGAAGAAGTTTGATACAAATAAAAGAGGTGTGCAGGTGATATTATTATTGTTTGTACAGGTGATAATATTCTATACAAAGCAGGACAAAGATATCTTCTTAATAAGGTGGCTGATGATATCAATTCGTGCTAGCATTTAATGCCAAGGTATATGTCTCCATACTTACCTTATTCTATTTTTTTTCATAGATGTATATAGATACTCAGATTGTACAAAATTGGTCAAAAATTTCTTTAGCCTTGCTTTAGTGGGCTGACAGCTGATATTTTGTGTGCTAAGAAGATTGTTTTGTTATTTCTTGTTTTGCTTTCACACTCACGTACAATACTATATGTATTTCATTTGTTTACTTAAGTATTTATATTTATTGTTTGTTTGTATTCAAGTTTAACCAGCCAAACATTTAATTTATAACATATATTTTATTTTACTTTACACTTATAACTTTTTAATATTGACAAGTCGTTTTTATCTTATACTTCTTACATACACTTGTTTTTATTTCTATTCCTAACCTACATATGGAATGAGTTTGTTCTTAGAATTATATCTATTACATTGTTTAGTGGCTGATATGATTTATATTTTGTTGTCTTTGCTTTGTATTTCTTCTTTCTTTTTGTCTTTACATTATTACTTTAAAATATGTTGTTTGAATTTTTACTAATTTATCTCTAGCTTAAATATTTATTTTATTTTGTTGTTAGATTTTATTTAAGTGTTACTTTTATTTTTATAGTTCATCTCTTATTTATTTATTTCTATTTATACTCAATTATTTATTTTTCTTTAATATTTATTGTCTTATATTTAATTTATAAATTCAAATTATTATTAACCATCAATTTTAATATGTATTATTATTATCATTTATTATTAAACAATTTATTTACAATTTAAATTCAAATCTAATGTATATACATATATATAAAATTTCAAATTTACTCATATATCATATATACATATATATTCACATATATATACAATATTTAAATTTAAATGATTTAATATATTTTAAATTTGGATTCGGGGAAACTTGCTTCCATTTATAATCAATTTTACAATTTTTATTCAAAAATTAATTTAATTATCAATTTGAATTTATAAGAAATCCGGGGTCGTTACAAAAACCCAAATTTTTCAAAAAAATCGGATTCTTAAGCGAAAATGCATCCACAGCGACTATCGCTATGGATGCCATAACTTGAAAATGTTTTTGGCTTTCCTTTTTAAAAACTAAACCCTTAAATACTTACTAACTTATCTCAAACATATAGTAAGAGTTTGTATATGGAAACAAAGTTGAAACCTTTGAAATGATTTTGATTTCCTTTAAAACTAACATTAGTTTCACACAAAAAATTTAATCGCTAATTTCATACCAATGTGTCAACTTCCTTAGCATATATATCACATATCCAAGTCTTTACTTAACCACAACATCGATAATCACATCACACCACAAACATAAGCAAGATGTAAGCTTTAACCATTTACAACAATTTTAGACTTCAAATTCAAGCCTAATATCATTTCACATACAAGAAACATGTATATATAACAATCACATGATAATTTAACCAATTCAAACCAACATATCATGCAACATACTAACTAACATAAAAATTCAAAAACTTTCCCAAAAGAAAAGTTTACTCACTAGAACTTACTAACTCGAAGCAAACTCTTTTGAAACTTAAAATACTTAAGAACTTGCAAATCTTGGAAAACTACAAAAATCAACTTGAAAATGGGTCGTCTTCTCCTTGATTTTTTGCCATGTTCCTCTCGGAATTTTGAAATGTGGTCAAAAGAAAAGTTGTTAGAAATTATTTTCTATACAATGTAAAAATAGAACCACTTAATTTGGATTTGTTTTGAGAAAGATATAGTTAAAAGAAGTAGTGTTATTTTCGAACTAGAAAATTTGAGCCAAAAATTAGGTCTGAAAGAAATGCATTTTTGACATATATCATATCAAAATTTAAAGAAGGGGTACAAATTAAAGTTGTAACCACTGGAGTTTTACACAGTTTAAAATAATGATTTTACCATTTGAATAAGAGAAGAGGAAGATATGAAGAAAGAAGAGGAGGAAAAATTAAAGAAGTGGAAGGTTATTCATAAGCAATAGAAAAGGTAAATTACCAAACTACCCTTTATCCTTTGCCCTCCACTGATCCTTTGCCACATCACCAAGCCTTGTCCCCTTCTTAATAGTTCATGTTCCAACATGTTAAAACCTATTTTGTACTTCCATGTACTTAATATTTCATAAGGAATCTTATATATTATGTATTTGTTAACTTTTTTATACAAAAACCTTATCTTATATTATATATACATACTTAAGTGTTTATATATATACAAATGCATTCAAACATGTCTAAAATACTTTGTAAATATGTATATGTGTATGTACAAAAATGTTACAACAATTTCGACAACTTTT
This sequence comes from Allium fistulosum, assembly GCA_030737815.1. NCBI lineage: Eukaryota > Viridiplantae > Streptophyta > Magnoliopsida > Asparagales > Amaryllidaceae > Allium > Allium fistulosum. The sequence continues at coordinate 1,285,554,192 of CM060903.1, read as the reverse complement.
AGCCGACGAAAAGTCGAAAATTCGAAAAACGAATTCCGGTCACATTTTCTATTTTTCATCGAACCTGTAAACAAATTTTGGAAACTATTTTATCAACATTATTTATCATTTAAAAGAGTTTAATTTTAATTATAAAACTTATTTTTCGAATATTTAAAATTAATTAAATATTCGCAAATCAAATCAGTGAAATTCAGGGTCGTTACATCGAACATCAATCTTAACTCTCACAAATAGAGTAGTTTACTTCGCCGGCTTTTAGTGCATGTTAAGCAAAGTTAATTACTTTTCAAATAGGTAAAAAACATGATTTAGCCACTAAGTAATTCCTAACCCATTTTGAAACCATTTGCTTATACTTTTTAAAATGCTTTTAAAATACTTATAATAGGTTTTAAAATGTTTACTCAAAATATTACTTTAAGACAACAAGTTTATAAAACACTTTGAAATTTTGGAAAACCATGTTTTGCTTATATTTTAAAAGTAAACTATCTTCTTTAAAATTTCATAACTAATTCTTAAAAATACTTAAAAATCTCAAACCACTTTTAAAATACTCATATGAGTTAGTAAACACTTGTAAAAGTAATGAAACAAAATAGTTAAATTTAAATATATTTTCAAACATTTAAAGTCCAAAACAAAAGCTAAGACATGGCAATTTTGCACCAGTGTAAGTTTGGCCACGTTTTGATATGTTACTTAACTTTATAACATTCAAAATTTTCATGGAAGAAATCAGACATATAAACATCACAAACATGGTGAGAAATCCTTAAGGATCTCGCTACAAATTTCACTAGAAATTTCCAAACACAAGGCAATATCTAAATGCATCTATATCGACTATCGCTATAAGTGCACTTACAAATCCAAGTCTAATTCAAACCTATGTTCAACTACATCCTATGTGCTTTGTATCAAGGCTATGCTGCAAGTCCATACATATGGATTACATATGCCATTTGCTTTCAAAGCAAGCATTAGAAGAATATTACAAACTAATATCAATATTACAACATATATCAATATTCATTCAGTCGCAAAGAAATATTCAATCACAAGCAAATATACACAATATATTTTCATTCAAAGTTGTGAATTAGCTTCCCTTAAGCAAACAAACAATCAAGTCCAAGCTAACAAGTCCAACCTCTACCTTGCAACACCTAACGTCCTACCTTCTTTCTAGCTTTGCACTTGATTACTAGGTTATTTATAGCCCTTATTGTTCACGGCCTATCAATGAAGGGGTGTTGTGCTTTGGTTCTTCCAAATCCAAGTAGCTAGGAGTTATTATGATGTTGTCCTAAGTCTCCAGTCCATGTTTGAGTTGTTTTGAAATTAATTTCTTTTTGAGTAAAAATTGTGAAATGGATTCAAGGGGTATGCACTCCTTCTATAGGCTTTGAAAGGTGTTCTCTAAGCTTGTCTCACCTCTCCACCATGCCATGGTAGGCTCATCCCTCACATGCCCATCACTTCTCTGTTACACCTCCTACATTAGTAAAAGACTAAACTATCCTTTTCATTAAAATTTCTCTTATCCATTAGAATCTTCTAATTACTTCATGTAGCAAAGTGTGTTAATTAGACCCTAATGAGTTCATATGTTCATGAGCTAAGTGCAAATAGTTCGAACAACTTATGTCGATCAAAAATATGTTTACTGATAAATTGATATTCGATCACATTATCGATATTTCTTCGAAAAATATATTTGTAAACAAATTTCAAAAACAACTTTCTTACCATTATTCACTAATTAAAATATGTTTAACAAGGTTATAAAATAATATTTTTAACACTTGACTATACTTCAAAACATTTTGATATTCGAAGACGAAGTGTTCGAATTTACGCATCGCTACATTTTCCACCACCTAGAACATTTCGTCCCCTAAATTCGAACAAGAACGATAATCAAAGAAGATAGAATAAACAAAATACATATATAGAGTATACTAAAACTATATACAAACTAAATTACAAACTAAATGCATACTATGTGACTCCACCTCAGGTGGTGAGAACACTACAAATATACGATACTAAGATAAAAAAACCCAAGTACGAAAACAACCTGGATAAGACTCCTGCGTCCTATCCTCTATCTCCTATGTACAATCTCGAACATCCTCACTCCACTATGCCTTGACTGAGTTATCAACCTCAGTCCTCAATTTATTTGTACTTTATCAACAATACAAACGGGCTATCTCAATGTAGTCAAGGTTGGCTTGATTTCCAAGTCCTCCTGCTGTGACGCTTCCACTATCATCGAAGGATATGCAAAAAATTATGCAAATACAATACATGAAATACATTATGCACTCCCGATAGTCTAATTGGTAACTCGACTCAATACGTGAGTGTACCAATCCTCTATAGAATCGGGAATGGTCCTATATAACTGTTAGAACCTCATACTTTAATGTTTTGATAGTGACAACCAAGCAAGAATATATTATGTATACTAATCACTATTGCAGGAAAAGATATCTATCAATGAAGAGCTCAACGTGATGAGAAGAAGACTATGATGACACAATAATGTAATATCAATCATAGAGTCTTAGTCTAAATTTATATAAATTGTTAAAATCTCTTCTAGTGGTATTTAAACATACAAATTTGATCATAAATCATTTCCAAAGCTCGAAAACTAAAATCATCGTCAAGCAGTCGAATGAACTAGTCCTCGTAATCGACTAAATTTGTGCACCTTGCATAAATATAAATTGACATAGGTCCGTCGACTGAAAACTTCAGTTTAGTCGACTAACCATGTGTTCATTCGATTGAATGAAGAATTTCAGTCGACTGAAACTACTATTTTTTACACTAATTATTTTCTAGTTTAAAACGTCAAATTTTGATCAAATTCAGTTAGCTGATTGATTTCATTCGGTCGACTGAACATCATAACATCTATTTTTAAATTCAAATTTCTGAAGAGATGCTCTTCTCCATGAAGAGTTACTTCTCTTCAGTAATGGCTGCAACTTTTCTTTTGGTCATCTCTCTTCACTAAAAGTTACATCCAATCGTTTTCTATATAAATCAATCCATTTTATGAATCCAACAACAATTCTACTCTCTTTCATTTCTATATCTTATCTTGAATTCTCAGCATTTTCAAAAGGTTTACATTGCTTTTAATTTGATCACTTGCACATTCAAGCATACTTATCTTCTGATGAAATCACTTCCGGTTCTTCAAGAATACACTTCATACCACTTAGAAGAAGATTATAGGAAGGTTGTACCATATCGACTCATCCGTACTATTTAGAGCAACAAAGTCAACTATTTACTAATTTTATAGTTGAAGTCCTATTTTGCTACTCGAGCAAAATGTTGAAGTCCCGTTCGGCTGCTCAGGCAAGTGTATTGAAATTCTGTTTTGCTGCTCAGGTGCCTATTTCTCCGAACGAAGTGAGGGTGTTGTTTAAATCCATAAGGAGTCTGAGACTGACGTATTATGGGAAGTTTGAACTAGTATAAAAAATATCTGGTGTGACCATTTCTACTTTCTTTTCTTACTTTATTCCGCTACTTATTTACTAGTAATTAGATATATTGACTTCATGATATACAAGTCTTAGTTTAGTGGAATATTTCAAATTATTCGATCCATAGTGACTTTTATTTGGTATCGGAGCGAAGACATCATTTAACCATAACAAAGTTCATTTGGTATTTAAAGTAATATGGACACTACCTTTACTTTTGCCGAAGGTCAATCCACCACATGATCACTACTGGTCAGTGGATTAAACTGTTCTTATTGGTTAACTAGAATGATAATTTACATGCAAGCAAATGGTTTTGATACTTGGAATATCACACAACAATGATACATTATACCCACCACTAACTATGCTAAATGGTCAAACACTTAGAAAATTGATGCTACTTCTAATGCTAAAGCTACAAACATATTTTTTTGTTCTCTAGATAAAAATGAGTTGAATAGAATTAGTATGACACATCCACATATGAAATTTGGCATACTCTTAAATTAACTCATGAAGGACCAAACAAGGTCAAACAAAGCAAGATTTCCATGCTTAAAATTCAATTTCAAAAATTTATAATGAATTAAGATGAAAATATAAATGACATGTACTCTAGATTTTAGGATATCTATCATTCACTTCTAGCACTAGGAGAAAATACACCGATTTTGATATTGTTTCAAAAATCCTAAACTCTTTGATGGATAAATGGAAACGAAAAGTCCATGCTATCGAGGAAGCTAATGACATTTCAATTATAAAAGTCGATGAGTTAATAGGAAATCTTATATTCTATGAAGTAAATTTATAGGCAAAACGAGTACAAGCTCAAGATAGAAAGACCATTGCATTCCAGGTAGAAAAGGAGGAATCCGACGATGGTGTTGCATTTTTGGCCAAAAGTTTTAGAAAGTTTTTGAAGTATAATAAGACTAAAAACTTTGGTAACAACGGTAATGATCTATCACTTTCATTACTCAAATGTCATGAATGTGTCAAGATAGGCCATATAAATAATGATTGCCTAACTCAAAAAGGAGAAGAATAGCTTTAAAAACACAAACAATAAATTCCATAAGAAAAAGAAGCAAACATTTTCAGTCACATGGGATGACTCGGATTCAACTTCTTCCCTGAATAGTGAGAGTGATTCAAAATAAGCAAATGTATGCTTCATGGCTACAAATGATGATGTAAGTGAATTTTCTTTCGACGATCCAGTAAAAATTAATTCTATGTTATTAGATAAGCTAAAAGATTTGAAAAGAAAATACAAAGATTCTTTAGGAAAGTTAAATAGAAGTGAATTAGAGGTTGACATGTTGAAAGGTGAAAAAATATATTAGAGGAAGAATTAGTAAAATCTCAAGATTTTGGTATTGAATTAATATCTCATATTATTATATTAAATAGTAAAATAGAAATTCGGAAAAATGAAAATATTAGACTAACAAAATTTTGATTTGAATACTCATATTAATACATTAGGCATAGAAGTAAAAGATCTTAAAACAAAGTTAGAAAATATTTCTAAAAATATTTCAAATTTTAATAAAGGTAGAGAAAACCTATCTAGAATCATTACAATTCACAATCTTCTTTTAATAAGAAAGGTTTGGGTTATAATAAACTAGCAAGGAAATAAAAGCTAGTCCTAAGAAATATAGTTCATTATATAAAAATTTCAAAAAGAAGGATGATAGTAAAAAAAATCGGTAAACAAGCCCAAAAATATAAAGATATGGGTTCCGAATTCTAACAACCATCTCATAAGAAATAAGTATATACATACATTTATAACTAGTGTACATAGAAATTCTAATTTTATCTTCAAAGGGAACACCAAACCTTCTTAGGTATGGCTTCCTAAAAGTTAACCCTTGGACTCTAACGTAGGAAGTGGGTACCAGAACATATAATCTTTTGTAGGTACACCACATATTGAGGGGGAGGTATATTCAAAATTTTCTATTACTTATGGAAATGGAGCTACAAATGGAGGAAAATCAGAAAATTTAGTAATCTATCTTTAAATATATCGTTTTAAGAATTCATATTTAGAACCCAATTACATTCTCTATAAATTAAAGCCTTATATAACTCCTATTGATATATTTTCTTTTTGTCGATGACAAAGGGGGAGAAAACCATATGCCATATCGATAGGTGAGTATAGTCTTAGGGGAGAACTATCTATTAATCAATTAATTTCAAAGTTAATTTGATAGTTGTCATCATCAAAATTGGGGAGAATGTTGGAACCTCATACTTTGATGTTTTGTAGTGACAACTAAACAAGAATATATATGTATACTAACCACTATTCTAGGAAAATATATCAATCAACGAAGAGCTCTACATGACGAGAGAAGACCATGATGTTGCAATAATGTAATCTTAGTCATAGAGTCTTAGTTTAGATTTATATAAATTGTTAAAATCGCTTCTAGTGGTATATACATGTACACGTTTGATCACAAATCATCTCCAAAGCTCAGAAACCAAAATCATCATCCGGCAGTTGACTGAACTGGCCCTGGCAGTCGAATGAATTTGTGCATGTTGCACAAATATACATTGACACAGGTCAGTCAACTGAAAACTTCAAGTCAGTGTTCAATCGACTGAATGAAGAATTTCAATCGACTGAAACTGTTTTTTTCACACTAATTCTTTTCTGGTTTGAAACACCAATTTTTGATCAAATTTAGTCGGTTGGTCAATTTCATTCAGTCGATTGAACGTTGTAACAGTTTTTTTTAAATTCAAATTTTGCAAAAGATGCACTTCTCCATGAAGAATCACTTCTTTCCAATAATGGCTGCAACTTTTCTTTTGGTAATCCCTCTTCACTAAAAGTTGCATCCAATCGTTTGTATATAAAGCAATCTGTTTTATTAATTCAACAACAATTCTACTATCTTTCATTTCTATATCTTATCTTAAATTCTCAATGCTTTTAAAAGATTTACATTGCATTACATTTGATCACTTGCACATTCAAGCATACTTATCTTATGATCAAATCACTTCCAGTTCTTCACGAATACACTTCACACCACTAAGAAGAAGATTATAGGAAAGTTGTACTATATAGACTCATCCGTGCTATTTAGAGCAAACGAAGTCAACTGTTTACTAATATTGAAGTTGAAGTCATGTCCTGCTACTCAGGAAAAAGTGTTGAAGTCCCGGTTAGTTGCTTGGGCAAGTGTGTTGAAATCTTGTTCTGCTGCTCAAGTGCCTATTCCTCTTGGCGAAGTGAGGGTGTTGTTTAAATCCATAAGGAATCTAGGACTAGACGTAGAACATGAAGTTCGAACCAATAAAAAAAACCTCGTGTGATTGTTTTTTCTTTCTTTATTCCGCTGCTTATTTACTAATAATTAGATATATAGACTTTATTGATATACAAGTCTTAGTTTAGTAGAATATTTCATATTACTCAGTCCATAACGACTTTCAATAACGATGAGCCAACCTTCCAGTGCTTCCGAACCGAACTGCAATTCTCATCAGAGAAAACTTCACGAACACAAAGTCTCCAACTGAGAACTCCAGAACTTTGCACCTCTTGTCTGCATAGCTCTTTCGCTGATTCTGCGCTTTCTTGATTTTCTTCTTAATATCCCATACCTTAGTCGAAGCCTCCCAAATCATATTCGGCATAAGCACTAGATGATTTCCGGGTTCCACCCAACACGAGGGAGATTTGCAAGGCCTTCCATACACGCTGAAATGGGGCCATTGCGATACTGGCTTGATAACTGTTGTTGTATGTAAGTTCTTTTCCCATGAACCCCCACAATCTAATATGCAAACTCAAAGCAGGTCCTGTAAAATAGAGTTCACCATCCCTGTTTTCCCTTAGTCTATGGATGGTAAGTGGTACTCAAACTAAGCTCGATCCTTAAAGCCTCATGCAAACCCTTCCAGAAATGGCTTATGAATATCGGACCTCTATCACCCACTATGTCACAATGAACACCGTGCAATCTCCCGTCCTCCCTAGCATATAACTTAGCCAAACTAGTGGCCATCCTCGTTGCCTTAATTGGTAAGAAGTGCACGCTCTTGGTCAAGCGATCTATAATAAGCCACACACCTTTTTACCTCTCCTCGACCTAGGCAAACCATCGATGAAATCCATAGAAATCTGTTCCCACTTCCACTTCGAAACCTCAAGTAGCTGAAGCAGTCCTACCATCTTCCGGTGATTACCCTTTACATGCTGGTAGTTAGCACACCTGCTCATAAATATAGAAACGTCTCTCTTCATACCTTTCCACCAGAAAGTACGCCTCATATCCTGATACATCTTAGTGACCCCTGGATGTATCGTCAACGGTGAATGATAGCTCTCAGTCAGAACCTCTGCTTAATCCTACCAACATTGGGAATGCACAATCTTCCATTCATCTTCACTAAACCATGGTTATCTACCTCAAATCCCGGCCACCTCTCAGGCACATCATTCCCGCTTATCACTTTGGATATCCAAGCAATACGAGGATCTCTAACTGATTCTCTTCTATATAATTGATTAGGTTCGGACGAACCTCAATGTTTTCTATGACAGCATACATCATACTGCGCACATCAGCTATGATGTTGGATTTCCCCAGTGTATATAAAATATCTAGATCAAAGGTTGTAAGAAACTCAAACCATCTTTGTTGCCTCATGTTTAAGTCCTTTTAGGTGAAGAGATACTTCAAGGATTTATGATCTGTACACAACTCGAACCTCTCACCTAGTAGATGATGCCTCCACATCTTCAATGCAAATACCACAGCTAACAATTCCAAGTCATAATTTTCATACCTCACTTCATGCAGTTTGAGCAGTCGACTCGCGTAAGCGATAACCCTTTCATGCTGCATCAACACAGCACCTAAACCTATTCCACATGCATAAATGTAAATAGTCAAACCTTCACCTCCATCTGGCACTATAAGAACAGGAGCACTAGTAAACTTTGCCTTTAACTTTATGAAAGCTTGCTTGCATTTATCCGTCCATTCAAATTTGACGTCTTTCTTTGTCAAATTCGTTAAGCGAGAGGCAATCTTCAAGAAATCTTGTATGAATCTCCTATACTAGCCTACTAAACCCTGAAAGCTCCTAATATCCGTTGTACTTTTCGGCCTCTTCCAGTCTTGAACAACCATAACCTTAGCGGGATAAATAGAATACCCTTCGCAGAAACAACACAACCTAAGAACCTAACTTCTGAATGCCAAAAGTGACACTTCTAGAACTTGGCCTTCGATACATGCCCTCTTAGTGTTTCTAATACAACCTTCAGATGGCACGTATGTTCCTCCTTTGCTCTAGAATAGACTAGAATATCATCAATAAATACTAGGAAAAACTTATTCAACCATCTCGGAAAACCTGATTCATTAGGTCCACGAAATATGCTGGAGCATTAGTTAAGTCAAATGGCATAACTAATAACTCATAAAACTCATCGAATCTAAATGCTATCAAGGGTACACTCTCTTCCACCCTTAGTTGTCGGAACCTCCTAGAAAGATCAAGCAGAGAAAACACTCGAGCCCCATGAAGTTGATTGAACAAGTGATCAATCCTAGGAAAAGGGTACTTGTTCCTAAAAGTTTACTTGTTGAGCTCGCGATAACCCACACACAGTATTAAGTAACCATCCGCCTTCATAGGAAAGATGACGTGCGCTCTTCAATTTGAATGACTCGATCGGATCAAGCCCTTCAGTAACATATCACCAACCTGATTTGATAACTTCAACCTCTCTTTTGGTGCAAGTTTACGAATAGGAAACACAATAGGCTTTGCATCTTTAACCAAGTTAATGTTAAATTTTATCTCATGATAAGGTGGTAAACCCAACACCTCTTCCAAGACACCTGCAAATTCTCGAACAATAGGAATAGAACCAACTTCTCCTCTGCCACATCAAGAGAATAAAGGAAACTAGTCATGAGCAAGCTAGGCCCTTCACAATCCACAATCAAAGCCTCTATTCCTTCCTTCAATAACACGATTCACTTATCACAATCTAAGGCTGCAATATTCCGTAATAACCAATCCATTCCAAGTATAAAATTAAAACCCATAAAACACAAAACATATATATCACAAGGAAAGAGTTGGTCAAAACAAGTAACCCGAACTCCAAAGAATATCATACTAAGATTGGTTGAGCCCCGAACTGGGTTCGACACACAAATAGAATCTAAAGCTATAACTAGTTCAATTCCCAGTCTACTAAACAGAATACGAGATATGAAATTAAGAGAAGCAGCAATATCAAATAAGACATAAACAAGAATACCACGAATAGATAAAATACCTTCCAGAACTTTTTTCCCCTTTGCAGTGGTATAAGTAGAAGGTGCTGAAGCTAATGCAATTACTCAAGGTGCTCTCCCTTACGAAGCATCAGACAGTCCTAAACTAAATAACCCAGTTGATGGCAACTGTAGTAGCTCCTTGGTGCAAACTATGCCATGGTCGTTTGTGGCTCTAATTTTGGTACCTTAGTAATAGGTGCCCTAATAACGGCAGTTTCATCACCTGTCCTCCCTGAACTGGTGTACAATTCTGAACAACATGCCCGTTCTTCCTATACTTGTGGCAGACTATACTAAAAACATCTCTCGACGGCTGAAACTTCCACTTATTGTCCCCAGTTGGTGCAGAAATAGACGGCTTTGGTGCTAAGCTCTTAAACCTCAACCCCATGTTCACCAAATTTACATAAGACACCATGACATGATTATTCATATTACCCTTGAATTCTAGACGCAACCCGTCAATGAACATCTCATTCTTCTAAATAGTGTGTCAATAAAACCAAGCCCAAATCAAAATAATGAAGTGAATCAGTTATCATACTCTGCCACTATCATGGCCCCTACTTCAAATCGAGGAAGCCCCTAATAAACAATGTCTTTCCGGCTTCCAGGACAAACTTCATCTCGAATTCCTCCTTAAATTTGGCCCAAGTGAATTCATTCTCTTGGACATCGTCTATAATAGAACTTCACTAATTCATACCTGTGTCTATCAGATGTCGTGATGCCAATCGACGCTTCATCATGTCATCCAACTCTATAACCTCGAATATCTGATCACACAATCTAAGCTAGGACTTAACTTCTATGATTGTCTCCAAGCCACTAAACCTCCTACCACCCAACCTCTCATAATCACAACATAGTGAAGCAAAACTCATCTAAGACCTGACCTGCACGACCTCCTTTACAACATCATCCCTCGGTTCCTCAACACGAGCAACATTCCATGATGCTCGATCCCTATCGTTAATGATGGTACTACTCCCAACCACCTCTAACTCTACCTCGTCGAGCATTAGCAGCTCTAGTACCTAGGGTTTGTACTACCTAAGCATAAAAGAATATATTTAGGATACGAAAGGATAGAGTTATTTCAAAGAAAGTGTGTATTCCTAAGGAAAAGCTGAAAAGAGGTATAGGTTTATAGAAAATACAAATATGCTCTCATATGTATAATACACTTAACTCATTCTTGGGTGTCACTTACCCTATCTCTAATGAACCATACCGAACCAAAGTCATGGTGTTCGCTCAACCTTGGGCTTTGATGCCAAATGGAATGACCCAAATTTTTGACCCTCGAACTTCGACATTAAATACATCTACTGTATTCGTGTATTGAGCACCCAAGCGTTGGAAAGATAGAAAGTTAGGTTTTAATATATTATAGAACAAGAAAGAGAGAACACAACATTAGAATCCCATAACAGAACAGTAATATATAATATCAAAAAATAGTACAGTGGGTTACTCCGAATGCAGAAATTTCAGAGTTACAAAACCTAAGCACTATCATCACCTGGGCAGTTGTAACTACATGTCCTCATAATGCTGATATATACATTCATAATACACTGCAACAGAAATAGAAATAGATAGATAACGAAAGCCTCTAGCTCATTTCCTGAACTCTGAAGCATCCAAAGTAAAACCTGCTTTACTCAGCTTACTCGAAAGAGTACGCACGGAATTTAGGGAAAAAAAAACCAAGCGTCAACATAAGTGTGGTATGAGAAATCTCAAGGTACATGTAACAAATAACAGTAACAAATGAGATTGTACGGATTTCAGTAACGGTTTTCGCCTCAAAATAAACCAACCATTCGTTAAGTTTAATATAGTGATATAGCAGATAATGTCTAGGGTGTAAAATAAAAATCATATCAAATAGCTGTAACGCTTACATTCATCACACTATAACATATTTAGGGTGCAACCAAAACTGCTAAGGTACGTTTGCATAATGGATTTTTTGCATAGATACAATCGATCAATCCGAAGTCCAATCTCCATGCACAAGGATCAGAAACTACCTTCCGAGCATTGCGTATCTCTAGATAAAATATACCATTAGGTAAACACAAAGGCCCATGCCCGAACATAAACATGAACCAAATGGAACCAAATATCATTAACTCCTAGTACAAACATATTTATAAGCATACTCTAGATATGGAGTTGATAATACCCTGTCATGAGTCAGCAAAACCCCAAATTATGCATCCCACTCTGTCTGTAGCCATTTTTGACCTCGAGGTCACATTTGGCATCTCTCACATGAGTCTTCATCACTTGAATCGAACATGAATCCCTAAATGGATTGCAGCGTCTTGAACAGATCACGAATCACAACATGGATTCGAGCATGTGGAACAGATCTCAAATCTCCACATAGATTATATCATAAGTCATCTGATGAATGCTAATGCTAACTATATGATAGACAGTTCAACTCTATAGGATTCCTCTTCACAAACGCTTTCCAAACATAGAACACTTGTACTAGTTTTGAAGTGGTATTTGGTATGTAAAACACTTACCAATCCCGATCTCTTCAAAACTAATTCAATGAATTTTTGATATACTCAATTCCAGTTCTTTCAGAAGTAAACGAACTATATAAAGAGGAATCCTCCACGGGGGATCTCGTATATATAATATCTTAAAGCTAAAGACGTTTCATACCAATGTTCCTCCCCAGGGGTTCTCAAAGGGTATGAAACCATAAAGCTTTTAGACACTTCTTAAGTTTATATTAGGTCAAGTTCGATAGTCGACGAATCAACTATCTAGTCAAAAACAATCGCTTATACAAATCAATATTCGTATACTTAACATGTTTTCGATATTCCAACTTATAATATCCCTCGGTCAAGAGTGAAGCCAGGTAAGTTAGAGCACTGGTTGCATGTCAAAAGCCTTGCCTAGACACTTCATTCTTGGCTCTAACAGATAGATAACTCTACCTCGTTGGCTTTTAGTGTTAAGTATAATATTATTGACTTCCATAAACGAGTATATAATCAACAAGATTAACATGTTTTCGAACCAACTTAACTATTCCTCGATCAAGAGGGAAGTTGGTAGGTTAGAGAAATACTGCTTCCATCCATACTCGAACATCAATCTTAACTCTAAAAAATAGAGAAGTCTACCTTATTGGTTTTTGGTGTTAAGCATATTAATTACTTTTCAAACAAGTAAACAAAACATAATTCAATCACTAAGCAATTCCTAGCCCCTTTTGAAATCATTTGCTTATACTATTAAAAATGTTTTTAAATACTTATAATAGGTTTTAAAACATTTTCTCAAAATATTACTTTAAGATAACAAGTTTATAAAACACTTTGAAACTTTGGAAAACCATGTTTTCCTTATGTTTTTAAAGTAAAACCTCTTCTTTAAAAATTCATAACTAATTCTTAAATTTAAATATATTTTGAAACAAAATACTTAGATTTAAATATATTTTGAAACATTTAAAGTCCAAAATAAAGGCTAAAATGGGGCTGTCCTGCATAAGTGTAAATTTGACCACTTTTTGATATGTTAGTTGACTTTTTAACATTCAAACCTATCATGGCAGCAAGTATACATATAAAACATCACTAATATAGTAAGAAAGTCCTAAGGATATCCCTACAAAGTTCATTAGAAATTGCCAACCACAAGGCAATTCCAAAGTGCATCTATAGCGCTACAAAAGCACTTCCTAATCCAAGTCCAATTTAAACCTATGTTCAACTACAACCTATGTGCTTTGTTTCAAAGCTGTAATACAAGTCCAAATGTCCATTCAAGTCCATACATATTGATTATATATGCCATTTGCTTTCAAAACGAGCATGGAAGGAATATTACAAACAAACATCGATATTATAATATATATCGATATTCATTCAATCATAAAGAAATATTCAATCACAAGCAAATATTCAAAATATATTTTCATTCAAGGTTTTGAGTTAGCTCACCCTTAAGCATGCAAACAAGCTAGTCCAAGCTAACAAGTCCAACCTCTTCCTTGCAATACCTAACTCCCTACCTTCTTTCTTGCTTTGCACTTGATTTCTATTGTATCCCTTATTGCTCGTGGCCTATCAATGAGGGGGGAGTTGTGCTTTGTTTCTTCCGAATCTAAGTAGCTAGGAGTTGTTGTGACGTTATCTTAAGCCTAAAGTCCATGTTTGAGTTGAAGTGGAGTTTTTGTGAAATTTATTTTCTTAGGAAATTTATGAAGAGAAAGAGTAAAAAAGTGCTAACTTTTTGAGTAAAAATTGCGAAATGGATTTAAGGGTTATGACCCTCCTTTTATAGGATTCAAAGGGTGTTTTGTAACCTTGCTCTTATCCCCACATCTTGCCATGGTAGGTTCACCCTCCACATGCCCATCACTTCTTCTTTACACCTCTTACCATTAGTAAAAGACTAAACAACCCCTTTCATTGAAATATCTCTTATCAATTAGAAACTTCTAGAATCTTCTAATTACTTCATGAAGCAAAGTGTGTTAATTATTCCTTAATGTGTTTATATGTCCATTAGCTAAGTGCAAAAGAGTATGAACAACTTATAGCAATCAAAAAGCTGTTTACCAATAAACCGATATTCGGTCACATTATCGATATTTCTTCAAAGAATATATTTTTATAAAAAATTTCAAAAAAAAGTTTTTTTACCATTATTCATTAACTAACATATGTTTAACAAGGTTATAAAATAATATTTATAACACTTAACTATACTTAAAAACGTTTTGATATTCAAAGACGAAGTGTTCGAATTTAAGAGTCGCTACGAATATACTCACATTAAATCATATTTTATGTAGATTAAAAAAAGAGTTCATTTCGAAGTTAATTCTAATTGAGTTTTAACTTCAATATTTGGTTTGCTAAATTTAGTTAAATTTGATTTCTGCTTTAAATTTAATTGATTTTATTTTGAATTTGAACAATTTGTATTTTATTTATTATTAGAAGTTCATTTATTCAAAGTGAACACTGAGTAACTTAAATAATATATGAATTAAATAACATAAGGTGCGTATGTGATCATTGGGATTAATAATCACATCATATATTGTAACAACCTACATCTTTGGATACACCAATTCAATGCCTAAAAGTGGCATTTGAACTCGCATTGTACCAAGATGTATGGACCATCAAATTTTTGATGATTTATATGGTACAAAAATAAATATAAGCTTTAAATATTCTATACTTTTAGGTCTCATGGTGGAAGGAATAAAATATAAATACCAAAGTAAACTAAATTATCTTTATTTTAAAATAACAGTGGTCCATAACAACTCGATAAAATTTCCAATATTATACAACTTGAAATCTAATAAATGATAAGCTTACAAATGATAAGATACATATGGAATGGCTATAAATAAAGTAGCTTCAAAGCTCATGGTCACCTTCTTCTCGTATTTTACTCCCCTTGTCACACCACTATACTACCTCATAAGCTTATAAGTCGGTATAAAGAGGCAAAAATAGATTGGGTAAGACAAAATTTGATGAGTAAGAAATATCAATAGTGGTATGATGTTGATAGGCAATTAAATTATCGTTTATATTTACACAACCTAAAGGTGTTTATCGATAGATTTAGAGGTATGCCCTAGGGGCAACTATGTAATTTTCTACATATATCTTACTCGATAACCAATCTTTTTTATACAAAGGTATTTGATTTCTTTAATATAACTTGTTATATTGTGCTATAACTAATTAAGTAATTAATTTAAAGTATATTAAATAGAAAATCCTTAAATGATATGTTATGTGATAGCAATTACAATGTGTTGTATTGATGAGAAATTTATCACACTAAAAACAACATATTATTTTAAATATTCTTAATCAAGAAGTTTTGAGAAAGGATATCGGTTCATCTGTTGAGACTAGTGTATGTAACATTCTCCTAATGTTAGGTAATTATTACTCATTATTGTTAAGGGCACTAAGGGGTTACGTACTGATAATTATTGGATAACCATGGAATGAGCCTCTTGAGAGTTTTTTTTGGTTAATATAATCAAGGTTAAATAGAGAATCTCAAAGTGATGATATTACATAATTCTCTCGACTTGAGAATATCGTTAAACTTCAATGTGGACAAACCAATTTGATTATTGTTTAATCGCGGCAGACGTCCATCCAATGACTATAGTTGGTTCTGAGTTGACCTTTGGAAGTGAAACACTTTACATAGAGAATTTGTCTCCTCGGTTATGTGGGGTTAGTATCATGGTCAATTGTATTCAACTCAAAGTTAAAGTCTCTGGTCAGAGCAGTACAGTTAAAAGTAATTGTTATTAAACCAAGGTTTTTATGTTTAGTCGATATTGGAATTTTGACCAAAACCAAATTCCATAATTCTCGAAGTGATATAGTTTTGATGAAGAGAATTGGTGTAAATAATCGTTACTAATGAGTATTGCTTATAATCGTATTGGATTTTTCAGCAAAAAGATATGTAAGCGAAAAATTCTGCCAAAATGTTACACCACAAGCTAAGGTGACGTGTGAACTTTAATATTTGAATTGGTCGATATTAACCGCTGATTGAATTTACACATCTGAGTCACACAATCGTAATGATGAATACTCCAAAAAACCTCATGATTTAATTAATTTATAAATTGTTATAAATTAATTAATTTAATTAATATTTATTAATTATGAATTATGAATTATCAAATTTTATTTGATTTTTTTGAATGCCATTAGCATTAACAAAATGCATATCTAAAAGTTATATGTATTGATATACGATATCACAAATATTCAAATGTGATTTAAATCAATTAATTACTAAGTGAACTTGGAACTTTGTTATATATATATATACCATTTGATAGTCAGATAGGCTAGTATTGTTTGCATGATTGATATGTCTGTTATTATCCTTATCGTAATTTCAAGGAAGAAAACCTTTAGGGGGATCTTGTAACACCCTTAGTTTTTGGTTTACAATTATTCTGGAGATTTAGTTAGATAAATTAAATAGAATAGAGTGTGGTCTGATAAGAAAAATGAGATTTGTTAATTAGTTTAGGTCATTCCTTAAGCAATCAATTAATGATATGGTTTTAAACATAAGAATGGAAAAGAATTTATAAAAGGGGAAAAGGGAGAATAATCCTTTAGTTCATTCCCTAAACCCTTCCTCACTCTCATTCGTTCTCGCTTTCAAAATTATCAAGCACAACAGAAATCAAGGCCGGCCATCTTTAGGAAGAAAAAGGAAAAGGAAATCTAAAGCAATTCAAAGGAATAGCTTAAGGAAATCAAACAGCCACAAATCTCAATCTCTTTATCCAAACCAAGGTGAATAATAGTATTGGATCTCCAACCTATTTTCGAATTGATTATCATAGTATGTCATCCATGGATCGACTATACCGTTATTGGATTAAATGATGATTTATAGGAATTTTTATGAAATTGATTTAATTGGGTTTTAGGGTAAAACCTAAGATTTTGATCTCTTATTGATTTGAAATTTTGGTATGTTGTATAAAATATTATTTGTAAGATGGGTTTTTAATTTCATAACTTTACAAGTTAATATGAATATTTTATGAATTTTCTAAGATGGAAAATGTGTTTATTTTGGATTTTAATTATTAAAAATAATTAAATATTTTAGCCAGTTCTGGATTCTGGGCTATAGACGGGCCATGCTGTCTTTGGATTCAGGGTATCGTGCCTATACTTTATCCAGTTCCCTTGTCTTCCGGCTATAGGCATCCAAGTCCAATTCCCTGTTTTATCCGCCCCTTCATTTCATTGCTCTTAGGATTGCTTTTACAACAAGGAGTTGTATTTTGTTTGGTCAGTCAAGCTTCATGGCCAAGGAGTTGGATGTGGAGCTAGTTTTCTAGTTTCTTTGGAGTTCTTATGGTTTTGGCTTTGTAACGACCCGCCTTTTCGACCATCGAAAGTCGGCATCAAATACATCCATGGTATTCCAATCTCGAACATCCAATCATCAGAAAGGCAGATTGTTAGGGTAAAAAGAAAAGGAAAAGGAAAAAGAATAGGAGAAACAAAATCTTATAATGGAACGATAACGTATAATATAACAAAGATAGTAAAAGTTATCACTCTAAAATACATGTAGCATATCAGATTTAAAAACAAACCTCATCGGTCTGGACAGTTATAACTTCCTGACCTTACAATTGCTGATGTGTATACATAATTATACGATAAAAATAAAAATACTATGGTGGGTGAACATCCAACTCTACTCCATAAGCTTCATGTCCCACCAACGACAACCTGGAAAATGCTCGGTCTGACCCGAGCATTTTAATAAAATAACACCCGGATAAGTCTGGAAATACTAGTGTGAGAATCTCAAGTAATATGATAAATATATAATAACTTTATGAGACCATGCCACTAATCACGGAATGGGTTTTACCTCACAAGAACAACTTCCATACATGAATGAATGGAAACAAATTAAAACAAGACAGAATTTTGAAAGAATGGGCATAAACAAGATCAAAACCAAAACTTAAGGAATGAACACACATAATTAAACATCGAGAAGAGCTCTAGGCATTTCTCGATGAAATTAAGAAAACACTTCAAAGATTTGAATTGGTAACAAGGAAAAGGAAGTTTTCAAACAATTAATAGGAGAATGCACCCTCCTCGCCGAAAGTACACCTCTAGAAATATACTTGAAAACTATGATGGCTCTTGGACACGTCCAAGCTGGGCCCTGCCACCTTTTACCGAGAATCCGAGTATTTCACATCTTAACGCTTATACCACTGAATCCAATCTAGAGTAGATGTGAAGATAGCCTAATGGGAGCAACCTCACATAGCTTGGCTTACACTCGCTCTTTGGTTTTAGTCATTTCCGACAAAGGATATCAACGCTCAATAGAGCAACAAATTGTCTTAAATTGACGATACACAAAGAAGAAAAATGAATCGATAGATATATTGGGAATAATCAAAATGATCGTATATGGAAATTAAATCTCATGCCCTTATCATTACTCGTTGATTTCAAACTTGTACTATCCCCTGTTTGAAAATGAAGCCGCACAAATTTTCAGTAGTGTTACCTATAGGCATTGCCTTGAGATGACTTTTAACCTTCGAGATAGTAACGACTTCCCATATCTCGACGTTTAGTGCTACGAGTGTGACTAAATCCTTTCCATACAAGTGATACCATTTACGGAAATTAAATTTGTTATCCTTTCTGTAATCGGATTAAACTTTTAAATTCGAACTTATGCTTGGTTTTCATATCACAAATATTTGTAAAACACTTTGAAAACACTCTTGAAAATATTCTTTTTAAAGAGCAAGTTCTATTACTAGGTGTATTAAATAGAAGGGTAAAAAACAAATTTCATTGAAACATTGTATACTATATATTCCAAAACAATTTACATAGCTTTATTTTGAATAACAAATCCTTTCAAAAGAGTTTTCTCATTTATAAACTATCATTTATAAATTTCAAACAACATTTATTTTCCCAAAAGATAATAAATCAATTAAAATGCTTTTATAATTTTAAAACAATGTCAATCATCCTGAAAGATGATTGATATAATTCTTTTATAAATTTAAAACCATATTAATTATCCTAAGAGATAATTAATCAACTTGTAACTCCTTTAATAAATCCATTAATTAACTTTAAATACCTTTATTAAATTAGTTAATTAACTTTAATCACTTTTATTAAATTAGTTAATTATTCTTTAAAAACACTTTTATTAAATCAGTTAATTAATTTTAAACACCTTTATTTGAACCAATTAATTAACTTTAAATGTCATTTATTAAAATGATTAAATAATCTTAAACATCATTATTAAAAATGATTAATTAATTTTAAACATCATTATTTAAAATGATCAATTAACCTTATTATAGTTAAACAATAATTAAGAATAAATTATAACCATTAATTCTTTTCAAATACTTATACAATCCTTACTAACCCATCTAAATAGAATTTACAAAAATTTAAGGTAAATAACTTTTATAAATTAAAAAAACATTAATTATCCGAAAAGATAATTAAATCAAATTTATAATCTTTTTTAAATTTAAATCGACATTAATAATCTAGAAAGATAATTAATCAAATTTATAATCTTTTTATAAATTAAAACGGCGTTAATTATCCAAAAAGATAACTAATTGAATTTATAACTCATTTTATAAATTTTAAGTCAACATTTATCCTTTATTTTCAATATTCACAAAATATTTGAAAAATAGTTTAAACACTTTCAAAGTGCAAAAACATGACAAACATTTATTTTGTAAAAGTACAAGCTTAAGTTCAACGCACAATAAAGGTTTAAGGGGATGATGTTTCATAAGTGATGGTATAGCGAAAATCGATATACCGACACTTAGACAATTCAAACAGTGTCACTGTGACGCCCCACCTCGATACCCACACTAACAAAGAGTATTACTAGGTAATATTGTCTGCTAATGCGGAGGATAGGGCTGGTTAGGAGCGACCATCTATAGTCTTATCTTAAATATCTACTAAATACGTCGATAAATGCTCTAATTATTTTTCTAACTCAAGTGGATCGACATATCCAATAAGTGCTTAATACTAAACAATAAGTGGCTAACAGATCTATCAGAACAAAATACAGCAACCAAATGCATATCACATCATAGAACAACAGATAATCATATATATATATATATACATATACATATATACATACATATACGGATACATCATCAGAGTAATACAAAATGATACAACACATGTAGTATGACAACCGCAATATATACAGGAGTCAACAATATACATATATCAGAGTCAACACAAAAGACTATAACAAAAAGGTGCTAATAGATATATCCATGCGAAAGTAGAAAGGCAAAGTCCAAAAGGGTACCTAACCTGAAACATCTCGGTCTGACCCGAGTATAAAATACACGGGTCAGTTTAGCTAAAACAATAGTTTAAAAGGATAAACGATAATAAGAGTATAAGTACAAGGGTGATATTCTTCTCGAATGAGAAGAAATAATTCTAAGTATAAGTGGTTTCTTCAAATGATATAGTGTACCACTAAACAAGTGAATAATCTCAAAAGAGATAAACAATATTCAACAAAAGTGCTAAATATAGCAAGCCTTATATCATTGGCATATCATAAAATCATCAAATATGGTTTAGGGAAAATCATAACTCCAAAAAGGAGAAATCCCAGATAAACGCCATAACGGTAGTCTCAATAAACGCCAAGTGTAGGCAACTCAAATCTCAATATAGAACTCAAAAGAGTTCAAATTCCCAAAAGTTAATCACCATATATGTATAATATCAAACGGCTCAAATTTCCAACCATGAAAAAGGCGATACACTTGGGAAATCACGACAATCAATGAAAACATCTCAAATAATTTTGCACGTGCATATGGCCGAAGCCTGCCAAGTACTGCTCTCTCAGATAAGGCACCACGCTCGAAGGCAAATACGTCGCAATGAAAAACATCCCGAAGGACAAATACGCTGCAATGACAAACGTCTCAAGGACAAATACGTCGTAATGGAAAATACGCCGCAATTGCAAATACGCCACAATGGCAATGACACGAAGGTCCAATAATGGTAATACGTCACAATGACAAATGTGTCACAAACTCCCTGATAGGAACTCGAAAATTGTTAACGTGCGTCCCATAGCACACGTTCGCACTCAACGTTTTACTAACCGCTAGTAAATGCCACACTAGAAAATATTAGAAAGTTTACCTCATCTCATCGATAAACTCGACCCGAAGGTCAAAACGGTCAAACATACAAGTCAGGAATTAACCGATAAGATAAACGCACGTGTCCCATACCACGTGTTTTACCAAACCATTTAATTCTCATTCGCTCGAATAGTGAAAAATCGTGTATTTTATATATAAAAATAATTTAATTGAGAAAACAAGCTTTTAAAACCATTTTCGAAATCAATTTTGAAAACAATATTTGAAAATTCCCTTATTATAGAGAATAAATAGATTTTATATTTGAAAATACTTTAAAAATATTATATAATAATTATTCTAAATGCCAATTTATTTTAAAAATTATTTCAAAACTGTTTGGAAAAATATGTGCTCGAAAACGAAGAAAAACAAGGAAATCTCTCAAAACCGATACTCGAATTCATTTCAAAAACGATTCAAGTTGAATCCCAAATTCTTCAAAATCTCAGCTAGCCAATTAATAGGCATCATAGCCCTCAAAACAGTTCAGAAATATCACAAAAACATGAAGTAGAAGTCAAAAGTCGGATGGAAAAAGAAGGCGGAACACAAAAAATGCATAGGCAAAAACAATACCCAGGTCTGAAATCTTCTTCGGATTCAACTTTTGGACATAATTCGAATGGCTTAATGACATCAGAATAGTCTGAAATTTGACATACACAAAGAAGAACAATTTATCTATGAACTGGGAAAAAACTCACTGAATTCCGACATGAAATGGTAAAGATATGGAATTTAAAACATGGACTTAGGCCATGTTGAATTTTGCCCAGGTCTGAAAACTCTCTCGGGTTCAACTTCCAGACATGAAATAGGTGAACAAACAACCTCAGATTGAACTGAAAATTGGTGAGAATATAGTATAAAACTTCAAATTTCAAATAAAAAAATAATCGATGAATTCTGACAGGAAATGAAAAAGATACGCTGTCTCAAACATGGACTCAGGTCATGTTTGCAGCAACTCAGAAAACTGAAATATGCCCAGGTCTGAAAACCATCTCGGGTTCAACTTACAGGCATGAAACAGAGGACCAAACGAGCTCTGATTGAACTTCCAATTGGTATGCATATAGTAGAAAACTTTAACTTTCAAATAAAAAAGAGTCAATGAATTCTGACAGGAAATGAAAATGATACGCTGTCTCAAACATGGACTCTGGCCATGTTTGCAACAGCTCAAAACGGAAATATGTACAGGTGAATTACAGTGCTCATATTGATTTTGCAGTGCAGTTTTCTGGCGTCAAACGAATATGTTTTGCAATGAAATTTTACAGGCATGTACAACTACATCTAAGCTAACAACTGAGAGAAATCTGGTAGCATTTCGTTGCCAGAATTGAAAGATATCAGCATACAAAGAGGCAGTACAAATCAGTTTTGAACAGAGATAAAAACACTTCAGAAATCAATATACATAGAGTTATTTCTCACTGATTTTGCAATGTTGAAGCTTATCTTAGCTAGTTTTTGTGAGTTATTCATCTCACCTTGCTTTTACAGTGCAAAAATCTCGAATTGGAGTTGAAAGATTGGAGCTTTGTAGTGATTTTGGCCTTCAAGAACCTGTATAAGAAGAAACCAGTGCATGCAAACAAGAAAAAGAGAATTAACAGACAACTCTTTCAAAAAATCTAGATTTGGTGAAATAATTTAGGTTTTGGATTAGATTACCTTTGAATTTTACTCTAGATTGGTAAAAATCTCAGTTTGTTGAAGAAGTTTTGAGTTTGAAAGCTTTGAATTTGCAAAGAGGTGAGGTTTTTTTACCATTTTCTATTTTCAGGTTTGAGGAAGAAGATGAGCTAATGTTTTGAATGTACAGGTAAAAACGTTTTCCTCTTTCCCTATTTTTGGTTTTAGGCTAATGGGCTTTTGGATCCAAAAAGAAGAAAATAAATTAGCCTAAGTTAATTAATACAAATGCACATATATTCTAAGTTATAAAACAAACTACACATTTTTTTCATGTTTTAACATAAACAATGAATGGAAATATACATACATATAAAATAAAATATTTTTACATCATATACAAAGATAATATTAGTTTTTAAAACATTTTTATTATTAAAAACCCTTATTTTACATAAATACACTATTTTACACTAATAAATGCATAAAACCTTATTTTTAACTTCAAAAATTCTTCAAAAATTATTTTCTTGCATAGAAAAATATGACAAACCATTTTAAACTCCATTTTATAACCGAAACACATTTTTAAACCAAATTTCACCTTTTTATTTAAATAAACAACCTTTAAAAATCAAATACTTCCTTTAAAAATTATTAAAAGACGTATTTGGCAATAATTAATACAATTATTGCATTTTCACTAATTAAGACCATTTTCCATACATTATTAATCCAAACAAATAAAATAAAGTTTCCAAACTTTATTTTCACATTTTATTTCCAAAATTCATTATTTATTCCAAATAAACAATTTAAAATCTCCAATTTTATTTTAATTCACAATATTAAATTATAACTTACCATTATAATTTAATATTTACAAGTAATCTCCAAAACCAGGGTTGTTACAGACTCCCCCTTATAAAAATTGCGTCCTCGCAATTTCTAGAGAAGAGTTTGTATTCAACGCAATTATTTCATCATTAAAAGAAAAAGATAAGCTTGAGATAAAAATATTCTCACCATCGCTATTAGAAGAAAAAAAACCAGGGTAGAATCGCTCGATAAACTCTCTGGTTTCACAAGTGCAGTCATTGGGATTAGTGGACCATTGAACTTTAACGAGCGGCACGTCCTTATTTCGAAGGCGTCTCACCTCCGAAGCAAGTACGCGAATAGGCTACTACACAATAGATAGGTCTGGTGAGATCTCAAGCTCTTGCAAATCAGGAGAATCGATAATAGAATCCGAGTCTCGAAGACACTTCCGAAGCTGGGAGATGTCAAACACGTCATGAATGTCAGATAGATGAGCTGGAAGTAAAACTCTATAAGCCACAGGGCCAATACGTTGAGTAATAGGAAACGGTCCTATAAAGTGAGGAGCCAATTTCCCAGTCGTACTGAAACGCATAACCCCCTTCAAAAGGAGATACACGGATAAAGACAAGATCACCAACAAAGAACTCGAGAGGCATCCTATGGTTGTTCGCATAGGATTTCTGATGGCTTTGTGCCTCTTTCATTCTCTACCGAATAAGAATAATCTTCTCAGAAGAATCACGAATAGAATCAGGGCCTAGAATACGCTTCTCCCCAGATTCCAACCAACACGAAGGTAATCAGCATGGCCTTCCATATAAGGCTTCGAAAGGTGCCATGCCGATACTAGACTGAAAGCTGTTATTGCAGGAGAACTCCACAAGAGGTAGGTGGTCCTCCCAACTACCACCAAAATCCAGAAAGCAAGCACGAAGAAGATCCTCTAAGATACGATTCACCCATTCATTCTATCCATCAGATAGCGGATGATATGCTGTGCTGAAATTAAGCTTTGTTTGCAAAGCTTGCTGAAGACTCTGCCAGAAATGAGTCGTGAAAAGCAGATCATGGTTACAAACAATCGAACAAGGAATACCGTGAAGTCTCATGATTTCCTTGATATATAACTTGACTAAATGAGAAGGGTCCTATTAGACTTAATAGGAATGAAGTGGGCAGACTTAGTGAGGCGATCAACAATAACCCAAATACTGCAATGGCCCAATCTCGAACGAGGTAGGCCATCAATGAAATCAATGGAAATCTGATCCCATTTCCATAATGGGACCTCTAAGGGCTGAAGAAGACCAGAAGGGCACTGATGCTCGGCTTTGATGAGTTGACAAGTCATGCAATTACTCACATAACTTGCCACATCACGTTTTATGCCCTCCTAATAATAAAGGCGATGCATATCAACATACATCTTGCTACTGTCGGGATGAATGGTGTACTTAGAACAGTGACAATCATGGAGAATGTCCCGTCTAAGTCCAGAATCAGATAGCACGACTAAACGGTTCTTCTTACAAAGACACCCATGAGAATCAATGCTGAAATCCCTCAACTCCTCGTCACGGGATTCAGATTCACAAATCTGAATAATGTGCACAATATCTAGATCTTGCCACTGAGCATTGGCAATACGATCCAATAAGCTGGGTCGAGCTTCCAAACTGAATAATAAAATAGGCAAATCAGAAGATGGAGCACGATCTCGAATATCACAAAGAGATAAGCTCTCTAGAACATCCCACTCAGCTAGCATCATAAAAACGACAGCCGAATGTTTGCGACTAAGCGCATCAGCAACACGATTCCCTTTTCTAAGGGTATACTGGATATCAAAGTCATAGGAGGCAAGGAATTCAAGCCAACTCTGTTGCCTCATATTGAGCTCCTTTTGAGTGAATAGATACTTCAAAGACTTGTGATCGGTATACAGAATGAAGTGCTCGCCTAATAGATAATGTCACCAAATCTTCAAGGCAAACACTATGGCGGCTAACTCGGGGTCGTGAGTGGCGTAGCGAACTTCATTCGGTCGTAGTTGCCTAGAAGCATAAGCAACTACCCGATCCCTCTGCATAAGCACGACACCGAGGCCACATCTACTAGCATCGGTGTAGACAACTAGATCATGATTCCCTTCGGGAACCACTAGAATAGGAGCATTAGTGAGAAGCACCTTCAACTGTTGAAAAGAAGCTTCACACTTGTATGACCAAACAAATCAAACGCCTTTCCAAGTAAGGCTGGTGAGAGGAAGCACAATACGAGAGAAATCCTTAATGAATCGATGGTAGTAACCCTCCAATCTGAGGAAACTACGAATCTCATGAACATTCTCAGGCCTCTTCCAATTTTGGATGGCTTCGATCTTCGAAGGATCGACCGAAATGCCCTCAGAAGAAACAACGTGGCCCAAGAACTTAACCTTATTCTCCTAAAAGTGGCACTTGGAGAATTTGGCTTTGAGTTGATGCTGACGAAGAGTACTAAAAACAATTCTCACATGGTGAGCATGATCAGCTTCAGACTTCGAATAGACAAGGATGTCATCAATAAACATAAGGACAAACTTATCGAGATATTCCTGGAACACTCGATTCATAAGATCGACAAAGAAAGCAGGAGCGTTCGTCAAATCGAACGGCATAACAAGCTAGTCAAAAGAACCATAACGAGTGCAGAAAGCTGTGAGAGGAATGATGTCCTCCGCAACTCATAGTTGATAAAAACTAGTGGCAAGGTCAAGTTGAGAAAAGACCTTAGCACCACTAAATTGATCAAATATATCGTCGATCGTAGGCAACAGATACTTATTCTTGATGGTTACCTCGTTAAGCTTGTGATAATCAATGCAAAGCCTAAGAGTACCATCAGAATTCTTCATGAAGATGACCGCGACATCCCACGATGAAGAACTAGGCTGGATAAACTGCTTAGCTTCAAGCTCCAACGACTGCTTCTTGAGTTCCTCATTTTCCTTTATAGACATCCTCGTGGAAGGACAACTAACTGGCTGCGATTCTGGAATGAGATCAATGCGGAACTCAATAGCCCGCTTGGGTGGCGAACCCGAAATAGGCACAAACACATTAGGGAAATCACAAACCACAGTAACACGAGATATATCATCATCATCTCGTGAGTCTAGAGATATAAAGCCACTTTGGAATTATCCACATTCTGAAGAACAAGTGATAGCTGAGTAGAAGAATCAGGATGTCAAAGGTATAAAATCCACAAAGAACAAATAATCCTGGCATCGTATCGCACTAGCCAGTCCATACCCAAAATCATATCAAAACCCAAAAAAGAAATAACGTGTAGATGTGCATGGAAAGAAAAGCCACACAAAACAATCTCAACATCCTCACAAAGCATGCTAAGGGTTGCGGATCCCCCGATAGGATTCACAATCCTTAATGAAGTAACCAAACAAGAAACATCCAAAGGAACAACATCGATGAGCTCCTTCGATACGAATGAATGCGATACACCCGTATCGAAGAGGACTTGAATAGATCGGTCATGAAACAACAAAGAACCTTCAAGGATAGAAGGAGATGTACCTCTGCGCTGAGAAGAACCTCTAGAAGCATCCACTACATTCATCTTGCCAGATTTAGAATTATTCGGAGCAATAGGGCAAGTGGAAACACGATGACCCTCCTTCTTGCAATAGCGGCAGGAGAGAGGCTTAAGACAATCTCGAATCATATGGTCGGAGGAGCCACGGTTGAAACATCCCTTCTAAGTAGGAGGTGCTCCACAAGGCTGAGAAGTGGAACCAGAACCAACAAGCTTCTTCTTCTTGTGAGGGAAAGACTTCGACTTCCGAAAAGGGAACCTCTTCTTATTGGGTTCTTGCAAACCTCAATCTCATCACTACTATCATGCTCTTTCTCGACGGCTTCGAGATGAAGCACCGAGTCAACTAACTCCTCGAAAGATAACTTGAGCTGGAGCATCAAAAACTTCTTTAGATATTTCTTCAAACTAGATACAAACTTCAAATTCTCCTCGTATGAGGTCCTAATATATTCGAGACCATATTTGGATAAGGCCTCGAATGAAGATACATAATAAAAAACTGAGGAGTTCCCTTGCTTCAACTCGAGGAAGCCACGAGCTAATAAAGCTTTCTCTGATTCAAGAACGAACTTAAGCTCAAATCGTTCCCAAAACTGTGTCCAAGTGAGAGTGGACTCATCGAACTCAGCAATGAGAAGCTCGTAGCAGTCAAGGGCATGCTCTTGCAATATGCAAGATGGTACAAGAACCCTATGGTGGTCAGAAAGATCCATGGGAGAGAAGATGCGCTCGCATGTGCGAATCCAAGTCTGATCCTCTAATACAGACTCGGAGCCTCTGAATAGCTTGCCTCCGAGATGAGAGAAATCACTACACATGCGCGGAAAGGCAGACCTGCACGGAGGAGATGCTGAATAGGAGCTGGAGAGTGAGTGCTCCTAAATAACTTCATAAACTGATCGGTGGACATATACATGCCGTCCGTATGCGAGCCGCTGGACTGCCCAACATTCGAGCATCGTCCTCTGCCTCTTCCAGCCATTAGCTGAAAGTTAAGATAGAGATTTTTCACAAGGTAGATATTAATAATTCTATTATGGAATACTACGGAATTAAAAATTGCATTCCTAGACATATTCCCAACTTCTATTTACCCCAAGGACACAAAAAGGGACAAGGTCACGATGATTAAGGGATTAGTAACACTTGTATTACACTTGGATGGACCATAATATGTGTTTCTATTCTGTGTTTATCATATTTTATTTTGAACCTCTCTCTGATACCAAGTTGTGACGCCCCACCTCGAGACCCACATTAACAAAGAGTATTACTGGGTAATACTGTCTGCTAATGTGGAGAATAGGGCTGGTTAGGAGTGACCATCTATAGTCTTGTCTTAAACATTTACCGAATATGTCGATAAATGCTAAAAAAAAAATTTCTAACTCAAGTGGATCGACATATCCAATAAATGCTTAATACAAAACTATAGGTGGCTAACAGATCTATCAGAACAAAATACAACAACCAAACGCATATCACATCACAGAACAGCAGATAATCATATATATATGTATACATATAAAGATACATCACCAGAGTAATACAAAATGATACAACAAATGTAGTATGATGACCACAATATATACACGAGTGAAAAATATACATATATCAGAGTCAACACAAAAGATTATAACAAAAGGCGCTAGCAGATATATCTAAGTGGAAGGAGAAAGGCTAAGTCCAAAAGGGTACCTAACCTGAAACATCTCGGTTTGACCCGAGTATAAAATACACGGGTCAGTCTAGCTAAAACAATCGGTTTAAAAGTATAAACGATAATAAGAGTATAAGGACAAGGGTGATATTCTTCTCGAATGAGAAGAAACAATTCTAAGTATAAGTGGTTACTTTAAGTTATATAGTGTACTACTAAACAAGTGAATAATCTCAAAAGAGATAAACAATATTCAACAAAAGCACTAAATATAGCAAGCCTTATATCATTGGCATATCACCAAATCAACAAATATGGTTTAGGGAAAATCATAACTCCAAAAAGGAGAAATCCCAAATAAACGCCATAACGACAATCTCAGTAAATGCCAAGTGTAAGCAACTCAAATCTCAATATAGAACTCAAAAGAGTTCAGATTCCTAAAAGGTAATCGCCATATATATATATATATAATATCAAATGGCTCGAATGGCCAACCATGAAAAAGGCGATACACTTGGGAAATCACAATAATCAATGAAAACAACTCAGAGAATTTTGCACATGCATATGGCCAAAGCCTGCCAAGTACTTCTCTCTCAGATAAGGCACCACGCCCGAAGGACAAATACGCCTCAATGGAAAATGTCTTGAGGACAAATATGCCGCAATGGCAATGACCCGAAGGTCCCATACTGGCAATACATCACAATGACAAATGTGCCACAAACTCCCAGGTAGGAACCCAAAAGGTGTTAACGTGCATCCCACACCACAGGTTCGCACTCAATAGTTTACTATCCGCTAGTAAATGCCACATTAGAGAATAGTAAATAGTTTACCTCATTTCATCAGTAAACTCAACCCGAAGGTCAAAACTGTGAAGACCCAAATTTTTGAGATAAAAATAATTCTAAAATGAAAAGAAAATTAAATTAGTTAATAGAAAATAATTGAAGAATAAAATAATTTGAAAATGAATATCAAAAGGGAATGAGAGAAACAAGCAAGGGAATAATTATTTCAATAGATAATTATGAGAAGCAAATAGCTAAAGTATGAATGAATTTTTAAGTTCACATATCTCATGAATATCACATACATATGTAGTCAGAAAAATATAAAAGTGATAGAATAACTCCTTTTGATAATTAAAATGCCTAAAAACCAGTTAAGTAATATTAATGAGTATAAATGCATTTTTGAAATAAATCAAGAAAGAAGTAAAGGGTAAATTATGTTAGTTAAAAATCAAGTTTATAGAAAGAAACATGAGAAATAACCCAGGTATAATAAAATACATTGCGAAGTTGAGTCATATGAAAACAATGTGTAGATAAAAATCATTCAAATAGCATGTATCCAGAAAAGAGAAAAGCAAACTGTTTTACCAGAAATAGAAATCAAGAGAAAATGGCACCTTTAGCCATAAGTATACACATATGATTCTCTGAGTAAGGTAAGGATAGAATGGGTTTTTCCTCCAATAAAACCCTAGCAAAATGATTTAAATCAAGGGAGGGGCAACAGTTGTTTCTGGGGAGAAAACAGATGAAATAAAAATAAAATAAACTCACATTGTCTTCAGGCCTGAGTATTCTCGGGGAGGAGCAAAGAAAGGTGAGTGATTAATCAATCTATAAGGCTAAGGCATTAAGACCCAAGTTAAGGGCAGCCATTTTATTTTATAAAAACCATATCATGTTTGTGCTTGATCAATCTTTCTGAATAAATGAATGCTGAGAATGGTTGGTGTTTTGATAAATCTTTGGTTGATGCTTTGATTTGTTTTGTTTGATTGTTTGATAAGAAAAATACCATGACCTCTGATATGGATCCAATACCTTAAAACATCAGTATGTAAATATGTTTAGTAAGATAAATACATTTTATTGTGAAGTAGGGTATTACTGGAAAATAAGCTAGGCGGTGTGAATAAAGGAGGTTCATGCTCATGTCTAGATTGTTTTAAATTTGAGATGAACAATGCAAAAAATTATTTATGTGCTGATTTGTTCATATCTTAAGCTAAAATGTTTTATGGGTTTTTCTCAAAAACCTTACCCTATGTTCACAATAGAATTGAGTATAAGGATTTTTGTATGATTTTACTGGATTTGTTTAAGTGATCATGATATTCTTGAATATAGGAGATATGCAAGTGTTAAAACAAATTTTGAATAAAACAACTGGAAAATGAGATATGGTATTCTTTTCATGAATGTTAGTATGGTTGGCTGAAATCCCTGAGTAAGTATAACTCTCTCTGATTTATGAAAAAAAAAGAAAAGAATATAAAAGCATTTCAAGAGTTAATAAATTTTTCTGAAAGAAAATAAGAATGGTCACTAGATTATAAAACTAATCTAGGAGCAAAGCCTTGATCTATTCATCATAAGGGGGATGATGGGTATGTGCATGACTTGTTTAAGTCCTGTAGGCCTCTGTGCAGGGGTTAACAGAATTGAGTCCCTTGCAATGCACACATGGTGTTCAATGGCAAAGAGTTAAGACCAAATTAAATTGATAAATTGAAATTGAGAGCTGAGCTATGGAATTAAAAATGAGTTAATTCCATAGAAGTATGTGTATATGTATACTGAATTGAATGGATGAATGGTTGCTTGTGTCCATGAGTGTTAGAAGGGGCTTATATATATACCCAGTTTACATTATAAATCCAAATAAGCATCAAGTATATGAATACTCTGCACACTAATTAAAAATGACAAGTTATTATATTTTGATTTCACCCATACCAGAATTTATTTCTGACCCTATTTGTTGCCTTTGCAATATTTGGGGTGTCTCATTTTTATGGAGGCAGTTCAAAGTATTACTGCAGGGAGGGATGCATGAGTAGCCTGCTTGCATGGATAATTGAAGACCTTGATGAACTTAAAATACTTAAGGAAAGTAGCAGTATGATTGTAATAAATAAGTTAGGCAAACTCTTTGATGTCTTAAGTATTTCTCAGTATTTGATGTCTATGGAGTTTTTAAAAAGAACTTGTAAAAAAAACTGAGGTATTATATGTGTTTGAGGATAGTTGATTTAAGCAACAGATGTGTTTGTGAGTTATGGATTTAACTAATAGCTTCTGAAGTGATCTGATGGATTGAGATGGATGAGAACATGCCATATAATCTGATATGTGGAAATGTTTTCCTGGACATAATGGTTTAGCTTCAGTTATGGTATTGAAATTGTTCATGAATAAATAAGTGTCAAGTTTTGAGTAAATGGGTAGAATCATGTCTTGGTTAACCAGTAGAACTTAATCATGACTTGTGACTGATACAAGCACATGCAAGAGTTTGAAGACATAGCTTGAAATCCTATCTGGACATCTGATTTTCCAGTGAAAACTTGTGTTGCTTTGGGTAACAAGTTCATATGCATGTTTGGTATTGGAAAGCTACACTGCAAGTCTGCAACTATACTGAATTAAACCCCAATATCTAGATACTTGATTCAAGTCTGGTTGCATTTGGCTATAATCAAACCTGCTGAAGATTGTAGTGTCATGTGATCTTATTAGTAATAAGCATGTCTATTATTCCATAGCACACTGACTACTATCATCTGTTATTTAAGGATTACCAGTTGTCTGCACCATATGTTCATCTTGAAGATTGCATTGATCTGATTTTTGACATTACCTTGACCATGTATATGCTAAGTCTTCATTTAGTATGTGTGTTTGCATTTGCACTTTGCCTAAACATATTGTTTTCTCTGCTTGGCCTTCAATCCAGTTTAGCACTTGATTATTCATATGATCCTTGCATAATATATAAATCAAAACATGAGTATCCTTACCTGACACAAAATTGTTTGAATATGAATTATGAACCCCGGGCTAAACCAAAATGAATGAGTTATTTTAAACACCCTTTATTTAGCATAGAACAATAAGTAGTAAATTACAAAATCCCAGAATTTAAATATATGGCTTGTAAATCCAGGAATCAAATAATTTGAGAAGTAAAGCAAGAAAATAAGAAAAATGGTATTATTTGATCCTATAATTAAGCTTGAGTTTTAAGGAAGAAAATTAAAAAAAAAAGAATGAACAGAAATGGCTATGTGACACCAAATCTCTGGAATGTGAGAAATAAGGTGTAATTAAATTCCTTTGCCACTTTAAATTACTTTGATTGGCAAAGAGTCATTTATATATCTTCATATATATAAATGATCTAATTTGATTTTATATACTAGTATTTTTATATTGGTAAATTAAGGAATCTTGGGAAAATTTATTAAGAGAAGTGATCCATTGATGTATATATATACATATTAAAAAAAAAGTCAACAGAAAAATCACTAAAAATGAATATAAGAAGTGGGTCACTTCAAAAACGATCAGACGGACAAGTCAGGAATTAACCGATAAGATAAACGAACGTGTCACATACCACGTGTTTTACCAAACCGTTTAATTCTCCTTCTCATTCACTCAAATAATGCAAAATCATGTATTTTATATATAAAATAATTTAATTGAGAAAACAAGCATTCAAAACCATTTTCGAAATCAATTTTGAAAACCATGTTTGAAAATTCCCTTATTATAGAGAATAAATAGATTTTATATTTGAAAATACTTTAAAAATATTATATAATCATTATTTTAAATGCCAATTTATTTTCAAAATTATTTCAAAACTGTTTGGAAAAATCCATGCTTGAAAACGAAGAAAAACAAAAAAATCTCTCAAAACCGATACTCGAATTCATTTCAAAAACGATTCAATTTGAATCTCAAATTCTCCAAAATCTTGGCTAGCCTATTGATAGGCATCATAGCCCTCAAAACAGTTCAGAAATATCACAAAAACATGAAGTAGAAGTCAAAAGTCGGACAGAAAAAGAAGGCGGAACACAAAAAAAATGCATAGGCAAAAACAATACCCAAGTCTGAAATCTTCTCCGGGTTCAACTTTCAGACATAATTCGAATGGCTTAATTACCTCGGAATGGTCTGAAATTTGACATATACAAAGTAGAATAATTTATCTATGAACTGGAAAAAGACTCACTGAATTCCGACATGAAATGGTAAAGATATAGATCCAAACATGGACTTAGGCCATGTTGAATTATGTCCAGGTCTAAAAACTCTCTCGGGTTCAACTTCCAGACATGAAATACGTGACCAAACGACATCTGATTGAACTGAAAATTGGTGTGAATAGAGTAGAAAACATCAACTTTTAAATTAAAAAAGAATTAATGAATTCTGATAGGAAATGTAAAGGATACGCTGCCTCAAACATGGACTCAGACCATGTTTGCAACAGCTCAGAAAACGGAAATATGCCCAGAGCTGAAAACCATCTCGGGTTCAACTTACAGGCATGAAACAGATTACCAAACGACATCTGAATGAATTGAAAATTGGTATGCTTATAGAAGAAAACTTCAGCTTTCAAATAAAAAAGAATCAATGAATTACGACAGGAAATGAAAATGATACGCTGTCTCAAACATGGACTCAGGCCATGTTTGCAACAGCTGAGAAAACGGAAATATGTACAGGTGAATTACAGTGCTCATACTGATTTTGCAGTGCAGTTTTCAAGCATCAAACGAATATGTTTTGCAATGAAATTTTACAGGCATGTACAACTACATCTGAGCTAACAACTGAAAGAAATCCAGTAGCATTTCGTTGCTGGAATTGAAAGATATCAGCATACAAAGAGGCAGTAAAAATCAGTATTGAACAGAGATAAAAACACTTCAAAAATCAATAGACGGAGAGTTATTTCTCACTGCTTTTGCAATTTTAAAGCTTAGGTTACCTAGTTTTTGTGAGTTATTCAACTCACCTTGCTTTTACAGTGCAAAAATCACGAATTGGAGTTGAAAGATTGAAGCTTTGCAGTGATTTTTGGCCTTCGAGAACCTGTATAGGAAGAAACCAGTGCATGCAAACAAGAAAAGGAGAATTAACAGGCAACTCTTTCACAAAATCAAGATTTGGTGAAATAATTTAGGTTTTGGATTAGATTACCTTTGAATTTTACTCTAGATTGATAAAATCTCAGTTTGTTGAAGAAATTTTGCGTTTGAAAGCTTTGAATTTGCAAAGAGTTTACTGTTTTCTATTTTCAGGTTTGAGGAAGAAGATGAGCTAATGTTTTGAACGTACAAGTAAAAATGTTTTCCTCTTTTCCTATTTCTAGTTTTAGGCTAATGGGCTTTTGGACCCAAAAAGAAGAAAATAAACAACCCAAGTTAATTAATACAACACTTCATCAAAATGCACATATATTCTAAGTTATAAAACAAACTACACATTTTCTTCATGTTTTAACACAAACAATTAATGAAAACATGCATACATATAAAATAAAATATTTTCACATCATATAAAAAGATAATATTAGTTTTTAAAACATTTTTATTATTAAAAACCCTTATTTTACATAAATACACTATTTTACACTAATAAATGCATAAAACCTTATTTTTAACTAAAAAATTCTACAAAAATTATTTTCTTGCATAGAATATGACAAACCATTTCAAATTCAATTTTATAACCAAAACACATTTTTAAACCAAATTTTATAACCAAAACACATTTGGAAATAATTAATACAATTATTGCATTTTTCACTAACTAAAACCATTTTCCATACATTATTAATCCAAACAAATAAAATAAAGTTTCCAAAATTTATTTTCACATTTTATTTCCAAAATTCATTGTTTATTCCAAATAAACAATTTAAAATCTCCAATTTTATTTTAATTCAAAATATTAAATTATAACTTACTGTTATAATTTAATATTTATAGGTAATCTTCAAAACCAGGGTTATTACAGTCATAAATATTTCAACCAAACAATAATATAAACAACATAATAATATAAATATTAGCGAGAAATCCCTTAGGGTCTCTCTATAAAAGTCCTATATAAAACACACATATGAATGTGTATTTCGAAGTGTTTCGTAGCGACATATTCGCTAATACACTCCGACTTCCCTTTTGCTTTTGTTCCCTGCAACACAATGGTCATTTGTGCCATTCACCTTTTCAAACGGGCATTTAAATCCAAATAAACAACTAAACAATAATATAAACTATCATCCAAGCATTCGACAATAATTTATAGCAACACTAATATCATATGATTTATTTATAGTTGAGCAAACTCATAGGAATTCCATTTGATGCTTTTGCATTCCGGTTTGGTTTCAAATTGAACGACGTTTGAGTTTAGCCTAAAAGCCCACTTGCTCCAAATTCGACGAAACTAGTCCCAATGCATTGGTAATATCCCTACTAGTCTTACATAACTGACCACATCTGAATGCGACCTTGTATGAGCAAGATATTAATTTTATGAGTTATCAATTTGATTAAATCAATTAATAACTTAATTACAAAGTTAATTACCCTTATTAATTTCAAATCCATCTTCTTCCCTCTCGTAAACACATCCCTGTACGCACACTACCATTATTGATCCTTCATCCTCCCCTATCTCTCTTAAAACATGATGAAATCGCATGTCGTCTTCACCAACGTACTCCTCATCAAAATCTCCACGCTATTGACTCAATGAACTTAAGCATGGAATCCCAAAGCAAAATGCAACTTTACCATCAAGTGCGACCGTACGCTTGTGTCGCACCTTCCAAATAACGAATTTGCGACCCACCAAATCGATACCCCCAAAGCTCCTTTACAAGAAAACTCTATTGTCACCCTCGTTGAAGCCTATCATTGCCTAAATCACTCAAAAAGTGGAACCCTAGTTCATGCCTCCTCACAACAAAATTTTCGAACAATGCCAAACTCAATCGCATGCTACAAAACTCATATAGGCTTCATAGATCTAACTCTCACAAGTTCAAAGATACAAGTCTTGTAATTTTTCATGGACTAAATATTTTTATTTAAATTTTTGAAGGTTGTTTCCATTTTTTTGTTTATTGTAAATTGAGATTGAAAAAGAGAGGGGGAAAAAAGTGAAGTCAGAATGTTGAATTGATTGAAGGGTTGAATTTGGGTTTATTTTGTAATTTCTGATAGATCGCCGCATAGAATTTCGTCTGCTACAAACCGCAAATGACAAAAAAAAAAGATTGTGGATGAAAAAGTGACACGATCTCAAAACAATAATAATGTACATTGGTTATTATATTTTGTAAAATCACAAAAATACCATCATTTGCCGAGAATTCGTCAAATGGAAAATTTAAATATTTTTCAAATTAAAAATTATGGAAAAATCCTACAAAATTTAATTAAAAATACTACAATAAAAATTGAGTTGTTTTATTAACAAATTTATTTTATTATTATTTATTCGAACTATATATCAGTGTTCGTAAATTTACAAAATATATTCACCATTATTATTTATTAATTGAAAGGAGTTAAATAAGGTTATTAAATCCATTTAATTAATAATTAATTCACCACTTAAATAATTAATCCACAATCAAATATTTAGTTCCTAATATTTGATTATAAGCTATTAATATTTTTAAACACTGATTATTTATATATTTAAAATTAATTAAATATTCAAAATCAAAACAATAAAATTCCAGGATGTTACAAGCTTCCTTTGAAAAGCACCGTATAAGCTTTATGCCAGATTGTTGGTCATTTTTTCCTTTGCTTTGATAAAATATGCTGGTTTTATTATAATATTGTGCCTTCTATGGTTATGCTTAGCCATTGTGTCTGGGGTTATGGAATTGTTGCTCCTTCAGTCCTCTTTACCAGATCATTGGAGGTCATGTTCTGTGTATATGTTTGGGTTCGCTGCAATGTTTTGTGCTGTTATGCATTACATTTGCCTATGTTTTTGGTTGGTCATTGTCTCCAATGGTTAAAGTGTATGTTATAATGTTTGTAGGTTGGTTGTCATAGTTTTTCCTTCTTTTGCTACTGATTTAAATGTGATCGCCTTGTGCAACTCTAGAGTGTATGTACTCTTTAAGCATATTTGTCGAAGCTGCTGAGGTCCTTTATCCTCACACTCGTAATAAACTATATCTATAAAAGTGGACGTGCCGCTATAAAACCGGCTTGCCTTTCCAAAAAATAATAATTAAATAATTCTTTTGGC
Organism: Allium fistulosum; assembly: GCA_030737815.1. NCBI lineage: Eukaryota > Viridiplantae > Streptophyta > Magnoliopsida > Asparagales > Amaryllidaceae > Allium > Allium fistulosum. Next base: position 1,285,515,691 of record CM060903.1, on the reverse strand, counting down.
TCCGAAATTTTTATATAAGAAAGATATAGTAATTCTAATCTTTGGTTATTTTTGAGGATTTTTCCCAAGTGATTATGATTTTCCATGAATTTATTAAGCTAGAAAAGCTATTAAATAATATTATTATTTGTATAGGTTTGCAAACTTTTTTGAGGAAAGCAAGATAGCCTTGCAGTAGTCTTTCTGAAAAGAAATTGGTAAAGTATGTTATTATCCAATAGAAATTGACAAGGGAGAAGAGTTGGTAAAATGAAATGGCTTTATATGGAAATAAAATAGTTTTTCATTTAATTACGAAATTGCCATGTCGTTAGATTTGAGTATTGAAACCCAAGTAACAGCCAATATCTATGCCGCAACTATGATCTCCGACATCGACATGAAGGGATGCATATGATATCTACTTAAGTAGGTGTGAAATGAATCTATTCATATAGATGTACAAGATTTCAGCATTTCCTTTGACATCATGGGTTTCGTTACTTAACAAGACATGAATGCGACATCCTTATGTTTTAAGATTGGCATTCAGATTTTAAATATTTTGGGGTTCGACATCAAGCAGTCGACATCCTTTATTGGTTTTAAGCATAATGTTCCTTGTCACCCTTTGTTTCCGACTTCCTTTATATTAGCGGCATAAGTAGCTACAGTTTTACAAAAGATGACATCCAATGCTCTATAATGCTGCAAGTCTTATTTTTGAACTCCATTGTTATGTGGCAATGATGTTGCATGCCTTATTTTCGACATCAAGTGTTTTGTGGCAATGTTCCCATAAACGTTCAGATCCAACATCCTTTATTTTCTAAGCTGAAAGCTATATATTATGCAAACTAAATGATAAGTATTTATAGGTGCGAGAACCTACATATTTTGTGATGCGATGATCCTGATTTTGGCCTTGTGGCCTTATGCTTTATAAAATCAGAATTTTTGTTTTCCAAACTCAGTATAGAAGTTCAACATCATGTTTTAAAGGCATGGATAGGTTTGCAAATTTAATTGTTTTGTTAAATGGCATGGTAAGCCTTAGGTTTTAGAGGTTTGACAACCTCAATTTGATACCGAATGTATAAATGGCTATTTTAAAAATGATTGTATATTGGCGTAAGGCTTTGGCTAAGTAATGGGCTATGCTTTCCTTGTTTTAAAGAATGATTTTTAAAAGATTACTCATTTATAGAAATAAAGATTTCCAAGGAAATAAATTGGTGTTTGGCCCAAGTTTTTTATGAATTTACCGAAGGAAATTATTACTTAAGGTTAAGTAATTTTATGGTTCCAATGATTGTTGACTGAACATATTTTAATGCATGATGTTATATGTTCTTATCACCATTGATCAGTTAATTTACATATTTATCATCGTCATGCTCACATTATTATTACTAAGCATTGCATTTTAGGAATGGGGGTAGAGTTACTAGTTAGGTAGTCCCAGTAGTGAGTATGGTCAAACTTAACCCCTGAGTGAGTAGAATTGCATCCATTAGAACAGACAGATCTAGTATGTTAGGATGCCTAAACCTGATCAAAATAATATGATTGGATACATGTTATTAGTATTGACTAATAGGTACATAGTGACCGCATGAAAACTATTATTGGAGAAAGGTTATTAGTGACAACTAATAGGTTCATAGGGATCACATGAAAACTATGATTTGAGATATGTTATTAGTGGCAACTAATAAGTTCATAATGATCCCATGAATACTGTGATTTGAGACAGATGGTCTATTGAGTTAAAACAAATAGTCTATTTTGGAAAGGGTAATCCTTGGATACGCATATCCCTAGGAGAGCAGATTAGTCAAACTTACCAATGTTGCATACATGCATATGATCAGGTTATGTTTATTTTAACCATTGTGGTTGCAGGTGTAAGATTTATGTTTGACATATTTAGATAAGATACTAGTGAGGGGAAAACCCATTCTGCTAAGCGGCTGGTCTCACTAGATATCTATTTTGGTTCGAAATGGTATATTATTATTCACACCAGACTTTTTGTCTTACCCGGAGTTTTTGTTTTTCTCCTTAAACTCTTTGGTGCTTATTTGAATAGGTCGAGAGTAGGAATTTTATAGATGAATAAGCTTTCGAAGACGTGCGGGAGGCAAGCAAGCTAACATTAGGAGCTTTTATTTCCACTGTGTTGTTTTAAGCTTATGTTATGGTTGAATGGATACAATGATAGAATTTATAACTGTCAAGTATTAAACTCTGATCAACCAAGGGGGCATTTTCATATGTAGGTCTTGGAGTATTTTGTAATTATTCTATTTTTCTAAAATGTGGGCAACGAATGTGATTATGTAATGGATGTGAAAATTTTATTTTTGAAATGTAATTAAATGTGTCTGAAAAACTTTCATATTCATATGCTTTTAATGTTATTGATCTAATTAACATGGCCGTATTTTTTCACCGAAGAATAATACTATTGATGATTGCAGTATCAGTAGCACTTATTTTCTGGCCTGAAAATAGGGAATGTTACAGTTCCAAAAAGGCGGCTATTTCCTCTCCTCCTCCTATAAGGTTCTTTCCCTTTCTAACTCAATGGAGCCTCTTATTCCTCCTTTATAGAGTAGTCCTGCCCCTAATGCTTGCTACTTGCCTTTGCACGAGGGGGCTATATCTGACTTAGTAAAGAAAGTGGGGAAAACTGTGGAACGTACATTGTCATATATTACCTCGTCCTTTACATTCTCTCTCCTTCCCCTTCCACTTCCTGAGCTCTCTTCTTTTGAATTAATGAACGAACTGGAAAAGTCCTGAAGTTATGTAAGCAATATTTTCTTTCTCCTTATCTTCTCTCTCTATTTTTTAATAGTATTTTCTTTATTTTTATAGCATGCTGCCCTAATGGTACAAGCATGAGAGAGGGAGGGTGAGCAAGCCGCCACTCTCGATCGGATGGCTAAACATGAAGCGGACCTTGCTTTAGCTAATGCTAAGAAAGTTAGCCTTGCTTCTGTGAAGGCCAAGGTCGAGGAAGATTTTAAGCATTTTAGGAAAAGATTGAAAAAGATTCTTATTCCGCTATGGGAGCCCTAGTCTTGAAAGATTGCGAGTTGAAGGAGAATGAGAAAGAGCTGGCAACGACGTGGGAAGAGTTGGAAATGACATTGGAGGAGTTAAAAACGGCGTAGGAATAGTTGAAAATACCACAGAAAGAGCTTAATGTAAGCACTTCTACTGTAACCTACAATCTGTATCCTTCAGCTCGAAGTGAATTTAAGAAGGATATCAACCTCGACTTTTTGGGGAGCTAGTATATGATTGATATGGTTTACGCCTACTATTGGACTCAATGGGATAAGAAGTTTTCCATGAAAGATGCTGTGGAGAATGCATCTCCTTCCGCTCTTTTACATACGAGTGAGGATGGAGGGAGAGACCAAAGAAGATGAGGGGCCTAAGAATGTTGGCATGACTATGGAGACTAAGGTCATTTCAAATCCCAATACAAATACTTAAAACCTTTTGTATCAACACTTAGACGTGCGACTATATAGGACATGTTTCTTAACATTCTTATGAATGGTTTGTTATAGTTACTTTACTCCGTTATTGCTTAAAAATTGATTAGGTCATTTTTTGTTTGTTTTAGTCTTCTAAAGAAGCATTGTTTGATGTGCTTCTGAAGGAAAGCAAGGACATGCTCCAAACTTTAGATCATCATGGTTTTAGTGTCGCGGCCATCAGCAAGCGCGAGGCAGAGTTAGACGAGTCTTATGGCAGACTTAGGGATGAAACCCAAGAGTTGCTTTCGAGGGCTGACCCAGTAGTTCGAGAAAAAGAGGTGCTTGGTGACTTTGTACTACGTTAATGGAAATATATCCTAGAAAAGAATTCCATTTCACTCGATAACCCTCACTTGGAATGGTTTAGGCTTAGAAATTAGCATAAGTATTGAACTCCGTTTTACCTTTGCTACTTTTCTATATATGATTCTATTCAATTAATGTAGTTAATGATAGAAGTTTATATTGGACCTTTGTTTCATGTCTTTTGATTGTCTTTGAGATATTATATATACATACACACACAGCTATATATATATATGTCTTTTTTGTTACTAATTAGGCTGATTCCTACAAAACTATGCGCGAGCCTACAAAGTCTTCGCACTGACCATCTTTCTATGCTCATCTTTCTAATTAGGTGATGGATCCTTCTACCGGCACTAAGGAAGAGGTTAACTAACTCTAAGATGAGAATGATAGGCTTAAAAGGGAGTTTGAGCGTGCCGGTATGGAGCTTAAAGAAACAAAGATGCGCTTACTTGTCAGTGTGAACAGAACACTAGGTCGTGTACTTGGCTTAACGCTGCTGAATTAAAGTTAAGTGAGATGCAGCAGTTAATGAAAGATAGGGAGAATCTTTATGGGATTTTTCATTAGAATGAGATTGAACGGCAGAAGAAAACCATTGAGGATATGATTGTAGAGATTTATCGCCTAATCAGAGAGAAAGAGGCTACTGAAAGCGGGAGGGTGGTTGCAACATCTGCTGTGATATGATTCCTGCACTTCCAGCGAGTTCTAGGTCTTCTCCGGTGACCGATCGGACAAGAGTGGTGGAGTCGAGGGGGGCTTCATGTTCATGGACTGAAGGATAGAGAAATGATGCCCATATGTTTTTTGGTGCTTTCTCGAGACGAACCAAGAAGACTAGGGCTGAGCTAATTGGTATTTTGAGAAAACATGGGAGGAGGCTGTATTGACGATTCATTCCCTCGGGGATTCCCTATGTGACGCTCAAGGTAGGGTTTCTTCCTACTTAGAGAAACTTAAACGGGAGAAAATTAAAAGTAAGAGGGGCTAAATTCCGCTGCAACGCGCTTGGGATGTTTTTGAATTTTTCTGCCCTTTCTTAATCAGAATTTCTCATGTAATACTGCGGGTTTCGAAGTGACCGCAAAATGGCCAATCGACCATTGGGTTGAAGCTTGTTATGACCCTCGAATGTCCTTTTCCGTTAGTTTTACCCTGCCTTTAGCTTCCATGCCTTTGGTGTTATAGGATAGAATGATTTTTTAACTCACACCATATTCGAGGTTATATACACATTATGTGAATTGATATTTCTTTGTGAAGGTTGCGAGTTTTTTGTGCTTACTTTATTTATTTATACTCTCCTTTAATTTCATTTTGTATGGGCTCCTATGATTTTCAGCCCGCTTCTTTTGATCAAGATTCGGAGGTTGCCATTCTTACAGGGTAAGCTGGATTTTGCCCTGGCCAGAGTTGTAGGATTGGAAGGTTTATTGAATGCCGAAAGTATTTATGAGATTGTATATACGAACGAAATTAAAGCTTGGAAACATAAAGTTGAAGAATTAAATGGGTAGATTGCAAGGCAAATTAGCGCAAAAGCACTCCTTCTGTAATCTTGGTCAGCGGATGTTCTTCTGGACTAGGTGTTGTCCTCATGCTCCCCTTCGGGGCCGACCAGGATGAAGTTTCTAAGTGGAAGAATGACTTGAAAAATTACTATGAAACCAATTTTAATGAGTTGGAGGATCATTATAAGAAGGAATTGGGTACGCCAGGTATTTACTGTGGAGGAGCTCTTTGGCCCCTTCTCTAGGAATAACGAGACGACAAGGGAGCACCTTTTAGGTGAGACTAAAGGAACAATAAGGATGGCCATGGAGTATCTGAATGCCCTAGAGAAAAAGGTATTCAACTTAGAATGCGAAGCTCGCCTGGTCTCCATTGTTATTTCCTAAGGTAGGGCAGATAGGGCTTCTTTTTCTTATAGCAACTTCATGATGAGTAGGTAACGAAGGTAATAGCCGAAATTGGTAGGAGGCAGGGAACTAATGTTTCTTACCCGTAGGATTACTAGATATTTAGGCAGATGCCAATTATGACCCACGTACGATCTACGATAGTATCGCCTTTGGCCGTACTGCTCCCATTCGTTCATCGGTTCTTATTACCAAGTTGTATGATCTACCTCCTACTCTCCAATTGTTAGCCAGTTCCCCTCCACGTTAAACATCGTGTTCCCGTGGATCGTCTCGCTACAAAATGATCATTTATGGCTCTTCTTCTGAGCCCGATTTAGATTCTTAGCATTGTTTCACGAATTTTAATGTAAATTGTAATGTGATTGCTTTTATCTATTTTTACCTGTGGAGCATGCGTAGATGTATTGAATCGCACACAATTTTTTTTGGTAAGTAAAAATAGATCTAAGTGAATTTGAGCAATTTTTTAGTTTTTTGATGTTTACCTGACAAGCTTTAATTTCTGGAATTGCACCTGATCGATGAGTTGTGGTACATTCGATGCATTACTTTTCCTAGCCATTTTTGAATTGGTTTCTCATGAAGTTCATGAGTGCTGAACTGAGCTTATGACATGTGTATTTTTATGCATGTAGGAGATGACCTACCCCCTTTTTAGAGACAAGTGCACGTTCATGCACTTGGCATGGTTTGCCCCGCTAGTTGGGGGTAGATTGATATTTGATTGTGAAGTCGGTTCGCGTGTTTACAACATTCGCATGTTCATGATTGTTTGTACTAGTTATGGATGTCTAATATCCGTATGCCCAGTGTGCTATGTTTGTAGGACTAACATAGAGGGGTTTTTACATGGTTTGGACCGTCTAATTTCCCTACGACCAATTTGGGTGAGAAAGGCGAGTTGCACGTTGTGCGACTCCATTTTGGTAAGTGGTTACGACAATCTAATTTAACTACATCTAGTTTGACTGAGAGGGTCGAGTCACATGTTGTGCAGCTCTGTTTTGATAACTGGGTTCGGCTAGTCTAATATCCCTACATCCAGTTTGGCCGAGAAGCCGATCTGTGTTATGCATTTTTTGATAGATGATTCAGACTGTCTAATATACCTACGTCCAGCATGAGTTTTTAGCTATGTCAAAAGAAATTAACATTGAGGAATGTTTATACAGGGTCGGGCTGTCCAATATCCCTATGACCAGTTCATTATACTAGTTTTCAAAAGAATTACAATGCTTATTTACATAAGTAGTGCAGATTGCTCAGAGTGATGTTTGAGATCTCTAGCGCGGTATCAAACACTTGTCTTTTGCAGCCATTGCTGGTGCTTCAACTTTATTTAGCTGCTCCGTCATATTTTCAATTCATCATGCTTCCGATCTCGGTTTCTCCTCTGGCCTCGACACTACTTTTGCCTTAGACCTTTCAAATTAGTATTCATCTCAATCACTTCTGCTCATTGCTTTGCCCAGACGATGGTTGATATTAGAAGCACAACAACTGAATCTCCTGATCTCCAAGTAGAATGCATGAACACCATTTATGGCCTGACCATAGTAATGTTTTCCCAGATCCTCATATACCATCATCGAAATCGTTGTCCAAGTCAATGAATGCCCATGTGTCCTGGTTCGACTGGTGGTCTTTTGTTTATAAAGGAGGGTAATTGGGAATGAAGAGGTGGAGGTTAAGGAAGATGGGATGCCTAAGGGTGCCGAGGGGTCTACAAAAACCGTGGTTATTCCTTCCTTTCCGTAGTGCTATCTTAAGGACATTTGGGGTTGTCTGGTCTACAAAGCCTTTACTGCTTGTTTTCTTTCTTTTTTCTCGTTAAAGGAAACTTCATATCTGAAGAGGCTCTAGGAATTTCTCTTCTAGTACAAGTGGCAACATTGTCTTCCTTGAGGGCGGATTAAGTTCGTCTATCAATTAGTGGTGGGTTAATGATAGGTGACTTGTCAATGACTCATGGACTAATCCTACCGTTCTCATTTTTTAAGAGTGACATTATCACTCACATGTTGTATATTCAGCATAATTGATGAATGATGGTGGTGGGTTATGGATGGTGGAGGACAATTTAGCTTGAGGGTGGTATTTTGGGTCATTATCCCCTTTAACCCTTCCTTTTATGGGTTCCCTGATTTGTCGATGGATTGGATCGTGGTTAGGTAAGATCCGTGAGGGATTCAAGAATCATGGGTGACCAATTTTGTGTGAAGGGAATGGATGGATCAAGGTGATTCATGATTTGTAGGGGAGCATCGATCGACTTGCCGAAAATAGAAAACTGGGAATGGAGGCTAGGTAGATTTGCTGAAAGTTAGAGAAAGGGAACGTAGATTCGTGCCCTCCTTCTAGCGCCAAAAAGGTTGGTTTGGTTTTTCATCTCATAACACCTCAATTGATTAGGAAGTTAATTGTTAACGTTTATTCACAAATTTTAATCAACAAACTTAACTTGTATTAAGCTTGCATATAGGTAGTAACTATGTTGCTGAATGCTTACATAATTATGTAGCTGCACTCTAATTGTTTGTTAGAATGTCATATCCAATTCGCGTTATCATATAGATCTATAATCCAATGCAAATATAAACAGATGATGTTGCATGAAAGTAAAGAGACATAGAAATTTTTATGTGGTTTGAATTCCTTTTAATCCCGCGTCCACGGGCCAAGTTATTTTCTTATATCATTCTCGATAGTATGAGTATTCAATGAGAATTAGAAAGATACAGTTTCCATCATTCAAAAAAAGAAGAAAAAGCCAAAATCATCTTAATATTCCCAACGTTCTCGTATTTATTGTGTTGAGGATGTACATGGATTACCACCATTCTTCCTTCTCCATAGTGTTTCCACCTTTGGACCATGTCACATGTTCCTTATCTGCACTATTGGTTAGATGCCTTCGAATTGCTGATGTCTTTGACGAGAAGCCCTAATTTGGGCGGTTGAATTATGGTCCTTGGTGAGAAGTTTTAATTGGTGGTAGGAACTACTGAAATTGAGGTGGGAATATCTAGAATTGAGGCGAGAATACTTAAAATTAGGGCAGGAATATCTAGAATTAGAGAGGGAGACCTTAGTGAGTCGTACATTTCTAATCTAATGATATGAAGAGCTTGCGTACTACCCTAGGAGGACATTAAAAGTCACTCATTGATTTTGGGGCACTGTTGGCATACTTGGGGCGAGGTTGTATTGGTTGATGTGTGATATTTGCATGATGCTATTGTGCTTGCCCATACTCGGGTATGATTGCCCTGAGCTACTTTAGGCTTCAGGGTGCATGACTTGTTGTTTCCTGGGAGTTAGTTTAGTAAATGACCTGAGCTAACTATGACCTAAGTTGCCCTTACTGTTAATACGCATGAGTTATTGATAGGGGTGGCACATATCTTTGCTATTTTCCTATAAGTGTGGATCTATTTAGAGCGTTGTTTGAGCAGCCCTGTGTACAACCCTTTGGTATGCTCTTGACTCCATGCAATACTATTTAGGTAGTCCTTAGTATGTGCAATGTGGATCCGTCTTGAGGGTATTAACAAAGCATGAGTTCTGCGGATGTTGGCAGTGTAGTTCAGTCATTCTTTTATTGCAGCATGTAAATGCGCTATTTCATAGCCCACTTCTTGTGGCTATGTCTGATTTTGGTTTCACTTCATAATTTAACATTGAAACTGAGGGACATGTTAAGATCTGATAATCTTGTGGCCTTCCTTATGGGCTTAAGATTTTCTTTTGTTGCAACTTCCTTCTTTTTGGCTGCAACTATTTTGGTTGGATCGGGTGTCACCACCGTAGGTCAATTTTTTATGCCGTATTGGTTGGATCACTTTAACCTCTTCTCATTTTGTCTTAACTTTTATTGTGAGGGCAGCTCTCTCAGCTCTTATTTAATTTCCCTTTAACGTAGCTTGATAAGCATGGGTATAACAGAAGCCTAAGTATCGAATAGGTAGAACCTCCTGTTTAATGCCCAAAATATTTTCAATTTTCGTTTTGCTGACAACTCTTTCTCTAAAAAATATTGTCAATTTTTCTTTATTTAAATCGAGTCTAGGGAATCCTGCATTAACCTGGAGATATGTTTTGATTGTTTTTATTTTGATTTATCCGCTTTCGCAAATAGTAAGATATCATATGCGTATATTATATGACACGTGACGCATCCCGGGGTTGCTAATTTGATCATTCCTTTTCTTACTTTACCTTCTAAAAGGACAGTAACATACTACATAACTACAGAGAATAAAAGTGGAAAGATGAGGTCCCTTTGTCGTAGACCATTTGAACTTTTGAAAATACTAGCAGCACTTCTTTAATTTACAATAGGGAAACTAGGCATGTTAATTAATTCCTCTATGATATTCAACCATTTTGTAGAAAAACCCATTGCTCTCATCATATGAATAACAAATTTTCTATTTACAGAATGATAGGTTTTACACAAATCTACTTTAATATATGTTATTTTATTAGATTTTCAACCCAGCCCTCGAATAATCCCATGAACATATAGAATGCCATCCCCTATTGATCTGTTTTGTATAAATGCGCACTGATTTATTGAGATTAAATTATCCATCAAAAATTTGAGCATATTACACAACACCTTTGCTAGGATCTTATAGACCATTTTGTAGTAAGCAATCGGTCGAAATTTGTTAATTTGATTGACATCGTCTTGTCTTAGAATAAGATGAAGAAACATGCGGTTTACCTCCTTTAAAATATTTCCATTTTCAAAAAAGTCACTCACAACATCCATTAATATGTCTTTGATCAAATTCTAATAAGTTTCATTAAATTTTGCATTAAAACTATCAGAGGCTAGTGCCGTTTCATCTTTAACTATGTATATTGCTGCTTTAATCTTCGAAATATTAATTTGATCATTTAGAAAATTCTGGCCATATTCTGCAATTACTTCTTATATGTCCTGCCCAACTATTCAGAATACTCTTACTTGTCATTTTTGTATTGAAAAAAGATGTATTATTGTCCCCTGAGTGCAACCAATCACACTTAGACTTTTGTTTCATATATATAATTTCCTACATAATATCCGTTTACAATTTAACTTTCATGTCTCTAAGTTTTGTAGCATTTTTACCCCCTGACCTTTCTCCAGTTGGAGCTATAGTTCGTGCATTTCTCTATATATATCTCTACTTCCTTCTTTGTGTTGTTTCTACCTTTGCTCCATGTTAAAAATGCGATTTTTGTGTTTTGATGATAACAACCATATGACAGTGCTATTAACGTGTTTATTGAGTTATTTCAAGTCAAATAGATTTAAGATGGATGATAAAATGTATATGGGCTGCATTGGACATTATAGTAAAGGAAAAGGAGAGGAAACCAAGACTTGGATTTGGATCAACAAATTAGAAGACTTTGTTTAACCAATGATGCTACAAGCATAGTCTTTAATATATGCCCTCGTAAAATATGCCTTGCAAAATAAACTGATGAAAAAATAGCAAAAGCAGGATTCAAACAGTGGTCACCATGAAGGAGAGCAGCTCTTTACCCACTCAACTACTACTACCTTTTGGTAGGATTTGACAGAAGGTTTTCTTATTGATCAACAGAATTGGAAAATAAAGCATTGAAAAAATGTACACTCTAGGATTAGGACCTAGGCGCCTAAGGAGACTGCAGCACAGCTCAACCAATACACCAAAGCAACTTTTGATAAGGAAGGCAATTACAAATTTATATGTGAACGGACTAAAACGTGAGGAATAAAATGGGACATAGGTAGGAATCGAAATCAAGCGCTCCAGTAAAGCATAGTGCATATTTACCACTACAACATAAGCCATTTCGATTCAAGATAAAACACTAATGGTTTTATAGCCATTATAAACGAACATTTCAGTTACCTCCCACCCATTTTGTCAAGAGTTGTAAATTTTTGAAGGATGCATCTTTTCCCATCTGATTTTCTGAGGGGTTGTGTCTATCAAATGACTTCATATCACTTCTATATAAAGCTCCCACCTTCCCAAAAGCAATCATTCAATCCTATGGTCTAAACCTACTCCCATATTACTTCCAAAATCCCTATACTCCATATTCACTCCAAAAGTAAACTTAGACAAGCGCTCTTTCACTCCACAATATTTGAATCTAGTCCTAATTCACTTCTTAGCTTCTACACACTCATTCTACATAATTTTTGAAGTTTATAGAAGTTGTACTCATTCATGACAACTTAGTGTATTGAAGACACAATATATAGTCAAGTTGTTTCTTTATAAAAGGAAAGATTGAAGTCCTGTTGTGGAGTCCTCAATTAGTTAGTGTTGAAGTCCTATTCGGTTGTTCAAGCAGAGTCTATAAACCGATTCCTCTAGGTGAAGTAAGGGTGTTGATAGTGAAATTCCTAAGAGATGCTTAGGGACTGGATGTAGGATAGGTGCTCCTAACCAGTATAAAATCGATTGTGTGATGTACTTTACTATTTCCGCTGCATTTACAGTATATTTTACAATTAGCCATCATTGATCCTATGCATAGCGACTAACAAGTGGTACCAGAGCCTGGAATTCTATTGATCATCAAAACATCATAGAATAATGGCAAAAAAAGGTCCAGTGGAAATGCAGCAAGCAAAATCCCCGATACTATCAAAGCCACCAATGAGGACTACAGAAAGGTACTTTTTGATTTACAAATTTCGGTAAAAGATAATAATAAATTAGTTAGTACACGTGATAAGATCTCAAAACTTAATTTTTGTTATTTTAGAAAAGATGAAATCTATCGAAATTGAATATGAGAAATTGAAAAATAAGAAATTTAATTTAGAAAATAAACTTGATGTTTTGAAAAATAATTTTATCACTCTTAAAGATTTTTTAGATGAAAAAACAACTATATTTAAAAAAGATAAAGAAAAATTTTCAAAATAAATTTTTGATTTGAAAAGGCAAATTGATTTATTACAATCTTCAATAGATAATTCAAAATCTCGAATTTTCTTCTCGAAAATGAGAACTGTGCATTAAAAAACGAGAATTTTGAATTAAATAAAGAGATTAATATTTTGAAAAATGGTCATATTTCATTTGAAAATAATAATTGTGAATTTAAAGCTAAATTTTGAAAACTTAAAAATTAAGTCATAGAAATTAATAAAGGTCAAAACAATTTAAACATTATTTTATCTAATTCTAGATCTTTACATGATAAAGTGATTTAGGATATAATAAAACTAATTGTAGAGATAGTATTAGGTATGCTTCATGTGTAGTAAAAATGTTAATCCTAGTACTAGATTTTGAATAAAATCTAAATCCTATTTTTATAGAAATTCAAATACTTCTATGACTAATAATATCTATAATATCTCCAGAAGTACAAAGTCCTTGATAGAAAATACAAATAAAAATTGTCTAAGTATTTGGGTTCCCATTAATTGGAAAAATAGAGAAAAATACATTGATGATTATTCTGATACAGTAGTTAATAATGAAAATTTTATTTTCAAAGGTTCCACCAAACCCTCTTAGGTGTGGTTACCTTCGACTTAACCCTTTGGACCCTAACGTAGGACATAGGTGCCAAAATATAGAATTTATTTTTTGCAGGTACCCAAGAAAGGCGAAAGATAAGATGGATTTTAAATAGCAAATGTTCCGTGCATATTATAGAGAACGAGCATTTATGAATAATAGAATTTCATCATATTTGGTATATCCAACTCTTTTTTCTCTTTTTGTAAATAGTTTTGGATTGGTATTTCTAATTTTAGAGTATCATAAATTAATATTTAAAAAGAAAGAAACTAGATACTTTTTTCATAAGACATTGTTTTTAAAAATGTCAGAAATATTTAAAACATTTTTCATTATGCTATACGAGTATGAAAAATTATTTCAAGGAAAATAAAATATCTCTTTGAAAGCAACAAATATTTTTAAAAGGTATAACTATGCTCAATATTAGATAAATCATTTTTTGTACCTAACATTAGCCAGTATTATATACATTTTGTTAAAATATTTTCAAAATTGGCTACTAATTATAGATTTCTTTAAAAAAAGCTTAGTAGGCAGAATTTAAACTATATAGAAATATCATATATAACATAGTGCTAAAATATATAATAGCACACATTCAAAACCATTCATTCTTTGTACCAAATATTTAAAAATTAACAAGTAAATACTAGGATTATTTAAGTCAATTATGAGTATTTTAAAAAAAATTATTATTTTTGACTAAATTAATATACGACCCAAAACCAATATTGATTTTCATCCTTTTTGTTAATGACAAATGGGGAGAAAATTGGGCATCTTGATAGGAGGCGTATATAAATTCAAGGAGAGCAAATATTAAGAGGGAATAATATAATATTATTTACTTATTTTGATAGTCATATAGTTGTCATCATTAAAAAAGGGAAGAATATTGAAAACGCGATTTTAGTGTTTTGATAATAACAACCATATGACAGTGCTACTAACATATTTATTGAGTTATTTCATGTCAAATAGATATACGATGGATGATAAAATGATATGAGCTGCAATGGATCTTAATGTAAAGAAAAGGGAGAGGAAACCAAGACTTGAATTTGGATCAACAAATTAGAAGACTTTGTTTAACCATCCATGTTGCAAACACAGTCTTCAAAATATGCCCTAGTGAAATGCAAATTATATTGATGAAAAATGGCAGTAGCAGGATTAACCATGGCCACCATGAAGGAGAGAAACTCTTTACCCACTCAACTACAACTACCTTTTCGTAGGATTTGTTAGCTAGTTTTCTTATTGATCAACAGAATTGGAAAATAAAGCGTTGAAAAAATGTACATTTTGGGATTCAAACCCAGGCGCCTAAGGAGACAACATCACACCTCAACTGATACACTAAAGCAACTTTTGATAAGGTAGGCAATTACAAATATATATATATATATATGCGTAGAATTAAAATGGGGGGAATAAAATGAGACAAATGCAAAAATCGAACTCAAGCGCTCCAGCAAAGCATAGTGCATCTTTACCACTACACTATATGTCATTTCGATTTGAGATGAAACATTAACGGTTTTATAGCCATTATAAACGAACATTTTAATTACCTTCCACCCATTTTGTCGAGAATTGCAAACTTTTGAAGGATGCATCTTTTCCAATCTGATTTTCTAAAAGGTTGTGTCTATCTATTGCTTCCTATCGCTTTTATATAAACCTCCCACCATCCCAAAAGTAATCATTCAATCCTATGCTCTAAACCTACTCTCATATTGCTTCCAAAAGTCCTAAACTCATATTCACTCCAAAAGAAAATTTAGAAAAGAGCTCTTTCACTCCAAAATATTTGAATCTTTTCCTAATTCACTCCCTGACCTCTACACACTCATTCAACATCATATTTGAAGGTTGTAGAAGTTGTACTCCATCATGAGTGTGTTAAAGACACAATATATAGTAAGTTATTTCTTTGTAAAAAAAATTGATTAATGTCCTATTGCGGAGTCCTCAGACAGCCAGTGTTGAAGTCCTGCTCGATTGTTCAGCCATAGTCTGTAAACCTGTCCCTCCAGGTAAAGTGAGAGTGTTGATAGTGAAATTCCTAAGAGGTGCTTAGGGACTATATGTAAGAGAGGTGCTCTGAACTAGTATAAAATCGACTGTGTGGTCTTCTTTACTATTTCCGCTGCATTTACATTATTTTTTACAATTGGCCATCTTCGATCCTGTTTTTGGATAAACCTACCTATATTGCGGTTTCCCTGTAACATTACAGCTCCACCCAACTTCTATCGGGGCATTGTACTATTCACACAAGACCAAATGATTTATGTTGTAATGATCGCCTTTCTTGCATCGAAAGACGAGCCATTAAGGATAGAAGAAAGTGAAAAATAAGAAGAAAGCTACAAAATCACAGAATCTCACCACGAATCAGAAAAACATATAATAGATCACATAGAATATTACATAGTCATTTCCATAATATTAGTACAATAGAGTCAGATACATTACAACCTTCAACTGGACAGTTATAACTACCTGCCTATACAAAAATACATAGATCATACATAAACACACAACGGAATAAGATAACAATTAGCCGATGGTGAAGCCACTTGCTCCATCTCCTTCAAAATGCTTCAGTAAGAAACCGGATCACTTGGCTACTCAAACAAATTTGAGTACCCAAGAGATTTAGGAAAGGTAAATAAAACTTCGGGTCAGGAATGAGTCTGTGTGAGTAAACTCAAACAATATTTTTTTTTTCTTTTTCAAAGCACCGCACATAAACACGGACGGGTTTTCACCTTACGATAACCAAAACACTTTATATAGAAAATCGGTGGTATTATAATAATGTCAAGGATTTTCAAGTAAAATAGAACATAGCTGAAATGCTTGCATCTCACATTCCAACATACTTTGGTACAATTAAATCCATACATCACTTGTTGGAGAATGGATTCCATACAACGACTGGGCTACTGGGGTATCGCCTATCGCGGTGCATCTCTGGATAATATAACACCAAGGTCGAACCTATCGACCCCTGCCAACACAAGACCGGCCTACCCTTTACTGGATAATAACGAATAAGATCACCCCACGGTTGGGATCAACAACCATACCGAAGCATAAATAAGTAAATAGTAGGGACTTTAGATAGGGATGACCTTACCCTCATGGGAGCAAGCCACCTAGCCTTGCTGCATCTCCCCTGTTTTGGTCATTCCTGGTCGATGAGGCCTGTGGCTACAATTACCTTTATTATAGCATTGCCACTTGGAATGTTAACATTATGTTCCAGATGTTGACACAATTTCAGCACTCATCCATATAAGTCATTCAAGAGATGAACAAACCGTAGGCACTATATCCACTACACCCGTTTTTGAATCACCCTCAGGGTTAGTAGCGAATAGCCCTTGCAGTTCAATGTCTTCATCTTGGACCTTGCCTTTACTATTTCCACTTCGAACGTTTTACGATGACTCGAAGTGGTTTTCGAATAACAACTAATATCCGATCCCGACCTCTCCAAACCAACATTTGATAATTTAAAAGGTCAAGTTGTTTATAGTGGACTATCCCACTATCAGGGTGTAAAGGTTTACATATAGACATATGTTCCCTATGCTTAGATTATCATGACCCGCTTATCGAAATTAACCCCCTCGTATTCATCACGCTCCCGAAGTGTCGTATTTGTGATAAGTACAAGTCGACTTACTTTCAATAAAATGCGTCATCTTTTTATACCAACTATTTAGTTCATTTAGCTACTTAATAGCATGGACAAGAGATCCTTGGTTTTAAAACAATTTACTTAAACAAGAAAATTGGTTAAAAATAAATAACTCATAAAGTTTTAAAATAAACTTTAAAATAAATAACCCTTGATTAAATCATAAGTTTAAAACTCAATTAAACCTTAATTAATCTTAATTAAATCAAAATTAAATCATTAATAATCCTAATTTGATCTATAATTAAACCTTAATTAAGCTTTAAATAAATCACATTTATTTAAGAAATTAAACCCTAATTAAGTGGAGAATTAACCTTTATAATTAAATAATAATTAATTAATTAACTCTAATTAAATAATTTATTAAAGTAATTAAACTTGATTAAATAAAAATTAATTTCATTTTTTACTTAATTAATCATTACTTAAAACTTATTTAATTAAAAATATTTAACTTAGTTAAAATTTCCTTTAACTTTAATTACTTAGCCTAATTACTTAATAAAAAATTAAATAATAATTTCCCTAATTAATAATTTATCAAATAATTAAAACTTAAACTTTTGACTTACTTAATTAGTTTGAAATGATTTTCCAAAAACAATTCAAAAGAAAACACTTTAAAACATGAAATCGTGAAAATTTCCGAACTGCATCCATAGCGACCATCTTTATAAACGCAGTTCGCTAGAATTGATTTCTAGGTGAATACTCCACTTTAACTCTAGCTATAACAAATCTAAAAACACAAATGTAAAAGTTTTGAAACTTAAAAATAAAAGCGAAAACTTGGAAACCATTTTCAAAATTCAAAGCTAGAAAACGAGCTTTTCATTTTCAACTCGGATCCTAAGTCCTTTGCGACTTTTCAAGGTGCTAACTTATCCATATTTACATCACATACACTTGGTTTTGTTTCATAAACATACTACCATCATATCATAAACAACCAATCACATATCCATATCCAAATATATTATTTAACAACCAAATCCCAAATCCAAGCTCAAACACAATCATATAACCATATGCTATCAAAACAACATGATAATTCAACACAACAACCACTATATTTTCACAACATATAGTTTATCAAATTCAAATAATTTTTTTTCCAAAAAAACATTTAACTCATTGAAACTATTTAAATTCAAAATGAACTTTTGCCAAAACTTGAAAATACTTTAGAAACTTGCAAAAACGGAAACTTTGGTTGCTCAAACACTAGAAATAGCTCGGCCAAATGAACTTGGTGTAGGATCGATTTCACCCTTGAGGGGGGGTGAATAGGGTGATACTATCAATTATAAAAATTACTGCGGAAGTTTAAAATAATTTCAACACAGATCATAGTAGAATAATAGTAGCACATATAATAGCAGAATAACAATAGAAAATAGAACACACAGATTTACCCAGCTTCGGCAAAACCCTGCCTACGTGCTGCCCCCAAGGTTTCTACTAGAAATTAGATAGTCAGACGCTTACACATGTAAACTCGCGACACCCGCTATCGACTAATCCTAACTCTACGCTCAAAACCCTGCCACAACTCAGCCACTGAGTTTTGAATTCTCAAACTACGCCACGTAGTTTGTACCCTAGTCACACGACTAGAAATTACACAAGTTTAAAAGAGAAAAATACAAATTTAAAAACAATTAGAAAACAAAACCCTAATTTTTAAAATATAGAAGCCTAAAAAGATTAAGCCGGCCCAATATAAAATTAGTGATAAGTATTATTCCTTTCTTCCCTTTTATATCTTCGGCCGACTCCTTTATTTGTGATAATGTCTGCTCGTTCCTTTACTCGCTTGCTCGAAAATTAGGGCTTTTGGATAATTGAATTTGCCGATTGATTATAAGCCGATTACAATGGATTTTACTCTAATTTGCATTGGCAATCGACCGTCTCTTCACTTTGCTCACGGCTCCTTCAATTTGCGTCGAGTTTGTCTGTTGTGAAAATTGGTACGTTCGTTCCTTCTTTGATGTATACTATACTCGACTTGATTCGAGTTCCTAATTGTTGTTGTGATCTGTGATATGCTTGAACTCGAATTATTTCTCTGCCGATGATGTTAGATGTTTATATAGGATTCGAATTCCTATATTTCCGTTCGTATAAATTCATTGACTTCGTCTGATAATTTTCTTCGGCCACTTGATTATGTTTGAATGGTGATGATTTGCTCTGACTTGTTCAATTCGTATAATTTGTTTACTTGATTTCCATGTCATTAATTTCTGACTTGGTTATCACGGTATTGATTTCGAACTATTTGATTCCATTCTTTATTTCCTTTGACTTCGGTTTTGATTTGCTATTATCTGACTTTGATTATTGCTCTAAAAAAATATTTCTTCTTTTTACTTGAATCGCAAACTGATAAATTTACTGTAACATTTTCAATGCTCGGCCATTTTGGGATTTTTGACAATTTTGATTTGTGATAGCATTTTGTTAACTTTGGTCACTTGATATTAATTCTGTTCTTCACTCTGTTGACATCGGCAAGTTGATACTGCTATGGCTTGACTCTGACTTGTTCATTTTATTTACCGTTGATATATATGCATTCATCTTGAGTTCTTTTTCTTTGAGTCTGAAATGCTTGCAGGCTTGGAGTCTTTGTATACATTTTGTACATTATCATTGGAGTCTGGTTTGACTTGTGAATTGAGTTGATGTTTTGGTTTTGACTCGACTTGATATTGTCACCTGTAGTTGCCGTAGTGTTGTAGTCTTTATTTTGCCTGACCATTTGAACCACTGATTAATTATTCTTATGTGTCTGCACATGTGTACTCGAGTCTGATTCATATATATGTTTCAGACTTGTTTATTTGCTTGAATTTGTTGAGCTTGGTTGCATTCTGGTTTCTCTGACAAGATGAGCTAGTTTGGTTGAAGTTGGTTTTGAACATGGTCATTGATATTGTACCCCACTGTGTACATTTCTCTGCGCACATCGAATTTGCATGCTGTCTCCTTGACATCTTCATTGCACAATGTACATTTGTCTACGCATGTGATTCTCATTTTCTTCGAGACAGTTTTAGTTGCATTGTGTCTTTGAGTCTTGTGTCCACTGGTGCATAGACTTTGTACATGTTGTGCTTGAGTTTTGGTTTACATGTCTACATGCTTCAATGGTTCTGCTTTGCATTGTATTATTGTCACATGATTCCCCTCACTTTTTATTCACTTGAATTTGCTATGTACCTTGTCTGGTTCATCTTGTAGTCTGGTGTAGTTTCACTGGAAGTTTTCTTGATGGAGTCTTGGTCGACACTGAATTTTGATGTTGTTTCCATTTTAATCGTTTTGACCATTTTATTATACTTGTACATTTTGGACTGCACCTGTGTTGAATCCAGCTAATAGCTCGGGTTTGACCTTGTGCTCGTGTCATGACATTATTTTTATTGCACTTGAGTTGAACCCGACTTTTCATTTGGGTTTGACCTGTGCTCACCTGTCCATGTAATTGTATCAAGTGTATATCGGTTTGCACGGCCTTGTGACATGTACAGTGATACATTGTGCATGTCACAAGCTGTTCGTATATGATGAATTCAAAATTAAATGATGATGAACAACCCAAATAACTGAGACAAATAATATTTTTAAAATACATTTTATTTTATACTGCAAAAATATTTTATTTTCAATTTTACCGCGCCGGTGTATATTTTTGCAGATAGCTCAGATGCTGGATTCAATCTGGAATGAAGTTGAAGATAAATACGAGTGTGAGTGAAATGTAGTGAGGTGCATTTGTAGATGAGAATTGTGATGTAGTCAAATTTGTATTGTTACTGAAAATTGTATATATATAGTGAGAGCTTGAATTTGTACTATTCAAAATTGTAATAAATATTTGTTTGAATAAAATATTTGTTTGACTTTAAATTCTGTGTTATTTATTTTATTCAGCAAATATTTATTTAATCTATGAAAATAAAATAGTACATTAACAAATACATTTAAATGAATATATATATATATATATATGTTTATTATCATCAAACAAAAATCATATACTCGCATTTTCAACAATCTCCCCCTTTTGATGATAACAAATATATATTTAAGATTTTGAATTTATTAAATGTATTTGATCATTCAATTTGCTCCCCCTATTTGAATGCTCCCTCTTTACACAAAGCCCCCCCTTCATATATGCATGAAAATAAATATTCAAATGAGCCTAGATGCAAATAGAAAAATATTTGACCTTTATTTGCCAAAATCTTAACTTTTCTCTCCCTCTTTTGTTATCAGCAAAAGAATAATAGTGTTAGAAAAAATAGAGATAAAGTTATAGACATTAATACAACATTAATACTCAATTGAGTATAAATATTAAATTTTAATAAAAATCAAACAAAAATCATAAATACTCTGTTTGACACATATTCCACTTTAGAATGATATGGATAATGTCATCATATAAAACCATATAGTTGTGTCTATTTGTGGTATATTTATATCAGGAATTTGAATATCTACTAACCATGCATAACCGTTAGGACTTTTAAATGAGATTAGTAGTATTCTAAAAATTTTAAAAAAATAAATGAATTCAAGTATCTTCTAACCACGCATAACCGTGAGGACTTTTAAATGGGATTAGAATCAACTTGTCTATTTAATTAATCAATTTTGATATGCGTTCCATACATGCATAACCGTGAGGACTTTTAAATGAGCATGGAAGCACATAATCAAAAATTCCAAGTAATTCACCCATGCATAACCGTGAGGACTTTTAAATGAGAGTGAATACTTTGGATGTTTTTATTTAAAAAAAAATAATAAAATGAAAAACAAATGATTCCTGTTTAAAATACCACATATTGACATTCTATATTGGATTTTGATGAGTGATGGTTGATAGAAATATGATAGAATTAGAGATGGTCATGGAATTTTTACCAATAAAAAGTTTTTATAACTCTTGTTTAAATTTCTAAAGAAATTTACTAATTATACCGTCTCGAGTTTTAATATATGATTAATATCAACACTCGTCGCTTTTTCAATCACTATTTATCTTTTTGATAATTAGTAGGGTGTCAGATTAGTTAATGTAATCATTAATGCTCAAATTTAAAAATAATTATCAAATTTTCTAAAAATGACTAATCTAAAAAAAAGGTCAAAACTGATTTTCTAGAAGGGGTTTTAGAAAAATATCTGCGATTTGAAAATTATTTGAAATGAAAAATATGCAGATATTTTCTTTGAAAATTAATGCAGCTACTAAATGTCTCAACATAAATCACGTTCCACTAGTAAATTTTCTATCAACTAGATTACCAGTGTAATCTGCATCTGAATTTTCTTCCACTCAAGATTATCATTAGTTATAGACCAGATCATGAAGTTGCAACAAATTCCTTAAAATCATTTTTAACAGCTTTTAAATGAAATTATCTTGAATTTGAATTGAAACCGTGTATACAAGCAAACACGAAATATAATGTCAAGTCAAATATATCTACATGTATCATGAGTAATCATCAATCAATAAAACACCATTATTAATCCAAACAAATCTATATGAAAATAGTTCAAAGATGATTGTTCAACATTTTGAATAAGTCAGAATCAAAATCAGCATTTATTTCTTTATCAATAACTGGCTAAATTAAATTATGGTGCAGATTATCACATTTAATAAGATGAATATACCATTACCTGTTTTACCTTTACCAATAATATTTCGTTGTTGCCCATTGTGATTATGTCACCTTTGTACTAGGCTAAGGAACTTTGATTTGTTACCTGTTGTGTTTCTGGAACAGCCAGAATCCAGATAACACTGATGTTGTTCCTTAGCCTGCCACCACACCTACACAATAAAAGATTTTTGTGACCTATTTGTTTTTATAGGTCCATGGTTGTTAGTGGCAATAGATTTCGAAAAATATGTTTGTGGAGACCCAAAACTATTTATATATGTTCCTTTTGGCACCCAGATTTGTTTAACTTTGAGAGATTTTATATTTGTGCCTTTTGGAACTCAAATTGGAATGGTTTTCACTTATTTGGGTCTATACCAACAAATATTGTGATTGTGTCCAAATTTTCCACAAATAGTGCACTCGGATTTGATTTCGTTTCTAACATTTTCAAATTGATTATATCCAAGTCCTTGTCTAACTATATTAACAGTTTGTTTCCTTAATAGCATATTCAACGATCTTTCACTTTTTTAAAATTTTCCTAAAGTCATTGACAATTGTTGGACTTGTGTTTTTAGTGATTCATTTTCGTTCAATAATTGTGTGCACTTTTTAATAGAGTTTTCTCACCTAGTATTTTCACTATCTTTCAAAATTAGAATTTCATTTTCAAGCGATTTAATTTTAATTTCTGATTTTTTAATCTCTTCTTCGAATGTTGGACACTTATCACACTTAGGGCTTCTACTTTGATAGTTTTTAACTAATTGATCAAGCTAATTATTTAAATCTACCAAAGTATATTTTTGTGATTCAAGTTTAGCGTATCTCTCCCTAAGTCGTTCAAAACAACCATTTACTTCATGAAAATATATAAGCAACTCTGAATGAGTAAGTTTTGATACCTCGCTTGGCTCGTCATCATCGTCACTGACAGTTATATCTCCTCGAAAGCACAGATCTGGTTTTTCGCTCACACTGCCAGTGCTTTTATCATCCTCATCTGTTTCATCCCAAGTGGCTGCAAAACTTCTCCTTTTCTGTTTCTTTCAATGGCTGAATCGATTTTGTGGACAGTTGGGCTTGATATGACCAGGTTTATTGCACTTATGGCAGATGATATTCTGTTCTTCTGAGTAGTCTAGTGTTTTGGCTAATCTGCTTTTCAATTTTTGATTTAGAGCTGGATTTCCATATCTATGATTCCACTTTTTAGATTTCTTTATTATCAGCTCCAATTCTGCTGCACCATCATCATCGTCATCACCATCACTTTCTGTTGTTCCTTTGAGAGCTATTGATTTGTTTCGAGTGTCTCCTCCTTCACGCTCTTCTTTGAATTTCATCTCTAGCTCATAAGTGGTGAGATTTCCAATGAGTTCTTCAACCTTGAGTTGTTTCAAATCTTTTGACTCTTGAATAGTTGTGACTTTTGCTTCAAAACTCCATGGAAGGACTCTAAGGATTTTTCGGACTATCTCCAATTCTGTGTATCATTTTCCAAGAGCCTTTGATTTGTATACGATATTGGAAAGTCGTCCTTACATCTCTTTGACATTTTCTTCCTTCGCCATTGTGAAGTTCTCATATTCGCTGCTTAGCATGGCAAGGCGAGATTCTTTGACTTGAGACGTTCCTTCATGAGTTACTTCGAGTGTGTGCCATATTTCCTACGCAGTTGAACAATGTGAGACACGATTAAATTCAATATGATCCAACGAACAAATAATAGAATTCATAGCTTTAGCATTAGCGTTCTGTAGTCTATTTTCTAAATATGTCCATTGATCTACTGGTTTATCTATTTCCTGATCATCTACAACTATAGTTGGTGCTTTATAACATGTCTCAACTATATTCCAAGCATCAATGGTTTTCATAAAAATTTTCATCCTATTTTTCCAGTAAGCATATTCACCATTGAACATTGGTAGTCTAACTATGGACTGACCCTCTACAAAAGCATTATTAAAAGAAGTCAATTTAAAATTCAAAATTTTAAAATAAATTGGTCTTTGAAAAATCAAACTTTTTAAAAACAAAAATGGCTTTTGTACCTAGCTTTGATACCACTTGTAGGATCGATTTAACCCTAGAGGGGGTGAATAGGGTGATACTATCAATTATAAAAATTATTACGGAAGTTTAAAATAATTTCAGCACAGATCATAGCAGAATAATAGCAGCACATATAATAGCAGAATAAAAACAGAAAATAGAACACACAGATTTACCCAGCTTCGGCAAAACCCTGCCTACGTGCTGCCCCCAAGGTTTCTACTAGAAATTAGATAGTCAGACGCTTACACACGTAAACTCGCGACACCCACTATCGACTAATCCTAACTCTACGCTCAAAACCTTGCCACAACTCAGCCACTGAGTTGCGAATTCTCAAACTACGCCACGTAGTTTGTACCCTAGTCACACGACTAGAAATTACACAAGTTTAAAAGAGAAAAATACAAATTTAAAAACAATATAAAACAAAACCCTAATTTTTAAAATATAGAAGCCTAAAAAGATTAAGCCGGCCCAATATAAAATTAGTGATAAGTATTATTCCTTTCTTCCCTTTTATATCTTCGGCTGACTCCTTTATTTGTGATAATGTCTGCTCGTTCCTTTATTCGCTTACTCGAAAATTAGGGCTTTTGGATAATTGAATTCATCGATTGATTGTAAGTCGATTATAATGGATTTTACTCTGATTTGCGTTGGCAATCGACCGTCTCTTCACTTTGCTCATGGCTCCTTCAATTTGCATCGAGTTTTTCTTTTGTGAAAATTGGTACGTTCGTTCCTTCTTCGATTTATACTATACTCGACTTGATTCGAGTTCCTAATTGTTGTTGTGATTTGTGATATGCTTGAACTCGAATTATTTCTCTACCGATGATGTTAGATGTTTATATAGGATTCGAATTCCTATATTTCCGTTCGTATAAATTCATTAACTTCGTCTGATAATTTTCTTCGGCCACTTGATTATGTTTGAATGGTGATGATTTGCTCTGACTTGTTCAATTCATATAATTTGTTTACTTGATTTCCACGTCATTGATTTCTAACTTGGTTATCACGGTATTGATTTCAAACTGTTTGATTCCGTTCTTTATTTCCTTTGACTTCGGTTTTGATTTGCTATTACCTGACTTTGATTATTGCTCTACAAAAATATTTCTTCTTTTGACTTGAATTGCAAACTGATAAATTTACTGTAACATTTTCAATGCTCGGCCATTTTGGGATTTTTGACAATTTTGATTTGTGATAGCATTTTGTTGACTTTGGTCACTTGATATTAATTCTGTTCTTCACTCTATTGACATCAGCAAGTTGATACTGCTACGGCTTGACTCTAACTTGTTCATTTTATTTACCGTTGATATATATGCATTCATCTTGAGTTCTTTTTCTTTGAGTCTAAAATGCTTGCAGGCCTGGAGTCTTTGTATACATTTTGTACATTATCATTGGAGTCTGGTTTGACTTGTGAATTGAGTTGATGTTTTGGTTTTGACTCGACTTGATATTGTCACCTGTAGTTGCCGTAGTGTTGCAGTCTTTATTATGCCTGACCATTTGAACCATTGATTAATTATTCTTGTGTGTCTGCACATGTGTACTCGAGTCTGATTCATATATATTTTTCAGACTTGTTTATTTGCTTGAATTTGTTGAGCTTGGTTGCATTCTGGTTTCTCTGACCACATTAGCTAGTTTGGTTGAAGTTGGTTTTGAACATGGTCATTGATGTTGTACCCCACTGAGTACATTTCTCTGTGCACATCGAATTTGCATGTTGTCTCCTTGACATCTTCATTGCACACTGTACATTTTTCTGTGCATGTGATTCTCATTTTCTTCGAGACGGTTTTAGTTGCATTGTGTCTTTGAGTCTTGTGTCCACTGGTGCATAGACTTTGTACATGTTGTGCTTGAGTTTTGGTTTACATGTTTACATGCTTCAATGGTTCTACTTTGCATTGTATTATTGTCACATGATTCCCCTCACTTTTTCTTCACTTGAATTTGCTCTGTACCTTGTTTGGTTCATCTTGTAGTCTGGTGTAGTTTCACTGGAAGTTTTCTTGATGGAGTCTTAGTCGACACTGAATTTTGATGTTGTTGCCATTTTAATCGTTTTGACCATTTTATTGTACTTGTACATTTTGGACTGCACCTGTGTTGAATCCAGCTAATAGCTCGGGTTTGACCTTGTGCTCGTGTCGTGACATTATTTTTATTGCACTTGAGTTGAACCCGACTTTTCATTTGGGTTTGACCTGCGCTCACCTGTCCCTGTAATTGTATCAAGTGTATATCGGTGTGCACGGCCTTGTGACATGTACAGTGATACACTGTGCATGTCACAAGCTGTTCGTATATGATGAATTCAAAATTAAATGATGACGAACAACCCAAATAACTAAGGCAAATAATATTTTTTAAATACATTTTATTTTATACTGCAAAAATATTTTATTTTCAATTTTACTGCGTCGGTGTATATTTTTGTAGATAGCTCAGATGCTGGATTCAATCTGGAATGAAGTTGAAGATAAATACGAGTGTGAGTGAAATGTAGTGAGGTGCATTTGTAGATGAGAATTGTGATGTAATCAAATTTGTATTGTTACTGAAAATTGTATATATATAGTGAGAGCTTGAATTTGTACTATTCAAAATTGTAATAAATATTTGTTTGAACAAAATATCTGTTTGACTTTAAATTCTATGTTATTTATTTTATTCAGCAAATATTTATTTAATCTGTGGAAATAAAATAGTACATTAACAAATACATTTAAATTAATATATATATATATATGTTTATTATCATCAAACAAAAATCATATACTTGCATATTCAACACTTGGGGCTCGGCCAAATGAACATTGGGCTCGGCCTAAAGGAGTTTTGGGCTCGACCTAGGCCTTGTAGGGCATGGCCATGATGGGTTTTGGAAATTTGTGGGTTGCAACTTGGAAGAAGAGTGTTGTAGAAGATGTAGAAATGGTTTAGCAAGAATTGGAACGGGTTTAAGTGGAAAGAAGTGATTTTTTCCTTATTTGAGAGTTTAAGAAAGGAAGCCATGAATGTGTTTTCTTAAGCTTCTTAGGATTTTGAAATGAAGAAGAAGATTGTAAAAACGAGAATATAATGATAAAGGGGTATATATAGGCTTAGGGAATTAAATAAAAAATATATAAGTGCTTATATTAAAATATATGTATGGATGTATTACCATACCCCTCCACCCCCTTAATTCTGTCCATTTCAAGTGCACCCCTCCTTTCACTATTTAAGCTATGCACTTGTACTTGTGTTGAAAAGGAGCATTATATATATATATATATACGAGTATGGTGGCACGTCCCTTGGATGTGTGCCAAGAAGGAAGGGTGAAAATTTTGTGTGCGCTACAGTTATGGTAGTGAAATATACACACACAGAGACACATACATACATATGTACGCAGATATGTATGTGTATATATCTTTAATAATAGTTGTAATACCTTTGGTGTCACACTTTTTGGTGTCAGCGTTAACTATAAAAAATGCCCCTACTTAATCTTAATATCACTTGAAAATATGATCCAACAATTAAATTTCTTCTACAAATTCAAAACGCTACAAATGTTATTTAATTTTAATATCACCTAAAAATCGGATCTAACAAATAAAATTCTTTTAATAATAGTTGTAATACTTATGCAACTAAAATAATGCAAGTGAGGTATAAGTCACAGTCAAGTTAATGAAATAAGAATTAGTTATACCTTACAGTTAGAGAATAAATAAATTAACCATTGTAGAAGTTGAAAGGTTTCTTATACCGATGGAGTTTTTCTTTGTCGTGGTATCAGTTGTATAAATCATAATCTTAAAGTTGTAATATTTTATTACTATCTTAACTTCTCCACTTAACACCATTGAGAAACAAATTATATAAATTAAGATAGATTATGGAATTTAAATATGCGAATCATATGTGCAAATTAAGAAGTACATGCAACAAATATATAAAATGTGGGCATTACAATAAATGTTAAAAGTTTAATTCTATTTCAATAACCATAGTTGCTTTTTGAGTTTTGAAGTTTAACAAAAAAAATTGAAATGTTTATTATATCGATTTTCATTCATGCATCGATATGGTAATGTACCAAGAATCAACTATGAATCTATTAATAAGATATAACATTCATTTTCTACGAAAAAACATGCAAGTTTTGCAGTAAATTAGCAAGTGATGCACAAATTGTTATTGCAAGACAACCTAATCTTTTCAATTATCTCTTCACCATCGAGGTCGAGTAAACAATATATTTTGCATATGTTACTAAACTTTTGCTATAGATACAAATTACATTATCATATTTCATACATTGCATTCACTATTTAAACAGAAGAAATCTCAAATAAAATGAAAAGGAGAGAAGATACTTTATGCAAACTCTCTGCCTCTAATCTTCAACTCAGCTGCAGAAAAACATCAACTCGGGCTCACTCCATCTGTCTCATTAAAACATGCATACCGATTCAGCGCCCCTGTTCCCGTTTCGTAGGCTGAGATTCACACTTTTGCACCCCTGCTCCATCATTATCTCTGCAGTAGAGATTTTATGATCTAACAGCCCATGACTATACAAATATTTATGCTATCTCAGTCAACATGAAGGGATAAAAAAGTTGAATGCCCTCATAGTGTAATATCCACAATAATCTGAGATTTCATCACTTGATTTTGTATCACCAAGATTTTTTTTTTAATCTTACAAAATGACGTTGACGTGTAAGTAATGTTACATTTCATATAGTATAATTGAAACATGAGAATGTGATAATCAATTGTTGGAATCCAATAACATGGCCGTTGGCAATGACTTTCCTAAAGCACACGTGTCAAATAAATTAATTTTTAACCATTTTACTTTTGCATGAAAAATTCAAGTTGTTAAACCCAGTTTATGTTCATACAATCCTAGCTTGAACTATTGTAACCGAAACTTTAATGCTGATTTATCAAGTAAAGAAGATGAATTGATAACATCAATTAGGTTCTAGTCCACCGGCTTGTGAGTTTCACGAATGCCAAGAAAATCATAAACATTTCTAAATTATGATGTTTGGTTTAGATGTAGCACAGTTGGAACCTTAGTGTATAATATATGACTGAAATAGAAATATAGTAGAAAATTAAAAAAAATTAGTGTTGACCATCCAAATATTGAAATCCAGTAGTTTGAGGACCTATGCAAAAAAATCGTATATATCTTCAGTATCTTATAAAGATTCTTATAGTACAAATAAATTTCCTATTATTGACCATTCTTACTTTTGGCATATTACTTCATATGTGAATAACTTTATCAGATATACACAAATTGCTTTACAAAAGTTACTTGTATACAATATTAAAAATATGACATTTTGTTCACATAAATCAACTTTGTGTGCTGCCACTCCATCTACTCGCTGCATCATTTCAGCTGTGTGATAATTCGTTTTAGGGATATAAAGCCTTACCCAGAGAGCTTCCCATTAAATAAGAACTTAACCTTTGGAGCACCACTGAGAAGTTGCAAAGCTGTAGCTCGTTTTGTAACATGAAATGAGAGCATAGTGAAGGGGCTGGCTTCCATTCGATGCTTGAGTATTTACAGATTCTATACCTCTATAATACCTCATGCAAAAGCTCAGTAGTTCCTGCTTGGTCAAAGGATAACCACCAGAGAATGTAACAAAGATAGTCCTCTCATTGAATATTATTTTGGAATGGTTATTGAGGCTCGCCTACTACAATGACAACATTAGGATTCTGAGGTATTGCTGGCATACCAAAACTAAGGAGAACAGTTCATAAACTATGTCTAACTATAAATTGTGTTTTTGACATATTTTCTATTAATAAAACTAATTCAATTTACATTCATACATAGTTTTGATGGTACATTTAAAATTACCTTTTCTGTTTTGCATTTTTCTCGCCATTTAATTTTTAAAAACAATCAATAGACAAATAAAATCAAATTTTACTACAGTTGCAACCGTTGTTGTCCTAACTTTCAACGATCGGCATGTATCAATCCAATGTAGTCAAATTTTCATTGCTTATTAAATACATCTGTTTGTAATAGGAATTTCAAACACAATCTTCTGCATTGACAGCAAAATTTGAATGTAGATTCTCAAATATCAAAAGTTGATTAAATAACTGCATAATTCTATTTGCATGAGAATAAAATCTACAGAAACGTTCAATTACTAACTTAACCGTACAAAAATGAGAACCAAACAAAAAGAATGAATTAATGACATGCATAGAGTAAAAGAAGCTTATATCTTAGTTGTCTGCAAGAACTTAATAGAAAATACTTTTTCTTGGGTTCTATTTTTATTGTCAAAAGATAGTTATGATAGGTCATTTGGTAAACAGTTATCAAAGTGCGTGTCATTTTAGTTAATCATTTTATAGTTTGATGACAATTGAGCATTCATCATTTACCCATTTGTGGAAAACTTTGAATTTATTTTTTAAAATTGTATTACTCTATTACAGAATATACGGTCATTCCAATGATTAAAAAAAACTTTTTAAAAATGACGTGAAATTGGAAATTTTAAATTGAGGTAAATTGATTAATAAAATATGAAGTTAAATTGAATTAAATCAATAAACGATATCGTTTGAAACCCAATTTTGAAATTTTATTCTAATTTCTTTTGAATACCAAAGTCCGAAGAGGGACAAATTGGTATGTATTCTGAGATATTCCGACTTGAATTCGGAATCCGTATCTTATGTTTAAGGAATTATAGGAGATCGAATCTATCTATCTCTGTGTTGTTTTCGTGCCTGCGAATTTCGAGGACGAAATTCTTTTAAGGGGGGAAGTTTGTAACGACCCTAGATTTTAATTTAATTTAAATTGATAATTAAATTAATTTTTGAATAAAAATAGTAAAATAAATCGATAAAATGGAGCGAGTTTCCCCGGATTCAAGTATATTCTGTATGAATCAATTCAATTTAAAATATTGTAAATATATATATGTATATTGAATTCGAGTTTAAATCTAAGTTTAAAATGGTTTAATAATAATAAATAATAATAGATATTAAGTTATAAATAGAATTGAAAATATATAGGATAAATTATAAAAAAAATATAAATAAAAACCTTAGCTCAAATTTTCACAACGTATTACAATAGGACTTCCTTCATATTTAAAAGTTTTGGCTTGTAAAGGAAAAACAAAATTTTTATAATTATGAAACCATATAAGTAAACACATAGAAATTATAACAACATACTAAAGATAGATTAATTCCATATTGTAACAAAACAAATGAAACAAAAAATATATAAAGTATGAACAAGCTAGGCAAATAAATTATTAAGTGAACACATTAAAATGAATCTAACAACAAATTAAAGTAGAAATTTGTTATATCACAAGGTAAACAAAAAAAATGTAAATATGAGATGAACACATAAAATAACAGTACAACTTGAACAAATACAAACTGAATTGAAAAGCATAAGACAGCAAATATCTCTAGCACATGTGAAACAAAGCAATATGAAGAAACAAATGTATAAAAGAAGAGAATTCATCAACCTGGAAAAGCAAGATGATAAGGCATGTAAACAAAAATGGAAACATATGTACTTAAACCTATCATGTCAGCCGAAACAAGAAAAAAAAAGATATTGTATATAAATAATTTGTTATCTTTGTAAGACCAAAACATAATTCGCAACAGATTATAAGCGTTACAAACCAGCAACAGTTTTTTAAAACGCTACTACACTCTATACTGTATAACGGCTATTGATTTGTAAAGTAATCAACGAAACAGTATGCATACAAACTCCTAACTCAAGTTTGCAACAGCAATATATGGCGACAATAACAGTACAACCAAACTGAGGAAAAAACAGAGCAAACTGAATAGAACGAAGGCAGGCAGTATGATACCGAGATCGTCTGAGGCCTAAAACGTGTCAGTTTCCTTAAGACTTTTAATCGAAGCCTCCCAGGATACAACAGACGTTGACCGCTCGAAATTGTAATGATTATGTCAGTCCGACGGCAACAGATTTGAATCAGGGAAGAGGAAGAATTTACGGACGGAGAAGAAAAGAACAAAAAGTGATTGAATTTGATCAGAAGTCATCACTTATTTATAGTGTTCAAGCGGTCGCGTCTGTTGAGTTTAATTTCAAAAAACCCGCCGCTTGCTAACGGGTCGCACCCGTTCTATCTCTAAGGATCGCACCCAATTCTTTCCAACGGTCGTAGCCGTATTTCAAATCCGCTACTGCTAAAAAATTGCAGTGTTTTTCGTAGCAAAAATAAGGTTTCTTACCCGACCCGACCCGGCGCGGCTCGGGTCGGTCGGTCGGACGGGCGGGCGGCGCGCGCGCGTGTGTGTTCATCAGATTTAGGTCCTCCCTCTCGCACAAAATTACCTGACCCTAAGGGCCAATATAGGGAATGAGGATTTAGTATATATACCCAAATCTTACCTCTTATTTTGCCAATGTGGGACTAATGTATATTTCATTCAAACTCTTTAGGAATTCTAACAATCCCCCACATGAATGATAATATAATATCCCCCACACAAAGTGGAATATGTCAGACTACATATGGAACATTGCTTTATTAAGGATAAGTAGATATTTCACTTTGAACTTTCCCTAGTTAAAACTCATCGGATATACTTGGCTAATCGGTGAATTATTTCATCTTGAACTGTCAGCCGTTATTGTATAACCAGACAATAAGCTTTACAAAGCATTGTTTCCCTTCTCATCCAGTCTCTTGGTTGTGTTCATTTTGGTCCTGAACGATTTCTGGTTCTGCGAGTGTATATAGAGAATAAAAAGCCTGTATTATTTTCGTAGAGCCGACCCAGCTCACACTTACATAGGTGATCGCAACCATTAGGAGTATCCTACATATATCCCACTTGTTGTTTTTACAAGATATGGTCATCATTAAAAAGCATAGCTTTATCCTGTTAATACTTCTGTAGGCATGCATTTAAATTGTGCACCATAGGAATGGAGTTTGTACTATGTCAGAACAAATGCATTACGTCTTGAGTTACTCAGAACTGGTTTGCCTATTGATCCTAGTCCGTGGGATCTCCAGTCGCTAGGATAGGTTTCCGTATAAGATAACTCTTGTTGGTTTAGGCTTTTAAACCCATTCCCCTCGATGCGCAGTCAATTTTCTCTCTTGATAAACCTTTAGTAAATGGATCCGCCAGGTTATCATTTGTTCTCACATAATCTATGGAAATAGTTCCATTTGAGAGTAACTGCCTAACTGTGTTATGGCGTCGACGAATATGTCGTGACTTTCCATTATACACAAAGTTGTGCGCTCTGCTTAGCGCAGCTTGGTTATCACAGTGTATGCATATGGCCGGTACAGGTTTAGGCCAAAATGGAATATCTTCTAAAAAGTGACGAAGCCATTCTGCTTCTTCGCCAGCTTTATCTAATGCAATGAACTCTGATTCCATAGTGGATCGAGCTATGCATGTTTGTTTAGTAGATTTCCATGATACTGCTGCCCCTGCTAGGGTAAAGACATAACCACTTGTCGATTTTGATTCCTCTGAATCTGCAATCCAGTTTGCATCACTATATCCTTCTAAGACGGCAGGATATTTTCCATAATGTAAGGAATAGTTAGCGGTATTTTTTAAATATCCAAGCACTCTCATTAGTGCTTTCCAGTGTTCCTTTCCTGGATTGCTTGTATACCTGCTCAGCCGACTTACTGCATAAGCTATATCTGGCCTTGTGCAATTCATGAGATACATGAGACATCCTATTACACGAGAGTATTCCAGTTGCATTACACTCTCATTAGTGTTTTTATGCAGTACTTCGGATGGATTAAAAGGTGTTCTCACTCCTTTAATTCCATAGTCTTGGAATTTTTCAATCACTTTGTCTACGTAGTGTGACTGAGATAATTCAATTCCATTCGGTGTTCTTATTATTTTGATTCCCAAAATAACATCTGCAACTCCTAAATCTTTCATATCGAAATTGTTGATCAGCATTTTCTTTATGGTATCTATAACTTTGATGTTAGGACCAAAGATTAACATATCGTCCACATATAAACAAATCATGACATATGATTGTCCAACTCGTTTATAATAAACACATTTATCACATTCGTTTATACGAAAACCATTTTTATCATGACACTATCGAATTTTTCGTGCCCTTGTTTTGGAGCTTGTTTGAGTCCGTATAAAGATTTTACTAATCTACAGACTTTATTTTCATTTCCTTTGGAAATAAAACCTTTAGGTTGCTCCATGTAGATCTCCTCATCGAGATCTCCATTTAAGAATGCTGTCTTTACATCCATTTGATGAATTTCTAGTCCATAAATTGATGCAATTGCTATTAGCATTCTTATAGAGGTTATTCGTGTTACTGGCGAATATGTATCAAAGAAGTCCACTCCTTCTTCTTGACGATATCTTTTGGCTACCAATTTAGCTTTATACTTGTCGATAGAGCCATCTGCTTTCATTTTCTTTTTGAAAATCCATTTACAGCCAATAGGTTTTATTCCAGGTGGAATATCAACAATTTCCCAAGTTTTATTACTTAGAATTGAATCAATCTCACTTTGGATTGCTTCTTTCCAACACGAAGATTCAGAAGATGACATGGCCTCCTTATATGTTTGAGGTTCATGTTCAAGTACGTAAGTGAGGAATTCCGAGCCAAATGACTTGAAAATTATGGCCCTTACGCTTCTTCTTGGTTCAGCTTTATCATCTTCAGAATGAGTTTTATCTTCATGTGGGTTAGTTGATTCTTCTCGTATCCTTTTAGGAACATTATTCCCTTCATTCCTTTTGTGTGGAAAAACGTCTTCAAAGAATGAGGCATCTCTTGATTCCATGATTGTATTTACATGAATATCAGGTATATTAGACTTGAATACCAAAAATCTGTAGGCACTACTATTTTGGGCTGGCCCTAGATACTAACAATCTACTGTTTTTGGTCCAAGTTTGACTCTCTTGGGAGGCGGAACTGGAACTTTTGCCAAACACCCCCACACTTTAAGGTATTTAAAACTTGGTTTATGTCCTTTCCATAATTCATATGGAATTGTTCCTGTTTTATTGTGAGGAACCTTATTTAATATGCGATTAGACATATTTAAGGCTTCCCCCCACAAGTTCGTCGGCAGACCAGAAGTTAAAAGTAATGCATTAATCATATCCTTTAACGTTCTGTTCTTCCTCTCGGCTATACCATTTTGTTGTGGTGAATATGGTGCTGTCGTTTGATGAATTATTCCATTTTCTGCGCAGAATTTTTCAAACGGTGATTCATATTCTCCACCTCGATCGGATCTTAATATCTTGATCTTCTTATTTAGCTGATTTTCTACTTCAGATTTATATTTTATAAATGATGTGATTGCTTCATCTTTACTGTTTAAAAGATATACGTTGCAATATCGTGTATAATCATCAATAAATGTGATAAAATACTTTTTCCCACCTCTTATAGGTAAGTTTTTGAAATCACATAAGTCAGTATGAATCATTCCTAATGGTTCAGTATTTCTATCAACAGAATGAAATGGTTTCTTAACCATTTTTGCTTCTACGCATGTCTCACATTTGTAGTTTTTATTCACTTGAATTTTAGGAATTAACTCTAAATTTGCAAGTTTTTTCATTTTTCGGAAATTTATGTGTCCTAATCTATCATGCCATAATAAAGTTTCATGCTCAACGATATAAGAAACTTCCTTTTTATT
Source organism: Allium fistulosum (assembly GCA_030737815.1). Lineage (NCBI taxonomy): Eukaryota > Viridiplantae > Streptophyta > Magnoliopsida > Asparagales > Amaryllidaceae > Allium > Allium fistulosum. The sequence goes on along the minus strand of CM060903.1, from coordinate 1,285,479,131 downwards.
CATAGCATTATCAGAATACACATTATTATTGCCGACTACGGCTACATTTGCCTTAAATAGGCCATCACATAAGTAACCTCTTCCTATGTAGATTCCTGCCTTGGACAGAACCATCTTGTCTGACTCGAAGACCATCTTGAATCCCTTCTTTGAAAGCACGGACCCAGAAATGAGATTCTTGCGGATATCTGGAACATGAAGGACATCATTCAGTTTAACAGTTTTCCCAGAAGTGAACTTGAGGGTGACTGTTCCTTTCCCTTCAATCATTGAAACTGATGAATTTCCCATATAGAGTTTCTCATCTTGATCCAATTTGTTGTAAGTTGAAAATACGGATTTGTCAGAGCATATATGCCTTGTAGCACCCGTGTCCAACCACCATTGTGCAGAATTCTGGATCAAGTTGCATTCAGACACAACTCCTGGAAAGTTGGATTCATCAATATCCATATTTTCCACAGCATTTGCTTCTGAATTATTCTGCTTTTTGAATCTGCAATCCTTCGCTGCATGTCCAGTTTTGCCACAAACCCAACATTGCCCATTGAATTTCTTGGACTGCTTTTGGTTATTCTGTTTATTTTCTGGTGCCTTCCTTTTCTTGTTTTTGTTGAAGTTCTTTTTCTTCTTTGACCCTTCTGCAACAAAGGTCTCTTCGCTTTTAGGTATGGTGACTCCACGATTATCTGCCTCTATCTTCAATCTGACGATGAGGTCTTGCAAGGATATTTCCTTCTTCTTGTGCTTCAAGTAGTTGCGGTAGTCCCTCCAAGATGGTGGCAATTTTCCAGTGATTGCTTCAACCAAGATTGATTCACCAACTTTGTGGCCTTCTGCTTCCATTTCATGGATAATAATTTGCAACTCTTGCACTTGAGAAGTCACCGACTTTGAATCCACTGTTTTATAATCCATAAACTTGTCAACGATGAACTTTTTTAAACTTACATTCTGTGTTTTGTACTTTGTAGCCAATGCATTCCAAAGAGATTTTGCACTCTTTATGTGCTGGTACACTTTGTACAGGACTTTATCAAGGCAGTTGAGAATGTAGTTTCTGCATAAAAAGTCCGAGTGCCGCCACGCATCAATTGTTGGACCAGTATGCTGATTCGTAGCGTTGGTGTTTCATGGCGTAGGTGGCACTGGTTCATCTTCTTCAAGATATTTTTGCAAGCCTAGGGTGGTGAGATAGAATAGCATCTGACTCTGCCATGTTAGAAAATCATCACCTTCAACTTTGAACAGATCTAGCTTGTTCAAACTGGCTGTTTTAATTGTCATTTGTTCCGTTGCCATCTCTGTTTTAGGAAGAAAACAGGAAAAGTCTTAAGATGTTATCTTTGTAAGACCAAAACAGAATTCGCAACAGATTATAAGCGTTACAAACCAGCAACAGTTTTTTAAAACGCTACTACACACTATACTGTATAACGGCTATTGATTTGTAAAGTAATCAACGAAACAGTATGCATACAAACTCCTAACTCAAGTTTGCAACAGCAATATATGGAGACAATAACAGTACAACCAAACTGAGGAAAAAACAGAGCAAACTGAATAGAACGAAGGCAGGCAGTATGATACCGAGATCGTCTGAGGCCTGAAACGTGTCAGTTTCCTTAAGACTTTTAATCGAAGCCTCCCAGGATACAACAGACGTTGACCGCTCGAAATTATAATGATTATGTCAGTCCGACGGCAACAGATTTGAATCAGGGAAGAGGAAGAATTTACGGACGGAGAAGAAAAGAACAAAAAGTGATTGAATTTGATCAGAAGTCATCACTTATTTATAGTGTTCAAGCGGTCGCGTCTGTTGAGTTTAATTTCAAAAAACCCGCCACTTGCTAACGGGTCGCACCCGTTCTATCTCCAAGGATCGCACCCAATTCTTTCCAACGGTCGTAGCCGCATTTCAAATCCGCTACTGCTAAAAAATTGCAGTGTTTTTCGTAGTAAAAATAAGGTTTCTTACCCGACCCGACCCGACGCGGCTCGGGTCGGTCGGTCGGACGGGCGGGCGCCGCGTGCGCGTTTGTGTTCATCAGATTTAGGTCCTCCCTCTCGTACAAAATTACCTGACCCTAAGGGCCAATATAGGGAATGAGGATTTAGTATATATACCCAAATCTTACCTCTTATTTTGCCAATGTGGGACTAATGTATATTTCATTTAAAACTCTTTAGGAATTCTAACAATCCCCCACATGAATGATAATATACTATCCCCCACACAAAGTGGAATATGTCAGACTACATATGGAACATTGCTTTATTAAGGATAAGTAGATATTTCACTTTGAACTTTCCCTAGTTAAAACTCATCGGATATACTTGGCTAATCGGTGAATTATTTCATCTTGAACTGTCAGCCGTTATTGTATAACCAGACAATAAGCTTTACAAAGCATTGTTTCCCTTCTCATCCAATCTCTTGGTTGTGTTCATTTTGGTCCTGAACAATTTCTAGTTCTGCGATTGTATATAGAGAATAAAAAGCCTGTATTATTTTCGTAGAGCCGACCCAGCTCACACTTACATAGGTGATCGCAACCATTAGGAGTATCCTACATATATCCCACTTGTTGTTTTTACAAGATATGGTCATCATTAAAAAGCATAGCTTTATCCTGTTAATACTTCTGTAGGCATGCATTTATATTGTGCACCATAGGAATGGAGTTTGTACTATGTCAGAACAAATTCATTACGTCTTGAGTTACTCAGAACTGGTTTGCCTATTGATCCTAGTCCGTGGGATCTCCAGTCGCTAGGATAGGTTTCCGTATAAGATAACTCTTGTTGGTTTAGGCTTTTAAACCCATTCCCCTCGATGCGCAGTCAATTTTCTCTCTTGATAAACCTTTAGTAAATGGATCCGCCAGGTTATCATTTGTTCTTACATAATCTATGGAAATAGTTCCATTTGAGAGTAACTGCCTAACTGTGTTATGGCGTCGACGAATATGTCGTGACTTTCCATTATACACAAAGTTGTGCGCTCTGCTTAGCGCAGCTTGGTTATCACAGTGTATGCATATGGCCGGTACAGGTTTAGGCCAAAATGGAATATCTTCTAAAAAGTGACGAAGCCATTCTGCTTCTTCGCCTGCTTTATCTAATGCAATGAACTCTGATTCCATAGTGGATCGAGCTATGCATGTTTGTTTAGTAGATTTCCATGATACTGCTGCCCCTGCTAGGGTAAAGACATAACCACTTGTCGATTTTGATTCCTCTGAATCTGCAATCCAGTTTGCATCACTATATCCTTCTAAGACGGCAGGATATTTTCCTTAATGTAAGGAATAGTTAGCGGTATTTTTTAAATATCCAAGCACTCTCATTAGTGCTTTCCAGTGTTCCTTTCTTGGATTGCTTGTATACCTGCTCAGCCGACTTACTGCATAAGCTATATCTGGTCTTGTGCAATTCATGAGATACATGAGACATCCTATTACACGAGAGTATTCCAGTTGCATTACACTCTCATTAGTGTTTTTATGCAGTACTTCGGATGGATTAAAAGGTGTTCTCACTCCTTTAATTCCATAGTCTTGGAATTTTTCAATCACTTTGTCTACGTAGTGTGACTGAGATAATTCAATTCCATTCGGTGTTCTTATTATTTTGATTCCCAAAATAACATCTGCAACTCCTAAATCTTTCATATCAAAATTGTTGATCAGCATTTTCTTTATGGTATCTATAACTTTGATGTTAGGACCAAAGATTAACATATCGTCCACATATAAACAAATCATGACATATGATTGTCCAACTCGTTTATAATAAACACATTTGTCACATTCGTTTATACGAAAACCATTTTTTATCATGACACTATCGAATTTTTCGTGCCATTGTTTTGGAGCTTGTTTGAGTCCGTATAAAGATTTTACTAATCTACATACTTTGTTTTCATTTCCTTTGGAAATAAAACCTTCAGGTTGCTCCATGTAGATCTCCTCATCGAGATCTCCATTTAAGAATGCTGTCTTTACATCCATTTGATGAATTTCTAGTCCATAAATTGATGCAATTGCTATTAGCATTCTTATAGAGGTTATTCGTGTTACTGGCGAATATGTATCAAAGAAGTCCACTCCTTCTTTTTGACGATATCCTTTGGCTACCAATCTAGCTTTATACTTGTCGATAGAGCCATCTGCTTTCATTTTCTTTTTGAAAATCCATTTACAGCCAATAGGTTTTATTCCAGGTGGAATATCAACAATTTCCCAAGTTTTATTACTTAGAATTGAATCAATCTCACTTTGGATTGCTTCTTTCCAACACGAAGATTCAGAAGATGACATGGCCTCCTTATATGTTTGAGGTTCATGTTCAAGTACGTAAGTGAGGAATTCCGAGCCAAATGACTTGGAAATTCTGGCCCTTACGCTTCTTCTTGGTTCAGCTTTATCATCTTCACGATGAGTTTTATCTTCATGTGGGTTAGTTGATTCTTCTCGTATCCTTTTAGGAACATTATTCCCTTCATTCCTTTTGTGTGGAAACACGTCTTCAAAGAATGAGGCATCTCTTGATTCCATGATTGTATTTACATGAATATCAGGTATATTAGACTTGAATACCAAAAAACTGTAGGCACTACTATTTTGGGCTGGCCCTAGATAGTAACAATCTACTGTTTTTGGTCCAAGTTTGACTCTCTTGGGAGGCGGAACTGGAACTTTTGCCAAACACCCCCACACTTTAAGGTATTTAAAACTTGGTTTATGTCCTTTCCATAATTCATATGGAATTGTTCCTGTTTTATTGTGAGGAACCTTATTTAATATGTGATTAGACATATTTAAGGCTTCCCCCCATAAGTTCGTCGGCAGACCAGAAGTTAAAAGTAATGCATTAATCATATCCTTTAAAGTTCGGTTCTTCCTCTCGGCTATACCATTTTGTTGTGGTGAATATGGTGCTGTCGTTTGATGAATTATTTCATTTTCTGCGTAGAATTTTTCAAACGGTGATTCATATTTTCCACCTCGATCGGATCTTAATATCTTGATCTTCTTATTTAGCTGATTTTCTACTTCAGATTTATATTTTATAAATGATGTGATTGCTTCATCTTTACTGTTTAAAAGATATACGTAGCAATATCGTGTATAATCATCAATAAATGTGATAAAATACTTTTTCCCACCTCTTGTAGGTAAGTTTTTGAAATCACATAAGTCAGTATGAATCATTCCCAATGGTTCAGTATTTCTATCAACAGAATGAAATGGTTTCTTAACCATTTTTGCTTCTACGCATGTCTCACATTTGTAGTTTTTATTCACTTGAATTTTAGGAATTAACTCTAAATTTGCAAGTTTTTTCATTTTTCGGAAATTTATGTGTCCTAATCTATCATGCCATAATAAAGTTTCATGCTCAACGATATAAGAAACTTCCTTTTTATTCATAGCATTATCAGAATACACATTATTATTGCCGACTACGGCTACATTTGCCTTAAATAGGCCATCACATAAGTAACCTCTTCCTACGTAGATTCCTGCCTTGGACAGAACCATCTTGTCTGACTCGAAGACCATCTTGAATCCCTTCTTTGAAAGCACGGACCCAGAAATGAGATTCTTGCGGATATCTGGAACACGAAGGACATCATTCAGTTTAACAGTTTCCCCAGAAGTGAACTTGAGGGTGACTGTTCCTTTGCCTTCAATCATTGATACTGATGAATTGCCCATATAGAGTTTCTCATCTTGATCCAATTTGTTGTAAGTTGAAAATACGGATTTGTCAGAGCATATATGCCTTGTAGCACCCGTGTCCAACCACCATTGTGCAGAATTCTGGATCAAGTTGCATTCAGACACAACTCCTGAAAAGTTGGATTCATCAATATCCATATTTTCCACAGCATTTGCTTCTGAATTATTCTGCTTTTTGAATCTGCAATCCTTCGCTGCATGTCCAGTTTTTCCACAAACCCAACATTGCCCATTGAACTTCTTGGACTGCTTTTGGTTATTCTGTTTATTTTCTGGTGCCTTCCTTTTCTTGTTTTTGTTGAAGTTCTTTTTCTTCTTTGACCCTTCTGCAACAAAGGTCTCTTCGCTTTTAGGTATGGTGACTCCACGATTATCTGCCTCTATCTTCAATCTGACGATGAGGTCTTGCAAGGATATTTCCTTCTTCTTGTGCTTCAAATAGTTGCGGTAGTCCCTCCAAGATGGTGGCAATTTTCCAGTGATTGCTTCAACCAAGAATGATTCACCAACTTTGTGGCCTTCTGCTTCCATTTCATGGATAATAATTTGCAACTCTTGCACTTGAGAAGTCACCGACTTTGAATCCACCATTTTATAATCCATAAACTTGTCAACGATGAACTTTTTTAAACTTACATTCTGTGTTTTGTACTTTGTAGCCAATGCATTCCAAAGAGATTTTGCACTCTTTATGGGCTGGTACACTTTGTACAGGACTTTATCAAGGCAGTTGAGAATGTAGTTTCTGCATAAAAGGTCCGAGTGCCGCCACGCATCAATTGTTGGACCAGTATGCTGATTCGTAGCGTTGGTGTTTCATGGCGTAGGTGGCACTGGTTCATCTTCTTCAAGATATTTTTGCAAGCCTAGGGTGGTGAGATAGAATAGCATCTGACTCTGCCATGTCAGAAAATCATCACCTTCACCTTTGAACAGATCTGGCTTGTTCAAACTGGCTGTTTTAATTGTCATTTATTCCGTTGCCATCTCTGTTTTAGGAAGAAAACAGGAAAAGTCTTAAGATGTTATCTTTGTAAGACCAAAACAGAATTCGCAACAGATTATAAGCGTTACAAACCAGCAACAGTTTTTTAAAACGCTACTACACTCTATACTGTATAACGGCTATTGATTTGTAAAGTAATCAACGAAACAGTATGCATACAAACTCCTAACTCAAGTTTGCAACAGCAATATATGGAGACAATAACAGTACAACCAAACTGAGGAAAAAACAGAGCAAACTGAATAGAACGAAGGCAGGCAGTATGATACCGAGATCGTCTGAGGCCTGAAACGTGTCAGTTTCCTTAAGACTTTTAATCGAAGCCTCCCAGGATACAACAGACGTTGACCACTCGAAATTGTAATAATTATGTCAGTCCGACGGCAACAGATTTGAATCAGGGAAGAGGAAGAATTTACGGACGGAGAAGAAAAGAACAAAAAGTGATTGAATTTGATCAGAAGTCATCACTTATTTATAGTGTTCAAGCGGTCGCGTCTGTTGAGTTTAATTTCAAAAAACCTGCCGCTTGCTAACGGGTCGCACCCGTTCTATCTCCAAGGATCGCACCCAATTCCTTCCAACGGTCGTAGCCGTATTTCAAATCCGCTACTGCTAAAAAATTGCAGTGTTTTTCGTAGCAAAAATAAGGTTTCTTACCCGACCCGACCCGGCGCTGCTCGGGTCGGTCGGTCGGACGGGCGGGCGGCGCGCGCGCGTGTGTGTTCATCAGATTTAGGTCCTCCCTCTCGCACAAAATTACCTGACCCTAAGGGCCAATATAGGGAATGAGGATTTAGTATATATACCCAAATCTTACCTCTTATTTTTCCAATGTGGGACTAATGTATATTTCATTCAAACTCTTTAGGAATTCTAACAATCCCCCACATGAATGATAATATACTATCCCCCACACAAAGTGGAATATGTCAGACTACATATGGAACATTGCTTTATTAAGGATAAGTAGATATTTCACTTTGAACTTTCCCTAGTTAAAACTCATCGGATATACTTGGCTAATCGGTGAATTATTTCATCTTGAACTGTCAGCCGTTATTGTATAACCAGACAATAAGCTTTACAAAGCATTGTTTCCCTTCTTATCCAATCTCTTGGTTGTGTTCATTTTGGTCCTGAACAATTTTTGGTTCTGCGAGTGTATATAGAGAATAAAAAGCCTGTATTATTTTCGTAGAGCCGACCCAGCTCACACTTACATAGGTGATCTTAACCATTAGGAGTATCCTACATATATCCTACTTGTTGTTTTTACAAGATATGGTCATCATTAAAAAGCATAGCTTTATCCTGTTAATACTTCTGTAGGCATGCATTTATATTGTGCACCATAGGAATGGAGTTTGTACTATGTCAGAACAAATGCATTACGTCTTGAGTTACTCAGAACTGGTTTGCCTATTGATCCTAGTCCGTGGGATCTCCAGTCGCTAGGATAGGTTTCCGTATAAGATAACTCTTGTTGGTTTAGGCTTTTAAACCCATTCCCCTCGATGCGCAGTCAATTTTCTCTCTTGATAAACCTTTAGTAAATGGATCCGCCAGGTTATCATTTGTTCTCACATAATCTATGGAAATAGTTCCATTTGAGAGTAACTGCCTAACTGTGTTATGACGTCGACGAATATGTCGTGACTTTCCATTATACACAAAGTTGTGCGCTCTGCTTAGCGCTGCTTGGTTATCACAGTGTATGCATATGGCCGGTACAGGTTTAGGCCAAAATGGAATATCTTCTAAAAAGTGATGAAGCCATTCTGCTTCTTCGCCTGCTTTATCTAATGCAATGAACTCTGATTCCATAGTGGATCGAGCTATGCATGTTTGTTTAGTAGATTTCCATGATACTGCTGCCCCTGCTAGGGTAAAGACATAACCACTTGTCGATTTTGATTCCTCTGAATCTGCAATCCAGTTTGCATCACTATATCCTTCTAAGACGGCAGGATATTTTCCATAATGTAAGGAATAGTTAGCGGTATTTTTTAAATATCCAAGCACTCTCATTAGTGCTTTCCAGTGTTCCTTTCCTGGATTTCTTGTATACCTGCTCAGCCGACTTACTGCATAAGCTATATCTAGTCTTGTGCAATTCATGAGATACATGAGACATCCTATTACACGAGAGTATTCCAGTTGCATTACACTCTCATTAGTGTTTTTACGCAGTACTTCGGATGGATTAAAAGGTGTTCTCACTCCTTTAATTCCATAGTCTTGGAATTTTTCAATCACTTTGTCTACGTAGTGTGACTGAGATAATTCAATTCCATTCGGTGTTCTTATTATTTTGATTCCCAAAATAACATCTGCAACTCCTAAATCTTTCATATCGAAATTGTTGATCAGCATTTTCTTTATGGTATCTATAACTTTGATGTTAGGACCAAAGATTAACATATCGTCCACATATAAACAAATCATGACATATGATTGTCCAACTCGTTTATAATAAATACATTTATCACATTCGTTTATACGAAAACCATTTTTTATCATGACACTATCGAATTTTTCGTGCCATTGTTTTGGAGCTTGTTTGAGTCCGTATAAAGATTTTACTAATCTACAGACTTTTTTTTCATTTCCTTTGGAAATAAAACCTTCAGGTTGCTCCATGTAGATCTCCTCATCGAGATCTCCATTTAAGAATGCTGTCTTTACATCCATTTGATGAATTTCTAGTCCATAAATTGATGCAATTGCTATTAGCATTCTTATAGAGGTTATTCGTGTTACTGGCGAATATGTATCAAAGAAGTCCACTCCTTCTTTTTGACGATATCCTTTGGCTACCAATCTAGCTTTATACTTGTCGATAGAGCCATCTGCTTTCATTTTCTTTTTGAAAATCCATTTACAGCCAATAGGTTTTATTCCAGGTGGAATATCAACAATTTATCAAGTTTTATTACTTAGAATTGAATCAATCTCACTTTGGATTGCTTCTTTCCAACACGAAGATTCAGAAGATGACATGGCCTCCTTATATGTTTGAGGTTCATGTTCAAGTACGTAAGTGAGGAATTCCGAGCCAAATGACTTGGAAATTCTGGCCCTTACGCTTCTTCTTGGTTCAGCTTTATCATCTTCACGATGAGTTTTATCTTCATGTGGGTTAGTTGATTCTTCTCGTATCCTTTTAGGAACATTATTCCCTTCATTCCTTTTGTGTGGAAACACGTCTTCAAAGAATGAGGCATCTCTTGATTCCATGATTGTATTTACATGAATATCAGGTATATTAGACTTGAATACCAAAAATCTGTAGGCACAACTATTTTGGGCTGGCCCTAGATAGTAACAATCTACTGTTTTTGGTCCAAGTTTGACTCTCTTGAGAGGCGGAACTGGAACTTTTGCCAAACACCCCCACACTTTAAGGTATTTAAAACTTGGTTTATGTCCTTTCCATAATTCATATGGAATTGTTCCTGTTTTATTATGAGGAACCTTATTTAATATGTGATTAGACATATTTAAGGCTTCCCCCCACAAGTTCGTCGGCAGACCAGAAGTTAAAAGTAATGCATTAATCATATCCTTTAACGTTCTGTTCTTCCTCTCGGCTATACCATTTTGTTGTGGTGAATATGGTGCTGTCGTTTGATGAATTATTCCATTTTCTGCGCAGAATTTTTCAAACGGTGATTCATATTCTCCACCTCGATCGGATCTTAATATCTTAATCTTCTTATTTAGCTGATTTTCTACTTCAGATTTATATTTTATAAATGATGTGATTGCTTCATCTTTACTGTTTAAAAGATATACGTAGCAATATCGTGTATAATCATCAATAAATGTGATAAAATACTTTTTCCCACCTCTTGTAGGTAAGTTTTTGAAATCACATAAGTCAGTATGAATCATTCCCAATGGTTCAGTATTTCTATCAACAGAATGAAATGGTTTCTTAACCATTTTTGCTTCTACGCATGTCTCACATTTGTAGTTTTTATTCACTTGAATTTTAGGAATTAACTCTAAATTTGCAAGTTTTTTCATTTTTCGAAAATTTATGTGTCCTAATCTATCATGCCATAATAAAGTTTCATGCTCAACGATATAAGAAACTTCCTTTTTATTCATAGCATTATCAGAATACACATTATTATTGCCGACTACGGCTACATTTGCCTTAAATAGGCCATCACATAAGTAACCTCTTCCTATGTAGATTCCTGCCTTGGACAGAACCATCTTGTCTGACTCGAAGACCATCTTGAATCCCTTCTTTGAAAGCACGGACCCAGAAATGAGATTCTTGTGGATATCTGGAACATGAGGGACATCATTCAGTTTAACAGTTTTCCCAGAAGTGAACTTGAGGGTGACTGTTCCTTTGCCTTCAATCATTGAAACTGATGAATTGCCCATATAGAGTTTCTCATCTTGATCCAATTTGTTGTAAGTTGAAAATACGGATTTGTCAGAGCATATATGCCTTGTAGCACCCGTGTCCAACCACCATTGTGCAGAATTCTGGATCAAGTTGCATTCAGACACAACTCCTGAAAAGTTGGATTCATCAATATCCATATTTTCCACAGCATTTGCTTCTGAATTATTCTGCTTTTTGAATCTGCAATCCTTCGCTGCATGTCCAGTTTTGCCACAAACCCAACATTGCCCATTGAACTTCTTGGACTGCTTTTGGTTATTCTGTTTATTTTCTGGTGCCTTCCTTTTCTTATTTTTGTTGAAGTTCCTTTTCTTCTTTGACCCTTCTGCAACAAAGGTCTCTTCGCTTTTAGGTATGGTGACTCCACGATTATCTGCCTCTATCTTCAATCTGACGATGAGGTCTTGCAAGAATATTTCCTTCTTCTTGTGCTTCAAGTAGTTGCGGTAGTCCCTCCAAGATGGTGGCAATTTTCCAGTGATTGCTTCAACCAAGAATGATTCACCAACTTTGTGGCCTTCTGCTTCCATTTCATGGATAATAATTTGCAACTCTTGCACTTGAGAAGTCACCGACTTTGAATCCACCATTTTATAATCCATAAACTTGTCAACAATGAACTTTTTTAAACGTACATTCTGTGTTTTGTACTTTGTAGCCAATGCATTCCAAAGAGATTTTGCACTCTTTATGGGCTGGTACACTTTGTACAGGACTTTATCAAGGCAGTTGAGAATGTAGTTTCTGCATAAAAAGTCCGAGTGCCGCCACGCATCAATTGTGGACCAGTATGCTGATTCGTAGCGTTGGTGTTTCCTGGCGTAGGTGGCACTGGTTCATCTTCTTCAAGATATTTTTGCAAGCCTAGGGTGGTGAGATAGAATAGCATCTGACTCTGCCATGTCAGAAAATCATCACCTTCACCTTTGAACAGATCTGGCTTGTTCAAACTGGCTGTTTTAATTGTCATTTGTTCCGTTGCCATCTCTGTTTTAGGAAGAAAACAGGAAAAGTCTTAAGATGTTATCTTTGTAAGACCAAAACAGAATTCGCAACAGATTATAAGCATTACAAACCAGCAACAGTTTTTTAAAACGCTACTACACTCTATACTGTATAACGGCTATTGATTTGTAAAGTAATCAACGAAACAGTATGCATACAAACTCCTAACTCAAGTTTGCAACAGCAATATATGGAGACAATAACAGTACAACCAAACTGGGGAAAAAACAGAGCAAACTGAATAGAACGAAGGCAGGCAGTATGATACCGAGATCGTTTGAGGCCTGAAACGTGTCAGTTTCCTTAAGACTTTTAATCGAAGCCTCCCAGGATACAACAGACGTTGACCGCTCGAAATTGTAATTATTATGTCAGTCCGACGGCAACAGATTTGAATTAGGGAAGAGGAAGAATTTACGGACGGAGAAGAAAAGAACAAAAAGTGATTGAATTTGATCAGAAGTCATCACTTATTTATAGTGTTCAAACGGTCGCGTCTGTTGAGTTTAATTTTAAAAAACCCGCCGCTTGCTAACGGGTCGCACCCGTTCTATCTCCAAGGATCGCACCCAATTCCTTCCAACGGTCGTAGCCGTATTTCAAATCCGCTACTGCTAAAAAATTGCAGTGTTTTTCGTAGCAAAAATAAGGTTTCTTACCCGACCCGACCCGGCGCTGCTCGGGTCGGTCGGTCGGACGGGCGGGCGGCGCACGCGCGTGTGTGTTCATCAGATTTAGGTCCTCCCTCTCGCACAAAATTACCTGACCCTAAGGGCCAATATAGGGAATGAGGATTTAGTATATATACCCAAATCTTACCTCTTATTTTGCCAATGTGGGACAAATGTATATTTCATTCAAACTCTTTAGGAATTCTAACAATCCCCCACATGAATGATAATATACTATCCCCCACACAAAGTGGAATATGTCAGAATACATATGGAACATTGCTTTATTAAGGATAAGTAGATATTTCACTTTGAACTTTCCCTAGTTAAAACTCATCGGATATACTTGGCTAATCGGTGAATCATTTCATCTTGAACTGTCAGCCGTTATTGTATAACCAGACAATAAGCTTTACAAAGCATTGTTTCCCTTCTCATCCAATCTCTTGGTTGTGTTTATTTTGGTCTTGAACAATTTCTGGTTCTGCGAGTGTATATAGAGAATAAAAAGCCTGTATTATTTTCGTAGAGCCGACCCAGCTCACACTTACATAGGTGATCGCAACCATTAGGAGTATCATACATACATCCCACTTGTTGTTTTTACAAGATATGGTCATCATTAAAAAGCATAGCTTTATCCTGTTAATACTTCTGTAGGCATGCATTTATATTGTGCACCATAGGAATGGAGTTTGTACTATGTCAGAACAAATGCATTACGTCTTGAGTTACTCAGAACTGGTTTGCCTATTGATCCTAGTCCGTGGGATCTCCAGTCGCTAGGATAGGTTTCCGTATAAGATAACTCTTGTTGGTTTAGGCTTTTAAACCCATTCCCCTCGATGCGCAGTCAATTTTCTCTCTTGATAAACCTTTAGTAACTGGATCCGCCAGGTTATCATTTGTTCTCACATAATCTATGGAAATAGTTCCATTTGAGAGTAACTGCCTAACTGTGTTATGGCGTCGACGAATATGTCGTGACTTTCCATTATACACAAAGTTGTGCGCTCTGCTTAGCGCAGCTTGGTTATCACAGTGTATGCATATGGCCGGTACAGGTTTAGGCCAAAATGGAATATCTTCTAAAAAATGACGAAGCCATTCTGCTTCTTCGCCTGCTTTATCTAATGCAATGAACTCTGATTCCATAGTGGATCGAGCTATGCATGTTTGTTTAGTAGATTTCCATGATACTGCTGCCCCTGCTAGGGTAAAGACATAACCACTTGTCGATTTTGATTCCTCTGAATCTGCAATCCAGTTTGCATCACTATATCCTTCTAAGACGGCAGAATATTTTCCATAATGTAAGGAATAGTTAGCGGTATTTTTTAAATATCCAAGCACTCTCATTAGTGCTTTCCAGTGTTCCTTTCCTGGATTGCTTGTATACCTGCTCAGCCGACTTACTGCATAAGCTATATCTGGTCTTGTGCAATTCATGAGATACATGTGACATCCTATTACACGAGAGTATTCCAGTTGCATTACACTCTCATTAGTGTTTTTATGCAGTACTTCGGAGGATTAAAAGGTGTTCTCACTCCTTTAATTCCATAGTCTTGGAATTTTTCAATCACTTTGTCTACGTAGTGTGACTGAGATAATTCAATTCCATTCGGTGTTCTTATTATTTTGATTCCCAAAATAACATCTGCAACTCCTAAATCTTTCATATCGAAATTGTTGATCAGCATTTTCTTTATGGTATCTATAACTTTGATGTTAGGACCAAAGATTAACATATCGTCCACATATAAACAAATCATGACATATGATTGTCCAACTCGTTTATAATAAACACATTTATCACATTCGTTTATACGAAAACCATTTTTTATCATGACACTATCGAATTTTTCGTGCCATTGTTTTGGAGCTTGTTTGAGTCCGTATAAAGATTTTACTAATCTACAGACTTTGTTTTCATTTCCTTTGGAAATAAAACCTTCAGGTTGCTCCATGTAGATCTCCTCATCGAGATCTCCATTTAAGAATGCTGTCTTTACATCCATTTGATGAATTTCTAGTCCATAAATTGATGCAATTGCTATTAGCATTCTTATAGAGGTTATTCGTGTTACTGGCGAATATGTATCAAAGAAGTCCACTCCTTCTTTTTGACGATATCCTTTGGCTACCAATCTAGCTTTATACTTGTCGATAGAGCCATCTGCTTTCATTTTCTTTTTGAAAATCCATTTACAGCCAATAGGTTTTATTCCAGGTGGAATATCAACAATTTCCCAAGTTTTATTACTTAGAATTGAATCAATCTCACTTTGGATTGCTTCTTTCCAACACGAAGATTCAGAAGATGACATGGCCTCCTTATATGTTTGAGGTTCATGTTCAAGTATGTAAGTGAGGAATTCCGAGCCAAATGACTTGGAAATTCTGGCCCTTACGCTTCTTCTTGGTTCAGCTTTATCATCTTCACGATGAGTTTTATCTTCATGTGGGTTAGTTGATTCTTCTCGTATCCTTTTAGGAACATTATTCCCTTCATTCCTTTTGTGTGGAAACACATCTTCAAAGAATGAGGCATCTCTTGATTCCATGATTGTATTTACATGAATATCAGGTATATTAGACTTGAATACCAAAAATCTGTAGGCACTACTATTTTGGGCTGGCCCTAGATAGTAACAATCTACTGTTTTTGGTCCAAGTTTGACTCTCTTGGGAGGCGGAACTGGAACTTTTGCCAAACACCCCCACACTTTAAGGTATTTAAAACTTGGTTTATGTCCTTTCCATAATTCATATGGAATTGTTCCTGTTTTATTGTGAGGAACCTTATTTAATATGTGATTAGACATATTTAAGGCTTCCCCCCATAAGTTCGTCGGCAGACCAGAAGTTAAAAGTAATGCATTAATCATATCCTTTAAAGTTCGGTTCTTCCTCTCGGCTATACCATTTTGTTGTGGTGAATATGGTGCTGTCGTTTGATGAATTATTTCATTTTCTGCGTAGAATTTTTCAAACGGTGATTCATATTTTCCACCTCGATCGGATCTTAATATCTTGATCTTCTTATTTAGCTGATTTTCTACTTCAGATTTATATTTTATAAATGATGTGATTGCTTCATCTTTACTGTTTAAAAGATATACGTAGCAATATCGTGTATAATCATCAATAAATGTGATAAAATACTTTTTCCCACCTCTTGTAGGTAAGTTTTTGAAATCACATAAGTCAGTATGAATCATTCCCAATGGTTCAGTATTTCTATCAACAGAATGAAATGGTTTCTTAACCATTTTTGCTTCTACGCATGTCTCACATTTGTAGTTTTTATTCACTTGAATTTTAGGAATTAACTCTAAATTTGCAAGTTTTTTCATTTTTCGGAAATTTATGTGTCCTAATCTATCATGCCATAATAAAGTTTCATGCTCAACGATATAAGAAACTTCCTTTTTATTCATAGCATTATCAGAATACACATTATTATTGCCGACTACGGCTACATTTGCCTTAAATAGGCCATCACATAAGTAACCTCTTCCTACGTAGATTCCTGCCTTGGACAGAACCATCTTGTCTGACTCGAAAACCATCTTGAATTCCTTCTTTGAAAGCACGGACCCAGAAATGAGATTCTTGCGGATATCTGGAAAATGAAGGACATCATTCAGTTTAACAGTTTTCCCAGAAGTGAACTTGAGGGTGACTGTTCCTTTGCCTTCAATCATTGAAACTGATGAATTGCCCATATAGAGTTTCTCATCTTGATCCAATTTGTTGTAAGTTGAAAATACGGATTTGTCAGAGCATATATGCCTTGTAGCACCCGTGTCCAACCACCATTGTGCGGAATTCTGGATCAAGTTGCATTCCGACACAACTCCTGAAAAGTTGGATTCATCAATATCCATATTTTCCACAGCATTTGCTTCTGAATTATTCTGCTTTTTGAATCTGCAATCCTTCGCTGCATGTCCAGTTTTGCCACAAACCAAACATTGCCCATTGAACTTCTTGGACTGCTTTTGGTTATTCTGTTTATTTTCTGGTGCCTTCCTTTTCTTGTTTTTGTTGAAGTTCTTTTTCTTCTTTGACCCTTCTGCAACAAAGGTCTCTTCGCTTTTAGGTATGGTGACTCCACGATTATCTGCCTCTATCTTCAATCTGACGATGAGGTCTTGCAAGGATATTTCCTTCTTCTTGTGCTTCATGTAGTTGCGGTAGTCCCTCCAAGATGGTGGCAATTTTCCAGTGATTGCTTCAACCAAGAATGATTCACCAACTTTGTGGCCTTCTGCTTCCATTTCATGGATAATAATTTGCAACTCTTGCACTTGAGAAGTCACCGACTTTGAATCCACCATTTTATAATCCATAAACTTGTAAACGATGAACTTTTTTAAACTTACATTCTGTGTTTTGTACTTTGTAGCCAATGGATTCCAAAGAGATTTTGCACTCTTTATGGGCTGGTACACTTTGTACAGGACTTTATCAAGGCAGTTGAGAATGTAGTTTCTGCATAAAAAGTCCGAGTGCCGCCACGCATCAATTGTTGGACCAGTATGCTGATTCGTAGCGTTGGTGTTTCCTAGCGTAGGTGGCACTGGTTCATCTTCTTCAAGATATTTTTGCAAGCCTAGGGTGGTGAGATAGAATTGCATCTGACTCTGCCATGTCAGAAAATCATCACCTTCACCTTTGAACAGATCTGGCTTGTTCAAACTGGCTGTTTTAATTGTCATTTGTTCCGTTGCCATCTCTGTTTTAGGAAGAAAACAGGAAAAGTCTTAAGATGTTATCTTTGTAAGACCAAAACAGAATTCGCAACAGAGCGTTACAAACCAGCAGCAGTTTTTTAAAATGCTACTACACTCTATACTGTATAACGGCTATTGATTTGTAAAGTAATCAACGAAACAGTATGCATACAAACTCCTAACTCAAGTTTGCAACAGCAATATATGGAGACAATAACAGTACAACCAAACTGAGGAAAAAACAGAGCAAACTGAATAGAACGAAGGCAGGCAGTATGATACCGAGATCGTCTGAGGCCTGAAACGTGTCAGTTTCCTTAAGACTTTTAATCGAAGCCTCCTAGGATACAACAGACGTTGACCGCTCGAAATTGTAATGATTATGTCAGTCCGACGGCAACAGATTTGAATCAGGGAAGAGGAAGAATTTACGGACGGAGAAGAAAAGAACAAAAAGTGATTGAATTTGATCAGAAGTCATCACTTATTTATAGTGTTCAAACGGTCGCGTCTGTTGAGTTTAATTTCAAAAAACCCGCCGCTTGCTAACGGGTCGCACCCGTTCTATCTCCAAGGATCGCACCCAATTCCTCCCAACGGTCGTAGCCATATTTCAAATCTGCTACTGCTAAAAAATTGCAGTGTTTTTCGTAGCAAAAATAAGGTTTCTTTCCCGACCCGACCCGGCGCGGCACGGGTCGGTCGGTCGGACGGGCGGGCGGCGCGCGCGCGTGTGTGTTCATCAGATTTAGGTCCTCCCTCTCGCACAAAATTACCTGACCCTAAGGGCCAATATAGGGAATGAGGATTTAGTATATATACCCTAATCTTACCTCTTATTTTGCCAATGTGGGACTAATGTATATTTCATTCAAACTCTTTAGGAATTCTAACAATCCCCCACATGAATGATAATATACTATCCCCCACACAAAGTGGAGTATGTCAGACTACATATGGAACATTGCTTTATTAAGGATAAGTAGATATTTCACTTTGAACTTTCCCTAGTTAAAACTCATCGGATATACTTGGCTAATCGGTGAATTATTTCATCTTGAACTATCAGTCGTTACTGTATAACCAGACAATAAGCTTTACAAAGCATTGTTTCCCTTCTCATCCAATCTCTTGGTTGTGTTCATTTTGGTCCTGAACAATTTCAGGTTCTGCGAGTGTATATAGAGAATAAAAAGCCTGTATTATTTTCATAGAGCCGACCCAGCTCACACTTACATAGGTGATCGCAACCATTAGGAGTATCCTACATATATCCCACTTGTTGTTTTTACAAGATATGGTCATCATTAAAAAGCATAGCTTTATCCTGTTAATACTTCTGTAGGCATGCATTTATATTGTGCACCATAGGAATGGAGTTTGTACTATGTCAGAACAAATGCATTACGTCTTGAGTTACTCAGAACTGGTTTGCCTATTGATCCTAGTCCATGGGATCTCCAGTCGTTGGATAGGTTTCCGTATAAGATAACTCTTGTTGGTTTAGGCTTTTAAACCCATTCCCCTCGATGCGCAGTCAATTTTCTCTCTTGATAAACCTTTAGTAAATGGATCCGCCAGGTTATCATTTGTTCTCACATAATCTATGGAAATAGTTCCATTTGAGAGTAACTGCATAACTGTGTTATGGCGTCGACGAATATGTCGTGACTTTCCATTATACACAAAGTTGTGCGCTCTGCTTAGCGCAGCTTGGTTATCACAGTGTATGCATATGGCCGGTACAGGTTTAGGCCAAAATGGAATATCTTCTAAAAAGTGACGAAGCCATTCTGCTTCTTCGCCTGCTTTATCTAATGCAATGAACTCTGATTCCATAGTGGATCGAGCTATGCAAGTTTGTTTAGTAGATTTCCATGATACTGCTGCCCCTGCTAGGGTAAAGACATAACCACTTGTCGATTTTGATTCCTCTGAATCTGCAATCCAGTTTGCATCACTATATCCTTCTAAGACGGCAGGATATTTTCCATAATGTAAGGAATAGTAAGCGGTATTTTTTAAATATCCAAGCACTCTCATTAGTGCTTTCCAGTGTTCCTTTCCTGGATTGCTTGTATACCTGCTCAGCCGACTTACTGCATAAGCTATATCTGGTCTTGTGCAATTCATGAGATACATGAGACATCCTATTACACGAGAGTATTCCAGTTGCATTACACTCTCATTAGTGTTTTTATGCAGTACTTCGGATGGATTAAAAGGTGTTCTCACTCCTTTAATTCCATAGTCTTGGAATTTTTCAATCACTTTGTCTACGTAGTGTGACTGAGATAATTCAATTCCATTCGGTGTTCTTATTATTTTGATTCCCAAAATAACATCTGCAACTCCTAAATCTTTCATATCGAAATTGTTGATCAGCATTTTCTTTATGGTATATATAACTTTAATGTTAGGACCAAAGATTAACATATCGTCCACATATAAACAAATCATGACATATGATTGTCCAACTCGTTTATAATAAACACATTTATCACATTCGTTTATACGAAAACCATTTTTTATCATGACACTATCGAATTTTTCGTGCCATTGTTTTGGAGCTTGTTTGAGTCCGTATAAAGATTTTACTAATCTACAGACTTTGTTTTCATTTCCTTTGGAAATAAAACCTTCAGGTTGCTCCATGAAGATCTCCTCATCGAGATATCCATTTAAGAATGCTGTCTTTACATCCATTTGATGAATTTCTAGTCCATAAATTGATGCAATTGCTATTAGCATTCTTATAGAGGTTATTCGTGTTACTGGCGAATATGTATCAAAGAAGTCCACTCCTTCTTTTTGACGATATCCTTTGGCTACCAATCTAGCTTTATACTTGTCGATAGAGCCATCTGCTTTCATTTTCTTTTTGAAAATCCATTTACAGCCAATAGGTTTTATTCCAGGTGGAATATCAACAATTTCCCAAGTTTTATTACTTAGAATTGAATCAATCTCACTTTGGATTGCTTCTTTCCAACACGAAGATTCAGAAGATGACATGGCCTCCTTATATGTTTGAGGTTCATGTTCAAGTATGTAAGTGAGGAATTCCGAGCCAAATGACTTGGAAATTCTGGCCCTTACGCTTCTTCTTGGTTCAACTTTATCATCTTCACGATGAGTTTTATCTTCATGTGGGTTAGTTGATTCTTCTCGTATCCTTTTAGGAACATTATTCCCTTCATTCCTTTTGTGTGGAAACACGTCTTCAAAGAATGAGGCATCTCTTGATTCCATGATTGTATTTACATGAATATCAGGTATATTAGACTTGAATACCAAAAATCTGTAGGCACTACTATTTTGGGCTGGCCCTAGATAGTAACAATCTACTGTTTTTGGTCCAAGTTTGACTCTCTTGGGAGGCGGAACTGGAACTTTTGCCAAACACCCCCACACTTTAAGGTATTTAAAACTTGGTTTATGTCCTTTCCATAATTCATATGGAATTGTTCCTGTTTTATTGTGAGGAACCTTATTTAATATGTGATTAGACATATTTAAGGCTTCCCCCCACAAGTTCGTCGGCAGACCAGAAGTTAAAAGTAATGCATTAATCATATCCTTTAACGTTCTGTTCTTCCTCTCGGCTATACCATTTTGTTGTGGTGAATACGGTGCTGTCGTTTGATGAATTATTCCATTTTCTGCACAGAATTTTTCAAACGGTGATTCATATTCTCCACCTCGATCGGATCTTAATATCTTGATCTTCTTATTTAGCTGATTTTCTACTTCAGATTTATATTTTATAAATGATGTGATTGCTTCATCTTTACTGTTTAAAAGATATACGTAGCAATATCGTGTATAATCATCAATAAATGTGATAAAATACTTTTTCCCACCTCTTGTAGGTAAGTTTTTGAAATCACATAAGTCAGTATGAATCATTCCCAATGGTTCAGTATTTCTATCAACAGAATGAAATGGTTTCTTAACCATTTTTGCTTCTACGCATGTCTCACATTTGTAGTTTTTATTCACTTGAATTTTAGGAATTAACTCTAAATTTGCAAGTTTTTTCATTTTTCGGAAATTTATGTGTCCTAATCTATCATGCCATAATAAAGTTTCATGCTCAACGATATAAGAAACTTCCTTTTTATTCATAGCATTATCAGAATACACATTATTATTGCCGACTACGGCTACATTTGCCTTAAATAGGCCATCACATAAGTAACCTCTTCCTATGTAGATTCCTGCCTTGGACAGAACCATCTTGTCTGACTCGAAGACCATCTTGAATCCCTTCTTTGAAAGCACGGACCCAGAAATGAGATTCTTGCGGATATCTGGAACATGATGGACATCATTCGGTTTAACAGTTTTCCCAGAAGTGAACTTGAGGGTGACTGTTCCTTTGCCTTCAATCATTGAAACTGATGAATTGCCCATATAGAGTTTCTCATCTTGATCCAATTTGTTGTAAGTTGAAAATACGGATTTGTAAGAGCATATATGCCTTGTAGCACCCGTGTCCAACCACCATTGTGCGGAATTCTAGATCAAGTTGCATTCAGACACAACTCCTGAAAAGTTGGATTCATCAATATCCATATTTTCCACAGCATTTGCTTCTGAATTATTCTGCTTTTTGAATCTGCAATCCTTTGCTGCATGTCCAGTTTTGCCACAAACCCAACATTGCCCATTGAACTTCTTGGACTGCTTTTGGTTATTCTGTTTATTTTCTGGTGCCTTCCTTTTCTTGTTTTTGTTGAAGTTCTTTTTCTTCTTTGACCCTTCTGCAACAAAGGTCTCTTCGCTTTTAGGTATGGTGACTCCACGATTATCTGCCTCTATCTTCAATCTGACGATGAGGTCTTGCAAGGATATTTCCTTCTTCTTGTGCTTCAAGTAGTTGCGGTAGTCCCTCCAAGATGGTGGCAATTTTCCAGTGATTGCTTCAACCAAGAATGATTCACCAACTTTGTGGCCTTCTGCTTCCATTTCATGGATAATAATTTGCAACTCTTGCACTTGAGAAGTCACCGACTTTGAATCCACCATTTTATAATCCATAAACTTGTCAACGATGAACTTTTTTAAACTTACATTCTGTGTTTTGTACTTTGTAGCCAATGCATTCCAAAGAGATTTTGCACTCTTTATGGGCTGGTACACTTTGTACAGGACTTTATCAAGGCAGTTGAGAATGTAGTTTCTGCATAAAAAGTCCGAGTGCCGCCACGCATCAATTGTTGGACCAGTATGCTGATTCGTAGCATTGGTGTTTCCTGGCGTAGGTGGCACTGGTTCATCTTCTTCAAGATATTTTTGCAAGCCTAGGGTGGTGAGATAGAATAGCATCTGACTCTGCCATGTCAGAAAATCATCACCTTCACCTTTGAACAGATCTGGCTTGTTCAAACTGGCTGTTTTAATTGTCATTTGTTCCGTTGCCATCTCTGTTTTAGGAAGAAAACAGGAAAAGTCTTAAGATGTTATCTTTGTAAGACCAAAACAGAATTCGTAACAGATTATAAGCGTTACAAACCAGCAACAGTTTTTTAAAACGCTACTACACTCTATACTGTATAACGGCTATTGATTTGTAAAGTAATCAACGAAACAGTATGCATACAAACTCCTAACTCAAGTTTGCAACAGCAATATATGGAGACAATAACAGTACCACCAAACAGAGGAAAAAACAGAGCAAACTGAATAGAACGAAGGCAGGCAGTATGATACCGAGATCGTCTGAGGCCTGAAACGTGTCAGTTTCCTTAAGACTTTTAATCGAAGACTCCCAGGATACAACAGACGTTGACCGCTCGAAATTGTAATGATTATGTCAGTCCGACGGCAACAGATTTGAATCAGGGAAGAGGAAGAATTTACGAACGGAGAAGAAAAGAACAAAAAGTGATTGAATTTGATCAGAAGTCATCACTTATTTATAGTGTTCAAACGGTCGCGTCTGTTGAGTTTAATTTCAAAAAACCCGCCGCTTGCTAACGGGTCGCACCCGTTCTATCTCCAAGGATCGCACCCAATTCCTTCCAACGGTCGTAGCCGTATTTCAAATCTGCTACTGCTAAAAAATTGCAGTGTTTTTCGTAGCAAAAATAAGGTTTCTTACCCGACCCGACCCGGCTCGGGTCGGTCGGTCGGACGGGCGGGCGGCGCGCACGTGTGTGTGTTCATCAGATTTAGGTCCTCCCTCTCGCACAAAATTACCTGACCCTAAGGGCCAATATAGGGAATGAGGATTTAGTATATATACCCAAATCTTCCTCTTATTTTGCCAATGTGGGACTAATGTATATTTCATTCACACTCTTTAGGAATTCTAACAATCCCCCACATGAATGATAATATACTATCCCCCACACAAAGTGGAATATGTCAGACTACATATGGAACATTGCTTTATTAAGGATAAGTAGATATTTCACTTTGAACTTTCCCTAGTTAAAACTCATCGGATATACTTGGCTAATCGGTGAATTATTTCATCTTGAACTGTCAGCCGTTATTGTATAACCAGACAATAAGCTTTACAAAGCATTGTTTCCCTTCTCATCCAATCTCTTGGTTGTGTTCATTTTGGTCCTGAACAATTTCTGGTTCTGCAAGTGTATATAGAGAATAAAAAGCCTGTATTATTTTCATAGAGCCGACCCAGCTCACACTTACATAGGTGATCGCAACCATTAGGAGTATCCTACATATATCCCACTTGTTGTTTTTACAAGATATGGTCATCATTAAAAAGCATAGCTTTATCCTGTTAATACTTCTGTAGGCATGCATTTATATTGTGCACCATAGGAATGGAGTTAGTACTATGTCAGAACAAATGCATTACGTCTTGAGTTACTCAGAACTGGTTTGCCTATTGATCCTAGTCCGTGGGATCTCCAGTCGCTAGGATAGGTTTCCGTATAAGATAACTCCCTTTGGTTTAGGCTTTCAAACCCATTCCCCTCGATGCGCAGTCAATTTTCTCTCTTGATAAACCTTTAGTAAATGGATCCGCCAGGTTATCATTTGTTCTCACATAATCTATGGAAATAGTTCCATTTGAGAGTAACTGCCTAACTGTGTTATGGCGTCGACGAATATATCGTGACTTTCCATTATACACAAAGTTGTGCGCTCTGCTTAGCGCAGCTTGGTTATCACAGTGTATGCATATGGCCGGTACAGGTTTAGGCCAAAATGGAATATCTTCTAAAAAGTGACGAAGCCATTCTGCTTCTTCGCCTGCTTTATCTAATGCAATGAACTCTGATTCCATAGTGGATCGAGCTATGCATGTTTGTTTAGTATATTTCCATGATACTGCTGCCCCTGCTAGGGTAAAGACATAACCACTTGTCGATTTTGATTCCTCTGAATCTGCAATCCAGTTTGCATCACTATATCCTTCTAAGACGGCAGGATATTTTCCATAATGTAAGGAATAGTTAGCGGTATTTTTTAAATATCCAAGCACTCTCATTAGTGCTTTCCAGTGTTCCTTTCCTGGATTGCTTGTATACCTGCTCAGCCGACTTACTGCATAAGCTATATCTGGTCTTGTGCAATTCATGAGATACATGAGACATCCTATTACATGAGAGTATTCCAGTTGCATTACACTCTCATTAGTGTTTTTATGCAGTACTTCGGATGGATTAAAAGGTGTTCTCACTCCTTTAATTCCATAGTCTTGGAATTTTTCAATCACTTTGTCTACGTAGTGTGACTGAGATAATTCAATTCCATTCGGTGTTCTTATTATTTTGATTCCCAAAATAACATCTGCAACTCCTAAATCTTTCATATCGAAATTGTTGATCAGCATTTTCTTTATGGTATCTATAACTTTGATGTTAGGACCAAAGATTAACATATCGTCCACATATAAACAAATCATGACATATGATTGTCCAACTCGTTTATAATAAACACATTTATCACATTCGTTTATACGAAAACCATTTTTTATCATGACACAATCGAATTTTTCGTGCCATTGTTTTGGAGCTTGTTTGAGTCCGTATAAAGATTTTACTAATCTACAGACTTTGTTTTCATTTCCTTTGGAAATAAAACCTTCAGGTTGCTCCATGTAGATCTCCTCATCGAGATCTCCATTTAAGAATGCTGTCTTTACATCCATTTGATGAATTTCTAGTCCATAAATTGATGCAATTGCTATTAGCATTCTTATAGAGGTTATTCGTGTTACTGGCGAATATGTATCAAAGAAGTCCACTCCTTCTTTTTGACGATATCCTTTGGCTACCAATCTAGCTTTATACTTGTCGATAGAGCCATCTGCTTTCATTTTCTTTTTGAAAATCCATTTACAGCCAATAGGTTTTATTCCAGGTGGAATATCAACAATTTCCCAAGTTTTATTACTTAGAATTGAATCAATCTCACTTTGGATTACTTCTTTCCAACACGAAGATTCAGAAGATGACATGGCCTCCTTATATGTTTGAGGTTCATGTTCAAGTACGTAAGTGAGGAATTCCGAGCCAAATGACTTGGAAATTCTGGCCCTTACGCTTCTTCTTGGTTCAGCTTTATCATCTTCACGATGAGTTTTATCTTCATGTGGGTTAGTTGATTCTTCTCGTATCCTTTTAGGAACATTATTCCCTTCATTCCTTTTGTGTGGAAACACATCTTCAAAGAATGAGGCATCTCTTGATTCCATGATTGTATTTACATGAATATCAGGTATATTAGACTTGAATACCAAAAATCTGTAGGCACTACTATTTTGGGCTGGCCCTAGATAGTAACAATCTACTGTTTTTGGTCCAAGTTTGACTCTCTTGGGAGGCGGAACTGGAACTTTTGCCAAACACCCCCACACTTTAAGGTATTTAAAACTTGGTTTATGTCCTTTCCATAATTCATATGGAATTGTTCCTATTTTATTGTGAGGAACCTTATTTAATATGTGATTAGACATATTTAAGGCTTCCCCCCACAAGTTCGTCGGCAAACCAGAAGTTAAAAGTAATGCATTAATCATATCCTTTAACGTTCTGTTCTTCCTCTCGGCTATACCATTTTGTTGTGGTGAATACGGTGCTGTCGTTTGATGAATTATTCCATTTTCTGCACAGAATTTTTCAAACGGTGATTCATATTCTCCACCTCGATCGGATCTTAATATCTTGATCTTCTTATTTAGCTGATTTTCTACTTCAGATTTATATTTTATAAATGATGTGATTGCTTCATCTTTACTGTTTAAAAGATATACGTAGCAATATCGTGTATAATCATCAATAAATGTGATAAAATACTTTTTCCCACCTCTTGTAGGTAAGTTTTTGAAATCACATAAGTCAGTATGAATCATTCCCAATGGTTCAGTATTTCTATCAACAGAATGAAATGGTTTCTTAACCATTTTTGCTTCTACGCATGTCTCACATTTGTAGTTTTTATTCACTTGAATTTTAGGAATTAACTCTAAATTTGCAAGTTTTTTCATTTTTCGGAAATTTATGTGTCCTAATCTATCATGCCATAATAAAGTTTCATGCTCAACGATATAAGAAACTTCCTTTTTATTCATAGCATTATCAGAATACACATTATTATTGCCGACTACGGCTACATTTGCCTTAAATAGGCCATCACATAAGTAACCTCTTCCTATGTAGATTCCTGCCTTGGACAGAACCATCTTGTCTGACTCGAAGACCATCTTGAATCCCTTCTTTGAAAGCACGGACCCAGAAATGAGATTCTTGCGGATATCTGGAACATGATGGACATCATTCGGTTTAACAGTTTTCCCAGAAGTGAACTTGAGGGTGACTGTTCCTTTGCCTTCAATCATTGAAACTGATGAATTGCCCATATAGAGTTTCTCATCTTGATCCAATTTGTTGTAAGTTGAAAATACGGATTTGTCAGAGCATATATGCCTTGTAGCACCCGTGTCCAACCACCATTGTGCAGAATTCTGGATCAAGTTGCATTTAGACACAACTCCTAAAAAGTTGGATTCATCAATATCCATATTTTCCACAGCATTTGCTTCTGAATTATTCTGCCTTTTGAATCTGCAATCCTTCGCTGCATGTCCAGTTTTGCCACAAACCCAACATTGCCCATTGAACTTCATGGACTGCTTTTGGTTATTCTGTTTATTTTCTGGTGCCTTTCTTTTCTTGTTTTTGTTGAAGTTCTTTTTCTTCTTTGACCCTTCTGCAACAAAGGTCTCTTCGCTTTTAGGTATGGTGACTCCACGATTATCTGCCTCTATCTTCAATCTGACGATGAGGTCTTGCAAGAATATTTCCTTCTTCTTGTGCTTCAAGTAATTGCGGTAGTCCCTCCAAGATGGTGGCAATTTTCCAGTGATTGCTTCAACCAAGAATGATTCATCAACTTTGTGGCCTTCTGCTTCCATTTCATGGATAATAATTTGCAACTCTTGCACTTGAGAAGTCACCGACTTTGAATCCACCATTTTATAATCCATAAACTTGTCAACGATGAACTTTTTTAAACTTACATTTTGTGTTTTGTACTTTGTAGCCAATGCATTCCAAAGAGAATTTGCACTCTTTATGGGCTGGTACACTTTGTACAGGACTTTATCAAGGCAGTTGAGAATGTAGTTTCTGCATAAAAAGTCCGAGTGCCGCCACGCATCAGTTGTTGGACCAGTATGCTGATTCGTAGCGTTGGTGTTTCCTGGCGTAGTTGGCACTGGTTCATCTTCTTCAAGATATTTTTGCAAACCTAGGGTGGTGAGATAGAATAGCATCTGACTCTGCCATGTCAGAAAATCATCACCTTCACCTTTGAACAGATCTGGCTTGTTCAAACTGGCTGTTTTAATTGTCATTTGTTCCGTTGCCATCTCTTTTTTAGGAAGAAAACAGGAAAAGTCTTAAGATGTTATCTTTGTAAGACCAAAACATAATTCGCAACAGATTATAAGCGTTACAAACCAGCAACAGTTTTTTAAAACGCTACTACACTCTATACTGTATAACGGCTATTGATTTGTAAAGTAATCAACGAAACAGTATGCATACAAACTCCTAACTCAAGTTTGCAACAGCAATATATGGAGACAATAACAGTACAACCAAACTGAGGAAAAAACAAAGCAAACTGAATAGAACGAAGGCAGGCAGTATGATCCCGAGATCGTCTGAGGCCTGAAACGTGTCAGTTTCCTTAAGAATTTTAATCGAAGCCTCCCAGGATACAACAGATGTTGACCGCTTGAAATTGTAATGATTATGTCAGTCCGACGGCAACAGATTTGAATCAGGGAAGAGGAAGAATTTACGGACGGAGAAGAAAAGAACAAAAAGTGATTGAATTTGATCAGAAGTCATCACTTATTTATAGTGTTCAAGCGGTCGCGTCTATTGAGTTTAATTTCAAAAAACCCGCCGCTTGCTAACGGGTCGCACCCGTTCTATCTCCAAGGATCGCACCCAATTCCTTCCAACGGTCGTAGCCGTATTTCAAATCCGCTACTGCTAAAAAATTACTGTGTTTTTCGTAGCAAAAATAAGGTTTCTTACCCGACCCGACCCGGCACGGCTCGGGTCGGTCGGTCGGACGGGCGGGCGGCGCGCGCGCGTGTGTGTTCATCAGATTTAGGTCCTCCCTCTCGCACAAAATTACCTGACCCTAAGGGCCAATATAGGGAATGAGGATTTAGTATATATACCCAAATCTTACCTCTTATTTTGCCAATGTGGGACTAATGTATATTTCATTCAAACTCTTTAGGAATTCTAACAATCCCCCACATGAATGATAATATACTATCCCCCACACAAAGTGGAATATGTCAGACTACATATGGAACATTGCTTTAATAAGGATAAGTAGATATTTCACTTTGAACTTTCCCTAGTTAAAACTCATCGGATATACTTGGCTAATCGGTGAATTATTTCATCTTGAACTGTCAGCCGTTATTGTATAACCAGACAATAAGCTTTACAAAGCATTGTTTCCCTTCTCATCCAATCTCTTGGTTGTGTTCATTTTGGTCCTGAACAATTTCTGGTTCTGCGAGTGTATATAGAGAATAAAAAGCCTGTATTATTTTCGTAGAGCCGACCCAGCTCACACTTACATAGGTGATCGCAACCATTAGGAGTATCCTACATATATCCCACTTGTTGTTTTTACAAGATATGGTCATCATTAAAAAGCATAGCTTTATCCTGTTAATACTTCTGTAGGCATGCATTTATATTGTGCACCATAGGAATGGAGTTTGTACTATGTCAGAACAAATGCATTACGTCTTGAGTTACTCAGAACTGGTTTGCCTATTGATCCTAGTCCGTGGGATCTCCAGTCGCTATGATAGGTTTCCGTATAAGATAACTCTTGTTGGTTTAGGCTTTTAAACCCATTCCCCTCGATGCGCAGTCAATTTTCTCTCTTGATAAACCTTTAGTAAATGGATCCGCCAGGTTATCATTTGTTCTCACATAATCTATGGAAATAGTTCCATTTGAGAGTAACTGCCTAACTGTGTTATGGCGTCGACGAATATGTCGTGACTTTCCATTATACACAAAGTTGTGCGCTCTGCTTAGCGCAGCTTGGTTATCATAGTGTATGCATATGGCCGGTACAGGTTTAGGCCAAAATGGAATATCTTCTAAAAAGTGACGAAGCCATTCTGTTTCTTCGCCTGCTTTATCTAATGCAATGAACTCTGATTCCATAGTGGATCGAGCTATGCATGTTTGTTTAGTAGATTTCCATGATACTGCTGCCCCTACTAGGGTAAAGACATAACCACTTGTCGATTTTGATTCCTTTGAATCTGCAATCCAGTTTGCATCACTATATCCTTCTAAGACGGCAGGATATTTTCCATAATGTAAGGAATAGTTAGCGGTATTTTTTAAATATCCAAGCACTCTCATTAGTGCTTTCCAGTGTTCCTTTCCTGGATTGCTTGTATACCTGCTCAGCCGACTTACTGCATAAGCTATATCTGGTCTTGTGCAATTCATGAGATACATGAGACATCCTATTACACGAGAGTATTCCAGTTGCATTACACTCTCATTAGTGTTTTTATGCAGTACTTCGGATGGATTAAAAGGTGTTCTCACTCCTTTAATTCCATAGTCTTGGAATTTTTCAATCACTCTGTCTACGTAGTGTGACTGAGATAATTCAATTCCATTCGGTGTTCTTATTATTTTGATTCCCAAAATAACATCTGCAACTCCTAAATCTTTCATATCGAAATTGTTGATCAGCATTTTCTTTATGGTATCTATAACTTTGATGTTAGGACCAAAGATTAACATATCGTCCACATATAAACAAATCATGACATATGATTGTCCAACTCGTTTATAATAAACACATTTA
Source organism: Allium fistulosum (assembly GCA_030737815.1). Lineage (NCBI taxonomy): Eukaryota > Viridiplantae > Streptophyta > Magnoliopsida > Asparagales > Amaryllidaceae > Allium > Allium fistulosum. The sequence goes on along the minus strand of CM060903.1, from coordinate 1,285,448,166 downwards.
TCACATTCGTTTATACGAAAACCATTTTTTATCATGACACAATCGAATTTTTCGTGCCATTGTTTTGGAGCTTGTTTGAGTCCGTATAAAGATTTTACTAATCTACAGACTTTGTTTTCATTTCCTTTGGAAATAAAACCTTCAGGTTGCTCCATGTAGATCTCCTCATCGAGATCTCCATTTAAGAATGCTGTCTTTACATCCATTTGATGAATTTCTAGTCCATAAATTGATGCAATTGCTATTAGCATTCTTATAGAGGTTATTCGTGTTACTGGCGAATATGTATCAAAGAAGTCCACTCCTTCTTTTTGACGATATCCTTTGGCTACCAATCTAGCTTTATACTTGTCGATAGAGCCATCTGCTTTCATTTTCTTTTTGAAAATCCATTTACAGCCAATAGGTTTTATTCCAGGTGGAATATCAACAATTTCCCAAGTTTTATTACTTAGAATTGAATCAATCTCACTTTGGATTGCTTCTTTCCAACACGAAGATTCAAAAGATGACATGGCCTCCTTATATGTTTGAGGTTCATGTTCAAGTATGTAAGTGAGGAATTCCGAGCCAAATGACTTGGAAATTCTGGCCCTTACGCTTCTTTTTGGTTTAGCTTTATCATCTTCACGATGAGTTTTATCTTCATGTGGGTTAGTTGATTCTTCTCGTATCCTTTTAGGAACATTATTCCCTTCATTCCTTTTGTGTGGAAACACGTCTTCAAAGAATGAGGCATCTCTTGATTCCATGATTGTATTTACATGAATATCAGGTATATTAGACTTGAATACCAAAAATCTGTAGGCACTACTATTTTGGGCTGGCCCTAGATAGTAACAATCTACTGTTTTTGGTCCAAGTTTGACTCTCTTGGGAGGCGGAACTGGAACTTTTGCCAAACACCCCCACACTTTAAGGTATTTAAAACTTGGTTTATGTCCTTTCCATAATTCATATGGAATTGTTCCTGTTTTATTGTGAGGAACCTTATTTAATATGTGATTAGACATATTTAAGGCTTCCCCCCACAAGTTCGTCGGTAGACCAGAAGTTAAAAGTAATGCATTAATCATATCCTTTAACGTTCTGTTCATCCTCTCGGCTATACCATTTTGTTGTGGTGAATATGGTGCTGTCATTTGATGAATTATTCCATTTTCTGCGCAGAATTTTTCAAACGGTGATTCATATTCTCCACCTCAATCGGATCTTAATATATTGATCTTCTTATTTAGCTGATTTTCTACTTCAGATTTATATTTTATAAATGATGTGATTGCTTCATCTTTACTGTTTAAAAGATATACGTAGCAATATCGTGTATAATCATCAATAAATGTGATAAAATACTTTTTCCCACCTCTTGTAGGTAAGTTTTTGAAATCACATAAGTCAGTATGAATCATTCCCAATGGTTCAGTATTTTTATCAACAGAATGAAATGGTTTCTTAACCATTTTTGCTTCTACGCATGTATCACATTTGTAGTTTTTATTCACTTGAATTTTAGGAATTAACTCTAAATTTGCAAGTTTTTTCATTTTTCGGAAATTTATGTGTCCTAATCTATCATGCCATAATAAAGTTTCATGCTCAACGATATAAGAAACTTCCTTTTTATTCATAGCATTATCAGAATACACATTATTATTGCCGACTACAGCTACATTTGCCTTAAATAGGCCATCACATAAGTAACCTCTTCCTATGTAGATTCCTGCCTTGGACAGAACCATCTTGTCTGACTCGAAGACCATCTTGAATCCCTTCTTTGAAAGCACGGACCTAGAAATGAGATTCTTGCGGATATCTGGAACATGAAGGACATCATTCAGTTTAACAGTTTTCCCAGAAGTGAACTTGAGGGTGACTGTTCCTTTGCCTTCAATCATTGAAACTGATGAATTGCCCATATAGAGTTTCTCATCTTGATCCAATTTGTTGTAAGTTGAAAATACGGATTTGTCAGAGCATATATGCCTTGTAGCACCCGTGTCCAACCACCATTGTGCAGAATTCTGGATCAAGTTGCATTCAGACACAACTCCTGAAAAGTTGGATTCATCAATATCCATATTTTCCACAGCATTTGCTTCTGAATTATTCTGCTTTTTGAATCTGCAATCCTTCGCTGCATGTCCAGTTTTGCCACAAACCCAACATTGCCCATTGAACTTCTTGGACTGCTTTTGGTTATTCTGTTTATTTTCTGGTGCCTTCCTTTTCTTGTTTTTGTTGAAGTTTTTTTTCTTCTTTGACCCTTCTGCAACAAAGGTCTCTTCGCTTTTAGGTATGGTGACTCCACGATTATCTGCCTCTATCTTCAATCTGACGATGAGGTCTTGCAAGGATATTTCCTTCTTCTTGTGCTTCAAGTAGTTGCGGTAGTCCCTCCAAGATGGTGGCAATTTTCCAGTGATTGCTTCAACCAAGAATGATTCACCAACTTTGTGGCCTTCTGCTTCCATTTCATGGATAATAATTTGCAACTCTTGCACTTGAGAAGTCACCGACTTTGAATCCACCATTTTATAATCCATAAACTTGTCAACGATGAACTTTTTTAAACTTACATTCTATGTTTTGTACTTTATAGCCAATGCATTCCAAAGAGATTTTGCACTCTTTATGGGCTGGTACACTTTGTACAGGACTTTATCAAGGCAGTTGAGAATGTAGTTTCTGCATAAAAAGTCCGAGTGCCGCCACGCATCAATTGTTGGACCAGTATGCTGATTCGTAGCGTTGGTGTTTCCTGGCGTAGGTGGCACTGGTTCATCTTCTTCAAGATATTTTTGCAAGCCTAGGGTGGTGAGATAGAATAGCATCTGACTCTGCCATGTCATAAAATCATCACCTTCACCTTTGAACAGATCTGGCTTGTTCAAACTGGCTGTTTTAATTGTCATTTGTTCCGTTGCCATCTCTGTTTTAGGAAGAAAACAAGAAAAGTCTTAAGATGTTATCTTTGTAAGACCAAAACAGTATTCGCAACAGATTATAAGCGTTACAAACCAGCAACAGTTTTTTAAAACGCTACTACACTCTATACTGTATAACGGCTATTGATTTGTAAAGTAATCAACGAAACAGTATGCATACAAACTCCTAACTCAAGTTTGCAACAGCAATATATGGAGACAATAACAGTACACCAAACTGAGGAAAAAACAGAGCAAACTGAATAGAACGAAGGAAGGCAGTATGATATCGAGATCGTCTGAGGCCTGAAACGTGTCAGTTTCCTTAAGACTTTTAATCGAAGCCTCCCAGGATACAACAGACGTTGACCGCTCGAAATTGTAATGATTATGTCAGTCCGACGGCAACAGATTTGAATCAGGGAAGAGGAAGAATTTACGGACGGAGAAGAAAAGAACAAAAAGTGATTGAATTTGATCAGAAGTCATCACTTATTTATAGTGTTCAAGCGGTCGCGTCTGTTGAGTTTAATTTCAAAAAACCCGCCGCTTGCTAACGGGTCGCACCCGTTCTATCTCCAAGGATCGCACCCAATTCCTTCCAATGGTCGTAGCCGTATTTCAAATCCGCTACTGCTAATAAATTGCAGTGTTTTTCGTAGCAAAAATAAGTTTTTTTGCCCGACCCGACCAACTTAGTCGACGCACATGCGTGTTCATCAAATTTAGGTCCTCCCTCTCGCACAAAATTACCTGACCCTAAGGGCCAATATAGGGAATGAGGATTTAGTATATATACCCAAATCTTACCTCTTATTTTGCCAATGTGGGACTAATGTGGCACTACAAATTGTTCTCATCAGCCTGCATAAAATATGGAAGGAAGTATGGCAAAAGAGCAAGGGACTTAAGCATCAATTATGCAAGTATCTTCAGCATGTCTTATACTGCACACTTCTCTTTTATATGTATCATCTCCTATATATCAACCTCCTTCCTCTCGGTTTCTTCCATTTATTCAAAGCAAAACTGAAGCAAGCTTCATCTTCAACTTTAAAAAAAAAATTCAACCTTATAAATTAACTACAATACAATCAGTACAAGCCAAAGATTAAAGTCTGGAAAGCAAAGCAAAAGAAAATATAGAGGCATCATTTACCTCAAAGTAAAACAACAAGATTCAGAAAGAAATAATCAACTGCAGTTTCAAAACAACAATGTTCTTATCTGTTCTTCCCTGGAAATCATGTGAGTAACATCACTTTTTAATCTAAAAATTGAATATGGTTGCCTGTCTTTCTGTGATAGATATGGTAGTATGTATATATGTAAATGTAATATGCTTTGTGTTTGTTTATTTCCATATGAGAATTCTCTGATCTTAGTTTTCAGTCTCCTGTTTTAGATTTAAATTCATATTCTATTCAACCAATGGTTGTTAGGACTTGGTTTATAAAGAAAAGTTGTTGATTTATTATGGATTAATGTTTAAAACTTGATTAAGTTAAATTTTAAGCCTGAGTGTCACTGGGATATAAAAACAACAGTATATGTTAAACAAAGTGAGTAAACCCAAACTTTACCAATCTAGAAAACTATGATAGCATAGGTATATGCCACGAATTTGGATAAAATCTCTTGTAGTTTGGCATGTAATCGCATAGAAAAATGTTTAATGTTGTATAGATACATGATAATCATTTTTTTTTCTCACCCAGTAACCAATGGAATCTCATGTTCTTGAAAGAATAAAAAGCTAATATTGAACTTAAAAATCTCTATATCTCGATCCAATTGGTTTTAGGTTATGATCAAAGAAAAGAAGTTGCTTGTTTAAAAGTGTAGATTTTTCTGAAATTCGTTTCACTTGTTATTATGTGACATAGAGGATGGAAACTCATGTCTACTGTAAACAGGTATGAAATGAAAAAAATTCGAATGGCACAATTAAATCAATCGATTTCATGAACGGGTTTGTGATTCACAATGATGTTTTTTAAAAATAGTTGGGTGATTTTTAAGTAGAAATTGAAGGAGATAATAGGGGTTGAACGAACGTGGGTTTTTGGTCCATTACGGCGAGGCGAGCAATCATTGGTGATCGGCGTTGGGTCAGGAGGTTGAGGAAGGATCTGGGGTACGGCAAAAATGTCAGGTGGGGACCCTGATCACTGTGGTGACGGCGGCGTGACGATCTAGGTTTTAAACCTAGTTTGAATAGGGTGTACTTCTCTGAATCGTAGCTTCTTCTCTATTTGATCGAGTGTAACTAAACTCGAGGGGATGAAAGCATGAAGGTAGGTGATGGTGTGGTCGGAATCGCAGGTGTTCTGATGGTCGGAATCTCGAGAGCGATGGTGGATTCCAGGTTTGGGTGTAGTTCCAGTTCTCGTTTCCAGGTTTTGAATGATGGGCTCGAATTCGAATTTGTGTTTGAATCAATTATCTGAAGTTTGTGATTGAGTTAAAGTGTGATAGCCGATTCAAAGAGATCATCGTTGATGATCGGAGTGGACGAACTCATTGGTGCAGGTGTACATGCACTTGCGTGTGCCAGAGGTTATGTTGTGAGGAAGAAAGAAAACCTGTTTTCATAAACTTGTTGATTGGCTCGGGTAATCTGACATTCTACTCGAAGTTTTTAAGCGAATTACCCGAAGTCATTATGTCCGACTCGAATGAATTGTTGTTTTGAGTTTCTATTTAAACCTGTCAGTGTTTAAGCTTTTAAACTTAAATAAATTTAAAGTGTAAAATGAGTTTAAACCAAAAGATATTGAAACAAGTTAAACCTGAGTCTGTTGTCTGGAAATTAAAACTAAATTCAAATTTTAAATCAAAATGCAAATATATTTCAAATTGAATTGGAATTTACTATTGAATATAAATAAAGTTTTGAAATTCAATTTGTTTCAAATGACTTGGAAATATAATTAGATGTATAGAAAGTAACTTGAAATTTAAAACGAATTTAGAGATTATAAATGGAAACTTAAACAAGTTGAAAATTTAAAGGTTTTGAAAAAAAAAATATTTTCTAAAGTTAATTAAGTTTAATTAAAATGTTTTAAAACTTGTATTTGAAAGGGGTTTATTTTAAATAAAACTTAATTAAGTAATTAAGAAGTTGACTGAATGTTTTAATGTGTTAACTTAAAAGTTAAGTAAATTTTATATTGATGAATGATTTAAAATTAACTAAAGGTGAATTAATTATAAATTTAAAGCTAATTAATTTATAAGAAAGGATAATTAATTAAATGGTAATAAATTAAAGGTTAATTTATTAATTGAAGATAATCAATTAATTGGTGAAGTTTATAATTAAAGATTAATTAATTAAAATAAAATTTGAATTAGTAAATGTTAATTAACCAGGATTAGTGACTAATCTGATATAATTTAATCAGATATAAATTGACCTTACTTATGAATGTTTGGATTCTGTTGAATGATATGAATTGTTTGATATCCCTGATATATGATGCTTTGTGATACGTCCTGATTTATGTCGTGATCTGTGATATTTCTGTTTCTGTGATATATTACTATGCATATATGTGAAAACCCTTGGCCCGTAAAACGGCACTTGAACTTCGATGCGACAGGGAGTCAGATTCCAGTTGGTTATCCGAAACCCACATCGAATCATAATTGTGAATCGTTGTGACCGATAAGTTTATTATATCTGTGATTTGTGAATGAAGATAAGCGTTATCGATTATACCGCTTATCGATGTATCTGTGATGATTGATGTTGCACTATTGTGTGTGAAACCCCTGGACTACACTTATACACACACAAATATGGATTTCACGTGGAAATCGGTTAAGTCACAGATAATTTAAATTTGATGTTTTTGAAATTGAAATTTTAATTTCAATTGATTTAGAAATTAGAAATTTGGGTTTAAAGTGAAAAGCTTTTGAAATGGAATTTCAAAGATAAAAGTTATTTTGATAACTTAATCGAGTTTTGAAAATTTAAATAATTTGATTTAAATTTGAATTCAAGTTTGAAATTGAAATGAAATTGTTTTGAAATCCATGAATTGAATCTGTTATTGTTAACAGATTTAAAATGGTGATTTGTTTAAACCCTTTGAAATGAAATTGTTTTTGAAAGTTATAAGTTAAATCTTTAATTTAAAGATTTAACGAGTTAATCCAATTGAAATTGAATTGTTTTGAAACCTGTGAATAGATCTTTATGAAACAAGGTGAACTGCGTGAAATAAATCTTTTTATTTAAAGATTTGAAATGATGATTGGTTTAAACTATTTTGGAAGAAAGAAGTTGAATTATAAATTGTGACTTAATTGAAATCCCATATCCATTTGTTTTTAAATATTGCGCTCATTATTCGGGTTAGCCGGGAAAAGACATTTGTGTCATATAACCCATTCCGAATAGTGATACGTCGTATATGGATAGCATTTGAAGACCGATGGTGAAGACCGGATATTTACGAAAACGAAAGGACAACTCGTCGAATGTCTCTGCACCGACTGGTCCCCGGTATAGAGATTTTATCACCCTTTGTGATGGGAAGTCCGGACAGGATTGTGAATACCCGGAATTGCAAGGGCTTCGTAAGAAGTGCCTTCGGTTCTGTTCGAACCCGGAACAGACTTGTATGGTTACATGTCTGACATTACACTTTGAGATATAAAGCCGATTTCTTTCAAATACATTTCTGTTGGTGGCGGAGAATTTATTCTCTTAGCTTAACACCCTTCTCTGAGACGTACGAGCTCAGAGGTTATGTAGTTGAAGGTTATCAGCGATATATTCCCAATTTGGTAATGTGACATGCTGAGTGTTGCTGTGAAATGATCATTGTTTGATCATTTGTGATATGATCATTTGTTTGATCATTTATCTTTGTGATCATTACTTTGATCATTTGTTTGACCCGAAGCATGGCTTTGTGACAAAGCGTAGCTTTGTGGACGAGACTTCGTCGAACCTCACACCCCGGAATGGTCAAAACAGGAAAGATGCAGCAAGGTTATAGGGAGTAGCGTCCCTTAGTGTATGTTCATTTCCTTCTGGATAGAAGTGGTATCATGGTATGGAGCCCAGATACTTAACTTATGTGGATGTCGCAAGTATATATATATCTTACTTTGTGATTTGTTGTGCGGGGCCCCGGTTAAAGGTTGTTACAACCGGGAGATGGCATACTCGTGTCAGTAGTTACCTATTTTTGCAGAGGTAACCCGGCCTTGTGTTGGCAGAGATCCGGTTAGGTTCTCGGGACGTCCATCCAGAGGCGTTTCCATGTGGCAATGGGAAGTTCCTTGGCCTGATCATTGTTGGAAATCCAAAGAAACAATATGAGCCTTGTACGATTTTAGTTGTAGAACCTGCCATTTAATATGGTAGCTATAGCGGGCATACTATAATGGTACCTATGCTGGCTAAGATTTAAATTCTACTTTTGAAATGATTTCTACACTATGCACTAATAATAATAATCAAATGATTCTGCGTAGTAAGCATCCTTGACTATCATAAGAAGAAATCTCCCCCAAGTCTGCGTTTGCATTGTGTGTGTGGCGGGAGGTCTTATGGTAGTTTCATTTTCCAAAAGCATTGCGAATTGACTTTAAATTCTCTGCTATTTGTGTTTAAAGATAACCTTTTTTGTTGCTCACACCAGTCCCACGACTGACTCGGAGTTTATTGTTCCTTTCCTAAACTCTGGGTGCTCATAATTTTCTACACGAGCAGTCTAGAGTTGGGTTTTTCAGATATTCAGATTTAGTAGATTATCTGGAGCTAGTTCAGTCTTTAGATATGGACTGCACTTGCTTATCTTTGTGCCTTTTCTGGATTGATGCTTTGAAGATGGAGATTATCCGTTGCTGGTGTTATCGTTTTCTTTTCCGCTGCTATTTGTTGTATCATATCTCTGATGTATGTAGATATTCATTATATCATCATTGTATCTGGATATTGTATCAGATGTTGTATATCTATATTCTTTTTCTTTTCCGCAATGTTGTTTACTTAATGTTGTTATAAGCTCCGGCGACTCGGATTTGAACGGTCGAATCTACGACATTCGAGTACGATGTAAAGTATGGATGTCGATTTTCGAGCGCCAAAATCCGCTTCGTTACAAGTACACTGAAAAATATATACGCAAGCAATTATATAAATATATAACTTATACTTTAATAATCAGACAACTTACAAAACTTTATAAACAACAGACTTCCTATATAAAATAAATTTGTACATGCAACTTATATATAGGTGCTGCCGTAATACATATAAATATAAATACACACATATAGCAAGTCTACGCACATAAATATACTTGTTAAAATACATAACCCATATATATATCAACAGTTTTTTTTCTCTTTTAAAGCTTGTCCAAAACTTTACATAAAATGTATAATGTAATATATACCTTAAAGAGACTTTACAGCTAAGCTACTGTAAAACAAACAACCCAATTATACACATTCGTATACATAATATGTATATAATATATATATATATAAGCCCTTATATATAAATCTGAAGTAAATAAATATATATACAGCATCAAACAATATATATGCCAGCAACACGTATACGCGAGTTTATATAACAGATTATATATCTGTGTACCTTTATACAAATGAGAGGAGCAAGGCCGAGAGGCTGGATGCAAGGCAGGCCGAGGCTAGAGGAAAGTGGTGGGCTTGGGCAGGTGGGGTCGGCGAGTTTGGATCTGGGCTTTCTCGCAGGCGGTGAAATGGCGAGGAAAAGGCTTCGGTGCAGAGGGTTTGCACTCAGGTGAAATGGTGGGTTTTGGAAGCGGAGCTCAGTCAGTTGAGTTGGTGGGGTGGCATTGGTGGGCTGGCTTTGGGTCAGGCGGAGCATAGCATGGATGGGCAGTGATAGGTGTGGTAGGCGAGGCTGAGCAAATGGTGGAAGAGTAGGCCATATGGTTAGAGGAGAAAGAAATATGAGAAGAGGAATGGTTTCAGAAATTAGAAGAAGGAAGTAGGCTTTAATAAAATACAACTTAAATCTGTAAAATTTAATTTCATTATCAAAGCAGGTTTGAACTGGTTGGAATGCTACTAGCCAAAGAATAGCAAATGTCAGAGGTCGGGTTTTCAGTGAACAATAGTGACTGATGGCTATTGGTTTTATATAGTGGATAATAAATGGTCAAAAAGAAACCAAAAGGTACAATATGGATACCGATACGTTGGACCATTACATAGTTTCCACTGCATACCGAACTTCAAAATATAGAAATAAATATACCGTGGTGATCAGCGCGACGAGACGATCAAAACGGTATACAGATATCGGTGACACGATCATCCGATCAAAAGGTCGATACAGATACTGATATACATTGCTATTTCGTACGAAAAATCCAAACGGAGCTAGAAATGTCCGAAATTTGCAAAACGAATTACGCAGTTTTATTCAGAATGTTCTAAATAAATTTTCTCATGTTGGCATATTTAGGTTTCAGAACACTTTTATTATCATCAATTTTTAACCGATATAAATTGAAATAAAATTACACTAGAAAATAAACTTTCAAATTATCTGATGAAAATTTACCAATTGCAATGTTTAACTAGACGCATTTCAAATATTGAATTTTTATTTTAAAAATTTTATTATTTAAAATTTCACAAAATTTCAATTAAATATATAAATTAAACAATTAAAAATTATTAAAAAATTTCGGGTCGTTACACTCTCCCCCACTCAAAACTTTTCGACCCCGAAAAGGAAGGAGGTAGTAGAGTAGAAGCAACCAAAAAGAAAATTAGATTAAAAGACAAGATAAAACAATTAATTTAAACCATATAATTTCAAATTAAACTAATTAATATTTAACAATTTGTAATCCACTTGGTTTTACTTAAGTTAAATCAATCTATCTATTTCTACATTCATTATCTTATTATCTAGTCATCCTAAATTAACAATTTCTAAATCATCAATTTGTATAATCATTTATTATACTCATATTTTATTCAACAAATTTAATTCTTTTATTCCAAATTATTATTAACTTTATTCCACTTAATATATCTTATCACATATATTTAAACCTTATAAATTAATTTAGACTATATAAATTTCAATTTCAATTAATTTATATTCAATAATTGATTTTAAATTCAAGAGATTTCTATAAGTTAATCTAATTTCAATTTATTAATTCCTTCAAAACAAATTTATTTGTCTCATCAATTATTCAATTAACTTATTATTCTATTTATCTTTATTAACATCTTTATAATAAAATTCAAGTGTATAACATTTATTATAACACTCAAATCTTTCCTTATAAAGTCATTTTATATTGTATATTATCCAATTACATTTTTTAACTTCTGAAAAATTTAGGTAAGTTATATTGAAATGTAATTGAATATTATACAAGTAAAATTTTCTCATTCAACTTATTTCAAGTTTAAATATTTATTAAAAATCTTAACTTTATTTTGTACTTGAAATCACCTTATCAAAATTCAAGAATAAAATTTCCTGTTTCAATTCAACCAATTTAGAGATAAATATATATATATATATTATATATATATATATATATATATCCAATCAAATCTATGATCATATACCAATATATATTATAAATCAAGTCATACTTCGGAAATTCAAATCAAATTAATTTTCCAAACAAAAATGTAGCAAAGCTGCAGAATGGTCTCTCCAACTCGAAAGTGAATGTCGATGATGTTGCAGTCATCACCGAAATTATTTTCCAGCGACAAAAGAGGAGAGTACTGATTAAAATTCTTTGAAAACCATTTTATTCGAAAATACTTTAAATAATATACATTTTTAAAACTCTAAAACAAAAGTTTGAAATCATCGGAAATTAAATTCTCAAATTCTAAATTTTAAATTCATTTAAATTCCCAAATCAATTTATAAACCATGTTTATAAATTCATTTAGAACAATAAATGATAATCAAATATTATCTTTTCAAACAACCAATTTAATTAACCTATTAAATTTTAGAAAATCTACTTATATTTATATATAATATAATCATACAAATTTATTTCATTTACCAAATTTGAAAATAATATTGTGTCAGTTTGCTCTGTTCAAGTGTTTTGGAAATCCTATCGATAGCGTTGATTAGACGAATCGATCGAAAATCCAAATCAACATCAACAACTCAAACAACACTATAAAACATTTTATATTAATTACAAATACAAAATACACTCCCTCACTCGATGATACAAGAATAGATTCCAAAACAAGGGTAGAGATTCAAATTTATAGAGACTCTAATCAAAAGAATTCAAATTCGAAGATAGGCTCGAAACGAAGATAAGATAATTAAATAACAAAATAGGTAAGATGGGTAGACTTATATAAATTGCGGGCAACCTTCACCAGGTCTACCGAGACTTCAAGAATAAGATCGATGTAGAATCCAGAGGCAACTCAACATCTGATCGATAGAATTTGGGCATAGCAAGAGATAACAGCATCGAAAAACCGAGGATACAAAAATCTTCAATGAATCAATACCGATGGTAAAGGAGTTTCACCTCTTTACAAATCATTCAGAGATTGGCGATACCGCCGATTATTATAGAAATCAATCGAAGTGAAGTTACGGGATACTCCAGAATCAAAAGACACGAATAGGGGAGACACGAATGGACTTTGGAACCGATGGGAACGTTCCAAAATTCAAAGAAACCGAGTCAAAGAAGAAGGAATTCAAGCTCGAACGAAAGTGATTCTATAATTGAATTTTACTTTATATGCTGAGTTTGCCTAAAACCAGAGCTCTGATACCACATGTAACGACCCACTATTTTGGACCATTCGCATCCATACATGTTGGATTTGAATTGCTTAAAATATCATATTGTTAATTTAAATTTGGCAAAACTCAGCATATACAGTAAATAAAATAATCACAAACACAGAGTAATATAACAATAATGCAGTGGAAACAAAAGAATAGTAGTTCATGAACCTACTATATATATATAACAGAGTTAAACAAGGTACAACAGAAGTCTCGAATACATAGATGTCTCAATACAATAGTCAAATACAAGATCTGAATACATCACTAGAATCAACTGAATAACTGATAGCAGAATCGATAGATAGTTGGGTCTCCAAGTGAAGCTCCAACTCCAAAGGTGAGTCTCAAATGCTGTATCACTCAGTTTGACCCGAGCGTAAAGCAAAACACAAAACCCTCGAGTCAGGATTAACATTCTTATATCAATAAATCCAACTCAAGTGAAATATCAGCTGAAATACAAGTAACTCAAAGGATGTTTGGGATAACCATCCTCTAAGGATCCGTTAAACTATCTACTATGTAGTAATATACGCTATTATAATAATGTCTAGTATAAATTAAACTTGCTTTTAAATAGCGTTAAGGCTTTACATTTTCCACCTTAACACATAATAGTCCCAGTAGTCTATCCAGTACCAGCATACCCCTAGATCGGGAGCTACCCTCAATACTCCACAGGCTACGACACAAATCCAAACTCGTAGTAAAGCTCGATATGGTAGGTGACATGGCACAACTAGGCAATGCCAGGGTAGATATACCAATTACGCATCCGGGCTGGTGGAAATGCATAGCAGCCACTACCGCCCACCTCGGAACACACTCCCAAATCAAAAATCGAAGGGTGGCCACCAAATCAATCACAAAGTAATGGAATGGTATCGAAGAAATGCGTTCGATCAGAGGTGCTACCTCATTGGCCCGTCGATCGCTCCTGTTTTATCCACCTTATGCCAACTCACGGGAGTTGGGTCCATGTATATACCTCAATAGGAATCGTCGCCACCATCCTACTTCATTCTAGAATCTCCACCGCGTACATAGTTGTTAAAGTGATTTTCGGTATTGACAGAGAGTATGCCCATATTTGATCGCGTTCTCTTTAACAACCAAACGTTATTATAACACCACGGTCATTTCAAAATAGTTTATACTTCAAAACCAAAATATCATTTCATTTCAAAACCCAAATCAATACGATATCATTTCCATTTCAAATATATCCATTTCCAAAAATCATATCACTTTCCAAAGTTATAACGCTTTCGAAATCATAGTCTTTTAAAATCAAAACACTTTGGAAATCACAGCTTTGAAATCATAGCATTTTGGAAATCATAACACTTTGAAATTATAGCATTTTGGAAATCATAACACCTTTGAAATTATAGCATTTTGGAAATTATAACACTTTTGAAATTATAGAATTTTGGAAATCATAACACTTTCCTCTTAAACAGTTTATATATTAAAATTAGTATATAAAATAAAATAGTTTATAAATAAAATAGTTTATATAAATAGTTATAAGTTAAAATAGTTTATAATAAAAATAGTTTATATAATAGTAATAAGTTAAAATAGTTTATAAATAAAAATAGTTTATATAATAGTTATAAGTTAAAATAGTTTATAATAAAATAATTTATATTAAAAATGATTTATATTAAAATATTTTATATTAAAATAATTTATAAAGTAAAATATCAATAGTTTTAAATATAATTTAAAATTACTTTATAAAATAAAATAGTTTCCTCGACTTTCACAAATCGATTCAAATCAATTCGAATTCCAAATTCAAATTTAATCAAATTTCAAATCATCAATTTTAATTCGATTTAGTTTCTAAATAAACCATTTCAAATTATTGATTTCAGATACATATTTGAACCATAAAACAAGCCATTTCAACTTCAATATATTTCAAAGCTTTAAATATTCAACTAAATTCGATAATTTCATATATATATATATATCAAATTCACTTTACTATTATTTAATTTTGAAATATTCACTCAATATATTCAATATCATTTTAAAAAACCCCAAATTACAATAAACCAAATATTTTTCAATTTATTTAAACTTGAAATATTCATTTAAATCACTTTTATCAAATACAAGTTATACAATCATAGCTTCAAAATTTCAAATTTTATAAATTTCAAATCAAACTTAATTATTAACTTATTTTATATTAAAACAAATTTATACATTGCTTAAAATCAAGAATTTAACTATATATAAAATAACATTTATATAATATCAAAATCAATATATATAAAAACCATGTATTTCTTTTCAAAACCATAGAAATCATTTTCAAAATATTTATATATAGACCAACGGTGTCTGTATAAAATTTTCTATCCTATGGTCAAGTGATACAGATATTTATTATTTCAATCCACAATTTAATTATATACGGGTATATATCATTTCAACCCGCAATCCCTAATACTATTCAATGAAAATCGCTTGGGTTTATCATTTCAACCCATAACGATTTTCTCCTATTCTACAGATCGTTCGGGTATGTATCATTTCAACACATAGTGAATTCTATACTAACTGGGAACTTGCAAAGTGATAACAGTAATGATAATAATATAACAATCAGTAACAGGCATATATCATCAATATAAATAACAGATAATGGTGTCAGATGTCATAGGTGAACAGATACAGATAATGGCATAATTATAGCAATGTAAATATCTAACAACAGCATATTTCAATTGTCGTTTCGATTGAAATCAAATTTAATAAATATAAGAACGTTAATCATGAGTGATTGCTCACCTTTCGACGCTAGAGAGAGATGAACTAGAATGGAGTCGAGTTACGAATCCAAGCACGAATTTCAAAGCAAAGCAGGATTGGCATGAATTTGATGACAAAGCTAATAACATGAATCGATGAAAACAAATCAAATCAGTTTTGATATGACTGAATATATATATATACATATATATGTTGAAATCAAAAAATATATATACACACACATATATTTCAAAATCATTATTTCTTATCCCATTAACTAAAATAAAAATACCTATATATATATATATATATATATTTATCTTGTGAAATCAAAAAAAAATTGAAAACCTAAACTTATGTATATTCTTATATATACAAATAATACAGTCATAAATATAGATATATATACTATTATAAAACTTATTCTCTTCACTATATTTTACATAACAAGTCATGATATTATATATATAAACTTGATGAGTTTGCAAACTGTACACGCCAACATAAACTTGTATATGCACCATAAAATAAATTTAACAAAGACATAAACTATATAACTGTAAAACAGATTGGGACAAAAGTATGTTTGCTAATCATATAAGTAAATTGAAAAATATATATGCAAGCAATTATATAAATATATAACTTATACTTTAATAATCAGACAACTTACAAAACTTTATAAACAACAGACTTCCTATATAAAATAAATTTGTACAGGCAACTTATATGTAGGAGCTGCCATAATACATATAAATATAAATACACACATATAGCGAGTCTACGCACAGAAATATATTTTTTAAAATACATAACCCATATATATATCAACATTTTTTTTCTCTTTTAAAACTTGTACAAAACTTTACATATAATGTATAATGTAATATATACCTTAAAGAGACTTTACAGCTAAGCTACTGTAAAACAAACAACCCAATTATACACATTCGTATACATAATATGTATATATAATATATATATAAGCCCTTATATATATAAATATGAAGTAAATAAATATATATACAGCATCAAAAAATATATATGCCAACAACACATATACGCGAGTTTATATAACAGATTATATATCTGTGTACCTTTATACAAATGAGAGGAGCAAGGCCGAGAGGTGGGATGCAAGGCAGGCCGAGGCTAGAGGAAAGTGGCGGGCCTGGGCAGGTGGGGTCGGTGAGTTTGGATCTGGGCTTTCTCGCAGGCGGTGAAATGGCGAGGAAAAGGCTTCGGTGCAGAGGGTTTGCACTCAGGTGAAATGGTGGGTTTTGGAAGCGGAGCTCGGTCAGTTGAGTTGGTGGGGTGGCGTTGGTGGGCTGGCTTTGGGTCAGGCGAAGAATAGCAAGGATGGGCAGTGATAGGTGTGGGAGGCGAGGCCGAGCAAATGGTGGAAGAGAAGGCCGTATGGTTAGAGGAGAAAGAAAAAGGAGAAGAGGAATGGTTTCAGAAATAAGAAGAAGGAAGCATGCTTTAATAAAATATAGATCTGTAAAATTTAATTTCTTTATCAAAGCAGGTTTGAACTGGTTGGAATGCTAATAGCCAAAGAATAGCAAAAGTCAGAGGTCAGGTTTTCAGCGAACAATAGTAACTGATGGCTATTGGTTTTATATGGTGGATAATAAACGGTCAAAAAGAAACCAAAAGGTACAATATGGATACAGATACGTTGGACCGTTACGCAGTTTCCGCTACGTACCGAACTTCAAAATACAGAAATAAATATACCATGGTGATCAGCGCGATGAGACGATCAAAACGGTATACAGATATCAGTGACAGGATCATCCGATCAAAAGGTCGATACAGATACTGATATACATTGCTATTTCGTACGGAAAAATCCAAACGGAGCTAGAAATGCCCGAAATTTGCAAAACAAATTACACATTTTTATTCAGAATGTTGTAAATAAATTTTCTCATGTTGGCATATTTAGGTTTCGGAACACTTTTATTATCATCAATTTTTAACTGATATAAATTGAAATAAAACTACACTAGAAAATAAACTTTCAAATTATTTGATGAAAATTTACCAATTGCTATGTTTAACTAGACGCATTTCAAATATTGAATTTTTATTTCAAAATTTTATTGTTTAAAATTTCACAAAATTTCAATTAAATATATAAATAAAACAAATAAAAATTATTAAAAAATTTCGGGTCGTTACAAAATATTACTAGTTCAACATTGGAAGAAATTAACTATAAATGTAGAGGTATAGTTATAGAAAAGTACGTATACACTATGTTAGCTCAAAATTAGAACATATTTGTTATTAATTTAATTTTAGAGAATTAATTTTCCTATGTATATGAAGATGGAAGATTATTTTTGAAGTATGATTCAGAATAGTTTTTAGAATAATTGGTCATTAACATATGCAACTCATATCTTCCATATTGGGAAAAAAAGCATACGAATAGAGAGTCATTGATTTTATTTTGCTAAAGGGAAATAAATTATTCTCCTCTTTGTTTCTTATTTCTTTATTGTATTCCTTATTCCTCGGTAACCTAAAAAAGTGATGCAAAGTCATACATTACCATCCATATTTTAATAACTTAGTTGAACACAACGGAATAAAAATAGTTCATCCATAAACTTGTTATGTATACACTATTGTATTATGTAATAGATAATTCAATTATTCATAAGCTTACCTATATAAAATGCAAAGAAAACGCATTTGGTTATATCAATAAATGATAAGTTAATAAAAAATATCATTTGGAGTAAACATATCATTCAAAACTTACTATCTTAATCTAATTTGATCATCATTTTTACAAATCCTAAATCATTATATACTTCTACACAATTTCAGTTGCATAAATATGGCTTAGTAAACTTTTGCTAAAGTAGTCAAACTTGATTATTCATTCTTTGGTAGTTACTGTTTCATTTTTAAGTATTACCATAGTTATAAATAATCGTACACTTGTTTTGCGTGAATAACCCTTTAAATACTACATTTTATCATCTAATGAGTCAAATATAACAATTGGTGATTCTGGCTGTTCAAAGCAAAGTTAGAAAAAGCAGTAAGTGTGAATAATCATTTAAATAATACCTTTAGTTGTCTAATGATTTAAACATAACACATGATAATTATATTAGTATGCAGTAACACATCTCATTAAGATTAACTTCAAATAAACATAAATCAAGATTATACCTTAATTTAAATGTTACTATATTGCTTTATAGTCTTCCATAGAAGAGTTGTAGTGAGTTCTTGCCAATTTCTAATAGATAATTTGGGGTAACTTTGAAACCAACATACTAGTATGTATTTACATGATTCATTTATTCAGTTAGTATCAGACCACTTCTAATAACAGTAATATCAAAGTCAAACTACTTTGGCAATGGTCCCATAAGACTAAAGAAGGGAGAACATAATATTTTCCCAATTATAGAACGCTGAGAAAAATAGTAGTATGGAATGGACTCCACATTTGAAAAACCAAAACAAAAATGGAATGGATCTGAATATCTAAGAGCAAAAGAGTAAAATTGACTCACTATACATGTTTTTGAATACATATCCACGGTTGTCTGAATTGATCCAAAATAATTTTGATTTAGATACAGAATCTAACATAGCTTTGGAAAAACAAACCTTAATTTTCCTTTTGGGTTTATTCCAAGAGAAAGAGCGGGGATGAGTTATGAGGAAGAGAGATGTGGTATGCAATGTAGGATTGACTTTTATTTAGTTATTTTGACTCTATTAAATAATACTTCCATTCAAGTAATGTTTTCATTTTTGGCCACTTGATATACATTAAGACATGTAATCTTATCCATTCTTTGTCTTGGGTTTGTCTCTAAGGTTTTTTATTATATAGATACATACATACATACATACATACATATATATATATATATATGTGTGTGTGTGCACAGACATATATATATATGTATACTTGTTAACATTAAGATTGATTTTGATTATTTGAAAGATTTTAAAGTTAAATTAAACAATTTAAAGTTAGTTTTAATTAAGAAATAGTTCAAAATCAAAATTACAATTACAATTTTACATAAAGGTTAATTTTGTAAACCTTGAATTAAGAACTTATACACACACACACACACATTTGTGTGTGTGTATGTATGCACGCGCGTGTGTGTACATACACACACATACATATATATACAATAGTTAAATCAATGTTCTAAATTCCAAACAACATGTAACATATGTTGGAACCAGGCCAGCACGAAGTGGGGTAAATGGGTAAATTTCAAAAAACAATCCTATTTAGATCTTATTGGGCCTAAAGTCTAAATTTGTTTAGATCTTATCTAAATTAACTTTAAATAAAATCAATATTTTTTTATTTATAATATAAAGTCTTATATTATTGTTATATTTATAGTTATAATGTAATATGTGTATTATATACACATATATGTGTATGTGCACGTGTAGCATAAATTGAATACATAGTTTAATATGTTCATGTATAGACGTTGGGATTTACATCGAAACGAATATATTGACCCCTCTATATACGTATGTGCATGCATATACAAATATACATACACACACACATACATATATGGTTTTATATTATTGCAAAATAGTGATTGTCAATATAAGCATTTATATAAATATATTTTACATACACACACATATACTATATTATAATATAACATAATTATAATAATATTATAAATAACAATGAAAGTCAAAATCAAATTTCAAATTCATATTTTAGATTTAGATCTAGATCTATAAAATAAAAATCTTGTAATTTCAAATTCAAATTAATTTATTAATTTTAAATAAATATAGTAAGTATAAAAATGTGTATATTATGAAAATGTTGTTTTAATATATATATATATAATAAATATATTATATATATTTAAAATAATACATAGAAAAAACTATGTATATTTATAATGTTACATATATATATATGAATATGTTTTCATGTAAATTAATAATAAACGTATATATGTATAAACATACATATTTTTCTGCCATTAAAAATATCCTTTTTTTGATTTAAAATTTTTTCATTAATTAAAATATATAAATTTTAAATTAATACAAAATTGATTTTTTTGAAAACAAGTTTGCACATGTGCATATTATATTAAAATTTATATATATATATATATATTATGTAATTTATATATGAATATATATAAATAAGATGTAAAAATAAAATTAAATATTACATTATATTCGGATTTATAATATATATATATGAACTTTTTTATTTTTTGAATCTAAAGATATAGATTTATATATATATATTAATAATATAAAACTTGCTTTAAAAAATAATATTTATATCTAAATCAATTTTGTTGTAAATTATTTTAATATTATTAAAAAAATTCTATAAGCCATGAGCAATATGTATGAAAATACATATGTAATTTTTTTTAAAATTTACACACATACATATATATATATATATATATTTATACATATACATACATATATATTTATACATGTATATACATATATATATTTATACATACATACATATATACATACATATATATATATATATATATATTATCATTTGAATGAAGACAACACCAAATATATGTAGATTAATGGTAAAATACATATACGACCTTAGATATATAATAAATGAATAATTATATATGAATATGTTAATGTAGAAAATTTACCTTGTCTATAGCCTAGATGAAACACCTTAACATGTCTAATCGAAACTCCATGAATCAGATTTCAAAATCCAAAAAGAACTGCCAGTCTCAGTGCAATAACTATCAGTCTTCAAATTTGATTTTGGAAGCTTAAAAAATGAGTAGGAGAGAGGAAAAGTGGTCGATCAGATCTAGGGAGAATGACGACAAGAATGGGATGTAAGGTGTATAAATAGCTAGGATTCAACGGAGCAAAATGAGGATCTAGGTCCACCCTTTTCTCTAATCAATTCCCCCCGTTTGAATTATCATTCAATCCCAATCAACCCTCCATATAGCCGGCAATACTAACCCTCACTTGGGCCACCTGATTGCTTTAAGCCCGATCAAATAAATGTGCAATTAAAATCCAATTTAAATGTACATTGATATCATATATCGATACATATGTTTATAATTATTATATACACACTATTTAATATTGATCAACACAAATTAAATAAAATTTTATAATTAATGTTTCAAAAATATTAACTAATTTAATTAATTTATAATGGTAGTAGGGGTATTCAACATTTCGGTTATGTGACTCTTATGTGTAAATTTGGTCAGCGGCGTATATTGAATAATTTGAATATTAACGTTCACGCATTACTTAGCAGGCGATGTGATATTATGGCCAAATTTATCGCTTACATAGATTCAATAGAATCTAATTTTACTTTATTTAAGCGTTACCAAGTAGTGAAAATTATTTACACAAATTGTCTTCGTCAAAACGGTATCACTTTGAACTTATGGAACTAGTGATGTCCCAAAAACTCAGCCTTCGAAAATCGGCACCCGTACTTCACTTGTACTCAAAATGCCGTAGATCCAAACGCCGAATCTGGTTCACCGGAGCTTATAACAACATTAAGTATAACAACACAGCGGAATAAAGAATATATCAATATATATTACATTGATACCATGATAGATACAAAAATCTGATACAATATGATACAACAGAATGATACAACAGATATCAATATACATCAGAGATATGATACAAGAAATAGCAGCGGAAAGAAAAGATAACATCAGCAACGGGTAGAATATCTACAATAGAATGCTCCAATCCATAGCTAGCGAAAAGCAAGGTCAGTCGTCCAAGGACTGACTAGCTCCAGATAATCTACTCAACCTGAATATCTGAGAAACCCAACTCTAGACTGCCCGTATGGAAAATGGTGGGCACCCAGAGTTTAGGAAGGGAACAATAAACTCCGAGTCAGTCGTGGGACTGGTGTGAGCAACAAAAACAGTTTATCTTTAAACAAACACAAAAGGGTTTAAACATTGAAATTCGCAATGCTTTTGGAAAATGAAACTACCATAAGGCCTCCCGCACACACACACAATGCAAACGCAGAATCGGAGGACATTTCTCCTTATGATAGTCAAAGATGCTTGCTACGCAAATCATTGGATTATTATTACTAGTGCGTAGTGCAGAAAACATTTCGAAAGTATAATATTAATCTTAGCCAACATACGACCAGTATCGTATGCCTACTATAGCTACCATCTAAATAGTGGTGACCACCGTACGTAAATGGCAGGTTCTACAACTAATACCGTACAAAGTTCGTATTAGGAATTAGATTTCCAACAAATGGTCAGGCCAAGGAACTTCCCATTGCCACATGGAAACGCCTCTGGAATGACGTCCCGAGAAATAACCTAACATTACGGTTAGATCTCTGCCAACACAAGGCCGGGTTACCTCT
Source organism: Allium fistulosum (assembly GCA_030737815.1). Classification (NCBI taxonomy): domain Eukaryota; kingdom Viridiplantae; phylum Streptophyta; class Magnoliopsida; order Asparagales; family Amaryllidaceae; genus Allium; species Allium fistulosum. Next base: position 1,285,425,203 of record CM060903.1, on the reverse strand, counting down.
GCAAAAATAGGTAACTACTGACACGCGTATACCATCCCCCGATCGTCACCGATCTTCCCGAGGATCCTCGATTTCCAACAACCACATAATAATAATAATGCAGTAACCACATAGGTTAAGTATCTGGGCTCCATACCATGATACCACCTTTATCCAGAAGGAATGACATACACTAAGGGGCGCTACTCCCTAGAACCTTGCTGCATCCTTCCTGTTTTGACCATTTCCGGGGTGTGAGGCTCGACGAAGTCTCGTCCACAAAGCTACGCTTTGTCACAAAGCCATGCTTTGGGTCAAACAAATGATCAAAGAGATGATCACAAAGATATAAGATCAAACAAATGATTATATCGCAAATGATCAATCAACGATCATTTCACAGCAGCACTCAGCATGTCACATTACCAAATTGGGAATATATCGCTGATAACTTCAACTACATAACCTCTGAGCTCGTACGTCTCAGAGAAGGGTGTTAAGCTAAGAGAATAAATTCTCCGCCACCAAACAGAAATGTATTTGAAAGAAATTGGCTTTATATCTCAAAATGTAATGTCAGACATGTATCCATACAAGTCTGTTCCGGGTTCGAACAGAACCGAAGGCACTTCTCACGAAGCCCTTGCAAATCCGAATAATTTCCAATCACGTCCGGACTTCCCGTCACTAAGGGTGATAAAACCTCTATATCGGGGATCAACCGATGCAGAGTAACTCGACGTTAATCCTTTCGTTTTCAAAAATATCCGGTCTTCAACACCGGTCATCAAATGCTATCCATATACGACGTATCACTATTCGGAATGGGTTATACGACCCAAAGGTCCTTTCCCGGCTAATCCGAATAGTGAGCGAAGTATTTAAAACATATGGATATGGGATTTCAATTAAGTCACAACTTAATAATTCAACTTCATTTTAAATGGTTTCCATCGATTACCATTTCAAATCTTTTCAACAAAAAGATTTATTTTAAACAACCTTCAGTGGTTTAAACAATTTCCACATTTAAATCTTTTAACTAAAAGATTCATTCACAGATTTTCTAAATCAATTTCCATTTCAGTTTAACTCGTTAAATCTTTAAATCAAAAATTTAACTTATAACTTTCAAAAGAATTCCATTTCGAATGGTTTACATAAATCATCATTTTAAATCTGTTGAAAATAAACAGATTCAATTCATAGCTTTCAAAAAGAATTCATTCATAACTTGGAAAACCATTTTTCAATTCAATCTTGAAATTCCTTTAATTAAACTGGAATTTCATTTCTTATCTGAAAGCTTTTATCTTTTGAAACAAATAGTTTCATTTCAGAAAATATGATTCATTCATACGAGTTAAAGTCTTTGGGTTAAATCCAAATTCTCAAAATTACATTTTTAAATGGTTTAAATTTAGATAAACACATTTATAACATTTTCAATCCCTAGTTTCAAATCATAGGATTCAATTTCAAACTTGAATTCAAATTTAAATCAAATTATTTAAATTTTCAAAACTCGATTAAGTTATTCAAAATAACTTTTATCTTTGAAATTCTATTTCAATTTTTTAAAAACATCAAATTTAAATTATCTGTGACTTAACTGATTTCCACGTGAAATCCATACTTGTGTGTGTAAAAGTGTAGTCCAGGGGTTTCACACAATAGTGCAACACAATGAATCATCACATATTAGAATACAGAAATATAGTTGATAAACGATATAAACTATATCGCTTATCGTTCATTCACAGATCACAGATATATATAAATTTCAGATAAATAAACTACAGTAAAGATTACACACAAATCAGAATATATCACAAATGATCACAAATCAGGGATATCAAACAATTCAACATTCAATAGAATCTAAACATTCATAAGTAAGGTCAGTTAATTATCTGATTAATTCAAATTAGATTTATTTCTTATGAATTATTAATCCTGGTTAATTAACATAAATGAATTACAAATCATTTTAATTTACTACTTTTTAATCCTTTATTAATTAACCATTAATAATAAATAAATTAACTTTTAATTATAATTCATCAACCTTTAATCATTTAATAATTAACCTTTAATCATTTAATTCACCATTTAATTAATTATCTTTGATTAATAAATTATTTGATTAATCCTTAATTAATTTCTTTAACTACTTTCATAGATTTATTACTCTTCATTATTATTTTTCTCTTTCTCAACAACAAATCTTAATGTAATTTAAAGATTAATCCTTATCTTTATTAATCACTTAATTCCTAATTAACTTAATTAACTTCAAGAAAATAAAGCTTCTTTAACTTAAGATAAACATTATCTTAATTACCACTTACATTTTAAAACCCTTAATTTTTATAATTAACTTTACTTAACAAAAATTTAGATTAAATAAATTTTAACACTTCTTAACAAATATTAAGAACAATTTGATATTTATAAAGTAATGCTATAAAAGAAGTTTTGACAAAATTTGTTTAATTTTCAAAAATCCTATTTTAAAACGTTTATAAAAACTGGGCATCTCTCCCACTTCAGGTCCTACCCGAATATTACTCGGGACTATCCCCGAGTCTTCTCCCTTCTTCCCCTTTATTACCAAAACTTAGATAAATTTGCAGCTTTAAAACTGTAGCTATTACCCACCAAACACTCGAGTATAAACTCGAGTTAAACCCCAAAATTCCAGAGGCACTCACGAGTCGAACTCCACAAAACTCGAGCAATAGAAACTTCGTCTTCCCCAAACTAAAACTACCCAGATACTCAGATGCACACGTGCACGTGCACAACTGGTCAGCGATGCTCCGATCATCGTCGAGTACGTCATCCAGCCAAAGTCGACACCCTTAACCTTCCCGACCACCTGAATTCACGAGTTCATCAGAGAATCGAAAAACGAGCGACCTCAACATTCATCTGAACAAACCGACCATCTAGAAACTTCCCGCGTGACCAACTCCGGCCATCTGAAGCTCTGCCCTTTCACCAAAATATTCGCCAGACCCCTATGTTTGTTTTTCCCTGGGTGCGATCGCCTACAATCGACTATCGCCGACGAGAACACTTCTTACTCATCGTTCATCAAACTGGCTTGTTAAACCCTAGATTCACACCGCATCACTACGATGATCATTTAAAAAATCTTCCACCATTTTTCCTGCGATCTGCGTCACATCCTCCTCCTCTGACATCAAGCCCGAGGTTCACCATTCGCTTGATCGCCTGAATTTGACACAAAGTCGATTTTCGTTCAACTCGCAGATGCTCATGATTCCCAAACTTAAAAATCATGGAACGATTATCAAAATTCTTTATTTTGCAATACAAATCTGTTTGTAAAGTCAAAACATGAAATCGAGATCATTGATTTTTGACTTAAGTTAGATTATCACTGTTATTTCTCATTCTTGAAATAAATACACAATATAAACACTTGAAATTATTTTTAACAATGATGTTACATTGTTTCAATCATCTTCCCTTCAGTAATCATAGCTTGAATTTGTATAAATTTGAAAGATATGAATTTTTTCTTGAATTTGCTAACCTGTTACACCAAACAGAGACATATATATACAGATATACACAGATACTTTACTTTATATACATGCTCACATCTTAATTCATTCATGCAAACAATATTCACTACTTTACTTCAAGTATCAATCACAAAACATCCAGATATATCAACAGATTCAAGTTTAAATAGGTTAGTTTACTCATAGTGATTTTCCAGAAGAAATGAAACAGAGTTCTCTTCATGTTTTGACACAGGCTTGTGAAACAACTAACTGAAGCTTCCCTTTTTGATCTCTGGTTATATGCAGTTGTATTGTTGTTGTTTTTTTTTCATGTTTAAATTGAATTTTGTTTGTTGATGTTTAAATTGAATTTTGTTTAAGTATGAAATGGTGTTTGCTCAGCTCGAACTGAAATGAGATGATATATAAGAAAGAAGTGTACAAGTTGATAGATATAAACAAGTTACAGGTGAATATAATTTTGTATAGGTGATGTTATCTTTTTAGTACAACATATAAGCAGAGATATTTTTCTTTTGCTTGCTGATAATTTCTGTTTTTGGTGGCTAAAGATCCAAGCATTAATTGCTCTTGTACAATTTCACACTCATCAAATTTGTTTGTACAATATCAATTTTTATTTCCTTCGGCTGAAGATAATTTGGTGGCCAAAGAAATTTGTATATTTAGAATTGACTTTGTTTGAGCTAGCATTAAATGGATGAGTCCTTTATGTCTACTTATCTCATTTGTACAAAGATATTTTATTTTATTTTTATGTACATATTTTTGTTTCTTTTGCCTTGTATTTCTTTACTGGTTTCATACTTACCTTTCCTTTGTTTGACTTATTCCCTTGCATACTTATCCCATTCTCTTTCGTATGTACAGAGATAAATTTTCATGCCTGGTTTGTTTACTTATGTCTTGTTACTTGATAATATGAATACATTAATGTGTTGTTGGCATTTATCAAATGTGTTTTGCTATACAATTTTATAATTTTATATTGTTTATCTTATATTTATATGTATATATTTCTATTTCAATTTTTAACTTAAATATTTATTAATAGAATTTTGTTATACTTACACAACTTCTGAAATCCATAGATTAAGATTGAATTCAAATATCTTTACGTTATTTATAAACTCCAATTCAATTTTAATTCGAATACATTATCTCCAATAATTCACAATTAATTCATAACTTAACTAAATGAATATTAATTACTAACTAATTTCACAATTTAAATTCAAATCAAATATATACATATATATTATATCAAATTTGCTCATGTATGCTCAAATACAGATATATTCACATATATATATATATATATAATATTTTTAAATTTAAATGATTTATACAAAATATACTTGAATTCGGGGAAACTTGCATCACCGCATTGATTATATTCACAACTTAAATTCAAAAATTGAATTAATTATCAATTTAAATATTTAAAAAATTCGGGGTCGTTACAGACTTCCCCCCTTAATAGAATTTCGTCCTCAAAATTCACAGGCACGAAAACAACACAAAGATAGACAGATGAAGAATGTTTCATCTAATTAAACTGAACATCTATTCTGCATTTGGCTTACCAAATTAGAATATCAATAACAGATACAAGAACGAATTGGTTTTAATACTTCACAAAATACTCGGGTTATCCAGATCTACGAAATATGCAGGGGCATCGGTTAGTTCGAAGGAATAACTAACCATTCGTAGAATATATTGGGATCCAAAGAATAGATAGATATATGGATACCATTCCAAAAAATTTTTAGTTAAAAACCAAAGTATACCTATCAACCATAACAAACAAAGCAACCAATTCATCCATACAAACAATTTTGGCTCAGTTGGAGTTTATTGTCCCATTTTAATATATCGAATCTTTTCCTGGATCTACCAGAAATTATCGATGAATAGAGAAAAGATGACGAATCAAAGAGATTGATAGAGAAATTTGTTTCCACTGTTGTTACAGAGTATTGACCATTTATAGTCGTATTCCCCTGTCCCCTATCTCATCCTCTTCTTGCACTCATACTCACTATCAGTGGATAGTAAGAGAATTTACTGAGGCACACGAGCGGATATCTGAGGAATAATCATTCTAGGGTATACTTCACCCTATCTCTAATGAGCTACTTAACGTGTTACACTCCTGGGCTAAAGTTCAACCTTAGCTCTGATACCACGTTGTGATGACCCAAAAACTCGGCCTTCGAAAATCGGCACCCGTACTTCACTTGTACTCAAAATGCCGTAGATCCAAACGCCGAATCTGGTTCATCAGAGCTTATAACAACATTAAGTATAACAACACAGTGGAATAAAGAATATGTCAATATATATTACATTGATACCATGACAGATACAAAAATCTGATACAATATGATACAACAGAATGATACAACAGATATCAATATACATCAGAGATATGATACAAGAAATAGCAGAGGAAAGAAAAGATAACATCAGCAACGGGTAGAATATCTACAATAGAATGCTCCAATCCATAGCTAGCGAAAAGCAAGGTCAGTCGTCCAAGGACTGACTAGCTCCAGATAATCTACTCAACCTGAATATCTGAGAAACCCAACTCTAGACTGTCCGTGTGGAAAATGGTGGGCACCCAGAGTTTAGGAAGGGAACAATAAACTCCGAGTCAGTCGTGGGACTGGTGTGAGCAACAAAAACAGTTTATCTTTAAACAAACACAAAAGGGTTTAAACATTGAAATTCGCAATGCTTTTGGAAAATGAAACTACCATAAGGCCTCCCGCACACACACACAATGCAAACGCAGAATCGGAGGACATTTCTCCTTATGATAGTCAAAGATGCTTGCTACGCAAATCATTGGATTATTATTACTAGTGCGTAGTGCAGAAAACATTTCGAAAGTATAATATTAATCTTAGCCAACATACGACCAGTATCGTATGCCTACTATAGCTACCATCTAAATAGTGGTGACCACCGTACGTAAATGGCAGGTTCTACAACTAATACCGTACAAAGTTCGTATTAGGAATTGGATTTCCAACAAATGGTCTGGCCAAGGAACTTCCCATTGCCACATGGAAACGCCTCTGAATTGACGTCCCGAGAAATAACCTAACATTACGGTTAGATCTCTGCCAACACAAGGTCGGGTTACCTCTGCAAAAATAGGTAACTACTGACACGCGTATGCCATCCCCCGATCGTCACCGATCTTCCCGAGGATCCTCGATTTCCAACAACCACATAATAATAATAAAGCAGTAACCACATAGGTTAAGTATCTGGGCTCCATACCATGATACCACCTTTATCCAGAAGGAATGACATACACTAAGGGGCGCTACTCCCTAGAACCTTGCTGCATCCTTCCTGTTTTGACCATTTCCGGGGTGTGAGGCTCGACGAAGTCTCGTCCACAAAGCCATGCTTCGGGTCAAACAAATGATCAAAGAGATGATCACAAAGATATAAGATCAAACAAATGATCATATCGCAAATGATCAATCAACAATCATTTCACAGCAGCACTCAGCATGTCACATTACCAAATTGGGAATATATCGCTGATAACTTCAACTACATAACCTCTGAGCTCGTACGTCTCAGAGAAGGGTGTTAAGCTAAGAAAATAAATTCTCCGCCACCAAACAGAAATGTATTTGAAAGAAATTGGCTTTATATCTCAAAATGTAATGTCAGACATGTATCCATACAAGTCTGTTCCGGGTTCGAACAGAACCAAAGGCACTTCTCATGAAGCCCTTGCAAATCCGGATAATTTCCAATCACGTCCGGACTTCCCGTCACTAAGGGTGATAAAACCTCTATATCGGGGATCAGCCGATGCAGAGTAACTCGATGGTAATCCTTCCGTTTTCAAAAATATCTGGTCTTCAACACCGGTCATCAATTGCTATCCATATACGACGTATCACTATTCGGAATGGGTTATACGACCCAAAGGTCCTTTCCCGGCTAACCCGAATAGTGAGCGAAGTATTTAAAACATATGGATATAGGATTTCAATTAAGTCACAACTTAATAATTCAACTTCTTTTTAAATGGTTTCCATCGATTACCATTTCAAATATTTTCAACAAAAAGATTTATTTTAAACAACCTTCAGTGGTTTAAACAATTTCCACATTTAAATCTTTTAAAAAAAGATTCATTCACAAATTTTCTAAATCAATTTCCATTTCAGTTTAACTCGTTAAATCTTTAAATCAAAGATTTAACTTATAGCTTTCAAAACAATTCCATTTCGAATGGTTTACATAAATCATCATTTTAAATCTGTTGAAAATATACAGATTCAATTCATAGCTTTCAAAAAGAATTCATTCATAACTTGGAAAACCATTTTTCAATTCAATCTTGAAATTCCTTTAATTAAACTGGAATTTCATTTCTTATCTGAAAGCTTTTATCTTTTGAAACAAATAGTTTCATTTCAGAAAATCTGATTCATTCATACGAGTTAAAGTCTTTGGGTTAAATCCAAATTCTCAAAATTACATTTTTAAATGGTTTAAATTTAGATAAACACATTTATAACATTTTCAATCCCTAGTTTCAAATCATAGGATTCAATTTCAAACTTGAATTCAAATTTAAATCAAATTATTTAAACTTTCAAAACTCGATTAAGTTATTCAAAATAACTTTTATCTTTGAAATTCTATTTCAATTTTTTAAAAACATCAAATTTAAATTATCTGTGACTTAACTGATTTCCACGTGAAATCCATACTTGTGTGTGTAAAAGTGTAGTCTAGGGGTTTCACGCAATAGTGCAACACAATGAATCATCACATATCAGAATACAGAAATATAGTTGATAAACGATATAAACTATATCGCTTATCGTTTATTCACAGATCACAGATATATATAAATTTCAGATAAATAAACTACAGTAAAGATTACACACAAATCAGAATATATCACAAATGATCACAAATCAGGGATATCAAACAATTCAACATTCAATAGAATCTAAACATTCATAAGTAAGGTCAGTTAATTATTTGATTAATTCAAATTAGATTTATTTCTTATGAATTATTAATCCTGGTTAATTAACATAAATGAATTACAAATCATTTTAATTTACTACTTTTTAATCCTTTATTAATTAACCATTAATAATAAATAAATTAACTTTTAATTATAATTCATCAACCTTTAATCATTTAATAATTAACCTTTAATCATTTAATTCACCATTTAATTAATTATCTTTGATTAATAAATTATTTGATTAATCCTTAATTAATTTCTTTAACTACTTTCATAGATTTATTAATCTTCATTATTATTTTTCTCTTTCTCAACAACAAATCTTAATGTAATTTAAAGATTAATCCTTATCTTTATTAATCACTTAATTCCTAATTAACTTAATTAACTTCAAGAAAATAAAGCTTCTTTAACTTAAGATAAACATTATCTTAATTACCACTTACATTTTAAAACCCTTAATTTTTATAATTAACTTTACTTAACAAAAATTTAGATTAAATAAATTTTAACACTTCTTAACAAATATTAAGAACAATTTGATATTTATAAAGTAATGCTATAAAAGAAGTTTTGACAAAATTTGTTTAATTTTCAAAAATCCTATTTTAAAACGTTTATAAAAACTGGGCATCTCTCCCACTTCGGGTCCTACCCGAATATTACTCGGGACTATCCCCGAGTCTTCTCCCTTCTTCCCCTTTATTACCAAAACTTAAATAAATTTGCAGCTTTAAAACTGTAGCTATTACCCACCAAACACTCGAGTATAAACTCGAGTTAAACCCCAAAATTCCCGAGGCACTCACGAGTCGAACTCCACAAAACTCGAGCAACAGAAACTTCGTCTTCCCCAAACTAAAACTACCCAGATACTCAGATGCACACGTGCACGTGCACAACTGGTCAGCGATGCTCCGATCATCGTCGAGTACGTCATCCAGCCGAAGTCGACACCCTCAACCTTCCCGACCACCTGAATTCACGAGTTCATCAGAGAATCGAAAAACGAGCGGCCTCAACATTCATCTGAACAAAACGACCATCTAGAAACTTCCCGCGTGACCAACTCCGGCCATCTGAAGCTTTTCCCTTTCACCAAAATATTCACCAGACCCCTATGTTTGTTTTTCCCTGGGTGCGATCGCCTACAATCGACTATCGCCGACGAGAACACTTCTTACTCATCGTTCATCAAACTGGCTTGTTAAACCCTAGATTCACATCGCATCACTACGATGATCATTTAAAAAATCTTCCACCATTTTTCCTACGATCTGCGTCACATCCTCCTCCTCTGACATCAAGCCCGAGGTTCACCATTCGCTTGATCGCTTGAATTTGACACAAACTCGATTTTCGTTCAACTCGCAGATGCTCATGATTCCCAAACTTAAAAATCATGGAACGATTATCAAAATTCTTTATTTTGCAATACGAATCTGTTTGTAAAGTCAAAACATGAAATCGAGATCATTGATTTTTGACTTAAGTTAGATTATCACTGTTATTTCTCATTCTTGAAATAAATACACAATATAAATACTTGAAATTATTTTTAACAATGATGTTACATTGTTTCAATCATCTTCCCTTCAGTAATCAAAGCTTGAATTTGTATAAATTTGAAAGATATGAATTTTTTCTTGAATTAGCTAACCTGTTACACTAAACAGAGACATATATATACAGATATACACAGATACTTTACTTTATATACATGCTCACATCTTAATTCATTCATGCAAACAATATTCACTACTTTACTTCAAGTATCAATCACAAAACATCCAGATATATCAACAGATTCAAGTTTAAATAGGTTAGTTTACTCATAGTGATTTTCCAGAAGAAATGAAACAGTGTTCTCTTCATGTTTTGACACAGGCTTGTGAAACAACTAACTGAAGCTTCCCTTTTTGATCTCTGGTTATATGCAGTTGTATTGTTGTTGTTTTTTTTGATGTTTAAATTGAATTTTGTTTGTTGATGTTTAAATTGAATTTTGTTTAAGTATGAAATGGTGTTTGCTCAGCTCGAACTGAAATGAGATGATATATAAGAAAGAAGTGTACAAGTTGATAGATATAAACAAGTTACAGGTGAATATAATTTTGTATAGGTGATGTTATCTTTTTAGTACAACATATAAGCAGAGATATTTTTCTTTTGCTTGCTGATAATTTCTGTTTTTGGTGGCTAAAGATCCAAGCATTAATTGCTCTTGTACAATTTCACACTTATCAAATTTGTTTGTACAATATCAATTTTTATTTCCTTCGGCTGAAGATAATTTGGTGGCCAAAGAAATTTGTATATTTAGAATTGATTTGTTTGAGCTAGCATTAAATGGATGAGTCCTTTATGTCTACTTATCTTATTTGTACAAAGATATTTTATTTTATTTTTATGTACATATTTTTGTTTCTTTTGCCTTGTATTTCTTTACTGGTTTCATACTTACCTTTACTTTGTTTGACTTATTCCCTTGCATACTTATCCCATTCTCTTTCGTATGTACAGAGATAAATTTTCATGCCTGGTTTGTGTAACGACCCGTATTTTTACGGATCGAAAAGTTCGTAAAAATCTGGAATTTTTAGCGTTGTTAAGTCGTTTCAGATTTTGGGCAGAATTTTGTTCAAGTCCTAAGTCGTGACCGACTTAAGGAATAGGAGCGACTTAGGAAGACTGACCGAGTTAAGTGATAAGTCGACTGGGCGAGTTAACGACCTAAGAGATAGGAGACTTAAGGTAATGACCGACTTAGGGGAGATAACGACCTAAGGGGTAGGTCGGCGACGACCTAAGGAAGCTGGGGTAGCAGTGGATCGACTTAAGAGTTAGGTCATATGAAGCTTAGGTCGTGTGGGAAGTTATGTCGTAGGCGACCTAGGGATTGGGATAGGTCGTATGGAAGTTAAGTCGTATCCTGGCTAAGTTAGTTAGGTCGCGTCTTGAGTCGTAGGTCGTAACTCTGTTGAGTGGTTAGGTCGCGAGGAAGTATCTGCGTTAGGTCGCTGGGTTTTGCCTAAGTGTTAGGTCGTAACCCAGCTAGGTCGTGTGAGTTGCTGAGTCGAGGCAGGTGTTAGGTCGCACATTCGTTAGGTCGTAAGTCGTATGAAGGCGCTGATCTGCTAAGTGTTAAGTCGTAGGTCAGTTACCCAGTTAAGTCGCGCACTTGTTAAATCGTAGGTCACACGCGCATTCTTAAGTCGTAGGTCGTTGAGGCAGTTAGGTCGTAAGTCGTGAGTTGTTAAGTCGCGTGGGTTTTTAGGTCGGCAATTTTTCTAGGTCGTAGGTCGGAGGGAGAATTAAGTCGGCAATGACTTAAGGGGCGGACGACCTAAAATCTGCCTATAAATACTAGGGTTATCTTCATTTTTGAGATGTGAATTTTCGAAGCGATGAAGTGCTGCCATTTTGAGAGCTCGACTTCTACACTTCTTCACTTCTTTTCTCCACTCTAATCTAGTGATTCCATCCATCCATATCGAAGATCAAATCGAAGATCGAAGAGCTTAGATTGAAGATCTACATTCTTCGAAGTGAGATTTCATCGTTTGAAGCGGATTCGTGATAGATCGAGTTAGATCCTTCGCTGTCTAGATCTGAAGTGTGTTGCTTTTGAGTTGTTTTGATGATTGGGTGAGTGGTGATTATCTCTCACACGGATCCAAAGGAGTATATCGGATCGTTGGCTTGATTTGGTGTTAAAGTAGTGATTTCCATGCATTTTCCTAATCTTATGTGTAGATCCATATAGATCCATTGTTCATGATGATTTGACAACCATTTTACTACATGATTAACCTATGCAAGTTCATTCATCAAGTTGTAGAGATATTTCTCATGTTATCATGCTTGTTAGACTTTCAACTCTTTATTTACGAAATTGCCATTATTGTTAATATTGTTCATTAGATCATATTTGAATGCTTGATTACTTAGATTAATGTTTGACTTGATTGATTGCTATGAATTAGATGATTGATGATTTGATTTAGACAAGATGGTCGAAGATGATTCAAAAGCTAAGGGAAAGGCTCTTGAATTGGAAAAGCTGCACGTGGCATATGTAGCGGATGATGAAGCTCATATGGATAGATTGGATGATGATGTTGAGATGAGACTTTGCTATGATGATGATGAGGCGAAGTATGATATGAGATAGCCTTGGTCTAATCCAGACGGGATCATTCCAAGCATGTTGATAACTCGGTGAAATGGTTCGAGTTAAGGATAATGGTTTGCTCGAGAGGTGCTTGAGCTAGTATGGAATAGTCGTCGAGGAGGATGACTAGGAGGCTGAGATCTCATCGTTGTTGAAGGTTCTAGCATGCTCAAAGCAAGAGTACGTTGGGCAGATTCGATAGTCCCTGAAGGCTAATGATTGATAGTCAAGTACTCTGGGCAGATTCGATAGTCCTAGGCACAGGTCACGATGACGTGCAGAGTTATGTCTAGAACCGGGGTTTCCATTAGCCCATGACGGACGGCTGAAAGAATGTGCTGGTCATTCAAATTAATGTTGGTATCGAGGCAATGATAACCGTCATAGCCAGAGTCATGGATGTTTGGTTGTATCGTCATTCGGTCTCAAGAGCGGTATTTTCTGGGTGCTTATCTGATCTTGGTTTAGGCCTTGGGGGTTTGTACTTGGAAAACATCGTCCTTGACTCGAGTGATAATTGCTTTATTTTAAATTGTATGCTCTGCTATGTTTGCTTCTGCTTAGTGTGTGTTTAGGGTCTATCACTGTAGAAAGATGTGGAGTGGGAGGGTTGTATTCCTATTCCTTTTCCTTTATGTTCTTTTGGTATGTTGTTAGTTAATTTACTGCTCACTAAGACTGTTGTCTGACTCAAGGCTTTATGTTTTAACTCTTATTGCCTTGGGTTGTTCGTCCATTTTGGGACGGGCAGACTAGGTAGCAGGTGACAGGTGCTGTTCTTGCTTTCCACGATGCTGATATCGAAGACGAGCTGGAGGGTTGCATATTATCTTCTTACTATATGTACTGGGTGTTCCGCTGTTTGTATATTCTCTGAGTGATATGTAGTGAGGCTTGATGTATTGACTACTCAGATGTTTGTATTCAACTATTATGAAGTTTTATTGATGAGATTCTATTTCTGTGAAGCTTCACTATATATATTCTATTGTATTTTGTCCATGCGCTGTGAGTAATACGATAGATTCTATTGTTTTTAATTTACCCTGACAATCGTCCATGGTCGCCTGGCACACTTTACAGCGCACTTTCTTTAGGTTCAGTGCAGGGGTCATGGGCGGTCGTCACATTTGGTATCAAAGCTTTGGTTAATCGATTTTACCCAACGCTCGCTGACGTAACTACGTATGAGAGACGTAATTGTATTTTGATGGATGATTACTATAAATAATATAGTAGCTTAGTAGAGTTTGAGTCCTTTATGTAGTTGTTTCTCTAGATGTGCTAATCATTCCTTTTTATAGATATTAAGGATGAGTCGAAGAGGGAGACCAGCTGCTAGGGAAGGCCGTGCTACTGAAGGGGCTGCTGATTATGTTGCTATGTTTGAAGCTATGATGACTTCGATCATGAGAAGGATGCCAGCTCCGGGGCCATCGGTGGATGTTGGAGTTCAAGTTCAAACTCCGAAACCGGTGGATTTTGCTAAGTTGTGTAAGGACTATACTGCTCTTGGAGGAAAGGTTTTCTTGGGAACAGAATCAACCATTGAAGTCCAGAGATGGATAGATGCTTGTAGAAGGATCTTTGGTGACTTGGGAATTGAGGATGCAACTAAGAGGAAGTTATCATCAAGACAGCTTCAGGGAAGAGCTTCTGATTGGTGGAACTCTATCACTATTGATACTCCGGAGGAAGAGATTACTTGGGAGCAATTCCAAGTCAGATTTGAAGCTAAGTTCATTTCTATAGCTCAGAAGTCTGTTCTGTTCAAGAAGTTTGTGGAGCTCAAGCAAAATGGAAGACCAGTTCTTGAGTATGTTTCTGAGTTTGAAGCTTTGTCTAAGTATGCCCGGTCGTATATCGAATCTTCGTATCAGAAGAATGAGAAGTTTGTGATAGGCTTGGACAGTTATCTTGGGAGGCAGTTGGTGGATCATTTGGACGATTCATTTGAGAAGCTTGTGGAGAAGGCTCTCAGGCATGAGAATCTGTTTCCTAAGGAAGGATCTGTTGTTGCTGTGACCAGGGAAGAGTCTAAACCACAGCAGGGTGGAAACAAGAAGAGGAAGCAGCAGCAGCAGAAGGGTAAGGATAGCCAGAAGAAGCCGAAGGGCGAAGTGACTTGCTACAATTGCCAGCAGAAGGGCCATTTCTCTAAGGATTGTAAGAATCCGAAGGTACCGATGAAGTGTCACAACTGTGACAAGCCGGGGCATATCAGGAAGAATTGTCCAAAACCACGGAAGGACAAGCAGATTGTGCAAGCTTATGCTTTAGGAGCCGTTCCATCGTCTTCGAAGCTCCTACCGCGGAAGAGAAAGGAAAGAGTGTGGTGGTTCAAGGTACTCTTTTCCTATGTGGTGTTCCAGTTAGAGTTCTGTTTGATACTGGGGCATCGCATTCTTTTGTTTGTAATGAACTTGTAGGTCGGTTGGGTTTAGAACCGGATATTGTTGATAGGCCATTGGTTGTGACTAATCCAGTTGGGGGTTTGTCTTGTTTGTGTATGATATGCCGTGGTCTGATTGTATCGAGTCATGATTGCTCTTTTGTTTGTGATTGCTTTGTTCTGAACTTTGCGGGGTTCGGAATTATTTTGGGTATGGACTGGCTTAGGAAGTATGCGGCAAAGGTTGATTGTGAGAGGTTGGAGGTGACAGTCGAGAATGTGGAGGGGCGAAGGATTGTGATACGATGTAAGCATGAAGAAGGCGTCTTCATGAGCTTCATGTATTCGCTGGTTGTTCCACGGGATGGACTGTCATCTGTGCCAATCACTAATGGATTTGAGGATGTTTTTGACGAGGTCAAAGGGTTACCGCCGCATAGAGAGATCGAGTTTCGTATAGATCTAGTTGAAGGAGCCAGACCTGTTGTGATGCCTCTTAGGCGGATGGCACCTAAGGAACAGCAGGAGTTGAAGGTGCAGGTTGATGACCTTTTACAGAAAGGATTCATTCGGCGTAGTGTGTCCGAATGGGTTGCACCAGTTGTGTTTGCAACCAAAGCGGATGGATCGTTGAGGTTGTGTGTGGATTATCGTGAGCTGAATAAGGTGACCAAAAAGAACAAGTATCCATTGCCGAGAATAGATGACTTGTTTGATTAGCTTCACGAAGCTAAGGTGTTTTCTCAGATGGATTTGGCAACGGGATTTCACCAGTTGAGAGTTGCTAAGGATAGTGTACCGAAGACTGCTTTTAGGACACCATCCGGTTTCTTTGAGTGGCTGGTAATGCCGTTTGGATTGACTAATGCGCCAGCATATTTTGTGGATCTTATGAATAGAGTGTTCAGAGATCAGTTGAGTAAGTTCGTGCTAGTGTTCGTGGATGATATTCTGATTTATTCCAGAACTGAAGAAGAGCACAAGACGCACTTGCGTATTGTTTTGGAAATCTTGCGGAAACATCAGCTGAAGGCTAAGTTTTCGAAGTGTCACTTCTGGAAGAGCGAAGTGAGGTTCTTAGGCCATGTTATCTCTGGAAATGGAATAGCGGTTGATCCCGCTAAGGTGGCAGCAATCCAGGATTGGGTTAGACCTAAGAATGCATCTGATGTGAGAAGTTTTCTTGGATTAGCAGGATATTATCGACGGTTTATTAAAGACTTCTCCAAAATAGCTGCACCTTTAACAGGATTGACGAAAAAGAACCAAGTGTTCAGATGGGAAGATAAGTGTGAGCAAGCTTTCAGAATCCTGAAAGAGCGATTGACAAGTGCTCCTGTTTTGACTATTCCAAGTGGGAATGATGAGATGGTGGTTTACACCGATGCATGTGGTACTGGACTTGGAGCAGTGCTGATGCAGAAGGATAAAGTTGTTGCGTATGCAAGTCGACAACTGAAGCCGCATGAAAGGAATTATCCGACTCATGATTTGGAGTTAGCGGCGATTGTATTTGCTCTGAAGATGTGGAGACATTATCTATTGGGAGTTCGATTCGAGTTGTTTACCGATCATAAGTCGTTGAAGTATCTTTTCTCCCAAAAGGATTTGAATCTTCGGCAGCAACGTTGGCTAGAGTTTTTAGCATCATATGATTTTGGTATAGCTTATACTCCGGGAAAAGGTAACGCAGTGGCAGATGCGTTAAGTCGAAGACATGCAGGATTGGGAGCCATGTTTTCAGAATGGAAGAATCTCGAGTATTTAGCTGGTTTTGACTTCAGGCCCAGATGCGAATTGGAACCTGAGATGTTGGCAAACTTATCGATAAGACCGACTCTTGTGGAAAGGATTTGCAAGAGCCAAAAGCGAGACGATAAGCTTGTCAAGATTATCCGTGATTTGGAATCTGGATTGGAACCAGAAAAGGATAAAGGATTCGAGGTCGATCGAGAGGGTTGGCTTCGGAAGCAAGGACGACTAGTTGTTCCCGATATAGATGAATTGAGGAGTGAAGTTCTGAAGGAAAGCCATCACTCGAAGTTGATAATTCATCCAGGTGGAAATAAGATGTATCGGGATATGAAGAGAACCTATTACTGGGAAGGTATGAAGAAGGATGTTGGAAATTTTATTTCCAAGTGCATGAACTGCCAGTTGGTGAAAGCTGAGCAGAAGAAGCCCAGTGGATTGCTTCAGCCATTAGAAGTTCCTACATGGAAGTGGGAACAAGTGTCGATGGATTTTATTGATGGACTACCTAGAACAAGAACGGGAAATGAAGGGATTTGGGTCATCGTAGATCGTCTGACTAAGAGTGCAAGATTCATTCCTGTTCGATCGACTAGGACTGCATCAAAGTTGGCTGAGCTATATATTAAGTGGATAGTTCGATTCCATGGTATTCCGAAGAGTATAGTGAGCGATCGAGACCCATTGTTCACTAGTGGATTTTGGAAGAGCTTCCAGGAAGTTTTGGGAACCGAGTTATGTTTGAGTACAGCTTATCATCCTCAAACAGATGGTCAGACCGAGAGAGTCAACCGAGTTTTGGAAGATCTCCTTAGAGCTTGTGTTTTGGATTTCGGAGGATCATGGGAAGATCATCTTCATTTGGTGGAATTTTTGTATAACAACAGTTACCAGTCAAGCATTGGTATGGCACCGTATGAGGCATTGTATGGAAGACCGTGTAACTCTCCGACATGTTGGTTAGAGATCGGAGAAAAGTTGATGCTTGGGCCAGAGATGATTCGACAGACTTCGGATTGTATAAAGATCATTCGGCAACGAATGAAGGCAGCCCAAGACCGTCAGAAAAGTTATGCCGATAAGCGTCGTAAGGATTTGGAATTCGACGTAGGTGATATGGTTTTTGTGAAGATTTCTCCACTGAAGAATGTTATTCGATTCGGGAAGAAAGGAAAATTGACTCCGAGATTTGTTGGACCATTCCCGATCATCGAGCGAATTGGGAAGCTCACTTACAGATTGGAGTTGCCAGAGAAGATGTCGGGCGTGCACAATGTTTTTCACGTATCATATCTACGGAAGTATGTGCACGACTCGAATACAGTGGTTTCTGCTGATAGCTGTGAAAATTTTGAAGTTGATCCAGTCGATAAGAGACCTCGTAAGCCGCTTCGTGTTGTGGAAACCGACATGAAACAGCTTAGGAGGAAGGTAGTTAAGTTGCTCAAGGTACAATGAAGTGATGATGATAACGACTGTACGTGGGAGGTGGAAGAGAGGATGAAGGCAGCTCATCCTGAACTCTTCAAGGTATGGCCCTAAGGAGTCGTGTCATCTCACGATATTGTAAATTGTTCTAGTGTTAGAATTCTGTACGCTAAGCTAGAATTGGATGCATGGTTTGTTGATTGCTATGGATGGTAGGCGTGCAGAATAGTCTTTGATTGCTTTGTTTGTTTAGAATTTCGAGGGCGAAATTCCTAAGGGGGAGAGAATGTAACGACCCGTATTTTTACGGATCGAAAAGTTCGTAAAAATCTGAAATTTTTAGCGTTGTTAAGTCATTTCAGATTTTGGGCAGAATTTTGTTCAAGTCCTAAGTCGTGACTGACTTAAGGAATAGGAGCGACCTAGGAAGACTGACCGAGTTAAGTGATAAGTCGACTGGGCGAGTTAACGACCTAAGAGATAGGAGACTTAAGGTAATGACCGACTTAGGGGAGATAACGACCTAAGGGGTAGGTCGGCGACGACCTAAGGAAGCTGGGGGTAGCAGTGGAGCGACTTAAGAGTTAGGTCGTATGAAGCTTAGGTCGTGTGGGAAGTTATGTCGTAGGCGACCTAGGGATTGGGATAGGTCGTATGGAAGTTAAGTCGTATCCTGGCTAAGTTAGTTAGGTCGCGTCTTAAGTCGTAGGTCATAACTCTGTTGAGTGGTTAGGTCGCGAGGAAGTATCTGCGTTAGGTCGCTGGGTTTTGCCTAAGTGTTAGGTCGTAACCCAGCTAGGTCGTGTGAGTTGCTGAGTCGAGGCAGGTGTTAGGTCGCACATTCGTTAGGTCGTAAGTCGTATGAAGGCACTGATCTGCTAAGTGTTAAGTCGTAGGTCAGTTACCCAGTTAAGTCGCGCACTTGTTAAGTCGTAGGTCGCGCGTGCATTCTTAAGTCGTAGGTCGTTGAGGCAGTTAGGTCGTAAGTCGTGAGTTGTTAAGTCGCGTGGGTTTTTAGGTTGGCAATTTTGCTAGGTCGTAGGTCGGAGGGAGAATTAAGTCGGCAACGACTTAAGGGGCGGACGACCTAAAATCTGCCTATAAATACTCGGGTTATCTTCATTTTTGAGATGCGAATTTTCGAAGCGACGAAGTGCTGCCATTTTGAGAGCTCGACTTCTACACTTCTTCACTTCTTTTCTCCACTCTAATCTAGTGATTCCATCCATCCATACCGAAGATCAAATCGAAGAGCTTAGATTGAAGATCTACATTCTTCGAAGTGAGATTTCATCGTTTGAAGCGGATTCGTAATAGATCGAGTTAGATCCTTCGCTGTCCAGATCTGAAGTGTGTTGCTTTTGAGTTGTTTTGGTGATTGGGTGAGTGGTGATTATCTCTCACACGGATCCAAAGGAGTATATCGGATCGTTGGCTTGATTTGGTGTTAAAGTAGTGATTTCCATGCATTTTCCTAATCTTATGTGTAGATCCATATAGATCCATTGTTCATGATGATTTGATAACCATTTTACTACATGATTAACCTATGCAAGTTCATTCATCAAGTTGTAGAGATATTTCTCATGTTATCATGCTTGTTAGACTTTCAACTCTTTATTTACGAAATTGCCATTATTGTTAATATTGTTCATTAGATCATATTTGAATGCTTGATTACTTAGATTACTGTTTGACTTGATTGATTGCTATGAATTAGATGATTGATGATTTGATTTAGACAAGATGGTCGAAGATAATTCAAAAGCTAAGGGAAAGGCTCTTGAATTGGAAAAGCTGCACGTGGCATATGTAGCGGATGATGAAGCTCATATGGATAGATTGGATGATGATGTTGAGATGAGACTTTGCTATGATGATGATGAGGTGAAGTATGATATGAGAAAGCCTTGGTCTAATCCAGACGGGATCATTCCAAGCATGTTGATAACTCGGTGAAATGGTTCGAGTTGAGGATAATGGTTTGCTCGAGAGGCGCTTGAGCTAGTATGGAAATAGTCGTCGAGGAGGATGACTAGGAGGCTGAGATCTCATTGTTGCTGAAGGTTCTAGCATGCTCAAAGCAAGAGTACGTTGGGCAGATTCGATAGTCCCTGAAGGCTAATGATTGATAGTCAAGTACTCTGGGCAGATTCGATAGTCCTAGGCACGGGTCACGATGACGTGCAGAGTTATGTCTAGAACCGGGGTTTCCATTAGCCCTTGACGGACGGCTGAAAGAAAGTGCCGGTCATTCAAATTAACGATGGTATCGAGGCAATGATAACAGTGATAGCCAGAGTCATGGATGTTTGGTTGTATCGTCATTCGATCTCAAGAGCGGTATTTTCTGGGTGCTTATCTGATCTTGGTTTAGGCCTTGGGGGTTTGTACTTGGAAAACATCGTCCTTGACTCGAGTGATAATTGCTTTATTTTAAATTGTATGCTCTGCTATGTTTGCTTCTGCTTAGTGTGTGTCTGGGGCTATCACTGTAGAAAGAGGTGGAGTGGGAGGGTTGTATTCCTATTCCTTTTCCTTTATGTTCTTTTGGTATGTTGTTAGTTAATTTACTGCTTACTAAGACTGTTGTCTGACTCAAGGCTTTATGTTTTAACTCTTATTGCCTTGGGCTGTTCGTCCATTTTGGGACGGGCAGACTAGGTAGCAGGTGACAGGTGCTGTTCTTGCTTTCCACGATGCTGATATCGAAGACGAGCTGGAGGGTTGCATATTATCTTCTTACTATATGTACTGGGTGTTCCGCTGTTTGTATATTCTCTGAGTGATATGTAGTGAGGCTTGATGTATTGACTATTCAGATGTTTGTATTCAACTATTATGAAGTTTTATTGATGAGATTCTATTTCTGTGAAGCTTCACTATATATATTCTATTGTATTTTGTCCATGCGCTGTGAGTAATACGATAGATTCTGTTGTTTTTAATTTACCCTGACAATCGTCCATGGTCGCCTGGCACACTTTACAGCGCACTTTCTTTAGGTTCAGTGCAGGGGTCATGGGCGGTCGTCACAGTTTGTTTACTTATGTCTTGTTACTTGATAATATGAATACATTAATGTGTTGTTGGCATTTATCAAATGTGTTTTGCTATACAATTTTATAATTTTATATTGTTTATCTTATATTTATATGTATATATTTCTATTTCAATTTTTAACTTAAATATTTATTAATAGAATTTTGTTATACTTACACAACTTCTGAAATCCATAGATTAAGATTGAATTCAAATATCTTTACGTTATTTATAAACTCCAATTCAATTTTAATTCGAATACATTATCTCCAATAATTCACAATTTATTCATAACTTAACTAAATGAATATTAATTACTAACTAATTTCACAATTTAAATTCAAATCAAATATATACATATATATTATATCAAATTTGCTCATTTATGCTCAAATACAGATATATTCACATATATATATAATATTTTTAAATTTAAATGATTTATACAAAATATACTTGAATCCGGGGAAACTCGCATCACCGCATTGATTATTTTCACAACTTAAATTCAAAAATTGAATTAATTATCAATTTAAATATTTAAAAAATTCGGGGTCGTTACAGACTAGGTAATCGTTGAAATTTCAGTATCGTCCATATTCAACTCTATAATACAAACACAAAGTCTTTAGTTCATTAGTAACAATAATTATTAACCGTACGGCTCTGGCTTAAATTTGACTTTGTGTTGACTTCAGTTGATCGAGATATAAACCTCATACAACTGAGGAGGCGAATCCTCTTTTGAATAGTGTTTCGCTTCCAATGCTTTCACTCGACCCAACTATAATCGTTCGATGGACATCGTGCCATGATTTAACTATAACAAAAGTAGAACTTCCAAATTTAAGATCAACTGTGTTCTAAAGTTAAGAGAACTATGTAATTTTGTCACATTGATATTTTTTGTTTGACCTTAGTTATATTAATCAACAAGAAACTATCGAGTGAGTTATTTCATAATTATCCAATAACTATTAGTACGTAACCCTTTGTGCCCCCCAGCAGTCATGAGTAATACACTGCCCAACATTTGGAGAATGTAACGTGTTCTAGTCTCAAGGAATGTATCGATATCCAGTCTCGATACATCTTTACTAAGATATTTAAAATGGTATATTTAATTTCATCGTGATAAATTACTCGTGGTTAAACTCTTTGTAACTAATATAACAGAACATACCATTTATGGATTCTCTATAAAATATACTTTTAATATAATTAATTAATATAATACATTACATCATGCATATAATAGAAAGAAAACACCTATTATTTTGAACACAAGATTGGTTATCAATATGTGTAACAAATTACATAGTTGGCCCTAAGGCATACTCCTAACTCTATCAACATATGTATTCGATTAGGTTGTAATTATTTATATATACACACACATACATACACACATGTGTGTGTATATATATACACACATACACGTATAACCAATAAAATTAACAAACTTAGATCCAATTGTTAACTAAAGAAAGAAACCAAAAGTTTTAAGATTTTACAAAAAGGTCCATTTGTAGATTTTAAATTAAATCAATTATTATTCTTATTTAAGTAATGACCAAAAATTGTTTTAGAACAACTTGCAACATAAAGTCATGGTAATGGGATTCAAATCTAAATTAATATTAAATATGAACAAATTAATAAAAGGGGTGATGGATATAAAATTATTAACATAAATAACATATTAACAATTTAAGAGAAGGACAAATAGGTCTTAAAATTATATCAACAAGACGATCATAAAACCGATTCAAAGGAAACAAACAAGGATCCAAATTACATTATAAAATTCATACAAAAAAAAGATACAAGAGGTAGAGGATTCAAACCATATAAAAATGATGAATTTGTATTTAAATAAAATAGAAAGTTACCTTGAAATGCAACCAAAAGAAGCACCTTGAATGATGAAAGGATTCCTAGATTCAGTGGATTGATCTTTGGATCTTGCATGAATCAAGATTTAACAACCTTTTGTATTTATTTTTTGTTTGATTTTGTTTTGGAAATATTATGCTCTAATCACCGTGACAATTTCGGCCTCAAAATTATTGGAAATCAGAGAGCAAAAATGATAAAATGTAATCTCGTAAAGTAGGAAATAAATTATAATTAAAGAGAGGGGCGATTCATCTTCCTTTAATTATGATTTGCCCTTTAACAAGAACTCCTCCTCTCCCCTTCAATTTTGGTTGGCCATAAAATGGTGGTTTTGGGCCACAAAAATTTCAAAATCCAATTAGTATTAATCTCATTTAAATCCAACTTAATCCACTGATATCATATATCGCTACGCGCATATCGCTACACACATTTATTACATTTATATGCTTACTTTATTAAATACTAATAATATTCAAACACTAAAAATAAAAAACTAATAATTAATATTTCACAAATATTAATTAATTAATTTTCAATGATTATAAATTAATTAAATCTTGTAATTTATTTTGAAGTATTAATCGTTATGGTTGTACGACCCAAAGATGTAAATTCAATCAATAATTAATATTGAACAATTCCAATATTAACATTTACACATCTTACACATCTTTTCGGTAAAATTCAGTTTTACTTATTATAAGCAGCACTCGGTAGCAACGGTAATATACACTAATTTTCTTCGTCAACACTGTATCACATCAAGATTTATGAAATTTGGTTTTAGTCAAAATTCCAATATCGTCCATATTCAACTAGATTGGCCCAAATTCAAAGTCATTGGTTCAGCAATAACATTTATTATTAACCTTATTACTTTAGCTAGAGATTTTGACTTTGAGTTGATTTTTGTTGACCGTGATACTAACCTTATATAACTAAGGTGATGTATTCTCTATTGAATAGTGTTTTACTTCCAATGCTTCAAATCAGACCCAAGTATAGTTGTTCAATGGACATCATGTCATAATTTAATTATAATTAAAGTAGAGTGTCCACATTGAAGTTTAGATGTATTCTCAAGTTGAGAGAACTGTATACCATCGTCACTTCAAGTTTCTCTATTTGACCTTAGTTATGTGATCCAACATGACAATGTCGAGTGATTTGTTCCTGATTTATCCAATATCTATCAGTACATAACCCCTCGGTGCCACCAATAGCCATGAGTAATACACTGCTCAACATTCAGAGAGAGTTACGTACTCTAGTTTTAACGGATGTATTGATATCCAATCTCGATACATCTTGACTTAGAATATTTTAAACGATATGTTTATTATATTATGACAAATTGCTCATGAACACAGCACATTGTAATTGCTATTACAACACATACCATTTATTGATTTTTTGTTAAATATACTTAAATTAAACAATTAATTAATATAACATATTATGACAAGTATATAATAAAAAGAAAAACACTTTTTATTTTGAAAGAGATTTTATTATAGAGCTAATAATTTATAATAAATTACAGAATTACCTCTAGGCATACCCCTAACTCTATCAATCTCCCACTTGCACTAGGGGCAATTATGGAATCTTATCCCATCATTTCGATTAGCTTGATGAGAATCGACCATGCTAGTCTCTTCATGAATGGATGTGCTATGTTGTCCTTCGTATCTACCCTTTGAATCACGACCTATTTCTTCTCAAAGAATTCTCTAATTAGGTGGAACATTCGAAGAATCTGTCGTGGTTTTTTTGCGCTCTATGCTCCTTTGCAATCTACATCATCGCATTGTTGTCACAAAACAATGTCATTGGATTCTCCATGTCGATAATCACTCCTAGCTCACTTGAAAACTCGTGCATCCAAACCGCTTCTTTAGATGCTTTATTGGGGGTGATGTATTCGGCCTCCGGTGTGGAATCAACTACTGTTTCTTGTTTGGAACTCTTCTAACCGACGGACTCACCATTTATAGTAAAGACATAATTTGACACCAACTTACTATCATCGATATCACTCTAAAAGCTAGAATCGGTAAACCCTTTAATTAGGAGGTCTCTGTTCCCATATATAAGGAATAAGTCCTTAGTATTTCTTAAATACTTTAGTATACATTTTACGTTCGATGTTTTTCTCTAGGATTAGACTGGTATCGACTTACGCATCCTAATGCATATGCCTTATCTAGTATAGTACATAACAACGGCATAAATATGGAACCAGTTGCTGAAGCATATAGTATCTTCTTTATATTCTCTTTCTCCTCGTTGGTTTGAGGAGCATCCTTCTTAGAAAGGATGAATCCGGAATGCATTGAAACATTTCCATGTTTGGAATTCTCCATGCTGAACCTTTTCAATATAGTATCTATGTACAAGGATTGGGACAATCCTAGTAGCCTCTTAGATCTATCTCTATAGATCTTTGTACCTAGCACTAGGCTGCTTCTCCCAAATCCTTCATGGAGGAACTCTTGAAAAGCCACACTTTCACTGATTGCAACAATGAAATATCATAGCAAATAGTAGATAATCGGCATAAAATTAAGATCACAATAGCACTTTCTTGTTCCTTTTGGTATACATGTGCTTCCTCTGTGTTAGAATAAAAAGCAAATTGCTTGCTTACTTTATCAAAACACTTATTCCAATGCCCCGAAGCTTGTTTATGTCCATAAATGGACTTTAACAACTTGCAAGCCTTGCCCTCACTCCTAGTGACCTCGAAACCGTGGAGCTATGTCACATGGATGGTCTCTTCCAAATCATCGTTTAAAAATATCATCTTTACATTCATCTTTCATATTTCATAGTCATAGAATGTAGCAATATCTAGCATTATCTGAATGGACTTAACCATTGCTATGAGCGAAAAGGTTCATTATATCATCATGTTGAATTTGAAGAAATCCTTTTGCAACTAGCCTTTCTTTGTAAGTCTCCACTTGTCCATCTATATTTAGCTTTTTCTTAAAAATCCATTAGCAGCCGATGGGTTTTATCTGCTTGGGTATATCAGCCAAAGTTCATAATTTGTTTTCATACATGGAATCCATTTCAGATTTTACAACTCTAAGCCAAAATACAGAGTCTTTACTCTGCAATTCTTGTTGGAATGAGAAAGATGTGTCGTCGTTTAACACATCGTCCTCCTTCTCGCCATCTATGAGAAAACCATAGTATCTCTTCGATGCACGAGATTTCCTACTAGACCTTCCAATAGATTGTGTGTTTTTATATATCGATGAATTTGGTTCTTCCACCGGTTTAGTCTTCTTGTTAGACTCTTGGATCTCATCCCATTCCACAACTACGCGGCCTATTTTCTTTGACCAAATTCATTTTCTAAAAAGAAAGCATGTTGAGAAAAAATAACCTTTTATTCCTTAGTGTTGTAGAAAAGATATCCCATGGAGTTCTTGGGATATCCTATGAGGTTACACAAAACCGATCTAGCCTTAGGTTTATTAGGACTAACGTCTTAACATAGGCTGGACAACCCCATACCTTCAAATGTTTGAGGTGGGGTTTCTTCTTATGCCACATCTAATATGGCATCTTAGGAAGAGATTTCATGGGGATCAAATTCAACATATGCGCCATGGTTTTTAGCACATATCCTCAATAAGACCGAGGTAACTTAGCTTTACTCATCATAGAATAAACCATATCTAATAGGTTCCGGTTTCTTCGCTCCAAAACACTGTTGTGTTACAGGGCATATTGTGGACTAAGCTTAAAGATAATCCTATTATCTTTTAAGTATTGTTGGATCTCTTGTCCAATATACTCACCTCCTCAATCACATCGAAGTATTTTATTCTTATGATTCATCTAATTTTCAACCTTGTTATTGTATTCTATGAATTTCTTATAGACATTGGATTTTTTCTTCATAAGATACACATATCTAATCTCGGGAAATATTCCGCAAAGGTAAAAAATTAAGAAGAAGTATCTTT
Source organism: Allium fistulosum (assembly GCA_030737815.1). NCBI lineage: Eukaryota > Viridiplantae > Streptophyta > Magnoliopsida > Asparagales > Amaryllidaceae > Allium > Allium fistulosum. Next base: position 1,285,397,965 of record CM060903.1, on the reverse strand, counting down.
GGCAAATATAGGCATCGGGCCGCATACATCAATATGTACGAGACCCAAAAATTCATCAACTCTCTCATTACTTCCAATAAAGAGGTACTTGGTCATTTTCCTTTGAGACACGACACATACATATCAAATGATTCAGAATCAAATAAAGGTAGAAAACCTTTGATTTTTAATTTATGTAGTCATTTTCCAATTATATGACCTAGCCTACAATGCCAAATGTAGTTTTTATTTACGTCAACATTAGAAGAATTACTTATAGCACAAACATAATTAGTATTAATCACATAAATGCTAGAATCTAAAATACAATCGTGGACCCTATTACCATTCAACATAATTTTTATAATATTATTATCATAGTGAAATATATAACTGGTCTCAAACAATCTAGACACATAAATAATACCATAAATAAACCTTTTTACACAGTAGGAATTATTTAATATTAAAAATAATCCATTTGGAAAACTTAAATTAAAATCTCCAACTATCGTTGCATCCAATAGATATCCAACAACAACTTGAAACTTCATCTCTCCTTCGCTACATGATGTCTGTTCCTAAATCTCTGTAATAAATTACAGATGTGAGTTCCAGTCCAGTATTTAAAATGGAGATAATTTATTGATTGCAAAACAATTTTGAGTCATAAATATACCTATAAGAGCACCAAAATCGTTTTATTTCTTTTTTTGACAATCTTTAAGTACTCCGGATAGTTCCATTTCCAATGACCCTTCTTATGACAGTGATGACATCCGCCATCAGCGGGAGCAGTCTTCTTGTTGTTCTTATTAACCCCTTTTTGCTTTTTTGAACCTTTCGAAGATGATGTGTTCTCTTTATATGCGAGTACCATGTCCTGATCCTTTGATAAAGACCCGGCCAATCTTAACGTAATGAGGAGCTCTACAAGGCATATGTTCAACTGATTCATATCGTTGTTTAATATGAATAGGTCAACTAAGTAGTAAGAGACCTTAGGATCATATCCACTTACAACTTGTTGCCTATCATCACGTCTAACTGAGAAAGTCTATCAATATAACCTTTCATGATTAAAACATACTCATCCACTTTCATGTCGTTCATCATTTTCGTATCGAACAACTTCTTTGTAAGTTTATACCTTGTGGAACAAGACTATTCTCCAAACAAAGCTTTAAAGCTATAAAAGAATTAATGGAAGTTCATATTTTCATGCAATCTCTACGATGGTTGTCTAACATAGACAACGCGTAAACTTGGGCGATCTCAAGTTATGCGACCCATTTTTTATAGGCTACATGTAATTTGAGGTTCGCATCATCAGCGGGATTCTCCCTTGGAGGTTTAGTTATTGACAATCATAGACTTTCATATGTTAGTTCTATCTTTATTGCCCTTAACCAATTTATATGGTTAGTTTGGGTGAGTTTTAATTTTCATAAAACAAATTGAGTGTATACATTTTCTGCAAATATTAACTTAGTAGGTTAGGATATTATTCATAGTAGATATCCTTATAATATTAGTAAGGTTAAACATTACATTTTATTTTACTAATAAGCTCCCACTAGTCTTTTATGTTTCTCAAAACCCTAAGATGAAACATAAAAGCCTTTCGACTTTACTAATGGGCCATAAGACTCATTTTCCTCGGGATTCTGATCTTGAGGAACATTAACAAATCATACTCCAACAAACGATGGATAACACATTATCAGTTGTATCATATACAACTATTAACCCGTAGTTCTTTGTCGTAATCTCATTTCGACCTTGAGGAATCTAAATAAATCGAAAGAGATTATTCACTATTACATACCATATCACGATGGCCTAAGTATAAATGTACATACCTTCAGTAATATCAACAAATATGTGCATATATTTTTAATTGTCTATTTAATATATTAATAGTACTACACATAACATCCTTAGCTTGAGGAATATCAACAACTAAGGTGTATGCAAGTAATCTATTAATATATAAATGGTAGAGGACAAGTTTAGATTAAAGATTCATAATCTTTAATAAATTTAGTTGAGTGGTATCGACTTATGGAATAATGTATTTCAAAAAATATTCCTTTTGAAATACCTACGTGATTCTAGTGTTAGAAACATTTGGAATCACGGAATACGTACTATACATATGTATTACTTCTTAATCTAATTAGTGTTTCTTATTATTCCACCTTTTATGATACATTCATATTATATAATTTTTAATTATTATATAGCTTTTATAATTTACTTAACTTATATAATAGTCGTATGTATAATCTTATGTTAACATCATTAAATCTTATCTAATTAATTTAATTAATTAATATTTTAATTAATTTTATACTATTCAGTTAAGTATTTTATACTAAATATGTATACTATAATATTTATAGTTATATACATATATCATTATATATGTAATATATTATTGATTTATTAACAATTAATTTTATTCAATTAAACAATTTCAATCAATTAGTTTAATTTCAAATATTTCATATACAATTACATCACCTTAAATGATTCATGATAATGTAACACGTATCATTATATATGTTATATATAATTTAGTTAATTAACTATCTAATTAATTAATTTATTATTCTAATAATAATTAATTAATTTTTGAATTAATTTATAAATTTTCAAAATAAATTTGAAAATAATATTATAATATTTATAATATTTTTCTAATTTTAAAATTAACCTTTAAATTTAAAATTTTATTTTAATTTCAAATAGATTTTGAAAATTAATGCAAGAACCAAATTTAAATTGGGTCTTTTCTATTAAGGATAACCTTTGGGCTCATTTCATCTTTTGGGCTAGGCCAGTAGTCAGGCGGGGCAGGGTACTCGGTTACCAAACTCAACTTAAATGTTACTTTTCTAGACACCCTACTAAATGGATGAGCTTAATTAGATGACACTGACATGACTAATTTAGACCCCATAGGCCATGGGCTCTGATACCATTTTTGTAACCAGGCTAGTAGGTAGTGGGTTAAATGGGTGCATTTCAAAATAAATTCATTTTGACCTTGGTTAAGCCTATGAAGCCTAAATGGATTTTAGATCCAATCTAAAATTTTAAATAAAATCATTATTTTATTTCTTTTTTTTAAATAGTTTGAGTTTGATTTTAAGCTCTATGTATGTTGGAATGAGTGCATCAAATGCATCCATGTGTGAAAATGAAAATGCAACACATAGAAAGTGCACAAAGTTAATGTGAACATGCTTAGGTGTTAGGATTTACACCACAAAGGACACATTTCCCCATTTATATATGTCTTTGTTGTCCGAAATAATATATATTGCAAACAAAATACGATTTATTGTATGTATACACACACACACACATGTGTGTATGTATATATATAGTATGTATGTATACTTGTTTACATTAAGATTAATTTTGACTATTTGACATGTTTTAAAGTTAAAGTAAACAACTTAAAGTTAGTTTTGAATAAGGAATAGTTTAAAATCAAAATCACAGTTTTACATAAAGGTCCATTTTGTAAACCTTAAATTAAGAACATATACATATATATACATACATACACACATACATACATATATATATATATATATTCATATGCATATACATATATATATGTAGAAATAATGTTGTAAATTCCAAATAGCATGTGACATATGTATTCAATTAGATTGCAATTAAAAAATATACCTATAATCAATAAATTAGCAAATTTAAATTCAATTATTAACTAAAGAAAGAAATCTGAATTTTTAGGATTTTACAAAAAAGTCTGCTAGTAGATTTTAAATTAAATCGATTATTATTCTCATGTAAGTAATGACCAAAAATAGATTTATAACAACATGCAACATGTACATTCAATTCTCAAATTTATAACATGAAATTTAAATAAATAAATCAAAGTTATTTTTAATTGAATTTTATTCAAACAATAATATTAAAACAGAAAAGAGTTAGACAACTTAGGCTATACAAATTTGTGGTAATGAGATTTATACTTAAATTAAACATATAATATGAACAAATTAACAAAAGGGATGATAGTTCTAAAACTATTGACATAAATAACATATAAAAAATTGAAGAGAAGGAGAAATAGGTGTTAAATTCATATCACAAGATGAGCATAAAACTGATTCAAAGGAAATAAATAGGTATCCAAATTACATTGCAAAATTCATATAGAAAAGAGATACAAGAGGTGGAGGATTCAAATCATATAACACTACAACAAAAAGTGTCTTTTATAGCGGCATATAGCCGCTATTAATCACAACCATAGCGGTTTGATAAGCGTTGTATATCGACATGTTATAAAAAACTGTTGAATATTTATAACACAAAATATGCCGCTATGGTTGAGCTTAGTTTTATAACGCAAATTCGCCGCTATGGTACGTTAATTCAATAGCTCATTATAGCCGCTATAATACAGCTAAATCTCAACGGAACTGGAAATCTTTATAACACCATTTTGCCATTATAAAATATTTATTCAATAGCTCATTATAGCCGCTATAATACATAACAATAGCGCTTTTTAAGCGCTACGGTTTATTTTTCTATGTGCATGATGCATCCTGCTATATAGGAACCAAAAATGAATCTTCTTTAAAAACATAACAGTTGAACAATGTAAGAGCCGAAGAATATAATAACCAGGAAATGAAACTCATTTAATCAAATGTACCAAATGTCTATATATATTATATTAAACATGCTCAAACATACACATAATATCCATTATATAATAACAACATCACAAATAAGTTTTCAACTGGACTAAAAACAATATAGCTAATAAGACAAAACTAGGTCATAACCATTATCTTGCGACTTGCTCTTTATTGGGAAGCATGGAAGCAGAGTTGAAGCAGGTGTAGGAGCTGTTCAACAAGCAGCAGATAATCCAACATCATAAAAATGAATTCACAACATATGCTAAATCGTAACAGGGCAAATTCATACCTAAAAAATATGCATGTTATGCTTGATATCTAGTAAAATCAAATGCATAGAAAAATGAAGTATGACTATAAATAAAAATAGAATACCGATAGACACAATCAGGACCATGTACACGTAGTCAAAGTGAATGATTGGACCTTGTAATTTTAATAGCTCTAAAAATAACAGTGCATTTTAACAAAGTGAAATCTATTAGAATGCACGGGTATTGCTGAAGTGCACTGATTATTGACCTAATTGCTCCAAAGTCAGTAGAGTACACCTACCCCTGGATTTGAACAGGAACCAAATTATACAACCTAATTCTGTTATCACATGGAAATACTTTGATTTTTAACTTAAGGTAGGCAAAGCCGGTGGATTTCTGATTCTTAAACTATTAGTATTACAGCTACCAATAACTTTTTCAATTGCTTCAGCGCATATAAAACTCAATTGCACGCAGTTACCGAATGTCTTTTAGACAATTAAACATCAAAGTTCTAATATGTTTGAACACAGTTACCGAATGTCTTTTAGACAATTAAACATCAAAGTCCTAATTTGTTTGAACTCAACCAAAGTTTGTTTTATTTAGATTTGTACAAAATGATAAAAGGGCCTACCTCAAAAATTTGCATGAGCCAAGTCTTGATAGATTTGCTTTTATCGATCACCGTCTTTGTACCAACTTCCAATCTGCCAATCATTTTTGGATCAATTTGATATTTCTTATGGAGTGATGTAACAACAGTCAAACTACACGAAAACGAATACAAAACTTCCAAATCAGGTATTGCATAAGACAACAAATATACAAAGTAACTCCAAATTCGGAACGATATGAATAACCTCATTGAAATAACATCTTCCAATTCTATACAAAATGCCATGCAATCTTGTCCCAAACCAATTGTGTATTTTCCTTTGCTTGCTCCATCGTGAGCTTCAAGCTCTTCCCGCAATTTGCATGGTTACAACTTCTCAAGGATTTTCAATATTTTAATATCACAACTAAAATTGTTTGGTAGGGAAATTTAACAGTTAATTTGAATGCCCATTTCATATCCATTGCAAAAATTAAATACAGTGAATGTGTAACCTATTATCAGTGTAAACTATTTCAATTCATCGCAAAAAATGTAAATATGAGTTCAATAAAAAACACAAGTTAAAAATACATGGCGAGTAGCACGATTATCTTAATTGAAATAGTCGATGCTTTCACCGAACTTCAACTTCACAACCTCACTGATTAGAATCAAACCAACAGCGAAAAGTTTCAAAATAATGATGGTAAAAAAGTTAGTATTTTTCTTTTTTAATATAAATAAAAATGATACCTGCTGAACACAAGTAGGAGGAAACTAGATATCCACAGCGAGAATTCCAACATCCATAGCTTTTGGTTCTTTATTTTTTTATGAGATTGTTGAACCTATTTCATTCCACATTTATGCTTCTTTGTTATGTCATATTGATCCATATGTATGCTTCTTTGTTGAACCTATTTCATTCCACATTTTTCCTTCTATTGACCAATCAAAATAAGTTACTTCAAGATTTCTAGTTGCTACTTAATATTTGTTAGTTTCTCCATTTTATTGTCCAACAAAATTAAGCCATGTCGTATTTTTTCCATCAAAAACTCACTTGTTTAACTTGATATTCATTAAGCTGTAAACAAAGAAATATTTGTATCATTTACAACAAGTCCCTCAACTCCCACATAAATAAGAAGATTTGACAAAGTCCAATAGAGTATGAATTTAATCAGATATTCTATTAATTCTATATGAAACTAAAACTTTTAGTGTTGCTGTTGTAAGACAAATATCTGTTTTTTTTGTCTCCTTTTCTATCATCCCTAACTACATAATCTATGTTTTCAATTTTATTAGATATATATACACAAGACTGTGTCTAAACAAGTGAAGTGAGAAATGTCAAACTTTGGGCAGATTCTGGTAGATATGCTATGAAACTTAGAAGTTAGAACAAAAAAGGGGTAAGTCCAATGAATGAATGCTGAAGCATGTTCAAAAAAATCCTGTTAGTTATTAGTGTGACTATTTGTGTAAAGGTATTTAGGTAGTGATAGAGAATGACTTTGACTACCATTCATGTGAGTGGTACAAGAACTTATTTGAAAGTGCTTTTAGTGACTGAAGTTCAAGGTGCATCTGGAAAGTGTTCAGCTAACAGGAAGAGTTTCCTAATGGTGGTAAAAGCGATTTTAAGAAGCCTTTTCATGCTAATATACGGTTAGAACTGTTTGTTATATCTTTTTCATTATCTTAACGATTGCTGGTCAAACTGAACTGAAAACTTTACATGAAATTAAAAGGAGAAGACTGAGCAAATCACCTATTTCATATAAAAAGTTTATTTAATAATTGATGTCAATGGTTATACCTGTTCACCCAAAATTGACAGTTGATCAATAGCTTCTTCAATTCATGGAATATATAATGGTATATCACAATTCATGGCAAGCGAATAAAAGAATTTAGGAAAGAGGGCTGAAAGTGCACCAGCTTCTTCAAGTCAAAAGCCAGCTTTGCACAAACAGTAGTTTTCCCAAAACCTTGTAAGCCTGCAAGTAATATCACAGTTGGACCTGAACTACTAAATACTAGTTCATACATTTCTCCACCCATTAGCTTTACAAGCTCATCTCGTACAATCTGTAAAATACTCATAAATGTATTATTTATCACATATCAATTCAACTAATTTATGTTTTATTTTCTTTCTTTGGTCCATGTTTCTACCTTCATGAGTTGTTGGTCAGGTCTGACTCCTTGTATTAAGCCAACACCAAGCGCCTGCTCACTCACAGATTGCACAAATCTTCGCACTACTGGTAAACTTACCTATACAAAATTACACATTTGAACATCATTCAAATGGTTGCCAGGTAAAACAAGGAAAAAAAGAAGCATTAACTATACATTTCAAGCAACGGCGGGACAACAATATTAAGTTAAAATATGAAGTATATTCAACTCACATCTGCTTCCAGAAGAGCTCTTCTTATATCCCTCATTGGTTCAATAATATTTTCCTTTGTTATAACATCTAAGGAGTACAAAAGTTGTCATTCACACATGTGTTCATTCAATGTTTAGTTTTCAGCTACCAAAAAATATAGAGAGTTCTTTTTATTATTATTTTGGAATAAACGATGTCTTGTTTTCAATTCATATTATTTTTCATCCCTGTTCAGAAGCAACAAAATATATACGACTATGCCAGTATAAAGAAAATGGGTAGTAAAAGTTGAGGCAGTTGTTAAAATCTACAATCTCCACTTGTGCTACTAAGACAAAAATTTATTACAAAAGAAAACCGTTCATCGCCGGTGAGAATTTCTCTGTTGCATGTCACTTCACAATCTTTTATAACATGATAAAATACCCTAACTAAGTACAATTCATACACAAAATTATAGGATAGAATGTTAACATATAACATATGTAAATACCTTTCACTATTTGAACATTGAAAGTGCAAACGAATGTATGACCGATCCTAGAGATCCCATGAGAATGTCTCCAGCTCCAGGGTTCGATGATGCTTTCGTAAGATATGAACCTGAACATAAATATTTCAATATTATATTTTTAAAGGATTTTACAGTAGAAAATATTTGCATTATACAAGTATATAATGATAATAATGTAAAGTCAATGATGGAACTAGAACACCACGAAATCCAGACTGAAAAATGCCTTGCATTTGGACAATTCCTACCGAATTGCATTTGGAAAATATTTGCATTATACAAGTATATAATGATAATAATGCTAATTCATGATACCAACCGAATTGTTTTCCTAGAACAATTCCTTGCATTTGGACCATTTACCATAGAGTGTACAGTGTTATTATCCATAATACAATTAAACGTGTGACATCAATAATCCTAATGAATAAAATGTCTTTCTAAAATTTCACATAATTGTTTATTTAAATGAAACAAAAAGGAAGAGGAAGGGGGATGTTGGTGGTAGTGGGGTGGTTTTCTGACTCTCAAGTTTAAATGCATCCAAACAAATTAAACTAAGTGCACAATCCAAAGTTTAACTTTCTTCCTTTATTGAGAACCCAACCAAGAAATTATTCATTGTGGATTCAAAATCCATACCCGATGTTCATTTGCAAAAATTAGGGTGAAATTTGCACTGATAAAACTAAGCATTACGTAAACTAAAGCAATAACATTAAAGAGGAAACAGTTAAATCCAATGCACCAAAAAGAGGTACAGAGCATACTCAAACAATAATGCCCAAGCAACTGAAATTTCAGGTATACTATTGCTAAGCCTTACCAGTGTACATGTTGTGCACATGCGTGGATTCAAGCAGGAATAGGTCTATGCATTAAGTACCCTTGAGCTGCAGCTTGGTTATAATTTGTCACAAAATGTAATATACATGTAATAACGTAGTCCACTAATAAAAGAAAAACCTTATGTTTCCATGGACATTTTTTTTTTTGCATCAAATAGATAAAAGATCCAATCAATTATTCTTTCCTAATATTTCTATCAAGCAACCTACCATTATTACAATATACAAGTAATTTAGCATCAATTTTCAATGGTTTTTCTTCTTTTCATCTACTTCCATCTATTCTAGTTCATTTTTTTCAAAATCTTTATAGTTTATACATCTAACTGTAAGCCTAAATGAAGATACATCAAATTATATGCCTATATACAAACTAAAGTGTACTAGAAGAGCTATATATGCATAGTTTCTGCAACATAATCAATTGTATATAGGGACATGATTATTATATATAAACCTAATTGCTGCCAATAAATATTACACCAAACAAAGCAGCTAAATGAATTGAACTCTATGAAATATTACCACATGAACAATACAGCCAAAGGTAATTAGATGTATAGTTAAACCCCACAATCATCCCTAAATAAATCAAATTCAAACAAATATTGCTATATAAAAACCATATTATCAACTGAAAGTTCCTTATATATTTTCATGTAACATAACATATGAAAACCATAGCATAAGCACTTTAAGATCTGAGCTAAAGAACAAGATTAAGATGCTGTCAACAAACAGCAGTTAATATACAAATTTCACATATAAAAGCCATACTATAAGCAAAGACATCTAAAGCATCACTAACAACCAACTAGGATACATTAAAAATAAAAAATAGGACAGTGCATTAGATTAGTAACATAGACTATGTGAGTATTACTAAAAATGGTTTAAGAAAATGTGTAATGACCCTAAAATAAAATAAAATAAAAATATATACATTTAATATATATGGGGCATTTTCTATTTTATATATAAAGTTATAATTGTGCCAGAAATAATTAGCATAGTATATGTGATTTTTAATTTAAATGTACAAAGGAGATTTTCAGATTCTCTAAACTTATAAAAAGAAATGAATAAAGGATCACATGCATATGGCATGAACAAAATAGAAACATGAAAATAGCATGCAGTGTTTAAAATGTTCAACTCCCAAAATAACCAATTAAAGTAACCTGATGTGTACATTTCCCATTTAGGACCACACAGGAATGAGATGTATGCATGAACAGCTAAGGGTATTAGGAGAATTACCCATTTTCTTAAACCCTAGAATGGATTTATAAATAACTGCACATGGCCAAAACCATCATTCTCTCGGGATCAAAACAAAGAAAAATAAAATAAACTAGGAGAAACACTAGCTTGGGGCTTTGGGGGATTTGCTGTTCAAAAGATTAAAGCAGTGAAAGGAAAAACATAATATGAGTATTTATCCTTTGTATGCAATGGCATTAAGTCCTATTGCAGGCAGCCTAAAATATTATGAGACATTCAAATCTCTGAATTAATTTTGTTATGGGTTATATGGATGTTTGTTTGTGCATTTTTTTGTTTGTTTGGAGTATTAATCTGTAAGTGGGTTTTTGGTGCTAACATGATTGGAGCATTCTTGTTCTATCTTAGTATCATTAAACATGAATATAGATTAAACAGGGGAACATGGGGTTGAATCAGAAAAATATACAAGCAGTTATATCTTTCTGAAATATGAATGAAAGAAAAAACTAAATTGGTCACTTGGGAGTTAGTCAATGATTTGCTTACTTCAGGTGGAAGCAAGTATATGCATGGTGCAACTGCACCCTGAGGCCTTTGTGTGTTGGAATAATTTAAACAACCTGGGAGTTTCCTTCACAATGCATACATAGTATTCATTTGACAAGGAGTTAAAGACCATAAAATAAATGGGGATAGGGGTTTAAAAATCTGGGTTATAAATATCCAGATATGGTGTTAAATTAATCAAGTTAAACTTGTTCATTGATTAGTTGCTGGGTGAAAATTTGGAGTATGAAACTTGGGTTTATTTATCTAGATTTGGGGAGAATAAATCAAGAATTATACATATGTTTATCTTTACTGTTTGCTGTGTATTTGTTTGAATAGATGAATGTGTTTATTTTGTATTACCTTGTATGAACCAAAACATGCTAAGTATAAACATCTGTTAAACTAGGAAGGCACTGCAAGATTATGTTTTAAAATTATGAATATGTATACAAAATTGATAAATGCTCATACCAGTGAAAACTGACCCTTTTGGTTGCCCTTGCAATCATCTGGGTGTCTCAAAAATTCTTTGGGGCAGCTAAATGATTTGCTTGCAGGAAATTGAAGTTGGCTTGATGAGTAGAGAAGGTATTGGCTGCTAGAATAAATAAGAGAGACTTGTTTTTAAAATTTGTAGATGCATTGTAATGAAATTACTAGACATATTTTATTTCCTGTAATTGAAGATACTTTTAGGAAACTTTTTAAGTATTTTGAGTTGAAGATATGTACTTAATCAAAACCTGTTATGAGTGATCATTGATGATGTTTTTGATAACTACTAAATTTATTTTATGAATGTCTGATTTGGAGAAAATAAGGGGTTAGACATGTCATATACATTTGATATGGATACATATATATTTGAACTCTGATTTTCATTGCTTATGTTTTGCCTTATGGAAATTAATAAGCTAAGGGGATTGATTTTTAATGAACACTCAAGAATTTAGTAGAATATTCAAGTGAGATGAATTTGTGCATGGCAGGTAAGTGATACTTGCATATGCACGAATTCTGGAAATTTTGTAAGTAATTGAGTATTCAAGTTTAACCTCTGTGAAAACTTGTCAACAATTTTAGACGTCTAAGATCAAATTAGACGTCTGTCATAATAATTTAGACGTCTGAGATCTAATTTAGACGTCTGTAAACAAAAATTTAGATGTCTGAACTTAGTTCAAAATATTTTCTACTCTCTGTTTAAAAGTTAAACACTCTGAGACGTCTGTCATAATAATTTAGACGTCTGAGATTGAATTTAGACGTCTGTAAACAAAAATTTAGATGTCTGAACTTAGTTCAAAATGTTTTCTACTCTCTGTTTAAAAGTTAAACACTCTGAGACGTCTGTCATAAAAATTTAGACGTCTGAGATTGAATTTAGATGTCTGTCACAAAAAATTTAGATGTCTGAATTTAGTTCAAAATGTTTTCTACTCTCTGTTTCAATTTTAGACACTCTGAGACGTCTGTCATAAAAATTTAGACGTCTAAGATCCAATTTAGACGTCTGTCATAAAAATTTAGACGTCTGAACTGTTGATTTTGCCTAATTTGTCTATTTTCGAGTAAATTTCCAAGATTTATCGATTTTAGTCGATCCAACTTATTATTATTAATTATTATCAACTTTGATAACTATCATGAGATCAAGTAAATATTATTTTAGAGTTAAATAGAATTATCTAGGCAAGATAAATATATATAAGTGTCAGTATTTGTCAAAGTGCACCTATGGCAGTAGAACAAGACTTAGAAAAGAAATAATTGGCTATGTCAATAGCTTGTATGGTATTTTAATTTCTTTTTGATTTAAATTCCCTCTGATAAAAAAAATATATAATAATAATAAAGAAACAATTGTATATCATCAAATATACAATTGACTTAGTTTGTTTGTACACTGATATGATTATATTGGTAAAACCAGGGTCTTGGGAAAAAATATTTGGAAATTACATAAATATTCAAATATAAAAGAATTGGGGTTTAGTGGTGAAGGCCTCTTGAAAGTTAAAAAAAACTATGTGTTATAGAGTGAGGGTCACCACAGTTTGGTATCAGAGCCGTGTTTTAAATAACATAGTAAATGTTGTTGTATGCATATGGATGTTTGAATGCATTGTTTGAATTATTGATGTTGAATGCTTTTGTTTTATGACTGAATACAAAAATATATATATATAAATGTGTACATGTGATACATGCACAGTGTGCACAGAAATGAAAATGAACCAAGTAAAGACACCAAAAATGATAGGGGTAAATAAACTAATGTAAAAATCATATTTATAGCATTATGGTAGGACCAAGGCACCATACAGGTGCAGGATCATCACGAGAGCCACCTGTGATGAGCATGGAGGATTTTGTGAGAGCTTTAAGGGATGGAATGGCACCAAGGCAAGACAATCCTCATGAAGAACTCTCCAAACTGCTAAAGACATGTACCACTTTGGGAGGAAAGGATTTTGAAGGTACTGAAGGAGCTATAGGTGTTCAAACTTGGATAAGAACTATGGAGAGGGTCTTCACAGATATGCAAATCAATGACCAGAGGAAAAGACAGATAGCTTCAAGGAAATTGAAGGGGGTTGCACTGGATTGGTGGGAAGTTGTAACAGCAGGAAGACAAGAGGATACTATCACTTGGAATGATTTCAAGGACATGCTTGAGGCTAGATTTGTCCCAGCATCTGCCAAGGCCACACTGCTTGAAGACTTTATCAGATTAAGGCAAGGAAGCATGAGTGTGAATGAATACACTCAGAAGTTTGAAGCATTATCCAAGTATGGACTGGTGTTAATAGGGAATGCAGAAGCAAAGAATGCAAGGTACATTCAAGGCTTGAACCCTAGTTTGTCAAGGGAAATGTTGCCATACAAGGACAAAACTTCTGATCAAGTAATTGATCTAACTCTCTCATTTGAGCAACATGACACTGCAAGAGAGAAATTCAGGAATATGAAGCTCAATAAGAAGAAGGGTGGCCAGAACAAAGTGCAACCTTATGACAAGAGAAATGCAAGTAAAGGAGTTAAGAAAGGGGAAGGAGCAACAACACTTGAAAACAAGAAATTCACTCATTGTTTTAATTGTGGAAAAGCTGGACATTATAGTAACCAATGCCCTGACCCTAAAATACCTAGAGGAGGCTGTTATAATTGTGGAAAGATGGGTCATCTCAAGAAGGATTGCCCAGAAACTAATAGGGGAACAGCAAGGGTAGGAGCTTTGGCAGCAAGTAACACTGGGAATGTTGGGCAACTTGAAGGTATAATTTTTATTCATACCCAACCAATATCAGTAATATATGACACTGGTGCCTCACATTCACTAATATCTTTGGAAATTGTAAAGAAGTTAACACTTGCTTGTGTTTCTATTGATCAGCCCTTAATTGTACACAGTCCCATAGGGAGTCATTGCATGTTGGGGATGAAGTGCATGGGTCTGAAATTAATTATAGGGGGTTATGAATTTAATTCAGATCTATACACCTTAAATTATCCTGGTATTGGGATTATTTTGGGGGTAGATTGGTTAATGAGAAATAAAGCAATTTTAAATTTAGAAAACCTTACTATTTCTTTGGAAACAAATGAAGGCAAAAGAATTACCATCTTAAGTGAAATGGCAAAGAATACATGTTTTAATAAAATCTGGAGTATTAATGAAGTTCAAAAGGAATTAAAAGTAGAGGAAATCCCAGTAGTAAATGAATATATAGATGTGTTTGGAGAAGTAAAGGGAGTTCCTCAAAACAGACCAGTTGAATTTAAAATAAAATTAATTCCTGGAACAAATCCAATCATTAAGAAGCCTTATAGAATGGGTCCAAAAGAGTTGGTAGAATTAAAACATCAACTAGAAGAATTAGAAGAGAAAGGATTCATAAGATCAAGTAGTTCTAGTTGGGGTTCCCCAGTGCTTTTTGTTAAGAAACATGATGGAACAATGAGGTTGTGTGTAGACTACAGGGATTTAAACAAGGTAACTGTCAAAAATAAGTACCCACTGCCTAGAATAGATGATCTATTTGATCAATTGCATGGAGCTAAAATATTTTCAAGGCTAGACTTAGCCTCTGGATTTCACCAAATGAAAGTTGCAGAGGAAAGCATTGAGTACACAGCCTTCAACACAAGGTATGGCCTTTATGAATTTCTAGTAATGCCATTTGGCTTGACCAATGCTCCCTCCTATTTTGTAGACTTGATGAATAGAATTTTTAGAGATTTTTTGGATAAGTTTGTCTTGGTATTTATAGATGACATATTAACTTATTCAAAGACAGAAAATGATCATGCCATGCACCTACATTTAGTATTATCCAGACTTAGAGAACATGAATTAAAAGCCAAGTATTCAAAGTGTATATTTTGGCAACATGAAGTAAAATTCTTAGGACACATAGTGTCACAGCAGGGAGTAAGTGTAGATCCAAGCAAGTTCATTGTAGTTCAATCATGGAGTAGACCCAAAACAGTGACTGAGGTGAGGTCATTCTTAGGTTTGGCAGGGTATTATAGGAGGTTCATCAAGGATTTTTCAAGAATAGACGCACCAATGACCAAACTAACCAAGAAGAACCAACCATATGTGTGGACTGAGCAGTGTGAACAAGCTTTTGAGAAATTGAAGCAAGCATTGGTGGAAGCTCCTGTCCTACAAATCCCAGAAGCAAATGAAGGAATGGTTGTATACACTGATGCTAGTGGATCTGGGTTAGGTGCAGTGCTTATGCAACATGGCAAGGTAGTGGCATATGCATCAAGACAGCTTAAACCTAATGAAACCAAATATGCAACTCATGATCTAGAATTAGCTGCAATAGTGTTTGCACTAAAACTATGGAGGCATTATTTGCTTGGGGCAAAATTTGAATTATTCACAGACCATCAAGCATTGAAATATTTATTTTCTCAAAAAGATTTAAACATGAGGCAAGCAAGGTGGTTGGAGTTTCTAGCTGCATATGATTTAGATATATTGTACACTCCTGGAAAAGCTAATAGAGTAGCAGATGCTTTGAGCAGAAATCATGTTAGATTAGCCAGTTTGATGATTGATGAGTTTAAAAACCTTGCAGTACTTGGGGAGGCAGATATATACAGCAAGGATGCAGTGAATTTTAAAGAACATGGTGATATGGTGGAGTATGGTACACTGGGAATAATCACAATGAAGTCTAATCTGGTGGAGAAAGTTGGTAGCATGCAAGATCAAGATCAAAGTCTAAAGGAGAAGAAAGAAATGTTATTAAATAACATTGAGTCCGAGAATTTTAAAATAGATTCCCAAGGTTATTTGAGGAAAAATGATAAACTTTGTGTACCAAACATTGCAGAATTGAAGGAAGAAATCATGAATGAGCATCACAAGACCAGGTACACCATACACCCTGGTGGTACTAAGATGTATCATGATTTAAAAAGAGGCTACTGGTGGCCGGGAATGAAGCAAGCAGTGGCAAGATATGTGGCAAAATGTTCCACATGTCAACGAATTAAAGCAGACCACCAAAAGCCCTCTGGCATGTTGCAACCTTTGGAGGTACCTCAGTGGAAGTGGGAAAGCATTTCCATGGATTTTGTGGATGGTTTACCTAGAACTAAGAAAGGCAATGATAGTATATGGGTAATTGTTGATAGACTAACCAAATCAGCTCACTTTGTCCCTGTCAGGTCAGATAGGAATGCATCTAAGCTTGCACAATTATTCATTAAAGAAGTGGTGAGGCTACATGGTATACCCAAGACCATTGTAAGTGATAGAGACACTTTGTTCACCTCAAGATTTTGGGAAAGTTTCCAAGAAGCAATGGGAACACAACTTTGTTTAAGCACTGCCTACCATCCTCAAAGTGATGGGAAAATAGAGATAGTGAATAAAATATTGGAAGATTTACTTAGAGCATGTGTGCTTGATTTTGGGGGTAATTGGGAGGATCATATCCACTTGGCAGAATTCACTTACAACAATAGCTATCAATCAACAATAGGAATGGCTCCCTTTGAAGCCTTGTATGGGAGACCTTGCATGTCTCCTGCCTGTTGGTTGGAAGCAGGAGAGGGTGTAATGTTGGGGCGAGATCATGTTAAAGAAACTTCCAACATGATTGAATTGATTAGGCATAGAATGAAGGCAGCACAATCAAGACAAAAGTCTTATGCAGATAGAAAAAGGAAGCCAATAGAGTTTGAAGTAGGAGAGCATGTTTTTCTGAAAGTATCACCAATGAAGAAAGTGTTCAGGTTTGGAAAATCAGGTAAACTATCACCAAGATTTGTAGGACCATATGAAATTATGCAGAGAATTGGTGCTATGGCCTACAGACTTAAGTTACCTGAGGAGTTGAGTGGTGTGCATCCTGTATTTCATGTTTCTCAATTGAGAAAATGGGTGCATGATGAAGGAGCAATTCTAGAGTCACCTACTCAAGTTCAAGTCCAGAAGAATTTGGTTTATACAAATGAACCAGTAGGGATAGTTGCCAAGGAAGAGAAAAAGTTGAGGAACAAGGTGATCAAACTGGTGAAAATCCAATGGAGCTTGGACACTAATGATTGTACATGGGAGGTTGAAGACAAAATGAGGGCTAAATACCCCCAATTTGTTTACTAGTGGAGAGGTATGTTTAAGCAGCCTAAGATAATTTTTCTAAATGTATTTATATATTGTTTGTTTCCATAAAATATGAGTATGGGGTTATGGAGTTAAAACAGGCTATGGGTTAGTGTTTTTAATTGGAGAAAATAGGTGAAATTATGGGGACATAATTCCTTTAAGGGGGAGGGTATGTAATGACCCTAAAATAAAATAAAATAAAAATATATACATTTAATATATATGGGGCATTTTCTATTTTATATATAAAGTTATAATTGTGCCAGAAATAATTAGCATAGTATATGTGATTTTTAATTTAAATGTACAAAGGAGATTTTCAGATTCTCTAAACTTATAAAAAGAAATGAATAAAGGATCACATGCATATGGCATGAACAAAATAGAAACATGAAAATAGCATGCAGTGTTTAAAATGTTCAACTCCCAAAATAACCAATTAAAGTAACCTGATGTGTACATTTCCCATTTAGGACCACACAGGAATGAGATGTATGCATGAACAGCTAATGGTATTAGGAGAATTACCCATTTTCTTAAACCCTAGAATGGATTTATAAATAACTGCACATGGCCAAAACCATCATTCTCTCGGGATCAAAACAAAGATAAAAAAAAATAAACTAGGAGAAACACTAGCTTGGGGCTTTGGGGGATTTGCTGTTCAAAAGATTAAAGCAGTGAAAGGAAAAACATAATGTGAGTATTTATCCTTTGTATGCAATGGCATTAAGTCCTATTGCAGGCAGCCTAAAATATTATAAGACATTCAAATCTCTGAATTAATTTTGTTATGGGTGATATGGATGTTTGTTTGTGCATTTTTTTGTTTGTTTGGAGTATTAATCTGTAAGTGGGTTTTTGGTGCTAACATGATTGGAGCATTCTTGTTCTATCTTAGTATCATTAAACATGAATATAGATTAAACAGGGGAACATGGGGTTGAATCAGAAAAATATACAAGCGGTTATATCTTTCTGAAATATGAATGAAAGAAAAAACTAAATTGGTCACTTGGGAGTTAGTCAATGATTTGCTTACTTCAGGTGGAAGCAAGTATATGCATGGTGCAACTGCACCCTGAGGCCTTTGTGTGTTGGAATAATTTAAACAACCTGGGAGTTTCCTTCACAATGCATACATAGTATTCATTTGACAAGGAGTTAAAGACCATAAAATAAATGGGGACAGGGGTTTAAAAATCTGGGTTATAAATATCCAGATATGGTGTTAAATTAATCAAGTTAAACTTGTTCATTGATTAGTTGCTGCGTGAAAATTTGGAGTATGAAACTTGGGTTTATTTATCTAGATTTGGGGAGAATAAATCAAGAATTATACATATGTTTATCTTTACTGTTTGCTGTGTATTTGTTTGAATAGATGAATGTGTTTATTTTGTATTACCTTGTATGAACCAAAACATGCTAAGTATAAACATCTGTTAAACTAGGAAGGCACTGCAAGATTATGTTTTAAAATTATGAATATGTATACAAAATTGATAAATGCTCATACCAGTGAAAACTGACCCTTTTGGTTGCCCTTGCAATCATCTGGGTGTCTCAAAAATTCTTTGGGGCAGCTAAATGATTTGCTTGCAGGAAATTGAAGTTGGCTTGATGAGTAGAGAAGGCATTGGTTGCTAGAATAAATAAGAGAGACTTGTTTTTAAAATTTGCAGATGCATTGTAATGAAATTATTAGACATATTTTATTTCCTGTAATTGAAGATACTTTTAGGAAACTTTTTAAGTATTTTGAGTTGAAGATATGTACTTAATCAAAACCTGTTATGAGTGATCATTGATGATGTTTTTGATAACTACTAAATTTATTTTATGAATGTCTGATTTGGAGAAAATAAGGGGTTAGACATGTCATATACATTTGATATGGATACATATATATTTGAACTCTGATTTTCATTGCTTATGTTTTGCCTTATGGAAATTAATAAGCTAAGGGGATTGATTTTTAATGAACACTCAAGAATTTAGTAGAATATTCAAGTGAGATGAATTTGTGCATGGCAGGTAAGTGATACTTGCATATGCACGAATTCTAGAAATTTTGTAAGTAATTGAGTATTCAAGTTTAACCTCTGAGAAAACTTGTCAACAATTTTAGACGTCTAAGATCAAATTAGACGTCTGTCATAATAATTTAGACGTCTGAGATCTAATTTAGACGTCTGTAAACAAAAATTTAGATGTCTGAACTTAGTTCAAAATGTTTTCTACTCTCTGTTTAAAAGTTAAACACTCTGAGACGTCTGTCATAATAATTTAGACGTCTAAGATTGAATTTAGATGTCTGTAAACAAAAATTTAGATGTCTGAACTTAGTTCAAAATGTTTTCTACTCTCTGTTTAAAAGTTAAACACTCTGAGACGTCTGTCATAAAAATTTAGACGTCTGAGATTGAATTTAGATGTCTGTCACAAAAAATTTAGATGTCTGAATTTAGTTCAAAATGTTTTCTACTCTCTGTTTCAATTTTAGACACTCTGAGACGTCTGTCATAAAAATTTAGACGTCTAAGATCCAATTTAGACGTCTGTCATAAAAATTTAGACGTTTGAACTGCTGATTTTGCCTAATTTGTCTATTTTCGAGTAAATTTCCAAGATTTATCGATTTTAGTCGATCCAACTTATTGTTATTAATTATTATCAACTTTGATAACTATCATGAGATCAAGTAAATATTATTTTAGAGTTAAATAGAATTATCTAGGCAAGATAAATATATATAAGTGTCAGTATTTGTCAAAGTGCATATATGGCAGTAGAACAAGACTTAGAAAAGAAATAAGTGGCTATGTCAATAGCTTGTATGGTATTTTAATTTCTTTTTGATTTAAATTCCCTCTGATAAAAAAAATATAATAATAATAAAGAAACAATTATATATCATCAAATATACAATTGACTTAGTTTGTTTGTACACTGATATGATTATATTGGTAAAACCAGGGTCTTGGGAAAAATATTTGGAAATTACATAAATATTCAAATATAAAAGAATTGGGGTTTAGTGGTGAAGGCCTATTGAAAGTTAAAAAAAACTATGTGTTATAGAGTGAGGGTCACCACAAAATGCAGTGTATTATCATTCCGATTATTTTGATTTCTAGACGACAATAGTATATTTTAAACTTGATTATGAAAACTATACTACTAATCTGATAACATGATTTGAAAACAATCTCAAAAACTATATAGGAAAATAAAAATGAGAATACATAACAGAGAATTCCTCAATTTTCAAGTTCAAATTTAAAGTAATAAAAGCACTAGTACTATAGTGAGCTCACAAAAGACTCCAACACATTCAGCCTTACACTTTAAAGACTATTGATGAATAAACATAAGCTTAAGGAAAATAAAAGATATTGTAATTCTAGAACTCATGACAACTCAATCATATTATGAATGTGATAAACGAATGCTAGACAAACAAATATTGCTTCAAATAAAATGAACCGTGATAAACAAATCTACTAAAAATACATTGAACGATAAAAATCCTAAACAAATGAAATGAACGGTGATAAACGAATGCCTACATCTAACTTCACGCAATATATGATACTAATGTTAATATTGCATAGCAAATAAGATTAAGATAATATTTTGAGTGTAAAACTCACCAAAATACCGAGCGAAGTCGTACTTGCCTTCACCTAACTTCAGCCGCCAGCACTCTATTCCACTACCGCTTCATAAAATCGCAACCACACTTTGCCTAAATGTCAATCATCTTTATTACCATCCTTACCACTGCCCAGTTCGCCTTCAGCCTCGTCACCCCCAAATTGAACGCTAGCAACTGCCTCCGATTGATGTGGCCTCACGATCGTGTTGGCACTACAAGTGCTACACCCATCTTCTCATGCATCAGTTGTCTTGGCCTGGATTATGCGTCCTTTTTTTCGTCAATCGTGTGCATTCGAATTTTCAAAACAAAATCAAATTAGGGGTAACGGGTTTTTGATTTGAGCTGGTGAGAGAGGAAGCAAGTAGTGAGCAAAATAAATAAAATTTGAATCGAAGGAGGATAACAGTTTGGTTTGGGATCTTCCAATTTTATGATTATGGAGAGAGAATAATTTCAGAAAGAGGGAAAAAAAAGAGGGAAATAATTTATGGGAGAGGGAAGAACAAAATAATTAGATGTGGACGCGGCAAAAGAAAATAATCGGCAGTAGAAAGCGTTGCACAACCAAACAGTGGCTCCAAATAGAAAAACTAGAATAAACAATAACACAATTAAACAACGCGTTATAAATTAGCGTTATAAAAGACTGTTTTTCTTGTAGTGTAATAAGATGAATTTTTATTCAAATAAAATAGAAAGTTACCTTGAGATGCAACCAAAAGAAGTACCTTGAATAATGAAAGGATTTTTATATTCAGTGAACTGATCTCTAGATCTTGCAAAATTTAAGAGAGAACCTCCTTTTGTTTTTATTTTTGTCTGATTTTGTTTTTCAACTATTATGCCCTAATCACCGTGAAAATTTCGGCCTATAAAATATTGGAAGTCAAAGAGCAAAAATGACAAAATGTAATTTCTTATAGGGGGAAATAAACTATAATTGAAGAGGGGGGTGATTCACCTTCCGTTAATTATGATTTGCCCTTTCATTTCAGAAATTAAAACTCCTTCTCTCCCTTTCAATTTTGGCTAGCCAAAACAATGTGGTTTTGGACCACAAAAACTTCCAAAACCAATTAGTATTAATCCATTTAAATCCAATTTAATATTCTAGCGATATTGTATATTGCTACGCGCGTTTATGACTTTCATAAGCACACTTTATTAAATAATAATGGAATTCAAAACACCAAATATAAAAATATAAAAAATCAATATTTCACAAATAGTAATTAATTAATTTAATTTACAATGATTATAAATCATGTGGTTTATACGGGTTATTCATCATTACGGTTGTGCGATTCAAGGGTGTAAATTTAGTCAACAATTAAAGTAGAATAATTCAAATATTAATGTTTATATGTCATCTTAGCTAGTGGTATGATATTTTAACTAAATTTGTCGCTTACACATATTTTCAGTAAAATCTAATTTAACTTATTATAAGTGGTATTCGGTAGCAACGATAATATACACCAATTCTCTTTGTCAAAACTATATCTCATAAGGACTTACGAAATTTGGTTTTGGTCAAAATTCAAATATCATTCACATTTAACTTGGTTAGTCCAAAAACAAAGTCCTCGGTTCAATAATAACAATTATTACCTACGTACCACTCTGGTCAGAGATTTTAACTTTGAGTTAACTATAGTTGGCCATGATACTAACCTCGTACAACTGAGGACATGAAATCTATTAAATAGTGTTTTACTTTCAATTCCTCAACTCAGACCCAACCATAGTCGTTCAATTGACATCATGCCATAATTTAGCTATAATCAAAGTGGAGTGTCCACGTTGAAGTTCAATAGTATTCTCAAGTCGAGAGAACTATGTAACATCAACAATTCAAAATTCTCCGTTTAACCTTATTTATATCAACCTACAAAAAAATCTTGAGTGGTAATTTTATAGTTATCTAATAACTATTAGTTTGTAACTCATTGGTGCCCCCAACCATGAGTACTATGTTACCTAACATTTGGAGAGGGTTACGTACTATAGTCTCAATGGATGTATCGATGTCCGCTCTTAATAAATCTTAACTAGGAATATTTAAAATGATATGTTTGTTATATAGTGACAAATTGCTCATGATTAAAAAATTGTAATTGCAATTACAAAACATACCATTTATGGATTTTCTATTAAATATACTTAAATTAAACAATTAATTAATATAACATATTATAACAAGTATATAATAGAAATAAAAACACCTTTTATTTTAAACGA
This sequence comes from Allium fistulosum, assembly GCA_030737815.1. NCBI lineage: Eukaryota > Viridiplantae > Streptophyta > Magnoliopsida > Asparagales > Amaryllidaceae > Allium > Allium fistulosum. Next base: position 1,285,374,347 of record CM060903.1, on the reverse strand, counting down.
GATTTTATTATAGGGTTTACAATTTACAATAAATTACAGAATTACCCATAGGGCATACCCTAACTCTATCAAAATGAAATATAACATTTAATCTTAATAATAATATAAGAACATTTGTTATGCATAAATATTTTAATCTAATTAAATTAAATTTGCAAAAAAAATGTCTCCACCAAAGTTATTTACAGAAATGGCAAGCTCACTTGACCTAATTACTTAGACTAACTATGAGTAAATAAAACATCACTAATCTACAAACACTTATGGTCATCAATACACGAAGCTCCAAAAGAAAAACCCATTGAATATGTGGATTCTGAATTAATAATTGCTTATAACAAATGGGTAGCGGATCTTGAAACTGCCCTAGTTTATGTGTTGTCTACTTTTGACAAACCGTTGCAAAGGCAGCATGAAAACATGACTGTTTATTATATCTTTGATAGCCTTGAAGCTTTTTTAGGGAGTAACCTTGTTCCGCAAGGTACAAGATTACCAAGAAAAAATTCAATGCGAAGATGATGAAGGGCACTCGTGTTGATGAGTATGTGTTAATAATTGAGGGATATACTAATAGGATTTCAAAGTTAAAAATCATGATAAGCATTGAGCTACAAGTGGACTTCATTTTAGGGTCTCTTGCTTCATAGTTTGAGCCATTCATATTGAACTACAATATGAACTAGTTGAATGTGAGTCATATAGTGCTGCTCAATATGTTGAGATTAGCCAAGTCTTCATCTAAAGATCAAGGCACGGTGCTCACTATAAAGGGAAAGGCATCGTCTCTTACTCCACAGTAAGAAGAGTGCTCCTAAAGACAAGGGAAAATGTCACTACTATCAATAGAAGGGGCACTGGAAACTGAATTATTCGGACTACCTAAAATTTTTCAAAGAGAAGAAAAGAACGATTCTACCACTCCTATGGGGATATTTATGATTTTAAAATTGTTTTGCAGTAAATCAATTATCTTGGGTTTTGGATATTGGACCTTGAACTCATATCTATAATTCATTACAAAGACGTAGGAACAGGTGGCAAGTAGCGAATGGTGAAATGAGGCTTCAAGTTTCTGATGGATCTCTAGTAGATGCAACTGCAGTTGGAGACTATCACTTTGCTTTGTTGAATAGATTAGATTTAACTTTAAATAATTGCTATCATGTGAAAATTTTATTTGTGGAATAATTTATATTTCTAGATTGTTTTAGACTGGGTATGTTTTTCATTGTATTAATAATTTTATGAGCATAATGTTTGATGGAAATAAATCTGAAATTGTGTTTGGATAATGTCATTTATGTACTCAATTCTAATTAGATCTATGCCGTGAATAATTCTTCTAATGTTGGCGTTAATAATAATTATTTGTTACAATGTGGACTGGGTCAAATTAGTGACAAACGACTACAAATATAGGAAACTTAAAGTCTTTTACCATCATTTTCTCTGAATCAATTTGTACATGTGAGTCATGTTTAAAAGGAAAGTAACCAAGCACCTTTTTAGTGCGAGCAACGAAAGAATTAATGAACTCTTAGGTCTTGTAAATACTGAAGCGTGTGGCCCGATTGCCTATATTTATCAAAGATAATTCTTTTTACTTTGTAACTTTTACTGATGATATCTCAAGACTAGGATATGTATATCTTATAAAGAATAAAGCTGATGTCTTTGGTAAATATAAAGAGTATAAGAATTAGGTTGAAAATCAAACAAACCTAAGATTAAAATACTTCGACCGGATTGAGGATGTGAGTATGTTGGATAAAAGCTCCAACCGTACATAAAAGATATAAGGTTATCTTTTAGGTTATTCCAACCTATATTCCGTAGCATGATGGAGTTTCGGAAAGAAGAAATTAAACCCTTTTAGACATGGTTTATTCCATGATGAGTAAAATCGAGTTACCTCTTTCCTATTGAGAATATGTGCTGGAAACCGTAGTGCATATGTTGAATTTGATGCCTACTAAATCTATGCCTAAGACCTTATATAAGATGTGGTATGGGAAGAAACCCCAACTCAAATATTTGTAGGTGCGGGGTTGTCTAACTTACGTTAAGAAAGTTGGCACCAATAAACTTGAGGAAAGGTCGGCGTTGTGTAAATTTATAGGTGATAAAGTTAGGGGTAACCCATAGGGGCAATTATGTAACTTTTTACAAATATCTAACTCGATAACCAATCTTGTTCGAAATAAAAGGAGTTTTCTTTCTATTATATACTTGATATAATGTGTTATATTAATTATTTAATTTAATTAAAAGTATATTTAATAGAAAATCCATAAATGGTATGTTTTGTGACAGTAGTTATAAAGTGTTGTAATTGTGTGTAATTTATCACGTTGAAAAAAATGTACCATTCTAATTATTCCTAATCATGATGCATTGAGACTGGATATCAATGTATTCATCGAGACAAGAGTACATAACGCTCTCTAAATGTTGGGTAGTGTATTACCCATGACTGTTGGAGGTACTAGAGTTACGTACTAATAGTTATTGGGTAGCTATGGAGCAACTCACTCGATAGTTTTATGTTGGTAAATATAACTAAGGTCAAGCAAAATATATCGACGTGTCTAATTTACCTAGTTCTCTTGACTTGAGAATACCATCGATCTTCAATATCAAAGCTCCGCTTTGATTATAGTCAAATCATGGCACTACGTCCATCAAGTGACTATAGTTGGGTTGAGTGGAAGTATTGAAAGTAAAGCACTATTCAAAAGAGGATTCGTCTCCTTAGTTATATGGGGTTAGTTTCACGGTTAAGTCAAGTCAACTCAAAGTCTATGGCAAGAGCATTTCAATTAATAATAATTGTTATTATCAAACCAAGGACTTTGTGTTTGGACTATAAAGTTGAATATGAACGATATTAGAATTTTGACCATTACCAAATTCCACAAGTCCAAAGTGATATAGTTTTGACGAAGAGAATTGGTGTAAATAAAAGTCACAAGCGGATAATGCTTAACGGAGTGAAATTGGATTTTACCGAAACCAAGTAAGCAATAAGTTTAGCCACAATGTCACACCACCAGCTAAGCGACATGTGAATGTTAATATTTAAATAGTTCAATATTAACCATTGACGAAATTTACACATAACAAGTCACACAATCGAAACGATGAATTCTCTTTTGACCAAATGTTTTAGTTAATTTATAATTGTTATAAATTAATTAATATTTATGAAATATTAATTATAAAATTTTGATTATTATTTGAGGAATAAATATTGTTAAACATATTTATAATAGTTATAAATATATTAATCGATAAGCAATTAAATTGGATTTAATTAAGTAATATTTTCTTTGGGCTTAAATGGGATTTTGGCCCATCATGATGATGAGAATTTTGGCTACAATATGGCAATAAAGGGTGGCTCAATTTAAGGTAGAATGGTTAAATTTTGGATAGCTCAGATTGAGGGAGAACTGTGAGATGTGATCCACTATTTAAACATCTCTAATCCTAATAGCAAAGGACTTTTGGGTGCCACTCCCTCTTTCCATTTCTAGTCAAAATTGTTCCATAGGTGTTCCATCATATCAATCTCAAATCAATTCAAAGTCGATCACTATCTGATAGTCAAAGGTGAACGGTTCAAAGACTAGTGATATGCCGAATCGAAAAGCTTCCAAAGGAGAGAGTTCATCCTTTCAAGGAGTGCTTCAAGGCTTTGATTCTAAGGTATATTTTTCATTGAATTATAATTTATAATTTTCTGAATAATATTTCAATGTGTGTATATATTATTATATGGTTAGTTGGTGATGATTTTTATATGCATTAATGTTATCGCAAGTCAGTTTGGTTATATGTAAGTATATAATTGTAAATTAAAAAAATCCAATTTTTAATATATAAATTAATCTATACAGCTGCCCATTTTTATATTAATTATTCTTTTATTAATTTATAATGTATATATAATATTATAATATTCATATATGGCTTTTATACTTAGTTATAGAATCATTCTATAGCTAAAACTCATTACATAATTACACACATATATATATATATATATATGTGTGTGTGTGTGTGTATTTATGTATCCTTATAGCAATAGTAATTTTCGACAACAATAAAATAATTTTATAGTTATTTAATATTATTTAAATCGATATACATCATAAATAAATAGTATAAATTTAAATATGTTACAAAAATTATCTTTTAATTTTTGAAATTTATTTCAACATAACATCAGCTCTCAGGCAAAAGACAAATATTAAAAAAAATCATTTTTTCTATTTTTAATAATTATTATTATAATTGGTTGAAAATTAATAATTTAATTAAAAATAAAATTTCGTCGAAAAAAATTCATAGAAAAATTTTCAAACTTCAAAATATCATATATGATTTACTAGAAATTTAAAATTTGGGAAAATTTTTCAAAATAATTTTTTATAAATATTTAATGTAATTTCGGATGAATATTCAATAATATATATTTTAGAATAATAAAATTTTTGTAGGTGTACATACGATCTAGAGTTTGAAAACAATTATTATATATAATTAATATAGAATTATATTTTATATTACAAATATATTTCTGCATATACATATATTATTTTATCATTATATATATATATACATATTTGTTTGAATATATTCAGTACATATATTTTAAAATTTATAAAATTTTAAAATATATAAATATTATATTTGTTTGAATAATTTGCTAATATTTAAATAGATATATTATTATAATATACACACATATATATTATTATTATTTTACATATAAATTATATATATCCATATATGTATATATACTATTACACCTGTATTTCCCGAATACTGTTGAAAGCAATATGACGAAAGCACCAAGATCAAAATGGGATGCCCTTGCAATAAAAGATGGACTATAAGGAAGAAAGGCAAAGAGTGAAGTAAAGTCAAGAAAATACGATGCTAAAAAACAATTATAAGACGGCAACGAAGATTCAAATTGCGTCAATCCCCCTAATTTCAATATTACATTATGATATTGAACCCAAAATCGGACACGGTCACAGGGTGTCGTAGATGATCTACAGCTATAATACATAGAACTACAGCGTAACCAAGATCCCAAATAAGAATAAAACATTAATGTTGCACTACGACACAAGAAGTTAAATGGATGGCGTCAAAGCATAACACACTTAACTTAAAAAGATGCACGCAATCAATGACATGCTGCATTCGGGAGCCAATATGTACGGATAGTAGAACTATACTAACAATCTTGCATTGAAGTAAAATAGGAATGTGTTGCCTCCATTTTTGATACTAAAAAAGAGTGAAATGACATAATGCACAATCATCAAAAGTACACCGCCATTGAAACACAAGCTCAAAAGAGAAGGACCGCGCTACAGTCAAAAGGCTAAATAAACCCCGATATCATTCCCAAAGCATATACCTTGCTAATACCTCCAAAAAATGATCTGAACTGCACTTACTAGAGGCTACCTAAACAGTACCACGTGAAGTCAAAAGCAATCCAAGGGCTACACAAAGGGCGATTAAAATAGTGTGCCAATGCAGTTTCACACTTAGGAGTAGACGACAGAGGTATAAGTCTCCCTTTCCAATAGCCCGTGTAGTGCATCACTCAGAGCAGCTCAGTACAGAATCTAACATAGAGATAGCCTTCGTAAATGGCAACACGATTACCATAACCAATCGTGTAGGCATTATCGATGCTTAGGGTAGATCAAAGGAGCAACCATCTTTGGAGGAAAAAGTGATAAAAGCGGCCCAGCTTACCGAAAGAAAAAAGGGACAGCAGCTTGCCGTACTCACACCCGCAAAAGAAACTAATACCTATGTTATTCAGCTTTTGAAGAAGGGGAACGCAGAACCCATTCAAATTTGGAACTTTACGCCCTAAATTCAAGCATTCCTGCTTTAATTTTAGATCTCCAGCCAAAACAAAAAATTTAACTGCTCAAATCAGAATTTCCTACCAAAGAAACACCAATGGTCCACATGCACCAAATAGACAATGGGGATGGATGACACATGGAATGACCCAAAGGCGGAAACAAAATGATGGAAGATGGATGGTGGCGATCCACGTGCACCTCTATACTAATAATAGAAAAGATACTGTAGCAAGAAAGGGATCATTTCCTGATTTGTTATTTTAAGGTAAAGAAAGCAAAAACATTGTACTCTCTACCATTAAAATATAAACCAAGAAATATAAAGAAGAAAGGGACATTTTCCCATGGACGTAGGATTTTTTAGTATCTAAACCACGTAAATTCTCTATGTCTTTTACTTTTCTAAATTTTATTTATCTTCACCTAGATTTCAATGTTAGATTTTGTCCTGTCTTTATTTGAATTAAGTGCTAGTTCGACTTAACATGTTAACAAATAGTTAAAGAGCAACTACATTATTGTGTAATCTCCCAACGACACAATTATTACCTAAAGGAAAAATTACCATAAACCCCATCCTAGTCGCATTCCAATCCTTCATAAACCAAATGAACTAACACATGGAGAGATTGGAAACAATAAAGGCCCAACTTGTTACTCACATGCCATCCTCACCTTCACAGTCCATAGCTCATCGTTATCATTCACCCACTATGTTGGTTATTCAGCGAGGGAACGATAACGATACTCTCAGAGATGGGAATAGTGACACCAGCCTAAAATCTAATACCAAGCTGAAAAGAAAAATCCAGATCAATCGTCTGATCAAAACAAAACTGACCAATATTAATCCACTATTGTTGAAAAAACAAACCCGTTCCATCCTGGATGATGAAGACACCACTTCTGGGGGTAACTCATCCCAAATCGACCCAAGAGAGAGTGAAATCCACCAACTAAAGGCTCGATTAGAGCAGCTAGAATAAATCTACCAACAAAGCATCGGAGAAAAAATAGGGGAAGGGGTTTCTTTCGTATTTACCGAGACCATCATTGAGGTAGATTTCGCTAACAACTTCAAAGCCCCTTCAATTGATAAGTTCGACAGAACTACCAACCCTGACGACTACCACTGTACCTTTAAGTATTATATGGACATCCTAAAAGTGGGAAGGATGGTCTGATGTAAGTTGCTCCCTGTTTAATTAGTCGGTGCAACCTCCCGATGATTCAGGAGGTATGGACCTAGGGAGGTCCGACTTTGACACAACTATCTAACAATTTTCTGAGGCAGTTCAATTTTGAGGGAGAAGCTTCCCTAGATGTCAATACTATATAATGTGTCAAGTAAGGTGAAAATGTAATCCTATGCAATTTCATTAAATGCTTCAAAGCTGGAGCACTCCGAATTGGAGTAACTAGTGAATAAGAATTGCTAATGGCAGCGCAAGTCGGAATTAGGAGAGGAACTACTATGTAGGATAATAACAGTAGAAAGTCATGCCACAACATGAAGGCTTTCTTCGAAAGAGCAGTTGGCTATATCAGGATGGAGGAACGTGGATCTACAGTGCAACCCTAGAGAACATTCGCCCCCAGCTATGATATGAAAAGGAAGGAAAAAGGATACCTTCCACCTATGAAGCGACAAAAGGAATTGAACATCACCATCGAAAATCCCCTCACTCATACCCCTGGGGTGATATATGAGATGACCAAGGTTGAGCTTGCATACAACATATCGAATAAAGGGAAGAAAGCAGAGCAGAATCAAGGTGGGGTATACGTTGCTTCCATAGAGCCAACGGTCACCACACCGACAACTACAGACATTTGAAGAATTAAATAGAAAGACAAATTCAGAAAGGGTATCTGGGCAGCTTTCAGAAGGCAGATAATGAAAATAGAAGCAGAAACGTCACTCTCGACCTAAACGAAAACCAAATAGGAAACCCCTCCAACCTCATAACCTCAATTCATAGAGGAAAACACCTTGTTGGGGCAAGAAAAAAGCACAAGAGAGATACGTTCTTTTTTGCCAAGGTACAGCGAAGGATGATTTTCCATGTCAAGCAGAGGCCAGCTCAGGAGATAGTTTTCACACCAGATGCAGCAGGAGTCGTGTTCCCACATCTGGCCCCCCTTATTGTTACGGTGCAAATCTCAAACTGTACTATGAAGAAAGTCTTTGTTGATTTAGGTAGTTCGACAATGTCATCTTCAAATTAGCATATGACGGATGATGCTTCCCTCAAAAATCTTGAAACCAAGCCTAACCAATATACGGGTTCAACAACACAGCAACCATCCCAATAGGATCTACACGCCTGCTTGTCACAGTTGGAACCGCCCCTCTACATAAGTCATTTTATGCCAGCTTCTTGATCATTGATCGGCCATCACAATAGAATTATTTTCTAAGAAGACACACACTGATAGATTTGGGGGTCGTCATCTCTAAAAAAGACTTGCTTATGAAATTCAACACTCCTACTAGAGTAGGATCAGTAAGTGGCGAACAACTTTTAGTTAGGGAACTATGCGATATAACTCTTTAATCTTGCAATAAAATTATTCAAAACTATTCTACTATCTCTTCTAATACCTATGATAATAGTAATAAATAAGAAACTAAACCAATTCAAAGAACTGCATCAGTACAAAGCATAAAAGATGATACTAAGGCAAACCATTCTTAGGCACCAAAATCTGTAAGGAAAGAGAAAAGAACACATATGCACATGATTAGCGCTAATGAATATAATTCAATTTTTGAGCATTAGTTCTCTAAAGAAGCCGAGAAACAGGCATCCTCGGTGAACTCACAACCAGAAGAGGAAGCAGAAAGCAAGATAGACCCGAGATTACGGGCATCAAAAGCGTTAGAGCCAGTAGATGATCTTGAAGATGAAAAATAGATTCAGAGAACCCCATAAAGGTACTCAAGATAGGAAAGAACCTTAGGGAAGAAGCACGAGTTGAACTGATAGATTTCATGAAGAGATCAACATATATATTTGCCTGGAATCATTCAGACATGGTAGGAATAAGCCCAACCATCATCTGCCTTGCACTTAACACCGATCCAGATGCCCATCCGGCCAGACAAAAGTGCAGAACCTTAGATCAAGAAAGATATAATACCCTGCACGAAGTAGTCAAAAAGTTAAAGGAAAATGGATTCATTAGGGAGGTATATTACCAAAAATGGATCTCTAACCCGGTACTCGTAAAGAAAGCCAATGGAAATGAAGAACCTGCATTAATCATACCAACCTCAACAAGGCATGCCCGAAGGATAGCTTCCCTTTACCTAAGATTGATCAGCCAGTAGATAAAACCAGTAGACATGAACTGCTCTCATTCATGGATGCATACTCAGGATATAATCAGATAGCTATGTTTGAACCAAACCAAGAACATGCTAGTTTGTAACAGACAAAGGATTGTACTACTACAAGGTCATGATGTTTGGACTCAAAAGTGCTGGAGCAACCAACCAAAGGTTGGTCAACATGATGTTCTCAGAGAATATCAGAAAGAATGCCAAAGTATATGTGGATGATATGTTGGTCAAGTGGAAGGTAGCATCAAGTCACGCTCAAGACCTAAAGCAAACGTTTGGAGTCCTGATGTAGTAAAATATTGTTTGCACAAAAAATGGACAAACACCTCAAAGTTGTATAATTTAGTGGATCTTATGTTGTTCTTAGCGATGTGAGTGATTTACGCAAATATATGAAAAGCAGGGGCTAAACTGTAAAAAGACACGCAAATTTATAGTGGTTCGGCCAGAATGTGCCTACGTCCACTTTATATGTTATTTCTCTTCTCTTCTTTTGATTACAAGTACAAAGCTTTAATACAAGTAAAAGAAAGTTGTTTGATAGTTCCTTCCGTGCTTGAGCTCTCAAAACTTGTCCCCCATTGTTGTACCCCTGCCCCTCTATTTATAGAGTGATGTTGGGGGCAGGGGTCTTGGATGTATATAGCTGCTGGTGGGCCTGGGCTGAAGCAATTTGGCCTGGCACATCTGGTTCGGCGGAGCTTGGAGTGGTTGGTTCGGTAGAGGTTGGACCGGTGGTTGCTAAGCGTAGTTTGGTCCGGTGATAGTTGGTTCGGTAGAGGTTGGACCGGTGGTTGCTAAGCGTAGTTTGGTCCGGTGATAGTTGGTTCGGTAGAGGTTGGACCGGTGGTTGCTAAGCGTAGTTTGGTCCGGTGATAGTTGGTTCGGTAGAGGTTGTTGGAGTCGCGGTTCGGTGATGGATGGTTCGGCAGTGGTTTGTTGGAGTCGCGGTTCGGTGATGGATGGTTCGGCAGTGGTTTGTTGGAGCTTCATTCGGTGGTGAGACTCGGTGGATCTGGTCTGGTGGTAGACAGGGAGTGGGTTGATTAAGTGTTTGAAAACTTGGCCAACAAATATGAAGCTGAATCCTCAAAAATGCACCTTTTCTATTCAATTTAGGAAGTTCCCGGGGTACATAGTATGTGCACGTGACATAGAAGCGAATCCCCAGAAGATTGAAGCCATAAGGCAAATGGGGATCCTAGACAAACCGAAGGATCTAATGAGCATAAATGGCAGAGTAGCGGCACTGCGTAGATTCATTTCAAAGGCAACAGACAAGAGCATCCCGTTCTTCGACCAGGTAAAGAAAGGGCGAAATTTCAAGTGGATAGAGGAATGCAAAGCTGCATTCCAAAACCTAAAGGTCATCTGGTCAACACTCCCATACTATCTGAACTGGTGACAGGTGAGGACTTGTATGTTATTCAGCAGTGATTGATAATGTTGTTAGTTCTGCAATAATACGATAGGAAGAAGGGACCTAAAGGCCCATCTACTTCACCAGCAAGCGGCTATCAGGTTCAGAGATGAACTACTCAGTTATTGAAAAGCTAGCTTACAACTTGCTCCTTACAGTAAGGAAATTATGGCCCTACCCAAGCATACCCAATCAAAGTCCTCACAGCCAAACCCCTAAGGCAGATACCGTGGAAGCCATAAACATTAGGCCGCTTACTGATATGGGCAATGAAGCTTAGCCAATAAGACATCACTTATTGTCCTTGAAAGGAAATCAAAGGTTAAGCAGTGGTAGACTTCATTGAAGAATGCACATTGCCAACCGAACCTTAACTAGTGGAAGAAGCCTCATCCTCTCAATTCTGGCAGCTATTCGTAGACGGAGCATCGAATGAACAGAGGGCAGGAATTGGGTATGTACTGACCACTCCAGGTAAGAAAAATCTATATGGAGCAGTGCCACTTAGTTTCAAAGCAATCAACAACGTTGTAGAATACGAAGCTCTTCTTGTAGGCCTGAGAATAGCCCAGGTAATAAAGGTAACAAACATTAATTCGTAGAGATTCTTAATTAATTGTGAACTAAGTGCAGGGCAATTACCAAGCAAAGGAACTAACCTTGGCTAAATATGTGAAACTTTCTAAGAAATTACTAGAGCAGTTCGAACAGTTTAGCATAGAACCAATCCTATGTAAAAACAACTTGTCTACCAAATCATTGGCCAAACATAGGAGCACGAAACTGCAAATGAAATAAAAGTGGTACCAATAGGGCTCAAGCAGAGCCAAGTATAATAGAATCAAATCAGACACTGGTCTTAACCCAAGCCTAGAGGGCAGCAATTCAAGGGGATCAAGAACAAGAAACAACGGAAATCGGGGGCAGTCCCCAGTTGCACCCACACTTTAGCAAACTGAGGGGAACAATTGGATAACTCCCATCAAACAATTCCTGATAAATGGGACCCTACCCTAAAATAGAAACGAAGCACGAAAAATAAGGTATCAGGCTTCATACTGCTCCTTCTTTGATGGCACATTATATAAGAGAGGGTACTCAACCCCTTATCTTAGGCGCATTTCCAAAGAAGAGGGGGTACAGGTCATAAGGGAAGTAAATAAAGGCCAATGGAGGGATTATTCAAGAGGGGTCAAGTTAACAAAGAAAGTAGTGAGGCATGTTTATTATTGGCCCACGGTGCCTCAGTACGCGAGGCAATTCGTAATAAGATGTAATAGATGTCAACGATTCATGAGTATCACCAAACAGCCATCCCATGAGCTCATCCCACTTACTAGTCTATGACTATTCGACATATAGGGCATAAATTTGATAGGTCCACTTCATATGTCTAAAGGAGTGCCAAAGTATGCCACAGTGGCAACAAACTACTTCATCAATTGGGTAGAGGCCAAACCTTTTAGCACGATCAATGCAAGGAAGATAGTCACTTTTGTGGTAAGAAACATAATCACCAGATTAGGAATCCCCCATAAGATAATTTTCTACAATGGCACCCAATTAAAAAGTAAGGAATTTGCATAGCTTTATGAAAAGAATGGCATAATTAAGAGTTTTCCTTGATCGCACACCCACAAGCAAATGGACAGGTTGAAGTTGCAAATAAAACCATTTTTGCTTACCTATGGATATGAAGGCATTATGGGCCTATCAAACCTCGATTAGATCCCCAATGAGCCATACTCCTTTTTTGCTTACCTATGGATATGAAGGGATGCTCCTTGTCGAAGTAGAGGTCCTATCATATAGAAGAACATCATACATGACGGAGAAGAACAAAAGACTGAAGGAAGTTGCCCTAGATCTCATTCAGAAAAGGAGAGATGAGTCGACAGTAGTATCTACCGTGTACAAGCAAAGGATGGCAAAGAACTACAACGTCAGGATCAAGGAATGAAACTTCTGTAGAGGGAGCCTTGTACTGTGAAGGGTAATGGCCAACACAAAAGACCTAGTAGACGAAACACTAGGCCCAAATTGGGAAGGCTCATTAGTCATAGCAGAAGTTTTGGCAAATGGAGCATACCAACTATCAAAGCCTGATGACAACCTAGTTCCAAGAACATAGACTGCAGAGCACCTTAGGCCTTATTTTGTATGATTTACATTACTGATGTAATAAACATTGTAATTGTTACGAAAATAATAATACAATGAACTGGACGTAGGGATATTAGATGGCCCAAAGCGGTATAAAATTCACTATGTGTTAAACTCGCTGACATAGTTAAATAATTGGACATAGGGATATTGGGCAGCCACAACCAGTATAAAAAACCTCTATGTTAATTATGATAACATGCCATGTTGGAGGAGCTAATCCTGTGGCTCCAATTGGGAATAACTAGGCTAAGTTGAGCACAGACTACACCAGTCTGGGTGGAAAGTTGTTTGTTGGAACGGAGGATGCAGTTGAGGTTGAGAATTGGATATTGCACTGTGAGAGGATCTTCACTGATTTAGGATTAGATGATGGGCAAAAGAGGACGCTGACCTCTAGGTAGTTGCAAGGGGCAGCGCTTCACTGGTGGAATAGTGTGACCACCGTAGTTCCGGAGGAAGAGCTGAGATCGGCTGATTTAAAAGGAGGTTTGAGTAGAGCTTTCTATCTGAGGTTGCTAAGTCGGCGCTGATGAGGAAGTTCATGGATCTAGTTCAAGGAGAGATGTCAGTAATCGAGTATGCGGCTAGGTTTGATGAGCTGTCTCGATATATATATGCTATGATTGACACTAACATCAGAAGGAATGAGAGGTTCATTTAAGGACTGAGACCCGAGCTTGCTAGAATGACCATGACCCATATCCAAGAACCTTGTAATGTGGTGAGGGAGATGGCCATTCACCATGAAGGGATGCTTGTTGGTTATGCTAGAGAGAAGCCAGTTGAGTCCCAGGGTCCTCGGGGAAAGAAGAGGAAATTCTTTAAGAAGAAGGGAGCCAAGAAAGTGGATGCTGCCAAGAAGGCAAAGGATGATCTAGTGTGCTTCAAGTGTGACAAGAAGGATCATTATGCTTATGAGTGCCGGTCGAGCAAGGAGAAGATGGCTGGAGATAAGAAGAATGTGAAGTGCTTCAACTATGATCAACTTGGGCATTATAAGAACCAGTGTCCAGAGCTAGACAGGGCAGACAATGGAAAGGTCTTTGTTGTTGGATCATCAACTAAGCTTATTGCAGCTGACAAGGGAAAGACTGTGATAGAAGGTACATTTTTTATTCTGAGTATAACAGTTAGGATACTATTTGATACCGGTGCATCACATTCATGTATATCTCAATGTTTGGTTGATAGGTTATGCTTAGAACCCACATACCTTATTACTTCCTTAAGGGTTGCGAATCTAATAGGTGGGTGTGCAACTCTGGGGATGAGGTGCAACCAGTTAGAACTTGATTTATTAGGTCATATGTTTGCATACAGTCTGTATGTTTTCGATTTCGTAGATTTCAGAATCATTTTGGGTATGGATTGGTTGAGAAGGTATGAAGCCAGGATATTTTGCCAAGATGGGAAGGTATCACTAAGACACTCTGATAGTCATAACCGAATTATATTCTCAGTAAAGAATTCTGACCGGAGTAGTTATGCTTTGCTAAGTGCAATGGAAGTAGGAGAAGACCTATGTCAGGTTCGAGTAGCAAAAGAGTTTGCAGATGTCTTTGAACCAGTCACAGGACTACCACCGAAACAAGCTGTTGAGTTTTGAATAGATCTTGTGCCAGGAGCTGAACCTGTGAGTAGACCACCTATTAGGATGACACCGACTGAGATAAAGGAATTGAAGGTGCATCTAGTGTAGCTAGTGGATCTAGAAGGAAGGAATTTTATTCGACCAAGTAGTTTGCCTTGGGGAGCGGCCGCGGTGTTCGTGAAGAAACCAGATGGGTCATTAAGGAAGTGTATCAACTATCATAAGTTGAATGAAAGTACGATAAAGAATAAGTACCCTTTGCCAAGAATTGATGATCTGTTTGACCAGTTGAGTGGAGCTAGAGTGTTTTCCCAATTGGATTTGGCGATGGGGTTCCATCGGTTAAGAGTGGCAGAGGACAACATTCCTTTGACAGCATTTTGAACTAGATATGGTTCGTATGAATGGTTAGTAATTCCATTCAGGTTGATGAATGCACCTGCTTTCTTTGTGGATTTGATGAACCGAGTCTTCCGAGAGTATTTGAATAGATTTGTGTTGGTGTTTATGGATGACATTTTGGTATACTCTAAGGATGAGAGAGAGCATGAAGATTATCTTAGAGTTGTGCTTGAGACGATGAGGCAGAATCAGGTAAAGGCGAGGTTTTCCAAGTGTCATTTTTGGAAGAAAGAGGTTAAGTTTCTTGGTCACGTGGTTTCAGAGAAAGGGTTGTCAGTCGATGCAGATAAGATCGAAGTTATGAACAATTGGAAGAGACTAGAGACGGTGACTGAGATAAGAAGTTTTCTTGGACTTGCTGGCTACTACCGGAGATTCATCAAGGATTTCTCACGGATAGCAGCGCCTTTGACTAAGCTTACCAGGAAGGAGGTGAAGTTTGTTTGGTCCGACAAATGTGAGGAAGCATTCCTTATGTTAAAGAATTTGTTGACCAATGCACCAGTGTTGGTAGTTCCAGATGGAAACCAAGGGTTGGTGGTATATACTGATGCATGTGGAACTGGATTGGGAGCAGTGTTGATGCAGAAGGGAAAAGTTATTGCCTATGCATCTAGGCGCTTAGACCGCATGAAGTGAGATATCCTACTCATAACTTGGAGTTGGCTGGGGTGATTTTTGCCTTGAAGATTTGGAGGCATTATCTCTTGGGGGAGAGAGTTGAGTGGTATACCTATCATAAGTCTTTAAGATATTTATTCACCTAAAAGGAGTTGAATATGAGACAGTAGAGGAGGCTGGAGTTTTTGGCTGCTTATGATTTTGGTATAGACCCCAGGGAAAGGTAATAAAGTAGCGGATGCTCTTAGCAGAAGACATCAGAATGTGGTGTTGGCTATGTTGGTAGAATGAAAGGATCTAGAAGCTTTGGCTAGTTGCGGTGTGCAGGTAAGATCGACTACTAGTTCTAGTCAAAGTACTGCCATGTTGTCCTGTTTAGAAGTTCGACCAGTGTTGATCGAGAGAATTGCTTCTAAGTAGAAGGAGGATCCATTATTAGCCGAGAAGATCAAAAGGCTTGAGGTTGGAATTGAGGTCGATGATTTGAAAGATTTTTGTCTTGACCATAGAGGATGGTTGAGAAAGAAGGGACAATTATGTGTTCCAGATGTTGAGAGCTTGAGGAAAGAAGTTCTTTGGGAATGTCATCGATCCAAGTTTATGATTCATCCTGGAGGGACCAAGATGTATCAAGATATGAAGAGAAGCTTCTATTGGGAAGGCATGAAGATGGATGTTGGCTTGTGAGTTAGGCAATGTGTAAACTGTCAATAAGTGAAGGCCAAACATCAGAAGCCGAGTGGGTTACTTCAGCCTCTGGAGATTCCAGTTTGAAAATGGGATTTGATATCCATGGATTTTATAGACGGGTTGCCAAGGTCAAGCAGAGGAAATGAGAGTATATGGGTTATTGTGGATAGGTTGACCAAGAGTGCCCATTTCATTCCAGTAAAGTCGACCAAGACGGCACCTGTTTTGGCAAAGTTGTTCATGAAGAACATAGTTAGACTTCATGGAGTTCCTGGTGGCACAGTTAGCGACAGAGATGCATTATTCACTAGCGAATTCTGGAAGAGTCTACAGGATGTGTTAGGCACTAAGCTCATGATGAGTACTGCATATCACCTATAGATGGATGGGCAGACTGAGAGAGTCAATAAGGTACTTGAGGATTTGCTAAGAGCTTGTGTATTGGATTTTGGTGGATCTTGGGAGGATCACCTACATTTGGTTGAGTTTTCCTGTAATAATAGATATCATACTAGTATTGTAGTGCCTTTTGAAGCTTTGTATGGAAGGCCATGCAAATCGCCCGTATGTTTGTTGGAGACTAGAGACAAATTGGTCTTGGATCTAGATTTGGTTAGGAAGGCGTCAGAGAAGATTGATTTGATCCGAGAAAGGATGAAGGAAGCTCAATCCAGACAGAAGAGATATGCAGATAAGTGGCGTAAAGACCTAGCATTCTCAGTTGGAGACGGGGTTTTCATTAAGCTGTCACCGATGAAGGGTGTGATACAGTTCGGAAAGTCAGGGAAACTGGCCCCGAGATATGTAGGTCTGTTCCAGATTATAGAAAGGATCGGAAAGCTCGCGTATAGAGTAGAGTTGCCGAGTAGTATGGCAGGTGTCCATAATGTATTTCATGTGTCTCATCTTCGCAAGTATTTGCATGATCCAGAGGCCACTATTCCTCCGATAGGGTTCGAAGATCTAGTAGTAGAGCATAATTTGACTTTTCTTAGACAACCAGTTTGGGTTGTTGCGAGAGATGAGAAAAGATTGAGGAACAAGATGGTCAAGTAGGTGAAAGTTCAGTGGAGCGACAACGAGAAGGACTGTACTTGGGAGACAGAGGACAGGATTCGAGATACTTATCCTGATCTGCTTTGAGAGTATGTCTATATTAGATTTATATAGATAATTCCTTATCAGGTAGACTGGTATGGTTGTTATGAGTTGTTACAAATGATTGCTATGTTTAGTATTTAGTCCTTACTTAATTTTAAGGATGAAATTCCTTAAGGAGGGGAGCCTGTAACACCCTTAATTTTTGATAACGTTATTCAGAAGATTTAATTAGATAAATTAAATAGAATAATGTAAATGTTAATTGATAAGGGAGTTGGGATTTGAATAAATTTAATTAAGGTCGTGCATGCTTAATGAAAGAAATAAATGGGCTTAAGAATGGGTTTTTTGTGTTAATCAAATTACATATGGATATATTATGAATTTGCCGCCCATAACCCTTACCATTATATATTTTCGTTCCTACCATTTCATTCTGATTCACGTCATTTTGAATACAAAACGTAAGAAGGAGAGGCCGGCCATTAACAAGAGGAATACAAATAAAAGCTAGAGAATCAAGCTTAGGAGAAATCAATCTCAATCCAATCTCCTTATCTAAATCAAGGTGAATAATAATTCCATCTCTATTTTGGTTTGAATCAAATGTTTTCTAATTTAAGGGTAAATTCATTTTTATGGTGAATTGGATGATGATATGCTAGAATATTGATTTTTTTAATTTAAACAAGATTGTTTAATTGGGATTATACACGGTTTTAGGGTAAAACCGGTTTATATTGATGTTTAAATGCCATGGAAAATTTTTATATTTTATAAAATATGACTTTGGAGTTGGGTTTCAATTTTGATAATTTTCCAAGCTATGGAAAGATTGTTATGAATTTTCAAAGGAAAATATGGTTATTTGGGTTTATAAATTTATTTTGGAAAATATATTAAGAATTTGGATCTGGAATTTTGATATGTTAGATAACATGATTAAGGTGAATTTCTGGATTTTTTAGGGATTTTTCCAAAGAGATTTGCTATGCAAATTAAATTACTTTTGAAGAGGGACACAATATTGGTTTTACTTAATAGAAGGGCTTATTTGATTAACTTAACCATGGTTTAGATCTGAAATTAGCAGTAGTTATCTTAGTAAAGAATTTGTAAAGTTAAGGCAACCAATCTTGTAATTACACGTGGCAAGTTAGTTAGAAAATGGTTTACTTTAATTAGTATAAAACTAGGTTTACTCAGAAAAGATGGTTTCACCTACTTTAGAAGTACCTTTCGACACAGACCTTCCACTACCAATCAGGGAGAAACCTATTTGGTCGAAACCAGTAAAGCCGAAACCAATACACATGGTATCACCTATTGGTACGCAATGGATTAGATAAAGGCGGAGGGTATGGAGTCAAAACATAGCTTCTGAAGGGGTTGTGACCTTTGGTTTGTTTTCTAAAGAAAAGCGATTGCATGTTTATAAAGAGGCTTCGAAGGATTTGAAACCAATGCTTGTGAAAGGGTATTTCAAAACAAGTTTTCAAAGTAGAGCTGCCGCCATTTTAAAGAAGTTGCTTTCGATGGAGTTACTTAGTTTTTGAAATTGAGGCTTTCGGAAGGGGTAGTTTCGACCAAGTCAATATCCTCATGTAGCCATAAGCCTTTTGATGGTGTTGAAGATATCAATGCTGTCGAAAGGTGCTTGTGTTTTTATAAATATATGCCACTTCTAATAGCTTTTGAAAGGGGTTAGGGGTTTCGAAGGCAATGGTTTCGAGAGGGGTTTCAAAGCCAATCTTCCAATATTTTACCCAGATGTTTTATGCTTTCGAAAGGATGGTGCCGATGCCATCATATTTTCCCCAATATTTTTATATGATAAAGGATGGTTTCGAAAGAGATGCTTTCGCCTATATTCACTTTGACCCAAATAATATTTTAAGTTTAAACCCAATGCATTCGTAAGGGGGACTTTCAATGATTGGAAGGGTTACTTCTAATGGTTACGAATGGGGTACTTTCAAATGGTTTTGAAGCTATGCTTCTAAAGTTATATGTTAATACTTTAATACAATCGAAAGGCTTCGAAAGGAAGGTTTAAAGTATTAGAAAGGTAGGAGCCTAATGTTTTGAAGATAGATTTTAATGCTTTTGAAGGAGGTCATTCTATGAAGTCAAAAGCAAGGTTTTGCAACCCAAACTCGTTTTTAAAGGAAAAACCCATGGCTAAATTAAAGGAGTTTTGGAATGATTTTAAGAAGAAGCTTTCCTTGATGAAATTATAGGTTAAAGGGATTAACCTTGTTTTATATGAAAAGTATTTCAAGAACATTAAACCCACAGGAGTGGTACTATTTTATAATTATGTTTGCTTCTTCAAATATAAATATATTCAAATTATAAGGACCCATAACTATATTTTGGGGATAAAGGGTAGAAGAACCAGCTAGGTTAACCCAGTAGTGAATATAAATTGATTAAACTCATGGATGAGTAGAATTGCATCCAAGAGGTCAGAAAGACCATAATATAAGATACCTAATTATGGAAGTTGTTAGGGTGACAGGTTCATAGTGATCTCATGAAAACTATGATTTTGAAGTTATTGGAGCTACCAATAGGTTCATAGTGATCCCATGAAAACTATGTTATAAAGAGTGGTTGGCAGGGGCCAATTGGTTCATAGTGATTCCATGAAAACTATGTCCGGATTAAGTTATTGACAGATGTCAATAGATTCCTAGTGAACACATGAAAACTAGGATAAAAAGAAAATATATTGGTAGGGGCCAATAAGTTCCTAGTCAACCCATGAAAACTAGGATAAGGGAGAAGTTATTGGAGTAACCAATAGGTTCAGGGGAACCCAAGAATTAACTAAACCCACAGGAGTGGTAGTGTTAAGTTAATTGGCAGGGGCCAATAGGTTCATAGTGCACCCATGAAAACTATGAAATAGGACAAGGAGTCCATATAATATATATAGGTTATTAGTAAGCCCATGAAATCTAATAGGTTAATAGTGACCCTAGAAACTATATGATAGGGAGTCAATTAAACAGAGGATGGGAATCCAGTATGTATTAATATGTTTGCATATCATCATAATATTTTGAAATGACTATGTTTTAACCATTGTGAATGCAGGAGCACGGTATATGATTTTCTAAAGGTTTTAGGAAACTAATGAGGGGAAAACCTGTTACGCTAAGCGGCGTAGTCTCACTGGATATCTAAATGACTAGAGATGGTAGATTATTATTCATACCAGGCTTTAAGTCTGACTCAAAGTTTATGTTTTCCCCTTAAACTTTTGGGTACTCAATTTATTTTGAGTAGTTTGAGAGTTGATGTTTTCAGGTACCTCATTAGACGGATAAAGCTTCCGGAGACGTGCAGGAGGCATGATAGCTATATAGAGTTTTCTTTTATTTGATTCCGCTGTGTTGTTTGTAATGGAAAAGTTGTTATATTGCCTATATATACTCTGGTCATCCAAGGGGGCATCTTCATATGTCGCTCTCTACGTATGTTGTAATAAATATTTTTTCTCTGAACGTGATTTGCGATTGTGGGATTATGTAATGAATTGGAAGTATTTTGAAATGGAATGTGATTTTGTTTGAAGTTTAAATTTTTTCCATATTCATGTGTTTCTGTGTATCAATGAATCTAACACCGCCGTATTTGGTTGTTGATGATTAATAACTATGGATGACTACAACATTCGTAGCCGTAGTTTTGGGCCTCCAAGTAGTGGGATGTTACAATAGTGACCCTAGAAACTATAACTTAAGACAGATAGTCAGGTGAATAGGGGTAGGAAATCCTGAGTATATTGCATATTTGCATATCATCATGATACATTTTATTATGTTATGTCTTAACCATTGTGGATGCAGATGCACGGTATATGGTTATTATAAATTGGGTTAGGATACCAGCGAGGGGAAAACCCGTTCCGCTAAGCGACGTGGTCTCACTAGATATTTATATGGTTCGAGATGGTTGGCTACTATCACACCAGACTTTTTGTTCGACTCAAAGTTTATGCTTTCCCATTAAACTCTCTGGTGCTCAATAGATTTTGAGTACTTTGAGAGTTAAGGTTTTTAGGTTCTCCTTTAGATGAATAAGCTTCTGAAGATGTGCAAGAGGCAAGTTAGCTATTAGGAGTTCTTTCTATTTGATTTCGCTATGTAATTGGATGCAATCGCAAAGTTGTTTAGTGCGTATATTTAGACTCTGATCAACCAAGGAGGCATCTTCATATGTCGCTCTTGGCGTAATTTGTAATAACTATATTTCTCTGAACATGGTTTATGAATTAGGATTATGTAAAGAATCTGAAATGTATTTGTAATGAAATGAGAAGTTTGTTTTAAATCGAGTTGAAATATTTTCATGTTACTGTGTTTCTGGTATATCAATGTATCTAAAATTACCACATTTGGTCACTGAGAATAATAACTATTGATGACTGCCTCATCTGTAGTAGTTAGTTTTAGACCTCTAAATCGGGGGGGATGTTACATCGGCCAAACTGGTCATAGGGATATTAGACGGCCCGAACCAGTATAAAAATCCCTCTGTGCTAATTCTATGAACATAGCCACACTAGATGTAATGATACTAGACAGACTGAATTAGTCATTAAAACCATGCACATGAATTAAGAAGGTTGTAAACATGCAACCTGACTTCATAGTCAAATATCAGTCTCCCCCAAATTGCGGGGCAGACTGTGCCAAGCACACGAACGTGAATTGGCCTCTAAACAAAGGGCGGGTACGCCTAACATGCAGTAGAATACGCACATCAAAAGCTCAGTTCAGCATTCATGAACTACACAAGAAGTTAATCTAGGAAATTACAAGGAAAAATAACATTTGGAACATACTGCAACTTACAGATCTGGTACGATTCCAGAAATTGCTTAAAGCTCGCCAGGTAAACATCAGAAACTAAGGTCTATTCAAGTTTACTTAGTTATGCTCATGCTCATTAAAGATCTGCGCACAATTATGTGTTCTACACATTTGCACGCACTTTGCAAAATAAATGTTTAAGGAACACAGGTCAGAAGCGAGGCCCAACTATTAGGGATAGACCTTCGGGGGTCATAGAAAGTGCTAACCCAAAGGCCCATTAGCTCTTCTATGGCCATCTTGAAGCTTGCGACGTTGCATGGGAAGCTGAGGTCAAGCACAGGGTAAGAATGGCTGAATTCGCCCTTAGCGCATTATGAGAAAACCTGCCCCGCCTTGCTCTTAGCTTTTTTGTCTAAATTTTTCTAAGAAGAAGGCGACCCTGCCTACAACTTCGTTTAAGGAATCCTCGAGCGCATAAATCTTAAGTGAGGCTTTTTCCCATGTTCCCTCCAAAGTGTCCATCAGCCGAACCTTGGTGTTCTTGATACTTCTGGTCAAACCGCCAAAATACCTACGGGCCCTAGTCCACCACCCACTCCTTTGCATGAGGGCAAGGACTGAAACTAAGTTAGGTCCCTCTACCAAAATGTTAAACTTGAAATGGTAACATGCATCATTAACTACGCCGTCAAAAAGACAAATTCAACAAAACCATATATACATACCTTAAATTGAACATTTGCCGCACAATCAGAATAAAATCGAAATTTGCAAAAACTTCAATCAATAAATAGCAAAGATAATAAGTGCAAAGATCGGGAAGATTTACCTAGAAAGCGAAGAGGGCAACATGACAAAGATTTAGGGGATAACACGAGCACAAAAGCATTAAATGCGAAAAACGACTATCAAGGCTTTATCCCTTTAGTGGAAGAAAAGAAAGGAGTGGACAAAAATGATGGATATGAGGGTTAATGAAGGCAAGTCTACGCCGATCAACGATCGCCGCGGACTTGTGGGGCAATTGTAACACCTGTATTTCCTAAATGTTGTTGAAAGTAATATGACAAAAGCACCAAGATCAAAATGGGATGCCCTCGCAATAAAAGATGGATTATAAGGAAGAAAGGTGCAGAATGAAGCAAAGTCTATAAAATACCATGCTCGAAAAAAATTGTAAGACAACAACGAAGATTCAAACTGCGTTAATCCCCCTAATCCCAGTATTACATTATGATAATGAGCCCAAAACCAGACATAGTCACAGGGTGCCATAGATGGTTTATAGCTATAATACATGGAACTATAGCTTAACCAAAATCCCAAATAACAATTAAACGCTAATGGTGTGCTATGACACAAGAAGTTGTATAAATGGGGTCAAAGAATAACACATTTCACTTAAAAGGACGCACGTATTGAATGACATACTATACTCACGAGCAAATATATACGGATAGTAGAACTGTACTAACAATCTTGTATTAAAGAAAAACAGGGATGTGCTGCCTCAATTTTTAAAACTAGAAAAAGAGTGGAACGACATAATGCACAGCCATCAGAAATGCATTGCCATTGAAACACGAGCTCAAAAGAGAAGAACTATGTTGCATTCAAAGGGCTAAGTAAACCCCAATATCATTCCCAAAGCATATACATTGCTAATACCACTAAGAATGGATCTGAACTGCACTCGGTAGAGGCTACCTAAGCAGTACCATGTGGAGCCAAAGGCAATCCAAGGGTTGCACACATGTTCACTCAAATAATGCACCAATGCAGATCCACACTCATAAGTAAACAGTAGAGGTATAAGTCTCTCTTTTCAATAACCTACGAAGTCCATCACTTAGAGCTTCTCAACGCAGACTCGCATAAAGCGATGGTCTTTGCAAATGGCGGTGCAATCACCCTAACCAACTGCGTAAGCATCATCGATGATTAGGGCAAATCAAAGGAGCAACTACCATTTGAGGAAAAAGTAATAAAAGAGGCGCAGCTCACCCCGAAGAAAAAAGGGAGAACAGCTTTTCATACTCACACCCTGCAAAGGAAGTAATACCTGAGTTATTCACCCTTCTAAGAGGGGGAATGCAGAACCCATTCAAATTTGAAACCTACCGCTCCAAATTCAAACATTCCAGCTTCAATTTCAGATCTCCCGCCAAAACCGAAAATTCAACCGCTTAAATCAGAGTTTCTCGCCAAAGATACGCCACCAATCCATATGCACCAAATAGACAGTGGGAATGGATGATTCATGGCATGATCAAAAGGCGGAAACAAAATGACGGAAGAAGGATGCTGGCGATCAACGTGCACCTCTATACAATAAATAGAAAACGCACCGTAGCAAGAAAAGGATGTTTTTCTCGATTTGTTATTTTATGGTTAAGAAAGCCTAAGCATTGTACTCTCTGCCATTAAAATCTATACCAAGAAATATAAAGAAGAAAGGGACATTTCCCCGTGGATGTAGGATTCCTTAATATCAAAACCACGTAACTTCTCTGTTTCTTTTACTTTCCTGCATTATTATTTGTCTTCACCTAGATTTCAATGTTAGATTTTGTCCTGTCTTTATTTGAATTAAGTGCTAGTTCAATTTGACATTTTAACAAATAGTTAAAGTGCAATTACATAACTATGTAAGCTCCCGATGGCACAATTACTACCTAAAGGTAAATTTAATATTACTTAAATTTGTTGATTTTAAATCCTTAAAATAATTACTACCAAAGTTACTTCACATCCATTCGGGTGTGGTGAGACAAAAAATCTCACTAACATATATTTTTAAATAATTTCATTTATATTAAATTATGTAAATAAAATTAACATATACATTTATATATATATATATATAATATTTATATATATATAATATTTATATATAATTAACAAGTTTATATACATACATATATTTGGATAATGTACATTATATATCGGATGAGCTATCATGTCTGTTTCATTGTAAATTCCAACATCTATACACTGGTATGTTATACCTTGCACGGGTTTACATGTTACATATGCACACACATGCATATACGTATATGGTGTGTGTGTGTGTGTGTGTGTATATTAATATATGAATCAGATAAAACTATATATGTTATAAATTTAAATAAAATAAGAGAATTTATTTAAATAATATTTAGAAATGTTCTAAATGAATTAAACTTTATTGGCATAATAAGGAAAAATTTTGAAATTCACCCATAACTTCCGCTGCGGGGTGGCTCAGATCCAACAATAAGATGCACCAAGAATTCAGTGGGATATATTTCCTGCAATACTGAGGAACACACGGTTATTATTTCTCGGCATGCTAGGAATATCTTACAAAAGAAATTAATAGTGAGATTGTAGACTTGGATGAGATTCGAGAAATTAATATAGAGGTCGAACCGGTAGATGAATCAAGTTTAATATATGAAAACACACAATATATTAGAAGGTCTAATAGGGAATCTTGCACATCATGGAGATACTACGGTTTTCTTGTGGAAGACAAGAAAGAGGACTGCGACTTAGGAGACGATGAACCTCTCTCATTCCAATAAGCATTGTAAAGTAAGGAAATTCACTTCGGTTTGAAGCCATGAAATCATAAATGGATTCTATGTATGACAACAAAGTATGGACTTTGGCTAACATACTCGAAGAGATAAAACCCTTTGGCTGCAAAAGAATTTTTGAGAAAAAGCTAATGAAGATAGATGGGTAGATACTATAAAGAAAGGATAGTTGTGAAAGGTTTTCATCAAATTTAATGTACTTAGTATTAAAATATACAGAGATAGATTTAAGAGGCTGTTGGGATTGTCCAAATCCCTGTACATAGATACCATATTGAAAACATTCGGTAAGGAGAATTCCAAACTAGAAAATGTTCTAACATAATTTGGAATCTTTCTTTCTAAGAAGGATGCTCCTTATACTGATGAGGAGAAGCGTATGAAGAGGATACCATATGCATCAGTAATCAGTTCCATAATGTACAATATGCTATGTACCAAACTGTATGTAGCTTATGCATTAGGTGTGTAAGCCGATACTACTCTAATTCCGAAGAGAAGCATTGGACTGTTGTAAAGTATGTACTTAAGTATTTTAGAAATACTAAGTATTTATTCCTCATACATGTGAATGAAGACCTCCTTATAAAGGGGTAAACATCCAACTTTCAGAGTGATATCGGTGATAGTAAGTCTATATTTGTTTATATTTTTACATTGAATAGTGGGACTATTAGTTGAAAAAGTTCCAAGTAAGAAATAGTAGCAAATTCAGTGATGGACATCAAATACATTGCCCAAATAAAGAAGCTAAAGAAGCAGTATGGATGCGCAAATTTATGGTTGAGCAATGAGTGATTCTAAACTTTTGAGAATCCAATGACAATGTTTTGTTGCAATAATGTTGCGATGCAAATCATAAAGGAACCAAGGTCTCAAAGAAGTCAAGACACATTCTTCATAACTTCCACCATATTAGAGAGTTCATCGCTAATAAAGAAGTCGTGATTTATAAAGTATATACCAAGAATAATATAGCAAATCCATTTATAAAGAGGCTAGCTTAGTTGGTTCTCAGCAAACGATCAAAGGAATTGAAGTTCCATAATTTCCTAAGTGTAAATGAGAGATTAATAGAGTTAGGGGTATGTTCTACGGGCAATTCTATAATTTATTGTAAATTATTAAACCTGTAATAAAATCTCTTTCGAAATAAATGATGTTTTTCTTTCTATTATATACTTTTCATATTGTGTTGTTTTAATTAATTATTTAATTTAAGTATATTAAATTGAAGATCATTAAATGATATGTTATGTGATAGTAACTATAAGGTGTTCTAATCATAAGAAATTTATCACATTAAAAATGACATATTATTTTGAATATTCCTAGTCAAGATGTTTCGAGACAGGATATCAGTACATCCATTGAGACTAGTGTATATAATGCTATCCAATATTGGGCAATTTAGTACTCATGGCTGCTTGAGGCACCAAGAGATTATGTATTGGTAGTTATAGAATAATTCACTCGAGAGTTTTCTGGTGGTTATTACAACTAAGGTCAAACAAAGAATCTCGAAGTGATGATATTACAAGGTTTTATCAACTAGAGAATATTGATGAACTTTATTGTGGACTCTTTACTTTGATTATAGTCAAATTGTGGCATGACGTCTATCAAACAATTATAGTTAGCTCTGGGTTAAAACATTGGAAGTAAAACACTATTAAATAGAGAACTCGTCTCCTTAGTTATATAAGGTTAGTATCACAGTCAACTATAGTTAACTCAAAGTCAAAGTCTCTAGCTAGAGCGATATGGTTAATAATAATTGGTATTATTAAACCAAGTATTTTGTGTTTGAATTAAACAAGTTGAATATGGACGATATTGGAAGTTTGACCAAAACCAAATTTTGTAAGTACAAAAGTGATATACTTTTGACGAATAGAATATGTGTAAATAGTCATTACTATAGGGAACTGCTTAAAATTATAAAATTGGATTTTATCAAAAAGAAGTATAAAAGATTAATTCGACCACAATGTCACACTATGAGTCAAGGTGACGCGTGAACGTTAATATTTGAATTCTTCGATATTAATTGTTGATTGAACTTACACTTGCGAGTTTCACAATTACAATGGTAGATTCTTAGAAATACATCACTATTTATTTGGTTTATAATTGTTATAAATTAATTTAATTAATAAACATTTATAAAATATTATTTATTTATTTGATGTATTGGGTGCTATTAGTATTTTTTGCATGCCACTAGTAATTAATTAGGTGCATATATAAAGATATACATGTATAAATCGGTATACGATATTAATATGCATTTAAATTTGATTTAATTATGATTAATTACCTAAAAGGTTTGAATTGTTCTCGGGCCCATAACATCCATATGAATGGTCGGTCATAAGTAAAGCAAGTGTGGGGATTTCTTAGTTTTAAAAAATTAAAACTAAGCAAAAGTGAGATTAGAAAATTAAAGAGAAAAGGTCTCCCTAGTTTCTCTATAAATACCTCATTAACCCTACATTGTTTGGTAACAAAAATCTTTTACCTTACCTCTGCCATAATCACCACTTCTTACCCTTATATGGTCGAAAATAATTAACCCATAATACAATATCAAATCAAATCAAAGAGGTTCTCCAAGTAGTTGCATGCTAGGTGCTCGGATCAAGATTAAATCAAGGTGCATAACTAAGGCAATGTCTTTGAGGTAACATTCTATTATCTATGATTACTATATCATCATGTTAGTATAGTTCTATTGTTATATTTGAATGAAATTATATTCATAAACGTTGTCCAGTTTAACTGTATTATTCTTCATACACACACACACACACATATATAATTTCCAAATCTAAAACTTTAACTATATATTATTTAAATTAATATATAAACACACACACACACATTTTTATATACACAATACTGTACGGTAATTATATGTATATTTATATTTATTTTTAAAATCATTAAAAACTATTTATCTATTATACATATATATAAATCTGTACATATATTTATACATATATTATTTCTTTTATTAAAAAGAGGTATCGAAAATTTAAAAAAAATGTGAACATATTGTATTATTTAACTATAAAAATAATAAAATATTAATATTTAAAAATATATATTAATTTTAATATTATATATATAGATATATAAATTAATAATTTTATTTTATAAATTACATATATAACTCTCGGTTTAAATATATTTAAGCTGAAAGGCATTTTAATATATATTTTGTAAATCGGTTAATAATTTTTTTTATATTAAATTGAATATATGAACACTTTGCATAAATAAGTGTATTTGATACACTTATAAGATTAAAACTAAATTTTAATTAAATTAAACTTTTTATAAACAAACTAAATAAAATAAAAGTTATATTTAAAGTATTTTAGATTGGATCTAAAATCAATTAGAATTCATAGGCCTAAAAAAGATCTAAGGATGGACATTTAACCCCCTACAACCTGGCCTAGTTCCTTCAAAATTGACTTACCAATTATGATAATACATACATTCTATATTGAAGGAGACGAATATACTCTTGGATAGCATTTCACATCAAGAAATTCAAGATGTACCTAATTATGACTATAACACAATTACCATATCATGTGCTTGACCATAATCAAAGACAGTTAGGTTATTTAACATCGACAGTATCCTCAAGTCAGAAAACCACTGTATGTCGTTACCCTAAGATAATCTGTTTTAACTTGGTTATATTAACCTATAGAAGACTCATTGAGTCGGTCCTTGATTGTTCAAAACAATAACGTATGTAAACCTTGGTGTCTCCAATGGTCTTAAGTAAATCATCGTCCATCATATAGAGAGCGTTATATATGCTAGTCTCGACAGACGTATCAACATCCTTTTCTTGATACATTTTGACTAGGAACATTTAAAGAGTAAGTGTTTAATTTTTATATATCCATATATATGTATCGATTCAATACTCATGGTTACGAACACATTCATACTTGTAGTAAATAAAATACCTCTCCAAAGGATTTTCTACTTATATATAATGTAATTTTTTCATTATTTATATCTATGTATAACAACATATGTAAAAGAAAAAATAAACCAGATGTGCACATCATTTTGAACAATATTCTTTTATAAGAGTTATGTTACATAATAAATTACATAATTGCCCTTAGGAAAAACCCTTAACTCTATCAGTTTCTTAGTCTATTAGCCTCATGTTGATATAATAAATAAGTAGTTGTACACGTTCTTCATCTCTCGCCAAGGCAACACTAGAGATGCGGTCAGTAACTACGAGGTAGAGGTCTTTTCGGTCTTGAGCTTCAAGAGGTAGGAGGAGTAGCAGATGATGCTTCAGCTTCTCAATAGATTAGTGCAATCATCCATCCAGGTGATAGGCTTCCCTTTGTTGAATATTTTGAAGAAGGAAATGCACTTATCCACTACTCGGGAGATGAAACGGCTAATGGCAGCGACCATTTCATTCGGTATTGGACTTGTTTGAGAGTGTGAGGGATCTGCATGTCTTATGTTGCTTTGATTTTATAGAGTTTGGCCTCGATTCCCTATGAACCCACCACATACCCAAAGAATCTGTCGATGTTGATAGAAAAGGAGCACTTCTTTGGGTTCATCTCCATATGATACCTTCGGAGGATGCTAAAGGTCTCAGCCATGTTCTACATGCGCCTCTGGCTTTTTCAGACATTACTAATGTGTAGTCAATATGACTTTCATCAACCTCCCAATATGTCCAACAAACATCTTTTTTTGAGCTTCTAATAAGTTTCCCCCACATTTCAAAGACCAAAGGGCATGACTCTTTTGCAGTAAAGTCCATCATTGGTGATGAATGCTGTGTGCTCCTGGTCACGACTGTGCATGACAATTTGATTATACTCGATTAGGCATCCATAATAATCAATATTTTGTGTCCACTGATTGCATATACATGCTGATCAGTGCAGGGTAAAAGGAAGATGTCAATAGGACATGCTTAGTTGAGGTTGTAGAAGTCAATAGACATCTCTAAGTACCATTGGGTTTGTGGACCAAAACGAGGTTACTCACCCACACCAAATATTCGGAGTCTCTTGTGAAACCATAGTTAAGAAGCTTCCTAACCTCTTCTTTATAAGATTTGCACCTTTTGGGGTTGAGCGGTCTTTTATTTTGGTGGACTGGATGAGCTTTAGGGTCATGCTAAGAGTGCAGCATATGATGGAGGGATCCATGCTTGCCATGTGCACGTTCCCCTAGGTGAACAAATCTATGCTTTGCCTGAGGAAATATATCACTCCTTTCCCAAGAGTGAAGGAATTTGTTTATTCCAATAGTGAAAGAGTTCGTCTCTATGACTATAATTTCAGTAGTAAGAAAATTTGTTCAATGGCTGTCATGTTTGGAAGTTCAGTACTAGAGGTGTCTTCGAATATGATTTTAGACTTTATTTTCTAGGTTGATCTCCCCCTTGCTTTTCTCGCCACAAGGAGCTCTTCTATAAATAACAAATGGGGAGGTAGAAGCAATCAAGTGCCAGTATATTAATTAGGAGCGATTGATAATAGATTTAGTTACTCTTTAGGCTTAGGTTAGATAAGGATACTCCTTTAGGTCTTAGGTGTGTTCTTCTTTCCCAAAGTGAGAGTGAACTTCTGTACCTAGAGGCTAGGGATGCACATACCTCGAATCAAGCTTCAGATCGATCTAAATGGTCCAGCTTTGGTCATCACTACCTAAGATGATGGTTCCAAGGTTTGTTGAAAGGTCACCGTCTGGATTGATGTCACCTATGCGAGGATCTAAGGGATCATTATCCCCCCACCCCAGCATTAACCTCTAACTGGCTCTAATTCACTATATAGATCATGTGCACTATGAAATCCTCGGTTGGGATGGATGCTAGCCATGTGCATGTTCCCCTAGGTGAACACATTTGTGCTTTTCCTGAGGAAATCTATCAACTTTATCCCTAAACTTGAATCAAGCTTCGTACCTATCTAAGCGGTCCATCTTTGATCAACAGTGTCTAAGATAATGGTTCCAACATTTTTTGAAAGGGCGCTATTCGGATTGATATCACCTATGCAGGGATCCAAGGGATCATCGTTATCCACCCCTCCACCATTGAGCTCTAGTTTACTCTGATTCACTATATATATCACATGTACTATGAAATCCTCGGTTGGGATGGATGTTTGTGCTTGAACATGAGGGGTCTATCTTTCTAGATTCTCACGAATGAGTGCACCTACGTTGAAAGGGTTAGTGGAGTTATATCGCTGGTTCCAACCTGCCAGCGGGGATGGACCTATTCGTTCCATGATGCAATAAGTTCCCGGGTCTTGTCTTGATAGGCCAAGAAGGATGGATTTTCAGTGTTTATAGCTAGGTCCCTAGCTCGAATTACAGCGTTGATTGGCTCTCCTATTCTCTTGGAAACGAAATTGATGTCAGGAGTTGTTGGACTTACTACGACTGAATTGGTGCCTCCAGAGCGGATGTGAGAGTTGATCGGCTCTTGTACCCTCAAGGAGTTTTATTCTTACATGGGCCCGACACAAGTGGGAACTTCTAGAAGTTCTCTCACTTTCCCAGAAGAAGTTGAGGAGTGGGGCCCACCAACGGCATGGGTAGAGGCACTTGGGATGCTCTCATGCCTTCTCTGGGCGGTCGTTGCTAATGATAGTTGTCGCCTCCTGTTGAAGCGTGAGTACCTATTTTTTGGCTTGTTAAATGGAATACTATAGTAGTCCTCACGGGTTGCTGGTTAATTCGAAAGTAGCCGACTCTCCCCTTGGTTGTGAGTCACAAGTATGCAATTGCATCATCTAAATCGCCTAAAGCGGGCCTACCTATAAAGTTGTTTTAAGCATACCGAAAGCCTACTACAACAAAGTTTACCTCAATTTTGGTGGACCGGAGTTTATCAACGAATGCATCCACGTGCGAGGTTGACCTTAAGGGGATGATCCTAACATCATCGAAGTCATAGATAGAAAAGCTATACGGAGTTAGGATGGACTGTGGAAGCTTCATTTGGTCAAAGACGTTTTTGAACATGACTTTACTAAGTTTCCTCCATCTATTAAGACCCGATATTCTTTAGTGTTTATGATGTGGATGGAGATGACCATAACATCATGATAGGGATATCTGACACCTCTTGTTTTCAACTGTGAATATGACATCGACTTCGTCTAGCTACACCATAAATCTTTTAAGGCCTTGAATTATAGAGTATACTTGGTTGGTGGGGTTGAGCTTCCTCTTGTAATGGGTCTAGGCCCCTTGTTGCTTTCAGCCATATACGGGTTGCCTTATATGGATAGGATCTCATTGTTGATGGTGGCGACATTGTTTCCCTGCACTCTTTGAGGAGGGGAAGGGAGGGCTTGTCGTTCATCTCTTTGATGCACCTATTGCTTGACATATTGCACAAGTATACCTTCGCGGATTAACTATTTTATCTTGTATTTCAGATGATGGCGCTCATTTGTAGCATGGTCATTCAACTGATGTAAATTGCAAGATTTCCCATGTCGATGGAGCTCCTCCTTTTAGCCAGAACGGGTAGGAGGAAGCCTCCAGTACCAGGTGTGGTCACTCATAGTAAGATAAATGGTTTCCATATTGCAGTTTAAAAAGATGTAGTCAGCAAACCTGTCCTCAAACCTTATGTCGTTCCCAAAACTTTTTTTAATATACTCCTAATGATCATTTCTTCTACAATTACCCTCGCTATGGGGATTATGTTTGTCTCTTCGCACCTCTTCGTCACTATCGGATAGGTCAACTTCCTTCATCCTCATGTCACGATTGGCCCATTGGAAGAATTCGGACGAGGAGGAAGCGGGATGCATCTACATTTCTTTCAACATTTTGGGGCAGTGCCTTACCCTAGAGCATAGGGTGACCACAACATAGTTCTTATTTGTTGCCCTAGTGCAGATTGGTTCTTTGTTAAAGCGATTGACATATGAGCTGAGTACTCATTTTAGGCCATATTGATGTTACATAGTTCAGTGACCATAATTGTTTGCATCCAGGAAGCGAAGAAACATGTATTAAAGCCAGTGTAAAGCTGTCGCCGGGAGTGAATATTGTCAGCTTCTAGATGCAAGGACTAGCAGGAGGCTGGTCCGATAAAGGAGGAAAATAAATAATATGCACATGGCATTATTAGGGAGTTATCCGATTCGGTTGATTGAATTGAAGGTTATGATGTTGTTAGAAGGGTCAAATCTTCCATCATACTTTTCAATCTGAGGCAAAGCATACCTTCAATGGATGTAGGTGCTTAGTATCTCCTTTGAAAACGGTGCCCCATTTTCGTCGTCAAAGAAGTCCTCATTTCCTTGGTTTCAGGTTTGTATCATGAGCATCTGTTGTCTAAGCAAGTTGTTTCTTCTCTATGGCCGACACCTGCCCTTTATAGACGATGTGCGGCCCTAGCTGGGTTGGGATTCTTTGGTATCTTGAGGGCGAAGGAGATCTTTGGCGTCTGTAGAAAGGATTTGGTGAGCAATGACATCGAACAAAGGTACGTGACCTTCATTTTTAGTCATTTTTATATATTTTTTATGTTGCATGCACATGTATTGATGCAGCTCAGGATAGAGGTGAAGGACTAAGTCGCACACGACTTATGGAAGGAACTATAGGTCGTCCACGACTTATAGAATCACATGAGGGGGAGCTGCGACTTAATTCCAAGGGGTTACGACTTAACCAAGCTAAGGAGAAAAGGCTCCGACCTAACAAGGGTTTTAAGTCGTTGGAACGACTTAGTAAAGAACGGCGACCTAACGAAGCTTTTAAGTCGTTGGAACGACTTAGTAGATACTTGCGAGTTAACGAGTCCTTTAAGTCGTCTGAACGACCTATCGAGTCACGCAGTGAAAAGGCAGAGCAATTTGGTGAAGTGTTAGGTCGTGAACGACCTAACGAATCAAGAGATAAGTCGTTGAAGATAGAGGCCGTGGATCTTTTCTGCCGACTTAATCTCTACCGTTGATTTCTGCCATTGATTTCTTAAGTCATTACCTGTTTTCTTTTTAGGTCGTTACCGACCTAAGTTAAGTCACTGAAGACTGAAGCCGTGGATTTCTATGCCGCTTTAATCTGAGCCGTGGATTCTTTAAGTCGCATGAAGATGTTGCTGTGATGTGTCTAAGTCGTTACCGACTTAAGTTGAGTCGTGTGTTGTTTGTTGTATTGTATTTTTAGGTCGTACCAGGTTAGGTCGGCCACGATTATGAGTCATTGTATCTTTGTACATATTGTTAAGTCGTTTTGTATAAGTCGTATGTCGTGATGTTTGTGTTGTAATCTGATAAGTCGTGAACGACTTATGATGAGTCGTAGGTCGTAGGGGATGAGTCGGAAATGACTTAAGACTTGTAATTTTCTGTGGCATGTGTTGTAGCCTATAAATCTGCAAGTTGTGTCATTTTGTAAACAAGTTGATTTGAAATAAAACTCTTGTTTTGTTAGCTTTGTGCTTTCACCAAATTGGTAGTTGAGTGTAATCTCCTATCTCCTCTTTCGGTTAATCGAGTGCGCTCGATTCAACGACTGTAGAAGCCAATTCACAGAATCTAGTGCGCTAGATCAACGTGCGAAGAATCGCATATCTTTGAACCCGGTATCGTGCGCGATCAACGAGTTCGGGATAGCTAGAATTCGGTATCTTCGGATCAACGAATTTGGGCATTTCAGTATTCATCAACTCACCGATTGCTACTTTCATCGATCTACATTGTTTTGATTAATCCGCTGCGTCAGTTTGGTATCAGAGATTGTTTTAGCCAATCATAGCTAAAATCGAGACTTGGAGCCAATTCTTTGAAGAAGTTTGAAGTGATTAGCCGAGCTTGAATTGTTGAGCCGTGCTATTTGGTTTGAAGTTTGGAGAAGTTGTTGTTCATCGTGTTCATCGCCAATTGCAACAAAGTTTGGAGTTTTCGATCCATTTTATTTTGGATCCAAGTTCGAATTGTGTTTGAATTTTGAAGTGTGAAGAGTAGATCCATCATTTGGTATCATTTTGAATCATGCCGCCAAGGAGAGCTAATCGTCATCAAAATGTTGAAGATTTGTATAAGCGGGAAGATGCCGAGCAAATGGAGCAACGTATAAGTGACAAATTCAATGAGAAGTTGGATGAAGGCATTAGGAGATTAGAGAAGCTTATGTCGGAGATGAATCAAAACTGAAGAAGGGTTTCACCTGAATCTAACCACGAGAGAAGTAGAGTTTCACCACATTCCAATCAAGGGAGAAGTAATGATAATGATCATAGAAGTGTGAGCCGAGACAGTTATAGAAATGTTGATGACCGAGATCGTGTTCGGAGGAATGTAGATCGAAGGGATGGTGGTAGACGTGAAGGGAGTAGAGATGTTGGTGGTCAGAATCGACATCGATATGCATCTGATTTTGAAGAGGAGTATGATGGTGGTAGTATTCAAGGACGAGGTCAAGGAAGAAATTATTCAGAGTATGATCATAAGTAGGAATCGGGAATGAAGACTGAAATTCCTGAATTCAAGGGTGGTATGCAAGCTGAAGAGTTTTTAGACTGGGTAGCTAATGTTGAAGAAATTTTTGATTTCAAGGAAGTTCCAGAACATCGGAGAGTGAAGTTGGTTGCTACAAGGTTGAGGGGTAGAGCTTTGGCATGGTGGCAGCAAACCAAACTTACACGTGAACGAATGGGGAAGTCAAAAGTTGAATCTTGGGAGAAGATGAAGAAATTGATGAAAGCAACGTTCTTACCTTACAATTATCAATCTCTGATGTATCAACGTTTGCAGAATTTGAGGCAGGGCACAAAGACTGTTAATGATTATGCGGATGAGTTTTACCAGCTTATTGCAAGGAATGATATTATGGAAACGGAAGAGCAGCTGACATCTAGATTCATTGGGGGATTGAGAATGCAGATTCAGGATATGGTTAATATGTTCGATCCAAGATCTGTGGCAGAAGCACATCAAAAGGCGTTGGCTTGGAAGAAACAGGGACGACGAGGAGGTGGTGTGTTTACTAATTCCAACAATCAAGTAAAGGGTGTTAGTGGGAGTTCTAATGTTTCTAAACCTATCAGTAGACCAGTGGTGAAGGAGGCTGAGAAGGTGAAGGTTAACAATGGTTTCAAATGTTACAATTGTCAGGAATTGGGTCATAAAAGCAATGAGTGTCCAAAGCCAAAGAAGAGAACCATGGTTGCAGAAGTTGAGGATGTTGATGGAGATTATTCTAGTCCAGTTGAGGAGGAAGAACAAGATATTGCGTCAGGAGATGAAGGTTGTAATCTAATGCTAAGGAGATCGTGTTTGACACCGAAGCAGGAAGAAGCTAGTTGGTTAAGGAGTAATATCTTTCAGTCGACATGCACTATACTGGGGAAGGTGTGTAAATTTGTGATTGACGCAGGAAGCTGTGACAATATCATTTCAACCGAGGCTGTGACAAAGTTGAAGTTGAAGACAGAGAAACATCCGAATCCATACAAGCTAGCATGGTTGAGAAAAGGAGGAGAAGTGAAAGTGGATAGACTAGTTCGTGTTCCATTCTCTATTGGGAAGAAATACAAAGACGAGATCTGGTGTGATGTAGTAGAGATGGATGTGTGCCATTTACTTTTGGGAAGACCATGGCAGTATGATCGAGCAGTACAGCATGACGGTCGGACCAATAGCTACAGTTTTATGTTTGAAGGTACGAAGATTATCTTAGTTCCAAAGAAGAGACAACAAGGAGAAAGTAAGTCGGAAGAGATTGAAGAGCTGAAAACTTTATTATCTCTGAAGGAGTTTGTCAAGGAGGTTGAGGAAGAACCAGAAGTGTTTTTGTTGATTGGGCGTGAGAGCAGTGAAGAGGTTGAAATTCCAGAAGAAGCAAAGGCCGTTTTGAAAGAATTTGAGGATGTATTCCCAGATGAGTTACCAAAGGAGTTACCGCCACTAAGAGACATTCAACATCAAATCGATCTTGTTCCGGGAGCAATGTTGCCACATAGACCACATTATCGAATGAGTCCGAAGGAACATGAAGAGTTGCGAAGACAGGTAGAGGAATTGCTTGAACAGGGGCGTGTGCAGGAGAGTTTAAGTCCTTGTGCTGTACCAGCTTTATTGGTACCCAAAAAGGATGGAACGTGGAGGATGTGCACAGATAGTAGAGCATTGAATAAGATCACAGTCAGATACAGATTTCCAATGCCGAGGCTTGATGATTTATTGGATCAAATCAGCGGGTCCGTAATCTTTTCTAAGATTGACTTGAAGAGCGGTTATCATCATATACGAATTAGACCAGGGGACGAATGGAAGACAGCATTCAAGACAAGAGAAGGATTGTATGAATGGCTGGTAATGCCGTTTGGTCTATCGAATGCACCGAGTTCATTCATGAGGGTGATGAACCAGATTTTCAGGCCATACATTGGGAAATTTGTAGTGGTTTATTTTGATGATATTCTGATCTATAGTGCTAGTACAGAAGAGCATGTTCAACATTTGAGAAGAGTGTTAATTATTCTTCGTGAAGAGCAATTCTATGCTGCTACAAAGAAGT
The DNA here is from genome assembly GCA_030737815.1 of Allium fistulosum. NCBI lineage: Eukaryota > Viridiplantae > Streptophyta > Magnoliopsida > Asparagales > Amaryllidaceae > Allium > Allium fistulosum. The sequence goes on along the minus strand of CM060903.1, from coordinate 1,285,336,130 downwards.
GTGTTTTTATGGCGAGGAGTGTTTTATTTCTGGGGTATGTTGTGTCGGAAGAAGGAATACAGGTTGACCAAAGTAAAGTCGAAGCTATTAGAGATTGGCCGCAGCCCAAGACGATAACGGAAGTTCGTAGTTTTCACGGGTTGGCTTCATTCTATAGAAGATTTATTCCACACTTTAGTAGTGTAATGGCACCTGTTACAGATTGTATGAAGGGTAAACAGTTTTCATGGTCGGAGGAAGCAGGGGATGCTTTTGGGAAGATCAAGGAGTTGCTGACGTCTGCACCAATTCTAGTATTACCGGATTTTCAGTTGTTGTTTGAGTTACACACTGATGCGTCCAAGGTTGGAATTGGAGGGGTGTTGAGTCAGAGGGGGCGTCCTATTGCATATTTCAGTGAGAAATTGTCAGGAGCAAAGATGAGATACAGCACATATGATGTGGAATTCTATGCTATTGTGCAAGCTATTAAACACTGGAGACATTATCTATTTCAGAAAGAGTTTGTTTTGTATACTGATCATGAGGCTTTGAAGAATTTACAAGGACAAGACAAGATTTCAACGAGACATACATTGTGGATTGCATATCTGCAACAGTTTACTTTTGTTGTTAAACACAAGTCTGGAGTTACGAACCGCGTAGCGGATGCGTTGAGCAGAAGGAATCATTTGTTTACTACAATGAAAGTTGAGGTGACAGGGTTTGATGTATTACCAGAATTATTTGTCAATGATCCTTACTTTGCAAAGTTTGTTGATAAAGTCAAGGAGGGAGAGACGGATGAGTTCGTGATGGTAGATGGTTTTCTGTTCAAGGGAAATCGATTGTGCATACCTGATTGTAGTTTGAGAATGAAGATTGTAAAGGAGCTACATGAAGAAGGACATGTTGGGAGAGACCGTACATTACAGTTGATTTCACAGTCTTACTTTTGGCCATCGATGAGGAAAGAGGTGGAGAGGTTTGTGGAGCGTTGTCATATTTGTCAGGTTTCGAAAGGAACTGCGACTAATGCTGGTTTATATATGTCGTTACCTGTACCAACTAAGCCTTGGGTTGATGTGAGTATGGACTTTGTGTTGGGGTTGCCGAGAACACAGCGTGGAAACGATTCCATTTATGTGGTGGTTGATCGATTTTCGAAAATGGCACATTTTATTGCTTGTAAGAAGACGGCGGATGCTGTTCATGTTGCTCAATTATTTTTCAAGGAGATATATCGACTTCATGGATTGCCAGAATCTATTGTGTCGGATAGGGATACTTGTTTCCTGAGTCATTTTTGGCTAAGTTTGTGGAAGATGGTGGGAACGAAGTTGAATTTTAGCAGCGCTTATCATCCGCAAACAGATGGACAGACTGAGGTTGTGAACCGATCATTGGGAAATTTGTTGAGATGTCTTGTGCAAGATAATCTGAAGAGTTGGGATATGAAACTATGTCAAGTAGAATTTGCTCATAACCATGCAGTGAACCGGAGTACGGGTTTCAGTCCATTTCAGATTGTATATTCTAGTTTGCCAAAGGGACCGTTGGATTTAACGATAGTACCACAGCCAAAGGGAACGGTTAAACGAGCTGTTGATTTTGTAGAGGGGTTGACTGATTGTCATGAAATCGTTCAGGAACGATTGGAGAAAGCAAATGAGAAGTATAAACAATCTGCAGACTTGAAGCGAAGAAATGTTGAGTTTAATGAAGGAGATATGGTATATGCTGTGTTAACGAAGGATCGTTTTCCAGTGGGTGCATATAACAAGTTGAAAGCCAGGAAAATTGGTCCTGTAGAAGTTGTGAAACGGATTAATGAAAATGCTTATAAGTTGAAGCTACCGGAGGATGTGTACACTTCTGACGTGTTCAATGTTAAGCATCTCGTACCATATTATGGAGATGAACGAGCTGATGTGGAAGAATTTACAAATTCGATGTCGAATTTTTCTCAACCTGGGGAGGATGATGCAGCTCAGGACAGAGGTGAAGGACTAAGTCGCAAACGACTTATGGAAGGAACTATAGGTCGTCCACGACTTATAGAATCACATGAGGGGAAGCTGCGACTTAATTCCAGGGGGTTACGACTTAACCAAGCTGAGGAGAAAAGGCTCCGACCTAACAAGGGTTTTAAGTCGTTGGAACGACTTAGTAAAGAACGGCGACCTAACGAAGCTTTTAAGTCGTTGGAACGACTTAGTAGATACTTGCGAGTTAACGAGTCCTTTAAGTCGTCTGAACGACCTATCGAGTCACGCAGTGAAAAGGCAGAGCAATTTGGTGAAGTGTTAGGTCGTGAACGACCTAACGAATCAAGAGATAAGTCGTTGAAGATAGAGGCCGTGGATCTTTTCTGCCGACTTAATCTCTGCCGTTGATTTCTGCCGTTGATTTCTTAAGTCGTTACCTATTTTCTTTTTAGGTCGTTACCGACCTAAGTTAAGTCGCTGAAGACTGAAGCCGTGGATTTCTATGCCGCTTTAATCTGAGCCGTGGATTCTTTAAGTCGCATGAAGATGTTGTTGTGATGTGTTTAAGTCATTACCGACTTAAGTTGAGTCGTGTGTTGTTTGTTGTATTGTATTTTTAGGTCGTACCAGGTTAGGTCGGCCACGATTATGAGTCATTGTATCTTTGTACATATTGTTAAGTCGTTTTGTATAAGTCGTAAGTCGTGATGTTTGTGTTGTAATCTGATAAGTCGTGAACGACTTATGATGAGTCGTAGGTCGTAGGGGATGAGTCGGAAACGACTTAAGACTTGTAATTTTCTGTGGCATGTGTTGTAGCCTATAAATAGGCAAGTTGTGTCATTTTGTAAACAAGTTGATTTGAAATAAAACTCTTGTTTTGTTAGCTTTGTGCTTTCACCAAATTGGTAGTTGAGTGTAATCTCCTATCTCCTCTTTCGGTTAATCGAGTGCGCTCGATTCAACGACTGCAGAAGCCGATTCACAGAATCTAGTGCGCTAGATCAACGTGCGAAGAATCGCAGATCTTTGAACCCGAGATCGTGCGCGATCAACGAGTTCGGGATAGCTAGAATTCGGTATCTTCGGATCAACGAATTTGGGCATTTCAGTATTCATCAACTCACCGATTGCTACTTTCATCGATCTACATTGTTTTGATTAATCCGCTGCATCATGTATGGTGCTTGTATAACCATTTTCTTTTGCATTCCCAAAGAAAAGTGCTTGTAGTTTCTATAATGTGCATATAGTTTATACAGATTGGTTTTTTCATGCATGAAGCTTGCCCAATTCGAACTTCTACGAAAAATATTCACGTAATTAAGGTAAATATGTGATGGTTAGATTGATTCGGTTCCCAACTTGATGAAATTAAAAAAGACGTAGATTTAGCAAGTAAGCATCTTCGATCGAGGACAAAAAATAAGCACTCTAAAATTCACCATAAGAACCAAGGTCATCTAAAAAAATCTTAAACTTAATTGACTTGTTCATGCATGATATAAGTAAATAAAGAAATGAACTTGATACAAGTAAACATTAAAAACTAAAACAAGAAAACAATGAATAAAGAAAAGAAATAAATATAAATAAATTAAGTGACAGAAAATATATTTTATGCGTTAGTACAGGTCCTATGTACATATGCAAGCTACCTGTATTTAGGGGATTATATAACTAATAAGCTTCTGCTTTGCAACAAAATTTGTTATTTTAGGTTACAAACATACACTATAAACTGATCTCAGTTTGATGAGCAAAGATTCGTTTCCACTTACGGATATCTACATTGAGTAATGTTCCTAGTGATGGCTTTTTAATCCAGTATTATCTTCAAGATTCGAGTAACTGTTAGTGTAAAATCCTTATTGTCTCCAACAACTCACCTCACATGGCCTTTGATAGCATTTAGCCACACCTCAAACTATCTCAATTTAGTCATAGGTTTAATATCAAAGACTTCAGAAAACTATTTCCCATGTACACACTGATCTGGATCCTTCTTAGGAGGAGGGCATGTACAACACTAAAGCCACTACGGCTTCATAAGTCCATAAACAAGCGCTTTGAGCTTGGTTTCATCAAGAAGAGAGCCATGTAGATTCATATATGTTTATTTCCATCTCACATCCCATCATGATTCTATTATTATATATATATTGATAACGTATTAACATTATTCTTACTAAAAATGCTCCATTATGGCTCTCATTTTCATATCTCATCATTGGAACTGACTGGTGGAAATGGCTTAGTCGGGTACTTCGTCACTTTCTTTAAGATGATTCGTAGCTTAGCCCCAAGGTGCAAGGCTAGCTATCAACCGCTCTGTAACAACCTGCCTTTTCGATCCTCAGAAGTCGATACTAATACATCCATGGTATTCATGTGCCGAACATCCAAGTGCCGGAATGACAGATTGCTGAGGTGAAGAAAAAGAAAAGAAAAAATGGAATCTCACAACATGGCGATTAATCTATAATATATCAATGAAGTTTACAAAAAGAAAACTTTATTATACATACATCAATTATAGCACAATTATCCAATCATCAGACCCTAGAAAGCTATAACAACATGTCCTTACAATGGCTGACAAATACAAACAAGAAACAAACAGCGGAAGATAAAGAAAATACAGAAGTACATCTTGGAGGCATCCAGCTCGTCTCCTGAACCTCCAACGTGTCCAGCTAAATCTGAAAAATATGCTTGGGCTGGCCCGAGCATTATAAGAAAAATAACGTCTGGATCAGTCTGGTGAAACCAGCATGAGAAATAAAATTAAATGGATTTTTAATGCTTTATAAAACCTTTCAAAATAAAGGTATCTTATAAGACCACGTTGTATATAAATACAAACGGGTTTTTACCTTACGATAACCAAAACATTTCATAGGAAATCTTCTCGTATTATAATAATGTTTAGGGTAAAATAAATATTAATCACAGCCGAAATTGTTACATTAATTAAATTCTAGCATAATAGGCTTACAACTAAATCCGTAGGAGCACGTATTGTAGATTGGATTCCCATCAATGACAAGGCTACTTAGGACCGCCTACCACAGTACATGACCTCTAGAAAAATGTACCGAAGGCCTCACATGGACCCTCTGCAAATCAGAGCCGGCCTACCCCTCGAACATGACAAGCCGGATTACATCATTCCTGGAGACTAAGGCTCAAAACAATGTGCACCAGCCATGGCCCCACTTCCGTGCGCATACCAAATCCATGAATATCGATTCTTGATTGAGGAATGACTGCTCCTAATGGTATCGAACCACATAACTCTAAAGCATATCCCATGTTTTAGTCATTATCGGTTTGTGAGGTTACGATTAACTTTTTCCTCTCTTAGCAATTCCCACTTGGAATGCTAACATTGCCTTCTAGGTACCATGTAATGCCAACATTCGTCCATGCAATTTGTTCAAGATATAAACAAACTGAAGGCACTACTTCTACTACATCCATTTTGGAATCACCCTCAAAATTAGTAGCAAATAGCCCTTGCACTTTAAAGAGATCCATCTTCAATTCCATCATTTTCAAGATGTCTACAATACGACGCTTGAGTCGATTCAAAGTGGTTTTCGGATAATTCATACTTAACCGATCTCGGTCTCTTTGAACCAACATTCGATGGTTTCGGGTAAACTCAACCCCAGTTCTTTCTGAAATAATCAAACAATACAAAAGAATGGAGATCACCTCCTAACCGTTTAAGTGGATGTATGTGACGACCGCTCATGACCCCTGCACCGAATCTAGAGATAGTGCGCTGTAAAGTGTGCCAGACAGCCATGGACGATTGCCAAGGTAAATTAAAACAACAGAATCTATCGTATTACTCACAGCGCATGGACAAAATACAATAGAATATACATAGTGAAGCTTCACAGAAATAGAATCTCATCAATAAAACTTCATAATAGTTGTATACAAACATCTGAAAAGTCAATACATCATGCCTCACTACATAACACTCAGAGAATACAAAGCAGCGGAACATCAAGTACACATAGTAAGAAGATAATATGCAATACTCCAGCTCGTCTTCGTCATCAGCAACGTGGAAAGCAAGAACAGCACCTGTCACCTGCTACCTAGTCTGCCCATCCCAAAATGGACGAACAGCCCAAGGCAATAAGAGTTAAAACATAAAGCCTTGAGTCAGACAACAATCTTAGTGAGCAGTAAATTAACTAACAACATACCAAAAGAGCATAAAGGAAAAGGAATAGGAATACAACCCTCCCACTCCACCTCTTTCTACAGTTATAGCCCCCAGACACACACTAAGCAGAAGCAAGCATAGCAAAGCATACAATTTAAAGTAAAACAATAATCACTCGAGTCAAGGGTGATGTTTTCCAAGTACAAACCCCCAAGGCCTAAACCAAGATCAGATAAGCACCCAGAAAATACCGCTCTTGAGACCGAATGACGATACAACCAAACATCCATGACTCTGGCTATCACTGTTATCGTTGCCTCAATATCACCGTTAATTGAATGACCGGCACATTCTTTCAGCCGTCCGTCAAGGGCTAATGGAAACCCCGGTTCTAGACATAACTCTGCACGTCATCGTGACCCGTGCCTAGGACTATCGAATCTGCTCAGAGTACTTGACTATCAATCATTAGCCTTCAGGGACTATCGAATCTGCCCAACGTACTCTTGCTTTGAGCATGCTAGAACCTTCAACAACGATGAGAACTCAGCCTCCTAGTCATCCTCCTCGACGACTATTTCCATATTAGCTCAAGTGCCTCTCGAGCAAACCATTATCCTCAACTCGAATCAATTCACCGAGTTATCAACATGCTTGGAATGATCCTGTCTGGATTAGACCAAGGCTTTCTCATATCATACTTCGCGTCATCATCTTCATAGCAAAGTCTCATCTCAACATCATCATCGAATCTATCCATATGAGCTTCATCATCCGCTACATATGCCACGTGCAGCTTTTCCAATTCAAGAGCCTTTCCCTTAGCTTTTGAATCATCTTCGACCATCTTGTCTAAATCAAGTCATCAATCATCTAATTCATAGCAATCAATCAAATCAAATATTAATCCAAGTAAAACAAGCATTCAAATATGATCTAATGAACAATTATAACAATAATGGCAATTTCGTAAATAAAGTGTAGAAAGTCTAACAAGCATGAAAACATGAGAAATATCTCTACAACTTTGATGAATGAACTTGCATAGGTTATCACGGAGAGAAATGGTTGTTAAATCATCATGAACAATGGATCTACATGGATCTACACTTAGGTTTACAAAAATGCATAGAAATCACTACTTTAACACCAAATCAAGCCAACGATCCGATATACTCCTTTGGATCCGTGTGAGAGATAATCACCACTCACCAAATCACCAAAACAACTCAAAAGCAACACTCTTCAGATCTGGACAGCGAAGGATCTAACTTGATCTATCACCAATCCGCTACAAACGATGAAATCTCTCTTCGAAGAATGTAGATCTTCAATCTAAGCTCTTCGATCTTCGATTTGAACTTCAATATGGATGGAAGGAATCACTAGATTAGAGTGGAGAAAAGAAGTGAAGAAGTGTAGAAGTCGAGCTCTCAAAATGGCAGCACTTCGTCGCTTCGAAATCCGGATCCCAAAAATGAAGAAATGGACGAGTATTTATAGGCTGATTTCACCTTAACTCGGCCGCCTCCATAAGTCGTATCCGACTTATAACCTTCCGATCTAACAGAGCCTCCGACCTAGCAGGGTAACCGACCTAACAGGCTACGACTTAACTACTAAACAACAGGTGCTACCCAACGCATGCGTGCATTCCCTCCTAAGTCGTCTGGACGACTTAACGACTTAACACCATCGCGACTCAACCAAGTCACGACCTAACTACTTAGCATATGCGAGCATCCACGCGCGACTTAACAGATAGTATACGACCTACAACTCAACAGGGTTACAACCTACGACTTAAAGAAATTACCACGACTTAGCGCCTCAACGCACCCAAGCGACCTACGACTTAACACAGATACGACCTAACACATGCACATCTACGCGACCTACGACCTAACTCAACACAGACTTACGACTTAACTCTTTAAGTCGTCTACGACCTAATAACTTCTACTAGGTCGCTAACTACTGAAGGTTACTAACTCCTAGGTCGCTACAAACCCTTAAGTCGTCTCCGACCTACCCCTTAGGTCGTTAACTCGCCCAGAAGCCCACGACTTAACTCTCTTAGGTCGCCAATCCTATAAGTCGGTCAACCACTTAGGTCGGTCACTTGCCCAACCTATCTAACACTTAACCAGTTCACTTCCTTAGGTCACTGCCGACCTATCTCTTAGGTCGCTCAAAACCTTAAGTCGTCTACTATTCTAAGTCGTCTCAATATTTTAAGTCGGTCAATACGACCTAATGCTTAACATACGACTTATCTATCATATGACCTAACTCCAAATCCTTAGGTCGTTGCCGACCTAACTCTTAGCCGACCTAAACCCATACGACCTAGGACTTAAACTCAAAACGACTTATCACAAATGCGACCAAATGTCAACTGTTTTACGATGTTTCGATCCGTGAAAAATACGGGTCGTTACATTCTCTCCCCCTTAGGAATTTCGCCCCCGAAATTCCAAACAAACAAAGCAATCAAAGACTATTCTACACGCCTAACATCCATAGCAATCAACAAACCATGCATCCAATTCTAGCTTAGCATGCAGAATTCTAAAACTAGAACAAGTTACAATATCGTGAGATGACACGACACCTTAGGGCCATACCTTGAAGAGTTCAGGATGATCTGCCTTCATCCTCTCTTCCACCTCCCACGTATAGTCGTTATCATCATCACTCCATTGTATCTTGAGCAACTTAACTACCTTCCTCCTAAGCTGTTTCGTGTCGGTTTCCACAACACGAAGCGGCTTACGAGGTCTTCTATCGACTGGATCAACTACGAAATCTTCATAGCTATCAGCAGAAACCACTATATTCAAGTCGTGCACATACTTTCGTAGATACGATACATGAAAAACATTATGCACACTCGACATCTTCTCTGGTAACTCCAATCTGTAGGCGAGCTTTCCAATTTGCTCGATGATCGGGAATGGTCCAACAAATCTCGGAGTCAATTTTCCTTTCTTCCCGAATCGAATAACATTCTTCAGAGGAGAAATCTTCACAAAAACCATATCACCTACGTCGAATTCCAAATCCTTACGACGCTTATCGGCATAACTCTTCTGACGGTCTTGGGCTGCCTTCATTCGTTGCCGAATGATCTCTATGAAATCCGAAGTCTGTCGAATCATCTCTGGCCCAAGTATCAACTTTTCTCCGGTCTCTAACCAACATGTCGGAGAGTTACAGGGTCTTTCATACAATGCCTCATACGGTGCCATACCAATGCATGACTGGTAACTGTTGTTGTACGAAAATTCCACCAAATGAAGATGATCTTCCCATGATCCTCCGAAATCCAAAACAAAAGCTCTAAGAAGATCTTCCAAAACTCGGTTGACTCTCTCGGTCTGACCATATGTTTGAGGATGATAAGCTGTACTCAAACACAACTCGGTTCCCAAAACTTCCTGAAAGCTCTTCCAAAATCTACTAGTGAACAACGGGTCTCGATCGCTCACTATACTCTTCGGAACACCATGGAATCGAACTATCCACTTAACATACAACTCAGCCAATTTTGATGTAGTCCTAGTCGATCGAACAAGAATGAATCTTGCACTCTTAGTCAGACGATCTACGATGACCCAAATTCCTTCATTTCCCGTTCTGGTTCTAGGCAATCCATCGACACTTGTTCCCACTTCCAGGTAGGAACTTCTAATGGCTGAAGCAATCCACTTGGCTTCTTCTGTTCGGCTTTCACCAACTGGCAGTTCATGCACTTGGAAATAAAATTTCCAACATCCTTCTTCATACCTTCCCAGTAATAGGTTCTCTTCATATCCAGATACATCTTGTTTCCTCCTGGATGAATTGTCAACTTCGAGTGATGACTTTCCCTCAGAACTTCACTCCTCAATTCATCTATATCGGGAACAACTAGTCGTCCTTGCTTCCGAAGCCAACCCTCTCGATCGACCTCGAATTCTTTATCCTTCTCTGGGTCCAATCCAGATTCCAAATCACGGATAATCTTGACAAGCTTATCATCTCGCTTTTGGCTCTCGCCAATCCTTTCCACAAGAGTCGGTCTTATCGATAAGTTTGCCAACATCTCAGGTTCCAATTCACATCTGGGCCTGAAGTCAAATCCAGCTAAATACTCGAGACTCTTCCATTCTGAAAACATGGCTCCCAATCCTGCATGTCTTAGACTTAACGCATCTGCCACTGCGTTACCCTTTCCTGGAGTATAAGCTATACCAAAATCATATGATGCTAAAAACTCTAGCCAACGTTGCTGCCGAAGATTCAAATCCTTTTGGGAGAAAAGGTACTTCAACGACTTATGATCTGTAAACAACTCGAATCGAACTCCCAATAGATAATGTCTCCATATCTTCAGAGCAAAAACAATCGCCGCTAACTCCAAATCATGAGTCGGGTAATTCCTTTCATGTGGCTTCAATTGTCGACTTGCATACGCAACAACTTTATCCCTCTTCATCAGCACTGCTCCAAGTCCAGTACCACATGCGTCGGTGTAAACCACCATCTCATCATTCCCACTTGAAATAGTCAAAACAGGAGCACTTGTCAATCGCTCTTTCAGGATTCTGAAAGCTTACTCACACTTATCTTCCCATCTGAACACTTGGTTCTTCTTCGTCAATCCTGTTAACGGTGCAGCCACCTTGGAGAAGTCTTTGATAAACCGTCGATAATATCCTGCTAATCCAAGAAAACTTCTCACATTAGATGCATTCTTAGGTCTAACCCAATCCTGGATTGCTGCCACCTTAGCAGGATCAACCGCTATTCCAATTCCAGAGATTACATGGCCTAAGAACCTCACTTCACTCTTCCAGAAGTGACACTTCGAAAACTTAGCCTTCAGTCGATGTTTCCGCAAGACTTCCAAAACAATATGCAAGTGCGTCATGTGCTCTTCTTCAGTTCTGGAATAAATCAGAATATCATCCACGAACACAAGTACGAACTTGTTCAACTGATCCCTGAACACTATATTCATAAGATCCACAAAATATGCTGGCGCGTTAGTCAATCCAAACGGCATTACCAGCCACTCAAAGAACCCGGATGGTGTTCAAAAAGCAGTCTTCGGTACACTATCCTTAGCAACTCTCAACTGGTGAAATCCCGTTGCCAAATCCATCTGAGAAAACACCTTAGCTTCGTGAAGCTGATCAAACAGGTCATCTATTCTCGGCAATGGATACTTGTTCTTCTTAGTCACCTTATTCAGCTCACGATAATCTACGCACAACCTCAGCGATCCATCCGCTTTGGTAACAAACACAACTGCTGCACCCTATTCATACACACTGCGCCGAATGAATCCTTTCTGTAAAAGATCATCAACCTGCACCCTCAACTCTTGCTGTTCCCTAGGCGGCATCCGCCTAAGAGGCATCACAACAGGTCTGGCTCCTTCGACTAGATCTATACGAAACTCGATCTCTCTATGCGGCGGTAATCCTTTGACCTCGTCAAAGACATCCTCAAATCCATTAATGATCGGCAACGATGACAGTCCATCCCGTGGAACAACTAGCGAATACATGAAGCTCATGAAGACGCCTTCTTCATGCTTACATCGTATCACAATCCTTCGCCCCTCCACATTCTCGACTGTCACCTCCAACCTCTCACAATCAACCTTTGCCGCATACTTCCTAAGCCAGTCCATACACAAAATAATTCCGAACCCCGCAAAGTTCAGAACAAAACAATCACAAACAAAAGAGAAATCATGACTCGATACAATCAGACCACGGCATAACATACACAAACAAGACGAACCCCCAACTGGATTAGTCACAACCAATGGCCTATCAACAATATTCGGTTCTAAACCCAACCGGCCTACAAGTTCACTACAAACAAACGAATGCGACGCCCCAGTATCAAACAGAACTATAACTGGAACACCACAAATGGAGAGAGTACCTTGAACCACCACACTCTTTCCTTTCTCTTCAGCGGTAGGAGCTTTCGAATACGATGGAATAGCTCCTAAAGCATAAGCTTGCACAATCTGCTTGTCCTTCCACGGTTCTGGACAATTCCCCTTGAAATGCCCCGGCTTGTCATAGTTGTGACACTTCATCGGTACCTTCAGATTCTTACAATCCTTAGAGAAATGGCCCTTCTGCAGACAATTGTAGCAAGTTACTTCGCCCTTCGGCTTCTTCTGGCCATCCTTACCCTTCTGCTACTGCTGCTTCCTCTTCTGGTCTCCACCCTGCTGTGGTTTAGACTCTCCCCTGGTTACAGCAACAACAGATCCTTCCTTAGGAAACAGACTCTCATGCCTGAGAGCTTTCTCCACAAGCTTCTCAAATGAATCGTCCAAATGATCCACCAACTGCCTCCCAAGATAACTGTCCAAGCCTGTCACAAACTTATCATTCTTCTGATATGCAGATTCGATATACGATCGGGCATACTTGGACAAAGCTTCAAACTCAGAAACATACTCAAGAACTGGTCTTCCACCTTGCTTGAGCTCCACAAACTTCTTGAACAGAACAGACTTCTGAGCAGTAGAAATGAACTTGGCTTCAAATCTGACTTGGAATTGCTCCCAAGTAATCTCTTCCTCCGGAGTATCAATAGTGATAGAGTTCCACCAATCTGAAGCTCTCCCTTGAAGCTGCCTTGATGCTAACTTCCTCTTAGTTGCATCCTCAATTCCTAAGTCACCAAAGATCCTTCTACAAGCATCTATCCACCTCTGGACTTCAATGGTTGATTCTGTTCCCAAGAAAACCTTTCCTCCAAGAGCAGTATAGTCCTTACACAGCTTAGCAAAATCCACCGGTTTTGGAGTTTGAACTTGAACTCCAACATCCACCGATGGCCCCGGAGCTGGCATCCTTCTCATGATCGAAGTCATCATAGCTTCGAACATAGCAGCATAATCAGAAGCCCCTTCAATAGCACGGCCTTCCCTAGCAGCTGGTCTCCCTCTTCGACTCATTCTCAATATCTATAAAAAGGAATGATTAGAACATCTAGAGAAACAACTGCATAAAAGACTCAAACTCTACTAAGCTACTATATTATATATAGTAATCATCCATCAAAATACAATTACGTCTCTCATACGTATTTATGTCAGCGAGCGTTGGGTAAAATCGATTAACCAATGCTCTGATACCAAATGTGACGACCGCCCATGACCCCTGCACCGAATCTAGAGATAGTGCGCTGTAAAGTGTGCCAGACAGCCATGGACGATTGCCAAGGTAAATTAAAACAACAGAATCTATCGTATTACTCACAGCGCATGGACAAAATACAATAGAATATATATAGTGAAGCTTCACAGAAATAGAATCTCATCAATAAAACTTCATAATAGTTGTATACAAACATCTGAAAAGTCAATACATCAAGCCTCACTACATAACACTCAGAGAATACAAAGCAGCGGAACATCCAGTACATATAGTAAGAAGATAATATGAGATACTCCAGCTCGTCTTCGCCATCAGCAACGTGGAAAGCAAGAACAGCACCTGTCACCTGCTACCTAGTCTGCCCATCCCAAAATGGACGAACAGCCCAAGGCAATAAGAGTTAAAACATAAAGCCTTGAGTCAGACAACAGTCTTAGTGACCAGTAAATTAACTAACAACATACCAAAAGAGCATAAAGGAAAAGGAATAGGAATACAACCCTCCCACTCCACCTCTTTCTACAGTGATAGCCCCTAGACACACACTAAGCAGAAGCAAGCATTGCAAAGAATACAATTTAAAGTAAAGCAATAATCACTCGAGTCAAGGGCGATGTTTTCCAAGTACAAACCCCCAAGGCCTAAACAAAGATCAGATAAGCACCCAGAAAATACCGCTCTTGAGACCGAATGACGATACAACCAAACATCCATGACTCTGGCTATCACTGTTATCATTGCCTCAATATCACCGTTAATTGAATGACCGACACATTCTTTCAGCCGTCCGTCAAGGGCTAATGGAAACCCCGGTTCTAGACATAACTCTACACGTCATCGTGACCCGTGCCTAGGACTATCGAATCTGCCCAGAGTAATTGACTATCAATCATTAGCCTTCAGGGACTATCGAATCTGCCCAACGTACTCTTGCTTTGAGCATGCTAGAACCTTCAACAACGATGAGATCTCAGCCTCCTAGTCATCCTCCTCGACGACTATTTCCATATTAGCTCAAGCGCCTCTCGAGCAAACCATTATCCTCAACTCGAATCAATTCACCGAGTTATCAACATGCTTGGAATGATCCCGTCTGGATTAGACCAAGGCTTTCTCATATCATACTTCGCCTCATCATCTTCATAGCAAAGTCTCATCTCAACATCATCATCGAATCTATCCATATGAGCTTCATCATCCGCTACATATGCCACGTGCAGCTTTTCCAATTCAAGAGCCTTTCCCTTAGCTTTTGAATCATCTTCGGCCATCTTGTCTAAATCAAGTCATCAATCATCTAATTCATAGCAATCAATCAAATCAAATATTAATCCAAGTAAAACAAGCATTCAAATATGATCTAATGAACAATTATAACAATAATGGCAATTTCGTAAATAAAGTGTAGAAAGTCTAACAAGCATGAAAACATGAGAAATATCTCTACAACTTTGATGAATGAACTTGCATAGGTTATCACGGAGAGAAATGGTTGTTAAATCATCATGAACAATGGATCTATATGGATCTACACTTAGGTTTACAAAAATGCATAGAAATCACTACTTTAACACCAAATCAAGCCAACGATCCGATATACTCCTTTGGATCCGTGTGAGAGATAATCACCACTCACAAAATCACCAAAACAACTCAAAAGCAACACACTTCAGATCTGGACAGTGAAGGATCTAACTTGATCTATCACCAATCCGCTACAAACGATGAAATCTCTCTTCGAAGAATGTGGATCTTCAATCTAAGCTCTTCGATCTTCGATTTGATCTTCAATATGGATGGAAGGAATCACTAGATTAGAGTGGAGAAAAGAAGTGAAGAAGTGTAGAAGTCGAGCTCTCAAAATGGCAGCACTTCGTCGCTACGAAATCCGGATCCCAAAAATGAAGAAATGGACGAGTATTTATAGGCTGATTTCACCTTAACTCGGTCGCCTCCATAAGTCATCTCCGACTTATAACCTTCCGACCTAACAGAGCCTCCGACCTAACAGGGTAACCGACCTAACAGGCTACGACTTAACTACTAAACAACAGGTGCTACCCAACACATGCGCGCATTCCCTCCTAAGTCGTCTGGACGACTTAACGACTTAACACCATCGCGACTCAACCAAGTCACGACCTAACTACTTAGCATATGCGAGCATCCACGCGCGACTTAACAGATAGTATACGACCTACAACTCAATAGGGTTACGACCTACGACTTAAAGAAATTACCACGACTTAGCGCCTCAGCGCACCCAAGCGACCTACGACTTAACACAGCTACGACCTAACACATGCACATCTACGCGACCTACGACCTAACTCAACACAGACTTACGACTTAACTCTTTAAGTCGTCTACGACCTAACAACTTCTACTAGGTCGCTAACTACTGAAGGTTACTAACTCCTAGGTCGCTACAAACCCTTAAGTCGTCTCCGACCTACCCCTTAGGTCGTTAACTCGCCCAGAAGCCCACGACTTAACTCTCTTAGGTCGCCAATCCTATAAGTCGGTCAACCACTTAGGTCGGTCACTTGCCCAACCGATCTAACACTTAACCAGTTCACTTCCTTAGGTCGCTGCCGACCTATCTCTTAGGTCGCTCAAAACCTTAAGTCGTCTACTATTCTAAGTCGTCTCAATATTTTAAGTCGGTCAATATGACCTAATGCTTAACATACGACTTATCTATCATATGACCTAACTCCAAATCCTTAGGTCGTTGCCGACCTAACTCTTAGCCGACCTAAACCCATACAACCTAGGACTTAAACTCAAAACGACCTATCACAAATGCGACCAAATGTCAACTGTTTTACGATGTTTCGATCCGTGAAAAATACGGGTCGTTACAATGTAGTTCCTTATCATTTTTCCTAGGAGAACAAAACGAAATTTATATGCATAGTACAACATCGTCAAAGATGACTGTGCCATATAATTCACGTGTTTCTCCTGGGTATTTCCATAGTTATATTTTTGGCCAAGATTTGATGGTCGATTATTTAACTATCAAGTAACAAGAAATTAATCATAGTTTTAATTCCTTATGGTATCCACTAAGCCTCTATAAACAAATGTTATTTGATTCAAAATATCTTCATAAAAGATATATTCATAAACCCCTTATACACTTTCCAATACTTGGAAAAACATTCATATACTTATCTCAATGGTACAAGTATATTTCAACCATTATATCTTCAATACTTAGAAAATATCCATATATATATCTCAACGGTATAAGTATATTAACAAAAACTTGAGGAAGATTTCCTTTTTTCCAAAATCATATTTAAATGGGCCAAAATAAATATTATTTAGAATATTTCTTACTATAAACAAAACCACTTACCCTTCGATGTAAAGTATGAAAAGAATGTTTCCATACCACCATAATTAAGAAGGATTAATTATCAAAATCAAACCTTATTCCTTTTTATAAAATTCTCTTTTTATAAGCCCATTTCATATTTGTAAATCCTTTTATAAATCTCCCAAATTATTTATAGAATTCTTTTACAGATCTCTAAAATGATTTATGAACTCTTTTACCAAATATCATTTAAAATCTCCTTCACAAAATAACATTTGTAAATGTCCATAAATAAATCCTTTTTATAAAACAATTCATCGTTTTTAAATACCTTTATCCAATTAATTAATTACTTTTAAAACATCAAAAATAAATAAATAATTAACTTTAAAATAACATTAATAAGATAAGTAATTAACTTTAAACACATCATTAATTAAATAGTTGATTAACTTAAAACAAGACTAACCAATTAACTAACAACATTAATAATATAACTAAATAACTTAAAATATCATTAAAAATATAATTAAATAACTTTAAACATCTTTACTAAAATAATTAAACAACTTACTTTAAGACATCATTTATAAACACTTAACCTCAAATTGTTACACAATTGAAGTTACTTAAATCCATAACTTTACAAATTCGAAAAGAGACTTAGTGACCACAATGGTACTAAATCAAGTTACTATTTAATTCAATTTGACTTTTTAAGTCACATAACAGTTATTTACATAGGCAATATGTATATAAATGAAATCCATAATCAACCACCAATGGTTAACACATAACTTTTCCCCATATTAATTAACTAACATATGAATAAATATCCAAATTAATATAATAGCAGATTCGGATTTATTCTGCTAAACAGATGTCAATAATAATCTAATCAAATTAATTATAGCAGAATGGTGATTTATTCTGCTAAATAAATGTCATCAATAATCTAATCAATTTAATTATAGCAGAACGAGGATTTAATCTCATAAACAGATGTCATCAATAATCTATTCCGTATTTTTTTGGCTATTTAAAGGCACAGACAAAGAGAAACCCTTGTATTTAAACCATTCTTTGAAAAAGAAAACTGCTTTTTAAACAAACCGATCCTTGGAAATAAAATAATTAAAAATAAAACCTTTATTAATAATAATTAAATCTTAGTTAAATAATAATTAAATCATAGCTAAATCTTTACTTAATCTTAACTTAATTAATAATTAAGAATTAATTAACCTTACCTAATAATTGATTAATAATAAAAATTTGATTAATTAACAGTTAATTAATAATTAAACCTTACTTAAATAACAATTAATTAGACAATTAACCTTTACTTAATCGATAAATTATTTAACCTTTACTTAATTAATCAATAATTATTATCCTACTTAATTAATAAATTAAGTACTAATTACTTTCACTTGATTAGTGATTAAGTACTAATTATCTTTACTTAATTAATTAATCAAATAATAATTGACACTTACTAATTAATAAGTAATAATTACCTTTTAAATACTTAAGATATGTTTGAAGAACTTTTCCAAAAATGTTTAAGATGAAAACACCTTTTAGTTTACAAAAAGTGTCTGTTTCCACGAACTACATCCATAGCGATTATCTCTATGCATATTATAACTTTAAACTAGCTTAATATACCAAATAACCTTTAAGACTTCACCCTTTTATGTTTTGACTTACTTTATAAACTTTGTATAAGAGTTTTTGGAAACTAAAATAAAGTTTAAAACTCATAAACTTTTATAGGAAAGCACTTGAGTAAAACTAAGTTTAAAACAAAGGATCTCGATGTCACAAACAAGCAACTTTAAGTGCTAACTTCATTTTAGCATACAATAACCAACACATAAGCTCAAAACACTTACACATGTCAACCATCATACACAAAGTAAAAATCATTACTTTCCATCATCTCTCAACATTCAAATTATATTCCCGAGTTCACAACCAAACAATACATATAATCTCAAAGATATAAAGCACCAAACAAAATATATTTTCAACCAAGATCAATACAACTCTTAGCAATAACTGAAGTTTAGAATTTGTCGAAATTTTTGAGCTTTACTCACCAAAAATTAACTAAATCAACTAGAACTAACACTACAATTTGGATCGGCCTTAGATCTTGGATTTACTTTGCAAAATACTTGATTTTTGCACGGAGAAGTGACTTTTTAGTTCGGACTTAAGGGGAAAAGGACTCGGCCATGGGGCTTTTAGGATGTTCTTGGGTTTGTTTTAGAAAGAGAGGATGTGTAGAGGAGGTAAGAGGTATATTTAGGCTTGGTTTAGGGATTTAAAAATGGAAAAGATAGGATTTTTGAATTTTTAAAAACTTTGGAAGCCATTAAAATGTTAGCTTAGAAAGGAAGAGGATGAAATTTTGAAAATAAGAAATGAAATGGAAAAATAAGAGAGAAATAAGTTAAGAAATTGTTTTTATACAATGTGAAATAAATAAATTACCTAGATACCCTTTAAGAACACACCCTCCATTCATTTTGTACCACCTCATCACCACCTCCCCTTTACTACCTCTACACGCAAGGCATCAAGAAACCCCCCCCCATTAACCGCCATGTTTTCCCCTTCCATGTACTATGATGTTATGTGATAATATGACATTACATCTTATCTTATTTTTATTTAATATTTTGGATAAAAGTCACATCTCTCTTTATGTTTGCTTAAGTGAATATATTTTTACAATATTATTATTAACCATACTTATGTTAATATTATATGTATGTTTATAGGTTTACTAAAATGTACACAATATTTCCAATAACTTTTTAACGATGAAAAATCTGAAATTTGGAAAACGATTTACGGTCACATATTTGGATTTTCTTCGAACTAATTATTCTTGTAAACCCATTTTGAAAAATATTTCATCATCATTAGTTATTAATTAAAAGAGGGTATTTAATTATTAAAACCATTAATTTAATATTCAAAATAAATTAAATATTCACAAATCAAAGTGATAAAATTCTGGGTCGTTACATTCTCCCCCTTAAAATAATTTCGAACCCGAAATTTCACCATATGAATACCCAATACTATTCATAAGTCTGTATGATGTTCATAGATCATCCATATGCAAAATCTGGTTTGATCTCTACTCGAATACACACCTTTACTTCCGAACTAGTATCGCTCATTCGATTTTCTAGTGTGGACTTCGATCGGGCTTCTTGATTAGAAACCTCTATTCTCCATACATATCAATATCCGATCTTATTCAAAAATCCTTTTTGAAATAAAACTATATATTTAACCATTGAAATATATATATATATATATATATATACATATACACACACATATACATATACATATAGCCCAAGTAACCTCGAAATTATACTAAGGAACTAGGCACTACTAAATAGTATCATATATTCCCTGACCAAGAAGGGTAGTACTTAAGAGAAGTACTTACCATCTGAACACATTTTTTCCCATTTTAAGTTATTTTTGGGCCGCTCGAACCAGTTAACTTAAAAATGCTCCTTTTAAATTTCCAAAGTTCCCCTTTTGAAACAATACTTTACATATTTCCAAACACATAGTTTTTAACAAAATATCCATTACTAACTTGTTCAGGTTCGTTCGGATTTGAACTCATTTCGATCGTACAATGATAAAGAGAATAATTTACAGAGTGCACTACAACATTCGCCTAAGAAAATATCCAATCATCACTTAGAAGATTATTCAGATCATCACAAAACTAATTGAAACTTATTCCCCGAACCTAGCCAAAGAAAATGCATCTTCATAAAATTTTCATTCCCAAAAATTTTTATACTTAAAAAAAATACTTTCATGTATTACCATTATTATTTTTCCTAAAATCTTGAAAATCATTTTCCAAAGCATCGGGATTTAAGTCCTCAAATTATTTTATTTATAAAAAACATTATTATAAACCAAATTTATATAAAATTGTTCTTTGTACTAAATAATTTCTCAAATTTTATTCCCAAAATATTTTAGATTTCTTTAATAAATATATTTATTGAAATTCCACTTTTAGCCTAACATTAGCATCGAATGCCTTATAGTCAAATTGTAAAACTTAATTCGCAAGGTGTTTGTTTCAATGTTTCCCCAATTTTATCTATCCAACCCATGTTGTAGAAAGATAAATTGCTTATAAATCAACAAACAATAGTCAATTCCCCAAACTGGATGAGAAGGACTTATCAAACCTTAAATGATAATAGTTCAATATTTTCATTTCCTAACAAACAAACACATCAACTATATTAACTTACAAAAATTAACCTTTTTATATAAAATATACTCATACGTAAATTATTTCATTTACCAAATTTAAAACAATACTGTGTTAGTTTGCCTTATTCAAGTGTTTAGAAACTCATATCGACAACGTTGATCAGGCATGTCGACCAAAATTCGTAAGCCACTCAATAGACCGATCAATACAATATAAAACATTTTATAGCACTAAAAATATGCTCTTATATATATATATATATATATACAATCAAACTCATTCTAAGGTGTCACTTACCCTATTTCTAGTGAGTTTACCCCACCACGTGTAACAACCTGCCTTTTCGATCCTTAGAAGTCGACGCTAGTTCATCCATGATATTCACATGCCGAACATCCAAGTGCCGGGAAGACAAATCGCTAGAGTGAAAGAAAATGGAAAGATAGAACAGAATCTTACAACGTGATGAGTAATATATAATATATCAATGAACTTTACATAAAGAAAACTATTGTATACATATATCAATCGAAGTGCAATTATCCAATCATAAGACCCTAGACAGTTATAAAAGCTTGTCCTTATAATGGCTTGTAAATACAGACAAGAAACAAATGGTGGAAGATAAAGAAAACATGGGTGTATGTCTTGGAGGCATCCAGCTCGTCACCTGAAGCTCCAAAATGTCTAGCTAGATCAGGAAAATATGCTCGGGCTGACCCGAGCATTATAAGAAAAATAACGCCTGTATTAGTCTGGTAAAACCAACGTGAGAAACACAATCAAATGGATTTTTAGTGTTTTATAAAACCTTTCAAAATAAAGGTATCATGTAAAACCACGTCGCACATAAACACGGATGGGTTTTTACCTTACGATAACCAAAACATTTCATAGGAAATCTTCTTATATTATAATAATGTTTAGGGTAAAATAAATATTAATCAGAGTCGAAATTGTTACATTAATTAAATTCCAGCATAATAGGTTTACAATTAAATACTTAAGAGCATGTATTGGAGATTGGATTTCTATCAATGACAAGGCTATTAGGGTAACATCTGCCATAGTACACCTCTAGAAAAATGTACCGAGGGCCTCACATGGATCCCCTACAAATCAGAGTCGGCATGCCCCTCGAACATGACAAACCGGATTACATCACTCCCCGGGACCAAGGCACAAAACAATGTGTACCAGCCAAGGCCCCACTTCCGTGCGCATACCAAATCCATAAATATCGATTCTAGATCAAGGAATGACTGCTCCTGATGGTAGCAAACCACAAATCTCTTAAGCATATCCCGTATTTTTATCATTACCAGGTTGTGAGGCTTGTGAGGTCATGATTACATTTTTCCTCTCTTAGCAATTCCCACTTGGAACGCTAACACTGTCTTCCAGGCACAATGCAATGCCAGCATTCGTCCATATAAGTTGTTCAGGATATGAACAAACTGAAGGCACTACTTCTACCACATCCATTTTGGAATGACCCTCGGGATTAGTAGCATATAGCCCTTACACTTCAAAGAGCTTCGTCTTCGATTCCATCATCTTTAAGAAGTCTACAGTACGATGCTTGAGTTAGTTCGAAGTAGTTTTCGGATAATTCATATTTATCTGATCCCGGACTCTTCGAACCAACATTGATGGTTTTCGATAAACTCAACCCCGGTTCTTTCGAAAATAATCAGACAATGCATAAGAGCGCAGAGCATCTCTGTAACGACCCGTAAATTTTCAATTATTAAAACTATTAATTTAATGAGATTTTTGAAATTTAATATTGAAGAAAATAAAAATTTGTGAATTATTAATAAAGGTTGTAATAATTTAATAATGAAAATTAACTAAAAGGAAACGTAACAAGGTTAATTAAAGTTATTAATTAATGAACTTGAATGAAATTCCCAATTAAATAAAATAATTTAAATGTTATGACTTGGTTATAAATGGAGTATGAGAAAGCATATGTAATTTTTGAATTAATGTGTGAAATAATATAATAGATGGTAATTGTTTGTGAAGAATAAACATGCAAGTTATAAAGGGTGTAATGGTGACAAATGGTTGTTGTTACCAGTTAATTTACCAATTACGAATAAAGGTAACTAAAGGTTACTTTAATGATAATTAATATAATAACGGAAAGTGTGAATATAAATTTAATAGAAACGTAGACCTATTTATAAGGTAGTAATTGATGTAATAAAAAGCATGAAACCAAGTAAATAAATTTATTGAGAATATTAATCGTGATTAGTGTATATATTTGGCAAAATTATAATGATGGAAATTTGGATATATTAATGTAATGAAAGACAAATAATTAGTAACTAAGTTTATAGAGTAATAATAGACTTGATTAAAGGATTGGAATTGAATCTAATTAGTTTATTTGGAATTAATTTAAAATTTAATTGGATTCAATCCATAATAAATGGAGTTAAATACTATGACAAATTGATATTAGAATGAATTGGGTAATATCAATGTAATAAATATAACCAATGTCAATTTCATCCATTTTTGATAATAATAGATTGAAGAACAGGTATGGAAGGTAATAATGTTAATGCAAGTTAATGAATAGCTAATTTAGTGCGATCCCAATTAATGAAAACAATTGTAAGGTTATAATTGATTGTAAATAGTAAATTGGGAAATAAATGAAAAGGTATATTTGTGGATGTAATAATACGTAATAAACTGGAATTTGATAAATTCAATGT
Organism: Allium fistulosum; assembly: GCA_030737815.1. Taxonomy (NCBI): domain Eukaryota; kingdom Viridiplantae; phylum Streptophyta; class Magnoliopsida; order Asparagales; family Amaryllidaceae; genus Allium; species Allium fistulosum. The sequence goes on along the minus strand of CM060903.1, from coordinate 1,285,312,457 downwards.
TAGATAAGTGATTATATTATAATATTTGTTGGTTGATAATAAAGTATGAATGAGATTAACCTTGGCTAATGGTGATAATTATTAACTGTTTACCTATTTATTTAATTAAATTAGAGCTAAATCCATTACAATTAATTAACGTAATTAAATACTACGTTAATATGAATTTAGGTAATGACCGTAAAATATTAGGGTAATTGGATATATAGTAATGTCAAACTTATCCATAAGAGGATGATTGATTAACTAAAGAGATTGGAACCACATTGAATTAATTTATTTGAAATTAAAAATATAATTTACTTGAATTTACTTAAATTGAAGGTAAACACTGTAAGTTTGCAATTAATCCTTATTTGATTGACATGGAAATTTTGGTTAATGAATTATAAGTTTATATGTAATTGGGGGTAGAAATTGTTAGCTATTAAATTTGAATTAAAAAGGGACTTAATTAATTTAATATTTATTTATTTAATTAACTGGAAAATAGCCATTTTGGCCACTGACTCGGATTTCGACGAAACCAGTTTCATCGGATCCATAACGGTGAATTTTTGTAGGATTTCAAGTTTCATAATGATCGGGCTTGCTGTTTGATCGTACGGGCTTGAAACGCCTTGAAATCAATTTAATTGAAATCAATTTGAAATAACTTGATTTTTGCATAACTTCTTCATATGATGGAATTTGGACTTGAAACCTGTTCCATTGATTTTAAAATATTTGAAAACATATATTTTGATATATGGGTTGACCCATTTCCGTTCCGAAATCGAATCGGGCTTTTCGGGTCAATTACGTTCAAAACTCAAATCAATCTTGTCCATCTACTCTATTTTCTGTTTTGTCTATAAATACCTCGTTATAAACCCTAATTGTTCCTCATTGTCATTTGTCTATACATACATCTCCTTCTTAGCTCCTCATTCCAATGGCAGACAAAACCTAATTCCCAAATTCCAAAATCTAATTTCAAAAAAAAAATTGCAAATCTGCAGCAACTTCGGGTCGCGCTTCGGGTTAGAGAGGCAAAAACCTGGAGATACTTTGTGTGACGACCGCCCATGACCCCTGCACCGAATCTAGAGACAGTGCGCTGTAAAGTGTGCCAGGCGACCATGGACGATTGTCAAGGTAGATTGAAACGACAGAATCTATCGTACTACTCACAGCGCGTGGACAAAATACAATAGAACATATGTATAGTGAAGCTTTACAGAACAAAATGACATCATATAAAACTCCATAATAGTTGAATACAAGCATCCACATAGTCAATACATCAAGCCTCACTACAAATCTCTCAGAGAATACAAAACAGCGGAATATCCAGTACATATAATAAGAAGATAATATGCAACCCTCCAGCTCGTCTTCGATATCAGCATCGTGAGAAGAGAACTGCACCTGTCACCTGCTACCTAGTCTGCCCGTCCCAAAATGGACGAACAGCCCAAGGCAATAAGAATTAAAACATAAAGCCTTGAGTCAGACAACAGTCTTAGTGAGCAGTAAATTAACTAACAACATACCAAAAGAGCATAAAGGAAAAGGAATAGGAATACAACCCTCCCACTCCAACCTCATTCTACAGTGATAGCCCCCAGACACACACTAAGCAGAAGCAAACATAGCAGAGCATACAATCTAAAGTAAAGCTACTATCACTCGAATCAAGGGCGATGTTTTCCAAGTACCAAGGCCTAAATCAGATAAGCACCCAGAAAATGCCGCTCTTGAGTCCGAATGAAGATACAACCAAACATCCATGACTCTGGCTATCACTGTTATCATTGCTTCGATATCACCGTTAATTGAATGACCGGCACATTCTTTCAGCCGTCCGTCAAGGGCTAATGAAAACCCCGGTTCTAGACATAACTCCCGCACGTCGTCGCAACCCGTGCCTAGGACTATCGAATCTGCCCAGAGTACTCGACCATCAACAGTTGGCCGTTGGGACTATCGAATCTGCCCAAACGTACTCTTGCTTAGAGCATGCTAGAACCTTCAACAACGATGCTATCCAAGCCTCCTAGTCATCCTCCTCGACAACTATTCTCATATCCATTCATTATCTTCAACTCGAATCATATCACCGAGTTATCAACATGCTTGGCATGATCCCGTCTGGATTAGACCAAGTCTTCATCACATGATTGCCTCGCTTCATTACATCCTTGCGAAGCCTCATCTCATCATCACATCATCAAATCTATGCATAAGAGCTTCATCATCCCGCTACATATGCCACGAGCAGCTTTTCCAATTCAAGAGCCTTTCCCTTAGCTTTTGAATCACCTTCGATCTAAATCTAGTCATCAAACATCTAGTTCATAACAATCAATCAAATCAAACATCAATCCAAACAATCAAGCATTCAATTATGATCTAAGTAGACAATTATAACAATAATGGCATTTTCGTAATTAAAGAGTTGAAAGTCCAATAAGCATGAAAACATGGATTATATCTCTACAAACTTGATGAATGAACTTGCATAGGTTAACATATGATAAAATGGATATAACATCATCATGAACAATGGATCTATATGGATCTACACTTAGGATGAAGAAAATGCATGGAAATCACTACTTTAACACCAAATCGAGCCAACAATCCGATATACTCCTTTGGATCCGTGTGAGAGATAATCACCACTCACCAAATCACCTAAACAAACCCAAATCAACACGCTTCAGATCTGGACAGCAAAGGATCAAGCTTGATCTATCACAAATCCGCTTCAAATGAAGAAATCTCTCTTGAAAAGATGAAGATCTTCAATCTTTAGCTCTTGAATCTTCAATCTTGATCTTCGATTTGGATGGATGGAAGCACTTGATTAGAGTGGAGAAAAGAAGTGAAGAAGTGTAGAAGTCGAGCTCTCAAAATGGCAGCACTTCGTCGCTTCAAAATCCGGATCCCAAAAAGTGAGAACAACCCCTCCTATTTATAGCTGAAAACTGCCTAAGTCGTAACTCGGCTATCTCCTTAAGTCGCTGCCGACTTAACACTATGCCAACCTACGACCTAAAAACCCCCACGACTTAACAGAGCCTCCGACCTAACCCTTGTCGACCTAAAGCAACCTCCGACTCAACGCATGCGCACATACGAACCCTGTCTACGACTTAATGCGCACGCGCCTTAACTGGTTAGACGACTTACGACTTACTGCTATGCCGACTTAACCAGCCTATACGACCTAACGACTTATACCAACACGCGATCTAATCAACTCACGCGACCTAGCACTTAGGCAAAACCCAGCTCCTCCAGGTCGTTGCCGACCTAACTATACACTACATCCTATAGGTCGCTCGAAACCTTAACTCGAACTGCCGACCTAACACTTAACACCCAAACACTTAGGTCGCCTATTATTCTTCCTTAGGTCGCCTGAACCTCTTAAGTCGGTCACGACTTATCTCCTAGGTCGGTCACCACCTTAAGTCGGTCAACCATACTCCCTTAACTCGGTGAATTCCTTGAGTCGGCAACTCGACCCAGACTTGTTGCTTAACTCGTCCAAAACTCCTAAGTCGGCTACGACTTAGGACTTAAGCAAAATTCTGCCAAAACCTGAAATGACTTAACAACAATACAACCAAGGGTCAATCATTTTAGAATGTTTTGATCCGTAAAAATACGGGTCGTTACATTCTCTCCCCCTTAGGAATTTCGCCCCCGAAATTCCAAACAAACAAGGCAATCAAAGCTATTCTGTACGCCTATCATCCATAACAATCAATAAACCATGCATCCAATTCTAGCTTAGCGTACAGAATTCTAAGACTAAGGACAAGTTACAATTTCGTTAGATGATACGACACCTTAGGGCCATACCTCGAAGAGTTCAGGATGAGCTGCTTTCATCCTCTCTTCCACCTCCCACGTACAGTCGTTATCATCGTCACTCCATTGTATCTTGAGCAACTTAACTATCTTCCTCCTAAGCTGTTTCGTGTCAGTTTCAACAACACGAAGCGGCTTACGAGGTCTTCTATCAACTGGAACAACTTCAAAATCTTCACAGCTATCAGCAGAAACTACCGTACTCGAGTTGTGCACATACTTCCGTAGATATGATACGTGAAAAACATTGTGCACACCCGACATCTTCTCCGGTAACTCCAATCTATAAGCGAGCTTTCCAATTCGCTCGATGATCGGGAATGGTCCAACAAATCTCGGAGTCAATTTTCCTTTCTTCCCGAATCGGATAACATTCTTCAGTGGAGAAATCTTCACAAAAACCATATCTCCTACGTCGAATTCCAAATCCTTTCGACGCTTATCGGCATAACTCTTCTGACGATCTTGGGCTGCCTTCATTCGTTGCCGAATGATTTCTATACAATCTGAAGTCTGTCGAATCATCTCTGGCCCAAGTATCAGCTTTTCTCCAGTTTCCAACCAACATACCGGAGAGTTACACGGTCTTCCATACAATGCCTCATACGGTGCCATACCAATGCTTGACTGGTAACTGTTGTTGTACGCAAACTCCACCAAATGAAGGTGATCTTCCCATGATCCTCCGAAATCCAGAACACAAGCTCTGAGAAGATCTTCCAAAACTCGGTTGACTCTCTCGGTCTGACCATCTGTTTGAGGGTGATAAGCTGTACTCAAACACAACTCGGTTCCCAAAACTTCTTGGAAGCTCTTCCAAAATCCACTAGTGAACAATGGATCTCGATCGCTCACTATACTCTTCGGAATACCATGGAATCGAACTATCCACTTAACATACAACTCAGCCAACTTTGATGCAGTCCTAGTCGATCGGACAGGAATGAATCTAGCACTCTTAGTCAAACGATCCACAATGACCCAAATTCCTTCATTTCCCATTCTGGTTCTAGGCAATCCATCGATAAAATCCATCGACACTTGTTCCCACTTCCATGTAGGAACTTCTAATGGCTGAAGCAATCCACTTGGCTTCTTCTGTTCGGCTTTTACCAACTGGCAGTTCATACATTTGGAAATAAAATTTCCAACATCCTTCTTCATACCTTCCCAGTAGTAGGTTCTCTTCATATCCCGATACATCTTATTTCCACCTGGATGAATTGTCAACTTCGAGTGATGACTTTCCTTCAGAACTTCACTCCTCAATTCATCTATATCGGGAACAACTAGTCGTCCTTGCTTCCGAAGCCAACCCTCTCGATCGACCTCGAATCCTTTATCCTTTTCTGGATCCAATCCAGATTCCAATTCACGGATAATCTTGACAATCTTATCATCTCGCCTTTGGCCCTCGCCAATCCTTTCCACAAGAGTGGGTCTTATCGATAAGTTTGCCAACATCTCAGGTTCCAATTTGCATCTGGGCCTGAAGTCAAATCCAGCTAAATACTCGAGGCTCTTCCTTTCTGAAAACATGGCTCCCAATCCCGCATGTCTTCGACTTAACGCATCTGCCACTACGTTACCTTTTCCCGGAGTATAAGCTATACCAAAATCATATGATGCCAAAAACTCTAGCCAACGTTGCTGCCGAAGATTCAAATCCTTTTGGGAGAAAAGATACTTCAACGACTTGTGATCCGTAAACAACTCGAATCGAACTCCCAACAAATAATGCCTCCACATCTTCAGGGCAAATACGATCGCCGCTAACTCCAAATCATGAGTTGGGTAATTCCTTTCATGCGGCTTCAGTTGTCGACTGGCATATGCAACAACTTTATCCTTCCGCATCAGCACTGCTCCAAGTCCCGTACCACATGCATCGGTGTAAACCACCATCTCATCATTCCCACTAGGAATAGTCAAAACAGGAGCACTCGTCAGTCTCTCTTTCAGGATTCCGAAAGCTTGCTCACACTTAGCATCCCAACTGAACACTTGGTTCTTCTTCGTCAATCCTGTTAATGGTGCAGCTATCTTGGAGAAGTCTTTGATAAACCGTCGATAGTATCCTGCTAATCCAAGAAAACTTCTCACATCAGTTGCATTCTTAGGTCTAACCCAATCCTGGATTGCTGCCACCTTAGCGGGATCAACCGCTATTCCACTTCCAGAAATCACATGGCCTAAGAACCTCACTTCACTCTTCCAGAAGTGACACTTCGAAAACTTAGCCTTCAGCTGATGTTTCCGTAAGATCTCCAAAACAATACGCAAGTGCGTCTTGTGCTCTTCCTCCGTTCTGGAATAAATCAGAATATCATCCACGAACACAAGTACAAACTTGTTCAACTGATCTCTGAACACTCTATTCATAAGATCCACAAAATATGCTGGCGCGTTAGTCAATCCAAACGGCATTACCAGCCACTCAAAGAAACCGGATGGTGTCCTAAAAGCAGTCTTCGGCACACTATCCTTCGCTACTCTCAACTGGTGAAATCCCGTTGCCAAATCCATCTGAGAAAACACCTTAGCTTCGTGAAGCTGATCAAACAAGTCATCTATTCTCGGCAATGGATACTTGTTCTTCTTAGTCACCTTATTCAGCTCACGATAATCGACGCACAATCTCAACGACCCATCTGCCTTGGTTGCAAACACAACTGGTGCTCCCCACTCGGACACACTACGCCGAATGAATCCTTTCTATAAAAGGTCATCAACTTGCACCCTCAACTCCTGCTGTTCCTTAGGCGCCATCCGCCTAAGAGGCATCACAACAGGTCTGGCTCCTTCAACTAGATCTATACGAAACTCGATCTCTCTATGCGGCGGCAACCCTTTGACTTCGTCAAAGACATCCTCGAATCCATTAGCGATTGGCACTGATGACAGTCCATCCCGTGGAACAACTAGCGAATACATGAAGCTCATGAAGACGCCTTCTTCATGCTTACATCGTATCACAATCTTTCGCCCCTCCACATTCTCGACTGTCACTTCCAACCTTTCGCAATCAACCTTAGCCGCATACTTCCTAAGCCAGTCCATACCCAAAATAATTCCGAACCCCGCAAAGTTCAGAACAAAGCAATCACAAACAAAAGAGCAACCATGACTCAACACAACTAGACCACGGCATAACATACACAAACAAGACGAACCCCCAACTGGATTAGTCACAACCAATGGCCTATCAACAATATCCGGTTCCAAACCTAACCGGCCTACGAGTTCACTACAAACAAACGAATGCGACGCTCCAGTATCAAACAGAACTCTAACTGGAACACCACATAGGAAAAGAGTACCTTGAACAACCACGCTCTTCCCCTTCTCTTCAGCAGTAGGAGCTTTCGAAGACGACGGAACAGCTCCTAAAGCATAGGCTTGCACAATCTGCCTGTCCTTCCTTGGTTCTGGACAATTCTTTCTGAAATGCCCCGGCTTGTCACAGTTGTGACACTTCATCGGCACCTTAGGATTCTTACAATCCTTCGCGAAATGGCCCTTCTGCTGACAGTTGTAGCAAGTTACCTCGCCTTTCGGCTTCTTCTGGCCATCCTTACCCTTCTGCTGCTGCTGCTTCCTCTTCTGGTTTCCACCCTGCTGTGGTTTAGACTCTCCCTTGGTAACAGCAACAACAGGTCCTTCCTTAGGAAACAGACTCTCATGTCTAAGAGCTTTCTCCACAAGCTTCTCAAATGAATCGTCCAAATGATCCACCAACTGTCTCCCAAGATAACTATCTAAGCCGGTCACAAACTTTTCATTCTTCTGATAAGCAGATTCAATATATGACCGAGCATACTTGGACAAAGCTTCAAACTCAGAAACATACTCAAGAACAGATCTTCCACCCTGCTTGAGCTCTACAAACTTCTTAAACAGAACAGACTTCTGAGCCGTGGAGATGAACTTAGCTTCAAATCTGACTTGGAATTGCTCCCAAGTAATCTCTTCTTCCGGAGTAGTGATGGTAATAGAGTTCCACCAATCAGAAGCTCTCCCTTGAAGCTGCCTCGATGCCAACTTCCTCTTAGTTGCATCATCAATTCCCAAATCACCAAAGATCCTTCTACAAGCATCTATCCACCTCTGGACCTCAATGGTAGATTCTGTTCCCAAGAAAACCTTCCCTCCAAGAGCAGTATAATCCTTGCACAACTTAGCAAAATCCACTGGTTTCGGAGTTTGGACTTGAACTCCAACATCAACTGCCGCCCCCGGAACTGGTATCCTTCTCATGATCGAAGTCATCATAGCTTCGAACATGGCTGCATAATCAGCAGTCTCTTCAGTAACACGGCCTTCCCTAGCAGCTGGTCTCCCTCTTCGACTCATTCTCAATATCTATAAAAAGGAATGATTAGAACATCTAGAGAAACAACTGCATAAAGGACTCAAACTCTACTAAGCTACTATATTATATATAGTAATCATCCATCAAAATACAATTACGTCTCTCATACGTAGTTACGACGGCGAGCGTTGGGTAGAATCGATTAACCAATGCTCTGATACCAAATGTGACGACCGCCCATGACCCCTGCACCGAATCTAGAGACAGTGCGCTGTAAAGTGTGCCAGGCGACCATGGACGATTGTCAAGGTAGATTGAAACGACAGAATCTATCGTACTACTCACAGCGCGTGGACAAAATACAATAGAACATATGTATAGTGAAGCTTTACAGAACAAAATGACATCATATAAAACTCCATAATAGTTGAATACAAGCATCCACATAGTCAATACATCAAGCCTCACTACAAATCTCTCAGAGAATACAAAACAGCGGAATATCCAGTACATATAATAAGAAGATAATATGCAACCCTCCAGCTCGTCTTCGATATCAGCATCGTGAGAAGAGAACTGCACCTGTCACCTGCTACCTAGTCTGCCCGTCCCAAAATGGACGAACAGCCCAAGGCAATAAGAATTAAAACATAAAGCCTTGAGTCAGACAACAGTCTTAGTGAGCAGTAAATTAACTAACAACATACCAAAAGAGCATAAAGGAAAAGGAATAGGAATACAACCCTCCCACTCCAACCTCATTCTACAGTGATAGCCCCTAGACACACACTAAGCAGAAGCAAACATAGCAGAGCATACAATCTAAAGTAAAGCTACTATCACTCGAATCAAGGGCGATGTTTTCCAAGTACCAAGGCCTAAATCAGATAAGCACCCAGAAAATGCCGCTCTTGAGTCCGAATGAAGATACAACCAAACATCCATGACTCTGGCTATCACTGTTATCATTGCTTCGATATCACCGTTAATTGAATGACCGGCACATTCTTTCAGCCGTCCGTCAAGGGCTAATGAAAACCCCGGTTCTAGACATAACTCCCGCACGTCGTCGCAGCCCGTGCCTAGGACTATCGAATCTGCCCAGAGTACTCGACCATCAACAGTTGGCCGTTGGGACTATCGAATCTGCCCAAACGTACTCTTGCTTAGAGCATGCTAGAACCTTCAACAACGATGCTATCCAAGCCTCCTAGTCATCCTCCTCGACGACTATTCTCATATCCATTCATTATCTTCAACTCGAATCATATCACCGAGTTATCAACATGCTTGGCATGATCCCGTCTGGATTAGACCAAGTCTTCGTCACATGATTGCCTCGCTTCATTACATCCTTGCGAAGCCTCATCTCATCATCACATCATCAAATCTATGCATAAGAGCTTCATCATCCCACTACATATGCCACGAGCAGCTTTTCCAATTCAAGAGCCTTTCCCTTAGCTTTTGAATCACCTTCGATCTAAATCTAGTCATCAAACATCTAGTTCATAACAATCAATCAAATCAAACATCAATCCAAACAATCAAGCATTCAATTATGATCTAAGTAGACAATTATAACAATAATGGCATTTTCGTAATTAAAGAGTTGAAAGTCCAATAAGCATGAAAACATGGATTATATCTCTACAAACTTGATGAATGAACTTGCATAGGTTAACATATGATAAAATGGATATAACATCATCATGAACAATGGATCTATATGGATCTACACTTAGGATGAAGAAAATGCATGGAAATCACTACTTTAACACCAAATCGAGCCAACAATCCGATATACTCCTTTGGATCCGTGTGAGAGATAATCACCACTCACCAAATCACCTAAACAAACCCAAATCAACACGCTTCAGATCTGGACAGCAAAGGATCAAGCTTGATCTATCACAAATCCGCTTCAAATGAAGAAATCTCTCTTGAAAAGATGAAGATCTTCAATCTTTAGCTCTTGAATCTTCAATCTTGATCTTCGATTTGGATGGATGGAAGCACTTGATTAGAGTGGAGAAAAGAAGTGAAGAAGTGTAGAAGTCGAGCTCTCAAAATGGCAGCACTTCGTCGCTTCAAAATCCGGATCCCAAAAAGTGAGAACAACCCCTCCTATTTATAGCTGAAAACTGCCTAAGTCGTAACTCGGCTATCTCCTTAAGTCGCTGCCGACTTAACACTATGCCAACCTACGACCTAAAAACCCCCACGACTTAACAGAGCCTCCGACCTAACCCTTGTCGACCTAAAGCAACCTCCGACTCAACGCATGCGCACATACGAACCCTGTCTACGACTTAATGCGCACGCGCCTTAACTGGTTAGACGACTTACGACTTACTGCTATGCCGACTTAACCAGCCTATACGACCTAACGATTTATACCAACACGCGACCTAATCAACTCATGCGACCTAGCACTTAGGCAAAACCCAGCTCCTCCAGGTCGTTGCCGACCTAACTATACACTACATCCTATAGGTCGCTCGAAACCTTAACTCGAACTGCCGACCTAACACTTAACACCCAAACACTTAGGTCGCCTATTATTCTTCCTTAGGTCGCCTGAACCTCTTAAGTCGGTCACGACTTATCTCCTAGGTCGGTCACCACCTTAAGTCGGTCAACCATACTCCCTTAACTCGGTGAATTCCTTGAGTCGACAACTCGACCCAGACTTGTTGCTTAACTCGTCCAAAACTCCTAAGTCGGCTACGACTTAGGACTTAAGCAAAATTCTGCCAAAACCTGAAATGACTTAACAACAATACAACCAAGGGTCAATCATTTTAGAATGTTTTGATCCGTAAAAATACGGGTCGTTACACTTTGGGTCAGGAAGAAAATGACTCGGGTCTCTGGGTCGTTTTGGCAAAAAAACTCAGAGCATGCACCGGGGATTTGAGGCAGCGGACCGAAGTTGAACCCGAAGTCGACCCAGGACCAGAATTTTTCAATACTCTAATTATCATAACTTTTGCATACGGACTCGGATTTGGACGTGGTTTGTTTTGCTGGGATCATATCAAAATTTTGGACACTTTAACGCTGGTTTGGATGAATTTGGAGACTGTTCAAATTTTGGGTTTAAATTGGATTTAAATTCAATTTAAATCCAAAGGTGAGTGTTTTAACCCACTCACAACTATTAAAATTTCTTATGTGTGTTAAATTAATTGTTGATGTGATTAAAAGTTTATTTATGACTGTTTGGCATATTTTTAATCATCATCTCGGTTAAATTGAATTTATTGGATTAAATTGTTATTTAATTTATTATTGCATTTAAACTGCCAGTTAAATTATTATTTGATTTATTATTGCATTTAAACTGCCAGTTAAATTATTATTTGATTTATTATTGCATTTAAACTGCCGTTTAAATTGTTATATAACTTATTTTTGAATATAAACTGCCAGTAAATACCTGTTATTATTTTTCTGTTTTGTATTGATGTTATTGTTGAATTGGATGATGATTGTGATAAATGGTTGATGGTTGATATTGGATGAATGGATGTTGTATTTATACTGTTATAAACTGCAAGTTGTCATGCATTTATTTCATTCGGGATTGCGGTAATGATATATAACCGTATTTTTATTTTTAAATTGCGGATTGAAATGATAAATATCCGTATCACTTGACCATAGGATAGAAAATCATATACAAACACCATCGGTCTATATATATATATATATTTGGAATATTTCTATGGGTTTTGGGAAAATAAGGGTTTATATAAATACTAATTTTGATATTATATAAATATTATTTTATATATAGTTAAATTCTAAAATTAAAGCTATGTAAAACTTGATGATGTTTTAAGTTTGATGTACGAATATTTCAAGTTTGAGCTTTATTTAAGTGATATTGAATTTATTAAATAAATATTTCTAAACTAAATAATAGTAAATTGAATTAAGGTATATATAAGATTATCAGATTTGGTTGGGAATTTTGGAATATTTAAAGACTTGAAATATATCAAAATTGAAATGTTTTATTGAAATTAAGGTATTATTGTTTTCAAAGTATTGGTTTTTGAAATTATTATAACTTTGAAAGTAATATGGTTTGAAAAATGACTTTATTTGAAATAGAATTTATTTAAGAATTATCTGTGAATATATTGATTGGAAACCTATTGAAATTGAAAATTTAGAATATGACTTCAAAATGTGGTTCGGGTTTAAGATGATTTAAAAGAATATTTCAAGTTATCTAAATTAAAGAAAGATTAGTGATTGGAAATTGAGTTTATTTAAATAATATATTATTGAATTGTTTTGGAAATGGAAATGATATATTATTGAATTGGGTTTTTGAAATGGAAATAATACAGTGATAATTTGGGTTTGAAATAGCAATAATATTTTGGTTTTAAAGTATATACTATTTTGAAGTAAAGGATATGTTTTGAAATGGAAAAAAAATATTTTGGTTTTAAAGTATATACTATTTTGAAGTAAAGGATATGGTTTGAAATGGCAATAATATTTTGGGGTTTAAAGTATATACTATTTTGAAGTAAAGGATATGTTTTGAAATGGCAAAAATATTTTGGTTTTAAAGTATATACTATTTTGAAGTAAAGGATATGGTTTGAAATGGCAATAATATTTTGGGTTTTGAAGTATATACTATTTTGAAATAAAGAATATGTTTTGAGAGGGTAATGATTGTGTTTTTAAAAGTATATATATTTTTAAATGACCACGGTGTTATAATAACGATTGGTTGTTAAAGAGATCGGGATCGGATATGGACATACTCTCTGTCGATACCGAAAACCACTTTGACAACTGTGTACGCGGTGGAGTTTCCAGAATGAAGTAGGATGGTGGCGATGATCCTAAGGTATATACGTGGATCCAACTACCGTGAGTAGGCATTAGGTGGCTAAAACATGAGCGATCGACGGGCCAAGGAGGTAGCACCTCTGATCGGACACACTTCTTCGATACCATTATATTACTTGTGATTGATTTGGTGCGCACCCACGATTTGGGAGTGTTGTTCGAGGTGGGCGGTAGTGGCTGCTATGCGTCACCACTAGTCCGGATGCGTAATTGGTATATCTACCCTGGCATTGCCTAGTTGTGCCGTGTCACCTACCATATCGAGCTTTACTACGATTTGTGATTTCACCCATAGCCTATGGAGTATCGAAGGTAGCCCCCATTTTGGGAGTATGCTAATACTGGATAGACTACTGGGACTATTACGTGTTAAGGTGGAAAATGTAAAGCCTTAATGCTATTTAAAAGTATGTTTATTTTATATTAGACATTATTATAATAGCGCAATATTACTACATAGTAGATAGTTTAACGGATCCTTAGGGGATGTGAATCCCGAGCATCCTTTAAGTTACTGCACTCATGTTAGACACTGGATAGGAGATGTCAAATCCCATAAACATCTCTGATGTCGTTCCACTCATATATTTATCATTGATTTAACTTACATAAGATCTTTTAGTTCTGACTCGAGTGTTTTGTCTTTTCAATTCGCTCGGGTCAACCTGAGCATTTCAGGATTTGAAGGCCTTAATTCTGGAGGACGAAGACGAAGATTTTATTACTACTATTTATTATATTCCACTAAACCATTGTATTCCGCTGCATTAATTATCATTCTCTGGTATGTGTAACTCTGATATGTATTGTATAAGTATAATCAAATGTTTTATAAAACAGCTTCATGAACTGTTATTTGGTTATTATATTTTATCGTTCCGCTGCAAGATTCTCTTTTTTGTTTTTTTATTTCTCCACTTTTTCTTATTTACCCCATAACAATCTGCCCTTCTGTATGGTATAGGTTGCCACTTATGTCTGCTTAAGCGTACAAAAAGGTGGGATGTTACATCTAGTATCAGAGCTTTGGTTTAGCGATAAACCTTAGCTTTGTGGGGTTTGACTCTTTATTAATAGGGTAGTAATACCCTATGATGAGTCATTGAGAGTATATATATGAGACATCGTATTTGTTAGTATTATAAAAAGGTTTTTATATTGTGTTAATTTGTTCCGTTTTGTATTTATAAATTCTGGTTGGTGCATAGGACGCTATGACATCAATAGGGATTTCTAAACACTTAATAGGACAGACCGACACAATATTTGTTTCAAAATATAGGTGAATGAAATAATTTTGCCTATTGTATATTTTTATATATAAAAATAATATTTTTTTAAAATGGTATATTTGGTTGTAATATATTTGTTTGTTAAGTAGGGAAATTTTTAGATATTAGTTGAAAATAAGATTTGAAAATAAAATAAAGGAAAGATTGGAAACTTAGAACTTAAGTTACGGGACTTTGGAAAATTTTCTTTTGAATGATTTTAGAATATAATAAAGATATTATTTAAAGGTATTTTTTGATATAAATATTTCAATAAGATTTGAAAGAATGATTTTTAAAGAAAATTTTGGAAATAAATAAGTTCTGTACTCCCCCTCCGTCGCTGGAAAATAATTTCGGTGATGAGTGCACGCATCATCGACGTTCATTTTCGAGTTTCGAAGTGGGAAGAGCACTGTAGTAGTTTTACTACAGATTTATTTTGATAAACAAATATAAATTTTAAATTGTTTTAATATAATTAGATATATATGTTGCAAGTATATACATTTATCTATTATTTTAAAATGATTTGAAACAGAACCCGGTATTTAATTCTTGAGTTTCCATTAATTAATAGTTTTAATTATTTTAGTGAAATGGAACATAACTAATTAATAATTGGAACCTTTAATAAAATAAGAGAGTTAATGTTGAGTTTTAAATGGAATTAAAAGAAATTTGGAATTTGTGACCTGTCAACCAAGGGATATTATGATTGAACATTAAGTTAATTTAAAAGAGATAAAATAAACTTGTGTAACTTTCAATTTCATTCTTAAAGGCATAAATACAACTTACCAATTATAAAAGTTGAGATGTTAATAAGGAAGTGTAATGTAAAATTATACAAGTAAACCTAAAAGTAATGAAAGTATTCAATGCATTCTTTAATAGATAAGGATTTATTTGTTAGAGTTGTTATGAACTTAAGTATAATTGAAAATGTTATTAATTAAATATAATAGAAATGTAAGTATTATAGGAAAATGATTATAAAATTAAGTAAATAAATTGATATGCTAAGAAATTTGAAGTGAACATAAATATCATAATTAAATAGATGTAAATAAATGAAATTAAGTAATAATGAATGAATGAATGAATATAATGCAATAAAAAAGAAGAAACTAACAGGACGCTAATAAATTAAAACGAATATTTGTAAGTAATAAATGAAAATAAATGAAATAAATGTTGAATCAATGAATAAAAGTAAATGTTTGTAAGAAGTAAATGTAAATTAAAAAGACAAATAATTATATAAATGAAAAATAAATAAAACAATAAATGTTATGAGATGAAGTTATAATAATAAACTTAATTTATTATTTGAAATAGTTGTCTGTCTTGGTTTATGAGTTGTTTGGGTAAAAGATACTTTAATTGCTTAGATGTATGAATAATCTATGGAATTTATCTAAGACTATTGAGTAAATGGAATACTTCATAGTTATTTGTCATTTTATGTGATATAAAGTGTCTTAACCCAAACAAACCAATTGTTTGTCTTGCTTGAATAGTTGATTTGTATATGATGTGTATGTTGTTTGTTGCAAATGATGGTTGTTTATATTGATTAGTTGGTTAGTGGTTGAACAACTTTAAATATTTCATTTTATATAATTATTAACTCTTTTTGGATTATATAAGTGAAATACAGGTTATGGAAGCAATTGCTACTGCTTTTGGTTTCATAATTAAGCGTTGTTTGCCCGACAAATAGGTACGTTCTCGGATTACGGTTTTATAACGTTATTATATTATTTTTCCCGTGTTAGGATATATTATTTTGGAAAATATATGTTATATATTGTTATATTTGATATTATATTTTCTCCCGAGCCTCTCCGTACAAAGGAGACTCTGCCAAAATTTTCCGTAAAAATTTGAACTTAGAAATTTTTTGAAAATGTTTTCCAAACTTCATTAATTTGAGTATAAAAAGATTTAATAGTATAAAATTGGTATATTTTATTAAAAATAATTAATTTTGAATATTTTTTTGTTTATAAAGTTAATATTTTGAATATGATGTATTGTTTAGTTAATTCTTTCTTTTCCCTTCTTTTCCTTTTCGGGGACGAAAAGTTTTGAGTGGGGGAGAGTGTAACGACCCGTAAATTTTCAATAATTAAAACTATTAATTTAATGAGATTTTTGAAATTTAATATTGAAGAAAATAAAAATTTGTGAATTATTAATAAAGGTTGTAATAATGTAATAATGAAAATTAACTAAAAGGAAACGTAACAAGGTTAATTAAAGTTATTAATTAATGAACTTGAATGAAATTCCCAATTAAATAAAATAATTTAAATGTTATGACTTGGTTATAAATGGAGTATGAGAAAGCATATGTAATTTTTGAATTAATGTGTGAAATAATATAATAGGTAATTGTTTGTGAAGAATAAACATGCAAGTTATAAAGGGTGTAATGGTGACAAATGGCTGCTGTTACCAGTTAATTTACCAATTACGAATAAAGGTAATTAAAGGTTACTTTAATGATAATTAATATAATAACGGAAAGTGTGAATATAAATTTAATAGAAACGTAGACCTATTTATAAGGTAGTAATTGATGTAATAAAAAGCATGAAACTAAGTAAATAAATTTATTAAGAATATTAATCGTTGATTAGTGTATATATTTGGCAAAATTATAATGATGGAAATTTGGATATATTAATGTAATGAAAGACAAACAATTAGTAACTAAGTTTATAGAGAAATAATAGACTTAATTAAAGGATTGGAATTGAATGTAATTAGTTTATTTGGAATTAATTTAAAATTTAATTGGATTCAATCCATAATAAATGGAGTTAAATACTATGATAAATTGATATTAGAATGAATTGGGTAGTATCAATGTAATAAATATAAACAATGTCAATTTCATCCATTTTTGATAATAATAGATTGAAGAACAGGTATGGAAGGTAATAATGTTAATGCAAGTTAATGCATAGCTAATTTAGTGCGATCCCAATTAGTTGAAAACAATTGTAAGGTTATAATTGATTGTAAATAGTAAATTGAGAAATAAATATAAAGGTATATTTGTGGATGTAATAATACGTAATAAACTGGAATTTGATAAATTCAATGTTAGATAAGTGATTATATTATAATATTTGTTAGTTGATAATAAAGTATGAATGAGATTAACCTTGTCTAATGGTGATAATTATTAACCGTTTACCTATTTATTTAATTAAATTAGAGCTAAATCGATTGCAATTAATTAACGTAATTAAATACTATGTTAATATGAATTTAGGTAATGACTGTAAAATATTAGGGTAATTGGATATATAGTAATCTCAAACTTATCCATAAGAGGATGATTGATTAAATAAAGAGATTGGAACCACATTGAATTAATTTATTTGAAATTAAAAATATAATTTACTTGAATTTACTTAAATTGAAGCTAAACACTGTAAGTTTGCAATTAATCCTTATTTGATTGACATGGAAAAATTTTGGTTAATGAATTATAAGTTTATATGTAATTGGGGGGTAGAAATTGTTAGCTATTAAATTTGAATTAAAAAGGGACTTAATTAATTTAATATTTATTTATTTAATTAACTGGAAAATAGCCATTTTGGCCATTGACTCGGATTTCGACAAAACAAGTTTCATCGGATCCATAACGGTGAATTTTTGTAGGATTTCAAGTTTCATAACGATCGGGCTTGTTGTTTGATCGTACGGGCTTGAAACGCCTTGAAATCAATTTAATTGAAATTAATTGAAATCAATTTGAAATAACTTGATATTTGCATAACTTCTTCATATGATGGAATTTGGACTTGAAACCTGTTCCATTGATTTTAAAATATTTGAATACATATATTTTGATATATGGGTTGACCCATTTCCGTTCCGAAATCGAAACGGGCTTTTCGGGTCAATTACGTTCAAAACTCAAATCAATCTTGTCCATCTACTCTATTTTCTGCTTTGTCTATGAATACCTCGTTATAAACCCTAATTGTTCCTCATTGTCATTTGTCTATACATACATCTCCTTCTTAGCTCCTCATTCCAATGGCAGACAAAACCTAATTCCCAAAATCCAAAATCTAATTTCAAAAAAAAATTGCAAATATGCAGCAACTTCGGGTCGCGCTTCGGGTTTCAGAGGCAAAAACCCTGGAGATACTTCGGGTCAGGAAGAAAATGACTCGGGTCTCCGGGTCGTTTTGGCAAAAAAACTCAGAGCATGCACCGGGGATATGAGGCGGCGGACCGAAGTTGAACCCGAAGTCGACCCAGGACCAGAATTTTTCAATACTCTAATTATCATAACTTTTGCATACGGACTCGGATTTGGACGCGGTTTGTTTTGCTGGGATTGTATCAAAATTTCGGACACTTTGATGCTCGTTTGGATGAATTTGGATACTGTTCAAATTTTGGGTTTAAATTGGATTTAAATTCAATTTAAATCCAAAGGTGAGTGTTTTAACCCACTCACAACTATTAAAATTTCTTATGTGTGTTAAATTAATTGTTGATGTGATTAAAAGTTTATTTATGATTGTTTGGCATATTTTTAATCATCATCTCAGTTAAATTGAATTTATTGGATTAAATTGTTATTTAATTTTTTATTGCATTTAAACTGCCATTTAAATTATTATTTGATTTATTATTGCATTTAAACTGCCAATTAAATTATTATTTGATTTATTATTGCATTTAAGCTGCCAGTTAAATTGTTATATAACTTATTTTTGATTATAAACTGCCAATAAATACATGTTATTATTTTTTTGTTCTATATTGATGTTATTGTCGAATTGGATGATGATTGTGATAAATGGTTGATGGTTGATATTGGATGAATGGATGTTGTATTTATATTGTTATAAACTGCAAGTTGTCATGCATTTATTTCATTCGGGATTGTAGTTTGAAATGATATATAACCGTATTTTTATTTTTAAATTGCGGATTGAAATGATAAATATCTGTATCGCTTGACCATAGGATTGAAAATCATATACAGACACCGTCGGTCTATATATATATATATATTTGGAATGATTTCTATGGGTTTTGGGAAAATAAAGGTTTATATAAATACTAATTTTGATATTATATAAATATTATTTTATATATAGTTAAATTCTAAAATTAAAGCTAAGTATAACTTGATGATGTTTTAAGTTTGATTTACGAATATTTCAAGTTTAAGCTTTGTTTAAGTGATATTGAATTTATTAAATAAATATTTCTAAACTAAATAATAGTAAATTGAATTAAAGTATATATAAGATTATCATATTTGGTTGGGAATTTTGGAATATTTAAAGACTTGAAATATATCAAAATTGAAATGTTTTATTGAAATTAAGGTATTATTGTTTTCAAAGTATTGGTTTTTGAAATTGTTATAACTTTGAAAGTAATATGGTTTGAAAAATGAATTTATTTGAAATAGAATTTATTTAAGAATTATCTGTGAATATATTGATTGGAAACCTATTGAAATTGAAAATTTAGAATATGACTTCAAAATGTGGTTCGGGTTTAAGATGATTTAAAAGAATATTTCAAGTTATCTAAATTAAAGAAAGATTAGTGATTGGAAATTGGGTTTTATTTAAATAATATATTATTGAATTGTTTTGGAAATGGAAATGATATATTATTGAATTGGGTTTTTTAAATGGAAATAATACATTGATAATTTGGGTTTAAAATAGCAATAATATTTTGGTTTTAAAGTATATACTATTTTGAAGTAAAGGATATGTTTTGAAATGGCAAAAAAATATTTTGGTTTTAAAGTATATACTATTTTGAAGTAAAGGATATGGTTTGAAATGGCAATAATATTTTGGGTTTTAAAGTATATACTATTTTGAAGTAAAGGATATGTTTTGAAATGGCAAAAATATTTTGGTTTTAAAGTATATACTATTTTGAAGTAAAGGATATGGTTTGAAATGGCAATAATATTTTGGGTTTTGAAGTATATACTATTTTGAAATAAAGAATATGTTTTGAGAGGGCAATGATTGAGTTTTTAAAAGTATATATATTTTTAAATGACCACGGTGTTATAATAACGATTGGTTGTTAAAGAGACCGGCATCGAATATGGACATACTCTCTGTCGATACCGAAAACCACTTTGACAACTGTTTATGCGGTGGAGTTTCCAGAATGAAGTAGGATGGTGGCGACGATCCTAAGGTATATACGTGGACCCAATTCTCATGAGTTGACATTAGGTGGCTAAAACAGGAGTGATCGACGGGCCAAGGAGGTAGCACCTCTGATCGGACACACTTCTTCGATACCATTCTATTACTTGTGATTGATTTGGTGCGCACCCTCGATTTGGGAGTGTTGTTCGAGGTGGGCGGTAGTGGCTGCTATGCGTCATAACTAGTTCGGATGCGTAATTGGTATATCTACCCTGGCATTGCCTAGTTGTGCCGTGTCACCTACCATATCGAGCTTTACTACGATTTGTGATTTCACCCGTAGCCTATGGAGTATCGAGGGTAGCCCCCATTTTGGGAGTATGCTAATACTGGATAGACTACTGGGACTATTACGTGTTAAGGTGGAAAATGTAAAGCCTTAATGCTATTTAAAAGTATGTTTATTTTATATTAGACATTATTATAATAGCGCAATATTACTACATAGTAGATAGTTTAAGGGATCCTTAGGGGATGTGAATCCCGAGCATCCTTTAAGTTACTGCACTCATGTTAGACACTGGATAGGAGATGTCAAATTCCGTAAACATCTCTGATGTCGTTCCACTTATATATTTATCATTGATTTAACTTACATAAGATCTTTTAGTTCTGACTCGAGTGTTTTGTCTTTTCAATTCGCTCGGGTCAGCCTGAGCATTTCAGGATTTGAAGGCCTTAATTCTAGAGGACGAAGACGAAGATTTTATTACTACTATTTATTATATTCCACTACACCATTGTATTCCGCTGCATTAATTATCATTCTCTGGTATGTGTAACTCTGATATGTATTGTATAAGTATAATCAAATGTTTTGTAAAACAGCTTCATGAACTGTTATTTGATTATTATATTTTATCGTTCCACTGCAAGATTCTATTTTTTGTTTCTTTTATTTCTCCACTTTTTCTTATTTACCCCATAACAATCCGCCTTTCTGCATGGTTTAAGTTGGCACTTATGTCTGCTTAAACGTACAAAAGGTGGGATGTTACAATCTCCTAACCGTTTAAGTAGATGGATTTCCTTATCTTTGTTCTAGGAGAACAAAACAAGATTTATATGCACAATACAGCATTATCGAAGACGATCGTGCCATATAACTCATGTGTTTCTCCTAGATATTTCCGAAGTTATATTTTTAACCAAGATTTGATAGTCGTTATTTATCTATCAAATAACAAGCAATCAATCATAGATTTAATTCCATATGGGATCCACTAAGTCTCTATAAATAAATCTTTCAATTATTTGATTCAAAATACTTTCACAAAAGATATATTTTAAAACCCCCTATACTCTTTCCTATACTTGGAAAAGCATTCATATACTTATCTCAACGGTAATAAGCATATTTTAAATCATTATATTTTCAATACCTAGAAAATATCTATATACTTATTTCAACGGTATAAGTATATCAACAAAAACTTGAGGAAGATTTCCACTTTTCCAAAATCATACTTAAATGGGCCAAAAAATATATTATTTAAAATATTTCTTATTATAAACCAAACCACTTATCCTTCGGTGTTAAGTACAGAAAGAATGTTTCCATACCACCATAATTAAGAAGGATTAATTATCAAAATCAAACCTTGTTCCTTTTTATAAAATTCTCTTTTTATAAGCCCATTTAATATTTACAAACCCCTTTATAAATCACCAAATATATTTATAAAACATCTTTTACAAATCTTTAAAATGATTTCTAAACTCTTTTATGAAATATCATTTAAAATCTCCTTTTATAAAATAATTGTAAATCTCCATAAATAAATCCTTTTTACTGAGTATAATCCTTTCTATAAAACAATTCATCATTTTAAACACCTTTACCCAATTAATTAATTACTTTTAAAACATCAAATATAAATAATTAAATAACTTTAAAATAACATTAATAAAATAAGTAAATAAATTTAAAAACATCATTAATTAAATAATTAATTAACTTAAAACAAGACTAAACCAATTAACTAACAACATTAGTAATATAATTAAATAACTTAAAATAACATTATTAATATAATTAATAACTTTAAACTTATTTATTAAAATAACTAAATAACTTACTTTAAAACATCATTATAAACACTTAACCTCAAATTATTATATAATTGAAGTTAATTAAATCCATAACTTTACAAATTCGAAAAGAGGCTTAGCGACTACATGGTACTAAATCAAGTTACCATTTAATTCAATTTGACTTTTTAAGTCACATAACTGTTATTTACATCGGCAACATGTATATAAATCAAATACATAATTAACCATCAATGGTTAACACATCACTTTTCCCAATATTAATTAACTGACATATGAATAAATATCCAAATTAATAAAATAGCAGAACAGAGATTTATTTTGCTAGACAGATGTCATCAATAATCTAATCAAATTAATTATAGCAGGATGAGGATTTATTCTATTAAACAGATGTCATCAATGATCTAATCAATTTAATTATAGAAGAACGGGGATTTAATATGCTAAATAGATAACATCAATAATCTAATCAATTTTATCATAGCAGAATGGGGATTTATTCTGCTAAACGGATATGATCGATATCTATTCCATATTTGTTTGGCTACTTAAAGGCATAGACAAAGAGAATCCCTTATATTTGAACCTTTTTTTGAAAAAGAAGATGTCTTTTTAAACAAACCGATCCTTGAAAATAAAATAATTAAAAAATAAAACCTTTATTTTATAATAAATAAATCTTAATTAAATCTTAGTTAAAGCTTAACTAAATCTTAACTTAATTAATAATTAACCCTGCCTGAAAATTAATTAATAATTAAACCTTGATTAATTAACCGTTAATTAATAATTAAAACTTACTTAAATAATAATTAATTAAATAATTAACCTTTACTTAATCAATAAATTAAGTACTAATTACATTCACTTGATTAGTGATTAAGTACTAATTATCTTTACTTAATTAATTAATTAAATAATCATTACACTTAATTAATAAGTAATAATTACCTTTTAAATACTTAAGATATGTTTAAGAACTTTTCCAAAAATGTTTAGGATGAAAATACCTTTTAGTTAGCAAAAAATGTTTGTTTCCACGAACTGCATCCATAGCAACTATCTCTATGGATACTATAACTTTAAACTAGTTTAATATAGCAAATAACCTTTAAGACTTTACCCTTTTATGTTTTAACTTACTTTATAAACTTTGTATAAGAGTTTTTGGAAACTAAAAACAAAGTTTAAAACTCATACACTTTTTTAGGAAAACACTTGAGTAAAAATAAGTTTAAAACAAAGGATCTCGATGTCGCAAACAAGCAATTTTAAATGCTAACTTCATTTTAGCATACAATAACCAACACATAAGCCCAAAAACTTATACACATGTTAATCATCATACAAAGTAAAAATCATCAATTTCCATTATCTCTCAACATCCAAATTATATTTCCAAGTTCACAACCAAACAATATATACAATCTCAAATATATAAAGCACCATACACAATATATTTTCAACCAAGATCAACACAACTATTAGCAATAATATAAAGTTTAAAAATTGTTTAAAAATGCGAGCTCTACTCACCGAAACTTAACCAAATCGACTTGAACTAACACTACAATTTGTACCGGCCTTGGATCTTGGATTTACTTTGCAAAAGACTTGAATTTTGCTAGGGAAGTGACTTTTTGGTTCGGCCTTGAGGAGGAAAGTGCTCGGCCATGGGGCTTTTGGTGTGTTCTTGGGTTTGTTTTGGAAAGAGAGGATGTGTAGAGGAGGTAAGAGGTACATTTAAGTTTTGTCAGGGATTTAAAAATGGAAAAGGTAGCATTTTTGAATTATTAAAAGCTTTGGAAGCCATTAAAATATTTTAGAGCTTAGAAAGGAAGAGCATGAAATTTTGAAATAAGAAATGAAATGGAAAATTGAGAGAGGAAAAAATAAGAAATGAAATGGAAAATTGAGAGAGGAAAAAAATAAAAAATTGTTTTTATACAAAGTGAAATAAACAAATTACCTAAATACCATTTAAGAACATACCTTCCATTCATTTTACGCCACCTCACCACCACCTCCTCTTCACTAGCTCCACATTCAAGGCATCAAGAACTCCTCCCTCCCTTTTAACCAACATGTTTTTCCCTTCCATATACTATGATGTTATGTGATAATGTGACATTACAACTTATCTTATTTTTATTTAAAATTTTGGATAAAAGTCACAACTCTCTTTATATTTACTTAAGTGAATATATATTTACCATATTATTATTTACTATACTTATTTTAATATTATATGTATATGTATAGGTTTACTAAAATGTACTCAACATTTTCTAAAAACTTTTTGATGATGAAAAATAAAAAATTCAGAAAACGATTTTCGAGCACATTTTCAATTTTTCTTCGAACTAATTATTTTTGTAAACCCATTTTGAAAAACATTTCATCATCATTAGATATTAATTAAAGTGGGTATTTTATTATTAAAACCATTAATTTAATATTAAAATAAATTAAATATTCACAGATCAAAGTGTCAACATTCCGGCTCGTTACACTCTCCGTCCTCGGGATAATACAACCTTTAAATTTTGGTAGATTTGTTATTTAAACAATAGCAAATCGTTTTGAATTTAGTACATTCTGATTTAATCGCTTGGAAGAATTTTGGACAGAGAGAAATGACAGAGGGGAGAAGAAGAAGAAAATTGTCTGTTTCCTTGTATTTTTTCCTTCTATCTATATATCATTTAAATAGGCAGAATGGATATTGTATGTGTTATCGAAATAAGGGATTGTTTGCAGATCTGACATTATTGTCACTCATTACGAATTTTAGTTTCATTAATTTTTGCAACGGCTCAATAATAATAGCTTATAAATATATTATCGTTATACAACGTCATTCATTATGAATTTTATTACCATTAATTTTTTTAAAATTATTTCGCTTAAAATTTCAATTCTAGTCTTAAATCAAAATGTAGGATCATGGAACTTGGCACTTCTTTCTACTTCTTGGGTACTAAGATCACCTCTAACCCTAATGTCTTCACCTTTCACAAACAAAGTACATATTTGATTTATCACACAAAAATTTTGAATGTAAGCTGTAACGACCCGTAATTTTTCGAAAATTAAAAATAGTTAATTTAATAAGGTTTTGTGATTTAATGTTGGAAGAAAAAAAATTTGATTTAATAATAAGAATATAACTGGAATGAAAGGTAATAGTATTAATTTAAGGTAATTGATAACTGCTTTAAATGTAATTCCAATTAATTGAAATGATTAAAAAGTTATAATTGGTTATGGATTGTAAATTAATTGTAATAATGTGTGTATTTATTGATAATTGGATTAATGGAGTAATTGATAATTTTAAATGTTGTATTAATTCATGATATAATGTGTAATAAATTGTAATTGAATAAAATTAGTGTTGTGGTAGTAATTATAACGCTTGTTGTAAACTTATAAATGTTATTAAATGTAAAAAAGGTGACAGTTGTTATTTGTTACTAATTTATTTAATCAATTATAATTAAATGTAATTAAATATTACTTAAATGGAAATTAAGATGAAATTGGAGAATACTAATGCAATAAGTTATAAACCAATGTTTACTATGTGTAACGACCCATAAATTTTTACCGGTTTTAATAATGTAATTAATTGAAATTTTGTGAAATTTTAAATTATTAAATTTTGAAATAAAAATTTGATATTTGGAATACGTCTACTTAAACATAGCAAATGGTAAATTTTCATCTGATAATATGAAAGTTTATTTTATTGTGCAACTCTATTTCAATTTAAATCAGTTAAAATTTGATGATAATAAAATGTTTTCCAAACCTGAATATTTTTATATAATAAATTTGTAAATCATCTTCTGAGTGAGACGTCATCTTCCATTTTATCAAATTTGGACTGCTATTTCTCCGTTTATCTTATTTTTGGCAAATTAGCAGCATTTTTGCTACCGATTATCGACTTTTGATAGGATGATCGTACCACTGATATCTGTATACCGTTTTGATCGTCTTGTCGTGTTGATCTCTACGGTATATTCAATTCTATGTTTTGAAGTGCGGTACGCGGCGGAATCTGTGGATCGTATCGATACCGGTTCCGTGCTTTCTGGTTTACTTGTGACCGTTGGTTTATCTATCGAAAACTGTATAGCCTTTTTGCATTTATAATTCTCTCAACGTGACTATTGGCTTTCACTATCTTCAAAATAACCTTTGATTTTTCATATTTCTTCCGTTTAAAAGAAAATTTCAAATGCCACATCATTTTTTCGGCCTGTTCATTCTTTTACTTCATCAAGCTATTCCTCTTCCTGTGACGACCGCCCATGACCCCTGCACTGAACCTAAAGAAAGTGCGCTGTAAAGTGTGCCAGGCGACCATGGACGATTGTCAGGGTAAATTAAAACCACAGAATCTATCGTATTACTAACAGCGCATGGACAAAATACAATAGAATATATATAGTGAAGCTTCACAGAAATAAAATCTCATCAATAAAACTTCATAATATTTGAATACAAACATCTGAATAGTCAATACCACAAGCCTCACTACATAACACTCAGATAATACAAAGCAGCGGAACATCCAGTACATATAGTAAGAAAGAAACAATATGTAATACTCCAGCTCGTCTTCGATATCAGCACCATGGAAAGCTAGAACAGCACCTGTCACCTGCTACCTAGTCTGCCCGTCCCAAAATGGACGAACAGCCCAAGGCAATAAGAATTAAAACATAAAGCCTTGAGTCAGACAACAGTCTTAGTGAGCAGTAAATTAACTAACAACATACCAAAGAACATAAAGGAAAAGGAATAGGAATACAACCCTCCCACTCCACCTCTTTCTACAGTGATAGCCCCCAGACACACACTAAGTACAAGCAAGTATATCAAAGTATACAATTTAAAATAAAGCAATTATCACTCGAGTCAAGAGCGATGTCTTCCAAGTACAAACCCCCAAGGCCTAAACCAAGATCAGATAAGCACCCAGAAACTACCGCTCTTGAGACCGAATGACGATACAACCAAACATCCATGACTCTGGCTATCACTGTTAACATTGCTTTGATATCATCATTAATTGAATGACCGACTCATTCTTTCATCCGTCCGTCAAGGGCAAATGTAAACCCCGGTTCTAGACATAACTCCGCACGTCATCGTGACCCGTGCCTAGGACTATCGAATCTGCCCAGAGTACTTGACTATCAATCATTAGTCTTCAGGGACTATCGAATCTGCCCAACGTACTCTTGCTTCGAGCATGCTAAAACCTTCAACAACGATGAGATCTCAGCCTCCTAGTCATCATCCTCGACGACTATTTCCACACTAGCTCAAGCGCCTCTCGAGCAAACCATTATCCTCAACTCGAACCATTTCACCGAGTTATCAACATGCTTGGAATGATCCCGTCTGGATTAGACCAAGGCTATCTCATATCATACTTCGCCTCCTCATCATCATAGCAAAGTCTCATCTCAACATCATCATCGAATCTATCCATATGAGCTTCATCATCCGCTACATATGCCACGTGCAGCTTTTCCAATTCAAGAGCCTTTCCCTTAGCTTTTGAATCATCTTCGACCATCTTGTCTAAATCAAATCATCAATCATCTAATTCATAGCAATCAATCAAATCAAACATTAATCCAAGTAAACAAGCATTCCAATATGATCTAAATAGACAATTATAACAATAATGGCAATTTCGTAAATAAAGTGTTGAAAGTCTAACAAGCATGAAAACATGAGAAATATCTCTACAACTTGATGAATGAACTTGCATAGGTTAATCATGTAGTAAAATGGTTATCAAATCATCATGAACAATGTATCTACATGGATCTATACTTAGGTTTACAAAAATGCATGGAAATCACTAATTTAACACCAAATCAAGCCAACGATCTGATATACTCCTTTGGATCCGTGTGAGAGATAATCACCACTCACCAAATCACCCAAACAACTCAAAAGCAACACACTTCAGATCTGGACAGTGAAGGATCTAACTTGATCTATCACCAATCCGCTTCAAACGATGAAATCTCACTTCGAAGAATGTAGATCTTCAATCTAAGCTCTTCGATCTTCGATTTGATCTTCAACTTGGATGGATGGAATCACTAGATTAGAGTGGAGAAAAGAAGTGAAGAAGCGTAGAAGTCGAGCTCTCAAAATGGCAGCACTTCGTCGCTTCGAAATCCGGATCCCAAAAAGTGAGAAATGGACGAGTATTTATAGGCAGAAAACCCTTAAGTCGTCCGCCTCCATAAGTCGCCTCCGACTTAACACTATGCCGACCTACGACTTAGCACTCACGACCTACCAGAACTACACTCTGCGTGACATAACAGTCTCCGATCTAACAGGCCATACGACTTACGACCTAACAATAGCTCTGACTCAACACATGCGCCCCTAAACGACCTAACGACTTAGCATACGCGCGCATCCTTGCGACCTACGACTTAACAGCCAATCTCCTAAGTCGGTCACGACTTAACACAGTGGTCGACCTAACTGTACACGACATAACTACGAGCAACCTAATAGGTGATACGACTTAACACACATACAACCTTACGACCTACTAATCTTATATCGTCTACGACCTAACAAATCAAGCTACCAGACGACCTAATACATAGCGACCTATCTCCTAACTTGGTCACGACTTAACTTCCTTAGGTCGCTTCCGACCTATCTCTTATGTCGCTCAAAACCTTAAGTCGTATACTATCCTAAGTCGGTCAAATACCGTTGGTTCTACCAATTCCTTAGGTCGTTCACTCGACCTATCCTACCCCACGACTTAAGCTATCTCACGACTTACTTCCTACACGACCTAGGCTATCAACCGATCTAACACTTAAGTCGTCACCGACTTAAGTCTTCCTTCCTTAAGTCGGTCAGTGCTTCTTAAGTCGGTTACGACTTAGGACTTGAACAAAAATCTGAAACGACTCAACAACGCTAAAAATTCCAGATTTTGACGAACTTTTTGATCCGTAAAAGTACGGGTCGTTACATTCTCTCCCCCTTAGGAATTTCGTCCCCGAAATTCCAAACAAACAAGGCAATCAAAAACTATTCTGCACGCCTACCATCCATAGCAATCAACAAACCATGCATCCAATTCTAGCTTAGCGTACAGAATTCTAAAACTAGAACAAGTTACAATATCGTGAGATGACACGACACCTTAGGGCCATACCTTGAAGAGTTCAGGATGAGCTGCCTTCATCCTCTCTTCCACCTCCCACGTACAGTCGTTATCATCATCACTCCATTGTATCTTGAGCAACTTAACTACCTTCCTCCTAAGCTGTTTCGTGTTGATTTCCACAACACGAAGCGGCTTACGAGGTCTCTTATCGTCTAGATCAACTTCGAAATCTTCACAGCTATCAGCAGAAATCACTGTATTCGAGTCGTGCACATACTTCCGTAGATACGAGACATGAAAAACATTGTGCACACTCGTCATCTTTTCTGGTAACTCCAATCTGTAGGCGAGCTTTCCAATTCGCTCGATGATCGGGAATGGTCCAACAAATCTCGGAGTCAATTTTCCTTTCTTCCCGAATCGAATAACATTCTTCAGCGGAGAAATCTTCACAAAAACCATATCACCAACGTCGAATTCCAAATCCTTACGACGCTTATCGGCATAACTTTTCTGACGATCTTGAGCTGCCTTCATTCGTCGCCGAATGAACTCTATGCAATCTGAAGTCTGTCGAATCATCTCTGGCCCAAGCATCAACTTTTCTCCAGTTTCTACCAACATGCCGGAGAGTTACACGGTCTACCATACAATGCCTCATACGGTGCCATACCAATGCTTGACTGGTAACTGTTGTTGTACGAAAATTCCACCAAATGAAGATGATCTTCCCATGATCCTCCGAAATCCAAAACACAAGCTCTAAGAAGATCTTCCAAAACTCGGTTAACTCTCTCGGTCTGACCATCTATTTGAGGATGATAAGCTGTACTCAAACATAACTCGGTTCCCAAAACTTCCTGAAAGCTCTTCCAAAATCCACTAGTGAACAATGGGTCTCGATCGCTCACTATACACTTTGGAATACCATGGAATCGAACTATCCACTTGACATACAACTCAGCCAACTTTGAGGCAGTCCTAGTCGATCGAACAGGAATGAATCTTGCACTCTTAGTCAGACGATCTACAATGACCCAAATCCCTTCATTTCCAGTTCTTGTTCTAGGTAGTCCATCAATAAAATCCATCGACACTTGTTCCCACTTCCATGTAGGAACTTCTAATGGCTGAAGCAATCCACTTGGCTTCTTCTGTTCGGCCTTTACCAACTGGCAGTTCATGCACTTGGAAATAAAATTTCCAACATCCTTCTTCATACCTTCCCAGTAATAGGTTCTCTTCATATCCCGATACATCTTATTTCCACCTGGATGAATTGTCAACTTCGAGTGATGACTTTCCTTCAGAACTTCACTCCTCAATTCATCTATATCGGGAACAACTAGTCATCCTTGCTTCTGAAGCCAACCATCTCGATCGACCTCGAATCCTTTATCCTTTCCTGGTTCCAATCCAGATTCCAAATCACGGATAATCTTGACAAGCTTATCATCTCGCTTTTGACTCTCGCCAATCCTTTCCACAAGTGTCGGTCTTATCGATAAGTTTGCCAACATCTCAGGTTCCAATTCACATCTGGGCCTGAAGTCAAATCCAGCTAAATACTCGAGACTCTTCCATTCTGAAAACATGGCTCCCAATCCTGCATGTCTTCAACTTAACGCATCTGCCACTGCGTTACCTTTTCCCGGAGTATAAGCTATACCGAAATCATATGATGCCAAAAGCTCTAGCCAACGTTGCTGTCGAAGATTCAAATCCTTTTGGGAGAAAAGATACTTCAACGACTTATGATCTGTAAACAACTCGAATCGAACTCCCAATAGATAATGTCTCCACATCTTCAGAGCAAAAACAATCGCCGCTAACTCCAAATCATGAGTCGGGTAATTCCTTTCATGCGGCTTCAGTTGTCGACTTGCATACGCAACAACTTTATCCCTCTGCATCAACACTGCTCCAAGTCCAGTACCACATGCGTCAGTGTAAACCACCATCTCATCATTCCCACTTGGAATAGTCAAAACAGGAGCACTTGTCAATCGCTCTTTCAGGATTCTGAAAGCTTGCTCACACTTATCTTCCCATCTGAACACTTGGTTCTTTTTCGTCAGTCCTGTTAACGGTGCAGCCACCTTGGAGAAGTCTTTGATAAACCGTCGATAATATCCTGCTAATCCAAGAAAACTTCTCACATCAAATGCATTCTTAGGTCTAACCCAATCCTGGATTGCTGCCACCTTAGCGGGATCCACCGCTATTCCATTTCCAGAGATAACATGGCCTAAGAATCTCACTTCACTCTTCCAGAAGTGACACTTCGAAAACTTAGCCTTCAGCTGATGTTTCTGCAAGATTTCCAAAACAATTCGCAAGTGTGTCTTGTGCTCTTCTTCAGTTCTGGAATAAATCAGAATATCATCCACGAACACAAGTACGAACTTGTTCAACTGATTTCTGAACACTCTATTCATAAGATCCACAAAATATGTTGGCGTGTTAGTCAATCCAAACGGCATTACCAGCCACTCAAAAAACCGGATGGTGTCCTGAAAGCTGTCTTCGGCACACTATCCTTAGCAACTCTCAACTGGTGAAATCCCGTTGCCAAATCCATCTGAGAAAACACCTTAGCTTCGTGAAGCTGATCAAACAAGTCATCTATTCTCGGCAATGGATACTTGTTCTTCTTAGTCACCTTATTCAGCTCACGATAATCTACACACAACCTCAGCGATCCATCCGCTTTGGTAACAAACACAACTGGTGCACCCCATTCGGACACACTACGCCGAATGAATCCTTTCTGTAAAAGATCATCAACTTGCACCCTCAACTCTTGTTGTTCCCTAGGCGCCATCCGCCTAAGAGGCATCACAACAGGTCTGGCTCCTTCAACTAGATATATACGAAACTCGATCTCTCTATGCGGCGGTAACCCTTTGACTTCATCAAAGACATCCTCAAATCCACTAACGATTGGCAACGATGACAGTCCATCCCGTGGAACAACCAGTGATTACATGAAGCTCATGAAGACGCCTTCTTCATGCTTACATCGTATCACAATCTTTCGGCCCTCCACATTCTCGACTGTCACCTCCAACCTCTCACAATCAACCTTTGCCGCATACTTCCTAAGCCAGTCCATACCCAAAATAATTCCGAACCCCGCAAAGTTCAGAACAAAGCAATCACAAACAAAAGAGCAATCATGACTCGATACAATCAAACCACGGCATAACATACACAAACAAGACGAACCCCCAACTGGATTAGTCACAACCAATGGCCTATCAACAATATCCGGTTCTGAACCCAACCGGCCTACAAGTTCACTACAAACAAAAGAATGTGATGCCCCAGTATCAAACAGAACTCTAACTGGAACACTACAAATGGAGAGAGTACCTTGAACCACCACACTCTTTCCTTTCTCTTCAGCGGTAGGAGCTTTCGAAGACGATGGAACAGCTCCCAAAGCATAAGCTTGCACAATCTGCTTGTCCTTCCTCGGTTCTGGACAATCCTTCCTGATATGCCCCGGCTTGTCACAGTTGTGACACTTCATTGGTACCTTCAGATTCTTACAATCCCTAGAGAAATGGCCCTTCTGCTGACAATTGTAGCAAGTCACTTCGCCCTTCGGCTTCTTCTGGCCATCCTTACCCTTCTGCTGTTGCTGCTTCCTCTTCTTGTTTCCACCCTGCTGTGGTTTAGACTCTCCTCTGGTTACAGCAACAACAGATCCTTCCTTAGGAAACAGACTCTCATGCCTGAGAGCTTTCTCCACAAGCTTCTCGAATGAATCGTCCAAATGATCCACCAACTGCCTACCAAGATAACTGTCCAAGCATGTCACAAACTTCTCATTCTTCTAATAAGCAGATTCAATATACGACCGGGCATACTTGGACAAAGCTTCAAACTTAGAAACATACTCAAGAACTGGTCTTCCACCTTGCTTGAGCTCCACAAACTTCTTGAACAGAACAGACTTCTGAGCTGTAGAAATGAACTTAGCTTCAAATCTAACTTGGAATTGCTCCCAAGTAATCTCTTCCTCCGGAGTATCAATGGTGATAGAGTTCCACCAATCCGAAGCTCTTCCTTGAAGCTGTCTTGATGCTAACTTCCTCTTAGTTGCATCCTCAATTCCCAAGTCACCAAAGATCCTTCTACAAGCATCTATCCACCTCTGGACTTCAATGGTTGATTCTGTCCCCAAGAAAACCTTTCCTCCAAGAGCGGTGTAGTCCTTACACAACTTAGCAAAATCCACCGGTTTTGGAGTTTGAACTTGAACTCCAACATCCACCGATGGCCCCGGAGCTGGCATCCTTCTCATGATCGAAGTCATCATAGCTTCGAACATAGCAGCATAATCAGCAGCCCCTTCAGTAGCACGGCCTTCCCTAGCAGCTGGTCTCCCTCTTCGACTCATCCTTAATATCTATAAAAAGGAATGATTAGCACACCTTGAGAAACAACTACATAAAGGACTCAAACTCTAATAAGCTACTATATTATATATAGTAATCATCCATCAAAATACAATTACGTCTCTCATACGTAGTTACGTCAGCGAGCGTTGGGTAAAATCGATTAACCAAAGCTCTGATACCAAATGTGACGACCGCCCATGACCCCTACACTGAACCTAAAGAAAGTGCGCTGTAAAGTGTGCCAAGCGACCATGGACGATTGTCAGGGTAAATTAAAACCACAGAATCTATCGTATTACTCACAGCGCATGGACAAAATACAATAGAATATATATAGTGAAGCTTCACAGAAATAAAATCTCATCAATAAAACTTCATAATATTTGAATACAAACATCTGAATAGTCAATACAACAAGCCTCACTACATAACACTCAGAGAATACAAAGCAGCGGAACATCCAGTACATATAGTAAGAAAGAAACATAATGTAATACTCCAGCTCGTCTTCGATATCAGCACCGTGGAAAGCTAGAACAGCACCTGTCACCTGCTACCTAGTCTGCCCGTCCCAAAATGGACGAACAGCCCAAGGCAATAAGAATTAAAACATAAAGCCTTGAGTCAAACAACAGTCTTAGTGAGTAGTAAATTAACTAACAACATACCAAAGAACATAAAGGAAAAGGAATAGGAATACAACCCTCCCACTCCACCTCTTTTTACATTGATAGCCCCCAGACACACACTAAGTACAAGCAAGCATAGCAAAGTATACAATTTAAAATAAAGCAATTATCACTCGAGTCAAGAGCGATGTCTTCCAAGTACAAACCCCCAAGGCCTAAACCAAGATCAGATAAGCACCCAGAAACTACCGCTCTTGAGACCGAATGACGATACAACCAAACATCCATGACTCTGGCTATCACTGTTAACATTGCTTTGATATCATCGTTAATTGAATGACCGGCTCATTCTTTCATCCGTCCGTCAAGGGCTAATGGAAACCCCGGTTCTAGACATAACTCCGCACGTCATCGTGACCCGTGCCTAGGACTATCGAATCTGCCCAGAGTACTTGACTATCAATCATTAGTCTTCAGGGACTATCGAATCTGCCCAACGTACTCTTGCTTCGAGCATGCTAGAACCTTCAACAACGATGAGATCTCA
The DNA here is from genome assembly GCA_030737815.1 of Allium fistulosum. Lineage (NCBI taxonomy): Eukaryota > Viridiplantae > Streptophyta > Magnoliopsida > Asparagales > Amaryllidaceae > Allium > Allium fistulosum. Next base: position 1,285,277,076 of record CM060903.1, on the reverse strand, counting down.
GCCTCCTAGTCATCCTCCTCGACGACTATTTCCACACTAGCTCAAGCGCCTCTCGAGCAAACCATTATCCTCAACTCGAACCATTTCACCGAGTTATCAACATGCTTGGAATGATCCCGTCTGGATTAGACCAAGGCTATCTCATATCATACTTCGCCTCCTCATCATCATAGCAAAGTCTCATCTCAACATCATCATCGATTCTATCCATATGAGCTTCATCATCCGCTACATATGCCACGTGCAGCTTTTCCAATTCAAGAGCCTTTCCCTTAGCTTTTGAATCATCTTCGACCATCTTGTCTAAATCAAATCATCAATCATCTAATTCATAGAAATCAATCAAATCAAACATTAATCCAAGTAAACAAGCATTCCAATATGATCTAAATAGACAATTATAACAATAATGGCAATTTCGTAAATAAAGTGTTGAAAGTCTAACAAGCATGAAAACATGAGAAATATCTCTACAACTTGATGAATGAACTTGCATAGGTTAATCATGTAGTAAAATGGTTATCAAATCATCATGAACAATGGATCTACATGGATCTATACTTAGGTTTACAAAAATGCATGGAAATCACTAATTTAACACCAAATCAAGCCAACGATCTGATATACTCCTTTGGATCCGTGTGAGAGATAATCACCACTCACCAAATCACCAAAACAACTCCAAAGCAACACACTTCAGATCTGGACAGCGAAGGATCTAACTTGATCTATCACCAATCCGCTTCAAACGATGAAATCTCACTTCGAAGAATGTAGATCTTCAATCTAAGCTCTTCGATCTTCGATTTGATCTTCAACTTGGATGGATGGAATCACTAGATTAGAGTGGAGAAAAGAAGTGAAGAAGCGTAGAAGTCGAGCTCTCAAAATGGCAGCACTTCGTCGCTTCGAAATCCGGATCCCAAAAAGTGAGAAATGGACGAGTATTTATAGGCAGAAAACCCTTAAGTCGTCCGCCTCCATAAGTCGCCTCCGACTTAACACTATGCCGACCTACGACTTAGCACTCATGACCTACCAGAACTACACTCTGCGCGACATAACAGTCTCCGATCTAACAGGCCATACGACTTACGACCTAACAATAGCTCCAACTCAACACATGCGCCCCTAAACGACCTAACGACTTAGCATACGCGCGCATCCTTACGACCTACGACTTAACAGCTAATCTCCTAAGTCGGTCACGACTTAACATAGTGGTCGACCTAACTGTACACGACATAACTACGAGCAACCTAACAGGTGATACGACTTGACACACATACAACCTTACGACCTACTAATCTTAGATCGTCTACGACCTAACAAATCAAGCTACCAGACGACCTAATACATAGCGACCTATCTCCTAACTTGGTCACGACTTAACTTCCTTAGGTCGCTGCCGACCTATCTCTTATGTCGCTCAAAACCTTAAGTCGTCTACTATCCTAAGTTGGTCAAATACCGTTGGTTCTACCAATTCCTTAGGTCGTTCACTCGACTTATCCTACCCTACGACTTAAGCTACCTCACGACTTACTTCCTACACGACCTAGGCTATCAACCGATCTAACACTTAAGTCATCACCGACTTAAGTCTTCCTTCCTTAAGTCGGTCAGTTCTTCTTAAGTCGGTTACGACTTAGGACTTGAACAAAAATCTAAAACGACTCAACAACGCTAAAAATTCCAGATTTTGACGAACTTTTTGATCCGTAAAAGTACGGGTCGTTACACTTCCCATCTCTGCATTTTACCCTCTCCCTCAAACACATGCATGCACGCAGTGCTCACCGTCTTCAACACAACTCAACCACCCACGCCAGAAACCCACACGCAGGCCAAGATCCAAACCACCGCGAACCTCCTCAGCCGCACGCACTCTCTCTTTCCAGCTCACAAACCCATTTTTCCCCTCTGTGCTTCGCCTGTCGACTTTCCGACTGGTCAACCATCATCTCAACTTGTACCCATCATTAGCCGAGTCTGTTTTATTTCTTTTCTTCCTTGTTGTTTAAATATATAAGTACAGGATTCCCTTTTTTTCATATTACCATTTTACAGTTTCATATATGTATTAGTCTATCAACCTAATTTGTTGGTAGTATAAATTTAAATATGTCAGTTTTACACCGTAGTTGTATAAATTGTGTATATGATGATAGTTATATAGATTAGGGAGGTTATAATATAAGGCATATGTTAGCTTTTCACATGCGCATGCATGTCAATTTATATAATTAGGTATATATTTTAGTTATGTAGATGATTATAAGAAGTATGTGTAATATGTATATATATACATAAGGGTTATGTACAAGTTTGTATATATGTTACTATACGCTGTTTATATATATTATTGAATATTTTACTTACACTTTATATACTCTGTTTACATGTATATATAGATTTCTGTAAAGTTTATATATGCAGTATTTATATATGTGTTTATATGTATAATGTCAACTTTTAAGTAAGTTATATAATGTATTTTACGTAGATTTTTAAAACCTTTCATTTACTGCTTAGTTTTATACATATATTGTTTTATATAGCAAGTACGGTTTCTATGATATATGGGAATTTGATCTGTCGAATTTGTATATATGTTAGTTAGTATATAAGTTTATATTATATATATATATATATAATACTATAATATGTACTTAATATCCTATTCTAACTTGAGTAATATAGTAATATAGGTGTTTATATGTATGTTTATACATCAGTTTATAGGCCAGTCTTACATATGTTTCTATATTAGTGATCTATACATCTATTGTTTATATAAGTATATGTAAGTATGGGTTTTAAATATAGAATATATCTTTGATTTTTAATACTTGAGTTTAAGAATATGAAATTGAAATTTCATATTTTATTAATATTTCTTAAATAAAAATATTGAAATTATATATAGTATAATAATAATGTATATATTTTCAGTTATATCAAAAATTGATTTGATTCATTCTCATCGATTCCTTATCTATCAGCTTGTCCGTCAAATTCTTGCCAATCTAGCTTTTCTTTGGAAGTCGTGCTTGCATTTCGTAACTCAATATCATCGTCTATTTCTCCAGCCTCGAAAGGTGAGCAATCACTCACGATTAACGTTCTTATATTTATTCAATTTCATTTCAATTGAAACAACAATTGAAATATGTTGCTGCTAGTTATTTACATTTTTATATATATGCCATTATCTGTATCTGTTCACCTGTGATATCTGACACCATTATCTGTTATTTACATTGATGATATATGCCTGTTATATTATTATCATATCTGTTATCACTCTGCAAGTTCCCTATTAGTATAGAATTCACTATGGGTTGAAATGATACATACCCGAACGATCTGTAGAATAGGAGAAAATTGTTATGGGTTGAAATGATAAACCCAAGCGATTTTCATTAAATTGAATTTGGGATTGCGCGTTGAAAAGATATATACCCGTATATAGTTAAATTGTGGATTGAAATGATAAATATCTGTATCACTTGACCATAGGATAGAAAATTATATACAAACATCGTTGGTCTAATATAAATATTTTGAAATTGATTTCTATGGTTTGGAAAGAAGTATATGGTTTATTAAATATTATTTTTTTAAGATTTTATATAAAAATGTATTTATAAAGTTTAAAAATTTAGATTTTCTAAAATCATATGTTTTGAAAATTGTATAGCTATAAGTAAATTTTGGAATTATAAATTTTAAATAATTTATTTATCATTTTTCTATTTTTAAAATATATAAATAGATTAATGTTTAATATTGTTTAAGTATTTATTGAAAATTTATATTTTTCAATTATAGAGTTTATAATGACTTTATAAATCCAGGTTGGAAATTTGTTTGAAATTTATTTATCTAAGAATTATACTTAAATAAGTTTGATTTGAAATTATTAAATTTGAGATTTTTAAAGATATGATTTCATAACTTGATTTTTGATTAAAAGTGATTTAAATAAATATTTTCCAATTCACATAAATTGAAATGGGATATTTAGTTTATTTAATTTGTAATTGAAGTTTATTTAAATGTTATTGGAATGATTAAGTAAATATTTAAAAACTAAATAATAGTAAAATGAATTTGATATATAAATGAAATTAACCGATTTAGTTTTGAAATGTTGAATATTTAAAGTTTTGAAATATATTGAAATTGAAATGGTTTATTTTGTGGTTTCAAATTTGTATTTGAAATTGATATAATTTGAAATGGTTTGTTGTGAAACTAAAATGGGGTTGAAATTGATGAATTGAGATTGAATTAAATTTTATTTTGCAATTTGAGTTGATTTGAATCGATTTGTGAAATTTGAGGAAACTATTTATGATATAAAGTATTTTTAAATTATATCTAAAACTATTTATATTTTACTTTATAAATTATTTTAATATAAACTATCTTAATATAAACTATCTTAATATAAATCATTTTCAATATAAATTATTTTATTATAAACTATTTTAACTTATAACTATTTTATATAAACTATTTTTATTTTATAAACTATTTTATTATATATACTAATTTTAATATCTAAACTGTTTAAGAGGAAAGTGTTATGGATTCCAAAATGCTATGATTTCAAAGCTATGATTTCAAAGTGTTATGAATTTCAAGGTTTTGATTTCCAAAGTGTTTTGATTTTAAAAGACTTTTGATTTCGAAAGCGTTATAACTTTGGAAAGTGATATGATTTTTGGAAATGGATATATTTGAAGTGAAAATGATATCGTATTGATTTGGTTTTTGAAATGAAAATGATATTTTGGTTTTGAAGTATAAACTATTTTGAAATGACCACGGTGTTATAATAACGTTTGGTTGTTAAAGAGACCGAGATCGGATATGGGCATACTCTCTGTCGATACCAAAAACCACTTTAACAACTGTGTACGCGGTGGAGATTCCAGAATGAAGTAGGATGGTGGCAACGATCCTAAAGGTATATTTACGTGGACCCAACTCCCGTGAGTTGGCATAAGGTGGCTAAAACAGGAGTGATTCCGGGCCAATGAGGTAGCTCCTCTTATCGGACACACTCCATCGTATGCCATTCTATTACTTTGTGATTGATTTGGTGCGCACCTTTGATTCGGCAGTGTGGCTCGAGGTGGGCGATTGCTGCGGCTCTACGTCACCACCATTCTGGATGCGTAATTGGTATATCTACCCTGGCATTGCCTTGTTGTGCCGTGTCACCTACCCTAGCGTGCTTTACTACGAGTTTGTTTTGTACCATACCTATGGAGTGCCCTTTGACGATGCCCATTACGGGGGAGATTACGGTACTTTATAGACTATGGGAATATATAAAATGTGTTAAGGTGGAAAATGTAAAGCCTTAACGCTATTTTGATAGTTTACTTTACTATAGACATATTATAATAGCGTATATTACTACATAGTAGATAGTTTAACGGATCCTTAGAGGATGGTTATCCCAAACATCCTTTAAGTTACTTGTATTTCGGTTGATATTTCACTTGAGTTGGATTTATTGATATAAGAATGTTAATCCCGACTCGAGTGTTTTGTGTTTTGCTTTACGCTTGGGTCAGACTGAGTGGCTCAGTGTTTGAGACTCAACTTTGGAGTTGGAGCTTTGCTTGGAGATCCAGCTATATCGATTCTGCTTTTAGTTATTCAGTTGATTCCAGTGATGTATTTAGATCATGTATTTGACTATTGTATTGAGATATCTATGTATTCGAGACCTCTATTGTATCTTATTTAACTCTGTTATATATATATAGTAGCTTCATGAACTACTATTCTTTTATTTTTGCTGCATTATTATATATTACTATATGGCTGTGATTCTATGATTATTTATTTACTGTATATGCTGAGTTTTGCCAAATTTAAATTAACAATCTGATATTTTAAGCAATTCAAATCCGACATGTATGGATGCGAATGGTTGAAAATTTCAGGATGTTACACTATGCCCACAGAGTAATAATTGATTGAATAAAAAGATTGAAACCAAATTTAATCAATTTATTGGAGTTAAAATATAATTTATTGGATTTAATTATAGTTGAAATTGAACACTATAATTAGTGAGATATTTAACACTGAATTGATGTGTAAATTTGTTATAAATTATTGTAAAAGTATAAGGAATTAAAATGATAAAATTGGTTAATTATAAAATTTGAATTGAGGAAAAAAAAGTGATTTAATTAATTTAATATTAATTTATTAAATTAACGTGAAAATAGCCATTTTGGCCACTACCTCGGATTTTGACGAAACTTCTTTCATCGGATCCGTAATAGTAACTCATTGTAGGATTTCAAGTTTCGTAGCGATCGGACTTGTCGTTTGATCGTACGGGCTCGAAACGCATAGAAATCTATTTAATTAAATTCAATTGAAATCGATTTAAATAAGCTGATTTTAAAGCTAACTTCTTCATACGATGGAGTTAGGACTTGAAACCTGTTCCATTGAGTTTGAAACTACCGAAAACCACTTTAACAACTTTGCACATGGTAGAGATTCCAGAAATGAAGTACGATGGTTTGGTGTACGATTTTGTATGAGGTATTTACGTGACCCTGACTCCCGTGAGTCAGCTTAGATGTGACTAAAACAGGAGCCATGCTGGGCCAAGTGAGGTCGCACCTCCGATCGGACACATTTCTTCGATACCATATTATGACTTTGTGATGATTTGGTGGCCACCCCTCGATTTTGATTATGGGAGTGTGTTCTAAGGTGGGTGGTAGTAGCTGTTGTGCGTTACCACCAGTCCAGATCCGCAAACGGTATATCTACCCTGGCATTGCCTCGAGTGCAGTGTTCACATGCCCTATCATGCCTTCTATGAGTTTGTTTTGTACCATACCTATGGAGTGCCCTCTGGGTAAACCTCACGGAGGAGCGTACGGTACTGTATGGACTATGGGAAGATATAAAATGTGTAAAAGGGGATATGAGTAACGCCTTAAAGTTGTTTTAATACTTTACTTTACTGTAGACGCTATTATAATAGCATATTGTATTATGTATGTAGATAGTTTAACGGATCCTTAGGAGATGTAAATCCTGAACATCTCTTAAGTTACTGCACTTATGTTAGACATTGGATAGGAGATGCCAAACCCCGTAAACATCTCTGACGCCGTTACACTCATAATTTATTTACTGTTGATTTAACTTGCATAAGATCTTTTAGTTCTGACTCAAGTGTTTTGTCTTCAATTCGCTCGGATCAGTCTGAGCTTTTCAGTGTATCAAAGACTACTTTTCTGGAGGACGAAGACGAAGATTTGTACTATTATTATTTATTTCATTTATTCCGCTGCATCATACCGTTCCGCTGCATTATTTATTTATTTCTGTTGTATGTACTCTGACTCTGTACTGTAAAGTGTAATCAAATGTTATTTGTAAAACAGCTTCATGAACTATTTATTTGATTATTATATTTTTTCATTCCGTTGTGAGATTCAATGTTTGTTTTTCTTTCTTTCTCTACTTTTTCTTATTGTCCCCATAACAATTTGCCATTTGAATGGTTTTAGTTGGCATTTGTGTCGGTTTAAACCATCCAAAAAGGCAGGTCGTTACCATTGGTATCAGAGCTTTGGTTTAGCGATAACCTTAGCTTTGGGGGTCTGACTCATATAGAATAGGGTAGTAATACCCTAGAATGAGTCATTGAGTGTATATATAAGAGAGCGTATTTGTTAGTGTTATAAAAGGTTTTTGTATTGTGTTAATTTGTTCTGTTGGGTATTTACAAATTTTGGTTGGTACATGGGATGTTATGGCACCGATAGGGATTTCTAAACACTTAATAGGACAGACCGACACAATATTGGTTTTGGAATATAGGTAAATAAAATTATTTTATCTAGCATATATTTTGTATATAAAAGAATAATTTTATAAATGATATAGTTGGATGTAATATAATTGTTTGATATGAAGTGAAATTCCATGAATAGTTGGTTGTGAAATAAGATTTACAAATAAAATGAATATAAATTGATAATTTAAGAACTTAAGTTTCGGGATTTTTGAAAATTTTCTTTCGAATATTTTGGAATATATAATATTAGTATTATTTGGAAGTATTTTCTGATATAAATATTTCAATATGATTTGAAAGAAATGTTTTAAAGGATTTTGGAAGGAAATAAGTTCTGTACTCCCCTCTTTGTCGCTGAAAAATAATTTCGGTGATGAGTGCATGCATCATCGACGTTCATTTTCGAGTTTCAAAGTGGGAAGACCGTTGTAGTAGTTTTACTGCACATTTTTTTGATAAATAAATCTTGATTTTGAATCCCTAAATATGATTTGATCTATAAAGGATAAATATATATATTATTTCTAAGTGACTAAAATGAACCCGGAGTTTAGTTCTTAGATTTTTTTGATAATTAGTAGTTTCAATTATTATAATGAATAAAATCTTAACTATTTCAACAATGGGAAGCTGCTAAAATGGAAAATAAGAAGTTCGATGTTAAAATGATTAATGAAATATATAAGAGATTGAAAATCTGTAACTTGTAGATGTGAATATGATAAACTTGTGTAACCTCCTATTGCATTCTGAAAATATATATAACTTACCAAATTACTAAAAGTTGAAATGTTAATAAGAATATGTAATAGAATATTATACATGTAAACTTAGAAAAGAAAGTGTTTGATAGAATTATTTCAATAAATAAGAATTGTTATGCTATAAAATGTTATAAACTTTAGTTAAAAATTTGAAGTGATACAAATAAATTGTAATAGAAAGGATGATTACAGTAAGTAAATGATTATAAAATCTAGTTAATGTTGAAGCCATTCGTAATTAAAATGAATACTATATTAATTGAATGGTTATGACTTTAGAAAATGTGAAATGATTCAGAAATAAATTAAATGTTTAATAATATTATATATGAAAGAAATGAATGTGAAAAAAATATATCCATTAATGGTGAATTAAATTTGTAAAGAAACTTACCTAATAATGGATAATCCAATAATTGAAATAGAAATAACTTATTTAAGCAATGAATGTAAAGTAATAAAATGAAAGAAAAATGGCATTGTATGAATAAATGAGAAATGAACTTTTGTAAATAACGAATGTAAATTAATGAAATAAGCATTATATGAATGAGAAAAGAACAGTAAATGATGTGAAATGAGAAAAAAAGGGAACAAACTTAAATAACACTGAAATTATTGTTTGTTTGGCTTATGGATTGGTTGGGAAAGGACACTTCTATTTTGTATATGGATGTATAAATAATCTATAAAGTTTTATCTACGACTGTTGAGTGTATGGTTTACTTCATAGTTTATTTATCATTTTATATGATTAGAAGCTCTGAATCCGAACAAACCATTTGTTTTGGGTTGCTATGGATGGATAATTGTTTTCTTCGTTGAAAATGATGTTTGTACTGTTTATTTGCTAATGATTATGGTTATGTTGTGATTGTTTTGTTGTTACTAGTTGAAACAACGTAAATATTTCTCTTTGCATAATTCTAACTCTTTTGGATTATATAAGTGAAATACAGGTTTATGGAAGCATTAGCTACTGCTTTTGGTTTCATAAATTAAGCGTTGTTTGCCCGAAAAATAGGTACGTTTTCGGATTACGGTTTTATAGCGATATTATATTGTTTTCCCAAGGTTTGGGATATTTATTCTGGAATATGATATATATATATATATATATATATTATTAATATTATTATTTCTCCAAGACCACTCCGTACAAAGGAGACTCTGCTGGAATTTTTCGTGAATTTTGGACTAAGAAATTTTTTATGAAAATAGAAATGTTTTCAAACTTTATTAACTTGAATATAAAAGGATTTAATTGTTTATAGTTTGATATATTTTATTTAAATTATTTAATTATGTAAATTAATTGTTAATAAATTTAATATGTTGAATAAAATATGTTAATTTCTTAATTGCTTCTTTCCCTTTTCGAGGATGAAAAGTTTTGAGTGGGGGAGAGTGTAACGATCCTTAATTTTTGAAAAATTAAAAATAGTTAATTTAATAAGGTTTTGTGATTTAATGTTGGAAAACAAAATTTTGATTTAATAATAAGAATATAACTAGAATGAAATGTAATAGTATTAATTTAAGGTAATTGATAACTGCTTTAAATGTAATTCCAATTAATTGAAATGATTAAAAAGTTATAATTGGTTATGGATTGTAAATTAATTGTAATAATGTGTGTATTTATTGATAATTGGATTAAAAGAGTAATTGATAATTTTAAATATTGTATTAATTAATGATATAATGTGTAATAAATTGTAATTGAATAAAATTAGTGTTGTGGTAGTAATTATAAGGCTTGTTGTAGATAATAAACTTATAAATGTGATTAAATGTAGAAAAGGCGACAATTGTTATTTGTTACTAATTTATTTAATCAATTATAATTAAATGTAATTAAATATTACGTAAATGGAAATTAAGATGAAATTAGAGAATATTCAATGTTTACTATGCCTATAGAGTAATAATTGATTGAATAAAAAGATTGAAACCAAATTTAATCAATTTATTGGAGTTAAAATATAATTTATTGGATTTAATTACAGTTGAAATTGAACACTGTAATTAGTGAGATATTTAACACTGAATTGATGTGTAAATTTGTTTTAAATTATTGTAAATGTATAAGGAATCAAAAATGAAAAAATTGGTTAATTATAAAATTTGAATTGAGGAAAAATAAGTGATTTAATTAATTTAATATAAATTTATTAAATTAACGTGAAAATAGCCATTTTGGCCACTGTCTCGGATTTCGACAAAACCAGTTTCATCGGATCCGTAACAGTAAACATTATAGTATTTCAAGTTTCGTAGCGATCGGACTTGTCGTTTGATCGTACGGGCTCGAAACGCGTAGAAATCAATTTAATTAAATTCAATTGAAATCAGTTTGAAATAAACTGATTTTAAAGCTAACTTCTTCATACGATGGAGTTAGGACTTGAAACCTATTCCATTGAGTTTAAAACTACCGAAAACTACTTTAACAATTGTGCACGTGATGGAGATTCTAGAAATGAAGTAGGATGGTTTGGTCTACGATTCTGTATGAGGTATTTACGTGACCCTGACTCCCGTGAGTCAGCTTAGATGTGACGACCCGCAAATCTGTACCCTTTGAATCGACAATAAACCACACATGTCCGACCCAAAAAGCACAGACTGATGGAAAGTCATGAGAAAGAAAAGAAGAGAGAAGAAGAGAAGAGAAGAAAGAGAGAAGATAGAACCAAACAGAACAATATAGAATCTCACATCGCAGCGGAAAACATATAATATCATATCAATGATCTTTACAAAACAGAAACCGTATGTACATACATCAATCAGAGTTCAACAATCAATCACTAGTTATCAGCCTGGACAGTTATAATAACATGTCCTTACAATTGCCGATAATATACAACAACAATAATGCGCAAAGCGGATAATCAAAACAGATACGTGTATACAAAAATGAAGATCTCCAGCTCTCTTGCTGAAGCTCCAAAAGCACCAAATCTGAACCTATAAATATACTCGGTCTGACACGAACATTGAAAGGGAAGAATGCTCGGATCAGTCTGGTAAACCAGCGTGAGAAACACATTCAACTGAATTTATTAAATTACCAAACTTTTCCTTTTCAAAACAAAAGTATCTCGTAAGACACGCCACACATAAACACGGACATGTTTTTACCTTACGATAACTAAAACATTTCATATCAAATCATCTGATATTATACTAATGTCTAGTATATACAAATAATATTAATCATAGCCGAAATTGTTACCATTATTAAATTCCAGCATACTAGGCTCTACAAATAAAATGGCAGGTACGTAGTGGAGTTTGGATTTCTATATAAATGACCAGGTGAAGGGACTACCTTCCGAAGGGTACATCTCTAGAGGAATGTACCGAGAAACCATCACAAAGTTCCTCTATCAACACAAGACCGGCCTACCTCTATAACTAGGTAGTACCGAATATGTCATCCCCCGGTCATTACCGACCTTTTTCGAGGGCCCTCATAGCATACAAACCACAATAATCAGATACACGACGTCATAGCGTGTAAAGATATATCTCAAAGAGGATGATCATATCCTACTTGGGAGCGACCCACTTAGCCCTGCTGCATCTAACCCTGTTTCGGTCATTTCTGTTTGATGAGGCCTGAGAAGTAACGATTACCTTTCACAAATCATGTATCACATCACTTTGAATGCCACGCGGCCATTTCCATTGACTACTAATTGCCTTCCACAAAAATACAACCCTTAAGCTCATAAGTCTCAAGGAGGGTGTTAAGCTAAGAGAAGTTGCCTTCTCCGCCACCATATAGATGTACGTTTGTAAAAACTAATGTATGTAATCTTAGAAATGCAATGTTAGATAAACATCCATATAAGTTTTCCAGGAACAGGACAAACCGAAGGTACTTTCCTACTACATCCTGTCGGGAAATCCCTAGGATTAGTAGCGATAGCCCGTGCAATGGATATTTCATAATGAAGAGACTACTGCTACTATATGTATATTGGTATTTTAACCCCAAATGATCAACAAGCAGTCCTTCACTATGAAAATCCTAAATCACAATATCATCATAACCAACCTGCACAATCATCGCATAAATGTTGGTCCGAAGTGGTTTTTAAATAAATCTGATCCTAGTCTATTCGCACCAACAACGCAAAAGCGTTACTCAACCTCACACAGAAACTAAGTCTCATAGACTTATCATGTTTCCAACTTTCAACTTGCTATCCTTCGGCCAAGAAGGAAGCTCGATAGATTGGAGTAATACTCCGCACTACACGAATCAACATACTCAACACAAACGATAATCAAGCCTACACAGAAGGCTACGTACCAAGTATATGACTAAATAGTTCCCACATCAAGTCGAGGAACTAAAATGGCCAAATTTGATAGTCGGTTATTTAACTATCAAAGCAAACAAACAAATATTCAGCACCATAAGAAATCACTTGGCCCTTTAATTAATCTTTAATTAATTAAATCACTTTCCAAATATTCACTTCAAATTATCTTTTAAAAAGGATATAATTCCTAAACCATTTCAATATTTCACTATTTTGGAAAACATCTCTTAAACATATTTATTTGGGCCAAAACGAATGTTGCGTAAAACATCGTTAAGACAACCCAAAATCACTAGTATAAGGATTCAAAAATTAGATAGATATATAAATCCTATATACTATACAAAATATCTCCTTTTGAAAATCATTTACTATAACAACAGTGTTATAGTCCATCATTTCCTTACTTCTCGAAAACGTCTATTTCAACAATGAATGTTGAAATCTATGTATTCGATACTTAACACATTTTTAAAAAAAATTCAAACCATTTAACTCCATTTAAAAATATCACTTTTCAACACATTTATTCAATTTAAAAAAATTATTCACTGTCCAAAATCGTGAATATAATTCTCTATCAAAATTAAATATTTCTACACATTTAATTAAAAAGATTATCCACTATCCAAAATCATGAATGTATTTCCTTTACCAAATTTATCACTTATACACATTTTATTAAAGGATTATCCACTGTCCAAAATTGTGGATGTAATTCCTTTACCAAATTTATCACTTATACACATTTTATTAAAGGATTATCCACTGTCCAAAATCGTGGATGAAATTCCTTTAATAAACTTATATATCTATTTTATCAATTTAAATTGATTTCACATTTATAAAACAATGTTTATAAATTCACATTTCTATTTTATAAAAACTTCAATTTATAAAATTCTTTTATTAACAAATTTCATTTGTATCTCATTTACATGCCAAAATCCAATTTATAAGTTAATTACTTATAATCTATTTTATTTCCAAAATTCATTCTTTTTATAACTTCACAATTTCATAAATCTTAATCACTTATAAGATTCATTTATAACTTCACTTTAACGCTTATAAAACTCCTTTACAATCCCATTATTTTTATTTATAAAATATCAATTTTATAAATCTTATATATAAACCATTTATAATAATTCAAAAATATCATTTTAAACTATTTTACAAAATAGTTATCTCCATATTCAAAAAATCACATTTCGATATATTTCACGAAAACCATAATTTTTATAACATAAAATTATAACATTTATTTATTTAAAATAAATTCATTTCCTTAACAATTCAAAATTCATATATTTTCAAAATCACTTTGAAATCCTTATTAAATTGAAATCATCAATTTAATCTTTTAAATTATCAAAAATAGGCCCAATGCTGCAACAGCACTAAGTACATCAATCACGGCATCCAAAACATCATATATCATATTATGACAGCATATATATCAATATTTGTAAATAAAATCAACACCGGTGAGGAATCCAGTTGGATCCCTCCAACCTATCACCTGCAACAAATATACATATGATAATATGTGTACAATGTCCTCTTCGAGGTAGACGCGCGTACAAAAGGTCATCCGCTCATACACGGAAACGTATAGGGTCTCATCTGCTCCAATAGGCAGGAATATATCCAAATACCAATCAATATATATATAATATATCATATATCATCCAAACAATCATCAATCAGCATAAATAAATTTATTCTCACATATATAAAAATATCAGTGAGACAAAAAGTGTGAGTTGTACTCACTTTGGTTTCAATAGCAGTTGCAGTGTTTTATTCCGAATAAAATTAAACAGACGTTTAATTTTACCGAAAATTTACACTAGCTCCAATCAACTCCAAACCTGCTCTAAAATGCAGTGCTCGTCAATATGGACCAATCGCAACTTGTTTCGTCAAAAACGGACCTCGTATGAAGAAGTTATGACGTTTTAAAGTTTGTACGAATTAAAATATATATAAATTTACAATTTTCTTTTAAATTTTTAAACCTTCTATACATCAGATGTAACGACCCAGAATTTCGAACAAATTAAATTGAAAATATTTAATTAATTTTAAATATTTGAACGATGATTTAATTTGAATCCCCGATATAAATTTGAAATTGGCGATTAAATTATAAAATTTAATCTATTGAATACTGAATAAAAATTTGAATCTTCAATTTTAAGCTGGAGAAAAATATTTCAAAAGCTTTTAAAATTCGTATTGATGATACTGAAGATAATAGAAGCTTCAGAAATGAATTCAGAAGTGATTTGATCGGTTTTGAATTTTTATCGTTCGAGTCGATATTTGAAAATAGTCAATTTTCACACAGTCTCGGAATTCGACGAAACCAGTTCCATTGGGTCCGTAATATTGAATTATTGTCGGACTTCCAATTTCGTATTTAACGGAGTTGCCGTGTAACCGTACGGCATGAAAACGCGTTAAAACAAAAAGAAATTCAATTTTAAAATTTAAATTTAAATTGGTTGCCGACATCAGAAGGAAGGCACGACACTCTCCCTTATATCACGCCTTCAATCACGATACAAAAATCGTGCAGAGCATGCCTTGACAATTTTTAAATCCCCTCCCTCTTCATTTTAAATCAAACGAAACCATTTTTGTTTCAAATAAAAAGAAATCATGGCCGCTCTATCGAACTCCAGGCGAGCCACTTTCGTTCGTTCGAAATCGATTAGGGAATAAAGAAATCGTTTTCCCCTTTCTCGTTCTTCACAAAATCAGAAGGATAATGGCTGAAACCCTATCGCACAGGCATCCTCGTCGCAAGATCAAAGGGAAGGCTCGCGATAATAATCGCGTGGAAATAAGAGCGAAGCAGCGTCGACGTCAATTGGGGGCTCGTCTGGGATGATATCGCGATGTCAGAGGCTTATTCGAGAAACTTGCAAGGTCGAGGCGACTCGCGTAGGGGCGGCAAGCAGTTAAATTTTGTGACTGTGGTGGTCTCGCGATTGATTCGTGATTGAAGGAGGGGTTTTAGTTTCGTTTGTGAGCACGGAGGCGATTCTGGGAGCATGGGCACGAGCGCGGCACTCGCGTTCGACTGGAGGCATTGGGGTTTTCGAGCGATGGGGGGTATCACGACTAATCGAAGTGGTGGCTGTTGGTTCGTCATGGGTCGTCGTCAGTGGAATGAAGATCGAGGCCAGGGTCAAGTGCTTGGTGGTTAGTGTGCGTTGTCAGGTGAGGCCGGAATCGAGTGTGTCAGGGAAATTTCCAGTCGAGTTCGTGGAGGAGCAGTGCTCGTCGATTCGCGAGCATAGCTGGGTCTTCTTTAACAGTGAGGTATATTATCAATTACAAATAATTGTTTTTATTATTTTGAAACAGTAATTGTAAAATGTTGATTTCAAAGCAGTCTTGTTTTTTTTAAGAAAAATAAAATAAATTAATTAATCAACTTGAATCAGCTATGTATATATAAATAGAGGACAACAAGATATATTTATTTCATTTACCAGATACTGACTAAGTTTAGCATATATAGATTGAAATATATATATATAAATATTTATAAAAACCAGATTTTAACCTCTGTAGATTTATATAACTCATTTTATAAATATATGTGATCTCAAAGAGAAAAATACGTACATTGTTTTTAGACTCACAAAATATATTTTTTTATGATGTATAAGATGATTAATTTGTTAATTGGCTTATTATTATTTATAGTTTCTAAGGATACTTTATCTAATAGGAAATTTATCGATAGATTTGTTTGAAATAAAAATAAAATTTAAAAGAGGTAATTAAGTAACTCTTTTAAAAAGAAATTTGATCATTCGATTTGTTCGAATATTAACAAATCATATATAATGTTATGAAGGTCTATAAAATCAAGAAAATCAACCTGGAATGGAAAATGGGATTGCTAAATTAAATGCTAAGGTGAGATCTTCTCACTCAAAATTTAAAGTGGAATTATTGCAGTTATTGATTGATTTGTTTTGATTGCTATTGAATGTGCTATTAGATATAATAGGATATATCTATATATATATATAGCAGTATATACATATTGGCATATGTATATATTGGATTGATTGATTTCCCGCCTCGTATAGCGGATGAGACCCTATTGCGCCGTTAGTAAGCGGATTTATAAAAACCCATATACCGCGATAATTCCGTACTGGAGCGGAATTGGTATTGTGCTAACGTCTTTGGATGCAGGGAAACAGGTTGGAGGGATCCAACTGGATTCCTCACCAGTAGTTATTTATTTACAGGATTGATGTATATTCTGTTATCGTATGTTGATATATGATGTTGATGTTGTGATTAACTAATTGATGCGTTGCATCATTGGATTCAATTTTTTTGAAGTTTTAAAATAACGATTTTTAACTTTAAAAGAGATTTTTTAAAAGTGATTATTTGAAAGTATACGTTTTATTTGAATTTTTGAATTGATTTACTTCAAATAAATAAATGTTATAAATTTAAAGTTATGGGAATTATAATGTTTGTAAATTATAACCGAGAGATAAAATTTCTTTTGAAATAAATGATTAAATCATAAATAAAAAGATTTGAATTGAGATTTTTGAATTATTAAAACGATGTATATAAAAGATGTATAAAATTTGATTTTTATAAATATAAAATATTGGGATTATAAAACGAGTTTTTATAAGTGCTAAAATGAAGAAAAAAGGGATGGTATAAGTGAACGAAATTTTATATTTATAAATTATGAAGTTACAAAATAAATAGATTTTTGTAAAACAAAAGACTTATGAGTGATTTACTTATAAATCGGGTTTCGACATTTTAATTAAGAGTTGTGGATAAATATGAATGGTTTATAGACGAGATTTATAAAATATATATTTTATAAATCCAAACAATGGAATTTTAAACGTAGTTCGGTTGTTGTAAAAAAATAAGATTTTAAATGAAATCTTATAAGGAATAAGATTTAAAATTTGTGAAGCCTTAATGGAACGAATGTTATAAATCCATGAAGTATAAGTACTTAACCTCTAATATGGACTTTTGGTATATAAAGTTGAGTTAAAAAAGGAATTGAATTATAAAGAAGTTTTATAAATCAAAGTTGTTAGAAAATAGAAATAGGATTTATAAATGTTGTTTTATAAATTCGAAATCAATTGGATTTGATAAAGTAAATATAGGAGATTATTAAAGAAGATATATTCGCGATTTTGGATAGCGAATTATCTTTGAAATAAATGTGTAGAAATGATTGAAATTAAGTTAAGTGAATTTTATTCACGATTTGGGACAGTGAATATATTGTTAAGGAAAATGGACTTATTTTCGAAGAAGGGATATTAAAAATAAAGTTAAACGTTTTAAAGATGTTTTAAAAATGTATTATGTACCGAAATCATAGATTTCAACATTCATTGTTGAAATAGACGTTTTCGAGAAATAAGGAAATGGTGGACTATAACACTGTTGTTATAGTAAATGATTTCCGAAAGGAAATGTTTTTATCTAGTATTGGGATTTACATATCTATCTTAATTTCGAATCCCTATACTAGTGATTTTTGAGTCGTCGTAACGATGTTTTACGTAACATTCGTTTTGACTCAAATTGATGTTGTTATAGAAAATAGATTTCCTTAAAGAATGAATATATACTTAATTTGATTTAAGTATATCGAATATTTTCAAATGTTGAAAATAAATAGATTTGTGAAATACTTATTATTAAATAAGTATGGAAATGCTTTTCCAAAATGAAATGAAATGTTTTTGAGAATTTATCTTCTTAAAGATAAATCGAAAGTGAATATGTGAAATCGAATATCAGTAGATATTTGAAAATATAAATTCACTATGGAATTTATAAAAGAAATGGGAATTTGTTTAAAAATAAATATTGATTTATTTTTGAAGTGTGGAAATTCTATATCTAGTAAAGATATTTTTGGAAGATGAAATAATTTGGAAAATTATTTGGAATCTGATGATGTTGCACATCTTTATTGATAGTTAAATAACCGACTATCAATAATTACCTTGAATTGGTATTTGTTGTGAATTGGATGAAATTGAATGCCACACTTATTTTTGAATAATCGCTCACTATTCGGGTTAGCCGAGAAAGGACCATGGGGTCGTATAACCCATTCCGAATATGTGATACGTCGTTATGAATTGCATTCGAAGACCGGTGTTGAAGACCGGATATTTTTGAAAACGGAAGGATTACCGTCGAGTTACTCTACATCGGCTGATCTCCGGTTTAGAGGTTTTATCACCCTTAGTGACGGGAAGTCCGGACGTGATTAGAAAATTATTCGGAAATGCAAGGGCTTCGTGAGAAGTGCCTTCGGTTCTGTTCGATCCCGGAACAGACTTGTATGGATTGTGTGTCTGACGTTACAATTTGAGATATAAAGCTGATTTCTTTCAAATACATTTCTGTTGGTGGCGGAGAATTTATTCTCTTAGCTTAACACCCTTCTCTGAGACATACGAGCTCAGAGGTTATGTAGTTGAAATTTATCAGCGATATATCCCAATTTGGTAAAGTGGCATACTGAGTGTTGCTGTGAAATGATCAGTGTTTGATCATTTGTGATATGATCATTTGTTTGATCTTATATCTTTGTGATCATAGGTTGATCATTTTGTTTGACCCGAAGCAGGGCTTTGTAGAAAGCGTAGCTTTATGGACGAGACTTCATCGAGCCTCACACCCCGAAAATGGTCGAAACAGGAAGGATGCGGCAAGGTTCTAGGGAGTAGCGCCCCTTAGTGTATGTCATTCCTTCTGGATAAAGGTGGTATCATGGTATGGAGCCCAGATACTTAACCTCTGTGGTTACTGCATTATTTTTACTATGTGGTTTGTTGCGAATCGGGGATCCTCGGGAAGATCGGTGACGATCGGGGGATGGCATACGCGTGTCAGTAGTTACCTATTTTTGCAGAGGTAACCCGGCCTTGTGTTGGCAGAGATCCGGTTAGGTTCTCGGGTCGTCTATTCCAGGGACGTACCCATCGTGGATAGGAAGTTCCTTAGCCTGACCATTTGTTGGAAATCCAAAGAAACAATACGAGCCTTGTACGGTTTTAGTTGTAGAACCTGCCATCTAATATGGCAGCTATAGCAAGCATACTATAATGGTACCTATGCTGGCTAAGATTAATATTCTACTTTCGAAATGTTTTCTACACTATGCACTAATAATAATATAAAAAAAAATTTGATTTTTGCGTAGTAAGCATCTTTGACTATCATAAGAAGAAATCTCCTCCAAGTCTGCGTTTGCATTGTGTGTGTGGCGGGAGGTCTTATGGTAGTTTCATTTTCCAAAAGCATTGCGAATTGACATTAAAAGTTTTCCTGTTGTTTATTTTAAAGATAAACTGTTTTACGATCTCACACCAGCCACCATGACTGACTCGGAGTTTATTGTTCCCTTCTAAACTCTGGGTGCCCACCAATTTCCACACGGGCAGCCTAGAGTTAGATTATTAGGTTATCTGGATATTCTGGAGCTTTGGAGATAAGCTGGATGGCGAGACGTAGTATTTGTATCTGATAGTATTTATTCCGCTGTGTATTCTGTATGAGGACAAGTTTATATAACTGTCCATTGTTGTATATTGACTCTGATTGATGTATGTATAAACTGATATAGTTCTTTGTTTTAAAAGACTAGTGTTTATCTATTATATATTGTTCCGCTGCGATGTGTAAGATTCTGATATTGTTTTCTGTTCTATTGTTCTTCCGTGTTGTTGTTCTTCTCCATTCTCTCTTCTTTTCTTCTTCTTCTACCTTTTTCTTTTTCTTAAAACCCTCACTATTGGAGTTTCCGGCACTCGATTTCTCGGCAGTCGATAAAGGGAGTATCGATGTCGAATTTTCGAAAGTCGAAAATTTCGGTATGTGACAAAGTGGTATCAGAGCATATGGTTAAGCGACAACCCTGCTCTGTTGGGTGTTACTCATTAGAGATAGAGTCAGTAGTACTCTAGAATGAGTTTGAGTGTAATAATAGATATGAGCGCGTATTTGTTAGTTAATATAAAATTGTTTTGTATTGTGATGATTGGTTTATTGAGTGGCATATGAACCTTCGTCGGCACAGTCTTGCAAAACTGTATCGAAGGGGTTTCTAAACGCTCGAATAGAACAGTTCGGCACAGTATTGTTTTAAAATAGGGTGAATGAAATAATTTTACCCAAATCTATTTTTGTATAGAAAAGAAATGATTTTTCTGTAAATTATTACAGTATATGGTTGCATGGTTGCTAGAAGTAATAATATTAAATTATTCCCATTGGAATTAAGTAAGAAATTGAAATCGTAACTCCAAAGTTAAGAAATAAATCCATATATAAATGAGATTTAAGAATGTAAATTATAAATGTGAATTGTAATTTAAAACGGAATTCCAGAGGAGTATTTGGAAATGTTTTGAAAAGGATTTGAAAATTTTGGAGAGTTGAAAGTTTAAATCTTTTTGATTTGAAAATGAATTTTAAAGGTTTGAAAAATGTTTTGAAGAGATGAAAAGCTCTAAACTCTTTTCGGTCGCTGGAAAATAATTCCGATGATGATCGCGACATCACCGGTGTTCATTTTCGGGTTTCCAGAAGAGAAATTGCTGCCATATTGTTTTAAATGGAAAATTTGGGTTTTTTTTTGAAAATTCAAAGGATAATTTGAATTGTTTTCAAAATGATTTTTGAAGGTTGGTAAAACTCTGGAATACCATATAAAAACATTTATGAAATATTATTAAATTGATAACTTATACAAATTGAATTTAGATAGAATAAATTTAACTTAAAGATGAAGTTAAATAAATGTAAGTACAAGTGAATCAATTGTGATTTAATGAAAGCGAAATTGAAAGTTAAATTAGTGAAATTAAACCTTGAATTGTGAACTAAATAAAAGAATGGTTCGGAATTGCAAATAAATTCAAGTAAGAAGAAATAAATTTCAAATGAATGGAATTTACAATTGTAAGTGGAAAAAAAAAATTGAAACTGAATGTTGAAACAAATTTGAATTGTGTGAAATAAAATGAAGCTTTAAGAATAGTTTGAAGTGAACTAAAGATAATTGATGAAATTCAATATTCAGAAGTCAACTGAATCTAAATTAGATTGAAAGTGTAAATTAAATTCAAATGAATGTGAAATGTGAAATTGAATGATAATGGATATAACTTCAATAGTAAACTAGAAATGGTATAAGGAGTTGATATTAGAAGTTTGTAATAAAAGATTTGCAAAATGGTTTGAATGTTGTAACTAGATATTATGGCTAGTAGATATACAGGTATAAAGGAAATTGAATTTGATTTCACAGATAATTTGAATTGCTCGACAAAAGGTACGTATTTGAATTATAATATGAGTTTTTGATGATTTCTTGTCTAGCCGCTTGGCTTTTTCTTTTTCTTTTCGAAATCTGAGAGTCCGTAGGGACGTTTTGTAGTCGTGCCGTATTAGCCGCGCAAAGGAGACGCTGGCGAAATTTTTCGGAAATTTAGGGCGTTAGAAAAAATTTTGGGAAAATTTGAAAGTTTAAATTTGAATTTAAACTTGAATTTGAATTTTGAAGAAAACAATGGTGTTTGAAAACTATGAAAGGTTTAGAAATTGAGTTGAATTAATAACGAATCTTTAGTAGAAAGATTTGTTTTGAAATTTGATAAAACTATTGGATTGTGAAAGATAGTAGACGAGTTAAGGACCATTTTTCCTAACTTATAATTTCGAGGACGAAATTCTTTTAAGGAGGGAAGTCTGTAACGACCCAGAATTTCGAACAAATTAAATTGAAAATATTTAATTAATTTTAAATATTTGAACGATGATTTAATTTGAATCCCCGATATAAATTTGAAATTGGCGATTAAATTATAAAATTTAATCTATTGAATACTGAATAAAAATTTGAATCTTCAATTTTAAGCTGGAGAAAAATATTTCAAAAGCTTTTAAAATTCGTATTGATGATACTGAAGATAATAGAAGCTTCAAAAATGAATTCAGAAGTGATTTGATCGGTTTTGAATTTTTATCGTTCGAGTCGATATTTGAAAATAGTCAATTTTCACACAGTCTCGGAATTCGACGAAACCAGTTCCATTGGGTCCATAATATTGAATTATTGTCGGACTTCCAATTTCGTATTTAACGGAGTTGCCGTGTAACCGTACGGCATGAAAACGCGTTAAAACAAAAAGAAATTCAATTTTAAAATTTAAATTTAAATTGGTTGCCGACATCAGAAGGAAGGCACGACACTCTCCCTTATATCACGCCTTCAATCACGATACAAAAATCGTGCAGAGCATGCCTTGACAATTTTTAAATCCCCTCCCTCTTCATTTTAAATCAAACGAAACCATTTTTGTTTCAAATAAAAAGAAATCATGGCCGCTCTATCGAACTCCAGGCGAGCCACTTTCGTTCGTTCGAAATCGATTAGGGAATAAATAAATCGTTTTCCCCTTTCTCGTTCTTCACAAAATCAGAAGGATAATGGCTGAAACCCTATCGCACAGGCATCCTCGTCGCAAGATCAAAGGGAAGGCTCGCGATAATAATCGCGTGGAAATAAGAGCGAAGCAGCGTCGACGTCAATTGGGGGCTCGTCTGGGATGATATCGCGATGTCAGAGGCTTATTCGAGAAACTTGCAAGGTCGAGGCGACTCGCGTAGGGGCGGCAAGCAGTTAAATTTTGTGACTGTGGTGGTCTTGCGATTGATTCGTGATTGAAGGAGGGGTTTTAGTTTCGTTTGTGAGCACGGAGGCGATTCTGGGAGCATGGGCACGAGCGCGGCACTCGCGTTCGACTGGAGGCATTGGGGTTTTCGAGCGATGGGGGGTATCACGACTAATCGAAGTGGTGGCTGTTGGTTCGTCATGGGTCGTCGTCAGTGGAATGAAGATCGAGGCCAGGGTCAAGTGCTTGGTGGTTAGTGTGCGTTGTCAGGTGAGGCCGGAATCGAGTGTGTCAGGGAAATTTCCAATCGAGTTCGTGGAGGAGCAGTGCTCGTCGATTCGCGAGCATAGCTGGGTCTTCTTTAACAGTGAGGTATATTATCAATTACAAATAGTTGTTTTTATTATTTTGAAACAGTAATTGTAAAATGTTGATTTCAAAGCAGTCTTGTTTTTTTTTAAGAAAAATAAAATAAATTAATTAATCAACTTGAATCAGCTATGTATATATAAATAGAGGACAACAAGATATATTTATTTCATTTACCAGATACTGACTAAGTTTAGCATATATAGATTGAAATATATATATATAAATATTTATAAAAACCAGATTTTAACCTCTGTAGATTTATATAACTCATTTTATAAATATATGTGATCTCAAAGAGAAAAATATGTACATTGTTTTTAGACTCACAAAATATATTTTTTTATGATGTATAAGATGATTAATTTGTTAATTGGCTTATTATTATTTATAGTTTCTAAGGATACTTTATCTAATAGGAAATTTATCGATAGATTTGTTTGAAATAAAAATAAAATTTAAAAGAGGTAATTAAGTAACTCTTTTAAAAAGAAATTTGATCATTCGATTTGTTCGAATATTAACAAATCATATATAATGTTATGAAGGTCTATAAAATCAAGAAAATCAACCTGGAATGGAAAATGGGATTGCTAAATTAAATGCTAAGGTGAGATCTTCTCACTCAAAATTTAAAGTGGAATTATTGCAGTTATTGATTGATTTGTTTTGATTGCTATTGAATGTGCTATTAGATATAATAGGATATATCTATATATATAGCAGTATATACATATTGGCATATGTATATATTGGATTGATTGATTTCCCGCCTCGTATAGCGGATGAGACCCTATTGCGCCGTTAGTAAGCGGATTTATAAAAACCCATATACCGCGATAATTCCGTACTGGAGCGGAATTGGTATTGTGCTAACGTCTTTGGATGCAGGGAAACAGGTTGGAGGGATCCAACTGGATTCCTCACCAGTAGTTATTTATTTACAGGATTGATGTATATTCTGTTATCGTATGTTGATATATGATGTTGATGTTGTGATTGACTAATTGATGCGTTGCATCATTGGATTCAATTTTTTTGAAGTTTTAAAATAACGATTTTTAACTTTAAAAGAGATTTTTTAAAAGTGATTATTTGAAAGTATACGTTTTATTTGAATTTTTGAATTGATTTACTTCAAATAAATAAATGTTATAAATTTAAAGTTATGGGAATTATAATGTTTGTAAATTATAACCGAGAGATAAAATTTCTTCTGAAATAAATGATTAAGTCATAAATAAAAAGATTTGAATTGAGATTTTTGAATTATTAAAACGATGTATATAAAAGATGTATAAAATTTGATTTTTATAAATATAAAATATTGGGATTATAAAACGAGTTTTTATAAGTGCTAAAATGAAGAAAAAAGGGATGGTATAAGTGAACGAAATTTTATATTTATAAATTATGAAGTTACAAAATAAATAGATTTTTGTAAAACAAAAGACTTATGAGTGATTTACTTATAAATCGGGTTTCGACATTTTAATTAAGAGTTGTGGATAAATATGAATGGTTTATAGACGAGATTTATATAATATATATTTTATAAATCCAAACAATGGAATTTTAAACGTAGTTCGGTTGTTGTAAAAAAATAAGATTTTAAATGAAATCTTATAAGGAATAAGATTTAAAATTTGTGAAGCCTTAATGGAACGAATGTTATAAATCCATGAAGTATAAGTACTTAACCTCTAATATGGACTTTTGGTATATAAAGTTGAGTTAAAAAAGGAATTGAATTATAAAGAAGTTTTATAAATCAAAGTTGTTAGAAAATAGAAATAGGATTTATAAATGTTGTTTTATAAATTCGAAATCAATTGGATTTGATAAAGTAAATATAGGAGATTATTAAAGAAGATATATTCGCGATTTTGGATAGCGAATTATCTTTGAAATAAATGTGTAGAAATGATTGAAATTAAGTTAAGTGAATTTTATTCACGATTTGGGACAGTGAATATATTGTTAAGGAAAATGGACTTATTTTCGAAGAAGGGATATTAAAAATAAAGTTAAACGTTTTAAAGATGTTTTAAAAATGTATTATGAACCGAAATCATAGATTTCAACATTCATTGTTGAAATAGACGTTTTCGAGAAATAAGGAAATGGTGGACTATAACACTGTTGTTATAGTAAATGATTTCCGAAAGGAAATGTTTTTATCTAGTATTGGGATTTACATATCTATCTTAATTTCGAATCCCTATACTAGTGATTTTTGAGTCATCGTAACGATGTTTTACGTAACATTCGTTTTGACTCAAATTGATGTTGTTATAGAAAATAGATTTCCTTAAAGAATGAATATATACTTAATTTGATTTAAGTATATCGAATATTTTCAAATGTTGAAAATAAATAGATTTGTGAAATACTTATTATTAAATAAGTATGGAAATGCTTTTCCAAAATGAAATGAAATGTTTTTGAGAATTTATCTTCTTAAAGATAAATCGAAAGTGAATATGTGAAATCGAATATCAGTAGATATTTGAAAATATAAATTCACTATGGAATTTATAAAAGAAATGGGAATTTGTTTAAAAATAAATATTGATTTATTTTTGAAGTGTGGAAATTCTATATCTAGTAAAGATATTTTTGGAAGATGAAATAATTTGGAAAATTATTTGGAATCTGATGATGTTGCGCATCTTTATTGATAGTTAAATAACCGACTATCAATAATTACCTTGAATTGGTATTTGTTGTGAATTGGATGAAATTGAATGCCACACTTATTTTTGAATAATCGCTCACTATTCGGGTTAGCCGGGAAAGGACCATGGGGTCGTATAACCCATTCCGAATATGTGATACGTCGTTATGAATTGCATTCGAAGACCGGTGTTGAAGACCGGATATTTTTGAAAACGGAAGGATTACCGTCGAGTTACTCTACATCGGCTGATCTCCGGTTTAGAGGTTTTATCACCCTTAGTGACGGGAAGTTCGGACGTGATTAGAAAATTATCCGGAAATGCAAGGGCTTCGTGAGAAGTGCCTTCGGTTCTGTTCGATCCCGGAACAGACTTGTATGGATTGTGTGTCTGACGTTACAATTTGAGATATAAAGCTGATTTCTTTCAAATACATTTCTGTTGGTGGCGGAGAATTTATTCTCTTAGCTTAACACCCTTCTCTGAGACATACGAGCTCAGAGGTTATGTAGTTGAAATTTATCAGCGATATATCCCAATTTGGTAACGTGGCATACTGAGTGTTGCTGTGAAATGATCAGTGTTTGATCATTTGTGATATGATCATTTGTTTGATCTTATATCTTTGTGATCATAGGTTGATCATTTTGTTTGACCCGAAGCAGGGCTTTGTAGAAAGCGTAGCTTTGTGGACGAGACTTCATCGAGCCTCACACCCCGAAAATGGTCGAAACAGGAAGGATGCGGCAAGGTTCTAGGGAGTAGCGCCCCTTAGTGTATGTCATTCCTTCTGGATAAAGGTGGTATCATGGTATGGAGCCCAGATACTTAACCTCTGTGGTTACTGCATTATTTTTACTATGTGGTTTGTTGCGAATCGGGGATCCTCGGGAAGATCGGTGACGATCGGGGGATGGCATACGCGTGTCAGTAGTTACCTATTTTTGCAGAGGTAACCCGGCCTTGTGTTGGCAGAGATCCGGTTAGGTTCTCGGGTCGTCTATTCCAGGGACGTACCCATCGTGGATAGGAAGTTCCTTAGCCTGACCATTTGTTGGAAATCCAAAGAAACAATACGAGCCTTGTACGGTTTTAGTTGTAGAACCTGCCATCTAATATGGCAGCTATAGCAAGCATACTATAATGGTACCTATGCTGGCTAAGATTAATATTCTACTTTCGAAATGTTTTCTACACTATGCACTAATAATAATATAAAAAAAAAATTTGATTTTTGCGTAGTAAGCATCTTTGACTATCATAAGAAGAAATCTCCTCCAAGTCTGCGTTTGCATTGTGTGTGTGGCGGGAGGTCTTATGGTAGTTTCATTTTCCAAAAGCATTGCGAATTGACATTAAAAGTTTTCCTGTTGTTTATTTTAAAGATAAACTGTTTTACGATCTCACACCAGTCACCATGACTGACTCGGAGTTTATTGTTCCCTTCTAAACTCTGGGTGCCCACCAATTTCCACACGGGCAGCCTAGAGTTAGATTATTAGGTTATCTGGATATTCTAGAGCTTTGGAGATAAGTTGGATGGCGAGACGTAGTATTTGTATCTGATAGTATTTATTCCGCTGTGTATTCTGTATGAGGACAAGTTTATATAACTGTCCATTGTTGTATATTGACTCTGATTGATGTATGTATAAACTGATATAGTTCTTTGTTTTAAAAGACTAGTGTTTATCTATTATATATTGTTCCGCTGCGATGTGTAAGATTCTGATATTGTTTTCTGTTCTGTTGTTCTTCCGTGTTGTTGTTCTTCTCCATTCTCTCTTCTTTTCTTCTTCTTCTACCTTTTTCTTTTTCTTAAAACCCTCACTATTGGAGTTTCCGGCACTCGATTTCTCGGTAGTCGATAAAGGGAGTATCGATGTCGAATTTTCGAAAGTCGAAAATTTCAGTATGTGACATCAGAGCCATTGATTTTCGCTTGATCAAATCAGGTCATGCCTTGCTCCTTCTCCCACGCGTGAACAACCCAGTGAAAATCGAACCCATAGCCGTCTACAAACCCTAATTGACGTGGCCTCTACGACCACTTGGACAACGATCAGAGCCTGCCATTTCGAAGCTCTATGCGAGCACCTCCTTCGGCCACAACATCATGGAGCTCGGCCTCCTCCATGCATAGATAAACGCATCCAAAGATCGAACGAATGCGGGCCTCTAGCTCTCTCCACGTCGCGAATCAGACGATCACCGCCGTTGAAGTTGAAGATCTCGCGATGCCCTACAACTTTGTAGTTGAGTGTTTTTTGTATAGATTGAAGGATTGGAAGAGATCGAGGGAAGAAGGAGAGTGATTTCTGGCCATTAAACTGTAAATGGCGGCTAGCCCTAGTTGGTTTAGGGTTTTGTGAAAATGGTGAAAAAAGTTGGCCTTTTATAGAAAATTTCGCGACACTATTCACCCAAAATTTTTCCGAACTCAAACGAAGCGTGCCGCCTGGCGTTTATAATGTTTTACCTCTATTCCGAACACAATGGAATATATATCGGGAGCCAATTCGATCGTATTTGGAAGATAGGTTTTCGAATTGACTTATTTAAATTTAAAATTTACTTAAACAGATTTCTACGTGTTTTAGCTTGCCACGGACAAACCGTAAATCCGATTGACACGAAATTTGAAATCCTACAATAATATAACATTACTGATCCAATGAAACTAGTTTTGTCGAAATCCAAGACTGCGTGAAAAATGACTATTTTCACTCGTTGATTAAATATCAAAATATTCAATTTCTGTAAATTAACTTTTAATTAAATTTTAAAATTTCTCTAACATCATTCTAATTCAAATAGGATTTTATTCAACTTTATAAATCATTTTTATTTACATTAAATTCAAAATAAATTATTTACACAATTTCAAATATTAAATTAACAATTCAATTATCTAATTAAACCACTATATTCGAAATATAAGTTATTCAGCTTATAAAATTTACTTGTGAATATTTAAAATCAATTAAATATACAAATTTCGAATGACTGAAATTCTAGGTCGTTACATTCTCCCCTACTTAAAAGAATTTCGTCCCCGAAATGACCCAGTAAGAAAAAGTCACAAAATCCATTTACTTTTCAAAAACAAATCGTTCAAACTAGATATCAAATTCATTCAAACCTTTTAGCTTTTCCAAAATCCATTAGTTAAACTTCTTATAAAAACTTTCCTAAGTTTTCACATCCATTCATAGTTATCTTTTCAAAACTAACCAATATCGTTTAACTTTTAACTCAAAATCAAAATTTTATTTATCAATTTTTTTTCAATTTTCCCAAAAAATTTCTTACACCTTAAATTTTCAAAAAATTTAACCAGCATCTCCTTTGTGCAGTTCGATCGTAGTAGGTTCACAACATACATATATCACAAATATACATCTCATCTTCGAAGATGAGGCATCCCGTAGGGAAAAAATATAAAAGTACGATATATAATTCGAGATATGTACCTTATATATTATTAGCGAGCATATACGGCTAATATAGCACGAAAGCGAGCTCCAAATGCGAAGCAAGCGCCATCTGCACCTACTAAACACTCAACAAACAATGAGAAACATGTATATGTGAAAAGTAATATCAATATACAACATATACCAATATAACAACTATATATGCCAATATAGCAAATGCAATCAAAAACAAAAAGTCTAACCATCAAACAACTATCATCCAACTAACATCCAACAAACCAATATCTATCCAATCAATCCCTAACCAAATCAATGTAAATTCATTACTCATTAATATTCATTGAATTGGTTTTCAATTTGTTCACATTTGATTCATTAACATTGGATTTTACTAACATCCATTTATACAAATTCAATTAGTTTACATTCACTAATTTACATTCATGTTAGTTCACTTCCAATTCAAATTAAATCAAATTCTATTCTATTTAGATTCAAGTACTACCATTTTGAATTCAATTATTTATAGCTTTCAATTTCATTAATTCAATTTCATTAACATTTAATGAATTTCTATTCAATCAACTAGCATCCATCTAACAACCAATGTATATCCAATATTACCAAATTAATTTAATTTAATCTACACTCAAACATTTATATTTACTTAGTTTACATTCAATTTGGTTTAACATTTTTAATTTCAATTGGCTTAATATCTAATTCATTTTCATTCAATTATTCAACTTCCGATTTCATTAGCTTTTAATGAATAAACACTTACATTCATTATTCTCTATCAATTCATTTACATTCTATTGATTATTCATTTCACAACTAAAGTTGAATTTCATTATATAACTCAAGTTCATATTCATTTAACTACTTCAGTTCATTAACTTCTTATTATTCAACTTTACTTTGCATATTTATTTTATTTATCAAAATTAACTTCATTCAACATCACTTAAGTTATGTTTCATTTCATCCTCACTTACATTTACTTTCACTATACAACTTAAGTTCATTTCTAATTTAATTCAACTTCTATCTTTTTTAACTCATTTCATTATCTTATTTCTTTTTCTTTTCTTGAGCCAAATTTCATTTTCAAGGTCATTTTATTTAACTTTTACTTAAGTCAAATTTCATATCACTATTCAAGTTTAGATTTTGTTTTCCTTAACAAAATTGTTTAACCATTTTAACTATTGGTTTTACTTACATTTTCTCATTTTATAAGTTATACAATTATTTATTTAAACTTCCGAATTCATATTATATAATCACTTATCTCTTACTTTTAATTTCTATTTCAATAACTTATCTAATCCAGTTCAAATCTAATCCAATTTATTTAACATTCCTTAAGTTAAATTTCAAATCATATATCTTATTATGCTAACTCAAATTTATTTTAACTTTACCAAAGCTAAAATTTATTATTTCATATTATAAGTCCAAAATTCATTTCACTTATATTTATCAATTACAACTTGGATTTTAAATTCAAATTTTCTTATCACAACAAAACTTAAATTTTTAATTTACTATTGGTAGCAAATCAATCACACAAAAACTCAAAAATGATACTGATGATGTTGCAGTCATCACCCTTATTATTTTCCAGCAATAGTAGTGAATTCAGTGCTTTATATTCGTTCAAAATCACCTTTATTATATTTATAAATCAAATTTATAAATTCTTGCTTATATAGTTTCACTTATTCACTTTACTTATATAAGATCATTCCAAATTTATTTATCTTATTTAGATTTATAACAATGTAACCTCTTTAAATTTGAAAAACAACTTTCAAAATCAACAGGATTCAAATTTTCAAATTCTTAGTTTTAAAATCCATTTTTATTTATAACTCATATTTATAAATATACTCATGTAGTTTCATTTCTTATATATAAGATTATTTCACAATTATATATCATATTAATTATAATTCGATACTATATAATTCATTAGCTTATATAATTTATTCATTTACAATTGTTGTTTTTATTAAGATTATTCAAACAGCTTTATTAACTTATATATATTTACATTTTCAAACAACCAAACAATCAATTTATATACACTTTAATAATTCCTGAAAATTATTTCCTTTATATACAAAATATAATCGAGGTAAAATTATTTCATTTACCTAATTTAAAAACAATACTATGTTGACTTGCCTCGTTTAAGTGTTTAGAAATTCCTATCGATAACATGGCGTCCCACATACCGATCAGAATTCACAAACAACTCAATGGATAAGTAAACACAATATAAAACATTTTATATCACTAACGAATATGCGCTCATATATATATATATATATATAATACACTCAAACTCAATCTAGGGCGCTACTGTCCCTATCTATACTGAGTACACATCAAAGCCTAGGAATATAAGCTTTGATACCAAATGTGACCACCTGCAAATCCATACCCTTTGAATCGACAATAAACCACACATGTCTGACCCAAAAAGCCCAGACTGACGGAAAGTCATGAGAAAGAAAAGAAGAGAGAAGAAGAGAAGAGAAGAAAGAGAGAAGATAGAACCAAACAGAACAATACAGAATCTCACATCGCAGCGAAAAACATATAATATCGTATCAATGATCTTTACAAAATAGAAACTGTATGTACATACATCAATCAGAGTTCAACAATCAATCAATAGTTATCAGCATGGACAGTTATAATAACATGAACTTACAATTGCCGATAATATAAAACAATAACAATGCACAAAGCAAAAAATCAAAACAGATACGTGTATACGAAAATGAAGATCTCCGGCTCTCCTGCTGAAGCTCCAAAATCACCAAATCTGAATCTGTAAATATACTCGGTCTGATCCGAGCATTGAAAGGGAAGAATGCCAGGATCAGTCTTAAAAACCAGCGTGAGAAACACACTCAACTAAATTTATTAAATTACCAAACTTTTCCTTTTCAAAACAAAAGTATCTCGTAAGACATTCCTACACATAAACACGGACATGTTTTTACCTTACGATAACTAAAACATTTCATATCAAATCATTTGATATTATACTGGTGTCTAGTATATACAAATAATATTAATCATAGCCGAAATTGTTACCATTATTAAATTCCAGCATCCTAGGCTCTACAAATAAAATGGCAGGTACGTAGTGCAGTTTGGATTTCCATACAAATGACCAAGTGAAGGGACTACCTTCCAAAGGGTACATCTCTAGAGGAATGTACCGAGAAACCACAAAAAGTTCCTCTATCAACACAAGACCGGCCTACCTCTATAACTAGGTAGTACCGAATATGTCATCCCCGGGTCGTTACCGACCTTTTCTGAGGGCCCTCATAGCATACAAACCACAATAATCAGATACACGACGTCATAGCGTGTAAAGAAATATCTAGAAGAGGATGATCATATCCTACTTGTGAGCGACCCACTTAGCCCTACTGCATCTAACCCTGTTTTGATCATTTTCGGTTGATGAGGCCTGAGAGATAACGATTACCTTTCACAAATCACATATCACATCACTTTGAATGCCACACGGCCATTTCCGTTGGCTACTAATTGCCTTCCACAAAAATACAACCCTTGAGCTCATACGTCTCAAAGAGGGTGTAAAGCTAAGAGAAGTTTCCTTCTCCACCACCAAATAGATATACGTTTGTAAAAACCAATGTACGTAATCTTAGAAATGCAATGTCAGACAAACATCCATACAAGTTGTCCGGGAACAGGACAAACCGAAGATACTTTCCTACTACATCCTGTCAGGAAATCCCTAGGATTAGTAGCGACAACCCTTGCAATGGATATTTCATAATGAAGATACTACTTCTACTATATGTATATTGGGATTTTAACCCCAAATGATCAACAAGCAGTCCTTCACTATGAAAATCCTAAATCACAATATCATCACAACCAACCTGCACAATCGTCGCATAAATGTTGGTCCGAAGTGGTTTTCAGATAAATCTGATCCCGGTCTCTTCGCACCAACAACGCAAAAGCGTTTCTCAACCTTACACAGAAACTAAGTCTCATAGACTTATCACGTATCCAACTTTCGACTTGCTATCCGTCGGCCAAGAAGGAAGCTCGATAGATTGGAGTAATACTCCGCACTACACGAATCAACATCCACAACACAAACGATAATCAAGCCTACACAGAAGGCTACGTACTAAGTGTACGACTAAAAGTTCCCACATCAAGTCGAGGAACTAAAATGACCAAATTTGATAGTCGGTTATTTAACTATCAAAGCAAACAAACAAATATTCAGCACCATAAGCAATCACTAGGCCCTTTAATTAATCTTTAATTAATTAAATAACTTTCCAAATATTCACTTCAAATTATCTTTTTAAAAAGATATAATTCCAAAACCATTTCAATATTTCACTATTTTGCAAAAAAACATCTCTTAAACATATTTATTTGGGTCAAAACGAATGTTGCGTAAAACATCGTTACGACAATCCAAAATCACTAGTATAGGGATTCGAAAATTAGATATATATATAAATCCCATATACTATACAAAATATCTTCTTTCGAAAATCATTTACTATAACAACAGTGTTATTGTCCATCATTTCCTTACTTCTCGAAAACGTCTATTTCAACAATGAATGTTGAAATCTATGCATTCGATACTTAACACATTTTTAAAACATCTTCAAACCATTTAAATCCACTTAAAAATATCACTTTTCAAAACATTTATTTAATTTAAAAAGATTATTCACTGTACAAAATCGTGAATATAATTCTCTTGCCACATTCAATATTTCTACACATTTAATTAAAAGGATTATCCACTGTCCAAAATCGTGGATGTATTTCCTTTACCAAATTTATCACTTATGCACATTTTATTAAAGGATTATCCACTGTCCAGAATCGTGGATGTATTTCCTTTACCAAATTTATCATTTATACACATTTTATTAAAGGATTATCCACTGTCCAAAATCGTGGATGAAATTCCTTTAATAAACTTCTATATCTAGTTTACCAATTTAAATTGATTTCACATTTATAAAACAATGTTTATAAATTCACATTTCTATTTTATAAAAACTTCAATTTATAAAATTCTTTTATTAACAAATTCCATTTGTATCTCATTTACATGCCAAAATCCAGTTCATAAGTTAATTACTTATAATCTCTTTTATTTCCAAAATTTGTTCTTTTTATAACTTCACAATTTCATAAATCTTAATCACTTATAAGATTCATTTATAACTTCACTTTAACACTTATAAAACTCCTTTACAATCCCATTACTTTTATTTATAAAATATCAATTTTATAAATCTTATATATAAACCATTTATAATAATTCAAAAATCTCATTTTAAACTATTTTACAAAATAGTTATCTCCATATTCCAAAAATCACATTTTGATATATTTCAGAAAAACCATAATTTTTATAACATAAAAATTATAACATTTATTTATTTAAAATAAATTCATTTCCTTAACAATTCAAAATTCATATATTTTCAAAATCACTTTGAAATCCTTATTAAATTGAAATCATCAATTTAATCTTTTAAATTATAAAAAATAGGCTCAATGCTGCAACAGCACTAAATACATCAATCACGGCATCCAAAACATCATATATCAAATGATGACAACATATAAATCAATATTTGTAAATAAAATCAACACCGGTGAGGAATCTAGTTGGATCCATCCAACATGTCACCTGCAACAAATATACATATGGGAATATGTGTACAATGTCTGCTTTGAGGCAGACGCGCGTACAAAAGGTCATCCGCTCATACACGGGAACGTATAGGGTCTCATCTACTCCAATAGGCAGGAATATATCCAAATACCAATCAATATATATATATATATATAATATCATATATCATCCAAACAATCATCAATCAGCATAAATAAATTTATTCTCACTTATATAAAAATATCAGTGAGACATAAAGAGTGAGTTGTACTCACTTTGGTTCCAATAGCAGTTGCAGTGTTTTATTCCGAATAAAATTAAACAGACGTTTAATTTTACACAAAATTTACACTAGCTCCAATCAACTCCAAACCAGCTCTAAAATGTAGTGCTCGTCAATACGGACCAAACGCAACTTGTTTCGTCAAAAACGGACCTCGTATGAAGAAGTTATGACGTTTTAAAGTTTGTACGAATTAAAATATATATAAATTTACAATTTTCTTTTAAATTTTTAAACCTTCTATACATCAGAGCCATTGATTTTCGCTTGATCAAATCAGGTCGTTCCTTGCTCCTTCTCCCACGCGTGAACAACCCAGTGAAAATTGAACCCATTACCGCCTACAAACCCTAATTGCCGCTGCCTCTACGACCACTTGGACGACGATCAGAGCCTGCCATTTCGAAGCCCTATGCGAGCACCTCCTTCGGCCACAACATCATGGAACTCAGCCTCCTCCATGCATAGATAAACGCACCCAAAGATCGAACGAACGCGGCCCATAGCTCTCTTTACATCGCGAATCAAACGATCACCACCGTTGAAGTTAAAGATCTCGCGATGCCCTACAACTTTGTAGTTGAGTGTTTTTCGTATAGATTGAAGGATCGGAAGAGATCAAGGGAAGAAGGAGAGTGATTTCTGGCCATTAAAATGTAAATGGCGGCTAGCCCTAGTTGCTTTAGGGTTTTGTGAAAATGGTGAAAATAGTTGGCCTTTTATAGAAAATTTCGCGACACTATTCACCCGAAAATTTTCCGAACTCCAAACGAAGCGTTCCGCCTGGCGTTTATAATGTTTTACCCCTATTCCGAACACAATGGAATATATATTGGGAGCCAATTCGATCGTATCTGGAAGATAGGTTTTCGAATCGACTTATTTAAATTTAAAATTTACTTAAACAGATTTCTACACGTTTTAGCTTGCCACGGACAAACCGTAAATCCAATTGACACAAAATTTGAAATCCTACAATAATATAACATTACGGATCCAATGAAACTGGTTTCGTAGAAATCTAAGACTGTGTGAAAAATGACTATTTTCACTCGTTAATTAAATATTAAAATATTCAATTTCTGTAAATTAACTTTTAATTAAATTTTAAAAGTTCTCTAACATCATTCTAATTCAAATAGGATTTTATTCAACTTTATAAATCATTTTTATTCACATTAAATTCAAAATCAAATTATTTACACAATTTCAAATATTAAATTAACAATTCAATTATCTAATTAAACCACTATATTCGAAACATAAGTTATTCAGCTTATAAATTAACTTTTGAATATTTAAAATCAATTAAATATACGAATTTCAAATGGCTGAAATTCTGGGTCGTTACATTAGATGTGACTAAAACAGGAGCCATGCCGGGCCAAGTGAGGTCGCACCTCCGATCTGACACATTTCTTCGACACCATATTATGACTTTGTGATGATTTGGTGGCCACCCCTCGATTTTGATTATGGGAGTGTGTTCCAAGGTGGGCGGTAGTAGCTACTATGCGTTACCACCAGTCCGGATCCGCAAACGGTATATATACCCTGGCATTGTCTTGAGTGTCGTGTTCACATGCCCTATCGCGCCTTCTACGAGTTTGTTTTGTACCATACCTATGGTGCGCCCTCTGGGTAAACCTCATGGAGGAGCGTACGGTACTGTATAGACTACGGGAATATATAAAATGCATTAAGGGGGATATGGGTAACGCCTTAACGCTATTTTAATACTTTACTTTACTGTAGACACTATTATAATAGCGTATTGTACTATGTATGTAGATAGTTTAACGGATCCTTATGAGATGTAAATCCCGAACATCTCTTAAGTTACTGCAGTCACGTTAGACACTGGATAGGAGATGCCAAATCCCGTAAACATCTCTGACGCCGTTACGCTCATAATTTATTTACTGTTGATTTAACTTACATAAGATCTTTTAGTTCTGACTCGAGTGTTTTGTCTTTCCAATTCGCTCGGGTCAGTCTGAGCTTTTCAGTGTATCGAAGACTACTTTTCTAGAGGACGAAGACGAAGATTTGTGCTATTATTATTTATTTCGTTTATTCCGCTGCATTGTACTGTTCCGCTACATTATTTATTTATTTCTGTTGTATGTACTCTGATTCTATACTGTAAAGTGTAATCAAATGTTATTTGTAAAACAGCTTCATGAACTGTTTATTTGATTATTATATTTTGTCATTCCGTTGTGAGATTCTGTGTTTGTTTTTCTTTCTTTCTCTACTTTTTCTTATTTACCCCATAACAATTTGCCCCTTTGAATGGTTTGAGTTGGCATGTGTGTCGGTTTAAACCGTCCAAAAAGGCAGGTCGTTACATAAGCCTTATATATGGTACACCTATTTATGCAAAATCTTAGCTCTTTAACCCAAACAGCACTCTCTTATCTCATAAAACTGAATATCATCAACGCACCAAGTCTCCTTAGTACTTGATATACACACATATATCAAGTGTATGTGTATAAGGCAAGGATCAGCAACACCTCATTTCTGATACACCTCTATTCCCTCTGATTTCAACTATACATTCCAATTTAAATAATATATTTTCTCTCTCTTCCACCTTATTATGTTATTTAAAGTAGAATGTGTGGTTCATATCAAATGGAAATAAAGATGTAGCAAGAATGAGATGTAGCTGATCCTTGCATATATATTGTTATCCACATAATTCCTAAGGGGAGTATGATGTCGAACCCAAAACCTCAAAGAGATGATATCGAAATCATTACAAGAAGGGGTGTCGAAGCCTTTAAAATAGCAGCCGTTATAAAGCACATAAATATAGCATTAAGATAGCAAATGTTATTCATCCCGAAGATATGAGAGATAGTCATGATATCGTACAAATAACGCCGAAGGTAAAAGCCAATGCCGAAGATATTGGAATAGGTTAATGCCAAAGGTATAAATCAATGCTAATAGTATGAAAATGAGCTAATGCCGAAGTATAGAGAAAAATTAATGTCGCATATCGCTTATAAGGTTGGATGAATGATATAGTGCCAAAGAAACTGGAAATAATGTCGCATGTTAGTAAGGAAATGACGACATTGAAAAGCTCTATGCCAAAAACCATCAATGTTATAACAACGTGATATAGCATTGATGCTGCATCACATTAATGTCATATTCCATTAATGGAGCACTTCTTCCATATAGCCAGAAGAATCAGTGCCACTCAGGATTAATATAGCATTTGGCCAATATCACCTTATTCTAATGTCATCCTTCAAAGTAATGTCGTCTCCTATCAATACCGTTTGTCACCAATGCCATCTCTTTTTAACACCGCTTATCATCAATGTCGCCTATTATTAATGTCGCTGTTATTAATGCCACTTATCATCAATACCGCCTATTATCAATGTCGTATTTTATCAATGTCGCTTGCTATCAATGTCGTCTGCTATTAAATTCGTTTGTTATCAATACCACTTGGTATCAATGCCGCTTTTTATCAATGCTGTCTTCTATCAAAGTTGCTTGTTATCAATGCCAATCATTGCCAATATCGCCGCTTATAATGACACCGCTTATTGATGTCGTGCCATAGTAATGTCATACTTCAGCAACCTTCAAAGGGGGCCGCATATCCTCAATACAATGTTGATATTGAACTTCATCAATGAAGACTATCAAGGCGGGATGGATGTTAAGCGCCGAAGTTCACCATTGAGAGAGTGGATGCTGAAGTATGACGCCATGTGCCATCAACATGGATAATGTCGGGAGTGAAGCATGCCGCATGGACACATGGAAAGCATCCCGCATCCCTCAACTCCTATAAACACGGACCAAGGGGCATGAAGAAGGGGACGATCTTCTTTCCCCAACTTCTTACATTTTAAACTTTTTAACCCTAAATTGATTTAAAGATTTAGTGCCGATTGTACTTTTTGCACATAGGATCATGTACATTCAACATTTTCATGATATTCGAATAAAGACATCTTGAATTATGACATGCTTTCGAATTCCAAAGCATTTGTGATTTTTAAATCATGGCTTGCTTCGAGTTCCAGAATCTACTCATAAACTTGATTGATCTACATAGATTGACTTCAAAATTGCATGACTTCGACATGATCAAACTTATAACCTCATCATGGACTTGAATATACTAAACCTAATTTTCCAAGCCCTTACTCAACCAAGTGTCACTTTTACCAACACTCGTTGACATTTACAGGGGATATTCAAGCTTTCATTCAACCAAGTTCCCCTTCCACTACACCTTTTGGGTGTTAACGAAGAAATTTGTTAACATTTTAATGCTAGAAGGTGGGCTTGAACCTCAGATTCCATATAGTTATCATCATAAACTGATTGCATAAAGTTCTTTTGTTTCAGGGAAAATGGTGAGAGCAAGAAGAAATAATAACATCCCAACTAAAGAGGTCACACAATAAACGAAATTAGAGGATAATATCATCTCGAGCTTCAATTTAAAGAATATGGAAGTTGGACAACCTTTGACTCTAACAAAGCTCGCAAGCAAAGGTTCAGGATTTAACACAACAACTGATAGTTATGCAAGAGCTTCTTGAGAAAGCACCATTTCAAAAAATTTCTAAAACAATAAAGCTTATAGAAGAAGGGGATGAAGCAGAATCTCCAAGTAAAACCCAAGATGAGGGACCGGAAATATATTCTCCAAGATCGTAAAAAAAAGAAAGAAATAAGTCTAAAATGAGTTGATAAAATGAAAATTAAGAAATTCAAGTGGGAAGATACCTTGAACAATCAAATAGCTTAATCTCACGTAAATAGTATAAGCCATACAAGAGGAACTATTATGATGATGGAACTTACCAAAGGGACATTCCCCACCAAATTACAAAAGATTTGCTTAAGGAGCTTGATCTAAGGAAAAATAATGGCTTTCGAAAATCTCCTTTTATAGAAGAAATAATGGCTGTTAGAATCTTGCTTCACATC
This sequence comes from Allium fistulosum, assembly GCA_030737815.1. NCBI lineage: Eukaryota > Viridiplantae > Streptophyta > Magnoliopsida > Asparagales > Amaryllidaceae > Allium > Allium fistulosum. Next base: position 1,285,235,915 of record CM060903.1, on the reverse strand, counting down.
AAAATTCCTTCACTAAAGCATGATGGAACTGCTGATTCTGATGATCACCTCTTATCTTTTGAAAGTCAAATGGATTTGTATAACGTCTCTAGGGTGGTTCGTTGTAAGCTCTTCCCCGTAAATTTTCATGGAGCAGCTACCAAATGGTATAGGCATTACCAAGAAAAGACCATCTCCTCTTCGAAGCGGTTTTCTTATGAATTCTCAATGCAGTTTTACATGTATAAGGACCCATTATAGATTCCAGATTCCCTTGTCAAAGTGTAGCAGATTTCTGGTTTTTCGTAAAAGGGGATAGTTCAAATATCCAAGGTAAAATGATTCTCTAACTCAAGGCTCGAATCTATATAGTATAAGGGATTTCTTTATCTTCATCAATTCTCTATCACAAGCCGGTTTTCGAAAAAGGTAAATATTTAAAATCCTCTTAAAGGAAGAGATTCTTAAAGAAAAGTGCGTTCTTGTTTGTAAAGTCTATTAGTTCATGAATCATGACTTTACAAACTTGCAAACAAGACATTCTTTTCTGTTAAGCAAAACCTGAAGTAGTGCAATTATACATATCATACAAAGGTGGAGTAATATACATCAACCTTAATTTTTTTAACAAGCGATTTTATTGAAAAAGTTTTACCAAACATCTTTGAGAAAAATATTTTCAAAAATCAAAAGGATTATTACCAAATACCCTATAGATTAGGAAAAACATATATTCTTCTATTTCAAGGAAGATTTATAAACTCTTCGAAAAATATTATGTAGCATCAGTAAATGCAAATTAAAAGGTTTTGATTTAGCATGTGTTGATAAAAGCATTTTCAAAACTTTCAAAAATTATTGAGAAAGCAAAACCTATGTATATTTTCTAAATAAAAGTTTTTGGAACTACTAAGGCCCATTAATGCCGCTAAAACTCTAATTAGAAGAGCCTATTCTCGATTAAAGGGATATTGGTTCATGAATCATGACCACTCAGTCTTTTATTTGAGTGTTTCATTTCTTATAATGCTGGCTCAAAAACCCTTTTTAGTGGCAGCGCTAAGAAGGGGCTTATATATCAAAGAATTCAATTACCCAAAATCTTCTCAAACTCACTGGTTCAAAACCCAAACCAATAACAGTGCTTTACAAAGGAAAGACCGATTTTGAGGAAATATTCCTTGGTTTTCCAAAGAAGTTCTTTTTCGAAAAATTCTTCTTTCCAAGGGGAAATTTCATATTAGAAAAGTTGAAGTTTTCAAAAAGGTTTTCCCAAACATATCGATTGGCCAAAAATCATTTTAACAAACAAGTTTTTCAAAAACTTCTTTTTACTAAAAAGCCTCCTAAGCATTTCTGAAGCACATCCTAGAGGGAGGGAAAAAGCCTCGGACGCATTTCTGGAGCACCTCCTAGAGGGAGGAACAAAGCCTTCGACGCATTTTCGGAACACCTCCTAGAGGGAGGGACAAAGCTTCTGATGCATTTCCGGAGCGACTCCTAAAGGGACGAAGAAGTCCAAAGTCTAAAGAAAGAAAAAGAGAGAAAAATGACTAAGATGTCCAAATCCCAAAGAGAGGCAAAGCCCAAGGAGGAACGAAGAAAAAAGGGACTATGATGTCCAAAGCCTAAAAGAGGCAAAGCCCAAGAAGGGGAAAAAAAGAGACTAAGATATCCAAAGCAAAAAAGAGAGGCAAAGCCCAAAGAAAGGCGAAGAAAAAAGAGACTTAGATATCCAAAGTCCAAAGAGGGGGAAAGCTCAAGAAGGGACGAAGAATAAAGAGACTAAGACATCTAAAGTATAAAGAGAGGAAAAGCCCAAGAAGGGGCGTAGATAAAAGAACCGAAGAAGTCCGAAGCCCAATAAAGAGGCAAAGGGAATTAAGCAAAGAATAAATCGTTACTAGAAGGGTAACAATAATTTCATCCAAAGGATAGATTAAAACAGACTTCTAATAGGTTCGGTCCTAACCTAAAGATAGGAAAGTCTTCAAAGGAAGGTTTATGCAATGAGTATCAATAAAGTAATTAGACCTTTTTTAAGCTGAACGGCCAAACAGCTGAACGGTCAAACAGCTGAACTGAACTACCCTGCTGAACGGCTGAATAGCAGAACGGCTGAATGGAACTACTTTGTTGAACGGCTGAATGGAACTACTTTGTTGAATAGCTGAATGGAACTACTTTGCTCCACTATAAAACTAAAAAATGAATAATAAACACCTTAAATATCACATATCTCTTGGCAAGAGACATTCCATTAAACAATGGGAATCTCCATTGCTATTCAAAGTATTAGTTTCCAAAAAAATAGGGAATGGCCAGATAGAGTTTTTGGTATTCTATTTTAGGTCTATTCAAATTATTATTACCAGATGAATTTTTGGTCTTCTTATTATCAGATGGATTTCTGATCTTCATTGTTATTGCCAGATGGCTTTCTGAATTTCTTATTATTATCAGATGGATTTCTTATTGTTACCAAATGGTTTTCTAGTCTTCTTATTATCAGAGGGATTTCTGGTCTTCTTATTATGAGATGGTATTCTGGGTTTCTTGTTATCGGATGGAATTCTGGAGTTCTTGTAATCGGATGGTATTCTGGATTTCTTATTACGAGATGGTATTCTGGATTCCTTATTATCTGATGGTATTCTTGATTCCTTATTATCCGATGGTATTATGAATTTCTTTGGTATTTTAGATTTCTTATTATCAGAAGATGGTTTAGAAATAAGAATTATACTAAGAAGACAAGCAAAAGGAACAAAAAGTTGAACAACAGGAGAGTGTGGTTAAGAAGTTTACAAATGACTCTATATCAAAAACCAATCATCAATAACCAAAGAAAAATTAACTCGGAGGGAGGAGCTTTGGAACCCATACTGATCTTTTGGATGGATTTCTTGCTTATCTTTCAGACCTTTAGGTGATATTATTCCAAATTTAGATGTCCATTATAAAAATTGGGTTATTATGAGCTAAGTCAAAAAGTATTTATGTGATTTACCTGTTATCAAAATATCAAAAGTTTAAAGTCAAACATACCTTTACAACAAATCAATGACCATTGAGTAGTCAATGTCGAATTCATAAGAGAACTAAAACTTTTAAATTGACCAAGAATAGATGCTAAACTTATGATAAAAAAAAGAACGAGAGTTAACATAAAGGTATCCTAGGTATAATGTGCATCAATAAACCCATGTCGAACGGATAGATTAATGTCGAATTTAAATGACAATCCTTCTAGTTGATGTTGACATAATAAAATGTCGCGTTAAATTTTAAACTTGTCGCATCTTTGTATATTAGCAGCATAAAGACCTTCCACCATTAATACTCTGAACTACAGAATTGATTATTGAAGTAGTAGATAAATGGAAAAACTTAATTGATACCGAACACCAGAGTGACACCGTAAAACAGAGTAAATTAATCAATATCGAACTTCTTGATAATGATGTAAAACATTATTGTCAATATAGAGCAAGGCGATGTTAAGTTTTAGGTTTGATAAACAATTAGTTTCACTATTAAACTAAAAAAGGCCGGGCTACAAAGTCAATGTTGCCTAACTACTAATTAATCCTAAAATCATCCAAGCGACATAGAAATTCATCACTAATTCAATCTGTAAGCACAATCGATCATTAACCTAAGCAATAATACGAATATTAACATCAAAATCGGGTAAGTAAACCCTAATAACAATTTTGATCCAAAAACCCCCTTATTTAACTTGTCGATCTAATCAATAAAATGCGAGTTGTGCATTGATTTTAACTTTGTTAAAAAAACTAGGATTTGTAAATAATCTTGTGAATTTTTAATTTGCGTGCTTGAGCTTTAAATCGCATGTAAAAGAGGAAAAATATTTTAGTATTTTGAGTAGAAAAAAGACGTGCAGTTTCCATTGGATCAATTTTGAATGGTTAGCTAGATCTACAAAGAATATTAATAGCCAGCAAGCGATATTCTAAATATTATTGACTTGAAAAGTCAATGCTTCCACTACACTTCGGGGGAGGGGGATGTTATCCACATAATTTCTAAGGGGAGTATGATGTCGAAGTCAAAGCCTCAAAAAGATGATATCGAACCTCATTACAAGAAGGAGTGTCGAAGCCTATATAATATTAACCATTATAAAGGACATAAAGACGACATTAAGATAGCAAACGTTATTGATCCCGAAGATATGCGACATAGTCATGATATCGTACCAGCAAGTAACGCCGAAGGTATAAGTCAATGACGGAGATATCGGAATAGATTAATTTCAAGGGTATAAACCAATGCCGACAGTATGAAGATGAGCCAATGCTGAAGTATAGAGAAAATTAATGTCGCATACCGCTTATAAGGTTGGATGAATGATATAGTGCCAAAGAAACTGGAAACAATGTCGCATGTTAGTAAGAAAATGATGACATTGAAAAGCTCTATGCCAAAAGCCATAAATGTTATAACAGCATGATATAGCATTGATGCCACATCACATTAATGTTGTATTCCATCAATGGAGCACTTCTTCCATATAGCCAAAAGAATCAATGTCGCTACAAATTAATACTGCATTTCTCCAATGTTGCCTTATTATAATGCCAACCTTCAAAGTGATGTCGTCTTCTATCAATACCGCTAGTCACCAATGCAGTCTCTTATTAATGCCGCCACTATGCTACAAAGTGAATCAGACAACAGGATCACACAACATAAGGTAGATTTCATGTTATCCTACTTTTGTCACACAACACATGGAAAAATCATCTGTTGTGCGAATAGCCCGTGAAATCTATCATCTGTTGTTTGAATAGCCCGTGAAATATCTATGTACATGCTTGTTATTCAGACAACATTTTATATGTCGTCTGATTTAAGTTATCAATTTTTTTAGTTTTGGCTCCACCTTTTTCCTTTCAATCATTTTGTGGCCACTTTTTTTTTGCTTACCCCTTTATATTTTTGTTCCCCTTTTATTTCTGTTTCCCTCTCAAATCTTTTCATCATCTGAAAAAATTGAGCGTCTTTTGGAATTAGGGTTTCAGCCCCTTTGAAATTCATTGGAATCGTCTTACTCCTTTCATTCCTTGTTGATCGCGTGCTTCGATTTCATGGCTATTGATGGTTGCGACTCCTTGTTGAGTGTTCATCGATTGATATTGGTATGATTTTTTCCCCTTTAGATTTATATTGTTCTCGACTTCAATTATCCTACCAATGATGAATTGAGTTCTTTATTTAGGAATTAATTTCCTATATTTTCATATACATGCTAAGATTTGAATTTCAAAGTATTTGCTTGGCCATCTGATTCCCTTTCGATTTCTATCCCCCTTCGATTTTGTATTGACTCGACTTGATTTGCCAATGATGATTTGGGTGTTTATGTGATAATGAACAGAATTTGGCTGAAGTGCACTAACCAACATGTTTTGGCCACGTACATAAATATTTTAAGATATATGTGTCGTGATGGCAAAAACTTTGGTTGCCACTTTATTAGTTCATGTCTGAGTTAGTGGATGTTTTGAACTTTCATGTATTTACATACATACATATGTATGCATATATGTGTGAATGTCCTTTTGATTCCTGTTCATTTGATTCTTGCACCTTTCAATTTCATTTCAATTCCATTGTATGATTTTGAGAAGTTAAGTTCGACTTTGATTACTTCGTTGTTTCGATGGTTGCTCCTTGCTTGTTTTGTTGCCCCTTACCATTGTGATTCTTTCACTTATCTATTAGTGTTTTCCTTGAACTAAAATGAAATGTTTTGTCTGATGCTTGACACTGAGTGATATACATGTTGCATTTCTACTCACTATGTACATATATATATATATATATATATATATGTACATATGTGTATATCTGTATGTATGTTTTTATATACACTTTAATGTTTTCATATGTTTCCATATCTGTCGAAACTGTCCCTAGAATTTCTATATAGGAGCAGAATGTTTTCATATGTCCCTTGTTTATCTGCTCCTATGTTTTCATACACACTGTCACTTGCTTCTCCTTGTTGCTTTGAGATGAACCATTTTGAGTTGATCTTGTTGCAGTGCACTTTAATTCCAATATCATCCATGTATATACCTATATACATATGTATGTATATATGAGTTAATGTTTGTGGCACTGCCTTGTTTTAATTTATGGCACTCGCTGTTTGTGGCACTGCCTTGTTTTAATTTACTTGTGAACCATTTTGAGCTTGAACTGGTTTGCTTTGAGCTGAACCATTTTGAATTGCTTTGAGCTAGTTTGAGCTTGAACCATTTCTACTTACTGTGTACATATATATATATATATATATATATATATATAAACCATTTCTACTTACTATGTACACACACACATATATATATATATGAACTGGTTTGAGCTTGAACCAATTTGAGCTGAACCAATTATTGAATTGCTTTGAGCTGAACCATTTTGAGTTGATCTTATTTTAAGTTGCCTTGAGCATCTCCTATGTGCACTAGCACTTGAGTCTTGTTGCTCCTATGTCAAAACTGTCCCTTGTTTATCTGTATTTATGTTTTCATATACACTTTAATGTTTTCATATGTTCCTATGTTTTCATATGTTTCCATACCTGTCGAAACTGTCCCTAGAATTTCTATATAGGAGCAGAATGATTTCATTGTCCCTTGTTTATCTGCTCCTATGTTTTCATGTACACTGTCACTTGCTTCTCCTTGTTGCTTTGAGATGAACCATTTTGAGTTGATCTTGTTGCAATGCACCTTAATTCGAATATCATCCATGAATATACATACATACATATGTATGTATATATGTGTGAATGTTGGTGATTGATCTACACTTATACATTGCTTTGTTGCCTGAATGTTTGTGGCACTGCCTTATTTTAATTTGTGGCACTTGATGTTTGCGGCACTGCCTTGTTGCATTATTGGCTTTGTCCATGTACTTGCACACTGCCTTGAACAAGGCAGTGTGCACTGCCTTGACATTGGTTGAATCTCTTTCATATGCTTTGGTTTCTTGTTTGTGCACTTTGATACTTGCTTCAGCACTTGTTGTTTTGTCTGAGCTTGGTTATGTGCACTGTGATTTCTTGCTACTCTTTCAATTGTAAATCTTGTTCCAATTCAATTCTTGTATATATACTTGTATATACTTATATGTACTTGTATATACTTATGCACATTCGAGCTTGTATATACTTGCTTCAGCACTGTGATTTCTTGTTTTGCCTGAGCACTTGTTGTTTGATGCCTATGTATATGTATACATTATATACATATATATGTACACATTATATACATATATATGTACATATGTACATGCTCACTTTGATGATATATACTTGTGCCGATAGCATGAAATACTTGTCATGCATGTACCATTATACATGCTTCATGTGTGCATTTTCTGGTGTTCCTTGTTCATGCCTTTATCTGAACCATTTTGAGTTTCTGAACCATTTTGATTTGAACTTGTTTTGAGTTGCCTTGAGTTGCTCCTATGTGCACTACAGTTTTGCCTGAGATTGTTTATGTGCACTTGAATTCTTATTTATGTGCACCGCAGTTTTGAACATAATGTGCACTGCAGTTTTGCCTTGAATTCTTACCTGGTTGTCTTGTTTGCATTTCCTGGATGTGCAAGTGTGCATTTTCATGTACATACATACATGTGAATGTGCAAGTGCGCATTTCCTGGTTTGAGTATTCTGGTTGTATTATCTCACACTTGAATTGCATATATTCCTGGTTTGAGTATTCTGGTGTTTCATCTGTTGGTGCACTTGTTTTGAACTTGAATTGCTGAAACTTGTTTTGAACTTGAATTGTTGAAACTTGTTTTATGATATGTGCACCTGAGTTGAGCCCAAGGAGGCTTGGGGTTGACCTTGTGCACATTTGCACTGTGTTGAGCCTTCGGGCTTGACCTTTGCAACAATCTTTAAGATTTAATCGATGCTCGACCTTGTGATATTCATTATGATACACTGTGCATATCATAAATTGTTCGTGCACATATAAATTTGTCCATGTCTAAAACATGAAGAGAAAACAAACCCATAAACTGAGACAATATAAATATTCGATTCAATTTTATTTTTGTAATTTAGCTTTGTTTCCTTTTCCATTTTACTACGTTGTTTATTTGATAAGTATAGGAGATGGCTGGACACAAGCTGGAGCAAGCAAATCAAGATCAACATCAAAATCAAACTCATGTGAGTAAATAAAATGTTATATATGGGAGTGTAGAGAAATGTTGTATATATGAGAGTGACAGTGAAAGTTGTATTTGAAAACGTAAGTAGAGTGATAGTGAAAGTTGTATTGTATTTGAATTTGATTTGAAAAAAAATATTTGTTTAAATAAAATATTTGAATTTTATTCTATGAACAATTATTCATATTAGTCAATATTTATATATTATCTAATAGAAATTTCAGAAATGATACTATAACATTAGACAACATTTGGTTTTTTTGTACTAGTGCATATCAGACAACGGGGCATCTCTATGGTCTAATGTACAATGAGAAGGCACGGGATCTAACGACGGTAAGATATTCAATCACACAGCAGAGCATATCTGTCATGTGATTCGTTTTTTCCAATAGTGCACTTATAATCAATGCTGCATATTATCAATACCGTTTGTTATTAATGCCGCTTATCATCAATGCCACCTGTTATCAATGACATCTGCTACCAAAACCGCTTGTTATCAATGCCGCTTATTATCCATGTCATCTGTTATCAAAGCTGTTTGTTATCAATGCCAATCATTGCCAATATCGTCACTTATCAATATCGCCGCTTATTGATGCCGTGCCATCGTAATGTCGTACTTCATCAACCTTCAAAGGATTCCCCATTCTCGATACAATGTTGATGAACATCATCAATGAAGACTATCAAGGCAGGATGAATGCCAAGCGCCGAAGTTCACCATTGAGTGAGTGGATGTTGAAGTATGACGCCATGCGCCATCAACATGGATAATGCCGGAGGTCAAGCATGCCGCATGGACACATGGCAATCACGCCACATCCCTCAACTCCTATAAATACAGACCAAGGAGCATGAAGAAGGGGCCGATCATTCTTTTCTCAACTCCTTACATTTTAAACTTTGTAATCCTAAATTGATTTGGGGATTTAGTGTCGATTGTACTTTTTGCACATTGGACCTTGTATATTCAACATTTTTATGATATTCAAATAAATACATCTTGAATTATGACTTGCTTTTGAATTTCAAAGCAATTGTGATTTTTAAATCATGGCTTACTTCGAGTTCCAAAAGCTCTCATAAACTTGACTGATCTACATAGATTGACTCCAAAATTGCATGACTTCGACATGATCAAACTTATAATGTCATCATGGACTTGAACATACTATGTCTAATTTTCCAAACCCTTACTCAACCAAGTGTCGCTTTTTCCAACACTCGTTGAGGTTTACAGGGGATATTCAAGCCTTCATTTAACCAAGTTTCCCTTTCACTACACCTTTTGGGTGTTAACGAAAAAATTTGTTTATATATATGAGTGTGTGTTGTCTAGTTTATCATCAAGCGCCCAACATACGAGGAATTCATTTATTCATTCTTTGGTACCTTTAGGGTACCATGGATTTTGGACTGGTGGTTCGTCTTATTCTTTGCTATACAGGCTTGGGTGCATTTTTTGCAAAGCGAAAGAGACATGAGTAAGGGAGCATTCTGAACAAGGCATGAATAGAGAAGGTTCAGTGAAAGGATGTGTTTTTGTGCTGCTAAAAGGGCAGCGAAAGAGGAATAGTTGATTATACTTTTTTTGTAGTTTTAATTGTTTCAAGTATTTTTGAATAAACGTTAGTAATTGATATTAAATTATAAAATAATATAAAAAACTTGAAATTAAAAAACATGTACATTAAAAAAGAATTTGGTACATCGAGATTGAAAAAATAAATGCAAATATAATACAAATAAATGAAAGAAAATACCAAGATTGAAAGTAAGCAATGTATTTTATTATGCACATTTGCCACCATGGGAAGGGGGGGTCCAGGAGGGTGACAACCTCTAGGTGGGGTGCAGGTTTAATGCCCTGGAGATGAAGGTCGACTTGATCGATCGGGTCACGAGGGTCTAGGAGCCAGTGCCCTATCGAAAAAAGGGTATATGTTATCAGTGTCATTTTTTATTTTTATGGAAAATATCACGATAGTATTAATATCGTTTTACATTTTACAAAAATATGTTTATTAATTTAATTTCTACAATAATATCACATTTTTTATTTTTACGAAAAATATCACATTTATTTATGAGTATATTGGCATTTTTGACTTTCATAATAAATATTGAAAAGTTTTTATCCTAAAAACCTGCAAGGATTATAATTTTTGATGAGAACCGAATTAGAGTTTGAAACCATTTTGAAAAGAAAGATATGATGGTTCCTCATTCATAATAGATTTTTATATTGATGATTTGAAAGATATGGCAATTTGAAGTTAGAAAACTTTTGGACGGATTAACGGGTAATTAGAATAAGACGTTAGCTTCGGACGCCAACGGATCATTCTCGCTGCTATAATTCAACTGGGCTAGGGAAGATGCAGCCAAGTTCAGCCGTCTGGTGCGTCGGACGTCTAAACTGGACAGTCCAAGCTTGCGAATGTACCCTTCCGCTGATGCAAATAGGGCATGAAGTCAAGTTTGTGGATGATTATCGAACCAGCTCTCTAGTATATTTAATATTTGTTTAGCATCGTTGACAAATTAAGCGTATGCTGATTCATAATTGAATATTTGGTATATTTACAGCAGTGACCGCTGAAAAATTACAACAGTAAATGTTGTATACTTACAGCATTTACTGCTGCACATTATTGCTGCTCATTCCTGTACAAGTATAGAGTGGGCTTTACCTCATAGTAATAGAATGTTATCAATTCCATTTTTAACGTATCCTACAGTAGATTCTACGACAGCATTTAAACTCTCTATCTGTAAAGTAGAGATGCCTCGCATTAAAAATATTTCACTATCCAATTCCAATTGTCAATTTAAGTTCGTTTTTCAGAAGATATTCTATAAATATAAAGGTATGTGTAGCTAAATATACAATTGATTTATTTTATTTCTTAATGCAGTGTCAAAATTAATGGTTATAAGTGAAAGGATCTCATCAGAAAAGTAGTGCAACAGATTACTGATCCATTTTACTCTGCTCCAGTATATTATTAGATTGTGCGGTTTATTCTTAAGCATTAAAACAGATTCAACTATAGTATATATGAACATCGTTTTGCAGTAATTACGCTTAAGTTACAGATATATCATATACGTAAGATATATATGTACCTTACAAGCACAAAAACTACAGAAATCTGATATAGTAATGCCAGTATTTTAGGACCTAATTACCTAAACTATAGGAATCGTCATAATGGTCGGACTAAGTATTTTCATAGGGACTACTTGTTGAATTTTTTTTCAGGTTCTTATTTTCTATTGACAAGTTATCCTGATTCTATGTAGCAAAAAAGATACAAATCATATTAACCCTACAGAGTGAGCTGGTTGATAAAACGTGAGGTTGGGTGGCAAAATGTCACGAATTTAATCCTCGGTGGATAGTGTAATTTCCAAAATATGTGCGTGAAGAGGATATAAAAGAACGGCTTACACAAGAACGGCAGTAAAGCAATGAGGGCAACAGAGATGATTGCCTTAGTTACAGTGATGATCTTGAAATGAAAATTGATCAGAGAATAACAAACCAGATATATAAGCGGAGATCGGATCATGATTCTAATCAGGACCCACGACCCAATGCCTATGTAGTATACATGGGAAAGCATATTTAATCTGATGGTGAAGATAAAATTAGATATTCTTCCAAAAAAATCTCCAAGCAAAACAAGTTAAGATTAACAAGTATTACAAATTAGTTCTTGTGCAACAAAGAAAGATATCTAAGCATGAGCTTCCACATAAGTTTCCTTGTAGCTCTAAAAAATCCATTTTAAAATAGAACTTCAACTTAAAATAGATAAGGCACAAAACCTGTTGCATTATTCCATAGAAAAGCAAATTGTCTATATAGACAATATCTGCAAATGGGATGCCAAAAAATCAGGACTGTAGTTATTGGTTCTGTATGCTATTTAGAGCCCATGTCAAGAAACATAAAATTACAGCGAGAATAAAAAATGCAACTAAACAATTAACCATAAATAAAATGTATTTAATACGCAGAGATATAATTGCATTTTTATAAGTTTGACATATGCTCAAGGGCACATGTTAACATTTTCTATTAGTGATTAAGCACCGTAAAGCATAACAAATAACCATATGTTCCTCAAGATAATCCTAGTATTACCAATTATAGAATCATGTGTTTATGAATATAGCTTTAAGAAATTAAAATTTATAACCTGTTAAGTTTTTTTTTTTTACCAATAACAACAATTCAATAGTGCTACAATAATTTATACTGCATGGATGGGGTGAGGACATCAAAACAGACAAGGCAGCAGCATGCAGCAAGAAGTAAAAGGTAAGGGAAACCTCTGGTTTAGACTACAATGATATCACAGATCAGCTATTAGACCACTCTGTGTTTATGACCTTGAAATCATTTATGGGCAACTGAAGATTGCCCAAAATCTTGTTTTTTTGATTGCATCAATGATGTTATACAGAAATTTCAAGAAATTTCATGTTAAACCCCTCAGATGTTGTTAATTAAACACAATAATACACACCAGACTTTTCATTCCATCAATTATTTTTAAAACTTACTGCATGTTTAGGGCATTTTCTATATTGGGTGTGGGTGTGGGGGTGTGTGTGTAATGTTGTAAAGTGTAAGAAGAAAAATTCATTCAATTCCAATCAACTGGACATAACAAACACAACAAAACTTGCTATAAGCAAAAGAGTGTACATAAAATTCACATCTAAATGCTTTGAATATAAAACTACTGTTCAAATTGAAAGTCGGTGAATGTGTGCAAAAATCAATCGATGTAGTTGCATAAAATGTGCCATTATTTCCTAATCAGTAGGTAAAGAAATAAGTTAGTAGGTAGTGCTGAAGAACCTTATTTCCTATGTAAAGTAGAAGCAATATGAGTTTAATATTCACTTAAAATCTCCAACAAGTGGTATCAATATGACAGTGATCATGAGAGTTCTCTGATTCTTTGTGATATTTTCCAATGGCGGTGATAAAATATTGTCCTCCGTTGGATCTTATTCCCACATTTTTTTGGCAAAGTTGATTGGTCTGTGGTGAACCAGGTTGTCTGGGTGTATTTGCTTTTGATCATCAAAAATTAAGGAGTCGCAACATAATGAGTTTTAGCCAGAAAACAAGTTCCAACTAGGAGTAACCATGATGCGAGTTTGTTGATGATTCACGAGTGATGAACCAAGGGATCAATGTAGTCAATGAAAAACGAGGAGATAACCAAGAAACACTGGTCATAGAGAAAAGTCTTGGTACCATGTAAATTGAATGTTTGGCGCATTTAGTTTAAGAAAGGGTGTTAAAGTTAGTGCTTGGTGAACTAATTAAGCAAAAGAATCTATTGATGATATTTTTGCTGCTGCACTAGAATCACCAAAAATCCTGATTTAACTCGCTTCCCCGCCAAATATTCATAAAAATATAACTAAATCTTAATACTACGTAAATGTTTATTTTATTTGGGTTTCCAAATAGTCCTCTAGATATAGTGACAGGTCAATCAAGGGTTGAAGCATATATTTAGATGCTTCAAATGAAGCATCAAAAAATTTAGGATCGGGATCTCTTGCTCTGGTAGAGGACCGGAACAGGGATACCTCTTACAGTAGTAAGTATTGCCGCTTTAAATGTTAAGATGCACACATTGTGTTAAAACTCATCAAGTGGTGGTACTGGTACCTACTACTTTTAGAGTATCAATGCTCTGGTTCTCTAGCAGAGTCGGAGATCTCATTTCAAGAAATTGCTCCATGAAACTGAATGTGCTGTTAGCTATATTTCATATGCAATTTTTGTTCTCCTTTTGGAGCATCAAAAAGATGGTTAGTTTGAAAAATAATTAACAGGAAAAAGTTATTAACATTTTATATGTTAAGAAGCTGTGTATAATTCAAGTGTGGTTATGTATATGTGAGAATTTTTCAAACAGTGCAACGGCGTTTAGATATGAATCCCAAATAATTAAAAGGAAAAATATTATTATTATTTTATATATATTAAGCCGTGTATAATTCAAGGAAGTGGATATGAATCCTAAATAATACCCTAGCAGGGGTAGCTTTGGGTATTGTACCACATAAAGTTGCTACAGGTAGCAGCACTCAGTTACCCAATAGCAACGACTTACCCGGGTGAAATACATTTTCTCTAGTAACTCAAATACATATTTGCTTTGCCATTGAGGTGGTAGTAAATAAAATGTTTTCTGCCGCATCAGATTATACTTCGGAAATTACATGGGCTATTGTGGATGCTCTTAGAAGAAAACTTAATCACACCCATGATTTTATTTCACAAGTATAACTGACACCAGTGCAAGGGTGAGGATTAATTCACTAACATATCTAAGACTAGTCTTGCACTGATAGCAATATGGATAAATTAGATACATCATAAACTCAAGTAATAAAAGCTTTGGACAACGCTTGTCGTTTCACTCCAGCCAAAATGCCAACAATTAATTTTTGATGGTATAAAGTATAAAATTTTAACAAAGAAAATGAGATGACAAAATCATAGTATCGATGATCAAACATCTTACAAAAATGCAAGTAGGATACCACAGTATCAACTTGTACCCAATTGGCCTAAGATTGATGTCTGTTATTATACACCTGCAGAAAATGAAAAAAAGGTAAAAAGAAAAAGAAAAGATAAATAGCAATTAAGGACTCTGCATTTGGTAAAGAAGCAACAAATTAAATGGACTACGATCATTCTGTACCAATTAGAACTATATTACGGAATAAGAACTATTTTTTAAGTTTGATGATGTGAAATTAAAGCAATTTTGACACGCTAGAATCTAACATGTTTGGTAAAGTTTTCTTTTAGTGCAAAAGAACTTGAAATCGAGGAAAAAGGAGAATAAATACAAGAAATCATATGCTCAACTCTTTTATACTTTCAAAGATGTACAAAGTATTATTATTTTTTAAAGGAAGAAAT
Organism: Allium fistulosum; assembly: GCA_030737815.1. Classification (NCBI taxonomy): domain Eukaryota; kingdom Viridiplantae; phylum Streptophyta; class Magnoliopsida; order Asparagales; family Amaryllidaceae; genus Allium; species Allium fistulosum. Next base: position 1,285,220,725 of record CM060903.1, on the reverse strand, counting down.
TGAACAAACACTTACTGGGCATCAAGATGAACAAACAATCTTCAGCTTATCAGCTGCAGATTGATCCACCTTATACTGCAATAGTAATATACCACAAATGAGAAGAAAATGAAATCGAAAAATGGGATATCGATTATGTGTTGTAACAACGCAAATGCAATTGAACCTTTTGAAGAACCCAAATTGAATGAGTGTATGCTCGATTGAGAAGTTCTTCAAGGGCGTAAGTGGAATCAATTTCTCTATAGTTGACAAAGTTCTCTCTTGCGTATTTGAAATAGTATCCTCTTGTTTCATGTGGAAGAAGACGTATCAACCTTTGTATCTCCATGTACGCCTTCAGAGCTTTCGTCATTACTATATGGTAATTTGAAGCGGACCTTTAGCAGAATTAACTCCGTCTTGGCAAAGCAGTCCAAACTTTTTGATATCTTAGATCTCCAGAAGTAACTGGTTTACTTCTCTACTAGATTTTTTTTTCTAATATGGGTTTGGGCTTTCTACTGTAATAGCCCAATCAGGTAGATTAAAATGGGTAGGTTCATCTTAAAAGTCATGGAAATGCTTCTTGGTTTAGTTTGTTAACGAACACTTTCGTATATTGTCATATCTGCATCTGTATTCAAAATCGTTTTCGAATATTGAATATCTGCATTCGCGAATGCAGACGGATTTCGAATATTATCCTATCTGACAATTAATAAATTTATGGATATAAATAGAATCTTAGTTTGACATAAAATTGTTTTGGTTATGATGGTTATAAAAGTACAAAATAATATGATGATAAAAATTAGTTTTGAGGAGTAAATATGCATTTATGTACACGTATAGTATAAAGTAATATCTTGATAAAACAATAAGTATATGTTGCATTTATATATGTACATATAATATAAACTATTATCTTGATAAAACAATTAGTATATGTTGTTCATAATATTAAGATACATATAATATAGAATATTATCTTGAACAAATTGGAAAAAAAAATTCATATGCGGATACCTTCATATTTGCATCTGTATCCGTTTTTAAAACAATGAATTTTCATTTGTTTTTTGATCATGTATGGATGAATTTCAAATTTTTCGGTACCCATTGATAGACTTACTCCTTTTGTTTAAATTTCTTCTTCTTACTAATTTCAACTATTGCCCAACGTAATTCTTCTTTCTATTGCTAATTATCTTTTTTTAGTGGCGATCTCAATCAAAGAATCGACATATATGGTATCAAAATTAACAGATTCATTATTTTTTAATCTAAAATAAAATTCAATTTCAATTACATTCGACTTACAGTTTCTAATATGATTTATTTTATATTCGAAAGTGCTCGTCAATGCCAAATTCTCTAAGTCATCTACACCGAGCTTAAAACCCTCAAAAAAGTACAAATGTAAAAAAGTTAGTCTAATCAAATAATGTGTTTGTAGAAAATGTATTGAAACCGAGTGATGCTAAATGCAAGAGTTCTAACTAACGATTCGATATTAGCGAATCAATTATATGCTTTAAGTTCAAAATAAAGTAGTACTTCAAGGATGATGAAATGTTTGAACATAGCAAAATTCAAATTAATAAACGGTAATCATCCAAAATTCTATGAGATATCATAATTTGGAAAAAGGTTCCTTTAGTGGCATCATTGGTGTTGTATTTTATTTGGTCTTTATAACATTGGTGCAACAAAAAATATGTTAGTATTTAGAGATAAAAAAGTCTACTTCTCAATCAAATTATGGCATATACTCAATATATTGATGAGAGTGATGTGTAAATTTTATGTTCGAGTGGCAATATTGTTTTTTTCTCTTTTTCACACACACCTATGAATCACACAAATGAAGCAATGATCATCTTCTTTTCATCTTCTTTATTCGCCTAAATTCATTAATATCTCTATTAAAATAAAATATTTAAAGCATGACAATTGATGATCTTGTTCAATGATAACATTCAGAATGTTTATTACGATGAAGATACAATTTTTAGGCAAATTGTTGTACTCGGTTTTTGCATGAGAAAAATCAAGAGAGAAGTTGAGAAATGTCTAGTTGAAGACATATATGAAGACTAAAGATATTCCAGTTGAAGCTCGTTTCAAGATGACATTCAAAAATGATGAGAAAACGCTCAGAAACCAAGGTTTCATGGAACTTAGAGTTTGAGCTGGGTACTCATGGACATGACATGAAGTCAATACCGATTCAACATGGGACTGATCCAAAGTGAACACCGAAGCACAAGTCAATTTTGATCCCTCAAACTCAACCTCAAGTCACCCAGTATATGACATGAAGTATGCTTTAAAGAAATACTCGGGGCGCAAAGTAACCAAACCTGGATATAACCGTAAGGGCATTTTAGGTCTAGGCATTCGAAATCGTCTCAGAGACCGAAGCATACTTTAAAGCTCGACACTCAGATCCTCATTCAACCACTCCCATGATCAACTGCTCGACGTTGGACCATCCCTATAGTGCTCGAGATGCCATACATACAAGTTGAAACATGCTTCAAAGCTTGACCCGAAGATAACGAAAGCATGACCCAAAGATGATTTTGAAGACTTCAACGAAGCGAAGCGCTGAAAGATCACCATTATAAAGCACGATCCCAAGTAGTTTCTACACATTTGATGAGTTTGATGTTTGTGTTACCATCATAGAGTAGTCGATACACATTTGATGAGTTTGATGGTATGTTACTAATATGGAGTAGTTAGTACACATTGGTGGATTCATGCTTACATTTATGCTATTGATGTTTTGTTACTAATGTTGAGTGATTGGTACACATATGATGATATTTGTTGTAGTTAATTTATTTAATGTTTGGTGTTGACATTGAGCATTGTTAAATTCTTGTGATGTTTGTGGACTATGTGATGTTGTATTATTGCTACCCCATATTTATGATGCATTTATTGCAATGGCATAGTAGAATCTAAAGTCTTCTTATACTTGTTTCATGGATGGTAGTGTTATACAGTGTTATGTGCTAACAAGTATTTGAGGTAGGAGATGTAACGATCCAGAATTTTTAGCCATTTGAATTTAGAATATTTAATGGGTTTAAATATTAAAAAGTTAATTTAATAAGTTAAATAACATAAATTTCAAATATAGCGATTTATTTTATTATTAAATTGTTAAATTTAATATTGTAATTGTTTAAATAATTGAATATTGAATTTTATGAAAATGAAAATGATTTCAAAAGTTGATTTAAATTGTTTTTGAATAAGAAGGAAGATAGTAAACTTTTAAATTTGATTTAAAAGTGATTTAGTTGAAATTGGAAACTTCTCGTTTTAATTAACGTGTAAAGATAGTCTTCCAGTGCACTGTCTCGGATTTCGACGAAACTAGTTCCATTGGATCCGTAATAGTGTATTATTATATGCCGTCGAATTTTGTGGTGATCGGATGTATCGTTTGGACGTGTGAGATCGAACGCGCAGAATTTGATTTTAGAAATTTAATAAATAATTAGGTTTAGAAAGCTATCTTCTGCATATGATCGAATTAAGTTTCAAGACTAGCTCCATTGTGTTCGGAATAGGGGTATAACATATAGAACGCCAGACGGCATGTCTCGATAGGAGTTCGAGATTTTTGGACATTAAAACTTGATAATTTAAATTTAAAATAAAATATATACACTATTTCTTGGCCGTACCCTACCCATACCATTGCCCATACCATCCACGTTTAAATCCATACCCATCTCAACTTATATTTTTAGTTATCCCTCTTTCCATTTTAAAAACGATAGAGAAAAAACAAATAAATATATACGCGATCGAAGTCGCGACCTGCACGAGCGCGCGAGGCGCGGCAGGGCGCAGCGGAGGCGGAGGTCGACGGCGAAGCGAAGCGGCGGCTGTGGAGCTCCGTTCGTCGTGCTCATTTTGGGGATTCACGCAGGCGGCGCACGACACGCGCGTTGAGCAAAGTGTAGCGCAGGCGATCGGCGAGGATGGAGCGGCGGTTGCTAGCGGTGCTGGTGGCGAGCGGCGGCGGTTGGCTGGGTCACGATCGTTGATTGACCGAAAAAAAGGAAGAAAAGGTCACGTGTTGCTGCCTGTAACGAGAGGGAGAAGGAAACATAATTAAGGTTTAAAGTTTTTAAAACTTTTAATTAATTTAGTTGATCATTATTTTAATTATTTTAAATGTTAAATAATTCATATCGTACTCATACGAGGTCCAAATCGAACGTGACGAGTCGCGTTGCGATCGTATCGACGAAAGCTACGCTATGGAATTCAGATTGAATGAATTTGGAGCTAGTGAGAATTTCGGGTTAAAATTGAACGACTATTTAATTTTAATTCGAAATTGAACGACTATTTAATTTTAATTCGAACTTGAACGATTTGGATGCCTATTAAAATCAATCTGAGTTAATCTCACCTTTTTTGCTAGTCAGAAAATTTATATAGTCAATAAATATTATTTATTGGATATTTGGATATTTATTTCTGATCGTTATTGATTGTTGGATAATATACAAAATTATATTGTTGGTTTGGATATATTCCCGCCTATTGGAGCGGATGAGACCCTATTACATTTCCGTGTAAAAGCGGATGACCATTTATATACGAATCCTTCCTCGAAGCGGTTAATTTTTATATTATTTGATTATATACTGTATGTGATGCAGGGGGACAGGTTGGAGGGATCCAACAGGATTCCTCACACTGTTGATTTTAATTTTCATATGTATCGTGATATATGATATTTGGATGTTATATTGGATGACATGGACAAGATTTTGTTTATATAGTGCTTTAGTAGCACTAGGCCATATATTTTGGTATTTTAAAATACCATAAAATAGTGATTGATTTTGAAAAGGAATTTCAAAGTTATTTTGGAAATTATATGTGTTTTGAATAAATTATTCTTGAATTATTTGAATAAGTAATTTATTTTAAAATCAAAGGTATGATTTTTGGATATTATAATTTAGTTGTTTTATAAAATAGTTTAAATAAAGATTTTTAAGATCTTGGAAGATAAGTCCGTCTTTTAAAATAAAGGATATGGTTTTAAAAAGGAAATCGAAATATTTTTATTTAAATATTTATTAACCGTTGTATATAAAGTAATATATATTTATATGGGTATACATATTATAATTTATTTATAAGGGTGAAATCTATAAATATGATAATTTACAAAAGTGATGTTTTACAAATGAAGTAAAGATTTACAAAATCATGTTTTGTTAATAAAAGAGTGGATTTATGAACGGTGTTACAAATCAAAGGAAATTATTATTATTTAACAAATGGGTGAAATAAATGGAATGATGGATTTGTTATAAGATATATGGAAGTTTTTCTTAAAAAATAGTTGACTCTATTTTGGAAATTGAAAGCAAGGGTGAATTAGGATTATTAAATGATATTTTATAAATTGAAAGGAATTTATAAAAGGAATTTATCCATCTGGGAACTGAAAGCGTGCTATGGATCGTGTAATATGGATATACAATAATACAGAATATAGTGATGATAGTTATACAGTAAATAGTGCGAAATATAAGAGCAGTATAATAAAAAATAACACCAGAGATTTTTATACTGGTTCGGAGCTCCATCCTACGTCCTGTCCTAGACTCCTTCTGGAATTTCACTAAAACGGCAACCCTCACTTAACCCGGAGGAAACAGGTATATACAACCCTTGAGTAGCAGAACAGGGACCTGAGCAGCGGAACAGGATTTCGCCTCAGTAGCCGAAGAGGACTTCACACGCCTGAGCAGCAGAATAGGACTTTAACAAATACAAAAGATTGTTTGACTTTTTGTGTTCTGATAACACGGATAAGTCTGTTTATAGTACACCCTTCCTATGATCTTCTTCTCGAGTATAAATATGTATATTTGAAGTTTATGAAGATTAGAAAGGAATAGTATTACTTAAGAACGCTGAATATTTGAGAGTATAGTCGCAAGAATATTCAAGAGAGTTAGATAAGAGAGATAAGCAGATTGGATGATTTGGAATGAAGTTAGGATATGTATTTATAGTTGTTAAATAGTAGCGACCATTGGAGAAGAGTTATGGTTGAAGCGTTGCGTCCAAATCTCTTCGTAGAGATTCGTATCTCTTCACGAATGATCGTGTCTTTTCAGAAAATATAGCCGTTATAGAAATTCAGTCAACTGAGCCTCTGGGCCAGTCGACTAAATATTCAAACGATTTTTATTATATAATATATATATATATATATATATATACTTGTGCATCTATGCATACTGCACAGAAACTAGCAGGTCAGTCGACTGACCTAGTATTTTTTGTGGAATTTGCACAGTTTACACAGGTATATAATATATATATATATTATATATGATTCTAACTTTAAAAACTTGATAATATATATATATATATTATATGCTTATATATGTATAAATCATTTAAAAATAATAAAATTATATATATAAGCTAATATATACGTAAACGATGAGAGATCTTAACAATATTGACCTAAGACTCAAAACAAAATAATATAAAAGTTTATGCACCAATTTTGATGTCTTGTCTCCATGTAGTATATATTCTCTTTTTGTCGTAACAGTTGTCGAATCTGTATGTTGTAGTGATAGCTTCGTGTCATGAATCAAAACCAAGTCTCAACATTCTCCCCTTTTTTGATTGATGACAACCTGTAAGTAGATATAGATTTCGACTGTATATAATATATTATGAATACTTATTCCCCTTGAGTCTTTGACGATATATATCCTTCATTCTTAGTGTTAGCGATAATTTTCTCCCCCTTTGTCATCGACAAAAAGGAATAAATAACATGATTAATCGTATGATGAATGTATAGATATTAAAATCATAAAAAGAAACAAGCATTCATATATTGCAACATCACAAACAAGAGTTTTAAGGTAACAAAATAATACGAAACATTGGCTATTTAGTACAAGCCATGTTTTAATTTTTTGAAATGAAAGACTAATGTTTGTAGATCATAAAAGGCAAATACTAAGATAAGCAACAACTTACTCTATCATACGCTTACCCCTATCACCATGAGAACTTTGACCACCTATATCACCACTATCGCCTTCATTTCCACCATTGCCGCTACTACTTGCTTGATCATCATAAGAGGAGGACCAAGTGAAGACGGGTTGTTTGCCCGGATCACTAAGTGTAGCCGTGGAAGAGCCGGATGAACACGAGATCGCTTGCCATAACTTTGTGAAAAATCCTTTTACTTTATCAAGCTTTATGTCAACCCTAGTGATATATGTGTTAAGAATTTGTTGGTTACGACATATCATGGAAATAGACTCATGTGGAGGAAGACCCGGATTTGGAATCATAATTTCGTCTTGTTGACGAATAGTTGATCTTTGGCGAGTCGGACGATGAGATGATGCTCTGCCTTGTTGTTGAGGTGGTTGATCTTGAGGTATTTGGCGTTGAGTCCATTCTTCAAAGGAAATGATGGGAGGAGGTCGAGCAACCGATAATTTCATCAAAGCTAGAGTATGGGAGTTTAAGCAGCCGATGGTATAGACCGGTGAGTCGGGTTCCGAAATCTCACATTCTTTTAGTAAGCGCATAATGTACTCACCGTAATATATGACATTCATGCGGCCATTGTTGAAACTTAAAAACTCATCAAGAATTAACCGGAGCCAATTAACTTTGATATTTACGAAGATGGCATATAAAGCTTTGAAATTGTGTTCATAAACAAGTTCGTAACTTCCAGTTCTCAGAGTTACGGTTTTCATTAACACGCGGTGCATATTCCTAGCTTTAGGCCTTAAGGACATAGATTTAAGTTGGCGCATATCGTCTTCTAAAAACAAATGACTTATACGATTACGAACAACCATATCACAATCAACATAACTTAATTCAATTCCATCATTTTCAGATTTTAGGATGTGAGCCATGCGATCTAAAGAGAAAAATATCGGTTTTCCACAAACCAAACTCCATACGCAATCAACTTGGTTTTGTATATTTTGGTGACCTAAATTATGATTGACATAGAATAGTTTAACCATAATTTGGTTTATCTTGTGTTTATTTTCATCAATATTAATTAAAGACTCTAAATTGCTACGACGAGCCAATTCTTGTATATGATAAGGAGAGAAATTAGCAAATTTCATAAATGAACCTTCAAAGATACGAGAACCTTGCATTCTCCTCCATCGTCTAACCGCGGTATCGTCGAAAAGCCATTGTCGGATTTGGTCGTCGGAAGGAGTTTGAGAGGATATAGTTGCTTGACCTTTTCTTTTTGGAGCCATTGAATTTGAGTTTGGAGTTTAAAAATTTGATTTTTGAAGTTTTAGGTTTTGAGGAAAGTTGAAAAATCTGAAGTGAAAGTGAAGAGTAATGGTGAATATGGAGGATAAAAGGTGAGGTTGGGTTGGTAGGAGCAGTTATTTTGGCTCAGACCTACGAACCAGTCGACTGAATCAGGTGTTCAATCGACTAAAGCTGATTTTTGAAATTTTCGAACTTCTGGTTCAGTCAACTGAAGGTCTGATTCAGTTGACTGAATCTGGGGGGGGTAAAAAAATTGAACTTCTGGTTTAGTCGACTGACCCACTGTGGCAGTCGAATGAATCTGCTATAATCATATTTTGATTACGGAGTCAGTCGACTAACCCACTGGTTCAGTCGACTGGCCTGTGCCAGTTTTCCCATTAAACCTATTTTTGTGTATATTTGTTTATATTATTTAGACATACTAATGAAAATTTAATTTTTATTTATATGATTGTTAGTACCAGTATATATGTTGTGAATATATGAAGGAAGAAAAGATGATTATTTTATTTATATTAAAAAGTTGTACATGGTTTATTAACTTATTTAGAAAGAAAAATACATTGAAAACTTCTCTTATTTTGAAGGGCTAGGAGTTTTGTAGCCATGTTGCTCTTTGCGTCGAATGTTGGACGCTTCATTTCGATCCCATGAGTTTGGTGAGACCGATGGTCGCGGTGGGGATGAAGTAGAAGGACGATGAATGGGCGTAACCACGTGTTCGTCGATTGGATAGGATAAAGCGCCACCGAACTTCATGGCAATATGTTCTATAATACCTAGACGTCTTGAATTGATTTTCTGCTCGTAATACATTTCACGCTGAAGCATCAACGACTCCTACTAATAGTGATGTATATCACTTATCTTTTGTTTAGTCTTTGGAGAGTACTCAAACACAATTTTCTTTCCTTTCTTTCTCTCCGGATTGTATCCGGTATGATCGTGAGGAGTAGAAAGTTGTGTAGAGTGATGAACAGGTGTTTTTGTTGGGGATTCGGAGGAAGTTATGATTTCAATGGATTGAGTCGAATGTGAGGAGTTTGACATATTGGTAGAACTTTGTATTTTTTAGTTTAGTTGTTTATATGAATATTAGTGAAATGCCTATTTATAGGCTATAATGGAGAATAAAAAGGATTAAATGAGTGGATTGACTTGTTTGTAGTTAAAACAAATTCGTTAGTTAAGGATGATCATTGTTATTGCTTGGTAGTTTTTTGTTATTGTAGTTTACTTTTTGTTAATGTAATATGTTTATATATACAGTAATCATATGTATGTAAAAGTAACAGTTATAATGAAATTAGTGTATAGTTGTTACCACAGAAGAAAAACCCAGACCTGGACCTTAATGCAAATAATCAATAGCTCAGGTGGTTAAGACATCTGGGCTATTCACGACAGGTCATAGGTTCGAGTCTTAACATGGTCAAAAAAATGAATTTTTGTCAAAAATTTTATTTTTGAGTTTTAGTCTATAATTTTCGTATTTTATCATTTTTAGAATTATTTATATATCTTTAATTGACATTATACCGAGTTCTCGACGTAGTTTTATAAATGTGTTTTCTAACAACGGTTTTGTGAAAATATCAGCTAATTGATTTTCATATGGAACGTAATCTAAATTTATCACATCTTTTTCTATATTGTCGCGTAGAAAATGATGTCGAATATCTATGTGTTTAGTTCTAGAGTGATTTATTGGATTTTTAGATAGATTAATTGCACTGGAATTATCACAATAAATAGTTGATTTTGATAAATTAACTCCGAAATATTTAAGTGTCTATTGCATATAGATTATTTGTGTACAAGCTAATGCTGCAGATATATACTCTGCTTCACAATTTGATAGTGAGACACAATTTTGTTTCTTGCTAAACCACGATATTAATGATTTGCCAATGAAATGACACGTACCGCTCGTACTTTTTCTGTCCATTCATGATCCTTCGAAATCAGCATCGCTATATGATACTAACTCGAAAGAGCAATCTTTTGGATAAAAAAGTCCAAAATCTTTAGTATTACTTAGATAACGTAGTATTCGTTTTACGGCTCGTAAGTGTGATTCTTTTGGGTCAGCTTGAAATCTTGCACATAGACATACACTCATCATTATATCTGGACGACTCGCTGTTAGGTATAGTAATGATCCAATCATACTACGATATAGTTTTTGGTCTACACTCTTGCTGTTTTCATCTCTATCGAGATGTGCTGTTGTGCTCATAGGTGTTGGTTTGACAGAAGTGTTTTCCATTCCGAATCGCTTGATTAGATTATTATAGTATTTTTCTTGATTTATAAATATTCCATTTGAAAATTGTTTTATTTGAAGACCTAGAAAATATGATAATTCTCCCATATAAGACATCTCGAATTCTCTAGTCATTATTTCAGAAAACTCTTTACATAATTTATTATTAGTTGAACCAAATATAATGTCATCTACATATATTTGAACTATTAAAATATCCCTTTTAGAATGTTTTATAAATAGAGTCTGATCTACTTTTCCTATTTCGAACCCTGATTCAATTAAATAGCTTTTAAGACGTTCATACCAAGCACGTGGTGCTTGTTTTAAACCATATAAAGCTTTCTTAAGTTTATAGACATGATCTGGATATTTTTCATGAACAAATAAAGGTGGTTGTTCAAAAAAAACATTTTCTTTAATATAACCATTTAAAAATGCACTTTTAACATCCATTTGATAGAGTTTAAAGTTATTAAAACATGCGTAAGCCAGTAAGATTCGTATTGCTTCTAGTCTGGCGACTGGAGCAAACGTTTCTTCGTAGTCTATTCCTTCTTCTTGGTTATACCCTTGTGTTACTAATCTGGCTTTGTTTCTAGTTATATTTCCTAATTTGTCTGCTTTGTTTTTATAAACCCATTCTGTTCCTATAATGACGCAGCGGATTAATCAAAACAATGTAGATCGATGAAAGTAGCAATCGATGGTGTGAAAGATACCAAATGGCCAAATTCGTTGATCCGAAGATTCTGAATTCGAGCTATCTCAAACACGTTGATAGCGCACTATACCGTGTTTAAAGATCTACGATTCTTGCACGTTGATCTAGCGCACTAGATTCCGTGAATCGGCTTCTACGATCGTTGATTCAAGCGCACTTGAATTCCGAAAGAGGAGATAGGAGATTACACTCGACTACCAATTGGGTGAAAGCACAAAGCTAACAAAACAAAGTTTTTATTTCAAATCAACTAAACTATTACAAATGACCACACATGCCTATTTATAGGCTACAACTCATACACCAAACAAAATCAAGATTTCAACACAACTCTTAGGTCGTGAACGACCTACGACCTAAATCCCAGCGACTTAGTATAGGTCGTCAACGACCTAACAGGCTTCATTACAGCACAACCATATTACAAAACAGAACGACTTTACAACACTTAGGTCGTACACGACCTATCAAGACCTCCGACTTAAACTAACAGTTACAACAGCTAAACGACTCAACAAATGAACGGCATCTGGAGCTCCGCGACCTAAGAATGAACGGCATCCCTTCATTAGCGATCTAACAGAAGCGGCTTCAAAAAGTCTTCGCGACTTAAGACTCCACGACCTAACTTCTTGCGACCGTACTTAGGTCGGAACATTTTCCCGCGACCTATCGTAGGTCGAATTATATTCCTGCGACCTAACCCCTTGCGACCTAACTTAGGTCGTAACCTCTTAGCTCATTCGCATGACATCATGCTGAATCCTTTGACTCGCGTGCTGCCTTTACTAGGTCGTAAGCGACCTAAAATAGCATTAGGTCGTGAGCGACCTAAGACTTCAACCTCCAACGACTTATTCCCAAGTCTTAGCTCGTTACTCTCGAACCCGTTAGGTCGTAGCTCTTTTCCTGGTGACATGTTAGGTCGTTCCCATGACCTATGCCTTAGCTCGTTAGGTCGTATGCGACCTAAAAACATGTTAGGTCGTTCCAGTATCTCGTTAGCTCGCACATTCCCACTAGGTCGTTGCCGATCTTCACTAAGTCGTTGGAACGACTTAAAAGCTTCGTTAGGTCGGCTACGACCTAGAACTTGACCTTTCCATAATTCTTCACGAAATGTTAACTCGTTAATCTCCTCCTTAGGTCGTGAGCGACCTAAGACTTCCTTAGGTCATGAGCGACCTAAGACTTCTTTCCAGGCTGCATCATCCTCCCCAGGTTGAGAGAAATTCGTCCTCGAATTTGCACTTCCTACATCCACCACAACAAACTCATCCCCATGATATGGTACGAGATGCTTAACATTGAATACGTCAGACGTATACACATCATCTGGCAGCTTTAATTTATAAGCATTTTCATTGATTCTCTTTAAAATTTTCACTGGACCAATCTTTCGTGCTTTCAATTTATTGTACGTTCCCACCGGAAAACGATCTTTTGTTAACACTGCATAAACCAAATCACCTTCATGAAATTCAACACTCCTTCGTTTCAAATCTGCAGATCGTTTATATTTCTCATTTGCTTTCTCCAATCGTTCCTGAACGATTTTATGACATTCCGCCAATCCATCAACAAAATCAGCAGCTTTCTTAATTGTCTTCTTTGATTGTGGCACTACCGTTAAATCCAACGGTCCCTTCGGCAAGCTTGAATATACTATCTGAAATGGACTGAAATCGGTACTACGGTTTACCGCATGATTATGAGCAAACTCTGCCTGGCATAACTTCACGTCCCAACTTTTTAGATTATCTTTCACAAGGCACCTCAACAAGTTCCCCAACGATCTATTAACCACTTCCGTTTGTCCATCAGTTTGTGGATGATAAGCGCTGCTAAAATTCAACTTCGTTCCCACCATCTTCCACAAACTTAGCCAAAAATGACTTAGGAAACGAGTATCCCTATCCGACACAATAGATTTTGGCAATCCATGAAGTCGATATATCTCTTTGAAAAACAACTGAGCAACATGAACAGCATCCGCCGTCTTCTTACAAGCAATAAAATGTGCCATTTTCGAAAATCGATCAATCACCACATAAATGGAATCGTTTCCCCGCTGTGTTCTTGGCAACCCCAACACAAAGTCCATACTCACATCAATCCATGGTTTAGTTGGTACAGGTAACGGCAACACTGCTCCCGGAACAAGATCAATTTGATGTTGAATGTCTCTTAGCGGCGGTAACTCCTTCGGTAACTCATCTGGGAATATATCTTCAAATCCTTTCAAAACTGGTTTCGCTTCTTCTGGAATTTCAACCTCTTCACTTCTCTCTTGCCCAATCAACAAAAACACTTCCGGTTCTTCCTCAACCTCCTTAACAAACTCCTTCAGAGATAATAAAGTTTTCAGCTCTTCAATCCAAGGTTTTAAATCTCGCTCATCTCGGGCGAGATCTCGGGCGAGATCTCGTTTTCAAGCCTGGGCGATTCGAAACAACTAATTTCGTTTGAATCTCGTCTGACCCAAATCTCGGACGAGATTTCAGTATCTCGTCCGGTATCTCGGACGAGATTTAACAGCGAGATATCGGCCGAATTTTTGAATTTTGGAAAAAATCAACTCTTTTTCCGTATTGGGCTAGCTCATCCTTTACCTTAATTTAAGCCTTCTTAATTGTACCTTTTTAACCCTTATTTCTTATATAAATCTCATTTAATCTTCGTCTCTTATTTTACGGCAGTGACAAGTGTAAGAAGATGATAAAATCTACATCGATTATGGTAAGTATTTCACTTTATGATTTTCATTTAGGTTTCTGATCCAAATTAATTTACATCCGATTTCATTTTTCTTTTTTCGACACTTTCTTGAGTTTTTTTCCTAACCCTATTTTTTTGCGGCTATAAATTTTGGGCTTCACTTATTTAACTTTATGTTCTAAATGGATTCCCAATTTGATTTCATTTAGTCTTTGCTGCTATAATTTTTTCCCTCAAGGCTTATTTTTAAGCAATAAAGGAATTCTCTTTCATCTATTAATTTCATTTGATGATTACATGTTCATTCGTACATCATTTTTTTGCTTTTCTTATAATATTACTAAATGTTTGAAATTGTTTGTACTATGTATGCTATTTTCTACATTTGTTTGAAATATATATGCTATTAGTTGCTTAATGAGATTTTGTTTGCTAATAATTAAATACTATAATCAGACATAGAATATCTTAATTCTACTTGTAGACTTTTGTATTTGAAGTTATAAAATTAAGATTTCCCTTGTAGCACTATAAATCATAAAAGGTAGAAATGAGACATTATATTGTGTAGGAAAGTTAAGTGAATGATCAAACAAAGTAAAGGTGCATATGTTATGGTTTGTTTCTTGTCTACTTTATCTCATATGATATTATATTGAACATTATTCATGAAATCTATTTATTTGTTTATTTTACATGATACAAGTGATATTTTTCCATACTAAATTACTAATGATAAGCGTGTGATATATTCAAGGGAAGTGCATAGTGTTTTCCTTAAGGTAGTGACTAGTATTATAAATTTAGGTGTATGAAAACAAATTTTTGACATGACATATACTCCGAGATAACTCCGAAATGAATTTTGGAAACCGAGATGTAAATTCGAGATGGACGACCGAGATGCACTCATCTCATTCGAGATCTCACCCGATACGAGATAAGCTATCTAAATTCTTCGAGACGAGACGTAACCGAAATCCGAGATTTAAAACCTTACTTCAATCTCTTCTGACTTACTTTCTCCTTGTGGTCTCTTCTTTGGAACTAGGATAATCTTCATACCTTCAAACATAAAACTGTAACTATTGGTCCGACCGTCATGCTGTACTGCTCGATCATACTGCCATGGTCTTCCCAAAAGTAAATGACAAACATCCATCTCTACAACATCACACCAGATCTCGTCTTTGTATTTCTTCCCAATAGAGAATGGAACACGAACTCGTCTATCCACTTTCACTTCTCCTCCTTTTCTCAACCATGCTAGCTTGTATGGATTCGGATGTTTCTCTGTCTTCAGCTTCAACTTTGTCACAGCCTCGGTTGAAACAATATTGTCACAACTTCCCGCGTCAATCATAAATTTACACACCTTCCCCAGTATAGTACATGTCGACTGAAAGATATTACTCCTCAACCAACTAGCTTCCTCCTGCTTCGGTGTCAAACACGATCTCCTTAGCATTAGATTACAACCTTCATCTCCTGACGCAATATCCTGTTCATCCTCCTCAACTGGACTAGAATAACCTCCATCAACATCCTCATCTTCAACTTCCGCCATCATGGTTCTTTTCTTTGGCTTTGGACACTCGTTGCTTTTATGACCCAATTCCTGACAATTGTAACATTTGAAGCCATTGTTAACCTTCACCTTCTCAGCCTCCTTCACAACTGGTCTACTGATAGGTTTAGAAACATTGGAACTCCCACTAACACCCTTCACTTGATTGTTGGAATTAGTAAACACACCACCTCCTCGTCTTCCTTGCTTCTCCCAAGCCAACGCTTTCTGATGTGCTTCTGCCACAGATCTTGGATCGAACATATTAACCATATCCTGAATCTGTATTCTCAATCCCCCAATGAATCTAGATGTCAGCTGCTCTTCCGTTTCCATAATATCATTTCTCGCAATAAGCTGGTAAAACTCATCTGCATAATCATTAACAGTCTTCGTGCCCTGCCTCAAATTCTGCAAACGTTGATACATCAAGGATTGATAATTGTAAGGTAAGAACGTTGCTTTCATCAATTTCTTCATCTTCTCCCAAGATTCAACTTTTGACTTCCCCATTCGTTCACGAGTAAGTTTAGTTTGCTACCACCATACTAAAGCTCTACCCCTCAACCTTGTAGCAACTAACTTCACTCTACGATGTTCTGGAACTTCTTTGAAATCAAAAATCTCTTCAACATTAGCCTCCCAATCAAGAAACTCTTCAGCTTGCATACCACCCTTGAATTCTGGAATTTCAGTCTTCATTCCCGATTCCCACTTGTGATCATACTCTGAATAATTTCTTCCTTGACCTCTTCCTTGAATACTACCACCATCATACTCCTCTTCAAAATCAGATGCATATCGATGTCGATTCTGACCACCAACATCTCTACTTCCTTCACGTCTACCACCATCCCTTCGATCTACATTCCTCCGAACACGATCTCGATCATCAACATCTCTATAACTGTCTCGGCTCACACTTCTATGGTCATTGTCATTACTTCTTCCTTGATTGGAATGTGGTGAAACTCTACTTCTCTCGTGGTTAGATTCGGGTGAAACCCTTCTCCGGTTTTGATTCATCTCCGTCATAAGCTTCTCTAATCTCCCAATGCCTTCATCCAACTTCTCATTGAATTTGTCACTTATACGTTGCTCCATTTGCTCGGCATCTTCCCGCTTATACAAATCTTCAACATTTTGATGACGGTTAGCTCTCCTTGGCGGCATGATTGAATACTTCACAAACTCTTCAACACTTCAAAATTCAAACACAATTCGAACTTAGATCCAAAATGAAATGGATCAAAAACTCCCACTTTGTTGCAACTTCGCGATGAACACGATGAACACAACTTCTCCAAATGATAAGATCCGATCTCCAAACTTCAATACAAAGTCGAACAACTTCAACTTGCTCTCGGCCGTGATTAACAACCTCAAATCTTCAAAATGATTAGGTTCCAAGTCTCGATCTAGCTATGATTGGCTAGAACAGGCTCTGATACCAAACTGACGCAGCGGATTAATCAAAACAATGTAGATCGATGAAAGTAGCAATCGATGGTGTGAAAGATACCAAATGGCCAAATTCGTTGATCCGAAGATTCTGAATTCGAGCTATCTCAAACACGTTGATAGCGCACTATAACGTGTTTAAAGATCTACGATTCTTGCACGTTGATCTAGCGCACTAGATTCCGTGAATCGGCTTCTACGATCGTTGATTCAAGCGCACTTGAATTCCGAAAGAGGAGATAGGAGATTACACTCGACTACCAATTGGGTGAAAGCACAAAGCTAACAAAACAAAGTTTTTATTTCAAATCAACTAAACTATTACAAATGACCACACATGCCTATTTATAGGCTACAACTCATACGCCAAATAAAATCAAGATTTCAACACAACTCTTAGGTCGTGAACGACCTACGACCTAAATCCCAACGACTTAGTATAGGTCGTCAACGACCTAACAGGCTTCATTACAGCACAACCATATTACAAAACAGAACGACTTTACAACACTTAGGTCGTACACGACCTATCAAGACCTCCGACTTAAACTAACAGTTACAACAGCTAAACGACTCAACAAATGAACGGCATCTGGAGCTCCGCGACCTAAGAATGAACGGCATCCCTTCATTAGCGATCTAACAGAAGCGGCTTCAAAAAGTCTTCGCGACTTAAGACTCCACGACCTAACTTCTTGCGACCGTACTTAGGTCGGAACATTTTCCCGCGACCTATCGTAGGTCGAATTATATTCCTACGACCTAACCCCTTGCGACCTAACTTAGGTCGTAACCTCTTAGCTCGTTCGCATGCCATCATGCTGAATCCTTTGACTCGCGTGCTGCCTTTACTAGGTCGTAAACGACCTAAAATAGTGTTAGGTCATGAGTGACCTAAGACTTTAACCTCCAATGACTTATTCCCAAGTCTTAGCTCGTTACTCTCGAACCCGTTAGGTCGTAGCTCTTTTCCTGGTGACATGTTAGGTCGTTCCCACGACCTATGCCTTAGCTCGTTAGGTCGTATGCGACCTAAAAACATGTTAGGTCGTTCCAGTATCTCGTTAGCTCGCACATTCCCACTAGGTCGTTGCCGATCTTCACTAAGTCGTTGGAACGACTTAAAAGCTTCGTTAGGTCGGCTGCGACCTAGAACTTGACCTTTCCATAATTCTTCATGAAATGTTAACTCGTTAATCTCCTCCTTAGGTCGTGAGCGACCTAAGACTTCCTTAGGTCGTGAGCGACCTAAGACTTCTTTCCAGGCTGCATCATATAACAGTCTAATCGGTCGGTCTGGGTACTAGTTCCCAAACTTCATTTCGTTCAAACTGATTTAATTCTTCTTGCATAACAATAATCCAGTTTTCATCGCATGATACTTCCTTAGTATTCTTAGGTTCTATAGTGGAAAGAAAAGCTACATGACCCATTAAATTTAGTTGATTTCTAGTTCGAACATTTGAATTTATTTCTCCAATTATATTTTCTGTAGGATGATTTCGTAAGATTCTTAGAGGAGATCATTGTATTGGTGATATTTCTATTTTCTGAATTATGAATAATGTTTTCATCTTCCCTAGAATTATGAATAATGTTTTCATCTTCTCTAGAATTATGAATAATGTTTTCATCTTCTCTTAAATTATTTGTTTCTATATTCGTGTTATCATTAAGTAAATCATCGTCATCATTAAAACTTGAAATATGTTTAAAGTTTTCATCAAAAGATATGTGGAGTGTTTCTTCAATAGTATTAGTTTGTTTATTGAAAATTCGATAAGCTTTGCTTCGATCCGAATATCCAAGAAATATTCCTTCATCACATTTTGAATCGAATTTACTAAGCTGATCTTTGGTATTTAACACAAAACATTTTGATCCAAATACTTTAAAATAAGATATGTTTGGTTTTCTACCGTTAAAAAGTTCATAAGGTGTATTCTTAGTGAGGGGTCTAATAGAAACACGATTTAATATATAAAAGGCAGTTGCAACGGCTTCTGCCCAGAAATGTTTTGGTAACGTGCTTTCGTTTAGTAAGGTTCTAGCACATTCTTGTAGAGTTCGATTCTTTCGTTCTACAACTCTATTTTGTTGTGGAGTTCTAGGAAACGAAAAGTTATGAAATATTTCTTTCTTTTTACAATAGTTATCAAATAGTTCATTTTCAAATTCACCTCCGTGATCACTTCTAATATTTTTAATTTTAGTACCTTTTAAATTTTGAATTCGTTTAACAAATGTTTTGAAATTCTCAAAAGTATCACTTTTATTTTTCATAAAGATAGTCCACGTATATCTAGAAAAATCATCAACTATTACAAACACGTATTTATTGTGTTTTATGGATTGAACTTGGATTGGTCCAAATAAATCCATATGAAGTAATTCAAGTGGTTGTAATGTCAAAATGAATTTCTTAGATTTAAACGAAGATTTAGTTAATTTACCTAATTAACATGCGTCACAGATATTATTAACTTTAAAACTCATCTTTGGTAATCCTTTTACAAGATTATTTTTAGAAATTTTATTTATAGTTTTGAAATTGATATGACATAATCATTTGTGCCATAGCCAGGGATCATTATCTTTGGCTATTAAACACATATCTGAGTTATGATTAACTTTCATATTTAAAACGTAAATGTTTCTATCTCTATTTCCTTCGAAAATAAGATTCTGATTTTGATCGAAGATACTACATTTATTTTCAGAGAAAGATATTTTAAACCTTTTATCGCATAATTGACTTATACTTAATAGATTATGTTTTAGATTCTTAACTAATAAAACATTTGTAATAAGAGGTAAATTAGATGTACCGTAATTGCTCACATCACCTTTGTCGATGATATATCCCTTGGAATTATCTCCAAAAGTGACAGAACCTCCATCTGAGTATGTAATGTTTGTCAGCATATCTTTGTCTCTTGTCATGTGTTTTGAGCAACCACTGTCGAGTATCCATTTTCCTCTTTTCTTGAGTGGGACCTGCAAAAAAATATGAGTTTACGTTGGTACCCACCTTTTAATAGGGTCCTAAGAGTTTGATCTTAGGAAACCAAACCCAAGTGGGTTCAGTATTCCTTTTATAAATATAATTCTTATTATTATGAACGTTTTCTATGAATGATCTAATATACTTATTCCTTATTAACTTGTTATCTGTTTTAGGAACCTATATATTGGTAGTTTTAGAAACTAATCTTTTTGAAGATTTAGACTTAATATTGTTTAAATTACTGGATTGTGAATTTTTGACTTTCTTATAACTTAGTCCGTTTTTATTGTTAGCAGGTTGTGAATTTTCAATAATTCTAGATAGATTTTCTCTGCCTTTATTAAAATTCGAGACATTTTTAGTGATTCCTTCTAGTTTGGTCTTTAGACTCGAATTTTCTAGTTCTACCATTTTGATATTAGTTTTCAAATCATGATTTTCAGAAACAAGAACATCATTCTTTTCTTTTCGAGTCTCAATTTCTTGACTTAATAATATTAGTTGAGAATTAACATTTGAAAGCGATTCTTGAGTTTTCTCAAGTTCTTCTTCCAATATTTTCTTCTCATCTTTAAGCATATCTCTTTCGAATTATGCCTTGTTCTGATTTTCAACAGCCTCTTTATATTTTCTTTTGAGACTTTTTAAAGTATCTAACAATTCTGAGTTTATCTCTATCATATCATCAAAAGTTAAATCACTAACCTCATTATCTTTGGCCATAAAGCATACGTTAGCTTGTTCATTATTGCTGTCACTCTCGCTTTCTGAGGAGGAGGAGGAGGAGGAGGAATATGAATCATCCCATGTAACTGAGAAAGCTTTCCTTCTGAATTTGTCCTTCCTTTTATTGCGATATTCTTTCTTTTGATCCGGACAATCCTTCTGTATATGCCCCTTTTTGTGACAGTTAAAGCACTCTGGAACTGATGAGGATGGTGGTTTATTGCTGTTTGAGCTTCTCTTGCCAATATTTCTGTTTCTTTTTCTATACTTCAAGAATTTCTTGAAGTTTTTGGCAATAAAGGCTAGGTCGTCTTTGTCTGAATCTGATTCTTCTTGTTCTGCATGGAATGCTATATTCTTTCTATCTTGAGCTTGAACTCGTTTAGCTTGCAAATTCACTTCATAGGACATTAGATTTCCTATTAACTCTTTCGGAGTTATTTTGGAAATATCGTTTGCTTCTTCAATAGCGAGAACTTTCTTTCCCATTCTTCCGTTAAAGAGTTAAGAATTTTGGATATGATATCAAAATCTGAATATTTTTCTCCTAGTCCTACTAATGAATGATATATATCCTGAAATCTTGAATACATATCGTTTATAGATTCATTGTCTTTCATTCTAAAGTTTTGAAATTAACTTTTGAGCATGGATATCTTGCTTTGTTTGACCTTGCTAGTTCCTTTGTGTATAACTTTGAGTGTACGCCATATTTCAAATGCAGTGTTGCACATGCTAACATGGTTATACTCATTTTTATCTAAGGCACAAAACAACATATTCATGGCTTTTGCATTTGTTGTGGCATCTAGTTTCTGGGTATTTGTCCAAGTAGAATAATCCCCAGTAGGAATAGTGTATTCTTTCTGAGTAATATTCTATGAATCAAAACCATTTGCTTGCATATATATTCTCATTCGTGTCCATTGAATAGTGGTGGACGTGCAGGGGATTGTCCTTCCATGAAGCTAGTGTTAACGCTAGTGCTAGTGTTAGTTTCCATATTATTAGAATATCAGATAACTATGTTACGGTTATATGAAGAACCTTGCTCTGATACCAAATTAAAGTGTGCTATGGATCGTGTAATATGGATACAATAATACAAAATATAGTGATGATAGCTATACAGTAAATAGTGTGGAATATAAGAGCAGTATAATAAAAAATAACACTAGAGATTTTTATACTGGTTCGGAGTTCCATCCTACGTCCAGTCCTAGACTCTTTTTGGAATTTCACTAAAACAGCAACCCTCACTTAACTCGGAGGAACATGTCTATATAACCCTTGAGCAGCAGAACAAGGACTTGAGCAGCGGAATAGGATTTCGCCTCAGCAGCCGAAGAGTACTTCACACGCCTGAGCAGCAGAACAGGACTTTAACAAATACAAAAGATTGTTTCACTTTTTTTGTTCTGATAACACGGATAAGTCTGTTTATAGTACACCCATCCTATGATCTTCTCCTTGAGTATAAATATGTATATTGACGTTTATGAAGATGAGAAAGGAATAATATTGCTTAAGAATGCTGAATATTTGAGAGTATAGTCGCAAGAATATTCAAGAGAGTTAGATAAGAGAGATAAGCAGATTGGATGATTTGGAATGAAGTTAGGATATGTATTTATAGTTGTTAAATAGCAGCGACCATTGGCGAAGAGTTCTGGTTGAAGCGTTGCGTCCAAATCTCTTCGTAGAGATTCGTATCTCTTCATGAATGATCGTGTCTTTTCAGAAAATATAGCCGTTATAGAAATTCGGTCAACTGAGCCTCTGGGTCAATCGACTAAATATTCAAACAATTTTTATTATATAATATATATATATATATACTTGTGCACCTGTGCATACTGCACAGAAACTAGCAGGTCAGTCGACTGACCTGGTATTTTCTGTGCAATTTGCATAGTTTACACAGGTATATAATATATATATTATATATGATTCTAACTTTAAAAACTTGATAATATATATATATATATATTATATGCTTATATATGTATAAATCATTTAAAAATAAGAAGATTATATATATAAGCTAATATATACGTAAACGAGGAGAGATCTTAACAATATTGACCTAAGACTCAAAACAAAATAATATAAAAGTTGATGCACCGATTTTGATGTCTTGTCTCCATGTAGTATATATTCTCTTTTTATCGTAACCGTTGTCAAATCTGTATGTTGTAGTGATAGCTTCGTGTCATGAATCAAAACCAAGTCTCAACAGGAACAATGTTAAAAATGAATGGTGATTGATATTTTTAATGGAATTTATGAATAAGTGAGATTTATAAAGGAATGAAGTTATAAATGGAGTTTATAAATGACAGGATTTTATAAAGGAGGTTTTATAAAATAGAAGAGATTTATAGATATAGTTTATTAATATGGAAATGACCATGTTGAGAATTAAGTATGGATTTTTATCAAGGAAAAATATATTCATGTTTTTAAAAGTTGATTATTTATATTAGTATTGATTTAAAGTTGTTATAAATATTTTTATATTTGAAAAGTTAATTATTTAAAATTATTAATATGGTTTGAAATTAAATATAATCATTTATCAATAAGGTTTTGACAATTAATTATTATAATTTATAATAAAGTTTAAGGTAAATTATTGTTGTTTTATTAAGAATGTTTTGAAAACTTATTTTTATTTTAAGATGTTTAAAAATTATATTTATTTATTTATTTATAAAGTTTATTATTATATATAATAGTGTTTTAAAGTAAATTATTATTATATATTTATAAATGTTTTCGAGATTTATAAATAAGGTTTATAAATAGATTTAGGCTTTATAAGAGAAGCTTGTAAAATGTTTTGGAGACATAAAGGAGATTCATTTGTAATGTATGAAGAGGGCTTTGCAAATGGTTCTAGATAATTATAGAGGAGATTATAAATGGGTTTATAGGTTTATAAGAAAAGCTTTATAAATAGTTGCATGGATTTATAAGAAGGTTATAAATAGTTTTATAAATGATTTTTTTGGGATTGGTAAGGGATTCGTAAATGATTTTTGAATTGTGTCGTAAGGAAATCTTTCTTAGTTTTGTGAATATACTTATAGCGTTGAGATAAGTATATGGATATTCTCCAAGTATTGAAAATATAGGGATTATGGATGTGTGTGTGTGTGTGTATTTGAAAAAGGATTTAGAGATGAATATTACGAAGTGAATTTAATTAATAAAAGATTAATTAATAAAGGCCTAGTGTTGCTTGGTGCTTAACGAATGTTGATTTTCCCTATGGAATTAAATTCCTGATTAAATGTTTGTTATTCGATAGTTAAATAACCAACTATCGAAATTGGACCCAAACTTAGCTTTGGAAATATCTAGGAGAAACACGTAAGTTATATGGCATAATCATCTTCGATGATGCTCTACTATGCGTGTAAATCTCGTTTCATTCTTCTAGGGCAATGATAAGGATATCCGTCCACTAACGATTAGGAGGTGATCTCCACTCTTATCTTTAAGTGTTTATTTCCTAAAGAATCGGGGTTGAGTTTACCAAGAATTATCGAATGTTGTTTCAAAGGGGCTAGGATCGGGTATGTTATCCGAAAACCACTTCGATCCAACGAATGCATTTCAAAGTGAAGACATATCGAAGATGATGGAATTTGAATACGAAGCTCTCAAGTGTTTCGTTCAGTCCTAGAACGGACTTGTATCGATGAATGCTGGTAGTGCATTGTTGCTTGGAGGGCAGTATTAGCATTCCAAATGGGAAGTGCTATATATAAAGGTAAAACGTAGCCTCAAGCTTCATCAACCGAGAATGACTAAAACAGGGAAGATGCAGCATGGCTAAGTGGGTCGCTCCTAAGTAGCGTATGATCATCCCTATCTAGAGTCGCTATTATCTCTTATTTATATGCTTTTGGGCCCATTAATGGAGGGGTGATTATATTCGGTAGTATCCAGTAAAGGGTAGGCAGGTTCTGTGTTGGCAGGGTCGATAGGTTCGACCTCAATGTTATTTTAACTAGAGATGCACCATGATGGGCGGCACCCAGTAGCCCATTCATTATATGGAATCCATTCTCCAATAAGCATTGTACGGACTTAGTTGTGCCAAACTATGCTGAAACATGAGATACAAGCATTTCTGCTATATTTATATTTTACTTCGACTCCTAGACACTATTATAATATAAATGGATTTTCTATAGAAATTGTTTTAGTTATCGTAAGGTAAAACCCCGTCCTTGTTTATGTGCGGCGTGGTCTTACGAGATACGTTTGATTTTCAAATGGTTTTCTAGAACTTCAAAAATCCAATTTGGTGTGCTTTCTCACGCTGGTTTTCCAGACTGACTCGGGTGTTATTTTATTATAATGCTTGGGTTAGACCGAGCCTATTTACAGATTGCTTTGGATGCATTGGAGCTTAGGAGATGAGTTGGAGGTCTTCAAGTCGTATTCACGTATATGTTTATTTTCTGCTATATGTTGTTGAAATCATTAGCATTTGTAAGTACGAGTTGTTATAACTATCTAAACTGATGATTATGATTGTTGTTGTACTCTGATGGATGTATGTATATAACAGTTTCTCCTTTGTAAAGATTGTTGATTTTATATTATATGTTGTTCCGCTGCGATTGTGAGATTCTGTGATTGTTTTAGTTTCTTTATCTTCTTCTTCTCTACTTCTTTCCTCTTTCTTTCCCATAACTATCTATTGTTCTATTCAATTTGGATTGGACATGTGTGGTTTATTGTCAACTTGAATAGTACGGATTGGTGGGTCGTTACAGAATAAGACCAAGAAACAGAGCTATGTGGGTTTGATCCCGAAAGGGTATGTAGGCAATCTTTCCTTATCCAATAGCCAAGGATCCTTTGAGCTAGGTTTGGGTGTACATAGCAACCCACACCCCGATAGGCCTGAATTTTTGCTTAATCGAAAATCCTAGTCCACTAAAGTACGGATCTTTGGTATTCTACATATAAACAAATAAATGCATATCAAAGCACTATCGATATAACTCATAGCGGAATAGTAAAGTATAATAGAACATATAATTATTGACCAAGGTTGACACTTCTAATGTCTACCTTCCTTGTCAATACTGAGCATGCATTAGGAAACCTGTGCTTCTACCATTTCCGTCTTTAACCAGTATATATCCCTCTAAAGCTACCATGTGGGTTGTAATAAGGAGAGATCAACATAACGTATTAGTGACTGGTGAACTACACATTTTATACATAATAGTAGTTTATGTCGATTATTTTCCATTACATGTTATGTTATGTCTCTTATTATTTTACTTAGTCATTTCAACTCCACGCACTTATACGATACACCCTATCTACCCAAAGTATACCATAACAACATATGTATATAAAAGTATATAAGTACCGCAGTCCCCATTTCGACCAAGATATTATCCCTGCTAGTATCTGTAATTTGGTACCACATTTCGATCCATCATCAATGTATCTTTTTAAGGTGGACAATAGGAAGTATACAAGTTTGAAATGTGGTAAAATTAATGGAAAAGAAGATTAGAACCCGAAAATTAAAGCAATTGGAATAAGGACAGGTTTTCTGATACATGCTCGGCATTGGCAAGGACGGTAGACATTGGAAGAGTCAACCTTGATCAGTGATTATATGTTCTATTATACTTTAATATTCCACCATGAGTTATATCGTTAGTGCTCTAATATGCATTTGTTTGTTTATTTGCAGGATACAATCCAACGGTCCATACTTTAGTGGACTTAGGTTTTCGATTTAGCAAAAATTCAGGCCCATTGAGGTGCGGGTTATTACATTTGATATCAGAGCTTAGATTAATTGATAAATAAATTAGGGACAGTTGAGGGAACGTTGTTACAAATATTTCAAAGAATAATATAAAAATATTTTTAAGCGGAAAAAAGAAGAATATTTCAAATTTTCGAATGCCACATGCTTGATGGGTTAGCTAGTATAAATTTTACTGTGCGGTAGAAGTGGTAGTAAAATAAAATACGGTTAGAGACAAGGGAAAAAGCTGTTTTATCTATGGAGTCATTTCTTCTATACCATGTCGACATGTGAATTGAACCGGTTTTATTAGCATGCTTTGATTTGTTTTGTTTATTTCCTGCTCAAACCGATCGATATAATTTGTTTCCCACTTTATATATTTTTCTTAGATTTGATTTAACGTACCATTTATCTAAGTTTCCATTAACGTTAGTAATTAAGGTTAATTAACTTTTATTACCATAATTACGTA
The DNA here is from genome assembly GCA_030737815.1 of Allium fistulosum. NCBI lineage: Eukaryota > Viridiplantae > Streptophyta > Magnoliopsida > Asparagales > Amaryllidaceae > Allium > Allium fistulosum. The sequence continues at coordinate 1,285,193,653 of CM060903.1, read as the reverse complement.
TATGATTATTTTCGAATCAAAATCTTCAAATGTTAATAAAATTTTCATTTAAAGTCCGATCGGAAAACTTTATAATCAGAAAATCGCCCCGAAACCAACGGTGCAAGTTCCATAGCCAAATTCTGACGTTTATAAAAAAATCTATTTTTCAACGATATCATTTATTACTTAATTTTTGTAATTAATTATCATAAAATTATGGGGTATTACATTCTCCTCCTTTAAAAGAATTTCATTCCCGAAATTTCTCAAGGACCGAACAACGTAACACAACGTACAACCGTTCTAAACTAACCAATCAATTAGTGTGCAAACAATTTTGCAACCAATCTTGTACAAAGTGCACGGTGTATCACAACATATATGATACACATACTGAGCAATTCTGAATTGGCGCCTCCTATATGAATGCATCTTTTAAAAAAATTTGAAAATATAATGAAAATAACCTAAATATATTGGCAGTTCTGTATGTATATAAATATTGAAAATCAAAGACTTATTTTTTGCAACCAAATTTTTCCATACGTCTAGGAATGGTAATATAGTTCAACAAAATTTTCATCCAATTCGTACAATCCAAAATCCTAGCACACCATTGCTAACATCCAAATTTAGAAAAATTCACTTTTCTAAACCTATATTCTTATGTCGGAAAAGGGTCTAGACGGAATTCTCTATTTCCATCCTTCTCTTATATGCTATTTTTCCACTGTACCTTGGAACCTTCTCTTTTTCCCTCTATTCTCTTCCACTTTTTTCTCAAGTACAGTCCGCATAAGTAAATTTTATTTTTAAATATTTAAATTTTTAAAACAAAATTATTTTAAAACCAGTTCAATTCACATGTCGACAAGGTATAGAAGAAATGACTCCATAGATAAAACAGCTTTTTCCCTTGTCTCTAATCGTATTTTATTTTACTACCACTTCTACCGCACAGTAAAATTTATACTAGCTAACCCATCAAGCATGTGGCATTCGAAAATTTGAAATATTCTTCTTTTTTCCGCTTAAAAATATTTTTATATTATTCTTTGAAATATTTGTAACAACGTTCCCTCAACTGTCCCTAATTTATTTATCAATTAATCTAAGCTCTGATATCAAATGTAATAACCCGCACCTCAATGGGCCTGAATTTTCGCTAAATCGAAAACCCAAGTCCACTAAAGTATGGACCGTTGGATTGTATCCTGCAAATAAACAAACAAATGCATATCATAGCACTAACGATATAACTCATGGTGGAATAGTAAAGTATAATAGAACATATAATCACTGATCAAGGTTGACACTTCCAATGTCTACCATCCTTGCCAATGCCGAGCATGCATCAGAAAACCTATCCTTATTCCGATTGCTTTAATTTTCGGGTTCTAATCTTCTTTTCCATTCTTTTCACCACATTTCAAACTTATATACTTCCTATTGTCCACCTTAAAAAGAATTTTCCAATTTAAAAACTTTTTATCATTTAAAAATCAACGAGCTACATATGCTATACTATTTTTTTCCAAAAGAAATAACCTTTTTGTTAAAAATCATTTGCTATTATTTTCGGTCCAACAAATTATATTTTTTCTTTTAAAACTTTTTATTTAACATAACATAGTTATCTATATTTTTTTGAAAATTTGATATTTACTTACTCTTTAGAAATAGGAATTTTCTACCTTCAAAAATTCCTTTGAAAATCATTTTAAAATATATGTTCTCAAACTTTTACATTAAAATAGTTTCAACGTTTATATTGAATCCTTTCATATGGGGTTGGAGTCAAAGTGGATTATATTTGTCCCTTCTTTGGGCTTTTCTTCAATTTATTGACTTATCTTCTTTCGAATACTAAAAATCTGATTATTATCTTGGAGTGATTGCTACACACCATTCTTCAGGAACTTAGTTGCTTCCAGGTATCTACAATACATGGATTCTTACTTTTCCCTTATCTGGAACTTTTGTACATCATCAATTGACATCATACGACTATCTATAATCATTGGGCTATCAAAAGTCCAACTAGGGAGTCATGTACTATCATGCCTTAGGGACCTTCCATATGCTGCAATCATGCTCTTCTTAAGTCTACACCTTCCCATACAACATATTCCTCATAGGGCAATCGGCGTAGGTGTACCTTTTCAACTTCTTCCATTATTCTGACTCATAATCAACTTATCCACTTGTCAGTGTATGGTTACAACTACTTTGTGGTCAGAATTCTTATGATTTGGTGTATAATATATTTATATTTATAAGAAAAATACAAATACATTCACTCAACGTTCCCTAAATTTTTCCAGTATCGATGAACCTAAGCTCTGATACCAAATGTAACAATTCATACCTAGTAGGTCTGAATTTTCGCTAAATCGAAAACCTAAGTCCACTAAAGTACGAATCATTGGTTTGGAATCTTGGAAATAAAAAAATAAATGTATATCAAAGCACTATCGATATAACTCGCAATGGATTAACAAACTATAATAGAACATATAATTACAGACCAAGGTTGGCACTTTCAATGTCTACTGTCCTTGTCAATACCGAGCATGCAATAGGAAACCTGTCCTTCTACCGATCCCGCTTTGAACCAGTACATGTCCCTCTAAAGCTGTTATGTGGGTTGTAATGAGGAGGGGGTCAGAACAACGTTTTGGTGATTGGTGAATTATACATTTTGTACATAACACTAGTTTATGTTGATTGCTTTCCATTACATGTTATGTCTCTTACAATTTTACCAAGTCGTTTTGAATTCACGTGCGCGTATGATACACCCTATCTACCCAAAATAGACCATAACTACATGTGTATATATATAAATATATAAGTACCATAGTCCCCCTTTGGACCAGGATACCATCCTCTCTAGTATCCGTAATCTGGCATCATATCTGGATCCATCATCAGCGTAATATCACTTTCGCATGGAACTATATCTCGTATTACGACTACCCATACAACTATAGATTGGAGAGGGGAACCCGAAATGCAAACTAGTTGGTGTGCTCATCGTATGTGTGAGGAACCATTTCTTCGACTCTCGGAAATCGACACCACTACATCTTCGGTATTCACGTGCCACAAATCCAAGTGCCGCAAATCTAAGTGCCGGAGAAGCGGATTCTCGAGGGTAAGAAATAAAATAAAGAAAAAACAGAATCCTATATATATTATTTCAATAAATAATCTTTACAGCGGAAATTTAAATACATTTATCAGAGTTAAAAATGGACAGTTATAAATATCCGCCCTTAAAAACGCAGAATAGAATAGCAGAATAGTATGGTGGAAATGGATAACGATCTACAGAAGAATCTTCCAAATCCATGCTCCGAGCTCTTCCAGATTACTTCGAACTAAACCTGACTACCAGGCTGCCCAGTGAAAATTAGGGCACCTAGAGTTTAAGGAAAAGGAAAATAAACTCTGGGTCAGTCATGGGACAGGTGTGAGAAACTCAAAATATGCGGTTTGAAAAGAAAAAGGTATCTCATAAGACCACGCCCACACATAAATACATATGGGTTTTTACCTTATGATAACCAAAACATTTTCTACGCAAAATCATTTGATATTATTTTTAATGATATTCATTTGAAAAAATTTGCAGGTAAACTTATTAATCTTAGCCGAAATTGTTACCATATTAAATTCCGGTATGTTAGGCTCTACAAACCAAACTCTTACAAGCTCGTTCGGGGAATGGATTTCCATACAATGCCAGGTAAGGGACTACCTTCTGTAGAGTACATCTCTAAGGGAATGTATCGAAGATACACAAACAATCCTCCACATCTGGCAAGACCGGTGTATCACTATATGGCACTCATACATGGCCTGGAAAGAACCGAATATGACATTATCCCTATCGTAACCGAGCTATCCGGGGCCCCATAGCACACACCACATGCTCGACATACAGAGAGTAATCTAGAAAGGTGATGACCATACCCTAATGGTTGCGAACCACATAGCCTTGCGACGTACCCTGTTTAAGCCTTTACCGGGTGATGAGGTTTGAGGTAGCCATTACCTTTCACATAGCACATTCCACTTTGAATGCAACATTGCCATCCCATAGTCAAACAACTAATTTCTACAAACATATAACTCCTGAGCTCGTATGTCTCAGAAAAGGGTGTTAAGCTAAGAGATGTTGCCTTCTCTGCCACCAAACAGATGATACGTTCATAGAGATCAATTAAAGTAACTAGAAATGCAACATCAGAGTTCGTTCGTACAAGTTGCACAGGAACATGACAAACCGAAGGCACTCTCCTACCACATCCTTTCGGGAGTTACCCCTAGGATTAGTAGCGAGAAGTCCTTGCATCGAAGATCTGAAATGAAGAAATATTACCACAAAATATAATATGGGAAATTTCCCCCGAGGGTCAATGGCAAGAAGCCCTACATTCCATCTTCCAAACATATCCATGTCTTCACTTCGAATATGTAAATTGGTTCGAAGTGGTCTTCGGACAGAATTTACCCAAATCCGACCCCAGTTCCTTCGAACCAATCATCGATAAAAAAGATGTTCTATGAATAGGGAATCATTCTTTAATCGATTAATTTCTTTTTTAATCAAAATATCTTCTGGAGGTATATATTTCTAAAACATTCTTTCCGGTATATACATAATCATTAAACCTCTCTTATCAAATCCTTTGATTACTTTAACCTTTTTAAACTTGGAATAATTCGAAATCATTTCATTTTTCATTTAGGAAAATATTTCCAAACCATTTCTTTTAAATCTCAACATAAACTTTTTAACTCAAAAGTAAAATTTTGATTGACTTAAAACCATGTTATCTAGGATGTTAATCCAAAACCGGTAAATAATAAGTGAGCAGAATCTATAGAAATCATCTAATTCTACTCAATATCAATTGCCGTATTCAACAAGTACTATGGGCGGAATAACGGTGAAATCATCTTTAAATTCCTTGAATAGCACGAGTTCCCTCTTCGGGCTTTAACACCGAGTACAAGAAGATTATCTCCATAAAATCCAAGTTACTTATATTTAAAAAATTATATCCTTTATACTTTGCAAAGTTTTGATCCAATTAAATCAAATTTACTATCCCATCCATCAGGCCAGTTCGGATAGCCAGGGAGAGCAGAAAATTGGCTTTCCAAACTCAAGCTTAGACACTACCTCTCTGACACCCATAAGGCGGTCAAGTAATTTGATCGACTCTAAATTATTTATCATTTAACTATTCAATAAATCCTTCAAATTACCTTTAAAATACTTTATTAATCATTTAAATTTTTTTACAAAAGATTGGAAAAAGAACGGTTGCGGTTAAAACTATATTACAAAAGTTATAGAAAAGTGCTGCGGAAAGTGCTTTTTAAGCTATATTGATCAAAACGACTTTTTATCATTTGGAAATTCATTTTTATAACTCAAATCACTTTTCAAACATTTTAAAAGATATTTATAATTTATTCATATTTTTAAACAATTTCAAAATATCATTTTTAAAGAAATCCTTTTATTGATTTTGAATTGCAAAACCGCGATTTTTCTAAAAACTTGTTTTGCTCATATCTCAAAATCTACTTATCGAAATCTCGATTTTCTTTCTTTGTTTGAAAACTATGGATATAATAGTTTAGAAAATTCTTATCATGAAGAATTTCAAGCTAAATTCCATTTTATATACTCATTTGACTTTTATGGCATAAAATCGCGAACTGTCGTTACGCGATGCGCCAAATTTTGACTAAATTTTCAATTACCTTTCAAACTTCACCAAAACACTTTCAGATGTATATAAAACATTTCAAACTCATTTTTTTAACCTTTTTTAATGAGGTTTAACATTCCATATACATGAATTCATTTAATAAAGGAAAGTGATTTCCTTTGTGTCAATCGACTTGTATTTCCGTGACTTGCATGTATATTCAACATTCATATTAAACAATCATCATCAATAATCATAATCAAATACATACAACATCCAATAGCATATAATACTATACTTTAGGAGTTTCTCACCTTCATTTTTCCAATGGACTAGTCTAAAATTGGCTATAGCTACGCTACGATCGAATCAAAGTTAGTGAAATCGAGCTTGAAACCCTTAGGAGGGCTTGGCCTAGCCTTGTAGATGGTGGAGCTCATGGCCTTGATGAATGGAGGAGGTGGCTGTGGGTTTAGGAAGAGGAATGAAGGAGATTCGTCTTCGTTTGAAATGGATTTGATAACTTATGTGTATTATACGATTTTAATTTTCTTTTGCTAAATATTTTGCCATTATTTTGTCAAGCATAGAAGCCATGTAAAAGAAGCTTGAAGTGGAGAAGAAGATGATAAGAATATGGTGAAAAAATATGAGAAAGTTGGTGGTTATTTATAGAAGAAAATTTGGAACAAATATCCAATGGCAAAATTACCATTTTGCCCTTGACCCACACCCCTCCTACCCTCCTAAACACGCACGACAGCCACCCCTAGGCTAGAGATGGTGATGTTGAGGTGATGGTGTGATGATGGTGTTGAAAAGGTGAGTTGATGTTTGCTTTTTGGTTGCTTAAGTGTTGAGTCTTGGGAAATTATTTTAATATTTTGCAATATGTATATATCTAAGTGTTCTTGTACACATATATATATATGTTATTATGTGCATGTGACATGTATATGCATGTACATGTATGTGCATAAAGAGGATAACAACATTTCAAATGACTTCGAACAACTTTTGTTTGTTAAATCGTTGAAAACTAGGAAACCGATTATCGGTCACATTTTCACTTATCAATTTATATACATATATTTGTAAACAAAATTTGAAAATAAATTTCTTACCATTATTAATAAAATAAAGTAATCACATTTCATTTATAAAATCATATAAATTAATATTAATAATTATTTACAATAATTGCTATTATACCGATAAAGCGATATCGATTTTTTTCTTATATTTTCAAATCAATTATTTGTCTTTATAAAATTACCATAAATGATTTCTTAACAGTTTATAACTTATTTAAATTGAATTAATATCATTTAAAGATAATTATTTGAATAATTATGATAATTATTAAATCATTATATCCTAATTAAATTTAATAAATCAACTATTATATTTAACGGTATTACTACCAATGTCATAAATACATTTAAATTTCAAAAATACAATAAATTATTTTATTTCATATGCTTATTCAATTATAAAATAAGTGTATGTATCCAGCTCTGTATGCGATGTTTTACTATTATAGAGCTGTTTATCGATAAAACGGTTTTCGACCATTTTATCGATTTCATTCCCGAGGAAAATATTTTTATACATATTTATTCAAAATAGGATTATTATTATTTATTATCACTCAAAACAATATATTTGTATTATCAACCTTTGATTTGAATTATTTTAAAAATAAATATAATTTATCAAAGTGATAAATTTACGGGTTGTTACAATATGCACCCATGTCCACCTCTTAATGGTAGTTTATGTCGTGCGTCTCATAGTGCCTAATATGATGTTATAATAGCTTAGTCATATTCTATCGTGCTTTGTTTGCCGTTTGTTTTCTACACCATCTTAAATTACATACTATAGGTTTTCCGTTTAAATTGTTGTTATTATTCTTACTTACATTACTTTAGTTATACTTAAGGATTTTTATACCTTAATATATTGGAAATACTTGTTTCTCCAAAGGAAATTATTAACACTGTAATTCTCTATAAATTACTTAAAAAGGACTTATGTTACGTGTGAAATAACAAGGATTATCTTTTATTTTTTATCGGAATAGACAATACAAAATACGGTGATTCCCTTATTTTGTACACCTCTTCCTTTTTATTTACATCCTTGTTATTTCAACCAATACGCTTTTATTTGTATTTTTAGACAATTTATAGAAATTTGCATTATCATACAATTCATTACAATGTATTAAAATAAACTAACAAAATCTAAAACCCCAATATGGTTTCACTAACAAGTTATTTATAAATCTAGGGACTATCTATACCCCTAACTTTCTAAATCCAAACACATACAATATCTATCAAGTTTATGGTTTTATATGACATATATGCATATTTTCCATAATCATTACATGTATATAATTAAATATCCAATTCGTGATTGATGTCAATTCTTTATGTGTATAAAATTAAATATCTAATTCTTGATTTATATTTAGGCATAAATGAAATAGATCTACAATAATATAAATCCAATATTATTACAAAATAGACGATTCCTCACTCACATTGCCTTAGCTTTTCAATTCTCTAGATCTAGATCCATTCCCTTTTTTTAACTCCCTATTACTTTAAATCCAAAATATAATAAGGGTACAAACCTATTAGAATTACAAATATGGGGAAATGATTGAATTAAATTTAGATTTAAGTTTAAGAACCATGATTTACCTTGGCTTTGGTGATTTTATTTGACCATATTATCTTCCTCAATCATCTTATACGATTCTTCAATTGTATATACATATAAACTATAACTATTTCTCAGAATTCGGAGTTTGGAGGAGAAGAGAAAATGGCAGAGCACTGTCGTCGCTCGAAAAATATTAGTTTGAAAGTGAGGGTTTAGGTTTGTATTTATAGAGATTCAAATCAATGTCAGACGTTCGATTGAAGTATATTGAATCCAGGCCATTTGGCCGCTTATTTACTGTTGAATTTACACAGCACGGGTAAACCGCTCTCTCCTTACAGTCGACTACTACCGGTCGACCAACAGAGATCTCAGGTCAACCTCTGGCGTGTTGTTGTCGTTAATGTATTAGCGTGCTTTGAATTTTTTTGTTTATTTACTATTTACACTTATCGATATAATTTGTTTCCTGCTTTCTATATTTTACTCGGATTTGGTTTAATATTAACATTTTTTAATATCTAAGTTTCCATTAACATTAGCAATTAATGTTAATTAACTTTTATTACTATAATTACACATATAATTATTTCCAAATCAAAATCTTTACACGTTTATAACTTTTTCGTTTGAACTCCGATCGGAAAACTTTATATATGAAAATAGATTAAAAAATTGCCACGAACCCAACGTTGCAAGTTTCGTAGCCAAATTCTGACATTATAAAAATTCTATTTTTCGGTGTTATTGTTTATTAATTAATTTCTTTTTAATTAATTATCGTAAAATTACGGGGTATTAAGGTGTATAGGATAATGCATAATCCAAAAATAATTGATCACCTTTTCTTTTTTCCTTTTTTTGAAAAGAAAGGTTCTTCCTTTTCTTTTTTATTTTATATGTTCATGTATTTATAAAGCTTGCGGGTGGAAACCAAGGAGGGAAAAGTGGTATAAATGTAGGCTAGATCTATAGGTTCCTTACTTAATATATTGTGCACGTATTATTGCTGCATTGTTTGTTAATTTAGTGACGGTTAATATATAAGAAGATGTAGATGTTTTACCTATTGTATTAGGCCTTGTATGTTATTCATTTGTTGAAATATTGTACGTATTATTGTTTTATTTTGATGTGAAAATTTTCCTTTTTTTCATATTTTAAATTTTGAATTATAAAACCTACAACTCACTGTTTTTGACATTTGAGAGTAGTATAAAAGCATATTTTGATGGCATTTGTCACTAATTTTAGGCACTAAAAACAGTAGGGCATCATATATATGCTATTTAAATATTTGAACCATATCCAATATTCAAAAGATGATCCATTATAAATGAGATCTTACATCATTTTAATAATTAACATATTAAATTAGTCCGTCTCCATACATATTTTAGCCTGCTCTATTTTTAAATTTTTTTAATAAGTTTCAGCCAAAATAAAATGTTTATTTATAATATTCAAATTAATAAATTGGCTTAATAAACAATTAAATAAATATTTAACAATTATATATGTTATTTATTGATCTTAGGTCCTCTAATAATAAAAGTGAATAAATTATTTAATATAATCATTATAATAATTACTTCATAATAATTTATAAGTTTTATGGATTATTTCATTACATTTTTCTCAATTGAAAACTGAGAGTCGCGATTGCGAGACTCCCAAATGTGAACTCGGCACTTAGAAATATTTAAACAACAAATATTAAAACTTTTACGGACTTTACTGAAGTACAGTAGTGAACACGACTTTGATGGCTTATAGATTATTTTGGTTATTTCTGATTTCTTATCTATTAAAACAACACCCTAAAGCAACGAGATATCTTGCATGTTTTATATTCATCATCACTTTATCACATAGATATATAAGCTCGATCAATGGTCAAAACTATAATAATACTTGTAGTTAATTATGAAGTCCAACATTAAAGTATATGATTCAATCCAATAACAATTGTCCATCAAACAATTTTCTTTCGCTAAAGACTTTGACTTTAAGTTGACTTTCAATTACGATGATACTAATATTCTATCGACTGAGATGAATCCTTTTTTGAGTGGCGTTTCACTTCAAGTGGATATACCCAATTATGGCCTTATCATGATCATCATTGTCAAATAATTGACTGCAGTCAAAGTAAAGTTTAAACACCTAATATTCATGGTATTTCCAAGTCAAATGACTATGGCACATCATCACATGAGATCTGCTATTTGACTTCATATTTAACATATAGAAGACTCTCGGTGACACATGCTGTATTTATTTCATATAATCACACGTTCGTAAACTCTTGGTTCTTCTAGCGGTCGTGAGTAATTCACCATCTATCATACGGAGAGCATTACATACACTAATCTAAAGGATGTATCGATATTACGTTCTCATACATCTTGACTATGAGCATTTAATGACAAATATTTATTGACACGATTGAATACTCATGCTCAAAAACACATTTGTAACTACAAACATTTAAATACTTTTTCTAAATATTTTCCACTTATATATATTTAATGTATTTAAAAAGTTACTTATATCCTAGTATAACAATATATATACAATAAAAAATAAAACCAAAAGGTTATTTTATCTGAAGCAAGATTCAGTGTAGGAGTTTAAGAATATAATTTAATCGCAGTCCGTAGGGCACACCTTAACTCTATCAAATTGGAGATGTATAGGAAAGATAAAAGAAGATACTGCAGTTAGGATCACAGACTACTATAAAAAAAATTTCACAGTAAAAACTTAAATCAAGATAAAAGATGAAATCATCACGTCATAATATATGCCTAAATCACTGATTCTGAGAACTATGTAGCCGAAGTTCAAAAGAAAGCTTCCTATTATAGAACTAACTTCTCCAATGATGCTAAAGAGAACCATTCTTAAGGTCAACAACTAGAAGTTGGAGCTTGACTACAAACAACTTGAAATTGATAGCAAACAACTTGAGACTAAGAACAAGCTGCAACATAAAAATGAGATCAAGCATTTGAAGCAAGAAATCTCCCAAGGGAAGGAAAAGTGAACAATAAACATCGAGGAGCTTGTTGATGCCAGTTCTACTATTCTAGAGCAAAAGGCCAATATCGAGTTCGTTGATGCAAAGGTATTTAACATGATCGAAGAAACAGAAATCTTGACTGACTCAAGGATAAAAATGACAGATACACAAAAATGCGTGAAGAGAGAGATATGAACGAGAGCTGTAAGAAGATGCAAAAAATGCTACATATCAAGCTTGCATGTCTAGGCACAAGCAGTTATACTTATTACTCACAATTAGTCTTGGTTCCAGCACTTTTGTCAATTTTAGCCTAGAGATCGAGCTCTGCCACCATAACGCTTTTAGCCAACATTCCAACCACCATCCCTTTAGGACCTATAAAAGATGAACGATCGAGGATTTAACGAATGAGCCTAACATCCCATTAGCAATTGGTCCTATGTCAACTTTAGATACTGTAGTCTTGAGAGCATTAGATTATATTTATTTGAAGTGTTATTAGTGTTCCTCCCACTTCTTTGTTTGCCATGATCGCAAATCCTGTATCCATGATTTTGACCGAAGGGCACATCAACAATCCTATTCTAGCAAGGCTTTTGTGCTGAATTCAAAGAATCTAAAGGACAAGAATAAGAAGAAGAAGAATGCTTAAAGAAATAAAACATGGTCTTTTTTGGTAAGTTTGTTTTGTATTAAACTTATGCGTATAAAGGCCTAAGCGTAAATTGATATATTATTGGACCTGAATCTGTATGATTGACATTTTAGCCTGATACGGTATATTTCATAGTGATCTTCTATTAGTCGCTACATATCCCATATGATTATCTGACTATTTTATGTCATATCTGTTGGAATAATTCAACATAATGGGGTCATATATTTTAAGGTTTGAATGTATGAGCTATCTTGTGATCAGATCTAATTATGTGACCTATTCTAGAATAAATATATTAAGACTTAAGGGGTATATTCATTATTTAAAATTATAATGTGTGGATACTAGAATGATAATTTTAGTTTGTTAAAGGACAGAACTGAAAAAATTATCACAATGCTATAAATACAAGGTTATGGTTTTCAAATTACACAAGTCTTATCATATTTTCTCCACCCTCTTCTATAGAGAATTGTTCAGATCTAAGCTTGTGTCAATTTGGAAGATTATAACCAAGTTGATTTTCTCTCAATAAATATCAATGGATTCAGGTATGTCTTCCGTTTATCTTTGTAATTTCATATACTTGTTTCTCGATTGAATCAATATGAGTTATATATATTCAGATCTAAAATATATTAATTTCATTAATCTCCCATTGTTTATTTTATTGAGAAAAGTTTGATCTTGTTACTTGAGGAAAATATGAAATTAGGGTTATGAAGTTTACAATCTTTTACTGATTCACCTGATCCATTTATTTCATGCGGATTTGTACGATACCTTCAGCTATTGGTCATTCTTCCAATAATTTAAAAGCAATTTTTTATTTGATTTCGATGCTGTTTAATACTCAAACTTTGGCTGTGAACCCGACACTATTTACTTTTAAACTACGCATGTCTGTTACCTATAAACTAGTCACCATCCTATTGAGATGATGATTTCTATTTGCTATTGGTATTTTTCTTTAATATGGATGTGGATAGAAATGCTGTGATGAATGTTTGTTTCTTGATGCTAGTGTGCTAAATGTTTTGATTGTTTCAAATGCCTATCTGACTCATATGCTTGCATCATGATGTCAATGTGTTGTTTATGGATTCAGCTATTCATCACGTGAAGTAATGTTGACTTGTACTATTGGACTAATTTTTTAAGGCTTTTGGTTTGCTATGAATCTAATATAATATAACATGTATTGATATTTTAAATAGAGCTTCCACTTGATTATATGCCACGCTGACATGATATTAAGCATCAATTTGAATTCATATACATGCACTGACATTTCAGCAATTCATTTTCTAGTAATATTACATGTATGAACCATGCTATATTAAAATATGTTTTATCTCCTATCTTGAATAGTAGTAGTTAAAATAAAGTAAGAAATATTTTAATATCAATTATTATTGCAAATATTATTCATTTATGTGTTGTTACAGTTTACTTGATGTCAAATTTTCAGTACAATTATCAAATCATATTTTATTTTTTTTATAGAAAATTGACACTGATGTTTATGGCAAATATATAAATGAATAAGTTAAGGTTATATACAAACTAATCCAATATTATTTGGTATCTCTTTAAAAATTGATTATAAATATCTTACAACTTTAAATGAATTGATTAAAGTAAAATGTCATCAAAATGACCTCTCTTATTTTGATTGTTCATGAAATTGTTTGATATTTGGGTATATTTATTCATACAAATGTTAGCCGGCCCAAAGAAAGGTTAATATTTGGTTGGATCACTTACACATGTGCGATGATAAATATGTGACAATTATATAGTTTTACAAGTGAATATCTAATCGGCACAAGGAAGATTGTTATTTGACTTGAACTTATTGTTAGTATTTGATCATTACAACAAGAGTATCACTTACAATTAATATCACTGTCCAAAGACTTGATATCAATGTTGTGCCAGACATGTTGACAAGAGGCTTACCAATTATTTGAATTGACCATGATCTTGAATTTGTAATGTGAGCATATTTAATTGATTCTTATGTTAAAATTATAGCTAATTTAACTAAGGTATCTGCCAATCTAAACAACATTTCTATTCTGACTGGAACAAATTTTAAGGGCTGGAAACAGAACATATTGCTTGTTCTTGCTACATGGATCTTGACCTTGCACTTAGGATGGATAAACCCGCCCCTCTTACGGATGAAAGTTCTTCTGATGTTATAAAGAACTTTGAGGGGAGGGATCATTCAAACCGCATTAGTCTAATGATCATAAAGCAGGACATTATGGAGGCATTTAGGGGTGCGGTATCTGAAAAGATAACTAATGCCAAAGATTTCCTATCTGAGATTGAAAAACGGTTAGCTATAAACGATAAGACGAAAACAAGAACGCTTTTTGCAACGCTTTATTTCCATGAAGTATCAATGTAAAGGGAACATAAGGGAGTACATTATGGAAATGTCTAATATTTCTTCAAAACTTAAGGCACTTAAGCTTGCGCTTTCGGATGATTTGCTCATGCATTTGGTATTAATCTCTCTTCCTTCATAATACAACCAGTTGAAGATCAGTTACAACTATCAAAAGGAGAAATGGACTCTTAATGAGCTCATTTAGTATTGTGTCCAAGAAGAAGAGAGATTGAAGCATGATAAGACCGAGAGTGCTCGTTTACCATACACCTCTAAGGGAAAAGGCAAAAAGAGGAAGAATGATAAAGAAAGTGGTAAGGGTCCAACGGAAAGAAACAACATAAGGAGGATGATGGTTGTTGCTTTTGTAAGAAGACTGAACATTTAAAGAAAGATTTTACTAAATATCATGCGTGGCGTGTTAAGAAAGGTATATCTTTTGCTTTGGTCCATGCTGAAGTAAATTTAGCTACAATACCTAGAAACGCTTGGTGGTCAGATTCCGGTGCCTCCACTCACATAAGTTTTTCTATGCAGGGCTGCTTAAGCTACCAAAATCCAACTAATGTTGAAAGATACATCTATGTGGGTGATGGAAAATTGGTTAAAGTAGAGGCTATTGGGCATTTTAAGTTGTTATTAAGAACTCAGTCTTATTTGGATTTATTTGATACTTTTGTTATACCGTCGTTTAGATGGAATTTGGTTTTTATTTTTAAGTTGGACAAATCTGGTTATTCTTGTTCATTTGGGAATGGTATTTTTAGTTTTTCAATAAAAATTCAACTCTTGTTGAAACAAGTTCTCTTAATGTTTATGATAACTTATACGAGCTTGATGTTAATACCTCTTATAATGAAGCCTTGCATGTGCAATCACGTGGTACTAAAAGGAAATATAATAAGGAAAATTTAGCTACATTGTGGCACAACCGCTTAGGTCATATATCTAAAACTAGAATTCAAAGGCTTGTGTCGGATGACATTTTGGGATCCATTAATTTTTCAAACTTCGATGTCTGTGTAAAGTGCATCAAGGGAAAACATACCAAACATAAGAAAATAGATGCCAATAGAGCAACTGACGTCTTAGAATTGACATACAGACATTTGTAAGCGATCCCCTGTTGCATCATGGAATGGTCAATAATATTTTATCACATTCATAGACGACTACTCAACATATGGCTACCTATATCTTATACATGACAAATCAGAATCCTTGGACATGTTCAAGAAATTTAAGGTAGAAGTTGAGAACCAACTCAACAAAAGGATCAAAACTGTCAGATCTGATCGTGGAGGTGAATATTACGGTAAATCTGATGGATTAGGTGAACAATGTCTGGGACCATTTGCCCAATTCCTAGAGGAATGTGGAATAGTCCCATAGTACACCATGCCAGGTTCATCTAGCATGAATGGTGTTGCTGAGAGACGAAACAGAACTCTTAAAGACATGGAGAGGAGTGTGATTAGTCATTCTATCTTATCAAATCACTCTGGGAGGAGGCATTAAAAACATCGGTTTATATCCTTAATAGGGTACCCACTAAAGCAGCCGCAAAAACACCTTATGAGCTTTGGATAGACAAAAAGCCCACTCTAAAGCGTTTTCATATTTGGGGATGTCTAGCTGAGGTAGGGCCTTATAGGCCAAATGAAAGAAAATTGGACTGTAAAACAGTGAGAAGCTACTTTATTGGTTATTCTAAGCGATCTGGGGCTATAAATTTGATGATCCCACACTAAGGAAATATTTTGAGATGGGAATTGCAAATTTTTTTGAGGATGTTGAGTTAAGAAGGAGAAATGAAGTAAGGAACATTATTTTTGAGGAGGAATCATCATCTATGATTCCCACTACAGTTACTTCTTCTGACAATGTACATATTATCATTCCTGTCATTAATGAAGAAGTAAATCCGAAACCCTAACAAGACAATGATGAAGAAAACCCTCTTCAAGTTGAGGACAACCACAAGAACAAACTCAACAACCTCAAAATGAATTGCCACTAAGGAGATCCACTAGAGAGAGGAGAAATGCCATTCCGAATGATTATGTGGTATTTCTTCAAGAAATAGAGGATAATGATGGATTGGTGGAAAATGATCCTATCAACTTTCACCAAGCTATGCAAGATGCTAATTCTCAAAAGTGGATTGAAGCAATGAACGAAGAGTATAAATCCGTGCAAGACAATAAAGTTTAGGATCTTGTCCCCTTACCTGAGGGTGAGAAACCCATTGGTTGTAAATGGATATTTAAAACCAAAAGGGATGCAAAAGGTAATGTGGAAAGATATAATGCTCGTCTTGTAGCAAAAGGCTTTACTCAAAAGGAAGGCATCGATTTTAAAGAGGCTTTCTTTCTAATTTCATCGAAAGAATCTTTTAGAATAATTTTGCGCTTATTGCACATTTTGACCTTGAGTTACATCAAATGGATGTTAAAACTGCGTTTCTCAATGGAGATATTGAGGAAACAATTTATATGGTATAACCAAAAAATTTATGGTCGAAGATCCAAAGAATATGGTTTGCAAACTAAAGAAATCCATTTATGGTCTCAAACAAGCCTCTCGTCAATGGTACCACAAATTTCATAATGCAACTACCTCATTTGGTTTTGAGGCAAGCATCATTGGTAACTGTGTGTATCACAAGTTCAGTGGGAGTAAATTCATTTTTTGATTTTATATGTTGATGATATATTGCTTGCCAACAATAATTTACATACTTTGCATGAAACAAAGAGATTTCTTTCAAATAATTTTGAAATGAAAGATCTTGGGGATGCTTCTTTTTATTAGGAATCCAAATATATCATGATCGTTCATGGGGTATTTTTGGATTGTCTGCTTAAATTTTTTTGGCATATAAGACTGTAAAACATGCAATACCCCTATCGTTAAAGGAGATAAATTTTGTTTCAAACAATGCCTTAATGACATCCTTGAAGCTAAAGAAATGCAGATATCCCTTATGCATCTGCTATAAGGAGTTTGATACATGCTCAAGTGTGTACGCATTCATACATTTAGGGGTGTTGGGAAGGTATCTTAGTAACCCAGGAATGGATCATTAGAAAGCAACAAAAAGGGTTATGAGGTACCTTTAGAAAACTAAGGACTATATGCTTACATATAGAAGATCAGATCAGTTGGAGATCATTGGGTATTCTGATTCTGACTTTGCTGGATGCTTGGATATCAGAAAATCCACTTCAGGATAGATATTTCTATTAAGTGGAGGTGCTATATCATGAAAGAGCGTTAAGAAAATGCTCATAGCTTCTTCCACCATCAAAGCAGAGTTTGTGGCTTGCTGTGAGACATCTAATCATGAGAAATGGCTATGAAATTTTGTCACTAGGCTGTGCATTATTGATAATATTCAAAGACCATTAAAGTTGTATTTTGACAATAGATTGGCAGTATTATATTCTAATAACAACAGAATCTCAAGTAAGTCAAATTACATTGACATCAAGTTTCTAGTTGTGAAGGAGAGAGTGCAAAATGGGTTAATATCCATAGAGTATATTAGTACAAATTCTATGTTAGCGGATCCGCTTACAAACGGATTACCACCCAAAGTCTTTCATGAGCATGTTGCTAAAATGGATGTATCTTTTATATAAGGATATTTTGATTTAGGGGGAGTTTGTGTTAAGTCATTTCTTTCGTTACATTGCTCTATATTTTGATTATGGACATGCTTTGGTTTTTCTGATCAGAAATAAAGTTTTCTTTTGCACTCCAATTATTTATATATATATTTGGATTGTTTGATCTCATTAAAGTAAAGTAGGACCGGTTGGAAATAGACATGTAACGATCACATTTCATGTAATTTCCATGCTATACACACATGATTGATCTATGTCATTTGATTGTATTGATATATGTGACCATTGATGGGTTTAATTACAATAATTGTAATGAAACCCGCTTTGATCCTATATTAACACAATTAATGGTCAAGATTGTTTTGGACATACCATATTATCAAGATAGCTATTTAAGAGCTCATAAAGTTGAATACATTCTATAAAGTTACATATGTGGCCAAGGGGGAGATTGTTGAAATAATTCAACATAATAGGGCCACATATTTTGATGTTTGAATGTATGGGTTATCTTGTGATTAAGTCTAATTATATGATCTATTCTGGAATAAATATATTAAGACTTAAGGGGTATATTCATCATGTAAAATTATAATGGATATCGGAGTGATAATTTTAGTTTGTTGAAGGGCAAAACTGAAAAAATGTCACAATGATATAAATATGGGGTTATGCTCCCCAAATTACACAAGTCTTATCATATTCTCCCTACCCTCTTCTACAGAGAATTTTTCAGACCTAAGCTTGTGTCAATTTGGAAGATTATAACCAAGTTGATTTTCTCTCAATAAATATCAATGGATTCGGGAATGTCTTCCACTGATCTTTCTAATTTCATATACTTGTTTCTCAATTGAATCAATATGGGTTATATGTATTCAGATCTGAAATATATTAATTTCATTAATCTCCAACAATATCATATTGATCGTATGTTTCAATATATGTGTAAGTATTGCTATAATTTTATTTTATAAATAAATCTCATAGATCCAAACTCTTATAATCTAGGTTGTACTCTCATAATGATTTTTTCTTAGAGTATGCCTATGTCACTAGGCCTTACACCACACATATGTAAGTAAACATACATATGTAGTGACTAGCTTTGGCTCGGATGCAAAACCATCATCTCGTTAGATGATGGTCTCTACTCGCAAGTAGATATTAACTATCAATTTCTCATTTCATTGAGCCATTAAGCAGAGTCACAATGGGATATCGAAGATCAAATCTTCATTTCACTAAGCCATTAGGCTCATTCGCGAGTGGATGTCAAAGGTCATTTCTTTATATTGTCGAGCTATCGTGCTTGATCACTGATGGATACCAAAGATCAATTGAACACCTTGGAGAGTCACATCGAGCTAAATTGCAACTGGATATAAAATGTCAATTTGTCATCATGCCGAGCCATTATGCTCAATCGAAAGTGGATATCGAAGGACAATTCGTCATGTGCTCAAGCCCTCGGGCTCGATCGCGAGTGGTTATGAAAGGTTAATCCATTATATTGCCATCGTCCTTGATCGTGAGTGGATGTCAAAGGTCAACTTATCATCTCGCTTAGCCATCTGCCTCAATTACGAGTGGATGTCATTTTTATAGGAATATCCATCTACATATGCTTATTAAAGACACATTATCTTTTTGAGCCATCCATATCGATCCCAAGTGGAAGTCATTTTTATACAAACTTCTAAATCAGGATGATTGTTAAGGAATCTGTCATCTTGCAGATCCATTGAAATTGATCGTGAGTGGATGTCATATTTATATAAACATTTACCTTAGGATGTGTGTTAAGGAAACCATCTTCTCGTCAAATTATCAACCTCTGAAGGGACCGAGTCAATCAGAAGTAGATTAAATGGGTGAATTTCAAAACTTTTTTTATTTTGATCTTTGTTAACTCTACGAAACTTAAATGGATTTTAGATCCAATTTAAATATTTTAAATAAAATCATTATTTTATTTGTTTAGAAGGTTTTTTTAGTTTTAGTTTAGAAGTACATCAAATATACTTGTTTGTGCGAAGTGAACATGCTATAGATAAAAAATGTACGTAGTTAATGTGAACGTATGTAGGGAGTCAGATTTGCACCGCGATGGGCTCATTCCTCCTTTAGATATGCCTTTATTGTCCAATATTTTGATTTAAAAATATATAAACATAACAAAAGTAGAGAATTATATAAATATATATGTATACATTAAAAACATGCTATAAACTTATATGATTTGAAATCTAAAATACAAATAGTGAGTTTGGTTTTAATTAAAGAAATGCTTGAAATTAAATATGACATTTACTACACAAGATCCATCTTGTGATTTCAAATTAGAGCAACACATGTATGTTACTACACACACATAATTTACAAACGTTTATTAATTAACAAAAGGAATTCATTTTCTAGGCGAAAGTTAATTAATTAAAATGAATAATTTATCGACATTTACGTATATTAATATTATAAAAAACAATCAATTTTTTTTAATTAACAAAATTTCAATGCAATGGAAAAGGAATTGAACAAGTTAAGCATATATAAATTCGTGATGATAACATCAATATCTAAACAACATAAAAGAAATCAATAAATTAATAAAGAAGAAGGGGAGATTAAATCATATCAATAATAATGAACATATTTTAACATGAGATACAAAGCAAAAATAGATTTGAATTAAATCAACATAATTAACATACTTTAAACGGAGATGAGATAAAAGTGTTTGAATTACATGCTATAAGATAAACCATAAATAGCAGATGTATCATTTTGGATCCAAACACACGAGTAACTTAAATAAATTAAATTAGATAATTATCTAGGGATGTTGCCAAAAATCATACATTGAAACGATGAACGAATCCTCCTAGACTCGGTTGAATTGATCTCATGATTTTGTAAGAATCAAGAGATGAGAACCACCTTTTATATTTATTTTATTTTATTTGATTTTAACTTTGAAATTTTTTAGCCTTTGGAAACCATTATTTTTAGTTGCAATGGAAGAGGGGAGGAATAAATGTGAATTGTTTGAAGAGTCTTCTGAAATGAATGAGAGAGAATATGTTTTAAAGGAAATGCTCAAATCTTTTAATTCCCTCCTTTAAAACTTTCTCTATTTAGTCCCGATTAAATCTCGTCAAATCCTCTTTGTTTCTTTATTATTTATGGTCGACCATAATAAGTGCCACATTGTGGAACCGACCGACTCGCAATGGAAGAAATGAGAAATTTAAATAAAATTCATATTAGATCTTTGTTGGACCTATATGGTCCAAATTCATTTAGAACTTTTTAAAATTTTCCTTTTAAAATTTTATTCATACTATTATAATTGTTTAATAATTAGTTTGATTTAATTTTAATTAATTGTGTATTATGATGATCGCATCAAATGCACCCATGTGTACTGTGTAAGTGCAACATATGAAAAATGTGCATAGTTAATGTAAACTTTGTTTAGGTGTTGGGATTTATACTACAACGGACATGTTTCCCCTCTATATTTGCCTTTGTCATCTAAAACATGAAATTTCTTTTCTAATATATATATATATATATATATATATATTTGTATGCATGTATATATATGTATGTATATACATGTTTACATGTATAGATGTATATATAGATACATAATAAATATTTTGTATAGTAGTTCAAATTGAAATATACTTTGTTTGTATTATATGCCATAAATCAAAGAATACAAAATATAATTAAAGTAGTTTTTTAAAATTTACTATTATATTTTATACAAAAATACTTTTGAAAACTTTAAGTTAAATGCAAATATACACATACACATAAATGATATTATATAAATATATAAATTCATGTACACATACAAATAAAACAAAATTTTGAAATGAAATAAAACAATATATCAGTAGTTTGTGAAATAGATTATTTCCTTTTAAACAAAGATTTAGTACTATACAAGGTACAATTGTAAAACTAGGAATAAATCATTAATTTAATATTTCCCTTTTTGTTTCAATCAGCAAAGCTTATTTTAGAATATTTAAAACATAACACAATTAAGTCATCCTATTATATTGACAACAAATATTAATTAATGCAATTATTTCAAAGTATTATTCACATTGCAATTTATGTGTAAACATTCAAGTCTAAATCTTCTAATATGAAAACTAACTTATTGAGAAGAGTATTCAAAAATTCAATTTAGTTTTGTATTTTTATTAACAATGATGAAATGAGACGACATAGACATATACAGATTCGTGATAAGAAGGTCAAGATCTAGGTTATACATGGATGAATCAACATGCAGAATAGAGAAAATGAAATTAAAAGGATCCAGATCTAGGTTGAACAAATTGGAAAAAATAAACATACAGAACAGAGACAAAAATTATTATCGTTGTTCATAACAAAGTAGCATTGAACATAGTGTAATGACCCGTAATTTTCAATAATTAAAAATAGCTAATTTAATAAAGTTTTGTGATTTAATATTGGAAGAAATAAAATTTGTGATTTAATAATAAGAATATAACTGAAATTAAAGGTAATAGTTTTAACTTAAGGTAATTTATAACTGCTTTAAAATGTAATTCCAAATTAATTAAAATGATTAAGAGTTATAATTGATATAGATTGTAAATAAATTATAGTAATGTATGTACTAATTGATAAGTGGATTTAAGAAGAAATTGATAATTTAAAGGATGTATTAATTAATTAAATAATGTGCAATAAATAGAAATTGGATAGAATTAGTATAGTGTAAGTGGTTATAACTTTTGTTGTAAATAATAAACTTACAAATGTTATTAAATGCAGAAATGGTGACAATTGTTATTTGTTACCAATTTATTTAAATCAATTGCAGTTGGATGTCATTAAATGTTACATTAATATGGGTTAAGACAATAACTGTAAATTGTGAATGTAATAAAAGGAATATAAATGTTAATTATATTCATAAGGTAATAATTGATTTAATAAAAGAATGAAACCAATATAAATAAATTAACTAGGATTTCAAAATTTAATTAATGTGATCGACAAAATTCAATATAATTGAAATATAGTAGTTAATACAAATAAAAGATGGAAATTGTAGCATATTAGTGAAATAAGATATAAGCAAATATTAACTATGTTATTAGAGTAATAATTGATTAAATATAAAGATTGAAATCAAATTAAATCAATTTATTGGAATTAAATTATAATTAATTGGATTAATTGCAGTTGAAACTGAACACTGTATTTTGGAAAATAATTAACACTAAAATTTTAGGTAAACTTGTTTTAAGCTATTATAAATGTCTAAGTAATCAAAATGATGAAATTTGTTAGTTTATAAATATTGAATTAAAAAGTGATTTAATTAATTTAATATTAATTTATTTAGTTAAAGTGAAAATTGCCATTTTGGCCACTAACTCAGATTTCGATGAAACCAGTTTCATCGGATCCGTAACTGTGAATTATTGTAAGGTTTCAAGTTCCGTAGCGATCGGACTTGTCGTTTGATCGTATGGACTCGAAAGCATAGAAATCAATTTAATTAAATTTAATTGAAATCAATTTGAAATAAGCTGATTTAAGCTACCTTCTTCATACGGTGGAATTAGGACTTGAAACCTATTCCATTGAATTTGAAAATATTGAAAACATCTACTTTGATATATGGGATGACCCATTTTCGTTTAGGAAACGAAACGGGCTTTTCGGGTCGTTTATCGTTCAACTTTCAAATCGATCTAGCCCATTCATTTCTAAATCTGATCTGCCTATAGATAGCCTGTTATAAGCCCTAGTATTTCTTATTTCATTTGTCTGTACGTACAATTCTATCTGCTTCTCTCTTTCCAATGGCAAACAAACCAAACCCAATTCCAAATTCAATTGCAAAACAAAATCAAATCGAAAAATTAAACTCCTCCAAAACATATCAAATTATATATCAATTCGAAGCTCTCGACGAGCGTAATTCACTAGTGTGATTCATTTTTCAATCGGATTCACTGTTTGTCCAGAAATCGAGGTTGAACCTCGGCCGTCCATTTTAGAGTTTTGACGATCCAACGGTGGATCGTCGTCCAATCGACGATCGGGGAGCGGCGTTGGGAAGAGGACAATGAGTTGGCCTTGGCCATGCTATTCTTTCGTCGAGATGTGGTCAAAATTCGCCAAAAAGCAAGGTTAAGCGGCCGATTTTCTTGGCTAGGAGGCAGGCGGCGGCACCGTGGGTGGTCGGTCGGTAGGAGATGGGGCGGCTCGTTGAGGGCAGTTGTGTGGTGTAGCCTGATCGATGGTCAGGCGCGAGGTGAATGTGCGACGTCGAGTCAAAGGGTGGAGGCTGCTTTCAAAGTTCGCGATGTTCGGCAAGGTGATGTAGGGTTTTGATGCAGGGTGACGTGGCGTGGATGGATTGGTTCGTTTTATTTTATTTTATTTTATTTTAATTTAACTTAAAATTCCAAATGTTCTAACGCGTATAACTTCTTCATACTAGGTCGGATTTACGCGCGGTTTATTCCACCGGGATTATGTCGAAATTCCGAACATTTAGATGTGGGTTTGGACGAATTCTGAGACTGTTGAAATTTGGGGCTTTATTTGAATTTCAAATCATTTGAAAATCGAAGGTGAGTGTTTTAACCCACTCACAACTTCTAGATTATCTTATATTAGTTAAATTAAATTTATGAAGTGATTAGAAATTTATTGATTGATGTTTGGTAGGTTTAATTTGTCATTCTAGTTAAATTTGACTTTTATTGCATTTAATCATCGTTTAATTTAACATTGAATTTAATTGTCAATTTAATACCTGTTAGTGATAATCAGTTATCTATCGATGTTTATTGGTTTATTTGGATGATGATTGTGATGTATGTTTGATTGTTGATATTGGATGACTGGATGTTATATGTTATATTGTTTGAACACTTCAAGTTCCCTATGGGTTGAAATGATAGATACCCGAACGATCTATAGATTAGGGAAAATTCGTTATGGGTTGAAATGATAGACTCGAGCGATTTTATGGATTTTATTTAATTCGAGATTGCGGTTTGAAATGATATATAACCGTAAAAATTTATATTGCGGAGTGAAATGGTAAATATCTGTATCACTTGACCCTATGGTAGAAAATTATATACGAACACCGGATTGGTTAAATTAAGTGATTTTTGAACCTTTAAATTTTGAATTCAGTTAACTGGTATTTTGAAATAGAAATTTGATTTATATAAACTGAATTATTTTCGAAAGTCCAAGCATAAATGTTGAAATTGGAATTGATTTAATGAATTGTTCAAAGGATTTAAATTGAAATTTCAAAGTTGAAGTGTCAAATATAAATGAATTTATCGAAAATTGAGTTATTGGAAATGTTTGGATATAACTTTGAAATCTATTTTAAATCAATTTAAACTATTTTAATCAATTTAAAACTATTTTAATTTATTTAATCTATTATGACCTATTTAATCCAATTTAATCTATTTTACCTATTTTAAGCTAATTAAATTTATTCAATCTATTTTAAATTTATTTAATATAATTTAAATCTATTTAATTTATTTTAAATTTATTTAATCTATTTAAAAATCTACTTAATATAATTTAAATGATTTTAATCTATAATTAAATCTCTATTTAATATATTTTAAATCTATTTAAATCACTTTAAATCTAATTAAATCAAATTTAAATCTATGTAAAACTATTTTTACTATTTAAACTATTTTAATCTATTTAAACTATTTTTAAACTATTAAAAACTATTTGTGACTATCTAAACTATTTTCTAAAATTCCAGACTATGTAAAGTTGAAGTATTTATATTTAAATCCTCGATGATGATACAACCTAAGTTGGGATTTGGAATTGATACCCTTTTGTGAAATGACTTATTTGAGCAAATACGATGATTTTGGAACTAGAAATTAATTAACCAATCTCATCAATGAATTCAGAAGTGAATATGATTTTGCAAGTAAATACGGGTTTTAAAGTGAATATAGTTTTGAAAGTGAATATGATTTCGAAAGAGATATGATTTGAAATCGAATATGATATTTTGATATAAATTGTGAATTGACTTTTAAAATGTAAAAGAACCATCCGGTGTGAAATAAGCGTTTGGTTGTTAAAGAGACCGAGATCAGATATTGTCATACTCTTTGCCAATTCCGAAAACCGCTTTAACTACTGTGTACGTGGTGTAGATTCCAGAAATGAAGTAGGATGGTTTGGCGAACAATTATGTATGAGGTATTTACGTGACCCCGACTCCCGTGAGTCAGCTTAGATGTGACTAAAACAGGAGCTATACCAGGCCAAGCGAGGTCATTCATCCTATCGGGCACATTTCTTCGATGCTATATTCTGACTTTGTGATTTGATTTGGTGGCCACCCCTTGATTTTGATTTGGGAGTGTGTCCGAGGTGGGTGGTAGTAGCTGCTATGCGTTACCACCAGTCCGGGAGTGCAATTGGTATATCTACCCTGGCATTGCCTCGAGTGCCGTGTTCATATGCCCTATCGCGCCTTCTACGAGTTTGTTTTGTACCGTACCTATGGAGTGCTCCCTAAGTATACCACCGGTTTGGTGGGGCTTACAGTATCTGTATAGACTATGGGAATATACGAAAATGTGATAAGGGGGATATGGGTAACGCCTTAACGCTATTTTAATACTTTACTTTACTGTAGACATATTATAATAGCGTATTGTACTACATAGCAGATAGTTTAACGGATCCTTAGGAGATGGAAATCCCGAATATCTCTTAAGTTATTGCACTCACGTTAGACATTGGATAGGAGATCTCAAACCCTGTAAACATCTCGGACGCCGTCGCACTCATATTTACCGTTGATTTAACTTACATCTTTTAGTTCTGACTCGAGTGTTTTGTCTTTTCAATTCGCTCGGGTCAGCCTGAGCATTTCAGGGTTGAAGACCTTATTTCTGGAGGACGAAGACGAAGATTTGTACTATTATTATTTATTATATTTATTCCACTACATCTTGTTGTTCCGCTGCATTTATTTATTTATTCTTGTTTTATGTAACTCTGGTTTTGTGTTGAAAAAGAATAATCAAATGTGTTTATTAAACAACTTCATGAACTGTTATTTGATTATTATATTTTGTCATTCCGTTGCGAGATTCTGTATTTGTTTTATTTCTTCTCGATTTCTTATTTACCCCATAACAATCTGCCCTTTTGAATGGTTTGAGTCAGGCATGTGTGTCCGCTTAAAACATCCAAAATGGCAGGTTGTTACACATAGCAAGTTTTTCTTCTTCATAATACGAATATACAATTGATTCAAGTAGAGGTTTTGAGACATTCAAACCAAAATCCAAATTCATATATATGAATAAAAGGGAGAGATAAAGAATTAAGGGAATGTAAACAAAATTAAATGATATGTAAATATATAGAATTACCTTAGGATGAAGCCTAGAGAATACACCTTGGATAAAGAAGAATTCCTAGATTCTTCAAATCGATCTCCAGATCTGAAATAATCTTGGGACAAACACCTTTTCCTCTTTTGTTTTGAAATTTTTGGAGACTTACTACCAAGAAAATTTCAAAATTTTTTGGAGGAGAAGATGAGAAGCAGAGAGGCAAATGACTAAGGGAAAATTTTATTAAAAGAGGAAATAAATGTAACATTCAATATATGCTGATTCCACTCCTTTTAATAATATTTTCTTCTCATTCATAGCAAAAAAGCCCTCTTATTCCTCAAAGAAAGTCTAGCTATTACATGGGCTATTTGGGCTTTAAAACATTCCAAAAACCAATTAGTATTATTCTCATTTAAATTTCTTATAGATATCATATACCCGATATGTGTGCTTATAACTGTTATACATGCACTTTATTAAATACTAATGAAAATTAAAAAAAATCAAATAAGAATTCTTTTAGCAATTAATGAAGGTGAGTAGGCTGTGTGGCTAGTTAGCACTTAGGATCGTGTAATATAGAATATTATATTAGTGTAGAAATATAAACTAGATAATAGATAATAGTAATAAAGAAAATGAAATAAGCACACCAGGACTTTTTATACTGGTTTGAACTTCCTGTTCTACGTCCAGTCCCAGACTGCACTCTGGATTTAAAGTCTATAAACCCCTCTCTTAACCCGGAGGAATAGGCATACAACACCCGAGCAACCGAACAGGATTTTTCCGCCTCAAACAGCCGAAGAGGACTTTTATCGCCCGAACAACCGAACATGACTTCTACTGATATAAGTAAATAGTTGACGCTTGTGTTTTGAATAACACGGATATGTCTTTAATAGTACACCCTTCCTACAATCAAGTCCTCAAGTATATATTGTGTGTGTGAAGATATGAAAGGAAGATATTGCTTAGAACCGAAGAATATATTAATTAATTCGGAGATTCAAGCAATATATAGATTGTGATTGCTTTTAGATTGCAGAGATAGATAGTAGAAAATATAGCAAGAAATCAAAATAAAATTCAGTGATTTGGGAAGTGATTCTAACGTGTTTATATAGTGAACAAATAGTTACAACTATTCACAAAATGTTTCAATCAAAAGGTGCAGCCATATCTCTTCAATTTGAATCGAAACTCTTCGCAATTAGAAGTGACTCTTCAGGAAAACTAGCCATTAGAGCTGATCAGTCGACTGAGCAAAATCGACCAGTCAACTGAATATTTGAAAACAGAGTAAAATGGTGCATTTCTGTGCACTGAACAGGTTCAGTCGACTGGTTGTTTTCGGTCAGTCGACTGACCTGGTCGTCAGTGCACAGTTTGCACATATTTAAAAAAATTGAACTTTAAAACTACTTTGAGTATGTGCAAACTACTTGAGGATAGATTTTATCAATTATAAACCATATCTAAGACTAAAACTTCAGTAAATAATCATACTATACTTAGATTTGTAGTCTCATCTCCTTTGTAGTTTAATAAGCTTGCATATCTCATTCTCTTTTTGTCGCTTGATCGTATAGTCTCATCACTGATCGTTTAAGATTTTTGTCATGAATCAAAACTCATGATTCAACAATTAATATTTCACAAATATTAATTAATTTAATTTATTTAAAGTCCTTTTAGTATTTATTCTGTTTAAATCAAATTTAATCATTCTACCGATATCTTATATTGATACGCATGTTTATAACTTTTATATATACACTTTACTAAATACTAATGGTATTCAAATAGATTAAAAAAAATTAATAGTTAATATTTCATAAACATTAATTAATTTAATTAATTTTAAATAATTAAAAATAAATTAAATCGTGTGGTTCATTCGAAATCTTCATCATATCGGTTATGTGACTCATATGTGTAAATTCAATCAGCAATTAATATTGAACAATTCAAATATTAATGTTCACATGTCACCTTAGCCAGTGGTGTGACATTTTGGCTAAATTTATCACTTACACATCTTTTGGTAAAATCCAGTTTTATTTATTATAACCGTTATCCATTAGTGACAATTATTTACACAAATTCTCTTCGTCAAAACTATATCACTTTGGACTTATGGAATTTGGTAATGGTCAAAATTCCATAATCGTCCATATTCAACTCTATAGTCTAAGTACAAAGTTCTTAGTTCAATAATAACAATTATTATTAACCGAAATGCTCTAGCTAGAGATATTAACTTTGAGTTGGCTTTAGTTGACCATGATACTAACCTCATATAATTGAGAAGACAAATCCTCTCTTAAATAGTGTTACACTTTCAATGCTTCCACTCGACCTAACTATAGTCATTCGATGGAAGTCGTGCCACGATTGAACTATAATTAAAGCGGAGCTTCCACATTGAAGATCAACGGCATTTACAAGTGAAGAGAACTGTGTAATTTTATCACATCGATATTTTCTATTTGACCTTAGTTATATTAACCAAAAGAAAACTTTCGGGTGAGTCATTCCATAATTATCGAATAAATATTAGTACGTAACCCCTTGGTGCCCCTAGTAATCATGAGTAATACACTGCCCACTATTTGGAGAGTGTTACTCTAGTCTCAATGGATGTATCAATATCCAGTCTCAATACATCTTGATTAGGAATATTTAAAATGGTATATTTATTTTTATTGTGATAAATCACTCATAGTTACAACACATTATAACTACTATCACAAAACATAGCATTTTACGGATTTTCCATTAAATATACTTTTAATTAAATTAATTAATTAATATAACATATTATATCAGACAAGCACCATTGTTCCAGTGGTTAAATGATTCGACTTTGGTGCGAGAGGTTACAAGTTCGAAACTTGCGTAGCGTGATTCGAACATATATCGACAAGT
Organism: Allium fistulosum; assembly: GCA_030737815.1. Taxonomy (NCBI): domain Eukaryota; kingdom Viridiplantae; phylum Streptophyta; class Magnoliopsida; order Asparagales; family Amaryllidaceae; genus Allium; species Allium fistulosum. The sequence goes on along the minus strand of CM060903.1, from coordinate 1,285,163,179 downwards.
GATTTGTGTTATGTTGTCCCAGTGACATGTTGTATCTAAGTACCATTTCAAAAAAAACATACTATATCAATTATATAATAGAAAGAAAACACCTTTTATTTCAAACCTGTGCAATTAAAGCCCTGCTAAAGCTCCGTAATATCTCCGCTATAGCGCGTAGTGGTCTCCGATCGCTACGTTATTTCAATTTAGCGCTATTAAATAGTAGATCTGCTTTAATCCCCGTAATTTTCCAGTACACCCACTAAATCGAGGATTTTTAATACCTGCTTTAGCAACATTAATATACAAAGGTTGATTTATGTGATGACCCGGAATTTTTGAATATTTGAAACTGGAATATGTAATTGATTTAAATATTTAAAAGGTGAATTTTTTTTAACTTGAATTTCAAATATAAATATTTATAGGATAATTAATTATTGAATTTAATTATCGGAATTGGGTAAAATATTGAATCTTGAATTTTAAGCCTATTAAAAATAATTTGAGGGCTTGTAAAATTTATATTAATAATATTGAAAATGATAGAACTTTTAAAATGGAATTTAAAGATGTTTTGTTCAGTTTTGAAAATATATTGTTTAAATTGAATTTAAAAATAGCCTTCTGGGGCACAGTCTCGGAATTCGATGAAACTAGTTCCATTGAATCCATAATAGTGTATATTTATCGGATTTCAATTTTCGTAGAGTTTGGAGTTATTGTGTGAGCGTACGATCAGTAAACATGCTGAAATTTGAATTGAAAATTTAATATTATAAACGGGTTAAAAAGCTATCTTCTCCATACGATCGAATCGGGACTCGAAACCTTTTCCAGTGCGTTCGGAATAGGGGTATAACATTATAAACGCCTAGCGGCATGCCTCGATAGGATGTTAAGATTTTAAGCTATGGATTCAATACAATTTGAATTTAAATTCGAAATTGATATATATTTGTTGACCAGTCAATACATCTCACATCAGCTTTTATTTTCAATTCACTGTAGCTCGATATTTTCTACATGCAATGCTTTCCCCACACGCCACCTCCCTTTAAAAGAATAAAATAAAAATCACATCTCCTTTTCAGCCGAACAGAAGTGAAATATGAAAGGCTTCTCGTTCCTTCTCCTCTATTGACAGTTCGAACGAAATCAATTTACAAAAGAAATCATGGTCGCTCTTTCTTCTTTCAATTCAAATCTAGGGCAACCTTCTTCTTTCGTTCAATCTAAAACCCAGATTTCATGAAATCAAGATTCAAAATAAGCGGAGCAGCTTTCCCTTGCGACTCGAGAGGGTAGGGCATCACGACGGCTGGGGGAGCTCGAAAGGTCTGGAGTTCATGAGGCATCAGTCGAAGTCGAGCAACATAATCGTGTAACTCGATTCGTGGTTGGGCTGTGGCTCAGTTCGACAGGGGTGATGGTTTGCGAGCAGAGGAGGATGAGGCGCGAGGTTAACTCGAGCGAGGGAATGAGTCGAGTGCAAGAGATGGGTAAACGTGGCCATGGAAGTCGATTTTGAGGAGTAGAGATTTATGGAGGGTGACGGTCCGGTTTCGATGATGTATGCCTGAGAGGTATATTCTGTTTATAATTTTATATTTACATACATTAGGAAGGCATTTTGCAGTAAAATATATATACACCTAATTTATATTAATTCTGTAAATATGTATATTTGTATATACAGTTTAGAAAATATTGACAGTAATGAATGAACAAGTTCTGCCCTTAACCTTAATTTAATTTAAAATCTGAAATTATACGTATATGAACATGTATAGGAACAGTAAGGAATATTCTACAGTAAACTAATTTGTTTTAATCTATGTAGTTTCGGAAAGAGATAAATATACACACTTTAAACTTACCTGTTTATATTTAAAATAATAAATTATGTGATTAACCCGTTAATTAACTTATTCAACTATTTTAGTTGCTAAAAGTATTTTTAATTAAAAGGAAATCAGTTTAAAATTTAAATTCTGGATTAAAATAAAATCATTGGTAATTAAATTCACAAATGGAAATTTAATTATTCGATTTATTGGAATATTTATAACAATCATCTAATGTTTATACAAGGTCAAAATTGAGAAGGAAAGCAAGCTGGATTGGAACGGATGCTAATAAAAATCAAAGGTGAGTTAATCTCACTCTTCTGGATTTCTATTTAAACTTAAATGGTTAAATTTAAATAATTGGTTGAATGTTTGGATTGATTGAATGTGCTATATTATATAGTATATATATATATTGGAGTTGTTGATATTCCCGCATTATATAGCGGATGAGACCCTATGCGCCGCATAATAGCGGATGATATTTTATATAAACCCATATACCACGATATTCCACCTCGAAGTGGAATTGGTATTGTGCTAACATTTGTAGATACAGGGAAATAGGTTGGAGGGATCCAATTGGATTCCTCAAAATTATTTAGATTATTTAATATTCTGTATTATGAATATTGATATCCTGTGATGATTTTATTGGTAATTGAAATATAGGATGATATGGTTGGATTGAATATTTTAGTAAAAAGGAGTTATCAAATTGTATTGAATTAGATTTTTGGAAAGAAATAAAAGAGTAAAATTTAAGTAAAATAATTCTAGTGAATTTGAATAAATTAAATAATGAATTGTAAAAGAAATAAAAGCGATTTCAAAACTTTAACAAATATGGAAAAAAGGGATTTTGAATTAACAGGGGAATAATAAAATTTTAAACTAAAATGATATTATTTTAAAGAATAAAAGAATTTATTTTTAAATTCAAGGATTAAATTTAATTAAAGGATAAATAAGGAGTTTTGGAAATTTGAAATTGGTATTTTAAGTTAAAAGGGGTTTTAACTCATAATAAAGAAATAAATCTAAAAGTTAATATATTTTGAAATAAATGAAGTAAGTAAAGAAAATTATTTCAAGTGAAGTGAGTTGGAAATCAATTGTAAATTGATTTAAGTGTCGGAAATTGGAATTTTAAAGAGAAGTGAGATTTTGTAATTTATAAACTGGGTTTATAAATTAAAATAAAATATCAGTGGATATTTGAAAATATAAATTCAAGGTGGGAATTTATAAAGGGATATGAATTGGTTTAAAAATAAATGTTGATTTATTTTTAAAAGATGTGAAGAGAAGTGTACTTCCTTGGATAGCCAAGTACGTTTTCAAAGCAATTTTAAATATAAGTTAAAAGTTCTAATTTTGTTTTAAAAAGCATGTTTTAGAAAATTGATTATTTCTAAATGTTAAATCCCAAAGTAAAATTTTCAAAACCTATTATTGTAATAATTATATAAAAGTGACTTAGTATTATGTTAAAAGAGAAATTTAGTTTATATTTATAAAGTGGTTTTATTTTAAATATTCTTAAAGTATATATTTTAATAAAGTATTAAAGTAGTTTAAATTTCAATGTTATAAAGTATATTTATAATAAAGTGTTTTTTTAATTATTTTAAAATCTAAAAGTATTTTGTACTTGGTGTTTCAGTGGAAATAAATATTTGGGAAATGCATTCCGTGAGAGGAAACTGTTTTGGAATTGTTTCAAAGGGGTTTGAAAATAGAAATATATCTTGCGAAGATATTTTGAGGTTAATAAATAATTTGGAAGATTATTTATTGTCTGATGGTTGTTTGTCAATGTTATTTGATAGTTAAAGAACCGACTATCAATATTGGCCAATGCGTTGGTCGTTTCGAAGAGACCGGGATCGAGATTAATTTCTCAAAAACCACTTCGATCCGGTTTGTACGTTTCATGGGAAACGAGTTTGAATCGAAGATGGTACAGTGAAGTGCAAGGGCTAGTCGCTACTAATCCTGAGGATGATTCCAAAATGGATGTAGTAGGAGTAGTGCCTTCGGTTCCGTTCGGACCCGGGACGGACTTGTATGGATGAATGCTTTCGGAACATCGTCAGGTGGACGGTGGGCATTCTAAGGGATATGTTCTTAAAAAGGTAACGTGTAACGACCCGTATTTTTACGGATCGAAACATCGTAAAACAGTTATCATTGGGTTGCATTGTTGATAAGTCATCCATAGTCTAAGTCCTAGGTCGTAGAGTAGTTAGGTCGGAGTAGACGACCTAAGAAAGTGGAGCGATCTAAGGAAGTTGGCGACCTAAGGATTTTGGGGATAGGTCGTATAGGAGATAAGTCATGTGGTGGCTTAGGTCGTGGGTTAGGTTAGGTCGAGTGAGCGACCTAGGAGATTGGAGCGACCTAAGAGTTAGCAACCTAAGGTTTGAGCGACTTAAGGAAAGGCGGCGACCTATGGCAGTTAGCGACCTATAGGATTTGGCGACCTAGTGGTTAGCGACCTATTAGTTAGCGACTTAAGAGCTAACGGTATAAGAGTTAGCGAGTTAGCGTAGTTAGGTCGTGAGCGACCTAAGTTCAGTAGTGGAGTAGTTAGGTCGTTAGACAACCTAAGGTGTTAAGTCGTATCCTAGCTAAGTTAGTTAGGTCGTGAGCCTCTGTGTTGAGTTAGGTCGTGAGCTTCTGTGTGTGTTAGGTTGCATGTGTGTTAGGTCGCGTAAGAGCTAAGCCGCATCTTTGTTAGGTCGTAGGTCGTGTGGATGCGCATGCGTTAGGTCGTGGGTCGTAGGGTTTCGTTAGGTCGTAGGTTTTAGGTCGTGGGTTCTTAGGTCGTGGATGACCTAATAGCGAGCAGACGACCTAAGGTGAAATCAGCCTATAAATAGGAGGGTTCTTCTTCATTTTTGAGATCCGGATTTTGAAGCGACAAAGTGCTGCCATTTTGAGAGCTCGAGTTCTACACTTCTTCACTTCTTTTCTCCACTTTAATCTTGTGATTCCTTCCATCCAAATCGAAGATCCAAGAGCTTAGATTGAAGATCTACATCCATCGAAGAGAGATTTCATCGTTTGAAGCGGATTTGTGATAGATCAAGTTAGATCCTTCGCTGTCCAGATCTGAAGTGGGTTGTTTTTGAGGTGTTTAGGTGATTTGGTGAGTGGTGATTATCTCTCACACGGATCCAAAGGAGTATATCGGATCGTTGGCTTGATTTTGTGTAAAATAGTGATTTCCATACATTTTCTTAACCCTAAGTATAGATCCATATAGATCCATTGTTCATGATGATTTGACATCCATTTTACTACATGTTAACTTATGCAAATTCATTCATCAAGATTATAGAGATATTGCTCATGTTTTCAAGCTTGTTAGACTTTAGACTCTTTATTTACGAAATTGCCATTATTGCTATAATTGTCTATTAGATCATATTTGAATGTTTGATTACTTGGATTAATGTTTGACTTGATTGATTGTTATGAATTAGATGATTGATGATTTGATTTAGACAAGATGACCGAAGATGATTCAAAAGCTAAGAGAAAGGCTCTTGAATTGGAAAAGCTGCTTGTGGCATATGTGGCGGATGATGAAGCTCATATGGATAGATTTGATGTTGATGTTGGGATGAAGCTTTGCTATGATGAGATGAGGCGAGGCATGATATGAGATAGCCTTGGTCTAATCCAGACGGGATCATTCCAAGCATGTTGACAACTCGGTGAAATGGTTCGAGTTTGAGGATAATGGTTTGCTCGAGAGGCGCTTGAGCTAGTATGGAAATAGTCGTCGAGGAGGATGACTAGAAGGCTGAGATTTCATCGTTGTTGAAGGTTCTAGCATGCTCAAAGCAAGAGTACGCTGGGCAGATTCGATAGTCCCTAAAGACTACTGATTGGTAGTCAAGTACTCTGGGCAGATTCGATAGTCCTAGGCACGGGTTTTGACGACGTGCGGAGTTATGTCTAGAACCGGGGTTTCCATTAGCCCTTGACGGACGGTTGAAAGAATGTGCCGGTCATTCAATTAACGATGATATCAAAGCAATGATAACAGTGATAGCCAGAGTCATGGATGTTTGGTTGTATCGTCATTCGGTCTCAAGAGCGGTATTTTCTGGGTGCTTATCTGATCTTGGTTTAGGCCTTGGGGGTTTGTACTTGGAAAGCATCACCCTTGACTCGAGTGATAACTGCTTTACTTTAAACTGTATGCTTTGCTATGTTTGCTTCTGCTTAGTGTGTGTCTGGGGGCTATCACTGTAGAAAGAGGTGGAGTGGGAGGGTTGGATTCCTATTTTTTTTCCTTTATGCTCTTTTGGTATGTTGTTAGTTAATTTACCGCTCACTAAGACTGTTGTCTGACTCAAGGCTTTATGTTTTAACTCTTATTGCCTTGGGCTGTTCGTCCATTTTGGGACGGGCAGACTAGGTAGCAGGTGACGGGTGCTGTTCTTAGTTTCCGACGATGCTGATGACGAAGACGAGCTGGAGGCTTGCATATTATTTTCTTACTATATGTACTGGATGTTCCGCTGCTTGTATAATTCTCTGAGTGATATGTAGTGAGGCTTGTTGTATTGACTATTCAGATGTTTGTATTCAACTATTATGAAGTTTTATTGATGAGATTCTATTCTGTGAAGCTTCACTATATATATATATATATATATTTTATTGTATTTTGTCCATGCGCTATGAGTAATACGATAGATTCTGCTATTTTAATTTACCTTGACAATCGTCCATGGCTGTCTGGCACACTTTACAGCGCACTATCTCTAGGTTCAGTGCAGGGGTCATGGGCGGTCGTCACATTTGGTATCAGAGCTTTGGTTAATCGATTTTACCCAACGCTCGCTGGCGTAACTACGTATGAGAGACGTAATTGTATTTTGATGGATGATTACTATATATAATATAGTAGCTTAGAAGCATGTGAGTCCTTTATGCAGTTGTTTCTCAAGGTGTATTAATCATTCCTTTTTATAGATATTGAGGATGAGTCGAAGAGGGAGACCAGCTGCTAGGGAAGGCCGTGCTGCTGAGGGGACTACTGATTATGCAGCTATGTTCGAAGCTATGATGACTTCGATCATGAGAAGGAAACCAGTTCTGGGGACAGTAGTTGATGTTGGAGTTCAAGTCCAAACTCCAAAACCAGTGGATTTTGCTAAGTTGTGTAAGGATTATACTGCTCTTGGAGGGAAGGTTTTCTTGGGAACAGAGTCAACCATTGAAGTCCAGAGGTGGATAGATGCTTGTAGAAGGATCTTTAGTGATTTGGGAATTGAGGATGCAACTAAGAGGAAGTTAGCATCAAGACAGCTTCAAGGGAGAGCTTCTGATTGGTGGATCTCTATCACCATTGATACTCCGGAGGAAGAGATTACTTGGGAGCAATTCCAAGTCAGATTTGAAGCTAAGTTCATTTCTACGGCTTAGAAGTCTGTTCTGTTTAAGAAGTTTGTGGAGCTCAAGCAAGATGGAAGACCAGTTCTTGAGTATGTTTCTGAGTTTGAAGCTTTGTCCAAGTATGCCCGGTCGTATATTGAATCTGCATATCAGAAGAATGAGAAGTTTGTGACAGGCTTGGACAGTTATCTTGGAAGACAGTTGGTGGATCATTTGGACGATTCATTTGAGAAGCTTGTGGAGAAAGCTCTCAAGCATGAGAATCTGTTTCCTAAAGAAGGATCTGTTGTTGCTGTGACTAAGGAAGAAACTAAACCACAGCAGGGTGGAAACAAGAAGAGGAAGCAGCAGCAGCAAAAGGGTAGGGATGGCCAGAAGAAGCCGAAGGGCGAAGTGACCTGCTACAATTGTCAGCATAAGGGCCATTTCTCCAGGGATTGTAAGAATCTAAAGGTGCCGATGAAGTGTCACAACTGTGACAAGCCGGGGCATATCAAGAAGAATTGTCCGGAACCGCGGAAGGACAAGCAGATTGTGCAAGCTTATGCTTTGGGAGCTGTTCCATCATCTTCGAAAGCTCCTACCGCTGAAGAGAAAGGAAAGAGTGTAGTGGTTCAAGGTACTCTTTTCCTATGTGGTGTTCCAGTTAGAGTGCTATTTGATACTGGGGCGTCGCATTCGTTTGTTTGTAATGAGCTTGTAGGCCGGTTAGGTTTAGAACCGGATATTGTTGATAGGCCATTGGTTGTGAGTAATCCAGTTGGGGGTTCGTCTTGTTTGTGTATGTTATGCCATGGTCTGATTGTATCGAGTCATGATTGCTCTTTTGTTTGTGATTGTTTTGTTCTGAACTTTGCGGGGTTCGGAATTATTTTGGGTATGGACTGGCTTAAGAAGTATGCGGCAAAGGTTGATTGTGAAAGGTTTGAGGTGACAGTTGAGAATGTGGAGGGGCGAAAGATTGTGATACGATGTAAGCATGAAGAAGGCGTCTTCATGAGCTTCATGTATTCGCTGGTTGTTCCACGGGATGGACTGTCATCTGTGCCAATCGCTAATGGATTTGAGGATATCTTTGACGAGGTCAAAGGGTTACCGCCGCATAGAGAGATCGAGTTTCATATAGATCTAGTTGAAGGAGCCAGACCTGTTGTGATGCCTCTTAGGCGGATGGCGCCTAGGGAACAGCAAGAGTTGAAGGTGCAGATTGATGATCTTTTGCAGAAAGGATTCATTCGGCGTAGTGTGTCCAAATGGGGTGCACCAGTTGTGTTCGCAACCAAAGCAGATGGATCGTTGAGGTTGTGTGTGGATTATCGTGAGTTGAATAAGGTGACTAAGAAGAACAAGTATCCATTGCCGAGAATCGATGACTTGTTTGATCAGCTTCACGAAGCTAAGGTGTTTTCTCAGATGGATTTGGCAACGAGATTTCACCAGTTAAGAGTGGCTAAGGATAGTGTGCCGAAGACTGCTTTCAGGACACCATCCGGTTTCTTTGAGTGGCTGGTAATGCCGTTTGGATTGACTAATGCGCCAACATATTTTGTGGATCTTATGAATAGAGTGTTCAGAGATCAGTTGAGAAAGTTCGTACTAGTGTTCGTGGATGATATTCTGATTTATTCCAGAACTGAAGAAGAGCACAAGACGCATTTGCGTATTGTTTTGGAAATATTGCGGAAACATCAGCTGAAGGCTAAGTTTTCGAAGTGTCACTTCTGGAAGAGTGAAGTGAGGTTCTTAGGCCATGTTATCTTTGGAAATGGAATAGCGGTTGACCCCGCCAAGGTGGCAGCAATCCAGGATTGGGTCAGACCTAAGAATGCATCTGGTGTGAGAAGTTTTCTTGGATTAGCAGGATATTATCATCGATTTATCAAAGACTTTTCCAAGGTGGCTGCACCATTAACAGGATTGACGAAGAAGAACCAAGTGTTCAGATGGGATGATAAGTGTGAGCAAGCTTTCAGAATCCTGAAAGAGCGACTGACAAGTGCTCCTGTTTTGACTATTCCAAGTGGGAATGATGAGATGGTGGTTTACACCGACGCATGTGGTACTGGACTTGGAGTAGTGCTGATGCAGAAGGATAAAGTTGTTGCGTATACAAGTCGACAACTGAAGCCGCATGAAAGGAATTATCCGACTCATGATTTGGAGTTAGCGGCGATTGTTTTTGCTCTGAAGATGTGGAGACATTACCTATTGGGAGTTCGATTCGAGCTGTTTACGGATCATAAGTCGTTGAGGTATCTTTTCTCCCAAAAGGATTTGAATCTTCGGCAGCAACGATGGCTAGAGTTTTTGGCATCATATGATTTTGGTATAGCTTATACTCCGGGAAAGGGTAATGCAGTGGCAGATGCGTTAAGTCGAAGACATGCAGGATTGGGAGTCATGTTTTCAAAATGGAAGAATCTCGAGTATTTAGCTGGATTTGACTTCAGGCCCAGATGTGAATTGGAACCTGGGATGTTGGCAAACTTATCAATAAGACCGACTCTTGTGGAAAGAATTAGCGAGAGCCAAAAGCGAGACGATAAGCTTGTCAAGATTATCCGTGATTTGGAATCTGGATTGGAACCAGAAAAGGATAAAGGATTCGAGGTCGATCGAGAAGGTTGGCTTCGGAAACAAGGACGACTAATTGTTCCCGATATAGATGAATTGAGAAGTGAAGTTCTGAAGGAAAGTCATCACTCAAAGCTGACAATTCATCCAGGTGGAAATAAGATGTATCGGGATATGAAGAGAACCTATTACTGGGAAGGTATGAAGAAGGATGTCGGAAATTTTATTTCCAAATCATGAACTGCCAGTTGGTAAAAGCTGAGCAGAAGAAGCCCAGTGGATTGCTTCAGCCGTTAGAAGTTCCTACATGGAAGTGGGAGCAAATATCGATGGATTTTATTGATGGACTACCTAGAACAAGAACGGGAAATGAAGGAATTTGGGTCATTGTAGATCGTCTGACTAAGAGTGCAAGATTCATTCCTGTTCGATCGACTAGGACTGCATCAAAGTTGGCTGAGTTGTATGTTAAGTGGATAGTTCGATTCCATGGTATTCCGAAGAGTATAGTGAGCGATCAAGATCCATTGTTCACTAGTGGATTTTGGAAGAGCTTTCAGGAAGTTTTGGGAACCGAGTTGTGTTTGAGTACAGCTTATCACCCTCAAACAGATGGTCAGACCGAGAGAGTCAACCGAGTTTTGGAAGATCTCCTCAGAGCTCGTGTTTTAGATTTCGGAGGATCATGGGAAGATCACCTTCATTTGGTGGAATTTTCGTATAATAACAGTTACCAGTCAAGCATTGGTATGGCACCGTATGAGGCATTGTATGGAAGACCGTGTAACTCTCCGACATATTGGTTAAAAACAGGAGAAAAGCTGATACTTGGGCCAGAGATGTTTCGACAGACTTCAGATTGTATAGAGATCATTCGGCAATGAATGAAGGCAGCCCAAGACCGTCAGAAAAGTTATGCCGATAAGCGTCGTAAGGATTTGGAATTCGACGTAGGTGATATGGTTTTTGTGAAGATTTCTCCACTGAAGAATGTTATTCGATTCAGGAAGAAAGGGAAATTGACTCCGAGATTTGTTGGACCATTCCCGATCATCGAGCGAATTGGAAAGCTCGCCTATAGATTGGAGTTACCAGAGAAGATGTCGGGTGTACACAATGTTTTTCATGTATCGTATCTACGGAAGTATGTGCACGACTCGAATACAGTGGTTTCTGCTGATAGCTGTGAAGATTTCGAAGTTGATCCAGTCGATAAGAGACCTCGTAAGCCGCTTCGTGTTGTGGAAACCGACACGAAACAGCTTAGGAGGAAGGTAGTTAAGTTGCTCAAGATACAATGGAGTGATGATGATAACGACTGTACATGGGAGGTGGAAGAGAGGATGAAGGCAGCTCATCCCGAACTCTTCAAGGTATGGCCCTAAGGTGTCGTGTCATCTAACGACATTGTAACTTGTTCTATTTTTAGAATTTTGCATGCTAAGCTAGAATTAGATGCATGGTTTGTTGATTGCTATGGATGGTAGGCATGCAGAATAGTCTTTGATTGCTCTGTTTGTTTGGAATTTCGGGGGAGAAATTCCTAAGGGGAGAGAATGTAACGACCCATATTTTTACGGATCGAAACATCGTAAAACAGTTATCATTGGGTCGCATTGTTGATAAGTCATCCATAGTCTAAGTCCTAGGTCGTAGAGTAGTTAGGTCGGAGTAGACGACCTAAGAAAGTGGAGCGACCTAAGGAAGTTGGCGACCTAAGTATTTTGGGGATAGGCCGTATAGGAGATAAGTCGTGTGGTGGCTTAGGTCGTGGGGTAGGTTAGGTCAAGTGAGCGACCTAGGAGATTGGAGCGACCTAAGAGTTAGCAACCTAAGGTTTGAGCGACTTAAGGAAAGGCGGCGACCTATGACAGTTAGCGACCTATAGGATTTGGCGACCTAGTGGTTAGCAACCTATTAGTTAGCGACTTAAGAGCTAATGGTATAAGAGTTAGCGAGTTAGCGTAGTTAGGTCGTGAGCGACCTAAGTTCAGTAGTGGAGTAGTTAGGTCGTTAGACGACCTAAGGTGTTAAGTCGTATCCTAGCTAAGTTAGTTAGGTCGTGAGCCTCTGTGTTGAGTTAGGTCGTGAGCTTCTGTGTGTGTTAGGTCGCGTAAGAGCTAAGCCGCATCTTTGTTAGGTCGTAGGTCGCATGGATGCGCATGCGTTAGGTCGTGGGTCGTAGGGTTTCGTTAGGTCATAGGTTTTAGGTCGTGGGTTCTTAGGTCGTGGACGACCTAATAGCGAGTGGACGACCTAAGGTGAAATCAGCCTATAAATAGGAGGGTTCTTCTTCATTTTTGAGATTCGGATTTTGAAGCAACGAAGTGTTGCCATTTTGAGAGCTCGAGTTCTACACTTCTTCACTTCTTTTCTCCACTTTAATCTTGTGATTCCTTCCATCCGAATCGAAGATCCAAGAGCTTAGATTGAAGATCTACATCCATCGAAGAGAGATTTCATCGTTTGAAGCGGATTTGTGATAGATCGAGTTAGATCCTTCGCTGTCCAGATCTGAAGTGGTTTGTTTTTGAGGTGTTTAGGTGATTTGGTGAGTGGTGATTATCTCTCACACGGATCCAAAGGAGTATATCGGATCGTTGGCTTGATTTTGTGTAATATAGTGATTTCCATACATTTTCTTAACCCTAAGTATAGATCCATATAGATCCATTGTTCATGATGATTTGACATCCATTTTACTACATGTTAACCTATGCAAATTCATTCATCAAGATTATAGAGATATTGCTCATGTTTTCATGCTTGTTAGACTTTAGACTCTTTATTTACGAAATTGTCATTATTGCTATAATTGTCTATTAGATCATATTTGAATGTTTGATTACTTGGATTAATGTTTGACTTGATTGATTGTTATGAATTAGATGATTGATGATTTGATTTAGACAAGATGATCGAAGATGATTCAAAAGCTAAGAGAAAGGCTCTTGAATTGGAAAAGCTGTTTGTGGCATATGTGGCGGATGCTGAAGCTCATATGGATAGATTTGATGTTGATGTTGGGATGAAGCTTTGCTATGATGAGATGAGGCGAGGCATGATATGAGATAGCCTTGGTCTAATCCAGACGGGATCATTCCAAGCATGTTGACAACTCGATGAAATGGTTCGAGTTTGAGGATAATGGTTTGCTCGAGAGGCGCTTGAGCTAGTATGGAAATAGTCGTCGAGGAGGATGACTAGAAGGCTGAGATTTCATCGTTGTTGAAGGTTCTAGCATGCTCAAAGCAAGAGTACGCTGGGCAGATTCGATAGTCCCTAAAGACTACTGATTGGTAGTCAAGTACTCTGGGCAGATTCGATAGTCCTAGGCACAGGTTTTGTTGACGTGCGAAGTTATGTCTAGAACCGGGGTTTCTATTAGCCCTTGACGGACGGTTGAAAGAATGTGCCGGTCATTCAATTAACGATGATATCGAAGCAATGATAACAGTGATAGCCAGAGTCATGGATGTTTGGTTGTATCGTCATTCGGTCTCAAGAGCGGTATTTTCTGGGTGCTTATCTGATCTTGGTTTAGGCCTTGGGGGTTTGTACTTGGAAAGCATCACCCTTGACTCGAGTGATAACTGCTTTACTTTAAACTGTATGCTTTGCTATGTTTGCTTCTGCTTAGTGTGTGTCTGGGGGCTATCACTGTAGAAAGAGGTGGAGTGGGAGGGTTGGATTCCTATTTTTTTTCCTTTATGCTCTTTTGGTATGTTGTTAGTTAATTTACCGCTCACTAAGACTGTTGTCTGACTCAAGGCTTTATGTTTTAACTCTTATTGCCTTGGGCTGTTCGTCCATTTTGGGACGGGCAGACTAGGTAGCAGGTGACAGGTGCTGTTCTTAGTTTCCGACGATGCTGATGACGAAGACGAGCTGGAGGCTTGCATATTATTTTCTTACTATATGTACTGGATGTTCCGCTGCTTGTATAATTCTCTGAGTGATATGTAGTGAGGCTTGTTGTATTGACTATTCAGATGTTTGTATTCAACTATTATGAAGTTTTATTGATAAGATTCTATTCTGTGAAGCTTCACTATATATATATATTCTATTGTATTTTGTCCATGCGCTGTGAGTAATACGATAGATTCTGCTATTTTAATTTACCTTGACAACCCTTCATGGCTGTCTGGCACACTTTACAGCGCACTATCTCTAGGTTCAGTGCAGGGGTCATGGGCGGTCGTCACATAACGCTTAGCCTCAAGCCTCATCAACCGGGAATGACTGAAAATCAAGGGATATGCAGCAAGGTTTCGTAGGTAGCCCCCACTTGAGAGTAAGGTTTCCCCTATCTAGATGTCCCTTTTTATTCGGCTTAGTGTGCAGTTGGTCGCGCCAACCGTGGGGTGATCTTACTTGGAATTATCCAGTAAGGGATGATTCCGGCCTTGTGTTGCAGGGGAGCGGGCGTACTCCTCGGTACTGTGATCTAGGCCACGTACTGTGACAGGTGGTACCCCAGTGCCTAGTCATTCGTTGGAAATCCATTCTTCCTACGTGCCTTGTACGAGTTTTGTTTATATTACCCACATTGTGGCTAGTATGCTGGAATTTAATAGATGTAACAATTTCAGCGATTTGAATAAGTATTTGTATATAGACACTATTATAATATCAGAGGATTTTGATAAAAAGTGTTTTGGCTATCCTAAGGTAAAAACCCGACATGTTTATTTGTGGCGTGGTCTTACGAGATGCTTTTGATTTCAAAGGGTTTGGAAAACTTTAATAATCCAATTGAGTGTGTTTTCTCATGCTGGTTTTCCAGACTGACTCGGGTGTTATTTAACTATAATGCTCGGGTCAGACCGAGTATTATAGATTACAGGATAGGATGATGTGGAGCTCAGGAGACGAGCTGGATGACAAAACGTATTACTCGTATTTGTTTTATTTATTCCGCTGTACTGTGTATTCTGTTGTAGGACATGTTATGATTACTGTCCTGAGTTATGATGTTGAATTGTTGTACTCTGATGAATGTAATGCATAAACAGATATATTTTTCTGTTGGGTAAAGATCTTTATTTATATAATATAGTTTATTCCGCTGCGATGGTTAGATTCTGCTATTGTTTTCTATTCTTCTTCTTCTACCTCTTCTTCTTTAGCACTAATGGTTCGATTTTTCTGGCATGGAAAAGTCGGGCTGTTACATTTGGTATCAGAGCTGAAGGTTAAGCGATAACCTTGGCTCTGTTGGGGATTACTCATTAAATAGAGTCCATGGTACTCTAGAATGAGTTTGAGTGTATTTATAGATATGAGCGCGTATTTGTTAGTGAATATAAAATGGTTTTATATTGTGTTGATTGGTTTATTGAGTAGTTTATGGATTCTGGTCAATACGAGTAATTAACGTTATTGATTGGGATCTCTAAACACTTGAATAGATCAATTCGACACAATATTATTTTAAAAATGGGTAAATGAAATAATTTTACTCAAATAATTTTTGTATATGAAAGAAATAATTTTTAGTAATATATATATATATATATGGTTGCTTGGTTGTTAGGGAGTGATAATAATAAATTATTATCACTATTGTGAGGAAATTAAATAAGAAATTGAAATCAAAACCGAAGGTTAAGAAATAAATTTATGTACGAATGGGATTTGTAAAGGGAAAATTATAAATGTGATTTATAATGAAATAAAAAAAATAATAATTCTAGAGTAATATTTGAATATGAATTGAAAGAATTTGGGATTCGAAAATTTGGAAATAAAATTCCTTTGAGTTTGAAAATGGTTTCCATGGGTTTTGGAGAAATAATAGTGATATTATTTCGGTAATATTTTTGAATTTAGATTGAAATCTGAAGAGATTTAGAATTTAAAAATATTTGAGGAATTTTTAAAGAGATAAAAGCATTTAACTCTTTTTCGGTCGCTGGAAAATAACTTCGGTGATGACTGCAGCATCATTGATGTTCATTTTCGAGTTTCCAAGAGAGAAATTGCTACCTGAAGTTTGGAATTGGAGTTGTTTGCAAAACTGGGTTTGGTTTTAAAATTCAAAAGGATAATTGGATATACCCAAGAAGTTTGGATATGATTAATTTCAAAGGTGATTTTGAAATTTTAGGAAAATTGTTTAAACTCTAGAATCTTATTTAAAGTGTTTATGGAATAATAAATAAGTTGTGACTTCTAAAATTTAGAAGTGGGATGAATAAGCCTAAAATAAAATTGTTTGTATTTTGGAAGATGAATAAAAATCCAAAACTTGAATTATAAAATAGATTGAATTCAAGTAAATAGTAATAAAGTGATTTTTGAAGATAAAAATCAAATATTGAATTAAAAGTGGGAAATAAACTAAATTTGGAATCAATTAGTTAATGAAATATGGGAATGGAACTCCAATTGTTAATTTAAAGTTGAATTGTGAATAAATAATAGAGTTTGGAAATGAAGCTTGAGTTATAATAGAAATTCAACCTGGAATTGTAAGTGAAGTAAATATGAATTGAAGTTGTATGGAATTGAATTAAGATAAAAATGATTTGAGATGAAAATAAATCCAATTCGAGTATGAATAAATTAAATATGGCTTTGGATATTATTCTAATGAATGTGAATTAAAATTTAAAATGGATTAAGTAAATGGCTAATTGAATTTAATGGGATTTGATTAAATGACAATCAAATTAAAATGAGAATGAACTTAAGTTATGGAATGGGAGTGAATTAAAGTAAATTGACTCAAGTTTAAAGTTAATAGAAGCATGGGCTTATATAAATTTTGAAAATGGTTATTAATATATATATAAGCATGGATGGTGTCGAGCATAATAAAGTGGTTTTGAACAAAAGTAATGTGAAACGGGATGGAATGCAACTAAATGGTTTGTAAATAAGTTAGATTGGAATGGAAGTAAATAAATTGATTTTGGAATCAATTGGAATGAATATAAGTTGTTTTGACTTAAAAATGAAGTGAATGCAAGCAATTGTGTTGTAAGCCATTTAGATTGAATGAAATGATAAGAAAAGCAACTGAAAGAAATTGAATTAGATTTGGAAACCCCATGAATTGCTTGTGGAAATTGTTTAGTGTACACTGCTTTTAGAACTGATGTGTTGTTGTTTAAATAAGTTAAATGTTATAAGTAGCATATATTTAGTACTTACGTATTTAAATTGAGTAAGTATAGGTTAGGGAAAGCCGTTTGGCTGGATTGGGTCATGCAAAATGCTAAAATAATAATCCGCTTTGCTTAAAAATGCTAAATAAGGTACGCCTACGCAATAAAAATAGAAAATATGAACTGTTTTTGTTTTTCCGACCGTGTAGGTCGATGTATATATATTTATATCTCTTGTCAAATTGCAAAAGCTCCTCCGTACAAAGGGGACTCTGTCAAAATTTTCTGAAAATTTTGGGAGTTAGAAAATTTTTGGAAATTTTCGCCAACGACAAATGATTTAAAATTGGTAAGCAAATAGAATTGAAACTGAATATTGAAATTTGATTTAAAATTTGTATCTAAAGTAAAGTGGATAAAAAATTCAATATTCAGAGTTTGAAGACAAATTGAATTCAAGAAAAATTTGAAGAATGAAATTCTTAAGTAAATTGGTATTGGGAATATACTAAGTAATTTTGGAATGGAAAAATATACTAAGTGAATAATTGAATGAAGATTAAAACTGAAGGTTGTGAAATGGGATAATTGTGGATAAGTGAATAAAAATCAAATGAATGTGAATAAAAGAGAATTGATATAGCTGATAATCAATTGAAATTAATACGTAGGATGTACATATATTATTTTATTCACATAGTGATTTGATCCGGATTCGAGCACAGAATTTCGAGGTAATTATATCGACCCAAGTTAGGATTTTTCACTCGATTTTCGACGGCGAACCCGGATATGGATGGTTGATTGATTCTGGAAATTCTCTATCATAGTTGGTGACTATGCAAGGAGAATAATGGTTTCTGATCAAGAAACCAGATCTGAGTCCGTACTAGGAAGTCGGGTGGACGATACTAGTTCAGAAGTGAATTTGTGTGATCGAGTGAGCGATCGAATTGGTATTGCGTACGGATGATATATATACATCGTACGGGCTTAAGTAAAGCAAATATTGAAACTGGTAAAAGAAATGCAAAATGACTTTGAATGTTGTAATTGGACATTCTTGCTAAACAGGATATACAGGTATGTTAAGACAAAGGATAAATGGATGTTTTTGATTTCAGAAGATAAATTGAATTGCTCGACTAAAAAGGTATGTATATAAATTTCTGTATGAAATTTGATTGGGTTTTGATCTAGCCACTTGGCTTTTGTTTTCTTTTTGAAATTTGGGGGGGGGGGGCGTAGAACCATTTTGTAGTTGTACCGATCTAGCCGCGCAAAGGAGACGCTGGCAAAATTTTTCGGAAATTTAGGGAGATAGAGAAATTTTGAGAAAATTTTGGTAATTCAAATTTGGTTTTAAAAGTAAATTTGAATTGATAAGTGAGTGATATTGTTTGGGGCTTATGGATAGGTTTGGAAAGTTAATAAAAGGGATATTGTGTCTTTAATAAAAGAATTGTTTTGACAAATTGTTAGAGACTTTTGGGGTTGAGGAAATAGTTAATGGGTTATGGATCATTCTTCCTAACTAGTAATTTCGGGGACGAAATTCTTTTAAGGGGGGAGGAATGTGATGACCCGGAATTTTTGAATATTTGAAATCGGAATATTTAATTGATTTAAATATTTAAAAGGTGAATTTTTTTAACTTGAATTTCAAATATCAATATTTATAGGATAATTAATTATTGAATTTAATTATCGGATTTGGGTAAAATATTGAATCTTGAATTTTAAGCCTGTTAAAAATAATTTATGGGCTTGTAAAATTTATATTAATAATACTGAAAATGATAGAACATTTAAAATGGAATTTAAAGATGTTTTGTTCAGTTTGAAAATATATTGTTTAAATTGAATTTCAAAATAGCCTTCCGGGGCACAGTCTCGGAATTCGACGAAACTAGTTCCATTGGATCCATAATAGTGTATATTTATCGGATTTAAATTTTCGTAGAGTTTGGAGTTATTGTGTGAGCGTACGATTAGTAAACATGTTGAAATTTGAATTGAAAATTTAATATTATAAACGGGTTAAAAAGCTATCTTCTCCATACGATCGAATTAGGACTCGAAACCTTTTCCAGTGCGTTCGGAATAGGGGTATAACATTATGAAAGCCTAGCGGCATGCCTCGATAGGATGTTAAGATTTTAAGCTATGGATTCAATACAATTTGAATTTAAATTCGAAATTGATATATGTTTGTTGACCAGTCAATACATCTCACATCAGCTTTTATTTTCAATTCACTGGAGCTCGATATTTTCTACATGCAAAGCTTTCCCCACATGCCACCTCCCTTTAAAAGAATAAAATAAAAATCACATCTCCTTTTCAGCCGAACAGAAGTGAAATATGAAAGGCTTCTTGTTCCTTCTCCTCTATTGACAGTTCGAACGAAATCAATTTACAAAAGAAATCATTGCCGCTCTTTCTTCTTTCAATTCAAATCTAGGACAACCTTCTTCTTTCGTTCAATCTAAAACCCAGATTTCATGAAATCAAGATTCAAAATAAGCGGAGCAGCTTTCCCTTGCGACTCGAGAGGGTAGGGCGTCACGACGGCTGGGGGAGCTCGAAAGGTCTGGAGTTCGCGAGGCATCAGTCGAAGTCGAGCAACATAATTGCATAACTCGATTCGCGGTTGGGCTGCGGCTCAGTTGGACAGTGGTGATGGTTTGCGAGCAGAGGAGGATGAGGCGCGCGGTTAACTCGAGCGAGGGAATGAGTCGAGTGCGAGAGATGGGTAAACGTGGCCATGGAAGTCGATTTTGAGGAGCAGAGATTTGTGGAGGGCGACGGTCCGGTTTCGATGATGTATGCCTGAGAGGTATATTCTGTTTAGAATTTTATATTTACATACATTAGGAAGGCATTTTACAGTAAAATATATATACACCTAATTTATATTAATTATATAAATATGTATATTTGTATATACAGTTTAGAAAATATTGACAGTAATGAATGAACAAGTTATGCCCTTAACCTTAATTTAATTTAAAATCTGAAATTATACGTATATGAACATGTATAGGAACAGTAAGGAATATTCTACAGTAAACTAATTTGTTTTAATCTATGTAGTTTCGGAAGGAGATAAATATACACATTTTAAACTTACCCATTTATATTTAAAATAATAAATTATGTGATTAACCCGTTAATTAACTTATTCAACTATTTTATTTGCTAAAAGTATTTTTAATTAAAAGGAAATCAGTTTAAAATTTAAATTCTGGATTAAAATAAAATCATTGGTAATTAAATTCACAAATGGAAATTTAATTATTCGATTTATTCGAATATTTATAAAAATCATCTAATGTTTATACAAGGTCAAAATTGAGAAGGAAAGCAAGCTAGATTAGAACGGATGCTAATAAAAATCAAAGGTGAGTTAATCTCACTCTTCTGAATTTCTATTTAAACTTAAATGGTTAAATTTAAATAATTGGTTGAATGTTTGGATTGATTGAATGTGCTATATTATATAGTATATATATATTGGAGTTGTTGATATTCCCGCATTATATAGCGGATGAGACCCTATGCGCCGCATAATAGCGAATGATATTTTATATAAACCCATATACCGCGATATTCCACCTCGAAGTGGAATTGGTATTGTGCTAACATTTGTGGATGTAGGGAAACAGGTTGGACGGATCCAACTGGATTCCTCAAAATTATTTAGATTATTTAATATTCTGTATTATGAATATTGATATCCTATGATGATTTTATTGGTAATTGAAATATAGGATGATATGGTTGGATTGAATATTTTAGTAAAAAGGAGTTATCAAATTGTATTGAATTTGATTTTTGGAAAGAAATAAAAGAGTAAAATTTAAGTAAAATAATTCTAGTGAATTTGAATAAATTAAATAATGAATTATAAAAGAAATAAAAGCGATTTCAAAACTTTAACAAATATGGAAAAAAGGGATTTTGAATTAACAGGGGAATAATAATATTTTAAACTAAAATGATATTATTTTAAAGAATAAAAGAATTTATTTTTAAATTCAAGGATTAAATTTAATTAAAGGATAAATAAGGAGTTTTGGAAATTTGAAATTGGTATTTTAAGTTAAAAGGGGTTTTAACTCATAATAAAGAAATAAATCTAAAAGTTAATATATTTTGAAATAAATGAAGTAAGTAAAGAAAATTATTTCAAGTGAAGTGAGTTGGAAATCAATTGTAAATTGATTTAAGTGTCGGAAATTGGAATTTTAAAGAGAAGTGAGATTTTGGAATTTATAAACTGGGTTTATAAAGTAAAATAAAATATCAGTGGATATTTGAAAATATAAATTCAAGGTGGGAATTTATAAAGGGACATGAATTGGTTTAAAAATAAATGTTGATTTATTTTTAAAAGATGTGAAGAGAAGTGTACTTCCTTGGATAGCCAAGTAAGTTTTCTAAACAATTTTAAATATAAGTTAAAAGTTCTAATTTTGTTTTAAAAAGCATGTTTTAGAAAATTGATTATTTCTAAATGTTAAATCCCAAAGTAAGATTTCAAAACCTATTATTGTAATAATTATATAAAAGTGACTTAGTATTATGTTAAAAGAGAAATTTAGTTTATATTTATAAAGTGGTTTTATTTTAAATATTCTTAAAGTATATATTTTAATAAAGTATTAAAGTAGTTTAAATTTCAATGTTATAAAGTATATTTATAATAAAGTGTTTTTTTAATTATTTTAAAATCTAAAAGTATTTTGTACTTGGTATTTCAGTGGAAATAAATATTTGGGAAATGCATTCCGTGAGAGGAAACTGTTTTGGAATTGTTTCAAAGGGGTTTGAAAATAGAAATATATCTTGCGAAGGTATTTTGAGGTTAATAAATAATTTGGAAGATTATTTATTGTCTGATGGTTGTTTGTGAATGTTATTTGATAGTTAAAGAACCGACTATCAATATTGGCCAATGCGTTGATCGTTACGAAGAGACCGGGATCGAGATTAATTTCTCGAAAACCACTTCGATCCGATTTGTACGTTTCGTGGGAAACGAGTTTGAATCGAAGATGGTACAGTGAAGTGCAAGGGCTAGTCGCTACTAATCCCGAGGATGATTCCAAAATGGATGTAGTAGGAGTAGTGCCTTCGGTTCCGTACGGACCCGGGACGGACTTGTATGGATGAATGCTTTCGGAACATCGTCAGGTGGACGATGGGCACTCTAAGGGATATGTTCTTAAAAAGGTAACGCTTAGCCTCAAGCCTCATCAACCGGGAATGACTGAAAATCAGGAGATATGCAGCAAGGTTTCGTGGGTAGCCCCCACTTGAGAGTAAGGTTTCCCTTGTCTAGATGTCCCTTTTTATTCGGCTTAGTGTGCGGTTGGTCGCGCCAACCGTGGGGTGATCTTACTTGGAATTATCCAGTAAGGGATGATTCCGGCCTTGTGTTGCAGGGAAGCGGGCGTACTCCTCGGTACTGTGATCTAGGCCATGTACTATGACAGGTGGTACCCCAGTGCCTAGTCATTCATTGGAAATCCATTCTTCCTACGTGCCTTGTACGAGTTTTGTTTGTATTACCCACATTGTGGCTAGTATGCTGGAATTTAACAGATGTAACAATTTCAGCTATTTGAATAAGTATTTGTATATAGACAGTATTATAATATCAGAGGATTTTGATAAAAAGTGTTTTGGCTATCCTAAGGTAAAAACCCGACATGTTTATTTGTGGCGTGGTCTTACGAGATGCTTTTGATTTCAAAGGGTTTGGAAAACTTTAATAATCCAATTGAGTGTGTTTTCTCACGCTGGTTTTCCAAACTGACTCGGGTGTTATTTAACTATATTGCTCGGGTCAGACCGAGTATTATAGATTACAGGATAGGATGCTGTGGAGCTTTGGAGATGAGCTGGATGACGAAACGTATTACTCGTATTTGTTTTATTTATTCCGCTGTACTGTGTATTCTGTTGTAGGACATGTTATGATTACTGTCCTGAGTTGTGATGTTGAATTGTTGTACTCTGATGAATGTAATGTATAAACAGATATATTTTTCTGTTGGGTAAAGATCTGTATTTATATAATATAGTTTATTCCGCTGCGATGGTTAGATTCTGCCGTTGTTTTCTATTCTTTTTCTTCTACCTCTTCTTCTTTAGCACTAATGGTTCGATTTTTCTGGCATGGAAAAGTCAGGCTGTTACAATTTACTAGTTACCTTTTAAACCAAATTAACAAAGTTGTGGTAAAGACCTAATTTTAAAGCATTAGTACTCAATATATGTTAGTAATCTATTGTAGTCCCCAAATCTAGTCTTCATAAATCATGGCATTCTTCAGTTTTGTTATATAAGATTAAAAATATTTCTTTTTCTAGCATAAATGATTTGAGAATGAGAATAAAGTTACTTTAAATATTTGGTTTTATAACTAATGAAGCTTTTTGCACCCCGCTATTTTCCGGTATATCCCCACTTTATCTGCTCTATAATGTTTTGCACCACCACCACTATAGAACCACTAAGTGCTTTAACAACACAATTTCGAACAAGATTGGTTATCAAGTTAGATATATGTAATAAATTACATTAGTTCCCCTACGGCATAGCCCTAACTCTATAATCTCCCACTTGCACTTAGGGTCAATTATGCAATCTTATTCCAACTTCTCCAATTGGCTTCCTCAGAAACCAATCGGGTCAGTCCCTCAATGAACGGGTATGCTATTATGTTTCAGTCATCTACTCTGTCAATCAACTTTCTCCGACGTCGATAAACTACCTTTATCATGTAGATCAATTATGAGTATGTCACTCGACTTCTAACAAGCTTTAAGTTTTGTTACGAACTATATTGTGAAATTGTTATCATATAAAAATGTTATGGGATTCTCAACATTTGGAGTCACACCCGGCTAAGTTACAAAATTTGTGCATTTATTATATATACATTGCTTTTACCATGGTGTTATTCAAGGCAATGTACTAGGCCTTTTTCATTGAATAAGCCATATTCTTTCATTTGGAACATTTTCAACTTAAAGATCCTTAACTTGAATTTATTATTGACATATTATACTCAATATCACTTATGAAGTTTGAGTCCCAACACTCCTTCATAAGGGGTTCATTGTTTCTGTAAACAATTCTCTAGTATTTTATAAATACACGAGAACCCCTCAAACAACCATTTAGTGATATCAATTTGGATTTGATATTTGCTTTATATATCTAATACATAAAAAAATCACAATATCATAGACAACATAACATGGTTGATATTTCCTATTGCCAAAGCATAAGGAATCATCTTATATGTTCCGTATTAAATATTTTAATAAGGTGTCCTTCTATATCGTTTGGGACATTCCCAATATATTTTACCCTTGTTATAAACAACATCATTACAAATCAAACATCGAGTATTAAAACAACTAAAGACGAATTGAAGAAAATATCGTTAATAATTAGAATTGTGTTGTTGTTCACTTGTAGTTTAGAAATATCAATGTATCTTTGAATGTTATTTCTTACGAACACAAGCTTCCTCTGCATTTCAATTGATAATCAAACTGTTTGATATTTCTATCAAAATATTTGTTCAATTTTGGTGATTTTCTAAATGATACTTTCGTATCCGAGATCCGAAAAACCCACAAACTCAATATCATTCCCACTAACTTCGAGACTTTTTTATTGTTATTGCAAACAGTCTAGTCTAAATCTATATTTAGAACCTTCTGCTTCAACACATATATACCAAAACATAAAGTCATACTAGGTGATAATTTTGTAAGTAAAATCCAAACCACCTTGAACACGTCGAGCGGTGAATTTGTTATGTTAATTTCAACAATTTGAAAGTCACGGGGTTATTCTTATCAACATGATTCACTATATTCCAATTGCAAATGTCTTTCTCTTAAAGACACATTTGCAGCCAATGGGTCCTATTCCGGGTATAACTATCAAAATCATATTTTTATAATGTACTTGGAATCTATTTTGGATCTACACATCATATCATATCAAAGAATTAATACTCTTACAGGTTTAATTAAACAATCGAGGATAATTTATTCTAGAGATTTACACAAAACTCACATGTTCTTGTTAATGTACAAGAATGTAACGATCCGCTTTTCCATATACTTTAAGACGACAATAAATCACACATGTCCAACCCAAAATGAACGAAAAGACGGATAGTTAGGGAAAGAGAAAGAAGAAAGAAGACAAGAAGAACTAAACAACACAAAATCTCACAGGGGAACAAATATCTATAATATATAACAAATCTTTACACAAAACAAAACTGTTATATATGTATATACAAACATCAATCATAGTATACTAACCTATTCAGCCCGGATAGTTATAACATCCTGTCCTCACAAATGCTGAATAATATACAACAATGAATGCAACGGAAAAGTAATCATGTACATGAATACATCTTTGGGCCTCCAGCTCCTCTCATGAAGCTCCAAATATCCAAGTAAACCTGGAAATATGCTCAGTCTAACCCGAGCATTATAGGAAAACAACGTTCGGGTCAGTCTGGTAAAACCAGTGTGAGAACTAAAACCACAAGGAATTTTATTTATTATAACTTTTAAAATCCTTTAAAATCATAGGCATCTCGTAAGACCATGCTGCACATAAACACGGATGGGTTTTTACCTTACGATAACCAAACCTTTATATCAGAAAATCTAGTGATATTATAATAACGTCTAAGGGCGAAAATAATAATAATCAAGTAGTTATGATGCTTGTGAGTGTACATCACAACAATACGAGATACATAATCGAAAACCAATAAGGCACATTTGCTAATTGTGTATGATTTCAATGGAGGTGCCCTCAGTACTTCGAGGAACGGTCCTCCTGCACAAAGAGGTATCCTTCCGAAGCAGCATACATCCCTAGTGATGTACCATAGGAAAAACATAGCTGGTCTCACTAAGACCGAGTGCATCGCCTCATGCATGCATAACAACTGTAGGTAATGTATAGGTGGAGCCGACTACACACTATGGGTTTTCCAACCCTATTGGCCATGCCTCCTATCTCAGGTTTTAGTCATTCCCGCTGATGAGGCTACGTCCAGCATTCCAACTTACACACCACCACTAAATAGACCACGGAATCCCACATGGATTCCAATACCCCAACAGGTCTCTGAATCACACATAGATTCCCACATCTCAATTAGATCTTGGAATCACACCCGGATTCCCATACCCCAACGGTCTCGGAATCACGCATGGATCCCAACATCACAATATATCACGAATCTCCTCCATATAATCGTATATGGTTTTCGGAGTGGTCACGGGTTCGAGTCATCTCTTATGAGTACACTCTTCTGTTTCCCGGGTGCTTCACAAAACCAAACGCCGATTTCCGAAATGCTCAATACCGGTTCTTTAGGAAATAATCAGACAATACATAAGAGCGGGGATCACCCCCTAACCGTTTAAGTGGACGGATCTCCTTATCATTTGTCCTATAAGAACGAAACGAGTTTATACGTACAGTATAGCACCACTGATGGTAACTGTATCATATAATCTCCATGTTTCCCCTAGATATTTCCAGAGTTAAAATCATTCGGTGTTAAGTAGGGAATATTTTTCTACCACCAAAATTAAGAAGGATTACATATTTAGGTCAAGGTTTGATAGTCAGTTATTTAACTATCAAATAAACAAACATTCCAAACAAAGATTATATTTCCCATGGAAATTATTAAGCCTTGTTAAATAAATCTTTTATTAATTTAAATTCACATTTCAGATACTTGGATATCACTTCCATATACTTATCTCAACAGGACAAGTATATTCACAAACCACTATATTTTCGATACATAGAAAATATAACCATATACTTATCTCAATGGTATAAGTATATTCACAGAACATTTCACTTTTCAAAACATAGAAACTTGAAAACACTTAAAAATGGATATGGAAAGTACCGTTCAATATCGACTATGGGTCGTAGCTTACACAATGGTTACATCGCTAACCCAGCGAATCCACAGTAAACTGTAGGCAATCCCTACCCCTCGAATTATGCCATGAATATCAATCACCTCTTTCCAAATTTCTTAATCTTATAAATATTTCCAAATCTATTTATAAAGCCCCTTTATGAATCTCTAATCTATTTATAAACATTCTTTATAAATCTTAAACTCCATTTATAAAACTTCCCCTTTTCAAATCTTTAAAAATCGTTTATAAATTCTTTTATAAATATCCAGAACCATCTATAAAACTCTTTCCATATTTTAACAAACCTCTTTAATAAACTCCTTAAGTCAACAAGGTTTCCATGATAAACCATCTCTTATTTAAAATAACTTAAAATAATAAGTTATTTTTTAAACATCCTTCCTTTTCCTTTAGAATAAATCTCCTTTAAAATACTATCATTAAAATCTCATTAACAATATATTAAATAAATTTTTAAACACTATTATTGAATTAAAAAGTTAACTTCAAAACAATATTAATATAATAATTAATTAACTTTAAAACATTATTAAAACAATAATTAATTAACTATAAACTAATATTAATATGATAATTAATTAACTTACAAATATAAATAATAACTTAAATCAATATAATTAAATAACTTTAATTAAAATTAAAGTGTAGTTAAATCATTTCAAATAAATAATTAAAATATAACTAAAGCATTTTTAAACCATAACTAATAACTTTAAAATAATAATTAAACATTCTTAAATAACATTTAAGAAATAACTTTTAAGAACCCTATTAATAAAATAATTAACCTTAAATTATTATTAAAACAATTATAAATTAATTTTAAAATATTACTATTAATAAGTTATTATCTTTTTAAATCTTATTACTAAATAATAATTATCTTTAAACCTTATAATAAAAATAATTATTCTTAAAATAACTTTCAAATCAGTAATTAGCTTTTCTAATTTCAAGGAGGCTTATCGATCACCGTGGTACTTAAATAAGCTAACATATTACTCGATTTAACTTTTCAAGTTAATAACTGATATTTACATAATCAACGACTACGTAAATAAATTCAACACTTAACATCATTGGTTAAAATATCACTTATTTAAAGCGGATATCAATTAACGATATATAATCGAATGTCCAAATATATAAAATAGTAGAATGGGGATTTATTCTGCTAATTAATTACCTAATTAATTTAATTAGCGGAACAATGTTTTATCCCACTAACAGGGGTCCAATTACCATATTCAATCTAATTTAACTTGACAATAATTTATTTGGCCAAATAAACATTAGTATCTATGGTACATAAAATTAAATGGCGTTATATTTAAAATAACGTGATTTAAATCTAGTCCGTTTAAATATGTCATAAATTTATATATGGCAAGAACTATCAATGGGCTACACTATAATGTTGTGCTCATCCATATGAGTACAACGTAAAAAATTTCAAATCAATCGGCTTCCATATGAACACGATACGAATTTTCAAAGCTCAGCATGCTTAAACATAAAAAAAAATAAAAAAGTCTCACCTAGCATAAAACCAAGCCCAGCCCGCTTCCTCAAAAGCCCACCCACCCTCTACAGTTCCATCTCCTACATCCTCCATTCAAAACAAGAACACACCGAACCCAAAAAATCATACACTACTTGTGTGCACGTGCACACCTAAGTACACCATTATTCCACGATCGAAGATCACATGCCAGACCCAAAACTTGAGCTCATCTTGATGGCAACATCGCCATCACCTCTGGCCCCTCCGAGCAATTCTCGACCACAAAGCTGAGCTACAGGCAACAAAAAAACGCGACCGTGCTAAAAAAAACGTGACAAAAATTTTCTTCGATCCCCTCCAAATCATCACCGATCAAACCCCTCTCCTCCACGATCACAGTGCCAAGCTCCAATTCGCGACTCGACGACCAAAACTTCGGTAAAACCCAACCCTAGAAATCGATGAACTTCGATCATCGAAGCGAAATCGTGCCAGAACCTCCACAAAAATACTACGACACCATACGAACCTAACGGCGCCTACAACGTCGATCCATTCGAAGCAAAACTCGAGAATTTGATTTTTGAAGTTTAAGAACATTTTATGCTCCTTACTGTTAAATTGAGATATCTCACTCATCTTTTGGTGAAATCGAGTGAAACCAATTTCTGAAAATACTAGATGGGTAGACGAACAACTTTCATATTGGAGGTTGGAACTAAAAGCTAGTAGTTTGGGAGCTTTTGATTTTTGAATTGAAGAAGATGGAGATATATTCTAAGTTTTCAATGCACAGAGAAGAACAGAGGAAAAGATGATCACATAAACACGCGCATGTATATATACACGCCGAGCACCATTCCAGTACGCCAATCAACTCAAGGACTCAAATCCGATGGGGACAATGGCGGCTCGGGCAATAGGAAAGTGGCTGGGGAGACAAAAGAACACTGGAATGTAAAGCAAAGGGACAGGATGGTGGCTAAGACAAAAAATGGCAGTGTATTGTATACACTGTGCAGTTGCATTTGAATTTAAATTACATTCTGGTACTCAGCCATAACGTATCGCGTTCGATTCTGAACCGCGAAAAAAATATGGTCGCGTATAACAATGTTACATGATCCAAAATAAAAATAAAATAGACAAGTTATTAAATTCTGTGAAGTGTCAATATGCCAGCGTTTACCATAAAATACGTCAAACGAAAAATTTACTTATTTTCCAAATTAAAAATTATGGAAAAATTCTATAAATTAAATAAAAAATACGTCATTAGAAATCAGATCTCAGTTTGAAACATAGATTTTATTATAATTTAATTCAAATCTGAATATTTATACAAATTAAATATTCAAATTTGATGGCCCAAAATACGGGTTGTTACACTCTCCCTCTCCCCCCTTAAAAAGAATTTCATCCCTAAAATTCCAGCACAAGAACCCTCGATACTATTCATAAGCCCACAGGATGTTCATAGATCATCTATATACAGAATCTGATTCGGTCACTACTCGATTACACGACTCCACTTACAAACCAATATCGTTCACCCGATTTACTAGTGCGGACCCTGATCAGGCTCCTTGGTTAGGAACCTTTGCTCTCGTTACATAGTTGTAGTTATGATAGAAAACTTTGATCCCATACCAAAAACCCTCATCAAGCGTTCATTGTCAAAAATCGAGTAATGAATCCTTATTTGGAAATGTGTGAAACACCTTAAAGCGTTGACTCAAATATTAGATCAAACTATATGGAGAGAGAAATGATCTACATCCATTCTACATACTTATTTAATTGGTTATTCCAATACCAATTCTATTCTCATTAAAATATCTATGAAAAACGTTTCATATTATTCCATTGGATTTGTAAAACTTATAAAACACTCTACCACATTACAAAGGTATACAGAACTATTGAATTCAAACTTTTATTTTTAATTCACTTTACCATTTTTAAACACCCGGGTTTTCATTCAAAACACTTTTTGAAACGACACCATATACTTTGGAAACTTAAGGGTCAAATACTTGGATATTTATTTCATAAACTTTTGAAATGATATTATATATATTTTAATCCATAACAAATATATATATATAGCCCAAGTAACCCCAAAATTATACCAAGGAATTGAGTACTACCAAACAGTATTATATATCCCTTACTATAAGGATAACACTCAAGAGAAATGTTTACCATCCGAACGTATCTCTTACCCAATTTTAGTTATTTTCGAGCCACTCGAACTAGTTAACTTAAAACTACTTCTTTCTTTCAAACCCATTTTAAACAATATCATAAATATATTTCCGACGAAATATTTCAAAAAAAATATCCAATTCCAATTAGCTTTGGATTCGTTCAGAATCGAACTCGTTCCAATCGTACAATGGTAAAGAGGATAATTTAATAAGTGCACAATACCGTTCACCTAAGAAAACATCTGATCGTCACATAGAATACTATATTGATCACTACAAAACAAATCGAGACTTATTTTCCCGAACCAATCTAAAGAAATATACCTTTCTCTTAAATTCTCTTTTCCAAAAGAATTGATACTTAAAATATATTTTTAACTAACTATTATTACCATTTCCAAAATCATTTATACTTTGAAACTATCTCAAATAAAACTATTATTTCTTTTTGCACAAATCATTTAAAATGATTATATACATATTTACTCTATGGTAAATCAAACCATACTTTTGGAATCAAATCAAAATTTATTTTATCAAAACAATTATATAGCAAGATCCTTACGGTAGCAATCCTCTACTTAGAAATGTTTCTATCCCAATAACCTTTTCAATTACTATTATTAACCTGCAAACCATGAAAATCATTTTGCCAAAATCACCGGGATTTAAACTCTCAAATTTCCTTCATTTGTAAAGCACATTTTAATAAATCAAATTTATAAAATATTCTCTTTTATAGGAAATCATTCTCAAATATTTATTCAAAATATTCCAAATTCTTTTTAAATAAACAACATTTATTAAAAATTAATTTTATCAAATCAATCCTTTATAAAATTATTTCTAAAATATACATTCCAAAATATTCAAAATTTTCTTGTAAATAAACAACCTTTAGAAATCAAATTTTAACCTAACATTATTAACGAATGCCTTATATTCAAATTATGAAACTTAATTCACAAGGTATTCATTTCAATGTTCCTAAGATTCCTGTCTATCCAATCCAGGTTTCAAAAAGAAGATTCTAGATAGATTAATGGATAATAGTCAATGCTCAGAAATGGGCGAGCATGACCGATCAAATCCTAGATGATAATGATGGAATACTATCATTCCTAACAACCAAGCACAACCAAGATTAACTATGTTAATTTTTGGGAAAGATACCTCTTTTATATATAAAATATAATTTTAGGTAAAATTATGTCATTTACCCAAATTTTAAATCAATATTGTTTAAATTAGTCTTGTTCGAGTGTTTAGGAAATCCCTATCGATAACGTTGGCCTAATGTATCGACCAAAATTCTTAAGCTACTCAATAGATCAAACAACACAATATAAAACATTTTTATATCACTAACAAATACGCGCTCTTATATATAGACACACACACACATTCAAACTCATCCTAGGGTCTTGCTTACCCTATCTCAAACGAGTCAACCCCACCACATCCTAGGAGTTCACTCAACCTAAGCTCTGATACCAACTATAACGACCCACATTTCCGAACACTTTAATGAAAGTACACGTGTAGTACTAAGGATCGTGTAATATGGTATGTTAATGCGGAAACTGGTAATAACAGTAAAGTACAAATTAAGTAAGCACACCAGGAATTTTTATACTGGTTCGAACTTCCCGTTCTACATCCAGTCCCAGAATACCCTCTGGATTTAAACTAAACCCCTCACTTAACCCGGAGGAATAGGTATACGACACCTGAGCAGCCGAACAGGAATTTTTCCGCCTCAACAGCCGAAGAGGACTTCAACTTAATACAAATAGTTTGTTGACGAATGTGTTCTGAATAACACTGATTGTCTTTTGATAGTACAACTTTCCTATAATCAAATCCTCAAGAGTATATATGTGTGTGAAGATTTAGAAGGAAGATAATCACGTAGAATCGAAGTATATGAATAAATTCAAGGACTCTAGTGATATTAAATAAGAATGATGCTTTTATTTGCAGAAATGAATAGAGATTAGATTTCAGAAATATAAACAAGAATCGGTGATTGTAGAAGTGAATTGAATATGTTTATATAGTTGTAGAAGAGTTGTAATCTTTTATGAAGAGTTTTAGTTAACAGTTGTGTCCATACCTCTTGAAATAGAGGACATTCCTCTTCATGAAATGATCGCATTTCTTCAGAAAACTAGCCGTTTTTCTTTGGTCGGTCGACCGGAAAACCTGGCCGGTCAGCTGAGTTTAAAAACGTATACAAAACAGAAAGTCACTGTGCATATGATACAGGGTCGGTCGACCGAGGATCCTGGTCGGTCGGCCGACCTGGTGTTATATGCACAGTGAACACAGTTTTGATATAAAATGTTTTGTGTGCATGTGTGACTATTTGAGGAATGATTTTAACATTATTCTAAGACTCAATAAAATAAAATATCCATACTAATCTCTGGATTGTAGTCTTGTCTCCTTTGTAGTGTTCAATATACGGTTATTCTCCTTTTTGTCGCTTTCGTATAGTATTCTCTTTGTAATTCGTCGTATGATCTCTGAAGCTTGTGTCATGAATCAAAACTCATGAATCAACATTTAAGACGACAATAAACCATATATGTCCAACCCAAAATGAACGGAAAGGCGGATAGTTAGGGAAAGAGAAAGAACAAAGAAGATAAGAAGAACTAAACAACATAGAATCTCATAGCTGAACGAATATCTATAATATATAACAAATCTTTACACAAAAAACCTGTAATATATGTATATACAAACATCAATCAGAGTATACTAACCAATTCAGCCCGGACAGTTATAACATCCTATCCTCACAAATGCTGAATAATATACAACAATAAATGTAACAAAAGAGTAACCATGTATGTAAATACTTCTTTGGGCCTCCAATTCCTCTCATGAAGCTCCAAATATCCAAGTAAACCTGGAAATATGCTCAGTCTGACCCGAGCATTATAGGAAAACAACGCCTGGGCCAGTCTGGTAAAACCAGCGTGAGAACTTAAATCACAAGGAATTTTATTTATTATATCTTTTAAAATCCTTTAAAATCAAAGGCAACTCGTAAGACCATGCCGCACATAAACACGGATGGGTTTTTACCTTATGATAACCAAACCTTTATATCAGAAAATCCAGTGATATTATAATAATGTCTAAGGGAAAAAATAATAATAATCAAGTAGCTATGATTCTTGTGAGTTTACATCACAACAATACTAGATATATAATCGAAAAACGATAAGGCACGTTCCCTAATTGTGTAGGATTTCCATGGAGGTGCCCTCAATACTTCGAAGAACGGTCCTCCCGCATAAGGATCAGAGATATCCTTCTGAAGTAGCATACATCCCTAGTGATGTACCATAGAAAAAACATAGCTGGTCTCGCTAAGACCGAGTGCATCGCCCCATGCATGCATAACAACTATAGGTAATGTCTAGATGGAGCCGACTACACCCTATAGGTTTGCCAACCCTACTGGCCATGCATCCTATCTCTAGTTTTAGTTATTCCCGCTGCTGAGGCTACGTCCGACATTCCAGCTTACACAACGCCACCAAATAGACCACGGAATCCCACATGGATTCCAGTACCCCAACGGGTCTCGGAATCACACAGAGATTCCCAAATCTTAATTAGATCTTGGAATCACACCCGGATTCCCATACCCCAATGGTCTCAGAATCACGCATGGATCCTAGCATCACAATATATCCCGAATCTCCTCCATAGAATCGTATATGGTTTTCGGAGTGGTCACGGTTCGAGTCATCTCTTATGAGTACACTCTTCCATTTCTCGGGTGCTCCACAAAACCAAACATCGATTTTCGGAATGCTCAATACGGTTCTTTAGGAAATAATCAGACAATACATAAGAGCGGGGATCACCCACTAACCGTTTAAGCGGACGTATCTCCTTATCATTTGTCCTAGAAGAACGAAACGAGTTTATACGTACAGTATAGCACCACTGATGGTAACTGTATCATATAATCTCCATGTTTCCCCTTGATATTTCCAGAGTTAAAATCCTTCAGTGTTAAGTAGGGAATATTTCCCTACCACCAAAATTAAGAAGGATTACATATTTAGGCCAAGATTTGATAGTCGGTTATTTAACTATCAAATAAACAAACATTCCAAACAAAGATTATATTTCCCATGGAAATTACTATGCCTTGTTAAATAAATCTTTTATTAATTTAAATTCACATTTCAAATACTTGGAAATCACTTCCATATACTTATCTCAACAGGATAAGTATATTCACAAACCACTATATTTTCGATACTTAGAAAATATAACAATATACTTATCTCAATGGTATAAGTATATTCACAAAACATTTCACTTTTCAAAACTTAGAAACTTGAAAACTCTTAAAAATGGATATGGAATTACCGTTCAATATCGACTATGGATCGCAGCTTACACAATGGTTACGTCGCTATCCCAACGATTCCACAGTAAACTGTAAGCAATCCCTGCCCCTCGAATTACGCCATGAATATCAACCACCTCTTTCCAAATTTTTAATCTTATAAATATTTCCAAATCTATTTATAAAGCTTCTATATAAATCTCCAATCTATTTATAAACATTCTTTATAAATCTTAAACTCCATTTATAAAACTTCTCCTTTTCAAATCTTTAAAACTCATTTATAAATTCTTTTATAAATATCCAGAACCATCTATAAAACTCTTTCCATATTTTAACAAACCTCTTTAATAAACTCCTTAAGTCAACGAGGTTCCAATGATAAACCATCCCTTATTTAAAATAACTTAAAATAATAAGTTATTCTTTAAACATCCTTTTTTTCCTTTAAAATAAATCTCCTTTGAAATACTATCATTAAAATCTCATTAACAGTATATTAAATAAATTTTTAAACACTATTATTGAATTAATAAGTTAACTTCAAAACAATATTAATATAATAATTATTCAACTTTATAACATTGTTAAAACAATAATTAATTAACTTTAAACTAATATTAATATGATAATTAATTAACCTATAAATATAATTAAATAACTTAAATCAATATAATTAAATAACTTTAATTAAATTAAAGTGTAGTTAAATCATTTAAAATAAATAATTAAAAATATAATTAAAGAATTTTTAAACCATAACTAATAACTTTAAAATAATAATTAAACATTTTTAAATAACATTTAAGAAATAACTTTTAAGAACCCTATTAATAAAATAATTAACTTAAAATTATTATTAAAACAATTATAAATTATTTTTAAAATATTATTATTAAGAAGTTATTACCTTTTTAAATCTTATTACTAAATAATAATTATCTTTAAACCTTATAACAAAAATAATTATTCTTAAAATAACTTTCATATCAGTAATTAGCTTTTCTAATTTCAAGGAGGCTTAACGATAACCGTGGTACTTAAATAAGCTACCATATTACTCGATTTAACTTTTCAAGTTAATAACAAATATTTACATAATCAATGACTACGTAAATAAATTCAACACTTAACCATCATTGGTTAAAATATCACTTATTCAAAGTGGATATCAATTAATGATATATAATCGAATGTCCAAATTTATAAAATAGCAGAACGAGGATTTATTCTGCTAATTAATTACCAAATTAATTTAATTAGCAGAATGGTGTTTTATCCCGCTAACAGGGGCCCAATTACCATAGTCAATCCAATTTAACTCGATAGAATTTATTTGGCCAAATAAACATTAATATCTATGATATATAAAATTAAACGATGTTATTATTTAAAAAACATGATTTAAATCTAGTCTGTTTAAATATATCATAAATTTATACATAGCCAGATATATCAACAGGCTACACTATAATGTTGTGCTCGTCCATATGAGTACAACGCAAATAATTTCAAGTCAATCGGCTTCCATATGAACACAATATTAATTTTCAAAGCTCAACATGCTTAAACATAAGAAAATAAAAAAAAGTCTCACTTAGCATAAAGCCAAGCCCAGCCCACTTCCTCAAAAGCCCACCCACCCTCTACACTTCTGTCTCCTACATCCTCCATTCAAAACAAGAAAACGTCGAACCCAAAAGAATCGTGCACTACTCGTGTGCACATGCACACCTAAGTACACCATTATTAAATGATCGAAGACCATAGGCCAAGCCCAAAACTCGAGCTCGTCTCGATAGCAACATCGCCATCACCTCTAGTCCCTCTGAGCAATTCTCGACCACAAAATCGAGATACAGGAAAAAAAATAGAGCATGCTAAAAAAATCGCGACAAAAATTTTCTTCGATCGCCTCCAAATCACCATCGATCAAAACCCTCTCCTCCACGATCACAGCGGAAAGCTCCAATTCGCGACTCGACGGCCAAAACTCTGATAAAACCCAACCCTAGAAATCGACGAACGTCGATCATCGATGCGGAATCACACCAAAACCTCCTCAAAAATACTACGACTCCATACGAACCCAACGGCGCCTACGGCTTCGATCCATTGTTGGCTGATGGGTTATACAATTTTTGGATGTGGGTGCATAGGGCAGGAAGGCAGGGTAGAAAAAGTAGCGTTACAGGTATATTGATTTATATGGTATAATTTTTTCAAGAAGAAGTTTGATTATGTAGTTATGCATGTGTGTGTTTTTTCAATGTGAAGTAAATACTAGCAGCACAATAGAAGTTGGAGCATGCCATGACATAAGTGCAGGAAACAGAGTGGATTATTTCAGTAAAGATGTGAAATTGGCAATATGATTGTGTAATTTTTTATTTTCATTCAGTTTTATTTCCATAATTTTAATTTTTTATTGTTTTTTGTTTAATGTGATTTGTTTCATGTGTATGTGTTTTGTATTTGACTACAGTTGCTTGTATATAAACTACAGATTGTAGTTTGAGATGTGTGTAAGTTATGAAAATGAACTACTAATGGCTCTGTAAGTGGAAGGATTAGGCGCAGGAGGAGAGCCTTCCCCCTTAAATATGATCAAAAGTTGCATGCATCATATAATAATGTAGATTTTATTCTTTTTCTTTAGTAACATGTTTATAGTATAAAATATGAGATCAACCTTTAATATGTTAGATGCTTCAAAGCTGTAGGCTTCATTATATATTTATTGTAGTTTTCCTACATCTCCTTCAATGTTAACCCGTTCCAAGGTGACTGGAACAAAAGACAAAGAAAACAATTGTATACTACAAAGAAGGGGCTCATGAATTACAAACTAGTGCACAAAGTTCAACATGAGATTCGGTATGAGTTTGTTTTGCTTTGTTGGTTTCTTTAAGTTGTTCCTAAGCTTTGTTAGGCCCAATTTTTATTATGAAACATAATATCTTAATCTAAAATAGATCCCTTATGTTTAGTACTCATACTTGGTTTCTTTAAGTGGTTTACATAATCTAGTTCGTCATTTTCCAACCTTCAATATCATTAGATATCTTAGACACAAGGGTGCACTCTATTGTTTACATACTGTGTGGGTATACATGACAGTGGATAAAGTTGTTACTAATCCTTTACATTATAAACTAGGCTTGCTAGGGTGTTATATATTTATATTGCATAAGCTATGTTTCTTCAGAAAAGGTGTGCAGTTTCTTAAATCATGTCAAACTTACGTTTCTCATAATTGCATGAACATTGATTCACAATCATAAATATTATAAAACTGTCCACTTTAAACATTGCCTAAATACTCACCCAAGGCAAAACTGTTTCTTTCAAGTTCATGTTGCGTGCATTGTATACATGGTAACATATATTTGTAAACTGTTTTTATTTATGAATGTTCATTCCCAGACAAAATATTTAGACAAGACCCTTTTTACTGCACAAAAACAGTTCAAGCAGTTTACTTACAAAATCTTTTATGTAGTTTATGACCAATAGTTGTAGAAGAAATTGATGATTAGTTTAGTATATGTTCATTTTAGGTGGCCATCATCATCAAATAATTTTGAAAATCCAGGTACAAGAGTGGCTTCAACATCCTTATGATGTTCTTTTGAACTTATTATTGATGTGCTTTAGTATACAAAAGAAATTATTATTGATGTACTTTAGTTTACTGTAGTTACCTGGACATTCTTTTATGACCGCATATTATAAGACAGTTTTTTGGTTCTAAGTATGATGAATATGCTCAAAGAATTCCTTCTGGCCTCCCTTTCATTAAGTGAAAGCTGCAAAACTGTAAGCAGCACTCTGTATCAATATTTTATTTCTTTTAAAATTGAATTTCACTCTCTTCCAGTTATATTTAGCTTCTCCCTGCATAACAATTTTCATTATATGTATGTATGTTTTATGTCTTAGGTTTACAGATTTTGATACGGAGGAACATTTCTGTATTAAATGTTTGTGGTGGTGTGATAACTCAATATGTTACCATTACTTTGCCACTGTTTAACTCTATCTCTATAGTTAGCACTCCTGAATGATTAGTCAATCATTTTAATTTTTAAATATTCATATCCAAATAGACTGGACATGAAAGAAACATTCATATATCTCCCAACATTAATTGCAAGTTAATCAAAAAGATTCAATTGATGATGTTCATAATTGAATAAGGTATCATTTAGACTATAAAAATGGAACTTAAGCTTGACATTTTATACTATCCAGTTATTATTATGTTAAGAATTATACCTCTGAGCTTTAAAATCCTTTTCCTGAGTTGTTGAGAGCACGCCTCACAGTGCATGTTGACATATAATCCCACTATAATGACTCCACTCACCTGTACATATATTCCAAATAGATTTGTCATTTATGCAAAATTAATAAATAAGCTTTTTGACATGTGTACAGAACTAAATGATTGTATGCATGTACATGACACTTGTATTTATC
The DNA here is from genome assembly GCA_030737815.1 of Allium fistulosum. Classification (NCBI taxonomy): domain Eukaryota; kingdom Viridiplantae; phylum Streptophyta; class Magnoliopsida; order Asparagales; family Amaryllidaceae; genus Allium; species Allium fistulosum. The sequence continues at coordinate 1,285,123,635 of CM060903.1, read as the reverse complement.
TGCAGTGTTATTTATATAAAGCAAATTTCATTTGAATTTGAGTTGTGGAATGATATTTGACCTGGGATGCAATAACTTGTGGTGCAAGTGGTTTAGCTTCATCGGGTGCAGGTAATACAGGTGATATCACTTTAGCTTTACTCATTGTTTTTATTTGAATATACTTGCACACAATGCTTATGGGTCAACAACTCCTTTTATTTTCGCTTGAATTTTATGTCATGTCAGTCTCTACCTCTTCCACTCCTACATTTCTTAAATTGAAATACATATACATATTTTAATCCACCATCATCATAAGTTTATAGGTTTAGGCTAGATAATTCATGGTGACTGCGATTTCTTTTTCTGGCGACTGTGATTAATTTCCTCTTCACTTTCTACCATCTCCAGCCTTCTTCTATTAGTCTAAGCTTCTCCGCTCGTCATTTCCTGGTAGCAGTGCGTTCTTTGCCTCCTAGGAAAAACCCTTTGCCTGCTTCCTCTCTGCCAGATCTGGATCGAGCAGTTACGCGTTCTGCTGCTTCGATCCGTGCTGCTGCCAAGCTTGCTGGTCCTCTAGTGGTCGACTGTAGCTTCTCTCCGAAGTCTGCATCTGTCCCCGCCTTGGAATCTACAGGTGATGGCAACCCACTCGCTAATAATTCTTTTGCCTCCCTGCTCAACGATATAATCTCTACCAATAATGCCTCCAAGCTTCTGTCTCCCTGTCCCATGGCTGTTGGTGAGCACAGTCTTTCGCCGCTGTTAGCGAATGCAGGTATCTCCTCTTGGTCTCACTCGAAAGTGGGTTTGAACGATGATTCTTTGATTGGTAATGATGGAAGTGAGCACTTTGATGTTGTAAATGGTTCTGTAGCTGTTGCCGATGTTGGCAGAAATGAATGAGTAGAAGGGTTTGAAGCGGTTGGGTGGAAGTCTATTAACAGTGGTGTTTTGCAGAGATGCACTCCAAGTGTTTGTGGTTTTGTTGCATTGGTTACTGCCTCAGCTATTTCGCCTCCTAGTCCACTTTTTCCTCCTGATAGTCACGCTGCCCCTCTGGAACCATCTCTACCTAGGTCTCCTCCTAAGTGGTCGTCTCTCTTCACCAAAATGCCTAATAATGCCGGTAAGCATTCTTTGGTTTGCTTTGACAATGTTGAGATTGACGGTGTCATGATTCCTCCTACGAAAGTGATTGAGGCCGGCGCTGTTTTTTTGGAAGGATTATCTGGTGGGTTTTTTCTTTGACTCCAATCCTCCCTATCATATTTTAAAAGCTAGATGCAACCAGGTTTGGAAGCCAAGCGGGGGATTGAGTGTTCATTTTGACAATGAATGTTCTTTTTTAAATTCTCGAGAAGTGATGAAAGACAACATGTCCTTGAAGCCGACCCAATTTTCATAGAACAGAAACCTTTCATTATTACTACCTGGAGCCCGTCAGTCGATAAGGCTCATTCTCAGGTTTTATCTATTCCCGTTTGGGCCCATTTTTCGCACATTCCTTCTGTTCTTCAACCTCTTATCGGGATTGATTGGCTAGTAGGCCTTGTTGGTAAGGTGATATGTTATGATGCAAATACAGTAGCCAGAAATAGATTAGTTTATGCCAAAGCTCTGATTGAAATAACCTCGGTCAAACTTCTTCCTTCAATGCTAAAAGTCAGAATCGATGAGGGTCTTTTTGCTGAGGTCAGAGTGCGATATAGCTGGTATGTAAGGTATGCCATTCTTTTGGGCATTTTTCGGTGGCATGTTCCAGTTCAGCCTCTGCTGCTGGCCCCCTATCTCATCGGGTTCATTGGCCACATCTACCTGTTAGGTGGTGAGTCCCGAAGGTAGCTCCACCTCCCTCTGTTTCACCTCCTATAGTCGCTCCTGATGTTGTGACTCCTGTTGTTCATGCTCCTATTGTTGATGCTCCTGTTGTCGTTTCTGCTGTTGTGACTCCAGTTGTTGTCGCTCCTGTTATTGATGATCCTGTTGGTGAGGCCCAGTTTGTGGAAGCTGGTGCTATCTTGTCTGATTCTATTGCTTGGAATTCTGAGGAGCAAGCCTGGATTCATGTTCCTTTTGATATGCGTTACTCGCCAGAAACTGACACTTACTATGCCTTCATCAATGATGTTGAGGGGGAGAGTCGTAGTCTTTTGTATCATATTGACGGTGATTGTCTTTCTCTTACTAGGACTAGTGAGATTGGTGAGGATAATAAAAGTAAGTTTTATGATGTAACTTGGGATAGGAAATTTATTTACTCGCCCGATTCTGATGGTTATGCTCCTAATCTGGCTGCTCTTTTCTCTGGGTTTGTGCATGTTATTGGACCGACGTCTGCTGTTAGTTCTGGCCTCTCCTCTTTGGAGGACGCGTAGTCTTATAGTTTAGTAGTCTAGGCTCCTTTTTGCCTAGCTCCTGTACTTTATTTTTTTCTTTGTGGTTAGGCTGATTGCTCCCATTTAGTTGTTCAGTGCATGTGCATAACACCTGTTTTCTCATTATATATACAGTGGCACAGTCCACTATAAAGCCGACTAGCTTTGCTAAAAAAAGTTGTAGTTTTGATGCAACTAAGATAATATTATAGTTTATGGGTTTAGCCAAAGAATCACAAATTAACTAAGTTTATATAATAACAATAATAATTAATTAACAATGGAATTATAATAGCAATACTAAAAACTAACAAATTAAGTTTATAAAAATTAACTAAGTTTCATAACAATAACTAAGTTTATTATATCTTTAATAATAGTTGTAATAGATTTGGTGTCACACTTTTTTGGTATCAACGTGAACTACCAAAAATGCCCCTCTATATATTATCAAATCTTAATCAATTAAAAATTGGATTTAATATTAAACTTCTTTTACAAATTCAAACGCCCCTAAAAGTAGGATCTAACAATTAAACATGCTTTACAAATTCAAAATGCTTCTAAAAATAGGATCGAAAAAAACTTCCTTTACAATTCAAAATACTTCTTTACAAATATACAAATCTTAATATCACTTGAAAATTAAAAAAAAATCATTTTTTGACTGATTTAAACATATACAGTTTATAAGGAAAATAATTCATACGCAAAGCGCGTGCCGTAACACTCACAATAATAATAATAATAATAATAATAATAATAATACCAACACCAATACTAATAAATTATAAAATTAACCAAGTTTCATAAAAAATAACTAAGTTTAGAATAACAATATCAATATCAATGATAAATGATAAAGTATTAACCAATTTAACTAAGTTTTATAAATTTAACTAAATTTATATAAAAACAATAAATTAACCAAGTTTATAAAAATTAACTTCATTAATTAAGTTTTATAAAAATTAACTAAATTTATAATAATAATAATAAATTAACTAAATTTATGAAAAATTAACTGTCGTTGTAGCCCCACCAAAACCAGTATCTCCATCAGCAACGATGGGCTTTAAGTAATCCATATATGGAGTTCTTGACCTCTCCTATCTACTCTTCCATCATCGGTAGTTAATTTATCAAAGTTAAAATATAAAAGAATACATTTGCTATATTAATTGATGTGATAATATGACTATTGAAGGTGCTGTGGAAGATGAAGCCATGGAGGAACCTTGCGGTGGAAATGGTACTCTTTAGTGATGCAATTAACAGCTATATTGAACACATGCAATTGTGAGTTTGATTTTATAAATCATGTTAGTTATAAGGAAAAAAACCCTTATCTAATTTCTTGTTTTCTATACTTTTCATAGAAAACAATACACTATATTATTTTATCCTCATGAATGTGATGTCATTTGCCAGTCTTTCTTGGTTGTAGCAGATTACAACCTTACCTAGATGATGTCTACTTTTAGAAGTTTGAGGTATGGCAATAACATTTCAGTAAAACGAATTCTTTATTTTTCTTATCATCTTACTCATTTTCATAATTTTCTTTTTTCTGTTGTGTCTCAACATCCATGCTTGACTCATGTATTTCATTGATTTTTGCTAACTATTTATATGTGTCATCTTGAGCATAGTTTCTCATGTATATTACCAACTCACTTCATTGTTAGCTCCTTGTGTCAACCAATTACTGATCACCAATTACTGCATTATTCAGTTAGTCATCCCTACTATTTTCATATACACTATCTCAAGTTCTTATATATATTAATGCAGGAGCGAAAGAAGCAAGATCTGAATATTGACTACCTTTTTGGGGTACAGATGGACCGCCTTTTGGTTTTGACATGTACTTGTTCTCAGCTAAACATAAATAACTTTTTGGGGTGAACTTAAAACATGTCATGCTACTTTTTGTTATGTACTGAAAACATATGTAATGGATATTATGTGTACGTTTGAGCATGTTTAATACAACGTCTGTGGATATTTGGTATGTTTGATATAATGCGTTACATTTTCTGATTATTGTATTCTTCGACTCTTGCATTGTTCATATTGTTATGTGTTTAAAGAAGATTTATTTTTGATATACTATTACTAAATTGTGATAAATAGCAAGATGCATCAAACACACAGAAAAATAAACCATAGCGCTTAAAAAAGTTATAGTTATATAATATAAGTGCTATAAAATGGTACTATAACGCATGTGCGACTATTGAAGGATAGCAGAATAAAAGTGCTATTGTATCTACGCATTTTATAGCAGCACATACACATTGTAGTAATATGTAAATAGCGGACAAATAGCGATACAGAAAAATAATATTATAGCGGCGTATACGCGCCATGAAAGCTTACTATTTTATAGCGGCATTTTTTGTGTTATAAATACGCCACTGGTTTTTTATAACATGTCGATATATAGTGTTTATCAAACCGCTATGGTTTTCTTTTATACCGATTATATGCCGCTATGGATGACTCCCTTTCTTGTAGTGATCGTAAATAATTTTGGATACTTTAGTATTTTCCAATGCATCACTTTTGTTGTGAAAACAAATATCATGTTATAGTTTTATTTCATAACGAATATTCATAATATTCACATAGAAATATAAGTATGTCTATATTTCAGTCGACACTGAAAAATAATCATTATTTCATAAATAATGTATGGTATGTTTTACGAGAACAATTTTCGCAACTTAATGCAATCAATAAGTGTTGTATGGCTTGTTCCCACTATTTCCACCATTTCTATATTAGCATATGAAATACTAAGCTCCATTCTACCACATAATATAGGTTATTTATTTCATTTGTTGTAACTCGTTTACAGTTGAGAATTTTCAGATCAAATATTTTAAATTCAAAGAAATAAATCATAGAAAACAATTTTCTATTTGAAAATACATTTTGGAATATAAATCATATTTCTTATTCCAATGTTAAGTATCAATAATTATTGTACAGTTCTCATTTCTGATGTTTCTTTATAAAGCAGAAGTGACCATTCACTCTCTTCATCCCAACTGTACCTTAAATCACATCTACTTTTATACATTCATTTTCCTTTTTAAATGGTCAAACAATTCAAAGAAATCCCTTACTGTAATATCATAATGAACTCCTTACAAAAGCACACTCAATCATCCTTAACATTTAAGGACATTAAAAATATTGCTGTTTGCACCAAAATTGGTCACAAACACCCGATAGTCGTTGAAAGCACTAGTTCGCAATCATAGATCACAAATATCAAATATGTAGAAAAATAAGTATGCAAATCACTCAGGAAACTCAATAAAAAACGGTAAATGACACAGGATTTATGGTGGTTCGGCGATCTTGCCTACGTCCACTCTGAAGCTGATAATTTTATTGATATTCACTTGATGATTACAACTGATTACAGCAGGTTGCAGTGGATTAATGCTTTGAAATTCGAATACAACAGTGGTGATGAAGTGTAGGATTGAATCCGGCAGAGTCTCGATGCTGAATGGCCCCAAAAAAAATCCCCTTTCTATTGGCTTCAGGGGGCTATTTATAGGCGTAGGAGGCTGAGATCGCGCTCAAACTTCGGAAGACTTCTTCAGGCACGTGAGGGGGCCCACGCGACCGGTCCCACCAAGTTTCGACTCGATCTGTGATCGGTACGAGTTGATTTCGTATCCATCAAGAATTAGTCCAATCGAGCTAAAACTTGGCAGGAACATTCTTTACCTTGTGCACAAGCTTCTATGAAAATTTCGTTACATTTGGATCTTTGGTTTGGGAGATATGATCGATACGAGTTCAAATTGCTCGATGGCTGTCTGGTTCGAATCCATTAGTTTGAATCGGTCCATGTCGAATCGATTGCGCATGTGACAATGCAGTGATGTGGCGCGCCTTTCTCGTGCCGATCCTCTTTTCTCTCCGAGTTGGCCGCGGCGTATCCATGAGTTTCGCCACGCTTTCCCAGGTTTGAATCAATCAACTACATGCGCCTCGTATTGATTTGCAGTATGCATGGGCATGGAGTTGATCGATCCGAAACAGTGGTTGAAGATGGATACGAAACTGATTGATACGAAGCAGTACTTAGGGAACTGATCGGTACGAACGAGGATATGAAGGGGGATACGAACTTGATGGATTCGAACTATACAAAACTGGGTTCGAATGGATTAAGGCGATGTTATTCCGATGGATACGAACCTGATGGATTCGAATAGTCCACCACCTCAATCCTTCGATGAATATCTCCACACTGACTGACATGAATCCGATGGATTTGAATAGCACAGCCAAGGTTCGACTTGAACTAGATCGATTCGAACAGATCGTCATCATGCTGCTGATCGAGTCGAGCTAGATCGATTCGAAATCCAACCTTCCTCCATGGATACGAACAGTGTATTTTCTCTAACTTGTATCGATCATATCTCATTCATACGAACTCCGATTAACCTGAAATTTGAAACACTGGCTTTCATGGCTTTGCTTGTCATGTCTGATCAAATGTAGCCTGATCCGGGCTCGGAAAAAATTCATCGATATCCATGGTGAAACAGTGTATAACGAACTTTAACGACGAACTGTCTTTTGTTTTCCAGTCTACTTTTTGGTGTCACGGCCTTGCCAAAAGGCGGGATAACATTTGCCTCCCAAAACATGCCTTGCGATAGGAAGGTGTGTTTTGTAGTTCTATAAGCTGGATGTTCATATCCTATCATCGACCTGTAAAGAACTTGATAGTCTTTCCTGACCACGAATGACGATCGTTTGCGACCGTATGTCATATGAGGTAATATGGGACCGTTCGAGGCCGGATGCCGTTCGCGGACAAATAAAGAAATGGGACCGTTCACGGTCGGATGCCGTTCGCGGCAAATAGAGAAATGGGACCGTTCGCCGTCGGATGTCATTCTAGACGAGTTGTGACCGTTCGCGATCGGATGTCGTTCTAGACGAATTATGATGGATTGTGACCGTTCGTGGTCGTATGGTGTACGAGATAAAATGTGATCGTTCGCGATCGGATGCCGTACGAGGCAGAGTGTGATCGTTCGCGATCGAATGTTATACTAGATGAGGTGTGATCGTTCGCGGTCGGGTGCCGTACGAGGCAGATTGTGACCGTTCGAGGTCGGATGCCATTCGAGGCGAATGAGTGTGCCCGGGAGGGACTTAGTATTATCGACGTCAGGTTCACATTTGGGTGAATTTCTGAATCAGCGATCGTGGCGGTTCGTCGCCATACAAGGTGTGCTTGTGGACTGTTCGCGATCCAAAGCATACGCGAATAACTTCTTCTACAGAATTGCAAATATCAAATTAACGTTCACATGAATTCCATAACAGAAATGTCCAAACAAACAAAGTCTAAAAGCCCAAATCGAAACGAAACAAAAGCAAAGCAAGGATGTCAAAGTGTAAATTCTCACTACGAAACGGTCAATAATCATTCAGAGCATGCCTGTGGATTGTTCGCGATCTCATACATGTGTGAATGGTGTGATGATGTTAGTGAGAAGTTTACGACTTGTTCATCGTTATTTAAATCAATTGATAACCATATGGTGCCCCGGCTCGGGGTTACCCCTAGCTGATGTAGATGGTGGCCGCTCTGGTTCCACCGTTGGAGCTCGCCTTCTCACATACTGAAGTAGCCTACCGTTCCTGATATGCCCTTCTACCTCATCCTTCAGGTGTCTACAGTCATTTGTACTATGTCCATTCAGCTTGTGGTAAGCAATATTTGTCTGATTTTCTCTCGTTGGTAGTTGGATCCCGTCGCATTGGTCTACGATAGGCAACTTGCTCTCGGGTGTCTTGGTAGATTCGCTCCAAACTCTCGTTCAGTTTTGAATAGGTGGTAAATCGCGGCTCCCTCCGTTGCCGCTTTGACCTATTATCATTTTCTTCAGCCTTTCGCTTCCCTTTACCAGTCTCTGCACCTTTTCCAGGTGAATTACCGCCTCTAACTGCATAAACATCGATTTCTTCTTCTCTCTCCGTACGAGCATCCTCTAATCGTAAAAACTTTTCGGCTTCATGATAAAACTCTTCCAGGTCCGTAGGTGGATCCTTAGTTAGTGAATTCTTGAACTCTGTGCCATCAGATATTCCAGATACAGCTTCCATCATGACCATAGATGGATCTGGTCGATCCACTGATGCTGCTGCCGCATTAAATCGCGTTAGAAAACTCCTCAAAGATTCCCCGGCCTTTTGTTTTAGAGTCGCCAAACTCATCACGTTCTTGGGTCTCGAAATATGGACCCTGAATTTTCTCATAAACCTTTCTGTCAAATCTGCCCAAGTCCCAATGGAGCCACTCTCCAGTTGTCTAAACCATAGCGCTGCAATGTCCGAAAAATACAATGGAAAGCACCGGGCCATGACTTCCTATGATGCCCCCAACACTTCCATGTTCCTCATATACTTCGTTAGATGGACCGCTGGATCTGTCCGCCCATCATACATTTCCTCCGATGGTAGCTTGAAGTTTGGTGGATTCCTGGCCTGCTTGATCATAGGAGTAAAGGGACTCCTATATACATCCTCCAGATCTCTATTGACTAGTCTGCCTCTCATGGCCCGTCTAACCATCTCTGCCAACCTGTCGTTGTCGTCAGGCTGTGATCTTTGAGTGTTACCTTCGTTCTGCCCCCCTGGCTGAGCGTTCATCCCTCTATTGCCACCAGGTTGCTCGGATGTCCTTGAATCTCTTCCCGGGATTGGATCAACATGCTCTAAGTGTGTGCCCCCAGCTCCGGCGCTGCGCCAGATGGTCCTGCTCCGTTCTGGACTCTGGTTGCTCCTTGATTTTGCGCTCCAAGTTGTCCAATCTGTTGAAGCAAATTCAGGATCATTTCCTCCTGTTTCTTCATCATTGTCTCCATCTCATCCCTGGTGATGAAGATCGATGCTTGGTTTGCCCCCGAGGAAGCCTCTTGACTCCCCTCATGCTGACTTTGCTCTGGCCTTTGTCTTTTACTAGTTTGCCTTGTCATATCTTCTCAGATCTGAGCTCTTAAGTCTTCAAATTCAACTTCTAAATGATAGAACTCTTGAGTTCAGCTCTCAATGAAAGCACCAAAACGTTTGCACCAAAATTGGTCACAAACACCCGATAGTCGTTGAAAGCACCAGTTCGCAATCACAGATCGATATCAAATATGTAGAAAAATAAGTATGCAAATCACTCAGGAAACTCAATAAAAAACGGTAAATGACACAGGATTTATAGTGGTTCGGCGATCTTGCCTACGTCCACTCTGAAGCTGATAACTTTATTGATATTCACTTGATGATTACAACTGATTACAGCAGGTTGCAGTGGATTAATGCTTTGAAATTCGAATACAACAGTGGTGATGAAGTGTAGGATTGAATCCGGCAGAGTCTGGATGCTGAATAGCCCCAAAAAATCCCCTTTCTGTTGGCTTCAGGGGGCTATTTATAAGCGTAGGAGGCTGCGATCGCGCTCAAACTTCGGGAGACTTCTTCAGGCACATAAGGGGGCCCACGCGACCGGTCCCACCAAGTTTCGACTCGATCTGTGATCGATACGAGTTGATTTCGTATCCATCAAGAATTAGTCCAATCGAGCTGAAACTTGGCAGGAACATTATTTACCTTGTGCACAAGCTTCTATGAAAATTTCGTTACATTTGGATCTTTGTTTGGGAGATATGATCGATACGAGTTCAAATTGCTCGATGGTTGTCTATTTCGAATCCATTAGTTCGAATCGGTCCATGTCGAATCGATCGCGCATGTGACAATGCGGTGATGTGGCGCGCCCTTCTCGTGCCGATCCTCTTTTCTCTCCGAGTTGGCCGCGTCGTATCCATGAGTTTCGCCACGCTTTCCCAGGTTTGAATCAATCAACTACATGCGCCTCGTATTGATTTGCAGTATGCATGGGCGCGGAGTTGATCGATTCGAAACAGTGGTTGAAGATGGATACGAAACTGATTGATACGAAGCAGTACTTGGGGAACTGATCGGTACGAACGAGGATATGAAGGGGATACGAACTTGATGGATTCGAACTATACAAAACTGGGTTCGAATGGATTAAGGTGATGTTATTCCGATGGATACAAACCTGATGGATTCGAATAGTCCACCACCTCAATCCTTCGATGAATATCTCCACACTGACCGACATGAATCCGATGGATTCGAATAGCACGGCCAAGGTTCGACTTGAACCAGATCGATTCGAACAGATCGTCATCATGCTGCTGATCGAGTCGAGCTAGATCGATTCGAAATCCAACCTTCCTCCATGGATACGAACAGTGTATTTTCTCTAACATGTATCGATCATATCTCATTCATACGAACTCCGATTAACCTGAAATTTGAAACACTGGCTTTCATGGCTTTGCTTGTCATGTCTTATCAAATGTAGCCTAATCTAGGCTCGGACAAAATTCATCGATATTCATGGTGAAACAGTGTATAACGAACTTTTACGACGAACTGTCTTTTGTTTTCCAGTCGACTTTTTGGTGTCATGGCCTTGCCAAAAGGCGGGATAACAATTGCACTTTGCGTAAACCGATCAAACTGATATTTCAACAATTGAGTTCTTAGATCTACATTGTATTTTTGGTCTAGTGTTACATCAACACCGTACAATCTTTATTGTATTCAATCAAATTGAATACTCGATCTCATATTAAGGTTTACTTATTTGCTTTGAATGAACTAATTTCATTGAACCATCATACACTATGAACTGTGACCGTTCACTATATAACACTTATATGTGATAACATATGGATAATATATCCATAGTTTTGTATTGCTTTTGAGTTCGAAATTCGTAGAATGCAATACATGGTCTTGATCAAATAAACATGTAAGAGACCAAATTATGAATGCATTTAGTAGTTGTAAAATCAGACGTTTGAATGGGTATGAAAATAATGATATGTAAGAAGTATTTAATAGTAAGTGTGTGTGTGTGTGTGTGTGTATGTATACATATTATATATTTGTCATTTTTTAATCCAGTTCATTTGTATATCTTAATTGATAAACACTTTATCAATCATATTAAATGCACAAATTTATCAACGTAGATTATTATAACATTATATAGCGTAATTCTTGCAATATTAGAAAGGTTAAATGTTATCATTTTATTTTTCTAATAAGGCTTCCACCGGTTTTTTATGTTTCACCAAACCTAAAGCGAAACATAGAAGTCATTCGACTTCACTAGTGGGTGTTAGGACTCATATGCCTTGGGATTTTGACCATAAGGAAAGCTCAACAAATCATGGGCCTGCATACGATGGATAACTCGTAACTTGTGGTTCCTTCTCCTAATCCTGCCTTTACTTTGAGGAGAGCTCAACAAGTAAAGTGGGATTATTCACTTGGACCTCTCATTTCGTAATGGCCTAAGTATAATGCACATACTTTGAGGAAAGCTCAACAAATACATGCAGTTATCTTACCTCGTATATTCAATATATTAATAGTACTACACATAACATTCCTAACTTGAGGAAAGCTCAACAACTAAAGAGTATGCAAGTAATCTATTGACATATAAATAATAGAGGACAACATTATATTAAAGAGTCATAATCTTCAATATAATATATCGAGTGATATCGACTTATGAAATAATATATTTATTATGAAATACCATCATGATTCAAGTGTCGGACACATCAAAAATCATGGTATAGGTACATATACATATGTATTTTTTCCTAAAGTCTATTTTGGGTTTCTTTAATGTTCCACATTTAGTTTATACATTCATATCATATAAGTTTTATTATTATATAACTTTTATATTTCATATTACTTATATAATAGTCTTATGTATAAGATTATATTAATTAAATCTTATTTAATTGATTTTAATTAATTAACTCTTTAGTTAATTTTATATTAGTATATTAATACAACTTTTATATTGGACATGTCTACTAAAACCTTTATAGTGTATACTATAACTTTTATTGTATAACATATATATCTTATATATGTGTATTATTATTTAATTAATCAACCTTTAATTAATTTATTAAATTAGTTAACCTTTAATCTATTTATTTAATCAAACAATTTTAATTAAGTTATATTAATTTTGAAAATTTAGTTTATATACATATATGTATACTTATGTTATCTAAAACACTTTAAAATGACATAACATATATTAATACACACACATAAAATACATGTACATAAGTATTAATTAATTAAACTATTTAATTAATTCATTTTATTAATCTTATTAGTAAATTTTAAATTTTGGACTAGGTATTTAAATATTTTCAAACATTTTAAAAATATCAATCTTTTCAAACATTTTGACAATTTATGTTGTATTATAACTTTTATAATAAACATATTTTTATCTTAAATTTAACTTTTAAACTTAAAATCTTTTATTTTGATTTTCAAAATAATTTTGAAAATTAGCCCAAGGCCCAATCAAATTGGGTCTTTTCCATTGGGACCAACCTTTAAGCTCACTTCACCATTCAAGTCAGGTCAGTAACCAGGTAGGATATGGTACTTGATTACCCAATTCCAATCCTAGACGTTACCTTTCTAAAAGTGGGCAAGCTTAATTAGTTAGTCATAACATGACTAGTTTAGACTGCATAGGCTTTTGGGCTCTGATATCATTGTAGAAACCAGGCCAACGCATAGCATAAGAAAGGGGTAAATTTCAAGAAAAATCTATTGGATTATTGTTGGGCCTATGTAGTTAAAATTCATTTAGAACTTTTCTAAATTTTCCTTTAAAAATTTTGTTCACGTTATTATAATTGTTTAAAAATTAGTTTAATTTATTTTAATCAACTGTATATCATGATGAGCACATCAAATTCACTTATGTGTATACTGTGTAAGTGCAACATATGTAAAGTGAACATAGAATGTGAACATTGTTTAGGTGCTAGGATTTACACCACAACAGACACATTTCCCCTCTATATATGCATTTGTCGTCTAAACCATGAATCTTTTAATATATATATATATATATATATATATTTGTATGTATGTATGTCTATATATGTATGTATATAGATGTTAACATGTATAAATGTATATATAGATAAATAACAAATATTTTGCATAGCAGTTTAAATTGAAATATACTTTGTTTATATTACATGTAATAAATCAAGGAATACAAAGTCTAATTAAAGTAGTTTAAATATATCTTATACAAAACTCCTTTTGAAAACCTTAAGTTAAATGCAAATTTCACACATACATAAATGATATTATATAAATATATAACTCAAATACACATACAAACAAAACAAAATTTTGAAATGAAATAAAACAATGTACATGTAGTTTGTGAAATGTAACGTTTACTATATTGGACACAATTGTAAAAGTAGGAATAAATCATTAATTCAACGCTTCCATTTTTGTTTCAATCAGTAAAGCCTATTTTAGAACGATTTGAAACATAACACAATTAATTCATCCTATTGTGTTGACAACAAATATTACTTAATGTAATTATTTCAAAGTATTATTCCTCTCCTTTTAATAATGTTTTCTTCTCATTTAAAAAAAAGACCCATTTTATTCCTCAAAGTAAATCCAGCTATTACATGGGCTATTTGGGCTCCAAAACATTCCAAAAACAAATCAGTATTATTTACAGACAAATATAATTTAAATTTTCTATAGATATCGTATATCGATACGCGCACTTATAACTGTTATATATAAGTACTTTCTTAAATAGTAATGGAAATCAAACAAATCAGATAAGAAATGTTTTAGCAACTAATATCTCATAAATATTAACAATTTAGTTTATTTAAAGTCCTTTTTAGTATTTATTCTATTTAAATCAAATTTAAACATTCTACTGATATCATATATCAATATGCATGTTTATTACTTAATAAACACTTACTAAATACTAACGGTATTCAAATAGATAAAAAAATTTAATAATTAATATTTCATAAATATTAATTAATTAGTTTAATTTTCAACTATTAAAAATCAATTAAATTGCGTAGTTCATTCGAAATCTTCATCATTTTGGTTGTGTGACTCATAGGTGTAAATTCAATCAAAGATTAATATCGAACAATTCATATATTAATGTTCACGGGTCACCTTAGCTAGTGGTGTGATATTTTGGCTGAATTTATCACTTACACATCTTTTGGTAAATCTTTATTTATTATATGTGTTACCCATTGGTGATAATTATTTACACCAATTCTCTTCGTTAAAACTATATCACTTTGGACTTATGGAATTTGGTAACGTATCGTCCATATTCAACCCTTTTGTCCAAACACAAAGTCGTTGGTTTAATAATAAGAATTATTATTAACTGAAATGCTCTGGCCAGAGACTTTGACTTGAGCTGACTTAAGTTGACCGTGATATTAACCTCATATATTTGAGAAGGCAAATTCTCTCTTAAGTAGAGTTTCACTTCCAATGCTTCTACTCGACCAACAATAGTCATTTGATGGACGCCGTGCTATGATTTAACTATAATTAAAGCAGAGTTTCCACATTGAAGATCAACATCATTCACAAGTCAAAAGAACTATGTAATTTTATCACATTGATATTCTTCTATTTGACCTTAGTTATATTAACCAACAGAAAACTATCGAGCGAGTCATGCCATAGTTATCCAATAACTGTCAATACCTAACCCCTTGGTTCCCCCAATAGTCATAAGTAATACATTGCCCAACATTTGGAGAGCGTTACATACTCTAGTCTCAACGGGTGTATCGGTATTAAGTCTCGATACATCTTGACTAGGGATATTTAAAATGGTATATTTATTTTTATTATGATAAATCACTCATTGTTACAACACATTGTAACTACTATCACAAAACATACCATTTATGGATTTTTTTATTGAATATACTTTTAATTACATTAGTTAATTAATATAACATATTATATCAAGTATATAATAGAAAGAAAACATATTTTATTTCGAACAAGATTGGTTATCGAGTTAGATATATGTAATAAATTACATAACTGCCTCAAGGGCATAACCCTAACTCTATCACACATGACCCTAAAAAATTTCCAAAACCACTTAGCCTTTAATCTATTTAATCCAATTTAAACATTCTATCGATATTGTATATCACATGTTTATAGCTTTTATATACGCACTTTGTTAAATACTAATGGTATTCAATCAAATCATATAAAATTTTAATAATTAATATTTCAAAAATATTAATTTATTTAATTTATTTAAAAACCCACTTAGTATTTATTCTATTTAAATCTAATTTAAATAATTCACCGACATCGTATATCGATACGCGCGTTTATGACTTTTATATATGTAACGACCCACTATTTTGGACCACTCAAATCGACAATAAAACCACACATGTCGGACTTGAATAATACAAAACAATAGATTGTAATAAATTTGGAGCAAATAAAATCAATCACAGAATCACAGACACAGAATATCAGAATAACTCGCAGCGGAAAAATAAAATAAATAGTGGTTCATGAAGCCACTACAATACAAAGTCTCAAAACAGATTCAAAATACATAGTCTGAAAAACAGATACAACAGAGGTCTGAATACATAAGCATAGTAGAAATCCCAAATACATATGTCTCCAGTACAAAGCTGACATAGAAATACCGAATGGAAATAGATAGCAACTAAATAAAAGATGATCTCCAGCAGTCCTAGCTCCAGAAGGTGAGATCCAAAGCTGATACTCAGGCTGACCCGAGCATAAATAAAACACAAACACTCGAGTCAGGACATACATACTTATACAATGTAAACCAACTCAAGTGAACTGTAAAAAAAGGTACAAGTAAATTAAAGAATGCTTGGGATCGCCCATTCTTTAAGGATCCGTTAAACTATCTACCATGTAGTAATATTCGCTATTATAATAATGTCTAAATATAAAATAATCTTACTTTAAAATAGCATTAAGGAGTGACCCAATATTCCCCTTAACACGTAATAGTCCAAGTAGTCTATCCAGTATTAGCATACTCCCAGATCGGGGGGTACCCTCAATACTCCACAGGCTACGGGAGAAATCCAAACTCGTAGTAAAGCTCGATATGGTAGGTGACACGGCACAACTAGGCATTGCCAGGGTAGATATACCAATTACGCATCCGGGCTGGTGGAAACGCATAGCAGCCACTACCGCCCACCTCGAGCCACACTCCAAAAATCAAGGGGTGCACCCAATCAATCACAAAAGTAATAGAATGGTATCGAAGAAGTGTGTCCGATCAGAGGTGCTACCTCATTGGCCCGTCGATCGCTCCTGTTTTAGCCACCTTATGCCAACTCACGGGAGTTGGGTCCACGCAAATATACCTTTAGGATCGTCGCCACCATCCTACTTCATTCTGGAAACTCCACTGCGTACACAGTTGTTAAAGTGGTTTTCGGTATCGACAGAGAGTATGTCCATATCCGATCCCGGTCTCTTTAACAACCAATCATTATTATAACCCATGATTGTAAATTTCAAAAATAGTTTATATTTCAAATCAAAATACTTCATTTAAACCATTTAAAAGTAAAGTCATTATACTTACAAATCAAATATTCAATTCCCAAAAATTTAGCCTTTTTTCGAGCTCATTTATTTAGTTAAATACTTTAAAACATTAAAATTTTAGCATTCACAGCACTTAGAAAATTCCGCGGTAAGTTATATTTGAAAAT
This sequence comes from Allium fistulosum, assembly GCA_030737815.1. Lineage (NCBI taxonomy): Eukaryota > Viridiplantae > Streptophyta > Magnoliopsida > Asparagales > Amaryllidaceae > Allium > Allium fistulosum. Next base: position 1,285,106,525 of record CM060903.1, on the reverse strand, counting down.
AGTTCATTTCAGCAAAGACAACATTTAAAAACTACTGTAGTAGTTCAGTTTCATTTGAAAACAAGTTAAATTCAGCAAAGACAGCATTTATTAACTGTTGTAGTAGTTCAGGGTTCAATTACATTTGAAAATCTTATTTCAGCAAACTGCAGCACTTATCAAGTGCTACTGTAGCTCTTCTATTAGTTTCAGGTTTTAGTTTTAATTTTAGCCTTTAGTTCATTTGCATCAACCACAACACTTACAAAGTGCTGTAGTATCCTTTACTTCAGATTTTAAGTTAATTCCAAAAACGATAGCATTTCTGAAGTGCTATTATATGAATTTCCATATTTATACCAAAAATTCCAGAAACAATTAAACTTCAATTTTAACTATTTTTAACTTATAAAAATCATATTTTCCTACTTCAACAATGTACATTTAAATACCCTTTAACTTATAATTTTATAAAGAAATTTTTTACAATAAAATCAAATTTTCCAATAATTTCACTTATTAAATTCAAGTGTACAATTTTCTTATTCTTTTCATTTTTAACAATTTACCTTAACACTTAGATTTAAATTTCCATTTCATGAATAAAATTTAATTTCCATTTTTTTAACTTAAACTTCCATTAAAAAAATCAAATCACAAATTTCCAAATTAAGTTATGTTTCAAATCACAATTTTTCCATTCATTTATTTAACAATTTTAATACATAGAAAATCAATATCACTTTATTAAATCATTTTAAATCCAATTTTAAATCAAATTATCATATTTTTACATTTTAAAATACTCAAAATTTTCCAGAAAAATATATAAAATAACCACGGGTCTGTATAATATTTTCTAACCTAGGTCAAGTGATACGGATAATATATCATTTCAATCCATAATTTACAAAGAAAATCCAGGTTCTATCATTTCAAACCCACAATCCTAAGTTAATAAAAATAAATAAAAATCGCTCAGGCCTATCATTTCAGTCCATAACGATTTTTCCCTATTCTAAAGTCCGTTTGGGTATGTATCATTTCAACCCATAGTGATTCTATTCTACAGGGAACTTGCAGTGTGAGAAACATAAATAAATAAACAATATAACAGAATATAACATAGCAGATGATGTGACAAGTTTATAACAGGGTTTAACATCATATAATTTACATCATAGGCAGGTATAACATGATATGATAGTTTCTACACATTCACTTGTTGTCACTTCACAAATTATATAAGTATAAATGTCAGGCATGAATAACTCAACTTTTTACGCTGGAGTTAGCAAAACAAAACACACAGATAAATTCCAGAAAGCACGATAGCATGACTATTGATTCAAGTGGAGAGAGAGCCAAGATATTAATCTTGTATACAACAATAAAACAAAGCAATTATAAATATATTTTTAACACAAAGATTATATTGAAACAAAGTGGAATCAAAATAAACAAAAGACATCACCAAGCTTTTCAATCAATTTTGCTTGACCACTAACAACTTTTGCTAGGCCATACATGACATTTGCTCGGCCACAACATGTTTTCATGTGGAAATGGATCGAGTTTGGACTCAAAATGGCACGGCTAACGTAGAATGTGAAGGGGTAGGAGTTTGCAAGCATGGAATGCAAAGAGTCAAGGCCAAAAGTGGAGGGTTTGGTGCACAACTAGGCTCGGCCTAGGGTCAATATGGCTTGGCCATGGTCAGGTACAGGTCAGGTCAGATTTGAAGTGATGACCAGAGGTGAAGTTAGTAGGTTGTGGTGGTTCTAGGGGTGATGGCCGAAGCTAGAAATGAAGGGGATGTGAACAAGTGGCTCGGCTATGTAGTTTTCAAGGAGTTTTTGCAAAGTTTTGAGGAGATTGGTTCATGGGTGGTCACGGCCTGGTTTGGTCAGAAGGGTAGGAGGTTTGTTGGCTGTGGATGATAAGGGGATGGTGATGGTGGTGGTCGGTGGAGGAGAATATAGGTGGTGGCCGAGCAACATGTAGATGAATCAAGGCAAAATCATTGAAAAAGAAGAAGAAAAGTAGAAAAATGGAAGAAGCCATTACCTAAAAATATTTTAGAAATTAGAATGGCCGCATGTTGTGAAGTGAATGAGGAAGTTTTTCGCGTGAATAGCAATAAGAAATGTACGGCTACAACATGAGAAAAGAACGGCCAAAGAAATGAAGAGTCTAGACAAAGAAAAGTCACAAGTTTAAAGCCTTAGTTTCGAATTTCCACTTTCTTTTATTCAAAATAAACAAATAAAATATCAAGTAAAATAAATAAAAGACAAACAAAAATAAAGTGAAAATGAAAATAAACAAATATTCTTAGGAAAATAAAAAGTAAATAAGGAAAATAGTTTATTATATTGAAACTAGGAATAAAAATTGCAAACAAAATACAATTAACTTTGGAAAATTATAACTATACTTCTAAAATGTTTTAAAAATAAAATATTGAAATAAAATTTAATTTAAAATAATTTAAAAATATTTGCAAAAATATTGGGTTGTTACAATATACGCACTTTATTAAATACTAACAATGTTTAGACAAATCAAAAAAAATTAATAATTAACAATTCATAAGTATTAATTAATTTAATTAATTTACAATTATTATAAATTAATTAAATTGTGTGCTTCATTCAAAGTTTTCATCATTTCGGTTGTGTGACTCAAAGGTGTAAATTCAATCAGTGATTATTATCAAACAATTCGGACATTAATGTTCACAAGTCACCTTAGCTAGTGGTGTGACATTTTGGATGAATTTATTACTTACACATCTTTCGGTAAAATCCAATTTTACTTATTATAATCGGTAGTAACGATTATTTACATCAATTCTCTTCGTCAACACTATATCACATTAGGACTTATGAAATTTGGTTTTGATCAAAATTCCAACTTCGTCCATATTCAATTTGAATGGTGCAAACAAAAAGTCCTTGGTTCAATAATAATTATTATTATTAACCGTACTGCCTTGGCCAAAGATTTCGACTTTAAATCGACTATGCTTGATGGTGATACTAACCCCATAAAACCGAGAAGACGAATTGAATAGTATTTTGATTCCAATGCTTCAACTAGGACCCAACTATAGTCATTCGGTGGATGCCACGCCACGATTTAACTATAATCAAAGTGGAATGTCACATTATAGTTCAACAGTATTCCCAAGTCGAGAGAACTATGTAGCATCGTCACTTCAAGATTCTCTGTTTGACCTTATATGTATTAACTAATAGAAAACTCTCGAGTGAGTCATTCCATGGTTATCCAATAACTATTAGAACGAAACCCTATGGTGCCCCCAACAACCATGAGTACTACACTGCCCAGTATTTAGAGAGCATTATACACTCTAGTCTTAATAGACGTGTTGATATCCTATCTCGAAACATCTTTACTAGATATATTTAAAACAATATTTTACTTTAATATAATAAATTTCTCATGATTACAACATATTGTAATTACTATCATATAACATAAATTTTAAGGTTAATTAATAGAAGTCAATAATAGTAATTTAATTGATTAAAATAGATCTTTAAATAATTAAAAAGAAAATAATTTTGTAATTGAATAAATAATTGGTTTAGTATGTTAATAGGCAAGATTTAAATTAAAATAAGTTAAAATTATGGAAATAATATTGATAAAAGCTATGTAATTAATGTATAAATATTGGTTTGGAAAGGAAATGATTTTTGGAATAGAAATTTAAATTTATTTAAATAAAAAATAGTTTATAAAAAATAGTGAAATAATAAATATAAAAATAAATATATTTTTAACCCAAGCCCAATATCCTATAGCCTAAGCCAAAACTAATGTTTCATGGTATCTTTAACTCCATACTTTTCTATTCTCTAGATATGTCGCCTTCGTCTATAAATACAACCCGTTATGTTCATTTTCTAGGCTTCAAAAATAAAAAATCTAATCATACTCTACCACTTTAAAAATTAAAAATTAAACCATAATAAATCCTATAAATTTCCAAAGTTGACATGAGCATCTTGACACCGATATACACTTATGCATGGAAAAGATTTGGGTATGGTTAATGAGTTGGGTTCCTGGAGTGTGCGAACAAAGAGGAAGAAGAACATGAGCTTAAGGTGAGTGAACGCATTTACAAATCTCTGTCTAGATCATCTGTTTCTTTGTATATGATGTGTTGGATTTATTTTTGATTGAATACGTTATACGTATATCGAATTGGAGGAGAAAAGACTGAAGGAGGAGGAGGGATGACCAAAATCCGGTTGGTTGATCAGTGCAGGCCACTAACCGGCAGCTCTACCCATCGACCGCTAGCAATCGACAGGTGGGTTGACGGGTGGCCAACACTTCTTTAAAAAACTATAAATCGTAAAAATAAATTAAATTAAATTAAAAATATATAAATAAATAAAAATATATATAATAAATATATACTTGATTGTGCATTGATATGGAGAAGATAATGACAAGAAGTAAAAGGAAGGAGACCGTAGTCGATCAGAATAGTTGATTGGAAGTGCGATAGGGTGGGTTAAGTGGTCAGCTCCCTAAGCTCCAACAGGTTGACCACTACATATTGATCGGTGGTGCAACCATTTTTACAAAAATAAGCGTGGCTTGGTGGTAAAGGCTTGTACCTTTCCGCTATCATACCAGGGATCGAGTCCAGTGTTGTGTTATTTTTGCAAGTTTATATTTTAATAGTAAATAAATTTTATTTACATGGAAAATTTAGAATTAAATAAAGCACCTATATAATTTTATAAAGAAACGTTTTGTTTAAAATTTAGTATTTAATATATATATATATTTGATTTATTAAAAGGAAATTAATATTTAATTTTAAATATTTATTTAAAGGTTTATATAAATTCAAGAAAATAAGGAGGAATGTTCTAATAAATACTGTAAACATTTCAAAGTATATTTAAATAAGAATTATAAAAGAATAATTATATATTTAAGTAAAGAAAACATGTATTAGATAATTTAAATTTATCCAAATATTTAATTAAAAATTTCAGAAGTGTTAGTATATTTTCGATATTTACATCTCTTTTATTGTATCTATTGTTGGTGTGGTTATTTAAGAATTATCAAGTATGCTTTACATATTAAGAACTTAATAAATTTGTTTAGTTATGTTATTCTGATTTCTCTATTCTTTTATATTAAATTAAGTATTATGAATGATTCGTTCTTGATACTGATTTGATTAGTGTTTTGATATGCTATGGTTGTGACATCTATCCATATGGATTAATGGTATTCCTACTTTTTGTTTTTTTTACGTTGATTTTAATTTTGTGTAGTGAGGAATTTGAATAATCGGAGTAATAATACCGACTGGTATGGGACTATCGGTAATATTTGTTTGGTTATTCTTTGGACACATTATATAGAATATTGAGGAGATTGAGTGTAGTTTATGAGCAGTAAATAAACATTTAAGTATCATGAGGTGGTATGGGATGCCATTGTGATATTTGTTTGGCTATTCATTGTAAGTCAACATCACTCATTTGGGGATTTGTTATGTATGATGTTACTCGTGGGTGAGTAATATTTTGTCGGTATATGTATAGAGCAATGTGTCGACATGCGTTTATAGCTGTATATCGGCTATCATATATATATATATATATATTGTTACTATAATTTTCTATCACCGTCGACTCACTTTATGGTACAGGAGTAAACCAGATTGGCTAGTGTCCATCCTAGCAGCCCGATTGTGGTGGTCTCGCCTTAGATCTATGACACCTTATTCTTATAACCCTGTATCGACAGTGTAATGTATAACCCCTTTGTATCACCTAGGCTGGTAGTTTATTACCATTTAGAGGGCATGTGTAAGGTCTTGACTAGGGCTATTAATTTTGTATGAGTGTCTGATGTCCGTTCGTGTCCGTGGTCGAAATACGTCCATTTGAGTTCGTTTAATTTTCAATTAGGACACGAGCTAGGACAACAAAATTTGTACGAGCAAAAATATCGTACGGTCCGTGTTCGTTCGAATTCATCCGAATTTCTTATAATTAAGTATATCCTCTATGTTTCTCAAAACATATATGACAACTATTTGGTCGGTTGATTGAGTAAGGATCCATAAAATGCTTATACTTCAATACACATTGATAAAAATAATATAGATGATGTAAATTCTATTAAACAACATAAAATTTGTTGTAAATAGCAATGTCCGTCCGTGTACGTTCGAGTCCGTGTCTGTAAAACGTATGTACGTGTCCGTCCGATTTTATTTAGGACACGAGCTAGGACAACAAAATTTGTACGAATATAAATCTCGTCCGGTCCGTGTCCGGTCCGATTTTATTTAGGACAAAAACTGAACACACCTCCGTCCGGTCCAGTCCGACCGATTTACACCCTTAGTCTTGACCGAGTGCTCGCATAGTTGAGTGCATTGATGGATATGAGTCATGGTGGCCATTGAAGTAACTAAGACTATAGAAGCCATGTTTGAAGAACATGTGTGTCGTGTGTAGTCTCCTAGAGCAAGTGTGTTTGTCAGTCTTTCGTCTGGTTCTGGTGTGCGTGATATATAGACATTTAGTTATACTTCTACTTGAGATGACGACCCTCGATTATACCTGAGACTGTGTCCAGTGTATGATCAATCCCCGTATTCATTTAAGCATATGTCGTCGCTTATGTTTTCATAGACATTTGCTGCCTCTTATATTTTCATAGGCGTGTGTCGCCCTCTATATCTTTTATCAGCGTGCATTCCATATATATATATATATATTGGATACACAGATGATTAATTATTACATTTATATGAGTTGATAGACCCGGTAACGTCTATTTGTATCTGTTTTGGAGTACTGTTGTGTTTGCCCTATTTTACTTGATTATTTCTTATATGTATTAATGATGATCTTATGTATGGATGATTCAACAATTTGATATTATTTCATTGATTTATTGGCTGACTTGATTTATATGGATGCTGACATTTTTCCTATGCATTGTTTGAGGTTGATGTTATTCTTGAGGTTTTTGATGTTGTTCATAATATTACTATTATACCATTCATGTAATTATGAGATATTTATGTCATCTACATTTTAGATATAGTCTGACCCGTGTGTTATTTATATAATACTCGGGTCAGTCCGAGACATTTTAGGTTCAGGGACGATGAGACCAGCTCATATGTTTTCCAGGCATAGAGGAGACTTGATATTCAGAATTGTAGATTATCATCTTTTATAGTATAGTCCCTTGAGTGTATATTATTGTGATGCATATTAGACACATGTTATAAATTTTATACTATATATACTATCGCTGCGATATTGACTCTGTGATCTCTGATATTTATTGTATATTGTGTATTGTTCTGTCCTGGAGACACACTGTTTATTGCTTTGTACTGAGACCATGTACATTTACAATGAGTTTAATATGATATGAGATATGTACCGGTGTTAGTCCAAGGGAATATTCACTTGTGGACCCTATATTGCCTCATTCTCCATACTATCTGACAGTATTACTTAGTAATACTCTTCGATAGTATAGGTACAGAGATGTATGTGTTTCATTTTGTATCAGACCAGGTTTAGAACAATACATTATATACATAACACATGAGTCGAGACTTTATATGAGACTTAGGGTCCCTATCTCCTTGGGTGTATTGGGTAGTTTCCTTATACTAAGGGATAATATGAGTATATGATGATTACTGGGGTAATTATCTGGGGACATATTGTTATTTTCTATATTTATAAGATAATTGGATTTTTGATATTTTGTATATGAAAACATAAAATGATTGAACTTGTGTGGCTTGAATTTTTTGTGTTTTGATTTGATTTTAGTCACAGTACGTAGCGAGAAATCTATTTATCAGTTTTCCACCGAGTGCATTGATCGTTATTTCTTATATTTGCTTAGTAATTTATGAATGTTTGATATTAAATAATGTTTATTGAAATGGTTTAAGATTTTAATATATATATATATATATATATATATATATATTAACGGGTGTTTGAAAATGTTTCGATGATACGAAGTATTTGTTAGATGCAAACGTTTTTTATATATGTATATATATATATATATATGAAAATGGTTTGTTATTAATTGTTTTTGAAAACTAAGAAAAGGTTTTGATTAGAAATTTCTTGAGAATATATTTATATTAAGTATAATGATTGCCTATTGAGATGTGATGTTTAAAGTAATAAAAAGTGATTTATTATTTGATGTGTATTTAGAGGATGTATGTAAATGTTTTATGATAGAGGAATGTTCGTTATAGATAAGACTTTAATTTATATGTATATAGCTTGTTTGAAAATGCTTTAATTGTAAATATTATGATAAAGTATGGTATTTGATTAAGTTTGATATAAACCAATAATTATTTTATAAAGGTAAGTATGTTAAAGGATTTGTATAAATAATATTGTAGAAAATTTTGAAATGAATCTGTGTTAATTTGTCCATTGAGTGCTTTAAGAATTCTAGCTGATGCGGGTGCACATGTGTTCGATAGGGATTCCAAAAGACTAGAACGGGACATTTGGACACAATTTTTTCAAAAAGATATACTTGTTTTGAGAAAATTGAAGAATTTTGAAAAAGTTAAATATTTTAAGGGAAGTTAGTTATTTTGGAAAAGTAATGTTTAAAGATAATAATTGAAATGATATTAGAGATAAGAGTTTATATCTATTGTTTTGATGAAAAAAAATATGTTGTAAAAAACATTTATAAATTTATATATATTTTAAGCGATGTATGCAACCATTGGATATTAGTAAATAGTTGAGGTCACTAGCGAGGAAGTATTGATTATGCGGTCAATATTGCAGCCAACTGATATGAGTAAATCACTAAAATAAATGGCAAGACAACATCACTATATTTTATAGTGTTTGTGATTTTTGATATATGATGTGTGTGTTAAAATAAATTGTGTGAAGGTTTTGCGAAATTATATATATTAATTGGATTTGGTATTTATGGATATTATAATTTAGGTGAGTATGAATTTTTTAAGATGCTTTGGATATTTTGATTTAAGTAAATAAGGAATATTATTAAGATCTTATAAAGATGTATTATGAACTTAAGTGAGTTTATAAAGTTAACATGGAAGGAAATTTTTGAATATATATATATATATAAATATATAAACATATACAAATTAATGGTTATTGAATAGTATATTTTGACCCTAAAGGAATCTTTTTGTGTATGAATATTATTAATTACTAGGAAATGGAGTTTGTGAGATTTTGATTTCAAAATAAAATTTTAATTTAGAAATATGTCTATTATATGAAGTATGAAAAGTATTTTTCTGTAAGTACATGTGAAATATTTGTGTAAATCGGTGTTAATTAAAGAATAAATTTATAGATTTCCATTTTGATATTTTATAGATAATCGAGATGTTTTAGTTTTATGATAAGCCATTAATGACAGGTCTAATTATTCATTTATGATAATACTCTATTGGATGCTTAACCAGTCGATACAAATTACTATAAGTGTTGACTCGAGAAGGTGAAGATTAGAGTATCGTGGGACTTGTTTTAACGTTTATTTGATTTACATTTAAATATAAATTGAAAATAGAGTTATTAGCTTTGTTATAGACTCTTCTAAGGAGAAATTATGAGGATGCAATTTTGTTAAGGGTGTAGTCTGTAACAACCCAATTTTTAGGGGTAATTAATGAAAGTAAATAACAGTAATTTAATTGATTAAAATAAATCTTTAAATAATTAAAAAGAAAATAATTTTGTAATTGAATAAATAAATGGGTTAGTTTGTTAATAGGTGAGATTTAAATTAAAATAAGTTAAAAATGTGGAAATAATATTTATAAAAGTTATGTTAATGTATAATATTGGTTTGGGAAGGAAATGATTTTTGGAATAGAAATTCAAATTTATTTAAATAGAAGATAGTTTATAAAAAGCAATGAAATAATAAAAATAAAAATAAAAATATTTTTAGCCTGAGCTCAATATCCTATTTCCTAAGCCAAAACTAATGTTTCGTAATACCTTTATCTCCAGACTTTTCTATTCTTTGCATACTTAGCCTTCGTCTATAAATAAAGCCCTTTACTTTCATTTTATGGGCTTCAGAAAATCAAAAAATTTGATCATATTCTACCAATTTAAAAATTAAAAATAAAACCATAATAAATGCTATAAATTTACAAAGTTGACATGAGCATCACGGCATCGATATACACTTATGCTTGGAGAAGATTGGGTTTGGTTGATGGGTTTGGTTCTTGGAGTGTGCGAACAAGGAGGAAGAAGAACATGAGCTTCAGGTGAGTGAATGCACTCACTAATCTCTGTTTGGATCATCTATTTCTTTGTATATGATGTGTTTGGATTGATTTATGATTGAATACATTATGCGTGTATCAAATTAGAGGAGAAACGACCGAAGAAGGAGGAGGCATGGCTAGAATCAGATCGATTGATTGATGCAGGCTACTAACTGGTAGGTTAATCGATCGACCACTAGGTGTCGACCGGTGGTTTATATTTCTTGGAAAAAAATATAAATAATAAAAATAAGTTAGATTAAATTTAAAAATATATAAAAAACTAAAAATAAATATAGTATATATACTTGATAGTCCATTGATATGGAGAAGATAATATCAAGAAGAAAGAGGAAGGAGGCCGTAGTCAATCAGAATAGTCGACTAGAAGTGCAATATGATGGGTTAAGTGGTCAACCCCCTAAGCTCCAACCGGTCGACCACTACATGTTGACTGATGGCGCAACCACTTTTACAAGAACAAGTGTGGCTTTGTGGTGAAGGCCTGTGCCTTTTAGCTATCCCACCAGGGTTCAAGTCTAGCAGTGTGTTATTTTTTGCAAGTGTATATTTTAAAAGTAAATAAATTTTATTTACATGGAAAATAAATGTGAGAAACTAAATAAAGTAACTATATAATTTTATGAAGAAACGTTTTACTTAAAATTTAATATTTAGTATGTATAAAATTTATTTAATTTATTAAAAGGAAATCAATATTCGATTTTAAATAATTATTTAAAGGTTTATATAAATTTAGGAAAATAAGGAGGAATATTCTAATAAATATTTTAAACATTTCAAATTATACTTAAAATTAAATGGGTTTAAATAAGAATTATAAAAGAATATTTATATATTTAATTAAAGAAAATGAGTGTTAAATAATTTAAATTTATCTAAATATTCAATTAAAATTTTTAGAAGTCTTAATATATTTTGGATATTTACATCTCTTTTATTGTATCAATTATTGGTGTGGTTATCTAAGAATTATTAAGTGTGCTTTATGTTGGAGAGAATTTTCATCCCACAATACCCAAAATGATCATGGAGTGATTATAGTGCCAATTACTTCCATGATTATGAATTAGCAAATTCGAGTAATATCCAGCTTGCCTTAAGGTAGTAATTATGTTGTTATGTGCTTACGTAATTAGGAAATAACATTCCATCTGTTTGTTGAAATGCCTCTTTAAATATAACCTTACTTCCCATCAAATTTCGCAACCAAATCCAACTCAAAGAATAGAATAGAAAATGCGATAAACAAATAATGACACCGAGATTTACGTGGTTTGGATTTCAAAAAATCCTAAGTCCATGGGAAATTCCATCTTCTATTCTTTTATTCGTCATTTGATGATTTTGTATTACTTCATTATTGCAGAGAATATTTTTACATAGTACATTTACTCTTTTGGAAATTCAAAAAAAGTTCTCTAGCACTGCTGCAATGCTTCCTTATTTATAGTCCGACCTTCCTCGTATTATTTGGCAATGCTGTCCCACCATGCTTCATTTCTTCCCTTGGATCTTAACATAAGTCATCTATTCGTTGCTTGCTTTAAGAAAGTATGGATTGGTGATGTGTTTTTGGATGGGAAGTTTTCTATTGGCAGGAAGATTTGAATTTAGGCAGCCTAATTTGGAATTGAGGTGGGAGCCATCCAAATTTGAATAAGTCGGGTCTTCTTTGATTCTGCAAAGTAACTAGTTAGTGAACTGCGCGTATGTGTAGGTAAAACTGCATTAAGGGAGAATGTTCTTTATCCATAGATGAATTGTATTAGTTGCCCTTTGTTTTCCCGCCTTTTGGCAAGGCCGTGACATCAAGAACTTGACTTGAAACCAATGACAGTTCGTCTTGGAGATCGGTTATATGCAGGCTCACTATGGATATCGACGAATTTTGTCCGAGTCCGGATCGAACTAAAATTGATATGACACGACATGCGAAGCCAAGAAAGCCAATGTTCCAAATTTCAAGTCAATCCGAGTTGGCATGCTCAAGTTATGATCGATGCAAATTGAAGGAAATAACCGCATTTCGTATCCATCATCGAGCCTTAGTTCGTATCGATCATGTTTGCATCGATCAAACCACACTGCTTCGCATCCATCTGAGAGCCTTGGTTCGAATCCATCCGGACTACGCAATTCGTATCCATCAGGGGATTATACCTTGTTCGTATCGATCAACCAAACTCCCTTGTCCGTGTCCATCGAATCACATTTGTTCAAACCCATCAGATAATCTTGGTTCGTATCCATCAGGTGACCTTAGTTCGTATCCGTCAAACAATCACTATTTCGTATCCATTGAGTAATCGCTATTCGTATCCATCACAATATGGCTTGTTCATATCCATCAAGTGGAAGCAACTTTGATCGATACGAATAAGAGCCGCCTCCATCAATATGAACTACGCCACCTTCATTGATACGAACTAAACCATCTCCATCGATTCAAACTGAGCATACTGCAGATCGATACGAAGAGCACGTTATTGATCGATTCGAGCTACGCAACGGCCTTCGATACGAACAAAGCGAAAATCTAGGGACGACTCGGTCAACTCGACATAAAAGTGGATCGATCCGAAGAGCACGTGCCACGTCATCACCTGGGCACATGCAACCATCGATTCGAACAGATCGATTCGAAACCATCGATTCGAACCAAACAGCCTACCGAAGAACACCAACTCGTATCGATCGTATCTCGCAATCCACAAGTCCAAATGCTGTGAAATTTTCACAGGAGCTTATGTACAAGCTAAAGAATGTTCACACCAAGTTTCGATTCCATTGGACAAAATCTTGATCGATACGAATTACGTTCGTATCGATCATAGATCGAGTCAAAAATTTATGGGCTCGGTCGCGTGGGCCCACTCACGTGCCAGAAGAAGTCTCCCGAGATCTGAGCGAAGTATCTGCCTCCTACGCCTATAAATAGAGCCCCAGGGCCCACAGAAAAGGGATCTTTTTGGCTCTTTGATGTCCAGACTCTGCCGAAAACACTTTTGCACTTAAATTATGGTGAGCACACGAACTGCTTCTATAGCTGACGATCAGGAAGGACAGGATAGACATAATCCTGTACAATTGCCTCCATCCAACCAAGATACCGTCAGACCTTCAGATCCATCAGGCCCGGTCACCAGACAAGAGTTCCAGATGCTACTTCAAGAGTTAACCCAGAGTCGTCAGCAACTTACTCAACAACTCTGTGCTAACGCGGAACTGACCAACCAGCTGCAGCGTCAACGGTGAAGGAGATCCAGGAGAGATCAAACTTCCTACTCTTCCACCGAGATTTCGACCTCATCCGATGATCATCACCGATCCACACACCCATGGCTAGATGTAAGCTACACACAGGCCACAGGACACCAACCTGCCCTAAATCTTGGACAACCCAGGACTGGACCATCCACCAGTCATCAGACCAGACCCTCCTCCCAAGAGGGTGTCGCTCCTTACCATTTCATAGGCAACCTCGCTACCACCACCACTACCAAACAAGGAGTTGATGCTAGAAATCAAGCTGATCAGCACCGTCGCCAACGAGAACACACTCCAGAATCTTGTGTCCTTGAAAATCTTGAACCAGGGATGCGAGACACGGACCGTCGACCGCGCCCGGTCTAGCCTCACATTGTGGAACCCGACCACACCTTGGCACAGCATGCTTCAAATATCCAGATGCCGGATATACCGACGATGATTCGTCAGATGATCCGTGAAAGTCAGGGTCTCACTAATGACGACTGGGGGATTTCCCGGAGTCATACCCCTTTCACTGATGACATATTATATGCTGAACCATCTCGGCGCTTTAGGATGCCAACTTTTCCAGTCTATGAAGGAAATTCTGATCCCAATCAACACATCCTGAAGTATGAATGGATAATGAATGCTGCGAGAGCTGATGATGCAGTTAAATGCCGTAGTTTCCCCATTTCCTTAGGGGGCATTGCTACTATGTGGTTTACTCGTTTGCCGCCACGATCCATTTCTAATTTCGTCCAGATGGCCACCAAGTTTGTTGAACAATTCTGTATGCACGTAGCGAGACCTAAAGATGTTAATACTCTGTCTAGTGTCACTCAAGCTCCCGAAGAGACACTCAGACGTTACTTGGAGCGATTTCATGCTGCGTGTGAAGAAATAAGCAATCCCAATGACAACTCCATCCTGATGGCATTAACTAAGGGGATTGATCCTGATTCCAAGTTCGGAAATTGGTTAGCTGGGAGGCCACCTGCGTCATTGGACCGTTTCTATTCCAAGGAAGCCCAATTCTTGAGAAGGGAGGATGTGAAACAGTCTAGGAAGCAGGAGGACGCAGGGCCCAGCATGGAAGGAATTCAAAGTAACATCGCAGTTAAACAATCTGGAGATAGTTCCTGAAAACTTCAGTTGAATATACAAAACAAACAGAACCAGCAGAGGGACAGTGGAAATCAAGGTAAAAAACGAGATCAAAATCGTGGTCCACGACGTAGAGCTCCCATGTTCGACAATTATACTCCATTGAATACGTCGTTGGAAAATGTGTATTTGCAGACCTGTAATACCATGCAATACAAGAAACCTGCCCCGAAGCCGTCAACGGAAAGACAAATCCAAACAGAGAAGTTTTGCAGATTCCATGAAAGTTATGGCCATAATACAAATGAGTGTCGTCATTTACAAGATCTCATTGAAAAATTAATATGTGAACGAAAGTTGGATAAGTTTGTGAGGGCGCCACAGTTAGGAGGTGCGGACCCATCTAATCAGAATCGTACACCAAACCAAGAAAGGTAGGAGGAACCCGCTCGTACCGGCGGGAGGTTAGTGATAAACATTGTTTGTGGTGGTCCCCATCCGACAGACCGAAGCTGGAGGGAAATGGAGTCGTATGCCAGCTCTATTAGGCATGCAGCCTTCGAGTGTTGTAGTAGTTTTGATGAAGGGGCTCCAGCCAAACAACAGAAGACGATGACTAATGACATCGTATTCAGAAACAGAGATGCTGATAAAGTCGAAGCCCCCACTATCGATCCACTGGTCATCTCAGCTCAAGTAGGTCCAGCCTGGATGAAAAGGATTTTGGTTGACAGTGGAAGCTCAGTGAATATTCTGTTTAAACAAGCTTATTATCCGATGAAGATGGAGGCCAAAGACTTGAAACCTTGTCAGTCCCGAATCCATGGCTTCAACGGAAGCGCTACCATAACCACTGGAGTAGTAGAACTACCAGTGGAGTTGGGGGTTGGAGAACGCTGGAGAGTTCAGATATTGCAATTCGTTGTGTTGGACATAGACTCCCCTTATAAAGCTTTCTTGGGTCGACCGGCCCTCGCTGATTTCAAGGCAGCTATTGCCCTGTGGTGTTTGACTCTGAAGTTTCCCATTGATCGTGGAGTGGGAGTCATTCAAGGAGATCGGGCTGCTGGGAGAGCCTGTTAAATTGCCGAGCTGCGGAAGGTGCAAAGAAAGGAGAAAGGAAAGGGCATAGAGGAATCTCTCTACGTCCGTTTTGCTGATAATTGACAATTAATGCCTGGGCCTGGGCCTGGGCACCCTAGCCAATTCCAAAGGGATCTTGACCCAAGGGAAACTGAAGATGAAGGAGAACCTAAAGAAAGTCAAGCTTCCTCGGCCGAACTGACGATCGATGTCCCAATCGACAATGATTCAAAGATGATAAAGATTGGATCTCAGCTAAGCCAGCAGACTCAAGAGGAATTGGTTGAGTTTCTACGAGCGAATCTTGACATATTCGCCTGAATGCATTCTGATATGTGTGGGATCTCGCCGAACATTGTGAGCCATACTTTGAATATTGACCCGCGGCATGTCCCGATCAAACAGAAAAGGCGTGGTATGGATCCAGAGAGATCTGCCGCCCTTAAAGAAGAGGTAGAAAAGCTTAAAACGAATGGGTTCATTCGAGATGCGCTATATCTCGAATGGGTGTCAAATCCCGTGCTTGTCCGAAAATCAAACGGAAAATGGAGAACATGTGTCGATTACTCCGATCTGAATAAAGCCTGTCCTAAAGATAGTTTCCCACTTCCCAGAATTGATCAGCTCGTAGACTCAACAGCTGGACATGAACTCTTATCCTTCATGGATGCGTATTCTGGCTACAATCAGATACCTATGCACTTACCTGATCAGGAACATACCAGCTTCGTAACCAATCTGGGACTTTATTGTTACAAAGTTATGCCATTCGGACTCAAGAATGCCGGGGCTACATATCAACGATTGGTCAACCAGATGTTTGCCAATCAAATCGGGAAAACCATGGAAGTATATGTAGACGACATGCTTGTGAAGTAACGATTTTCCACTGACCATATTAAAGACCTGGAATCAATGTTCAACATACTTCGAGAATACAGAATGAAGCTCAACCCACTGCAATGTCACTTTGGAGTTGCATCCGGAAAATTCCTTGGGTTTATCGTCAACGCTCGAGGAATCGAAGCTAATCCTGAAAAGATCTGGGGATTCAGAAATCTTGAAACTCCGAAAACTATAAAGCAAGTCCAGTGTCTCAATGGGAAAGTAGCAACACTGAGCAGGTTCATCTCAAAGTCCACGGACAAATGCATTCCCTTCTTCGATCTGATCCAAAAAGGAAAACGAAACTTTGAATGGACCACGGAGTGTGAAGTCGCATTCCGAGCATTAATTTAGCATCTATCCAAACCGCCTATTCTGTCAAAATCTATTGATCATGAGAAGTTGTATGTTTACTTGGCGGTATCAGAAAACACAATCAGCGTTGCCTTAGTTCGGGAAGAAGACCGAATACAGAAGCCAGTATATTACATCAGCAAACGATTGACTGGAGGTGAAAGGAATTATCCGAAACTAGAGAAGCTGGCTTATTGTCTTGTTATTGCATCAAGGAAGCTCCATCCATATTTCCAGGCCCATCCTATTATTGTGTACACCGACCAGCCGTTATGACAGGTCCTTACGCGGCCTGAGACGTCTGGTAGGTTACTCAAGTGGAACATTGAACTGAGCCAGTTTGATATTACTTATACCCCAAGGCGAGCCATTCAAGGACAAGTCCTAGCCGATTTCATAGCTGAATTTACCATTCCAGAAGACTTGCCCGAAACCAGCAAATCTCGCGAGTACATCTGGAAACTGTACACTGATGGTGCATTAAACGACCGGTGCTCGGGCACTGGGGTTGTACTTGAAACCCCCGAAGGCCGATCTATATGTTATGCTTTAAAGTTTGATTTTTATGCAACCAATAATGACGCTGAATATGAAGCCCTCTTAGCTGGATTGAAGCTTGCTAAAGATTTGAGAATTATCGCTGTGGAAATTTATTGTGATTCACAATTAGTTGTGTGTCAAGTTCGGGGAGAATATCAAGCAAGGGATCGAAGACTGGCTGCTTACTTAGCTCGGATTCATGAAACACTGAATCAGTTTGATTATTATGCCATCTATTGTATACCTCGAGAACACAATCAGAAGGCCGATTCACTGGCGAAGTTAGCCAGCACTGGTGAAGCGCAGCAAATGGGACTCGTTCCTATAGAGACGTTATCTTCCCTAAGTATTGACCGGGCAGAAGCAAATTGGGTATGTGAAGTCGCTCCCGATAAGGAGTCGTGGATGACTCCATTCAGAAATTACATTGAGCATGGAATCCTGCCGGAGTGCAGGAGTGAAAAAAGACAAGTCCTTCAAAAGGCTTCACGATTCACCATCCAGGATGGAGTCATGTACAGAAGAGGGTACTCTGTTCCTTTACTCCGGTGTATCGCTCACGATGAAATTAAACGAGTATTACGCGATGTGCATGAGGGAGAATGTGGCGATCACACCGAGGGGCAAACACTTGCCAAGAAAATACTTCGATACAGATATTATTGGCCGACTGTAAATCGCGATGCGTCGGATTATGCCAAGAAATGTGATAAATGTCAAAAGCATGCTCGAATTCCTAGAGCCCCACCTACTGAGATAACTCAAATGGTTAGCCCATGGCCATTTGCAGTATGGGGCATCGACATCATTGGTTCACTACCACTGGCAAAAGGTGGTGCGAAGTACGCCATCGTTGCGGTTGATTACTTTACAAAGTGGGCTGAAGCTGAACCTCTTGCTACCATAACGACGAAAAAAGTGATCAAATTTGTAGTCCGCAACATTATCTGTCGATTTGGTCTCCCATACACCATTATCACTGATAACGGAACCCAATTCGACAGTGTTGAATTTAAAGATTTCTCCCAACGGTTTCGCATTCGAAAGAAATTATCTACAGTTGCGCACCCTTAAGCGAATGGACAGGTCGAAGCAGTCAATAAAGTTATAAAGTCCATTTTGAAGAAACGACTGGAAAAGGCCGGGGGCAAATGGGTTGATGAACTTCCTATGGCTTTATGGGCTTACCGAACAACCCACAGGTCCGCGACCGGTCACACTCCATTCTCTCTCTCTTATGGTTCAGAAGCTGTTATTCCAGTCGAGCTAGAAGTTCCTTCTCATCGTGTGACATACTATGATCCGAAGACAAATGCTATATTACTTGCTGAATCTCTCGATTTACTAGATGAGAAATGTGAAGAGGCTGATTTGAGGGCAGCCGCATATCGAAGTCTAGTCCCCCGATTGTACAATGCCAAGGTCTGCCCGTGAACCTTTGAACTCGACGATCTCGGCATGAAAAGAATCTATTTGATTCCTTCACATATGAAGCCAACATGGGAAGGGCCGTATGTTATTGAACGAAAGCTCGAAGACGGCACGTTCAAATTATCGACCGTTGACGGCCTTACTCTACCCCGGGCCTAAAACAGCGAAAGTCTTCGTCGCTACTACACATAACAGGCTCTGTTTATCATTTAGTTTATTTTTCATTTGCAATTTGTTTCTGCATTTCAAGATTAGAATTTGTAATAAGGCAACTGACTTTGCCACATTTTCTTATTTCAGCAATAAAATGCAATCTCTTCGAGCCAGAGCCGTGATTTACTTGAAATGCTTCATATGATCATCACTATGCACGAAGAGCTAAGTTCCACCATACGGTGGGATTTATTCAAATAGGGAGTGACTGTGATACGACCGGTCACTCGCTAAGTGGAACCTGAGCTCGGGGACAAGCCATCACACCAAAGTTCAAAAAGGATTGATACACAACAATCCTTCACTTAACTCCAGATTCCCAGAGTGCGAACTGGAGTATAAACTTTCAAATACTTCTTCGAAGAGAGTGGATCCGTCCACCTAACGACTTCGTCCGTATCTGAACCAAGTTTGAGGAGGGTGGACCCATCCATCTGACGACCTCACTTGTTAACTCGGGGTGGATGTGATCCGACCATCCACGATCCTGATACACCTTTCGTTCCCAAAGTGCGAGCGAAATCCAAAAAAACATGCAACAGATGTGACTGACCGTCTGTTTATCAACTCCGGATTCCCAAAGTGCGAAACAGAGTATAAACATCAACCAACTAACATCAACCAACTCCGAATTCCCAGAGTGCGAAACGGAGTATAAACATCAACTCCGAATTTCCAGAGTGTGAAACGGAGTATAAACTTCAACTCCAAATTCCCAAGGTGCGAATTGGAGTATAAACACCAACTCCGAACTCCCAAAGTGCGAGTCAGAGTCTAAACGTCGACTCTAAGTCCCCAGAGCACGGATATATAATAAAAACTTAAACCGGCATAACCAATCGCCAGTAAACAAATGTAAATCCCCGGAGTGCGGATACAATCATCGATAATCGAACAAGTGTGGTTGAACCACTCAATCTCCGCTTGTCTCAAACATCCATTTAGTGGCGCTAAACGCAGCATTTTATAAGTGAGATGTAATCACTGGCTGATGTGCTACAACTCATCCCCAAGACGGGGGGGGGGGGCAGAACTTAAGTGACGACCATCGACTGAAGTAGTGCGACATCAAAATTCAACTCACTTCGTGATCGTAAATCGTGCTCGCAATTTCTGGACCTGACGAGTAAAAACGAACCTGACTCGAAAGCTAAAATTTCACAAGTGCACTTCAAATATTGAAACACTTAAGTAAATACACAAGTAAATATACGATAACTGAGAAGAAGCCAAAAAAAGAAGAGTTTCATTTCTACTGTCTGTAAAAGAAATTCATGTACAAGTTTATTCCAAAATATTCCTACTAGCAGGGGCCAAACCCGCATCTATACACGGCCTGCAAAAAGAAAACAAAAGCAGATTTCTGCCTATCTACCAAAAAACCGAAGAAGCGCGTCTACTCTTTCTTCTTTTTCGACTTCTTTTTCTTCGGTGTGCACCCACTGGAGCCGCCACTCGTTTTTCTTTTCGAGCCTTTGCCTTTCGGCGGCTGATCTCCAGTGGGGGGCATGATGTCAACTTCCTCATCCGAGCTCAAGTACACGGGAATGTTCCCTGAAGGCGGAGTCAGAGGAACTGGATCGACCATAGGAGGCAGGATAGGCATGATGGTGTCAATAACTGTACCACCAGGTGATATCATCCTTAATGGAGCCGGACCAGGTGCCGCCATCCCACCTCCAAAACTACCGTCATGAGCCGCTGCCTCCATTTCGGCGTCAATTTCGGCCAATATTTCTTCTTCGCAGGTTGCTTGCGCCGCGCTGGGAGCATCAGTGGTAGACATTGAAGAGCCGGCAGCAGGTGCGCTTCCACCCATAAAGAATGGTAGGTCCACGAAATGATCGCTGTGATGACCGAGGAGTTCCTCCATCATCTGCTCGTCAAAGATAAGCATACTTCCTTGCATTCCATCAAGTGGCGTAGTTATCGTTGTAGTGGTGGCTTTAGTTATTATTGCCTCCTGCATATGATGTGACTCTTGAGTAACAGGAGGCACGACCGGTGCAGCATCAATCACTGGACAAAAACAAGAGAACTGTTAGTACTTGATTCGAATGGCGATTTCGACTTAAGACAGACATATAGGATGTTCAGAGTACCTTCCTCAGTTTTGCTTGTAGATGGCTGAGCGGCTTCAGCAACTTGCTCTATGACCGAAGAGATTTGCGGCTGATCTGGATTATAGCAGGGACAACGTGGGGATCAACTGCAGGTGAGGATTCAGGCTGGGTTGACACAGGAACTTCAAGACTTGCATCATGATGTTCAAGCCCTGAGCCTTCTCCTACTTCCAAGTGTTGGGTGCCAAGCCTCTCCTTTTCATGCAGAATCATCGACTCATGGAGAATCCTTCGTTCATCTTCACTCAGCAAACGATTCTCAAGCTCAAACTCATCGACTGACTCACCCAGATGCACCGCCTTCTCCTCCTCCACCAATCGGCCCTAAGCATTATATAAATGTGTCGGGTAGTCATCAAGCCAGGCTAGGCCTTTGTGCCTCAGCACGTTAGCGTTATAAACAGTAAGAAGATCTTCAATATCGGCTTCTAGCCTGGACTCAGCCGATTTCACTTCCTCCTCAACCTTAGTCTCCACCTCGCGGACCTTAGCAACGACCGCATCCCTTTCACCCCGAAGCAAGACAGCCTGTTCGCACGCCTCCTGGGCTGCGTTGTTCGCGTCGTCCCTTTCCTTGGCAATGTCAGGGAATTTGGCTTTAAGCTTATTGAGTTCCTTAATTGCCGCATCCCGTTCGGCCGCGACAGTAGTATTTCGGTGGCCCATCTCTTCCACCAAGGCAACATGAGTTTGCCTCAATCTCTCCATCACCACATTCGCTTCATCAGCTTTTTTGGTGGCCTCAATTTCAAATTTCCGAGAAGACTCGGCCTCGGTATTGAGCACTTGGATGATTCGGTCCCTTTGGGAAAGTTCAGATTCCATCTTTTCAATCGCTTTAGATCGCTCAAAGGCCACCTTTGAAGCTTTTTCTATGGCCTTCACCCACTCTCTATATTGGGCATAAATGTCATGAATGTAATCATGCATCGTATTTTCAGCCTCCGAAGGGATTTTCTTTAGATGAGGGGGAAGATGTAGCCATCAAAGCAAATGTTGGGGAAATCTTTCTTAAGTTGGGCAATCTTTATTGCACCTTCCCCCGTGGGCTCAGATATGGCCTGCTCTGCAATTATGGGGGCCGTAGTTTTGGCTCTCTAGCGATGAGTCTTAGGCCTAGAAATTTGAGAAGACGGCCTATGTCGCGGAGGCTCCAATGGATGTGAAGCGTGAACAGGAGGTGGTGATGGAATTCTAGGAGGTGGAGAACGGGACCTAGATCAGTATCTATAGTCTCTATCCCTATCCTGCTCGTATCATTCTTGATTGGAGTACCCGCGATCACGGTCTCTATCCGAATCTCCCCTATGGGGCTCGTAGTAAGTAGAGGACTTTCGAGCCGAACGAAGGCTCCCTAAAATCGATCCTCTCCCATACATCGTACCTGTAAGTGAGAAACGAAAGAAAAGTTAGTGACCTCTTGAATTGAACAATTTATGATTAGAATCATGTAGTGCCGTGAAGTTTATGTATGTGCAACCCCCCGACCAACCGGAAGTGTCGGCTGCACTTGTAGCAAGTGACTCGCTCAGATCAAGAGCGCTATCAAGCTCCTCCAACCCGGTGTCATGATGAAGCGACACATAATCCAGGATCGGAATATCGGCAAGCCCTTTGAAAGGATTCTCTACTTGCGGGGGAGGAGCCTCCGAAATTCTAATTCCAGGGACAGGCAAAGACACAACCACCAATTTCAATCTCATGGATTTAAAACGCTTATGAGCAACTGCCTTGCCTTTTCTCCTTCCTTCCGAGTCCTGAAAACCGCCAGAAGGCCTAGCTATAAGTTCGTCATCAGTGGGTGTTTTCTTCGGATCAACCCCTTCAGCTATTACGACACCGGGCGCTTTGCGTTTCACCCGCTTCTTCGAGACTACCCTAAGTGTCCCTTCAAGCCTTATGCTTTGATTCCGCTCAATCAGCCTGACGATTCTCAAATTTCTGTCGGTTAGAACCGAGTCAATGTCCCTCATTTTGCTTAGAACTTCTTGAAGGACGCTTACTATCTCTTTGAAATACCCGCCTTAAGGTCGTGAAATTACGGCTATGAAAAAGAAAAGAAAATGTCAGTTTGTATCAACTGCTATCATCTGGTTAACTCTTGAAGAATACTGTAACACTTACATCTGACTAGCCATCGGTTGGCAAATCCTGGGGGGCATCGGACGTAGAACCATTCTATTTTAAAGTAACTCAACCTTCCCCAGGATCCGGTTACTACTTGGCAGTTCCTGACTGACTCTAGGAAAGTGAAAGACGGGTTATCTCCCCTACTCTTGAAGTTAAAAAGGTATCTAATCTCAGTCAGCATTGGTGGTCGGAAGAGATGCTCCATGAATACGATAAATAGGCTATTCAACTAAGCATATCCATTGGGATGTAGTTGTGATGGGGCGATTCCGAGGAAAGACAACACTTCTCTAATATATTGGTTGAAAGGAGGAAGTGTTCCCGCTGCATACGCATGACGATTGAAGGCAGTAAACCCCTCTGGGGAGCGTGCGGTCTATCATTTGGTCCCGGTAATAGTACGTCGTCCAATGACAAACCATGCCTTAGGCATATTCGTCCCAACATGTCTTCAAAGACATTGGACGGTACAGAATCTTGGGGATTACAAAAGAACGTAGCGTTAGGTAGCTCATCCGGAGCTGGGTCTATAACTTTGGCCGCGATGGCCGGAATCTCTAGGACAAAAGAAGATGAATCATGAACTTCCTGCTGTTGTGAGTTTGAAGGTTCCATAACTAACTAACTTATGAGAAATCATCATTAGATGAAAATAGCATACGTGCTTCCCCCGGTGTAAAGTGTGTGAATGTGTTGTGCAAGTGCAGTGCTTTATGCTACTTAACAGAATTAAAGAAAGTATGCAAACCACAAGACTTCAAAATTCTACTGGAATGACCGTCATCGCTGACCGTCACCACCGTGACATCCAGATTTTTGAGGCCGATCCAAGTTATAGTTCATAAAGATTGGGTCAAGTCACAGTTTCATCAACGAACTTTGAAAGGCAGTTGAATGTGCAATAAAATTTATTAAGTTCAATTATGCAAGGCAGAAGCTCGTCGGAGTCGAGTGTTTAAATATTCATGGAGTTTTATGCCCATCGAAGTCCAAACTTGGATCGTTCCTCGCGAAGGCCGCAACTTCACATCGATCAAGGAAACCTTCATTTCGTATCGATCAAGGAAACCTTCGTTTCGTATCGATCAGGGAAACCTCAATTTCGTATCGATCGAATCCACTGATTTCGTATCGGTTAGGCCACGTTGACTTTGCATCGATCAGGTTGCAACAGAGTTCGTATCCATCACAACTACGCTTCGTATCCATATCGATTCGAAGTGATGAAAACAAACTCCAAGGATCAGCAATCGATACGAAATCCAGGAGAGGTGACCAATACACAGTTCCTTGTTGGAGTTCGAGGTGAAATCAAGTTTTTTTAACCCTTCATTGATACAAAGTTAGGGCTGAGCATTTATCAACGTCCAATTCCTTCGTATCCCTCCTCACTCCTTCTTCCCCGAATGACCTTAAATCCATTTCTTACCTCCTTTCTCAATATTACCCCGACCCAACTCCGGCATCGACACTAATGCCGAAATCGGCTGCGGCTATGGACGATTTGGTGTTAAAACCCAAGTCTTGTCATTCCGGAGTGATTTTGACTAATTAATTACCTAGTTTAAAGATTTGGAGTTAAGAGGTTAATGGATTGTCTGGATCGAGAGTAAAGGCAGTTCTGTTTTTCTTCGACTCAAAGCGATACGAAGACGAAGCAGAAAAGTGAAAAGTAAAAAAATTTCTAAGTAAAGAGCCCCG
This sequence comes from Allium fistulosum, assembly GCA_030737815.1. Lineage (NCBI taxonomy): Eukaryota > Viridiplantae > Streptophyta > Magnoliopsida > Asparagales > Amaryllidaceae > Allium > Allium fistulosum. The sequence continues at coordinate 1,285,081,346 of CM060903.1, read as the reverse complement.
TATTTATATGGGTGCGAAGCTGAGGGTAAGAAACGATTCGCCTACCAGTCAGAACGACCGGTCATAACAGGTCCACCAACAGATTGATGCAAATTGGTTATTCGTGTCCCTCAACTTAGGACTTATCGATACGAATTGGCTGTTCGAATCCAACAGGCACCAGCTTCACCGATACAAAGTGCGCAATGAAGGCTGTTCTGAAAACATTAAAATCCATCGATTCGAAATGCCCTGTTCGTTTCCATCAACACTCAACCCATAAAGGCTCATATTCATCGATACGAATTGGCTGTTCGCATCCATAATCAGCCATCGATACGAACTACACATGAAGAACCTAGTATTTTGTTCGTGTACTTCACAAGTTCATCGATACGAATTGCAGCTCAATACCCACGGCAATGGATTCCACCGAAACTCGTATCCATTGATGCGAACGCTTATTTCGTATCCATCGTTGTAAATCACATCGATACTAAAACCACCTTTCAACCTTTTACATTGATCTAGGAGAGGACCGATATGATGGGACATTCAAAAACAACCATCAAGCGTTGTTGCAAGTCAAATTTCACATCGGTTCAGGAGTGGGTCGATACGAGATTCGATACGAGAGAACTGACAGCGACTCGTGAACGTGCAACGTTAACGAGAGTCAGATTAACATATATGCCTATATGTTGGACTAATATTCAATTTTAATACCCACAGGAATTGGCTACTCATCTGATAACGATCACGACGACAAACAGCTAATCACTATCATGCAATAATTGATTACAACGGTACAACAATTGGCAGTCATCAATTCATATTACTGAGAAATCAGACTAGAATTACAAATTTCAACGAAAAGACGACAATCGTTCAGCATGTCGGACAGAACTATTCAAGACGATAACTGTTCAAAGTGGAAGTTACAGCTTTTCAAAGCACTTCGTGTTCTCACAAGACGTACTTTGGAAGGCAAATGTTATCCCGCCTTTTGGCAAGGCCGTGACACCAAGAACTTGACTAGAAACCAATGACAGTTCGTCTTGGAGATCGGTTATACGCAGGCTCACTATGGATATTGACGAATTTTGTCCGAGTTCGGATCGAGCTAAAATTGATATGACACGACAAGCGAAGCCAAGAAAGCCAATGTTCCAAATTTCAAGTCAATCCGAGTTGGCATGCTCAAGTTATGATTGATGCCAATTGAAGGAAATAACCCCATTTCGTATCCATCATCGAGCTTCATTTCGTATCGATCATGTTCGCATCGATCAGACCACACTGCTTCGCATCCATCTGAGAGCCTTGATTCGAATCCATCTGGACTACGCAATTCGTATCCATCAGGGGATTATACCTTGTTTGTACCGATCAACCAAACTCCCTTGTCCATGTCCATCGAATCACATTTGTTCGAACCCATCAGATAATCTTGGTTCGTATCCATCAGGTGACCTGAGTTCGTATCCATCAAACAATCACTATTTCGTATCCATTGAGTAATCACTATTCGTATCCATCACAATATGGCTTGTTCGTATCCATCAAGTGGAAGTAACTTTGATTGATACGAATAAGAGCCGCCTCCATCAATACAAACTACGCCACCTTCATCGATACGAACTAAACCATCTCCATCGATTCGAACTGAGCATATTGCAGATCGATATGAAGAGCACGCTATTGATCGATTCGAGCTACGCAATGGCCTTCGATACGAACGAAGCGAAAATCTGGGGACGACTCGGTCAACTCGGCATAAAAAGTGGATCGATCCGAAGAGCGCATGCCACGTCATCACCTGGGCACGTACAACCATCGATTCGAACAGATCGATTCGAAACCATCGATTCGAACCAAATAGCCTGCTGAAGAACACCAACTCGTATCGATCGTATCTCGCAATCCACAAGTCCAAATGCTATGAAATTTTCACAGGAGCTTACATACAAGCTAAAGAATGTTCACACCAAGTTTCGACTCCATTGGACAAAATCTTGATCGATACGAATTACATTCATACCGTCATAGATCGAGTCAAAACTTTATGGGCTTGGTCGTGTGGGCCCACTCACGTGCCAGAAGAAGTCTCTCGAGATCTGAGCGAAGTATTAGCCTCCTACCATATAAACAGAGCCCCAGGGCCCACAGAAAAGGGATCTTTTTGGCTCTTTGACGTCCAGACTCTGCCGGAAACGCTTTTGCACTTAAAGGCTGCTGCTATACTCGAATTTCACCACTGTAATACATTATAATCTGCTGTTATCCGCTGAAATCAGTTGTAATCATCAAAGAAACATCAATAAAGGATCGATTTCATAGTGGACGTAGGCAATACGCCGAACCACTCTAAATTCCTGTGTTACTGTGCATCTTTATCATTTATTTTTGAAGTGTTTGTTAGATAATCCTCTTTTGCCATTTAATTTATTCATTTTTATCTCTTCAAACTCATCCGAAGAGTATTGTGCCCAATTTTGGTACAAACACCCTTTATTAGTGCCATGTGGTGTTGGAGTTTTGTATGGTTTAGTTAAAAGATATTGCGTTGTTTATATGGTGCTACCTTAGGGATGATCAGAATTGAGTTGTCTTGTCCAATCTGCGATGTTAGTTTGGCATTGCGCTGAGGATAAATAGAGCTGAGTTGCTCTACCTCGGCCTATGGTGTTAGCTTAAAATCTGTATGAATTTTTTCTGAACTGCTTTTTATGTTGACATGCACAAGTTGCTTGATAAGGGAGGCTTTTATTTTGTTGTCTACTTGTAATTGTAGACCTACGCTGCAACACTATTTGAGTGGCATGACAGTGTTAGCAATGCATAAGCTTTAGAAGTAAAGTTAAGGTTTGTTTGGCCTTTTGATTGTAGCTCAGTCCTCCTCTTTTATCCCTCTCTTTATGTTCCTGTGTTTGTTGCGTCTTGATGGCGGCACATTTCTTTATTAGACTATTTTGATGGCGACGCACTTCTTTATTATCCTGGCTTTGATGTTGGACTACGGTGGAGCGTTGCCTGGATAATCCTATGTACAACCCCTACAACGCTTTTGATTCCTTGTGGTACTACTTAAGCAGTCCCCAGTAAGTACAACGCATGTCCATGGCTTGTTCGGAGTGACTCATGAATGTGTATTAGTGAAGGGTTGAGTGTAGTGCCTGTGAATTCCATTGTGATCCTACCTTGAACAAGCATTGGTATTAGATTATAGTGTAGTCTTATTTCTTCAACGCCACATCAGGATGGTGGGGCGTCTTTGTAGCTTTGTTGTGTGATGTAAGATTGCAGTGCAGATTTGTCAGCTTAGATGTTAATTTCAGTTTGTGCTGCATCCTTGTTTAGGGATGGTCGTTTAAGTAGATGGGTTGCAATTTTGATTTGAGATGAATATTAAAGTTGCAGGTCGGCTCTTATCATCTGGATTTGGTTCCAATATGGGAATATGGCTGGTCTAGGATAGTAAAGGTTTGCATAGTTTAGGATGGTTTGGATGTTGTGGCCTAACTTTCATTGGTGCAGTATGCGGTTTATATTTTCAGAGTACGTCGGCACAGTTTGGTTGCCACAAACTCGATTTTGATTAGGATGTAACTGGCTGGCTTTGCATATTGTACTGGCTTCTCCTAATGAGATTGGCACAGATTATAAGCATAGCCCAGTTATTCTTTGTTTGGCTTGCCTCGGTCTTTTTTTGCTGGCATTAATGCTGCATTGGCATGTTATACCTAGATTGCTTGCTCCTGCACTAAGAATCTTATAATCAACTAGGTCATGAAAAATGAATATGGCCATATGGTGCAATTCGCTTCTATTTGGTCAAGTTAGCTTAACTCTCATTTTTGACATCGTATGACCTCAACATGTGTCTTAAGGATACATAACCTGATGTTTTTCTTAAAGTTATAGTGTGTGTTAGTTTTGGTTATGTGTTTTGGTCCTGTGCATTTCACTTCGTAGTTCCTTGTCTGACTAGTATGTGCATCGTTTTTATGACTCGTGAAATGGGTGTAACACTTGCTCTCCAAGTCTGCACTAATGTCTATTTGTGCAGACTTGTCGATTCGCATCTTTTTTTTCGAATCGTCTAATCAACCACTTCACATTTAATGCTTTGTACATGTAATCTATTATGGCTGGTTGCATTTTATGACCGTTGTCATACGAGTCATTTCATATCCCAAGAGATTATATTTAGCTTCTCGTAAATGTTGAATATCCAACGGTTGTGGTTTCATTATACTTTGGGAATTTGAGGTTAGGATGTCTTTATTTCGATTATAAATATTACTTCTTCCCCACTCCCTCTTTTTTCAGTTTGAGAAAGAAAAACCTATATGAAAATTTTGAAATTCACATTTCTTTTCAAGTTGAAACCTAAATTCACCTGTAAGTCAAATTTCTCCCCTTATTTTGTGGGCATCCTCTTAATTCGATCTTTGGGTTAATTTTGTTTTTTGTTTCAAGTTTGAGCGATTATTTATGTGACTTTGTTTTTACATTGATGAAATCTTTGATTGGAATTCCCCTTGTCGGTTCATTTAAATTGCAATATAAATTTATTTCATATTATTTTTAAAATTGATGCACGTATATTTTGCCAGTAATTTTTCTCTCATATTTAGTTTAATTATTAACGGCCTTTGATGATTGTGCTGGCTCTTCCAATTGCGTTTCCTCTCTTATTGAATTGCCTACGGCCATTCATAAGAGAAGTCGAGTGGAGGGGATCTTGGCTAGTTTTGGGATTAGCGGGTATGAATTTAGGGTTCCCTCACCCTTTGATTGCATTCGTTTGCCCCTCGTAGGGTATGTTTCTGTATCATCTGACATATCAAATGTGACCTTTATTTGCCTCTCCACCTCCTGCTTAAATAATGGCTTGTGATGTTTAGCTTATCTCCCATTCAATTGGCTCCGATTTCTTATTACCTTCTGACCTACACCTATATCTTATATGCTGAGATTTGACTCCTCCCTCTTGTAGTAGGTTAGCCTTCTTGTATTCTATAAGGGAGAACCATACTTCGGGATGTACAAGATTTTGGCTCGTTCAAGCCACAAAAACCTCGTTTTTTCTTCTTTTCATAAAAGTTATCGATGAGCGGATCAGTTCTTTTTTGTTTCTAACTTGGATGGATTTGTCTTATCCTTCCAAGAGCCTGGTACTGTGCCCAACTCTCTTCATGTTTCTTTTTTTCTTTTAACTTCTTGTCTCGCATTGATTTGCATCTTCTTCTCTTTTAGCAGACCATCTTGACTTCACTAAAGAGGAAAAGAATCTATTTTCACAACACAAGGCAGATGCGTTTAAAGTTATCCGGTGACGCCCGCAAGGGGTCGCAACTTTTCATTAAGGATTTACTGTACAAGCACAATTTTCAATGCAAGCATCATCACTTTTGTAGAACTATTTTTTCATATGACTTTAACATTCCCACTTCACATGGTATATATGTATATATTTGTTTTAGCATTTTGTTATTCATTATAATTTAAAGCCTTGTATGTATTAACTTTATTCATTTTACTGTGCAGATTCAATGTCGTCGTTTGCCACTACCTTTACTAAAAAGAGGGGAAAAATGAAAAAAGAGACAAGAAGGAGATCTTTCTGCGCACGAAAGTGCATAGAAACAACCAAGGGTGGAGATCCTCCGCCTCCTCCACTAGGTATTGTGGCTTCTATACCACCTATAATTGTGCTTCTGCCCTTTTCATGCTTCCAGGTTATTCCTAGAGGGTGCGGTGTTTGAACTAGTGGAGAGGATGGGTCGTTTACTTATCGATGATTATATTACACCGACCCTTCCTCTGTTACCTGCTTCTAGTTCGCCTTTCGGGGCAGTCTTTTCGGACTTGCACCGTTATGGCTTTCTAGTTAACACGTTGTGATGTTGCTTTTGTCTAGTTACGGTTTAAGGTGCATTGTCGTTTATTATAATCTTCGTGCTTTTAGGTCATCGCTCTTGGGATGGAACTGGACAATAGGCTCAATAATTTAGAGCCGGCTCTTACTATTGCCCGGGAAGAAATAGTGAAGCAGAATGAGATTTGCATGCTGCCGCCCTGGATATTGAAGTAGGAAATAAATATGAGGCGGATTATAAAGATCAACTGGAGGCGTCTTCCGAAAAGGTTATGGATATGAAAAATGATGTCATGCAGTAGAAGAAGAGAATAAGCAGATTGGAGAGAAAGCTCTCCAAAGCAGAGAAAGACCCAAACAAAATTGCTCATAATGTTCTTTATGATGTTTATGCTCAAGTGAAGAAGCGGTTATATAAAGATAACCCTGATCAGAAGGCGCAGAAGTTGATTTGAGTTTCTTAAAAAAGCTGCAATTGATAAGGAAGCCCACAAATACTACAGATAGAAGTGGGTTCAAGAAAGTGATGGCCTTCCCAATTCCTCCTCCGAAAGAATGCAGGCTGAATATATATCTAATGGTACCGATAGAGGCAAGGACCCTACCACTTCAGAAGTGTACTCCAAGGCTGTTCCATTAGGATCTATTGATATTGAGGAAGTAAATATATGAACCTTCCATCTTTTGGTTATTAAGCTTCTCTCTCCTTTTCTTTTTGGAAAATATATTTTGTTGTGATCATACTACATAGGTTTTAGTTTGTCCATTTTGTAAACAACAAAGTTTATTAATGAAATTATCATTATATATATGTTCCTCGATGTTTTAATTTATGCCTCGTTCTTTTTAGGTAAAAACATTAAGTATTGGTAACCCTCTTTTATCAAATTCATGTACAGGAAGTAGTTTAGTTTAACAATTTAAGGTTAGAATGCCAGGCGATGGAGAGAATATTGACAAGGCTGACTTTGGTATGTATGAGGGAAAATGAGTTGGAGTAGATTATTACTCAGTTAAGAAAAGATACTCAAGGCCTTTTATCCAACATTACACAAGTTATTCACAAAAGGGATGTGCTATGGGATTTAGTACTGCGCAAGCGGGGCTCCATTTTAGAAAGTGAAATCATCCCTTAGGGTATCCTCACTTATCGTGTATAAAAATAAACTAAGGCATAGATAAGAATAGGGTTCTTCTTCTTATTTATGTATTTACATTTTTTTATTACTGTTCACATGAAACACATATGTATATTATATGTGTGCTCCCATGTAATCCTTTTATTATATTATTATTTTGCTTATCTGCTTATTGATTTTTTTATGGTCATTTCTTTGTTCAAAGACTGCACCTATTTCTTCCATCAGCGCTATTCATCATACTCCTTATTTGCAAAATCCTTCTTCTTCTTCTCCATGTTGTTGGGGATAAGAATAGGGTTCTTCTTCTTCTTCTCTAAGTAGGCTAACGTAAGGCAGTATAATTGCATTACTAAATAGCATTCTAAAATAAAAGAGTTGAAAAAGAAGCCTAAGCCATCTCAGAATCGAATTACTGAATTGGAAGGTTTTCTTAGGGATGTCGCGAAGGCGTATAGGATCGTGTATGTAGATGAGATCAAGGCATTAGAGCACAATGTTAAAGAGTTGTCTGAGCACATCGTAAGGCAAATTATTGCTGAAGATGACCTCACCATGACCTTGGCTCTGGGTGTAGTTTCTAGACCTGGTGACACTCCCACCCCTCCTCCGGTGGCAGACCCCGATGTTGTTTTTGAGTGGAAGAATGATTTGAAAAAATATTTTGAGGGCAAGGTTATTGAGTCGAATTTTTTTTACAAAAAGGAATCACAGTCCATTGGGAACAACAGCTCGCATGTTACATCTACAGTGTAGGAATTATTCGGCCCCTATTCTCATGCTACTAAGAAAATGAAAGAGCAACTTTTGGATGAAATTGAACGGATTAGGAGGGTGGCTATGGAGCATGTGAATGCTCTTGAAAATAAAGTTTCTTCGTTGGACTCTTAACCCAATAGACAAACTCTTGGTCGAATTCCAATTATTGCACTGCGTGAGCCCCCGTTCCTTCTCTAGGTAGTTTGGATAGGGCTTCCTTAGAGGAGTTAATTTACAAAGAGAGAGTTAGGAGGGTTATGATAGATATTGTCGTAAAGTGTTTAATCGATGTTTTCTCTTATCACTGGCCGAACTTGAGTTAACCTTATTATATAATCAGGTGGACTACGTCTTTGACTTGAAGGACTACGGTGATGATTAGGCCGGCGCTAATTATGATCCTCTAGCTATTTATGTGGGTGTTGCTCCTAGCCATTCATCGGTTGTTATTAATGAATTATATGATCCGTCCCATATTTCCCATCTTGAGGGCAATTCTACTTAATGTTTGACGTTTGATGACCGTAGATCTAATTGTTGCAGGAAAACCATAGTTAATGCCTCTTCTGAGTTTGAGACAGACTCTTAATATTGTTTTGTTTTGTTACGAGTTATAGTTTTATGAATGTCGACTTTTTATGTAACCTGTGTTGTCACTATTTTATTTATTTTTCCTATGAACTGTGTGCAATTGCATGGAACATATAGTCATTCGCAGATTTTTAGTGAGTATAAGTATAACTTTATAAAACTTGAGAAGATCTTAGTTCTGATGTTTACTTGGCAAGCTTTAAATAGTTTCTGAAATTGTACCTGATCTGTAGTTTGTAGTACATTCCATACATTGTCTTCCTTGCCATTTTTTAATTAACTTCTAGTGCAGTTCATGCTTCCTGCACTTGATTTTTAGCATGCATGTTTTGTTGCATGCTTGTTATGACATGCCCCACTATTTGGGTGCAGTTTCATATTCATGCGCCTAGCATGGTCAGCTCCACTATTTGAGGGCGGACTGATGTTTGACTGTGAAGGCAGGTCGCATATTTACAACCTTTTTAATTCATGCGCATGGTTTTTTGTACTGGTTGAGGCCGTCAAATATCCTTACATCCAGTGTGGCTATGTCATATCATTTAACATAGAGAGGTTTTTAAACTGGTTCGTGTAGTCCAATATCCCTACGTCCAATTCGGTAATTTGGCCGAAAAGCTGGCCTGCATTTGTGCAGTTTTGTTGTAATAGCTGGTTTAGGTCTAATATCCCTACGTCCAGCGCATTATTTGGCCGAAGAGCCGAATTACATTTGTGCAATTCCAAGTGTTTGCTTTTAGTTTCACCATTCTCAGTGCTGAGATTACCATTCTAGTTTACTAACTGCGTGTTTGACTTAGTTAGTGACCATTGGCAATGAACTATCAACGGTCGGGAAAAGGTTCTCCTTGGTGAATTTTGGAACCTTCATTTACTTTGGGCCGTGCCATTTTTCTAACGTATGCGAACTTGTTTTTGGAATCCTTACCTCCGCGCATCTTAGTTCAGTGTCACCGTACTTAATATTGAGAGTGCCGTATTTGTTCTCCAATAGCATAATTAGCTGGCATGGAGAGCATTGATGAAGACCTGTGTAATGATGGGGCAGGTTTTCACTAATGGACATTGGTTTTTCATGTCATTTAGACAGTTAAAGGAATGATGCATCTTGTAGTTTATGCTAACTAAACTAAATTATATTATCATATGCAAAAATAAGGCAGTTGACTTTGTTTGATATATATTTTACCTTTTCCCTTCATTAGGGAAGTTCTAGTCCATATTTATATGAAGTGTTCCTTTTAAATAAAATTTCAAGATGTATTACAACCAATAAGTAAGATAAAGGATCGATTTATGACGATTTACTTTTGGCAGAGTGATATGCATAGATAGTAGTAAACACAAATAGAATGGTGAATGCTACGAAACTTCAACTCATAACATAGTATTTATTGTGCAGTAGGAATTCCAAGGTAAGATCATGAATGATGATGATTGAAAGTAAAGATGTATCTGTTATCCAGGTTTTTAACCTAGCAGAAACCAACAGAAAACAGAACAGTCTTGTGTAGACAGGATGGTTCAGGACTTAACCAAAAAAGCTAGGACGAGGGATCGACAAAGGCCAAGCTATATGACTAAGGCAGCGACTGAAATCAACGGAGCCGAGAAATCAGCATTCCTATAATCCAATCAGTAGCTGAATGTAAACAGCTAGTGAATTGCCGTCAAAATGTAAGAGCAACGATAAAAGGCTATAGGAACATCTCCTAGTCTAGACTCCAGAAAAATCCTAAGTTCATAGCTCATCAGTGACTCATGCCTCTGCTCAAACCATCAAACAAACCAGATATGGAACACTATCAAAAGGAGGCAAGAATTGGTCTGCAAAACGAACCAAGTCTGTGGGTCGCCAGCGACCCATAGACGATGGGTCGCCAGCGACCCATGGGCCATGGTTCACCAGCGACCCATGGTTTTGGCTTTTTTTGCAAGCCAAAGCCTCCCTAAATCGCCTGTAACCTACCTACGAGCTGATGAAGACGGGCTTGGCCCAAAAGCTCCCCGACCTCTATAAATACCATCCCACCTGCAACACAAAGAGGATCTTCTCCGGACTGGTTGCTGAAGCTCTGCTGGAATTATTCTTCACTCTCTACCTCCACACAACTATCTCCAAAGGAATACACTGTGATTCTCCATTGGATTCCAAATCTGGAGATTCAATCTAGCTAGAAAATAATCAAAGCCTTGTAATCAAACAACTCTTCTAACTTCAATCAATCTATAGTAAAGTTATAAAGTGGACGTAGGCTTCATTAATACCCAAACCACTACAAAAATTCTCTATCTTCTTTCTTTTACTGTTCTTTCTTTATATTGTAATTTGTGATATTGCTCTGTCAAGACAGGAATGGTGCTTTCAAATCAAAACCAGGGTGTTGGTCCATTTTTTGGGTCAACATTTTGGTGCTTTCACTGAGAACTCCAACTCAGGATCCAGATCTAGCTATCTACTTTAGATCCCATAGGTCTAGAATTTAGATCCTTATCTTTGCTTGAAGAATCCACTGTTTGGAATCAATGGCTCCTGGAAGAAGAAGAACTGCCTCTGGAAGGTCTATAGGGGGCAGTAGTAGCTGGAGAAGATGTTAATCCCCAACAAACCGAAGTGAATGGTGCTAACTTAGGAAATAAGGCACCTGCCACCTCCAGTCAGCATGAAGTTATTACCAGGGATGAGTTAAATAAAATGGTTGATGAGATCAACCAAAAAATGAAGAATAGTCAAAAGGCTCTAATGGATAAGCTTAACGCTCTCCTAACCCTACAGTTGAATCCCGCTCCAAAGACTATGCCCGAATCCACGGCTGCTATGGAACAAGAGAATTCCTCTGTTTCTAGTCTGCATAGAAGAAACGGAAAATAGCCACAAAAAAGAGTGACAACATGACTTAACATGGACGGAAATGCCAGTACTCTGTATGCCATAAGGCAACCTATCCTGAATTTGAGTGAGGGGGCAAAGACCCCCGTAGAAGACATAGATATGGATCTTTCCGATTCAGAGGACGGAGAGCCGGACGACAAACTGGAAGAAGGCACCAATGCATTTGATAATGCAAGGAATACCCAAACTGCTCCAGTGAGACCAACCACAAGCCAACGGGACTCTACAGGAGTGGATCTCTCGAAGACAGGAGAGCCTAGGCCTGAGCCCACTCACTAACACCGTTTGCAAAGTCAAACACTTGGCGTAGTGACCAACCATCGTCCTCAGGACTACCGGACATCAGAGGCATACATAGCAGACATGGTTAAACGATTAATTGAGGAGAGTAAAGAAAGAAGAGATGATGAGTGGGGATATGCGCCAAGTAGGACTCCCTTCACCGATGAAATCCTAAACGAGAGATATCTAGAAAAGTTCACAATGCCAACTATTCTATCCTACGACGGAATGAAGGACCTGAAGCGTCACTTGTACAAATACAGTTGGTATATGGACGAAGTGAATGCCTCTGAAGCTGTTCGATGCAGATGCTTCCCTATCTTTCTCGAAGGGGTTGCGTCAATGTGGTTCACTAGGCTTCCACCAAGATCTATCTTTACTTTTGACCAACTAGCAACAAGGTTCCTTGATCAGTTCAGACTCCATACTACGCAACCAAAAGATGTCATGTCCCTACCCGGGTTGTTCCAAGGGCGAAACGAATCACCGAAGTCTTTCATGAACAGGTTTATCACCGCGGTGACGAAAGTAAGCAACCGCAATGAAGACATGGTTTTTATGGCATTATTTCGTGCCATTCACCCTAAAACTGAATTCGGAAAGTGGATTAAAATGAAGCAACCTACCACTAGTAAAGATTTCAATCGCAAAGCAAGTCAGTACTTAAGGTTGGAGGAAGCGCAAGAATTGGAAGGGAAGTCTACTAGTGTGCAGCCAACAAATGCCGGGCAAAGCGATGAAGCAATGAATCAAAATGCGCACACTTTGCGAACTGCTGAAGAAACCACTGGGAAAGCTGGGAATTTGAAGAGAAAAGGTCAAAACTCCAATAAGAAGAATGGTAATGGCAACAATAAAAAGCTCAAAGGGTTTAAGCCCAAAGGCTACACTCCCATGAGCGACACACCAGAAAACATTTTTCTTGCAATTCAAGGGACTGAGGAATGCACAAGGCAACCCAGAAAAGAGGCGACCGAGCGACAGAAGCGCTCGAGGAAGTTCTGCCGCTTCCATGAGCCACATGGCCACAATACAAACGAATGCCACCACCTAAAGAATCTCATTGAGGAACTGATCCAGAACAACAAACTCCAGCAGTACGTAAGATAGCCACAAAACCCCGATCAATCTGCAACTCCTCAACACCTAAGAGAATGAAGGATTCAAGTAGGAACCAGCAAAGAAGGGTTGAAACGAACTGACCAGAGACTCATTATTAGAACAATATCTGGGGGGCCGCATCCCGCCCAAAGTAGTTGGGGGGAAATGGAGCGATATGCAAGTTCTCTTAAGCACGCTCCGAAGGAATCATGTTTGGCTGTGGAAGACGAGACTCCAGTTAAGATGCAGAGATCTTGAATGACAATATTGTGTTCCGAAATCGGGATACCAAAGGGGTCGAAGCTCCAACTCTTGATCCGATGGTGGTGATGGTTGGAATTGGGCCTGCTGTAGTTCGGCGGGTGTTGGTTGACAACGGTAGCTCCGTTAACATTCTCTTTAAATGCACTTTCGATCAAATGAAGATTGGCATGAAAAGTGTGTCCGCGTGCCAAACAAAGATCCAAGGTTTTACTGGTGAACCCAAGCAACCTGTTGGAACAATTGACCTGCCCGTGGAGCTCGGAGAGGGTGAGCGAAGGGTCAACCTCATTCAGACCTTTGTGATGGTGGATGAAATGTCAGCATACAACGCCTTCTTGGGACGGCCCGCATTAGCTGACTTCAGAATAGCACTGGCCCAATGGTACCTTACAATGAAGTTCCTTATGGAACACGGAGTCAGAAAGGTGAAAGGACCCAAAGCATCGCACGGGAATGCTACATTATAGAATTACACGAGTCAAGAAGAAAGGAAAAAGGAAAGGATGTGGGGAAAACCCTCCACATCCGTGAACCCTCCAAATAGCAACTACAGAACCTCCCCTGGATTGGGGACCATAGCTGATTCGACAAGGCTTTAGACCCTAGAAAGAAGAGCTCGGGCGAGGATAGGGTAGCACCGGCTGAATTGACGGTATCTGTCCCAGTCTGTATGGATGACCCAACACGGGTCCTAAAAATTAGGTCGCAACTTGGAAACAAGATGCGGTCAAAACTAACCAAATTCCTTCGCGCCAATTTCGACGTATTTGCTTGGACACACTATGATATGTGTGGGGTATCACCTGACATTACCTGCCACGCTCTCAATATTGACCTCAAATTCACCCCTGTTAAGCAAAAAAGGCGCAGCTTGGGCCCGGAATGGTCTAAGGCATTGAGAGAAGAAGTAGATAAACAGATGGCTAACAGCTTCATTCGCGATGCAACCTACTCTGAATGGGTGTCGAACCCAGTCCTAGTCAAGAAGTCTAATGGAAAATGGCGAACCTGTATTGATTTCTTGGACCTCAACAAGGCATGTCCGAAGGACAGCTTCCCGCTCCCTAGGATTGATCAACTGGTGGATGGAACGGTGGGACATGAACTGCTGCCATTAATGGATGTGTACTCGAGCTATAACCAGATCTTGATGCATGAACCAGACCAAGAGAACACCAGCTTCATCACTGATTTGGGACTGTACTGCTACCGAGTAATGCTATTCGGTTTGAAAAATGTAGGGGAAACGTACCAAAGGCTAGTGAACACTATGCTCAAACGCCAAATTGGGAAGATCGTGGAAGTTTACGTGGATGATATGTTAGTCAAATCCCGAGTCGTTGCTAACCATCTAGATAATCTCACTGAAATGTTCAAAATACTCCGAAAAATGGAATGAAACTTAACCCACTCAAGTGCCACTTCGGAGTAGCCGCGGGAAAATTCTTGGGATTCATTGTGAGTGCCCGGAGCATCGAAGCGAATCCAAAACAAATAACGGTGTTACGGAAAGTCCAAGCCCCTAGAACCAAGAGAGAGCTTCAAAGCTTGAATGGAAACGTTGCAGCACTAAGTTGGTTCATCCCTAAAACTACAACAAGTGCATACACTTCTTCGACGCACTGAAGAAAGGAAAGAAAAACTTTGAGTAGAGCAAAACTTGTCAAACATCGTTTGAGGAATTGCTACGGCACATGGAAACTACTCTGACCTTATCAAAACTGATGGATGGAGAATACCTATTCATCTACTTAGCGGTTTCTCCGCACGCACTGAGAGCAGCTCTCGTGCAGGAAGAAGCGAGAATCCAGCGACCTGTGTACTACATTAGCAAATGATTCACCGGAGCTGAGAAGAATTACCCAAAGCTGGAAAAGCTAGCGTATTGCCTTTTGATCGCATCCCGGAAATTATGACCATACTTCCAGGCCCATCCGATCAAAGTATTGACCGACCAGCCCCTGAAGCAAGTTTTGTACCGGCCAGAAACTACCAGACAACTACTCAAGAGGAACATAGAGTTAAGCCAATACAACATCACATACCATCTGATGAAGTCAATCAACAGGCAAGCGTCGGCCGACTTCATTGCCGAATTTACCATAAGAGACGAGAGGAGGAAGTCCAAACAGAAATAGATGCACAATGGAAGCTCTTCGTTGACGACGCATCAAATAACTTCTGTTCGGGCGCGGGATAGTACTCGAAACCTCCGAGGGTTAAGCCATTAGCTATGCTTTGCACCTGGAGTTCCCGGCTACGAATAACGAAGCGGAATAGGAAGCAATGATCGCAGGATTGAATGTTGTGAAGGAACTCAAAATAAAGTCTATCCATATATATAGCGACTACCAGGTGGTCATATGTTAAGTGAAAGGAAAGTACTAGGCGCGTGGAGAAAATCTCGCCACGTACCTGTCAAAAGTACAAGAGCTATTGAGTGATATCGAGCACTACACCATAACACACATCCCACAAGAGCAAAACACCAAGGCAGACTATTTGGCCAAGCTGGCAAGCTCCGGAGAAGCCCAGTCATTGGGATTGGTTCTGGTTGAAACGCTAACCAACTCGAGCATAGACGAAATGGACATGGATTGGATTCTAGAGACTACCATCGAGCCAGAGACATGGATGACTCCGATAAAGGACTATCTGCTTGCAGGAACCCTACCAACTGACCAAAATCAACGGAAGAAGCTCCTCTGCAAAGCGCCAAGGTTCATGATACAGGATGTGATACTCTATCGAAGAGGATTCTCGACCCCCCTTCTTAGGTGTATGACCGATGATAAAGCACGACAAATCCTGAAGGAAGTACATGAAGGCGAATACGGAGACCACACTGAGGGGCAGACGCTGGCAAAGAAAGTCCTTCGATACGCATACTTCTGGCCAACAATAAATCGCGACGTCGCAGATCACGTCAGAAGATGCGATCGCTGTCAAAGGTTCAGAAAAATTAAGAGAACTCCTTCAACTGAACTGACACAAATGTTCAACTCATGGCCATTTGCGATATGGGGGATCGATCTGATTGGTGTCCTTCCAATAGCCAAAGGAGGAGCCAAATATGCTATAGTTGTCATAGATTATTTCACAAAATGGGCCGAAGTTGAACCGTTGGCCACCATAACCACAAAGAAAATTATTAACTTTGTCACTAAAAACATAATTTACAGGTTTGGTGTGCCGTAAAAAATCATCACTAACAATGGAACCCAATTCGAAAGTGCCGAGTTCAAAGACTTCTGCAGGCGCTTCCGAATTGAAAAAAGCTTTTCCGTAGTGGCTCACTCGCAAGCAAATGGGCAAGTGGAAGCGATAAACAAGATCATCAAATCCACCATCAAAAAGCCATTAACAAAAGCAAAAGGAAATTGGGTTGACGAACTTCCACTCGCACTATGGGCATACAGAACAACACACAAAGCGGCAACTGGCCACACTCCGTTCGAATTAGCATATGGTTCAGAAGCAATGATTCCTATTAAACTAGAAGTCCCCTCGCACCAAAAGCAGAATTTCAATCAAGCACTAAACGAGCAACTCCTACTCGAATCCTTAGATATGGTCGATGAAAAAAGAGAAGAAGCCGAGTTGAGAATGGCTGCCCACCAAAAAAGGGTTGCATGGTACTTCAACTCCAAAGTTCATAGTCAGACCTTTGAAGTTGGAGGTCTTGTGCTTAAACGGGTTTACCCTGTGCCTGGAGCCATCAGACAAAACTAGAAAGGACCGTATGTCATTAATCAAAAGCTCAGTGATGGGACATTCAAGACAAACGTTGACGGGATCACAATTCCCAGAGCTTGGAATAGCGAATTGCTCCGCCGTTATTTCATTTAAAAAACTATTTTATACATTTTCTATTTCTTCAGCAAATAAGCCATCCCGGAAATGCCGGTGGCATTGTAAATAGGCAAAAAACCTGCCATGCTTTTCTTAATAAAGTTTACTTCTTGAACCAACCAAACTGTGTTCATAATAATTACCCGTAGAGTCGGCGGAAGCAAATCGACTCAAACAGATTCTTGCCTCCTAACAATTAGACTGCTCCGGCAGCATCGAGAGGGCTAAAAAAAATCAAAACTCCTTGCGTTGCCCGAAGATAGGAAACATCGAGGAGCCCCAAAAGAAAAACTCCTCGTGTTGCCCGAAGATAGGCAACATCGAGGAGCCCTAAAATAAAAATTCCTCGTGTTGCCCAAAGATAGGCAACATCGAGGAGTGCCAAAACATAAAAACTCCTTGTGTTGCCCGAAGATAGGCAACATCGAGGAGCCCCAAAACAAAAAAACTCCTCGTGTTGCCTGAAAATAGGCAACATCGAGGAGCCCCAAATAAAAACTCCTCGTGTTGCCCGAATATGGGTAACATCGAGGAGCACCAAAACAAAAACTCCTCGTGTTGCCCGAAGATAGGCAGCATCGAAGAGCCTCAAAATAACAACTCTTCGTGTTGCCCAAAGATAGGCAACCCCTAGGAGCACCGAAATGACAACTCCCCATGTTGCCTAAAGATAGGCAACACCGAGGAAAAACAAAAGCCGCGCGCCAAAATTCTAACTCCTCATGTTGCCCGAAGATAGGCAGCAATCGAAGAGCCTCAAAATAACAACTCTTCTTATTGCCCGAAGATAGGCAACCTCGAGGAGCACCGAAATGACAACTCCCCGTGTTGCCCGAAGATAGGCAACACCGAAGAAAAACAAAAGCCGCGCATCTCATGAGCCGCGCGCCAAAATTCTAACTCCTCATGTTGCCCGAAGATAGGCAACGCCAAGGAGCGTGAGAAACCGCACACATATAGTCGGGAATAGTTAGTGCAACCTATACAAAATTGAGCACTCTAGGATTCGAACTCAAGCAGCATTGAAAGCAACACGTGCCTTACCCACAAAACAAAAATTGGCACTAGAAGGAGGGCACTCAATAATCGACAACACATACCCATATGCAAGTTGCATATTCACCCGAATGTCACTAAAAATGAGATTGCATGCTAAAATCGCAATATTCCCAAAAAAATATTAGAATCAAGTTGTAACTTAGTCAATTTTTCAATAAAGATTATTTAGAACCTAAGTTATCAGCTACTTGAAAATTGTTTGAAGTGAACAGCCTTATGAACTGGGGGGCATATACATGTACTAAGGCAGAACCAAACAAACACAAGTTCACAGGCTCTGTCACTCTGAACAACAAGTTCACAAGTTCTATTTCAAAGTTTTTTCAACTTCCAAACAAAAAATTTCTAAGTTCTAGAATTTTTTCTAAAGTTTTGCGAATTTCCAAACAAAAAACTCTCTAAGTGTTGTTAATCTCTATGTTCTGTCACTTCAAATGAAGGACTTTGGCTATAATCATAGAACTAGCAGAGTATGAAATGAAACAAGCACAAGTACACAAAGCATATATGAATAGATAGATAAAAATACAATCAAAACATCATTGTATTGCTTATGATTTTCTGTACATAGGATCAAAATGTGGGGGCCGTACCCACACAACAACGACCAACAAAGGGAAAATACATACTCTACAGTACGGATCCAAAGTACAGACTCTGCACTTGAACAAAGTGATTCAAAAAGAAACAAAAACAAGTCAAAACAAGCCATTCTTCTTGCAAGCTATTGGCCAAAACCAAGTCCATCCTCGTGCCAACCGCTCAATGCTTTTTGCTACCGCTTCCCTTTCCACCTCTAGTTGGTAGCTTCTGCTTCTTTTTGGGAGAGATGTCGCTGCCAGTAATGTCAACGTGCACTTCGGTGGCAATCTCCTCCTCCTCCTCCAAAACTTTTTTCAGAAGAGCTTCCCTTTCCCTTGCATTTCTTCGATTTTCGGGAACTCTTCGAAGTCTTGACTGCCTCCACCTTTTCCTTCTTGGCGGTAAACAAATCATGCTAAGTCTTCTACGGCTGCTCCGATTGCATCTCCTGCTCCTTAGCCTCTGCAGCAGTTATATCACCTTCCAAAGACGTTGAGGGGTCATCCAAGCCATGGAGCGTCGCTATTTTCTCGGCATCCAGTCCCGGTTGTGAACTAGACGTGGATGTGGGAACTAGAGCAGAAATAGATACAATCTCAGAGGAGGTAAAAATGGTAGCAGGTCCAGACGCCGAAGTAGTTGGCGCATCGACAGGGAAAGTGGATGGACCTATAAGATCAAAGATGAAAGCATTAAACTCCTCTTGCTCCTGTGGCATAAGATGGAGACCTAGAATTCGGAAGAAACATGGATGTTACCTGGAACAAGGGAAGGATCACGAATAGCAACTTTGAACCCACCGGCGTCGGCTTCTTTTAAGGGATCCATCACATGAAGAGTAATATCAACTCCTAAACTCATCGGTTGGTCATGGAGCTGCTCCGATGGTTCGCCCACGTCGGAGGTAGAAGGTTTGGTAAGTGCATCAGCAGCCTCCCTCTCTCATTCGACTTGGAGAATCTCCTGGCCCTCAAGTAGCGCTGCCTTGGATTCATCATTGAGATAGGCATCTCGTAGCTCTTGATCGGAGTAAATGTCGCTGCTGTTAGCAAAACGAGACAATATTTCCTCCCAGACGAGGGTGAGGATGTGCGGAAACTTCGAGTCAAGATAGCTAAGACTTCCTTAATGCAACAGAGAGTGAACATAAAAGTTCAAGATTGTTGCATCCAGCTTCTCCATTTTCCGATCAAAAGCATGTTGGAGGTCCAAATAATTTGCTGTCCCCGAAGCTTTCTCAATCTCAACAGCAGTCTTGTGGGCACTGAGTTGTGTGACCCGAGCCTGTAACTTTGCGATGGTCTCGGCTTAGTCAGAGATCGTTTTATTGTGCCCCTCGATAATTAGATCGTGATCGACGATTGTTTTCCTTTGAGCTTCAATGATAGCATTGCAAGCGATCACTTCTTCCTTCAATTTAGCTTCTTCGCATGAGTATTTTTAGTTTCATCTCTCAAGACAATCTCGACCTTCTCATGCACATCCTTCAACTCCTTCATTAGGCTGGCGGTCCTACTGCTTTCCCGGAGCGCTCTGTCATTCTCCTCCTCCAACTATTTAATTTTAGCATTTCGATCGGCCAACGCCCTTTCAAAATCATCTTTCTCTGCTTCAAAAGAGAGGATCTCTTGGTAATTATTCATGTTGGTATCCGCTAGCTTCTTGCAAACCTTCTCCTATCTCTCAGCCTGCTCTAAATCATTTTGGAAAGCTTGGAGATGCGGCACGAAGGAATCCCGGCGAACGGGATGAAGATCCAAATCAAACTTAACCCCTTTTAAGAACCAACCTGGAAGCATGGCCTCAAGCTTAAGGGGCTCGAAGGAAGAGTATAGGCCGGCCTCCGGTGAGGATGAGATGTGCTAGGGGCAGTAGCAACAATGGAAGAAGATGAAACATGTGTTGGGGGCAGAATTGCGGCATACGTGATAGGAATTTCCTGGCCCATGGAAGTGTGTTTCGAAGCAAGCTTCGAAGGATGGGAGCGATAGTAAAACTTTGATTTCTTAGTCGGCTCATCTCAATCCTCATGAAATTTTATTTTCTCATACCCGCCTTTGTGTGAACGAGACTTATCTCTCTCCTCTTGGCGACGGGTTTCGTCTTCGATTTTTTTCCTCCGCCGGTACTCTTCTTCTGTCTCCCGAACTTGATGCCGGTTGTAGGAACGCTTGGGGTACCACTGCGAATCGGTATAGTCCTCGAAGTCGTCATAGAAGCCTCGCCCTCTCGTCATGCCTGGAAGAAGGCATACATGAAAAGTTTTAGAAGCATAACATAATTTAAGCAATTATATGAAGGAACAAAAAAAATATGGAAGCAAGTGTAATCCTAGTGCAACGTGCTGTGTTTCTAATATTGCCTAAAGGTTCGTCACAAACCGGAATAAACGGCTATCGAAGGTGGGGTTGGACTGATTGCGGTCATTATAAGTGGAACTGAGCTAACTGAGGGTGCAATATCGCCTGAGCAGGATGGAGTCGCGTCGAATTTAAAGTCTCCTTTCATTAGTGCATCGATGTGAACAAAAACGTCACTGAAATCTCCGAGCCCCGCTCCGACATTCTTTCTCGAGGAGTCAGGGTGAGTTTCAGCCTCAAGAATTTTGCCTTCATCACCTACATCAGGAAGAGATGGACTCAGGGGAACGGAGCTCATTCTTGGAGTCTTATCACAAGACTCTGAATCATAACCATCAGATTCCGACGAGAAGTAATCACTGACAGTGGTTTCATCGCTGCTACTTTCAAACTCTCCCTCTTCCTTTTCCGAATCAACCATGGCCTTGCCTTCTCTATGTACAAACTCTTCTTCCACCTCCTTCGGAATCGAGGGCATTCTAGTTGAACCGCTCAAACCAGCCGCAACGACTTCTTCCTTCTCATGAGCTTCATTAAGTGACCCTCTGGATGGGCTACCTATCTCCTGACCTTCCTCAGAACTATGGGACAAAGAAGAGGATCATGTGTGAACTCTGGCTCAACCAAGAGAAGGAGCTTCAATCTGAGCGATGGATCTACCCGGAGCCAACAGTCCGTATTGGCGCAAGTTCTCATCGGTCGGCAAGACCTTAACACACCGCTCCTCGGCATCGATAGCCTTTAAAGTTTGGGAAGTTTCATTAAGAGCCGCATCTCTGTCCGGCCTAGGGATAACTGCAAAGGACACGCAATCAGTTAGAAACCCCATTACAACACTTCAAAGTTTGGCTAACGGGAAAAAGAAGCTTACCTCCTGTCTTCCATCGGTGGTTGAACCCCTCGGGGCACCTAACAAAGAAGTATTGCGTCTTAAACTGTGATGGTTTCTTTGCAACCGCAAGACGATCTTTCAGTTCCTCTGGGCTTCGATTATGATTAAAGAGGGACAGTCATCTCTCCTCTTGAACGCCAGGACATACCGTAGCTCATCGAAACTCGGAGCACGGTGGAACGTCTACATGAAAAGGACGTGCAAGCAAGTAAGGATGGCGTAACCATTCGGATGAAGCTGGAATGGGGCAATTCCTAAGTTCGAGAGCGTTTCGCATAGGAAATCGTCGAAGTGAGGCACGACTCCATTTAAACGCATGTATCTATGGCAAGCGGTATACCCCGGGGAAGGAATATGAGCAAACTCGTCATTTGCACCCAGACGCACATCTTCTTTGGGAATTCCATGCTGCGTACATATATTGTGAAGAGCCTTAGCGGAAATCACTGACAATGCTCTTTCAGGAGGATTAAGCAGGACTCAAAAGTTAGGAGGCATGCGGTCCACGATAGGCCCAGCCGGAACTAATTGACTGTACTGGGCCTGCGAGGTAGATGATGATTCAGCTTCGGAGAGAACCGGGTTTCGCCCGCTTGACTTACGACGTGTAGAAAGCTGCTTCATTCTATATAACAGAACTCGCGTCTGAAAATGGTTAGGTAACTCTATCCTATATTCATAAGTTCCCTCAATCACACTTGAATTCTGAATAAACGTTAACTTTTAATCAACACGTTGGACTTCAAGTCCAAACTGGGGCAAGTGTGCAAGTGTAGTGCACTATCTATATAGGGTAAACTTGGTGCTCGATGCACTGCAAATGCCCTATACTGTGTAGATAGTTTGCTCACAGTGGATAAAAAGAAGAACTTCCCGTGTCAGTTCGTATTTCATTTTTTGTTTACTTCTTGTACACTTACCCATTATCGATCAATGGTCGATAATGGATCTTTCGTCCGAAGCAATGTGGGAAACTCTTCCCATTAAAGGAGCACTGAATGCGGGATAACCAAGCAGGATAAGCTCAAGTTCTCTGGGAGAATCGGGATAGACTGGTAATGTGTCATGCGAGTAGCGTCTACGAAACTGGAGACAAGTCAATTCTAGTCTAATGGACGAAGATAGCAAAACACGTCAAGCCTTGGGGCAAAGCCCGAATGTCATTCCAAGAGACAACTTGAGACTCGATTTACTATCTTCCTCCATTATACCACAATCAACTTGAACTTCTTGTAATCAACGTTGCAAGCGAAGACCAGACATCAATCATTGTACCAGCATAATAATTGACAAATCAATCAAGCAAAACCACCTTAAACTGATCGAAAGGCACGGCAAACAATAATCATGAATCAAATTCTAGATCGTTAGCGAGCTAATAATAGGTCTGCTACAACCCAACAATGAGCCAATGTTTGGTTGCAGCGAGTTAGGGCTTGATTTGGGTACAAAAAAGGCCTGAAGGGATCGATGACAAATGGATTCGAACGAAGCAATGGATCAGGTCGAGTGAATGAATAGGTCGTCGGGAATTTAATCGTTGGAGAGTTGGATCGTTGGAGGCTAGATCATGTAAAGGTGAAAAATAGGCTCGAGTCAAAGTGAGGAAGATATGGTCGGTTCGAGTATAAGTAGGCAGGCTGACGTTCGAAAATTTTTACTAAGTAACAGGGTCGCTAGCGACCCGACCCACCGTTGATCGTTGGCGACCCGACCTAACCTCATGAAGTTAGGTTGCTAGCGACCCATCCACACATGGATCGCTAGCGACCCATAAAAAAAATTAAAAATAAAATGAAAATGGTGATGATAAAGAACGTATATATGCATTTAAAGGAAAAGAAGGAAGAAAACTTCATTTATTCATCTTAAACCCGATCGATTGCAGCTGTTCATCACTCCAAGACATGCCAGAAAGCTACAAGCAGAAATGTAATATATTGTGACAAGTAGTAATAGTCAAAACCGAAGAAAGACGACCGATGACATTGGGCCAAGATATTCATAAAGCTCTAATGCCATCACTTGGAAATCAACAAATGAATGTTGAAAACGATAACTTCCAGAGCATGCCTTGTTTGCAACGAAGACGTACTCTAGAGGGCAAGTGTTATCTGGGTTTTTAACCCAGCAGAAACCAACAGAAAACAGAACAACCTTGTGTAGACAGGATGGTTTAGGACTTAACCAGAAAAGCTAGGACGAGGGATCGATAAGGACCAAGCTATATGACTAAGGCAGCGACTGAAATCAACAGAGCCGAGAAATCAGCATTCCTATATTCCAATCTGTAGCTGAACGTAAACAGCTAGTGAATTATCGTCAAAATGTAAGAGCAACGATAAAATGCTATAGGAACATCTCCAAGTCAAAACTCCAGAAAAATCCTAAGTGCATAGCTCATCAACGACTCATGCCTCTGCTCAAACCATCAAACAAACCAGATATGGAACACTATCAAAAGGAGGCAAGAATTGGTCAGTGAAACGAACCAAGTGTCGCCAGCGACCCATAGGCCATGGGTCGCCAACGACCCATGGTTTTGGCTCATTTTGCGAGCCAAAGCCTCTCTAGGTTGCTTGTAACCTACCTGCGAGCTGATGAAGACGGGCGTCGCCAGCGACCCATGGTTTTGGCTCGTTTTGCGAGCCAAAGCCTCCCTAGGTCGCATGTAACCTACCTGCAAGCTGATGAAGACGGGCATGGCCTAGAAGCTCCTCGACCTCTATAAATACCATCCCACCTGCAACACAAAGAGGATCTTCTCCGGACTGGTTGCTGAAGCTCAGTTGGAATTATTCTTCACTCTCTACCTCCACACAACTATCTCCAAAGGAATACACTGTTATTCTCCAGTGGATTCCATATTTGGAGATTCAATCTAGCTAGAAAACAATCAAACAACTCTTGTAACAGTAATCAGTCTATAGTAAAGTTATAAAGTGGACGTAGGCTTCATTAACAACCGAACCACTATAAAAATTCTCTGTCTTCTTTCTTTTAATGTTCTTTCTTTATATCTGTGATCTGTGGTATTGCTCTGTCAGGATAGGGCTGGTGCTTTCAAATCCAAACCAAGGTGTTGGTCCATTTTTTGGGTCAACGGTTTCTTACTGTACACTTCCTTGTATCATATTAGGCTGCACTGAATAACATGGATCTGAGCACCTTTGCTGAATTGATCCATGGACAAATGTTTCTTTTATATCCACATTGATTGTGACTATGGAAGTAGTGGTTGGATAAAAACCAAGTGAGGGCGGCTAAGGCCCTCCTTCTAACGTCAAAATGTAGGAAAGATATTTCGTTCCACAACACCCAAGATGATCACGGAGTGATTATAGTGCTATTTACATCCGCGCTTATGAATTAGAAAATTCAAGTAATATCGAATTTGCTTTAAGGTAGTGATTATGTTGTTGTATTCTTACATAATTAGAAAATAACATTCCAACTGTTTGTTGAAATGCCTCTTTAAAAATAACCTTTCTTCCCATCAAATTTCAAAACCAAATCCAACTCAGAGAATATAATAAAAAATGCGATAAGCAAATAATGGCATCGAGGTTTATGTGACTTGGATTTCAAGAAATCCCATGTCCATGGGAAATTCTATCTTCTATTATTTTATTTGTTATTTGATGTTTTTACATTACTGCATTGTTGCAAAGAATATTGTTACGTTATTGCAAAGAATATTTTTACATAGTATATTTACTCTTTTGGAAACTCGAAAACATCCTTTGGCACTACTATAGTGCATCCTTATTTATAATGCCGCCTTCCTCGTATTATTTGGTGATGTTGTCCCACCATGCTTCATTTACTCCATTGGATCTTTACACATGTCTTCCATCTGTTGCTTGCTTTAAGCATGTATGGATTGGTGACGTGGCTTTGGGTAGGAAGTTTTCTATTGGCGGGAAGATTTGATTTTTGACGGGACAATTTGGAAATGAGGCGGGAGCCATCCAAATTTGAATAAGTTAGATCTTCTTTGATTCTGCAAAGTAACTAGTCATTGAACTACATGAATGTGTAGGTAAAATTACATTGGAGGAGATTGTTCTTTATCCGCGGATGAATTGTATTAGTTTCCCTTTATTGGTACAGTGTGGTGTTGGATGTTTTTATGGTTTAGTTAAAAGATACTGCGCTATTTATATAGTATTGCCCCGAGGATTATCAGAATTGAGTTGTCTTTTCAAGTCTGCAATATTTGTTTGGCATTGTGCTGAGGATAAATGGAGACGAGTTGCGTTGCCCCGGCCTGTTGTGTTAGCTCAATACTATATGAACTTATTCTAAGCTGCTCTTGATTTTGACATGGTCAAGTTGATTGATAAGGGAGGCTTATATTTTGATGTTTACATGTAAGTGTGGACCTGCGCTATAGCGATGTTTGAGTGGCCCTAATAATATTAACAATGCATAAGCTTTTAAAGTAATGTTAGGGCTTCTTTGGCCATTTGATTATACTGCAGTCCTCCTCTTTCATCCCTCTCTTTGCTTTTCTGTGTTTGTTGCATCCTAATGGTGGTGCATTTCTTTATTAGTCTATTTTGATGGAAATACACTTCTTTATCAGCCCGGCTTTGATGTTGGACTATGGTGGAGCACTGCTTGGGTAACCCTATGTAAAACCCTTGGAATGCTTTTGATTCCTCATGGTATAGCTTAAAGAGTCACTAGTAAGCACAACACATGTCCATGGCTTGTTCAAAGTGACTCATGAATGTGTATCAGTGAAGGGTTGAGTGCAGTGCCTGTGTAGTCCGCTATGATCCTGCCTTAAAAAATCATTGGTATTGGATTGTAGTGCAGTTTCCTCAATGCCACATCACGTTGGTGGGACTCTTTGTAGCTTTGTTGTTTAAGGTAAGATTGTGGTGCAGATCTGTCAACTTGAATGTTAATTTCTGTTTGTGCTACATCCCTATTGGGGGATGGTCATTTAAGTAGATGTGCCACAGTTCCAATTTGAGATGAATATTAATGTTGTAGGTCGGTTCTTTTTATCTGGATTTGTTCCAATTTGGGATTGTGGCTTGGTCCAGGATATTAAAGGGTTGCGCAATTCAAGATGGTTTGGACATTGTGACCTAACTTCTCATTAGTGCAGTATGAGGTTTATACTTCAAAGTATGCCGGCTCAGTTCGGTTGCCACGAACTCGATTTTTGATTGGGATGTGATTGGCTAACTTTGCATATTGGAGTGGCTTCTCTTAGTGAGATTGGTGCAGTTTACAAGCACAATGCATTTATTCTTTGTTTGTCTTGCCACGGTCCTCTTTGGCTGTCATTAATGCTACATTGGCTGTAATACCTAGATTGCTTGCTCCTGCGCTAAGAATCATGTAATTAACGAGGTCATAAAAAATGAATGTGGCCATATGACGCAGTTCGCTTCTATTTGGTCGAGTTAGCTTACTACTGCACATGTTTGACTTCGTATGACCTTGAATTATGTCTTAAGGATACGTGACCTGATATTTGTCTTAGAGTTGTAGTGTGCGTTGGTTATGGTTATGTGTTTTGATCCTCCGCATTTCACTTCATAGTTTATTGTCTGACAGGTCTGCACATCATTTTGTACAACTTGAGAAATGATTGTAACACTTTACATATTTAAAAACTTAATAAATTTGTTTAATTATGTTATTTTATTTCTCTTTTCTTTTATATTAAATTGAATATTATGAATGGTTCACCCTTGATATTGATTTGATCAGTGCTTTGATATGCTATGGTGATGAAATCCATCTATATGGATTAGTGATATTCCTACTTTTGGTATATTTTTGTTTATGACGATTTTAATTCTGCGTAGCGAGGAATCTTAATAAACAGAGTTATAATACCGATTGGTATGGGACTTTCAGTAATATTTCTTCGATTATTCTTTAAATGCATTATATAGAATATTGAGGAGATTGAGTGCAGTTTATGAGCAGTGAATAAATGTTTGAGTATCATGAGGTAGTATGGGACGTCGTTGTGATATTTCTTCGGCTATTCAGTGTTAGTAAACGTCACTCATTTGGGGATTTGTTATGTATAATGATTCTTTTAGGTGGGTAATATTTTATACTTGTAGCCGTGTGTCGGCATGCGTTTATAGTAATGTATCAGCTATTATATGTATGTATTGTTACTGTATTTGTCTACCATTGTCTGACTCCCCTTACTGTGCGGGAGTAAACCAGTTTGGCTAGTATCCATCCTAACAGCCTAATTGTAGTGGTCGCGCCCTGGATTTGTGACAGCTTATTCTTATAGTCGTGTGTCGGCAGTGTCTGATGCCATGTGTCAGTGGTATATAGCCGCTTAGGGTCACCTAGGCAAGCAGTCTCCTACAATTTAAGGGGCATGTTTAAGGCCGTGACCGAGTCCTCGCATAGTCGAGTACATTGATGGACATGAGTCATGATGGCCATCGAGGTAACTAGGACTGTCGGAGGCATGTTGGAAGAACACGTGTGTAGTCTCCTGGGGCAAGTATGTCTCTCAGTTTCTCGTCTTGTTCTGGTGTGTGTGATATATAGACATATACTTAAGAGGTGATGAGCTGCGATTATACTTGAGACTGTGCCCAATGGACGATCAATCCCAGTATTCTTTTAGGCATGTGTCGCCACTTATGTTTTCATAGGCATGTTTTGCCTCTTATATTTCCATAGGCGTATGTCACCTACTATATCTTTTATCAGCATGTATCACCATTTATATATATATATATATATTTAATACACAAATGATTACTTATTACGTTTCTATGAGTTGACAGACCCAGGAATGTCTATTTATATATTTTTTCAAGTACTGTTGTGTTTACCCTATTTTACTTGATTATTTTTTATATATATTGATGATCTTATATATGGATGATTCACCCATTTGATATTATATACCTGATTTATTGTTTGACTTGATTTATATGGGTGCTGACATTTTTCCTACGCATGGTTTGAGGTTGATATTATTCTTAATGTTTTTTATTTTGTTTATGATACAACAATTATACCATTCATATAATTACAAGATATTTTGTCGTCTACATTTTACATATAGTCTGACTCGTGTGTTATTTATATAATACTCGTGCCAGTCCGACACATTTCAAGTTCAGGGACAATGAGACCAACACATATGTTTTCCACGCATAGTGCAGACTAGATATTCAGAATTGTAGATTATCATCCTATATTGTATAGTCTCTTGAGTGTATATATAACAACCCTAGATTTATAATTAATTAAATGAATTAATTAAATGGCCGAGGCGGGCTAAATAAGGGAAGTAAGGGGAAATAAATTAATGGAAAAAGGGTATGAGGGCCCAAGCCCTAATTATTGTGGAACAATGAATATTATTCTTTTCTATTCATTTATTTCATCCTACTTAAAATAAAATAAGAGGTAGAAAAGAACTTTAATGATGGCAGCTTAAAGAGGACAAAGAGAAAGAAGATAAGGAAAATGCAAGCTAAAGGGGACTAAGAAGACGAAAGCAAGATATCTTAAAGATCTAGGTGAATAATACTTTACCAATATATACCGATCCCTAATATATGGTCTCAATTTAGAATTGTATGTTTTTAAGTATGACGGGGTTAATAGAATTTCTATAAACAAATATAAAGGTTTAATGAATGTTTTAGGGTGAGAATGGATAAACATGGGATGTTTAGATGAGTTTCTCCCACTTTAATAATCTCAAAATATAATGGAAATTTTATATGACACTTGAATCATGAATTTAGAGATGGGTTTTTAGTTTGAGAAATCTCTTAAGCCTGTATGATTTTATATGATTTTTTGAAGATGGGTAACAAGAAAATATATAAATAAAAAACCCTTAAAAGTTCAAATGTAGATCAAAGTATGTTAGAAAAAGTGTTCACAAATTTTCTGGGAATTTATTAAGATTCCGATAAGGAAAATAAACTAAGAAGTGCTAAGTACTGCGCTAGGGCAAGTGAGAACCATGGGGACACATGACAATAAAATTATATAGGAAAATATATTAATAGGTGTCAGGTAAATGGGAAACCTATCCAATCACTTATTGAAAAGAAAGAAAAATGACACTGTAAATAACAGAAAGTAAAATCGGGAGGAATAAGACAACCACACATGTAAAGACGTTGTTAGAGATGTTAGGGTTAGCCTAAAAGGTGATCGGGTTACATCCCTACATTTATCAGTAAGAACTGCGCACAACATGAAGGGGTCCATGTTGTGCCATAATTAGGAAGGGAACGCTTAATAAGAAAAGTAGGAAGCACTCGGCCTTGGGGCAGGGTAGTACTGTGCCAAAAAAGTAGTAGACGAAACCTAATAAAGGACAAGTACATGGGACTCGGGGAGAGGCCAGGTTAGTACAAGGAAGAGACTCTATATTTAAAATTGGATTAGAAGGGCTATTGACATCAGGTGAGGACACCCACTCAAATGCACACCTTAGAAAAGTGTGGAAAGTCATTCAACTTCCAGGAACCGCGGAGCGGTTCCATAAATTAAACAAATGTTTAAGTAGTTGCACACCTTTGGAAGTTGAGGAGAGGCATTCACGAATGAACACCTAGGGAAGGTTAATAAATGCATTCAACTGTGCAAGGCGCTGTATTACTGTAACGACCCAAAATTTTCGACCCCGAAAATTCGACATTAATACGTTCACTATAGAAATGCCGAGCAATCAAACACCGGAAATTCTAGATTGTTAGGGTAAAGAAGAAAAAGAGGTAGAAGAAGAAACAGAAAACAACAGCACAGAATCTCACAATCGCAGCGGAACAAAATATAATATTAAATAACAACATTTACACAAGAAAAGCTGTAACTGTCTATTTACAGACAATATATCAGAGTACAACCATTTACAAATAAACTGCACAGTTATAACAACTTGTCCCTGACTACTATCAATACAATCTCAAATACACAGCGGAATATACTCCATACGTCTCTGCCATCCAGCTCGTCTCCTGAATTCCAGAACATCCTAACCTGGAAATCTGTAATACTCGGTCTGACCCAAGCATTACATTAAAGTAACACCCGAGTCAGGCTGGAAACCAGCGTGAGCAAACCCATATATCTTGAAATACTAAGTTATAAAGCTTCTTTGAAACCAGGGTAACTCGTCCATCACTACGAGTTCTTATCTTGTTATAGTCAAACACTTATTTCACAAAATAATATCTAAGTGCCGTTTCTTAGTTTCAATGGTCCAGTTACTTAATTTATTCCATTCTAGCCCATTTGATTCCATAATCAAATCTATAAAGAATTATAGATTACTAATCGAAGTGGTTCCTGATATTCGATCCCGGTCTCTTAGGATTCAATACTATCTTTTTAAACCAAGTTGTTTAAGTGAAGTTAATTCAATTTAAACTTTCAGAATGTCATATTCACACAGAAATTCATCACAGATAGACAACCCACATTTATCACGGTTCAACCAAAGCATTTCATATCACAGAACATCACTAATTACATATCAGAGATATCAAACAATCTAAGGCATTCAATATAATTCAATCATCCATAAGCAAGATCAATCAATCACAAAATTTATAATTAATTGAATTAATCTCAAAATAGATTAATTATCTAAGAATTAATTACCTAACCATGCTTGATTAACATTAATTAATTACAAACCATTAGTTATTAATTAATGAAATTAATTAATCATCCATCTTAAATAATTATCCTCAATTACTTATATTTATTAATTATCCCTTAATTAACCACATAAATTAAATAACCTTTAATTAATTACATTAATTAATTAACCCTTAATTAATTATCCTTTAATCATGAATTAATTAACCTTTAATTACTAATTATTTTTTTATTACTTACATTAAGTAATTAACCTTTAATCACTTAAGTTAAGTAATTAACCCTTAATTACTTAAGTCCTTAATTAATCTAAGATAAACCATTATCTTAATTAATTACTTAATTATTATTTAAATCTTATTTAATAAACCTTTGAAATTAATTATCATTAACATAAGAATTAACTTAAGACTCTTTAAGTTTCTTAATAATAAAAATCATTTCACCTTCTTTAATTAACTATTTAATTACATTATTTAAACTTATTTAAATAATGGTCACAAAATAAAATACTTTAGCTTAATTAGTTTTAAAATAATTTATTTTAAAACCTTTAGACAACCCAAAACTTAAATAAAACATTTACTATTTAAAAGAAATGGGTTAAGGAAAATTGTCTTAATTAAAACTTGATTTTTTTAAAATTTTAAAACCTATTATAAAGCACATTCGAATCACCCAGAAGCGAACCCGAGCCATCACCAATTCTACCCGATACCATTCCTGAGCCAGACCCTTTTTCTTCTTATTTTATTTTTAAAACTGTTATGAGTTGATAAACACTCACGCGAACAACACGAAGCAAAACCCGAGCCCATCCTTCCTTTTCCTCGAGACAAACCAGAAGAAAAACCCCACAAGAAAAACTGACACAGCAGATATGTTGTGCACCTGCACCCATCATCGACGACGATTGGGCCTCCAAGTTCACCTCCGACGAGTCGTCATCGACCTATCTTACTGATCCTGACCACCCAAACTCCCAATTGATCACGAAATCGAGATTCGACTCGATCGAACCCATAGAAACAAAACATCTCGACCTAGAACCGCCTCGACACGCCGATTTCGGCCACCAGAAATCACGATCCTCCACCCAGAGCTTCGCCATAATCTCAAGCTTCATTTCCCCCCACGACTAGACAATTCCGATTCACTGTCGACGGCGCGATCACCAATTTTCCAACCTCGACCAAAACTAGGTTTTAAACCCTACTCCGACACCTGGCCGCCACCACGGTGGTCAATAAAACCAACTCCCATTTTCCCCTAACTCACCAACTTCCTAGCTACCTCTAGAAGCGATCCCAACCTTCCTGAGTCCTACAATCACCAGAAATCGTTGAAAACCCAATTCCCGTTCAACCCACAATATCTCTTAATTTGCTAACTTAAAAATCTTGATATTACCATTAAAAATCTTAGTTTTCAAAATCGAATCAGGTTATATAGGTGGAACAAGGAATTCAGATGATCAATTTTCCTGATATATTTCATTTTCACCGTAATTACAATCTTCCCAGTAATCCACTTACTAATTACACTTATAATCATTTTTAAAATTAAGATTTAGTTAATACAAACATATTTCCTTGAAAGATCATAGCCTAAAAGAGATTGAGGGAAGAGAATTGAATTTTTGAATTGATTTTTAGTCTGTTAAACAAGAACAGAGGTATGCATATCTAAAAACAGGCATGCACATATATACACACAGCAACTCCATACTGATATACATGCAAAGCATATTTATACATCCATGCAAAACATTTCACAACATTACTTCCATTATTTATCACATGCATCAGATAATTAAGTAGATTTGGATTTAAAAGGTGAATGTTTACTCACGACATTTTTTGAAAACAGTGAACAGTATCCTGCTTTGAAAAAACCTGCTAGTTTGATCTTTGAACTGCAACTTGTTTTGCTTGTATTTAGTAGAGTTGATCCTTGAATTTATACTTGCTTTTTCTCAGCTTGAATTTGAAAGAGTTGAAGTTGTTGTCTGATTTTTTTTAGTTTAGTTTTGGTTTGAGATAAGATGAAAGAAAGAAAGCAAAGAGATTGTAAATTGTAAACAGCCTGGTTCTTCTTTATATTATTATCATAAAAATTACTCTTTGATCACTTTTTACCATAAACTCTTTTATTAAGAATTTTTAAAACACTTTTAAAAATCTATATAATATTACTAATAACCATCAACTACATAACCTCTGAGCTCGTACGTCTCAAAGAAGGGTGTTAAGCTAAGAGAATAAATTCTCTACCACCAACAGAAATGTATTTGATAGAAATCAGCTTTATATCTCAAAGTGTAATGTCAGACATACAACCATACAAGTCCATTCCGGGTTCGAACGGAACCGAAGGCACTTCCAAAGAAGCCCTTACAATCCGGGTATCAACAATCCCGATCGGACTCCCCATCACATATGGAGATCTCTATACCGGAGCAACTCAGTGCAGAGACAATCGATAGGCAATCCTTTCATTCTCGAAGATACCCGGTCTTCACCACCGTCTTCAAATGCACTCCAATTCATCGTATCATCATTCAGAATGGGTTTTATGACACAAAGTACTCTCCCGGCTAATCTGAATAATGAGCGTTTATTTTAAAAACACGTGGATATATAAATCACAAAGATTCACCCTTAATTATCTGATAATAAACGTTATAATAAAATAAATGGTTTGTAATAAATTAATGTTAATTAAGCAGGATTTAAAAGTAATTAATTTATTTGTGTTAATTAAATTAATTAGAATTGTATAACTAGTTATCTTGCTTATGGATGATTAAATTGTATTGAATGCATGTAGTGATTAATGTCTCTAGTCTGATAAATTATGATGTTCTGTGATATGAAATGCTTTGGTTGAACTGTGATGATGTAAGTTATCTATCTATGATGAATTGTTGTGTGAATATATGGTTCTACCTTGAGCCCTAAAGGAGTTACATTTGGGTGTAACGACCCGAAATTTTCGACCCCGAAAATTCGACATTAATACGATCACTGTAGAAATGCCGAGCAATCGAACGCCGAAAATTTGGTATTGTTAAGGTAAAGAAGAAAAGAGGTAGAAGAAGAAACAGAAAACAAAACACAGAATCTCACATTCACAGCAGATCAAAATACAATATCAAATAATAGAATTTATATAAAGAAAAGCTGTACTTGCCAATTCATATACAATACATCAGAGTTACAACCATTCATAAATAAACTGGACAGTTATAAATAACTTGTCCCAGTCTACAACAATATAACACCAATACACAGTGAAAAATACTCCATACGTTCCTGCCATCCAGCTCGCCACCTGAACTCCAGAACGTCCTTACCTGAAAATCTGTAATACTCGGTCTGACCCGAGCATTACAACAAAGTAACACCCGGGTCAGGCCGGAAACCAGCATGAGTAAACCCAAATAACATGTAATACTAAGTTATAAAACTTATTTGCAAACTAGGGTAACTCGTACCTTCCTACGAGTTCTCAAAGTCCATCACTTATACAAACAATATCCAAGAACTATTGCTCAGTTAAAGGCCCAGTTACTTAATTTATTCCAATTCCAGCCTGTTTGGTTCTAACTCACACTTTATAAATAATTGAAGTGGTTTCGGGTATTTGCTAATACCCGACCCCGGTCTCTTCAAATCCAATGATATTCATTAAACCAAAAGTTTAAGTTTAAACAATACAATTTATACACAACAATTCATCTCAATCACAAAGCAACACATATCACATATCGGAGATATCACATAATCCAAGGCATTCAATATCATTCAATCATCCATAAGCAAGATTAATCAACCACACCATCTCTAATTAATTTAATTAACCACAAATGAATTAAATTAATTATTTTAATTACTTTTAAATCCTACATACTTAACATTAATTAATTACAAACCAATTAATTAATTATTCCTTAATTATCCATCTAAAATTAATTATCCATAATTACTTTCATTATGTAATTATCCCATTGGTTAATTATCCTCAATTAATTAACCTTTAATTATTTATTAATTATCCTCTAACTACTAATTAATTTAATTAACCCTTAACAAATTAATCCTTTAATTACTTATATTAAGTAATTATCATTTAAGTAATTAATCTCTAACCACTTAACTTAATTAATCTCTAATTACCAATTAATTAATCTCTAATCATTTATTTATTTAATTTCTCTTTAATTCATTAATTTAATTGATCTTTAATCACCAATGACCCTAATTAACCTTAAGATAAACTATTTATCTTTATTTGTTACTTAGTTATCATTAACATATAAATTTAAACCATTTTACTTTAATTATCTACTTAATTACATTTAAAATTAAGTTTAAAATAACTTAAGAATTTAACTTAATAAATTTAAGTTAAACAAATCATATAACTTTCATAAATCAATTATTTAAAACATTTATTGATTATGGATGATTAAATTATATTGAATTCCTTGGATTATTTGATATATCTGATATGTGATTGTGATGCTCTGTGATATGAGATGCTTTGGATGAATTATGATAATGTAAGTTATCTATCTGTGATAGAATTGCTATATGAATTTGATATTCTGAATATAAATTGAATTGTTGAAACTTGAAACAACTTGGCTTAAAGATGACATTTGATTCGAAGAGACCGGGATCGGATATCAGCGATATCCTGAACCACTTCGATTAGTAATCTATAATTCTTTATAGATTTGATTATGGAATCAAATGGGCTGGAATGGAATAAACTAAGTAACTGGACCATTGAAACTAAGAAATAGTACTTAGATATTATTTTGTGAAATAAGTGTTTGACTATAACAAGATAAGAACTCGTAGCGAGGTACGAGTTACCCTGGTTTCAAAGAAGCTTTATAACTTAGTATTTCTAGATATATGGGTTTACTTACGCTGGTTTCCAGCTTGACTCGGGTGTTACTTTACTGTAATGCTCGGGTCAGACCGAGTATTACAGATTTCCAGATTTAGACGTTCTGGAGCTCAGGTGGCGAGCTGGATGGCAGAGACGTATGGAGTATATTCCGCTGTGTATTTGTGATTATAGTGATTGTATTCTGGGACAAGTTGTTACAACTGTCTAGTTTTGTTGTACTCTGATATATTGTATGTAATTCGACATTTACAGCTTTCTTGTGTAAATGCTGCTATTTGTATATTATATTGATCCGCTGCGATTGTGAGATTCTGTGCTGTTGTTTTCTGTTTCTTTCTTCTACCTCTTTTCTTCTTTACCCTAACGATCTGGAATTTCCGGCGTTCGATTTCTCGACATTTCTACAGTGAACATGTTGATGTTGAATTTTCGGGGTCGAAAATTCCGGGTCATTACATATACATTGTTAAAGAGAAATGAATAGAAACTTCGTTGGGTATGGTATTAAAATGTTAAAGAGCAATAAGTAAGACCTACACGAAGCATAGTACTCAATCACTAAAGAAGAATAAGATAGACGTGCATTGGACTCAGTATTAAAAAATTAATGAAGAATAAGTAAGACCTGCGCGGGCGTAGTACTTAATCTCTAAAGAAGAATAAGATAGATCTGCACGAGGCGCAGTATTAAAATGTTAATGAAGGATAAGTAAAACCTGCGCGTGGTGCGATACTTAACTGTTAAAGACGAATAAGAAAGACATGTACGTGGTGTAGTATTAAAATAATCAACAAATGCTAAGAAACTGCATGGGGCGCAGTATTGAACAATGGTAAAGTATTATATTATATTAAAGAATAATCTAAAATGGGAACTAAGTGGGGGCTGTGTTGGGAGCATATTAGTAAAATATTGTAATAAATCAAAGAGATGAATAAAATGGGAATTGAGTGGGGACTGCGCCGGGGGTGAATTAGTAAATTGAACTGCTTAGGGAAGCATAAGATGCAGATGTAGAAAAGAACCAATTGCATTGGTACTTTAAATATTCCACTCTTGATGTTTGAATAGTAAGGGGAAAACCTAATCTGTGTAGTAAGGGTTGGTCTCACTATATGATTGTTTTGGGTAAGTATTATTTCACACAAGACTTTATGTCCGACCTATGTTTTTATTATAGTTTTCCTTATAAACTCACCGGTGCTCTTTTGAGTAGGCCGAGTTTATGGGATTAGACAGGTATGAAATTAGAGCCTAGTACGAAGATCAAAGACGAAGCCTGAGGCTTGTAGCTAATAATTTTTTTGCTATACTAAGGAGTATGGGCCGCATCTTCATATGTAGACCCGACTATTTACTATGTTATTTTCTCTTTTCTTTGACCCCTGTGTGGGTATGTTTTCAGGATTA
This sequence comes from Allium fistulosum, assembly GCA_030737815.1. Taxonomy (NCBI): domain Eukaryota; kingdom Viridiplantae; phylum Streptophyta; class Magnoliopsida; order Asparagales; family Amaryllidaceae; genus Allium; species Allium fistulosum. Next base: position 1,285,043,739 of record CM060903.1, on the reverse strand, counting down.
ATCTAGACAAAAATATATGTAAAGGATGCTAAATTTTTTTGATATAATGAAAAATATGTAGCTGCTCTGTTTACTTTGTCTATGTTTAAATAATATACTAAACTCACTTACTTCGCTGGAAGATAATTCTGGGGATAACTACAGCATCATCGACATTCATCTTCGAGTCTCCAATTAGAGGATGTTACAATTTGGTATCAGAGCATAGGTTGGGGACACTTAAGTAAAACAGATCTAGAAAATAGGAACAATACTTAGAATAAGCATGCCCTAGGGAAGGGATGTGCTAATATATATATATATATATATATATATATAACGTACTAGTATTATACTATATAGACATACAAGAAGATATATATATATATATATCCTTCTATTGACGTTCCATTCCCTTTCTTTCCATTCCTAATAAAGACTTTCTTAATACAAAAAGCAAGATAGATCTGAGGAGTGGGCTAATTGTGGTAGGAGGGGCAAGTGTAAGACGGGAGGCTGAAAGTACGTAGATTAATGAATGGAATGAGGAAAGACTTCTAAGGGTAGTAGGGGAGGAAGCCGCACAACAAGCAAATGAGGCAGGCATGGATGTAAATGTCTTATGTAGACAATTTGTGGCTCAAATGATGAGGGCACCAGAGGCTATTCAGTCAAGCCTATAGTAGTGAGAGAGGATTTCCCAAAGATAAAAAAGATTACAAAAATTTGGAAGGGAAGGCATTTATAGGAAAGGAGCCTGCAACAAAAGTATTAAATTGGCTAAGAAGTTGTGAGCGCATATTTGGAGACATAGGACTGAATGATGAGTAGAAGAGACGGTTGGCATCAATTCAATTATGAAAGATGCACTAGACTACCGAGAGAAGTAGTTGCTAAGATCCCAGAGGAGGAGATCACTTGGGACTAGTTTAAAGAGAGGTTTGAGGCGTAGTTTATACTAGAATCTCAACAGAATGTTCTGTTAAGAGATTGATTTGAAGCAGGGTGACCTTACAATGGAGGCGTACATCTAGAAGTTCAATTCTTTGGCTAAGTATGACAGGGAGATTATCAACATTCCGATGGAGACGAATGAGAAGTATATCAGGGGCTTGAAGCAAGGTCTTGAAAATAAGGTAATGGCTCATTTAGCATCTTCTTTTAAGTTTGTAGTTGATATGGCTAGAAGGTATGATGGTATGTACCAAGAGCAGAGAAGGGTGGAGAGGAGACCCAAGGAAAAGCAAAAGAAGGAGTTCTGAGATGTGTTTGAATCGGCTTTAGGGTTGCCACCCCAAAGAGCGGTAGTGTTTTGTATTGACTTGCTACTAGGGACTGAACCGTTTGGTCGACCTCCTAGTAGAATGCCTCCAAAGGAGATAGAGGAGCTGAAGAAGCAGTTGGTAGAATTAGAAGGAAAGGGTTTTATAAGACCAAGTAGTTCACCTTGGGGTGAAGCAGTAGTGTTTGTGAAGAAGTCCGATAGGCCATTGAGATTATGTATAGACCATTTAAAGCTGAATGAAAGGATGATGAAGAATATGTATCCTTTTCCGAGAGGTGATGATCTGTTTGATCAGTTGAGTGGAGCTATGGTGTTTTTGCATTTGGACTTCGCCATTCGGTTTGATAACTGAGAGTTGCGAAGGAAAGCGTTCCTTTCACTGCATTTAGAACGAGGTATGGTTCATATGAGTGGTTAGTAATGTTGTTTTGTCTACCAATGCACCTGCATTCTTTGTAGACTTGATGAACATGATCTTCCAAGATAAGTTGGATAGATACATGTCGGTGCTCATAGATGACATTTTAGTGTACTCTAAGGATGAGGAGGAACACGCAGTTCACCTAAGACTTGTGCTGGAGATATTGAGACAACATAAGTTAAAGGCAAAGTTTTCTAAGTATCATTTTTGGAGAAGAGAAGTGAAGTTCCTTACGCCATGTGATTTCAGAAGAAGGGTTAGCTATAGATCCTTTGAAGGCAAAGGCAGTAAATGGGTGGAAAAGGCCTGAAACTATGACCAAGGTGCGAAGTTACTTAGAATTGGCTAGCTATTACCAGCTATTTCTTAAAGACTTCACTCGTATAACTACGTCGATGTAGAGGCTGGCCAAGAAGGGTAAGAAGTTTGTTTGGGCACAGGAGTATGAAAAGGCATTCCAGAAATTGAAGTGTAGATTGAAGAATGCACCCGTATTGGTAATACCTAAAGGGAATGATGGTATGACCATGTACACTAATGCGTCTGGTTTGGGGTTTGGCACAGTATTGATGTAGAAGGGTAGGGTACTTGTTTATGCATCTAGGTAGTTGCTACCCCATGAATTTCGGTATCAAATGTATGATTTGGAATTGCCAGCGATTGTCTTCATATTTAAGATCTGGAGACATTATCTGTTAAGGGAGAGGTTTGAATTGTATACTGAAATTAAGTCTCTGAGACAACCATTCTCTCAGAAAGAGTTAAACATGAGATAACAGAGGTTGTTAGAGTTTCTAGCATCATATGATTTTGGGATAGAGTTACACCAAGAAAAGGCAATAAAGTAGGTGATGCCTTAAGCAAGAAACATCAAAGTTGTTTTTTGACTATGATAGAGGAATGGAACACTTTAGAAACATTGTCTGCATGTGATGTGGAGTTTCAGTCTAGTGCAGGTTCAAGCAGTGCATCGAAAATGCTAGCGTGCTTAGAAGTCAGGCCTGCACTGGTAGAAAGAATAGCTGAACTACAAAAGGTAGACAAATTCTGTAGACATAGTAAGGAATTTTGGACTCGGGAATTGAGGCATTAAATGCGAAGGGGTTTAGTGTTGATAGAGAAGGCGGACTGTGGAAGAATGGTAGGTTGTATATTCCAACTACTGAAGAACTATTGAAGGAAGTATTGGACAAATCCCATCGTTCAAAGCTTACAATACACCCTAAAGGTACAAAGATGTACCGAGATATGAAGAAGAGTTTCTTCTGGGTGGGGATGGAGAAAGATTTTGGGTGAGTATGTGAGAAGATGCCTTACATGCCAATAAGTAATGGTGGAACATTAGAAACTAAGTTGGCTCCTGCAGCCTTTGAAGGTTCCAGTATGGAAATGAAATTCAGTATCTATGGACTTCATAGATGGGTTGCCGAGGATAAGGGCAGGGAATAAAGACATATGGGTCATTGTTGACAGACTAATTAAGTGTGCCTAATTCATTCCAGCGAAGGCTAAGAGTACTGTGCCAAAGTTAGCATAAATATATATGAAGATGATAGCGATATTGCATGGGATGCCTAGCACTATTATTGGTGATCAGGATTTATTGTTCACTAGCGCGTTTTGACAAAGTTTGTCAAAGGTATTAGGTACAAAACTATGCATGAGTATTGCATACCATCCAAAGAAAGATGGGCCGACTGAGAGGATCAACAGGGTCATGGAAGACTTACTTAGAGCATGCATTTTAGATTTCGGTGGATCTTGGGAGGATTACCTGTATTTGGTAGAGTTCTCATATAACAACAATTATCAGAGAAGCATTATGATGGCTCCATTTGAGGCGATGTTTGGAAGCCATGTAAGTCGCTTGTATGTTGGTTGAAGGCAGGGGATAGAATTGTGTTGGGACCAAATGTGGTGAAGGATGCTATTAAGAAGGTAGAAGTGATCCAAGCTAGAATGAGGGTAGTGCAGTCTAGGCAGAAGAGTTATTTCGACACAAGAAGGAAGGAACATGAATTTGTAGTAGGCGATCAAGTGTTCGTGAAGGTTTCTCCGATGAGGGGCATAATGCCCTTCGGAAAAGCTGGAAAGTTTGCACTCGGATATATAGGACCATTTCCGATCATAGAGAGGATTGGGAAGGTGGCATAAAAGGTGGATCTGCCTAGTGTTTTTGCCGGAATCCATAATGTATTTCACGTATCATGTTTGTAGAAATGCATTAGAGATCCGGGCTCAGTAGTTAGTCAGAGTGCATTAGAAAACCTAGTCAAAAATCCATGTATGACATATGTGCATAGATCGGTTTGGATAGTTGGTTGGGATGAGAAGCAGCTTCGGACCAAGGTAGTGAAGCTAGTGTGTATCTAGTGGATCACAGATCGAGAAGTCTGCACATGGGAAATAGAGGATAAGGCTAAGAAGATCTATCCCGAGTTATTCGTTTTGGGATAGCGCATGAGCTATGTATTTAGTTGTACTGCAGCAGACCATATATATGTATGAACATTATGGATGTTTAGCATATTAGTAGGTAGCACTAGTACATTTTATATTCATGGATTTGGAATTCATGGGTTTGCTTAGGGTAAGCATGGATTAGAGGAAAAATCCCTACTGAACCTTGGATGCAGAGTCCCTTCACTGGAGAGTGAGCAAATTGGACTTGGCAAGGATCCGGAGAGATCGAACCCTTGATTGGATGATAAATGACCCAGAGAGATCGAACCCTAGATTGGATGATAAATGATGTGGTGAGACCAACCCTAGAATAGACATTGACCCATATTACGATTTGAATGCCTTGTAATTAGAGTAAAAACAGATAAATCTTGGGCGAACACGGGATGATTTTGATATACGATATGATAACTTCAAATGAAAACAGACTGATTATGATTCATGACTAATATTTAAGCAAGAACTAGAGTCCTTAGCTATGATGGTCTGGAATGACTATGAGTTTATAGGAGAATCAGAAGGAACTGGATGATTCACCAAGTTCGAGATCGATGGATGGTCGAAGGGTTCAACTACCAAAGATTGACTACTACTGAAACTTGCTCTTGAGAAAAGTACACCTTACATTCATAAGGCGTACTTTGGGGGCTAGTGTTAACTATCTTTTTGACCAACCGGATTTTCAACTGGAATTAAAACGTCAACATGAAGACAAAATGGTTCACGAATTTGAAAACACGCTCAGAAGAGCAAGAAGATGGCACTCAACAAGTTTGAAGCAAAAATGGTGCTAAGTAGACCTCTCGGAATAGAGAAAAACCTCTTGGTACCAAGAGGAATTTCTTCCACTTGGCACTCTGACCTCTTATACTTCAAGTACAACCTCGAGCAATCATCCTAGAGTGCATTTCTCAAAGAATAGACAAGCAACTCTAAAGATTTATGAGAAGTGAGAAAAGAAAGTAGAATAAGATAAGCAATATCAAGGAAATCATCAAAAAGAGTGTGATCTTCATAACTCATGGAAAAGAGTTTGGAACACAACAAATCAGAGATAGGAGGACAAAACAGGAGAGAAAGAGGGGTTTTCACCCACAAAAACCACTGGGTACCTAGAGGAAGATCTCGGTACTGAGAGGTCTATATTGGAATTTGGGCCAGCATTCACTCTTTTGGACTATGGACTTGCATCTGGACTTGGACTTCATGGGCTTCTAAGTCTACTAGTAAATTCCTTTACAAATACCAACCTATAGTAATTAAGAGAGAACTTTTAGGACTTCTCCTTCTTTATCTCCTATCTTTCCTCCATTAGAATCGCTTGGGAAGAAACTATTTGCCATTCAAGGCTTTAGATCATTGAATCCCTTATACTATTGACTCTCAAACCTCTAATAAACAAAATATAATGTGGACGTAGGCCAGAGATTGCCGAACTACAATAAAATTCTGGTGTTCTTTTTTACTTTTTTGACATTTCTTGATAGATCTTAATATTTCCTTAGGTTTTTGGGTATTGAGCAACTTTTGGCATCAACAATCACATTATGACTCATGGAATTGGTAATGGTCAAAATTCCAATATTGTCCATATTCAACTTTATAGTTCAAACACAAAGTCCTTGGTTCAGTAATTATAATAATTATTAACCAAACTGCGCTGGCAAGTGACTTCGACCTTGAGTTGACATCAATTGGTCACGATGCTGACCTCATATAACCGAGCAGATGAATTCGCTATTGAATAGTGCTTCACTTCCAATGTTTCAACTCAACCCAACTATACTCGTTCGATGGATGTCATGCCATGATTTAACTATAATCAAAGTGGAGTTTCCACAATGAAGCTCGATAGTATTCTTAAGTCGATGGAATTGTGTAATATTGTCATATCAATATTTTCTGTTTTACCATAGTTATATTAACGAATAGAAAACTATCAAGTAAGTCATTCCATAGTTATCTAATAACTATCAGTACATAACCCACTGATGCCCGCAACAACCATGAGTAATACATTGCCTAACATTTGGAGAGTGTTACGTATTTTATTCTAAACGGATGTATCAATATCTAATCTTGATACATCTTGACTAAGAATATTAACACGGTATGTTTATTTTATTGTGATAAATCACTCATGGTTACAACACATCGTAATTACTATCACAAAACATACCATTTATGGATTTTCTATTATATAGACCTTCAATTTTATTGATTAATTAATACAACATATTATATCAATTTTAAAATAGAAAGAAAACCCATTTTATTTCAAAGAAGACTGGTTATCGAGTTAGATATATGTAACTATTACATAATTACCCCTTGGGCATACCCCTGCTCTATTAGTAAGTTGGGAATTTTTTTATGATTCAAATATGATTCAACGTGAGGCTTTGGCATGACTTTGGTGAGGGCTTTGGGCTACTCAGGGAAGTGGAATGCAAGGTAAAGCACGAGATTCGAATGTGAAAGTAAAGCAATGTATATGTGACGGCTAACGATCGATAAGGCATTCGGGCATGCGGTCCAAGAAGAGATCGAGGTGATGGACGTGGGATGTGGTATATTCCTACATGAGAATAGTTGAAGATCAAGGTAGCAATCGAGAAATAATTAGACACGAGATCGGTACGATGATCGGTCGTACGGTAACGTCGATGAGCATAGATGATTAAAAAAGCACATGATATTAAGGAAACTGTACCAGATTCAGGCAGATGTGCAAACACATGATGAAAAGTGGTCAGTATGAGATCGAGAAGATGTGTGGACAGATGGTTAGTATATATGCCATGGTTCGAAGTGATGTTGTGCTTGAGAGGTCCGTTAGAGTCTAAGCAGATGCTCGACAATAGAATCATTAAGTGGGAAACTCATTCAGGTCGTAGCATGGTTCTTGTGCTATGGATTCATTTATACGTACGTTTTACGATTCCAGGCCAATCCTTCGGGAGGGTCTGGAGCAACGCTTATGGGATACTTGTATCCAGTAGAGGAAGCATATATATAGACACTAAGAAGCACTACAATGATAGGGATTTTCAGTATTTCCATAAGGGAGTCTAGGTATGTATAAGGGCACTTGTGTAGCAAAGAGGTCATATAAGAACGCTCTGTACTGTTCGCGGACTCTCAAATGTAAGAATCTATATAAATCCAAAGATCACATAGGGTTTAGTTACTCCGTTGATATTTCGTTCAGTGTGAGATGATGGTAGATATCAGTTATTTTAACTTATCGTATATGATAGATATGTAAGTATATATAATGAATTATTCATACTTATAGTTATGCGGTAAGTTTAATGACATTGTTCTTAGAGGCTTTTGGGTTTCTAGTATGGTTATTACTAGCATGTGTTAACTTTTTGGTTGCAAGAGAAGATAAGGCTGAAATATGATTCCCTATCCTTCGGGATGGGTTTACTTTACTTGTTTATGGGCCATCTGGATTACTTTTAAGCCACATTCGTGGATAGGATAGGCTATGTCTTAGTAGTTTCTTATCTTACTTTCATATAGTTTTGATATATAATATTTTGAGATATTTCCTCTCAAACCAGACTTTTTGTCTGACCCGTGTTTTGTCTCTATCTGCTTACATCATGACAACTCTTGAGTACTCGATTGAATAATTTGAAAGTTAGATGCTTTTGGGGATGTGCTTACAGGACAGATAGAGCATTATAGAGACGATGTCAATGTTTATGATATGTATACTTGTTGTTGTAGTAGTACATGATAGAATGTCACTTATATATAAGACTCATTGTATCAGATATTATATTCAGAACTCCGTATGTATGGAGTTGTTGTATTCTGACTTCCTATATTGATATTTTTTTATCAATTGCTTCCTCTAGAGCAGTCTCTTATATATTGTTTAAAAAATTTTGTTCATGTATATTAGTATATTATAAGTTATCAGTCCACTGTGGGTTTTTATCGATATGCCTTAGTCATGATGTTTTGTTTTAGTTTTACCTTAACAAACTATCTTTTGTAGTATTTAGGAGTCTAACATTGTTATTCGACCTTGATTCAGAGTATTACGAAGGGTGGGTTATTACAGTTGGTATCAGAGCTTAGGCTGAACACTTAAGACCAAGGAGATCAATTTTTGTTAAGCAACTTGGTAGGAGATAAGTTGAGAGAGCGTACTTGTATTTTTCCTACTATATAATACCGCATATACCACTTGTCTTCTGAAATTTGATTTATTTCGATCATAAGTTGCTAAGGTATCTTCATTTTAGGCTATTAGTACGAGCAGACAGGATACATAAGTGACCGGATAAGCAGACAAACATGCTTGATTGGTTCAGAGACTATTTGGCTGCCGCATGAGATGTTCCACCGCTCGGGAACATTCCAGTAGTTGCGGTAGGTGTTGGAGGTGGTGTAGCTCATAGGTTACCAGTATTTCTTACTCCACTAGCTTTATACTTCCCAAAGTTATGTCAGGATATCCTTAGGCATGGCAGGAAGCCATATCTGGGTTTTGAAATTTTTGCTGACACACATGCTTGGATATGTACATGTGAGAGGGCTTTTGTCAACACGAGCTTATAGGATGTTCTCATAAGGAGGATTGCTTCCCAGCATCTTGAGGAGGCGGCTTTGGCATGGTAGGACATAGTGGTAGAGAAGATTGATGAGTAGACCATGACTTGGATTGATTCTAGATGTCGCTTTGAGTCTTAGTTTATTTCTAAGACCGAGAAGGGCGTGCAACTTGAGCATTTCATCCATTTGCAGCAGGGTAGCTTGTCAGTGAGGGAGTACGTTAGCCAATTTAATCTTTTGGACAAATTCAAAATGAGGTGAATGATACTCCATTAAAGAAGGCAAAGAAGTTTGGCAATGGTCTTAGTGCATCGTTTAGATATTCATTCCTTAGTCATATCTCAACAGGGGCCACTTTGGAGAGCCCTGTGGAGATGACTCTTCTTCATAGGAGCACCCATGAGCTGCCAATGGATGTATAGAAGGTGGAAAGCAAGCCGGAGTTCCAACCAAAGCGTGAAGGCCAAGATACAAGGAAAGATCAAGTTATACGAATAAGAGAGATGATACAATGTTCCACGCTTATGGCATAAAGGGGCATTTCGCTACAGAATGCAATGCAGCCATTAGCTTTGTCACTTGAAGAATGATTGTCCTATACTTCAAATGGGTGGGAAAGTAGCAATGACTTATGCTTTGCATGCATTACTGGGTCCTAGCAAGCTTATTGCTCAGGAGAAAGAAGGAAAGAAGCTCATGTAGTGAGGTATGCTTTACATTTAAGATACATGCTTATGTTCTTTTCGATACTTGAGCTGTATATTCCTTTATTGCTAGTTAATTGGTAGATAGACTAAAATTGACACCTTTCATAGTAGGTAAATTCTTTTGTAATGTTAAATCTTGTATGAGTAACCATAGTTGGCAAGCTAAGGTGTAGTGACCGAGAGTACTACCATTTAAACTTGACGGACGGGCTTTGGTGTTGAGTGGAGTTGATAATTAAGTGTGACTTGGATTTGCATCCATGTAGAATTCAATGTGTAAGGACCCACCGTTTCGACCATCGAAATTCAGCACTCAATACATCCATGGTATACAAGTGCCGAACATCCAATCGCCGGAAATACAGTTTGTTAGGGTAAAAAAAAAAGAAAATGAAAAAGAACAGGAGAAACAAAATCTCATAGCGGAAAGATCACATATAATATAACAAAGATAGTAAAATCTACCACTCTAAAATACATAATATATCAGAGTTAAAAACTAACCTCATCAGCTTGGACAGTTATAAGTTCCTGACCTTACAATTGATGATGAGTATATATAATAATACAGCGGAAATTAAAAATACTACAATAGGCGAACATCCAGCTCTACTCCATGAGCTACATGTCCTAACAACGAAAACCAAGAAAAATACTCAGTATGACCCGAGCATTATAATAAAATAACACCAGGATCAGTTTAGAAAAACCAGCATGAGAAGACTCAAGAGACATTAGGAACATATAATAATTCTGTGAGACCACACAACTAAGCACGGAATGAGTTTTACCTCACAAGAACAACTTCTAGACATGAATGAATGGGAGCAAATTAAACAAAACCAAAACTTAAAAGGATGGATATAAACAAGGTCAAAATCCAAACTTAAAGAATGGAAACAAATAATTAAACATCGAGAAAAGCTCCAGTCACTTCTCGATACAATTAAGAAAACAATTCAAAGATTTGAATCAACAATAAGGATAAGAATTTTTTTCAACAATGAGTAGGAGGATGCGCCCTCCTTACCAAAAGTATACCTCTAGACAATATGCTTGAGAGGGTCATTTTCTATGTGACTCTCTCAGAAATGTACTAGCCGGAACCTTCCAACCTTACCGAGTATCTAAGTATTTCACATCTCCATGCGCATACAATCGAATCCAATTTAGAGCGGATGTGAAGATACCATAATGGGAGCAACACCACAGAGCTAGACGCCCACACGCTCTTTGGTTTTAATCATTTCCGACAATGGACATCAATGCTCAGATGAGCAACAAATCATCTTAAATTGACGATACACAAAGAAGAAAGCTGAATTAATCGTCAATAAATAAACTATCGAAAATAATCAAAATGATCGTATGTGGAAATTAAATCTCATACCCTTACCACTACTCGTCGATTTCAAACTTGTACCATCCCTTGGTTAAAAATGAAGTCGGGAAAGTGAAGGCAGTGTTACCTCTAGGCATTGCCTTGACAATAATTTTAAACTTCAAGATGGGGACGAATTTCCATACATCAACGTTGAGTGCTAAGAGTATGACAAAGTCCTTTCCATATAAGCAATACCGTTTAAGGAAATTAAATTTCTTATCCTTTCTGTAACCGAATCAAAACTTTTAAACTCTTAAAAACAAAACTTGTACTCGGTTTTCACATCAAAAATATTTGTAAAACACTTTTAAAAACACTCTTTAAAATTATTCCTTTTTAAAGATCAAATTATATTTCTAAGTGTATTAAAAAGGAGGGTCAAAAACAAATGTCGTTAAAACATTATATACTATAATCCCAAAATAATTTACGCTTGGCTTTATTTTTAAAACAATTCCTTTTACAAGATTTCTCATTTATAAACTTTCACACAACATTTATTACCTTAGAAGATAACAAATCAATAAAATGCTTTTATAAATTTAAAAACAATGTTAAAAATTTTGAAAAATAATTGATTTGCTCCTTTTATATATTTAAAACCACATTAATTATCCCAAGAAATAATTTATCAAATTTGGAACTCCTTTATTAAATTAATTAATTATCTTTAAACACCTTTATTAAATCAGATAATTAATTATTTCGAACAACTTTATTTAAACCAATTAATTAACTTCAAACATCTTTATTAAATAATTCTAAACACCTTTATTAAATCATAATTAACTTTAATCACTTTTATTAAATCAGTTAATTACCTTTAAACATCATTAACATGATTATTAATTAACTTTATTACAATTAAATAATAATTCAAAATATATTTAAACCCTTAAATTCTTTCCAAAAACTTATACAATGCTTATAAACCCATTTAAAAGGAATTTACAAAATATTTAAGGTAAGTAACCTTTATAAACCTGAAACAACTTTAATTATCCCGAAAAATAATTAAATCCAATTTATAATCTTTTGTAAATTTTTAATCGACATTAATTATCTCAAAGGATAATTAATCAAATTTATAATCTTTTTATAAATTTTAAATAACGTTAATTATCCCGAACGATAATTAATTCAATTTATAACTCCTTTTATAAATTTTAGCCAACATGAATTATTTAATTTCGAAATTCTCAAAATACTTGTAAATATAGTTTTAAAACCATTTTCAAAGTGCAAAACACTATCAAATATTTATTTTATGGAAATACAACCTCATATTCCATGCACAAAAAGGATTTAATAGGATTATATTTCATAAGTGATGGTATAGCGATAATCGCTATAACGACACTTACCCAATTCAAACAATATGTCACAAATATTTCAACCAATGAACAATATAAGCAACATCAGAATACAAGTAAATAAATATTGACGAGAAACCCTTTAGGGTGTCTCCATAAAAGTCCGTTATAAAATACATAGTTGTATATGTGTTTTTGAAGTGTTCCGTTGAAACACCCCCACACCCCTTAGTATACCCTAAAAGGGCACACTAAAAGATGTGGTGTGTTATAGGTATAACTAAAGCATCACAGAGACTAAGATTCACAATAAAAATAAATAATAACAGCGGAAACATTTAAATGGTAACTTATTATTCAAAATAAAACTTCAAAAATAAGTCTGAAAAACATCACATGTCTCAAATACCAAATACATATGTCTTATGAAAAATAGATCTCAGTCTCATAAAATCAGAGTACAATAAAAATAAAAATCATCCCTCTCATAAAGTACCAGTACATCCAAAGTAAAATGGAAAGAAAACTGAAAGGAAGAAGAATACGTGAAGAATGAGAAAGCTCTGCAAATGGGTCTCCAAGAAATCAAAATCTACTGTCCTTGCCTCTACTGGCCTATGGGGGGAAAGGGGAAATAGTGGAGTGAGTCAGACTATAAGTCTGGTGAGTGGAAGTAATTACTAGCATTTCCAAGCAAGATAAAGATAATAGACTAAACAACAGTTTTAGTATAAAGGAAATAAAGGAAAAGATAAAGCTGGAAATAAATATTGTTTAACTGTATGCTTGGATTGTTTGCAATTGCCTTAAACTGGTTTGATTAGGCTGAATTCCTAATCCTATTTTAGTTAGGCTGATATCCTAATTCTACCCATTGATCGGCCTTCTATCTCTATTGTGCCACTGTGAGCTAGTCCAATCCTATTGGTCCCATAGCAAATGACACCTGTTTAGTGCTTGGAACGCAGTAGCGAATTATCTACTCTAATCGATGCTGCACGCTCGGTCATCGCCGGTACACGCTAACTGTCGCTCCCTCTTGTGATCTCTTATTTACCCTAATCAGCATAAGCGTGGCCAGCCTCACCTAATATGTTGTGAGACCATCAGTCCTAGTCTGAATGGGTCCTGCCCAGCCTCACCTAAGTGTTTTGTTAGACCATCAGTCCTAGTCTAAAAGGGAATGCTGCCAGTACTAGCCCTAACAAACAAAATCTAGTTGCGCTCCTTGCCCAAATCACCCGATTTGAGCTTCTATCTATTGGTCCCTTATTTACCCTTGTTAGCATAAGTGTGTCCAAACCTCACCTAACTATTGTGAGACCATCAGTCCTAGTCTGAAAGTGTCCTGCCCAGCCTCACCTAACTATTGTGAGACCATCAATCCTAGTCTGAAAAGCAATGCTGTTGGTACGTGCCCTATTTTTATTCTTGCTTATTAACTTAGTGTAAGTTTTAAAAATAAGTCTCTTCTATTATTTCTGCTGTATTTGCTTATTAACTTAATCTAAGTCTTAAAATAAGCCTTTTCTGTTATCTCTGCTATATTTTCTTATTAACTTAATTGTAAGTTTTAAAATAAGCCTTTACTGTTCTTTATGCTTAATTATAACCTACGTTATAATTGTTATTCTTCTTTTCTATCTTTTTAGTTATAACCACTAGTTATAAACATGCTTGCAATGTCTCAAATTTGCCTATTTCGGTTTATCTTCTTTTTATTACAGTCTTTCTTATTTTACATCTAATTTCTGTAAATTTAGTGTTTATTCTATTTTAATCCATATTTGCGAATTATACTCTTTTTAATATTCTATTTGCATAAAAAGGAATAAAAAGAAACTAACATTTACAGGCTAAATTCTAACGTAAAACATATGTAAATAAATGCTAATAATTGTAAATAACTGTAACTAACTGAATAAAATAGATGAATAAAAATAACTGAATAAAATAGACTGAAAAGAACTTTAAAAACTAGCAGTAAATAAATTATATAAAAATTGTCTCAAAATTGCAGAAAAACTACAACTATTGAGAACCCTATTATTTTAAATTACGTAAAAATCTTAAATAATTACTAAACACTCACCTGTGGTCCTTAGCTCTAGTCCTTGGCCTTCCCGCACCAACTTCTAGGGTGTAAAATATTTTAATTAAAAAGATCTCCTCCCAAGAAAAATGTTCTTTTTAGGGTCCAACTTCAGGCAATGAACCCACTTGGGAGAAAATATGAATGAGAAAAATAGCTAGGTCTAGGGTCTTATTTATAGTGTCATAGGCTCACTGGAAACCGTCGGATGGAAGCACGAACGCACATGATTGAAGAAAAGTTGCAAAATGACAGGTTCGAACAAAAATGGGTGAGTCTACGTACAAAACTAAGGCGGGTCGACCTTTATATTTTGATGGTCGACCTATAGGTTGACCTGGCTATTGTGAGGGTCGACCTGGCCTTAGTTTGGGTCGACCTGACCCTTTTTATTATTATTTTTCTTCTTTTTAATCCACTTCTTGTTTAATTCGTATCTTCTTCATATTAACTCGGATTTGAAAAACTATATATGGAAATTGATCGAAAAATCGCCACGGATACAATGGTGCAACTCCCTTAGATCGATTCTGATTATTTCACAAAATTATTTTATTATTTAATTAATTCGTTAATTAATTATTATAGCACAAATTTTGAGTTGTTACATTCTCCACTCCTTAAAGGATTTCGTCCCCGAAATCTCTAAGGACAGAAGAATGAAACAAATATTTTATCCAAATTCTACAACCATATACTCGACCACCATCCATTACATCCATTGTCCTTAAGTTTTCTAATGAAATTTATGATATATGCAATAGTGTGGTGTCAATGTCCCTAACTAAGGCAAAATATTAGGCGGTCTACTGATTCAGTCGACCTCCTTTTATGCAATCATGTCTGTATCATGTATCCAAATGAATGCAAATTCCTAATGACAACTGATAGATCTATATGCATGCTACAATCATCATCCAAATGCAACAATCATATGCTAATCATCCATTTATAGCAACCATGGAAATAAAATAAAAATGCAAATGAGCACACATCCATATGCATATGCTTTAGTGACCTAGTTAGGCCGATCCCTAAGAGATAATAGTGCCTAGTGTACATATATGCGTCCATTAGCATCCATTAGAAAACTCTTGCAACCACTAGCATCCATCATACATAACATGTTCTAGTACCTTGTTTACATCCACTCTACCATCCATAGGTTAAATCCTAAAATCTACCCTCCCAAAGGATACTAAAGGAAAGAACCTATTCAAAACTAAAGATGGAAATAGGAAATTCAAAACATACCATCGAAAAGAAACAGATAAGAGATACGTATTTTCTCCTTAGCCTCCCACGTAGTGTCCTCAATGCTATCTCCCCACTACACCTTAACTAAAGGGACTTTCTTATTCCTAAGTTTCTTGATATCACGTCCAACGATCTTGGTAGGAATGCGACGAACTGATGCTTCTCTCTCCACTTCAACTTCTTTAAGTTGGCTAGGTTCCACTACCTCTGCTAAGTCATGTAAGCACTTCCTCAAGTGCAAAACATGGAAAACATCATGAACTCCTGCGAGCCTCTCCGGTAGCTTTATCCGATACGCCATCTGCCTTACCCTTTCCACAATGGGGAATGGTCCTACGAATCTGAGAGCAATTTTCCCACTTGATCCAAATCTTACTACCTTTCTTAGCGGAGATACCTTAATGAAAACCAAGTCTCCTACCTCAAACTCAATATCCCTTCTCTACTTATCCACATAATATTTCTGCCTATCTTGGGCCGTCTTCATTCTCCTTCGAATCAAATCAATCTTTTCTGAAGTCTCTCCAACCATGTCGATATCAAGTAGCCATCTCCCCGTAGACTCCAACCAACACGAAGGCGACTTGCACGGTCTTCCATAAAGAGCTTCAAAAGGTGCCATCCCAATGCTAGTTTGAAAACTATTATTATACGTGAACTCCACTAAAGGAAGATGCTCCTCCCAAGTTCCTCCAAAATCAAGAATGCACATCCTCAACAAATCCTTAAGAACTCTATTAATTCTCTCCATTTGGCCAACTGTTTGAGGGTGATAGGCCGTACTCAATCTAAGTTGTGTTCCTAAAGCCTCTTGCAAGCTTCTCCAAAACTCGCTAGTAAAGATAAAGTCTCTATCGCTCACTATGCTAGAGGGAACTCCATGAAGTCAGACTATCTCACGAACATATAAGGATACCAAATAAGGTGTCATCCTCTTACTCTTGACCGGAATTAAATGGGTGCTCTTAATCAAACGATCTACAATCACCCAAATACGGGTATTCCCCTTCCTAAATCAGGGTAAACCATCTATGAAGTCCATAGAAACACTATCCCACTTCCATTCGGGTCCATCCAATGGTTGAAGCAATCCGTCGGGCTTCTGCTGCTCCGCCTTAACTCTTTGGCAAACAAGACACTTGGCTACAAATTCTGCCACATCCTTCTTCATGCCGCTCTAATCAAACACTCTCTTCATGTCCATATACATCTTATCACCACCCGGATGAATAGTCATTTAGGAATGGTGTGCTTCTTCAAGAACAGCTCTCATCAAATCACTAGTGCGGGGGCACAAAGTCTCCATCTCTCCTTAGCCACCCTCTACTATCAATAGAATAGCGTGGAGATGTCTAGAGACTTCTCCGATGCTAATTCTCTCTAGAATATCCATAATCTCTAAATCCTCTCGTTGCCTTGAGCCAATCTGATCAATGAGGGTAGGCTTAACTTCAAGTGCTGCCAACAATCCAGGGGTGGTGTCTGTAGAGGGCTTAAAATCAAAGGTGGAAATAAACTCTAAGCTTTTCCACTCCACGAACATTGGACTAAGGGTTGCTCTCTTCCTACTTAACGCATCTACAACCATGTTCCCTTTACCGGGGGTATAGGCTATCTCAAAGTCATATGATGCTAAAAACTCCATCCAACACTGCTGCATCAAGTTTAAAATCCTTTTGTGAGAATAGGCACTTCAATGATTTGTGGTCAGTGAAAAGCTCGAACTTCTCTCCTAGCAAGTAATGTCTCCAAGACTTGAGCGCGAAAACAATAGCAGCTAACTCCAAATCATGGGTGGGGTAATTCTTCTCATGATTTCTCAACTGTCTACTCCCATAGCATACTACCCTCCCCTCCTGCATCAATACTGCTCCAAGACCCGTCCCATATGCATCAGTGTTTACTGTAAAAGGCTTAGCTCCGCCAGGTAAAACTAACACTGGTGCACTAGTAAGGGACATCTTTAGCATCGTGAAGGAATCCCTACAATCTACATCCTACACGATTGCCTCATTCTTCTTAGTGAGGCGAGTAAGTGGTGCTGAAATCTTAGCGAAATCTCTGATAAACTTCCTATAATAGCCAGCCAAACCTACGAAGCTTCTAACTTCGATAGCGTTCTTCGGGACCTTCCAATCTTGTACTACTGCTACCTTAGCGGGATCAACAGCTAAACCCTCTCTTGAGACCACATGCCCCAAGAAACGCACCTCCTTGCACCAAAAGTGACACTTTGAGAACTTTGCTTTCAACGGATGAACACAAAGTGTGCGAAGAACCTCCTCAAGATGAATAGCATGCTCTTCCATACTCTTGGAAAATACCAAAATGTCATCTAAAAATACTACATCAAACTTATTTAGGACATCTCGAAAAACATGGCTCATCAAATCTACGAAATAGGCTTGGGCGTTGGTCGGTCCAAATGGCATAACCAACCACTCAAAGAACCCATCGGGTGTCCTAAATGTTGTCTTATCGATGCTATCGTCAGCGACCCTAAGCTGATGAAATCCAGTAGCTAAATCAAGTTGAGAAAATACTGAAGAGCCAGCCAACTAATAGAAAAGATCGTCTATCCTAGGAAGTGTGTAACGGTTCTTCTTCGCAAGCTTATTCAACTCTCTATAGTCTATGCAAAGTCGAAGGCAACCATCCGCCTTTGTAGCGAAGACGACTTGCGCTCCCCACTCAGATATGCTCCGTGTGATGAAGCCTTTCTCCAATAGCTCACCAATCTGCTTGCTTAACTCTTTCCTCTCCCTAGGAGCCATATGTCTCACGGGTAATGCCACTGGCTTAGCATTGTCATTCAGATAGATCCTAGAGTCGATCTCTCTCTTAGGGAGTAGTCCCCTAACCTTCTCAAAAACATCTGGGTAATCTCTAACGGCTGGAACGGAATTTAACTCTCCTAGTGATGAATCAAGGGAATAAAGAAAGCTCAACATGACTGACCCCTATGGGTCGCAAGAAACTTGAGAGTCCTACCGCTGCATGTCTCTAGCCTGATGACTCTCCTCTCAAAGTCCAATATCGCACCATAAGTGGATAGCCAATCCATCCTCAAAATCATCCCATATCCCGAAAATCCCAGTACATAGGCGTCATAATCGAACTCTACGCCTAGCATAAATTTTTTTCAAACCACTACAAATCATGGATAAATGTGCCGATCCTCCTATGGGGTTTGAAACTACTATAGGGTCTACTACTAGAGAAATATCTTAGTGCAAACAATCAACCAAGGAACTAGAGATGAAAGAATGCGATGCTCCAGAATCAAAAAGAGTTCGAATAAGAAAATCCAAAATAGAGATCAAGCCTTCTACAGAGACTTTCCTACCTCAATCCGGTCCACTACTAGAAGGTACTGCATCCAAAGACTGTACTTGCGTTGTAGGTGCGCCTGCTTTCTGCTCCGTCTTTTGAGGACAAGCCCTGCTAAGGTGACCAGGCTGCCCACAGTTGTAACACCTCCTTTTCATCGTGTCCTTCTTACAGTCCTTTGTGAAATGACCAAGCAATCCACAACTATGACATTTCTCCCCTTTCTTGATCTGTCACTTCTGAGGTCCTCCTCCTTTCTTCTTGTCCTTATCCCTCTTATTCTTCCACCACTGCTTCTTAGAGATTTCTGATTTAGGAACCTCCTTAACCTCTTCTTTCAGCCGCCAAGATGCAAGTTGAACTCTCTGTCGGACCTCTAATCCTAACAGCCCAAATATCCACTCTGTATTCCTCAACCAAGCTCGTGCCCCTACGAAATCCTCCATGCCAGAAAACGTCTTTCCTCCTAGATTAGAGAAGTCCTTGCATAGCTTAGAAAAATTGGCTACTGCAGGTGGATTATTGGGATCTCCACCCGTCGGTGCTGGATTGGGCGCTTGCCTTGCACCTCTGGTGCCGTAGCCTGGAGGTATCTACGAAACCAGCCAGGGACTTGTACACCCTCTGGAAGGTTTGGGGCGTCCACCATTCTATGCAAAGAAAAGAAAATTTAGGCTCGAAAGAATCGAAAGAAGGTTGAACTGAACTTTGAGAGGATTTTTATAAAAACTCTCTTATACTTGAAAACCATTTCTATAAGAGTTTCTTTCTGAAAGATACTTTTAAAGATATGTTACTTTTGAAAAATACTTTACTTTTAAAACAAGTCTTTAGGAATCCTAAAACCTTAGGCTCTGATACTAAGCAAAACACCCCACACTCCTTAGTATACCCAAAAATGGCACATTAAAAGATGTGGTGTGTTATAGGTATAAATAAAGCATCACAGAGACTAAGATTCACAAGACAAAATAAATAATAACAGTGAAAACATTTAAATGGTAACTTATTATTCAAAATAAAACTTCAAAAATAAGTCTGAAAACATCACATGTCTCAAAAACCAAATACACATATCTTATGAAAAATAGTTCTCAGTCTCATAAATTCAGAGTAAAATAAAAATAAAAATCATCCCTCTCATAAAGTACAAGTACATCTAAAGTCAAATGAAAAGAAAACTGAAAGGAATAAGAA
Organism: Allium fistulosum; assembly: GCA_030737815.1. Lineage (NCBI taxonomy): Eukaryota > Viridiplantae > Streptophyta > Magnoliopsida > Asparagales > Amaryllidaceae > Allium > Allium fistulosum. The sequence continues at coordinate 1,285,023,736 of CM060903.1, read as the reverse complement.
TACGTGAAGAATGAGAAAGCTCTGCAAATGGGTCTCCAAGAAATCCAAATTTACTGTCCTTGCCTCTGCTGGCCTATGGAGGGGGGAAGGGGAAATAGAGGAGTGGGTCAGACTATAAGTCTGGTGAGTGAAAACAATTACTAGCATTTCTAAGCAAGATAAAGATAATAGACTTAACAACAGTTCTTGTATAAAGGAAACAAAGGAAAAGATAAAGCTAGAAATAAATACTATTTAACAGTATGCTTGGATTGTTTGCACTTGCCTTAAACTGCTTTGATTAGGCTGAATTCCTAATCCTATTTTAATTAGGCTGAAATCCTAATTCTACCCATTGATCGGCCTTCTATCTCTATTGTGCCACTGTGAGCTAGACCAATCCTATTGATCCCACGGCAAAAGACACCTGTTTAGCACTTGGAACACAGTAGCGACTTATCTACCCTAATCGATGCCGCATGCTCGGTCATCGCCGGTACATGCTAACTGTCGCTCCCTCTTGTGACCTCTTATTTATCCTAATCAGTATAAGCGTGCCCAGCCTCACCTACTCTGTTGTGAGACCATCAGTCCTAGTCTGAAAGGGTCCTGCCCAGCCTCACCTAAGTGTTTTGTGAGACCATCAGTCCTAGTCTGAAAGGGAATGCTGCCGGTACAGATCCTAACAAACAAAATCTAGTTGCACCCCTTGCCCAAATCCTTCGATTTGAGCTTCTATCTATTGGGCCCTTATTTACCCTTGTTAGCATAAGCGTGTCCCAGCCTCACCTAACTATTGTGAGACCATCAGTACTAGTTTGAAAGGGTCCTGCCCAGCCTCACCTAACTATTGTAAGACCATCAGTCCTAGTCTGAAAGGGAATGCTATTGGTACGTTCCCTATTTCTATTCTTGCTTATTAACTTTGTGTAAGTTCTGAAAATAAGCCTCTTCTGTTGTTTCTGCTGTATTTGCTTATTAACTTAATCTAAGTCTTAAAATAAGCCTTTTCTGTTATCTCTGCTATATTTGCTTATTAACTTAATTGTAAGTTTTAAAATAAGCCTTTACTGTTCTTTCTGCTTAATTATAACCTACGTTCTAATTGTTATTCTTTTTTTCTATCTTTTTAGTTATAACCACTAATTATAAACATGCTTGCAAATGTCTCAAAATTCTCTATTTCAGTGTATCTTCTTTTTATTACAGTCTTTCTTATTTTACATCTAATTTCTGTAAATTTAGTGTTTATTCTATTTTAATTCATATTTTCGAATTATTCTTTTTTTAATATTCTATTCGCATAAAAAGGAATAAAAAGAAACTAACATTTACAGGCTAAATTCTAAGGTAAAACAGATGTAAATAAATGCTAATAATTGTAAATAACAGGAAATAACTGTAAATAACTGAATAAAATAGCTAAATAAAAATAACTGAATAATATAGACTGAAAAAAACTTTAAAAACTAGATGTAAATAACTTATATAAAAATTGTCTCAAAATTGCAGAAAAAATACAACTATTGAGAACCCTATTATATTAAACTACTTAAAAATCTAAAATAATTACTAAACACTCACCTGTGGTCCTTAGTTCTAGTCCTTGGCCTTCCCGGATCCACTTCTAGGGTGTAAAATATTTTAACTAAAAAGATCTCCTTCCAAAAAAAATTCCTTTTTAGGGTCTAGCCTCAAGCAATGAACCCACTTGGGAGAAAACTTGAATGAGAAAAATAGCTAGGTCCAGGGTCTTATTTATAGTGTCACTTAAGGATCTCAGGCCATTGGATTTAAAGATTAAATCTGGTGCAACCACGTCATAGGCTCACTGGGAATCGTAGGATGAAAGCACGAACAAACAGGATTGAAGAAAAGTTGCAAAATGACGTGTTCGAACAAAACTAGGTGAATCTACGTACAAAACAAAGGCGGATCGACCTTTATATTATGAAGGTCGACCTATAGCTTGACCTGGCTATGGTAAGGGTCGACCAGGCCTTAGTTTGGGTCGACTTGACCCTTATTATTATTATATTTTTCTTTTTAATTCAATTCTTGTTTAATTCGTATCTTCTTTATATTAACTCGGATTTTGACAAACTATATATGGAAATTGATTAGAAAATCGCCATGGACACAATGTTGCAACTTCCATAGCTCGATTCTGATAATTTCACAAATTTATTTTATTATTTAATTAATTCGTTAATTAATTATTATAGCTCAAATTTTGGGTTGTTACATCCGTAGCAACCTATTTACTACGTACACTTTGACTTTCTTTTTTGTTTTTGTTCCCTGCAAAATAGTGGTTATTAATGCCATCTGCCTTTCAGGCGGGAATTTAAAATCCAAACAAAAAATAAACAACAATATAAACTATCATCTAAGCATTTAACAATAATTTTTAGTTACACGCATATCATATAGTTTATTTAAAGGAGAGTAAACTCACCGAAATTCCAGTTGACGCTTTCGCATTCTGGTTTGGTGAAAAATCAAACGATGTTCAATTTAGCCAAAAATTCAACTAGCTCCAAATTCGACAAACTAGTTTCAACGTGAAGTTAACGTTCATACGAGTCCTACGCAACTAACTGCGTCCAAATCCGACCTTGTATATGCAAGATATGATTTTATATGATATTGAGATTTAAATATAATTAATTAGCACTAATCACACTTAATTAATTAATTACCCAATTATACTCTTTCTTCCCCAATAAAAAATTAGTTCTCCCTCCTAAATCAAATCGTACAAAACATACCAATTTGTCGTACCTTCAAACACCCAAATCTCCTCTGATGCTCGACGATTCGATATTGCACCACCTCCATCGTGCTCCTTTCCATGAACTCCACTTCTCAGCACCATCCTCCTGAAGCTCGAACAAGGCTTAGGAGTCGTGACCTGATGCACAACCGCGATATCCCTTAATGTCGCCCGACCACAAACAGAGCCGCACCCAACAAAATCATGACCAAAGATGCTCCTCCTCGCCATAATTCCAGTGCAACCAACGACAACCCCAACTCCACCTATAATTCCTAGAAAATCAAACCCTAGTACCACAGCAAGGCCAAAACCGTCACACAACACAAACGACATCCGCATAACTCAAAATGGGTATAGGATTAGAGATCTACTTACAACTTTTCCAAAGATACTTGTTTTAAATTTTCTCGTTAAATGGATTGAGAGATTTTAATTTTTAAAGATCAAGATGCTTACTTTTCTTTTTACTGGAAGATATAAAAGGAAAGAGAATGAGAAAAAGAAAAGTAAGCTTGTTGAAAATCTAAGTGTTGACCTTTAGTTTATTTTGTAATTTACGGTGCATCGCCGCACAGAATTTCTTTTGCGTATGAACCGTGAAAGACAAAACAAAAATACGATCACAAACAAAAATGTGATACAATCCTAAAACAATAATAATATATACTGGTTATCTTATTCTTTAAAATCTCAAAAGTACCATCGTTTACCAATAAATCGTTAAATGACAATTTAAATATTTTCCAAATGAAGAATTATAGAAAAAATTCAATTAAAAATATTACAATAAAATCAAGTCGTTTTATTAACAATTGATTTTCTTATGATTTATTCGAATTGTTTATTATTATAAATAAATTTACAAAATGAGCTCGCCATTATTATCTATTAATTAAAAGGAGTTAAATAAGGCTATTAAATCAATTTAATTAATATTTAATTCACAATTCAAATATTTAAATAATCCCTATATTTGAATATAAGTTATTTATATTTTTAAACGACAATTATTTAAATATCTAAAATTAATTAAATATTCAAAAATCAAAAAGATAAAATTATTGCATGTTACATTCTCCCCCCATAATTCATCCCCGACATTCCCAAAGGAAGAAAATGTTTCCAACTCCTTATGGTTTAAAAAAACTATTAGTTAAAATAAGTTATTAAACTCTTAAAGTCCTTATATTACAGAAAGTTTCGGGCTCATCTCCTTTGCACGGCTGATCCGGGAAAAATACAACTTACCACAATTGACCCAAATCAACAATGAAAACAAAAGCGAAGGGCCTTCCATATTTGGGGCATAAAGTCATCGATCAACCAAAATACCAATATCTAAATCTACTATGTACCTCTTTTGCGTTTGATTTTTATTTCTGCTAGCAATTTACTATCTCGATGCAAATGCAGGTGCGCATGAAATCAAATATTTGTCCCTCGCATCCCTGTACCTATCTTGTACTTACATAATTCAAAAGAGAATCATGCTGACAAAAAGCAATACACAAGCTATTTCTATCATTGACAATAGCAACATAACAAGATAACAACTATATGCAACAAAAGTATAGAGAATACTCTGTAGTAAAATAGTAAGCATCTAATCTTTTCAAAGATAAATTTTTAGAACCATATGCCTGGGCTTTATATTCAAAATATATTTTTCAAATTTCTCCAAAGAGAAATAAATCAAAACCAAAATCAGTTATGACAAGTATGGGGGCCCTCCTACCGACACATGGTATAACTCTAGAATCAAAACAACACGTAACATCTAGTTGTATTCTAGTTCTTTCAAAAACAACAACTAGAGTAAACAAATATACCTGACGAGTCTCCCAAATTGGAAAACCCCCAATCGCCTAACTTTAATCATAACTAAAATACTTGAAAAATCACTTCACAAAAATGCTTTTCAAATATCCTAAAATAATAATATTTCACCAAAATTTTCAAAATAATAATAATATTATCATTATTTCTTTCACAAATTCTTTCAAAATCACTTTTCAAAAGTACCCAAATTTAAGTCCTAAATAACAACAATTTTATAAGCCGTAGTCTATGAAATCGCACTATCAATCAAATAAAATTTCGCAAAGAAATAAACTAACACTTAACATTCTTTAGACCATTAAATGACTAATCAAACAAGATGTAAAATTTTGCTTAGGTTCACAACTTTCTTAAATCACATAACAAGTATACCAATATATTTAAGCCCATATGATATACATATCATCCATACGCAATATCTGATCTGACCACTTGCTCGGATGCATAAACGTTACTTCCAAACTAGTATCGCTCACTCGACCTTCCTAGTGCGGACTTCGATCAGGTTCTTCGATTCGCAACCTATAATCTCCTTGCATAGCCATATACTATGATAGAAAATCTCAGTACCAAATCATGAATCCAAATCAAGTGTTTGCTGATAAGAATCAAGCGAGAAATCCATTTTCGAACTGTTGTGAATCACCCGAAGTTATGTATTCGAAACCTAGATCAAGAATCGTGCGAATAAAATGGTCTTCGTACAACTTACATACTTAATTTTATTAGTTTCTCACCTACACCAATCTTTTTTCTGGATAACTTTCATTTTCATTTATAGTATCTCATTTAATACAAAAACTAATGTGTGGCCCGTGCTACGCACACGGGAATATTTAAACAACATTGGTGTGGAGGTTGTCACCTAAGGTCATATGATTGTAAAATATTGAAAATTTTCATGCGCTTATGTACGTAATAAGCAAACTGATTTTATTCGAAGAGTTGTCGGTATTGAATGCGTTGAATGAACAAATTTTTGGAAAGCCCATATGCGTTTTGGAAATGTTTTGGTCTTCTTAACATAAGCATCATTTTCTGTCATTCATTATGCAAGTTTAATACAATTTACATCACTTATATATACAACTATACCCTATTGCGTATTGAATATTGGTTGTTTTGCTATGTACAATGTTTTAGGTTAATATTTGAAAATGTGTTAAAGAAATACACGTTACTTCATGGGGTACTAAGAAGTAAGTGTTGATAGCCTTCACTATCTTTGGAGAAAGGTAAATAATATAATAATATAGCGTAGTACTTATGGTACAATTCAAAGTCTTACAAATTTTTTTAAATATCTTATTATTATTGTGCGATATATGCATTGTAATGTATCTTCATCCTATATTAGTTTATGAGTACATGTCGTTTGCAATAGAATAGTAAATAATAATAATAATAATAATAATAATAATAATAATAATAATAAAGAAATTGAGGGTTTTCGACTATAGAATTGCTCATGTTTCGGTATCTTCAAATAGTCACATCTCAGTTTGAAAAAGCACAAGGGTAAGTGAAATAGAGAGGAGAAAAATTAAAAATGTATCACAATATTAATTGATAGTACTGTCTAATTATATAATTATATTAAAACTGTTATTATTCCATAAATGGATCTCAGCTTCAACCAAGGCAGAGAAGAAAAGTGGGACGGTATATATTTAACGCTCGCACAGTGTTCATTCATTTAGCTGATGAATTAAAATACAAAAGTAACATTTATGTTTGCAAGATATGTCAACAGTTAAAAATTAGTATGGTTTAAAACTAAAGTTGTATCCACAGTTTGTAAAGTTAAGGCGGACAAGGAGTTGAAAAATGCATCACTCTAATAACGTACAGATAGAACTGCAACTGAGTGGAGATTATATCAACTGGATAGAGTTCGAGTGAGTGACATGGTAAATAATATATGCAAAAGGATAACAATTAGAAATGGTAAAATGATCTCAGAAGATTTATATGCAAAACATTTAGTCATGTTGTTTGTTATTCATTTTGTTATTAAATCAGTTTCAAATAGTGGGAATACAGTGTAAAGTGCAGCAAATTTAATTTTCAATGCAGTGAGAAAGGTCCATATAAACACATATACAATATTTAAGTTTGAATGATGCAAGCAGTTGATATATGCTGAATGTAAAAGTAATAAATGTATAGAAACGCATCTCATTACATACTGAAAGTGTTGAAAATAAAGTTATAATAAATTAAATCAATATTATTTAAATACTCATATATTAACTGATAAGTCGTAAAATCATCGAACACATAATGTGCAGGACGAATAATCAAGGTAGGAACAACACTGTAAAGCAGGATGAAATATATATTATTAACACATGGTTATTGATAATACCTACTATTCTGTAACAGAACCTCGGAACTGTTTCATGTTTAATATATAATTGAAGAAAACAATGAAGAAATTAATTCACATTCAAGTGCAATTTCAACAACGGATATAAAGTTTAATAAACAAAGCCACCCGACATTAATGTTTTCCCACTTGTACAACATGAAGCAAAAGAAAGGGACAGTACATCAGACCGCGGTATCAAAAACAGAGTACGAACTTGTAACGCCCCACTCCGAGACCCACTGTAACAAAGAGTATTACGGGAGTAATACTGTCTGTTAAAGCGGAGAATAGAGTATAGTGGAAGCGACCATTTATAATCAAGCTATAACTATCTACCGAATACGTCGAAAGGTGGAATCTATTTAAATTTTTCTCAATCAGGTGGTTCGACATATTCGGTAAATACTTATAACGAAATTACAAATGGCTACAGATCTATCAGGACAAAGCATAATAACATAATGAAATAGCATCACAGAACAGAATCACATAACAGATATAAAATCCCAGAACAATACATCGTCAATACAGATCCAAATATCATAAGTGGGTACAAAGCCACTGCTCACTCATGTGAGTCAAAAATATGTACATATCAAAGTCTGAATAATAACATAAGCGGACACTAAGATAAGCTATCTCAAAAGCATAGCAGATAAGTCCAAAGCGGAAGCACAGAGCAGCTAAGTCCAGAGACCTAACCTGAAACAACTCGGTCTGACCCGAGCGAAAACACTCGGGTCAGGCTAGCTAAACAATCAGTAATAACTGAGATATATGATAATGCGGTACATAAATAAAACTGTACTTATCCAAAGAGAAGTATATTATGAATCACATGAATATAATGACGATCCCTAATCATCAATAAACAATAAAACCTCCAAAGAGAAATCAACACCAAAGTGTAGAATAAATAAAATCGCCTCATATCATCGGCGTAGCCAAAGCTATAAAAAGATGCCCATAGGCAATAATCCCAAGAGTGACCAGAGTCTGTAATCAATGCCCAAGCAAAGATCGATGCTCCAAAGAGCAATGGGGATATACTGAAAAATCAATGAAATCAAACACTGAAAAGCAGTGTCTAGAGAAACTGTGAATCCACAAGGTAATCGCACTTACATCGTATGGTTCCATAGAACCAACACCGAATGGCGGTACTCGAATGGATGTAAAAATCATCAGATAATACAAATGTTGCACGTGCACCGACCAGAGTCATTGTTGCCAAGTACTGTAAAGTTGTGATCGATCACTCGCACAGATGCGGAACGCGCGAGACGGCAAGATCCTTCCCAGAAGGATAAAGGCCCAGAGGCACACACCGAAAAGTAAACTGCTCCATAGAGCAGGTGTCCAGAGACGGTTGCCCAGAGGCGTGGTGACCCAGAGGTCCAGTACTGGTCGCCCAGAGGCTAATGTGTCACTAACTTCTTGGAGAGGAACCCGTAAAGTGTTAACAATGAGTCCCATACCCCACGTTCGCACTAAACGGTTTCCTAACCAATAGCAAGCTCACACTCCAAACAATAAAAAGTCTACCTCATATCATCGGTAAACTAGACCCAAAGGTCAAAACGATCAATCGAATAGGTCGGGGATTAACCGGAAAGAAAATACACACGGTTTCCATAGGCCGGAGATTTCCTAACCGTTTAAGCACCTTTCCACTTCGCTCGACGTGCTAAAAGTGAGTGTGAGATTTTTATTATAGAAAATAATGGTGTAAAACGGATTTATAATTGATTTTCGAAATCACTTTTAAAACGGTCTTTTGAAAGGTCTCTTATTATGGAGTAGTTAATTTAATAATTAAAATAATATTATATAATAATTTTCAAAAGCCATTTTGGAGTGAAAAATCATTTTAAAACCTTTTTATAAAGCCCGTGTACGAAATCCAGAGACAAATCTCAAAGAAATCGACGAAAATCAGAAAATCATCAAAACTATTCTAAGTGTTTGTAACCATTCAAAAACAGCTGTGAACTCAAGTTCGATAATTTATTTGGACCAGCAAACTTTGTCCAAACGTCATGAAAATTTGCAGGCGTGTAGTCCAACATCCCTACTTTAAGATGCAAAAAGAATTTCTGGATTCCGAGTTGAGACGAAGTGGCAGCGACGTCTCAAAGTTGGACCCAGAACAAGATTTACACTGTTTACAAACAGCGACTAGAGTTCAACTTCGACACGAAATTCGAAGTACAAAAAGAACTCCAATGTTGTCCAAATTTTCCTGAGATGGAGTTCGGAACTCCACCTTTCTAACGAGACCAAAAACATCGAATTCCGACTTCCGATGCGAACGTGGCGGCATCGCGGAGTGGCGCTCAAAAGCTGGAAACAAAATGGATATTTGATTTTCATTCTAAAGTGTTTGACCATTCAAAAACTGCTGCGAACCCAAGTTCGGCAATTTATTTGGACCAGCAAACTGTGTCCAAATGGCATGAAAACTGGTAGGCATGTAGTCCAACATCCCTTCTTTAAGATGCAAAAAGAATTTCTGGATTCCGAGTAGAGACGAAGTAGCAGTGACGTTTCAAAGTTGAACCCAGAGAAAGGTTCATACGATTTTCCAACAGCGACCGGAGTCTAACTTTGGCACAAAAATCGAAGTATCAAACGAACTCCAATGTTGCCCAAATTTTCCAGAGATGAAGTTCGGAATACCACCTTCCCAACGAGACCAAAAACGTCAAATTCCGACTTCGGATGTGATCGTGGTGGCATCCCGAAGTGGAGCTCAAAAGCTGGAAAAATACAAAAGTAATTTGATTTTTTTTTTTCTTTTTTTTTTTCACGGGCCCGGCCCGCGTCAGCCTGCCCCAGCCCAGGCGGGCTGGGTGAGCAGCAGCCCCAGCCCGCCTGGGCTGGGGAGCACCCAGCCCACGCGGACTGGGAGGCACCCAGCCCAGGCGGGCTGGGTGCAGTAATGCCCCAGCCCGCCTGGGCTGGGGAGCACCCAGCCCACGCGGGCTGGGTGTTTTCTACCCAGCCCACGCGGGCTGGGAGGCACCCAGCCCACGCGGGCTGGGTGTTACACCACCCAGCCCACGTGGGCTGGGTATTTTCTACCCAGCCTACGCGGGCTGGGTGTTACACCACCCAGCCCACGCGGGCTGGGTGCTGATCTGCCCCAGCCCACGCGGGCTGGGTGCAGTAATGCCCCAGCCCGCCTGGGCTAGGGTTCAATACATGTGGCCAGCCCCTTAGGGGGCTGGCCTGCTCTGGGCTAGCCCAGCTGGGCTAGCCTCACCTGGGCATAGCCTGGGTGCAACCCAGGCCTGTTCTGGTGCACCCAGGACAGGTTTGAGTTCTGTTTTCAGCCTGCACAATATCAGCCAGCTGATTTTGGTGATTTAGGTGATTTAGGGGTGTTTTTTTCAGTTTTGGGCATCAAAATTATCACCAAAATTAACTAGCAATAATCATTAATAATTAGTAATTACCAAAATTACAACTAGCATTAATTACTAATCAATAGTAATTACCTCTACCAATCAAGCAAATAAGCAAACACTTCAAGTGCAACTTTCCAAAGCAAAGAGGATGTGGATTAGAGAGCTTCAAAATTAAAAAGAGAACAAAACCAAGGATTACAAAGAGATTTCAAAGATTAAAATAAAGATTATAAGGTGATTAGGCTTAGGATTGCATTACCTTGCTAGGATTAAACAAGTCTAATTATGAAGAGATGGAGATGAAGCTTCTAAATGGAGGCCATTAATTTTGCTTAGGTTTAGGTTTAGGAATTTATGAAGAGGATGAGGGTTAGGGTTATGAAATGGGTTTAAGATATTATATAGAGTGGGTAGGCTAATGGGTTTGTTATGAGGGTTTTACAACCTAATAAGGCTTAGTTCAATTACTTAAGTGCATATGTAAATTTAAAAGAAAATTTTATAATGTTATCATTTGAACAAAAATCCTAAGTAGTAACCTAGTTTTAATCAAAACCATATAATTGTCTCATTAGCCAATTAAACCCATTATCACATTTAAAAATTCCCCTTTTAAATATTAAATTCCAAAAATATTAATTTTCCCATTTTAAACCCAAAATACTTTAATTTGCAAACCAATTGCAAATTTAAATTCCCAAATTTTTTGTTTAGCTCCCTTTTCAACTTAAAATCATAATTTTAATTTATTATTCGGTAATTGCAATCTCAGGGTTGTTACAGAACTAACTGATGAATCCATAGAATACTAAAATGAAGGAAAATAGTACTAAAATACCAACTTGGATGTTCCTAAATTTGACAGTCGCCTTTAAGGTCTGCGGTAGAATACCATCAGTGGCTAATGTGTAAAGAAGTTACTGAAATGGGAACTGTAGTGAGCGGGGAAGAAGGGGCGGAGTAGAAGTTCGCCGAATTTTTACTGCAGTGAATTAAAACAATAGGTTTTTAATGAAAGGATGAAGTTATTTAAAAAGGGTGTTGGTAGTTAGAGAAGTAGTAGTTGCGGAGAAGAAATTCGTCAAACGTGGATGTAATTATTAAAAACAGACGTATTTTCAAAAAAATGGACAGGTGTCTTTTGATAAATGCTCTGGTTTCTCTTTTCCTATATAAGTAATAGATTATTATGAATTATTTCACAAATTTCCACTTATGTTTATAAACATTTTATAAAGGCACAACTTTATAAAACAGTAAATTAAAAACTTACTCCACTTTTATTTACTTGTATAATACTCTCCTACATCCTAAGAGTATATACAAAATGTCAATTTTAATTTATTTTTCAAAATTCAAATGAAGGCCCAAACAAAATATGAGACTTAAAACCGAGTCGACTACTTCGACCCTTTACCTTAGAGTGTTCTAAGGAAATATGTTTACCAAAAACATCAAATAATTTACACAACTTAGATGCTTAAATAAACTATGGTTTTAAATAAACAATGCTAATAAAAACTTTCCTATCCAATTTAACCTACTCAAAAAACTTGAGTTACGTTATCTCTTTTCTATCCAAGAGCTACAAATTTCATTTATCAAAAGATTTTTTCAATCAAAAGAAATTTTATTGTAAATCAATTTTCTTTAAGGAAACTGAAGAAGTAAATTCTCTTCTTTTTTCAAAATCCTTTTTGAAATCATAGTAAATATATTTTTACAGATATATATATAATAATTTTAACGATTTAGTCACTAACACTCGCTTTGGTTCATTCATATTTGAACTCATTTCGATCGCACAGTGATAAAGAGAATAATTTACTAATTACACTACGACGTTCGCCTAAGAAATCATTCGATCATCACTTAGAAGTTTATTCAGATTACCACAAAACAAATCAAGGCATATTCCACAAATTACCCCAAAAAATGCATTCCATTTAAAATTCCTCTTCCAAGGTATTTATAATTATATTACTTCCAAGGAATACTACTATTATATTTCTCAAAAATCATTTTGAAATAATTTCAAGCGATATCGGAATTTAAATTCTCATCCATTTATAAGTCATATAAATCAATTTATATACCAAATTTATATAAAATTGCCTTAAAAAGAATCATCTCGTATTATAATAATTCTCCATTATTATACTAAAATTTTCTCAACTATTTATTCTCTAAATGTTTTATCTTCCCATTTAGATTATATTAAATAATTTTATTAAAAGATGACTTATAACTTAACATACTCACCGAACACCTTATAGTCAAATTATGAAACTCAATTCACAAGGGGTTTGTTTTAATACACTCATAATAATCAAAACAATAAATCCCTATAAACTAGTTGAGCATACATTAACAACCAACAAACAATAGTCAATGCTCTTAAACTATTTGAGCACGACAAATCAAACAATAATGATCATAAATAAATAGTATCATTACCAAATAAACACTATAAATAACTATATAAATTTGAAAATTATTCCTTTATATATAAAATATATAATCCTAGGTAAAATATTTCATCTACCAAATTTTCAAAAAAAATCAATATCGTGTCGGTTTGCCTTATTTGAGTGTTTAGAAATCCTTATCGAGACTGTGGCGTCCTACGTCTCAACCAGAATTCATAAACCACTCAATAGACCAATTAACGTAATGCGATTTTATAATAATTACAAATACACTCTCGTATATATAATGCTCTCAACTCATTTTAGGGTGTCACTTACCCTATCTCTAATGAGCCATACCCTACCAAAGCCAAGGTTCTCGCTTAACCTTCAGCTCTGATACCAGCTGTAAGGACCCGCCCTTTTAGTCATCGCAAGTCGACACTCATTACGTCCACAATATTCAAATGCCAAACATCCAACCGCTAGAAAGGAAGATTGTTAGGGTAAAAAGAAAAATAACAGGAAAAACAAATTCTCATAGCGGAACAATCACATATAATATAACAAACACACTAAAAGTTACCTCTCTAAAATAAATAACATATCAGAGTTAAAATCAAACCTCATCAGACTGGACAGTTATAACATCCCAACCGTACAATTACTGATGAGTATATAAAATAATACAACAGAAATTAAAAATACTACGACAGGTGAATACCCAGCTCTACTCCATGAGCTCCATGTCCCCCAACGATAACTTAGAAAATAATCAGTCTAAACCGAGCATTATAATAAAGTAACACTTGGATTAGTCTGGAAAAACCAATGTGAGAAAAGTCAAGAGATATGGGGAACATATAAGAAATTCGTGAGACCACTCCGCTAAGGACGGAATGAGTTTTACCTCACAAGAACAACTTCCACACATGAATGAATGGGAGACAATCAAAACAAAACCCAAACTTGAAAGGATGGGCGTAAACAATGTCAAAAACTAAAGTTAAGGAATTGACACAAATAATTAAAAATCAATAAGAGCTTCGGTTACTTCTCGATGAAATTAAGAAAACAATTAAAAGATTTGAATAAACAACAAGGAAAAGGAAAATTTTCCAACAATGACTAGGAGGGCGCGTCCCCTTACCGAAAGTATACCTCTAGACAATATACTTGATAGGGTCATTTTCTCTATGACTCAAAGTGACCCTCTCGAAATTGTACTAGTCGAACCCCATCAACCTTACCGAGTATCCAAGTATTTCACATCTAGCATGCAGACAACCGAATCCAATTTGGAGTAGATGTGAAGATACCCTAATAGGAGCAACCCCACATAGCAAGATGTCCACTTGCGTTTTGGTTTTATTCATTTCCGACAAAGGATATCAATGCTCAAATGAGCAACAAATCAACTTAAATTGACGATACACAAAGAAGAAAGCTGGTTCGATAGTTAATGAATCAACTATCAAGAATAATTAAAATGATCATATATGGAAATTAAATCTCATACCCTTAACACTACTCACCGTTTTCAAACTTGTACTATCCCTCGGTTAAAAATGAAACCGGGCAAGTGAAGGCAGTGTTACCTCTAGGTATTACCTTGATAATAATTTTAACCTTCAAGATAGGAACGAATTTCCATACCTCGATGTTGAGTGCTAAGAGTATGACCAATCCTTTCCATATAAGCAATACCATTTAAGAAAATTAAATTTCTGATACTTTCCGTAACGGAATCAAAACTTTTAAACTCTTAAAAACCGAACTTGTACTTGGTTTTAACATCATAAATATTTGTATTTTAAAAACACCCTTTAAAAATATTCCTTTCTAAAGATCAAATTATATTTCTAAGTGTATTAAAAAGGAGGGTAAAAAAATGTCTTAAAACATTATTTACTCTAAACCCAAAATAATTTATGCTTAACTTTATTTTTAAAATAATTCCTTTTACAAGATTTCTCATTTATAAACTATCATTTATAAATTTTCAAACAACATTTATTATCCTGGAAGATAATAAATCAGTAAAAATTCTTTTATAAATTTAAAAACAATGTCAAACATCTTGAAAAATAATTGATATGATCCTTTTATAGATTTAAAATCACATTAATTATCCTAAGAAATAATTTATCAAGTTTGTAACTCCTTTATTAAATCAATTAATTATCTTTAAACACCTTTATTAAATTAGATAATTAATTTTTTTTAAACACCTTTACTTAAACCAATTAATTAACTTAAAACATCAGTTATTAAATTTATTAAATAATTCAAATCACCTTTATTAATCAGTTAATTAACTTTAATCACTTTTATTAAATCAGTTAACTAGCTTTAAACATCATTAACAAATTTCTTAGTTAACTTTATTATAATTAAAGAATAATTCAAAATGTATTTAAACCTTCAATTTTTCCCCAAAAACTTATATAATCCTTTAAATCCATTTGAAAGGAATTTAAAAAATATTTAATAAGTAACTTTTATAAATCTAAAACAACTTTAATTATCCTAAAAAATAGTTAAATCCAATTTATAATCTTTTGTAAATCTTTAAACGACATTAATTATCTCGAAGGATAATTTATCAAATTTATAACCTCTTTATAAATTTAAACAACGTTAATTATTTCGAAAGATAAATAATTTAATTTACAACCCCTTTTGTAAATTTTAATCAACACTTATTTTTTATTTTCAAAATTCTCAAAATACTTGAAAATATAGTTGTTAAACAATTTTCAAGGTGCAATACACTGTCAAATATTTATTTTGTGGAAATACAAGTTCACGTTCCATACAAAAATGATTTTAAGGGGATAATATTTCATAAGTGATGGTATAGCAATAGTCGCTATAACGGCACTTACCCAATTCAAACAATATGTCATAAATATTTCAACCAACCAAAAATATAAGCAACATTAGAATATAAGTAAATAAATATTGGCGAGAAACCCCTTAGGGTCTCTCTATAAAAGTCCCTTGTAAATCACACAGATGTATGTGCCTTTTCAAAGTGTTCCATAATGGCCTATTCTCTACGTACACTTCGACTTTCCTTTTTATTTTTTTTCCCTGCAATATAATGGTTATTTATGTCATCCGTCTTTCAGGCGGGAATTTAAAATCCAAACAAACAACCAAACAACAATACAAACTATCATTCAAGTATTCAACAATAATTTTTAGCAACATAGATATCATATAGTTTATTTAAAGGTGGGTAAACTCACCAAAATTCCAATTGACGCTTTCGCACTACAGTATGGTCAAAAATCAAACGACGTTCAATTTTAGCCCAAAATTCAACTAGCTCCACATTTGATGAAACTAGTTTCAATGCGAAGCTAACGTTCCTACATGTCCCACACAACTGACAACGTCCAAAGCCGACCTCGTATGTGCAAGGTAAGATTTTTATAAGTTTTGAGATTTAATATATAATTAATTAACACCAATCACACTTAATTAATTCATTACCCAATTATACTCTTTATTCCCCTATACAAAATCAGTTTTCCCTCCTAAATAAAATCATGCATAACAGACCCATTTGTCGTACCTTCAAACACCCAAATCTTTTCTAATACTCGACAATTCGACGTCGCACCACCTTCATCACGCTCCACTCCGCGAACTCCACCTCCCAGCACCATCCGTCAGAAGCTTGAAAGAGTCCTAGGAGTCATGACCTAACGCACAACTATGATATCCCCTAATGTCGCCTGACCACAATCAGGCCATACCCCACAAAATCATGGCCATAGATGCTCCTACTCGCCATAATTCCTGTGCAACCAATGACAACCTCCAACTTCACCTATAAATCCAAGAAAATCAAACCATAGTTCACCATTGCCAGGCCAAAACTGATCCATTGCCAGGCCAAAACTGATGCATAACACAAAATACATCTGCTCCACTCAAAATGGGTATAGGATCGGAGATCTACTCACAACGGTTCCAAAGATCCTTATTTTAAATTTTTTTGTTGTGTGGATTGAGAGATTTTAATCTTTAAAGATCAAGATGCTTACTTTTCTTTTTTACAGGAAGTTATAAAAGGAAAGAGAATAAGAAAAGGAAAATTAAGCTTGTTGAAAAATCTAAGTGTTGACCTTTAGTTTATTTTCTAATTTATAGCGCGTCGCCGCATAGAATTTCATTCATGTATGAACCACAAAACAAAAATACGATCACACACAAAAATACGAACGATCCCAGAGCAATAATTATATACACTGGTTATCTTATTCTATAAACTCTCAAAAAAATCATTATTTGCCGAAAAATCGTCAAACGACAATTTAAATATTTTCCAAATCAAAAATCATGGAAAAATCCAATAAATTCAATTAAAAATATTACAATAAAATCAATTAATTTTTTAACAATTGATTTTCTTATTATTTATTCGAAATGTTTTATATTATAAATACATTTACAAAATGAGCTCGCCATTATTATTTATTAATCAAAAGGAGTTAAATAAGGCTATTAAATCAATTTAATTAATATTTAATCATAATTCATATATTTAATTCGTAATTCAAATATTCAATTCATAATTCAATTATTTAATTCTTAATTCAAATATTAAATAATCCATGTATTCGAATATAAGTTATTTATATTTTTAAACACTGATTATTTAAATATTTAAAATTAATTAAATATTCAAAAATCAAAACGATAAAATTATGGGGTGTTACATTCTCCCCCTTAAAAGAATTTCATCTTTGAAATTCCCAAAGGAAAAAATATCTCGAAACCCTTATGGTTTAGAAAAACTATTAATTAAAACGAGTTATTAAACTCTTAAAGTCCTAATATTACGGCACATTTCGACAACACCTCATTTGCGCGGCTGATCTGAAAAAACTACAACTCGCCGTAACGAGTCCAAATCAACAAAGAAAACAAAAGCCAAGTGGCCTCCCATATCTGGGGCATAAAATCATCGATCAATCAAAATACCAATATCTAATACTACTACATACCTCTTTTGCGTTTGATTTTTATTTCTGCTAGCAATTTACTATCTCGATGCAAATGCAGGTGCGCAAGAAATGAAATAGTAGTCCCTTGCATCCCTGTACCTTTCTTGTACTTACATAATTCAAAAGAGAATCATGATGACAAAAAACAATATACAAGCCATTTCTATCATAAACAATAGCAACATAACAAGATAACAACCATATGCGACAAAAGTATAAAGAATACTTTCTAGTAAAATTCTAAGCATCCAATGTTTTCAAAGATAAATTTTTAGAACTAACTGTCCGAGTTTTATATTCAAAATATATTTTCAATTTTATCCAAAGAGAAATAAATTAAAACCAAAATTAATTATGACAAGGAGGAGGCCCTCCTACCGACGCATGGTATAACTCTAGAATCAAAACAACACGCAGCATTCACTGGTATTTTGGTTCTTCCAAAAACAACAACTAGTGTAAACAAATATACATGGAAAGTCTTCCAATTCAAAAAACCACCAAACGCCCCCAACTTCAGCCATAACCAAAATACTTGAAAAATCACTTCACAAAAACGCTTAATTTTCAAATATCCTGAAATAATAATACTTCACCAAAATTGTCAAAATAATAATATTGTTATTATTTCTATCATAAATTCTTTCGAAATCACTTTTCAAAAGTACCAGGATTTATGTCCTAAATAACAACAATTTTATAAACCATAGTCTATATAATCACATCATCAATCAAATAAAATTCTGTAAATGAATAAACTAACACTTAACATTATTTAGACTATTAAATGACTAATCAAAAATGATTTAGAATTTTGCTTAGGTTCACAACTTTCTTAAGTCACACAATAAGTATACCAATATACTTAAGCCCGTATGATATACATGAACATCCGTATGCAATATCTGATCTGACCACTTGCTCAGATGCATAAACTTTACTTTCGAAGTAGTATCGCTCACTCGACCTCCCGAGTGCAGACTCTGATCAGGTTTCTCGATTTGAAACCTCCGTTATCCTTGCATAGCCATATACTATGATAGAAAACCCCAGTACCATATCAAGAATCCGAATCAAGTGTTCACTGACAAGAATCAAGCAAGAAATTCTTTTCCACACTTGTGTGAATCACCCGAAGTTATGTATTCAAATCTTAGATCAAGAATCATACGAATAAAATGATCTATGTACAACTTATGTACTTAATTTTATTGGTTTCTAACCTACACTAATCGTTTTCTAAATCACTTTCATTTTTATTTATAGTATCTCATTTAATACTAAATTATTTATGAATTATTTCACAAATTTCCACTTATGTTTATAAACACTTTATAAAAGCACAACTTTATAAAACAGTAAATTAAAAATTTACTCCACTTTTATTTACTTGTTAATACTCTCCTACATCTATACAATATGTCAATTTTAATTTATTTTTCAAAATTCAAATGGACGCCCAAACAAAATATGAGTCTTAAAACTGAGTCGACTACTTCAACCATTTACCTTAGAGTGTTTAAAGAAAGATGATTACTTAGTTGGCCCAAAAATATCAAATACTTTACACCACTTAGATGATTAAAAAAACTATGGCTTTAAATAAACAACGCTTATTAAAACTTTCTTATCAAATTTAACCCACTTCAAAAACCTGAGTTAAACTATCACTTTTCTATCCAAGAGTTATACATTTCATTTATCGAAACATTTTTTTCCATCAAAAGAACTTTTTCTAAATCAATTTCCTTTAAGGAAACTGAAGAAGTAAATTCCCTTTTTTTCAAAATCCTTTTTGAAATCACAGTAAATATATTTTTACACACATATTTATATATATATATAATAATAATAATTTTAGCAATTTAGACACTAACACTCGCTTTGGTTCATTTAGATTTGAACTCATTTCGATCGCACAATGATAAAGAGAATAATTTACTAATTACACTACAACGTTTGCCTAAGAAATCATTCGATCGTCACTTAAATGATTATTCAAACTACCACCAAACAAATCAAGACGCTTTCCACGAATTACCCTAAAGAAAATGCATTCCATTTAAAATTTCTCTTCCAAAATATTTATACTTATAAATACTTCCAAGTAATACTACTATTATATTTCCTAAAAATCATTTTAAGCGATATCAAAATTAAAATTCTCAAAAACTCTTTCTATTTATAAAACTCCATTATAAGTCATATAAATCAATATATATATAATTGCCTTAAAAAGTATCATCTCATATTATAATAATTCTCCATTATTATACTAAAATTTTCTCAAATATTTATTCTCTAAATGTCTATCTTCCCATTTATATTATATTAAACAATCTTTTTAAAAGATGACTTATAACTTAACATACTCACTGGATATCTTATAGTCAAATTATGAAACTGAATTCACAAGCGGTTCACTTTAATACACTCATAACTATCAAAATAATAAATGTCTATAAACTAGTTGAGCATAGATTAACAACCAACAAACAATAATTATTGGTCCTAAACTATCTGAGCATGACAAATCAAACAATAATGATAATAAATAAATATTATAATTACCAAACAAACACTATAAATAACTATATAAATTTGAAAATTATTCCTTTGTATATAAAATATTTAATCCTAGGTAAAATATATCATTTATCAAATTTTCAAAAAAACCAATATCGTGTCAGTTTGCCTTGTTCGATTATTTTGAAATCCATATCGACACTATGGTGTCCCACGTCTCGACCAGAATTCATAAACCACTCAATAGACCAATGAACACAATATGTTTTTATAACGATAACAAATACGCTCTCATATATAATGCTTTCAACTTATTCTTGGGTGTCACTTACCATATCTCTAATGAGCCATACCCTACCAAAGCCAAGGTTCTCACTTGACCTTCGGCTCTGATACTGTAACTACCCGTATTTTTGACAATTAAAGTTATTAAATTAAATAAGATTTTGAATTTAATATTGTCATAAGTTAGAATTTATGATTTATTAATGGGTAAAAATTGTTAGAATATATAACTTTATCTTAAATGGATTCTAAAACAATAACTACAGTGAACTATAAAGATGGTAATGCATATTAGAATATAATTTAATAACATTGATTGAATGTAATTGATAATTTTTTTAATGTAATTTCAATCAATTGTAATAATAAATGTTAATAAAGAATGGGATAAAACTAGCATACAATAAGAAATCAATTATTTAGTATGTAAATTTATTAACCCTTATTTTGTAAACAATAAATTTATTAATGTGTTTAAATTACTTTAATGTAACAATTGTTTTATTTCTCACTTGTTTAATTAATCCATTCTGAAATTTAATTTTGTAATCAATTAATTTTTATGTAATTGAATGTTGCAGTTAATATAAGAAAAGACGTTAATTGTAGAGTAATTAGTGTAATAAATAAAAAACTTATGTTAAGTAAATTACATAAGGCAATTGTTGATTTAATATAAAGAACATGTAAATCAAAATAAAAGAAATTGCTTGGAATTTAAAATATAATGAACGGATTTTATTGCTGTTGTAATTTAATGTTGAAATTAAATTAATATTTAAATATTGGATTTACAACAACAACAACAACAACAAAGCCATTATTCCCAAACAAGTTGGGGTCGGCTAGAGATGGAACCCAAAACTAAATGACAAAGCTAATTTAAAGATTATAACAATAACAATAGCAATAATAAAATAAAGTCAAATAAGTAAATTAATAATAATAGTAACTAAGTAAAGTAAAAATAATGATAAAAATACATATATATGTAAAAAATTCCAAATGATGATAATAGTATAAATAGTAATGATGGTGCTGGTACATGAATCGCTAACTTCCACGCACTATGTCTTGGGCTCCTTTTCCCTAGTTCTAAAATCTAAAACTTATAAAACTCATAGCTCATGGTTCTGGTACGTGGATTGCTAACTTCCGCGTGCTTCTATTCGTTACCATCTCTTCGGATATATTTCAATCCGTTAAGTCCCTTTTAACTACTTCCTCCCATGTCAACCTTGGTCGACCTCTACCTCTCTTTGTGCATACGACGCGGCCTACATTCCAGCGCGCACAGGTGCCTCGGGCGGCCTTCGTTGGAGATGTCCAAACAATCTTAAGCGATGTTGAATTAGCTTCTCCTCAATTGGTTCTACTCCAAGTTTTTCACGTATATCATCATTTCTAATTCGGTCTCTTCTTGTATGACTGCAACTCCATCGCAGCATACGCATCTCAGCTACGCTTATCTTCTAGACGCGTTGGTTTTTAGTAGGCCAACATTCTACACCATACAACATCGCAGGCCTGATTGCCATTCTATAAAACTTTCCTTTAAGCTTCTTTGGGACTTTCCTGTCACAGAGAATGCCAGATGCTTGTCGCCATTTCATCCATCCTGCTCGAATTCTAAAACTAACATCTTAATCAATCTCACTGTTACACTGCAACATTGATCCTAAATATCGAAAGGATTCCTTCTTAGGAACTATTTGTCCGGCTAGAGTGACATCTTCATCCTCTGACCTGACACCGCTAAACTCGCACTTCAGATACTCTGTTTTAGTTCTGCTAATCCTAAATCCCTTTGATTCTAAAGTCTATCTCCATAGCTCAAGTTGTTTATCAACCCCAATCCTACTTTCATCAATAGCACAACATCATCAGCAAATAGCATGCACCAAGGAATTTCTTCTTGTATACCCTTCGTAACCTCATCCATCACTAGGGCAAAAATGTAGGCGCTCAAAGCCGACCCTTGATGTAATCCTATGTTAATGGGAAAGTCATTGGTTACACCATCGCATGCTCTGACACTAGTCACAACATCAACGTACATATCCTTGATAAGGGTAATGTACTTTGTTGGAACTCTCTTCTTTTCCAGAGCTCACCACATCACCTTTCGTGGTACTTTATCATAAGCTTTCTCCAAATTGATAAATACCATGTGAAGATTCTTCTTTTGCTCCTTAAACCTCTCCATAAGTTGTCTTATCAAGAAAATCGCCTCGTCGACCTCCCAAGCATGAAGCCAAATTGGTTTTTTGAAATGCTTGTCATTCTTCTTAATCGATGTTCAATGACTCTCTCCCAAAGCTTCATCGTATGACTCATAAGCTTAATTCCTCTGTAGTTTGTGCAACTTTGGATATCTCCTTTATTCTTAAAAATTGGAACTAATATGCTTCTCCTCCACTCATCTGAAATCTTGTTTGATTTGAAAATATTATTGAACAACTTAATTAACCAGGCTATCCCTGCATCTCCAAGGCATCTCCACACCTCAATGGGGATGCCATCAGGCCCCAATGCCTTGCCTGCTTTCATCCACTTTAGCGCCTCCTTTACCTCAAATTCTTGAATCCTCCGAACAAAATGCCGACTGGCGTCATCAAAAGAGTCGTCTATCTCGATCATAGTGCTATCACCTTCTTCATTAAATAACTTGTCGAAGTAATCTCTCCATCTATTTTTTATCTCATCGTACTTCACCAAAAGTCTATTATTGTCATCTTTGGTACATTTAACTTGGTTGAAGTCTCTTGTCTTCCTCTCACGGAGCTTAGCTATCCTATAAACGTCTTTTTCACCCTCCTTCGTGCCTAGCTTATGATACAGGTCTTCATACGCCCGACCCCTCGCTTCACTCACCGCTCTCTTTGCGTTCTTCTTTACCACTTTGTACTTTTGCATGTTGTCCTCGCTCCTGTGATGATGCAAGCACTTATAGAATTCCTACTCCTCTTTGATATCCTTTTGCACATCACTGTTCCACCACCACGAATCTTTAGGTTCACGATTATTTCCTTTCGTTACCCCAAATACCTCAGTAGCCACTTTCCGAATGCGCGTTGCCATCTCATCTCACAAGTGATTTGCTCCTCCTTCCAAATTCCATGCCCCTTTTCTCATCACTCTATCCTTAAACACCCGTGAAGCATCTCCTTTGAGCTTCCACCATTTCGTCCGACTAATCTTGGCTCTTTTATCCTATCGAATAGGTATTCGAAGACGAAACTCGGATATCAAAAGCAGATGTTGTGAGACGACGCATTCTCGAGGTATGACTTTGCAATCTACACAAGCTCATTTGTCATCTCTTCTAGTAAGGACAAAGTCAATCTGGCTAAAGTGTTGACCACTATTAAAAGTAACTAAGTGTGACTGTCTCTTTCTAAAGAAGGTATTAGCTGTCATGAGGTCATAAGCAATAGCGAAATTCAGTATTTCTTCTCCTTCTTAGTTCCTATCGTCGTATCCAAAACCACCATGCACTCACTCAAACCCACCACTAGCTGTACCAACATGCCCGTTAAAATCTCCTCCTATGAAAAGTTTTTCGCTACTAGGCACATCTCTAACCATAATATCTAGCTCTTCCCATAAATTCCTCTTGACGGCTTCACTTAGCCCTACTTGTGGGGCATATGCACTAATGACTTTCAGAATCATATCGCCCACTACCAGCTTGACTAAGATGATCCTGTCCCCTTGTCTCCTAACATTGACAACTCCGTTTCTAAGGTTCTTGTCAATTAAGATGCTTACCTCGTTCTTGTTACGTTCTTTTCCCGTGTATCACAACTTGAAGCCTATGTTCTCCACCTCCTTCGCCTTCTAGCCCGTCCATTTGGTTTCCTGAACGCATAAGAGATTTACACGTCTCCTAGTCATAGTATCAACTATCTCTCTTAGCTTTCCTGTTAATGATCCTACATTCCAACTACCTAACTGAATCCTACTTTCATCGACTAGCTTCCTTTCCCATCGCACCCGCCGAGTAAAGTGCGAAGACCCTTGCCCATTTATACTATATCGGGGCATCGATGCAGCGCGCCACTAAGGGAGTGACAACCCAGCCCTTGCATATTTATCACCATACCCGAGCCTCGATATGGCGCGCCACTAAGGGAGTGGCGACCCAGCCCTTGCTCACTTTTCACCATACCCGAGCCTCGATATGGCGCGTCACTAAGAGGGTTACACCCCAACGAAATACAATTAGGTTTCATTTCCATAAGAGAGGCTGTGCTTTTTACGTTGGCTCGCTAAGCCTATCACAACCCTCGTCCTTTATCCTAGCTTGGGACAGGCTGCATAGAAAACTACACAGGTAGAGTTTAAATTTTGGATTTAATATGGAAAATTTAATAATCAAGAATGATGATAGAAAACTTTTAATTTGGAATTTAAAAGTTATTAAATCAGTTTAATGATAATTCGTTTAATTAACGTGTAAAAATAAATATAAATTGATTTTAAAGCTAACTTCTATATACAATAGAATTAGGGTTTGAAATTAGTTTCATTGAGTTTAAAAATAGTGAAAACCTATATTTTGATATATAGGATGAACTATTTTCATTCCGCGAAGGAAATGAGTTTTTCGGGCCTTTGTTATCACTATGGCCCAATCGATCTGTTCCATCCATTCTAATTCTATGTTTGCATATATATATATATATATATATATATATATGTTGTTATGAAACCCTAGCAGCCTTCTATTTTATTTTCTGTACATACTTTTGCAATCCATCTGCTTCTTCTCAATGGTGAATATCCCAAAACCCTAAATTCCCAATTTCAAGTCTAATTCAAAAATTCAAACTGCTCAGACCCTATCATATAATATATCATCGCGAAGCACTCGACGAACTGAATCCGTGTTTAACATTTTCTTTTGCAATTGAAGCTTGGTTTGGCTAGAAATTGGTGAAACATTTTTGGCCGTTCATATTAAGGTTTTGCGATTAACGGCGAAACATCGACCATTGGACGATCGGAGGCTACTGCAGTGCAGAGTGCGTCAAGCGGAGTAGACCTAACAGCTTGGATCGTGGCTGAGGTGCTCAAATTCACCAGAATTGGCGATTAAATGGAGGCGGCAGCAGAGCCATGAAGCATGACCGGAGTTGGCGGCATCTGGGGCGGAGGTGCGATAGGCGATGGCGGTGAGGGTGGCTTGGTCTAACCTGGACAATAGCGAGCGTAGGCCGGATGGTAGGCGAAAGAAGGCGGCGACTGTGGTTTGTGCACGAGCTTCGTTCGATACATTGCTGTAGGGTTTGGATGGTAATGATAATTACAATATTTCCCTTGCTCTATTTTAATTTAATTTTAAAATTTTAATCTTCTAACGTTAATAACTTTTGCATACGAAGTCGGATTGGCACGCGGTTTCTTCCGTTGGATTCGTACTGAAATTCCTGACAATATGAAACTAGTTTAGTTGAATTTGGAGACAGTTTAAATTTCGGGCTTTTGTTGGATTTTAATGGGCTTTAAATCAAAGGTGAGTGATTTAACCCACTCACGCAATACTAAATTTTCTGATGTTAGTTAAATTGAATTCATGAAGTGATATAATTTTCTTATTTGCTGTTTGGTAGTTTTAAATTAGCATTTAAATTAATTTGAATTTTTATATTGAATTGAATTGACATTTAAATTAGTATTGAAATTTAATTACTAGTTAAGCACCAACATTGATAACTAGTGATTGTTATGATATACTGATGGATTTGGATGTTGATTGCCATTGGATGCCTATTGATTGCTATGTTGGATGTATGGTTGTTTTTTATTTTGATATATCCTTGTTATTACCCTATTTATTATTTGACATCCTATATATTGTCAGTTGGACTATTCAAAATGAACTAAGAAATTGGTTGAAATGATATATACCTATGTCATTTAAATATGGGTTGAAATGATATATATCCATCCATGTAATTAAAATTGAAATAACTGATCACTTGGCTATAAGGTAGAAAATTATACACAGACACCGGAATTGGTTAAATTAAATGGTTTAAAAATATTGAAATTGGATGTGTTTAAATGATATTGTTTTTAAAGAAAATAAAAATTGGATTTATATTAATTAAATTATTTTCTGATTCGAGCTTTGAAACGTTGAAATTGAAACTATTTAAATGGAATTGTTTAAGGATTTAATTTGAAATCTTAAAGTTGAAATTGAGATACGATTAAATTTATTGAAAGTGAATTATTTTAAAGGTTTAAATTTTAATTTAAACATTGAATTTACTTTAATTAAAGTGGTTAAAATTGGCATTCAAAGTTTTGGATGTGAAATGGATTTAAACTTAATTGTTTAAAAATGAAATTTTGAATTGAAACTTTTAGCCATTTGAATAGAACTGTTTAAATTGAATTTGAAGTAAAGTTTGAAACCTTTTTGAATTGAGGCGGATTTAAATTGAAATTTGAATATGAAGTTGACTTGAATTGGAAGTCGAAAAATTGAATTCGTTGTGATTTGGAATTGGAACATGAGTTCAAATTGTTGTGAAAGAAGAAACAATTTTAATATAAATTATTTTAATATATAAACTATTTTTCAATATTAAAACTATTTTAATTATTCAAAACTATTTTCAATATTAAAACTATTTTATATTCAAAACTATTTCCAATCTTTAAACTATTTTAATTATTCCAAACTATTTTTTAATATTAAAACTATTTTAATTATCCAAACTAATTTCAATGTTCAAACTATTTTAATTATCCAAAACTATTTTCAATATTCAAACTATTTTAAGAGTGGGAATTATTTAGATTTAAATCATTGATTTAAATACGTATGTTTTGATATGAATGTATAAACTATTTTTGAATTCGAAATGATTTGAAGTAAACCTGATATTTTGATATGAATTATGATCCGTTCTTGAAATTTAAAAGAACTAACTGGTGTGAAAAATGACGTTTGGTTGTTAAAGAGACCGAAGTCGAATATTGGCTCTTTGTCAATACCGGAACCACTTTAACAACTGTGTACGCGGTGGATGATCCAGAATGAAGTGGTTGGATTAGCGAACGTTTGCTGGATTTGAAGAAAAAGAACAATGATGGATATACCCCGACACTTGTGTCAATTGGAAATGACAAAACAGGATGATTTTTCCTAACCCATGAGGCTAGCTACCTCTAGCGACATCTGTTCTTCATATTACCATATTGATTTTGACTCGATTGGTGCACCTTGATTTGACTATGGGATGGATGTTCGCGGTGGGCCATTAGGGATTACCGCCCGTCAGGCGACTTGAATTGGTAGTATCCTACCTTGGGCATTGCCTCACATGCCTTGTCATACTTTTATCCTTATACGCGACCACAACGACTTTGTTTTAGTGTTGTCTTATCACGGCATCCCCCTGGCTACCAACGTTACTGGTGATGCTACTAAGGCAAACTATAGGACAATGCTTAAAAATGTGTTAAGGGGGATCAATGTAAAGCCTTAACGCTATTTTAATACTTTACTTTACTTTACTGATAGACACTACATATATAGCGTATCTTACTACATATAGGTAGTTTGACGGATCCTTAAGAGATGGAAAATCATGTAACATCTCTTAAGTTATTGCACTCACATTGTACACTTGATCGGAGATGGAAAATCCCATCAACATCTCTGAAGCTATTACACTCATATTTACTTGTTATTATTTTGGCTTACATTAGAACTTTTAGTTCTGACTCGAGTGTTTTGTCTTTTCATTACGCTCAGGTCGGCCTGAGCATTTCAGTGTTTGAAGACATTATTCCTTGAAGATGAAGATGGAGTTTACTAGACCGTATTTACTATTATTATTCCGCTGCATTATTTTGGTATGTTTGTTGATTGTATTCTGATTATGTTGTAAAAATTGTGTAGTCAAATGTATATTGTAAAACAACTTCATGAACTTTTTATTTGATTATTATTTTTCATCATTCCACTACGAGATTCTGTATTTTGTTTCCCTTCTTTTCTCTTAATTTCTTATTAAACCCCATTGACAATCCTTCCTTTGAATGGTTTAAGTTAGACATGTGTGGTTATTGTAACGACCCGTAATTTTAACTATTTTAAATTATTAAATTTAATATACTTATTGGATAGAAATGGTTAAAATTAAAAACTTAATGATTCATTTATGTAATTTATTAGATATGAACTTGAATAAAATTCTGAAATAACAAATTTCGAAGATTTTGGCAATAACAACTATTGAAATGAATTTTATGTATTGAATGTATTTATAATAAATAGTTGGATTGAAGAATAAATGTGGACTTATTTAGTTGAAATTAAATTAAATGTAGATAACTAAAATTCATTAAGATTTTAATATTGGATAACTAAATTGTTTAAATTTAATATTGAAAATTATTTAAATAATTGAATCCTAAATTAAATATTAATAAAAATGATTTCAAAAGCTGATCTAAATTTTATTTAGATAAGAATGAAAGTTGTTTACTTTTAAAATTGAATTTAAAAGTGAATAAATAGAAATTGGAAATTTTATGTTTTAATTAACGTATGAAAATAGCCATTTTAGCCACTGTCTTGGATTTCGACGAAACCAGTTTCATCGAATCCATAATAGTGAATTATTATGGGGTTTCAAGTTTGTAGTGATCGGACTTGTCGTTTGGTCGTGCGAGCTTGAAACGCGTAGTAATAAATTAAAGGAATTTAACTAAAATAAATTGATTTTGAAATATTATCTTCTGAATATGATGGAATTGGCTTCCGAAACTAGTTCCATTATGTTCGGAATATGGGTAAAACATATAGAATGCTGGGCGGCACGCTTCGTTTTGAGTTCAGAAATTTCGCGGGTCAATCAGGTCGGAACTCATATAAGGCCACGTTCTTTTCGTTCAAACCCTACCCCTATTTTCTTAGCAACCATTAGTAACAATTTAATGGTCGAAAATCACCCACTTTCTTCCTTCAATTTCTCCTAATCTACACATTGAAATCATTCGATTCCAAAAGGGAAATTGTAGAGCTCGACGAGCTCTAAACATCCAACGGATGGATCGAGACGGAAGCTCACGAAATCGTCGGAATCAAGGATTGAAGTCGCGCACGTTTTTGGTCGATGAGCGTCAACCTATGCAACCTCGCGCACGCGATTCGATGCAGTGGCATGCTCAGAGGGTGGCGCTTCAAACGGTGGGGTTGGATGGAGGCCTGGTGGCTTGTGGTGGCGCGACGCGAGGCTCTGGGTCGCAATAATAGGTTTCGCGTGTAGAAGGGTAGGCGGGAACGAGACTGTGAGAAGGAAGATACGTGTATAGTAATGGTTTTGTTATGTTTTTTTACTATGATTTTTAGTTAATTTAGCTTTATTTTTTTGAGAAAAATGTGTGATCCTCTAAAATAGTAGTTAATTTAGTTTTAATTATATCGTTAACGCTAATTTAATCGTAACTTTTCCGTACGAGGTCCGTTTCGGACGAAACAAGTTGTGTTGAAATCGTATCGACATCGTCTACAGCTTGGAATAGGAGTGGAATTTATTTGAAGCTGAAAATTTTTCAATTTCAAATAAAGGTGGGTGTTTTATAATGCTCACGACGTACTAAAATATTTTTATGTTCGTTAAATTGAATTTATGAAGTAATTTATTTTATTGACTGTTGATTGATAATTTAATTAACATTTAAAATTGACATCTGATTTGAACTGATAGAAATTTAAATTTAACAGTTAATTTGAGTTTGAATTAAATTACTGGTAAACTTTTGATTATTGATAACTAGTAAATTGTTATGATATTTTGACTGTTTGGATGATTGATTGTGATGGATGCCAATTGGTTGATATTGTGGATGATTGGATGTTTATTATTTTATAATGTATCACCCTGTAAATTATTTAACAGTATATAAAATGTTAATTGAATTATTTCAAATAAATTAAGAAATAGGTTGAAATGATATATACCTATGACATTTATTTTGGATTGAAATGATATATATCCATTCCTGAAATTAAATTGAAACAACTGATCACTCGGCCATAGGATATAAAATTATATACGGACACTGGATTGGTTAAATGATTTTAAATTCTTAAATTTGAATTTATTAAATGATTTTGATTTAATGAAATAAAAATGGAATTTATGAGAATCGAATTAGTTTCGAATTCGAGTCTTGGAAATGTTGAAATCGAAATTGGAAAGGAAATTATTTTAAGAAATTATTTTGAAATGTGAAGTAAAAATCGACATGTTATTAGAATTATAGAAATTTTATTATTTTAAATGGTTTGAACTTTTACTTGAACTTCGAAGTTATTTAAGTAAAAGTGATATAAATCGATATTTCAAATTTGGACTTGAAAATGGAATTAATTTTAAGATTTGAATCTAAAATTCGATAATTGAAGTTTTATTTGAATTAAGTGATTTAAATCGATATTTTAAAATTGAACTCGAAATTGATATAAATTGTAATGGTTTAAAATTAGAATTGAATTGAAATTTAAACCATTGACTCGAATTGTTGAATCGAATTTGAAGTTAAAAATGAAAATCGAAATTGATTGAATTGAAATTGGAATCAAAGTTAATTCGAATTGAAATTGGAAATGAATCGATTTAATTGAAATGGAAATTCAAATTGATTTGAACTGGAAAAATTGGAATTGAATCAGTTTGACTTTGAAACTATTTTCAAATTTTTTTTAATATAAACTGTTTAAAACCTATCTTTTTAAGTATTCAAATTATTTTGATTTTCCAAGCTATTTTACTGTATAAACCATTTTCAATACTCAAACTATTTTGTATTAAACCATTTTAACTTTTTAAATTATTTTAAGCTATTTAAACTATTTTCTAAAAATTGAAACTGGTCAGAGTGAGAACTGTTTATATTTAAATCATGGATTTAAATGCGAATTGGGTTAAAATGAAGTTATAACCTAAGTTAAAATTCGAAGTGATTATTAAAGTAAAATATGATTTTAAAGTGAATATGATAATTTTGAAATGAAATTGATTTTAAAGAGAATATGATATTTTGATATTAAGTATGAATTGTTTTCGAAATATAAAAGTACCAACCTGTGTGTAAAACGACATTTGGTTGTTAAGAGACCGGGGTCTCTTATTGGCATTCTCTCTGCCAATATTGGAACCACTTTAACAACTGTGTACGTGGAGGAGACTCTAGAACGAAGTGGTTGGATTTGGCGTCATTTGTTGGATTTGAAGAAAGAGAACGATGATGTATAGACCCCAACACTTGTGCCAATTTGAAATGACTAAAACAGGACGGCTTGATAGGGCCAAGCAGGCTAGCTACCCCTAGCGGACATTCGTTCTTCGATTTTCTTTTTGGACTCGGTCCCTACTATTATTCCTTGTTGTTGGTTTCGACTGGATATGGGATGGATGTACGCGATGGGCGATCGTGGCTACGATGCGTTACCACCATCCCTACGACCTGAACTGGTAATATCCTACCTTAGGCATTGCCTCACGTGCCTTGTCATACTTTTATCCCTATACGGGACCTTACGATTTTGGTTTAGTATTTTCGTATCACGGCGCATCCCTATTCCCCGATGTGCTGCTGGAGCGTTATATGCAAACTGTATGACAATGCTTTAAAACGCATTAAGGGGGGATCAATGTAAAGCCTTAATGCTAAGACAAAAATATTTATTTTACTGATTAGACATTATATATAGCATATTCTACTATATATAATATATTGTTTTTTAAAAAAAACTCAAGCCCGAAGGGAAGAACCCCTACCTAGTGAGTCCGCCAACCCTAGGAGGGATTTAAGCCAGCCCCAGCACAAAGGTTTGATGTTCCCAGCCATGTTTATCGGTTTTATGGGAATCCACCTCCGCGCCTTGAGTGGAGTAGGGCAGACGGGTATCAAACTTGCGACCTCGTTAATAGGACGTAAGTTTCTTAACCACTGCGCCATTAGTTGCGGACTATATATATAATATTTTAACGGATCCCTAGGAGATGGAAAATCCCGTAACATCACTTGAGTTATTGCACCCATGTTATACACTGGACAGGGAATGTGAAACCCCGTAAACATCTCTTACGCCACTACACTCATGTTATATGTGATATCGATTTGACTCACATAAGGATATTTTAGTCCTAACTTGAGTGTTTTGTCTTTTCAATACGCTCGGGTCAGCCCTGAGTTTTCAACGCATTGAAGAATATTCTCTTGGGGACGAAGACGAAGATTTGGTATATTATTATTTCTATTATTATTCCCCGCATCATGTTGTTCTGCTGCATTATATTTTTGTTTCTGTTGTATATATAACTCTGATAAATATTGTATAAATTATAATCAAATGTATAGTAAACAACTTCATGAACTGTTTGATTATTATATTTTTTCATTCCGCTGTGAGATTTTGTGTTTATTTTCTTCTTCTTTTCTTATTTTTCTTAATTAACTCCATTGATTATCTATGTTCTGAATTATTTGAGTTGGACATGTGTAGATTACTGTCGATTTAAACCTTCCAAAATGTGGGTCGTCATAGTTGGTATCGGAACTTTGGTTTAGCGATAACCTTAGCTTTGTGGGGTTTGACTCATTAGAGATAGGGTAGTAATACCCTAGAATGAGTTTGTTTGAGTGTAACTATATGAGAGCGCGTACTTGTTAGTGTTATAAAATGTTTTATATTGTGTTTGCTTATCCGTTGAGTTGTTTATGAATTCTGGTCAATGCATGGGACGCCGTGTTATCGATAGGGGTTTCTAAACACTTAACCGAGGCAAGTCGACATAATATTGTTTTAAAATCGGGTAAATGGAATAATTTTACCTAAATTATATTTTATACATAAAAATGATAATTAATAAATGTTAGTTGTTAGGAGATGATAATATTTAGTTATCGTCGATTATTGGATGAATCAAACTAAAAACAAATACTTTGTGAACTCTATTTCACGAAGCATTCGATAATTAAATCGAATTGAAATCTAATTAAAATAAGAATTGTTGCAATAACAAAGATGTAAATTAATGATATATTTCATAATAAAGTAATGAAATTGTATAAGTATATTTATAATATAGCTTATAAATAGAAAGGATCTAAAAGTCGAGAATTTTTGTATTTAAAACCTGTTGCTTTCAAAATTGTTTTCAAAGCCTTCAAGTTAATAATAAAATTATTTGAAAGTATTTCGACTAGAAATATATTTTGAGAAGATTTTTGAAAGAAATAAAAGCATTGGACTCGCTTTAGTCGCTGGGAAATAATTCTGGGGATGGCTGCAGCATCGCTAGTATTCATTTTCGAGTTTCTAAGAGAGAATTGCTACCAAAAGAAATTTATTTTTAGTTAAAACAAGTTTGATTGTGAAAAAAATATATTCCAAGTATGATTTGATAAATATATGGAAATAGTTTTGAACCTATAAATTGAAGTAGTATAGATAGAAAAAATTTTAAGTTTATAACTTATAAATTTGAACAGGAAAATAAAACCGAATTTTTAAAATGGTTGAACATTTTGGTTAAGCAAACAAAAGAAAATTTGAATTTGAGATATTAAATAAAAGAATTAACCTAAGAAATGTTGAATAAATTGAGTTAGTAAATAAAATGAATTTTAAATCAAGAAAGCTTAAATGAAGGTGAATTGTATTTGAAATGAATTAGATAAATAAAGAAATGAAATTCTGAGTGAATAAGTTTGTATAACTTATAGATTTCAGAAATATTAAGCTAAAGACAAATTTTAAATTTGTTGAATGTGAATGATAAGAAAAGAAAAATTAACTTAAATAATGTTGAATAAACCGAGTAATGGATTAAATGAAATTAAGTGTAACTTAATAACGATTAAATGAATTGAATTGGATTTGAATGAAACCAGATGAATTAGTAAAGTGAATTAATTCCACTTAAGCTATAAAATGAATTGATAGAATGAATACGAACTTGAATTATAAAATAAAATGCAATTTGGGTGTGAAAGAAATTGAATAAAAATAAAGGAGTGTAAGTAGAATTAATATGAGTAATTGAATTTTATTTAAATTGGATGTAAATAAATTAAATGCAAATAGAATGAGTTTCAATAAAATTGAATGGTAACTAATTAAATATGAAGTAAGTTAATGAAATAAATTATAAAATGAAAGTTAACTTAAGAAAATTTAAATGAAATTGATTGTGATAAAAAGAAAATTTATTAATATGAATTTGAGTTATAAAATAAATTTTACTTAAGTAAAATTATTAATATGAATTTGAATTAATGAAATGTAATGACCAAAGGTTTTAGGAATTTATTTTGAAAAAAAATTTAAATAAGTTTAAAATAATTTTTAAAACCAATTTTAAAGGGGAATTGATATAGCTTGATATGGTGTATCTGTATGTGTGTACATGTGTGCACAGGAAATACACATGAACTAAAGCTTAATTCCTGAATGCTAAGAATGAACACATGTTGATGTGTATGGAAATATTATATATATATATATAGATTAAATCCTTAAAAGCTATATGCATAAATAAATATATATATATATGGATGCTACTGAGTATTTTTGAGTGTACATGTGCATGTGTGTCAGTACAAAATAATGTATAAATATGTATATAGGTGTACTAATTATTTCAGTAAGACTTATATACATATATATATATATGTTAATAAAGTACTAGAGTTCAAATCAGCAAAATAAAATATACAAACATATTTTAAATTATAGGCAGAAAGAAAAAGAATGAAGATATAAAAGGAGTAATCCTCTTATAAATAAATAAAGGAAGTACATACTATTTAGATGAAAGCTAAAAATAGAAAAATAAGATAAAACAGAGAAATGCTTGGTATAGGCAGAATTAGGAAGAATAATTGATAAATAATAAAATCAAGTCACACTTTTAGCATGATAGTAGACAAGAGGAAAAAGTATTTTCTGGAAAAGCAAATTTCTGAAATTAACCAAAAAGATATAACCACTTTTCTCTTCACAAACTCAAGCCGGGGGAGGGTAAGATTTTGGGTTTAAAAACTAAATGCAAATGGCATGATTTTTGATGGGCAAAAATGACTTTAACCAACACCTTAAACCCTAAGAAAAACCCTGCATAAATAGGCAGTGAGATGAGGAACCTTCTCTTCTTCCCGGATAGCTCTTGAGAAAAATATATATAGATATTATATAAATATAATACAAGTGAAGAAAAGGGTTGAAGGCAGAAGATTACCAATCAATTAGGAAGTGAAAGAGAGCTAGGTGATAAAACTCACTCATAAAAATCTAAGGCATTAAGTCCTAATGTAGGCAGCTAGTTTATAAGTTAATTTTTCTTAAAAATGTATTTTCATATGTGATTGTCTATCTGTGATTTCAGAGATGAAAATGTTTTGATTTATACCTGGTTGTTCTGTTTGTTTTATTATCTGAATGTTCTAGGTATTAATAGTATATGTATATATATTTTATAAACTCAGATCTTTCTGATATGTTAATGTTTAGAAACACAAGCAAGTACCCAGAAAATAAAATGTTGAATATAGGCAAGTAGTATTGATCTTGGCTCAACCCAGAAAAATGCAAACATGTTGAGCTGCAATATACTCATGTATAAGTGCTGAGGCTTGAGACAAAAAGGAATTATGAGTGCAATAGGGTTGCCTATGTGCTGATGCTCCTGATTCAAAGAAAATATATAAATATTCAAACACATAGCAAATAAATTTTGTGATTCAGAAAAACTTGGTTATTCTGAGTTTAACTAAAGCACAGAAGTTTGCAAAAGAAAAACTCTCTCAAAAGCCATAAGCCAATGTTAGTTGTCTATACCCCTTTTTAAAATTGTAAGAAAATATATATATATATATATATATATATGCAGAATCTATTTAATAGACACATTTTATTTAATTGCCTGTTTGACTCTGGTTGGTTATGAATGATGTGGAATGCCATAACATGAATGATTGTTTTAGTGAAATAATTCACTGAATGGTTTAGTCATGAAAAAAAATCAGAAGTATTATTATTAATTTAAATCTGATTAGGAAATGGGGTCAAGAGCACTACAGGAATGACTTGTGTTCTTGAGTAATACAAGTTGAGACATGACTTGTTTAAGTCCTGAGATCTTTGTGTAATGGAGTGAATTAGTCCATTACAGTGTGTCCATTGATTAATTTAATTGCAAATGAGACCAAGATAGATAAATATATCAATGTAGGAGAAGTTGATATAAAGAGGAACTAGAGTCTTCTTGGAATGAAATCTGAATAGTGAATAATGATTTGATTCATTTTGGTGATTTCCCTATTTTGTATGGATGTTTATTTGATTTATGATTGAATTATATGAATGTATGAATGTACCATATCTTTTTGAGGTTTCTAGAAAGGCAGACTTAAGTGTGCACCTGCACACTGACATAGAGCATGCACACATGAATTACTTGTTTTCTAAAGGCAGAGTTATATACATATATCCATGTTTTAACTTTAACTTGATTTACAAATTGTTTTAGTGGATTTTCTCATACCAGACATGTGTCTGACCCTAGTGTGCTAATGGCATATGGGGTGTCTCATTTAAAATGGGGCAGCTTCAAATGCATTTTCAGAGATTGCAGCAACTAAGTAGGAGCAAGGCTTTGAGAAGAGGATTATAGCATGCTAAACTTAGTTAGATAAGAGCCTAAATGATGAAATCTGCATGTATTGATAATTTAAGTTGTTACCTGTATTGAGTATTGAATGTTGGATGGATATTTTGCTAAGTATTTTGCTAAGGAATTGACTTGTAACTGGGATTTATAAATCTGGATATTATCTAATATGTTGAAGAAGTTAATCTAAACCTTGTAAGTGAATTGAGCAAGAATACTATGATAAATAGGATGGTTACATTTTATAAATGTATTAGTCAATCTTGAGACTTTGAAAAGGGTTAAGTTTTGGGAAATCTGGATAGATGAGTCTCAGTAAATTAAATGGTTTTATTTTTCTACCATGACATATGTATACAAGAGATGATAAGCATAGGGAGAATGTATTATGTGTCTGTAATGCTTCCATAATTCAACTTGTTCTACACAAATGTTTTTATACCTTATTTTTTTTAAATAAAGGAAGATTCTGTAATATAGGAGTTGAAAGCAATTTAAACATGTTTTGTACAGATATTAACACACCTGTTACCTTTGTATTTTTAACATGAATCTGAATTCCATTTCACTCAAGTTTTGATCAAAATGCATTTCTTTAAGACCCTATGGGTTACACCAGAACAAAGAGTCTGGTTGATCCATGATATGGATACCCATGGTTACAAGAAACTTACTTAAGTTTGCATTTCATTTATCTTAGCATCCTGGCATCAAAGAATTAAACCTTTGAAATATGATATCGCACTTAAAAATATTCCAGAAAAGAGTTAGTACTCTAAACATATTTTATAAGAAAATTCAACATAGATAAGGATAGAAACTTATATCATTTTCCAGAGCACAAGCACTACACCATTAATTTATAGATAATCATAGCACAATTATCCGGTTTCTAGGAATTATACTCCATAGAGAATTTAGCAAGGAATCAGGAGTTTAAAAAAAATATTGATACATATATGGATGGAATTTTATTGTATGAATTAAATTGAACTATGTGTAGATTGATTAAATTTAATCAATCAAATTATCCTCTTGTTTACCAAAACTCTGATTCAAACAAGAGAGGCACATGCATCATCATATGTATGTGCATATCCTTATGAATACACTGATATATTTATATTGGTAAAGATTTTGATCCTGGATAAGTTGTATTGATAGAGAGAAAAAAATGACTCTGGACTCCAGAAATATATATATATACATATATATCTCTATGTAAAAAAAATCCTTACGAATTCAGGTATCTAAAAAGAGAGGGTCATTTCATTTGGTATCAGAGCCATGTTACTAAAACATAGTTGAAAAAAAAAATTGAAATCAAATCCTTCTAAAAAAAAACTAACCAGCTATGTAAATTATTATTAGCAAACTATGGTAGGAAGACCACCAAATCAGGGAGCTGGATCCTCCAATGCACCACTAATGGTCAATCTGCAAGATTTGGTGAGAGCATTTAGGGATGGGGCAGGACAAAGGCAAGAAAATCCCCATGAAGAGCTCTCCAAATTACTCAAGACTTATACTCATTTAGGAGGCAAAAGCTTTGAAGAGACAGAAAGTATTATGGAAATTCAAGCATGGTTGAGAACATTGGATAGGATTTTCAATGACATGCAGCTTGATGATCAAAGGAAGAGGCAAGTGGCTTCAAGACAGCTGAAAGGAGTAGCTTTAAGCTGGTGGGATGTAATCATTACAGGGAGAAATGAGAATGAAATCACTTGGAATCAATTCAAGGAGATGTTGGAGGCAAGATTTGTACCAGCATCAGCTAAGACCACTTTACTAGAAGAATTTATTAGGCTCAGGCAAGGAACTTTGAATGTCACTGAGTACACTCAAAAGTTTGAGGGGCTTTCCACATATGGAGTAATGCTAGTGGCAGATGAAGCATCCAAGAATGATAGATACATTAAAGGTTTGAACCTAGGACTTAGTAGAGCCATGTTACCTTATGATGACAGGACATTTGATCAAGTAATAGACTTGGCTTTGAGGTTAGAGCAGCATGACAAGGAAAGGGAAAAGTTCAGAAATTTTAAGAACAATAACACTAAGAAGGGTAAGTGGTGATATCACCCTTATGATAAGAAAAAAGAAGAGGCCAGTAACAAAGGCACTGGAGATGTCAAAGCTAAGGAAACCAAGAAGAAAATTGTGTGTCATCAATGTGGAAAGGAAGGACATTTCAAGTCAAGGTGCCCAGAATTGAAAGGAGGAGCTTTCAAGTGCTATCTATGTGGGAAAGAGGGGCATATGAAGAGGAATTGTCCTGAGTATAAACAGCAAGGAAAATTGGCAAATTTGGAAGGCAAAGGCAAATCCA
Organism: Allium fistulosum; assembly: GCA_030737815.1. NCBI lineage: Eukaryota > Viridiplantae > Streptophyta > Magnoliopsida > Asparagales > Amaryllidaceae > Allium > Allium fistulosum. The sequence goes on along the minus strand of CM060903.1, from coordinate 1,284,984,080 downwards.
TAGGGGAGATTAATGCTGAAAACCATAGCCAAGTGGAAGGTACATTACTTATTTGTACCATACCCATAGCAGTAGTATATGATACTGGGGCAACTCACTCTTTGATTTCTTATGAACTAGTTAAAATGCTAAAATTGAATTGCATATTGGTTGAAACCCCATTGCATATACAAAGTCCTCTAGGGAGTTCTAGTGTTTTAGATATGATTTGTGTGGATGTGGAATTAAACATAGGTGGAAACATCTTCATTTCCAATTTATATGTTTTAAACTACCCAAATACAGGTGTTATATTGGGGGTAGACTGGTTAAGGCAATTTAAAGCCATAATTAACTTAGAATCATCCACCATATCATTGCAAAATCTTAGGGGCCAGAGAATCATAATTTTGTGTGAAGTGGCTAAAGAAAGGAAATTATATCATTTAATTGACTTGGAAAAAGATTCCAGTGAACTTACTATTGAAGAAATTCCCATAGTCAATAAATACTTGGATGTGTTTAGGGAGGTTAAGGGTGTTCCAAACCATAGACCAGTGGAATTCCAAATTCATTTAGTTCCAGAAGCAAGCCCAGTGATTAAAAAGCCAACTAGAATGGGGCCAAATGAACAAAAAGAATTAAAGAAACAGTTGGAGGAATTGGAAGAAAAGGGTTTTATAAGACCAAGTAATTCTTGCTGGGGAGCACCAGTGGTATTTGTTAAGAAACAAGATGGTTCCTTAAGACTTTGTATAGATTACAGAGAATTGAACAAAGTAACTATTAAAAATAAATACCCATTGCCAAAAATAGATGATCTTTTTGATCAATTAGCTGGGGCAAGAGTATTCTCTAGACTAGATTTAGCATCTGGATTTCATCAAATGAAGGTGGAGGAGTCAAGTGTTAAGTACACTGTCTTTAACACTAGGTATGGGTTGTATGAATTTCTGGTTATGCCATTTGGCTTGACTAATGCACCATCATACTTTGTGGATTTAATGAATAGAACTTTTAGAGATTATTTAGACAAGTTTGTGCTGATTTTTATAGATGACATTTTAATTTACTCCAAAACAGTGGAAGAACATAAAAGTCATTTGCATCTGGTTTTGTCTAGATTGAAGGAAAAAGATTTAAAGGAAAAATTTTCAAAATGTGCATTTTGGAAAGAGGAAGTACATTTCCTTGGCCATGTCATTTCTGCCAAAGGAATTTCTATGAACCCTAATAAAGTAGTGGCTATTCAAGCATGGAAGAGGTCTAGCACAGTGAGTGAAGTGAGATCATTTATGGGGATGGAAGGGTATTATAGGAGATTTATAAAAGATTTTTCAAAAATTTCTACACCACTTACTAACCTAACCAGGAAGAACCAAGCTTTTGTTTGGTCAGAGAAGTGTGAGAAGTCTTTTGTACAGTTGAAGGAGGCATTGGTGAATGCTCCAATCTTGAAAGTACCCCAGGGAAATGAAGAATTAGTTGTATATACTGATGCTAGTGGGTTTGGTTTGGGTGCAGTGTTGATGCAACAAGGACAAGTCATTGCATATGCATCCAGACAACTTAAACCCCATGAAGTAAGGTATGCCACACATGATCTTGAATTAGCAGCTGTGATCTATGCTTTGAAACTTTGGAGACATTATTTGTTAGGAACTAAGTTTGAACTTTACACTGACCACAAGTCTTTAAAGTATTTATTTTCACAAAAAGATTTAAGCATGAGGCAACATAGATGGGTGGAGTTCTTAGCTGCTTATGACTTGGACATACTCTATACACTAGGTAAAGCAAACAAAGTTGTTGATGCTCTAAGTAGACAACATGCTAAATTATCTATGATGATGATAGAAGAGTTTAAGGACTTGTCTTTGCTTGCTGAGTTAGAAATTGGGGGGAATGACTGTGTGCACATGAATGTGCATGTGCATGGTGCACAGGAAATAGAGGGAAGTTGAGCTTGATAACACTTCAACCTGAACTAATTTTGAAGGTGGATAAAATGCAAGAACAAGACCCAAACTTATTGGAGAAGAAAATTCTCATATCAAAAGGGGAGGAAGTGATAAATTACCATATTGATAAAAATGGTTATTTGAGAAACCAGAATAGAATATGTGTGCCAGAAAACATAGAGTTAAAGGAGGAGATATTGAATGAATACCATAGAGGTAAGTACTCCATACACCCAGGCAGTACAAAGATGTATCAAAATTTAAAAAGAGATTTTTGGTGGAAGGGAATGAAATCTGATGTAGCCAAATATATTGCAAAATGTATGACTTGCCAACAAGTCAAGGCTGAAACACAAAAGCCATCAGGGTTGTTGCAACCTCTTACCATACCACAGTGGAAATGGGAAGATATATCTATGGATTTCATAGATGGACTGCTTAGATCTAAAAGAGGAAACACAAGTATATGGGTGATAGTTGATAGGCTAACTAAAGTGGCACATTTCATCCCAATCAAATCAGAAAGGAATGCACCAAAATTAGCTCAAGTATTTATGAAGGAGGTGGTAAAATTGCATGGCATTCCCAAAACCATTGTGAGTGATAGGGATACCATCTTCACCTTAAGATTCTGGAGAAGCTTTCAAGAAGCCATGGGAAGTGAATTGTGCTTAAGCACTGCCTACCATCCACAATCAGATGGGCAGACTAAGGTGGTGAACAAGGTTTTAGAGGATTTGTTAAGGGCATGTGCACTAGATTTTGGAGGTAACTGGGAAGACTATCTCCATCTAGCTGAATTTACATACAATAACAGCTATCAAAGCACCATAGGAATGGCTCCATTTGAAGCCTTATATGGCAAGCCATGCTTGTCACCTGTTTGTTGGGTAGAAGCAGGAGAAAGAGCTGTTTTAGGGCCTGAGTACATACAAGAAACTAAAGAGAAAATTGAGTTGGTAAGGAGAAGAATGGCAGCAGCTCAAGATAGACAAAAGAAATATGTAGACATGAAAAGGAAGCAGGTGGAATATGAAGTAGGAAATTTTGTTTTCATCAAAATCTCACCTATGAAAAATGTACTGAGATTTGGGAAACAAGGCAAGTTAAGCCCAAGATATATTGGGCCATACAAAATTCTGGAAAGAATTGGTTCCTTGGCATATAAGTTGGAATTACCAGAAAACATGCAAGGGATGCATGATGTTTTCCATGTATCACAATTGTGAAGGTGGGTTCATGACAAGGCAGAAATTCTTGAGACACCAGCCCAAGTGCAAATAAAACCTAACTTGGTTTATGAAAAGGATCTAGTGGGAATTTTGGCAAAGGATGTGAAGAAGTTGAGGAATAAATCTCTGAAACTTGTGATGGTACAGTGGAGTCTTGATCCTAGTGATTGCACATGGGAATTAGAAGACAAAGTTAGGATGAACTACCCTAAGCTATTTTCAGATTAAAGGTAATTCTGATTTTTAATTTGCTTACCTTTTTGGATGCATGCATTTTTAGTTATTATGATAGAACTAAAAATCTATTTGGTTGAGAATGTACTTGTTCTCTGAATTAAGTTTAAAATTTATTTAAGCTTAGGAAAATTGTGGGACATAATTTCTAAAAGGAGGGGTGTATGTAATGACCCAAGATTTTAGGAATTTATTTTGAAAAAAAATATATAAATAAGTATAAAATAATTTTTAAAACCAATTTTAAAGGGGAATTGATATAGCTTGATATGGTGTATATGTATGTGTGTACATGTGTGCACAGGAAATACACATGAACAAAAGCTTAATTCCTGAATGCTAAGAATGAACACATGTTGATGTGTATGGAAATATTATATATATATATATATAGATTAAATCCTTAAAATCTATATGCATAAATAAATATATATATATGGATGCTACTGAGTATTTTTGAGTGTACATGTGCATGTGTGTCAGTACAAAATAATGTATAAATATGTATATAGGTGTACTAATTATTTCAGTAAGACTTATATACATACATATATATATATATGTTAATAAAGTACTAGAGTTCAAATCAGCAAAATAAAATATACAAACATATTTTAAATTATAGGTAGAAAGAAAAAGAATGAAGATATAAAAAGGAGTAATCCTCTTATAAATAAATAAAGGAAGTACATACTATTTAGATGAAAGCTAAAAATAGAAAAATAAGATAAAACAGAGAAATGCTTGGTATAGGCAGAATTAGGAAGAATAATTGATAAATAATAAAATAAAGTCACACTTTTAGCATGATAGTAGACAAGAGGAAAAAGTATTTTCTAGAAAAGAAAATTTCTGAAATTAACCAAAAAGATATAACCACTTTTCTCTTCACAAACTCAAGCCGGGGGAGGGTAAGATTTTGGGTTTAAAAACTAAATGAAAATGGCATGATTTTTGATGGGCAAAAATGACTTTAACCAACACCTTAAACCCTAAGAAAAACCCTGCATAAATAGGCAGTGAGATGAGGAACCTTCTCTTCTTCCCGGATAGCTCTTGAGAAAAATATATATATATTATATAAATATAATACAAGTGAAGAAAAGGGTTGAAGGCAGAAGCTTACCAATCAATTAGGAAGTGAAAGAGAGCTAGGTGAGAAAACTCACTCATAAAAATCTAAGTCATTAAGTCCTAATGTAGGCAGCCAGTTTATAAGTTAATTTTTCTTAAAAATGTATTTTCTTATGTGATTGTCTATCCGTGATTTCAGAGATGAAAATGTTTTGTTTTATACCTGGTTGTTCTGTTTGTTTTATTATCTGAATGTTCTAGGTATTAATAGTATATGTATATATATTTTATAAACTCAGATCTTTCTGATATGTTAATGTTTAGAAACACAAGCAAGTACCCAGAAAATAAAATGTTGAATATAGGCAAGTAGTATTGGTCTTGGCTCAACCCAGAAAAATGCAAACATGTTGAGCTGCAATATACTCATGTATAAGTGCTGAGGCTTGAGACAAAAAGGAATTATGAGTGCAATAGGGTTGCCTATGTGCTGATGCTCTTGATTCAAAGAAAATATATAAATATTCAAACACATAGCAAATAAATTTTGTGATTCAGAAAAACTTGGTTATTCTGAGTTTAACTAAAGCATAGAAGTTTGCAAAAGAAAAACTCTCTCAAAAACCATAAGCCAATTTTAGTTATCTATACCCTTTTTTAAAATTGTAAGAATATATATATATATGCAGAATCTATTTAATAGACACATTTTATTTAATTGCCTGTTTGCCTCTGGTTGGTTATGAATGATGTGGAATGCCATGACATGAATGATTGTTTTAGTGAAATAATTCACTGAATGGTTTAGTCATGAAAAAAAATCAGAAGTATTATTATTAATTTAAATCTGATTAGGAAATGGGGTCAAGAGCACTGCAGGAATGACTTGTGTTCTTGAGTAATACAAGTTGAGACACGGCTTGTTTAAGTCCTGAGATCTTTGTGTAATGGAGTGAATTAGTCCATTACAGTGTGTCCATTGATTCAATTAATTGCAGATGAGACCAAGATAGATAAATATATCAATGTAGGAGAAGTTGATATAAAGAGGAACTAGAGTCTTCCTGGAATGAAATCTGAATAGTGAATAATGATTTGATTCATTTTGGTGATTTCCCTGTTTTGTATGGATGTTTATTTGATTTATGATTGAATTATATGAATGTATGAATGTGCCATATCTTTTTGAGGTTTCTGGAAAGGCATACTTAAGTGTGCACCTGCACACTGACACAGAGCATGCACACATGAATTACTTGTTTTCTAAAGGCAGAGTTATATACATATATCCATGTTTTAACTTTAACTTGATTTACAAATTGTTTTAGTGGATTTTCTCATACCAGACATGTGTCTGACCCTAGTGTGCTAATGGCATATGGGGTGTCTCATTTAAAATGGGGCAGCTTCAAATGCATTTTCAGGGATTGCAGCAACTAAGTAGGAGCAAGGCTTTGAGAAGAGGATTATAGCATGCTAAACTTAGTTAGATAAGAGCCTAAATGATGAAACCTGCATGTATTGATAATTTAAGTTGCTACCTGTATTGAGTATTGAATGTTGGATGGATATTTTGCTAAGTATTTTGCTAAGGAATTGACTTGTAACTGGGATTTATAAATCTGGATATTATCTAATATGTTGAAGAAGTTAATCTAAATCTTGTAAGTGAATTGAGCAAGAATACTATGATAAATAGGATGGTTACATTTTATAAATGTATTAGTCAATCTTGAGACTTTGAAAAGGGTTAAGTTTTGGGAAATCTGGATAGATGAGTCTCAGTAAATTAAATGGTTTTATTTTTCTACCATGACATATGTATACAAGAGATGATAAGCATAGGGAGAATGTATTATGTGTCTGTAATGCTTCCATAATTCAACTTGTTCTACACAAATGTTTTTATACCTTTTTTTTTAAATAAAGGAAGATTCTGTAATATAGGAGTTGAAAGCAATTTAAACATGTTTTGTACAGATATTAACACACCTGTTACCTTTTTATTTTTAACATGAATCTGAATTCCATTTCACTCAAGTTTTGATCAAAATGCATTTCTTTAAGACCCTATGGGTTACACCAGAACAAAGAGTCTGGTTGAACCATGATATGGATACCCATGGTTACAAGAAACTTACTTAAGTTTGCATTTCATTTATCTTAGCATCCTGGCATCAAAGAATTAAACCTTTGAAATATGACATCTCACTTAAAAATATTCCAGAAAAGAGTTAGTACTCTAAACATATTTTATAAGAAAATTCAACATAGATAAGGATAGAAACTTATATCATTTTCCAGAGCACAAGCACTACACCATTAATTTATAGATAATCATAGCACAATTATCTGGTTTCTAGGAATTATACTCCATAGAGAATTTAGCAAGGAATCAGGAGTTTAAAATATATATATATATATATATTGATACATATATGGATGGAATTTTATTGTATGAATTAAATTGAACTATGTGTAGATTGACTAAATTTAATCAATCAAATTATCCTCTTATTTACCAAACCTCTGATTCAAACAAGAGAGGCACATGCATCATCATATGTATGTGCATATCCTTATGAATACACTGATATATTTATATTGGTAAAGATTTTGATCCTGGATAAGTTGTATTGATAGGGAGAAAAAAATGACTCTGGACTCCAGAAATATATATATATATATATATATACATATATATCTCTATGTAAAAAAAATCCTTACAAATTCAGGTATCTAAAAAGAGAGGGTCATTTCATGAAATGAATAAATGAAGTGAATCAATGAACTAATATGAACTTAAGATATGTAGTAATAATAAATAAACATAAGTTGCGTTTTAAAAAATGGTTGTAATAGACTTAAACGGTTTATGAAATGGTTCATAAATGATATTAGTATTAAAGAGAATATACTAAGTGCTAATAAAATAAAATTTAACTTGAACAAGGTTAAATGGAATAATTTTATAAAATGGTCCATAAATGAATTTATATGAAATATGTTAAACAAAAAGTGAAACAATTGGAATTTTACAAATTGAATTGAATAAATTGAATGTGAGGGAAATAGATGTGAATAAATTTGAAGCTAACCGATTAAATGTTAATAAAAATTGGATGTTAATAAGAAATGAAGTGTATAAATTAAATATTGACATTGGATAATGTAAATTCACATAGTTATGAATTAATTGGATGAATATTGGTGGTTGAATGGTTTCTTTTGTTGCAAACCATTGTTATTACTGTTTTTGATTGCATATGAATGTTGTATGTTGTGTATTTGTGCTTGTGCTTATGATTTGGATTCAAAATTATGTTATATGGTTCCATTGGACTCATGCATGTTTTATATCTTATTATAAGTAACTAATATTCTAATTTGAGTTGAGATAGGTACATACGAAGATGTTTGGACGTGTACGCAGATTTGTTTTGCTTTTTCTTCCTTAATATGAGCAAACTCGCACTTATTAAAAATAATAAGGTACATATCTCGGATTACATACCGCACTTATATATTTTTGCCTACGGATTGCCTCATCATTGAGATGAGATGTATATTTGATATATATTTGGTATATTTGTGATATATATTATTTTGTAAAATTTTCCGATCGAGCCGCGCAAAGGAGACTCTGCCGAAATTTTCTGTAAATCTGGGTGTTAGAAATATTTTAAAGTTTTAAAATTTTACAACTTGTTTTTACAACTAAATTGTAATTTCCGTAAGCTGGTCGGAGTGGCGCAGCAGAAGCGTAGTAAAAGTTTTTTAATAAGAATTTATTGTTTATAAGTTAATTATTTTGAGTAAAATATATCGTGTGTTAAATTCCTTACTAAACCCCTTTTCGAGGACGAAAAGTTTTGAGTGAGGGAGAACGTAACGACCCGTAGTTTTAACGTTTTTAAATTATTAAATTTAATATAATTATTGGATAAAAATGGTTAAAATAAAAACTTAATGATTCATTTGTGTAATTTATTGGATATGAACTTGAAATAATCAATTTCGAAGATTTTGGCAATAACAACTATTGAAATGAATTTTATGTATTGAATGTATTTATAATCAATAGTTGGATTGAATAATAAATATGGACTTATTTAGTTGAAATTAAATTAATTGTCGATAACTAAAATTCATTGAGATTTTAATATTGGATAATTAAATTGTTTAAAATTTAATATTGAAAATTATTTAAATAATTGAATCCTGAATTAAATATGAATGAGAATGATTTCTAAAGCTAAACTAAATTTTATTTAGATAAGAATGAAAGTTGTTTACTTTTAAAATTGAATTTAAAAGTGAATAAATAGAAATTGGAAATTTTATGTTTTAATTAACGTGTTAAAATAGCCATTTTAGCCACAGTCTCGGATTTCAACGAAACCACTTTCAACGGATCCGTAATAGTGAATTATTATAGGGTTTCAAGTTTCAAGTTTCGTAGCGATTGGACTTGTTATTTGGCCGTGCGAGCTTGAAACACGTAGTAATAAATTAAAGGAATTTAATTAAAATAAATTGATTTTTAAATGCTATCTTCTGAATATGATGGAACCGAAACTAGTTCCATTGTGTTCAGAATAGGGGTAAAACATATAGAACGCCGGACGGCATACTTCGTTTAGAGTTTGGAAATTTCGCAGGTCAATTGGGTCGGAACTTATATAAGGCCACATTCTTTTCGTTCAAACCCTACCCCTATTTTCTCAGCCGTCGTTAATAATAATTTAATGGCCGAAAATCACCCACTTCTTCCTTCGATTTCTTCTAATCTACGCATCGAAATCATTCGATTCCAAAAGGGAAATTATAGAGCTCGACAAGCTCTACACATCCAACGGATGGATCGAGACAGAAGCTCACGAAATCATCGGAATCTAGGATGGAAGTCGCGCACGTTTTTGGTCGATGAGCGTCGACCTATACAACCACGCATGCGCGCTTCGATGCGATGGCGTGCTCGGAGAGTGGCGCTTCGAATGGCGGGGTTGGATGGAGGTCTGGCGGCTTGTAGGGGCGGGCATCGCGAGGCTCTGGGCGTGATAATGGGTTTCGCGTGTAGAAGGGTAGGCAGGAACGAGACCGTGAGAGGGAAGATAGGTGTACAGTAAGGGTTTTGTTTTGTTTATTTATTATTATTATTAGTTAATTTAGTTTTGATTATATCGTTAACGCTAATTTAATCGTAACTTTTCCGTACGAGGTCTGTTTCGGACGAAACAAGTGGTGTTGGAATCATATCGATGTCGTCTACAGCTTGGAGTGGGAGTGGAATTTATTTGAAGTTGAAAAATTTTCGGTTTTAAATAAAGGTGAGTGTTTTATAACGCTCACGACGTACTAAAATATTTTTATGTTCGTTAAATTTAATTTATGAAGTAATTTATTTTGTACTGTTGATTGATAATTTAACTAACATTTAAAATAGACATCTGATTTGAATTGATAGAAATTTAAATTTGACGGTTAATTTGAGCTGGAATTAAATTACTTGTAAACTTCTAATTATTGATAACCAGTAAATTGTTCTGATATTTTGACTGTTTGGATGATTGATTGTAATGGATGCCAATTGGTTGATATTGTGGATGATTGGATGTTTATTATTTTATATATATCTTGTATCACCCTGTAAATTATTTAACAGTATATAAAACTGTTAATTGAATTATTTCGAATAAACTAAGAAATAATTTGAAATGATATATACCTATGACATTTATTTTGGATTGAAATGATATATATCCATTTCTGAAATTAAATTGAAATAACAGATCACTTGGCCATAGGATAGAAAATTATATACGGACAACGGATTGGTTAAATGATTTTAAATTCTTGAATTTGAATTTGTTAATTGATATTGATTTAATAAAATAAAAATGGAATTTATGAGAATCGAATTAGTTTTGAATTCGAGTCTTGGAAATGTTGAAATCGAAATAGGAAAGGAAATTATTTTAAGAAATTATTTTGAAATGTGAAGTAAAAATCGACCTGTGACTGGAATTATAGAAATTAAATTATTTTAAATGGTTTGAAATTTTACTTGAACATTGAAACACCCCACACCCCTTACTATTCCCAAAAAGAGCATATCAATGGATGTGGTGCGTTATAGGTATAGCTAAAGCATTACAGTGACTAAGATTCACAAGACAAATAAGTAAAAGCAACGGAAAACATATAACTTATCATCCAGTTTTAAACTTCATCTCAAAATAAATCATAAAAACATAACATGTCTCAAAAACTCAAAATCTCTCATTTGTCTCGTGAAAATACATCCCAGTCTCACATAATCAGAGTACAAAAATAACAATAATAATCCCTCTCACAAGTGCCAATTCATCATAAGCCAAATGAAAAAGATGAAAAGCAGAAGAATACATCTGAAATGAGAAAACTCCAGAAAGAAATCTCCAAGCAACCTGAATCAACTATCCTCAACTCTACTGGCCTATTGGGGAAAAAGGAAAGATAGGGGAGTGGGTCAGACAATAAGTCTGGTGAGTGAAAGTGATTACTAGCATTTCTAAGCAAGATAAAGATAACAGACTAATCAATAGTTCTAGCATGAAAGGAAGATATAGAAAAGATAAGACTTGCATAAAATACTGTTTTTGATTCTGTTTGACTGTTTGCTTTGATTGTTTGCACTAGTCTTAAACTGCTGTGATTAGGTTGAAATCCTAATCCTATCTCAACTACTAACTTGATTAGGCTGAAATCCTAATTTTACCCATTGATCGGCCTTTCCTATCTTTATTGTGCCACTGTGAACCAATCATATTGGTCCTACAGCAAAAGACACCGTTTGGCGCTTAGGACACAGTAGCAAATTATTTACCCTAATCGATGTCGCACGCTCGGTCATCGCCGGTACACACTAATTGTCGCCCCCTATTTGACCCTTTATTTACCCTAATCATCATAAGCGTGCCCAGCCTCACTCACGTGTGAGACCATCAGTCCTTGACCTAAAAGGGAATGGTGCCGGTACTGGTCCAAACAAACAAATCTTCTAACTTTGCGCCCCTTGTCCAAATCCCCAAATTTGAGCCTCTATCTGTTGGCCACTTATTTACCCTAATTAGCATAAGCGTGCCCAGCCTCACCAACGTGTGAGACCATCAGTCCAAGACCTGAAAGGGAATGCTGCCGGTATGGGCCACTACTGCTATATTTGCTTATTAACTTAATCCAAGATCTAAGTTTTAAAATAAACCCCTTCTGTTATTTCTTTGTTTCTAATTATAACCTACATGTTATAACTATTCTTGCAACTGTTACTCTTCTATTTTCTCTTTTTAGTTATAACCACTTGTTATAATCATGCTTGCGAATATCTCAAATTTTTCTATTTCAATCCGTCTCCATTTTATTTTAGTTTTTCTCATTTTACATCTTATTTTTGTAAATTTAGTGTTTTTCTATTTTAATCCATATTTGCAAATTCTTCTTTTTTAAATATTTTATTCGCGTCAAAAAGGATTAAATCCTTATAAAAAGAAACTAACATTTACAGGCTAAATTCCAACTTAAAACAGACGTAAATAACTGTAAATAACTGCAAATAGCTGAATAAAAATAGACTAAAAAGAACTTATGAAATTTACTTAAAAACCGACTGTAAATAAACTTACATAAAAACTGTCTCAAAATTGTAGAAAAACTACAACTATTGAGAACCCTATTATTTTAAATTGCTTACAGATCTAAAATAATTACAAAACACTCATCTGTGGTCCTTAGCCCTAATCTTAGGCCTTCCTGGATCCACTTCTAGGGTGTAAAATATTTTTATTAAAAAGATTTCCTCCCTAGAAAAATTTTCTATCTAGGATTCAGCCTCAGGCAATGAACCCAATTGGGAGAAAATCTGAATGAGAAAAATAGCTAGGCCTAGGGTTCTATTTATAATGTGGCTTAGGGATCTCAGGCCGTCAGATTTGAAGATTTAATCTGGTGCAACCACGTCATAGGTTCACTAGGAACCATCGGATGCAGCTACGAACGCACATGATTTCACCAAAAATCAGATTTACAGCCTTCGGCTCGCACCGGGACGAAAAATCGTCCAGGGAAAAACGCTGGTCGACCTGGCCAATAGGCGGGTCGATCCGTAACGGGTCTACCCTTTTTTTGTTTAATTATATATATAATTCTAATTTTCTTTGTTTCTCTTGTAACTTCTCCATACTGAGGTAACTCCCGTGGCTCAACAAGTTATATATGAAAATTGCTCAGAAAATTACCATGACCCAATGGTGTAACTCCCGTGGCTCAATTATGAAAATTTTGCAACCCTATTTTATTATTCAGTTAATTTGTTAATTAATTATTATTACTCTAATTTTTTGGGTTGTTACATTCCCCCTCCTTAAAGGATTTCGCCCTGAAATCTCCAAGGATAGAAAAATGAAATTGATATTTTCATCCAAATTCCACAACCACATATTCAACCATCATCCATCACATCCATTGTCCTTAAGCTTTTTAATGCAATTTATGATATATGAAATAGTGTAGTGTCATTATCCCTAACTAATGCAAAATATTAGGCGGTCTACTCAATCAGTCGACCTCCTTTTTATGGGCTCATGTCCGTGCCATGTATCCAAATGAATTCAAATTCCTTAATGACAACTGATAGTTCTATATGCGTGCTACAATCATCATCCAAATGCAACAATCATATGATAATCACCCGTTCATAGCAACCTTGAAATAAAACTGCAAGTGCACACACATCCATATGCATATGCTTTAGTGACCTAGTTAGGTCGATCTCTAAGAGATAATAGTGCCTAGTGTGTGTGTATGCCTCCATTAGCATCCACTAGCAAACACTTGCAACCACTTGCGTTCAACATACATAACATGTTCTAGTAACATGTTTACATTCAGTCCTACCATCCATAGGTTAAATCCTAAGATCTACCCTCCCAAAGGATACTAAAGGAAATAACCTATTCAAAACTAAAGATGGAAATAGGAAATTCAAGACATACCATCGAAGAGATGCGGATAAGATATACATATTTTCTCCTCAGACTCCTATGTAGCGTCCTCAATACTATCTCCCCACTCCACCTTAACCAAAGGGACTTCCTTATTTCTAAGCTTCTTGATATAATGTCCAACGATCTTGGTAGGAATGCGATGAACCGATGCTTCTCTCTCCACTTCAACTTCCTCAAGTTGGCTAGGTTCCACTACCTCCGCTGAATCATGTAAGCACTTTCTCAAGTGCGAAACATGGAAAACATCATGAACTCCCACGAGCCTCTCTAATAGCTTTATCTGATACGCCATCTTCCCTACCCTTTCCACAATGGGGAACGGTCCTACGGATCTGGGAGCAAATTTCCCACTTGATCCAAACCTCACTTTTTCTTAGCGGAGACACCTTAATGAAAACCAAACCTCCTACCTCAAACTCAATATCCCTTATCCACTTATCTGCATAGGATTTCTATCTATCTTGGGTCGTCTTCATTCTTCTCCTAATCAAATCAATCTTTTCTGAAGTCTCTCTAACCATATCGGGACCAAGTAGCAATCTTTCTGTAGACTCCAACCAACATGAAGGTGACTTGCAAGGTCTTCCATAAAGGGCTTCAAAAGGAGCCATCCCAATGCTAGCCTGAAAAATATTGTTATAAGTGATATCCACTAAAGGAAGGTGCTCCTCCCAAGTCCCTCCAGAATCAAGAATGCACATCCTCAACAAATTCTCAAGGACTCTATTAACTCTCTCTCTGTTTTGCCATCCATTTGAGGGTGATAGGCCGTACTCAATCTAAGCTGTGTCCCTAAAGCCTCTTGCAAGCTCCTCCAAAACTCGCTAGTAAAGATAGGGTCTCTGTCGCTCACTTTGCTAGAGGGAACTCCATGAAGTCGGACTATCTCACGAACGTATATGGATGCCAAATAAGGTGTTGTCCTCTTACCCTTGATCGGAATGAAGTGGGTGCTCTTAGTCAAACGGTCTACTTCACCCAAATACTGGTATTCCCCTTCCTAGATCGGGGTAAACCATATATGAAGTACATCAAAACACTATCCCATTTCCATTCGGGTACATCCAATGGTTGAAGTAATTCGCCGGGCCTCTAATGCTCCACCTTAACCCTTTGGCACACAAGACACTTAGCCACAAACTCAGCTACATCCTTCTTCATGCCACTCCAATAAAACACTCTCTTCATGTCCCTATACATCTTATCACCACTCGGATGAATAGTCATCCGAGAATGGTGTGCTTCTGCTAGAACTGCACTCCTCAAATCACCAGTGTGGGTGACACAAAGTCTTCCATCTCTCCTTAGCCACCTTTTACTATCGATGGAGTAGCGTTGGAGATGTCTAGAGACCTCTCCTCTGCTAATCCTATCCAGAATATCCACAAGCTCTGAATCCTCTTGTTGCCTTGAGCCAATCTGATCTATGAGGGTGGGCTTAACCTTAAGTGCTGCCAATAATCCAGGAGTAATGTCTATAGAGGGCTTAAAATCAAAGGTGGAATTAAACTCAAGGATTTTCCACTCCATGAACATTGGGTAAGGGTTGTTCTCTTCTTACTTAACGCATCCGCAACCACGTTCCCATTTCCATGGGTGTAAGCTATCTCAAAGTCGTATGATGGCAGAAACTCCATCCAACGCTGCTGCCTCAAGTTTAAATCCTTTTGTGAGAACAGGTACTTCATTGATTTATGGTTAGTGAAAAGCTCGAACCCTCTCCAAGCAAGTAATGTCTCCAAGACTTGAGCGCGAAAACAATAGCAGCCAGCTCCAAATCATGGGTGGGGTAATTCTTCTCATGAGTTCTCAACTGTCTACTCCCATAGCATACTTCCCTCCCCTCCTACATCAATACTGCCCCAAGGCCAGTCCCACATACATCAGTGTATACTATAAAAGGCTTAGCTCCGTCGGGTAAGACTGACACTGGTGCACTAGTAAGGGCCCTCTTTAGCATCCTGAAGGAATCCTCACAATCCACGTCCCACATGAATGTTGCATTCTTCTTAGTGAGGCGAGTAAACGATGCTGAAATCTTAGCAAAATCTCTGATAAACTTCCTATAATAACCAGCCAAACCTAGGAAGCTTCTAACATCGGTAGCACTCTTGGTGGCTTTCTAATCCTATACCGCTACTACCTTAGCGGGATCCACAGCTAGACCCTCTCTTGAGACTACATGCCTCAAGAAACGCACCTCCTCATGCCAAAAATGACACTTCGAGAATTTTTCTTTCAACTGGTGAACACGAAGTGTACGAAGAACCTCCATAAGATGATTAGCATGCTCTTCCATACTCTTAGAAAACACCAGAATGTCGTCAACAAACACTACAATGAACTTATTTAGGACATTTCGAAAAACACGGCTCATCAGATCTACAAAATAGGCTGGGGCATTGGTCAGCCCAAACGACATAACTAACCACTCAAAGAATCCATCGGGAGTCCTAAATGCTATCTTATCGATGCTATCATTAGTGATCCTAAGCTGATGAAATCCATCGACTAAGTCAAGCTGAGAAAATACTAAAGGGCTAACCAACTGATCGAAAAGATCGTCTATCCTAGGAAGTGGGTACAGGTTCTTCTTCGTGAGCTTATTTAACTCTCTATAGTCTACACAAAGTCGAAGAGAACCATCCGCCTTTATAGCGAAGACGAATGGCGCCCCCCACTCAGATATGCTCCGTCTGATGAAGCCTTTCTCTAATAGCTCACCAATCTGCTTACTTAACTCCTTCCTCTCCCTAGAAGCCATATGTCTCACGGGCAATGCTACTAGCTTAGCATTGTCATTCAGATAGATCCTAAAGTCGATCTCTCTCTTGGGGGTAGCCCCCTAACCTCCTCAAAAACCTCTGGGTAATCTCTAACAACTAGAAATGAATCTTACTCTGCTAGTGATGAATCAAGGGAATAAAGGAAGCTCAATATGCTGACCCATGTGGGTCACAAGAAACCTCGAGAGTCCATCCACTATATGTCCGTAGCCTGATGACTCTCCTCTCGCAGTCCAATATCGCACCATAAGTGAATAACAAGTCCATATCCAAAATCATCACATATCCCGAAAATCCCAGTACATAGGCGTCACAATCAAACTCTATGCCTAGTATAAAAATTTTCAAACCCCTACAAATCATGGATAAATGTGTCGATCATCCTATGGGGTTTGAAACAACTATAGGATCTATAACTAGAGAAATACCTAAGTGCAAACAATCAACCAAGGAACTAGAAATGAAAGAATGCGATGCTCCGGAGTCAAAAAGAGGCCGAATAGAAAAATCCGAAATAGAGATCAAATCTTCTACAGAGACTTTCCAACCTTGGTCTAGTCCGCTACTAGAGGTGCTGCATCCAAAGCCTGTACTTGCGCTGTAGGTGCGCCGCTATCTACCCTATCCTCTGAGGACAAGCTTTACTAAGGTGTCCAGGTTGCCAATAGCTGTAACACCTCCCCTTCATCGTGTCCTTCTTACAGTCCTTTGAGTAATGCCCAGCCAATCCATAATTATGACATTTCTCGCCCTTCTTGATATGTCCCTTTTGAGGTCCTCCTCCTTTCTTCTTGTCCTTATCCTTTTTATTCTTCCACCACTGCTTCTTAGAGTTTTCTAATTTAGGAACCTCCTTAACCTCTTCTTCTTTAGCAACATCTGATATGAGAGCCATTTTCACAAGTGACTCATACATCGCTCCCATAGGTACATGTGTCAATGCCAACCCTTGGAGGGGCTGGTTCAAACCCTTAGCAAACTTGGTGGCCTTCTTATGCGGTGTATTAACAAGCTCCATCCCGAACCTCGATAACTCATTAAACTTATTTATATACTCTTTCACCAAAAGACTCCCCTACTTCAGACTAATGAACTTCTCCAACTGCATGCTTTCCTCGGCTTGCGACAAGAACTTTCTCTCAAACCTTTCCCAAAGTCCAACTCAACCAATATATCTACTCTCCATCGCTACAATCTCCCACCAGTGCTAAGCCTCTCCCTTCAGCTGCCATGATGCCAACTAAACTCTCTGTCGGTCCTCCAATCCTAGCAGCCCAAATATCTGATGTATTCCTCAACCAAGTTCGTGCCTCTACGAAATCCTCCATGCCATAAAACATCTTGCCTCCTAGATTAGCAAAGTCCTTGCATAGCTTAGAAAAATTGGCTGCTGCATGTGGATTAATAGGACATCCACCCGTCGGTGCTGCATTGGGAGCTTGCCCTTGCACCTCTGGTGTCGTAGCTTGGAGGTATCTACGGAACCAACCAGGGACTTGGACACTCTCTGGAAGATTTGGGGCGTCCGCCATTCTATGCAAAGAAAAGAAAATTTAGACTCGAAAGAATCGAAAGAAGGTTGAACTGAACTTTGAGGGGATTTTTATAAAAACTCTCTTATACTTGAAAATTATTTCTTTAATAAGAGTTTGTTTCTGAAAAATACTTTTCGTTTGAAGATATGTTATCTTTGAAAAATACTTTACTTTTAAAACAAGTTTTTAGGAATCCTGTAACCTTAGGCTCTGATACCAAATGAAACACCCCATACCCCTTAGTATTCTCAAAAAGGGCACACTAAAGGATGTGGTGCGTTATAGGGATAGCTAAAGCATCACAGAGATTAAGATTCACAAGACAAATAAGTAAAAGCAGCGGAAAACACATAACTTATCATCCAGTTTTAAACTTCATCTCAAAATAAGTCATAAAACATAACTTATCTCAAAAACTCAAAATCTCTCATGTCTCATGAAAATACATCTCTGTCTCACATAATCAGAGTACAAAAATAACAATAATAATCCCTCTCACAAGTGACAATTCATCATAAGCCAAATGAAAAAGATGAATAGCAGAAGAATACATCTGAAATGAGAAAACCCCGGAAAGAAATCGCCGAGCAACCTGAATCAACTATCCTCAACTCTGCTAGCCTATTGGGGAAAAGAGAAAGGTAGAGGAGTGGGTCAAACAATAAGTCTGGTGAGTGAAAGTAATTACTAGCATTTCTAAGAAAGATAAAGATAATAGACTAAGCAATAGTTCTAGCATGAAAGAAAGATAGAGAAAAGATAAAACTTGCATAAAATATTGTTTCTGATTATGTTTGACCGTTTGCTTTGATTGTTTGCACTAGTCTTAAACTGCTGTGATTAGGATGAAATCCTAATCCTATCTGAACTGCTAACTTGATTAGGCGGAAATCCTAATTCTACCCATTGATTGGCCTTTCCTATCTCTGTTGTGCCACCGTGAACCAATCCTATTTGTACCACAGCAAAAGACACCTCTTAGCGCTTAGGACGCAATAGCGAATTATTTACCCTAATCGATGTCGCACGCTCGATCATCGCCGGTACACACTAACTGTCACCCCCTATTTGTCCCTTTATTTACCCTAATAAGCATAAGCGTGTCTAGCCTCACCCACGTGTGTGACCATCAGTCGTTGACCTGAAAGGGAATGCTGTCGGTACTAGTCCTAACAAACAAATCTTCTAACTTTGTGCCCCTTGCTCAAATCCCCAAATTTAAGCCTCTATCTATTGGCCACTTATTTACCCTAATCAGCATAAGCATGCCCAGTTTCATCCACGTGTGAGACCATCAGTCCTAGACCTGAAAGGGAATGCTGCCGGTAATTTCTTTCTTTCTAATTATAACCTACGTGTTATAATTGTTCTTGCAACTATTACTCTTATATTTTCTCTTTTTAGTTATAACCACTTGTTTAATCATGCTTGCAAAAATCTCAAATTTGCCTATTTCAGTCCATCTCCATTTATTTCAGTTTTTCTCATTTTACATCTTATTTTTATAAATTTAGTGTTTTTCTATTTTAATCCATATTTGCGAAATCTTCTTTTTTAATATTTTATTCGCGTCAAAAAGGATTAAATCTCTATAAAAAGAAACTAACATTTACAGGGTAAATTCCAACTTAAAATAGATGTAAATAACTGTAAATAACTATAAATAACTGCAAATAGCTGAATAAAAATAGACTGAAAAGAACTTCTGAAATTCACTTAAAAACTGATGGTAAATAAACTTCCATAAAAACTATCTCAAAATTGTAGAAAAACTACAACTATTGAGAACCCTATTATTTTAAATTGCTTACAAATCTAAAATAATTACAAAACACTCACCCATGGTCCTTAGCTCTAATCCTAGGCCTTCCTGGATCCACTTCTAAGGTGTAAAATATTTTTATTAAAAAGATTTCCTCCTTAGAAAAAATTTCTATTTAGGGTTCAGCCTCAGGCAATGAACCCAGTTGGGAGAAAATCTGAATGAGAAAAATAGCTAGGCCTAGGGTTCTATTTATAGTGGTGCAACCACGTCATAGGCTCACTAGGAACCATCGAATTCAGCTACGAACGCATAGGATTTCACCAAAAATCAGATTTATAGTCTTCGGCTCGCACCTGGACGAAAAATCGTCCAAGGAAGAACGCGTGTCGACCTGGCCAATAGGCGAGTTGACCTATGGGTCGACCGACTTAGGCACGGTCGACCCGTAACCGACTTAGTCATGTAATATATAATTCTGATTTTCTTTGTTTCTCTCGTAACTTCTCCATACCGACTCGGATTTCAACAAGTTATATATGAAAATTGCTCAAAATATTACCACGGACCCAATGGTGTAACTCTCATGGCTCAATTTTAACAATTTTCCAACCCTATTTTATTATTCAATTAATTTGTTAATTAATTATTATTACTCTAATTTTTCGGGTTGTTACAAACTTCTAAGTTATTTAAGTAAAAGTTTTATAAATCGATATTTCAAATTAGGACTCGAAAATGGAATTAATTTTAAGATTTGAATCTAAAATTCGAAAATTGGAGTTTTATTTGAATCAAGTGATTTAAATCGATATTTTGAAATTGAACTCAAAATTGATATAAATTGAAATGGTTTAAAATTAGAATTGAATTGAAATTTAAACCATTGACTCGAATTGTTGAATCGAATTTGAAGTTAAAAATGAAAATCGAAATTGATTGAATTGAAATTGGAATCGAAGTTAATTCGAATTTAAATTGGAATTGAATCGATTTAATTGAAGTGGAAATTCAAATTGATTTGAACTGGAAAATTTGGAATTGAATCAGTTTGACTTTGAAACTATTTTCAAATAAATTATTTTAATATAAACTGTTTAAAACCTATCTTTTTAAGTATTCAAATTATTTTGATTTTCCAAGCTATTTTACTGTATAAACAATTTTCAATACTCAAACTATTTTATATTAAACCATTTTAACTTTTTAAATTATTTTAAGCTATTTAAACTATTTTCTAAAAATTCAAACTGGTTAGAGTGGGAACTGTTTATATTTAAATAATGGATTTAAATGCGAATTAGGTTAAAATAAAGTTTTAACCTAAGTTGAAATTCGAAGTGATTATTGAAGTAAAAATATGATTTTAAAGTGAATATGATAATTTTGAAATGAAATTGATTTTGAAGAGAATATGATATTTTGATATCAAGTATGAATAGTTTTCAAAATATAAAAGTACCAACCTGTGTGTAAAACGACGTTTGGTTATTAAAGAGACTGGGGTCTCTTATTGGCATTCTCTTTGCCAATATTGGAACCACTTTAACAACTGTGTATGTGAAGGAGACTCCAGAATGAAGTGGTTGGATTTGGCGTCGTTTGCTGGATTTGAAGAAAGAGAACGATGGTGGGTTGACCCCGGCATTTGTGCCAATTTGAAATGACTAAAACAGGACGGCTTGACAGGGCCAAGCGGGCTAGCTACCCCTAGCAGACATCCGTTCTTCGATTTTCTTTTTGGACTCGGTCCGTACTATTATTCCTTGTTGTTGGTTTCGATTGGTGCTCCTTGATTTTGGGATAACCCCCCTTTGACTCGATATGGGATGGATGTACGCGGTGGGCGATCGTGGCTACGATGTGTTACCACCAGCCCTACGACCCGAACTGGTAGTATCCTACCTTGGGCATTGCCTCACATGCTTTGTCATACTTTTTTCCCTATATGAGACCCTATGATTTTGGTTTAGTGTTGTCGTATCATGGTGCATCCCTATTCTCCGACATGCTGCTGGGGCGTTATATGCAAACTGCACGACAATGCTTAAAAACGCGTTAAGGGGGATTAATGTAAAGCTTTAACGCTAAGAAAAATATTTATTTTACTGATTAGACATTATATATATAGCGTATTCTACTATATATAATATTTTGATGGATCCTTAGGAGATGGAAAATCCCGTAACATCACTTGAGTTATTGCATGCATATTATACACTGGATAGGAGATGTAAAACCCCGTAAACATCTCTTACGCCACTACGCTCATGTTATATGTGATATCGATTTGACTTACATAAGGATATTTTAGTCCTGACTCGAGTGTTTTGTCTTTTCATTACGCTCGGGTCAGCCCTGGGTTTTCAGCGCATTAAAGATTATTCTCTAGAGGACAAAGATGAAGATTTGGTATATTATAATTTCTATTATTATTCCCTACATCATGTTGTTTTGCTGCATTACATTTTGTTTCTATTGTATATATAATTCTGATAAATGTTGTATGATTATAATCAAATGTACAGTAAATAGCTTCATGAACTGTTTATTTGATTATTATATTGTCATTCCGCTGCGAGATTCTGTGTTTTTTTTCTTCTTCTTTTCTTATTTTTCTTAATTAAACTCATTGATTATCTATGTTCCGGATTGTTTGAGTTGGACATATATGGATTATTGTCGGTTTAAAAATTCCGAAATGTGGGTCGTCGCAATTATTGTCGATTTAAACTATCCGAAATGCGGGTCGTCACAGATACTAGCTGTAACAATCCGCCTTTTCGACCTTCCAAATTCGACGAAACTAGTTTAAAAGCAAAGCTAACATTCCTATGAGTCCCACGCAACTAACCGTGTCCAAATCCCACCTCTTATGTGCAAGATATGATTTTTATAAGATTTTGAGATTTAAAATTTAATAATTAACTCTAGTCACACTTAATTAATTTATTACCCGATTATATTCTTTCTTTCCCAATACAAAATCAGTTTTCCCTCCTAGATCAAATCGTTCACAACAGACCCATTTGCCGTACTTTCGAACACCCAAATTGTGATAACCAGGATTTTTAGACGTTTGTTAATTGGAAATTAACTGGGAAAGTCGTTTGAAATACTGATTTACAAGTCGAACAAATAAATCTGATAATAAATAATTTTATCAACTTATAAATAATTTGGATTTAAATACTCTATATTTTAAAACTAAACTAATTTTTTTTATCTAATTATAATATAATATATATGTGTTTATCTATTAAAGTATAGTTAATTATTTTTTTAAAATCATTTTCTATAAAAGTTATATAAGTAGATAATAGGAAATGGATTAATAAAAATATAGAACCTATATAAAAATAAAACATATGTTAATATAAATAGAAATATATTAAATAAAATATAAAGTTACATGTGTAAGCATTTTAATATGAGAATTAACAAGTGTAAACTATTTTAACATTTGTAAAATTAATATCATGCAAATATTACAAGTGTCACATACTTCTAATTTTTCTTTTCATTTTAAATTTAATAAAAGGGAGATGAACAAAGTTATATAAACACATCTAACCCCTACACTTCATTTTTCTTGGTTATTGTCTTAAAATCAAAAAATGAAAAAAATTACAAACCTGGAAAACTGAAATACAACCCAAAGATGAAGATTAAAAAAAAGTAAAACCAGGAAAGGAATTAAAATCAAGTCAAGATTCAAATCAAATAGCAACTTCTCTTTCAATTTCTAAAACCTGGAAGCTGTAAAACCTGAGCAAAGTTCAAAAATCAAACCTGGAAGCAACTCAACAAAATCAAAACAAGTTCCAGCTTTCAAATTTAAAGCTCAAGATCATTTCAGCAACTCAACTAAGTTTCAGATCATCAAGCAAGTCATCTCAGTTTTTAAAACAAGATTTCCAGTCAAAAGCAAGTTTACAGGCTCTGTTCAAGCATTAAAATAAGGTGAGTAAATTTTTCTCTTTAAAACCAGTTTTAATTAATCTCATGTGACAAACCTATATGGAATATTGAATTTATGTCTGCATGACTATTTTATGGATTATGTCCGAGCTACTATGTATATCAATGTGAATATCCATGTGAATATATATAAATACATTGCTTTGTTGATTTACAGGCTTCAGTTTCATTTGAAAAATTCATATATCTTTCTATGATCACATTTAAACCATGATTCTTGAATGAAAAATGATCATTACAGAGTACTATGAATTTTAAAAATAGATTCAAGGATATGTATCAAGTATTTATCTCAAAATATATAAATTACAGTGAATCAACGGTTTGGGTCTGGGTTCTGGTGTCCCCTACTCTACTCGATTTTGCTCTAGAGACCGTTATGTTGTTCTGATGATCAGAATCATTTGAGAATGTTGACGTCAACTTGGAGGTATCATCGGTGATGGGTCGGAGCAACGACGATGGCCCTGTACGTGCACGAGTGTTTGTGCGTGTCTGATGTTGTTTGTTAGATTAGGGAGAAGTTTGAACTTGGGTTTGTATTCGTGTTGTTTGCGTGATGACTCGTAGTTAGTAGGAGGGTTGGGTGACTCGGTGCTGAGTTAGTTTTTGCTCGGGTTGAATGAATTAATTTCAAACTTTTGAATTCAATAAGTTTAATGATGAAACTAAGTAATTAATTAAAGTATATGGTTTATCTTAATTATTTAAGATTTTACAAATTGAATTATAATTTCTTAATGTAATTAATGGATAATTAATTACTTAGTATAAGTGATTAAAGAGTAATTACTGAATGTAATTAATGAGAGGATAGTTAATTACTTAATGTGATTAATTAAAAGTTAATAAATGAATGTAATTAGTTAAAGATAATTGATTAGTGAAAGTGATTAAGGGTTAGTTAATTAACTTAAGTGATTATGGATAATTACTTGATATAAATAATTAAGAGATAATTAAATTACTTCAAAGATAATTACATAATATAACTAATTGAAGGGTTAATTCGTTAATGTAATTAATTAATCAAAGGTTAATAAATGTGATTCATTAAGAAATAATTAAGTAATTAAGGATAATTACTTAAGCTGGATAATTAAGAATGATTAATTAATTCAAATGGTTGTAGTTAATTAATGATTACTTAAGCAGAGTTAGGTGATTAATTCTTAAGTGATTAATTTAATTTGAGTTAATTAAATTAATTATAGTATGGATTAATAAGTCTTGCTTATGATGATTAATTATATTGAATGCTTTGGGTTATTTGATATATCTGATATGTGATTTATGATGCTGTGTGAGTTGATATGTTTGGTTGAACTGAGATAATATGGATTTTCTTTCTGTAATGGAATCGCTATGTGAATATGTTACTCTAAATATGAATTGAATGGTTTCACTTAAACTTGGGTTAATAACGACATTGAATTCGAAGAGACCGGAGTTGGGTATCAGTAAATACCCGAAACCACTTCGATTTGTAATCTACAATAATTCTTTATAGATTTGATATGTGAAATCAAATATGGCTGGAATGATGTAAAGTAAGTAACATGACCATTTGATCTAAGTAACAGTTTTAAATATTATTTTGTAATAAGTGATTGACTTAAAACAGTTAAGAACTCGTAGTAAGGTACGAGTTACCCGAGATTTCAATTATGTTTATAACTTAGTATTTCAAGTTATATGGGTTTACTCACGCTGGTTTCCAGCCTGACCCGGGTGTTACTTTGTTGTAATGCTCGGGTCAGATCGAGTATTACAGATTTCAGGTAAGGACGTTCTGGAGCTCAGGAGGCGAGCTGGATGGCAGGAACGTATGGAGTGTATTCCGCTGTGATACATTGTTATTTATCTGGGACATGTTGTTTTACTGTCTAGTGATTGTGAATGTTGTAACTCTGATGTATTAAAATGTAATTGACTGATATAGTTTTCTTTGCGTAAAGAATATTATTTCATATTATATTTTATCCATTGCGAATGTGAGAATCTGTGTTTTGGTGTTTCTGTTTCTTCTTCTTCTTTTATCCCTTTCTTCTTTTCCCTAACTATCTGGAATTTTCGGGATCGAAAAATCGGGGTCGTTACACAAATATCCTCCGATACTCGACAATTCAATGTTGCACCAGCTCTATCGCACTCCTCTCTTCGAACTCCACCTCCCAGCACCATCCGCTTGAAGCTTGAAAGAGTCCTAGGAGTCATGACCCGACGCACAACTATGACATCCCCCAATGTCGCCTGACCACAACCAGGCCACACCCTACAAAATCATGGCCATAGCTGCTCCTTCTCGCCACAATTCCAGTGCAACCAATGACAACCCCCAACTTCACCTATAACTCCTAGAAAATTAAACCCAAGTTAGGCCAAAACTGATGCACAACACAAACTACATCTGTACCACTCAAAATGGGTATAGGATCGGAGATCTGCTCATAACTGTTCCAAAGATCCTTGTTTTAAAAAATTTCGTTGAGTAGATTGAGAGATTTAATTTTTAAAGGTCAAGATGCTTACTTTTCTTTTTACAGGAAGATATAAAAGGAAAGAGAATGAGAAAAAGAAAAGATAGCTTGTTGAAAAATCTAAGTGTTGACCTTTAGTTTATTCGTAATTTCCGACGCGTCGCCGCACAGAATGTCTTTCGCGTATGAACTGCGAACGACAAAACAAAAATATGGCCGCATACAAAAATGTAATACGATCCCAAAACAATAACAATATACACTGGTTATCTTATTCTGTAAAATCTCAAAAATATCATCGTTTGTTAAAAATCGTCAAACGACAATTTAAATATTTTCCAAAATTAAAAATTATAGAAAAATCATATAAATCCAATTAAAAATACTACAATGAAATCAAGTCATTTTATTAACAATTGATTTTTTTATTATTTATTAGAACTGTATATTATTATAAATAAATTTACAAAATGATCTCGCCATTATTATTTATTAATAAAAGGAGTTAAATAAGGTTATTAAATCCATTTAATTGATATTTAGTTCACAATTCAAATATTTTATTCACTATTCAAATATTTAAATAATCCCTACATTTGAACATAAGTAATTTATATTTTTAAACACCAATTATTTAAATATTTAAAATTAATTAAATATTCGAAAATCAAAACTATAAAATTACGCGATGTTACACAATGGATGCCCGGTAATGAGCAAAGGCCGAGCGAATGACTTATAGATGTTTTGCATGGGGTCATTCGTGTTACAAGTGTCTGTCCTTATGTTAGTAAACCTTAGGTGATGAGATTAATCTCTTGTGTTGCAGTGGTGTTTTCTAGGATTAGTCCATTCACATACCAATTCCTAATCCCTAGTTCGAGCATGGAGTTTCTAGGTGATTTGCACGAGTTTGGAAAAGTTTTTTCACTCGATTCTTAAAGGCGAGCACTTTAGTCGGATTCTTGAGGTGACTTAGAGATTTTTGATGTGCGACTCTAGTCATGGGAGGAAATTTCAACGGTCAGACCAAGAAACCAGATCGGAGTTTGCATGAGAGGGTCAGGTCATCGACCCTAGCTTAACAAAGAAATCATACGAGCAAATAAAGGATTGGATCAGGCATCATATATTATTTTGGATGATCTTTATTTGTTTTAAAATTATATATAGTATAGTTAGGACAGCTTCACTACAAGAAAATGGGGTCTTTGCCTACAAATTGTAAGTGTAGGTAAAACTAGCCTAATGGTGGGTAACATGTTTTAGCTACCAATATTGAATCGGTAGACACTGGTAGGTAAAAGTTAATAGAGAAAGAGTTTTTACCTACACTTATTAATATTGGTAGGTAAAATAATCCATGGACCTCACTAAGTTGTGATCAAATGATGAGTCATCGGCCGATGTGTTTGATGATGTGTCATCCTACATGGTTGCTGACATGGTTGCCATAGTAGCATACATGTGGCATACATCAATACCACCACTTGGCATCTTATAGTTGGTCCATGTGTCAAACAACAATTTTTCCATGTGTCATCATTTGATTAGTACATATGGCATCATTTTTCTTAGGCCACGTGGCATCATTTGATTAGTCCATGTGGCATTATTTGATTTTCCACGTGGCATCATTTTATTGGTCTACGTTGCACAATATTATTAGACCATGTGGCGTTATTTTATTAGCCCACGTGGCATCAATTTATTGGTCTGTTTCACAATTCATTTTTTGGTCAAATTTAATGGTTATATGTAGATAAAAGATAATAACAGTTATTTATAAATGTTCTATATTAGAAATAAACTAGAAAAAAACATACATAATTATTATCTACAAAACTAATATATTAAACAACCCAAATAACCAAATCAAAGCAGTTGTAGTCATTGTGATATTCAATCAAATGTATATGTAGTTTAAATAAAATTCACACTTATATATGTACAAACAACTAATGCCCATGTATATAATTTACAGAAAATAACTTGAAAAAATTAGATGTCTCTCCTACATAATGGCCATGAAGCATGCCTAATGAGCCAGCTATCGATACACTACACATGAAAAACATGTTTACATCGGTAGACTCCCCGTGCTTTCTTCTATTTCAAAATCATGCAAAAAAATTGAATACTTCGTTAATCGTCAATTAATAATTAAGCTTAACATATCAAAAAAATATTTTGCAATAGAGGTCATACCTGAAGGCAAACTAAGCAACATATTGACTTTGGTGCATAAGAACTATTCTCCATTGATATTTTAATTGTTATAATTTTATCAATTGTATCTTATGACATGCCATATGTGCCTTCTGTATCAAATATATCGAGTAATTTGATTACTGGGGAATCTACTGCGTTCGTCTATAACGAACATATATATGATGTAATTATCAATTTCAGTTTTATGAAATATCAGTCTATAATATAATGATTTGACTGTATATTACATGACTTTGTATTGTAGGTCCTATCTTCTCTCTAATGAGTCTTTCGCTCAAAAAACTAGTAAAAACATCGATCGGTGGTCAATTGTACAACGATTGTAAGAATGTTAGGTCTTAAAATTGAATGTATAGCTTGTTTTTACTTGATTCATTTTTTATTTCCCTGAAATAACATCAAAAAAACTTATCTTAAAATGTTCCTTGTGCATTTTTCTGTCCTTAATTTTGTCTCCACTAAGATTCGGATCCTATGCATCGGTTGGATATTTCTGTAATATCAACAAAAACTTAATTAGAAGCAATATGCAATATGCAATATGTAGTATACTAGTGAAAAAATATTGTTTCCTTATTTAGGCAAAAGTACGAGACATGTGAAAGATTTTATACCCCGATTAGATGATATAAGCATGTTGTCAAATATTAGATATAAGATTATGTATACTTTTATATAAATTTATATTGAGACTAGAAAAGAAAGAGACTAACCTAAATGAAAGTGACTTAGGAAGCAACATCACATATTTGAGTAAAAAGTATGTCACAAAAAAATACAATTTTAACGCTTTGAATCACCAATTAGTAGTTGACTAAAAGTTGAAAACGGAAAGCACCTAACAAAATCAATAATAATAGGTTTGGTGAAATTTTGTAACAAAATCTCATTTAAAATACTTATTTATTTGGATACTGATATATATTTGGAAATAAATGAAAACAAATAAATTACATAACTTTATCGATTAAGTTATGCCTATAAATTTATTATAAGTATGATAATCAATTAAAAATTATTCTTCTATAGGTATTTATGGTAGATGGCAACTATTATAGCTAGGCATATATTGAATCTACCATTATATTACAACATTGCTAAATCAATTGGATCAAAAAACTATCACAACTAAATATTAGTGGTAATAATAATGCAAGGGCAGTTAAATTTACCATTTTAATGCAAATTATAGCCTTATTGTTGGATAAACAAATTTTCATAAGAGGACCTTTTTGGGCAAAGGCTGAGCTAAATAGCCTACAACTTAGAAATAATTGATTTAGTAAAATGAATAATCAATGAGATAATTATAAGAAAATTAATATGTAAGACAAACTAAATGATATAATTATAAAGAAGTAAGAAAATCTTCTAATTTACTTCTACAATAGTGGGTTTTAGCAGTAAATGAAAACATTTTGAAACTCAACTATGATGTGGGTCCCACCAGGGAATAAATTAGAGGTTAAATGGGACGGACATAGAAAATTGATCTAAAATGCATAACATATCAAAACTTAAAATATATATAATATTCCCAAACATCCCTAGGAATAAAAAACCATATATAGTATTTATAACACTTACAAAAATAGGATGATGAAATTAAAGAAAAACGATATCATTTAAAGCACAGACCTATTTGGAAAATAACATAGACTTGGAAATAACATAAAATTGAGTCTATTTAGCAAAAAATCATAAATCTCAATGTTGCACTATTCTTAATTTCAGAGAGATTTAATCAAAAAATGGTTATGTACATATTTGAGACATACAGATATGAAAATTGCCATAGCTAAGCATATATTAGGTCTGTCCATGTACGTATCAATACAACAACTTTAGATCAATCTAATCAATAAACTATGACAAAGAAAAAGGAATTCTAAGTTGCAATTAAAGTTACCTTATTTACCTAAATTACAACATTAATGCTTTAATTTTGTGTACGAACTTTTTGTAGTTAAAGATGAGTTGAAAAGCTTGTGAATTATAAATAATTAATTTAGTAAAACGAACAATCAATTACTTTTGATTATAGAAGTAAGAGATGTACAAAATCAAATTGCTTCTATTTTCTAATTTTAGCAGTAAATAAAAATATTTCAAAATCAATCTACTACATGTCTTGCCATAATCAGTTATTACCAATTTAGAAATAAAATGAGACAAAAACCATAAGCTAATCCCAAATAGTCTCATATGGACATCGAAACTTCTTCAAAAATCTCATATTTTAAAAGTGGAAAGAATCTAAAACTGCACTGGGATGAATCTGCGAAAACTATAGATAATTGTAGAAAAATATAGAGACAAAAATTGCATATCGTTGGGGAGAAAAAAGATATTAGTATAAAAGTTATATTTATTGGTTATACAAATACCAATATATCATTTATGTGCATAATCTGAAAGTCTTCATGGAGCTACGAAATTTGATAATTAAACCTAAATGTGACATCAGAAAGGACTTTGTAAAGAAAAGCTATAACAATAGTTAGAGGTATGAAATATTGGATCTAGTAACCAATGACCATAATTACTTACCAAAAGTATGAGAAATAATAAATGCAAGCTTGATGATGACTTCATGATTCAAGCCTATACAACTAAACAAAATTCATAAATAAAGAACTTACCTTTATTGACTTGTGTGATTCATTCACTTGTTAATCCAATTCTACTATGTGATTCATTCACTAATCCAATTCTGAAAAATATAAAATTAATAAATTGGTGGGAAGGGGGATAAAACTTTTTCACATTAGAAGCATATACATATTATAATGCAGCCATCTACAGTTAGATACCCTACAACCTAATTAAGATGTTGTCTTTGGAATAAGTACTAAAAGTAAATTACCTAACCTGATCTGAATTAGAAAGCGACCAAGTAATGAGATCTATAAAGAAATCGCCTAAATTTGAGGAAAACTTAATTTTAAAAGAATATTTTTTGCAAAATATGAACATAGAGATAGAAGGCTGCAATAATAGATCCAATCTATAATCCATTGAAATCGATAAGCATCAAACTAAATTACCTGGCATGATACATATTTTCTTGTACAAATATAATTTTTCTTGTAGTGTCTCTTCCTGCCATTGTGAAATTAACAAATTTGTTCGATTAATTTAGGAATTAGGGTTTGGGAAGATGAGACGATTGAGGATCTGAATAGTACTTTAGAGAATGGAGATGTGAGGGATTCAAAGGTGGATAGTGGTTCTTGTCGGTTTCTAGTGTAGCCAATCAAAAGGAAATATGCGAATTGTGATTTGTACCATTAGACTTGGTTTAAAATAAACGATTAGATATGTAGTTGGAGGGGATGGTATGGATTGTGTTTCTCTAATAAACTAGGGAGAATATATTTTAGTCATTTTGGATGATAACATATTGGTATGAAATTGTGAAACTTTTTATAAAAAATGCAACACTTACATTTTAATTGTAACATCCTGAAATTTTCAACCATTCGCATCCATACATGTCGGACTTGAATTGATCAAAATATCAGATTGTTAATTTAACTTTGGCAAAACTCAGCATATACAGTAAATAAATAATCACAGAATCACAGACACAGAGTAATATAACAATAATGCAGCGGAAACAAAAGAATAGTAGTTCATGAAGCTACTATATATATAAATAACAAAGTTAAATAAGATACAACAGAGGTCTCGAATACATAGATGTCTCAATACAATAGTCAAATACAAAATCAGAATACATCACTGGAATCAACTGAATAACTGAAAGCTGGATAGATAGCTGGATCTCCAAGCGAAGCTCCAACTCCAAAGGTGAGTTTCGAACACTGAACCACTCAGTCTGACCCGAGCGTAAAGAAAAAACACAAAACACTCGAGTCAGGATTAACATTCTTATATCAATAAATCCAACTCAAGTGAAATATCAACTGAAATACTAGTAACTCAAAGGATGTTTGGGATAACCATCCTCTAAGGATCCGTTAAACTATCTACTATGTAGTAATATACACTATTATAATAATGTCTACAGTAAAGTATACTATTTAAAAATAGCGTTAAGTGTAACGACCCTGAATATTGAACAATTTAATTTGAGGATATTTAATTATTTTTAAATATTTGAACGATGATTTGACTTGAATTTCAAATTATCAGAAGGAATTGGTGATTAAATTTTTGAATTTAATCTATTGAAAATTGAATAAAATTTGAATCTTCGATTTTAAGCCGGTTAAAAATAATTTAAAGGCTTAGAAAATTCATATTGATAATACTGAAGGTAATAAAAGCTTCAGAATTGAATTTGAAAGCGATTTGTGCAGTTTTGAAATTGTATCGTTTAAATTGAATTTAAAAATAGTCTTCCGAGGCACAGTCTCGGAATTT
This sequence comes from Allium fistulosum, assembly GCA_030737815.1. NCBI lineage: Eukaryota > Viridiplantae > Streptophyta > Magnoliopsida > Asparagales > Amaryllidaceae > Allium > Allium fistulosum. The sequence continues at coordinate 1,284,951,391 of CM060903.1, read as the reverse complement.
AACGAAACCAGTTTCATTGGGTCCGTAATATTGAATTATTACTGGATTTCAATTTTCGTATTTATCGGAATTGTTTTATGAACATACGGCGTATAAACGCGTAGAGAATTTAATCGAATTCAAATTGAATTTCTGTAACAACCTGGATTTTCGCCCGAATTATAATCATCGATAAACGATTAAAGTTGACAGATAATTTGTTGTTTATTGTTGGAAAATTTTATAACGATAAAATCTTCGTAAATTAACGATTTAATATCGATCGTTAATTTCTGTTTGAATTTGGAAATTGTAATCGATTGAAATTCTTTTATTTAAATTTTTTTTCGTACGAATGAATATATATGCATAGTTTAGATTTTAACAACAAAAATTAAACAAAAACAAAATTAGATTTTTAAAAAGAAAAAAAAAATTACCATACCTTTAGTACAAAAGAAAAGCACACCGGCCCATAACCCATACCCCTTTTTCTCGTTTAAAACCCTATACCCGATCCCCTTTCATTCTCATTCACAAACCCTAAACAAAAATAAGCGAAAGAAAAAAAAATGGCGGCCTAAAAAAAATTTTCGTTCGCTCGTCTTCGAACAACTAGGGCTTCGGCGATCGATTCTCTGGCGATTCAACCCCTCGATCCTCTGTAGCTCTGGCGTATGCAGTGTTGATGCGTTTTGCCTCGACTGGAATTAGGGCTTCTTCGCGTTCGTCTCTGCCTCGGTCGTCTTCGTTTCGGTGAGAGGTGAGTAAAATCTCACATCTAATTTAATCTCAGAGTTATGCGATTTGGTGAATGGATTTACATGGCTTTGATGGTTTTTGATTTTGGTTGAACGGAGTTGATTTTGTAGTTGTCGGCACCATGTTGGTTCGTTTTTGGGTTACCCACGGCTTCGTTGATTTTCGAAAGCGAATTCGACAATGTTATTTTGTTCGACCTTGTCTTGTTCATGCTTCCACTGTTTCAATTGTGCGTTCGACGTTGCTCTTTATTTTGAGCTTGTTTCTGATCTGGATGTTGTTTCATGCCCATATGACATTCAAGTATAAAAATTGTTTCACTGAATAGTCATGAGTCTGATTCATTTTGAGGTTGGATTCATATTGTACCACTTGAGCCTGTACTTGCACTGTCTCTGACCTTTATGGCACGTATGTTGCATTTCATTTTGTTGTTGGTTGGTCAACACTTATTGTGGTTGCATTCACCTCATGTCTGCATTTTTTGGCCCTGTTGTATTTGGTATACTTCACATGCATACTTTGTTTGCCATTTGGTCGTTTATACCTCTGTAAGCTTGAGTTTGCATAGCTTAATCATGGTTTGCATTTTGATGCTCTTTGAGTATCACTGAGTCTTTGGCATTTGGTCATTCTTTGTACTACCTGATCCTTCTGGAGCTTCAGTTTGTACATTCGATTGTTGTATGTTGGCAACTTGTATTTGGGATGCCTGTTTCATTAAGCTTGATAGGTTTGTCTTCACTGTATTCATTTAATTTGGTCATTGTTTGTAGTTGGCCTTGATTAGTTTTTGGGTTTCACCATACTTTTGTTTGCATATATCAGTGCTCGCCCTTAGTTGTTCACTTGGAGTTGCATTCACTTCATGTTTGTATTTTGTTGGGCTGGCCCTGTTACTTGCTATTACTTACTTGGTGTGTTGTGCTCTATTGTTGCATTTGCACTGAGTCACTGATTTTGGGTCGAGACTTGATTATATGTCTTGACTATCTCATTTGAAGTTGCAGATGTGTTGAACCCGATTTTTTTCTGGGTTTGACCTTGTGCTTGTCTGTGGATTTTTTTTTTGTGTGGATCTTTTGTGTAGTTTGACCAGGTCGTGCCATCCAGTTGAACTTGACACTTGAGTGGTCGTTGTTTGACTGTTTATTTTCCTGGTTATTCGCTTGTTTCAACTGCAGTTTTATTATGCAGTTGTTTCCGCTTTCTTTTGTGTAGTTTCGCCCTTGCGATCAAGTGGTGGCTGCATTTTCGTTGCAGTTTTACCCTTGATTCCTTGTGGTGGCTGCAGTATTGATTATGTTGATTTTATGAAAATAAATGGGGTTTGGCACTAATTTTGTTTTTGGGTCGTTTAAATTCGAACTACAATGGTTCGAATGAACTGCAGGCGAGACTTTGAACTGCAGTTGTTTGAATTCAAATATTCAGTTTTGAAAGAAAAAAATATATTTTTTTCTTACTTTGGCACTGCACTTGGTTATTGATTGTGATACTTGTACATCAGCTACTGGTTTATGTTCATATATGATTTCTACTTGAGTTGCGCTGTCCAGTCTCATGTAGTTGTTACTGGTGACTTCGGCATACCTTAATTTACACTACAGTTATCTTAGTTCAAAACTGATAATTGATGTTGACTTGGCATAAGCTCGAGCTCTGTAGCCTTGCTTTGTTCAATTCATACTTTAGCCTTTGTGCCTTGTTGTTCCACTGTTGCACTTCAATTGCTTCTGCTGTTCATGCATACGTGTGGGTCATTGCCCTTGTGCACTTGGACATTCTTTTGGTTTTGCTGATATCTCTGATTTGGCTTCGCAGTTGTGTTGAGTCTTGGTAACAATGACTTGACCTCTGCATTTTGTAAATATTTTACCTCAGCAGTTTTGATTGCTGTTAGTATTCACTGTTGTGATGATTTTATATGCTGTGGTGGCGAGGTAGTGCACGCGTGCGTGCACTGCAGCCACCCAAATCGACAGTTTTGAATTGATATTTCTTTGCGTCGTGATGCATTGATCTTTTATGTCGTATTGGCGAGGCCGTGCACGCGTGCGTGTACGGCAGCCAATAACACTGTTTATCTCTGTTGATGATTTAAATCTGCTGATTTATTGTTTAACACTGTTTAGTGTTAAATTTTTCGTTATCCGATTTCTTTGTTAAAAGAATCGGATAGACGAGAATTATTGTGACTGTCGTCTATTTAAATTATTATTGCCTCTATGCACTAATAAACTGGTTTGAATTAGACTGACCTGTGTATTATTTTCTTTTGAATATAATACTCGGGTCAGACCGAGTATTTTTACAGCTTGAAGATTTTCGAGCAGCGAAGTTAGAGAGAGAGAGTAAAGAATCACTTTAGTTTTCAGAAGAAAATTGTATTTTAAGATATTCCGCTGTATCAGTATTAAAATTGTATAAACTCTGATGTATATAAAAAGATTTATAGTAATGAAATAAAGATTCATTTGTTTTAATTGATTGTTATTATCTGTGTTTCTGTGGCCGATTCTGTTTAAACCTTATAAACTAAATAACAATTCGTCTTTTTGAACGTTTCGAGTTGGTTTAATTACCGACTGGAGGCGGTCAAAAGGGGGAATGTTACAGAGTGGTATCAGAGCTTTGGTTTACACAAAGCTTAGTTTATGATGTTTAATATGAATAGTTGCTAGAAACACTTTAAAAAGGAAACGTTTTTCAAATCCAAAGAAGTATAAAATTGTTTTTGGAAATAAAGATTTTTAACTTAAGAAAAGTTAAATTGAAGTGAGTTGGCATTAATAAATATATGGATTTGAAATTTAACTAAAAGAAAAGTTAAATTGAATTGAATTAGTATCGATAAATATATGATTTGAAATTTAACTAAAGGAAGTTAAATAAATTGAACTGGATTTGATAAATTATTGAGATGGAAAGTTAAATTTGAAGGATAAGTGATTATATAATATGAATTGGGAAGTTTAAATTAATAAGTTGTATAACTTATAAAATGAGAAAGTTTAAGTAAACCAGTTTTTAAATGGTTAAATAGTTTTGTTAAGTAAAACAAAATCTGAATTTTGGATAGTGATATGAATTTGACTTTAGCAAAAGTTAAATAAGAGATTTTTTGAAATGAAATCTAAGTTAAGTTAAATAAAATAGAATTTCAAATAAATTTGAGACGAACTTAAGTTGCATGGTGAAAATAAATGCAAGTGGAGATAAAATGAAACATAGCTTAAGTAATAGTGAATCAAATTGAATTTGATATCAAAATGAATTGATAAAGTGAAGAATGAATATGAATTTGAATTATAGAAAGAAATTCAACTTTAATTGTAAAAGTGAATTTGTGAATATGGTGAGTATAAAAAATTCAATCAGAATTAGAATATAAACCAATTGAAATTAAGTGTGTTGAACCAAATTGAACGTAAGCAAAGTAAATAAATTTGGTTAAATTGAAGGTGCATTGGTTGCTAGTTGATTGTATAGAAATTAATTAAGTATTAATGAAATTGTATTAATGGAATTTGGAAGCTAAGTAATTGGATTCAAATTGAAAGATAAGTAAATCAAAATAGAATTGATTTGAATTGAAAGCAAACTAACTTGAATATAAATTAGTGAATGTGAACTAATTGGATATGAATGAATGTTAGTAAAATCCAATGTGAATGAATCAAATGCGGTTAGATTGAAAATCAAGTCGATGAATGATTTACTAAAGAACTAGTTGATTATCTTGGAAATGGAAAACTGATAAATTTATATAATAGTTTAAATTGGAAATTTTGAATTATTATAAACGGCTTAAATTGAAGATTTGAAAAGTGTTAATAAAATATTGGAATTGTATAAGTGTTAAAATGAAATATTTAATGGATTTCATAAGTGAATGGAAATTACAGAATTAAAAATTGTGAAGTTGTAAAATGAATCGAAGTTGCGAGATAAAAAGAATTTATAAGTAATTTACTTGTAAATTAAAATTCTGATATAAAATTGAGTTATAAAGGAATTGGTTAATAAAGCAATTTTTATAAATTGAAGTTTTTATGAATAGGAATAGAATTTATAAACGTTGTTTATAAATTCGAAACTGACTTATTTTGATAAGTAAAATTCTGTATAGTTGTTAAAAGTAGTATATTCACAATTTTGGACCGTGAATATATTATTGAATAAAATGGACATGTTTTGGGAGAGTGATATTTTAAAACGAAGATAATTGTTTTAAAAGATGTTTTCAAAGGCATTGAATATCGAAACCATAGATTTCAACATTCATTGTTGAAATAGACGTTTTCGAATATAAGGAAATGGTGGACTATAACACCATTGTTATAGTAAATGATTTCCGAAAGGAAATGTTTTGTATAGTATTGGGATTTATACATCTATCTAAATTTCGAATCCCTATACTAGTAATTTTGAGTTGTCGTAACGATGTTTTACGTAACATTCGTTTTAACTCAAATAAATATGTGAAAGAATGATTTCCTTAAAGATGAAATATATACTTGATTTTGATTTAAGTATATCGAATATTTTCAAATGTTGAAAATAGAATGGATTTGTGAATTACTTATTTTTAAATAAGTATGGAAATGTTTTTCCAAATATGAAATGTTGTGAATATATTCCGTAAGGAATAAATGATTTGAAATTCATTTTTGAAGTCGAAGTTGAAAAGTTAAATGAGAATTTGAACAATTAGTTCAATTTGAAATTTTTCAAAAAGATTGAATCGTTGAGTTAAAATTGAGTTTAACTTCGACATCAAAGACAATATAAGTTGAGCTTTGAATTTCAGATGATGATTTGGATTGTATGTCTAACATTGTGAATTGATGACATATCAATTGATCTCTATTAAATATATATCTGTTGGTGGCGGAGAATTTATTCTCTTAGCTTAACACCCTTCTCTGAGACGTACGAGCTCAGAGGTTATATATCGATAGACATCAATTCTGTGTTGAGAATTGACGATGTAAGCATGTTATTCAAATCGAATGTGAAAGTCGATAATAAATGGAATTATGAATATGAATTAGGTTTGAGATAACCTTAAATTTCCAAATCGACTTAGAGGAAAATTTTGAAATCCTCTATTTTGTTATGAATATGAGATATGTAAGTTTCAGAACTTATATATATGAATGCGGTAAATTTGAAACCGTTAGTTTAGAAAGACATTGTTATGGAAATCTTATGTATGTTTACATAGATGTTATATGTACGAAATGGGAAATGAAAGTACTACATATATGATATTATGTTTTCTAAACTGAGGATGTGGAAAAGTACCTTCCATTTATTATTGGAGAAGGTATTGGAACTCGTGAAGAGTGTCCATTTGAAATTCGTAGCTACGTAGAATTTTAGTCAGAGTGACTATTTGAATCGGAAATCCTTCGCGATAGTTCATCGCGATGAGATTAGATTTGATTGATGATTAGCGTAATTTGAGGGGCGAGATGCCCACAGTTACAAGCGATTCCACTGGGATAGTGGCGCAACCGCCGGGTAAACTGCAATCTAATGCCAGGCGAAATTTGAGGGGCGTGATGCCTACAGACACGAGCGATTCTACTGGGATAGTAGCGTAACCGCCGTGTGTACTGCAATCTATGGCGACAACCATGGCGAAATTTAAGAGATGTGAAATCTACAACCACAAGCGACTCTACTGGGATAGTAGCGTAACCGCCGGGTGGAACTGTAATCCATGGGGGAACGTGCTTTCCATATCCATTTTTAAAAGAATTTTTAAAAGTATTTTCACTGGGAATTGAAGCAAGTATGTTTAGTACTTGGAGATTTTTAGACCTGCGCCTGGCCAGCGTATGTCTAATGTCTGTGAGAACGAAGATGGACTTGTTAAATTTCGAGTTAGCAAGTATTTTCAAACTGTAAATAGCAAATCAATAGTTTGAAATTGAAATTTCATAATTCCTACTTAATGAACTAAGGAAGAGGATCTTTGCAATGTTTTGAAAGTTCACAGCTTTGGAAGAGATATATATTATATAAATCTCTAATGTGAAGAATTTTAAGTTTGAATCTGAGTGTGGTAAATTAAAAATGTTGATAAAAGACTTTTGCGTTTTGATTTTAGAAATCAATGATTGTAGAAATCAATGAACAAAAGAGAAGATAAACAGAACTAGAGAGATTAAACAAATGGAATGAATCCTATATTCATTTATTTGTAATGAGTTTTAAGTTTAGTAAAAATTGACTAGAGTATAAATGTTAATGAAATTTTAACAACCTTTCCTTTTCGTGGACGAAAAGTTTTTAAGGAGGGGAGTTTGTAACGACCCTGAATTTTGAACAATTTAATTTGAGGATATTTAATTATTTTTAAATATTTGAACGATGATTTGACTTGAATTTCAAATTATCAGAAGGAATTGGTGATTAAATTTTTGAATTTAATCTATTGAAAATTGAATAAAATTTGAATCTTCGATTTTAAGCCGGTTAAAAATAATTTAAAGGCTTAGAAAATTCATATTGATAATACTGAAGGTAATAAAAGCTTCAGAATTGAATTTGAAAGCGATTTGTGCAGTTTTGAAATTGTATCGTTTAAATTGAATTTAAAAATAGTCTTCCGAGGCACAGTCTCGGAATTTAACGAAACCAGTTTCATTGGGTCCGTAATATTGAATTATTACTGGATTTCAATTTTCGTATTTATCGGAATTGTTTTATGAACATACGGCGTATAAACACGTAGAGAATTTAATCGAATTCAAATTGAATTTCTGTAACAACCTGGATTTTCGCCCGAATTATAATCATCGATAAACGATTAAAGTTGACAGATAATTTGTTGTTTATTGTTGGAAAATTTTATAACGATAAAATCTTCGTAAATTAACGATTTAATATCGATCGTTAAATTCTGTTTGAATTTGGAAATTGTAATCGATTGAAATTCTTTTATTTAAATTTTTTTTCGTACGAATGAATATATATGCATAGTTTAGATTTTAACAACAAAAATTAAACAAAAACAAAATTAGATTTTTAAAAAGAAAAAAAAAATTACCATACCTTTAGTACAAAAGAAAAGCACACCGGCCCATAACCCATACCCCTTTTTCTCGTTTAAAACCCTATACCCGATCCCCTTTCATTCTCATTCACAAACCCTAAACAAAAATAAGCGAAAGAAAAAAAAATGGCGGCCTAAAAAAAATTTTCGTTCGCTCGTCTCCGAACAACTAGGGCTTCGGCGATCGATTCTCTGGCGATTCAACCCCTCGATCCTCTGTAGCTCTGGCGTATGCAGTGTTGATGCGTTTTGCCTCGACTGGAATTAGGGCTTCTTCGCGTTCGTCTCTGCCTCGGTCGTCTTCGTTTCGGTGAGAGGTGAGTAAAATCTCACCTCTAATTTAATCTCAGAGTTATGCGATTTGGTGAATGGATTTACATGGCTTTGATGGTTTTTGATTTTGGTTGAACGGAGTTGATTTTGTAGTTGTCGGCACCATGTTGGTTCGTTTTTGGGTTACCCACGGCTTCGTTGATTTTCGAAAGCGAATTCGACAATGTTATTTTGTTCGACCTTGTCTTGTTCATGCTTCCACTGTTTCAATTGTGCGTTCGACGTTGCTCTTTATTTTGAGCTTGTTTCTGATCTGGATGTTGTTTCATGCCCATATGACATTCAAGTATAAAAATTGTTTCACTGAATAGTCATGAGTCTGATTCATTTTGAGGTTGGATTCATATTGTACCACTTGAGCCTGTACTTGCACTGTCTCTGACCTTTATGGCACGTATGTTGCATTTCATTTTGTTGTTGGTTGGTCAACACTTATTGTGGTTGCATTCACCTCATGTCTGCATTTTTTGGCCCTGTTGTATTTGGTATACTTCACATGCATACTTTGTTTGCCATTTGGTCGTTTATACCTCTGTAAGCTTGAGTTTGCATAGCTTAATCATGGTTTGCATTTTGATGCTCTTTGAGTATCACTGAGTCTTTGGCATTTGGTCATTCTTTGTACTACCTGATCCTTCTGGAGCTTCAGTTTGTACATTCGATTGTTGTATGTTGGCAACTTGTATTTGGGATGCCTGTTTCATTAAGCTTGATAGGTTTGTCTTCACTGTATTCATTTAATTTGGTCATTGTTTGTAGTTGGCCTTGATTAGTTTTTGGGTTTCACCATACTTTTGTTTGCATATATCAGTGCTCGCCCTTAGTTGTTCACCTGGAGTTGCATTCACTTCATGTTTGTATTTTGTTGGGCTGGCCCTGTTACTTGCTATTACTTACTTGGTGTGTTGTGCTCTATTGTTGCATTTGCACCGAGTCACTGATTTTGGGTCGAGACTTGATTATATGTCTTGACTATCTCATTTGAAGTTGCAGATGTGTTGAACCCGATTTTTTTTCTGGGTTTGACCTTGTGCTTGTCTGTGGGTTTTTTTTTTGTGGATCTTTTGTGTAGTTTGACCAGGTCGTGCCATCCAGTTGAACTTGACACTTGAGTGGTCGTTGTTTGACTGTTTATTTTCCTGGTTATTCGCTTGTTTCAACTGCAGTTTTATTATGCAGTTGTTTCCGCTTTCTTTTGTGTAGTTTCGCCCTTGCGATCAAGTGGTGGCTGCATTTTCGTTGCAGTTTTACCCTTGATTCCTTGTGGTGGCTGCAGTATTGATTATGTTGATTTTATGAAAATAAATGGGGTTTGGCACTAATTTTGTTTTTGGGTCGTTTAAATTCGAACTACAATGGTTCGAATGAACTGCAGGCGAGACTTTGAACTGCAGTTGTTTGAATTCAAATATTCAGTTTTGAAAGAAAAAAATATATTTTTTTCTTACTTTGGCACTGCACCTGGTTATTGATTGTGATACTTGTACATCAGCTACTGGTTTATGTTCATATATGATTTCTACTTGAGTTGCGCTGTCCAGTCTCATGTAGTTGTTACTGGTGACTTCGGCATACCTTAATTTACACTACAGTTATCTTAGTTCAAAACTGATAATTGATGTTGACTTGGCATAAGCTCGAGCTCTGTAGCCTTGCTTTGTTCAATTCATACTTTAGCCTTTGTGCCTTGTTGTTCCACTGTTGCACTTCAATTGCTTCTGCTGTTCATGCATACGTGTGGGTCATTGCCCTTGTGCACTTGGACATTCTTTTGGTTTTGCTGATATCTCTGATTTGGCTTCGCAGTTGTGTTGAGTCTTGGTAACAATGACTTGACCTCTGCATTTTGTAAATATTTTACCGCAGCAGTTTTGATTGCTGTTAGTATTCACTGTTGTGATGATTTTATATGCTGTGGTGGCGAGGCAGTGCACGCGTGCGTGCACTGCAGCCACCCAAATCGACAGTTTTGAATTGATATTTCTTTGCGTCGTGATGCATTGATCTTTTATGTCGTATTGGCGAGGCCGTGCACGCGTGCGTGTACGGCAGCCAATAACACTGTTTATCTCTGTTGATGATTTAAATCTGCTGATTTATTGTTTAACACTGTTTAGTGTTAAATTTTTCGTTATCCGATTTCTTTGTTAAAAGAATCGGATAGACGAGAATTATTGTGACTGTCGTCTATTTAAATTATTATTGCCTCTATGCACTAATAAACTGGTTTGAATTAGACTGACCTGTGTATTATTTTCTTTTGAATATAATACTCGGGTCAGACCGAGTATTTTTACAGCTTGAAGATTTTCGAGCAGCGAAGTTAGAGAGAGAGAGTAAAGAATCACTTTAGTTTTCAGAAGAAAATTGTATTTTAAGATATTCCGCTGTATCAGTATTAAAATTGTATAAACTCTGATGTATATAAAAAGATTTATAGTAATGAAATAAAGATTCATTTGTTTTAATTGATTGTTATTATCTGTGTTTCTATGGCTGATTCTGTTTAAACCTTATAAACTAAATAACAATTCGTCTTTTTGAACGTTTCGAGTTGGTTTAATTACCGACTGGAGGCGGTCAAAAGGGGGAATGTTACATTAAGGCTTTACATTTTCCACCTTAATACATTTTTAGGTATGCCAATAGTCTATACAATACCGTAATACTCCGTAAACTGGAGCTACCAAAGGATATTCTATAGGTACGACACAAATCAAACTCGTAGTATAGCACGCTAGGGTAGGTGACACGGCACAACTAGGCAATGCCAGGTTAAATATACCAATTACACTTCTGGGCCGGTGGTAACGCAGAGCCGCAACAATCACCCACCTCGAGCCACACTCCCGAATCAAGTGTGTGAACCAAATCAATCACAAAGTAATAGAATGGCATACAATGGAGTGTGTCCGATTAGAGGTGCTACCTCATTAGCCCGTCGATTGCTCCTGTTTTAGCCACCTTATGCCAACTCACGGGAGTCGGGTCCACGTATATACCTCATATAGGATCGTCGCCACCATCCTACATCATTCTGGAATCTCCACCGCGTACACAGTTGTTAAAGTGGTTTTCGGTATCGACATAGAGTATGCCCATATCCGATCCCGGTCTCTTTAACAACCAAACGTTATTATAACACCGCGGTCACTTCAAAATAGTTTATACTTCAAAACCAAAATATCATTTCCATTTTAAAACCATATCAAAACGATATCATTTTCACTTCAATATATCCATTTCCAAAATCATATCACTTTCCAAAGTTATAACGCTTCCGAAATCATAAGTCCTTTAAAATCAAAACACTTTGGAAATCAAAACCTTGAAATTCATAACACTTTGAAATTATAGCTTTGAAATCATAACAATTTGGAATCCATAACACTTTCCTCTAAAACAGTTTAGATATTAAAATTAGTATATAAAATAAAATAGTTTAAAAAATAAAAATAGTATATATTAAATAGTTATAAGTTAAAAATAGTTTATAATAAAATAATTTATATTGAAAATGATTTATATTAAAATAGTTTATGATAAAATAATTTATAAAGTAAAATATAAATAGTTTTAGATATAGTTTAAAAATACTTTATATAAAAATAGCTTCCTCAAATTTCACAAATCGATTCAAATCAACTCGAATTCCAAAATTCAAATTTAATCAAATCTCAAATCATCACTTTCAATTCGATTTAGTTTCTAAATAAACCATTTCAAATTATCGATTTCAAATACATATTTAAACCATAAAATAAGCCATTTCAATTTCAATATATTTCAAAGCTTTAAATATTCAATATTTCAAAACTAAATTCGATAATTTCATATATATATATATATATATATATCAAATTCACTTTACTATTATTTTAGTTTTGAAATATTCACTTAAGAAATCCAATATCATTTAAAACAAACCCCAAATTACAATAAACTAAATATTTCCTTCAATTTATTTAAACTTGAAATATTCATTTAAATCACTTTAAATCAAAAATCAAGTTATAAAAATCGTATCTTTAAAATTTCAAATTTAATAAATTTCAAATCAAACTTATTTAAGTATAATTCTTAAATAAATATAATTTCAAATCAATTTCAAATTTATCTTTCCAACCTGGATCATTATAAACTCTATATTTGAAAATATATATATTAAATAAATACTTAATGGTAAATATAACAATGTAAATAACAGATAATGGTGTCAGATGTCACAGGTGAACAGATACAGATAATAGCATATATAACAATGTAAATAACTAACAGCAGCATATTTCAATTGTCGTTCCAATTGAAATCAAATTTAATAAATATAAGAACATTAATCATGAGTGATTGCTCACCTTTCAAGGTTAGAGGATAGAAAATGAATGGGTTACAGATCCAAGCACGAATTCCAAACAAAGTAAAATTGGCACGAATTCGACGAACAGATCTGATAACAGGAATCGATGGGAGCAAATCAGAATCAACCCGATATATACAGAAAATATATATAAATATATATATATTTCAAAATTAATTTAGATACATATATTTCAAATCAATATTTATTTCAAACACATAAAAATAAAATTTCTATATATATATATATTCGACCCAAGCTCATATATTCTTATATATATAGGCTAATATTTTTAAACAAATGACTGTATATATATATAACATATTTTAAACAAAATAAACTAGCCAAACCTATGTAGTTTATAATATATAATATATTCCTTTATAACTGCAACACATATATGCCCTTCCAATATAAAATAAAATACTTAAATAGTAATTGCAAATTTAAAATATGTATAGAAATACTATGGAAACATCTGTATATAACTATTTACAGATCCTAAATGCCACTTTGTATGCATACTGGCCTTTGATATAAATACTTTAAAACATATTAAACTAATATCATAGTTTTAATATATCTTTTATTTAAAATCAAACCTTACATACTAATATAATAGCAGCAACCTATATAAACTTTTACGAACATCATATATAACCAGGACAGATGTAAACCATTATTATACAACAACATATCATATTACCTAACTTATTCATTTTAAACAACTTATATATTTATGTATATATAAAATTCAAAAATCCATATTTGTAAGCTCATGCATATATAAACAGATAGATAGACTAATATATATATAGACCGAACTTGCACACTATATTGCAAAGTCAGCAAACAATATATTTAAGCATGAATATCATTATATATATATATAATTTCGAACCAGATTATATATAACATATATATATTAGATAGGACAAAAGCATATGTATAAATTCAAACAGCTAACTCCTGCATATACTAATATATATTATACACACACACACACATATATATATATATGCAGACCATATAAAACAACAATATATAAACTACAGACTGTATGTATGGAACAAAACATTCATATACAAGTTATTTTGATATCATATATGCATACTTATTTTGAAATAAAGGAAATATGCTTTAAAACAAATACTCACCCCACAAAGCAACTAATATAAAATCAACTTATAAGCATATACATAATATTAAAACATATCTATACATAGAATTTTGAATATCAACAGTTAATAATACCTATATATAAATCAATAATACTAATACATATATAAGTAACACATATATAACACAGTAACTATATTTGTGCTGCAAACATGGATAGTGCTTCCACAAAACTATAATATATATTACAAACAAAGGTATATATATGACAGCATACAGTAAACAAAACATCATAAACTTGTACATACCGGTATAGATATAGATATGAATATTGAACTATGGAAAAAGGACAAAGCGGGTGGAAGGAAATCGGGTTTTGGTCGGAGGCCGTTTGGTGGTTTCAGCCATGAGCAGGTGGGAGGAAGGAGAAGAGGGGAATGGGGCAAAAGCTTTCGGCCATGAAGCTTCATATTTTTTTTCTCTCACAAGCATGGGTGAAAGATATGAGAAAGAGAGAGAGCAAGGTGGGGAAGATGAAGAAATAGCTGGAAGGATGAGGCTAGGAACCAAAAGAATACATACTCTGTTATGTAGATTTAATTTATCTCAGAGAGGAAAGGATAGGTTGAAAATTATAAAAACCGAAGCAAAATTTGATTTGGTGGAATATCAGTAGTCATAGAATATCAGAGGTTTTAATAACCGATGGCTTATTTACTTTCAGCGGTTTTAAAATTGAATGGTCACAAGAAATTTAAAAGCTAAAATTTTGGAACCGATACAATTTACCCCTTCACGGTTTCCGCTGTGTACCGGACTTCAAAACACAGAATTGAATATACCGCAGAGATCAACACGACAAGACGATCAAAATGGTATACAGATATCTGTGGTTTGACCGTCCTATCAAAAGTCAATAGTCGGTACCAAAATGCTGCTAAAATGCCAGAATTAAGATAAACAGAGTAATAGCAGTCCAAATTTGAAGAAACAAAACATGACGTCTCACTCAAAAGATGATTTACAAATTTATTGTGTAAAATATTCAGGTTTGGAAAATATTTTATTATCATCAAATATTAACTGATTTAAATTGAAATAGAATTACACGAAAAAAATAACTTTCATATTATCAGATGAAAATTTACCAATTACTATGTTTAATTAGACGTATTCCAAATATCAAATTTATATTTCCAAATTCAATTATTTAAAATTTCACAAAATTTCAGTTAATTACGTTATTAAAAATCATTAAAATTTACGGGTCGTTACACTCTCCCCCACTCAAAACTTTTCGTCCCCGAAAAGGAAGGAGGTAGGAAAAATAGCAACACCCAGAAAAATAGATTCAAATCAATTAATTTAAACCATATAAATTTCAATTTAAATTAATTGATATTCACTAATTGATTTAAGCCATTTGATTTCGCCTAAGTTAAATCAATCTTAACTATTTCTAGATTCATTTTCTTATTATCCAATTATCTTCAATTATCAATTTCTATAGTCATAAATTAAATATAAACATTTATTATAATCATATTTTATTCAATAAACTAATTCCTCTTTTTCCCAAATTATTATTAAATTTATTCCACTTACTATACCTTATCACATATATTAAGTATTTTTTTACTCTTATCATAACTACTCAAGTTTATTTATAAATTCCTTTAACACCCTTTTATATTGTATATTATTCAATTACATACCTAACTTCTGAAAAATTTAGGTAAGTTATATTGGAATGCAATTTAGTATTATACAAATAAAATTTTCCAATTCAATTATTTCAAGTTTAAATATTTATCCAAAATTTTGACTTCAGTTTATAATTGAAATCATCTTTAAATCATAAATTTTAAGAATTTAAATCTCCGATTAACTTCAAAAAAAAATTTAGAGATAAATATATATATATATATATATGTGTGTGTGTGTGCTATATATATATATATATCAAATCAAATCTATAAATATATACCGATATATATAAATCAAGTCATACCTAAGAAGTTCAAATCAATTTTATTTCAAACAAAAAGTGTAGCAGAGCTACTAAGTGTCTCTCCTCTTCGAAACTCGAAAATGAATATTGATGATGCTTCAGTCATCACCGAGATTATTTACCAGCGACAAAAGAGAAGAGTATTGATTTAAACTTTTAAAATTTCTTTGGAAACGGTTTCTATATGAATATACTTTAAATAATATGCACTTTAAAACTTTAAAACCCAAGTTTGAAATCGCCGAAAAATAATTCTCAAATTCCTGATTTAAATTCATTTCAATTCCCAGATCAATTTATAAACCATGTTTATAAATTCATTTAGAACAATAAATGAAAATCAAATATTATCATTTCAAACAACCAATCTAAATAACTTTTTAAATTCCAAAAAAGTTTACTTATATATTTATAATATAATCATACAAATTTATTTCATTTACCAATTTGAAAACAATATTGTGTCAGTTTGCTCTGTTTAAGTGTTTTGGAAATCCTATCGATAGCGTTGATCAGACGAATCAATCGAAAACCCAAATCAACATCAACAACTCAAACAACACAATATAAAACATTTAATATTAATTTACAAACACACTCCCTCGCTCGATAATACATAATGGATTAAACAAGGATAGAGATTCAAATTAGAGGGACCCTGCTAGAGGATAGGTTCGATAGGGAGATAAATAGACCATAAAGAGAGAAAAGAATGGATAGACTTATATAAATCGCGGACAACCTTAATCGGGTCAACCGTGATTTCTAGAATAAGATCGATGCAGAATTTTGAGGCAAATCGATATTCGATCGCTTGAGATAGAATTCGGGTATAGCAAAAGATAGAAGCATCGTAAACCGTGGATACAGAAATCTCCGGTGAATCAATACCGATTGTAAAGGAGTTGCACCCCTTTACAGATTATTCAAAGATTGGCAAGACAGCCGATTTATTATAGAGATCATTCGAAGTGGAGTTATGGGATACTCCAAAATCAAGAAGCACGAATAGAAAGAAACAAAATGAATTTCAAGACGAATGGGAGAGGAAGGAATTGATTTTGGAACAGAAGGGAACGTTCCAAAGTTCAAAGCAAACCCGAGTCGAAGAGGAAGAGATTCAAGTTTGAACGAAAGAGATTCTGTAATCAAATTTACTACATATACTGAGTTTTGCCAAAAACCAGAGCTCTGATACCACATGTAACATCCTGAAATTTTCAACCATTCGCATCCAAACATGTCGGACTTGAATTGCTCAAAATATCAGATTGTTAATTTAACTTTGGCAAAACTCAGCATATACAGTAAATAAATAATTACAGAATCACAGACACAGAGTAATATAACAATAATGCAGCAGAAACAAAAGAATAGTAGTTCATGAAGCTACTATATATATAAATAACAGAGTTAAATAAGATACAACAGAGGTCTCGAATACATAGATGTCTCAATACAATAGTCAAATACAAGATCAGAATACATCACTGGAATCAAATGAATAACTGAAAGCTGGATAGATAGCTGGATCTCCCAGCGAAGCTCCAACTCCAAAGGTGAGTCTCGAACACTGAACCACTCAGTCTGACCCGAGCGTAAAGCAAAAACACAAAACACTCGAGTCAGGATTAACATTCTTATATCAATAAATCCAACTCAAGTGAAATATTAAATGAAATACAAGTAACTCAAAGGATGTTTGGGATAACCATTCTCTAAGGATCCGTTAAACTATCTATTATGTAGTAATATACGTTATTATAATAATGTCTACAGTAAAGTATGCTATTTAAAAATAGCGTTAAGGCTTTACATTTTCCACCTTAACATATTTTTAGGTATGCCAATAGTCTATATAGTACCGTAATACTCCGTAAACTGGATGTTATCCCCCCTTTTGGCAAGGCCGAGATATCAAGGAATTTGCTGAAAACCAAGGATCGCTCATCCCGAATGTTGAATATGCACAAGTTTGCTATGGATGTCGACGAATTTTGTCCGAGTCTGGATCAAGCTACAATTGATATGACACGACAAGCGAAGCCAAGAAAGCCAGCGTTCCAAATTTCAAGTCAATCCGAGTTCGTATGCTCAAGATATGATAGATGCGAATTGAAGGAAATAACCCCATTTCATATCCATCATCGAACCTCAGTTCGTATCGACAACGATCGTATTCGCATCGATCAAATCACATCTGTTCGAATCCATCAGGGAGAGCCTTGTTCGTATCTATCCGCTCACGCTTGTTCGAATCCATCAGGGAGAGCCTTGTTCGAATCCATCAGGAGAGCCTTGTTCGTATCCATCGACTCACGCTGCTTCGAATCCATCAGGAGAGCTTTGTTCGAATCCATCATGGAACTGCTATTTGAATCCATCAAGGCATCAGTCATTCGCATCCATCAAGTTGGAACGACCTGGATCGATGCGAACAAGCCAACACAATCGATGCGAACAAGACACATTGAAGATCGATGCGAAGAGCACACTATTGATCGACTCGAACAAGACAACTACTTCGATGCGAACAAGGCGAGAATCTGGGGACGACTCGATCAACTCGGCATAAAAAGTGGATCGATCCGAAGAGTGCGCGCCACGTCATCACCTAGGCACGTGCAACCATCGATTCGAACAGATCGATTCGAAACCATCGATTTGAACCAAACAGCCTACCGAAGAACACCAATTCGTATCGATCATATCTCGTGATCCACAAGTCCAAATGCTATGAGATTTTCACAGGAGCTTACATATAAGCTAAAGAATGTTCACACCAAGTTTCGACTCCATTGGACAAAATCTTGATCGATACGAATTACGTTTGTATCGATCACGGATCGGGCCGAAACTTCATGGGATCGATCGTGTGGGCCCACCCACATGCCAGAAGAAGTCTTCCGAGATCTGAGCGAGATATTTGCATCCTATGCCTATAAATAGAGCCCCGGGGCCTACAGAAAAAGGATCTTTTTGACGCTCCAACGCCCAGACTCTGTCGGATTCAATTTTATACTCCATCACCGCTGTTGTACTCGAATTTCATAACTTTAATTCACTGTAATCAATTGTAATCATCAAAGAAACATCAATAAAGTGATCAACTTCATAGTGGACGTAGGCAACACGCCGAACCACTCTAAATTCCCGTCTTTCTGTGCATTTTTATCATTTACATATTTGTTTTTGAAGTGTTTGTTAGATAATCCTCTTTTTCCATTTAATTTCTTCATTTTTATCTCTTCCAACTCTTCCGAAGAGTGTTGTGCCCAATTTTGGTACAAACACTTTGGTGCTTTCACTGAGAAAAAATTCAATTTTTCTCTTTCTCTTTGGATCTGCTATCAATACCGGATTTCATAAATCCAAGAGGAAGATCCAGATCTCAAGCCTTAAAGCCCTTTCATCCTATTCAGATTTGCATCAGATCTAGGAAAGGACTTCGTCAATTCATCATGGTAAGCACACGAACTGCTTCTACAGCTGCTGATCAGGAAGGACGGGATAGACAGAATCCCGTACAATTGCCTCCATCCAACCAAGATGCCGCCAGACCTTCAAATCCTTCAGTCCCGGTCACCAGACAAGAGTTTCAAATGCTGCTCCAAGAGTTGACCCAGAGTCGGCAACAGCTTACTGAACAACTGCGCGCCAATGTAGAGTTGACCAACCAGCTGAATTGCCGAAGGCGTAGAAGATCCAGAAGAGATCAAGCTTCTTATTCTTCTACGGAAAGTTCAGCCTCATCTGATGATCATCACCGATCTACATGCCCACGGCTGGATGTAAGCTACACCCAGGCCACGGGACACCAACCTGCCCTAAATCTTGGACAACCCAGGACTGGACCATCCACCAGTCATCAGACCGGACCCTCATCTCAAGGGGGTGCCGCTCCTTACCATGTCACAAGCAACCTCGCTACCACCACCACTACCGAGCAAGGAGTTGATGCTAGAAATCAAGCTGATCCGCATCATCGCCGACGAGAGCACACTCCAGAACCTTATATCCATGAAAATCTCGAACCAAGGAGGCGAGGCATGGACCATCGACCACGTCCGGTTCAGCCTCGCATTGTGGAACCCGACCACACATTGGCACAGCATGCTCCAAATATCCAGATGCTGGATATACCGACGATGATTTGTCAGATGATCCGTGAAAGTCAAGGTCTCACTAATGACGACTGGGGGATTTCCCGGAGTCATACCCCTTTCACTAATGACATATTATATGTTGAACCGCCTCGGTGCTTCAGGATGCCAACTTTGCCAGTCTATGAAGGAACTTCTGATCCCAATCAACACATCTTGAAGTATGAATGGCTAATGAATGCTGCTAGAGATGATGATGCAGTTAAATGCCGTAGTTTCCCTATTTCCTAAGGGGGCATTGCTACTATGTGGTTTACTCGTTTGCCGCCCCGATCCATTTCTAATTTCGACCAGATGGCGACCAAGTTTGTTGAACAATTCTGTATGCACGTAGCGAGACCTAAAGATGTTAATACTTTGTCCAGCGCCACTCAAGCTCCCAGAGAGACACTCAGACGTTACTTGGAGCGATTTCATGCTGCTTGTGCAGAAATAAGCAATCCCAATGACAACTCTATCCTGATGGCATTAACTAAGGGGATTGATCCTGATTCCGAGTTCGGAAATTGGTTAGCTGGGAAACCACCTGCGTCATTGGACCGTTTCTATTCCAAGGCAGCCCAATTCTTGAGAAGGGAGGATGCGAAACAGTCTAGGAAGTAGGATGATGCAGGGCCCAGCATGGAAGGAATTCAAAGTAACATTGCAGTTAAACAATCCGGGGAGAATTCAGGAAAAGTTTAGTTAAATATACAAAACAAACAAAACCAGTAGAGGAACAGTGGAAATCAAGGCAAAAAACGAGATCAGAATCGTGGTCCACGACGTAGAGCTCCCATGTTCCACAATTATACTCCATTGAATACGTCATTGGAAAATGTGTATTTGCAGACCTGTAATACCATGCAATACAAGAAATCTGCCCTGAAGCCGTCAACCGAAAGACAAATTCAAACAGGGAAGTTTTGTAGATTTCATAAAAGTTATGGCCATAATACAAATGAGTGTCGTCATTTACAGGATCTCATTGAAAAACTAATACGTGAACGAAAGTTGGATCAATTTGTGCGGGCACCGCAATCAGGAAGTGTGGGCCCATCCAATTAGAATCGTGCACCAAATCAGGAAAGGCAGGAGGAACCCGCTCGTACCGGCGGGAGGTTAGTGATAAACACTATTTGTGGTGGTCCTCATCCAGTAGACCGAAGCTGGAAGGAAATGGAGTTGTATGCCAGCTCTATTAGGCATGCGGACTTCGAGTGTTGTAGTAATTTTGACGAATGGGCTCCGGCCAAACAACAGAAGACAATGACTGATGACATCGTATTCAGAAACAGAGATGCTGATAAAGTCGAAGCCCCCACAATCGACCCATTGGTCATCTCAGCTCAAGTAGGTCCAGCCTGGATGAAAAGGATTTTGGTTGACAGTGGAAGCTCGGTGAATATTCTGTTTAAACGAGCCTATGATCAGATGAGGATGGAGACTAAAGATTTAAAGCCTTGCCAATCTCGAATCCATGGTTTCAATGGGAGCACTACTATACCCATTGGAATAGTGGAACTACCAGTGGAGTTGGGGGTTGGAGAACGCCGGAGAGTCCGGATGCTGCAATTTGTCGTGTTAGATATAGACTCCCCGTATAATGCCTTTTTGGGCCGACCAACCCTCGCTGAATTGAGGGCAGCCATTGCCCCATGGTGCTTAACTCTGAAGTTTCCCACTGATCGTGGAGTGGGGGTCATTCAAGGAGATCAGGCTGCTGGGAGAGCCTGTTACGTTTCCGAGCTACGGGAAGCGCAGCGAAAGGAGAAAGGAAAGGGCGTAGAGAAATCTCTCTACGTCTATTTTGCTGATAATTGACAATTAATGCCTGGGCCTAGGCCCGGGCACCCCAGCCAATTCCAAAGGGATCTTGACCCAAGGGAAACTGAAGATGAAAGAGAATCTAAAGAAAGTCAAGCTTCCCCTGCCGAACTGACGATCGATGTCCCAATTGACGATGATGATGATTCAAAGATGGTAAGGATTGGATCTCAGCTGAGCCAGTAGACTCAAGAGGAATTGGTTGAGTTTCTACGGGCGAATCTTGACGTATTCGCCTGGACGCATTCCGATATGTGTGGGATCTCGCAGGACATCGCGAGCCACACTTTGAATATTGACCCACGGCATGTCCCGGTCAAACAGAAAAGGCGTGGTATGGATCCAGAGAGATCTGCCGCCCTTAAAGAAGAAGTAGAAAAGCTTAAAACGAACGGGTTCATTCGAGATGCCCCATATCCCGAATGGGTGTCGAATCCCGTGCTTGTCCGGAAATCAAACGGAAAATGGAGAACATGTGTCGATTACTCCGATCTGAATAAAGCCTATCCTAAAGACAGTTTCCCGCTTCCCAGAATTGATCAGCTTGTAGATTCAACAGCTGGACATGAACTCTTATCCTTCATGGATGCGTATTCTGGCTACAATCAAATACCTATGCACTTACCTGATCAGGAACATACCAGCTTCGTAACCAATCTGGGACTTTATTGTTACAAAGTTATGCCGTTCGGACTCAAGAATGTCGGGGCTACTTATCAACAATTGGTCAATCAGATGTTTGCCAACCAAATCGGGAGAACCATGGAAGTATATGTAGACAACATGCTTGTGAAATCACGTTTTTCCACTGACCATATTAAAGAGCTGGAAACGATGTTCAACATACTTCGAGAATACAGAATGAAGCTCAACCCACTGAAATGTCACTTTGGAGTTGCATCCGGAAAGTTCCTTGGGTTTATCGTCAATGCTCGAGGAATCGAAGATAATCCTGAAAAGATCTAGGCAATCAAAAATCTTGAAACTCCGAAAACTATAAAGCAAGTCCAGAGTCTCAATGGGAAAGTAGCGGCACTGAGCAGGTTCATTTCAAAGTCCACTGACAAATGCATTCCCTTCTTCGATCTGATCCGAAAAGGAAAACGAAAATTTGATTGGACCACGGAGTGTGAGGGCGCTTTCCAAGCATTAATTCAGCATCTATCCACACCACCTATCCTGTAAAAACCTATTGATCATGAGAAGTTGTACGTTTACTTGGCGATATCAGAAAACGCTATCAGCGCTGCCTTAATTCGAGAAGAAGACAGGATACAAAAGCCAGTATATTACATCAGCAATCGATTGACTGGAGCTGAAAGGAATTATCCGAAACTAGAGAAGCTGGCTTATTGCCTTGTTATTGCATCAAGGAAGCTCCGTCCATATTTCCAGGCACATCCTATTATTGTTTACACCAACCAGCCGTTACGACAGGTTCTTACGCGGCCTGAGACGTCTGGTAGGTTACTCAAGTGGAACATCGAACTGAGCCAGTTCGATATTGCTTATACTCCAAGGTGAGCCATTCAAGGACAAGTCCTAGCCAATTTCATAGCTGAATTTACCATTCCAGAGGACTTGCCCAAAACCAGTGAATCTTCTGAATACGTTTGGAAGCTGTACACTGATGGTGCATCAAACGACCGGTGCTCGGGCGTTGGAGTTGTACTCGAAACCCCCAAAGGCCGATCCATATGTTATGCTTTAAAGTTCGATTTTCATGCGACCAATAATGAAGCTAAATATGAAGCCCTCTTAGCTGGATTGAAACTTGCCAGAGATTTGAGAATTATTGCTGTGGAAATTTATTGTGATTCACAATTAGTTGTGTGTCAAATTCGGGGAGAATATCAAGCGAGAGATCGAAGACTAGCTGCTTACTTAGCTCGGGTTCAAGAAACACTGAATCAGTTTGATAATTATGCCATTTATTGTATACCTCGAGAACGCAATCAGAAAGCCGATTCATTGGCAAAGTTAGCCAGCACTGGTGAAGCGCAGCAAATGGGACTCGTTCCTGTAGAGACGTTATCATCCCCAAGTATTGACCGGGCAGAAACAAATTGGGTATGTGAAGTCGCTCTCGATAAGGAGTCGTAGATGACTCCATTCAGAAATTACCATGAGCATGGAATCCTGCCGGAGCGCAGGAGTGAAAAAAGACAAGTCCTTCGGAAGGCTTCACGATTCACCATTCAGAATGGAGTCATGTACAGAAGAGGGTACTATGTTCCTTTACTCCGGTGTATCGCTCACAATGAAATTAAGCGAGTATTACACAATGTGCATGAGGGAGAATGTTGCGATCACACCGGGGGGGAAGCACTTGCCAAGAAAGTACTTCGATACGGATATTTCTGGTCCACTGTAAACCGCGACGCGTCGGATTATGCCAAGAAATGCGATAAATGTCAGAAGCATGCTCGAATTCCTAGATCCCCACCTACCGAGATAACTCAAATGGTCAGCCTATGGTCGTTTGCAATATGGGGCATCGACATCATTTGTTCTCTACCTCTGGCAAAAGGTGGAGCGAAGTACGCCATCGTTGCGGTTGATTACTTTACAAAGTGGGCTGAAGCCGAACCTCTTGCTACCATAACGACGAAAAAAGTGATCAACATTGTAGTCCAGAACATTATCTATCGATTCGGTCTCCCGCATACCATTATCACTGATAATGGAACCCAATTTGACAGTGTTGAATTTAAAGATTTCTGCCATCGATTTTGCATTCAAAATAAATTCTCTACAGTTGTGCACCCTCAAGCGAATGGACAGGTCGAAGCAGTCAATAAAGTTATAAAGTCCATTTTGAAAAAATGACTGGAAAAGGCCGGGGGCAAATGGGCCGATGAACTTCCTATGGCCTTATGGGCCTACCGTACGACCCACAAGTCTGCGATCGGTCACACTCCATTCTCTCTCTCTTATGGTTCAGAAGCTGTTACTCCAGTCGAGCTAGAAGTACCTTCTCATCGTGTGACATACTATGATCCGAAGACAAATGCTATATTACTTGCTGAATCTCTCGATTTACTAGATGAGAAATGTGAAGAGGATGATTTGAGGCCAGCCGCGTATCGAAGTCAAGTCGCCCGATTGTACAATGCCAAGGTCCGCCCGCGAACCTTTGATCTCGGCGATCCCATCCTGAAAAGAATCTATCTGGTTCCTTCGCATATGAAACCAACATGGGAAGGGCCGTATGTTATTGAACGAAAGCTCGGAGATGGCACATTCAAATTATCGAACGTTGACGATCTTACTCTACTAAGGGCCTGGAACAGCGAGAGTCTTCGTCACTACTACACATAACAGGCTATGTTTATTCATTTAGTTTACTTTTCATTTGCAATTTGTTTCTGCATTTCGAAATTAGAATTTGCAATAAGGCAACTGACTTTGCCATATTTTCTTATTTCAGCAATAAAATGCAATCTCTTCGAGCCAGAGCTATGATTTACTTGAAATACTTCATATGATCATCACCATGCACGGAGAGCTGAGTTCCACCATATGGTGGGATTTATTCAAATAGGGAGTGACTGTGATGCAACCGGTCACTCGCTAAGTGAACCCGAGCTCGGGGACAAGCCATCACACCACGGTCAAAGAAGGATTGATACACGACAATCCTTCACCTAACACCAGATTCCCAGAGTGCGAACTGGAGTATAAACTTACAAATACGTTTGCGAAGAGGGTGGATCCGTCCACCTAACGACTTCGCCCGTATCCGAACCAAGTTTGAGGAGGGTGGATCCGTCCATCTAACGACCTCACTTGTTAACTCAGGGTGGATGTGATCCGATCATCCGCAACCCTGATACACCTTTCATTCCCAAAGTGCGAGCGAAATTCAAAAAAAAATACAACAGGTGTGACTGACCGTCTGTTTACCAACTCCGAATTCCCAGAGTGCGAATTGGAGTATAAACATCAAATCCGAATTCCCAGAGTGCGAATTGGAGTATAAACATCAACTCTGGATTCCCAGCGTGCGAAACAGAGTATAAACACCAACTCCGGATTCCCAGAGTGCGAAACGGAGTATAAACACCAACTTTGGATTCCTAGAGTGCGAAACGGAGTATAAACATCAACTCCGGATTCCCAGAGTGCGAATTGGAGTATAAACATCAACTCCGGATTCCCAAAGTGTGAAACGGAGTATAAACATCAACTCCGGATTCCCAGAGTGCGAAACGGAGTATAAACATCAACTCCGGATTCCCAGAGTCTGAATTGAAGTATAAACATCAACTCCGGATTCCCAGCATGCGAAACGGAGTATAAAAACCAACTCCGAACTCCCAAAGTGCGAGTCGGAGTGTAAATGTCGACTCTATGTCCCCAGAGAGCAGGCGTATAATAAAATCTTAAACCGGAGTAACCAACCGCCAGTAAACCAATGAAAATCCCCGGAGTGCGGATGTGATCATCGATAATCAAACGAGTGCGGTTGAACCACTCAGCCTCCACTAGTCTCAAACATCTATTCGGTAGCACTAAACTTAACATGTTATGAGTGAGATGTGATTACTGGCTGATGTCCTACAACTCATCCCCAAGACTGGGGGCAAAAATTAAGAGTCGACCATCGACTAAAGCAGTGCGACGTCAAATATCAACTCACTTCCCGATCATTAATCGTGCCCGCAATTTCCGGATCTGACAAATGAAAACAAACATGACTCGAAAGATGAAACTTCACAAGTGCACTTCAAATATTGAAACACTTAAGTAAATACACAATAACTGAGAAGAAGCCCAAAACGAAGAGTTTCATTTCTACTTTCTGTGAAAGAAATTCATATACAAGTTTATTCCAAAAAATTCCTACTAGCAGGGGTCGAACCCGCATCTATACACGGCCTACGAAAAGAAAACCAAAATAAATCCCTATCTACTCAGAACAAACTGAAGAGACCTATCTATTTCTTCTTCTCTCTCAGCTTCTTCCTCGGTGTAGACCCGCCGGAGCCGCCACTAACTTTCCTCTTCGAGCCTTTACTTTTCGATGGCGGGGGCATGATCTCGACATCCTCCTCCGAGCTCGAATGTATAGGGATGCTTCCTACGGGCGGAGTCGGAGGAACATGATCAATTGTAGGAGGCGGAATGGGCACACTAGTGTCAAAAACTGTACCACCAGGCGATATCATTCTAAGTAGAGCTGGACCAGGTGCCGCCATTCCACCTCCAAAACTGCCACCACGAGCCGCTGCTTCCATTTCAGCGTCAATCTCGGCTAGTATTTCTTCTTCATGAATTGTTTGGGCCTCACTAGGAGCATGGGTGGTTCGCATTGAAGAGCCGGTAGCGGGGGCACCTCCGCCCATAACAAATGGTAGGTCCGCAAAAGGATCGCTATGATGACCAAGGAGCTCCTCCATCATCTGCTCATAAAAAACGAGCATGCTTCCCTGCATTTCATCAAGTGGCGCAGTTGTAGTTACGGTGGTCGCTTCGGTGATGATAGCCTCCTGCATCTGATGTGATTCTTGGGTTGCAGGAGGCACGATCGGTGTGACTTCGGTCACTGGACAAAAGAAAAGGAAGATTGTTAGTAGAAAAATCGAATAAAGCTATCGATCTTGAACGAGTACGAAGAATGTTCAGAGTACCTTCCTCAGTTTGGTTTGCAGATGCCTGAACAGCTTCAGCAACTTGCTTTATAGCCGGAGACATTTGCGGCTGATCCGGATTGTAGGCAGGGACAACGTGGGGATCAACCGCAGGTGAAGATTCAGGCTGGGTTGACATAGGAACTTCAAGACTTGCATCGTGATGTTCAACCCCTAAGCCTTAACCTACTTCCGAGCGCTGGGTGCCAAGCCTATCTTTTTCATGCAGAATCATCGAATCATGGAGGATCCTCCGTTCATCCTCATTCAACTAGCGATTCTCGAGCTTAAACTCGTCGACTGACTCACCCAGATGCACCGCCTTCTCCTCCTCGACCAATCGACCCCAGGCGTTGGGTAGATGTGTCGGGTAGTCATCGAGCCAGGCTAGACCTCTGTGCCTCAACACATTAGCATTGTACACTACAAGGAGATCTTCAATATCGGCTTCTAGCCTGGACTCAGCCGATCTCACCTCCTCCTCAACCTTAGTCTCCACCTCGCGGATCTTAGCCACGGCCGCATCCCGTTCACCCCAAAGCAAGACAACCTGTTCGCACGCCTTCTAGGCTGCGTTGTTCACATCGTCCCTTTCCTTGGCAATGTCAGAAAACTTAGCTTTTAGCTCGTTGAGTTCCTTAATTGTTACATCCCGTTCGACCGTGACGGTGGTGTTTCGGTGGCACATCTCTTCCACCAAGGCAACATGGGTGTGCCTCAATCTCTCCATCGCCACATTCGCCTCGTCGGCTTTTTTGGTGGCCTTAATTTCAGATTTCCGAGAAGACTCGGCCTCGGTATTGAGCACTTGGATGATTCGGTCCCTTTGGGCAAGATCGGACTCCATCTTTTCAATCGCTTTGGCTCGCTCAAAGGCCACCTTGAAAGCTTTTTCTGCAGCCTTCACCCACTCTCTATACTGGGCGTATATATCATGAATGTAATCATGCATTGTATTTTCAGCTTCCGAAGGGATCCTCTTTAAATGAGGAGGAAAGACATAACCGTCGAAGCATATGTTTGGGAACTCTTTCCTCAGCTGAGCGATTTTAATAGCCCCTTCCTCCATGGGCTCGGTTATGACCTGCTCTGCAATTATGGGAGCCATAGTATCAGCTCTCTGGCGATGAGTTTCAGGCCAAGAAATTTGAGAAGACGGTCTGTGTCGCGGAGGCTCTAGTGGATGTGAAACGTGAACAGGAGGTGGTGAGGGGATTCTAGGAGGTGGAGAACGAGACCTAGATCGGTATATATAGTCTCTATCCCTATCCCGCTCGTACCTCTCTTGATTGGAGTACCCGCGATCGCGGTCTCTATCCGAATCCCTTCTGCGGGACTCATAGTAAGTAGAAGACTTTCGAGCCGAACAAAGGCTCCCTAACATTGATCCTCACCCGGACATCATACCTGTAGGTGAGAAACGTAAGAAAAGTTAGTGATCTCTTGAATTGGACAATTTATGATTGTAAATCGTGTAGTGCCGTGAAGTGTATGTATGTGCAACCCCCTACCAACCGGAAATGTCGGCCGCACTTATAGCAGGCGACTCGCTCAGATCAAGAGCACTATCAAGCTCCTCCAACCCGGTGTCATGTTGAAGCGACACATAATCCGGGATCGGAATATCAACGAGTCCTTCGAAGGGATTCTCTACTTGCAGGGGAGGAGCCTACGAAATTCTAATTCCAGGAACGGGCAAAGACACAACCACAGATTTCAATCTCACGGATTTAGAACGCTTATGAGCAACTGCCTTGCCTTTTCTCCTTCCTCTTGAATCCTGAAAACTGCAAGAAGGCCCAGCTTTGAGTTCGTTATCAGTGGGTGTTCTCTCCGGATCAACCCCTTCGGCTATTACGACACCGGGCGCTTTGCATTTCACCCGCTTCTTCAAGACTGCCCTCAGTGTCCCTTCAAGCCTTATGCTTTGATTCCGCTCAATCAGCCCGACGATTCTCAAATTTCTGTCGGTTAGAACCGAATCAATGTCCCTCACTTCGTTCGGAACTTCTTGGAGGACCCTTACTATCTCTTTGAAATACCCGCCTTCAGGTCGTGAAATTACGGCTATAAAAAGAAAAGAAGATGTCAATTTATATCAACTACTATCACCTGGATAAATCCTGAAGAATACTGTAACACTTACGTCTGACTAGCCATCGGCTGGGAAATCCTGGGGGGCACCGGACATAGAACCATTCTATTTTGAAGTAACTCAGCCTCCCCCAGGATCCGGTTACTACTTGGCAGTTCCTGACTGACTCTAGGAAAGTGAAAGACGGGCTATCTCCTCTACTCTTGAAGTTAAAAAGGTATCTAATCTCAGTCAGCCTTGGCGGTCGGAAGAGATGATCCATGAATACGATAAATAGGCTATTCAGCAAAGCGTATTCATTGGGATGTAGTTGTGATGGGGCGATTTCGAGAAAAGACAACGCTTCTGTAATATATTGGTTGAAAGGAGGAAGTGTTCCCGCTGCACACGCATGACAGTTAAAGGCAGTAAACCCCTCTGGGGGAGCGTGCGGTCTGTCGTTTGGTCCCGGTAACAGGACGTCGTCCAATGACAAACCATGCCTTAGGCATATTCGTCCCAGCATGTCTTCAGAGACATTGGACGGTACAGAATCTTGGGGATTACAAATGAAAGTAGCGTCAGGTAGCTCATCCGGAGCTGGGTCTATAACTTCGGCCGCGATGGCCGGATTCTCTAGGACAGAAGAAGATGAATCATGAACTTCCTGCTGTTGTGAGCTTGAAGGTTCCATAACTAACTAACTTATGAGAAATCATCATTAGACGATAATAACACTCGTGCTTCCCCCAGTGTAAAGTGTGTGAATGTGTTGTGCAAGTGCAGTGCTGCATAATACTTGAGAAATTATTCAAAGTTAGAGAAAATGTCTAAACAACGAGACTTCGAAATTCAACCGGAATGACCATCATCGCTAACCGTCACAACCGTGCCATCTAGATGTTAGCGATCGATCCAAGTTAAAATTCGTTATCATTTTGTTAAGTTACAGTTCCATCGACGAGCTTCAAAAGGCAGTCAAGTATGCTGTTCTACAGTTAAGTCCAGATATGCAGGAACGAAGCTTGCCGGAGTCAAGTGTCTCGACTATGCAAAAGTTTTCAAAATTCATCGAATTTCGGTTTGGGATCGATCGCCGAAGTTCAAATTCGTATCAGTTGAGGATGCCTCAGTTTCGTATCGATCAAGATTCGAATCGATACGTTTCGTATCGATCATAAGAGCATGTTTCGAATCGATCGCCAGAAGAGTTCGCTCGCATTGATCCAAAAAGTTCGACTTCGTATCGATCAGAGGCTTGTGAAGTTCGTACCGATGCGAACGTACTCCCCAAGTCGATACGAAGACACATCTTCTCCTTCCTTTCATCGATTCGAAACTAAGACTTTGCTACCATCCATTCTTCATCTTCTCCAAAACGACTCAGACGCCATCTTCTTCCTCCTCGACCTTATGTCGACCACCTCTTTCTGACCATTCGCGGCCACCACTTCGCCAGAGTCGGCCGCGAAGACGAACGAGATGGCATGAGATCGAGTCTCGTCGTTCTTGCGATCAAACAGTTCAATCAATTACCTAAATCAAGATGTAGGTTCGAGAGTTTAAAGTGCTGTATTGACTCAGAGACGAAGGCGATTTCTAATTCTCGGTCTTCCAATCGATGCGAAAGCAGAAGGTAATAAAAAGGTAGAAAGTAAAAAATGACTAAGTCCACAATATTTATATGGACTCGAGTGTGAAGGGAAAAACGCTTCGCCTCCAAGTCAAAGCAACCAGTTACAGCAAGTCCACCATTCCATCGATACGAATGAACTATTCGTATCCATCGACTCAGGTGTGATCGATACAAAATTGTCAATAGGGATTTTTTCTGAGTCACTAGGGTTTATCGATACGAAACTGTTGTTCGTACCGGTCGGTTTCGTATCCATCCACAATGCATCGATACGAACTACGCCTTTCGAGTCCATCAAATCATGGCTCCCAAAGGCCAGTACCCATCAATGCGAATTGTCTATTCGTATCCAACGACACAGGGCCCATCGATTCAAAATACACAATGAGGGCTGTTCTGAAAACATTAAACTCCATCGATACGAAGTGCTTATTTCGTATCCATCGGCACTCGACCCACAACAGCACGAGTTCATCGATACGAAATGAAGTCCACTGCATTGGAATCCATCGAAGCTCATGTCCATCGATACGAAATGTTCATTTCGTATCCATCAATACAAAGTATATCGATGCGAGAACCACCTTTCAACCTTTTACATCGATCCAGGAGAGGATCGATACGAAGGGACATTCTAAAACAACCATCAAGCGTTGTTGGAATTCGAATTTCACATCGGTTCAAGAGAGGGTCGATACAGGATTCGATATAAGGAAACTGACAACGACTCGTGAACGTGCAACATCAACGAGAGTCAGATTAACATATATGCATATATGTCGGACTAATATTCAATTTTCAAGATCCACAGGAATTGGATACTCATTTGATAACGATTATGATGACAAACAGCTAATCACTATCATACGGCAATCAGTTGCAACAATACAGAGTACGATGGTTGACAATCGATAGTTCACATTACTGAGGAAATCAGTCAAAGATCACAACTTTCAACCAAAAGACGATAACTGTTCAAAGTGAAGGTTACAGATTTTCAAAGCACGTCATGTTTCCACAAGACGTACTTTGGGGGGCAAATGTTATCCCGCCATTTGGCAAGGCCGAGATATCAAGGAATTGGCTGAAAACCAAGGATCGCTCATCCCGAATGTTGAGAATGCGCAAGTTTGCTATGGATGTCGATGAATTTTATCCGAGCCCGGATCAAGCTACAATTGATACGACACGACAAGCGAAGCCAAGAAAGCCAACGTTCCAAATTTCAAGTCAATCCGAGTTCGTATGCTCAAGATATGATCGATGCAAATTGAAGGAAATAACCTCATTTCGTATCCATCATCGAACCTCAGTTCATATCGATCGTATTCACATCGATCGTATTCGAATCGATCAAATCACGTCTGTTCGAATCCATCAGGGAGAGCCTTGTTCGTATCCATCTGCTCACGCTTGTTCGAATCCATCAGGGAGAGCCTTGTTTGTATCCATCGACTAGCGCTGCTTCGAATCCATCAGGAGAGCTTTGTTCGAATCCATCATGGAACTTCTATTTGAATCCATCAAGGCATCAGTCATTCGCATCCATCAAGTTGGAACGACCTGGATCGATGCGAACAAGCCAACACAATCGATGCGAACAAGACACACTGCAGATCGATGCAAAGAGCACGCTATTGATCGACTCGAACAAGACAACTACTTCGATGCGAACAAGGCGAGAATCTGGGGACGACTCGATCAACTCGGCATAAAAAGTGGATCGATCCGAAGAGTGCGCGCCACATCATCACCTGGGCACGTGCAACCATCGATTCGAACAGATCGATTCGAAACCATCGATTCGAACCAAACAGCCTGCCGAAGAACACCAATTCGTATTGATCATATCTCGCGATCCACAAGTCCAAATGCTATGAGATTTTCACAGGAGCTTACATATAAGCTAAAGAATGTTCACACCAAGTTTCGACTCCATTGGACAAAATCTTGATCGATACGAATTACGTTTGTATCGATCACGGATCGGGCCGAAACTTCATTGGATCGATCGTGTGGGCCCACCCACGTGCCAGAAGAAGTCTTCCGAGATCTGAGCGAGATATTTGCAACCTACGCCTATAAATAGAGCCCCAGGTCCTACAGAAAAAGGATCTTTTTGACGCTCCAATGCCCAGACTCTGCCGGATTCAATTTTATACTCCATCACCGCTGTTGTACTCGAATTTCATAACTTTAATTCGCTGTAATCCGCTGTAATCAATTGTAATCATCAAAGAAACATCAATAAAGTGATCAACTTCATAGTGGACGTAGGCAACAGGCCGAACCACTCTAAATTCCCATGTTTCTGTGCATTTTTATCATTTACATATTTGTTTTTGAAGTGTTTGTTAGATAATCCTCTTTTTCCATTTAATTTCTTCATTTTTATCTCTTCAAACTCTTCCGAAGAGTGTTGTGCCCAATTTTGGTACAAACACTGGAGCTACCAGAGGATACTCCATAGGTACGACACAAATCAAACTCGTAGTAAAGCACGCTAGGTTAGGTGACACAACAAAACTAGGCAATGACAGGGTAGATATACCAATTACACTTCCGGGCCGGTGGTAACGCAGAGCCGCAGCAATCGCCCACCTCGAGCCACACTCCTGAATCAATGGTGCGCACCAAATCAATCACAAAGTAATAGAATGGCATACGATGGAGTGTGTCCGATCAGAGGTGCTACCTCATTAGCCCGTCGATTGCTCCTGTTTTAGCCACCTTATGCTAACTATATACCTCATATAGGATCGTCGCCGCCATCCTACTTCATTCTGGAATCTCCATCGCGTACACAGTTGTTAAAGTGGTTTTCGGTATCGACAGACAGTATGCCCATATTTGATCTCGGTCTCTTTAACAACCAAACGTTATTATAACACCGCGGTCACTTCAAAATAGTTTATACTTCAAAACCAAAATATCATTTCCATTTTAAAACCATATCAAAACGATATCATTTTCACTTCAATATATCCATTTCCAAAATCATATCACTTTTCAAAGTTATAACGCTTCCGAAATCATAAGTCTTTTAAAATCAAAACACTTTGGAAATCAAAACCTTGAAATTCATAACACTTTGAAATCATTGCTTTGAAATCATAACAATTTGGAATCCATAACACTTTCCTCTTAAACAGTTTAGATATTAAAATTAGTATATAAAATAAAATAGTTTATAAAATAAAAATAGTTTATATTAAATAGTTATAAGTTAAAAATAGTTTATAATAAAATAATTTATATTGAAAATGATTTATATTAAAATATTTTATGATAAAATAATTTATAAAGTAAAATATAAATAGTTTTAGATATAGTTTAAAAATACTTTATATAAAAATAGCTTCCTCAAATTTCACAAATCGATTCAAATCAACTCGAATTCCAAAATTCAAATTTAATCAAATCATCAATTTCAATTCGATTCAGTTTCTAAATAAACCATTTCAAATTATCGATTTCAAATACATATTTAAACCATAAAATAAGCCATTTCAATTTCAATATATTTCAAAGCTTTAAATATTCAACATTTCAAAACCAAATTCAATAATTTCATATAAATATATATATATATATATCAAATTCACTTTACTATTATTTTATTTTTAAAATATTCACTTAATAAATCCAATATCATTTAAAACAAACCCCAAATTACAATAAACTAAATATTTCCTTCAATTTATTTAAACTTGAAATATTCATTTAAATCACTTTAAATCAAAAATCAAGTTATAAAAATCATATCTTTAAAATTTCAAATTTAATAAATTTCAAATCAAACTTATTTAAGTATAATTCTTAAATAAATATTATTTCAAATCAATTTCAAATTTATCTTTCCAACCTAGATCATTATAAACTCTATATTTGAAAATATAGATATTAAATAAATACTTAAACATATTATATATCAACTTTATTAAATCAACTTTAATAAATTTTTAAAATCAATATTTATTTAAAACCATATCTTTCCTTTCAAAACCATAGAAATCATTTTAAAAATATTTATATATAGACTAACGGTGTCTGTATATAATTTTCTACCCTATGGTCAAGTGATACAGATATTTATCATTTCAATCCGTAATTTAAATATATATATGGGTATAAATCTTTTCAACCCGCAATCCCAAATTCAATGTCAATGAAAATCGCTTGGGTTTATCATTTCAACCCATAACGATTTTCTCTTATTCTACTGATCGTTCGGGTATGTAACATTTCAACCCATAGTGAATTCTATACTAACAGGGAACTTGCAGAGTGATAACAGATATGATAATAATATAATAGGCATATATCATCAATATAAATAACAGATAATAGTGTCAGATGTCACAGGTGAACAGATACAGATAATAGCATATATAACAATGTAAATAACTAACAGCAGCATATTTCAATTGTCGTTCCAATTGAAATCAAATTTAATAAATATAAGAACGTTAATCGTGAGTGATTGCTCACCTTTCAACGCTAGAGGATAGAAAATGAAATGGGTTACAGATCCAAGCACGAATTCCAAACAAAGCAAGATTGGCACGAATTCGACGAACAGATCTGATAACATAAATCGATGGGAGCAAATCAGAATCAACCCGATATATACAGAAAATATATATTTATATTTCAAAATTAATTTCGATACACATATTTCAAATCAATATTTATTTCAAACGCATAAAAATAAAATTTCTATATATATATATATATATATATATATTCGACCCAAGCTCATATATTCTTATATATATATAGGCTAATATTTTTAAACAAATGAATATATATATATAACATATTTTAAACAAAATAAACTAGCCAAACCTACATAGTCCATAATATATAATATATTCCTTTATAACTGCAACACATATATGCCCTTCCAATACATAATAAAATACTTAAATAGTAATTGCAAATTTAAAATATGTATAGAAATACTATGGAAACATTTGTATATAACTTATATGCAGATCCTAAATACCACTTTGTATGCATATTGGCCTTTGATATAAATACTTTAAAACATATTACACTAAAATCATAGTTTTAATATATCTTTTATTTAAAATCAGACCTTACATACTAATATAATAGCAGCAACCTATATAAACTTTTACGAACATCATATATAACCAGGACAGATGTAAACCATTATTATACAACAACATATCATATTACCTAACTTATTCATTTTAAACAACTTATATATTTATGTATATATAAAATTCAAAAATCCATATTTGTAAGCTCATGCATATATAAACAGATAGATAAACTAATATATATATATATATATATATATATACCGAACTTGCACACTATATTGCAAAGTCAGCAAACAATTTATTTAAGCATGAATATCATTATATATATATAATTTCGAACCAGATTATATACAACATATATATATTAGATAGGACAAAAGCATATGTATAAATTCAAACAGCTAACTCCCGCATATACTAATATATATTATACACATATATATATCTATGCGGACCATATAAAACAACAATATATAAACTGCAGACTGTATGTATGAAACAAAACATTCATATACAAGTTATTTTGATATCATATATGCAGACTTGTTTTGAAATAAAGGAAATATGCTTTAAAACAAATACTCACCCCACAAAGCAACTAATATAAAATCAACTTATAAGCATATATATAATATTAAAACATATATATACATAGAATTTTGAATATCAACAGTTAATAATACCTATATATAAATCCATAATACTGATACATATATAAGTAACACATATATAACACTGTAACTATATTTGTGCTGCAAACATGGATAGTGCTTCCTCAAAACTATAATATATATTACAAACAAAGGTATATATATGACAGCATACAGTAAACAAAACATCATAAACTTGTACATACCGGTATAGATATAGATATGAATATTGAACTATGGAAAAAGGGACAAAGTGGGTGGAAGGGAATCGGGGTTTGGTCGGAGGCTGTTTGGTGGTTTCAGCCGTGAGCAGGCGGGAGGAAGGAGGAGAGGGGAACGGGGCAAAAGCTTTCGGTCATGAAGCTTCATATATTATTTTCTCTCTCACAAGCATGGGCGAAAGATATGAGAGAGAGAGAGCAAGGTGGGGAAGATGAAGAAATAGCTGGAAGGATGAGGCTAGGAACCAAAAGAATACATACTCTGTTATGTATATTTAATTTATCTCAGAAAGGAAAGGACAGGTTGAAAATTATAAGAACCGAAACAAAATTTGAATTGGTGGGATATTAGTAGTCATAGAATATCAGAGGTTTTAATAACCGATGGCTTATTTACTTTTAGCGGTATTAAAATTGAATGGTCACAAGAAATTTAAAAGCTAAAATATTGGAACCGATACGGTTTACCGCTTCACGGTTTCTGCTGTGTACCGGACTTCAAAACACAGAATTGAATATACCGCAGAGATCGGCACGATGAGACGATCAAAACGGTATGCAGATATCTGTGGTATGACCGTCCTATCAAAAGTCGATAGTCGGTACCAAAATGCTGCTAAAATGCCAGAATTAAGATAAACAAGGTAATAGCAGTCCAAATTTGAAGAAACGAAACATGACGTCTCACTCAGAAGATGATTTACAAATTTATTGTGTAAAATATTCAGGTTTGGAAAATATTTTATCATCATCAAATATTAACTGATTTAAATTGAAATAGAATTACACGAAAAAAATAACTTTCATATTATCAGATGAAAATTTACCAATTGCTATGTTTAATTAGACGTATTCCAAATATCAAATTTATATTCCCAAATTCAATTATTTAAATTTCACAAAATTTCAGTTAATTACGTTACTAAAAATCATTAAAATTTACGGGTCGTTACATTAATAGTCAATTGTATAAAAAATGGCTATATATGAAAAGTTATTAATAATGATTACTGAATATTTAATATTAATTATTTAAAATTTAATTAATGTTTATCAATTATTAATTGCTAATTATTTCATATTTCAAAATTAATAAATAACTGATTTTACATGGAACATTGCTAGGATATGCAAATGAAATCTTCATTCCAAAAACGAAATCGCTAAGATATGGTTTTTTTGACACAATCACACAACTCAACGTTATTTTTAATGAAAAGTTAAAATGGTATGAGGAAAATATAGGCACCAATTGCAAAAGACTTTCCCTCCAATATATGCATAGGTAACACTTTTTACCTACTCATATTTATTGGTAGATAATCACCCTTCCAAAATGTTATAATATTTGCAATATTTACCTACCAATAAATCTTACCATTAAATATTGGTAGATAAAGGTTATCTTTACCATCCCATATATATTGGTAAGTAAAATATTGGTAGGTAAAGGTCAGATTTCTTGTAGTGCTTGTGATAATTCGAAGAAAGACTTCTCGACTAGTTTTGTGATGATACACATAATCTTCTAAGTGGTAACATGATACTTGCCTAGGCGAGCATCGTAGTACACTTAGTATATTATCCTTATTAGCATTGTGCGGTTGAGGTGAGTTAATTAATAAAGTTTTCTCCTTGGGAAAATGAGTTCTTTTCAAAAGAGAAGGAAAGATGAGACTTAGATTGCTAGATTTGTTCGAGGGTCGAGAGGAACGACGATCCAACATATCGTGTAAGTTTCCCTTTACATAGAGGGAGGTGTAATAGTCTTTCACGTATTGCATTCAAGAAATGAGTTGCACCACTTAGGCATTTTGTTCATCTTGAATGTCGAACAAACTCGTAAGAGTTTATAGCTTGATGCATGTTATGACTATTGTTGGTAGCCGTGCATTCTGGTATAGGATCTTTTTGTGTGTTTAGTTGTTTGTACTCTAATTTTTGTTGCTTGTTTTGTATGTTTGGTTGTTTATATGTTAATTGTTCTTGCTTGTTTTGTGTGTTTGGCTGCTTGTATGCTAGTTGTATTACTTATTATAGCATGTTCGAAGAGATAGAGCGATAGCTATCTAAAACAGATCACATATCACTCATGCCTATAATAGGGGTTGAGGTGAGATCTATTCGAGTCTATTGCATTTTGATATGACAAATTCTATGGTATATTTAGACATTGACTTATTTTAGTGTATTCTCCCAATTGATAGTCATGTATGATTGTAGTAGTATCGGTTATTACGTTAAATTTGACATGCTTGAATTTTGTGTTGTTGTTAGGTTGGTGGATATTCTCTTTGCATTGTAGACTTAGGTGCTTGAGAGTAAGGGCACAACTATTTAGATGCTTACTTGTTTAGGTTTGCATTTAAATGGTGAGAAACTTTCTTAAAAGAAGTATGTACTTTAGGGATCATGGGATAGTGTATGTTAACACGTGTTTTCTAGATGCTTAATGCGTATTAATTTGGAAGTTTTCATAACGGTAGTCGCATAAGGGAGGTACTGCTGAAATTTTCCGAATGATGCTCGGGAATTTTGGTCAGTCATGTTACTTTGTCGTACTCATAGGAATTTCGAGGAAGAAATTCTTTTAGAAAGGGGAGATCATGTAACAAACCGCATTTTTAATGATTAGATATTTAAATAATTAGTTTAAATGTTAAATCGTTAATTAACGAAACGTCCATTGTACTTGACTTTTGGAGACAGATGAATTGGGACTTGAGGCGTCCGCCATTGAGACCGCAATTCCATCGTGAGAAGAATGAGTATAAGTCAGGCTATGTTTAGAGTCTATAAGTTTTTAGAGTGAATAGTGATTTCGTGTGAATGAAATGGATTTGGACCAAGGTCCATTAGCTTGCTTATAAGTTGGCTAACTCTCTTCATTCATTTTCATTCCACGTTACTTTTCTTCCTCTTCTCTAGTTACTT
This sequence comes from Allium fistulosum, assembly GCA_030737815.1. NCBI lineage: Eukaryota > Viridiplantae > Streptophyta > Magnoliopsida > Asparagales > Amaryllidaceae > Allium > Allium fistulosum. The sequence goes on along the minus strand of CM060903.1, from coordinate 1,284,911,572 downwards.
TCCTAATCTTTCCCTTAAGCCAAGCCCTAGATCTTCTAATCCAAGCTCAAATAAATTCCTATAAATCCTAATAAAATCACCATAATTCTTCTCTTTTCAGTCCTCACAAAACCCAATATTGGATTGGCTTGAAGTAGAGTTTGAAGCATCATCTCAAATTTCAAGGGAGCTAAGTTTGGGTTTTTCTGATTTAAAGCTTGATTTGGTGAAGTAGAAAGTGATTATGATGTTTCTCTAACTATATTTACTTGTTATACCTTATAGATTTATTTATTAATAATTATGAAGCTGTATGAAGTGATTTAGACAATGCTATGTGATGATTTAGGCTTATGTTTATGTTGTAAACATGATTATATCAGCTCGATATTTTTAGAGATTTTAATTACAACTTTTAAAGAAGCTAGTAATCTTAGAATTGAATTAGGGGTTAGTTAGTGAATAATGTGTGATGATTTGAACTTATGTTTATTTAGTAAGTACGGTTATATTAGCACATTAATTATTCAAGACCTTAATGATGACTTTTAAAGAAGTTAGTAAGCTAATTAAGTGAGTTTTGAACTCTACACCTATTATTAAGGTGATTAGTGGTTTAACGAAGCTTAATTAGTATTTACAAATATCATTTAAGTAAAGAAATGACTTCATATGAGAATGAAATAATTTATAAAAGAGTTACAAGATTTAATAAAATAACATGAAGAGGTATATGACTTTTATAAAAAAGATTTGATTAAATAATGATTGGAATACTTATTTAAATATATGTGTATGTTTATGTATATGGGTAAGTATATATATACGCATATTTGAAGATATATAATAATCAAGACAATTCATGCATTATAATTAGAATTGTTGTATATGGTTGTGAGTATATATAAGTGTATTTGTATGTGTTTGCGCCAAAATTGGTCACAAACCCCAGAAGTAGTGAAAGCACCAGTGTTTACACACAAATCCTCAATATCCAAACACAGATCCCAGATCCAGATGATGTAGAGAGCAGAAATGAAGAAATAAGAAAATTAAAATGAGCAAGAAAACAAAGAACACAAGGTTTATAGTGGTTTGGCTATCTCCGGCCTACATCCACTTTGAATTAATCATTTTATTTCTTTTATACTGTGAATACAGTTACAAGCCTTTGAAATCAAAAACCAAAATGGCAGTCTCGCCTAGAAAAGCAGTAGAAGATCTCCCTTTTAGTTGCCATAGGACCGCTATTTATAGGTGTAGATCAGAAAATATCCGCCCCAAAACCAGGAATACCTCTTCTCTTGCGCAGGTGGGCCCACCAGATCGATCCATAGTGATTTTGGATCGATCCAAGTACAATTCGTATCAACCCAAAAATGGTCAAAACAAGCTGAGATCGATCATGTACGTCCCCGAGTGAACAAGAAAGCTCCTGTGAAAATTTCATAGCATTTGGACTTGTAGAATGAGAGTTATGATCGATCCAATTTTGTATTTGCGAGTAGGCTGGAAGCTTAGTATCCATCAGTCACATACCCATCGCTTTCGTATCCATCAACCCGTCCCTCTTTTTCGTATCGATCGGCCACTGTCCTCTTCGTATCGATCCCTGCTCTTGGTGTTGCCTTGTTCGTATCGATCCTTGAGCACCCCGAAAGCACATGCCTTCGTATCCATCAAACTTGCTTCCATGCATGCCCTTCATATCGATCATTATTGATCGATATGAAGTGCTCTTCTAAATCCATGCAGTCATTACCTTGTGTCCATCAGTTTTTCTATCCCTTGTATCGATCCAGCTTTGATCGATACGAAGTCTACCTACGTATCCATCCAACTAATTTGCATGGCATCGATACGAAGTCTATCGATCCGAAGTATGTTGCTACATCCATTTTGATCGATATGAAAGTATCGATACGAGCCTGCCTTCCATGAATATTGATCCATCCATATCTCGAGCATACGAACTCCGATTGACCCGAAATTTGAAACGTAGCTTTTCCTAGCCTTGCTCATCATTCCCAATCGATCCTGTCCTGATTGGAGCTCGGTCAAATTTTGACAGTATCGATCATAGCCTTGTTTCCAATCGATCTCCAATCCTAATATCCATCCTTTCCAGCCAATTTGTTGATATCCCGGCCTTGACCAAAAGGCTGGGTAACATTTGCCCCCCAAAACATGCCTTGTGGTAAGAAGGCGTGTTTTGAATAGCTCCGAATCCGACATCCAAAGTCCATATTCCATCCATAGCCATACATCCGATCCATAATCCAATCTATTACCAAACCATCTTATAAAGTGTTGCAGCCGTATCCTTATCCGAATCCGCGACCGCTCTGAGACGATATCTGATTCCGAATCCAGCAACCAAATCCTTAGCCAATTTCATATCCATCTGAACCCGACAACCGAGTTCTAATACATCCATATCCAATAACCAATAACTGAATCCATGACCTCTCCTGATCGATATCCAAATCCAAGACCACTCCGGGCCCTTAGCCGAATCCGAGACCACTCCGGGTCCATACCCAAATCCTTAGCTGTTCATAGTCGATATTTGAATCCATAACCTCTCTGGGTTCTTGCCAAGCGCAACCCACACTCGATGACCCGTGTCAAGCAATGCCTTGCTCAACGGTGATCCTGGTTCAGTGTCCCTGAACGCTAAGTAATGTTGTGGCTTAAGTCCTAAGCCGAATCCTGGTCGCTCCGGACCCTTGTCGAGCATAGTCCATACTCGACGACCTGTATTAACATATGATAAATAACATGGGGCCTAAGTCCTTGGTCGAACCTTGGTCTCTCCGGACCCTTGCTGAGTATAGTCCATACTCGACGACCTGAATAAGCCGACTTGCCACGTTCGGACGAAGCGACTTACCCCTTGCCAGGCATAATCCATACCCGACGACCATTTACAAATCCAATCAAAATCCAATCTGAAATCCAGATTAAATCAAAAAACCAAAAATCCATACCAAAAGTCCAAACCAATATCCAAACCGGAAAACAAGCATCCAAACCAAAGTCCAAACCAAAAAATAAACAAAACCAGGAGTTCAAACCAAACTCCGAAACCAAACCAGAAAAAAGCAAATGTCCAAACCAAAAAGAAAAGGCAGATTTCACAAACTAGAGCGTCACGGTTTATCATCATCTCAGAGCATGCCTAGGGGCTATCTCTGGTCCCATACATGAGTAAGTGACTTGGCTGTTTGCCTAGAGTTTGCTACTTATTCCATACCATCCCTGTCACTCGATAACCAATTTACCATCATTCCTCGGCCTCGCGCCATCGTCATTTGAGGTAGACAGTGGTTGCTCCTGTTCCACCGCCGCATTCCGAGTTCCGACATATTGCCGCAACTAACCACTCCTTACATGCTTTTCGATTATATCCTTTAGATGCCTGCAGCTGTTGGTATCATGCCCGTCCAGGTCATGAAAGAGACAATGCCTTCCTAATGCCCTCTCGTGTTCCGAGGGTTCTCTCCTTGCCGGCCTTTGGTAGGGAAGGCGATCCCGGGTTTCCATGTATATCCGCTCCAACGTTTCGTTCAATCCTGTGTAAGTGGAAAATTTTGGTTCTCCCCAGCGTTTCCTTGCCTTGCCAGAATCGTTATCTGACTTCCTCTTCCCTTTATCCTTATCCTTATCCGAGCTCTCACCGGATGGTCCACCATCCTTAACCACGTTTACTTCCTTTGATTTCATATCCGAACTTGCATCCTCCTGTCAAAGGAATCTCTCGGCCTCGTGAAAGAATTCCCCGAAATCCATTGGTGGATCCCGTATCAATGAAACCTTGAAATCTGAATTGTCCCTGACTCCTCATACTGCCGCCATTAAAACCATCAATGGATCCGACCGATCCACTGAACAACCGCTGCATTGAACCGAGTTAAGAATGTCCTGAGCAATTCCCATGTCCTCTACTTCACCGATGTTAGTGTCATCACATTTTCGTCCTCTTGATATGAACCCGAAACTGCTTTAAAAACCTGTCCACCAATTTTGTCCATGTCCTAATAGATCCATCTTCCAACAGCCTGAACCACATAGCAGCTATATCCGTCAAGTACAGAGGGAAACACCGGGCCATAACTTCCTCCGATATCCCCAGCACTTCCATGTGTCTCGTGTACCTCATCAAATGATCGGTAGGATCAGCCCTGCCGTTGTATACCTTCAGAGTAGGTAGCTTGAACTCTGGTGGATTCCGAGCCATTCTGATGTCACGGGTAAACGGACTCTTGTTTACTCCTTCCAGATCTCTGTTTGCTAAACCTCCACGCATAGTTCGTCTGATAATCTCAGCTAATCCAGTGTTGTCCACCAAGAGTTGCCCCGCAAGTCCCCGAGGGAATTCTGGTACATACTCTTCATCACGTACTCTTGTGCTCCTGCCAGCATCCTGTTGTGTGGTATCTACTGGAATCCCTCCATGAATTGGTCCATCATTGCATGGTGGTGTACCCCCGAGTCTGGATCCATCCAAATTGGTAACTGTGTGCTGATTGGGGGCTGCGCCCTATTGAGCTGCTCCATCCGCTTGCTTGTTGAGTCCTTCTGTTCCAGCTCCGTGGATTTGAACTCCAGCAGCTCCAGCTGTTCCTGCCTGTCCAAACTATCTAAGAAGGTTCTGCATCATTTCCTCCTTCCTTTTCAACAATTCTTCATGCGTAGCTCCCATCATCATCATCTCCATCTCATCTCTGGTGATGAAAACTGAGGCCTGGTTTGCTCCTGAGGAAGCCTCCTGACTCCCTTCATGCTGACTCCTTTCCGTTCTTTGTCTCCTTGTTGACTGCTTTGTCATGGTTCTTTTTAGATCTGATCTTTTAGCTCTCCAAATCTGAACTCCAAATCTGGTATAGCGGGTGCTAGTCTTCTCAGTGAAAGCACCAAAGTGTTTGCGTCAAAATTGGTCACAAGCCCTAGAAATAGTGAAAGCACCGGTGTTTACACACAAATCCTCAATATCCAAACATAGATCTCAGATCCAGACGATGTAGAGAGCAGAAATAAGAAAATTCAAATGAGCAAGAAAACAAAGAACACAAGCTTTATAGTGGTTCGGCTATCTCCGGCCTACGTCCACTTTGAATTAATCCTTTTATTTCTTTTATACTGTGATTACAGTTACAAGCCTTTGAAATCAAAAACCAAAATGGCAGAGTCTCGCCTAGAAAAGCAGCAGAAGATCCCCCTTTTAGTTGTCATAGGACCGCTATTTATAGGTGTAGATCCGAAAATATCCGCCCCAAAACCTAGAATACCTCTTCTCTTGCACAGATGGGCCCACCAGATCGATCTAGAGTGATTTTGGATCGATCCAAGTACAATTCGTATCGACCCAAAAGTGGTCAAAACAAGTTGAGATCGATCATGTACATCCCCGAGTGAACAAGAAAGCTCCTGTGAAAATTTCATAGCATTTGGACTTGTAGAATGAGAGTTATGATCGATCCAAGTTTGTATTTGCGAGTAGGCTGGAAGCTTCGTATCCATGGATTTCGTATCCATCAGTCACGTACCCATCGCCTTCGTATCCATCAACCCGTCCCCCCTTTTCATATCGATCGGCCACTGCCCTCTTCGTATCTATCCCTGCTCTTGGTGTTGCCTTGTTCGTATCGATCCTTGAGCACCCCGAAAGCACATGCCTTCGTATCCATCAAACCTGCTTCCATGCATGCCCTTCGTATCGATCATTATTGATCGATATGAAGTGCTCTTCTAAATCCATGCAGTCATTACCTCGTGTCCATCGGTTGTTCTATCCTTTGTATCGATCCAGCTTTGATCGATACGAAGTCTACCTACGTATCCATCCAACTAATTTGCATTGCATCAATACGAAGTCTATCGATCCGAAGTATGTTGCTACATCCATTTTGATCGATACGAAAGTATCGATACGAGCCTGCCTTCCATGAATATTGATCCATCCATATCTCGAGCATACGAACTCCGATTGATCCGAAATTTGAAAAAGTAGCCTTTCCTAGCCTTGCTCATCATTCCCAATCGATCCCGTCTTGATTGGAGCTCGGTCAAATTTTGACGGTATCGATCATAGCCTTGTTTTCAATCGATCTCCAATCCTGATATCCATCCTTTCTAGCCAATTTGTTGATATTCCGGCCTTGAGCAAAAGGCGGGGTAACAGTATGAACAAATATGTATATGTGTATGTTAACATCTATATATATGTGTATGCAAATTTATAAGCATCTCATGTACAAAGCTCGACTATCTTGTGCGCTAAGGTACATGAGAAGATACCGGCTCGAGAAATCATGCCAGCAAAGCTTGAAACATCATTAGTAAAAATATTAGTATGTTTGCATATACGTATGTGCATATGAGTGCAAAAGTAGGTGCATTGACACACATGTAAGCATCACGAAGGGCAAGAAATCTGATTCGGTACATTTTGGCAAATGAGGGGAGGCCGGATTGAACACCTCGGCTCGTGGAACTTTACGCGAAAAGAGTGGAATTCGTATTGAAATTGATTTTTGAATACATAAGAAACCACTTCCAAAATATAAACCAATGGACTTCGGAAGATGACCGATGCGCTAGAGACGTCTTGATTGGAGCTCGGTCAAATTTTGATGGTATCGATCATAGTCTTGTTTCCAATCGATCTCCAATCCCGATATCCATCCTTTCCAGCCAATTTGTTGATATCCCGGCCTTGAGCAAAAGGCGGGGTAACAGTATGAACAAATATGTATATGTGTATGTTAACATCTATATATATGTGTATGCACATTTATAAGCATCTCATGTACAAAGCTCGACTATCTTGTGCGCTAAGGTGCATGAGAAGATACCGGGTCGAGAAATCATGCCAGCAAAGCTTGAAACGTCATTAATAAAAATATTAGTATGTTTGCATATACGTATGTGCATATGAGTGCAAAAGTAGGTGCATTGACACACATGTAAGCATCACGAAGGGCAAGAAATTTGATTCAGTACATTTTGGCAAATGAGGGAAGGCCGGATTGAACAACTCGGCTCGTGGAATTTTACGCGAAAAGAGTGGAATTCGTATTGAAATTGATTTTTGAATACATAAAAACCACTTCCAAAGTATAAACCAATGGACTTCGAAAGATGACCGATGCGCTAGAGACGGACTAGAGAAGATAGGCGACTCGTCGGATGAAACATGGAGGAAACGGGGTGTGAAATAGCGATCGATGGGGCACAGATGATTGCTACACAAGCTTACTGCCCAGTGGATGCTAATGTCGGTCCACCGGTCTTAACAAGACCAGTCCACCGGTGTAGTGTAGGCCCGGGCAGTAAGCAGGGCAGGGGCACTAGGGGGTTTCTCCCGGTTCGAATATGATTCGGTGTGAGGCTTTGGCATGCTTTGGGAGGGCTTTGGGATACTGGGGTAAGTGGAATTCAAGGTGAAGCACGTGATTTGAATGTGAAAGTAAAGCAATGTATATGTGATCGGTAATGATCGATAAGGCGTTTGGGCATGCGGTCGAAGAAGCGATTAAGGCGAGGGATGTGGGATATGGTATATTCCTACACAAGAATAGTAGAAGATCGAGGAACAATCAAACATGAGATCGGTACTATGATCTGCCGCACGGTCATGTACGATGAGTATGTACGATTGAAAGAAGCACATGACAACAAGGAATTGGTACCAAATTCAAGTAGATGTGCGAACATATGACGATAAGTGGTCGGCACGAGATCAAGCGAACGCGTAGATAGACGATTAGTATAAATTTCATAGTTTGAAGTGTTGTTGTGCTTGAGAGGTCCGTTGGGGTCTAAGTAGGTGCACGGTGAGAGAATCATGGAGTAGGGGACTAGATTTGGGTCGTAGCACGGTTCCAATACTACGTATTCGTTTATACGTATACTTTACGGTTCCAGGCCAAGCCTTTGGGAGGGTCCGAAGCAACGCTTAAGGGGTATTTGTGTACAATATATGGAAGCTAGGGAGCACTAGAGTGATAGGATTTTCATTAGTGCTAGGAGGGAGATTTAGGTCTATACAGGGGCACATGTGCAACAAAGAGGTCGTATGTTCGTGGACTCTCAAAGGGTAAAAATGTATATAAATCCAAAGATCACATAAGGTGTAGTTGCTTTATTCATATTTCGTTCAGTATGCGATGACGGTAAATATCAGTTATTTAGACTTATCATATAGGATAGATACGTGAGTATATATAATCGATTATTCGTACTTATAGTTATGCGGTAAGTATAATGACATTGTTCTTGGAATTGTTTGGGTTTCTAGTATGGATATTACTAGGATGTGCTGACTTTTTGGTTACAGGAGAAGAGCAGGTCGAGGTATGATTCCCTATCTTCTGTGATGTGTTTACTTTACTTGTTTATGGGCAGTCTAGATTACCCCTGAGCCACACTCGTAGAGAGGACCGGCCGTGTCTCAGTAGTTTTCTGTCTTATATGCATATAGTTTTGATTACGGTATTTTGAGGTAGTTTCCCTCACACGAAGCTTTAAGTCTGACTCGTGTTCTGTCTTTGTCTTTTTATGTCATGACAACTCTCGAGGACACGATTGAGTAGTTTGGGAGTCAGGTGATTTTGGGGATGTGCTTACAGGATAACGGAGCATTTTGGAGGCGATGTAGATGTTTATAATATGTATACTTGTTATTGTAGCGGTACATGAGAGACATGTTACTTATACATGAGATTCGTTGTATCATATATTATATCCAGAACTATGTCTGTATGGAGTTGATGTATTTTGAAAGTCTGTATTGATATTTAGTTATTAGTTGCTTCCTCTAAGGCAGTCTCTTATATATTGTTTATCATATTATGTTCATGTATATTTAGTATGTTATATATTATCATTCCACTGTGAGATTCTATCGATATGTCATAGTCGTGATGTTTTGTTTTAAGTTTACCTTGACCGACTTTCTTTTGTGGTATTAGAGAGTCATACGTTGTCATTCGACGTTGATTCAGGGTATTACGAAGGACAGGTTGTTGCATTGGTCTGCTTTATCATGATAGTCAGTTGTGCGATTTCGCGGTTATAGCAAAAGAAGTAGCGTTTGAAGCATCGTTAGACGGGGTTCAGTGCATAGAACATAATCGACTTTCAGTTGTTCGAACAAGATGAGCAGTTTTTGAGACCGTCGTTTGTAGTCGATGTCATCCAGACTTCAAATATGGTGTGGATAAGAAGAATGCGATTGATTGGAAGAGTCATCACTCTTTACTGTAAATTTCTCTCATATATTGTTAGAATAGAAACAGTAAAGATCTAGAAAAGAAAGTTGGTGTCGTGGATGAGCCACTGTCTTGAAAGCGAAGTTCGACATGATTATGGTGTAATCGTTAACTTTCGTTTGCTCCGCAAGGTTAACATAAGTTTTCAAAGTTGTGTGCTCGAGGTTGAAAAAATGCAGCCTTTGCTCGGGAGTTTTTGGAAACTTTAAAGATGAAGTTTTTTTGTGCATCTCTTGTGTCAATGAACATTGATAAATAGATGTCAATGGAAACGGTAACCCAAAAGATAATAAAACGTAAACTGCCGAGCTTAGTAGAAGACAATGCTTTAATGTAAATTTAATTTCAATTAATCACAGTGACAACAATCAAATAAATGAGGAGACTTTCTTTTTAGCTTAGGCCTCGTTTGATTGTCGTTTTTAGTTTTGTGTTTTCGTCAATACAAAAGCGCGTTTGTTGCATGTATTGTTGAAAAACAAACATTTTTGAAAAATGAAATTAACATTTAAAATAAAAAACAAGTTTATTTTGTTTTTCGTGTTTCGAGAGAAAACCAAAGCACGGAAACAATCCAACTCCTTCGTTGTCCGTTGGTGGTTGCAATGACTAAGAATTATAAATCTTCTTCTCTTATTTCTCGCTATTTCTTAGTGCAAGTTGAAAACACAAAACTCAAAATACAAAATGAAACCAAACGGGCCCTTAGCTTCTCGTCTTTTCAGTTTTATAAGATGAATGGATCAAAATAAAAGGAGAAAGACAACAACAGTGACCCAAGTGAAGTTCGTCTTATTAAAGTGAACAGTGCAAGGTGCGAAGTGCACAATCAAAGCGCCAAATGCGCTCATTCGTCAATGCCGCGCTCGCGTGTATGAGTTTGTTTGGTAATCCATACTCCACAAACTTAATCAAAAACTAGTAAAAACAAAAAAGAGGTGAATGTAAATAACAGACAACGTGGGACAAAAGAGTATTATTATAGTTTTCCAATATTTGTCATCATCTTGTATGTCTCATGTGTCCACTAAAATCCTAACAATTCATCATTTGTAAAATAAAAAATTAGTGGAATCCAAACTGAAAACGAATGAAATAGATTTCATAAGATTGGGAACACATCAATTTCGGAATAGAGGAACTGATGTGGTTGTTGTGCACATGGGCACAAACTATTTCTTCATTGATTATATTTTTCAGTTAGCTGTAGCAACTACGTTGTAAAATATAACCGTGCTGTTGATCTTTCTTTATACTCAAGAGATATGCAGTAATACCATGCGTTGATATCGACTTTGTGGACAGAGGAATAAGACATACAAAGGAATTTGAAACACTAGTGATAACAGATGTAACGCTATATGGTTTTTGTTTTTGAGTTAAAACACCCATTAATATCGTACGAATCATAGGATATTGTAAATGCGCTCATCATTACCTCTTTTATTTTTTTGCGGGGGTGGGGGGTTGATAAAAAATCTCAAGCAATCATCGAAACCAAATCCAGAATTTCCAGACAATAGCAAAATATCTAACAACATTGAACTTTGATAGCTTGAACCAACTAAATCGATGTAACAAGAGTCAGTTTATTCGGATTTTACACTGACGTAGAAAAAGGGTTTGGTTGATATTTGGATAAATGGTACCATCGTTAAACATGCGTAGAAAGATGGCATCGTCGTTTGGAGTTTGAGGATCATCATGCACTTCAAGTATTTTGTGCACCATATTAGAATATTTGATCCTTGACAATGAGGATGAGATCGGTTTTCCAAAGAGAAAAGAATATCCCATCCCAAGTGTATACTCGCAATAAATGCAGTATGCGCTAACTTACATCATTTGCATAAAGTAGTACAAATACAAGATGCACGATTGATACAGAGAGTGGAAGCTCATATTGTGAATTATTCCAAAACAAACAGACATTGTTCTTATTTCAGCGACCATGCCTCTTACTTCAGTAGATGTGTTCACAAAGTTAGAGCAACCACCGTATCAGGTTTTACATGACTATATCCAACAGTCCATAACATGGCACAGAAGTTCAGAGCGAGGATTATAACCAAATCCAGAAAAGTGCTTACAAATTCAGCACCAACGCTAGTTACGCTACAATAGCAAAGCCAGAAGTGCTATACAATTTCAAGGGATGGCATGCAAGTCAGATTTTAGAACTAATGTACAAGATTTCAATGCAGACTCATATGTTTCACATGAAAAAGCTTCTAGTCATCTTACTTGTACTGCGAGTGTTTTTCGTGCATTGGTTGAGGTAAATTTTACAACTCGTACATGTCATGACAAACTATATCCTCATACTCATCGACCTATCACATCCCACTCACGGAGGGCGGCTAACTATTGAAAATAGAGTAATCCATGCAGTCTTTAAACTGCAAAGAAAAACTCATGATGTTCACAAGATTACAAGGATACAATGATCAAGTTCGTAATTGGCGATTGATTGTGATTTTAACTATTGAACATAGTTCTAACATAGACCATAAGGATAAGGTGGATTTTGAAGAGAGCATTTGTCACATACCATATAAGTAGGACTAGACACTTGTACATCCACCGGCATTGGTGGCTCTGTCTTTTCCTCTTCAGCAAAAAAGAAGTCTGGATTGCATTTACCAACTTCTATGATGCATCCAGGCAAAGGAACACTTGCACCATTAACAATATTTCCTTTGTGTTCAACTTCATGGTTCTGTCTTCTTCCTTTTCATCAAAAAAGAAATACGGGCTGCCTTTAGTTAAACTTCTACCGTTCTACGACACATCAGTGGCAGATGAATACTCGCACCATCAACAATATTTCCTGAAATGACATAACCATAAAGAAACTAAATAGCATCATACAAAAGGAATTTCATAGCATTTTCATTTAACCAATAATAAGTTTTAATGTTTGAATTGCAATGTTGTAAAAAGTAATGTGAAAATCTCAAGACAGCAAAAGGAAACAAAGATACATCATAGTTTGGTGAATTCACCCAAAGTAGTATGAACATTTAATATCCATACATTATACCTGAAATACACTTGCAGCTTAAGATTCAGTCTCGAACAATTTGAAGTTTGAAGTAACTGCTTACAGTCCAGTTGTATTGTTGTGGTGCCTTATCTTCCAGTAGTCCCAGACAACAATCAACCTTTCCACCATTTACATTAATGTTTCAAATCCACTAATTGATGTGATGATCCTTCTGGATTAACTAATTAACATTCCAATTGCCAGCCCCTAGCACAAAACAATACATAGTCTCAAGTACACATAATAGAGATTCTGCACAATGAGTATGAGTTGAATTACTTAAATATTCATTCTGGTAAATTTATACTTAGTATCATTCTTGGGCCCATGCGTATGGGCCGATACCAGTAAACCACCCGAACTAAAGAGTCTACATGTTGAAATTGAACAAAAATTTCATCAAATTACTTATATTATGTCATATTTTGTTGTATAATGATAACACATGTACTGAATAAAATGGTCTCAACAAAAGAGCAAGGAACAAGATTAAAAGTAAAACCTGCTAAATAAAGAGTAAATTCTATCAACGTTCATGATGATTTATCAAATAACGTACAGAGTGACATTAACTTACGGGAAGCATAATGCAGATCGGGACATAAGGAGTTCCAATAAAATCTCGCTCCACTGATAAAGGAGGCTCTTCAATTTCCTGATTGTATTAATAATTTCACACAATAGTTAAGTCTCTAGGACAATTCCATAAGAAGTTTTGTAATTTCTTTCGCGTATCTATTAACTTTTCAGTGTAACAAATAACAACCTTTACTTCACATGGCATTCTTGGCCCATGCATTAGCTTCTAGATTACTATTGACAAGGAACCCTCATTTCCACTACTCGTCAATCTATACTTCCTTTTCAAAAGTTTGGTTAGTCTCTCTTCTTTTCCTCGTTTGGCAAATGCATGCCCAATAAAACTAAGTGCGGTATTAGAAGGTACATGTCCTATTTTATCCATCTCGCTCATTAACTTACTGACTTCGAATCTATTTTTTATTCTGGACCATCCACATATCAGTATGTTATACGTTGAACTATTAGGAGATACTCCTCTCTTTTCAATTTCATTAAATAATTCCTTGGCTTGCTTCATCATTCCTGCCTTGGCAAAATCACAAATTAGCACATTGTATGTGCTAATTTTCGGAACCCAGCCTTTCCTCACCATTTCAAGGTATAACATTATGGACTCCTTCCTATCACTTTGCCTCGCATAACCCGATAATAAAATGTCGTAAGTATGGTTATTGAAAGTCACACCCTTTTCTTGCATTTCATTAATTAGTTGATCGGTCTCCTTCATTCTTCCTTTACTGGAAAGCGTATTGAGTAAAGTATTGTAGGTTGCGATATTCGGGGGGATTCCTTGAGTTATCATTTGAGAATATACACCTAAAGCTTTATCTAACTGGCCACTCCTACAATGGCCAAGAATGAGAATATTATATGTGACTGTAGACATTGTTATTTCTTTTTCCAACATATCATTAAAAATGATAGAGGCTCTTCTTGTCATTCCGAATTTACACAAAGTATGAAGAAGTGTATTATAGACAATGGCATCAGAACAAAGTCCCATTTGGGCCAATTTCTCATGTGTTCGTAATATTACATCTGCCTTTTTCACCTTTGAACACGCTTTTATTATCTTTCTATGTGTTGATGGAGTTGGGCGGATGCAGTGACAAGCCATTTCGTTTAATAAATCCATTGCTGCAGCCACGTCATTACACTCAAAATATGAACTGATCAGTGTACTATAGGTGATTAAATCGGGCATCAATCCAACACTCTTCATTTCAATATAAAGCTCAAAAGCTTCATCTAACTGTTTTTGTTTACAATTGGCACTAATCAAAGTGTTATATGTAGCAAGGTCAGGATCTAATCCACTATTTTTCATTTCAACAAAGAAAGCTTTCGCTTCATCAAGTTTTCCATGCATGCTATAATAATTGAGGAGGACATTGTACACAGCAGTATCACGAGGTATATTTCTTTCCACTAGTTCTTGCTCTACTTGAAACATAGATGACAACTTCCCCTTCTTCAAAAGACTATCCATTATAGATGTATAATTTACTCTATCAAACATATTTTTCTCTTTCATCTCCTTGAATAAACTCTCTGCTTCATCCATTCTTCCCATTTTTCTCAAACCATTTACTAGAATATCAACAACAACATTATTAGCATCTATTCCTTCTGTCTTCATCTCGTCATAAATTTCAAGAGCAGCTTCATAATTATGACCCTTGAAAAAACCGTTTATAATTGTAGAATAAATCATAACATTTGGTGCAATATTTTTCTCCTTCATATTCCTCATAACCTTAATAGCCTCATGCATCATTCCCCGTTTACTATAACCATTTATTATTGATGAATAAGTGATTAGATTTGCTTCCATCGAATTTCTCTCCATCTCTAAAAGTGCTGATTCAGCATCCCTAATGTCTCCCAACTTGCAATGCCCATCAATTAATGCAGAATAAGTTACATGACTTGGACTGATATGTATGGATGACATTAACCTAAACATATCTTCTGCTTCTTTATACTTTCCAAGTTTAAAAAATCGATCCATTAAAGAAGTACATAAAACCAAATCCATGCCAATTCCTCGAACAACCATTTCAGCACATATACCTAAAAACTCCCTTGTTTTCCCACTTCCAGACAGTGCATTAATGAGTATACTATATGATACATGGTTTGGAAATACACCCATCTTATCCATTTCTCTAAATAGAGCATAACCTTTATACAATTCTTCGCGCTTAAACAAACCATTGAACAAAGCAGTATAAGTAACTACATCCGGCAAAATCCCTCTCGTGACCATTTCTTCACATAGCAAGAATGCTTCTTCCGTTCCTTTCTTCTTACAATAAGCACAAATAACGGTAGTATATGTGATTGCATTCCATAATATTTCCAAACTCTTCTCATTTATAAGATTCATTGCTAAATCAAACTTTCCTACTTTACAAAACCCATTAATCAAGATATTATAAGTAACGATATCTTGCAAAATACCATCTTCCTTCATAATATCTACAATTTTGCAAGCATCGTTAACGTTTCCAAGCTTACAATACCCATCAATCAATGTATTAAACCCGGTAATATCTCTATTTATTCCACCTCTGACAAACATTTCCATTGTGCTCAGTGCGTCATCTAACAATCCTTTATTTACAAACCCTTTAACTAATATATTACAACTAACTGTATCAACCCCAACACCAATTTTTATCATATGGGACAAAAATCCAAGTCCCAAATCAACCATTTCACGCTCACACAACCCCCAAACAAAAATATTATAACCAACTATATCAGTATCAACACTTCTAATCAATTCTAAAGCATGTTTTAACATACCCATTTTGCAAAAAGCATGAATTGTAATATTATGAGACATAAAGTCGAGATTTTCATGGCAGTTTTGTAATTCAGAGTAGATAACGGGGACAAAAGAGACGTACCCAGACGAGTTAAACTTGTGTAGGATGAAATTCCACGAATAGAGAGGCGGGTTGAGATTAAAAGAACGCATTTGTAAAAATGCGTTTGAAGCTTGTACGAACTTGGAGGTGTTAAGGTAGGATTTGATTAGAGATATGAAGAAGGAAGCGTATAGACAGGATTTTGATTTTAGGGTTGAAATGGGTTTTGGTTTTAGGTAATCGATTGGAAGCGGAGGAGATTTTGAACTTCCCGACGTTTTTGTCTTTGGGGTTCTGAACAGTTTGGAGAGTTTCATAGATTTGAAGTTCAAAAATAAAAGAGAAAAGACCAAACTTTAGGCTTTCAATGTCTTTCGATTTTCTGTTTCAGGAACAGAGAAAAGAACCGAATTTATTTTTGATTGTTCTTTAAAGTAGCGGTTCAAATCCACAGACATCAAAAACGAATCGATAATTATTCAAATTTTATCGGTTAATCGTTAAATTTAATTATCAGGACAATAGTAAGAATGACAAATTACAGTATTTTTTAGACGTAAGATATGCCCTTCATTTTTACGCCCAAATAACAAATTTTGTTTCATAACAGAGCAGGAGATAGTTTTAGACAGAAGAATATGTTAATTTGGAGTTGCGTTTTTTCACATGATGGAATCTGGATGAGAGCGAAAGATGGGATAAATCTCGACGATGTTTCAACAACTCTTGATGGTGGTGGACTCAAGTTTGGCGACGACGATAATGAAGATAGGCGTGACAAGTTTGGAAATGATGGAAGGAGGGGAGTCTGATGTAGATCGGCATAAAGATTGTCGGAGAATTAACGTGTCGCAGCGGTGATAGGGGAGTTAAATTTTGTGTGATTTGAGTTGAAGGTGAAGGAGAAGCAACATGGAATTTTGGAAAAGATGAATATAACACAAGATAATGATACTTATTGCAATCTTTTTTTTTTTTTGAAAATAGAACAACTCATTATATTTATGCACCTAATGCTATTTTGTAGTAGCATTTGTAGATAACAAAACGTCAATTTTGTAGTATCATTTCATTATTTTGTACTATCATTTTTTAGCAACCTTTTAGATCTGTATAGTAATGCTACTATATAGTATCAATGTTTGTTTGTTTTTTTAATAAATTAAATTATGTATATTTCTGTTTGTAATACTATTTAATAGTATCATTTTATAAATTTTGTTAGCAGTTTCTGAATTGTAGTGGTTTTAAAAAAAATTATAGTAGCAGTTTATATTGTAGCTTTTTTTGAATGTGTGTAGTAATGATACTGTATAATATCATTTTTTATTTCTTTAAATAAATATACTTATGTATCCATGCATAATACTATTTTATAGTAGCAATTTATTAATTAGCAGCAATTTCTGAATTATGGTAGCTTTTAAAAATTGCAGTAGTAGTAATGATATTTTGCAGTATCATTTTTTGTATTTTTAACTAACTATACTTAAGTATATTTCTGATTATAATGTTACTTTACAGTAGCATTTCATAAATTGTGGTAGCAATTTATGAATTATAGTAAGTTTTAAAAATTGTACTAGCGGTTTATAAATAATTATGGTTTCTTTCTAGATGATGTATATATAATACCTCACAACATTATTTATACCAATATTATTTTATAATAGCATTATGAATTGTAGTACCGGTTTATGAAGCATATTAACATTTTTTTTGATCCGTGGTATGGTTTATGAATTGTACCATTTTTGAATTAGCACTTTTAAATTCCACTTCATTTTATGATTTTCTTTTAAAGGTGATATCATTTTTATTTTTATCTTTGAAAGTTTGTAATACATTTTCATAAATTAATTTATAATGCTACTACATAGCTTTATAAGGTGGTATCATTTTTAATTCAATTTTTTGAATATTTATTATGTTATTTTTCATTAATTATTTTGTAACTTATAATGTATAGTATAAGTTTTGTGTTTACCAAAGTTAAAAAAAATACAACAACTGTATTTCAATTCTATCATGTAATAGTTGACATTACCTTATGTTATCATTTTTAGTTAAATGACACGATTAAGTAGCATTTTGTAGTTGCTATATTATTTTTTACATCATTTTCTCATATAATGATACAGCATAGTATCATTTTTTTACATGTTGTTATTTTTGCATTAATTGATGATTAGTGAGCAAGATGAAATGAGCAACGATGTCGCTATGAGTTGGAAGATGTAGGCGGCACGACAGACGACTAGTAGAGGCGTGATATTTTTTAGGTTATATTTTAGGAGGCGGCGACCATGAAGGTGGCGATTACGAAAGGCGGTGGCTATTGGTAGTGGTGAAGCATAGGTGTGGGACGGTGTAGAGAGTGTGGAAGCATGAGGTGCGATAGTGTGGGGGTGTAGTGGCATGAAAGCGATGATTTTAACATGCGTGAAGTGTCATTATAGCTAATTTTTGTACATGATGTCCTAAAGGCCAAAAGTCTTTGCACGTTTGTCCTTTAAACTAAATATTCTTTAATTGTACCCTCAAAATTTGGCGAGCGAAACAAAAGAATTTACATAATAACATTAAAAACATTTATATGTGATCAAAACTTTTAATTTGTTGATAACCCACTTCTAAAAACAAATCTCCGATGTGAAATTTCTAGTATGAAGAATATTTTTTTAAATTCATTTTTAAAAAGGGTGGCCGTTTATTTTGGAACTTAAAGGATGTTGTTTTACAAAAGTTCCCTAAAATAAATCCTAAATTTAAAAAAAAGAGTATATTATATAGTTTTTCAGAAGACTTTAGATCCTTGTTAATGGTTTCTCACATTGCAATTTTTAGATGTGACTACTATTGGAATTGAAGCATCGAAACAATAGGGTTAAGTCATATAATTTGTTAGAAATTGATGAAGGAACAATACCGATATTAATAGGATGTTATTGTGTCGTGAACGAACCACTATTTTGAAAGCAAAATTTAATACGACTACGGCGCAACCAATAACTATCGTCTGATCCCTAAAGTTAAAACAACGATCCTTCAAATTTGTGTACTCAATGTTGAAGAATTTAGAGAATGCCAGAAATCACTACCTAGAATACAAATATTTAAAAGAGTAGTTTATGTTGGAAAAATTGTGAAGAGAGAAATAAAGGAAGTTTTATTCTATATTATTTTTCAAACGGGGAGATAGAAAGAAATGAGATGAATATAATACCCCGTAAATTGATAAATAAATGGTTAATTAATTATTATGAGAGTAAGGAGAATTGAAATGACGAAAAAAGGAACTAGAGACTTCATCAACTTAAGAGAATAGGTGGGTAATATATTCTCTAATCTTTTTCTTCCTTAAAATGCTTCGGGCAGAGTTTTAGATGAGTTGTTTCTCATGTTTCCTATAATGTTTTTGATATGAAAACATGATATAATGACGAGAATGTGTCGTTAAAGATGAGTTTTGATTTAGAGAAATTTCCCTTAAGTAAATAAATTTCTATGAATTGTTTAAATACGAGTAGAAACTAGGAAATTGTAAAGATATACAGGAATGAATCATTATTAATTTTACTATAGAAAAACTGGATACAGATTAGGTCATATCCGAAGGAAATTAAATCTAGCCGAGTGGTTATAATAGGGAACTAAAAGGTAAATAGGTAGTGACCAGAGGTTATTAATTATTGTTTTATAGGCCAGATTCATACTTTGGGCTGAACGTGTCAGCAAAGTAATAAATAACGGTTAGAAAAGACTAAGTCAAATGAATCACAGGTCGACATGTGAAAAGTTGGTGGTATATATGCAGGAGCGGGTTCCCAACGAGTACTCAAGGGCAGTACCGAAGGAGGTGCAATCGAACTAAGCAGTAAACAAACTGAATTCTTAAAAAGTAAAGATTTAAGATTTAATTATGAAAGCTATGGTTCCATAAACCGAAGGTGCTAACCAAGGGTCGGAGACGATCGACGGTTAAGTATGAACTAATGTAAGAGGAAGGGATATCGAAAATTTGAAGATTAAATTTCATCGATCGCTAAAGATAGAATAAGGCGGGCTTCCATAGACGAGACCGAGGGCAGCGACTGCCAAGAGTAGCGTACTTTGGAAAGAATGTATAAACCAAAACTATTAATTTTCAAAGACAATAAGGCATGATAAGGCTCAAGATAGACGAGATCGGAACCCGAGATATTGTTAACAATATGAAAATCAATATTAATAATTGAAAGGCTATCAGTTGAAATGTTAGCTTAAATAGCTAAGTGAAAGCCTAATAGTGAATGGTTAGATAGTAGATTCGATAGTTGGCATAAGGCCATGGTGGCAGTAAAGGAACCAAATGCAAAGGTGAAAGGCTTGTGTGGCATCCGAATCCAAAATCGAAGGAGTAAGGCTTATGTGGCACCCGAGACGCGAAAGCATTGGTATAAAGCCAAAGTGGTAGTCATCTGGACATAAAAGCAACTGTGTAAGTCCTCGAGGGCAACCAAAGGAATGGTGAAAGATGTAAAGCCAGGAGTAGTAGTCTAAGAATCAAGAATGAAGTAGGAGCAAGGCCTGGAATGTTATCTGAAATACAAAAGCGTTGGTGAAAGGCCTACGGCAACCATAATACGATAGTGTAGTATAGGTACAAGGCCTTAGTGGTAGTTGAGAAAAGGTGTGAATGTATATAGTATATAGGTAACCAAGGCCTGGGTAGTAATCGAATATTAATACCATAATTATATATATATACCGCAAAAGTATGTAAAGCCTTAAGGGCAGTCAAGAGTAGGGTATTTAAGTTTTATTAAAGTACCGTCATATTTCTATGGGCTGAACCGAGGGACTGCTCTCGGTTAAGATACCTGCTACTAAAGCCTAGGTTTACTATTTAGTTGGATAATTATTGTTTTGGTATAGTAAGGGGAAAACTCGTTTCGCATCTTAACGGTGTGGTCTTACCTTTTTATATGCTTAGCGTAATATACTATGCATACCAGACTTTATGTTTGACCGATATTTTATTCTTGATTTCCCTATAAACTCACGGGTACTCATTCGAGGAGGTTAGTTTATGGGGCCAAATAGGTCGCTTTTGGAAAGGGCGGAAAAATGCAAGCCAAAGACACAACAGAAGGCTTGTTTTTTATATTTGTGTTGTTTTAATTCCGTTGTATTTAGTGTTCATATATGGTGCATGACACTAATTGTTATGTTGTACTATATTTTGACCCTACGTGGGCAAGACTTTGGGATGTATGTATTGTTGAGCTAAATTTGTAATGTTGTGCTTCATTTTAGTTATATCTACTATGTTTACTTAAGTGTACAATATAACTGATCACATCTCTATCGCTGAAAGATAATTCCAAGGTAACTACAACCATTGGGGTTCTATCTTTGGGTTTTGGAATGACAGATGTTATAGTTGGTATCAAATCCTAGTTGGCCGAAATATATCTTATGACTATAGTGAGACTTCATGGAATTCCAAGTACTATACTGAGCGACTGTGACCCATTGTTTTCCAGTAATTTTTGGCAAAGCCTATAGTGTGATTTGGGTCCAAAATTATGTATTAGCACTGCTTTCCACCCATAGGCAGATGGTTATATCGAGAGGGTAAACCGAGTATTGAAAAGTCAACTGAATATTAGAAGATTTGCTAAGAGCTTGTATGTTAGGCGTCTGTGGATCTTGGAAAGATCACATGTACTTAGTAGAATTTTCGTACAATAATAGTTACCAATCTAGTATTGGGGTGGCACCTTTCAAGGTATTACATGGAAGGCCATGTAAATCGCCCGTAAGTTGGTACGAAACTGGAGATAGATTTGTGTTAGGTCCAGATCAGGTAAGAGAAGCTTTGAAAAAATTCAAATTGATTAAGCAAAGGATGAAAGATTCCTAATCCAGATAAAAGAGCTATGTTGATAGGCAGTGGAGAGACCTGGAGTTTGATCGGGGAGATCACGTATTTTTGAATGTCTCACCTATGAGGAGCACAATGTATTTTGAAAAGCCGGAAAGTTGGCATCAAGGTGTGTTGGTTTATTCTAGATATTGGAGAGGATAGGTAATGTAGCTTATAAGGTTGAATTTCCAAGTTCTTTTGCCAAGGTTCATGATGTGTTTCATGTATGACATCTACGGAAGAATATCTGAGACCCTAAGGATGTCGTGATTCCAAGAGTTATAAGAGATTTAATAGTTGAACCAAAAATGACTTATGTTTGGAGGCGTGTTCGAATTGTAGGCCGGGATGAGAAAAGGCTTCGGAATAAGACCGTGAGGTTCGTACATGTCTAGTAGTGTGAGGACCATGATGATTATACATGAAAGATGGAGGATAAGGTTAAGAGAACTTATCCGAGTTAATTGTTTAGATTAACATTTATGTTTGCTATGTTTTGTATAGACCATTTGTATTTACATGAAACATTATGGTTGATTTGTTATGTATTAGTAGATGTACTAATACATTTTTGTTTGAGGGACATAGGTGGGGAACTTAGGTGTATGTATGCTATTTGGATAATGGATGGTTTATAAGTCACTATCATGCCTTATTTAAATTTCGAAAATGAAATTTATATAAGGGAGGAAGCTTATAATACCCGTAAATTAATAAGTAAATAATTGAAGTAATTAATTATGAGAATAAAGAAAATCGAAATGATGAATCAAGTGAAACTAGAAAAATCCTAGTTGAAAATCTAAATTAATGAGAATTGAATGCAATCGATTAGAGCTAACAAATTCATAAGGAGATGAGATAGTGGGCCGGTGGCCCAATTACTTTTTAAGGTAAAAATAACTACTTTTCATTACGCTCAAAACTTGTAACATCCCGCCTTTTTATACGTTTAAGCAGACACACGTGCCAACTCAAACCATACAGAAGGGCGGATTGTTATGGGGTAAATAAGAAAAAAACAGAGAAAGAGAAAAACAAAACAGAATCTCACAGCGGAATGACAAAATATAATAATCAAATAACAGGTCATGAAGCTGTTTATAAAACATTTGATTATACTTATACAATACAGAATCAGAGTTACATAAACAGAGAATAAATATTCAAATGCAGCGGAACAGTATGAATGTAGTGGAATAATAGAATAAGTAATAATAGTACAAATTTTCGTCTTCTTCCTCCAGAAAAAGGTCTTCAAATCCTGAAAGGCTCAGGCTGACCCGAGCGAATTGAAAAGACAAAACACTCGAGTCAGAACTAATAAGTTAAATCAACGGTAAATAAATAAATATGAGTGGAACGGCGTCGGAGATGTTTACGGGGTTTGACATCTCCTATCCAGTGTCTAACGTGAGTGCAGTAACTTGAAAGATGTTCGGGATTCATATCTCCTAAGGATCCGTTAAACTATCTACTATGTAGTACAATACGCTATTATAATATGTCTATAGTAAGATAAACTATTAAAATAGCATTAAGGCGTTACCCATTTCCCCCTTAACACATTTTATATATTCCCATAGTCTATACAGTACCGTAATCCCGTCTGTACCGGACGTCGTCAGAGGGCACTCCATAGGTATGGTTCAAAACAAACTCGTAGTGGTCTCGATAGGGTAGGTGACATGGCACAACTAGGCAATGCCAGGGTAGATATACCAATTACACTTTCAGAATAGTGTTAACGCATAACAGCTACTACCGCCCACCTCGAAACACACTCCCAAATCAAAAATCAAGGGTGGCCACCAAATCAATCGCAAAGTTAGAATATAGTATCGAAGGAATGTGCCTGATCGGAGGAATGACCTCACTTGGCCCGTCAATTGCTCCTGTTTTAGCCACCTTAAGCTAACTCATGGGAGTCAGGTCCACGTATATACCTCATATAGGATCGTCACCAACCATCCTACTTCATTCTGGAATCTCCACCGCGTACACAGTTGTCAAAGTGGTTTTCGGTATTGGCAGAGAGTATGATAATATCTGATCCCGGTCTCTTTAACAACCAATCGCTTATTACACACCGGATGGTTCTTTTACATTTTTAAAATCATTTCATAATTGATATCAAAATATCATATTCAATTCAAATCATATCATTTTCGAAATCATTACTTACCTTCGAAATCATATCCACTTTTGAAATCATATCACATTTGAAATCGTAGTTCGAAATTATATTTCCTTTCAAAAGTCATATTTCCAAAATAGGCTAAACTCTCATTTCAAATATCATATTAAACCACATATGTTATCTAATTCCCAACTTAGGTTATAACATCATTAACCATATTCACTTAAAAAATCGAGAATTTGAATATGACCCATCCATTTTACTTAGTTTGGAATTTAGAAGAAAATAGTTATAAATAGTTAATATAGATTTAAAATAGATTAAATATAATTAAAATAGATTAAATAGCTTTAAAATAGATTAATTAGATTTAAAATAAGTTAAAACAGGTTAATTAGTTTAAATAAATTAAATGGTTTAAAATAGGTTAAAATGATTTAATATAATTAATACAGGTTAAAATAGTTTAATACTTTGAAATCTTAATAATTAGAAATTTTGAAATAATATATTTTTAAAACAGTTTATATTAAAACATGAATTTGGAATTTATATCAAATTAAACTGTTCATTTCATTTCAACGCATTTGGACCATTTTCAATTTCCAAGTCAACAAACCAAATTCCAAACCTTTCAATTTAATATTTCAATAAACTATTGAATTTTATATCGTTTCAATCCATGTTCAAATATCAATTCGGATTACTCCAATTTCAAAATATTTCAAAGTTATTTTCAAACAACTTCAATAACTTAATTTCGATAGAATTTCATTTATACTTAAAAGTTTAACTTTAAACTTCCAATTTAATTTCTTAAAGCCATTCCTTTTAAACCAATTCACATTTCAACACAAAACTTGATTTTCCAATAATACTTCAATTTATATACATCAAATTTTATTTCTAGATATCATTTCATTAATTCAAAAATTAAGAAGTTCAAAATCATTAAATTTAACCAATCCGGTGTACGTATATAATTTTCTACCCTAGGGTCAAGTGATAGGGATATTTATCATTTCAATTCGCAATTTAAAATGTTACGGTTATATATATCATTTCAAACCGCAATCCTGAATTAATAATAAAATCCATAAAATTGCTCGAGTCTATCATTTCAACCTATAACGATTTTTTCTTAATTTATTGATCATTCGGGTATGTATCATTTCAACCCATAGTGAACTTGCAGTTTATAACGATATAAAATAAAACATCCATTCATCCAATATCAACAGTCACACATCCATCACAATCATCATCCAAACCAATCAATAAATATCAATATAGAACTGATAATCAATAACAGGTATTTAACTGGCAATTTATAATCGATAATAAATTAAATAACAATTTAATTCGAAATAATATTCAAATTAATAGGAATAGCAATTTAAAACTATCAAACAGCCATAAATAAATTCCTAGTCACATCACAAATTTAATTTAACAAACATAAGAAATTTTAGAAGTTGTGAGTGGGTTAAAGCACTCACCTTTGAATTTAAATCGAATTTAAACCCAAAATTCAAACAGTCTCAGAATTCGTCCAAACTAGCATCAAAATGTCCGAAATTTCAATACGATCCTAGCGAATCAAACCGCGCGTGAATCGGATCTCGTATGCGAAAGTTATACGCGTTAGAAGATATAGAAATTTGAATTAAATTTAAATAAAATAATAAAATGAATTTTCCACGTCATTACCCTGTACATAGTGCGAACAGTAGCGCTTCCTCTCGGCACGATCGAACACACACAGCCGCCATACTTCACGTCGTCACCGTGCCACCACCATGCAGATCCACGCCCTCCGACCACGACGCCGACGACCTTGGCCTTGGCCGGCCCCTCCGGTGCAGTCGCGACACCCCAATCGGCTTCCACCGCCGATGCCGTTCAAGGTTGATTTTAGGCGGAATCATGATCCTCTGGCATGAACGAATAGATGATCTAAGACCTGCTCATCACTAGCTTCGCAATGGCACCATTCGATCGACAAACGGTCGACGATCCACCGTTGGATCGTCAAAAATCCAATATGAACGGCCACGGTTCATTCTCGATTTCTCGACAAACGGTGCATCGAATTGAAAAACAAATCATAGAATTGAGATGCGCTCGTCGAGAGCTTCAAAATGGTATATAATTTGGTAGGGTTTGGAGGAGTTAAATTTTTGGAATTGAATTTGATTTGAAATTGCAATTGGGAATTAGGGTTTGTCTGCCATTGGAATGAGGAGTTGAGAAAGAAATGTACATATAGACAAATGAAATAAGAAATGACCTAGGGTTTATAACGAGATACTTATAGGAAAAGCTGAGAACTAGAATGAATGAACAAGATTTATTTGGATTGAACGATAAATGACCCGAAAAGCCCGTTCTATCTCCGGAACGAAAATGGGTCATCCCATATATCAAAATAGATGTTTTCGAAAATTTAAAAATCAATGGAACAGGTTTCAAGTCCTAATTTCATCGTATGAAGAAGTTATGTTAAAATCAGCTTATTTCAAACTGATTTCAATTGATTTTAATTTAATAAATTTCTAGGCGTTTCGAGTCCGTACGATCAAACGACAAGTCCGATCGATACGAAACTTGAAATCCTATAATAAATCACTGTTACAGATCCGATGAAACTAGTTTCGTCGAAATCCGAGACAGCTGCCAAAATGGCTATATTTTAGTTAATTAAATTAATTAATATTAAATTAATTAACCACTTTTTAATTCAAAATTTATAAATTAACCTATTTCATCATTTTTAATCACTTGGACATTTACAATGACTTAATTCAGGTTTATATGACAATTCAATGTTGGTTATTACATTACTTACAGTGTTCAATTTCATTGTAATCAAATCCCATTCATTATAATTTAATTTCAATAAATTGCTTTAATTCGATTTAAACCTTTATATTCAACTAATTATAAAATCTAATAACATAGTTAACATTTGTTTATATTTCATTAGTATATATCAATTTCCATTTTTGGTTCGTATTAACTATTATATTTCTATTTTTATTGGAATTTTGTCAATTTTACACATTAACTAAAATTTAAATCCCAATTAAATTTTTTATCTTGGTTTCATTCTTTTTATAACATCAATTATTACCCTATGAATAAAATTAATCATTTCTATTTAATTTATTACATTCACAATTTACAGTCGTTGTCTTAACTCACATTAATGTAACATTTAATTTCATTCAGTTACAATTGATTTCCAAATTAATTTTTTAGCAGCCTAAATAAATAGGTACTTCCAATAATTGTTACCCTAAACTTTTATTTACACTATAAGTCTATTATTTACAGAGCAATGTTACAATCACTTACATAACCATGGTTTTACTCAATTACCGTTCATTATATTTTATCTCATTCATAAATTCAATATTTACATTCATTTCCTTATATTAAATTTATAACCAAGTTATAGCATTTACATTATTTCAATTTATTGTAATTTCATTCAATTTATCAATAATTAGCTTTAATTACCATTGTTACATTTCATTTTAGTATTTATTACATTACTAAATCTCCAATTTTTTTATTTCTTTCAAATTTAATTATCAAAATCTTATTAAATTAACTAATTTAAATTATCGAAATTTACGGGTCGTTACAAAACTTAAAAAAAATATTGAGTTCTTTAATGGTGTTTGTAGCTTAACTAAGAAGAAGAAAATGAAAAGGATTAATGTTAAGGGAATTAGAGACTTCATTGACTTAAGGATTTAGGTGAATAATATATTCTCTAATCTTTTTCTTTCATAAAATGCTTTGGGTTGTGTTTTAGATGAGTTGTTTCTCATATTTCCTATAACATTTTTTATTTGAATACTTAATATAATGGGTAGAATGTATTCTTGAAGATGGGTTTTGATTTATAGAAATTTCCCTTAAGAAAATAAATTTATATAAATTGTTTAAGGTTTGTGTAATCGAAAGACGGTTAGAAATTAGGAAGTAGAGAAGATATCTAGAAATGAACAATTATTTATTTTACTACAAAAAAAAACATGAAAATAAATTTGGTCATGCATTAAGGAAATTAAGTCTAGTCAAATGGTTATAATAGGGAACCAGAAGGTAAATGGTAGCGATCGAAACATAGTTTAATTGAAGAGTTCATTTAAATATTGGTTTGTAAACCTGATTCATATTTTGGGTTGAACGTGTCGGTAAAGTAATAAATAATGGTCAAAAAAGATTAAGTTAAATAATCAGAGGTCGACACATGGAAAGTTAGTGGCAGATGTGCTAGAATAGTTCCCAACGTGTACTGAAGGGAAGTGTCGAAGGAGGTGGAGCCAAACCGAGTAGTAAACAAACTAAAATCTTAAGAGTGGAGACTTAAGAGTGAAAGCTAAGTTTGATAAACTGAAGGTGCTAATAGAGGGCCGAAGACGATCGACAGTTAAGTAGTAATTATGGATGAGAAAGGGGTCTCAAAAATTTAATGACTAAATTTCATAGGTCACTAAAGATAAACTAAGGTAGGCTTCCCTAGATGAGGCCTAAGGTAATGAATACTAAGAGCAGCGTACTCTTGGAAGGATGTGTAAACCTGATCCTAGTAATTTACAAAGATAATAACGTATGATAAGTCATAAGTTGGCCAAGATCAGAACCCAAGATATTGATAACAATATAACAATCAATATTAATATCGAAAGACGATTAGTTGACATGTTAGCTTAATAAATAGCTATATGAAAAGCCTAGTAG
Source organism: Allium fistulosum (assembly GCA_030737815.1). NCBI lineage: Eukaryota > Viridiplantae > Streptophyta > Magnoliopsida > Asparagales > Amaryllidaceae > Allium > Allium fistulosum. Next base: position 1,284,883,008 of record CM060903.1, on the reverse strand, counting down.
TGAATGGTTAGGTAGTAGATTTGGTAGTTGGCATAAGACCTTGGCGATAGTCAAGGAACATAGAGCGAAGGGGTAAGGCCTATGTGGCATCCGAAACGAAAGCAAAGAAGTAAAGCCTACGTGGCATTTGAGACATAAAAGCATTGATGTAAGGCCAAAGTGCCAACTGTTTGGGCACGAAAGAAAATGTATAAACCCTAAAAGGCAGCCAAGGGAATGGCGAAAGACGTAAGGCCGGGAATGGCAGTTTACGCACCAGGAACGAAGTACAAGCAAGGCTTAGAGTGGCATCTGAAATATGAAAGCATTGGTGTAAGGCCTTTATGGCAACCATAATGTGATAGCATAGTATAGGCATAAGGCTTTAGTGGTAGCCGACAAACAGTGTAAATGTATATTGTATATAGGCATAAGGCCTGGCTAGCAGCCGAACGTTAAGACCTTAATGATATATATCTATTGCAAAAAGTATGTAAAGTCTTAAGGGAAGTCAAGGGTATAATATTTTAGTTTTGTTAAAGTAACGTCACATTTCTATGAGTTGAACCGAGGGATTGCTCTTGGTTAAGATACCATGGTATTGTTTTGAAACTTAGTGATGCACCTAAAGCCTAGGTTTACTATTCAATCAGATAATTTTTGCTTGGTATGGTAAGGGGAAACCCGTTTCGCTTCTAGGTGGCATAGTTTTAATATCTTGTATTCTTAGGATAATATATCACTCATATCAGACTTATGTCTAACCCGTGTTTTATTCTTGTTTTTCCAATAAACACACGGATACTCATTTAAGTAGGTTTACTTTATAGGCTTAGACAAGTAGCTTTTGGAAAGGGCTAAAAAATGCATGCTAAAGATAAAGCATGAGGTTTTGGTGTTATATTTGTTGTTTTAATTCCACTATATCTAATGTTCATGTGCACAACTTCTTATATGGTGCATGACACTAATTGATATGTTGTATTATATTTTTGACCTCACGTGTGCACGACTTTGGGATGTAAATATTGTTGAATTTAATTTGTAATGGTGTGCTTCATTTTAGTTATATCCGCTATGTTTGCTTAAGAATGTACAATATAACCGATCTCATCTCCATCACTGAAAGATAAACCCAAGATGACTACAGCACATTATGGTTCTATCTTTAGATTTCAGAATGAGGGATACTACAATAAATCAATTTAAGTTATTTATATGTCTCTCTTAAATAAATGAATCGCTAATACTATACATATTAGAAATATAAATGGTTATCAACTAATACAAAATACAGAAGATTAGACATATAAAAATAGTTTGAGTTTATTGTAGTTACCCAATAATCCATAACTAATTACAACTAACTCAAAGAAGTATAACCTAGACAAAGAAAAGTTTCATACATAAGTATCAATACCATTCGGCTAAATTGATGCATAAAGAAGTGAGTTTAAAACTTAATTTAAGTAGTGAATTTCTCTTAAACTACAAATATTTGGGTTGGTCAACTTAGTCTAAGTAGTGAATTTCTCTTGAACTACAATGATTTCGATTGAGGCCTCGTGACATGTATTAGAATTTTAATTTCTATAAGACTTCATGATAAATATATGATTTTAATGATAATGTGCTCACCTAGGGAAATCTTGAGTGCTCTAGGAAGATTGCAAAGATCTCACATAGAAGGTGGTCCACCTTCACAACCAAGTAGGTGAGTCCATCAAGTGCTTCACCCTAACACCACCACCTATGGTTATGGTCTCATTAATAGCATGATGTTCAACCTCCAAAATATATAGTCTATTAAGTGCTTCTCATAAACACCACCAATATTGGCTATGAATTATATATGAGTAAAAAGTCATAAACTCAGATAAATCAATGAAATCCATCAGATGCATCTCAAAAGCACCATCAATGTTGGTTATGGATTCGAAAGAAGCAAAAATGCTTAAACTAAAATAAATCAATAAAATCCATTAAGTGCGTTTCAAAAGTACCACCAAAAATTGGTTACGGATTATATAAGAGAAAAGAAGCTCAAACTCATATCAAATAGCAGAATCTATCAAGTGCATATCAAAAGCACTAAAAAAATTGGTTACAGAATCGATAATGGGAATGAAACCTTGACCTATAGCAAAAGAATCTATTATACCCTAAATTTCCAATGTTAAACATAGTTTGGTGCCATTGAAGGTTGATGGACGAAGCTACCAAAGGATGGCAAATTAAGCTATCAAAAGTTGATGAATATAGATTATCGATTATTTAAAGAAAAGACGTCAAAGATTGAAGATGAGCTATTACAAATTGGAAAAAGCAGAAGTTAAAAATCAGCTATCAAGGATTGATACCTTTAAGCCATCGCATGTTGACTCCAAAAGGCTATCGAGGATTGATACCTTTGATCCATTGCATACTAATTCCTTAAGCTATCGAGGATTGATACCTTTGAGCCATCAGATGTTGACTCCATAAACTATCGAAGGTTGAGATGTCTGAGCCCCCACATATTGACTCTATAACCTTCAAAGGTTGAGATATCTAAGCCATTTCATGTAGAATCCATAAGCCATTGAAGATTGAGATGCCCGAGCCACTACATGTTGATGAACTATCATGATTGAAACACCTAAACTTTCACATTATGGAAATATAAAGCTATTGTTGGATAAGTTTATATAGCTGTTGCATGTTGGAATTAAGGGACTATAGAGGGTTGATAAATCAAAACCATTGAGGGTCAATATTTCATGAAGTTGTCACATGGTTGGTCAATCAAGCCATCGTTTGTTGGTAGAGGCTATCACACATTGGTTATTAAGGTTATCAAAGTTTGACACTCCTTGGCTATCGAATGATGAGTAGCAAAGCTATTCCATAGTGAAGATGGGTAGCTATTGCATGATGAAATTATGAATCTATCAAATAGTGAGTTTGCAAGCTATAACATAGTGAAAATGGGTAGCAGTCATATGTTGAGAACCATAGCCATCGAATGCTGGAACCAAAGTTATTGAGTGCTGGAAAATACATCCAAGATTAATAGTCCCAGCTGTCATATGAAATTCTTGTTATTGCATGTTAGCCACCAAAGCTCTTGCCACATCGGAAAATTCGACCATCCATTTTCTATGAATGGCACCAATCATGGATTCAAAGCTAAAGTTTCCTATAAATAGACATGTACCCCTTACTAGAGAGGGGCGAATTTGAAGTTGATCTTCTTTCTCAATTATTTTTGTGTAATAAAGAGAATTTTTATTTAAGCCATCAATGGCCAAATTGACCCTAAAGACTTTGTGACTTTTCATTTTAGAACTTTAACAATGAATTAATTGCATAATGACTCCAACTAAATTCTAGCATGCTTGACTAAGTATCCCATCTTACTCAATTACCCTTCATTCCTCGAAACCAAGGAACATTAAGTTGACCTAGATTTTGATCTAACATTAAGTGTTGCTTTCATTGAGAGTTGAACTCAAGGAAAAAAAACTTATAGCAACCATTCTAACGAAGTGGGAAGGTTCATTAAGAAAGTGAAGGTACATGCCCAAGATGAGGTAGGCTATTACATAAACCTTAAAGAGAGTATAACTCCTTAATTTAGCATAGAGAATGTTGAGGTTGAGCGTCAACACCAAATGAAGTGTTAAAGGAAGAGAATGATATCTAGGTCATGAAGAGGCAACTACAAACAATGTACGAGTTAATTGAAGCACTCATCTCTTAGAAATCTTCGAAAAAATCATGAAGAATAAAAAGAGCGGAAGGAGAAGAAGTTGAATCCCCATGTAGGAAAGTCGGGGAATCCAATCCAAGAAGCAAAGATGTTGAGAAAAGTGTTTTAAGACCGTAGAGAAGGGAGGAGAATTACCTAACGCAAAAGCTGAATAAGACTTCAAAATCATGACTCGTACAATCTGCTAATTCCGCTTTGCAGTAGGAATATATCTCAAAATGGAAGAATTATGACAATGATGAGGCATATCTAAGAAACATGGCTAATAAGATGGAAAGAGACATAACAAAATTATATGGGAAAGGGCGATGGATCCAATATTCAGTAATAACTTTAGGGGAGCACCATTCATAGAGGAAATCATAACAGTACCGCTACCATCTTATGTCAAGAATCCATCAATCAGGTATGATGGCATAGCTGATCCCGACGATAAATTGATTGAATTCGGAAATCAAATGGACTTATACGACGCCTTAGGGATGGTATGATGCAGACTATTTCCAACCACATTTTTTGGAGCAGCGACAAAGTGGTATCGACGCTATTGATAGAAGACAATTTACACATGGGAGAAATTTTCTTACAAATTTTCAGTTCAATTATGCACCTCGAAGGAACCGACTATCGTGCTAATTCCATTGAGCTAAATTAAACATCTCCTACATATTTACTGTAACTAATAATGAACTTTATTACCCTACCTCATTCAGGTCAAGAATTAATCCCAAACCGAACAAAAGAGGAGACTATTTTGCATTTCATAAAGTAAATGGGCATAAGACTGATAAGTGCAGAGTTTTAGCTGGAATTATTCAAAATATGATTAGAAAAGGGGTGCTCAAGGAATTTGTCAAGACTGATCAAAAGCCCTCTCGTAGCAAGAAACCACAAGCTAATAACACCAAGATCTAAGAAAGCGAGCTCCCTTGGAAATTCACTACGTGAAGTGACTTATATGCAGAATGATCTATATTATGGAAAAATATAACTTAAGCTAATAATATAAGCAAGCTAAAAGAAAGCAGTAAATTTAAGATTGCACTAGCAATTTTTATATTAGTTTAAACTTCTCGTCCTACGTCCAGTCCCAGACTCCTTTTGGAGTTTCATTAAACAACCCTCACTTGACCTGGAGGAACATGTATCTACAACACCCCTTGAACAACCGAACTAGAGTTCAAACTTTTCTTGAAGAGCTCCCACAAAACTTCAACTTAAAAGGAATAATTCAAACTTTGACTTTGATGTGTTCTTTTACAACATGGATATGTCACACTTCAGTATACCCTTCCTATAATGTCCTTTGATGATTGTGAATTGAACGTGCAGAAATATAGGAAGCATAGAATAGTTTAAAGCACTTTTGATTTCACAAATTCTATTAGAAATTTAGAGATTTAGAAAGCAAGAGAGATATATGAAATCAACAAGCAAATCTGGTCTTTATTTATAGTAGTAAAAGGATTTGCTAAAGAGTACTGATTGTTCAAGAGATCGCATCTTTTCAAAGCAGATATACTTTTTTTAGAAAACCATTGTCCGTTCAAAGTATAGTCGTTTATGTGTTCTCAGTAGTCTAAGTTATATGGCCAGACGCTTGAGTTGTATGGTCAAACTTTTGACTCTAGTATATAAAAAACATCTTAAAACAAGGTCTGACATCAAAAAAATGGGGTCAGACGTCTAAACACATTCCAAAAAAGAATATGTTCAATTTTGACCTACTTCAGGCACTATGATTTAGATGTCCGACTTTTGTTATAAAAAACTGTTTTGTACAAGGCCAGACATCTGATTTCTTGGCTCGGACTTCTGACCATTTTCGAAAAAGGAAAACATACAATAAAGATATGATTCAGACGTCTAAAAGAGGTTACCTGACATCTGAGGACTAGATCAGACGTTTGAGTAATGTTGCCAGACGTCTGATACCTTGGTAGCAAAGGCATTTGTAGTTCAATTGGTAAGTTATTCAAATCAGTTCTTCATGACCCAGGTTCGAATCCTGGTGTTGCAAGGATATTGTACAAGTATATTCTAGACTTACATATAACAACTTATCTAAGATATGGTCTTCATTGATCGAGCTTGTCAACTATAGTCATTTTTCCTTAGTCGTCATAGTTTGAATCTTCCTGAAATAATCAACTTATACAATATATGTCAAAATGTATAATTGTCACTTCAAAACCAGAAATAGAGGTTCTAATATTCTCCTCATTTTGGATGATGACGACTATACATATATATAAATTTTATTTTACTTCCCCTATTGATATGCCCTATTTTTCTCCCTCTTTGTCATCAACAAAATGTAACATAGGAGAAAGGGAAAAATATGAAAGGGTAATATGACACAAATCACACAAAAACCTATGAGAATTTTTTTTTGAAAAAGTCCTATGGATTATATTCCAAAAGTAAAAATCTCTATGTAAATACATAGTATTTAATCCATAGTTTTTATAATTAAACAATTCAAAAAACTTTTTATTAACTTGTATATATTGACAAAATAAGTATTAATTCTTGTTCATAAAAATTCCCATAAGAAATTTTATAGTGTAAGCATATTTCTAATTAGATGTGAATATTTATTTCATTAAAAAACATTTATTTCATGTATTTTTAAGACATAATCCTTTTATAGCAATAAATATAATTCTCTTTTAAAGTAAATCATTTATTTTTCACAAATGCTATAGAATAATCTAAAATATCTTACTTTTTGTCAAAAATTCCATATTATTTATACCTTTTCAAATTATTTGTTAAAAATAAGCAATAGCTTAAAAATAATATTTTTCTCATAAACCATATTATATATTCAAAGATAAGATTACAAATTTTTTTGATTTTCCTTCATTTGCAGCTCCATTTCATATGCATCAGAAATTTGGAATACATCCACCCCTCAATTTGTGGTGTACCTATAAAAATAAGAAATATGTTCTAGTTATAACTTCCTACATTAGGGTCCATGGGTTAGATTTTTGCTAACATATCCAAGTGTGTTTTGTTGAACCTTTGAAAATGTTATTTGTACTTAAATGTATTTTAGAAATAAAATTATTTATATATTTATTTCTAATAAGAGTATTATTAGTTTTGGGAATTCAAATACTAAGAATCTTAGAATTTTCTGATTTTATTTGACTTTTAATAATTTTGGATTTTCTAAAATTAGTATACAAAGGTGCATATTTCTTTTTAGGACCATAATTACTAATTTTAGAAGTTTTAAACTCCAACCTAATTTTATAAAGGCAGGTTTTGAAATATTTATCAAATTTTTTAAACTCACTTTGCCTTTATTAAATTTTGAAATATTTTGTGATAAATAATTAATCTTAGATTCTAAAGTCATAACTTGATTTTTAGACATATCAAAAGATGATAGTAAATCGCAATTACCTTTTGAAAGCTTGACATTCTCATCTCTATAGATTTTTAGTTCTTGCAAAGATTGAATTTGAGATGTAAAATTTTCATTAGATTCTTGTGCTTTACGTAATTCTTCTTCAAGAATCATGTTCTCGTCTTTTAAGATTTCAATTTCTAGTTCTGCTCTACGTAATTTTGCATAAGCTTCTTTTCTCAATTTCTTTTCATTTTTCTTTTTTTTCTAAGATTCCTATATTAAGTTTAAAATATCATCATAAGAGTTTGATTGTCATACCTCATCACCAGTGTAACATCCCCCACTTGGAGGCCCAAAATTAACAGCCATGGATGATGCAGTCATCCATAGTTATTAATCCTCAACGACCAAATGCGCTAATGTTAGATACATTGATACAACAGAAACATATGGATATGAAGAAATTTTTAAAACTATTTAAACAAATTTCTCATTCCATTTCAAATCATTTCAAACCATTTCAAATTTATTACATAATCCCAAATTTCGAGAACCACGTTCAAAGAAAATATAATTATTACAACATACGCTAAGAGCGACATATGCAGATGCCCTCTTGGATAATTAGAGTATATATAGGCACTTAAACAACTTTGCCTTACAACACAACACAGCGGCAAAAAAGAAAAGAACTCTAAATAGCTAGCTTGCCTCCTACTCGTCTCTGGAAGATTATTCGTCAACTAATAAACCTAAAAAACCTCAACTCTCAAACTACTCAAAATTAATTGAGCACCCGAGAGTTTAAAGGGAAAGCATAAACTTTGTGGCAGACAAAAAGCTTGGTATGAATAATAACCTACCACCTCGGACCATTTAGATATCTAGTGAGACCACACCGCTTAGCGGAATGGGTTTTCCCCTCACTAGTATCTTATCAAAACTTATAATAGCCATATACTGTGCTCTTACGTCCATAATGGTTAAAAACATAGCAACGTAAAATATTATGATGATAGGCAAACAAGCAAAATATCCTGGATTTCCCATCCCCATTCATTTGACTATTTGTCTCAGTTAAAGTTTCTGCAGTCACTATTAACCTATTAGTTTTCATGGGCTAACTAATAACCTGATTAAAGTTTATAGACTACTTATACTATTTCGTAGTTTTCATGGGATCACTAAGAACCTATATCAAACTTATGGGCTATTTGCCCGGTCTCATAGTTCTCATGGGATCACTAGGAACCTGTTGGCCCCGCCAATAACTTCATGGGTTCTCCCTGAACCTATTGGTATTTCCAATAACTCCTCTTATATCATAGTTTTCTTGGGTTGACTATGAACCTATTGACTCCTATCAATAACTTAATCTGGATATAGTTTCCATGGGTTCACCACAAACCTATTGGCCCTTACCAATAATTCTTACTAAACATAGTTTTCATGGGTTTATATGAACCTGTCTAAACTGACAACCTCTTATTTAGTCTTTGGGCATCCTATATTCTGGTCTACCTGACCTACTGGATGCAACTCTATTCATTCAGGAGTTAACTTAATTTATATTCACTACTGGGTCAACCTAGCTGGTTATTCCACCCTTACTTCCCAAAATATAGTTTTGGGTCCATTACTTAGTGAATATATTTATAGAAGAAGCATATACAAAAAATGATACCAACATCTTTGGTTTAATACCCTTGAAATAATTTCCCCCTGAAATTTGGTTAGTCTCTTTAACCCATTATTTTTATAAGGCAAGCTTCTTCAAAAACTCCAACTTAAAAGCATTTTAAATCTCCTTTATAGCGCCATAGGTTTTTCCTTTAAAAAAGAGATTCGGTTCTTTGTTTTGAAAACTAAGGCTTACAAAAACTTAGACCTTTTCTTTCAAAACCATTGGAAACCTCTTTCGAAAGTATTTAAATCTTCTTTTCAAAACACTAACCATATGCCTTTCAAAGCACTTTAAAACATTTTTTTCGAAACTAAGAAAACATACCTTTCGAAAATATTAAAGCATCACTTATAACTCTTAGAAGCATTGCTTCGAAACCATTTGAAAGTACTCCTTCGAAAGCATTGGGTTTAATCTTAACATATCTTTTGGGTCTAAGTGAATATAAGCGAAAGTGCCCCTTTCGAAACCATTAATCTTCAAATAAAAGAGTTTGGGGAAAAATAGATGGTTTTGGAACCATCCGTTCGAAAGCATTAGTCTTTAAGTAAAACCTTAAGAAGGATAGCTTTGAAACACCTTTCGAAGCTATTACCTTCGAAACCTTTAGTATAAGTGGCTTCTGGAGCCCTTTCGAAAGAATTGGTTTAAAAACAAGGCAACTCATTCAAAAGCTACCCTTTAAGCAAAAAGGTGGCAACCACTTCGAAAGCTATATTAAATCCTCTCAAAAGTATTCTTTTAAAAGCAAGGCAAGCGGCGTTTCTTTAGAAAGCAAAAAGAAGGCTTCGACCCCTTCGGAAGCTTGGTTTCGACTCCATACCTACCGCCTTTCTCCAATCCACTGCGTACCAAAGCCTTGATAACTTGTGTATTGGTTTCGACTTGGTTGAGCAGAAGTATAGGGTTGAAAGGTAGCTAGTGGAAGCAGCGAAACAATAAACTTATGCAAAACTGTTTTTATTGCCTTTTCAAGTAATAATTTTCAACTAACTTGCCTATTTGTAAAAATATGATTGGTTGCCATAAACTTTAACAAATTATTTTCTAAAAGACTGCCGAATTTATTCAGGAATTAATTAAAGATAATTAACAATAGCACTCCCCTTCAACAAAACAATTAAGACATTTAATTCCTCCATCTTATATAATTTAATTTACATAGTAAATTACTTAGTAAAAGTCCTCAAAAATCATAGAAATTCACTTTTAATATGTTAACTAACATATATAAATTTCAGACCCAAATTCCTTTATATAATTTTTGAATATTTAAACCCAATTATACATACCTTCCTTTGAAAATTCATAATAAATTATCCATAGCTTGGATAATTACAAAAATTTAAATCCATCTCTAAAATAATGTTTAACATTAAAATATTAAATCCTCATGGCAATCGAAACCAATTATATACAATTCTAGCCTTAAAATCGAACAAAACCTTTTATCAAACAAACTTGTTTGAATATTACATCTCATGTAATCCAAGCATATCATCATTAAAATCATCAGAAAGGATTTAAACTTAAACCCAAAATCAAATGCTATTTAAAACAAAAATGAGATGGTTTTGATTATTATTCATCTTGATTTGGCTAAGGACTTGAGGTTTGATCTTGCTTAATTCTCCTTGCTAGATTCCTTAGCTTTAATTAAATTTTCTCTTCTTTCCCCTAGGTGATGGCTGGCTTGCTTCTTAGTTTATGTTTTAGGATTTTGAACTTTTGAAATGAAAGTAGGAATAATGGTTTAGGGGTTAAGGGTTATGGTGGACGGTTATTCCCCATAATGCCCTTTGCCTTATTCTCTTATTAGTTAACTTATAAAACCATTTCCATCATTCTTTTAAATTTTTAATAAGTTAAGCACGACCTCTAATAAATTTTCAAATCTCAATCCCCTTATCACTCTAATCTTTACATTATTCTATTTAATTTATCTAATTAAATCTTCTGAATAATGTTATTTAAAATTAGGGGTGTTACAATCAGATGCCATAAAACTGACATTTGCTTGCTTCGTGCCACATTCCTCATCGGACGAAGAAGAATTGAAGTTGTCCCAAGTGACTTAAAATGAAAATTTCTTCGGTTTTTCGTCTTGTTATTTCTTGGACTTTTTTTCATTTTATAGTTTCGAACCGTTCCTTATCATATGGCCCGTTTTATCATATTCAAAGCACTTTATAGTTGACGAGTTTCCATTAAAGTTGTTTGATGCCATCTTGGATTTCAAGTACCTTTTAAAACCATTTGCAAGGTAGACCAATTCATTTTGATCAATATCCAAATCATCTTCAGCTTGAAATGCAATTGATCTTTTTTTGCTGCTTTCTAACCTGCAAATTTACTTCATAGGACATGAGATTAATGATTAACTCTTCAGCATTGAGTTTGGAAAGGTCGTTTGCTTCTTCAATAGCAAGCATTTTTCTTTCCCACTCATTTGTTAAAGAATTTAATAATTTTAAAACTATATAAAATTTGGATATATTTTCTCCTAATTGTACGAGTGCATGTGTAATATCTTATAAACGTGAATACATATCCGAAAATAGCTCATTATCCTTCATTAAAAAGCTATAATTGATTTTCAACATGGAAATCTTTCTATATTTAACTTTGTTTGTGCCTTCATGTGTAATTCGTAGAGTCTTCCATATTTCATATGCGTACTTTATACTAACCCTATTAAATTCATTCCTATCTAATGAACAAGATAAATTATTCATGGCTTTAGAGTTGTTTTTGGCTAAAGTGACCTTGTTGAGTTGTCCATGTACTAAAATCAATAGTGGGTGCTTCATACTCAACATGAGTTATGTTCCAAATAAATAACTATTCGACTGTTTATATATTCTCATTCTAGTAGACTAGAAAGCATATTTAGTGCCAGTAAAAAGTAGGGGTCATGAGGTTTATTGACCTTCTTGAAAAATAGTGAAATTTGATGCCATATTATTTTCAAAACACTACTTTGAAATTCTAGGTTCTGATACAAAATGAAAGTCGCTATGTGAAGAGACTTATATGTGGAATGTGGAATGATCTATAATATGGCAAAATATAACTTAAGCTAATTGTAACAACCCAAAAAATTCTGGTCATTTGATTTTAAATGTTTAATTAAAATTTAAATATTTAAATATTTGGATTTTGGAATTTATACCTTGAATTCAAATTAGTGATCATTTAAAATATTTGAATTGAGAATTAAATCTTAATTAGATGGATTCAAAAATTTCATTTAACTCCCTTTTAAATTGAATAAATATATCGGTGAATCCAATTGTAAATTTATTTATAGTAATAAAAAGTTCGAATAATAAATCGCAAAATTTATTTTTAGTTTTACGATTCGATTTCAATTGACGTATTTTTAATTTAAATTATTTGATTTTTCCATAATTTTTAATTTGGAAAATATTGAAATTATTCGTTTGTCGATTTATCGGCAAATGATGATATTTGGGAAATTTCACAAAATAAAACAATCTGTGTAATTCACTGTTGATTTATGATAGTGTCGCATATTAGTGCATGATTATATTTTTATTTCGGTCACTTGTGGTTCATACTCAAACAAAATATTGCGTAGCAGGGTACCGTAAATATTTCATTTAAAATTCATTATAAAATCAAATCAAAATTCAAAATTTAAATAATGATTTAACATCATGGACATTTTGGCTGCTCGAGAAATTTTTTTGTTATGGAAAATGTAAACATAATCATTTTGATTTTTTTTGGTTATAAAATCAAATAACTCAACACATAATCACTTTCACTTTTCTATTTCCATCCTTGTTCCAACTTCCGGAAGGAAGAAAAAAAATGGCAGACATTTCAAATTTTAAAATCAAATCACCTTCTCATCTAAAAATCTCATAACAAAGATTTTAGAACTCGTTGGAGCTAAATCTACCATTCCATGCCCAAATCATTGTGTTCGTTCATGATTTGGCGAGTTCGACTTTTTGGAGCTGTTGCAATCGGAACTAGGGCATGCTTTGGTCAGAGTAGGAGGAGGTAGGAGGCTGAATGAAGGGTGGTAGTGGGTTGCGCTTGGCGAGGTGCTTCTTCCATCAAGTTTTCAGCATCACCGGCCTTCGATTACAAAATGCGACCACTGGCTTTAGTCGCGAGTGACCCCCAGGTCGTGAATCGTTTAAGAGAGCCGAGATTCACCATTTGTGGTCGAAGGTGGACTAGTGGAGATGAGGAGTTGGTATCGATTGTCGGATCTTCATTCAGTGGTGTATCCCTAGTGCATAGGAGGAGAGAAGGGAGGAAATGTGCACGCCATGTACTGGGTGCACGAGTGATTTAAGCAAGAATGATTCTTGTTTGGGGAAGGAGGATTAGCCTAGTGTAATTAAATTAAACTAGTTAATTAACGTGGTTAATTATTCTAATTAACTTGATTTCTTACAAAATCGATATCTTGTTCATACGAGATCGGATCCGGACGCGGTTAGTCACGTTTTTCGTGGATTTAGAGCTTGTAGAATTTCGTGCTAAAATTGAATGCCCGTTTGATTTTAGTTCAGAATGGAACGCTTCGGCGATAACTGGAATTTCGATGAGTTTACTCACCCTTAAATTTGATATATAATATCCGTGATGCTATAAATTGATTGTTGAATGCGTGGTTGATAGTTTAGATATTGTTATTGTTGTTTAATTGGTTGAAAATCCCATTTGGAAAACGGATGACATATTAACTTAATTGTTATGAACCCATATGAATATATATATATATATATATGTACCGTCCTAACCATTGTTTTGCAAGGAATATTTGTAGAGAGACCCTAAGGGTTTTCTCACCACTAATTTGTTATTTATTTCTGTATGCCGCTTATATTGATGTTTAGTTGTAGTTAATTAATCATAATGTTCTATTTTGTTCAAATATCGTTATAGCAATTTTTGTTATAACATCAATTATTGAATATCGTTATAGCAATTTTTCGTGTGTATTGTCTTGAGCTTGGATTTTCACAAAACAGATATTTAAATTCATTAATCATTTTTATTAATGATATTTAAGTTAATTAATTATTTTAATTAATGATTATTTGATTTAATAAATCGTTTTGATTAAAGATGTTTAAATTTAATTAATCGTTTTGATTAATGATATTTAAATGAATTAATCATTTTAATTAATGATGTTGGAGTTTAATAAATCATTTTAATTAATGATGTTCAAAAGTAATTAACCATTTTAAACAATGATATTTGAGTTTAATTACTTATTTTAATTAATGAGGTGTTAAATTTAGTTAATCATTTTAATTAACGCTGTTTGAATCTAATTTATCCTTTTAGTTAATTATATTTCAATTTAGTTAATATCTTTTTTTTAATTAATGGTGTTTTAAAATTTAATCAATTGATTAAATGGAAGAGTTTTAAAGTAAAGTAATTATTTAAAAGTTAATCCACTGATTTAGTGTGTTAAAGTTAATGAACCGATTTATTAAGGTTTAAAAGTTAATTTACCGGTTAAATAAATGTGTTTTTGAGATAATTAACTAATAAATAAAGATATTTGATTTTTTTATTAAAAGAGATTAAAAATATGATAAAATATCTTTCGGGATAATTAATATTTTTTTTAAATTAGAAAGAGTATAAATGTAATTTATTATCTTTCGGGATAATTAATGTTGGTTTAAATTTATAAAAGGGATTTTTAATTTGAATTATTTTATTAGGAAAATTAATGTGGTTTAAAGGTTGTAAAAAGGTTTATATCCTTTGGGATGATTAACCTTTGATTTAAAATTTATAGAATTAATTTAATTGATTCACTATCTTTAGGTTTGAAATTTATAAATAATAGTTTATAAATAAAAGGATCTTCTTAAAAGAATTGTTTTAGTTAGAGCTAAGTGTAAATTGTTTTGGGTTATAATAATAATGTTCTGACATTTGTTTTGACCTTGGTTTTAATACACTTAGAAAATTTAATTTGCCCATTTAAAGGAATATTTTAAAGAAGAATGTTCTTAAAGTGTCTTTAAAAGTTTTGTGATGTGAAAATCACGCAAAAGTGAAACAACATCTTACCATTACCGACAGTGGATTTATCAACTATTGACTTTGACTCTGCTACCTTCTTTTAATTTCATCACTCTATGACGATGTATTGCTCATTTGAGCTTTGTTATTCTTTGTCGGAAATGACTAAACCCAAAGAGCCAGTGGAAGCCAAGCTATGTGGGGTTGCTCCCATTAGGGTATTTTCACATCCACTCTAGATTGGAATCGGTTTTTTCACACTGAGATGTGAAATACTTGAATTCTCGGCAACCGTTGGCGCAGTCCGGCTTGGACATGTCCGAGAGCCATCGAAGTTCTCAAGTATATTTCTAGAGGTATATTTTCAGTAAAGGGGGTGCACCCTCCTAGTCATTTGATGGAAAAAATTCTCTTTTCCATTGTTGTTAATTCAAATCTTTGAATTGTTTCCTTAACTGCATTGAGAATGGCCTTGTGCTCTTCTCTATGTTTAATTATTTGTGTCCATTCTTTCAAATTTGGTATTATTATGCTCCATCATTCAGCATGGGATTTATTCTTACTAGTACTCACCCTTTATTTGGATTTTTTCTGTTGTTTATTTCCATTCTTGGATGATTGGATTGTTTGTCTGATTTGATTCCCATTTCTTCATCTATTAAATGTTATTCTTGTGAGGTAAAAACCCGTTCTGCGTTAGCGGCGTGGTTTCACATAATTCTTATATGTTTATCATATTACTGGACTTTTCGCACGCTGGTTTTCAGGACTGACCCGAGCGTTATTTTATTATAATGCTTGGATCAAATCGAGTTTTTCCCAGGTTGGCTTTGGTGATATGGAGTTATTGCACAAGAGCTGGATGTTTGCCTATCGTAGTGTTTTATTTCTGCTATATTATATTATATACCTATCAGTAATTGTAAGGTCGGAATTTTATAACTGCCCAGCTAATAAGGTTTGTTTTTTACTCTGATGTACTCTGTATTTTGGAGTGATAGTTTTTACAGTCTTTGTTATATTATATGTTATCGATGACGCTGTGAGATTCTGTTTTCCCTGTTCTTTGTTTTTTCATTTTATTTTTACCCTAACAATCTGCCTTTCCAGCGATTGGATGTTCGACATTTGAATACGCATATGTATTCGGTATCGACTTTCGATGGTCGAAAGGCGGCTCATTACAAAGTGGCATCAGAGCTGAAGGTTAAGCGAGAACCTTGGCTTTGGTAGGGTATGTCTCACTAGAGATAGGGTTAGTAATATGCTAAAGTAACTCATTAGTGGTAGGTTAAGTGACACCCTAGAATGTGTTTGAGAGTATTATATATATACGAGAGCGTACTTGTTATTGTTATAAAAACATATTGTGTTAATTGGTCTATTGAGTTGTTTATGAATTCAAGTCGAGAATGTAGGATGCCACATTGTTGAAGGGATTTATAAACCTTTGAACAAGACAAACAAACATAATATTGATTTTTGGAAATTGGTAAATGAAATATTTTACCACTATTTTTTATATATAAAGGAATAATTTTCGAAAATTTATATGTAGTTATAGAGTGTGTTTGTTTATTTGGAAGTGATAATATTTATTTATTATCACTATTATTTAATCAGTCATGCCTAATTAATTTAGGAGCATTGATTGTCATTTATTGATTGCTAAGTAATTGTGATTAGCTTATTTATAAGCATTTGTTGTTTGAATTTATAAAAGAACACCTTATGAATTAATTTTCACAATTTGACTATAAGGTGTTTGGTTATAGTGTAAAGTTAAAAGTTAACTTTTGATAAAAAAGTTGTTCAAAAATAAACTAAATGGTAAGATAAGGCATTGAGAAAATAAATATTTAAGAAATTTTATTATAATATAAGGGAATAATTATAATATGAAGTGATTTATATAAAGGAAATTTTATATAAATTTAGTTTATAAAATGGGTTTTAAAAAGGATTTTTGAATTTAAAACCCAGAAATTTTGAAAATAATTTCGAAAGGATTTTGAGAAATGAAATAGTAGTATTTTTGGAAGTATTTAAGCAAGAATGTTTTGGGAAGTGAAATTTTAAATTGAATTTTTGAGTGATTTAGAAAGAGACTGGTATAATTAAGAAACTAATCGAACTAAGTATGTAAATTATACATTAATTATTTTATTCGCACGGGTTTTGATCTAGGATTCGAATACATAACTTCGGGTGATTCTCACCAGTCTGTAAAAGGATTTCTCACTTGATTCTTGTCAGCGAACACTTGATTCAGATTCTCAATATGATACTGAAGTTATCTATCGTAGTTTATGACTATGCAAGGAGGAAAAAAGTTTCTAATCGAGGAACCTGATCGGAGTCTGCTCTAAGGGAGGTCGAGTGAGCGATACTAGTTCGAAAGTAGAAGTCTATGTATCCGAGCAAGTGATCAGACCAAATATAGCATACAAATGATTTATGTATATCATACGGACTTGAGTATAATTGTATACTTAGTATGTGGCTTAAGGAAAATTGTGAACTTAAGCAAAATTCTAAATCAGGTTGTTAGTCTTATAACATTTTAAAATATTGTTAAGTGTTAGATTTTTCACTATCGAATTTGATTGGTTGGTAGTGTTAGCTTATTCCTTTGCGGAATTTAATTAGATTTGATTGGTTGTTCGTGTGATTTATAGACCATAGTTTATAAAGTTTGAATTTGCAAACAAAAGTTTCTGAATTGTTGTTTATTAGGACTTAAATTTTGGTGGTTTTGAAATTGTTTTAAAAGAACTTTTGGAATGATTGTGAAAGAAAAAACAATAGTATGATTTGAAGTATTTGAGAAATATTATTATTTTCGAAAAAAAATTCGAAATTTGTTCCAATAAATATTTGCAAAGTGTTTTACAAATATTTTTATTTATTGTGATGAATGACTAAAATCAAAGTACGATTGGGAGTTTTTCCCATTTTGGGACTCGCCTGGTGTATTTACTCTTTTGTTTTATGGAGGTACCAGAATACCACCGGAAGCTCCATTGTTTTTGTTTAGAGTTATACCATGCTCAAATGGGGGGCGCACCCTCCTAGTTATGTTGGATCTAGTTTTGATATATTTCATTTTGAGGTATTTTAAAATATATATATTTTTAATATAAAACTCGGGCATTTAGTTCTAAATTTATCCTTTGAAAATAGTGGAGGCATGGCATTTGTTACAAAATATTTTCTTTCTTTTGTTGCATATGGTTGATATATTGTTTTTGATTGCTTATAGCTTTATTTGATGCTAGTTTTTACATATAGAGTTGCATCACATTATTTTTGTCAGTTTGATTTTCTTTTAGATTATGTAAGTATATGGAAGCAAGGGATTTCTACTTAACTTCTTGTGCGCCTACATTTACATCAAGATAATAAACTGCTTGCTAAAAATTTAAATCAAATGCAAAAAGGTACGTAGTAGATTTAGAAATTGGTTTTCATTGATGATTTTATGCCCTATATATGGGATACCATTTGGCTTTTGTTTTCTTTAGATTGGATTGAGGCATGTAGTGGCAATTTGTAGTTGTTCCGATCGAGCCGCGCAAAGGAGACGCTTCCAAAAATTTTCGTAAATTTAAGAGTTAGAATTTTTTAAGAATTTTGAAAAAATTTTAGCAACTAAAATTTGACTTTGGAGTTATATCTTGGAATGAATGAATGAATGGAAGGGAATTAGTTGCATGGGTCAGTGAATTTAAAAGACTTGGAAATTTTAGGATCTATTCCAGCTAATTGGTTTTGAAAATAAGTTTAATAACTCATTTTTAATTAATAGTTTTAAAATTAAGGGTTTGGAAACATTTTCTTCCTTAGGAATTTCGGAGATGAAATTCATTTAAGAGGGGAAAATGTAACAACCCAAAAAAATTCTGGTCATTTGATTTTAAATGTTTAATTAATTTTAAATATTTAAATAATTGGATTTTGGAATTTAATACCTTGAATTCAAACATAGTGATCGTTTAAAATATTTGAATTGAGAATTAAATCATAATTAGATGGATTTAATAATTTCATTTAACTCCCTTTTAAATTAATAAATAATATTGGTGAATCCAATTGTAAATTTATTTATAGTAATAAAGTGTTCGAATAATAAATTGCAAAATTTATTTTTAGTTTTACGATTCGATTTCTATTGACATATTTTTAATTTAATTTATTTTATTTTTCCATAATTTTTAATTTGGTAAATATTGAAATTATTCGTTTGATGATTTATTGGCAAAATATGATATTGGAGAAATTTCACAAAATAAAAGAATCTGTGTAATTCACTATTGATTTATGATTGTGTCGCATATTGATGCACGATTATATTTTTATTTCGGTCACTCGTGGTTCGTACTCGAACGAAATATTGCATAGCCGGGTACCGTAAATATTTCATTTAAAAATCATTGTAAAATTAAATCAAAATTCAAAAATTTGACGTCATGGACATTTTGGCGGCTCAAGAAATATTTTTGTTATGGAAAAGGTAAACATAATCATTTTGATTTTATGTTGATTTTTTTTTGTTATAAAATCAAATAACTCAGCACATAAATCACTTTCACTTTTCTATTTCCATCCATGTTCCAACTACCTGAAGCAAGAAAAAAAATGGCATACATTTCAAAATTTAAAATCAAATCACCTTCTCATCTAAAAATCTTAGAAAAAAGATTTTAAAACTAGTTGGAACTAGATCTACCATTCCATACCCAAATCTTTGTGTTTATTCATGATTTGGCAAGTTCGACTTTTTGGACCTGCTGCAAGCAGAACTAGGGCATTCTTTGGTCGGAGCTGGAGGAGGTAGGAGGCTAAATGAAGGGTGGTAGTAGGTTGCGCTTGGCAAGGAGCTTCTTCCCTCAAGTTTTCAGCATCGTCGGCCTTCGATTGCAAAATGCGACCACCGCCTTTGGTCGCGAGTGACCCTCATGTCGCGAATCGTTTAAGAGAGCCGAGCTACACCATTTGTGGTCGGAGGCGGAGTGGTGGACTTGGGGAGTTGGTAGCAATCGTCAGACCTTCATTCAGTGGTGTATCGCTCGCACATGGGAGGACAGAAGGGAGGAAGTGTGCACGCCACGTACTGAGTGCACGAGTGATTTAAGCGAGAATGACTATCTTGTTTAGGGAAAGAGGATTAGCTTAGGGTAATTAAATTAAACTAGTTAATTAATGTGATTAATTATTATAATTAACTCGATTTCTTATAAATATCAATTTCCCGTCCGACTCGCAGGAATGCCTTTTCGTTTTGGAACTAGATTCGTGGAATTTAGAGCTTGTAGAATTTCATGCTAAAATCGAATGCCCATTCGATATTAGTTCAGAACGGAACGCTTCGGCGATAACTGGAATTTCGATGAGTTTACTCACCCTTAAATTTGCTATATAATATCTATGATGCTATAAATTGATTGTTGAATACTTGGTTGTTAGTTTAGATATTGTTGTTGTTGTTTGATCGGCTGTTTTGGTTGAAAATCCTGTTTGGAAAACGGATGACATAATAACTTAATTGTGGGGAACCCATATGAATATATATTATCCGTTACCATTGTTTTGCAGGGAATATTTGCAGAGAGACCCTAAGAGGTTTCTCACCAATAATATGTTATTTATTTCCATATGCCGCTTATATTGATGTTTAGTTGTAATTAATTAATCGTAATATTCAATTTTGTTCAAATATCGTTATAGCAATTTTTGTTATAACGTCAATTATTGAATATCATATACTAAACCCTTCGTGTGTATTGTCTTGAGCTAGGATTTTCACAAAATAGATATTTAAATTCATTAATCATTTTTATTAATGATATTTAAATTAATTAATTATTTTAATTAATGATTATTTGAATTTAATAAATCGTTTTGACTAAAGATGTTTAAATTTAATTAATCATTTTGATTAATGATATTTAAATGAATTAATCATTTTAATTAATGATGTTGGACGTTAATAAATCATTTTAATTAACGATGTTCAAAAGTAATTGACTATTTTAAATAATGATATTTGAGTTTAATTAATTATTCTAATTGATGAGGTGTTAAATTTAGTTAATTGTTTTAATTAATGATGTTTGAATCTAATTTATCATTTTAATTAATGATATCTGAATTTAGTTAATATTTTTTTTGATTAATAGTGTTTTAAAATTTAATCAATTGATTAAATGAAAGAGTTTTAAAGTAAATTAATTGTTTAAAAGTTAATCCGCTGATTTAGTGTGTTAAAATTAATGAACCTATTTAATAAGGTGTAAAAGTTAATTTACTAGTTCAATAAATGTGTTTTTAAGATAATTAACTAATGAATAAAGATATTTGATTTTTTTATTAAAAGAGATTATAAATCTGATAAAATATCTTTCGGGATAATTAATATTTTTTTAAATTATGAAAGAATATAAATGCGATTTATTATCTTTCGGGATAAATAATGTTGGTTTAAATTTATTAAAGGAATTTTTAATTTGAATTATTTTGTTGGGAAAATTAATGTGGTTTAAAGGTCGTAAAAAGGTTTATATCCTTCGGGATGATTACCTTTGATTTAAAATTTATAGAAGTAATTTAATTGATTCACTATCTTTAGGGATAATAAATATTGTTTTGAAATTTATAAATAATAGTTTATAAATAAAAAGATCTTAAAAGAATTGTTTTAGTTAGAGCTAAGTGTAAATTGTTTTGGGTTATAATAACAATGTTCTGACATTTGTTTTGACCATGGTTTTAATACACTTAGAAAATTTAATTTGCCCATTTAAAAGAATATTTTAATGAAGAATGTTTTTAAAGTGTCTTTAAAAATGTTGCGTGTGAAAATCAAGCACAAGTGAAACAACCATCTTATCATTTCCGATAATGGATTTATCGACTATCGAATTCGACTCTGCTACCTTCTTTTTATTTCGTCACTCTATGACGATGCGTTGCTTATTTGAGCTTTATTATCCTTTGTCGGAGATGACTAAATCCAAAGAGCCAGTGGAAGCCAAGCTATGTGGGGTTGCTCCCATTAAGGTGTTTTCACATCCACTCTAGATTGGAAGCGTATTTTGTGCACTTAGATGTGAAATACTCGGATTCTCGATAACCGTTGGCGGGGTCCGGCTTGGACGTGTCCGAGAGCCATCGATGTTCTCAAGTATATTTCTAGAGGTATACTTTCGGTAAGGGGGTGCACCGTCCTAGTCATTTGTTGGAAAAAAAATTCTCTTTCCATTGTTGTTAATTCAAATCTTTGAATTGTTTCCTTAATTGCATTGAGAACTGCCTTGTGCTCTTCTCTATGTTTAATTATTTGTGTCCATTCTTTCAAGTCTGGAATTTTGTATTATTATGCTCCATCATTCATCATAGGATTTATTCTTAATAGTACTCAACCTTTATTTGGATTGTTTCTGTTGTTTATTTCCATTCTTGGATGATTGGATTGTTTGTCTGATTTGTTTCCCATTTCTTCATCTATGGATGTTATTCTTGTGAGGTAAAATCCCGTTCCGCGTTAGCGGCATAGTCTCACGGAATTTTTATATGTTTATCATATTACTGGAGTTTTCTCATGCTATTTTTCCAGATTAACCCAAGTGTTATTTTATTATAATGCTCAGGTCAGACCGAGTTTTTCCAAGTTGGCTTTGGTGATATGGAGATATTGCATAAGAGTTGAATGTTTGCCTATCGTAGTATTTTATTTCTACTGTATTATATTATATACCTATCAGTAATTGTAAGGTCAGAATTTTATAAATGCCCAACTGATAAGGTTTGTTTCTAACTCTAATGTACTCTGTATTTTGGAGTGATAGTTTTTACCGCCTTTGTTATATTATACGTTGTCGATTCCGCTGTGAGATTCTGTTTTCCCTGTTCTTTGTTCTTTTCTTTTTATTTTTACCCAAACAATCTGCCTTTCTGGTGATTGGATGTTCAGCATTTGAATACCTCGAATGTATTCGGTGTCGACTTTCAATGGTCGAAAAGGCGGGTCATTACACTAATAATATAAGTAAGCTATAAGCAAGCATTAAATAGAAGATTGCATCAGCAAGTTTTATACTCTTTCGGATTTTCAGTCCGACGTCCAGTCCCAGACTCCTAGAATTTCACTAACTAACCCTCAGTTGACCCAGAGGGCTGTGTATTTACAACACTACCTAAACAACCCAACATGACTTCAACCTTGCCTGGAGATCTCCAACAAAACTTCAACTATAAAAGGAATAATTCCAACTTTGACTTTGATGTGTTCTTTTACAAAATGGATAAGTCACTCTTCAACACACCCTTCATATAGTATCCTTTGATGATAGTGAATTGAACATGCAGAAATATAGGAAGAAGAGAATAGTTTAAAGCACTTTTGATTTCACAAAGTGTATTAGAAATTTAGAAAGCAAGAGAGATATATGAAATTAATAAGTGAATCGGTTTTTATTAGTAGTGGTGAAGGGATCTGCTAAAGAGTAGCTATTGTTGAAGGGATCACATCTTTTCAAAACCAGATATACCTTTTTAGAAAACTAATGTCCATTCAAAATATTTTCGTTTATACATTCTCAGATGTTGGAATTGTCTGCTCAAACGTCTGAGTTATATGGTCAGACGTCTGACTCTACTATATAAAAAACATTTTAAAACAAGGTCAAACTTCTGAATAATGGGATCAGACTTTCGAACACATTCTAAAGAAGAATACATTCATTTTTGACCTATTTCAGATGTTTGGCCCTATGATTCAGATGTTTGACTTTTGTATAAAAAACTTGTACCAAGGACGGATGTTCGATTTTTTGGCTCAAACGTCAGGCCATTTTCTGGAAAAGTAAACGTTTAACATCTAAAAGAGGTTACTAGGCATCTAAGCACCATGTTAGATGTTTGAGTAATTTTGCCAGACGTCCAATATCTTGGTAGCAAAAGCATTTGTAGTTTAATTGGTGATGTGCAAATTAGTGCTTCATGACCTAGGTTTGAATCCTGGTGTTGCATAATATTTTTAAGTTGTTGAAAATTTTTATTTTCGAAAATTTTAAAGTTCAGAATATATTTTTAATCAATTTGATAACAATGCATATGTATCATCAAAGGATATTGTATAAGTATTTTCTAGACTCACGTACAACAACTCATATAAGATATAATCTTCATTGATCTAGCTCGTCAGCTGTAGTCGTTTGCCTTAGTCTTTATAGTTTTAGTTTTCTTGAAATAATCAACTTGTACACTACATATCGAAATGTGTAGTTTCCACCTCAAAACCAGAAATGGAGGTTCTAACACCCTCAAGACCTATTGTAACCAATTAATCGTATTAATGTAATCCACGAAGGACCACATATCGTAGGAATGAGTAAAGGGGCAAGGAACATATACATAAAGGAAGCTAAGGAAGGCATTTACTCGACAAGTGAGGAGCCACCTCTAAAATATTTCTAAAGTTCTGCTCAAATACCAGACTTAGTACTAATGCCAAGGGAATTAAGGAGAGTAAGGCGCCTTATAATGACCCGCTCATGATAATTTCCCAAATTGTACTCCCGCCCATTTGAAAAATCATGGTTGATATGGGCAGCATGGTGTTCAAAAGTGCATTTGATCAATTGGAAATTCCAAAAGAAAAACTTGAGCCGAGTTTTGAACCAATTTTGGATTCAATAACAAAGGCTCTACGCCAATCGTTCAAATAAACTATTTATCCAAATTGGGACCCTACCCTACTCATGGATGTTCGAAACTTATTCATGGTGATGAATCAACCATTTTACTATAATGCATTCTTTGGATGACCAGCACTTGACGAAATTGATGCTTTTATCTCTCCAATACATATGCTGGTGAAGATCCTATGCAAAGCTAGATGGGGGACTGTCCATGGAGAAATATTTAGTTCTCATGAAATATATTTTGCCGTGCTTGAATAATATAATAAAATAGGAGAATCTTGTTATGTACCTATGTTAAATAGATAAAACAGAACTAAAACTTTCAAGCCCTTGCATATTAGTCCCCAAGAACCGAATCTAAGGAAAACATGTAAAAATTTCCATCAAAAATGCCTTAAGTAATGAATAGAGGAATCAAGTTAAAGGAAAGAAAGAGAAAACATGTGGAGTTAAACCAAGTCGATCAAAATAAATGTCAGACCTTAGAAGAGATAGTGTAGTATATGGGTTCTAGAGATAGGCGGGAAAACGCACAATCTATGGAGGACTTGGAAGAAGCAAGCTTAGATTCCCAAGATTCAACCAAAATGGTGAAGGTAGGCAAAAAGATGGATATAAACATAAAAGAGAAATTGGTCTCATTCTTACAATCAAACAAAGACATCTTCGCATGGAACCATTCTGATATGAAGGGAATTAACCTTGCAATAATGTGCCATGCACTTAATATTGGTTCAAAGTTTACCCCGATAAGGCAAAAGAAGAGGCAACTTGACAAAGTTCGCATTATGTCATTATAAGAAGAATTAAAAAGGTTGCTAGAAAACAGATTCATTAGAGAGATGTTTATCGGAAATGGTTAGCAAATCCAATTTTAGTTAAGAAATCTAACGGGAGGAGAGGACATGAGTTGATTATATGGGTTTGAACAAGGCATGTCCTAAAGATTATTATCCAATTTGAAGAATCGATCAACTAGTGGATGCAATGAGCGGTCATAAATTACTTTCCTTATGGATGCATATTCGGGGTATAACCAGATTTCTATGTTTAAGCCTGATGAAAAACACACCCGTTTGGTAACTGATTGGGAATGTATTATTATAAGATAATGCTATTTGGGTTGAATAATGCAAGGGCCATATACTAAAGATTAGTGAATAGAATGTTCAGGAATCAAATTGGAAAGAACATGAAAGTAATGTGGATGATATGCTGATAAAATCTAAAAAGGAGGACGACCATATAGAGGACTAGAACAAAATGTTTGGAATATTGAAGAAATATAAGATGAAGCTGAATCCACAAAAGTGTTCTTTTGGAATCCAATCTGGAAAGTTCTTGGGCTACATCATAAGTGCGCGAGGAATAAAAGCTAACCTAGACCAGATCAAGGCAATCTGGGATGTGGCACAACAAAAACATGTAAAGAGGTAACGAGATCATATGGGAGAGTTGCAGTACTCAATCAATTCATATCCAAATCCACTGATAAGTGTACTCCTTTATTTGATGTGATCAAAAAACAAAAGATCTTTAAATGGATAGAAAAATGCCAAAATGCTTTCCAAGAGTCAAAGGACCATTTGGAAAAGCCATTGTTACTTTCTAGCCCAATGGAAGGAGAATATTTGTTCCTGTATAGGGCAATATTGGAATATGCAATCAATTCCCGTATATGCCAATATATGGAAGTAAGAGAATAAAAGACGTTGAAACTAGATATTCGGTCATAGAGAAACTAGCATATTGCCTGTTATTATCGACACGAAGATTAAGGTTATATTTTCAAGCGCACCCGATTAAGATTTTGATCAATAACCCACTGAGACAGGTCCTTAGCAAACCTGAAGCATTAGGAAGATTGATAAAATGGGGATGGAACTAAGTCAATACGGTATCGAGTATCTACCACGAGTATCGGTCAAAGGACAAGCCTTAACTGACTTTTAAAAATAGAATGTACATGGTATATTGAGGAGCAACTAGAAAGGGAATGGAATCTCAAACCAAACTGGTAGTTATACATAGATGGGGCATAAAATGAGTAAGGAACCGTGGTGGGTTATTTAATAATTACACCCGAGGGACAAAGGCTACATTATGCAATGAAGTTGAATTTTTCTACTACTAATAACATGGCCGAGTATGAGTCCTGTGATGTTAAAGCCCCGCCAAATACCTGTGAAATCCCCGTTGTAGCCTATAGTGCTCTTCGACTGCTACGCTTTTTCAATATAGCGCTACTAAACAGTAGTTCCACTTTAAGCCCCTCTATTTTCTGCTAAACCTGCTATATTAAGATATTTAGCACCCTCTTTAGAAACATTAATATAAAAAGGTTGATTTAAATAGTTCTCTTTTAAACCAAATCAATAAAGCTAAAGTAAAGTCCTAGTTTTAAGGCATAAATGCCCAACATAAGTTAGAAATCTGTTGTACTCATCAAATCTAGACTAAATAAATCATGATATTCTTCGGTTTTGTTATATGAGATTAAACAACATTCCTTTTTCCTACACAAATGATGTGGGAATGAGAATAAATTAACTTTAAAAATTTTGTTTTATATCTATTGAAGCTTTTTGCACTTCCGCTATTTTCCACTTTATCCCCGCTATAACTTTTTATACCACTGTCGCTATGGAACTATGAAGCACTGTAACTACACAGTATGGGTCCATGATAGTAGGATTAACCCTGGCCTAGTAGTTAGAGATTCCAAGAATTGAGAACTTTAATGATTCACAATTAGTAGTGAATTAACTAATGTAGATATTCCAATCCAAGGAAGCTTAGTTAGCTCAGAATGTGAAGAAAATTCATGAAATGATGATTTGGTTTGAAGACTTTTCTATATGCCAAATACCAAGGGAAAAAATGCTCAGGTGGATTCTTTAGCAAAATTAGCGTGTTCACAGGAGGCACTTGAAGTCAAAATCATCCCCGTTGGGTTTCAACAAAATCCAAGTATCAAGTTAGGAAAGGAGGAATTAAATAATGAAGCCATAGTTCTAACTCAATCTAAAGTCCAAAAATTGATATCTAAATGGAAAATACTAAAGAGGATGGCAATTGTGGAGAAGCCTCCAAAAGAATATGAACAAATGTTCATAAGGACCAATATTCCAACAATTAGATGACACCTTTGATTAAATATTTGTAAGAAGGCATAATACCCAAGGAAAGAAATGAATCATGAAAATTAAAATATCAAGCCCCTTCGTACACCATAGTTGACGGAATATTATATAGAAAAGGGTACTCAACACCTTACTTGAGATGTATCACCATGAAATCGGAGTTAACCTACTAAAGGAAGCCCGTGAAGGTTTTTGTGGGGACCATTCCAATGGGTAAAATTAGCAAAGAAAGTGATGAGGCAAGGATATTATTGGTCCCATATGACAGAGGATGCCACCAAGTGAATTAATCATAATTTGTTATCCATGACTTGATGTATGGGGGGCTAACTTGATTGGGACTCTTCCGATCTCAAAAGGAGGAGTGAAGTTCACAGTAGTGGCTATTGATTACTTTACCAAGTAGGTGTAGGCTGAACCATTACCAAACATTACTATTGGGAAAGTTTTGAAGTTTGTCATTAAGCGTATAGTCACTAGATTTGGATTCCCAAATAAGATTATCTATGACAATGGAACTCAATTTAAGAGAGGGGAATTCACTCGTTTATGTGAAAAGAATGGAATAGTAAAAAGTTTTTCATCGGTAGCTTACCCGAAAGCTAATGAGGCAGTAGAGGCAACCACTACAAGAAAAAGCATTTTTAGTTGCATTTATTAGTAGCGTTTATTATCAAGTGTAATCAAATAGTTATTTAAGTGCAACCAACTATTTTACGGAATAGTGTTTATCTAAATGTAACTAATGGAGGGAACAAAAATTCAAGGCAGGACTTAATTTTTTTGTGGCCACACAAAAGCACTTCCTTCCTCTTTTATTTTCATTCACCACTTCAAACTTATTTTTCTTTCTCCCTGAAATAAGCAACCCTAAATCACTTAACATTCTCAAATCCAAATTCATTGGCTGTTCCAATTCATTCATGACCTAATATTTTTTCATTCTTGATTGAAAGCTACCACCGAAGCTGATAAGCGATGCGAGCCAAACCAGTCAGAACCCTATTGTCGTAAGCACTATAACAAACAGAGATGCGGTGTGAGCTGTTATAGATATGGTGCAATGATCGAGAAGATTTCCTGATGCTTTTCTGACTGTTCAAGTCCACTATTCAAGGCATCGTGAAATGTTAAAGGTGAGTTTGAGGTGCTCATTAATTCTTTCATGTTAATGAAGAATTTTTTTTGGCGGTTTCTCTATTCTGATGTGCTCCTTATAGAACCCATCTATAAAATAATCTGCCAAGCAATAAAATATATTACAGTAGTAGGATCTCTAAACTTGTTAAAGATTCACTAGTTTCTTTTAATCCATAAGCATCGGCTGGTTACAGTATATTTATGGTATTTTTTTATGGTTAGATCTAAATCTAATCCAGTAATGGAAGGGTGAGGGAATGGTATAATCTAATTGAAAATCGTATTGGCTGACTAGTGTATTAATGATATTTTGCATGTAGTTGCATTCATAGTATGAATGTGTCGTTGTTTCTGGGGTGAGTTACCGAAGTAGCACAAATCATTAACATTACTGTTTGGGATTTTGTTCCTTGTACTTACATATGTGTTAAATTTGTTATGCATCACGATCTACATAAGTATTTTAGTTTTGGAGGTGCGTGAGTTTCCTAAAGATCGTTAAAGTGGTTTAATTTTACTTTTGTAAAATTAAAACAACTATACATTGATTTTTAGGAGCATACGTTATTCTTGTTCCAAACCCAATCCAGGTTGCCATGTTATTCGTCCAAGTTTACATATTCGATTTTATTTATAAGAATCTGAAATTTTCTAAAAGATTCTTAAGATAATTTAGTTACATGTTATAAGATTGGTACTTCACATTGTTATTAAGATGGTTTGTATACTTTTTGACTGAAGAAGAAATTATGGATACATGCTTAGTGGTAAGAATGGGATTTGGAACATATGCTTCATAAGAAAATTATTAAAATAAATGATCTACTCATACCTATGGACTTCTAAATCAAAAGCTAATACTGCAATTCAATCTATAGACACACTAAAAATTTAATACTTAAAAAATATTAAAAATAACAGCAAATACACTCATTCAATCAAACCTCTTAACTGACTAAAAGGAAAACACTGGGTGGTAAATTAAAAGAGAGAAACCAAAAGAATGCTTAGAAGAAGATTCTTATTGGAAGAAAGTTCTTTTGAAGCAAGAAAAGAAATACCATAATAGATCGTGAAAAATTCTTTTTATAAATGGAAGGTTAATTCACATACACAAAAGAAGTAAAGCAATAATTCATGATTTTCTCTCTATTTGGTTGAGAAAGATCAGAATTTAGAGGAGAATACAAAAGTTGAACTACATATGAGTATGGGTATTGAGGTATGTTTTTTGTCTTTAGTTTGTATATGAAAATAAAAAACAAAAATACATCAAAGCATTGTTAACTTAAGAAATGCACCTACGGTCCTATAATCTAGTAAAGTAATCATGTAAATAAAGCTCGATTTTATCTCTAAACATGCCCTACCTCAAGTTGTGGGCTAGCTCTACCACTACTGGTGCCAAATGAACTTATTTTTAGCAATAGTTCTTCGAGAATTCTACGATGTAGTCACTATTATTCTCAAGTTTGAATGTGTTTTCTTTGGTATACTGATTATTTACTTTATACGTGGTTAGTAATTGTTCAAAATATTAATGCTTTTTATACAATTCAGGCATGATGTAGATGAAACTATTCATGAACCTAATTCTTGTTTGCATAGATGAAACTGTTGATGGAGGGCATGCATATTTACTCATTCTTTTGTTTGAGATTTGTCTACATAGTATTTAAATGGTTTTGGTAATATATTTCAGGTTATCTTGTATTTTGTTTCAAAAGATGGATTGTTTATTGTTAATTTAGGTAATCATTTTAGTTATCACCATATACCATAGCACCTTTAATATCCATCGTCGGGATCTGAACTGCTTGTTTAGTTTATCTTCAATGTTAGATTTTTAGGTAACACTTACATTCTTACTATGATAGGTTTGATGAGAACAAGGTAATGAAACCGTGACATACAATTGTCATATGTTTAAGATTTGTATTCTATTCTCACTCAATATTTTTTCAGTTAATAACATTTAGAGATTAAGCACTACATAATACGAGTATGCACATTAAAATATGAATTTGGTCACTATATGTCTCATTGCACCATAACTCATACTTCCATGATAAAACTAAACAATCAACAACTCATTTAGTCTACTTTAAGCATACAGATCTATCTAATTTGGATTCAGTTGTAATAGTTTCAGTTCGTGAGGATTGAACATCAACTCAAATAATCTCTCCATAAATTTGATTTTGGAGGATTTGGTACATAATTGCAGAAATAAGTCAGCCATCATATATCTATCTCAGAATAGAGGAATTTAACAAATGTTCTTGCTAACTTGAACTTCAAAACAGGTGAAGAAGCATGCAAGGATTCGTTCTGTTTCATTGCAAAGTGTTTGCGGTTATCATCTTCTTCCTATACCAAGTACAGGAGGAGAGGTAATATTTCAACCTTCATATCATTTAGAGTCGACCAAATACTACAGACTTGAATGGCTATTAGTTGGAATGTCTTCTTAACATACCTCAATTTTCATGGCAAATTAGAAAATTTTATAATTTTTTGGTGTAAATTTATTTATAAATTTGTATGGTTTTAATATAGTGAAAAATCTGCCCTACATCAAATTTTAGGCCGGCTCTGCCACTGGAATATTTTTTGATAAAAGTGTGTCCACTTATGAGGAGAGCACTCCTTATTTTATTGCCTAAAGAGTAAATATGTATACAATTCTTTGTAGGATGGTATCAAGTACAAAAATAGGGGACCATCATATGATGATCAGCAAAAAGAGAACTAACAAAAAAACAAATATTTACAAGCATGTGTCTAAATATAAATTGTAGGAAAAAGGCAATAGCTGACGGACGATGCGGCGCGACAATAGGATGAGGGATCTCCAATATAGTGAACACTGCAGTAGAAAAAAGCAATGCAAGGTGAACATTGCTTGCATGGGGTTTGACAGACCTGAATCAGGAGCAGCTACTAGGTGGGTTCCAAACATCTTGATAGTGAAAGCTTGCAAGCACTGAGCGATAAAATGCAATGTGTAGGAAACGGTTCAAGTGACTAAGCTAATATGCAGGTGCAAGAGTGAAAACTGAAGTAGTGAGAAGCGGTGCTTGAGTGGAAAGCAAAGCCCTACACTGGATATGTTATGAAGGTGTGGGCGATGCTGTAGAGAAATGCTAAAGTCACACGGGGCCGAAATGGGAGGACAAGCGTTGCATTGTGATCTAGTCCGAAGAGGGTGGGTAAGCACTGCACTATGAGGGGTCCTGAACTACACACTGAGATTGATACTGGGGTGGATCTTAGTTGGGTAGATAGGCACTACAATGGTTTGAAGCCTGAACTGCACCTAAAAAAACAGAAAAACTCTACTGCAACAATCAAATGATTAGATCGCAACTCCAGTATTGTAGATATGCTGGTATGAGCCTTAATAGGAACAAAGGATCGTGAATAGAGCAGGTAAATGCAAGTGTATTTGAGTAAGTATCATATCTTTAGAGAATAATCTACTATTGCATTTAAATGCAAATGTGCATGTTCACTGCAGTACACACATCTGGAGAGGATGGACAGTATATATATATATATATATATTTATATTTGAGCTTACACTTATATGACTTCTGTTTTTAGTGAAGGCAGTTCTAAGTATGTGGCTATTTTGATTTTATGATTTCTGCAATGACTCTTATATATCTGTAGCTAATTTATGTTTGTGATCAAGTGAGCCTATGAACTCCTTTATGTTAGCACTGAAGTTATGTATGAAAATATGTAATTAAGGCTCCGTCGTTGGACTTGGATCACTAGCATTAGGAATCAATAAAGGTTTTATTGCTTCAGCGGCTCCATCCATTATAGAGATGGAATTCAATGTGGTGGCTGCTTTCAGGTTAGTTAGTTCATTATACATCACTAACTAAATATACCATATATATCCCTATTCAGACATTACTAAATGAAACCAAACATGAATAGATGAGGTGCAAAAATGCAAAATTATGTAATACCAAAGGAATCACTATAGTCGTAACAGAGACCAAAACACAAAAAAGGGTACAAACATCTTACTTAATGCACCTTCCTTTTTGGCATTGACCATGACATTTCAGGTTTTCAGATTACTAATGTTGTCGAGGAAAGCTGTGCTTCCTGTGATGCTCATCTGTGAAAGTAATCCAATCTTTCTGTTATCTATACTATAGCATACATATTGTTAATATATTTACTTCACCTGTACTGATGATGATTTTCTTCCTTTGGAGGAATATGCAGGAGATTTGAAAATATAAAAAGCCTTTTCTTTTGACATGTTAGTATAGAAGTAGTTTGGGATAATGTGGATGTTACTGTACTATTATTATAGTTTTATTTTCATTTGTATTAACCTTTTTCTTTAATATTTATGCCACAGAGAAGAAAAGGAATTTGGGATCTGTTTGGTAAGTAAATTACTCATCTACCTAATGATTCTATTATGTATATTATATTTGCATATTGCCAAAGTAGGTTTTAATAATAATAATAATAATTATATATATATATTAAGTAAGCTTATTAATAATAATAATTATTATATATATATATATTAACTAAGCTTATTAATAATAATATAACTAATTTAACTAAGTTTAACAAATAATAATAATGACGATGATGATGAATTAACTAAGTTTGCAAAAATTAACTAATTTATAAAAAAAACAACAGCAACAACAATAATAACAACAATAACAATAATAAATTAACTAAGTAACCAAGTTGATAAAAATTAACTAAGATTTGTTAAAATTAAACAAGTTTTATAAAATTAACTAAGTTTAAGTTAACCAAATTTTAATAATAATAATAATAATGTAACTAATTTAACAAAGTTTTATAAATAATGTTGATGATGATGAATTAACTAAGTTTATAAAATTAACTAAGATAATAATAATAATAATATAATTAAGTTAACCGAGTTTTAATAATAATAATGTAATAATAATAATAATAAATTAACTAAGTTAACCAAGTTGATAAAAATTAACTAAGTTTTGTTAAAATTAAACAAGTTTTATAAAATTAGTTAAGTTTAAGCTAACTAAATTTTATAAATAATAATGTAACTAACTTAACAAAGTTTTATAAATAATAACAATGATTATGATGATGATGATGAATTAACTATGTTTATAAAAATTAACTAAGTTTATAATAATAATAAGTTTTAGTAATAATAATAATAAATTAACTAAGTTAACCAAGTTAATAAAAATTAACTAAGTTTTGATAAAATAACTAAGTTTAAGTTAACTAAATTATATATATATAATAATAATATTACTACTTTAACAAAGATTTATAAATAATGATGATGATAAATTAACTTAGTTTATAAAATTTAACTAAGTTTATAATAATAATAATAATATAATTAAGTTAACTGAGTTTGAATAATAATAATAATAATAAATTAAGTTAACTAAGTTAATAAAAATTAACTAGGCTTCGTTAAAATTAAACAAGTTTTATAAAATTAACTAAGTCTAAGTTAATTAAATTTTATAAATAATAATAATATAACTAATTTGCTTATCAATGAAGAAGCAATACGAACGGTTGAATATCAATGAAGAATCTACAAATATTATAATTCAAAAGTAAAAGGAAGAGCATTTAAGAAGGGAAATCAAGTGTGAGAATAGTGATGGAAAATATCGAGGACCCAGCGGACGGTTCACTAGGACCAAACAGGGAATGGCGACTAGTTATTCATGAAGTTATTCCCCTGGGAACTTATCGATTAAGCGTATCTAATGGAAATGTGATATCAAGAACATGAAATGTTGAACATTTAAGACCACACTTTACAATATTGGATGAATAAAATGGATTATCAAGCGACTTCTTTTCCTAAGTAATTGCCTCCAGATTGAAATGTGGTATGTTTAACTTAACTCCTAACTGGACGAGGTTAGTGAGATTTGTTAAGCAGAAGCACATCTCATATCTGGAAGAGGAGATAGAAACTTTGGTCGCGCCGCAAGGCCTAGCCAAAGAAACCATCCAAAGGGTGGTGGTCAATTAAGCCTTTGATCCTACCATCGGGCTTTGTCAAAGCACCTATCCAAAGGAGATGGATGAGAAGCCTTTGTTCCCGCCGCAAGGTCTGGCCAAAGCAACCATCCAAAGAGTGATTTTCAATTAAGCATTTAGCCCATGTCGGGCCTCGTCAAAGCACTTATCTAAGGAAGATGGACGAGAAGCCTTTTGGCCCTACCGTAAGGCTGGGCCAAAGCAACCATCCAAAGAGTGGTGGTCAATTAAGCCATTCATCTCGCCGAGACTTGCCAAAGTACCCATCGAAGGGAGATGGATGAGAAGCCTTTGGTCCTACCGTAAGGCCTGGCCAAAGCAACTATCCAAAGAGTGGTGGTCAACTAAGCCTTTGATTCCACCATTGGGCCTGGTCATAGCACTTATCAATGGAGATCGATGAGAAGCCTTTAGTCCCGCTGCAAGCCTTGCCAACCATCCAAGGAATGGTTGTCAATCAAGACTTTGATTACATCACCAGGCCTAGCTAAAGCACCCATCTAAGGGAAATAGATAAGAAGCCTTTGGTCCCGCTACAAGGCCTGACCAAAGCAACAATCCAAAGAGTGGTGGTCAGTTAAGCCTTTGATCCCATCGTCAGGCCCGATCAGAGCACCCATCCAAAGGAGATGGACGAGAGCCTCTAGTCCCATTGCATATTCTGGATAAAGAAACCATCCAAGAGTGGCAGTTAATTAGGCCTTTAGTACCACTGTCATACTTGATCAAATCACCTATCCAAAGAAAGAAAACTATAGAAATTCTAATGATCAAATAAGTTCTCCAACGACAACTATCCAAAGAAGGATGGTTGACTGAGTCTTGATTTGATGAATGACCAAACTTGGAACAAGTAAGACTTTCTCGAGAGTACAGGAAATTTCCACCTTGCATTAACAATAATTAATTTTAATAAAGCTACTTTTAAAAGATTTCAAGAGCATTTCCTTACTTTTAAATATCTATTTTCCAAAAATCACATTTTTATGATTATATATTTATATATTTGATCTTTGTATAAATTGATTTTCAAACTTATGGGAAACTTTTACTAAAAGAAACATCTTCGATTAAAGTGATTGTTACAATGAAAATAAATTACAAAAATTCAATGCTTTGGAAGAATTTCAGTAAGACAACCAGCAAAGAATTCGTTTTTTAGACCAAAGTCGTTATAAGCCAAGAAGCGCAAGGAACAAATGATGAAAGAGAATGACAACAAGGAATGGCCACTTGAAAAAAGGATAAAAACAAGAACATAAGTGTTATCCATATAATTTCAATATTAGAAGAAATGCTATAAGAGTAGTGCCACACTTCGTCGCTTTGATGCTAGTATATCTCTTCGAAGGTATATTTCACTATACTTCATCACTTCAATGACAACAGACCTTTTCGATGGTGTATCACGCTGCACTTTATCGCTTCGATGACATAACACTTCGATGATATGTCTCATCACCCTTCACATAGAAATGAATGCCAAGGCTATGCCAGCTATATTGCATATCAACAAAACTAGGAAGGACTTCGATTCTAATCACATCACTCATTACCGAGGCCATATTCAAGTGACTTCGATGGCAGCCCTTTGATGGCTTCGAGAATATTGACTATTAGTAACGGACCGATATCGAAGAGGCATGTCATCAGCAATCACGGAGGCTATTAATACCATCGCCACATCCCTTTCCGCAAGCACTTGGAAAGTGTTTAAATAAAAACAAGGTTACACTGCTCTTCGTCGATAACCACATCACATATCACTTTTATACAACACATTGAAGACATGCGACTATCAATGTATCAAGAGTGCTATTCACTCACCATAACCAAAGTAGGCTCATATACACGTTGCTCTTCAACCATTGACACACTTCGCCATTCATAAGGAAATCACATATTCAAGCAAAGTGTTGCCGATGGTAAGTACCACTGATAACATCATCAACTATCATGAAGACCATCACATAGCATAAAGATGAGGACACAGACTATAGCGCTTCGATGATACCATCTTGCATTAGTGGTGATAGTCAACAACGTCAAAGACGTGGAAATAGGGTAATGTCGTCGAAGTCAAATGCCGCCAAATTCCATCCTGTCGAGGATGTGAGATGCGAAGTGAGGGGCTGCCTACCTCTATAAATATGACCCTAGGGTACCATTTAGGAGGGCGATTTTCCATTTCTCTTTCTCTCTCTTCTCAAATTGAAGTCTTATAACCCTAAATCGAATTGGGGATGATTTAGTTTGACTGTAATCATACTCTAATTGAGTCAACATGAACATAGCCTTGCATATTGACTCGATTATGACTTTATTTAACATTATTGACTTGGACTTGCATAATATGAATTTGTCATGACCAAATCAACATAAACCTAGTCGAAATGCCTTGGATTATAATGAATTTTTATATGCATTTTTGTATGAACTATGGACTTTGAACATGACAAGATGCCTAGCCTAATGTCATACATAATGGACAATAGCATGACTTCAAGACTTATTTTATTTTCCTATTAAATATAGGTCATAGCATGAGCCCTTTGAATTGTCTTATCTTAAAGGCTAACATGGACATATATATAGATGATACTTCTAATGGCCTCGGACTTCGAGTATATTAAATAATAGTGACAAAGATGAACTTTTCCTTAAAGGCCATTTGTCTTCCATTCCTTAATGATCCTGTCATATGATTAGTTTCAAAGTAATAATTATACCTTGATGTATCATCATATCAGTATGATGTCCTCAATCACGTCGATATGAGATCCTTGCATATGCACTAATCACGTTGGTATGGTCAGTCTTTTCTTGACTAAAGTCTCCACACATATACTGAACAAGTCAATGAGATTAGCTTATTATGA
This sequence comes from Allium fistulosum, assembly GCA_030737815.1. Classification (NCBI taxonomy): domain Eukaryota; kingdom Viridiplantae; phylum Streptophyta; class Magnoliopsida; order Asparagales; family Amaryllidaceae; genus Allium; species Allium fistulosum. Next base: position 1,284,845,277 of record CM060903.1, on the reverse strand, counting down.
CTCCATATATATTCAAATCAAGGAATAATTTATTACATTTAGAATCTGAGGTGTTATACCATTTTTTGGTCTAACATTTTTGGCGCTAGATGAAGAGCTTGAACCTCCAACTTGTTTAATTCCCTCATCATCTAAACTAATTAAGTGAATTTTGTTTTAGGAAAATGAGATCATGAAGACTCAATGCTCAGACCGAAGAGGTCATATAGACAGTAATACTAAAAGAGAACGTGATTCCTAATTTCCACATGGAAAACACATAACACAGGCAACCATCACAACCGGTGCAGCCAACTAGTAGTCAAGCAAAAATCCAAAACTTGGAGCAACAACTATTGATGATGAAAGAACTCTTAGAGAGAGCGCTTGCCTAGAAATATTCAAAGACTACCAAGCTTACAAGAGGCGATGAAGTAGAATCTACAAGACGAAACTTAAATGCTTCCCAACTTAGGAATAAGGACAAAGGAAAGCTTGTGTTAACTTCATAGAAAAAGAAAAGTAACCAGCAGATTAAGGAAGATTATCAAGGAAGGATTGAGGAAAAATCTACCAAACAGTCTGGAAGCTCTACTTTCAGAGGGATATAAACCTAAAAGAAGCAATTATCATACCAATGAGGACTACTTAAGGGATATGGTAGTAAAGATGGCAAAGGATATGCTGAATGCCAAAGAAAAGAGGACTCAAGATGAGAGAGTCAATGATAATCAGCGCGAAGCTCCATTCACCGATGAGATGATGTCTACAAGAATTCCATCTCACATAAAGATCCCATCGATCAGATACAATGGAACAACTGGTCCAAACGACTATTTATTGGCCTTTGATAGTCAAATGGACTTGTATAAAGCATCTAGGGCAGTGCGGTGTAGAATTTTCCCAACCATTTTCCAAGGTGCAGCAGCAAAATGGTATCAGCAATATCGTGAAAGGACATTATACTCTTGGAATCAGTTCTCTTATGAGTTTTCAGCTCAATTCTACATCTGCAAAGATCAATCCATTGATTATACTGCATTAGCAAACATCAAACAAAGACCAGGATAGCTATTAGGAGATTATCCTAAAATATTTAATGCAGAAGCTTTGAAGGCTAAAAACATGACCGATAGAGATAAACTAGTGGCAGTACACTCAAGGCTAATTAAGCAAACCCCATTTTGGCATGAACTATACATTCATGGGTGCAAGGATTTACAAGTCTTTCACTTTCAAGCAGACAAGTTCATCCGAATGGATGAAATATACCATGCCAAAAGGAAATCTCAGCTCAAATGAAAAACAAGAAAGATTAATCACAACCGTAATCACAAAAAGCCAAGGTGGGAAGAAGACTTAAATGCAAGTCATGTTGCTTTAAACAAACCGATATCTTACATATACGCTACAATAAAGGAGAATGGTGATTTCCTGATCTCTTACAAGACAAAGGCTAACCCAGAACCAAGGAGTGAGGGAGAATATAACTCTTATCACAAATCCAATGGACACAAGACAGATTAGTGCCGGGTGTTTAGTAGGTATAATCCAATGGATGGTTCGTAATGGACAGTTAAAGGAGTTTGTCAACAATAACCAAAAAGGTGCCCATCCAGAGAAGAGTAATCCGAAACTCCCAAATAATACTGAAAATATAGTAGAAAAAGATGTCCAGCTTGATTTCAACCCACCTTTTAATAGAATTAACGTGATCCATAGAGGTCCACATATAGTTGGAAACAACAAAGGTGCCAGAAATCGTTACATCAGGGAAGTGAAGGAAGGGATTTCTCAATCCAGGAAGAACCAACACATAAAAATCCTAGGTATCGGATTTAGATGCATAACCTAACCATTACTTCATAAGAGCTGAAGGGAGTTCGTCCTCCCCCACAATGACCCACTCATGATAACTGCTCAAATCAGGAATTCAAATGTGACAAAAATTCTTGTTGACACCGAAAGCCCAGTCAATGTCGTCTTTAAGCATGCCTTTATCAGATGGGAATTCCTAAGGAGAAGCTGGATCCAAGTTTGGAGCCTATTTTCGAATCCAACAATAAGGGGTCAACCCTCGTTGGGCTAATAAAGCCGTTGGTACAGATGGGGGTTCCACCACACTGCAGGACTTTTAAAACTCTGTTGTTATAATTGATCGGCCATCCTATTACAATGCATTCTTTGGATGGTCAACCTTGGTTGAGATTAATGCTTTCGTGTTACCGAAGTACTCGATGGTGAAGTTTCCAACAAAGAGTGACTAGGGAACAGTAAGGGAAGAAAAGTTTATCTCCCGTGAAATGTATTTTGCTACGCTTGATCAATATAAGAAAAACTACATTTCTTGTTATGACATAGTGCAAGGTAAGTCAATCCAAACTGAAATTACTCAGCTTTTGAATGAAGGTTCGTGCAACCAATCATGCAAAGTGAAGGCAAAAGAGTGCAGTGAGGACCAACATACGTTTAGGAAATTTAGCTTTTTAGAAAAAAAGAGAGAGAAAAGATGCAAACCTAGTGGATGAACAAGTAGAAGGAGAGGAGATTATCACTGAACTATGTAATTGGGGTGACCAAGAGAGGATGAAACCCATCAAGGAGCTTGAGGAAATAGTATAGACCCAATTGACACGATGAAAATAGTAAAAGTTGGAAAAGAACTAGATAACAAACTAACAAGGGAGTTAGTTCACTTTCTTCAGTCCGGTAAAGACGTGTTCACTTGGACTCATTCAGATATGGTGGAGATAGACCCTACCTTTATGTGCCACGCTCTGAATATAAATCTGAATTTCATGCCAATCCGATAAAAAAATAGGCAATTCGATAAAGTCTGATCTAACGCTTTAGTAGGAAGTCAAAAAGTTGCTTGAAAATGGATTCATCTGAGAGGTGCTCTATCCAAAGTGGTTAGCCAACCCAGTTGTAGTCAAGAACTCCAATGGAAAATGGAGAACTTGTATCGATTATACCAATTTGAATAAGGCGTGCCTAAAGGATTGTTATCCACCCCCAAGGATAGATTAGTTAAGTGGACATCAGCTTTTGTCATTCATGGATGCTTATTCAGGATATCTCCAGATTCTAATGTTCAAGGCCAATGAGGAAAACACCAGCTTTATAACAGACTAAGAACTTACTGCTACAAAGTAATGCCCTTTGGACTAAAAATGCAGGGGTGACATTGTTACTCCTAAAAGCTACCTTTCGACTAAGTCGAAATATTTTTAAGGAAAGAACAAAGGAGAACAAGAGAGAAGAGCTCCAGCTAGACCTTTCGAAGGAGTCGAAGGGATGCTACTGCTAAAGTCTGAAACCTTCAGAATTTTTTTAAGGTATCAAAATGTTTCTACAATCAAGATCCAGTAGTTCATACCTTTCGAAGGAGTCGAGAGCACCCTTCCACCTTTATTAACAACCTTTCGACTAGATGAATCCCTATGCATGAAGACCTTTCGAATGAGTCAAAGTAGCACCTTTCGAAGACAATGAAGAACAGCTCTTTGCATATGTGCCAAACCTTCCAAAACCAAGGGTTTCGCCTTCATTCAAACCACGCGAAAACAAGCGTTGTCCTGAACAACCCCTTCGAAAGCTATAATAAGCCTTTCGAACTGGTCGAAGCCAATGTGATCTAGGAGGGATCCGCATCAAATCAGAAGCAAGAGCTCAGACATAACCAACATCATAGAAACCATCGAACAAAGCCTGTTGACAGAGTCGGAAGCACTTACAAGGCAACACAAAGAAGAGAAGCGTAGTCATTCCCTTCGACAAAGGTGGAAGCATACTTGAGCTAATCGACAGCCACCTTTTGACCAAGTCGAAAGCATCAGGTACGAAAGGTCCTGACCCGCTTTTATAAATTAGACCCAAGGGGTCAGGTTTTGGGGATCCGATTCTGTAACACCCCGATATTTTATGGGAAATATAATTAAAAATAAATTAAAAGCGCATTTGGTACAGTGGTAAAGGCGCATGTTGACTTCCTTAGTGACCAGGGATCAAGTCCTGTTGTCGCCCAAAATCCGGAGCGATGTTTTTTTAGCTGATTCGTTTACAGCGATTTTCCTATGTATTTCGGCATTATTTCTGACATGTGGTGGCTTCCCATTCGCTCCAGTGATGTAATAGGATGACATGGATAAATTTTATTGGTTGAGTGATGTGTATGGGCTACAATGGACAACCATTATGTGTGTGAAAGAACTAGATTTAATCTAAAATAATCTAATGGATTATATTCACTCAAACAACCTATAAATAAACCATCTAACCTAAACCTAATCTCTTATTCAACCGTCGTCATAATTCTACAGTAAAATTAGTATGTATTATTCTTCCTCCTTTTCTCTACTAAATAAACAAATCTCTACCAAATTAAATTATCTATATATATTTAAGCAATTTTGGGAATTTAGAAGAATCAAAGGGAGAAAGATTAAAGCAAGGCCTTTTCAAATTTATACAAGCTCAAGTGCCAGGTGAGTAGGAATTAACATGAAATAGGGAAATAAAGTAGTTCAATTTCAGTTCTTTTCTGGCACATTAATATGAATTAATTTCTATTATTAATTGAGAATAGATGTAAATTATTGCAACCTCTTCTTCTTCCACTTCTCAAATCTAATTCATGTTTTGTTTAAAATACGGGACATATAAATTTTCTATTCATGTTTTATGGCATAAATAAGATTGAAATTTATGTAAATTATTTTATCTTCTTCTTCTTCCACTTCTCAATTCTAATTCATGTTTGGGTTGAAATTTGGAACAAACAAATTGTTATTCACGTTTCATGGCGTAAATAAGATTGGTTTAATTAAATTGAATTAGAATTGTTATTCAATTTCTAATGGTAGAACATGTTAGTTGAATAAATTCAGATATTGTTACTTGAATAAAATTATGGTTTTGATTGATATAATTACATAATTTTGAATATGGTTTTGGAACAAAAATGGGAAGTCTAATTGGCATAATTATTTGTTTCATGTGTGCCCTAAAATCGTAAAAGTGGAATTTTGTGTAATTAAATGGTTTGTGGCTATTGGATAAAATTTTGTACATATTAAATCTCTAAAAGGAGAACGTAAATTAGGGTGAATAAAAAGAAAAAAAATGTAAATTAAATGGACCCTTAAGGCTAGTGTAAATCTGTAACAAAATGGTATAAAAATTACAAGCAAACCATACGGACTGGACGGACGTGAAATTGAAATACCATTTATGTAAGGAAAAGGGAAATTGTGAAATAACCAAATCAGATGTAAAAATGGCCTAAAGCAGATTAATGGAAATAAACAGTATGTAAACTGTAACGGTAAAATTAGTTAATCTAGAAGCGATTTGGTAGACAGACCTTGTAAAGGTCTGGATAGGTGTTTCATGCAGTTAAGACCAAAATATAGTTTTGGCTGTACGTACTAGGAGCGGGCAAGTAGGTTCGCAAGGATCTTTGTTATGTTTCATAGGTTGTTGTTATCCAGCCAATTAGTCATCATCCTTGAAGAAGAAATTAAAGATTTACTTCCTGATTTCCTTGCATTTATTACCTCAAATAATTAATAAAAACCAGCCATATCTCCACCATAAATACCAATTCATTACCCATCAAAGCCGGATTTAATGCCCAATAAATACCATGATAACCTGCTTATTTATTACTAATTAATGCCAACCATTTCCATATCAAATATTCCTTAATTCCCTTCATCCTTACCTTAAATAAGAAGATTATGGTGCAATTAATATCAACCTAGTCAGCGTCACTACAATTCCACACCATCACTGGGTCAAGGCTTACAGCTATAAATACACATAACATTGCAAAAGAAAAGGGGATTGAAACAGAAAATGTGATTTCTCCTCTCCTCCTCAAAATCTCTTGTAATATGAAACTACAAGTGAGAAATAAATTATAAAGTGGATGTAGGCCATAGATTTTGCCGAACCACTATAAAAATTTCGTGTCTCTTTTATCTTTTCTTCTTTTTATCTGCTTATATTTGTGATCTGTGATTGTGAACTGGTGCTTTCATCGACAATTAGGTGTTTGTGACCATTTTTGGCGCTTTCACTGAGAAGAACAAGGGAATCTCAGATCTAAAGCTTATTCTATGTTAGAAAGAAGATCCAACTCCAGATCCGAAAGAAAAAATTTAGATCCAGAAAATAGGTTCCTAGATCTAGCTTTTAGAAGACGAAGAAGCCTCATACAAGAAAAAGCGCTATGGAAGGAACTCAGCAAGGGGGCAGCCAAGAGGCGTCCTCTCATTCAAACTTTCCTTCTACCATGAAGCAAATAGCTGGGGGCAACCACCAAGGACCAGAAACAAGGAGCATGCAAAGCCCCTCACTCAGATAAGTATCGGACTCTAGGATCTGCTAATCAAATAGAAATTATCATCAACTGAACTGAACTAAAAAAAATGAGATCTAGAATTTATATTCCTTTCTGCATTTGAATTGTGCATCATCAAAAAATGCTTTAAAGGTTAGCATTTGGGAAGCGATTTACTCATGTAAGCGATCCCGAATGTAAATGGTCCAATGCTCTGATTCCTTCCCAAGTGCGACACCTCATAAAAAAATGATTTCTTGCATAAAACTAGTTTTAAAGGTTAGTGCTTAGAGAACGACTTACACATGTGATGAGCGACCCCGAACGGTCCACAGCCATGCTCTGATTCGTTCCTAAGGGCGACACCTTTCAAAAATCTTTACAACATCGTTCTTGCTTCCAATCAAAGGTTATAGAAGCGACCTGAGAACTGCTCTCTAAAGTATCTCTTGAATATGAATGCTCTCGAATAGGAATGATTAACTCTATCTCCTTGTGCAGGAATGGTCCGACACTTAACATCTGTCAAACATCCAAAGAGATGAGAATTTGATGCCGACAAATTTGCTTTCACCAACACAAGTTCTTGAGCGAAGCATACCTCGTTGCTAACAAGGCATACTTCCGGGGGCAAATGTTATCCAGCAAATTAGTCATCATCCTTGAAGAAGAAATTAAAGATTTACTTCCTGATTTCCTTGCATTTATTACCTCAAATAATTAATAAAAACCAGCCATATCTCCACCATAAATACCAATTCATTACCCATCAAAGCCGGATTTAATGCCCAATAAATACCATGATAACCTGCTTATTTATTACTAATTAATGCCAACCATTTCCATATCAAATATTCCTTAATTCCCTTCATCCTTACCTTAAATAAGAAGATTATGGTGCAATTAATATCAACCTAGTCAGCGTCACTACAATTCCACACCATCACTGGGTCAAGGCTTACAGCTATAAATACACATAACATTGCAAAAGAAAAGGGGATTGAAACAGAAAATGTGATTTCTCCTCTCCTCCTCAAAATCTCTTGTAATATGAAACTACAAGTGAGAAATAAATTATAAAGTGGATGTAGGCCATAGATTTTGCCGAACCACTATAAAAATTTCGTGTCTCTTTTATCTTTTCTTCTTTTTATCTGCTTATATTTGTGATCTGTGATTGTGAACTGGTGCTTTCATCGACAATTAGGTGTTTGTGACCATTTTTGGCGCTTTCACTGAGAAGAACAAGGGAATCTCAGATCTAAAGCTTATTCTATGTTAGAAAGAAGATCCAACTCCAGATCCGAAAGAAAAAATTTAGATCCAGAAAATAGGTTCCTAGATCTAGCTTTTAGAAGACGAAGAAGCCTCATACAAGAAAAAGCGCTATGGAAGGAACTCAGCAAGGGGGCAGCCAAGAGGCGTCCTCTCATTCAAACTTTCCTTCTACCATGAAGCAAATAGCTGGGGGCAACCACCAAGGACCAGAAACAAGGAGCATGCAAAGCCCCTCACTCAGATAAGTATCGGACTCTAGGATCTGCTAATCAAATAGAAATTATCATCAACTGAACTGAACTAAAAAAAATGAGATCTAGAATTTATATTCCTTTCTGCATTTGAATTGTGCATCATCAAAAAATGCTTTAAAGGTTAGCATTTGGGAAGCGATTTACTCATGTAAGTGATCCCGAATGTAAGCGGTCCAATGCTTTGATTCCTTCCCAAGTGCGACACCTCATAAAAAATGATTTCTTGCATAAAACTAGTTTTAAAGGTTAGTGCTTAGAGAACGACTTACACATGTGATGAGCGACCCCGAACGGTCCACAGCCATGCTATGATTCGTTCCTAAGGGCGACACCTTTCATAAATCTTTACAACATCGTTCTTGCTTTCAATCAAAGGTTATAGAAGCGACCTGAGAACTGCTCTATAAAGTATCTCTTGAATATGAATGCTCTCGAATAGGAATGATTAACTCTATCTCCTTGTGCAGGAATGGTCCGACATTTAACATCTGTCAAACATCCAAAGAGATGAGAATTTGATGCCGACAAATTTGCTTTCACCAACACAAGTTCTTGAGCGAAGCATACCTCGTTGCCAAAAAGGCATACTTCGGGGGGCAAATGTTATCCAGCAAATTAGTCATCACCCTTGAAGAAGAAATTAAAGATTTACTTCCTGATTTCCTTGCATTTATTACCTCAAATAATTAATAAAAACCAGCCATATCTCCACCATAAATACCAATTCATTACCCATCAAAGCCGGATTTAATGCCCAATAAATACCATGATAACCTGCTTATTTATTACTAATTAATGCCAACCATTTCCATATCAAATATTCCTTAATTCCCTTCATCCTTACCTTAAATAAGAAGATTATGGTGCAATTAATATCAACCTAGTCAGCGTCACTACAATTCCACACCGTCACTGGGTCAAGGCTTACAGCTATAAATACACATAACATTGCAAAATAAAAGGGGACTAAAACAGAAAATGTGACTTTTCCTCTCCTCCTCAAAATCTCTTGTAATATGAAACTACAAGTGAGAAATAAATTATAAAGTGGATGTAGGCCAAAGATTTCGCCGAACCACTATAAAAATTTCGTGTCTCTTTTATATTTTCTTCTTTTTATCTGCTTATATTTGTGATATGTGATTGTGAACTGGTGCTTTCATCGACAATTGGGTGTTTGTGACCATTTTTGGCGCAAACAGTTGCTAGTATGTAGGATAGATAGCACCCGCAATTGTAGGCTTCTTCAGGGAGATCGACACGGATGGAACAAGAGAAGTGTGCTATGTAGGCTTCTTTAGACTGATCGTTGGAGGATTTTGCGCAACTGACCCAGCTGTGTGCACTCTTTCGGAGGACCGACACTTTGGATAGAGGCAAGGCCACGTTGGTGACCGAGGAGACAGGAGGATAGGAGTCCAGTTTGGCGGAGCCTGAGCGCAACTTCGGGGTCCTGCGAGGCTGTTTGAGTCGGCGTCGGTCAGACGTAAGAGGCATTTAGTCACAGTGCACGGGTGAAGATCATGACTTTAACGCTATAGCACATGGATAGGTAAGGACAGCAAGTCCGAAAGGCCGATTGACGTTTAGTATTATTGCATGGTTGACTTCTCTAGAGTGACCGTGGACTTTGGCTTCTTAGGAACTGTATCTAAGAAGGATTCACTGCATTATATTATTCACCCTCTGCGATATCCGAGGAAGACCTGGAATTAAACCGTTTTATTCTTTCTGCTTCATTTTATTTCTCATTCACCAGACTTTATATCTGACCAATTCCTATTTTTCCTATTTTCCCTAAATCATAGGAGGGCAGGTCTAGGTTGCAGTTCTTTGCAGCTTGAAGGGTTATTGGAGCAGTTGTTATCTTCAACTTTTTTTTATGTACTTCGTTTCTCTTTTCTGTAATTTACTCTATATATGGGGACCTCTATTGTGAACTTTGTTATGTTTTATGTTTTGGTGGAGACTACTTGGTACTTTTGGTTTCAGAAATAAATTTGGGATATTGTTGTTTTTAATGAAGCTTTTTTGCTATTAATTTTTAATTAGTGAAAGTTTTCTTCTGCTGTAATATTTTAATCATTTTATGTTGTTGCCTTAGTCTCTTTGCTATGTTATGGATTTTTATTTCACCCGATCTCCCATATTTCTAGTCACGTCCGATTTTCACGGTGCCTAGAGGTGTGGGGTGTCACAGTTGGTATCAGAGCTAAGGCTTCGGTAATCCAAAAAATATTTCAAAAATATAAAGGTTTTCGAATATTTTTTAAAGGATATTCCAAATAATACCTTTAAAAGTATATGTATATATTTTGGAAAGAAAAGAAATTTTATAAATGGGTCCCTCATGTCTCTTCCTCCCTATCTATTGAACTATTTGTGGAGTACCTAATCCCATCTTTTTAATATCCACAGATAGAAATGTATGAACCGCAAGATATCCCTAAAGTTCCATGCCTTAATATGCCTGCTTGGTTCAGACGTTATTTACAGGCTATTGCACGAGCAGAGCCACCAACTAGGGATGCTGCTCCGGCGGAAGGGGCTCCAGCCCGTCCGCCAGGCATTCCCGATTTTCCTAAGTTATGCAAGGACTACCCCAGCTTAGGAGGCAAGCCGTTTCTTGGAACCGAGTCATATATTGAGGAGAAAGGAGATGTGGCACAAAAGAGTGATGGGAAGAAGAAGTGGAAAGGAAAGAGGAGAGAAGGAGGAGGGTTAGGTGGAAAAAGAAAAGTTCCAAGGAAGGATTGGAAGTGCAATACTTATGGGAAACCAGGTCATCTTGCTAAGGATTGTAGAGGGACATGAGAGCGATGGTGACTAAGGTGCTATATTTGTGATCAAGTGGGCTATATGAAGAAGGACTGTTTGTCGAAGCCCAAGGAAAGTTCACATGCACCTTCACAGCCTGCTCAGGCTTATTCTTTAGAGGCAGCTCCTTCCTCTAGTACTCGTACGGTTGTGGACAAGGGAAAGAAGATGATCATCGAAGGTGTGTTTTCTATCTCTGATTTTCCTGTTCGTACCTTATATGATTCTGGAGCTTCGCACTCTTTTATATCTAGTAGTCTGGTAGAGGGTCTTGGTCTTGATGCTTGCTTAGTGACCGACTCGGTAGTAGTATCAAATCCCGTAGGAGGATCGGCCTATTTGTCCATGTTATGTCGAGATTTGAAATTGTTTATTTTAGGGGTTGAGTTTGACCCTAGTGCCTTTGTATTGGGCTTTTCCGGGTTCGGATTGATTCTTGGTATGGATTGGCTATCCATGTATGGTGCTGTTCTTGATTGCGATAAGAGGGTAGTGAGGTTAGACACTTGTAGTGGACGTACCTTGGAGGTATCTTGTGATCCTAGAGGATCAGTCATGTTGAGCTACCTTTATTCTCTTGACTTATTGCTCGATAGTTTGAGTTCGGTACTCGTTGTTAGAGACTTTTCAGATGTTTTCGAGGAGGTTGCTGGCCTTCCACCTCAAAGAGAGATCGAGTTCAAGATTTATCTTGTCGATAATGCCAAATTGGTTGCTTTACCAGTAAGGCATATGGCTCCTAAGGAACTTCGTGAGTTGATCAAGCAGATTGGAGAGCTTTTGGAGAAGGGCTTCTTTCGTAGGAGCATTTCTGAGTGGGGCACACCCATCGTCTTTGCCAATAAGGTAGATGGCTCTCTCAAACTTTGCATGGATTATAGGGAGCTTAATAAGCCGACGAAGAAGAATCGTTATCCTCTTCCCCGTATAGACGATCTCTTCGACCAGCTAGTTGGAGCAAAGGTATTTTCACAGCTCGATCTAGCCACGGGATTTCATCAGTTGTGGTGGCGGAGGATAGCATCAAGAAGACCGCGTTTAGGACTCCGGATGGGTTATTTGAGTGGTTAGTCATGCCATTTGGGCTAACCAATGCTCTGGCATATTTTGTGGACTTGATGAGTCGAGTATTTCGCGAATCGTTAAACAAGTTTGCGGTGGTGTTTGTCGACGAATTTTGGTTTATTCGTGAAGCAAGGAGGAACATACTATTCACTTGGAAGACGTGCTTAGGACACTGCGAGCACATAAGTTGAAGGCGAAGTTCACCAAGTGCCACTTTTGGAGGGATGAGGTTTGCTTTTTGGGACACATCGTTTCGGAGGATGGACTTGCAGTAGATCCGGCGAAAGTGGCAGCAGTACAGGATTGGCAGACCCCTAAGAATGCCACGGACATAAGGAGCTTCCTTGGTCTTGTGGGCTACTATAGGAAGTTCATTAAGGACTTCGCTAGGATATCAGCTACAATTACCTGTCTTACCAAGAAGAACTCAGCTTTTGTTTGGGATGCCAAGTGTGAGGATGCCTTTGGTCGATTGAAGGAAGCTTTGACTACCATGCTCGTATTGGTATTACCGGATGGAACCAAGCCTTTCTGAGTTTATACGGATGCTTGTGGTACAGGGCTAGGGAGGTACTGATGCAAGAGGGTAGGGTAGTGTGCTATGCGAGTAGACAATTGAAAATGCATGAGAAGAACTACCCGATGCATGATCTTGAGTTAGCAGCTATAGTTTTTGCTCTCAAGTCTTGGAGGCGCTATCTCTTAGGAGAAAGATTTGAGCTTTTCACGGATCATAAGTCTTTGAAGTATCTATTCTCTCAGAAAGGCTTGAATTTGAGACAGCAAAGATGGATGGAGTTTTTAGCCTCTTATGACTTTGAGATTTCCTATACCCTTGACAAGGGTAATGTAGTGGCAGATGAGTTGAGTAGACGCAAAGTGGTTTTAAGTCTTTTGTTTTTGGAATGGAAGCATTTGGAGTACATTGCTGCCTTTGATTTTAGACCTCCATCGGATTTAGCTCCGAGATTGTTAGTAGCCCTCAACATCCAGCCTACTTTGATGGAGCAGATTGGAGCAAGGCAAGGTGAGGACGAAGAGTTAAAGGACATTTTAGATAAGCTTGGTAGAGGAGAGTCATCACCACATCTTAGGTGATATACCATGGACACTAGGGGATAGCTTAGAAGGGATGGCAGACTTTGTGTTCCCCGTAGTGAGGATTTAGTAGATGCGGTGTTGGCCGAGTCACATCATTCTAGGATGATAGCGAACCCCGGTGGTGATAAGATGTACTGGAATATGAAGTGGGTATTCTATTGGCCCAAAATGAAGAAGAGGGTAGCGGATTATGTATCGAAGTGCATCACTTGCCAAAAGGTAAAGGCGGAACAGAAGAAGCCCGAAGGACTGTTGCAGCCATTGGATATTCCATTATGGAAATGGGAGAGCATCTCTATGGACTTCGTGGATGGACTATCAAGGTCACGGAGGGGGAACACGAGCATTTGGGTCATTGTGGATAGACTGACGAAGAGCGCTCATTTTATACCCATTAAGAGTAATAGGACGACAGCTTCTTTACCGACTCTTTATGTAAGGGAGATAGTAAGGCTTCATGGAGTTCCCGCCAGCATTGTGAGTGACGGAGATCCATTATTCACCAGCGAGTTTTGGAGGAGTTTTCAGCAAGACTTGGGAATGGAATTGAATCTGAGCACGGCATATCACCCTTAGATAGATGGACAGTGTAACAACCCGAAATTTAAGCTATAATAATTAATTAACGAATTAATTAAATAATAAAATAAATTTGTAGAATTACCAGAATTACGGGAGTTGAATCATTGTGTCTGTGATAATTTTCTGGTCAATTTCCATATATAGTTTGTAAAACTCCGAGCTAAAACGAAGGAGTTATGAAATAAACAAGAACTGAACAAAAAGAAAGAAAAAATATATAGGCAAGGTCGACCAAAGGGTCGACCTATAGGTCGACCCTAGCACATGTTGGTCGACAGGTAGGTCGACCCGCCTTGCATTCTTTTACGTAACTTCATCCAGTTCAATTCGAACACGTCATTTTGCTATTTCTATTCGATCCTATGCGTTCGTGCTTCCATTCGACGGTTCCCAACAAGCCTATGACGTGGTTGCACCAGATTTAATCTTCAAATCCAACGGTCTAAGGTCTTCAAGTGACACTATAAATAAGACCCTAAGGCTAGCTATTTTTCTCATTCAGATTTTCTTTTATCTGGGTTCATACCTTAGGCTGCACCCTAGAAAAAGAAATTTTTTCTTAGGAGAAGATCTTTTTGTTAAAAATATTCTACACTCTAGAAGTGGATTAAGGAAGACCAAGGACTAGAGCAGAGGACCACAAGTGAGTGTTTAGTAATTATTTTAGATTTTTAAGTAATTTAAAATAATATGGTTCTTAATAGTTGTAGTTTTTCTGCAATTTTGTGACAATTTTTGTATAAGTTATCTACAGCCAGTTTTTAAAGTTCTTTTCAGTCTATTTTATTCAGTTATTTTTATTCAGTTATTTTATTAACTTATTTTTATTCAGCTATTTTATTCAGTTATTTACGGTTATTTGCATTTATTTACATCCGTTTTACGTTAAAATTTAGTCTGTAAATGTTAGATTCTTTTTATTCCTTTTTACGCGAATAAGATAATAAAAAAAAGGATAATTCGCTAATATGGACTAAAAATATAAGAACACTAAATTTACAGAAATTCGATGTAAATAAGAAGAACTGTAATAAAAAGAAGATAGACTGAAATAGGCAAATTTGAGACATTTGCAAGCATGTTTATAACTAGTAGTTATAACCAAAAAGACAGAATAAAAGAGAAATTATAACGTAGGTTATTATTAAGTCGAAAGAACAGAAAATGCTTATTTTAAAACATAGAGTTAATTTAATAAGCAAATATAGCAGAGATAATAGAAGAGACTTATTTTAAAACTTAGATTTAAGTTAATAAGCAAATATAGCAGAGATAACAAAAGAGGCTTATTTTAAGTTAATAAGCAAACAGAGCAGAAATAGCAGAATAAGCTTATTTTTAAACTTACACTAAGTTAAAAAGCAAAAATAGAAGTAGGACCCGTACCGGCAGCATTCCCCTTTAATCAGGAACTGATGGTCTCACAATAGATTAGGTGTGGCTGGGACACGCTTATGCTGAAGTAGGTAGATAAGTGGTCAATTAATAGAAGCTCAAACGGGGGGGGGGGAGAGGGATTTGGGCAAGGGGCGCAACTAGATTTTGTTTGTTAGGACTCGTATCTGGCACCATTCCCTTTCAGACTAGGACTAATGGTCTCACAAAATACTTAGGTAAGACTGGGCAGGACCTTATCAGACTAGGACTGATGGTCTCACAACAGATCAGGTGAGGCTGGACACGCTTATGCCGAAGCAGGTAGATAAGAGGTCAAAAGAGGGAGCAACAGATAGTGCGAACCGGCGGTGATCGAGCGTGCATTCTCGAAGTAGGGATATAAGTCGCTATTGAGTTCCAAAGCGCTAAACAGGTGTCTTTTTGCCATGGGACCCAAATGATGGAACTAGCTCACAATGGCACAACAGAGATAGAAGGCCGATCAAAAGGGTAGAATTAGGACTTTAGCCTAATGAAAACAGGATTAGGATTTCAGCCTAATCAAAGCAGCTATCTAAGACAAGTGGAGACAATCACTATCAAAGGAAATAGTTGAACAATATTTTATTCCAGCTTTATCTTTTCCTTTATTTCCTTTTATACTAGAATTATTGCTATGTCTATTATCTTTATCTTGTTTAAAAATACTAGTAATTGCTTTCACTCACCAGACTTATAGTCAGACCCACTCCTATATTTCCACCTGTTTTCCCCATAGGCCAGCAGAATCGAGGGCAGTAGATTTCAGACTTGCTTGGAGATATTTCTGGAGTTCTTCATGTATTCTTCTTCTTTTCAGTTTTCATTTCATTTGGATTTTATGTACCTGTACTTTTTGAGAGGTATGATTATTTTCATGTACTCTGATGATGTGACTAAGATGGTATTTTTCATAACACATGTGTATTCGGTTTTTAAGACATATTATGTATTTAGTTTTATGACTTATTTTATGGAGTAATGAAGTTTAATTTTAAATGTTTCCCTTGTTTTATTTATTTTTCTTGTAAATCTTAGTCTCTGTAAAGTTTTGGCTATACCTATAATGCACCATATTCTTTAGTGTGCCCTTTTTGGGTATACTAAGGGTGTGGGGTGTTTAACTTGGTATCAGAGGCTCAGGTTACAGGATTTCTACAAACTTGTTTTAAAAATAAAGTATTTTTCCAAACGTAACCTATTTTTAAAAGTTGCATATCTTCAAACTAGAAGTATTTTTCAAAAAGAGACTCTTATTATAGAAATAGTTTTTCAAGTATAAAAGAGAGTTTTTATAAAAATCCCCTCAAAGTCCAGTTCAACCTTCTTTCGATTCTTTCAAGCCTAAATTTTCTTTTCTTTGCATAGTATGACTGACTGGTTCCGTAGAGCTACTATACTAGAAGTGCAAGGGCAAGCGCCCAATACAGCACCAGTAGGTGGAGATCCCATTAATCCACCTACAACAACCAATTTTTCTAAGCTAGGCATGGACTTTGCTAGTCTAGGAGGCAAGACATTTTCTGGCAAAGAGGATTTCGAGGAGGCACGAGCTAGGTTGAAGGATACAGAGCGAATGTTTAGGCTGTTAGGATTGGAGGACCGACAGAGAGTTCAACCTACATCTTGGCAGATGAAGGGAGATCTTAAAGAGGTTCCTAAGTCAGAAAGCTCTAGGAAGCCGTGGTGGAAGAGCAAGAAGGATAGGACAAGAGGAAAGAAGGAGGACCTTAGAAGCAAATCAAGAAAAGCGGGAAATGTCATAGCTATGGATTGGTTGGTCATTACGTAATTGACCGTAAGAATAAAATGATGAAGGGGAGGTGTTTCAACTATGGGCAGCCTAGTCATCTTAGTAGAGCTTGTCCTTATAGGATGGGGTAGAGAGTAGGCGCACCTACAGCGCAAGTACAGGCTTTGGATGCAGCACCTTCTAGTGGTGGACCGGATCGAGGTAGGAAAGTCTCTATAGAACGTTTGATCTCTATTTCGAATTTTCCTATTCGGACTCTTTCATTTCTAGTTTTTTGGTTGATTGTTTGCACTTAGATATTTCTCTTGTAGTAGACCCTATAGTTGTTTCAAACCCTATAGGAGGATCGACACATTTATCCATGATTTGTAGGGGTTTGAAAATTTTTAAACTAGGTGTAGAGTTTGACTATGACACCTATGTATTGGGATTTTCGGGGTATGGGATGATTTTGGGGATAGATTGGGTATCCACTTATGGAGCGATATTGGACTATGAGAGGAGAGTCGTTAGACTACATACATGCAGCAGTAGGACTCTTGAGTTTTCTTGCAACCCACAGGGGTCAGTCATGTTGAGCTTCTTTTATTCCCTTGATTCATCACTTGCAGGGTTAGGTTCAGTTCCAGTCGTCAGAGATTTCCAAGATGTCTTTGAGAAGGTTAGAGGACTACCCCCTAAGAGAGAGAGATCAAGATCTATACGAATGACAATGCTAAGCCAGTGGCATTGCCCATGAGACGCATGAAAGGAAGGAGTTAAGTAAGCAGATCGGTGAGCTATTGGAGAAAGGCTTCATCAGACGGATTCTTTGAGTGGTTGGTTATGCCGTTTGGGCTAACCAACGCCCCAGCCTATTTTGTAGATTTGATGAGCCATGTTTTTGGAAACGTCCTAAATGAGTTCGTATTAGTATTCGTGGAAGACATTTTGGTGTTTTCCAAGAGTATGGAAGAGCATGCTATTCATCCAGAGGAGGTTCTTCGTACACTTTGCGTTCATCAGTTGGAGGCAAAATTCTTGGAGTGTCACTTTTTGGCGTAAGGAAGTGCGTTTCTTAGAGCATTGAGAAGGTCAACACATGGAAAGAGTTTGAGAAACGGTTTTGTACATTTAGGTTCAGATTATGGAAATCCAAAGAGTTGTAGGAAAAGATTGGAGATGTACAATAGATTCAGATGAAAAAAGATGAAAGCCCATGTGTAAATAATTGCAAAAATTATAATTGTTTCAGATAAGTGGATTTAACGGTAGTGCCTTGGAATAAATATAAGCATAAAAGAAGGATAGGAATAAGAGACTTTAGTAAGGAAATGAGATTTCCAAAGTTTAGAAAGGGTACTCCTAGGGTAGTAAGAAGAAAATCCACTTTATGTCTTGCCCAATGAAATGAAATTGTTAAATTGAAAAGTTGAAAAATGTAAATTTTGTAAAAAGTGAATTTTTTTTTGTAGAATTATAGAGCATATATAGCTCGATAGTTTCTTTGTAGGTAAACAAAGATTTTTATAAAAAAAACCTAGAGTGTATTAAGTATCGGAAACATAGGTTACAACCTTTATTGTTGTAATAGATGTTTTCGTGGAAAATAAAGGGTGGCATAGACTATAACACTATTGTTATAGTATGCGACTCCCAAAGGAAATGTTTTTACATAGTATATGAGATTTATTAGTATTTATTTTTGAATCCATACACTAGTATTTTTGGGTTGTAGTAACGGTGTTTTACGCAACATCTGTTTTGGCCCAAATAAAATTGTATTTTGAAGATAATTTCTAAGTATAGAAACAAAGTGGTTTGTAAGTACACTTATTGTTTAAATAAGTATAAGGAAATGATTTCTAGTTATGAAAATATTAAAAAAGTTTTGAAAATGAGTTCTTCTGAAAAAAAGGGTGTAAGTTAAATATTAGGAAATTAATAAATTTCAAAAAAAATGTCTATCGTAAGAGAATATAGATTAAACATACTTTAATCTATTGGAAAATGAATAATGATATAATTTTCTATGAAACCAAATCACAAATAAAGTTGTTTTGTGCAAGTTATAAGGAATACGTGAAAGAGATGTACAAGGTATGGGAAGCACCATATTTTGTATAGCCTATTTCAAAAAATATAAAATAAGTTTCTTATAATTTCACATAAACATGAAGTCCTCTTTTAAAGGATTCATAGAAGGTTTTAGCGTTAATAGTTTCTCATAAGAGAAAGTAGTTCCAATATATTAAGGTATAAAACCACTAGATGTAATAAGAAGTGTAATAATTAGAGACAGTGTTAGTAAGGAGAGATATTATAGAGGGCCTTAGTAGAAAAAGCTAAGCAATGGAAATTTCATATATTTTTGTTCCATTGATTATGCGCATTGGTTGCTTTCCTTGGTAGAAAGTCCCGATTTATAGTAAGTTAGAAACTCCTCCAAGGTTAAGTAATTGGAAAGTTAAGGGTTTTAATAAAATAATTGTTCTTACCTACTCCAGTTTTTGCAAAATAAAAAATCTATGAAAAGAAGATGTTTTGAAAACATGTGAGGACATTTTAAAGATATCTTAAAGAAAAATAGTTTGGTGAAAAAGTAAATAAATTTTTGGAAGCAAAAATCTTTGTAATAGTTAAATTTAAAAATCCAAATTTTTATGGAAAGCGGTAAAGGTCTTTAAAAGAAAAAGAAGAATAAGTTTTGGACTTAGAATTTGTAAGTTTTCCCTTCTAGGTTTGGGGAATAATGTAAATTCAAAAGTTGTAAGGATGCATGTCAAGAAAGATAAAATGTTAAGTAACCAAGTACCTTTGAATTTAATAGAAACTTGAAAATAACACTTTTAAAGGCAAAAAATTTGGAATTTGATGTTTTAAAAATTTAGAAGCTTTAGTTTTTGAAATGAAATAATAAATACCAAACCAAACTTTTAAATATGGAGTAGATAGGAATCATTTCCTAGGTATGATGGAAAAAGTGTAAGGCTATATAGGAGATAGTAGTGATTACTTTTAGAAGTAATAATAGAAGTTTCCGTAAAGTGTATAGGACACTAGTGAGAACCTAGGATTGTTGCTTCATGTGTGTAGACTATAGAAGAATAGTAAGGTGATATTAGTAAGATAGTAAGACACATGTGGTTGAGGATGTGTATTCTTGATTTTAGAGGAACTTGGAAGGAGCATCTTCCTTTAGTGGAATTCGCATATAATAATAGTTTTCAAGCTAGCATTGGAATGGAACCTTTCGAAGCTCTTTATGGAAGACCGTGCAAGTCGCCTTCGTGTTGGTTAGAGTCTACAGAGAGATTGCTACTTGATCCCGACATGGTTAAAGAGACTTCAAAAAAGATTGATTTGATTAGGAGAGAATACGTACCTCTTATCCACATCTCTTTGATAATAAATTTTGAATTTCCTTCTTCCATCTTTAGTTTTGAATAGGTTCTTTCCTTTATTATCCTTTGGCAGGGTAGATCTTAGGATTTAACCTATGGATGGCAGGATTTGATGTAAACACGTTATTAGAACATGTTATGTATGATGGATGCTATGGTTGCAAGTGTTTGCTAGTGGATGCTAATGGACGCATATATATACACTAGGCACTATTATCACCTAGGGATCGGCCTAACTAGGTCACTAAAGCATATGCATATGGATGTGTCCACATTTGCATTTTATTTTATTCCATGGTTGCTATAAATGGATGATTATCATATGATTGTTGCGTTTGGATGATGATTGTAGCACGCATATAGAACTATCAGCTATCATTAGGAAATTTGCATTCATTTGGATACATAGCACGGATATGATTGCATAAAAAGGAGGTCGACTGAATCAGTAGACCGCCTAATTTTTGCATTAGTTAGGGACATTGACACCACACTATTTGCATATATATCATAAATTGCATTAGAAAAACTTAAGGAAAATGGGTGTAATGGACGATGGTTGAGTTGTTGGTTGTAGAATTTGGATGAAAATATTTATTTCATTCTTCTGTCCTTGAAGATTTCGGGGATGAAATCCTTTAAAGAGAGGAGAATGTAACAAGCCAAAATTTAAGCTATAATTATTAATTAATGAATTAATTAAATAATAACTTTGTAAAATTATTAGAATTAAGCCACGGGAGTTGCACCATTGTGTCCGTGGTAATATTCTAGTCAATTTCCATATATAGTTTGTAAAAATCCGAGCTAAAACGAAGGAGTTACGAAATAAACAAGAAATGGACAAAAAGAAAAAAATATATATATAGGTAAGTTCGACCTTAGGGTCGACCCTCACCATGGCTAGGTCGACCCTAGCATGTGTTGGTCGACAGGTAGGTCGACCTGCCTTGCATTCTTTTATGTAACTTCGTCCGGTTCGATTCGAACACGTCATTTTGCTATTTCTATTCGATCCTGTGCGTTTGTGCTTCCATCCAACGGTTCCCAGCAAGCCTATGACGTGGTAGCACCAGATTTAATCTTCAAATCCAACGGTCTAAGATCCCCAAGTGACACTATAAATAAGATCCTTAACCTAGCTATTTTTCTCATTCAGATTTTCTCCTATCTGGGTTCATAGCCTGAGGCTGCACCCTAGAAAAAGAAAAAATTTCTTAGGAGAAAATCTTTTTGTTAAAAATATTCTACGCTCTAGAAGTGGATCAAGGAAGACCAAGGACTAGAGCAGAGGACCACAAGTGAGTGTTTAGTAATTATTTTAGATTTTTAAGTAATTTAAAATAATAGGGTTCTCAATAGTTGAAGTTTTTCTGCAATTTTGGGACAATTTTTCTATAAGTTATTTACAGCCAGTTTTTAAAGTTCTTTTCAGTCTCTTTTATTAAGTTATTTTTATTCAGCTATTTTATTCAGTTATTTTTATTCAACTATTTTATTCAGTTATTTACGGTTATTTACTGTTATTTGCATTTATTTACATCCGTTTTACGTTAAAATTTAGTCTGTAAATGTTAATTTCTTTTTATTCCTTTTTACGGGAATAAGATAATAAAAAAAGGATAATTCGCTAATATGGACTAAAAATATAAGAACACTAAATTTACAGAAATTCGATGTAAATAAGAACTGTAATAAAAAGAAAATAGATTGAAATAGGCAAATTTGAGACATTTGCAAGCATGTTTATAACTAGTAGTTATAACTAAAAAGACAGAATAAAAGAGAAATTATAACGTAGGTTATTATTAAGCTGAAAGAACAGGAAAGAATTATTTTAAAACATAGAGTTAAGTTAATAAGCAAATATAGCAGAGATAACAGAAGAGGCTTATTTTAAAACTTAGAGTTAAGTTAATAAGCAAGTATAGCAGAGATAACAAAAGAGGCTTATTTTAAGTTAATAAGCAAACAGAGCAGAAATAGCAGAAGAAGTTTATTTTTAAACTTACACTAAGTTAATAAGCAAAGATAGAAGTAGGACCTGTACCGGCAGCATTCTCCTTCAGTCAGGAATTGATGGTCTCATAATAGATTAGGTGAGGTTGGGACACGCTTATGCTGATGTAGATAGATAAGTGGTCAATAAATAGAAGCTCAAACCGGAGGGGGGATTTGGGCAAGGTGCACAACTAGATTTTGTTTGTTAGGACCCGTATCCAGCAGCATTTCCCTTTCAGACTAGGACTGATGGTCTCACAAAACACTTAGGTGAGACTGGGCTGGACCTTAATAGACTAGGACTGATGGTCTCACAACAGATCAGGTGAGGCCGGACACGCTTATGCTGAAGTAGGTAGATAAGATGTCAAAAGAGGGAGCAACAGATAGTGCGAACCGACTTTGACCGAGCGTGCGGTCTTGAAGTATTGATATAAGTCGCTATTGAGTTCCAAATCGCTAAACAAGTGTCTTTTTGCTATAGGACCCACAGGATGAGACTAGCTCATAGTGGCGCAACAGAGATAGAAGGCCGATCAAAGGGTACAATTAGGACTTCAGCCTAATTAAAATAGGATTAGGATTTCAGCCTAATCAAAGCAGCTATCTAAGATAAGTGCAAACAATCACTATCAAAGCAAACAGTTAAACAATATTTTATTCTAGCTTTATCTTTTCCTTTATTTACTTTTATACTAGAACTGTTGCTAAGTCTATTATCTTTACCTTGCTTAAAAATGCTAGTAATTACTTCCACTCACCAGACTTATAGTCTAACCCACTCCTCTATTTCCCCCTTTTTCCCCCATAGGCCAGCAGAATCGAGGGCAGTAGATTTCAGACTTGCTTGGAGATATTTCCGGGGTTCTTCATGTATTTTTCTTCTTTTCAGTTTTCATTTCATTTGGACTTTGATGTACTGGTACTTTTTGAGAAGGTTGATTATTTTTATGTACTCTGATGATGTGACTGAGATGGTATTTTTCATAAGACATGTGTATTCAGTTTTTAAGACACATTATGTATTTAGTTTTATGACTTATTTTATGGAGTAATGAAGTTTAATTTTAAATGTTTCCGCTGTTTTATTTATTTGTCTTGTGAATCTTAGTCTCTATAAAGTTTTAGCTATACTTATAACGCACCATATTCTTTAGTGTGCCCTTTTTGGGTATACTAAGGGGTGTGGGTTGTTTCAGACAGATTGAGAGGCTAAATAGAGTTTTGGAAGATTTGCTCAGATTGTGCATCATTGACTTCGGAGGCTCTTGGGAAGACCACCTACCTTTGGTGGAGTTCGCATATAATAATAGTTATCAAGCAAGCATTGGGTTGGCACCGTTCGAGGCCCTCTATGGCAGACCATGTAGATCACCAACCTGTTGGTGGGATACCACCGATAGGATCTTGCTTGGACCAGACTTGGTGAGGGAAACTTCCGAGAAGGTGGATTTGATTCGCAAGAGGTTGAAGACTGCACAAGATAGACAAAAGTCATATGCCGACAGAAGATGTTTAGATTTGGAGTTTAAGGTTGGAGATATGGTTTTTGTCAAGGTTTCTCCTCTGAGAAACATTATGAGATTTGGCTCAGTGGGTAAATTGGCACCAAGATTTGTAGGACCCTTCCCTATTCCCGCACGGATTGGAAAAGTGGCATACAAAGTTGATCTTCCGGATAAGTTGGCAGGAGTTCACGATGTTTTTCATGTTTTGCATCTGAGGTAGTGTCTACATGATTCCGCAGTAGTAGTAGAACCCGATCAGCAAAGGGAAGTGGAGGTTGAGCGCGAATCACTTGTGCGTCGTACACCTAACCATATATTGGAAAACGGCGTCAAGAGATTACGCAACAAGGAAGTTCGTCTAGTGAAGGTTCAGTGGGGAGATGACCCCAAGGAGTGCACATGGGAATCTGAGGAGATAATTTGAACTTCTTATCCTTTTCTATTTGAAGGTACACTTCAAATATACTATCTTTGATCTGTGATCTTTCCTTAGTTAGGGTCTTTTCGATAATCTTTAGGTGAAACCTATGGATGGTAGCTTGGTTGTAAACATGTCATTAGGGCATGTTATATTTGATGGATGAAAATGATTGCAATTGGATGCCAATGCTTGCAAATGGATGCATTGCATGTACTAGATAGATATTTATTAGGATAATCGGCCAACTAGGTACACACACCTGCATATGCGTGCCTGTTATCTATTGCATTTGCACATGGTTATATATATATATGTGTGTGTGTATATATAAATGGATGTTGCATATGGATGGTGCATTTTGGTGAATGATTGAAACATACATATAGAATTATCAATTATACCAGGGTAATTGCATACATTTGGTTGCATGGCATAAGCATACTTGCATTACAGGAGGTCAACTGAATCAGTAGACCAACTACCTTTTTGCATTAGGTAAGTTCATATGCATTTCACTTTGCATGAATCATAAACTGCATTAGTTAAAAATAAGGACAATGGTAGAAATGGATGATGGTTAAGTAGATGGATGTAGTTCTTGGATGCTGGTTGTTAATTACGTTCTTCCGTCTTTGGAGATTTCGGGGATGAAATCCTTTAAGGGGGGGGGAGGGGGTGAGAATGTAACACCTCGATATTTTACGGGAAATATAATTAAAAAGAAATTAAAAGCACATTTGGTACAGTGGTAAAGGCGCATGTTGACTTCGTTATTAACCAGCGATCAAGTCCCATTGTCGCCCAAAATCTAGAGCGATGTTTTTTTAGCTGGTTCGTTTCCAGTGATTTTCCTACGTATTTCAGCGTTATTTCTGACAAGTGGCAGCTTCCCATTCGGTCCAATGATGTAATAGGATGAGATGGCTAAATTTTATTGGTTAAGTGATGTGTATGGGCTACAATGGATAACCATTAAGTATATGAAAGTACCATATTTAATCTAAATATTCTAATGGATTATATTCACTCAAACAATCTATAAATAAACCATCTAACCTAAACCTAATCTCTTATTCAACCGTCGCCATAATTCTACAGTAAAATTAGTGTGTATTATTCTTCCTCATTTTCTCTACTAAATAAACAAATCTCTACCAAATTAAATTATCTATATATATTCAAGAAATTTGGGGGAATTTAGAAGAATCAAAGGGAGAAAGATTAAAGCAAAGCTTTTTCAAATTTATACAAGCTCAAGTGCCAGGTGAGTGGGAATTAATATGAAATAGAAAAATAAAGTAGTTCAATTTTAGTTCTTTTCTGGCATGTTAATATGAATTAATTTCTGTTATTAATTGAGAATAGATGTAAATTATGGCAACTACTTTTTCTTCTACTTCTCAAATCTAATTCATGTTTGGTTTAAAATATGTGACATATAAATTGTCTATTCTCGTTTTATGGCATAAATAAGATTGAAACTTATGTAAATTATTGTATCTTCTTCTTCCACTTCTCAATTCTAATTCATGTTTGGGTTGAAATTTGGAACAAACAAATTGTTATTCACATTTCATGGCGTAAATAAGATTGGTTTAATTAAATTGAATTAGAATTGTTATTCAATTTCTAATGGTAGAACAGGTTAGTTGAATAAATTCAGAATATTGTACTTGAATAATATTATGGTTTTGATTGATATAATTACATAATTTTGAATAGTTTTGGAAAAAAATTGGAAAGTCTAATTGGCAGAATTGTTTGTTTCATGTGTGGCCAAAAAACGTAAAAGTGGAATTTTGTGTAATTAAATGGTTTGTGGCTATTGGATAAAATTTTTGTATAGATTAAATCTCTAAAAGGAGAACGTAAATTAGGGTGGAAAAAAGAAGAAAAAATGTAAATTAAATTGACCTTAAAAGCTAGTATAAATCTGTAACAAAATGGTATGAAAATTACAGACAAACCATACAGACTGAACGGACGTGAAATTGAAATACCATTTATGTAAGGAAAAGGGAAATTATGAAATAACCAAATCGGATGTAAAAATTGCCTAAAACAGATTAATGGAAATAAACAGTATGTAAACTGTAACGGTAAAATTAATTAATCTGGAAGCGATTTGGTAGACAGACCTTGTAAAGGTTTGGATAGGTGTTTCATACAGTTAAGACCAAAATATAGTTTTGGCTGTACGTACTAGGAGCGGGCAAGTAGGTTCGCAAGGATGTTTGTTACCTTTCATTGGTTGCTAGTATGTAGGATAGATAACACCTGCAATCGTAGGCTTCTTCAGGCAGATCGACGCGGACGGAACATGACAAGTGTGCTCCAACGTAGGCTTCTTTAGGCAGATTATTGGAGGATTTTGCGCAGCCGACCCAGCTGGGGTGCTCTTTCAGAGGACCGAAACTTTGGATAGGGGCAAGTCCACGTTGCTGATCGAGGAGACAGGAGGATAAGAGTCCAGTTTGGCGGAGCCTGAGCGCAACTTCGGGGTCCTGCGAGGTTGTTTGAGTCGGCGCTGGTCAGACGTAAGAGGCATTTAGTCACAGTGCATGGGTGAAGAGCACGACTTTCACACTATAGCACGTGGATAGGTAAGGACAACAGGTCCGACAAGCCGATTGACGTTTAGTATTACTACATGGTTGACTTCCCTAGAGCGACGACTTTGGCTTCTTAGGAACTGTAACTAAGAAGGATTCACTGCATTATATTATTCACCCTCTACGATATCCGGGGAAGACCTAGAATTAAACTGTTTTATTATTTATGCTTCATTTTATTTCTCATTCACCAAACTTTATGTCTGACCCATTCCCATTTTCCTATATTCCCCAAATCACAAGAGGGCAGCTCTAGGTTGTAGTTCTTTGCAGCTTGGAGGGTCATTGGAGCAATTGTTATCTTCAACTTTTGTTTCTTTTGGTTCATGTACTTCGTTTCTATTTTTCGTACTTTACTCTTTATATGGGGGCCTATATTGCAAACTTTGTTATGTTTTATGTTTTGGTGGAGACTACTTGGTACTTTTGGTTTCAGAAATAAATTTGGGATAATGTTGTTTTTAATGAAGCTGTTTTGCAATTAATTTATAATTAGTGAAAGTTTTCTTCCGCTGTAATATTTTAATCATTTTATGTTGTTGCCTTAGTCTCTTTGCTATGTTATGGATTTTTATTTCACCCGACCACCCATGCTTCTGGTCATGTCCGATTTTCAGGGTGCCTAGAGTTGCGGGGTACCACAGATTCTTTCCATTCTGAACTTGTATTTTCTTAATCAAAAGAGAGCTATAAACTCTAACTTCATAATTGATTTGGGGATTTTGGAGAACTCGTCTTCTTTAGTTTGTGAAAGGGAAGTCTCAAATATTTTAGATTACTTTACCGATTTTGTAGTTTTTGTTAGGTTTAATCTTGTATTTCAGGTGTCGCCTACATCGAAAGGTCCCTTCCGACAAAGTCGAAACCTCATATATTCAAATAACTTCAGATTAAATACTTCAAGCTATTTTCCCCTGAGCTACTGCTTTCGACAAGGTCGAAACCAAACCATAGACCACTTAAACCTGGGATTGAGACAAGAAACCCAAGAATCTAAGCTTGAAGCTTTCGACAAGGTCGAAACCTTTACTTCAGATACCTGGCCAAAGCCCAAGCCAGTCAACAATTTAAGCTTTTGATAGAGTCGAACCCCTTTAATTCAACCTTCACCTAGTGATCCTAAAGACCATCTATTTGGATTCTATCTTCACTTCGAAAGGAGAGTTTTTGAAAGGAAAACCCATTTATCTCAACAAAGTCGAAAGGTTAATAACGAAAGGAAATAACCGTTTCGACTGAGTCGTAAGGTTGACTTAAGCAAGTTTTCACTACATCAACCCGTTTCAAAAGAATATCAAAGTTAATACACACATTCCATCCTTCTCAGCTCTTCTAAAAGAGACCACAAGGAATTGACCTTGTCCTAAAAACTCTACTTCGGGGTGTTGACAAGATTTCTTGTTAACATTTTGGGGCTAGAAGGAGGGCTAGAACCTCCGACTTGGTTAAACACCCAACACTACTATTCTCTAACCCCACTTAACCCAATCTTAAGTTCATCCACTCTGGTCTAATTGTGATAGAAGAATTAAGAGATCCGAGCAAGGATCATCCGAAACACACTTAACAGGATTCTCCCCAATAATCATCAGGCTTTCCAACCAAAACAAAGAGCAAAGGTTAAGGCTAGAAGCTTTGAGAATTATAAATAAGAAAAAAGTAGAATCATAAGATCCTAAGTAATGGAGCTTAAACCCCTTTCATGTTGGCCCCACCCCAATTTTTGCCTTAGGAAAAAGGACAAACGAAAGTGATAATGTATTTAATCAAATGAGAAGAACCATCCAGCACTGTTCCAAAGGCACGATCTTTGGAAAAGGGATAATGGCTGATTACAATGCCTTTGCAAATAAGTGGTAATAACCTACTACAACAAGAACTACAAAGGGTGGCAAAAAGAAAGGCAATCGAAGAGTATGAAACTATAAGGCCAAGAAATAAAAGATCAAAGAGCCATCCTCAAGAATCAAGCTTCAAATCTAGACTTCCCAAATAATGCAATTTAATAACATCCATGGAGAATGTCTACTTGCTAACTGAGGATGAGCTTAATTATTATCCATCACAGAAAAAGAAGCCAAAACATAAAAGGAATCTGGGAGGATCCTACTCTTACTAACACATGATGAATGGTCACGAAACCAATCATTGCAGAACCCTGGAGGGGATGACCATAAATTTCTTCCGACAAGGAAAGATTCATGAGTTTGTAAAGGGAATTTGAGAAAAAATCAATAAAGAGTTACTTTTCAAAGAATGATCTACATGGTTGGGAGTGAAATACTCCTTATATTTGGAAACTACCTAAGATGGTAGAAAAGCCTCTGCCCGCACCGAGTTGGCCAGCGTAGAGCACCTCCTTGGGGGAGGGCAGGTAAGCCTTTAGCCGTGCCATAAGATGGCCAGGTTAAAGCACCGGACAAGCCCTTGGCCTTGCCTCTAGTTAGGTCAAGGCACCTCCTGGAGGGAGGATGAAGTAAGCCTTTATCCGCGCCATAAGGTGGCCAGGGTAAAGCACCGAACAAGCCCTTGTCTGCGCCACGCTATGGCCAGGGCAGGGCGCATCCGTGCCATAAGATGGCTAGGTTAAAGCACCAGACAAGCTCTTGACCGCGTCTTTGGCCAGGTCAAGACGCCTCCTGGAGGGAGGTCGGGTAAGTCCTTGGTTCCAGCCTCTATGATGAGCTAACCAAGAGCACCGGACAACAATGGACTAAGATGTCCAGGCCCAAGAAGAGGCCCATCAAACAATGGACTAAGATGTACAAGCCCAAAAGGAGGCACATCAAATAATGGACTGAGACGTCCAAGCCCAAGAGGAGGCTCATTCAGTTATGGACTAAGATGTCCAAGCCCAAGAAGAGGCTCATCGAATCATGAACTGAGATATTCAAACCCGAAAAAAGGCATATCCAATTATGAACTAAGACGTCCGAGCTCAAGAGCAACTATCAAATTATTTCTATACAAGACCTGAAGGATTCGTGCATCAAAGGAGTAGAATAGAACTCCACTTATCAATACCCAAATCTGGGTTTCGGGTCTCTTATATCTGAATTTCATCAATTAATATCCGAATATGGGTTTTGGGATATTCATTTCAGAACTTCATTTACTAATACCTGAATCTAGGTTTTGGGTCTTTATCGATCACCAACTAACTTTATTATACCCGAATCTGGGTTTCGAGACTATTACTTATTTGTGCCCTAATCTAGGTGTATGATTTCAAGAATGGGTTTCTATTTATCCATCACAAATGCCCGAATCTGGGTCAAAGAATACCATAGAGAAGATTATTATAAGTTTTCATGAATACCCGAATCTAGGTCTCGAATTTCTAAGTTTTCAAGTTTCATTAATACCCGAGAATGGATCAGTGGGTTTCTACTATAGATATTCAGATAATGATTTTTGGATTTAGCCCTTTATGAAATCTCTCTTGAAAATCTCTTTCCAACATTTATACCCTTATGATAAGGAGGAATTTCCTAGCAACAAATTTTAGACATTCCAGCCAAATGGTTGAAGTTAAAATTTTGATTATCTCTCATCACGGATAAAGATGGGATTTAAATGTTTGATATAAACTACATTTCATGTGATTAACAAGATGATTTTTTAATCAATACAAATAATATGCATAGATTTGCATGACGATTTCAAGCTAAAAATTGAAAATGTTGTTTGCTTCATACTTTTCAGGGAAATCAGCACAGCAAAGAGAGATGAAAGGTTCAGCAAGTAGATAAATCAGTGTATGAGCTATCAAAAAGCATTTCAGAAGCGACATTACAAAAAAGAATTACAAATCAGGTGATATTTACAAAGTTAATATGATTTACATAGCTCATGAAATTATTACAAAACTTGTGAAGTTATTCACATATATACAAGACACATTTATACATTTCAAAGATACAAATATGTCATAAGTCTTGAGCAGCCATGTTAAGATTCTCATATATCAATGGATCAACTATGTGACGAATCACGGTGCAGAGGACTTCTTTAAGTTTCTTTTCCTTCTTCCATACTCTGTCTGCGTCATCGATTGCATCAATATTTGTCTTCAGAGCGTAGTTGAAAGCTTTGTTGGCTCCCCTAAGGGTCTTGTTTTCCCTCTCAAATTCCACGATGCACTTCTAAAGGAAGTAATTATCGCGTTAAAGTTTCTGAATCTTGGCTGCATACTCGTTGATACTCTGTGAATATTTCTCCTTTTTGTTGCTCATCAAAATACTTAGCTATTTTGAGCTTAACTCTCCTGCACCAGTTACCCACAATTGTAACATCCCTATTTTTTGATAACATTATTCAAAAGATTCAATTAGATAAATTAACTAGAATAATGATGATAAGGGGATTGAGATTTGAATAAACTATATGATGGGTCGTGCTTAATAATAAAATTTAATGGGCTTAAATTGAGTTATAGTTTAATCAAATTACACATGGGCATATTAGCAAATTAGCCAATCTATTATACACAACTACGACCTTTTGTAATTGCCCATCCAGTTCCATTTTCATCTTTCCACAAACGCAAATCAAAACTAAATAGAGTCGGCCATTAACAAGGAGGAAAAAGGAGAAATTTCTATCTAAAGCTAAGGATCAAAGCTAGGAAGGATTAATCAACAAAAAATCTCAAATTCCTTATCAAGTATAAGGTGAATAATAATTCATTTCATCTCTTTTTGGCTTTATAATCATATGATTTTGTATTTGGGTATTTATTTTGTTTCTAAGATATATTGGATGATGATATGCTTAATTATGAATTGTTTGATTTAAACAATTGATTTGTACATAAAATTTGTGCAGTTTTAGGGGCAAAACAGTGGGTTATTGATTTTAAAATGCCATGGAAAATTTTTATGTTATGTAAAACATGATTTTGGAGATTTGTTTTAATTTTCAGAATTTTCCAAGCTATGGAAATTTTATTATGAATTTTTGATGCTAAATATGAAGTAATTGGGTTAAAAATTTATTTTGAATATTTCAGGAAGAAATTGGGTCTAAAATTTTAATATGTTTGATTAAATGATGAAATCGAATTTCTATGATTTTTGGGGATATTTCCTAATTGATTTACTAAAGAAAGTAAATTATTTTAAAAGAGGGACTTTTCTGCAAATATTGGTTTTGTCATATGGAAGGGTTTAACGTTATAAAGCTCTGATTTAAATCTACTTAAAGCGGCAGTTTTTAATGGTAAAGTATTTGAAAATTTTTAAAAACACCTATCAAGGAGTTACAACTAGTGGGTTAGTTATAAAGCAATTGCCATGTTTAGCTATAAATCAGCATTTCAGAAAAAGATGGTTCCGCCTATTTCGGAGGCACCTTTCGACTCCTTTACCTCCATGCCAAATTAGTCGAAACCATCTCTGTCGAAACCCACATAGTTGGAACTAAGGCACATGGTATCAATGGAATTGATACGAAGAGAATGTGTAAGTAGCGGAAGGTAGGGTGTCGAAAGCTATGCTTTCATCAGAGTCGAAACCAAGGTTCAGTTTTAAAAGGATAAACACCTGCCTAGTTTTTGAAGGACTTTCAACTGAGTCGATACCCTATAGAGTCGAAACCTCAGTTTGTTTTCTAAAGTTAAATTCCTGCCTTGTTTTACTTAAACCTTTCCACATAGTCGAAAGTCATGCTTTCGAAAGGGTTTTTATAAATAGCTTTCGAAGGGGTGCCTTTTTCTTTAAATAAGAAGCTTTCGAAAAGGATGGTTCCGACCTAGTTGAAACCTAGCCGCCATTTTCCTTCCGAAGTATTGAAGTTATCAATGCCTTCGAAAAGTTAACTTTGCTTTTACCTAGGTTAAGCCGCTTCCTAATTGCTTACGAAATGGATTGAGGGTTTCGAAGGTGATGGAGTCGAAAGGGAGTTTTGACTATGTCCTTCGAAGTTTTAATTTTTAAAGGTCTTTGCTTTCGACCAGATGTTTCCGACACCATCAACTTTTCCCCAAATTAATTTTTGTTGGTTTTGAAAGAGATAATTTCGTATATAACCATTTTGACCGAAATGATGTTTCTAAAGAAAAAACCCAATGCTTTCGAAAGGGTACTTTATTTGTTTCGAAGCTATGTTTTAAAGAATGTTTTCTTGATACCATCGAAAGGTATCATTGGTTTCTAAAAATATATGCTTAGAGTTTTGAAAAGAGGTATTTATGCTTTCGAAAGAGGTCATCCAGTTGTTTCGAAAGTGATGTTTTAAAGTTTCAAAACAAATAACCCATTCCCATTTTTAAAGGAAAAAACCATAGCATAAATAAAGATTTTGGAAATATAATTTACATTGTTATTAACCCATAAATGTATGTTGGGGAAGGGCAGAATAACTAGTTAAGCTGACCTAGTAGTGAATATAACTTAACAGATGTTAAAATATTAATTAAAGATATTGGAAGGGGCCAATAGGTTTACGGTAAGCCCATGAAAACCATATGATATTGGTAGGGACCAATAGGTTCATAGTCATCCCATGAAAACTATGATTTGGTACTGGCAGGGGCCAGTAGGTTTGTAGTTAGCCCATGAAAACTAAATCCGGATTAAGATATTGACAGTCAGTCAATAGGTTCCTATTTAGCCCATGAAAACTAGGATAAGAGATAAGGTATCGGAGTTACCAATAGGTTCTTAGTGATCCCATGAAAACTATGATATTGGACAGATAGTCCATAAACATTTAACAGATTAATAGTAATCCTAGAACCTATAATTGATACAGATAGTCAGAATGAATGGGGATGGGTAATCCGGATTTGATTTACATGTTTTGCATATCATCATAAAGTTTTTGAAATATTATGTTTTAACCATTGTGGATGAAGGAGCACAGTATATGGTTTTAAAAATGTTTTAGGATGCTAGTGAGGGGAAAACCCGTTCCACTAAGCAGCGTGGCCTCACTAGATATCTAAATGGTTTGGGATGGTAAATTATTATTCATACCAAGATTTATGTCTAACTCGAAGTTTTTGTTTTCCCTTTAAACTCTCAGGTACTCAATTTATTTTGAGTAGTTTGAGAGTTAAAGTTTCCAGGTGTTCTTTTAGACGAATAAAGCTTCCTAGGACATGCAGGAGGCAAGCTTGTTATTAGACTTCTTTTATTTCCGCTGTGTGTTTTGTTGGTAAAGGAATATTGTTTTCTTGCCTATTTATATACTCTGATCTACCAAGGGGCATCTTCATATGTCGCTCTTGGCGTATTTTGTAATAATTATATGTTATCTGAACATGGTCTGTGAATTAGGATTATGTAATCAATTTGGAATATTTTGAAATGGAATGTGGAATTTGTTTGTTGGTTAAATTTTTTCCATATTCTTGTGTTTCTGTGTATCAATGTATCTAATATCGCTGTATTTGGTCGCCGAGGATTAATAACTATGGATGACTGCAGCATCCGTAGCCGTTAGTTTTGGGCCTCCAAGTATGGGGATGTTACAAGTTGGTATCGGAGCATAGGTTTATGAAACTTTAAAGGAAACTTAAACCTAAAAGTTTTTTCAAACATAATCCGATGAATCAGATAATAAGATTGGGGTTTGGGTTAACGCTATAATAACGCACTTGTATTTGATATATATATATATATATATATATAGTTATATATATATAAGTACAAATTCCCCGCTCTCTTAGACTGTTCTTTTGTATCTTACTAAGGCTCGTATGTAGATTATGAGAAAGGAGACATGGAAGTAGGAAATGGAAGAGGAAATCTCAATGGAGGAAGCAACACAACTACTGGAAATGCTCGACCCACTACAGGAGGAATCTGGGTCGACAGGCTAACGCTAGTAATCAAATTGCTAATGCCAATGTGAGTATTGGAAATCCACCAATAGATAGGGGGCGATGTATCAGTTCTTTGTTGGTTTGATGCAAGCTGGAGCCGCTGTTGCTGGAAATGCAGGATGAGCTAATCCCATGGCTTCGGTTGGGAATAATCATGCTTTGCTAAGTATAGATTACACCAGTTTGGGTGGGAAGCCATTCTTGGGAACGGAGAGTGCCATAGAGGTTCAGAATTGGGTGTTGCATTGTGATCGTATATTTACTGATTTGGGTCTGAATGATGGGAAAAAGAGAAGGTTGGTCTCTAGACAGTTGCATGAGTCAGCACTACATTGGTGGAATAGTGATATGCACGTAAATGTGCATATTTTCACCACCATATTTAATCTATCCAAATTAAATAAATGATCATATTGGGTATTTTAACTTGTTTAAACCAAAATCTAAATTATTTTCAAATAGTCACATATTCATCTTCATATAGGGGCAAAATGGTCATTTTTATGCATTTATTAAATTATAAAAAAATTAATTGGAAATTTCTATATTATTTTGTAGGAATTTGGATTCATATACAAGTGGCTTCATGAAGATATAAACATGCACAAGAGTGAATACAAATGAATGGAGATGGAAATAATTCAAAACAAAGATCATGGAGGACCCCACTTACCCACCTACCTTAATGTAGACTTAGGAGCTAATGCACATGAAAAAAGGCCATTAAATCTTCATGCACACTAAATGGATGATTATATGATGCTAATGATTACTTGGCCACCACATTTCCTAAGGGGGTATTTTGGGCATTCTCCAAAAAAATGAATTAGGATTTAACACATGTATAAATGCCCCTTATGTTTCATGCAACCCTCTTCTTCTTAGTCTCTCTTTAGTTAGTTTTTAGCTTAAAAATAAAAGAAAGCTCTCTTTCTCTTTTCATGGTACTTAGCCATT
The DNA here is from genome assembly GCA_030737815.1 of Allium fistulosum. NCBI lineage: Eukaryota > Viridiplantae > Streptophyta > Magnoliopsida > Asparagales > Amaryllidaceae > Allium > Allium fistulosum. The sequence continues at coordinate 1,284,809,976 of CM060903.1, read as the reverse complement.
TTTATTTCTTGTAATTTTTCTTTTCTTTCTTATGCAATTCAATATATGCTCTTTTCTCTTACATGCTTCTCTTCTTATGTTGTAGTGTAGATTTCTTTTCTTTTGTGCAAGTAGAATAGTTCTCTTTTCCATTAGCTTTCATTTTTCTTTCTTTTTATTTCATGTTGCAAGCTACATTTGTTAATCAAATGACAAATATGAGAGGCTAAACCCCTTTAATTTAGGTGTAATGAAGCTCTCTAATTATGTAGCTTCAACAAGTTGTTAATTCATGCTCTCTTTTTGTGCTTAGTAAGAATGATTGAAGTGGTGTAATTGTTGTTTTTGCTTTGAATTAGATAGCCTATATTGTTGACACCAAATTGGCTATGCTTAAACAATCACTAACACTAATTGCCTCTTCATCAAAATATGATTATGGCAAAAGAAAGTGATTTGAAATTAAAATTTGATGGTCTATATTTATAATCAATAGTTAATAGGCCATACTTAAAATAGATTTCATTTTCATTGTCAAGTTTCATGAATGTTAGTAAGTGGTTTAAGGGGTGCGTTATAGTTTGATGACTTATGTTGGCTAATCAATAGCACAAATATGTCATACTTATGATAAGCTCATCAATTAAAGCACTAATGACCATAAAAGAGAGATCATGATTTCATATATATTGAACTACATGATCTAAAGAGTGGATTTATTCTCTAAATTGTCACTTAACTCTTATATTTGCTTCTCCTTTTCTGTTAGTTAGTTAATTCTCTAATTCTCTAGCTTAACTTTCACTTGAAATTGGTATGATTTGATTCAATTGAATTTTTAAAATCATCAATTCCCTGCGGATCGACCCGTATTTGCCACGTACTACAAGTGTACGTCGTGCGCTTGCGGTTATATTTTATTTCAAAATTTATCAGCATTTTTCTAATCAATAGAAAATTTTCCGTTAAACAAGTTTTTGGCGCCGTTGTCGGGGAATAGTTTTGATTTTGATTTTCTATTCGTCGAATTATTTGTTGTTTGATTTTTGTGTGTTTGCATTTAAAAAAAAATAATTGTGTGTTTGTGTGATTTTTGTTTACATTTGTTTGTGTGCATGTTATTGTAGCCCATCTATTTTCATTTGCATTTTCATATTAAAAAAGAGAGCATATACTATTTTAAAAAGAAAAAAATTATTTCATTGCATTTTCAAATACGTTTTTTTAAATTACATTCTTCATTTTCTTCTTTTGGTTTACACTGTGCATACATTGCTGTTCACTGTTTCATTGCTGTGTACCGTGCGCATTACTGCTTCTGGCATCACCACTGTCTTCTGTTCCACACATTGCCTACCTCTCTACGTTCACTGCTGAACTTCGCTCCTCCATATATATAACAGCAGTCATTCCCCCTACCATCATTTGCCCTCCTTCTTCTTACATATCCAACACACTTCCTCGTCACTCCTTCGACCAAGAACAACAGCCTCACTGACAACAATCCGTATCATATACAATCTACTCTCCGCTGTGAAAAACCAAAACTCCACCATCTTACAACCAGCGACTACACTTCATCATTCCCACAGCCTCGACAGTGACTTCACTGCATTCCACCAACCACCACAATCACAACTCTACAACCCATTATTTCCTCCATCACCAAAACTGCTGCAGTTTCGGTTCTCCTCAACACAAAACTCTTCAGTTCATCACCATACCCACAGTCCAACCCCCATTGCTGCTGCACATCCACACCCACCACACCCTTCATTGTCAACTATTGCTTCACCACTCCAACTTCTGACCATCCCCTTCCTGATTTCATATCTCCACAAACTCCTTTTCATTACCCTGCAATAAGCATTTCATACAACTTCAACAATCACCATAAACATTCACACAACTGCTCCAGCATACAACAGACCTTTGCCACTCCATTTCATCAAGCAAATCATACTCACCCATCAACCTGACTGTCATACAAACAACCCACTACCAAACCACCACTTTAAAATCTACTTGAATTCCCACTGACTACATTCACTTAAATTCATCATTCGTCAACTCCACATCTCCACTGACAACATCTACCCTCAGACTGTCACAACTTTGAATCCACTTCAATCTACCATCTCCTCACAATACAAACACCACCACTTAACCACAGTTTTGCCACCATACCATCTCATACAAATTACCTTACTGCCACCTTACTTGCCCCTCCTTTTGTCAGCAGTTCTGACTTTTGCCCAAAACTGCCTCTGTCAACAGAACTTCCAATTCACCATTCTTGCACCACACATTATCACTGTGCAACTCCAAGCATCTACCATCACATTACTGCGGCACATAACAACTCCAACCTTCAACCAACATACCCCTTCACAGTGCCATAGCAACAAGAACATCATCTCTCAAATCCACTAACCAGTTACTGTAATACCACTTCTGCCATAAACTCTACCATCAATACAACCATCAGCCTCCCTCTACCACCTCTCAACAGCTCAAAACCCACACTTTTCACTGTTTGAACCATCAGAAGCACTGAAACCTATAGCATTTCATCACCATACAACTACCCTTTGCCACAATAAAAAAAATGTTGTTGCATTACCATAATCCTCTGCATATCCACTGCATATTACCATCAACGGCAGACTTCCACATCCATTCCCTTGCTGTAAATTGCATACAATCTTCACCGACCGCCTCTGCCTCAACATCCATCCGCAAAACCTGTGCTCCAATCAACCACTATAGTTTCCACTGTCTCCCACAATCACCCTCACTTCACATCGAATCGAAATCAAACAATTACCGAAATCATCGAACCAACTTCATCATCATCCCCACGAACACCTGAACCGCTTCAAAGCTACAACTTCATCTCGCCCAAATTACACACACAACTTCTCACTACACTTCGCCTACAATCCAATCATCGAAATTCACAGACTTCACACTTCAGAACACAATTTTCGACCAATCAACCAGCAAATCGTGCACCTTCAATCTCCTTTCGCAAAACCACGAAGCCGAAATCCTATCCCCAAATCGCCTGCAACCATTCCCAAATTGAACACCCTAAACTTGCGCGATTTCGATTTCAATTTCAGTTTCAATTTATTTGTAATTATGATATACGAATCGTGGTTTAATAAAATGGAAAGTTTGAATGAATTTGGGTTTGCCTAAAATAAAACGAAGTGTTTGAGTTATTCTTGTGCCAGGTTTGTTATTTGGATTCTAATATAGAAACTTGGGCTGGGTTTGTTTTGATTAAAGTTTGTTCTGTCATTACAAAAAGAAGGGGGGAGATTTCCTTTGTATTCTTTTTATCACTTGCTAAAAAAATTAGTCTAAAATCTTCTTAAAAGAGTGTTTATTAAAAAAAACAAGTCTCAATTTGTCTTATTTTTCAATTTGTTTTGTTTTCACTTTCTTTTTTTTGTTGTGTTTTAGTTTCTTCTTTGATATAAAAAAACTGTATATATATCTTGTCTTTATTTTCAGGTAGCCAAAGCAGATTCGAAGAGTTGCTTGCTTCGCCCTGCCAAAAATAAATTGCTTGATTTGCTCTGCTTGCCCAAAAAAAATGCTTGCTTGCTATATCTAGTGTTTTTATTTGCCTTGCATTGTTGTTTGCTTGCATTTGAAAAAAAAATCAAAAACTCATTTCATCGTAGTTGCATTGTTAATACACGTTTAATTTCTACTTTGCATTTCATCTTAGATTTTGATTAATAATAACCGTTAGAAATCAATAACTTTTAATTGTATATTGATAATTTGTCCTTTTTCGACAATTTAATTTCTTGGTGACTAGGCTACGGCAGAGCAATAATCAGTTATAAATATTACGATGATTCGTAAATATTATACTGAATTATTTCTCTGAAGGTACATAACCTTCGGTTGCAGTGCTACGGTGATTCATGGTTCACCGATAAATCATGTCCGTTACCTGGCTGAGAACTATCTTGTTGAATTAAGACAATTTGTGATTATACAATTTTGGGTTAACTTAGGATAAATAATTTTTAATTAACCCTTGCATTCATTTAGTTGCATTAGTTCATGCATATTTAAAAAAAGAAATTCTAAATCCAAAACTAAAAAAAATTGTTAATATTCCTGTTCTTTTTCTTTGAATTTTTAAAATCCTTTTCCTTTGAAATTTCAAAAATCCAAAATATATGTATAAGTTCTTTTAAAAAAAAAACAATTAAAAAAAACCAAAATACAAAACAAAAATCAATTTTCCATTTTGAAAAAATAAATTCTATCTGTAAATATTTTTCCTTTATAAAATAAAAAAACAAAAACATTCTTGAAAATGTCCGAGTTTCCCCACTTACGTGAATTGTGCATTAGTTGTGAAAATCAATATAATCCTTATAATTTCACACCAAATTCGTATGGATATTTTAACAACAACTATTGTTTAAACGATTCAAATTTTGAACCACAAAATTTTCAAAATGATGAGCAACTTTCTACTCTTGAAAATAGCATTTCATCTTTACTTGAACTCTCTACACAACAAAATTAAAGTATAAATGATTTGTGTAATTCGTATTTGTGTGATAACGCGATTCAAAGTTTTCAAGGATTTCAAAATTTGAAATCAATTCAAAATTCAAACGATTTCGATTATAATCCATGCCAATTCAATTTCGAACTCCAAATTGAATTTCAAACTCAAAATGAAAATGGAAACAACTTTTCAAACGAATTTGGCAATGGGAATAATCTCGACTACGATGCGATTGAAAATTTTGGTTCTCAACAAATCCAAATCGAAAATTCTCAAGTTAATAACTATATATTTGATTTTGTTGAGCAAATGAACGAAATTTACGATGACCACACAGATTCGTTGTTCGAAACAGATATGAAACAACGTGAAAAACAAAACCAAATCCGAACATGTGACGAGTCAAACGATAATCCATCTTTTACCCAAATCGACAAATTTCAAACAACAAATTTTGAAATCGAAAATGACAATCTTAATGAAGTTGTTGAAAAAGGTAATTGAGTTGGATTTCAATTCTTTTAAGGGTGTTAAACTTGATTTATAATTCGATCTTCCTTTTCCCGATTTTGAAAATTTGAATACAACAACTTTGGATTTTGAAAACGTTATACACAATGAAGTTGTTGATAACCCAATAAAGGAAGATGAATTTAACGAACACGATTTCTTTGGACTTTTTGAAAACGAGTTGTTGAATTCTGAAGGGGAAGATATCGATCACCACTTTGATTTTGAAATCGATAATTCAAAATAAGTTTTCAACGACAAGCTTGAAAATCAATTTGGTGAAATTCAACAAATCGTCCTATCTACCCCAAAAATCATTAAAAACAAAACAACTCGCACGATTTTCAATAAAATGACATTTGTTTTTCCAAATCCACATTCAACTTCGAAATCTTTTATGATTTGGTTTTCTGAGCTTAAGTTGTGTCTCACATACTTGACGAGACAAATGAATCGGTCTTTGGAATACCGTTTCATTTACTTTTTTGACGATATACATTCTGATCTCATGTAAATACCGTTAATTTTCATTTAAATAAAGGTCATGTTTTTATTTTTATTCTCCTTCCACTTGGGTTGACTGTGGGGACACAGTCAAAATCAAGTGTGGGGGGAGACTCGTCTTCTTTTGGATTTTTCATGATTAATTTTTCATTTTTCTTCCAACATTTAATTTTTTTTTAACCATTTTGATTTATTTTTAAAAAGAACACTATAGGATAAATATATGGTTTTGGTTAATTAATTTGAATTTTTTGAAAATTTATTTGTCTTAACAAAAATAAAAATAAGGTCTGATTACAAATGACGATAGTTTAACTAGTATATAGGAAGATTCATTCGTGTTAATTATGAAATATATCCTAATTGAAAATCTTTGTTTAAAAGAGTGGTGAATTTAAAGTAAATGATATAACATTTTTTTGTCTTCTAAGTTAAGTGGTGCTAAGATGATTTTGCAAAACTTTCTTTAATATATATATATTTCTTGTATATATGTATATATTTTTAATAAACACCTAGAGTCATGTGTTCACACTCGTGTGTTCACTTGCCATGCTCTGTACCCTTCTCACGTAAGCCCGAAAGACAGTGCACGATCGGTATATCTGGCCTCAGTTTATCTGAGTTTGGTGTGTATATATAAAAATTCTTTTTAATAAACGCCTACAGTCAATAGGTGTTCACACTCGTGTGTTCACTCGCCATGCTCTGTATTCCCCTCACATCAGTCCGCAAGGCAGTGCATGGGTAATATATCTGGCCTCAGTGTATCTGAGTTAGGCGTACGTAAATATTGTTAATATCAACAAAATTTTCAAAAGAAAAAATGGAGAGAGTAAGAAAATGAAATCCAAGCACTATTTTAACTTATTTGATTTGATTTGTTATTGAAATGAAATGAAATACCACTTTGATAAACTTTGATAATCAACTAAGGATCCATTTCATGGTTACAGTGTGTTATCAACCGAAACAACAAGTGAAACTATAGTATATTTTCTTTGATAACTTCATTTTTTGTTGGAAATTTTGACAAGTAAATGACTTAAATTTTCAAAGATAATAACCAAACCTATATTTAACTTATTTGTGTCAATTTAAAAGTAAATCCTTCATTGTAAATATTTTCAAAAACTCGCATTCATCTCTTTGTAAATAAATCTTGCATTTTGTAAATATTTTCATCCTGCATTTGGATTTTATGGGTAGTATCCGCTGAAAACCCTCACGAGACAACACTCGTCCTACTGAGGATACCCAGAGGTTTAACGGCTCGTTGCATACGCTTAATGCAATCGTGCTCCCTACGAAAACAGATTTATCTTAGTTTTTCTTTATTCGAGGACGAATAAAAGATAAGTATGGGGGTATTTGATGTGCACGTAAATGTGCATATTTTCACCACCATATTTAATCTATCTAAATTAAATAAATGATCATATTGGGTATTTTAACTTGTTTAAACCAAAATCTAAATTTCTGTCAAATTATCACATATTTATCTTCATATAGGGGCAAAATGGTCGTTTTTGTGCATTTATTAAATTGTAAAAAAATTAATTGGAAATTTCTATATTATTTTTTAGGAATTTGGCTTCATATACAAGTGGCTTCATGAAGATATATACATGCACAAGAGTGAATACAAAGGAATGGAGATGGAAATAATTCAAAACAAAGATCATGGAGGACCCCACTTACCCACCTACCTTAATGTACACTTAGGAGCTAATGCACATGCAAAAAGGCCATTAAATCTTCATGCACACTTAATGGATGATTATATGATGCTAATGATTACTTGGCCACCACATTTCCTAAGGGGGTATTTTGGGCATTCCCCAAAAAAATGAATTAGGGTTTAACACATGTATAAATGCCCCTTATGTTTTATGTAACCCTCTTCTTCTTAGTCTCTCTTTAGTTAGTTTTTAGCTTAAAAATAAAAGAAAGCTCTCTTTCTCTTTTCATGGCTACTTAGCCATTTTTATTTCTTGTGATTTTTCTTTTCTTTCTTATGCAATTCAATATATGCTCTTTTCTCTTACATGCTTCTCTTCTTATGTTGTAGTGTAGATTTCTTTTCTTTTGTGCAAGTAGAATAGTTCTCTTTTCCATTAGCTTTCATTTTTCTTTCTTTTTATTTCATGTTGCAAGCTACATTTGTTAATCAAATGACAAATATGAGAGGCTAAACCCCTTCAATTTAGGGGTAATGAAGCTCTCTAATTATGTAGCTTCAACTAGTTGTTAATTCATGCTCTCTTTTTGTGCTTAGTAAGAATGATTGAAGTGGTTTAATTGTTGTTTTTGCTTTGAATTTGATAGCCTATATTGTTGACACCAAATAGGCTATGCTTAAATAATCACTAACACTAATTGCCTCTTCATCAAAATATGATTATGGCAAAAGAAAGTGATTTGAAATTAAAATTTGATGGTCTATATTTCTAATCAATAGTTAATAGGCCATACTAAAAATAGATTTCATTTTCATTGTCAAGTTTCATGAAAGTTAGTAAGTGGTTTAAGGGGTGTGTTATAGTTTGATGGCTTATGTTGGCTAATCAATAGCACAAATATGACATACTTATTATAAGCACATCAATTAAAGCACTAATGACCATAAAAGAGAGATCATGATTTCATATATGTTGAACTACATTATCTAGAGAGTGGATTTATTCTCTAAATTGTCACTTAACTCTTATATTTGCTTCTCTTTTCTTTTAGTTAGTTAGTTAATTCTCTAATTCTCTAGCTTAACTTTCACTTGAAATTGGTATAATTTGATTGAATTGAATTTTTAAAATCATCAATTCCCTGCAGATCGACCTGTATTCGCCACGTACTACAAGTGTACGCCGTGCGCTTGCGGTTATATTTTATTTCAAAATTTATCGGCATTTTTCTAATCAATAGAAAATTTGTCGTTAAACAAATAGTGTCACTGACAGAGTTACGGAAGAGCAGTTAACTTGGGCTGATTTTAAAACGAGATTTGAGCAGAAGTTTGTATCTGAGTTTGCCAAGTCTGAGCCGATGAGGAAGTTTATGGATTTAGTGCAAGGGGAGATATCAGTAGTCGGGTATGCTACTTGTTTTGAAGAGCTGTCTCGATTTGGTTATGCTGTTATAGATACCGACATCAAAAGGAATGAGAAGTTTATCCGGGGATTGAGGCCTGAGCTTGCTAGAATGACCATAACACATGTCCGTGATTCTTTTAATATAGTGGTGGAGATGGCCATTCGCCACGAGGAGTTACTTGCTGATTTAGCTAAAGAGAAGTCAGTGGAAACATAGGGTTCTCAAGGGAAGAAAAGGAAGTTCTTTAAAAAGAAGGGAGCCCAGAAGGGAGCCCAGAAGGGAGATGCTTCTAATAAGTCAAATGCTGAGGTAGTTTACTATAAGTGTGACAAGAAGGGTCACTTTGCGAATGAATGCCGGTCAGGAAATGGGAAGAAAGCTGCGAGTAAGAAGAATGTGAAATGCTTCAACTGTGATCAAGTTGGGCATTAAAAGAATCAGTGTCCAGAGCCAGTTAGGGAGGACAAAGGAAAAGTTTTCGCTATAGGACCAGCTAGGCCTACTGCGGCTGATAAAGGAAAGACTATGATGGAAGGTACACTTTTGATTCAGAGTATTCCAGTTAAAGTACTTTTTGATACCGGAGCATCACATTCATTTATATCTCAGTGTTTGGTTGATAGATTATGTTTAGAACACATCTACCTTGTTACTTCCTTAAGGGTTGTGAATCCAATAGGAGGATATGCAACTCTAGGATTAAGATGTGACCAGTTAGAACTTGATTTGTTAGGTCATAAATTTGCATGCAGTTTGTATGTTATTGATTTCGTAGATTTCAGAATCATTTTGGGAATGGATTGGTTGGGTAGGTATGAGGCTAGAATATTTTTCCAGGATAAAGAGATATCACTGAGACACCCTGATAGTCATAACCGAGTGATATTCTCAGTAGAGAATACTGACCGGAGTGTTAGTGCTATGCTTAATGCTATGGAGGTTAGAAATGAGTTAAGTCAGGTTCGGGTAGTAAGAGAGTTTGCATATGTCATTGAGCCAGTCACTAGACTACCTCCGAAAAGAGCCATTGAGTTTAGAATAGATCTTGTGCTAGGAGCTGAACCTATAAGTAGACCACCTAGCAGGATGACACCAACTGAGATGAGGGAATTGAAGGTGCAGCTGGTGGATCTAGAAGGAAGGAGTTTTATTAGACCAAACAGTTCGCCTTGCAGAGCGGCCGCGGTGTTCGTAAAGAAACCGGATGGGTCGTTAAGGATGTGCATTGACTATCGCAAGTTAAACGAAAGGACAATTAAGAATAAGTATCCTTTGCCAAGAATAGATGATCTATTTGATCAGTTGAGTGGAGCCAAAGTATTTTCCTAGTTGGACTTAGCGACAGGTTTCCATCAGTTAAGTGTGGCGGAGGACAATATTCCTTTGACAGCATTTTGAACTAGGTATGGATCATATGAGTGGTTGGTGATGCCATTTGGATTAACAAATGCACCTGCTTTCTTTATGGATTTGATGAACCGAGTTTTCCGAGAGTATTTAGATAGGTTTGTCTTGGTGTTTATAGATGACATTCTAGTCTACTCTAGGGATGAGAGAGAGCATGAAGTTCATCTTAGAGTGGTACTTGAGACGCTGAGACAAAATCAGCTAAACGCGAAGTTTACTAAGTGTCATTTCTGGAAAAAGGGGTAAAATTTCTTGGTCACATGGTTTTAGAGAAAGGATTGTCTGTCAATCCAGATAAGATCGAAGCCATGAATAACTAGAAGAGACCAGAGACGGTGAGTTTTCTTGGACTCGCTGGCTACTACCGAAGATTCATTAAGAATTTCTCACGGATAACAACACCCTTAACTAAGCTAACTAGGAAGGAAGTGAGATTTGTTTGGTCTGACAAATGTGAGGAGGCATTCCTTAAGTTAAAGCATTTTTTGACCAATGCATCCGTGTTAGTAGTTCAAGACGGAAACCAAGGATTGGTGGTGTATACTGATGCATGTGGAACTGGATTAGGAGAGGTGTTGATGCAGAATGGTAAAGTTATTGCCTAGGCATCTAGGAAGCTTAGACCGCATGAAGTTAAATACCCTATTCATGATTTGGAGTTGGCAGCTGTGATCTTCGCATTGAAGATTTGGAGATATTATCTCTTAGAGGAGAGATTTGAGTTGTATACCGATCATAAGCCTTTATGGTATTTATTCTTTCAAAAGGAGTTGAATATGAGGCAGTAGAGGTGGCTGGAGTTTTTGGCTGCATATGATTTTGGTATAGAATATACACCAGGAAAATGTAATAAAGTGGTTGACGCTCTTAGCAGGAAACATCAGAATGTGGTTTTACCTATGTTAGCGGAGTGGGAGGATTTAGAAGCTTTAGTCGGTTGCAATGTGTAGTTAAGATCGACTGCTGGTTCTAATCAAAATACCGGCAAATTACCTTGTTTAGAAGTTCGACCAGTATTGATTGAGAAAATTGCTTCTAAGCAGAAGGAGGATCAGGATTAGCTGAAAGGATCAGAAGACTGGAGGTTGCAACAGAGATCGATGATTTAAAGGATATTAACCTTGACCAAAAAGGATGGCTGAGAAAGAAGGGACGTGTAACATCCCCTATCTAGAGGCCCAAAGCTAAGCGCTACAGATGCTACAGTCATCTATAGTATTAACTTCCGGAGACTAAATACGACTATGTTAATGGTATCTATAATATCAGAAGCACTTGAATACGAAACAAATCACAGATTTAAAAACAAAATTTCCATTACATTTCAAAACAGATGTTCCATATTCAGATTACATAATCCCACAATGATAAAATATACTTATTGCAAAATACGCCAAGAGAGACATATGAAGATGCCCCCTAGGATGATCAGAATCATATAGTCATAATTGACTTAATACATATACAGCGGAAATAAATAACAAAACAAAGAACTGCAACTCCTAAATAGCTATCCGTTAGCCTCTTGCTCGCCTCCGGTAGCTTTATTCGTCATCCTACTAAAACCTAAAAGAACCTTAACTCTCAGCCTACTCAAATCAATTTCGGGCACCCGAGATTTTAAGGGGAAAACATAAAATTCGAGTCAGACATAAAGCCTGGTGTGAATAATACTATACATCCCAGCTATTAATGTTAAGTGAGACCATGCAGCTTAGCGGAACGGGTTTCCCCTCACTAACATTCTTTTAAAACATATCTTTTGCAAATCTTTTCCTGCAACCACAACTGGTTAAATACTGTAAAGCATCATTATGTAAACATACATATTAGGTAATAAAAGAACTATCTGTTCGAACACTTATAGTTTTGTTTGGATGACTATTAACCTTTGGCTGACTCGGGCCTACCAGATAAAGTAACAAAATTTTATCTAACATCTGTTAGACACTCCACTTTTGGACGGTTTGTCCTTAACTATCTATTAAATACTCCTCTTCTGAACGGTCTGTCCCTAACTTAATATCTCCTAGGGTCACCTAATCCTAATGGTTTAGCTTTAATTGAAAGTACCCATTTCAAAACCATTGAAAGTATATCTTTTGAAACCAAGTAAAACCCTTTATTTATCTAGGCCGAAAGGCCAAAGCTTCCCTTTTGAAACCATACTTAACCCTTTCGAAACATTTTAAAAGCTTCCTTTCGAAAGCATTAATGACTTAGACATCATATCTCAAAGTACTTTAAAACATTGCCTTTAAAGACCTTGGAAAAACCTTCCATTTCAACTCTTTCGAAACCATCTGAAAATAATACCCTTTGAAATGACCCACTTCATATCAATTTTTTTTTAAACAGTGGCCATTTAATCAAGAAAATGTTATATTCCTATTTTCTTCTATCCAGGATCTTTATGCCAATAAGGATATTGGTTTGCTAAAATCATTTTAAACTTATATATATGAGGATACATAAGCTACTTCCTACTTGAATCAGAGTACACAAGTTTGGAAGAACAAATCTGTTTGGGGATCATTTTACAAAAATAATCCCTACATAGCAATTAAGTTTCAAAACTCAGGTCTTCTAAATATACATGGATTATTGCATGACTGTTGATTTCAGATCTAAAGACTTGGCATTTTACATGAATTCCCATAGTTTTATTACTGCTTGAACAGTGCTTTGGCTTGTGCATGTATGTGTGCATGTTCCTGTGCATGTGTGAGTCAGAAGGAGAGTTCAGGTGCTTTTATTTCCTTCTTGTTAACAAAATGTCCGAGTCTACCCTATACTTGTGTTATAAAACAGAGCTACAAACTTGACTCAAAACTCTTTAGTGCTGGCTTAACCCAGGCTCAAGAAAATGGCTATGTTAGCCCTATTCAGTTTGCACTATTTCTCAATAGAACACATTTTATTTTGGTTCCTTCTCTAAGGCAACTCAAAACCTTTTTGCCAGATTTTTCTTTACTTAAACATGGATTTTCTTATGTCAATTCTTTGGATATATATTCAATTCACAAATCCTTTATTCTCAGATTTTTCTACCATTATAGCCTAACTGTTCTTGAAGCTTAAAATTCATTTTCTTAGCAAAGCAGTTTTCAAAACAAAATACATAAGTTCCAGTTGATACATATAGATTCAACACTTACAAAACAGCAAATAACAATACATTGGTTTCTCACAGCAACTTAAACAAAATATCTTAACATAGTTCATCATGAATATTTAATTTACTTCAGCAAAATCCTTTAAAAATAGCATCCACTCCTTAAGCAGTTAAACATCCAAAGCCTGACCAAATCATTCCTACTTTCCTGCAAAATCACCATGAACTGCCCCATATAAACATGAGACACCCAATGGTGCATGAAACACACAAGGGTCAGACTAATTGTCTGGTATGAATAATCTAACTGAAAACATGATCTTATTCAATTCTATTTATATTTTAGTACTTTGTATGAATAAAGGAACTCAGTATCCTCTTTATGCATGTTTTTGTGAGGCATGTGCATTCATATCAGTGTTGCACAAATTATATATAAGCACAATCATTTAGTTCATAGAAAACAATCATAAGATTCACCAATAAAACATCATAAACCATCCAAAGCAACTATCAATTCAGTCATCAAGCCCCCTTTACACATTTTACTGGCCATCAGGGATTTTGCCCAAGCCTCTCCTGAACCTATTTCTATAGTTCACCATCAAATATAATAGGGTCTTTAGCTACTTTCTCTTTTTAAACACACACTACCAGGGACATCTCTCTGTTAACCCAGCACACTCAGGCCCCTGGGTATAAACATATCATGTGTGAGCTTGCAATGTTCCCCTTGCCAAGCTATATTTTGTAGCCCTAAGATCCAAATCCTTAGTTGAATTACTAAGTGTTAATTTTCCCCTTTTTATAATTGTGCTAACCCCTTCTGTATCTCACTTTCAATCAGAAGAAAAATAAACAATTCAACCAACAAATATTCATTCAGAGATGGGTAAGTCATTTTCTCAGAAGCAAACATTTAATCATGAAAACAGATGTGATTTCTTAGTATATCATTTTTCCTGTGGGTTACAATGGATCCAGTTGTACACATATGGTCCTAAGTGATTTACTAATTATCTTTTCTTACCTCTGGTTCAATCAGATTCATATTAATCTTGGAGATCTGGCTAAACCATAAGTATATTTTGATTTGGGTAGTTCATAAACATAGGAGCTCAGCACATGTACAACATTGCACTCCCACATTTTCTTTGGTTTTAATTAATATGAGACATAAGCAACAACACAATGTTGCAGCCTCATATTTCTTTCTATCTTCAGACCATATATTTACCACCTGAATCCGGGGATTTTATAAACAACTTTATGAAGAAAACTTATAAAAGAAATCACTCCATCTCAAAGTTAACCCATATCATAGATAAACATTTAAAACATGAATCCATGACTCTTATCTTTTGGGTAAATCATAGTGAGGGGTTTTACACTTAATCAGATCATTAACAAACCAAAGTCATCAAATCATAAAGCATAACTTGTAAAAGAAAATGAATTATTAGTTCAAATAGGCTGCCTCAATATTCAGGACTTAATGCCAAAGTTTTCAGTGAGGTTACTCACCCTTAATTCCTTTTTCCTAAGCTTTACTTTTCCTCTGCCTTCCTCTAACTCCAATGGCTAGTACTTCTTATCTTCTCTGGCTTATGTTCTTATTTTTTCCTTTAGGTTACGAAGAGCAAATGTATGATCTCACTATACTAAGCCTCTTCATATAAACCCTGACTGTCACTAGGGTTTTAGGGAATTACCCAATGTCAGTTTTGCCCCATAAGGTGATCTGCCCTACACTTGATTCATATATACAAGAAAAAAGGTATGTGGTCCTTATTATATATATATTTTCAGAAAATAACTTCATTCTTTTAATCTTACTCCGGGTCATGTTATCTTCATGACTTTAATTTTCCTAAGCAAAAGAATTGCTGGAAATGGATAAAGTGCCTATTTAAAGGTTCATACCATTTCCATGCAAGCCTTGTTTTCTACCTGCAATGTTTGACTGTATACATGTATAACATATGCATAGCTAAGTCTTTTATTTTTCTTTCTTTCTTTAAATAATTTTAAGTTTATTTCTGCCTAGCTTTTATTTTCTTTGTACCCTATTTTATTTAAAGATAAAATTCTATCTTCATGCATATGTATTTCTAAATCAGTTATTTTAATTTATTTATTGATTTCTGCTAAATTTTATTACACAGAAATCTGTGTGCATGTGTGTACACTGTCTTGTGCACATGTACATGTTTTAAACCATGTATCAGCAAATCAATTTCCTATTTCTATCTTTTCAATGTAATTTTAAACAAATATAAACTAAATTAAATCATGAAATTATTCACAAAAATCAGGGTTATCACACCCTTCGACTCCTTCAAAACCCTTTTGGGAACCACCCCTTCGAAACCACTTTAAATAACTTTCGAAAGCATCAATCCTTTAGAAACTCAAACCTTTCGAAAGCTCTTGGGTTTAATTTAAAACATATGGAAAAAACACCTTACGAAACCATTTCACTCGAAACCGTTCTCTTTCGAAACCATTGGGTTATACTTCAATCAGAACAAAGGGGTCATCTAAAACATCTAAGTCGAAAGCTTTTCTTTCGAAACCTATTCCTAAGTAAAGTAATGATGATGTTGAAACCATCCCTTTGAAAGTATTGGAGAAGTGGTTGATTTAAAAACAAAGTATACCTTACGAAATCATTGACTTCGAAAGGTAGAGAGGCGGTAGCTAGTGGTTTCATCACCTTCGAAAGCATCATTTAAAATAAAAGAGCGCAACCCATTCAAAACCTTTTCTTTAAAACACTTGACTCGGTTGGAAGCCAATCGAGTTGAAAGCTATCCTTTCGAAAGCAAAGTAGACGTTAAAACAAAAAGGCGCTTCGACCCTTTCGGAACCCCTTGGTTTTAACTCTTACCTTCCGCCTTTGTCCAATTCACTGTGTACCAACATGTTGATACTATGTGCATTGGTTTATGGAAGGAGGCAGAGGGTCTTAGTCGAAAGCTATCAGGGCGAAACCAAATTAGGCGAAACATACTTTTGGCATGAATGTCTAATTTAAACCCCTTTTAAGTAAACTTTTTAACTAATCTGCCTTGTTTGTCAAACAATTATTGGTTGCTAATTTTTCTTTTCTAAATGTGCCGCCACAATTTCAGAATTAAACTATAATTTTATTTTAAAAAATGCCCCTTCCTTAATTAAATATATAAAACATTTAAGTCTTATACCTTAAATAATTTTATATATTCATCAAAACACTTGGGAAAAATTCTATAAAAATTCCAGAAAATCCTTTTCAATTTTTTTTCTGACATATATAAATTTCAGACCCAAATAATTATTTATTATGCCGTAAATAATTTATAACCTAATAAATCATTTTCTTCACTAGAAATTAATATAAAATCCACATTAATTCAGAAGATTATGAAAATTGAAACACATTTCTAAAATATTATTTGTGATCTACATTTAATTTTTCAAGGCATTTGGATGTCATTTAATAGGGTTTTGATACCAAACATATCATAAAAACTAATATGAACATGTATAAATCATCAACAAGCATATATAAACTTCTAATCATTCAAAACATGGAATTATCATGCAAAATCATTTTGGGTTATCCTTAAATTCGAAAACTATAAGAAAAATGGGATGTAGTAATCATTCACCTTAGCTTTGTGATTAAAGATGTGAGATTTGATGTTGAATAAGTTGATTTACTTTTTCCTCTTGAAAATCCTAGCTTTATCTTCTCTTAAGATTAAAAATGGTGGCCATCCTTAGAGTATTTTTGCTTGAGAAAAATGAAATGAACGTGTGTTTAATTCCTAAGGGTTTAGGGTATAAGTTCTATCATTTTCCTATTTTGCCCTCCCTTATTTCCTAACACTTAAATCCATTATATTTCTTTAGTTTATTTTACATATAGGCACGGCTACCCTTGGTTAAATCAAATCCCAACCCATTAATCATCTTACATTATTTTATTTTATTTAGCTAATTAAATATCCTAAATAATGTTACTAAAAATATGGAGTGTTACAATCTGCCATCCTTAAAGAATTTCGTCCTCGAAATTATGATAAGGCACACAAAAAAACAATCAAAGGTAAAAAATACCATCAAACAAATCAGGATAAGCGTCTCTAATCCTGCTCTCAGTCTCCCATATACAGTCTCTAGCAGCGTCACTCCACTGGACTTTCACTAATCTGATTGTCTTGTTCCTCAACTTCTTCTCATCTCTCTCGACTATCCGGATACGCCTCTTAACTATAGTCATATCTGGTTCCACTACTAAATCTTCTAATACAGTCAGTGCTATAGTAGTGTCTGGATCCCTTACACATTTCCTCAGATGAGATACATGGAAAACATCGTGGACTCCCGCCAAACTACTCGGTAACTCTACTCTATATGCGAGTTTCCCGATTCTTTCTAAAATAGGGAACGGTCCTACGAACCTTGGTGCTAACTTCCCTGTCTTTCCGAATCTGATAACACCTTTCATCGACGGTACTTTGACGAAAACATGATCTCCAACTGGGAACTCTAAATCTTTTCGTCTTTTGTCTGCATAGCTTTTCTGCCTAGATTGAGCTTCCTTCATTCTTGCCATTATCAGCTCAATCTTTTCTGCTGCTTCTTTTACCAAATCAGAACCAAGAATCAATCTATCCCCAGTCTCTAACCAACATGCAAGGGATTTGCATGGTCTTCTATATAAAGCCTCAAACGACGCCATCCCTATACTAGGCTGATAACTATTGTTATATGAAAACTCGACTAGGTGTATGTGGTCTTCCCATGATCCCCCGAAGTCCAATACACAAGCTTGTAACAAGTCCTCCAAGACCTTGTTAACCCTTTTTGGTTGCCCATCTGTCTCCGGATGGTAAGCGGTACTCATCTTGAGCTTGATTCCCAAAGCTTCCTGTAGACTCTTCCAGAACTCATTAGTAAACAAAGAATCTCTATCACTAACAATACTACTAGGAATTTCGTGCAGTCTAACCACATTCTTCATAAATAACTTAGCCAATATAGGCGTCATCCTATTTGCCTTAACTGGAATGAAATGGGCACTCTTGGTAAATCTATCCACTATGACCCATATACTTTCATCCCCTCTATTAGATCTCAGCAACCCATCTATGAAATCCATAGAAATGGAATCCCACTTCCATACCGGAATGTCCAATGGCTGAAGCAATCCACTCGGCTTTTGATGTTCGGCTTTTACCCGTTGACAGTTCAAACACCGTTTCACACATAAGCCAACATCCCTCTTCATTCCTTCCCAGAAGAAACTTCTCTTCATATCTTGATACATCTTCGTTCCTCTTGGATGAATAGTGAGCTTTGAACAATGACATTCCTCCAAGCCTTCCTTCCTTATGTCTCCCACATTTGGAACACATAATCTGCCCTTCTTTCTCAACCACCCGTTCTGGTCAAGACTGAAATCCTTCAAGTCATCGCTCTCCATTTCTTCCCTTAACTTTCTGATCCGTTCAGCCAAAACTGGATCCTCCTCCTATTTAGAAGTTATCTTCTCAATCAATACCGGTCGGACTTCTAAACAAGGCAACGCATCTCCTTCTCCACTAGACCCAACCTCGGATTTGCACTGCACCCTACAAGCTGACAATGCTTCTAAATCTTTCCACTCAACAATCATTGCCAACATTGCATTCTGATGTTTTCTGCTAAGTGTATCTGCTACATTGTTTCCTTTTCCGGGTGTGTATTCAATTCCAAAATCATAAGCAGCTAAAAATTCCAACCATCTCCGTTGTCTCAAGTTCAGCTCCTTCTGAGACAACAAATACTTCAATGACTTATGATCCGTATAATGCTCGAACCTCTCTCCCAAAAGGTAATGCCTCCACAATTTCAAGGCAAATATAACTGCAGCTAACTCCAAGTCATGCGTCTGATACCTAACCTCATGTGGTCTAAGCTGTCTAGAAGCATAGGCAATCACTTTATCCCTCTGCATTAGTATAGCTTCCAATCCTGTTCCACACGCATCAGTGTAAACAACCAAATCTGGATTCCCCTCCGGAACCACTAACACAAGTGCACGGGTCAACAAATGCTTCAAGCTCTAAAATGCTTCCTCACACTTATCGGTCCATACAAACTTCACATCCTTTTGCGTTAGCCTAGTCATCGGAGCTGCTATCCGCGAGAGATCCTTTATGAATCTTCGATAATATCCTGCCAATCCAAGGAAAATTCTTATCTCAGTTACTGTTTCTAGTCTCTTCCAATTATTAATGACTTCGATCTTTTCTGGATCAACTGATAATCTTTTCTTCGAAACCACGTGACTAAGAATCTTCACTTCCTTCTTCCAAAAATGGCACTTTGAAAACTTTGCTTTTAGCTGATGCTGCCTCAGCATTTCAAGCACAACTCTAAGATGAACTTCATGCTCTTTCTCATCCTTAGAGTATATAAGAATATCATATATAAAAACCAACACGAATCTATCCAAATGCTCTTGGAAGATCCGATTCATCTAATCTACAAAGAATGCCGGCGCATTGGTGAGTCTGAATGGTATAACTAACCATTCGTATGACCCATATCTTGTTCTGAACACCGTTAAAGGAATACTATCCTCTGCTACTCTAAGCTGATGAAATCCCGTTGCCAAATCTAACTGAGAGAATACCTTGGCTCCACTCAACTGGTCGAACAAATCGTCAATTCTCGGCAATGGATATCGATTCTTTATCGTTTTCACATTTAGCGTACGATAATCGATGCATAGTCTTAATGATTCGTTAGGCTTCTTAGCAAATACTGCAGCTACTCTCCAAGGTGAACCAGTTGGTCTAATAAAACTCTTACCTTTTAAGTCTACCAACTGAGCTTTTAACTCCTTAATCTCTTTTAGTGTCATCCCGCTTGGCGGCCTACCCACTGGTTCTGCGCCAGGCACTAAATCAATCTGAAACTCAATGGCTCGTTTCGGCGGCAGTCCAACTACAGGCTCAAACACATCCGCGAATTCTCTAACTATGAAAACGCGATTTAACTCATCTTCTAGCTCCATAACACCCAACAAAACATTTACCTCACAGCTAGGGTTTTCTACAGTATAAACTATCCGATCACTACAATCCGGGTGTCTAAGTGATATTTTCCTATCTAGGCAAAATATCTTAGCATCATACTTACTTAACCAATCCATTCCCAATATAATTCCGAACCCTACAAAGTCAAATACGTGCAAACTGCAAACAAAGGGGTAACCTAGCAAGTCGAACTCTAAGTGGTCACACTTCATCCCAAGCGTCGCATACCCTCCTATCGGATTTGCAACTCTTAAGGAAGTAACTCAATATGTGGGTTCTAGGTTAAGTTTATCTACCAAACATCGAGATATAAAAGAATAAGATGCACTAGTATCAAATAAAATGCTAACATATGTATCATGGATCTGAAGCGTACCTCCTAACACAACCTTTCCCTTCTCCTGCACTGTCGGCTTTGAAGTAGCAAGCTTTAATGCAAACACTTGGCCTTTGTCTCCTTTAGCTGGCTCTTTGCACTGGTTCTTGTAATGGCTGATCTAATCGCAATTAAAACACCTGATGTTCTTCTTTCTAGTCACCTCCTTCCCTTTTCCTTTCCCGGTATGACACTCATGAGCATAATGTCCTTTCTTGTCGCACTTATAGCAGACCATGTCAGACTTTCCTTTCTTTGTCGTTCCTCCTTTCTGAGTATTCTTCTTGTGGAAAAACTTTCTCTTTGGCCCTGTCCAACTTGGACTTCCTTCTCCTTCTTCTTCTCCATACAAGCTAACATCTCTTCATGTCTTAATGCCATTTCCACTACCACATCACATTGATCTCTGATGTCCAGTAAAGTAGCCCTAGCCAACTCCAACTTCAAACCTCTAATAAACTTTTCATTCTTTTTCAACACTGTGTCAATAGTGGCATACCCATACTGGGCGAACTCTTCGAATCTACTAGCATATTCCAAAACTGACATTTCTCCTTGTTCCAGCTCAGCAAACTTTCTGACCAAGACTAACTGCGCCATTACCGACATGAACCTTTCTTGAAACCTCCTCCTAAACTCTTCCCACGTCATAGTCTCTTCATCCACACCATCAGCTACAGTATTTCACCAAAACAAAGCAGCTCCTTGGAGCTGTCTTGAAGCAAGTCTCCTTTTCTTCTCGTCATCGAGTCCTAAGTCAGTGAAAATCCTCTTATAGTGTAACAGCCAGTTTTCTACCTCGATAGCATCCTTAGTCCCAATAAACGGCTTTCCCCTAATCCTAGCACAGTCTCTGCTCAAGTTAGCATACTGATTGACCATTGGAGCTTCCTGAACTCCTCCTCCGGCAACATTTCCTCCAACAACCCCAGCAGTGATCCCAGCTTGCGTCATATTTACGACAAACTGATACATGGCTCCCATATCCACTTAGGGAACCCCAACACCAACATTCTCAGCCTGAGCCTGACCTCTTCTAGCATTTGGTCGGGCATTTCCATTTGTAGTGGTGTTGTCTCCTCCTAGATTAACTCTGCCACTCCTTCCGTCCATATCTATATTCAAGCCTCGTGAGATACAGAAGAATAGCCTAACAAAGATAGGAGTGTGGAGATATAGCGTATACTTATATATATATAGCAAATACAAGTGCGTTACTATAGCGTTATCCCACACCCCAATCTTAACTCTAATTCTTAAGGATTATGTTTTCAAAAATCAAATTTAGTTAAAGTATTTCATAAACCTATGCTCTGATACCAAGTTGTAACATCTCCTATCTAGAGGCCCAAAGCTAAGTGCTACAGATGCTGCAGTCATCTATAGTACTAACTTTCAGCGACTAAATACGGCTATGTTAATGGTATCTATAATATCAGAAGCACTTGAATATGAAACAAATCAAAGATTTCAAAACAAAATTTCCATTAAATTTCAAAACAGATGTTCCATATTCAGATTACATAATCCCATAACATTTCCCAAGCAATGATAAAATATACTTAGTACAAAATACACCAAGAGCGATATATGAAGATGCCCCCTGGGATGATCAGAGTCATATAGTTATAATTGACTTAATACATACACAGTGGAAATAAATAACAAAACAAAGAACTACAACTCCTAAATAGCTATCTGTTAGCCTCCAGCTCACCTCCGGTAGCTTTATTCGTTATCCTACTAAAACCTGAAAGAACCTCAACCCTCAGCCTACTCAAATCAATTTTGAGCACCCGAGAGTTTAAGGGGAAAACATAAACTTCGAGTCAGACATAAATCCTGGTGTGAATAATACTATACATCTCGATTATTAATGTTAAGTGAGACTACACCGTTTAGCGGAACGGGTTTACCCTCACTAACATTATTTTAAAACAAATCTGTTGCAAATCTTTTCCTACAATCACAACTGGTTAAATACTATAAAGCATCATTATGTAAACAAACATATTAGGTAATAAAAGAACAATCTTTTCAAACACTTATAATTTTGTTTGGCTGACTATTAACCTTTGGCTGACTCGGGCCTACCAGACAAAGTAACAAAATTTTATCTAACATCTATTAGACACTCCACTTCTGGACGGTTTGTCCTTAACTATATGTTAAATACTCCTCTTTTGGACGGTCTGTCCCTAACTTAATATCTTCCAGGGTCACCTGATCCTAATGGTTTTGCGGGCTCACCAATAACCTTTATGTATACAAATATATATTCCCTTCTGTGTGTAATCATAATTTTAGCCTTACCCTTGATAAAGCCCTACACACTGGAATTTTGGACCAAATTAGCTGGGGCCAATAGCTAATGTATAGGGCGCGACACTATACCAGTCCTATATGGTATTCTAATATCTAAGTCATTTTTTCTTAGGGATACCTTCCCATAATTTTCCTTGAAAACCTTTTTCTTAAATTGATTTAAAATCTTTAAACAAACTAAAACAAGGAAAATATAATACACTATGCTTTACTCAAAATCACCTTACCATGTTTTATATATATACTTTACTCAAACCTTAGTTGATGAAAAAATTTAAACACTTGAAAGTACCCCCTTTCGATTCAATTAAAAGTACCCCTTTCTAAACCATTGAAAGTATCTCTTTCGAAACCAAGTAAAACCCTTTATTTATCTAGGACGAAAGGCCAAAACTCCCTTTCGAAACCATACTCAAATCCTTTCGAAACCTTTTAAAAGCTTCCTTTCGAAAGCATTAAAATGTTAGACATCATATCTCAAAGTACTTTAAAATATTGCCTTTAAAAACCTTGGAAAAACCTTCCATTTCAACTCTTTCGAAACCATCAGAAAATAATACCTTTCGACTCCTTCGAAACCCTTTTGGGAACCACCCCTTCGAATCAACTTTAAATAACTTTCGAAAGCATCAATCCTTTAGAAACTCAAACCTTTCAAAAGCTCTTGGGTTCAATTTAAAACAAGTGGATAAAAAACCTTTCGAAACCATTTAAGTCGAAACCATTCTCTTTTGAAACCATTGGGTTGTACTTCAATCAGAACAAAGGGGTCATTTAAAACATATATGTCAAAAGATTTCCTTTCGAAACCTATTCCTAAGTAAAAATGTGATGGTGTCGAAACCATCCCTTCGAAAGTATTGGAGAAGTGGTTGATTTAAAAACAAAACATACCTTTCGAAACCATTGATTTCGAAAGTTAGAGAGGCGGCAGCTAGGAGTTTCGACCCCTACAGAAGCATCATTTAAAATAAAAGAGCGCAACCCATTCAAAAACATTTCTTTAAAACACTCGACTCAGTCGGAAGCCAACCGAGTCGAAAGTTATCCTTTCGAAAGCAAAGCAGGTGCTACTTTAATTTTTAAAGAAAAAAGGCGCTTTGACCCTTTCGGAACCCCTTGATTTCGACTCTTACCTTCCGCCTTTGTCCAATTCACCATGTACCAACATGTTAATACTATGTGCATTGGTTTGTGGAAGGAAGCAGAGGGTCTAAGTCAAAAGCTACCTGGGCGAAACACACTTTTGGCATGAATTTCTGATTTAAACCCGTTTTAAGTAAACTTTTTAACTAACCTACCTTGTTTAAAACATTTAAGTCCCATATCTTAAATAATTTTATATATTCATGAAAACACATAAGAAAATTTTTACAAAAATTCCAGAAAATCCTTTTCAATATGTTTTCTGACATATATAAATTTCAGACCCGAATAATTATTTATTATGCCGTAAATAATTTATAACCCAATAAATCATTTTTCACAAGAAAATTAATATAAAATCCACATTAATTCAGAAAATTATAAAAATTGAAACCCATCTCTAAAATATTATTTTTGATCTACATTTAAATTTTTAGGGCATTTAGATGTCATTTAATTGGGTTTTGATACCACACATATCATAAAAACTAATATGAACATGTATAAATCACCAAAACATTTAAGTCTTATACCTTAAATAATTTTATATATTCATCAAAACACTTGGGAAAAATTCTATAAAAATTCCAGAAAATCCTTTTCAATTTGTTTTCTGACATATATAAATTTCAGACCCAAATAATTATTTATTATGCCGTAAATAATTTATAACGTAATAAATCATTTTCTTCACTAGAAATTAATATAAAATCCACATTAATTCAGAAGATTATGAAAATTGAAACACATTTCTAAAATATTATTTGTGATCTACATTTAAATTTTCAAGGCATTTGGATGTCATTTAATAGGGTTTTGATACCAAACATATCATAAAAACTAATATGAACATGTATAAATCATCAACAAGCATATATAAACTTCTAATCATTCAAAACATGGCATTATCATGCAAAATCATTTTGGGTTATCCTTAAATTCGAAAAATATAAGAAAAATGGGATGTAGTAATCATTCACCTTAGCTTTGTAATTAAAGATGTGAGATTTGATGTTGAATAAGTTGATTTACTTCTTCCTCTTGAAAATCCTAGCTTTATCTTCTCTTGAGGTTAAAAATGGTGGTCGGCCTTAGAGTATTTTTGCTTCATAAAAATGAAATGAACGTGTGTTTGAATTCCTAAGGGTTTAGGGTATAAGTTCTATCATTTTCCTATTTTTCCCTCCCTTATTTCCTAACACTTAAATCCATTTTATTTCTTTAGTTCATTTCACATATAGGCATGGATACTTTTGGTTAAATCAAATCCCAACCCATTAATCATCGTACATTATTTAATTTTATTTAGCTAATTAAATATCTTAAATAACGTCACTAAAAATATGGGGTGTTACAGGACGGTTGTGTGTTCTGAATGTGGAGGACTTGAGGAAGAAAGTTCTTAGAGAATGTCATCAATCCAAATTTACGATTCATCCTAGAGGAACCAAGATGTATTAGGATATGAAGAGGAGATTCTATTGGGAAGGCATGAAAAGGGATGTTGGCTTGTGGGTTAGGCAGTGTGCAAACTGTCAACAAGTGAAAGCTGAACATCAAAAGCCTAGTGGCTTGCTTCAGCCTTTAGATATTCCAGTTTGGAAATAGGATTCGATAAATATGGATTTTATAGACGGGTTGCCAAGGTCAAATAAAGGAAATGGAAGTATATGGGTTATAGTGGACAGATTGACCAAGAGTGCCCATTTCATTCCAGTTGGGTCAATCTGAATGGCACTTGTTTTAGCTAAGTTGTTCCTGAAGATCATAGTTAGACTGCATGGAGTTCTTAGTAGTATAGTCAGTGACAGAGATGCTTTGTTCACTAGTGAATTCTGGAAGAGTCTATGGGAAGTGATGGGTATCAAGCTTAATATGAGTATTGCATATCACCCTCTGACAGATGGGCAGACATAGAGAGTCAACAAAGTACTCGAGGATCTACTGAGAGCTTGTGTATTAGACTTTGGTGGATCTTGGGAGGATCACCTACATTTGGTTGAGTATTCCTATAATAATAGTTATCAAACAAGTATAGGAATGGCACCGTTTGAAGCTTTGTATGGAAAACCATGCGAATCACAAGCATGTTGGTTGGAGACTAGAGACAGATTAGTCTTAGGTCCAGATTTGGTTAGAGAGGCGTCAGAGAAGATTGTGTTAATTCGAGGAAGGATGAAGGAAGCTCAGTTAAGCAGAAGAGTTACGCAGATAAGAGGCGTAAGGACTTAGAATTCTCGGTTGGAGATAAAGTTTTCATTAAGGTATCAACAATGAAGGGTGTGATACGATTTGGAAAGTCAAGGAAGTTATCCCAAAGATATGTAGGTCCATTCCAGATTATAGAGAGGATTGGAAAGTCCGCATACAGAATAGAGTTGCCGAGCAGTTTGGCAGGTGTTCATAATGTATTTCATGTGTCTCATCTTCGCAAGTATGTGCATGATTCGGAGGCTAATATTCCTCCGACAGGGTTGGATGACTTAGTGGTAGAGCCTAATTTGACTATTGTTAGATAACCATTTCAGGTTATAGCTAGAGATGAGAAATGATTAAGGAACAAGACAGTCAGGTTGGTGAAAGTTCAGTGGAGCCACAACGAGAAGGACTGTACTTGGGAAACAGAGGATAGGATTAGAGATACTTATCCTGATCTACTTTGAGGGTATGTCTATATTAGATTTATATAGATAATTGGTAGTCAGTTAGACTAGTATGGTTGTTAGGTGTTGTTACAGATGATTGCTACGTTTAGTATTTAGTCCTTATCGAATTTCGAGGACGAAATTCTTTAAGGGGGGAGCTTGTAACATCCTTAATTTTTGCTAACATTATTCACAAGATTTAATTAGATAAATTAAATAGAATAATGATGATGAGGGGATTGAGATTTGAATAAACAATATGATGGGCCATGCTTAATAATAAAATTTAATGGGCTTAAATTGGTTTATAGGTTAATCAAATTACACATGGGCATATTAGTAAATTAGCCAATCTATTATACACGGCTATGACCTTTTGTAATTGCTCATTCACCTTCCATTTTCATCTTTTCACAAACGCAAATCAAAACTAAATAGAGCCGACCATTAACAAGGAGGAAAAAGAAGAAATTTCAATATAAAGCTAAGGATCAAAGCTAGGATGGATTAATCAACAACAAATCTTAAATTCTTTATCAAGTCTAAGGTGAATAATAATTCGTTCCATCTCTTTTGGCTTTATAATCATATGATTTCAGATTTGGGTATTTTTTTGTTTCTAAGATATATTGGATGATGATATGCTTAATTTATGAATTGTTTGATTTAAACAATTGATTTGTACATGAAATTCGTGCGGTTTTAGGGGAAAAACCGTGGGTTATTGGTTTTAAAATGCCAAGGAATTTTTTGTGTTAAGTAAAACATGATTTTGGAGATGGATTTTAATTTTCATAATTTTCCAAGCTATGGAAATTTTATTATGAATTTTTGATGGTAAATATGATGTAACGACCCGGTATTTTGAACCATTCGCATCCGCACATGTCGGACTTGAATTGCTCAAAATATCAGATTGTTAATTTATATTTGGCAAAACTCATTATATACAGTATATAAATCAATCACAGAATCACAGACACAGAGTAATATAACAATAAGCAGCGAAATAGATAAATAGATAAATATTAGTTCATTAAGCTACTATTTCAGAGTCTAAAACAAAGTACACCAGAATATCTCAAATACAATGAAGTCTCGAATACAAACAGATGACATTTCTGAACAAATAGACTAGAAAAGTTGAATAGATAGAGATGGCTCTTCAAGAAAAACTCCAAGCTCCAAAGGTGAGTCTCAAATGCTGTGACACTCAGTCTGACCCGAGCGTAAAGCAAAACACAAAACACTCGAGTCAGGATTAACATTCTTATATTAATAAATTCAACTCAAGTGAAATGTCAACTGAAATACAAGTAACTTAAAAGATGTTTGGGATTTCCATCCTTTAAGGATCCGTGGAACTATCTACTATGTAGTAATATACACTATTATAATACGTCTATAGTAAAGTAAAAGTATTAAAATAGCGTTAAGGAGTTACCCATATCCCCCTTAACACATTTTTATATATTCCCATAGTCTATACAGTACCGTAATTCCTCCGTAAACTGGAGGGCTATCAGAGGGCACTCCATAGGTATGGTACAAACCAAACTCATAGAAGGCGCGATAGGGCATGCGGCAAGGAACTCGAGGCAATGCCAGGGTAGATATACCGTTTGCGTATCCGGTCTGGTGGTAATGCATAGCAGCTACTACCGCCCACCTCGTGACACAGTCCCAAATCAAAGGGTACACCCAATCAAATCACAAAAGCAATAGAATTGTATTGAAGAAATGTGCCCGATCGGAGGAATGACCTCACTTGGCCCGGCGTGGCTCCTATTTTAGCCGCATCAAGCTGACTCATGGGAGTTAGGGCTACGTAAATACCATATAGAATCGTCACCATACCATCCTACTTTATTCTAGAATCTCCACCACGTACACAGTTGTTAAAGAGGTTTTCGGTATTGGCAGAGAGTATGACAATATCCGATCCTGGTCTCTTTAACAACCAAACGCTTATTTCACACCGTGGTCATTTCATTTCAAATAGTTCATACTTCATATCAAAATATCAAATTCAAAACCATATCAATTCAATATCATTATTCACTTTAAATTACATTCATTTCCAGAATCGTAACACTTTAAAAAATATAACACTTTGAAATCATAACACTTTGGAAATCATAACACTTTTGAAATCATAACACCTTTGAAATCACCAGTTTAGATATTAAATATAGTATATATATTAAAATAGTTATAAATTAAAATAGTTTATACATTAAAATAATTTATATACTAAAATAGTTATATATATTAAAATACTTTATATAATAAAATTAGTTTCCTTAAATTTCACAAATCGATTCACATCATTTTAAATTCCAAAATTCAATTTAAATCAATTCCAGTTTAACCATTTCAAATTTAAACTTCAAAGGTTCTAGTTTATATATTCAAACATTTACAATATAAATTTCATTTATATTTCAACATTTAACTTTAAATTTATCCAAATTGGAAATTATTCCCTTAACCATTTTTATAACAATTTATTTAAATCTCAATTTAT
Source organism: Allium fistulosum (assembly GCA_030737815.1). NCBI lineage: Eukaryota > Viridiplantae > Streptophyta > Magnoliopsida > Asparagales > Amaryllidaceae > Allium > Allium fistulosum. The sequence continues at coordinate 1,284,780,733 of CM060903.1, read as the reverse complement.
ATATTTAAATCAATATTAAATATTCAATCTCCATTTTTATTTAAAGTTGAGAATATTCATTTAATCACCTTTTTATCAAATCAAGTTATAATAATATCTTTTCCAAATCTCAAAACTAATAAGTTTAAATCAATTCTTTCTTAAATTCAATTATCGATTAAAATTCCAAGTCAACATTAATTTATCTTCCCAACCTTTATTATTAAAGTTATAAATCTATTTTAAAAAAATAGAAATTTTTAAACAAATATTTTTAAACATATTATATACTAATTAAATTAAATTTTATTAAATAATCTTATTATTAATTATATTTTGTATTAAATCTTATTATATATATATAATTTTAAAAAAATAAAACTATAAGAAAATCTTAAAATTTATATTTTTCAAAACTAACTTATAAATTAAAATTTCCAAAGCATATTATTTTAAAAACTAAATTTTTCAAAATAAAATATCTTTACATTATTAAAATCCATATATTTCCTTTTAAAATTCAAAAATCATTTTTCAAAATAGACCAACGGTGTCCGTATATAATTTTATATCCTATGGTCAAGTGATAAAGATATTTATCATTTCAATCCGCAATTTAAATATTTATGGGTATATATCATTTCAACGCGCAATCCCAAAATTTAAAATAAATGAGAATCGCTTGGGTTTATCATTTCAACCCATTACGATTTTCTTATATTCTACAAAATCGTTCGGGTATGTATCATTTCAACCCATAGGGAATTCTAAATTAACAGGGAACTTGCAGAGTGAGAACAGTTATAATAATAATATAACATATTAACACAGGTATATACCAGCAATAACAAGTTAAATCATAATAAATATAACAGATTATGGTGTCATATGTCACAGATGAACAGTTACGGATAATAGCATATCATATATAGCAATTAAATAACTAGCAACAACATATTTCAATTGTCGTTTCAAGTGAAATCAAATTTAATAAATATAAGAATGTTAATCGTGAGTGATCTCTCACCTTTCGAGGCTAGAGAACGATGAGAATGGGAAAAGTGACACAGACACGCACACGGACATGGGCACGAAAAGCTAGCAATTGCTGCGACAAATTCGATATTGAGGAGGTAAGTCAAGATGGGCTAGAGATCAATGGAATAAGTGATGTATATATATATATATAACTATATATATATATAATCAAATTCTAAATTCGAACACATATTAAATTAAATATATATGTATTTCAAAAATCATTGGTTTAAATTAAAACACATATATTAAAATCAAACATATATACATAATATATTTTGAAATAAATACTTATATATATACTTATTAAAAATGCAAAATGCTTACATATATATATATACAGTCTTTAAACTTAAAATTATACCTCAAATCTGAAATACCCAAAATATTTTGAAGTTATTATAAAACATATACATACATACATACATACATACTTCACAGCAATTACTTTAAAAACATAGCTTGATACCGAAAATATGTAAAACGTTAAATACATTACACATATATCTACATATATATACAATATATATGTCTTAATAACAAATAAGGGGCTGCACATGAAATATCTCTTTGCAAGTTGGTCCAAATATTAGTTTTATAAAGCTAAGCTAGAGAGAGGAGATGGTTTTCAGATTGCAAAATTTACATACACAAAATTTTCAAAGCAAAGAAGGCTGCATGGCCTCCCAGGCAAGAATAAGCACATATTGTATACAACTTATATAACCAAATTATATATAGTACTAATATAGACCTATACTATTGTCTAATATATATATATATATATATATATATATATATAGATATAAAACTGTTAAAAGAATATAAAATAAGAATTTGGATTGAATATAAAGCATAAAATACCGATATACTTATTAAAATCAGCCAACTTATATGAAGATATCAAATAAAATCCTTGCTATATATTTAACCAAGCCTCTCTATATATATTTATATAAACCTGAAATTTATAACCATAGCTATTATAATCTATATAAACTGTAAACTATAAACATATATACTGCTTCTTCTATAATATAATATGTACTGTATAATATACCTTTATACAAACAAAGAGAAAGAGGGAAGAAGAAGGCAGACCGGTTGCTTGCGACTGCTGCGATGGTGTACGAGGAAGTGGAGGTGCTTGGCCGAGCTAGTGGATGGGTGGCGATGGCGTGAAGGTAGCGGCTAGTAGGTGAGCAGGTGACTGACGTGGAAGCTTTGGTGGGGAAGCACTCGGCAAGTCATGGTGATGGGCTCGGAGAGTGGTTCTCGGCCTGGGGACGAAGGTGGAAGGTGGAAAATGGGTCGGAGGGGTGGCTGCCTGTGCGATGCAGAGGAGAGAGGGATAGTCTGCGTGAGGCGGGGGCGTGGAGGTAGACGAGGTGGAATAAATAGCACGTGGAAAGGGCTTGATCACGTGATGAGCTATGGGTTTCAATGAAGCCATATATATATATTATACTATATATTTTCTCGGCAAACAACAAAACCAAAAGAAGAATGAAAAGTATACGAACGGGTTTGCCATAATATAAATATAATATTGTTTGTTTTATAATTTCACAAGTTAGAACAGGATGAAAGAAAGAGAGGAAAGTATATGAACGAACAAGGATTTAAAAAATGAAATAGCAATTAGTGGAAGCTAGCACATATGAATTGAAATAAATAACAACCAAAAGTCATGCGTTAAATCCTAGAATCATTAATAGCTAGCGGCTATTTGGTTTTTGCACGGTAGACAACGAAAGGACATATGGCAAATGAAAAGACTCCAAACGGGTACCGATACGGTCCACCGTTTCACATATTTCATCGTCCACCGGACATCGAAACACACAAATGAATATATCGCGTAGATCAGCATGACAAGACGAATAAAATGGTACACATATATCAGCGATACGATCATCCCATCAAAAGTTTGTATTCGGTATATAAAATGCTGCTAAAACGCCGAAAATAAGATAATCGGAGCAATAGCAGTCCAAATTTGACGAAACGAAATATGACGTCTCACTCAGAAGATGATAAACATTTTTATTATATAAAAATATTCAGGTTTCGAAAATATTTAATTATCATCAAGTATTAACTGATTTAAATTTAAATGAAATTACACAAGAGAATTTACTTCTATATTATCTGATGAAAATTTACCATTTTCTATGTTTAAGTAGACGTATTCCAAATATCAAATTTTTATTACCAAATTCAATTATTTAAAATTTCACAAAAATTCAGTTAATTATGCTATTAAAGCCATTAAAATTTACGGGTCGTTACATATGAAGTAATTGGGTTAAAAATTTATTTTGAATATTTCAGGAAGAAATTGGGTCTAAATTTTTAATATGTTTGATTACATGATGAAATCGAATTTCTATGATTTTTGGGGATTTTTCCCAATTGATTTACTAAGGAAAGTAAATTATTTTAAAAGAGAGACTTTTCTGCAAATATTGGTTTGTCATATGGAAGGGTTTAATGTTATAAAGCTCTGATTTAAATCTAATTAATGCGGAAATTTTTAATGGTAAAGTATTTGAAAATTTTTAAAGTAGCCAATCAAGGAGTTACAACTGGCGGGTTAGTTATAAAGCAGTTGCCATGTTTAGCTATAAATCAATGTTTCAGAAAAAGGTGGTTCTACCTATTTCGGAGGCACCTTTCGACTCCTTTACCTCCGCGCCATCTTAGTCGAAACCATCTCTGTCGAAACCCACATAGTCGGAACCAAGGCACATGGTATCAATGGAATTGGTACGAAGTGAATTGGTAAGTAGCAGAAGGTAGGGTGTCGAAAGCTATGCTTTCGTCAGAATCGAAACCAAGGTTCAGTTTTAAAAAGACAAACGTCTGCCTAGTTTTTGAAGGGCTTTCGACTGAGTCGATACCCTATAGAGTCGAAACCTTTTCTAAAGTTAAATTCATGCCTTATTTTACTTGAAGCTTTCAACATAGTCAAAAGCCTTGCTTTCGAAAGGGTTTTATAAATAGCTTTCGAAGGGGTGCCTTTTTCTTTAAATAAGAAGCTTTCGAAAGGGATTGTTCCGACCTAGTCGAAACCTAGCCACCATTTTCCTTTCGAAGTATTGAAGTCATAATCACTTTGAAAGGTTAACTTTGCTTTTACCTAGGTTAAGCCGCTTCCTAATTGCTTTCGAAAGGGGTTGAGGGTTTCGAAGGTGATGGAGTTGAAAGGGGATTTTGACTCTGTCCTTTGAAGTTTTAATTTTTAAAGGTCTTTGCTTTCGACTAGATGGTTCCGACACCATTAACTTTTCCCCAAATTAATTTTTGTTGGTTTCGAAAGAGATACTTTCATATATAACCATTTTGACCCAAATGATGTTTCTAAAGAGTAAACCCAATGCTTTCGAAAGGGTACTCTATTTTTTTCGAAGCTACGTTTTAAAGAATGTTTTCTTGATACCATCGAAAGGTATCATTAGTTTCGAAAGATATATACTTAGAGTTTTGAAAAGAGGTATTTATACTTTCGAAGGAGGTCATCCAGTGGTTTCGAAAGTGATGCTTTAAATTTTCAAAAAAAATAACCCATTATCATTTTTAAAGGAAAAACCATGGCATAAATAAAGATTTTGGAAATATTATTCACATTGTTATTAACCCATAAATGTATGTTGGGGAAGGGTAGAATAACCAGTTAGGATGACCCAGTAGTGAATATAACTTAACAAATGTTAAAATCTTAATTAAAGATATTGGTAGGGGCCAATAGGTTTACAGTAAGCCCATGAAAACTGTATGATGTTGGCAGGGGCCAATTGGTTCATAGTCAGCCTATGAAAACTATGATTTGATACTGGCAGGGGCCAATAGGTTTGTAGTTTGCCAATGAAAACTATATCCGGATTAAGATATTGATAGTCAGTCAATAGGTTCCTAGTTAGCCCATGAAAACTAGGATAAGAGATAAGATATTGAAGTTACCAATAGGTTCTTAGTGATCCCATGAAAACTATGATATTAGACAGCAGTCCATAAACATTTAACAAGTTAATAGTAATCCTAGAAACTATAATTGAGACAGATAGTCCGAATGAATGGGGATGGGTAATCCAGATTTGATTTACTTATTTTGCATATCATCATAAAGTTTTTGAAATACAATCTTTTAACCATTGTGGATGCAAGAGCACGGTATATTTTAAAAAAAAGTTTTAGGATGCTAGTGAGGGGAAAACCCATTCCGTTAAGCGGCGTAGTCTCACTAGATATCTAAATGGTTTGAGATGGTAAATTATTATTCATACTAGGCTTTATGTCTGACTCGAAGTTTTTATTTTCCCTTTAAACTCTCGGGTACTCAATTTATTTTGAGTAGGTTGAGAGTTAAGGTTTCTAGGTATTCTTTTAGACGAATAAACCTTCCAAGGATGTGCAGGAGGCAAGCTTGTTATTAGAGTTCTTTTATTTCCGCTGTGTGTTTTGTTGGTAAAGGCAAATTGTTTTCTTGCCTATTTATATACTCTGATCTACCAGTGGGGCATCTTCATATGTCACTCTTGACGTATTTTGTAATAATTATATGTTATCTGAACGTGGTTTGCGAATTGGGATTATGTAATCAATTTGGAATATTTTGAAATGGAATGTCGAATTTGTTTGTTGGTTAATTTTTTTCCATATTCTCGTGTTTCTGTGTATCAATGTATCTAATATCGCCATATTTGGTCGCTGAGGATTAATAACTATGGATGACTGCAGCTTTCGTAGCCGTTAGTTTTGGGCCCCTAAGCAGGGGGATGTTACAACAACATTCTCATCTAAGCCTGGGGGAGGTTTAATCATTGTGGGAAATTTTTGAACAGTGAGAGAATTTGACCTCTTAGATCTGGTAACTGAAGGAGTAGTGCGAGGAACCGGTAAATCAATGATTGAAATCTTATCTCCCATAATATATTCCAATGATTCGCACTGCGCTTGACTTTCATTCAATTTCAATTCCAAGTCACCGATTTGTTGGATAAGTTCTGACATCTTATGATCGAAATCGATTGAAGGGTTTGACTTGTCGCTTCAATGACGAAATCATTTCATCTTTGCCTTTGACATCGGCCTCAAGATAGGCAAATTGATCTTTTATATTACTAGCAATGGTCTTCTGAACAAAATATCTTTTATGCCATTTCAAAGCTTCGGCGTTGCCATGGAAGCGTTCCAGTAAGATATCATCACTGAGTTCACTCCTTCCACATGATTTTAACAGTTTATCTCTAAGATTGGCAATGTGTGATGATAAATCAAGGGGGAGAGAAGTTGTGGATAATTATAACTCCTATTTAAGCAAAAATAAAAATAAATAAAGTCAAAATCAAGATAAATATTTCTTTATTATTATCATAATAAAATATTACAACCCAAACAACAACGAAGTTAAAAGATACAACAAACAATTGGTTTACACCTAAAGTTGAGAAACTACATTTCTAACTTTATCTAATGGATTACCGAAGAGGGTAACTATTGATTCAAAAGGAATATTAAATCCTTCAAGAGTGATAACTGGTGGGCATCTGCTATAGCCCCACTTCCCAGCCGGGGGACTATCACGGCCACAAATTAATTTAGAGTGGAACGTTCTGATTTCCTTAAGAAGTTTCTCTTTTTCATCACCAAGGAAATTAAAGCAAAGACGAGGATATTCCAAGTAAAGTTTCTATAGATCTCTAAGGAAGCAGTATCTTGCCAGTTTCGTGTGATAACCCGGATTTTTGGACATCGGATAATTGGATAATTAACTGATTTTAAACTATTGAGATACTGATTTTATTTATTCTCACCAAAATGTTTTCTATATTTTCACAAAATGTTTTCTAAGTGTTTTCACTGGGTGTTGAAAACAGGTTTACCAAGTACTTATAGATTTTCAGTCCTACACCAGATCAACGTATGGCCGAATTTCTATGAGAACAAGGATGGACTTGTTAAAACAGTGAGTTATAAAAAGTATTTTTATAAAGCTAATTTGATAATATTATGTAGATTTTTAAAGTATTTTACAAATTTAAGTAATAATTCACAACATAATTTTAAATTTCTAGCTTCGCTCCTTTTCGAGGACGAAAAGTTTTAAAAGGGGGAGGAATGTGATAACCCGGATGTTTGGACATCAGATAATTGGATAATTAACTGATTTTAAACTATTGAGATACTGATTTTATTTAGTTGAACAAATAAAATTCTGGTAGTTAAAAATATCTGGATATATAAATGGATTTGAAACTATAATAAATGTTGAAAATTTTAAGTGTATACATATACAGGTATATAAGTGTGTATATATACATATGTATATATATATGTCATGAGAAGTCGAATATATGGAAGATTGTAAAAGTGTGGATATATATATATAAATATAAAACCTAAATAAATATAAAATATTGTATTTGGACATTTGTAGGCTAAGGGTATCATGCAATAACAAGTGGCAAATGGTTTTCTTTTAAGTAAAAATATAAATAAATGTTATGAGAAGAAATCTGCATACAGTTCAACACTTTTCCATTTCATTTCTCAATCTCTTCTTCTAAACTAAAAATAAAAAGAAAATCAAACTAAAACAATAGCAACTTAAAGTTTAAACCTGAGCAAATCAAAGATCAACTCAACATAAATCAAGCTTCAGTTCAACACAAGTAAATTCAAGTTCAAAATCAAAAGCAATTTCTAGATTTCAAAATACCGTGTCCTGTATTTTCTGTTCCAACATTAAAGGTGAGTAAACTACCGTTATAAAATCTTAAACCCGTTATATCTTGTTTGCATGTGATAAATACTTGAAAGTATGTTGTGAAAAATGTTTGTATGGATGTAAAATGTGCTTGCATGTCTGTATATATGTAAATGACTGTGTGCATGTCTGTGTACAGGCAAACATGCCTCTGTTCTAAAATTTACAGGTTTTAAATATAGTTCAAAATTCAATTCCTCTTCCCCAAATCTTCTATAACTTGTGATGTTTAAACAAAATGTTTTTAAAATTACTAGATCTTAATTTTAAAAATACATTAAAGTATAAATAATAAGTGGATTTACTGGAAATAAGGAAACACAGTAAAAATCAAAGTAAGTTCAAAAATTTAGTTGTTTAAATCTTGGGTTTTGACTACATCATCTAATTCGTTTTAGAAAATCATGATTTTTAAAAGTGGAATCAAGATTTTTAACTTCGTTTTGAGTGAGGAATCCCAAGTTGAACGGAATTGGTTATCTGCTAAATTCTGATGATCGGAGGAAGGTTGCGGGTCGAGGTCGAGGTGGAAGGTAGCTTGTGGGTCTGGGAGCGAAAGAAAAATAGAGTGGTGATCGGATGATCGTCGTGGTGGCCGGACGGGGAGGGGGGGAATAGGGTTTAAGGACCAGGTTTGTTCGACGTTGTTTCTAGAGCTCGTTCAACGTCGACAATGTATCGGACTTGGCAGCAGTAGAGGGAATAGTGAGGTGATCGTGTGGCGAAGGTAGGGCTATGATGACGTGGTCTACGGTGGTCGGAGTTGGGCGATAGAAGGCGATTTTGGCTACTGTGTTTCATGCCTGAATGTGTTCAACTTGCTCGATTTTGATTTCCTATATGTATCGATGATCTGGGTGTTCGTGATGAATGAGGGTGTGGTCGCTGATGTGTTGATGGTCATGGCAGTGGTCAAAGGTGATCGGAACGGCGTGCACGTGTGCACGTTTGTTGTTTGGGATGTTCTTGGATTTGAGGAAGACGAGGTTTTCTCGGGTCGGTCTCGAAGTCTTCCATGTTTGTCTCGAAGGAAGAGAGGAGGGAGAGTTACTCGAGTGATTTCTCGGGTTTGGTTCGGGGAAAGGTTGTGTTTGGCTCGGGTTTCTTTAACTTGATGATTTAACAAGTTTTAAAAGTTATTAAAAGATTAAGTTTTCAAGCATAAAGGAAAAGTACAAAGTTTAAAGCAAAACAAAAACAAGTTTTCAAAGCAAAGTGTGATCAAGTTTTCAAAACAAGTTCAAAATATAAATTATAAGTCAAATGTTTTTGAATTTAAATTGTTTTGATTTGAAATAATCATATATTAGTTAATTAATTAAATTAATTCCTAAGTATTTTCAAATGGAATTTAATAATCATTGAATTTAGTAAGTGATCAAGATAAGTGTATTAAAATTTAGCTAAGTAATTAATTAAGGTAAATGGTTTATCTTTAATTAATTAAAGTCTTGAGTAATTAAAGAATAATTAATTAATTTCAATAATTAATTAAATGGTTTAATTAATGTTAATTAAGCAGGATTTATAAAAGTAATTAATTTACTTTGTGTTAATTAAATTAATTAAAAATGGACTAATTAATCTTGCTTATGGATGATTAAATTATATTGAATGTTTGGATTGATTAATATCTCTAGTCTGATAAATTATGGTGTTCTGTGATATGAAATGCTTTGGTTGAACTATGATAATGTAAGTTATCGATCTGTGATGAATTGCTGTGTGAATATGTTGTTTTGAAGTTTAATTGAATTATTTAACTTAAACAACTTAGCTTAAAAGATGACATTTGATTCGAAGAGACCGGGATCAGATATCAGCAATATCCGGAACCACTTCGATTAGAAATCTATAATTCTTCATAGATTTGATTGTAAATCAAATAGGCTGGAATGGAATAAATTAAGTAACTGGACCATTGAAACTAAGTAACGGTACTTAGACATTATTTTGTGAAATAAGTGTTTGGCTACAGAATGATTAGAACTCGTAGTGAGGTACGAGTTACCCTGGTTTCAAAGAAGTTTTATAACTTAGTATTTCAAGCTATATGGGGTTACTCACGCTGGTTTCCAGCCTGACTCGGGTGTTACTTTATTGTAATGCTCGGGTCAGACCTAGTATTATAGATTTTCAGATTAGGACGTTCTGGAATTCAGGAGACGAGCTGGATAACAGGGACGTATGGAGTATATTCCGCTGTGTATATTGAGATTGTATTGATAGTAGTCAGGGACAAGTTGTTATAACTGTCCAGTTTATTTGTGAATGATTGTATGCTGATATATTGTTGTAAATTGACTTTTACAGCTTTCTTTGTGTAAATGTTGTTATTTGATATTATATTTTGATCCGCTGCGATTGTGAGATTTTGTGCTGTTGTTTTCTGTTTCTTCTTCTACCTCTTTTCTTCTTAACCCTAACAATCTGGAATTTTCGGCGTTCGATTTCTCGGCATTTCTACAGTGAACGTATTAATGTCGAATTTTTGGGGTCGAAAATTCCGGGTCGTTACATTTCGAAGATTTTAAAATTGATGCCTTTTCAAGATAAAATCTTCTTAGTTTAACATATTGACTTAAATGGTCTCTAGAAACAAGTCGACCTAATGAACGGTCACTCTATGGTAATATAACAAAATGAAGCTAAGCATAAAGAGCAAAACTAAAGCAAGTATTTACAGAATCAATACATTGTTACATGTTTACAATTACTCATCAGGTTTATACAAAATAGACTTAGAAAATAACTTAGAGACAATTTTGTTCTTATAGTATTTAAGCTTTTAAGGCGGGAGATCTTGGAGAATCGATCTGACCCATGGTAAGTTCCAACAATCCCCAGGGTGCTGGTCAGATCCGAATTCATCCAAGTATTTCTTATGAAAACGCCTAAGTAAAACCCCACTAAATTCACCTAAGTATGAAAAATCAATAATTGAATGTCTACAGTAAGCCTTATATAAGAAGTTGATTAAAATGTCTCTTTCTTCAATCAGCATCTAAAATAGGGTGATTCTCTCGGTTTTCTTTTAAGCGAGCGTCGTACTAAAGGCGCACTCTCTTTAGTAGGGGGAAACTTTTTGATGTTTAAAAGACGCCAACACAGATGCACTTCTATCAAGTCTATGATATTTATCTGAAAGTACATTGTGCTCTTTTATTTGCTTGTCTAACTCCCTATATAACCTGTTTATCTCTGCTTGTTTCCTCTCAAGTTTGGTTTTATAGGGGAGGACAAATTTCTTTCTTATCTAAAATAAATGATTTGCACTATTATTATCTTCACTACAACAAACTGGGGCTTTCATAGCGTTTAAAAAATGCTTTCATAGCGTTTCAGAGAATGCTGTGGAACGACATGCTATGGTAGACCATAAACTTTAAATAGCAGGAACAAATACGCTATGGAAAATAAATTTTCTACAACGTTTTTTCAGTGCTATTAAGCAAAAACGTTATAGGAAATATTATCTCATGGTTACTTCCTATAGCGTTTAAACTGCACATTTCCATAGCGTTTTCTTTGCATATTTTATAGCGTTTGGTATGCATATTTCTATAGCACTGGTTTGAATATTTCTATAGCGTTTTTTATGCATATTCTATAATGTTTATTTAGTTATATTATAGCGTTTGTTATTCATATTCCTATGGTTACTTTCTATAGCATTTTATAAACGATAGCGTTTTTTAAACGCTATTAAATGTAATATTAATATATAGGTTTTATCTCTCGCTGTTTCAATTTTTCCCATATATAATATCCATTTACCCATTTTTTCTTTGCATATAAATATAAAAGATTTTCGCAGACAAAAAATATGTAAACTAAAGCACAATTTTTCATACATACCATTCAAAAAATTTTTGGCATGTTCATACAGTAGTTCATACATATCATTCGAACAATTTTTCCCATATCCATACATAGTATTTCATACATATCGTTCGAGCAACTTTTCTAATGTCCATACATATGTTTCATATATATTTGCATCAACATCTTACTTATAGGCCAGTCAAACAGTTGAGTTCATCTTGCTTTGCTTTTGATATTTTCTCTCTAACATCTACAATAATCAAATAAGCAATCTAGATGTTAGTAATTGTTATGTCTAACAGTCACAAAGTAAAAGGATCCGAAAAGAAGAAACAATATGTAGCTAGGACTTAAAATATGATGCAGCAAGCCAATGCGGTGGGTACTGTACTACAAAATAACTAGTGTGTGTGTGTGTGTATATATAGCTAGGACTAAACATACATGTATACAAACTATATACAATTTATTTAATATAAAAGGATAGTGCAGTATGGCTTCTGTCCATTTAGAACATCTGGAGCTAGGCCATAGAATTTTTTTGAGATGTTTGGTAATTATGATCTGAAGAACGAAGATTCAGTTTGGCTTATAAAATGGAAAACATAAACTCCATAAGAGAGAGTGAGGTAAGAAAACATGACCTGGTAAAAACAATAATACAAAAGCCAGTGGACTAGCTGCTGATGCTCTAAGTAACCTTTTTTTGGGGACATTGGTTAATGCATGACCTGGTAAGAACAATAATATTTCTGCAATTGAAAATATTGTATCACTGAAATCAACAATATCTTCCAAATCTTCTGCAATTGTTAATATTATATCAACATATCTTACACCATTACCACCTATCACAATTGATAAATTTTGCTTTAAAGTTATGTTATATTACTATTATGACATGTGATTAAACAGTAAATGTGACTTTGCATTTAACTAATATTTGTTAATTAATGAACCATAATTAGAACAGTATTTGAATCAACTGTATGAATAAAAAGTTTGAGCTACTACAATACAGACAATGGGAATAATTTCCATAATAAATGAAACTTTACTTATAAATGATATAGTGCAAGGTCCCTTTCTATGCTTAGATCACCATCCAATATATAGAGTATACAGTGGTCGATGTAATGTAATAAAGAATAACCCTTCTTCTACAAAATAATTGATGATGTGTACCCAGTCAAAAAAATAACAATTAAGTTTCATGCTATGAACATTTTAGAATTTAGAATATTTTTAAAATCATGTCCATTGTTTATTCAAAGTGGAAAATAGATACCGGGTAGAGCAATGAAAGCATCAGCCTGTCAAGCCATCTCAGCCTTCCTTTAGTGCATTCTTGAAACTGCTTTAACCTCCCATACTATCTCTCCGATAATCTGAAAATAAATTTTCCCTTTAATTTTCTTTCTGTATTTCAAAATAAAGCATTTTATGTACACTACAAAATTTATTTTAACAAATTTACACCATGTTGCACAATATTTTATGAAAAAAATGAATAAATAACCGTTGATTATTCTTCCCTACTGTCTCCTCCACTGACGTTATATTCTAACAAATTTCCAAAGGATCTGGACTCTTCATTATTCTTCGTAGATGTCTAAATATGGAAGAAAAAAAACTAGGTTGAGAAAAGTTGATGTGCTGCATGAAATGAATAAAGTATGTATATGGTTAATTGAAAAAAATCTTAAGGTTATTCAAAGTATACTTAGACATCTCTCTATGGTCAAGCATATAGAAATGGCATTCGCTCTTCTGTATGGAAACTGCTAATAAATGAAGAAAATTATGATATATGCCACACCAGCTAAATAAAATAGATATTACTTATACAACATAGTTTTAAAATATGGCAGGTTACCAAATCTAAATATCAATTGCAGTGACAATGGAAAATAAATGTTCAGGCACAAAAATGAAACCCGTCTTGTGCATGATGAGCAGGTAATGTAGGCATAAAATCCATTGATTTGGGCAAAGGAAATTCACGAAACAAAGGATGATTAAAAGTAGCTTCAACTGTTATCCGCTCTAAGTATTTACATGAAAAATATATAAAAATGAATATGAATTAAAACGGTACTCTGGTAAACGAAGTAAAAAATGAAAAAGAAAGAGCAAATTGATGTAGAATTTATGAAATAGAAGTAGATCTTACCTTCTCAGGGTCATAAGTAAGAAATTTGTTCAGTAAATCAAATCCAGCTTCCCATAAAGTTGGGCGTCCAAAAAAAGAAGTTAGTAGAAATTTCTCCCTCAACCTATTATAACTGAATATAATACAAAAAGTCTCAGTTGCTAAAAATAATCAAGTATTTTCAATCTGTCTTAAGTGCCAGTTGGGTGCTTTACAATTTAAAGCGATATGAGTTCAGGCACAAAAACGATGTTAGTGAGAATTTATAACCATTGAAATGGGGACGTTTGGACATAATATATGTCTACATATATATCGGTATACATTTTCAAGATAATGCGATTGAAAAAAAGAGCAAAATATTTGAATGAACTAAATTTTATCTTGCCATAATGAAGAAAAAGGAAAAAAATAAAAGAAAAGAAAAGGCGTGATAAATCATACGGGAAGGACCGGTTTCTATAACCATACAAATGATATTAACTGTCTTGTCTAGTCAAGGACTAATGCAATAAATTGATTGGATTATTAGATCAATTTCTTTGACAAAAGTCCAATGGGTTCTGTATGATAATACACTCGAGGAACAAATTTTCAATACTTCCGCAATAAAGATTCAGGTGTTCAATGGGTTCAAAAAGAAGTGTTTTAAGAGATTCATCATTTTATTTGATTCTGTATGATAAAGGTTTAAATTTGCTAACGCTTGATAGTTGAGCTAAAAAATCAAGTCTGTAAAGTTAGTCTAAGTTATTTCTAAGTATAGCAACCGTATAAAGTGATAAGCCATTGCATAAATTAATGTAAAGCAGGAAAAGAAAAAACAATAGCAAGAGAGCAAAACAGAATGGAAGAGATGTAGATAAACAGAACAATGATGGAAGCCATTTTACTTTGTATAAGGCAGTGATATAATAATCCACCTACAGATTATGGTATAACCTAATTATATAGCTTGTATGTACATTTTCAGTTTGAGGTTATACGGCTTCATATTTCAATTTGAGGTTGTAAAGGTTGAGATTTGTTGGGATTTTTTTAGTAATATTTATTGTACAAAACTTCAGACTTGTACAAAACTCCAGACTTGAGGTTGAAATTTGTGGACCGGTCTTCTGAACTAATGTTAAAGAAATGATCAAAGTCAAATTGTGTGTTAATTGCAGTATACGAGTATACTTTTCATGCCTAATTGGGCCGGTTGATTAATTTATGACAATATATTTTAAGGTCCGTTATCATTGGAGCTTTTTTGTTTCCTCCAGTGTTTGTGGATTCGATAGAACATTTTGGCTAATATGTTATGCAATGCTTCAGTCAATGATTTATTGCATAATGTCGAATTATTTATTTTTGCTAGAAGTTGGGATGTAAGCTTTTGTACTTTTTTTTTGAACGTGTATCATCCATACTATTTTACCTGTGATCGTCTAACGATTTCAGTCGCATGCCTAAAACAGTGCCTGAAACTGGTTACTGAAAGCAGCAACATTTTGACAAAAACAGTCGCTTAAATTAGCATTTAAAAGGGTAAATGTCATTGAGTTGGTTTTCACATTTGCGAAATAAAAGTGTACATTTTGATATTTGATTACAGCAAGGAAGAGATGACAGACCAAACATGTTAAGATGAATGGCTCTGTAGGGATGACTGCCACAGTGGTGAAGTCGCAGGCCATGCCAACAAAACACACCAAGAACATGTAGCATAACAATTATATGTTTTATTGGAAGAAAAATTACTTGCTAGAAGTTGATTCCATTATGATATTTGTAGTAGGTCATGCTACTGTCGAACCGAGAGCATCTAATATGCCTTCCAATGAAGACGTAGGCCTCAGTGACCACCATCAATGGCAGAACCCACGAAACAGTTAACTGAGTTGAATGCGATCTTAGACGGACGAACGGACAGACTCCTTTTTCTAGGAATTAATTGCCAACGCCACAATATAAAAAATCAGGACACATAAAGGGTAATTTAATGAGTAATCTTGTTATAACTAGGTTCCTTTTTCCTAAGGTGCATGCTAAATTAATGCCGAGACGGGCTTATTACAGGAGCTCAAGTCCCAAATCTATTACCTATGACTTGGACTATTACTAGAGCCGGGCTTATAGAGCATGAGGTCAAACCACAAAGCATAAATTCATATTTGACAAATTTCTCAATGCATAAACACCGAGCTCGAATCAATCACAGTCAGCAAGCATGGAGTATTACATCTTAATTGGAAAGTTAATTGTCTTAGTTTCATTTAATATGTAATAAACAGTTTCAAAACTCAAGTATGAGATGGTTGTTGGTCCATAAAGACAAGATTTTTTGTTAATTTGTTGAGATTTTTTATTAATTAATAATTTATATGCTGTAGCAAAATTATGAAGCATGGAGTATGTATACATTTTAGATGAGACATCTAAAGACTTAACATGCATTATGTTTCTTCAACTTCCAATTAGGCTAAGACTATAACAATTAAAGACCTATCACCCCTAACATGCATTAAAGAGTAGCTTAATTCTATAGCATATGTACCTAAATAGATATTTAATCTGTTATTATTTTCCAACTTGACTAATGTAAATATTTGCTGAAATTGAATTCAGATGACAATAGACAAAATTAAGTACGAAATAATATAGAGGACTTAATTTGAAACTTACACTTGAATGCTTAATGATTTTCTAACTTTTCCTTACATTCCTCAATATTTTGTTCTCATATTCTTTAGCGGTCATCTCCTGTGATGTAAGAATGGAGATAAATTAGTAAATCAAACCAAATCAAATACCATGTTTAATTTTAATCATAATCATAAATGAGATGGCGATCATATCAGGACTCAAACAATCAACAAATGATTCCATAAAGAAGGGAAATAAGGGTGTTGCATGGTGTTGGAATGGGAAATAAGGGTGTTCCTTTTTCCAATGGCGGTTAGGGATATATGTTTGTAACTGAAATCTTATCCTTTATAACTGAAATCTTATCCTTTTTGTTAAGAAAGATAGGTCTATCTAGGATAAAAAGCCAAGCAAAGCAAAGTAAATATTGTATGATCACAGGTAACCAAAGTTTAATATTCCAAGGTTAAACAAAAGAAAAATTGAAATTTAGGGTTTTCCTCAGCCATGGGGGAAAATCTCTCTCCTCACAGAAATCTTCCTCATCTTTCTTCCTCAAATCTCCTAAACAGACCACCTGAATCTCACATCAGAGAATCAAGCAATGGAATCATCATAGATAAAGATGGGTTTCAGTTGGTTCAATCAAGATCACAGAAGAAACGTCAGCCCATGTTGAATGAGTATCAGAGAAATTCGTGGGGCAGTTATTCTCAAACAAGGAAGACAAATGGTCAGAATTCAACCATTCCTCCTCCAAATTCAAGAAATCAATCGTACCAACAAAAGAAACCCACAAATTTTTCTCTGAACAAGACGCAAGGGCAAAGATCTTGGGCTGAAATCGTTTCTGAGCAATCTAAAGAACCTAACAATGATGAATGCAATCTTGAAACTATTGCTCCGATCAAAATCAACAGTAAGAAATTTGGTTTGATTAAAGAATCTGTTTGCAAAAGAGCAATTGATTGTTGGAGTAATTCGATCTTAGTTTATGTTGTTGGAACCAAACCGTATTATACATATTTCAAAGCTTATATTCAACGTGTTTGGAAACCTGTTGGAGAATTCGAAATTTTTACCAGAGAAAATGGGTTTTTTATTGTTAAATTCAAAGAAGTTCAAGATTGCGATTCGATCATTCAGAATGGCCCATACTTTTATAATGGAAAGCTCATCATAATGAGAAGATGGTCTGAGTCCCTTAATATGGATAGGGATCTCCTAAGTACGATGCCGATATGGGTTAAGCTACCCAATGTTAATCTCAAACTTTGGGATCGCGAAGCCTTCAGCGTAATGGCCAGCATTATTGGAAAACCCATTAAGATGGATGCAGCTACAACCTTGAAAACGAGATTGAATTATGCTCGTCTTCTGGTGGAGGTTTCTGCAAATGATGAACTTCCTCAAGAAATAAATCTTACGTTATACAATGGAGAAAACATCACCCAAAAGATTGAGTACGAATGGGTTCCACCGAAGTGTAGTATCTGTAAATGTTTTGGACAAATCAGAGAGCAATGTGTCACTGAACAAAGATGGATACCCAAAACTCTCAATCAATATAAAGAAATAGTCATTGACCGAGAAAATGATGCTGATACAACTCTTCTAAATTCGCATCTCAACAAAGAGATACCAAAAGAATCAAATATTCAAAAAAATAAAGATCGAATCAACCAGAATGGTATCATACTCGATCAAAAAACAACATCTCTTTTGCTCACTGATCAAGATGACCAGATCCTTGCTGAGGAAGTTCAACATACTGGGAAAATAATAGAGAATTTAAAAGACAATTCTCAATGCAGATCAGAGGAGGGAATATATAGTAAAGAGGTCTTTAACTCCGAAATCCCCCCAATTTCAGAGTTGTGTTTAATTACAAACAATCATGAGAATATCACAATCAATGTTCAGCCTTTGTATGCCAACCAAAGTCCTGAAGTTACAATGGAGAGCGAACCACCACCAGTTATAGCTGCAGAAGTTGAGGACAATGGTGGCATCCACTCAACCTTGCCTCGCAATACTGAGGAGTTTGACATCTCTCGCATTATAATCCCAGAAAGTTACATTGCATCTACTTCTGATAATGTTATGGAGGAACCTGAGAAGCAATTTGATATATCAGAACTTCATATTCATAAGACTAAAGCTATTGGTAAATACAAAAGCATGGGTAAAGAGAATAAAGCTTTTGGGCAGAAATACATATCAATCAATCCTGACTGGAATGAAATGACTACTAGGCTAAAAGCTAAGAGATCAGACAAAAAGAGAAAAGGTAAGGGTAGCAATGTTTCAGGTTCGATCTGAAACTCTGTTTCTTTTTGTTCAACCTTTTATTATTTTATATGACTATCATGGCCTGGAATGTTAGGGGTATGAATTCCCCTGCTAAACAAACTGATATTTTAAATATGGTTAGTATTTACAAACCATCTGTTGTTGCCCTTATTGAAAACAAAATGGATAATAACAACACTGAGAAATTCTGTTTTAAGCTTTCTAATAACTGGAAATCTGTTAACAATAATGACTGTGGTAGTAAAGGTAGAATCCTTGTCATTTGGGATTCTAATATTTGGAATTTAGTTAATGTTAATAAAGATACTCAATTTATTGATTGTAATTTCAAAAATGTTGGTGGGTTTTCCCTGCAGATTACCAATATTTATGGTAGTAATTTCGAAAACGAAAGAAACAGTCTTTGGTATAGATTAAAAGCCCTAAGTCATAGCTATGATTTCCCTTGGATTATCTTGGGTGATTTTAATACTGTTTTTCATGTTAAGGAAAAATTTGGTGGTAATAAAATTCCCCTCAGTAAGCTTGATAAAATTAATAAATTTTTGCTTGAATCTGGGCTTATTGAGCCCAATGTGATTGGCAATGAATATACTTGGAAATCTGGGAAGGAGAAAAATATTCATTGCAAGCTTGATAGAGTATTAATTAATGACAAATTTTGTAATTCTTTTCCAAATTTCTGTTGTTACTCTATTGAGCAAAATACTAGTGATCATACTCCTTTATTGATAAACTTTTTCCAAAACCAATCTATTACTAATAATAATCCTAAAGCTGCTCCTTTCAGATTTAAAAATGATTGGGTCTTAAACAGTGATTATAATGATATTGTAAAAGATTGTTTTACTTTTTCTAATATTGGTTCCTATCAGGCCCAGTTTAGCAAATTTCTTAAAAATACTAAAACCACTATTAAAAACTGGAATAAGGCTAACTCTAATAATAATGACTGTTTAAATAATTTAAGGGAAGATGGGAAAATTTTACAAAAGCTTGCTGATGATAACCCTGGTAACACTGAAATTATTGACAAATTCTTTTCTAATCAAGCTAAGCTGTCTCATGAACTTTATATTAACACTATTAATCACAAACAGAAAGCTAAAGTTGATTGGCTTACTAAGGGGGATGAATGTACCAAATTTTTTCATGCTAAAATGAGTTGCAGAAAACATGTCAACAATATTGGTAAAATCATTGACAGTAAAGGGGAATGCATTAATAGCATTGAAAAAATTGTCAAAGAAGCTATTAATTACTATTCGCATTTATTTTCCTCTGACCATATTGAAACCAGCTTTCCCAATATTGTCTGCAAAAATGTGTTAAAGGATAATGCTTCTGACATTCTGCTTGCTCCTGTTAACATTGATGAAATTAAAGCTATCATTTTTAATGCTAGAGACAATAAAAGTCCTGGCCCAGATGGGTTCAATGCTAAATTTTTCAAAGCTCACTGGGATAATATCAAAGATTTTATTTCTAATGTTGTTAATGAATTTATGAATGATGGTAAGTTGCTCAAAAGTTTTAATCATACTTTCATTACCTTAATTCCTAAAAATAAAAATCCATCTTGCATTGAAGATTACAGACCTATTTCTTGTTGCAATTTCATTTACAAAATCATTGCTACTATTTTAAGTAATAGAATTAAGCTTTTTCTCCCCTTTTTAATTTCTGAAAATCAATGTGCTTATATTCCTGGCAGATTAATTTATGAAAACTCTTTGCTTGCTCATGAAATGGTCAGGAATTTCAATTCTAAAAAGGGGGATAATATGTGTCTTAAAGTGGATCTTCAAAAAGCTTATGATAAAGTTAACATAAATTTTATTATCCATATCATGAAATTCATGAATTTTCCTGATAAATTTTGTAAGTTAATTTTTGAATGCATAAATTCTCCCACATTCTCGATTTTATTTCAGGGTAAACCTGAGGGTTTTATTAAGAGCTATAGGGGTATTAGACAGGGAGACCCTCTTTCTCCCTATCTTTTTACTTTAGCCATGTAATATTTTTCTATTCTTATTGATATTGAAACTATTAAAAACAACATATCTCCTATTAATAAAGTTCAGCCTTCCATTACTCACCTGATTTATGCCGATGATCTTATGTTATTCTCTAAAGCTAACAAAGATAATGCAGAGGCCATTAGTGAGATTTTTGAAAAAATGTATAATTTTGCTGGGCTTAAAATTAATGAATTTAAAACAAAAGCATACTTTAGTAAATACTGCAGACATAAAAATGATGTTCTAGAAGTTCTGAAAGTCAATGAAGGTAATCTTCCTATCAAATATCTAGGACTTCCTTTATCTGCTAATCAAATTAAAGATAGTGATTGTGCTTATCTGATTGATAATATTCAAAGCAAAATGGAAACTTGGTCATGCAAGCTTCTATCCATTGCTGGCAGAATTGAATTAATCAAAACTGTTGTCTATGCTATCATTTTATATTGGTTTCAAACTCACCACATCCCTGTTGCTACAATTAAAAAAATTGAGAGCAGATGTGCTGAATTTCTTTGGGGTGGTAAATACCATAAAATCAGTTGGGACAATGTCTGCAAACCAAAAAATGAAGGTGGGCTTGGTATCAGAAATCTTAATGATCTCAGTCTAACTTGCAAATTAAAGCTTTTTTGGAGATTTATTAGTGGAGATTCTTTATGGACCAAATGGATGACTTGTAAATATCTCAAAAATGGTAACTTTTGGACAATTTTACCAAAAAATAATCAATCAAATGCTTGGAATCAAATTTTAAAATGCAGAGATTTGGGTAAATCTCTTATTCAAAGAAAATTCAAATCCGGTTGTGAAACTAGTCTTTGTTTTGATCCGTGGTTTCAAAATGACTCTTTTATTAATAGAGTGGGTTGGGATAATCTTGTTATTTGTGGTGAAGCTAAAGCTAATGTTAATGTCATAATCAAAAACAATCAATGGCAGCCTCACCTGCACCCAATTACTAATCCTCATAAAAACTTTATAACTAATATCCCTTTAGACCCTAATGCAGATAGTGATCATTGGGATTGGTTAGCTAGCATCAATGGTAAGTTCTCCTTTAAGAAAACTTGGGAGCATATTAGAAACAAGCAGCCTACTGTTGAGTGGTATAAGTGCATTTGGAACAAAGTGAACAATCCTAAGATGGCTATCTGTACTTATTTTGCTATTAAAAACAGATTGCCAACTCTGGATTTAATCAATAAATGGGGGAGGAATAATCTTTCACTTTGTTCCTTATGCAACTTAGAAAATGAAACTGTTTCTCACTTATTTTTTGAATGCAATTTCAGTTATTACATATGGAGCCATATAAAAACTAAGATGAACATAAACAATGTTAGCAGCATGGATCTAAAGCAAATTATCATGGACATCTCCAAACATTTCAAAGGAAAATCTCTTGAAAAAGATCTTGCTCATGTTCTGATAACCACAGCTGTATATCATATTTGGAAAGAGAGAAATAATCGTACTCATAACAAGCTTAAGATGTCCAAAGAACAAAGATGGCTGATTATTCATAATGATAGCAGAATCATTCTTCAGAAATCAAAGAAAAAAGTTAAAGAACAAACCAATTTTGACTTCCTAGCGGATCTGTGGAGCAAAGATGCTGGTTGCAAGCATATAGAACATTATCTCCTCAATCCGAAGGCTCATCAAAACGACTTAAGCTCTCATCAGCAGTCTACCCAGAGCGACAATGAGCTCCAAATCATCAGGCATCGTAGAGCTGGAGATTATAGCTACAGATCTACAGATCTGGGTCGCGATGACACCAGATCTGTAAATCTTAGCTTAAGAAATCAAATCGCTGGATTGAATAACTACGCCAACTCTAGCAATGCTGATAGTAGCATGAGAAGCAAGCTCAATCATGGGCTATCTTATTGGGAGAGGGGTGAGAGTAGTGGAAAGGAGAAGACTGAGGAGATCTAAGCTCTCGCGTTCGAGATTTTCTCGTCGCCATTATTTGTGCTTTGTAGCTGATGGATGAAATGTGTCGGCAACCCTAGTTAGGGTTTGTTTGTTTTGTGTTTTCGGGTATGTTGTTTTATGCCCGTTTCATTGTTTTGATTGTATTATTGGGCCGGGCCCTTATACCTTCCTTCAAAAAAAAAAGTTTAATATTCCTCTAATGACCTTAAACATATCAATACATTTTCCTATTATATAAAATTCAAATTTTCATGGTTATAAAGATAATGAGGGGTAAATTAGGAGTAGAAGTACAAGTAGAAAACGACAAATCATTCGTTGTAGATGTAGTAGTAATAATGGTATCGCTAGGAGTTCTAAAGGCTGACTTTATAGACTTCGACCAAAAGCTTGGAAGCAGGAAGAAATACAGGACATAATAGTTGGAACAGAGAACAAATCATGCTGCACTTCGAAGAAGTCTTCTAGCCAAACATGGAGTTCCTTGGAGTCGTATCATCTTTTACCTATAGCTGCAGCTATTTCCTTAACCTTCATAAGGCGATAGGTCACCCCATGCTCGTTTTTATGCCTGCGGGAACTCTCGCCCACGGCACTGAAAAGATGTCCGATCAGGCTGCTACTAACTTCGCTTTCCTTCAGTTGAAGCGGATTCTTACAGATGCTTCCCACCCATAATCATGTTTACATATTAAATTTAACATATTTGTATTATTGTTATACATAATCATGTTTCCGTTTCCGTTCCGGTCATATGAAAATTCAAAATTTCGGTCCCGTTTCGGGATTTCCGGAAATTCCGTTTTAAATCCGGTTTGTGAATTCCGGTACATTTTTGTTATAAATACGCAAATAAATATGCAATACTGATAATCAATTACACTAAATTATTCAAGTCACATAGAAGTTACAAATCATACAACATAAAAATTAAATACCAAAAGCTATTTCTTGGAGCATCATACAAATTTTGTTCATCGATCTCTTCATCTTGTGTCGGATTATAATATGCTGGAAAAGCATACTGCTGTATCTGTTTGTCCTGCTAAATGTTCTTTCATATGTGTTATACCACCACCAGAAATTATTTTATGACAATAATTACATTTGGTTTTTCTTTTTTCACCAATAACTGCCGTACAATAATTCCAAACGATATCACGATTTGCCATAATCAGCCATCTAAATAAGAAACAAAATAATTTAATATTTAATTACTTAACGCTAACACATTTTAATGCAAACTAAACAATATATTATTTGCATTATACAACTTCCATTCATGGTTATTCATTATCAAATTAAAGTAACCAATATATTTTTTTACATAATAATTTTTGTCACAGTATATTTTCAAAATTGCTTTTAGCTTTAGCAATTGCATTATAGAACTTCCATTTATGCAACTTGTCATTTATGCCATTGTCGTTCAATTGCTTTTGCCATAATCAGTAACTATGACATTTCATTTATGCAATACCATTAAATATTTCATTTATGCAATAGTTAACTAACACTAACACGGCCCATTTATGCAATACCAGTAAACATTTCATTTATGCACTACCGTTAAGTATTTCATTAAATAAAGAACACGGCCTATTAACTTCTTCATTTATGCAATACAGAACGCAAATCAAAGACACGAAAGGGGAAAAAATTAAAATACCTGGTCG
Organism: Allium fistulosum; assembly: GCA_030737815.1. Lineage (NCBI taxonomy): Eukaryota > Viridiplantae > Streptophyta > Magnoliopsida > Asparagales > Amaryllidaceae > Allium > Allium fistulosum. The sequence goes on along the minus strand of CM060903.1, from coordinate 1,284,756,385 downwards.
CCGCTGCCAAGCTCGAGCAAGATCGTCAGAGGTGGTGCTGCCAAGCTCGAGCAAGATCCTCTAACGCGAATGAGGAGGTGCAAGGATCGTCAGAGCTCGAGCTCTCAGATGCGACGCGAACTGGTGCTGCGATGCGAACTGGTGCTGCCGTGTTCGTTTCTGCCGTTGCCAAGCTCTCAGATGCGACGCGAAGAGGAGGTTAGTTTGCTGTCTTTACATTGTATGAACGTCTCTGGTTTTATAGAGCTTAATTCGATTCTGGTTCACGTGAATTTTTGGCTTGAATTTGTTTGTGGCAGACAAACTATGATTGATTGGATTGAATTTTGTATGTTTGCTTCACGAGCATTTTCTTTGATTTTGTTGTTTTTGTTTTTCTCTAATTTTTTTTTGAACACGAAAACCGGAAAACGGTTTTCTGCCCTAGTTTCGGTCCGGCCCACGCCGGAACCGGGCTGAGATGGCCGGAATTCCGGCGTGCCGGCCGGACTTTAATACCTTGGTTTTAACATACTTGTATGCGGTTTTATTACCACTAATTATAGCAGTACTAATAAATTTAAGATGGGGTGCAAAAAAAGTCAGGGTTAGTAGTACGTCGGTAGCGTGTTCTTTTCAATTTGCATTCCTAAATTGAAAATTTATATATGTCTGAAATGTATTCAGGTAACCAATCCCCAGTACATGCTAAGAAAGAACCAAAAGCTGACCAGAATATTGATTTTACTAACGCGAAACTAATTACTAAATCTAACAATGTTAAGTAAAAAGGTAAAATAACAGGTTCAGAAAACCAAAGCACCAACACTGGTTCAGAAAAAGCAGATAACACCTTCATTGACTTTGAAAATGCTACAAGGAAGCTGGGTAATAAAATTCAAAATCTGAGCATTAAAACTGATGTAGAGGTGGCTGAAAAATGGACCATTCAACAATCAACTATCACAAAATAATGAACTTTCAGTATCAAATGATGCTGACAATATTGTGAATAGTAAAGTATCACCAAGGATAAAAAGTGAAAGAAAAGAATCAAGAGTTTTAATGATCCATCCAATGATAGAAATTTGGAATTAGTTGGTTCACCATTACACTTAAGTACTGTATAATTATTTATTTAGATTTACCCACTCTTTATCAATCATTTCCAATATATAAGTAAACAAAATTCTAAAATTCAAAGTAAGTATTAATTATCAGTTACAAGCAAAGAAACCAGTCAATTCTATCATCTAAAAATGATATTAGCTCTATAGAGGCTTGCAATACTCTATAGAAATAAAATGATTTTAATATAATTATAAAAAAATGTAATTTGTAGATTTCATATTGTAGACCTGCTATACTAATTTACCATTATCTTTAGTAGTGGATCACCACGTTTGGTGCATGTTAGTATATCATGTATATTTTAGACATCAAATATGGTGTTCCTAAAGTACTCATTCTCAGGTAAATTACAAGTCGGAGATCCAAGTGCATGATGAGGAATCTAAAGAGTGTTGTAATCAAGTATTTTGTCCATCTCACAGTTTAGCTGACTTATGACTGCGTAGCTACTATTCACTTTATTTCTTTATGCTCTTTACCCAAACATGTAAATATCTTTATATTTACACAATGTAAAAACAAAACTAAAGAATGATAGTACTGATACCAAATGTTCATAACACATAACAAATCTGACTTATAATGTTAAAATAATGTAAAAAATATGAATATTTTTTTGAAAGTAATTAAATAATATAAATAGTGTGTCAAATATTTGCATTCTTTTATCAATATTCAAGCACATACTCAGACTATTATCACTACATGGCACATCAATGACAGAACTTTGCTTTTAAATTGAGCCTGCGAGATATAACTGGTCTTGTTACCATTTAGATAACCAACCAATCCAAAAGGCATATCTAAGTCGGAAAATGACGCAGCACGGAAGTAGATCTGAACCAGCGGTCAAATCTATCCCGGATCTAATCACGAATTGCGGAAATACGAATCGATAAAACAAGATAAATTGATGAATTGATGATACCCAAATGCTCAAATCCGTTGATCTCTCGAGATACCGGATTCTAGCTATCTTCAACACGTTGATCGCGCACGATACCGCGTTAGAAGATCTACGATTCTTCGATGTTGATCTCGCGCACGAGATTCCATGAATCGGCTTCAAACTCGTTGATTCGAGCGCACTCGAATATCCGAAGATGGAGAAAGGAGATCACACTCAACTTCCAATTTTAAAAGAGGCACAAAGCTCTCAACAAATTTTATTCAAAAATCCAATTTTTTTTACAAATGACAACATACCCCTATTTATAGGGAAAGTACAACACCACACGACTCAACACAATTACAAACGACTCAAGAAAATAAAATACAAACGACTTAACGACATACGACTTATCAAACACTGCGACATAAGCAAGTAACGACATAGCAATCGGCGACATAAGAATCTTTGGCATAACAATCAGCGACCTAAAGCTTCGGCAACGACATAAGAATTCTGGAACGACATAAGGAATCACGGCAGCGACCTAAAGCTTCGGCAACGACATAAGGTTTCTGGAACGACATAAGGAATCACGGCAGCGACCTAAAGCTTCGACAGCGACATAAGGATTCTGGAACGACATAAGGAATCACGGCAGCGACCTAGCAATTAACGACATAAGAAGCTCGCGAAATAAGAAGCTCGCGACATAAGAAGTTCGCGACATTGGAAATCTGGAGCGACTTACGGAGATGCGACATAAGGCTGGAGCGACTTAAGGTTTCGCCGCGACTTAAGGAGGAGCGACATAATGATCTCGCGACCTAACTGGAGCGATTTCGTTCGTGACTTAAGGAGGAGCGGCTTCGTTCGCGACCTAAGGAAGAGCGGCTTCGTTCGCGACCTAAGGAGGAGCGACTTCGTTCGCGACCTAAGGAAGCTCGTTCGCGACCTAGGGTTTCGCGATTCTGGATTTGCTCGCGACTTAAGGACTTCGCGACTTATGCTATGTCGCGCTGCATCATCCTCCCCTGGTTGAAAAGAATTCGTCCCGAATTCACACTTTTTCCTTCTTCGAGACGCCGTCTTCCATTCATTATCTGGTCTGATGTGGCTCTGGTGGTAACCATTCTTGAGATTGATCTTGTCTCGACCCTTTGAAGATGTGGCTCGACATAAGGAACGCATGACAAAAAGCAGATGTGGCATTAGGCAGGCGGCATAAGGAAGTGATCTGAGGGAGATGACGTCATGATGCTTGTGCCAATAGGAAGGTGTGATATATAACCAAAACGTGACGAAAATGCGAGACGATATAAGGAAGTTTAAAATCGCGGAGCGACTTAGGAAGTTACGACTGAAGAAGTGTGATGACTCATGCCCAGATTCTTGTCTTTCCTTATCTCGTTCAGGTGTATCCTCATTTAGAATCTTCCCTTGATGTGTTGCAACAATTTCTCCTGATTGAAATGAATTCCCACTCGCTTCTTCTTTGACATGTTTATTTTCATGAAACGGTTCCAAGCAGTTGACGTTGACAACGTTAGGAGTGCGGACATGATCAGGCAACTCCAACTGACAATCATTCTCTTCCTCCTATCTTTTCAACTCTTCCTGTTCTTTCAGATTCACAAGATCATATGATCCCCGCAGTAAAATAGCATCTGGTACTAGTTCAGTTTGATGCTGAATGTCCTGTAGTGGTGGTAACTCTTCGGGTAATTCCTCAGGATATTCGACTTTAGACTCATCGAATTCTGATCCAACTTCCTCAAAAACCTCAAGATCTTTACTCGTTCCTTGTCCGGTTAACACAAACAATTCATTACTATTTTTCACCTTTTCAATAGACTCTTCCAAAAATACAAGACTAGTTTCTTCAGGCAGTTCCTTAGAAATCTCATCTTCAAATTCTTCAAATACTTCAACCTCTTCAGGATTCTCAAAATCAGAACTTTCTCCAGATTCAATCAACATTGATAATTCATCACTGTCTTTCATTTTATTGACGAACTCTTTCAAAGATAATAAACTATCTAATTCTGCCTTCTCTTCTGTTTCACTTTCACTTTGTTCGGGCTTTTCAGAAACTAAGGAATTTACACTTGGTTGGCTCTCATCCATAAGCTCAGGTGTTAAGCAAGAATCCTCCACCATCAAGTTATTTCCCTCAACTCCGAACATAATTTCTTCTTCCATACTATCGACATCAATCTTTGGCGGTGAAGAGTAATCAACGTCTACATCCACATATTTTGACGTTGAATAAAATCCCATCAACAAATTACATTCATTGTTCTCTAACTCGACCTCTTCATCTTCGTTGTCAAGTTTTGGTGGTAATTCTTCGAACGATTCCGTAGGACCGACCTCTTCAAACTCTTCTAACATTGGTTTAACCTCCTCAGGAGTTTTAAGCTCTTCACTTGCCTCATACCTAACCAATGATTCAGCACTACCTTCCGCTTCTTCAACATTTTCGCTGAAAGATAATGGACTAGTCGGTTCCTCTTCCTTTTCCGGCTCGCTTTCAGTAGAATCATCCACATCCTCGTTTTCACATTCTTCTACAACTAAGGTTTTCTTCTTGGACTCCGTACAATCAATACTTCTATGGTCAGACTCCTGATAATGATAGCGCTTAATTCGGTCATCAACATTTGTCTTAGTGATTCCATGTAAAACTGGTTCGTTGACTCTCTTAGAAACATTTATACTGCAATTAACACCTTTATTCTGATTGCTGGGGCTTGTAACCACACCCTTTCCTTACCTCCCTTGACTCAACTTCTGCAACTGTTGGTTCATACGAGCTTGATAATTGTAGGGTAAGAAATTTGCCTTCATCATTCTTTTCATCTTATCCCACGTGACAACTTTGGATTTTCCCATTCTCTCTCTGGTTGATTTAGTTTGTTGCCACCAATTCATAGCTCTTCCTCTCAATCTTGTAGCAACTAACTTAACTTGACGATCTTTAGGCACGTTGTTGAGTTCAAAAATCTTTTCAACCTTTGATAACCAATCAAATAATTCCTCTGCTTGTAGACCACCTCGAAATTCTGGAATTTCTGTGTCCATCCTTGACTCTCGTGTATGACCATTCTCTTCAACATTCCTATATCGATTTTTCCCTTGACCTGGATACCGAAAGTGAACACTATTACCATAACTATATTCTTCAAAATTAGATGAGCTTCGATGTCGATTCTGAACATTGACTCTTCTATGACCATGCACGTCCTCTCTACTTCTTCTTTCCTCTACTCGAAATCTTTCATAATCACAATGTAGCTCATGCTCGTAACCACGATAAGCTCTTCTTTCTTCATTCCGATAATCATGATTGTCTCGAAATCCACGATCTTGATTTATCGACAAGGATGGTTCTCTCCTTTCTTTATCATAATGTGGTGACACTCTCCTTTGATTTCGATTCATGTCAGACGTCATTCTCTCTACACGTTGTCCCATCTGTTCAGCATCTTCCAATCTCGACACTTCACACCCAACGAACTTGGAAAAGTTCGTCTCCTTGCTCTGATACCAAAATGACGCAGCACGGAAGTAGATCTGAACCAGCGGTCAAATCTATCCCGGATCTAATCACGAATTGCGGAAATACGAATCGATGAAACAAGATAAATTGATGATACCCAAATGCCCAAATCCGTTGATCTCTCGAGATACCGGATTCTAGCTATCTTCAACACGTTGATCGTGCATGATACCGCGTTAGAAGATCTACGATTCTTCGACGTTGATCTCGCGCACGATATTCCGTGAATCGGCTTCAAACTCGTTGATTCGAGTGCACTCGAATATCCGAAGATGGAGAAAGGAGATCACACTCAACTTCCAATTTTAAAAGAGGCACAAAGCTCTCAACAAATTTTATTCAAAAATCCACTTTTTTTTACAAATGACAACACACCCTTATTTATAGGGAATGTACAACACCACACGACTCAACACAATTACAAACGACTCAAGAAAATAAAATACAAACGACTTAACGACATACGACTTATCAAACACTACGACATAAGCAAGTAACGACATAGCAATCGGCGACATAAGAATCTTCGGCATAGCAATCAGCGACCTAAAGCTTCGGCAGCGACATAAATATTCTGGAACGACATAAGGAATCATGGTAGCGACCTAAAGCTTCGGCAGCGACATAAGGATTCTGGAACGACATAAGGAATCACGACAGCGACCTAGCAATCAGCGACATAAGAAGCTCGCGACATAAGAAGTTCGCGACATTGGAAATCTAGAGCGACTTACGGAGATGCGACATAAGGCTGGAGCGACTTAGGGTTTTGCCACGACTTAAGGAGGAGCGACATAATGATCTCGCGACCTAACTGGAGCGACTTCGTTCGCGACCTAAGGAGGAGCGGCTTCGTTCGCGGCCTAAGGAGGAGCAGCTTCGTTTGCGACCTAAGGAAGCTCGTTCGCGACCTAAGGAAGCTCGTTCGCGACCTAGGGTTTCGCGATTTTGGATTTGCTCGCGACTTAAGGACTTCGCGACTTATGCTATGTCGCGCTGCATCAGAAAAGAATATCAAGTGTGCAACTAGCAGCAAAAAAATGAGGTGCAAACGATGCTAGATAAACAAAAGCACAAGACTGAACACGAAAAAAGCATGAGATTTCAATAGAGAATAACACAAAACATTTGTCCATTTTGCTCTTTCCTTCTTATCACAATTATCTTAAAATACTGCTCATTTCAACTATGGAGATGGGAAGGTAGAAAATGCAAGGCCAAGGCAAGTCATTCCCCGTAAATGCAAATACTACACCCACAAAGAACATCTTCCCACCATGAGCCTTAAAGCAATTAACAATCAAATCTGTCCAGCTCCCAATTTGCCTCCATTTACAACCGATCTATCCAAACTTGCTTTTGACTGTGTCGAATATAAAGCTCCCATTTTGCTATTTGGTAATGCCAGCAATGTCAAATTTAAACTCCAATCTATGCTTGTGTAGTCCATATATTATTTTTGCAACTGCTCCATGCAATAGGAGGAGCTGACATTTTAGAAGAATTAGAAGATACCAAATTCGAAAATATCCCTAATAAAGAAGGTGTCGCTAAGAAAGACCTAGTAGCAGTACTATGATAATATCTAAGACCTGATATACTAAATGGTTTGACATTACATTAAATAGATTTCATAATGTATAACTATAGTAAACTATTTTAATACTATGATATGTGCTAATTCCCATTTAAATCCATTTCTTAAACACACACAAAAAGTTGTATACAAAAAGAAAACGTCCAAGTCTTCACTCCAAGTTGTGTCCAAGGGCATGAGTAGCATCATGAGTAACACAGGTCCAACCGGTAGCCATCGAACCTATGCCTCGTATTGTGTCAAAGATATTATTTATTTTAAAGAATTTTAAGGTAAAAATTATTTACAATTTTTATTGATTTGAAGAAAACGATAAGAAAATGATAAAAAACTAAAACCTTAAATATTTTTATTTTACAATTTTCCTATCTTTTTCCGATATTCGATATATTTTAAAAAGTTATAGATTGTTGTTTAAATGCTTTGTTCAAATTGCTCGATATAGAGTTAATATTTAGGTATTAATGTTTTGACTAAAATGTTCATTTATGAAGTAGAAAAACATTTTTCTATATAAAAAGAGGAGAATATGATAAAGATAATTTTGCTGCTATTTCTACAATTTTCAATATACTTTTTTAAAGAAATAGAAGTTTTACTTTATTCTTGTTTTTTTAAATACGATAAAAATAATTTTCTATATACAATTTTCAATATGCTTAAAAAGTTTAATATTCCAAAGTTAATTAGACAACAAGTTGAAGGTGTGAAATATATTTAGAATGGAATGGAAACATAATGAAATTTCTAACCAAACATATTGTCAAAACTAGTTTGACATATCTATATTTCTTGCTCAGAAACATGATGTGAATTGGAAACCACATTGAAATTCATTCGGTTACATATAGGTCAAATCTCATTTGACTATGAGACATATTTATCCTATCGTGATCAACATCTGAATATTAATCAAGGATGTACACTACATACAAACTCGTTGGCCATAGAGTAATAAAACTACTTAAGTTCGTTTTCCTTTATTGTATTCACCATATAAATGTTTTTGAAAATCTCAAATCACAGTTTCATACAAGTATCCATCAATTTTTATATACTTTAAAATCACAAAGCAATAAGTTAATTTCTTTCTTTGGAGAACCAAAACATTCTTCACATATACAATTAGAAGTAATTAATCTATACTTTCTAAAACTTTGTAATTAAATAGCTACCACTGACGCGGTTCCTTTGACGGCAGTTCTTTGGATTTGAGCGACAAGACGAAGTGAGGGCGATCCTTTGATTGGAGGGTGTTGGGTGATTTGATTTGATTTAGGGTTTTTGAACGACATCATGATTTGATTTAGGGCTTTTGAAGAGAAAGGAGGGATACCAAGTGAACTAGTTTTTTTATTTTTCTCAGTAGACGAATAGAAAAGAGGGAGAAAAAGTGAACGCGATATCACCACCTAAAAAATTTGTTCCCGACTTTCCATAATATAGCGTTGAAAATTATATCTTAATTTATTCTGTTTGCTTTTAATAGGACACAAAGTGAAAACGCTATGGATTAGTGCATTTTGTTTAGTGCTTCAAAGTGAAAGATATTTAACTAGAGAATCCCATACCTGAGATACCGGGACAGAAGTATGGGAAGCTTGCTCTTTTCCTTTCAACTCTTCAATATTGATGGGAGCAGGCTCTCCCTCTTGAGGAGCAGAAGGCCCAGCGGATTCATGTGGATCATCTTTTTGGAAAGATGGCTCTTTTTCAGGAGCTCCAGTATCACCATAGCCATCCTTATCAGAGGTTTTAGTAGGGCCCCCTCTATCACCCCCTAAGCCTTGACCACCACCGACGTTGTCATCATCGTCATCATCATTATCATCGTCGTTGTCATCATCGTCATTTTTGTCGCCCTCTTCTCATGTTGTGTGATCCTTGTCACCCTCATCCTCTGAGTCAGTCTCGATGTCAAAAGAGGGGACTTCGAAAGAGAGAATCTGGGCGGCATCAATCTCTTCCTTCACAACAGGCTCAGCTCCCTGTTTCATCTGGTTTATCTTACCCATGACTCTATCTATGAGGGCAGAATCGAGTGTAGGAAAACTGAGCTCTGGGTATTTGTTAATATTATCTGCATAAGCAAGCATCAAGGCATCTTCAAAAGAGCTCAACAGCATCTCCCTAAGAGTAGTATTAAGGAACCGAGATACTCGCTATTTCGCATTTGAGATGGTATCTACAACGAGTTTCAGGGAGGCCCTGTTTTTCTTTAACTTTTCTTTCAAAGAAGCATTCTTTGCTGCTATGTGAGCCTTCTGCTTGTCGGAATCTTTTAAGGTTAGCTCCATAGTGAAGTTTTCATCGGAGAAGAGTTGGCGAGCCATTCTTTTCTCTAGAATAGCAGATTCTGACTGGGCAATTGAAGTCCTCAACTGCTCTAGTTCAAAAGTCGCATCGTCTTTTGCCGTAGAAAGAGAAGACACCTGGTCCTTTAGAGCAGAGATTTCCTCCTAGAACTTGGAGGATTCAGTAGAAGATTTCGATGCTTGCTCATGCAAAACTAACTAGCTTTTGGAAATCTAAAAGAAGAAAGTGCAATTCAAGTCAGAGATTTAGAGAGAACCAATAATGATAAAGTCAATTGAAGTGAAACTTACCAAAAACTATTGCTCTATCAGAGAGAGATAATTCCCCACCAAATTAGGAATAAAAGAAGGAAAGTGGATAGAAGTGAAGGACTACGAATTTAAAATAGACTGAGCTATCTCCTCAAAATTAACGGAAGGAGAAGAAGATGTTGGCCTCTGAGGGGTGCGCTTTAGAGTGAGGGTCGTCTTTAAAACCAGTTGCATTTGTTTGAGTGCAGCCGTAGAGTCAGAAATGGCAATGCGAGAGAGGGGATCGATCACTGTAGGAGTGCTCCGGTTTATCTTTGGGAGCTTCCACGATCGGGCTCTTTGGAGCTTTATCAAAAGATGAATATTCCTCCTCCTCTATATCAACAAATTTAGCAACCTTCAGAGGAGGTTCCGCTTCGATCGGTAATGCTAACTTCCTTTTGATGGCCTTCTTAGTTTTGGCGAGAGATTGGATAATATATGGCACACCGGAAGCTGTAAGAGGGGGAGCGGCACCACTAATAGGCATTGTAACCTGGGAAGCAGCTGTAAAGGATCCAATTAGATAAATAGTCAGCAAAATGATTTGGAAAGCAACTCAGGAATAAAGAACAAATGCAATGTCTATAACGTGCCGAGATGGTCGGAGCAAATAGGTGACATGGGAGAGAATTGAGTAGGATCTCCCAAGAAGAGGAAGCGTTTTCCCTTTGATGTGTGCTGAATCAAAGGAGGTAGCCCCAAGATCCTTTGACTAGGGGGAAGAAGAGAGTGCTTCTTTAAATTAGATAGGATTAGCGACCTCAGTCGATTTCCGATCTTGTTAAAGGCCGCGATTAAAGACTCCACCGTTCTTCTATCTACCTCTTTAAGTTCTTTGGCAGGAGAACCTGGTATAAGATGAAGATTAGATAAGAGAAGTAATAAAATGGAAAGAAGATAATGAAAATCAGAACTTACAAGGAGTAGAAAAGGTCCAACTGATGTCTGGGAAACATCGAACAAAGAAAAACTGGTTCTCCCAGTCCTTGAACTTATTAACCCCCTCTGATATTAGCTTCTTCAAGGGGTTTGCTATGAATATTTGGCTATTGAGAGTGCTGAGTTTTACTAGTTGGGTCAAGTGGTTCAGAACTTCAGCGTTTAAGGAGGGGAGTCCAGACTCTAGTGCCATTAGCTCCAGAAATAAGAGGTAGGTGTAAACATTTGGGGACAGCTGGATTGAAGCAATCCCGAGATGAGAAAGAAATTTGGACAAGAACTCTGGAAAGGGCAGGAACCCCTCGTGCCATATGTGGATGGCAGTATAAGCGAAGAACCCTTCGGGAGGGTTGTTGATTGTATCAGATTCTTGGGGTGGGATAACATCCACACCAGAAATTCCAAAATCTTTGAGAATGACATCTATCTCATCCTGTGAACATATCAGGGTGTGCTTTGAAATGGCGTCAAGTTTCTTCGGAGAGCTCATGGTTCTACGGGTGAAAACGTTTCAGTTAAATTTTTTAGTTTATTACGAACTTAGTGTTCTTTCAAGAATGGGTAAAAAAACCTACTTAAGCAATTTAAACACAAAACCAAGCATGGAACTTCAAATTCTTGGAAAAATGGTAAGGTTAAAAATAAAAAATATGGAGCTTTCGACAGAGTCCAAAGGGAAAGAAAATTAACATTTAGCCACAACTTTCAACAGTGTCGAAAGCATAAATATGAGCAATCACTAAGCTTTCGATAGGGTTTAAAGGAAAGAAGGGAATATATAGTGGCACTTTTCAACAATATTGAAAGCTTCACAGGAACCAAGTTATTAAAAGGAAATAGTTATAGTTAACTTAAAAACTTGAACAAAATTGTATACTACAAACATCTCATAAATAAGATAATAAGACCCTTCAACACTGTCAAAATCTATAACTTGGGTTTCCTAAGAGAAATACGAATGTCATCGAAACCTTATATACTCATTGAGTCGAAAAGTCTTAAGTTAAACTCCTGTGCACTTAGAACGTTTTGACAATGCTGAAGAAAGATAACTCCAGAGGGTTTTGACTCATTAGATACAAAAGGTCTCGAAAGGGTCGAAGGGGTACTATGGTTCCAAAAGCATACTAAAGAGAAGGGATTGCAATCGGCACAAAAGGTTTCGACTAAGTCGAAACCTTTTGCTGTCGAAGGGGTTACTACATTCTGCTTAACTACATAGCCTTTCGACAAGGTTGATCAAATTCATGCTACAATACCTTTCGACCCCATCAAAAGGGGCTAAGAAAGCAAAACTAATGTTGTTGCCTTAATCCCTTTCGAAAGGGTAGAAAGATCAATTTTTGGCACCAATTTTACACCCGTACAACTTGAAACTTCTGGGCGAAGAAAATAGAAGCTTCTGTCTTTCCCAAACCCAATTGCAAATCTAGGATTTCAAAATTTCCTATAACAAATAAACCAAACCCGATAAGAAGATGGATTTCGACATGAACTAGAAATTTTCAATTTCAAAATTATAAATAAGAATTCAGATTCTCTTAAAAGTAAGAGTAAACCAAAACATTGAAATACATTCAAAAACGAAAAACAAATCTTAATCGATTCACGAAACCGAATCGCCAAATCTCTTATAATCAAAATTTTAAAATCAAACATGATTTTTTAATAAAAGTAAAACATGAATAGTTTTTAGCTCAAAATCCTGATTGAAAGATCTGAAAATTCAAAACTCACTGTGAAATACAGAAGATAATAAAAGGAGAGAAGAATGCACAAAACAGAGATAATTGTTAACTTACAATTAGATCTGTAGTTTCTTTGATTAAGAAGAAGGAAAATTTGAGAATTTGGGACTCATTTACTTGTGTTTGAAATTTGATTGTAGAAAAGTGAAGAAGAAGAGCATACTTTATAAGAAAAGTCGCTAAGAACTATCAGTCGATAGAAATGGACGGCCCAGATTCACGCGGGAAGACCAAGAGGCGGGAAGGTTATAGGTTTCGACAAAGTTGATTTGGAAAGTCAAGTGCATCCCTTTGCAAGAGGGGGCAAATGTTACTCCTAAAATCCACCTTTCGACTAAGTCGAAACCTTTTTAAGCAAAGAACAAAGGAGAATAAGAGAGAAGAGCTCCAACGAGACCTTTCGAAGGAGTCGAAGGGATGCTACAGCTAAAGTTTGAAAGCTTCAGAACTTTTCGAAGGCGTCGAAAGGTTTCTACAATCAAGATCTAGTAGTTCATAACTTTCGAAGGAGTTGAAAGCAACCTTCCGCCTTTATTAACAACCTTTCGACTAGATGAATCCCTATGCATGAAGACCTTTCAAATGAGTCAAAGTAGCACCTTTCGAAGACAATGAAGAACAGCTCTTTGCATATGCGCCAAACCTTTCGAAACCAATGGTTTCACCTTCATTCAAACCACGCGAAAGCAAGCATTATCCTAAACAACCCCTTCAAAAGCTATTGTAACGACCCGACTTTCCAGACCCGGAAAATCGAACCATTTTAGTTAAGAAGAAGAGGTAGAAGAAGAAAAATAGAAAACAACATCAGAATCTAACCATCGCAGCGGAATAAAATATAATATATATCAACAGATCTTTACACAAATCAAAAACTATATCTGTTTATACAATACATCATCAGAATACATCATCAGAGTACATCATCATCCATAACATACAACTGAATACACAGCGGAAAAATAATAGCAAGTACGGGAGTACGTATCGTCATCCAGCTCGTCTTCTAAGCTCCACAGCTATAATCTGAACCTGTTTATCTCGGTCTGACCCGAGCATTATATAAAACAACACCCGAGTCAGTCTGGAATACCAGCGTGAGAAAATCACACTCAATTGATTATTAAAGTTTCAAAAATCCTTTTGAAAATAAAAGCATCTCGTAAGACCACGCCACAAATAAACATGTCGGGTTTTTACCTTACGATAGCTAAAACACTTTTTATAAAAATCCTCTGATATTATAATAGTGTATATTCACAAATACTTATTAAAATAGCCGAAATTGTTACATCTATTAAATTCCGGCATACTAGCCACAAAGTGGGTAATACAAACAAAACTCGTACAAGGCACGTAGGGAAAATGGATTTCCAACGAATGACTAGGCACTGGGGTACCACCTGTCACAGTACGTGGCCTAGATCACAGTACCGAGGAGTACGCCCGCTCCCCTGCAACACAAGGCCGGAATCATCCCTTACTGGATAATTCCAAATAAAATCACCCCACGGTTGGGATCAGCAACCGCACCACTAAGCCGAAATAAAGGGACATCTAGACAGGGATGACTTTACTCTCAAGTGGGGGCTACCCACGAAGCCTTGCTGCATAACCCCTGATTTTCAGTCATTCCCGGTTGATGAGGCTCGAGGCTAAACGATACCTTTATAGCACATATCCCTTAGAATGCCCATCGTCCACCTGACGATGTCACGAAAGCATTCGTCCATACAAGTCCGTCCCGGGTCCGAACGGAACCGAAGGCACTATTCCTACTACATCCATTTTGGAAATATCCTCAGGATTAGTAGCGACTAGCCCTTGCACTTCACAGCTCCATCTTCGACTCCGAACACGTTACACGAAACGTACAAACCAGATCGAAGTGGTATTCGAGTCTCCAGACCTAGAATCCCGGTATACGGAAACTCGATCCCGGTCTCTTCGAAACGATCAGCGCATTTGGCCAATATTGATAGTCGGTTATTTAACTATCAATTAACATCCACAAGCAACCATCACACAATAAATAATTTCCCACATTATTTATTTGCCCAAATATCTTTCCAAGATATATTTCCAAATTTTCAAAGCTCATTTGAAAACAATTTCAAACAGTTTCCGCTTACGGAATACATTTCCAAATATTTATTTCCTCTGAAACACCAAGTACAAAACACTTTTAGATTTTAAAATAATTTAAAAACACTTTATTTTAAATATATCTTATAACATTGAAATCAAACTACTTTAATACTTTATTAAAAATATATACTTTAAAATAAACCACTTTATAATATAAACTAAATTTCTCCTTTTAAAACATAATAGCAAATCACTTTTATGTAATTACTACAATAATAGATTTTGAAAATCTTACTTTAAAGTTTAAACATTTAAAAAGAATAGATTTTTCAAAACATACTTACTTAGGAAATTAACATTTAGAAATAATCAATTTTCTAAAACATGCTTTTAAAAACACAATTAGAACTTTTAACTTATATTAAAAATTTCTTTGAAAACGTACTTGGCTATCCAGAGAAATACACTTCTCGTTTCCATCTTTTAAAAATAAATCAACATTTATTTTTAAACCAATTCATATTCCTTTATAAATTCCCACCTTGAATTTATATTTCAAATATCCACTGATATTCCATTTCACTTTATAAACCTAGTTTATCTCTCCAAAATCTCATTTCTCTTTAAATTTCAAATCCCAAAGTATTTAAATCAATTTATAATTGATTTCCCAATTTATTTTACTTTGAAATAAATTTCCTTACTTAATCCATTTATTTCCAAATTCATTAACTTTCAGATTTTATTTCTCATTATGATTTAAAATCTTTAAACTGAAACACAAGTTTCAGATTTCCCAAATTATTTCTTTCTTTTTAATTACATTTAAACATTGAATTAAAATAAATTATTTATTCTTTTAAATAACATCACATAAGTTTTCTTTAAATTCAATATTCTCTGTTTATTTAAAATTCTTCTTTTCCATATTTAATTTATTCGAATTCACTAGAATTACTTAACTTAAATTTTATTCTTTTATTTCTTTCCAAAAATCCAATTCAATGGCTTTTGATAACTCATTATACTGGGAAATCCAATCCAACCAGATTATCCAATATAAATCATCACAGGATATCAACAATCATATCACAGAATATTTAAACAAAATTAAATATTTTGAGGAATCCAGTTGGATCCCTCCAACCTGTTTCCCTGCATCCACAGACGTTAGCACAATACCAATTCCACTTCGAGGTGGAATATCGCGGTATATGGGTTTTATAAAATATCATCCGCTATTATACGGCGCATAGGGTCTCATCCACTATATAATGCGGGAATAACAATTCCAATATATACATATGCCAATATATATATATATATTGTTATATACTACTATATACCATATCAATCAAATCAATCAATTCAATCATCCATCAATATTAAAATTTAACCAATTAAATTTAAATTATAATTTAACTGAGTGAGATTAACTCACCTTTGATTCCTGATTTGCAATCCATTCCAAACCGACTTGATTTTCCATTATTTTTGACCTTGTACAATCATTATACGACTTATTAACATCTGAGAGGAACTATAAAAATTTACCATTAAATAAATTTAGTTGACCAACAATTTATCTAAACTAGCCATCTATATTTATTTATTTTTGTTCCTCAATTATCAAATAATTTTCCTTTTTCCTTGTATATATATTAAAAATTGAAACTGCACCTATATATATACATAATTTCCTACTGAATAGATTTCCTGTCTACCTATGTATATACTTCCCTCTTTTACTTTTATTTTACTATATGAATCTATATATACTTCCTGTCTATATATATATTTCTTCCTTTAAGCATATATATGTATACCTTAAAATTAAAAATGTGTGTAAACATTTTATTCCTTCAGAAAAAAAAATCAAACAGAAGAATACCTCACAGATAACAAACGAACCCAGACTCGCGACCTCACGCGTAAAACAGGGCCCAACGCCACCCCATCATCACCTCGAGACCGCTGCTGCACTTCCCTACGTGGCTCTAAGCCCCATCGCACCCCACCAGGAACTGCCGCGACCCTTCCTAGAACCCAATCTCGACCTCGTCCATACGAACGTGACTTCGATCCTGCCACCGTGCCATCTACTCGACTCCGCTTCTCCTCTCGTCGCCGCTCCAACTGCTTCGAGTTGAATCGAGATTTATTCAAATTAGATCGCGAGTATGAAACTAATCGCCACAGTCGAGTCGCCCCTCTTCACGGCCTCGCGAGCACGCGGTCCCTTACCATTTGAATACGAGCGCTGTCGCTACCCTCTTCCTTCGTTTGTGAATTTGAAAAAGACAGAGAGGGGTGGTTGATTTTAGATCTGCGAATAAAAGGAGGGTCGCGATCTTATATTTTTTTTCCGTGAATTGATTCGTTATTCAATCTGAAGGACTGGAAATGATCGAAGATAAACTCGCAATTTCGATTATCGAATATGGGTGGCCATTATTAATTTCTTCTGAATTTGATTTTTAGTTTTCGAAGAAGGGGTTCGGTTCTATCATTAAAGAAAAGGGGTACTCGGTCCTGAAGTGATAGAAGAAAGGCAGTAGATTTTTTTCATTTGCTTCTGAAGGAAGCCTCTGTTCTTAATATTATATATTTTTCTTTTAGTTTAGTTCGAGCATTTTAATAGTTGATTGAACGGCTTAAAATTAGGAAAGTATGTGATTTAATAAAAGGAAGATGGCGTATACTAGAAGCTTGATTAACTAAATTAAATTTCATCAGATTATTACCAATTAAATTTCAGCGTGTTTATATCGTATACTCACATACTAACTCCGATCAGTACGAAATTTGAAATCCGATAATAATTTAATATTACGGACCCAAATGGAACTAGTTTCGTCGAATTCCAAGACTGTGCCTCGGAAGGCTATTTTTAAGTCCAATTTAAACAATAAAATTTTAAAACTGAACAAAACTCTTTAAACTTCCATTTTAAAAGTTCTATCATCTTCGGTATTATTAATATGAATTTTACGAGCTTTCAAAATATTTTTAGTTAGCTTAGAATACCAGATTTACTATTTTATCCAACTTCAAATAAATTTAATTCAATTATTAAATTACTCAATAAACAGCGATATTTGAAATTTAAGTTTATAATTAATCTCTGAATATTTAAAATTAATTAAATATTCCAATTTCAAATACTCAAAAATTCCGGGTCGTCACAGCTATAATAAGCCTTTCGAACCGGTCGAAGCCAATGTGATCCAATAAGGTTCCACATCAAATCAGAAGCAAGAGCGCAGACATAACCAACATCATCGAAACCATTGAACAAAGCCTGTCGACAGAGTCGAAAGCACTTACAAGGCAATACAAAGAAGAGAAGTGAAGCCGTTCTTTTCGACAAAGGCGGATGCATACTTAAGCTAATCGGCAGTCACCTTTCGACCAAGTTGAAAGTATCAACGTCGAAAGGTGCTGATCCACATCTATAAATAAGACCCAATGGGTCAGGTTTTGGGGATTCGATTCTTTCCATTCTGAACTTGTATTTTCTTAATCAAATGAGAGGTGTAAACCCTAATTTCAAAATTGATTTGGGGATTTTGGAGAAATAAAGTCTTCTTTAGTTTGTGAAAGGGAAGTCTCAAATATCTCCGATTACTTTACTGATTTTAAAGTTTTTGTCGGGTTTAATCTTGTATTTCAGGTGCCGCCTACATCGAAAGGTCCCTTCCGACATAGTTGAAACCTCATATATTCAAATAACTTCAGATTAAATGCTTCAAGCTATTTTCCCCTGGACTACTGCTTTCGACAAGGTCAAAACCAAACTATAGACCACTTAATCCTTGGACCGAGACAAGAAACCCAAGAATCTTGCTTTCGACGATGTCAAAACCTATCTTAAGGTTGGTTTAACCTAAGATTTTTAATCCAAATCCAGGACATCTAAGCTCGAAGCTTTCGACAAGGTCGAAACCTTTACTTCAGATACCTGACCAAAGCCCAAGTCACTCAACAACTTAAGCATTCGACAGAGTCGAAACCCTCTAATTCAACCTTAACCTAGTGATCCCAAAGACCATCTATTTGGATTCTATCTTCACTTCGAAAGGAGAGTTTTCGAAAGGAAACCCCATTTATCTCAAAAAAGTCGAAAGGTTAATTAGGAAAGGAAATAACCGTTTCGACTGAGTCGAAAGGTTGATTTAAGCAAGTTTTCACTACATCAACCTGTTTCAAAAGGATATCAAAGTTAATACACACATTCCATCCTTCTCAGTACTTCTAAAAGAAACCACAAGGAATTGACCTTGTCCTAAAAACTCTACTTTGGGGTGTTGACAAGATTTCTTCTTAACAGACATATTAGAGGCGGGTGAATATAATGTTCCGGGAGCAAATTGGTCGAAACATGGAAGTATATGTATATGACATGTTAGTCAATTCTCAAGAAAGAAGCAGTCATCTAAAAGACCTAGAAGAAATGTTCAATGTGTTACAAAAATATCAAATGAAACTTAATCCACAAAATTGTTCTTTCGTGATCCAGTTTGGCAAGTATTTAGGGTATATAGTTAGCGCAAGAGGAATTGAAGTCCAACCCCGACCAAATCAAAGCTATCAAAGACATGGCAGAACCCGAAACAAGCAAGGATGTAATGAGCCTAAACGGAAGAGTGGTTGGATTGAAAAGGTTCATCTCTAAGGCAACCAATAAATGTTTCCCATTTTTCACTATGATCAAGAAAAAGAAAAACTTTGACTGGAGCGAAGACTGTCGAAAAGCGTTCCAAGAGCTAAAAGATCACTTAGAAAAACCGCCAATTCTTTCCAGTCCCGTGGATGGAGAAAATCTTTATATTTATATGGCAGTCTTTGAAAATGTAGTCACTCAGTGCTGATAGGGAGGAAAAGGGGTTCAACTTCCGGTATTTTATACTAGCAAAAGACTCAAGGATGCAGAAACCAGATATCCAGTTATAAAGAAACTAACATACTACTTAATGATCACCGCATGCAAATTAAGGGCTTACTTTCAAGTATATCAAATTGTATAGTCATGTGTCGGCGATAGTGTAGCCATGTGTCAACAATTGTATAGCCATGTGTCGATAATTATATAGCCGTGTGTCGGCAATTTTATGCCCATGTGTCGGCAATATTATAGCCATGTGTCAGCAATTGTATCGAGCTGTGTGTCGGCAACATATAAAGTCGTGTGTCAACATTTATATAGAGCTATGTGTTAGCTATCGAGTATAGATACTATGTGTTTATCTGTCTTGTCCAGCTTCCTTTATGTTTCAGGAGTGAACCAGATTGGCCAGTATCCAACCTAGCAGCCTGATCGCAGTGGTCACGCTCCAGATCCGTGACACCCTTATTGTCGTGTGCCTCAGTTGTGTGTGTTTGCCTTTGTGTCACCTAGGCCAACAGTCAGTTACCTATAGGGGCAATGTGTCGGGTTATGATCAAAGAGTCCTTGCATAGATGAGCACACTAGTGGGTCGTTGTCACGATACCAAAGGGAAGGTAATCGATGACTGTTGGAGAAGTGTCACATGGACACGCGTGAGGCTCCTAGGGCAGGCAGACGTGTTTCCAGTCTCATGTCTAGTTCCGTTGTGTGTGATAGATAGACATATACTATTTATATTCCTACTAGAGACTATGTCCAAGATATAGTAAATCTTTGTATCTTATCTTTATGTGATTGATGGGCAGACGACTTATCCATTCTAGGCAGACGACCTATTCTCTTTAGGAAGACGACCTACTCATTATTGGTTTTGGGCATTGCCATGTTCTAGCACAAACCTTTTTATTGATTTTTGTATTCTAATGATGATCTATGGATATGGATGATTCACCCATTTTTATTGATTCTGGGATTTTTGATTTAGTGTGTTTCCATATGAGTGATGACATCTTTGTATATGGCTTTGTAAAATGTAATATTTTGCAGGTTGTTTATTTTATTATTAAATAACCCACATGCGTTTTCATATTGTTTATTTTATTATTAAATAACCCACATACGTTTTCATATATATATATATATACACACTGTAATTGTTGTTTTAAGTTTGACAATATTATCTTATTATTGTTCCTGATATATGTATATTGTTTTATCTATATTGATAAATTTATGATTCAGACATAGTCTGTCCCATGTTTTATCCATGTAATACTCGGGTCAGTCCGAGACATTTCAGGTACAGGGACATTGAGACCAGCTTGTGTTTTGGGCATAGAGGAGACTAGTATTCAGTATGTTTATCTACCATCATGTATTGTATTTCTTCTTATATGTATATTCTTGTTATGTATATCGAACATACCTTGTATATTTATATATTATACTTTATCGCCATGATTGACTCTGTAATCTTTGGTATTTACTATATATTGTGTATCCTGGAGGCACAAATGTTTATTGCCTTGTGACGATACTACGTGTATATAGGTGAGTTATTTATTTGATGTTTTAATACATACTAGTGTTAGCCCAAAGGAATATTCATGTGCGTACCCCATATCGCCTCATTCTCTCTATTACTCGACATTATTACTTTGTAATACTCTTGGGTAGTATAGGTATAAAGGCAGGGGATGTTAAAATCGAGTGTTGGAAAATACATCCAAAATTGATAGTCCTAGTTGTTATGTGAAATTCTTACCATCGCATTTTGGCTACCAAAGCTCTTGCCGCGTCGGCAAATCTCAGCCCTCCATTTCCTCCGGATGACACGTGTCGTAGATCCAAAGGCTAGAGTTTCTTATAAACAGACATGAACCCCCTATTAGTGAGGTAAAAATTCGAAGTTGGTCTTCTTCCTCATTTTAATTTTAATTTCTGCATAATAAACAGAGCTTGATTTAAGCCTCAATTCGAATTGACCCTAATGACTTTGTGACTTTTCCATTTAGAGCTTTAATAGTGAATTAATTGCATAATGACTCCATCATAACTCAATTCTAGCATACTTGACTAAGAATCCCATCTTACTCAAGTACTCTTCATTCCTTAAGACTATGGGACATTAAATTGGCCTAGATTTCGATATAATAGAATTCATCAAATACATAGCTAAGCACTACCAAAACTAATTATGGATTCAATAAGATCATGAAATCCAAAATTAAGGGTACCATAAAATAACTCATCAAGTGCATCAAATAACCCCTATCATGCATCATTTTGAATTCATAAGAAAATGTAACTCAACAACATAAACACTAGAGAGGAATATGAAATTCAAAGATTAATCATATGGATTTGCTTAACCTCAAATTGGTACTTTACATATTTTCTCTACCTTACGTCGAAGCTCGTCCCAAAAGAAGATTAAAGGACCAATTTCCTTAACAGTCATTAGTATGTGGATCCATTAAGTTCCTCTTTAATCTTACATAGTTCAATGAGCTCACTCCTTTCACTAGTTTTGTGATTGCTTTAGTATTGAAATAGATGTAGCTTCTCTTTCCATATGCACTCTTATAGAAATTCCAATGTTCATCACTAGGGTTATGAATGTATCTACTCACACAATAAGTAATGGTATGTTTAATTATTTAAGAGAAACAAAATGCTTCCCCCGATTTTTTTGAATTCATACTTAGAAAATTATGTTAATTATTCTTGTACATGCAAGAACCATAAATAGAACACATAAGAACTACTCTAAAACAGTCAAATCTTTCCAATATTTTCTCAACGTTGTAAGATTAACTTAGGGAAAAATTGTTTTCAATTTCTTCACTTTAGCCTCTTATGATTTATTATATCCAATTAGGAGGACAAGAGTGAAAATATCTAATGTTCATTGTTGGTTTTTCTAAAGTTCAATAGACACACTTAAGCTAGATACCCCACACTTCAAAAAATATCCCGATCGGTGGAACACCTTACTATACATTTCATAAAGAGTCCTTTCTTATTTTTTTATGAGGAACCGCATTGATTATGCAATAGTTGAACAAAGTAGTTTCTCCTAAGTACATTCTAAATTACGAAGATAGATGTACTCAATTTTATATCATCAGTTACATTCAATATTCAACATGTTTTATTAATTTATACTTACATCATGAATTAGTATACAAGTAAATAGAAACTCGATATGTATAAAGACATAAGCATATAAAAACTAACTGTATCAACTCAATAAAATTCTATTCAAATCAAGTCATTCTCCTATCATGCATTACCACTCAAAAGGTATGAACTTATACATAAACCATAAGGATTATAAAACATTATAACCAACATTAATAGTTGTATATAAACAAATACTTCACATTTACGTAAATAAATAAGAATATTCACAAATCAATACTGCATGTCCATCTTCATTGGAATTCATCTTTTTCATACACGTATTCAAGACACAAACATATGCAATTTAATTTATAAAATAAATGAATATTAATATATTATTGCAAATATATGTTTACTATTCAACTTTCATCCCTACTATGCTATATAAGTAATCTTATGCCATACTTCACTTTACTTTCGACATTCATCATTATATTTTAATTTTAGAAAACAAGCTTGACATGCACTATGATGCCGTAAGGATTTTGTATATATTGTACCATTGGTAATTTTTAATATATATATTTTACTTTAATAGTCCTTCACTTATGTATTTTTACATGTTAAAAAGTGAAAATGTCTCAAATTCTTTCATAATATGTATCATTTAGTGTCATAAACATAAATAGTATAAATATGAATGCGTTTAGCATGTGATTACAAATAAGATTTTAAAATACTCATGGCAATAAGAAGGTAACACTTTTTATTTTTAATGAAATTTACATAACTAATATCCATATAATTAACATTTATAATACAATCACTAATATTTTCAAGGACCTAATACATGCCTCATTACATATAAAAATAATATCTTATATTTTCTTTCCAATTCATAACATCTTATACATAGAACTCCTATTGATGTAATTAATTTTTAACCCAACTCAAGCATGCACCAAAAATAAATATCCCTCGTTATATTTATTCATGAAATTATCCTACTCATATATATAACTATTTTTTATTTAATTTTTTTTAATTTCATAAATGCATTCAATGGTATTTGCTTGAACAAAAATAAAAACACCGGGCTTCTTTTTTTTTAATAGACTCTTGAAGAACCCCACTTACCGGTAAACTCCTGAGGGGAATTAAGTTGTGCATGTTCGCTTCAACTCATGGCACCTGTATTCCCTAGGTACTATTTTTTATGAGAAGTGTGTGCAAAGGAGGCATCGAACTATGACCTAGGCACCCTTTTCCATTGTGCCACACCTGTGGACCATTCGACTTTATATATGTATTCAAAATAACTACTTATTTATATTTGACCATCATGCAAACTTCCATTTTCATATATATGTTTTAAAAAAGCGGAAATTCTCTCGCACTTTCTTAAAACACGTATAATTTTTATGTTCTAACATAGGTATGTGTATGCTCCAATAAAACATGAAACTTTGTAATTTAATATATATTTTCTAATATAAAATCTTTAATAAATGGAATATTTTTTAGCTTTAATACAATGTTCATAACAATTATTATCCTAAATAGACTTACGATGATGTTAAATAAATTCCATAAATGACTTTATGGGTCAAAGATCGTTCATTTAATGCTTATAAAGTTCCTCACTAAAAGTACACAAATAAAGTAAATAGTTCTATCATATATTACATCAACAAAAATCTTTAAGCCAATTCACTAATTTCCAAAATACCTATGACTTACTCATTCACTTCCATATTTGCAAGTAACATCCCAACCCTACGCTTATACTTTGTTTAGATTAAAAAAATCATCATCAAACTTTTAAAATTTTATATAACTTGTGTTATTCCCCTTAAGCGTTTATGTTTTAATCAATAAATACACAAATAGTTGCTTTAATTAAAAGATAGAAGTATCATAAATAAGAGTTAAACACTTAGCAATAAATTGGAGTTTGATTAGATAATTATAGAAATGAAAATATCAAGATTGTTATTATAGCCACAACTAAATAAGTACAGTAACTTACAATTCCAGGTTTACATATTTTAGATTTATGTTTATGCTAGATTATATTAACACACACATATATAATCACATGCTTATTTTCATAGGCCTCATCAGGCCTGGTTTTAGGGCTAGGCTAGTCAGGTGGTCAAATAAGGCAACCCCCTTCTAAATCGACAACAACAGGGGAAGAGCAGGAGTAAGTGCTGGTTATCAAATAATATGTTCTACATAATAGGTGCGTCACCATTTCTTATAAATGAACTATTTATTTTGGCTGGTTATGTTTCAACTACTCTACCATAAGGTAGGGAGATTAATTCTTGCACATGTTGAGATATTTCATTATTTATTCGCGTTATTTTGTTTCTATGTACCTTATTCATTTTTGTTAACTTTTACTATTCTCAATATTATTTGCTCGTCGACCATTTTTCACTATTCCAATTTAGAGACAATGATTTTATGTTTTTTAAGGCAATGTA
Organism: Allium fistulosum; assembly: GCA_030737815.1. Classification (NCBI taxonomy): domain Eukaryota; kingdom Viridiplantae; phylum Streptophyta; class Magnoliopsida; order Asparagales; family Amaryllidaceae; genus Allium; species Allium fistulosum. The sequence continues at coordinate 1,284,731,337 of CM060903.1, read as the reverse complement.
ATTATTGTATTTACATAGAGCAACCCAAATCCTCAAGTCGGTCCAAGGTCTCATTAGCATAATTAAGAACACAAACAATTTATTTTGTATATGAGAATTAGAAAATTTTATTCAAGTTAATTTTTGTATGCTTTTAAAACCATAATAGGTACACATTATATCTAAAATTCCTTATCATTATTCCATCACCATCGCTTATATCTAAACATAATAAATAGATATTATATTCCATTTCAAAATCAATAAAAAAATTCGACTTAGTCGACACCGAAAATCACTTAACCAGCACTTGTATTTTTAAAACTAGTTCTAGGATAATTATGTCCTTCTCATTGCAATATTAACAAAAGACGAACTCATTCAATTAGGTTGCTACCATATGCACTTACTTTTCTTCTTCTCTCACACGTTTCTTTTCTCATCCACCAATATTTTGTAAAATACTCCTCTCACACTTATACACCCAGCTTTCATTTTCTTAATATTTTAAGAAAACAAGCTTTCATTCTTTCATCTTCTCAAAAGTATAACCACAAACAAATATCATGAAATCAAATCTCATAAACTCCAATCCTTCTTTCGATGAATTTTATCAATTTGAAATTTGATTAGCAAATTGTAGTTAATTTGAAAAATTTTGTGTCTTGGTACATTAGAATGTTAGATGATTTCTTTTAAAATCTATTTCCAAATGATAAAATTTAAAGATATATTAGGGATGACTTGCAAAGATGTAATTTCTCTAATTCATTTAAGGTGAGGTTCTCTGCAAAATTTATAGAAATTTAAATCTTTCGCATTAGTAAAAAACTATGAGTGTTTGAAGTGATTTTTTTTATTTTTCCAATATCTCTATAGTGGCTTTAATGGGGGTATAGATGGGTGTATATAGTGGCATGCTTAAATTAAAACCATTTGTATAAAAATAAAAGAAAAAAAATTGATAGTTCTAATTATGGAATTCGTTATGAGCTTGAAATGGAATAAAATAAAATGAGATAATATTTTTATTATACTTTCTTTTCCTTTTTGATTTTTTTCTCAAATAAACCAAATTAAGATAATAATTTTTAAAATGGATGCTACTAGTCCTCTTAAACTAAGGACCGATTTGAATTAAAAGACATGAGAATGTATCGAAGCATTTAGAGTTGGATTTGTACCATTGGATTATAATTTGGGAATTTTGTTTGGAAAAAGAAAAATAAAGAACAAGGTAAGGAATGTGATTTTGATGCAAAGTATGGGTAGGGTTGTAAATTCGTTGGTGTAGCTAAGCTAAAAATTGATGTGAGTGCGGTATTTGTCGTGTTTAAATAGATTTTTCCAAAAATTGCTTTCTAGTAATAGTTATTGACTCTACTTTATATTATATGTCGATAATCTACTTTTTAAACCTTTAATTTTATGTATAATTGTTTTATAATTTATGATTTCATCATTCGAAATCATGCAAAAGCTTTCAAAATGGAAAACTACATTATGATTTGTGGTAAAGAAATTAAAAATAACTTAATAAAAGTGTTTAGAAATGGATTTATTAGACAAATTTTAAATTTTTTCCAAAAGTTTCAATCACCACCACGCCACAAAAATTGAATCTTCACTTTGAAAATCCAAATATTTAAGTCTACAATGGAATTGAATGAATTTATCTTTTAAATTATTATAATTGAATGGCTTAATATAAAGTTATATATGTTGTTAGAAATTGATTGAAGGACCAATGGAGATATTAATAAGATGTTGTAATGTCGTGGATGGTCACCACCTTGAAAGCGAAATTCGACACGACTATGGTGCAATTGAACATTATCATTCACTTCATAAGATATACATAACTATCCTCCAAACCTGCACATCTTAGGTTAAATAATTTGGATAATTATAGAAATCATTTCTCATGATACTTATGTTTAAAATATAATTTATATTGCATAAAGTGGTGGTGAGAAAGAAATGAATTAAAGAGGTTTTTTTCCTATATTATTTTTCAAATGGGGGGAAGAGAGAGAAAAGAGATGATAACTCAACCTAAGTTATTTTTGTTTATTTCCCTTAAATAAATAAATCATAACAAGCATACATTTTATAAATAGAAATAGATGTTAACTGATACGAAATATAGAATGTCAAATAGGTGAAAAGACTTAGAGTGATTTTAGTTATTCGATGACTACTTTGTATTTTATTTTATTTTATTTTTTCAGGCAAGACAAAATTTATTTAGACCTTTGTAAATATTGGACAGTCCTAAAAAAGAAGAAAAAACTTTAAACCTCTTATGTTTACACCTTGACTGTTGATACCAAAAATGGATCAATACCGAAGAATAGATTGTAGGAAACCTGTAAGTCCTAGATCAAGCAAATAATAATTAAAATAAAAGGAAAATAACAAAAATAAAGTAGAGAGAGACAAGATTTTATAGTGATTCGACAATCTATGGCCTACGTCCACTTTATAGCTTTGTTGCTTATAAATTTGATGTAGTTTACCTGAGATTACAATAGATTTGAAAGAGAACAAGTCACAAGTACGGGGTTAAATAGATTCTAAGTCCTAGAATTGCCTAAAGTAGCTACTTTAGGGACTATTGTGCAGAGAAAGAAGACAGAGAAGAGGCAGAGCTTCCATGTAGTGATAGTGGAAACCCGATTCTATTTTGATTGCTATATGGTTTGTATTTATAGGGAAAATAGTCATGTTAGGCTAGAAGTCGAGTTGGAGTAGAGTCCAAGTGTCGACCTGAAGTAGTGTGTAAAATCGCAGGACCATCCATGTTAAACAGACATGTCAATACCTACTTCTTCATATTGGTGCCGATATGTTTGCTTAGTTCGATTATCATCGAACTTTCTTGCACTCTTCATTTTACTTTTTTTGAGGTGTCCCATGTTGTTTCTATCGATCAGTGGTTGATTTGGATGATCGTTCCTTCATTACTTGGTTTACTCTGCTGTTTTAACTGTTAACTCTTCAATTCTTGGAATAGGCCATTCAACGCCCTTGGAAATCACTTGAGCAACCATGAAAGAAGTATGGAATAACTCATGTGAAGTTGGAGGAGATAAATATGGAGCCAAAACAACCCATCACCGACATAAAAAGTTGGTGCCGACATGTTTAGTCATCTTATTTTTAGATGAATTTTCTCTGAGCCATTCCTTTGCTTCATCTAAGCGTGCCTCTAAGATTTCAAGTCATTTCGTCTTTCTTTTGACATTCTAACTTCCCTTAACTTTTGCTTGGTTAAAAACCCAGTTAACATTTGCCCCTCAAAGTACGCTTTCATTGGAAACAAAGTGTGCTCTAGATTGAAACAAGGCTTGGGCTATTATTCCATGAATTCCATGAATTCCAGTTAACCGTTTGGATGTCATCTTGAGACGTTGCTTTTATATGACTTTAATTAACCGATTTTTAGTAACCATCCTTTTTAGTTTTTGTCGACATTTCCTTACATTGGTGTTGTAATTGGCATACTGAAATTCACGTACCACTTTAAGTTGTCGAATAGGTTCACTGCAACGAATTTGAGTCGTGTTGGTATAAGTTAAACACTTATAACAATTTCTCTATGCTTTCATTCCTTCCTTTCAGTGTAGAGTCTTCCTTTTACCCGAGTATTCTTCTACCGACTTTACTTCTACCCTCAACCACCGATGCCGTTGATTTGATTTTGTGCCACCATCACCTGTCGCCACCTCTCCAGGTTACTCACCGTCATCGTGAACGGGCACCACCTTTAGATCCACCGCTTGAACTCTAGGACCCGATATAACTCAAAACCCAAGAACATGATTTGGTTTTCAACTTGAATTGAAGGTTCGCATTGATGAATTTCAAGCTGATGATGATGGGGGAGATGATCTCGACTTGGTTGATTTTAATTCGATAAAAGGCAATTTACTTTTGGCGTTTTCAATCGGTGGTGAAGTTAGAGCTTGCCCCAGTTGACTTCGTGTGATTCCAGGAAGTTGTTTGATTCTTTGGCTTCAATTGTATTTTTTTCATGAAATTGGCTAAGTCTCGATCATCGAACAGATTCTGATATAATGATTTACTTTAAACATGGGCATATTAGACGATTCCATTGTACCGCCTTTCTATTTCTGCACTTCCAATGATCTTGAAAAGAAAAACTTTCCACTTCACTTCGGGCAACAGACCCATTATCGATTTTTCATTGATAACAAATAAGTTCCAAAAGAGATAATACTACAGTGCGATACGACTTATATTTCTTATGTGAGCGAGCTCTCTACACTAGATGGTCCATTCACGGTGTTCGGGGATTTACTTGACCTAGATAACACATTGCACCTGCCCTGGTCAACTCTCAAAATCCAATCGGTTAACACATGTCGACTTCTTTTGGATTCCAGGTGTTGGTCGCATGGGGATTTTGTTCTAAGTAAAATATACTAAACATGTTGAACACCAATTTTACTATTTAGAATGATTCATCGATTGCCTCGTCTCAAGCCCGGAGAAGGGTCGTCTACTCCTTCCGAAGCTGCATCTTCTACCACTCTGATTTTACCATTTATCCCAGTTGGAACTAACTAGCCTTCAACTTCTTATTTGAACATTAAGTCTCTGTTTTAACGATGAAAACTATACACTGCACATATATACTATATAATGATATCAGGTTTTCATTCAAGAAGACAATAACACAAGGAAAAAAGCAAGAAGAATCATCTACAAGTCGAAGAATTCAAAACTATGGATCTTCAAGATCAATAGTATGTATATGGTCTTAGATTGAGTTGTAAAATTTCCTTAATAGTTCATATACACATACAAACACACACTCAAACACATATGTCAAGATATCATTGAAGTTTGAAATTCGACAAAGGTCAAAATTTTAATGCAAATTGAACTTACACAGTTCAATCGACTGAATTTGGTTTCAGTCGATTGAACCCAATTTCCATCGGCTGAAACTGTGTAAATCCATTTGTTTAAATTCAATTTTTTTGCCATGAAATTTTAAATGTTCATACTCAGTAGACTGACGTAATCGCTCAGTAGACTAAGCTGCTGTAACGACCATATTTTCTGAAAAGTCATCTTCAAGAGTTGCAACCATTTTGAATAGTTTTTTAATTCTGAAAGGATTTTATTGAACGTTGACAACTCTTGATTACCTCTCTTTAATATTGATAAATATCACAACAACTCATACTTAGTTTTTCTAACTTTCTACTCTGATTTCAATTGTATCTATTCTTTTGTGCTATCTAAGCAATTTGGTACTTTCAACTCCATTATTTCATTTGCTGTTGTTCCAATAATCACGGTGCACTCACTTCGAATCATCAAGGAGATTATAGGAACCATTGTACTATCAAGTCAAAATCAATGTTAGACCAACACAAGATTGTCAAGCAAGAATTGTATTTGTTAAAGGAAAGATTAAATCTGAGAGGTGCTTAGATTGGTTAAGTTGCAAACCTATTCCTCCGGGTCAAGCAAGGGATTTACTAAGGAAATACCTAAGAGGTGCTTAGAGACCGGACAAAGGAGAGGTGCTCCGAACCAGTATAAATCTCGGTGTGTACATTTACTTACTGCTTTAGTATTTAACAGTATAAATTAGTATATATACTTGCCTTTATTAGCCATACATGATCCACTAGTTCTTTCACTTCTGAATCCCAAGGCCAGCTAATGCCAATTGATCTAGTGCCGCATTCATTGCGTCTAGGGTTGAGGATTCTGAATGACCCGCCGGAATGGGTGCCCACGACCTTGACAGTGAAATTGCTTTAAAATATTTGCTAACATGGCATCCCTAAAGAAGATGTCCGCTGCCAACTGGAAATGAATTTTCCCATAGTCCCTTTTCTGGTTACACATCTTGTAATCGTTACTTGTGTCTTTGTGGGGCTATTCAACCTTTTAATTCTTTCCCAATGAGATTTCTACAAGAAATCGGACTTGCTCCATTCAAAATCCATTCAAATGGACATGTTTTACTGAGCTCGATATACGTCCATTTCATGCGAAGATTTCATAAGCCCCTACGATTCAATGAGCTAGCTTATCTTCTAAAGTTCAATAGAATGAAGGACTACCCACATCCTTCATGATAATAGAGGCCTATAAATGATGCAAAGTCATCGAGAAACTACATAATAAATGTTCTTATTTCAAGAACAAATACTTATTCGTACATTTCCGAGAGGGATTCAACCGCTTCCGGTTAAGAGGAAGTAAGCTTCTTCCGATTGGTCTCTCTCATACCGAAACCTTCGAGTTTTTGGTCTAATGTTCGTTTCCCCGTAGGTCGTCCAAAACGTGACGATAGAGCGGAGCACGAGAGAATCTTCAATGATTTGAAGGTTGTTAGAGCTTATCAGTGTACCATTAAATTCCTTCTAATGAATGACAATTGGTGGGAATATGGACTACTTCACCGTGGAAGGGCTGCTGGCACTAAGTCCTCAACACGAAGCAGTTCTAGATCACATACTTGTTTTAGGGCCCCCATCGTAACTCCGATGAGGATTATCAAGGGGAATAAGAAGGTGCATCGGGTAAAGAGCACATGAAGAAAGCCACCGATAGAGGAACTGATGAGCTTATGGGAAGTGATGCCCCCGATGATGAGGGTAATGACACAAGAATGCCTACGAGCCTGGAGGAAGACGTGCGATTCATAAGAAGAGAAGGAAAATAGTCGGCTATTGGAGAGGAGGGTGGTAGTGCTAGCGATGACGATAACAACTATCACACTAGCAAGGAAGGAGATGAGTCATTTGGTGAATCGCCCAAAATGAGTCCTACTCTCCTTCACTCACCTCCTTTGAACTAAATGATCATCGAAAGTCCTGGTGAAGCTGGGACCAAGCTACGATAAATAATGAAGAGAACGCGGTTGGATCTCATCCTTTTAACAACATTTTCATCAATTAAGGCAACCTAAACGAGATCAACTTTACATTCAGCAACGTTAATGGTGAAACGGTTTCCAACTTCAATTTTTCTCTGGGGATAAGTATCAGCGATGGTGGAGAATCTACATCCTTACGATCGTGCGTACATGGTCTTATAGTATATAAGGGAGTCATCGGTGTCATACACTTCACTTAGGATCAAGAACACCCATCCCTGCATACACTTGACTTCTATAATTCCAGTACTTATAGCCTTTTCTTCTCGTTTTAGGTTCTATTGCTCGTGATAGATACAAAGCTCTCTCTTATAGTGGAAGCGAGTACATGAGACAGACTCCCAACCCTTATCACCCTTGTCATAGTGAAACTGAATAAGAAAGGCGATGGAGGAAAGAGCGTGAGCACGACGAGGTTCGTTGGGTCGAAAAGGAGCTAGAGAGAGAGAAAAAAAAGGAAATGGGGAAGAGAGAGTCTGAAGGAGATTCTTCAAGCGTTGTTTACAAATGACTCAGAGATTCCTCCAAGCGTCGTAGGCCCACTACTTCTACTACTCCTCCACACACCAAAGCTTAAACTATTGTCCAACAGGAAATTCTATCTTCTCAAGCATTGACCACTGCTCTTCCCGTTCATTCTACAAGTACCGCTAAGTCTAATCTTCCAGATGACCCTCCATGCCTATCTTCTGCATATCCACATTGAAGAAGGAGATTTCATTGAAGAAGGAGATTTTAGATGAAGAAGAAGGAGACTTCATTGAAGAAGGTGTTAAGTTTGACCAAGGGATTTAAGATGTGAAGAAGCTTCAAGAAGTTCAAAAAGACATGGAAGCGATGCTTGAATGGAGGCGCTTATGCAATGCTTCTCCAATGTAAACCGAATCAACTACACATAAATTCAGTCACTTGAAATGGAGAGAACCCATTTTGATAGAATGATTAAGGAATGAGACGACGATTCGATTAAAGTTGCTAGAGAAAGAGACCTTGCGCTGAAGCAGAAGGAAATTACGGGCAAGTTAATAGAGGAGATGAAACAAGCTCATCATTAGGCCACAATCGTAATGACGAACGAGTTGAAGGCCGCTCTTACTAAAGGTGCAGAATTCAAGAAATCGACCTAAGAGAGGGTCCAAGCACTTAATCAGAAAGATGAAGTCATATAATCCAAAGACTAGGCCCTCTTTGAACAGGAAATTAAGCTCGAACATCTTCGTATGGAAAACTGAAAGCTCTAAGAAGATAACAAGAAGCTAACCACCAAGCTGGATACCCTATCAACCAAGAAACTTGCTAATGATGTTGAACTCGTGGTTTGTCGAAGTGACCTTAAGGATCTTGAGCGAGTTGGAGCTAAGGAGAACGAAGCAAAGGCAAGAGAGAGGGTAGAATTTAATGATAACCTCCAACAGTTCTATGTTCTTATGTATAGGAATTTGAAGTGGTTAGGGAATGATTACTTCGTAACTCTTGCCAATGCCTGGGAAGAGGTGCTGCGCCGTGCTGGCAATGATCGCTCCGAAGTCGAGTTGATGGTGCAGTTCCTTAGTGCTGAAGAGATTGAGATACTTGCTGTGGGGAAAGCAATTCTCATCGAAGAGGATGGTAAGGCTACTACTGATGCTGCTAGTGCTCTCACTGGCCCGAGTTCTTTGGCTCAGCATGAAGTGCCTTTCTCAAAGTTCCTAGAGCCGACAATTATTCCTTCTTCGGCAATTTCTGCAACATCCGAGCCTTATATTCTCATCTCTGTAGTAGGTGAGTGCGAGGTTGAAGTTCGAGAGAGGAGTTTTGGTTCAGGTATTTCCCACATTTCTCTAGTGCTCTAGAAACTCAATTTCGCTCCTGAGTCCTTTACTAAATTGTACGACTCTCTTCATGAAATTATAGGTCAGCCATATGTCCCGTTTCTGCCCCCTGTCTCTCAGGGTTCAGGAACTGAAGTGATTTTCACTGTCTTGATTACTGTTTTCATAGGCACGACTGCTTTGATACAACCTTCCAGCTCTGGGCCTGGCTTGGATACTCAACGAATTACGGCCTTAGAAGGATTGGAAGACATCTCAATGTCGCTAGAGGAGGACATCCAAATTATTAGTGCTTTTGATCTAACTGATGAAGAGACGATGGCAAAGTAGCTGCAGAAAGAGAATCAAGAGAAGATAAAGTTGAAGACGGAACCTGGTGATGCCCAGCCTAGAGTTCTACCATTTACAATCAAGACTAGCAAACCGACACTCAAAGACGTAACCGTCGGTGGGTTTGAAGAGCTTGATTTTAGTGCCAGAGGAGGGCTACACATTCTGGAGGCTAGACTCCTTAAAAGGAAAAAGGTAAGAAGCAGAAGAAGATCGTCCCATGCCGGGGGCGATAAGAAGTGATGATTTGAATAAGTACTGATGGAGTGGAGCATTTTGGTTTTTGTATGTTTTTGTGTTGACCGAATCTGTATTATGTTCCTTTTTCCTTTGTGATGTTTGAAACTAGCCGATATTGTATGGGTACGGCTCTTATTGTTTGTGATATTTGTAATGAAAGATTTTTTTTGTTGTTGCAATCTCTCTTGTGTAATTTTCCTATATTTTATGTACTATGCCAATTGTGTACCAATCCATGTATACATCATTGTTTCTGTGTGATGTGTCTATTTACCGCAACTTTGTGCATGTAAATAGCGTAATTTGTGTACTTACCGTTGCTCTATGCTTGTAAATAATATACCTATAGTTATTTAGCATACTATATTACTTAGCTTTGTTGTGACTGCATACTTCGTTCGATGTGATGGAACTGTGGTGTGTCTCAGTTTAGCCGACTCTATGGTTGTTTTCTATTTGAGCTTAGTCTAACTCATCTCGACCATATGTTAGCACATATGCCCCGACTCTATAGGGTTGGTTACTTCGAACGTCGGGTTTAAGCACTCGATAAAAGACCATGTACTCTGGAAAACTGTCAGTTGCCCCGGTCTAAGTTGTGCAGTAGCTCCCATCTTCTGGGATTTGCGGTTTTGTCACTCGATTCCAAGCGTTTAGTTCCTTAACTGCGATCGACTTCTTTCAAGTTCACATCATCAGCCAATGTCAGCTCGGATGTTTGCTTTGGAATTACGCGTACACGATTTTTCATCATAACGAGTTTTTCCAAGTTCAGTCGGAAGTCTGTGCATGGACAACTCAAGTCCTTTGATTTTCCTTCAACGCCGCCTATCTCTGGGCTCCAGTTTATTTCTTTTCTCATCGCCCATCTCCTAGTGATGTCAACTTTTGACAATTGTGAATTGATTTCTCAACCAGTTTAGTGATTTTTCGTTTTCTAGCATTGTCTGGGCAACACAATTATATAAAAGATAGGGGTTGATTTTCACCGTCGGTCCGGTAGTTTGGATCAATTTTTTCCCATCAACTCGACGGTTTTGGGAGCCTATACTTCTTGTCCAGAGATTGAGAAGTATTTTCTCAGTCTAGTGGCTTATTGTGTGGCTTATCGAAGCAATGCCGGTTCTAAAAAGGTGTGGAGCAATTTTCCCCATCGATCTAGAGGATTGGGTTGATTTTCCCCATCGACTCGGTCGCTTTGAACCTTCCTTATGTTGCCGAAGCAACACTGTTTCTTAGACGGTTTGGATCGATTTTCCCCGTCGATCCGGTGGTTTGAGTCGATTTTCCCTATCGACTCGGTGGTTTGCTTACAAAACACGATTCCATTGGTTCAAGAAGTTAGCTTTACTAATAGAATGAAAGGAAAAGGCAAGTCATGCCTATTTGCAATGGCCCAAATTTCCCCAGTGTCCCTGGATGGCTTATTTGCAAAAATAGAAAATACATAATTAGATATCAAATGTAGTGGTGCCACTGCGAGTCACTGTTCCAAGCAAGTGGAATCAGTATTCCATCGACCTTTGCTAGCTTGAATGTTCCGTCCCTATGTTTTTGGTCAATTATATAGGGTCCTTCCCAGTTCGAGTCAAACACTCATGTACATAGGATAATCCCTTTTAGGATGATATCTCCCACTTCGAAGGTGCGGTTGTGAACGTTAGTGTTGAAATGTCATGTCACTCTCTTCTGGTGAGCAGCGGTCCTCAGTTTAGCTTCCTCCCGCTTCTCATCAATCTGGTAGAGTGACTCGAGCAGTAGCTTCTCATTCTCTCTTTAATTGAAATGTCTTCTATGATAAGAGGGGACTTCTAGTTCTACCGGTATTATAGTGTCTGAACCACATGCCAAAGCGAACGGTGAGTGTCCGGTCGTGGATTTATGTCATTCTGTAAGCCCATAGTGTAAGCGAAAGCTCATCGACCCAATCTCATTTAGCTTTTCATCACTTTCTACTTTATGATGGATTTGATGATTTTCTTCACTGCCTCCACTTGCCCGTTTCCTACAGATGCACTACTGTGGAAAAGCTCTTCTCGATTCGATAGCGCTTACAGAATCTTTGAACTTAGTACCCTCAAACTGAATTCCGTTGTTTGTTATGATTTTCTACGGTACTCCAAACCTGCAAATAATAGTTTTTGTTACAAAGTTAATCACTTTCTTAGTAATAATCGTGGCAAGCAATTTTTCTTCGGCCCATTTTGCAAATAATCGACTATGACAATAACGTATTTAGCACATTATTTTACTATTGGTAGTATGCCGATTTAGTTTTTCAGATCGCAAACGGCCATGGACTGACATAACATTTGAAGATGGGGCTTTCAGAATCTTTGCTAATCTTTGGCACTAATCACACCATCTACTGTAATCTACTGCATCTCGGTTTATCGTCGACTAGAAATATCTATAGTAGAGAGCCTATTTTTCCAGTGTTTACCCCCCGGTATGATCACCGCAGCTGCCATCATGAATTTCCATGAGGATCCTCCTAGCTTCATCTTTGGTCACACACCTGAGCAAGGGGGAGGAGAGTCCTCTCCTGTACAGCACTCTACCCTACATTACGAATCATGGTGCCTTTTGAAGGAGCTTCTTTCGTTCATTTAGGTCCCTGTGGTGTATTCCTCTAAGTAGATAGTCCTTGATTGGCATCATCCACTATTCTTCTTCTTCCATAGTTTCTAAAACCTAATCAACATTCACTTAATCTATGCTAGGAGCATATAATACTTATACCGGAATAGTCCCAGAACTGCACATCTCTAGAACTGCCAGTTTGGTTAAGTAATCGGCCTTCATGTTTTGTTCTCAGGGAATATGAGTTATTGTGTAGTATTCAATGTCGTTGAGAAATTCCCATGCTTTTGACAGGTAGGGGCGAGATTCGCTTCTTTAGCTTGATATTCTCTCTTCATCTGACAAACGACTAGCTGAGAATCGCTGTAGATATACAAAGATTTTATTCCCAGCTCCTTCACAATCTTCAATCCTACAATTAATGCCTCATACTCCGCCTTGTTGTTAGTAGCAGGAAATTCTATCCATAGAGCATAACAAATTGATCATACTTCGGAAGTTTTAAGCAGAATTCTCGCTCCTAGGAAGAATTTGTTTGATGCACCATCGACAAACAACTTCCATTGTGGCACTATAATAGTAGTATCCTTCTTCTCATCATCTCGAATTGTGAACTCGGCGATGAATTCAGCCAATGCCTGTCTATTGATTGCTCTTCGAGGATGATAAGTTACATGTAACAACCCTGAGATTGCAATTACCGAATAATAAATTAAAATTATGATTTTAAGTTGAAAAGGGAGCTAAACAAAAATTTTAGGAATTTAAATTTGCAATTGGTTAGCAAATTATAGTATTTTGGGTTTAAAATGGCGAAATTAATATTTTTGGAATTTAATATTTAAAAGGGGAATTTTTAATGTGATAATGGGTTTAATTGGCTAATGAGACAATTATATGGTTTTGATTAAAACTAGGTTGCTACTTAGGATTTTTGTTCACATGATAACCTTAGAAAATAAACTAAGTCCTAATGGGTTTTAAAACCTCTTACCATGACCCATTAGCCTACCCACTTCTATATAATATCTTAAACCCATTTCATAATCCTAACCTTCCTCCTCTTCATAATTCCTAAACCTAAATCTAAACATAACTAATGGCCTCCCTTTTGTAGAAGACCTATCTCCTTCTCTACATGGCTAAACTTGTTTAATCCTAGCAAGGTAATGCAATCTTAGGCCTAATCACCTTCTAATCTCTAGTTTAATTTGTGAAATCTCTTTGTAATCCTTGGTTTTGTTCTCTTTTTAATTTTGAAGCTCTTTAATCTCCATCCTCTTTGCTTTGGAAAGTTGCACTTGAAGTGTTTGCTTATTTGCTTGATATTGTGCACACAAACCACTTGATCATTTTCTTCTTTGAGGTAATTACTATCTATTAGTAATTATTGTTAGTTATACCTATTAGTGATAATTGCTAGTTAATTTTGGTGAAAATTTGATGCTAAAAATTGAAAAAAACACCCGAAATCACCTAAAAATTGCATTTTATGTTGGCTGTTTTGTTCAGCTTGAAAACAGACTGAAAACTGAGCTCTGGGTGCACCAGGACAGGCCTGGGCTGCACCCAGGCTATTGTAGAAACCCCCTAGCCCAGCCCAAATGGGCTGGGCCAAATCCTCCCCCCCTTTTCCCAGCCCGCCCGGGCTGGGTCTGGTCCCCAGCCCAGGCGGGCTGGGGCCTTGAAGCGCCCAGCCCGCCCGGGCTGGGTGTGACCCATCCCGCCCGGGCTGGGTTTGGACCCCAGCCCAGGCGGGCTGGGGCCGTGGAGCGCCCAGCCCGCACGGGCTGGGTGTGACCCAGCCCGCCCGGGCTGGGTCTGGACCCCAGCCCAGGCGAGCTGGGGCCTTGGAGCGCCAAGCACGCCCGGGCTGGGTGTGACCCAGCCCGCCCGGGCTGGGTCTGGTCCCCAGCCCAGGCGGGCTGGGGCCTTGAAGCGCCCAGCCCGCCCGGGGTTGGGTCTGTTACCCAGCCCAGGCGGGCTGGGGCTGGACCAGGGCTGCACCATGGGTGCAGCCCGAGAAAAAAAAAATGTTAAGTTCTGTTTTCAGAATTTTTTCCTCCAATTCGCAATGCCACCACGATCGCATCCGAAGTCGGAATTCGACGTTTTTGGTCTCGTTGGAAAGGTGGAGTTTCGAACTCCATCTCTGGAAAATTTGGGCAACATCGGAGTTCGTTTGGTACTTCGAATTTCGTGTCGAAGTTGAACTCTGGTCGCTGTTTGTAAACAGTGTGAATCTTGTTCTGGGTCCAATTTTGAGACGTCGCTGCCACTGCGTCTCAACTCGGATTCCAGAAATTCTTTTTGCATCTTAAAGTAGGGATGTTGGAATACATTCCTGCAAATTTTCATGACATTTGGACACCGTTTGCTGGTCCAAATAAATTGCCAAACTTGGATTCGCAGCTGTTTTTGAATGTTTACAAACACTTAGAATATTTTTCAGTGATTTTCTGGTTTTATTGATTTCTTTGAGATTTGTCTCTAGATTTCGTACACGGGTTTTATGAATCATTTTCAAAAGATTTTTCACTCCTAAATGGCTTTCGAAATTATTATATACAATATTATTTTTAATTATTAAATTAATTACTCCATAATAGGAGAGTTTTCAAAAGCCGTTTTAAAGTGATTTCAAAATCAATTATAAATCCGTTTCGCACCATTATTTTCTATAATAAAAATCTCACACTCACTTTTTAGCACGTCGAGCGAAGTGGAAAGGTGCTTAAACGGTTAGGAAATCTCCGGCTTATGGAACCGTGTGTATTTTCTTTCCGGTTAATCCCCGACCTATTCGATTGATCGTTTTGACCTCTGGGTCTAGTTTACCGATGATACGAGGTGGACTTTTTATTGTTTGGAGTGTGAGCTTGCTATTGGTTAGGAAACTGTTTAGTGCGAACGTGGGGTATGAGACTCATTGTTAACACTTTACGGGTTCCTCTCCAAGAAGTTAGTGACACATTAGCCTTTGGGCGGCCAGTACTGGACCTCTGGGTCACCACGCCTCTGGGCAACCGTCTCTGGACACCTGCTCTATGGAGCAGTTCATTTTTCGGCATGCGCCTCTGGGCCTTATCCTTCTGGGAAGGATCTTGCCGTCTCGCGCGTTCCGCATCTGTGCGAGTGATCGATCACAACTCTACAGTACTTGGCAACAACGACTCTGGTCGGTGCACGTGCAATATTGGTATTATTTGATGATTTTTATATCCATTCGAGTACCGCCACTCGGTGTTGGTTCTATGGAACCATACGATGTAAGTGCGATTACCTTATGGATTCACAGTGTCTTTGGACACTGCTTTTCAGTGTTGGAATTTCATTGACTTTTCAGTATATCCCCATTGCTCTTTGGAGCATCGATCTTTGCTTGGGCATTGATTACAGACTCTGGTCACTCTTGGGATTATTGCCTATGGGCATCTTTTTATAGCTTTGGCTACGCCGATGATATGAGGCGATTTTATTTATTCTACACTTTGGTGTTGATTTCTCTTTGGAGATTTTTATTGTTTATTGATGATTAGGGATCGTCATTATATTCATGTGGTTCATAATATACTTCTCTTTGGATAAATACTGTTTTATGTATGTACCGCATTATTATATATCTCAGTTATTACTGATTGTTTAGCTAGCCTGACCCGAGTGTTTTCGCTCGGGTCAGACCGAGTTGTTTCAGGTTAGGTCTTTGGACTTAGCTTCTGTGCTTCCGCTTTGGACTTATCTGCTATGCTTTTGAGATAGCTTATCTTAGTGTCCGCTTATGTTATTATTCAGACTTTGATATGTACATATTTTTGGACTCACATGTGTGAGCAGTGGATTTGTACCCACTTATGATATTTGGATCTGTATTGACGATGTATTGTTCTGGGATTTTATATCTGTTATGTGATTCTGTTCTGTGATGTTTTTTTATTTATTATTATGCTTTGTCCTGATAGATCTTTAGCCATTTGTAATTTCATTATAAGTATTTACCGAATATGTCGAACCACTTGAAAAAAAAATATAGATACCATCCTTTCGACGTATTTAGTAGATAGTTATAGCTTGATTACAAATGGTCGCTTCCACTATACTCTATTCTCCGCTTTAACAGACAGTATTACTCCCGTAATACTCTTTGTTACAGTGGGTCTCAGAGTGGGGCGTTACATTACATCATATTGGCTTAGCTCAATATTCCATTTTAGAAGTTGTCCCAAAGTCTCAGATCGGTAAAGTATCTACTTTAAGGGTTGATCCGTCAACACCTTGATGCGGTGAGGTTAGAAATATAGCCATAGTTTCCTTGAAGCTATTATTAAGCAGTATGCTAACTTCTCCAACTTTGGTTAATTTCGTTCAGCTTCGGTGAACCGTTTGTTGATGTAGTAAAATGGTCACTAAATCCTAGCTTCCTCACGCACAAGCGCTGCACTTAGCACGTAGGTTTTAACAACCCGATTCTATAATTACCTTGTTTCGAATTTTATAATAATTATTCTAGGAATAATTATGGGGATTTATAATTTCAATTAATGTAAATAAGGCAAATATTGGTTTTTTCGTGATAAAAGGAGAAAAATTTGATTTGAAATGATTTATTTAAATAAATGAAAAAATTAGAGAAATAAAGATTTTACCCATTTAAATAAGTATTGTAATTTTATTAAAATATAAAGTGAAAGATGAAACCATTGTAAAATCATTATAAGTGTTTTAAAGTGTAAATTGCTCTTTTTGTTCCTATTTGGAATTTTATTCATATCGAATAAGTGAGAATTTAATAAGAGTTGAATTAATTTTACTAAAAAGAGTGTATTTTGGTAATATGTAGAGTTGGATTTTAATTCCTAAATTAGTAACTAATTAGTGTTTAAAACATGTAAAAGAAATAAAAGGATTTGGTTAATAAATAAAACACGAATTGCTTTGTTAATTAAATAGGCGTTTATAAGTTCATTACCAATTAATTTAGTAATTAGAAGCTAATTGGGTTAAGCCCATTACTAAAGAAAAGAAAGATCTTGCTTTCTTATTTTCACAAAAGTAGTACGTACACTGCTCAGAAACTCCTAAACCAGAGAATGAAAACTCTAAGTTTTCAAAAAGAAAAGTTAGCAAAATCCTCTTAAACAAATTGAATTGAAGCAAATAGGGTTTGCATCCTGTTTCATCTCTTTTGTTTGATGGCTAATTGATTTACAGTAAACTGAAAATAGAACCTTGTAGAAAATGTAAGTTTTATTGTTTGATTTCATCACCTATGATTGCATGCTTATTTCTAGATGTTGTATGTATCAAATGTAGTGAAATCACACTCTTAGAAGTAGTACAATACCGCCTGAAATTGCCGAAAAGATAATCGAAGACGGGGATGCGAAATCTGGAGCGAAGCTCTAGAAGAATTCGTGTCAACGGTCCAGTCGTGGTGTCTACCGGTGGACCGGTCGCAAACAAAACTGGAGTATTCGCTCTAGTTTTTTAATCGGTTTTCGATATAATTTGTTTTGATGATTTTTGTTTGTTTTCTTAGCTCCAATGATAGTATATAAATTGTATTAAATATGGATAATACCTTGATTTGATAAAAATGGAATTATATTTACATATATGGTTTTATAGAAGTGTTTTATACATCGATTTCAAAGAACGAGATTATAAACTATATTTATATATATTAACTTAGCTCAAAAAAATCACTTCTAGCTTATATAAATCCATATTAATATTTTCAATTCAGAAATCTTAGTTTTTAAATGAAAATGATTATTTTATCAAAAAGCAAGAAACAAATTATTTCTTAAGTCATTTAAGTGATGGATTTAGTGGAATTTGGCTTTTAAGCTAAACAATTCTTTCGCTATAACATGAGAATTACATTTAAAAAAAATGTTACAATAAGTGGCTATAGGACATTAATTATCGTTTCGTTGTTTAATAATATGACTTGTTTGTGTAGTGTTTATGTGTAGTAAAATTTACTAATTAATAGTAAATATTTTAGCAACAGCCAGTGGTTATGGCACATGAGTTTTACTTTATTGATTACTATTAAAAGAGTAAATGACACCATGGGATTAAATTAGTGTCTCAGTGAAAGCTTATTATTTATAATTTGCTATAGCCATTACTGCATTTAGTATGTTGATTTTAAGCTTGTTGTTCACCAAATGGCTTGACTACAGTGGTCACCCCTCAATTGTGGTATTCATTTAGTTCCAACCCTATACCACCGAGCTAGCAGTCAATACCGCAGCCTATAGTTAATGTCATAACAATTGCGCCATCCGTCAGTAGGTGTGGCACCTAAGCAGTGCGATAAATAAGTTGAAAACCTGTTATGGACATTCGGTATATTTTGGACTGTAGGAGTTTAGTGGGCTAAACTCCTTGAGCTTTTCATATCAGTCTCCCCTTGGAAGAAAGCAATTCGCACTAAGAATATTCAGTTGGTAAAAAGATAATTATAAAATTCATTATTGTTTTTGACTTGCCTTTGTGTAGTTGCTTCGTTGACTTGCTTTCACATACTCATTTGATTTCCATGGTTTTCATGATATTGTTTCATTTGTTAGTTTTCGTATTTATTTTTGATTTATAAGATTTATCTCACCATATTTTTAGATGATTGTTGTTGTTGGGCATGAGATGACTTTTTGTGATATGGTGAATATCTTGTGATAAGAATTTATGAGATCTTATGTATGTTTTACGTTAGTAACCATAAATTGTTATTATTGATGTATATTTAAGAAACTTGTTATCCAGATCTAACATTTTTTGAAATTAGATATAATATGATTCGGTTGTTATTTTTATGCTCAGGTCAGACCGAGATTTATCAAGTACCAGTATTTGGGGACTTTGAACTTATGCTAGCTTTTGAGAGTAGACTATTATGTATCTATAGTTAGCTCTGTCATATGCACATTATGTAGTCGACCTTTATTTGATATGTATTTTGTATGAGACATTGATTCTAGTTATCATTTATATTTTTGAGATGTGATGTAGTCCATATGTATATTATGTGGGTCTGATCTCTCTTTTGTAGACCCATAATATATATATTCGATGTATTATATTTTCCACCTTGTTATCCGATTCTTTATTCTATGATATATAGTATACTATGCTGAATTTTGTTTACATCCAATGTATCTATTACTTTTTGCCAAGACTGTTCACATATACTATGCTATTCAGACGAAAAGGTAAAATGTAACATTGTTAGCCGAAAGCAATAAATATGGATGGTCACTCCTAACCAGCTTTATTCTCCACATTAGTAGACGATATTACCTAGTAATATTATTTTTCATTATGGGTCTAAAGGTGGGGCATTACAACTTGGTATCAGAACTGTGTTTCAGAACAATAGAAGATATAAGAGACACGAATCTTGGCCTAGGAAGACTTAGAGTCTCGACCCTTGAGTTTGTGGGTAGAATTAGTTTCTTTTCTTTTAGCATACAAGAATGGGACGAATTTATATGTTTTCTTTTCTTATCTTTTGATTACTACTTTTGAGTTTCTTAATTGAAACCTCATTTGTGGCATATTTAGTATGGATGGCGGTAGAGCTACTCGTTTTGACTCTGGACCATTTAGTGGACCGACACTAGAGGAGTACTTATAACTACTCGGCACATTATGGAATTGGTCAAAATGTTCAAACTTCTGATACTGACCCCGTGGATCCTCCAGTTCATCATTCGGACTTTGCTAGGATGTGTCACAATTATGCTCACTTAGGAAGGGAGCGATACAAGGGAATCGAGGGTGTTATAGAGTTTCAGGCATGGTTAAAGACATGTGATAGGATTTTCAATCGCTTGGAGCTTTCAAATATGCATAAGGTGCAATTAGCATCTAGTCAGCTCCAAGAGAGAGCGTTAGATTGGTATGACTTGCATATTGCAGAGGTTGTTGAGGCCGATTTATCTTGAGAGGAGTTTAATCTAGGTTCGAGATGAAGTTTATGCCAAAAGCAAAAAAGGTAGCCTTAGCTCGAAGGTTCATAGATCTTAAGCAAGGGATTCTTCTATAGCCGATGTTTTAATCATTGTCTAAGTATGAGATGGATCTTATTAATACACCTTGTAAGAAGAATCAGAAGCTTATGTATGGAATGAGGAAGTCTTTGAGGAAGGTTCACTTGCCTTAGTTGGATGTTACTTTCGAGAAGTTAGTGGACATGGTTCTACTTAAAGAAGTGGAGAAGGATAGCGACAATGAAGCTACTCCTAAGAAGAGGAATTTCTTTCCTAAGAAGAAGATGCAATATGGGAAGTCTAAACCTCAGTATCCAAATAAGAAATCTAAGAAGCAAAATTCAGATGCTAAAGGTCAGAAGAAAGAACAAGTGGAATGCTACAAGTGTGGAGTCAAAGGACATTATGCGAGGGAGTGCAATAAGTTTCATCCATCAGCACCAGTTTCTCCTAATGCATGTTTCTATTACAAGAAGAAAGGGCATCAGATTGCTAACTGTCTAGTTTTAGCTTCTAAATAGAAAGCGAAGTTGAATATAGCAAAGGCTTCAGGAGGTTTTGGGCCATCAGAAAGGTGTATTGTCATCTATTTTAGAAAGGATTATATTATTCCATGATCATTTCATTATAGTTCTCTTTAATACGGAAGCATCACACTTGCTCATGTTGAAGGAGCTAGTTGATAGTTATTCTTTAGATGTGGCTTGTCTACTATCATCTTTGAGGATTGCGAACCCTATTGGTGGATTTACAACCCATAGTTTGTTTTGTAAGGATGTCGAAATCATTCTTTATGGATGCTCTTTCTTAGCTAATTTTCATGTTATTCCTTATTTGAATTTCGGCATGATTTTGGGTTTGGATTGGCTTGATAGATATGGAGCTACTATTCTTCATTCGGAACATATTATTTATCTCAAGCATCCATCTTTTATTGATTTACTTCCTCTTACTCTGGAATAAGTGGTTCCAAATCTAAATGTTTCTCTTTATGCTATCGAATTTCGAGAAGGGGACAAAATAGCTAGTATTCTCGTTGTGTGTGATTTTCTGGGTATCTTTGAATCCATTTCTGGTTTCCTCCTCAGGGGAAAATTGAATTTCATATTGATTTGACACCAGGTACACAGCCTTTTAGTCATCCTCCCACAAGGATGTCTATAAAAGAAAACGAAGAGTTGAAGAAGTATTTAGTTGAGCTCGAGGCAAAGCATCTTGTTCAGTCTAGTAGTTCGCCGGGGCACAACTATGGTGTTTGCAAGAAAGACTAATGCTACACTTAGGTTGTGTATCGATTATAGGAAATTGAATGAGCGCACCATTAAGAATCGTTATCCTTTACCTCGTATCGGTTATATGTTTGACCAAATTAATGGCGCGAAAGTCTTTTCCCAATTAGAGTTAGTGACCGGTTTTCATCAGCTTCGTCTGACGAAAGATAGTGTTCCACTTAAAACTTTCCAAACTCGTTATAGTTCATACGGCTCGTTATTCCATTCGGGTTAGCAAATGCGCCCACATATTTTGTTAACTTAATGAATAGTATATTACAGGAATTTCTTGATAAGTTCGTGCTTATTTTTGTTGATGATATCTTAGTCTATTCTTGTTCTAAAGAGGAGCATGAGAAGCATCTTCGTATTTATTTGGCAACTCTTTTTAGCCATCAGCTTAAGGCTAAATTTTCCAAATGCCATTTTTGGCAGAATCAAGTGAAGTTTTTGGGTCATGTTATTTTCAAAGCAAAAATTTCGATCGATCCTGTGAAGATCGAATCTATTCTGAGTTGGAAGAGACCGGAGAGTGTGACTGAGATCTGCAGCTTTCTAGGATTTGCTGGTTATTATAGATACTTTATTAAAGACTTTTTTAATTCATTCTTCTTCTTACCAGCTTAACCAGAAAAGGAGTGAAGTATATCTGGTCAGAGAAATGTTAGTTTGCATTTTAAAATTTGAAAGATCTTTTACTCATGCGCCTATTTGTAGTTCCAAAAGGGAATCAAGATTTGGTTGTCTATTATGGTTCAGGGCTCGTTGTAGTGCTTATGCAAAGAGATAGAGTAGTTTCTTATGCTTTGAGACAATTATGTGCGAACGAGATCCGTTATGCCACTCACGATCTCAAAGTTGTAGCTATTGTTATTGCACTTAAGCTTTGGCATCATTATCTCTTGGTTGAGATATTTATTCTTTATACCGACCATAAAGCTTTAAAATATCCAATCTCCTAGAAAGAATTAAATATGCATCAAGAGCGGCGGTTGAAGTTTTTAGTGGCGTATGATTTCGAGATTTGGTATACTCTTGGAAAGGGTAATTCTGTAGCTGATGCCCTTAGTCATAGACATCAAGCAGTGGTTTCTATGATGTTGGTTGAATGGAAGGTTTTAGTGGCACTTTCTATGTGTGATATCAGAGATCGGGATTCAAAGTTGAGATTAGATATAGCACTATCTAGTCTAGAGGCTCGTCCTTCTATTCTTGATCATATTATAGAAGCCAAGAAGCAAGATCCCGAATTAGTTGAGCTTGTTCATAATCTTTCCATTGGTAGAAGTGTTGAGTAGTTGAAGGAGTTTTTTTTGACACTCAAGGTTTTATTCGAAGACGTGGAAGACTTATTGTACCCCATTTGGATAATCTCCAAAGAGATATTATGGAAGAGTGTCATTGTTGTCATTATATCATCCACCTAGGTAGCAGTAAGATGTTTGTGAATATGAAGAGATTATATTACTAGGAGGGTTTAAAGGGAGACATTGCTCGATTTGTTGGTTGTTGTGTCACCTGCTAGTTGGTTAAGGCAGAACACCAGCGGTCTAGTAGTCTTCTTCAGCCTTAAGGAATCCTATTGTGGAAATGGGATCCGGTAAACGTGGACTTTGATAGAATTGAGTTCAAATTTACATTTCTTTTGAATTGATTTAAATGTTGATCAAATTAATTATCTTATATAGGTTTCCATGGATTTTATCAATGGATTACCTAGTTCTAAGCTTTGGCATGATAGTTTGTGGGTGATCATGGATCGGTCGACTAAATCAGCTCATTTATTTTCGATAAGTCTAACCAAACTAGTCATCTTTTAGTTAATCCCCATGCCAAGGAGAAAATTAGATTGCATGGAGTTCCAAGTGCCATCATTTGTGACCGGAATCCACTTTTCACTAGTGGTTTCTGGAGGAGTCTTCAGTCAGTCTTGGGTACTAAGCTTAATCTCAGCACTGCCTACCATCCTCAGTCTGATGGGCAAACAGAGAGGGTTAATAAGATTTTGGAAGATTTTCTTCGTTCTTGTATTCTTGATCTTGATGGTAGTTGGGAAGCGCATATTTATCTTATTAAATTTTCATATAATAATAGTTTCCAATCGAGTATAGGTATGGCTCCTTTCAAAGCCTTATACGGAAGGCCATGTCGTTTACCGTCTTGTTGGCTACAGATGGGAGAGAAGTTTGTTTTAGGATTAGATTCTGTTAGAGAAGCTTCCAAGAAGATTGATCTTATGAGGTAGAGAATTAAGGAGTCCCAAGATAGGCCAAAGCCTTATGCGGATTGTAGGAGAAAAGATTTAGAGTTTAGTATTGGTGATCTTATGCTTATTTGTGTTTCTTCTATAAAAGGAGTAATGCATTTCAGTCAATTTGGGAAGTTGGCCTCTCACTTTATTGGACCAATCATTGAATGTACTGGAAAATTAGCATATCATGTTGCTTTACTCGCTCATCTCTTTGGTATCCATGATGTTTTTCATATTTCGTAGCTTCGCAGGTGTCTTTGAGATCCCAATTCCATTCTTGGACCTCCACAAATCGAAGAATTTGATATTTCTCCTAGTTTGACTTATGTTCATGAGCCTATCCACATTATTTCTTTGGAGGTAAAGCGACTCAGAAGAAAGATGTTCCGCTCGTTAAGGTTCAATTGTCGGTAAATCCTAAAGACTGCTCTTGGGAGACTAGAAAGTCTATGGAGCGGAATATCCCAAATTATTTTCTAATGCTCATGAATTGAATATGTAATCTTTTCTAAATTTTTGTCTTCATTTGATTCTATCTAGCCTAGTTATAAGATTTTCTTCGATATAAAAAAAATTGCGAGGACGTAGTTACTTAAGGGGGAGTTCGGTAACAACCCGATTCTACAATTATCTTGATACGAATTTTATAATAATTATTCTAGGAATAACTAAGGGGATTTATAATTTTAATTAATATAAATAAGGCAAATATTGGTTTTTGTGTAATTAAAGGAGATAAATTTGATTTGAAATGATTTATTTAAATAAATGGAAAAATTAGAGAAATAATGATTCTACCTATTTAAATAAGTATTGTAATTTTATTAAAATATAAGGTGAAATATGAAATAATTGTAAAATTATTATAAGTGTTTTTAAAGTGTAAATTGCTATTTTTTCATTCTTGGAATTTTATTCATACTGAATAGATAAGAATTTAATAAGATTTGAATTAGCTATTAAAACTAAAAAGTGTGTATTTTGGAATGTAGAGTTGGATTTTAATTCCTAAATTAGTAACTAGTTAGAGTTTAAAACACGTAAAAGAAATAAAAGGATTTCGTTAATAAATAAAAGAGGAATTGCTTTGTTGATTAAATAAGGGTTTATTAGTTCATCAAACTAATTAAATTAGTAATTATAAGCTAATTGGGTTAAGCTCATTACTAAAGAAAAGAAAGAATACTTTATTTCTCATTTTCATAAAAGCAGTATGTACATTGCTCAAAAACTCCAAAACCAGAAAACGAAAACTCTAAGTTTTCAAGTAGAAAAGTTAGCAAAATCCTCTTAAGAAAATTGAAATAGATCTGTATAAATTCGGATTAATTCAAGGTAAATCCATCCTCTCTATATCTAGCTTTTAGAAGTCTCAATTTTTAATTTTGGTTAGGGTTTTGATCTTTTGTTCTCTTATTTGTAAAATTGTTGTTCTACGGTTTTGACAAGAATTGTAGAAGTGAACTGTTGTAGTTTGATTTATGCTAGCTAAGGAAAAAGATGAGATTTTACTCTCACTATTATCTTTAAATCTGAATTTCATGTGTTATTAATTGAATTGAAGCTAATAGGGTTTGCATGTTGTTTACTCTCTGTTGTTTGATGCCTAATTAATTTTACAGTACACTGAAAATAGAAACCTTGTAGAAATTGTAAGTTTTTAATGTTTGATTTCATCACCTATGATTGCATGCTTGTTGCTTGATGTTGTAGGTATGAAATGCAATGAAATCACATTCTTAAGAGTAGTATAATACTCCTTGAAATTGCTGGAAAGATCGTCGGAGATGGGGATGCGAAATATGGGGCGAAGCTCCAGAAAAATTCGTGCCACCGGTCCACCGGTGGGGTCTATCGATAAACCAGTCGAGAAAAAAACTGGATTACTTTCTCCAGGTTTTAATCGGTTTTCGATATAATTTGTTTTGATGATTTTCATTTGATTTCTTGGCTCCAGTGATAGTATATAAATTGTTTAAATATGGATGAAACCTTGATTTGATAAAAATGGAATTATATTTACATATATGGTTTTATAGAAGTGTTTTATAAAATCGATTTCAAAGGAGGAAATTATAAATTATATTTGTATATATATTAACTTAGCTCAAAAAATCATTTCTAGCTTATATAAAACCATGTTAATATTTTCAATTCAGAAATCTTAGTTTTCAAATGAAAATGATTATTATATCAAAAAGCAAGAAAAAATATTTCTTAAGTGATTTAAGTGATGGATTTAGTGGAATTTGGCTTTTAAGCTAAACAATTATTTTGCTATTAAATTAGAATTATATTTAAACAATTTAGTAATGATAAGTGGTTATATGACCTTAATTATCACTTCGTTTTTTAATTATATGACTTGCTTGTGTAGTGTTTATGTGTAGTGAAATTTACAATTAATTGTAAATATTTTAGCAATACCCGATGGTTATGGGACACGAGTTCAATACCCGATGGTTATGGGACACGAGTTTTACTTTAATGATTACTATTAAAAGAGTAAACGAAACTATGGGATTAAAATAGTATCATAGTGAAAGTGTATTATTTATAATTCGTTATATTCATTAGTGCATTCAGTAGCTTAATCTTGAGGCTAGTTATTCACCTAGTAGCTTGACTGTGGTGTTCGCTCCTTGAGTCATGGTATTCGTTTAGTTCTAGCCATATACCACCGAGCAACAGTCTGTATTGCATGCTATATTCGATGTCATAACAATTACGCCATCCATTAGTAGGCGTGGCATCTTAGCAGTGCGATAAATAAGTTGAACACCTATAATGGACATTCGGTACATTTTGGACTGTACGAGTTTCGCGCGCTAAACTCCTGGAGCTTTCATATCCGTCTCCTTTTGGAATAAAGCAATTCGTTTGGTAGAAAGATAACTATAAAATCTGTTATTGTGTTTGACTTGTCTTCATGCAGTTGCTTAGTTGACTTGCTTTCACATAGTCATTTGATTTTCATGGTTTTCATGACAGTGTTTCATTTGTTAGTTTTCGTATTGGTTTGTAATTTATGAGATTTGTTTCACCATATTTTTAGATGATTGTCATTGTTGGGCATGAGAAGATTTTTTGTGACACACGAATATCTTGTGATAAGAATTTTTGGGATCTTATGTATGTTTTACATTAGTAATCATAAACTGTTATAATTGATATATATTCAATAAACTTGTTATCTAGATCTTACATTTTTGATAATTAAAGATAATCTCATCCGGGTTTTATTTTTATGCTCGGGTCAGACCGAGACTTATCAACCACCAGGACTCGAGGACTTTGAACTTATGCTAGCTTTTGGGAGTAGACTACTATGTATCTATAGTTAGCTATGTCATATGTACATTATGTAGTCGAACTTTATCTGATATGTACTTTGTATGTGATAGTGACTATAGTTATCATGTATATTTTTGAGACGTAGTGTAGTCTGTATGTATATTATGTGGGTCTGATCTCTCTTTTGTAGACTCACTATATATATTCTATGTATTATATTTTCTGCTGCTTTATCTGATTTTATGCTCTTTTATATATAGTGTGTTGTTTTAAATTTTGTTTAGAGCTAACATGTCTATTACTTTGTGCCGAGACTGTTCACATTTATTATGTGTTTCACACGAAAAGGTAAAATGTGACAGTGTTAGCCCAAAGCAATAAATATGGATGGTCGCTCCTAACTAGACTTATTCTCCGCATTAGCAGATGATATTATCTAATAATATCCTTTATTATTGTGGGTCTAAAGGTGGGGCGTTACATGGGCAGACACTACCAAGTAAATGAATAGATCTTGTCCATCCCTTGGCTTGTACAGAACTAGAGGTATCTCTATGTGTCGTGATAATTCCTCTATGTGTCGTAGTAATTACTCAAAAGTAGCCTAGCAACCTAATTCCATTCAAAGTTCTTCTTACCCTTCTTCAATGTCCTGAAGAACGATATGCACTTATCTATCGACCTGGATATGAAGCAGCTCAACGCTGCAATCTTTCCATTTAAACTTTGCAACTCTTTTTTCGTCATTGGGGCTAATATTCCATAATGCAACAAAATGTTCTTGATTGGCCTCGATGCCCCTTGCATTCACTACAAATCTAAGAAATTTCCATGAAGAAACAACGAATGAACACTTTAGTGTGTTCGGTTTCATTCCATACTTTTGCAGGATCTCAAACATCTTCGAGAGATCATCCAGCTAATTTTCAAAGACTCGTGGTTTCAGTAGCATGTCATCCACATACACTTCCATTATCCATCCGATCTGGTTTTTGAACATTGTGTTTACCAATCTCTGGTAAGTAGCTCTAGTGTTTTTAAAGCTGAATGGTATTACACTGTTGCAGCACTGCCTAAAATCTACGATGAAGTTGGTATTCTCCTGATCACGCTCATGCATCATAATCTGATTGTATCCTGAGTAGGCATCCATGAATGAAAGCAACTCATGTCCAATGGTTAGGTCAGCAAGTTTTTGATTCTATGCAATGGAAATATATCCTTTGGGCAAGCTTTATTAAAATCTGAGTAGTCGATGCAAGTATGCCACTTTCTATCCGATTTTTAGACCAACATAGGATTTGACACCCACTCTGGACATGTTGCATCAGGGATGAAGTTGTTGGCCAACAACTTATCCACTTCCTCCTTAAATGTGGCGGATCGCTATGAACCCAACTGCATCTCTTCTGCCTCACCGTTGTGAACTTGGGATCGATATTAAGTGCGTGATATGCTATCTCCAACGATATCCTGCATATATCAGAATGTGTTCAAGCAAATACATCCAGATTGACATGAAGAAATTTTATCAATTCATTTTGTATCTTAACTCCAAGCTGCGAAACTACTTTCAAGATCCAAGTTGGGTCGTCCATGTTGACAAGGACAACCATCAAAAACTCCACCATTGCTTCTCGTAGCACCCCTGTACTCTTCTTCCTAGGGTCCATAGCCTTGTCAAAGCGACCATGGTTCCTGAGCTAGAGACGGTTTTGTAATTTCTACGCTTGCGGTTTATGAATGTGGAGGGTCTTTGCCATATTCTTCCCCTTTTTCACGGTGCTTTAACTCATATAATTCAACAACATAGCATTCTCTTACAACGCTTTGGTCTCCTTTTATTGCTCTTATCCCATTCCCCATTGGGAATTTCATCGCGAGAAACCATGGAGCCAAAGCGATTCTGAAGTCAGCTAGGACCGGTCGGCCTAAGAAAGCATTGGTTCACCGTTCAGTTTCCTTCTCAAAGTTGTACAGGTAGATCAATCCAACCAGTTGCTTTAGTTCATCTATAAATCCCTAAATCTCGTTTGGTAGGTGGTCACATCCTTCATGCTTATTTTCACCTGGTCAAACGTCTTTCGGAATAAAATGTTGACCGAACTCCCACTTTTGACCGAAACTCGATGTACAACTACTGGACTGAGCCCAACCATTATTACCATTGGGTCAAGAGTTAGAGCTTCAATACCTTCAGTGTCCCGATTCCGAAACCCGATGTCATCGGTAATCATTCTTTGATGCTTAGCTAGAGCTCCGTCTTCAATGGTATAACAACTCTCTTGAGGGGCATGCTTCGGAGAACTGGCATATCGTTCCATTCTACCCCAACTCTTCTACGTTGAATGAGGTCCTCCAGTGGTGATGTTTATAACTAACCTTTGATCTATTTGTCTAGGCCATCCTCCACTGGGTCTGGACTGATTCCCTTGGGCGTTTGATGCTTGGGGTACAATAGGTTGTTCAAGATTTTGAGGTTTCTTCACATATTGCTGGAACCTGCTGTTCCTTATCATTTCCTCAATTAAGTCCTTCAGATGTCGACATTCATTTCTGTTATGCCTGTAAGTCTCGTAGAAGCGGCAAAACATCCCCAATCATTTCTGATGTTCGGACGCTTCTCTCTTGGGCAGTTTTATATCTCGCTCAGTCCCTTGAGTGGCAAGGTATACATTTTCCAAACTATAATTCAATGGCGTATAGTCTTCAGGCCTTAGATTCCTTAGACACTTTCCATTCCTGTCATGCCTAATGAATTCTAATTCCTATTTTTCTAATTTTCATTCCTTCTTGCATTTCCTATAGCTATTGCAGAATTGTTTCCATCTTGTTTAACTGTAACATTACTCTGGATCACTTCCATCGGTTTCTCATCGATGGTTCCGCGTTCAATCGTATTTGCTCCTTTTAGCCTTAGAAATTGGTTTGTCTTTTGGTGAAATTCTTCCATGGTAGTTGGTTGCTTCATTTTAATCCATTTACCGAAATCCGTATCCGGATGAACAGTACGGACCAAAGCCATAAATAGCATGTCTTTCTTTGGATTGCTCACCTCAATAACCGCGACGTTAAATTGGTTCGAAAACGCATTCAAAGACTCATTAGGCCCTTAGGAAAAGCCAAATAAGGACATCACATCCTTTAGTCATGTAGTGTGAAGTCTAAATTATTCTAGAAACTTTCTTGTCAACTCATCAAAAATGGAAATAGACTTCAGTGTGAGTCTTGTAAACCACATAGAAGCGACTCCTTCTAAGAAGATAAGAAAACACCTGCAACGGACAACATCTGTTGCTCTAGCTCCATCCATACGCCATTCGTATTTAAACAAGTGTCGTTTAGGGTACGTTGTTCCATTATACCATGGCATAGTCGGCATGGTGAATCTTCGATGATATTATTTTCTCAGAACATTTGTGGTGAAGGAGAATCAGCTTGGCGCATAACCCCAGTCTTCATCTTTCCTATTCGTGCTTTCTTCTATCAATCGGATGACCATGTCAACAATGTATTCTTTCTTGGTGCGGTTATCTGTAGGTCGTCTGTCATGGGCTACCCCAAATGTTTGACTCCATAAATGATCTTAGTTTCCCAATTGAAGCCTAAGTTCTCCATTCTTCGGGAGAACCACTCCTGCAGCATTTGGTCTTACCATGGCAGTTTCAGCTTCATTTCCAATATTCTATCCGTTAACACCAGTATTCAATCCTAAGTCTCCATCATCAAGTTGCATATCGTCTTCAGAGTCAAAAATGAACACTGCATTACCTTCATGAGGAGTGTTCACCCTAAGGTTTAGGTTGGTATCGATTTGTTCTGGATTGGTATCGAGCTGTCTCCTTGTAGGGGGAACCCTTACTTCCTCCTGCAATGTCCCATGCAACTCTAGCAGTTTCATTATTCTTTTTTTGCTTTCCATCCCTCCAATTTAGGCCAGAAATGGAGGAATTTTTTTGTTCTATTCTAAGAGAAGTTTCCCTTTTAGTTCTCCTTGTTGTTGGCGGCTGCAAAGTTAGCACCTCATCCATCTTATCCATGAGGACTTTCTGACTATTAGTAAAAAAATTCTTAAGATCATTGATAATCTTATTAAGCACTCCTTTAGTAACAACTTCTTATTGAACAGAAGATCCAAGTAGTGGATTTCCATTGTTTACTTCTATTTGGTTGGTGTTTTCTTCATCACCATCAATTGTTATTTCTACAGATCTTCCAGATGCAGATTTTCCTTTCCTTGAATCCATTGGAATAAGAAATCTTCAATTTCTCCAAGCAAACTTTCTGGATCTAACTTCTGGATCTTACGCATTCCAAAATAGAGAGTTAGGTCAAAGTCTAGGTCCAGTTTTCTTAGTGAAAGCCACAAAATATTGATGTCAAAAATGGATCAACACTCAAGAATAGATTGTAGGGAACCCATGAGACCTAGGTATAGCAAATAACAGTTGAAATAAGAGGAATATAACAGAAATAATTTAGAGAGACACAAGATTTCATAACGGTTCGGCAATCTATGGCCTACGTCCACTATATACTATTATTGCTTATAGATGTGATGTAGTTTACCTAAGATTACAATAGATTTTAAAGAGAATAAGTCACAAGTATAGGGGTTAGTTAGATTCTAAGACCTAGAATTTTCTAGAGTAGCTGCCCTGGTGAATATTGTGTAGTGGAAGAAGTTGGAGAAGAGGCAAAGCTTCCGTGTAGTGATGGTAGAAACCAGACCCTATTTTGATTGCTTTGTGGTTTGTATCTATAAGGGAAATGGTCGTATTGGGCCAAAAGTCAAGTTGGAATAGAGTCCAGATGTCGGGCCGAAGTAGTGTGTAAAATTCCAAGACAATCCGAGTTAAACAAATATGTCAGTACCGACTTGTTCATGTCGATGCCGACATGTTTGCTTAGTTCGATTATCATCAAACTTTTTTGCACTCTTCATTATTTTTTTAGGTGTCCCATTTTGTTTCTATCAATGGTTGATTTTAATGATCATTCCTTCATTACTTGGTTTACTCTTCTATTTTAACTGTTTACTCTTCAATTCTTGGAATAGGTCATTCAACACCCTTAAAAATCACTTGAGAAAGCATGGAAGAAGTATATAGTAACTCGTGTGAAGTTGAAGAGAGGAATATAGGGCCAAACAAGTCATCATCGACATAAACAAGTCGGTGCGGACATGTTTAGTTATCGTATTTTTAGTTGAATTTTCTCTAAGCCATTTCTTTGCTTCATCTAAGTGTGCCTCCAAGATTTCAAGTTGTTTCATCTTCGTTTTGACGTTCTAACTTCCTTGACTTTTGCTTGGTTAAAAACCTAGTTAACATTGATAATAAGAAGTTTCTCATTCTATTCCTTATAATTCATGTGTTCTTCCTTTTGCAACATAACAAGATTGAAGCTCCTTTGTAGGTGAAAACCTAAACTAAAAATACAAGATAATTTTTTTAATTTCCCTTTGAATTTTAGTTTAGATTCTTCTATTTACCCTAAGTGATGTTAATTTAATGTAATTTTGTTGTTTTCAACTTTGAAATTAAAAGGGGATTATCTAAAGAATGGTGGAGGATGGTAGGTAAGAGTGAATGGGGTTACGAAGGGAAAAGGAGTTGAAAGAAGATTTGTTAATGAGAATGAGGAGAATAGAAAAGTAAATGAGGAGGAGAGTAAAGAAGCATAGAACGATGAGAATGGATAACAAGTGTAAGAACGTAGGAGTGGAGGACGTAGATGAGGTAAAAAATATATCTGTTATGGGCACTTGCTCCTAAGAGATTGAGACTTAGTAGAGTAGGCTAATGAGGAGTCAGATGAAGTCGAAGGGTGGCAAGATAAGCAAAAAAGGGCAGGAAAGGAGGAAAGTAGCAAGATAAAAGAAGTCAGGAAGCTAACATGGCTCCCACTGCTCGGTTGTGGAGATGAGCGGACCTAGATTCCCTGTTTGGTTATTTCAGCACCGAATAGGGATCTGTGCTTAGTAGTTCCAACACCGAAAATGAATCCCTGTTCGGTAGTTCCAACACCAAACGGCAATTCTGGATCGGTTGCTCCAACACCGGATAAGAATTCAAATTCTATGAGTAACTCACCTAACAAGAAATGCTGTCTAGTGCATATTATTACCAATCAAGATGCCGAGCACAATGTCTTAATCGAAATGATTTCAAGGCCAAACCAGAGGAAGGTAAACAAGACCGAGCCAAGGAGGGGCATGAAAGGACCTAGCCAATAAGATGTCCATATCCATCCACTGAACCAATTGGCCCCAAATAGAGCCTTTTCAGCCGAACCTAACAAGTTATTTATGGAATGAAATCTTAGTATTTTGGGAAATTTCTGATCGTATCATGTATATATTAAAATAACTGAATCGACCAAGTTATATATGAAAATTGTCTGATTTATCGAAGCGGCCTCCTTACCTCTACACACTTATAAACGTCTATGCTTTTAATAGCCATATGGACAATTTTTTTGGACCTCTAGACTCTATCGAGCAGAAATAGCAGAACAAAGCTTCTGGATTTCAATATACAACATAAAATCATTATATTTCACATTAACAAACTTGTAAAAGAAATGGGAATAAAAATGAACAGTGGACATAGGCCCATTATGTCTGGACCACTATAAATTTTCATGTACTTTACTTTTTGTTGCATTATATTACTATTGAATCTACTTCTATAAGTTCGATTAGAGGTGTTTGATCAATTTTCGTGCAAACATTTTTAGTGCTTTCATTGAGAGCTTTCTCGGCATGCCTCCTAAATCTAAAAGAAATACCAGTGGACCAATGGGAATGCTAACCAAGTTACTACCAATCTAGACAACTATTCATCTAATACACCAAAACCAAACATCATTATCAGGGTTGACTTGGACAGAGTTGTGATGGATCTCGATACTCGTTTCGCTACCCAGCAACAAGCTTTTATGGATCAAATCATGACATGCTTAGGGCAGATGCAACCAACCTCACATGATGTTAAAGAAAGGGGGAGAACCCAATCCCGAGGGTTTAGAAGACGAAGAAGGTCATACTCTAGCAATGAATCAGATCAAGAGAACCTGAGGACAGGACGAATGAACGTTGAAGAAATAGATCGAGTAAGAATTCAGCTAGACCCTGTGCCCGAGGATCGATTCGACAGTAAACCGAATAGGAGAGGTGGTGAACCCAGGTAGACCATGGTTAATCCTACCCGATCTAGGCAACACTTCCCTGTCTTAGCAAAGATGGAAATTGGTGAAAGGTGGACTTATCATCGTGAACAATCTTGGAGTAGAGAAAGAAGCCGAGATCGCAGAGCGAGCCATTGTAGAAGAAATGAAAGAAGGATTTCACTCTGACCAGAGAGGTATACTCAGCTGCGCATTCCCTTAGCCGAAAGACTAGATGGCATGAATTATACCTGAATGTGTATGTCATGAGAAAATGGACCGCGGGATCAGAGCAAGAGTTGGCAACCCGTTTTCCATGGAAAAAGTGACCGCTCGGAACCCTAGGAGTTCCCGAATGCCTACCATAGACCCTTATCAAGGCCTGACTTATCTTGTAGTGTATTCGCAACAATGTACGCAATATATGTTGATGAGTGGATCATTGGAGGAAGTTTTGTACAAGTGCTTTCCCTTCTTCCTGTCAGATTTGGCAACTATGTGGTTTTTCCACCTTCCCCTGGCTCAATTCATTCATGGTTGATGTTCAGTCAATTCCAGGTAAATATAAAGCAACCTAAAGACCCATAATATTTGTGGACGTCAAACAACGAGAGGATGAAACACTACGGCAGTAGTTGACTCGCTCTAATGCTGTAGCCGCCAGCCTCTAGAATGCGGACGAGGAATTAACTCTTATAGCATCATGCGATGGAAATCATCTCGACACTAAGTTATCTTGGAGATTAGCTAAGGAGAAATCAGCCACCTTGCAGGACTTCTTCTATGAAGCAGCAAAGTATATGCAGTAGGAGGAAGCCACAGTAGGGCGATAGACTGGAACGACTATTAAAACTTAAGACAATCTAATAGTGTGAACATTATGCTAAAAATAATGAAGGTAGAGGTGCTAAGAAAAAGAAAAACAATAACCAAAGAAACTCTAGCAGAAAGAAAACAAAACGGAAAAGGTTCATGCATGGAACAAGGTTTGATATTTACACAGATTTGAAGGATATTATAAAAAACTTCTACCTCCCTATGTAAGCAAAACTCAAGTACAACAGACCCACGTTGAAGAAAAAACCGAAGCTGAGATCCATACGGGGAAATATTGTAGATTTCATAAATTCCATGGACATAGCACTAACAAATGTCATCATTTGTAGGAAATAATAGAAGAACACATAAGGAAGAGAAAGTTGAAGCAATATATTAGGAATTTGAATGCTCCCCAGCTCATGTATAGCAGGTCCTAAAGCAAATCCCACTTGGAAATTGAGGTGAAGGATCTGGTGCTAACCATGAGAAGGATGGGAGGCTTATAATTAATGACGTAACAAGTGGACCTCACATAGTTGAGAGAAGCTAGGCTAAAATAGAAAGATATGAAAAGTTTGTAAAGAATGGAGAAGCTTATGTATACACGATAGGCAAGGAGCGGAAAATCAAGGCCCACGTCGGAAGCATGAGGAGATAGTCTTCAACGACAATGATTTATGGGGTAAACAATACCCGCATATAGATCCTCTAGTGATATCGAGAATGTTCGACCCAACATAAGTACATCAGATTCTAGTAGACAGTGGGAGTTCAGTAAACATTTTGTTCAAAGATGCATTCAATAAAATGGGGTTACCTATAGAAGATGTTACACTGTGCAACCAATGACATCATGGTTTTACAAGAGAGGGAATAATGCCCTTGGGAAGGTTAGATCTATTTGTCGAGATAGGAACACATCCCCGATAAGCCATATGGAAATAAAATTTTGTTTTGGTGAATGGATTGTAACACCACATAAAATTAATGATTATTAATAAGTAATGAATAAGGCTCAAAAATGGAATTTGAGAAAATATCGAAGTTTGGCCATATAACTGCACCATTGTGTTCATCGCAATTTTTTGAGCAACTTTCATATTTGCAGTTTAGCGATCAGAGTTCAAACGAAGAAGTTATCAACGTTTGAAGTTTTTGGAACAAAAATAATTAAAAAATGAAAACATGAAATAAATAATATTAAATGTGGACCCCACCGGTCGAACACTTTACTCAGGCTCGTTGACCGCTAGTAGTCAACCGCCTATAGAGGAGCAGTCGACCGGTCCTGAAGTGGAGGCTAAGGTTTAAACCTTGACCGAACGACCCAGATATAATTATTTTAATCCGACGAATACAATCGATTCGAGTGCCTATAAATATAAGACTAACCCATCACTTCTTATCATATTTTCTAACCAAGGAACCAAAGCTCGACCATTTTCACTTCTTCACTATTTCTAGAAATTATAAAATATTTTATATTCATACAAATCTAAGAAAGGTGGAAAATAAACGAGAAGAAGCGAACCAACGTCGCAAAAGAAAAGGTAATTTCTATAATTATAAATATCTATTCCCCTTAACCCTAAATCTTTTCTCAGATCTATAATTCTAATTGTATGCATTTACATTATTATACATATTATTTTGGATTGGAAAGGAAATGGAGTCGAGTTAAAGCAATGAATTCAGATTCGGGAGATTTGGAAAGCTGAAAAGGCGAGTGAGAAATTATATGATTTATCTATAACATTGAAATTTATATAGTTGAATTTTATTTAATTAATATTCCTATGTAAGATTGTAATAGTTGTAGGCTTAAAATGAACGTACATGAATATTGCCTACATATTCTGTAAAATAGGTAATTAAAATAGGAATATTATTTACACCCAAATCTAGAAATTGAGAAATCGGTCCCTAAATTTGTTAAAGTTGAATATTGATAAAGTTGTAAAGTTTATTCTAAATTTATAGTTGGGTTGTAAAATATTAGAATTAGTTTAGATTTGACCTAATTTGACCTGAAATATGAATTTCTATATTTTAATTTATTGGGAGCGAGGTATAATTTAGTTGTATCTATTTCTATATAATTTTTAAAGATTATCTAATTCAAAAATGTATAAAAAGTGCGTCGTTTTAAATAATTAGTAATATACCACAAATGAAAGATATGTGTAAAGTACGGAGGTTCTTCTCTATAGTTTGCACTATCTATTTCATTAAAAGAAAAAAAAAGATTTCCTGTAATTTCAAATAGAGCACAAGTCTCACTTTGGGTGATTTACAGAAAGTTATAACAATAATCCTTTTTAGGAAGATAACTCTAATAAATTAAAATATAGAAATTAATATTTTGAAATTCCCGAGCATAGGAATTAATGTGTTGAGAACAAACACACAGAGACATACATACACATATGATCATGTCTACCGATTAAAATTATAAATATATTATATAACATAAAATACGTTGATTTTCGTATTAGTTATAATTAGGATGTCTAGCTATAAATAGCGTAGTAAATTAGGAATTGTAGATGGAAAAGAGATAGTCACTCCAAAAATAATAGGGCAATAAATGTGCAGTTAATAGGGAGTTACAGAAATTAAATGGAGAAAAAAATGTGGTTACTGAGACTAGTTAAAGGATTTAATATGTCATTTATGGGGAAATGAAATATGCATAATAGGTTGAATTAGAATGAATAAATAAATGTTGTTAGAGATTGTCCAAATAGAAGAATAATGACCATTTATTATCGACAATTGACATTTATAGAATATAGGAAATAAGTTAATAAGATAGGAATTAAATACTAAGAGGTAGTATAATTTTCATAGTGACAAATTATAAATACTTAATTATACATTTAGGATAAGCATGAATTTGTGGGCCTAGTCCAATATTTAAGCCTAGGATAATTGGTTTGATTTAGTGGATTGGGATGCGAGATCAGTAGAGTTACACAATAGAAGTCTACCTTCATCTAGAGGCTACTAGTAGTAGTGTATACTTATAATTGATGTGGAACATCTCTAACCATAGGACCCGTGGGGATGGGATATGCATTTGCGTATAGATGGAGGAAAAATATCCCAATGGTTCTTCTTAGATTTGAAGTATTAAATGCCCGGTATTTTCAAGAGAATGGGGTCTGATTCATTTTATAATAAGAGGTATTAAGTAACTGAAATGGGGATTTTTTTGACTTACATTAGGTTAGTCTAAACGGGATTTCGGCTGTAGAACGTGGACGGGCTGTCACTATTTTTGTTAAACCGGTATTTAGTGGTAGAGCTTGCATATAGGCTATGACCATCGGCTGTCTCGAGTGGTTGATAGCAACTACTCGGGTTATGCCCTAACGGATTTCGCTTTCTACTAACACAGAATCCATATAGGATATATATAGTTCTTAAAGTCTAGTTAGTTAGTTGTTTGTTTGTCGGAAATGGACTAGTTAACCCTTAGCTTGGTCCTTAAGATGCATTAGTAGTATGACTATTAAATCATATAATCGTATCTAGGGGTTATCTGTCTTCATAGCTAGAACCATTGACTTGCAATTACGTTACAGAGGGCCCTTGTGAAGATCCTGACCCGGCCTTTGAAAATCGGCACCCGTACTTCACTTGTACTCGAATGCCGCAGATTCAAACGCCGAATTTGGCTCGCCGGAGCTTATAACACATTAAGTATAACAACACAATGGAATAAAGAAATGGACAATATCATATACAACTCCAATGAATACAATATCCAGAATGATATACAACAATGATATCAATATGATACAAGAATATCAGAGATAAATAAATATGCTACAGTGGAAAACAGAAGTGATACTCCAAGTGATCCGACAAAGAGAATGAGACCTATAACTCCAACATCAAGCTCAAAACACCATCACATTGCACCAAGATAAGCAAGGTCGGTCGTGATCTCCAAAAACTGAACTAGCTCCAAATCATTTATTAAACTTGACTATCTGAAAAACCCAACTCTAGACTGCCCGTGTAGAAAATTATGGGCACCCAAAGTTTAGAAAAGGAACAATAAACTCCAGGTCAGCCATGGGACTGGTATGAGTAACAAAAATAGTTTATCTTTAAAACAAACAACAAAGGAATTTTAAACATTGAAATCCGCAATGCTTTTTGGAAAATGAAACTACCATAAGGCCTCCCAGCACACACACAATGCAATCGCACACATGAGGGAGATTTCTCCTTATGATAGTCAAACATGCTTACTACGCAAAATAACTCTTTTGATATTATTACTAGTGCATAGTGTAGGAAACATTTTGAAAATACAATATTAATCTTAGCCAGCATAGGTACCATTATACTAAGCCTACTATAGCTACCATTTTAAATGACAGGTTCTACAACTAAAGCCGTACAAGGTTCGTATTGTTTCTTTGGATTTTCCGACAAATGGTCAAACTAAGGAACTTCCTATACCACATCGGAACGCCTCTGGAGGGACGCCCCGAGAAACTACCTGGCTCTCTGCCAACACAAGGTCGGTTACCCCCTTCCCGGGTAGTAAACCTGAGATATGCCACCCCCGGTCGTTTGCGACCTTTATCCGAGGCGCCTCGATCACAAAGCAACAATCACACAGTAAATGAGATTGGAGCAACCACACGGGTAAAATATCTGGGATCCATACCATGATACCACCTTTCTCCAGAAGGAATGGACATAACCTAGGGGAGATACCCCTGAAACCTTGCCACATCTTTCCTATTTCGACCATTTCCGGGGTGTGAGGTCCGATGAGGTCTCATCCACAAAGCTACGCTTCTTCACAAAGCCATGCTTTGATCAACAAATGATACACAAATGATCATCAACACACAGCAACACTTAGCTTGCAACACTACCAAATTGGGAGTATATCACTGATAACCTTCAACTACATAACCTCTGAGCTCGTACGTCTCAGAGAATGGTGTTAAGCTAAGAGAATAAATTATCCACCACCAAACAGAAATGTATTTGAAAGAAATCAGCTTTATATCTCAAAGTGTAGTGTCAGACATACAACCATACAAGTCTGTTCCGGGTTCTAAGAGAACCGAAGGCACTTTCAGAGAAGCCCTTGCAATCTGGGTATTCACAATCCCGATCGGACTTCCCATCACTTAGGGAATCTCTATACCGTAGCGACTCAGTGCAGAGATAATCGATAGGTTATCCTATCGTTCTCACAAATACCCGATCTTTAACACCGGTCTTCAAATGCTATCCATTTACGTCGTATCACTATTCGGAATGGGTTATATGACACAAAGTCCTCTCCCGGCTAAACCAAATAGTGAGCACAATATTTTAAAACATATGGATATTGGGATTTCAGTTAAGCCACAACTTATTACCCAAAACTTTTCTTCAAATGGTTTAAACAAATTACCATTTTAATCTTTTACACAAAAAGATTCATCTCACAAAGTTCACCAAGTTTCAAAAAGATCTATTCATAGATTTTCAAATCAGTTTTCCTTTCAAATTGGATTAACTCGTCCAATCTTAAAATCAAAGATTTGACTGATAGCTTTCAAAACAATTCCATTTCGACCTTTTATACAAAAGGTACACCTTTCCAATTTCAAAACAAAGTTCAACAATTTTTCACAAAGATTTATTCATAACTCGGAAAACCATTTTCATTTCAAACTTGAAATCCTTTTGACACAAATTGGAAATTCATTCCTTATATGAAAGCTTCTATTATTTTAAAACAAATAGTTTTCATTTCGGAAAATCTGATTCATTTATACGAGTTAAAGTCCTTGGGTTAAATTCAAATTCTCAAAACCATACTTTTAAAATGGTTTAAATTCATATAAACACATTTATAACATCTTAACCATAATTTCCAAACATGGAATTCAATTCCAAATTTTGAATTCAAATTCAAATTAAATTATTTAAATTGGAAACTTTACCAAGTTATTCAAAGTAACTTTTATCTTAAAAACTCCTTTTCAAAAGCTTTAACATTTAACCCAAATACATTTCCAAAATCAATTGAAATTAAAATTTCAATTTCAAAAACATTAAATTTAAATCATCTGTGACTTCACCAACTTCCACATGCAATCCATATTTGTGTGTGTAAAAGTGTGGTCCAGGGGTTTCACACACAATAGTGCAACATCATTCAATCATCACAGATTTAAACTTAGAAATATAGTTGATAAGCGGTATAAACTATAACGCTCATCGTTCATTCATAGATTCACAGATAATATACAAATGTATCACAAATAAATGAATAAATTACACACAGCTCAATCCACAGAATAAAATATCACAGATCAGATAGGAAATCAATTCAAGGCATCTCATATAATCATTCATAAGTAAGGTCAAGCATTCAATAATCATTTATAAGCAGGATTAATTAATTGTTAACCCTAATTACTTCAATTTATTTCCAATTAAATTAATTACTTATGAATTAATTATCCAATCCTGATTAATTAATTACAAATCATTTGATATAAATTAATTTATCAAACACCTTAATTAATTATTCTTAATTAATTACAATAACAAATTAATTACTCCTTCTTAATTAATAATTATTTCTTAAGTAATCATATTAACTTCTAAACCAATTACATAATTAATTAACCCCTTAATTAATTACCATTTAATTAATAAAATTTCAATAAATGAACATAACATCATTATTACTTTAATAAAACAACTTTAAACATTAAATTTAAAGTTAAAACTTTGAAATACTTGTTTTAAAACTTGTCTTAAATAAATTTACTTTTAAAACTAATTTCACATTTATAATGCTTTTAAAACTTGGTTTATTATTTCTTTTGAAAAACTATTCATTTCTAATATACTTTAAACCTTCACTTAAAACTTGAACATTTCCTTTTCCTTAAAACTTATTAGCCTCAAAAGAAAACCCGAGCCAACAACTAAATCCCCCCGAGTCACTCACGAGCAAAGCCCACATTCCCCTCGCTACGAGTCAAACACGAGGAAACTTCGAGACAAACCGGAGCCTGCCCTTTCTTCCCAAATTTACAAACATTCCAGATACCACACATACATGCGTGCACGTGCACCATCTTTCTGATCATCTCCGACCAGAGCCACGACCACCCCCAAGTCACCTACAACCTCGCCAACGATCTCGATAAACCAGATCGACAAATACGCTATAGAACCAAAATCGAGCTACTCAAGACACTGGAACCCAAACCATTAATCAATTAAATAGCTCGCACCGATCACCACCGATCACCTGAAACCACGCCACCGCGTCCAAACATTCACCAGAGTCTCCTCCTCCTGATCCCCCACATGCGATCGTTTTTCGATTGTCCAAGTCGACGCAATGCCCTCGAGAACACGGCAACCCAAAACTCCATTAATAAATATAACTATTATTTTTTCGGTGATCTACATCTCCCAATCGACCTTCGACATCAACCACGATGAACCCAGACACGCCGATCGTCGGCAATTGACAAAAATGTCTTTTCCGTTCAACTCGCAATTTCTTAACAAATTCGAACTTAAAAATCTTGATACTATTATCAAAATTCATTATTTTCAAAGACGAATCATATTATAAAATCAAAACACGAATTCTAGACAATCGATTTTCTAACTTGATTTTGTTTTCATTGTTCTTCCTTGTTTTTGAAAGAATTACACAATATATTCCTTTGAAATTATTTTTAAAAACAGGATCTTTTTATATTAACAAGTTTCATTTAAAGATCATAGTCTAAATCTTATTGCACGAGGAGTTATGGATTTATGAACAGGTTTTGAAACCTGTAAACTATGAACAGAGAGATGGTTTCTATATACAGGTATATATACTATATATAT
The DNA here is from genome assembly GCA_030737815.1 of Allium fistulosum. Lineage (NCBI taxonomy): Eukaryota > Viridiplantae > Streptophyta > Magnoliopsida > Asparagales > Amaryllidaceae > Allium > Allium fistulosum. Next base: position 1,284,688,777 of record CM060903.1, on the reverse strand, counting down.
AGACATGCATGCACATTGATTATCTGTTTCCTGGAGATTTGACCAGGCAACTGAGTGCTCGGCATTGGCCACTACTCGGCATGAAGGACTGTTCGGCATCCAGGAGGACTCGGCGAAGTGCGCGACATCCAGTGGGACTCGGCATCCATAGCGTTCGGCATCCGTAGTGCTCGGCGTCAGTTAGTGTTCGGCGACAACAAATGCTCGGCGCTAGCATTCGGCATCCAGTGGAACTCGGCATCAGAGAGTGACCGGCATCCAGTAGTGTTCGGCGAGGCACTTGACATCCAGGAGTGTTCGGCGCAGTACTCAGCAGTGTTCGGCATACGAGAGCACTCGACATCAAAAGCACTCGGCATCGAGGCTACTCGGCGTAGTACTCGGCAACAAGGGTACTCGGCGCCAAGTAGTGTTCGGCATCAACTGGCACTCGGCAACAACCTATGCTCAGCGTCAACTAGTGTTCGGCATCAAGACCACTCGGCATGCAAGACTGCTCGGCATACCAGAGTACTCGGCATCAAGGCTGTTCGGCATCAAGACCGTTCGGCATACAAGGTCGCTCGGCATACCAGAGTAGGTCGCTCGGCATACCAGAGTACTCGGCATCAAGGCTGTTCGGCATCCAGAATGCTCGGCATACAAGAGTACTCGGCATCCCATGGTGTTCGGCGTAATACTCGTCATCCAGGAGACATTCAACACAACTAACCAGCACACCGTTCGGCATAGAAGGAATGGTTCGGCGGAGATCGTTCGGCGAACCTTGCTCGGCATACGGCGACCACTGTACTCGGGCTGGGACGTTCGGCAATCAGCCCACTTGGGAAGTCCAGCCCATCTTTGCCTATAAATAGAGGGGCAGGGTCACAGTGAAAGGGATCCTTTTTTGGAGAGAAAATACGGGGAGACTCTGCCATTTTCAAAACTCATTTTCTCTACTTAAACACCTTCATTCAAACATTTGATTCACGAATTGTATTTGTAATCAACCATAAAGGAAATCAATAAAATTGAGCAAAGTGGACGTAGGCAATTACGCCGAACCACTATAAATTTGGTGTTCTTACTTTCTGCACTTGAATTAGGATTGTCTTCTCTGTTTAATTTGCTTTCATCACTTATATCTCTACACAATCTTTCTGAACGAGGTTAGTGACCAATTTTGGTGCTAACACTTTGGTGCTTTCACTGAGAACTGAATTCTCAGACCTCAAGGATCTGCTTTGAAGCTACTGGATTGAATAAATCCCCCAAAGAAGATCCGACTTACTGATAGAACATCCGCTGATCCTACTCAGAGTTCATACCCATAACTCTACAATGGCAAGACCACGTACCAGGTCAGCTTCTCTTAATGCGGATGCCCGAGAGACTGCTAGCGTGCAACAAGCTGGACCTAGCAATCAACCAGCAATCCCGAGTGCAGGGATTGCCGCTCAAGAACAGACTCCAGTTGTCACCAGAGTGGAGTTCAACGACTTGATGAGAGAACTTAGGGAAAGCAGGAGACAACTGGGAGAACAGATGCAAGCTAATGCCAACCTGATGGCACAACTCACTCAACAGCAGCAGCAAAATGCTGGGGGCAATCCAGCTGCTTATTCCTCTTCTGACAGCTCAACTTCTTCTGATGAGCCACCCAGGCGCAGACGCCGTAAGACTGAAACTGCAAGGGCAGATGCTGCTGTTCGAACAGTAGGAGACCGCGACCAGGGCAGGACTGGGAACTTCCGAACCGGAGTACAGGTGGAGGAGGGAGCTCCAGATCATCAAGATGTTAACAATGTTGAACCTCATGACGCACGATTGGCGGATCGCCAGGAAAGGAGGCATCAGCATGGACAGGCACGTAGAACTGACTCCAACCTCCCAACTTCCATACAGACACCTGATCTGACAGCCATGATCAGGCAACTGATGAAAGAAAATCAGGGCCTATCAAATGACGATTGGGGAGTGTCAAGAAGTCATACTCCGTTCACGGATGTTGTGCTGCAAGCGTCCTACCCCAAGAAGTTTAGCATGCCAACCATTCCTGCATACGAAGGAAAGACTGACCCCAGACAACACGTAATGAGGTATGAATGGATGATGGATTCAGCCAGAGCAAATGATGCCACCAAGTGTAGGTGCTTTCCGATTACTCTATCTGGGATCGCTACTATGTGGTTCACCCGACTTCCTCCGCGATCCGTATCAAATTTCGAGGAGTTGGCAAAGAAGTTTATTGAGCAATTCAGGATACACACTACACGCCCGAAGGACGTGATGTCTCTGTCGAGTGTAATCCAAAATCCCGGAGAGTCGCTGAAGGAGTACTTACAAAGATTCCACGTTGCGGCAACTGAAGTCAGTAATCCCAACGACCATGCAATTCTAATGGCTGTGATGAGAGGTGTAGATCCGGATTCTGAATTCGGAGATTGGCTGGCAGGAAAACCTCCGACTACGCTAGAGCGTTTCTACTCCAAGGCGCACCAGTTTATAAGAAGAGAGGAAGCTAGGTGGGTACGACGAGACAAGGCACCGGGACCTGCCCAAGAGTCAATTAAGAGCAACATTGCTGTGAAGCAATCTGGAGACAATTCAGGAAAGGTCCAGGTCAACGTCCAGAATAAGCTTGTGCAGCCCAAAGAGTCCGGAGGAAGGAGTCAAGGAAAGAGGAAAGAAGCGGGAAAGTGGAAGTCGAGAATTCCAAGCTACAGCGAGTACACTCCGCTAAACGCCCCACTTGAGAACATTTACCTATCCACATGCAATACTTTTCAGTACAGAAAACCACGTCCGAAAGAATCAACTGAAGAACAGAAACGGACTGGGAAATATTGCCGCTTCCATGAAACCTATGGAGACAACACGGAAGAATGCAGACACCTGCATGACGCTATCGAGAAATTGATCAGACAAAAGAAGTTGCAAGAATTTGTGAAGGACCCGCAGGAAGGAGGACAGGGAACGTCCGACCCAGGTCGTGCACCGGCTCCACGTCATCCAGAAGAGCCTGCCCGGACTGTTGGAAGACTGGTTATAAATACAATTATCGGCGGACCTCATCCCGCAGATAAGAACTGGCAAGAGATGGAACGATATGCGAGCTCCTTGAAGCATGCAGATTTCGAGTGCTGTTCGAACATAGAGGACGGGGCCCCTGCTAAGCAGCAGCGCGTGATGACAGACGATATTGTGTTCAGAAACCGAGACGCTGATCAGATAGAGGCTCCGACCATCGATCCCATGGTCATATCTGCAACAATCGGACCAGCATATGTAAAAAGAATTTTGATTGATTGTGGAAGTTCAGTCAACATCATCTTCAAGAAGGCATATGATCAGATGAAGCTAGAGACAAAAGACTTGAAACCATCCAAGGCTCGTATCCAAGGTTTTAACGGCGCTGCGACTGATGCAGTAGGATATGTCGAGTTACCAGTTGAACTGGGACAAGGCGAGCGTCGGAGGGTACGAATTCTACCCTTTGTGGTGTTGGATGTGGACTCTCCATATAATGTTTTCTTGGGTCGGCCGGCCCTGGCTGAATTTAGGGCGGCACTAGCCCCGTGGTGCTTGACTTTGAAGTTCCCGACTGACAAAGGAGTAAGCATTGTTCACGGAGACCAAGCAGCTGGTCGTTCTTGTTATGTGGCCGAGCTCCGAGAAGCCCACCGGAGGGAAAAAGGAAAGGGTGCGGACAATCCTGTCCGCATCCTCAACGCGAATAATTGACAAGTAGTGCCCGAGCCCTGGCTCGGGCATAGTTCTCGGATCTACGGAGATATAGATCCGAGAGACGACGATGAGAAACCCAGGGAAGAGAAGGCGGCACCGGCTGAATTAACAATTGACATTTCGGTTAGCCGTGACGACCCTTCGCGAATACTGAAGATCGGATCACAGTTAGGCCCCGCAATGACAGAAGACCTTAGCGACTTCCTCCGAGCAAACCTTGATGTTTTTGCCTGGACGCATTCTGATATGTGTGGGATTTCTCCCGCCATCACAAGTCATATGTTGAACATAGACCCGAAATACGTCCCAGTCAAGCAAAAGAGGAGAGGAATGGATCCAGAGAGATCCGCCGCTCTTGGAGAGGAGGTGGACAAACTCAAAGCAAATGGGTTCGTCCGCGACGCCCTCTACCCGGAGTGGGTCTCCAACCCCGTGCTAGTAAAAAAGGCAAATGGGAAATGGAGGACTTGCGTAGATTATTCCGACTTGAACAAAGCATGCCCTAAGGACAGTTTCCCGTTGCCTAGGATCGATCAGTTGGTCGATTCCACAGCAGGACACGAATTATTGTCATTCATGGATGCGTACTCGGGATACAACCAAATCCCAATGCATATTCCGGACCAAGAACACACCAGCTTCGTTACAAATGTCGGGCTGTATTGCTATGTAGTGATGCCCTTTGGATTAAAGAATGCTGGAGCAACTTACCAACGTCTGGTGAATCGAATGTTCAAGGACCAGCTGGGCAAAACCATGGAAGTCTATGTGGATGACATGCTCGTGAAGTCACGGCAGTCAAACGACCACATTCAAGACTTAGCTGAAATGTTTAACATACTCAGGTCCTATGGAATGAAGATCAACCCGCTGAAGTGTTCTTTCGGCGTTGCATCAGGGAAGTTTTTAGGATTCATCGTCAACGCTAGGGGAATCGAAGCCAACCCGGAAAAGATCCAAGCCATTCGAGATGTACAAGCGCCCAGGACTATAAAGCAGGTACAGAGCTTGAACGGAAAAGTGGCTGCGCTGAGTCGATTTATATCCAAGGCAACTGACAAGTGCATCCCATTCTTCGACATAATAAAGAAAGGAAAGAGGAATTTTGAATTGACGTCTAGCTGCGAGGAAGCTTTCCAGAACCTGGTAAGGCATCTGGAAAGCCCGCCAATGCTATCTAAACCAGTTGACCATGAGATGCTGTACGTTTACTTGGCTATATCCCCTCATGCGATAAGCGCAGCTTTGGTCCGTGAGGAGGATCGAGTCCAGAAGCCGGTATATTATGTTAGCAAGCGTTTAACGGGGGCAGAGAGGAATTACCCTAAAATTGAGAAATTGGCTTATTGCTTGGTGATTGCATCGCGCAAGCTACGCCCGTACTTTCAAGCGCATTCAATCGGCGTTTATACCGATCAACCCCTGAGGCAGGTACTTCAACGACCGGAAACTTCTGGAAGATTGCTAAAATGGAACATCGAGTTGAGCCAATTCGATATCGCGTACTTACCACGGAGAGCTATCCGAGGGCAAGCGTTAGCAGACTTCATCGCTGAATTTACCATACCCATCAAACCGGACGATCACGACATCATCCCCCCCATTCGATGGAAATTATACACTGACGGTGCATCAAACGACCGTTGCTCCGGCGCGGGCGTAGTTCTTATAACTCCGGAGAGCCGATCAATCTGTTATGCCCTGAAGCTCGATTTTCCGGCCACAAACAACGAAGCTGAATATGAAGCATTGATCGCTGGCTTGAAGCTTATCAAAGAACTCGGAATCAAATCGATCGAAATCTTTTGTGACTCGCAGTTAGTGGTTTACCAAGTACGAGGAGACTACCAAGCAAAAGGACGAAAACTTGCTCCGTACCTCGTTCAGGTCCAGGAACTACTATCAAATCTCGAGCGTTATGACATTTCACATATCCCGCGAGAACAAAACAAAGAAGCCGACTTGTTGGCTAAGTTCGCGAGTACCGACGATGTTCAACAAATGGGATTGTATCCCGTGGAAGTCTTGCATGCCCCGAGTGCAGACGAGATGAAAATCAATCTTGTGTTGGAAACAGAGATCGAGAAGGACTCGTGGATAACCCCATTCAAACTGTACCTGACAACCGGGGCTTTACCAGAAAGAAGAAGCGAAAGACGACAGGTCCTTCGAAAGGCTGCGCGGTACGTAATGCAGGATGGATCCATGTACCGGAAAGGATTCTCAATCCCATTGTTACGATGCATCGCTCATGATGAAACAAAGCGAGTCTTGCGGGAAGTCCACGAAGGGGAATGCGGCGACCATACTGGGGGGCAAACGCTAGCGAAGAAGATCCTCCGCTATGGGTATTACTGGCCCACCGTAAACCGGGATGCCGCGGACTACGCAAGAAAATGCGACAAGTGTCAAAGATATGCAAAAAGCCCGAGGGCTCCGTCAACGGAACTCACACAAATGATCAGCCCTTGGCCATTCGCGATCTGGGGAATCGACATAATCGGCTCTTTGCCTCTATCCAAAGGTGGTGCGAAATACGCGATAGTTGCAGTCGACTATTTCACGAAATGGGCTGAGGCAGAACCTTTGGCCACTATCACCTCTAAGAAAGTCATTAACTTCGTTGTACGAAACATTATATGCCGCTTTGGTCTTCCACGCACCATCATTACAGACAACGGAACACAATTCGAAAGTAGAGAGTTCAAAGAGTTCTGTTTAAAGTATGGCATCGAGAAAAAGTTCGCTGCCGTCGCACACCCAAAAGCTAACGGACAAGTCGAGGCCGTTAACAAAATAATCAAGTCCATACTAAAGAAGCGTCTGGAGAAGGTTGGAGGCAAGTGGGTAGATGAACTCCCGACAGCATTATGGGCATATAGAACTACCCACAAGTCCGCGACCGGCCACACTCCGTTCGCCTTGGCATACGGCTCTGAAGCCGTGATACCCGTGGAACTTGAAGTTCCATTGCACCGAGTGACATACTATGATCCCAAGACGAACCAAAACCTCTTGCTGGAATCACTGGACTGCATCGACGAAAAGCGTGAAGAAGCTGAGTTAAGGGCGGCGGCGCACAGACATCGAGTCAAACGCTACTACGACGGCAGAGTCCGCCCAAGAATCTTTGATGTGGGTGATCTCGTTCTGAAACGAGTCTTCCCAGTGCCATCACGCATGAATCCCAGCTGGGAAGGTCCATACGCCATTGAACGGAAGCTTGGAGAAGGAACATTCAAGCTAGCGACCGTTGATGGCACGACACTCCCCCGAGCATGGAACAGTGAACATTTGCGGCACTATTACATTTAGCATGTTTCCCTTTCTTATTATAGGCACTATTGTTTTGTGCATGTTTCCATTCAATAATGACTTAGTTTCCTTTTGAAGTTGTAATCGAGCAATTTAGTTGATTTTCATTAATAAAGGCTTGAAGCCACATTTTCTATGAAGTTTCTGTATCTCTTAATTGAATGATAAATTACATTATTCTGTGCGGCATACAGACTCAGATAAACGATTTCCAATCTCCGAATCCCCAGAGTGCGGAGCGGAGTACTCTAAGTCCCCAGAGCGCGGACTAGAGTATAAACGATTTCCAATCTCCGAGTCCCCAGAGTGCGGAGCGGAGTACTCTAAGTCCCCAGAGCATTACGGACTAGAGTATAAACGATTTCCAATCTCCGAGTCCCCAGAGTGCGGAGCGGAGTACTCTAAGTCCCCAGAGCATTACGGACTAGAGTATAAACGATCTCCAATCTTCGAATCCCCAGAGTGCGGAGCGGAGTACTCTAAGTCCCCAGAGCACGGACTAGAGTATAAACGATTTCCAATCTCCGAATCCCCAGAGTGCGGAGCGGAGTACTCTAAGTCCCCAGAGCGCGGACTAGAGTATAAACGATTTCCAATCTCCGAATCCCCAGAGTGCGGAGCGGAGTACTCTAAGTCCCCAGAGCGCGGACTAGAGTATAAACGATTTCCAATCTCCGAGTCCCCAGAGTGCGGAGCGGAGTACTCTAAGTCCCCAGAGCGCGGACTAGAGTATAAACGATTTCCAATCTCCGAATCCCCAGAGTGCGGAGCGGAGTACTCTAAGTCCCCAGAGCGCGGACTAGAGTATAAACGATTTCCAATCTCCGAGTCCCCAGAGTGCGGAGCGGAGTACTCTAAGTCCCCAGAGCGCGGACTAGAGTATAAACGATTTCCAATCTCCGAGTCCCCAGAGTGCGGAGCGGAGTACTCTAAGTCCCCAGAGCGCGGACTAGAGTATAAACGATTTCCAATCTCCGAGTCCCCAGAGTGCGGAGCGGAGTACTCTAAGTCCCCAGAGCGCGGACTAGAGTATAAACGATTTCCAATCTCCGAGTCCCCAGAGTGCGGAACGGAGTACTCTAAGTCCCCAGAGCGCGGACTAGAGTATAAACGATTTCCAATCTCCGAGTCCCCAGAGTGCGGAGCAGAGTACTCTAAGTCCCCAGAGCGCGGACTAGAGTATGAACAGTCCCCAGTCTCCAAGTTCCCAGAGCACAGTGTCAGCAAACCAAATAAAGACAAGAGAATCATTCAAACAAGAAGAAACTAAAATTTTATTCGATAAGTCCAAAATAAGGATACAAGATCACTCCTACAAAATTCGGGCCTATACAAACTACAAGTTATGAAAGGTAGAAACTGTTACAAACTTAAGCAAAAACTTGTTGAACAAGTGCATTGATCATTTCTTCGACTTCTTCTTCTTGTCCGCCTTCGGTGTTTCCGACGACTCCTCTCCCTCACGTTTCTTCTTGGACTTTTTGCTTGCTAGAGAGACGGAGTCAGGAGTAGGAGACGGAACATCTAATGGTTTGGACCTGCCCGGGAGAATGATTTTCAAAGGTCTATTCCGCGGGTCAGTAAGTTCCAGGACTTCAGATTCAACTTTGACCTTGACTTTTCTCTTCTCCTCGTCGGCAAGACGATCCTTCATGCTCATCTCTGAAGTATGTTCAGAGGCGCCAGTGATTTTAACTTCGTCGCTTCCTTCGGCCGGAGACGAGGTGTCAAGTTTGTCATCGTCAAGCGCCCCGATCACTTGAGCGTCTGGGCCGGGAGTTACCTCTGCATGAGCAGCGTCGCTTGTTTTCCCCGCTTCCTCCTTGGCGTCATCGCTCCTCGGAGTTAGCTCAGTGTCAGAACAACCTGTGAGAAATATAAGAAGTGGGCATTAGAACGAATAACCACTGCTGAAAAATGACGGGATCACTTCGATTTCTAGAGAAAGAAGAATCTCCTACCAGGATCAGGTTGACTGTCGGTGGCGCGCGGGGTTTCACCCTCCAGGATAGGTGACAGCACATGAACGCCAAGCCCGGGATCTTCGGGATCATAACTGGCGTGTTGCTCGAATGGATCAAGCGTCGACCGACCAGCCGATTGAGCAGCATAAGGAGCGGCAATGTGAGAAGTAGTAGTGTCGGCCTCTGATGGGCCAGCCTCGTTGTTCTTCTCTTTCGAAGGGGAAGAGCCTTTGCCATAGAGAGCCAATGCTACGGATAAATCCGATGGCTCATTCCCCCTCAGGAACTCCTTCACCAGTGCATCCTCGTCGACTTCTTCGAAGCCTGATTCGACTTTCTTGATCTTTATCAGAGTCTCCCATGCCTCAGCCAGGGATTCATGGTAGCCGTCGCCCAAGAATGTTAGGTCGCGGTGCATAAGGACGCGGGCTCCGTACTCGGCGATCAACGGGTCAAACATACTTTTGACCTCTTCCCTGCCAGTCTCTGCGGCCGCCTCAAGGCGAGAATCAAGCTCCTCCTCAGCCATTCTTTTACCCTCCTCACGGGCTTCATCCTTCATTCTCTCGACCCCGGCAAGTTCACCGTCGAGCTTTGCCTTTAGGAGCCGGGTAGCAACAATCTCATCGCAATACCGCTGTGATTCTTCCTGAGCGGCTATTTTGTCTTCTTTCTCCTTGGAGAGTTGTTCTTTCAGCTCTTTGACTTGAATAGCGAGCGCGTCCCTTTCTTTTTGAACAGAGTCTTTTTCTAGGGCAAGGGCGCCGCTGCGCTGAACTGCTTCGTCTAGCTCCTTTTTGTGAGCCACCTCTAAGCGAGTAACTGCCTCGGCAGTATCTTTTGCGCCTTGTTCAGCGGCTTCTAGCTTTAACTTATAAGAGGCGAGTTCTTCGTCTTGGAGTTTGATGATTTTCTTATCGCTGTCAGCCTCCAGATTCAGACGGTCAATCTCGTGTTGACGCTCAACAGATACTTCTGAGATCTTCTCCACCAAGTGCACGAATGCGTCATGTTGAACATAGACGTCATTGTTGCAGGCAATCGCACTTTGCTTCACGTGCCCAGGAATGTGATGGATGGCCGGGAGGAATTTCAAACCGTCAAAACAAATCTTCGGAAACTTGGCCTTAAGGTCGACCATCTTTTCCGCAACGGTCGGGTCCACGGCAGGAGCAGGAGGAGGAGGTTTAGAGAATTCTATTCTTTTACGCGGCTCTCGAACTTGCCTCGTACTCGACGAACTGGAATGTTGTTCTCGAGCAGCATCAGATTGATAACCCTTCTGCAGAGACTTCTCTTTATCCGGCTCAGTTGTAGGAGGAAGATCACGGGACTGAGAAGATTGATAGTGCGCTTTCTTGCGGTGAGACGACTCGCGCGGACGATTGTCCCTATCTTCATAATCACCTCGGTCCCGACGCCTGCCTGAACCGGAATCCCGTCCGGAGTGATGAAATATTGAAGACCCCTGAAGGCGATCAAGTCCGTGGGAGCGGCCCATATCACCTGCAAAGAAGGGAGATAACAACGAATTAAGGAAAATTCACGAATTAAAAAGACTTGAAGTATGTTATGGAATGCGCATGTGCGTGTGTGTCCTAAGTGTTCCCCCCGACGGACCCGTTCGTTTGTCTTTGCTAATCGGAGTACTGTCCCTGTGAGCCGGGAGTTGAACTCCTACATTGCCTCTAGCGGGCGAGGAGAATTTGAGAGCTTCAGGATTATCGAACCCGTAATTAAGTATGTCTTCGGGAATAGTGAGGTTCGAGAGACCCCTCAGAGAACTCTCCAGGCGCTGCGAAGAAGCCTCTTTTTCAGGAGGGATAGGCGTAGATTTTGAGGTGTCGCCAACTTTCTCTTTCTGAACCGAATATTTCAGCTTTTTCTTTCCCTTCGAAGGGGAGGATGACGTTTCAATGTCCTGAACCTCGATTGCCGGATTCCAAGCAGGACCCACGTTCTCGCCCTGAGTGTCGGGTGCATCATCCTCTCTACGCTCGCCTTCTTCGTGCGCGTCGGGAGCACGACGCGACGACGGACCGGCAAGTTTTTTCCCTTTACCAGATGGGGGTTTGGGAATTGTAACGCCTTCTGGAAGGCTGACCCGACGATCAGGGGCTAGCAAGCCGAACCCCGACAGTGATTCATTTGAAATGATAGCTCGAATATCTCGATCCTCAGCCGGAAGAGCTCTAATCGCGTCGACAGCTTCAGAATATCCTCGGCCTTCCGGACGCGGGTTAATACCTGAAAAGAGGAAATGAAGAGTTAAGAAAAACGTGACTCCCATTAAGTACGAGTAACGGTTCAGCAGAGAGACTTACTGCCTTCAACCCATCTCCTAGCAAAACTAGACGGGCATCGCACGTAGAACCATTCCTGTTTGTATAGGGCGAACTTGCTACAGGCCCCTGTCAAGATCTGGCACTTGTGATACGGCTCGAGGAAGATGAAGGAAGGGCTATCTTTTCGTCTCTTGAACATGTAAATGTATCGAATATCACCGGGGGGTTGGAGGTCTGGAGAAGACAGCCATGAAGAGTAAATAAGTCCCATATAGGAACGCATGACCATTCGGGTGCAGCTGCGAAGGAGCGATGTCTATATACTGCAGCACATCCCGGAGAAATAGGTTAAACGGAGGCACGCTGCCCATCCAGCACATGAACTTGTTGCAGGCCGTGTACCCGACTGGGGGCAAATGAGGACGGTCGTGTCTCGAAGGAACCAACACGTCAGTAAAGGGAATTCCATGAATGGAACATATCCGTCGCAGAGCGGCCTCATTGATCCTCGAGGCTTGAGAATCGACCGGATTGTCCAGTAGGATGGTTGACTCCAGAGCGTCGGGCGCCAGATTATGAGCAGGAGAGACTGACGGGTTGGAGGCATCTGCGGCTCCTTGCTTTGCTGACGGCCCAGGCCTATCAGATATGGTGGCAGAACTAGATTTTCCTGACATCTCGAATAAATAATGAACCTGGCTAAATGCTTGAGAAAGCTATACTTGAAAAACGATGAGCGTTAGAATTAGCAACACGAGTTTTCCCCCCACGTGGTGTGTGAACTAGTGCAAGCAACTGTGTACAGACAATAAGAATTTAAAGGTTTTAAAGATACAATAATTAGCTTCGAATCATCGCCTTCGAAGACCATCATCGCCTTCGAAGACCGTCATCGCTGACCGTCTCAAAAAGCTTGCCTTGAGGTGATTACAATTAAAGATTCAGAAAACATGTAATTTATGAAGTATCCGGCTTAAGTCTAATTTGACATTTATATCGTTCGGCAGTTACATTGTTCGTCCTGAGAAGTGTTCGGCATGTATCTTGGTTCGGTTAAGTCATTGTCAAGTGTTCGGCATTGAAATTGTTCGGCATATATATGTTTGTTCGGCATTTGAATGTTGTTCGGCTTGAATTATAGTGCGACAATTGTATTGTTCGTCCTAAGTATGGTTCGGCACATATATTGTTCGGCCTAGGTATTTATATTGTTCGGCATTTTTGTTGTTCGGCGAATATAATGTTCGGCAGTTATACTGTTCGGCATTTTTGATGATCGGCGAATATAATGTTCGGCAGTTATATTGTTCGGCAGGTATGTAGCTGTTCGGCATGACAGTTGTTCGGTAATTATGTCGTTCGGTCTAAATGCTACTCGGCATATATGTCTGTTCGGCATAAGGGTAGCGTTCGGCCTTAGTTCGTTCGGCTAAGGCAGCGCTCCACCCTCGATCATAACTCCGCCCTGCTCCTTCTCCATTTACGACGAACGACAGAGACAAGATCGCTGCGCCGTTCGACACCCCATCTTCCTTTTTCTTCCAACCTTGATCAGCACAAGGGAGCTAGGCCTAACTACCATGCACCGTTCGGCGACTCCGAACGTACGAACCACTTCAAATAACCACACATTGTACAATCCCATGTGATGAACCTAAAGTTGAAGTAATGTAATCGTGGAGGGAATGATACCTAGTTCGACGGTCGAGGTTGAGGAAGGATCAACTAGACTTTATGTCTGATAGAGTGGCAAGAGTTGTAAATCTCTGGGAATAATAGAAGAGAAAGCGTAAAGAGAGAATGGTGGAAGGGCGCCTGGTTATATAGAGGGAGTTGGAAGTCGAAAAGGCCATGACCGGTGGAACCGGTCAAGGTCGTAGCGTTCGGCCTCGGCGCATAACGGTTCGGCGCTGAAGCATCACTCGGCGAGGAGACACCGTTCGAACGCGCATGTCTCGTTCGGCATTTGGAACGTGTCCGGCACGCATCGATCCCACGAAAGGGGCGTCTCCGTTCGAGGTTAGCCAAGGGTTTAAGACGAGACGAAGAGGTTGCACGGTTCAAAGCGTACCACGTTCGGCCACGTGATACACTTTGGGGGGCAAGTGTTTCCTGGAGATTTGACCAGGCAACTGAGTGCTCGGCATTGGCCACTACTCGGCATGAAGGACTGTTCGGCATCCAGGAGGACTCGGCGAAGTGCGCGACATCCAGTGGGACTCGGCATCCATAGCGTTCGGCATCCGTAGTGCTCGGCGTCAGTTAGTGTTCGGCGACAACAAATGCTCGGCGCTAGCATTCGGCATCCAGTGGAACTCGGCATCAGAGAGTGACCGGCATCCAGTAGTGTTCGGCGAGGCACTTGACATCCAGGAGTGTTCGGCGCAGTACTCAGCAGTGTTCGGCATACGAGAGCACTCGACATCAAAAGCACTCGGCATCGAGGCTACTCGGCGTAGTACTCGGCAACAAGGGTACTCGGCGCCAAGTAGTGTTCGGCATCAACTGGCACTCGGCAACAACCTATGCTCAGCGTCAACTAGTGTTCGGCATCAAGACCACTCGGCATGCAAGACTGCTCGGCATACCAGAGTACTCGGCATCAAGGCTGTTCGGCATCAAGACCGTTCGGCATACAAGGTCGCTCGGCATACCAGAGTAGGTCGCTCGGCATACCAGAGTACTCGGCATCAAGGCTGTTCGGCATCCAGAATGCTCGGCATACAAGAGTACTCGGCATCCCATGGTGTTCGGCGTAATACTCGTCATCCAGGAGACATTCAACACAACTAACCAGCACACCGTTCGGCATAGAAGGAATGGTTCGGCGGAGATCGTTCGGCGAACCTTGCTCGGCATACGGCGACCACTGTACTCGGGCTGGGACGTTCGGCAATCAGCCCACTTGGGAAGTCCAGCCCATCTTTGCCTATAAATAGAGGGGCAGGGTCACAGTGAAAGGGATCCTTTTTTGGAGAGAAAATACGGGGAGACTCTGCCATTTTCAAGACTCATCTTCTCTACTTAAACACCTTCATTCAAACATTTGATTCACGAATTGTATTTGTAATCAACCATAAAGGAAATCAATAAAATTGAGCAAAGTGGACGTAGGCAATTACGCCGAACCACTATAAATTTGGTGTTCTTACTTTCTGCACTTGAATTAGGATTGTCTTCTCTGTTTAATTTGCTTTCATCACTTATATCTCTACACAATCTTTCTGAACGAGGTTAGTGACCAATTTTGGTGCTAACATTATCTGTACAAACATTTTTCACAACAAACTTGAAGTATTCATCATAAACATCCAATGTATAAATAGGTTCAAGCATTTGAAAGGTAGTTTGCTCACTTGGTTCTAGAAGAAGACATAGTTGCTATGTTGAACATGCTTGAAACTTTTGTTTGCTGAAGTCTACTTTTTTTTCTCTCTGGTTGTATTGATTTGATTTTGTTGTTTAAGTTGATGTTTGTTTAATTTTGAATGGTATTAGTTTCAGACTCTTCTTAGTTAAAATGGAACGAGCTGAAATGAAGAAAGGTTGATGTGGAGATGAAATATACAGGGTGTATATATATTGTACAGGTGATATTTGTTTGTGATTGTACAACTTAGATTTTTTTCTTTGCTTTGACTATTGATATTTGTTATTGATGGCTGAAATGATTTTTGTAGTGTACTAGTGTTTTCTATTATGAGCCTTTATATATATATATATTTGTTCAATTTGAATATATAATGTGTTTGTATTTTCTTCTTTTGTTTGAATGTATATGTTTATTTTACACTTATGTTTACATATTGGTAAGATAGAATTTAGAAATTCAAATTATTTAACACATATTTTATTTGAATTTGGAGAAACTCAAATCAATTTACCAATTAATTTCACAATTTTTATTAAAAAATTAAATTAATTATCAATTTAAATTTATATAAAATCCGGGATCGTTACAGGCTCCCCTCCTTAAGAAATTTCGTCCCCGAAATTTGCCGGGGAGACACAAAGATAGATGAAGAATATTTCATCAAATCAACTGAATATCTATTCTGCATTTGGCTTACCAAATCAGAATATCAATAATAGATACAAGAACGAATCTGTTTAATTTTTTCACAAGATACCCGGGTTATCCAGATCTACGAAATATGCGGGGGCATTGGTCAGTTCGAAGAGATAACTAACCATTCGTAGAATATATTGGGACCCAAAAATAGACAGATATATGGATACAATTTCAAAACTTTTAGTTTAGAAACTAAAGTATACCTATCAACCATAGCAACCAAAGCAACCAATTCATCCAAACAAACAATTCTGACCGACTTATTTAGAGTTCATGTCCCCTATTAATATATCGAATCTCTTCCTGGATCTACCAGGAACTATCGAAGAATTGAAAAGATGACGAACCAAAGAGATTGGTAGAGAAAAGATTGTTTCCTTGTTGTTACAGGGTATTGACCATTTATAGTCGTATTTCCCTGTCCCTTATCTCTTCCTCTTCTTGCACTCATACTTACTATCAGTGGATAGTAAGAGAATTTACTGAGGTATACGGACAAATATCTTAGGGATTACTCATTCTAGGGTATACTTCACCCTATCTCTAATGAGCTACTTAATGTGTTATACTCTTGAGCTAAAGTTTAACCTTATCTCTGATACCAAATGTGAAGATCCTGACTCGGCCTTCGAAAATCGGCACCCGTACTTCACTTGTACTCGAATGCCGCAGATTCAAACGTCGAATCTGGCTCGCCGGAGCTTATAACACATTAAGTATAACAACACAGCGGAATAAAGAAATGAAAAATATCATATACAACTCCAATGAATAAAATATCCAGGATGATATACAACAATGATATCAATATGATACAAGAATATCAGAGATAAATAAAGACGCTACAGCGGAAAACAGAAGTGATACTCCAAGTGATCCGACAAAGAGAATGAGACAATAACTCCAACATCAAGCTCAAAACACCATCACGTTGCACCAAGATAAGCAAGGTCGGTCGTGATCTCCAAAAACTGAACTAGCTCCAAATCATTTATTAAACCTGACTATCTGAAAAACCCAACCCTAGACTGCCCGTGTAGAAAATTGTGGGCACCCAGAGTTTAGGAAAGGAACAATAAAATCCAGGTCAGTCATGGGACTGGTGTGAGTAACAAAAATAGTTTATCTTTAAAAAAAACAACAAAGGAATTTTAAACATTGAAATCCGTAATGCTTTTTGGAAATGAAACTACCATAAGGCCTCCCGGCACACACACAATGCAATCGCACACATGGGGGAGATTTCTCCTTATGATAGTCAAACATGCTTACTACGCAAAAAAACTCTTTTGATATTATTACTAGTGCATAGTGTAGGAAACATTTCGAAAATACAATATTAATCTTAGCCAGCATAGGTACCATTATACTATGCCTACTATAGCTACCATTTTAAATGGCAGGTTCTACAACTAAAGCCGTACATGGTTCGTATTGTTTCTTTGGGTTTTCCAACAAATGGTCAGGCTAAGGAACTTCCTATGCCACATAGGAACGCCTCTGGATGGACGCCCCGAGAACCTACCTAGCTCTCTGGCAACACAAGGCCGTTTACCCCCTTCCCGGGTAGTAAACCTGAGATATGCCACCCCCGGTCGTTTGCGACCTTTATCCGAGGCGCCTCGATCACAAAGCAACAATCACACAGTAAATGAGATTGGAGCAACCACACAGGTAAAATATCTGGGCTCCATACCATGATAACACCTTTTTCCATAAGGAATGGACATACCCTAGGGGAGCTACCCCTGAAACCTTGCCGCATCTTTCCTGTTTCGACCATTTTCGAGGTGTGAGGTCCGATGAGGTCCCGTCCACAAAGCTACGCTTCTTCACAAAGCCATGCTTTGATCAACAAATGATCAACAAAGGATCATCAACACACAGCAACACTTAGCATGCTACACTACCAAATTGGGAGTATATCACTGATAACCTTCAACTACATAACCTCTGAGCTCGTACGTCTCGGAGATGGGTGTTAAGCTAAGAGAATAAATTCTCCGCCACCAAACAGAAATGTATTTGAAAGAAATCAGCTTTATATCTCAAAGTGTAGTGTCAGACATACAACCATACAAGTCTATTCCGGGTTCGAACAGAACCGAAGGCACTTCCAGAGAATCCCTTCCAATCCAGGTATTCACAATCCCGTTCAGACTTCCCATCACTTAGGGAATCTCTATACCGTAGCTACTCAGTGCAGAGACAATCGATAGGTTATCCTATCGTTCTCACAAATAGCTGGTCTTCAACACCGGTCTTCAAACGCTATCCATTTACGTCGTATCACTATTCGGAATGGGTTATATGACACAAAGTCCTCTCCCGGCTAAACCAAATAGTGCGCGCAATATTTTAAAACATATGGATATTGGGATTTCAGTTAAGCCACAACTTATTACCCAAAACTTTTCTTCAAATGGTTTAAACAAATTACCATTTTAATCTTTTACACAAAAAGATTCTTCTCACAAAGTTCACCAAGTTTCACAAAGATCTATTCATAGATTTTCAAATCAGTTTTCCTTTCAAATTGGATTAACTCGTCCAATCTTTAAATCAAAGATTTAACTGATTGCTTTCAACACAATTCCATTTCGACCTTTTATACAAAAGGTACACCATTCCCATTTCAAAACAAAGTTCAACAATTTTTCACAAAGATTTATTCATAACTCGGAAAACCATTTTCATTTCAAACTTGAAATTCTTTTGACACAAATTGGAAATTCATTCCTTATATGAAAGCTTCTATTATTTGAAAACAAATAGTTTTCATTTCGGAAAATCTGATTCATTTATATGAGTTAAAGTCCTTGGGTTAAATTCAAATTCTCAAAACCATACTTTTAAAATGGTTTAAATTCATATAAACACATTTATAACATCTTAACCATAATTTCCAAACATGGAATTCAATTCCAAATTTTGAATTCAAATTCAAATTAAATTATTTAAATTGGAAACTTTACCAAGTTATTCAAAGTAAATTTTATCTTAAAAACTCCTTTTCAAAAGCTTTAAGATTTAACCCAAATCCATTTCCAAAATCAATTGAAATTAAAATTTCAATTTCAAAAACATTAAATTTAAATCATTTGTGACTTCCCCAACTTCCACGTGCAATCCATATTTGTGTGTGTAAAAGTGTGGTGCAGGGGTTTCACACACAATAGTGCAACATCATTCAATCATCGCAGATTAAAACACAGAAATATAGTTGATAAGCGGTATAAACTATAACGCTCATCGTTCATTCACAGATTCACAGATAATATACAAATGTATCACAAATAAATGAATAAATTACACACAGCTCAATCCACAGAATAAAATATCACAGATCAAATAGGACAATCAATTCAAGGCATCCCATATAATCATTCATAAGTAAGGTCAAGCATTCAATAATCATTTATAAGCAGGATTAATTAATTATTAACCCTAATTACTTCAATTTATTTCCAATTAAATTAATTACTTATGAATTAATTATCCAATCCTGGTTAATTAATTACAAATCATTTAATATAAATTAATTTATCAAACACCTTAATTAATTATTCTTAATTAATTACAATAACAAATTAATTACTCCTTCTTAATTAATAATTATTTCTTAGGTAATCATATTAATTAAATTAACTTCTAAACCAATTACATAATTAATTAACCCCTTAATTAATTACCATTTAATTAATAAAATTTCAATAAATGAACATAACATCATTATTACTTTAATAAAACAACTTTAACATTAAATTTAAAGTTAAAACTTTGAAATACTTGTTTTAAAACTTGTCTCAAATAAATTTACTTTTAAAACTAATTTCACATTTATAATGCTTTTAAAACTTGGTTTATTATTTCTTTTGAAAAACTATTCATTTCTAATATACTTTAAACCTTCACTTAAAACTTGAACATTTCCTTTTGATTAAAACTTATTAGCTTCAAAAGAAAACCCGAGCCAACAACTAAATCCCCCCGAGTCACTCACGAGCAAAGCCCACATTACCCTCGCTCCGAGTCAAACAAGAGGAAACTTTGAGACAAACCCGAGCCTGCCCTTTCTTCCCAAATTTACAAACATTCCAATACCACACATACACGCATGCACGTGCACCATCTTTCTGATCATCTCCAACCATAGCCACGACCACCCCAAGTCACCTACAACCTCGCCAACGATCTCGATAACCCAGATCGACAAATACGCTATAGAACCAAAATCGAGCTACTCAAGACACTAGAACCCAAACCGTTAATCAATTAAATAGCTCGCACCGATCACCACCGATCGCCTGAAACCACGCCGCCGTGTCCAGACATTCACCAGAGTCTCCTCCTGTTCCCCCACATGTGATCGCTTCTCGATCGTCTAAGTCGACGCAATGCCCTCGAGAACACAGCAACCAAAAACTGTACACATAACCCTAGATCATCGCCGCCACACCACCTTCTCCATTAATAAGTATAACTATTATTTTTCCGGTGATCTACATCTCCTAATCGACCTTCGACATCAACCATGATGAACCCAGACACGCCGATCGTCGGCAATTGACGAAAATGTCTTTTTCGTTCAACTTGCAATTTCTTAACAAATTCGAACTTAAAAATCTTGATACTATTATCAAAATTCATTATTTCCAAAGACGAATCATATTATAAAGTCAAAACACGAATTTTAGACAATCGATTTTCTAACTTGATTTTGTTTTCACTGTTCTTCCTTGTTTTTGAAAGAATTACACAATATATTCATTTGAAATTATTTTTAAAAACAGGATCTTTTTGATATTAATAGGTTTCATTTAAAGATCATAGTTTAAATCTTATTGCATGAGGAGTTATGGATTTATGAACAGGTTTTGAAACCTATAAACTATGAACAGAGAGATGGTTTCTATATACAGTTATATATACTATATATACTAGTACGGACCCGTGCTTCGCACATGGGTCGTTTGTATTATTGTATACGTTGATATTTTGTTTGAGCGCAAACCTATAAACGGAAAGCAAGGGCATTTTTGGAATTTCAAAAAGACACCGAGTAAATTAGTTGAACGAATTTTCTTTATTAGTAGTAGAGATATAGACATGCAGGCACATTGATTATCTGTACAAACATTTTTCACAACAAACT
This sequence comes from Allium fistulosum, assembly GCA_030737815.1. Lineage (NCBI taxonomy): Eukaryota > Viridiplantae > Streptophyta > Magnoliopsida > Asparagales > Amaryllidaceae > Allium > Allium fistulosum. The sequence continues at coordinate 1,284,668,257 of CM060903.1, read as the reverse complement.
TGAAGTATTCATCATAAACATCCAATGTATAAACAGGTTCAAGCATTTGAAAGGTGGTTGGCTCACTTGGTTCCAGAAGAAGACAGAGTTGCTATGTTGAACATGCTTGAAACTTTTGTTTGCTGAAGTCTTCTTTTTTTTCTCTCTGGTTGTATTGATTTGATTTTGTCGTTTAAGTTGATGATTTTTTAATTTTGAATGGTATTAGTTTCAGACTCTTCTTAGTTAAAATGGAACGAGCTGAAATGAAGAAAGGTTGATGTGGAGATGAAATATACAGGGTGTATATATTTTGTACAGGTGATATTTGTTTGTGATTGTACAACTTAGATTTTTTTCTTTGCTTTGATTACTGATATTTGTTTTTGATGGCTGAAATGATTTTTGTAGTGTACTAGTGTTTTCTATTGTGAGCCTTTATATATATATTTGTTTAATTTGAATATATAATGTTGTTTGAATTTTCTTCTTTTGTTTGAATGTATATGTTTATTTTACACTTATGTTTACATATTGGTAAGATAGAATTTAGAAATTCAAATTATTTAGTACATATTTTATTTGAATATGGAGAAACTCAAATCAATTTACCAATTAATTTCACAATTTTTATTAAAAAATTAAATTAATTATTATTTTAAATTTATATAAAATCCGGGATCGTTACAGGCTCCCGTCCTTAAGAAATTTCGTCCCTGGAATTTGCCAGGGAGACACAAAGATAGATGAAAAATATTTCATCAAATCAACTAAATATCTATTCTGCATTTGGCTTACCAAATCAGAATATCAATAATAGATACAAGAATGAATCTGTTTAATTTTTTCACAAGATACCCGGGTTATCCAGATCTACGAAATATGCAGGGGCATTGGTCAGTTTGAAGAGATAACTAACCATTCGTAGAATATATTGGGACCCAAAAATAGACAGATATATGGATACAATTTCAAAACTTTTATTTTAGAAACTAAAGTATACCTATCAACCATAGCAACCAAAGCAACCAATTCATCCAAACAAACAATTCTAACCGACTTATTTAGAGTTCATGTCCCCTATTAATATATCAAATCTCTTCCTGGATCTACCAGGAACTATCGAAGAATTGAAAAGATGACGAACCAAAGAGATTGGTAGAGAAAAAATTGTTCCCTTGTTGTTACAGGGTATTGACCATTTATAGTCGTATTTCCCTGTCCCCTATCTCTTCCTCTTCTTGCACTCATACTTACTATCAGTGGATAGTAAGAGAATTTACTGAGTTATACGGACAGATATCTTAGGGATTACTCATTCTAGGGTATACTTCACCCTATCTCTAATGAGCTACTTAATGTGTTATACTCCTGAGCTAAAGTTTAACCTTAGCTCTGATACCAAATGTGAAGATCCTAACTCGGCATTCGAAAATCGGCACCCGTACTTCACTTGTACTCAAATGCCGTAGATTCAAACGCCGAATCTGGCTCGCCGGAGCTTATAACACATTAAGTATAAAAACACAGCGGAATAAAGAAATGGACAATATCATATACAACTCCAATGAATAAAATATCCAGAATGATATACAACAATGATGTCAATATGATACAAGAATATCAGAGATAAATAAAGATGCTATAGTGGAAAACAGAAGTGATCCGACAAAGAGAATGAGACCAATAACTCCAACATCAAGCTCAAAACACCATCACGTTGCACCAAGATAAGCAAGGTCGGTCGTGATCTCCAAAAATTGAACTAGCTCCAAATCATTTATTAAACCCGACTATCTGAAAAACCCAACTCTAGACTGCCAGTGTAGAAAATTTTGGGCACCCAGAGTGTAGGAAAGGAACAATAAACTCTAGGTCAGTCATGGGACTGGTGTGAGTAACAAAAATAGTTTATCTTTAAAACAAACAACAAAGGAATTTTAAACATTGAAATCCGTAATGCTTTTTGGAAAATGAAACTACCATAAGGCCTCCCGGCATACACACAATGCAATCACACACATGGGGGAGATTTCTCCTTATGATAGTCAAACATGCTTACTACGCAAAAAACTCTTTTGATATTATTACTAGTGCATAGTGTAGGAAACATTTCGAAAATACAATATTAATCTTAGCCAGCATAGGTACCATTATACTATGCCTACTATAGCTACCATTTTAAATGGCAGGTTCTACAACTAAAGCCGTACAAGGTTCGTATTGTTTCTTTGGGTTTTCCAACAAATGGTCAGGCTAAGGAACTTCCTATGCCACATAGGAACGCCTCTGGAGGGACGCCCCGAGAACCTACCTGGCTCTCTGCCAACACAAGGCCGGTTACCCCCTTCCTAGGTAGTAAACCTGAGATATGCCACCCCCGGACGTTTGCGACCTTTATCCGAGGCGCCTCGATCACAAAGCAACAATCACACAGTAAATGAGATTGGAGCAACCACACAGGTAAAATATCTGGGCTCCATACCATGATACCACCTTTTTCCAAAAAGAATGGACATAGCCTAGGGGAGCTACCCCTGAAACCTTGCCGCATCTTTCCTGTTTCGACCATTTCTGGGGTGTGAGGTCCAATGAGGTCTCGTCCACAAAGCTACGCTTCTTCACAAAGCCATGCTTTGATCAACAAATGATCAACAAATGATCATCAACACACAACAACACTTAGCATGCCACACTACCAAATTGGGAGTATATCACCGATAACCTTCAACTACATAACCTTTGAGCTCGTACGTCTCAGAGAAGGGTGCTAAGCTAAGAGAATAAATTCTCCGCCACCAAACAGAAATGTATTTGAAAGAAATCAGCTTTATATCTCAAAGTGTAGTGTCAGACATACAACCATACAAGTTTGTTCCGGGTTCGAACAGAACCGAAGGCACTTCCAGAGAAGCCCTTGCAATCCGGGTATTCACAATCCCGATCGGACATCCCATCACTTAGGGAATCTCTATACCATAGCTACTAAGTGCAGAGACAATCGATAGGTTATCCTATCGTTCTCACAAATACCCGGTCTTCAACACCGGTCTTCAAATGCTATCCATTTACGTCGTATCACTATTCGGAATGGGTTATATGACACAAAGTCCTCTCCCGGCTAAACCAAATAGTGAGCGCAATATTTTAAAACATATGGATATTGGGATTTCAGTTAAGCCACAACTTATTACCCAAAACGTTTCTTCAAATGGTTTAAACAAATTACCATTTTAATCTTTTACACAAAAAGATTCATCTCACAAAGTTCACCAAGTTTCACAAAGATCTATTCATAGATTTTCAAATCAGTTTTCCTTTCAAATTGGATTAACTCGTCCAATCCTAAAATCAAAGATTTAACTGATAGCTTTTAAAACAATTCCATTTCGACCTTTTATACAAAAGGTACACATTTCCAATTTCAAAACTAAGTTCAACAATTTTTCACAAAGATTTATTCATAACTCGGAAAACCATTTTCATTTCAAACTTGAAATTCTTTTGACACAAATTGGAAATTCATTCCTTATATGAAAGCTTCTATTATTTGAAAACAAATAGTTTTCATTTCGGAAAATCTGATTCATTTATACGAGTTAAAGTCCTTGGGTTAAACTCAAATTCTCAAAACCATACTTTTAAAATGGTTTAAATTCATATAAACACATTTATAACATCTTAACCATAATTTCCAAACATGTAATTCAATTCCAAATTTTTAATTCAAATTCAAATTAAATTATTTAAATTGGAAACTTTACCAAGTTATTCAAAGTATCTTTTATCTTAAAAACTCCTTTTCAAAAGCTTTAACATTTAACCCAAATCCATTTCCAAAATCAATTGAAATTAAAATTTCAATTTCAAAAACATTAAATTTAAATCATCTGTGACTTCACCAACTTCCACGTGCAATCCATATTTGTGTGTGTAAAAGTGTGGTCCAGGGGTTTCACACACAATAGTGCAACATCATTCAATCATCACAGATTCAAACACAGAAATATAGTTGATAAGCGGTATAAACTATAACGCTCATCGTTCATTCACAGATTCATAGATAATATACAAATGTATCACAAATAAATTACACACAGCTCAATCCACAGAATAAAATATCACAGATCAGATAGGACAATCAATTCAAGGCATCTCATATAATCATTCATAAGTAAGGTCAAGGATTCAATAATCATTTATAAGCGGGATTAATTAATGGGACAGTTTGGCACAGGTCCCTATTTAGTTTCAACATACACAAAAACCCCAGTAAAATAAAGTTTGTAAATTAGGTCCCTAGAATTAAGTTACTGAATAATGACATACACTTATGCAATTATTCAGTGAATAATTGTAGACATTTATGCAATTATATCAAAAAATTGCAGAAAATTCCGCAATTATTCATCCAAAAAATTGCGGAAATTTACGCAATTCGGAAAATTCCGCAATTATTAACCCAAAAAATTGCGGAAATTTACGCAATTTTTTCAAAAAGTTGCAGAAAATTCCGCAATTATTCACCAAAAAAATTGCATAACTATATGCAATTACTTAGTAACTTAATTCTAGGGACCTAATTTACAAACTTTTTTTTACTGGGGTTTTTGTGTATTTTGAAACTTACTAGGGACCTGAGCCTAATATTCACTTAATTAATTGTTAACCCTAATTACTTCAATTTATTTCCAATTAAATTAATTACTTATGAATTAATTATACAATCTCGATTAACTAATTACAAATCATTTGATATAAATTAATTTATCAAACACCTTAAATAATTATTCTTAATTAATTACAATAAAAAATTAATTACTCCTTCTTAATTAATAATTATTTCTTAAGTAATCATATTAATTAAATTAACTTCTAAACCAATTACATAATTAATTAACCCCTTATTTAATTACCATTTAATTAATAAAATTTCAATAAATGAACATAACATCATTATTACTTTAATAAAACAACTTTAAACATTAAATCTAAAGTTAAAACTTTGAAATACTTGTTTTAAAACTTGTCTCAAATAAATTTACTTTTAAAACTAATTTCACATTTATAATGCTTTTAAAACTTGGTTTATTATTTCTTTTGAAAAACTATTCATTTCTAATATACTTTAAACCTTCACTTAAAACTTGAACATTTCCTTTTGCTTAAAACTTATTAGCTTCAAAAGAAAATCCGAGCCAACAACTAAATCCCCCCTAAGTCACTCACGAGCAAAGCCCACATTCCCCCCGCTCCGAGTCAAACACGAGGAAACTTTGAGACAAACCCGAGCATGCCCTTTCTTCCCAAATTTACAAACATTCCAGATACCACACATACACGTGTGCATGTGCACCATCTTTCAGATCATCTCCGACTAGAGCCACGACCACCCCCAAGTCACCTACAACCTCGCCAACGATCTCGATAACCCAGATCGACAAATACGCTATAGAACCAAAATCGAGCTACTCAAGACACTGGAACCCAAACCGTTAATCAATTAAACAGCTCGCACTGAGCACCACCGATCGCCTGAAACCACGCCGCCGCGTCCAGACATTCACCAGAGTCTCCTCCTCCTGTTCCCCCACATGCGATCGCTTCTCGATCGTCCAAGTCGACGCAATATCCTCGAGAACACGGCAACCCAAAACTGTACACATAACCCTAGATCATCGCCGCCACACCACCTTCTCCATTAATAAATATAACTATTATTTTTCCGGTGATCTACATCTCCCAATCGACCTTCAACATCAACCACGATGAACCCAGACACGCCGATCATCGGCAATTGACGAAAATATCTTTTCCGTTCAACTCGCAATTTCTTAACAAATTCGAACTTAAAAATCTTGATACTATTATCAAAATTCATTATTTTCAAAGACGAATCATATTATAAAATCAAAACACGAATTCTAGACAATCGATTTTCTAACTTGATTTTGTTTTCACTGTTCTTCCTTGTTTTTGAAAGAATTACACAATATATTCGTTTGAAATTATTTTTAAAAACAAGATCTTTTTGATATTAACAAGTTTAACTTAAATATCATAGTCTAAATCTTATTGCACGAGGAGTTATGGATTTATGAACAGGTTTTGAAACCTGTAAACTATGAATAGAGAGATGGTTTCTATATACAGATATATACACACACACACTATATATATATATATATATATATATATAGACATGCAGGCACATTGATTATCTGTATAAACATTTTTCACAACAAACTTGAAGTATTCATCATAAACATCCAATGTATAAACAGGTTCAAGCATTTGAAAGGTAGTTTGCTCACTTGGTTCCAAAAGAAGACAAAGTTGCTATGTTGAACATGCTTGAAACTTTTATTTGCTGAAGTCTTCTTTTTTTTCCTCTTTGGTTGTACTGATTTGATTTTGTTGTTTAAGTTGATGTTTGTTTAATTTTGAATGGTATTAGTTTCAGATTCTTCTTAGTTAAATTGGAACGAGCTGAAATGAGGAAAGGTTGATGTGGAGATGAAATATACAAGGTGTATATATTTTGTACAGGTGATATTTGTTTGTGATTGTATAACTTAGATTTTTTTCTTTGCTTTGACTATTGATATTTGTTTTTGATGGCTGAAATGATTTTTGTAGTGTACTAGTGTTTTCTATTGTGAGCCTTTATATATATATATATATATTTGTCCAATTTGAATATATAATGTTGTTTGTATTTTCTTCTTTTGTTTGAATGTATGTTTATTTTACACTTATGTTTAAATATTGGTAAGATAGAATTTAGAAATTCAAATTATTTAACACATATTTTATTTGAATTTGGAGAAACTCAAATCAATTTACCAATTAATTTCACAATTTTTATTAAAAAATTAAATTAATTATCAATTTAAATTTATATAAAATCCGGGATCGTTACAGCCCTTTAGGGTTGAGGTATTAAATGGCCGTTGGGTTCGTTTCCTCCCTATTTATTAAGTATTAACTGGCCGGGTTATTAGGGTAGTACAACATTAATTATATATATGTACATAGGAATATAGTCATACCTTGAAGGAGGGTAGGCATATCATACACGCACATAGGATTTTAGTCATAAATAATAGACATAACACTTAAATAGGAACAATCAGCATAAATTAGTGTTATAGATAAAGTATGTAATTTTTCTAGTCATCAAAATGTTGTTCTGACCCCCTCCTCATTACAACCCACATGATAGATTTAGAGGGACATGCCACCGACGAAAGACGAGAACTATAGATGGTGAAGTCTTCTTATTCATGCTCGGCGCTGGCAAGGCAATCAGATACTAAGGGAATAATACTAATTTCAAGGTTGTAGCCTCAGTCACAGTATATGTTCTAATATTTCTTTCTATTCTGCTATGAGTTTATATAGATAGCTCTCTAATATACTTATATTTATTACAAGTTTTCAAACCCACGATTCATACCCTAATTGACTTAAGTTTCGATTTAATCGAAATTCAGGCCTATTAAGGTGTAGGTTATTTGGTATCAGAGCTTAGGTTAGTCGATCATAGGAATTAGAATACGTTGAGAGAATGTATTTGTATTTTTACCAATATTTTTATATATATTATACACCAAACTTATGAATTTTGACAATAGATGAAGTTGTGATCATATTCTGAAAAGATGGATGAGGCAACTACAAGTTGGAACAATGAATAGAGTTAATTTTATATGCATCCCCTGATTACCCCATGAAGTGTAGGCCATATCACAGGGTGTTGACCTAGAAGAGCATAAACATAACATATAAAAGGATCCCAGAGGCTGGATTGTACTTGACTCCTTTGTTGGGCCACGGCTGCCTTATGATTGTGGATTTCAGTGGATTGTCGATTGAAGACGCACATTTCATCCAGAAAAATGAAAGTAAGAACCTATATGATGCAAGCATCCAGAACCAAGATGTGATAAAGGATTGAGCAAGTCCTGTAAGAAGGTGGGCATTAATCACCATAAGAAGATAGCCAGATTTTTGACGAAGATGGGTCAAGAAGAAGTAGAAAAGAAGAAAAGCCCGAAAGAAAGGATGATTAAAGTCCATTTCCACGTCCGACCCCATATGAAGGAATTTGACAATAAGATTTTTGAAAAATTTCTTTGAAACATTTTGAATTGGTTTTTCAAAGGATTTATTGGGAAGTTGTTTTGAAAAGCAAGGAAATTTTGAGTTTCTTCGTTTAAAATTGGTTGAGTCAATTTTTTTTTATTTAAAGTTTTTTGTTTAAGAGGTTTTTTGTTTTAAAATAAATGGAAAAGAAAGCGTACATTTGGCTCGATGAGTTTTCGTATTTTTAAAATTTTAGAAGTTCCTTTTTAAATTTTTTTCTAAAGGGTGGATAGATGAAAATGGTACTTTATTGAAATATGGTAAAGGAAATAGAAGGGTAAGAATGCCCGATAATAAAGATAGGAGGAATATTCCCGTATAAGGAAATTACGAAGAAATCAGCTGAAATGGATTTATACATATCTCCTTTCATGAGAAAAACCTAGGCTAAAGCAGTAGATGAACACACTGCAATAAGTCAATGTGAAAGCAATAAAAGTGGAAAAGAGCTATGTAAAAAAAAGCCACTTGAAGCCATTTAGGTAGAAGAAATTTTAAAAGTAGTAGTATTAGGAAATTTGAATAGAAATAGCACTATGGATCTATATAAAAATAGGATTAGTAATCTAGTTAGAAATAGTATAGGAGAAAATTAATAGGAATAAGATAGGAAGAATGGTTAAATTCCATAGATATGTGTAGTAATTACGCATATGGTTTCGATAGTGTTTTGATAGATGCAACAATTGTACGTATCTTTCAGAAATCCCCCTTATGTTCTATTAGAATCTTAGCTAAGGTTGAAAACGGAAATAACATGAATAATAGGAAAATAATAGGATGGAAGTTATCCTTATCGGCTCCGGTTTTCCATTTTTTAAGTTGTAGAAGACATTTTTGAAAAAATGGTTTAGTATAACAATTGAGTTTTTGAATGCAAACATGAAAAGTGTTTTAAGTTAAAAATCCTACTTTTAAAATAGTGAACCTTTGTTGTAGAAAATCTTTGAAAAGGAAAAATTTTCCATGCCCCTTTTGGAAACCAAGCAATTTTTGAATTTGAAAAAAAGAGTTTCTATGTTGATATTTTCAAAGATAAAGGTTTTGGATTAGGTACATTGTGAAGTTTTAGTTTTACAAAGAGTGGCGAAACCCAAACAAAATTTTGATATGGAGTAGATAGGGATGATTGCCTAAGTAAGATATGGTAAAGGTTTAGGCTATGAATAAAATAGCTAGGGATGCTCATAGGGTAGCAACAAGGAATCCCCGTTGAATATAAATAATATTGGTATGAACCTAGGATTATTTTATTAGACCTATGTAGAAGGCATATGAAGAACCCTCAAAGGGATGGGAAATGGTACCAAAGTATAATTGTGTGAGTACTAGGGTCAATCATATGCATTAACTCATTGACTAAGTCCCGATTACATTAAGATGTGGCTTGATTTGTTCTAAGAATGGAATGGCAAATGTTTTGAGAAAATGCATTGAAATGCTTTTGAAAAGTTGTGTTTAAAAGCGTTTGAAAAACTGTTTGAATGCACTTGAAGATTTAATTTTCAAACAAGCTTGATTTTCTAATTTTCTAGTGCCAAATGCTTAGCATAGGGAGGGTTGACGTGTTAGTAAATATGAATTTACTATTCCACAAGGATGACAGTATATAAAACATAAGGAATAACAAGGGAAAAAGCTTTTAACCCGAAAAATGTATCAATATCCAGAATCAAGATGAAAGCACCATTATAGATTAAATAAACAGAAAAAGTAGTAAAGAAGACAGTTTTTATAGTGATTCGGTGTAATGTCCGGTTTACATTCACTTTAATCTTTTATTAGTTGTTCTCTCTCTGGATTACAACTAGCTATATCAGATCTGACCACAATCTAGTAGATCTCAGATTTACAATGGTGTTTCTAGGTTTTTTGTGGGTTAGTAGAACTAAGAATTTGCTGATCTAAGTTCTAGAACTGCAAATAGTTGTTTCCTAGGTGACTTTAATGGAGGGAAGGTGGGAAGTGAAGAAGTAGAAGTCTCTAATGGCAGAGAATCCAGTCCCCATTTTGGTTCTTCAATAGCTTGTATTTATAGAGGAAACAGTCATGTTAGGCTTGAAATCCACCTAGGATAGAGTCCAACTATCGACCCAAAGTAGTGTGCAAAGTTGCAGGATCTTCGAGTTAACCATAGAGGGCGATACCAACCTTTCAAGTCGGTGATGAATTCTCTTTGTAGTTCGAATCACTTTGAACCTTCTTTCATCCTTCTTCTTACTTCATTTTAAGGTGTCCCAAGCTGTTTCCATCGATTATTGGTTATTCAAAACAAGTCGGTACCTACCTTTCTCTAAAATAGCTCAGTATCAGTCTTTTTTCCTAACAGGTTGGCATTGACTTTTTTCCTTAACTCGAAATGACTTGTACTATTTTGCAGTACTCTTCTAATTCTATATAGAGGTGTCCCAATGTGAACACAACATCTATAGGGTTAACATGAGAGGTCGGTACCTACTTGAGAGGCTGGTGGTGACCTCTCTCCTTAGTGTATCATTCATCCAAATTTCTTGAGCACACATGGAATAGGTAGACAATGACTCCTGTGAAATTTGAGTGGGAAATACTAAGGCAAAAAATGGCTTCGACCATATGACCAAATCGGTACCGACATGTGGTTAATGTATTTTCAATTGAATTTTTTCTGAAATTTTTTTTGCCATATCTAAGAGTGCTTGCCAATTTTTAGGTCGTTTCGTCCTCGTTTGAATCTTCTAAGTCCAATTGAAATCTGCTTTGGTAAAACAGTGGGTTAACACTTGCCCTCCAAAGTACGCCTTTCGAAAGTAAGGTGTGCTTTGCTCAAGAAAAAGTTGCAGTAATCAGTCTTCGATGGTAAAGCTCTTCGGCTGCTTCAATCTTGGTGAATCGTGCAGTTCCTTCGGATTCTCTTGTCAATCACGGGTCATTCTAAACTTGTTACAGCCTAAGACTCTAGACTCTGCCTAAGTGTAGTTTATACATCACAATTATTCCGATTTCATTCCGAGTTATTACAGCACATATCTCTTATTACATCATATATCTAATTTCATTCGGAGTTATTACATCACATAAACAAAATTGTCCTGTGTTCATCCGGGCTTTATCAGTTTTATTCTAATTACAAGGCGTTCAAACCCTTTAATCAAATCTGTTTCCGTTCTAAGGTCCGATCTCTTCGGATCATTTTTCATTCAATTTAACGTGCGATCTCTCCGGATCATTTATTGTATATGTTAAGGGGATGATCCCTTCGGAGAATTTAATGTTTAATTTAAGTAAGATGATCTCTTCGGATCGTTCATTGTTTAAGTTAAGAGGACCATCTTTCTAATCGTTTAATGTTTAATTTAAGGATGATGACACTCCAAATCGTTTATCGCTCGACCTAGGGTTTTGAGCTCTTTGGATCCATGCTGAGTCCATTTGCTCTCCGATAAAGAAACACAACGACCAATCAAGCCCATCCGCTCACTCTCTGACGATGTGACTTACTTTTCGTACAAGCCCATCCACTCGCTCTCCAACAAGGGAGCTTGCACCTTGCACTCCGCTCCCATCTCTCTAGTCCGGACTCTAAAGCGATCAAAATTATTCATCACCCTCCAGCAGAATTTCAAAATTTAAATATCCAATTCAAAGCAAATAAGCAGAAATCTTAATTATTCATCCTAGACATCCGACTCAGAGCATGCCTAAGGACCAATCTGGGTTCCGTACACGTGTAAGCGGTCCGATGTTATTATTATCCTAAGCAATCACCCCAGACATCCGACTTTGAGAGTGACTAGGGAACAATCTAGTTTTTGTGCATGTCAAAGTGGTTTGGAGTTATTATTGTGCTAAATAGTCATCTGAGGCATCCGAATCAGAGAGTGCCTAAGGACCGTTCGGGATCCCGTACACGTTTAAGTGACCTAAGGTTACATTGCATCATTTATTCGAAGTCGGGATAAAAGAATCAAACCTGACCCCAATCCATCCTGATCATTGAATTTCCATCCAATGGAAGTCTCTAATCCATAACTTTATTCTACCACATGTTCCAACGGTGGGCTTCTAGTTCCAGCTGCTGCTGTCTTGTCTTCTTATTTCGATTTGCCACTCCGGCTCCAACATCGCCTGTTCTAGGCATTAAAGATCATAGTAGATCCAAATCAATCATGCCCCCGAGTCATGGGGTCATTGTTTTAGTTTCGTTTATTCTATCTCCAGATGCTCCTGCATTAATCTTTGGTTCTGAATTCCAGCAACTCTAGTTATTCCTTGTTGTCCGATCCTTTGGAAGAATACTTCAAGCATTTCCAGTTGTCTAGTTATCACTCCATCCTGCATCTTCTTCATCATTCTCTCAATCTCTTCTTTGGTCATGTATTGATGGGAATTTGAGAATACCTCCTGATTGTCCTCAGGCTCTAGTTAACTTGCTCTGGTTTTATATCTAGTATTAGGCCTCTTTATCTCCTCCAAATCTCAAATTCAAGCTTCAAGTTTTCAAATCTATTTTTTTCTCAATGAAAGCACCAAAATTTTAATCCAAAAATGGACAACACCCAGAATCAAGATGAAAGCCCTAGTTCAGATTAAATAAACAGAAAAAGCAGTAAAGAAGACATAGGTTTTATAGTGGTTCGACGTAATCTTCGACCTATGTCCACTTTAATCTTTTATTAGTTGTTCTCTCTTTGGATTACAACTACCTATGTCAGATCCGACTACAATCTAGTGGATCTCAAATTTATAATGGAGTTTCTAGGTTGTTTGTGAGCCACTAGTACTAAGGATTTGCTGATCTAAGTCCTACAACAACAAATAGTTCTTTCCTAGTGACTTTAGTGGAGGAAAGATTAAAAGTAAAGAAGTAGAAGTCTCTAATGGCAGAGAATCCAGTCCTTGTATTGGTTGCTCTATGGCTTGTATTCATAGGGTAAATAGTCATGATGGGCCAGAAATCCACCTGGGGTAGAGTCGAAATATCAGTCCGAGGTAGTGTACAAAGTTGCAGGATTTCCTGAGTTAACCACAAAGGTCGGTACCGACCTCTCAAGTCGGTGATGAATTCTCTCTGTAGTTCAAATCACTTCGAACCTTCTTACATCCTTCTTTGTACCACATTTTAAGGTATCCCATGCTGTTTCCATCGATCGTTGGTTGTCTAAAACAAGTCGGTACTACCACTCTCCAAAACAGCTCAATATCAGCCTTTTTACCTGAGAGGTCGGTAGTGACTTTTTTCCTTAGCTCAAAATGGCATGTAATCTTTTGCAGCACTCTTCTAATTCCATATAAAGGTGTTCCAAAGTGGTCGCAACATCTACAGAGTTAACAAGATAGGTCGGTACCTACTTGAGAGGTCGGTGGTTACCTCTCTCCTTAGTGTATTTTTCATCCAAATTTCTTAAGAACGCATGGAATATGTAGACAATGACTCCTGTAAAATTTAAGTGGGAAATACTAAGCCAAAAAATGTCTTTGATGACATAACCATGTTAGCACTGACATATGTGGTTAATGAATTTTTGGTTAATTTTTTTTTAAGATGTTTCTTTGCTCTTCTAAGAGTGCTTGCTAATTTTTAGGTCGTTTCGTTCTCGTTTGAATCTTCTAAGTCCAGTTGAAATCTGCTTTGCTAAAATGCGGGTTAATAATTGACGTGTTAGTGAATATGAATTTCATTGTTCAACTAGCATGACAGTATATAAAACATAGGAAATAATAAGGAAAAAAGCTATTTTTTGCTTTAGCATTTCTATTTACATACCTTGTTGATAGTGAACAAAACATGCGCTTAGAATAATTCCATTTTAAATTCGAAAAATAAACCTCCTTATTCGATTGTACTTTAAAAAATTGAAAAAAAATTGGGGGCAAAAGAGACGGTTCCAAAGTACAATGGAATGGGTATCCAAATGAAGGGTGGAAATGTAATAATTTTCTATCTAAATTCCTTTTCCGACAGAGGAGTATATATTTAACAAAATTTTGGATTTTCAAAATTTTGGATGTTAGAAATTGTGTTTTAGGTATAAGATTGTAGGGATTTGACAGAAAATTGGTTGAACCATACTCCTACTCATAGGAGTGTTCTATGAAAAGGATTTTTTATTTTGAAAACTTGCAAACATATAGAATTGCCAGTATATATAGGTTGTTTGCATCATATTATCAATATGTTTTTAAAAGAATTCATTCATATAGGAGGTACCGATTTAGAATTATTCAACATGCATCTCATATATGTTGTAATACACTATGCACTTGTACACGTTTGGCTCCAAATTGGTTGTACACTAATTAGATGGATAACTTAGAATGATTGCGCTGTATGTTACATGAATCAATTGTAACACCTCGTAATTTTTATGATAATTGGTTAAATAGAAAGTAATAAATAATAAGTAACGCCGAAATTAGAATTCTTACAAACATCAAAATTTGGCTACGAAACTTGCACCATTGGGTTCATGGCAATTTTCTGATCAATTTTCATATACGTAGTTCTCCAATCGGAGTTTATTGAAAAAGTTGTTAACGTAAGTTTACGAATCGAAAATAATTATATATCTAATTAAGGTAATAATAATAATAATTAACTAACATTAATTACCGTCAGTTAGAGTTAACTGATAGTTAACATTACTTAAACATTCAGTAAGTTAACAATGGCAAGAAATTGTATCAACTAGGTTAATAAGGAACTAAATCAACGAAATTAAACAGCGTGGATAATTAAAAAATGCTAGTGGTTGATCAGTACGGGTGACGGTCGACTGGTTGAACTGTCAATTCGATATTTTTGACGTGGTCGAGCGATCTGGATTTAAAATAAAAGAATCTAACGGCTAGCATTGATTCGAGCCCATGTATATACGGGCCTAACCCTTCACTTATCTTCTTATATTTTTTAAAGCAACGACGAAGCTCTATCATTTTCTCTTCTCCACAAATTATTAAACATAAATTAATATATATATATATATATACAAGTGAAGTCCACAGACTTCACCTGTCATTCTGCCTGTCATCCATGACCCTCAACCCTCCGCTGTTGGATGCCATCCTGCTGATCCATTGTCTCCTCGGGATGAACGTGTATGGACTTCTCTTTTTAAGCGTAAACCTAGGAACGCTGGGAAGTACGTCCCCGTTGATCTTGTTCCAGTTTATGATAATGGTGCCTTAGTTCCATCAACTGATATTATTGAGGCTGGAGCCAAAATTTGGAATGATATGATTGTAGGCTTCTTCCTAGATCAACCATTATCTTATACTGCTGTTATTCAGAGACTCAAGAAGATTTGGAAGCTAAAAGGGTCTGTTTCAGTGAAATCTGATGGTACTATATTTTTATTCTCCTTCTCATGTGTTGAAGACAGAAATATAATCCTTCAGAGTGACCCAATTATCATGAATAATAAACTGTTTATAATTAAACCTTATGATGCTGCTATTAGTAATGTCAGTGGTGCTGTGACATCAGTCCCCGTTTGGGTGCATCTTTATAATCTTCCCATCTATGCTTGGTCACCGCTAGGAATTAATTGGGTGTGTTGTCACTTGGGAAAACTACTGTGTATGGATGAAATGACTGAGAGACAGGAAAGATTAAGTTATGCTAAATGTTTAATTGAGATTAAACCAGATAAGGAATTAGTGAATGAGTTTATGGTCAAGTTGGTAGAAGGTGGGTATCAAAAAATATATGTTCAATATCTGTGGAAGCCGGACATTTGTGTCACATGCAAAAAATTTGGCCATACCACGGAAAAATGTGATAAAATGGTTCCTGATGAAACGAAAATTGTTGATGTAAGAAAAGTGAAGACAACTCAGAGCAGAGACAAAGAAAAATACCAAGAGCATGTCCCCAAATATCAAGGGAAAACTGGTAATGCATGGACGAAAGTTAGAAGATATAACAAGATTTATGCTATCAAGTCAAGGAAAACTCCAATAGGAACTAATCAGAATGAGAAGGATGAGTACATTACGCAAAAAGACAGTGTTGAGGAAGAGCAAAACTTAGGCGATAAAAACTATGACCAAAGCAATATCCAATTGGAAGAGGGTGAAATTGAAGAGTATGGAGATAGAGAACAAATAGTGGAAGAAAAGGGGACCATGGTCGATATAGCAACTGGTCTGAGTGTAATCAGTGAGTTAAATAAGAGTCGCAACTCGAGTCAAACTGTAGATTCCCTCCTAGAAAATAAGAGTGTGTCTGAAAGGAATAAAGTGGTTGTGGACAATCTCAATTCTATTGTAAGCAACAGATATGATGCCCTTTTGATGGTCAACGAAAACAATGAAAGTTTAAGTGATAATGATGAGATGGGGTTATGTGGAAGTGCTGCTGGAAGCATTCCTGAAGATACTCTTTTATGTAGTAATAACGAAAAATGCATGAATAGTTTGGAATTCAAGAATAATACTCCAAATGCTGTCCTTGGTGGCCAGTTGAAAGTAGATAAAACTGAATTGGATTTTAAAGTTGCTGATGCGATAATTGGCAACGTTAATGAAGATAAAAGTATGGTCAAAGATAATAAATCCCCTGCTAATCCAAGAAAGAAGAAAGGCAAAAATTGCAAGAAGGATAACTCATTAAATTCAAGTCAGGTTGTTGTGCAGTTTGCAGATCCCATGCATGCCTATGACTGCACGCCCCATGCACACCCAATCCCCAATTTAGCCTCTGACATTAACAACTCCACTCAAATACACCCTAACTCTAAAATTATACCTCCCCTTAATCAAATATCTGAACCCATGCAATCTTATGCATGCATGCCCCATGCACATTCGATTCCCATACGTGAATCAGCCTCAGGAACCATCAACTCCACACAATTACACCCTTACTCCAAAATCACTCCTCCTCTAGCTTACAAACCACCCCCTCCTGCTACAGCTTCGCCCTCTAAACCAATTACCCTCCCCAGTCTAGATGCAACCACCCCCAATGACAATAACTCAACAAAAAATGCTGTCACTCCCCTGTCTGCATCTATTCCTAACTACTTGTCCTCCAAACAAGCAGTGACTAGGAAAATGAAATCTGAAATGCTCAACTCCCTTGAGTATCCACTATGATGACAGCCATTGGTGCCTGGAACATTAGAGGAGGCCACCATGTAATTAAACTCGACCAATGTAAAAAACTTATCTCCACTCACAAACTGTGTATTCTTGCCATTCTTGAAACCAAGCTGAATCTTGAGTTAACTAAAAATGCAGCTAACTATATCAACTCGGCATGGAAGCTTCTCCATAACCTCGACGAGGCTCCGTATGGTAGAATTATGATAATTTTTAACTCTGATCTAGTCCGTCTCAATCCCATCCTTTCCACTCCTCAGTTGATTCATTGTCATGCCATCTCCCTTTCTGATCATTCATCCTTTTACATTTCGTTCGTTTATGGCCATAATAATGTTACCTCCAGACAGTCCCTGCTTAATGACATCCCCTTCCTTAGACAATCATCTCATCCGTGGATTATTCTTGGAGATTTCAACTGTTGTTTCTCCCTCTCTGACAGAATAGGCGGGAACCCCCTTTCTCTAAATGAAATAAGACCCCTTGCTACCACTCTAAGTAATGCTGATCTCATTCCTATCAAGGCGATGGGCATGCAGTTTTCCTGGAATAACAAAAGGAAAGAGGGTTGTAGAACCTTCTCTCGAATTGATCACGCTTTTTGTAACCTTGTCACCTTCGACAAATGGCCCCTCCTTTATAATCTCCTTCCCCCTCCCCTCCTTTCCGATCATTCTCCTCAAATCATCCATTTCCGTCATGCAGACACGAGAGGAAAAACAAGTTTTAAATTTTTTAATATATGGGTGCATGAACCTGATTTCTTAAATATTGCTATTGCTGCATGGAATACGCCTAAGTATGGTAATCATATGGTTGTTTTGCAGGAAAAAATAAAGGAGATCAAGAGCGCTTTGAAAGAATGGTCAGTCAGAAAATTCGGTCAAGGGAGCAAACAAAGTACTGAGATTAAAACCAAGCTTGAGGAAGTTCAAAGAGCTATGATACTTGATGTTAATAATGCTGCCCTCCCTCAACTTGAAAGTGATCTTTCACAGCAGTATTTCGACGCTCTTGTTAAAGAAAATGATATGATCAGGCAGAAGGCCAGAATTGAGTGGCGAGAAAAAGGAGATAAAAATAATGCTTTCTTCCATGCTTCCTTGAGGAAAAAACACAATAATGATTCATTCGCGTCCATTGTCGATTCGAATGGAAATGAGCATACTTCGCCTGATGGCATTCAACGGGCATTTATTAATCACTTCTCCGGTCTGTATGGCAACAAGGAAAATTTTCTTCCCTCCATTGATTCTATTCCTTCTGATATTCTTCCTAGAATTAGTGAATCTGATTACGCCTTGTTGTGCGAAGAGGTAACCAATGATGAAATACGTCAAGCCATGTTTTCTCTGAATAGAAATTCTAGCGGTGGCCCTGATGGTTTGAACGCGTTCTTTTTTACTACTTGCTGGTCCTTTGTGTCTACTGACGTTTGCAATGCGATTAAGTTATTTTTTAAAAAGGCAAAAATAATCAATTCCTTTAATTATACGAATATTGCTCTCATCCCGAAGGTGTTAAATGCTACTGATGTTAATTCCTTTCGTCCTATATCATGCTGCAATTCAGTTTACAAATGCATCTCGAGAATTATAGCTGTTAGGCTGAAAAAAACTCTCCCCGCTGTTATTTCCAGAAATCAGGCAGCCTTCTTGCCTGGGCGAAATATACTTGATAATATCTTGTTATCCCATGAACTGCTCAGTGGTTATATGCGTAAGAATTCTCCGCCGAAGGCTATGTTGAAGTTAGATATTATGAAAGCGTTTGATATGCTCCAATGGGATAGTGTCGTTCGAATATTGGGTTATATGAATTTCCCCCCTCATTTTATTGCTTGGATTTATGAGTGTATGTCTACCCCTAAATATTCAATAGTCATTAATGGGTCATGTGCGGGATTTTTTAGTAGCAGGCAAGGGATTAGGCAAGGTGATCCTGTCTCCGGATATATATTCATCACTGTTATGGAGCTTCTTACTCAGTTGTTGATCAGACAGATAGGACAAGGCAGGTTTAAAGTTCATCACAAATGCAAAGATCCCCTGATCACATCGTTAATGTTTGCTGATGATTTGGTCATCTTTTGCAATCCTGATATGAATACTATAAGGTCTATATTCCAAACACTTGAGCAGTTCTACAACATGACAGGTTTAAAAATTAACTTGTCAAAATCTGACATCAAATTGGCGGGTGTTGGGCCGGAAGCAATCTTGCAAATCGAATCAATTTCTGGTCTATCGAACAACAGGAGTACCATTTCTTATTTGGGCCTCCCTCTCACTACCTCGAAAATAACTATGAATCAATGCCTTCCATTATACGACAGAATAATCTCTAAATTGGACTGTTGGTCTACTAGAAATCTCAGTCAAGCGGGTAGAGTGACTCTTATAAAGTCAGTCATCTGTGCTATGCAAGTGTATTGGGCGAGAATGTTTGTTATGCCGGCCAAGTTAATTAAGATGATACGTTCTGCATTCATGAAATTTTTGTGGACTGGCTCGACGGTTGGAAGATATGTCGCTCCTATTCGATTCTCAAAAACTGAACGAGCGATTAGAAAGGGAGGACTCGGCATTCTTAATATGTCGATATGGAACAAAGCTGCCTACGCCAAGCACGTGGACACGTTCTTTAACTCTCAAGTTAGCTTGTGGGCTGATTGGTCCAGAAAGCATGTCACTAAAGGAAAATGTTTATGGTCATTGTACAGACCGCAAAATATGAGTTGGACATGGCAATCTATTTACAAGCTTATTGAATCATTCCTGCCTTTGATTCAGTTCAGCAGCTCTCCGCAATACAATACATCCTTCTGGGATGACCCATGGTTGGAAAGAGGATTTATTCTTCGCAGACAGCTGACGCATGCTGAGATCCTTCAATCTGGTATTCCACTTCAAGCAAAAGTGAGAGATGTGACAAACTTGACTAATTCCTCTAATCAGAGAATACAATGTCTTTGGAACCAAATTCGTCAGTACAATTATAACGTTCCTTCTGATGTAATGGTAACATGGAACCGTAACAAGAAGGGGTGCAAAATTGCTGATATTTATCACCATTTAACTCATACTGATGACATGCCTAACTGTATTTGGTACAGAAAGATTTGGCACAATGATAATAATGCAAGGCAAAATATGATGCTCTGGAAAGTGTTGAACCGCGGAATTCATACGCGTGTGAAACTGAATAGTATAGGTTTTGCGGTCCCTATCCAGTGCCTGTTCTGTGATGACCTCCCCGAAACGGTGGAGCATTTATTTTTTGAATGTGATATGATAAAAGCTATTTGGATCATTGTCATGAATAGGATTGGGCGTACTGATGTGAGACAAGATAATAGAGTTGAATGGAATGCTATATATAATGCTACTGGTATTAAGAGCTCTAATAAGAGAATATTCACCTGCATTCTCAAATGTTTTATACATGCAGTGTGGACTGAGAGAAACGTGCGTGTATTCAAGTCTGAAAATGCCAGGAATGGTCCTTTGCTTCATGCATGGATTATGAATGTTATCCGTGATGGCATCAAGATGCTTCGTTTCACTTATGATCCTGGTATCTTGCATGCCTTCTCGCTTTCTTCTTAGTTTTCGCATGTATTTTTATTTTTTTCTTTTCGTTTTTCCAGTGATTGTTGCACTATGTTCCCTCGTTGTTTTTCTTTAAGCGTTTGCTTATGTCTGTATTTGTCTCCCTAGTGCTTCAATAAAATGGTAGGGGACCATTCAACCCCGTCGGCCATGCCAAAAAAAAAAGAATAGTAGATGATAATTTTAAAGAAAAATAGGGTTGAATCGAATCGTCAAAACCAAGGTAAATTATAATTTCGGACTTTAACAATTTATTCTAATGCCTCATAACTATAAACTAAAGGCTTTAGCTCTTCAATCATTGTCTTTATACTTGTGAGTTTTGAACATATCTAAAACTTGAACTTTAGTCTTTATACTAATCAGTCTTCATGCAAATCATTTTGAACCTATGTAATATTTTGCAATATATACCATACAACTTGGCAAAACATTAATATCTATATCTATAATCAATTCTTAGGTATTAACAATCTTCTCATTTTTTACAATGACAACGATGCAAATATTTCTATATATAAAATATAATATAACTCCCCCTGTGTTAAATAAACCCCCTTAGTATATGCCTGTTTATAATTTATATTTTTCTCCCCCTTTGCCATCAATAAAAATGAGTGAAAAACAAAACTCCCCATAAATGTGATATACTTATGAATCATGGAATCAAAATACATTTAAATGCAGAATAATTTAAATAATTATATATATATATATTTAATCATATACTAAAGACATATATCAAAAACATTATACTTTTTGTATTAGCTTTATAATAGAAAAAACTATTTTCCAAAAGTTGTCAGGTATGTCGACATATGCTTCCTGGGTATGTCGACATATACAGGAAAGTTTTATTTTCATTTTTCTTTTAGTTTTGTAAGTAAAAATTGTTATTTCTAGATTTCTACAAACGAAGATATTCCAAGTTCTCTTCTTAATTTTATGGAAGTATTTTGTGTCGGTGGTTTAGTTAAAATCAGCTATTTGATTTTCTGTATTTATTAATTCTAGTGTAATAATTTCTTTGTTAACGTTATCTCTCAAGAAATGTGTCTTATATCTTTATGGTTTGTTCTAGCTGATGTTTCAGATTTTAAGATAAATTTATTGTACTGGTATTATCACAATCTATTGGTGATTGTTTTCAATTAAGACCGAAATCCTTTAGGGTTTGTTGTATATAGATAAACTAGTGTGTGGCCCGTGCTACGCACACGGGCAGTGTTGGTACCTTTAGCTCGACAATTGTTTGTGGAAAGTGGTTGTTTCTTGTTTTCAGTTATTATACGTCTGTTAGCTATACGCCATTTTGATTGTTTTATTCTTACTTTTTGTGTACAGATAAGATGTAGAGGTAAACAAATATCCGGAGTAGGTGATGTTGGAAATTTAGTTTAAAACATTATAATATTATTAGTAGATAGAATAGTACTTGATACAATAATATGAAGGTATAACTTCTAAATAAATGATACAATCTCTGATTTTTAATTTTATATACGGAAACATTGCATACAATTTTATATCCAAGGAGTTGGCTTGATTAAGCATTCGCTTCTACATCCTTTTGAACGTTATTGTAGTGCATATAAATGATACATCAAATTTTATGGAAACAAAAATTTCCAATTAACTGGTAAAGTGAATTGATAAATACGTCCTATGTTTTATTATGTAGCAAACAATGGGACTCATTATGTAAAGCAATCGTTGAAGTTAACCGTTATTCCTTCACAAAATTATAAAAAAATCCAGTTTCCTTTGAATATATGTTTGGTAAACATATAAATTACATTAACAATGAAGGAGTTTTGTACTTTGGTTACATCTTAAATGTACAATCTCAAGTTGATATTGTATCTCCTACTTCTGAAACTCATGTTCGTGCAGTCCTACTCTTCTGTTTCAAGCTTTCGACTGTGCATACACACCCTCTATCCTTGTTAATGAACATCCTGCTATTGTTACTCATCCAAATGCTCATAAAGATTCTCAAGTTGGTCTGGTGCCAGTGCAAGTTGCAGATCCTCTCAAGCATGCTCGAGTTGCTGCCCTATCAGCTGCGCAAATGCTCTAGGATCTTCATGAAAATTATAATTTAATGTTCTCTAATGCAATATTATATGGATTAACTCATGTCTATATACATCCTGCAAGTTTTAATATGTTGTGTGGATTAACTCATGCTCAATTTCCCCATGCTCCTACCATCGATCGTCAACCTGGCCTATCGGATCATGTTCAGTATGTCGTAGAAGCTTGTGCATCATCTTATGCACCATCAAATGCTCAAACAATTGATGATGCACCTCATCCCCATGCCACTACTACTGTTGAACTTTAATCTGATGCTATGTTGCTTGGTTTGCTTACTCCTATTGCTCGATTGCCTGATGATGTGTGCACATTCTTCCGCAAATCATGCTCTAGCCCCCACTTCTATTCATGCACACAACACAGTTGTTTCAACTAGTAGTACCTAGTTTGCTGGACTGGATATTCTTATGGTCGAACATTCTTATAGTTTAAGATCACCTGCAGTTCATGTTTCTGCTCTCATTTTCGACCAATCTCCTCTTACTCTTGCTCAAACTTCTGTGGCCTCAGTCGTTTCCCATTTCGTTTAATCGGATGCACATACTGATGACCATTCCGATCCTCATTTTTCTACTCATGTTCGGCCAGAACACCACTAGACTTTTGACAATGCACCTGTTATGCATGTCTATGATCACATCCTCAATTCAAAAGATTGCACTTTCACAGAAACTCTCTCGCAATGTGCATTTCATGCACAGTCTGATATTTGGTCTAATGCATAAGTGCACAGTTCGAAGGATACACATTTCCAAGTTGTGGAAATGCACATGGATTGGAAAACCACATGCCTTTTGTATCCTAACAGACAACATTTTATAACCCTTCTCGGAGTTGGAGAATTTTTTTTAACATGGGTTCAACTTCTTGTAATGCTGCATAAAATAAGAAAACTGTTAAAAACCATCCCACTTTCATAAATATCTAGTGAAACATATAGCCAATATAATGAGCTTAAAATGGTATTATATGCTAACCATTGTCAACTTTGTTGATGGAAAATTTCTTTGACTGATTTGAATTTTCATAACTTCAGTGTATAAAGAAGAGTTATATTAATAAATTTTATACCATAACTAAGGTTTTTTATGGTGCAAAAAGATTTCAGATAGCAGAATGATGTAGTGATGTTTTATTTTATTTTCAGAGTAAACCAAATAAATCATAAAAGCTGTGAAAAGCAGTAAAGTTAAAGTGATCCAAATTTATCAAAACATAAGCATTATACCTATTGTCAGTTGGATTAGTAAGTACTGCAAGGTACATTGGCTATCAGAATCATTTTTTTCTTACATTCACTATTTTACATCTGCACATGGGTACTTTTAAAAGGAGAATATTGCACTTATGCTCCTTGCATTGATCCTATGCTACACACCTCATTTTATTTTTAAATCTTATTTAAATACATTTTAGTTCAACTGCCAAACCCTCTGAATAAACAAAACCTAAAATGAAACTTGATAGAAATTATAGAAAAAAACTCCCTTAACTGTGCTTTGAACTCAACATGAAAAAATGGCTCAAACCAAAGAAAATGAATGTAAAGGTTCCTAGTCGCTTGCTTAACTACCTAATCACATATTTATATTATACATTACAAAACCTATTCATCATCACAATAAAAATCAAAATCAATGCTATAATTTTGCATCTCAAAATATCTTTCCAAGCATTTTATTCTTTATGTAGATTGATTTTTCATTACGTTTCTTTCTTTTATACTTATTTAGTTATGTCTAAAGAACTTACAACAACATCACAGTAAAATACTTTATTTATTGGTTTTCAATGTACATGTTTACTGATATAATTATTTGCAACAGAAATTACTTTACAATTAACTCTTGATGAAGAGCAAAGTTTACAATCACCATAACTTTTTTATGACTTAATTACTGATTTTGCATCCAAAAACTAATTCACCAACGTACTGCAGGTACATTTTGTCCAAACGAATAATAGCTTGCGCTGCAAATTACTGGATAAAGAATTTTTTTATCCTATTTCCTCCTTATTTTTACCAAAAGCTCAGTAGAATCAGCAAAATAATAAGCCACTCCAATTAGCTTAAAGTAGATTCCAAAGTCAACTAATAATAACATAAGTTGTATCATAAGATGTGTACGTATATACATTTATGCATACACACACACATTTGTGTATATACATATACGTCTACACACACATATATATAGGAGTGTTCAATGGCACCGCAAATAGTGCAGGACCCCTATAGCCTCCTGATTTTCACCGCACAATTCGAATTGAATAATATAGCTTTCCATATTATTTACTTTGGGTTGTGTGGTGGAAATCAAAGGGTCATAGGGGTGCTATTGAACACTCCTCATATACATACATACATACATACATACGTATATATACATACATATATATATGTATATGTATATGTGTATATATATATATATCTGTGTGTGTATTTGTGTATACACACACACATATGTGTATATCAAGGTTTGAGGTCTCGACCGAAACGCCAAGATTACGGTCGTTCCGTTTATGTTTTCGTACGGACCGAAAGGAAACCAAACTGAAATTCAGGTTAAATAAAAAACTATCGAACTTCAAATTTTACAAAAAAAATCTCTAAAAAAGAAGTAATTTGAGTTTCAAATATATGAATATTCAAATTTGCAATTCTAACATAGGAAACATATACATTCACAAAATATGTGAACCAGGTAAGTAAAAAGGTTGAAAAGGAAATAATAAATAAACATTTTTTAATGTTATAAATATTTATAATTAATTAACATTGCTCTTTTATATTTTATTTTTAAATTAAATATATATGATATGTTTTGTTTCAATAAATTAAACAAATATATGTGTAATTATATGAAAAATAAATAATGATATATAAAACTGAAACTGGAGTCGAAATTCCCGAAATTTATTAATTACATCGAAATTCCTAAAATTATAAAAGACCGAAACCGAGATCTCGAAACTTGTATATAATGATTGAGGAAGTTAATAACAACTCACTTTTAGCACCCTTTTAGCTCAAAGGTAAAGATAAAAGTTCCGATGGTGGATGTTGACTCAACTTTAGAAAGGTCAAAAACTTCACTATGGTTACATTTTTGTAGAGTTGATATTAATGATATAGATTAAACATCCTTAATAATTTATAGCATTTAACTTATTATAGTTTGAAATATGACAGGGTTGTTTCAAAAAGTGGGTGACATGGAACGTTCGTCATATATATACATATAGATTGATATATACAAATTGATTGGACCGGCTGCATCTTTGTGTTACACCTTTTGTGCTATACCCCTTATGCTAGACCTTGATGTCTTCTGGGAGTTATGGTATTTGAAATGAGCTTAAAATTTGTGCATATTTTTTTATACCATTTCATTTCAATAAAATTTAATTTATTTGGGTACATGTCATATTTTGAAAGAGTATGTACTTCAAACCGGTGGTTAATCAATGGTTGACAGTAATAAAAACTTCTTTAGAAACTAATTTTTTAAAATGATTTCAATTTTTGTGAAAATAATCTTGAATATTATTATCCATCTATAAAATCTAATTCATAACAAATTGTATAGCTCAAAAATTTATTTCGGGGTAGCAAAAGGATGTAGTTAATACTTCTTTTCATAGTACTTTTATTATACAACACGTTTAAAGTAATGACTGATACTTCATAAAGCACTATTTTGGATACTTTATAAATAACATATAGAACAATACTATATAAATCACATATAAAAAGCATATACAATAGTATTGTAGAATAATATAGTCTTGGTGAGAAGCTGCCTCATCAATTCTAATGAGAAGGCACCTATATCTAAAGTTGTTATTAGTTACTAAGAGCATACCACAATTTCAATAACCAATTTGAACCTCCAACATTAGAAACTTCTCATTAAAAATAAACAGAGGATTTTTTTTAATTATTTAAGTTTATAATGTCAGTATGGTATTGGTTCTTTATAATCACAAGCAGTTTGGAATATTTCATGTTATGGTACTTGAAAGGGATATACAAAAGGGGCATAAATGGAGAAAGTTCAACGAAAGAAGAATGCGTTTTTGTTATACGAAAGAGGCGAGAAACGATGGATGATTTTATGTTTATATTGTATTTTAAATTTATTAAATGTCTTTGAGTAACTATTAACAAATGAGATTACATTATAAATTAATGTAAAATTGCAAATTAAAAAATAGATACATTGACAAAGAAATTTGTACATCAAGATTAAAAAAATAAAATAGATGTGTACAAAAACAGAAAAGAAAATTATAAGTTAGAAAGTAATAGGGTAAAAAGCGAGTAATTGTTTTTTTAGCAAATGTTTGTCACTACCCAAAACTGCCATTATGAAGGGAATCAAGTGGGGTGGCAAGCCCCCTTGGTGAGGGTGCAGGAGCAACGTTGCTAGGAACAGGGTGTCTGTCTCGTCTTCTTCCAACAGTCCAATTTCCTTGCACTCCAACACAAGGATAAATGGAGCTTTGCCCAGTTTATAATTTATGACCCATCGGACCATTGAAAAAATAAATTCCCAATTCAAGTTTGAGAACACACCCTATAAGGTTTCATAAGAGGACGGCTGTGAACTATTTTTCATTTAACTCTTCTCTTTCTCTCTATAATTTTAGAATTTACATTTTTTCTCCTCAGTTAGTGTATACTTATTGTAGTACTTCTCATACGTAATTATATTTTATTTTCAAAGCTTAAAAAGAAAGTAGCCTTCCTTTTTTTCTTTTCCCAACTCTTTTAAAATGGAAATAGAGTAAACAAAGTGATATAAAGTAATTATGTTAGTGATTGATTGGAGTTTTGATCTACCACCAAACAGTTGATCTTCCAAAAATATTCAACAATTTTTGAGCCGTTATATACTGTTCATTAATGGATAACTATATTTTGAAAACCTATTAATTTACATCAACGATAATAGAGCAAGTAAACCTATGCTTGGAAAATGAAAATTGTACTCAGTACCAGATACAGTTGTTATTCGTAAATTAACATTTTAACATTCACGATATGAATAATTAGATCCATCATAGTTTTTCCACAACTCAATCTTGACACAATAAAATATCTTTTAAGATCATCAAATGCTAGATTTGTGTGGCCTGATTGATGTGCTATATCTCAAAGAACATGAATTCATTGTAGAAATATGCAAGTGAGTTCTCCAACTTACCTAAAACCATGATTGGGTAAATAGTCATATTAAAATAAATTAGCAGTAAATTACTAAGAACACTATAGATTTGTCATGTACACTGCTTACTGCATGTGTTATAAGTGCCCAATTACATTGAACCAAGTTGAACCTATGCTTATATTCCAAGAACAACATGTAAAATAAGGTTGATGTGATCAGTAGATACCTGCCAAACAGATATTGAGAGTTGAATTAGGTGCTGAATAACACAAATTCTATCTTAAGACTTAGTGGATGCACATAAAATCAGTAAAAGCACTACATATAAGTACAAATTATTGATTTTTTGATGCACAAATTGAAAATATTCAATTGAAAATCCCGTTTACTCTTTACTTCAAAGAACATAGGTATACCATTTCATATATAATGATAAATTCCAAAGTTGAGATGTAATATGTAATACAGAACATGGTAGCTCTTACAACAATGTGAAAAAATAGCAATTTCACCAGAAATAATGAGATGATAAATGAGAAAAGAAATAATGCACTAAAGTAAGGAAAATATATATCAGCTTAAAAGATAATGTTCTCATTAATATCTAGTAATTGTGTCAAAACATCTTACGATTTTCAAATAGATACAATATTTCACGAAGTTGGAATCCACAATTTACATAATTTGTGATATCATTACCTACCGTAGTTAGCGTTCATCAATTTTTCTATTCCAATCATACAATAAATCGGCATATAGTATTTTTCATAATAAAACAACATGGTATCCTACCTATTCATTAAATGTAAAATCAACGGAGTGCTATATTCAAATGTAAAATCCGAGAATGAAATTGTAGTAAATTGGTGAAAGGTATGAGAAACAGTAAAAGTGGTATATAATAGTATGAATAACTTACCTACAATCGATTGATGAAGAAGAGGATAAGATGATGAAATTCTGGACAACACACAGGCAGATGCAAAAATTTGGAATAAAGATGCGATTTTCTGCTCGTCGACCACAACCGTAATCCTCATTAACAAAGTATAATTGATTAAGAAAGGTAAAATTAGAAAATCCCCCCAAATCCAAGTTTTTGTGTTGTTATGAGAAAACCAAAACTTCTCCCAAATCAATCTTTTCGAATGGTGCCGCATACCTTATTAGGGTAGAAAATAACTGCGGCAGTGACGATGAAAATGGGGAAAGTTGAAAAAAGCGAAGAGGTTGCAAGAACCGGACGTAGTGGAAACGTGTTGGGTGAAGAAAGCAGCCAGTATGCCTGATAGTTGGAATAAAGCTGTAGCGCCACTTGGCAAGATGTGGTTTAAAGCAAATTGTGGTTTCTCCTTTCCAATATACGTAATAGATAGATAGATTGGGAATAGGCTAATGCTACTGATTTATATTCTGCCTTAGTAGTGGATAGATATACATAATTTTACTTTTTTATAAACCAGGAAACAAGTGAGTGTCCTAAAAAGTGTCAAGTTCAACTTATAATTTTTCGGTCTGATTTGCATCCTTCATAGTCAGCGTCACTATACGATACTAAGTCAAAGGAGTCTTCTTTTGGGTAGAAGATTCTATATTCTATTGCGTTATTTACATATCTTAGAATACGTTTTACAACTTTTAAATGATTTTACTTAGGTTGAGATTGATATCTTTCATAGAGACATACACTATGCATTATATCAGGTCTAATTGCAGTTCTATAAAGCAAAGATCCTATCATACCTACATTTTCTTTTGATTTACATTTTTTAAATTTTCTTCCTTATTTAGTTTTTCATTAGTTGCCATGGGAGTTAGCTTACCACTAGTATTAGACATACAAAATTTCTTTACTAGTTCCTTAACATACTTTTCTTGATTTATAAATATACCATTGTTTGATTGTCTTATTTGTAATCCTAAAAATAAAGTTAGTTCTTCCATATGACTCATTTCAAATTTCTTAGTCATTATATTAGAAAATTCTTTATTAAACTGTTCATTTGTTGACCCAAAAATAATATCATTGACATATATTTGTATAAGTTGAATTACATTATATTTTTTAATAAACAGTGTACTTTCTACTTCTTCTATTTTAAAGTTAGATTGTATTAAATAAGATGTATGTCTTTCATACCCGGCACTAGGAGCTTGTTTTAAACCATATAAGGCTTTCTTTAATTTATAAACATGATTTGAAAGTTTTTCATCTTCGAAAAGTGGGGGTTATTCTACATAAACATCTTTTTTAATAAAACCATTCAAAAGGCACTTTTGACATCAATTTGAAATAATTTAAAATTATTATGATTTGCAAAAGCAAGTAGAATTCTAATGCCCATTAATCTAACTACAGGGGTCAAGATTTCATTAAAATCTATACCTTCTTCCAGACTATAACCTTGAGCAACTAAACGTGTTTTATTTCAAATGACTTATCCTTGTTCATTCAATTTATTTCTATAGATCCATTTAGTTCCTTCTACAGGTTTATTTTTAGGTCTTAAGACTAATTCCCAAACATTATTTCTGGTAAACTAATTTAGTTCTTCTTACATAGCAAGAATCCATGAATTATCTAATGATGCTTCCTTTGGATTTTTAGGTTCGTTAGTTGGGATAAATGCTACATTACTCATTTTATTTAATTGATTTGTTGTTTTTACGACCGACTCTATATTTCCTAACCTATAGGATGATCTTTCAAATATTTTGTTCTTTTATTTATATTTGAATTATCAGAGTTATCATTATTATTAGTGGTTTCATTATCAGTAATTTCATTATTTTTATTTGGTTAATATTTTCTTCTTTATCAATACTAGTATTATTTACTTTAAAATTTTCATCAAATGAAACATGTAATGTTTCTTCAATGGTGTTAGTTTTTATGTTAAAAACTGTATAAACTTTACTTCTAATAGAATAGCCAATAAAAATTCCTTTATCTGCTTTACATCAAATTTATCTAAATTATCTTTTGTATTTAATATAAAACAACCAAAAACTCTAAAATAAGACACTTTTGGCTTTTTATCATAAAATAATTCATATGGATTTTTCTTTGTCAAAATTCGGATTAAGATTCTATTTAAAATATAACATGCTGTAGCAACTGCTTCAGCCAATTTTTTTTTTAGAAAATCATGATCATGTAGCATAGTCCTAGCACATTCTTGTATAATTCTATTATTACATTCTACTACTCCATTTTGTTTGGGTGTTCTAAGGAATGAGAAGTTATGTATAATTCCTTCCTTATTACAAAATTTTTCAAAATTCTCGTTTACGATTTTTCCTCCATGATTACTCCATATTATTTTAATTTTAATTGATTTTTGGTTTTGAATTCTCTTAGTGAAATTTTCAACATTTCAAGTGCATTACTTTTATGTTTAAGGAATATTGTCCAAGTATATCTTAAAAAATCATCTACTATTACTGTTAGCACCAAAATTGGTCACTAACCGCGTAGAGAAAGATTGTGTAGAGATATAAGTGATGAAATCAAATTAAACAGAGAAGACAATGCTAATTTAAATGCTGAAAGTAAGAAAACCAAATTTATAGTGGTTCAGCGTAATTGCCTACGTCCACTTTAACTTTTATTGATCCTCTTAGTTCATGATTACTAATACAATTCGTGAATCAAACGCTTGAATGAAGTTGTTAAGTAGAGGAGATGAGTCTCAAAAATGGCAGAGTTTCCCCGGTGTTCTCTCCTCCAAAAAAGGATCCTCTTCACTGTGACCCTGCCCCTCTATTTATAGACAAAGATGGGCTGGACTTCCCAAGTGGGCTTGGTAGCCGAACGCTCTAACCCAGGTGTAGTGTTCGCTGCATGTCGAACCAGGTATGCCGAACGCTTTGACGCCGAACAGTCCTTTCCATGCCGAACGGTCCCTTCCATGCCGAACAGTCCTTTCTATGCTGAATGGTTCATTTGGTGTGTGGGAAGTGCAGGATGGTTGCAGTTGAAGCCGATCGTAACTCTATCTGAAACTCTTGATCGAATGATGCATGCTGGCCGAATGATAGTGTCATGTTGAGTAGTTATGTCCACCGAACGTCTTCTGGATGCCGAGCACTCCTGTTGCCGAGTTCTATCGATGCCGAGCGCTAGTTGACGCCGAGCATTGGTTGACGCCGAGTGCTAGTTGACGCCGAGTAGCCTGGTATGTCGAGTACTTCGCTGAGTACTATCTGATGCCAAGTGTCATGGATGCCGGGTACGCTGGATGCCGAGTACGCTGGATGCCGAGTACTTCGTCGAGTACTCCTAGATGCCGAAACTCTCTGACGCCGAGTCCCTCTGGATGCCGAGTACTTCGCCGACCACTCCTAGATGCCGAACACTCTCTGACGCCGAGTCCCTCCGGATGTCGAGTACTTCGCCGATCACTCCTAGATGCCGAACACTCTTTGACGCCGAGTGCTACCTGATGCCGAGCACTAGTTGCCTGGTCAAATCTCCAGGAACCACTTGCCCCCCAAAGTGTATTATGTGACCGAACGTGATGCGCTTTGAATCTAGTTCAGCTTACCTCGGAGGTGCCTTCTCGAGAATGTTAGTGAAGGAGGTGTGAGACGAGCATGGTTTGGACGCCGAATGATGCGTTCGAAGCCGAACAATCCTCATGTGCCGAGCGACACTTCGCTTTGAAGCCGAACGCTACGACTTTGACCGGTTCTACCGTATATAGCCTTTTCAACTTCCATCTTCTCCCTATAAAACCAGGCGTCCTTCCACTATTTTCCTTTTACACCTTCATACCTGTCACTCCCAAGAGACTTGCAATTCTCTCCAGCCAATCAGATATAAAGCCTAATTGATCTTTCCTCAAGTTCGATCTTCGAACTAGGTATCGTTCCTTCCACGATTAAATTACTTCAACACGATGTTTAGGTTCATCACGTGGAAAACGGGACATTTCTATGGTTGCATAATGTGTGGCGAGTAGAAATGGCTTGCACGTTTGGAGTCGTCGAATGGTGCATGGTAGTTGGGCCTAGCTCCTTCGCGCCGAACAAGACTGGGAGAAAAAGAAAGATGGGGTTTCGAACGGCGTAATCTTCGCCGGGCGATCTGTTCCTATCGTTCGGTGCAGATGGAGAAGGAGTAGGGTGGAATTGTAATCGAGGGTGGAGCGCTACTTTAGCCGAACAAACTAAGGCTGAACACTACCCAAATGCCGAATAGCATATGCGCCGAACAGCTGACATGCCGCACAAACACACACGCCGAACAGAATTTAGACCGAACAACATAATTGCCGAACAACTGACATGCCGAATAGACATACATGCCGAACAAAACTTAACCAAACCATATCAAGGCCGAGCAATGCAAATGCCGGACAATTATAAATGCCGACCAATGATAAATGTTGAACCATACTTAGGCCAAACACCGTAAATGCCGAACGAACAATTGCCTTGCCTAATCTACACAAGGTCAAAAGATCTAAGCACACCATCATATGACACTGACCCAGATCATTAACTCCCTAGCTTTAGTAGACTTAAATCTGGGTTTGATTAACACTCGTTTTCTGAATTTGAAACTGTAATCACCTCAAGGCGGGCTTTTTGAGACGGTCAGCGATGACGGTCTTCGAAGGCGACGACTCAAAGCTCATTTTTATATCTTTGAAATCTTTAGATTCTTATTGCTTGTACACAATTTCTTGCACTAGTTCACACACCACGTGGGGGGAAAACTCGTGTTTCTAACTCTAACGTTCAACGTTTTTTGAGTATAGCTTTCTCAAGCACTTTGCCAGGTTCGTTATTTATTAAGGATGTCAAGAAAGTCTAGCTCCGCCACTATATCCGACAGGCCTGGGCCGTCATCAAGGCCAGAAGCTGCTGATACTTCTAATCCGTCGACTTCTCCTGCTCACAACTTAGCACCTGATGCCTTGGAGGCAGCAATTCTTCTAGACAATCCGATCGATTCACAAGCTTCGAAGATCAACGAAGCCGCTCTCCGACGGATATGCTCCATTCATGGGATCCCTTTAGCCGACGTGTTGGTCCCTTCGTGACACGATCGTCCTCATCTGCCCCTAGTCGGGTATACCGCCTGTAACAAGTTCATGTGTTGGATGGGCAGCGTGCCTCCATTAAATTTATTTCTTCGGGATGTATTGCAGTATATTGATATAGCTCCGTCGCAGCTGCACCTGAACGGCCATGCGTTTCTATACGGGACCTACTTACTTTTCATGGCCGTCTTCTCTAGACCTCCAACCGCTGGCGATATCAGATGCATTTATATGATCAAGAGACGAAAAGACAGTCCTTCCTTTATGTTCCTCGAGCCGTACCACAAATGCCAAATCTTGACAGGGGCATGCAGTAAATTCGCCCTGTACAAACAGGAATGGTTTTATGTGCGTTGCCCTCCTGGTTTTGCGAGGAGATGGGTTGAAGGCAGTAAGTCTCTCTGCCGAGTCACTATTCGCATTTAACCGGAGTCATGCTTTTCCTAACTCTTTGTTTCATCTTTTCAGGTATCAACCTGCGTCCGGAAGGCCGAGGATATTCTGAAGCTGTTGAAGCCATTAGAGCTCTTCCTACCGAGGAACGAGACATCCGGACTATCATTTCAAATGAATCACTGTCGGGGTTTGTCTTGCTAGCCCCTGGTCGTCGGATCAGCCTTCCAGAAGGTGTCATCATTCCCAAACCTTCGTCCGGTAAAGGGAAAAAACAGGCCGGATCGTCGTCGCGCCGCACTCCCGATACGTACGAAGAAGGTGAGCGCAAAGAAGACGAAGCTCTTGAGACTCAAGGTGAGAATGTGGGTCCCGCTTGGAATCTGGCAGTCGAAGTTCAAGATATTGAGACGTCATCCTCCCCTTCGAAGGGAAAGAGGAAGTTAAAATATAAAGTTCAGAAGGAGAAAGTTGGTGGCACTTCAAAAGTCATGCCTATCCCGCTTGAGAAAGAGGCTTCCTCACAGCACCTGGAAAGTTCCCTGAGGGGCCTGTCGAACCTGTCTATTCCCGATGATATTCTCAATTACGGGTTTGACGATCCTGAAGCCCTCAAGTTTTCTTCGCCCGTTAAAGGCAATGCGGGAGTTCAATTCCCGGTCCAAGGAGACAACACTCCGATTAGTAAAGATAAATGAACGGGTCCGTCGGGGGGAACACTAGGACACGCATGCACATACGCATTCCATCATACACTTCATCATTTTTTTTATTTCCCAGATTTTTCCTAACTCGTTGTTATCTCCATTCTTTGCAGGTGATATGGGACGCTCTCACGGACTCGATCGCCTTCATGGCTCTTCCATATTTCATCATTCCGGACGGGACTCAGGCTCAGGCAGACGTAGGGACATGGATGATTACGAAGATAGAGACAATCGTCCCCGCGATTCGTCTCACCGTAAGAAGGCATATTCTCAATCTTCACAGTCCCGTGATCCTCTTCCTCCAACTGAGCCAGATAAAGAGAAGTCTTCACAGAAGGGTTACCAATCTGATGCTCCTCGAGAACAACACTCCGGTTCATCGAGTACAAGGCAAGTTCGAGAGCAACAAAAAAGAGCGGAACTTCCAAAGCCTCCTCCTCCTACTCCTGCGGTGGACCCAACTGTTGCGGAAAAGATGGTCGATCTTAAGGCCAAGTTTCCAAAAATTTGCTTTGACGGTTTGAAGTTCCTCCCGGCTATTCACCATATTCCTGGGCACGTGAAGCAGAGTGCCATTGCCTGCAATAACGACATCTATGTTCATCATGACGCGTTTGCGCACTTGGTGGAGAAGATCTCGGAGGTGTTCGTTGAGCGTCAACATGAGATTGATCGCCTGAAACTGGAGGCTGGCTGCGACAAAAACATCA
This sequence comes from Allium fistulosum, assembly GCA_030737815.1. Classification (NCBI taxonomy): domain Eukaryota; kingdom Viridiplantae; phylum Streptophyta; class Magnoliopsida; order Asparagales; family Amaryllidaceae; genus Allium; species Allium fistulosum. The sequence goes on along the minus strand of CM060903.1, from coordinate 1,284,632,304 downwards.
TCGAGCACCAAGACGTAGAGCTCGCTTCGTATAAGTCGAAACTGGAAGCCGCTGAACAAAGTGCAAAAGATACTGCTGAGGCAGTTACTCGCTTAGAGATGGCTCACAAGAAGGAGCTTGATGAAGCAGTCCAGCGCAGCGGTGCCCTCGCCCTAGAAAAAGACTCTGTCCAAAAAGAGAGGGACGCGCTCGTCGTGCAAGTCAGAGAGCTGAAAGAATTACTCTCCAAGGAGAAGGAGGACAAGGTAGCTGCTCAAGAAGAATCACAACGATACTGTGATGAAATCGTTGCTACTCGTCTCCTGAAAACGAAGCTCGATGACGAACTTGCTGGGGTTGAGAAAATGAAGGATGAGGCCCGTGAGGAGGGCAAAAGAAAGGCTGCGGAGGAGATTGACTCTCGTCTCGAGGTGACCGCAGAAGCTGGCAGGGAAGAAGTCAAATGCATGTTTGACCCGTTGATCGCTGAATATGGAGCCCGCGTCCTTATGCATCGCGACTTAACATTCTTGGGTGACGGCTACCTCGAATCCCTAACTGAGGCCTGGGAAACTTTGATAAAGATCAGGAAAATCGAGTCGGGCTCTGAAGAGGTCGATGAGGATGCTTTGGTGAAGGAGTTCCTTAGGGGGAATGAGCCAGCGGATTTATCCGCAGCATTGACGCTTTATAGCAAAGGCTCTCCCCTTCCAAAAGAGAAAAAATGATGAAGTTGGCCCGTCTGGGGCTGAGACTATGGCTCCTCACACTGCTGCTCCTCCCGCTGCTCAACCGGCCGGTCGGCCGACACTTGACCCGTTCGAGCAGCACGCCGGCTACGACCCTGAAGATCCCGGGCTTGGTGTTCATGTGCTATCTCCTATTCTTGAGGGTGAAACCCCACGCGCAACCGATAGCCAACCAGAACCCGGTAGGAAACTCTTCTTTTCTAGAAGTTGAAAGATCCCATCATTTTTCAGCAGTGGTTATTCGTTCTAACGCTCATTCTTTATGTTTTCATGTAGGCTGTTATGACGCCGAGCCGACTCCAAGGAGCGATGATGCCAAGGAGGAGGTAGAGAAAACTAGCGACGCTGTCCATGCGGGAGTAATTCCTGGTCCCGATGCTCAAGTGATTGGGGCGCTAGATGATGATAAGCTTGACACTTCATCTCTTGCCGAAGGTAGTGATGAAATTGAAACCACTAGCGCCTCTGAGCATACTTCACAGATGAGCATGAAGGACCGCCTCGCCATAGAGGAGAAGAAAAAGGCCGAGGTCAAAGTTGAACCTGGAATCCTAGAACTTACCGACCCGTGGAACAGACCTTTGAAAATCATTCTCCCGGGCAGGTCCAAACCACTAGATGTTCCGTCTCCTACTCCTGACTCCGCTTCTTTAGTAAGCAAGAAATCCAAGAAAAAGCGTGAAGGAGAGGAGTCGTCGGAAAAAACAAAGGAAGACAAGAAGAAGAAACCAAAGAAATAATTAATACACTCGTTCAACGAGCTTCTTGCTTAAGTCCTGTAGCTTGTATAGATAAGTTCTCAACTCTGAGTTTTGTAGGTGTAACTGTGTAACCCCATTTTGAACTATTTGAATGAAGTTTAGTTTCTTTTTTGTTTGAATGATTATCTTGATTTTCTTTTGTTTGATGATTAACTGTAGTCGCATTATCTCCCAATCCATTTTCGTGTTGTTCAAACATCTCCGGACGTGGCATATTTCTTGTTCTACATCTCTCGAGTACTTGGACTTTTTTCTAAATCTGCGCTCCGGGGATTTAGAGTAAGTTGATCCGCGTTTAGGGGATTCGGAGGTTCGCATCGTTTATACTCTAGTCCGCATTCTAGGGACTTAGGGTACTGCGATCCGCGCTCTGGGGACTCGAAGATTTGCAATCGTTTATACTTTAGTCCGCGCTCCGGGGACTTGGAGTACTCCGATCCGCGCTCTGGGGATTCGGAGATTCGAAATCGTTTATACTCTAGTCCGCGCTCCGGGGACTTAGAGTACTCTGATCCGCGCTCTGGGGATTCGGAGATTTGCAATCGTTTATACTCTAGTCCGCGCTCCGGGGACTTAGAGTACTCCGATCCGCGCTCTGGGGATTCGGAGATTTGAGATTGTTTATACTCTAGTCCTCGCTCCGGGGACTTGGAGTACTCCGATCCGCGCTCTGGGGATTCGGAGATTCGAAATCGTTTATACTCTAGTCCGCGCTCCGAGGACTTGGAGTACTCCGATCCGCGCTCTGGGGATTCGGAGATTTGAAATCATTTATACTCTAGTCCGCGCTCCGGGGACTTGGATTACTCCGATCCGCGTTCTGGGGATTCGGAGATTTGAAATCGTTTATACTCTAGTCCGCGCTCCGAGGACTTGGAGTACTCCGATCCGCGCTCTGGGGATTCGGAGATTTGAAATCGTTTATACTCTAGTCCACGCTCCGGGGACTTAGAGTACTCCGATCCGCGCTCTGGGGATTCGGAGATTTGAAATCGTTTATACTCTAGTCCGTGCTCCGGGGACTTAGAGTACTCCGATCCACGCTCTGGGGATTCAGAGATTCGAAATCGTTTATACTCTAGTCCGCGCTCCGGGGACTTAGAGTACTCCGATCCGCGCTCTGGGGATTCAGAGATTTGAAATCGTTTACACGAGTCCGTACTCCGTATAGGGTAATGTAATTCGTCATCTGGTCATGGGGTATAGAAACATTAGCGATCTGTGGAAAATACGGCTTCAAGCCTTTATTAGTGAAAATCAACTAAACTGCTCGATTACAACTTTAAAAAGAAACTAAGTTATGACTGAACGGAAACACGTAGGAAATAAAAGTGCCTAAAACAAGAAAGAAAACATGCTAAATGTAATAGTGCCGCAGATGTTCACTGTTCCATGCTCGGGGGAGTGTCGTGCCATCAACGGTCGCTAGCTTGAATGTTCCCTCTCCGAGCTTCCGTTCAATGGTGTACGGACCTTCCCAGTTGGGATTCATACGTGATGGTACCGGGAAAACTCGTTTCAGAACGAGATCACCCACATCAAAGATCCTTGGGCGGACTCTGCCGTCGTAGTAGCACTTGACTCGGTGCCTATGCGCTGCCGCCCTTAATTCGGCTTCTTCATGCTTTTCATCGATGCAGTCCAGTGATTCCAACAAGAGATTTTGGTTCGTCTTGGGATCATAGTATGTCACTCGGTGTGATGGAACTTCAAGTTCCACGGGTATAACGACTTCGGAGCCGTATGCCAAGGCGAATGGAGTGTGGCCGGTCGTGGACTTGTGGGTAGTTCTATATGCCCATAATGCTGTCGGGAGTTCATCTACCCACTTGCCTCCAACCTTCTCCAGACGCTTCTTCAGTATGGACTTGATTATTTTGTTAACGGCCTCGACTTGTCCGTTAGCCTTCGGGTGTGCAACGGCGGCAAACTTTTTCTCGATGCCGTACTTTAAACAGAACTCTCTACTTTCAAATTGCATCTCGTTGTCCGTAATGATGGTGCGAGGAAGGCCAAAGCGGCATATAATGTTTCGTACAACGAAGTTAATGACCTTCTTAGAGGTGATTGTGGCCAAAGGTTCTGCCTCCGCCCATTTTGTGAAATAGTCGACTGCAACTATCGCGTATCTCGCGCCACCTCTGGATATAGGCAAAGAGCCGATTATGTCGATTCCCCAGATTGCAAATGGCCAGGGACTAACCATTTGCGTGAGTTCCGTTGCTGGAGTCCTCGGTATTTTCGCATATCTTTGACACTTGTCACACTTTCTTGCATAGTCTGCGGCGTCCCGGTTTACGGTTGGCCAGTAATATCCATAGCGGAGGATCTTTTTTGCTAGCGTTTGCCCCCCAGTATGGTCGCCACATTCCCCTTAGTGAACCTCTCTTAAGACCCGCTTTGTCTCATCATGAGCGATGCATCATAATAATGGGACTGAGAATCCTTTTCGATACATTGATCCATCCTGCAATACGTATCGCGCGGCCTTTCGAAGGACCTGCCGTCTTTCGCTTCTTTTTTCTGGTAAAGCCCCGGTCGTCAGGTACAGTTTGAATGGGGTTATCCACGATTCCTTCTCGATTTTTGTTTCCAACACGCAATCGACTTTCATCTCGTCTATGCTCGGGGCATGCAAGACTTCAACGGGATACAATCCCATTTGCTGTGCATCGCCGGTACTCGCAAACTTAGCCAATAAGTCGGCTTCTTTGTTCAGTTCGCGCGGGACATGCGAAATGTCATAACGCTCAAGATTTGATAGTAGTTCTTGGACCCGAACAAGGTACGGAGCAAGCTTTCGTCCCTTTGCTTGGTAGTCTCCCCGCACTTGATAAACCACCAACTATGAGTCACAAAAGATTTCAACTGATTTAATCCCGAGTTCTCCGATGAGCTTCAAGCCCGCAATCAGTGCTTCATATTCTGCTTCGTTATTTGTAGCTGGGAAATCAAGCTTCAAAGCATAACAGATTGATCGGTTTTCCGGAGTTATAAGGACTACGCCTGCGCCGGAGCAACGGTCGTTTGATGCCCCATCAGTGTATAATTTCCATCGGACGGGGGGAATGACGTCGTGATTATCCGGTTTGACGGGAATGGTAAACTCAGCGATGAAATCTGCTAATGCTTGCCCTTGGATGGCTCTTCGTGGTAAGTAGGCGATATCGAATTGGCTCAATTCGATGTTCCATTTTAGCAATCTTCCAGAAGTTTCCGGCCGTTGGAATACCTGCCTCAGGGGTTGATCGGTATAAACACTGATTGAGTGTGCTTGAAAGTATGGGCGCAGCTTACGTGATGTAATCACCAAGCAATAAGCCAATTTCTCGATTTTAGGGTAATTCCTCTCCGCCCCCGTTAAACGCTTGCTGACATAATACACCGGCCTCTGGACTCGATCCTCCTCACGAACTAAAGCCGCACTTATCACATGCGGGGATACAGCCAAGTATACGTATAGCATCTCGTGGTTTACTGGTTTTGACAGCACTGGTGGACTCTCCAGATGCCTCACCAGATCCCGGAAGGCTTCCTCACAACTAGGCGTCCACTCAAAATTCTTCTTTCCTTTCTTTATTATGTCAAAGAATGGGATGCACTTGTCAGTTGCCCTGGATATGAATCGACTTAACGCAGCTACTTTTCCATTTAAGCTCTGCACCTGCTTTATAGTCCTGGGCACTTGCACATCTCGGATAGCTTGGATCTTTTCTGGGTTAGCTTCGATTCCTCTAGCATTGACGATGAATCCCAAAAACTTCTCCGATGCAACGCCAAAGGAACACTTCAGAGGGTTGATCTTCATCCCATAAAACCTGAGTATGTCGAACATTTCAGCCAAGTCTTGAATGTGGTCATTTGACCGTCGTGACTTCACGAGCATGTCATCCACATAGACTTCCATCGTTCTACTCAGTTGGTCCTTGAACATTCGATTCACTAAACGCTGGTAAGTCGCTCCTGTGTTCTTCAATCCAAAGGGCATCACTACATAGCAATAAAGCCCGACATTCGTAACGAAGCTGGTGTGTTCTTGGTCTGGAATATGCATCGGGATTTGGTTGTACCCGGAGTATGCATCCATGAATGATAACAGCTCGTGTCCTGCGGTGGAGTCGACCAACTGATCGATCCTAGGCAACGGGAAACTGTCCTTTGGACATGCTTTGTTCAAGTCGGAATAATCTACGCAAGTCCTCCACTTCCCATTCGCCTTTTTTACCAGCACGGGGTTGGATACCCATTCAGGGTAGAGGGCGTCGCGGACGAACCCATTTGCTTTGAGTTTGTCCACGTCCTCTCCGAGAGCAGCGGACCTCTCCGGGTCCATTCCTCTCCTTTTTTGTTTAACCGGGACGTATTTCGGGTCTATGTTCAACATATGACTCGTGATGGCGGGAGAGATCCCACACATATCAGAATGCGTCCAGGCGAAAACATCAAGATTCGCCCGGAGGAAGTCGCTAAGGTCTTCAGTTATCGCGGGGCTAAGCTGTGATCCGATCTTTAGTATTCGCGAAGGGTCGTCACGGCTAACTGAAATGTCAATTGTTAATTCAGCCGGCGCTGCCTTCTCTTCCCTGGGTTTCTCATCGTCGTCTCTCGGATCTATATCTCTGAAGATCCGAGAACTATGCCCGAGCCAGGGCTCGGGCACTACTTGTCAATCATTCGTATTAAGGATGCGGACGGGATTGTCCGCAACCTTTCCCTTCTCCCTCCGATGGGCCTCTCGGAGCTCAGCCACATAACAGGAACGACCAGCTGCTTGATCGCCATGAACAATACCTACTCCTTTGTCAGTTGGGAACTTCAAAGTTAAACACCACGGGGCTAACGCTGCCCTAAACTCAGCCAGGGCCGGCCGGCCCAAGAAAACATTGTATGGAGAATCCACATCCAAAACTACGAAGGGTAGAATTCGCACCCTCCGACGCTCGCCTTGTCCCAGTTCAACTGGTATCTCAACGTACCCCACGGCGTCGGTCGCTGCGCCATTAAAGCCGTGTATACGAGCCTTGGACGGTTTCAGGTCTTTTGTTTCTAGTTTCGTTTGGTCATAAGCCTTCTTGAAGATGATGTTGACTGAACTTCCGCAATCAATCAGAATTCTTTTCAAATATGCTGGTCCGATCGTCGCAGATATGACCATCGGGTCGATGGTTGGGGCCTCTACTTGATCAGCATCTCTGTTTCTGAACACTATATCATCCGTCATTACACGCTGCTGCTTAGCAGGGGTCCCATCATCCACGTTCGAACAGCACTCAAAATCTGCATGCTTCAGGGAGCTTGCATACCGCTCCATCTCTTGCTAATTCTTATCTGCGGGGTGAGGTCCGCCGATAATTGTATTTATGACCAGTCTGCCTACGGTTCGGGCAGGCTCCTCAGGATGACGCGGAGCTGGTGCACGACCTGGGTTGGACGTTCCCTGTCCTCCTTCATGTGGATCCTTCACAAATTCTTGCAACTTCTTTTGCCTGATCAACTTCTCGATAGCGTCGTGCAGGTGTCTGCATTCTTCCGTATTGTGCCCATAAGTCTCATGGAAGCGACAATATTTCCCGGTCCGCTTCTGTTCCTCGGTTGATTCTTTTGGACGTGGCTTTCTGTACTGAAAGGTATTGCAGGTGGATAGGTAGATGTTCTCAAGCGGCGCATTTAGCAGAGTATATTCGCTGTAGCTTGGAATTCTCGACTTCCACTTCCCCGCTTCTCTCTTCTTCCCTTGATTTCTTCCTCCAGACTCCTTAGGCTGTCCAGGCTTGTTTTGGACATTGACTTGGACCTTTCCCGAGTTGTCTCCGGACTGCTTCACAGCAATGTTGCTCTTCATAGACTCTTGGACAGGTCCTGGTGCCTTATCTCGTCGTACCCACCTATCTTCCTCTCTTCTTATGAACTGGTGTGCCTTTGAGTAGAAATGCTCTAGCGTGGTCGGAGGCTTTCCTGCCAACCAGCCTCCAAATTCAGACTCCGGATCCACACCTCTCATCACAGCCATTAGAATTGCATGATCATTGGGATTACTGACTTCAGTTTCCGCGACATGGAACCTTTGTAAATATTCCTTCAATGACTCCCCGGGACTTTGGATTACACTTGACAGAGACATTACGTCCTTCGGACGAGTAGTGTGTATCCTGAACTGCTCAATAAACTTCTTTGCCAACTCCTCGAAATTGGATACAGACCGCGGAGGAAGTCGGGTAAACCACATAGTAGCGATCCCAGATAGAGTAATTGGAAAGCATCTACACTTGGTGGCATCATTTGCTCTAGCTGAATCCATCATCCATTCGTACCTCATGACATGCTGTCTGGGGTCAGTCTTTCCCTCGTACGTAGGGATAGTTGGCATACTAAACTTCCTTGGGTACGCCGCCTGTAACACAACATCCGTGAACGGAGTGTGACTTCTTGACACTCCCCAATCATCGTTCGATAAGCCCTAATTTTCTTTCATCAATTGCCTGATCATGGCTGTCAGATCTGGTGTCTGTATGGAAGGCGGAAGGTTAGAGTCTGTTCTACGCGCCTGTCCATGCTGATGCCTCCTCTCCTGGCGATCTACCAATCGTGCGTCTTGAGGTTCGACATCGTTAGCGTTTTGATGATCTGGGCCTCCATCCTCCATTTGTACTCCGGTCCTGAAGTTTCCAGCTCTTGCTTGGTCACGGTCTCCAGCTGTTTGAACAGCAGCTTCTGCTCGTGCAGCTTCAGTTTTGCGGCGTCTGCGCCTGGGAGGTTCATCAGAGGAAGTAGAGTTGTCAGATGAGGAATAAGGAGCGGGATTGCCCCCAGCATTCTGTTGCTGCTGTTGAGTGAGCTGTGCCATTAGGTTGGCGTTAGCTTGCATTTGCTCTCCTAGTTGTCTCCTGCTTTCCCTGAGCTCTCTCATCAAGTCGTTGAACTATATTCTGGTGACAAATGGAGTTTGGTCCTGGGCGGCAATCCCTTCACCCGGAATTGCTGGTTGGTTGCTAGGTCCTGCTTGTTGCACGCTAGCAGTTTCGCGGGCATCCGCATTATGAGAAGCTGACCTGGTACGTGGTCCTGCCATTGTAGAGTTATTGGTATGAACTCTGAGTAGAATCAATGGATGTCCTATCAGTGAGTCGGATCTTCTTTGGGGGATTTGTTCAATCCAGTAGCTTCAAAGCAGATCCTTGAGGTCTGAGAATTCAATTCTCAGTAAAAGCACCAAAGTGTTAGCACCAAAATTGGTCACTAACCTCGTAGAGAAAGATTGTGTAGAGATATAAGTGATGAAATCAAATTAAACAGAGAAGACAATGCTAATTTAAATGCTGAAAGTAAGAACACCAAATTTATAGTGGTTCAGCATAATTACCTACGTCCACTTTAACTTTTATTGATCCTCTTAGTTCATGATTACAAATACAATTCGTGAATCAAACGCTTGAATGAAGTTGTTAAGTAGAGGAGATGAGTCTCAAAAATGGCAGAGTTTCCCCGGTGTTCTCTCCTCCAAAAAAGGATCCTCTTCACTGTGACCCTGCCCCTCTATTTATAGACAAAGATGGGATGGACTTCCTAAGTGGGCTTGGTAGCCGAACGCTCTAACCCGGGTGTAGTGTTCGCTGCATGCCGAACCAGGTATGCCGAACGCTTTGACGCCAAACAGTCCTTTCCATGACGAACGGTCCCTTCCATGCCGAACAGTCCTTTCTATGCTGAATGGTTCGTTTGGTGTGTGGGAAGTGCAGGATGGTTGCAGTTGAAGCCGATCGTAACTCTATCTGAAACTCTTGATCGAATGATGCATGCTGGCCGAACGATAGTGTCATGTTGAGTAGTTATGTCCACCGAACGTCGTCTGGATGCCGAGTACTCCTGTTGCCGAGTTCTATCGATGTCGAGCGCTAGCTGACGCCGAGCATTGGTTGACGCCGAGTGCTAGTTGACGCCGAGTAGCCTGGTATGCCGAGTACTTCGTTGAGTACTATCTGATGCCAAGTGTCATGGATGCCGGGTACGCTGGATGCCGAGTACTTCGCCGAGTACTCCTAGATGCCGAACACTCTCTGACGCCGAGTCCCTCTGGATGCCGAGTACTTCGCCGACCACTCCTAGATACCGAACACTCTCTGACGCCGAGTCCCTCCGGATGCCGAGTACTTTGCCGATCACTCCTAGATGCCGAACACTCTCTGACGTCGAGTGCTACCTGATGCCGAGCACTAGTTGCCTGGTCAAATCTCCAGGAAACAATTACAAAAAAATATCTATTATGTTTTGTTGATTGAACTTGTGATGGTCCAAAAAGGTCTAAGTGAAGAAGTTCTAAAGGTTGAGAATCTGAAATCATATCTTTTGATTCAAAAGAACTTTTACAAAGTTTTCCTAGTTGGCAAGCATCACATAAGTTGTTGACATAAAAACTCATTTTATGGAGTCCCTTAACAAGTTCATATCTAGCAAATTTTGATAAGTGTTTAAAATTAAATGACCAAATTTTTTATGCCAATTCCAAGTGTACTTGTTGTGGCCAAAAGACAAATATTATCACTTGACACTTTTATACTTAAGATGTAAATATTACGTTTCCTAATACAATCAAAGATCATTTTGGATTCACTATCCTCGATATGGTAGATATATTTTTTAAACTTAATTTTAAAACCCTTATCATATAATTGGCTAACACTAAGTTGGTTGTGTTTCAAATTCCTAAGTTGCAAAACATTAAAATAATAGGAGCTTTTGAGTTACTGACATTGTCGATGCCAATCACATATCCTTTTAAGTTGTCTACAAAGTTAATGATCCTCCATTTTTGTAAACTATATCCTTTAAGATCTCTAGATTTCAAGTCATGTGCCTTGAGCATCCACTAGCTAGTATCCATTTTTCCTTCTTAATTTGTAATGTATAAATATCAAGTGTCTATTCACTATTAGCCATATAACATACTTGTTTCTACAAGTTCACACTACACCTTTCCAAAACATCAAATGACTTTTCAAAATAATTAGTTCTAATCTATTTGATAGTAACATATATTTCATAACTTTATTTTTCTACAAAAGTGTTAAAAAGTGTACTAACAATATTACTAGCCATTAATTCATTTCAAAAATCAAATTACGAGTTTTGGAAACCTAATGCTCTAATACCATATGTTGGTTATGTTGTAATGGATCTTAGGGCTACTTTAGCATTAGAGGGGGTGAATAATATTTTATTACTTTATGAATCATTTTAACTTTGTTTCAGGATTTAAATCAGCTCATAGATTATCAACACAATCAAGCAGTCATAGATGCAATCACAAATAAAATAAAAGCAATAATAAAAAGTAAAGTAAAAGAGACGACACCAAGAATTTATACTGGTTCGGATTAACTAATCCTACATCTAGGCCCATTTAATATTGTACAGATTTATTTTCAATCGCCCATTTTGATCAGGTAGCAAGCAAACCAGAATACCACCTCAATTTCAAGGCAACGAGATACACCACCTTTCTCACAAGTTCGGATTAAACTCTTGATTTTTTAGGCAACAAGATCGCCCACTAGATTTAGATGGACTACTAAGCACACCCACTTGATTTGAAGGGGCGACAAGCACATCCAAACAAATAAGAGTAGAGTTGTTGATTTCCAAATACAAACAGTTGCACTTGGGATATAAGACATCATATAGCCCTTCTGATAGCGGTTTGATCTTTGAATTTCAAGAGTGAATGCTTCCAAAACTGTAAATAATTTGTAGAGAATCAATCTAGTATTGTATGGATTGATTATATGTACTTTTGAAGAATGTTGTAAGTAGTTTTCAAGAAATATTTCAAGGGATTAAGTAGTAAGGAGTAAGAAGAAAGTAAGAGAAATTTGTTAGAAAATTTGTTTCAATCCCCTTTATATAGTGAATGAAAAGATGTATCCATTTATGAAGAAGTGTGTCCAAAAGACACCTCTTTTCAAACTTTGAAAAACAAATCAACGGTCATTATATTGACATATCTAGGAGGGTATGTCGACATACCCTTGCAAATTTTGAAAATAATTTTCTCTTAAACTATTTTCAAACTTCTGTGTTTTTGTAAAATAATTTAAACATAGTTTTTAAATATTTGAACACGTAAACATAGTAAGTAGGTCAGTATGGCCAAAAATTCAAATATCATAATTTAAAGAATGGATTACATGGATCGTCATTGGAAAATATGATTTTAGAGAGTGGTTTGAGAATTTTTAAGGGTGTGTAGAGAGAGAAATTTGGAGATGATCGAAATTGGGGGTTTTGTAAAATTTTGGCGTCGTGATTGATTTCGTCTCTCGGCATTTGGTGTGGAGGAGGTGTAGGTGATGGCGTACCTGTGGAAAATGGCGTGGCGATTTTTATTTGAGTGTACGAGCTGGACCAGGTCGATTTAGGGTTTAGTGTGGTTGTTCGTGGGTCTCGGGTTCGCTTGTTAATGGCGAAGATGGAGGAAGAAGGGAAGCGTGCACACCAGGGGGATAGGTGGAGTAGGATATGGCGAAGCTATAGGTGAAGACTGGTGATGGATGGTGGACGGAGGAGGTGTGGCGAGGCGATTGTGTGTATGGTGGTGGTTGTAGATTTCAGGTTTGAAGTTCGAAATTTCGAACGAGGGTTTTGCTGCGTGTTCCAAGTGGTTAGGCGAGTTGCTCTAGTGCTGAGCGACGTGTGAAGATGATTGGCGGCATGGTTGGGTGGCCAGAGGTTGGGTGTACATTCACACCTTCATGCACAGATATGGATACGCGAATGAAAGAGGGGAGAAAAAGAATCTAAGAGGAAGGATAAAGTTGGGTTGGGTTTTTGTTTGGATGAGCCGGGTTTGTATGGGAATTGGGCCGAGAAAAAAAAAAGAAAATTTAAATAAATTTATTTGATAACATTTAAATTAAAAAAAAACAATATTTCTCGTCCATTTTAAATCCAATCAACATTCAGTTTGTTGCATCGAGACCTTATCACTGAATTTTTTTTATGAACTATTATTGTTAGGTCTTTCTATATTGTAAAATTTAATGATTTCTAATAATGGAAGTAAATGAACAAGTAACTTTCTTATGTAATTAATTATATGTTAATTAAGTAATTAATTACTAATGATCTGTTAATTTTAATTAACTAAAAAAATTATTTTATTAAATTTCTTTGGTTAACAAATAATCTGGATTTAAATATAACTCGACTTAGTTAATTGAAACTAATTCAATTCTGATTGGTAAATGGATTTAATATTGATTAGTAATCGTTGATTGAGTTAATGATCTATGCTTTGACTGATAGTGTTCTTGGATATTGATTTCAATTATTATTGTGTCTGCCATTAAGTAGCCAAACAAATTAAAGTAGATAGAATAAAACGTTGACGTGTTTTATTAGAAGTAAATCGACTTGTACTGATCACTGTTCTGAATTTCAAAAAAGGTGATGATTACAAGCGAATTAATTTCGATGGACAAGTCATGATAAAGTAAACAAATGGAACGAATTTCCAAATGTGAATAACGATACCCTGATTATAGAATCATTTATTTTAAACAGCTTGGCCTTTAAAAATTTATCGTTTTGGATTCGATGTGACCGGGACCCATCGTGTTTATGTGCGACGTGGTCTTACGAGATGCCTTTGTTTTCAAAGGATTTTAAAAATAGTAATAATTCAAATTTGGTGTGTTTTCTCACGCTGGTTTTCCAGTGTAACGACCCGTAATTTTAACACTTTGAAAATGGGATATTTAATTATTTTAAATATTCAAATGTATAATTTTCAAACTTAAACAATCATGTGTTATATAATAAATAAGAATGGTAAACTTATTTTTGATATTGAATAAAGATTTTGGATTTCCATTGTAAAATTGACAAAAGTCGGATTCTGATAAAGTAGGATAAATATTAGTGAAATTTGTTTAAAGGATAAATAATTCCTTTTAAATATATATATATATATATAATCGATATCAAACTCATTTGATAATAACAGTAATTTAATTTATAATGGTTTGATAAATATATAAAACTTGTTTTACAAAATTGACAAATTTCGTCGCATATCGATAAATCGATGTCGTATTTTTATAAGAAGATTTGGATATTGTTTTATATTATTTTTTAAGTCAAATATGCTTGTTTTAATTATTTAAAGATAATAAGAAATTTATTTTAAAGTTTGGTTTACATGAATAAATAGTTTAACAAAAACGTCAAAATGTGATCGGAAAACGTTTTGTCGAAAATCAACGTTTTATCGATTAAAAGTTGTCGCAACGTTATCGCACCTTTGTTAACATATTTGAAACATATAAATGTACACATTTTAATGCTAATCAAGTTTACTTTTACTACATAAAATTAGAAAACTTCTAGAAGTCATTAAGAAAAGTAAGTAAGAATTAACAAAAGTAAGTAAGAAAAGTCAATAGTAAACATCAAATCCAAATCACATCAAAATCCAACAAAATATTTATTTTTCTTCACTTAATCTTTAAGTGACTAAGACATAAAGTAAGGATGTGAAAGATGATGTTAAGTATTGAAAAAGTGGAGATTGCTTTAGGTTGTAGTAAGGTTGGTTTGATAATTTGGTAAGAGCTTATTTTGGTAAATTTACCACTTCTTTCTTTTTCTATAAATACCCACCTCCTTCTTCACTTTCATTCACATTTCTTCTTCTTCTTTTCTCAAGCTTCTTCATCTTCTTCCTCTTTGCTTTAATGGCTTCCAAGCCAAAGAAATAATTATAAAGAAATAATGTCAAAATATTTACAAAATATTCAAAAAGAAATGAATGTTTATTCTCTTCAAATCAAACTCCTCTTTTCTCCATATTTTACCTCTTCTTATCTCGGCCAAAACTTTTTCAAAACCGAACCAAAATGCAAAATTCTTTTTTTAAACTATGTATTTTTCCAGTGGCTACAACTTTCATGTTGACCACCTTGCCTCATTCTGAACTTAACTATGTTAAAAATCTACTTCTTTCTAGTGCATTTTCTGGCCCAGTATTTAACACAGAAAATAGGCCATTTTGTTTTGATCATAACAGATCCAACTTACGAATTTTTTTTAAACCATATAAAATTCCTATGGCTACAACTTTTATGTTGAGCACTTTTCCAATTTTGAGGTTTGCTATACCTGAAACTCAATTCTTTGAAGTGCATTTTCGGGTTTCAATTTTGTCAATTCGATAATACCTCTTCTTCATTCTATCATATCTCCCTCAAAACAGCTTGGATTTAAATGATTCATTTTTTCAAATTCAAGGGAAAAGAATTTTCAACAACTTTCTAGTTAACAAATTTTCTAAATTTTGAGATTTAGAGGGCCTAAAATTAGATACAAGATAACCTACTTTTGGGATCAAAATATTGGAAATTCAAGTTCAAAGCTCTACCGCTTCTTCTCTATACTTTCGGCCAACCTCCATCTCAATCCTCGACCAAGCTATTGGAAGGAAGAGGATGTTTTTGCTAGTGTTTAATGGAGTAGAAAGTAGTTAGTAAAGTGTTGGTTGATTAGAATGTTAGTAGGAAGTTTATCGCTTTGGTTTATGGTGAGAAACTCTATTTAACATCTCTATTTATATATATACATGTTTGATAATGTGTTATGATTGCTATGGATGCTTATATATGATTTGATCATCAAGTATTGATTGTTTGATATGATTGTTAAATTGTTTTACCAAGTCACGTTAATACTAGTCGATAAGCACAAAGGAAATCACTTTCCTTTTGAAAATGAAATGGTGTATATGGAATGCTTAAACCTTTTGGAAATATTTTTAAAATGAGTTAGAAATGTTTTATAAAAATTTAAATATGTTTAAAGAAATAAAGAAAGAAAATCAAGAATTCATCTTGTATATTTTAAAATATGTCCAAAACAATTTTCCAAAAAAATCGCGCTTTTACAGCAAAGTGACCAAAGTTTAAAATTGATATTTTTAAATGATTAAAAATATGAAATAAGTTTTATAAATCTATTAAAATGGTTTAAAAGAGATTTGGAATGGAAAATATGAATTTTCAAATAATAAAAAGCAGTTTAAATCAAATAAGCTTGTATAGCACTTTCCGCAGCACTTTGCTGTGAATTCTATAACCTTTTGAAATACAGTTTTAAACTTAACAATTCTTTCCTAAATATTTTGTGAATGATTTTTAAAGGAATAATTAAGTAATGTAAAGATGGTTTGGAAGTTTTAATAAGAGTTTGGATAAATGGTTAAGAGGAATTGTTTATACCACTTAAATGAAAAGTGAAGAATATTTAATGTAATAACAAACTGAGTATGCGGAAATGACTAGTACATTTGTCCCACCTGTGAGATCTGGGATGATAAAACAAGGTGTTTAATTAAGGTTAGGGATGGAGCAACCAGTGCCCTGAACTTACCTAGCCTATGTTTTCTCTTTTTAGGCGAGGGGTGGAATAGATCGAAAGGAAAGCCCGGATGCTCTAAAAAGATCATATTTAAGTTTTTCCAAGATAAAAGAAAAGAAACAAATTCTTTGAAAGTTAATTAACCACTTAACATCTTTTATTCGATGATTGGTACGAAAGAACCGGGAACGGATTTGGGTGATTCCTATCCGAAAACCCCTTCAAAATAATTTTCGAAATAAAACATATTGAAGACAAAGATCAGTGAAGACAAAGATATTCATGATGTAGGATTACTTTCCATTAGTCCCTGGAGGTGAAATTTACCATATCAAAGATGGCAGTAGTGCTATGTTATGAAAATCTTTGATTTGCAAGAATATGATTTGAAGTTAAGAAGGAAATCTTTGATTAAGATTTAATAAATGATTTGGGAATATTTTCCCTAGGTTAAAAGTTATAGCTTAAATATAAGAAATCATTGATTAAGATTTAAAGAATGATTTAGAAAGGTTTTCCTAAGTGAAAGAGAAAATGATTTGGAATTATTCCAAGATTTAAGAAAGGTTTAAATAAATCAAGTGATTTGATAAATGAGGCTTAAAGATTCCATATACTCTGAAAAAGAAAATGGAATAAATTGAAGACAATATATCTAAGAAAGATATTTGATTTAAATAAAAGATGAAGTGATTGATTGATGATTGATATCCACATATTCACTTTTTATCGATAATTGGATTTCGAAGGAACCCGGGTCGGATTTGGATAATCCCTATCCGAAAACCATTTCGAACCAATGTATATGTTCGAAAGTGAAGACATGTTGAAGATGATGATTATTGAAGACCGTGGATCTTTATAGCGTGAGGACTGCTTGTTGACTTGCTCTGGGTAGATCCCGAGTTATATATATCAGTGGTCTCCTCGTTGTGGAGATTTTTCGGATTGCAAGGACTACTTGCTACTAGTGGTAGTAGGAGAGGGCCTTCGGTTTGTCCTGTTCCTGGACAATTTGTATGGACGTTTGTCTGACATTGTATTTCTAACGATTACGAACATTGGTTTTTACAAACGTACATCTGTTTGGTGGCGGAGAAGGCAACTTCTCTTAGCTTAACACCCTTCCTTGAGACGTACGAGCTCAAGGGTTTTTTTTTGGAAGGCAATTAGTAGTCAACGGAAATGGCAAATGTGGCATTCACAGATGTGATATGTGCTACGTGAAAAGGTAATCGTTGCCTTAAGCCTCATCAAACCGGAAATGACTGAAACAGGATTAGATGCAGCAAGGCTAAGTTGGTCATTCCCAAGTAGGGTATGATCATCCCCTTCTAGATATATTTCTTTCCGTTATGACGTTCGGGATGTAAATTAATGTGGTGTATGGAAACGAGTGCTCGATTAAAGGTCGGTAACGACCGGGCGATGACATATTCGGTATTGTCTAGTTACAGAGGTAGGCCGGTCTTGTGTTGGTAAAGGTTCCTTTGTGATGTTCCTCGGGGCATCCATCTAGAGGTGTACCCATTCAGAAGGTAGATCCTTCATCTGGTCATTTGTATGGAAATCCATTCTCCAATAAGAACCTGCGGTTTTGTTTGTATTGGCGTAATGAATAGCCTCGAAATGCTATATGTGTAACCATTTAGGATAAGATTAATAAGTTTATTTGCAAATGTTTTCAAAGTGATGTTATTAAAAATAATATCAAATGTTTTGATATAAAAGTGTTTTAGTTATCATAAGGTAAAAACCCGTCTGTGTTTATGTGTGGACGTGGTCTTATGAGATACTCTTTCTTTTTAAAGGATTTTATTCAAAGGTTGATATATGACACTGTCATTTATTATTGAGTTTTCTCACGCTGGTTTATCAAGCTTGATCCGGGTATTTTCAATACTCGGGTCAGATCCGAGTAGTTTCAAGTTTAGTTGAAGATGGTTGGAGTTTCCAGAGGAGAGTTGGAGATCTTCATCATCATATGGACGTATTCTATTATCCGCTACATCTATTGTATTTGTTTTATTGTTTGTTAGCATTTGTAAGGGTAGGTGTTATAACTGTCCAAGCTGAATCTAGGGTAGACTCTGATATTGTATTTTAAAAATTTTCGCTGTAAAGATTATTATTGAAATAATAAATGTTATTCCATTCATGTAAGATTCTGTTCTGTCTTTACTTTCTTTCTACCCTTAATGATCCACTTATTCGTGCAATTTGAGTTGGACATGTGTGGTTTATTGTTGATTCAAAGGGTACGGAAAAACGGGCCATTACATTTGGCATCAGAGCGGAAGGTTAAGCGAGAACCTTGGCTTTGGTTCGGTATAGACTCATCAGAGATAGGGTTAGTAATACCCTAGGATGAGTAACTCATTAGAGATAGGGTTAGTAACACCCTAGAATGAGTTTGAGTGTATTATATATGAGTACGTATTTGTTAGTGACTAATAAATTGTTTTGTGTTGATTAATCTGTTTTATGATTTATGGATTTTGATTGATGTGCCTGATCACCGTTATTGATGAGGGTTCCTAAACATTTAAACATGGCGAACCGACACACTGATTTTGAAAAATTGGTGAATGAAATAATTTTACCCAGGATTATATATTGAATATAAATTATATATTTTAAAAAGTTGTATAGTTAGAAATCAGGATTAGTGAAATTTAAATATGAAAATCTTATGATTAGAATTTCACAGTTTGACTATAAGATGTTTCATAAAGATAATCGATAAGTAAGAAATTTGATAAGGTAATTAAGATCTTTAATACTTATTCCCAAATAATAAATTAAGAAATGATAATGTTAAGTTACTATCATAAATTGATCAATTGTTTGATTTAAAAGTTCAAGTACAAATACCTTGTGAATTAAGTTTCACAATTTGACTATAAGGTATTTGATAATAAGATATGTTTAAGGAATGAACATAAAAGATAAAAATGTATTTAAATAATAGAAAATGATTGTGTAAAAAGATAAATATAAAAGGAATGAGAATTTAAATTCGAGTAAAAGAATTATGGAAATTTAAATGAAGTTAACTAATATAAGATAAAATGAATTTATATAATAGGTATTATAAAGTAATGTCTAAAGGATTTTGAAAATGGTACTATTTCAAATAAAAAGAGTTTTTTTATTATAACTAATTCGATTGGCTCAAAAATAAACTAAAAATGGGCAAGAGATTTGTTCGGATGGTAAGCACTTCTCTTAAGTATTACTTTTCTTATTAAGAGAATATATGATACTATTGGTAGTACCCATTTCCTTGGATTGTTTTGGAGTTGCTCGATCTATATAATTTTCTTGTGTTAAAGAGATAATGTGAATCATTAAATTGATAAATTGATTAGTATTCTTTATAAAAGTGTTTAAACCAAAGATAAATTGGGATTGCTAATTGATAAGATAAAGCAGGATTCTCAACGATTTTGGACAGTTGTAAATTTCTAAATCATACAAAACTCAAAGCTAAGAAATTGAAAAGAAAAGATTGTGAAATACTTTGAGTAAATGAAATTGGATAAGCATAATTTATAAATGTGATTTATAAATAAAAGGATATAGAAATTAATATCGATAATTTAAAATTTGTTTTTCCAAAGTTGGAAAATTAACAATAGTATTAAAAAAATTTAGAAATAAGTTTTATAACTTATGAATTTGAGATAATAGTAAATTACAACAAAGTCTAAATTTGTTAGATAGACGGATTTAAGTAAACCAATTTGAACTTTGGGATTGGTATATACTCTTAGGATGTAAAGGTATATCATACAAATATAGATTTAAGTCATGAACTATTTATACTCTTAAGTAAAATCATGACTTTTTAAAATGTAATTATAATTTGGAAAAAGATTTAATAGTGAATTCTAGCATTAATTAAGAATTTGGACTTAAGTATTTAAAACGTGATTGATTTGCATAAGTTATAAGATGTAATAAACTTAAGTGATAGTTTTACGAAATGATTCATAAATAATATTAGTGTTAAAGAAAATATACGGAGTTGAAAGATTGTGGGAAAACTTTTTTATAAAGATAAATTATCATCTGAGTGAAAAATGGTTTCTTTAGAATATTTTCCTTTAACAAAAATATTTGAAAATAAACAATTAAAGGGATTGTATAAAGAAGCACATTTATAAAGTGTTTGAGCTTAAGATAAAGTTTTTATTAAAGTTTTTGAAAGTTAATAAATACATATACTATATGTTGATCATTTCATCACACAAATGTTGATCAAATATTCGAGTATGGAACTTTGAGGTGTTTACACCGGCCCGAAAAAGGATTTATCACTTGATTCTTGACGACGAACATTGATGAGGGTTTGTGGTTAGGTACTTTAGTTTTCTATCGTAGTTGAGAGCTATGAAAGGAAAGCAAATTTTCTGAGCAAAGAGCCTGATCAGAGTCAGCACTAGAGGATCAGATGATCGATACTAGTTTTGAAATAAAGTTGTGTATTCAAATAGGAGATCGAATAATATTTCATACGGATGATCTGTGTATATTATATGAAATTAAGTTTGAAGATAAATGTTTTAGGCAAACTTTTGTTTGGGTAATTTCGAGGACGAAATTCTTTTAAGTAGGGGAGAATGTAATGACCCGTAATTTTAACACTTTGAAAATGGGATATTTAATTATTTTATATATTCAAATGTATAATTTTCAAACTTAAACAATCATGTGTTATATAATAAATAAGAATGGTAAACTTATTTTTGATATTGAATAAAGATTTTGGATTTCCATTGTAAAATTGACAAAAGTCGGATTCCGATAAAGTAGGATAAATATTCATGAAATTTGTTTAAAGGATAAATAATTCCTTTTAAATATATATATATATAATGGATATCAAACTCATTTGATAATAATAGTAATTTAATTTATATGGTTTGATAAATATATAAAACTTGTTTTACAAAATTGACAAATTTCGTCGCATATCGATAAATCGATGTCATATTTTTATAAGAAGACTAGTGTGTGGCCCGTGCTACGCACACGGGCATTTGCTTAGATAATGAGTGAAGGAGGTTTATTGTGTGATGTTGGAAGACTTATAAGTGTTATGAATGAATTCAACTGTTTAGATATTACTACACCGAAATAGACAATTCCTAACACTTGTAAGTGTTACGAATAATTTCAGTAACGCTGTTCAAGTGTTACCGATGGCATGTGAGCAATTGAGTAATCAAATTTGTCACAGTTATAAGTATTATTAACCTACTCATTTGTAACGATTATAAGTGTTGCCATGGAAATATTTTGTAATGCTTAGTAGCGTTGAAAAATGCTTATTTAGGAACATCTACTATCATCATTACAATAACACTTATAACCGTTGATAGTCATAAATTGCATCCTATATCATTTAATTATGAAATGTTTATAAGCATTGTTAATACAAATATTGGTAACATTTTTATATGTTGCTAATAGAAAATTATGATTTTATACAGTTTCATGCACAAATAACATTAAAATTCTTAAAACAAATGGATATAACATAAAATAAACAGTAATTTTCATATGATTCATCATACTAATTCAACATAAAATTTAAAATGCCTTCATATCTCAAATACAACCATGTCACAGTTAGATAATACTATTATATGAACCACAAACTGTATAATTTCAAAACACAACAATGTATCATGTCCAAATTAAAAAAGTGAAAATAAAAAAAAGATCATGGTCTCAGTTAGGACTAAGCTGTAACAACCCTGAAATTCAGACCCAGTTTAAAATTTTAAAATCGTTTATTTAGTGTAGAAATTCGAATTTTCACAAACAACTTCCGTTGCTATTCAAACTTCACATTTGGAATGCGTCTAGATAGACATATGCGTACGCCAAATTTCATTGAAAAATATTGAAGTTAGTTTCGTTCGTCGCATTTACATATTAGTTTGAATTCTAAGTGTAAATTTTCTATTGTTCGAATCCAAATATTTTTCACAATGTTGCATAAGAAAAATATTCTGATCATGTCGGCGCAATTCGTTTCGTCAAATTCCGCTTTTAATTGCTAGTTAAATTATTCGCACAAGCGAATGGTTTAAGTTGTAATTAACAACTTCGCAAACAATGTCGAATCATCAATATCTTCATATAGTTGTGTTCGGCTCGTCATGCTGATCAAAACGGTATATTTATTTGCGCCAATCGGAGTTCGGCATTGCAAGTTACAATTGTTTAACGGGTTTGAAACCTGTCTGTTACACTATTAAAACCAGTGCCTATTGGGTTGCACTGGGCGAAATTTGAAGCATCTTCTGGTCAGTAATTACCCTAGGAAACCCAAAAGTTTCTTTGAGTACCGAGGCAACCAATTGGAGACTTTTGATTTTCTGTACTATTCAGTATATACTGGGTTTGATTCACATTTCATTTGTTTGCAATCTCTAAACTACTTTGGTACGTAGCTCATCTTTCTTCCTCCTCTGCATAATTTTCTTTTATTAGTTTGTCTTCTCCCCAGCTAATGAAACTCCACTGTCCACGTCCTCCCTCGTCGGCCCACCTCCCTGCTCCCACCGCGCCTGGCGAACAGACCCCCTCCGACGACTTGCCACGCCCAGGCTCCACCAACGACCCAGATCCCAACTCGAACCCATGGCCTCAGCAGGCCCACCTATCGCCGCACCTTCCCAAACTCACGTCGCCGTCGCCGCCGTACTCCCTGTTCCCACCGTGCCTCTGGCGAACAGAATCCCTCCGACGACTTGCCACGCCCAGGCTCCGCCCAACGACCCAGATCTCAACCCGAACCTCGCCCGCCCACCACCCGCAAACCCATCAGCACATGACCAGACCTCCCCTCCGACGCCACTGCCCAACGCCGATGACCACCCTACTCTCCACCTCGACACAGCCCTCCTCAACCATTGAAACCCGAACCCCTACTCAACTAACGGACCATCGTCCCACGTCCATCTCCCCTTGCCACTGCCTGACCACGACCGAAGCCTCCTACGTACTAGATCTGGAACCCTGGAATTTTTGTTTGTGTAGTTCACATACAGTCTGGAGTTTATGTTTATAACAGTATATAATTTGAAATTTCTGGTTGCTCACATACAGTTTGTTGCTATGTGTTTTATTCCAGCTCCTGCTATTGATCCGGAAGCATAAGCTATTTCCATCCCGCTTGTCGAATCTATCTTGCTTTGTTGTTTATGGTTTATATATATTCAATCGATATATATTGCAATAAACAAATTGTTGATTAATTATTTGTTGATTCCAGTTTGTGTTCGTTTTGCATCGTGCTTGTTAGTGTCTATCTTATCTATCCATCTTCCTGCTTCATCGTCCAATCTCTAACCATGCAAGGTAAATATTTTATTCACGACTCAATCTATTATGCTATGATAATCAAGTGATAATTATTGTTAATATTAATTTGGATATTAAATTGTTGATTGATAAAATTTGTTGAAATAAACTGTTAATTGCTATGCAAGTTAAATTTGAACATTGTTAGTTCTAAATTGTTAATGTACGCTATGTATTGTTAGTTGATTTAATATGATTTAAACTATTGACATGATGTTATATGTGATTTTAGAAAATTGTAGCACTTAATTAATTAAACTGTTGATGTTGGGATTAAAACGAATAATTGTATCACATGAAAGGATGATGTTTTATTCACAGAATAATTTGGATTTAGTATATGATGTGTTATATAGTTAGATAAAAATAACCATTGATTTACATGAAATGATAGTAAAATGCCATGCAAGTATGTGTGTTTATTTGAATTTGGATTGTTTATATTTTAATTGAATTGCAAGTTGTTGGTTAGTTTAGAATCACTATGGGTTGAAATGATACATACCCGAACGGACATTAGAATAAGGATAAATCGTTATGGGTTGAAATGATAGACCTGAACGGTTTATATGAATTTGGGTTGAAATGATAAATACCCAATTAAACAACTTGGCCTAGGATAGAAAATTAAAATAAGAAACCCGATTAGTCAACAAAATTATTTTGTAATTGAGATCTATTTGAAATTTAGAAACAAACTTAACAAATTGTTTTAAAATTAATTAGTGAACTTAATCGATTTAATTGAAATAAATTAATTGATTAATTGAAATAAATCAATGGATTCAATTGAAACAGTTTTAAGAATTTATTTAATTTGAATAAAATGAATTGATGAATTTAATTTGAGAAATTGATATTTGATTTAAGGAAATTTAAGTTAAGTAAGTTGAGTAATTGGAATGAGAATTTGACAAGTAATAATTTAAGATTTAATGATTTCGAATGTTATGGAATTTGTTAGGTTAAGATTTATAGACTTGATTTTGAATTAAATGGATTTGAAACTTGATAATGAATGTAATATAAGATTTAATGAAATTTTGACTTAAGTGTAATTTAAACTAAGTATAGTAGTGGATTTAATTTGGGATTAATTTTAAAATGATTTTAAATTTAATGAATTGATTTAATTATGAATTTGTAATTTGGTTTTGAGGTTAAATGGTTTGAAACTCATTAAGGAATTAAACTAGGTGATGCAAATCATGAAATTAAATAAATAGAATGAGATTTCTTTAATGAAAGTTGAATTGGATTTTGGTAATGAGTTAATTGAAACTATTTTGATTTTAAAGAATGTAGTTAATGAAAATCGATTTAGCCGAATCTATATTATAGTAAGTGAAACGATGAATGTAAATATTAATGTAAAATGAATCGAATTTTCGTTTAAATGATTTGAATTGAATGGAATATTAAAATTAAATCCATTGAATATGAATAAATTTAATAAGTGAAATTGAACCTTATTAAATTGAATTTGAATATTGAATTTAATTGTTAACTCAAATGTTGGACTAAGATTTCATTTGGAAATATGATTTTAAATATTTGAGATAAATTGAATTGGGAAATGTCAAATGTTGAAAGTCAAATTTGCAACTTGACTTTGGGACTTTGATTTGTTTAAACTTTAAATACTAAATGACCATCGGTGTAATAATACGTAGTATTAAAGAGACCGAGATCGGATATGGACATACTCTCCGTCGATACTGAAAACCACTTTAATAACTAATATATGTGGAGTGTTGATCTAGAACGAAGTGGATGGTTTTGATGAACGCGTTCACTGAAGAAAGAGAACGATTTTGGATGACCCCTGACATGACTAAAACAGGAGCCGCGTTGGGCCATTGAGGTTCGCCATCTCTAGCGGACACACTTCTTCGATACCTTATCTAATTCTTATGAGATTCGATTTGGGTGAACCCTTTGATTTGGGAGTGTTGTTTCACGGTGTTGGGTAGTAGATGTTATGCTCAACATCAGTCCGGATCACGCAACTACTAGTATCCTAATTGGTATCGCCTCATGTACCTTGTCATACTGATTATCCTATTCGCGACCACTATGATTTGTTTTGTGTTATACCTATAGGGTACCCTCTAATAACCACTAGTTTACGGTGGGGCTTACGGTGCTGTATAGACTATGACATTATAAAAATGTGTTAAGGGGGATTATGGTAACGCCTTAACGCTATTTTAATATCGTACTTTACTGATTAGACAATATCTACATATTGTATTCTATTGTATATATAGATAGTTTATCGGATCCTTAGAGATGTTTATTTTATTCATCTTTGAGTTATGGACTTTATTCCCTGCACTTGATTATCTTGTATAAGATTTTGAGTCCTGACTCGAGTGTTTCTTTTTGTATATGCTCGGGTCAGTCTGAAGCTATCCAGTTTGTTGATCAAGGTTGGTTGAAGATGCTGAAAATTTAGCATTTATCCATATCAGTTTATTTTTTCTTTCAGTATTGATGTACTTTCATGTATTGATGTACTAGTCCGTTGGACATTTATGTATTTCATTTCAGTCACTTTATGTTGAGACATTATTGTACTTTCTGTAGTAGCTTCATGAACTGCTATTATAACGATGTATTTTCCGCTACATTATTCTGTGACTGTTCTATGTCTGTGATGTTGTATTGATTCTCATTTACATTTATGTATTTATAATCCCATAATGATTCGTGTTTTGTATTATTTAAGTTGACATGTGTGGATTATTGTCAATTTAAATGGTCCAAATATACGGGTTGTTACAGTTGGTATCAGAGCTTTGGTTTCCCTAAAAACCTTAGTTTGGGGTTATATAAACTCATTAGAGATAGGGTAGCAATACCCTAGAATGAGGAGAATCAATTCAATATCCATATCCTTTCAAAATTCAAACTTCTTATTTACTCGTTGATTAGACTTTCCTTAAAGTTCTATGATTTCTATCCTTGGTTCTAAATCTCTTTTGGTATTTCAGGATGAGTACCAGAAGGAACAATAGAGGAGGAAGAGGCAATGGTCCTGCCCAGGTTGCATCTGCCGCTCCAGCTCCAGTCAAGTTCACCATTCTTAGTAAGGAATACTCACAGCTTGGGGGTATTAAATTATCTGGATCCGAGTGTATTATTGAAGCTCAGCAATGGCTCAAAAGCTTAGAGAAGATATTTTCTGGTTTGGAAATCATTGATGCTCAGAAGCGTCAGCTTGCTGCTTGGCAACTTCAGGATGCCGCACAAGATTGGTGGGAATCTGTTACTTCTCGTATCGAGGAGAACACCATCACTTGGACCTAGTGTAGGTATAAATTTTTTTGGATTTCGTAGTCTAAATTCTTCCTCCAATCTTTGGAATGTTATTCATCTAGTCTATCTTTTGATTAGGGATACTTTCTCGGCACAATGGATGCCAGCTGCTGGGTAAACCCAACTTTATAGAGCTTTTATGGATCTTAAGCAAGGCAATATGACTTTTTCTGAGTATGAGAGGAAATTCAACGAACTCTCCAAGTTCGGACCTGGCTTGATTGATACACCACTTCTGAAGAACGAGAAATTCATTTTGGGAGCTAGACCAGAGTATTATGACCTGCTTACTAGCCATACCCACTGCACCTTCACAGAGCTTGTTGACTATGCTCTTAGATATGAGGCAAAGCCTAAGGGACCCAGCGCCAAGGCCACTCCTACTCAGTCCTCTTCTAGCCATCCCGGAAAGAGGAAGATGAACTTTGATCAACAAAAGAAAGCTTGGCAAAAGACTACAGGATTGGGATATGCCCAGAAAAGCCCAATCGACCTTGCTAATATCACTTGCTTCAAATGCGATAAGAAGGGTTATTATGCTAATAGCTGTCCATCTATCGGAGCTGCTATTCCACCACCTTCTCAGACTAGGAGTGATTTATGCCATGCCTGTCTCCAGCCTGGTCAGTTCAAGAAAGACTGCCCATGGCGGAAGAGGGGCACACCATCTGAAGTATTTGCTATCACCACTCCTGCACCATCGCCACCACCTGCTCAGGATGACCAAGGTACCTTATGGAGTACTTTTTCATTTCATGATTTACCTGTTAGAATATTATTCGATACTAGTGCTTCTCATAGCTTCATATCTATTGATCTTTGTAATAAGCTCAAATTAAAACCTACTCTTGCTACTACGTCCTTATGTGTCTCCAACCCTATTGGAGGACTTTCCAACCTCAGTAGAATTTGTAAAGAGGTTGTGCTTTTGTATGGAAGATATCGATTCACTTGGAATTTTTATGTGCTTGGCTTCGTAGCATTTGACATCTTATTAGGTGCTGATTGGTTAAGAAAATTCGATGCTATTATTTCTTGCAAAGCTCATTCTGTTACTCTAGTCAGTGACAAGGGTCAACCGCTTGTCATTGAATGCAAATCACCTCAAAAATATGACGGAAGCTTCATATTCTCTCTTGATGCTCACCCGGATGATCTTAGTACCACCCATATTGTTCAGAAATTTCCCGATGTATTTGGAGAGGTCAACTCTCTACCACCTAAACGGGAAATTGATTTCCGCATTGACCTTATTCCTGGGGCTACTCCCGTAGTTCTCCCTCACAGAAGGATGGCTCCTAAAGAAAAAGCTGAACTAAAAACTCAAATTGATGATCTGTTCGCTAAGGGTTGGATTAGGAGAAGCTGTTCTAAATGAGGCGCCACAGTTGTATTTGTCACAAAATCAAATGGATCTCTTTGCATGTGCGTTGATTACAGGGAACTGAACAAACGCACTCTCAAGAACCGCTATCTGATGCCTCGCATCAATGATTTATTCGATCAGCTCCATGGAGCTAAAGTTTTCTCCCAACTTGATCTAGCCACTGGGTTCCACCAACTCAGAATAGCAGAAGATAGTATTCATAAGACAGCTTTCCATACCGAGAACGGATTCTATGAATGGTTGGTTATGCCATTTGGTTTGACCAACGCCCCTGCTTATTTTGTTGACTTGATGAATCGAGTGTTTCGTGATGTCCTTAACAAGTTTGTTCTTGTCTTCATTGATGATATTCTCGTCTTCTCCAAAGATGAGAAAGAGCACGAAACACATCTTGCTTATGTTATGGAAACTCTTCGGAATCATCAGCTTAAAGCCAAGTTCTTGAAATGCCACTTCTGGCGAGACGAAGTACGATTTCTTGGCCATATTGTTTCTGAAAATGGGGTTTCGGTCGATCCAGCTAAGGTCGCTGTAATCAATGTAAGTTCTACCCTATTCGTTATTTCTATTCGATCTATCTTATTCCCTTCTAAATTGAAATTTATCTACAGGATTGGGAGACTCCTAAAACTCCTACAGATATTCTTAGCTTCTTGGGCTTGGCCGGTTATTATCACAGATTTATTGAGCACTTTGCTCGGATTTCTGCCCCACTTACTGCTTTAACCCGAAAGGATGTAAAGTTTATTTGGAGTGAGAAGTATGAATCAGATTTTAATGAGTTAAAGCGCAGGTTAACTTCAACCCCAGTTCTTGCGGTAATTGACGGAAGTGAAGGATTAACTGTCTATACCGATGCTTGTCGAGAAGGTTTAGGCGCTGTCTTGATGCAAAATGGTCAGGTTATTGCTTATGATGGTCGTCAGTTGAAGACCCATGAAGTAAACTATGCAACTCATGATTTAGAGCTTCTTGCAGTTGTATTTGCTTTGAAATTATGGAGGCATCATCTTTTGGGAACCAAATTCGAATTATTCACAAACCATAAGTCCTTGAGGTATATCTTCTCTCAGAAGGATTTGAACTAGAGACAGGTCCGCTGGCTCGAATTCTTAGATGCATATGATCTCGACATCAATTATACTCCTAGGAAAGCAAGTGTTGTAGCCGATTCTTTGAGCCGCAGCAAAGCATTGTCTTGTTGTAATCTTGTTGAGGGCATGCTATTTCAGCTTGTTATCTCCCCATCTCTTATGGATCGCATCAAAGCTATGCAATATGAGGACACCTTGCTCTATCGCATGAAGGAGTTAGTTATTGGTAGAGTTGGAAATGCTGACAGTAAAGTGGGATCACAGATAGATAGTAATGGAGTTCTGAGGATTGACAATTGTTTTTGTGTTCCTAATGTTGATGGATTGAGGCAAGAAATGCTTAGAGAGAATCATCAGTCATCACTTTCATTTCACCCTGGTGTCACTAAGATGTATCGAAATATGAAGCGTTTATATTGGTGGAGTGGGATGAAGGGAGATATTTCTATATATGTCAGTAGATGCACCACTTGCCAACAAGTCAAGGCCGATCACCAAAGGACTGCTGGTTTACTTCAACCCCTAGAGTATCCGTGTTGGAAATGGGATCAGATTTCTATGGACTTCATTAATGGATTATCGAGGACCAGAAAAGGTAACGAGAGTATATAGGTGATTGTTGATAGTGTGATATCCCGGAATTTTGGCAATATCAATTTAATAATCTTTATTAATAATTAAATTGATTTGTTGATTTCATTTTATAAATTGACAAGTTTAATTCTTTTAAAAGTTAATAATATTTTAAATTGGCAATACTTATTAATATCTTTTCTAAACAATTTAAAATTGGTAAGATTTATCTTCCAAAACTTATATAAATGTTTTAATGTATATATATATATATTGGTATATATATCATAAATGGGGAGTCTTTTAATTTAATAAATCTATGTTTTCAAATTTTAATATATATGTATATATATATATTGTTATTTGAAAGAATAATTTGATTTAATACTTTTGAAAATGATATTTAAGATTTAAATCAAGGATTCATTGTTTAATAGTCTTTTATCATAAGATAAATTGTTTTGTAAAAATATATATAAAGTTAAAATAAGTTTCTCAAGCATATAAAAATATATTATAAATATTTGATCAAAGCATAAGCTACTATAAATAGTTGTTTTCATAAATTCATATTTGTATATTTATATAGAAATGTAAAAGCTTATTTATAAAAAGATAAATACATTATATACATGTAAATATTTTATAAGTACATAAGTATAGCTTAAATAAATTAATAAAAGACAAGATTTACACTTGTAAACATATGGAGGCTTGGATTTCATATGTGTAAGATAAGTAACAACATAAGAAGACAAGTGGCTATTCTTCTCTTTAAATTAAAGTAATAAATAAAATTAATATGAAGGAAAAAAAAAAAAATCTGTTTTCACTTTTCAGTCTAAGTTCATCTTTTCATCAATTCTCTACTAAAAATAAATTCGTATCAAAAGAAAAGATAAAAACTGGAAATCAAATTGCAAAGAGAAATGAAAATCTAGAAAATCTGGGAATCTAAGATCTGAAATAAGAAGATCAAAGGCAAATTAAAACAGCAGTTTCAAATCTTCAATTGCAATTTGAAGACATGCAATCAAATAAGGAAATCAACAGCAAGTTTATCTTCAACTAAGCAAAAGAAAAGGAAGTTCAAAATCAAATTCAAAAGTCTGGAATAAGCCTGGAAACAAGAACCTGTCATATGTTCTCTGTTTAAAATAACAGGTGAGTAAACAATTTATCTTAAAAACAGTTTTCTGTAATATCTGTTGTTATGATGAATGTGATGAATGATTGTAATGGATTGTGTTGCATGAATTATATGGATGTTAATGCATGTATATTATGTATATGAAATGTCTGTGATATACATGTTGTTGATTGTGAACACACATATATATATCTAGACTCTGTTTAAATTTCCAGGCTCAAGTTCTATTAAATTCATATCCTCTTGATCTATTAGCTATTAGAGTATAGGCTTTAAAACAAATTTGTTTGTTTAGTCATAAGGTAAGGTTTAAAATTTTAAATTAAGTTAAATAATTTGAATTGGCTCTGGAAACTGAAAAGAATATGCAAACATCAGTTTTGACAAAAATTTAATCTCTGTAATTCATTGGTTCAGGATTATGAATTGAAAACTTATACAAAATCTTGATTTTTAAAACTTAAATCACGATTTTTAGAATTAAAATGAGGTAGCAGTTTGAGTTTGAAGAGATTATACATTTTTGATGGGTTCTGATGATCTAAGTGTTCGGGGTGTATGCTGTTTTCTCTGGAGGTGGAAGGATGATCGGGAATGTCAGGAAAAATGGTTGTTGGATGATCAAAACATTATGGAGGTGGTGGTTGATCAGGGAAGATCGTAGCCCTAGTTTTATGGTAAAAGGGAAATTTGTTTCCCACGGCAACGAGAATGGATCGAGTTCACTGGAATTTTGGGAAATGGAAACTTGAAGGTGGTCGAAGGCATGGCTGGAGTTTCTGACACTCCGGTGATCGGAGGGAGGAGTACGAGGAGTTTCCAGGTGCTGCTATGCTTCCAGATTTGAGCAATAATGCTCGATTTTGATTTCAAGGTGATTGAGAGATTCCGATGGACGTTGTCTGATCTGAGGAGGATCGCCGACTTACGTAGGGTAGTGGCGATGTCAGGAGATGATCGGAGCTCCGGTGCATATGTACGGTGTGCATGGATTGATGTCTGGTGATGTTTGTTTAGGAATTAGTACACTCGAGTTATCTCGAGTAATTTGAGTCTTGACTCGAAGCAAGGTAGGAATTTACTCGGAGTAAATTAGGCAAGGCTCGGGGTAATTTCTGGGTTAAGGGAAATCTGCTCTGTTTTGAAAATTTGAAAACTGGGTTTTTAAATTTGTAAAGAAGATTTAAATCTAAGTTTAAATCTAAATTTTAAAATAGATTCAAGTTTAATTTGAATCTTAGTTTGAAAATAAATTAAGCTTTTAAATTCAAATTGTTTTAAATAACTTAAAAGGTGTTAAGGAAATTAGTGTATTTAAAAGAAATTGAATTTAAATGAAGATTGAAAATGTAAAGAAAAGATTTAAATAAAGTTTTTAAAGTTTAAATGTTTTAATGAATTTAAATGTTAGGTTATGGTTTAAATGTTTAAATTTAAAAAGAACTAGGTTTTAAACTCTTATAAAATTCTTTTATAAGAAAGGTATTCTTTAGCATGAAAACTTAATAGGTTTTAAATTGATTTAAATTTTGTTAAAGATAAATTGAGTTCATTTTAAAAACTTGAATTTAAATGAAATTTAAAATTAGATTTGTAAATGAATATTTTAAATAAACTTGTTAATGATAATTTAACTGTAGGTAAGAAAAGTTTTATCTTAAAATTAAATTAATTAAGATAATGATTTTCTTAATTAAGATATTTAAGTATAAATAGTTAAGAAATTATTTAATTAAATTTAAATAATTAGATAAATAATTAACTAAGTAATTAATTAGTGATTAACTAAAGATAATCACTTATAATTTATTAAGTGTAATTACTTGATGAAGTAATTAAGGAATAATTACTAGATGTAATTAAGTAAGGCAAATTATTTAATAAAGTGATTAAAGGATAATTATTTTATGAAAGTAATTAAATGGAAATGATTAAGAGTTAATTACCTAGTGTTATTAATTAAATAATTTAGTTAATAAAGTTAATTGTTGGTTAAGGTAATTAATTGTTGGTTAAGGTAAATAAATTGTTGGTTAAGATAATTAATTAAAAAGTAATTAATTAATGAAAGTAATTAAGGGAAGTTAATTACTAATTAAGATTAATCAAAGGTGATTAATAATTGTGGTTTAATTAAGATTAATTACTTAAATGTAATTAATTTAAATAAATAAATAATTAAAGATGTAATTAGAAATCATTAGTTTATAATTAATTAATGATGTAATTAAGAGTTGATATTAAGATTTATTAATCAAATGATAAGTGATTAATTGTAATTAATTAAGGATTAAAGTAAGTGATTATAATTAATTAATTAATGAAGTAATTAAAGGTTAATTACTGTATTTGATTAAGAATAATTAATTTGTGAAATTAATTAAAGATAATTACTTAAATGTAATTAAAGAATGATTAATCAAGGTGGTTAATTAAAGTGGATAATTAGAGAAAGATTAATTAATTTATTGGTAATTAATTAATGATTATATAAGTAAGATTTATGATGAAGTAATTAATTTAATTTATTTTAAATTAATTTGAATAAAGTAATTAATTTAATTCACTTTAAATTAATTAAAGATAGAGATAGTTAATTTAATTCATTTTAAATTAATTATGTTGTGATTAAGTAAATCATTGCTTATATAAGAATGGATGACATTGATTGTCTTGAATGGATGTAATCTCAGAAATGAGATAAGATGTTGTGTGATATGAATGCTTGGTTGCATTATGATGATAATATAGATTAACTATTGTGATATTGATATGGATTACCTATTTGGTTATGAATCATCTGTTTAATTGATAATGTGATTATCAGTTGTGAATTGTGAATTATCTATCTGTATGAATATAGATAAGTTAAATTGTTTAAACCTTTAAACAACTTGGCCTTAAAAGATACGTTTTGGATTTCGATGAGACCGGGATCGGGTTTCCGTATACCGGTATTCCAGGTCTGGAGACCCGAATACCACATCGATCCAAATTAACGATAGGTCGTGAATCTCAAGTGAAGATGAAGATTCAGAGTGCAAGGGTTATTGTCGTTAACTCTGAGGGTGATTCCAAAACGAGTGTAACGAGATAATGCCTTCGGTTTCGTTCGAACCCGGAACGAACTTGTATGGATTGAATGCTTTCAGCACATCGTCAGGCGGACGATGAGCATTCTAAGTGATATGTTCTGATTAAAGGTAATCGTAACCTCAAGCCTCATCAACCGGGAATGGCTAAAACAGGGGAGGTGCAGCAAGGCTTCGTGGGTAGCACCCACTGAGAGCAAGATAGATCCCTGTCTAGAGGTCCCTTTCTTTTATTCGGCTTAGTGTGTGGTTGGTCGCGCCAACCACGGGATTGTCTTGTTCGGGATTATCCAGTAAGGGATGGTTCCGGCTTTGTGTTGCAGGGGGTCGGGAGTGATCCTCGGTACGGTGATCTAGGCCACGTACTGTGACGGGCGGTACCCCAGTAGCCCTGCCATTGTATGGAATCCAAACTCCAATAAGTGCCGTACGTATTAGTTGTGCCCAACTATGTTGGAATGTGAGATGTAAGCATTTCAGCTATTTCTGTATTTTACTTGAAAACCCTAGACACTATTATAATACAATCGGATTTCCTATCAAATGTTTTAGTTAGCGTAAGGTAAAAACTTACCCATGTTTATTTGTGGGAAGTCTTACGTGATACTTTTGTTTTCAAAAGTTTTCAAAGTTAAGCAATCTAACCGTTTACTCACACCAGACCCATGTCTGACCCAAGTGTTTATTTTCTGTTTTATTAAACTCTTGGGTACTCAAATTTGTATGAGTAGTCAAGGGGATTCAGGTTAGTCTTGACGAATTCTGGAGGAGTTGTGGAGCAGGAGGCTTCAGCGTGTAGATATATAGAGTTTCCGCTGTGTATGATGTATCGTATTTATGTAGTTGTGTTGTATAATAGACAGAAGTTTATAACTGTCTATATTGTGATGTATAAATCGTGTACTCTGATGTATATGATACTATGTAATATCTTATGTGATAATATATTTCTCGTTCCGCTGTGAGATTTCTGATGTGTTGTTGTTCTCTCTTCTTTTCTTTTCTTCTTCTATCCCTTTCTTTCTTCATAACGATGCGTCTTTCTGGGCAAAGAAAGCCGGGTCGTTACATTTGGTATCAGAGCAGTAGGTTGAGTGAATACCTAGGCTCTGGAGTGGTGTCTATCTTGAGAGCGCGTAATTGTTAGTTATATAAAAATGATTTTATATTGTGTTAATTGATCGGTTGAGTGGTATATGGATTCTGGTCAATACGAGTAGCTAACGTTATTGATAGGGATCTCTAAACACTTGAACCAGGCCAACGGACACAATATTGTTTTAAATAGGTAAATGAAATAATTTTACCCAGAAATAATTTCTATATAAAAAGTATCATTTTAAATATATATATTTCTACCTATTTGTTGGGTTACCTGTTCGGGTTTTCCAATATAAGTTATAAAGGTAGATAAGGTGGTAGTGTGAGTAACACGACTACCAATAGTTAGAATTTGAGTGTTGAGGTTGGAAGTATATCTGACGAGACTGTAGACCTAATACTGTCTCGAATGAACTTTGTTGTGGTGTAAAGATTTCACCGATCTCTGAAGGAAACCAGTTATGGTTTAGAGTTTATCTTTGAAGTTGGATGAATAGAGTAGATCTATTGGATGAGCTGAAGAGAGTGATGGTATTTTGGTAACCTCAGGAAGTAGTAGCTGTGCGATGAGACACGGTGGCTATGGACGTTTCTGAAGATGTTTCTTCTGGGGCAAGTTTGAAGAAGTGAGTCTGTTTCAGTGCTGTGGCTGAGTCCAGTGGGGTGTTTCTATTTGCTTTGAGGTCCGAGTTTCTCGAGGAGTTTCGGATAAGAAGTCTTTGGTTTGTGGCAGCAGTGCAACTCGGAGTGTTCTATGTTGGCAGAAGTTTCTGGCTGAGCAGTTTTTCTGAAGGTGAAGTTCAGAAGCAGTTGAGTGAATCCATTTCTTCGATGGATTGGTTAGTCAAATATAAGCTGTTCTGATTAGTGAAGAGAGAACAGTTATCTTTGGAAATTAGGCCGAGCTGATCGCAAAAGTGACTTGCGATTGTTTAAGTATTCTCTTGGGTTATTGGAGATTGAGATTCCATATCGACTTGATTCGTGGAGTTACCGGAAGTTCAGCTTAGTAGAAGGATGTCTCCGAGAGAAGAATTTGGTGAAGCAGCTCAGAATTCTTTGGAGAGGGATTGATCACACCTAGTTTTCTGGAGAAGTTTCTGCGAGATGTTTCTGACCAAATGGAATGAAGTCGCTAAGATTTTATGGTCTGATGAACTG
Source organism: Allium fistulosum (assembly GCA_030737815.1). Lineage (NCBI taxonomy): Eukaryota > Viridiplantae > Streptophyta > Magnoliopsida > Asparagales > Amaryllidaceae > Allium > Allium fistulosum. Next base: position 1,284,596,153 of record CM060903.1, on the reverse strand, counting down.
TGGATGATCAAGTTTGTGCTCGAGTTTTTCCGACGGCATTCTCATCTGTTCAAGATCAGAGTTGTGCAGCGAAAGCAAGATAGCAGCTATTCTAGAGTGGGAGCAACCGGGAGTTGTGATTTTATTGGAGTAGAGTATTTCTATAAGAAATTCAAGTGTATCTCTAAGTGTGAAAGAATTTTCAGGATCTGGAAGTAAGGTTGTCAAGTGCAACTGTTTGGCTATTTCAGATAGGAGAAGTAGTTCATAGTTCTCTAATGTTTGTGGAGTAGAATTGTGTTCTGGATTTCGGTGATTTTTGGGAAACCATTTTGTTGAGAAGGATCCGGAAATTGGTTTGATGTTGGTCTAGATTGTTCCAGGAAGCATCAGCAAGGGCTAAGCTGATCGGGAAGGATGAAGTTGAAATTGGATATTGTTTAAGTTTTCTTCAATCAAAGGAGATATAAGATTTAGTAAGACTGAAGAGTTAGCTCCGGAAGTACTATGCGATTTTTCTGTGTTCTCAAAAGGATTAGTTCTTTGATCTATAGGATTGAGTTGCCGGTTCGGATAACTGGAATTCATTTTATTTCACATATCTCTGAGGAATATGTGTATGATTCATCGAGTGATGGAATCAGCAGTTCAGAAGGATAGTTGGGATGGTTTTGAGTTAGTCTGATATCTTGTTCAGATTTGTGATCTAGAAAGGAAGGACTTCTAGATTATTGTAGATAGTTAGTTTAGATCCTGTAGAACGAGTCTCCCGGTATATATATATACTTGGGGAAACTCGAGGAAATTCTATCCAAAATTTGTCTGGATAGTTAAATTTGTTTGATTAAATTGTTTGCTATGATTGTTAGAGTATGATTGATATGTATGGTTGTTGTTTGAAATTAAAATTTGCTGAGTTATTAAATTATCTTTGCTTTTAAATTTCGGGGACGAAATTATTTTAAGGGGGGAGGAATGTGATATCCCGGAATTTTGGCAATATCAATTTAATAATCTTTATTAATAATTAAATTGATTTGTTGATTTCATTTTATAAATTGACAAGTTTAATTCTTTTAAAAGTTAATAATATTTTAAATTGGCAATACTTATTAATATCTTTTCTAAACAATTTAAAATTGGTAAGATTTATCTTCCAAAACTTATATAAATGTTTTAATGTATATATATATATATTGGTATATATATCATAAATGGGGAGTCTTTTAATTTAATAAATCTATGTTTTCAAATTTTAATATATATGTATATATATATATTGTTATTTGAAAGAATAATTTGATTTAATACTTTTGAAAATGATATTTAAGATTTAAATCAAGGATTCATTGTTTAATAGTCTTTTATCATAAGATAAATTGTTTTGTAAAAATATATATAAAGTTAAAATAAGTTTCTCAAGCATATAAAAATATATTATAAATATTTGATCAAAGCATAAGCTACTATAAATAGTTGTTTTCATAAATTCATATTTGTATATTTATATAGAAATGTAAAAGCTTATTTATAAAAAGATAAATACATTATATACATGTAAATATTTTATAAGTACATAAGTATAGCTTAAATAAATTAATAAAAGACAAGATTTACACTTGTAAACATATGGAGGCTTGGATTTCATATGTGTAAGATAAGTAACAACATAAGAAGACAAGTGGCTATTCTTCTCTTTAAATTAAAGTAATAAATAAAATTAATATGAAGGAAAAAAAAAAAAATCTGTTTTCACTTTTCAGTCTAAGTTCATCTTTTCATCAATTCTCTACTAAAAATAAATTCGTATCAAAAGAAAAGATAAAAACTGGAAATCAAATTGCAAAGAGAAATGAAAATCTAGAAAATCTGGGAATCTAAGATCTGAAATAAGAAGATCAAAGGCAAATTAAAACAGCAGTTTCAAATCTTCAATTGCAATTTGAAGACATGCAATCAAATAAGGAAATCAACAGCAAGTTTATCTTCAACTAAGCAAAAGAAAAGGAAGTTCAAAATCAAATTCAAAAGTCTGGAATAAGCCTGGAAACAAGAACCTGTCATATGTTCTCTGTTTAAAATAACAGGTGAGTAAACAATTTATCTTAAAAACAGTTTTCTGTAATATCTGTTGTTATGATGAATGTGATGAATGATTGTAATGGATTGTGTTGCATGAATTATATGGATGTTAATGCATGTATATTATGTATATGAAATGTCTGTGATATACATGTTGTTGATTGTGAACACACATATATATATCTAGACTCTGTTTAAATTTCCAGGCTCAAGTTCTATTAAATTCATATCCTCTTGATCTATTAGCTATTAGAGTATAGGCTTTAAAACAAATTTGTTTGTTTAGTCATAAGGTAAGGTTTAAAATTTTAAATTAAGTTAAATAATTTGAATTGGCTCTGGAAACTGAAAAGAATATGCAAACATCAGTTTTGACAAAAATTTAATCTCTGTAATTCATTGGTTCAGGATTATGAATTGAAAACTTATACAAAATCTTGATTTTTAAAACTTAAATCACGATTTTTAGAATTAAAATGAGGTAGCAGTTTGAGTTTGAAGAGATTATACATTTTTGATGGGTTCTGATGATCTAAGTGTTCGGGGTGTATGCTGTTTTCTCTGGAGGTGGAAGGATGATCGGGAATGTCAGGAAAAATGGTTGTTGGATGATCAAAACATTATGGAGGTGGTGGTTGATCAGGGAAGATCGTAGCCCTAGTTTTATGGTAAAAGGGAAATTTGTTTCCCACGGCAACGAGAATGGATCGAGTTCACTGGAATTTTGGGAAATGGAAACTTGAAGGTGGTCGAAGGCATGGCTGGAGTTTCTGACACTCCGGTGATCGGAGGGAGGAGTACGAGGAGTTTCCAGGTGCTGCTATGCTTCCAGATTTGAGCAATAATGCTCGATTTTGATTTCAAGGTGATTGAGAGATTCCGATGGACGTTGTCTGATCTGAGGAGGATCGCCGACTTACGTAGGGTAGTGGCGATGTCAGGAGATGATCGGAGCTCCGGTGCATATGTACGGTGTGCATGGATTGATGTCTGGTGATGTTTGTTTAGGAATTAGTACACTCGAGTTATCTCGAGTAATTTGAGTCTTGACTCGAAGCAAGGTAGGAATTTACTCGGAGTAAATTAGGCAAGGCTCGGGGTAATTTCTGGGTTAAGGGAAATCTGCTCTGTTTTGAAAATTTGAAAACTGGGTTTTTAAATTTGTAAAGAAGATTTAAATCTAAGTTTAAATCTAAATTTTAAAATAGATTCAAGTTTAATTTGAATCTTAGTTTGAAAATAAATTAAGCTTTTAAATTCAAATTGTTTTAAATAACTTAAAAGGTGTTAAGGAAATTAGTGTATTTAAAAGAAATTGAATTTAAATGAAGATTGAAAATGTAAAGAAAAGATTTAAATAAAGTTTTTAAAGTTTAAATGTTTTAATGAATTTAAATGTTAGGTTATGGTTTAAATGTTTAAATTTAAAAAGAACTAGGTTTTAAACTCTTATAAAATTCTTTTATAAGAAAGGTATTCTTTAGCATGAAAACTTAATAGGTTTTAAATTGATTTAAATTTTGTTAAAGATAAATTGAGTTCATTTTAAAAACTTGAATTTAAATGAAATTTAAAATTAGATTTGTAAATGAATATTTTAAATAAACTTGTTAATGATAATTTAACTGTAGGTAAGAAAAGTTTTATCTTAAAATTAAATTAATTAAGATAATGATTTTCTTAATTAAGATATTTAAGTATAAATAGTTAAGAAATTATTTAATTAAATTTAAATAATTAGATAAATAATTAACTAAGTAATTAATTAGTGATTAACTAAAGATAATCACTTATAATTTATTAAGTGTAATTACTTGATGAAGTAATTAAGGAATAATTACTAGATGTAATTAAGTAAGGCAAATTATTTAATAAAGTGATTAAAGGATAATTATTTTATGAAAGTAATTAAATGGAAATGATTAAGAGTTAATTACCTAGTGTTATTAATTAAATAATTTAGTTAATAAAGTTAATTGTTGGTTAAGGTAATTAATTGTTGGTTAAGGTAAATAAATTGTTGGTTAAGATAATTAATTAAAAAGTAATTAATTAATGAAAGTAATTAAGGGAAGTTAATTACTAATTAAGATTAATCAAAGGTGATTAATAATTGTGGTTTAATTAAGATTAATTACTTAAATGTAATTAATTTAAATAAATAAATAATTAAAGATGTAATTAGAAATCATTAGTTTATAATTAATTAATGATGTAATTAAGAGTTGATATTAAGATTTATTAATCAAATGATAAGTGATTAATTGTAATTAATTAAGGATTAAAGTAAGTGATTATAATTAATTAATTAATGAAGTAATTAAAGGTTAATTACTGTATTTGATTAAGAATAATTAATTTGTGAAATTAATTAAAGATAATTACTTAAATGTAATTAAAGAATGATTAATCAAGGTGGTTAATTAAAGTGGATAATTAGAGAAAGATTAATTAATTTATTGGTAATTAATTAATGATTATATAAGTAAGATTTATGATGAAGTAATTAATTTAATTTATTTTAAATTAATTTGAATAAAGTAATTAATTTAATTCACTTTAAATTAATTAAAGATAGAGATAGTTAATTTAATTCATTTTAAATTAATTATGTTGTGATTAAGTAAATCATTGCTTATATAAGAATGGATGACATTGATTGTCTTGAATGGATGTAATCTCAGAAATGAGATAAGATGTTGTGTGATATGAATGCTTGGTTGCATTATGATGATAATATAGATTAACTATTGTGATATTGATATGGATTACCTATTTGGTTATGAATCATCTGTTTAATTGATAATGTGATTATCAGTTGTGAATTGTGAATTATCTATCTGTATGAATATAGATAAGTTAAATTGTTTAAACCTTTAAACAACTTGGCCTTAAAAGATACGTTTTGGATTTCGATGAGACCGGGATCGGGTTTCCGTATACCGGTATTCCAGGTCTGGAGACCCGAATACCACATCGATCCAAATTAACGATAGGTCGTGAATCTCAAGTGAAGATGAAGATTCAGAGTGCAAGGGTTATTGTCGTTAACTCTGAGGGTGATTCCAAAACGAGTGTAACGAGATAATGCCTTCGGTTTCGTTCGAACCCGGAACGAACTTGTATGGATTGAATGCTTTCAGCACATCGTCAGGCGGACGATGAGCATTCTAAGTGATATGTTCTGATTAAAGGTAATCGTAACCTCAAGCCTCATCAACCGGGAATGGCTAAAACAGGGGAGGTGCAGCAAGGCTTCGTGGGTAGCACCCACTGAGAGCAAGATAGATCCCTGTCTAGAGGTCCCTTTCTTTTATTCGGCTTAGTGTGTGGTTGGTCGCGCCAACCACGGGATTGTCTTGTTCGGGATTATCCAGTAAGGGATGGTTCCGGCTTTGTGTTGCAGGGGGTCGGGAGTGATCCTCGGTACGGTGATCTAGGCCACGTACTGTGACGGGCGGTACCCCAGTAGCCCTGCCATTGTATGGAATCCAAACTCCAATAAGTGCCGTACGTATTAGTTGTGCCCAACTATGTTGGAATGTGAGATGTAAGCATTTCAGCTATTTCTGTATTTTACTTGAAAACCCTAGACACTATTATAATACAATCGGATTTCCTATCAAATGTTTTAGTTAGCGTAAGGTAAAAACTTACCCATGTTTATTTGTGGGAAGTCTTACGTGATACTTTTGTTTTCAAAAGTTTTCAAAGTTAAGCAATCTAACCGTTTACTCACACCAGACCCATGTCTGACCCAAGTGTTTATTTTCTGTTTTATTAAACTCTTGGGTACTCAAATTTGTATGAGTAGTCAAGGGGATTCAGGTTAGTCTTGACGAATTCTGGAGGAGTTGTGGAGCAGGAGGCTTCAGCGTGTAGATATATAGAGTTTCCGCTGTGTATGATGTATCGTATTTATGTAGTTGTGTTGTATAATAGACAGAAGTTTATAACTGTCTATATTGTGATGTATAAATCGTGTACTCTGATGTATATGATACTATGTAATATCTTATGTGATAATATATTTCTCGTTCCGCTGTGAGATTTCTGATGTGTTGTTGTTCTCTCTTCTTTTCTTTTCTTCTTCTATCCCTTTCTTTCTTCATAACGATGCGTCTTTCTGGGCAAAGAAAGCCGGGTCGTTACAGATAGGTTGACCAAATCTGCTCACTTTATTCCTGTTAAGACCACTCGTACTGCTTCGAGTTTGGCCGAGATTTATATGAGAGAGATTGTTAGACTTCATGGAGTTCCATTTAGTATTGTATGCGATAGAGATCCTTTATTCACTAGTAAATTCTGGAAGGCATTTCAGGACGTCTTGGGCACTAAACTGAATCTGAGCACAGCTTATCATCCTCAAACAGATGGCCAAACTGAGAGGGTGAATCAGATTTTGGAAGATCTACTCCGAGCTTGCATTATTGATTTCGCTGGATCTTGGGAAGACCATCTCCATTTGGTTGAATTCACATATAATAATAGTTATCGGGCGAGTATCGATATGGCGCCGTTCGAAGCTTTATATGGACGGCCATGCAAATCGCCAGCTTGTTGGATTGAGCCTGGAGATCAATTAGTTCTTGGCCCATATATGATTATGGAAGCATCCGAGAAGGTTAATGAGATCAGAAGGAAGATGAAGACCGCACATGATAGGCAGAAGAGCTATGCTGATAGGCGTAGAAGAGATTTGGAATTCCATGTTGGAGATGAGGTATTTCTTAAGGTATCACCTTTGATGAATGTTATTCGATTTGGTCGTAGAGGGAAGCTCGCTCCTAGATTTGTTGGACCATTCACTATCACTGAGAGGATTGGTACACTAACCTACAGAGTTGCATTACCGGAGAAATTTGAGGGTGTGCACAACGTATTCCATGTTTCACATCTTCGAAAGGTTGTGCATGATCCATCCATGACCATTCCTATTGCTCAGTTATATGAGGTTGATATTGAGCCGGATTTGACTATAGAGAGGAGACCACTTCGTATTGTTGATAGAGATACGAAGCAGCTTAGAAGGAAATCTATTAGCCTAGTCAAAGTCCAATGGAGTTCCGATGATCGTGATTGTACTTGGGAAACCGAGGAGAGTATTTGGGATTCTAATCCAGAATTGTTTGTGGAAGGTAAACTCTATTCTATATTCTATATTTTATTCGATAATCTATTCTATATCTATTGTATCTCTTCTATCTGTTCTTCCACTCTTTACCTTGTTCCTTTTCGAGGATGAAAAGTTTTGAGTGGGGGAGAATGTAACGACCCTGAAATTCAGACCCAGTTTAAAATTTTAAAATCGTTTATTTAGTGTAGAAATTCGAATTTTCACAAACAACTTCCGTTGCTATTCAAACTTCACATTTGGAATGCGTCTAGATAGACATAGGCGTATGCCAAATTTCGTTGAAAAATATTGAAGTTAATTTCGTTCGTCGCATTTACATATTAGTTTGAATTCTAAGTGTAAATTTTCTATTGTTCGAATCCAAATATTTTTCACAATGTTGCATAAGAAAAATATTCTGATCATGTCGATGCAATTCGTTTCGTCAAATTCCGCTTTTAATTGCTAGTTAAATTGTTTGCACGATCGAATGGTTTAAGTTGTAATTAACAACTTCGCAAACAGTGTCGAATCATCAATATCTTCATAAAGTTGTGTTCGGATCGTCGCGCTGATCAAAACGGTATATTTATTTGCGCCAATCGGAGTTCGGCGTTGCAAGTTACAATTGTTTAACGGGTTTGAAACCTGTCCGTTAGACTATTAAAACCAGTGTCTATTGGGCTGCACTGGGCGGAATTCGAAGCATCCTCTGGTCAATAATTACCCTAAGAAACCCAACAGTTTCTTTGAGTACCGAGGCAACCAATTGGGGACTTTTTATTTTCTGTACTATTCAATATATACTAGGTTCGATTAATATTTCATTCGTTTGCAATCTCTAAACTACTCTGGTACGTAGCTCATCTTTCTTCCTCCTCTGCATAATTTTCTTTTATTAGTTTGTCTTCTCCCCAGCTAATGAAACTCCACTGTCCACGTCCGCCCTCGCCTGCCCACCTCCCTACTCGCACCGCGCCTCTGGCGAATAGACCCCCTCCGAAGACTTTCCACGCCCAGGCTCCGCCAATGACCCAGATCCCAACCCGAACCCACGGCCTCAACAAGCCCACCCATCGCCGCGGCTTCCCAGACTCACTTTGACGTCGCCGCCGTACTCTCTGCTCCCACCGTGCCTCTGGCGAATAGACGCCCTCCGATGACTTGCCACGCCCAGGCTTCGCCCAACGACCCAGATCTCAACCCGAACCTCGCCCGCCCACCACCCACAAACCCATCATCACATGACCAGACCTCCCCTCCGACGCCACTGCCCAACGCCGATGACCACCCTACTCTCCACCTAGACACAGCCCTCCTCAACCATTGAAACCCGAACCCCTACTCAACCAACGGACCATCGTCCTACGTCCATCTCCCCTAGCCACTACCTGACCACGGCCGAAGCCTCCTACGTACCAGATCCGGAAGCCTGGAGTTTATGTTTGTGTAGTTCACATACAGTCTGGAGTTTATGTTTATAATAGTATATAATTTGAAATTTCTGGTTGCTCACATACAGTCTGTTGCTATGTGTTTTATTCCTGCTCCTGCTATTGATCCGAAAGCATAAGCTATTTCCATCCCGCTTGTCGAATCTATCTTGGATCGTTGTTTGGTATGGTTTATATATATTCAATCGATATATATTGCAATAAACAAATTGTTGATTAATTATTTGTTGATTGCAGTTTGTGTTCGTTTTGCGTCGTGCTTGTTAGTGTCTATCTTATCTATCCATCTTCGTGCTTCGTCGTCCAATCTCTAACCACGCAAGGTGAATATTTTATTCACGACTCAATCTATTATGCTATGATAATCAAGTGATAATTGTTGTTAATATTAATTTGGATATTAAATTGTTGATTGTTAAAATTTGTTGAAATAAACTGTTAATTGCTATGCAAGTTAAATTTGAACATTGTTAGTTCTAAATTGTTAATGTACGCTATGTATTGTTAGTTGATTTAATATGATTTAAACTATTGACATGATGTAATATGTGATTTTAGAAAATTGTGGCACTTAATTAATTAAACTGTTGATGTTAGGATTAAAACGAATAATTGTATCACGTGAAATGATGATGTTTTATTTACGGAATAATTTGGATTTAATATATGATGTGTTATATAGTTAGATAAAAATAACCATTGATTTACATGAAATGATATTAAAATGCCATGCAAGTATGTGTGTTTATTTGAATTTGTATTGTTTATATTTTAATTGAATTGCAAGTTGTTGGTTAGTTTAGAATCACTATGGGTTGAAATGATACATACCCGAACGGACATTAGAATAAGGATAAATCGTTATGAGTTGAAATGATAGACCTAAACGGTTTATATGAATTTGGGTTGAAATGATAAATACCCAATTAAACAACTTGTCCTAGGATAGAAAATTAAAATAAGACCCGATTGGTCAACAAAATTATTTTTTAATTGCGATCTATTTGAAATTTAGAAACGAACTTAACAAATTGTTTTAAAATTAATTAGCGAACTTAGTCGATTTAATTGAAATAAATTAATTGATTAATTGAAATAAATCAATGGATTCAATTGAAACGGATTTAAGAATTTACTTAATTTGAATAAAATGAATTGATGAATTTAATTTGAGAAATTGAAATTTGATTTAAGGATATTTAAGTTAAGTCAGTTGAGTAATTGGAATGAGAATTTGACAAGTAATAATTTTAGATTTAATGATTTCGAATGTTATGGAATTTGTTGGGTTAAGATTTATAGACTTGATTTTAAATTAAATGGATTCTTAACTTGATAATGAATGTAATATAAGATTTAATGAAATTTTGACTTAAGTGTAATTTAAACTAAGTATAGTAGTGGATTTAATTTGGGATTAATTTTAAAATGATTTTAAATTTAATGAATTGGTTTAATTATGAATTTGTAATTTGGTTTTGAGGTTAAATGGTTTGAAACTCGTTACGGAATTAAACTAGGTGATGCAAATCATGAAATTAAATAAATAGAATGAGATTTCTTTAATGAAAGTTGAATTGGATTTTGGTAACGTGTTTATTGAAACTATTTTGATTTTAAAGAATGTAGTTAATGAAAATCGATTTAGCCGAATCTATATTATAGTAAGTGAAATGATGAATGTAAATATGAATGTAAAATGAATCGAAATTACGTTTAAATGATTTGAATTGAACGGAATATTAAAATTAAATCCATCGAATATGAATAAATTTAATAAGTGAAATTGAACCTTATTAAATTGAATTTGAATATTGAATTTAATTGTTAACTCAAATGTTGGACTAAGATTTCATTTGGAAATATGATTTTAAATATTTGAGATAATTTGAATTGGGAAATGTCAAATGTTGAAAGTCAAATTTGCAACTTGAATTTTGGACTTTGATTTGTATAAACTTTAAATACTAAATGACCATCGGTGTAATAATACGTAGTTATTAAAGAGACCGGGATCAGATATAGACATACTCTCTATCAATACCGAAAACCACTTTAATAACTAATATACGCGGAGTGTTGATCCAGAACGAAGTGGATGGTTTTGATGAACACGTTGACAGAAGAAAGAGAACGATTTTGGATGACCCTTGACATGACTAAAACAGGAGTCGCGCCGGGCCATTGAGGTTCGCCATCTCTAGCGGACACACTTCTTCGATACCTTATCTAATTCTTATGAGATTCGATTTGGGTGAACCCTTTGATTTGGGAGTGTTGTTTCGCGGTGTTGATGTAGTAGCTGCTATGCTCAACATCCGTCCGATCACGCAACTACTAGTATCCTAGTTGGTATCGCCTCATGTACCTTTTCATACTGATTATCCTATTCGCGACCACTACGATTTGTTTTGTGTTATACCTATAGGGTACCCTCTGATAACCACTAGTTTATGGTGGGGCTTACGATGCTGTATAGACTATGACATTATAAAAATGTGTTAAGGGGGATTATGGTAATGCCTTAACGCTATTTTTATATCGCACTTTACTGATTAGACATTATCTACATATCATATTCTATTGTGTATATAGATAGTTTATCGGATCCTTAGAGATGTTTATTTTATTCATCTTTGAGTTATGGACTTTATTCCCTGCACTTGATTATCTTATATAAGATTTTGAGTCCTGACTCGAGTGTTTCTTTTTGTATATGCTCGGGTCAGTCTGAAGCTATCCAGTTTGCCGATCAAGGTTGGTTGAAGATGCTGAAGACTTAGCATTTATCCATATCGGTTTATTTTCCATTTCAGTATTGATGTACTTTCCAGTATTGATGTACTAGTCTGTTGGACATTTATGTATTTCCTTTCAGTCACTTTATGTTGAGACATTGTTGTACTTTTTGTAGTAGCTTCATGAACTGCTATTATGACGATGTATTTTCCGCTGCATTATTCTGTGACTGTTCTGTGTCTGTGATGTTGTATTGATTCTCATTAACATTTATGTATTTATAATCCCACAATGATTCGTGTTTTGTATTATTTAAGTTGACATGTGTGGATTATTGTCAATTTAAATGGTCCAAATATACGGGTTGTTACACAAGCCAAGGCATGTAATAGATGAATAACAGATAAAGCTTCTGGTCCAGTATAGAAACAGAAACATTAGCCGAATAGTTTGCAAGAAATCTTCCACTTTTGTCAGCTAGTTTCCCATAGCTAGTCTTGTGTCCCGGTCAATGGTAGTAAATTGAGGAATCCAGCCTTCTTTGTTCAGTCCACTCATGTTGTGCCTCCTCTGTTGGTTGCACCACCCCCATCTCCTAAGAGCTCCCCAATTTTCTGATCTATGGTATCTCATTCTTTTCTTACCATTTCTCTTGTTATTATTCTGGAGAGCAGGGAAGAGTAGCTTCTCGTGTCACTGGTCAACAATTCACCTTCCCTACATTTTTTTGGCCATGTAAGGAAAGAACAGTGGACTATAGTATAGAATTAGTATCAGTGAAACCTCTTTGAACACGGTACCAATCAAGTAAAGAAAATAGATACAAATAGCAAAATCATTCTCTTGAAACAACAGCAGCAGAAGTGGTGAAAAACAAAAAGTAGTACGTTATTAGTACAGAAACTTAACAAATCGCTCAAAATTTCGAGTTCTATAAATACCATTGGGTTTATGGAGGATTTAGGCAAAATTGAATGGATCAATGTCAAAAGATATTTGTTTAGTCTTTAAAAATTTATTTAAGGGTATGATATAGGCATAAAGAAACCCTCAGTGCACTTGTTTAAAGTAGAACATTTTTTTATATATATAATAAATGAATCATGACAGAGTGCTATTTTATCATGTGTGCACATGGGATATTTGATATAAACTGCATACCTCAACGTTGTATTTGCTTGCAATATCCACATGTATTTGCAACTTCATCTCTGTGAACAAAAGTTAAACGGTAAACAATGCCACATGAAGCTGGAAAAGTGAAGAAGGCACATCAGATTGCTGTAGACAGCTAACAGGTGAAAGAGCATGAGAAGATCCAGCAATAAATTGCGATTCAAATAATAATTGAGGTCTTGGAATTGGAAACTATTAGTCAAAAACTTCGAACCCAACCAATGAGTTGCAGATGTAGTTCTATATTAGAAAAGACATACATCATTCCGTACACAGACATTTATATTCATGTGAGTTCTGTGTGCAATTGAATTCAACTCAGTGCACAGCTGGGCATTGAGTTTAGCTCGGAGCATACACATCAGTTCCGTGTGGACTGAGTTTGACTCAGTCCACTACTGTGCACTGAGTCTGACTCAGTGCAACCACCTTATCCTACCAACTGGGATATGGAACTATATTTATAATTGGAACTGTTTTGATAGCCAACCAATCTAAACAGCTAAAACCACATAATTTTCTTTTGAATGTATAAGAGTGTAAATAAAAGTTACTCAAAATTGAAGAGAGGATACATAGAATCAAATATATTTTTTGAAAATTTATTTGGTCATCAATAAGCAATATAAATGGTCGATTCATATCCTTCCTTTTTCTTAAATAGAGAAGCATAAGCATTTTAAAATGTTGTCTTACAGTTCTACACTAAAGCGCCTTATATTAATTATCCTGCACTATAGCATCTACCAAACAGATTCTAGTTTACAGTCAAACTAACAAAATGGAAGTACAGTATCACTTGACAACTGTAAAAAAAATACGGATATTGTTTAAGGGTGACTGTAGAGGAAAATATCGAGTGACTTACCATCAATAGGTACACCAACTCAAATAACATAAAAACAATATTTAGTTCTAATATAACAGCATGAGATACAACTCATGATCTCTTACATGTTCACAACATTAAGAAATATCGGTGTTTAATGGTCGATAGAGAGTATCAATATCTTTATGTACTTTAACCAATCGAGTTTATGTTTCATATACTGTATGATATAGTTGGAAAAAAGGAGAATGAAATTATGATTTTGAAAAAGGAACAGTGGTATGATTTGTGTATCTAGTCTATTATATGATATAATAATCTGTTAAAACTTTCTTTTTAGATTAATTCCATGTGTCTTGAATAATAAAATAACAGCCATAACATGTTTGGTTGAGCGTGTTATATATGTTTAACAGATGATCTTGTGAATTTCATAAGTCTTACGAACAAAAGTAATTTATACATTATGCCTTATTGCAATCATGAATTTCCTTATTAACCTTCTCAGAATTTTTCACTGCCCTTCTCTTACGGTAAAAAAAACCTTGGTTGTAAATAATAGATCTCCAATTCAATTAATTAACTTTATATCTTAATCAACATCAGTGTTAGATTTATAGAAATAACAATGTTTAAAATCATGCGAAACATTTTTCTTAGAATTCTTTGGAATAGTAAAATATTATTATTCATACCAGAAAAGGATATTTTAATTTCACGCGTATTGTACATACAAAAAAAATAAATAGCTCAACACTACATTGTACGAAACTAAAAAGCTCTGGACTGCAGGTTGAACTAAATTGCATAAAGCAAGAAAACTGAATGATTGTCATAACAATATGCAAATAGTTATAACCTATTTTAAAATCAGTGTTATAACAAATGTATTGCTTGGATTATAAATTGGATCAATTTTTTTAATTAGTTAGGAAGTTAGCAGTATACCTATTTTTTATTCTATAGAGTAGGAAAATGCAACCTAGTGCATCAAATAATGATGTTTCTGCAAGGTCACAAAAAATTATATGCATTGCCTATTTAACCTGGCCGACCTACTATGTAGGCTAGAGAAATGTTTTCCAGTGTTCGGTTGAAGACCATTGATATGTTAAAAGGTTGTTATTATTTTATTGAATATGCTAAAATATGCAAGACAATAAAATTAGTTGGCATCAAAGAAATTACACAAACCCATTTAATCATCTTTTGTTATCACTACCAAAGACATTTTCTTATATTGGTATGTCTGTATATTTACATCCAGCCTATTTGTACAATATGGGTATACTGGTTTAGTTTCCAAATAACTTGTGTCTTTTCTAACCAGTACAAACTCAATACCAAGAAATTACATAAGTACATTTCTTCATCATTGCACCATACTCAGTCACTGGTTTTATCATTTTGTTTTAGCATCTTTGTACCTTTTACCAATTAAAATACCAATAAATTCAACATTTAAATACAATTTCATATCTCTGTCTATTTTTGAACAATATTTATTTAATTCATTTTGTAATCAACATCAAATTTGATGAACTATTGCTTATGGAGATCAAACTACAGTGTAAAAAAATGAAAATATGATCACTGTATAAAATTCTTGTATAACCCGTAATTCAATTGACAAAGCCATACCGGTTGCCTTTGAAGACATAATTAAGGATAAGAGCCAACCAAATTTGTTGACATACATTCACTTTGGTGGTGTGGAAAATAGTTCTGAAGAAAGTTAACAGTTCATATGTGAAATAAGTGACTTTATTTGTTTAAAAATGGTGCTGACAATAGTAATAACAATTGTGTCATATCTAAAGTCCCAACTCTGTAAACTTGTTACAGGTACTTGGTTTTACTCATATCATCTATTGACTCATCAACTTGGAAGACAACTATTTGAACCTAGAAATTAATCAGAAAATCTGACAAATACAGTTAAAGCAACGTTATCTAACAAACAAACAAAATCATAGAGTGAAAAATGCTTACTTGTAAAAAACAACTTTGTAGATAAAAGTTCATCCACATACGTCATTATCAGACATAACAACAGAAAAGTTCATAAATCTCGAACAAAAAAAGGAGAAAGGACTTACTCGGACAATGTATACTGAATTAAATCATCCAGTCCAAGAAGAAGAACACACAAGATTCCCATACAGTTCAAGCACAAAGAACATGCTAAATTGGAGAGTGTCAGAAAGGAAATTGATTTTTATATTGAATCGCCGATTCTGAGTGGAATGATGGTGATGGTGATCCGAAAAAATTGGGGACTATCGAAACATTTACGATTAAGTAAACCCTAGAGTTAGGGAAAGAGGGAAGTTGGATTAAAACCGACTGGCTTAGTGGTGAGAAATATTTTTATTTAATAATTAGGGAAGTATAAAGTTCGTGAAGATGGGAACACGTGTCAGCATGTCGTTATCGCAGAAGTTTGGTTTCTGCTTTCCTATATAAGTAATAGATTTGGATATTGTTTTATAAGTCAAATATGCTTGTTTTAATTATTTAAAGATAATAAGAAATTTATTTTAAAGTTTGGTTTACATGAATAAATAGTTTAACAAAAACGTCAAAATGTGACCAAAAAACGTTTTGTCGAAAATCAACGTTTTATCGATTAAAAGTTGTCGCAACGTTATCGCACCTTTGTTAACATATTTGAAACATATAAATGTACACATTTTAATGCTAATCAAGTTTACTTTTACTAAATAAAATTAGAAAACTTCTAGAAGTCATTTAGAAAAGTAAGTAAGAATTAACAAAAGTAAGTAAGAAAAGTAAGTAAACATCAAATCCAAATCACATCAAAATCCAACAAAATATTTATTTTTCTTTACTTAATCTTTAAGTGACTAAGACATAAAGTAAGGATGTGAAAGATGATGTTAGTATTGAAAAGTGGAGACTGCTTTAGGTTGAAGTAAGGTTAGTTTGGTAATTTGGTAAAAGGTTATTTTGGTAAATTTACCATTTCTTTCTTTTTCTATAAATACCCACCTCCTTCTTCACTTTCATTCACATTTCTTCTTCTTCTTTTCTCAAGCTTCTTCATCTTCTTACTCTTCGCTTTAATGGCTTCCAAGCCATAGAAATAATTATAAAGAAATAATGTCAAAATATTTACAAAATATTCAAAAAGAAATCAATGTTTATTCTCTTTAAATCAAACTCCTCTTTTCTCCATATTTTACCTCTTCTTATCTCGGCCATAAATTCTTTAAAACCGAACCAAAACGCAAAATTCTTTTTTTAAAATCGTGTATTTTTCCAGTGGCTACAACTTTCATGTTGACTACCTTGTCACATTCTAAACATAACTATGTCAAAAATCTACTTCTTTCCAGTGCATTTTCTGGCCCAGTATTTAACATAGAAAATAGGCCATTTTGTTTTGACCATAAGAAATCCAAATTAAGAAATTCTTTTTTCTTAAACCATATAAATTCCAGTAGCTACAACTTTTATGTTGAGCACATTTTCCAGTTTTGAGATTTGCTATACCTGAAACACAATTCTTTGAAGTGCATTTTCGGGTTTCAATTTTGTCGATCCAACAATACCTCTTCTTCATTCTATCATATCTCCCTCAAAACTGCTTGATTTAAATGACTCTTTTTTTCAAATTCAAGAGAAAAAAAATTTCAACAACCTTTTAGTTAACAACTTTTCTAAATTTTGAGATTTATTGGGCCTAAAATTAGATACAAGATAATCGATTTTTCGGATCAAAATCTTGGAAATTCAAGTTCAAAGCTCTATCGCTTCTTCTCTATACTTTCAGCAAACCTCCATCTCAATCCTTGACCAAGCTATTAGAAGGAAGAGGATGTATTTTTCTAGTGTTTAATGGAGTATAAAGTAGTTAGTGAAGTGTTGGTTAATTAGAATGTTGGTAGGAAGTTTATCGCTTTGGTTTATGGTGAGAAACTCTATTTAACATCTCTATTTATATATATACACGTTTGATGATGTATTATGATTGCTATGGATGCTTATATATGATTTGATCATCAAGTATTGATTGTTTGATATGATTGTTAAATTGTTTTACCAAGTCACGTTAATACACGTCGATAAGCACAAAGGAAATCACTTTCCTTTTGGAAATGGAATGGTGTATATGAAATGCTTAAACCTTTTGGAAATAGTTTTAAAATGAGTTAGAAATATTTTATAAACATTTAAATATTTTTAAAAAAACAAAGAAAGAAAATCAAGATTTCATCTTGTATATTTTAAGATATGTCCAAAACAATTTTCCAAAAAAATCGCGCTTTTACATCAAAGTGACCAAAGTTTAAAATTGATATTTTTAAATGATTAAAAATATGAAATAAGTTTTACAAATCTATTAAAATGGTTTAAAAGAGATTTGGAATGGAAAATATGAATTTTCAAATAATAAAAAGCAATTTAAATCAAATAAGCTTGTATAGCACTTTCCGCAGCACTTTTATGCTGCGAATTCTATAACCTTTTGAAATACAGTTTTAAACTGAACAATTCTTTCCTAAATATTTTGTGAATGATTTTTAAAGGAATAATTAAGAATGTAAAGATGGTTTGGAAGTTTTAATAAGAGTTTGGATAAATGGTTAAGAGGAATTGTTTATGCCACTTAAACGAAAAGTGAAGAATATTGAATGTAATAACAAACTGAGATGCGGAAATGACTAGTACATTTGTCCCACCTGTGAGATCTAAGAAGATAAAACATGGTGTTTAAATAAGGTTAGGGATGGAGAAACCAGTGCCCTGAACTTACCTTGTCTATGTTTTCTTTTTTTAGGCGAGGGGTGGAATAGATCGAAAGGGAAGCCCGGATGCTCTAAAAAGATCATATTTAAGTTTTTCCAAGATAAAAGAAAAGAAACAAATTCTTTGAATGTTAATTAACCACTTAACATCTTTTATTCGATGATTGGTATGAAGGAACCGGTATCGGATTTGGGTGATTCGTATCCAAATAATCCGGATCAGATTTGGGTGATTCCTATCCGAAAACCCCTTCAAACTAATTTTCAAAATAAAACATATTGAAGACAAAGATCAGCGAAGACAAAGATATTCATGATGTAGGATTACTTGCCATTAGTTCCTAGAGGTGAAATTTACCATATCTAAGATGGCAGTTGTGATAACCCGGATTTTGGACATTTGATAATTGATAATGAACTGAATTGAATTAGTAGGAATACTGATTTATAAGTTGAACAAACAAATGAATACATGTATCTAAATACAAATAGTTTTGATAATCTTCTAATATATTTCAATTTCATAACAAATATAATATGATAGCTATTATTATATATGTTTGATTTTATAATGTGATAAAACTTATTTTTTCAAAACAAATGAAATAGGTATTTGTTTATGTAAAAATATATATGTAGATTGTAAAGAGAATTTAGATTGGAATTCAAAGTAGAAATCTTAAAAAAATAAATGGGATTTAAAACTCTATATTTTAAAACTAGTATAATTGTATAACTATTTATAAGTGTATAATTGGAAATTTTTATCATTTACTTTTAAGTCATATATAAATAAATAAAGACAAAGTTTAAAATATTAAAACATAAGTCATTAATAAATGTAAAATTAAATAGAAAATACAATATATAAACATATAAAACATTTAGTTCATGCAAATTACAAATGTTAGTTTAATTATAACATGCATATGACATTTGTAAGCCTGTTAAACAAGTGTCATTATTTTGTTTTTAAAATAATAAATAAAAGATAAAGGAAGATATATACATTTCTACTCCCTTCTCATTTCTTTTTTTTTCTTCAATTTAAAACAAAGGAACCAGCCTGAAAACAAAATCAAAGAAAATTCAAAACAACAATCAAAGTCTTTCAAGTTTTCCAAACTAAAACTAAGCAATTCAAACTCAAAAATCCAACAAGCAAATCAAGTTTCTTGATCAAACTCAAGCCTAATGTTCCAGTTATAAAACCACTTCCAGATTTTTCAAAAGCTTTCAACTGAGTGAAACAACAATTCAAATTTAAGTTCGACTTAAGCAAGGATTAAAGCTTCAGTTTTCAAAGAGTCATCATAGCATTTTCAAGCACTCAGTTATACCTTCTCTAGTTTCCAGAATTTAAGGTGAGTAAACTACCTTTTAAAAATATGGAATTTGCCATATCTTGATTTGCATGCGATATATACTTGAAATTATATTGTGAAAAATGTTTGTAAGATGAAAATATGCATGCATGTCTGTATATATGTAAATTGATTTTTGTGCATGTCTGTATATATGTAAATTGATTTTTGTGCATGTCTGTTTGCCTCTGTTTTAAGCATACAGGCTACAAAATAAATAAAAAAAATCAAAACCTCATCCCCTAATCCTTTTTAGGCCTTAAGGTTTAAACAAAAAGTGTTTAAATTTACCAGATCTAAATTTTAAAAATGCTTTTAAGTATAAATAATAAGTGGATTTACTGGGAAAAGGAAAACACAGTAAAACTCAATGCATGTGAAAAATTCGAACAACAAGATTTCTTGTTTTAATTATATCAACTTGTTCGTTTTCGAAAACGATGATTTTTAAAGGTGGAATCATAATTTTTAAGTTTGTATTCGTGGTGAATTTGCAAGATGAACAGAAATTAGTTTTCTGTCGAATTCTGGTGATCAGTGAAGAGATGGGTCTCGGGATCGTGGTTAAGGGTAGCTTGGAGATTGACAAACTCGGGAAAAATGGTAGGAGGATGTTTATGCCACCATGGTGGCGGCGTTTGGTCGGAGTAGGGTTTTAACCCAAATTTGGTCGAGGCTGGAAAATTTGCTGCTGTGTCGTCTCTAAGGCATCGGGTTCCATCGCAGGCTGGGGAATGGAAACGTGGGGCTTCGGCGAAGTTGTGGTCATAGATTCATGATCTCTGATGGTCGAAGTTATCGTGGCGAGGAGGATTTGGGTCGATCAGTTTTGTGCCAGTGGTGCCTGGAAGCTCGATTTCGATTTTTGGTTTGTATTGGATTTTGGGTGGTCGGGATCAGAGATGTTGGTGATCGTCGATGTGCGGAAGGTATCGGCGATGTTCAAGGTGGCGTTGATCAACTGTGCACGTGCACGAGTGCATTTGAATATCTGGATTGATGTTGATTTGGAGAAGAAGGGTTGCCTCGGGGAAGTTTTGCAGTTGCACCGAGTTTGTGTCGAGTTCGTACGCGAGTTTCACGAAGGGAAGAAGTTCGAGTTTTGGTTCGGGTTTTGCTCGGAGTTTTCGAAGTTTGGGATCGGGTTGTTTTGTATAATGACAGGAATTAAAATATGAAGTAAAGTTTTGTATAAAGTTTTTAAATTTTAAGAAATTTGGTAAGCAACCAGAAAATGCAGTTTAAAAACAAAGTAAATGTTTTAACCAAGTTTTAAAGCAAAGGAAATGGTAAACAAGTTTTCAAAATATAAGGATTTATTAAGTTTTCAAAATAAGTTTCAAATATAAATTTTAAATCAAATATGTTTGAATCTAAATTGTTTGAAATGATTATATTAGTTAATTAATTTAATTAATCCCTAAGTGGTTTTCGAATGTAATTTAATGATTTAATTAATTTAAGGGGTGATTACTTAATGAAATTAATGATTAAAGGATAATTACTTAAAGGTTAATTACTTAATTTAAAGGTTGATTAATATAAATAATTAAGGGATAATTATTTAATGAGATTAATTAAGGGATAATTACTTAATGTGATTACTTAAAGGATAATAAATTAATTAAAGGTTAATTAATTAATGATTAATGGTGAATTAATAAATGATTAAAGGTTAATTAATTTATGATTGAAAGATAATTACTTAATGTAATTAATTAAGGATTAATTAATTATGTAATTAACTTAAGATTTATTTATTTATGTGATTAATTAAGAGATAATTAATTAATATAAGTAATTGAGGATAATTACTTAAGATGGATAATTTAGGATGATTAATTAATTTCATTAATAAATAAAAGTAATCAGTGGTTAATTAATGAAAGTAATTTGAGGGTAATTACTTAATGAAAGTAATTAAAGGTTAATTTGAATGATTAAATGATTAAAGAATAATTAATTTCAAATAATTAATTAATGGTTAAGTAAGCAAGATTTTTAATAATGGATGTAATTAATTTAATTTATTTAAATTAGTTGGAACGGTGTGACTAAATTATCTTGCTTATGAATGATTGAATGATATTGTATGCCTTAGATAGATGATATTCTGAGATGTGATGCTATGTGATATGATATGTTTGGTTTAAACTGTGATAATGTGGGTATCTATCGATGATGAATTACTGTGTAAAGGTGACACCCTGTATTTAAAGTTTGAATTGTATTTCATTTGAATAACTTGGGTTAAGATGACATTGGATTCGAAGAGACAGGAGTCGGGTATTAGTTAATACCCGAAACCACTTCGATTTGAAATCTTCTATAAATCTTTATAGATTGATATGTGAAATCAAATAGGCCGGTTTGGGATAATATGGACCATTTGAACTAAGTTGGATACTTAGATATTGTTTTGTGAAAATAAGTGTCGACTATATAAGTTGTTTACTTATAGAAAAGTACGAGTTACCCCGGGTTTAAATAAGTTCTATGAATTGAAATTTCATGTTAGATGAGTTTACTCACGCTGGTTTCCAGCCTGACCCGGGTGTTACTTTGATGTAATGCTCGGGTCAGACCGAGTATTATTGGTTTTCAGGTGAGGACGTTCTGGAGCTCAGGTGACGAGCTGGATGGCAGGAACGTATGATGTATTCCGCTGTGTATTTGAGAGTTGTTGTGATATTAGTCTGAGACAGGTTGATATAACTGTCCAGTCATGTGTATATGGTTGTAACTCTGATGTATTGTATGTAAAGTAACAATTATAGTTTTTCTTTGTATAAATGCTATTATTTGATATTATATTTGATCCGCTGCGAATGTGAGAATCTGTGTCTTGTTATGTTTCTGTTTCTTCTTCTTCTTCTATCTCTTTCTTCTTTTCCCTAACTATCTGGACTTTTCGGGATCGAAAATCCCGGGTCGTTACAGTAGTAGTGCTATGCTATGAAAATCTTCGATTTACAAGAATATGATTTGAAGTCCGTGTTTATGTGCGGGCATGGTCTTATGAGATACTCTTTCTTTTCAAAGGATTTTTTTCAAAGGCTGATATATGACACTTTCATTTATTATTTAGTTTTCTCACACTAGTTTATCAAGCCTGATCCGGGTATTATCAATACTCGGGTCAGATCCGAGTAGTTTCAGGTTTAGTTGAAGACGGTTGGAGTTTCCAGAAGAGAGCGGGAGATCTTCATCATCGTATGGACATATTCTATTATCCGCTACATCTATTGTATTTGTATTATTATTTGTTAGCATTTGTAAGGGCAGGTGTTATAACTGTCCAAGCTGAATCTAGGTTAGACTCTGATATTGTATTTCAAAATTTTCCACTATGAAGATTATTATTGAAATAATACATGTTATTCCATTCGTGTAAGATTCTGTTCTGTCTTTATTTTCTTTCTACCCTTAATGATCCACTTATTTGTGAAATTTTAGTTGGACATGTGTGGTTTATTGTCGATTCAAAGGGTACGGAAAAATGGGCCATTACATCCAGACTGACTCGGGTGTTATTTTATTATAATGCTTGGGTCAGACCGAGTATTACAGATTCAGGTTAGGATGCTATGAAGTTCAATAGACGAGCTGAATGATAGAGACGTATTCCCGTACTTATTATTTTCCACTGTGTGTGTAGGCTATATAGTCAGCACTGGTGAGGACAAGTATTTATAATTGTCCAGATTTATTTGTTGACTATTGTACTCTTATGATTGTATGTATATTGACTGATACAGATTCTTTTGTATAAAAATCTGTTGTTATATATTATATTTTATTCCGCTACGATTGTGAGATTCTGTGTTATTGATTCTATTTTCTTCTACTTTTTTCTTCTTCACCCCTAATGATTCGGTATTTCCGGCACTTGACTATTCGGCATGTTATACAGTGAACGTATGGCTGTCGATTTTTGAGGGTTGAAATCTTGGGCCATTACACTTGGTATCAGAGCTTTTGTTTAGTGTATACCTAAACCTATAGGATAAGCTCATTGAGTGTATATACGTATAAGAGAGAGCGTATTTGTTAGTGATATAAAAATATTTTGATATTAATAAATGAAATGATTTTAACTTGGATTTTATATAGAATATAAAAGAATGAATTCTATAAACTGATAAAATCAAGCGTGACTATTGATTATGATTGGATGTTATCTCTTTGTTGATTGATTGTTCGATTAATATGGATGTGCATATTATCACTTATTGATTGATGAGTCGTGCTCGGCCAGTTTATAAGCATCGACTATTGACTATTGATGTGAGCATTTGACTGGTTGGAAAATTTTGGTTTTTGAAAAATATTTAACCAATTGAGAAACTGCATGTTTAACATGGATTTTGAAGTGAATATATATTTGAATTTTCCCCCGTATCATTTTAAAGAGTAATGGATACCATTTGAAAGTGATATATGAAATATGGTTTATCTAGACATGGTTAATAAATAATAAAAAAGTTATTCAAACTGAAAATTTGAGAGTTTGGATTATGTGATTTTTGAAATTAGTTTTAAGCTTCGGAAAATATATAATAGCATAATTTGAAATTATTTTCCGAATAGAACTGTTATAAATGATTTCAAAGTGATTTCAAAAAGGGATTTTCAAAAGATTAAAAGAAATGAAGTCCGTAACTCACTTCTGTCGTTGGAAAATAAATTTAGTGATGCCTGCAGCATTATCGGCATTCATTTTCGAGTTTCAAAGTGGGGGAGGCTACTTTAGTAGCTTTGCTACTCGATTGTTTTTGAAACCGATTTGATTCAAATCCCTGAAGTATGATTTGATATTCGAAAGAAATATGTACATATTTATTTCAAACGATTTGAAAAAAAAAACCAATGTTCAGTTCTCGAATTTTGGATTGAATTATATTATGAACACATGTATCTTATGCATTAGGATTGATTGATTGATTGTGCATCTTGTTGAGATGATTGATTGCCGATTTCCAATTTTGAATTTGAATTTGATTTTTCCGACTATTCTGAATAGTTGAACACTTCCAAATTTATAATTAATTTTAAAAGCTAAGAATTTTTGGAAAGTATATAAAGTTTAGTTTTGAAAATTTTAAAATAAAAACTAATGGAAGTTGAACAAGTTTAAAAAAACTAAATATTTTGATAAATAAATTGTATAAGCTGATTTTGAATTATACAAGTATGAAATTTCGTTTTGAAATGTTCTTAAATGAAAAGAGTTTTAAGAAATGTTTTGAACGTAGTAAATATTTATAAAACCTTATTTTTTTGCAAATTGATT
This sequence comes from Allium fistulosum, assembly GCA_030737815.1. Lineage (NCBI taxonomy): Eukaryota > Viridiplantae > Streptophyta > Magnoliopsida > Asparagales > Amaryllidaceae > Allium > Allium fistulosum. Next base: position 1,284,571,349 of record CM060903.1, on the reverse strand, counting down.
TTCCTTAAGCAGTTCCAACTTTGCGTAAATATGAAAAATAGTTTTGAAATATTTATAATGGAATTTGTTTTAAGAAACAATTTGAAGCTAGTAAATGTTTATGAAAAAAGAAAAAAAATTGATTTGGAAGTTTTCGAACCTATATAAAATGAATTGTATAAGTATGAAATTAATTCGAAAACTATTGATTTTGAAAGGTACTCGATTTGAAAAGCGATGATCTTATATATAGCGGAATTATATAAGAATGATATATTCGAAATTGATGATTTGAAAATGTACTATGTGTAGTATGATATACATTTTGAGATTGAAGATATGGGAAGTACCTTCTGTTGACTATCTACTTTGTGGCCACATTATGGATACATTCTATTGATTCTTTGATTTGATCCCAGATGGACTTGGGTGGATCCAGAAATGGGTCCTAATCGATATAGGTTGTCCGGACATAATACTTATGAGTTTCCTTTGACTTGGTTGCATATCGAAATTCGTAGGGCTATGAAGGCTTACGGTTACAGATGTTACCTTGAGGACCCATGCGAAACCATTATGTAACTGCGATCTATGGTCGTTTTCGGGGTAATCGGCCTAGGTAGAGCAATTGCCCTGAGGTACGGATGTTTCCTGGGGGAACCAGGCAAAATCATTGTGTATCTGCGGTCCACATGGCGAAATTCGAGGGGGTAGATGATTGCCTTGAATCTATGGGTGATAGCAACGTAACCACCAGTGTTACAATTAAGTAGACTACGATCCATGCAAGTGTGTTGCATAGCGCAATTCGTAAAGCAGTGATTGCTCACAGGTACGGATGTTACATGGGGGACCCAAGCGAAACCATTGTGTATCTACGATCTATGGTTATTTTGGACGTCATAGCGTAAGACGTAGGGCAGTGACTACCTAAAGTCGCCTGAGGCCACGTCGCTCTATCCTCTCGACTTAGCGACAGAGTGACCTTAGGAACTACGTTCCATGACGATCCCGTTCGTTTGATTTCGGTGATTAGATTGTACTTTTCATATCTATTTTAAAGTTTTCTAAGTATTTTCACTGGGTGCTAAAATGGGTTTGCTAAGTACTTATAGATTTCTGGTCTTGCGCCCGATTAACGTATTACTAGATTCTGTACGAACAAGGATAAAGTTGTTGAAACATCGAGTTATAAAAGTATTTACTGAAGGAAAATTTTCTTCGATATAAAAGTATTTTGTTATAAAAGAAATTTTAACAAAGAAAATTTTCAAACATTTAAGAATTGAATAAGAAAAAAAAACCAAAATAAAAATGGTTAGATATTGGAATAAAAATCCAAACTTGAATTATAAAATGAATTTGAGCACAAGTCAAACCAATTGAAGTAGTTTTTGAAATAAAAATCAGATATTGAATTATAAATTGGAAGTGAACTAATTGGATAAATTAATTAGTTAATTGAATACAAAAAAAATGGAACTTAACTTGGTTAAGTAAATTGGATTGTGGACTAAAATTGAAATTGAATGTGGAACTTGAGTTATAAATGATATTCGATTCAAATATAAGCGAATTAAATATATGTTGAAATGTGATTGAATAAAATAGAAATGGATTGAAATGGTAATGCCTTAAGTTATAAATAAATTCAATTTAAATGTAAATAAATTGAATATGGCTTTGGGATATTATTTAAATGGATTCGATTATGAAATTAAGTTTTGAAGTGGCAATGAATATATGTGTTGTATAAAGGGTTATAATAAACCTTAATATTAATTTTATTAAATGATTCTCAAATAATATAGTCAAAATTGACATATGCGAAGGAAATGGAAATACGAATCAATCGACGATAAATAAATTGAATAACAATCAATTTAAATGAAATGGAATTTGATTGCAATGGAAATAAACTTAAGCTATATAATTGAATTAATTGGAAATAAATGAATTAACTTAAGTTAATATATTTGGATGCAAACTTGGCCCAGGTAAATTTACGAAATGATTCATAAATAAATTTGGCATGGACTGATTGATGTTGAAAATAAAATTGGAGCGAATAAGACTTTTGTGAATAAACTGAATGTGCACTAATAGAAGTGGAGAAATCAATTTAGAATCAATCTAAAATGGGTTATAAACTTAAGTGGCTATTTTATTAAATGAATATCCCTGAATTATCATGGAAAATTTGTCGTTTGTCGCAAATGGAAGTAAATAAAATTATACAATATATGTGGAAAGTGGATAAATTTGTTTAGAATCCATTTGAAATGGATATGAATATATATTATGTAATATGAATTGAATGCAAATAAATGGTTGTGAATCGTTGGAATTGAATAAATGAGGTATAAATCAATTTGAAGATAATAATAATCGTACGTTGGAAACCTTATAATTATTTCTAAATACATGTGTAACATGTTGGTTTATGCAATCTAGGTGTTTGCATTAGTGAAATGAAGGTGAGGTCATTTAATTTCATAAAATAGGAAACTTATGGGTTTATTGAGTAAGTACAAGTATATAGGAGACTATGGATAGTATGACGGAAGCCTATCCAGAGATGATGTTAGGAGAGCTAGTTGTTGGTTTGTATAGTGTATACCTTACTATGGTTGTTAGTATATTACTTATGTATGTGCTTTATGATATAAATATATGACCTTTTGTTATTGCTTGAATTATCTCTTTACTTTCTATTTTCGGGGATGAAATTCTTTTAAGGGGGGAGGAAGGTAACGACCTGGATTTTAGCATCTGTTTTTAGAATATTAACTAATTTTAAATATTGGAATACTAATTTTTTTAAGTCGATTAAATAAAATTTTTTGATATTGAAAATATCTGAATTTATGAATTTTGGAAACTATAAAAAAAATTCAAAACGCTAATTTCTGAATATGATTTAAATATATATATATATATATATATCTATCTATGTATGTATGTATACTGCTTCACCATTAAAAACTTATGATAAAAATATCTATTTATATGTATATATATACAAGCTTCATGATGGAAAATTTCAAACTTATGATGACTAATATATATAAGTCTATATATTTATGTTTATAAAAATAGTGTATATGTAAACATGTAAAAATGTAAATAGGTACATAGTAAAAATATGTATATGTGAATATATATGTCTATATATATATATGTGTAAATATATACATATGAAAAATTATCATGGCAAACATCAATTCAAGCACACAAAACATACAATCAAGTATACCATAAAATCAAATCAACACACATAAAATCAAATCACCCACAATGCAATCAAATCAGCCTCATAGCATAAGAAAATAAAAAGGAAACAAAAATAAAATGTGAAGCCTGTACATGAGAATAGCAGCCACCCTATGTATGTGCATAGCCCCTAGCATTTCACTGTACATTTTCCATTCCTCTATATATATACATAGCCACATTTGTTCACTGGTTCACTTATGAAAGAAAACAAAAGATCTGCCACTAAGAAAGAAAAAAAAGAATCTACCATTAAAGATAAAAGAACAAGACATACAAAAGCTTGAAGCAGGAGAAAACAAGGCAGCGTGTTCATCTGTGTTTAAAGCAGTGTTCATCATTTTGTTACTGTGAGTAAAACACCCTTACTTTATTAATAGGATATTACTTATATCTTTGAATATGGAAAATCTTTGATCTATGTCAAATGTTAGGTGATTGTTAGGTTAATATGTATATGTATGAATATGTTGACATAGATAGTTCACCCTACAACTCAAAAGAAATACTGTACTTCTTCCATCTAATCCCTCTGTCCTTGTTTGTTTTGATAAAAAGTGAAACCTTCCACTTCAAAAATCAATAGCTCATCATCCATTTAGTTTATAAATATGATTCCAAAATCAAAGTGGTTTGTTTTTTAGTATAGCTTATTTTAAAATTGATTTCATGCAATGTCATCAAGTAGAGAAGGAGAAAATACTGTATGTTAGTAAGTAGGTCAGTATGGCCAAAAATTTAAATATCATAATTTAAAGAATGGATTACATGGATGTGATCGTTGTTGGAAAATATGATTTTAGAGAGTAGTTTGAGAATTTTTAAGGTTGTGTGGAGAGAGGGATTTGGAGATGATCGAAATTGGGGATTTTGTAAAATTTTGGCATCGTGATTGATTTCGAGTCTAGGCGTTTGGTGTGGAGGAGGTGTAGGTGATGGCACCTACGGAAAATGGCGTGGCGATTTTTAGTGGAGTGTACGAGCTGGACGAGGTCGATTTATGGTATAGTGTGGTTGTTCATGGGTCTCGGGTTCGCGTGTTAATGGCGATGATGGAGGAAGAAGGGAAGCGTGCGCACCAAGGGGGATAGGTGGAGTAGGATGTGGCGAAGCTATAGGCGAATACTGGTGATGGGTGGTGGATGGAGGAGGTGTGGCAAGGCGATTGTGTGTATGGTGGTGGTTCCAGATTTTGGGTTGAAGTTCGAAATTTTGAACGACGGTTTTGCCGCATGTTCCAAGTGGTTAGGCGAGTTGCTCTGGTGGTGGTCGACGTGTGAAGATGGTCGGTGGCATGGTTGGGTGGCCAGAGATTGTGTGCACATACACACCTTCGTGCATAGATATGGATACGCGAATGAAAGAGGGGAGAAAAATAATCTAGGAAGAAGAAGAAAGTTGGGTTGGGTTTTAGTTTGGATGGGCCGGGTTTGTATGGGTATTGGGCTGAGAAAAAAAAAGAAATTTAAATTAATTTATTTGATAACCTTTAAATTAAAAAAAAACAATATTTCTCTTCCATTTTAAATCCAATCGACATTCAGTTTGTTGCGTCGAGACCCTATCGCAGAATATGTTTATTTGAAGTAATATTGTCAGGTCTTTCTATAGTGTAAAATTTAATGATTTATAATAATGGAAGTAAACGAATAAGTAAATTTCTTATGTAATTAATTATATGTTAATTAAGTAATTAATTATTAATGATATGTTAATTTTAATTAACTAAAATAAATAAATTATTTTATTAAATTTCTTTGGTTAACAATTAATCTGGATTGAAATATAACTCGACTCACTTAATTGAAACTAATTCAATTCTGATTGGTAAATGGATTTAATATTGATTAGTAATCGTTGATTGAGTTAATGATCTATGCTTTGACTGATATTGTTCTTAGATATTGATTTCAATTATTATTGTGTGTGCCATTAAGTAGCCAAACAAATTAAAGTAGATAGAATAAAACGTTGACACGTTTTATTGGAAGTAAATCGACTTGTACTGATCACTATTCTGAATTTCAGAAAATGTGATGATTACAAGCAAATTAATTTCGATGGACAGATGATAAAGTAAACATATGGAATGAATTTCCATATGTGAATATCGACACCCTGGTTGTAGAATTGTTTATTTTAAACAACTTGACCTTTAAAAATTTATTGTTTTGGATTCGATGAGACCGAGACCCGTCGTGTTTGTGTGCGACGTGGTCTTACGAGACACCTTTGTTTTAAAAGGATTTTAAAAATAGTAATATTTCAAATTGAGTGTGTTTTCTCATGCTGGTTTTCCAGACTGACTCAGGTGTTATTTTATTATAATGCTCGGGTCAAGTCGAGTATTACAGATTCAGGTTAGGATGCTATGAAGCTCAGGAGATGAGCTGGATGGCAGAGACGTATTCCCGTACTTGTTATTTTCCACTGTATCTGTAGGTTGTATAGTCAGCACTGGTGAGGATAAGTTATTATAACTATCCAGATTGATTTGTTGATTGTTGTACTCTGATGATTGTATGTATATTAACTGATACAGATTCTTTTTATAAAAATCTGTTATTATATATTATATTTTATTCCGCTGCGATTGTGAGATTCTGTGTTGTTGATTCTATTTTCTTTTACTTTTTTCTTCTTTACCCCTAATGATTCGGTATTTCCGGCACTTGACTATTTGTCATGTTATACAATGAACGTATGGAAGTCGATTTTTGAGGATCGAAAATTCTGGGCCATTACAATACTGTTATCAAGAAAGTCCTACAACGATTCAACCTTGACATCGTTGGATACGACGATGTCGATGCTAGCATGGATGCAGCAAGCAAGGGTTTATGTCTAGGTTTGAAGCGAGGGTGCATGTCGAGGTTTGAAGCAAGGATTCATGTCGAGGCCTAAAACTTTAGGTGCTAAGATAACGTTGAAGTAAGCCAACATTAAAGTCCCTATCAAAACCAAGGACCTCAATGTCGCTTCTCAACTATGTCAACATTCTTCAATACCACGTAAATCTTAATCAATGTCGCTCCTATTCAATATTGTCTCTATTCGATGAGGTCGAGTTTCCTTGAAACAAGCTATCTCTTCTTGATGATGATACACCCAGCCTTGTCGACAAAGTAAGAATTTCCATCTCCATGTCACCACTTATTAAGATCACATCAATGATAACCAGGAGTCATGAGCATCGCTGAGGATTAAGAGGTGACGTAACATTAACATATTTAAGCAATGTTGACAACTGCTATTGTCGAGGTTCATCAATATCGTCCAAACTACACTTCATTGGCTTCGAGGATTACCAAAGAAGGATGATGTCGAGCATTAATAACATAACCCAATATCGAGGAACAAGAGTACAAACATTGATGTGCGATAATGCCATCAATATCGAAGTCGATAAAACCGCCATCATCAAAGCTCGATGACAATGAAGATGTCGAGGCTCGCCACCTATGAAACTCTATAAATAGGGACCCAACGGTCTTCATTTGGGGGCGAATCCTTGGATTCTCTCTTCTTACTCATTCGAAACCCTAAATCGAATTGGTGATTTTGTTCATTGTAATATTGGAAGTTTTGTATCTCTAAAATGATTTATTCAATTAATAAGGAGATGGTCCGATTAACTTGATTTGAGCTATGATTTACACATTTATATGTTATGTCGAGCTTTATGTGAGTTTATAACCTCGCTATTATTGATTATATAAATATAAACTTCACCAAGCCTCATAATTGTTTAGAACCTCGCTAATTTCTATATCAGTCTCACTTTGAACAACTTCTTCCTCGATAATATCAAAGGGTTCGATATCAAAGCTAAAGCTTGATATGAGTAAACATACAAATTCGATGACTATGATAGCTTCGAATATAACCTCAATGACCTCAATGACTTTATGCCCATCTTCGACGGCTCCCACTTACTATGACAAGGCTCTTCTCTAAAATAATTCCTTTATTATACATATTTTGGTATTGACGAATTTATTCATTAATATTTTTGGCGCTAGAAGGAGGGCTTGAACCTCCGACCTCGTTGAAAGCTTGCACATAGCTTACCCTTACCAATTCTATTCCTACCACATTCTTGGTAACCTAAATTTTCGATATAATGATGTTTAATCGTGTTAAGCGATCCGTGCAAGGCTCCTCTGAACCTCGAGTAGTTAATCTCACCTATCGAATGGATATTGATCCTCAATACCATAAAGAACGAGCATGAAGATTGAAGGCCTTTCAAATCATAAACATAAAGAAACAAACTACTCTGTAGATCTGAATAATTAGAGCATACCTCCATTCAATGTGAGTCCAACTCTAATTTTTTTCCTTGGGGAAATGTACTCCAAAGAAAGATAATTTGTTTGTAAGGATGAAAAGCTCTATTCAACTTCATGCCAAGGGAATTATATTTGAAGATAAGATAACAAGTGGCTTCGATGCCTTCGTTCAAAAGTGGAATGGAGTAAAGAATTGATCATTAACTCCTAATGAAATTCAAAGAACTTTAAAGAAGAAGCTTATAATAGATGATGAAATACCAATGGTAAGCAACAAAAAGGCTGGGCAGTAGTCCAGAAAGCCAGCATTCAAATCTAGACTCCCGAAGAATTGTTTTCTTGCTACTTCTCTCAAAAAAATTTACTTCCTCACAAAGGATGATCCCAATTATTGGCCTTCACAGAAGAAAAGGACTAAATTCGAAAGGAACCTTAGGAATTCTACTACCATTACCACCTTTAAAGTGGACGTGACACCAGCCAATTTAGAGGCTTAGAGGGAAAGATCATTAATTTTCTAAGTTAAGGCAAGCTTAACAATTTTATAAAAAGATATTAAATCAATCCAGTAATAAAGAATAAGTGATTATACATAGTCAAGAGTAAGATTATCCTTAAACATGGAAACTACCTAAGATGGCAGAAAGCCTTTGACTACACCAAGATGGCCAGGTTAAAGCGCCTCCTAGAGGAAGGTCAGAGTAAGCCTTTAGTCCTGCCAGAAATGGCCAGGCTAAAGCAACTCCAAGCCCTTGATACCGCCTACGTGGCCATATCATGGCACTTCCTAGAGGAAGGATGAAGTAAGCCTTTAACATCGCCTTAACCGATCGGGTCAAAACACCGACCAACCTTCATTCCCGCCTATAAGGCATGTCTGAAGCACCTCCTAGAGGGAGGATGGAGTAAGCCTTTGGTCTCGCCTAACAATGGCCTGGCCAAAGCACTGAACTGGCCTTCATTCCCACCTATAACGCCTGTTTGAAGCACCTCCTGGAGGGAGGTCGGGTAAATCTTTGGTCCTGCTTGATGAAAGCTAACCAAATGCACCAAACGACCTGATTCGTTACCTAAGATGGTGGTAAGGGGTCATAACAAAGGATTAGCAACATCCAAAGCCCGAAGAGTGGCACAGAAAGGATAAACAACATCCAAATCCCGAAGAGTTGCACACAAAGATTTAACAACATCCAAAGCCCAAAGAGTGGCACACAAAGGATTAACAACATCCAAAGCCCAAAGAGTGGCACACAAAAGATTAACAATATCCGAAGACCGGTGGGTGGCATAAAGTAAAGAGAATTAAACAATTAGTCTTCTAGAGGATAATCAACCAAAATTAAGAATCTAAAAGGCACTCCGAGCTAATTAACGTCTACGATTTAACCATCATCAAATGAGAATTTCTAGTTGTCTATTATTTTTGCTATATAGGATGTCCGGTCTGCTGTGTAATTTTTCAAGTATGAAAGACAGAATTCAGTTTAGAAACAACAATTGAGGTAATATCTTTTCAATTTATAAAATAATCTTACAATGTATTACACCATGTGTAAATTACAGGTACAAAAAAATCAAACACAACAATCTTTCAATTCAGAAGCCCTATGCTACTTTATCGAGATTCTTAAAAACTAAAGGATCGATGACATGACAAATAGCTTCACTATGAACTTCTTTAAGCATTTTCTCTTTCTTCCAAATCATGTCGACATCATTAATGGCCTCAATATGAGTCTTCAACGCATGATTAAAAGCTCGTTTAGCACCATTTAAATTCTTGATCTCGCTTTCCAATTCCTTGACTTTTTGTTTAAGAAAGTATTCTTCACGCTCCAATCTTTGGACCTTACCTTCATATTCAATATAGCATTGAGATTTATTTTCTTTCCATTGCTTGTCTAAATGCTGCATGATTTCTAACTTAACTTTTCTACTCCACTCGGCGATCACCTCATTACTTATACCAGGAGTTGGGTTTATCAAAGTCAGAAATTCTCTGATTGCTAAGGAACAAGATTTGGTTGTCCTGCCAACCTTTAGAATAGCGGGAACGATGGAAGAAGGTAAGTTTGGAATGCTTTCACCCATAACAAATTCTAGGGATTTGCGATAGGCCTGACTTCTGACAGTTCTATCTCAAAATCACTTATTTATTGGTCAAGCTTAGCTATTTTAATATCAAAGGCAACCGAAGACTTGATTTTATTTGAACCTCTAATCTTGAAATTATTTCATTCTTCTTCTTGGATTAGCTTCCAAGCTAGTGATTTTTTTAAAACCTTTAATGATCACTCTTTGAAGTAGAAACTTCCTATGCCATTTTTGTGCTTAGGAATTATCTGGGAATTTAATGGCAGAGGCATCCTTACAGGAACTCCTCTATTCGAGATCAGCTACCAATCTATCCTTGAGAACAATCAGCCGAGAGTGAGATTTCGTAAGTGCGGGAGTAGTTGTTAATTGCATTTCATATTCAAAAATATGTAAAAAAGTAATAAGAATTAATACACACAAAAAGAATCTCTTTCATTACAACAATAGTAGAGTTTACAAATCAAAGAGAATTAAAGTCAAGTTTGCACCACATTTCTGTCAAAAAATAGTTCTACAAATTACATATAACTAGTATTTTGAGTTTTGAAACTACAATCTTATCTTTTTCAAGCGATCTAGCGGTCAAAGTAAGTCTAAAATTGAAAGGAGCCTTAATGCCTTCTGGGGTGTAAATGGCTGGATACCGGTGGTAATCCCATTCTCCAACTAGAGGGCTATCATGGCCACATATTAATTTTGCGTGGTATGATCAAATTTTATTAAGGTCCTATCTTCTTCTTTGCCCAGTAAGTCAAAAGCAGAAACTAGGATGCAACATATAAACTTCTTGTAAACCTTAGAGGAAACAATGTCTGGCAAACTTCGACATTCTAAAAATAGAAGTTTTTCTTAAAACTCCCTCCTTAATCTGGCATATTTACTCAAGATGTCCTTAGGAGCAGGGCTACTTGAAAAAAATTTATTCTGTGCAATATGTTAAAATTAAACTAAGAATTAAGAAATTAAAATTATAACATTCATAAAATAAATCCAATAGTACACAACAATTATACAAGTTACTTTGGTTCATACAAAATGGAATTATTATACATTTCAGGAATAAATCTCTCTTTATTATATTAAATTTCCAAGGGAAGAGAGAGAAATGAGAGGGGAATAGGATCGACTCGGGAAGGTTCCAACACTGCCCGGGATGAGTATCAGGGGGTCTGAATTCATCCAAATATATATGATGTAGTCATATGATTAATCCTTTGCTTTTCTCGCCGAAATAAGAGATATCAGTGATTAGATTCCTGTAGTTTTGTACATAAACTCCACTAGAGTATCCCTATCATCTATTAGCATCTAGAAAAGGGTCATCGATTCAACATTTTCCTCTAAGGGTTTTTCCCGATGTTCGCGAGCCTTCTTCATCCAAGGAGCAACTTCTTATTCTTTAAACTATCTCAGTTTTAGTGCGCTCACGGCAAGGTCATTGTATTTCCTAGATAAGTTGTTGTACTCTTTCACCTCCTTATTCATTTCTCTTTTTAATCGGTCTATGTTTATTTGTTTCTTCTCAAGCAGAGCACCATAATAGTATTTCGACTTTCTCTAAAGCAGTTAATGAATTAAATAAAGTACTTGAAAATCAAAAGCATTTGCATAAACCAATTCATACTTGAGAAGAAGAAACCGGAGGTGACGAAATTTTCCTTTCCACCGTCTTCTGACTTTGAGATGCACTACCTTTGTCGAAAAGACCTTACTATGAAGGGCTAGTGGTGGTAGAAGTTTCAGCATCCTGAGCGGATGGGGCTTGATTTGCATCACCAGTTCCATCTTTATCATTTGGCTGGCCAGGTAGGTTCACTTCACCACTCTCATCGCCACCACCATAATCATCATGGCGATCATCATCGTCATCATTCCCATTCCCATCATTTCTAGCCTCTTATACATTGTCATCATTATCATCATTGTTCTTATCATCATTATCAGTATGATCATCTTCTTTATCTTCAGATTGTGATTCTTAATCACTAGGAACATCGTCAAATACTAACCACTCCTCAGCCTTGATTCTTTCCATGGCAGGAATTCCCTGTCAAGGACCTCCTTGTCTTTTTTAGTTTCAAGCTGAAATTTCTTTTGCATGTATCATTGATAGCTTATAGAGATGGGAAATCAAGATCCTAACACTTTCGGATGTTATTGGCATATGCAACAAACAAAGCATCTTCGTAACATTCTTCCTTAATCCTCGGAAGAGCAAAATTCAGGAAATGGCAACCTTATTTTTGGCATTGATAATAATATCATTTGAATAGTCCAAAAGGATGGATTTTCTCTCAAGCCGTTTGTTAAGCAACTCATTCTCTTTAACTAGCTCAGCGTTCTTTTTCGTCAGCCCAGCATTTTCTCTAGCCACCCTCTTTGCGTCTTCTTTAAGTTTGGAAGATGACGCAAGTTCAGTCTCCAACTTTTTATCTTCTCCTCTAATAGCTGCTTGCCTTTTTGTTCCTCAGCAAGTGAAGAAGCTAGACTATTCTTTTCAGAAATAGCTTCATCTCTATTAGCAGTAATACTTATCATCCCCTTCTGAAGAGAAGAAATAAAGCTATCTTTTTGAAGAATAGCAGTGTTTCTTTTAGTAGTGATATCCTTTATCTCATTTTGAAGCAGAGAAATTCTCTCATTAAGCGCAATAATTTCCTCATAAGTTCCTTGGGAGGCATTTCGAGGAAGGATCATATGTCTCCCCACCTAGAATATGTAATTATTTAAGTTAGAAATGGGTTCACAAATTCTAAATTTTAGCCAAAAGAGTAAGATAACGTACAAATAAGAGTTGTTTTAGAATCAGGAGAAGATGATCATCCGAATAGACTGGAGGTTGCGGTGACCCAAGGAAGGAAATCAATAGAGACTGAATAGCTATCTTAACAAGTTCCTCAAAGTTTATTGGTGAAAACTGAGTTTGAGCCTTGGAAGGAAAAGGTTCGGTCGGAGAGATGAGTACACTAAATTCAGCACACATATGATTAATGGCAACTGGAGATGTTGGGAAAGAGACGTTGATAAGAGGATTGGGAGTCTAAATTTCCTTAGTCGTCTCAACTTGGATTTCCTTCTCTAGAGCCTTGTTAACATCCCCCGCTCTAGGGGATAAATCAATGCGTACCTCTTATAACTCATCGATGACAACAGAAGTAAAATCACTCATGTTGAGGCCTTTTAACTTGAGAAGAAGTAGGAATATCAGTGATGACATTGCTATCGGCTGACTCTTTGTCCAAGTTTTCTATGGCTTGAGAAATTGAATCTGCATAAATGTTTGGTTTAGAGGACTCTGTGGTGTTCAAAGCTATACTCTCCCTCTTTTTAAACATGGCAACTTTGATTTTCGATTTTCCTGAAGGGGTAGGATCCGACAAATCTAATGATAGTTGTAAGGAGTTAGCAATATGGAGTATTAGAGATCCCATTTTTAATTTGAATTACAAGCTTACCATCAGTACCAGGTTGAATTGGAGAATTGGAAGTAAAAGATTCTGGTTTTCCCATTACCGATGAACATCCACTATGAGAGTTAAGCTTAACTTTTGGAGGCTCCCCTAGAACCTTGTGGCGATCCAAGATATATAATGGAATGATTGTGAAGTTTTATAGAAGTTAGCAAACTGATCATGTTCCCCATGCTTTCTGTTGCTTTGGTTAAAGATCGAACAATTTCTTGATCTGCGGGTTTCAACTTCTTAGGAGCGTCATTTAGAAAGAACCATACATTCATAAAAATAATAATGGGTAAACATTAAAGAGAAGAAAGAAAGAGGGCCTACCTGGAATAGAGAAGGTTCCCCTGATAGTATGAAAGCACTTAACGAAGAAATATTGCATTTCCCATTCTTTAGCCCTGTTAACACAATTAGAAATTAAGCTAATGGGGTGAAGGTAGACTTCATATAATTGGTGATCTAAATGATCATCAGACTTGGCAAGAACTACAATACGATGAAGAACTTAAGTGCTAAGAGAATAAAGTCCTAATTCTCGAGCCAAAACCTATAAGCAGGTTAAGTATGTGTATGAGTTGGACAATAATTGGATAGGAGCAACACCCACATGTTCCAGATATTTGTGAAGGAAACAGGGGAATGGGAGATAGCAAGAGTGCCAAATGTGCACTACAATGAAAGCAAAATATCCTTCAGGTGGGTTGGAAATGCTATGTGAAGAGTCTGTTGGAATAGCTTCTACTCCAATGATGCCAAATTGACCAAGATATAGCTAACTTCCTCTTGAGTTGTGATATATGACGACTATGGACCATCGCCTTCTTTCTTGTCAGCAGGAGGAGATGGCTTGGGTCCCATACCTGGCTTCACAGACGATTTCATTCCTATTTGTTTGCTTTCCATAAATCTACCAAGTAATATAGTTCTAAACTTGAGACAATAGTCATAATTGTGCCACATGCATTAATACTTAAGGTATCGCTACTATAAGGAATATTAAAGTAATTAATCGTCGGCATTAATGAATGTCGATGATAGGATGCGATGAGTGTTGGTGAAGGGCAGCGACATGAATTAACATGCTTCAATAAACATCAACATTCACTGATGATGCTTTCAAAGAAGTATACACACATTTCTTGATGGTCAAAAAGAAAATTTCAAGATAGGAAAGGGTAATGACAACATAACAATGTTATCTTTAATAGCAATCAAAATAAAACAGTATCATGTCCGGTCAAATTATACTATTAACAGCGGTAACTTGCTTTTGTTACTATGATGCCTTACCCTCGTTACTTAAGCCCCACATTGATAATATCAGCTAAAAAATGGCGAGATCATATAAATATTTTTGATCTCAAGTGTCATAATGTAGTTGAGTTTCATTATATCGTGTTTTGTGGCGATGTCGAGGGTGTAGTTGTGTTATCAATGTCGAACTTTAAAGTTAATATGATGTTTCATCAATGGTTAAGCATGCTAAATTTTCAAAATCAAACACTAAAATTGATCATTGTCAGTTAATCACCTAACGAATTCTTTAATCACATCAGTTAGGGTAAAACGATAATTGGGTTCATTTTCAAAGACCCGCCTCAATGAAAATCCCCAAATCAGAAATCAACATTAATCTGCGATTGATTTAACAAGCTTCAATCATCGAAACCCTGATGATAATCTCAAATCGACTCAACAAACTCACAATTTTAATCTGAAACATGCCAATAATCAAAAAAAAAATTATTGAACCCTTGAAACCAAACCTTAAAAATTCTAGAAATTTAATCGAATTGAGTTAAGTCAATTAGAACCATACCTGAGTGAGAAGTGATTGATTAAGAATTTGAAATGCTAAAACTTTTCTTTGGAATTTCCTATTTCTCATTTGGGCTATTTAATTGCATGTGGAAAGAAGAAGAATGGAGGCTTGCGTATTTATATGGAAAATCGGATGCATGGCAGCGTCCAATCAAATTCAAATGGATGAACAAATCAAGCTTTGGAAGACCAATAGGCGGCAACAAGGGATGTCGAGATTGTTGACTTGAAAAGTCAATGCTTTTTCTCATACTAGGGGAAAATGTTACAACATATTACTATCGACAAAGTCCTACAATGATTATGCCTCAACATCGTTGGGTACGGTGATGTCGATGTTAGCATGGATGCAGCAAAGTCGATGTTAGTGTGGATGCAGCAAGCATGGGTTCATGCCTAGGTTTGAAGCGAGGGTGCATGTCGAGGTTTGAAGCAAGGGTTCATGCGAGGCTTAAAAATCTAGATGCCAAGGTAACGTTGAAGATGGATGTCAACATTAAAGTCCCTATCAAAACTAAAGAGCTTAATGTCGCTTCTCAACTATGTCAACATTCTTCAATAACACGTCAAGCTTAATCAATGCCGCTCCTGTTTAATATTGTCTCTATTCGATGACGTTGAGTCTCCTTAAAATGGGCTTTCTCCTTTTGACGACAATGCACCTAGCCTTATCGACAAACTAAGAATTTTCATCTCCATGTCACCACTTATTAAGGTGACATCAATGATAACCAGGGGTCATGAGCATCGCTGAGGACTAAGAAGTGATGTAACATCAACCATATTTAAGCAAATTTGATAAATGTTGTTGTCGAGGTTCATCAATATCATCGAAGCCGCACTTTATTGGCTTCTAGGATTACCAGAGAAGGATGATGTCGAACATTACTAACACAAGCCCAATATCAAGGAATAAGAGTACAAACATTAAAGTGTGGCAACACCATCAATACTAAGGCTGATAAAACTACCATCATCAAAACTCGATGACGATGAAGACGTCGAGATTTGTGGATGTCCAGGCTCATCACCCGCGAAACTCTATAAATAGGGACCCGAGGATCTTCATTTCGGGGGCTACTCTTGATTCTCTCTTCTTACTCATTTAAAAGCCTAAATCGAATCGGGGATTTTTCTCATTGTAATATTGAAAGTGTTGTATCTAGAATGATTTGTCCATTAACAAGGAGATGGTCCAATTAGCTTGATTTGAGCAGTGATTTTCACATTTATATGTTACGTCGAGTTTTATTTGAGCTTATGACCTCACTATAACCGATACGTAAATATAAACTTCGCCAAGTCTCGTAATTGTTTAGAACCTAGTTGATCTCTATATCAGTCTCACTTTGAACAACTTATTCCTCGATAATATCAAAGACTTCGATATCAAAGTTAAAGCTCAATATGAGTAAACATACAAGCTCGATGACTATGATAGCTTCGAATATAACCTCGATGACCTCAATGACTTCACGCCCATCCTCGATGACTCCCACTTGCCTTGACAAGACTCTTCTCTAAAATAATTCCTTTCTTATACACATTTTGGTGTTGGCGAATTTATTCGTTAACATCCACCATAAAGGACTTCTCCTCAAGCTTCTCGTCGAAAATGGTGGACCAGAGTGACCCTCACTAGGTGACCACCATTGATGATTAGCTTAAACTTCTTGCCGACAATGGCAGATTAGCGTGACCCTAACCGGGCGTCCACCATTGACGATTGGCTCAAACATTTTGCTAGTAATGGCGGACTAGAGCGACCCTAACCACGCGTCTACCATTGACGATCGGCTCAAACTACTTGCTGGAAATGGAGGACCAGTGTGACCCTAACCCAGTGTCTCCATGAACGATCAACTCAAACTTCTTGCCGGTAATGGTGGAACAGAGTGACCCTAACCGGGCGTCCACCTTTGATGATCGACACAAACTTCTTACTGCAATGGAGGTCCAGAGTATCCTAAATTAGTGTCCATCATTAACGGTCGGCCTAAAACTTCTTGATGGCAGCGGTGAGTGACCCTAATTGGGTGTCCAACATTGATGATAACCTCAAAACCTATGGTTGGTAGTGGATAACTCGACTTACTAGCGATCAGGACATAATCACCACCTAGCTGGTTCAACCTTGACAATCGACACTGGATTTTGATCATTAGTGGATAGCTAGGTTCATTATAGTAAAAAAACAACTATCAAATTAAAACTGTTTAAGATTATGCATGGATTATGTACGTAATGTTAAACAAGCAAGAAAGATAAAAGTGCAGTAAGGAAAACTAGATAAGCAAGGATAATAGACATACATACAATACTATCGGACAACCAAACATTTATAGTATAAGCTCACAAGTGTTGAAGAAATAATATGTACTCGCCCACAACACATCAAAATTGGGTGAGCATAGATGACCACGTTTATTACAGACAAAAGACATACAATAATTTATTCCAAACACGAGAACAAATGGAATGCAAAACCCGCCATCACTTGGATCAAGATTTGGAGATAGCTCTCTTAAAATGGGATTTGGAATGCCCTTGCTCTCCTTATTTCTTCTCTTCCTTAAGCTTGGCGAAAGCCACCACGTCAAGTTCCGCTTGTTTTTTTAATCAGTTTTAAGTCCTCAACTGCTTCTAGCCTGACTCTTGCAATCTCCTTGGGAAATTTTTCCACAACATTATGTCTAAGAGGTTCCCCTATTAAAATCCTCAATGGACTCAGCGATGCCTAAAATCTCAATATCAGTGTCACCCTTAAGGGCCGCGATCATCTCACCTTGGCCCTCAATGAATGGAAGCTTTGAGGAACCTAGGGGCATGGTCCCTGATACTAGTGCTTTGGAAGTAATTACAGCTCTGGAAGTACCTGTCTCAAGAATGTAACCTGCATGGAAATGAGGAGGGCTGTTAGATATGGGTTTGCCCAAATAGGCTCAAACGTACTGAGCAATGGTCCATGGACTATAAAGAAGAATTATACCTCCTTTAGGAGAATCCGAAGCATACCATGTGGTGGAGCATCATGTGAAGGAGTGGGCATGGCCCGTGGCTAGCTCACGATTTATGCATTTGAAGAAATATGGAAAACGGTTAGAGGGACATCATGCATAGAAGCATAAATAACTTGTTTTGAAGCTTGACTTCATTTCATAGGTAGAGCCATAGTTCCTTTTTCTTTCCTTCCCCTCTTTTTGTGTATTCCCCACCTTGGCCAGTTTAATGTACCTAAGGTGGACAACCTCCATCTCCTCTACTGTGAAGCGAGCATCGACGGCCACCTTGATTAATCGCTTATGAATGGACTAGATAACTTCTTGATAATCATTCATCCAAGTTGATCTCTTCTCTATAAATATCCTGAAGTAGTTCTTATCTGGGAGCTCCTCTACCTGGTTAAGTTAATTATTTATCCCATAGCATTCCACCTACAACTGCTCAACTTTATGGGATACGGTAGCCTTTTCTACGGTCATAGCCTTGAGCCGTTCCCGGAGACAAATCCTCTTGGCCTTTTACTCGACCACTTTCTTTTTCAACTCAACGACATTGGGTTCCATATTCATAGCCATTACTTTGAGCTTGCCTAATCTCTTCATGAATTTGGCTTTAACATTCTTATAGTCATCAAACAACCACCTACTTTTTCATTGTAAACCACTTTGACAGCTTTAATGTTGTTAGAGTGCTCTTTCTTTAGCTCCTCTAATTCCTTAGCATGATCGACCTTTAGCCTCTCGATCTCCTTTGCCTGAGACCTCTCTAGCACTTCTAACACCGCCTTATGCACTACGTTCTTTTTATGCATCTGCTTCCTTAGATAAATAATCTTTAGATTTTTTTCAACATTCTTTTTATCGATCTCCACTCCAGCCTTGACCACTTTGGTGTGAAATTATAACAAATCCTTTACCCCACTCAGCCCATCCATAAGAAGACCAAATTGCTCCTGGAAAGGAGATTGGAGGAGCCTCGACAAGAAAGTAGGTGAAGGGGTCTCTTGGTTAGAAGGGTTGCTAGAACTCATCGAAATTCAGGTCCGTGGGGTTGCTAGAACTCATCGAAATTCGAAGCCTCAACAAGCAAGCAGGCGACTGCTCCTTCTTTATTCTTCCCCTTATATTTTCCTTTATCGGGCAAGGACAACTGCTCCTTTCATGTTGCTTGGAAGTTTTCGAATTTAATAGAGGAGAAGGTGGTTCTCGAGGAGATTTAGAGGATGGGCAAGATCACCCTTGTCCCTAAGTGAGCGATAAAATATAGATTCTCCCATATTAAGCTCTGTAGCTGGCTGCCCCACATTCTTTCTCAAACCAAATGACAATGCAGCCTTACTAACATCCATAGGGGGAACACTCGGCTTGAGTTGTTTGAACTTAGATTGTAGTTTCCCCCTTTTTGAACTCATACTCCCTGCAATACTGTAGAAACTATGAATTAGAATCAAGAAGATGTCCGTGGGGTGCATGAGTATAACATATTATGTGTGAGTGTGTGTGTGTGTGTGTGCGCGCATAAATGCGCATAGCGTCTAGATGAACTCATGGGGCCCTCGTAGGTTTTCAGCTGTCACCAGATTTTTGCTATCGAAGCAGAGTCCCCATTGTCAATTCTTAGCTTAAAATCGTAGAGATAGACATAAACTATGATATCTCCAGGGAGGAATTTTTCCTCTTCTTTGGCACTGAAAGTGTGTTGAAGGGCTTTCTCCATGTCTAGATTAAATGAACTATCAAGGCTAATATGCCTAACAAAGTGGGCTTCACTATGATTTGAACTGGTGCATTCGCTATCATAAGAGTAGGGACTTATCCGTTCCACTATCTTTGTCTAAATGCAGTCGTCATCCCACTCCCTTACGCCTATAAGTCAGCCACTTTCACGGAACTCAATCTTGAATGAATCTAATGTAGACTCTTGTAGATCTGTATGAATTGTGGGGTCAGCCTCGGGCGCATCTGAAATCAAGACGATGCTAGAAATAGAGGGTTGAGAAGATGATTCTTCGCTTGTCTCACCGGTAACAGAAGTTTTTCCCTTCTTTCTCTTTACAGGCTTATGAGTGGAAGGCATCTTGCCTTTCTCGATTGAACGTCCAACTACCAATAGTCTAAGTTGTCTCAAATTATCATCGATGACCAGCAAGGAACCCCCTTAAAACAAATCGAGATTTGTTTAAGTCTCCGTAACATTCCTCTAGGTCATCCCCCGTTGTTGCTCTTACCAAACCTGGAAAAAAAGCCAAAAAGAAAGGAATTGATGTTTAGTACGAGGTATTTTTTCTTGAAATAAAAAACAGAGGGGAAATAGATAAGAAAGAGGGCTTACATCTAGAGTGCCATTGATGGAAGCACGAAGAATCATCCCGGATGAATAAATACTCCTTTTTGAACATGCTATACTTGGAGTACAGATCCTTAACTGATTTGAACTTACTTCCTGCTTCCAGATAAACGAAAGGAGTACCTACTGATTTTCTCTTAATAGCGTAGATAAACCTGACCTGACGGTAAGTAGGGGGAACTCAAGCTCCCTCATAAAGATGGTATATAGGCTAGTCAGAATAGTGTAACCATTGGGATGCATGTGGAAGGAAGTAATCTTCAGGTACACGAGAAAGCTTGTGATCCACTGAGGAAGGGGAGGTGGTGCCCTAGCCATGTAATGGTATCTAGAATAAGCTAGGTATCCTTTCAGTGGGGCATGAGCATGTTGCTCAGAAGTAAGCAAGAGCGTATCTTCTCTAGGAAGGCCATATGTGGCCGCAATGGTATCCATTTGCCTAGAAGTTAGGGTAGAGGCTATAGATCCAAGAGGATCTACCAACAGCTATGAAGGTCCATACTGGTGCACTAGAGAATGAGCACAGCCAGACCAGTTAGTCCAACACCCTGGTAGTGCAGGATCGAGAGGAGCAGAAGAGGATGGAGCCTGATCCCCAAAAGCAGTTAACGAACAAGTCATGCAATGGCCTGAAATACTTATATGATATTGTTTGAACCATAAATGGCAAAAACACCCAATAGATTGAGTAGAGAATAAAAAGTAAAGAAAATAAATGAAAAACAAACGAGGAATAGAACACACAAGATTTATAGTGGTTTGGCATACTCCGACCTACATCCACTTCAAGTTTACTTTTTTTATACTGTTGTTTTTCAAGTACAGTTCTTACGGATCGATATAAATCCATGAGTGATTATAAGAGATTAGAGAAAGAGAACAAAAGAGCCAAAAATATCCATAAAAGTGAGCCTTACCCATCCTATTTATAGTAGTAGGAAGCCTAAAATCTCGCTTCTATGATCTCCACATCGTTCTCCACGCCATAGACTAGGTCTCTTGAAAAATTGGTTGCCACATCATTAATCATTAAGGATTGGTACTGATTCATGGTCTTAGATCGGTATCGATCCATAAGATTAACTTATGGGTCGATCGATCTCCTTGGATAAATGCGTCTTGTTATGAGCTTCGTGATTCCAAACTTGTTTGCATCATTATTAGCTTATTTCTGAGTCCAAATGATGAATTGGTGGAAGAATGGAGTTGCAGTTTTCTGGAGTTTGTGGAGATTGACCATTGGTGCATGCGATTAATCATAGGAGGCCAGAAATGGGTTGTAGGTAGCATGGTTTTGGAGTGTAGAAAGTTTGAGGCAAAATGGGCGAAATATTGTGGATCGATATCAATCTTGGAGTTGGATCGGTATCGATCTAACACATATTGGTTTTTTGGGTTCTTGTTTTTTGGAATGGCCTCGTATTTTCTTTATGACCTTGGTTGTCTTGAGTTTTGGGCTTCGTAGTCATCTCTTTGGGCTTCTCGTCTTGATAACTTTGAAGTTTGACTCATCAAGTTTGTCAATATACTGCCTGGTCAAAAGGCGGGATAATAGATATAATAACCTATCTCACGTACTATTTCAAAGTGTGTAGGTGCTTATATGTGTATGAGTATGCTCATGCGCAATTGAAAATATAACTAATTATTGAACAATGTTAGTATAGACTCCCTAGCAAAAGTAAAAATTACTACTAGACAACCTTAGGCAACGCACTACCCGGCCAACCTACACAAAGTCTCATTTGACAACCAAACCTTAAATGGCAGATAAGGAATATTTGATAATAAAGTTTGACATATAAATATCATCCTACTAGCAACCCCTATTCGGTAGTCGAATACATGAATAGCCAAATCCTAGATTGGAGTTCAAGGCCCTTTTGATTCAGAAGTATTTTGTGACCATGATTTCGTAGTTTGAAATACACTCTTTATAGATGTGCCTTCACCCTTACATCCTACCAAAAAAACAAAAACCCCCAAACCCTTTGGCGTTATACCGAAAAAACACAAATCATAGCAGTAATCAGCATCGTATAAGTTCAAATTTTAAATAGAAGGCTCACACGAGATAGATAATGGGTGAAGATAGTGACTACAGCGATCCAAATGTGTTTGGAGTAGGTTCAATGTAGCTGCATGCTTGAGAGACAAACAGACAAATAAATGGGGAAAGCATGAAAAGTGAGTAAGGCTGTTCAGGTGAATGTAGGATAAGCGTTTATATAAGCAAGCAGGTCTGCCAGGCACTGAACCAAAAGAATGTCGTACACAGTGATGATCACTGAATCAAACATGCCGAGCCAGAATGAATGCAGGACTAATGGCATATAGTTGCTGATAGATCGAGTGATTATGTAAGGTGTCTAATAAAGCCTGCTTTGTATTCTATAAACCAAGCTTTAGATGCAATTGTTATGGTCATTTGCGCCCAAGAGATTGAGAATTAGTCGAACATCCTAATGAAGTCAGATGTGAAGGAACTGGGCCAGCTCACAGTGGAAGAAATGAGTGAATTTCAAAAAATTTACCATTTTTGGATCATTAATGAGCCTATGAAGTCAAATTTTATTTAGATCTTATCTATATTTATTTTAAATAAAAACAGTATTTCATTATTACCCTATTTTTGTTTATTAATTTGATTCTAAAATAATAAAGAATGGGATATAAAAATAAGGTCTGAATATATCAAATATATTCATTCCTTAATTGTATGACAGAATAGTTAAACATAAGGCAAGTATGATCAATTGATAACATGATGTATATAAGGATAAGTTTAACGGCAATCACATAAGGGACAAAAAGGAAAGAAAGTAAAGATGGCAAAGATGAATGATTCATCTTCCCCTTTTTGACAAACTTGATTTATGCAGCATTCAATTAGCAATAAAAAATCATTATGACATAAGATTAGGAATAGAAAACAATAATTCATATGCATAAACTACTGCCTCGTTTAAAATTGTTTGATATTAATAAAGCATTTAAACCATACAATTTGAAATATAAACATTAAGTTTTATATGTACATATATATATATATAATTATTTCTATATAAAGATTAACCTAAAACTTTTTAATTAATTCAAAATAAACCATATAACATTTAAAGTTTCTGATGTATTTATGAACTTATATAAACTTAAATTAGTAAACAAAATATATATGTATACAATTAAATCAAGAGATTCAACCTATATGAAATTATTTATTTTTTTACAAAAGTGAAACATACTAAATAGAGCAATATATTAACAATCCTTTAAATACTTAAAAAGTATTAGTCGTGTCAAATAGGGTAACAAATTTATAAGTTTATTGTAATCAATTTATTATTAAAACAACTTTTAATCATGTGTGGGTTTTAATTACAATAAGATGCAGATAATAAGAACTAATAAACTTTCAAATCTAAGGAGATTCAAACTATTTGAATAAAAAAAATTCTTTTTTAACAAAAGTGAAACACACTAAAATGAGCAATATATTAACAATCCTTTGAATACTTAAAGAAAGATATTAGTCATGTCAAATAGGGTAACAAATTTATAAATTTATCGTAATCAATTTACTATCCAAACATCATTTAATCATGTGTGGATTTCAATTACAATAAGATGTAGATAATAAGAACAAATAAACTTTCAAATCTAAGGAGATTCAACCTATATGAATAAATAATTATAAAACAAAAGGCGATTCATACCGAACTAAGCAATATGTTAAAATCCTTTGAATAGTTAAAGAAGGATAATTGTGATGTCAAATAGGGTAAACAATTTAGAAATTAATTGTAATTAATTTATTAATAAAACATCATTTAACCATATATAAGTTTCTATTACAGTAAAAATGCAAACAATAAGAACATGTAAACATTCAAATAAAAAAATTACATTTTAATTTGAAAGTTTAAACATAGATCTAAAACTAAAATATTGTCTAATCATATACAAGTTTCATCTTTGAGTTATCAAAATAAAAAAAACCAATCCATTCATATAATAAATTATTTGAAATACATAAACCATTTTCAAATCAAATGAGACAATATTATACACATATAAATTAAGATATTCAATTTTGTTCATTAAAACATTATATCAAAATTATAATAATAAAAAGATCATACCTAATTCCAAAGCCTTGAGGTACAACTTGAAGCATTGAATTTTTCCTCTAGATGTAGCCAATGAATCGTACCTTGAACGATGAATCAAATCTCCTAAATTCAGAAATCAGCCTCTAGATGTTGCAAGGATCAAGAGGAATAAACCACTTTTCATAATTGATTTTATTTGTATTTGATTTTAGGAATAATTGAAACCATGGAAGATCTCATATTTTTAGCCATTAGAGAAGGAGAGAACCAGAAAAGTTATAGAAAAAAGAATGAAAAATGAGAAACTCAATCGTATGTACAGAATGAATTAGAGAATATGTTTATTTGAAAGAAGGAAACCTTACCCATTCTTTAATTAAAACTTCTCTAATTAATCCTCTTTATTAACTTTCTCTTTTCACTGATATTTCTTTACATGATATGGCTAAAAATTACATGCCAGCAAATGACATAAGATTCTATGAATTAATGCATGTAATTATCTTTTATTTAATTACAATGATATCGTATATCAATGTGCGCAAATATAACTTTTATAAATGCATTCAAATAATTACAAATAACTCCCAAACATCAAATAAAATAAATAATAATTAATATTTCTCAAATACTAATTAATTAATTAATATAAAACTTTTTATAAATTAATTAAATCATGTGGTTTTTCGGGGAATTCATCATTACGGTTGTGCAACTCCAAGGTGTAAATTCTGTCAGCGATTAATATTGAACAATTCAAATATTAACATTCATACATCACTTAGCAGGTGGTGTGACATTTTGGCTGAATTAATCGCTTACACATCTTTCGATAAAATCCAATTTTACTTATTATAAGCGGTACCTAATAGTGACAATTATTTACATCAATTCTCTTCGTCAAAACTGTATCACTTTGGATTTATGGAATTTGGTAATGGTCAAAATTCCAATATCATCCACATTCAACTTTATAGTCCAAACACCAAGTCTTTCGTTCAATAATAACAATTATTATTAACTGAAATGCTCTGGTTAGGGACTTTGATTTTGAGTTGACTTCAATTGACCGCGGTACTAACCACATATAACTGAGGAGACAAATCCTCTCTTGAATAGTGTTTCACTTCCAATGCTTCCACTCGACCCAACTATAGTCGTTCGATGGACGTCGTGCCACGATTTAACTATAACCAAAGTGGAGCTTTCACATTAAAGATCAATAGTATTCTCAAGTCGAGAGAACTTGGTAATTTAGCACATTGATATTCACTGCTTGACCTTAGTTATATTAACCAACAGGAAACTATCTAATGAGTTATTCCATAGTTATCCAATAACTATCAGTATGTAACCCCTAGGTGCCCCCAGCAGTCATGAGTAATACACCGCCCAACATTTGGAGAGCATTACATGGATACATCGATATCCAGTCTTGATGCATCTTGACTAGGAACATTTAGAATTGTATATTTGTTTTATTGTGATAAATTACTCACGGCTACAACACTTTATAACTACTATCACAAAATATGCCATTTATGGATTTTCTATTAAATATACTTTTAATTAGATTAATTAATTAATATAACCACATTATATCAAGTATATAATAGAAAGAAATGCCTTTATTATGAACATGATTTTTTAAAGAGTTAGACATATGTAACAAATTACATAATTGCCCCTAGGGCATACCCCTAACTCTATCAATCTCCCACTTGCACTTGGGGTCAATTATGGAATCTTATTCCAACTTCTCCAATCGGTTTCTCAAACCCAGTTGTGTCAGTCCCTTTATGAACAGGTATCTATTATGTTTCAATTATCTACTCCATCAATCAACTCTCTCCAACGGTGATAAACTGCTTTATCATGTGAAACAATTCGGAGTATGTCTCTCAACCTCTAATGAGCTCTAAGTTCTGTTACGAACCATATCGCGATATTGTTATCATATAACAATTTTATGAGATTCTCAACATTTGGAATCAGCTCAGTTATAAATTTGTGCACTTATAATTTTATATACATTATTTTTATTGCGGCAGTATTCTAGGTGATGTACTTAGCCTTTTTATAGAATCAGCCACTGTCTTTCATTTGGAACATTTCCAACTTAAAGATTCTTAACTTGAATTTATTATTGACATGCTATACTCAATATCACTTATGTAGTTTGAGTTCGAACACTCCCTAATAAGAAGTTTTTGTTTCTGTAAACAATTCTCTAGTATTTCATAAATACACGAGAACACTTAAAACAACCATTTAGTGATATCAATTTGGATTTGATATTTTCTTCATGTATCAAATACATAAGAAAATCATGATATCGTAGACAACACAACATGTATGATAATTCCTTTTGTCAATGCAAAGGTATCAATCTTACATCTTCCGTATTAAACATTTTAATAAGGTATCCTTGCATATCATTTGGGACATTCCCGACATCCTTTATACTTACTATAAAAGTCATCATTTATTAATCCAATGTAGAGTATTAAAACAACTAAGGCTGATTTTAACACAAGTACATCATTAAAATCAAGAAGATGTTGTTTACTTATAGTTTAGAAATATCAATGTACGTTTTAACGTTCTTTCTTATGAACGCACGCTTTCTCTGCAATTTGATTAAAAATCAAACTATTTGATATTTCTGTCAAAATTTTTATTCAGTCTTGATGCTTATAAAATGATACTTTCGTATCATTTCTTGGATCATATCCAAAGACTCACAAACTCAATCTCGCTCCCACTGACTTTGAGACATTTTTGGTTAATATGTGTAAATAGCTTACTCTAAATCGTTATTTAGAATTTTCTTTTTCAATACATATGTACCAAAACACTAGGACATGTCAAGCGATAATTTTGTGAGTAAATCCAAATTGACTTGAACATGTTGATTATCGAATCTATTACTTTAATTTCAACAATTGAAATTTGCGATATTATTCTTATCAACATTGCTCGTTTAATTCCAACTGCATTAGTCTTACTCATAAAGACACAGTCGAGGTCGATGGATCATTTCCCTTCAGTTATGACCACCAAAATAAATATTTTGATAGCATACTTGGAATTCTTTCGGATTTGCGCATCATACCATATAGAGTCAACACTCTCAATGGTTTAATTAAACAATCTAGGATTATATATTTTCGACATTAATAAGAAACTCATAATTTCTCTTTAATGTGCGAGAATACTTATTAGACATTCTAATGCTATGTGTTCGTTTAGGTTAGTTAATTTCATTTCATCTCATATAATTAGTTCTATCCATGGATTGTGTCCAATTCCATTTTACTACCAATAATTTCTCAGAGAAATTTATTCACAATGAATTTGGTATATCTTTGAAACAACAATTGTTTCTCAGTGCAATAGAATAGGTATTCATTAAAGTTTTATGAATTTCTTTATTCATAAAACCGATTAGGTTTTAATTTACAAAAATTATGATCGAAACATAAATATGTCATCCAATGACAGTCTTTTCAAAATCCTTTTGGGGAGATTCATACAAGATCCCTCATGAATAATTATTACGTGCAATCTTTCGACTCACACCACCTGCCAACTCCTTGGCATATGATATGTTGGAGTTTCTTATAAACCCTTATCTTGTAAAATTTTGTAAACTGTTATCCAGATCAAATAATATTAACCTTGTGTACTACCCTTAAGTACATTACTTCATAGAAAGAAAATAACTCAACTTCACTGATAATTAATCATACATTGTCCAACAAAGTTCGATTACTCCATATCGATGCATCATTATGTATCACATAGAGGAGTAATTTTGAGATTGAATCTTTATTCATTTTAGGTACATTCGGAATATTTTCCAATATACTCACTCATTCGATCAAATCAAATCATTTATAATGCATGTTATTTTATTTACTTCTGTTTTATATTCTACAGGTTTACCATAGACATACTACATGTGTATCAAATACACATGTCCATGTCGACGATAACTCACCGGTGAATATGATGAAGTACATGGAACCGTTTTGGTATTTATAGAATTATGATTGCATACATCTATATGTATCAATCCGAAAAGTACATCAACTCTTATGATCTCCCACTAAATAGGTGCATAACCCTTTATTGTTTGAGATATAATTAACAAGTATCATATGATTCAAAATCATACGATAAAATTATTTCTCAAAACTATGGCTTAGTCTATGTAACGACCCGCTATTTTCAACCATTCGCATCCGCACATGTCGGACTTGAATAGCTCAAAATATCAAATTGTTAATTTATATTTGGCAAAACTCAGCATATACAGTAAATAAATCAATCACAGAATCACAGACACAGAGTAATATAATAATGCAGCGGAATAGATAAATAGTAGTTCATGAAGCTACTATATAAACATCAGAGTAAGAAATAAAATACAACAGAATATCTCTAATACAGTGAAGTCTTCAATACAAACAGATGGCCTCTCTGAACAAATCAACTGGAAAAGCTGAAAGCTGAATCGATAGTTGGATCTCTAAACGAAGCTCCAAACTCCAAAGGTGAGTCTCAAATGATGTATCACTCAGTCTGACCCGAGCGTAAAGCAAAACACAAAACACTCGAGTTAGGATTAACATTCATATATCAATAAATCCAACTCAAGTGAAATATCTACTGAAATACAAGTAACTTAAAGGATGTTTGGGATAACCATCCTCTAAGGATCCATGGAACTATCTACAATGTAGAAATATACACTATAACACCATGGTTATTTCAAATTAATTTATACTTCCAAACCAAGATATCATTTCATTTCAAATATATCTATTTTCCAAAATAGTATATATATTAAATAATTTATAAAGTAAAGTATTTGCAATTTCCTTAAATTTAACAAATCGCTTCAAATCAACTCGACTTTCCCATTCAAATCAAATTCAATCTCAATTTATCAAATTTCCATTCAATTTAGCTTTTCTAAATAACAAATTCAAATTATATTGATTTCAAATACAGATCTGAATCACAAACAAACCATTTAAATTCCAGTATATTTCAAAGCTTTAATATTCAACATTTCAAAGTTCAATTTAACAGTTTCATATAGATCTCGATTTAACCTCGTTATTATTTAGTCTTGAAATATTCACTTAATAAATTCAATATTATTTAAATAACCTAAATTTACCTTTAAACTAAATATTCCTTTCGATTTGTTTTAAAGTTGAAATATACATTTAATCACTTTAAATCAAAAATCAAGTTATAAAATCAAAACTTAAACTTCAAATTCAATAGTTCAAATCGATTTAATTAAGTAGAATTCTTAATTAGATACAATTTTACTTAATTCAACTTTGTCTTCCTTAACTTATACAAATCCTTGAAAAATCTGTTCAATGATATACTACTTAGACATATTATATTAATTAACTCAAACTTTATTAGATTAAAGTTTATTATTAAATCTACTTTATAATAAAACTTCAAATAAAACCATATATATATTCCCTTTTCAAAAGCATAGAAATCATTTATTTTTTTTAAATATTTATATATAGACCAACGGTGTTTGTATATAATTTCCTATCCTATGGTCAAGTGATACAGATATTTATCATTTCAATCCGCAACTTATATATACGGGTAGATATCATTTTGACCTGCAATCCCAAATTTAATTCAAATGAAAATCGCTTGGGTCTATCATTTCAACCCATAACGATTTTCTCCTATTCTAAAGTCCGTTCGGGTATGTATCATTTCAACCCATAGTGAATTCTATACTAATAGGGAACTTGCAGAGTGATAAAAGATATGATAATAAAATAACAGGCATATATCATCAGTAATTAAATAAAAAATAACCAATAGGATATGGTGTCATATCCCACAGGTGAACAGTTATAGAAAATAGCATATATAACAATTTAATAACTACAGCAGCATGTTTCAATTGTCGTTTCAATTGAAATCAAATTTAATAAATACAAGAACGTTAATCGTGAGTGGTTGCTCACCTTTCGAGGCTAGATAGGTTTGACAAGGAAACGAGCTACGAATTTCAAAGCAACGCTGGATGGACACGATTCGATGAAGAAACAGGAACGACGAATGAAGCTGATAACAGAAATCGATAACGAATTAGAACCAGATTGATGAAGGTAGATGGTATAAATGAACTTATATGTCTAACTATACATAAGTATTAATAAAAATCATATTTTTAAATTTCGAACACATATTAAATTAAATATGTAGGAATTTCAAAATCATCGTTTAAATCAAACACATATTCATAAGATCGAAATACATACTTATAGATTATATTAGCCCATATTTTAAACCAATACCCAAACACAATCTAAAATTTTAAACCTTTATAAAAGTAACCCTTTATATTATATATAATATTAAAAATCAATATTCATTTAATACCATATATATTCCTTTCAAAATGTAAGGGCACACATGTATGAATCCATATACTCATCCCTATACATAACAAATATGCAGACTACGGAAATTTAATGCAGATTATGGAACCAAACTAAAATTAAGACCCGTACGCAGAAATTATATGGTACCCTTATATACTAGGAAAGTAGACTATCCATATACACTGAATTGCAAATACCACTCATATTATACCGAAAAAAATGTACTGCAAAATGTGGAACCACGATATATACTTTCCTAGACCTGTATATAGTAACGGTCGAACTTCATAGTAAAATTATATAATAATACTTCTTTTACAAAATATATGCCGTAACATATATAATACTTTTCATAATGAACTGTAAACATATACAACATATTACATAGGCTTACAACTATAGTAATAAGTGATATTCAACAATGCATACATGACAGCAGGTTATAAATGAACTTTAAGTTAAGCTCGACCGATCATATATATAAATTTATATAAACATACCTATATATCTTAAAACTTATACACGTGTATATAATGTAGCTTATAGAGCATGCTGCAAAAGTCTATGCTATATATATCACCCGCCTATGTGTAGGCCATACAACAAAACAATAGATGCAGACAATATAACAATATGTGCAAACTTGAATAGATATAACATATGAATCCAACAGCACTAGCATAAACTTATCATGTAAACGCATTATTTAATAATATATATATATAACTATACAAATACATAAATAAAAAAAAATATAGTATAATTCATAACAGATTTATATAATATAACCAAATCAAAATGAACACTTTTGCCCTAAGAACAAAGAGCACAAAAATATGAGGGTAAGCTCAAACTATAAAACAATATAACATATATATTTATAACTAACAGAAATTATATATATACTTACATATATACACCTTATTATATGCTAAAACTGCTGCAACACTAGGATACCAAAGATGGGGAGTGCAAGGCTGGGGTGGAAGGTGGTTCGGAAGGCTCGGGGATGGAGTGTGGGCGAAGGGAAGCTCGAGTGGGTCACGTGGATGGTGGATGACTTGCCAAGCATTGTGGAGTGGGAGACATTGAGGCGGGCACGGTCGATGAAGGGGTTGGAGACGGATGCGGCTCAGTTTCGAAATGAAGTTTGTTTCATACAAAATTTTTCAGAATGAAGAGAGTAGGAGTAAGAACAGATCTGAGAGGAAAAGGTGAGAGGATAATATAATGGAAAATGAGAAGTTTAAGCAAAATGAAATGAAACGTACAGAAATAGATGGGCAACCAATATAAACCAAATAAAAATAAGTTAACGGTCCAATTTCCCTTGATTTCAGCTGAAAAGCTATTTAATGCAATTGATTATTTGCTTGAGCTGCATGGTAAAGATTTGAAAAGGATTGGGAAGTCAAAAGTCACAATTTCTATACCAGTACGATGCACAGTTTTATTGTTTCCGTCGCATACTGGACCTTAATACATAGAATTAAATATACCACAGAGATCAGCACGACGATACGATCAAAACGGTATACATATATCAGTGGTACGATCATCCGATCAAAAGTCGATAATCGGTACCGAAAATACTGCTATTCCGTACGGAAAAATCCAAACGGAGCTAGAAACATCTAAATTTAATGAAACAAATTTCGCAGTCAGATTCAGAGTGTTCTAAATAAATTTTCTCATGTTGACATGTTTAGGTTTCGGAACACTTTTAAATTCAACTGTAATTAACTGATTTAAATTGAGATAAAAATTACTCAATAAAATAAACTTCAATATTATCTGATGAAAATTTACCAGTTGCTATGTTAAAATAGACGTATTCCAAATGATAAATTTTTATTTCAAAATATTATTATTTAAAATTTCTCAAAATTCAATTAAATATGTTATAAAATATATAAAAACCATTCAAATTTTATGGGTCGTTACACTCTCCCCCACTTAAAACTTTTCGTCCCCGAAAAGGGAGGAGGTAGGAGAATTAAACAACCAGAAATAAAAGTAGATTGAAAGTCAAGATTAAACAATTAATTTGAAACTATATATATAAATTTTACTTGAAATATTCATTTGAAAACTTCATTTGAAATTCAATTTTCTTTAATACTTTAAAACCTTTCAAAACCTATTTGTAAAATTTCGTGCTTCCTTTATAATTACCATTTATATATTTAAATAACACCTTTATAAATATATGTAAACTATTTGAAAGCAATTATATACAATTATTACTTATATTTACAAAGAAGCTATTTGAAAACATTAAATCCATAATTCATAAATTTATTAATTTTTTTCTAAAGATACTTTTCAAATATTATTAATGAATCAATAATCATTTACCTTAAATATGTTTTATTTAAATAATAACTTCTGTTTGTACCAAAATTGGGCACAACACTCTTCGGAAGTTTTTGAAGAGACAAAGTGAAGAAATTAAATGTAAAAAGAGGATTATCTTACAAAAACTCCAAATCTCAGATATGAAACTAAGTAAAATGCAAGGAGACACAAGAATTTAGAGTGGTTCGGCGTATCGCCTACGTCCACTATGAAGTTGATAGCTTTATTGATTTTTCTTTGAAGATTACAAGTGAATTCAATGAATTACAGCAGGTAATTATGATTTGCAGTAGTGAATTTCATTGTTGGCAGCAGCTTATGGAGTTCAGATCTAGATCCGGCAAAGTCTGGGCGTTGGAGAATTCAAAAGAGAAGAAGCCCCTTTTCTTTATGCCCTGGGGCTCTATTTATAGGTGTAGGAGGCTGGTATTTCGCTCAGATCTCGGGAGACCCTCTCTGGCACGTGACCAGGCCCACGCGCCCAAGCCCGGGATGTTTTGGTATGATCCGTGATCGATACGAACGGATTTCGTATCGATCAAGATTTCATCCAATGGAGTCGAAATTTGGCGTGGACATTCTTTAGCATGCACGTAGTCTTCTGTGAAAATTTCATAGCATTTGGACTTGTAGATTAGGAGATATGATCGATACGAAATGGGATTCTCGGTTGGCTGTTTCGTTCGATTCCCTTATTTCGACTCGCTCTTGTTCGACTCACTTGTGTTCGTGTCGCTGTTCGACTCGGTCTTGTTCGAGTCGCTGCTCGACTCGATGACATGGCATTTAAACCTTTGGATCACTCCACCTTTGATGCCGCTTTGATCGAGTCGTTCTTGGACCTTGCCTTGTTCGTATCGATAGAAAATCAACTTCGGTCGATTGATTCGAATATGTCAACACGATGGATTCGATCAGAATGTCCACGATGGATACGAACTTCATAGGAGACGGAGTCGAAGGTGATCGGTATGAACTGTGGTTTCGTATCGATGGAGTCGAACTGTTGTTTTCTGAAGGATGCGGAGCGAGTCGAACAAAGGCTCTAAGATGGAGTCAAAGTGGAGCGAGTCGAACAGTGGCTCTGAGATGGATGCGAAGTGGAGCGAGTCAAATAGTGGTTCTCTGATAGATGCGAAGTGGAGCGAGTCGAAGTGGAGCGAGTCGAAGTGGAGCGAGTCGAAGTAGGCACTCCTGATGGATTCGAACTGAGCGATTCGAACAGTGGTTGGTTTTCATCAAATTTTGTATCGTTCGTAACTTGAGCATACGAACTCGGATTGACTTGAGATTTTTAACATTGGCTCTCACAGCTTTGCTTTTCATGTCAAACCAGTTTTATCTCCATCCGGAATCAGACAAAATTCGTCAATTTCCATAATGAGCCTGTGTATAACCGATCTCTAGGACGGACCGTCATTGGTTACTAGTTAGTTCCTTGGTGCTACGGCCTTGCCAAAAGGCGGGATAACATTTGCCCCCCAAGTACGTCTTGTGGAAACATGATGTGCTTTGATGTGCTGCAGTCTTTATTCTGAATAGTTACCGTCTTTTCGATGAAAGCTGTAACCTTCGACTGTTTTTCTTGATAATGTAAACTGTTGACTGTCAACTGCTGTGCCCTGCATTGTTGCAACTGATTATTGTATGTTAGTGATTAGCCGTTTGTTGTTGTAATCGTTATTAGATGGGTTTCCCACTCCTGTAAATCTGGAATATCGAATATTAGTCCGACATACATGCATATATGTTAATCTGACTCTCGTTGTCGTTTGTACGTTCACGAGTCGTTGTCAGTTTATTTTATATTGAATGTTCCTTCGTAATGATTTTCTCCTGAATCGATGTGAAGGATTGAAATATTATTATCGCAATGATATCCATTGCATTGACGGATACGAAATGAGCAGCCTGCTTTGATGAATATGAGCTTGGATGGACATGAAACGATCATTCGTATCGATGGATATGGACTTCGGTGGGCCCCAATGCAGCTGTCTTCGGTTTTGAATCGATGTGGACCATAAGAAGGGATTCGAAATGCGCCTTCTCATCGATGAACATTGGCCTCTGGATGCCTTGGCTTGATGGATTCGAACTGATTGTTTGTATCGATGTCCTGGGGAAGGAGTTGGAAACGATCGATACGACCAAGGATTTCGTATCGATGGACACGGGGTTCGATGGAGACGATGTGCTTGTTCGACTCGATGATGAACATGAAGCGCTTGTTCGACTCGATAATGGATTCGAACTGCTTGTTCGACTCGATCTTGTGGTGACACTTCGTAGCTAGTTGAACTCACTGGGGAGGCGAATCGTTTTTTACCTTTATGCTTGAGTTCATATAAATACTCTGTACTTAGCCATTTTTTCACTTTTTTACTTTTCTATTCTGGCGCATTGTCTTCGTATCGCTCGAAAGACTTAGAAGAGGAAAACTGCTCGACTCGAATCAACTCCAATCCTTCAATCCCTTAAACTAGTTATCGAACATAAGGTAATCAATTGAATAACATCAGTCCTAAAACGATGAGATTCGGATTCTTATGCTATTCCATTTGAACTCGCACCTGATCGTTGTTCGAGGAAGTAGGTTTTGTGCGAGGTCGAAGGTGGAGAAAGATGTTGTTTGAATCGATCTGGGGAAGAAGGAGTGTGGAGATAAAATTATTTTCTGGTCCTTGTTTTCGCATCGATCGGGAGTCAGGGTTTCGAGACGATGAGACGGAGGCCTTCGTATCGATTGATGGCTAAGTTGTGGCATCGAGTCGATCAGTATCGATGAGTGTCTTGAGTAGGTTGATCAATACAAAGGGGTTGTGTCTGATGGATTCGAAACCTAGGGTCTTCGATCGATTCGAATTATGCGGCCGGGACCGCTATGAAGACGACTTAATCTATGGATGCGAAATGAACGCTCCGGATCGATTTGAAATCTGCAGTCTTTAGACCGAGTCGAACTCGCACACGGGTGAACGAAATCTCCAGTTTCAAGACTGAGTCGAACTCGCGCATGGATGAACATGATTTATCGATGCGAACAAGGCTCTTGTGACTGATACAAATTTGAATGTTAAAGAATTTGTAATTCCTTGGACACTGGAACAACTGACTCCAACGAGCTTCAAACTTACACAACTGGACTTGACCGTTGAACTGCATATTTGATTTCACTTCGAAGCTCGTCGATGGAACTGCAACTCTAAGAAAATTTAAACAAACTTTAACTTGGACTGATTGCTATTAACTGGATGGCCCGGTTGTGATGGTCAGCGATGACGGTCCTTCCGACCAAATTCCGAAGTCTCATCGTTTTCCTGTTTTTCTTCTATCCTGTAGATCTTCTCAAGTGATATACAGTACTGCACTGCACACCACACTCACACACTTTACACTGGGGGATGCACAAGTGTTATTGTCTGTTTAACAATGATTTTCCATAAGCTAGCTAGTCATGGAACCCTCAAGTTCACAGCAGTAGGAACTCCCGAGTTCAATTCCTCCAACCATCGAGATACCGGTCATTGAAGCCGAAGTTATAGACCCAGCTCCGGACGAGGGTTCAGGTGCCCGGTTCATTTGTCGTCCATAAGATTCTATGCCATCCGGTATCTCTGAAGATATGCTGGGACGGATTTGTTTAAGGCACGGCTTGTCGCTTGATGACGTGCTACTGCCTAGGCCAAATGACATGCCTCATGATACCCCGGAGGGGTTTGCTGCTTTTAACCGTCATGCTTGTACGGCGGGAACACTTCCTCCTTTAAACCAATATATAAGGGAGATGTTATCATTCCTAGGGATATCTCCATCCCAGCTACATCCCAACGGGTACGCTTTGCTGAATAGCACCTTCATTCTGTCTATGGAGATTCTCTTTCGACCACCAAAGCCGATCGAGATCATATATTTATTTAATGTTAAGAGCCGTGGAGACAGCCCTTCTTTCACCTTCTTGGAAGCGGTCAGGAACTGTCACATTGTAATAGGCTCTTGGGGAAGGCTAAGTTACTTTAAAACCGAATGGTTCTACGTTTGGTGCCCCCCTGGATTTGCTAGGCGATGGTTGGATAGACATAATCGTTGCCATTTTACTCTTGAATTATCGAGATAGCAATAACTGACTTCAAGACTAACATACTTCTCCTCTTTTATAGCTGCAATCTCTCGACCTGACGGTGCATACTTCAGAGAGCTAGTTTGGATTCTCCAGGCGTTTCCGGGCGAAGAGACGCATATCGACTTGGTTCTGATCGACAGAAATTTGAGGACTACCGGGCTGATAGAACAGAGGCAGAGCATACGGCTGGAAGGGACACTTAGAGTGGTCTCGAAGAAACGGGTGAAGCGCAAAGCGCCCGCAGTCGTGATAACCGAAGAAGTTGATCCAGAGAGAACGCCTACCGATACCGAGCTCCAAGATGGGCCTTCTTCCGATGTCCAGGACTCATGAGGAAAGAGAAAAGGCAAGGTTGTTGCCCACAAGCATTCTAAATCTAAGAGGTTTAAATCCGTGGTCGTGTCCTTGCCCGTCCCGGGGATTAGAATTTCGGAGGCTTCTCCCCCGCAAGTAGAAAATCCTTTTGAAGGGCTTGCTGATATTCCAATTCCGGACTATGTGTCGTTTCAACACGATGTCGGGATGGAGGAGCTTGATAATGCTCTTGAACTGAGCGGGTCACTTGTTACGAGTGCGGTCGATAATTCTGGTTGGTCGGGGGGAATGCACATGCATACACTTCACTGCACTACATGATTCATAACTGTGAATCGTCCAGCTTAAGAAATCACTAACTCTTCCTTCGCTTCTCATTTTCAGGTACTATGTCTGGAAAAGGATCGATGCTCGGGAATCTTCGATCGGTCCGAAAGGCTTCTTCCTATTATGAGTCCCGTAGGAGAGACTTGGATAGAGATCGCTATCGCGAGTACTCTAACCAAGATAGGTATGGGCGTGATAGGGACAGGGAATACAGACATCGGTCTAGATCATGCTCTCCTCCTCCAAGACTTCCATCTCCACCTCCCGTTCTTGTTCCACATCTGCCAAAGCCTCCTCGCCATGGGCCATTTTCTCATACTTCTAGATCCGAGACTCATCTTCAGAGAGTTGAGACCACGGCTTCCATAATTGCAGAGCAGGTCCCAGCCGAGCCGATAGGAGAAGGGGCTCTTAAATTGGCTCGGATGAGGAAGGATTTTCCGAATATTTTCTTCGATGGCTATGTCTTCCTACCACACTTAAAAAGAATTCCATCAGGGGTGGAAAACATGGTGCATGATTACATTCATGACATATACACCCAGTACAGAGAGTGGGTAAAGGCGGCGGAGAAAGCTTCTAAGGTGGCCTTTGAACGAGTCAAAGCGCTTGAGAAACTGGAGATCGAACTCGCTCAAAGGGACCAGATCATACAAGTGCTTACTAATGAGGCCGAGTCTTCTCGGAAATCGGAAATTGAGGCCACCAAAAAAGCTGACGAAGCGAAGGCGGCAATGGAGAGGTTGGGGCAGACACATGTTGCCCTGGTGGAGGAGATGGGCCATCGGAACACTACAGTTACCGCCGAGCGAGATGCGTCGGTCAAGGAACTTAACGAGCTCAAGGCTAAATTTTCCGACATGGCCAAGGAAAGGGATGATGCAAACAATGCAGCCCAGGAGGCGTGCGAACAAACTGTTCTGCTTAGGGGTAAACAGGATGCGGCCTTGGCTAAAGTCCGCAAGGTGGAGGCTGAGGTTGAGGAGAAAGTGAAGTCGGCCGAGTCTAGGCTAGAGGCTGACATCGAAGATCTTCTCGTTGTTTACAACGCTAATGTGCTAAGGCACAGGGGTCTAGCCTGACTTGAGGATTATCCGGCACATCTTTACAATGCTTGGGGCCGACTGGTTTAGGAAGAGAAGGAGGCGCATCCGGGTGAGTCTGTGGATGAATTTGAACTCGAGAATTGCATTCTGAATGAAGATGAATGGAAGATTCTTCACGAGTCAATGATTCTGCATGAGAAGGAAGGACTTGGCGCCCAGCACTTTAAAGTAGTAGAGGGTTCGGGGGTTGACTACCATGAAGCAAGTCTTGAAGTTCCCGCATCAACCCAGCCCGAATCCTCGTCTGCGGTCGATCCCCAAGCTGTTTCTGCTTACAATCCAAATCAGCTGCAGATGTCTCCGGCTGTAGTGCAAGTCACTGATGTCACGCTGCCGCCTACGAATCAAACTGAGGAAGGTATTCTGAACATTCCACATATCTTTCTTAAGTCGAAAACTTCGGTCGAGTTAAGTTCTAATAGTTCTCTTATTCTTTGTCCAGTGATCAATGTTGCACATGTCGGGCCTTCTGTTACTCAAGAATCACATCAGACACAAGAGGCTATCGTTACCGAAGCGATCAATATGACTACAACTGCCCCGCTTGACGATATGCAGGGGAGTACGATTGTGTTTGATGAGCAGCTGATGGATGAACTTTTTCGCCGTCACGGTGATCCTCTTGCCGACTTGTCATCTGTCATGAGTGGAAGTGATCCTGCTACAAGTTCTTCAATGCCGACTACTGATGCCCCCAGCGGGGCTCGAGCAGTAACTGAAGAGGAGATGTTCGCTCAAATCGACGCTGAAATGGCAGCAGCGGCTCATGGTGTCAGTTTCGAAGGTGGGATGGCAGCACCGGGACCTGCTCCGCTTAGAATGATATCTCCTGGTGGTACCGTTTTCATCACCAGTGTGCCCATTCCACCTTCTGTACTTGATCATGTTCCTCCGACTCCGCCCGCGGGGAGCATTCCTATCCACTCGAGTTCGAAGGAGGATGTTGATATAATGCCCTCGCCTGGAGACCAACCGCCGAAAAGCAAAGGCTCGAAGAGGAAAATTAGTGGTGGCTCCAGTGGGTCTACACAGAGAAGGAAGCCAAGGAAGAAGAAAGATTAGACATGCTTCCCCGGTTTATTTTGACTTGCATTTTGTTAGCCGTGTATAGATGCGGGTTCGGCCCCTACTAGTAGGAATTTTTGGAACAAACTTGTATACGAATTTCTCTTATGAATAGTAGAAATGAAACTTTTTCTTTTTCAGCTTCTTTGTGCCTTTGTTTAAGTGTTTCAATGTTTGAAATGCACTTGTAAAATTTCAGCTTCCGAGTCAAGTTTGTCCTTTTGTACCAAGTCTGGAAACTACAGACCTGGTACGCGATTGGGAAGCGAGTTGAATTTTGATGTCGCACCGTTTCAGTCAATGGTCGATGCTTAAGTCCTGCCCCTTAGTCTCGGGGATGAGTTGTAGAACATCAGTCAGCGATTGCTTTTTATTTATAACATGTTGAGTCACTGAATGGATGTTTGAGACCAGCGGAGATTGAGCGGTTTATTCACGCTTGTCCGATTGTCGATGATCATATCCGCACTCCGGGGATTCTCATTTGTTTACTGGCGGTTGGTCATGCCGGCTTAAGTTTTAATCATTTGTCCACGATCTGGGGACTTGGAATTGACATTTGTACTCCGACTCGCACTCTGGGAGTTCGAAGTTGATGTTTATACTCCAATTCGCACTCTGGGAATTTGGAGTTGATGTTTATACTCCGCTTTGCACTCTGGGAACTCGGAGTTGATGTTTTATACTCCGACTCGCACTCTGGGAGTTCGGAGTTGATGTTTTATAATTCGACTCGCACTCTGGGAGTTCGGAGTTGATGTTTATACTCCAACTCGCACTCTGGGAGTTCGGAGTTGATGTTCATACTCCGTTTCACACTCTGGGAATTCGGAGTTGATGTTTATGCTCTGACTCGCACTCTGGGAGTTCGAAGTTGAATGAAGGATTGTCGTGTATCAATCCTTTCTTGACTTTGATGTGATGGCTGGTCCACGAGCTCGGGTTTCACTTAGTGAGTGATTGGTTGCATCGCAGTCACTCCCTATTTGAATAAATTCCACCGTATGGTGGAACTTAGCTCTCTGTGCATAGTGATGATTATATGAAGCATTTCAAGTAAATCACAGCTCTGGCTCGAAGAGATTGCATTTTATTGCTGAAATAAGAAAATATGGCAAAGTCAGTTGCCTTATTATAAATTCTAATTTCGAAATGCAGAAACAAATTGCAAAATGGAAAGTAATCTAAATGGATAAAGATAGCCTGTCATGTGTAATAGCGGCGAAGGCTCTCGCTATTCCAGGCTCTTGGCAGAGTAAGACCGTCCACGGTCGATAATTTGAATGTGCCTTCTCCGAGCCTTCGCTCAATAACATACGGTCCTTCCCATGTCGGCTTTATATGCGAAGGAACTGGATAGATTCTTTTCAATACGAGATCGCCTAGTTCGAAGGTTCACGGACGAACCTTGGCATTATACAATCGGGCGACTCGACTTCGATGCGCAGCTGCCCTCAAATCAGCTTCTTCACGCTTCTCATCTAATAGATCGAGAGATTCAGCAAGTAATATAGCATTTGTCTTCGGATCATAGTATGTCACACGATGAGAAGGTACTTCTAGCTCGACTGGAATAACGGCTTTTGAACTATAAGAGAGAGAGAATTGAGTGTGACCGGTCGCAGTCTTGTGGGTTGTTCGGTAATCCCATAAAGCCATAGGAAGTTCATCGACCCACTTACCACCGACCTTTTCCAGTCGTTTTTTCATAATAGACTTTATAACTTTATTAACTGCTTCGACTTGCCCATTTGCCTGAGAGTGGGCAACTGTAGAGAATTTCTTTTGGATGTGAAATCGTTTGCAGAAATCTTTAAATTCAGTACTGTCGAATTGGGTTCCGTTGTCCGTAATAATGGTGTGTGGGAGAGCGAATCGACAGATGATGTTGCGAACTACAAAGTTGATTACTTTCCTCGTTGTTATGGTAGCAAGAGCTTCGGCTTCAGCCCACTTTGTAAAGTAATCAACTGCTACGATGGCACCACCTTTTGCCAGAGGTAGAGCACCAATGATGTCAATGCCCCACATTGCGAATGGCCATGCTGACCATTTGTGTTATCTCAGTAGGAAGAGCTCTAGGAATTCGGGCATATTTCTGGCACCTATCACATTTCTTTCCATAATCCGACGCATCGCGATTCACGGTCGGCCAGTAATATCCGTATCGAAGTATTTTCTTGGCAAGTGCTTGCCCCCCGGTGTGATCGCCACATTCTCCCTCGTGCACATCGTGCAATACTCGTTTAATTTCATCGTGAGCGATACACCGGAGTAGAGGGACTAAGTACCCTCTTCTGTACATGATTCCATTTTGGATGGTAAAGCGTGAGGCCTTCCGAAGGACTTGCCTCTTTTCACTCCTGTGCTCCAGCAGGGTTCCGTGCTCAATGTAATTTCTGAGTGGAGTCATCCATGAATCCTTTTCGAGGACGGTTTCGCATACCCAGTCTATTTCTGCCCGGTCAATGCTTGGAGAGGATAACGTTTCTACGGGAACGACTCCCATTTGTTGAGCTTCGCCTGTGCTGGCTAGCTTCGCCAATCGGCTTTTTGGTTGCGTTCTCGAGGTATACAATAAATGGCATAATAATCGAACTGATTCAGTGTTTCTTGGACCCGAGCTAAGTAAGCAGCCATTCTTCGGTCCCTCGCTTGATATTCTCCTTGAACTTGACACACGACTAGTTGTGAATCGCAATAAATTTCCACAGCGATAATTTTTAGATCTCTGGCAAGTTTTAGTCCGGCTATGAGGGCTTCATATTCAGCTTCATTATTGGTTGCATGAAAGTCAAACTTCAAAGCATAGCATATAGATCGGCCTTTGGGGGTTTCGAGTACAACACCAGCGCCCGAACACCGGTCGTTTGATGCACCATCAGCATACAGCTTCTAGACGTATTCGGGGGATTTACTGGTTTCGAGCAAGTCCTCTGGAACGGTAAATTCAACTATGAAATCAGCGAGGACTTGTCCTTGGATCGCTCGTCTTAGAATGTAAGTAATATCAAACTGAGTCAATTCGATGTTCCACTTGAGTAACCTACCAGACGTCTCAGGCCACGAAAGGACCTGTTGTAACAGCTGGTCGGTGTAAACAATAATGGGATGTGCCTGGAAATATGGTCGGAGCTTCCTCGATGCAATTACAAGGCAATAAGCCAACTTTTCTAGCTTTGGATAATTCCTTTCGGCCCCAATCAATTGTTTGCTGACGTAGTATACTAGCTTCTGTATCATGTCTTCTTCTCGAATTAAGGCAGCGCTGATAGCGTTTTCTGATATCGCCAAGTATACATACAACTTCTCATGATCGATAGGCTTCGACAGGATAGGTGGTATGGATAGATGCTGAACTAGTGCTTGGAAAGCGTCCTCGCACTCCGTGGTCCATTCAAAGTTGCGTTTTCATTTTCGGATCAGATTGAAGAAGGGAATGCATTTTTCAGTGGACTTTGAAATGAACCTGCTCAATGCTGCTACTTTCCCATTGAGACTTTGGACTTGCTTTATAGTCTTTGGAGTTTCAAGATTTCTGATTGCCCAAATCTTTTCAGGACTAGCCTTGATTCCCCGAGCATTAACGACGAACCCAAGGAATTTTCCGGATGCAACTCCAATGTGACATTTCAGTGGGTTAAGCTTCTTTTTGTATTCTCGAAGTATGCTGAACATGGTTTCTAGGTCTTTAACATGATCGGTGGAGAGTCGTGACTTCACAAGCATATCGTCTACATATACTTCCATGGTTTTCCCGATTTGGTTGGCAAACATCCGAATTACCAATCGTTGATAAGTAGCCCCGGCATTCTTGAGTCCGAACGGCAAAACTTTGTAGTAATAAATTCCCAGATTGGTTACGAAGCTGGTATGCTCTTGATCGGGTAAATGCATCGGTATCTGATTGTAGCCAGAATATGCGTCCATGAAAGATAAAAGCTCATGCCCAGCTGTTGAATCTACTAGCTGGTCAATCCTGGGAAGTGGGAAACTGTCTTTGGGATAAGCTTTATTCAGATCAGATTAATCGACACATGTTCTCCACTTTCCGTTTGGCTTTCGGACGAGCACGTGGTTTGACACCCATTCAGGATATAGCGCATCCCGAATGAACCCGTTCGCTCTAAGCTTTTCTACTTCTTCTTTAAGGGCGGCAGATCTCTGGATCCATACCACGCCTTTTCTGTTTGACCGGGACATGCCGCGGGTCAATGTTCAGGCTGTGGCTCGCGATGTCCGGTGAGATCCCACACATGTCAGAATGCGTCCAGGCGAATACATCAAGATTCGCCCGTAGAAATTCAACCAATTCCTCTTGAGTTTGCTGGCTTAGCTGAGACCCAATCTTTATCATCTTCGAATCATCATTACTGTCAATTGGGACGTCGATTGTCAGTTCGGCCGGGGATGCTTGAATTTCTTTAGATTCTCCTTCGTCTTCAGTTTCTCTCGGGTCAAGATCTTTGAGGAATTGGCTGGGGTGCCCGGGCCTGGGCCCGGGAGTTAATTGTCAATTATTGGCAAAACGGACGTAGAGAGATTCCTCCACGGCCTTTCCTTTCTCCTTTCGTTGCGCCTCCCGCAGCTCAACAACATAACAGGCTCTGGCAACAGCATGATCTCCCTGAATGATTCCTGCTCCATGATCAGTGGGA
The DNA here is from genome assembly GCA_030737815.1 of Allium fistulosum. Classification (NCBI taxonomy): domain Eukaryota; kingdom Viridiplantae; phylum Streptophyta; class Magnoliopsida; order Asparagales; family Amaryllidaceae; genus Allium; species Allium fistulosum. The sequence goes on along the minus strand of CM060903.1, from coordinate 1,284,526,570 downwards.
AACTTTAAAGTCAAACACCACGGGGCGATGGCTGCCCTAAATTCAGCGAGGGCCGGTCGGCCCAAGAAAGCATTGCAAGGGGAGTCTATGTCCAAAACAATGAACTGTAACATCCGTACTCTCCGACGTTCTCCAACTCCCAACTCTACTGGTAGTTCCACCATTCCAGTGGGTATAGTAGCACTTCCGTTGAAACCATGGATTTGGGATTGACACGGTTTCAAGTCCGTGGCTTCCATTTTCATTTGATCATAGGCTCGCTTAAACAAAATATTCATAGAGCTTCCGCTGTCAACTAAGATCCTCTTCATCCACGCGAGACCTACTTGAGCTGAGATGACCAGTGGATCAATAGTGGGGGCTTTGACTTTGTCAGCGTCTCTGTTCCTGAACACGATGTCATCTGTCATCGTCTTCTGTTGGTTGGCCGGAGCCCCTTCATCAAAACTACTACAACAGTCGAAGTCTGCATGCCTGATAGAACTGGCATACGACTCCATTTCCTTCCAGCTTCGATCTGCTGGGTGAGGACCACCGCTTATTGTATTGATAACCAACCTTCCGTCTGTACGAGCGGGTTCCTCCTGTCTTTCCTGATTCGGCGCACGATTCTGATTTGATGGGCCCACACCACCAGACTGCGGCGCCCGCACATACTGATCCAACTTCCGTTCACATATCAGTTTTTCAATAAGGTCTTGCAAGTGACGACACTCATTGGTGTTGTGGCCATAACTCTCATGGAATCTACAAAATTTTCCCGTTTGGATTTGTCTTTCAGTTGGTGGTTTCAGGGCAGGTTTCTTGTATTGCATGGTATTGCAGGTCTGCAAATACACATTTTCCAACGACGTGTTCAATGGAGTGTAATTATCGTACATGGAAGCTCTACGCCGTGGACCACGATTCTGATCGCGCTTTTTGTTTTGATTTCCATTGTCCCTCTGCTGATTCTGTTTATTTTGGATGTTCAACTGGACTTTTCCAGAACTATCTCCGGACTGTTTAACATTGATGTTACTTTGGATTCCTTCGATGTTGGGCCATGCGTCATTCTGCTTCCTAGACTGTTTCGCATCCTCCCTTCTCAAGAATTGGGCTGCCTTGGAATAGAAACGGTCCAATGACGCAGGTGGTTTTCCAGCTAACCAATTTTCGAACTCGGAATCAGCATCAATCCCCTTAGTCAACGCCATCAGGATAGAGTTATCGTTGGGATTGCTTATTTCTGCACATGCAGCATGGAATCGCTCCAAGTAACGTCTAAGTGTTTCTCCGGGAGCTTGTGTAACACTAGACAGAGTGTTAACGTCTTTAGGCCTCGCTACGTGCATACGAAATTGTTCAACAAACTTGGTAGCCATCTGGTCAAAGTTAGAGATGGATCGTGGTGGCAAACAAGTAAACCACATGGTACCGATGCCCCTAGGGAAATAGGGAAAATACGGCACTTTACTACATCATCAGCTCTCGCAGCATTCATCAGCCATTCGTATTTCAGGATGTGTTGATTGGGATCAGAACTTCCTTCATAAACTGGCAAAGCTGGCATCCTGAAGCGCCAAGGTGGTTCCGCATATAACACATCATCGGTGAAAGGGGTATGACTCCAGGAGATTCCCCATTCGTCATTACTAAGACCTTGACTTTCACGGATCATTTACGAATCATCGCCAGTATATCTGGCATCCGGATACTAGGAGCATGCTGAGCCAAGGTGTGGTCGGGTTCCACAGCGTGAGTCTGGACCGAACGCGGTCGACAGTCCGTACCTTGCCTCCTTGGTTCAACATTTTCTGGGACATAAGGCTCTGGAGTCTGCTCTCGTTGGTTACGTTGAGGATCAACTTGGTTTCTAGCATCAACCCCTTATTCGTTCAGTGGTGGTAGTAGCAATGTTGCCTGTGACATGGTAAGGAGCAGCACCTCCTCGAGATGAAGGTTCTGTACGGAGACTAGCGAATGATCCAGTTCTAGGTTGCCCAAGATTCGAAGCAGGTTGGTGTCCCGTGGCTTGGGTGTAGCTCACACCTCGTCGTGGGTGTGTGGATCTGGTTTGGCCATCAGAGGAGGCTGAACTCTCTGTGGAAGAATAAGAACCTTGGTCTCTTCTGGATCTTCTTCGCCTTTGGCGATTTAGCTGGTTGGACAACTCTGCATTGGCGCGCAGTTGTTCAGTTAGCTGTTGGCGACTCTGGGTCAATTCATGAAGCAGCGTTTGAAACTCTTGTCTGGTGACCGGGCCTGATGGATCTGAAGGTCCGGCGGCGTCTTGGTTGGATGGAGGCAATTGCACGGGATTCTGCCTGTCCCGTCCTCCCTGATCAGCAGCTGTAGAGGTAGTTCGTGTACTTACCATGGTGAATTGATGAAAGTCCTTTCCTAGATCTGATGCAAATATGAATAGAATGGAAGGGCTTCAAAGTTCTAGATCTGGATCTTCCTCTTGGATTTATGCAATCCGATATAGATAGGAGATCCAAAGAGCGGGAGAAAAATTAGGTTTCTCTTAGTGAAAGCACCAAAGTGTTTGTACCAAAATTGGGCACAACACTCTTCGGAAGTTTTTGAAGAGATAAAGTGAAGAAATTAAATGTAAAAAGAGGATTATCTAACAAAAACTCCAAATCTTAGATATGAAACTAAGTAAAATGCAAGGAGACATAAGAATTTAGAGTGGTTCGGCGTATCGCCTATGTCCACTATGAAGTTGATAGCTTTATTGAATTTTCTTTGAAGATTACATGTGAATTAAATGAATTACAGCATGTAATTACGATTTGCAGCAGTGAATTTCGTTGTTGGCAGCAGCTTATGGAGTTCAGATCTGGATCCGGCAGAGTCTGGGCGTTGGAGAATTCAAAAGAGAAGAAGCCCCTTTTCTATATGCCTTGGGGCTCTATTTATAGGTGTAGGAGGCTGGTATATCACTCAGATCTCGGGAGACCCTCTCTGGCACGTGACCAGGCCCGCGCGCCCAAGCCCGGGAAGTTTCGGTCCGATCCGTGATCGATACGAACGGATTTCGTATCGATCAAGATTTCATCCAATGGAGTAGACATTTGGCATGGATATTCTTTAGCATGCACGTAGTCTTTTATGAAAATTTCATAGCATTTGGACTTGTAGATTAGGAGATATGATCGATACGAAATGGGATTCTCGGTTGGCTGTTTCGTTCGATTCCCTTATTTCGACTCGCTCTTGTTGGACTCGCTTGCGTTCGTGTCGCTATTTGACTCGGTCTTGTTTGAGTCGTTGCTCGACTCGATGACGTGGCATTTGAACCTTTGGATCACTCCACCTTTGATGCCGCTTTGATCGAGTCGTTCTTGGACCTTGCCTTGTTCGTATGGATAGAAACTCAACTCCGGTCGATTGATTCGAATATGGAAACACGATGGATTCGATCAGAAGGTCCACGATGGATACGAACTGCATAGGAGACGGAGTCGAAGGTGATCGTTACGAATTGTGGTTTCATATCGATGGAGTCAAACTGTTGTTTTCTGAAGGATGCGGAGCGAGTCGAACAGAGGCTCTGAGATGGAGTCGAAGTGGAGCGAGTCGAACAGTGGCTCTGAGATGGACGCGAAGTGGAGCGAGTCAAAGTGGAGCGAGTCAAAGTGGAGCGAGTCGAACAGTGGTTCTCTGATGGACGTGAAGTGGAGCGATTCGAAGTGGAGCAAGTCGAAGTGGAGCGAGTCGAAGTAGGCACTCTAGATGGATTCGAACTGAGCGATTCGAACAGTGGTTTGTTTTCATCCAATTTTGTATCATTCGTAACTTGAGCATACGAACTCGGATTGACTTGAGATTTTGAACGTTGGCTCTCACAGCTTCGCTTGTCGTGTCAAACCAGTTTTAGCTCGATCCGGACTTGGATAAAATTCGTCGATTTCCATAGTGAGCCTGTGTATAACTGATCTCTAGGACGGACCATCATTGGTTACTAGTAAGTTCCTTGGTGCTACGGCCTTGCCAAAAGGCGGGATAACAACTTCTTAAATATTTATAACACTAAAATTTTCTATTAAACCATGTAGTATATAAATAAACAATATTTTATAAAGGATATAGTCAACATGGAAAAGGAGGATTTGGAAAAACAGAATATAGGTGAATAAATAAAGCTGAGCAGATAAGGTAGATTCAGAAGAATAGTATCAGGCATGAATAATTAATTCAAACCATAAGAATTTCAATTTCAAATATTAATACAAAATTTCTTTGTTGGAAATACTTTTATAATAAAATACCTTTAATATAAAATACCTTTATAACTCCATGTTTCAATAAGTTTGTCCTCGTTCCTGTAGACTCTGGCAGTGCGTTGATCAGGCACAAAGCTAGATTTCTCCAGGTACTTAGTAGACTTGTTTCAACACCAGTGAAAATACTGGAAAAACTTTTAAAAACAGATATGGAAAGTACAATCCAAACAAAACAACCAAAACCTTTTTCTAACCATGATTCGCAGATACACAAGGGTTACGCCTGGATCCCTCAGGAAACAATCCATATCCGTAAGCTTCCTCAGCCCTGCGAGTTACGCTATGATGACTAGTAGAATGCAGGATACACAATGGTTATGCCTAGATCCCCCAGGAAACATCCGTATCCATAAGCTTTCTCAGCCCTGCAGATTTCGCTACTAAAACGACCTACATAGATCATAGGATACACAATGGTTACACCTGAATCCCCTAGGAAACATCCGTACCCCTGGGCCATCCAACCAGGTGAATTACGCTGCAGCCGCACTCGTAAGACCATGGGTAACGCCATGGAATTCGATGGACACTGGAGTATCATATCCGAAAAACCAAAAATCAGAGAAATATCGATAGAATGAATCCACAGTGTGGCCATAAAGCGGATATCAAGCAGAAGGCACTTTCCATATCTTTACTTCAAAAATATGTATCATATAGTACCTTTTCAAATCACTTTCAAATAGCATACTTATATAAAGTCTATTATATATAAGATTTCATTTTCAAATCAAATACTTTCCAAAATCAATAGTATATCAAATCACACTTATATAGACTTCAATTATATAAGATTTCACTTTTCAAATTGAGTACCTTTTCAAATCCATAGTTTTCGAATCAACATCATACTTATACAAACCAATTTTTATATAAGTTCGATAACTCCCAAATCAAGTATTTAGTAACACAAGGTTCTCAAATTTCAATTTGTTTTAATATCAGTTCAGTTTCAAAATCATATACAATTCCACCAAATTATTTCTTCTCAAATTAAATATCTTCAGTTCCAAAGTTTCCAAAATAATAAATTTAGAAAATAAATCCAAATTTCCAAATCAATATAATTTAAGTCAACCAATTCATTTCTAAAATCAATGGTTTTCAAAATCATCTTATACTTACATAAGGTCCATCTTATATAAGGATCAAATTTTTCAAAAAATAAATTTCGTTGTATGAAGAGCCATATGGGATTGAATATCTTTGCTTACTAAAAGAAAAATTCCAATTTAAATTACAAAGATATCTAACCCGACAACTTTCAATTTCAGCGTCAAAATATATCAATGATATTAGAATATAAGATGTACATACGTCATCATTTCGCAAAATCACATTTGACCGCTCGCTCGATCACACAAGTTCGCTCTCGAACTAGTATTGTCCATTTGACTTCCCTAATGCGGATTTCGATATGGTTTCTCGACTAGAAGCCATCAGTCTCCTTGCATAGCCATATACCATGATAGAGAATTCTAGAATCGAGCCTAAAATCCATATCAAATATTCGCCATCAAGAATCAAATGAAAAATCCTAACACGAAATGGTGTAATTCACCTCGAACTTGTGTACTCAAACCTGGATCAAATTAATTATGCGAATAAAAAATCATACGTACAACTTATGTATTTATTCCAACTTGTTAAATATATAGTTTCATAAAGATGTTACTAAGTTAAGACATTTAAACTAAATTTTATTCAAAATATTTTGAAGACCAAATTCTTTTCAAATCTAAATTTCATATTAGAAAAATTTTAAATAGCCTTATTTATTTACTTAACAAAACAGTTTCAACTAATTTAAATCATATTACTACATACTTTAAACATACATACCAAACTTATATACTTTATACTTTTCAAAATTACTTAGCTTTGAAAAGTTAACCTTGATTTGGAAGTGCTCGAACCTTCAAAATAGTCGAAGAAATCATATTTCAATCCAAGAGTTGGAAATCAACAACAAATCAGTAAATCAATTTCAATATACAGGGTCATGACAAATCCAAAACTCGAGGACTGAACACCAGGCTCACTTCAAATCGTTTCAAATATATATACATATATCTTTCGAATATCAAATCATACTTCAAAATTTGAAATCAAAATTGGTTTTGCAAAATCAATCGCATAGCAAAGCTACTGAAGTGGCCTATCCCCCACTCTGAAACTCAAAAATCAATGTCGATGATGCGTGCACTCATCACCGAAATTATTTTCCAGTGACATAAGTGAGTTCTGGACTTCTATTTCCTCAAACTTCTTTTTAAAATTTCTTCGAAATCATTCGAAACTCATTAAAATCATTTGAAACATTTCTTATTCGGAAAATACTATTAAATCAAATTATTATTATATATTTCAAAATCTTAAAACCAATTTCAAAAATACCGAAGTTCAATTCTCAAATTTCAAATTTAAAATCCTTCAGTTATAAATCATTTATAGATAAATCAAATTTCTTATATAATTTTTTTCAAAATTACAAATCCTTTCTAAACCTCAAATTCTCATTTTTAAAAAGGGTATATAATCTTTATCGAAAATATTTCACTTTTATATATAGAATATAATCATACTTATCAAAATAATAATTTCGATATATAAAACACTTTCAAAAAATACAAACAAACCCGATTTTCAATGGATTTCAAAACAAAGATAGAGATTCCAATTAGAGGGACTCTAATCGGATAGAATTCTTACTTGAAGATAGGCTCGAACGAAGATGAGATAACTAAATTACTAAATACAAGATATATATATTTATAAATCGCGGATGACCCTAGGGTCAACCGTGACTTCAAAATAAGATTGGTGTAGAATTCTGAGGCAAATCGACATACGATTGCCAGAGATAGAATTCGGCATAACAAGAGATAGCAACATCAAACCAAGGGATATATAAGTCTTCGGTGAATCAATGCCAATTGTAAAGGAGTTCCACCCTTTTACAAATCATTCAAAGATTGGCGGGATCGCCTATTCTTATAGAGATCATTCAAGTGGAGTTATGGGATACTCCAGAATCAAAAGAATACAAATAGGGAGAGACAGGAATGAATTTTGGAACCACAAGGAACGTTCCAAAGTTCAAAGGAAATCGAGTCAAAAGGAAGAGATCCAAACTCGAACGAAAGTGATTCTGTAAATAAATTTACTATATATGCTAAGTTTTGCCTAGAGCCAAAGCTCTGATACCAATTGTAAAGACCCGTTATTTTCAACCATTTGCATCCGCACATGTCGGACTTGAATAGCTCAAAATATCATATTGTTAATTTATATTTGGCAAAACTCAGCATATACAGTAAATAAATCAATCACAAAATCACAAACGCAGAGTACTATAATAATGCAGCGGAATAGATAAATAGTAGTTCACGAAGCTACTATATAAACATCAGAGTTAGAAATAAAATACAACAGAATATCTCAAATACAGTGAAGTCTCCAATACAAACAGATGGCCTCTCTAAACAAATCAACTGGAAAAGCTGAAAGGTGAATCGATAGTTGGATCTCCAAACGAAGCTCCAAACTCCAAAGGTGAGTCTCAAATGCTGTATCACTCAGTCTGACCCAAGCATAAAGCAAAACACAAAACACTCGAGTCAGGATTAACATTCTTATATCAATAAATCCAACTCAAGTGAAATATCAACTGAAATACAAGTACCTTAAAGGATGTTTGGGATAACCATCCTCTAAGGATCCATGGAACTATCTACAATGTAGAAATATACACTAACACCGTGGTTATTTCAAATTAATTTATACTTCCAAACCAAGATATCATTTCATTTCAAATATGTCTATTTTCCAAAATAGTATATATATTAAATAATTTATAAAGTAAAGTATTAGCAATTTCCTCAAATTTAACAAATCGCTTCAAAATTAACTCGACTGTCCCATTCAAATCAAATTCAATCTCAATTTATCAAATTTCCATTCAATTCAGTTTTTATAAATAACAAATTCAAATTATATTGATTTCAAATACAGATCTGAATCACAAACAAACCATTTAAATTCTAGTATATTTCAAAGCTTTAATATTCAACATTTCAAAGTTTAATTTAACAGTTTCATATAGATCTCGATTTAATCTCGTTATTATTTAGTCTTGAAATATTCACTTAATAAATTCAGTATTATTTAAATAACCTAAATTTACCTTTAAACTAAATATTCCTTTCGATTTGTTTTAAACTTGAAATATCCATTTAATCACCTTAAATCAAAAATCAAGTTATAAAATCAAATCTTAAACTTCAAATTCAATAGTTCAAATCGATTTAATTAAGTAGAATTCTTAAGTAGATACAATTTTACTTAATTCAACTTTATCTTCCTTAACTTATACAAATCCTTGAAAAATCTGTTCAAAGATATACTACATAGACATATTATATTAATTAACTCAAACTTTATTAGATTAAAGTTTATTATTAAATCTACTTTATATAAAAACTTCAAAATATTTCCAATATTAAATAAAACCATATATATATTCCCTTTTCAAAAGCATAGAAATCATTTATTTTTTTAAATATTTATATATAGACCAACGGTGTCTGTATATAATTTCCTATCCTATGGTCAAGTGATACAGATATTTATCATTTCAATCCGTAACTTATATATACGGGTAGATATCATTTCGTCCCGCAATCCCAAATTTAATTCAAATGAAAATCGCTTGGGTCTATCATTTCAACCCATAAACGATTTTCTCCTATTCTAAAGTCCGTTCGGGTATGTATCATTTCAACCCATAGTGATTTATATACTAACAGGGAACTTGCAGAGTGATAATAGATATGATAATAATATAACAGGCATATATCATCAGTAATTAAATAAAACATAAACAATAGGATATGGTGTCATATCCCATATGTGAACAGTTATAGAAAATAGCATATATAACAATTTAATAACTACAGCAGCATATTTCAATTGTAGTTTCAATTGAAATCAAATTTAATAAATACAAGAACGTTAATCTTGAGTGGTTGCTCACCTTTCGAGGCTAGATAGGTTTGACAAGGAAACGAGCTACGAATTTCAAAGCAACGCTGGATGGACACGATTCGATGAAGAAACATGAACGACAAACGAAGCTGATAACAGAAATTGATAACGAATCAGAACCAGATTGATGAAGATAGATGGTATAAATGAACTTATATGTCTAACTATATATAAGTATTTATAAAAATCATATTTTTAAATTTCGAACACATATTAAATTAAATATATAGGCATTTCAAAATCATCGTTTAAATCAAACACATATTCATAAGGTCGAAATACATACTTATATATTATATTAGCCTATATTTTAAACCAATACCCAAATACAATCTAAAATTTTAAACCTTTATAAAAGTAACCCTTTATATAATATATAATATAAAAAATCAATATTCATTTAATACCATATATATTCCTTTCAAAATGTAAGGGCATGCATGTATGAATCCATATACTTATCCCTATACATAACAAATATGCAGACTACGGAAATTTAATGCAGATTATGGAACCAAACTAAAATTAAGACCCGTATGCAGAAATTATATGGTACCCTTATATACTAGGAAAGGAGACTATCCATATACACTGAATTGCAAATACCACTCATATTATACCGAAAAAATGTACTGCAAAATGTGGAACCGCGATATATACTTTACTAGACCTGTATATAGTAACAGTCGAACTTCATAGTAAAATTATATAATAATACTTCTTTTACAAAATATATGCCGTAACATATATAATACTTTTCATAATGAACTGTAGACATATACAACATATTACATAGGCTTACAACTATAGTAATAAGTGATATTCAACAATGCATACATGACAGCAGGTTATAAATGAACTTTAAGTTAAGCTCGACCGATCATATATATAAATTTATATAAACATACCTATATATCTTAAAACTTATACACGTGTATATAATGTAGCTTATAGAGCATGCTGCAAAAGTCTATGCTATATATATCACCCACCTATGTGTAGGCTATACAACAAAACAATAGATGCAGACAATATAACAATATGTGCAAACTTGAATAGATATAACATATGAATCCAACAGCACTAGCATAAACTTATCCTGTAAATGCATTATTTAATAATATATATATAACTATACAAATACACAAATAACAAAATATATATATAGTATAATTCATAACAGATTTATATAATATAACCAAAACAAAATGAACACTTTTCCCCTAAGAACAAAGAGCACAAAAATATGAGGGTAAGCTCAAACTATAAAACAGTATAACATATATATACTATATATTTATAACTAACAGAAATTACATATATACTTACATATATACACCTTATTATATGCTAAAACTGCCGCATCACTAGGATACCAAGCATGGGGAGTGCAAGGCCGGGGTGGAAGGTGGTTCGGAAGGCTCGGGGAGGGAGTGTGGGCGAAGGGAAGCTCAAGTGGGTCACGTGGATGGTGGATGACTTGCCAAGCGTTGTGGAGTGGGAGACATTGAGGCGGGCGCGGTCGGTGATGGGGTTGGAGACGGATGTGGCTCGGTTTCGAAATGAAGTTTGTTTCATACAAAATTTTTCAGAATGAAGAGAGTAGGAGTAAGAACAGATCTGAGGGGAAAAGGTGAGAGGATAATATAATGGAAAATGAGAAGTTTAAGCAAAATGAAATGAAACGTACAGAAATAGATGAGCAACCAATATAAACCAAATAAAAATAAATTAACCGTCCAATTCCCTTGATTTCAGCTAAAAAGCTATTCAATGCAATTGATTATTTGCTTGAGCTACACGGTAAAGATTTGAAAAGGATTGGGAAGTCAAAAGTCACAATTTCTTTACCAGTACGACACACAGTTTTATTGTTTCCATCGCGTACCGGACCTCAAAACACAGAATTAAATATACCGTAGAGATCAGCACGACGATACGATCAAAACGGTATACAGATATCAGTGGTACGATCATCCGATCAAAAGTCGATAATCGGTACCGAAACTGTTGCTATTCCGTACGGAAAAATCCAAACGGAGCTAGAAACGTCCGAATTTCCCGAAACGAATTTCGCAGTTAGATTCAGAGTGTTCTAAATAAATTTTCTCATGTTGACATATTTATGTTTCGGAACACTTTAAAATTCAACTATTATTAACTGATTTAAATTGAGATAAAAATTACTCAATAAAATAAACTTCAATATTATCTGATGAAAATTTACCAGTTGCTATGTTAAAATAGACGTATTCCAAATGATAAATTTTTATTTCAAAATATTATTATTTAAAATTTCTCAAAATTTAATTAAATATGTTATAAAATATATAAAAACCATTCAAATTTTACGGGTCATTACAATCTATAATTCCAAAACAACCATAAATAATATTAGATACTTTTGTATTTTCCAATGCATCACTTTTATTATTAAAAAATTACCACATTATAGTTTTATTTCACAAAGAATATTCATAATATTCACATTGAAATATAGCTATGTCTATTTTTTCAGTTGATACCGAAAAATAATCATTATTTCATAAATAATGTATGGTAAGTTTTACGGAAACAATTTTCGTACAATGATGCAATTAATAAGTGTTATATGGCATGCTCCCACTATTTCCACCATTACTATAATAGCGTACTAAATTCGGAGGTCCATCATTCACTTAATACAATTTGTTTATTTCATACACTGCAACTATTTACAGTGGAGAGTTCGTTGATCAAATATCTTGAGCTTAAAGAAATAAATCTCATAGAAAACAATTTTCTTTATGAAAAATACATTTCAGAACAGAAATCATATTTCTTATTCCAATATTAAGTATCAATTATTATTACAGTTCTCGTTTCCAATGTTTCTCTATGAAACAGAAGTGACTATTCATTCTCTTCATCCCAACTATACCTTAAATTACATCTATTCTTATACATTCGTTTTCCTTTCAAATGGTCAAACTATTCAAAATAAAACCTTACTACAATATCAAAACAAACTCTTTACAAAAGCGCATTCGATTATCCTTAACATTTAAGGACATCAAATATGTTGCACTTTACGTAAACTGATCAAAATGACATTTCAGTGATCGAGTTCTTAGATCTATATTGTAGTTTTTGGTCTTATGTTACATTAACACAATATGATCCCTTTTGTAATCAATCAAGTTGAATACATGATCTCAAAATATTATTTATTGGATTCTTTCCAATGAACTATATTCATTGAAGTATCGTACATTACGAACTGTGACTGTTCACCATATAACATTTATAAATTATAGTATATGGATCAAATATCCATAGCCTTGTATTGCTTTTAGAGTTCGAAACTCATATAGTGCAATACACGGTCTCAACACGTAAGTGACCATTTTACCAATGTATTAAGTAGTTGTAAAATTAGACACTTGCATGGGTATAGAAAACATTAACACGCAGTAGGCATTTAATAGTGGGTATTATATTTCCATTTGTCAACTTTCAATTCATTTCATTTGTATATATTAATTGATAAACATTTTATCAATCATATTAAATGCACAAATTTATCATTGTAGATAATTATAAAATTATTTAGCATATGTTCTTACAATATTAGAAAGGTTAAATGTTACCATTTCATTTTCCTAATAAGGCTCCCACTAGTCTTTTATGTTTCTCCAAAACCTAAGATGAAACATAGAAGTCTTTTGAATTCACTAGTGGGTGTTAGGACTCGTTTGTCTTGGTATTCTGACCTTGAGTTTGCTCAACAAATCATAGCCCCACAAATGATGGATAACTCCTTATCGGTTGTATCACATACAACTCCTAACCCATTTTTCCTTGTCCTAATCTCATTTTGACCTTGAGTTTGCTCAACAAATCGAAAGTGATTATTCACTCATACCTACCATATCGCGATGGCCTAAGTATAGTATATGTACCTTGAATTTGCTTAACAGATACATATAGTAATCTTACCTCGTCTATTTAATATATTAATAATACTACACATAACATCTCTAGCTTGAATTTGCTCAACAACTAAGGAGTATGCAAGTAATTTATTAATATATATGGTAGAGAACAACATTATATTGAAGATTAATAATCTTCAGTATATTATATCGAGTGATATCGATTTGTGGAATAATGTATTTCTTATGAAATACCATCGTGATTCAAGTGTCAGACACATCAGAAATCACAATATACGTACATTTCCGTATGTATTCATTTCTTAAGTCTATTTGGGTTTCTTTAGTGTTCCACCTTTAGTTTATACACTCATATTATATAAGTTTCATTATTATATAACTTTTATATTTTAATTAACTTATACAATAATATTATGTATAAAATTTTATTAGATAAATCTTATTTAATTAATTTTAATTAATAAAATCTTTAATTAATTTAAATTAGTATTTCAATACAACTTTTATATTGGACATATCTCTTATAACCTTTATAGTGTATACTATAACCTTTATAGTATAACACACATATCTTATATATGCGTATTTTTTTATTTAATTAATTAACCTTTAATTAGTTTATTTAATTAAAAAAATTTAATTAAATTATTTCAATTTCAAAATTTATCTTACATACATGTATACTTATGTTATCTTAACACTTTAAAATAACATAACAAATATCAACATATACAATACATGCATGTAAGTATTAATTAATTAACTCATTTAATTAATTTATTTTATTAATCTTATTAATAAATTAAAAAAATTTAAATTAATATTTAAACAGTTTCAAAGATTTTGAAATTTTCATTAACCTTTCAAAAAATTTAAAAATTTATGTTATATTATGACCTTTTATAATAAACATGTTTTTTTTTAATTTAACTTTTAAATTTAAAATCTTGTCTTAATTATCAAAACAATTTTGAAAATTAGTGCAAGGCCCAATTCAAATTGGGCCTTTTCTATCAAGGCCAACCTTTGGGATCACTTCATCTTTCAAACCAGGCAGGTAACCGGGTAGGATATGGTACTTGATTACCCAATTCCAATCCTAGGCATCACCTTTCTAGACACCGTACTAAGTGCACAAGCTTAATTAGTTAAACCTAACTTGACTAATTTAGACCACATAGGCTACTGGGCTCTGATACCATTGAAGGAACTGGGCCAGCCCGCAGCGGAAGAAATGGGTGAATTTCAAAAAAATTACCATTTTTGGATCATTAATAGGCCTATGAAGTCTAAATATATTTAGATCTTATCTAAATTTCTTTTAAATAAAATCAGTATTTTATTTAATACCATATTTTTGTTTTATTAATTTGATTCTAAAGCAATAAAGAATGGGATATAAAAATAAGGTTTGAATATATTAAACATATTCATTCCTTAATTGTCTAACAGAATAGTTAAACATAAGGTAAGTATGATCAATTGATAACATGATGTATATGAATAAATAAGAATAAGTTTAAAGGCAATCACATAAGGAACAAAATGGAAAGAAATAAAAAATGGCAAAGATGAATGATTCATCTTCCCCCTTTTGACAAACTTGATTTATGCAGCATTCAATTAGCAATCAATGAATCATTATGACATAAGATTAGGAATAGCCAACAATAATTCATATGCATAAACTATTGCCTCGTTTAAAATTGTTTGATATTAATAAAGCATTTAAACTATATAATTTGAAATATAAACATTAAGTTTTATATGTACACACACACACACACATATATATATATATAATTATTTCTATATAAAGATTAACCTAAATTTTTTTAATTAATTCAAAATAAACCATATAACATTTAAATTTTCTGATGTATTTATGAACTTATATAAACTTAAATTAGTTAACAATATATATATATACACAATTAAATCAAGAGATTCAACCTATATGAATTTTTTTTAATAAAAGTGAAACATACCAAACTGAGCAATATATTGACAATCCTTTAAATACTTAAAAAGTATTAGTCGTGCCAAATAGGATAACAAATTTATAAGTTTATTGTAATCAATTTATTATTAAAACAACCTTTAACCATGTGTCGGTTTCAATTACAATAAAATGCAGATAATAAGAACAAATAAACTTTCAAATCTATAGAGATTCAACCTATCTGAATAAAAAAATTTAACAAGAGTGAAACACATTAAACTGAGCAATATATTAACAATCCTTTGAATACGTAAAGAAAGATATTAGTCATGTCAAAAGGGTAACAAATTTATAAATTTATTGTAATTAATTTATTATCCAAACATCCTTTAATCATGTGTGGGTTTCAATTACAATAAGATGCAGATAATAAGAACAAATAAACTTTCAAAATCTAAGGAGATTCAACCGATATGAATAAATAATTATAAATCAAATGCTGGTACATACTGAACTAAGCAATATGTTAAAATTCTTTGAATAGTTAAAGAAGGATAATTATAGTGTCAAATAGGGTAACAAATTTAGAAATTAATTGTAATCAATTTATTATCAAAACATCATTTAATCATATGTAAGTTTCTACTACAGTAAAAATGCAAACAATAAGAACATGTAAACTTTCGAATCAAAAAATTACATTTTGATTTGAATGTTTAAACATAGATCTAAAATTAAAAAATTGTCTAATCAAATACAAGTTTCAGTTTTGATTGATCTAAATAAAAAAACCAATCAATTCATATAATAAACAATTTGATATACATAAACCATTTTCAAATCAAATGAGACAATATTATACACAAATAAATTAAGATATTCAATTTTGTTCATTAAAACATTATATCAAAATTATTAGAATTAAAAGATCATACCTTAATTCCAAAGCCTTGGAGTACAATTTGAAACATTGAATTTTTCCTCTAGATGTAGCTAACGAATCGTACCTTGAATGATGAATCAAATCTCCTAGATTCAGAAATTAGCCTCCAAATGTTGCAAGAATCAAGAGGAATAAACCACTTTTCATAATTTATTTTATTTGTATTTGATTTTAGGAATAATCAAAGCCGTGGAAGATCTCATATTTTCAGCCATTAGAGAAGGAGAGAACTAGAAAAGTTACATAAAGAAGAATGAAAAATGAGAAACTGAACTGTATGTATAGAATGAATTAGAGAATATATTTTTTTTGAAAGAAGGAAACCTTTCCCGTTCTTTAATTAAAACTTCTCTAATTAATTCTCTTGATTAACTTTCTCTTTTCACTCCTATTTCTTTACATGGCATGGCGAAAATTACATGCCATCAAATGACATAAGATTCCATGAATTAACGCATGTAATTATCTTTTATTTAATTACAACGATATTGTATATAAATGTGCGCAAATATAACTTTTATAAATGCATTCAAATAATTAAAAATAACTTTCAAAAATAAAATAAAATAAATAATAATTAATATTTCTCAAATACCAATTAATTTAATTAATTTACATCTTTTTATAAATCAATTAAATCATGTGGTTTTTCGGAGAATTCATCATTACGGTTTTGCGACTCAAAGGTGTAAATTCAGTCAGCGATTAATATTGAATAATTCAAATATTAACGTTCACACGTCACTTAGCAGGTGGTGTGACATTTTGGCCGAATTCAACGCTTACACATCTTTTGGTAAAATACAATTTTATTTATTGTAAGCGGTACCTAATAGTGACAATTATTTACTCCAATTCTCTTCGTCAATACTATATTACTTTGGATTTATGGAATTTGGCAATGGTTAAAATTCCAATATCATCCACATTTAACTTTATAGTCCAAACACCAAGTCTTTGGTTCAATAATAACAATTATTATTAACCTAAATGCTCTGGCTAGAGACTTTGACTTTGAGTTGACTTCAGTTGACCGTGATACTAACCTCATATAATAGAGGAGACAAATCCTCTCTTGAATAGAGTTTCACTTCCAATGCTTCCTCTCGACCCAAATATAGTCCTTCAATGGACGTCGTGCCATGATTTAACTATAATCAAAGCGGAGCTTCCATATTGAAGATCAACAGTATTATCAAGTCGAGAGAACTGTGTAAATTAGTCACATCGATATTCTCTGCTTGACCTTAGCTATATTAACCAACAAAAAACTATCTAGTGCGTCATTCCATAGTTATCCAATAACTATCAGTATGTAACCTCTAGGTGCCCCCAACAGTCATGAGTAATACACTACCCAACATTTGGAGAGCATTACATACTCTAGTCTCGACGGATTCATCGATATCCAGTGTCAAATGCATCTTGACTAGGAACATTTAAAATGGTATATTTGTTTTATTGTGATAAATTACTCACGGTTACAACACTTTGTAACTACTATCACAAGATATGCCATTTATGGATTTTATATTAAATATACTTTTAATTACATTAATTAATTAATATAACCACATTATATCAAGTATATAATAGAAAGAAACACCTTTATTATGAACAAGATTGTTCAACGAGTTAGATATATGTAAAAAATTACATAATTGCCCCTAGGGCATACCCCTAACTCTATCAAAATGAAGTCAAAGGGAGGCAAGATAAGCAAAGAAAGGGTAGGAAGGAGTAAAGTAGCAAGGCAAAAGAAGTCTAGGAAGCTAACTTGGCTCCCTTTGCTTGGCTGGAAGATGAGTCGGATAGGATTCCTTGTTCGGTTGTTTCAACACGCAATAGGAATCCACGTTCGGTGCTAACACCAAATAGGAATCCCTGTTCACAAGTTCCAACACTGAACAACAATTCCTGTTGGGTTGCTATGACGCCCCACCTCTATGCTCACAATAACAAAGAGTATTAAAAGAAATAATGTCTATTATCACGAAGAATAAGGCTGGATAGGAGCGGCCATCCGTAGTTGGCCTTACACTAGTATTGGTTACCTCGATTGGAGTGGTGTATATATTTTCATTTTTTCATCTCTTATTTATTTACTCCCATCGAGATACCCAATTCCAGTATAAAACAAGCTACGATGGTTCATAATAGTTTAGGACAATATATATAATAATAACACAGATACAAAAGAATGCGGAACACAGATAATAAAAGTCTCATATATATATAACCGATGTCAGTTACAATACAGTTGACACAATACATATGATACAACTACAACTGTCGACTCAAGAAGTTATATATACAAATACATTATCGACTAATATACATGAATACATATCAACTTAAAACAGACACACTGACTACTACAAAAAAACGAAGACCACTTCAAAGATACGAAAAGTCTTCAAAGTTCAAACAGCAACTCAAAGCAGGAAATCTACAACCTGAAATAACTTGGGTCTGACCCGAGTATTAAATTAAAAAGAAGATAATACATGGGTCAGTCTAATTCAAACTCAGCTATTAATGCACAGAAGCAATAATAATCAAATGATCAAATAGACGACGGTCACAGAAATCTCGTATATCCAACCCTTCAAGAAGAGAATCGGATAACGGTAAATATAACACGTAATAGTGTTAAACAACAAATTAGCAAATTCAAATTATCGACTGAGATAAATGAAAAGATTATCAATGAAGATAATTTAAAGAAAACAACATAATTGCCTAACGGCAATTAACGACAAAATCTAATTATTAAATAGATAATTAGAAACTCATAATCTAATTATCAAATAGATAATTAGATAGCAACAAAATGATCAAATAAAACCAAATTAGAATACAATATCAAAATATTGAATTGGCAACACGAAACAATTTAATCAATTGAAATCAATCAATTTAAAATGGCAGATTCTGAATTGGCTGCAGTACACGCACGCGTGCACTACCTCGCCAATACAGAGATGAAATACCAATGCAAGCACAAGGTCAAACCCGAGCATTTAAGCTAGATTCAACTCAATGTACAGAAACAAATACAAAGCAAAAGTCACAATGAAACTGCAGTTGCAAATAGGTACAAAGACAAGGACAATGCACATGTCATCAGCACATAAATATGTGAATAAGTGATACAACAGTTCAGTGAACTGCAAGTATCAACCAGGTAACCACAAGTGTAAAGCAATGCCCAACACAAATGAGTGAACCAGATTCAAGTGAGGACTTAATGCAACAACAACTCCAGATCAATACAAATAAAACTGGGTTACTACATAACACAGCATCAACTAAAAATAGTGCGACAGGTCAGGAAGCAAGTGCGTGTACCTAAGGTACAACATGTATGCAACTGTGAGACTGAACAAATGCAAGCACCAAACTCGAGTATAAAAACTACAAACTCAAGTGCAGTGAGCTCGGTTATAAACTCAAACATGAATGAAACTACAATGTGACTTCAATTGAAAGCAATATCACCATTGAAACTAAACTCATATACACATTGTACTCAAGGCAACCTGCATATATAAGTGTAGTGAAAGCCAATGATCAAGCAACATTGCAACTTCATTCATGTATACATGACTAAAATCACAAAGCCACTATTCAAACTATATTCCAAGTCATGGCCAGAGAGGAACAAGACCAGTGAACTAGACTCCAATGTGTAGATAAATGAAGATGCAATGAAGTCAAAGCAAGCATATGGCAATACAGCAAGGCACATCACAATTTCCAGTGAAGTCACCATGAAGTCAAGGCATCAAGTAAGCACAAATCAATGCACCAGTACAGTTCAGTGAACTGAAGTAAAGTCACAAGCGTAAAACTACACCAGACTTAGTGCCATCAAGTAAACGAGACTCAACATAAATGATCAGGTAATAGGCATATAATCCATCAAGTTAGAGCATACAAGTGAATCATAAACCAAGTGTACCCAAAAAGACAACATGTATTCAACTGTAAAGGAACAAGGCTCGATATGAATGGTCATGCAAGAGAATCATAAACCAAGTACACCAAAGATACAACTTATAAGCAACTTGTAAAACAGGACAGTGCAAGTGATACAACGGTCCATCAAAAATGACCAAGGTATACACAGTCAGTGTCAAGGCTAAAGCAAACCAAAGTTCATAAAATACAAATCAATTGAACTAGACGAGGCATAGTTCAAATCAAGTGAAGTTACTGCAGCTCAAAACTAAATACACTGAACATGAATGATCTAGCCTGGCAACATAGAGTCGAACAAGGCAGTAAAGCTTCATCGAAGCCAAAAGCAACTACGTTACCAAACTCGAAGTCAGTGATAGAAAAAATCAAGTGAAATCTGGTAATATCAAAACAAGTTGAAGCCGTGAATAAACAAATCAGTGCCAAGGTCAAAGATTTTCACTGGCCACGAATACAAATAGAATTTCATGGAACAACCAAATCGAGTCGCAAGTTAATAACCAGGGAAAATCACAAGTTCGAAACCAATGCCGTGTTTTATCAAATCGAACAAGTCAAAAATCGAACAAATTCAGCATCGTAGAAATCAGTGAAAGTCAAAGGCAATAAGAAATCCGACGCAGTTAAAAATAATCAACGTCGAACATAAACAACATCAAAAAAATCAAGTCGAAGCTACATGCAAATAAAACAAAATAAACAGGCAAGTTCGAGCAGTTCAAATTAGATGTGAGTGACGAAAAATCACTCACCTTTGCCATGAATTGGAGTAGTCGAAGCCCTAATTCAGAGCAACAAATCATCGAGAGGCCGAAGCCATAAACAACAGAGAAAAGCCCCAATTCCAGAATCAAGCGAAGAGGAGCTGAAGTTTCAATTCGCCAGAGAAACAGAGAATCGAGGAGCCGAAGCTCAACAATCCAGATTCGCCAGAGCAACAGAAGGAGCCGAAGCTTATAATTCCAGAGTCGCCAGAAAGAAGACGAATAACTAGGCCGCCACCATTTCCTTTTCTTTCTTTAGTTAGGGTTAGCGAAGTTGAATTGAGGGAAAAATGGACGAGTACTGGCCTTATTAAATTATCACAGCACCCACGCCAAAGAATCTTGGGCCAGAAATTCAAATTTTAAAGCCCGAAATCCCTTAACAAATTTCAAAAGAATTTCAACTCGAATCAAAACTCCAAATAGCAATTTGCCAACAATATTAACCTTCTAATAACGAAAACGAATTGTTACTAAATTCCAGGGTTGTTACAGACTCCCCTCCTTATAAAAATTGCGTCCCCGCAATTTTCATAATTAAGGTTGTCAATAACAATTACATATCTAACATAAACTGGTTAAGCTAGAAAATAAAGGTAGAGAATTTAAACGCCAAAGAAATCTTTTAATTACTTAAAAGAATTTCACAATTTCTCAACAAAAATCTAACTATCAAATAGATAATCAAAAACAGCAAAACCGAGCAAATGCAATTATCAGCAATATTCAGTTATCAATTAGATAATCAAAAATACAGAAATCACAAAACATCAATATCTAATTATCGATACGATAATTAGAAAACAGCAAAAATCTAATTATCAACAAAAGATGATTAGAAAGCACAAATCACAATTCGCAAAACTGCCAATATCTAGTTATTCAACAAATAACTAGAAAACACAAACTTCATAATCAGCAAATTTTTAACTATCAATCGAGAGATATAGAAAATAGCAATTCAATAAAATCAGCATACTCTAGAATCAATTAGAGACTAAAAAATCTCATATCAACAAAATCAGCAAATATCCAATTATCCAAACGATAGTCAGAAAACACAAATAACAACAAATTTCAAATCAACCAATATTCGATTATCAAAAACGATAATCAAATTTCAAATCAACAAATATTCGATTATCAAAAACGATAATCAATTTCAAATCAACAAATATTCGATTATCAAAAACGATAATCAAATTTCAAATCACAAATATTCGATTATCAAAAGTGATAATCAAATTTCAAATCAACAAATATTCGATTATCAAAAACGATAATCAAATTTCAAATCAACAAATATTCGATTATCAAAAACGATAATCAAATTTCAAATCACAAATATTCGATTATCAAAAACGATAATCAAATTTCAAATCACAAATATTCGATTATCAAAAACGATAATCAAATTTCAAATCACAAATATTCGATTATCACAATGATAATCAAAACTCATATCAACAAATATCTAATTATCAAAAGCGATAATTAGAAGCAACAAATATCCGATTATCTAAAACGATAATCAGAACTCATATCAACAAATATCTAATTATCACAAGCGATAATTAGAAGCAACAAATATCCGATTATCTAAAACGATAATCAGAACTCATATCAACAAAATCCAATTACCTGCAGATAATTGGAAACAACAAATATCTAGAAATCAATTAAGAAGACTAGAAAATCAACATAAAAGGTTGGATCGATCCCATCAAATGGCGAGTTTTTAATTCGCCGCACGTGCATCAACAAATGGCCGAAGCCTACCAAGTACTCAACATAATTTTGGCATCCAACAAATGACTCGAAGGTCTAGTACTGGTATTTGACCCGAAGGTCCAACAAATGACCCGAAGGTCCTCATAGTGGCTCGAAAGCACACGAAATCATCAAATATTTCAATTAACGAGTCCGGAATTAACCAAAATAGCAAACGCACATGTCCCATACCACGTGTTTTACTAAATCGTTTGATTCTCTTCATCGTTTCCTTGAAAGTGCAAATTCATCAAAATCATCAAAACAGCAGATATTTCAATTAACGAGTCCGGAATTAACCGAAATAGCAAATGCACATGTCCCATACCACGTGTTTTACTAAATCGTTTGATTCTCTTCATCATTTCCTTGAAAGTGCAAAATTCATCAAAATCATCAAAACAGCAGATATTTCAATTAACGAGTCTGGAATTAACCGAAATAGCAAACGCACATGTCCCATACCACGTGTTTTACTAAATCGTTTGATTCTCTTCATCGTTTCCTTGAAAGTGTAAAATTGTGTATTTTGTAAAAATACACTTTACATTCTCAAACGGACAAGTCCGGAATTAAGCGAATCAGTAAAAGAAAGGGGTCATAATCCTCGATTTTGCTGAAACGCTTAAATCGCTTCCTCATTCTTTTGAAATCGCAAATTGTAAAATTCCTGAAAACAATTTTATTTATTTTATAAAAATAACAATTCACATTCTCAACTGAACAAGTCCGGAGTTAAGCGAATCAGTAAAAGAAAGGGGTCATAGTCCTCGATTTTGCTGAATCGTTTAAGTCGCTTGCTCATTCTTTTGAAAGCGCAAGCTTTTAAAAATTTTATAAAACAATTTTCATTTTAAAACGATTTTCAGAACACGTGATTAAAACAGCAAATCAGTAACAATTTCGATAAGGAAATTGTACTTCTCAAAATACCGTAAAAACGAATCTCAAAATCAGCATTGCGGAATAACCGCTTGAAAATCCACTTTTAAAATTTGACGGTTACTGAAGCCAAAGCGACAGTAATTTTTAAACGTCAAAATCTCATCAAAATAATTCACATCAAAATGTAACACCAGTGAATTTTCATTCATCAAAAATGCCACAAAACACCGTGCTTCAAAAATATAGCATTGGTGTAAAACTCCCGTTATAAAAATAACGGCAACAAAATACGTTTCATAACCAAGCATCAGTTCAACGTAAAATAAATGCAGTAACGTGCAACTCAAATTTGCACGTACTACAAAATGAACAAAGAAATCATTCGAATATATCTTCCATGGAGATAATTCAAAACAACTAAATCTAATCAATATATGATTAGCATAAAAGAAAACCAGCAAAGATCTCAACAAAAATCACATAGCTGCGATCGTTTCGAATCCTCAAATCGGATTCGAAATTCTCAAAGAAACAAAATAAATACAGCTATGTAAAGAACAAATGAAATTCATTTCAATTTCATATTTTGATTTTTAAATCAAAAAGATTATCAGTTGTACTCAGCGAAGACAGTTTCACGGTTTCCGCTGCGCACTCTGATAAACAGTACCCAAATCAATCAAATCAACAAAATACAGTTTCTCTTTTATTTTTAAATAAAGATACTTAAAAATTTCATCCAAATTTCAAAACTTTAGTTTTGACTCAAAGCACAAATAAAACATCGACCAATAGTTGTAACATATGTTCCATCTAAGTTATGTTTTATATTATGTCCACAAACCCCAAGCTCTGATACCAACTTTGACGCCCTACCTCTATGCTCACAATAACAAAGAGTATTAAAAGAAATACTGTCTGTTATCACGAAGAATAAGGCTGGATAGGAGTGGCCATTCGTAGTTGGCCTTACACTAGTATTGGTTACCTCGATAGGAGTGGTGTATATATTTTTCATTTTTTCATCTCTTATTTATTTACTCCCATCGAGATACCCAATTCCAGTATAAAACAAGCTACGATGGTTCATAACAGTTTATGACAATATATATAATAATAACACAGATACAAAAGAATGCGGAACACAGATAATAAAAGTCTCATATATATATATATATAACCGATGTCAGTTACAATACAGTTGACACAATACATATGATACAACTACAACTGTCGACTCAAGAAGTTATATATACAAGTACATTATCGACTAATATACATGAATACATATCAACTTAAAACAGACACACTGACTACTACAAAAAAAATGAAGACCACTTCAAAGATACGAAAAGTCTTTATAGCTCAAACAGCAACTCAAAGCAGGAAATCTACAACCTGAAATAACTCGGGTCTGACCCGAGTATTAAATTCAAAAGAAGATAATACACGGGTCAGTCTAATTCAAACTCAGTTATTAATGCACAGAAGCAATAATAATCAAATGATCAAATAGACGACGGTCACAGAAATCTCGAATATCCAACCCT
The DNA here is from genome assembly GCA_030737815.1 of Allium fistulosum. NCBI lineage: Eukaryota > Viridiplantae > Streptophyta > Magnoliopsida > Asparagales > Amaryllidaceae > Allium > Allium fistulosum. Next base: position 1,284,501,477 of record CM060903.1, on the reverse strand, counting down.
TCAAGAAGAGAATCGGATAACGGTAAATATAACATGTAATAGTGTTAAACAACAAATTAGCAAATTCAAATTATCGACTGAGATAAATGAAAAGATTATCAATGAAGATAATTTAAAGAAAACAACAGAATTGCCTAATGGCAATTAACGACAAAATCTAATTATTAAATAGATAATTAGAAACTCATAATCTAATTATCAAATAGATAATTAGATAGCAACAAAATGATCAAATCAAACCAAATTAGAATACAATATCAAAATATTGAATTGGCAACACGAAACAATTTCATCAATTGAAATCAATCAATTTAAAATGGCAGATTCTGAATTGGCTGAAGTACACGCACGCGTGCACTGCCTCGCTAATACAGAGATGAAATACCAATGCGAGCACAAGGTCAAACCCGAGAATTTAAGCTAGATTCAACTCAATGTATAGAAACAAATACAAAGCAAAAGTCACAATGAAATTGCAGTTGCAAATAGGTACAAAGACAAGGACAATGCACATGTCATCAGCACATAAATATGTGAATAAGTGATACAACAGTTCAGTGAACTGCAAATATCAACCAGGTAACCACAAGTGTAAAGCAATGCCCAACACAAATGAGTGAACCGGATTCAAGTGAGGACTGAATGCAACAACAACTCCAGATCAATACAAATAAAACTGGGTTACTACATAACACAGCATCAACTAAAAATATTGCGACAGGTCAGGAAGCAAGTGCGTGTACCTAAGGTACAACATGTATGCAACTGTGAGACTGAACAAATGCAAGCACCAAACTCGAGTATAAAAACTACAAACTCAAGTGTAGTGAGCTCAGTTATAAACTCAAACATGAATGAAACAACAATGTGACTTCAATTGAAAGCAATATCACCATTGAAACTAAACTCATATACACATTGTACTCAAGGCAACCTGCATATATAAGTGTAGTGAAAGCCAGTGATCAAGCAACATTGCAACTTCATTCATGTATATATGACTAAAATCACAAAGCCACTATTCAAACTATATTCCAAGTCATGGCCAGAGAGGAACAAGACCAGTGAACTAGACTCCAATGTGCAGATAAATGAAGATGCAATGAAGTCAAAGCAAGCATATGGAAATACAACAAGGCACAACACAATTTCCAGTGAAGTCACCATGAAGTCAAGGCATCAAGTAAACACAAATCAATGCACCAGTACAGTTCAGTGAACTGAAGTAAAGTCACAAGCGTAAAACTACACCAGACTAAGTGCCATCAAGTAAACGAGACTCAACATAAATGATTAGGTAATAGGCATATAATCCATCAAGTTAGAGCATACAAGTGAATCATAAACCAAGTGTACCCAAAAAGACAACATGTATTCAATTGTAAAGGAACAAGGCTCGATATGAATGGTCATGCAAGAGAATCATAAATCAAGTACACCAAAGATACAACTTATAAGCAACTTGTAAAACAGGACAGTGCAAGTGATATAATGGTCCATCAAAAATGACCAAGGTAAACACAGTCAGTGTCAAGGCCGAAGCAAACCAAAGTTCATAAAATACAAATCAATTGAACTAGACGAGGCATAGTTCAAATCAAGTGAAGTTACTGTAGCTCAAAACTAAATACACTGAACATGAATGATCTAGCCTGGCAACATGGAGTCGAATAAGGCAGTAAAGCTTCATCGAAGCCAAAAGCAACTACGTTACCAAACTCAAAGTCAGTGATAGAAAAAATCAAGTGAAATCTGGTAATATCAAAACAAGTTGAAGCCGTGAATAAACAAATCAGTGCTAAGGTCAAAGATTTTCACTGGCCACGAATACAAATAGAATTTCACGGAACAACCAAATCGAGTCGCAAGTTAATAACCAGAGAAAATCACAAGTTCGAAACCAATGCCGTGTTTTATCAAATCGAACAAGTCAAAAATCGAACAAATTCAGCATCGTAGAAATCAGTGAAAGTCGAAGGCAACAAGAAATCCGACGCAGTTAAAAATAATCAATGTCGAACATAAACAACATCAAAAAAATCAAGTCGAAGCTACAGGCAACTAAAATAAAATAACAGGCAAGTTCGAGCAGTTCAAATTAGATTTGAGTGACGAAAAATCACTCACCTTCGCCACGAATTGGAGTAGTCGAAGCCCTAATTCTGAGCAACAAATCATCGAGAGGCCGAAGCCATAAACAACAGAGAAAAGCCCCAATTCCAGAATCAAGCGAAGAGGAGCCGAAGTTTCAATTCGCCAGAGAAACAGAGAATCGAGGAGCCGAAGCTCAACAATCCAGATTCGCCAGAGCAACAGAAGGAGCCGAAGCTTATAATTCCAGAGTCGCCAGAAAGAAGATGAATAACTAGGCCGCCACCATTTCCTTTTCTTTCTTTAGTTAGGGTTAGCGAAGTTGAATTGAGGAAAAAATGGACGAGTACTGGCCTTATTAAATTATCACAGCACCCACACCAAAGAATCTTGGGCCAAAAATTCAAATTTTAAAGCCCGAAATCCCTTAACAAATTTCAAAAGAATTTCAACTCGAATCAAAACTCCAAATAGCAATTTGCCAACAATATTAACCGTCTAATAATGAAAACGAATTGTTACTAAATTCCAGGGTTGTTACGGTTGCTCTAACGCTAGACAAGAGTTCCTGCTCGTTGAGTAACTCACTGAACAAGAAATGTTGTCCGGTGCATATTATTACCCACCAAGATACCAAACAGAATGTCTTGAGCGGAATGATTTCAAGGCCAAACCAAAAGAAGGTAAATAGGACCAAGCCAAGGAGGGGCATGAATGGACCTGGCCAATAAGATGTCTGCATCCATCCACTGAACTAATTTGCCCTGAATAGAGCCTTTTCAACCGAACCAAACAAGTTATTTATGGCATGAAATCTGAGTATGTATGGAAATTTCCGATCGTATCTTGTGTATATGGAAATAACCAAATCGAGTAAGTTATATATGGAAATTTCCTAATTTACCGGAGTGGTCTCCCTACCTCTACACTCCTATAAATATCCAGCTTATAACAGCCATGAGTATAATTATTTTGGAACCTCTAGACTCTACCAAACAGAAGTAGCTGAACAAAGCTTCCGGATTTCAATATACAACATAAAATCATTATATTTTGCATTCTAAAACATGTAAAAGTTGTAATATAGAAATCAAAATAAACATGCACAGTGAACATAGGCTTGTTATGGCTGAACTACTGTAAATGTGCATGTATTTTACTTTTTCTTGCATTATATTTCTATTAAATCTACTGCTATAAATTCGATTGGATAACAAGTATAAGAATAAGTAGGAGTGGATGATGTAAAAGAGGTAAAAAATATATCATTTTTGTCTAATTATGTTAATAATTTGGCAACTAAGTATTTGGCGTGGTTCGGACAAAATCCACCTTTAGATAATAGAGCAATATTGTTATTTTATAACAGTGGAGAATGGGAGTTGAATGAGTGATGTAAGGTATGAAAATGAAGAGATAGAATATGATTTATTTATGATAATTCTGTAAATTATTAATTTTATTAATGCTGAGTTTTGGAAAGGATATTTTCCATGGCTTATATCGACATTACAAAGAAGTACACTTGAATTTTGTCTCATCTGAACAAAAAATAATATCCTTTTAATAGAACCTTTTATTTTTAATTGTGAAATAAAAAGCAAATTATTTTTAGGAAGTTTTTTTAACTAAACGAAAAGGATTTAGCACTTCTAAATAAATATACGTTATGTACAAAGAGAAAGGCCCAAACCTTTATAAACGACTGTTTGTACCAAAATTGGGCACAACACTCTTCGGAATTTTTTGAAGAGATAAAATGAAGAAAATAAATGGAAAAAGAGGACTATCTAACAAAAACTCCAAGAACAGATAATGAAAGTAATAAGAACGCTCAGAAACACAAGAATTTAGAGTGTTCGGCGTATTGCCTACGTCTACTATGAAGTTGATTGCTTTATTGATGATTACAATTGATTCAGCGAGTTACAACAGATAACAATGATTTTCAGCAGTGAAATTCGTTAGTAGCAGCAGCAATGGAGTTTAGAACTGGATCCGGCAGAGTCTGGGTGTTGGAGAATTCAAAGAAGAAGAAGATCCATTTTCTGTTGGCTCTAGGGCTCTATTTATAGGTGTAGGAGGCTGATATTTCGCTCAGTTCTCGGGAGACCTCTTCTGGCACGTGAGTAGGCCTGCGCGACCAAGCCCGTGAAGTTTCGGCCCGATCCGTGATCGATGCGAACGCATTTTGTATCGATCAAGATTGCGTCCGATGGAGTAGAAATTTGGCGTGGACATTCCTCAGCATGCATGTAAGCTCCTGTGAAATTTCATAGCATTTGGACTTGTGGATCGTGAGATATGATCGATACGAATTGGGATTTTCGGTTGGCTGTTTCGTTCGACTCGATCCTGTTCGAATCGATAGCTGCGTGTGATCAAGTGGTGACGTGGTGAGCATTCTTCGGATCGACCCACCTTCTTTGCCGAGTTGATCGAGTCGTTACAGGACTTTCGCCTTATTCGTATCGAGGCACTTGTCTTGTTCGAATCGATGGGAGGTGGCCCTTGTTTCGTATCGATAGAGAACACATGGAATAATTCAACTGCGTGGCCTTGTTCGTGTCGATTGGAAATGACTCCATTTGATCGATACGAAGTTGGCATGGCCAGGTGGACTCGAACACTGATAGCCATCGAGTGACACGAATAACCATGACGTGGATCGATACGAACAAGGACTTCTTGATGGATACGAAGTAAAATCAACTGATGGATACGAACTGCAGAAGCTTGATGGATTCGAACAAAGCTCTTCAAGCGATGGATGCGAAGTGGAATCTGGTGATGGATACAAAATCGATCGAGTCGAACAGAGGCTTGGTGATGGATTCGAACGAGATTGAGTCGAACAGAGGCTTCCTGATTGATTCGAACGAGATCGAGTCGAACAGTGGCCAGTCGATGGATTCAAACTCGAGGCTGTTCTTCATCCAATCTTGCATCGATCATAACTTGAGCATATGAACTTGGATTGACTTGAAATTTGGAACATTGGCTCTCATTGCTTCGCTCGTCGTGTCTTGTTGATTGTAGCTTCATTCGGACTCGGATGAAATTCGTCGATATCCATGGTAAGCTTGCGCATAACCGATCTCTAAGACGAACCATCGTTGGTTTCTAGTCAGGTTCTTGGTGTCACGGCCTTGCCAAAAGACGGGATACCATTTGCCCCCCAAAGTAGGTCTTGTGGAAACATGATGTGCTTTGAAATGCTGCAATCTTCATTCTGAATAGTTATCGTCTTTTCGCTGAATGTTGTAATCTTTGACTGATTTTTTCGGTAATGTGAATCGTTGACTGTCAATTGTTGTACCCTGTATTGTTGTAACTGATTGTTGTATGTCGGTGATTAGCTGTTTGTTGTTGTAATCGTTATTAGATAAGTATCCAATTCCTGTGAACGTTAAAAATTGAATATTAGCCCGACATATTTGTATATATGTTAATCTGACTCCCGTTGACGTTTGCACATTCATGAGCCATTGTCAGTTTATCTTGTATCAAATTCCGTATCGATCCTCTCCTGAACCGATGTGAAATTCGAATTGTAAAACCGCTCGATGGTTATTTTTGAATGTTCCTTCGTATCAATCCTCTCCTGAATCGATGTAAAAGGTTAAAACATTGTTTTTGTATTGGCATACACCGTATTGATGGAGATGAAATGAACATTTCGCATCGATGGATATGAGCTTCGATGGATACGAAATGATCGTTCGTATCGGTGGATATAAGATTCGATGGATACGAAATTAACTTTCATATCGATGGTTACGAACTTCGGTGGAATTCATTTTCGAATTGGCGCGAGCCACAAAAATGGATACGAAATGTGCCTTCGTATCGATGAATATTGACCTCTAGATGCCGTGGTTCGATGGATTCGAACTGCACACTTCATGTCGCTAAACTGGGGATGGAGTCGAAAATAATCGATACGAACAGTGGTTTCGTATCGATGGATTTGGGTGACTCAGAAAAGCCTTCGTTGGCAACTTCGCTTCGATAAAGGCTCGAGTTGATGGATTCGAATGGCTTGATCGAATCGATCCCATGGTCATGTCTTGTAACCGGTCGAATCCACTGGGAGGCAAATCATTTCTTCCATACATACTCAAGTCCATATAAATACCGTGGACTTAGTCGTTTTTTCACTTTTTTACTTTTTACTTCGTCTACGCTTTCGTATAGCTCCAGAGACAAAGAGAAAAAACTAATCCCTTCGAATTGAATCAGAAACTTTTAATCCCTTCAACCAGTTATCGAGAATAAGGTAATCTATTGAACAACCTTAGTCCTAAAAAGATGAGACTCAAATTCTCATGCCATTCCATTCGAATTCACGTCCAAACTGTTGAATATGCGAGTATATGATTTTTGTTTGATGATAATAAACATATATATATATATATATTCATTCAAATGTATTTGTTAATGTACTATTTTATTTTTCACATAATTAAATAAATATTTGCTGAATAAAATAAATAACACAGAATTTAAATTCAAACAAATATTTTATTCAAACAAATATTTATTACAATTTTGAATAGTACAAATTCAAGCGCTCACTATATATATACAATTTCACAACACAAATTTGATCACAAATTTTCATTTACAAATGTCCTCACTACATATCGCTCATTCACTCATATTTTATCTTCAACTTCAGTCCAGATTGAATCCAGCATCTGAGCAATCTGCAAAAATACAAACTGACGCAGTAAAATTGAAAATAAAATATTTTTGTAGTATAAAATAAAATGTGATTTTGAAAATTTTATTTGCCTAAGTTATTTGGGTTGTTCGTCATCATTTAACTCTGAATTCATCAAACACGAACAGCTTGTGACATGCACAGTGTATCACTATACATGCCATAAGGCCGTGCACACCGATATACACTTGATAAAATTACAGGGACATGTGAGCACAAGGTCAAACCCAATCGAAAGCCAGGTTCAACTCAAGTACTATACAAATAAAGTCACAACAAATAAGCACAAGGTCAAACCCGAGCTTTAAAGCTGGATTCAACACAGGTGCAGTCCGCAAATACAAGCACAATATGTACAAAGTCAATGCAACAGTAGATGAACAAGTCAACATGTAAACATGTACTCAATGCAATACAATACGACATGAAGCAACCAGACTTTGTGTCGAGCAGTGGACAGGGAAAACAAGTGTATACAACATATATAGTGGACACAAGACTCAAAGACACAATGCAACTAAAACTGTCTCGAGGAAAATGAGAATCATATGCACAGACAAATGTACAGTGTGCAATGAAGATGTCAAGGAGACAGCATGCAAATTCGATGTGCACAGAGAAATGTACACAGTGGGGTACAACATCAATGACCATGTTCAAAACCAACTTCAACCAAACTAGCTCATGTGGTCAGAGAAACCAGAATGCAACCAAGCTCAACAAATTCAAGCAAATTAACAAGCCTGAAACATATATATGAATCAGACTCGAGTACACATGTGCAGACACACAAGAATAATTAATCGGTGGTTCAAATGGTCCGGCAAAATAAAGACTGCAACACTACGGCAACTACAGGTGACAATATCAAGTCGAGTCAAAACCAAAACATCAACTCAATTCACAAGTCGAAGCAGTGACAAGGTCGAAGTCAAAAAAGGAAATATTTTTGCAGAGGAATAATCCAAACAATATCATCAACAAAATCAATGTCAAAGTCACGTATGCAGATGCGATGAACAAGTCACAAAAATCGAACAGCAAAATCGAAGCCGTGGTATCCACGAAACAATTCAAAGCCGTGATGAACAAGACAATCAAATATACAAAATTGAACAAGTCAGAACAATCACCAGCATCAATATTAAATCAAGTGGCCGAGATAAATTAGTTGAGGGAATTCAAATAAATTCAGACGAACGAAAATCAAGGGGTTCGAACCCTATATAAACGACTAACATCATCGGCTACAAAGGCATTCGAGTTCTAGCAACAAAGCATAAACATTCAACTCGAATCAAAGTCGAGCAAAGTATAAATCGAAAAAGGAATTTCACTTACCAATCTTTCAACAAATTGAAGGCACTCGACAATTTGAAGCAGCCGAGAAATCAATCGAAGAAAGCAAACAAAGCAATAGTCAATCTACAAGTAAAAGCGGCAGCTTCAAAGAATTATACAAAGCCCTAATTTCAGAGCAAAAGAGGAACGAATCGAAGTCGCCATTATCACAAATAAAGGAGTCGACCGAAGATATAAAAGGGAAGAAAGGAATAATACTTATCACTAATTTTATATTGGGCCGGCTTAATCTCTTTGGGCTTTAAATTAATTAAATTAGGGTTTTATTTTATAATTGCTTTTTAATTTTGTATTTTTCTTTAAACCATTGTAATTTCTAGTCGTGTGACTAGGGGACAAACTACGTGGCGTAGTTTGAGAATTCGCAACTCAGTGGCTGAGTTGTGGCAGGGTTTTGAGCGTAGAGTTAGGATTAGTCGATAGCGGGTGTCGCGAGTTTACGTGTGTAAGCGTCTGACTATCTAATTTCTAGTAGAAACCTTGGGGGCAGCACGTAGGCAGGGTTTTGCCGAAGCTGGGTAAATTTGTGTGTTCTATTTTTTTTCTGCTATATTTGTGCTGCTATTATTCTGCTGTGATCTGTGTTGAAAATATTTTATATAAACTTCCGCAAAATTTTTTATAATTCATAGTATCACCCTATTCACCCCCCACTAGGGTGAAATCGATCCTACAAGTGGTATCAGAGCTAGGAATAGATGTCAAAATTTTGTTTTAAAAAGTCGATTTGTCAAAAATCAATTTTTATTTTTTTTTAAATTTTGAATTTTTAAAATGGCTTCTTTTAATAATGCCTTTGCAGAGGGTCAGTCAATAGTTAGAACTCCAATGTTCAATGGTGAATATGCTTATTGGAAAAATAGGATGAAAATTTTTCTGAAAACCATTGATGCTTGGAAAATTGTTGAGACTGGTTATAGAACTCCAACTATAATTGTAGATAATCAGGAAATAGCCAAACCAATGGATCAATGGACAGATCTTGAAACTAAACTACAGAATACTAATGCTAAACCTATGAATTCTATTATTTGTTCATTGGATCAATTTGAATTTAATCGTGTCTCACGTTGTCTAACCGCGCAGGAAATATGGCACACACTCGAAGTGACTCACGAAGGAACATCTCAAGTCAAAGAATCACGCCTTGCCATGCTGAGCAGCGAATACGAGAACTTCACAATGGCCAAGGAAGAAAATGTCAAAGAGATATTCGAGCGACTTTCCAATATCGTATATAAATCAAAAGCTCTTGGAAAATCATACACGGAATTGGAAATAGTCCGGAAAATCCTCAGAGTCCTTCCACGAAGTTTTGAAGCCAAAGTAACTGCCATTCAAGAATCAAAAGATTTGAAACAACTCAAATTTGAAGAACTCATCGGAAATCTCACCACTTATGAGCTAGAGATGAAATTCAAGGAAGAACGAGAAGGAGGTGATACTCGAAAGAAATCGATAGCTCTTAAAGGAACAACTGAAAGTGATGATGATGATGATGATGGTGCAGCAGAACTAGAGCTGTTAATAAGGAAATTCAAAAGGTGGAATCACAAATATGGAAATTCAGCTCTAAATCAAAAATTAAAAAGCATAATAGCCAAAGCACTAGACCACTCAGAAGAACAGAAGATCATCTATTACAAGTGCAACAAACCCGGTCATATCAAGCCCGATTGCCCACAAAATAAATTCAGCCATGGAAAGAAACAGAAAAAGAAAAGTTTTGCAGCCACTTGGGATGAAACGAATAAGGATGGTCAAAGCACTGGCAGTGGAAGCGAAAAAGCAGAATTGTGCCTTCGAGGTGATATTACTGACAGTGACGATGACGAGCCAAGTGAGGTATCAAAACTTACCCATTCTGAGTTGCTTATTTATTTCCACGAAGTAAACGGCTGTTTTGAACGACTTAGGGACAGATATGCTAAACTTGAATCACAAAAAGATACTTTGATAGATTTAAATAAACAGCTTGATCAATTAGTTAAAAACTATCAAAGTAGAAGCCCTAAGTGTGATAAGTGTCCAACATTCGAAGAAGAGATTAAAAAATCAGAAATTAAAATTAAATCGCTTGAAAATGATATTCTGATTTTGAAAGAGAGTGAAAACACTAGAAGAGAAAATTCTATTAAAAGGTGCACTCAATTATTGAACGAAAACGAATCTCTTAAAACACAAGTCCAACAATTGTCTACAACTTTGGGAAAATTCTCCAAAAGTGAAGATCACTAAATATGCTAATAGGAAAACAAACTGCTAATATAGATAGACAAGGACTTGGGTATAATCAATTTGAATCTATTAAAAGCAAAATTAATCAAGGTGATTCCATGTGCACAATTTGCAGAAAATTTGGACATAATCAAAATCTTTGTTGGTATAGACCTAAAAATGTGAAAACAATTCCAATTTGGGTTCCAAAAGGCACGAATATAAAATCCCTCAAAGTTAAACAAATCTGGGTGCCGAAAGGAACGTATATAAATAGTTTTGGGTCTCCACAAAATTATTTTTTAAAATCATTTGCCACTAACAATCATGGACCTATAAAAAAAATAGGTCACAAAAATCCTTTATCATGTAAGTGTGGTGGCAGGCTAAGGAACAACAACAGTGTTATCTGGATTCTGGCTGTTCCAGACACATAACAGGCGACTAATAAAAGTTCCTTAGCCTAGTACAAAGGTGACAGAATCACAATGGGCAACAAAGAAAAATATCGTAAAGGTAAAAGAGGTAACGGTATATTTATTTTGAGCGATATATTTAATGTGAAAATCTGCACCGTAATCTAATCAGCCAATTATGTGATTATAAAATAAATGTTGATATTGATTCTGACTTATTCATATGTTCTTATTTGACTTGTTCTTATTTATGACTTTGATTTGTGCTTAAATGTTGACCAATCATCTTTTCATCTTTGAACTAATTCATATAAATTTGTTTGGTCAAATGATGGTGTTTTATTGACTTCCGATTGCTCATGTTACATTTGGTGATTATGTTCACTGATTTGTTTATTTTCACAGCTTCAAATTCAAATTCAATTCAATTTCATTTAAAAGCTATTGAAAATGATTTTAAGATATTGTGTTACACACTTCACGATCTGATCTATAACATTCAATTAATGATAATATTTAGTTGAAGTAAAATTCAGATGCAGATTACACTGGTAATCTAGTTGATAGAAAATTTTCTAGTGGAACGTGATTTAACATTCAGTAATTGCATCATTTTTCAAAGAAAATATCTGCATATTTTTCACTTGAAATAATTTTCCAAATAGCAGACAATTTCTAAAACCCCTTCTAGAAAATCATTTTTGTTGACCTTGTTTCAGATTAGTCATTTTGAAAATTTTGATAATGATTTTTGAATTTGATTTTAAATGACTACATTTACTAATCTGAGCCCCTACCAATTATCGAAAAGGTAAATAGTGATTGAAAAAGTGATGAGTGTTGATATTAATCATATATTATAACTCGAGACAGTATATTTAGTAAATTACTTTAGAAATTTAAACAAGAGTTATAAAAACTTTCTGTTTGGTAAAACTTCCATGACCATTTCTATTTCTATCATATTTCTATCGAACATCACTCATCAAAATTCAATATAGTATGTCAATATGTGGTATTTTAAACGGGAATCATTCGTTTTTCATTATATTTTTAACAAATAAAAACATCCAAAGTATTCGCTATCATTTAAAAGTCCTCACGGTTATGCATGGGTGAATTACTTGGATTTTTGATTATGTGCTTCCATGCTCATTTAAAAGTCCTCACGGTTATGCATATATGGAACACATATCAAAATTGATTAATTAAATAGACAAGTTGATTCTAATCCCATTTAAAAGTCCTCACGGTTATGCGTGGTTAGAAGGTACTTGAATTCATTTATTTTTTTAAATTTTGGAATACTACTAATCTCATTTAAAAGTCCTAACGGTTATGCATGGTTAGTAGATATTCAAATTCCTGATATAAATATACCACAAATAGACACAACTATATAATTTTAAATGATGACATCATCCCTATCATTCTAAAGTGGAATATGCGTCAAATAGAGTATTTATGATTTTTGTTTGATTTTTTATTGAAATTTAATATTTATACTTGATTGGGAATTAATATTGTTTTAATGTCTATCACTTTATCTCTATTTTTCTAACACTATTACTCTTTTGCTGATAACAAAAGGGGGAGAGAAAAGTTAAGATTTTGGCAAATAATGGTCAAATATTTTCTATTTGCATCTAGGCTCATTTGCACATATTTATTTACATGCATATATGAAGGGGGAGCTTTGTGTAGAGAGGAAGCATTCAAATAGGGGGAGCAAATTGAATGATCAAATACATTTAATAAAATCAAAATCTTAAATATATGTTTGTTATCATCAAAAGGGGAAGATTGTTGAATATGCGAGTATATGATTTTTGTTTGATGATAATAAACACACACACACACACACACACACACATATATATATATATATATATATTCATTCAAATGTATTTGTTAATGTACTATTTTATTTTTCACATAATTAAATAAATATTTGCTGAATAAAATAAATAACATAGAATTTAAATTCAAACAAATATTTTATTCAAACAAATATTTATTACAATTTTGAATAGTACAAATTCAAGCGCTCACTATATATATACAATTTCACAACACAAATTTGATCACAAAATTTCATTTACAAATGTCCTTACTACATATCGCTCATTCACTCATATTTTATCTTCAACTTCAGTCCAGATTGAATCTAGCATCTGAGCAATCTGCAAAAATACACACTGACGTAGTAAAATTGAAAATAAAATATTTTTGTAGTATAAAATAAAATGTGATTTTGAAAATTTTATTTGCCTCAGTTATTTGGGTTGTTCGTCATCATTTAACTCTGAATTCATCAAACACGAACAGCTTGTGACATGCACAGTGTATCAATGTACATGACACAAGGCCGTGCACACCGATATACACTAGATAAAATTACAGGGACAGGTGAGCACAAGGTCAAACCCAACAGAAAGCCGGGTTCAACTCAAGTAATATACAAATAAAGTCACAACAAATAAGCACAAGGTCAAACCCAAGCTTTAAAGCTAGATTCAACACAGGTGCAGTCCGCAAATACAAGCATAATATGTACAAAGTCAATGCAACAGTAGATGAACAAGTCAACATGTAGACATGTACTCAATGCAATACAATACGACATGAAGCAACCAGACTTTGTGTCGAGCAGTGGACATGGAAAACAAGTGTATACGACATATATAGTGGACACAAGACTCAAAGACACAATGCAACTAAAACTGTCTCGAGGCAAATGAGAATCATATGCGTAGACAAATGTACAGTGTGCAATGAAGATGTCAAGGAGACAGCATGCAAATTCGATGTGCACAGAGAAATGTACACAGTGGGGTACAACATCAATGACCATGTTCAAAACCAACTTCAACCAAACTAGCTCATGTGGTCAGAGAAACCAGAATGCAACCAAGCTCAACAAATTCAAGCAAATTAACAAGTCTGAAACATATATATGAATCAGACTCGAGTACACATGTGCAGACACACAAGAATAATTAATCAGTGGTTCAAATGGTCCGGCAAAATAAAGACTGCAACATTACGGCAACTACAGGTGACAATATCAAGTCGAGTCAAAACCAAAACATCAACTCAATTCACAAGTCGAAGCAGTGACAAGGCCGAAGTCAAAAAAGGAAATATTTTTGCAGAGGAATAATCCAAACAATATCATCAACAAAATCAATGTCAAAGTCATGTATGCAGATGCGATGAACAAGTCACAAAAATCGAACAGCAAAATCGAAGCCGTGGTATCCACGAAACAATTCGAAGCCGTGATGAACAAGGCAATCAAATATACAAAATTGAACAAGTCAGAACAATCACTAGCATCAATATTAAATCAAGTGGCCGAGATAAATTAGTTAACGAATTCAAATAAATTCAGACGAACGAAAATAAAGGGGTTCGAACCCTATATAAACGACTAACATCATCGGCTACAAAGGCATTTGAGTTCAAGCAACAAAGCATAAACATTCAACTCGAATCAAAGTCGAGCAAAGTATAAATCGAAAAAGGAATTTCACTTACCAATCTTTCAACAAATTGAAGGCACTCGACAATTTGAAGCAGTCGAGAAATCAATCGAAGAAAGCAAACAAAGCAACAGTCAATCCAGAAGTAAAAGCGGAAGCTTCAAAGAATTATACAAAGCCCTAATTTCAGAGCAAAAGAGGAACGAATCGAAGTCGCCATTATCACAAATAAAGGAGTCGGCCGAAGATATAAAAGGGAAGAAAGGAATAAAACTTATCACTAATTTTATATTGGGCCGGCTTAATCTCTTTGGGCTTTAAATTAATTAAATTAGGGTTTTGTTTTATAATTGCTTTTTAATTTTGTATTTTTCTTTAAACCATTGTAATTTCTAGTCGTGTGACTAGGGGACAAACTACGTGGCGTAGTTTGAGAATTAGCAACTCAGTGGCTGAGTTGTGGCAGGGTTTTGAGCGTAGAGTTAGGATTAGTCGATAGCGGGTGTCGCGAGTTTACATGTGTAAGCGTCTGACTATCTAATTTCTAGTAGAAACCTTGGGTGCAGCACGTAGGCAGAGTTTTGCCGAAGCTGGGTAAATCTGTATGTTCTATTTTTATTCTGCTATATTTGTGCTGCTATTATTCTACTGTGATCTGTGTTGAAAATATTTTATATAAACTTCCACAATAATTTTTATAATTGATAGTATCACCCTATTCACCCCCCACTATGGTGAAATAGATCCTACAAGTGGTATTAGAGCTAGGAATAGAAGTCAAAATTTTGTTTTAAAAATTCGAATTGTCAAAAATCAATTTTTTTTTTTTAATTTTGAAATTTTAAAATGGCTTCTTTTAATAATGCCTTTGCAGAGGGTCAGTCAATAGTTAGACCTCCAATGTTCAATGGTGAATATGCTTATTGGAAAACTAGGATGAAAATTTTTCTGAAAACCATTGATGCTTGGAAAATTGTTGAGACTGGTTATAGAACTCCAACTATAATTGTAAATAATCAGGAAATAGACAAACCAATGGATCAATGGACAGATCTTGAAACTAAACTACAGAATACTAATGCTAAACCTATGAATTCTATTATTTGTTCATTGGATCAATTTGAATTTAATCGTGTCTCACGTTGTCTAACCGCGCAGGAAATATGGCACACACTCGAAGTGACTCACGAAGGAACATCTCAAGTCAAAGAATCACGCCTTGCCATGCTGAGCAGCGAATACGAGAACTTCACAATGGCCAAGGAAGAAAATGTCAAAGAGATGTTCGAGCGACTTTCCAATATCGTATATAAATCAAAAGCTCTTGGAAAATCATACACGGAATTGGAAATAGTCCGGAAAATCCTCAGAGTCCTTCCATGAAGTTTTGAAGCTAAAGTAACTGCCATTCAAGAATCAAAAGATTTGGAACAACTCAAAGTTGAAGAACTCATCGGAAATCTCACCACTTATGAGCTAGAGATGAAATTCAAGGAAGAACGAGAAGGAGGTGATACTCGAAAGAAATCGATAGCTCTCAAAGGAACAACTGAAAGTGATGATGATGATGATGGTGCAGCAGAACTAGAGCTGTTAATAAGGAAATTCAAAAGGTGGAATCACAAATATGGAAATTCAGCTCTAAATCAAAAATTAAAAAGCATAATAGCCAAAGCACTAGACCACTCAGAAGAACAGAAGATCATCTGTTACAAGTGCAACAAACCCGGTCATATCAAGCCCGATTGCCCACAAAATAAATTCAGCCATGGAAAGAAACAGAAAAAGAAAAGTTTGCAACCACTTGGGATGAAACGAATGAGGATGGTCAAAGCACTGGCAGTGGAAGCGAAAAAGAAAAATTATGCCTTCGAGGTGATATAACTGACAGTGACGATGACGAGCCAAGTGAGGTATCAAAACTTACCCATTCTGAGTTGCTTATTTATTTCCATGAAGTAAACGGCTGTTTTGAACGACTTAGGGAAAGATATGCTAAACTTGAATCACAAAAAGATACTTTGATAGATTTAAATAAACAGCTTCATCAATTAGTTAAAAACTATCAAAGTAGAAGCCCTAAGTGTGATAAGTGTCCAACATTCGAAGAAGAGATTAAAAAATCAGAAATTAAAATTAAATCGCTTGAAAATGATATTCTGATTTTGAAAGAGAGTGAAAACACTAGAAGAGAAAATTCTATTAAAAGGTGCACTCAATTATTGAACGAAAACGAATCTCTTAAAACACAAGTCCAACAATTGTCTACAACTATGGAAAAATTCTCCAAAAGTGAAAGATCACTAAATATGCTAATAGGAAAACAAACAGCTAATATAGATAGACAAGGACTTGGGTATAATCAATTTGAATCTATTAAAAGCAAAATTAATCAAGGTGATTCCATGTGCACAATTTGCAGAAAATTTGGACATAATCAAAATCTTTGTTGGTATAGACCTAAAAATGTGAAAACAATTCCAATTTGGGTTCCAAAAGGCACGAATATAAAATCCCTCAAAGTTAAACAAATCTGGGTGCCGAAAGGAACGTATATAAATAGTTTTGGGTCTCCACAAAATTATTTTTTAAAATCATTTGCCACTAACAATCATGGACCTATAAAAAAAAATAGGTCACAAAAATCCTTTATCATGTAGGTGTGGTGGCAGGCTAAGGAACAACAACAGTGTTATCTGGATTCTGGCTGTTCCAGACACATAACAGGCGACTAATAAAAGTTCCTTAGCCTAGTACAAAGGTGACAGAATCACAATGGGCAACAACGAAAAATATCGTAAAGGTAAAAGAGGTAACGGTATATTTATTTTGAGCGATATATTTAATGTGAAAATCTGCACCGTAATCTAATCAGCCAATTATGTGATTATAAAATAAATGTTGATATTGATTCTGACTTATTCATATGTTCTTATTTGACTTGTTCTTATTTATGACTTTGATTTGTGCTTAAATGTTGACCAATCATCTTTTCATCTTTGAACTAATTCATATAAATTTGTTTGGTCAAATGATGGTGTTTTATTGACTTCCGATTGCTCATGTTACATTTGGTGATTATGTTCACTGATTTGTTTATTTTCACAGCTTCAAATTCAAATTCAATTCAATTTCATTTAAAAGCTGTTGAAAATGATTTTAAGATATTGTGTTACACACTTCACGATCTGATCTATAACATTCAATTAATGATAATATTTAGTTGAAGTAAAATTCTGATGCAGATTACACTGGTTATCTAGTTGATAGAAAATTTTCTAGTGGAACGTGATTTAACATTCAGTAATTGCATCATTTTTCAAAGAAAATATCTGCATATTTTTCACTTGAAATAATTTTCCAAATAGCAGACATTTTTCTAAAACCCCTTCTAGAAAATCATTTTTGTTGACCTTGTTTCAGATTAGTCATTTTGAAAATTTTGATAATGATTTTTGAATTTGATTTTAAATGACTACATTTACTAATCTGAGCCCCTACCAATTATCGAAAAGGTAAATAGTGATTGAAAAAGTGATGAGTGTTGATATTAATCATATATTATAACCCGAGACAGTATATTTAGTAAATTTCTTTAGAAATTTAAACAAGAGTTATAAAAACTTTTTGTTTGGTAAAAATTCCATGACCATTTCTATTTCTATCATATTTCTATCGAACATCACTCATCAAAATTCAATATAGTATGTCAATATGTGGTATTTTAAACGGGAATCATTCGTTTTTCATTATATTTTTAACAAATAAAAACATCCAAAGTATTCACTCTCATTTAAAAGTCCTCACGGTTAGGCATGGGTGAATTACTTGGATTTTTGATTATGTGCTTCCATGCTCATTTAAAAGTCCTCACGGTTATGCATGTATGGAACACATATCAAAATTGATTAATTAAATAGACAAGTTGATTCTAATCCCATTTAAAAGTCCTCACGGTTATGCGTGGTTAGAAGGTACTTGAATTCATTTATTTTTTTAAATTTTGGAATACTACTAATCTCATTTAAAAGTCCTAACGGTTATGCATGGTTAGTAGATATTCAAATTCCTGATATAAATATACCACAAATAGACACAACTATATAATTTTAAATGATGACATCATCCCTATCATTCTAAAGTGGAATATGCGTCAAATAGAGTATTTATGATTTTTGTTTGATTTTTTATTGAAATTTAATATTTATACTCGATTGGGAATTAATATTGTTTTAATGTCTATCACTTTATCTCTATTTTTCTAACACTATTACTCTTTTGCTGATAACAAAAGGGGGAGAGAAAAGTTAAGATTTTGGCAAATAATGGTCAAATATTTTCTATTTGCATCTAGGCTCATTTGCACATTTTTATTTACATGCATATATGAAGGGGGAGCTTTGTGTAGAGAGGAAGCATTCAAATAGGATCAAATACATTTAATAAAATCAAAATCTTAAATATATGTTTGTTATCATCAAAAGGGGGAGATTGTTGAATATGCGAGTATATGATTTTTGTTTGATGATAATAAACACACACACACACACACATATATATATATATATATTCATTCAAATGTATTTGTTAATGTACTATTTTATTTTTCACATAATTAAATAAATATTTGCTGAATAAAATAAATAACATAGAATTTAAATTCAAACAAATATTTTATTCAAACAAATATTTATTACAATTTTGAATAGTACAAATTCAAGCGCTCACTATATATATACAATTTCACAACACAAATTTGATCACAAATTTTCATTTACAAATGTCCTCACTACATATCGCTCATTCACTCATATTTTATCTTCAACTTCAGTCTAGATTGAATCCAGCATCTGAGCAATCTGCAAAAATACACACTGACGCAGTAAAATTGAAAATAAAATATTTTTGCAGTATAAAATAAAATGTGATTTTGAAAAATTTATTTGCCTCTGTTATTTGGGTTGTTCGTCATCATTTAACTCTAAATTCATCAAACACGAACAGCTTGTGACATGCATAGTGTATCACTGTACATGCCACAAGGTTGTGCACACCGATATACACTAGATAAAATTACAGGGACAGGTGAGCACAAGGTCAAACCCAACCGAAAGCCGGGTTCAACTCAAGTAATATACAAATAAAGTCACAACAAATAAGCACAAGGTCAAACCCGAGCTTTAAAGCTGGATTCAACACAGGTGCAGTCCGCAAATACAAGCACAATATGTACAAAGTCAATGCAATAGTAGATGAACAAGTCAACATGTACTCAATGCAATACAATACAACATGAAGCAACCAGACTTTGTGTCGAGCAGTGGATAGGGAAAACAAGTGTATACGACATATATAGTGGACACAAGACTCAAAGACACAATGCAACTAAAACTGTCTCGAGGCAAATGGGAATCATATGCACAGACAAATGTACAGTGTGCAATGAAGATGTCAAGAAGACAGCATGCAAATTCGATGTGCACAGAGAAATGTACACAGTGGGGTACAACATCAATGACCATGTTCAAAACCATCTTCAACCAAACTAGCTCATGTGGTCAGAGAAACCAGAATGCAACCTAGCACAACAAATTCAAGCAAATAAACAAGTCTGAAACATATATATGAATCAGACCCGAGTACACATGTGCAGACTCACAAAAATAAATAATCAGTGGTTCAAATGGTCAGGCAAAATAAAGACTACAACACTACGGCAACTACAGGTGACAATATCAAGTCGAGTTAAAACCAAAACATCAACTCAATTCACAAGTCAAAGCAGTGACAAGGCCGAAGTCAAAAAAGGAAATATTTTTGTAGAGGAATAATCCAAACAATATCATCAACAAAATCAATGTCAAAGTCATGTATGCAGATGCGATGAACAAGTCACAAAAATCGAACAGCAAAATCGAAGCCGTGGTATCCACGAAACAATTCGAAGCCGTGATGAACAAGGCAATCAAATATACAAAATTGAACAAGTCAGAACAATCACCAGCATTAATATTAAATCAATTGGCCGAGATAAATTAGTTGACGAATTCAAATAAATTCAGATGAACGAAAATCAAGGGGTTCGAACCCTATATAAACGACTAACATCATCGGTTACAAAGGCATTCGAGTTCAAGCAACAAAGCATAAACATTCAACTCGAATCAAAGTCGAGCAAAATATAAATCGAAAAAGGAATTTCACTTACCAATCTTTCGACAAATTGACGGCACTCGACAATTTGAAGCAGCCGAGAAATCAATCAAAGAAAGCAAACAAAGCAATAGTCAATCTACAAGTAAAAGCGACAGCTTCATGGAATTATACAAAGCCCTAATTTCAGAGCAAAAGAGGAATGAATCGAAGTCGCCATTATCACTAATAAAGGAGTCGGCCGAAGATATAAAAGGGAAGAAAGGAATAATACTTATCACTAATTTTATATTGGGCCGGCTTAATCTCTTTGGGCTTTAAATTAATTAAATTAGGGTTTTGTTTTATAATTGCTTTTTAATTTTGTATTTTTCTTTAAACCATTGTAATTTCTAGTCGTGTGACTAGGGGACAAACTACGTGGCATAGTTTGAGAATTCGCCACTCAGTGGCTGAGTTGTGGCAGGGTTTTGAGCATAGAGTTAGGATTAGTCGATAGCGGGTGTCGCGAGTTTACGTGTGTAAGCGTCTGACTATCTAATTTCTAGTAGAAACCTTAGGGACAGCACGTAGGCAGGGTTTTGCCGAAGCTGGGTAAATCTGTGTGTTCTATTTTTATTCTGCTATATCTGTATTGCTATTATTCTACTGTGATCTATGTTGAAAATATTTTATATAAACTTCCGCAATAATTTTTATAATTGATAGTATCACCCTATTCACCCCCCCTCTAGGGTGAAATCGATCCTACACAAACGTTGTTTGGGGAAGTAGATTTTATGCGAGGTCGTGGAAGGAGAAAAATGGAGTTCGAGTCGATCTGGGGGAGAAAGAGTGTGGAGGAGGATGGCTTGATCTTCTTTTCGTGTCGATCTTCAATGATTGTTGCGTGGACTCATCGTGTACGATCGATACGAATTCTATCACAAAAATTTGATGCGAGAACTAGGCCAGTGATCGAGTCGAAGTCCTTGGCTCTAGATCAATTCGAAGAATACTCCTTTGATCGATACGAAATGTATCGAGTGAATGTGATCGATTCGAAGTTGTTGGCATCAGATCGATTCGAAAAATACTCCTTCGTATCGATATGAAATGCATCGAGTGAATGTGATCGATACGAAGCCGGGGCTCCCTTGGCTGATACGAACCTAATCGTCCACGATCAATTTGAAGCCTCTGACCTTGATCGATACGAAATCAGACACTGACGATCGATTCGAAGCGAATTCCTGACGACTGATATGAACCCGGATCTTGATGGATACGAAACCCTGAATAACCGATAGCATGATTTCCGATGAGCTTCATTCTTGCATATCTGGACTTAACTATCACCCTGCATATTTAACAGCCTATTGAAGCTCGTCGATGGAATTGTAACTTAACAAAACTTTAACAAAATCTGACTTGGATCGATTGCTAATAACTGGATGGCATGGTTGTAACAATCAGCGATGACGGTCATTCCGATTGAATTTTGAAGTCTTATCGTTCACATGCTTTCTTTAAATCCATAGAACTTGTCAAGTGATATACAGCACTTCACTGCACACCATATTCACACACTTCACACTACGGGATCCACGAGATTATTATCTGTTTAACGATGATTTTTCATAAGTTAGTTATTCATGGAACCTTCAAGTTCACAACAGCAGGAAGTTCAAGGTTCAATTCCTCCAATAATCGAGATACCGGCCATTGAGGCCGAAATCATAGATCCAGCACCAGACGGGTTTCCAAACGCCCGGTTCATTATGAATCCACAAGATTTTGTGCCGTCCGGCATTTCTGAAGATATGCTGGGAAGGATATGCTTAAGACATGGCTTGTCGCTTGACGACGTATTATTGCCAGGGCCGAATGATAGGCCACACGCTCCCCTAGAGGGGTTTACTGCTTTCAACCGTCACGCTTGCACAGCGGGGACACTCCCTCCTTTCAATCAATATATAAGGGAGATGTTATCATTCCTCGGAATCGCTCCATCCCAGCTACACCCTAACGGATATGCCTTGTTGAATAGCACTTTCGTCCTGTTCATGGAAATTCTCTTTCGACCACCAAAGCCGATCGAGATTAGATATCTCTTCAACATCAAGAGTCGCGGAGATAGCCCTTCTTTCACATTTTTGGAAGCGGTCAAGAACTGTCAAATAGTAACGGGATCCTGGGGAAGGCTGAGTTACTTCAAGACAGAATGGTTCTATGTTCGTTGCCCCCCTAGATTTGCTAGGCGATGGTTGGATAGACGTAAGTGTTGCAGTGTTTCTCATGAATTATCGAGATAACACTAATCGTTTTCTAAACTGACATGCTTCTTTTCTTTTACAGCCGCAATCTCGCGACCCGATGGTGGATATTTCAGAGAGCTAGTCCGGATCCTCCAAGCGGTTCCGGGTGAAGAGAGGCACATTGACTTGGTTCTGACCGACATAAACTTGAGAATTGTCGGGCTGATTGAACGTAAGCAAAGCATACAGCTGGAAGGGACACGTAGAGCGGTCTCGAAGAAGCGGGTAAAACACAAAGTGCCCGGAGGGGTAATAGCTAAAGAAATTGATCCGGATAGAACGCCCACCGATAATGAACTCCAAGCTGGGCCTTCTTCTAGTTTTCAAGGTTCAGGAGGAAGGAGAAAAGGCAAGGCAGTTGCTCATAAGCGTTCTAAATCCGTGAGCCGTGGTTATGTCTTTGCCCATCCCGGGGATTAGAATTTCGAAGGCTCCTCCCCCGCAAGTAGAGAATCCTTTCGAAGGGCTTGCTGATATTTCGATTCCGGATTATGTGTCATTTCAACACGACACTGGGATGGAGGAGCTTGATAATGCTCTTGATATGAGCGGGTCGCTTGCTATGAGCGCGGCCGACATTTCTGGTTGGTCGGGGGGTTGCACATACATACACTTCACTGCACTGCATGATTCATAATTGTAAATCGTCCAGTCGAAGAGATCACTAACTTTTCCTTTGTTTCTCATTTCCAGGTACAATGTCCGGGAGAGGATCAATGCTTGGGAGCCTTCGCTCGGCCCAAAAGTCTTCTACCTATTATGATTCCCGCAGGAGAGACTCTGATAGAGACCGCGATCGTGGGTACTCTAATCAAGAGAGGTACGAGCGGGACAGGGACAGAGAATACAAGCACCGATCTAGATCTTGCTCTCCTCCTCTTAGACTTCCGTCTCCACCTCCTGTTCATGTTCCGCACCCGCTAGAGCCTCAACGACACAGACCGCCTTCTCAAACTTCAAGGTCCGAGACTCATCACCAGCGAGTTGAAGTCGCGCCCCCCATAGAGCAGGCCATTACTGAGCCCACGGGGGAAGGGGCTATTAATATTGCTCAGCTGAGGAAGGAGTTCCCGAACATATGCTTCGATGGCTACATCTTTCCACCTCACTTAAAGAGAATCCCATCTGGAGTGGAAAACACGATGCATGATTACGTTCATGACATCTACACCCAGTATAGAGAGTGGGTAAAGGCTGCGGAGAAAGCTTCCAAGTTGGCCTTTGAGCGAGCCAAGACAATCAAAAAAATGGAGACAGAGATCGCTCAAAGGGACCGGATCATTCAAGTGCTCACTACTGAGGCCGAGTCTTCTCGGAAATCTGAAATTGATGCCACCAAAAAAGCTGATGAAGCGAACGTGGAAATGGAGAGGTTGAGGCAGACTCATGTCACCTTGGTGGAGGAGATGGGCCACCGGAACACTATAGTCACCGCCGAACGGGATGCAGCAGTCAAGGAACTCAACGAGCTTAAGGCCAAATTCTCCGACATGGCCAAGGAAAAGGACGATGCGAACAACGCAGCCCAAGAGGCGTGCGAACAGGCTGTCTTGCTCCGGGGTGAACGGGATGCGGCCATGGCTAAGGTTCGCAAGGTGGAGACTGAGGTTGAGGAGAAAGTGAGATCGGCCGAGTCCAGGCTAGAGGCTAATATTGAAGACCTTCTCGTTGTTTACAACACTAACTTGCTAAGGCACAGGGGTCTAGCCTGGCTTGATGATTATCCGGCGCATCTATACAACGCCTGGGGCCGATTAGTTGAAGAGGAGAAGGAGGCGCATCTGGGTGAGTCTGTAGATGAATTTGAACTCGAGAATCGCATTCTGAATGAAGATGAAAGGAAGATTCTTCACGAGTCAATGATTCTGCATGACAAGGAAAGGCTCGGGGCCCAGCACTTCGAAGTAGGAGAAGGTTCAGGGGTTGACCACCATGAGGCGAGCCTTGAAGTTCCAGCATCAACCCAGCCCGAATCCTCGTCTGCGGTCGATCCCCAAGCTGTTCATGCCTACAATCCCTATCAGCTGCAGATGTCTCCGGCCACAAAGCAAGTCTCTGAAGCCGTTCAACCGCTTACAAGTCAAACCGAGGAAGGTATTCTGAACATTCCACATATCTGTCTTAAGTCGGAAACCTCACTCGAATCAAGTTCTAACATTTCTCTTATTTTTTGTCCAGTGATTGACGCTGCACCAGTCGTGCCCCCTGCTACTCAAGAATCATATCAGACGCAGGGGGTTATCGTTACCGAAGCGACCACTGTAACCACAACTGTGCCGCTCGACGAAATGCAGGGTAGCTCACTTGTTTCTGATGAGCAGCTGATGGAGGAACTCTTCCGCCATCATGGCGATCCTCTTGCTGACCTGCGATTTGTCATGGGTGGAGACGTTCCTACTACAAGTTCTTCGATGCCAACTACTGATGCTCCCAGCAAGGCTCGAACGATTACTGAAGAGGAGATATTGGCTGAGATCGACGCTGAGATGAATGCAGCGGCACATGGTTGCAGTTTTGGAGGTGGGATTGCGGCACCTGGACCAGCTCTGCTCAGAATGATATCGCTCGGCGATACATTTTTCGACACTAGTGCGCCCATTCCATCTTCTACACTTGATCTTGTTCCTCCGACTCCGCCCGTAGGAAGCATCCCTATTCACTCGAGCTCGGAGGAGGATGTCGAGATCATGCCCCCGCCTAGAGACCGACCACTGAAAGGCAAAGGCTCAAAGAGGAAAGGCAGTGGCAGATCCAGCGGGTGTACCCCGAAAAGGAAGCCGCGGAAGAAGAAAGATTAGACATGCTTCCCTGGTTTATTTTTACTTTCATTTTGTTGGCCGTGTATAGATGCGGGTTCGGCCCCTGCTAGTAAGAATTTTTTGGAACAAACTTGTACACGAATTTCTTTCATAAATAGTAGAAATGAAACTTTTTTTTGGCTTCCTATGTACTTGCTTAAGTGTTTCGATGTTTGAAATGCACTTGTAAAGTTCCAGCTTTCGAGTCAAGTTTGCCTTTTTGCACCAAGTCTGGAAACTGTGGACATGATTTGCGACCGGGAAGAGAGTTGAATTTCGACGTCACACCGCTTCAGTCAATGGTCGATGCTTAAGTCCTACCCCCCAGTCTTGGGGGTGAGTTGTAGAACATCAGTCAGCGATTGCTTCTCACTTATAACATGTTGAGTCTATTGCCACTGAATGGATGTCTAAGACAAGCGGAGATTGAGTGGATCATCCATACTTGTTCAATTATCGATGGTCATATCCGCACTCCGAGGATTCTCACCTGTTCACCGGCGATCTGTTGCGCCGGTTTAGGTTTCAGATATATGTCCGCACTCTGGGGACTTGGAATCGACGTTTATACTCCTACTCGCACTCTAGGAGTTCGGAGTTGGGATTTATACTCCAATTCGCGCTCTGGGAATTTGGTGTTGACGTTTATACTCTGTTTCGCACTCTGGGAATCCGGAGTTAATGTTTATCCTCCCACTCACATTCTGGTAGTTCGGAGTTGGTACTTATACTCCAATTCGTGCTCTGGTAATTTGGAGTTGATGTTTATACTCCGACTCGCACTCTGGGAGTTCGGAGTTGATGTTTATACTCTGACTTGCACTCTGGGAGTTTGGAGTTGATAAGCAGACGGTCATTCACATCTGCTGTATGTTTTTGGATTTCGCTCGCACTCTGTGAGCGAAAGGTGTATCAGGATCGTGGATGGTCGGATCACATCCACCCCGAGTTAACAAGCGAGGTCGTTAGATGGACGGGTCCACCTTCCTCAAACTTGGTTCAGATACGGGCGAAGTCGTTAGGCAGACGAATCCATCCTCTTCATAGACGTATTTTTGTACTCCAATTCGCACTCTGGGAATCCGGAGTTGATGTTTATACTCCAACTCGCACTCTGGAAGTCTGGAGTTAAGTAAAGGATTGCCGTGTATCAATCCCTTTTTGACTTTGGTGTGATGGCTTGTCCCCGAGCTCGGGTTTCACTTAGCGAGTGATCGGTTGCATCAAAGTCACTCCCTATTTGAATAAATCCCACCGTATGGTGAAACTTAGCTCTCCATGCATAGTGATGATCATATGAAGCATTTCAAGTAAATCACAGCTCTGGCTCGAAGAGATTGCATTTTATTGCTGAAATAAGAAAATATGGCAAAGTCGGTTGCCTTATTACAAATTCTAATTTCGAAATGCAGAAACAAATTGCAAAAATGGAAAATGAACTAAATGAAATAACATAGCATGTTATGTGTAGTAGCGACAAAGACTCTCGCTATTTCAGGCTCTTGGCAAAGTAAGACCGTCAACGGTCGATAATTTGAATGTGCCATCACCAAGCCTTCGTTCAATGACATACGGCCCTTCCCATGTCGGCTTCATATGTGAAGGAACCAGATAGATTCTTTTCAGGACGAGATCGCCTAGTTCAAAAGTTCGCGGACGGACTTTGGCGTTGTACAATCGGGCGACTCGACTTCGATGCGTGGCTGCCCTCAAATCAGCCTCTTCATGCTTCTCATCTAGTAAATCGAGAGACTCAGCAAGTAATATAGCATTTGTCTTTGGATCGTAGTATGTCACACGATCAGAAGGTACTTCTAGCTCGACTGGAATAACGGCTTCTGATCCATAGGAGAAAGAGAATGGAGTGTGACCAGTCGCGGACTTGTGGGTTGTTCGGTAAGCCCACAAGGCCATAGGAAGTTCATCGACCCACTTGCCCCCGACCTTTTCCAGTCATTTCTTCAGAATGGACTTTATAACTTTATTGACCGCTTCAACTTGTCGGTTCGCTTGAGGGTGCGCAACTGCAGAGATTTTCTTTTGGATGTGAAATCGTTTGCAA
Source organism: Allium fistulosum (assembly GCA_030737815.1). Lineage (NCBI taxonomy): Eukaryota > Viridiplantae > Streptophyta > Magnoliopsida > Asparagales > Amaryllidaceae > Allium > Allium fistulosum. The sequence goes on along the minus strand of CM060903.1, from coordinate 1,284,473,870 downwards.
AAATCTTTAAATTCAGCACTGTCTAATTGGGTTCCGTTGTCAGTAATAATGGTGTGTGGGAGACCAAATCGACAAATAATGTTGCGGACTACAAAGTTGATTACTTTTTTCGTCGTTAGGGTGGCAAGAGGCTCAGCTTCAGCCCACTTTGTAATGTAATCAACTATGACAATGGCGTACTTCGCACCGCCTTTTGCCAGAGGTAAAGTACCAATGATGTCGATGCCCCACATTGCAAATGGCCATGGGTTGACCATTTGCGTTATCTCGGTAGGCGGGGCTCTAGGAATTCGAGCATGCTTCGGACATCTATCACACTTCTTTGCATAATCAGACGCATCGCGATTCATAGTCGGCCAGTAATATCCATATCGAAGTATTTTCTTGGCTAGTGCTTGTCCCCCGGTGTGATCGCCACATTCCCCCTCGTGTACATCATGCAATACTCGTTTAATTTCATCATGAGCGATACACTGGAGTAGAGGAACAGAGTACCCTCTTCTATACATGATTTCATTCTGGATGGTGAATCGTGAGGTTTTCCGAAGGACTTTTCTCTTTTCACTCCTGCACTCCGGCAGGGTTCCATGCTCAATGTAATTTTTGAGTGGAGTCATCCATGAATCCTTTTCAGGGACGGTTTCGCATACCTAGTCTATTTATGCCCGGCCAATGCTTGGGAAAGATAACATCTCTACGGAAACGAGTCCCATTTGCTGAGCTTCACCTGTGCTAGCTAACTTCGCCAATGAATCGGCTTTTTGGTTGCGTTCTCGAGGTACACAATAAATGGCATAATAATCAAAATGATTTAGCACTTCCTGAACTCGAGCTAAGTAAGCAGCCAGCCTTCGATCTCTCGCTTGATACTCTCCCCGTACCTGACACACAACTAACTGTGAATCACAATAAATTTCAACAGCGATAATTCTCAAATCTCTGGCAAGCTTTAGTCCAGCTAAGATGGCTTCATATTCAGCTTCATTATTGGTTGCATGAAAATCGAACTTCAAAGCATAACATATAGATCGGCCTTCGGAAGTTTCAAGTACAACACCAGCGCCCGAACACCGGTCGTTTGATGCACCATCAGTATACAGCTTCCAGACATATTCGGGGGATTCACTGGTTTCAGGCAAGTCCTCTGGAATGGTAAATTCAGCTATAAAATCGACTAGGACTTGTCCTTGAATGGCTCGTCTTGGAGTGTAAGTAATATCAAACTGGCTCAGTTCGATGTTCCACTTGAGTAACCTACCAAACGTCTTAGGCCGCGTAAGGACCTGTCGTAACGGCTAGTCGGTGTAAACAATAAAAGGATGTGCTTGGAAATATGGTCGGAGTTTTCTTGATGCAATTACAAGGCAATAAGCCAACTTTTCTAGCTTCGGATAATTTCTTTCAGCTCCAGTCAATCTTTGCTGACGTAGTATATTGGCTTCTGTATCCTGTCTTCTTCTCGAATTAAAGCAGCACTAATAGCGTTTTCTGATATCGCCAAGTATATGTACAACTTCTCATGATCAATAGGCTTTGACAGGATAGGTGGTGTGGTTAGATGTTGAACTAGTGCTTGGAAAGTGCCCTCACACTCCATGGTCCATTCAAAGTTACGTTTTCCTTTTCGGATCAGATCGAAGAAGGGAATGCATTTGTCAGTGGACTTTGAAATGAACCTGCTCAATGCTGCTACTTTCCCATTGAGACTTTGGACTTGCTTTATAGTTTTTGGAGTCTCAAGATTTCTGATTGCCCAAATCTTTTTCAGGATTATCTTCGATTCCTCGAGAATTGACGATAAACCCAAGGAATTTTCTGGATGCAACTCCAAAATTGACATTTTAGTGGATTGAGCTTAATTCTGTATTCTTGAAGTATGTTGAACATAGTTTCCAGGTCTTTAATATGGTCAGTGGAAAATTGTGACTTCATAAGCATGTCGTCTACATATACTTCCATGGTTTTCCCGATTTGATTGGCAAACATCCGATTGATCAGTCGTTGGTAAGTAGCCCCGGCATTCTTGAGTCCGAATGGCATAACTTTGTAGCAATAAAGTCCCAGATTGGTTACAAAGCTGGTATGTTCTTGATCGGGTAAATGCATCGGTATCTGATTGTAGCCAGAATACGCGTCCATGAAGGATAAGAGCTCATGCCCAGCAGTCGAATCTACTAGCTGATCAATTCTGGGAAGTGGAAAACTGTCTTTGGGACAAGCTTTATTCAGATCGGAATAGTCGACACATGTTCTCCACTTTCCGTTTGACTTACGGACGAGCATGGGATTCGACACCCATTTTAGATATAATGCATCTCGAATGAACCTGTTCGCTTTAAGCTTTTCTAATTCTTCTTTAAGGGCGGCAGATCTCTCTGGATCCATACCACGCCTTTTCTGCTTGACCAGGACATGTCGCGGGTCAATATTCAGAGTGTGGCTCGCGATGTCCGGCGAGATCCCACACATATCAGAATTCGTCCAGGCGAATACATTAAGATTCGCCCGTAGAAATTCAACCAATTCCTTTTGAGTCTGCTGGCTTAGCTGAGAGCCAATCTTTATCATCTTTGAATCATCATCATTGTCGATTGGGACATCAATCGTCAGTTCGGCCGGGGATGCTTGACTTTCTTTAGATTCTCCTTTATATTCAGTTTCTCTCGGGTCAAGATCCCTTTGGAATTGGTTGGGGTGCCCGGGCCAGGGCCCAGGCGTAATTGTCAATTATCAGCAAAACGGATGCAGAGAGATTCCTCTACGCCCTTTCCTTTCTCCTTTCACTGCGCCTCCCACAGCTCGGCAACATAGCAGGCTCTCCCAGCAGCCTGATCTCCTTGAATGATTCCCACTCCACGATCAGTGGGAAACTTTAAAGTCAAACACCATGGGGCAATGGCGGCCCTGAATTCAGCGAGGGTCGGTCGGCCCAAGAAAGCATTATAAGGGGTGTCTATGTCCAACACAACGAACTGCAATATCCGCACTCTCCGACGTTCTCCAACTCCTAACTCCACCGGGAGCTCCACTACTCCAGTGGGTATAGTAGAACTTCCATTGAAACCATGGATTCGAGATTGACAAGGTTTCAAATCTTTGGCTTCCATTCTCATTTGATCATAAGCTCGTTTAAACATAATATTCACAGAGCTTCCACTGTTAACTAAGATCCTCTTTATCCAAGCAGGACCTACTTGCGTCGAGAAGACCAGTGGATCGATAGTGGGGGCTTCGACTTTATCAGCATCTCTGTTTCTGAACACGATGTCATCTATCATCGTCTTCTGCTGCTTGGCCGGAGCCCCTTCATCAAAACTGCTACAACACTCGAAGTCCGCATGCCTGATAAAGCTGGCATACGACTCCATTTCCTTCCAGCTCCGGTCTTCTGGATGAGGACCACCACTTATTGTATTGATAACCAACCTCCCGCCAGTACGAGCGGGTTCCTCCTGTCTTTCCTGATTCGGCGCACGATTCTGATTCGATGGGCCCGCACCTCCTGACTACGGCGCCCGCACATACTAATCCAACTTTCGCTCACGTATCAACTTCTCAATGAGATCTTGTAAATGACAACACTCATTTGTATTATGGCCATAACTCTCGTAGAATCTACAAAACTTTCCTATTTGGACCTGCCTTTCTGTCGACGGCTTCGGTGCAGGTTTCTTGTATTGCATGGTATTGCAGGTCTACAAATACACATTTTTCAGCGATGTATTCAATGGAGTATAATTGTCAAACATGGGAGCTCTATGTCGTGGACCACGGCTCTGATCTCGCTTCTTTCCCTAATTTCCATTGTCCCTCTGTTGATTTTGTTTATTTTGTATATTCAACTGAACTTTTCCAGAACTCTCCCCGGATTGTTTAACGGCGATGTTACTATGAATTCCTTCAATGTTGGGCCCTGCATCATCCTGTTTCCTAGACTTTTTCGCATCCTCTCTTCTCAAGAATTGGGCTGCCTTGGAATAGAAACGGTCTAATGACGCAGGCGGTTTCCCAACTAACCAATTTCCGAACTCAGAATCATGATCAATCCCCTTAGTCAATGCCATCAGGATAGAGTTGTCATTGGGATTGCTTATTTCTGCACACGTAGCGTGGAATCGCTCCAAGTAACGTCTAAGTGTTTCTTCGGGGGCTTGAGTAACACTAGACAGAGTGTTAACATCTTTAGGCCTTGCTACGTGCATACGGAATTGTTCAACGAACTTGGTGGCCATCTGGTCAAAATTAGAAATGGATCGTGGTGGCAAGCGAGTGAACCACATAGTTGCAATGCCCCCCAGGGAAATGGGAAAACTATGGCATTTTACTACATCATTAGCTCTCGCAGCATTCATCAGCCATTCATACTTCAGGATGTGTTGGTTGGGATCGGAACTTCCTTCATAGACTTGTAAAGTTGGCATCCTAAAGCGTCGAGGTGGTTCAGCATACAATGTGTCATCGGTGAAAGGGGTATGACTCCGGGAGATTCCCTAGTCATCATTAATGAGACCCTGACTTTCACGGATCATTTGACGAATCATCGTTGGTATATCCGGCAACCGGATATTGGGAGCATGTTGTGCCAAGGTGTGGTCGGGTTCCACAGCGCGAGTCTAGACCAGACGCGGTCGACGGTCCGTGCCTCGCCTCCTTGGTTCAACATTTTCTGGGACATAAGGCTCTGGAGTATGATCTCGTTGGCTACGATGAGGATCAGCTTGGTTTCTAGCATCAACTCCTTGTTCGGTAGTGGTGGTAGTAGCAAGGTTGCCTATGACATGGTAAGGAGTAGCACCTCCTCGGGATAAAGGTCCGGTATGATGACTAGTGGATGGTCCAGTTCTGGGTTGTCCAAGATTCGAAGCAGGTTGGTGTCCTATAGCCTGGGTGTAGCTTACATCCAGCCGTGGGCGTGTGGATCGGTGATGACCATCAGATGAGGCTGAACTCTCTGTAGAAGAATAAGAACCTTGATCTCTTCTGGATCTTCTGCGCCTTTGGCGATTCAGCTGGTTGGTCAACTCCGTGTTGGCGCTTAATTGTTCAGTTAGCCATTGCCGACTCTGGGTCAACTCTTGAAGCAGCATATGAAAGTCTTGTCTGGTAACCGGGCCTGATGGGTCTGACGGTCCGGCGGCATCTTGGTTGGATGGAGGCAATTGCACGGGATTCTGTCGGTCCCGTCCTTCTTGATCAGCAGCTATAGAGGTAGTTCGTCTACTTACCATGGTGAATTAATGAAAGTCCTTTCCTAGATCTGATACAAATCTGAATAGAATGGAGGGGCTTCAAAGTCTGAGATAAGGATCTTCTTCTTGGATTTATGCAATCCGGTATCGATAAGAGATCCAAGGAGCAGGAGAAAAATTGGGTTTTTTCTCAGTGAAAGCACCAAAGTGTTTGTACCAAAATTGGGCACAACACTCTTCGGAAGTTTTTGAAGAGATAAAATGAAGAAAATAAATGGAAAAGGAGGACTATCTAACAAAAACTCCAAGAACAGATAATGAAAGTAATAAGAATGCACAGAAGCACAAGAATTTAGAGTGGTTCGGCATATTGCTTACGTCCACTATGAAGTTGATTGCTTTATTGATGTTTCCTTGATGATTACAATTGATTTCAGCGAGTTACAACGGATAACAATGAATTTCAGCAGTGAAATTCGTTAGTAGCAGCAGCAATGGAGTTTAAAACTGGATCCGGCAGAGTCTGGGCGTTGGAGAATTCAAAGAAGAAGAAGATCCATTTTCTATTGGCTCTAGGGCTCTATTTATAGGTGTAGGAGGCTGATATTTCGCTCAGATCTCGGGAGACCTCTTCTGGCACGTGAGTAGGCCTGCGCGACCAAGCAATTGAAGTTTCGGCCCGATCCGTGATCGATGCGAACGCATTTTGTATCAATCAAGATTGCATCCGATGGAGTCGAAATTTGGCGTGGACATTCCTCAGCATGCACGTAAGCTCCTGTGAAAATTTCATAGCATTTGGACTTGTGGATCGTGAGATATGATCGATACGAATCAGGATTTTCGGTTGGCTTCTTCGTTCGACTCGATCCTGTTCGAATCGATAGCTGCGTGTGATCAAGTGGTGATGTGGCAAGCATTCTTCGGATCGACCCACCTTCTTCGCCAAGTTGATCGAGTCGTTACAGGACTTTTGCCTTATTCGTATCAAGGCACTTGTCTTGTTCGAATCGATGGGAGGTGGCCCTTGTTTCGTATCAATAGAGAACACATGGAATAATTCAACTGTGTGGCCTTGTTCGTATCGATTGGAAATGACTCCATTTGATTGATACGAAGTTGGCATGGCCAGGTGGACTCGAACACTGATAGCCATCGATCGACACGAATAACCAAGACGTGGATCGGTACGAACAAGGACTTCTTGATGGATACGAAGTAAGGTCAACTGATGGATACGAACTGCAGAAGCTTGATGGATTCGAACAAAGCTCTTCAGGCGATGGATGCGAAGTGGACTCTAGTGATGGATACGAAATCGATCGAGTCGAACAGAGGCTTGGTGATGGATTCAAACGAGATCGAGTCGAACAGAGGCTTCCTGATGGATTCGAACGAGATCGAGTCGAATAGTGGCCAGTCGATGGATTCGAACTCGAGGTTGTTCTTCATCCAATCTTGCATCGATCATAACTTGAGCATATGAACTCGGATTCACTTGAAATTTGGAACGTTGGCTCTCATTGCTTCGCTCGTCGTGTCTTGTTGATTGTAGCTTGATTCGGACTCGGACAAAATTCGTCGATATCCATGGTGAGCTTGCGCATAACCGATCTCTATGATGAACCGTCGTTGGTTTCTAGTCAGGTTCTGGGTGTCACGGCCTTGCCAAAAGGCGGGATAACAACCTAGCCCATATTGGATATATATCTTGTTCCTAACTAGGAGTTTTGTAATTGATACATCGTGAGATATATTTTAAGAAACATTAAATTGGTGGTTGGAATTTTTTAAATTGTTATATTGTTTTACTGAGTTGAGGAAATTTTTACTATTTTATTGTAACGATAAATTTCTCATTAGCATATTCTTACGGATCAATCAATAACCATTTCAACATAAATTACTAGTATGTGGTCAATCTATACAATAACTATAGTTTGTCATTTTAAATGATAAACATATGTAATATATTCTCAAAATAATAGTAATGGCAGTTAAACGACTAATTTAGATTTTTTAATTTCATTATTTTACTGTCCCATTCTTTAAATAAGAACAAACAAATGATGAAATTTATCCATGAAATCCAGTTAAAATGATGTCTATTGCATTTATTTTTCATTGATATCTTTTACTTAGTGATATGACGAAATGTATAATGGAGCACCATTACATAATAAAAATGCCAATTCCGAAGAAATGGTAAGTTAATCGACATCTCTAGTGAACCAGTTATCATCCAATTAGTATACCAACCTTTGTTATATCAATAATATGGTAATGATATATGTTTTTGGTTTACCTATAAAAATGTTGTGGTAATGATTTTCCAAATGGTAGTGGAAACACATGACACAATGTTGGATATGATAAAGTTAAGGGTGTACTCTTATAGAAAATCTTATGTGAAATAAAGTAAATTTTTTATTTTATTTTTTATTGTACATATATGATTATATTGGGGTATGAGTAATGTTCAAGATACATTAAATATGCACATGTGGAAAATCTTTAAGAAAATGATTTTATTGATTGTAGTTATGAATGTGTTTATAACCACAAGTACTGAATCACGTCGATAAATATTTCTCCTTAAATGTTCATAGCTAAAATGTGTCGGGAATGAGACATTGATACATAGGTTGAGACTAATGTATGTAACACTCTACGAACAATGTATCATGAATTACTTATGACCGTTAGAGGTTGCAAGAGGTTACATACATGTAATTGTTTGGAATAATTACAGAATGACCCATCAGGAGCCTCATAGTAGTTAATTATAAAATTAAATAGAAGATCTTATGTGATGATGTGTAGTACTCTTTTAACCTAAGAAGCTATGAATCTTAAGTGTCTAAACTATACTTTGATTATGAGCAATCCTATTATTGTGACGAACATATTAAGGCCATAGTTAGGTATTATTTAAACTACTAAAATTAAACACTATTTAAGAGAGAGTTGTTCTCTTTTGCATAAAAGGGTAGTTCACTATAGTTGGTAGTCAATTTAAAGTCAAATCCTTTGGCTAAAGCAAGTCGACTAATTGATAGATGTTATTGAATTGAACCATACACTTTAATGTTGTATTTCAAAATTGACTACGGATATTATTAGAGTTTTGACCATTGATCGAGCTCTAAATATGTAAATGACATAGTGACAATGAAGATAAAACATGCACAAAATATCATTGCTTAAGATATAGCTTAGTGACTTAAAATGGGATTTTACTTAGATGATCAACACGCAATTAAAATCATGTGCACTACCATGGTTCAACAAAATCTATACAAATGTTTAAATTGTTTAAATATTACTAAAGGTTCGGTTCACACCTAAGGGTCACATTATCATCACTATTACTATTTGTCCGACTTTAATAAAGTAAAATAGTCTACAAATTTTATAAGTTATGATGAAGAAAACTAATATAAATGTTATATTGGTTTTATAATTAATTATTATTATTATTAGATATCCTTAATATTATTTTGTTGAATATATAAATTTTATGTATTGAACTAGTTACGGCCCGTTTGGATGAACTTAAATAAGCTACTTTTTTGTTTTTTAAAGCCAAAGCCCAGTTCATTTTGGCTTTCGAAAAGCCAAAAGGTGGCTTATTTAAGTCGGTCCAAACGAGGCATTAGTTAAGTGGATTAAAATAATAATTTATATAAAATGTAATTATTTAAAGCAAAACACTTTATATGTGCGATAGTCACACATAAGGGAAACCTGGGTTTCTCGTTAAAGGAATGGAAGTTATTCAAATTATTAGGATATAAAGTTGTTTACTCATTCTCTTAGGGGTTAAGAAATTTTGGGATCAAGGGATGACTTATACACCTTGATTTTTCCTTAAAAATAAAAGCTCTCTTGTAGCGTCCACCATTTTGAGACTTGAAAACGAACGTTGATGATTCTGCGGTCATCACCATAATTATTTTTAAGCAACATATTAAGATTAATATAAATTTCACAGTATAAGCAAAAAAGGCAACTAAGTAACTTTATGCATTTTCAACATGTTTTTAACAATACTAACCCAAAACATTTCCCACGCAGAGGTAAATATAATAAAATATGAATATAGATCATATGTTGACATAAGAAGATGCCTTATGTTCGTTTAACAAGTTACATAATCCTAGTTGAGCATATAGTTGAAATAAAACAACCAAACAGATAGTAAAGCCTCCAGCTTCATCACTAGATTATTTATTTACAAGCCCAAATAATTGTCTAACCTATAAGCCATAAATTTAGCCTACTCAAGTGAGTATCCATGAGTTTATGTGGAAATAGTAACAAATAACGAGTCAAACATTAGTCTGATGTGAATAATATTAATTAGTCTCCTTAAAACATAAATATTATGACAGCGAGACCATGTAACAACCCCTATTTTGAGGCTCGAAAATAGACACTAGTGATGCTACAGTCATCCTTAATATTATTTTTCAGCAACAATAATTAGATCAATTATTGTATTATTAACATCAAAAGAACATGAATTTATAGATTTTAATAAAACATTTTCATTCATTAAAATTTAATTTCATCACATGCTAATTACATATCCTATCGTTGAGATAAAATATAATAAAAACAAATATAATTCCAAAAAAGACATATGAAGATTCCTCATTGGGTGGTCAAAGTCATAACTACTTACTAGTTATAAAACCCGTCTAATCGAAAAAGTAAAGTAGTTAAACTGCACAGTGGAAATACTTCTAATAGTAACTTGCCTCCCACACGTCACTAAAAGCTATATTCTTCTAAACTTGAAAAACCCCACTCTCGGCTTACTTAGATGAGTATCCAAAATTTAAGGGGAAATAAAAAAAATTGGATCTGACAAAAAGTCCGATGTGAACAATATTAGTCCATTTTAAACAAAATATAATATAGGGAGACCACGTTGCTGAAGCACGAAACTGGTTTCTCCTCACTATCAACTTTAAAATAAATATGTCAATCATAACATGTACCTACAACTACATTGATTAGAACATAATCATGTCATCATCATGCATAATGGTTCTGAAGGAACCTAATCCGTTTCGCAGTAGGTGAAATGAGTAGATTTCAAAAAAAACAAATTGGATCTTAGTGGGCCTATGAAATTCAATGTTTTATATTAAATTCAATCCAATTCTTTTAATAAAATCATATTTTATTAATATCATTTCACCTTTATTAATTAAATCTATGTTAATTAAGTATGGTACTTGAATAAGCATGAATATAACTAATACATGTATCTGAATGGCGTGACATACATATGGAATATATAGAAAATATGATTGCTTGGTGTATAAAGATTTGTACAAGTATGAAATTATATCCAGATATAATTACTTAAAGATCTAAAAGGAAAGAGATAAAGGTAACATATATTAATATGTTAATAACATGTTTAATATAAACATGTACATATATTAGGATTTATGTTTACCATGTATATATTGGCTCTATATATACACCCTCAATTTTTAAAATTTTCAATTTAAAATAAATATATGGATAAAATTGTTTCTAAAATACACACATTAATGATATAAAATATAAATACAAGTATATATATGGCACATGCGCGCGCACACACATATATAATATAATTAAACCAAAAACAGTTTCCAATTGAATCAAAAATTACATCCATATTACATTAAATGTTTATAACATATTTGCACACACACACACATGTATATACATATATATAAAGGAGCGTTCACTGGCACCCCTGAAGCCCTTTAATTTCCACCATACATTATGATTTAATTAATAGCACTTTCTCTCTCTTCTACATCATACTATTATTTTAATCGGAATGAGTGGTGGAAACCAGAGGGTATAAGGATTGTTGCAAAGCAGGGGTGCCATTGAATGCTCCTTGTATATACATATATGCCACTACAACAAAAACAACCTATGATAGCCAAAAAACACTATAATAGATAGCGGTTTAAAAAATGTTGCACATTGACACGTGTTAATAGACATTGAACTATTTATAGCACAAAAAGCGCTATAAAAGGTTTACCTTCAATATTGCTTTTTATCCACTATTGTTAGTTTTTATTATAGCAGTATATGATGTGTTGTCTTTATTTATATTGCGCATGAATATCGCTATAAAATCCTATAATAGTGGTTTAAAAAAGGCCATATATTAACATGTTGCAATAGCCACTGGTCTAATTATAACATAAATAAGCACTATAATTTTTTTTTTCTTTGGATAACTGTTTTTGTAAGCTTTCTATAGTGTTTTCTAAGTGCTATGGTTTATTTTTTGTATTTTTAAAATCTGCTATTTCCTAATAAATTACGATAGTCAATACATATTAAAATGTTGCATTAGGAATATTTCTAAGACATAAAACCATTTAAATAATGAAATAATCATAGAAAATAATAAACATAAACCTAACACATTGCAGTAAACATAATCAAATATTCACACACATAATATCCTATAGTTTTAACTACATAATATTCCATTATATATGTTTTAAGCATGAACCAAAACGTAGGAGCCAATGTTTCACCAAAAACGAGTAGCAAGTTGTTTAAATTAAAAAGAAGAAATACCCTAAATCTTTTATTCTCACACCTATGAATGAAATAAATATCTACAATAGAAATGTATACGAATATTAAATAAAATTGAAAAATGAAGTATCTACATTAGAAAAAAAATCCCTAAAGATTTCTTATCAAAAATATTCTAGTGTCTAAATATTTAAAAAAAATTGCTAGAGTCTTCATTGCTCGGCTAGCAGTAAAAAAAATCACAAACACAAGAAATCTATTATTTAAGTAGGAAAGGTGAAACCAAACGTTTCTAATGCATCCGCGTGAAAGCAATTTTTTTCCACTTCTCTCTTTGTGTACGCATATAATTCAAATTGGATAGTGGTTATTATTTCCCATTATCAATTTCTACTCACATCCAAAATCTGAATTAATAACAGTAGTTTCTTCGAAAACATAGTTAATTACAGAAGTCCCAAAATAACATAAAACTCATGTATCCTGTCCAAAAAAGAGACGTAAGCGAACATTCCAAAATTATATTGCCTCCAACTATGATGGCTCAAGCAGATCCACGATTTCATTGTGGTCAACGATTTAAAGGTATTTACTTTGGAATCGATAATCTATGAGTTCGGTTTAATTTGATTCTAACAAAGTAACAAAATATTATTATCTTTTTCGATGTTTATCATAGCGGATTATGGCTTTTAGGAGAATACGTCATGTATTTTTTGTTGGATAGATAAATTAAGGCGTATTACTTAATCGATTATGTAAAGTTATTGTCTTGCGTAAAATCATTTGTAAGCAACTTTATCTCTCCAACCTTTCGGGTATATGGGGAACAGTTGTGGAATTTTCTAACGATTTTAGGGAAGTAGTTGAATAGGTAAATGAATTTTTTTGCAATAGTTGATTTCAATCTTATTTTCTATGATAGTCACAATCAATTTTTTCTATGTACGCCCATATCTTTAGTTCGTTTTTATTTCTTCCTCTGCCGTTGATGAATGTTTTGCTTTATAGTTTGATTACAAAGGTGGTTTCCATGTTTATGAAGGAATAAAAATAACTTTTTGAAGTTTCATACATACAAAGTATGGTTTTTGAACTCTTTCATGACTCAGTCGAAATTTTTTTATTCGGAGGAGTCAAAATTTCATTATATGTGTTCTTTTAGTAACGATCTTCCCATCTATGCTAAGTAAGTTTTCATCCATGCGTGATTGTAATGCATGTTTTGTGTTCAAATAAATGTCTATATTTTACATAAATTTCATTTGGGCTGAAATTGTGGTAGAGAAAGAAACAAGTAGTGAATTGTGATAATGTAATAGTGTTGGAGTCCATACATATTAGAAAATATGATGTTTAGGTAGTGTGCTCAAGGGAGAATATACTTCACATGGGTTAACAAATGTAAATGTTAGCATGTGATAACTATTATTATGTATGTGGATGTATATGGACAATGCAAATATATGTGGCATTTGTGAGAAATACGAAACTAAATTACACGAATTTAGCAATTATACTAATATTTCCAAACCCACACTCATGCTAATGGAGATGTATGACTTTAAAAAAAAATTGAAAAGAAAATAAAATTAAGTTGGTGAAAAAAAACATCTATATTTTCTATCTATTATAGGTACATAGTTGAAAAAATTAATTCGTTAAACAAATATAAATATGCAAATGATGTATACCTTTGTAGACCTTAAAGGTTATGCATTAATATTTTTTTCACATATTTATTAAATCACTTGCTCTCAGGAGAAATACATAAACTGACTTTGAGATTGTGTATTGAGAGATGAAATCAAATTTCCAAACATCAAAGTTGGATGAGTTGGTGGATTCTAAATAGTTGGAGACAATATGACATTTCATTATTACTTTAGGTCAGCTAAATATTTTATTCTGATCAACTATAGGTTACCCCAAGTTTGAGTTGACACAAATTTACATTAGAATGGATCTGAATAGCCTGAAGTCATCAAATGATAGGCATTATGGTTTGATGAGACCTAAGTATATTCGGTTTCTTCGAGAAGTAATGCATACTCCTATTATTTTCTAAGCTCTACGTTTTCAATGCATCAAAAATACCTGCTAAGTAAGTTGCATGATAATTTAGTAGATTTTGTAGGTGCTTCTTGCTTTTGTGCTTGATTACCGAGTGCAAACAAAGTAATATTGGTATTAGGAAAACAAACTAAAATTTTTGTAAGTTCATTCAATAGGAAAACGTTTGTACATTTCCCTATGGAAAAAAGTACTAGCCAATTCTCAATTAAACTTAGACGATTGTTAGTTTGAGCTAATAGAGTTTCTTTTGATATGGTGCATCTATATATGGTAAAAAAAGATGATTAACATATGTGATTAACTAGATTTACTAAAATATTAGTTATATTTACTCCAAGTTGTCTAATATAACCCCATATGAGAGTGTTCATATAATGTATTCAATTTTCGGGAGAGTATAGACCTTCAAATTTTGATATAAAATACTTTTCATTAAGCGAGCTACATTATCATCATATGACAATAGAGTGTATCACACTTTTATTCTTGGATTAATAATCAATCCACACTCTTTTCTATAATATATGTGGAAACTACAATTTAGAGAAAAAGATGAAAAGAGCTCGACCTTCAAAACTTTCTTGCCCAACAAAGCTGCTCATGCCCAAAAGTAGATGTTTAAATCTCATTTTACGTGGACTAAAGTAACCAGTTAAATAAATTGACATTGTATTTATATAATAAGATGAAGGTTAGTTTTCAAAGATATACACACTACATTAATTTGTATGGTGGCTTATACATATACATTATCCTATCTGTGAAACATATATAACCTCAAAATAAAGACCACCGCCTTACATTAAATATGAGAGAGAATCCTAAAACTTAGTCCATAATGGACAAATAATACATAAATACCAATCAATATACGCTAAGAAATCCAACATCTTAGGGTGCATTACATAAAGTATTAATTATAATAGGCTTCAATTTCAATATTGAAATTGATATTTATTGGATCAACTTTTCATATACTTTCCTTTTCATCTTTCAACTTTGACCTTTTAGAGCTGAAGATTCCAATGGGTCTCACCACTTTCTTCTTCAGTAAGTTTGCAGAATTTGTTTGTTTGATCATTGTAATTTTTGTTGCATTGATGTTTTTGTTTCCAGTCCTACCATATGCTTTTCTATCCCTACAGGTTAATTATTGCACATGTACTCATATTACTGGTTTTACAGGGGTGATTCAATTGTTTTTCTTTATGTGAAAGATTTTGTTACTTAAGAGGAGTATATGTTATTACAAGGAAATCATGATGAGATTGCTTACTGCGATAGAAGAATGATCATTATATTATCCCGTTTCAAAAAATCTGGATGACTGGATAGTAATAAAATAAGAGTCCAAGATAAAGTGCAAACCACTTTTAACATTTGATGAAGTTGTAGAAAAGGTGAAACATGAATGCAACAAGAAGGTTTTGCAGAATGGGGTAAAGGGGAGGAGAGGTGGTTGATAGAATCTACAAGTATTTGGATACATAATTCCAGTGCTCATCTTAAAAACTAAAGGAGGTACATGGTTCTACCTATCTTGGAATAATCCATGAAAGGTTTTTTGTGATCATAAAAAACTTTGAGGTATATTAGAATTTAACATAATTTGGTACATGTAGTTTTGTTCGAAGTAGAACATGTTGTGCATGAGAACTGAAGTGGTGCTAGAATTATATTCAACTTTCTATAATAGTAGTAGTGCTATAAAATCCTGATAGTGGTTAGTGCTTTTACATTGAACATTTAGCTATGAAAAAAAGAATGAATATCCCAAACTATAAATGATGATAAATGTTAACATTTATCTTATTCAGCGAATAAGTACATTAAATTAATTGGTTAGTGAATGATATTTCAGAAGAAATAATGTCTAGGGATGGCAATGGGGCGGGTCTAGGGTCTAAATCCGATAAACCCGTCCATGTTTTGACCCGCCAAGACCCGCCCCACTGGGTCATCGGGGCGGATAGACCCATGACCCATTCTTAAGAACTCCGGGTCTAGGGTCGGGTTAGGGCTTGGCCGACCCACCCCAACTTGACCCACACTACCGAGATTTCATAAAATCACTTTATTACGATAAGATGATTTGTTAATCCTTTTATACATAAGCGGTTATAAATGAATTTTCTAATGTTTCATTGTTAGCACCAAAATTGGTCACTAACACCCGAGAAAAGATTTGTGTAGAGAGAATAATGAAGATAGAAAATTAAAACAGAGGAATGTATGCCAAATTAACTGCAAAAGACTAGAACACTAGATTTATAGTGGTTCGGCGTAACTGCCTATGTCCACTTCGAGTTTTGTCTTTATTGCCTTTCCAAATAAATTGAATACTGATACAATCCGTACACCAACAACTTGAATACAAGTTTGAACAGAAAATAAATGAGTCTTGAAAATGGCAGAGTCTCCCCGGAGTTCCCGAAAAAAGGTCCCTTTCACTGTGCCCCTGCCCTTCTATTTATAGACGAAGATGGGTTGGACTTCCCTCACGGGCCCAGGAACTAGGTATCATGGCCAGTGGTAAATAGGTTCTGCACAACGAGCCAAGGATGCCAAACGGCAATTGCCGAGTGAGGTTGGTCGAACCAGAGAATGCCGAGCAAGGATTCCATGCCGAACGATACTAGTATGCCGAGCCACATATCCAGGTCGAACAGCACTCGTATGCCAAGCGACATATCCAAGTCGAACGACATTCGTATGCCGAGCGAGGCCTGTGTCGAACGAGGCTTGGTGTGCCGAGCGAGGCCTGTGCCGAGCGAGGCCTGTGCCGAACAAGGCTTTGTGTGCCAAGCGAGGCCTGTGCCAAATGAGGCTTGGTGTGCCGAACGAGGCTTGGTGTGTCGAGCGAGGCCTGTGCCGAACGAGGCTTGGTGTGCCGAACAAGGCTTGGTGTGCCGAGCGAGGCCTCTGTCGAATGAGGCTTGGTGTGCCGAACGAGGCCTGTGCCGAACGAGGCTTAGTGTGACGAGTGAGGCTTATGCCGAACGAGGCCTGTGCCGAACGATGCTTGGTGTGTCGAACGAGGCTCCGTGCCGAGCGAGGCTTTGGCCGAGCGATGTACTTGTTTGGTGAACCTCACGTTACCGGGTCAATCGCCCGGGTAACACTTGCCCCCCAAAGTGTGTCGTGTGAGGCAACATGACACGCTTTGAGCTAATATCCAATTCTTCCTCCTGGAATTTGAATGTGCTTATTGAAGGTCACAGCGCTGCAGCCCTGAATCCACTCCCTCCTTTCCTTTGTTACATACACAAGAATCCGTTCGGCATATGGATGCCAAGCCACTCGTTCGGCAAGTCACATGCCGCTCAGCATAAGTATGTTGAACCATCGAGATATCTTGACCGGTTCCACTGGTCGATGCCTGTTCACCTCCCCTTCTTCCTATATAAGCCGCTACTTCTTCTTCTTCTTCCTTTTACTTTTACTTCGTTTCAGGAACTCGCAACTTTCCTTCTCCCGAACTTCGGCTACCTCGCTAACCCTCCTTCCTTACCCCGAATCTGGCAAGCCTTCCTTACAGTTCTTCCCCAGGTCAGATCTAAACAATCTTCAGTCTCGAACCTAATCAGATCCCTAGCCTCGATCATCCTCTTAGGTAATAACTTCTCTTTTAAATGCTTTTTCCAGACTAGGAAACTTAGTACGAGATTCGAGTTCGTGGATTTTCGTTAGATCAAGGGCAGTAGGAATCGTGTGGAAGAAGAAGATGAATCGTGGTTTGAACATATCTTAGGGCTAGGTGGAGAGGAGGAAGGAAGAGGGTGTTGGAGGCTTTTAGGACGTAGGTTCTGGCTAGGTTGCTGAGCGAGGGAGTTAGGTTGTTGAAGTGTACCCAGGAGCGAGCGAAAAGTTGGTGGCTAAGTAGGTCGGTGGTGTATAGGTAGACGAGTGAAAAACTGGCCAAGTGTGGAACTGCTGGCCCGGTGGTCTCCATATGGAAGTGATGTTAGGGAGTAAAGAGGTAAGTTGGTCGGTTAAGATGTGTCGAGGGCCGCTCGGCATTGAGCGATGTGAGTGTAGGGAAGGTCGCTTGGCATTGAAATAGCCAAGCGAGGTGAAAGCCGTTCGGCATTGAGAGGCTTGAAGTAGGCACAAGTATGTCCCGGCTAAAGACCAAGGGATTGGTCCGGCATGCCGAACGAGGATCTCCCTCATACCGAACGGTGAAGAAAGAGAGTAGGAGAGAAGCGTGAGTCGGGTTCAGCGTGCGGAGCGATGCAGCTCGGTATGACCACGGTTCGGCATGTCTCCCACATGCCGAACGATGAAGAGGGAGTGTAGGAAAGTTTAGGTGGTTGTTTAGTCGAGTCTCTTGAATGTCACTTGGCATTTAGCCTTGAAGTAGGCAATAATAGTCAAAACCATCCTAACTCGAACATAGTTCATGTTGACTAGACTCACGTATTATGCCTAAACATATGACAAAAAATAAGGACAAGGACTTAAGCAAACAAGCATATCGACCAATCTGGACTGATAACTCCCTTGTCTCAACAACTATAAATCTGAATTTAACTCGATAAAAACAAAAAATAGCCTTCGACATATATTGTGAACTTCCAAGTTCAAAATTAAAAGCCATCATTGAACGCTTGTACTTTACTTTATCTTATCAGCTTCATGACTTTAAATTATTGGACACTTATACTCGAACGATTGCACTAGTTCACACACCACACGGGGGGAGTCTTTTTGTTGTTATGTCTAATGTTGATTATTTTTCAAGTATAGTTTAAACAGGTGTTTTATCAGATCCAACACTCATTAGAGATGTCTAGAAAATCCAGTTCTGCCACAGTCTCGGATAGACCTGAGCCATCTTCTCAACAGGAAAAGGTTGGAACCTCAAATCCATCGGCAGCTACCGTACAAGATATTCCGAGCCCCACGATCGCATCCATTGACTTGGCTCCCGACGCCTTGGATGCAGCAATCTTTCTAGACAATTCGGCCGATTCTCAAGCTTCGAGAATTAACGAAAGCACTCTTCGTTGCATATGCTCAATACACGGGATTCCTTTTGACGATGTGCTGGTTCCATCGGGACAAGATCATCCTCACTTGCCCCTAGTCGGATATACGGCATGCAACAAATTTATGTGCTGGGTTGGTGGCGTGCCACCATTCAACTCTTTCCTCCGCGACCTGCTGCAATATATGGAGATCGCCCCAGCGCGGTTACATCCCAACAAACACGTGTTTTTATATGGCACGTGTATTCTCTTCATGTGCATTTTATTCAAGCTCCCGAATACTGGCAATATCCTCTACATTTACCGTTTCAAGAGACGGTCCGACAGCCCATCCTTCGTATTCCTTGAGCCACATAGCAAGTGCTAAATCCTCACAGGGGCATGAACCAAATTCGCCCAATATAAGCAAGAGTGGTTTTACGTGCGCTATCCCCCTGGCTTTGCAAGGAGATGGGTGGAAGGGAGTAAGTTTCTTTTCTGGATCAACACTTGCATTTGGTGAAAATTGCACCTTTTCTAACTCTTTCTCCACTTTTACAGGTATCGGCCCACGTCTCGAAGGCTCTGGGTATTCTGAGGCTGTTGAAGCTATCCGAGCTACCCCTGCGGAAGACCGGGACATTAGATCTATTATTTCAAACGAATCGCTCTCAAAGTTTGGGCTGCTGGCGGAAGGTCGCTGAATAAGTCTTCCTCATGGCGCCACTACAACTGGACTTGCCTCGGACAAAGGCAAAAGGCAAGTTGGACCTTCGTCACATGGTGCCACTGACACACCTGAGGAGGGCAAGATTAGAGAAACTAAGGTGCCCGAAGCATCGGATGAAAATGCCAGTCCCACTCTGGAACCGGTGGTTGAGGTACACGACATTGAAGTAACACCTCCTCCTTCAAAGGAAAAATAGAAATTGGCTTACAAATTGAGGAAAAAGACAGCGGGCGGAACCTCTAAGGTCATAATCATTCCAGTAGAGAGAGCCTTCTCCTCAACACTTAGAGAGTTCATTGAAAGGCTTGTCGGACCTCACTATTCCCGATGATTTGCTTAATTATGGCTTCGATGATCCGAAAGCACTGAAGCTTCGCTTGCCCACGAAAGGCGATGAAGGCGCTCAAGTCCAAAATCAAAGAGAGAAGACTCTGATAAGTAAAGCCAAAAAAGCTGGTCCGTCGGGGGAAACACTAGGACACACACAATCACACTCACGCTACACTCCGCACTTAACCTTCATCTATTATGCGACTTTGACTAACCCATGCTCATTTGACTTTGTACAGGTGATATGGGACGCTCTCACGGATTTGATCACCTGCGCGAGTCCTCTATATTCCACCACTTTGGACGGGATTCGGGCTCTGGAAAACGTCAGGATAGAGATGATGACAGTAACAGAGATTACCGCTCTCGGGATTCGTCATCCCGAAGGAAAACTTACCATCAGCCTTCATCTCATTACGATTCTCCTTCTCACCCGGAACAAGGTAGGAAGAAATCTGGCCACAAAGGGTCCTAGTCCGATACTCCCCGCGATTAACACTCAGGCTCTTCCAGCACAAGGCCTCACAAGAAAACTGTAGTTTCAAAACCAACTCCTTCTACTCCCACACAAGATCCGTCAGCATCGGAAAAGCTAGCCGAGCTCAAGGCTATGTTCCCTAAGATATGCTTTGATGGTCTGAAGTTCCTTCCGGTGATCCATCCCATTTTGGGACACGTCAAACAAAGCGCCATTGCATGTAACAACGACGTCTACGTTCAACATGACGCATTCGTCCATTTGGTTGAAAAAGTCTCGGAAGTCTCTATTGAGCGTCAACACGAAATCGATCATCTAAAGCTCGAGGCTATTCATGACAAAGACATCATTAAAGCTCAGGATGAAGAGCTCTCTTCATACAAGTCTCGACTCGAAGCTGCCTAAAAGAATGCTAAAGACACAGTGGAGGCCGTTAATCGTCTGGAAATGACACATAAGAAAGAAATTGACGAAGCGGTTCAACGTTGCGGGGCCTTAGCTTTAGAGAAAGATTCTTCTCAAAAAGAGAGAGATGCCTTTGCTCAGCGCATCAAAGAGTTGGAAGAGCTACTCTCTAAGGAGAAGGAAGAGAAAACAGCTGCTCAGGAGGAGTCCTAACGATATTGCAACGAGATTGTTGCCACTCGACTCCTCAAAACACAACTAGATATGGAGCTTTCCAGAGCCGAAGCACTGAAGGAGATAGCCCATGAGGAAGGTAAAAAGATGGCGCTCTCTGATATCGATTCGCGCCTTGAGGCGACTGCCGAGGCCGGCAGGGAGGAGATCAAGTGCTTGTTCGACCCGCTTATAGAAGAATACAACGCTCGCATCCTCATGCGTCGGGATTTGACTTTTCTTGGCGAGGGTTACCTTGAATCTCTAGCCGAGGCGTGGGACACTCTTATAAAGATTAGAAAGGTGGAATCGGGTACCGAGGAGGTTGACGATGAGGCTTTAGTAAAGGAACTTCTCAGGGGGAATGAGCCTTCAGACTTGTCTGCAGCGAAGGCTCTCTATAGCAAAGGCTCTTCCCCGTCAAGAGGAAAGAATGACATTGCCGGTCCGTCTGGAACCGGGTCTCCAGCTCCTCCCCCGACTCAATTGACTGGTCGGCCAGCACTTGATCCGTTCGAGCAGCACGTTGGTTACGACCCGGAAGACCTTGGCCTTGACATTCATGTTCTTTCTCCCATTCCAGAGGGCGAGACTCCTCGGATGGTAGAGTCAGCAAGAAACCGGTATATAACCTTTCTTCTTAAAGTTCAAAGAGTCGTCGATTTCGGCGAGAGGTTATTGTATTCTAACATTTGTCTCTCGTGTTTTTGCATAGGCCGCTCTGATCTTGAGCCAACTCCAAGGAGCGATGACGCCAAGGAGGAGAGGGAGTAGGTGAGCGAGGCTATCCAAGCGGGAGAGACTCCCGGTCCTGATGCTCAAGTGATTGAGGCGCTTGACGAGGACAAGTCTAACACTTCGTCACCCGTCGAAGAAAGTTGTGAAGTTGAGATTACGGGCGCCTCCGGACACACTTCGAAAGTGAGCATGAAGGAGCAACTTGCGGAAGAGAAAAAGAAAAAAGTTGAGATCAAGGTCGAGTCCCAAGTGGTCGAACTTGATGACCCACTGAACAGGCCTTTAAAGGTTATCCTTCCCAGTGGGACTAGGCCACAGGAAGTTCCTCCTCCTTCTTTGGACACCCCTTCATTAGCAAGCAAAATGTCCAAGAGAAAATGCGTGGGGGAAGAATCGTTTGAGAAGCCAAAGAAGGAGAAGAAGACGAAGAAGTAGTTATCCCACTCGTTCAATGAGAATCAGTCTGGATTATGTAATTATTTCCATTTATTTTTATAGCCGTTGTAGTTAGACTTTTTGCCCCGAGTTTGGGAGAAGTTGTAGTGGAAGTTCATTTTGGATTAATAAATAAAACTTTGTTCTTTGTTTTTTTAGCCGACTCTTGTTGTTCAACTTACTGTATGACTTGCAGTCGGAATCGTGGATCCCCTATTCCACGCTTTGGGTACTTGGAATATTTTTAGTCCGCACTCCGGGGACTCACAGTATTCTAGTCAACAATCTGGGGACTTAGAGATTTTTTTTAATCATTTATGCTTTAGTCCATGCTCTGGGGGACTCAGAGTACTCCAGTCCGCGCTCAAGGGACTTGGAGATTTTCTGGAATCGTTTATACTCTGATCCGCACTCTGGGGACTCAGAGTACTCCAGTCCGCGCTCAGGGGACTTGGAGACTTTTGAAGTCGTTTATACTCTGATGCGCACTCTTGGGACTCGGAGTACTCCAGTCCGCGCTCAGGGGACTTGGAGATTTTTGAAGTCGTTTATACTCTAGTCCGCACTCTGGGGACTCAGAGTACTCCAGTCCGCGCTCACGGGACTTGGAGATTTTTGAAGTCATTTATACTCTAGTCTGAACTCTGGGGACTCAGAGTACTCCAGTCCGCGCTTAAGGGACTTGGAGATTTTTGAAGTCGTTTATACTCTGATCCGCACTCTGGGGACTCAGAGTACTCCAGTCCGCGCTCAGAGGACTTGGAGATTTTTGAAGTCATTTATACTCTGATCCGCACTCTGGGGACTCAGAGTACTCTAGTCCACGCTCAGAGGACTTGGAGATTTTTAAAGTCGTTTATACTCTAGTCCGCACTTTGGGGACTCAGAGTACTCTAGTCCGCGCTCAGCGGACTTGGAGATTTTTGAAGTCGTTTATACTCTAGTCCGCACTCTGGGGACTTAGAGTACTCCAGTCCGTGCTCAGGGGACTTGGAGATTTTTGAAGTCGTTTATACTCTAGTCCACACTCTGGGGACTCAGAGTACTCCAGTCCGCGCTTAGGGGACTTGGAGATTTTTGAAATCATTTATACTCTTGTTATGAATTTGTAGCACACAGGAACATCAATAGTTTATTGAAAAGATGGCTTCAAGCCTTTATTGATCATAACAAATAAAAACAAACTAAATTGTCTTAGTACATGCTGACAACTAAAAACAACGAAGGGAACATAAAATGGAAATAATTACAACTAAAATGGGAAATAATTGGGCTAAGTGTAATAACGGCGCAAGTGTTCGCTATTCCATGCTCGTAGGTGTGTCGCGCCATCAGTGGTCGCTATTTTGAAAGTTCCTTCTCCAAGCTTCCGTTCGATGACATATGGACCTTCCTATGTGGGATTCATATGTGATGGAGCCGGAAAAACTCGCTTCAGAACAAGATCGCCCACATCGAAACTTCTTGGTCGGACTTTTTCATTATAATATCGAGCAATTCTGTTCCTATGTGCAGCCGCTCTCAAATCAGCTTCTTTACATTTTTCATCAACAAAGTCCAGTGATTCCAATAAGAAATTCTGATTTGTCTTAGGGTCATAATAGGTTACCCGATGAGAAGGAACTTCAAGTTCGACGGGTATTACAGCTTCAGTGCCACAGGCCAAGGTGAATGGAGTATGACCAGTCGCGGACTTGTGGGTGGTTCTATAAGCCCAGAGCGCTATCGGAAGCTCATCCACCCACTTGCCTCTGCCCTTCTTCAAACGTTTCTTTAATATTGACTTGATTATTTTATTTACGGCTTCCACTTGTCCATTTGTTTTAGGGAGCGACCGCTGAAAATCTTTTCTCAATGTGATATTTTTGGCAAAAATCTTTGAACTCCCTACTTTCAAATTGAGTTCCATTGTCCGTAATGATAGTTCGTGGGAGGCCAAAACGGCATATAATGTTTCGTACGACGAAATTGATGACCTTTTTGGTGGTGATTGTGGCTAAGGGCTCGGCTTCCGCCCATTTGGTAAAATAATCAACTGCAATAATTGCATACTTTGCACCATCTTTAGAAATAGGTAAGGAACCGATTATATTGATCCCCCAAATTGCAAATGGCCAAGGACTAACTATTTGCGTGAGTTCCATTGGCGGAGCTCTTGGGATTTTCGCAAACTTTTGACATTTGTCGCACTTTCTCACATAATCTGCAGCATCCCGATTTACAGTTGGCCAATAATATCCATAGCGGAGGATCTTTTTTGTGAGTGTTTGCCCCTTAGTATGGTCGCTACATTCTCCTTCGTGCACTTCCATCAAAACTCATTTTATCTCATCATGGGCGATGCACCGGAGTAAGGGAACCGAGAACCCCTTCCGATACATTATTCCATCTTGCATTATATATCTTGAAGCTTTACGAATGACTTGTTGTCTCTCGTTCTTTCTATCGGGCAAGGATTCGTGTAGTATGTATTGTTTGAATGGGGTCATCCATGACTCCTTTTCAATTTCTGTTTCTAGAATAAAATCTATCTCCATTTCATTTATACTCGGAGATCGTAAAACTTCGACGGGAACAAAGCCCATCTGTTGTGCATCGCCTGTACTTGCGAACTTTTCCAATGAATCGGCCTCCTTGTTTTGCTCGCACGGGACATGGGAAATATCGTAGTATTGAAGGTCTACCAACAGTTCTTGAACTCGTGCAAGGTATGGGGCGAGTCTCTGGCCCTTTGCTTGATAGTCTCCACGAACTTGGTACACTACCAATTGTGAGTCGCAGAAGATTTCAATCGATTTTATTCCGAGTTCCCTAATAAGTTTCAAGCCAGCAATCAATGCTTCATACTTAGCTTCATTGTTTGTGGCTGGGAAATTGAGTTTTAAAGCGTAACAAATTGATCGGTTTTCGGGAGTCACAAGAATTATACCAGCCCCAGAACAACGGTCGTTGGATGCCCCATCAGTGTATAGTTTCCATCGAATATGCGGAATGACATCATGATCTTTTGATTCGTCTAACACAATGAATTCAGTAATGAAGTATGCTAGCGCTTGCCCTTGTATGGCCCTTCGCGGAAGGTAGGTAATATCAAACTGACTCAACTCGATATTCCATTTTAACATCCTTCCGGAGGTTTCTGGTCGTTGGAGTACCTGTCGCAAGGGTTGATCGGTATAAACACTGATCGAGTATGCCTGGAAGTACATACGTAGCTTGCATGATGCAATCACCAAGCAGTAGGCCAATTTCTCAATTTTGGGATAATTTCTTTCTTCCCCCGTTAGACGTTTACTGACATAGTAAACCGGCTTTTGAAATCGGTTCTCCTCGCGAACAAAAGCTGTACTGGTAGCATGTTGGGATACAGCCAAGTATACATACAACACTTCATGGTCTACAGGTTTTGACAGCACTGGGGGACTTTCCAAATGCCTTACCAAAGCTCGGAATGCGTCTTCGCAGTCGGGCGTCCATTCAAAATTTCTCTTTCCTTTCTTTATTACATCGAAGAAGGGAATGCACTTATCTGTGTTCCTGGATATGAATCGACTCAATGCGGCTACTTTTCCATTCAAGCTTTGTACTTGCTTTATAGTTCTGGGTACTTGTATGTCTCGGATAGCTTGAATCTTCTCCGGGTTAGCTTCAATCCCTCGCTCATTAACAATGAAACCCAAAAACTTTCCCAATGCAACACCAAAGGAACACTTTAGTGGGTTGATTTTCATTCCATAATTCCTGAGTATATCAAACATCTTTGCTAGGTCTTGAAGGTGGCCGCTCGACTGTCGTGACTTCACGAGCATGTCATCCACATAGACTTCCATTGTTCTACCAATTTGGTCTTTAAACATCTGATTCACCAAGCGCTGATAAGTCGCCCCTGCGTTTTTCAGCCCAAAAGGCATCACTACATAACAGTACAGTCCAATGTCTGTGACGAAACTGGTGTGTTCTTGATCTGGAATGTGCATCGAGATTTGATTATATCCCGAGTACGCATCCATAAATGATAATAACTCGTGTCCTGCCGTTGAGTCGACCAGCTAATCAATTCTAGGTAATGGGAAACTATCCTTGGGGCATGCTTTATTTAAATCCGAGTAATTGACACAAGTCCTCCATTTCCCATTCGCTTTTCTCACCAGTACAGGGTTAGAGACCCATTCTGGGTAGAGGGTGTCGCGGACGAACCCATTGGCTTTGAGTTTGTCCACTTCCTCTTTGAGAGCCACGGACCTCTCCGGGTCCATGCCTCTCCTTTTCTGCTTTACTAGAACGTACCTTGGGTCTATGTTCAACATATGACTTGCAATAGCGGGAGAAATCCCACACATATCAGAATGTGTCCAAGCGAAAATATCCAGATTCGCTCGGAGGAAATCAGTGAGATCCTCGGTCATCGAGGGGCTGAGTTGTGATCCAATCTTAAGTACTCGCGTCGGATCGTCTCGGCTGACTGAAATGTCAATCGTAAGTTCAGCCAGCGCTGCTTTTTCTTCCCTGGGTTCCTCATCATCATCTCTCGGATCTATGTCTCTACAGATCCGATCATGTTGCCCGAGCTAGGGCTCGGGCATTACTTGTCAATTTTCAACGACTCAGTCGTGGATGGAGCTGTCCAAAACCTTTCCCTTCTCTCTTCGCTGGGCCTCTCTCAACTTAGCCACGTAGCATGCACAACCAGTCGTCTGATCGCCATGTACAACATCAACTCCTTTGTCTGTCGGAAATTTCAAAGTGAAACACCACGGGGCCAAAGCTGCCCTGAACTCTGCCAAGGCCAGTCGACCCAGAAATACATTGTATGGAGAATCAACATCCAAAACTATGAAAGGTAGGATTCGCACCCTCCTACGTTCACCTTGCCCTAGTTCAACTGGAAATTCAATGTAACCCACTGCATCGGTTGCTGCACCATTAAAGCCATGGATACGAGCTTTAGATGGTTTTAAATCTTTTGTCTCCATCTTCATTTGGCCATATGCTTTTTTGAAGATGATGTTAACAGAACTTCCACAATCAATCAAAATTCTTTTCACAAATGTTGGCCCGATCATCGCGGATATGACCATCGGATCAACAGTAGGAGCCTCAACCTGATCAGCATCTCTGCTCCTAAATACTATATCATCAGTCATCATTCGCTGCTGCTTAGCCGGGGATCCATCCTCCGTATTCGAACAACATTCGAAATCTGCATGCCATAATGAGTTAGCATACCACTCCATTTCCTGCCAATTCTTGTCTGTAGGGTGAGGTCCACCAACTATCGTATTTATGACCAGTCTTGTAAAGGATCCTCAGGAGGGTGGACAGGGAACATCCAATCCCGGTCCTTTAGATTGTTCAGGCTTGTTTTGAACATTGACTTGTACCTTTCCAGAGTTATCACCGGATTGTTTTACAGCGATGTTACTCTGCACAGCCTCCTTGCCATGTGCCAGTGCATTATCTCGCCTCGTCCACCTAGCTTCCTCCCTTCTTATAAATTGATGTGCTTTTGAATAAAAACATTCCAGTGTAGTTGGCGGGTTTCCTGCAAGCCAGTCACCAAATTCTGAATCCGGATTTACCCCCCTCATCACGGCCATTAAAATAGCATGGTCGTTGGGGTTGCTAACTTCAGTTGCGGCAACGTGGAATCTTTGTAAGTACTCTTTTAACGACTCCCCTGGAGCCTGAATCACACTGGACAAGGACATCACGTCCTTGGGACGAGTGGCATGAATCCTAAATTATTCCACAAATTTCGTCGCCAACTCATCAAAGTTGGAGATAGTCCGTGGAGGAAGTCGAGTGAACCACATGGTAGCGATCTCAGACAAAGTTATTGGGAAACATCTACACTTGGTTGCATCGTTCTCTCTAGCTGAGTCCATCATCCATTCATATCTCATCACATGTTGTCGGGGATCAGTCTTTCCTTCATAGGCCGGAATAGTTGGCATGTTAAACTTCCTGGGGTACTCAGTCTATAAGATAGCGACTGTGAATGGAGTGTGACTCCTGGACACCCCCCAATCATCATTTGATAAGCCCTGATTTTCTCTCATCGGCTGTCTGACCATAGTTGATAAGTCTTGGGTTTGTATGGAAGATGGCAAGTTGGTGTCTGTCCTCCGAGACCGCTCTGGTCGGTGTCTCCTCTGTTGGCGATCTACCAAGTGTGTATCCTGGGGACTGGCATCATTAGGACCTTGGTGTGCCGATGTCCAGCTTCCACTCGTACTCCAGATCCTAAGTTTCCCATTCCAGCTTAAGTGTGATTTTCTTGGTGCACGTGGGGGGACATTGCTCCAGGTAAAGAACCCGGGCCATCCCTGGTTGATCGATCAGCAGCACCTGCTTGCGTTCTTTCTGTTTTACGACGTCTATGCCTAGAAGGTTCATCGGATGAAGAAGAGCTATCGGATGAGGAGTAAGGAACGGGGCTTCCTCAAGCATTCTAATGCTGTTGTTGAGTAAGCTGAGTCATAAGGTTGGCGTTAGTTTGGATCTGTTCGCTAAGTTGTCTCCTGCTCTCCATGAGTTCCCTCATCAGCTCGTTGAACTCTGTCCTAGTGACAGCTTCCATTTGGTTTTGGGCAGTGACAGTCCCTGCGCCCAGATTAACCTGCTGATTGTTGGGTCCTACTTGTTGGACACTAGCAGTCTCGTTGACATCTGTGTTGTGGGAGGCTGATCTAGTACAAACGGATTTCCTGTGAATGACTTGGATCTCCTTCGGAGGATTTCTTCAATCCAGTAGCTACAAAGTAGATCCTAATAGCCTAAGAATGGCTCTCAGTGAAAGCACCAAAATGTTAGCACCAAAATTGGTCACTAACACCCGAGAAAAGATTTGTGTAGAGAGACGGATGAAGATAGAAAATTAAAACAGAGGAATGTATGCCAAATTAACTGCAAAAAACTAGAACACCGGATTTATAGTGGTTCGGCGTAACTGCCTACGTCCACTTCGAGTTTTGTCTTTATTGCTTTTCCAAATAAACTGAATACAGATACAATCCGTACACCAACAACTTGAATATAAGTTTGAACAGAAAATAAATGAGTCTTGAAAATAGCGGAGTCTCCCCGGAGTTCCCGAAAAAGGTCCCTTTCACTGTGCCCATGCCCTTCTATTTATAGACGAAGATGGGTTGGACTTCCTTCACAGGCCCATGAACTAGGTATCTCGGCCCGTGGTAAATAGCTTCTGCGCACCGAGCCAAGGATGCCGAACGGAATTGCCGAACGAGGTTGGTCGAACCAGAGAATGCTGAGCGAGGATTCCATGCCGAACGGTACTCGTATGCCGAGCCACATATCCAGGTCGAACAACACTCGTATGCCGAGCGACATATCCAGGTTGAACGACATTCATATGCCGAGCGAGGCCTGTGCCGAACGAGGCTTGGTGTGCTGAGCGAGGCCTGTGCCGAACGAGGCTTGGTATGCAGAGCGAGGCCTGTCCCGAACAAGGCCTGTGCCGAACGAGGCTTGGTGTGCCGAACGAGGCTTGGTGTGCCGAACGAGGCTTGTGCCGAACGAGGCCTGTGCCGAACGAGGCTTGATGTGCCGAGCGAGGCTTCGTGCCGAGCGAGGCCTCCTTGTGCCGAGCGAGGCTTTGTGCCGAGCGATGTACTTGTTTGGTGAACCTCACGTTACCGGGTCAATCACCCGGGTAACATTCATGTAATAAGTTACATAATTTTTATGATATTAAGTTGCATCACTAATAATTATATAATAATGTATGCATGTTTTTCTTGAACTGTTATCATACACTTTATTTTTATTACCTTACTTATCATTGTAAACACATTGATATTTATATTTATTTTATCATTTAGTGGCAATCCCTCTTACAAATAAAATAAATAAATATATGTACATTAATACATAATTTTGAATGAATATGTAATGCCTCACCGGGTCTTGGGACGGAGTGGGTATATCCTGACCCATGTTGGTTCTGGATACGGGGCAAAAGTTCAGACCTGCACCGGGTCTGCGGGGTGGATCTGGAAGGGGTTTAAAATATTCAGGACGGGTCCGGGGCATACAAAACCCGCCCCATTACCATCCCTAGTCCAACTTCGAGAAATATATTTTTATTTAAACTCATTTGCCAACTTTTGTACTTGATATTATATGCAGGAAGAAATCGGAACAAATCCTTGCTTATATGGCATTCCAATTTTCGTCCTTTATTCGTTTCTCGCTCTATAATGCTTTTAACTTTTTTCCCTTCACAATGTGGTTTTGTATTCCGTGGGAGCATATATTTTTCCCTTTAAAATCGTTACAAAACCACCTCTTCTATTTTAGTTTTTATTTTTGACTGCTCTATTTCTTCCTCCTCGATGTAACCATGCTTCAAAAATTTCTCCTGTATCCTCTTAATCATCGTCAGAATTACAAAACCAAAGCATCAATCATCAATGTAACAAAGCAAATCATCATAATCCCTTAATCTCACGGTTTACCCTCTTCATGTCTGCACTTCTTCTCTCTCGCGTAGGTATTTTCTCTTCTTTATCCCAAATTCTTCAGAATGGTTAGATCTATGTCAACTATGATTACAAACTGAAATGATATATTCATTGAATTTTCAGGAATTGATATGTTTAATGTTTCTTTTTTTCCCATCAGACTTTGAATTTTTATTGTTCCATTGCTCATTTGTAACCCGGTATTTCAACTAATTTTTAAATTGCATTTACCAAGTAGTTATAGTGAGATTGGTGTGTTGTTTTTATTCCTATACTGTAACTGTAGAGTTACCTTAGATATAAGTATATAACCACAAATGTTCCATAAAATATAATTGATAGCCGTACTTTTTTTGGTTAACTGAGCTGCAAATTAAATGTTTGTTAATTTGTCACTTAAGTATACAAACCAATCATCGTATAAAAGTACTTTAGCCAAGTAACATGTTCAGTTAAGAGTTTAGCATCACTACAGTGACGTAAAAATATATGCAAATATTGTACCCAAGGAATCTTGGTGTAATAACGGTGCTAGGTTGGCTTAATCAGACCTGCTAGGAATGGATTATTCATTTGCACTTCTATTCTTTTTTTTGAAAAACTTGCATAAATTATATTGAGATAAACTATATTGAACAAGTTTCTTCCAATAGCAAGTAGCATATGAAATGGGTTATCAAACAAGTTTCTTCCAATGTTTTTGGTTTTTCTTTTTCATGTTTAAACCCATTGCTGCCGATTCTATGGATATGTATCTAACATGAACTATTTGTGTATACGGAATAAATACTTGATGATAGGAGTTGATTAATCAGTATGGACATGTAATGTAGAACATGAATTGAAGCAGATGGTAAAAGTACTGGTACTAGTGACTTCCTCTCTTAAAATTTTTCTCTAAACCTTTATGAAAATGGCACGTAAGGACGGAGGCATTGCCCTAATATTACTATGGTGACATATACAACATAATATATTTTGTAATGCAAAATTCCTAATTTCTTTTAGTTGTTCAATACTACGTACAATTAAACTTCTACCTCACCTTAAATTCTAACATTAAGATTGTGTAGAAGGTTGTCCTCCACTTCAAATACATCAAAGGCAAATTGACTCATATATGCAAATAATTATGGTATGTACACGCTAACATACTCAGGCGTATATATGCACAAATATACCATTTTGTTTATATAGACATGATAGATTATGTATATATAGTGAGAGATATACATGTAAAGTTGTATACATTTTTTTACAATATTTTACAATATCTTGCCAGCATGCTCACTTTGTATATTTACTGACGACAGTTACTCATTGCTCTTTCAGAAATGTTGGAATTAATCGATAAAATTACTAAATGGAATACAATGTAAAAAATATAGAAGATAGATAATTAGGCATATACCTGTTACAATGATATAGATGGTTACTTTGTCACAAACAAAAAATCTTTCATAGTTCGGCTACTATAGTAAAGCTTCACATAAAAATGTCTGATAAAATCACTTATCAGGGAATATAAGAGTTTGCTAACTGTGGATGATCAATCTCTATGTTTATTAAATATTTATAGGAGATATAATTTAACTTATTTATTTATTGTAGAAATTTTGAATACATTTCATGGAGATAATAGACTAAAAATTAAAGAATTCATGCATTCAAGTGTGGATCACTCTTCACAGCTTGATACTATTTTTACAATTGTATTTTAACACCGCGCATACATGAGCTTCATCTGATAGTACTTCAATTATATGAAAAGTGAAGTTATGTAAGAAAGATAATGTAAATCTATCGTATTTTAATGTAAATCTGCTGTATTTTTCTCACTATAAGAGTATTTAGAGGTTTGTTATGACCAAGATATGCAAGATTTGTGATAATTTTGAATAAACATGGTGAATACTATGTTCTATTTTGATAAAAAATTGATTACTTTGTTCTATGATTGTTTTGTTTTACTTGAAATGTGACGACCGCCCATGACCCCTGCACCGAATCTAGAGATAGTGCGCAGCAAAGTGTGCCAGGCAGCCATGGACGATTGTCAGGGTAAATTAAAACAGCAGAATCTATCGTATTACTCACAGCGCATGGACAAAATACAATAGAACATATGTATAGTGAAGCTTTACAGAACAAAATGACATCATATAAAACTCCATAATAGTCGAATACAAGCATCCAAATAGTCAATACATCAAGCATCACTACATGACACTCAGAGAAAATAGAACAGCGGAATATCCAGTACATATAATAAGAAGATAATATGCAACCCTCCAGCTCGTCTTCGATATCAGCATCGTGAGAAGAGAACAGCACCTGTCACCTGCTACCTAGTCTGCCCGTTCCAAAAATGGACGAATTGCCCAAGGCAATAAGAATTAAAAACATAAAGCCTTGAGTCAGACAACAGTCTTAGTGAGCAGTAAATTAACTAACAACATACCAAAAGAGCATAAAGGAAAAGGAATAGGAATACAACCCTCCCACTCCAACCTCATTCTTCAGTGATAGCCCCCAGACACACACTAAGCAGAAGCAACATAGCAGAGCATACAATTTAAAGTAAAGCTACTATCACTCGAGTCAAGGGCGATGTTTTCCAAGTACCAAGGCCTAAATCAGATAAGCACCCAGAAAATACCGCTCTTGAGTCCGAATGACGATACAACCAAACATCCATGACTCTGGCTATCACTGTTATCATTGCTTCGATATCACCATTAATTGAATGACCGGCACATTCTTTCAGCCGTCCGTCAAGGGCTAATGGAAACCCCGGTTCTAGACATAACTCCCGCACGTCGTCGCAGCCCGTGCCTAGGACTATCGAATCTGCCCAAAGTACTCGACCATCAACAGTTGGCCGTTGGGACTATCGAATCTGCCCAAACGTACTCTTGCTTAGAGCATGCTAGAACCTTCAACAACGATGCTATCCAAGCCTCCTAGTCATCCTCCTCGACGACTATTCTCATATCCATTCATTTTTCTCAACTCGAATCATATCACCGAGTTATCAACATGCTTGGAATGATCCCATCTGGATTAGACCAAGTCTTCATCATATGATGCCTCGCTTCATTACATCCTCGCAAAGCCTCATCTCAACATCACATCATCCAATCTATGCATAAGAGCTTCATCATCCCGCTACATATGCCACGAGCAGCTTTCCCAATTCAAGAGCCTTTCCCTTAGCTTTTGAATCATCTTCGATCTAAATCTAATCATCAATCATCTAGTTCATAACAATCAATCAAATCAAACATCAATCCAAGCAATCAAGCATTCAAATATGATCTAAGTAGACAATTATAACAATAATGGCATTTTCGTAATTAAAGAGTTGAAAGTCCAATAAGCATGAAAACATGGATTATATCTCTACAAACTTGATGAATGAACTTGCATAGGTTAACATATGATAAAATGGATGTAGCATCATCATGAACAATGGATATATATGGATCTACACTTTGGATGAAGAAAATGCATGGAAATCCCTATTTTAACATCAAATCGAGCGAACAATCCGATATACTCCTTTGGATCCGTGTGAGAGATAACCACCACTCACCAAATCACCTAAACAACCACAAATCTACATGCTTCAGATCTGGACAGCGAAGGATCAAGCTTGATCTATCACGAATCCGCTTCAAACGAAGAAATCTCTCTTGAAAAGATGAAGATCTTCAATCTAAGCTCTTGAATCTTCAATTTGATCTTCAACTTGGATGGATGGAAGCACTAGATTAGAGTGGAGAAAAGAAGTGAAGAAGTGTAGAAGTCGAGCTGTCAAAATGGCAGCACTTCGTCGCTTCAAAATCCGGATCCAAAAAGTGAGAACAACCCCTCCTATTTATATCCAGAAATTCCTTAAGTCGTAACTCGTCTGCCTCTATAAGTCGTCCACGACTTACGACTTAAACCCCTACGACTTAACCAGACCACCCCTTCGCGACCTAACACACATCTGCCTACGACTCACGACAAAACAACTATCTCCTAAGTCGGTTACGACTTATAGCATGCGCCTACGACTTACCGGACCCCCTGTCTACGACTTAAATGCACACGCGCCTTACTGGGTTAGACGACTCAACCACTAAGTCGTATACGACTTAACACAAAGGCTACGACTCAACAGACCCAACCTCTACGACTTAAGACTCAACATAACGTGCGACATAACAGGGTATACGACTTACGACTTAGCGAACTCCTAAGTCGCTCACGACTTAACAACTTGCTGGTATACGACTTAATAGACATACAACCTACTCAGTTGGCCCAGCTTCGACTTATCTCCTAAGTCGCTACCCTTCCTAAGTCGTCTACGACTTATCAACCTTAAGTCGGTCAATCCCTTGGGTTGTCTATCCCTTAACTCGGCAACGACTCAACTGAGTTACAACTTAACTGCTAGACTTAGGTCGCTCACATCCTATCTCCAAACTCCTAAGTCGGTCAACACTATAAGTCGCTAACTCCAATAAGTCGGTTACTTCTGGGATGTTAACTCGCTAACTTGTCTAGCCGACCTACCCCTTAGTCATTCAAACGACTTATACTTATACCCTTAACTCGCCAAATTCATGGGTCGCTCCTATTACCTAAGTCGTATACGACTTACGACTTATACTAAGTCGTTCACGACTTAGAACTTAGCAAATTTCACCCAAAATCTGAAACGACTTAAAAATGCTGAAAATTCCAGATTTTAACGAACTTTTCGATCCGTAAAATACGGGTCGTTACATTCTCTCCCTCTTAGGAATTTCGCCCCCGAAATTCCAAACAAACAAAGCAATCAATTCTATTATGTACGCCTACCATCCATAACAATCAGCAAACCATGCATCCAATTCTAGCTTAGCGTACAGAATTCTACGACTTAGAACAGGTTACAATATCGTGAGATGAGACGACACCTTAGGGCCATACCTCGAAGAGTTCAGGATGAGCTGCTTTCATCCTCTCTTCCACCTCCCACGTACAGTCGTTATCATCATCACTCCATTGTATCTTAAGCAACTTAACTACCTTCCTCCTAAGCTGTTTCGTGTCGGTTTCAACAACACGAAGCGGCTTACGAGGTCTTCTACCAACTAGATCAACTTCGAAGTCTTCACAGCTATCAGCAGAAACCACTGTATCCGAGTCGTGCACATACTTCCGTAGATACGATACGTGAAAAACATTGTGCACATTCGACATTTTCTCTGGTAACTCCAATCTGTAGGCGAGCTTTCCAATTCGCTCGATGATCGGGAATGGTCCAACAAATCTCGGAGTCAATTTTCCTTTCTTCCCGAGTCGAATAACATTCTTTAGTGGAGAAATCTTCACAAAAACCATATCTCCTACGTCAAACTCCAAATCCTTACGACGCTTATCAGCATAACTCTTCTGACGGTCTTGGGCTGCCTTCATTCATTGCCGAATGATCTCTATGCAATCTGAAGTCTGCCGAATCATCTCTGGCCCAAGTAACGGCTTTTCTCCAGTCTCTAACCAACATGTCGGAGAGTTACACGGTCTTCCATACAATGCTTCATACGGTGCCATACCAATGCTTAACTGGTAACTGTTGTTGTACGCAAACTCCACCAAATGAAGGTGATCTTCCCATGATCCTCCGAAATCCAAAACACAAGCTCTGAGGAGATCTTCCAAAACTCGGTTGACTCTCTCGGTCTGACCATCTGTTTGAGGGTGATAAGCTGTACTCAAACACAACTCGGTTCCCAAAACTTCCTGGAAGCTCTTCCAAAATCCACTAGTGAACAATGGATCTCGATCGCTCACTATACTCTTCGGAATACCATGGAATCGAACTATCCACTTAACATACAACTCAGCCAACTTTGATGCAGTCCTAGTCGATCGAACAGGAATGAATCTTGCACTCTTAGTCAGACGATCTACAATGACCCAAATCCCTTCATTTCCCGTTCTTGTTCTAGGTAGTCCATCAATAAAATCCATCGATATCTGCTCCCACTTCCATGTAGGAACTTCTAATGGCTGAAGCAATCCACTTGGCTTCTTCTGTTCGGCTTTTACCAACTGGCAGTTCATACACTTGGAAATAAAATTTCCAACATCCTTCTTCATACCTTCCCAGTAGTAGGTTCTCTTCATATCCCGATACATCTTATTTCCACCTGGATGAATTGTCAACTTCGAGTGATGACTTTCCTTTAGAACTTCACTCCTCAATTCATCTATATCGGGAACAACTAGTCGTCCTTGCTTCCGAAGCCAACCCTCTCGATCGACCTCGAATCCTTTGTCCTTTTCTGGATCCAATCCAGATTCAAATTCATGGATAATCTTGACAAGCTTATCATCTCGCTTTTGGCCCTCGCCAATCCTTTCCACAAGAGTGGGTCTTATCGATAAGTTTGCCAACATCTCAGGTTCCAATTCACATCTAGGCCTGAAGTCAAATCCAGCTAAATACTCGAGACCCTTCCATTCCGAAAACATGGCTCCCAATCCTGCATGTCTTCGACTTAACGTATCTGCCACTGCGTTACCTTTTCTCGGAGTATAAGCTATACCAAAATCATATGATGCCAAAAACTCTAGCCAACGTTGCTGCCGAAGATTCAAATCCTTTTGGGAGAAAAGATACTTCAGCGACTTATGATCCGTAAACAACTCGAATCGAACTCCCAACAGATAATGTCTCCACATCTTCAGAGCAAATACAATCGCCGCTAACTCCAAATCATGAGTTGGGTAATTCCTTTCATGCGGCTTCAGTTGTCGACTGGCATACGCAACAACCTTATCCCTCTGCATTAGCACTGCTCCAAGTCCAGTACCACATGCATCGGTGTAAACCACCATCTCATCATTCCCACTTGGAATAGTTAAAACAGGAGCACTCGTCAATCGCTCTTTCAGGATTCCGAAAGCTTGCTCACACTTAGCATCCCAACCGAACACTTGGTTCTTCTTCGTCAATCCTGTTAACGGTGCAGCTATCTTGGAGAAGTCTTTGATAAACCGTCGATAATATCCTGCTAATCCAAGAAAACTTCTCACATCAGATGCATTCTTAGGTCTAACCCAATCCTGGATTGCTGCCACCTTAGCGGGATCAACCGCTATTCCATTTCCAGAAATCACATGGCCTAAGAACCTCACTTCACTCTTCCAGAAGTGACACTTCGAAAACTTAGCCTTCAGCTGATGTTTCCGCAAGATTTCCAAAACAATACGCAAGTGCGTCTTGTGCTCTTCTTTAGTTCTGGAATAAATCAGAATATCATCCACGAACACAAGTACAAACTTGTTCAACAGATCTCTGAACACTCTATTCATAAGATCCACAAAATTTGCTGGCGCGTTAGTCAATCCAAACGGCATTACCAGCCACTCAAAGAAACCCGATGGTGTCCGAAAAGCAGTCTTCGGCACACTATCCTTAGCCACTCTCAGCTGATGAAATCCCGTTGCCAAATCCATCTGAGAAAACACCTTGGCTTCGTGAAGCTGATCAAACAAGTCATCTATTCTCGGCAACGGATACTTGTTCTTCTTAGTCACCTTATTCAGCTCACGATAATCCACACACAATCTCAACGATCCATCTGCCTTGGTTGCAAACACAACTAGTGCACCCCACTCGGACACACTACGCCGAATGAATCCTTTCTGCAAAAGATCATCAACTTGCACCCTCAACTCTTGCTGTTCCCTAGGCGCCATCCGCCTAAGAGGCATCACAACAGGTCTGGCTCCTTCAACTAGATCTATACGAAACTCGATCTCTCTATGCGGCGGCAACCCTTTGACTTCGTCAAAGACATCCTCGAATCCATTAGCGATCGGCACTGATGACAGTCCATCCCGTGGAACAACTAGCGAATACATGAAGCTCATGAAGACGCCTTCTTCATGCTTACATCGTATCACAACCTTTCGCCCCTCCACATTCTCGACTGTCACTTCCAACCTCTCGCAATCAACCTTCGCCGCATACCTCCTAAGCCAGTCCATACCCAAAATAATTCCGAACCCCGCAAAGTTCAGAATAAAGCAATCACAAACAAAAGAGCAACCATGACTCGATACAACTAGACCACGGCATATCATACACAAACAAGACGAACCCCCAACTGGATTAGTCACAACCAATGGCCTATCAACAATATCCGGTTTCAAATATAACCGGCCTACGAGTTCATTACAAACAAACGAATGTGACGCTCCAGTATCAAACAGAACTCTAACTGGAACACCACATAGGAAAAGAGTACCTTGAACAACCACACTCTTTCCTTTCTCTTCAGCAGTAGGAGCTTTCGAAGACGACGGAACAGCTCCCAAAGCATAAGCTTGCACAATCTGCTTGTCCCTCCTCGGTTCTGGACAATTCTTCCTGAAATGCCCTAGCTTGTCATAGTTGTGACACTTCATTGGCACCTTCGGATTCTTACAATCCTTAGAGAAATGGCCCTTCTGCTGACAATTGTAGCAAGTCACTTCGCCTTTCGGCTTCTTCTGGCCATCCTTACCCTTCTGCTGCTGCTGCTTCCTCTTCTTGTTTCCACCCTGCTGGGGTTTAGACTCTTCCCTGGTCACAGCAACAACAGATCCATCCTTAGGAAACAGACTCTCATGCCTAAGAGCCTTCTCCACAAGCTTCTCAAATGAATCATCCAAATGATCCACCAACTGCCTCCCAAGATAACTATCCAAGCCGGTCACAAACTTCTCATTTTTCTGATAAGCAGACTCAATATATGACCGGGCATGCTTGGACAAAGCTTCAAACTCAGAAACATACTCAAGAACAGATCTTCCACCTTGCTTGAGCTCTACAAACCTCTTGAACAGAACAGACTTCTGAGCTGTAGAAATGAACTTAGCTTCAAATCTAGCTTGGAATTGCTCCCAAGTAATCTCTTCCTCCGCAGTATTGATGGTAATAGAGTTCCACCAATCAGAGGCTCTCCCTTGAAGCTGCCTTGATGCCAACTTCCTTTTAGTTGCATCATCAATTCCCAAATCACCAAAGATCCTTCTACAAGCATCTATCCATCTCTGGACTTCGATAGTTGATTCAGTTCCCAAGAAAACCTTCCCCCCAAGAGCAGTATAGTCCTTGCACAGCTTAGCAAAATCCACTGGTTTCGGAGTTTGGACTTGAACTCCAACATCTACTGCTGCCCCCGGAACTGGTATCCTTCTCATGATCGAAGTCATCATAGCTTCGAACATGGTGCATAATCAGCAGTCTCTTCAGTAGCACGGCCTTCCCTAGCAGCTGGTCTCCCTCTTCGACTCATTCTCAATATCTATAAAAAGGAATGATTAGCACATCTAGAGAAACAACTGCCTAAAGGACTCAAACTCAACTAAACTACTATATTATATATAGTATTCATCCATCAAAATACAATTACGTCTCTCATACGTAGTTACGACGGCGAGCGTTGGGTAAAATCGATTAACCAATGCTCTGATACCAAATGTGACGACCGCCCATGACCCCTGCACCGAATCTAGAGATAGTGCGCAGCAAAGTGTGTCAGGCAGCCATGGACGATTGTCAGGGTAAATTAAAACAGCAGAATCTATCGTATTACTCACAGCGCATGGACAAAATACAATAGAACATATGTGTCACGTACGGGAATTTTCGACTTTCGAAAATCCGACATCGATACTCACTTTATCGACTGTCGAGCAATCGAGTGCCGGAAACTCCAATAGTGAGGGTTTTAAAAAGAAAAAGTAGAAGAAGAAGAAGATAGAAGAAAAAGAGAAGAAAGAAAGAAGAAGAACAACAACAGAACAAGAGCAGAAACAGAAAAACAATATCAGAATCTTACACATCGCAGCGGAACAATATATAATAGATAACACTAGTCTTTTAAAACAAAGAACTATATCAGTTTATACATACATCAATCAGAGTCATATACAACAATGGACAGTTATATAACTTGTCCTCATACAGAATACACAGCGGAATAAATATTATTAGATACAAATACTACGTCTCGTCATCCAGCTTATCTCCAAAGCTCCAGAATATCCTGATAACATAACTCTAGACTGCCCGTGTGGAAATTGGTGGGCACCCAGAGTTTAGAAGGGAACAATAAACTCCGAGTCAGTCATGGTGACTGGTGTGAGATCGTAAAACAGTTTATCTTTAAAATAAACAACAGGATAATTTTAAAGTCAATTCGAAATGCTTTTGGAAAATGAAACTACCATAAGACCTCCCGCCACACACACAATGCAAACGCAGACTTGGAGGAGATTTCTTCTTATGATAGTCAAAAATGCTTACTACGCAAAAATCAAATTCTTTTTGATATTATTATTAGTGCATAGTGTAGAAAACATTTCGAAAGTAGAATATAAATCTTAGCCAGCATAGGTACCATTATAGTATGCTTGCTATAGCTTCCATATTAGATGGCAGGTTCTACAACTAAAACCGTACAAGTCACGTATTGTTTCTTTGGATTTCCAACAAATGGTCAGGCTAAGGAACTTCCTATCCACGATGGGTACGTCCCTGGAATAGACGACCCGAGAACCTAACCGGATCTCTGCCAACACAAGGCCGGGTTACCTCTGCAAAAATAGGTAACTACTGACACGCGTATGTCATCCCCCGATCGTCACCGATCTTCCCGAGGATCCCCGATTCGCAACAACCACAAAGTAATAAATTTGCAGCAACCACAGAGGTTAAGTATCTGGGCTCCATACCATGATACCACCTTTATCCAGAAGGAATGACATACACTAAGGGGCGCTACTCCCTAAAACCTTGCTGCATCCTTCCTGTTTCGACCATTTCCGGGGTGTGAGGCTCGATGAAGTCTCGTCCACAAAGCTACGCTTTCTACAAAGCCCTGCTTCGGGTCAAACAAAAATGATCAACCTATGATCACAAAGATATAAGATCAAACAAATGATCATATCACAAATGATCAAACACTGATCATTTCACAGCAACACTTAGTATGCCACGTTACCAAATTGGGATATATCGCTGATAAATTTCAACTACATAACCTCTGAGCTCGTACGTCTCAGAGAAGGGTGTTAAGCTAAGAGAATAAATTCTCCGCCACCAACAGAAATGTATTTGAAAGAAATCAGCTTTATATCTCAAATTGTAACGTCAGACATACAATCCATACAAGTCTGTTCCGGGATCGAACAGAACCGAAGGCACTTCTCACGAAGCCCTTGCATTTCCGGATAATTTTCTAATCACGTCCGGACTTCCCGTCACTAAGGGTGATAAAACCTCTAAACCGGAGATCAGCCGATGTAGAGTAACTCGACGGTAATCCTTCCGTTTTCAAAAATATCCGGTCTTCAACACCGGTCTTCGAATGCAATTCATAACGACGTATCACATATTCGGAATGGGTTATACGACCCCATGGTCCTTTCCCGGCTAACCCGAATAGTGAGCGCTTATTCAAAAATAAGTGTGGCATTCAAATTCATCCAATTCACAACAAATACCATTCAAGGTAAATATTGATAGTCGGTTATTTAACTATCAATAAAGATGCGCAACATCATCAGATTCCAAATAATTTTCCAAATTATTTCTTTCCCAAAAATATCTTTTCTAGATATATATTTTCCACACTTAATCATTTGAAAACAATTTCAAATCAATTTCCACATTTCAATTTATCTTTAAAAGATAAAATCTCAAAATAGTTCATTTCATATTGGAAAAGCATTTCCATACTTATCTAAAAATAAGTAATTCACAAATCATTTATTTTCAACATTTGAACATATTCAATATACTTAAATCAAGTTTAAGTATAAATTTATTCTTTTAGGAAATCATAAATTTTAACATCTATTTGAGTCAAAACGAATGTTGCGTAAAACATCGTTACGACGACTCGAAATCAATAGTATAGGGATTCGGAATTTAGATAGATATATAAATCCCAATACTATATAAAACATTTCCTTTCGGAAATCATTTACTATAACAACAGTGTTATAGTCCACCATTTCCTTATTTCTCGAAAACGTCTATTTCAACAATAAATGTTGAAATCTATGTATTCGATACTTATCACGTTTTAAAACATCTTTTAAAACAATTACTTCATTCGTAATATCACTTTTCCAAAACATATCCATTTTATTTAATAATATATCCACTGTCCAAAATCGTGAATATACTTCGTTATCCAAATTCAATCTTTTCTACACATTTATTTTCAAGAATTTATCCACTATCCAAAATCGTGGATAAAATTTCCTTAATAACCTTCTATATTCGATTCATCAAATTTGATTGATTTTCGAATTTATAAAACACCGTTTATAAATTCTATTTCTATTTTCTAACACTTTGTTTTATAAATCTCCTTTATAAATCAATTCGATAAATATTCCATTTAAAGGCAAAAACCCAATTTATAAGTAAATTTCTTATAATCTTTTATTCTACAATTCCATTCATTTTATAACTTCATACTTTATAAATCTATAAACTTCAAATTTTATAAATCTATAAACTTCAAATCTTCACAATTTATAATTCTATAAATTCCCTATCTTTACAACTTATAATTCTATAAGTTTCATATCTTTACAAATTTAACACTTATAAAAACTCGTTTAAAATTCCAATAATTTTTAATTGATAAATATCAATTTTGTACATCTTTTATATACATCGTTTTTAATAATTCAAAAATTCAAATTTTAAACTATTTTATAAATTACTTAACTGTTTATTTCAAAAATCACCTCTCGGTTATATTTCACCAAAATCTTAACCTTTATAACTTTAAATTTATAACATTTATTTATTTAAAGTAAACCAATTCAAAGATTCAAATAAAACGTATACTTTCAAATAATCACTTTTAAAATCTCTTTTTAAAGTTAAAATCGTTATTTTTAAACTTCAAAATTTGAATCCGATGATGCAACGCATCAATTAGTCAATCACAACAGTCAATATCATATCTCAACATATGATAACAGAATACATCACAATATCTGTAAATAAATAACTACTGGTGAGGAATCCAGTTGGATCCCTCCAACCTGTTTCTCTGCATCCACAGACGTTAGCACAATACCAATTCCACTTCGAGGTGGAATATCGCGGTATATGGGTTTTTTATAAAAATCCGCTTACTAACGGCGCAATAGGGTCTCATCCGCTATACGAGGCGGGAAATCATCAATCCAATATATACATATGCCAATATGTATATATTGCTATATATAGATATATCCTATAATATCTAATATAAACAGCAATCAATCAGTCAATCAAAATCCAACTTC
This sequence comes from Allium fistulosum, assembly GCA_030737815.1. Lineage (NCBI taxonomy): Eukaryota > Viridiplantae > Streptophyta > Magnoliopsida > Asparagales > Amaryllidaceae > Allium > Allium fistulosum. The sequence goes on along the minus strand of CM060903.1, from coordinate 1,284,429,903 downwards.
CTTTGAGTGAGAAAAATCTCACCTTAGCCTTTATTAGCAATCCATTCCAAATCCAGATTTATTTTCCTTCGTTGTATTCGACCTTGTATAAACAATTATACAATTTTATTAATATTCGAACCAATCAAATAATTAATTCCCGTTTAATAGTTTTCGATTAGTTGATAATTTCAATTCATCGTCGATTTCATTTTAAACAAATTTTCTATTGACTATTTAAATTGATCAAACAATTTATTACTACTTCCTTTTATCTTTATTTTTTATTTGAAACACATTTCCGTATGAAAATAGTTTATATAGATTCCAAATATCTACAAAAATATGTATTTTCCTATTTAAAAATTTCTATATTTCAAAGTTTATCTATAAATATACCACTTTGAATTTATAACCAAAATACATTTTACTGTAAATTTTTCTGTTTTAAAGTATGTGTGAATTTATCTATTCAAAATTTTTTTCCTCTGTATAAACATCTATAAATTAGATTTGAAATATAAAATTTCACCTGCTACACTGGCTCGACTTCGAGCTCCCTACAGATGAACGCGACCACTTTGCTTTGCTCGAACGACCCCTCTCCAGGCCGAGCTTCCATCACCGATTTCCAGCGCGACCAACACCCCTTCATCGCGACACTGGCCATGCCTTCCGGTCGCACTCAAAACGCGCCTCCTCGTCTGCCAACATCGACCACCACTACCCCCAAAATCCAAAACCCTAGCCTCGTCGACGTCAACGCGACCTGCCTCGCCTCGAGCGTGCGAGCTCCATCCAGGCACCGCCGCATCGTCTGGCCCTCCAATCGCGAACCACCTGATACATCGCCACAACCCATGCTCGTTCGAACCCACTACCCATTCGCGCGCCGCCGCCCCTTGCCTCCCCCTTCGTTCGTGACCTCGAGCCCTCGAGACCAACTGTCGTCGCACTCGAAATTTATTTTCGTTCGTATGAATTTGAAAGAGAGGGAGGGATTCGAATTCGTGGATTTAGTTGAAAGGGAGAGAGGGGACTCGACTGCCATTATTTTGTTTCATTCGATTTTCTTCTCGTTTGAAATGTTTGAACAGAGGGAGAACAAGATATTTGAAAACGAACGACATGCTCGGCGTGTTTAAAGGCTGAAACAAAGGGAACGAGATGATGGTGTTTTGTACGAGAGGAGACATTTGCGTGCTGAAGTTTACAGGCTACAGTGTTTTGAGTTGAGGCCAAAAGTGCTGATGTTGACCAAATACAAATTCAAATTTAAATCGAATTCGTTTTAAACTTCAACGCGTTTACTCTCCGTACGGCTACGTATTAACTCTGAAAAATACGAAAATTGAAATCCGGCAATGACAAACTATTACGGACCCAATGGAACTGGTTTCGTCGAATTCCGAGACGGTGTAAAAATTGACTATTTTTAAATATCGATACGAACGATATAAATTCCAGAACTGAACAAAACAGTTTTCAAACTCGATTCTGAAGCTTCTATTATCTTCAGTATCATCAATATAAATTTTAAAAGCTTAAAAAATATTTTTCTTCAACTTTAAATTGAAGATTTAAATTTTTATCCAGTTTCAATAGATTAAATTTTATAATTTAATCGGCAAATTCAAAGTTATATTCGAGATTCAAATTAAATCATCATTCAAATATTTAAAATTAATTAAATATTATCAATTTAATTTGTTCAAAATTCTGGGTCGTTACAGACTTCCCCCCTTAAAAGAATTTCGTCCTCGAAATTACAAGTTAGAAAGAAGGGTCCTTAACTCGTCTACTATTTTCTCAGATTCAAATAGTTTCATCAAATTTTCAAAACAAATCTTTCTACTAAAGATTCGTTATTATCTCAACTAACTTTCTAAACCTTTCATAGTTTTCAAACAATATTGTTTAACTTCTAAATTCAAATTCGAGTTTAAATTTAAATTTTAACTTCAAAATTTTCTCAAAAATTTTCTAACACTCGAAATTTTCGAAAATTTTTGCCAGCGTCTCCTTTGCGCGGCTAATACGGCACTACTACAAAGCGTCCCTACGGACTCTCAGATTTCAAAAAGAAAAAGAAAAAGCCAAGCGGCTAGACCAGAAATCATCAAAAACTCATATTCAAATTTAAATACATACCTTTTGTCGAGCAATTCAAATTTATCTTCAAAATTAAAATCCCAATTCCTTTACACCTGTATATCCTACTAGCCATAATATCTAGTTACATATATTCAAACCATTTTGCAAATTCTATTACAAAATTTTCAATATAACTACTTATATCATTTTTACTTCACTGTTGAAGTTATATCCATTATCTTCAATTTTACATTTCAAATTTTATTTGAATTCAATTTCACATTTCAATTTCTCATTTGAGTTAAATTTACCATTCAATTCAATTTGAATTCTATTTATCTCCCGAATATTGAATTTATCAATTATCTTTAGTTCACTTCAAACTAATCTCAAAACTTCATTTTATTTCACACAATTCAATTTTGTTTTCAATATACAGTTTCAATTCTAGTTCACTTCTTTTGTTCAATCATCAGATTTGTGTTTCAATTTACCACTTTGGTTAAATCTACTTGCATTTCAACTAGATTTCAATTCATTTTAAATTTAATTCATTCAAACCTTATTCATTTGTATAAGTTATCAACTTATTTCTTATTTCATAAGTATTTTAATATAGTATTCCAGAGTCTTACTAACATTTTCAAAATCATTTTGAAAACAATTCAATTTTATCTTTTTGAATTCCAAACCAGACCCAAATTTTTCAAACAACTTCCATTTAAAACAATTTGGCAGCAATTTCTTTTTTGGAAACCCGAAAATGAACACCGGTGATGTCGCGATCATCATCGGAATTATTTTCCAGCGACCGAAAAGAGTTTAGAGCTTTCATCTCTCCAAAATACTTTCCAAAACCTTCGAAATCCATTTTCAAATCAAAAATGATTTAAACTTCCAAATCTCCAAAATTTTCAAATCCTTTTCAAAACATTTCCAAATACTTCTCTGGAATTCCGTTTTAAATTACAAATCACATTTATAATTTACATTCTTAAATTTCATTTATATGTGAATTTTATTTCTTAAATCTTTGGTTATTACTTTATTTCTTATTCAATTTCAATATAACAATGATAATATTTCAATGTTATTATTTCCTAACAACTAAACATCCATATACTATAATAATTCATAGAAAATTATTCCTTTTCTATACAAAAATAATTTTGGGTAAAATTATTTCATTCACCCTATTTTAAAACAATACTATGTCGTCTTGCCTCGTTTAAGTGTTTAGAAATCCCTATCGATAATATGGCGTCCCACATACCGACCAAAATTCATAAACATCTCAACGGATAAGCAAACACAATATAAAACATTTTTATATTCACTAACAAATACGCGCTTATATCTATTATTACACTCAACTCATTCTAGAGTACTACTGACTCTATCTCTAATGAGTAACACCCAACAGAGCAGGGTTGTCGCTTAACCATATGCTCTGATACCACGTTGTCACGTACGGGAATTTTCGACTTTCGAAAATCCGACATCGATACTCACTTTATCGACTGTCGAGCAATCGAGTGCCGGAAACTCCAATAGTGAGGGTTTTAAAAAGAAAAAGTAGAAGAAGAAGAAGATAGAAGAAAAAGAGAAGAAAGAAAGAAGAAGAACAACAACAGAACAAGAGCAGAAACAGAAAAACAATATCAGAATCTTACACATCGCAGCGGAACAATATATAATAGATAACACTAGTCTTTTAAAACAAAGAACTATATCAGTTTATACATACATCAATCAGAGTCATATACAACAATGGACAGTTATATAACTTGTCCTCATACAGAATACACAGCGGAATAAATATTATTAGATACAAATACTACGTCTCGTCATCCAGCTTATCTCCAAAGCTCCAGAATATCCAGAATATCCTGATAACATAACTTTAGACTGCCCGTGTGGAAATTGGTGGGCACCCAGAGTTTAGAAGGGAACAATAAACTCCGAGTCAGTCATGGTGACTGGTGTGAGATCGTAAAACAGATTATCTTTAAAATAAACAACAGGATAATTTTAAAGTCAATTCGAAATGCTTTTGGAAAATGAAACTACCATAAGACCTCCCGCCACACACACAATGCAAACGCAGACTTGGAGGAGATTTCTTCTTATGATAGTCAAAAATGCTTACTACGCAAAAATCAAATTCTTTTTGATATTATTATTAGTGCATAGTGTAGAAAACATTTCGAAAGTAGAATATAAATCTTAGCCAGCATAGGTACCATTATAGTATGCTTGCTATAGCTGCCATATTAGATGGCAGGTTCTACAACTAAAACCGTACAAGTCACGTATTGTTTCTTTGGATTTCCAACAAATGGTCAGGCTAAGGAACTTCCTATCCACGATGGGTACGTCCCTGGAATAGACGACCCGAGAACCTAACCGGATCTCTGCCAACACAAGGCCGGGTTACCTCTGCAAAAATAGGTAACTACTGACATGCGTATGTCATCCCCCGATCGTCACCGATCTTCCCGAGGATCCCCAATTCGCAACAACCACAAAGTAATAAATTTGCAGCAACCACAGAGATTAAGTATCTGAGCTCCATACCATGATACCACCTTTATCCAGAAGGAATGACATACACTAAGGGGCGCTACTCCCTAAAACCTTGCTGCATCCTTCCTGTTTCGACCGTTTCCGGGGTGTGAGGCTCGATGAATTCTCGTCCACAAAGCTACGCTTTCTACAAAGCCCTGCTTCGGGTCAAACAAAAATGATCAACCTATGATCACAAAGATATAAGATCAAACAAATGATCATATCACAAATGATCAAACACTGATCATTTCACAGCAACACTTAGTATGCCACGTTACCAAATTGGGATATATCGCTGATAAATTTCAACTACATAACCTCTGAGCTCGTACGTCTCAGAGAAGGGTGTTAAGCTAAGAGAATAAATTCTCCGCCACCAACAGAAATGTATTTGAAAGAAATCAGCTTTATATCTCAAATTGTAACGTCAGACATACAATCCATACAAGTCTGTTCCGGGATCGAACAGAACCGAAGGCACTTCTCACGAAGCCCTTGCATTTCCGGATAATTTTCTAATCACGTCCGGACTTCCCGTCACTAAGGGTGATAAAACCTCTAAACCGGAGATCAGCCGATGTAGAGTAACTCGACGGTAATCCTTCCGTTTTCAAAAATATCCGGTCTTCAACACCGGTCTTCGAATGCAATTCATAACAACGTATCACATATTCGGAATGGGTTATACGACCCCATGGTCCTTTCCCGGCTAACCCGAATAGTGAGCGCTTATTCAAAAATAAGTGTGGCATTCAAATTCATCCAATTCACAACAAATACCATTCAAGGTAAATATTGATAGTCAGTTATTTAACTATCAATAAAGATGCGCAACATCATCAGATTCCAAATAATTTTCCAAATTATTTCTTTCCCAAAAATATCTTTTCTAGATATATATTTTCCACACTTAATCATTTGAAAACAATTTCAAATCAATTTCCACATTTCAATTTATCTTTAAAAGATAAAATCTCAAAATAGTTCATTTCATATTGGAAAAGCATTTCCATACTTATCTAAAAATAAGTAATTCACAAATCATTTATTTTCAACATTTGAACATATTCAATATACTTAAATCAAGTTTAAGTATAAATTTATTCTTTCAGGAAATCATAAATTTTAACATCTATTTGAGTCAAAACGAATGTTGCGTAAAACATCGTTACGACGACTCGAAATCAATAGTATAGGGATTCGGAATTTAGATAGATATATAAATCCCAATACTATATAAAACATTTCCTTTCGGAAATCATTTACTATAACAACAGTGTTATAGTCCACCATTTCCTTATTTCTCGAAAACGTCTATTTCAACAATAAATGTTGAAATCTATGTATTCGATACTTATCACGTTTTAAAACATCTTTTAAAACAATTACTTCATTCGTAATATCACTTTTCCAAAACATATCCATTTTATTTAATAATATATCCACTGTCCAAAATCGTGAATATACTTCGTTATCCGAATTCAATCTTTTCTACACATTTATTTTCAAGAATTTATCCACTATCCAAAATCGTGGATAAAATTTCCTTAATAACCTTCTATATTCGATTCATCAAATTTGATTGATTTTCGAATTTATAAAACACCGTTTATAAATTCTATTTCTATTTTCTAACACTTTGTTTTATAAATCTCCTTTATAAATCAATTCGATAAATATTCCATTTAAAGGCAAAAACCCAATTTATAAGTAAATTTCTTATAATCTTTTATTCTACAATTCCATTCATTTTATAACTTCATACTTTATAAATCTATAAACTTCAAATTTTATAAATCTATAAACTTCAAATCTTCACAATTTATAATTCTATAAATTCCCTATCTTTACAACTTATAATTCTATAAGTTTCATATCTTTACAAATTTAACACTTATAAAAACTCGTTTAAAATTCCAATAATTTTTAATTGATAAATATCAATTTTGTACATCTTTTATATACATCGTTTTTAATAATTCAAAAATTCAAATTTTAAACTATTTTATAAATTACTTAACTGTTTATTTCAAAAATCACCTCTCGGTTATATTTCACCAAAATCTTAACCTTTATAACTTTAAATTTATAACATTTATTTATTTAAAGTAAACCAATTCAAAGATTCAAATAAAACGTATACTTTCAAATAATCACTTTTAAAATCTCTTTTTAAAGTTAAAATCGTTATTTTTAAACTTCAAAATTTGAATCCGATGATGCAACGCATCAATTAGTCAATCACAACAGTCAATATCATATCTCAACATATGATAACAGAATACATCACAATATCTGTAAATAAATAACTACTGGTGAGGAATCCAGTTGGATCCCTCCAACCTGTTTCCCTGCATCCACAGACGTTAGCACAATACCAATTCCACTTCGAGGTGGAATATCGCGGTATATGGGTTTTTTATAAAAATCCGCTTACTAACGGCGCAATAGGGTCTCATCCGCTATACGAGGCGGGAAATCATCAATCCAATATATACATATGCCAATATGTATATATTGCTATATATAGATATATCCTATAATATCTAATATAAACAGCAATCAATCAGTCAATCAAAATCCAACTTCCTTTGAGTGAGAAAAATCTCACCTTAGCCTTTATTAGCAATCCATTCCAAATCCAGATTTATTTTCCTTCGTTGTATTCGACCTTGTATAAACAATTATACAATTTTATTAATATTCGAACCAATCAAATAATTAATTCCCGTTTAATAGTTTTCGATTAGTTGATAATTTCAATTCATCGTCGATTTCATTTTAAACAAATTTTCTATTGACTATTTAAATTGATCAAACAATTTATTACTACTTCCTTTTATCTTTATTTTTTATTTGAAACACATTTCCATATGAAAATAGTTTATATAGATTCCAAATATCTACAAAAATATGTATTTTCCTATTTAAAAATTTCTATATTTCAAAGTTTATCTATAAATATACCACTTTGAATTTATAACCAAAATACATTTTACTGTAAATTTTTCTGTTTTATAGTATGTGTGAATTTATCTATTCAAAATTTTTTTCCTCTGTATAAACATCTATAAATTAGATTTGAAATATAAAATTTCACCTGCTACACTGGCTCGACTTCGAGCTCCCTACAGATGAACGCGACCACTTTGCTTTGCTCGAACGACCCCTCTCCAGGCCGAGCTTCCATCACCGATTTCCAACGCGACCAACACCCCTTCATCGCGACACTGGCCATGCCTTCCGGTCGCACTCAAAACGCGCCTCCTCGTCTGCGAACATCGACCACCACTACCCCCAAAATCCAAAACCCTAGCCTCGTCGACGTCAACGCGACCTGCCTCGCCTCGAGCGTGCGAGCTCCATCCAGGCACCGCCGCATCGTCTGGCCCTCCAATCGCGAACCACCTGATACATCGTCACAACCCATGCTCGTTCGAACCCACTACCCATTCGCGCGCCGCCGCCCCTTGCCTCCCCCTTCGTTCGTGACCTCGAGCCCTCGAGACCAACTGTCGTCGCACTCGAAATTTATTTTCGTTCGTATGAATTTGAAAGAGAGGGAGGGATTCGAATTCGTGGATTTAGTTGAAAGGGAGAGAGGGGACTCGACTGCCATTATTTTGTTTCATTCGATTTTCTTCTCGTTTGAAATGTTTGAACAGAGGGAGAACGAGATATTTGAAAACGAACGACATGCTCGGCGTTTTTAAAGGCTGAAACAAAGGGAACGAGATGATGGTGTTTTGTACGAGAGGAGACATTTGCGTGCTGAAGTTTACAGGCTACAGTGTTTTGAGTTGAGGCCAAAAGTGCTGATGTTGACCAAATACAAATTCAAATTTAAATCGAATTCGTTTTAAACTTCAACGCGTTTACTCTCCGTACGGCTACGTATTAACTCTGAAAAATACGAAAATTGAAATCCGGCAATGACAAACTATTACGGACCCAATGGAACTGGTTTCGTCGAATTCCGAGACGGTGTAAAAATTGACTATTTTTAAATATCGATACGAACGATATAAATTCCAGAACTGAACAAAACAGTTTTCAAACTCGATTCTGAAGCTTCTATTATCTTCAGTATCATCAATATAAATTTTAAAAGCTTAAAAAATATTTTTCTTCAACTTTAAATTGAAGATTTAAATTTTTATCCAGTTTCAATAGATTAAATTTTATAATTTAATCGGCAAATTCAAAGTTATATTCGAGATTCAAATTAAATCATCATTCAAATATTTAAAATTAATTAAATATTATCAATTTAATTTGTTCAAAATTCTGGGTCGTTACAATATGTATAGTGAAGCTTTACAGAACAAAATGACATCATATAAAACTCCATAATAGTCGAATACAAGCATCCAAATAGTCAATACATCAAGCCTCACTACATGACACTCAGAGAAAATAGAACAGCGGAATATCCAGTACATATAATAAGAAGATAATATGCAACCCTCCAGCTCGTCTTCGATATCAGCATCGTGAGAAGAGAACAACACCTGTCACCTGCTACCTAGTCTGCCCGTCCCAAAAATGGACGAACAGCCCAAGGCAATAAGAATTAAAAACATAAAGCCTTGAGTCAGACAACAGTCTTAGTGAGCAGTAAATTAACTAACAACATACCAAAAGAGCATAAAGGAAAAGGAATAGGAATACAACCCTCCCACTCCAACCTCATTCTTCAGTGATAGCCCCCAGACACACACTAAGCAGAAGCAACATAGCAGAGCATACAATTTAAAGTAAAGCTACTATCACTCGAGTCAAGGGCGATGTTTTCCAAGTACCAAGGCCTAAATCAGATAAGCACCCAGAAAATACCGCTCTTGAGTCCGAATGACGATACAACCAAACATCCATGACTCTGGCTATCACTGTTATCATTGCTTCGATATCACCATTAATTGAATGACCGGCACATTCTTTCAGCCGTCCGTCAAGGGCTAATGGAAACCCCGGTTCTAGACATAACTCCCGCACGTCGTCGCAGCCCGTGCCTAGGACTATCGAATCTGCCCAGAGTACTCGACCATCAACAGTTGGCCGTTGGGACTATCGAATCTGCCCAAACGTACTCTTGCTTAGAGCATGCTAGAACCTTCAACAACGATGCTATCCAAGCCTCCTAGTCATCCTCCTCGACGACTATTCTCATATCCATTCATTTTCCTCAACTCGAATCATATCACCGAGTTATCAACATGCTTGGAATGATCCCGTCTGGATTAGACCAAGTCTTCATCATATGATGCCTCGCTTCATTACATCCTCGCAAAGCCTCATCTCAACATCACATCATCCAATCTATGGATAAGAGCTTCATCATCCCGCTACATATGCCACGAGCAGCTTTCCCAATTCAAGAGTCTTTCCCTTAGCTTTTGAATCATCTTCGATCTAAATCTAATCATCAATCATCTAGTTCATAACAATCAATCAAATCAAACATCAATCCAAGCAATCAAGCATTCAAATATGATCTAAGTAGACAATTATAACAATAATGGCATTTTCGTAATTAAAGAGTTGAAAGTCCAATAAGCATGAAAACATGGATTATATCTCTACAAACTTGATGAATGAACTTGCATAGGTTAACATATGATAAAATGGATGTAGCATCATCATGAACAATGGATCTATATGGATCTACACTTTGGATGAAGAAAATGCATGGAAATCCCTATTTTAACATCAAATCGAGCCAACAATCCGATATACTCCTTTGGATCCGTGTGAGAGATAACCACTACTCACCAAATCACCTAAACATCCACAAATCTACACGCTTCAGATCTGGACAGCGAAGGATCAAGCTTGATCTATCATGAATCCGCTTCAAACGAAGAAATCTCTCTTGAAAAGATGAAGATCTTCAATCTAAGCTCTTGAATCTTCAATTTGATCTTCAACTTGGATGGATGGAAGCACTAGATTAGAGTGGAGAAAAGAAGTGAAGAAGTGTAGAAGTCGAGCTCTCAAAATGGCAGCACTTCGTCGCTTCAAAATCCGGATCCAAAAAGTGAGAACAACCCCTCCTATTTATAGCCAGAAATTCCTTAAGTCGTAACTCGTCTGCCTCTATAAGTCGTCCACGACTTACGACTTAAACCCCTACGACTTAACCAGACCACCCCTTCGCGACCTAACACACATCTGCCTACGACTCACGACTAAACAACTATCTCCTAAGTCGGTACGACTTATAGCATGCGCCTACGACTTACCGGACCCCCTGTCTACGACTTAAATGCGCACACGCCTTACTGGGTTAGACGACTCAACCACTAAGTCGTATACGACTTAACACAAAGGCTACGACTCAACAGACCCAACCTCTACGACTTAAGACTCAACATAACGTGCGACATAACAGGGTATACGACTTACGACTTAGCGAACTCCTAAGTCGCTCACGACTTAACAACTTGCTGGTATACGACTTAATAGACATACAACCTACTCAGTTGGCCCAGCTTCGACTTATCTCCTAAGTCGCTACCCTTCCTAAGTCGTCTGCGACTTATCAACCTTAAGTCGGTCAATCCCTTGGGTTGTCTATCCCTTAACTCGGCAACGACTCAACTGAGTTACAACTTAACTGCTAGACTTAGGTCGCTCACATCCTATCTCCAAACTCCTACGTCGGTCAACACTATAAGTCGCTAACTCCAATAAGTCGGTTACTTCTGGGATGTTAACTCGCTAACTTGTCTAGCCGACCTACCCCTTAGTCATTCAAACGACTTATACTTATACCCTTAACTCGCCAAATTCATGGGTCGCTCCTATTACCTAAGTCGTATACGACTTACGACTTATACTAAGTCGTTCATGACTTAGAACTTAGCAAATTTCATCCAAAATCTGAAACGACTTAAAAATGCTGAAAATTCCAGATTTTAACGAACTTTTCGATCCGTAAAATACGGGTCGTTACATGAAAAGTTTGTGCATGTTTGCCCATTGTTATACATGCATTTTGAAGTGAGGCATGTAATTTTTTTTTCCTATGGTCACTTTTGCCCATCTTTTTGAGGATGTATATGTTATTGAAACGTTACAGAAGTGTTACAAATTTGATATTAGTAACAGTACAAAAACGTTTCAAATTAGTGCTTTAAAAGCGTTGCAAATATGTGTTGCAAAAGTGTTGCTAATCTGTTTCAACAGAATCAAATTTTAGAGTATAATCAGTAAATAGATTACCAATCTGTTTGTCCGAGTGCAGCGGTGGCTGTTTCCTTGAAACAATATTGCTCCCTATATGCACCAAAGGATATGAGCAATTTGATTTCCCAGGATGAAACGGACGGACTCCGCGGTGCGGTGCTTGCAGGCGGAGCGACGGCGAACCAAAGAGAATACAGTAAAAGAACAGAGTTGTTGGGGAAGAAGATTGACAGAAAAAGTAAGTACATACTTCGTTTTCTGTCTGCCTATTTATAGGCTCGGGAAGATGCTTGAAACGGATGTGACTGTTGGAAAGGTTGCGACCCTTTACCAACAGACGCGACCGTTTTATAGCCATTATATTTTGAACAGACAAAAATAAAACTGCTCTGATCGGAACAACCAACCAAGCCAAGCCAACCGCCAATTGCAAAGTGCTAAGTGCCTCTAATACGCCTCAAACGTCCATTCGCCCACGCCGCGGATGCGGGTTCGGGCTCGAGCTCGGGCACGGGCACGGGTGCGGGCGCGCGCGTGCGGGGTGGTGCGTTGCACCACCCGCTAAGATGGCTAAGCTTTCAAGTCTTTCTTGTCTCATTGTAACTATAATAGTGTCCACATCTTAGTATATAAACACCAAATGTTTATTATATTTTAAGATGTGGGACTATTCATAGTCACACTTCCCAATGCATAATAATTGCATTTCTCTTTCTTCAATAAATGCCTCTTTCTCATTCATTATTTCCAACAATCCCCCACATGAATGAGTACTTGTTCTTAATTTCACAAAACAATTTATCGTATCGGTAAAAGTAGCACATAGGCCTTGAACTTTCCTAGTGGTTACCTATTTAAATTACTGGCGAATCAGTGGATTAAGATTGTCCTTGAACTGTAAGCCATTTATGCAATTCTAAAATAGATAGCACACAATAAATGTTTCTTATATTCCTTTGTTCTCTGTTTGTGTTCGTTTTTGCCATGAACACCTGCCTGGTCTCATGAGTGCTTAGAGAATTTGGCCTTATAATTCTCCTTGAAGCGGCGCCTTCACACTCACGTAGGTGATTCTATGAAGAGTAATTCATATTACCCCACTTTGGTGCTTTTATATTACCAAGTATAGACATCATTAAAAGTTTCAAAAAACTTATCCTATTCTCCGACGAGTAATGCACTGACTTATCTTAGGAATGGTTTGAATATATACCAGTGCCAGCAAGTTTATTTAAACTTAGTTGTCCCTTTGAACCTAGATCTTGGGATCTCCAGTCAACTAGGTGGGGTTTCCATTTAAAGAAACCTTTTAGTTTATGGGCCTTAACCCCATTCCCATCGATAAGATATTAGCCTTCTCTTTAGGTAAACCTTTTGTTAGTGGATCCGCAATGTTATCATTTGATCTTACATATTCAATTGTGATAACCCCATTGGAGAGAAGCTGTCTTACTGTTTTATGTCTTCGACGTATATGTCTAGACTTGCCATTGTAAAGCTTACTATTGGCCCTTCCAATAGCTGATTGGCTATCGTAATGTATGCTTATTGGAGGTACAGGTTTTTCCCAATTAGGAATACCGTCAAAGAAACCTCGAAGCCAATCTGCTTCTTCTGCAGCTTTGTCTAAGGCAATGAATTCTGATTCCATGGTAGATCTTGCTATACAAGTTTGTTTAGAAGATCTCCAAGATATTGCCCCATTTGCTAAGGTAAACACATATCCACTGGTGGATTTTGTATCTGATGATCCAGTTATCCAGTTTGCATCACAATACCCTTCTATTACAGATGGGTACCTACCATAGTGTAGTCCATGACCTTGTGTATACCTTAGGTATCCTAGTACTCGAATTATTGCTTTCCAATGATTCTTTCCTGGATTACTCGTATATCTACTGAGTTTACTCACAGCATATGCTATATCAGGTCTAGTGCAGTTCATTACGTACATAATGCTGCCTAGTATGCGAGAATACTCAAGTTGATAAATACTATCACCGGTATTTTTAACCCAATTTTGGTTCATATCAACGGGTGATTTTGCTGATATTATGTTGTGTTGTTTAAATTTTTCAAGTATTTTTCCAATATAGTGTGATTGGGACAACACATATCCTTGGTCAGTTTTATGTATTTTTACACCAAGTATTACATCAGCAATTCCTAGATCTTTCATGTCAAATCTGGCGGAGAGCATATCTTTTGTAGATTTTATTATCTCCTTGTTACTACCAAATATTAGTAAATCATCCACATATAGGCATATAATGACATATCCCATATTCGTATGTTTAGAATACACACATTTGTCACATTCATTTATATGAAATCCATTCGACATCATATTTTCATCAAATTTTTCATGCCATTGTTTAGGCGCTTGTTTAAGCCCGTACAATGATTTTCGTAATCTACAAACCTTACTTTCATTCCCTGATTTTAGGAAACCTTCAGGTTGTTTCATGTATATTTCTTCTTCTAGTTCACCATTCAAAAATGCTGTCTTTACATCCATTTGATGTATTTCTAAATCAAGTGTGGATGCAATTGCTATTAGCATTCTAATTGACGTTATCCTAGTTACAGGAGAATATGTGTCAAAATAGTCCAAGTCTTGTTTTTGTCTGAATCCTTGAACCACAAGTCGAGCTTTATATTTGTCTATTGAACCATCAGGTTTCAGTTTTTTCTTAAATATCCATTTATTACCTAAGGTCTTACATCCCTTTGGTAAATCGACCAATTCCCATGTATGGTTTGACATGATGGATTCAATCTCATTGTAAATGGCCTCCTTCCAATAAGGGGCATCTGCAGAGGACATAGCTTGTTTGTATGTTAATGGATCGTCTTCTAACATAAATGTAAAGGAATCTGGTCCAAAGGTTTTAGAGATCCTTGATCTTTTGCTTCTCCTTGGTTCTTCCTCTACTTGTTGATCAATATCAGTTTGCTGAATATTGTCAGTGCTTTGTTCAGTATCCTCAAGTGAGTTAGGGACTTCGGTTTCCCTTGGTCTCTTTTGAGCATAAGTTTCAATATCCTGTTTTAAAGGATATATATGTTCGAAAAATCTAGCATTTCTCGACTCAATGATGGTATTTGTGTGGATATCATCAATTTCGGATTTGTGTACCAAGAAACGATAAGCAGCACTATTATGTGCATATCCAATGAATACACAGTCAACTGTTTTTGGTCCTATTTTGACTTTCTTTGGTTTAGATACCTCCACTTTCGCAAGACACCCCCACACTTTCAAGTATTTGTAGGATGGTGGTCTATTTTTCCATAGTTCGTGGGGAGTTTTAGACGTCTTCTTTCGTGGTATCTTATTTAAAATGTGATTTGCAGAAAGAATAGCTTCTCCCCAGAAGTTATCTGGCAAGCCAGAACTGATCAGTAGGGCATTCATCATTTCTTTTAGAGTTCTATTTTTCCTTTCGGCTATGCCGTTGGATTGAGGTGAATATGGAGCCGTAGTTTGGTGTATAATACCATGTTCGGCGCAGAACTCCTCGAAGGGGAATTCATATTCTCCTCCTCTATCACTTCGTAAACCTTTTATTTTCTTGTTGAGTTGGTTCTCAACTTCTGCTTTATATTGTTTAAACATGTCGAATGCCTCGTCCTTGCTTCTAAGGAGATACACATAACAGTACCTTGTACAATCATCAATAAAGGTAATAAAATACCTTTTTCCGCCTCTAGTTTGACACATTTTTAAGTCGCATACATCTGTGTGTATTAGATCTAGAGGTTCAGTTTCTCTTTCAACATGGTGAAACGAGGTTCTTGTCAATTTTGTTTCTGTACAAATTTGACATTTATAATTGGAGTCTATTTTACATTTTGGTATAAATTCTAGATTGATCAATTTCCGTAATGAATCAAAATTTACATGACCTAATCTAGAATGCCATAAGTTAGAAGAGTCAACCAAATAAACAGAAGATTCAGTTTTATTCATATCATTGTTTGGTACAATAGTGGTTACATTTGCTTTAAATAAACCATCACACACATAACCTCTTCCCACATACACTCCATTCTTTGATAACACAAATTTATCAGCCACAAAGGTTAGTTTGAAGCCATGCTTGCTAAGCAACGACCCTGAAATTAGGTTCTTGCGGATTTCTGGAACGTGGAGAACATCACTCAAGGTAAGTTCTTTTCCAGAAGTCAATTTTAGTACAACTTTTCCTTTGCCTTCAACCTTTGATGAGGATGAATTGCCCATGAATAGTTGTTCATCATCAGTAGCGGTTTTGTAGGTTGTAAACATCCACTTATTAGCACATATGTGACGAGTGGCTCCGGTGTCTACAAACCATTCCTTTGAGTTACCAACAAGATTGCATTCCGATATCACTGCACATAAATCCATATCTGAAACACCATCTGAAATTTCAGCCAAGTTTGCTTCTGACTTCTTCTCCTTAGGTGCGCGACATTCGGCTGCTTTGTGGCCTTTCTTTCCGCAGTTATGGCATGAACCCTGAAATTTCTTTGAATTCTTTGGGTTATGTTCACGTTTCCTCTTGTTGGGTTTCTCTGACTCGACTACATTTGCCTTGGCAACCATGGTGTTCGAAGTCTTCTTCTCGGAGTTTCTATTGTCTTCCTCGATCCTTAATCGAACTATAAGTTCTTCCATTGTCATCTCCTTACGCTTATGCTTAAGGTAGTTCTTGAAGTCTTTCCACGAAGGAGGAAGCTTTTCTATTGCTGCGGCAACTTGAAATGATTCACTTAGGATCATTCGTTCATCATGCAATGCGTGAATGATGACTTGAAGTTCTTGAATCTGACTAATTACGGTCTTCGCATCTACCATTTTAAAGTCCAGAAACTTTCCTGCGATGAACTTCTTCATACCCGCATCTTCGGTTTTATACTTCTTGTCCAATGCCATCCATAATTCTTTGAAAGTTTGAGCAGTACAATACACATTGTAAAGGCTGTTGTCGAGTCCATTTAAAATGTAATTCTTGCACATGAAATCTGCACTTTTCCAAATATTCACGGCCTCCACTTTAGTGGCATCAGTTTCCAGTTCTTCTACTTTAGGAACGTCTTCGGCAAGATACTTTGCAAGACCCAATGTTGTTAAATAAAACAACATCTTTTGCTGCCAACGTTTGAAGTCTGCCCCATTGAACTTTTCTGGCCTTTCTCCATGAGATAGTGCCATTGTTGGAACCACTGGCGCAGGCAGGGTGTTGGTCACCGTTTGTGTTGGCACTGAGTTGTTGTTGTTGCTATTTTCAGACATCGCCGTCTACAAAGATAGCCAACAATCAATATTGTTTCAAGATTGTTATTGAAACGTTACAGAAGTGTTACAAATTTGATATTAGTAACAGTACAAAAACGTTTCAAATTAGTGCTTTAAAAGCATTGCAAATCTGTGTTGCAAAAGTGTTGCTAATCTGTTTCAACAGAATCAAATTTTAGAGTATAATCAGTAAATAGATTACCAATCTGTTTGTCCGAGTGCAGCGGTGGCTGTTTCCTTGAAACAATATTGCTCTCTATATGCACCAAAGGATATGAGCAATTTGATTTCCCAGGATGAAACGGACGGACTCCGCGGTGCGGTGCTTGCAGGCGGAGTGACGGCGAACCAAAGAGAATACAGTAAAAGAACAGAGTTGTTGGGGAAGAAGATTGACAGAAAAAGTAAGTACATACTTCGTTTTCTGTCTGCCTATTTATAGGCTCGGGAAGATGCTTGAAACGGATGTGACTGTTGGAAAGGTTGCGACCCTTTACCAACAGACGCGACCATTTTATAGCCGTTATATTTTGAACGGACAAAAATAAAACTGCTCTGATCGGAACAACCAACCAAGCCAAGCCAACCGCCAATTGCAAAGTGCTAAGTGCCTCTAATACGCCTCAAACGCCCATTCGCCCACGCCGCGGATGCGGGCTCTGGCTCGGGCTCGGGCACGGGCACGGGCGCGCGCGTGCGGGGTGGTGCGTTGCATCACCCGCTAAGATGGCTAAGCTTTCAAGTCTTTCTTGTCTCATTATAACTATAATAGTGTCCACATCTTAGTATATAAACACCAAATGTTTATTATATTTTAAGATGTGGGACTATTCATAGTCACACTTCCCAATGCATAATAATTGCATTTCTCTTTCTTCAATAAATGCCTCTTTCTCATTCATTATTTCCAACAATCCCCCACATGAATGAGTACTTGTTCTTAATTTCACGAAACAATTTATCGTATCGGTAAAAGTAGCACATAGGCCTTGAACTTTCCTAGTGGTTACCTATTTAAATTACTGGCGAATCAGTGGATTAAGATTGTCCTTGAACTGTAAGCCATTTGTGCAATTCTAAAATAGATAGCACACAATAAATGTTTCTAATATTCCTTTGTTCTCTGTTTGTGTTCGTTTTTGCCATGAACACCTGCCTGGTCTCATGAGTGCTTAGAGAATTTGGCCTTATAATTCTCCTTGAAGCGGCGCCTTCACACTCACGTAGGTGATTCTATGAAGAGTAATTCATATTACCCCACTTTGGTGCTTTTATATTACCAAGTATAGACATCATTAAAAGTTTCAAAAAACTTATCCTATTCTCCGACGAGTAATGCACTGACTTATCTTAGGAATGGTTTGAATATATACCAGTGCCAGCAAGTTTATTTAAACTTAGTTGTCCCTTTGAACCTAGATCTTGGGATCTCCAGTCAACTAGGTGGGGTTTCCATTTAAAGAAACCTTTTAGTTTATGGGCCGTAACCCCATTCCCATCGATAAGATATTAGCCTTCTCTTTAGGTAAACCTTTTGTTAGTGGATCCGCAATGTTATCATTTGATCTTACATATTCAATTGTGATAACCCCATTGGAGAGAAGCTGTCTTACTGTTTTATGTCTTTGACGTATATGTCTAGACTTGCCATTGTAAAGCTTACTATTGGCCCTTCCAATAGCTGATTGGCTATCGCAATGTATGCTTATTGGAGGTACAGGTTTTTCCCAATTAGGAATACCGTCTAAGAAACCTCGAAGCCAATCTGCTTCTTCTGCAGCTTTGTCTAAGGCAATGAATTCTGATTCCATGGTAGATCTTGCTATACAAGTTTGTTTAGAAGATCTCCAAGATATTGCCCCATTTGCTAAGGTAAACACATATCCACTGGTGGATTTTGTATCTGATGATCCAGTTATCCAGTTTGCATCACAATACCCTTCTATTACAGATGGGTACCTACCATAGTGTAGTCCATGACCTTGTGTATACCTTAGGTATCCTAGTACTCGAATTATTGCTTTCCAATGATTCTTTCCTGGATTACTCGTATATCTACTGAGTTTACTCACAGCATATGCTATATCAGGTCTAGTGCAGTTCATTACGTACATAATGCTGCCTAGTATGCGATAATACTCAAGTTGATAAATACTATCACCGGTATTTTTAACCCAATTTTGGTTCATATCAACGGGTGATTTTGCTGATATTATGTTGTGTTGTTTAAATTTTTCAAGTATTTTTCCAATATAGTGTGATTGGGACAACACATATCCTTGGTCAGTTTTATGTATTTTTACACCAAGTATTACATCAGCAATTCCTAGATCTTTCATGTCAAATCTGGCGGAGAGCATATCTTTTGTAGATTTTATTATCTCCTTGTTACTACCAAATATTAGTAAATCATCCACATATAGGCATATAATGACATATCCCATATTCGTATGTTTAGAATAGACACATTTGTCACATTCATTTATATGAAATCCATTCGACATCATATTTTCATCAAATTTTTCATGCCATTGTTTAGGCGCTTGTTTAAGCCCGTACAATGATTTTCGTAATCTACAAACCTTACTTTCATTCCCTGATTTTAGGAAACCTTCAGGTTGTTTCATGTATATTTCTTCTTCTAGTTCACCATTCAAAAATGCTGTCTTTACATCCATTTGATGTATTTCTGAATCAAGTGTGGATGCAATTGCTATTAGCATTCTAATTGACGTTATCCTAGTTACAGGAGAATATGTGTCAAAATAGTCCAAGTCTTGTTTTTGTCTGAATCCTTGAACCACAAGTCGAGCTTTATATTTGTCTATTGAACCATCAGGTTTCAGTTTTTTCTTAAATATCCATTTATTACCTAAGGTCTTACATCCCTTTGGTAAATCGACCAATTCCCATGTATGGTTTGACATGATGGATTCAATCTCATTGTAAATGGCCTCCTTCCAATAAGGGGCATCTGCAGAGGACATAGCTTGTTTGTATGTTAATGGATCGTCTTCTAACATAAATGTAAAGAAATCTGGTCCAAAGGTTTTAGAGATCCTTGATCTTTTGCTTCTCCTTGGTTCTTCCTCTACTTGTTGATCAATATCAGTTTGCTGAATATTGTCAATGCTTTGTTCAGTATCCTCAAGTGAGTTAGGGACATCGGTTTACCTTGGTCTCTTTTGAGCATAAGTTTCAATATCCTGTTTTAAAGGATATATATGTTCGAAAAATCTAGCATTTCTCGACTCAATGATGGTATTTGTGTGGATATCATCAATTTCGGATTTGTGTACCAAGAAACGATAAGCAACACTATTATGTGCATATCCAATGAATACACAGTCAACTGTTTTTGGTCCTATTTTGACTTTCTTTGGTTTAGATACCTCCACTTTCGCAAGACACCCCCACACTTTCAAGTATTTGTAGGATGGTGGTCTATTTTTCCATAGTTCGTGGGGAGTTTTAGACGTCTTCTTTCGTGGTATCTTATTTAAAATGTGATTTGCAGAAAGAATAGCTTCTCCCCAGAAGTTATCTGGCAAGCCAGAACTGATCAGTAGGGCATTCATCATTTCTTTTAGAGTTCTATTTTTCCTTTCGGCTATGCCGTTGGATTGAGGTGAATATGGAGCTGTAGTTTGGTGTATAATACCATGTTCGGCGCAGAACTCCTCGAAGGGGAATTCATATTCTCCTCCTCTATCACTTCGTAAAGCTTTTATTTTCTTGTTGAGTTGGTTCTCAACTTCTGCTTTATATTGTTTAAACATGTCGAATGCCTCGTCCTTGCTTCTAAGGAAATACACATAACAGTACCTTGTACAATCATCAATAAAGGTAATAAAATACCTTTTTCCGCCTCTAGTTTGACACATTTTTAAGTCGCATACATCTGTGTGTATTAGATCTAGAGGTTCAGTTTCTCTTTCAACATGGTGAAACGAGGTTCTTGTCAATTTTGTTTCTGTACAAATTTGACATTTATAATTGGAGTCTATTTTACATTTTGGTATAAATTCTAGATTGATCAATTTCCGTAATGAATCAAAATTTACATGACCTAATCTAGAATGCCATAAGTTAGAAGAGTCAACCAAATAAATAGAAGATTCAGTTTTATTCATATCATTGTTTGGTACAATAGTGGTTACATTTGCTTTAAATAAACCATCACACACATAACCTCTTCCCACATACACTCCATTCTTTGATAACACAAATTTATCAGCCACAAAGGTTAGTTTGAAGCCATGCTTGCTAAGCAACGACCCTGAAATTAGGTTCTTGCGGATTTCTGGAACGTGAAGAACATCACTCAAGGTAAGTTCTTTTCCAGAAGTCAATTTTAGTACAACTTTTCCTTTGCCTTCAACCTTTGATGAGGATGAATTGCCCATGAATAGTTGTTCATCATCAGTAGCGGTTTTGTAGGTTGTAAACATCCACTTATTAGCACATATGTGACGAGTGGCTCCGGTGTCTACAAACCATTCCTTTGAGTTACCAACAAGATTGCATTCCGATATCACTGCACATAAATCCATATCTGAAACACCATTTGAAATTTCAGCCAAGTTTGCTTCTGACTTCTTCTTCTTAGGTGCGCGACATTCGGCTGCTTTGTGGCCTTTCTTTCCGCAGTTATGGCATGAACCCTGAAATTTCTTTGAATTCTTTGGGTTATGTTCACGTTTCCTCTTGTTGGGTTTCTCTGACTAGACTACATTTGCCTTGGCAACCATGGTGTTCGAAGTCTTCTTCTCAGAGTTTCTATTGTCTTCCTCGATCCTTAATCGAACTATAAGTTCTTTCATTGTCATCTCCTTACGCTTATGCTTAAGGTAGTTCTTGAAGTCTTTCCACGAAGGAGGAAGCTTTTCTATTGCTGCGGCAACTTGAAATGATTCACTTAGGATCATTCGTTCATCATGCAATGCGTGAATGATGACTTGAAGTTCTTGAATCTGACTAATTACGGTCTTCGCATCTACCATTTTAAAGTCCAGAAACTTTCATGCGATGAACTTCTTCATACCCGCATCTTCGGTTTTATACTTCTTGTCCAATGCCATCCATAATTCTTTGGAAGTTTGAGCAGTACAATACACATTGTAAAGGCTGTTGTCGAGTCCATTTAAAATGTAATTCTTGCACATGAAATCTGCACTTTTCCAAATATTCACGGCCTCCACTTTAGTGGCATCAGTTTCCAGTTCTACTACTTTAGGAACGTCTTCGGCAAGATACTTTGCAAGACCCAATGTTGTTAAATAAAACAACATCTTTTGCTGCCAACGTTTGAAGTCTGCCCCATTGAACTTTTCTGGCCTTTCTCCATGAGATAGTGCCATTGTTGGAACCACTGGCGCAGGCAGGGTGTTGGTCACCGTTTGTGTTGGCACTGAGTTGTTGTTGTTGCTATTTTCAGACATCGCCGTCTACAAAGATAGCCAACAATCAATATTGTTTCAAGATTGTTATTGAAACGTTACAGAAGTGTTACAAATTTGATATTAGTAACAGTACAAAAACGTTTCAAATTAGTGCTTTAAAAGCGTTGCAAATCTGTGTTGCAAAAGTGTTGCTAATCTGTTTCAACAGAATCAAATTTTAGAGTATAATCAGTAAATAGATTACCAATCTGTTTGTCCGAGTGCAGCGGTGGCTGTTTCCTTGAAACAATATTGCTCCCTATATGCACCAAAGGATATGAGCAATTTGATTTCCCAGGATGAAACGGACGGACTCCGCGGTGCGGTGCTTGCAGGCGGAGCGACGGCGAACCAAAGAGAATACAGTAAAAGAACAGAGTTGTTGGGGAAGAAGATTGACAGAAAAAGTAAGTACATACTTCGTTTTCTGTCTGCCTATTTATAGGCTCGGGAAGATGCTTGAAACGGATGTGACTGTTGGAAAGGTTGCGACCCTTTACCAACAGACGCGACCGTTTTATAGCCGTTATATTTTGAACGGACAAAAATAAAACTGCTCTGATCGGAACAACCAACCAAGACAAAAATAAAGTGCTAAGTGCCTCTAATACGCCTCAAACGCCCATTCGCCCACACCGCGGGTGCGGGTGCGGGCGCGGGCGCGCGCGTGCGGGGTGGTGCGTTGCACCACCCGCTAAGATGGCTAAGCTTTCAAGTCTTTTTTGTCTCATTGTAACTATAATAGTGTCCACATCTTAGTATATAAACACCAAATGTTTATTATATTTTAAGATGTGGGACTATTCATAGTCACACTTCACAATGCATAATAATTGCATTTCTCTTTCTTCAATAAATGCCTCTTTCTCATTTATTATTTTCCAACAGTATATGAAATCATATTAAAAGTACATAAATATGGACGTATTTTTTTAGAGTGAAATGGCATGTCCGTTTGAGCAGTTACATTTATTTAAGTGTGATTTTGTTGGTGTTCAATGTACTGCAATGTCTGTGCTAGAGGAGAATGGTTGGATAAAAGCATTATCTTAGCTTTTCTTAGGTGGTATACGTATATGTCCACCAAATTTGACCTTAGCATGGAATTAGTGTGCTTAGACTAAAACTATAGGAGTGCTCAACTCTTAATTGATAATACTATAAACATGGAACTTAGATACGTACAACGAGCGTTACGGCATGCACTTCGTGTGTGAATTATTTATCTACAAATTGAATATATTTAATTGTATTTTTACGTTGAAATAATGTATAGTTAATTTTAGTTTATATTTCTTAGTTGCGATGTATAATTTTTATTAGTTTTAATTTTTGTTTTTATTATTATTTAAAAAAGAACGAATTAGTAAAAGAAATTTATTTGTTAGATCCTATTGTTAAGTGATATAATTTGACTAGGTAATGTTTAGATATGTGCTTCTGAATTGGTAAAGAAAGTTTATTTTTTAGATCATATTTCTATGTGATATTAATATTTTATTTAGTAAAATTTGTAGATGAGCGTATTGAATTGGTAAAGTAAGTTTATTTATTAGATCCTATTTTTATACGATAGAGAGATTTTAATAATATCTGTAAATTGGCATTTTTGGTAGTTTTATAAAGAAGTATTTTGAATTGGTAAAGGAAGTTTATTTATTAAAACCTATTTTTAAGTTATATTAAGATTTGATAATATAGATAGAGATGCATTTTTGGTAATTCACGTTTACACCACCAAAAAGTGTGACACCAAAGATATTACAACTATTAATAAACATAAATTACCTATGTTTTAAGAAATATATACATTCAACGTAACTAATAACATACCTGGCCCAAGTTGAATATGGAATAATAAAGTGTTGTACAAAAGTAGCGGCTGGCCTAATATATGCGTGTACTGGATATTTTATTTATTTATTCATTTGTAAGCACATAATTCATTATAATGTAACTGCTAATGAAATTCAATTAGACAAAAAAGTATTCTCTTTTGGACACTGATTTCTTATGATTTGATTTTAATGTAAAGTTGGTTGCCTTGGAGAAGATCAATGACTAAATGGCTTCAAAATAATGAAAAATTATAGGTCTTTTAGTAAAAATATGCTTTTGTGGTTACCTTTCAGCTGTTACTTCTGGTTATCGTTCCATGAATATTCCTCCTGGTTACGTGAAATCAATTGGAACAAGTGATGAATACTTTTGAAATCTTGCCTCATATAATCTTATGTGGATTATGATGTATGCACAAGAGGCAACGGGCTTGGTCTGAACCTTTAAATTTGAAGTTGGATTAGAATATTTAAGATGAAAAAGATTATTTCTGGTAATTTTTGTTGTGTTGCATTGCATGTTGAGAAACGAATGTATGATGAAAACACAAAATATATTATACAATATTGGAGAAAATCTTGGAAAAAATAACAAAGTAAAAAAACTTACAACTTCAAAATTTCAACACACTTCGCAACTTAACTGCCCGTGTGCATAGCCTGGTCCACACACTAGTAGATATATATGATAGAAACATGATCGAAACAATATATCAATCACAAACACCCACACGGGTAGGATATCCAAATAATTACTTATAATTAGGTGTGTACATGACATAGTATACACAACTATTAAGCATTAAAATGTACCTTTTAGCAATACTAACAAGTTCACTAACATTTCCGAAGCAAATATGAGCATGAAACGAACCAAAAGCGAGGCAAAAGCTATCAAGTATCTACACTTAACTCAAATAAGCATAAGAGTGCATATATTTATGAATTTATACAATTAAACCCGTAGAAGTAAGACTATGACTTTTAAACAACATTAATTTTGTAGTTAAAGAAAAATTCTAAACAATAGCTAATTTTCTAATAAAAGTAGTGAACCATAATGGTTGTGTGCAATATCATCTACAATAACAAGACTTAAGCCAGTTATTTCTATTATTAACAACAATTCTCTCCCTTAAGGCATTGATACTAGATTTTATAATTTTTTATCATCATCATCATTATTATAAATTTATAAATTGTCATAAAACTTACAGTTGATTTACCATTATTATTATTATTATTATAAACTCAATTAATTTTTATATAATTTAACTAACTTGGTTAATACTTTATAATTTATTATTATTGTTATAAACTTAGTTTATTATTATGAAACTTGGTTAATTTTATAAACTTTGTTTATTATTATTACTACTATAACGACTGTTGTTGTTAGTATTATTATTATAAACTTAGTTAATTTTTATGAACTTAGTTAATTTATTTTATCATCATCACCATCATCATTGTATAAACCTATTTATTTTCTAAAAGCTTAGTTAATTTGATTAATATTTTGTAATTTATTAGAATTATTTTATTATTCTAAACTTAGTTAATCATTATGAAACTTGGTTAATTTTTATAAACTTAATTATTTATTATTATTATCCCTATTATGGTTGTTGTTACTGTTGTTATTATAGATTTAGTTAATTTTTATAAACTTATATAATAATTATTATTATATATACACATAGTTATTTTTTTATAAAACTTAGTTAATTTGGTTAATATTTTATAAATTTTTTGGAACAGGTACTTAATTTACTAATAATGAAAACATGAATACAAATAATGGCCATCCAGGGAACAAACAATGGCAGAAGTGTCGCTAAACAATTGCATGTGTTAGTGTCCAAAATTTAGTAGAACAACTCAAAAAAGCGCGGATCCAAATAGCCAGAACAACTCAAATCAAAACCAGAGTGAAAATAAAATGCACCACATACGTAGGAGGACATAAATTTGTGGTCTCCTATCCAGTCAACACAATGTCTTCATTAATTAAAGGATTTTTTCACTTTAGCCTAATTTATAAAAGTTATTACAGTTTTAGCCTCATTTGAAAACTTGTTACAAACTTAGCTCTGTTTTGGCCAGCTCAGCATTGAGCTGGCCAGAACACACTGACGCCATTTCAAATGGAGCCAGTGTAATCTTTTTATTTATTTTGGTAACATGGTGGGTGACTTTTCAAAAGTCGCCCACTACGTTTATACTTAATTTTATATGGGCGATTTTTGAAACGTCGTCAGTGGACGGCTTTTCAAAAGTCGCCCAAACGGGTTCTGCTACAAAATAGAACCTAGAGCCTCCTTCTCTTCACTTTCAATGTAGACTTTACCAACCTCTAAACAAAAAACCCAAAACCATCTCCATTTTCTCTTTCTAAAATCTCATGCTATTTGTGTTAAAACTAGTGTTTTAAAAGATATATTTCAGTAATAACAACATCTCCTTACTTCAGATCAATAAAGGTACGAATTCATAAACCTAGTTTTTTGGTAGGTTTGAAAATGAAAATTGAATAATGTTGTATCTATTATTATTATAAAATGCTCCTAATTTTATTCCAACTATATGTTATTATGATGGTGAATTGGTTGTTGATGATCAAATGTGTGGAGAGTATGTTGATGGTTCGTACAAACCGGCTAAAGTTCGTAAAAGATCTCACTTACAACATTTAAAAGAGTTGGTTACAAAGCAACTACGATAAAATCAGAAGAGTTTGATACTGATTTAGTTTGCAATTGGCCAACCGATTCTGGATCTAAAGCAATAAAAATTGTCAACGATGACGACGTTGAATTAATGTTTTCTGCCGTATCAAAATTCATTAAGCTTTTTGTTGGGAGTAGAACAACCTATACTAGTAGCTATAGTTAACTATAGCATTGAAGATTATTCAAGATTGTTAGGGACCATGAATACTTCACAAGGAATTCCGTCTCCTAGTTACAATAATCCGCCTATGAATGTAGCATGATATGGGCAGCAACAAATGTTTTTCAGATATCCTCCATTCATGAATTTTCAGCAAAATGTACAATTTAGCTATCCATATCCGATGTAGGAAAGTTTTGCAGGCATGAGTCAAAGGTAACACTTAGTTGCTAATATTCTTAAAGCGTATATTATTCAATGTTCTAGATATGATACAAAATTTTATTTTCATGTGTAGCTTTATTCTGTAGCAACATCTTACCCAAAATAGTGTTGGACCATCAAATAGCTGCATGTCTTGTCCAACGCAGCCTACACCTTCCGAATTATATCATATGAGTCAAAAGTAAGTTACGTTTTGTAGTTTTAATGAATTGTGTTGATTTTGCAACCGTTTTAAAAATGTTGTATATCCTATTATAGCATTCAACTAACAGCTGAATTAGGGGTTCCTAATGTATCCAATGACGATATGGATCTAGATGCTGCTATAAATGTACAAGTACGTGACATGCCTTCCCTTGATAGCATGACTGTTGTAACCAGCCCGAAGAATGATACAATGTGGATCGACAACATGCAAGTAAACAATGATCCACCGATCTATAATTTTGGAGGCGAAGACGATGTTTGTGGGGATAATGATGAACCAAACATGGAGAACGGTGCAGGTTTTAATGGAGGAACAATTTTTTATTAAAATCGGTTATATGAAAGCGTAGAGAGCATTGAATAGGGCAATTGAACATATATACGGTGATTGGGCAGAGTCATATTCCAACCTACGACAATATTTTGCTGAAATTGCTAGAATGAATCAAGGTATTGTTGGAAACGTAACAACCGACGAGTATGGAATTTTCGATGGTGCTTTTTGGGCTTTTGGGCCTTGTATCGAAAAATTTATACATTATCGACCTTTGCTTTGCATTGATGTCATACATCTGTATGGAAAATACAAAGGTACCCTATTTGTTGCAACTTTATTAGATGCAAATGATCATCTTTATCCTTTGGCTTATGCAGTTGTTGAGGTAGAATTATGTGGTTTTTGAGGTTAGTTTTTTGCTTAGACGCGAAGGTTCATTCATATTGTTAACAACCGACATATTACTTTCATTTTCCGATAGAATGAAAGGAATGCCAGCAACATTGGAGAGCCACTGGAGATTCACTTATAAGCATGGATTCTTTGCTAGACATTTTAAAGCAAATTTTCAAGATGCTTGCATTAGAGTCAAACGTTTGACAAGTTTACTTTATGTTGCAGCATGTGCTTCGCAGGAAGTTGAGTATCTAAAAATCCGAGAGGAAATTAAGACCACCAATATTAAAAGGCACAATTGGATAGAGAGAAGTTTGGCAGGGAAGGTGGAAAACTGGACTTTGTGTAAGGATGATGGTGGCTGATTTCATGTTATAACGACTAATGTGCCGGGAAGCTATAACGGTGTACTTAAAGGTGCATGTTCGTGACCTATTAGAGCTCTGGTTGCTCATACCTTATTTTGATCTGTGGATTACTTTTGTCAAAGAAGAGAGTTTTCTAAGATTTCGACATCTTGATTAACTCCAAAATGGGAAGCAAAGACAGTTGAGAGAGCAAGTGAAGAAAGACATTCAAGGATTGTCTGATTCAATCAAATCAAATGGCAAGTAATTCACTACTTTGGTGATGAATTTAAAGTAACAATCGATGGTAACACTTGTTCTTGTACATGAAACATCTCGTTACTTCAATAGTTGCATTGTGCGCATGTGTTGGCTTCATGTTCATTAGTTGCTAACGGTGCAAATAGAGCTCATCATGACTTCGCCTCAACTTGGTACTCGGTTCAGAACTACCTAGCGGCTTACACACTAGAATTTAATCCCGTTCGCGATAAACGGTATTATAGTGCATAGGAAGGCTCGATGGTTCTGCCACCGACAGCTTGTAGAGCACCCAAAAGGCCTAGATCTACAAGAATTAAGGGCACTATGGATGAGATGCAGGCTCCAAAGGTGAATAGGTGCAACAAATGTGGAGTGCATGGGCCATAAGAGGAATCGTTGTACTTCAGCAACTTAGCTTTTATTTGTGTTGGTATTGATAATAGGTGCGTTGGTTTGAAGTGCGTTGTTTGTAAAATTACTTGTTACTCTAGTTGTTTGAAGTGCATTGTTTGTAAAATTACTTGTTATTCTAGTTGTTTGAAGCGTGTTGTTTGTATTTATTTAAGAACATGTGTTGTTTGCGTTGGTATTAGATGTGTTTGTTTGAGAACCTGTTCTGTCATGCATACAAATTACTTGTAATATTAGTTGTAATTCAAATTAGCATACAAATTACCAAATTACCATACAACACTTAAAGTCAATTCGGATACAACATACACCAAATAACCATACGATACCACACAAGATACAACAAACGATACATCATACGATACCACACACGATACAACATACGATACAACACAATATACCAAAAATTACTTGTTTATGATACCCAGCCTTCATCTCAAGTGCTTTTTCCAATCGCTCAACTTTTACATCTCAATTACATATTCAAGTCCTCTGCGACACATTGGAGGATCTATCCATTGGAAATATTTACAACAGTCGAACGATTGAGGCATTTCTTTACTCAACTTATATCGTGCACATGCGTAGAACCTACAACCTGCATTATTTTTATTCCTATTAATGATCACATCACATGTAAATCTACAATAACATATTTTCATTGGGGGGCTTCTCCAATAGATACTGGTTTACCGAGATCCTTCCACTTACCACCTTGCATAGCAATGAAATATTGTTTCAAATTGTCATTAACTTCTTTCGGTTCTTTATTAACTTCTTCCAGTTTGATGCAAAATTCTTTACTCGACCTACACTGATTTACTTCAACATTTAGTTGTGTTTCGCGTACAAAACCATTATGTTGGTATTATGGTGATAATTGACTTTGCATAAAAATCTAACATCGGCTACGTTTACATTTGAATCAAACTCTAAATAACCATAATATTTCATTAAACTTTCATCATCAATTTACCGTAGATCCATTGCAACCATAGGTAATTAAAAACTTTTATCAATAAATGTAAAAAAAATTGATAACCAACTTTAATTATTGAAATTACCTTAGATTGTGATGCAAATCTGCAAAAATTACACAATTTAGATGAAAAAAGATGAATGAGAGGAGTGAGTAGGTTTTGTTCTGAGTATTTTTTAGAGTTTGGTAAAGTAAAGAATGAGGTGAGAGAGAGAGGAAGGGATGATCTAGTGTAGTTGTATTGGTGGTGTGGGAATAGACTTCCCAGGTTTTTGTTTGAAACCTGGAATTACTGGGGCGACTTTTGAAATATCGCCCTTGTATTTCCAAGTTTCAAACAGAGACCTAGGAAGTCTATTCCCATACTACAAAAACAACCACACTACATGTTTCCAACATCGATAATGGATATTTAATAAACCATATTACAATATCAACTACACTACTTGTTTCCAATATTTTAATTTGACACAATATCCGACAAAACAGTAAATCCACAATTCCAATATACTAAAACTAACATTAAATTCATAACATCAAACCTAATTGCGTAGGCAGCAGAGTTTCATAGGAGTTCTTTTTGGCTTCCTCCATGATAATGGAACATCATCCGACAAATCCTCTTCCTCACTTTGTTCAATGCTCCCCATAGGTTGTAAAGGCTCGGGTCCAAATTCCACTTTCGAAGGTTGCAACGATGAAGTACTTTGTCGATGTTTATGTTTATGTTACATGAGAGTCGTAGGCTGAGGCTCAAACTCTGCTAGAAGTGCTTCTATAAGCGCAGGAGGAGGAGAAGGCGGTGCGGGTCGTGACAGCTTGTTCTTCCCCAAGATTGATTATAAAATGCACTTCACACTAAAGCACTTACCCTTTGAACGCTGCGGTACTTCTTGGGATTGTTCATCAACCAACTCTAGTGCATGGTAATTTCCATCCGCCTACCAAAACAAAGTAATTAAAACGTATATAAATTGACTACGCTTAGTTAGTCAAAGACTGTACATACCACATTCCTCTCAAGAGGAGCTTTAGGAGTGTATCAGTCTGTCGCAACAGGAGGTCCTTTGGCACGAAAAACATAGCGGTGCTTGATGTTCCAGTACCAACTGCAATATTCTTCTTCCATTACTGTGAGCTCTCATTCTTGTTGCGTGTGTAGATGATAATGATTCCATGTCACAATCACCATATGGTACTCCCCAGATGCAAGAACTATCTTGTAATGAGGAGCTTGTTCTGTCAGATGTCGTGTCATACAAATTGTCACATCACTCTATCGGGAAGATGATGCTCTACATCACTGAAACAAATGAGTAGAACTCGTGCCGTCCATAACAGAATTAAAGTAGTGCATAAGTTTGGAAGCTTTCCAAGCACATATATGCATGGGGTCCATGTCATAGAATTATAATTGAGTACATCGAACTCGTTGCGGTAGAATGAAACATTGCACCTGGGAGACTACGCCGTGCTCTCGGTCCTATCCACCTAAAATAAGAGAAAGCTATGAATTACTTGGATCAAAACATGTGTATGCAACAAATTAATGCAGTAAATACACATAGCACATATGGCAGAGATAAATCGACATCCATCATCTTTATCGATATTCTCCCGACTGAAAGATATGTTCAATACCATAACTGTGAATGTGTATACAAATAAAATGGAAATGTATATGAACATATGAAATAAATGCATATGGAGGGTAATAATGCTAATACCTGTACTAGACTCAAACAACTACCGATGGATGTGTTTTCTTGCAAAGCAAGCCTTGTCAGCTCCGTGTATGTATAGGCTAGAATTGCACTACCCCAAGAATACTAGTGGCAAACATCAAAGTCCTCTAGAAATGGAAGTCATCTAAGCCAAATATGGTTTTTCGAATGATTGCAAATCAAACATGAAGTGATGATATGCAATATAATCGCTCGAGCGCACTACTCAATCTGAATCTTGGAGCCGTCTGCTTGAATGTCGTCAGCAAGCTGCTTTTCGAACCATGTAGTAACCATCATCTTGTTATCCTACCATTGTTCAGCAGGAGGAGATAGACCTAAGAGCCTCTCGCACAACTCTGAAGGAACTGGGCTAACCCGCAGCGGAAGAAATGGCTGAATTTCAAAAATTTTAGCCATTTTGGATCTTTAATGGGCTTATGAAGTCTAAATATACTTAGAACTTTTCTAAGTTTCTTTTAAATAAAATCATTATTTTATTTTATTTTATAAATAAAGTTTTACTTTAATTTAATGTGTATGTAAATTAGAGTATATCAAATATACTCTTCTGTACATATTTGTGTGTAACAGTAACTTATTAAATTTATTTATAGGAAACTTTTCATTAATTATCCCTTAAATTATTCAATTACTAACGGGGAATAAATTTATTTAGAGAAGGAAACTTTTCATTTCCTTCCTTTTAAATTATTCAATTAATGAAGGATCGTAAAATTAATTAAAGAGGGAAACTTCTCATTT
Organism: Allium fistulosum; assembly: GCA_030737815.1. Taxonomy (NCBI): domain Eukaryota; kingdom Viridiplantae; phylum Streptophyta; class Magnoliopsida; order Asparagales; family Amaryllidaceae; genus Allium; species Allium fistulosum. The sequence goes on along the minus strand of CM060903.1, from coordinate 1,284,397,024 downwards.
CCTTCTCTTAATTAAAATTTAAAATTTTTAATAAAATAATATTAATGACTAATCTAAATATGATATGAATTGTAAATATATTCACAGTAAATACTGTGTAAGTGTAACATATAGGGAGTGTGCATAGTTAGTGGTAATTGATATGTATACATAAAATAAAAAAGAACAATTTGAATGGTTATTACATAGGAATTGAAATGGAAATAAATAAGAAATGACAAGGGTGATTGATATAGCCTTCCTTTTAGTAAACTTAATTAATGCAATATATTAATGATAATCAATAGGTACTATAATGTAAGAATATAGAAGGTAAACAATGAATTGTATGTATACATTATTATCTTAGTTAAAAGTGAAATGATTTCATATTATAACAATATATGTAAAGAAAAATAAATTTTATATGAACACATACAAGTAGATCCAAATATGTATATATGGAATTCAATCAAATCTTCTTTCTAATAATATAAATTAGATAGTTATTACAGTCAATTTCAAAACTTTGATTTGTTGTTAAAATTCCTTTTATTCATATGTATATATCTAATGCAATAAAAAGTGCAATTAATACATGCGTACATACATAGATACATTAAAATTCAAAACTAAAATTACACTTTGTTACGAAAGATTAGAATATAGATCTACAATTGAAACATTGTATTAATTCCATATAAATTTTATTTTTATCCTTAAATATAATTCAATCAATCAACATGAAAATGTAAATTTCCACGTTTAAGGAAGTGGAATTTAAATTAAATGTTAAAACATAGAACTAAAATAAAACATTGTATTTTAACATATATAGATTTAGCTTCAATTTAATAAAGTAAAAAAAGCAGGTAATCAATTTGAACATGTAAACATTCAAATCTGAAGAATTACACTTTAATTAGAATTTTTTTAAAACATAGATCTACACTTAAATATTGTTTTAAAACATAAACAAATTTAATGTTGATCTATCAAATGAAAACTCAATCATGTCATTCAACAAATAATTTAATATTTCATAAACAATTTTTTTTTAATTAAGCAAGACAATAATACATCATATAAATTATGAAAGTCAAATTAAATTTCCACCATACATTGCAAAATCACTATCTATATATAGAAAATGACATATCTTTCTACCCAACTTAAAACGCATGTTGTTGATATTGCCTTTGATTTGCACCCTATAATGAAGAATGTTTCTAGATCCGATTGAATCACCTTAGGAAGTTGCCTAGAAATCACACCTTGAATAATGATGTCTCCTCAGATCTTCAAGATCCTCATCCTATCCTTGCAAGAGATGGATGAAACTCTTTTGATTTATTTTATTTGATGTTTTTATATGGAGTTGAAAGATTTTTGGGAATTTTTCCTTGTTTTCTGCCAAGAAAAGTTAGGAGGAGGGAAAGAAACAGACTAAATAAGAAAGAATGAATTGTACGTACAGAATGAATTAGAGAATATGTTTTATTTGAAAGAATGAGACATTTCTCATTATTTAATTAAAGATTCCCTAATTAATTCCCTTGATTGTTTCTTTCTCTCTTCAATCCTTTCTTTACACGTGATATGTCATCAAATGACATAATATTTCCACAAATCTCATCAAATGACATAAAATTTCCATAAATCATGTCATCAAATGACATAAAAGTTTCATAAATCATTTCATGCAATTATATTTAAATTACATTGATATCGTATATCACTGCGCGCAAATATAATTTTTTTAAATGCGTTAAAATAATTACAAAAACTTCCAAACAACAAATAAATAATAATTAATATTTCTCAAATATCAATTAATCTAATCAATTCACAACATTTCATAAATTAATTAAATCATGTGGTTTTTTAGAGAATTCATCATTACGGTTGTGCGACTCAAAGGTGTAAATTTAGTCAGCGATTAATATTGAACTATTCGAATATTAACGTTCACACGTCACTTAGCAAGTGGTGTGACATTTTGGCCGAATTTATCGTTTACACGTCTTTTGGTAAAATCCAATTTTACTTATTATAAGCAGTACCTAATAGTGACAATTATTTACACCAATTCTCTTCGTCAAAACTATATCATATTAGGACTTATGGAATTTGGTAATGGTCAAAATTCCAATATTTTCCACATTCAACTTTATAGTCCAAATACAAAGTCCTTGGTTTAACAATAACAATTATTATTAACCAAAATGCTCTAGCCAGAGACTTTGACTTTGAGTTGACTTAAGTTGACCATGATACTAACCCCATATAACTGAGTAGACGAATCATCTCTCTTGAATAGTGCTTCACTTCCAATACTTCAACTCGACCCAACTATAGTCACTCGATGGAACGCAATGCCATGATTTGACTATAATCAAAGCGGAGCTTTCATATCGAAGGACCACAGTATTCTCAAGTCGAGAGAACTGTGTAAATCAGTCACATTGATATTTTCTGTTTGACCTTAATTATATTAAACAACATAAGACTATCGAGTGAGTCGTTCCAAAGTTATCCAATAACTATCAATACGTAACACCTAGGTGCCACTAGCAGTCATGAGTAATACATTGCCCAACACTTTGTAACTACTATCACAAAATATGTCCTTTATGGATTTTCTATTAAATATACTTTTAATTAAATTAATTAAATAATTAACATAACCATATTATATCAAGTATATAATAGAAGGAAACACCTATATTATGAACAAGATTATTCAACGAGTTAGATATATGTAACAAATTACATAATTGCCCCTAGCGCATACCCCTACCTCTATCAAACTCCATGTAATCTACTAGCTCTGGGTTTCTCAACGGAGCACCATCTATGGATAAACCAAGCAAAATAGCAACTTCATCCAATGTGATGGTCATCTCCCTAACCCCAAGGAAAAATGTAGACGTCTTGGGCCTCTATCTTTCCATCAAAGCGGTGATAAAATGATGATCCAATTGGGTGTACCCCAACCGAAAGATAAGTGAGAAGCCGGCTCGACCGATCAGCTCTAGCACGATGGGATGAGACGAAGTCACTTCCTTTAGTTTTGATGAGTGATCAATAGTCCCATCTGGAGTAGTGCGCTGTTAGAAAAAATAATATAAGCATTACGTAAAACCAACATTGATGTATATTTCTATTCCATAAGAAAGTGTATTACCTCCATCCAAGCACTGTTGCCCGTTCGATAGCGTTCTTGCAAATACAATACACTACCGTCTATTAGCCTCCAAAAGCATCTCCGAGTAATCTACACATTAATCAACTTAAATAACTATTCAAACAACTTCTAAACATTAAATTTATTAACTTAAACAATTATTTGAACAAATTTTGGAATTCCAGGATTAAAAAACTACTCAAACAACTTCTAAACCTTAAATTTATCAACTTAAACAAAACCCTAATTTCTAAACGAAGTAGAGATATATTGTAGAATTGAAACTTGGAGAGCTTCCTATGATGAAGAGTAAGCCATGCTTCGAATTGGCAAAGAAATAAGTGAAAATTGCAATAAAATTTTGATTTTGGGAAGAAAAGAAGATGGGTTTTCGTTTTATTTTTTGTAGAGATTTTGTAAAGTGAAGGGAGGGGGCCTAGGTTTTGTTTTGTAGCAGAACCCGTTTGGGCGACTTTGGAAAAACAGCCCACTAGCGACTTTTCAAAAGTCTCCCATATAAAGTTAAGTTTAAACGCAGTGGGTGACTTTTCAAAGTCGCTCACTACGTTATCGAAATTACCAAAAGAGAATAAAATGGCACCATTTCAAATGGCGCCAGTACGTTCTGGCTAGCTCAACACTAAACTGGCCAAAACATGGCTAAGTTTGTAATAATTTTTCAAATGGGGCTAAAATTGTAATAAATTTTATAGGCTAAAGTGAAAAGAATCCTTAATTAAATCACATTGAAGTAGATTTAGACATCCTCTACATCTAATAATGGCTACTTCAAATCTGCTACCAGAGAAAAAGAAAGACAACACTGATCTCTCATGTATATGTATTTTGATTCAATTTCGATGGTGTGCCCTTCAGTAGTTGCTATCCCTTCCTTTGTTGTGTATTAGTGCTTCTTAGCTCAAGCCATAAAGTCGGGATGGGGTATGAAATTTAACATTGAACACCCCAAAGATAAGTTCGAATCCCCTTATCTCCTCTGTTTAAATGTTTGTATTTTTGATTAATTTCTTGCAGCCTGCCATTATCTATTCTAATCGAATGTATTCAGGCGATTCGATGTTTTGAAATATTCTTATGTTGCGTTCTATCCATATGTGCCAGATTAATGTTGTAATTATAGTATCTACAAGTTTGTTGACTAATCTATTACCGTTGCATCCTTTGAATAGCTCATCGAAAATTATATGAATGTCATTGCCTATCGTTCTTGGCAATCGTAACTTGTTTTTACAGTTTTCCCATAATCGATTTGAGTATGACCATTTGAATAACAAATGTGTATTGGATTCCGACTCTTGTTTGCATAAGACATATACGTCATCAATTGAGTTATTCCACCTACAAATTTTAATTTTGGTCTATAATTGTTTGATTTTGCTAGTAGAGCACATAGTGACATTTTAGGTGAGAATGTTGTGTTCCAGGTATGTTTGCACCATCAAAACTCACTGCTACTTTCCCTGACCTGATTTCAAGCTGATTTAAATGAAAATTCCCCATTCTTTTGTGGTTTCCATACCCAATGATCTTTAGATCTCCTGTGAGCAAGAGAAATGTTGCAAATCAGCTGTGCAATATAAGGAGGCAGATAGGAATTGTCCTTTCACCATCATCCATTGGAGATTGGGGAAGATACACTCTAGTTGTGGCCTCCGAAGATCGATACGTAATACCCTCCCATCAAATCTATTATGGACTGTCCATTCATCCATGGGTCAGACCAGAAACTAGAATTGTCTCCATTTTCACCTTCCTTTCTATTGATGATATATGACACCAATTTTAGTTTTTGTTAAGTCAAGGTGATTTCACGTTCTCTTTAATGACAGAAACTTAAAGAAAACACCCCCTTCATTCATCTTTGCAAAAAAATGTCTAATTATTGTATTTAGTTTTTTTCTCCTTAAAAAATGTCAATGTAACACCCCTATCTCGAGACCCAAAGCAAAGTGATACAGATACTGCAGTCATCTATAGTACTTAACTTTCGGTGACGAAATACGGTAGTGTTAATGGTACCCACAATATCAGAAGCACAAGAATATGAAATAAAATCAACATAGATTTTAAAACAGCTTTTCTGATTATATTTCAAATCAATATTTCATATTCAATTACTTAATCCCAAAACGATTTCCAAGTTTTGGTCAAATATAATTATTATAAATTACGCCATGAGCAAAATATGAAGATATCCCCTTGGATGATCAGAGTACTAGATAGATAGACATATCTGTCATAAATACATCACAGCGGAAATAATATTAAATAACTCCTACATAGCTAGCTTTGCCTCCTACATGTCTTCGGAAGCTTATTCATCCCACCTACTAAATCTGAAAAGTCCTTAACTCTCAATCTACTTGACTTTAATTTTGAACACTCGAGAGTTTAAGGGGAAAACATAAACTTTGAGTCAGACATAAAACTTGGTGTGAATAATTCTATTACATCTCGATTTACTGATATTAAGTGAGACGACGCCGCTTAGCGCAACGGGTTTCTCCTCACTAATATCCTTTTAAAATCATATCTTTTGCAAATCAAAATCCTACAATCAAACTGATTATAATAACAATAGAAATAACATATATGCATATAAATCAGGTAATCAATGGACTATCTGTCCGAACAATATAGTTTTATCAGGCTAACTATTAACCACTGTCTAACTCGAACCTACTAAACATAATAAATATTCTAACTTCTGTTAGACACAATACTAGGCAGTCTATCCTTAACTTACTTCTCCTAGGGTCAACTGATCCAAATAGTTTTGTGGGCTCACCAATAACCTATACATACTTTGTGTATTCATTTCTGTGTGTAACATCATTTTAGTCTTACCTGTGACAAAGCCCTACACACTGGAATTTTGGACTTATACTAGTTAGAGGCTACTAGCTAGCTAAAGTATAAGGCGCGACCCTACACCAGTCCCATCTGGTTTTCTAATATCCGAGTCATAAACTTAGGGATAACTACCCTATTAAATTTTCCTTGAAAACATTTCTTTACAAACTGATTTAACCCTTTTTAAATCATAACTAAACAAGGAAAATGCATCTTTTGCTTTGCTCAAAATACTCATGCCATGATATATGCTTTACACAAAATAATGTTGATGGACTTAAAATCAATAGGGTTATTTATTCCTTAGAAACATCTTAGTACTTTAACCTTGAAAGCATTAGGCCAAAAGGCCAAAATTTACCTTTCGAAATCATGACTTAAAACCGTAGACATCCTCTTTCGAAACCATTAGAATATTCCTTTTCAAAGCATTGAGTTCAAGTAAAGAAATATGGAAGCGGCTTGCATTCCTTTTTCGAAATCATGACTTTAACCTTGAAGTTTCTTATTGCAGGTACACAGGATTGCGGCTTGCAGATTGCTGTATGCAGGTAGGGGTTCTTCTTAGTACACTTCATCTTCATTATGGAGTTCTATTTTCAAGAGGAGTCACTATTTAGCTATGCACTACTTCCAGCTTTACTGAGTCTTCAAAGTGGCGTTTCCAGTCCAGATCATTCGCAGTTTCATTTTAGATCATTCGCTTTTCCATGCCTTCAGAGTCAACGGCATGGAGTTGCCTTCTTAGATAAAGCTGGCTTCCAGTTTCATTGGTTTTTTCACAGTTTTTCAGGTATTTCTAACACCTTAATATCGGGCGGTGGCCATGCCAGAGCTCGATATTGGGGCGTAATGGGCGGTGGCCTTGTCGGAGCCCATTTTAGGGGTACCTGAGTTTTTCCTTTGATTTTTGTATTTAGATTACCTACCTGCCAAGCATGTTGGCAGCACCTTGTCTTGTGATTTATATATTATCATGTGTGCTCTCCTCTATTCTAGAGGATCACACATTTTTCTCAAAAAAAGTAAAGAAATATGGAAGCATAGCTTCGAAACCAATTAAAGGTATTCCTTTCGAAACTATAGTTCGAAAACAAAACAAAATACATGGCACTTAAGAGGATTTATGCGAAAGCTATTCTTTCGAAACACTTAGGGTGAGGATGAGATACTTCCGCATGTACACTTGGGTTTAAACAAGCGGCTTCAACTATATCGAAAGGTATGGGAGCGACACTCACCCTTTCGCAAGATAAGTTAAAAGAAAAGCAGCTTCAATGGCTGCGGAAGGGTATCGATTCAAAACCCTACCCTCCAAACTCATTGATTTAAAGAGTTATAAAAGCGGCATCTTACTAAGACGAAAGGTTTTAATGCGACAGCTAGGGTATCGAAGGGGTTCAAAAGCGGCAACCCTTTCGAAGATATTGAATCAAAGGCATGTTTATAGATTCAAAATCTGAAAATTCAACTTCACCCCTTACGCATGTATACTTTCGCACCATTACTACCTTCCGCATAAGTCCAATACACTTCATACCAATAGTTTGAAACCATGTATATTAGTACTGAATGAGTGCGGAAGGGTTAGAGGCGAGTGTGTATGATGTCGGAAGCCAGCAGGTTAAGTGACGAAGATGTAATTTGAATAAAAACTGTGTTTTTGCTTATTAAAGAAAGTACTTTCCACTTACCATCAATATATGTCAAAATCTTATTGGCTTAGATAACTTTTTCTTCTTCCTTTATTTGAATTACTGCCGACTTCTCATCAGAACATTTGAAAATAATTTAACACTTAAGCCCTTCTCTTTAATAAAACATTTAAGTCCTATAACTTAAATAATTTATAAATCATAGTTAGTCGCTTAGGAAAAATCCTCAAAAATCATGATAATTCACATCAATTACATTTTCTAACATATAAAAACTTCAGACCCGAAAACATTATTTAATTCCTTAAGTAATTTTAATCCGAAATTAATTATTTTCTCTCTTAAAAAATTCATAATAAATCCATAATTACTTAGAAAATTATCAAATTCAAAACACACTTCTAGAATAATATTCTTGACCATATATCAAAAATGCAACTCATTTGGATGTCCTATGATAGGTTTTCTAATCTAAACATATCATAAAATACATATTAAATCATATAAATCATCAACAAGCATATATATCCATTTAATCTATCAAAACATGGCATGATACTTGTAGAAATAATTCGGATCTAACTTGAAACCAAAAGCTTTATCAAAAGTGAGATGTAAACTAATTATTCACCTTGGCTTTGTGTTAAGAAGGTTGAGATTTGCCCTTAGATTGATATCTTCGAGCTTTCTACTTGAATCCTAGCTTATCTTCCCTTTAAATCTTCTTAATGGTGGCCGCCAAAGCTTTGTTTAGTTTGTGAATGTAGAATGAATGAGGAAGTGGAGAGAATGGAAGGGTTTAGGGTATAGGAATTCCCATTTTACCCTCATCATATTCCTCCTTCTTAATTGTGTTTAGTTTCCCTTTTGTTAACACATTCATTAAGGCACAACTCCTCCTTAATTTACAAATCTCAATCCCTTAACTTCCTACATTATTTTATTTAATTTACCCAATTAAATGTTCTAAATAATGTTAGCAAAAATTAGGGTCCTTACAGACTTTCCATGTTCTAAATAATGTTAGAAAAAATTAGAGTCCTTACAGACTTTCCTCCTTAAAGAATTTCGTCCGTGAAATTACGATAAGGTACCCACAACAATCAAACATAAAGACTAAACATACCATCAAACAAGTCAGGACAAGTGTCCATAATCCTACTCTTGGTTTTCCAAATACAGTCTCTCTCGTCGTCACTCCACTGGACTGTGACTAATCAGACTGCCTTGTTTCTTAGTCTCTTCTCATCTCTCGCAACTATACGAACTGGTTTTCTAACTATAGTCATATCCGGTTCCACTACTCGATCTTCTAACACAGTCGGTGTAATAGTAGTCTCTGGTTCTCGAATATACTTCCTTAGATGAGAAATAAGAAAAACGTGTGGACTCCAGCCAAACTATTCGGTAACTCTACCTTATACGCGAGTTTCCCGATCATTTATATAATAGGAAATGGTCTAACGAATCTTGGTGCCAATTTTTCTGACCTTCCAAATCTGATCACACATTCCATCAATGACATTTTTATGAAAACATGATCTCCAGTTGAGAACTCTAAGTCTTTCTATCCCTTATCAGCATAATTCTTCTGCCTAGACGAGCTTCCTTTATTCTAGCCCAAATTAACTCAATCTTTTCTACAGCTTCTTTAACCAAATTTAGACCAAGAACTAATCTATCCCCGGTCTCTAACCAACAAACGGGAGATTTGCATGGCCTTCCATACAAAGCTTCAAATGGTGCTATCCCTATACTAGTCTGATAACTATTGTTATACGGAAAACCGACTAAGTATAGATGGTCTTCCCATGATCCTCCGAAATCTAGTACACAAGCTCTTAAATAAATCCTCTAAGACTTTGTTAGCTCTCTCTGTTTGCCCATCTCTCTACGGATGGTAAGCGGTACTCATACAAAGCTTGATACCTAAAGTATCTTGTAGACTCTTCCAAAACTCACTAATGAATAAGGAATCTTTATCGCTTACTATACTGCTAGGAATTCCATGCAGTCTAACTATATTCCTCATGAATAACTTTGCTAAATCTAGTGCTGTTCTGGTTGGCTTAACGGGTATAAAGTACGCATTCTTAGTCAGTCTGTCCACTATAACCCAGATACTCTCATTTTCTCTATTCGACCTTGGCAACCAATCTATGAAATCCATTGAGATAGAAACCCATTTCCAAACTGGAACATCCGAAGGTTGAACTAACCCACTCGGTTTCTGATGTTTAGCTTTTACCTATTGGCAGTTCAAATATTGCCTCACCCAGAAGCCTACATCTCTCTTCATACCTTCCCAGAAGAAACTCATTTTCATATCCTGATACATCTTAGTTCCTCCCGGATGAATAATGAACTTCATAGTCATCCTTTCCTCAACCACTCATTCTGGTCAAGACTAAAATCTTTCAAGTCACCGCTCTTTGTTCAATTCCTTAACATTCTAATCCGCTCGGCTAATAATGGATCTTCTCCTTGTTTAGAAGCAATCCTTTCGATCATCATCAGTCGAATTTCTAAACATGATAACATGGCAGTTTCTCGACTAGAACTAGCCTCAGACCTTCATTGTACTCCGTATGTAGTCAATGCTTCTAAATCTTTCCACTCAGCTATCTTTGCCAATACTGCATTCTGATGTTTTTTGCTAAGTGCATCTGCAACCGTATTTCCTTTTCCCGATGTGCACCCAATACCGAAGTCGTATGCAGCTATGAACTCTAACCATCTCAAGTGTCTCATATTCAACTCCTTCTAAGAGAATCAATATCTTAGTGACTTATGATTCGTAAACAGCTCGAATCTTTCTCCCAAAAGGTAATGTCTCCACACCTTCAATGCGAAAATTACCGTAGCTACTTCCAAATCATGAGTTGGATATCTAACTTCATGCGGTCTGAGCTGTCGAGAAGCATACACAATCGCTTTACCTCTCTGCAAACACAGCTCCTAATCCTGTTCCACATGCATCCATGTATACCACTAAGTCCCAATTCCCCTCTGAAACAACTAACATATGTGCATTAGTCAATAAATATTTCAACTTCTAGAATGCTTCCTCACATTTATCAGTCCAAACATACTCCATCTCTTTCCTAGTTAGCATAGTCATCGGTGTTGCTATCCGTGAGAAATCCTTAATGAATCTCGGATAATATCCTGCTAATCCAAGAAAACTCTTTATCTCAGTCATTGTCTCGGGTCTCTTCCAACTATTCACTACCTTGATCTTAGCTGGATCTACTGACAACCCTTTCTCTGAGACTAAATGACCAAGAAACTTCACTTCCTTCTTCCAAAAGTGACACTTCGAAAACTTTGCTTTCAAATGATGCTGCCTCAGTGCCTCAAGCACCATCCTAAGATGAAATTCATGATCTCTTTCATCTTGGAATATATCAATATGTCGTCTATGAATACTAATACAAATCTGTCCAGATGCTCTCGAAAGATTCCATTCATTAAGTCCACAAAAAATGCTCGCGCATTAGTTAGTCTGAACGGCATCACTAACCATTTGTACAATCCATATTTGGTCCTAAACATCGTCAACGGAATGTTATCCTCTACTACTCTAAGTTGATTGAACTTTGTAGCCAAATCCAATTAAGAGAATACCTTGGCTCCACTCAACTGGTGGAACAAATCATCAATCCTAGGTAATGGATATCGGTTCTTTATCGTCTTCTCATTCAACTTAAGATAATCGATACACAACCTCAACGATCCATCCGGTTTCTTAACAAATACTGCGGCTGCTCCCCAAGGTGAACTACTTGGTCTAATAAAAAATTTACCTTCTAAATCCACCAACTGCACCTTCAGCTCCTTCATCTCGGTAGGTGTCATTCTACTTGGCGATCTACTAACAGGTTCAGATCCTGGTACTAAATCTATCCGAAACTAAATGCCTCATTTCGACGGTAGTCCTATCATGGGCTCAAAGACATCTGTGAATTCTCTAACAACGAAAACTCGATTCAACTCGTCTTCTTCCTCCATAACACCCAAAAAAGCATTAATCTCAAAACTAGGGTTTTCTACGGAGTATATAATCCGATCACTACAACTAGGGTGTCTAAGTGATATTTTCCTATCGTGGAAAAATATCCTAGCATCGTACTTACATAACCAATCCATACCCAAAATAATTCCGAAACCTACGAAATCAAATACATGCAAACTGTAAGCAAATATATGACTTAATAATTCAAACTCTAACTGGTCACTTCTCACGCCAAGAGTCGCATACCCTCCTATCGGATTCGCAACCCTTAAGGATGTAACTAGGTACGAGGATTCTAGGTTAAGCTTATCTACCAAACAATGAGATATAAAAGAATGCGATACACTGATATCAAATAGAACTCTAACTGACATACCATGAATCAAAAGTGTGCCTTCCAACACAGCTGTTCCCTTCTCCCTTGCTGTTAGCCTTGAGGTAGTTGGTTCCAATGCAAACACTTTGTCTTTTCCATCCTTGGCTGGTTCCTTGCACTAGTTCTTATAATGTCCAATCTAATCACAGTTGAAGAATTTAATGTTCTTCTCCCAATCACTTTCTTTCCATCTCCTGAGCGACATTCATTAGCGAAATGTCATTTCTTATCACACTTGTAGCAGAACTTCTGTCTTTCCTTTCTTGGTAGCTCCACTCTTCTAAGCTCCCTTCTTGTGGAAAAACTTTCTCTTCTAATTCTTCCCACCTTGAGTTTCCATAGCTTCTTTACCATTAAGGAAAGCGAGCATCTCCTCATTCCTCAAAGCCATCTCAACACCTACATCACATAGATCCCTAATATGTGGTAAGATTGCTTTAGCAAGCTAGGGTCTCAATCCACGGATGAACTTCTCATTCCTTTTGATAACCATATCAACTGTAGCATATCTGTATCTCGATAATTCCTCAAATCTGGTAGCATACTCAAGCATTGTCATGTCTTCCTGCACCAACTCAGCAAACTTTCTGAGCAGAGTTGATTTGGTGATCTCCGACATGAATCTTTCCTCAAACCTCCTTCTAAATTTCGCCCAAGTCATGGCCTCTTCAGCTACTCCTGTGGTAACACTGTTCCACCAGTACAGTGCTGCTCCTTGCAACTATTTGGATGTCAATCTCCTTATCTGCTCATCGTTAAGTCCTAAATCAGCAAAAATCCCTTACAATGAAGCAACAAATTCTCCACTTCAATTATGTCCTCAGTCCCGATAAACAGCTTCCCTCCAAGCCTAGCATAGTCTCTGCTCAATACTGCATAGTTATTAACCACCAAAGCTTCCTGATTTCCTTCTCTAGCATTTTCTCCAACTAATCCAGCAGCAGCTCCAACTTGCATTATGTTGACGAAGAACTGATACATAGCTTCCATATCAACTTGCGGCGCTCCAACACCCACATTAGCAGCTTGTGTCCAATTTGGATTCCTTCTAGTGTTTGGTCTAGTAGTTCCATTAGTGGTGGTGCTTCCTCCACCAAGGTTAAATCTTCCATTCCTAGCATCCATATCTTCCTTTAAATCTACATTCGAGTCTTTGTAAGATACAGAAGAATAGCCTAAGGGAGATCGGAGAATAGAGATAAAACGTATACTTATATATAGCAAATACAAGTATGTTACTATAACGTTATCTCATTCCCTGATTTTTTTTAATTCATTAGTATTATGTCTTCAAAAATCTTTTTAAGTTTAAAATTTCTTTTAAGTTTTCATAAACCTATGCTCTGATACCAAGTTGTAAAAACCCATATCTCGAGGCCCAAAGCTAAGTGCTACAGATGCTGTAGTCATCTATAGTATTTAACTTTCGGTGATGAAATACGGTAGTGCTAACGATATCAACAATATCAGAAGCACATGAATATGAAATAAAATCAACACATATTTTAAAACAGCTTTTCTGATTACATTTCAAATCAATATTTCATATTCAATTACATAATCCCAAAACGATTCTCAGGTTTTGATCAAACAGAATTATTACAAATTACACAAAGAGCAACATTTGAAGATGCCCCCTTGGATGATCAGAGTACTAGATAGATAGACAGATCTGTCATAAATACATCATAGTGGAAATAATATTAAATAACTCCTACATAGCTAGCTTTGCCTCCAACACGTCTTCAGAAGCTTATTGGTTCAACCTACTAAACCTGAAAAGTTTTTAACTCTCAATCTACCCAAATTTGATTTGAGCACCCGAGAGTAAAAAGGGAAAACATAATCTTCGAGTCAGACATAAAGCCTGGTGTGAAATTCTATTACATCTCGATTCAATGATATTAAGCGAGACCACATCGCTTAGCGGAATGGGTTTCTCCTCACTAATATCCTTTTAAAATCATATCTTTTTGCAAATCAAAATCCTACGATCAAACTCATTATAACAATAATAGCAATTACATATATGCATATAGATCAGGTAATCAATGGACTATCTGTCCGAACAATATAGTTTTATCAGGCTAACTATTAACCACTGGCTAACTCGGGCCTACCAGACATAATAAATATTCTAACTTCTGTTAGACATAATACTGGACGGTCTGTCCTTAACTTACTTCTCCTAGGGTCAACTGATCCTAATGGTTTTGTGTGCTCACCAATAACCTATCTATACTTTGTACATTCCTTTATGTGTGTAACATCATTTTAGTCTTACCTGTGACAATGCCATACACACTAGAATTTTAGACTTATATTAGCTAAGGGGTACAAGCTAAAGTATAGGGCGTGGCCCCACACCTGTCCCATCTGGTTTTCTAATATTTGAGTCATAAACTTAGGGCTAACAACCCTATCAAATTTTTCTTAAAAACATTTCTTTGAAAACCGATTTAACCCTTTTTAAATAACACTTAAACAAGGAAAATATATCTTTTGCTCTGCTCAAAATACTCATGCCATGATATATGCTTTACAAAAAATAATGTTGATGGACTTAAAATCAATAGGGTTATTTATCCCTTAGAAACATCTTAGTACTTTAACCTTGAAAGCATTAGGCCGAAAGGCCAAAATCTACCTTTGGAAATCATGACTTAAAACCGTAGACATCCTCTTTCAAAACCATTAAAATATTCCTTTCGAAAGCATTGGGTTTAATTAAAGAAATATGGAAGCATAGCTTCGAAACCAATTAAAGGTATTTCTTTTGAAACCGTAGTTTAAAAACAAAACAAAATACATTGCCCTTAAGAGGATTTATGCCAAAGCTATTCTTTCGAAACACTTAGGGTGAGGATGACATACTTCCACATGTACACTTTGGTTTAAACAAGTGGCTTCAACCATGTCGAAAGGTATGAGAGCGGCACCCACCCTTTCGCAAGTATAAGTTAAAAGAAAAGCAATTTTAATGGTTGCGGAAGGGTATCGATTCGAAACCCTACCCTCCAAACTCATTGATTTAAAGAGTTATAAAAAGGGCATCTTATTAAGGCGAAAGGTTTTAATGCGGCAACTAGGGTATCGAAGGGGTTCAAATGTGGCAACCCTTTTGAATATATTAAATCAAAGGCGGGTTTATAGATTCGAAAGCTGGAAATACAACTTCACCCCTTACGCATGTATACTTTCGACACCATTACTACCTTCTGCATAAGTCCAATACACTTTGTATCAATAGTTTGATGCCATGTATATTGGTATTGAATGAGTGTAGAATGATTAGAGGCGGGTGTGTATGATGTCAGAAGCCATTAGGGCTAAGTTGGCGAAGATGTAATTTGATTTACCCAATTATTTTATTTAATTTACCCAATTAAATGTTCTAAATATGGTTAAACTTTCTACATTATTTTATTTAATTAACCAATTAAATGTTCCCAATAATGTTAGCTAAAATTAGAGTCATTACAGTCAAGCTCCTAGTTTAGTAAAACCTTTTTGTGCAACTAGAAAGAGGCACACACGAAACTTCAATATCCCCTGCGAGCTTCAACAGTTAAATCTATTTAGTTCCTATTTTTTACATTGTTTTGTAATCACAGTTTGTGTTTATTATGTATGTTTATATGTTAGCCCAAATCACTCAAAATGCTTCTTTTATCCCTGCCTCTACATGCATTAATAAATGTGTATGTAAGTTACATTGCTTACAGATTAATTGCTAACCATTATCAATCGCTAGTAGATATGTCATTAACATGAGTATTATTAGGTAACATGTGGTTCATTTGCATGATTATGTCTTGACATCATAAGCCTACACCCAAAAAAAGTAACGTTGAACCTACTTTTAACTACAGAGTACTCATATTTCTGAATAAAAGCATTCTCACATATTACATACGCCAAAACCAGACCATGGGAACATTTTCACAGCATCAACTTTGCTAAATTCATTGCAACTACAGATCTAAGCTACATTGCGTAACTTATCAGATCCAAGTTTGGTTGATGATTCTTTTAAAAAATATATTATTATAAACAGAAAAGCATCTCTAATGACTAAAAAGAATAGCTTATTCAAGAAAATAGATAATGAAATACTTTAGTTAGTGACGGTTAGCAAAAAATTATGTAAGCTGAATTCAAAACCTTTTTGATCTTAAAAGTTAAAAAACACATAGTTTAGTGATGACTGGCCTACTTATATTCAAAACCTTATCTACTGATCAATAGGAAGTATTTTTCTCATGGACCAACGACGACATAAAATCATCAATGAAATCAAAGGAAAAATTATAATGCATAATTTTAAGTAATTAAATATTACAGTTATATCTGTTTTGAAACATAAGCAAAAGAATGGTCGATTACCAAGAACAATATATCCTTCTCAATATAATATTTGAGAAATCAAGTCTATAAGTTGATCACTGTCTTAGCTATAAACAAACATGTACTTTATTTTCCTGAAAAAAGTATATAATAAAGGGGCAGAAAAGGGGGAAATGTAGCTTTCAACATTGTGGAGTAAGAAAACAAAGCAATGGATTTGTTGCTGCTATATAGATGTAAATAAACTTTTAAATCTAAAAGAAAATATAAGAGGTTGTCAGTTGCCAATATCAAGCCATCTGAATTTAAAGAGTGTTGATGGAATGCTTATTTTCCTATTATATCATAGGGAATGACGTGTGTTGTGATATTGTTCAATGCAAATAAGTTTTGATCATAAAAAAATGACATGAGCGGTGACAAAACATACTGTAAACTTCATACCTAAAAGATTGAACTTCACATCTTGTGAAAATGTCAAATGAAATAATTATAGATTACTAAAATGATGAAGAAAATGATATATAGCTGACACTTAGATTTTAACATTATAATAAAATAACAGGTTCCAAGTGGCAGAAAGGAAAAGGAATAACCACAAATTAGCTAAATAGTTTATAAGTATACCAACTCGGTACTCAGTTTCAAAAATATCAAGAAAAATTTACTTCAAATAAAATCCTTCTCATTAATTTTGTTGTTTGGCTGGTCATTATGATCAATCGCATCAAGCGGTAAAATAGTACTTGTAGAAGCTATATTTTTATCTAGGATGGAAGGCTGACTATCTGAGCTTTTTGGGCCTACATTACAAATTGTATGTGTTAGGGAAGCATATTGCTTCCATGAGCTTTTTATACATGTTATCATAGTACAACCTTGTTTAAAAAATAGACGCTTAGGGTTGAGGTAAAAAATTATTTCATTAATAAAAAAATACAATCATTTCGTATGATTTTTTATTAGCATCAGTGATCTACAGTTAATTTTAGTCAAGTTGCTCGACCCATTTTGTATTGCCTAACTATTAAAAAGGTAGTTTTGAAGTTATCTATATACCTTGAGTGTCGATGAACATAAAACATTAAGTGGTTTCGGTTTTTTCTTACCTTTTACTTTTACAAATGGTACAGCACATGACCTGTAGTTAGTTAGTCCATCCCCGTACCTAGTATAAAATACTATTTATGTTACAAAATTTAACAGCACTTACATGAATTTTCCAATGCTCAACTTACATATTCGATAAAATTACAATCATCTATTAAGATTTGCTTTGTCTACTATATACATATCAGAACGTATACATGAGATTTTTATTTTTAGGAATTTTCATATATCATTTTTTTTATTTCTCCCATTATATCAATAATTCCATCAATATTTTCTACACTTTAATCCTTAAACCCCTATAAGCATCAACAAAGCTGACTGAAAGGGATAAACCACATTAGTTTTTCATGCATAAGGATTTAATATAAAAAATAGTTTTAAAGGCATCATAACAAAGCATAAAAACATACGGCTGGGAAGTGCACTATTTTCCTTATACAATAACACATAAGACTATTGAGCAAGCATATTGAAGCTTAAACAATATTTTCAATCATATGATGTAGATTCTATTATGTATAAACCACTAAGATCCAAAGCAAAGGCTGAAATAGTCATACCACTATGAATGAAAATTGCATATCATATTGGCTATTGACATTTTAATCTTCACCATGTGAAATACAGTTTCAGAAAATTCTACGCCAAATAGTTACCAGATACGTGTGAGAAAAAAGAGTTACAAACATTCAGTTCCATATATTTTCATTTTATACTAACTGTAATTCTAGATTTTAATGTCTATCTTCTATAATTGCATAGACCGGTCACTAAAATGAGAGGTTGCAAATATTTATGCAGTTCCAATATCTCTTACATATGACAACCGTGAAACCAAAGATGTAAACCAACCAAACGCTAAATATATCATATTTCATTCGATTGCAAATTTCAAACTTTCAAATTCCAAATCAATAAATTAAAATCTTTTTATCCTTTTCAAAAATTAAATCACAAAAACTATTATAGAATCACCTTATCTGAAGGTGAAAGAAGAGGAATTGTTGCAGCTAATATTAGACATGAATACAATTATACATACATATTCATAACATAACCATAACTAATATTATGTAAGAAATAGAAAACATAATTTGGCTTAAGCTAAATTATCTTTATCGTTAATTACCTGGTCTGGATCAAGAAGCTACTTGTGGGTAGCGGTATCCGATTTTGATGTTGATAGCCAATCATTTCTTGAGGGTAACAGTACAAAAGCAGATCCACGCCTTAGGCAAGAGATTTTGCATTGTCGAGATTTGAGTATGGTTGTGCTTAGAAAATTGGGGAACAATCTCGATTTAGGTTAAACAAAAATTGATTTTGGTCATGGGTTGAGAACAGGTAGGGTAGAGGAAAAACGATTCAGGTTTGAAAACGGGGAGAGGAAGAGAGAACGTGTGTGCGAAAGGGCGCGACCATTACACGCCTGAGGAATAACTCGATGGATTTTCAGAAAAGAGTGGCAGCCATCAACGATAGAGTGAGGAAGAACGATTGAAAAAGAACTCGCGACGGTCCAACAGAGGAAAAATATCGACAATCAGCGGTGCTCTGATCGCGCGCTCGAAGAGGGATCTGACTTCATAGGCACCTTTTAGTTTTAATATTATAGTGTGCGTGCGTGCACGCAAACCAAAACGATAGATTGCACACAGTAAGAAACGCATGCAGGTCAGATTTGCGTATGTATGTTTCATGTAATAATAGTTGGAGCCAACATGAATGTTGCTACTGACCAAAGCAGCTAGAATAGTAAGATGGTATTATAGAAAAACCCGCTTTGCCTTGCCATATAACCTTCAAGTGAAAATAGCAGCAAAACAGATGATGTAAATATATATACCAGAAACACAAAACCCGAACTGTTAACACTTGGCCTTACTTGCAATTACACTAACTCAGCCTATGCCCAAAATTTTCACTCACGCATAAAAAATATACTAACACACACACTGACACTAACGAGTATTACAAACTCCTAAGAACACAGGTACAAGAAGATAACCATAATTGGCCAACCAAATTTGAAATGTTTGATGACGAAATATACAACTACAATGATTGTTACTAGGGAGGGAGACTACAAGCATTTGAACACAAAATTAGAAGACTCTGAACAAAAAAGAACAAGGTTCCTAATTCCTAATTCAATACTCTACTTACTGCACCCTTGGGTATTATGCTTACAAGTTGCCAATAAGGTAGTTAAAACATGACAAAACAACAACAATCACAAAGTTATTACGTACTATTCGAAATAATAAATCATAAAATAATGTTCATAGCATGTTATGTTTTGGGACTTTATATACAAGGTAGTTAAAACATGACAAAACAACAACAATCACAAAGTTATTACGTACTATTCGAAATAATAAATCATAAAATAATGTTCATAGCATGTTATGCTTTGGGCTTTATATACAAGGTAGTTAAAACATGACAAAACAACAACAATCACAAAGTTATTACGTACTATTCGAAATAATAAATCATACAATAATGTTCATAGCATGTTATGCTTTGGGACTTTATATACAAATCTTTATAGAACATTTAATACAAATGTGGACGACCCCCCTCTAGTTTTGGTATCAGAGCCTAAAAGATTTCTAGGCCCATAAATTTAAAAATGAATTATAAAAAATTCAATTACTTAAATCTAGAAATTATGAATCCAATAAAAAGAATCATAACATTAGAAAAAAAACACATATGTCATATCAAAGATATTGATTATAAACATAAATTACATTCAGAAATAGAACATATGAATTCATTCACAGACTTAATTATAGAATTAAGTGAAAACTTAAACCTCTATAATGAAAAACCCTATAACCTGATGCAATTAGTGCTAGAAGGCATAATTGAGAAAAATAAATTACCAAAACAAATTTCAAACAATCATGAATATTTGAAATTAAATTTACACTAATATGGAAATAACTTTGCAAAAACTAACTGATAAATTCAAAGTTATAAAATTAAAAGAATTTCCAAATAAGAATGATATAATAAACTTAAAAAATTTAATAGAAGAAAATA
Source organism: Allium fistulosum (assembly GCA_030737815.1). NCBI lineage: Eukaryota > Viridiplantae > Streptophyta > Magnoliopsida > Asparagales > Amaryllidaceae > Allium > Allium fistulosum. The sequence goes on along the minus strand of CM060903.1, from coordinate 1,284,376,427 downwards.
AACCCAAAGACATAGAAATACATTCTAAAGAGTTAATAATGGAATTAAAAGAACAAACACAAAGAGACAAAAGCCAATTTGAAAAGCAAATACAACAAATTGAGAAGATGTTACGAGAAATTAAACACTTAATATTAAGCTAATGAGTTTCGAAAACAAATATTACCAGGAAGCAACTAAATATGTTGAATCAAACTACATGTTTAGTGATCATAACATAAATGTTGGATATAACAAAGATGATTTTCTAGGAAAAAGTGATAGAATACAAATACTACAAAATAATATGATAATAGCTATGTTAACCCAAATACAAAATAAGATAGATAATATCCAGAAGCAAATGTTTGATATAGACAAAAATGGTAAAGAACAAGAATTTGAAATAAATAAACTCACAAAATGCTTACAAAAAATGAATTTAGGACCAAATGATCCTACTATACATATAACAAGTAAAAAGACTAAAATCAATTTCCTAATGTATAAGAAACTTGATCAAATATGAATAATAGAAGACCGTCTTTTACAGGTCCATCTAGAACTTTAACATATAGACCTACAGAAACAAACACTTTATCCTCTATGGGATGGCTAGACAACATAACGAGAAGAACTAATAATACACAAGCTCAACTAGACGAGATAATAAATCTAGAAAAAGGTATAAAAGTTTTTTCTAACAGCCAACTAAATACATTAAATCCTAGAGAACTATACAGAACATGAATATTTACAATAACAACATGACTATACAGACATCATAGGGAAGAAATTCTTTCTATCCCAGATGGAAGTCAACAGACACTAAATCTAATGTCACAAGAAGCTATTAACCAATTAAAAATCCAAAAATACAAATTAATCCACCTTGGACTGATAGTCATAGGTATAAGAGGATTAACAAGACAAAAGATTGGAACAAAATTACTATTGGTATTGATAGATGACACACACCAAGATATGGACAAAGCCATATTTGGAACCATGGAAGTTGATATGAACAATAACATAGGAATTGTTTATATAGCTCCTAATTTCACCATAATCCTAAATGATTTTTATAAACATATAAAACTTATCATACAAACTAAAGGTTTTGAAAATTTTACGGGAAAAAATATACTATTAGACATCACATTTTTAGGAAAATGCATGTCGAAATATACCCCGAAAATAGAAATCAAACTTGACAAAGTCATAGAAACACTAAATTCTACAGGAATAAATTTTATAAAACCTATGGAAATAGATTCTTCCGTTCTTGCTGGACATGAATGGAATATAACAAATCATAACAACACAACAGCAACATTAAAACCAAATAATGTTGTAACATATAATAACCTAAACAAATCCATGTCCATAAGATTTAAGGATTATGGACCCTCAAATCAACAAGAAATAGAAACTGATGATGAAACCGAAGAACTAAACAGAAGAATCAATGGATAAAACAACATATCCAAAAGAACTTGAAATGGTTCTTGAACCATCTAAAATATATGAATTAGAACAAACTCTAAGATCAACAAACCAAATAAATGAAAATACATTTGTCTACATTGATGGTGAAAACAATGTAAGAATAAAAGAAATATACAATCTTGATAATTTCTTAGAAGATTCACAAGAAATGAATGTAAAAATCCAAGAACATAATATTTTAGAAGATATAATGTCAGAATTCACTGAACACATGGAATTAACAGATCATGAACAAAGTGCTAGTTCGGAAATAACATATCCAAATAGAAACCAAGATCAACCAATGCCATATGACATAGGACAACCTCCTAGAAAAGCGGTTGATCCTTGTAATAATGAAAATAAAAATATAAAAACAACTAGGAAAAGATTACCCAATGAAACATCTTTTTTTAAAGATAATTCAGTCATATTAAATGTAACAGAATGCCACCCACAATTACTAGACACATACCTAGAACAATGGACTGCTGCTATAGCTAGAGACTATATAGCAAGACACACAAATGTCAATTCTGGAGAAGAAATGATCAGAATTGCAGAAAATTACTTAGGTGATATAGCAAAAGCTATATGGGAAACCTACAAAAAGAATTTTCCAGAAGAAATAACACATTTAATTGCACAACGTAGCAACATATACAATTTTTCTTATTCCATACATACAATACTAACTGGAAGAGATGTTAATACTGGAATAACCATAAGACAACAAGAGGCAATGAGAGACCTCGAACAAATCCAACTCCTAGACTGGAAATATATAATAAAATTCTTAAAAGAATTTTTACATTATGCAACTATTTCAGGAAACTAATATAGTACTGAAGTAGGTAGCAGATTATTTTCCAAATTACCAGGAGATTTAGAAAAAGAAATACATAGATCGTGGATAAATGATTATCAAAACAAACCGGAAAACCTCCAAGAAGGATATGATAACATAGGTATAAGAATAACACATATAATTTCAGAACTAAAAAAGAAATGTACCTATATACAAATACATAGAGAATTAAAACAAAAAAATTATGGATTCTGTGGACAAATATATACACCACAACAATATGGATCTAAGAATTATAAAACGGATAATAAACCAAAATTTAAGAAAAGATATGCAAAAAAATATTTCTTGAGAAGATCTAACGCAAGAAAACCATATCTTAACAAAGAAAAACATGTAAGGAAATATAATCCAAGAAAAACATATACAAACACGATTACATGTTTTGCATGTAATGAGAAAGGACATTTGTCATCCTCATGTCCAAAAAAACATAACCTATTTACAAGAGAATCAAACTTGGTTGATTCAGTAAAAGAAGACATAATAGAAATTGCTTTAGATGTTTCTGAAACATCCACAATATATTCCATAATCTCTTTGGAAGGATTGGAAGAACAAGAACAAATTAGTTCATCTAATTATGGTTTAATTAATGAATTAACAGATTTTCAAGAGAATTTAACAAATGAACATTTACTAAATATGGTAAATAAGGATTTATGTTTTCATAATTTTAAATACAAAATGGGAACAGATACAACAAAATGTGAATTTTGTCCTTGGTATCCTGCCTTTGACAGAAGATACAAATGTACAGAATGTACAATAGAGATATGTTAAATTTGTGCAAAAAACAAATTTAACATAGAACCACCTAAGGAAACCAAACTCGTTTATACGGATAAAAATAAAATAAATGAAGATAGAATTAAATTACTTGAAGAAAGGACAAATAATATTGAAATAGAAATAGAGGAGATAAAAGAGAAATTATAACTTTAGACAAAAAGAAAGATGTTATTATTCATAATGAATCAGCATCAGGTGAAAATAATAATCATAACAATTTAAATAACATTGACAAACCAATACAAATTCCACTAATGTGTAATTCAGGAAATTTGAAAGAATTGTGTGTCCCAACAAAGCTGAATATAAAAGGATTAGAAATACAGATATTAGCTTTTATAGACACTGGAGCTACTAGTTTAACTATTTGTTCTAGTCTCATACCTTACAAATATGTAACAAAAGCAGATAAGCCAAAACAAGGTACCCAATTTGATGGAACTACCAATATTATTACAAATATTGTTAAAAACATAAACATAAGATTCACTAATACATGTGGAGAGTGGTCTCCCTATTACAACATAAAAAAACTATGGGTTTTAGAATTAAACCTAGAAGGAATAAAACTAATCCTAGGATTAGATTTTTTATTAAATGACAATGGAAGTTTTGCATTTAACAAAGATTATATAAAAATATAAAAAAAAACTACCCTAATCCCAATACTATCAGAGTATGCGCTTGAGAAGCATGGTGGGAACATAGAAACTAATACTAACACAGAAAAATGCAATTGTCCAATACCAAGCCAATGCAAAAACTTAAACCATAAGAAACAAACTAATGATGAAACTATAATCAAAGATTATGCTTATAAAAGAAAGGGAATAACAAAGGATAACCAATTTAATAAACCCTAGAACATAAGTAGAATATTAGTAACTACTGATGATATAGACCAAATTATTTCAAAATTAGAGAAACTTGAAATAATAGGTGAAAGACCTCTAAAACATTGGAATAGAAACCCTGTACAATGTAAATTAGACACAATAAATCCAGACTTAACAATAAAAACACGATCACCCAAGTATGATAATTGGATCATGGATGAATTCAAAATGCACATAAAAATATTGACAGATTTAAATGTTATTAGAAAAACAGACTTAGACATAGAACTGCTGCATTTATAGTACAGAAAGAATCAGAACGAAAAAAAGTCCAATCAAGAATGGTCATGAATTACACAAGACTAAATGATAATACCCATGAAGATGGGTATTGTATTCCAAACAAAGACGTATTAATAAACAAGATACAAGGAAAAAACTGGTTTTCCAAGTTCGACTTAAAATCAGGATTCTGGCAAGTAAAAATGCATCCTGAATCAATATCTTGGACTGCATTTACATGCAGCGAAGGTCATTATGAATGGCTAGTAATGCAACTTGGACTAAAAAATGCACCATGAATATTCTAGAGAAAAATGGATAATATTTTCCAAAACTGCAACTGTTATACGTGCGTATACATAGATGACATAATTGTGTTTTCAAAAACAAAACAAGAACATATATCACATCTATACAGCATATTAACATTAATAGAAGCAAATGGATTAATCATATCCAAGAAAAAAATAGAACTTTTTAAAAATACTATAGAATTCCTAGGAACAAAAATAGGAAAAGGACATATTGAATTACAACCTCACATAACAAGAAAAATACTAGAATTCCCAAATAAACTAGAAACCCTAACACAGTTACAAGCTTTTCTTGGTCCTGTTAATTATGCTAGACCATACATAAAAGTCTTGTCAAAATATACTGGACCATTGTACAACAAAGCAAGTCCTAAAGGAAAAAAGGAATTTAATTTCGAAGATACAAAACAAATAGAACAAATAAAAAAATTGGCTGAAGGATTGAAACCCCTAACTTTGCCTTTGAGTATAGATTATTTGATCATAGAAACAGATGGATCATCCCTAGGTTGGGGAGGAATCTTGATAAATAAACCCAGCAAATATGAAGCAAAATCAACAGACAAAATATGTAGATATTCTTCAGGGACTTACAAAGAAAAATGATACTTGACATCTTTAGACTACGAAATTCTTGCAATAATTTATGTTCTATGGGCATTCAAATTATTCATAATTTCACACAAAGAAATAACAATTAGAACAGACCGTGAAGCCATTGTAAAATACTCGGAAAATAAAAAGAAAAAAGGAATCCTTAATAACAGATGGCTAAAATTCAAAAATGCAATATTTAATTGCGGTACAAAAATAAATTGGGAACATATAAAAGGAAAGACAAAATTCCTACCTGATAAATTATCAAGAATGTTCTTATAACAAAAAACTAACAGAAACATGGTGTACAGAGAAAAAGATACAGAAATGACAACGCAAAGCCAAGACAGTAGAAAATTTCTAAAAATGTACAGAACCAATGGATTCAAGACAAATGCACCAATTACAGAAGATCAACAGAATCTATTAGACAATATCTGGAATCTAGCTATAGATCCCAAAGACAATAAACAAAAGCTAAGTATTTTGTACGCTTTGGTAAATGAATTCCAAGACAAATCTACTAAAAAACAAAGATACACTCACTATTGCTTGTTCAATGGACTGAGTACTGGGATATACTATACATGGGAAGAACTCATTGCCAAAATAGAAGAAATAGAAAAAGATCCAAGATATGGCATCCCAAAATACAAAGGATACACAAGTTGGGAAGCAGCTAAATCTACTATAGAAAAAAAATTCAGAAATAACTATGTTATTTCTGAAAGTATTAAACAAATCCTGGACATAACTACAGGAAAATTCATAAAAGAAGAAGCCTCTTCTGAAGACATACAACTTAGGCCAATGATCACATACAAGCAAAAGGCCATGACAGAAAACAAATGAAAATTGGTTTCTTTAAGCCATGTCTCACAGATAAAAGAAACCCAGACCATGATTACAAAATAAAATATTACAAATTTTGTTGATTCTTATGAAAAAGAAATCAAATGTTTGCTCTAAAAAGAAGTAAAGGCTACAAATTACAAAGCTATATATGACTTCTTTGAAAAAAGCATAGAAGTAAAAATTCCAGGGCTAAAGACAAAATGGAAAGTTATCAAAAACAAGATAATTCCATGCACAAAAAATTACGAGGATTCCAAAGATTATAGGACAGATTGCAGATGCAACATCATAACATCAACTCCTTTAGTACAGATAAATTCGCCACAATACAGATATGTTGTAAAAAAAGATATTATACTTGATCCTATTACCCTCATCAATTATGGGTTTGTAGAAAAAATATACATAGTAGAATGGACTATGGAAGAATTGCCAGAACCCCTTTCCTCAATCACAGATTATTTTACAGAAATTCTAGGAACATAATTATGCCTAGATATAACAACTACTCCCCAACACTTGGGAACAAATATCATTGATCCTGCCAGGCATATAATAAAGATCAAAGCACAAAAATTTGACCCAGAATATGAAAGCTGGAAAGAAGAAAAGAAAGATGCCAAACCTTCAGGTCAAGAAATTAACAAAGTAGCCTACGAGAATTACAGGGCGTATGTTTTAGGTCATAATATGTACTGGACACAAAAAGATGAATATAAATTCAAGCTTTATGCAGAATCTCCGATTATGAAAATATACATTTCTAATAACTTCGAAGAATTTGGGTACAAGCTTAGGCCGTTTGACATATATCATCCTAAATTTAACATGGTCAACAATTTCAAAAAACAGATGTTGCTGAAATCAGAAGAAGACCGCCACAAGACAGAAGAAGAAATTAAAGATGAAGACGAAGACCAAATATCTCTATAAAAGAGATTGGGACCCACGAATTATTCTCCACTAAAGAAAACAGCACAAAAGAAACCAAGATGTGACAACTGAGTGCACCTCTAATAAAAATAATACAGATTCCTTATATTTCTTTTTCTTTTTAGTATTTTATTTTGAGTAGGAAGCTTTATTACTTCCATTTGCCGGTTTGCTTAGGCAGATGTAAGTTAAATTATGTATTGCCCTGCTATAAAGGCAGTGGCTTAGTGTGCTTATAAGATATAGTTTTTCAGTGTAAAAATCCGCCGAAGTGAAATAATAGCTTGCTTTTCTCCTTTAATGGCCGCTCTCTTTCCCATTTTCTTTCTTACAAAAATTATGAAGAACTAAGGGCTCGTTTGGTTTCATTTTGTATTTTGAGTTTTGTGTTTTCAACTTGCACTAAGAAATAGCAAGAAATAAGAGAGAAGATTTATAATTCTTAGCCGTTGGGACGACCCACGGACAACGAAAGAGTTTGATTGTTCTTCATGCTTTTATTATCTCTCGAAACACGAAAAATAAAATAAACTTGTTTCCTATTTTATATGTTAATTTCATTTTTCAAAATTGTTTGTTTTTCAACTATACATACAACGGATGCATTTTTGTATAGACGAAAACACAAAACTAAAAAGGACAAGCCAAACGGGACCTAAACTTCTAAGAAATAGCTGAGGAAGGAACATATAAGGATTGCTAATTGAAAGATGTAAGTTTTCTTATTTTACAATATTAATTCCAAAGTTATATTGTTATTAATATGTGTCCAGATAATCATATCTCCCATAAAAAATTGACGCTATTGATGTATACATAACCATTAGTTTCCAAAAGACGTTAGTCCGTTTAAAGTTGAAGAGGTACCCGCTTTAGGCATGAGGCCGTTTTATGGGAAAATAGTAGACCTAGGACAACAAGGTGAGGAAAAGATATGTTATTTGCATTGCAATAGCAAAGGTTTTTAGGAAATAAGAATGTTTGAACATAAATTAATAACATATAAAACATGAATTAATAAAAGTATTTAAGAAATCTTAAAAATCTTTTTAGCATGAATTATCCTAGTAATTCCAGAAGGCTTTGTCTATTTCCTTAAAATAGTTCAGAAAACACTTGAAAGAGCATAAAATTTGATAAGAATGGAAAAACTACGAAAACACTTAGAAGAAAAATTTATAATTAACATAATAAAAATCATGAAAAATAACAAAGAACTTACAGAAAACCAAAAAAATGAAATATTAAATATTTTCAAACAAAAATATACGAAAGACCTGATCAACATATTTGACTGCGAAACAAATTTTTAATAACTTTAACATATTTAAAGAACCAGGAGACATAATAATAACAGAAAGATTCATGAAAGACTTCCATAAAGAATGGAAAAAATACATAATAAATAAAAACAAACCAAATATCAAATCACAGAAGAAAACGACTAGATAAATTAATATGAATATTTTTCCTAAAATTAAGAATATAGAATCATTACAAAGATACTTAGAACATAGATTTATGAGTAAACTATTAATCATATTAAAACAAACAGATCTAAGTACAGACCAACAATACATCATAGCAAAAGTTTTTAGACATAACTACACACAAAAGTTTATAGAACTAACAGATGAACCAAAAATAAACAAAGACAAGATGATAAAAAAACTTAAGAAATACTTTTTATCTAGTAGAAGAAGAAACGGAAACTCAAGTAACATACAGAATGGTAGATCTGGTATGCAACGAGTATTACAAACTCCTAAGAACACAGGTACAAGAAGATAACCATAATTGGCCAACCAGATTTGAAATGTTTGATGACGAAATATACAACTACAATGATTGTTACTAAGGAGGGAGACTACAAGAATTTGAACACAAAATTAGAAGACTTTGAACAAAAAAGAACAAGGTTCCTAATTCCTAGTTCAATACTCTACTTACTGCACCCTTGGGTATTATGCTTACAAGTTGCCAGTAAGGTAGTTAAAGCATGACAAAACAATAACAATCACAAAGTTATTACGTACTATTCGAAATAATAAATCATACAATAATGTTCATAACATGTTATGCTTTGGGACATTATATACAAATCTTTACAGAACATTTAATACAAATGTGGACGACCCCCATCTAGTTTCTTTAGTTTTTTTATCATCTTGTCTTTGTTTATTTTTGGTTCATCTGTTAGTTCTATAAACTTTTGTGTGTAGTTATATCTAAAAACTTTTGCTATGTTGTATTGTTGGTCTGTACTTAGATCTGTTTGTTTTAATATGATTAATAGTTTACTCATAAATCTATGTTCTAAGTATCTTTGTAATGATTCTATATTCTTAATTTTAGGAAAATTATTCATATTAATTTATCTTGTCGTTTTCTTCTGTGATTTGATGATTTGGTTTGTTTTTTTTATTATGTATTTTTTCCATTCTTTATGGAAGTCTTTCATGAATCTTTCTCTTATTATTATGTCTCCTGGTTCTTTAAATATGTTAAAGTTATTAAATATTTGTATAAAATTTGTTTCATAGTCAAATATGGTTATCAGGTCTTTGGTATATTTTTGTTTGAAAATATTTAATATTTCATTTTCTTGGTTTTCTTTAAGTTCTTTGTTATTTTTCATGATTTTTATTATGTTAATTATAAATTTGTCTTCTAAGTGTTTTTGTAGTTTTTACATTCTTATCAAATTTTATGCTCTTTCAAGTGTTTTCTGAACTATTTTAAGCAAATAGACACAGCCTTCTGGAATTACTAGGATAATTCATGCTAAAAAGATTTTTTAAGATTTCTTAAATACTTTTATTAATTCATGTTTTATATGTTATTAATTTATGTTCAAACATTCTTATTTCCTAAAAACCTTTGCTATTAAAATGCAAATAACATATCTTCTCCTCACCTTGTTGTCCTAGGTCTACTATTTTCCCCTAAAATGGCCTCATGCCTAAAGCGGGTACTTCTTCAACTTTAAACGGACTTACGACTTTTGGAAACTAATTGTTATGTATACATTAATAGCGTCAATTGTTTATGGGATATATGATTATCTGGACACATATTAATAACAATATAACTTTGGAATTAATATGGTAAAATAAGAAAACTTACATCTTTCTTTTAGCAATCCTTATCTGTTCCTTCCTTAGCAATGTCTTAGAAGTTTAGTTCTTCATAATTTTTGTAAGAAAGAAAATGGGAAAGAGAGCGGCCATTAAAGGAGAAAAGCAAGCTATTATTTCACTTCGGTGGATTTTTACACTGAAAAACTATATCTTACAAGCACACTAAGCCACTGCCTTTATAGTAGGGCAATACATAATTTAACTTACATCTGTCTAAGCAAACCGGCAAATGGAAGTAATAAAGCTTCCCACTCAAAATAAAATACAAAAAGAAAAAGCAATATAAGGAATTTGTCTTTTCTTTTTATTAGAGAAGCACTTAGTTGTCACATATGGGTTTCTTTTGTGCTGTCTTCTTTAGTGGAGAATAATTCATGGGTCCCAATCTCTTTTATACAGATATTTTGTCTTCATCTTCATCTTTAATTTCTTCTTCTGTCTTGTGGCGGTCTTCTACTGATTTCAGCAACATCTGTTTTTTGAAATTGTTGACCATGTTCAATTTAGGATGATATATGTCAAACGGCCTAAGCTTGTACCCAAATTCTTCGAAGTTATTAGAAATGTATATTTTCATAATCGGAGATTCTGCATAAAGCTTGAATTTATCTTCATCTTTTTGTGTCCAGTACATATTATGACCTAAAACATATTCCCTGTAATTCTCGTAGGTTACTTTGTTAATTTCTTGACCTGAAGGTTTGGCATCTTTCTTTTCTTCTTTCCAGCCTTCATATTCTGGGTCAAATTTTTGTGCTCTGATCTTCATTATATGCCTGGCAGGATCAATGATATTTGTTCCCAAGTGTGGAGGGGTAGTTGTTATATCTAGGCATAATTCAGTTCCTAGAATTTCTATAAAATAATCTGTGACTGAGGAAAGGGGTTCTGGCAATTCTGCCATAGTCCATTCTCCTATGTATATTTTTTCTATGAACCCATAATTGATGAGGGTAATAGGATCAAGTATAATATCTTTTTGTACAACATATCTGTATTGTGGCAAATTTATCTATACTAGAGGAGTTGATGTTATGATGTTGCATTTGCAATCTGTCCTGTAATCTTTGCAATCCTCGTATTTTTTGGTGCATGGAATTATCTTGTTTCTGATAACTTTCCATTTTGTCTTAAGCCCTGGAATTTTTACTTCTGTGCTTTTTTTAAAGAAGTCATATATGGCTTTGTAATTTGTAGCGTTTACTTCTTTTTGGAGTAAACATTTGATTTCTTTTTCATAAGAATCAACAAAATTTGTAATATTTTGTTTTGAAATCATGGTCTGGGTTTCTTTTATCAGTGGGACATGGCCTAAAGGAACCATTTTTCCTTTGTTTTCTGTCATGGCCTTTTGCTTGTATTTGATCATTGGCCTAAGTTGTATGTCTTCAGAAGAGGATTCTTCTTTTATGAATTTTCCTGTAGTTATGTCCAGGATTTGTTAAATACTTTTAGAAATAACATAGTTATTTCCGAATTGTTTTTCTATAGCAGATTTAGCTGCTTCCCAACTTGTGTATCCTTTGTAATTTGGGATGCCATATCTTGGATCTTTTTCTATTTATTCTATTTTGGGAATGAGTTCTTCCCATGTAGAGTATATCCCAGCACTCAGTCCATTGAACAAGCAATAGTGAGTGTATCTTTGTTTTTAGTAGATTTGTCTTGGAATTCATTTACCAAAGTGTACAAAATACTTAGTTTTTGTTTATTGTCTTTGGGATCTGTAGCTAGATTCCAAATATTGTCTAATAGATTCTGTTGATATTTTGTAATTGGTGCATTTGTCTTGAATCTGTTGGTTCTGTACATTTTGAGAAATTTTCTTCTATCTTGGCTTTGGGTTGTCATTTCTGTATATTCTTCTCTGTATATCATGTTTCTGTTAGTTTTTTGTTATAAGAACATTCTTGATAATTTGTGAGGTAGGAAGTTTGTCTTTCCTTTTATATGTTCCCAGTTTATTTTTGTACCGCAATTAAATATTGCATTTTTGAATTTTAGCCATCTGTTATTAAGGATTCCTTTTTCCTTTTATTTTCTGAGTATTTTACTATGGCTTCAAAGTCTGTTCTAATTTTTATTTCTTTGTGTGAAATTATGAATAATTTGAATGCCTCTAGGACATAAATTATTGTAGGAATTTCGTAGTCTAAAGATGTCAAGTATCCTTTTTCTTTGTAACTCTTGGAAGCATATCTACATATTTTTTCTGTTGATTTTGCTTCATATTTGCTGGGTTTATTTGTCAAGATTCCTCCCCAACCTAGGGATGATCCATCTGTTTCTATGATCAAATAATCTGTACTCAAAGGCAAAGTTAGGGGTTTCAATCCTTCAGCCAATTTTTTTATTTGTTATATTTGTTTTGTATCTTTGAAATTAAATTCCCTTTTTCCTTTAGGACTTGCTTTGTTGTACAATGGTCCAACATATTTTGATAAGTCTTTTATGTATGGTCTAGCATAATTAACAGGACCAAGAAAAGCTTGTAACTGTGTTAGGGTTTCTAGTTTATTTGGGAATTCTGGTATTTTTCTTGTTATGTGAGGTTGTAATTCAATTTGTCCTTTTCCTATTTTTGTTCCTAGGAATTCTATAGTATTTTTAAAAAGTTCTATTTTTTCTTGGATATGATTAATCCATTTGCTTCTATTAATTCTAATATGCTATATAGATGTGATATATGTTCTTGTTTTGTTTTTGAAAACACAAGTATGTCATCTATGTATACGCACGTATAACTGTTGCAGTTTTGGAAAATATTATCCATTTTTCTCTGGAATATTTGTGGTGCATTTTTTAGTCCAAATGGCATTACTAGCCATTCGTAATGTCCTTCGCTGCATGTAAATGCAGTCCAAGGTATTTGATCCAGGATGCATTTTTACTTGCCAGAATCCCGATTTTAAGTCGAACTTGGAAAACCAGTTTTTTCCTTGTATCTTGTTTATTAATACGTCTTTGTTTGGAATACAATATCCATCTTCATGGGTATTATCATTAAGTCTTGTGTAATTCATAACCATTCTTGATTGGCATCTTTTTCGTTCTGATCCTTTCTGTACTATAAATGCAGTAGTTCTATGTCTAGAGTCTGTTTCTCTAATATCATTTAAACCTGTCAATATTTTTATGTGCATTTTGAATTCATCCATGATCTAATTATCATATTTGGGTGATCCTGTTTTTATTGTTAAGTCTGGATTTATTATGTCTAATTTACATTGTACATGGTTTCTATTCCAATGTTTTAGAGGTCTTTCACCTATTATTTCAAGTTTCTCTAATTTTGAAATAATTTGGTCTATATCATCAGTAGTTACTAATATTCTACTTATGTTCTGGGGGTTTATTAATTGGTTATCCTTTGTTATTCCCTTTCTTTTATAAGCATAATCTTTTATTATAGTTTCACCATTAGTTTGTTCATTATGGTTTAAGTTTTTGCATTGGCTTGGTATTGGGCAATTGCATTTTTCTGTGTTAGTATTAGTTTCTGTGTTCCCACCACGCTTCTCAAGCGCATACTCTAATAGTATTGGGGTTAGGGTAGTTTTTTTGAAATTTGTATATAATCTTTTTTAAATGCAAAACTTCCGTTGTCATTTAATAAAAAATCTAATCCTAGGATTAGTTTTATTCCTTCTAGGTTTAATTCTAAAACCCATAGTTGTTTTATGTTGTAATAGGGAGACCACTCTCTACATGTATTAGTGAAGCTTATGTTTATATTTTTAACAATATTTGTAATAATATTGGTAGTTCCATCAAATTGGATACTTTGTTTTGGCTTATCTGCTTTTGTTACATATTTGTAAGGTATGAGACTAGAACAAATAGTTGAACTAGTAGCTCCAGTGTCTATAAAAGCTCATATCTGTATTCCTAATCCTTTTATATCCAGCTTTGTTGGGACACACAATTCTTTCAAATTTCCTGAATTACACATTAGTGGAATTTGTATTGGTTTGTCAATGTTATTTAAATTGTTATGATTATTATTTTTACCTGATGTTGATTCATTATGAATAATAACATCTTTCCTTTTGTCTAAAGTTATAATTTTCTCTTTTATCTCCTCTATTTCTATTTCAATATTATTTGTCCTTTCTTCAAGTAATTTAATTCTATCTTCATTTATTTTATTTTTATCCATATAAATGAGTTTGGTTTCCTTAGGTGGTTCTATGTTAAATTTGTTTTTCGCACAAATTTGACATATCTCTTTTGTACATTCTGTACATTTGTATCTTCTGTCAAAGGCAGGATACCAAGGACAAAATTCACATTTTGTTGTATATGTTCCCATTTTATGTTTAAAATTATGAGAACATAAATCCTTATTTACCATATTTAGGAAATGTTCATTTGTTAAATTTTCTTGAAAATCTGTTAATTCATTAATTAAACCATAATTAGATGAACTAATTTGTTTTTGTTCTTCCAATCCTTCCAAAGAGATTATGGAATATATTGTGGATGTTTCAGAAACATCTGAAGCAATTTTTATTAAGTCTTCTTTTACTGAATCAACCAAGTTTGATTCTCTTGTAAATAGGTTATGTTTTTTTGGACATGAGGATGACAAATGTCCTTTCTCATTACATGCAAAACATGTAATCGTGTTTGTATATGTTTTTCTTGGATTATATTTCCTTACATGTTTTTCTTTGTTAAGATATGGTTTTCTTGCATTAGATCTTCTCAAGAAATATATTTTGCATATCTTTTCTTAAATTTTGGTTTATTATCTATTTTATAATTTTCAGATCCATATTGTTGTGGTGTATATATTTGTCCACAGAATCCATAATTTTTTTGTTTTAATTCTCTCTGTATTTGTATATAGGTACATTTCTTTTTTAGTTCTGAAATTATATGTGTTATTCTTATACCTATGTTATCATATCCTTTTGGGAGGTTTTCCGGTTTGTTTTGATAATCATTTATCCATGATCTATGTATTTCTTTTCCTAAATCTCCTAGTAATTTGGAAAATAATCTATTACCTACTTCGGTACTATAGTAGTTTCTTGAAATAGTTGCATAATGTAAAAATTCTTTTAAAAATTTTATTATATATTTCCAGTCTAGGAGTTGGATTTGTTCGAGGTCTCTCATTGCCTCTTGTTGTCTTATGGTTATTCCAGTATTAACATCTCTTCCAGTTATTATTGTATGTATGGAATAAGAAAAATTGTATATGTTGCTACCTTGTGCAATTAAATGTTATTTCTTCTGGAAAATTCTTTTTGTATGCTCCCATATAGCTTTTGCTAAATCACCTAAGTAATTTTCTGCAATTCTGATCATTTCTTCTCCAGAATTGACATTTGTGTGTCTTGCTATATAGTCTCTAGCTATAGCGGCATAGCATTAGATTACTAGCACAATATTATTAATCACATATATATACTTTTATTAATTCATGTTTTTGTGTGTTTGCTTTCGTGTGGTTGTTTTTATGTGTTTGTTTTGGTTTGAGTTAGTGAGTGAGTCTGTGGAATTGTTCATATACATATGTGTGTGTGTGTGTGTGTATGAAAAATTCCACAGACTCACTCACTAACTCAAACCAAAACAAACACACAAAAACAACCACACGAAAGCAACTACTAAAACATGAATACAAAGTGATTCACTAACAAGGATCCTAAACATGCACTGCTGCTTTACATAAGAATAATAAAATGCAGACACACGTCTACCTAAGTTTGGAGACATTAAAACACAGACTGATATTTTTACAGTACACATAATTGCACGGGGGTATGCAAAATAGGATGAGGAAAAAACGGCTGCTGCTAACTAATTCCTGATAAAGTGAAGAGAATACTTTCTAAGTCTAAAATTTTCATGCCGTAAGAACCAACATGATGTGACAAGATGAACATTAGGGGCAGTTGTTGCTTTAACTAAAATTGAGGCGAACATGGACAAGTCGAAAAGGGAAGTTAACTTGACTGAAGCTTGGGGTTGCATTAACATAACATAAATGCGAATTGCTCAAACAAAATATGCAAATACGATGTATATGTACACTTGCACAAACTAATGCATACAAGAAATTCGATCACAGAGAACTCGACCAATTAGCATAAAAATGATAAGAACATAGATTCGTGAGCGATGATCACTCACCTGGTATCCACTTTTCTACTTTCTCCCTGAATTTACACTTTAGCATATTTCCCAATGCTCAATCAATTAATTATCTTAGCGTTTCTTATTGCTAAATGGTGAAGAAGCATATCAAGAAGCTCCTTTTCAGATTTTATAATTTTTACCCATTAATTTTAATTGTTTGGAAATTTTGAAGTATGAAGGTGTATAATTTTTGCAATTAGCTCCAGGAAGAAGTTTTCAATGTTAAGGGAAAAATATATTTCGTACATATATCGTGATGGGTAAGAATGATCCGAAAAAGATGTTGGGCTTTATAGATATGTTTGGATCAAACTATTATAAATATTAAGCAATTATAAGTATAATTTTTGTTTCCTTCTTGTTGGCCACAAACAAAATTCCATACTATTTTAAATAAATAAAAATTCCCATCTAAAATCACTTCTTTACTAAATTTAATATTACATTTCAACTATATCACATTTATAAAATTTATTTTCACATTACATCTTATTTCAATTTACTCATTTTATTATCACAATTTAAATTCTTCTATTAGGTAATTACAAAACCAATATCAATTAAACCATCGAACTCTCATTTAATTAAATAAATTCCTATTATTGACGTTAATTAATTACAACTTAAAAATCGGGTTGTCACATTTTACTTTCTGCATTTATACTTATCTATGTTTGCATCTGTGATTGTTCATTCTGCATTGTTTAATAATAATCTTGAAAGAATTTTAAAAAGATTCATATAAGTTAGTAAACACTATTCACCTCCCCCTCTATTATTTAATTAGCCTTAAGATGCTTACTTCCGCAACCCACACCAAATTTCATCTATAACTTATATGCTTTCTTCCAAAGTCTTGTCACAAGTCATGCAACTCCGTTCAAGTCCATACTAAGTACATAGACATGGATCACGTATGTTTCTTGTTTTCAAAACAAGAATTAAACAATTGTTTTTAACAATGTCAATAACTATTCAACAACTTAAACACAGTCAAAACATAACATATATATGTAATTTTTCATTCAAAGATGTACGTCAACTCACCTTTAACCCAACAAACAACCAAGTCCAAACACCCAAGTCAAACCTCCACCTGGCAACCACCTTTCCTTCTCTTCCTTCCTTTCTTTTACTTGATTTTGCCCGCCTTTTCCTTGATATTGTTCACAGCCATTGCCTAGGTGGAGAGCATGGATTCACTGCTTTATATTTTGATATGGTGGAAGGTGTTTTGATATTTCCACAAGGCTCCACTCCAAATTTGAGATGATTTGGACAAGATTTGCAAAAAATTTCTCTAGAATATAAGAGAAGAAGAAGCCATGGATTTTCTTACTTTAAGCTTTGTGAATTTGTGAATGATATACAAGGGTGTGCCTCTCCTTATATAGATAATGAATGGTGCTCTTTAAGCTTGCATTCACCCCCCCCCCTTTCATGCCATAGAAGACTCACCTTCCATCGCTTCTCCTTTACATCACTTCTCCTTTATGATAATTACCATTTTACCGCTCTTATGATAATATCTCTTATCCGTTAGAATATTCTAGAACCTACCATAATTCATGAAGAGGTGTGTGTATGTTAATTAGTTACTAATGTGCTTATTTGATCATTAGACAAGTACCAAAGAATACGCAACTTATATTGATTGAAAAGCTGTTTACCGATAGCGTTTTTCGATTACATTATCGATTTTTCTTCAAAGAATATATTTTTGTAAACAATTTTCAAAAACAAGTTTCTTTTCATTATCCATTAATTAGATGATGTCTAACAAGGTTATAAAATCATAACAAAACGTTACGGTATTCAAAGTCGTAGTGTTCGAATTTCGGGATCGCTATATAATAGCATCATTTTGAGACCGTATGGATTGCCATAATGATGAAACCAACCATTCATTAAGTTTAACATATAGTAATATGATAGATAATGTGTAGTGTGTAGCACATAAATCATATCAAATACCACTAAGGCGCATTCGTATATGGATTTTCCCATGGAGATCTCGTCGATCTAGCCGCATCCGAACTCCATGACAAGGATCAAAACTACCTTCTGAGCATCGTATATCTCTATATAGGATATACTCTAAGGTAAACATAACTGGATCACCTTCGATGGGCAATCTGAGTCATAGCAACTCCCGCTAGCAACAATCGATAAGCATCTCTAAATATGGAGTTGATATACCCTTGAGGTCAGCTAAACCCCTTGGCCATGTCCCTTCTCTATTTTATGTCATTTAACCTATGTCGAGGCTACGTTCAGCATTTTTCATACGAGTCTTCATCACTTGAACAGAACATGAATCCCTAAATGGATTCCATCATCTCGAACAGATCATGAATCACTACATGGATTCGAGCATCTCGATCAGATCTCAAATCTCTACATAGATTCCCCGCATAAGTCCTCCAACGAATGTTAATGATGTCCTCTCTCTTGGAATACTCTCAAGATAGACAGTCCTCCGTGATAGCACCGTTTGAAATATTAACTCCGACCTTTCCCTTGGACTTAACTCTATGACAGTTTAACTCTATAACATTCCACTTTACAATCGCTTCCAGAACATATATCGCATATATGGTTTTGAAGTGTTTATAGATTTGAGTCATCTTATATAAGTACACTCTTTCTGCTTACCAAACTCTCCAAAACCAATAGATAAATCCCAGGTTAACTCAATTTCGGTTCTCTCAGAAGTAAACGAAAGCTAGAGACGTTTCATACCAATATTCCTCCTTGGGGGTTCTCATTGGTATAAAATCACGAAGCCTTTCGATGACTTCTTAAGTTATATTTGGTCAGCTTTGATAGTTGACTAATCGATTATCTAGTCAAAACAGTTGCTTATACAAATCAATATTCATACTCTTAACTTGTTTCTGACATTCCAACTTAACTATTCCTCATCCAAGAGCGAAGCCAGGTAAATTAGAGCACAGGTTGCATCATAGCCTTGCCTAGACACTTCATTCTTGAATCTCACAAATAGATAAGTCTACCTCGTGATCTTTTAGTGTTAAGTATAGTATTAATGATTTCCATAAACAAGTAAGAAATCAAAACGATTAACATGTTTCCAACATTTTCCGACTTACTATTACTCAGTCAAGAGGGAAGCCAGTAGGTTAGAGCTCTATTGCTTATATCCATACTCGAACATCAATCTTAACTCTCACAAATAGATAAGCCTTACTTCGTTAGTTTTTAGTGCTAAGCATAGTTAATTACTTTTCAAACAAGCTATTAAACAATTAATCATTTGGCCATTAGGCAATTCTATCCCCTTTCCAAACCTTTTGTTTATACTTTTAAAAATCGTTTTACAATGAAATATACATATAGTAACTTATCTACTAAAACTTGTTATGCAAGTAAATAGGTCAAAAGATATTTTATTACATAAGATATAAAATAGTCAACATATTTTATAAAAACTATATATAGTTAAAAATTATTTTAAAATACTTTATAATACTTATAATAGGTTTTAAAACGTTTTCTTAAAATATTACTTGAAAATAATAGCTTTACAATTTCCTTAAAACTTGAAAATTCAAGTTTTTATTATAAAATCATCTTCTTTAATAATTCACAACTAATTCTTAAAAACATATAAATATCTCAAACCACTTTTGAAATACTCTAATATGAGTTGGTAAACACTTGTAAAAAGAATAAAACAAAATACTTAAAATTAAATATCTTTTCAAACCTTTAAAGTCCAAAAAAGGCTAAACTGGGCAGTTTTGCACAAGTGAAGTTTTGGCCACTTTTCGAGATGTTACTTAATGTTTTTCTATCCAAAATTTTTATGGAAACAAAAATACATATAAAAAATTATAAATACAGTGGGAAACTCTTAAGGATCTCTCTACAATATTCCATAGAAATCGCCAAAAACAAGGCAATTCCAAACTGCATCTATAGCGTCTATCGCTATAAGTGCACTTTCAAATCTGGGTCTGATCTAAACCAAAGTCCATCTATAACCTATGTGCTTTGTTCCAAGGTCTTTTCACAAGTCATACAAGTCCATTCATATCCATTCCAAGTCCATAGACATGGATCACATATACTTCTTGTTTTCAAAACAAGAATCAAACCAATGTTTTCAACAATGTCAATAATAATTCAACAACTTAAACACAATCAAACACAACAGATATATGTTATATTTTCCATTCAAAGAGGTGTGTTAACTCACCTTTGACCCAACAACAACCAATATCCAAGCTAACAATGTCCAAACCCAACCTTGCAACACCTTTCTCCTTCCTCCTCTTGCTTTCCACTTGATTTTCCTCCCTCCACTACACTCCTTTATTTGCGGCCTTCCAAGGAAAAGGAGTGTTGCTTTCTTTCTTCAACTTATAACTTGGTAGGATGTTTTGCAATGTTGTGGTAAGGATTCACTCTTAATTTGAGTTGATTTGGATTTGATTTCCTATTATTTTGTTTTAGGAATTTAGAGATGAAGAAGAAGAAGAAGCCATTAAAGCGAGCTTGGTTTGGTTTGTGATTTATTACTAAGGGCGTGCCCCTTTTTTTTATAAGCTTCATATGGTGTTGCCTAAGCTTTCCTTCATCCCTCCCAACTATGCCATGGAAGACTCACCTCCCAACGCTTCTCATTTACATCACTTCTCCTTTATGCTAACCACCATTATATCCCTCTCATGATAATATCTCTTATCTTAATGGAAGCTTCTAGAATGTTCGATGCTTCATGAAGAGGGGTGTGCATGTTAATTAGTTGCTAATATTAATTTGATCATTAGACAAGTGCCAAAGAGTTCTAACAACCTATATCGATCGAGAAGTTGTTCACCGATAAACCGATTTTTGGTCACGTTATCGATTTTTCTTCAAAGAATATATTTTGTAGACAAGTTTCAAAAACAAGTTTTTTACCATTATTCATTAACTAAATTTTCTAACAAGGTTATAAAATCATATTTATAACACCTGATTATATTTAAAATAGTTTCGATATTCCAAGATGAAGTGTTCGAATTTTAGGGTCGCTACATTCTTCCCCACTTAGAACATTTTGTCCTCGAAATTCAAATAAGAACGATAATCAAAGAAGATAGAAGAAACAAGATACATATATAGAGTACTGCTGAAACTATATACAAACTAAATTGCAAACCAAAATGCATACTAAGCGACTCCACCTCAAGTGGTGAGTACACTACAAAAGATGTATGATACTATAATAAGAAGGAATCCTAGTCTATAAGCAACCCTGGATGGATCTCCTTCAAACTGTCCTCCGTCTTATTTGTACCATCCCGAGAATCCTTGCTCCTCGGCACTTCTAACCTTAACAAAGGAACAAGCACATAAATACTCAAATAGTATTCACAATTACTGGCAACCAATGCTCATGGTTTACACAGGTTTAACATTATCCAATTGTCACGATAAACCATCTACTAAGCATACCTTACGCTCAACTGCCTAAGGTCATTACTTAGATAATTATTCATGTCGCCTCATAATAAATTGAAGTGTCATTCCCCGAACTCTTTTATGCCAACATAACATATTATACAAATGACTAAAGTCCGTCCGATGTACATATATCATCCATACACAATATTCGATCTAATCACTTGTTCGGTCACATAAATTACACTTCCATACTAGTATAGATCACTTGAACTCTCTAGTACAGACTCCGATATGGTTCCTTGATTAGAAACCTCTATTCTCCTTGCATAGTCATATACTATGGTAGAAAACATCAGGATTGTATCACGAATCCATCTCAAGTGTTCGCCGTCAAGAATCGAGTGAAAAATCCTTGTTCGGACCAGTGTAAACCACCTTGAAAACATGTACTCGATTACTGGATCAAGAACAGTTATGCGAATAAAACGATCTACGTACAACTTACGTATTTATCCTATTGGTTTCTCAACTACACCAATTCCTTTTTAACCACATTCATTTATACAAATAGTATGTCATTTAATACTAAATCATTCATGCATTGTTTCGTAAATCGTAACTTTGAGTTTATCCATATTTTATAACTTAAGTTCGCACTCGTATAATACTCCATTACATTCTAAGAGTATATATAAACATCTAATTCATCTTATTTAACAAGGATGATCAATAATTTGAACTTGTTTTAACTTGCTACCTTTTCAAATTTAAGTGTTACATAGCTCAACTTTATATTTTAAAAAACACTTAACTATAAGTTCTATAACAATTCGAAAGTTCTCAACTATCAAAAATCATCGAAAAATTCCATTTCATTTTAACAATTGAAAACTATCAAACAACATATTATATTGTGATGCACCTACCATACTTTCCTAATGCATAGACTACGTGTATCCATGCAATAACTTAACAAGAAAACATTAGAACTAAATAAGAGTTTTTATTGCAAACCATTTTGAAATAATATATACATATAACTTTTGCATATCAAACCTTACTTTGGGATTAAATTAAAATCCATCACCAAAACAACTTTGTAGCATCCCTTAATCAAAATCCCAAAAATGAGCAAATGTTGCAATCATCACCGAAATTATTTTCAAGCGAAAGAAGAGAATTCAGTACATCCAAACCATACTTTAGGTATTTAACCAATATCATTTTAAAGCGGTATCAAATACTTCATATAATAATACTAAGTGTCATGACCTTAATTCCCTAAACCAATTTCCCAAATATTTACTTTCAAATAATACTATTATTATTTTCACCAAAATCTTGAAAAACATTTTCAAAGACATCGAGATTTAAGTTCTCAAATTCTTTGTTTCCTTTCAATTTATAAACCACATTTTATAAACCATACTTATATAAAATTACTTTCTTATATAAATCTTTTCACAAATATTAATTTCCTAAAAGATTCCATCTTTCCCTTTGATTATAGTAAACATCTTTTACTAACTTTATAACTTTTAATCCAACATTATCATTGAACGTATTATAGTCAATCCGTGAAACTTAATTCATAAGTTGTTCGTTTCAATGTTTCCACAATTATTGTCTACCCAACCTTAATGTAGAAAGGTAAAACTGCTCATAAACTGGTTGAGCACAAACCAACAACAAACAATAGTCAATGTTTCTAACATGCCGAGCTTGGCTAAACAATCAAGGTTACGAGGTATTAAACTAAGAGAAGCACTAGAGTCAAACAAACACAAATTGGAAAGCTAGCTAGTATACCCTCAAGAATCTGCTTCCCCTTCTCAGCTGCAGAACTAGCAAAGACCCTAGGTTGCTCCTCTTTCTTGAGCATGGTACAATTGATAAAATGGCCAGGTTGATGGCGATTGTAGCAAATCTTCAATGCAAACTGCGGTACCTCCCTTGTTGACGCCTTTACCATCTGTCCACCCCCTTTCTTAGAGTTTTTAGCAAAGTGGCCCTTGTGCCCACACTAATGGAAAACAAGGTTGGACATAAACTTCGATTGCTGAAAATTTTACTTATTGCTCCCAACTGTTATAGAAGCAAGAGGCTTTGGTGCAGAAACAACAGGCTTCGGTGCCAAACTCTCAAACCTCTATCCCCTATTCACCAAATTCACAAAAGACCCCATAAGGTAATTAGTCATATCTCTCTTAAACTTGGGACACATACCTCCTACAAACATCTTATTCTTCTTAAGTGGCGTGTTAACCAACCCTAACCCAAAAATGAGACAATGCAATGAACCGGTTCTCATACTCCGCCATAGCCATGGCCCCCTGCTTCAGATCTAAGAAGCTCCTAAATAACAAAGTCTTTCGGACTTCCGGAGAAAAATTCATCTCAAACTCATCTTTAAATTAGGCCCAAGAGAAGTTGTCCTCTTGGACATCAGCTATAATAGAACTCCACCAACCGATGGATGCATCCGTCAGATGTCGCGACGCCAATCTACGCTTCACTGCATCATCTAGTTCTATATCTCCAAATATCCAGTCGCATAGTCTGAGCCAAGGCTAGACTTCTATAATTTTCTTTGTACTACCAAACCTCTTACCCCCAGCCTCTCATAATCACGGCAAAGCAAAGAAAAACTCATCTGAGTTCTGATCGGCACGATCTACCCTATGACATTCTCCCTCGGTTCCTCAACTGAAGCAACATTCCTCAGAGTTCAATCCTCGCAATTCATGATAGTACTACCCCGACCACCTCTAGCATTGGAAACTTTAGTACTCATGGTTCCTACTACCTAATCAAAGCGAAACATCTTTAGGAAAATAAAGTATAAAGTTACTTCTAAGAGAGGGTTTCGAAGAAAGAGATATTCCTAAGGAATAATTTAAAAGTCTAGTATTCAAAATACAAATACGCTCTCATATGTATAATACACTCAACTAATTCAAGGGTTTTGCTTACCCTATCTCTAATGAGCCATACACAACCAAAGCCATGGTGTTTGCTCAACCTTGAGCTCTGATACCAAATGTAACGACCCGACTTTTCAACCCTCGAATGTTGACGCTAAATACATTCATGGTATTCGTGTTTCGAGCACCCAAGTGCTGGAAAGACAGAAAGTTAGGGAAAAATAAAATAAAAAAGAAGAAGAATAGAACGAGAAAGGAAGAACACAAGATCAGAATCTCACAACAAAACGGTAATATATAATATCAAAGGAACATTACAAAGGGTTACTCTGAATATAGAAATTTTAGAGTTACTAAAACCTGAGTACTATCATTAGAATGGACAATTATAACTGCTTGTCCTCACAATGTTGATATATACAATATAGGAATGCAGCAGAAATAAGAATACTATGAAAGATAATCATCCAGCTCTTCTCCATAAGCTCATAACTAAATCTGGAAACGTACATGGGGCTAACCCAAGTAATATAAGAAAATGACACCCGGATCAGTCTGGTAACCAGCGTGAGAAACTCAAGAAATAACAGTGACATAAAATAGCACCTTTTTGAGACCGTATGGATTACCGTTATGGTTTTCCCCTCAAATGAAACCAACCATTCATTAAGTTTAACATACAACGTATGATAGATAACCTCTAGTGTGTAGCATATAAATCATATTAAATAGTTGTTGTGTGAATGCCACAACAATAATAGGTATACAATCAATACCACTAAGGCACATTTATATATGGATTTCTCCATGGAGATCTCCTCGGTCTGGCCGCATCCGAACTCTATGACAAGGATCAGAAACTACCTTCCAAGCATCGTATATCTCTAGATAGGATATACTCTAAGGTAAACATAACTAGATCACCCTCAGTGTGTGCTTTGAGTCATATCAACTCCCGCTAGCAACAATCGATAATCATCTTTATATATGTAATTAATATACCCTCGAGGTTAGCCAAACTCCCTGCCCATGTCCCTCCTCTATTTTCTGTCATTTTTTCAATGTCAAGGCTACGTTCGGCATCTTCCATACGAGTCTTCATCACTCATACATAACACGAATCCACAAATGGATTCCATCATCTTGAACTGATCACGAATCACTACATGGATTCGAGCATCTCGATTAGATCTCGAATCTCCACACAGGTTCCCCATATAAGTCCTCCCACGAATACTAACGCTATCTTCTCTCTTAGAATACTCCTCAAGATAGATAGTCCCCTACGATAGAATCGTGCAAACTATTAACGTTGATCTTTCCCTTGGACTTAACCTTAGGATAGACAGTTGAACTCTATAACATTCCACTTCACAACCACTTCTAGAACATAGATCGCGTATATGGTTGTTATCCCACCTTTTGTGCATAGCGACTCAACTGCTAAAAGAAGAAGCCACGATTTAGCGAGTTAACAAAACAATGAGTTAAGTACCCTGAAAACTCCGAGCGACTTAGCCATTCGCAGTCCCCAGCGACCTACGACCTATAGCATCAAGCGACTTAACTGTTCATGGTTCCCAGTGACCTACGACCTATAGCATCTGGCTTACACGACTCAGCTATTTAAGGAGCTCCGCGACCTAACGAGTTAAGGAAGAAACGACTTAATGATCTAAAGACACCAGAGACTCAATGACTTAAGAAGCTACGCGACTTAACGACCTAAAGCATAGAGCGGCTCAACATGGCGCGACCTAACTTCCTAACGACCTAACTTCCTAGCGACCTAACTTCCTAACGACCTAACTTCCTAACGACTTAACCTTCTATGCAACAACATACTAAGTCGCTCACAGCCTATATCTCGTCCAGGACAGCTCCACTAAGTCGCTAACGACTTATGCTACCTCAGAATCACCCTAGGTCGCAACACCTTAGGTCGCTAACGACCTACGACCTACGACCTACGACTTACCTCCAGATTTCCCTATAAATAACCACCTGCTCCACATTGAACGGGGACTTGTCCGGGGACTTTTGGGGGGGGGACTTTCCAGACTTTGACACGCCGACACTCTGCTGTTTTCTCGACTCCTTCTTCACTTGCTTCAACGAACTTTTAGGGATAAGATCTAAATCATTCAACATAAAGATAAAGAGCCTATCTAGATCGATGTTCTGGCGACTGGTCTTAATGGTGTTGTAATCTACGTGTTTCAATCGCATTGTAATCAAAGAATGATGGAAAAGTTGCTTGTTCTAATTGTGTTGTAATCATAGAGTGATTGTAAAGTTTGTAATCGAAGAGTGATTGTAAAGTTTGTAATCGAGTCAGTGATAGAGGATGTAAAGTGGACGTAGGCTTGACTTTGATCCGAACCACTATAAAAATTGCTGTCTTTTTTACCTTTTCTGTGATTTTCTGTTTACTTTTAGTTCCCGTACAAACGGGTGGTGCTTTCACTTTATTACTACTTACACCGGGGTGTTAGCGTTCATTTTTGAGCGTTAACATTTGGTGCTTTCACTGAGAGCTTGAACTCGGGGATTCTACTACTTGGAAGTTGAGTTTGAAGGTTTAAGAGTTTAGATCTGGAAAACTATGACAAGGCAATCAAACAGACGACAAAGACCGGAAAGAAGTCAACACGAGGGAAGTCAAGAGGCTTCCTCAGGAGCGAACCGAACTTCAGTCTTCATCACCAGGGATGAGATAGAGACAATGATGAGAAGACAAGAAGAAATGATCTAGAATCTGTTTCAACAGATCGGGCAACTTGGAGCCCAAAATCATAAACCAGATAGAGCGAGACCATCAGGGGTAGCCCCTGGGCTAAGGGGCATCCCCCAGGAACATGTTGATCCAACCTTAGGCAGGATACCAACCGACACTAGGCCACTAAGAGCTACCAGAGGAACAGAAACCCAGCCAGAAGAACGAATTCCGGAATTCCCTCGTGAGCTCGGGGGGCAGGTCGAAGGCAATGAACGAGAACTATAGCTTAGAGATAATGACAGTTTAGCAGAGATGGTCAGGCGGGCTATGAGAGGCGGATTGGTAAACAAAGACCTGGAGGATGTGAATAGGAGTCCATTTACCACGGCGATCAGGCAAGCTAGGAACCCACCAGATTTTAAGTTACCATCATTGGATATGTATAATGGGAGGATAGATCGTACGGTTCATCTGACAAAGTATATGAGGCATATGAAAGTGCCGGGGGCATCAGAGGAGGTCATGGCCCGGTGCTTTCCATTATACCTGGCAGATATTGCAGCATTATGGTTTAGACAACTTGAGAGTGAGTCTATTGGAACATGGAATGATTTGACTGGAAGGTTTATGAGACAATTCAGGGTCCACATTTCGAGGCCCAAGAATGTGATGAGTTTGGCGGCACTGAAGCAAAGAACTGGAGAATCTTTGAGAAGATTTTTGACGCGATTCAACGTAGCTACAACATCGGTGGATCGACCAGATCCGTCCATGGTTTTGATGGCAGCTGTATCGGGCATAGCTTATGGCATCGAATTCAAAAATTCACTAACAAGAGATCCCCCTATGGATCTATGGGAGTTTTATCATGAGGCTGAAGGATTCTTACGATTAGAAGACGCAAATGCTGAAAGAGAAGAAGGAGAAGGGATAGAAGTTTATGCACTCAGAGGCGGAAAACCTCTTGCAAAGGATTTTTACAAAGATAAAGGAAAGCGGAAAGCAGAAGATAATGATGATAGGTCGAAGCAGGCTCGAAGGGAGCCACGTTTCGCCACTTATTCGGAATTGAATGAGAGCTTGGAACGAATTTACCAAGATACTAAGGAACAAGTTTCTTATCGCAAACCAATGAGTAGAGATCCAACCAACAATGAAAGAAAGTCAGACAAGTACTGCTTATTCCACGAGTTAAATGGTCATAACACAAATGATTGCAGACACTTGAAGGATGAAGTTGAGTGGCAGATCCGGAATGGTCTACTACCACAATATGTGAAAAGGAGAGCAACAACGATGGAGCGGGAGCAGCCACCACCTGCATCTACTGATGACGCCTCAGGGTCGAGATGTCAACTTGTCATCAATTGATTGGTGTAATGACGAATAAGTAGCAAACTCCACACCAACGCGATTTAGTATTTTACACATGTACAGGACCGCGAACGATCCTCAGGCATGCTCTGATATGACTACTAATCGCATCGGTGTAGGTGTTTACACTTTGACGTCTCTGTTTTTGCTTTTGTTTTCCATTTTTCATGCTTAGACTTGATTCTGTTTGACATTTCTGCCAAAAACTTATTTTCAATGAAAAAATGCTACTTGTGATTCCATAACGGCTAAGCCACTTACACATGTACGGGATCGCGAACGGTCCCTAGGCATGCTCTGAGTTGGTGATAAACCGTCGCAACAAACAATCCAGAAACTCACCCGAACGTGAAATCTGGTATTGATGATGCTAAGTCCCCCCCCCGGGCACATATAAACTCACCGCGAACGGCACTCGACCGCGAACGGTCACAACTCGCCGCGAACGGCACTCGACCGCGAACGGTCACAACTCGCCGCGAACGGCACTCGACCGCGAACGGTCACAACTCGCCGCGAACGGCACTCGACCGCGAACGGTCACAACTCGCCTCGAACGGCACCCCTCGCCTCGAACGGCACATAATCGTGAACGGTCATCATTTGAGGACATATAAAAATGCTTGATCGCGAACGGTCGCATTCCACCTCAAATGGCTTGATCGCGAACGGTCGTCATTTGAAGACATATAAAAATGCTTGATCGCGAACGGTCGCATTCCACCTCAAATGGCTTGATCGCGAACGGTCGTCATTTGAGGACATATAAAAATGCTTGATCGCGAACGGTCGCATTCCACCTCAAATGGCTTGATCTCGAACGGTCGTCATTTGAGGTCATATAAATACACTAGATCGCGAACGGTCGCATTCCACCTCAAATGGCTCGATCGCGAACGATCGTCATTTGAGGTCATATAAAACTGTCAAACTCTTTGCAGGTTGTACCACAGGTCATCAACAGGATATGAACGTCCGGCTTATAGCATTACAAAACACACCTTCCTCTCGCAAGGCATGTTTTGGGGGGCAAGTGTTATCCCACCTTTTGTGCATAGCGACTCAACTGCTAAAAGAAGAAGCCACGATTTAGCGAGTTAACAAAACAACGAGTTAATTACCCTGAAAACTCCGAGCAACTTAGCCATTCGCAGTCCCCAGCGAACTACGACCTATAGCATCAAGCGACTTAACTGTTCATGGTTCCCAGCGACCTACGACCTATAGCATCTGGCTTACACGACTTAGCTATTTAAGGAGCTCCGCGACCTAACGAGTTAAGGAAGAAACGACTTAATGATCTAAAGACACCAGAGACTCAACGACTTAAGAAGCTACACGACTTAACGACCTAAAGCATAGAGCGGCTCAACATGGCGCGACCTAACTTCCTAACGACCTAACTTCCTAGCGACCTAACTTCCTAACGACCTAACTTCCTAACTTCCTAACGACCTAACTTCCTAATGACTTAACCTTCTATGCAACAACATACTAAGTCGCTCACAGCCTATATCTCGTCCAGGACAGCTCCACTAAGTCGCTAACGACTTATGCTACCTCAGAATCACCCTAGGTCGCAACACCTTAGGTCGCTGACGACCTACGACCTTCGACCTACGACTTACCTCCAGATTTCCCTATAAATAACCACCTGCTCCACATTGAACGGGGACTTGTCCGGGGACTTTTGGGGGGGGGACTTTCCAGACTTTGACACGCCGACACTCTGCTGTTTTCTCGACTCCTTCTTCACTTGCTTCAACGAACTTTTGGGGATAAGATCTAAATCATTCAACATAAAGATAAAGAGCCTGTCTAGATCGATGTTCTGGCGACTGGTCTTAATGGTGTTGTAATCTACGTGTTTCAATCGCGTTGTAATCAAAGAATGATGGAAAAGTTGCTTGTTCTAATTGTGTTGTAATCAGAGAGTGATTGTAAAGTTTGTAATCGAAGAGTGATTGTAAAGTTTGTAATCGAGTCAGTGATAGAGGATGTAAAGTGGACGTAGGCTTGACTTTGAGCCAAACCACTATAAAAATTGCTGTCTTTTTTACTTTTTCTGCGATTTTCTGTTTACTTTTAGTTCCCGTACAAACGGGTGGTGCTTTCACTTTATTACTACTTACACCGGGGTGTTAGCATTCATTTTTGAGCGTTAACAATGGTTTTGAAGAGAGTCATCTTATATAAGTACACTCTTTTCGCTTACCAGACTCTCCAAACCAATTGATGAATTCTCGGTTAACTCAATTCCGGTTCTCTTAGAAGTAAACGAAAGCTAGAGACGTTTAATACCAATACTCCTCCCCGGGGGTTCTCATTGGTGTGAAATCGTGAAGCCTTTCGATAACTTCTTAAGTTATATTTGGGCAACTTCGATAGTCGACTAATCGACTATCTAGTCAAAACTATTGCTTATACAACCAATATTCGTATGCTTAACTCATTTCCAACAATCTTATTTAACTATTCCTTATCCAAATGTGAAGCCAGGTAAGTTAGAGCACTTGTTGCACTAAAGCCTTGCCTAGACTCTTCATTCTAGAATCTCACAAATAGATAAGTCTATGTAGTCGGCTTTTAGTGTTAAGTACAATTTTAATGATTTCCATAAACAAGTTAAATCAACATGATTAACACGTTTTTGACATATTGAGACTTACTATTCCTCGATCAAGAGGGAAGTCGGTAGGTTAGAGCTTTATTGCTTATATCTCTACTCGAACATCAATCTTAACTCTCATACATAGATAAGCCTTACTTTATTGGCTTTTAGTGTTAAGCATAGTTAATTACTTTTCAAATAAACAATTAAACAATTAATCATTTGCCATTAAGCAATTCTAACCCCTTTCTAAACCTTTTGTTTACACTTTTAAAACTCTTTTTAAAATGATATGAATGTATAATATTTTATTTAGCAAAATTTGATATGTAAATAAACAAGTCAAAAGATATTTTATTACATAAGATATAAAATAATCAACATATTTTCTTAATATTATATATATATACTTATAATTGTTTTAAAAATACTTATAATAGGATTTAGAATATTTTCTCAAAATATTTCTTGAAAATAACAACTTTACAATTTCCTTAAAAACTTGAAAAACAAGTTTTCATTATAAAATCTTCTTCTTTAAAATTTACAACTAATTCTTAAAAATACATAAATATCTCAAACCACTTTAGAAATACTCTAATATGAGTTAGTAAACACTTCTAAAAAGAATGAAATAAAATACTTAAAACTATATATCTTTTCAAACCTTTAAAGTCCAAAAATCAAAGCTGAACGAGGCAGTTTTGCACAAGTGAAGTTTTGGCCACCTTTCGAGATGTTACTTAACTTTTTACTATTCAAAATTTTTATGGCTATAAACATACATATAAAACATTATAAATACGATGAGAAACCATTAAGGATCTCTCTACAAAATTCCATAGAAATCGCCACCAAGCTGCATCTATAACTCCTATCGCTATAAGTACACTTTCAAATCCAAGTTCGATATAAACCTAAGTCTATCTATAACCTATGTGCCTTGTTCCTAGGTCTTTTCACAAGTCATATAGGCCTATTCAAGTCCATTCCAAGACAACAAATATGGATCACATATACTTTTTGTTTTCAAAACAAGAACCAAACCAATGTTTTCAATAATGTCAATAACAATTTAACAACTTAAATACAATCAAACACAATATATATATGTTATATTTTCCATTCAAAGAGGTGTTGTTAACTCACCTTTAACCCAACAACAACCAAGATCCAAGCTAACGGAGTCCAAAACCAACCTTGCAACACCTTTCTCCTTCCTCCTCTTGCTTTCTACTTGCTTTTCCTCCCTCCACTCCACCCCTTTGCTCACGGCCTTCCAAGGTAGGGAGAGTGTGGCTTTGTTTCTTTAACTTCTAACTAGGTAGGATGTTTTGCAATGTTTTATTAAGACTTCTCTCTAAATTTGAGTTGATTTGGATTTGCAATTATTTTGCTTTAGGAATTTAGAGATGATGAAGAAGAAGCCATTAAACAGAGCTTGGTTTTGGTTTGTGAATTTGTGATTTATTCCTAAGGGTGTGCCCTTCCTTTTATAAGCTTCATATGATGTTTCCAAAGCTTGCCTTCACCCCTCCACCATGCCATGGAAGACTCACCTTCCATCACTTCTCCTTTATATCACTTCTCCTTTATATCACTTCTCCTTTATGCTAATTACCATTATACCTGTAACACCCCTAATTTTTAATAACATTATTCAGGAGATTTAATAAGATAAATTAAATAGAATAATGTAAATGTTAAGTGATATGGGGATTGAGAATTGAATAAATACTAAGTGGTTGTGCTTAATTAATTAATTAAATGGGCTTAAGAATGACTTATAGGCTAATTAGTTTACACAAGGGTATATTGGGTATTAGCCGCACCTTAATTCCATAACCCTTATATATATCCACAGCTTGCCATCCATTCACGACTATTTTCTCATTTTCACAAAAACGTAAAATGCAAACACAAAAGAGGAGCCGACCATTGTTAAGGAAGAAAAGAAGAGAAATTCAAATCAAGCTAAGGAACTAAATCAAGGGGAATAAATCTCAATCTCAATCCAATCTCCTTATCTTAATAAAGGTGAATAATAATTTATACCATCTTTATTTCGTTTTATGATCATATGTTTTTGGATTTAAGATTAAATTCATTTTTATGATGATTTGGATGATAATATGCTTGAATTATAATTTTTTTGATTTAAACAAGATTGTTTAAATAAGGATTTATGCGGTTTTAGGGAAAAACCGATGGTAAATGATCTTTGAAAGCCATGGAAAAATTATATGTTATGTAAAACATGATTTTGGAGTTGGGTTTTAATTTTGATAATTTTTCAAGCTATGGAAAGATTATTATGAATTTTCAAAGGAAAATAGGTTAATTGAGTTTAAAAATATATTTCAGAAATTATATTGGGAATTTTGGTCTGAAATTTATATATGTTAGATAACATATCAAAAGTGAATTTTTGTGATTTTTGGGGATTTCTCCTAAGTGATTTTCTATGGAAATTAAATTATTTTCGAAGGACTTATTTGCATTATTGGTTTTGCTTAACGGAAGGGCTTATTAGCTAAATGAACATTGGTTTAGATATGAAACTAAGCGGTGGTTATTTTGGTAAAAAATTTGAAAAGTTGAGGCAATCAATCACATGTTTACATGTGGGCAGGTTAGTTAGAAAGTATTTTCTTTAATTGGCATTAATCAGTTTTTACCCATAAAAGTTGGTCCCGCCTCCTTTAGTAGCGCCTTTCGACTCCAATGCCTTCGCTTCATCTCAGTCGAAATCAACCTAGCCGAAACCCACTAAATCCGAAACCAATACACATGGTATCAATGAGATTGGTACGAAGTGGATTGGTAAAGTGCGGAAGGCAGGGTGTCGCAAGCATTGCTTTTGATAGAGACAAAACCATTGTTTACTTTTAAAAGATGCGCGGTCGCCTTGTTTTTGAAGGGTGCTTTCGACCAAGTCGATACCTAGTTGAGTTGGTTCCACCTTTCCTTGTTTAAAAGTAGAGCTTTCGACTTAGACCCTTGTTTATAAAAGAATGCTTTCAAAAATGATGGTTCCGACCTAGTCGAAACTCTTTTGCCATTTCTATACCTTTCGAGTATGCTGAAGTCATCAATGATTTCGAAGGGTAGTTTTTTTTTTAAACTTATACTAAGCCAATTCCTAAATGCTTTCGAAAGGGATCAAGGGTTTCGAAGGCAATGGCATCGAAAGGGGGTTTCGATGCTATCCTTCAGTGTTTTTCTTAAATGATTTGAACCTTTCGAAAGGATGGTGTGGACACCATCGAGTTTTCCCCAATACTTTTATATGATAAAGAATGGTTTTGAAAGAGACACTTTCGTTTATATTCACGTCGACCCAAATGATATTTTTAAATATAAACCCAATGATTTCAGAAGGGATACTTCTAAAGGTTTCGAAAGTGGTACTTTCAATGGTTTCGAAGCTATGCTTCTAAGAGTTAATAAGTAATACTTTATTACATTCAAAAGGTTTCGAAAGAGAGGTTAAGTATTTCGAAAGGCAGGGGCCTAATATTTTGGAAAGAGGTTTATATGCTTTCGAAGGAGGTTATCTAATGAGGTCGAAAGTTAAGTTTTGAAGGTTTCGAAAGCCTTAGTATTTCAAACAAATAATACAATCTCATTTTAAAGGAAAACCATGGCATAAATAAATAAAGTGTTTTGAAATGGAGTTTTAAAGAAGTTTTCCTAGTTTAATGGGTTAAAGGGATTAACCAAGTTTTATATAAAATGAATTCAAGGATATTAAACCCACATGAGCGGTATTGTTATATTATTATGTTTGCTTCTTCATATATGTATTTGAATATATTCACATTGTAATGAAGCCATAACGGTACTTTGGGAACAGGCAGAATAACCAGCTAGGTTGACCCAGTAGTGAATATAAATTAAATTAATTAAAGATATTGGCAGAAGTCAATAGGTTCACAGTAAGCCCATGAAAATTGTGTATAGGAAAAGGTAT
Source organism: Allium fistulosum (assembly GCA_030737815.1). Lineage (NCBI taxonomy): Eukaryota > Viridiplantae > Streptophyta > Magnoliopsida > Asparagales > Amaryllidaceae > Allium > Allium fistulosum. Next base: position 1,284,341,177 of record CM060903.1, on the reverse strand, counting down.
TGGCAGGGGCCAATAGGTTTATAGTAAGCCCATGAAAACTATGTATAATGAATATATCAGGAAGACAGGTTCATAGTTACACCATGAAAACTACGATTTGATATTGGCAGGGGCCAATAGGTTTTTAGTTAACCCATGAAAACTATGTCCGGATTAAGATATTGACAGATATCAATAGGTTCATAGTCAACCCATGAAAACTAGGATAAGAGGAAAGATATTGGGGTTACCAATAGGTTCACAAAGAACCTATGAAATAGTAAAGATATTGGCAGGGGCCAATAGGTTCTTAGTGATCTCATGAAAACTATGTAACTGTAAAGGGAGTCCTTAAACATTAAATAGGTTATTAGTAAGCCCATGAAAACTAATAGGTTAAAAGTGACCTTAAAAACTATAAATGAGACAGTTAGTCAAAATGAATGGGGATGGGAAATCCAGAATTGATTTACCTGTTTGCATATCATCATATTGTTTTGAATTGTTTTAACCATTGTGGATGAAAGAGCACAATAAATGGTTTTATAAAGGTTTGAGGATACTAATGAGGGGAAAACCCGTTCCGCTAAGCGGCATGGTCTCATTAGATGTCTAAATGGTTTGAGATGGTAGATTATTATTCATACCAGGCTTTATGTCTGACTGGAAGTTTATGTTTTCCCCTTAAACTCTCGGGTACTCAATTAATTTTGAGTAGTTTGAGAGTTGAGGTTTTCAAGTATCTCTTAAACGAATAAGCTTCCGGAGACATGCAGGAGGCATGATAGCTATCTAGAGTTATCTTTTATTTTGATTCTGCTATGTTGATTTTGTAAAGGCAAAGTTGTTAAATTGTCTATATATATGCTCTGATCATCCAAGGGGCATCTTCATATGTTGCTCTTGGCGTATGTTGTAATAAATATATTTTCTCTGAACATGGTTCTCGTATTGGGATTAAGTAATGAATATTAAATGCTATGAAATGGAATGTGGGACTTGCTTGATGTTTTAAATTTTTTCCATATTCATGTGTTTCCGTGTATCAATGTATCTAACATTACCGTATTTGGTCGTCGAGGATTAATAACTATGGATGACTGCAATATCTGTAGCCGTTAGTTTTGGGCCTCCAAGTAGGGGATGTTACAAGTTGTTATCAGAGCATAGGTTTATAAAACTTAAAAGAAATCAAAACCTAAAAGATTTTCAAACATAATCCAATAATTCAGAAAATAAGATCGGGGTTTGGGTTAACTCTATAGTAACGTACTTGTATTTGATATATGTATATAAGTACGTATTACCCTCTCTCTTAGACTGTTCTTCTATATCTTACTAAGGCTCGTATGTAGATTTACGAGAAAGAAGATATGGAAGCAGAAAACGGAAGAGGAAATCTTGGTGGAGGAAGCATCACAACCAATTGAAATGCTCGACCCACAAGAAGGAACCCGGGTCGACATGCTAATGCTAACCAAAATGTTGATGCTAATGTGGGTGCTGGAAATCCACCAGTAGATATGGGGGCGAAGTATCAGTTCTTCGTTAATATGATGCAAGAAGAAGCTGCTGCTGGAGTTGCTGGAAGTGTTGGAGGAGCTATTACCGTGGCTCTAGTTGGGAATAATTATGCTAAGCTGAGCAGAGATTACACCAGTCTTGGTGGGAAACCGTTTATAGAAACGGAGGATGCCATAGAAGTTGAGGATTGGCTGTTACATTACGAGAGAATCTTTGCAGATCTAAGTTTGGATGATAAGAAAAGGAGGAGGCTGGCCTCTAGGCAGTTGCAAGGGGCAGCGCTTCACTGGTGGAATAATGTGACTTCCGGAGTTCCGGAGGAAGAGTTGACATGGGCTGAGTTCAAAGGGAGATTTGAGCAGAGGTTTTTAGCTGAAGTTGCTAAATCGGCGTTAATGAGGAAGTTCATGGATTTAGTTCAGGGAGAGATGTCGATAATCGAGTATGCTACTAAGTTTGATGAGCTGTCTCGATATGGGTATGCTATTATAGACACCAACATCAGAAGGAATGAGAGGTTCATTCAGGGATTGAAGCCCAAGCTTGCTAGGGAGACCCTGACACATATCCGAGATCCTTGTAATTTGGTTGTGAAGATGGCAATTTGTCATGAAGAAATGCTTGTTGTTTGTGCTAGAGAGAAGCCAGTTGAAACCTAGGGTTCTCAGGGAAAGAAGAGGAAGTTCTTTAAGAAGAAAGGAGCCTAAAAGGGAGATGCTGCCAAGAAGGCAAAGGCTGATTTAGTTTGCTACAAATGTGTCAAAAAGGGTCATTATGCAAATGAGTGCTGGTCAGGCAAGGGAAAGAAGGCTGCAGATAAAAAGAATGTGAAGTGCTTCAACTGTGACCAAGTTGGGCATTATAAGAATCAGTGTCCAGAACCGGTTAGGGCGGACAAGGGAAATGTTTTTTCTACTGGACCATCATCTGCAAAGCCAACTGTAGCTGAAAATGGAAAGACTGTGATGGAAGGTATGTTTTTGATTCAGAGTATACTAGTTAGGATACTATTTGATACCGGTGCCTCACATTCATTTATATCCCAGTATTTGATTGATAGGTTATGCTTAGAACCCATACACCTTGTTATTCCTTAAGGGTTGCGAATCCAATAGGAGGGTATGCAACTCTGGGGATGAGATGTGACTGGTTAGAACTTGATTTGTTAGGCCTTAAGTTTGCATGTAGTTTGTATGTTTTCGATTTCGTAGATTTCAGAATCATTTTGGGTATGGATTGGTTGAGCAAGTATGAGGCTAGGATATTTTCTAGGATGGGGAGATATCACTGAGATGCCTAGATAGTCATAACCAAATCATATTCTAAGTGGAGAATTCGGACCGGAGTAGTTGTGCTTTATTAAAAGCAATGGAAGTGGGAGAAAAGCTATGTCAGGTTCGAGTAGCAAGAGAATTTGCAGATGCCTTTGAGCCAGTCACAGGACTACCACCGAGATTAGCTGTTGAGTTTCAGATAGATCTTGTGCTAGGAACTGAACCTATGAGTAGACCACCTAGCAGAATGACACCTACTGAGAAGAAGGAATTAAAGGTGCAGCTAGTGGATCTAGAAGGAAGGAATTTTATTAGACCAAGCAGTTGGCTTTAGGGAGCGGTCGCGGTATTCGTGAAGAAACCAGATGGGTCGTTGAGGATGTGTATCGACTATCGTATGTTGAACGGAAGGACAATTAAGAATAAGTACCCTTTTCCAAGAATTGATGATCTATTTGATCAGTTGTGTTGAGCCAAAGTGTTTTCCCAATTGGATTTTGCAACAGGTTTCCATCAGTTAAGAGTGGTAGAGGACAGTATTCCTTTGACAGCATTTCAGACTAGGTATGGTTCGTATGAGTGGTTAGTAATGCCATTTGGGTTAACGAATGCACCTGCTTTCTTTGTGGACTGATGAACTTAATCTTCGGAGATTATTTGGATAGATTCGTGTTGGTGTTTATAGATGACATTTTGGTATACTCTAAGGATGAAAAAGAGCATGAAGATCATCTTAGAGTTGTGCTTGAGACGCTGAGGTAGCATCAGCTAAAGGTGAATTTTTCCAAGTGTCATTTCTGGAAGAAAGAGGTTAAATTTCTTGGACACGTGGTTTCAAAGAAGGAGTTGTCAGTCGATCCAGATAAGATCGAAGCTGTTAATAATTGGAAGAGACCAGAGATGGTGATCGAGATTAGAAGTTTTCTTGGACTTGCTGGCTATTACCGGAGATTCATTAAGGATTTCTCACGGATAGCAACGCCTTTGACTAAGCTAACCAGGAAGGAGGTGAAGTTTGTCTGGTCCGACAAATGTGAGGAAGCATTCCTTAAGTTAAAGCATTTGTTGACCAATGCACTAGTGTTAGTAGTTCCAGATGGAAATCAAGGGTTGGTGGTGTATACTGATGCATGTGGAACTAAATTGGGAGTTGTGTTGATGTAGAAGGGTAAAGTGATTGCCTATGCTTCACAACAGCTTAGACCGCATGAAGTGAGATATCCTACTCATGATTTGGAGTTGGCTGCGGTGATCTTCGCGCTGAAGATTTGGAGACATTATCTCTTAGGGGAGAGATTTGAGCTATACATAGATCATAAGTCTGTAAGGTACTTATTTTGTCAGAAGGAGTTGAATATGAGAAAGAAGAGATGGTTGGAGTTTTTGGTAGCTTATGATTTCGGTATAGATATACACCAGGGAAAGGTAATAAAGTAGTAGATGCCCTTAGCAGAAGACATCAGAATGTGGTGTTAGCTATGTTGGCATAATGGAAGTATTTAGAAGCTTTGACTACCTGTAGTGTGCAGTTAAAATCGACTCTTAGTTCTAGTCAAAGTACCGCTATGTTGTCCTACTTGGAAGTTCGACCAGTGTTGATCGAAAGGATAGCATCTAAGCAGAATGAGGGTCCGTTATTGGCCGAAAAGATTAGAAGGCTTGAGGTTGGAATTGTGATCGATGATCTGAAAGATTTTATTCTTGACCAGAAAGGATGGTTGAGGAAGAAAGGACCATTGTGTATTCCGAATGTTGAGGACTTGAGGAAAGAAGTTCTTGGAGAATGTCATCGATCCAAGTTTACGATTCATCCTGGATGGACCAAGATGTATCAAGATATGGAGAGGAGCTTCTATTGGGAAGGCATGAAGAGGGATGTTGACTTGTGGGTTAGGCAGTGTGCAAACTATCAACAAGTGAAAGCCGAACATCAGAAGCCGAGTGGGTTGCTTCAGCCTTTAGAGATTCTAGTTTGGAAATGAGATTCGATATCCATGGATTTTATAGACGGGTTGCTAAGGTCAAATAGAGGAAATGAAAGTATATGGGTCGTAGTGGACAGGTTGACCAAGAGTGTCCATTTCATTCCAGTCAAGTCAACCAGGACGACACCTGCTTTGGCAAAGTTGTTCATGAAGAACATAGTTAGACTGCATTGGATTCCTAGTAGCATAGTCAGTGACATAGATGCTTTCTTCACTAGTGAATTCTGGAAGAGTTTACAAGATGTATTAGGTACCAAGCTCAAGATGAGTACTGCATATCAACGTCAAATAGATGGGCCGACATAGAGAGTCAATAAAGTCCTCGAGGATTTAGTAAGAGCTTGTGTATTGGACTTTGGTGGATCTTGGGAGGATCACCTGCATTTAGTTAAGTTTTCCTATAATAATAATTATCAGACTAGTATAGGAATGACGCCTTTTAAAGCTTTGTATGGAAGGCTATGCAAATCACTAACATGTTGGTTGGAGACTGGAGACAGATTAGTCTAAGGTCTAGATTTGGTTAGAGAGGCGTCAGAGAAGATTGAGTTGATCCGAGAGAGGATGAAGGAAACTCAATGCAGACAGAAAAGTTACGTAGATAAGAGGTGTAAAGACCTAGAGTTCTTAGTTGGAGATAGAGTTTTCATTCAAGTATCACATATGAAAGGTGTGGTACGATTTGGAAAGTCTGGAAAACAGGCACCGAGATATGTTGGTCCGTTCCAGATTATAGAAAGGATTGAAAAGCTTGCATACATAGTAGAGTTACCAAGCAGTATGGCAGGTGTCTATAATGTTTTTCATGTGTCTCAACTTCGCAAGTATGTGCATGATCCAGAGACTACTATTCCTCCAACAAGGATGGAAGATTTGATAGTAGATGTAACGACCCCGGATTTTATATAAATTTAAACTGATAATTAATTTAATTTTTGAATTAAAATTGTTAAAATAAATCGATAAAGTGAAGTGAGTTTCCCCAATCTCAAATGTATTCTGTGTAAACCATTTAAAATTAAAATATTGTATATATGTGTATATATGAGTACATATGTATACGAGCATATATGAGTAAAAATTGAATATATATGTATATATTTGATTTGGATTTAAATCTCAAATAAATGGTTTAATAATAAATGATAATAACAAATATTAGAATTTATGGCTAATAATGGTTTGAGTTTATAAAATAATATAAGACAAGACAAAAGGAAATAAAGATAATAATCAAGTATCAATATTTTATATAAAAAAATAGGGAAGTATGTAGGCTGGGAAAAAATTAAATATACATGAGAAAGATATTCATTTGTACAAGACAAGTAATAAATGCAAATGTCCTTAGCATACAATCTACATTACATTTCAGCCACCACTATCTCACCTCATATATTTGCACAACCGAAATAACAACAGCATATTTGCCACCAAAACAAACTAGGCAAAGTATGAATATGTAAGTAAAGTAGTATGCAAGGCAAGAAGGAAATGAAGATAATAATATAACCTATGTACTTAAGGAAAAAATGGGATAAGTATGTAGGCATGGAGGGGAACATGCATTTAATGTAATCAGTACTTTAGCACAAACCAAAGTCAATTCGCAATATACAAAGGAAGATTTATATCAACCTGTAACTCATTTCTACATACATCATCTTCTTCATTTGAGTTCGTCCATTCCAAGCTAAAGAAGAAAAAAATATACTAAAGCAAATATCATCAAAACTCAAACAAAACTTCAGTTTAAACGAACAATATAAATCAATACAACCAGAGATCAAAGAGGAGCTTCAGTTTTGCAATCTTCACAAGTCTGTTTCAAAACAAAAAGGAAAGCTCTGTTTATTCTTCTTTCTTCTGGAAAATAGGTGAGTAAACCCCTTCATTTAAAATCCCAAACTTGAATATCTTGATTTTCTATGCTTGATACTTGAAGTTTTTCATGATAACTGTTTATTCTGTTATTAAGTATGCCTACATGTATATATATATATATATATAAATATACATGAAAATGACTGTGCATGACAATGTTTTGATCCTCTGTTTGAATAACAGGCATGATCATTCAATATAAATTCATATCTCCTCTTTTAATTTCCTATATGCTTAGGATTTTCAAACAAGTTATCCTTGTTTAAATTCAAACTAAGTTTAAAAATAAAATTAAGTATGATTTGTTCAAACATTATTTGGAAAAATCAAGAGATACAGTAGCATTTTAATTTATACCAAATGTTCGACTTAAATGGTTTCTGGTTTCAAAGATATAATCGATTATGTTTCTGAAATCTAGGTTTTTTAAATATAAAATCACGATTTTTAAAGAAGCAAATCAAGAGAAATCTAGAAATGAACGTTAATTGGGTTTTGGGTATTTTACGGTGAAGAACGATGAGTTAGGTCTCGTGATCGAATTTGGTGGTAGCTGGAAGATTTTTGATCACTAGAAAAATGGTCACTAAAATTCTCGAATGCTATGATGGTCGGACGAAGGAATTTTAGGGTTTAATAACTCAATTTGATCGATACAGTTTTGGGGAAAATGCGTCATCGTAGGGGCACGTGGGGTGATCGGTCAGGTGGGAACAAGAGGAGGCGGCTTCGATGAATTCCTGGACATGACGGCGTGGTTCCAAGTAGTCGAGATCGTCGACGGCAGAGGATTTTTGGCGAATGGGTTGATTCCAGTGGAAGCTGGACTTGTTCGATTTTGATTTCCAGCATGTATCGTTGATCTTGGAGGTTAGGTGAGTCGATGAGATGATTATCGACATGCGTATCGTCTCAGCGTTGATCGGAGGTGATCCAATCACCTGTGCATGTGCACATGTCAGTGAGCGTGAGTAATGGCTGATGGTTGAAGAAGATGATGGTAGCTCGGGTTTACTCTCGAGAAAAACGTGATGTTGGCTCGGGTTGGGATTCGAATGCATACGCGAGTGATTTTAAACAAATTTGAATTTTAAAACAAAATCAAAGTTAAAAGAAAAGTGGAGAAGAAGAAGAAAGGGCTGTTTGCTCGGGTAAGTCTGCAATTGGCTCGGGCGTTGTTCGTGTATCTTGTGGTTTGGCTCGGGTAAGAATCAAAATTGGCTCGAGTATTTGAAAGGATGAACCAGGTTTTAAAATACGTATCTGGTTTTCAAAAGGCAATAAGAAATGAAGTCTTAATGCAAATGTGTTTTGAGATTTAATTATCTTGATTTGAAAAATTAAATATTAGGTGATTATTTAATTTAATTCTCAAATTATTTTCAAAATAAATTATTTCAAATTTATTAAGTTAAAAGTGTTTTAATCTATATAACTTTTGTTTAAAGTTTACAAACTTAATTTTTGTAATTAAGTGAAAATTGAGAAAATAAAATGTTTTATAATCCTTAATCCAACTTAAAGATTTTAAGTTAATTAATGAATTGATGATGATTTATCCTAAATATTTGAGGTCTTATTAATAAAAGTAATTAAGTGTAATTACTTAATGATCCTAAGACGAATAATTTATGAGATAAATTAAAAGAAAGTTAATTAATGTGATTAATTAGGATAAAAGGTTCTATCTTTTAAAATTAATGATTTATTAATAAAAAGTGATTAAAGAGTTAATTTCTTAATTAATTTATGGAATTAACTAATTAATGGTAATTAATTTAAGGTTAATTTATTAATTTATAAGTGATTAAAGGTTAATTAATGATTAAGGTCTGTAGTTAATTAATGTTAATTAACCAAGATTAGTAATTAATCTGGTTTTAATAAATCAGATAATTTATTTACCTTACTTATGGATGTTTGGATACTACTGGATGTTAAATTGTTTGATATCCCTGATGCTTTGTGATATATCCTGATTTGTGTTGTGATCTGTAATTTATTTTTCTGGGATGAACGTAATATATTATCAGTGATATATATATATATATCTGTGATATGTGAATGAAAGATAAACGTTATAGTTTATACCGCTTATCAACTATATTTCTGTGTTTTAATCTATGATGATTGAATGATGTTGCACTATTGTGTTAAACTCCTGGACCACACTTTTACACACACAAATATGGATTTCACGTGGAAATCGGTTAAGTCACAGATGATTTAAATTTAATATTTTTGAAATTGAAATTTTAATTTCAATTGATTTTTAAAATGGATTTGGGTTAAATGTTAAAGCTTTTGAAAAGGTGTTTTCAAAGATAAAGCTATTTTGAGTAACTAGGTAAAGTTTTCTAATTTAAATAATTCAATTTGAATTTGAAATCAAATAATTTGGGATTGAATTCCATAATTGGAAATTACGATTAAAGATGTCATAAATGTGTTTATATGAAGTTAAACCATTTTAAAGTATTGTTTGAGAATTTGAATTTAACCCAAGGATTGTGATTCATACAAATGAATCAGATTTTCCAGAATGAAAACTGTTTGTTTTAAAAGAATAAAAGCTTTCAGATAAGAAATGAAATTCCAGTTTAATTAAAGGAATTTCAAGATTGAATTGAAAAATGTTTTTTCCAAGTTATGAATAAATTCTTTTAGAAAGCTATGAATTAAATCTGTTTATTTTTAAAAGATTGTAAATGATGATTTGTTTAAACCATTCGAAATGGAATTGTTTGAAAGCTATAAATTAAATCTTTGTTTTAAAGATTTAATGAGTTAATCCAATTGAAATGGGAATTAATTTGGAAAATCTGTGAATGAATCTTTTGTTTAAAAGATTAAAATGTGGAAATTATTTAAACCGTTGAAGGTTGTTAAAATGAATCTTTTTGTTTAAAGATTGAAAATGGTAATTTGTTAAACCATTTGAAGAAAAGTTTTGGGTAATAAGTTGTGACTTAATTGAAATTCCATTATCCATATGTTTTTGAATATTACGCTCACTATTCGGTTTAGCCGGGAGAGGACCTTTGTGTCATATAACTCATTCCGAATAAGTGATACGTCGTATATGGATAGCATTTGAAGACCGGGTATTTGCGAGAACGATAGGATAACCTATCGATTGTCTCTGCACTGGGTAGCTCCCGGTATAGAGATTCCCTAAGTGATGGAAAGTTCGATCGGGATTGTGAATACCCGGATTGCAAGGGCTTTTTCGGAAGTGCCTTCGGTTCTGTTCGAACCCGGAACAGACTTGTATGGTTACATGTCTGACATTACATTTTGAGATATAAAGCAGATTTCTTTCAAATACATTTCTATTGGTGGTGGAGAATTTATTCTCTTAGCTTAATACCCTTCTCTGAGACGTACGAGCTCAGAGGTTATGTAGTTGAAATTTATCGGCGATATACCCCCAATTTGGTAATGTGGCATGCTGAGTGTTGCTGTGTGATGATCATCGTTTGATCATTTGTGATATGATCATTTGTTTGATCATTTATCTTTGTAATCATTTCTTTGATCATATGTTGACCCAAAGCATGGCTTTGTGCCAAAGCGTAGCTTTGTGGACGAGACCTCGTCGGACCTCACAACCCGGAAATGGTCGAAACAGGAATATGCGGCAAGGTTATGAAGGTCGCGCCCTTTAGGGTATGTCATTTCCTTCTGGAAAAGGGTGGTATCAGGTATGGAGCCCTGGTATTTAACCTATGTGGATACTCCGATCTCATTTATTCTGTGATTGTGTGTTTATCGAGGCGCCTCGGATAAAGGTCCCAAAGGACCGGGGGGTGGCATATTCGTGAGTTACCTGTTATAGGGGTAACCCGTCCTTGTGTTGGCAGAGAGCAGTTTGTCTCTCAGGATGTCCAGCCAGAGGCGATCCCATTCGGCAGTAGGAAATGAAGTTCCTTAGCCTGACCATTTGTTGGAAATCCAAAGAAACAATATGAACCTTGTACGGTTTTAGTTGTATAACCTGCTATGGAATGTGGCGGTAACCTGCTATTGAACATAGTAGCTATAGTAGGCATACGATACTGGTCGTATGTTGGCTAAGATTAATATTATACTTTCGAAATGTTTTCTTCACTATGCACTAGTAATAATATTCAATGATTTGTTTTGCGTAGTAAGCTTCTTTGACTATCATAAGGAGAAATCTCCTCCGATTGTGCGTTTGCATTGTGTGTGTGTGCGGGAGGCCTTATGGTAGTTTCATTTTCCAAAAGCATTACGAAATTCAATCTTACTTTGTTTTAAAGATAAACTGTGTTTTTGTTTGCTCACACCAGTCCCACGACTGACTCGGAGTTTATTGTTCCCTTCCTAAACTCTGGGTGCCTACTATTTTCCACACGGGCAGTCTAGAGTTGGGTTTTTCAGATAGTCAGGTTCAGTAGATTTTCTGGAGCTAGTTCAGTCTTTGGATATGGACTGCACTTGCTTATCTTTGTGCATCGTTATTGAGAGTTCAAGCTATTTCTGGATTAGCGCTTTGAAGATGGAGATTATCCGCTGCTGGTGTTATCGTTGTCTTCTTCGCTTCTATTTCTTATATCATATCTCTGATGTATATTGATATTCATTGTATCACTCTGTTGTATCAGATATTGTATATCAATGTATTATTCTTTTCTTCCGCTGTGTTGTTTACTTAACTGTGTTATAAGCTCCGACGACTCGGATTTGAACGGTCGAATCTATGGCATTCGAGTACGATGTAAAGTACGGGTGCCGATTTTCGAACGCGAAAAATCCGAGACGTTACATTTGGTATCAGAGCTGAGGGTAAAACTTTAGCTCAGGAGTATAACACATGAAGTAGCTCATTAGAGATAGGGTGAAGTATACCCTAGAATGAGTATTCCTCAGATATCCATTCGAAAGCCTCAGTAAATTCTCTTACTATTCACTGATAGTAAGTATGAGTGCAAGAAGAGGATGAGATAGGGGACAGGGAAATACGACTATAAATGGTCAATACTCTGTAACAACAAGGAAGCGATCTTATCTCTATCTGACTCTTTTATTCGTCATCTTTTCTCAATTCTTCGATATTTTTTGGTCGATCCAGAAAGGAAATTCGATATATTAATATGGGACATAAACTCCAAATAGGCCAAAATTGTTTGTTTGGATGTATTGGTTGCTTTGTTTGCTATGGTTGATAGGTATACTTTAGTTCTAAACTGAAAGTTTTGAAATTGTATCCATGTATCTGTCTATTCTTTGGGTCCGGATATGCTCTACGAATGGTTAGTTATCCTTTCGAACTAACCGATGCCACTGTGTATTTCGTAGATCTGGATAACCCGAGTATCTTGTGAAGTGTTAAACAGATTCGTTCTTGTATCTCTTATTGATATTCTGATTTGGTAAGCCAAATGCAGAATAGATATTCAGTTGATTAGATGAAACATTCTCCATCTATCTTTGTGTCTCCTTGGCAATTTCGAGGACGAAATTCTTTTAAAGGGGGAAGTCTGTAACGACCGCGGATTTTATATAAATTTAAACTGATAATTAATTTAATTTTTGAATTAAAATTGTTAAAATAAATCGATAAAGTGAAGCGAGTTTCCCTAATCTCAAATATATTCTGTGTCAATCATTTAAAATTAAAATATTGTATATATGTGTATATATGAGTACATATGTATACGAGCATATATGAGTAAAAATTGAATATATATGTATATATTTGATTTGGATTTAAATCTCAAATAAATGGTTTAATAATAAATGATAATAACAAATATTAGAATTTATGGTTAATAATGGTTTGAGTTTATAAAATAATATAAGACAAGACAAAAGGAAATAAAGATAATAATCAAGTATCAACATTTTATATAAAAAGAAATAGGGAAGTATGTAGGCTGGGAAAAAGATAAATATACATGAGAAAGATATTCATTTGTACAAGACAAGTAATAAATGCAAATGTCCTTAGCATACAATCTACATTACATTTCAGCCACCACTATCTCACCTCATATATTTGCACAGCCGAAATAACAACAACATATTTGCCACCAAAACAAACTAGGCAAAGTATGAATATGTAAGTAAAGTAGTACGCAAGGCAAGAAGGAAATGAAGATAATAATATAACCTATGTACTTAAGGAAAAAAATGGGATAAGTATGTAGGCATGGAGGGGAACATGCATTTAATGTAATCAGTACTTTAGCACAAACCAAAGTCAATTCGCAATATACAAAGGAAGATTTATATCAACCTGTAACTCATTTCTACATACATCATCTTCTTCATTTGAGTTCGTCCATTCCAAGCTAAAGAAGAAAAAAATATACTGAAGCAAATATCATCAAAACTCAAACAAAACTTCAGTTTAAACGAACAATATAAATCAATACAACCAGAGATCAAAGAGGAGCTTCAGTTTTGCAATCTTCACAAGTCTGTTTCAAAACAAAAAGGAAAGCTCTGTTTATTCTTCTTTCTTCTGGAAAATAGGTGAGCAAACCCCTTCTTTTAAAATCCCAAACTTGAATATCTTGATTTTCTATGCTTGATACTTGAAGTTTTTCATGATAACTGTTTATTCTGTTATTAAGTATGCCTACATGTATATATATATACATGAAAATGACTGTTCATGACAGTGTTTTGATCCTCTGTTTGAATAACAGGCATGATCATTTAATATAAATTCATATCTCCTCTTTTAATTTCCTATAGGCTTAGGATTTTCAAACAAGTTATCCTTGTTTAAATTCAAACTAAGTTTAAAAAAAAATTAAGTATGATTTGTTCAAACATTATCTGGAAAAATCAAGAGATACATAGCATTTTAATGTATACCAAATGTTCGACTTAAATGGTTTCTGGTTTCAAAGATATAATCGATTATGTTTCTGAAATCTAGGTTTTTTAAATATAAAATCACGATTTTTAAAGAAGCAAATCAAGAGAAATCTAGAAATGAACGTTAATTGGGTTTTGGGTATTTTACGGTGAAGAACGATGAGTTAGGTCTCGTGATAGAATTTGGTGGTAGCTGGAAGATTTTTGATCACCAGAAAAATGGTCACTAAAATTCTCGAATGCTATGATGGCCGGACGAAGGAATTTTAGGGTTTAATAACTCAATTTGATCGATACAGTTTTGGGGAAAATGCGTCATCGTAGGGGCACGTGGGGTGATCGGTCAAGTGGGAACAGGAAGAGGCGGCTTCGATGAATTCCTGGACGTGACGGCGTGGTTCCAAGTAGTCGAGATCGTCGACGGCAGAGGATTTTTGGCGAATGGGTTGATTCCAGTGGAAGCTGGACTTGTTCGATTTTGATTTCCAGCATGTATCGTTGATCTTGGAGGTTAGGTGAGTCGATGAGATGATTGTCGACATGCGTATCGTCTCAGCGTTGATCGGAGGTGATCCAATCACCTATTCATGTGCACATGTCAGTGAGCGTGAGTAATGGCTGATGGTTGAAGAAGATGATGGTAGCTCGGGTTTACTCTCAAGAAAAACGTGATGTTGGCTCGGGTTGGGATTCGAATGCATACGCGAGTGATTTTAAACAAATTTGAATTTTAAAACAAAATCAAAGTTAAAAGAAAAGTGGAGAAGAAGAAGAAAGGGCTGTTTACTCGGGTAAGTCTGCAATTGGCTCGGGCGTTGTTCGTGTATCTTGTGGTTTGGCTCAGGTAAGGATCGAAATTGGCTCGAGTATTTGAAAGGATGAACCAGGTTTTAAAATACGTATCTGGTTTTCAAAAGGCAATAAGAAATTAAGTCTTAATGCAAATGTGTTTTAAGATTTAATTATCTTGATTTGAAAAATTAAATATTAGGTGATTATTTAATTTAATTCTCAAATTATTTTCAAAATAAATTATTTCAAATTTATTAAGTTAAAAGAGTTTTAATCTATATAACTTTTGTTTAAAGTTTACAAACTTAATTTTTGTAATTAAGTGAAAATTGAGAAAATAAAATGTTTTATAATCCTTAATCCAACTAAAAGATTTTAAGTTAATTAATGAATTGATGATGATTTATCCTAAATATTTGAGGTCTTATTAATAAAAGTAATTAAGTGTAATTACTTAATGATCCTAAGATGAATAATTTATGAGATAAATTAAAAGAAAATTAATTAATGTGATTAATTAGGATAAAAGGTTCTATCTTTTAAAATTAATGATTTATTAATAAAAAGTGATTAAAGAGTTAATTACTTAATTAATTTATGGAATTAACTAATTAATGGTAATTAATTTAAGGTTAATTTATTAATTTATAAGTGATTAAAGGTTAATTAATGATTAAGTTCTGTAGTTAATTAATGTTAATTAACCAAGATTAGTAATTAATCTGGTTTTAATAAATCAGATAATTTATTTACCTTACTTATGGATGTTTGGATACTACTGGATGTTAAATTGTTTGATATCCCTGATGCTTTGTGATATATCCTGATTTGTGTTGTGATCTGTAATTTATTTTTCTGGGATGAATGTAATATATTATCGGTGATATATATATATCTGTGATATGTGAATGAAAGATAAGTGTTATAGTTTATACCGCTTATCAACTATATTTCTGTGTTTTAATCTGTGATGATTGAATGATGTTGCACTATTGTGTTAAACTCCTGGACCACACTTTTACACACACAAATATGGATTTCACATGGAAATCGGTTAAGTCACAGATGATTTAAATTTAATATTTTTGAAATTGAAATTTTAATTTCAATTGATTTTTAAAATTGATTTGGGTTAAATGTTAAAGCTTTTGAAAAGGTGTTTTCAAAGATAAAGCTATTTTGAGTAACTTGGTAAAGTTTTCTAATTTAAATAATTCAATTTGAATTTGAATTCAAATAATTTGGGATTGAATTCCATAATTGGAAATTACGATTAAAGATGTCATAAATGTGTTTATATGAAGTTAAACCATTTTAAAGTATTGTTTGAGAATTTGAATTTAACCCAAGGATTGTGATTCATACAAATGAATCAGATTTTCCAGAATGAAAACTGTTTGTTTTAAAAGAATAAAAGCTTTTAGATAAGAAATGAAATTCCAGTTTAATTAAAGGAATTTCAAGATTGAATTGAAAAATGTTTTTTCCAAGTTATGAATGAATTCTTTTAGAAAGCTATGAATTAAATCTGTTTATTTTTAAAAGATTGTAAATGATGATTTGTTTAAACCATTCGAAATGGAATTGTTTGAAAGCTATAAATTAAATCTTTGTTTTAAAGATTTAATGAGTTAATCCAATTGAAATGGGAATTAATTTGGAAAATCTGTGAATGAATCTTTTGTTTAAAAGATTAAAATGTGGAAATTGTTTAAACCGTTGAAGGTTGTTAAAATGAATCTTTTTGTTTAAAGATTGAAAATGGTAATTTCTTAAACCATTTGAAGAAAAGTTTTGGGTAGTAAGTTGTGACTTAATTGAAATCCCATTATCCATATGTTTTTGAATATTACGCTCACTATTCGGTTTAGCCGGGAGACGACCTTTGTGTCATATAACTCATTCCGAATAAGTGATACGTCGTATATGGATAGCATTTGAAGACCGGGTATTTGCGAGAACGATAGGATAACCTATCGATTGTCTCTGCACTGGGTAGCTCCCGGTATAGAGATTCCCTAAGTGATGGGAAGTTCGATCGGGATTGTGAATACCCGGATTGCAAGGGCTTTTTCGGAAGTGCCTTCGGTTCTGTTCGAACCTGGAACAGACTTGTATGGTTACATATCTGACATTACATTTTGAGATATAAAGCAGATTTCTTTCAAATACATTTCTGTTGGTGGCGGAGAATTTATTCTCTTAGCTTAACACCCTTCTCTGAGACGTACGAGCTCAGAGGTTATGTAGTTGAAATTTATCAGCGATATACCCCCAATTTGGTAATGTGGCATGCTGAGTGTTGCTGTGTGATGATCATCGTTTGATCATTTGTGAAATGATCATTTGTTTGATCATTTATCTTTGTAATCATTTCTTTGATCATATGTTGACCCAAAGCATGGCTTTGTGCCAAAGCGTAGCTTTGTGGACGAGACCTCGTCGGACCTCACAACCCGGAAATGGTCGAAACAGAAATATGCGGTAAGGTTATGAGGGTCGCGCCCTTTAGGGTATGTCATTTCCTTCTGGAAAAGGGTGGTATCAGGTATGGAGCCCTGGTATTTAACCTATGTGGATACTCCAATCTCATTTATTCTGTGATTGTGTGTTTATCGAGGCGCCTCGGATAAAGGTCCCAAAGGACCGGGGGGTGGCATATTCATGAGTTACCTGTTATAGGGGTAACCCGGCCTTGTGTTGGCAGAGAGCAGTTTGTCTCTCGGGACGTCCAGCCAGAGGCGATCCCATTCGGCAGTAGGAAAGGAAGTTCCTTAGCCTGACCATTTGTTGGAAATCCAAAGAAACAATACGAACCTTGTACGGTTTTAGTTGTATAACCTGCTATGGAATGTGGCGGTAACCTGCTATTGAACATAGTAGCTATAGTAGGCATACAATACTGGTCGTATGTTGGCTAAGATTAATATTATACTTTCGAAATGTTTTCTTCACTATGCACTAGTAATAATATTCAATGATTTGTTTTGCGTAGTAAGCATCTTTGACTATCATAAGGAGAAATCTCCTCCGATTCTGCGTTTGCATTGTGTGTGTGTGCGGGAGGCCTTATGGTAGTTTCATTTTCCAAAAGCATTACGAAATTCAATCTTACTTTGTTTTAAAGATAAACTATGTTTTTGTTTGCTCACACCAGTCCCACGACTGACTCGTAGTTTATTGTTCCTTTCCTAAACTCTGGGTGCCCACTATTTTCCACACGGGCAGTCTAGAGTTGGGTTTTTCAGATAGTCAGGTTCAGTAGATTTTCTGGAGCTAGTTCAGTCTTTGGATATGGACTGCACTTGCTTATCTTTGTGCATCGTTATTGGGAGTTCAAGCTATTTCTGGATTAGCGCTTTGAAGATGGAGATTATCCGCTGCTGGTGTTATCATTTTCTTTTCCGCTGCTATTTCTTGTATCATATCTCTGATGTATATTGATATTCATTGTATCACTCTGTTGTATCAGATATTGTATATCAATGTATTATTCTTTTCTTCCGCTGTGTTGTTTACTTAACTGTGTTATAAGCTCCGGCGACTTGGATTTGAACGGTCGAATCTATGGCATTCGAGTACGATGTAAAGTACGGGTGCCGATTTTCGAACGCGAAAAACCCGAGACGTTACAGTAGAGCCTAATTTTACTTTTGTTACACAACCAGTTCGAGCTGAGCGAGAGATGAGAAAAGATTGAGGAACAAGATAGTCAAGTTGGTGTAAATTAATTGGAGTGACAACGAGAAGGACTGTACTTAGGAGACAGAGGATAGGATTCGAGATACTTATCCTGATCAGCTTTGAGGGTATGTCTATATTAGATTTAATAAATAATTGCTAGTCAGGTAGACTAGTATGGTTGTTAGGAGTCGTTATAGATGATTGGTATGTTTTGTATTTAGTCCTTATCGAATTTCGAGGATGAAATTCTTTAAGGAGAGGAGCTTGTAACACCCCTAATTTTTAAAAACATTATTCAGGAGATTTAATTACATAAATTAAATAGAATAATATAAATGTTAAGTGATAAGGGGATTGAGAACTGAATAAATACTAAGTGGCTGTGCTTAATTAATTAATTAAATGGGCTTAAGAATGGCCTTTAGGCTAATTAGTTTACACAAGGGTATACTGGGTATTAGCCGCACCTTAATTCCATAACCTTATGTATATCCACAGCTTGCCATCCATTCACGATTATTTTCTCATTTTCACAAAAATGTAAGACGCAAACACAAAAGAGGAACCAGCCATTGTTAAGGAAGAAAAGAAGAGAAATTCAAATCAAGCTAAGGAATTAAATTAAAGGGAATAAATCTCAATCCAATCTCCTTATCTTATTCGAGATGAATGATAATTTATACCATCTCTATTTTGTTTTATGATTATATGTTTTCGGATTTAAGATAAATTTGTTTTTATGATGATTTGGATGACGATATGCATGAATTATAATTTGTTTGATTTAAACAAAATTGTTTGAATGGGGATTTATGCGGTTTTAGGGAAAAACCGATGGTAAATGATCTTTGAATGCCATAGAAAAA
The DNA here is from genome assembly GCA_030737815.1 of Allium fistulosum. Taxonomy (NCBI): domain Eukaryota; kingdom Viridiplantae; phylum Streptophyta; class Magnoliopsida; order Asparagales; family Amaryllidaceae; genus Allium; species Allium fistulosum. Next base: position 1,284,322,337 of record CM060903.1, on the reverse strand, counting down.
TTATATGTTATGTTAAACTTGATTTTGGAGTTGAGATTTAATTTTGATAATTTTCCAAGCTATGGAAAGATTATTATGAATTTTGAAAGGAAAATAGGGTTAATTGGGTTTTGAAATTTATTTTAGAAGTTATATTGAGAATATGGGTCTGAAATTTATGTATGTTAGATAACATATTAAAAGTGAATTTTTGTGATTTTTGGGGATTTTTCCTAAGTGATTTGCTATGGAAATTAAATTATTTACGAAGAAGGACTTATTTCCATTATTGGTTTTGCTTAATGGAAGGGCTTATTTGCTAAATTAACCTTGGTTGAGATCTGAAATTAAGCGGTAGTTATTTTGGTAAAGAATTTGAAAAGTTGAGGCAACCAATCACACGTTTACACGTGGGCAGGTTAGTTAGAAAGTATTTGCTTTAATTGGCATTAATCAGTTTTTGCCTAGAATGGTTGGTCCCGCCTCCTTTAGAAGTGTCATTCGGCTCCAATGCTTCCGCTTCATCTCGGTCGAAACCAACCTAACTGAAACCAACTAAATCCAAAACCAATACACATGGTATCAATGAGATTGGTACAAAGTGGATTGGTGATGTGCGGAAGGCAGGGTGTCGAAAGCATTGCTTTTGATAGAGACGAAACGATTGTTTACTTTTAAAAGATATGCGCCTGCCTTGTTTTTGAAGGGTACTTTCAACCAAGTCGATACCCAGTTGCTTTCGAACTTGTTGTCGCCTTTCCTTGTTTAAAATTAGAGATTTCGACATAGAACCTTGTTTATAAAAGAATGCTTTCAAAAATGATGGTTCCGACCTAGTCGAAACTCTACAGCTGTTTCTATACCTTTCGAGTGTGTTGAAGTCGTTAATGCTTTCAAACGATAGTTTTTGTTTTAAACTTATTCTAAGCCAATTCCTAAATCCTTTCAAAAGGGATCAAGGGTTTCTAAGGCAATGACATCGAAGGGGGTTTCGATGCTATCCTTCAGTGGTTTGCTTAAATGATTTGAAGCTTTCGAAAGATGGTGCTAACGCCATTGAGTTTTCCCCAATACTTTCATATGATAAAGAATGGTTTCTAAAGAGATACTTTCATTTATATTCACTTCGACCCAAATGATATTTTTAAATATAACCCCAATGATTTCGGAAGGGATACTTCCAAAGGTTTCGGAAGGGGTACTTTCAATGGTATCGAAGCTATGCTTCTAAGAGTTAATAAGTAATACTTTATTACATTCAAAAAGTTTCGAAAGAGAGGTTTTAAAGTGTTTCGAAAGGCAGGGGCCTAATGCTTGAAAAGAGATTTATATGCTTTCGAAGGAGGTTATCCAGTGAGGTCGAAAGTTAAGTTTTAAAGGTTTCGAAAGCCTTTGTTTTTCAAAACAAATAACCCAATCTCATTTTAAAGGAAAACCATGGCATAAATAAATATAGTGATTTGAAATGGAATTTTAAAGAAGTTTTCCTTGATTAATGGGTTAAAGTGATTAACCAAGGTAATAAAAATCAATTTTAACACATTTAACCTAGATTCAAATATTTCAATAATTCGGATATTTAAATACAAAGTGTTAAAAATTACGGGTCGCTACATTCTCGCAAACTTAAATCATTTCGTCTTAGAAATTCTAACGTAGTCAACGAACAAAAGAAACTAGCATACATCAATAGTTAACGTTATTCAAAATTACTGCAAACAAAGCTCAAGGTCTGCTTAGGTTCAAAAACACTCTCAATCACACACAAATAATAAATAATTTACTAAGTGTACCTTACGCTCATCGGCCTTAGGTTATTACTTAGAGGATTATTCCAACTACCTCTGAACAAATCATAAGTTATTCCTTGAACTCTCCTAAGCCAACAAAACTTAATATATAATTAAGTCCATACGATGTTCATGGATCATTCATACATGATATCTGACCAGATCACTTGATTGGTCATAAAAATTTCACTTTCAAACAAGTGTAGATCACTTGACATCTCTAGTGCAGACTTCGATCAAGTTCTTTGATTAGATATGTTACTGTTTGATGGCCAATTTTCCATTGAATTAGAAAATAGCCAAAAAAATTTAATTAACAATTAACCGCAAGCGCACGACTTACAATTTTAGTACGTGGCGAGTACGGGTCGATCCGTAGGGAATTGTATTGATTTTAAATTATCTATTAAATCAAATTAAACCAAGAATTTGAGATTGTGTAAAGCTAAAAAATGTAAAAACTAACAAAAGGTAGAATGGATAAAAATATGAGAGTTTGAAGGCAATTTAGAGGTAAATCCTTTCTCATGATCACATAAATCAACAACATGAAATTATGATCTCTCTTTTGGTCATTAGTGAATTTAGTTGATATGTTTATCAATAAGTATGGAATATTTGTGCTATTAATTAGCCCAATATAAACCATCAAACTTTAACATACCCACTAAACCACTTGTTAACTCTCATGAAAATGACAATGAACTTGAAAATAAAATATATTCTAAGCATGATCTATTAACTATTGATTATAAATATAGGACATCAAATTTTGATTTTAACATTCACTTCATTACCATAATCATATGTAGACGAAGAGATAATTTGTGTTTTTGTTTGTTTAAGCATACCATATTTGGCATCAACGACATAGGCTATCAAATTCAAAGCTTAAACAATAAAGTTTAACCACATCAAACATTTCTATTAAGCACAAAAATAGATCAAAAATGATCAAAATGTTGAATCTACATGATTAAGAGAGCTTCATTACCCTTAAATTGAAGGGGTTTAGCCTCTCATTTGTTATCATTTGAACAAATGTAGAGTTCAACATGAAACAAAAACAAACAAGAGGAAAAAGTAGGGTAAGTAAGAAGAGAGTTAATTAACATAAAATAAAAGCTAATCTACTTGAATAAATAAAAAGATATACACTACTAACATGAAAGGAAAAAGCATGTAAATAAAAAAAGAGAATGAATTAAAATTGCATAAAAAAAAAATTACATAAGAGAAATGGCTAAGAAGCCATGAAATAGAAAAGAGAGCTTTTGTTTATTTTTGAGCCTAAAACTAAACTAACTAAAGAGGAGGCTAAGAGCTTAATTACATGAGTATATGGGGTATTTTTACAAACCTAAAACCCTAATACATATTTTTAGGGACCACCCAAAATACCTCTCTAGGAAGTGTGGCCATCAAGTTATCATTAGCATGAGATAATCCTCCATTAAGTGTTCATATAACTTTAATGGCCATTTAGCATGTGCATTATCTCCTAATTGTACATCATGATAAGTGGGTAGGTGGGGTCCTCCATGATTCATGAAATGATTTATTTTCATCTTCATTTGTTTCCTTCTCTTGTGCATGCACATTTCTTCATGAAGCCTCTTGTAGTATTCATCCAATTTTCCTACAAATAAAAATAAAATGTGCAAATAAAGATTCTCAAATTTAATATATGTACAAAAATGACCATTTTGCCCCTAAATAAAGATGAATAAATGATGATTTGAAAATAATTTGAATTTTGGTTTAAACATGTTAAAACACCCTATATGCTCATTTATTTAATTAAATTATATTAAATATGGAAGTAAAAATATGCACATTTATGTGTACATCAAATACCCCCACACTTATCTTTTTATTCATCCTCGAATAAACTAAAACTAAGATAAATCTGTTTTCGTAGGAAGCACGATTGCATTGAGCGTATGCAACAAGCCATTAAACCTCTATGTGTCCCTAGTAGGACGAGTGTTATCTCATGAGGGTTTTCAGCGGATACTACTCACAAAATCCAAATGCAATATGAAAATTTCTAAATGCAAGATTTATTTACAAAGATATGGATGCAATTTTTTTTTGAAAATATTTACAAATGAAAATTTTACTTTTAAATTGACATGAAAATTTCAATCCTTTTACTTGTCCAAATTTTCAATAAAAATTAAGTTATCATAACAAATAGACTCTAGTTTGACTAGTTGTTTCGTTTGATAACGTAGTGCAACTATGAAATAGATCCTTAGTTGATTACCAATATTTTTCAAAGTGGTATTTTCATTTCTTTTGAATAATAGGTCAAATCAAATAATTGAAAATAGTGCTTGTATTTCAGTTGCTTACTCTGTCTTTATTTGAAAATTTTATTGATATAACAATATTTACATATGCCTAACTCAGAAAACTAAGGCCATATATATTACCCATGCATTGTCTTGCGGGCTTATGTGAGGGGAATACAGAGCATGGCGAGTGTACACTTATCGATTGTAAACATTATTAATAAATGAATTTTTATATACATACACCTAACCCAGGTAAACCGAGGCCAGATATACCGATCATGCACTGCCTTTTGGGCTTATGTAAGAAGGGTACAGAGCATGACGAGTGTACACACTTGCGTATGAACACATTACTCTAGGTGTTAATAAAATATATACATATATTCAAAAAAATTCTTTTCTCTTTTTTATATATTTTTTTCTTTTTTTAATTAAGAGAGAGTTTTACAATATCATCTTAGCACCATTTAACTTAGAAGATAAAAATGGTTATATTCTTTACTTTAAATCCACCACTTTTTTAAACAAAAATTTTCAATTAGGATATACTTCATAATTATCACCCATGAATCTTTCTATATACTAGTTAAACCATCGTTACTTGTAATCAAACTTTATTTTTATTTTTGTTGAGACAAATAAATTTTCAAAAAATTTCAATTTGATAACCAAAACCATATATGTATCCTATAGTGTTTTTTTTCAAAAGTAAATCAAATGCTAAAAAGAAATTTGTTTTGGAATTTTTGGTTTTGGTTTTTTTAATTTTTTTGAGTTTTGGAAAGAAAATGCAAAAATAAACAATGAAAAATCGAAAATGGAGATGAGACTCCCCCTCACTTGATTTTGACTATGTCCCCACAGTCAACCTAAGTGAAAGGAGAAAATAAAATAAAAAATAAAAATGTGACCTATATTTACATGAAAAAGAAAATATTATTATTTACACGACATCAGAAAATATACTGTTAAAGAGTAAATGAAACGGTCTTCCAAGGCTAATTCATTTGTCTCATCAAGTACGAGAGGCATAGCTTAAGCTTAGAAAACCAAACCATAAAAGATTTCAAAGTTGAATGTTGATTTGGAAAAACGAATGTCGTTTTACTAAAAATCCTATGAGTTGTTCTATTTTCGATGATTTTTGGGGTTGATAGAACAATTGGTTGAAGTTCAAGTTTATTTTCACCAAATTGAAATTCAAACTTATCATTGAAAAGTTTTTTAGAATTATTGATTTTAAAATCAAAATGGTAATTTAAATCTTCCCCTTCAGAATTCAACAACTCATCCTCGAAAAGTCCAAAGAAATTATGTTCATTAAATTCGTCATCCTTTGTTGAATTATTCACAACTTCATTGCATATATCAAGTTCAAAATCCGAAGTTGTTGTATTTAATTTTTCGAAATCAGAAAAAGGAAGATCGAATTTTAAATTGAGTTTCTCACCCTCAAAAGAATTGAAATCCGACTCAGTTACCAAATTTTTAACAACTTCATTAAGGTTGTCATTTTCAATTTCAAAAGTTGTTATTTGAAAATCGTCAATTTGGGTAAAAGATGGATTATTATTTGACTCGTCATACGTTGGGATTTGATTTTATTGCTCACGTTGTTTTAGATATGTTTCAAATAATAAATCTGTGTGATCTTTGTGAATTTCGTCCATTTGCTCAACAAAATCAAATTTATAATTATTAACTTGAGAATTTTCAATTTGAAATTGTTGAGAAACTTTTTTTTCACCATGATTGAAACAAGCCCCATTACCAAAATCATTTAAACGGTTGTTTCCATTTTCGTGTTGATTTTGAAATTCATTTTGGAGTTCGAAATTGAATTGGCATGGGTTATACTCGAAATCATTTGAATTTTGAAGTGAATTCAAATTTTGATTTTTTTGAAATCCTTGACTTGAGTTATTGCACAAATATGAATTACACAAATTATTTATCATTCGATCATTTTGTGTAGAGAGTTCAAGTAAAGACGAAATCGTTTCAATGCTTTTTTCAAGATTTGAGGGTTGGTCATCATTTTGAAAACATTGTGGTTCAAAATTCAAATTGTTTACAAAATAGTTGTTATTAAAATATCCATAAGAATTTGGAATGAAATTATGTGGATTATATTGATTTTCACAACTATTGTAAAATTCCGGAGAGTAAGAAAACTCGTACATTTTCAAGAATGTTTTTTTATAAAAGAGAAAAAATATTTACGAAAGGAAATTTATTTAAAAAGGGAAATTTGATTTTTGTTTTGTTTTTTGGTTTTTCAAGATTTTTTTTTGTTTTTGAAAAGATTATTATTTTTTTGGATTTTTGTTTTTCTAAAAAAAACTAACTTAATTTTTTTTTAGGACTTTTGATTTTGATTTAAAAATTTCAAAAGAAAGGATTTAAAAACTAAGTTAAGGAATATTTACAATTTTTTTGTTTTGGGTTTTGAATTTTTTTCTTGTTTTTAAATATGCATGAACTAATGCAACTAAATGAATACAAAGGACTTAATTTTAAATTTTCTGTCCTTAGTAGCTCCTAACCCAAAACTATATAATCACACTTTGTCTTAATTCAACAAGATAGTTCTTAGCCAGGTAACATACAGGATATATCGGTGCACCACGAATCATCGTAGCAATGCAGCCGAAGGTTTAAGTACCTTCAGAGAAACAATCATTATAATATTTACGAATCACCGTAATATTTATAACTGATTATTGCTTTGTCGTAGCGTAGACACCTAGAAGATAACTTTTTCAAAGAAGACAACTTGTCAATATACAATTAAGCCCTAGGTGAGCTCGTGACACCCATAAGGTGTCTAACCGTTATTATTAGTCAAGTTCTAAGATGAAATGCAAAACTGAAATTAAATGTGTATTAACAATGCAACTACGAATGAAATTTGTTTTTGTTTTGGATTTTTTTTTAAATGCAAACAACCAACAATGCTAGGCAAATAAAAACAAGAGACAGGGGCACGATATAAGAGCATGCAGAATTATTTGCAATTTATTTTAAAGTGACGATTTTTTATAGGAAAATAAGCATAGGGAAGAAGTTGCAAAAAGATTTAGTCTCAAGGACAGCAAGTTTTTTTTTAGTTTGAAGGACGCTTTATAGTATGAACAGAAAATGATAGTTGCAACTATCATTATGTGATTTACATTAAATATTGTCTTTCATCCTAAAAAGCAAACTTTTTTTCCCTGAAACTAAATTTTTCTCCAACTTTTCCCCTGAGCCTAAAAACCCTTTTTCGTATATATAGCAAGCAAAGCAATTATTTTTAGCAAGCAGAGCGTACTAGCAAGCGATTCTTCCTTGTAAATTTCTGCCTTGGCAACCTGAAACTAAAAACAAGATATATAAAGTTGTTTTTTTAAATATATAAGGATGGAACTTAAAACAATTTAAAACAAAACAATTTAAAACAAAACAAATTTAAAATTAATATTTTAAAGGCTAAAACGAAACAAAACTAAAAATAAATTAAACAAAACAAATTAAGCAAACTCTTTTTTATTAAACAAAAGAAAACCAGAAATCACTGAACAATTATAACAACACTCTTAAAAAAATTACTAGGCCCAAACAAATCAGCCCAATTCAACACACCAATTTTTATTCACTGCTCTAACTAATTTCCACGTAACTGCCCAAAACAAAATTCTTCATTCAAAATTCTTACTTGAAATGCAGTTGATTCCAAATTGAACGTTTCAAATTGCAATTCAATTCTCAATTCAAAATTCAAGCAACAAGAATTTGGCGACTAGAGATGCAATTGTTATCGTTGATTTGTTTGAAGTTGAAGGCTGTAGAAGTAAATTCGGGTTGTAGAATTAAAGGTTTCAGGTTGATGGATTGGACTCGGTTGGTGTTCGATTGTGAAGGAGGGCAGGTTCGTAGAGGTGGTTGCTGATGGTAGAGAATTTTTTTTCTTTTTGGTTGTGGTTGATGTCAAATGTTGAAAATGTATTGACAGTGGGTAGATGTTGTAATATGATGTGAAATGGATTGACAATGGGCAAATGTATTGTGGTAATGAGGTATGTCAAAGGGTGGTTGTGCCGTGGTAAGTGCAGGGCAGAGGGGTGGTGTGTGAAATGCACTGATGTGCACTAGTGATGAGGGTTAATGGCAACTGAAGCTTTGTTGAAGGCAGTGGGTGTGCAGCAAGGATGGTTATTGCAGTGATGAAGGAAGATGTGAAGGAGGGGGATGTATGTTGGCTTGATAGCAGCAGTTGATGGTATGGGTAGTTTGGAGGAGGATCGGCAGTGAATGATGAGATATGGAAAATGACTGATGAGATGTGGAATGATGGTGATGGCAAGGTTATGTGGAAGCAATGTTTGTGCAGATGGTTAGTGGAAAGTGATCAGAGCAGTGGTGGCAATGTATTGGCAAATTTGGTTAAGTAGTGTGAGGGTATTGGCAAGTAGCAGAGGCTGTAGGGTAAGTTGAAATGCAACAGTGGACTAGGAAATGGCAAGTCAGTTGCAATGTGCTAATGTGTGATGAAGGGTAATTGATGCTTGCAACAATGGGGTAGCAACTGTTCACAACAATGATATTTGCAACTGGGTATTAGGGGTATCAACAATGAAAAAGCAACTGGGTATCATGTAATTTTTGTTCTCAACAACGGGGCAGTGTATCAGAGGTATCAACTGGGTGAAGTTTTGAGGCAATTTTGTATGGTTGGTGGCAGCAATGTGTGAGTATGGTGGCTATGGTGATGCAGAGATTTTGGTGAAGCAATAGCAGAGAATTAAGGGTGTGGTGCACTGGTTTGTATGCAGTTGTAACAGTTTGTAAAATGAATGTAAAATAAAATAGAGGTGAATGTAACAGTGAACAGTAATTGGAATGTAAATAGTAAACTAAAAGTTGTAAAATAGTGAATAGTGAATGTAATGATTTTTTTTTTGTTTTGAAATGTGTATGTTATTTTTTTTAGATAGAAATGTAAATGCAAATGAAAGTAGAAAACAACAAACACACAATCGAAATGCAAACAAAAATCACAAAAACACATAATAATTTTTTTTTAAATGCAAATTAACACATAAAACAAACACACAATAAAATTCAAACGAAAATAATTCGAAGAATAGAAATTCAAATCAAATTAATTCCCTGACAACAGCGCCAAAAACTTGTTTGACTGCCAATTTTCCATCGAATTAGAAAATAACCGAAAAATTTAAATTAAAAATTAACCGCAAGCGCGGCATACAATTTTAGTATGCGGCAAGTATAGGTCGATCCGTAGGGAATTGTATTGATTTTATAATTTCTATTCAATCAAATTAAACCAAGAATTTGAGATTGTGTTAAGCTAAAAAAATGTAAAAACTAACAAAAGGTAGAATGGATAAAAATATGAGAGTTTAAAGGCAATTTAGAGGCAAATCCCTTTTCATGATCGCATAAATCAACAAAATGAAATTATGATCTCTATTTTGGTCATTAGTGAATTTAGTTGATATGTTTATCAATAAGTATGAAATATTTGTGCTATTAATTAGCCCAATATAAAACATCAAACTTTAACATACCCACTAAACCACTTGCTAACTCTCATGAAAATGACAATGAACTTGAAAACAAAATCTATTCTAAGCATAATTTATTAACTATTGATTAGAAATATAGACCATCGAATTTTGATTTTAACATTCACTTCATTACCATAATCATATATAGATGAAGAGGTAATTTGTGTTTTTGTTTGTTTAAGCATAACCTATTTGGTGCCAACAACATAGGCTATCAAATTTAAGCTAAAACAAAAAAGTTTAACCACATCAAACATTTCCATTAAGCACAAAAAGAGATAAAAAATGATCAAAATGTTGAATCTACATGATTAAGAGAGCTTCATTACCCCTAAATTGAAGGGGTTTAGCCTCTCATATTTGTTATCATTTCAACAAATGTAGAGTTCAACATGAAACAAAAACAAACAAGAGGAAAAAGTGAGCTAAGTAAGAAGAGAGCTAATTAACATAAAATAAAAGCTAATCTACTTGCATAAGTAAAAAGATCCACACTACTAACATGAAAGGAAAAACATGTAAATAAAAAAAGAGAATAAATTAAAATTGCATAAAAGAAAATTACATAAGAGAAATGGCTAAGAAGCCATGAAATAGAAAAGAGAGCTTTTGTTTATTTTTGAGCCTAAAATTAAACTAACTAAAGAGGAGGCTAAGAGCTTAATTTCATGAATATATGGGGCATTTATACAGGCCTAAAACCCTAATGCATATTTTTAGGGACTACCCAAAATACCCTTCTAGGAAGTGTGGCCACCAAGTTATCATTAGCATGAGATAATCCTCCATTAAACGTACATGTAACTTTAATGGCCATTTAGCATGTGGATTAGCTCCTAATTGTACATCATGTTAAGTGGGTAGGTGGGGTCCTCCATAGTTCATGAAATGATTTATTTCCATCTTCATTTGTTTCCTTCTCATGTGCATGCACATTTCTTCATAAAGCCTCTTGTAATTTTCATCCAATTTTCCTACAAATAAAAATAAAATGTGCAAATAAATATTCTCAAATTTAATATATGCACAAAAATGACCATTTTGCCCCTAAATGAAGATGAATAAATTATTATTTGAAAATAATTTTAATTTTGGTTTAAACATGTTAAAACACCCTATATGCTCTTTTATTTAATTAAATTAGATTAAATATGGAAGTAAAAAAGACACATCTACGTGCACATCAGCTACCCTTACATAGCCATATACTACAACAGAAAACCTTGGGATCATATCACGAATCCCTTCAAGTATTCACCATCGAGAATTGAGTGAAAAATCCTTGTTCGGATTGGTGTAAATCACCTAGAAACCCTCGACCCTAATCTTAGATCAAGAACTTTCATGTGAATAATACGATCAACGTATAACTTATGGATTTTATCCCATTGGTTCCTTCAACTACACCAATTGTTTTTTATATCTCATTTAATACTAAAATCTTTTATGTAGAATTTCATAAAACATAACTTTATTTATAAAACATCTCATAAAAACGTAATTCAAGTTTATACTTGTATAATTGTAATGACCCAAAAATTGAGTAATTTGAATTTGTAATATTTACTTTAATTTAAATATTGAAAAGTTAATTTTAAAAGTTAAATAACTTGAATTTTCAAATATAGTGATTTATTTGATAATTAAATTGTTGAATTCAATATTGGAATTGTTTAAATAATCGAATCTTGGATTTAATATGAATGAAAATGATTTCAAAAGTTGATTTAAATTCTATTTGGATGAGAAGGAGGTTAATGAACTTTTAAATTTGATTTAAAAGTGAGTAAATTGATTTTGGGAATTACTCGTTTTACTTGATACTTTATTCGTTATAATTTGTTGGTATATTTGGTTTGAGAGAAACTAGAGACTTTTTAATAATAATATTAGTCATTTTAATAAATTAGTTTTTATAATATCATAATTTTTTTTAATTGGATCTCAAATCCTAAATATAGATTAGCTAAAAATAATCATTGCAAAGAATATCTTAATAAGGTTAGTAATAATATTAAGATTTTTAAACATAATAATAATATTTTTAACATTAATAATTATAGCATTAAAAAAATTTCTAATTTAATTGATGTTTTTACTAATTATCATAATGTGCTTTTGATTAAAGGAGCATAAGGATAATTTTTTAAATTGTTTTAATTTATAGGAATTTATTTTGTTAATCTTTTGTATATCTTTAGTGTTGATTAAGATGATGCATTCACTACTAGAAAATACTGCAGTTTCCTACGCAAAATTTTCGACGTCTTTCCTACGCCAAAAGGCGGGGCGTAGGGTAGGCGTAGGAAAATGGTAGAAAGAGGTAAAGGCGTAGGGAAGACGTAAGAAAATTTCCTACGCTTCTCCTACGCCAAATTCAACACGTAGAAAAAAAAATCGAGGGCGTAAGTAAGGTGTAAGAAATCGTCTACACTAAAATGATTCCACATTGACGTAGAAAAGACGTAGGAAATTTCCCACGCCATCCCTACACATGAAAAAATACTTTTTTATTTTTACATTGTCACCGTATACTTCCAATCTTTAACCTCAGTTTTTTCACGAAAAAAAACCCCATTCTACAAAAATTATCTTCTCCTGCGATGCTTGAACCCAAAAAAACTAGGGTTTCAAAAATCAACGCCTTCTAAATAATCATCGCTGCATACTCGGCTATTCCATCAGCCATCGTCGGCTCATCCTTGCCTCCTACGCGATATTTTCTACTGTTGGTTTGAAGTCCTACTACAGTCTCTTTATACTGCCACTGCTAATTAGGTATGCGAATTTTTTGTTCTGAGTTGTCTAATTTTCTAAAATTGAGTCGTCCTTTTACTGCTTTAGATTTCATTAACATTGAAAACGCACCTTTCCATTTGGTTTAGGGTTGAACTGTGGAAGTTGTTTCGCTAGATTGTAATTAACATGTTTGTTTTTATGCTGATGTAATATGTTTTTACCTAATTTAATTTTAATGTATACCATAACTTATTTAGTTCAAAGTTCCAGGATTTGCAATAAAGTAAACACCATAACACACCACTACAAAGAGAAGCAAATGGTTCCATAATTGCACAAAATAGTAACATAAGCAGGGAATTTCAAGCTCCTCAGTTTCCATATTTATTTTCTTTCTGTTACCGGATAAAGATAGTACTACTGTTTTACTATGTCTGTTGTACATTTTGCCTCACTAAATTTCTCCAAAGCTATCTGCTTTTTGTATAAGATGAATACAGTGCTATGGATCCTCGACTAATTTGTATTTTCTATTTTTCAGAAGGAAAGTGAATTCGATATTGATAGAGATGATTTGTGGTGCAAAAGCACACACCAGAAAAAATGGGGAGCCGCCAAACTCAGTTGTTGTTGAATGCATAGTAAGAATATAATATTGCCTAATGCAGATACTTTTTTCAAGCTGACCGGGTGAGCTTTTTGTTTGAATATGAGGACTTGGTTTTGAAGTTACACCGACTCAATTGGTTCAATTAGGAGTTCACACGATCAACTCGAAGAAAGTATCTTTATTGGGAGACCAAATCACTGATTGTAGAATACAGTTCAAGAGCTGCGATTTCATCACGACGGTAAGTTATAAGTAAATTAAATATATTTACATGCATATTTGACAATTATGCTTCTTACATTCTGTGGCAGGAAGGGTAAATCTAATGGCTGGCCCATTAACTCTTGCTAATATGTGTTAGGAAATTTGTATATTTTTAACATGCAGTATATTTTCTTATAGTTGAAGTCCATTTGATGCTTCCAGTTCATATTTATTCTTTTAATTTAGTGATAATGGAAATAATTGATGTGACACTTCATTTGCTCTATATCTTGTATTCCATGTGTATTAAATATTACTAATCCAATCAATTTTCCATTTTACTAGAAAATATTTTCAATTAATTATTGGATGAGAGATACAAAAATAGGGAGTTTATAATTCAAGTGCACAGCTTGAATAAGGGGTATTGGTCCAATGCCTAGTACTAAGAACAACAAAATGAGTCTATATCTCCTTTTATTTGCCTTACCTGAGCCAAATAAAAGTACGGACAATTAAACCCATCAGACCCCTCAATTTCAAAACTTGGTCTGGTGTATTTTAGTACAGAATGCTCGAAATACAAGCAGTTAACTCTGTTCTTGCTTTACACTCATCTACCTGTATTACTAAAGCTGGAATATTATATTTCACCAAATGTTCTCTTTTCAAAATCCACACACCTACCAACACTGGACAGATAATAATATCAATATAAAAGGGTATGGAATGCTTGACATTTACATGACAGTAACCATATAAAATGTTTATCTTTTAATACAATAAAGGGTGATATGCCAGTTTGTGTCTTAAACGTATAACCATTTTAGAGGTATTTTTCGCAAAAAGAAAAATCATAACCTAGTCAGGGTGTATTTCTGTATAGAATGGTCAGGGTGTATTTCTGTACAGAACGGTCAAAACACAGGTAGTTAACTTTGTTCTTGGTATTGACCATCTACCTATATTACTTAAGTTGGAATATTATATTTCACCAAATGTTCTCTTTTCAAAATCCGCACACCCACCAACACTGAACAAATACTAATATCAACATAAAAAAGCATGGAATGCCCAACATTTACAAGCCAGTAACCATATAAAATGTTTGCCTTTTAATACGGTAAAGGGCGATGTGCCAAATTGTGTGTCTTGCATGTATAACCAATTTAAAGGGATTTTTTGCCCAAAAAAAAAGAAGGTCATAACCTAGTATAACTATTGAAAATTTAGTGGAAATTATAAGCTACATCGATACATATATATAAGAACAAAAAAACCCAACTGGAGAATAAACTTTTAAAATCACACAAATACTTGCCAGTTTTGATTATAATTAGTTATAAGTTCAGTTTGATTTGTGAAATTGTGTATATATTAGGCTTATGCCCCTTAGGCTTATATATTAGTCTATTGTATGGATTGGCTTCAATCTGTTTCAGTCCCATTGTTTTGCATTATTATTTCTGTTTCATAAAAAATAAAAATAAAAGGTGATTGGAAATGTCATATGTATGGTATGGTAGGTGCATTGGATAAATTTTGTTTAAATTTGTTTTTTTTGTTTACTTAGAAAAAGTACAAGGCTAATTCTATTATAAACCAAAATTTATTATTCATACGTCTGTTTGTTTTCACCAAAAAATTAAAACCAAAATACCATAATCTACCCATAGTAGAATATACTGCGCAATGCATTCGCTAAGTTTAAATAGTATCTGGTAGTTGTTTCTCCAATTGTAAGTTATTATCTTATAGTTACTCTCAAGTATATATAACTACCCCATTGCTGCTCTCTTAGATTTATATTATTACCTCATAGTTACCCCATTGGCATTTCTTGCAGTTTGTCTTTTACAAGGTCCATGCTTATAGACCATTTCTTTGTAATAATGTATCTAGATTCATATGTGTATGTTTCATTATTAGTGATATTTGTAACTACAGCAGATGTAGGTATATGTGCACTATTTGCTGTATCATTACAGTTATTCTTCTCATCATTTCTAAAATGAATATCATATATGTGCCATACTTAAATTTGATACATCGTTAAAGTTATTCTTCTCATGATTTCTGAAACTGCACAGTGTGAGCATGTATTTATGTTTTTGTTCTTGTATTTGAAAAATTACAAATATAGGCACAATATCAAGCTAGAACTGAAGAATTGAAAAGTCAAGGCACAGTAATTTGGTATGATGTCGAGGAAGAAGTATTCGACAAGCTTACCGGTGCTATAGCTAAAAGAAAGGACCGTAGGCCTGGCAATATCCCTGGAGTAAGTATTTCAACTTTCAACAAAACATTATTTTAATTAGTTTAAAATTGCATAAATTGATGCAATATTTGATAAAATGCAGAAATACAAAGACGCTACTTATAGCATCAATAAGGGAGAAGCACAGACTAGAGCCAAACTAGAGGAAAAGGTGGAGCGTCAAGAAGGGGAGATTTAAATGCTGAAGATGCAGTATGAACAACTCACCGAGATGCTTCGACAACGATTTGATGAAGAGCCGAACGATCGTCATGAGGAATGAGGGTATTGAAAACTTTTTAATGGTATCTGTATGATGTCATGTATCATGAACATATTATCATATTATGTTAACATATAGGAACTTGATTAATATTGTTTGACTTTGTAATATGAATGAGATATTTGTTTTTTGAATTAAAGATGAATGGTTTGACGTTAATCTTTTTGTTGAAATGTGTATATATATAAAATAAGTTGATTTTAGTTTCTATTTAATGTGGTGAAATGAAATAGAATAGTAATATATCAAAATTGCTTCAGAAAAGACGTAGGGAAGGCGTAGGGAAGGCATAGGTAAATGAAATATTAATGCAGCAAAAAGTCGTATGCATGGCGTAGGAAAAACATTAAAAACACAGGCGTAGGTAAAGCGTAGGAAAACTGGGCGTAGGGAAGACGTAGGTAAACAAATGACGTAGGAAAGACGTGAGCACTTAAAAAAGTAAAAATGTCGTAACAAAACCATAGGTACAACATGGCGTGGGGAAGGCGTAAGAAAATTATGGCGTAGGAAAGGTGTAGGAAACAACCCAACGGATGGCGTAGGTAAAGCGTAGGTATTTTATTAGCTACGCAAGTTTTACCCACGCCAAAATTGACGTAGGTGTTACGTAGTTAATGCATTTACCTACGCCCCGCCTACGCCAATTTGGCGTAGGTAAACCGCAGTTTTCTTGTAGTGATTATGACTTTGGATTCCTTTTAAGTCTGCTTCTTATTTTGTTGCTTTTCCGTCTTATAATTTTAGATATAATATTACTACTTTTACATCACTAATATATATATATATATATATGTATATAAATTTCATTTATATACATATATATGTATTACTCTTATAATTTTATTTAGTTTCATTTACAGATTCAGGTTTAAGCCAGAAATGGTACTAGATTACTATTTGCAGGTTCTCAGGATTGCTGCTAACAGGATTTTAGCGAGACGTTCATTCTGGACCTTCCGCTTTCGTAGTGAGGAGTTCTTCTGCGTCTACAATGTGGCACTCTTCATTTAGGATAATACGCATTTGCACTGAGGCGTTCTTTCTAGTACTTCCACATCGACAGAGTGGCGTGCTTCATTCTAAATCATTCCCATTCGCAGCGAGGCATTCATTCTGGTTTTTCGGTGTTTACATCGAGGCATTTTCTCTCTCAACTAGAGCTGTCTTCAGATTTCATCCGCACTGAGTTGCTTCATGGTTTTTGGGTACTTCTAACACCTCATTATGGGCGGTGGCCTTGCCGGAGCTCGATAATGAGGTGTAATGGGCGGTGGCCTTGCCAGAGCTCATTCTAGATGTACTTGAGTCCTATACATTATTTTTTGTACTTTGATTAGCTACCTACCAAGCATGTTGGCAACACCTTTGTTTAAGTGTTATACACACACATGTGTGCTCTTCTCTACTTTAGAGGATCACACATTTCTCTCAAAAAAATTAACGTGTAAAAAATAGCCTTCCTGGGCACTATCTCGGATTTCGATGAAACCAGTTCCATTAGATCCGTAATAGTGAGTTATTGTATGCCGTCGAATTTCATGATGATTGGACGTATCGTTTGGTCATGCGAGTTTGAAACGCGTTGAAATTAATATCGATAATTTAGTATAATAACTGGGTCTAAAAGGCTATCTTCTGCATACGATCGAATTAGGCCTCGAGACTAGTTCCATTGCATTCAGAATATGAGTTTAACATATAAAACGCCAGGCGGTACGTCTCGTTTGGAGTTCAAAATTTTCGAACGTTTAAAAGATGGACATTTTATAGTATAATAATATATAATATTGTTAACCATGCTCCCAAGCACGTCCTAGCCCATACCTGGTCATGTCCCTATACCTTACCCATGCCGTTCTCCTAATATTATTCGCGTACATCAGAAAAATTGTTCGCTCTTTTTTTGGTTTTAAATTAAAAAACCCATGACCTTAATCCAATGGCCACGTCAATCAGGCTACAGGAGGCCGAGATAGGTGATGGATCCAACTAGGAAGATGATCGTCTTGAGGTGACGAAGGAGGTGTATGGTTGGATTTGGCTTCGGTGAGGTGTGGCGGCGGCGATTGGCATGTGAAGCGGTGACAGTTTTTGGCCGTTTTCTCATCGTCGATGGCGAATTATAGAGTGGGACCGGTGGCAGGCGACGCGACAGGGTTGAGGCTGGCTTTGGCGGACGTATGGCAGCGTATGATCATCAATGGCGGCGGCGGCGAAGGAATGAAGTCGCGATGGGTTTACTGGAGCGTGAATACTAAGATTAGAGGGAAATGGTATAATTTGATTTAAACGTTTTTAATTTTGGTTAATTATGGTTTAATTTATTTAAAAAGTTCATTAATCCATTTTAACTCGTACGAGGTCCAAATTGAACACGACGAGTCTTGTTGCGATCGTATCGACGAAGGCTACGCTATGAAGTTGGATTGGACGAATTCGGAGCTAATTACAATTTTGGATTAAAATTGGACGTTCGTTCAATTTTAGTTCAAAACGAAACGTTTTGACAACTATTAAATCAATGTGAGTTAATCTCACCTTTTTGGTTAACTAGGAATATTTTTAGTCGATAAAAATTACCAATTGGATGTTTGGATATTTATTATTGATAGTTATTGACTGCTTGGATAATTTACTATTTATTATTAGTTGGATTGGATATATTCCCGCCTATTGGAGTGGATGAGACCCTATTACGTTCCCGTGTAAGAGTGGATGACCCTTGTATATGAATCCCACCTCGAAGTGGTTGATTTATATTTTTATGATTGTATATACTGTATCAGATGCAAGGGGACAGGTTGGAGGGATCCAACGGGATTCCTTAAAAGTTGATTTATTTTCATATAAATTGATATATGATATGTTGGATGTTATAAATGATGACATGGACATGATTTTGTTTATTTAGTGCTTTGGTAGCAAAGGCCTCAATTTTGGTATTTTAAAAATACTATAAAATATTGATTTGATTTAAAAAGAAATTTCAAGTGATTTGAAAATCATTCATGTTTAAATAATTTTTCTAAAATAAAAGTATGATTTTGTGGATGTTATAATTTAATAGTTTTATAAATCATTTTGATAGAGCTTTAAAACTGAGAGTAAAGATTTTAAAATCTAGGAAAATAAGGTAGACTTTTATAATAAAGGGATACGGTCTTAATAAAAAAATAGAAATATTTTTATATAAATTATATTAATAACCATTTTATATATAGATATAGGTATATATAGTGTAATTTATTTATAAAGGTGAATTTATAAGTGTGCTAAATTTATAAAAGTGATATTTAACAAATAAAGTTAAGATTTGTAAAATCGTAATTTATTTATGTGACGCCCCACCCCGATACCCACATTAACAAAGAGAATTACTGAGTAACTCAGTCTGCTAATGCGGAGAATAGGGCTGGTTAAGGGCGACCATCATAGTCTTGCATTAAATAAGAGCTAAGTATATCGATTTGGTACTCATTTTTTCCATTTTTTTTCTTTCCCTTTTGGCTTAAGTATTCGACGTACTCAATTCCTATCTAATACACTACTATGGTGGCTACAGGATCGATTCAGAAAGA
The DNA here is from genome assembly GCA_030737815.1 of Allium fistulosum. Classification (NCBI taxonomy): domain Eukaryota; kingdom Viridiplantae; phylum Streptophyta; class Magnoliopsida; order Asparagales; family Amaryllidaceae; genus Allium; species Allium fistulosum. The sequence continues at coordinate 1,284,303,018 of CM060903.1, read as the reverse complement.
AAACACAATAACAACATCAATCACAAGTCACAGAATAACAACAAAGATAATATACATACACATACATCAAATGTAACACAACCCATCACAAGTGGTATTCAACCACAATATATACATACATCCCCATAAAAGAATATATACATCACAAGTTCCTAACAAAAAGACTACAACACAAAATAAAGCCATCTATCCAAAGGTGGAGGAGAAATCCAAAAGACATAGCTAACAAAAGGGGTCCAACATCCTAACCAGCAACTCGGTCTGACCCGAGTAATGAATACACGGGTCAGGCTAACTAGAACTTGATATTAGCATAAGATAAAGTGATATGACTGCATAAGGGAAGTATTCCCTTAATTCTAAAGGAATAGTATAAGTGATGTCTAGTTAAACATACAAGGGTGGAAAATTCATAGAACCCATATTTAACTCATAAAGGTTTAACATGTCGTAAATGGTTCATGTTCAATGGAATTCAAAATATGTTAATCTAGCAAACTCATGAGCCATAGAAGAAGCATCAAAATCCTCAAAATAATATCACGGAACTCTAAAATGAGTTCAAAACCTCATTATCGAAATCACCATAAAAATGCATATATCTATAAGCCTATCTCTAACTCAATACTACAATTAAAATTCTCAAAATACGCCATAATATGGTAATTCCCATAAATCATCTCAAATCAATATAATTGAGAGGTTTCGATCGATACAAGTCCAGAATTAACCTATAAAATAAACTCACGTGTCCCATATCACTTGTTTTACTAAATCGTTTAATTCTCTTTCTCATATGTCCGAAAAGTGTAAAAATAATATATATTATATATAAAATATTTTACTTGAGAAACGGGATTTTTATATAATTTTCTGAAATCATTTTGAAGATGTTTTATTGAAATTTCTCTTTATTATAGGAAATAAATATATTTAAAATACTTCGGAATAAATTATAAATGGTTTGAAAATATTTAATAATAATGATTTCAAAAGCCAAATTATTTAGAAATTTTCTCAAAATTTATTTGGAAGAAATAGTGCTTGAAAATCGAGAAAAACGTTGAAAATACACCCAATCGATGTTCAAATTCAATTCGAATTTAAATTCAAAATTTTAAATTGTCCATAATCATCACAAAAAACATCTCGAAATTTGCATAAAAATTGTCCACAAACCATTGAAATAGGTAAGCAAACAAGGCAAAAGGGCTCAGATAAAAAAACAGAACAGTCACGTACCTAGCCCGACAGGGGTCGACCCAGAGTAGTGGCTAGGTCGACCCCAGGTCAACCGCTAGGTCGACGTCCAGGTCGACCTGGAGACTGCTGGGTCGACCCCAGGTCAACCGCTGGGTCGACGTCCAGGTCGACCTGGAGACTGCTGGGTCGACCTGGAGACTGCTGGGTCGACCTGCCTGTTGACCCAGGCTACGGATTAATTTTCCTAGGTGTTTTCTGCTTCATACTGAACTTTGAACAACAAATTGGACTACCAAACGATCAAGTTTTGCAACGAAAAATGACATATATAGAGTTTAACATCTAAACTACAATCCGAAAAAGATCCAGCAGCAATTCGAGTTAAAATCAAGAAGGTATGGCCACTCAAAGTGGCAACCAGAAACAAGGAATTCAACTAAACACAGACAATAAAAATAAACATATACAGTAAACCGTTTACCGAACGATTTCTTTACAGGAAGTATTTTCCAGTTAGCAAATGTGAGTTTTTACTCACATATACTTGGATTAGTAGCAATAAGCAATGAAAGATGCTAACTTTTAGCTGGAAGGAAGCTCTCAATGACTTGTAGAAGATGAATATAGAGCATGCAAGCAGAGAACAAAAAAGTTACAGACTGTATCAATTCGAAATCACTAATTTGATGAAATTGTTGAGAGTTTGGCTTTGATTACTTGTATACTCTTTTATTAACTTGAATTTCTCTTTAGTTTCAGCAAATTTTGATGTAAGAACTTAATTTGAAAGAGGGATGGCCATTATAGTTTTACTGTAAGTAATTTTCTTTTCTTTCTTTTGGTTGAGAAGAAACAAAGGAAATCTACGTACAGGTTTCCTGATATCTCTAGAAAATGGGTTTGGATCCTCTTCTTTGTCTACCAAGCCCAATTGTAAATGCTTAGAAAAATTCCTAAGTACAAATGCATATTTCTCTTCTTTTCTTAATATAACTCATATATTCATGCTTATAAAACCCAAATAAATTTCTATAACTCATTCTTATGTAAACAAAAATGTTTTTATCAACAAATTAAATGATTTTAGCTATAAAAATTTAGTTTCTAATATTAAAATCATATTTTTACTTAAATATGACAATTTACACTTTTTATCTTATAAAACACCATTTTAACATATCCATTTATACAAAAATGGTTTTCTTATGAAATAAAATACAACAAACCTTCCTAACTTTATTTAAACATCAAAATCTTATTTTAAACTATATTTCATCTTTTATATTTATAAAAATTCATAAATACTTCTACTTTTCCTTTAAAATCAATAAAAGATTAATATTGAAAATAATTTACAATATTATTGCATTGACTCAAACAAAATCCAATAAATGATCATTTTCTTTCAAACTTAACAAAATAAAGTTTTAAAACTTTATTTTCATCGATTAGAATTTATTTCAATAATTAAATGTTGAAATACATCACTTATTCAATTTATTTTCTCCAAACTAATAAAAACCCAATACTTGCAATTTATTTAACCAAATACTTATCCAATCTAATTTTAAACCCAATATTTATTTCTCAAACATATTGTTTATTTAAAATAAACAATTTTAACAAAATCTATCTTCTCCAATTTATTTTATTCTCGATATTAGATTATAACTATCGTTATAATTTAATATTACAGGTAATCACCAATACCAGGGTTGTTACAGACTCCTCCCCTTATAAAAATTGCGTCCTTGCAATTTCTAGAGGAAATCTGTATTCAACATACTTTATTTCATCAAACAAAGTAAATATAGATAGATTAAAATGGAAAATTCTTACCTTCGTCATGAGAAGATAAGAATCGAGGATACGATCGCTCGATAAATTCTCTGGTTTCCCAAGTGCAGTCATTGGAATTATCGGACCATTGAATCTTCACGAGCGGAACACTCTTGTTTCATAGACGTCTAGTCTCCGAAGAAAGAACTCTCATAGGGTGTTGCATAAAAGATAGATCAGGAGAGACCTCCAACTTCTCAAAAGCACGAGAATCAAGCACAGAATCTGAATCTAGTACACACCTCCTCAACTGAGAAACATGGAATACATCGTGAACTCCAGAAAACTGATCGGGAAGTGCTACACGATATGCAACAGGACCGATATGCTCTGTAATAGGAAATGGCCCAATATATCATGGTGCCAATTTCCCCGTCTGGTTAAAGCGTATCACTCCCTTCAGAGGAGAAGCCAGGATATACACAAGATCACCCACTGAAAATTCAAGAGGCCTCCTACGGTTGTCCGCGTAGGATTTCTGTCGACTCTGAGCCTCTTTCATTCTCTCTCGGATAAGATGGATCTTTTCAAATGATTCACGAATACACTCAAGGCGTAAAATGAGCTTTTCCCCTGACTCAAGCCAATAAGATGGAGAACGACACAGCCTTCGATATAAGGCTTTGAAAGGAGCCATGCCAATAGAAGATTGATAGCTATTATTATAAGCAAACTCAACTAGAGGAAGATGATCCACCTAGCTACCTCCAAAATCTAAGATACAAACACGAAGCAGGTCTTCTAAGATACGATTCACCCGTTCGGTCTGTCCATTAGACTGTGGGTGGTAGGCTGTGCTAAGATTAAGCTTTGTGCCCAAAGCTTGCTGGAAACACTGCCAGAAGTGACTCGTGAAAAGAGGATCACGATCACATACAATAGATAAAGGAACACCATGCAATCACACGAACTCCTTAATATATAGCTTCGATAAGAGAGATGTCGTCCTATTAGATTTAATAGGAATGAAATGTGCAGACTTGGTAAGACGGACCACAACGACCCAAATACTGCTATGGCCTGACCTCGAATGAGGTAAGCCATCGATGAAATCCATAGAAACTTGGTCCCATTTCCATAATGGAACCTCTAAAGGCTGAAGGAGACCACTGGGCCACTGATGCTCGGCCTTAATAAGCTGACAAGTCATGTAATTGCTTACATAACTTGCAACATCACGCTTCATGCCTTCCCAATAATAGAAACGACGTATATCAGCATACATCTTGCTGCTGCCTGGATGAATAGTATACTTAGAATGGTGACACTCATCTAGAAGGCACGATAAGATGGTTCTTCTTTCGAAGACACCCATGAATATCGATGCTGAAATCCCTCATCTCAATATCATCTTGGGATTTGGACTTACACTTCTGAATAAGAGCAGATATCTCGAAATCTTGCCGCTGCTTCTCGACAATCCAATCTAGGAGAGTAGGACGACCTTCCATGCTTATAATAGAATAGGAGAATCGGAAGTGGAAGCACGATCCTGAATATCACATATGGAAAGAGTCTCAAGAGCTTTCCATTTTGCAATCATCATGGAAACAATAGCTGAATGCTTTCTGCTCAAAGCATCAGCTACTCGATTCCCCTTGCCAGGGGTATACTGAATATCAACATCATAAGAAGCTAGAAACTCCAGCCAACGTTGCTGTTGCATGTTGAGCTCCTTCTGGTGAACAAATATTTGAGATACTTGTGTTCGGTGAAGAGATTAAAATGTTCACCCAACAGATAATGACGCCATAACTTCAAAGCAAAGACGATGGCGACAAGCTCTAAATCGTGGGTAGTGTACCGAACCTCGTTCGGAGGTAATTGCCTTAAGGCGTAGGCAACTACCCTATCCTTTTGCATAAGAACAACACCAAGGCCGTTGTGACTGGCATCGGTATAGACTATAAGATCCTGATTCCCTTCGGGAACCACAAGAACAGGAGCATCAGTGAGAAGCTCCTTCAATCTCTGAAAGGAAGCCTCACACTTATCAGACCATAAGAAACGAACGCCTTTCCTCATAAGTCTAGTCAAAGGTAGCTATAATGACCCAGAATTTGACCACTTTAAAATATACTATTTAAAGTGATTTTAAATATAAAAGGTTTTATGATTCAAATCATATTAGATAGGATTTGGAAAGAGAAGTATACACAAAAATAGTAACATTTGTCTATATCGACAAAAGTAACAAAATACTGATTTAAGAAAAGTAAGTTTGAATGGTTAAATAAATTATTTTAATTTATTTATGAGTGTTTATACTTTTAAATAGCAACATAAAATTTTATTTTTAAATTTGGTTTACATAAATAAATAGTTTAACTAAAACGTCAAAATGTGACCGTAAAATGTTTCGTCGAAAATCAATGTTTTGTCGATTAAAAGTCGTCGCAACGTTGTCGCACTTTTATTTTCTTATATAGGAACGTATATTCAAATAGTATAAGTATTAATTAATTCATTAATCAAGTTTACTTTTACTAAACATACTTAGAAAATTCTAGAATATAATTAAAAAAAGTAAGCACAAAAAGACAAACATGTCATTTCAAAGCAAAAGTTAAACATCAAATCAAACCAAACATAATTATTATATTCTTTACTTAATACTTAAGTGAAAATGACATAAAGCAAGATTTGAATTGGTGATGGTAAGTGTTGAAAAAAATAAGATTACTTAATAAATAAGTAAGGGTATTTTGATCTTTTACATAATATTATTTTAATCCAAAACTTTTTCTATAAATAAGCATCCACTTTCTCACTTTTTTTCACTTCTTCTTCTTCCTTTTTCAAAGCTTTTCTCCACCTCTCTAATGGCTTCTTCTCCTCTCTTTTCCTTACTAACTTTTTCAAAACCATACCAAACAAAGTCAAAACTCCACCAAACTTTGCCAAAGACCTTAGAATACCATTAAAACATGGTTTAGCATCTAAAAATGGAAGGAATGATGGAGGAAGAGGTAGAATAGGGCAAGGCCGAACCTATGGAAGAGGGGAAGACTTGTGGTCGAGAGCAAGTGGAAGTAAAGTGATGGCCGAGCACTAGGAAGTGAGGTGGAGTTATTTAGGTGATGATTTGGTAAAGATAAGATGATTTAGTGAAGTGTTGGATTATATGAATGTTGGTAGGAAGTTAAAAAATTTGGTTAAAGGTGAGTACTCTTATTACCTAAGAAATCCATAAAATATTTCAAGTTAATTATATGACAAGTTTGTTATATGTTGAATGATTAAATGTTTGATAACTTGATTGCAAAATTGGTTGATTATATGATTGTTTATGTGGATGATAACTTGGTTTGATAAATAATAAGAGAAATAGTTAGTAATTAACCATATTTAATTTAATGGAAATTAAATCCATAATAATATGCGTATGGAGTGATTTAGCCTCTAAATGATTCTAAAAAGGAAGTTGAAAATGATATTATAATATGAAATGAAATGGAAAATGAGTTTGGAGTATAAAAATACTGTTTAAAATGCGTTTAAAATGATTTAGAAATGCTTTATAAACATTTAAAAGTGTTTCCAAGAAGTTTGAAATGAAATTGAAAAACAAATCAAAACTAGGCGCGCCGCGTAATGGTAGTTCACGATTTCGCGCCGTAAAAGTTAAATGAGTGTATAAAGTGGAATATAGCTCGTAATTCTTCGAGATAAGAATTTTCCAGTCTATTTTATCCATAGTTTTCCAACGAAGAAAGAAAATCAAGATTTCATTAAGTAGATTTTGAAGTATGTCAAAAACAATTTTCTAAAAACATCGCGGTTTTGCAGTTCGGAATCCAAAAAGGGATTTCTTTATAAATGATATTTTTAAATGAATAAAAATATAAAATATATTTAATAAATCTATTAAAATGGTTTAAAAGAGATTTGGAATGGAAAATATGAATTTTCAAATATTAAAAAGTTGTTTAAATCAAATAAGCTTATATAGCACTTTCCGTAGCACTTTTATGCTACGAATTCTATAACCTTTTGAATATGAGTTTAAACTTAACGATTTTTTCTAGAATCAATTATGAATGTTTTTAAAGGGAAAATTAAGAATTTAAAAGGTAATTTGGAATCTTATAATCAATTCCAAAAAAAAGCTAATAACCGAGTATGCGGAAACGACAAGTACATTTGTCCCGCCTGTGAGATCTGGGAAGTTAAAACAAGGTATTTAACTAGGTTAGGGATGGAGCAACCAGTGCCCTGAACTTACCTGGCCTATGTTTTCTTTTTTTTAGGCGAGGGGTGGAACAGATCGAAAGGAAAGCCCGAATGCTCTAAAAAGATCATATTTAAGTTATTCCAAGATAAAAGAAAAGAAAAAATGTTCTTTGAATATTAGTTAACCATTTAAAATCTTTTATTCGATAATTGGTACGAAGGAACCGGGATCAGATTTGGGTGATTCCTATCTGAAGAACCGAGATCAGATTTGGGTGATTCCTATCTGAAAACCCCTTCAAACTAATTTTCAAAATAAAATATATTGAAGACAAAGATCTTCATGATGTAGGATTACCTGCCATTAGTCCCTAGAGGTGAAATTTACCATATCTAAGGTGGTAGTAGTGCTCTGTTATGAAAATCTTCGATTTGCAAGAATATGATTTGAAGTTAAGAAAGTAATCTTTGATTAAGATTTAATAAATGATTTGGGAATATTTTCCCTAAGTTAAAAGTTATAACTTGAATATAAGAAATCATCGATTAAGATTAAAAGAATGATTTGGAAAAGTTTTTCTAAGTAAAAGAGAAAATGATTTGGAATTATTCCAAGATTTAAGAAAGGTTTAAATAAATCAAATGATTTAATAAATGAGGCTTAATGATTCCATATACCCTTAAAAAGAAAATGGAATAAATTGAAAAGAATATATCTAAGAATGATATTTGTTTTAAATAAAAGATGAAGTAATTGATCGATGATTGATATCCACATATGAACTTAACATCTTTTTATCGATAATTGGCTTCGAAGGAACCGAAGTCGGATTTGGGTGATCCCTATCCGAAAACCACTTCGAACCAATGTATACGTTCGAAAGTGAAGACATGTTGAAGGTGATGATTATTGAAGACCGTGGATCTTCATAGCGTGAGGACTGCTTGTTGACATTCTCTGGGTCGCTCCCATTATAGAGTTATTTATAGCAGTGGTCTCCTCGTCGTGGAGATTTTTCAGATTGCAAGGGCTTCTCGCCTAGTAATGTCCAAGGAAAGTGCCTTCGATTTCGTTCAGTCCCAGTACGAACTTGTATGGATGAATGTCTGACATTGCATTTCTAAGACACAACATTTTACTTTTACAAATGTACATCTGCTTGGTGGCGGAGAAGGCAACTTCTCTTAGCTTGACACCCTTCTCTGAGACATATGAGCTCAGAGGTTGTATGCTTATGGGAGTCAAATAGTGATCAAAGAAATGGCAGTGTGGCATTCAAAGTGAAAGAAGATGTGTTATGTGAAAAGGTAATCGTTTTCTCGAGCCTCATCAATCGAAAATGACCGAAACAGGGTTAGATGCGGCAAGGCTAAGTGGGTCATTTCCAATTAGGGTATGATCATCCCCTCCTAGATATATTTCTTCCTACTATGACGTTGGGGAAGTAAATTAATGTGGTTTGTATGCTAGAGCACGCTCGGTTAAAGGTCGGTAATGACCGGGGGATGATATATTCGGTACTATCTAGTTACAGAGATAGGCCGGTCTTGTGTTGGTAGAGGATCCTTTGTGATGGTCCTCGGTACATTCCTCTAGAGATGTACTACCGGAAGGTAGTCCCTTCACCTGGTCATTTGTATGGAAATCCATTCTCCAATAAGTGTCTTCGGACTTGATTATAAACCTATTATGCTGGAATTTAATCAATGTAACAATTTCGGCTAAGATTAATAAGTTTATTTGCAAATGTTTTCAAAGAGATGTCATTAGAAATAATATCAAACGTTTTGATATATAAACGTATTTTAGTTATCATAAGGTAAAAACCTGTCCATGTTTATGTGTGGGTGTGGTCTTATGAGATACTCTTTCTTTTCAAAGGATTTTATTCAAAGGCTGATCTATGACACCGTCATTTATTATTGAGTTTTCTCACGCTGGTTTATCAAGCCTGATCCGGGTATTTTCAATACTCGGGTCAGATCCGATTAGTTTCAGGTTTAGTTGAAGACGGTTGGAGTTTCCAGAGGAGAGCTGGAGATATTCATCTACGTATGGACATATTCTATTATCTGATGTGTTTTGTTGTTTTAGTTTGATGTTTGTCAGCAATTGTAAGGACAGACATTTATAACTGTCCAAGCTGAATTTAGGTTAGACTCTGATACATGTATATAAAAGTTTTCCGCTGTAAAGATATTTGTTCAATATTATATATTATTCCATTCGTGTGAGATTATGTTCTGTCTTATTTTCTTTCTACCCTTAATGATCCGTCTTTTCGTGCAATTTGAATTGAACATGTGTGGTTTATTGTTGATTCAAAGGGTACGAAAAAACGGGCCATTACAGTAGCACAATACAGGAAAAGTTTTTGATGAAACGACGGTAATAACCCGCCAAACCTAGAAAGGTACGAATCTATAGAACATTCTCAGGCCAATTCCAATTCTGGATGGCTTCGATATTAGACGGATCGACCGAAATGCCTTCGGAAGAAACAACGTGACCTAAGAACTTAACTTGTTTTTACCAGAATATGACACTTAGAAAGCTTTGCTTTGAGTTGATGCTGACAAAGAGTACTCAAAACAATTCTAAGATGTCGAGCCTGACCAGCTTTGGACTTAGAATACACAAGGATGTCGTCGATCAAAACAAGAACAAACTTATCAAAATATTCCCAGAATACTCGATTCATAAGGTCGACGAAGTAAGCAGGAGTGTTCGTCAAACCGAATAGCACGATGAGCCACTCATATGATCCATATCGAGTGCGGAATGTTGTAAGTGGAATGCTGCCTTTCGCAACTCGGAGCTGATGAAATCTGGTGGCGAGGTCAAGCTGCGAGAAGACCTTAGCGCCACTCAACTGATTGAACATATCATCAATCCTAGGTAGGGGATAACGATTTTTGATGGTTAACTCATTAAGTTTGCGATAATCCACGCATAACCTAAGAGTCCAATCGGACTTCCTCAAGAATACCACCGTGGCTCCCTACGGTAATGAACCAGATCGAACGAAGTGCTTGGCTTCAAGCTCAAGGAGTTGCTTCTTGAGTTTTTCATTCTCTTTTGTAGACATCCTCATGGAAGGACGACTAACTGGTTGCGCACCTGGGATAAGGTCGATGCGGAACTCGATAGCCCGCTTGGGTGGTAATCTCGAAACAGGCTCAAATAAATCAGGAAAGTCACAAACAACAAGAATCCGAGACACATCTTCATCATCGTGTCGAGATTCAAGAGAAAATAGAGAAGCTTCGGAATCACGCTCAATATCCCAAAGAATAAGAGATAGCTGAGTAGGAGAATCGGGATTTCAAAGATATAAGACTCTCTCTAAACATAGTATCCTGGCATCGTATCGAACTAGCCAGTCCATACCCAATATCATATTGAATCCTAGACAAGGAATTACGTGCAGGTTCGCGTGGAAAGAAAAGCCACAAATAAGAATCTCAACATCATTACAAAGCATACTAAGAGTTGCGGATCCCCCAATAGGATTCGCAATCCTCAAAGAAGTAATCAAGCAAGAAACATCCAATAGCAAAGCATCAACGACTTCCTTCGATATGAATAAATGCGACACACCCGTATTGAATAGAGCTATAATAGATCGATCATGGAAAAGAATGGATCCTTCTAAAATAGTAGGAGATATACCTTGAGACTGAGAGGCACTACTAGAAGCCTTTGCAACATTGAGATTCCTCGAACTAGGACCTCCGTCCGTCTTAGGACAAGCAGAAATCAAATGTCCTTCCTTCTTACAATATAAGCACCTCTTAGGATTAGGACATTCTCTCACAAGATGATCGCGAGAGCCACAATTATAACATGCCGCAACCTTAGTTGAAGGAGGCGTAGCATGAGGATGAGAAGTAGAACCACCTTGCTTCTTCTTCTTACTAGGCTGGAACGGCTTGGATTTGCGGAAAGGAAACCTCTTATTTTTCGGATTTCTCCAAACCTCTGCCTCACCATCACCTTATTTCTCCTTCTCGACCGCTTCAAGGTAAAAGGCCGCATCAACAAGTTCCTCCAAAGACAATTTGAGTCGGAGCATAAGGGATTTCTTTAGATATTTCTTAAGTCCAAAAACGAACTTAAGATTCTTCTTATAAGGAGTGCTAATATACTCAAGACCATATTTGGATAAAGCCTCGAATGAAGCCACATACTCTGAAACTGTTGACTTCCCTTGCTTAAGATCAAGGAAACGTCGAGCTAAGATAGCCTTCTCAGATTCTGGGACAAACTTAAGCTCGAATCTCTCTCTAAAATACTCCCACTCTAAGGTAGGCTCATCGATCTCCGCAATGAGTAATTCATACCAATCCAATGCATGTTCTTGCAACATACTGATGTGACAAGAACGCGATAGTGGCTAGAAATCTCCATGCGAGTAAATATGCGCTTGCATGTACGAAGCCATGCCCGGACCTCTAAGACTGACTCCATGCCTTTGAATGGTTTGCCTCAAAGATGAGTATAATCTCTACTCATGCGCGCACATACAAATTTGCGCAGAGGGGATGAACGAGCTGGAGCTGGAGGCTGAGTGCTCCTAAGTAGCTCAAGAATCTGATCGGTCGACATATAAACTCTTCTTGACGAGAACCACTGGATGATCCCGCCACCGAAGTGCGACCTCTTCATTTTCCAGCCATTGCTGAAAGTTAAGATAAGATAGGATTATTCACAGGGGTAGATATTAGCAATTCAAATTAAATAAGGAATACTACGGAATTAAAATTAACATTCCTAGACATATTCCTTTCTATCTACCCCTAAAGTACTCATACAGTTAAGGACAAGGTTGGGATTGAATATGATTGGGGGTGATGTTTACAAGTGTATTATACTTGATGTATGATGATTGTGTATACCGTTCTTTGTTTATTACATTTTGTTCTGAATCCTGCTCTAATACCAAGCTGTGATGCCCCACCCCAAGACCCATATTAACAAAGAGAATTACTCAGTAACTCAGTCTGCTAATGCGAAGAATAGGACTGGTTAAGGGCGACCATCATAATCTTGCATTAAATAAGAGCTAAGTATGTCGATTTGGTACTCATTTTTTTCCATTTCTTTTTCTTTCCGTTTTGGCTTAAGTATTTGACATACCAAATTCCTATCTAATATACTACTATGGTGGCTACGGGATCGATTCAGAAACAAAACACAATAACAACATCAATCATAAGTCACAGAACAACAACACAGATAATATACACACATCAAATGTAATACAACCCGTCACAAGTGGTATTCAACCACAATATATACATACATCCCCATAAAAGAATATATACATCACAAGTTCCCAACAAAAAGACTACAACTCAAAACAAAGCCATCTATCCAAAGGCGAAGGAGAAATCCAAAAGACATAGCTAGCAAAAGGGGTCTGACATCCTAACCTGCAACTTAGTCTGACCCGAGCAATGAATACATGGGTCAGGCTAACTAGAACTTGATATTAGCATAAGATAAAGTGATATGACCGCACAAGGGAAGTATTCCTTTAATTCTAAAGGAATATTATAAGTGATGTCTAGTTATACATACAAGGGTGGAATATTCATAGAACCCATAGTTAACTCATAAAGGTTTAACATGTCGTAAATGGTTCATGTTCAATGGAATTCAAAATATGTGAATCTAGCAAATTCATGAGCCATAGAAGAAGCATAAAAATCCTTAAAATCAAATATCATGGAACTCACCTCATTATCGTAATCAACATAAAAATGCATATATCTATAAGCCTATCTCTAACTCAAGGCTATAATAAAATTATCATCTCAAAATGGTGAAATTGAAGCAAATCAAAAGTTATAAAAATCCCCGGATTGGCCAAATCCCCGATTGCATGCCGAAGCAATGCTGCATGTGCCAAACTCAGACCAGTACTATATATATTATAGGTACCCATCTCAGTCGATAGTAGTCGTAATCCATCATGACGACCGAAGTCGTAATACATCGTGACGACCAAAGTCGTGGAACATCGTGACGACCGAAGTCGCAAAACATCGTGATGACCGAAGTCATACAACATCGTGATGACCCGAAGGTCTATAGTACTGTAAACATCGTGAATGCGTGACAAACTCTCAGACAGGAACCCGAAAAGTGTAATGTGCATCCCATACCACACGCTCGCACTTAGCGGTTTACTAACTTCTAGTCGATGCCATACTAGAAAACATCATTAACTCAAAGTCCTCAAAAAAATCATATCTCGCCTCATCTCATTGGCGAGTAGTAAAAACCATTATACTTGTCTCATCTCATCGTCAACTATACGACATCATGATGGTTTTTATATAAACCATACTTCCCAAAAATGAATTTTCCATCTTAAAACTTGCCTCATTTCATCAGCCAATAAAATACATCATGAAGGTTCTCATTGATTATACTCCTAAATAGGAGATCTCGAACCATAAAGTTCACCAAATATTGGCCAGCTCGGAAGATTCCTAAATATTGGAATTAAAATTCTCAAAATACGCCATAATATGGTTATTCCCATAAATCATCTTAAATCAATATACTCGATAGGTTTCAATCGATACAAGTCCGGAATTAACCGATAAAATAAACTCACGTGTCCCATATCACTTGTTTTACTAAATTGTTTAATTATCTTTCTCATATGTCCGAAAAGTGTAAAAATAATATATATTATATATATAATATTTTACTTGAGAAACGGGATTTTTATATAATTTTCTGAAATCATTTTGAAGACGTTTTATTGAAATTTCTCCTTATTATAGGAAATAAATATATTTAAAATACTTTGGAATAATTTATAAATGGTTTGAAAATATTTAATAATAATGATTTAAAAAACCAAATTATTTGCTACACAAACATATATGTATTCCAAGTAATATTAATTAGTTGCCCCATTTACAAACATTTCTTTGTTTAAAATTTCAAACGAGTATAACTTAATTAAATTATTTGCATATATAGTTGTAATTTAACGTGGGATGTTACATAGTGTAAACTACGAAAAAGAACACCCATACCTTACACATCTCTTTCCTTGTTTGGTATATTCATTGTTAACTCAAATGCCGCACTTTTATATATTTTGGGATTGGAAAATTTATGGAAGTTACACGGAAAACACTCAAAATTAATCAAAACATAGAAATTCACATTCCAAGTCGACTAGGGCAACCAAATTTATGACCTAATTATCGATCTCGAATATCTTTACAACTTTTACCAACTTCTACAAATAAATATTTGGGACTGATTTTAAATTTCCAGATCGGCTTGTGCATACTATTCCTATTTGATTCATATCCTAAATCCTTTCCCTGTCTTACCTAAGTATTGATCCCTATCCACTCCATATAAAAATTTGGTTTAGTTCTAATCATTCTTCATAAAACTAAAATTTCACAACTATGAAGTACCTAATCCTAAAACCTTTATCTGTAAACTTAGAAACCTTTTTTTCCAAAAATTCAAAAATTGCTTAGTTCCAAAAAGGAGCAAATATTTTTCCTTCTCAAGAACATTCTACATCAAAATTTTATTCCTTTGAAAGTTGGACTTTTAATTCATAACATTCAAAATTTGCTTGGTTTCCAAAATAAAAGGAACTATGAAAAATTTTCCTTTTTTAAATAACTTTCTATAACAAAGAATTACTGCTTTTAAAAGTAGGATTTTTAACCTAAAACATTTAAAAACTCAATTATCATACCAAACAATCATTCATTTCATTTTTTCAGAAACTTCTTTTATAACTTGAAATAATGAAAACTGGAGTAGATAATGATAACTTTGATCCTATTATTTTCTTATCTTATTCCTATTGCATCCTATATTATCTCTAACTAGATTACTAATCCTACTTTATATAAATTTCTATTGCTATTACCATCTAAATTCCCAATGTTGACTTATCGTAGTGCGTTCGCTACTACTTTAACCATTCTGTCTTCTCTTTATTGATATCCATAAACCTATTTCGGCCGTTATTCTCCGTGTTTCCTTATATGGGAATGTTCCAAATACCTACCTTGTTGGGCATTCGTATCCTTCTATTTTCCTATTTCTATCTAGTGTCATTTCCATTTATCTACCCTTTAAAGATATTTTTAAAGAAAAGAACTTCCAAATTTATAAAGTAGGAAAAAACATTGAGTCCAACCTACACCCTATTTTACATTTATTTCAAAAACAAAGAATCCAAAAATTGAAAACTTTTTAACTCAACAAATTTTAAACTAAAAAATAAAAAAACTCTTTTAATCAAGAAATTTTTGACTCAACAAAAATTTTAAATTATTAATTTACTTCCTTTTTCAAAATAATAATGTCCAAATAAATCCTTTGAAAAAAATCATTCAAAACATTTCAAACAATTTTCCAAAAAGCTTTTTTCAAATTCTTTTTTACACAGGGTTGATTTTAGAAATTGGTTTTAATTGTCATTTCTTTTGAAATTTCTTCTTCCCGACTTAATCCTGATAAAAATATGGTTATCTCCTTATGGTTATAAATATACACCTTCTTACGGGAACTTACTTCACTCCTTCACATCTTGTTATACTCTTATTCCATACATCCGGATGCTTGCAACTGTACGACCTTATAATATTTAATTACCACCTAACATGTTTACTTAGTTATTTCTATAAATGTCGATTTTCCATAATAAATGATTATTTTTCTAACCGGACAATTTCTAAAGACATTTATTTATTCACTCTAATTTTTCCTCTTATGCCTTCCTTATCTCTCCATAATCACCCTAAAAATCTCTTTGATTGATCCATTTGTATCATTATTTAATTCTTGTAACTTCTTATTTATTGCAAATTTATTGCCTTATTAATTTTGAAGTTACAATTCTTTCCATCTACACTTCCTATCTCTATTATTTAATAGGAGATTTATGTTAATGTTCTAATTATATCTAATGTGAACATCGACGTATATTACGCTTTTAGAATCCACAATTATAAGGCAGTCTAGGTCCGACAAAGGAGTCATATACCATTCGGCTTCGGGGGTGCTTCCATATGTCATGGTCATACTCTTCTTGGTCCATTCCTTACAATACTACCTCCGCTCCGTGGGTAATCGGGGTAGAAGTATTAATTAGCTCTATTTGTTTTCCAAACTCATAGTCGTCTCATCCATCCTTTCGGAATATGATCACAACTACTTCTATAGTCGGAATTTATAGAGTTAGGCATATATTCAAAATAAGTGTATATATATTAGGTTTTGAAAAATACTTTAAAAATTAACAAGTACGCCACTCATATGTACACCTATCCCAGTTGATCGGGTGACCTAAGCTCAGAAACCAAAGGTAACTACCCACCCTGAAACGGACCTAAATTTTGATCCAAAAAAGGCCCATCAAAACATAGACCCATTCCAAAGCTGGCTGTTGGTTGGTATAAAGAAAAATACAAAATTATTTATCTACACATTCAAAATTCACAACGGAAGGATAAAATATAATAACAGAAACAATACCCATTTGATTTAAATCCATTTGTCATAAAATCCATAACATAATACCAATAACAACTGTTACATATCTATTGTACAACATTTTCAAAATACATCATTAATCTTTAATGGGTATATCAGAAAGAAAATGACATTAGTGGATAGATAGGCAAACTGCCATAAGTTTCCTCATTGCCTTCGCCTTCAGCATCACCTTTCCTAACCTATATTGTAATGAGGAGAGAGTCAGAACAACATATGTTTGGGGAATTATAATCTCGAGCCTTACTATAATAGTACTTAGGTATAATTTATATAAGAATAAGTCTTTCATATATTAGCTATATTCTAAGTTTTACCGATTATAAGCCCTAAGACCTTTTCCCAAATCCAACTTCGTAAGTATTACTTTTTCAACCTAATAACCCATATCTATCATCATTAATGTCCTATCAATGGAGGAGATAGTACCCAAGTCACTTAATACCCTTTTAATGGGAATTAGGCAAACTCTAACCATATACCTCATTTAAGGCAGGTCCCGTCATTTGATACCTATCCTAAGGCAGATTCCTCGTCGGTACTTATCTAGGTGACATTGCACGGAATCTCTTCGACCACTTAATACCTCATATAGAAGCAGACCCTTTTTGAGATATCCTGGACCATTCCTAACCACTAACCTTGACCATTTACTACACCCTACATTGGGAAGAGACGGGCCCTCACACAGCCACTTAATACCTTCAATCTCTAAATCAGGTCCTTCGTATTATGATCCATACCCTATGATGACGTCTCACATTAGTCTGAATATTTGTAGGTACTGGTAACCAGATTAGCTGGGTTGGTTTACCCTACGAAATTTGAGACTAACCTTGCATCATCCATAGTCACTTATTATAGATGATGTATCACATTAGCCCTAAAGTCACACTGCTAGTAGCTAGATTAGCTGAGCAGACTTCTACATGCTTTTGGCTGACCTCACATCCCTAGAACTTGGTCATAATTTATAACACCCTCTGAACATATTATCACACATCTCACCACATCCAATGTTAAGGCCTTATAAGAAAACTTCTTATTTCGCCTCTACAATTAATTACCTTCCTAAGGGGGATTTAATAATAACTAATGTTCTCACTGCAAATCTCACTAAAGTAGTTTGATGAGCCATGACTTCATAATTATTTAAGTAGCTCTCAGCGAAGACATATGAGCAGCGGCATGCTCAATGGTCCACGTCGAAGGCATGGAATTAAGAAAGAGTTCTCGAATTAGTGACGAGGAGATAAGAACCGCTATTCGACATTAACAAATGAAGTGCAAAGCCACATATGGTCGGAGAGGCAAAGAAACCTAAAATACACCTCTTCGCAAGTTAACAAGAATGTCGAAGTGACTATAGCTTGATGCAAGCACTTCGAAGGATTCACTCTACAACGACATTGAGGATTACCCTTCGGCAATGTCAAAGGTTCATCGAGCCATGTCGTCCTTTGACTAGTAACCACCTTGCACATTATTCCCACACATCACTTTGAGGAAACCACATACTTATGCAAAGCGGTGTTGAA
This sequence comes from Allium fistulosum, assembly GCA_030737815.1. NCBI lineage: Eukaryota > Viridiplantae > Streptophyta > Magnoliopsida > Asparagales > Amaryllidaceae > Allium > Allium fistulosum. Next base: position 1,284,284,709 of record CM060903.1, on the reverse strand, counting down.
AAGGGACATTGTCAATATCCACGAAGTCATCAATGCTGCACTTAATCGACTTCACATGCATATTGTCATCGACTTCGAAGGTTAACATTGAAAGAATGAAGTGGTTAACTTTGACTCTGACACCATACAGACACCCCTTCACCATACTGGTCATCACTTTTTGAAGAGACTAGTGTTAAGTTCCATCGAAGTCAATGTTGTCGAAGACACACTAATGAAGAGGTCAGTACTAAAGAATGTTGAAGACATGCTAGTGAAGAGGTCAGTACTAAGATGTCCCTACATACTGCTGCCTGATGATGATTCCGCACCTGACCCATAGTAGTGCCGCCTAAGTCAACACATTCTAAGGAATGAGGAGTGTAGTGATGGTTTCTCACCCCTATAAATACGACCCTAGGGGTGCCATTTTGTGGGATCGAATTTTCTCCCCTCTCATTTCTTACATTGTAAACCCTAAATCAAATTGGGGATTTTAGAGCATATTGTAATTTTGGAACATTGTACACATATGATCCTGAATATAAAACAAGGACATAGGATAATATATGTGTAACCGATTCAAAATTGTGACTTGAATGTACTTTGACTTCGCATATACGAACTGTTGTGATTTCAAAATTATCATTGCATAATTGACTTCAACTCAAAGATTTCGAACTTGTTCTCATCTTGCATATATGACTTCGACTATGACAACAACATCAAGAATGGATACAAAAAATCTTACTGCATTGTTAACATTAACGAGCCTCTTCGGGGCCTCCTCTTGAATAACCAAGTGTTCTAAACACTTTTAGGATTAGCAAATTTATTTGCTAATATTTTGGAGCTAGAAGAAGGGCTCGAAACTCTGACTTCATTGAAACCATAAGTGGAACCACTTCAACCTGCATTGAACTATCCTAGCTTGCATATTAGGGCATAAAGAACAGTCCTATCCAATCATATACCAATCCGAAGATAACCACCCTTAATCCCTGACACCATGTTGCTTAATCGTGTTAAGAAGTCTATGTATGGGTGTTCTGAGCCTCGAATAATTAGGCCCACTTATCAAGTCACTGATGATCCATGATTTCATGAAGAACAATTATTGAGATTGAAGACCTTGCATATCATATATGGAAAGAAGCCAGCGGCCCGTTATGATCTGGATAATTAGAGCATAAATCCCTTTTATGTGGGCCATATTCTAATTTTTTCCTTAGAAAAAGATAACCCAAAGAAGGATAATTTTTTGCTAAAGATAAGGAGAGCCATCCATTCTCAAGACAAGGCGACTATTTTCGAGAAAGAGATAACAAATGATTTCGATAGTTTCGCTTAGAAATGGCATAAAATCATGAATCATTCGTTGGCCTCTAATGACGTTCAAAGGACATTGAAAAGAAAGCTGGCTAAGGTAAGCTTTCACCACTTCTCTTGGAAACATTTATTTCTTGACCAAGGTAAGCTTGATTATTGCCCTTCACAAAAGAGAAGGCCCAAGTTTGAAAGGAATCTTGGAAGTTCATATTTCCACCATCATCTTACAAATGGACATGATCCAATCAGTGTAGAGGCTTAGAAGGAATGATCATTAATTTTCTAAGGTAGAGCAAGCTAGATGACTTTGGAAAATGATAATAGACAAATTCGATAATAAAAATTCTTCAAATAAGTGATTCTACATAGTTAAGGAGTAAGATTCTCCTATGTGGCCTTGTCGCAGCATAAGCCATTTACCCTACCATCAAAGGCCTGGTTAAGGCGCCTCTTAGAGGGAGGCCAGAGTAATCCTTTGGTCCCATCCGAAAGGGTCTGTCCAAAGTTTCTACAAGCCTTCAACCTTTTCCTCTGCGGCCTGGTTGGAGCACGTACAAGAGGGAGGACGGAGTAAGCCTTCAGTGCCATCATCAAAGGCCTCACTAAAGAACTAAACCAGCCTTCAGTGCCTGCCATCAAAGGCCTTAATGAAACGCCTCCTAGAGGGAGGTCGGGTAAGTTTTTGGTTCTGCTTAAGATAGCTAACCAAATGCACCAGACAACAGACCTAAACCATTACCTAAGATGGTGATAAGGGGTCTAAGCCAAAGTAGTGCTCCCAAATCAATCGAAATCAGAGCCAAAGTAGTGCCCAAAAATCAATCGAAATCAGAGCCAAGTAGTGCTTTCAAATCTATCAAAATTTGAGCCAAAGAAAAGCTCCCAAATCAATCGAAATCACAGCCAAGTAGTGCTTCAAGTCTAATAAAGTTCGAGCCAAGTAGTACTCTCAACCAATCAGTCTTCCAGAGGAAGATCTAATGAAATCCAAGCCAAGTAGCGCTTCAAATCTATCTGACCCTCAAGAAGAAAAGATCTTCAAATATTCCATTGCCAGATATAAGTTTCTGATCTTCTACTATTTATAGATTTCCAGTCTTCTATTATCCTATATATACGGATTTCTGGTCTTCTATTATTCCAGACATGGATTTCTAACCTTCCACATAGGAATTTCCGATATTCTATATCATTATCAGATCTAATATCATATAAATGGGAATCTCTGTTATTAAACAGCTGCATTGAGTTATTAAAAGCTCAATCAACAGCAATGTCAATTTTATAAACAAGAAGAAAGTGAGCTCAAAAACTCAAAGTATGGAAATGTGAAATACTAAGCATCATACAATTTCAAGTCAAAATCAAAATTCAATTCTTGGTTACATATCTGAGGTAATATTCATTTAATTACAAATTGTTTACAATTTGATACACTATTTACACAGTTGTAGGCACAAAAGACAGATAAAAGAAAGAAAATATAATCAAGGATGGTTCCTGTTACAGCCCAAGATTCTGTGCTGATTTATCTAAATCCTTGGCAATTAAGGGACCAGTGATGTGATGACTAAACATGTCCATGAGTTCCTTGAGTTTCTTTTTCCTTTTACGAATGGTGTCTATAACATCAATCGAGTTGATCAACTCTTTCAGGGTATGACGAAGAGTCTTATTAGCTCCTCGCAAAGTTCGAATTGTACTCGTCAGCCTTTTGATTTCTTGATTAAAATCATTCTTCTCGCATTTTAATTTTTAAACCTTATTTTCATATTCATTGATGCGTTGGGCTATCTTTTCCTCCCACTTCTTGTTGAAATATTGCATCATTTTGAATTTGACTTGATTACCCCACTTAGAGGTCGTTGCATTACATAAACTTGGAGTAGGGTTTAGCAAAGCGGTAAACTCATGATTAGTTAAGGATGTGAATCTTGTTCTCCATCTTGGAGTAGGAGAGGGAAGGCTAAAATCACACCGACTTATAATATGGTCTAAAGATTGGCATGATACTTGGCTTTTTGTTAGCTCTAATTTGAGATCACTTATTTCCTGATGAAGCTTAGCTATATCAATGTCAGCTTTGATAGAGAAGTTAAATCCTTGAGTTGTGCCCTTTCTCTTTTTCAACAACCTAAGTTCATTCTTCGTTTCTTTAAATTCTTCCTCCATGAGAGCGGTTATTTCTTTGTATGCACTAAAAGCTGATTTTAATAGGAAATAGTTCCTATGCCACTCTTGTGCCGTAGGGTTATTTAGGAATCGTAAAGCCAAGTCATCTTGGGATGATTGTTTCTCCTCCATATATGCAAATAGCCAACCTTTAACTTCAATAATTTACGAGGTGTCTAAGGAATGATATTTACACGCTAATTGAGCATCCTATTAAAAATAAGGAAAACAAAAATTAATACATGTAGGCAAACTCTTCCATTAACAACAAACGAAGTTTACAAATAATAATAAGAGTCAAGGTTACATTGCAATTCCATTTCAATAATATTTAATTAATGTTCAATGTTTTGAAATCGCGGCCTTAGCCTTTTCGAACGACTTAATAGACAAAGTAATCATAGAATCAAAAGAAGTCTTAATTCCTTCCGGGGCATAAACAGGTGGGAACCGATGGTAATCCTATTCCCCAAGTTGAGGACTATCACGATGATGCATTAATTTGGAATGATAAGATCAAATTTCGTCAAGTAGTTATCCCTTTTAGCACCTAAAATGTCAAAATGGAAATAAGGGTAATGCATGTAAACTTCTTGCAAATATCTAAGGAAATTATGTCTCGCCAATTTAATGTTTTAAAAATCAAAGATTTCTCTTAAAAGTTTTTCTCTAATTTGACGAATTTACTTAAGATATCCCTGGGAACCGGACTGCTTGAAAGACCTTTATTCTATGTAATATGTCAAAATTAAACTAAGAATAGAGAAACAAAAATGATAAAGCTCATAAGAAAACTCAGTAGCATACAACAATTACACAAGTCAATCTCGTTCATATTAATTTGATTTCTTATCAATTTCGAAAATGAATCTCTTCCAACTATATTTAAGTGTCTTGGGAGTAAGAGAGTGTAAGGAAAGAGGAATGGGAGCGACTCAGGGAAGTTTTCAACATGCCCCAGGATAAGGATCAGTCTTATGTTCATCCAAGTATCTATGGTGAAGGCATTTAAGCAAACCTTCACTGTTATCATCTAAGTATGAGAAGTGGACAATCAAAACGCTACAATAAACTTTGTACAGGAATTCCACCAAGGCGTCCCTATCATCGACTAACATCCAAAAAAGGGTCATCAGCTCAACATTCTCCACCAAAAACTTTTCCCGATGTTAGCGCGCCCTCGTCATCTGAAGGGAAACTTCTCTCTTTTTGAAAAATCTCAATTTTGATGCACTCTCAGCAAGTTTTGATATTTTCAAACAATGTATTTGTTATCCCGCCTTTTGGCTAGGCCGCGACACCAAGAACTTGACTAGAAACCAAGGACAGTTTGTCCTGGAGATCAGTTATACATAGGTTCACTATGGATACTGATAAATTTTTCCCGAGTCCGCATCGAGCTACAATTGATATGACATGACAAGCAAAGCTATGAAAGCCAACGTTCCAAATTTCAAGTCAATCGGAGTTCGTATGCTCAAGATATTGATCGATCACGGTTGAGAAATCCAACTCTATTCGTATCCATCCAATTTCGTATCCATTCCCCAAGAGAGATTCAGTTTGTATCCATTGCCTACTAACTTCCTTCATATCCATAAAATGAAGCTACTTCGTATCCATCATGTTAACAACACTTCTTATCCATCAACAAATGCCCATTTCGTATCGGTCTCCCTCCATCCATCTCTTATCGATCTCCCACCATCGATATGAACAGCAACAACCACCAATCGATACGATGAAAGCAACATGAAGCATCGATACGAAGGCGGCCTCCAACCATAGATACGAAGTAGCATGCAAGCATCGATATGAATAGAGACACGCATGATCGATGCGAAATAGTATTGATACGAAGACAACAATGTCATACAAATCCAAACTTGCATCGATCATAACTCAAAATCTACAAGTCCAAATGCTACCAACTTTTCACTGGAGCTTGCGTACCACCTTGGGTATTTTCATGATCGATCTCGACTCGATCGGACAAAATCTCGATCGATGCGAATTTGGTTCATATTGATCATGGATCAAGTGCAAACACCATGGGATCGATCGCGTGGGCCCACCCACATGGAAGAAGTGGTCTTCCGAGATCTGAGCGAGATATTTGCAGTCTATGCCTATAACTATCAGCATAGGACCGACAGAAAAGGGACTTTTGGCTCTTCTACATCCAGACTCTACCAAATCATGGTTGTACTCGAATTCTACTGTTATAACACGTTGTAACCAGCAAGCAAAAATCAATAAAGTCAATCATTTCATAGTGGACGTAGGCCATACGCCAAACCACTCTAAATCCGTGTGTTTCTGTGCATTTACTTATCTGTTGATTGGTGTGTTTGTTAGATCTGCCTCATTTTACATTTAGTTTCTTAATGTTATCTCTTTAAACACATCCGAAGACTGTTGTGCCCAATTTTGGTACAAACAGTATTAATCTCCTTCATTTGTTTATCCAACTCTCTTTTTAAACGATCTATGTCTATTTGTTTCTTCTCGAGCATAGAGTCATAACAATATTTCAATTTTCTCCTTGGCTAAAACAATTAATGCATTAACTAGAAGTTACTTGATAGCCTAAGACATTTGAAAAAAGATACCCATACCTATGAAAGTGGGACAGAAGACGATGAGATTTTTTCTTTATCAATGGACTTTTGACTTCGAGAAGTGCTGTCCTTCTTGAAAGGATCCTCTTTTGAGAGATCAGTAGCATCGGTGGCTGCTGTTCTTGGGTAGATATATCTGGGCTAGTACCACCAGATGCATCTTCATCATCCGGTTGGCCAGGTGGATCCATTTCACTCCCTCTACCACCCTATTATCGTCATTGTGATCACCAAGTTTATCGTCCCCATCATCATCACCATCATCATCATCTTTATCATTATCATCAACATCATTACTGTCGTCATCGGGCTATGGCACTTATTTGATGGGAGCACTATCAAACATTAACCATTTCCCGACATCATTTTCTTTCTCGGTGGGGAATTTTTCCACAAGAGCCTTTCTATTCTTTTTCCTCTTTAGACCGAACTTTCTTTTACATCTTTCGTTCAAAGATGGAAGAGTGGGGAAGTCCAAGTCTGGACACTTGCAGATATTATTAATGTATGGAACATACAATGCATCTTCATAGCACTTCTCGGTGATTTTGGGAAGAGCAACATCGAGGAATGAGGAGACCTTTTTCTTAGCATCTTTGATGATATTATTTGAATGGTCCAAAAGTTCAGTTTTTCTATTTAGTTGATTTTTGAGCAATTTTTTTCTCTCGATCAACTCAGAATTTAGCTTTGATAGCTCGACATTTTCCTTGGTTGTAGTCTCTAAGTTTACCTTGAGTTTATCGAATGACTCGAGATCAGCCCCTAAGATTTTCACTTTCTCCTCCAACAACAACTTGGATTTCTTTTCCTCTTCAAGAGAGGAAGCCAATTTATCTTTTTTAGTGATTGCTTCATCTCTTTTTAAAGTAATATCGATCATACCCTTCTGAAGGAAAGCAACCTTTTCCTTAAGCTCAACTACTTCGTTAGTAGGCCCTTGAGAAGCATTTCTAAGAAGGAACATATGTTTTGCAACCTGAAATTTTACAACTTGATCAAGTTAAAGTGAAATTCATGATGTTGAAATTAATCAAGGAAAATTAAGGAACATATTGATATGAGCTGTTTAAGAATGAGGAAAAGGTGATCGCCAGAGTAGGACGGAGATTAAGGTGATCCAAGAAAAGCAATGGAAGGAGACTGAATGGCCAGTCAAGCCAATTCCTCAAAATTCATTATTAAATCCTAAGGCTGAGACCGTGAGGGAAGAGGATTGGTAAAAGAAGGAAGCAAACCAAGCTCAGTACATATGTGATCAATAGATGTTGGAGAAAGAGAAAAATAAACATTAAGAAGGGATCATAAGTCTGAACTTCTTGGGATGTCTTAACCAGATTTTCTTTAAGCTTTTCTGGAGCTTTATCTAAAGCAGCCGCCCTGGGACTTGAGTCAATATTCACTTGCTTTATCTCCTCTACGACGGTAGGGGTAAATTCACCCGTAAGGTTAGGTCTTTTGTCCTAAGGAGGAGGAGAAGAATCAGTAAGAACATCAATGTTTGTCCATTCTTTTTCAATTGCTTTGATAGCCTTGGCAATATAATTCTTAAAGGAAACAAGTTCGGTTGGCGGGGGCACGGCTGGAGATGCATCTTTTCCTTTCCTCTTTTTAGACACAGTAATTTTGGATTCTTAATTCTTTAGGAATAGTAACAAGAGCAGTTGAGCCTAAAACAAAGAATGGAGTTGGTAAATTAATAACATCGATAATTTTCTTTTTAACTGTATTAAAAATTACCAATAGTATTAGGCTATATGATGGAATTAACCGTGAAAACTCCAAATCGCCCAACACTAACGAGTCAACTCCTTGAGAGTTGCGTTAAACCGTGGGTGACTCTCCTAAGGTTTTGTGGTGGTTCAAGATAATAGAATGTTGAAGGAGCTTCAACGGAGTTAGAATTGTAAGCCTGTTTCTCTTATTCTCACCTAAAAGAATTAGGGAGTTTACATTTTTTTGATCTTCAGAGCTTAGACATTTAGGAGCATGACCTAGGTAAGGAAAACCATTAGTAAATAATAGTAAACAAATAATGATAGTCAAGGATAATAAGCTTACTAGCAACAAAAAAATTTCCTCTGATTTTAGAGAAGCGTATGATGAAGAAAAATCGAGTCTCCACACTCTTGCTTTATTTACGGACTTAGAGAATATGCTTTTCGATTGAGGATGAACTCGATACAGTTGGTGGCCTGGCTGATCACCCACTTTAGCAGGGCCGACTAGATACTAAATAATATCAGGACTAAGAGAGGGGAGTCTAGATTCCTAAGCAAAAACCTCCAAATAAGTGAAATATGTGTAAGCATTAAGCAAAAGCTGGATTGGGGCTATGTCCAAGTGCTCTAGATATCTTGTGAGGAAGTCCGGGAAAGGGAGGTAGCCTGTGTGTTAAATACGAATAGGAGTGAAAGTGAAATATCCTTCTGGAGGATTATAGATATTATTTGAAGAACTAGCAAGAATGGCCTCAATCCCAATAATCCCAAATTGATCTAGAATGGAGTCAACTTCGGCTTGAGAAGTAATGTATGATGGATTAGTAATAAAACTTTCTTTTTTGACAATTGAAGGTGAAGGCATGTGCTTTACACCGGCTTTCCTAACAGGCTTCTTAGTGGATTGCTTACTTTCCATTGTCCTGCCAAGTGATATTATTCCTTACTAAAGAGTTAATCATAATAATACAGTTTGAACATGCAAAGTTAAATGTATAGTTTCCTTAAGTAATCCATTTATGCCTATGAGTAAGTAGGCACGAAATAGTTTTTAAGCAAGTTTCTTACCTAAAGGACTCATAATTATAATTAATGTCGAAATGATAGGGTTGCTGACCTTAATAGTCAACGACTAAGTGAGTTCAAAATACGGCATTCAGTTAAACAATTTTATAGCATAATAAAAACAGTAATATCAAGAGTGTCAAAGTCATGTAAAGCTTTACCTATAGAGTTAGAAGTCACTGTGGAAAATAGAGAAAGACAATAGGGACGTCATGATTAAAACATACATAAAAGAATGCGTCATGACTTTGAGCCTAACTAACATCAAGTATGTTGCAAACATGTTTAACTAAAATAAGCATCATAAATGACCGGTAGACCCACAACTAAGAATAACCTTTCTTCGACTTAGTCGAAAAGGTATGAAATGACTTTAATTCTATTAGTTAAACAATGAGTCCCTTAATAGTGTTGACTGCTGCGATAAGGCTCGTCGCACCTTATTGAAACTAAAGTTCAATGTTGTCAATGACGTAGGAGTTTTATTGAATAATCTTCTTATTGTCGCGTTCAATTTATTTTGAAAATACAGAAACTTTTAACAAACATGAATAACATAATGAGAATAGGTCATATCGACTTCGGAGGACATAACCACCATTGGATTGATACAATGAAAAGATGTTATGCTATTGGATTAACCATTAGCAAATCAAATAGCCCACTTCAGATCCCCTACTGGTATAGGAGAATACAATACTAAAACCAATCAAAGTGGAAGCAGGTACAAGCACAATATGCGGCCAAAACCCTAAACCACCAAATCAGAATCATTGATTAACAAATTTAAAGAGTCAACGGTCGTGATTAACAATGAAACTAGGATTAAGCAAGCCAAATAAATGAATTTGATGACTAATTTGAGAATAATGAAACCCTAATTATGATTTTAGCGCGGAAATTGTGCTTGTGAGTAAGTAGAATAAAAATCATACCTTATCTTTAAATCAGTGTTAGAGAATAAAAATTTCCACAGCTAAGTTGAATAATTTGATGCATGCTTAAGATTTTTGATTGTAGGTAAAAGAGAAGTGGATAAGAATCCAGCTATTTGTAGAAGAAGGTGTGATGGTTGAATACCATCGATTTGTTTTAAATGAATGGGTAGATTATAAAGTGGAAGTCTAATGGGCGGGAAGATGACTCTGATGCTCTTGACTAGAAAAGTCAAAGATTCCTTTGCACTAGGGGGCAAATGTTATCACTACAAATCTCACTGAAGTAGTTTGATGTCCCATGACTTCATAATTATTGAAGTAGCTCTCAATGAAGACGTATGAACAGCGGCATGCTCAATGGTCCGCATCGAAGACGTGGAATTAAGAAAGCGTTCACAAATTGGTGACGAGGGGATAAGAACCGCTCTTCAACGATGACAAATGAAGTGCAAAGCCACATATGGTCGAAGAGAAAAAGAAACCTAAACTACACTTCTCTGCAAGTTAACAAGAATGTCGAAGTGACTATAGCTTGATGCAAGCACTTTGAAGGACTCTATAACAACCCGCATATTTCACGATTATATATTTCAATGTTTTATTTAAATATAGCATCATTAATCGAATTAAAGTTCGAAATGTTACATTTTGTAAACAGTTGAATTGGGACTCGAGACCACTTCCATTGAGTCCAAAATGGCGTTTATAACTTTTTTGAGTATAAACATCGATATGTTTGGAGTTGAGTGGAATTTTGCTATTTTTCATTTTGGGCTTTGGGTTTGGGTTTTATCCCACTAACCCAACATAATACCCTAACTCCACCCCACTCCTCTTCATTCATTCATTCCATTTCCTAACACTCTCAAGCTAAAGTAAAAATGGGGGAAAAGATAGGAAATTAAAATTCCTAAACCCTAGTTTGAATTAGGAAATACAAATTCAAGTCCAAAATCAAAGAGAAGCTTAGGTAAGCATCCCCTTCTTCTTCTCCACCTCAATCTCTCTCCAATTTCAGAAATTTCCTATAACCTAACTTAGGAAATATTTGCTTATGATCTTAGATTGATGCTTCTAGAGTTGAAGTTGAAGTGTGGTTGATCTTTCCTTTGTTTTTGAGCTTCACATTCGTTGTTTTTGGGTTTAAAGGTGAGTTTTTGAACTCACATCTACGTCTATAACTTTCATTGTTATTAGGTATGAATTCCTAACATTTATGCATGTTCATTTGCTTTTGATTTGAATTGATTTGGTGAATTTTCCAAATTTTGGTGTTTTGAAGTCAAAATCTTTTAAGATCCTATCTTGAATATTTGGACGTGTTATTTGGGGTGTATCGAAGAGCCTATAGGACTGGGTTGTCGCTTGGCATAAATCCCTAGCCTCCATCGCTCGTCCGATCGCTTCCGAATCGTTTTGGCCATCATGGCCTAGGCAAAATGTTGCCCAAACAAGGTGACTAGACGTCTGGTTGGTCAAGTCCAGACGTTTGGTTATAGACCTGAAAAAAATACGGCAGAAAAGAAAAAAATGGCAAAAACTTGGACCGGACGTTAGGTCCAAACCTATCGGACGTCAGGTTAGTTTTCAAATGTCTGGTTAGAGTTCAGACGTCTGGTATGTTTCTAGAATATTTCCAAAACCCAAATCCAGACGTCTGGATGAACCCCCAGACGTCTGGAACTGCCCATTTTGCCTATTTTGGCTGTTTTCTTAGTAGATTTCCAATTTTAATCGATTTTTGTTGATCCGGTTAGTTGTTATCACTTATTATCGACTTTGATGACTTCTTTCTTTGGATTTTTTGGGAATATCAATTTGATGGATTTGATATCGATTTTTATGGATTTAATTCACATTCTCGTATGTGAATTTTTGGTGATTGATTGTTTTTACAATCATTTTTTTGTGATTTGTCACTTTAAAATACAAAGGTTTCTATACTAGTAGTAAACACTCAAACTCTTTCACAAAAATGATCTCAACGTTATTTTTAATACAAAGCTTGTTTTTAAATCAGTTTTCCAATCTATTAGTATATACAAACCTTTACCTCAGTCGCACGAGAAATCCAATTAAACGACTTAGCAAAACAAGTGGTATGAAACGCTTGCGTTTACTTCATCGGTTAATTCTTAGACTTGTTCGATTGAACTCTTGTGACAATTTTCAAGTGGAAATCTACAATTTGTTCTTAAATATTTAAGTTAAGCCAGTGGTTATGGGACATGAAGCTAAACTCATTTATTTACTAGCTTAGTGTAATCTACACTTTCATTGATCAGTGGTGATCATTTTATGGTTTAGACTAGCGATATGCGATGTCTCTTTGTCCACGTAGGGGACAGTACCTTGTTTTGTAGAGCTTCGTCTCATTTTTATAAGCTAGCAACCTACGGGCTTTATAGAGTTTGGTTCATCGGGCGTGCCGTTATTGCACTACGTCGTTGTTCCGAATTATTTGAGTTTCAGGTTCATCGGGCGTACCGTTATTGCACTACGTCGTTGTTCCGAAATATTTGAGTTTTAGGTTCATCGGGCGTACGGTTATTGCACTACGTCGTTGTTCCAACTCATTTGAGTTTCAGGTTCCTCGGACGTACCGTTATTACACTACGCCATTGCACCAGCTCTATGGTTAGCGACCATGGGATAGTGACCCGTTTGTGATACACGTGTTGGTGGGTTTTCATGCTCCCGTTTGTGATAGGTGTTTGTACCAAAATTCGGCACAACACTCTTCGGAAGTCTTTGAAGAGATAAAGTGAAGAAATTAAATGGAAAAGGAGGAATTATCTAACAAAAACTCCAAGTTCTAGAAATGAGAATAATTAAAATGCAAGGAGACACAAGATTTAGAGTGGTTCGGCGTATCATCTACTTCCACAATGAAATAGTTTGCTTTATTGATCTTTCTTTTGTGTTTACAAGTGAATTCAATGATTTACAGCAGGCAATCACTACACCAGAAATGCCATTTCGCAACGGCTTAGAGCCGTTGCAAACGAGTTTTGCAACGACTTAGAACCGTTGCAAAATTGGCAGTGGTAAATATTTCGCAACGGTTTTGAGCCTTTGCTAAATTTAATTTCGCAACGGCTCAAAGCCGTTGCGAAATTTAATTTTACAACGGCTAAGAGCCGTTGCTAAATTTAATTTTGCAATGGCTCAAAACCGTTGCTAATTTTAATATTTTTTTAAAAAAATACACATTGCTTTTTTCTGCCCTCTTACAGTAAGAGTTAATTCATTATCATACTCAATACAAACATTTGCAAATTTAACATAATATCACAAAAGAAAGAACATTAAACCAAATATTTTTCATAGATTCAGCACAAAGACCAAACATAACAAATCTTTTAATTACAATGTTCAACAACAATACATTACACTACATAGTTCAGCGGCAACAACAACAAATTACAGTATACAGTACATAGTTTGGCAACAACAACCAAACTTAAACAAATTGCACCTCAACCCCAGAATCCACCCACCTAAAATAAGACCATGACCATCAACCAGAAATCTTGTTCTGTTATCATTAAAGAATTATAACTGAAATTGTTCTAGGCATCTAAGATTTTAAAAAAAACAGCTAATGCTACTTCGACAAGGACCATAATATGTGCATGGCACGTGCCACAAAGGTAGAGTAAACTGACCCAAATACAGCAACATCTTCAATTGAGGGATGGGTAAGATGAAGCGCTTCTAACTCTGCTGGAGCCACCTGTAAATAAATTATTGGGGTCCAAATTAATTGGCAATGTCTTGAGTGACTATTATAATTGAGGAATATAACCTACTTATGCCTGCAAGCAGAGAACAATGCTAAACCACAATTTTTGATAATTTGATATGCCATTATTTCGAAACTACCTTTGCAACTTTCTTACTGTTTTACAACTAGTTGTCTGTCCTCTAAATCACGTAACGAAGTTTGGTATGAAGAAATGATAAGTTTATTGTTGACTAATAAAAACCGTAGGAGTTTATGGTTAACCATCCAAACAGAGTTTTATTAACTATTCATGGATCAAAAGTTTACTAAAATATGTTGATTCCGTTCCTTTCAAAAAAAGGGACCAAGATATAGTTTCCGTAAGATCTGACTTTATCATATTTTCCAAAAATATACAGTCAATTTATTCGCTAAATAGAAATGTTCCAATGAATAAAAAATGTTTCATATATGAATATCCTTCGGTCCAGATATAGAAAAAGAGGCATACCTTTCATTACACACTGGCTTCGAACACATATTTCTCCCTGTGTGTTCTTAGGAACTGGTTTCCCTGTTTCTGGATCAACAAATTTGACCTCTAAGTTGGGAAGAATGAAGCCGACAGAGTTCTTTTTAGCAATTCCATGCCCTTTTCTTCGATCACCATAGGTGAACGTGATGCAACTATGTTCTGTAAGCCCGTATGCCTATTGAAATAGTAGACATCACACAATAACTGTTTTCAACAATGTATAGAACTTGCAAAATGAATCTTTATATAGTATCTCCTTTAATATAATATGCATCTTTAGTTCGACACTTTTATATTGGTTAATGGCAGAACTAAATGAAGCCTTTCAGTGTTAATAGCATATGCATGCCTTATCAATCCTACAAATTTCCTGACCAAAATAAGAAAGTCATCTGAACATTAAAAACTTACAGCTAATTTATTTCAATTTTAGTACCTGGAAATTTTTTATAAGTAGTCAAAACTATCTACAACCACCGTATTTTATTTTTAGTATTCGTAAACTTCTTGCAGGTAGCTTGCAAAATTAACCACTAAGAAGCAACTATTTGTTACTAATGACTTATGAAACAATATCATAAGCAATTTTATCAAACATTCCTACTTAGAAGTCAAATTACATCCACACGCTTTTACTTAAAAGTTGCTATTTAAAACTATTTTGCACAAAGGTTCTATTTAAGGAGTTTCAAAATAAGTTGTCGTCAAAGTGACTGTAAACTGGTTCAAAAACAACACTTAACTACTAATAATTGCAATTTTCAGATTTCAATGGTTTCTGTGTTATTATTTCCATCAAGCAAATATCAGATAGAATTTACTAGTGATGTACACAAAATAAATAAATGAAAATAGTATAAACTCGGAAAATTACCTTTTGAATATGAACACCAGGAAACTTATTTTCAAATGCAGTCCTCAACTCCGAAGCAAGTGGAGCTGCAACATGAATGTCATTAAAGGAATATGTTTTGATACTAAATGCAAGGTACCTTTAGTTTTTACATTCTTAAATGAATAATGATGCAGACACATGATTTTTTTTTAGAATACTAAATCAAGTTACAGTAAATCTCGAATCAAAGGATTTAAGACATATCAAATCCTGTCATCGACCATGTTAAAGAGAAGATGAGAAAGTAATGACAGAGACGTATCCAACACCAAAGACGTAAAATTTCTCGTGCTCCGTTTAAATAGAATACCTATTCATTGCCCTTGACCAATATTAATACAATTACGTTTCACAATCAACGAAGGACAAAAAAAAATCCACATGCAATAGTTCTATTTTCCAATTGTCACATGAGAACAGAATGGGCAGAGAAATACGCAAAATAACATTATAAATCAGTGTTTCTAATACCTGAAGGTAAAAGTGTAACGATACGAATTTTTCACGTTCGAAAATCGACATCCATACTTTACATCGTACTCAAATGCCGTAGTTTCGACCGTTCAAATCCGAGTCGCCGGAGCTTATAACAACATTAAGTAAACAACACAGCGGAAAAGAAAAAGAATATAGATATACAACATCTGATACAATATCCAGATACAACGATGATACAATGAATATCTATATACATCAGAGATATGATACAAGAAATAGCAACGGAAAGAAAATAGATAGCACCAACAGCGGATAGAATGTCTCCAATAGAATGCTCTAAGATAAGCAACGTCAGTCCATGAACTCCAAGAACTGAACTAGCTCCAGATAATCTACTAAACCTGAATATCTGGAAAAACCCAACTCTAGACTGCCCGTGTGAAAAATGATGGGCACCCAGAGTTTAGGAAGGGAACAATAAACTCCAGGTCAGTCATGGGACTGGTGTGAGCAACAAAAATAGTTTATCTTTTAAAACAAGCAACAAAGGCTTTTAAACATTGAAATCCGCAATGCTTTTTGAAAATGAAACTACCATAAGACCTCCCACCACACACACAATGCAAACGCAGAATTGGAGGAGATTTCTTCTTATGATAGTCAAAAATGCTTACTACGCAAAATCATTCGATATTATTATCATTAGTGCATAGTGTCGAAAACAATTTCGAAAGTATAATATCAATCTTAGCCAGCATACAACATTTCATCGTATGCCTACTATAGCTACTACGTTCAATAGCAGGTTACCGCCACATTCCATAGCAGGTAATACAACTAAAATTCGTACAGGGTTCGTATTGTTTCTTTGGATTTCCAACAAATGATCAGGCTAAGGAACTTCCTTACCGAAATAGAAACGCCTCTGGAAAGACGCCCCGGATCCTAACCGGATCTCTGCAAACAAAAGGCCGACGCTACCTCACGCTGTACAGCTGTAACTAGGTAACTAACACACTGACGCTACCTCACGCTGTACAGCTGTAACTAGGTAACTAACACACTGACGCTACCTCACGTTGTACAGCTGTAACTAGGTAACTAACACATGAGTCATATCATCCCCCGGTCGTAACCAACCTTTATCCGAGCGCTCGATAACCAACATCACACATAATAAATAAAGTGTATCCACATGAGTAAGTATCTGGGCTCCATACCATGATACCACCCTTCATCCAGAAGGAAATGACATACCCTAGGGGCGCTACCCCTACAAACCTTTGTCGCAACATTCCTGTTTCGACCATTACCGGGTTGTGAGGCTCGACGAAGTCTCGTCCACAAAGCTACGCTTTTTCACAAAGCAACGCTTTGACCAACAAATGATCATCAGCACTTCGTATGCCACATTACCAAATTGGGAATGTATCACTAGTAACCATCAACTACATAACCTCTGAGCTCGTACGTCTCAGAGAAGGGTGTTAAGCTAAGAGAATAAATTCTCCGCCACCAACAGAAATGTATTTGATAGAAACCAGCTTTACATCTCAAGGTGTAATGTCAGACACACATCCATACAAGTCTGTTCCGGGTCCGAACAGAACCGAAGGCACTTCCGAAGAAGCCCTTGCAAATCCGGGTATTCACAATCCCGATCGGATTTCCCATCACTTAGGAAATCTCTATACCGGCGCGACTCAGTGCAGAGACAATCGATAGGTCATCCTATCGTTCTCGCAAATACCCGGTCTTCACCACCGGTCTTCAAATGCCATCCATATACGACGTATCACTATTCGGAATGGGTTATATGACATAAAGGTCCTCTCCCGGCTAAACCGAATAACGAGCGCAATTAAAAATTATATGGATACTGGGGTCTTAGTTAAATCACAGCTTAAAAGTCCAAAACTTTTCATTCGAATGGTTAAAACAAATTACCATATCCAATCTTTTAAACAAAAAGATTCATTTCAAAAACCTTCAATGGTTTAAACAATTTCCACACTTTTAATCTTTTAACAAAAAGATTCAATTCACAAAGTTTACCCCATTCACAAAGATTCATTCATAGATTTTCAAATCGATTTCCATTTCAATTGGATTAACTCGTTAAATCTTTAAATCAAGATTTAACTTATAGCTTTCAAAACTCGTTTCCAAAGATTCATTCATAGTCTTCCAAAACAATTCTATTTCAAGTTAGATTAACTCATCCGGTCTTTGAATCAAAGACTCATTTCATAAATTTCAAAACATTTCAATTCTATTTCAAACTTGAAACCGTTCAACACAATTTGGAAATCCTTAACTTATGTGAAAGCTTTTACTATTTGAAAACAAATAGTTCCGTTTTGGAAAATCCAGTTATATTTACCCGAGTCAAAACCCTTGAATTGAATTCAAATTCCTAAATTAATACATTTAAAATGGTTTAACCCATATATAACTTGTACAACATTTTTAATCCCTAGTTTCAAATCATAGGATTCAATTTCAAACTTGAATTCAAATTTAAATCAAATTATTTAAATTTCAAAACTTAATCAAGTTATTCGAAATAACTTTTATCTTTGAAATTCCATTTCAAAAGCTTTTCACTTTAACCCAAATTTCCAATTTCAAAATCAATTGAAATTAAAATTTCAATTTCAAAAACATGAAATTTAAATTATCTGTGATTTAACCGATTTCCACGTGAAATCCATATTTGTGTGTGTATAGTGTAGTCCAGGGATTTCACACAATAGTGCAACATCATTCAATCATCACAGATATATCAATATCGATAAGCGGTATAATCCACAACGCTTATCTTCATTCACAGATTCATAGATAAAATAAAATTATCAGTCACAAAGATTCACTATTGCAATTCGATGTGGTTTCGGATAACCAACTGGAATCCGACTCCCTATCGCATCGAAGTTTAAATGCCGTTTACGGGCCAAGGGTTTCATATTAACATAGTAATATATCACAGAACAGAAATCACAGATATATATATCGCAGATAAGTAAATTACAGATCACAACATAAATCAGGATGTATCACAAAACATCATATATCAGGGATATCAAACAATTTAACCATTCAAAGAAATCCAACATCCATAAGTAGAATCAAATAATATCTGATTATAATTAATTTATACCAGATTAATTACTTATGAATAAACTACAAATCTTGGTTAATTAATCATTAATCAATTATAAACCATTTTAATTAATTAACCTTTAATAAATTGATTATCC
This sequence comes from Allium fistulosum, assembly GCA_030737815.1. Taxonomy (NCBI): domain Eukaryota; kingdom Viridiplantae; phylum Streptophyta; class Magnoliopsida; order Asparagales; family Amaryllidaceae; genus Allium; species Allium fistulosum. The sequence continues at coordinate 1,284,266,029 of CM060903.1, read as the reverse complement.
TTAAATAAATCATTCCTTAATTACTTGGTTAATCAAACTTAAATCATAAATTAATTTATCATAAATTATGTCTTAATCATAATTATTATTTTAAAAGGTTAAGATTTAGTTTAAATGACACTTTATCTTAATTCTATTTTAAATTACATTTAAAATAATGTATCTAATTTAAATAAATTAAAACTTAAGTATTTTGAAAATATCTTACTTAAATTCTTAATTGATTCAAACTTAAGTCAAAGTCATAAATTTGAAAGCATGTTTTAAAGTTGTTTAAAAATCTGAAAACCTTTTAAAGTAAAAATTGTTTAATATACGAGGCTCGAGACCTGCTTCGAGTCACCCCTGAGAAATTTGCATGTTTGCTTCGGGTTATATCAAAAATCAACCCGAGTGCCAAAATTTTCAACTTAAAATTTTGTCTAAGTATTTTCGACCTGGTTCTCCATCATTCTACTCGAGTCCCCCTACATGTTCTTCGAGTTCGTCACGAAGTTTCCCCGAGTAAACCACGAGATAACTCGAGCTCCTGTACTTCATCTTCCCCAATCCAGCAAACCCAGACAACAAATGTGCACGCGTGTACGTGCACACGAGCTCGCCGCCCCTCCGGCCAACTTCGCGATCACCCACGAGTCACCCTCTACCTCGTCGACGAACTCCATGCCCAGTTCGACGTCTCCTTCACGAATTCAAAATCGAACAAATCTGTTCATTCTGAAACCCAACCAACATCAGTAGATCGCCTTGTCTACCCACCCCTGGCCACCAAAAGCCACGTGGTCGCCCCCGAAGCTTCGCATACGTCTGACGCTTCGATTGGTCCTAGTGCGATCGATTTTGATCGTCTAACGGTGACACGGCAATAGCGATTCCGATCGTGATAAATATGGGTTTTAAACCCTAATTTGCTCTCGCCCCCAAAATTCTCGCAATAGATAATTTTTTTAACATTTTTCCTAACATTATTGAGTTCAAATCTAGCTCCACGCGGAATTACAACACCCAATATTTCTTTGATTTCCGGGAATTGATCAAGGTGCCAGTTTTGTTCAAATTCGAACTGCCTTCGAATTACTCAACTAAAAATCATCACTATTGTTTTAAAAATCCTATTTTCATATGTTTATTCAAATTATGAAATCAAATCAAAGATTTAAAATAGTTGAAATTATCACAAATTTTTGTTTTTACAGTAAAACCAAGTTTACAGGGTCGAACACTTCATGATCAAGCTTAAACAAAATTATAAACTGTGAGTTAAATTCAAAACAACTTATTTTGTTTAAGAATCCGTATCTTAGCATGTTTGTATGAAGGTTCATTTCTTTCTAACGTACTTTACTCTGAGAACCAAAACAGGGAGAACAGGTTATAAAGCAATTTCCTGCATCTCAAAGAACTTACAGGATAAATTTCTTCCATATGCAACTACACCAAATTTTCTATGGACTAAATACTCAGTTTTCAATTTTAAAACAAAGCAAGTCTACCCACTTAGTAAGAAAGAATAGAGTTTGCTCACCGTGGTCTCCAGAAAAAGAACAGAGCCTTCACCATTTTGAAACTGTCTCGAATTTGCAGTTGAGACTTCCTAGTTTGCATTTGATTTGTTTTGATGTGAATCTTATTTACTTCAGATTTTAACTTAGTTTGATGGAAGAAATTGAGATGAAGCTTGTTTGTTTAAAGTGAAGTTGTAGTTCACTTCAGTTTTTTTTCCTTAGTTTGAATGGACGAATCTAGGTAGGAGGTGATACATATAAAAAGAAGTTTACAGGTATAAAATATTGCTTTGTACAATAGTTTTGCAGGGATATTTTAATCTTTGCTGGCCGAAAATGAATTTTTGGTGGCTAAAGAGATGATGGCATTTATTGTTTTGTACTTCATGTTCCTACTTATTTCTTTTCTTCTTGCCTACTCTTGCTTTAACTCGGCTGTAACATGTTTGAGAAAACATGATGGCTTCTATACTTTATCTTATCTTTTGTTATGTTTGTTTATTTGCCTAGACTTACTTCTTATGTGCTGGTAGACATTGCTTCTACATGCTATATATTTGTATCTCTTTTATTTATTCATATCTGAAAGTGTTTCTTTCTTTTCTTTAGTAAGTGTACCACTTACACTTATTTTTATACGGCTGAGATGATATGTCTTGATGTGCTTCTTTTACAAGCTTCATTTGTTTATACTTGAATGTATATAATGTTGTTATATATATATATTTTATTCCTTTTTGCTTGCAATACCAAACTTCTATTTTGTTAAATTTTATTTATCTTTATACTTATAGTTTTATTTATTTTGGCCTTGTTACTTCTTGTCTGGTTACATACTTTTGCTTGGTATTTATTACTTTGTTTGTTTTCTTCTTTTATTTGCATACTTGAATATCTGGTTTTATACTTGCATAGGTATTTTGTTTTACCAGCCTACATACTTATACAATACATATTTGAATGTACATTTGTTTACTTTAGATTTTCTAAGCTTCTGGTTAGCTATGTTTTTGAGGACAAACTGAAATGATTCATATAGAATTTACTTGAGTTCGGGGATACTCGCATCCATTTAACCATCTATTTCACAATTTTTCATTCAAAAATAAATTTAATTATCGATTTAAAATAGATTAAAATTCGGGGTCGTTACAGACTTCCCCCCTTAAAAGAATTTCGTCCTCGAAATTACCAAAGAGACACAAAGATAGATGAAGAATATTTCATCAAATCAAACTGAACATCTATTCTGCATTTGGCTTACCAAATCAGAATATCAATAACAGATACAAGAACGAATCTGTTTAACACTTTACAAAATGCTCGGGTTACCCAGATCTACGAAATATGTAGTGGCATCGGTTAGTTCGAAAGGGATAACTAACCATTCGTAGAATATACTGGGACCCAAAAAATAGATAGATATATGGATACAATTTCAAAATTTTCAGTTTAGAACTAAAGTATACCTATCAACCATAGCAATCAAAGCAACCAATTCATCCATACAAACAATTTGGCCCTTCTGGAGTTTATGTCCCATTTTAATATATCGAATCTCCTTCTTCCTGGATCTACCAGAAACTATCGAAGAATTGAGAAAAGATGCTGAACAAAAGAGATTGACAGAGAAAAGATTACTTCCTCGTTGTTACAGGGTATTGACCGATTATAGTCATATTCCCCTGTCCCCTATCTCGTCCTCTTCTTGCACTCACACTCACTATCAGTGGATAGTAAGAGAATTTACTGAGGCATACAGACGGATATCTGAGGAATACTCATTCTAGGGTATACTTCACCCTATCTCTAATGAGCTACTTAACGTGTTACACTCCTGAGCTAAAGTTCAACCTTAGCTCTGATACCACATGTAACGATACGAATTTTTCACGTTCGAAAATCGACATCCATACTTTACATCGTACTCAAATGCCGTAGTTTCGACCGTTCAAATCCGAGTCGCCGGAGCTTATAACAACATTAAGTAAACAACACAGCGGAAAAGAAAAAGAATATAGATATACAACATCTGATACAATATCCAGATACAACGATGATACAATGAATATCTATATACATCAGAGATATGATACAAGAAATAGCAGCGGAAAGAAAATAGATAGCACCAACAGCGGATAGAATGTCTCCAATATAATGCTCCAAGATAAGCAACGTCAGTCCATGAACTCCAAGAACTGAACTAGCTCCAGATAATCTACTAAACCTGAATATCTGGAAAAACCCAACTCTAGACTGCCCGTGTGAAAAATGATGGGCACCCAGAGTTTAGGAAAGGAACAATAAACTACAGGTCAGTCATGGGACTGGTGTGAGCAACAAAAACAGTTTATCTTTTAAAACGAGCAACAAAGGCTTTTAAACATTGAAATCCGCAATGCTTTTTGAAAATGAAACTACCATAAGACCTCCCACCACACACACAATGCAAACGCAGAATTGGAGGAGATTTCTTCTTATGATAGTCAAAAATGCTTACTACGCAAAATCATTCGATATTATTATCATTAGTGCATAGTGTCGAAAACCATTTCGAAAGTATAATATCAATCTTAGTGTAACGATACGGATTTTCGCGTTCGAAAATCGACATCCATACTTTACATCGTACTCGAATGCCGTAGATTCGACCGTTCAAATCCGAGTCGCCGGAGCTTATAACACCATTAAGTAAACAACACAGCGGAAAAAGAATATATCAATTACATAACATTGATAAAATGACAGATGCAAAATCTGATACAACAGAATGATACAACAGATATCAATATACATCAGAGATATGATACAAGAAATAGCAGCGGAAAGAAAATGATATCATCAGCAGCGGATAGAATATCTCCAATAAAATGCTCCAAGATAAGCAACGTTAGTCCATGAACTCCAAGAACTGAACCAGCTCCAGATAATCTACTAAACCTGAATATCTGATAAACCTAACTCTAGACTGCCCGTGTGGAAAATGGTGGGCACCTAGAGTTTAGGAAGGAAACAATAAACTCCGGATCAGTCATGGGACTGGTGTGAGCAACAAAAACAGTTTATCTTTAAAACAAGCAACAAAGGCTTTTAAACATTGAAATCCGCAATGCTTTTCGAAAATGAAACTACCATAAGGCCTCCCGCCACACACACAATGCAATCGCAGAATTGGAGGAGATTTCTCCTTATGATAGTCAAACATGCTTACGACGCAAAAATCATTCGATATTATTATCATTAGTGCATAGTGTCGAAAACATTTCGAAAATATAATATCAATCTTAGCCAACATACAACTATTGTTGTATGCCTACTATAGCTACTACGTTCAATAGCAGGTTACCGCCACATTCCATAGCAGGTAATACAACTAAAACCGTACAGGGTTCGTATTGTTTCTTTGGATTTCCAACAAATGATCAGGCTAAGGAACTTCCTTACCGAAATAGAAACGCCTCTGGAAAGACGCCCCGGATCCTAACTGGATCTCTGCAAACAAAAGGCCGACGCTACCTCACGCTGTACAGCTGTAACTAGGTAACTAACACACGAGTCATGCCATCCCCCGGTCGTTACCGACCTTTATCCGGGATCCCGAAAACCAACAAAGCAACATCATACAGTAATAAATTACCGTGTCCACACGAGTTAAGTATCTGGGCTCCATACCATGATACCACCCTTTATCCAGAAGAAAATGACATACCCTAGGGGCGCTACCCCTACAAACCTTTGTCGCAACATTCCTGTTTTGACCATTACCGGGTTGTGAGGCTCGACGAAGTCTCGTCCACAAAGCAACGCTTTTTCACAAAGCCACGCTTTTTCACAAAGCCACGCTTTTTCACAAAACCACGCTTTGATCAACAAATGATCATCAGCACTTCGTATGCAACATTACCAAATTGGGAATGTATCACTAGTAACCATCAACTACATAACCTCTGAGCTCATACGTCTCAGAAAAGGGTGTTAAGCTAAGAGAATAAATTCTCCGCCACCAACAGAAATGTATTTGATAGAAACCAGCTTTACATCTCAAAGTGTAACGTCAGACACACATCCATACAAGTCTGTTCCGGGTTCGAACAGAACCGAAGGCACTTCCAAAGAAGCCCTTGCAAATCCGGATAATTTCTAATCACGTCCGGACTTCCCATCACTTAGGGTGCTAAAATCTCTATACCGGGGATCAGCCGATGCAGAGACAATCAATGGTAATCCTTTCATTTTCGAAAGTATCCGGTCTTCACCACCGGTCTTCAAATGCCATCCATATACGTCGTATCATTATTCGGAATGGGTTATATGACACAAAGGTCCTCTCCCGGCTAAACCGAATAACGAGCGCAATTAAAAATCATATGGATACTGGGGTCTCAGTTAAATCACAGCTTAAAGCCCAAAACTTTTCATTCGAATGGTAAAACAAATTACCATTTCCAATCTTTTAAATAAAAGATTTATTTCAAAAACCTTCAATGGTTTAACGATTTCCACACTTTTAATCTTTTAAACAAAAAGATTCAATTCACAAAGTTTACCCCGTTCACAAAGATTCATTCATACAATTCAAATCGATTTCCAATTCAATTGAATTAACTCGTTAAATCTTTAAATCAAGATTTAACTTATAGCTTTCAAAACTCGTTTCCAAGATTCATTCATAGTCTTCCAAAACAATTCCATTTCAAGTTAGATTAATTCATCCGGTCTTTGAAATCAAAGACTCATTTCATAGTTTTCAAAACATTTCAATTCTATTTCAAACTTGAAATTCTTTCAACACAAATTGGAAGTTCATTACTTTAGTGAAAGCTTTTACTATTTGAAAACAAATAGTTTTGTTTCAGAAAAATCCAGTTATATTTACATGAGTTAAAACCCTTGAATTAAATTCAAATTCCCAAATCAATACATTTAAAATGGTTTAACCCATATATAACTTGTTCAACATCTTTAATCCCTAGTTTCAAATCATAGAATTCAATTTCAAACTTGAATTCAAATTTAAATCAAATTATTTAAATTTCAAAACTCGATTAAGTTATTCAAAATAACTTTTATCTTTGAAATTCCATTTCGAAAGCTTTTCACTTTAAACCCCAATTTCCAATTTCAAAATCAATTGAAATTAAAATTTCAATTTCAAAAACATTAAATTTACATTATCTGTGACTTAACCGATTTCCACGTGAAATCCATATTTGTGTGTGTAAGAGTGTAGTCCAGGGGTTTTACACACAATAGTGCAACATCAATCATCACAGATATATCGATAAGCGGTATAATCGATAACGCTTATCTTCATTTACAATTTCACAGATAAAATAAATTTATCAATCACAAAGATTCATCATTACAATTCGATGTGGGTTTCGGATAACCAACTGGAATCCGACTCCCTGTCGCATCGAAATTCAAGTGCCGTTTTACGGGTCAAAGGGGTTGCATATTCATATAACAATATATACATCACAGATAAGTAAATTACAGATCATAACATAATCAGGATATATCACAAAGTATCACAATCAGGGATATCAAACAATTCAACATTCAATGGAATCCAAACATTCATAAGTAAGATCCATGAATTTATCTGATTAATTTAAATCAGATTTATTACTTATGAATAAATTACTAATCCTGGTAAATCAACATTAATTAATTACAAATCATCCTGATTAATTATCCTTTAATTATTAATTAAGAAATTAATTTAATTATTCTTTAATTACTATCATTAAGTAATTAACTCTCAACAAATTAATAAATCCTTAATTAATACTTAATTAACTTTTAATTAAGTAATTACCAATAAATTTCAAATTAATGATCTTTTAAATCTTAAGATAAACCATTTATCTTAATTACTTATTTAATCACATCATCAATTTCTATTTGAAAACACTTAAGAAATTTCTTTTTTTTTTATAATAATAAGCATTCCAATATCATTATAATTTGAAAATCAGATCTTTGGAAACTTGACTTAAATCTTGCTTATAAATTAAATTCGAAACTGGGTTTATTTTTTTTTTCTTTAAAATTTCCTTTTAAACTCTGGAAATCTGGTATTCAAATTAACAAAACCCGAGTTAATTCAAATTCTTCCCGAGCAACTACTCGAGTAACCCGCATCTTCTTCTTGCTTCGAGCCAATCCTCAACTTACTCGAGACAAACCCGAGTAACTCTGCTTCTTCCCCAACCCTTCTTCCCACTTCCAGTTCGATGCACACGCGTGCACGGTGCACACAATCCAGATCGCCACCGATCAACTCTCCGACCATGGACAGAACCGAGATGACCTCGCCTACCCCCTCGACCATCTGCCTTGACGTTGCCTCCGACCAATCAAAATTTCGCAATTCGAACCCACCTGAAATGCTACCATCGATCTAAAAATGGTACTGGCCACCATCTCCGATCACTGGAACCACCACCGTCCTTCCCAAAGTCGCTCCACTCTCCGGCGAACCCAACCCCCTAATATCACGAAGCTCGATCAAACCGTGAAGACGAACTCGTCTCGTTTTCCGGCCGTATCACAATCGAGCCTTAAACCCTAAATTGGATTCGTTCAACCAATTCACGTATTAGAAAATTTATTCAACAATTTTTCTAAAATCCTAGGTGTTCAAACCTGCTTCCAGCATAACCTTATCATTTAAAATCAATTTGATCATCAGGAAATGGTTTAAATGCAAGAACTGTTCAACTACGAACTGCTCTAAGCACACTCGACTAAAAATCACCATTCGAGTCTTAAAAATCATATTTTGTGTTGAGGATTCAATTTACATCCCTGAACTTAAAAATTAAAAGATTTAAATTTTGACTAATTTAAAACTTTTGCTCAGTTCTTTAATTACCAGAGACATTGAGAAGTTGTTTGACTTTAATAATTTTCTTTCTTAAACTTAGATGATCATCAAACAAAACAACTTTTGTTTTAACTCTAAGTCTTAATAGCAGGTAGAATAAGAGGAAGTGTTTTCTTGAAGTTGTTACAGAGGCATATGCATGCAAACATACATCATCAATTCGGCATACATACATACACATAAATATGCATTCAAACAAGTTACAACTTTTTCCATCACATTCATCATCACTGAACACAAATAAAATAGAAGATGGAGTTTTAAAGAAAGATTGCTCACCTTGTATGAAGAGCAGAGGATACAGGGAAGCTTTTGTTCCCAGGCTTGAAATGTTTTTTTTTTGAAAAATTTGACATTGCTTCAGGCTTTTAAATTTACCTTTAGCTCAGTTGAATCTGATCATCCACATGCTTGACTAAGGTGCATTTGCATGTCTTAGATCAGTATCAGGTTGAAGAACTTGCTTTGTTTGATCTTCTTATTAGAATTGATTTAGTTGCTTCTTTGTTTTTGAAACTGCAGTTGCTTTTCTTCTTTGTTTTAAATCTTTGTTTCTTCTTTTGAGTTGAAAATAAGCTTCATTTGAAATACACTTACTGGTAGGCTAAGTTGTTTGATGTTTTCTCAGTTGTAATCTAACGAAACAGAGATGTAGAAAATGATGTATATAACAAAAGGTTTACAGGTTGTTTAAAGAGGTATTTTCTAGTGTAAGCTTTCTTTATTGGTCAGAGATTTTTATCTCAAATTGGAGGCTGAGATGAAATGTTGTACAAGATGATACACTAGCATTTATTAGCTTGTACCAGGTCATATTTTCTCCTCCTTCTTTAGTTCGGTTGAGAGTATCTTGTATTAATTTCTTTGTACCATCATGTTTATTTATATACTTTTTTTCTTTGTATTGACTTCGGCTGCATAATATATGAGATGTTGTATGTAGTTAGAGATGCAACCCTTTAATGCATATGTACCTTTATACTTATCATATGCTTTCTTTTCGGCTGAAGATATTAACATTGCCTTATATTATTTTATTTTACTTATATATTTATTTCTATTTTTAAACCATTTATTTACAATTTAAACACAAATCAAATATATATTATATTATTTCAAATTTAGTCAGATATGTTCAAATACAGATATATATATTCTCATATATACACATGTATACAATATTTTAATTTTAAATGATTTATACAGAATATACTTGAATTCGGGGAAACTCGCATCACTTTAATCCATTTATTCTACTATTTTTATTCAAAAATCAATTTAATTATCAATTTAAATATATAAAAATTCGGGATCGTTACAGACTTCCCCCCTTAAAAGAATTTCGTCCTCGAAATTACCAAGGAGACAAAAAGAAAGATGAAGAATATTTCATCAATTCAAACTGAATATCTATTCTGCATTTGGCTTACCAAATCAGAATATCAATAACAGGTACGAGAACGAATCTGTTTGACACTCAACAAAATACTCGGGTTATCCAGATCTACGAAATATGCAGGGGCATCGGTCAGTTCGAAAGGATAACTAACCATTCGTAGAACATATCGGAACCCAAAGAATAGATAGATACATGGATACAATTTCAAAACTTTCAGTTTAGAACTAAGGTATACCTATCAACCATAGCAAACAAAGCAACCAATACATCCAAACAAACAATTTTGGTCCATCCGGAGTTTATGTCCCATTTTAATATATCGACTTTATTCCTGGACCTACCGGAAATCATCGAAGAATAGAGAAGAGATGCTGAACAAAAGAGATTGATAGAGAAAAGATTACTTCCTTATTGTTACAGGGTATTGACCATTTATAATCGTATTCCCCTGTCCCCTATCTCATCCTCTTCTTGCACTCATACTTACTATCAGTGGATAGCAAGAGAATTTACTGATGCATTCGAACAGATATATAAGGAATACTCATTCTAGGGTATACTTCACCCTATCTCTAATGAGCTACTTAATGTGTTATACTCATGAGCTAAAGTTCAACCTTCAGCTCTGATACCAAATGTAACGATACGGATTTTCGCGTTCGAAAATCGACATCCATACTTTACATCGTACTCGAATGCCGTAGATTCGACCGTTCAAATCCGATTCGCCGGAGCTTATAACACCATTAAGTAAACAACACAGCGGAAAAAGAATATATCAATTACATAACATTGATAAAATGACAGATACAAAATCTGATACAACAGAATGATACAACAGATATCAATATACATCAGAGATATGATACAAGAAATAGCAGCGGAAAGAAATGATATCATCAGCAGCGGATAGAATATCTCCAATAAAATGCTCCAAGATAAGCAACGTCAGTCCATGAACTCCAAGAACTGAACCAGCTCCAGATAATCTACTAAACCTGAATATCTGATAAACCTAACTCTAGACTGCCCGTGTGGAAAATGGTGGGCACCCAGAGTTTAGGAAGGAAACAATAAACTCCGGATCAGTCATGGGACTGGTGTGAGCAACAAAAACAGTTTATCTTTAAAACAAGCAACAAAGGCTTTTAAACATTGAAATCCGCAATGCTTTTCGAAAATGAAACTACCATAAGACCTCCCGCCACACACACAATGCAATCGCAGAATTGGAGGAGATTTCTCCTTATGATAGTCAAACATGCTTACTACGCAAAAATCATTCGATATTATTATCATTAGTGCATAGTGTCGAAAACATTTCGAAAATACAATATCAATCTTAGCCAACATACAACTATTGTTGTATGCCTACTATAGCTACTACGTTCAATAGCAGGTTACCGCCACATTCCATAGCAGGTAATACAACTAAAACCGTACAGGGTTCGTATTGTTTCTTTGGATTTCCAACAAATGATCAGGCTAAGGAACTTCCTTACCGAAATAGAAACGCCTCTGGAAAGACGCCCCGGATCCTAACTGGATCTCTGCAAACAAAAGGCCGACGCTACCTCACGCTGTACAGCTGTAACTAGGTAACTAACACACGAGTCATGCCATCCCCCGGTCGTTACCGACCTTTATCCAGGATCCCGAAAACCAACAAAGCAACATCATACAGTAATAAATTACCGTGTCCACACGAGTTAAGTATCTGGGCTCCATACCATGATACCACCCTTTATCCAGAAGGAAATGACATACCCTAGGGGCGCTATCCCTACAAACCTTTGTCGCAACATTCCTGTTTTGACCATTACCGGGTTGTGAGGCTCGACGAAGTCTCGTCCACAAAGCAACGCTTTTTCACAAAGCCACGCTTTTTCACAAAGCCACGCTTTTTCACAAAGCCACGCTTTGATCAACAAATGATCATCAGCACTTCGTATGCCACATTACCAAATTGGGAATGTATCACTAGTAACCATCAACTACATAACCTCTGAGCTCATACGTCTTAGAGAAGGGTGTTAAGCTAAGAGAATAAATTCTCCGCCACCAACAGAAATGTATTTGATAGAAACCAGCTTTACATCTCAAAGTGTAACGTCAGACACACATCCATACAAGTCTGTTCCGGGTTCGAACAGAACCGAAGGCACTTCCAAAGAAGCCCTTGCAAATCCGGATAATTTCTAATCACGTCCGGACTTCCCATCACTTAGGGTGCTAAAATCTCTATACCGGGGATCAACCGATGCAGAGACAATCAATGGTAATCCTTTCATTTTCGAAAGTATCCGGTCTTCACCACCGGTCTTCAAATGCCATCCATATACGTCGTATCATTATTCGGAATGGGTTATATGACACAAAGGTCCTCTCCCGGCTAAACCGAATAACGAGCGCAATTAAAAATCATATGGATACTGGGGTCTCAGTTAAATCACAGCTTAAAGCCCAAAACTTTTCATTCGAATGGTAAAACAAATTACCATTTCCAATCTTTTAAATAAAAGATTTATTTCAAAAACCTTCAATGGTTTAACGATTTCCACACTTTTAATCTTTTAAACAAAAAGATTCAATTCACAAAGTTTACCCCGTTCACAAAGATTCATTCATACAATTCAAATCGATTTCCAATTCAATTGAATTAACTCGTTAAATCTTTAAATCAAGATTTAACTTATAGCTTTCAAAACTCGTTTCCAAGATTCATTCATAGTCTTCCAAAACAATTCCATTTCAAGTTAGATTAATTCATCCGGTCTTTGAAATCAAAGACTCATTTCATAGTTTTCAAAACATTTCAATTCTATTTCAAACTTGAAATTCTTTCAACACAAATTGGAAGTTTATTACTTTTGTGAAAGCTTTTACTATTTGAAAACAAATAGTTTTGTTTCAGAAAAATCCAGTTATATTTACATGAGTTAAAACCCTTGAATTAAATTCAAATTCCCAAATCAATACATTTAAAATGGTTTAACCCATATATAACTTGTTCAACATCTTTAATCCCTAGTTTCAAATCATAGAATTCAATTTCAAACTTGAATTCAAATTTAAATCAAATTATTTAAATTTCAAAACTCGATTAAGTTATTCAAAATAACTTTTATCTTTGAAATTCCATTTCGAAAGCTTTTCACTTTAAACCCCAATTTCCAATTTCAAAATCAATTGAAATTAAAATTTCAATTTCAAAAACATTAAATTTACATTATCTGTGACTTAACCGATTTCCATGTGAAATCCATATTTGTGTGTGTAAGAGTGTAGTCCAGGGGTTTTACACACAATAGTGCAACATCAATCATCACAGATATATCGATAAGCGGTATAATCGATAACGCTTATCTTCATTTACAATTTCACAGATAAAATAAATTTATCAATCACAAAGATTCATCATTACAATTCGATATGGGTTTCGGATAACCAACTGGAATCCGACTCCCTGTCGCATCGAAATTCAAGTGCCGTTTTACGGGTCAAAGGGGTTGCATATTCATATAACAATATATACATCACAGATAAGTAAATTACAGATCATAACATAATCTGGATATATCACAAAGTATCACAATCAGGGATATCAAACAATTCAACATTCAATGGAATCCAAACATTCATAAGTAAGATCCATGAATTTATCTGATTAATTTAAATCAGATTTATTACTTATGAATAAATTACTAATCCTGGTAAATCAACATTAATTAATTACAAATCATCCTGATTAATTATCCTTTAATTATTAATTAAGAAATTGATTTAATTATTCTTTAATTACTATCATTAAGTAATTAACTCTCAACAAATTAATAAATCCTTAATTAATACTTAATTAACTTTTAATTAAGTAATTACCAATAAATTTCAAATTAATGATCTTTTAAATCTTAAGATAAACCATTTATCTTAATTACTTATTTAATCACATCATCAATTTCTATTTGAAAACACTTAAGAAATTTATTTATTTTTTATAATAATAAGCATTCCAATATCATTATAATTTGAAAATCAGATCTTTGGAAACTTGACTTAAATCTTGCTTATAAATTAAATTCAAAACTGGGTTTATTTTTTTTTCTTTAAAATTTCCTTTTAAACTCTGGAAATCTGGTATTCAAATTAACAAAACCCGAGTTAATTCAAATTCTTCCCGAGCAACTACTCGAGTAACCCGCATCTTCTTCTTGCTTCGAGCCAATCCTCAACTTACTCGAGACAAACCCGAGTAACTCTACTTCTTCCCCAACCCTTCTTCCCACTTCCAGTTCGATGCACACGCGTGCACGGTGCACACAATCCAGATCGCCACCGATCAACTCTCCGACCATGGACAGAACCGAGATGACCTCGCCTACCCCCTCGACCATCTGCCTTGACGTTGCCTCCGACCAATCAAAATTTCGCAATTCGAACCCACCTGAAATGCTACCATCGATCGAAAAATGGTACTGGCCACCATCTCCGATCACTGGAACCTCCACCGTCCTTCCCAAAGTCGCTCCACTCTCCGGCGAACCCAACCCCCTAATATCACGAAGCTCGATCAAACCGTGAAGACGAACTCGTCTCGTTTTCCGGCCGTATCACAATCGAGCCTTAAACCCTAAATTGGATTCGTTCAACCAATTCACGTATTAGAAAATTTATTCAACAATTTTTCTAAAATCCTAGGTGTTCAAACCTGCTTCCAGCATAACCTTATCATTTAAAATCAATTTGATCATCAGGAAATGGTTTAAATGCAAGAACTGTTCAACTACGAACTACTCTAAGCACACTCGACTAAAAATCACCATTCGAGTCTTAAAAATCATATTTTGTGTTGAGGATTCAATTTACATCCCTGAACTTAAAAATTAAAAGATTTAAATTTTGACTAATTTAAAAGTTTTGCTCAGTTCTTTAATTACCAGAGACATTGAGAAGTTGTTTGACTTTAATAATTTTCTTTCTTAAACTTAGATGATCATCAAACAAAACAACTTTTGTTTTAACTCTAAGTCTTAATAGCAGGTAGAATAAGAGGAAGTGTTTTCTTGAAGTTGTTACAGAGGCATATGCATGCAGATATACATCATCAATTCGGCATACATACATACACATAAATATGCATTCAAACAAGTTACAACTTTTTCCATCACATTCATCATCACTGAACACAAATAAAATAGAAGATGGAGTTTTAAAGAAAGATTGCTCACCTTGTATGAAGAGCAGAGGATACAGGGAAGCTTTTGTTCCCAGGCTTGAAATGTTTTTTTTTGAAAAATTTGACATTGCTTCAGGCTTTTAAATTTACCTTTAGCTCAGTTGAATCTGATCATCCACATGCTTGACTAAGGTGCATTTGCATGTCTTAGATCAGTATCAGGTTGAAGAACTTGCTTTGTTTGATCTTCTTATTAGAATTGATTTAGTTGCTTCTTTGTTTTTGAAACTGCAGTTGCTTTTCTTCTTTGTTTTAAATCTTTGTTTCTTCTTTTGAGTTGAAAATAAGCTTCATTTGAAATACACTTACTGGTAGGCTAAGTTGTTTGATGTTTTCTCAGTTGTAATCTAACGAAACAGAGATGTAGAAAATGATGTATATAAAAAAAGGTTTACAGGTTGTTTAAAGAGGTATTTTCTAGTGTAAGCTTTCTTTATTGGTCAGAGATTTTTATCTCAAATTGGAGGCTGAGATGAAATGTTGTACAAGATGATACACTAGCATTTATTAGCTTGTACCAGGTCATATTCTCTCCTCCTTCTTTAGCTCGGCTGAGAGTATCTTGTATTAATTGCTTTGTACCATCATGTTTATTTATATACTTTTTTTCTTTGTATTGACTTCGGCTGCATAATATATGAGATGTTGTATGTAGTTAGAGATGCAACCCTTTAATGCATATGTACCTTTATACTTATCATATGCTTTCTTTTCGGCTGAAGATATTAACATTGCCTTATATTATTTTATTTTACTTATATATTTATTTCTATTTTTAAACCATTTATTTACAATTTAAACACAAATCAAATATATATTATATTATTTCAAATTTAGTCAGATATGTTCAAATACAGATATATATATTCTCATATATACACATGTGTACAATATTTTAATTTTAAATGATTTATACAGAATATACTTGAATTCGGGGAAACTCGCATCACTTTAATCCATTTATTCTACTATTTTTATTCAAAAATCAATTTAATTATCAATTTAAATATATAAAAATTCGGGATCGTTACACTTAGCCAGCATACAACATTTCATCGTATGCCTACTATAGCTACTACGTTCAATAGCAGGTTACCGCCACATTCCATAGCAGGTAATACAACTAAAAATCGTTCAGGGTTCGTATTGTTTCTTTGGATTTCCAACAAATGATCAGGCTAAGGAACTTCCTTACCGAAATAGAAACACCTCTGGAAAGACGCCCCGGATCCTAACCGGATCTCTGCAAACAAAAGGCCGACGCTACCTCACGCTGTACAGCTGTAACTAGGTAACTAACACACTGACGCTACCTCACGCTGTACAGCTGTAACTAGGTAACTAACACACTGACGCTACCTCACGTTGTACAGCTGTAACTAGGAAACTAACACACGAGTCATGTCATCCCCCGGTCGTAACCAACCATTATCCGAGCGCTCGATAACCAACATCACACATAATAAATAAAGTGTATCCACATGAGTAAGTATCTGGGCTCCATACCATGATACCACCCTTCATCCAGAAGGAAATGACATACCCTAGGGGCGCTACCCCTACAAACCTTTGTCGCAACATTCCTGTTTCGACCATTACCAGGTTGTGAGGCTCGACGAAGTCTCGTCCACAAAGCTACGCTTTTTCACAAAGCAACGCTTTGACCAACAAATGATCATCAGCACTTCGTATGCCACATTACCAAATTGGGAATGTATCACTAGTAACCATCAACTACATAACCTTTGAGCTCGTACGTCTCAGAGAAGGGTGTTAAGCTAAGAGAATAAATTCTCCGCCACCAACAGAAATGTATTTGATAGAAACCAGCTTTACATCTCAAGGTGTAATGTCAGACACACATCCATACAAGTCTGTTCCGGGTCCGAACAGAACCGAAGGCACTTCCGAAGAAGCCCTTGCAAATCCGGGTATTCACAATCCCGATCGGATTTCCCATCACTTAGGAAATCTCTATACCGGCGCGACTCAGTGCAGAGACAATCGATAGGTCATCCTATCGTTCTCGCAAATACCCGGTCTTCACCACCGGTCTTTAAATGCCATCCATATACGACGTATCACTATTCGGAATGGGTTATATGACACAAAGGTCCTCTCCCGGCTAAACCGAATAACGAGCGCAATTAAAAATTATATGGATACTGGGGTCTTAGTTAAATCACAGCTTAAAAGTCCAAAACTTTTCATTCGAATGGTTAAAACAAATTACCATTTCCAATCTTTTAAACAAAAAGATTCATTTCAAAAACCTTCAATGGTTTAAACAATTTCCACACTTTTAATCTTTTAACAAAAAGATTCAATTCACAAAGTTTACCCCGTTCACAAAGATTCATTCATAGATTTTCAAATCGATTTCCATTTCAATTGGATTAACTCGTTAAATCTTTAAATCAAGATTTAACTTATAGCTTTCAAAACTCGTTTCCAAAGATTCATTCATAGTCTTCCAAAACAATTCTATTTCAAGTTAGATTAACTCATCCGGTCTTTGAATCAAAGACTCATTTCATAAATTTCAAAACATTTCAATTCTATTTCAAACTTGAAACCGTTCAACACAATTTGGAAATCCTTAACTTATGTGAAAGCTTTTACTATTTGAAAACAAATAGTTCCGTTTCGGAAAATCCAGTTATATTTACCCGAGTCAAAACCCTTGAATTGAATTCAAATTCCCAAATCAATACATTTAAAATGGTTTAACCCATATATAACTTGTACAACATTTTTAATCCCTAGTTTCAAATCATAGGATTCAATTTCAAACTTGAATTCAAATTTAAATCAAATTATTTAAATTTCAAAACTTAATCAAGTTATTCGAAATAACTTTTATCTTTGAAATTCCATTTCAAAAGCTTTTCACTTTAACCCAAATTTCCAATTTCAAAATCAATTGAAATTAAAATTTCAATTTCAAAAACATGAAATTTAAATTATCTGTGATTTAACCGATTTCCACGTGAAATCCATATTTGTGTGTGTATAGTGTAGTCCAGGGATTTCACACAATAGTGCAACATCATTCAATCATCACAGATATATCAATATCGATAAGCGGTATAATCCACAACGCTTATCTTCATTCATAGATTCATAGATAAAATAAAATTATCAGTCACAAAGATTCACTATTGCAATTCGATGTGGTTTCGGATAACCAACTGGAATCCGACTCCCTATCGCATCGAAGTTTAAATGCCGTTTACAGGCCAAGGGTTTCATATTAACATAGTAATATATCACAGAACAGAAATCACAGATATATATATCGCAGATAAGTAAATTACAGATCACAACATAAATCAGGATGTATCACAAAACATCATATATCAGGGATATCAAACAATTTAACCATTCAAAGAAATCCAACATCCATAAGTAGAATCAAATAATATCTGATTATAATTAATTTATACCAGATTAATTACTTATGAATAAACTACAAATCTTGGTTAATTAATCATTAATCAATTATAAACCATTTTAATTAATTAACCTTTAATAAATTGATTATCCTTAAATAAATCATTCCTTAATTACTTGGTTAATCAAACTTAAATCATAAATTAATTTATCATAAATTATGTCTTAATCATAATTATTATTTTAAAAGGTTAAGATTTAGTTTAAATGACACTTTATCTTAATTCTATTTTAAATTACATTTAAAATAATGTATCTAATTTAAATAAATTAAAACTTAAGTATTTTGAAAATATCTTACTTAAATTCTTAATTGATTCAAACTTAAGTCAAATTCATAAATTTGAAAGCATGTTTTAAAGTTGTTTAAAAATCTGAAAACCTTTTAAAGTAAAAATTGTTTAATATACGAGGCTCGAGACCTGCTTCGAGTCACCCCTGAGAAATTTGCATGTTTGCTTCGGGTTATATCAAAAATCAACCCGAGTGCCAAAATTTTCAACTTAAAATTTTGTCTAAGTATTTTCGACCTGGTTCTCCATCATTCTACTCGAGTCCCCCTACATGTTCTTCGAGTTCATCACGAAGTTTCCCCGAGTAAACCACGAGATAACTCGAGCTCCTGTACTTCATCTTCCCCAATCCAGCAAACCCAGACAACAAATGTACACGCGTGTACGTGCACACGAGCTCGCCGCCCCTCCGGCCAACTTCGCGATCACCCACGAGTCACCCTCTACCTCGTCGACGAACTCCATGCCCAGTTCGACGTCTCCTTCACGAATTCAAAATCGAACAAATCTGTTCATTCTGAAACCCAACCAACATCAGTAGATCGCCTTGTCTACCCACCCCTGGCCACCAAAAGCCACGTGGTCGCCCCCGAAGCTTCGCATACGTCTGACGCTTCGATTGGTCCTAGTGCGATCGATTTTGATCGTCTAACGGTGACACGGCAATAGCGATTCCGATCGTGATAAATATGGGTTTTAAACCCTAATTTGCTCTCGCCCCCAAAATTCTCGCAATAGATAATTTTTTTAACATTTTTCCTAACATTATTGAGTTCAAATCTAGCTCCACGCGGAATTACAACACCCAATATTTCTTTGATTTCCGGGAATTGATCAAGGTGCCAGTTTTGTTCAAATTCGAACTGCCTTCGAATTACTCAACTAAAAATCATCACTATTGTTTTAAAAATCCTATTTTCATATGTTTATTCAAATTATGAAATCAAATCAAAGATTTAAAATAGTTGAAATTATCACAAATTTTTGTTTTTACAGTAAAACCAAGTTTACAGGGTCGAACACTTCATGATCAAGCTTAAACAAAATTATAAACTGTGAGTTAAATTCAAAACAACTTATTTTGTTTAAGAATCCGTATCTTAGCATGTTTGTATGAAGGTTCATTTCTTTCTAACGTACTTTACTCTGAGAACCAAAACAGGGAGAACAGGTTATAAAGCAATTTCCTGCATCTCAAAGAACTTACAGGATAAATTTCTTCCATATGCAACTACACCAAATTTTCTATGGACTAAATACTCAGTTTTCAATTTTAAAACAAAGCAAGTCTACCCACTTAGTAAGAAAGAATAGAGTTTGCTCACCGTGGTCTCTAGAAAAAGAACAGAGCCTTCACCATTTTGAAACTGTCTCGAATTTGCAGTTGAGACTTCCTAGTTTGCATTTGATTTGTTTTGATGTGAATCTTATTTACTTCAGATTTTAACTTAGTTTGATGGAAGAAATTGAGATGAAGCTTGTTTGTTTAAAGTGAAGTTGTAGTTCACTTCAGTTTTTTTTTCTTAGTTTGAATGGACGAATCTAGGTAGGAGGTGATACATATAAAAAGAAGTTTACAGGTATAAAATATTGCTTTGTACAATAGTTTTGCAGGGATATTTTAATCTTTGCTGGCCGAAAATGAAGTTTTGGTGGCTAAAGAGATGATGGCATTTA
Source organism: Allium fistulosum (assembly GCA_030737815.1). NCBI lineage: Eukaryota > Viridiplantae > Streptophyta > Magnoliopsida > Asparagales > Amaryllidaceae > Allium > Allium fistulosum. Next base: position 1,284,245,574 of record CM060903.1, on the reverse strand, counting down.
TTGTTTTGTACTTCATGTTCCTACTTATTTCTTTTCTTCTTGCCTACTCTTGCTTTAACTCGGCTGTAACATGTTTGAGAAAACATGATGGCTTCTATACTTTATCTTATCTTTTGTTATGTTTGTTTATTTGCCTAGACTTACTTCTTATGTGCTGGTAGACATTGCTTCTACATGCTATATATTTGTATCTCTTTTATTTATTCATATCTGAAAGTGTTTCTTTCTTTTCTTTAGTAAGTGTACCACTTACACTTATTTTTATACAGCTGAGATGATATGTCTTGATGTGCTTCTTTTACAAGCTTCATTTGTTTATACTTGAATGTATATAATGTTGTTATATATATATATTTTATTCCTTTTTGCTTGCAATACCAAACTTCTATTTTGTTAAATTTTATTTATCTTTATACTTATAGTTTTATTTATTTTGGCCTTGTTACTTCTTGTCTGGTTACATACTTTTGCTTGGTATTTATTACTTTGTTTGTTTTCTTCTTTTATTTGCATACTTGAATATCTGGTTTTATACTTGCATAGGTATTTTGTTTTACCAGCCTACATACTTATACAATACATATTTGAATGTACATTTGTTTACTTCAGATTTTCTAAGCTTCTGGTTAGCTATGTTTTTGAGGACAAACTGAAATGATTCATACAGAATTTACTTGAGTTCGGGGATACTCGCATCCATTTAACCATCTATTTCACAATTTTTCATTCAAAAATAAATTTAATTATCGATTTAAAATAGATTAAAATTCGGGGTCGTTACAAAAAGCATCAAAGAAACTGTACGAGGATCAATAGTTATTCAAAGTTTACTATAAGAATCTCAATTTTACATGATTATTAAAGAAAACTTACCAAAAGTTGCAGAACGGAAAGTTGTACTACCGTCATGAATGTTCTTGCTACCAGAGACGACATTCTTGTCTATTCCATCACCAACAATCATCAGATTCTTCATCGACTTCTTCACTTCTACATTCTCCTTGTAAACACCAGCTTTCACATAGAACTGCTGCTTCTCCTTAACTTACTAGAAGCAGCCACTGCTTCTTTTATACTCCTATAGTTTCCTGAACCATCTTTTGCCACTACAATGTTTGCTTTAATATTAGAAGATCGAAGAAGTTTCCGATCGTGAGCACTTAACCAATGTGGAAACACATCACTAGAAAGAAGTTTACGTTTATTAGTCCTAGCTTTCATGGCAGTGCTTACAGCTAGAGCATTAGAAAGAGACTCGAGTACATTACTAGAAGAGAAAGGCAAAGATTGAAAAGTCGAAGAGGAGTTAAGTTCCAAGAATCCATTTTTGCATGTTCCATGATTTGCAATAGCAGCACTTAACCAAGTTTGAACCAGTTTACAGTTTGAGATAACTGAGAAAATTCATTGTAAGAGGAGGAAGAACTGATACCTTCATGGAAGCTATTGCTGCTTCACTGTCTTTCAGCTTATGCTCCCGTTCCTTCATCAAAACCGACTTTGTCTCCAAAGAAAATTTGAAATTTTTTATTTCTTATTTTAAAAGGATCAAATTTTTACTCTGAAGAAGTGAGTAGCAAGTTCAAGGGAACTTACATTCTTCCTGCAAAACATCAAAACACAAAAAATCAGTGTATATAGTTCAAAGTTACATATTAAATCAAGTGTTATTTTATATCACTTGTGGTACAGGCAAATATCACTGTCATGCCATATTCACTATTTTATATCTAAACAAATAAATCATACCATTTTCATGGTTAAATTTTCAAATGGCTTGCCAGTTCTAGATATTCCAAATGCAAAGCATGCTACCTTTTAATGCTGAAGCAAGTAATGGTTCTGCAAAATTGATCCTGAAATAATATCCCATACTTGTAAAAAAAAAGGGTCACAAATCATGATCTGGTTATCATTAAGTAATAAAAATATAATTTTCATTAAAGTGGCCAGAATGAAAATTCTGTTCAAACAAATTATTGGAAAAAAATTAAAGGGTTAGGCCAGATTGTATTATTATAGTATAAAATTACTTTATGGTTACAGGTAAAATTGTTTTGAATTAACACACCAATAAAAGTGGAGATTCTTTTTACAAAATGAGTACAAACAAAGTCACACTTGTTTTGACATGCATGTCTTATCAATACAATCTATGACATTAGTCTACTTCAGTTGCAACCATGTCAACAGAGTTAACTGTGGAAATCCTTGTTACAGTTTCAACTGCAATACGTTGACATGCAAGCTAGATTGTTTAACCTGCAGTGTAAAAGTTGAACCCAAATGAAAATTTTGCATGACCATGACCATATATAGTAGGAGAGTTGATGAATATAGAAAACTGCAGCGAGCTTACAAGCAAAGATTCTAAAGCGGATAGTAGGTTCTTGGACTGATTCAGCATGTCTTGCTCTTTTGCAACAATTTTAGCCATTTCAGACACTACACGGCTCATTCTCTCTGCCTATACACACATTAAAATTTACAAATGATACTTGTTTGAGTATAAACTTGATGGATTTTACTTCTGAAATAAAAAGATTCATTTACCTTTAACAACAAGGAACATGTTGGATTTGCTATTGCTTGCATCACATCAATTGCTTAACCGACTGCATTTTTCATATCTTGGATATTTACCTATTAAAACAAAGGCAATGATATAGGTTAAACTATTCACATAGTGTTAAAGAGAACGAACCTGCAACAAACCATTGCTCCACTAACAACTGGAAGACGTATAGTACTAGCGGTCAACGCTTTGATGATTCCTGATATATGATTATACTGGACTTTCTCAATTTGAGACCACTCTTCAAGTTGCGATATCTGCATTATACAGTAGAAGTTTTATTAAGTGAAATAGTTTTATGTCTCATAAATTGTTAATTACAGTGATAAAATGGATATTCACTTGATTCTTGAGAATGATGTGGAGCTTTGCATATTGCAGCCTGTTTTGTAGCTCAATTCTTTTATTTCTAACATTGTAATGCAATATTGAGATAGTTAACCACCCATTGTGCAGTTTTTCCTGTAAAAAAATTCAAGTGTCATTCATTAGCTACACAATTGAATTAAGCAAATTATTGAACTAGTATATAAAAGATCATGAACCTATACCTGTACATTGATCCACTGTAGTAAGGTTGTTTCATTAGTTTGTGCATTGACAAACCTCCATTGCGAATATCTATTGTACAGTAATCTAAAGGAATGTGCTTCTTTAATCATATTCTTTGCTTTCTTCACTCTGAAGTTCAAAACTGAAGGCATATTTACCATTTGATTCTTTTGAGGACTGAATTTTTCAGAGCAACTGATTCCTCTTTCTACATTTAAACCCTTCACTGAAGCAAAATTGTTATTACCTCCCTTGGGAATTGTAGCATGTGAAACAAAACAGATATCATATCCAACAGAAGTAGCTCTTTTAACCTTCTCCTCGGAAACATCTGAATGCCTGAGAATTCTTTCACTCGGAAAAATTTGTTCTTTCTTCTCGAATGAGCAATCCAATCTCTTCGAAGCAGAACTCAATTTCCGAGCTTTTGGGATCAGTGGTTTTTTCGTTGAATTTTGTGAAACAGGTTTTGGTTTTGCGATCTGGAAGATGAAGTCATAGGGGACGATTAGGGCAAACGAAGGGAAATGAAAGCGGGGAGCGATTAGCTAGGGCAAACGTGGAGTTGGGAAATGAAATCAAGGGCGTGCTGTTTTGGGAATGGAGGGTTACATACGCAAGTTGTTCGAAACGAATATATAAAAAAAGAATTAAGAAAAATTCACAAAGGCTTTGAGCCGTTGCAGAAATAAAACGGCCCAAAGCCGTTCTTAAAGGCTTTACAACGGCTCCAAACCGTTGCAATTTAGCAACGGCTCAGAACCGTTGCGATTCTTCCGCTTAGGGGGGTTACAAATCTGTCAATATGGTGTAGTGAATTATGATTTGCAGCAATGAATCTTGTTGGTAGCAGCAGCAATTGAGTTCAGATCTGGATCTGGCGGAGTCCGGGCGTTGGAGATCTCAAAGAGGAAGAAGAACCCCTTTTCTGTTGGCTTTGGGGGTCTATTTATAGGTGTAGGAGGCTGATATTTCACTCAGATCTCGGGAGACCCTCTCTGGCACGTGACCAGGCCCGCACGCTCAAGCCCGTGAAGTTTCGGTCCGATCCATGATCGACACGGACAGATTTCGACTCGATCAAGATTTCATCCAATGGAGTCGAAATTTGGTGTGGACACTCTTTGGCATGCACGTAGTCTTCTGTGAAAATTTCATAGCATTTGGACTTGTAGATTGGGAGATATGATCGATACGAAATGGGGTTTTCGGTAGGCTGTTTCCTTCGACTCGCTCCTGTTTCGACTCGCTTCCATTCGACTCGGTGACGTGGCACTTGACATTTTGGATCGCTCTGCCTTTGACGTTGTTTTGAGCGAGTCAAAGCGCGCACTGATTGAGCGAGTCGAAGTGAGAAATGATTGATCGAGTCGAAGTGCATGGTTCGATCGATTCGAACAGCGACTTTGCCAATCGGAGTTGAGTTTGATGGAGTCGGGCAGTTGTTTGAGCGAAGCGAGTCGAAGTGTGCACTTTCGATGGTTTCAAACTGGAGCGAGTCGAAGAGGGCAGTTCTGAGGGATGCGAAGCGAGTCGAACCTGGATGCCTCGAAGTTGGCCTCTGAGTGAAGCGAGTCGAAGAAGGTACTCCTGATGGCTGTGAAGCGAGTCGAACCTGAACGACTCGAAGTTGGCCTCTGAGCGAAGCGAGTCGAAGTCGTCACTCCTGGGCGTTGCGAAGTGAGTCGAAGTTGGCTTCTGCTGGTTGCTAACGGAGCGAGTCTAAGTATGCACTCCCTATGGATTCGAACCGGAGCGAGTCGAAGGAGGCTGTTCTTAACCAATTTTGTATCGTTCACAACTTGAGCATACACACTCGGATTGACTTGAGATTTGGAACGTTGGCTCTCATGGCTTAGCTTGTGATGTCCTACCAATTTTGGCTTGATCCGGACTCGGAAAAAATTCGTCGATATCCATAGCGAGCCTATAACTGATTTCTAGGATGGGCCGTCATTGGTTACTAGTCAATTCCTTGGTGTCACGGCCTTGCCAAAAGGCGGGATAACATTTGCCCCCCAAAGTACGTCTTGTGGAGACATGACATGCTTTGAAATACTGCCGTCTTTACTCTGAATAGTTATTGTCTTTTTGATGAAAGTTGTAACCTTTGACCATTCTTCTTGATAATGTTGACTGTCGAATGTTGTACCATGTATTGTTGCAACTGATTGCTGTATACTAGTGGTTACCCGTTTGTTGTTGTAATCATTATTGGATGAGTTTCTGATTCCTAAAAATATGGAATATTGAATATTAGTCTGACGTTCATGCATATATGTTAACCTGACTCCCGTTGACGTTTGTACGTCCACGAGTCATTGTCAGTTTATTTTACTTTTGAATTACGTATCGATCCTCTCTTGAACCGATGTGAAATTCGATGCAACAACGCTCGATGGTTGCTTTTGAATGTTCCTTCATAACGATCCTCTCCTGAATCGGTGTGAAGGGTTAAAACATCAAAGATGATTTTTATTGGATTTATGGATGCGAAGTAAGTACGTCGAGTTGATGAAGTTGGCCTCTGGAAGTCATGGTTCTATGGATTCGAACTGGTTGTTCGACTCGGTTTTGGTTCGAACTGCTTTGTTCGACTCGGTCTTGGATTCGAACTGCCTAGGAGCCGGAGTCGAAATGCGCAGGAGACGGAGTCGAAGGGGAGCGAGTCGAAATGCGCAAGAGACGGAGGAGCGAGTCGAAGTGCACAAGAGACGGAGGAGCGAGTCGAAGTGCATAGGAGACGGAGTCGAAGACAAGCGATACGAAGGGGAGCTCTGCATCAACGCACTGAAGAGGGAGTCGAAGCACATGTTCGACTCCACTGGGATTTGAATCGTTTATTCCCCTTGCTTTCGAGTCTATATAAATACTTCGTACTTAGCCATTTTTTCACTTTTTACCTTTCATCTTTATCTGCCTCGCTTTCGTATCGCTCTAGAGCCTCTCAAGAGAAAAAAAACTTTTGCCTTCAAATCGATTCCTATCTTCAACCATCTGAACTAACTGTCAGATCTAGGTAATCCAATAAGCGAATCCACATGTAAACGATGAGGCTTGGGTTTTCTTAACATCAAATCAATCAAAGTCGTGGTCGATCGAAAGCTCTCTGGCCTCAGCTTCGTGTCGATGGAGTATGGGTTTCGAGACGATGAGGCGAGGGTCTTCGTATCGATCGATGGTGGAGCTTCGCATCGAATCGAGTGCTTTGAGTCTATGGATTGAAACGAAGGGGTCGCGCCTGATGGACTCGAAACGATCGCCCCGGATTGAGTCGAAAAGGGTGGTTTTCGATCGAGTCGAACTGTGTGGTCCTGGGAGCGAGTCGAACTGTGTGGTCCTGGGAGTGAGTCGAAATGCACGGTCTTGGGACCGAGTCGAACTCGATGGTCCTGGGGGGCGAGTCGAACTGGGGATTTCGAATCGAGCCCTCTAGTTCGAGTCGAACTTGCATACCAACCTTCTGACTGAGTCTGATTCATATGCACCTGACCATAGCGTATTGATGCGAACAGGGCCTTCGTGAGCGACACGAATTGAACATTAAAAAATTTGAAATTCCTTGCACATTTGAATAATTGACTTCGACGAGCTTCAAACTTGTATTATTGGACTTAACCGTTTCACCGCATATCTGATCGCCTATCGAAGCTCGTCGACGGAACTGGAACTTATCAAAATGACACCAAACTTTAACTTGGAATGATAGTTAATAACTGGATGGCACGGTTGTGACGGTCAGCGATGATGGTCCTTCCGACCGAATTCCGAAGTCTCGTCGCGTATACGCTTTCTTCAATTCTGTTGATCTTCTCAAATAATATACAGTACTGCACTGCACAACACACTCACACACTTTACACTAGGGGATGCACGAGTGTTATTTGTCAGTTTAACAATGATTTTTTATAAGCTAGCTAGTCATGGACCCTTCAAGTTCTCAGCAGCCAGAACTCCCAAGTTCTATTCCTCCAACCATAGAGATACCGGTTATTGAAGCCGAAGTTATAGAGCCAGCTCCGAACAAGCGTCCGGGTGCTCGGTTTATTCTCAATCCAATAGATTCTATGCCGTCGGGTATCTCCGAAGACATGCTAGGATGGATTTGCTTAAGGCATGGTTTGTCGCTTGACGACGTGCTTCTTCCTAGGCCCACTGACAGGCCACACACTCCCCCGGAGGGGTTTACTGCTTTCAACCGTCACGCTTGCACAGCGGGGACACTTCCTCCCTTCAATGAATATATAAAGGAGATGTTATTGTTTCTCGGCATAGCTCAATCTCAGCTACATCCCAACGGGTATGCCTTGTTGAACAGCACGTTTATCCTGTTTATTGAGATCCTCTTTCGACCGCCGAAGCCGATCGAAATCAGATATTTATTCAATGTCAAGAGCCGTGGAGACAGCCCTTCTTTTACCTTCCTGGAGGCGGTCAGAAGCTGCCACATTGTACTGGGCTCCTGGGGAAGGCTAAGTTATTATAAAACTGAATGGTTCTACGCTCGGTGCCTTCCTGGATTTGCTGGTCGGTGGTTGGATAGATGTAAGTGCTGCCATTTCTCTCTTGAATCTGGGAGACACTAGTAACTAACTTCAAAACTGACATACTTTTCCTTTCTTATAGCTGCAATCTCTCATCCCGATGGCGCATATTTCAAAGAGCTTGTTCGGATTCTTCAAGCGTTTCCGAGCGAAGAGAGGCACATAGATTTAGTGTTGACCGACAAGAATTTGAGGGCTGTCGAGTTGATAGAACGGAGACAAAGCATACATCTGGAAGGGATACATAGAGTGGTCCCGAAGAAACGGGTGAAGCGCAAAGCACCCGCAGTCGTGATCGCCAAAGAAGTTGATCCGGAAAGAATGCCTACCGATATCGAGCTCCCAGCTGGGCCTTCTGCCGATGTCCTGGATTCGGGAGGAAGAAGAAAAGGCAAGGCCGCTGCTCACAAACGCCCTAAATCTAAGAGATTTAAATCTATGGTCGTGTCTTTACCTTTCCAGGGGATCAGAATTTCAGAGGCTCCTCCCCCGCAAGTGGAGAGTCCTTTTGCAGGGCTTGCTGATATTCCGATCCTAGATTTCGTGTCGTCTCCACACGACGCCGGGATGGAGGGGCTTGAGAGTGTTTTTGAACTGAGCGGTTCGCTTGCTATGAGTGCGGCCGACATTTCCGGTTGGTCGGGGGATTGCACATGCATACACTTCACTACACTACACGATTCACAACTGTACTTCGTCCAACTTAGGAAGTTACTAACTCTTTCTTCGTTTACCATTTTCAGGTACTATGTCTGGAAGGGGATCTATGCTCGGGAATCTCCGCTCAGCCCGAAAATCTTCTGGTTACTATGATTCCTGCAGGAGGGATTCAGATAGAGATCGCGATCGCGAATACTCTAACCAGGATAGGTATGGGCGTGACAGAGAGTATAGACATCGGTCCAGATCACGCTCTCCTCCTCCTAGACTTCCGTCTCCACCCCCTGTTTCTGTCTCACATCCGCCTGAACCTCCCTATCACAGGCCGTCTTCTCATTCTTCCAGACCCGAGACTCACCTTCAGAGAGTTGAGACTACAGCCTCTATGATCACTGAGCAGGTCCCTGCCGAACCCACAGGAGAAGGAGCTCTTAAGTTGGCTCATATGAGGAAGGATTTTCCGAATATCTGCTTTGACGGTTATGTCTTCCCGCCACACTTAAAGAGAATTCCATCAGGGGTGGAAAACACGGTGCACGATTACGTTCACGACATATACACCCACAACCGAGATTGGGCAAAGGCTGCCGAAAAAGCTTCCAAAGTGGCCTTTGAGCGAGCCAAAGCGCTCGAGAAGATGGAGACCGAGCTCGTAAAAAGGGATCGGATTATTCAAGTACTCTCTACTGAGTCCAAGTCTTCTCGGAAATCTAAGATGGAGGCCGTTAAAAGGGCTGACGAAGCAAAGGCGGAAATGGAGAGGTTGGGGCAGACATATGTTGCCCTGGTGGAAAAGATGGGCCACCGGAACACTAAAATCATTGCTGAGCGAGACGCGGTGGTCAAGGAGCTTAATGAACTCAAGGCCAAATTTGCGGATATGGCCAAATTTGCTGATATGGCCAAAGAGGGTGAAGCTAGCCGAGTCCAGGCTAGAGGCCGACATCGAAGACCTCCTTGTTGTTTACAATGCTAATGTGCTGAGGCGAAGGGGCCTAGCCTGGCTCGATGACTTTTCGACGCATCTCCACAATGCTTGGAGCCGGCTGGTTAAGGAAGAGAAAGAGGCGCATCAAGGCGAGTCCGTAGATGAATTCGAACTCGAGAATCGCATTCTGACTGATGATGAAAAGAAGATTCTCCATGAGTCGATGATTCTGCATAAGAAGAAAAAACTTGGCGCCCAGCACTTTGAAGTGGGAGATGGTTCTGGAGTTGACCATCATGAAGCAAGTCTCGAAGTTCCCGTGTCAACCCAGCCCGAATCCTCATCTACGGTCGATCCCCAGGCTATTCCTGCTTACAATCCGGATCAGCCGCAGATGTCTCCGGCTGCTGCGCAAGTTACTGATGCTGCCCTGCCGCCTACAAGTCGAACTGAGGAAGGTATTCTGAACATTCCACTTTTCTTTCTTAAGTCGAAGCCTTCGTTCGAGTTAAGTTCTAACAGTTCCTTTATTCTTTGTCCAGTGATTGATGCCGCACCGGCCGTGCCTTCTGCTACTTAAGAATCATATCAAGCGCAGGAGGCTATCGTGACCGAAGCAATCACCGTGAGCACAGCTGCCCCACTCAATCACATGCAGGGGAGTACGATCGCGTTCGACGAGCAACTGATGGATGAACTCTTTCGCCGCCACGGCGATCCTCGCGCTGACTTGTCCTCTGTCATGAGTGGAACTGATCCTGCTACAATATTTTCATTGCCGACTGCTGATGCCCCCTGCGGGGCTTGAGCAGTAACCGAAGAGGAGATGTTTGCTCAGATTGACGCTGAACTGGCAGCAGCAGCTTATGGCGGCAGCTTTGGAGGTGGGATGGCAGCATCGGGACCTGCCCCGCTCGGAATGATGTCTCCTGGTGGTACTGTCTTTCTCACCATCCTTCCCATTCCACCTTCTGTAATTGATCCCGTTCCTCTGACTCCGCCCGTAGGGAGCATTCTTATTCACACGAGTTCGGAGGAGGACGTCGACATGATGCTCTCGCCTGAAGACCAACCGCCGAAAAGCAAAGGCTCGAAGAGGAAGATTGGCGATGGCTCCAGCGGGTCCACACCGAGGAGGAAGTCAAGGAAAAAGAAAGATTAGGCATGCTCTCTCGATGTATTTTGATTTGCATTTTGTTAGCCGTGTATAGATGCGGGTTCGGCCCCTGCTAGTAGGAATTTTTTGGAAACTTGTACACGAACTTCTTCTATAATCAATCGAAATGAAACTTTTCTTTTTTTTTGACTTCTTTTTTGTCATTGCGTATTTGTCTAAGTGTTTCAGTGTCTAAAATGCACTTGTGAAGCTTGAGTTTATGAACGAAGTTGGTTTCCGTTCGCCAAGTTCGGGTATTGTGGACATGGTTTGCGACCGGGAAACGAGTCGAATTTTGACGTCGCATTGCTTCAGTTGATGGTTGACGCTTAGGTCTTGCCCCCCCAGTCTTGGTGGTATGTTGTAAAACATCAGTCAGCGATTGCCCTTTTCTTATAGCCTGCCGAGTCTAGTGCCGCTGGATGGGCGTTTGAGACAAACGGGGATTGAGCGGTTACTCATGCTTGTTCGATCGTCGATGATCATATCTGCACTTCGGGGATCCTCATTTGTTTATTGGCGGTTTGTCATGCTGGCTTGAGTTTCAATCATATGTCTGCTATCTGGGGACATGGAATTGGCATTTGTACTCCGACTCGCGCTTCGGGAACTTGGAGTTGATAATTATACTTCGATCCATGCTTTGGGAACTTAAAGTTGGTTTTTACACTCCGTTTCGCATTCGGGGGATACGGAGTTGATGTTTATACTCCGACTCATGCTCTGGGAGTTCGGAGTTGATGTTTATACTCCGGTTCGCGCTCTGGGAACTCAGAGTTGATGTTTGTACTCCGCTTCTCGCTCTGGGAATACGGAGTTGGATGGTTATACTCCGCTTCGCACTCTGGGAATACGGAGTTGATGTTTATACTCCGGTTCTCGCTCTGGGAATACAGAGTTGGATGTTTATACTCCGCTTCGCACTCTGGGAATACGGAGTTGATGTTTATACTCCAGTTCGTGCTCTGGGAACTCGGAGTTGGATGTTTATACTCCGCTTCGCACTCTGGGAATACGGAGTTGATGTTTATACTCCGCTACGCGCTCTGGGAATACGGAGTTGATGTTTATACTCTGGTTCGCGCTCTGGGAACTCGGAGTTAGATGTTTATACTCCGCTTCACACTCTGGGAATACGGAGTTGATGTTTATACTCCGCTTCGCGCTCTAGGAATACGGAGTTGATGTTTATACTCCGCTTCGCGCTTTGGGAATACGGAGTTGGATGTTTATACTCCGCTTCGCGCTCTGGGAATACGGAGTTGATGTTTATACTCCGCTTCGCACTCTGGGAACTCGGAGTTGGATGTTTATACTCCGCTTCGCGCTCTAGGAATACAGAGTTGATGTTTATACTCCGCTTCACACTCTGGGAATACGTAGTTGATGTTTATACTCCGCTTCACGCTCTGGGAATACAGAGTTGGATGTTTATACTCCGCTTCGCCCTCTGAGAATACGGAGTTGGATGTTTATACTCCGCTTCGCACTCTGGGAATACGGAGTTGATGTTTATACTCCGGTTCGCGTCCTAGGAACTCGGAGTTGGATGCTTATACTCCGCTCCGCACTCTGGGAATACGGAGTTGATGAAGGATTGTCATGTATCAATCCTTTTTTGACTTTGGTGTGATGGCTTGCCCCCGAGCTCGGGTTTCACTTAGTGAGTGATTGGTTGCACCGCTGTCACTCTCTATTTGAATAAATCCCACCATATGATGAGATTTAGCTCTCCGTGCATAGTGATGGTCATATGAAGTATTTCAAGTAAATCACAGCTCTGGCTCGAAGAGGTTGCATTTTATTGCTGAAATAAGAAAGTATGGCAAAGCCAGTGGCCTTATTACAAGTTCTAATTTCGAAATGCATAAACAAATTTCAGAAAAGGAAAGTAAACTAAATGGATAAAGATAGCCTGTCGGGTGTAATAGCGGCGAAGGCTCTCGCTATTCCAAGCTCTTGGCAGGGTAAGACCGTCGACGGTCGATAACTTGAATGTGCCATCTCCGAGCCTTCGTTCAATAACATACGGTCCTTCCCATGTCGGCTTCATATGCGAAGGAACCGGATAGATTCTTTTTAAGACGAGATCGCCTAGCTCGAAGGTTCGCGGACGGACCTTGGCGTTGTACAATCGGGCGACTCGACTTCGATGCGCAGCTGCCCTCAGATCGGCTTCTTTACGCTTCTCCTCTAGTAGATCGAGAGATTCAGCGAGTAATATAGCATTTGTCTTTGGATCATAGTATGTCACACGATGAGAAGGTACTTCTAGCTCGATTGGAATAACGGCCTCTGAACCGTAAGAAAGAGAGAATGGAGTGTGGCCGGTCGCGGTCTTGTGGGTTGTTCGGTAAGCCCATAGAGCCATAGGAAGTTCATCGACCCACTTGCCCCCGATCTTTTCCAGTCGTTTCTTCAGGATGGACTTTATAACTTTATTAACTGCTTCGACCTGTCTGTTTGCTTAAGGGTGTGCAACTACGGAGAATTTCTTTTGGATGTGAAATCGTTTGCAGAAATCTTTGAATTCAGCACTGTCGAATTGGGTTCCGTTGTCCATAATAATGGTGTATGGGAGGCCGAATCGACAGATGATGTTACGAACCACAAAGTTGATTACTTTCTTCGTTGTAATGGTAGCGAGAGCTTTGGCTTTATCCCACTTTGTAAAGTAATCAACTGCGACGATGGCGTACTTTGCACCACCTTTTGCCAGAGGTAGAGCACCGATGATGTCGATGCCCCACATTGCGAACGGCCATGGGCTGACCATTTGCGTTATCTCAGTAGGAGGAGCCCTAGGGATTTGGGCATATTTCTAGCACCTGTCACATTTCTTTGCATAGTCCAACGCATCGCGATTCACGGTAGGCCAGTAATACCCGTAGCGAAGTATTTTCTTGGCAAGTGCTTCCCCCCGGTGTGATCGCCGCATTCTCCCTCATGCACATCGCGCAAAACTTGTTTAATCTCATCGTGAACGATACATCGGAGTAGGGGAATTCAGTACCCCCTTCTGTACATGAGTCTATTCTAGATGGTAAATCTTGAGGCCTTTCGAAGAACTTGTCTCTTCTCACTCCTGCGTTCCGGCAGGGTTCCGTGCTCAATGTAATTTTTGAGTGGGGTCATCCATGAATCCTTTTCGGGAACGATTTCGCATACCCGGTCTATTTCTATCCGGTCGATACTTGGGGAAGTTAGCATTTCTACGAGAACGAGTCCCATTTGTTGAGCTTTACCTGTGCTGGCTAGCTTCGCCAATGAATCGGCCTTTTGGTTGTGCTCCCGAGGTATACAATAAATGGCGTAGTAATCAAACTGATTCAGTACTTCCTGAACTCGAGCTAAGTAAGCAGCCAACCTTCGATCTCTTTCCTGATACTCTCCCCGTACTTGACACACAACCAATTGTGAATCACAATAAACTTCTACAGCGATGATTTTAAAATCTCTGGCGAGTTTCAAGCCAGCTAAGAGAGCTTCGTATTCAGCTTCATTATTGGTTGCATGAAAGTCAAACTTCAAAGCGTAGCATATAGATCGACCTTCGGGGGTTTCGAGTACGACGCCAGCGCCCGAACACCGGTCGTTTGATGCCCCATCGGTATACAACTTCCAGACATATTTGGGGGATTTACTAGTTTCGGGCAAGTCCTTTGGAGTGGTGAATTCAGCTATGAAATCAGTGAGGACTTGTCCTTGTATTGCTCGTCTTGGAGTGTAAGTAATATCAAACTGACTCAGTTCTATGTTCCACTTAAGTAGCCTACCAGAAGTCTCAGGCCGTGAAAGGACCTGACGTAACGGCTGGTCGGTGTAGATTACTATGGGATGTGCTTGAAAATACGGTCGGAGTTTTCTTGATGCGATTACAAGGCAGTAAGCCAAATTCTCCAACTTTGGATAGTTTCTTTCAACCCCAGTTAATCGTTTGCTGACGTAGTACACTGGCTTCTGTATCCCGTCTTCTTCTCGAACCAAGGCAGTGCTGATAGCGTTTTCTTATATCGCCAAGTACGCATACAACTTCTCATGATCAATAGGCTTTGACAGTATTGGCGGTGTGGACAGATGTTGGACTAGTGCTTGGAAAGCGCCCTCGCACTACGTGGTCCATTCAAAGTTTCGTTTCCTTTTCGAATCAGATCGAAGAAGGGAATGCATTTGTCAGTGGACTTCGAAATGAACCTGCTCAATGCTGCTACCTTTCCATTGAGACTCTGAACTTGCTTTATAGTCTTGGGAGTTTCAAGATTTCTGATTGCCCAAATATTTTCAGGATTAGCTTCGATTCCCCGGGCATTAACGATGAACCCAAGGAACTTTCCGGATGCAACTCCGAAGTGACATTTCAGGTGATTGAGCTTCATTTTGTATTCTCGAAGTATGTTGAACATAGTTTCCAGGTCTTTAACATGGTCGGTGGAGAGTCGTGACTTCACAAGCATGTCGTCGACATATACTTCCGTTGTTTTCCCGATTTGATTGGCAAACATCCGATTGACCAATCGTTGATAAGTAGCTCCGGCGTTCTTGAGTCCAAATGGCATAACCTTGTAGCAGTAAAGTCCCAGGTTGGTCATGAAGCTGGTATGTTCCTGATCGGGTAAATGCATCGGTATCTGATTGTAACCAGAGTACGCGTCCATGAAGGATAAGAGTTCATGCCCAGCTGTCGAATCTACTAGCTGATCAATTGTGGGAAGTGGGAAACTGTCTTTGGGACATGCTTTATTCAAATCGGAATAATCGACACATGTTCTTCACTTTCCATTCAGCTTTCGGACGAGCACGGGATTCGACACCCATTCAGGATATAGTGCATCTCGAATGAATCCGTTTGCTTCAAGCTTTTCTACTTCTTCTTTAAGGCCAGCAGATCTCTCTGGATCCATACCGCGCCTTTTTTGTTTGACCGGCACATGCCGCGGGTCAATGTTCAGAGCATGGCTCGCGATGTCCGGCGAGATACCACACATATCATAATGTGTCCAGGCAAATATGTCAAGGTTTGCCCGTAGAAATTCAACCAATTCCTCCTGAGCTCGCTGGCTTAGCTGAGATCCAATCTTTATCATTTTCGAATCATCGTCACTGTCAACTGGGACATCAATCGTCAGTTCGGCCGGTGATGCTTGATTTTCTTTAGATTCTCCTTCGTCTTCAGTCTCTCTTGGATCAAGCTCCTTGAGGAATTGGTTGGGGTGCCCGGGCCTGGGCTCGGGCGTTAATTGTCAATTATCGGCGAAACGGACGCAGAGAGATTCCTCTACGCCCTTCTCCTTTCGCTGCGCCTCCCGCAGCTCAGCAACATAACAGGCTCTGGCAGTAGCCTGATCTCCCTGAATGATTCTTATTCCATGATCAGTGGGAAATTTTAAGGTCAAACACAATGGGGCAATGGCTACCCTGAATTCAGCGAGGGCCGGTCGGCCCAAGAAAGCATTGTAAGGGGAGTCTATGTCCAATACAATGAACTGCAACATCCGTACTCTTCGACGTTCTCCAACTCCCAACTCTACTGGTAGTTCCACCATTCCAGTGGGTATAGTGGCACTTCCGTTGAAACCATGGACTCGAGATTGACAAGGCTTCAAGTCTGCGGCTTCCATCTTCATTTGATCATAAGCTCGCTTGAACAAAATATTCACAAAGCTTCCACTATCAACAAAGATCCTTTTCATCCAAGCGGGTCCTACTTGTGCTGAGATGACCAGTGGATCAATAGTGGGAGCTTTGACTTTATCTGCGTCTCTGCTCCTGAACACGATGTCGTCCGCCATCATTTTCTGTTGTTTGGCCGGAGCCCCCTCATCAAAACTGCTGCAACACTCGAAGTTCGCATGCCTGATAGAACTGGCATACGACTCCATTTCCTTCCATCTTCGATCTGCTGGGTGAGGACCACCACTTATTGTATTGATGACCAATTTCCCGTCTACACGAGCGGGTTCCTCCTATCTTTCCTGATTCGGTGCACGATTCTGATTTGATGGGCCCGCACCACCGGATTGCGGTGCCCGTACATACTGATCCAACTTCTGCTCACGTATCAGTTTTTCAATGAGGTCTTGTAAGTGACGACACACATTGGTGTTGTTCCCATAACTTTCATGGAATCTACAGAACTTTCCCGTTTGGATTTGTCTTTCGGTTGGTGGTTTCGGGGCAGGTTTCTTATACTGCATGGTATTGTAGGTCTGCAAATACACATTTTCCAACGACGTGTTCAATGGAGTGTAATTATCGTAAATGGAAGCTCTACGCCGTAGTCCACGATCCTGATCGCGTTTTTTGTTTTGATTTCTATTGTCCCTCTGCTGATTCTGTTTATTTTGGACGTTCAACTTAATTTTTCCAGAACTATCTCCGGACTATTTAACAGCGACGTTACTTTGGATACCTTCGATGTTGTGCCCTGCGTCATCCTGCTTCCTAGACGGTTTCGCATCCTCCCTTCTCAGAATTGGGATGCCTTGGAATAGAAATGATCCAATGATGCAGGTGGTTTCCCAGCTAACCAATTTCCGAACTCGGAATCAGCGTCAATCCCCTTAGTCAGTGCCATCAGGATAGAGTTATCGTTGGTGTTAGCACCAAAATTGGTCACTAACCTCGTTCAGAAAGATTGTGTAGAGATATAAGTGATGAAAGCAAATTAAACAGAGAAGACAATCCTATTTCAAGTGCAGAAAGTAAGAAGACCAAATTTATAGTGGTTCGGCGTAATTGCCTACG
Source organism: Allium fistulosum (assembly GCA_030737815.1). NCBI lineage: Eukaryota > Viridiplantae > Streptophyta > Magnoliopsida > Asparagales > Amaryllidaceae > Allium > Allium fistulosum. Next base: position 1,284,228,415 of record CM060903.1, on the reverse strand, counting down.
TCCACTTTGCTCAACTTTATTGATTTCCTTTATGATTGATTACAATACAATTCGTGAATCAAATGCTTGAATGAAGGTGTTTAAGTAGAGAAGATGAGTCTTGAAAATGGCAGAGTCTCCCCGTATTTTCTCTCCAAAAAAGGATCCCCTTCACTGTGACCCTGCCCCTCTATTTATAGGCAAAGATGGGCTGGACTTCCCAAGTGGGCTGATTGCCGAACGTCCCAGCCCGAGTACAGTGGTCGCCGTATGCCGAGCAAGGTTCGCCGAACGATCTCCGCCGAACCATTCCTTCTATGCCGAACGGTGTGCTGGTTAGTTGTGTTGAATGTCTCCTGGATGACGAGTATTACGCCGAACACCATGGGATGCCGAGTACTCTTGTATGCCGAGCATTCTGGGTGCCGAACAGCCTTGATGCCGAGTAGTGGCCAATGCCGAGCAGTCTACTCTGGTATGCCGAGCGACCTTGTATGCCGAACGGTCTTGATGCCGAACAGCCTTGATGCCGAGTACTCTGGTACGCCGAGCAGTCCTGCATGCCGAGTGGTCTTGATGCCGAACACTAGTTGATGCTGAGCATAGGTTGTTGCCGAGTGCCAGTTGATGCCGAACACTACTTGGCGCCGAGTACCCTTGTTGCCGAGTACTACGCCGAGTAGCCTCGATGCCGAGTGCTTTTGATGTCGAGTGCTCTCGTATGCCGAACACTGCTGAGTACTGCGCCGAACACTCCTGGATGTCAAGTGCCTCGCCGAACACTACTGGATGCCGGACACTCTCTGATGCCGAGTTCCACTGGATGCCGAATGCTAGCGCCGAGCATTTGTTGTCGCCGAACACTAACCGACGCCGAGCACTACGGATGCCGAACGTTATGGATGCCGAGTCCCACTGGATGTCGCGCACTTCGCCGAGTCTTCCTGGATGCCGAACAGTCCTTCATGCCGAGTAGTGGCCAATGCCGAGCACTCAGTTGCCTGGTCAAATCTCCAGGAAACACTTGCCCCCCAAAGTGTATCGCGTGGCCGAACGTGGTACGCTTTGAACCGTGCAACCTCTTCGTCTCGTCTTAAACCCTTGGCTAACCTCGAACGGAGACGCCCCTTTCGTGGGATCGATGCGTGCCGGACGCGTTCCAAATGCCGAACGAGACATGCGCGTTCGAACGGTGTCTCCTCGCCGAGTGATGCTTCAGCGCCGAACCGTTATGCGCCGAGGCCGAACGCTACGACCTTGACCGGTTCCACCGGTCATGGCCTTTTCGACTTCCAACTCCCTCTATATAACCAGGCGCCCTTCCACCATTCTCTCTTTACGCTTTCTCTTCTATTATTCCCAGAGATTTACAACTCTTGCCACTCTATCAGACATAAAGTCTAGTTGATCCTTCCTCAACCTCGACCGTCGAACTAGGTATCATTCCCTCCACGATTACATTACTTCAACTTTAGGTTCATCACACGGGATTGTACAATGTGTGGTTATTTGAAGTGGTTCGTACGTTCGGAGTCGCCGAACGGTGCATGGTAGTTAGGCCTAGCTCCCTTGTGCTGATCAGGGTTGGAAGGAAAAGGAAGATGGGGTGTCGAACGGCGCAGCGATCTTGTCTCTGTCGTTCGTCGTAAATGGAGAAGGAGCAGGGCGGAGTTATGATCGAGGGTGGAGCGCTGCCTTAGCCGAACGAACTAAGGCCGAACGCTACCCTTATGCCGAACAGACATACATGCCGAGTAGCATTTAGACCGAACGACATAATTACCGAACAACTGTCATGCCGAACAGCTACATACCTGCCGAACAATATAACTGCCGAACATTATATTCGCCGATCATCAAAAATGCCGAACAGTATAAATACCTAGGCCGAACAATATATGTGCCGAACCATACTTAGGACGAACAATACAATTGTCGCACTATAATTCAAGCCGAACAACATTCAAATGCCGAACAAACATATATATGCCGAACAATTTCAATGCCGAACACTTGACAATGACTTAACCGAACCAAGATACATGCCGAACACTTCTGTAACTGCCGAACGATATAAATGTCAAATTAGACTTAAGCCGGATACTTCATAAATTACATGTTTTCTGAATCTTTAACTGTAATCACCTCAAGGCAAGCTTTTTGAGACGGTCAGCGATGACGGTCTTCGAAGGCGATGATGGTCTTCGAAGGCGATGATTCGAAGCTAATTATTGTATCTTTAAAACCTTTAAATTCTTATTGTCTGTACACAGTTGCTTGCACTAGTTCACACACCACGTGGGGGGAAAACTCGTGTTGCTAATTCTAACGCTCAACGTTTTTCAAGTATAGCTTTCTCAAGCATTTAGCCAGGTTCATTATTTATTCGGGATGTCAGGAAAATCTAGTTCTGCCACCATATCTGACAGGCCTGGGCCGTCAGCAAAGCAAGGAGCCGCAGATGTTTCCAACCCGTCAATCTCTCCCGCTCATAATCTGGCGCCCGATGCTCTGGAGTCAACCATCTTATTGGACAATCCGGTCGATTCTCAAGCCTCGAGGATCAACGAGGCCGCTCTGCGATGGATATGTTCCATTCACGGAATTCCCTTTACCGACGTGTTAGTTCCTTCGAGACACGACCGTCCTCATTTGCCCCCAGTCGGGTACACGGCCTGCAACAAGTTCATGTGCTGGATGGGCAGCGTGCCTCCGTTTAACCTATTTCTCCGGGATGTGCTGCAGTATATAGACATCGCCCCGTCGCAGCTGCACCCGAATGGTCATGCGTTCCTATATGGGACTTATTTACTCTTCATGGCTGTCTTCTCCAGACCTCCAACCCCCGGTGATATTCGATACATTTACATGTTCAAGAGGCGGAAAGATAGCCCTTCCTTCATCTTCCTCGAGCCGTATCACAAGTGCCAGATCTTGACAGGGGCCTGCAGCAAGTTCGCCCTGTACAAACAGGAATGGTTCTATGTGTGATGCCCGTCTGGTTTTGCTAGGAGATGGGTTGAAGGCAGTAAGTCTCTCTGCTGAACCGTTACTCGTACCTAATGAGAGTCATGTTTTTCTTAACTCTTCGTTTCATCTTTTCAGGTATTAACCCGCGTCCGGAAGGCCGAGGATATTCTGATGCTGTCGACGCGATTAGAGCTCTTCCGGCCGAGGACCGAGATATTCGAACTATCATTTCAAATGAATCGCTGTCGGGATTCGGCTTACTAGCTCCCGATCGTCGGGTCAGCCTTCCGGAAGGCGTTACAATTCCCAAACCTCCATCCGGTAAAGGGAAAAAACTTGCCGGCCCGTCGTCGCGTCGCGCTCCCGTCACGCGCGAAGAAGGCGAGCGTAGAGAGGGTGATGCACTCGACACTCAGGGCGAGAACGTGGGTCCTGCTTGAAATCCGGCAATCGAAGTTCAGGATATTGAGACGTCATCCTCCCCTTCGAAGGGAAAGAAAAAGCTGAAATATACGGTTCAGAAAGAGAAAGTCGGCGACACCTCAAAACCTACGCCTATCCCTCCTGAAAAAGAGGCTTCTTCACAGCGTCTGGAGAGTTCTCTAAGGGGTCTCTCGAACCTCTCTATCCCCGAAGACATACTTAATTATGGGTTCGATGATCCTGAAGCTCTCAAATTCTCCTCGCCCGCTAGAGGCAATGTAGGAGTTCAACTCCCGGCTCAAAGAGATAATACCCCGATTAGCAAAGACAAACGAACGGGTCCGTCGGGGGGAACACTTAGGACACACACGCACACGCGCATTCCATAGCATACTTCAAGTCTTTTTAATTCGTGAATTCTCCTTAATTCGTTGTTATCTTCCTTCTTTGCAGGTGATATGGGCCGCTCCCACGGACTTGATCGCCTTCAGGGGTCTTCAATATTTCATCACTCTGGACGGGATTCCGGTTCGGGCAGACGCCGAGACCGAGGTGATTATGAGGATAGGGACAATCGTCCGCGTGAATCGTCTCATCGCAAGAAAGCGCACTATCAATCTTCTCAGTCCCGTGATCTTCCTCCTACAACTGAGCCGGATAAAGAGAAGTCTCTGCAGAAGGGCTATCAGTCCGATGCTGCTCGAGAACAACATTCCAGTTCATCGAGTACGAGGCAAGTTCGGGAGCCGCGTAAAAGAACGGAATTCTCTAAGCCTCCTCCTCCTGCTCCTGCCGTGGACCCAACCGTTGCGGAAAAGATGGTCGACCTTAAGGCCAAGTTTCCGAAGATTTGTTTTGACGGTTTGAAATTCCTCCCGGCCATCCATCACATTCATGGGCACGTGAAGCAAAGTGCGATTGCCTGCAACAATGACGTCTATGTTCAACATGACGCATTCGTGCACTTGGTGGAGAAGATCTCAGAAGTATCTGTTGAGCGTCAACACGAGATTGACCGTCTGAATCTGGAGGCTGACAGCGATAAGAAAATCATCAAACTCCAAGACGAAGAACTCGCCTCTTACAAGTTAAAGCTAGAAGCCGCTGAACAAGGCGCAAAAGATACTGCCGAGGCAGTTACTCGCTTAGAGGTGGCTCACAAAAAGGAGCTAGACGAAGCAGTTCAGCGCAGCGGCGCCCTTGCCCTAGAAAAAGACTCTGTTCAAAAAGAAAGGGACGCGCTCGCTATTCAAGTCAAAAAGCTGAAAGAACAACTCTCCAAGGAGAAAGAAGACAAAATAGCCGCTCAGGAAGAATCACAGCGGTATTGCGATGAGATTGTTGCTACCCGGCTCCTAAAGGCAAAGCTCGACAGTGAACTTGCCGGGGTCGAGAGAATGAAGGATGAAGCCCGTGAGGAGGGTAAAAGAATGGCTGAGGAGGAGCTTGATTCTCGCCTTGAGGCGGCCGCAGAGACTGGCAGGGAAGAGGTCAAAAGTATGTTTGACCCGTTGATCGCCGAGTACGGAGCCCGCGTCCTTATGCACCGCGACCTAACATTCTTGGGCGACGGCTACCATGAATCCCTGGCTGAGGCATGGGAGACTCTGATAAAGATCAAGAAAGTCGAATCAGGCTCCGAAGAAGTCGACGAGGATGCACTTGTGAAGGAGTTCCTGAGGGGGAATGAGCCATCGGATTTATCCGTAGCATTGGCTCTCTATGGCAAAGGCTCTTCCCCTTCGAAAGAGAAGAACAACGAGGCTGGCCCATCAGAGGCCGACACTACTACTTCTCACATTGCCGCTCCTTATACTGCTCAATCGGCTGGTCGGTCGACGCTTGATCCATTCGAGCAACACGCCAGTTATGATCCCGAAGATCCCGGGCTTGGCGTTCATGTGCTGTCACCTATCCTGGAGGGTGAAACCCCGCGCGCCACCGACAGTCAACCTGATCCTGGTAGGAGATTCTTCTTTCTCTAGAAATCGAAGTGATCCCGTCATTTTTCAGCAGTGGTTATTCGTTCTAATGCCCACTTCTTATATTTCTCACAGGTTGTTCTGACACTGAGCTAACTCCGAGGAGCGATGACGCCAAGGAGGAAGCGGGGAAAACAAGCGACGCTGCTCACGCAGAGGTAATTCCCGGCCCAGACGCTCAAGTGATTGGGGCGCTTGACGATGACAAACTTGACACCTCGTCTCCGGCCGAAGGAAGCGACGAAGTTAAAATCACTGGCGCCTCTGAACATACTTCAGAGATGAGCATGAAGGATCGTCTTGCCGACGAGGAGAAGAGAAAAGTCAAAGTCAAAGTTGAATCTGAAGTCCTGGAACTTACTGACCCGCGGAATAGACCTTTGAAAATCATTCTCCCGGGCAGGTCCAAACCATTAGATGTTCCGTCTCCTACTCCTGACTCCGTCTCTCTAGCAAGCAAAAAGTCCAAGAAGAAACGTGAGGGAGAGGAGTCGTCGGAAACACCGAAGGCGGACAAGAAGAAGAAGTCGAAGAAATGATCGATGCACTTGTTCAACAAGTTTTTGCTTAAGTTTGTAACAGTTTCTACCTTTCATAACTTGTAGTTTGTATAGGCCCGAATTTTGTAGGAGTGATCTTGTATCCCCATTTTGGACTTATCGAATAAAATTTCAGTTTCTTCTTGTTTGAATGATTCTCTTGTCTTTATTTGGTTTGCTGACACTGTGCTCCGGGGACTTGGAGACTTGAGACTGTTCATTCTCTAGTCCGCGCTCTGGAGATTCAGAGTCCTCCGCTCCGCACTCTGGGGACTCGGAGATTGGAAATCGTTTATACTCTAGTCCGTGCTCTGGGGACTTAGATTACTCCGCTCCGCACTCTGGGGGCTCGGAGATTGGAAATCGTTTATACTCTAGTCCGCGCTCTGGGGACTCAGAGTACTCCGCTCCGCACTCTGGGGACTCGGAGATTGGAAATCGTTTATACCCTAGTCCGCACTCTGGGGACTTAGAGTACTCCGCTCCGCACTCTGGGGACTCGGAGATTGGAAATCGTTTATACTCTAGTCCGTGCTCTGGGGACTTAGAGTACTCCGCTCCGCACTCTGGGGACTCGGAGATTGAGAATCGTTTATACTCTAGTCCGCGCTCTGGGGACTTAGAGTACTCCGCTCCGCACTCTGGGGACTCGGAGGTTGAGAATCGTTTATACTCTAGTCCGCGCTCTGGGGACTTAGAGTACTCCGCTCCGCACTCTGGGGACTCGGAGATTGAGAATCGTTTATACTCTAGTCCGCGCTCTGGGGACTTAGAGTACTCCGCTCCGCACTCTGGGGACTCGGAGGTTGGAAATCGTTTATACTCTAGTCCGCACTCTGGGGACTTAGAGTACTCCGCTCCGCACTCTGGGGACTCGGAGGTTGAGAATCGTTTATACTCTAGTCCGCGCTCTGGGGACTTAGAGTACTCCGCTCCGCACTCTGGGGACTCGGAGATTGAGAATCGTTTATACTCTAGTCCGCGCTCTGGGGACTTAGAGTACTCCGCTCCGCACTCTGGGGACTCGGAGATTGAAAATCGTTTATACTCTAGTCCGCACTCTGGGGACCTAGAGTACTCCACTCCGCACTCTGGGGACTCGGAGATTGAGAATCGTTCGTATGAGTCTGTACGCCGCACAGAATAATGTAATTTACCATTCGATTAAGAGATACAGGAACTTCATAGAAAATGGGGCTTCAAGCCTTTATTAATGAAAATCAACTAAATTGCTCGATTACAACTTCAAAAGGAAACTAAGTCATTATTGAATGGAAACATGCACAAAACAATAGTGCTTATAACAAGAAAGGGAAACATGCTAAACGTAATAGTGCCGCAAATGTTCGTTGTTCCATGCTCGGGGGAGTGTCGCGCCATCAACGGTCGCTAGCTTGAAGGTTCCTTCTCCAAGCTTCCGTTCAATGGCGTATGGACCTTCCCAGCTGGGATTCATGCGTGATGGTACTGGGAAGACTCGTTTCAGAACGAGATCACCCACATCAAAGATTCTTGGGCGGACTCTGCCATCGTAGTAGCGCTTGACTCGATGTCTGTGCGCCGCCGCCCTTAACTCAGCTTCTTCACGCTTTTCGTCGATGCATTCCAGTGATTCCAGCAAGAGGTTTTGGTTCGTCTTGGGGTCATAGTATGTCACTCGGTGCGATGGAACTTCAAGTTCCACGGGTATTACGGCTTCAGAGCCGTATGCCAAGGCGAACGGAGTGTGGCCGGTCGCGGACTTGTGGGTAGTCCTATATGCCCATAATGCTGTCGGGAGTTCATCTACCCACTTGCCTCCAACCTTCTCCAGACGCTTCTTTAGTATGGACTTGATTATTTTGTTAACGGCCTCGACTTGTCCGTTAGCTTTTGGGTGTGCAACGGCAGCGAACTTTTTCTCGATGCCGTACTTCAAACAGAACTCTTTGAACTCTTTACTTTCGAATTGCGTTCCGTTGTCTGTAATGATGGTGCGTGGAAGACCGAAGCGGCATATAATGTTTTGTACAACGAAGTTAATGACTTTCTTAGAGGTGATAGTGGCCAAAGGTTCTGCCTCAGCCCATTTCGTGAAATAGTCGACTGCAACTATCGCGTACTTCGCACCACCTTTGGATAGAGGCAAAGAGCCGATTATATCGATTCCCCAGATCGCGAATGGCCAAGGGCTGATCATTTGTGTGAGTTCCGTTGACGGAGCCCTCGGGATTTTTGCATATCTTTGACACTTGTCGCATTTTCTTGCGTAGTCCGCGGCATCCCGGTTTACAGTGGGCCAGTAATACCCATAGCGGAGGATCTTCTTTGCTAGCGTTTGCCCCCCAGTATGGTCGCCGCATTCCCCTTCGTGGACTTCCCTCAAGACTCGCTTTGTTTCATCATGAGCGATGCATCGTAACAATGGGATTGAGAACCCTTTCCGGTACATGGATCCATCCTGCATTATGTACCGCGCAGCCTTTCGAAGGACCTGTCGTCTTTCGCTTCTTCTTTCTGGTAAAGTCCCGGTTGTCAGGTACAGTTTGAATGGGGTTATCCACGAGTCCTTCTCGATCTCTGTTTCCAACACAAGGTCGATTTTCATCTCGTCTGCACTCGGGGCATGCAAGACTTCCACGGGATACAATCCCATTTGTTGAACATCGTCGGTACTCGCGAACTTAGCCAACAAGTCGGCTTCTTTGTTTTGCTCTCGCGGGATATGTGAAATGTCATAGCGCTCAAGATTTGATAGTAGTTCCTGGACCTGAACGAGGTACGGAGCAAGTTTCCGTCCTTTGGCTTGGTAGTCTCCTCGTACTTGGTAAACCACTAACTGCGAGTCACAAAAGATTTCGATCGATTTGATTCCGAGTTCTTTGATAAGCTTCAAGCCAGCGATCAATGCTTCATATTCAGCTTCGTTGTTTGTAGCCGGAAAATCGAGCTTCAGGGCATAACAGATTGATCGGTTTTCCGGAGTTATAAGAACTACGCCCGCGCCGGAGCAACGGTCGTTTGATGCACCGTCAGTGTATAACTTCCATCGTATGGGGGGAATGATGTCATGATCGTCCGGTTTGATGGGTATGGTAAATTCAGCGATGAAGTCTGCTAGCGCTTGCCCTCGGATAGCTCTCCGTGGTAAGTACGCGATATCGAATTGGCTCAACTCGATGTTCCATTTTAGCAATCTTCCAGAAGTTTCTGGTCGCTGAAGTACCTGCCTCAGGGGTTGATCGGTATAAACGCCGATTGAATGCGCTTGAAAGTATGGGCGTAGCTTGCGTGATGCAATCACCAAGCAATAAGCCAATTTCTCAATTTTAGGGTAATTCTTCTCTGCCCCCGTTAAACGCTTGCTAACATAATATACCGGCTTCTGGACTCGATCCTCCTCCCGGACCAAAGCTGCGCTTATCGCATGAGGGGATATAGCCAAGTAAACGTACAGCATCTCATGGTCAACTGGTTTAGATAGCATCGGTGGGCTCTCCAGATGCCTTACCAGGTTCTGGAAAGCTTCCTCGCAGCTAGACGTCCATTCAAAATTCCTCTTTCCTTTCTTTATTATGTCGAAGAATGGGATGCATTTGTCAGTTGCCTTGGATATAAATCGACTTAGCGCAGCCACTTTTCCGTTCAAGCTTTGTACCTGCTTTACAGTCCTGGGCGCTTGTACGTCTCGAATGGCTTGGATCTTTTCTGGGTTGGCTTCGATTCCCCTAGCGTTGACGATGAATCCTAAAAACTTCCCTGATGCAACGCCGAAAGAACACTTCAGCGGGTTGATCTTCATTCCATAGGACCTGAGTATGTTAAACATTTCAGCTAAGTCTTGAATGTGGTCGTTTGACTGCCGTGACTTCACGAGCATGTCATCCACATAGACTTCCATGGTTTTGCCCAGCTGGTCCTTGAACATTCGATTCACCAGACGTTGGTAAGTTGCTCCAGCATTCTTTAATCCAAAGGGCATCACTACATAGCAGTACAGCCCGACATTTGTAACGAAGCTGGTGTGTTCTTGGTCCGGAATATGCATTGGGATTTGGTTGTATCCCGAGTATGCATCCATAAATGATAATAATTCGTGTCCTGCTGTGGAATCGACCAACTGATCGATCCTAGGCAACGGGAAACTGTCCTTAGGGCATGCTTTGTTCAAGTCGGAATAATCTACGCAAGTCCTCCATTTCCCATTTGCCTTTTTCACTAGCACGGGGTTGGAGACCCACTCCGGGTAGAGGGCGTCGCGGACGAACCCATTTGCTTTGAGTTTGTCCACCTCCTCTCCAAGAGCGGCGGATCTCTCTGGATCCATTCCTCTCCTCTTTTGCTTGACTGGGACGTATTTCGGGTCTATGTTCAACATATGACTTGTGATGGCGGGAGAAATCCCACACATATCAGAATGCGTCCAGGCAAAAACATCAAGGTTTGCTCGGAGGAAGTCGCCAAGGTCTTCTGTCATTGCGGGGCCTAACTATGATCCGATCTTCAGTATTCGCGAAGGGTCGTCACGGCTAACCGAAATGTCAATTGTTAATTCAGCCGGCGCCGCCTTCTCTTCCCTGGGTTTCTCATCGTCGTCTCTCGGATCTATATCTCCGTAGATCCGAGAACTATGCCCGAGCCAGGGCTCGGGCACTACTTGTCAATTATTCGCGTTGAGGATGCGGACAGGATTGTCCGCACCCTTTCCTTTTTCCCTCCGGTGGGCTTCTCGGAGCTCGGCCACATAACAGGAACGACCAGCTGCTTGGTCTCCGTGAACAATGCCTACTCCTTTGTCAGTTGGGAACTTCAAAGTCAAGCACCACGGGGCTAGTGCCGCCCTAAATTCAGCCAGGGCCGGCCGACCCAAGAAAACATTATATGGAGAGTCCACATCCAAAACTACAAAGGGTAGAATTCGTACCCTCCGACGCTCGCCTTGTCCCAGTTCAACTGGTAACTCGACATATCCCACTGCATCAGTCGCAGCGCCGTTAAAACCGTGGATACGAGCTTTGGATGGTTTTAAGTCTTTTGTCTCTAGCTTCATCTGATCATATGCCTTCTTGAAGATGATGTTGACTGAACTTCCACAATCAATCAAAATTCTTTTTACATACGCTGGTCCGATTGTTGCAGATATGACCATGGGATCGATGGTCGGAGCCTCTATCTGATCAGCGTCTCTGTTTCGGAACACAATATCGTCTGTCATCACGCGCTGCTGCTTAGCAGGGGCCCCGTCCTCTACGTTTGAACAGCACTCGAAATCCGCATGCTTCAAGGAGCTCGCATATCGCTCCATCTCTTGCCAGTTCTTATCTGCGGGATGAGGTCCGCCGATAATTGTATTTATAACCAGTCTTCCAACAGTCCGGGCAGGTTCCTCTGGATGACGTGGAGCCGGTGCACGACCTGGGTCGGACGTTCCCTGTCCTCCTTCCTGCGGATCCTTCACAAATTCTTGCAACTTCTTTTGTCTGATCAATTTCTCGATAGCATCATGTAGGTGTCTGCATTCCTCCGTGTTGTGTCCATAGGTTTCATGGAAGCGGCAATATTTCCCAGTCCGTTTCTGTTCTTCAGTTGATTCTTTCGGACGCGGTTTTCTGTACTGAAAAGTATTGCATGTGGATAGGTAAATGTTCTCAAGTGGGGCGTTTAGCGGAGTGTATTCGCTGTAGCTTGGAATTCTCGACTTCCACTTTCCCGCTTCTTTCCTCTTTCCTTGACTCCTTCCTCCGGACTCTTTGGGCTGCACAGGCTTATTCTGGACGTTGACTTGGACTTTCCCTGAATTGTCTCCAGATTGCTTCACAGCAATGTTGCTCTTGATTGACTCTTGGGCAGGTCCCGGTGCCTTGTCTCGTCTTACCCACCTAGCTTCCTCTCTTCTTATGAACTGGTGCGCCTTGGAGTAAAAACGCTCTAGCGTAGTCGGAGGTTTTCCTGCCAGCCAATCTCCGAATTCAGAATCCGGATCTACACCTCTCATTACAGCCATTAGAATTGCATGGTCGTTGGGATTACTGACTTCAGTTGCCGCAACGTGGAATCTCTGTAAGTACTCCTTCAGCGACTCTCCGGGATTTTGGATTACACTTGACAAAGACATCACGTCCTTCGGGCGTGTAGTGTGTATCCGGAATTGCTCAATAAACTTCTTTGCCAACTCCTCGAAATTTGATACGGATCGCGGAGGAAGTCGGGTGAACCACATAGTAGCGATCCCAGATAGAGTAATCGGAAAGCACCTACACTTGGTGGCATCATTTGCTCTGGCTGAATCCATCATCCATTCATACCTCATTACATGTTGTCTAGGGTCAGTCTTTCCTTCGTATGCAGGAATGGTTGGCATGCTAAACTTCTTGGGGTAGGACGCTTGCAGCACAACATCCGTGAACGGAGTATGGCTTCTTGACACTCCCCAATCGTCATTTGATAAGCCCTGATTTTCTTTCATCAGTTGCCTGATCATGGCTGTCAAATCAGGTGTCTGTATGGAAGCTGGGAGGTTGGAGTCAGTTCTACGTGCCTGTCCATGCTGATGCCTCCTTTCCTGGCGATCTGCCAATCGTGCGTCATGAGGTTCAACATTGTTAACATCTTGATGATCTGGAGCTCCCTCCTCCACCTGTACTCCGGTTGTTCGGAAGTTTCCAGTTCTGGCTTGGTCGCGGTCTCCTGCTGTTCGAACAGCAGCATCTGCCCTTGCAGTTTCAGTCTTACGGCGTCTGCGCCTGGGCGGCTCATCAGAAGAAGTTGAGCTGTCAGAAGAGGAATAAGCAGCTGGATTGCCCCCAGCATTCTGTTGCTGCTGTTGAGTGAGCTGTGCCATCAGGTTGGCATTAGCCTGCATCTGTTCTCCCAGTTGTCTCCTGCTTTCCCTAAGTTCCCTCATCAAGTCGTTGAACTCCACTCTGGTGACAACTGGAGTCTGTTCTTGAGCGGCAATCCCTGCACTCGGGATTGCCGGTTGATTGCTAGGTCCCGCTTGTTGTACGCTAGCAGTCTCTCGGGCATCCGCATTAAGAGAAGCTGACCTGGTACGTGGTCTTGCCATTGTAGAGTTATTGGTATGAACTCTGAGTAGAATCAACGGATGTCCTATCAGTGAGTCGGATCTTCTTTGGGGGATTTATTCAATCCAGTAGCTTCAAAGCAGATCCTTGAGGTCCCTGAGTTCAACTCTCAATGAAAGCACCAAAGTGTTAGCACCAAAATTGGTCACTAACCTCGTTCAGAAAGATTGTGTAGAGATATAAGTGATGAAAGCAAATTAAACAGAGAAGACAATCCTATTTCAAGTGCAGAAAGTAAGAAGACCAAATTTATAGTGGTTCGGCGTAATTGCCTACGTCCACTTTGCTCAACTTTATTGATTTCCTTTATGATTGATTACAAATACAATTCGTGAATCAAATGCTTGAATGAAGGTGTTTAAGTAGAGAAGATGAGTCTTGAAAATGGCAGAGTCTCCCCGTATTTTCTCTCCAAAAAAGGATCCCCTTCACTGTGACCCTGCCCCTCTATTTATAGGCAAAGATGGGCTGGACTTCCCAAGTGGGCTGATTGCCGAACGTCCCAGCCCGAGTACAGTGGTCGCCGTATGCCGAGCAAGGTTCGCCGAACGATCTCCGCCGAACCATTCCTTCTATGCCGAACGGTGTGCTGGTTAGTTGTGTTGAATGTCTCCTGGATGACGAGTATTACGCCGAACACCATGGGATGCCGAGTACTCTTGTATGCCGAGCATTCTGGGTGCCGAACAGCCTTGATGCCGAGTAGTGGCCAATGCCGAGCAGTCTACTCTGGTATGCCGAGCGACCTTGTATGCCGAACGGTCTTGATGCCGAACAGCCTTGATGCCGAGTACTCTGGTACGCCGAGCAGTCCTGCATGCCGAGTGGTCTTGATGCCGAACACTAGTTGATGCTGAGCATAGGTTGTTGCCGAGTGCCAGTTGATGCCGAACACTACTTGGCGCCGAGTACCCTTGTTGCCGAGTACTACGCCGAGTAGCCTCGATGCCGAGTGCTTTTGATGTCGAGTGCTCTCGTATGCCGAACACTGCTGAGTACTGCGCCGAACACTCCTGGATGTCAAGTGCCTCACCGAACACTACTGGATGCCGGACACTCTCTGATGCCGAGTTCCACTGGATGCCGAATGCTAGCGCCGAGCATTTGTTGTCGCCGAACACTAACCGACGCCGAGCACTACGGATGCCGAACGTTATGGATGCCGAGTCCCACTGGATGTCGCGCACTTCGCCGAGTCTTCCTGGATGTCGAACAGTCCTTCATGCCGAGTAGTGGCCAATGCCGAGCACTCAGTTGCCTGGTCAAATCTCCAGGAAACAGTTGGGATTGTTTATTTCCGCACACGCAGCATGGAATCGCTCCAAGTAACGTCTAAGCATTTCTCCGGGAGCTTGAGTAACACTAGACAGAGTGTTAACATCCTTAGGCCTCGCCATGTGCATACGGAATTGTTCGACAAACTTGGTGGCCATCTGGTCAAAGTTAGAGATGGAACGTGGTGGCAAACGAGTGAACCACGTGGTAGCGATGCCTCTAGGAAAATGGGGAAACTACGGCGCTTTACTGCATCATCATCTCTAGCAGCATTCATCAGCCATTCGTATTTCAAGACGTGTTGATTAGGATCAGAACTTCCTTCATAAACTGGCAAAGCTGGCATCCTGAAGTGCCGAGGTGGTTCTGCATATAAAACATCATCGATGAAAGGGGTATGACTTCGGGAGGTTCCTCAGTCGTCATTAGAGAGACCCTGACTTTCACGGATCATTTGGCGGATCATCGCTGGTATATCTGGCGTTCGGACACTTGGAGCATGTTGTGCCAAGGTGTGGTCGGGTTCCACAGCGCGAGTCTGGACCGGACACGGTCGACGGTCCGTGCCTCGCCTCCTTGGTTCAACATCCTTAGGGACATAAGGCTCAGGAATCTGCTCTCGTTGGCTACGTTGAGGATCAACTTGGTTTCTAGCATCACCTCCCCGTCCGGTAGTGGTGGTAGTAGCAATGTTGCCGATAACATGATAAGGAGCAGCTCCTCCTTGAGTTGAAGTTTATGTGCGGAGACTAGCGAATGGTCCAGCTCCAGGTTGCCCAAGGTTCGAAGCAGGTTGGTGTCCCGTGGCTTGGGTGTAGCTTACACCTAGTCGCGGACGTGTGGATCTGGTTTGGCCATCGGAGGAGGCTGAACTTTCTATGGAAGAGCGAGAACCTTGGTCTCTTCTGGATCTCCTTCGCCTTTGGCGATTTAGCTGGTTAGTCAACTCCGTGTTGGCGCGTAACTGTTCAGTTAGCTGCTGTCGACTTTGGGTCAACTCTTGAAGCAATGTCTGGAATTCTTGTCAAGTGATTGGACCTGATGTATCTGGGGGTCCTACAGCATTTTGGTTGGATGGAGGCGATTGCACGGGATTTTGTCGGTCCCGTGCTCCTTGATCAGCAGCTGTAGAAGTGGTACGTGTGCTCACCATGGTGAGGAGATGAAAGTCCTTTCCTAGATCTGATGCAAATCTGAATAGAATGGAAGGGCTTCAAAATTCTAGATCTGGATCTTCTTCTTAGATTTATGCAATCCAATATAGATAGGAGATCTAAAGAGCAGGAGGAAAATTGGTTTTTCTCAGTGAAAGCACCAAAGTGTTTGTACCAAAATTGGGCACAACACTCTTCGGAAGTCTTTGAAGAGATAAAGTGAAGAAATTAAATGGAAAAAGAGGAATTATCTAACAAAAACTCCAAGTTCTAGAAATGAGAATAATTAAAATGCAAGGAGACACAAGGATTTAGAGTGGTTCGGCGTATCGCCTACGTCCACTATGAAATAGTTTGCTTTATTGATCTTTCTTTTGTGTTCACAAGTGAATCCAATGATTTACAGCATGCAATTATGATTTGCAGCAATGAATCATGTTGGTAGCAGCAACAATTGAGCTCAGATCTGGATCTGGCGGAGTCCGGGCGTTGGAGATCTCAAAGAGGAAGAAGAACCCCTTTTCTGTTGGCTTTGGGGGTCTATTTATAGGTGTAGGAGGCTGATATTTCGCTCAGATCTTAGGAGACCCTCTCTGGCACGTGACCAGGCCCGCATGCCCAAGCCCATGAAGTTTTGGTCCGATCCGTGATCGACACAGACAGATTTCAACTCGATCAAGATTTTATCCAATGGAGTCGAAATTTGGTGTGGACACTCTTTGGCATGCACGTAGTCTTCTGTGAAAATTTCATAGCATTTGGACTTGTAGATTGGGAGATATGATCAAGGTTTTAAATCTCCCCGAGATCAGCCGAGATGAAAATCCGAGATATTAGCCAAAATCCGAGATTTGGCAGCTTGGTTAGTTATAAGTCTTTTAAATATCGCCCGAGACAGCCGAGATATTTTCCCGAGATATTGGCCAAAATCCGAGATTTGAAACCTTGGATATGATCGATACGAAATGGGGTTTTTGGTAGGCTGTTTCCTTCGACTCGCTCCTGTTTCGAATCGCTTCCATTCGACTCGGTGACGTGGCACTTGACTTTTTGGATTGCTCTGCCTTTGACGCTGTTTTAAGCGAGTCGAAGCGCGCACTGATTGAGCGAGTCGAAGTGAGCAATGATTGATCGAGTCGAAGTGCATGGTTCAATCGATTCGAACGACGACTTTGCCAATCAGAGATGAGTTCGATGGAGTCGAGCAGTTGTTTGAGCGAAGCGAGTCGAAGTGTGCACTTTCGATGGTTTCAAACTGGAGCGAGTCGAAGAGGGCAGTTCTAAGGGATGCGAAGCGAGTCGAACCTGGACGACTCGAAGTTGGCCTCTAAGCAAAGCGAGTCGAAAAAGGTGCTCATGATGGCTGTGAAGCGAGTCGAACCTAAACGACTCGAAGTTGGCCTCTGAGCGAAGCGAGTCGAAGTTGTCACTCCTGGGCGTTGCGAAGCGAGTCGAAGTTGGTTTCTGCTGGTTGCTAACAGAGCGAGTCAAAGTATGCACTCCCTATGGATTCGAACCGGAGCAAGTCGAAGGAGGCTGTTCTTAACCAATTTTGTATCGTTCACAACTTGAGCATACGAACTCGGATTGACTTGAGATTTGGAATGTTGGCTCTCATGGCTTAGCTTGTCATGTCCTACCAATTTTGGCTCGATCCGGGCTTGGAAAAAATTCATCGATATCCATAGTGAGCCTGCGTATAACTGATTTCTAGGATGGGCCGTCATTGGTTACTAGTCAATTCCTTGGTGTCACGGCCTTGCCAAGAGGCGGGATTACAATAGGCCTTCCCCTTTTTGTGATTTCTGGATTTCCAGTTGATGATTTCTAGAATTTGTGTTTCACCAATTTTGATGATATGCATTGATAAGCTCTATCAATATTTGTGTTATGGTGAATAATTTAAAGAATATGACATTCTTTTTAGTGTTTGAGAATATTTGAGATATTGTATGATTTTTGTTGTTATTTGATGTATACTTGACACAGTATGGCA
Organism: Allium fistulosum; assembly: GCA_030737815.1. Classification (NCBI taxonomy): domain Eukaryota; kingdom Viridiplantae; phylum Streptophyta; class Magnoliopsida; order Asparagales; family Amaryllidaceae; genus Allium; species Allium fistulosum. The sequence continues at coordinate 1,284,211,033 of CM060903.1, read as the reverse complement.
TTTTTTGTTATCATACGTTTTTGGTCATATCTCTTATCCTATCTCATTTTATCTGATATTTATAGCTAGACTGATCCGTTTATTATTTTCTTCTTAAATAATACTCGGGTCAGACCGAGGTATTTCAGGTGCTCCTGCTTGACTTCTTATCTGGGTCCGTCACCTAACTTTTGGCTACTACTTTAGCATAGTAGTTTTTGTTAGTATACATTTGAGATGGAGACTCCTTGTTGTATACTTATTCTTTTGTCTTGCACTTGTATCTATTCTTTTGTGATGTAGTGGATCTAGTTTGACCACCATTTTGATGTACACTTTTATGTGTTATATTCATATCTGTTTCCGCCTTTGTGATATGAATATCTGTGATTGATTTGTGTTATGCTTATTTCTATATTTGTTTTCGAAGCCCACATAGCCACTGTGTAGTAGCTTTGAGTTTGTATTTGATATGTCGAATTTCCTCTTGAAATGAAATGCAAGCCAATTTATCTGACATATCGGTACTCGCACAAAGCAATTACATAGATGGTCACTCCTCAACAGCCTTATTCTTCGTGCTAGTCGACGGCATTACCCAGTAATGTCCTTGGCTAGTGTGAGTATAGAGGTGGGGCGTCACAGCTTGGTATCAGAGCCAAACTTTGGAATGATATGGAATAATCTAGCAAGGATCATTGTCCTAAGTCTTTCTTAGGAGTCGTTCCTTAGGATTTAATTCGAGTCATTGGACCCGTACTATCCTATTTTCTTTTGTGATGCCTTGTTTTATCAATCAAGTTTGTTTCATATTCATTCTGAGAATAACCTTCTTTCTCTTCTTTCTTTCTTTCTTAAAGAAGAGAAATGGTTAGACCAGGCTGTCCCAACGCCGGTCAATCCAGTGCTACTCCTCGGGATGGAGTATTTATGTCTGCCCAGCAGATCTTAGATCTTGTGAAGAATGCTCAAGTTGTCGGACCCATTCGAGAGCCTACTCATCCTAAATCTAGGTTTGCATGCTTGTGCAATGATTACATCAACCTGGGTGGAAGGCCTTTCAAGGGTTCCGAAAGCGTTATAGAAGTCCAAGCTTGGCTTAGAACATGCGATCGCATCTTTTCCCGCATGAATCTTATTGATCTACATCGAGTCCAAGTGGCTTCTAACATGCTCCAGGAGAGAGCATTAGATTGGTATGAGCTTTTGATTTCTGAAATTATTGAAGTGGATCTTACATGGGAGCAATTTCGGGAAAGGTTCAAGTTAAAGTTTCTACCGAAAGCTGAAAAAGTATCTTTAGCTCGATGCTTTATCGACCTTGTTCAAGGTGAATCTTCTGTGACGGATTACGTCGCATCTTTTGAATCTCTCTTTAAATATGGGGTCGAGTATATTAATACCCCATTGAAGAAAAATCAGAGGTTTGTCTATGGGTTGAATAAGAACCTTAAAAAGCCTTTACTCTTGAAACTAGAAGTTTCTTTTGATCAGCTTGTTGATATCGCTCTTTGACTTGAAGAAGCCGATAAAGAAAGTGATGTTGAAGTTGTGGGTGCCAAACAGAACTTCAACAACAACATGAAGAGGCCTATTAAGTACAAGCCTAATCCCAACAAGAAAGGGAAGCAAGCAACTTCGGTAGCAAAGACTCCTACCTCTAGTCGTGGGCAATGCTACAATTGTGGTTCTAAGGACCATTATGCAAATATGTGCCCAAAACCTCTTTTTTGTCGTTATTGCAAAAGTTCGGGTCGTCTTTTATCTTCATGCCCCAAACTTCCAAACAAGAAAGAGGGAAAGCTAAATGTTGTGCAAGCTCCTAGTAACACTTCTCTTGGTCAAGGTATTTCTCATTCAATCCTTGATGGCATTATTATATTTTGTGATCTTCCTATTCGAGTTCTTTTTGATACGGGTGCATCTCACTCTTTTATATCAAAAGAACTTGTTGATGCTTTGTCTTTGAATGTTATTGGCTTGATGACTTCATTGAGAATTGCAAATCCGGTTGGTGGATCCGCAACACTCAGCTTACTTTGTAAAGATGTCGAAATTATTTTGTGTGATTATGCTTTCCGAGCCGATTTGCATGTTATGCGTTACCTAGGTTTCGGAATGATTTTGGGGATGGATTGGCTTAACCGTTATGAAGCCCATATCCTATGTCCTGAGCGGACTATATACCTTCGACATCCTCAATCTATTAAGCAGATTTTTCTTGTTCTTAAAGATTCAGATTCCAATTCGGTAGCATCCTTGTATTCTCTAAATCCTCATGATGACGATAATGATGATGAGGAAGATGTCATTTCCCTCATTCACATTGTTCGTGAATTTCCCGACATATTTGAGCCCGTTTTAGGATTACCACCTAAGCGCAATTGAGTTCAGAATTAATCTAATCCCTGGAGCTCTACCTATTACTCGTCCTCCTTATCGTATGTCCAATAAGGAAAATGAGGAGATGCGTAAACAATTATCAAAATTGGAAGGAAAACAGTTTATTTGTTCTAGTTCCTCTCCATGGGAAGCTTCGGCTATTTTTGTGAAGAAATCCGATGGTACACTTAGGCTTTGCGTTGACTACCACAAGCTTAATGATCTCACCATCAAGAGTAAATATCCCTTACCTCAGATTAATGATTATTCGATCAACTTAGTGGTGCTAGAGTCTTTTCACAGTTAGACTTAGCAACCGGTTTCCATCAGCTCCGTATTGCAGAGGATAGCATTCCTTTGACCTCGTTCCATACTCGCTATGGATCTTATGAATGGCTTGTTATGCCATTTGGTTTAACGAATGCTCCAGCTTATTTCGTTGACCTTATGAATCGAGTTTTCAAAGACTTCCTCGATCGATTTGTTCTCATCTTTATCGATGATACTCTTGTTTATTCTAAAACCGAGGATGAGCATGAAAAACATCTTCGGATTGTGTTGGAAACTCTTAGGAGCAACCAATTGAAAGCAAACTTTTCTAAGTGCCACTTTTGGCAATCTCGTGTGAAATTTTTGGCGCATATTATTTCTGAATCTGGAATTTCTGTGGATCCTTCAAATATTGAAGCGATTCAAAATTGGAAGAGACCGGAGAGTGTGACGGAAATCTGTAGTTTTCTTGGATTGGCGGGCTATTACCGTCGGTTCATAAAAGACTTTTCTAAAAATTTTGTACCTCTTACTAGTTTGACAAAGAAGGGAGTTAAATACATTTGGTTAGACAAATGTGAAGCAGCTTTTCAGAAACTAAAAGAACTCCTTTCCGATGCTCCTATTCTTATGATTCCCGAAAGGAACCAAGATTTTATTGTTTATACCAATGCTAGTCGTGTTTGTTTAGGAGCCGTTCTCATGCAAAGGGAACGTGTTATCGCTTATGCTTCTAGGAAATTAAAGCCTGCCAAGACTAGATATGCCACTCATGATTTAGAGCTCGCGGCTATTGTTTTCGCCCTTAGAATTTTGCATCATTATCTTTTGGGAGAGAAATTTGTTCTCTACACCGATCATAAATCTTTGAAGTATTTATTTTCTCAAAAGGAACTTAATTTGCGTCTACAACATTGGCTCGAGTTCCTTGCATCTTATGATCTTGATATTCTCTATACTCCCGGAAAGGGAAATCGTGTTGCCGATGCCCTTAGTCGTAAGCAACAAGCAGTTGCTTCCATGATGATATCCGAATGGAATGATCTCGAGCTTTATCCACTTGTGAGATTCGAGATTGTGAATCCAATTCATGTTCATCTCTTGTTTTATGTAGCCTTGAGGCTCATCCTTCTCTTTTGGACCGCATTCTTGAAGGTCAAAAGCATGATCCCGAATTGGTTCTTCTTAGCCAAAGTTGTAGGGATAAAATTGATACTGAAGGTTTGAAAGACTTTGAAATCGATGCTCGCGGAGGCATTCGAAAATTTGGTAGATTTTTTGTGCCAAATATTTGTGATCTTCGTAAAGACATTTTAGAAGATTCTCGTCGTTCTAAATTTACCATTCATCCCGGTAGTAGTAGTAAAATGTACGCGGACATGAAGCGAATTTATTATTGGGATGGAATGAAATCTGATATTGCTAACTTTATTAAGCGTTGCATGACTTGCCAACTCATAAAGGCCGAGCATCAAAGGCCCGGTGGGTTATTGCAACCTTTGGACATTCCCGTTTGGAAGTGGGATCCAGTCTCCATGGACTTTGTTGACGGTTTTCCCCGTTCTCGTTCGGGTCATGATAGCCTATGGGTGATAGTAGATAGACTTACAAAATCCGCCCATTTTCTTCCTGTTCGGTCCAATCGGACCGTACCTCTTTTGGCTAAACTCTATGTCAAAGAAATTGTTAAATTGCATGGAGTTCCTACTTCTATTGTTAGCGATCGTGATCCATTATTTACTAGTGGATTTTGGAAAGGTCTTCAAAAAGCTTTGGGAACAAAGCTTAATTTTAGCACCGCTTATCATCCTCAGTCTGATGGACAAACCGAGCGTGTGAATCAAACTCTTGAAGATCTTCTTCGTGCATGTGTTCTTGATTTTGGTGGAAGTTGGGAAGATCATATTTCTCTCGTTGAGTTTTCTTATAATAATAGCTTCCAATCTAGTATTGGTATAGCACCTTTTGAGGCACTCTATGGGAGGCCATGTCGATCTCCTTCGTGTTGGCTTGAAGCCGGTGAGAAGCTGGTTTTAGGTCCAGATTTTATTCGTGATTCCACAGAAAAGATTGAACTTGTTCATCATAGGATGAAAGAAGCTCAAAGTAGACAAAAATCCTATGCCGATAACCGACGAAGGAAATTAGAATTTTCTGTGGGAGATTTGGTGTTCATTCGTGTTTCACCTATGAAGGGTGTTGTGCGTTTTAGTCGATCAGGAAAGATAGCACCTCGATATATTGGTCCATTTCCCATCACCGAACGCATTGGCTCCATGGCTTATCGCCTTTTGTTACAGGCTCAATTTTCTGCTATTCATGACGTATTCCATGTCTCTCAACTACGGAAATGCCTTAGAGATTCCGATTCTATTCTTGAGCCCAGTGTAATTGAAGAAATTGAAGTTTCACAAAATTTGACTTATGAGCAACATCATATTCGAATCAATGCTACAGAGGTTAAACGCCTTTGAAATAAAGATGTTCCTCTTGTGAAAGTTCAATGGTCCTCAAATCCTAAGGATTGCTCTTGAGAATCCAGAGAATTCATCGAGCGAACACATCCGGACTTACTCTCTCTTGCTCCTTAAGGTGAACTTCTTATTTCAAAATTTCTTCTTTTGTGTTATGCCTTAGTATGGTTGTTACTTTTTATCTTCCTCTTAATTATTGCGAGGACGCAATTTCTTTAAGGAGGGGAGTCTGCATCGTTAATCGGATTAAAGTCCAAAATGTTACTTTTGGTAAACAGTCGAATTGGGACTCGAGACCACTTCCATTGAGTCCAAAATGGCGTTAACAACTTTTTTGAGTATAAACATCGATATGTTTGGAGTTGAGTGGAATTTTGCTATTTTTCTTTTTGGGCTTTGGGTTTGGGTTTAAGCCTATTAACCCAACATAATACCCTTACTCCACCCCACTCCTCTTCATTCATTCATTCCATTTCCTAATACTCTCAAGCTAAAGTAAAAATGGGGGAAAAGATAGGAAATTAAAATTCCTAAACCCTAGTTTGAATTAGGAAATACAAATTCAAGTCCAAAATCAAATAGAAGCTTATGTAAGCATCCCCTTCTTCTTCTCCACCTCAATCTCTCTCCAATTTCAGAAATTTCCTATAACCTAACTTAGGAAATATTTGCTTATGATCTTAGATTGGAGCTTCTAGAGTTGAAGTTGAAGTGTGATTGATCTTTCCTAACATTTATTGTTGTTAGGTATGAATTCCTAACATTTATGCATGTTCATTTGCTTTTGATTTGAATTAATTTGGTGAATTTTCCAAATTTTGGTGTTTTGAAGTCAAAATCTTTAAAGATCCTATCTTGGATATTTGTACGTGTTATTTGGTGTGTATCGAAGAGCCTATAGGACTAGGTTGTCACTTGGCATAAATCCCTAGCCTTTGTCGCTCGTCCGATTGCTTCCGAATCGTTTTGGCCATCATGGCCTAGGAAAACTGTTGCCCAGACCAAGTGACCAGATGTCTGGTTGGTCAAGTCCAGATGTCTGGTTATAGACCTGGAAAAAAAATTCGGCAGAAAAGAAAAAAATGGCAGAAACTTGGACCGAACGTCTGGTCCAAACCTACCAGACGTCTGGTTAGTTTTCAGACGTCTGGTTAGAGTTCAGACGTCTGGTAGGTTTCTGGAATATTTCCAGAACCCAAATCCAGACGTCTGGATGAACCCCCAGACATCTGGAACGGCCATTTTGCCTATTTTGGCTGTTTTTAGTGGATTTCCAATTTTAATCGATTTTTGTTGATCCGGTTAGTTGTTATCACTTATTATCGACTTTGATGACTTCTTTCTTCGGATTTTTTGGGAATATCCATTTGATGGATTTGATATCAATTTTTATGGATTTAATTCACATTCTCGTATGTGAATTTTTGGTGATTGATTGTTTTTATAATCATTTTTTTTTGTTATTTGTCACTTTAAAATACAAAGGTTTCTATACTAGTAGTAAATACTCAAACTCTTTCACAAAAATGATCTCAACGTGATTTTTAATACAAAGCTTCTTTTTAAATCCGTTTTCCAATCTATTAGTATATACAAACCTTTACCTCAGTCGCACGAGAAATCCAACTAAACGACTTAGCAAAACAAGTGGTATGAAACGCTTGCGTTTATTTCGTCGATTAATTCTTAGACTTGTTCGATTGAACTCTTGTGACAATTTTCGAGTGGAAATCTACAATTTGTTCGTAAATATTTAAGTTAACCCAGTGGTTATGGGACATGAAGCTAAACTCATTTATTTACTAGCTTAGTGTAATCTACACTTTTCATTGATCAATGGTGATCATTTTATGGTTTAGACTAGCGATATGCGATGTCTCTTTGTCCACGTGGGGGACAGTACCTCGTTTTGTGGAGCTTCGTCTCATTTTTATAGGCTAGCGACCTACGGGCTTTATAGAGTTCGGTTCATCGGGCGTACCGTTATTGCACTACATCGTTTGTTTGCACAAAAAATGGACAAACACCTCAAAGTTGTATAATTTAGTGGATCTTATGTTGTTCTTAGCGATTTGAGTGATTTACGCAAATATATGAAAAACAGGGGCTAAACTGTAAAAAGACACGCAAATTTATAGTGGTTCAGCCAGAATGTGCCTACGTCCACTTTATATGTTATTTCTCTTCTCTTCTTTTGATTACAAGTACAAAGCTTTAATACAAGTAAAAGAAAGTTGTTTGAAAGTTCCTTCCGTGCTTGAGCTCTCAAACTTGTCCCCATTGTTGTACCCTTGCCCCTCTATTTATAGAGTGAGGCTAGGGGTAGGGGTCCAGGATATGTATGGTCGCAGATGGGCCTGGACTGATGTGATCTGGCCTGGTATGACTTGGTTCGGCATCACTTGGTCCGGAGGTGGGATGGTGAGGTTGGACCGGTGGTAGTTGGTCCGGTGGTGGAATGGTGAGGTTGGACCGGTGGTAGTTGGTCCGGTGGTGGAATGGTGAGGCTGGACCGGTGGGTCTGCCGAATGGATTCGATGGAGGAATGGTGAGGCTGGACCGTTGGGTCTGCCGAATGGATTCGATGGAGGTCTACCGAATGGATTCGAGGGAGGACTGCCGAATGAGGTCTGCCGAATGGATCACGTTTCTGGGTCTCGAGGTCTTCCGGGTAAGAATTCACCCAACATTTTCCCCCCAAAGCGGGGCACGTGTTTGCATGTGTCGCGCTTTGTTTCGTGCTTGGGCGTTTCCCGTAGTTGAAATAGGTCCATTCGGCGAGGAATGCCGAACCGGTTGATCCGGTTGCCTTTCGCTTGGCTATATATAGGGGCTATACCCCCTTTGCTTTTCCTTACCGAACAACTCTTGCCGAATCAAACCTACGCCGAATCAAACCTTTGCCGAATCTATCTTTGCCGAATCAAACCTTCGCCGAATCAAACCTTGCCGAATCTAACCTTCGCCGAATCAAACCTTGCCGAATCTATCTCGTGCTGAGTCAGGTATATATCTTTGCCGAATGAACACGAGAATGCCGAATGAATTAATACCGAACGAGGCTCGAAAGTTTGACCAACCGAACGGAACTTGAAGATTTAAACATTGAATGGCACTTGATAACTATGCGTTTATGTTCCCATACTCCTTGTGCTAATATCATGCTTTTCTTATGTCGTAGATAAATGTCTCGAAGAGTTGAAACTCGATCAGATAAGAGGAGATCCGGGGGTGAAGGAGAGCCCTCGGCCGTGCCCCCAGCTCAATCAGGATCGGAGCGTCATGGGCCCGCCCCGAGGTCATTAGTGGATGGATATGGTCCCCAGGAGCTGCTGGATTCCCCGCCTGACTGCTTTCCTAGCTCTCTCAAAGAGGAGCAACTCGATGTTATATCTCGTTCCTTTGGGATCGATAGAGCCCTCATGCTGCTGCCGGGCCCAGGAGTCATGCCATACAGTCCTCCCGAAGGATACTTTGCTTATAGTAGGTACCATTGCATGTGTGGTGCTATCCCGCCTCTCAATGCCTGGGTAGTCAGCTTCCTCACGTACCTGAAGGTGGCCCCATTCCAGCTTCAGCCCAACTCTTATGCCATACTGGTGAGCCTTTTCGTTATTTTTCGGAGGAAGTATGGTCGCGCTCCCTCCAACCGGGAGATCCGGTACTTGTATAATTTAAGGGGCTATAAGAAGGGGTCCCCATACATTAGCTTGGAGTCCGCTGTGACCTTCAAGCCGGTCCTGGACCTGTACTCTAAATTCAGCATGTTCAAGAAAGAGTGGTTCTTTGTTAGGGACGACTCCATCTCCATCCGGCGCTTTACCTCTGGATGTAAGTTGATGCTTTTACTTATAATTTCTATTCCGATTGCGATGCTTCTTCTCATACTTTCTTATTTTTGCTAGCGACAGGTGGTTTTCCGGTTGTGGAGACTGATCGCCTGGTTCAGACGGCGGCTGAGATAGAAGCCATTCTTGGGAAATATAGATCGTCTGCCTACTTGATTAGAAATGCGATTCTTCTGGAATATAACCTAATCCTTCCGCAGCAGTCTGTAGTTAAGTTGAGGGAAACGGCGGAGGAGAGGGCGGCTGCTCAGACCAAAGAGAGGGTTACGGCAGAGGGTAGCAAGAGGAAACCTTTCACAAAACCTCCAACTGTCGGAGGTAAGAAACTTAAGAGGTCGGACGGTCCTTCTCCCAGCAATTGTCCACTTACTCAGGGGGAGATAGATGCGGAGGAAGAAAGAGGTGAGGCTGAGGGCGGAAGTGACGTTGAGCGTCTTGGGGATGATGGTGGCAATGGACAGGGTGGTGATGGTTCCAGGGCTCTGTCTTCTGGGCAAGTAGGCGAAATGCAAGAGTGGACGGATGATGCTCTCCGCCAAGCTTTTGAGGGGTTGGATGATGATCCGGCTTTGGTAGAGAAGACCGGGAAGGCGGACAAAGCCGGGACTGGTGCAAGTGAGTCTTCTCGGACCCTTCCAGCCAAGGTGGCTCCGGCGACTCAAGGTGAACTCTTGACTCCTGCTTGCTTCATTAATGATAGGGACTTAGGAATATTTTATGATCCGCTCCCGTCCTGGAATGAAATCCAGGACTTATTGCAGTATCCCACTCCTCCCCAGGGTTTGTACAACCACAGCTGTGTTTCTTTTCCTTTTTTAACTTGTAATTTACCGCGTTCCTCGAATCGTATAGTAATGTAAGATTGTGACATTTGTTCTTTATATCAGGAGCAGGCAAGACGTCCAAAGCTTCAGACCTTCGTCACAGGCTTGAGCAATATAAACTTTCCAAAATTTCTGCTAAGCCGAAGCCCTCAATCCAACGCTCCGGGGATGTAGTCGGATACCGTCCCCTTCTTGGGGTTATCGAAGAGGGTATTCAGCAGAGGAAGAGGAGTCATCTTTTATCCGAAACTTCGCCCGGTCCTCAGCCTCCGGCTCAGCCTATCCATGATATTACTGAGGAGGGTAGCGAGTTTGTACCCTCTCCGCACCCGTCCGGAAACCCTTCTGTTATTCATATCGACCGTCCCGACTTGGCCCGTAATCCATTTGCGGGTCATCCTGATCTGGATCCAGGTTCTCATGATATTACTTTTGATGAAGTCACTGGCGAACACCTTCTCCCCCGTAACCCCATGGTACGAGTACTTGATGAAGCCAAGTCTTTAGATCTCGATCTACTCACTACTCGTATAGTCACTATGGGAGACGAGGCCAAAGCTAATATTGACCGGGTGGCCGAGGAGACCAAGAAGCTGATGAGGCATCATGCTCGGCTGGTTAAGGCCGGAGAGGAGATTGGGAGTGCCAATATCCGACTTCGATTGGTGGTTTCGGATCAGGCCAAACAGCTTGCGGATCAGGCTATCCAGATTTCTCAGCATGAGGCTGCTACTGGGCGACTAAGGAAAACCATGGAAGAGGCCAGCCGGGCTGAATTGCGGAAAATGGAAGCTGCTTGCAAAGAGCGGATTGACATGGCTATTGCCACGGTGGATGAGGTTCGGAGAGTGGATCTCGAGCAGGTGGAGGAGTTGTCCGAGAAACTTGAGGCTGCAGAGCTTGCTCAAGCTAAGTTGAGGGAAGAGATGGAGGTGATGCGGAGGTCCCTTCAGGCTGATTGCTCGAGATACAGACTGGAGAGAGATGTTGCCGTCGAAAGGTTGTCGGCTTCCGATGTCCGGATGAGGGAGTTTGAGGAGAATGAGGGAATGATGGATGACATGCTCCAGGACATGTATTTCCGGACTTGGAAGCAGGGCAATCTCTCTTGGATGGATGATTATCCCAGGGTCATGGCCAAGATCTATCTTCGGGCTTTGGAGGAGGCTCAGGCTGACGCAGATAAAGAGGGTGGTATGGTCTTCAGTATGGATGTGGTCACTGCCCAGTTCACCAAGGAGGAGAAAGTGGCGGTAAAGGAGGGTATGCGGCTGCTTGCTGCTGAAGAGGCGGGTGTGCAGGTAGAGGATGACGACCAGGATGGTCAAGAAGCTGGTACTGGTAAGTCTTCCTTTCTAGTCTTTCCGTTAACTTGGTTACTCATCACTAATGAATCCTTTTTATGACCGGACAGGCGGGCAAAAGAGCAAGGACAAGACTTCGACGCAACCGGCTCCCTGATTGAACCTGGAAAATTCTTTTTGTAGGCTTGGCATTGTTGTATCTGTTAGTCTTAAGACAGTAGAGTAACCTCTAAGTTGTAATTCTTGCTACTTGTAATAACATTATTCTTGACGTGTAATTTTTTAGCTTAAGCTGATTTTGTCGTTTCTTGAATATTTGTTGTTATTTCGACACATCATATGAGAAATGTAGCTATGTATATTCTTGTAATTAAATTGTGTTTGATGTCAGATTCTGGTTTTAAATCATAATCTCATGACTTGCAGTGTTAGCGTGTGGTGTGAAAAAAAAATTAAATTACAGTCATGCATCTGCACATAAAGGAAGAAAATACCGCCTTTCATGTTCTGTTTGTAAATGGCAGTTTCGAATATCTTGTATGACCAAGCATGGAAAGCAGTTGAATGCCCTGCCATCTGATTATGAATCTCTGCATCCATTGGCGGGTATCTCTTACCCTGCATCCTGTACTTTATGGTTTGTTATAGAGGATAGGAGGAAAGTTTTTTAAGTAAAATTGAAATATGTGAAATAGTAAAACTTCCAGTCACGGAAGGCCTTCGATGTGCTTAAGTTCGTGGCAAACGGGTTTTGTAGTCACTTTCCCTAGCTGTGGGTCTTGGAGACATTTGTCACCCATCTTACGCCTCCGCGGGGAGTTAATTCTTTTTTACCACAGCCGCACTTAAGACACACCGGAGCCGAGATCGCGCACAGTAACTACCCGGGCCATTATGGCCCGTACTCATGGGTATTATTCGACTTACTGTGGCCGGCTAGCGTGGGTGCCGATCGTCAACTGTGAACTGCCCCTGGCTGGCCACACCTTATGTTGGGGCTTATAATCGGTTCACAGTCGCCGGCGAGCCTAACGCCGTAATGAGCTGCCTCGGCTATAGTCGGCCTTCTCGGTGGCTTATAATCGGCTCATTACAGTTGGCTTTAAGGGCCGTCGCGAGCAATGAGTTAACCCGCAGCAGAGGGATGCTGGAGCAAAAGTGTCTCATTGGCGAGGGCATAGATTCGCATAGTACCTGTTGGGTTTTGTCCACGTGAAGTTGCATTGTGGAGTGCTTTGAATAGAAATGCTATATGCTCAGGATTTTGTTCAACAGAAAAGGATAAAGTTAACAAGCAGCCAAGATACAAAGGAACAAGTTAAAAAAGAGACAAGGCTTTTTTAAAGTGGTTCGGCACGAAAAAATGCCTACGTCCACTGATTCTCTTTGTTAATTCACTTCATATGGGCAATACAAGTTAAGAAAAGTATCGACGGAGGTGTTGGATGTTCCATGCCCTCTGGAACACCTCTCCGTCCACTGTTGACAAAATATAGGCTCCGTTGTGGAGATCTTTATGAATTACATATGGTCCATCCCAGATTGGGTCTAGTGCTCCGGGGCGAGGGAAGATTCGCTTGAGGACAAGATCCCCTTCTCGTAAGGTACGATGCTTGACTTTGGAGTTGTATTGTGCCGCCACCTTTTGCTTGTGGGCTGCTGTTTTTAGGACTGCATCATTCCTTCTCTCCTCGACTAGATCCAAAGACATGTTGAGGAGCTCTTCGTTCTCTTCTGGGTTATAGTGGATCCTACGGTGGGAAGGCACAATGGTTTCAACTGGGAGCATAGCCTCCGATCCGTATGCCAAAGAGAAAGGAGTGTGCCCTGTTGATGTTCTGAAAGATGTGCGGTAGGCCCATAGTGCCGTAGGGAGTTCATCCACCCAAGCGCCCTTTGACTTTTCGAGCTTCTTTTTGATCAGGGTTTTCAGAATTTTGTTGACTGCTTCGACTTGTCCGTTTGCTTGGGGATATGCTACGGATGAGAAGCTTTTGTGAATTCCGTGTTCCTGGCACCAGTTGGCGAATTCCTCGCTGTCAAACTGAAGTCCATTGTCTGATATGATTTTTAGGGGGACTCCGTACCTGCACAGAACATTTTTGATTAAGAAGTTGATAACTTTCGCTGAAGATACTTTATTTAGAGGTTCTGCTTCCACCCATTTGGTGAAATAGTCGACTGCTACTATAGCATATTTGGCGCCGCCTCGACCCATTGGCAGTTCACCGATTAAGTCAATTCCCCACACTGCAAAGGGCCAAGGGCTGGTCATCTGAGTAATCTCGGTTGTTGGTAGCCGAGGGATCTTAGCAAATTTTTGGCATCTGTCACACTTCTTGACGAAATCTAAGGCGTCCTTGCTTAAGGTGGGCCAGAAATATCCGTATCGGAGTATCTTTTTTGCTAACGTTTGCCCTCCGGTGTGATCTCCGTAGCTTCCTTGATGAATGTTGGATAAGATTTCCTTGGCTTCCCTTCCGGCGACACACCTTAACAATGGGTTAGAGAACCCGCGCCGATAGAGGATGTCTCCTTGTATTGTGTAGCGGGACGCTTTCCTCAGGATTTTCTTGACTTCGTTACGCCCGTCGGGTAGTGTGCCATTTTGTAGGTAGTCTCGGATGGGAGTCATCCAAGTTGCTTCTTCGGTTGCAGCTATCAGATTCACTTGCTCAAAACTTGGGATCGTTTGCTTTGAGACAGTTACTGCCCCGAAGATGGCGACGTCTCTCATACTTGCTTGTTTTGCCAATTCGTCGGCCTCTTGGTTCTCTTCCCGAGGGATGTGTTTGACTAAGTAGTGGTCTAATCGGCTGAGAAGTAACTTGGCCTTCTTTAGATATGCGATGAGTCGTTCTTCTCGAGCTTGGAACTCCCCTAGTATTTGATTAACAATAAGCTGAGAATCGCTGTGAAGACACAAAGAATTGGCTCCAATCTCGATAGCAATTTCTAATCCGGCTATTACTGCTTCGTATTCTGCATCGTTGTTGGTGGCAGCGAACTCCAACCTTATAGCATAGTGCAATTTATTTCCCCTGGGGGTGATTATTACCACACCTGCCCCCGAGCCTTGTTCGTTAGATGCACCGTCCACAAAGAGATTCCACTTGATATCTTCTGTTATTTCCAGTTGCTCCTTATCCTCGTTGGTAGTGAATTCTGCAATGAAATCAGTCATGGCTTGTCCTTTGATGGCGGTGCGAGGGTGATAGGTGATATCATATTGACTCAGCTCAATACACCATTTAAGTAGTCGCCCGAAAGTGTCGGGACGATGGAGTACCTGCCTCAGTGGTTGATCGGTCAGAACTTTGATGGAATGGGATTGGAAGTGGTGACGTAGCTTTCGTGAAGTGATTAGTAAACAGTATGCTAACTTTTCAAGCTTAGGATATCTGACTTCTGCCCCAGTAAACCTTTTACTGACGAAGTAAACTGGTCGTTGCGTGCGGTTGTCTTCCCTTACCAAGGCAGCGCTTAGAGCGTGAGATGACACAGCAAGGTATAGGTATAATTCTTCGCCTTCGCTTGGGGTCGAGAGCACCGGTGGTTTCTGGAGGTGTTCGATTAGGTTAAGGAAAGCGGTTAAGCATTCGTCCGTCCATTCGAACTTTCCTTTATCTTTCTTTAGAGCTTCGAAAAAGGGGACGCACTTGTCCGTTGCTTTGGAGATGAATCGACTTAGGGCAGCCACTCTTCCATTTAGGCTTTGCATTTCCTTTCGGGTGGAAGGTATCTTGATGTCCCTTAATGCTCGGACTTGTTCAGGGTTTGCTTCTATCCCTCGGGCATGGACGATGAATCCTAAGAATTTTCCCGATGACACTCCGAAGGAGCACTTTAGTGGATTCAACTTCATTCCATACTGTCGAAGTAACTGGAACATTTTGCCTAGGTGGCTTACGTGATCTTTGGCTTTCCGTGATTTTACCAGCATGTCGTCTACATATACTTCCATTGTTCGTCCTATTAGCCCTGCGAACATCTTGTTGACGAGGCGCTGGTAGGTAGCTCCTGCATTTTTAAGTCCGAAGGGCATCACTTTGTAGCAGTACAAACCCCGGTCGGTGATGAAACTAGTGTGGTCTTGGTCGGGAGCATGCATATGAATTTGGTTATATCCTGAGTATGCATCCATAAAAGACAGGAGTTCGTGCCCGGCTGTGCTGTCTACAAGTTGGTCGATTCTGGGAAGCGGGAAGCAATCCTTTGGGCAGGCGTCGTTTAGGTTGGAGAAGTCAATGCAGGTCCGCCACTTCCCATTAGCCTTCTTTACTAGTACCGGGTTGGCGATCCATTCTGGGTAAATAGCTTCTCGTATGAAGTCATTGGCGAGTAGATTCTTTACTTCTTCATCGAGGGCTGCTGATCGCTCTGCCCCCATACTTCTCTTTTTTTGTTTTACAGGCGCCTTGGTAGGATCAATATTTAGTACGTGGCACGCTATGTCGGGGGAGATTCCGGTCATGTCAGCGTGTGACCAAGCGAACACATCCAAGTTGTGGCGGAGAAAATCAATGAGTTGTTCCTTCAGTTCAGCTTTCAGCTGGGACCCAATTTTCAGTAGCCTACTTGGGTCATGCTTGTCTACAGATATAAACTCCATAGCCTCCGCAGGCTCGGCGGTGGCCTCCTCCTCTTTGTCCCTAGGGTCTAATTCATTGAAAGGGTCGTTGGTGTATCGAAGAGGAGGGGCTTTCTTTAGTTGCTATGCTTCAAGGCTTTTTGTGCAGAGGGCAACCTCTGCACCTTTCCCTTTATCTTTCCTGTGGTTGTTGCGAAGTTCGGTTACATAGCAGTCTCGTGCAATATCCTGGTCTCCTTCCACTTCTCCTACCCCATTGTCTGTTGGAAATTTCATTTTCAGGCACCACGGGGCTAGGACAATCTGGAAGTCAGATAAGGCTGGTCTTCCTAGGAAGGCGTTGTAGGCCGAATGGTTTTCTATCAGCACAAACGTCTGTTTCCTTATAACGGAGCGGGGATGGCTTCCAATTTCAACGAAGAGGTCCAGCTGCCCGATGGGCATTTTCGCATCTCCAGTGAAACCGTGTAGTGGTTTATCGCAGGGAGATACATCCTTCATTGATAGCTTCATTTTGTCGAATGCATGTTTGAACAGGATATTTACAGAGCTTCCAGTGTCTACCAGGATTCGGTAAACTTCGACGGGACCGAGTCGAGCAGAGATAACCATGGGATCCATGTGAGGGTACTGTCTTCCTTCTAGGTCGCGTTTACTGAATGTGATGTCATCACTTTCTTTCCGTTTTGGGTGGCGCTCTTCTATAACCGTATTGACACAGTCCCTATTGTTTCTAAGCGACTTCCCATATCTTTCCATCTCTTTCCAACTTCTGTCTGCGATGTGCGGACCTCCTGAGATGGTATGGACCACTATCTTCTCTTGACTAGAGCTGCTAGCGTTGCGGTCGCCTCTGCCGGTCCCTGGTGAGGGTAGCCTTGGGTTTTCATTGGCAGGAGCTGGAGTCATGTCTTGACTTTTTACATAGCGTTCCAGTTTTTTCCTTCTGATGTGTTCCTCAATCAGATCTCGGACATGATGGCATTCGTTGGTATCATGTCCGTGAGATTCGTGGAAGCGGCAGAATTTTCCAGACTTTTGTGCGTTATCTGATTCCTTCTTGTATGGTGGGCGTTTGTATCTAACTTCGCCTTGGGTGGCAAGGAAGATATTTTCGATGGTCTCGTTCAAAGGGGTGTAAGAATCGAATCTTGGTCCTGGCCGATATAGGCGTTTTTCTACTTTCTTGCCCCCAGCATTGTCTCTGGAATCATTTCTTCGAACATCCCTCGCCACAGCAGGGGCGTTGCCATGGGTCGTCTTACTTTGCTGTCCTGATTGCCCCTCAATGGCAGCATCCTCAAGCCTCATGTATTTCCCGGCTTCATGGAAGAAATCGGGTAAAGTAGCTGGTTTTTCTTTTGTCAATCTTCTAGCAAATTTAGTGTCCGGATGCACCCCACTGCAGAGGGCCATTAGGATAAGCTTCTCATCGGCATCTTGAACTGCGGCTGCTGCGGCGTTGAATTTGGTTAGGTATTGCTGCAGCTTTTCTCCAGGTTTCTGTTTGACGCTGGATAAGGAATAAGCGTCCTTAGGTTGCTCCACATGAATGCGGAACTGACTGATGAATTTTTCTTTCAACATTTCCCATGAGCTGATGGATCCTTGGGGTAGATGACAGAACCAGGAGGTAGCAAGATCTGCTAAGAAGAGCGGGAAGCATTTGCACAGTACTCCCTCTGTTACTCCACTCATGAGCATATGCTGCGTGTACCTCTGTAAGTGTACAACGGGATCGGAGGTTCCTTTGTAGGGTTCCATTGTTGGCATCTTCCATTCTCGGGGGGTGATAGCAATTTCGATATTGCGAGCGAAAGGGCTGGTTACCCTAGCGCCTATCCCTCGATCTCTTTGCTCCCGTTGGACACACTCTCTGAATAAGCGCGCCATCCTTCATCAGAATTTGGAGCGGACAGAAATGAGTTTGGTTCTGTTCTGTGGGGTTGATTCCGTCCAGGCAACCTGTAGGGAAGGTATCGTCTATCATTCCTCATATTTTCCAGTGGCTGCCTTTGATCTTCTGGGAGCATGCTTGGGTCAGCTACAGTTGGCCCTTGCCTTGATCTTCCCCTGTTGGGTTCTGATCTAAGCACTTCCTCGGGTCCAACTTCGGGCTGAACTCTAGCTCGGCCCCGTTCACTGGTGTTTCTGTGGTTAGGCAGCATGACAGGCTCAGCTGCAGTTGACCTTCGCCCGGTACCTTCCCCGTTGGGTTCGGCACCAAACGTTTCCTCAGGCCTAACTTCGGGCTGGGCTCGGTCTCGGCTCCTACCACGGCTACTCCTGCCGTTAGCTCCTTCGAAGAAGGAAGATCTTTGCTGTCTCTGAGATCCTCCAGACTGGGACTCGCCCCATGATTCAGTGTTGCGGTTGGATTCTTCAGCGTCCCTCAAGCGTGACATGAGATGGTCCACCAAGGCTTCCTGTTGGGACGTGAAGCGGTTAGTTACTTCAACAACAACTCTGTCCAAATCTGCCCTAGTAATCGCTGCAGGCTGTTCCGTGGCAGGAGTGGTTGGGTTAGCCTGTCCTTCATTTGTTACCGTTGCTGGGGGAGGACGATTTACTTGATTCGCGACAGCTGGGTCAGGAAGACTACTGGATGCGATGTTTTTTCCTTTGTTAACATCTTTTCTCTGTTTGGGAGGCATGTTTTCCAAGTGGCGGACGATGCTGTTAGGAAAACTTGTTAAGTAGATGAAGCTGAAGCTTCGAGCTTCTAGCTCTCAATGAAAGCACCAAAAATGTTTGCACAAAAAATGGACAAACACCTCAAAGTTGTATAATTTAGTGGATCTTATGTTGTTCTTAGCGATTTGAGTGATTTACGCAAATATATGAAAAACAGGGGCTAAACTGTAAAAAGACACGCAAATTTATAGTGGTTCAGCCAGAATGTGCCTACGTCCACTTTATATGTTATTTCTCTTCTCTTCTTTTGATTACAAGTACAAAGCTTTAATACAAGTAAAAGAAAGTTGTTTGAAAGTTCCTTCCGTGCTTGAGCTCTCAAACTTGTCCCCATTGTTGTACCCTTGCCCCTCTATTTATAGAGTGAGGCTAGGGGTAGGGGTCCAGGATATGTATGGTCGCAGATGGGCCTGGACTGATGTGATCTGGCCTGGTATGACTTGGTTCGGCATCACTTGGTCCGGAGGTGGGATGGTGAGGTTGGACCGGTGGTAGTTGGTCCGGTGGTGGAATGGTGAGGTTGGACCGGTGGTAGTTGGTCCGGTGGTGGAATGGTGAGGCTGGACCGGTGGGTCTGCCGAATGGATTCGATGGAGGAATGGTGAGGCTGGACCGGTGGGTCTGCCGAATGGATTCGATGGAGGTCTACCGAATGGATTCGAGGGAGG
This sequence comes from Allium fistulosum, assembly GCA_030737815.1. Taxonomy (NCBI): domain Eukaryota; kingdom Viridiplantae; phylum Streptophyta; class Magnoliopsida; order Asparagales; family Amaryllidaceae; genus Allium; species Allium fistulosum. The sequence goes on along the minus strand of CM060903.1, from coordinate 1,284,191,999 downwards.
ACTGCCGAATGAGGTCTGCCGAATGGATCACGTTTCTGGGTCTCGAGGTCTTCCGGGTAAGAATTCACCCAACATCGTTGTTCCGAATTATTTGAGTTTCAGGTTCATCGGGCGTACCGTTATTGCACTATGTCGTTGTTCCGAAATATTTGAGTTTTAGGTTCATCGGGCGTACCGTTATTGCACTACGTCATTGTTCCAAAATATTTGAGTTTTAGGTTCATCGGGCGTACCGTTATTGCACTACGTCGTTGTTCCAAATCATTTGAGTTTCAGGTTCCTCGGGCGTACCGTTATTGCACTACGCCGATGCACCGGCTCTATGGTTAGCGACCATGGGATAGCGACCCGTTTGTGATACACGTGTTGGTGAGTTTTCATGCTCCCGTTTGTGATAGGCCTTCCCCTTTTTGTGATTTCTGGATTTCTAGTTGATGATTTCTAGAATTTGTGTTTCACCAATTTTGATGATATGCATTGATAAGCTCTATCAATATTTGTGTTATGGTGAATAATTTAAAGAATATGACATTCTTTTTAGTGTTTGAGAATATTTGAGATATTGTACAATTTTTGTTGTTATCTGATGTATACTTGTCACAGTATGGCATTATTGTTATCATACGTTTTTGTCATATCTCTTATCCTATCTCATTTTATATGATATATATAACTAGACTGATCCATTTGTTATTTTTCTTCTTAAATAATACTCGGGTTAGACCGAGGTATTTCTGGTGCTTCTACTTGACTTCTTATCAGGGACCATCATCTGATTTTTGGCTAACTACTTTAGATTAGTAGTTTTTGTTATTATACATTCGAGATAGAGACTCCTTGATGTATACTTATTCTTTTGTCTACCACTTGTACCTATTCTTTTGTGATGTAGTGGATCTTGTATGACCGCTACTTTGATGTACACTTTCATGTGTTATATTCATATCTGTTTCCGCCTTTGTGATATGAATATCTATGACTGATTTGTGTTATGCTTTTTTCTATATTTTATTCCGAAGCCCACATAGGCACTGTGTAGTAGCTTTGAGTTTGTATTTGATATGTCGAATTTCCTCTTGAAATGAAATGTAAGTCATTCTATCTGACATATCGGTACTCGCACAAAGCAATTACATAGATGGTCGTTCCTCAACGGCCTTATTCTTCGTGCTAGTCGACGGCATTACCCAGTAGTGTCCTTGGCTAGTGTGAGTATAGAGGTGGGGCGTCATAGGCTTACTCTACAACGAAACTGAGGATTACAGTTTGGCAATGTCAAAGGTTCATCGAGCCACACTATCCTTTGACTAGTGACCACCTCGCACATTATTCTCACACATCACTTCGAGAAAACAGCATACTTATTTAAATTGGTGTTGACAAGGGACATTGTCAATATCCACGAAGTTATCAATGCCGCATTTAATCAACTTCGCACGCATGTTCTCATCGACTTCGAAGGTTAACATTGAAAGAATGAATTGGTTCACTTCGACTCTGACACCATGCAAACAACCCTTCACCATTCTAGTCATCACATTTTGAAGAGACTAGTGTTTAGTTCCATCAAAGTCAATGTTACCGAAGACACGCTAGCGAAGAGGTCAGTGCTAAAGAATGACGAAGACACATTCGCATGTCGAAGAAATCCTTGGATAGCACTACTTGAAGATGACTCCATACTTGACCCATAGTAGTGCCGCTGTAACGACCCGTAAAATTTTAATGGTTTTATTTATGTAGTTAATTGAAATTTTTTGAAATTTTTAAATGATTGAATTTTGAAATAAAAATTTATTATTTGGAATATGTTTACTTAAACATAACAAATGGTAAATTATCATCTGATAATATGAAAGTTTATTTTCTTGTGTAATTTTATTTAAATTTAAATCAGTTATTATTAGATGATAATAAAATGTTTTCCAAACCTGAATACTTTTATACAACAAATTTGTAAATTATCTTCTGAGTGAGACGTCATATTTCGTTTCGTCAAATTTGGATTTCTATTGCTCCGTTCATCTTATTTCTGACATTTTAGCAGCATTTCGGTACGATATCGACTTTTGATCGGATGATCGTACCACTGGGATCTATGTGCCATTTTGATCGTCTCGTCATGCTGATCTTAGCGGTATATTCATTTCTGTTTTCGAACCCCAGTACGCGACGGAACCGGAGAAACAGTTAACCGTATCGGTACGACATTTTGTTTCTTTGTGACCATTCGGTTTCCACCATTCAAACCCAGTGGCCATATCTTTAAATATGTCTATTAATTCATGCATGACCCTTTTATTTCCTAGAAAGTTATATCTAACTTTTGGTTCCTCGTGACTGTAGATTGTACACTTCTCCCCATTGTCGTGATCCACCTCTTTCCTTTGAAACCAAACCAGCTACCTTATATATTCTCAGCAATTAATATCAACCTTTACTATTCCTATCCATTCGAAATTAATAGCAATAATAATTTAGGTTATAGGTCACTAGAAGCTCATCCATTTTTCTAATGGTCGAAAAAAAAACTGCGAGTCCCCTCCTCACCGCCTGTTCTTCTTGAAGCCAGAGACCACGTCAGCCCACATCAACTACAACCCGTCCATATCAACCGCCCACCTGTAGTCGAGCAGCCTCGTCACCTCCAGGACTTCGCCTCTACCTCAACTGCTCACACTTCGGCCTATACCTTACCTTGGCTCCATCACTGTTCCCAGCCTTCGCTTGCGTTGCCTTCATGATGTCCGCATATATAGGCTGTGACATACTTGCGTATGTATATTCGCACCTGAGCACTTTGTGGGAAGTGTTTTGATATTTTGTTAAGGTAATTCAATTTGATTTTTTTATATAGTCATATATACTGTGTTGTTTTAATCTATATATATATATAAGATACGGTAATATATATATATATATATATATATATATATATATATATTTGCTTATGTGCTTACAGTTGATAGTATATATATGAGTCAATAATAATATGCAAATGTAGTATTTATATATACGGTATGTATACATTTTATTTTCTCTATATATACACTTTATTTTATTATTTTTGGAAATCTACTTTGTCTTTTGCCGAAAAAAATATATATAATGATAAGCTTTGTTTGCTATTTGATAATTTTTTAAGCTGGATACGTGTTATAGTTGGGTTTGTTTGTTGTTTATAAGTATTGCCTCTAATATATATATATATATATTATAAAAGTTGCAGTTTATGTTTGTTCTTCTTTCGTAGATAAGTTGTATACTAGATATATTTGTTTTAAACTGAATATGACTTTGTTTATATGTACAAGCTTATGATTGCATTATTTTAACTGTTGAAAATCTTATTTGATATGTATATGCAAGCCCATATTAGTATTTTATATTTTATGTTGTATAAAATTTTAGTATATATATATATTCTACACACATAAGTACACTTGAGTTTGATTTTAAAAATATATTATATATGTGTTATTTCAAATTTTATTATGTGAATATATTTTGTTTTATGTGTTTATTTAAAAAAATGATTTTAAAATATATATATATATTCAAATTTAAAATGGGTTGAATTGAGAATATGATTTCATAAATAGTTATTTATAGTTATATATAGTTATATATATAAGTTCACTTATACCATTGATCTTCATCGATCCAGTTTGACTTGATTTCATCAATTCTGAGCTATCAGCTTTACTCGTCAAATTCGTGCCAATCTAGCTTTGCTTTGGAATTTGTGCTTGGATTCGTAACCCATTTCATTTTCAAACTTCTCTAGCCTTGAAAGGTGAGCAATCACTCACGATTAACGTTCTTATATTTATTAAATTTGATTTCAATTGAAACGTCAATTGAAATATGCTGCTGTTAGTTATTTACATTGCTATATATATGCTGTTATCTGTATCTATTCACCTGTGACATCTGACACCATTATCTGTTATTTATATTGATGATATATGCCTATTATATTATTATCATATCTGTTATCACTCTGCAAGTTCCCTGTTAGTATAGAATTCACTATGGGTTGAAATGATACATACCCGAACGATATGTAGAATAGGAGAAAATCGTATGGGTTGAAATGATAAACCCAAGAGATTTTCATTGAATTGAATTTGGTATTGCGGGTTGAAAAGATATATACCCGTATATATATTTTAAATTGCGGATTGAAATGACAAATACCCGTATCACCTGACCATAAGATAGAAAATTATATACAGACACCGTTGGTTTATATATATACATTTTTTTGAAATGATTTCTATGGTTTTGAAAAGAAATATATGGATTTGATAAATATTGATTTTCAAGATTTATTAAAGTTGATTTAATAAAGTTGATATATAATATGTTTAAGTATTTATTTAAAATATATATCTTCAAATATAGAGTTTATAATGAATCAGGTTGGAAAGATAAATTTGAAAGTGATTTCAAATTCATTTATTTAAGAATTTTACTTAAATAAGTTTGATTTGAAATTATTAAATTCGAGATTTTAAAGCTATGATTTTATAACTTGATTTGGATTAAAAGTGACTTAAATGAATATTTCAAACTTATATAAATTTAATTGGGGTATTTTGTTTATTTAAATTTGTAAATTGAAATTGTATTTAGATGTTATTGAAATGATTAAGTAAATATTTCAAAGCTAAATAATAGTAAAGTGTATTTGATATATATATATATATATAATTATCGAATTTAGTTTTGAAATGTTGAATATTTAAAGCTTTGAAATATATTGAAATTGAAATGGCTTATTTTATGGTTCAAATATGTATTTGAAATCGATAATTTGAAATGGTTTATTGAGAAACTGAATCGAATTGAAATTGATGATTTGAGATTTGATTAAATTTGAATTTTGGAATTCGAGTTGATTTGAATCGATTTGTGATATTTGAGGAAGCTATTTTATTATATAAAGTATTTTTAAACTATATCTAAACTATTTATATTTTTACTTTATAAATTATTTTAATATAAACTATTTAATATAAATCATTTTCAATATAAACTATTTTATTATAAACTATTTTAACTTATAAATATTTTATATAAACTATTTTTATTTTATAAACTATTTTATTATATATACTAATTTTTATATCTAAACTATTTAAGAGGAAAGTGTTATGGATTCCAAAATGCTATGATTTCAAAGTTATGATTTCAAAGTGTTATGAATTTCAAGGTTTTGATTTCCAAAGTATTTTGATTTTAAAAGACTATGATTTCGAAAGCATTATAACTTTGGAAAGTGATATGATTTTTGGAAATGGATATATTTGAAGTGAAAATGATATCATATTGATTTGGTTTTTTTTGAAATGAAAATGATATTTTGGTTTTGAAGTATAATCTACTTTGAAATGGCCGCGGTGTTATAATAACGATTAGTTGTTAAAGAGGCCGGGATCGGATATGGGCATACTCTTTGTCGATACTGAAAACCACTTTAACAACTGTGTACACGGTGGAGATTCCAAAATGAAGTAGGATGGTGGTGACGATCCTATATGAGGTATATACGTGGACCCGACTCCCGTGAGTTGGCATAAGATGGCTAAAACATGAGCAATTGACGAGCTAATGAGGTAGCTCCTCTTATCGGACACACTCCATTGTATGCCATTCTATTACTTTGTGATTGATTTGGTGCGCACCTTCGGATTTTCGGGAGTGTGGCTCGAGGTGGGAGATTGATGCGGCTCTACGTTACCACCGGCCCGGAAGTGTAATTGGTATATCTACCTTGGCATCGCCTAGTTGTGCCGTGTCACCTACCCTAGCGCGCCTTCTATGAGTTTGTTTGTACCATACCTATGGAGTGCCCTCTGATGACGCCCAGTACGAGGGAGATTACGGTACTGTATAGACTATGGGAATATATAAAATGTGTTAAGGTAGAAAATGTAAAGCCTTAACGCTATTTTAATAGTTTACTTTACTTTAGACATTATTATAATAGCGTATATTACTACATAGTAGATAGTTTAACGGATCCTTAGAGGATGGTTATCCCAAACATCCTTTGAGTTACTTGTATTTCAGTTGATATTTCACTTGAGTTGAATTTATTGATATAAGAATGTTAATCCTGACTCGAGCGTTTTGTGTTTTTGCTTTACGCTAGGGTCAGACTGAGTGATACAGTATTTGAGACTCACATTTGGAGTTGGAGCTTCACTTGGAGATCCAGCTATCTATCCAGCTTTCAGTTATTCAGTTGATTTTAGTGATGGATTTTGATTTTGTATTTGACTATTGTATTGAGACATCTATGTATTCGAGACCTCTGTTGTATCTTATTTAACTCTGTTATATATATAGTAGCTTCATGAACTACTATTCCTTGTTTCCGCTGCATTATTGTTATATTACTCGGTGTCTATGATTCTGTGATTTATATTTACTTTATATACTGAGTTTTGCCAAATTTAAATTAACAATCTGATATTTTAAGCAATTCAAATCCGACATGTATGGATGCGAATGGTTGAAAATTTCAGGCTGTTACATGTGGTATCAGAGCTCTAGTTTTGGGCAAAACTCAGCACATGGAGTAGATTTAATTACATAATCACCTTCGTTCGAGTTTGAATTCCTTCTTCTTCGATTCGGTTTCCTTTGAATTTTGGAATGTTTCCCCTCGGTTCCAAAATCCATTCTTGTCTCTCCGTATTCGTATTTTTCCGATTCTGGAGAAACCCATAGCTCCACTGAATGATTTGTAAAAGAGTAAAACTCCTTTACAATAAGCATCGATTCACCGGAGATTTCTATATCCTCGGTTTAGATGCTGTTATCTTTTGCTATGCCCAAATTCTATCTCTGGTGATCGAATGTCGATTTGCTCTAGAATTCTACCTCGATCTTATTTTGAAATCACGGTTGACCTGGTTAAGGTTGCCCGCGATTTATATTAGTTTATCTATCTTTTCTTTTGTTATTTAATTATCTTACCTTCGTCTCGAGCCTATCTTCCTTGCTTGACTTCTGTTAGTTAGGGTCCCTCTAATTTGAATCCCTATTCCTGTTTTGAAATCCCATTCTGGAATCATCGAGTGAGGGAGTGTATTTGTATTAATGTTTTATGGTGTTGTTTGAGTTGTTGATGTTGATTTGGATTTTCGATCGATTCGTCTGATCAACGCTATCGATAGGATCTCCAAAACACTTGAACAGAACAAACTGACACAATATTATTTTCAAATTTGGTAAATGAAATAAATTTGTATGATTATATTATATATATATATATATAAAAGTAAAATTTTCTAGAATTTAATAAGTTAATTGAATTGGTTGTTTGAAATGATAATATTTGATTATCATTTATTTTTCTATAAATGAATTTATAAACATGGTTTATAAATTGATTTGGGAATTGAAATGAATTTAAATTAAGAATTTGAGAATTTAAATTTCCGAAAAATTTCAAACTTTGGTTTTAAAGTTTTAAAATGTATATTTTTCTAAAGTATTTTCGAATATAATGGTTTTCAAAGAATATTTAAATGTTTAAATCAGTACTCTTCTCTTTTGTCGCTGGAAAATAATTTCGGTGATGACTGCAGCATCATCGACATTCATTTTCGAGTTTCAAAGTGAAGAGACCAATTCGTAGCTTAGCTACACTTTTGTTTTGGAAAATAATTTGATTTAAATTTCTTAAGTATGACTTGATTTATATATATATATATATAAGTATATGTTTATAAATTGATTTGATATATACCGTGTATATATATATGGTTTGAATTGAAATCGGAAATTTGACTCTTAAATTCTTGAATAAATATTTAAACTTGGAATAGTTGAATTGAAAATTTTACTTGTATAATACCCAATTTCATTCTAATATAACTTACCTAAATCATTCAGAAGTTGAATATGAAACTGAATAAATTACAATGTAAATTGATGTTAAATGATTTTATAAATAAAATTTGAGTGGTTATAATAAATGTTATACACTTAATCTTTAATTATAAAATGTTAATTGAGATAAATTGAATAAAAAGGATAATGAATAAATAAATATGAACTAGAAATAATTAAGATTGAATTATAAGTTGAATTTAACTTAAGTGAAATCAAATAGATTTGTTAAATGAGATAAATAAAATAAAATTTGTTTGAAAGAAATTTTGTAAAAAACATTAATAAATTGAAATTAAATCAACTGAATGAAAATCAATTAGTTGAATATAAACCAATTATAAAATAATTGAAATTTATCTGGTTTTAAATTAATTGTTTTATTTGTATTTCAATCTATTTCCTCCTGGTTGTTTCTATTCTCCTACTTCCTCCCTTTTCGGGGATGAAAATTTTTGAGTGGAGGAGAGTGTAACGACCCGTAAAATTGTAATGGTTTTATTTACGTAATTAATTGAAATTTTGTGAAATTTTTAAATGATTGAATTTTGAAATAAAAATTTAATATTTGGAATATGTCTACTTAAATATAGCAAATGGTAAATTTTCATGTGATAATATGAAAGTTTATTTTCTTGTGTAATTTTATTTAAATTTAAATCAGTTATTATTAGATGATAATAAAATGTTTTCCAAACCTAAATACTTTTATACAACAAATATGTAAATTATCTTCTGAGTGAGACGTCATATTTCGTTTCATCAAATTTAGACTTCTATTGCTCCATTCATCTTATTTCTGACATTTTAGCAGCATTTCGGTACCGATATCGACTTTTGATCGGATGATCTTACCACTAGGATCTGTGTGCCGTTTTTATCATCTCGTCGTGCTGATCTTAGCGGTATATTCATTTCTGTTTTCGAACCCCGGTACGCGACGGAACCCGCGAAATGGTTAACCGTATTGGTACGACTTTTTGTTTCTTTGTGACCATTCGATTTCCACCGTTCAAACCCCATGGCCATAGCTTTAAATATGTTTATTAATTCATGCGTGACCCTTTTATTTCCCAGAAAGTTATATCTAACTTTTGGTTCCTCGTGACTGTAGATTGTACACTTCTCCCTATTGCCGTGATCCACCTCTTTCCTTTGAAACCAAACCAGCTACCTTCTATATTCTCAGCAATTAATATCAACCTTTACTATTCCTATCCGTTCGAAATTAATAGCAATAATAATTTAGGTTATAGGTCACTAGAAGCTCATCCATTTTTCTAATGGCCGAAAAAAAAACTGCGAGACCCCTCCTCACCACCTGTTCTTCTTGAAGCCACAGACCACGTCAGCCCGCATCAACTACAACCCATCCATATCAACCACCCACCTGTAGTCGAGCAGCCTCGTCACCTCCAGGACTTCGCCTCTCCTCAACTGCTCACACTTCGGCCTATACCTGACCTTGGCTCCATCACTGTTCCCAGCCTTCGCTTGCTTTGCCTTCAAGTTGTCCGCATATATAGGCTGTGACATACTTGCGTATGTATATTCGCACCTGAGCACTTTGTGGGAAGTGTTTTGATATTTTGTTAAGTTAATTCAATTTGATTTTTTTATATAGTCATATATATTGTGTTGTTTTAATCTATATATTTAAAAGATACGGTAATATATATATAGATTTGCTTACGTGCTTATAGTTGATAGTATATATGTATGAGTCAATAATAATATGCAGATGTAGTATTTATATATATGGTATGTATACATTTTATTTTCTCTATATATATACTTTATTTTATAATTTTTGGAAATCTGGCTTGTCTTTTGCGAAAAAATATATGATGATTAGCTTTGTTTGCTATTTGATAATCTGTTAAGCTAGATAAGTGTTATAGTTGGGTTTGTTTGTTGTTTATAAGTATTGTCGCTAATATTTATATATATATATATATATATTACAAAAGTTACAGTATTTTATGTTTGTTCTTCTTTCGTAGATAAGTTGTATACTAGATATATTTGTTTTAAACTGAATATGAGTTTGTTTATATGTACAAGCTTATGATTGCATTATTTTCACTGTTGAAAATATTATTTGATATGTATGTGCAAGCCCATATTAGTATTTTATATTTTATGTTGTATAAAATTTTAGTGTATATATATATATATATATATATTTTCTACACACATAAGTACACTTTAGTTTGATTTTAAAAAATATATTATATATGTGTTATTTCAAATTTTTTATGTGAATATATTTTATTTTATGTGTTTATTTAAAGAAAATGATTTTAATATATATATATTCAAATTTAAAATGGGTTGAATTGAGAATATGATTTCATAAATAGTTATTTATAGTTATATATATATTTATATATATAACTTCACTTATACCATTGATCTTCATCGATCCAGTTTGACTTGATTTCATCAATTCTGAGCTATCAGCTTTGCTTGTCAAATTCGTGCCAATCTAGCTTTGCTTTGGAATTTGTGCTTGGATTCGTAACCCATTTCATTGTCAAACTTCTCTAGCCTTGAAAGGTGAGCAATCACTCATGATTAACGTTCTTATATTTATTAAATTTGATTTCAACTGAAACGTCAATTGAAATATGTTGATGTTAGTTATTTACATTGCTATATATATGTTATTATTTGTATCTATTCACCTATGACATCTGACACCATTATCGGTTATTTATATTGATGATATATGCATATTATATTATTATCATATTTGTTATCACTCTGCAAGTTCCCTGTTAGTATAGAATTCACTATGGGTTGAAATGATACATACCGGAACGATCTATAGAATAGGAGAAAATCGTATGGGTTGAAATGATAAACCCAAGCGATTTTCATTGAATTGAATTTGGGATTGCGGGTTGAAAAGATATATACCCGTATATATATTTTAAATTGCGGATTGAAATGATAAATATCCGTATCACCTGACCATAGGATAGAAAATTATATACAGACACCGTTGGTCTATATATATATATATACATTTTTTTGAAATGATTTCTATGGTTTTGAAAAGAAATATATGGATTTGATAAATAATTATTTTAAAGATTTATTAAAGTTGATTTAATAAAGTTGATATATAATATGTTTAAGTATTTATTTAAAATATATATCTTCAAATATAGAGTTTATAATAATTCAGGTTGGAAAGATAAATTTGAAAGTGATTTGAAATTCATTTATTTAAGAATTTTACTTAAATAAGTTTGATTTGAAATTATTAAATTCTAGATTTTAAAGCTATGATTTTATAACTTGATTTGGATTAAAAGTGACTTAAATGAATATTTCAAACTTATATAAATTTAAATGGGGTATTTTGTTTATTTAAATTTGTAAATTGAAATTGTATTTAGATGTTATTAAAATGATTAAGTAAATATTTCAAAACTAAATAATAGTAATGTGTATTTGATATATATATATATATATATATAATTACCGAATTTAGTTTTGAAATGTTGAATATTTAAAGCGTGGAAATATATTGAAATTGAAATGGCTTATTTTATGGTTCAAATATGTATTTGAAATCGATAATTTGAAATGGTTTATTGAGAAACTGAATTGAATTGAAATTGATGGTTTGAGATTTGATTAAATTTGAATTTTGGAATTCGAGTTGATTTGAATCGATTTGTGAAATTTGAGGAAGCTATTTTATTATATAAAGTATTTTTAAACTATATCTAAACTATTTATATTTTCACCTTATAAATTATTTTAGTATAAACTATTTAATATAAATCATTTTCAATATAAACTATTTTATTATAAACTATTTTAACTTATAACTATTTTATATAAACTATTTTTATTTTATAAACTATTTTATTATATATACTAATTTTTATATATAAACTGTTTAAGAGGAAAGTGTTATGGATTCCAAAATGCTATGATTTCAAAGTTATGATTTCAAAGTGTTATGAATTTCAAGGTTTCAATTTCTAAAGTATTTTGATTTTAAAAGACTATGATTTCGAAAGCATTATAACTTTGGAAAGTGATATGATTTTTGGAAATGGATATATTTGAAGTGAAAATGATATCGTATTGATTTGGTTTTTTTTGAAATGAAAATGATATTTTGGTTTTGAAGTATAATCTACTTTGAAATGACCGCGGTGTTATAATAACGATTGGTTGTTAAAGAGGCCGGGATCGGATATGGGCATACTCTCTGTCGATACTGAAAACCACTTTAACAACTGTGTACGCGGTGGAGATTCCAAAATGAAGTAGGATGGTGGTGACGATCCTATATGAGGTATATACGTGGACCCGACTCCCGTGAGTTGGCATAAGGTGGCTAAAATAGGAGCAATTGACGGGCTAATGAGGTAGCTCCTCTTATCGGACACACTCCATCGTATGCCATTTTATTAATTTGTGATTGATTTTGTAACGACCCGACTTTCCAGTCCCGGAAAACCGGACCATTTGTGTTAAAGAAGAAGAGGTAGAAGAAGAAGAAACAGAAAATCAACATCAGAATCTCACATCGCAGCGGAATAAAATATAACATATACAAAACAGATCTTTACTCAAACAGAAAAATATATCTGTTTATACAATATATTTACAGAATACATCATCAGAGTTCATCACATCAATGACATACATCCAAATACACAGCGGAACAATAAAACAAATACGGAAGTACGTATCGCCATCCAGCTCGTCTCCTGAGCTCCACAGCATCATATCCTGAACCTGTTTATCTCGGTCTGACCCGAGCATCATATAAAACAATACCCGAGTCAGTCTGGAAAACCAGCGTGAGAAAATCACACTCAAATTGATTATTAAAGTTTCAAAATCTTTTGAAAACAAAAGCATCTCGTAAGACCACGCCACAAATAAACATGTCGGGTTTTTACCTTACGATGGCTAAAACACTTTATATCAAAATCCTCTGATATTATAATAGTGTCTACAGAAAGTAAAATAGAATCTAGCTGAAATGCTTGCATCTCACATTTCAACAATAGTTGGGCACAATCAAAACCGTACAGGCACGTAGGAAGAATGGATTTCCAACGAATGACTAGGCACTTGGGTACCACCTATCACAGTACGTGGCCTAGATCACCGTACCGAGGAGTACGCCCGCTCCCCTGCAACACAAGGCCGGAACCATCCCTTACTGGATGATCCCGAATAAAATCACCCCACGATTGGGATCAGCAACCGCACCACTAAGCCGAAATAAAAAGGGACATCTAGACAGGGATGACCTTACCCTCCAGTGGGAGCTACCCACGAAGCCTTGCTGCATAACCCCTGATTTTCAGTCATTCCCGGTTGATGAGGTTCGAGGCTAAACGATACCTTTTCAGAACATATCCCTTAGAATGCCCATCGTCCGCCTGACGATGTTTCGCAAGCATTCGTCCATACAAGTCCGTCCCGGGTTCGAACGGAACCGAAGGCACTATTCCTACTACATCCGTTTTGGAAATATCCTCAGGATTAGTAGCGACTAGCCCTTGCACTTCACAGCTCCATCTTCGACTCCGAAATCGTTACACGAAACGTACAAACCGGATCGAAGTGGTATTCGAGTCTCCAGACCTAGAATCCCGGTATACGGAAACCCGATCCCGGTCTCTTCGAAACGATCAGCGCATTTGGCCAATATTGATAGTCGGTTATTTAACTATCAATTAATATCCACAAGCAACCATCACACAATTAAATAATTTCCCACATTATTTATTTGCCCAAATATCTTTCCAAGATATATTTCCAAATTTTCAAACTCCTTTTTGAAAACAATTTCAAACAGTTTCCGCTTACGGAATACATTTCCAAATATTTATTTCCTCTGAAACACCAAGTACAAAACACTTAGATTTTTAAAATAATCTTAAAACACTTTACTATATATAAATATATTTAATAATATTGAAATAAAAAAAAACTACTTTAATACCTTAACAAAATATATACTTAAGAAATATTTAAAATGAAACCACTTTACAAATATAAACTAAATTTCTCTTTTTAAAATATCATACCAAATCACTTTTATATAATTACTACAATAATAGATCTTTGAAAAATACTTACTTTAAAGTTTAAATATTTAAAAAGAATAGGTTTCCTAAAACATACTTACTTAGGAAATTAACATTTAGAAATAATAAATTTTCTAAAATATGCTTTTAAAAATACAATTAGAACTTTTAACTTATATTAAAATTGCTTTGAAAACGTACTTGGCTATCCAGAGAAATACACTTCTCATTCCCATCTTTTAAAAATAAACCAACATTTATTTTTAAACCAATCCATATCCTTTTATAAATTCCCATCTTGAATTTATATTCTCAAATATCCACTGATATTTTATTTTACTTTATAAACCCAGTTTATATCTTCAAAATCTCATTTCTCTTTTAAAAATCCAAGTTTTTAAACAACTAAATCAATTTCCAATTGATTTCCCAATTTACTCTACTTATTTTGAAATAAATTTTCTTTGCTACTTCATTTATTCCAAAATACATTAACCTTTAGATTTTATTCCTTATTACGAGTTAAACCCCTTTTTTTACCAATATCGATTACAGATTTCCAAAACTCCTTATTTATTCTTTAATTAACTTTAATCCTTAATTTCAAAAATAACTTCTTTTATTTTTCAAATAATATCACTTAAGTATAAAATTTATTATCCCTTGTGAATTCAAAATCCCCTTATTTCATATTTGTTAAAAATTCCAAATCACCTTATTTTTATTTCAATTCGTTATAAATTTTATCCCAATTCCTCGAATTATTTTACTTAAACTTTTATTCCTTTATTTCTTTTCAAAAATTCAATTCCATAGATTTTATAATTTATTATACTGGACAATCCAAATCAACCACATCATCCAATATAAAATCATCACATGATATCAAATATTCAGAACACAGAATATTAAATAATCTAATACTTTTGAGGAACCCAGTTGGATCCCTCCAACCTGTTTCCCTGCATCCACAGATGTTAGCACAATATAAATACCAATTCCACTTCAAGGTGGAATATCGCGGTATATGGGATTTATATAAAATCATCCGCTATTATGCGGCGCATAGGGTCTCATCCGCTATATAAATGCGGGAATATCAACAACTCAAATATATACATATGCCAATATGTATAGATTGCTATATACTACTATATATAATATAGCACATCAATCAATGCAATCATCCAATCAATTATTTAAATTTAACCATTTAAATTTAAATTATAATTTAACTGAGTGAGATTAACTCACCTTTGCTCTTTGATTTGCAACCCGATTCAAAACCCGACTTGTTTCTTCACTATTTCAGACCTTGTATAAATGTTATACAGTATATTAATTATTTGAATAAATCGAACTGTAAATTTTTATTTTAAATAAATTTAAATTAACCAGAAATTTAAATCCAACTAATTTTCGTTTTAAATAAATTACCCTTTCCCTTCACTATGTATACATACTTTTATACATCTTTAAACTAAAACATATTCACTATAAACTTAATCTGAAATTGAAAAATGTGTATGTATATTTAATATATTTTTGTAAACACATAAGTTTAGCAAAAATAGATTTATATTCCCAGTTTATACTTCTGTTTTCTGTAAAATCATTTCCAAAATTACCTCTATTCCTATAGTTAACAACTCTTAGATTTACAGTATATAAATTTTAAGTTTGTACCTTACTGAAATTATATTTTCTTCCTGAAAATATACTTATTGAAATTTGGAGGAAGGAAGAAAAAAAAAACAATATCTCACGATATATTTTAGAGTTAAACAGTGAGCATACATATCGTATATCCTTATCCTCTTCCAATTTATCTATATTTTCCTTAAACTAAATGTCGAAGCTATAGATATACCTCACTCAGAAGAACCACCGCCCCACCACCAAAGACGAGCCACGCTGCCAGACATCCACCTAGATCGTCGCCGCATCAACATGAGATCGGAACCCTAGCTTCGTCCACCAACCTTCGACTAGCTTGCTTGACTACCATCGAGCTCTCACCCATTGACGACCGCGACTCGCCTGGCATCCAATCCTGGTCGGGTTCGAACTCGTGCACAGCTCGCCTCGATGTTGTCGACCTTATCGCGTGCGCTCGCACGCGGCAGCATAATTTTTTTTTTTTTTGCGTTCGATTCGAAATTGAAGGGGAAGGGAAATCGAACTGATGTTCGAACGGAAGAGGGGAGAAGGGGAAATGAAGGGTTCGGCTTCGATATGAAAGTGGATGAGAGCGGCCATCCCCATTACTTTCTATGCTCTGATTTCGAAAGGAAAGTGGGCTCGGCCATCTGATTTTTGATATTTAGAGGAGACGCGTGTTTATTAGGTAGGACACGTGTTATACCAAGAGAAACATGTGTTTTGAACTGCCTTGCGGGTCTGCATAGGCTTGCTACAGGTGTTGAGAAATGAAAGCAAAAAGCACTGATGGGAGATATATTGACCAGTTATAATATTAAATTTTCGATTTAATTTCAGTGCGTTTACATTCCATACGATCACACGACAACTCAAAACACTACGAAAATTGAAATCTAATAATAATACAATATTACGGATCCAATAGAACTGGTTTCGTCGCATTCCGAGACTGTGCCTCGGACGGCTATTTTTAAATTCAATTTCAACGATATATTTTTAAAACTGAACAAAACTCTTTAAAATTCCATTTTAAAAGTTCTATCATCTTTAGTATTAACAATATAAATTTTCTGAACCTTTGAACTATTTTTAACAGACTTAAAATCAAGATTCAATATTTTACCCAATCCCGATAATTAAATTCAATAATTAATTATCCAAATAAATATTGTATAATTGAAATTAAAGTTAAAATTTAACCTTCGAATATTTAAAATAAATTAAATATTCACATTTCAAATATACAAAAATTCCGGGTCGTCACATTCCTCCCCCCTTAAAAGAATTTCGTCCCCGAAATTACCGGTTAGGAAGAATGATTCAAATTCCCGTTAACTATTTTCCAAATTCAAACAGTTTTAACAATACCCAAACAATCTTTTATTAATGATACACTAATCATCTTTTAACTTCCCAAACTTATTCATAAGTTCAACCCATACCACCTACTTATCCATTCAAATTTTGAATTATCAAAATTTTCCAAAATTTTTCTAACTCCTTAAATTTTCGAAAAATTTCGCCAGCGTCTCCTTTGCGCGGCTAGCTCGGTACTACTACAAAATGGCTCTACGGCCTCCCAATCTCAAAAAGAAAACAAAAACCCAAGTGGCAGGATCAAAAACCCAATCAAATTTCATATAGAAATTCAAATACATACCTTTTTGTCGGGCCATTAAATTTTATCTTCTAAAATCAAAAATCCCAATTATCCATTTCTTTTATACACCTGTATATCCTATTAAGCAATAATATCCAATCACCATTCCAAAGTCATTTATACTTTTCTTTACAAATTTCCAATATTTGTTTTACTTAAGCCCGTACGATGCACATATATCATCCGTACGCAATATCACATTTGATCGCTCAATCGATTACACAATTCCACTTCCGAACTAGTATTGTTCACCCGACTTCCTAGTGCGGACTTAGATCTGGTTTCTTGATCAGAAACCGTCATTCTCCTTGCATAGCCACAAACTATGATAGAGAATATCCAGAATCAATCAACAATCCATATCCAGGTTCGCCGTTGAAAATCGAGTGAAAAATTCCAACTCGGATCGGTATAATTACCTCGAAATTCTGTGCTCGAATCCGGATCAAATCATTATGCGAATAAAATAATATACGTACATCCTACGTATAAATTCCAATTGATTATCAATTATATCAATTTCCTTTTTATTCACATTCATTTGATTGTTATTCACTTATCACACTTATCCCATTCACATCTTCAAATTTTAATCGTCATTCAATTATTCACCTAGAATAATTTTCCTCCATACCAAATTTACTTAAGAATTCACCATTCATTTCTTAAGTCCAATATAAATATTTTATATACTTCTTGGATTTGTTTTACTTCATTTGCTTAACAAATTTAAATCATTTATCGTAATTGAAAATTTCCAAAAATTTTCTAACTCCCCAAATTTATGGAAAATTTTGGCAGAGTCTCCATTGTACGGAGGGACTTCTGCGATATCGCAGGATGCACAAATATATATATATACATCGGCCTCAGGCCGGAAATCACAATATATATCAATACATGCAGTTCATATCTCCTATTTTGAATTTTTTTGCGTAAGCGTACCTTATTTTAGCATTTTAAAGCAAAGCGGTTATTTATTTTAGCATGTTGTGCCATCAGATTCAGCCAACCGGCTTCCCTGAACCTGTACTAACTCAATTACAACATGTAAGTGCCACATATCCAAAGTTTATTTACATTTCACTAAAATTTAAGTTGCTAAAACATGGATTCAACAAACAATGCATGTTATATACTTCCATAAGTGAATTTATAAGGTTCCAACACAAATTTAAATGCTTTCAATTCATTCACCCACCATCACTTTCAATACATTCTTATTTCGTTCCATTTCCATATTCCATTAATTAATCAAATAATTTACTCTAACTTTACCCAATATTTGATTTTTATCCATTTCCCAAAATACAAAACAATTTTATTTTGGCTTATTTATCCCACTTCTAAATTTATAAGTCACAACTTCTTTATATCCATACATCCATTTTATTACAATTCAATTTTGTAAGTTTCTATAAGTTCCCCAATTTACTTACCCTCTATTTGTTTACTTCTTTTAATTTACTACAATTAATTAGCTTATATTCTAACTTATTTTCATTTCCTTACTTACTTCAAATTTTGTAAGTGTCCAAACTTTATTTATTATCCCATAAACATTTTAAATAAAGTTCCAGAGCTTTACAAATTTTCAAAATTTCAAAATTCCCTTTGAAATCAACTATATCCCAAAATTCTTTGGCAATTCAACTATTCCTTTGAATTTTCAAAACCAAATCCAGTTCGCAACAAATCCCATTTCAAACAACTCGGTAGCAATTTCTCTCCTAGAAACTCGAAAATGAACATCGATGATGCTGCAGTCATCACCGAAGTTATTTTCCAGCGACCGAAAGAGAGTTAAATGCTTTTATCTCTTTAAAATCCCTCCAAATATTTTTAAATTTCAAATCCTTCCAGATTCCAAACTCAACTCAAAATATTCCTGAAATAATACCACTTATTATTTCCTCAAACTCTTTGAAAACTATTTCCAAATCTCAAGGAATTTCAAACTTTTCCCAAAATTCCAAACTTAAAATCCATTCCGATTTATTTTCCACATTTTTCTGGAATTCTATTTTAAAGTACAAATCTCATTTGTATATGAAGTTTATTTCAATTTTATAAATTACATTTGTAATCTATATCTCAAATTTTATTTTATTATAAAATTTTATTCTTTGCTTTGGTTATAAATTTCAATTTTTATTTAAGTTTCCATATATTAATGATAATAATTCCATATTATCACTTCTAACATCCAAACAACCATATATATATTAACTAGAATAGTTTACAAAACATTTTCTTTTTATACAAAAATAATTTGGGTAAAATTATTTCATTTACCCTACTTTTAAACAATACTGTGTCGAATTGTTCTATACAAGCGTTTAGAGATCCTTATCAATGTTGTGGCGTCCCACACATCGACCAGAATCCATAAACTACTCAATAAACCAATCAACACAATATAAAACAATTTTATATTCACTAACAAATACGCGCTCATATCTATTAATACTCTCAAAATTCCCACCAGAGCCAAGGTTGTCGCCAGCCTAAGCTCTGATACCACTGTAACGACCCGACTTTCCAGTCCCGGAAAACCGGACCATTTGTGTTAAAGAAGAAGAGGTAGAAGAAGAAGAAACAGAAAATCAACATCAGAATCTCACATCGCAGCGGAATAAAATATAACATATACAAAACAGATCTTTACTCAAACAGAAAAATATATCTGTTTATACAATATATTTACAGAATACATCATCAGAGTTCATCACATCAATGACATACATCCAAATACACAGCGGAACAATAAAACAAATACGGAAGTACGTATCGCCATCCAGCTCGTCTCCTGAGCTCCACAGCATCATATCCTGAACCTGTTTATCTCGGTCTGACCCGAGCATCATATAAAACAATACCCGAGTCAGTCTGGAAAACCAGCGTGAGAAAATCACACTCAAATTGATTATTAAAGTTTCAAAATCTTTTGAAAACAAAAGCATCTCGTAAGACCACGCCACAAATAAACATGTCGGGTTTTTACCTTACGATAGCTAAAACACTTTATATCAAAATCCTCTGATATTATAATAGTGTCTACAGAAAGTAAAATAGAATCTAGCTGAAATGCTTGCATCTCACATTTCAACAATAGTTGGGCACAATCAAAACCGTACAGGCACGTAGGGAGAATGGATTTCCAACGAATGACTAGGCACTGGGGTACCACCTATCACAGTACGTGGCCTAGATCACCGTACCGAGGAGTACGCCCGCTCCCCTGCAACACAAGGCCGGAACCATCCCTTACTGGATGATCCCGAATAAAATCACCCCACGGTTGGGATCAGCAACCGCACCACTAAGCCGAAATAAAAAGGGACATCTAGACAGGGATGACCTTACCCTCCAGTGGGAGCTACCCACGAAGCCTTGCTGCATAACCCCTGATTTTCAGTCATTCCCAGTTGATGAGGTTCGAGGCTAAACGATACCTTTTCAGAACATATCCCTTAGAATGCCCATCGTCCGCCTGACGATGTTTCGCAAGCATTCGTCCATACAAGTCCGTCCCGGGTTCGAACGGAACCGAAGGCACTATTCCTACTACATCCGTTTTGGAAATATCCTCAGGATTAGTAGCGACTAGCCCTTGCACTTCACAGCTCCATCTTCGACTCCGAAATCGTTACACGAAACGTACAAACCGGATCGAAGTGGTATTCGAGTCTCCAGACCTAGAATCCCGGTATACGGAAACCCGATCCCGGTCTCTTCGAAACGATCAGCGCATTTGGCCAATATTGATAGTCGGTTATTTAACTATCAATTAATATCCACAAGCAACCATCACACAATTAAATAATTTCCCACATTATTTATTTGCCCAAATATCTTTCCAAGATATATTTCCAAATTTTCAAACTCCTTTTTGAAAACAATTTCAAACAGTTTCCGCTTACGGAATACATTTCCAAATATTTATTTCCTCTGAAACACCAAGTACAAAACACTTAGATTTTTAAAATAATCTTAAAACACTTTACTATATATAAATATATTTAATAATATTGAAATAAAAAAAACTACTTTAATACCTTAACAAAATATATACTTAAGAAATATTTAAAATGAAACCACTTTACAAATATAAACTAAATTTCTCTTTTTAAAATATCATACCAAATCACTTTTATATAATTACTACAATAATAGATCTTTGAAAAATACTTACTTTAAAGTTTAAATATTTAAAAAGAATAGGTTTCCTAAAACATACTTACTTAGGAAATTAACATTTAGAAATAATAAATTTTCTAAAATATGCTTTTAAAAATACAATTAGAACTTTTAACTTATATTAAAATTGCTTTGAAAACGTACTTGGCTATCCAGAGAAATACACTTCTCATTCCCATCTTTTAAAAATAAACCAACATTTATTTTTAAACCAATCCATATCCTTTTATAAATTCCCATCTTGAATTTATATTCTCAAATATCCACTGATATTTTATTTTACTTTATAAACCCAGTTTATATCTTCAAAATCTCATTTCTCTTTTAAAAATCCAAGTTTTTAAACAACTAAATCAATTTCCAATTGATTTCCCAATTTACTCTACTTATTTTGAAATAAATTTTCTTTGCTACTTCATTTATTCCAAAATACATTAACCTTTAGATTTTATTCCTTATTACGAGTTAAACCCCTTTTTTTTACCAATATCGATTACAGATTTCCAAAACTCCTTATTTATTCTTTAATTAACTTTAATCCTTAATTTCAAAAATAACTTCTTTTATTTTTCAAATAATATCACTTAAGTATAAAATTTATTATCCCTTGTGAATTCAAAATCCCCTTATTTCATATTTGTTAAAAATTCCAAATCACCTTATTTTTATTTCAATTCGTTATAAATTTTATCCCAATTCCTCGAATTATTTTACTTAAACTTTTATTCCTTTATTTCTTTTCAAAAATTCAATTCCATAGATTTTATAATTTATTATACTGGACAATCCAAATCAACCACATCATCCAATATAAAATCATCACATGATATCAAATATTCAGAACACAGAATATTAAATAATCTAATACTTTTGAGGAACCCAGTTGGATCCCTCCAACCTGTTCCCCTGCATCCACAGATGTTAGCACAATATAAATACCAATTCCACTTCAAGGTGGAATATCGCGGTATATGGGATTTATATAAAATCATCCGCTATTATGCGGCGCATAGGGTCTCATCCGCTATATAAATGCGGGAATATCAACAACTCAAATATATACATATGCCAATATGTATAGATTGCTATATACTACTATATATAATATAGCACATCAATCAATGCAATCATCCAATCAATTATTTAAATTTAACCATTTAAATTTAAATTATAATTTAACTGAGTGAGATTAACTCACCTTTGCTCTTTGATTTGCAACCCGATTCAAAACCCGACTTGTTTCTTCACTATTTCAGACCTTGTATAAATGTTATACAGTATATTAATTATTTGAATAAATCGAACTGTAAATTTTTATTTTAAATAAATTTAAATTAACCAGAAATTTAAATCCAACTAATTTTCGTTTTAAATAAATTACCCTTTCCCTTCACTATGTATACATACTTTTATACATCTTTAAACTAAAACATATTCACTATAAACTTAATCTGAAATTGAAAAATGTGTATGTATATTTAATATATTTTTGTAAACACATAAGTTTAGCAAAAATAGATTTATATTCCCAGTTTATACTTCTGTTTTCTGTAAAATCATTTCCAAAATTACCTCTATTCCTATAGTTAACAACTCTTAGATTTACAGTATATAAATTTTAAGTTTGTACCTTACTGAAATTATATTTTCTTCCTGAAAATATACTTATTGAAATTTGGAGGAAGGAAGAAAAAAAACAATATCTCACGATATATTTTAGAGTTAAACAGTGAGCATACATATCGTATATCCTTATCCTCTTCCAATTTATCTATATTTTCCTTAAACTAAATGTCGAAGCTATAGATATACCTCACTCAGAAGAACCACCGCCCCACCACCAAAGACGAGCCACGCTGCCAGACATCCACCTAGATCGTCGCCGCATCAACATGAGATCGGAACCCTAGCTTCGTCCACCAACCTTCGACTAGCTTGCTTGACTACCATCGAGCTCTCACCCATTGACGACCGCGACTCGCCTGGCATCCAATCCTGGTCGGGTTCGAACTCGTGCACAGCTCGCCTCGATGTTGTCGACCTTATCGCGTGCGCTCGCACGCGGCAGCATAATTTTTTTTTTTTTTGCGTTCGATTCGAAATTGAAGGGGAAGGGAAATCGAACTGATGTTCGAACGGAAGAGGGGAGAAGGGGAAATGAAGGGTTCGGCTTCGATACGAAAGTGGATGAGAGCGGCCATCCCCATTACTTTCTATGCTCTGATTTCGAAAGGAAAGTGGGCTCGGCCATCTGATTTTTGATATTTAGAGGAGACGCGTGTTTATTAGGTAGGACACGTGTTATACCAAGAGAAACATGTGTTTTGAACTGCCTTGCGGGTCTGCATAGGCTTGCTACAGGTGTTGAGAAATGAAAGCAAAAAGCACTGATGGGAGATATATTGACCAGTTATAATATTAAATTTTCGATTTAATTTCAGTGCGTTTACATTCCATACGATCACACGACAACTCAAAACACTACGAAAATTGAAATCTAATAATAATACAATATTACGGATCCAATAGAACTGGTTTCGTCGCATTCCGAGACTGTGCCTCGGACGGCTATTTTTAAATTCAATTTCAACGATATATTTTTAAAACTGAACAAAACTCTTTAAAATTCCATTTTAAAAGTTCTATCATCTTCAGTATTAACAATATAAATTTTCTGAACCTTTGAACTATTTTTAACAGACTTAAAATCAAGATTCAATATTTTACCCAATCCCGATAATTAAATTCAATAATTAATTATCCAAATAAATATTGTATAATTGAAATTAAAGTTAAAATTTAACCTTCGAATATTTAAAATAAATTAAATATTCACATTTCAAATATACAAAAATTCCGGGTCGTCACAGATTTGGTGTGAACCTTCGGATTTTCAGGAGTGTGGCTCGAGGTGGGCGATTGCTGCAGCTATGCGTTACCACCGGCCTGGAAGTGTAATTGGTATATCTACCCTGGCATCGCCTAGTTGTGCCGTGTCACCTACCCGAGTGCGCCTTCTATGAGTTTGTTTTGTACCATATCTATGGAGTGCCCTCTGACGACGCCCAGTACGGGGGAGATTATGGTACTGTATAGACTATGGGAATATATAAAATGTGTTAAGGTGGAAAATGTAAAGCCTTAACACTATTTTAATAGTTTACTTTACTTTAGACATTATTATAATAGCGTATATTACTACATAGTAGATAGTTTAACGGATCCTTAGAGGATGGTTATCCCAAACATCCTTTAAGTTACTTGTATTTCAGTTGATATTTCACTTGAGTTGGATTTATTGATATAAGAATGTTAATCCTGACTCGAGTGTTTTGTGTTTTTGCTTTACGCTCGGGTCAGACTGAGTGATACAGTATTTGAGACTCACCTTTGGAGTTGGAGCTTCACTGGAGATCCAGCTGTCTATCCAGCTTTCAGTTATTCAGTTGATTTCAGTGATGGATTCAGATTTTGTATTTGACTATTGTATTGAGACATCTATGTATTCGAGACCTCTATTGTATCTTATTTAACTCTTTATATATATAGTAGCTTCATGAACTACTATTCTTTGTTTCCGCTGCATTATTGTTATATTACTCTGTGTCTGTGATTCTGTGGTTTTTATTTACTATATATACTGATTTTTGCCAAATTTAAACTAACAATCTGATATTTTGAGCAATACAAATCCGACATGTATGGATGCGAATGGTTGAAAATTTCAGACTGTTACAGCCGCCTAAGTCAACACATTCGAAGACATGAGGAGCGGAGTGATGATTGTTCACTCCTATAAATACGACCCTAGGGATGCCATTTTAGGGGACCAAAATTTTCCCCTCTCTCATTTCATACATTTAAACCCTAAATCAAATTGGGAATTTTAGAGCAATATTGTAATTTTTGAACATTATACACATAGGATCTTGAATATAAAACAAGGACATAGCATAGCATATGTGTAACTGATTCGAACTTATGACTTGAACGTACTTATGACTTTGCATATACGAACTGTTGAGATTTTGAAATTATCATTGCATAATTGAATTCAACTCGGGGACTTCTACTTGGTCTTATCTTGCATATATGACTTCGAATATGACAACAACATCAAGAATGGATATAAAAACTTTTACTACATTATTAACATTAATGAGCCTCTTCAGGGCCTCCTCTTGAATAACCAAGTTTTCTAAACACTTTTGGGGTTAGAAAATTTATTTTCTAACAATTAATAACCTATTAACTATGTAATTAATGCGTTATATTATACGTTGTTTATGCTAATACACACACAGCCGTGCACCTAGTAAATTTCTAAGCACTTGAAGATTACGTCCTAAACTAACGTTTAAAGTCAAATCTTTAAAATTATACAAGTCTCATTTCCAAATTAACAAATAAATCCAATATCCAAAATCCAATCAACGGACTTGTATAAAAATAGAATCCAAACCCAACTTATATTATACTAAAATAACGGAATAAATCAATAATAGAAACTTACAATTTAAATGCTTTTACGCTCTATTAAACTTTTTTCACATGAAATAGACAAACATAATTTCTATTTAAATTATGGAAATAGGCAGTGCAAACTATGAAATAAAAATTCGTACCTTACACACCATTCCCAAATCAAAACCCTTAATCAGATCCAAAGGAAAAGGACAAGAAGTGGAATATAAGGTAAAATACTTAAATTGCAAAATCTACACAAATTCCATTATTTTGATATAAAATAATTGAGATCTCATTCTAAGAATTGATATTTCGCTTTGAGGGAATTTTGGAGGTTTTAATGTGATGTTTTCGTAAACTTAAATTCCCCAAGACATATATCAAATCCAAACTATACTATTCAATTACTAAAATAAGAAAGACAAATATTTCTACTCACAAAAAGTCCTCAACTCTTCCTTTTTGGATTTTTTTACGCCTACACCAATCTCTTACAGACTGGCACCTTTCTTTAGTAAAAAAAGAAAAAACCAGGCCGAACTTCTATAAAGCTGCCTGGCTGCTTCCATAGAACAATATCGCGGCAACATAGACCTAAGTGGGTTTCTTATATCCTGGGGAACCATCACAAGTACGACCGGCCTATAGAATGAGAATGTCGTGTTATCCAGTGAGCTTAGAAGACGGTGACTCAGAGCCTAGAAAAAGGTGACTCGCGCTGACAGCTGACTCCTTCTTGTTTCAATAGAAAGAACAGCCAAACCAACCCAGCTGGCTGGTCAATCTAGTGATCTTATAAATATACAACAAGGGAATTATATGCAAATTATATTCAGAAATTTAAGGATTAGAGGAGAAAAGAATTAGAAATTGAATAATAAACATTTAAAATTTCTTACTAGAAACCCTAGAATATTTTCTGAATCTTTGAGGAGAGAAACTAACAGAGCTTCATTTGGTTCTCAAAATAATTTGTGAATAAAAGTGAGGGAGCTAGGCTCTTATTTTATAGTGGCTAGAAAGCACTAGAACCATCAGATTTAAGTCGGTTTAAAATAACAAAATTCAGACCGTTAAAGTGTGAAAACCCTAGCCACCACCTACGTTCACCGGTCGAGCGCTAGCGGTCGACTGGCTAGGCCATTATAGTTATTTTGGGAATGACATTTTTACGTCGTTGATTAATTTATTTTATTCCTTAATTAACCTTTTAAAGTTAGTTTTGGTGATTACTTAACCCCCAAGTCTAATTGCTGTTACTTTTTTGAATTTCAAATTTAAGAAATATTTATCTATTTGAATTTGAATTCTATTTAAATTATTTCTAATCTGAAACTTCAAACGTCCATAACTTTTTCGTTTGACCTCCTTTTCAAAACATTATATATGGAAATTGATTAGAAAATCGCCACGAATGCAACGGCATAACTTCTATGGTCAAATTTTGACTTTTGTAATATTTCCATTTTTAGCCCTATCATATTTAATGTATATATTTATTTATTTGTTTCTTATTAATTTTTACGAAGTGTTACTGATTTACCTTCTTCCAAAGGTTAAGAATCCAACTATTATCTTGGAGTGACTACTTCACACATTCCTTTGGGAGCTCGTTTGATTCCAGATTTTTAAAATATATAGACTCTTCCCTTTATCTGGACCTATTGTACATCATAAATCGGCAATCTTGCGGGGATCTGCAATCATTAGGCTATCGGAGAACCAACTAGGGACTCACATACTATCCAACTTCAGGAACCTTCCATATGTTACACTCATGATCTTCTTAAGTCAATGCATTTCCATTCAACCTATTTCCTATGGGGTAACCATGGTAGGCGTATATCTTCAACTTAATCCATTGTTCCAACTCATAATTGGCTTATCCATCTTTTAGTGTATGGATGCAACTACTCTGTAGTCGGAATTTATTGGATTTGGCATATAATATATTTCTATTTATAGACAAAATACAATGTTCACTTAACGTTCCCAAATTTCAAGTTCGAATAATTTAAGCTCTGATACCAAATGTAACAACCCGCACCCCAATGGCCTGAATTTTCACTAAATCGAGAAACCAAGTCTTCCAAAGTATCGATCATTGATTTGGTATACTATAAATAAAAAAATAAATGCATATCATAGCACTATCAGTTTAACTCACAACAGAATAGTAAAGTATAATAGAACATATAGTTACTGACCAAGGTTGACATTTCCAAAGTTTAGTGTCCTTGTTAGTGCCGAGCATGCATTAGGAAACCTGCCCTACCACCGTTCTCGTCTTGCACCAGTATGTGTCTCTTTAAAGCTATCATGTAGGTTGTAATAAGGAGGGGGTCAGAACAACATTCCAGTGACTGGTGAATTA
Organism: Allium fistulosum; assembly: GCA_030737815.1. NCBI lineage: Eukaryota > Viridiplantae > Streptophyta > Magnoliopsida > Asparagales > Amaryllidaceae > Allium > Allium fistulosum. Next base: position 1,284,163,654 of record CM060903.1, on the reverse strand, counting down.
TACATTTTACACATAACACTAGTTTATGCTGATTATCTTCTATTACATACTATGTCTTTTAATTTTACTAAGTCGTCTCGACTCCACATGCGCATACGATACGCTCCATCTACCCAAAGTAGACTATAACAACAGATGTGTGTGTGTGTGTATAAGTACCATAATCCTCCTTTGAAGCAAGATACTATTCCCGCTAGTATTCTTAATCCGACACCTCATCGGGATCCATCATCAATGCAGCATGACGTCCGTATGCATCTCGTATTACGACTACCCGTACGCTGCACATTGGGGAGGGGAACCTGAAATGTCGACTCATTGGTGTGTCTCATCATCTTCATCTGTGTCCACCTCTCAATGGTGGTATATCCCTCGTCATGCATCCCGTATTGCCTAATAACGGCGTCACAATAGCTTAGCCATATTCTATCTCGCCTTGGAGATTTACTACTTGTCTGCTTCCGATTGTGGGCTAGCTCCACTGACTATAGATGATTCAGCTCCTTGGACTACCCCATTCGTTTTTGAAAGAACTCTTTTATGGGTTAACTAGCGTTGCCCTTAATAAATAATCTAGCAAACAACTGCGGGGGTGATTTACCTAATGTGACCTACCCTAGTAGGAGGTGTAGCCTGTTAGGTGTAACCCTGTCTTTCATGTTTGACCATGCAAGACCGATGACACACTCAATATATGTATAGCTCTTACTCCTGATTTGGTACCAACACATACTAACATAGCGTCGAACCGCTCACCATCCTATTTAGATTGCCTAACGCAATTAAGGCAATACCTTCTCCTTAATTTATTGAAGCAGACTCTACTGACGATATTCCTTCACCTATACGCAAGCGTATATACTCCATGGGTGCTATAGTTGGATATGTCCCACATCAGTATAATGTATTCACAACTACTAGTGGTCCCTTATGGTGGGCAAACATCTATTGTGTAACACTACTGACCTCGCATTCCAACACATTCTAATGACTATGTCATTCTTATCCATTTAAGTTATTTACATAATTATATAATTTACACCCGTCATTAAATGTATACTTGAGGCTATGTGCATATACACACATACACATACATAAATATATGTATGTATGTATGTATATATTTATGTATATTTGTATGTATGTATGTTTATAGATATATCTCCACTCATTCTTATTTAATTACTGTGTTTCTGTAGTTCACTATTGACAAAAATTCTTTACTTTTATATGCACTTACGTCTTATTTAATTTAAGATCATATACCACTTTCTTTTAAATATATTTTCTCATTTACTTTCCCTTACCCTCATTATTTAACTTCCTATTTCTATTCCTTTTTAACCTTTAATTCCTTACCTTATTTTAAAGGACTATATATACCCTTTTTATTGTAAATTATGACTTGTCCATCTTTTCATTTCTTTTTATTTCACTTCCGTTTACTTATATTGCACATATTCTTTTCTTAGACAATTTTTTTCACATTTATAATTATTTAATTTATCCTCAGGGATTTTCTATATTTTAATGCATTAGAATTACATTCCTCCCAAATGGAATGGTTAACACTATAAATTTCTATATATTATCCAAAAAGGGAATTTGTGTTACGTTTGGAATTACAAGGAAGTATCGTTTCATAGTTATTGGAATATGTAGTACAAAGTACGGTAAATATCCCTATTTTATACATCCCTTCTTTTTAGATGTGTTCCTTGTTATTTCAACCACTACATTTTTATTTATAAATCTGAAACTTGATAATGTGTAGAAATTCACATTGCAACATGCTATGTAATTCAATAAATTAAAACACTACTTAAATCCCCATGTTTTACTATGATAATTCAATTTATGTTTTCTATTTATTTTCATAAGTCATATTAAATTAAAAAATCTGGAACTACCGCATATTCTCTAAATTTCAACGACTATTAATATCCAATATTCTCTAGATTTACATACTTGCAACGTATAATACAAGTTATTAATAAAAGAATATGTAGGCATGGTTTAAAATTCTATTTCACATATACAATTTTAGCCTACAACTCCAATTTACATTTCAGGCATACATGAATAGATTTAAAACGATATAAATCTAATATTACATAAAAATATATAATTCACTTCCCTTTTTAGATTTTCAAATCTCTAGATCTAATCACTATTATTCCAGTTTGACTCTCTTTTCTTCCTATTTGGATTTATACACCACAAGTGTATATGGATTTATCAATGATCAAGATTAGAAAAGAGATTTAGAGTTTTATTTATATTTTAGATCCGGATTTACAATTTACCTTTTCTTTGGCGATTTGATTTGACCTTATTCTCTTCCTCAATCATCATCTACGATTCTCCAATTTTATATGGAATTTAGAATTTGGAGGAGAAGACGAAATGTTAGAGCTCTAGCATCGCTCCAAAAAGTTGAGTTTAGAAGTGAGGGTCTAGGTCTATACTTATAGGAGTTCTAATCAATGCCAGCCATTAGATTTAACTATATTAAATCGAGGTCGTTTGGCCAATTGATACTGTCGATTTTAATATGGCAACGGTCAACCACCTCTAGCCTAGCGTGGACCACTACTGGTTGACCTAGGTGCATCATTGGTCAACTTGTGGCTTGTTTTAACGTTAAATAATCTGCGTTGTTTGATTTTTGTTTGTTTTATTTCTTTGTTAAACCACCAATATAATTTCCTTCCCATTATCATTTCTTAACGTTTAAGCTAAATTTGACTGTCTGTTAACTTTAACTGACAGTAATTAATGTTAGTTAATCATTCTTATTTCTTTAAATACATATATAATTATTTATGATTTTAAAACATTAAACATTAATAATTTTTTCATTTGAACTCCAATCGAAAAACTTTATATATGAAAATTGGTCAAAAAATTGTTATAAGCACAATGGTGTGAGTTTCATAGCCAAATTTTGATGTTTCTAAAAATTCTATTTTTTATGTTATCATTTATTAATTAATTGTCGAAAAATTACAGGGTGTTACGTTCATATAGGCCCAAATAGGTCCAGGTTCAACCTAGCCAGTTTTATTTGACACCGGTACATTAGTGGGCACCACCGATCCACCGGATGTCATATTTATACTGTGCATTTTGATTTTTATTGTCTGTTTCGTTTCCATTGTTCTTTAATTCAATTTCTAAGTTTGTATTCTTCATTTTCCTTTGTTTATATATGTCAAGCACGAAATTATAGTTTCTAATTTCATATTCATGTATATACTAATCTAAACACAATTTGAAGTAATATATATTCATATAATCCTAGACTAGTTTACTATTTACTTTAACTAATCAAATTTCTCAAATTGAACATGCATATCCATAATTAAATTCATTATTAACCCTAAATTAGACCATTGACAATGATTTAATATTAAAATGCATTATACACAAGTAGAAATGATCCACTTACCAAAATCAATGCCCAATCCTCAAAATTGCCCACTTGTCCGGACTGTTGTGCTCACCAAATTCATAATTTCACAACCAAATTGCTATTAGGTTGTAGCCTTGGTCTTCCCCTTCGATTTTTCGTAGGTTTTGTTGAATTTCTTTGAGAATCAAGTAAGATATCGAGTTTTGAAGTTTTGTAGTTTAAATGGAAAAGGGGTTTCAAAAGTAGATAGGGAAGATGAAGTGGAATAGTTGTACGTATGTGAATTAGTTTTTATGTTTGGAGGGAAAACTCTTAACGGCCAATTCAAATTCAAACTTATAAACCTGACCCAAAATCCAATTACGATACGACACCTATCTTGCCCGTATCTCCTCCGTACGACTTCTAAATCAAACAAGTCAATATACAGTGTGAATAAGAAAAACAAGCCGGACGCAATGGCTCAAATCCCATTATCAAATTCCAAAGTTGGAAATATGACCCTTTTACCCCTCCAAAAATTAGATTAATTAAATTATAAATTTAAAACTAATATTATTAGATATTAAAAATACTATGGTATTAAAAAGGAATTTCTTAAAAATATAAAAAGTCGCATTAATATCTTGAGGGTAAAATTTGTTTACAACAATAAAAGACACAATACGGCCTTAAGCACCGACCTAGTAGTTACTTTTAATGAAGACAACTCTTTGAACGGTTTGCTCTTGATTGAAAACTAATTTCATACGACTTTTCATTCTCATTTTATTTTTCTCACACATAGATATGTGTCTGTGCATAAACATTTAATTATATACATACATACACACATATATATATACACACATATACATACATATATGTATATACATACATATACATCTATATACATACAGATATATATATATGTATGTATATTGTAACAACCTGAAATTATGGTCATTTGATCTTGAATATTTAATTCATTTTAAAAATTGAAATATTGGTTTTAAAAGTTAAATAATTTGGAATTCAAATATAGAGATTATTTAAATATTTTAATTGTGGAATTAATATTGGAATAGTGATTTAAAAATCGGGATTTTGAAGCTAATATTAATTTAATGGATTAAGTAGCTTATTTAACTCATTTTAATTAAATAAACAATAACACTGAATTCATTTCATAAATTTATTTGCAGTAATTAATGGTTCAAATAAATAATAAGAAGATAAATTATTATTTTTATGACTCAATTTTCATTGATGTATTTTTAATTTAATTCGTTTGATTTTTCCATAATTTTTAATTTATAAAATACTATGATTTTTCAGAATTGAATAACCGGTGTATATTATTATTGTTTTAAGGTCGCATCATTGTTCTAAGCACGACCATATTTTTGTTTTGCCATTCAGAGTCTTGACTCGGATAAAAATCTATGTGAAGGAATGTCGGAAATCATAGATCAAACATAAACTCAACCCTTAACCAATCCAACACTGCACATTTCACTTTATCCATTCTACTATTTTATCCATTCTATCAAAAACAAAGAAAACTAAAAAAATCATCTCCTTGCAAAAATCAAAACAAATCAAAGAAAAATCATAAAAATAAAAAGTAAGGATCATTGGCTTCGATATGTGTAGATCTACATGTTGATAGGGGTTTTGTGGTGTGCGTCTTCATTTTTGGGGATCGACAATAAAACATTCAATAGCAAATCAACTAGAGTTTGGATCTTGGTGGAATTTAGGTCACGTTGCCTCGAATGGTGGGTGTCGTTGGCTTAGTTGAGGCAAGAGACAGCCACGATGTCATTTTGGAGGGGTGTGACTCCTTTTTGGGTCGAGCGACATTTCATGTTCTTATAGGCCGGGGCAAAGGACGTATTCTGCTTTGGCACATCGGGTGTGACGGAGTGGTGATGAAGGTATTGTGCTCATGAAGAGAGAACTGTAGGTGATGACGGAAGTGGATTTCATTGAGTGGTGGTGGATGAATTGGTGGCGGAAGCTTTGGCCATAGTTGGTTTTGGTATAGGGTTATACATGAATGTACAAGGAGTAATTAGGGTGGGGAGGGAAGGATTAATGGGTCATGAAGAGTTTGAAAATGTAATTAGTATATAAATTAATATTTAAAATCTCAGAATCATTTTTAATGTGTAACTTTCTCAAACGAGGTCCAATCGAGATGAAACTTTTTACATTGCACTTGTAATGGCAGAGGCTACGCGATGGAAATGGTTTGGTTAAATTTGGAGCAAGTTAAGATTTGGGCTAAAATGGGACGTCGTACGATTTTGGTTCAAACTGGAACGCTTCGGTGCCAACTGGAATTTCGATGAGTATAACTCACATTTTTGGTCAATCGGTAAGATAAATAGTAGATAAATTTTACTGTTTATGTCTATTGAAATTATCGGTTGTTTGGTTAACTATTTGATGATACAAGCGATTGGAATTTAAAATTGAAATACAGAAAAATTTGTTGATAAATTCATATTTCTCACCATAGTGATATATAATTTTCAGTTATTTACCAGTTGATTTATTTAAGTTATATATCTATGATATAGATTGTTTAATGCTGACAAATTTGACTGTTTGGCCATATTAGATGTGACACCGACATATGCGGAAATTTAACATTTTTAGTAGAAAATGGTAGTTATAGAATTGTTAAGTGCTATAGTAACTATGGGCCTTGATTGAGTATTTTGAAATACTATTAATTTTTGTGGTTTGATTTGGAAAATGATTTTAAATTTGGTTGTTTTGAAATTTCTATGATATTTTTGTTTAAATGAGTTTTAAAAACTTTCCTATTTTATTTCAAATTTATTTATTTATTCTTTATAATATATATTTAAGTAAATGTTTTAAATAAGTATTTTAGAAGTACTGGTATTTATAGAAATTATTTTAATAAAAAATATTTATTTTTAAAAGAAAATTTAAAAGGATTATCTTTGTTTTAAAAGGGGGATTTGGCAAGTTTAAGGAATATAGAAATATATGAAATAATATTTGTGAATTGTTCGTATAAAATATTGTAGATTTATAAATATTATTTTATAAGTGGAAAATAAATTTATAAAAAGTGTATTATAAAAATAAAAGAAGGGTTTATAAGTTATATCTTATAAAAAGGAAATCAATATCATTTTGATAAATTGGAGAAATAAGTTCCATTTTGGAAATTTATTGAAATACATGAAATGATCGTGTTATCGAAAATAGAGGAGTTCTAAATGATATTTTGAAATTTGACTATAATTGGAGTCTGGGTTATATTTGCGGTTTAGTTTTAAAATGATAAAAAGTTTTGTAATTTTATTTAGGAAATTACAAAAAGAATTTTATAAATGAATTTGGAGTTTATAATAAGAGTTGCAAATAAGCTGAAAAATTATAAATGAGTTTATAATTAATACTTCATAAAATGGGGATTTTTATAAAAGAGTTATTTAATAATAGAGATCTGATTTTCCAAATTAACCTTCTTAATTATGGTGGTATGGAATACTCTTTTTCCCTACTTAACACTGAAGGAATACTATTTTGGTTATTATTATCTCTGTTTTAAATGACTCCGTTTTAACCAAATTTTAAGTGTGGTTTTGTAATAAAAATCTTTCTTAAGATTTATAAATATAGTTATACCGTTGAGATAAGTATATAAGTATATTTTCTAAGTATTGAAAATGCAAAGTTTTGTGAATATACTTATACTGTTAAAATAACTTTACGGGAAAAAATTTCCTAAGTTTTAAAATGGAATGGTTCGTGAATATACTTATGCAGTTGAGATAAGTATATGATATTTTCAAGTGAGGGAAAAGTGTAGAGAAGGGTTTTCTGAAATATATATTTCTAAGAAAGTATTTTTAATACAAGTGTTTGCAAAGTAGTATTAAATTAATGAAAGATTAATTTAAGAGGTCCAAAGTTGCTTTGTGCTTAACCTGTGTTATTTTCCCTTAAGGAATTAAAACTCTGGTTGAATTGTTTGTTTGTTTCATAGTTAAATAACCAACTATCAAATCTTGGCCAAATATATAACTCTGGACTTATCTAGGAGAAACACGTTAGTTACATGGAATGGTCATCTTCGATGATGTTGTACCATGCGTATAAAACTTGTCTCGTTCTCATAGGACAAAGGATAGGGAGATCCGTCTACTTAAACGGTTAGGGGGAGATCCACACTTCTACTGATTGCCTATTTATTTCCGAAAGAACCGGAGTTGAGTTTACCAAAAACTATCGAATGTTGTTTCGAAGAGACCGAGGTCGGATGAATTATCTGAAAACTACTTCGATCCAACTCAAGCATCGTATTGAAAACATTTTGAAGATGACCGGATCGAAGACGGAGTCTATTAAGGTGCAAGGCCTACTTACTACTAATCCTAAGGGTTATTCCAAAGCGGACATAGTAGAAGTAGTACCTTTGGTTTGTTCATATCCTGAACAACTTGTATGGACGAATGTTGGCACTACATTACTGCTTGGAGGGCGGTGTTAGCATTTCAAGTGGGATTGCTATATATAAAAGGTAAAACTCTAGCCTCATCAACCGAGAATGACTAAAAATAGGGGATATGTACTGTAGCACGGCTTAGTGGGTCACTCCCATTAGGGTTTATCATCACCTTTCTAGATATGCATTCATTTTATGGATTTGGTTAGAGTTCTCGATAAAGGTTGCAAAGCAATCAGGGTAATGATATATTCGGTACTCTCCAGGAAGGGGTAGGCCGGCTCTGTGTAGCAGGGGTACAAGATGTTCTTGTTGACCTCGTTAAATTTTTCTAGAGGTGTACTGTGACAGGCGGTACCCCGATAGCCTTGTCATTGATGGAATTTATTCTCCAATAAGCACCGAACGGACTTAACTGTGCCTAACTATGCTAGAACGTGAGATGCAAGCATTTCAGCTATATTCATATTTTACTTTAAACCCTGGACATTATTATAATATCAATGGATTTCTTACAGTGGTTAGGTTAGTGTAAGGTAAAAACTCGTATGTGTTTATATGCAGCATGGTCTTACAAGATACCTTTATTTTGAAAAGTTTTTATAACTTTAAAATCCATTTGAGGTGTGTTTCTCACGATGGTTTGCCAGATTGATCCGGGCGTTATTTCCTTGCAATGCTCGGGTTAGACTGAGTATATTTAAAGATTTAGCTTTGGATGCATTGGAGCTAAGGAGACGAACTGGAGCCCAAGACATATCTATGTATTTCTTTGTGTTCCAGTGCATGGTTTTGTTGTATTTATCAGAAATTGTAAAGATAGGTTGTTATAACTGTCCAAGTAGATGATAGGCTGGTTCTGATGGATGTATGTATATAAAATTTCCTTTTATAAAGATCATTATTATATTATAGATTATTCGTTGCATTATGAGACTATGTGTTGTTTAGTTTCTTCTTGTCTTCTTTTTTCTTTCTTTCCCCTAACAATCGGTCTTTCCAGCACTTGTTTATTCGACACGTGAATACCAAAGATGTATTAGTGTCGACTTCTAAGGATCGAAATGGCGGGTCGTTGCATGTGGTATCAGAGCTTACGTTGAGCGAACACCTAGGCTTTGGTGTTTGAGATAGGGTAAGTGAGGCCCTAGGATGAGTTTGTGTGTGTGTGTGTATGAGCATTTGTTTGTTAGTGCATAAAAATATTTTATATTGTCTTAATTTATCAGTTGAGTGGTTATGAATTCTGATTGATGCAGAAGGAGAAACTGTATTGAGAAGGATTTCTAAACACTTGAACAAGGCAAACTGATATAGTATTGTTTTGAAATTGGGTAAATGAGATAATTTTACCTAAATAATATTTTATATGAAAGGAATAATTTTCAGAAAATTAATATAGTTACATATGAGGTGATTTGTTGTTAGAGAATGATAATATTCAATTATTATCATTTATTGTTGATTAACTGTGCTCAGATAATTTATGGGCATTTTGTTTGGTTAAATTAAATACGAACACCTTGTGAATTCAGTTCCAAAGTTTGACTATAAAGCGTTCAATGTTAAGTTTGGATTAAAAATTAATATTAATAAAGTTGTTCATTAAAATCTAAATAATGATAAGCAATTATAGGATAATCTTATATAAGAAATGGAATTATATAAGCATGATTTATAAATATGCTTTATAGATAAATAAGGATTTAAACTGAGAATTTGAGAACTTAAATCCTGGTATTTTTGTTAATTGTTTTCAAAGTTTTAGGGAATATAGAAATAATATTATTAAAAATGTATAAATTAATAAAGATATTTAAAATGGATTTTAAATGAGAAAAAAGCACTAAACTCATTTTAGTCGCTGGAAAATAATTCTGGTGATGACTACAGCATCATCGGTCTTCATTTTCAAGTTTCTAAGTGATGGATTGCTACCATAAAAGTTTTGTTTAGGTAAAACGAAGTGCTTTAGATTCCAAAATGTTATTATTTGATATATACAAAAGAATATATATATATATATTTCAAAAATGATTTGAAATAAAAGTGGGAATTTAAATTCTGAAATTTTCAGTTAAGTGATATTGTATAGACTCATGCATTATATCCCTTAGGATAAGTGACTTTGTGCATCTCGTTTTGAAATGTTATTTGAAAATTTTATTTATTGAAATAAAATGGAATTTCTGACGATTTTGGACTGTTGGAAGTATCCAAGTTAATTGACAAAAATATAGCTAAGCGTTCTGTTTGAAATTATAAAAATATAAGTTTTGGTAACTTATAAATTTGAGAAAAACATTAAGTTAAAAAATATTTTAAATTTGTTGGATATTCTGGTTAGGTAAAACCAATTTGAAAATATTATATATATACTCTTCTAGATATAGGAGAGTATTATATTAATATGGACTTGGGTTAAGAAAATGAAATTTAACTTAGATAAAAGTTGAATGAAATGGTTAGTAAGTAAATTTAGTATTAAATGAATACTAGGGAAATTGATTTGTGATTTGAAATGAATATGGATAAAAAGAGAATTATTATAAGTTAAGAGAAATCGATTTAATAATTATGTAAGTTGTACGTAGATCATTTTATTCGCATAACTATTTCGATCCAGTTTCGAGTACATGATTTCGAGATGATTTACACCGGTTCGAGTTAGGATTTTTCACTCAATTCATGACAGCGAACACTTGATACGGATTTTTGATCTGATTCTTAAGTTTTCTTTCATAGTTAACGACTATGTAAGGAAAATAGAGGTTTCGAATCAAGAAACCAGATCGAAGTCTGTAGTAGAGTGGTTGAGTGAACAATACTAGTTTGGAAATGAAATTGTATGGTTGAGCGAGCGATCAGATTTTATATTGCGTACGGATGACATATGTACATCGTACGGACTTTAATATAATTATATGTTTTGACATTAGAAATTGCAAATTATATGGCTATAAGTATATGGTTGGATATTATGTATAAGTAAGATGTAGGTTCATGGAAGCAAAGACTAGTTGATGCTTTTGGTTTCATCAGTATAGTTTGTTGCCCGACTAATAGGTACATGTTAATATTGTTGTTTGGTTTGATGGTTTTATGCCCAGTTATGGGAGGCCTCTTGGCTTTTGATTTTCTTTTGTTGGTTTGGACCCGTAGTAGCGATTTATAGTTTTTTCCGATCGAGCCGTGTAAAGGAGACACTGCCAAATATTTTCCTAACTTTAAAGACTTGGAGAATTAATAATTCTTTTCTAAAAATTGATTTTGAAAAGATTAAGGGTTAGAGTCATTTTTCTTACTTTGAGAATTTCGGGGACGAAATTCTTTTAAGGGAGAAGAATGTAATGACCCAGAATTTCGATCATTTGATTTCGAATATTTAATTCATTTTAAATATTAAAATATTGGTCTCAAAAGTTAAATAATTTAGAATTCAAATATAGAGATTATTTAAATATTTGAATTGTGGAATTAATATTGGAATAATGATTTAAATCGGGATTTTGAAGCTAATATTAATTTAATGGATTAAATGGCTTATTTAACACATTTTAATTAAATAAATAATAACGGTGAATTCAGTTTGTAAATTTATTTGTAGTAATTAATGGTTCAAGTAAATAATAAGAAGATAAATTATTAATTTTACGACTCATTTTTTATTGACATATTTTTAATTTAATTTATTTGATTTTTCCATTATTTTTAATTTACAAAATATTAAAGTTATCGTTTGACGATTTTTGGCAAACGATAGTGTCTTTGTGATTTTTCATAATTGAATAACAAGTGTATATTATTATTGTTTTAAGGTCCAATCGCTGTTCTGAGTGCGACCGTATTTTTGTTTTATCGTTTGGAGTCCAGACGCGGATAAAAATCTACGCGACGGAATGCTGGAAATCACAAATCAAATATAAACTCAACCCTTAACCAATCCAACACCACACATTTCAGATTATCCATTCTACTATTTTATCCATTCTCTCAAACACAAAGAAAAGTAAAAAAATCCTCTTTTTGCATAAATCAAAACAAATCAAAGAAAAATTGTAAAAATAAAAAGTAAGGATCTTTGGCTTTGATATGTGTAGATCTACATGTTGATAGTGGTATTGTGATATGCGTCTTCATGTTTGGTGATCGATAGTAAAGCAGTGAGTAGCAAATCAACTACAGTTTGGATCTTAGTGGAATTTATGCGACGTTGGCTCGAATGGTGGATGTTGTTGGCTTAGTTGAGACAAGAGACAGCTGTGGTGTCATTTTGGAGAGGTGCGGCTCCTTTTTGGGTCAAGCGACAGTTCGTGGTCGCGACAGAGTTAGTATTTCGGAATACTATTCATTTATGATTTGGTTTGGAAATGGTTTGATTTGGGAAATGATTTTAAATTTGATTGTTTTGAAATTTCTATGATATTTATATTTAAATGAGTTTTAAAAAGTTTTTTATTTTATTTCTAATTTCTTTATTTATTCTTTATAATATATATATTTAAGTAAATGTTTTAAATAATTATTTTAGAAGTATTGGTTTTTATAGAAATTATTTTAATAATAAATAATTATTTTTAAAAGAAAATTTAAAAGGATTATCTTTTTTAAAAAAGGGGATTTGGCAGGTTTAAGGAAGATAGAAATATATGAAATAATATTTGTGAATTGTTCGTATATAATGTTGTAGATTTATAAATACTATAAGTGGAGAATAAATTTATAAAATGTTTTATAAAAATAAAAAAGGGTTTATAAGTTATATCTTATGGAAAGGAAATCAATATCATTTTGATAAATTAGAGAAATAAATTCCATTTTGGGAATTTATTGAAGTACATGAAATGATCGTGTTATCGGAAATAGAGGAGTTCTAAACGATATTTTGAAATTTGATTATAATTAGAGTCTGGGGTTATATTTGGGGTTTGGTTTTAAACTAATAAAAGGTTTTATAATTTTATTTAGGAAATTTATATAATGAATTTTGTAAATGAATTTGGAGTTTATAATAAGAGTTGCAAATAAGATGAAAATTTATAAATGAGTTTATAATTAATATTTTATAAAACGGGGATTTATATACAAGAGTTATTTTATAATAGAGATTTGATTTTCCAAATTGACCTTCTTAATTATGGGGTTAGGGAATACTCTTTTTCCCTACTTAACACCGAATTAATAGTGTTTGGGTTACTACTATCTCTGTTTTAAATGACTCTGTTTTAACCCAATTTTAAGTGCGGTTTTGAAATAAAAATCTTTCTTATGATTTATAAATATACTTATACCATTGAGATAATATTGAAAATGCAATGTTTTGTGAATATACTTATATTGTTAAAATAAGTTTATGGGAAAAAATTTCCTAAGTTTTAAAATGGAATGGTTCATGAATATACTTAGGTAACTGAGATAAGTATATGATATTTTCAAGTTAGGGAAAAGTGTAGAGAAGCGTTTTGTGAAATATATATTTTTGAGAAAGTATTTTTAATACAAGTGTTTGCAAAGTAGTTTTAAATTAATGAAAGATTAATTTAAGAGGTCTAGAGTTGCTTTATGCTTAACCCATGTTATTTTCCCTTAGGGAATTATACCTCTGGTTGAATTGTTTATTTATTTGATAATTAAATAACCAACTATCAAATGTTAGCCAAAATATAACTCTGGAAATATCTAGGAGAAATACATGAGTTACATGGCATAGTCATCTTCGATGATGTTGTACTGTACGTATAAATCTCGGCTCGTTCTCCTAGGACAAAGGATAGGGAGATCCATCCACTTAAACGGTTAGGAGGTGATCCCCGCTCTTATCGATCGTCTGTTTATTTTCAAAAGAACCGGGGTTAAGTTTATCGAAAACTATCGAATGTTATTTCAAAGTCACTGGGATCCGATGAATTATCTGAAAACTACTTCGATCCCACTCAAGCGTCATATTGAAAACATCTTGAAGATGATGGGATCGAAGACGGAGTCCATTGAAGTGCAAGGGCTACTTGCTACTAATCTTAAGGGTGATTCCAAAACAGATGTATTAGAAGTAGTGCCTTCGGTTTGTTCATATCTTGAACAACTTCTATGGACGAATGCTGACATTGCATTGCTGACTAGAGGGCAGTGTTAGCATTCCAAGTGGGATTTTACATATCAAAGGTAAAATGTAGTCTCTAGCCTCATCAATTTGGAATGACTAAAATAGGGGATATGCGGCAGGGCTAAGTGGTCACTCCCGTTAAGGTGTATCATTGCCTTTCCAGATATGCATTCATTTTATGGATTTGGTTAAAGCTCTCGGTAAAGATTGCAAAGCAACCGGAGTGATGATATATTCGGTACTATCCAGGAAGGGGTAGGCCGGCTCTGTGTAGCAGGGGTGCAAGATGTTCTTGTTGACCTTGGTACATTTTTCTAGAGGTGTACTATGAAAATAGGTACCCCAGTAGGCTTGTCATTGATGAAATCCATTCTCCAATAAGCACTATACAGACTTAGTTGTGCCAATCTCTGCTGGAACATGAGATGCAAGCATTTCAGCTATATTCATATTTTACTTTAAACCCTGGATATTACTATAATATCAATAGATTTCTCACAGAAATGGTTTGGTTATCATAAGGTAAAAACCCGTCCGTGTTTCTGTGCGGCGTGGTCTTACGAGATATCTATATTTTGAAAAGTTTCTATAACTTTAAAATCCATTTGAGGTGCGTTTCTCACGCTGGTTTACCAGACTGATCCGGGCATTATTTCCTTGTAATGCTCGGGTTAGACCGAGTATATTTAAAGATTTAGCTTTGGATGCATTGGAGCTCGGGAGACAAGCTGGAGCCCAAGATGTATCTACGTATTTCTTTGTGTTCCAATGCATGGTTTTGTTGTATTTATCAGAAATTGTAAGGATATGTTGTTATAACTGTCCAAGTAGATGATAAGCTAGTACTCTGATGGATGTATGTATATAAAAAATTTCTTTTATAAAGATCATTGTTATATTATAGATTATTTGTTGCATTATGAGATTATGTATTGTTTAGTTTATTCTTGACTTCTTTCTTCTTTCTTTCTCCTAACAATTGGTTTTTCTGGCACTTGGTTGTTCGACACATGAATATCGAGGATGTATTAGTGTCAACTTCTGAGGATCGAAAAGGCGGTTCGTTACATATATGTATATGTATACATGTGTGTGTATATATATATGTATGCTGGACTCATGTTTTTTGGTGTTTTTTCAATAGTAGTTTTGTGGATTGGATTGCTAATGCTATGGTGATTCTATGGATGGATGGTTGATGGTGGATTGTTGTGATTGGTTACCTTTTGATGGCAGACCATGGTTTTTATTTTTTGCGCTTGCTTATGGCTCTTCGACTTTAGGGATGTTGTTCTTCTATTATTTTGCCTCCATTGATCTGCTTTGATTGTTCCTTTTGTGTGAATGGAACTACTGCCGAACTTTTAATTGTTCAATGGACGATATAGCTTATTGGATTTACATTTCTAATGGCTTCTTAATATGATTTAGTTTTGAAGTCTAAGAGGAGTTCTTCTTTTTCATTGTATGAGGATGTTTTTGCTACTTGTCAAGTTTGTTTATAGCACATTTTTTAAGTGTCGATAAAATTAGTCGGACGTTCTTCTCCTCTTGAGAATCGCTCATTTTCATCAAAAAATAAAATTAAAACCAAATCAATGACATTGAATAGTGCTCGGTTAGAATCAAATCAGTGGCCTTTAACAAATATAACAAAAAAATTAATTAATACTCAAGTTAAAATTAGACTCGTTAGAGCAGTTAATAGAAAGTAGAAAATTAGACGTCCATAAATTTGGAGTAAAATTATTTAAATAATATTGAATGGCACATTATATATGTGCATTAAAACATGTTGTTCGCAGCCATTTCTTTCCACGCTCCCGTTGGCAATGCATCCGACGCCCCAATGTTTCTTTCCCTAAGCCCATTCATGTCGTCATTGAATTTTGATCCATTAGCTATATTAATTAATATAACTAATAAAATTTATATTTTTATCAATTTCTAAAATTAATAACTTGTGCAAATGAGTCCGTTTGAGATGCCATGCGTTGTGAACGTATCAAAATGCTCCACATTATGGAGTTGGTTTGAACTCGAGCAATTTACAATTTTTCAATTTATTTTTCAATTTATTTATTTATTTTTGTAAATTATCGATACATATTATTTATTAAAAAATAATTAATAAATAAACTATAAATCGATTAAATTAAAAATCACAACTTAAATACTCCGCTCAAATACCATGTTCGTTGCGTCAAACACATTCCTCATTCACTCAACTTCCTCGCTCAAATTCTCTATTTCTGTTCGTTGCAAATGCACCCCAAAACTAACATAATCATGTATTAGCAATTCTCCACCAATTTAACCGAATGCAATTCTATATTCTCCCCATTCACTCTTCTTTTTTCTCTTTTTTCCTTGACTTTTTAATGTCTGCCATGCCATGCATTCCATCCTATCCTACTGCTCCTCCTTTACTTCCTTCTGCCCCATCCATTCCTTCTCCTTCTTCGTCATGTCCCATCAATCACCTCTCCTCCTCCACGCCCTCCTGATCCACCTCCTCCATGCCTGGTCCATCCCTCTGCTCCTCTTTCTATGTCTTGTTCCATCTCTGTATCTTCCCTCCCTGGCTTACTGCCCCTTCCATCTTCATTTTTTCTTCTCTGTTTAAGACCTTGCCACGCCACGCTAGATCTTACACTCCAAGGGATTTCAATCTGAACTATGTTGGAACAGCCCACTCTCCACCTCAAGAAGTCATTAATAAAGGTATTGAATTTTGGAAAGGATTGTTTAGTTGGTTTTTTTTGGGAGATAAATTAAACTACATGGCTGTTGTATCTCATCTAAAGCAGTATTGGAAACTTAAGGGTTCATATGATGTAAAAAGTGATGGTGTAAATTTTTTCTTTAAATTCAATTGTGAAGAAGATAGATTAAAAGTTCTGCATTCGGACCCTCTCTTTATTAGAGGAAAAATGTTTGTTATAACTTCTTGGAAGCCTGCATTTGGATCAGTGCAAGCTCAAGTCAAGAATGTGCCGATATGGGTTCATTTCTACAACATTCCTCACTTAACATGGACTTTAATTAGCATAAATTGGCTTGCCTGCCATATCGAAAGATCAATGTGCTTCAATGAAGCCACGGAAAAGTAAGAAAAACTTGATTACGCTAAGTATTTGATTGAAATATTGCCAAATAGAGAATTGTCAGAATTCATATTTGTTGGAGAAGGTGATTGTCAAAAAGTATACGTTGAGTATGCATGGAAACCCCTGATATCTACTCTATGTCATGCATTTGGTCATTGCAACAGACAACTATGACATGCATGCTAAAATTACAAGCACTGAAACTATTAAAGAAACTATTGTGAAATCTTCAAATATCACTCACATTTCATCTACCACAAATGAAACTTCTCAAAAACAACATCCTATTCAGACAAAACAAACTAACCAAACAAAAGTGAAAGCCCAAACACAATTCTGGAAAGTTAAGCCTAAAGTTAACTCAAGTGATAAAGTAACAATTCAACCTCCCAACAATGAGAAAACTTCAGTCATAAATGATGAAGAGGAAGTTCAATATCAGCCGA
This sequence comes from Allium fistulosum, assembly GCA_030737815.1. Classification (NCBI taxonomy): domain Eukaryota; kingdom Viridiplantae; phylum Streptophyta; class Magnoliopsida; order Asparagales; family Amaryllidaceae; genus Allium; species Allium fistulosum. Next base: position 1,284,146,106 of record CM060903.1, on the reverse strand, counting down.
AATTGAAAATACAATTATACATCTATTAACTACTGATTATAACAACTAGCAAATTCCAACTGCTGACATCACTTCTACCAATCCTTTTGTTGTCCTTCAAGATTTAGAGAAAGGAGAGTTCCTTGTTTCTCAAGTTAAAAATGCTATTCAACAAATTTTTGATAACCCTCTTCCTCTTTCTTCCCCACTTAACGTCAATAGTAAAAACATCACCGATATACTCATCCTCCTTATTTCAAAAAATAAACAATCAATGAATGACTCATCACCAATTAATCTTTTGAACTCCATCAAGGATAATTCTTGCATGTACACAAATCCCAATCTCTCTCCTCGTGTGCAAACTCGAATTGTTTCAGCTTTTCAATCTACAATTCTTTAATCTAGCCATGTGCATGTGGTCAACATGCATACTTCCCCTATGCATGTCCCCCATGTGCTTCTTTCAAGTCCTTGTTCTAATCTTAAACCCCCTGATTCAATCCTTCTTTTTCCTCCTGGCGTTCCCGCTTCTCCTTCTACTGCCCATATTAATGCCTTGAATGCTGCTTCCTTTTTTGATTTTGATCTCACTGCTAAACCAAATCAAAATCTTCCCAGCAAAATATCCCTTACTAAAATTTCTAAAGAATCAGACAAAAACATGGGGATTGAATTCTCTAATGAACAAATCATTCCCCAAATCTCCAAAGTTCCTATCAACAATGCTTCCCCCAAAATCACCAGGCAATCTGCCAACAAAAATAAGAATATATCATGTTAGATAATATTGGCTTTTGGAATGTTAGGGGTGCTCATGATAATACCAAAACTCATGAAATAAAACATCTAATTACTGAAAATCACCTCCATCTGATTGCGCTATGTGAAACCAAACTTAATGTGGATTTAACTTCTAAAATCGCAAACCAGATTGCTCCTTCTTGGTCTAGCACTCATAACCTCAACTACGCACCTTATGGTCGTCTCCTCATCCTTTGGAATCCAAATATATTTCACATTTCTAGCACATTGACCCATAAGTTATTCATTGTTGTCTTTCCTATCTTCCCACTAACATTTCAATCAACATTTCTTTTATCTATGCTGAAAGTTCGAAAAATTCAAGACAACTTCTCCTTAACATCCTTCCTTCATTGCAAAATCATCAAATGCCTTGGTTGTGCTTGGGGGATTTTAACTATATGCAGCCATTTTAAAAAAAAACAGGTGGAAACCCATTGATATTATCTAATATAACTCCTCTTAATCAAGCTATAATTCTATCTAATCACCTTCAAATTCCAAAATCAGGTTCCATTTTCACATGGAACAATTGTAGTAGGACAAGTAATAAAATTTTCTGTAAGTTGGACCGATCATACATGAATGCTTTTGCCTTTACTGCGTGGCCAAATCTTATTTTTTACTTTCCTACGCCCCTCCTATCTGACCACAGCCCTATAATTTTGAAATGTGGCATGACAGCCATTAAAGATCCCTCTTGTTTTAATTTTTTTAATATTTCGACTAAAGATTTGGAATTTTTGTCTATTGTTCATCAGGTTTCGAATTCTTCCATATATGGAAATCCAATGTACATCCTTCAAACGAAATTGAAGCTCACCAAACTTAAGCTAAAGGACTGGTCTACTCTCAAATTTGGCAAGGGGAATTTACTGTCTAATAAATTACATGAAGAGCTTCTTGTTCAATAAAATTTATTGCAAGTTAATCCTTCTGATAAGGATATTTCTGACAAAGACCTCTCTCTCTCTCTCTCTATACAACTGATATCAACGATTGAGCTTGATATGACCAAGCAAAAAAACAAGGATCTTTGGAGTAAAGATGGAGACAGGAACTCAAAATATTTCCATAGCTCTGTCAGAGTTAAAAAAAGATGGTTATGTTATTCATACCCTAAAAGATGAATATGGAACTCTCCTCAATGCTCCTTCTAATGTTAAGGAAGGTTTTCTCAGTTATTTCACTCATATTCTAGCTGATCCTCATTCTTTGAATGGTGACTTATCTCCTCTTCTCCATCTGAACCTTCCTACTATCTCTGATTCTCAAACTAATATGCTTATTCAGTAAATCACACATGAAGAAATCAAACAAGCCTTTTTAATATAAAGCTAACATTCTGGAGGTACTGATGATTTCTCTGTACATTTCTTTCGGGCTACTTGATCCGTTATTAGCTACGATTTCATCAATGCCATCTTACATTTTTTAAAATCCAATACTTTGCTCTCCACATTAATCATACAAAGCTTGCTGTCATTCCAAAATCAGGCCTCCCCTCAGGATGTCACTCAATTTCATCCAATAACATGTTGTAATGTTATTTATAAGTGGTATATCTAAAGTTATTTCTGCTAGAATGAAGGGATGTCTCAATCATATCATATCCCACAATCAAATTGGGTTTTTTCCTGGAAGATCAATCTATGAAAACATCCTCCTTTCTTAAGAGCCGATGAAAGGTAATAAGAGGAAAGTAATTTCTTCTAGATGTGTCCTCAAGTTAGACATTCAGAAAGCTTATGACATGGTTAGTTGGTCTACTATAATTTATGTCCTATCAAAGATGAACTTTCCTTTGCCTTTTCTTGCCTGGTTGCACACTTGTATTTCAAACAGTTAAGCTTTCTTTGTCGTTGAATGGTGAATCTTTTGGCTTCTTTTCCTCCTCTCGAGGAATAAGGCAAGGTGCCCCAATTTCTTCTTACTTATTCATTTCAGTCATGGAGCTGCTCACTAGTCTTGTTAATCAGCAGGTGGATAGTAAGAAGATAGAAATTCATCCTAAGTGCAAAGAACATAAAATAATTCTCTGATGTTTGCAGATGATCACCTTATTTTCACTAAGCCCAATCCTCATTCCATAACAAATTGCTTCAATATGTGGACAATTTTAAAGCTATGATTGGTCTCCAGATTAATAAACAGAAATCTCAGATAGCAATAACAGGTTTAACTGATACTACCTCTACTGAAATTCTCACTCTTTCAGGCCTACTCCCCCTAGATTCTGATGTTATTTACTTAGGAGCTCCTATGTGTACTACTAGAGTTACTACAGCTCAATGCTTGCCATTATTTGAAAAAATCATTGCAAAATTAAATACCACGCCGAACAATAAATAATCTCAAGGTGTTAGGCTTGTGATAATCAAAAGTGTGGTCACCGCCATGTGTTTTTACTATTTCAGAATCTTTACCATTCCTTTTAAGCTGATTTCTAAGCTTAATAGAGCTTTCAATCACTACCTATGGCATGGTAATCCTTTTTCCAATAAACTTATCCCTGTAGCTTATAAAAAGTTCAAATACCATTTAAATTTTGGGGGCTTGGCATTATAGATCTGAAATTTTGGAACCAAGCGACTGCCACTCGTTACACCAGCCTAATTCTCAATAAGAGCAATAGCTTATGGACCTCATGGAACATTCATTGAATTAAGAATTTTTGGACCACCAATATTCCTCCTTATGCAAGTTGGTTATGGCGAAGTATTCTCAATCTAGGAGATATTATTCTTCCCATGATCAGATGTTATCACTTTGATTCCTTTTGGCATTCTCCTTGGAGTAGTCCTGGCATTATTCTCTCTAGAATTATTAATTACAATCTTCACTCTCTAAGTACTATTCTGAGGCAGCTCAAGCTAATGACTACATGTATGATGGCCAGGTTACATTACCTCACTCAAGCATCCTTTTGGTAGAACCATGTGGAGCGCCATCCAAAGTAATTTCTTCCAATTAATTGATAGCAATACACAGTAGAATAAAGGTAATCACTCTATCTCCTCCGTGTATAAAGCCATGTTAAATAGTCACCAACCTATCCTTTTCCCTTGGAATAGAAAAATTTGGAAATCTAGTTCTAAACCTAAAGAAAACGTATTGCTGTGGAAAATCATCAACAATGCTGTTCACACCCAAGACCACTTGACGAACAAGCAAATCATAAACTCCTCAACATGTTTTTTGTGTTCCCGAGCTTCTGAGAACATAGGACACTTATTTTTCAACTGTTTGTATGTACATAACTTATGGAAAAGACTCTTATCTCATCACAATCTTCATACGTCTGTTAGGAATCATGAAGCTGAATGGATCACGAATTTTAAGGCCACGAGATGGCGAACTACATCTGCGACCCTGCTTTTGAAACTGCTGAAGACGACCATCCTCGTAATACGAAAGGAAAGGAACGCCAGATTTTTTAATGGTTTAAAGCTTTATGTTGCTACTTTATTTTCGAAGGTTCTGCATGCATGAGGTGGCTTAGGTTTTTTTCAATTAATTCCTCGGCGTTGTGAAGGCTGGGCTTTTTTTGGTATTCCTTTTATTTCCTTTTTTATTTCTCTTGTTTTCGCTTTTGTTCTTCCTTTATTTTTGTTGTAACCTTCTTTTCTTGTAATAAATTATTTTTGTTGTAACCTTCTTTTCTTGTAATAAAAGTGGACGGTCCACTATAAAACCGACTTGCTTTGCAAAAAAAGAAAAATAACAAAGATGCGATTTGCTCAAAAAATACGATTCGAATGAAAAGAGTATCAATACTTTGCAACAAAATAAGTACTTCAAATTGATATAACAAAACGGTGAAAACTTGCTACCAAGAGCATGCTTTTTTTTCCCGCTGGAAGAATAGAACACTTCTTATTGTCTAGTTATCATCATATTTCCTCATAAAATAATCAACCGATACATAGAGTATCACAAAATTGTTTATATTCTAAACATCTGAAATAAAATAGTAAATTGTAAGAGAATGATTATGAATAGAAGTACTGAAAGTAAAATAATGAGAATAAGAAAAGCATACCATTACCATCATATTTCAGGATAATATAATAAAAAGATACATAAAGAGTATCACCACATTGTTTCTATTCTAAACAACCAAAATAAAATAATAAATTGCAAGAGAGAATTATTAACAAAACAAGTGAAACTAAAATAATGAGAAGGCCGATACCGATAAAAGCATAATCTTATATCTTGTAAGATAATGATCATCAAAATTTGGGGAAACGACCTTAGGGTTTGCAAGTCAAGAAACTAATACGAGATAGCAATAGTCGTCATGTAACGAACTGACGATTCTTGATAAAACAAATGGAATAGAGAAAGACGGGTGATTTAGTGTTTTCTTTTGAAGAAGGATAGAAAGATTTGAGAGTTGACTAATGATGGAAAAATGTAGGGCTGTTATGGTAACGGTAAATCTACCATTACCATACCATTACCAGCCAATCGGTTACCATTTTCGAGTGAAATCGGTATACCAGTTTAATCGGTATGGTAACGGTAAATTTACCATTTTCTACGGTAAATCATCGGTAACATTTCTTCAATACCAACGGTAATGGTAATTTTACCAGTCATTTACAATACATGTATATTCATGTAACATGCTTTATTATAGACATTTAGAATCAAGCAAATGATTAAATTTAGTTTATTAACCAGGTGAAATAATGTTAAATACACTTCACTTGTTTCTCATTTATGTCTTTTGTTAAGTAACACTATAAATTATATAATGAAGCACCGTTTTGGTGTGAATCCGTGTTATGTTACTAACCTTTTTTAGATAAACGATAATTTACCATTACCAATGTAACGGTTACCAGATTATCGATATACCAATCTTCGGTATACCAACCTATCGGTAACGATAAGCAATTTTCGTTTACCAGTAAAAATGGTACGGTAACGGTATTTGTAAAATGGTAACGGTAACCACTACCATAACAGCCCTAGAAAAATGTAAATGACATATTTTAAATTTCAAAAATTTCAAAAGGACACAGTGTAAAATCCATAGATTGTACTTAAGAGATATAGCCAAAAAAGCACGTAAATGTATCGAACTTCATTAAATTCAAGGAAAGACTATCAGGCGGTCTTCAAAAACATACACAATTTCATATTCAGCAGAATCAGACATTCATAAGACAACATAAATGCTAAAAGACACGACCAAAACATAAAAATACAACCAATATACAAGACAATAATCCAAATGTTGAACAACAACCCCACACAAATAACCCCAAGGCCAAGAAATTATTTTCCTGATAAGTTTAGTCCGCTTTGCACTACACAAAAACAGCAACATGTCACAAATTGGAATCTTGATCCATCAATCAATTTGATGTAAACAACTAAATCTACCAAGTCTACTGAAATAAATTAGTTAGCAGGAAAAGCAACCGTGAAACTCGCTAACAGAAATGAATACCAAGTATATTTATATATAGATTATGAAAAGCAAAAGATGAGTTAACCACGAGTCAAGTCAATATCAAGTGAATTCCTCATGTCCATCTGCCTTGAGACAGGCCACCCACCCATCAGTGAACTTAGAGGCGTACTTTGATCATCGCTTATTGGAGGTTCTTGTTCATGACTTGATGATTCTTGATCTGTTTTGATGGGTTTTTTCTTCATTTTCATGCCACCATATATGAAACTCCCCACAACCACCTGCATGTATTAGCAAATAATAATAGTACTATATATAGTGAAAAATGAAAATAAACAAAGAAGAGAACATCAGATGTTACAGTTTACGCACATATGTGTTGAACTTTGCACCAACTTAAAAGCTATCGGTCGAAACAGTTGTTGAAAATGTGCAAATATGTGTTGAAAAATTAAACAATCATAAAGTCCATAGGCAAGTTAGTTTTGTTTTGTTTTGGAATTTACCAAGCTGGTTTTATTAAATGCATGGGAAAAACGTAAAAGCAAGAATTATTGTGATGAACTTACAATTAGAATTGTTCATAGAAACTATTTGTTCACACTTCATGCAGGTGATACAGCCATCATGTTTATTTGGTACGTGTACTGCATCGGCCAAAAATTCGTACAAGTATCAGACTTGTGTACGAAATACACGTGCAAACAATTAAAGTGTAGTATCAAAATTTTAAATTTTGATACAGCAGGCTGTATCAAAACCTTTTTCGGTATGAAACAATACATCATATTGCAAGTAATTCTCCAGTGGCAGTAATATCTGCATAAGCAAATAAGTTAGTACTACTGCTATCCGCTGTGAATCAACTGGTAATTTTTTATATAACAAAATTATAATATCAGTTTCAGCTTTAACCACTTGAACTCGATTCTGATTCTAACCATTTTCTATTTGAAAGATCTTGATTTAAATGTAAATTTTAAACCAAGTCACAACCGTATTTTTAATACCATCCGTCCACACATGACATATACATATATCTGTATTTCAAGACATGAATTTTTTGTATAATACAAATATAATAATAATTTGAACTTTTAATCACTCGATTATAATTCTAATCCTAATCATTTTGTATTAAAGGAAAAAAACAAATCTAATGTTAGATATATGTTTATTTCAAAACTGAATCATGACAGTCTATTTCTAATGCTCATTTAATTTTGATTTACATATACATGTTCTTTTTTAATCATTTTTTTGAAAGAACAGTCATCAAAATTAAATTGTAGAATCAAAATCAGGATGATGTGTTTTGATCACACGTTTTTATATACACGGCCTACGCGTCACTTTGGAAAAAAATAATTTAAACATAGCCTAATTTCCTGCAAAAAGATATTGTAATTTTGAATTGAAATTATATGGAAAAGAAAAGATAATAACATTTGTAATCAAATCTATTCCTAGCAAATCATTTTTTTCTAAAGAGAAATGCTGATTTTTTTTTTTAAATTGTGAACAAATATATTTTTCCTCATCTTCGACCAAAAAAAAACACTCCCTGATTGTCGGTTTAATGTAATAGAATGCAACTCTTTTCTTAAATAAAATTCTTTCCCATAGCCATATTACAATATTCCACCTTCAAACCTAACTACAAAAAATCACTTTCGATAGAACTCATTGGCAAAAAATATCGCTTTGGATAGAACTCAATAGTAAAAAAATATCACTTTGGATAGAACACATTGGCAAAAATTCTCAAACCACGTTATGTGTTATTATTTCTTCTCCGTTTTTCTATTATTTAGGATTGGACAATGATTCAGCAAAAATAATTTAACACGGTTTCAGGTGTTACTTGCTATATTAGCCCTTTTTTTAACCCTTCAAAAAAAGAAAACAATGAAAAAATTACAAGGATGGATGCGATTTCAGATCATACTTGCTCATTACATTTATTTTTTCAATGGCAGAAAGTGAAATCTCTACTAAATCATAAAAGAAAATAGAGAATACATTTCAACGCCCATCAACAGTGTCTTGTTACAATGTATTAGTAGTAAAGTGAATCGTTACATAGAAATTCAACTATCGTCATCTCAACCATATTAGATATTTTGTATTTACCCTCTTGAATTTTTCTGAAAGGAAAAAGGGAAGAGAGGAATATGAGAGCAAAAGAAAGAAAGTGGACAAATGCCGCTTCCAAATACCATAATTGCCATGATTCAAACTAAAAATAGTTGATGCATACGCATGCGCACATCGTGTGTGCTCATACAGTAGTGTTTTTGTAAAAAAAAATTGACACTAGCCTAACATTTTTAGTTTTAAAAAAAATCTTGTGCTGGAAAAATTAAATCTGTTTTTGTGTGTGAGAAAATCTATTTGGGATGACACAAGTGGTGACACAAAAGATGTCAACCATTGGATCTCCCCCTGAATTCAAACCCCCAATGAGATCCAATGATCAACATCTATCGTATCCCCATAAATTTTTACACTTACATTTCATACTCGAACTAATGACCATTGGATCAAAGTGACTTCGGTCAACAAGAAGAATCAATATCCCTCCATATTTTAGGCCTTTTGTAACCCTTAATATTGGTCACTGGATTAAACGAGTGGATGAATTTAATGTGAATATTCAATACTTCCTTTCATACTTTATAGTCTCTCTCTCTCTCTCTAACTCACTGAAAATATTACTTTGGTATGACTTACTGATGTTTCGAATTGATTTGCTAACAAGATATGTTAAATGGAACTTTTGAGTAATCATAAAAGAACTAAAAGTAAATAAAATACATGAACAGGAGTTGCTGCTCTTAACAATCCACCAACAACACCACCAACAACACGACCATCAGGGCTTGAAAGGCTAACATTAAGACCCCCTGTACGCCCTTCATCTGTTTGTATGAATGAACCAGATAAACATAGTATATCATATCGCCCCTGCAAAATTATATGATAAAGCATTGTTGTTATAAACTTCTCATACAATTCTGATGCGCTACAAAATTAATAAGCATGCATTTATCTCTTATAGTACATGCCCGAAAAGGGAGCAGTGTTCAAAATTTTGACTGCCAACATCTTAATCTCATACCATCCAACATGAAACCAATTTTCAAAAGGATCCAGATATTTTTGTCACAAAGACGAAATAATCAAAGATGTTGATGAGTATCAGGACCAAGCCAGCTCCTTTTATAGGTTGCTTTATATAACAATAATAAATCCAGGACCTTCATTTTTATTTTTCCTGCAAACTTTTGATATATTATTTCTTTGTGCTGTTCAAATTATAGTCCATAGTATAAGCAATTGACTGCTCTGGTTTCCACCAAATGTAATCAAAACAATGAAATAAAAATACTACATATGAATATGAGTAAATTCAGATTCAGTAACTTCCAGAGTTTACTGTATGATTTGCTGATACATAGATACATGCATGCATGCGTGGGTGCATGCATGTACACTGTGTGTGTGTGTGTGTTCGTGCTGAGAGAGAGAGAGAGAGGGAGAGAGGAGAGATTTGGTCGATATGTATGTCCAAGGGTCGAACCCTTCTATATAAGTGTGTGAACGCTCATGTGTGTGTGAGAGAGAGTGGGAGACTATTTTTTTCCCAGATAATCAATCATTAACAGATTACTACCCTACACTCAACATCCCCACGAACAATGAAATTTAGCCAGAGATTGCCCGATAGTAACATAGCATCTGGTTTTGCATCTGTCTCGAGTCTGGACAAATTAAATCAAATATTACCTTGTTCTACTTTAAGACTGCTACGTATAATATATTGTTACTTCTCTTCAAATAAGAAACTTTAAATCTATATGTTGTTCGAGGCGGGGCGTTGCAGTAGGCGCTAAGAGTGACCTTAGAGTCCAAGCGAAACCTAGGCGGATCCTGGACGAAAATAAGCATTCGCCATATAATTTGGTATAACTATAAAATCATTAACTACATATTGTATGAAACTTATTTGTTTTGATTATATCATCACTATAAATTACTTTATTATATTCAATACACGCACACAAAAACTCTCTCTTATATTCATCAATAAATTTCAAAATAAATCAAATACGCCATCATAGTTCACAGAATAACAAAATTATGCATGATAAGCCATGACTATAACTATGAAAGCTTCAGTTTATTATACAATAGAATGCTTCGGTTTAATTAAGGGTACATAACTAAATATTCGTACACCAAATAATTATGAAAGCTTCAGAATAAAGGTACAATAATAGGGAACAAATCAGTTTTTTATACTTATAATAGATTACCTTATATATATTCCAAATATAGTTAAAACAGAATTTCGAAAATAAATAGAAACAATAAGTAAAATGAAGAAACCACTGAAATCAAATTTCTAAATGAGAAATAAACAAATAACTTTTATTGTACCTTTATTTTGAATTTTTAAAATGAATATTTACTGATTGATTTTCTACATAATTTGAAAGAAAAAAATATAAAGTGGAAATAAATTCTAAAATACTAAGAGAAGATGAATAACTTCAATAAATAAATAAAGCAGATAAGTGTTTTAATTCTAGTTGTATATGGTTTAGTCAAAGCCATACTAAAACACGCCTATTTTATTAGCATTCCAAGAAAAGCTTATCGAGCAGATGGCGCCTTGGGCAAGGGGCAGAATAAACGCCGCAGTAAAAAAGCAGGGGGGCCAAAATTACAAAGTAGCGTCTGAATGGCGCTCCGCGGCACCTCAGCGGCAACCCTGACTGCATAGCTTTTAATACTTAAAAGCATTATCAGCTTCTGAATGTGGGGGCAAATTACAACCAAGGGACATCAATCGACACTTAAATAATGGCAGATAAATTGGTGTAGACAATTTTTTTTGAAGTATAAGAAACTGGATCTTGAACAATATATGTCTACAAATAAAATAAGAAGATTCATACTCGATAAGCTTCGCTTCTCAACACGGTGCTCAACCTTTTTGCCTACTCCATGGGGCTATATGCTTTTATGAAGACCAGCACGACTGTCCCAGTGGTTAGACGCTTCGACCTTAGCGCGAGAGGTCATGGATTCGAAATTTCGGTAGCGTGATTCGAACCGCTGAACATATATTGACACGTAGTATGCTGTATACTACCTAAGACTTATAGTACTGATATGTACTACCATCTAAGTACCCAGTGTCAAAAAAAAATTGTTTTCAAGAATACCATCTAATATTACGGATCATGTATTTAATTTTAAATTATATGAAACCTTATTATCAGTATTACAGAAAAAGTTGTTAGAATGCAGCTATCAACCATTCACTATGCATCTTCACCATTTTACAAGAAACTGAATAGTGTCAAAATTGAAGTACAGTTATAACTGATAATTATTAAGACACAAATTTTGAGTAAATCCAAACAGAGTATGCATAACTCAAAATCTCAGCAGACTTTCAGAAATTAGAAAATTTGGAAGGAAGAGAAGGGAAAAAAGGAAGACAATAACCAATAACTGTCAGGACTCTCTCATCTACTTGACTAAAAGATTAACTCCTCTGAACTAATGTGCATATTCGTTGTAAAATGATGTATGCCCTGTTTCAATTATAAGACATTAGGTTATGGCTTGTAACCATTCACTGTGCAAATGTCTTAATTATGTGACGTCATGTTATGACTTGTAACCATTCACTATTGATATGTCTTTACTCCAAAACAAATAATTAAATATATAAATTATAACTCAAACTATTCTTCATATCTGCTTTGTGTGAGTTCATGTGTGTATCGAGTTTGCATCTTAAAATATTATTAATTAGTAGTACTGGTAATATATCGAGATTAATCTGCATATTTAATTTGATGGGTTCTACTTGACTTGTAAAAGGCTTGGGGAAGCATTAATTTTTTCTCCCACGTATTTGGATATGGCTAAATTTACCCTTCTAATAAATGTATCTGGAACAATAAAAACACATGAATTTAACTTGGTTACTTTCTAATCTTCGATAACTGTCAACTTGGTTACTACTTTCAATCAATGCATTTGAAGAAAATGTAATCTAATCTTCCAAAGTTCCAAAACTTTGTAATCATCCTAGCATTAATGGAGTTATAGATAGATGTATAATGTACGATTTTATTAGAGCAAAATAAGTGTACGAGAAGGATAGCCAATAGGGTCGGCACAGTTGGGTTAGTTTAGACTACGAAATTAATGGTCATGAGTTTGATCCCCGATCCTCGAGACCGACAGTTGTTGGCAATAATGAACCACGTTCAGAAAAAAAAGTGTACGAGAAGGATAATGGAAAAGCAAAATGATGGTGCAAACCATCTGAATTATCAAGCATGATTAAAGTAATAACTAAGAGAAGAATAAAAACATATACCTCGTATCGAACAATACCACTAGGATTTCCAGAGCGTAGAGTTACTGAAGATATCGCACCACTTGCTGAAAGAATAGAGACGGCTTTTGGACCCTGTTCTGATAATGAGAATATCTTTGCTGCGATGTCCTACACAGCAACAGTGAGGTCATATAATTTATTTCATTGGATTAAAATTTTGGCTGAAACTGAAGTCATGTAGCTAAAAGAAGCCCTTGAATTGTTCTCTATAATGGTATTATGCATTCGTAGTCCTCCAATTTCAATCCAAAGATTGCAAACCAAATTTCAATCCAAACCATATATGAAGTTGCAGCAATTTGTGTGAAATAGTTTAAGCTTGATGAGAACAAGTGCTAAAGTTTGTGGTGTTTTGAAATAAAATAGGAAAACCATACCTCTCCAGCTGCAACTGTAATAAGATGCGGAGTGAAACCCATTCCAGCCGTGCTAGCAAATTCTCCTTCAAATAAAGCAAAATTAACAAACTTTATATCCTTCCCGTCTCACCAATATATATATATATATATATATATATATATATATATAAAACAATTATTCATTGAGGTATTACTATTAAGATTACACAAAAGAAATATGCTAGCAGATATGAGGTTTTAGATTCTAATCTTTTGGACATCAATTACCAAATTTCGAAGAAAAAACAAAATCTATAGTGGTTCCATCAATGCTGTCGTGTTATATCGTTTGCAACTTCACATGTACAACCATCGTCGGTATAGATAAAACCAAAATGTAAGTTTTTGTTTCTTGAGAACTTTCGGTGTGTTGTTAAGTAAGGAAATTTTATGTCAACTTGTTTGCACCGTAGATTTGTCAACATCAAGCCCCATAAACCAGTATAATGCTATTTCGGGTCCTTCAGGCATTATCAGACAGTTAATTCAACATATAATTATATCTGGAGAAGACAAACAGCCCAGTAAACAGTAAATTACAATCACCAAGATACTTATTCATCTTACTCCCGAATTTTCTATATAACCCACAGAATATCTCTTCATAACTTACTGCTGATCAAATATTAAACTCAAGCACATAGTATATACTTCATTAAATGTGGTATAAGGTTCATTAATAAAACAGTATACAGCCAGCCACATGATAATTTTATATATTAAGTAGAATGTGGTCCATGGAAAATTGGAAAAACAAAAGTGACCACAGAGAAATTCAGCCAAAAATATATCAAGGTATCAGCCACATGGTAATTTTATATGTTACTATAATCGAACATAAAAACAATGCTTATAATTACAACTTATTATATAATATATATATATATATATATATATATATATATATTATTTGTTCTCTCTTAATATAAATTGAGATGTATTGACTATCAATCAGGCCAATACAAGTTAAATACCATATAATTTTAACCAGTAACCACACAAACCAAATAACTAACCGACGAATAAACAATTACCAAAACATATGAAATACATAAGATCTAATCAAAAGCACATAAGAAATTAAGAACGTGCAAGCCGTAAGACCATTCCCAACCATGGGTTGGTTGGGAAGGAACCGACCCCCAACGGGGGGTCGGTTGGCCACTTCAAGGTTGCTTTGGCAACCTAAAGCAACCCTGAAGGTTGCTTCTTAGCCGGCCAAAATAAGGCCGGCTAAGTATAACCGGCCTTATTTTGGCCGGTTAAAACAAAAAAAAATATTGTTCCCTTAGCCGGCTTTATAAAAGCCTTCTAAGGGAACGCTTCAGATTAATTTGTTGTGCGTGTGGATCGCAATCCAACGGCTGTGGATTGCAATCCACAGCATATACCTTAACCGGCTTTAATTTAGCTGGTTAAAAAGGTTTGTATTTTTTCCCCGTTGGGGGTGGCTTTTAGTTGATTTCATTGGAACTGACGTTTAGCAACCTTGATGGTTGGGAATGCTCTAACAGCACAAAGTTAGCATCCATCACGATCTCTTACCGTCTTTTACATTCTCTATGAAAACAGTTTGCACTGCTTACTTAACTTGGGAGTCAGTTGCAATTCAAAGATAAATATGCACTTTGTTTAGAAGGATGTTGAATCATGTCGGCTGATTCACAAATGAGCACATTTTTTACATAATATTACAAAAACACCCTTAACGTGACATAAAAGTGCTTCAGTAAAATTTAATTAAGTATAATTAAATATTACATATGTTTGCCAACACAAGTCAACATTAAATAAAGATAGACTAACAATAAACTTAGTAACTGAAAAATAAATTAAAGTAAACACTTTAACAATCAGATAGGTTACAGAAAAGAGAGCGTACTAAAAACAGTAGCAATTATGGTAATCCCAAAGGGGGGTCTATTCAGGTTGCAATAAAATACATTATCCTATGAACAAAAGCTACATTAAATAATGAACAGACATTATTAAAATCAATCAAGCAATAAACAAATAATCATCCAAAACATATAAAGTATATGACAGAATGAACATTTCTCACCTAGTGAAGCTAGTTGCTGCTTCCTCCCAGACCCAGGAGGCCTCCCCCTCCCTCTTTTTGCGCCATCAGGTCCTGCTGCATGAGCCGTAACAGACAATGGCGAAAGAGCCAATCCCGGGCCGCCATCTGGCCCGTATTTTCTTGGCCTGCCTCTCTTCCTTTTCAGCTGCGGCTCTCCCACTACCTGATTACTGCTATTACTATTACTGTTTAAAGAGCTTCTACTGCTCACATTGATCATATTTGCTGGTTCAAACGGACTACTCTGGCCTAAAAGAGGATTAGGGTTTGGAATTGACCTCATGGCTTGTTGTCCATGTAATAATTGAGGTGGATTAGGGTTAGGGTTTGCTCCTAACCCTCTATTCTGCATGAAATACGCCATTCCTCCTCTTTCATCCATGGCATGCGTAGGTTTGGACTGTTTTTGCAGAATCGCGCAAGATAGGAGCTCAAAGCTGCAAGATGAGTGTCAAACTTGGATACATCAAAGGTTCTCGAGACTAGTGAGCTAGAAAACTACAAAAAGGTCAAAGAAGGGCCAAATAAAAAGCAAGCAGATATATGAAAAAGGAAACTGATAGAAGTATTTTTGTGAGATTAGTGTTCGATAAAATTTCAATTCTTTGAAATGTGTGAATTTTTGCAAGATTGTTAAAAACAGTGAAAGAAAGATGAGAGGAAGAGAAGAAAGTGAGTGGTACAAATGTAAATAAATGAGAATGAAGATATTAAAAGAACTGATCAATGGGCTGGCTGTTCAGTTTTTCAAACTAGGATCTTCTACTATAGTGAAAACAGAAAAGCATCCGGTCATTCATTTTGGCCGTTGGTAGATAAGATCTAAAAGATTCTATTTGAATAGAACGAGAATAATTGTAGTTTTAAGGACACATTTTAAAGTTTAATGTGAAGGGCAAGAGAATAACTTCAGAACTATTTGCATGAATAGACTGATTTCAAAACTATTTGCAGTTATAGACTACATTTTGCCAGCTCAGCGATGAGCTGACCATTTTTTTAAAAAAATAATACGGGGCGTATTTCAGAAATGCGCCCCTTATAATTTACACTGGCGCATCTGCCAAATGCGCCAGTATAAATTTTTCTACACTAAACAAAAACCAGAATCCATACGCCGGTCATTTGTTTTCTACCCAAAACAAAACATATACCACCTACGAAATCCAATTCCGTACCTTTCTTCCATTCAGCTCAAAAATTCATCAAAATCTACTCAAAATCTCAAAATATAGCCGGATTACTTCTATCAGCTATTTGGCATCAATTTGAAGGTAAAATTCTAACTTCAACTCAAACTCTAACTCAATTTTTGGGTATTTTCATATTCTACTTTTGATATGTCCATCCTCTCATTTTTATGCTTTTGATTGTGTAGCAATTGATTGTTCTAAAATTAATAATGTTTTCTTTTGTAGAAGTATGTCGGATTTCATCACAATTATTTGCTACTTTGATGGAAATTTAACTATGAAAGAAAATAATACACCGGTATATGTTGGTGGTAAACAAAAAGGTTCAAAGGTTAAAAATTTTTGCTCCTATCATGAACTAAAAGAAACGGTGTATATGGTTACAAAAATTAATTCACAAGAGTATGATGTAAAACTAGTAAGCAAGTGGGTAACGGATTCTAGGTCTTCTGCTATCGACGTAAATGATGATGAAGATGTCGATGCTATGTTTTCCGTTAATATGAAAGTGATCGAATTATTTGTAATAAAAGAGGAGTTGAGACATTTTGAAGAGGCAATTACCACTAATTTAAACCAACATTCTACTCAAATTCTTGGTACTATTCCGAGTTATCCTTATCAGTGCAATTCAAGTCCAGTATTTCCTACTTGTGTGAATACAAAGTAAGTAATTTGTTAAAGTATTTACATTCGAGTAGTTGAAATTTACAGTGTTTTGATCTCATACTCTTTTTTTCACAGTTCTACGGTGCATCCGGGTGGTTCAAGCTCTAGATTGGCAAATGATCAATTTTTACACTCCATTCCTTCAAATGCTATAGAGGTTAACAATGATGATGGAGGCCGTAGTTCACCGCATATAGAAAGTATGCAAATTGCTTCAATGGATAATGATATGTCATGGATGGAAAATATGGAAGTTAATAATGAAGCGCTAGAGTTTGAAATTAATCATGAGAAAGAAAATGAAAATAATGAAGCATCTTTGGTGGAAGAAGAAGATGATGATGATAACGATGAACATATGGAATTTGAGGTGCCTTTGACGGATGATTTATGTAGTGCGAAAATTATGGCGGCATCATTGATTGAAAATGTAACTCCTAATAGAGATGTTTTTACCTCAGAATGTGTTGATTCTGGTTTTCAAGTGGGAATGCAATTTCAAACAAAGGAAATACTTATTCAGTAGTTAAGTGAGTGGTCCATCAAGAATTCTGTTTCTTTTAAACCCATAAAATCCCGCAAAACAAAATACACCGCGATTTGTAGTATTGATAAAAATTGTCATTGGAGAATACATGTAATTGTCCCTAAAAAATCATTGATGGGGTGGTGGGAAACCAAATTAAAACAAGCAAATGCCACAAATTGAAACAGCAAATGCCACAAATTGAACAAGGCAGTACCATAAATTAAAACAGGGCAGTGCCACAAATCATACCAAGGTGAACAAGAAAATTAAAACAACAGAGAAATCCATAACTAAAGTAAAGATCAGTACACATACTAACAACCAAAGTAAAGTCCATGTTCAAAGTTTCGAAGCATATATACGAAGAACAAGTCAGTAAAGCATAAGAACCATTTCAAATCAAAATCTCAAAATGAAAATATAGGAAATCAAATCCTATATAAGCACCCATACCATCATCATCGGCATAATTGTAGATCGAGTTCTAATAAAATCAAAAGATAATAGAAAATCATGTACCAATCAGTAGCAATCGAGTTCGATTAGGAACCCTAATTCAAAAAGATGCAAGAGAAACCAAATTGAGAGTGAGAGAGTATCAGATTTTCACAAAGATGAGAAGACGAGAAGGAGACGGTTTCAATTTCATAAAACCCTAAGTTGAAGATGAGAAGGAGACATGCATTTGCATTGTATCGAGATATGGACTGAGCAAAAATAAAATGGGAAACAAAAATATAAAGAGGGAAACAAAAATAAAAGGCGGCCACGAAATAATTAAGAGGGAAAATATGAAGCCAAAACTAAAAAATTTGATAACTTAAATGAGACTACGGATAAAATGTTGTCTGAATGAAAAGAATACTCATAAAGATTTCACGGGCTATTCAAACAAAGTTGAAAGATTTCAAAGGTTCTTCAGACAACAAATGATTTTCTATGTGTTGTGTGAAAAAGTGGGATAACAGAAAATCTACCTTATGTTGTGTGATCACTATTGTTTGATTCACATTGTGGCATAGTGCTATGTTTGTTATAGTTGCTTCACTAGCCACCCGTCACCCTAGGGATGTCACATGAGGTAGGTATCGTGGTAGAGATACCTATACACCCTAACTTGACTTAGTATGGAGTAGGTATTGTGGATGGAGATACTTAGACACTTGGATAGTTTACTTAGTATGGAGTGGGTATTGTGGATGGAGATACCTAGGCACCTCAACAGAGACTGAGTATAATGTACCCTTTTTATGATGTTGTAGACTAGCATATTATCTATGTTATGTGCCGACTCTTTGGTTGTAGGGACAGGTCGGGTATGGTTTATATACCCTCTGTTCCGTATACTATATCGACTTTTATAGTATTTTGAGATTTGATATCGCTCATACCAGACTATTATCTGAATTAAGGTTTTATATTTTGCTTCTTATTATCTTTGGTACTCTTAAATGGGTAGATTTGATAGTAGGTGTGGATGACATATGGAGTTCTGCAGATGGACTAGTAGGAGGTGACGTTTACTCATACTTATATGTGAGTTTGTTATTGTATATTCCGCTGTGTGACACTGTGGAGCCTTGACAGTGTTGACTTACTATTATATGAGAGTGTATTAGTTGAGTTTATTTTCCAGTTGTATAAACTCTGTTATTGTGTTGTATAACTCTATGGATCTTATACCCTTATAATTAGTTTACATTATTATTACCATCTCTACTGTTTTATATATGCGTTGACTTTTATATTTACTTTGATGCGATGTGAGATATACGACATGTTATGCAATGATTTGATGCTCCCTTTTTCTTCTTTTCCATTCTCTTATCTTCTGTTTTTTCATCTTTACTTCTTTTCTTTCCTTTGACAACTGTTCTGCACCATAGATGTAGGGTAGTCGTTAAATTTTCTATCAGAGCATAGGTTATATGATAACCTTGGTTGATGCCGTGATCCAGCAGAGATAGGGTAGGAGTTATAATGTTAGACTAGATCTACTGTGTGTGTGTGTGTGTATGAGAGAGTTCGTATATGTTATATATTCTGGTTTTTCAAAATTATATTGTACTATATGTAATATATAAGTTGTGTGGCATATGAGCACTATTGATTCGATTTTCTTTTTGAGAGACCGATCATCCTTATTATAATATAGGACTGATCTAGCATGTAGAAAATACTTTTATTGACTCTATCTTTAGAGTTGAGGATTGGGCAGGATCGGGATCGCTAACCCTGATTGATAGGATATGTTAGTAGAGATTGTAACACCCCTAATTTTAAATAAAACTATTCAGGATATTTAATTAGATAAATTAAATAGAATAATGTAAATATTAAGTGATAAGAGGATTGAGATTTGAATAAATTTAAATGGCCGTGCTTATTAGTTTAATTGGGCTAAAGAATGGTTTATAGACTAATTAAATTATGTAAGGTTATAATGGGATTTAACTACACCTAACCTCACCTTTATATATATGTTTACCCTTAAGCCACTCCTACTCATTTTCTCAAAAAAATAAAAACGTAAGAAAAGAAGTTAAGGTCGACCATTAAAAAAGAAGAAGAGGAAATTCAAAGAAATAGAAGAGAAAAATAAAAAGGGGAATCAAACTCATCTCAATCCATTTCCTTATCAAAGATTAAGGTGAATGATAATTTCCATCTCAATTTGTAAAAAATATGTTTCGGATTTAAGTTTAAATTCGTATATACGATGTTTGATGATGATATGCTTGATTTATGGTTTATTTAAATTTAAATAAGGTTGTTTAAATAATGGTTCATATGATTTTAGATCAAAACCATGTGATATTGATGTTTAAATGCCATGGAAAAATTATATGTTACGCAAAACTTGATTTTAGAGTTGGGTTTTAAGTTTGATAATTTTTCAAGCTTGGGAAAAATTATTATGAATTTTTAAATGAAAATATAGCACGTTGGGTTTATTAATTTATTCCAGAAAATATATTGAGAATTTAGATCTAAAATTTTAATATGTTAGATAACATGATCAAAGTAAATTTCTGTGAATTTTAGGGAATTTTCATAAGTGATTTGATATACAAAATAAATTATTTTGAGAAGAGGAACAAAATGATTTACGTATAATTAAAGAGGAAGGTTTTATTTGCAAAAGTTAAGTTTCATACTTATCCAAAATAAAACGGCGGTTCGTTTTGAAAGCATGGGAAAAGTTAAGGCAACCAATAAGAAATGAACACGTAGGCAAGTTAGTTTATATAAGTTACTTAATTTAGTATTTAACCTAGAAAAATATAGGTTTCGCCTCTAACCAGAATACCTTTCGCTCCTTTCCATTCGTCTTCGACCATGTCGAAACCCCATTAAGTTAAATTCAATACACATGGTATCATTTAGATGATACGTAGTGGATTGGAGAAAGGCGAAAGGCATGGTGTTGAAAGCATAGCTTCCGACGGGGTCGTTACCTCAGTTTGTTTTTAAAAGATAAGCGCCTGCCTTTGTTTTACTAAGCTTTCGACTTAGTCGATACGAATGTTTTTGAAAGAAGTTTATAATGGCTTTCGAAGGGGTTGCCATGTTTGTTTTAAAAGAAAAATTGGTTTCGAAGGAGTTCCTTTAATCATAAATCAATGTTTTCAAAAGAAGGGGTTACGATCTAGTCGAAGCCCTACCACCGATTCTTGTGCCTTTCGAGGGTATTGAAGTCATCAATACTATCGAAAGGTATTGTTTGTTTTAAAGCTATATTAATCCACTTTCTAAATGCTTTCGAAAGGGTTATGGGTTTCGAGGGCATTGGTTTCGAAAGGGGTTTCGAAGCTATCCTTTAATATTTTAAATGTATGCTTTCGACTCTGTCGAAAGAGATGGTTTCGACGCCATCATAATTTCCCCAATATTTTTATATAGTAAAGAATGGTTTCGGAAGAGATACTTTAGTTTATATTTTCTTTGACCTAAATGATATTTTAAAATATAAATCCAACGATGTCGAAAAGGGGACTTTCAATGCTTTAGGAAGAGATACGTCCAATGGTTTTGAAGCTATGCTTCTAATAATTAATAAGTAACACTTTATTATATTAGAAAGGTTTCAAAAAAGGTTTTTAAAGTGTTTTTAAAGGCAGAAGCCTAATGTTTTAAAAAGAGATATATGCTTTCGAAGGAGGCTATCCAGTGAGGTCGAAGGTGGAATGGTGTGACTACCGGAGTTTCGGAGGAAGAGTTGACTTGGGCTGATTTTCGAAGGAGATTCGAATAGAGGTTTATTTCTGAAGTTTCCAAGTCAGCATTGATGAGAAATTTTATGGATTTATTTCAGGGATACATGTCAGTTATCGAATATTCAAATAGATTTGAGGAGTTATCTCGATATGGATATGCTATTATGGATACTGACATCAGAAGGAATAAAAGGTTCATTCGAGGACTTAGGCCCGAGCTTGCTAGGGCGACCCTGACTCATATCCATGATCCTTGTAATGTGGTGGTAGAGATGGCCATTCGCCATGAGGAGATGCTTGCTATTCGTGCTAGAGAGAAGCCAATTGAACCCCAGAGTTCTCAGTGAAAGAAGAGAAAGTTCTTCGAAAAGAAAGGAGCCCAGAAGGGAGATATAGCCAAGAAGTCAAAAGCTGATTTAGTCTGCTACAAATGTGACAAGAAGGGTCATTTTGCAAACGAGTGCCGATCAGGCAAGAGGCAGAAGAAGGCTGCGGATAAAAGCATATTAAGTGTTACAACTGCGATCAAGTTGGGCATTATAAGAACCAGTGTCCAGAGCCAGTTAGGGCAGAAAATGGAAAGGATTTTGCTATTGGACCACTATCTTCTTCCAAATCAACTGCAGCAGATAAGGGAAAGACTGTGATAGAAGGTACAATTTTGATTCAAAGTATTCCAGTTAGGATACTATTTGATACCGGTGCATCACATTCATTTATATTCTAGAATTTGGTTAATAAGTTATGCTTAGAACCCACTTACCCTGTTTCTTCCTTAAGGGTTGCGAATCCTATAGGAGGGTATGCAACTTTAGGAGTGAGATGTGACCAGCTAGAACTTGATTTGTTAGATCTTATGTTTGCATGAAGTTTGTATGTTTATGATTTTATAAATTTCGGGATCATTTTGAGTATGGATTGGTTAGGTAGATATGAGGCTAGGATATTTTGCCAGGATAGAGAAATATCAAAAAGGCACCCAGATAGTCATAACCGGATCATTTTCTCAGTAGAGAATTCCGACTGAAGTGTTTGTGCTATGCTATGTACCTTGGAAGCAGCAGAGGTGCTAAGTCAGGTTCGAGTTGCAAGAGAGTTTGCAGATATATTTGAGCCGATTACAGGACTACCACTAAAATGAGCTATTAAGTTTCGAATAGATCTTGTACTAGGAGCTGAACCTATCAGTAGACCACTTAGAAGAATGACACCGACTGAGATGAAAGAATTAAAGGTGCAGCTAGTGGATCTAGAAGGAAGGAATTTTACTAGACCAAGCGTTCACCTTGAGGAGCGACCGCAATTTTCGTAAAGAAGTCAGATAGGTCATTGCGGATGTGCTTTCAACTACCGAATGCTAAACGAAAGGACGATCAAGAATATATATCCTTTGCCGTGAATTGATGATTTGTACGATCAGTTGAGTGGAGCTAGAGTATATTCCCAATTAGATTTGGCAACCAGTTTCCATCAGTTGAGAGTGGTAGAGGACAATATTCCTTTGATAACATTTTGAAATAGGTATGGTTTGTATGAATAGTTAATGATGCCATTCGGGTTGACGAATGCACCTGCTTTCTTCGTAGACTTGATGAATCGTGTTTTCCGAGAACACTTGGATAGGTTCGTGTTAGTATTCATAGATGACATTTTGGTGTACTCGAAAAATGAGAGAAGCATCTAAGAATAGTGCTTGAGACTCTAAGGCAATATCAGTTAAAGGCGAATTTTTCTAAATGCAATTTTTGGAAGAAGGAGGTTAAGTTTCTTGGTCATGTAGTTTCGAAGGAAGGTTTGGTGGTAGATCTAGTTAAGATCAAAGCTGTCAATAATTGGAGGAGAGCAGAGATGGTAACCGATATCAGAAGTTTTCTCGGACTTGCTGGCTATTACTGGAGATTTATCAAAGATTTTTTGCGAATAGCAGCACCTTTGACTAAGTTGACCAGGAAGGATGTGAAGTTCATTTGGTCTGAAAAATGTGCAGAAGGGTTCCTTAAGTAACTTTTTTTGACCAACGCACCAGTGTTAGTTGTTCTAGATGTAAACCAAGGGTTGGTGGTGTACACTGATGCATGTGGAATAGGATTGGGAGCTGTATTGATGTAGAATGGTAAAGTCATTGCCTATGCTTCTCGACAGCTTAGACCGCACGAAGTAAGGTATCCTACCCATGATTTGGAGTTGGCTGCGGTGATCTTCACATTGAAGATTTGGAGACATTATCTCTTAGGGGATAGATTTGAGCTATACACTGATCATAAGTCCTTAAGATATTTATTCTCTCAGAAAGAGTTGAATATGCAACAGCAGAGGTGGTTGGAGTTTTTAGCTACTTATGATTTTGGTATAAAATATACTCCTGAAAAAGGAAATAAGGTAGCAGATGCCCTTAGTAGAAAACATCAGAATGTAGTGTTAGTTATGTTAGCAGAATGGAAGGATTTAGAAGTTTAGGCAATGTGTAGTATAAAGTCGAGATCGACTACCGATTCTAGTCAGAGTACTGCTATGTTGGCCTGTTTAGAGGTTCGACTAGTGCTGATCGAAAGGATAGCTTCTAAACAGAAAGAGGATCGTACCGAGAAAATTAGAAGATACGAGGTGGGATCTAAAATCGATGATCTTAAAGATTTTGACATTGACCAGAAAGGATGGTTGAGGAAGAAGGGACGATTATGTGTTCCGAATGTAGAGAATTTGAGAAGAGAAGTTCTAGATGAGTGTCACCGATCCAAGTTTATGATTCATCCTGGGGGACCAAGATGTATCAAGATATAAAGAGAAGCTTATATTGGGAAGACATGAAGAGATATGTTGGCTTGTGGGTTAGACAACGTGCAAACTATCAACAAGTGAAAACCGAACATCAGATGCGACGACCCATATTTGGGAAGGTTTAAATTGACAATAATCCACACATGTCCGACTTAAACAATCCGAAACGTAGATAATCAATATGAAAAATTTAGAAGAATAAGGAAGAAGCAGAAAATAAACACAAAATCTCATAGCGGAATGACAAAATATAATAAACAAATAACAGTTCATGAAGCGGTCTATATTATACATTTGACTATAATCTATACAACATTTATTAGAGTCATATATATACATCAGGGATAAATAAACAATGCAGTAGAATAGCATGATGCAAAAAATAATAATAGTAATAATATACCAAATCTACGTCTCCGTCGTCCAGAAAACAATCTTCATTGTGCTGAAAAAACTCAGGGCTGACCCGAGCAAAATGAAAAGACAAAACACTCGAGTCGGGACTAAAATAGTCTTATGTAAGTCAAATCAATATCAATAAATATGAGTGTAACAGCGCCAGAGATGTTTATGGGATTTTATATCTCCTATCCAGTGTATAACGTGCGTGCAATAACATAAGAGATGTTACGGGATTTTCCATCTCCTAAGGATCCGTTAAACTATTTATATATAATAGTATACGCTATAATAGGTAATGTCTATCAGTAAAATAAATATCAAAATAGCGTTAAGGCTTTACATTGATCCACCTTAACACATTTTTATAGTACTAAACCAAAGTCGTAATGGGCTCGCATAAGGGTAAATATGACAAGGCACGTGAGGCAATGCCCAAGGTAGGATTCTACCAGTTTACCCTTTCTGGCTGGTCCTAACCCATTCGTGGCCGACCGCGACCATCAATCCGAACAAAAAGGGTGCACCCATCGAGTACAAAATCACGATAGTAATACGAGTGATCAACGTCGCTAGAGGTAGCTAACCTCATTGGCTAGACATAGAATCTTGTTTTAGTCATTTTAATTATGACACATGTGTCAAGGCTATCCATCATCGTTCTCTTACTTCATTCCAGTAAACGCTCGCCAATTTAACCACTACATTCTGGATATCATCCACTACGTACACGGTTGTCAAAGTGGTTCCAATATTGACAGAGAGTATGCTAATAAGAGGCCCTGATCTCTTTAACAACCAAACGTCATTTTACACATTGGTTGGTTCTTTTACATTTCGAAAAACAATTTGTACTTGATATCAAAATATCATATTCGCTTCAAAATCAAATCCATTTCGAAATAATCATATTTACTCAAAAATCATATCCATTTCAAAATCAATATATTCGCTTCAAAATCATATTTTACTTCAAAATGTCAATTCAGTTCGATATATTGATTTTACTTCTAAATTTGTTTCAAATTACAATTTAGGTTATAACTCACTTTAACCCAATTCATATTTAAATCCAAGATTTAAATATAAACATTCCACCCTTTTAACCGGTCTGAATTTTGAATTTTTAGAAAATGGTTTAATAGTCTTAAAAATAGTTAAATAGTTAAAATAGTTTAATAGAAAATAGTTTGAGTATTAAAAATGGTTTATATAGTAAAATAGTTTGGAAAATCAAAATAATTTGAATATCTAAAGAATATAGATTTTAAACCGTTTATACTAAAATAATTCATTTAAAATAGTTTCAAAGTCAAACCGATTCACTTTCCAAATTTTCCAATTCAAATCAGTTCCAATTTCCATTTCGATTTAATCGATTCAATTCCGATTTCAAGTCGAATTTTACTTCGATTCCAATTTCAATTCAAATAATTTCGATTTTGAATCAATTCAATTTCGCTTTCAATTCCAATTGATTTCAATATATATTCCAACTTGAATAAATATCAATCTAATCCCAATTTAATTTCAATTTCAAATACAAATTAAATTCAATTTCAATTTCAAATTAATTTCAATTCCGATTCCAAATTAAATTCAATTTCAATTCCAAATAAATTTCAATTTCAACTCGAAATTGATTTCATTTTAATTATCTAATTCAATGATTTAAATTTCAACTCAATTCTCAAATTTAAACAATTTCGAGTTCGAACTTTAAAATATCGATTCAAATCACTTAAATCAAATTTACCTTTAATATCCAATTTAAAATCCAAACCTTCAAATATAATTCAATTCCGATCTCAATTTTGAAATATCGTTTTATATCACTTTTACTTAGCAGTATTCAAAGTTTGAATAAAAATCCAATAATTTAAAACTAATCAATTTTTGAAATTCACATCATATTTCGTTTATATCTTCAAAATCTCAAATTCAATTATTTAAAGGATTCCTGTTATCAACTTAAATTTCAACACTTTGAGCTTAAGTTCGAAAATAGTTCGATTTCCATAAATTCGATTTTTATTTCTTTCATTTAAATAATTCCAAATCAAAATTTTTAAAATCATTTAATTTAACCAATCCGATGACCATATATAATTTTCTATCCTATGGCCAAGTGAATTAATTATTTCAATTTAATTCCAAAGATGGATATATATCATTTCAATCCAAAATAAATGCCATAGGTATATATCCTTTCAACCTGTTTCTTAATATATTCGAAATAATTCAAATAACAATTATATACTGCCAAATGATATTCAAGGTGATAACGGGATATATATATATATATATATAATAAATAAACATCCAATCATTCAAATATCAACCAATTTTCATCCAAACGATCAATAAAATTCACAACAATTTCATAGTTATCAATATCGGGAGCTTTAACTAGCAGTTTAATTCTAATTCAATTTAGTTGTCAATTCAAATTCTAGCAATTAATTCAGATGTCAATTTAAACGCGAATTAAAATTTATTAAACAATAATCAATAATTTAAATCACTTCACGATATAAATTTTACTAACATAAAAATATATTAGTCAAACGTGAGTGTATAAAACACTCACCTTTATTTGAATGAGAAAAATTCAAACTCAAATCAATACGAAATCAGCTCCATAGCGTAGAGCTTGTCGATTCGGTTCCAATGCAAAAATCTGCATGCCAATCTGATATCGTACGAAGAGATACGAACCATTAAACATTAACATTTATAATTTAATTTAATATATGCTTTAATAAGGAAAATTAATTACCTAATTAACATCTTATTCATGCCTCACTTCGTCATCACCACGTTCTAGATCACGACTTCCTGCTCGCGCTATCACCCTATTTTATTCTATGTATCGATCGCCACAGCCCACGCTACAGCCAAGTCACGCCACTACGAACCCAACTCGCGACCATAACTGCAGCGCGCCACCCACCATCGAACGCCGATCCACATCCCTCGTCGAGGATCCGCCGCCGCATCGCCGAGGTCAGAAACATGCACGCAAGCGGTTCGACCTCGCCTCTATCGCGCTCTGATCCCCTCTCCATCGCTCCGCCTGAGTCGCCTTCGCCTCTCTGCCGTGATGCCCCAGCCTCCATGCCTAAGTAGAGATCGATTTGAGATCGTGGCTTTGTTTTTTTTTTCATATTCAGATGCGTGATTTTGAAAAGAGATAAAGGGGAAAAAATATACGAGACTAGGGCGTGGCTATGAACGAAATATTGGGGAAAGAAAAATATCTATATTATTATTTTTAAATTAGAAAATATCTAACCAAAGACGTCCGAATTTTCTCGAGCTCCAAACGAAGCGTGCCGCCTGGTGTTTAAAATGTTTTACCCCTATTCCGAACGCAATGGAATTAGTTTCGAGGCCTAATTCGATCGTATGCAGAAGATAGCTTTTCAAAGTCAACAAGTTTTAATCGAATTCCTTAAATTGATTTCTACGCGTTTCAAGCTCGCACGGCCAAACGATAAGTCTGATTGCTATGAACTTGAAATCCTACAATAATTCACTGTTACGGATCCGATGAAACTGGTTTTGTCGAAATCCGAGACAGTGGCCAAGATGGCTATTTTTACTCATTAATTATAATATAAAATTTCCAATTTCTAATCATTCACTTTTAAATTCAATTTTAAAAGTAAGCGATCTTCATTCATATTTAAACAAAATTTTAATCAATTTCCGATACCATTTTCATTCACAATAATTCAAGATTCAATTATTTAAATAATTGCAATATTAAATTTAACGATTTAATTTCCAATAAATCACTATTAATAAATAATTCATCATTCATTAACCATTTAATTCAATAATTACATTAAACGTAATAATTTAATATAGCTAAAAAATATGGGTCGTTACATTCTCCCCCACTCAAAATTTTTCGTCCTCGAAAATTGCTAAGTACAGAATTTAACACTTGATACATTTTCTCAAAATAATTAACTTATAAGACATAAACTTCTTATTTGCAAAACTATTACTATGCCAATCCGATTCGGTTTTATGGAAAATATAACATATATATAAAAACAAGCTATAAAATTTTTAAAACCTCAAAAATTTTCTAACTGCTGGATTTATGGAAAATTTCGACAGAGTCTCCTTTGCGCGGCTCGATCAAATTTTTTTAACAATATAATATATAACACAAATATATCCAATATATATCATATATACATCTCATCTTAATGATGAGGCGTCCTGAAGGGCAAAAATATAAATCGCGGTATGTAATCTGAGATACGTACCTTATTTTTAATAATACGAGCGAGTTCGCTCGTATTAAGCAAGCAAAAGCAACCTAATGTGCAATCGAGCTCCAAAAGCGAGCATACGCCCTTCCGTACCTGCTAAACACTCAATAACGAAATGAGAACATATATATATATATATATATATAAAGTAAAATCGATATATAACATGGATTATGCAATAACCATAAACGAATATAGCAAATGCAACAAACGAACATCCAACAAACAATATCCATCCTATCTTATTCACAACTATACCAATTCACACTTCCTAATATCAATATTCAGTTTATTATACTTTCATTTCCTATCAATATTAAATTGATTTACTTTTAATTCATTGACATTTATTTCATCTATATATAATTTGTTTGCTTTCAATTTATTCACGTGGATTTCTTTCGAATCGAATTGGTTCATCTTAAATTTATTCACGTTCAATTGATTAACATTCATTTCCTTAATCATTCAATGGATTTATATTCAATTCATTCGCTTTTAATTTTTACTTTCAACTAATTTAGTTTCAATCCCTTTTTATTCAATCAACCAATATTCATTAAATTCACATTTGATGATTATAATTTAATGTATTTATATACAATCGATTTACTTTCAATTGACTAATATTTATTTTAATGACATTCATTTTTATTTATCTTCCAATGATTTTTCATTCCATTTAACCTTGTTAAGCTAAATTTATTTCATTATCACTTAGTATTTTAATACTAATATTATTTATAAACCATTTAAGTTTATTATAAACATTTTACAAAATTGCAACTCATTTTTATTATTATTCCATAATTTTAATTCATATTAATCCACTGATTCACTTAATTAGTTTATTTCACAAATTTAAATTCATTTTAATAATTTTACTTCAGTAAATTTTTATTTTGTACAAATTGGTCCACTTCATTAGTTTATTCATTGATTCAAACTCATATAATAAATTTACTTAAGTAAATTTTATTTATAACTCCAATTCATATTAATAATATTTTTCACAATCAATTCATTCAACTTCTCTTAAATTAACTTCAATTTAAAATTTATTCTAATAACTTATTCCATATTATATTAGTTAACATTCAATTTTTTTTATTGAAACTCCTTCCATTTGCATTGATAAAAAAAGATTTCATTTAATTTAAATCAAATTCAATTTCACTTATAAATTTTCTTACACCCATTTATTTTTATTCAATTCCTTTCACACTTAATTACATTTCATTTAAAAATTCAAGTTCATATTCATTTATTAGTTCATTTTATAGCTCAAGTGAAAATAATTCACTTTACTAATTCCTCTAGTTTTATTCAAATCTAATTCAATTTATTTAATATTAATAAATTTTTTTCTTATTCCGTTATCATTCAAATTCAACCAATTTAAAATTTTTCTTTAGCTTTTTATCAAATCTATAAGTTATACAGACTTTCATTTTATTATTTTATCTAATTCATTTCAAATACAATTCATTTTTATTTAAGCTTCTTTGAGTTAAGCTTCATTTTATTTTCTTCATTTCACTAACTCAATTTTATTTAACTGTCCTTAAGTTAATTATTTTATTTCATTTCTCAAATTTAAATTTTTTCTTCTTCTATTTGCTTAACCAAAAATTTAACCATTTTAAATTTGGTTTTATTTTCCTATTTAAATTTATAGGTTACAACTTATTTCTTTTCTATACTATTTTAAATTTATAAGTTATAAACTTATTCCTTATATATTATTTTCAATTATAAGTTCAAAACAATTTTCATATATTTATCAAATCATAATTGAATATATTTTTTCTTTACTATTAAACTTGGTTTAGTCGAAAATAAATTTCTTTTGGTAGCAATTCTCGCTCAGAAACTCGAAAATGAATACTAGTGATGCTGTAGTCATCCCCAGAATTATTTCCCAGCTGCTAAATGAATTTAATGCTTTTATTCCTTTCAAAAGTCATTTCAAAATATATTTCTAGTCAAAACACTTTCAAATAATACTATTATTAATTTTTAAGCCTTTGAAAACAATTTTTTTTTGAAAAATCGACAGGGTTTAAATTATAAAATTCTCATCTTTTAAATCTCTTCTATCTATAAGCTATATTTAAATATACTCATACAATTTCATTACTTCATTATGAAAATATTTCATTAATTTACAAATGTGTTATTCCAAACAATTTCTTATTTTAGTTAGATTTCAATTCAATTTAATTATCGACTTCGTGAAATAAAATTCACAAATTATTCATTTTATTTTAATTCAACCAATAATCAATGATAACTAAATATTATCATCTCCTAACAACTATCATTCATTAAAAATTATCATATTATATACGAGTATATATGCATGTCCTGGCGGACCTACATCTAATCATAATGTGCATGCATTAATTCAACAATGCACTTATGTATCATGTTTCAAAGCATCTATAATGTTTTGGTGTATTTAGCATGTATAATGTTTTGTTTACAAATATAGTATACTCTTTCTCCATTCATGTAATAGTGCCATTGCATTTCTTGTTTCAGGTATGGACTATATGCAGGCATTATGAAGCATTGATGAACCTTCTACCGTAGTCTCATCATATTTAATACTGGCTTGTTTCATATTTATTTTCACACAAAATCAGAATACATGATTTTATGTTTGCCAAGACCATCTTCAATATTATCTTTAGTTTCAAGTTACGAATTATGTTCATGAAACAAAAGTTTTTGTACATTTTTGTTATATTCATGAAAAAGAAAACTATGTTAAATGCAAATTATTAACTTAATTAATAATGGAGTTTAAACTTAAGTCATTTAAATTGTATTTCTAAAACCTTAGAACATTCAATTTAAGAATGTCCATCCATCCAATTTTATTAAAGAACATGAACTGTCATTTAAAGATCAAATTTAAATGATTTATTTGTCCCAACGCTTCGTATATGTGATCGATGAACTACAATTAGATATGGCTCATAAAATGGTTTAAACATGAGCAAGTTTGATAAAAGAATAATAAGAATTGGCATAACAAACTTGTAAAATAGTTCTGATGAATGTTACCATAACTTAGAGTAAATCAATGCATTAATTTTAACATACTAAAATGTCAAAAAATTTCAAATAAAATGTAAATTTCAAAGCAACGTCAAAACACAACAAATCAAAAACATAATCCAACATGCATAACAAACTTAAATAGTACATTCTTAAGAAACAATGTAGCCGAACACATACAAAATAATGTACTATTTTAGTTTTTTATGCCTGTTGGATTATGTTTTTGATTTAAAGTTTTTAGAAAATATAATATAGCATGGCATTTAAGTAATTAATACTCGAAGCCTTTAAAAACATCAATGAAAAGCTCTTCCAAGCGATGGTTGGCAAAAGGGCCATGGTGTCCCAGCATCTGAATTCAAAATAAACAACACGTTAAAAATGGTAAAAATATGAGAAAATATTAGTTGGCTTGTATATATTTATAGTACAATATAAATACTTAACATGTATAATTGAGCCTAATTCTGTTACATGCATCTTTTAATCTATACTAAAGATACTACCGTCGGCTTCTGAATTATCAATGAACTTGTGTGAAATGACCAGGTAGCATCTTCTCAAATTTAACCATAAAGAAATAATAATTAATAAATATTACCTACCTAGCCAACTCTAATTTCTAGGATTAACATAATACGATTTATTTTATTCTATTATGTTTTCCATTTTTCACTTGGTATTTCAGCCTTAGCCATTCTAATAACTTATTCTTTGGGTTATTGGACCGTCTACAACATAGTTTGAGGTTCGATATTAAATTATGACTTTAATCCTGGCATGTTGATGTGATTAGTATCCTTTTCTGTTTGACAACAACTATTTCAACCAATAGCCTTATGATTTTAATACATTTTCATCAAGAGTCTTAAATTGTTACTAATTATCTCTCATTAGCTATAAATTCTATTAATAGTTCAACATAATTAACTGTTAAAGGGAAAAATAACTGTATTATTTATTAAAATGCTTCCCTGTAGTACCACATGTAGAAGTGAGAATAGTGGATTTTATAAATTGTCCATTTACAGTGATACAAATACATGCACGACTTACCAAATGAAAACCTAATATAAACGCATCCATGAATTATTAAATGAAAATTAAACATGAACCTTATGCCATGTTAAGAACGAAATTGAGTTGTTGTAAAATCTTTCCTTGTTTCCTCGACCTTAGGATATAACCGTAGTGAGTAGTGGCTCACTCAACATTCTACATTAATTCTTTATTGCATAGCAGTCCAAACTAATGATCAACTACACTCTTCATCACTTTATCATCATCACCCAATAGTTAAATATCACCCATTTTTTTTCATTATGACCATCTTTATGTTTACCATGTTGCTTATCATGATTCTCAAAGCATTTAAGTCCATAATCTTATTCTTCATCTCCAGCGTCATCTTGAAAGTAGATTGTAACGACCTGTAAAATTTTAATAGTTTTAATAACACATTTAACTGAAATTTTGTGAAATTTTAAATAGTTAAATTCGGAAATGAAAATTTAATATTTGGAATATGTCTATATAAACATAGCAAATGGTAAATTTTCATCATAAAATATGGAAGTTCATTTTTATTATGTAATTCTATTTAAAATTAAATCAGTTAATACTTGATGGTAATAAAATATTTTTCAAACCTGAAATATTTTTTATATAATAAAAATGTTTATCATCTTCTGAGTGAGACATCACATTTCGTTTCGCCAAATTTGGACTGTTATTGCTCCATTTATCTTATTTTCGGCGTTTTAGCAGCATTTTTGGTACCGAATATTGAGTTTTGATAGGATGATCATATCGCTGATATCTATGTACCATTCTGATCGTCTTGTCATGCTGATCTCCACAGTATATTCATCTCTGTATTTGGTGTCCGTTATGCGAAGAAAACCGCGAAACGGATAGCCGTATCGGCTACGAAATTTCAACCTTTTTGGTTTCCTGTGTCCATTCGAATTACCCAACGGTCGAATTCCTAACAGTCATTTGTCTTTATTAGTTGCCTTGAATTCTCGTGCTACTTTCACTGTTCCCTATATTCAATTCATTGCTAACGTTTCTATTCCATCCTACCGTTTACATTCTTTACTTTCTAACAGTTCAATTGAAAATCTATGTATATATTATAATATACAGCTTTACATATTTCCCTGTAGCTTATAAAATTCCTTCCTCCTCCATTTTTTTTCGGCTGCCACCATCACAAAACTCCTCTTCCCATCACGCGTGGCCAAACCCTCCCCGCCTTTCACCAACGCAAGCTCCACCGGCCGACCCACACCCGCAACCGCCTTCAGCCCCACCATCGCCGAACTTCGGCCTGACCTCACCATACTCCCCTACGGCCACCCTCCTCGAACCCATACACCACCTCACTTCCTCCTCCCTCTCTTTTTCTTCCATCCCTCTTCCACGCAACCCAATCTCGACCGAGCAACCCTACCCGAAGACTCAGCCTTCCCCTCGCCTCAACCGAGAATAGCCCACGTGTTCTCCTCGCGCAACACCTCTCCTCTGCAAGCACGACCTTGCTGCCTCCACCCAAACCCGAGATAAGGCCTCACTCACCAACCTTCGCCTATTCTCTTTGTTCAGCCAGCTAGCATGCATGTATATATATTGTTATATATATTTTGTCTGCATAAAGATGCAGGTAAGTTATACATATGTTTGTATACTAGTTATGTACTAGTTTATATATACTTGAGTCTAGTTTACTATAGGTTTTATTGTTATTACGTGTTTCGATTTTTGAAGTATATATATAAAGATTTCTGATTTTTTTACATGTGTTAATATATATATATATATAAATACTTTTACAGTATTGTCAATCCATGCCAATATTCTTAGCTGTATGTTAAATATAATAGGTATGGTTGTTGATTTTGAAATGTATACAGATCTTAAATGTAAGTATGTAATGTTTGTATAAGTTTGCATTTCATTTGTTTGAGTTATAACAAGGTAAATCATATTTTTTTAAATATAAATTTTAGAATACAATATGTATGTAAATTTATATATATACATTTATATATTAGTGTATTTATGTTATTGTAGTATTGTTTTTAAAAGTAGGATAAACAATATTGATTTTAAATTATAACATGTATGTAAGTTTGTATATATGTGTATATACATTAGTTTATATATATGTATATTTATTATGAAGCCCGAAACCATATCATCCATTCATGTCCTCTCTATTATATGTATGTATATAATAAGATTTTTATTTTTATGATTTTGGAACAAATTTGTAATAGGCTCAATATATATATATATACACATTATGTTTAAAATGCTATTTGATGAATTTTGAAAGGAAATTTATGTGTTTAAGGAATGTTGATTTTAGAAAAATATTTATACATATATTATGAAGATTTTTTTTAGAAAAGAAAGGAAATAATAAAGGTTTATTTTTATTTTTATATGTGTTTTAAATTTTAAACAATGGTTTTATAATATAAAATATATATATTCTATTATAGTATGTGTTTAAATTAAATAATGATTTTTAGTTTATATATAAGTTCACTTATATTTTTGTTTCATCGAATCCAGTTCATCGTGCTTTGCTTTGTCGATGTCCCGTTATCACTTCGTGCTTATTTGTATCAGTTTGGTGATTTGTCGACTATCTGTGCTGATTACCATCTTGTTCTCGTGTTTCTCTAGCCTCGAAAGGTGAGCAATCACTCACGATTAACATTCTTATATTTTTTTAGATTTGATTTCATTTGAAACGACAATTGAAATATGCTGCTAAATTGAACTGTTCATTATTTATATGCCATTATATGTTATTATTCACCCGTGACATCTGACACCATGATCTGTTATTTATATTATATTTTATTTGTTATTGATGATATATGCCTGTTGCTATTTGTTATATTATTATCATACATGTTCTCACTCTGCAAGTTCCCTGTTAGTATAGAATTCCCTATGGGTTGAAATGATACATACCCGAACGATTTTGTAGAATAAGGGAAAATCGTTATGGGTTGAAATGATAAACCCAAGCGATTTTCATTGACTTTGAATTTGGGATTGCGGGTTAAAATGATATATACACGTAAATATTTAAATTGCAGATTGAAATGATAAATATCCGTATCACTTGACCCTAGGATAGAGAATCATATACGGACACCGTTGGTCTATACTCTGAAAATGATTCCCAAAATTTTGAAAGGAAATATATGGTTTTATTAAATATTGATTTTTAGAATATAATATATAAATGTTATTTTATATATGTTTTGGAAATTTTAAATTTATATGTTAGTTTCGAAAATATAATTTTTAAGATTTTACTTATAATTTTACTATTTTAAAATATATAAAAATAGATTTAATATAAAATAAATTTAACAATAAGATTTAATTTAATAAAAATCTAATTTATTTAGTATATAATATGTTTTACAGTATTTATTTAAAATTTATATTAATATTTTAAAATAGATTTTATAACTTTAATAATAATGGTTGGAAAGATAAATTAATGTTGACTTGGAATTTAAATTGGTTAATAACTGAATTTAAGAAAGAATTAGTTAATAATTGAATTTAGGAAAGAATTGATTTAAACTTATTAGTTTTAAGATTTTGAAAAGATGCGATTATAACTTGGTTTATAACTTGATTTGATAAAAAGCGATTAAATGAATATTCTCAATTTTGAATAAAATTGAGATTGAATATTTAATATTGATTTAAATATATAATTTGGGATTTAAATAAATTGTTATAAAAATGGTTAAGGGAATAATTTCCAATTTGAATAAATTTAAAGTTAATGTTGAAATATAAATGAAGTTTATATTATAAATGTTTGAATATTTAGACTTGAATCTTTGAACTTTAAATTGAAATGGTTAAACTGGAATTGATTTAAATTGAATTTTGGAATTTAAGATGATTTAAATCGATTTGCGAAATTGGACGAAACTAATTTTATTATATAAAGTATTTTATTATATATATAAACTATTTTAATTTATAAAGTATTTTAATATATATACTATTTTCAACATCTAAACTGTTTAGGTGGGAAGTGTTATGATTTCAAACTGTTATGATTACAAAGTGTTACGATTTCAAAGTGTTATGATTTCAAAGTGTTATGGTTTCAAAAGTGTTATGATTTCAAAAGTATTATGATTTCGAAAAGTGCTATATATTTGAAAGTGTTACGGTTCTGAAAATGAATATCATTTAAAGTGAATAATGATATCGAATTTTATATGGTTTTGAAATGGATATGATATTTTGATTTAAAGTATGAATTATTTGAAATGAAATGACCATGATGTGAAATAAGCATTTGGCTGTTAAAGAGACCGGGATCGGATATTGTCATACTCTCTGCCAATACCGAAAACCACTTTAACAACTGTGTACGTAGTGGAGATTCCAGAATGAAGTAGGATGGTTTGGTGAGGATTCTATATGGTATTTACATAGCCTTGACTCCCGTGAGTCAGCTTGATGCGGCTAAAACAGGAGCCATGTCAGGCCAAGTGAGGTCATTCCTCCTATCGGACACGTTTCTTCGATACCATTCTATTGCTTTTGTGATTTGATTGGGTGCACCCTTTGATTTGGGAGTGTGTCACGAGGTGGGCGGTAGTAGCTGCTATGCGTTTCCACCAGTCCGGATCCACAAATGGTATATCTACCCTAGCATTGCCTCGAGTGCCTTGTCGCATGCTCTATCGCGCCTTCTACGAGTTTGGTTTGTACCATACCTTTGGAGTACCCTCTGATAGCCCTCCAGTTTACGGAGGAATTACGGTACTGTATAGACTATGGGAATATATAAAAATGTGTTAAGGGGGATATGGGTAACGCCTTAACGCTATTTTAATAGTTTACTTTACTATAGACATATTATAATAGCGTATTGTACTACATAGTAGATAGTTCCACGGATCCTTAAAGGATGGGTATCCCAAACATCCTTCAAGTTACTTGTATTTCAGTTGATATTTCACTTGAGTTGGATTTATTGATATAAGAATGTTAATCCTAACTCGAGTGTTTTGTGTTTTGCTTTACGCTCGGTTCAAACTGAGTGACACAACATTGAGACTCACCTTTGGAGTTTGGAGCTTCGCTTGGAGATCCATATATATCTATTCAGCTATCCAGTTGTTCTGTCCAGACTTGTCATCTGTTTGTATTCGAGACTATATTGTATTTGAGATATTCTTTTGTATTTTGTTTCAGACTCTAATATTTTATATAGTAGCTTCATGAACTACTATTTATTTTATTCCGCTGCTTATTGCTATATTACTCCGTGTCTGTGATTATGTGATTGATTTATTTACTGTATATGTTGAGTTTTGCCAAATATAAATTAACAATCTGATATTTTGAGCAGTTCAAATCCGACATGTGCGAATGTGAATGACACGAAATAGTGGGTCGTTATAGTAACGAATTGGACAAGGTCGAAGGGTACTTAGTCAAAAGGTTAGTTGCTAAAGAGGTTGGAGTATGTTTGTTTTATAAGCCAAAAGGATTGCCTGCTTTGCTTTTGAATAAAAGCTTTCGACTTGGTTTCTTTTAACCAGATCAAACATTTCAAAAGGTTTAAACCTTTCGACTAGGTCAAAAGGTTACTGCCGCTTTCCAACCTTTCGAAGTTGTTGCTTTAGACAAAGTCAAAAGGTTTACTTATTTTTAAAACCAGCCGCTTCTCCCATGCTTTCGAAAGGAAGCTTTCGACTTAGATGCTTTACCCTTGTTTATCTAATGGAAGTATAACCCAAGCTTTCGAAGGAGGTGTTTTAAAGGCTGAAGCCTATTATTTTTGAAGCTAAGTTTTAAAGCTTTCGAAGGGGTCGAAAGCTAAGCTTTCGACAAAGTTGAGAGGTTTTAAAAGAAGATTTTCTTCATGTTTTAAATTGAACCTAGTGAGTATTCGAAAGGTTTATTTTTTAAAAGGTCAAGTGAGGTCATTCCTCCTATCAAACACGTTTCTTCAATATCATTCTATTGCTTTTGTGATTTGATTAGGTGCACCCTTTGATTTGGGAGTGTGTCATGAAGTGGGCGGTAGTAGCTGCTATGCGTTACCACCAGTCCGGATCCGCAAATGGTATATCTACCCTGGCATTGCCTTGAGTGCCTTGGCGCATGCCCTATCGCACCTTCTACGAGTTTATTCTATATCATACCTATGTGATGTCCTTTGGGTAAACCTCCAGTTTACGGTGGAGCGTACGACATTGTATAGACTACGGGAATATATAAAATGTGTTAAGGGGGATATGGGTAATGCCTTAATGCTATTTTAATAGTTTTACTTTACTATAGACATACTATAATAACGTATATTACTACATAGTAGATAGTTCCACGGATCCTTAGAGGATGGAAATCCCAAACATCCTTTAAGTTACTTGTATTTCAGTTGACATTTCACTTGAGTTGAATTTATTAATATAAGAATGTTAATCCTGACTCGAGTGTTTTGTGTTTTGCTTTACGCTCGGGTCAGACTGAGTGTTACAGCATTTGAGACTCACCTTTGGAGATTAGAGCTTTACTTGAAGATCTGTCTTATCTATTTAGCTATTCCAGTTGTTTTGTTCAGACTTGTCATCTGTTTGTATTCGAGACTACATTGTATTTGAGATATTCTGTTGTATTTTATTTCAAACTCTGTTGTTTATATAGTAGCTTCATGAACTACTATTTATCTATTCCGCTGCTTATTGTTATATTTCTCTGTGTCTGTGATTCTGTGATTGATTTATTTACTGTATATGCTAAGTTTTGCCAAATATAAATTAACAATCTGTTGTTTTGAGCAATTCAAGTCCGACATGTGTGGATGCGAATGTGTCGAAATACCGGGTCATTACATAGATAGTCATAGAAAATTGGAAATACATTTAAAAAAATAGTTATAGGGATTAAAAACTTACAAGGACTTACTAGGTATCTTAAATGTTTATCTGTGGACATAATTGCAAGGTACATACCAATCTTCAACATCTCTGTTTTTGTCTTCCTTCCCTAAAATTTGAAATCAAATCATTTGAAATGAACACTTAATTCGAAAAATAGTGACTATGCGCTCTCTTATCCTACCATAACAATATTTATATTATTTTAAAGTTACATGTACCCTAACTTTAATTAACCTATGTACCTCTTTGTTTTCTCTTTAACTTAATTTACTAAGCTGTATATTAATGCTTATTTGACTCGTATCCATGTGTACTTCAACTCCCAGTTCTCATTACTTGCTCATTTTCATGTGTACTTAAGCTTCAAAACCTTTTCCAACCTTTTGGAAATGTGTACACAATTGCAGAAATAGAAAAAGACAATGAACATGCACTGAAAGTCTCAAATAATGATAGCATAGGTGGTTAAGAGGATGGAATTGTTGCAGCTATTGCATTAAAAAGTCATTGGATCAAAACATAAATGTTTAGCCTTTAAATATAGAAAGAAATAATATAAGTAAGAAGCAATATAAGGACACAATGAAATATCATAAATACGTCAAATAAACCTTGTCCTTTTGTGAATAGAAGATGATTTATCTTATTAATCCAACTTGGAGACTAAAAAAGAATGAAGATCTTCACCAAAACAATTTGTAAAGGTAAATAGTCATAAATCATAAGAAAGCAACAGTACATTTATATGCTTTTTCTAGCTTTATTCAATACATAAATCACAACAATTTCATTAAAAGTTTGAAAAAAAAACAACAGAGATCAAGACTCAAGTGTAGTTAATAAAAATTATGGTAATGAATTATATTATTGCCTAAATATGGGATTCCATGGTTATAAAAATCAAGAGTTTCAACCTACAACATATTTGCATATTATTTATTTAACAAACTTTATTTGAAATAGCCTTTTATAGACAAACTTATGGCAGGGCCCTAAATCATTTGATACAACAAAATATAATAATGTAATGAATTGAGCAAGGGCATCTCATGACTCAATCAAGAAATAATCCAACAAGAACGCTAAGGCTATTACATCTTTTGTTTCACATTACAACAAATAACTTGTGCATATATTTTATCACATTAATAGCACTATGAAAAAAATTCAAAGCAAATAACTTATGCATATTTTTTTAATAACATTAGTAACAACTATGAAAAAATGAACATTAAAATCAAAATTATTCCATGCTAAATAATGGTCCAACAACAGTGTAGTAAACATGGAAATTTTAAACATATTCAAAAAAAAATTTAGTCTTTGTCTACCTTAATCGTTGTCATCCTTAAGTAACACCATCAAAATCAAGATATCTTCTTATAATTTTTAAACATATTTATCATCGAACAAAGATTTTCATTGGAAGAGGTAATCCCCAAAAATAGTACAATGAATCAAATAGCCTGACCATCAAAATAAAGAAGCTCATAAATTTGGTTGTATATGATTTTTCTCTTGACAAATCCTAGCACAGTTGAAGAATGTAAGGCAACCATTATTTTAAGGAATGATGAGAAGACAAAGTTAACACATAAATAATATACATTATGCACTAATTATAATTCAATCAATATTAAGAGTTAAAATTGGAAACATTTTGAATACCTCAAGGCGATCTGGAATGCGGCTTCTGCCTTTCCCTACGATGGTATACAGATCGATTTATAGTATCCATACAGATGTCGATGGGATTGATTTCGACTATGAAGGGGTTGCATAGATGTGACTGGAGTCAATTGGAACATGATGGGAGCACGAAAGAAGATATTACAAGGTGTTGGTGATAAGAGCAGGAGGTTCAATTTGTTTCCATAGTTGAACAAATTAGGGTTTTTCGCTCGACGGTTTTAGTAAGATTTCTCAGTTAGGGGATGATGTAGGAAAAGATAACAGATTAGCATTGTTAATGGACTAGCAATAATACCAGCGAATTAGGTTGAATGTTGGCGTTGGTGTTGAATTTCCATGGAGAGATGGTTTGTGATACAATGAAATGGAGAAGATACGAACAAAATGAGAGGAGTACAAAGGAAATGACACTAAGAATGGCATTTTTGGTAATTCAAAAAGACACAGTTGGATCTCTATTAAGCGAATTATCATTATTAATAGTAGATATATATAATATAATTTAGGTAAAATTATTTCATTTACTCGATTTTAAAACAATATTATGTCGACTTGTCTCGTTTAAGTGTTTAGAAACCCCTATCGATAACATGACATCCCACGCACAGACCAGAATTCATAAAAATCTCAACGGGTAAGCAAACAAAATATAAAACATTTTATAACACTAACAAGTACACTCTCTCATATATATACACTCAACAGACTTATTCTAGGGTATTACTACCCTATCTCTAATGAGTCAAACCCCACCAAGCCAAGGTTATTGCTAAACCTGGCTCTGATACCAACTATGACGACCCATATTTCGAAAGTTTTAAATCGACAATAATCCACATATGTCCGACTTAAACAATCCAAAACGTAGATAATTAATGGGGGAAAATTTAGAAGAATAAGGAAGAAGTAGAAAACAAACACATAATCTCACAACGGAATGACAAAATAAAATAAACAAATAACAGTTCATGAAGCAATCTATATTATACATTCGATTATAATCTATACAACATTTATCAGAGTTATATATATACATCAGAGATAAATAAACTATGTAGCAGAATAACATGATGCGGAAAATAATAATAGTAATAATATGCCAAATGTTCATCTCCGTCCTCCGGAAAACGATCTTCATTGTGCTGAAAAAAAACTCAAGGCTGACCCGAGCGTAATGAAAAGACAAAACACTCGAGTCATGACTAAAATACTCTTATGTAAGTCAAATCAATATCAATAAATATGAGTCTAATAGCATTAGAGATGTTTATAGGATTTTACATTTCCTATCCAGTGTATAATGTGCGTGCAATAACTTAAGAGATGTTACGGGATTTTCCATCTCCTAAGGATCCGTTAAACTATTTATATATAATAGTATACGCTATAATAGGTAATGTCTATCAGTAAAATAAATATCAAAATAGCGTTAAGGCTTTACATTGATCCACCTTAACACATTTTTATAGTACTAAACCAAAGTCATAATGGGCTCGCATAAGGATAAATAGGATAAGGCACATAAGGCAATGCCCAAGGTAGGATTCTACCAGTTTACCCTTTCTGGCTGGTCATAACCCATCCATGGCCGACCGCGACCATCAATTCGAACAAAAAGGGCGCACCCATCGAGTACAAAATCACGATAGTAATACAAGTGATCAACGTCGCTAGAGGTAGCTAACCTCATTGGCCAGACAACACAAGTGTCAAGGCTATCCATCATCGTTCTCTTACTTCATTCCAGTAAACGTTCGCCAAGTCAACAACTACATTCTGGATATCATCCACCACGTACACGGTTGTCAAAGTGGTTCCAATATTGACAAAAAGTATGCCAATAAGAGGTCCCGGTCTCTTTAACAACCAAACGCCATTTTACACACCAGTTGGTTCTTTAGCATTTCAAAAAAAAATTCGTACTTGATATCAAAATATCATATTCGCTTCAAATTCAAATCCATTACGAAATAATCATATTTACTCAAAAATCATATTCATTTCAAAATCATCATATTCGCTTCAAAATCATATTTTACTTCAAAATGTCAATTCAGTTCGATATATCGATTTTACTTCAAATTTGTTTCAAATTACAATTTAGGTAATAACTTCACTTTAACCCAATTCACATTTAAATCCAAGATTTAAATATAAACATTCCACCCTTTTAACCAGTTCGAATTTTTAGAAAGTGGTTTAATAGTTTTAAAAATAATTAAATAGTTAAAATAGTTTAATAGAAAATAGTTTGAGTATTAAAAACGGTTATATAGTAAAATAGTTTGGAAAATCAAAATAATTGAATATCTAAAGAATAAATATTTTAACCCGTTTATACTAAAATAATTCATTTAAACAAAGTTAATCCGGTTCACTTTCCAAATTTTCCAATTCAAATAATTTCGATTTTGAATCAATTCATTTTCGCTTTTAATTCCAATTGATTTCAATTTATATTCCAACTTGAATAAATATCAATCCAATCCCAATTTAATTTCAATTTCAAATCCAAATTAAATTAAATTTCAATTCCAAATTAATTTCGATTCCGATTCCAAATTAAATTAAATTTCAATTCCAAATAATTTCAATTTCAACTCCAAATTGATTTCAATTATCAGATTCAATGATTTAAATTTCAGCTCAACTCTCAAATTTAAACCATTTCGATTTATATCAATTTCGAGTTCGATCTTTAAAATATCGATTCAAATCACTTAAATCAAA
This sequence comes from Allium fistulosum, assembly GCA_030737815.1. Lineage (NCBI taxonomy): Eukaryota > Viridiplantae > Streptophyta > Magnoliopsida > Asparagales > Amaryllidaceae > Allium > Allium fistulosum. Next base: position 1,284,101,470 of record CM060903.1, on the reverse strand, counting down.
TTAACCTTCAATATCCAATTTAAAATCCAAAGCTTCAAATATAATCCAATTCTGATCTCAAGTTTGAAATATCGTTTTATATCACTTTTATTTAGCAATATTCAAAGTTCGAGTAAAAATCCAATGTTTTAAAACAAATCAATTTCTGAGATTCACATCATGTTTCGATTATATCTTCAAAATCTCAGATTCAATTATTTAAACAATTCCTGTTATTAACTTAAATTTCAACACTTCGAGCTCAAGTTCGAAAATAGTTTGATCTCCATAAATTCGATTTTTACTTCTTTCATTTAAATAATTCCTAATCAAAACTTTTAAAATCATTTAATTTAACCAATCCAGTGTCTGTATATAATTTTCTATCCTATGGCCAAGTGAATCAATTATTTCAATTTAATTCCAAAGATGGATATATATCATTTAAATCCAAAATAAATTCCATAGGTATATATCATTTCAACCTATTTATTAATTTATTCGAAATAATTGAAATAACAATTATATACTGCCAAATGATATTTAGGGTGATAACGGGATATATATAAAATAAATAAACATTCAATCATTCAAATATCAACCAATTTTCATCCAAACAGTCAATAAAATTCACAACAATTTCATAGTTATCAATATCGGGAGGTTTTACTAGTAATTTAATTCTAATTCAATCTAACTGTCAATTCAAATTCTAACAATTAATTCAGATGTCAATTTAAATGCCAATTATAATTTATTAAAAATAATCAATAATTTTAATCACTTCACGATATAAATTTTACTAACATAAAAATATATTAGTCAAACGTGAGCGTATAAAACACTCACCTTTGTTTGAATCAGAGAAATTCAAACTAGCCAAACCAATATGAAATCAACTTCGTAGCATAGAGTTTGTTGATACGGTTCCAACGCAAAAATCTACGTGCTAATCCGATATCGTATGAAGATATACGAATCATTAAACATTAACATTTATAATTTAATTTAATATATGCTTTAATAAGGAAAATTAATTACCTAATCAACATCTCGTTCATGCCTCACTTTGCCATCACCACGTTCCAGACCGCGACTTCCTGCTCGCGCTATCACTCTTTTTTTTCTATGTATCGATCACCACAGCCCACACTACAGCCAAGTCACGCCACTACAAACCCAACTCGCGACCACAACTTCAGCGCGCCACCTACCGTCGAACGCCCATCCACATCCTTCGTCGAGGAGCCGCGCCTCGTCACCGATGTCAGGAACACGCACGCGAGCAGTTCGACCTCGCCCCTATCACACTCCAATCCCCTCGCCATCGCTCCGCCTCAATCGCCTTTGCCCCTCTACCGCGACGTCCCAGCCTCCATGCCTAAGTCGAGATCGATTTGAGATCGTGGCTTTGTTTTTTTATATTCAGATGCATGATTTTGAAAAGAGATAAAGGGGGAAAAATATACGAGACTAGGGCATGGCTATGAATGAAATATCGAGGAAAGAAAAAAAATATATTATTATTTTTTAATTAGAAAATATCTAACCAAAGACGTCCGAATTTTCTCAAGCTCCAAACGAAGTGTGCCACCTGTCATTTATAATGTTTTACCCCTATTCCAAACGCAATGAAATTAGTTTCGAGGCCTAATTCGATCTTATGTAGAAGGTAGCTTTTCAAAGTTAGTAGTTTTAATCGAATTCCTTAAATTGATTTCTATGCATTTCAAGCTCGCACGACCAAACGATAAGTCTGATCGTTATGAAACTAGAAATCCTACAATAGTTCACTATTACGAATCCGATGAAACTAGTTTTGTCGAAATCTGAGGCAGTGGCCAAAATGGCTATTTTTACTCATTAATTATATATAAAATTTCAAATTTCTAATCATTCACTTTTAAATTCAATTTTAAAAGTAAATGATCTTCGTTCATATTTAAATAAAATTTAAATCACTTCCCGATACCATTTTCATTCACAATAATTCAAGATTCAATTATTTAAATAATTGCAATATTAAATTTAAAAATTTAATTTCCAATAAATCACCATTAATAAATAATTCACCATTTATTAACCATTTTCATTCAATAATTACGTTAAATTTAATAATTTAATATAGCTAAAAAAATACGGGTCGTTACATCAGAAGCCGAGCGGGTTGCTTCAGCCTATAGAGATTCCAGTTTGAAAGTGGGATTCTATATCCATGGATTTTATAGACGGGTTGCCAAGGTCGAACAAGGGAAATGAAAGCATATGGGTCATAGTGGAAAGATTGACCAAGAGTGCCCATTTCATTCCAGTCAAGTCAACTAGAACAGCACCTGTTTTGGCGAAGTTGTTCGTGAAGAACATAGTTAGAGTTCATGGAATTCTTAGTGACACAGTCAGCGATAGAGATGCACTATTCACTTGTGAGTTTTGGAGAAGTCTACAAAGAGTATTAGGTACCAAGCTCAAGATGATTACAACATATCACCCGCAAACGGATGGACGGACTGAGAGGGTCAATAAGGTACTCGAAGATTTGTTGAGAGCTTGTGTACTAGACTTTGGTGGATCTTGGAAAGATCACCTGCATTTGGTTGAGTTCTCCTATAATAATAGTTTTCAGACTAATATAAGAATAGCGCCTTTTGAAGCTTTGTATGAAAGGCCATGGAAATCAACCGCATGTTGGTTAGAGACTAAAGACAGATTAGTCTTAGGTCCAGATATGGTTAGAGAGGCGTCAAAGATGATTGAATTGATCCGAGATCGGATGAAGGAAGCTCAGTCCAGACAGAAGAGTTATGCAGATACAAGACGTAAAGACTTAGAGTTCTAAGTTGGAGACAGAGTTTTTATTAAGGTATCACCGATGAAGGAAGTGATACGACTCGAAAAGTCAGGGAAGCTGGCACCAAAATATGTTGGTCCATTCCAAATTATAGAAAGGATTGGAAAGCTCGCATACAGAGTAGAATTTCCGAGCAATATGGCAGGTGTCCATAATATATTTCATGTGTCTCATCTACAAAAGTATGTGCGTGATCCAGAGACTACTATTCCTCCAACAGGATTGGATGAGTTGATAGTAGAGCCTAATTTGACAATTGTTAGACAACCAGTTCAAGTTGTGGTGAGAGATGAGAAAAGATTGAGGTCCAAGACAGTCAAGTTGGTGAAAGTTTAGTGGAGATACAACGAGAAGGACTACACTTGGGAGACAGAGGACAGGATTCAAGATACTTATCCTGATCTATTTTGAGGGTATGTCTATATTAGATTTATATAGATAGTTCCTAGTCAGGTAGACTAGTATGATCTTTAGGAGTTGTTACAGACGATTGCTATGATTAGTATTTAGTCCTTACTAAATTTCGAGGAAGAAATTCTTTAAGGAGGGGAGCCTGTAACACCCCTAATTTTAAATAACACTATTCAGGATATTTAATAAGATAAATTAAATAGAATAATGTAAATGTTAGATAAGGGGATTGAGATTTGAATAAATTTAAGTGGTCGTGCTTATTAATTTAATTAGGCTAAAGAATGGTTTATAGACTAATTAAATCATGTAAGGGTATAATGGGATTTAACTATATCTAACCTTACCTTTATATATATGTTTACCCTTAAGCCATTCACACTCATACTCATTTTTTCATAAAAATAAAAACATAAGAAAAGAAGTTAAGGCGGACCATTAAAAAGAAAAGAAGAAAAGGAAATTTAATGAAATAGAAGAGAAAAATAAAAAAGGGAATCAAACTCATCTCAATCCTTTTCCTTATCAAATATTAAGGTGAATGATAATTTTCATCTCTATATGTAAAATATATGCAGCATCCGTAGCCATTAGTTTTGGGCCTCCAAGTGGGGGATGTACAGAGATGGTGCGAATCATTTCCAAAAATCCCCAAGTTGTTCTAGATGATTATGGTGCTCAAGTGCGAATGGTTAGAGTTGACTATGTCGAGCTGTATAGAGACTTCAAGAGTGTAGGAGGCAAACCATTCCTTGGAACGGAGTCGGGTATAAAAGGCAAGATTAGATGGTTACTTGCAAAAGGATCTTCGATGACTTGGAGTTAGATGATAACATGAGGTAGAAGTTAACCTCTAGATAACTCCAAGGATGAACAATGAACTAGTGGAGTCCTCTATAGCTTCGATTCCCGAGGACCGATTTACTTGGGACTAGTTCATAGTTCTCTTCGAAGAATAAAGAATTTATCATTAGGATGAGTGATCGTCTTGGGAAGTGATTGATTGGTCATATTGATAAGGGCTTCAAGAAGATGATCAAGAAGGATTTATGATGAGAGAGCCTGTACCTAGTGGAGAAAAGTTGTCCCGAACCAGCTTAGTAGGGATAGACTATGGAAGTATATGTATTGATTGCCGTTTCGATTTCGTCGAATGCTCAATCGACGAAAGAGAAGGGAAATGGCATTACTGTTTGAGATATGCTTTTTTGCTTGTGGCGTTTCCATATATGTTTTATTAACATTGAGGTTTCATATCCCTTTATATTTAGAATTGATGGAGATATTGGGATTGAGACTCAGATAGTTAACCAACACTTTGATTGAGACAGACATACTTAGGGGCTCAGCCAGCGTACACATGGTTTGTTAAGAACCTTGCCATATTGAGTCATGGATGTTGTTCTTTGTTTACTATTAACTTGTTTTGGGGTTTAGTTGGGTTGGTATTGTGGTTTAGGAATGGACTAGTTGAAAGGGATACAGAATAGAGGCCGTTGATGACGATTGGGGTTGTAGAGGAGCAAACATCAGTGGTTGGCTGCCTATAGAGAATGAGGACGGTTAGCTTTCTATATTTGCTCAATATTCCACATGATGAGTTGTCTTCTATGCCTGTAGCTAGGGGTGGGCATAAACTACACGACTATACATAAACCTCCCGCACTGGACCACAAAAATGGAGCGAAAACCCATGCCGAATCTTCTAACCGAAGCAAATAGCCTAACCCGGAATGACCCACGTCGATACGGTTCGATTGCGGTTTGGACGATTGAACCAGCCATTTTAAACCGGATCAAACCAAAAATTTACACTAGTAATCTTATGATAAAAATTTAAGAAAATTCTATCTTATTTTAGATTCTAACGATGTATATTCTATTTTCAGCGTATGTTGTTATATGAATAATAATCATTGCCATGAAGGAAGAAGTTGTAGTTTTAGTATAATATTTTTCACCATATTTTTATGGATAAATGCTAATTATAATCTTATTGTAGTCATTTTACTTAATGTTCATGCAATCATTAACGTTAATGTTTGGTTAATCTATTGAAAAATCTCACATGTGGTTAAATGATAAATTGGAATATTCGTACAATTAAGAACCAGTCTTTCATTTCATTCTAACATTGTGTGTTTTAACCTTTAAGTGTAAAAGCTTCACACAATTGTCTTCGTAAATTGACTATTGATAGAAGTAATTCCCTTATTTCATATTTAATATGAGTTCAAATCGGACTGGACTAAAATCGGACCATATTACATTAAATCGAACCAAAACTGAACAGTTTTAGAGATTAGTATAATGGTTTGTATTTTTGGTTAACTATTTGATGCGGTGCGGAAGCGGTTTGAGCTCTAAACAATACCAAACTGACCCTCGGCCACCCCTACCTGTAGCTAAACAGTGTTCGGACATATTCTATGAGGTGACCGGATTACCACCATATGGGAAAAAAGTTACATATCGAATAGGTTAGAGGAGGTAGACCAGTAGTAATGCCTTTAAGGCATGATGCCCAAAGAGCTTAGGAAATTAAAGGTGCAAGCGGATGACCAGTTTAGGTGATGGTTCATTTATAGGAGTATATATTTGGGTAAAATGCACCTGCAATGTTCGTTAGTAGGGAGGATGGCTCTTTAGGTTGTTGTGAGCTGGATGAGATGACAAACAAGTTTCTACTTTCATTTATTGATGGCTTATTCGATAATCTCTATAGCACGAGTGGAAGTATCCGACTCTTGATTAGGAGTTAGAGGAGATAAACCTCACGTTAGTTATTTGGAGGCACTATCTACTAGGAGAGAGGTTCAGTTGTTTAGTGATACCACATCATTGGAGTATCTCGTCTCCAACAAGGATCTTGACCCTCGCTAGTAGCGATGGTTAAAGTTCCTAGCCTCCTATGGATATGACATTTACTATATGGCCGAAAGGGAAACGTAGTTGTAAATGTTGAAGTGGAAGACATATCAGTTTGGGAGCGATATTCCTAGAGTGGAAATTGCTTGAGCATATCTCTGGTTATGACTTTAGAACTCAATGAGATATGGTCAAAGGTGATGGATACTTTGACCATCAGACCTACTTTGATTTAGTGGATCATTGCTAGGCAAAGGTGTGAAGCTAGACCAGTAGAGATCATGGCTAAGTTAGAGGAACGAGTAGTGTCTATAGAGGTGATGCAGTGCGGACCTAACTAAGATTGTTGGTTTCGTAGGGATGATAGACTGTGTGTTCTCGAGTAGTGGGAACATATATTTATTGACCGCATCGATGGATTATTGACAAATGAGGATAGTGTTATAACATTTGAGTCACAGTTAATTGGTTGACAAATAATGGTAGATTTTTATTCCTTAAGTCCATTAGAATGACATCCGTATTGTCGAGTTATATTTGGGATGGATAGTGTGATTCCATGATGTGCCAAGAGCATTGTAAGTGGCCGAAACTCGTTGTTCAATAGTGGGTTTTGGGAGAACTTACAAGAGGTGTTTGGCACCGAATCGACTAAATGATATCGAGACTGAACCATGGACTACGAAACCTCATAGGCCTATTCGTACCGATGGATGTGATACGAAACATGTTAGGAGGGGGACAGTGAAGTAATAGAGGTTCAATGGATTGAAAGCAAAATCGATATGATATGAGAGACCGAGAAGAGCACGAGGATTGCTTTTCCAGAGCTCTTCACTTGGAGGGATTATATTTTATCGTCGGCTTTCATATCGGGTATCATACTCAATGTTTTTATACTAGATAGTTTTATGCTAGGATAGGCATGGATGTTACTTTTTGATGGTTGATCATATGTATGCATGATTGATTTGATTGTTAGCATTTGAGATGATAGCCTATGTTTGTATGGTTGATAGGCATGCATGATAGTTATGGTTTGATATAGCATACTTACTTGAGATGATTTCTATATATGATCTGGTATATTTAAAGATATGAGCTGTATATATATCTTTTTTGTATTGGGATTTTCCCTGGATGTAGCCGTACAAAGGAGGTTCTGTCGAATATTTCTGGAGTCTAAGAGATTTTTGAGGGCCAAGGGGTTAAGAGACGTTCTCTTTGCTTTATGATTTCGAGAACGAAATCATTTTAAGGAAGGGAGAATGTAACAACCCATATTTTTAACAGTTGGATATTTAAATAGTTAATTTATATATTTAATCATTAATTAAATGAATGCTAAAAAATATGATTTTTCACATACGGCCGAAACAGGACTCGAGACCACTTCTGCTGAGTTCGAATTGATGTTGCAAATTAAAATAAGTATAAGGATCGCTATATTTTGAGATCGGACAATACGATGGCCAAAAAGATCTCGAAATACACGAAACTAGCATCCCGGTGCCCAGTCTCAGATGACGACTGTTGGATCCGAAAAATAAGGTGATGTACGCAGATGAGTTTCGTGGTGATCAGACATGCCATGTAACCGTATGGAGTCGAAACATACAACCATTTATTTGAGAAATTAAATAAATGGGAAAATTATTGTAATAAATAATATTCAAATCCTTTTTCCCTCTTTAGCTCATTTGCATTTCTATGTTGCATTGAGAATTCATGGCTGAACTCTCATTCTTCCCTTCAAAATTCCAAATCCTCAAATCTGCTCTATTAAAAATTGCGAAACAAAATCCAGTATGTTCGTATTGATGAGAGCATCAATCTCGTCCCCTCGAAGCAATGAACGATCACCATTAGTCAAGATTGACATTTTCAAGTGGATCTAGGGTTTGACTTGGGCACGCCTATAAGTGGAGATATGAAGATCGAGGATCGTATTCGTGTTTCTTATGCCAAGATTCACCTTGCAGCATCACTTGGAGGAGCTCTGGTCATTGTTTGCCGATCATGACCGTATAGAGGCAAGAAAGAGTGCACCAGGTCACAATTGTATGTGGATGATGGAGCTTCAATTTTCGAGTCTAAATCGAGGAGAACGCGTAAAGATACGATTTGGCGAAGGCGAATCTTGATATCATCAACTATGAGCCGAGAAATCGAGGGGAGTGGAGATCTGATGTGAATGGTTTTGTTCTTATGCACGTACATGATATTAGAGAGGTAGAAGGATTAGGATTAAAATGGTAATTAAGGAGTTAGTTTAGTTAATTAATGAATTCTTAATCTCGATTCTTATTTCGGCCATATCTTTTGCATACAAGGTTTGTTTTGGATGTGGTTTCTTGTGTTGCGCTCGTGATGGTGAGAGTACATTTGGTGCTGGTTTGGACAAATTTCATCGAGGTGAGTGATATTGTCTCTCACCATACTATGGTTGGTTGTATAGTATTAGATTGACGCTCGGGAATGAATTTTGATTTTAAAATGTGATTTTCATATACTTATATACCTGCTAGATTTTTATAAAAGAAAATAAAGTTATTTTAAAATGATTTATAAAGAATATCACATATTTTCCACCAACATGCCATAATTAGGGAATTATTAATTTTGAGCTATTTTTGATATGATTTTTCATATTGGTTGATGTGGATGGATTATACATGTTATTGTATGCTATTTTGGATGTATGTTTTGTTGTTTGGCTTGTTTTGGTTGAAAACGCCGATTAGCGATGATCAGGTTTTAGGGGAATATCTTGTACGTTAGGGTTTTGCACACGCGGAAACCTAATGAATGAGATAAGTTATAGAGGAGGGTTAGGATATGTGCCGGCGGATCTGAAGACGTAGGATGAGGCTTTGGGCTTTAGGATGGATGCCAAACGTTTCTGTTTAGTTTATACTTATTCGTTTGATTAAGTACAAGACAAAGGTGGTTGGTATTGACCATTATAGAGTGGTCAATGGCCATCACTATTGATGAGATTTCGTGGCGTGCAATTTGATGGTTTGTTCATGCGACCGACTTGGAGTCTTGATGTTATTGCTTTAGGGGAGAGCGATTTGGATGGCAAGGCGATGGTGTGACAATTCGACATGAGAGTTGGTACTTCAGATATTGGCTCATGTCGGGAGTAGGTTCCGAGGCTGATAGCCCAGGACTTTGTAAATCACGTTGGAGATGTTGGTTTGTTCGCACCATGAGGGATGGTAATGTACAACATGATGGATAGGTTTCTTTGGTTTTTGGCTCATGGGGTAGCAGGTACTGAGGATTAGACACTCCGTATCTTTGGTTTGTGGCTCATGAGGGTAAGAGGTACTGAAGAGGCTTGTGGTGGGAGTCATGGAGTGGAGGAATGTAACACCCCATATTTTTATAACATTATTTAGAATAATTAATTGGGTAAATTAAATAAATTAATGTGGAGATTAATGGATTGAGACTTGATTAAATAAAGGGTAGCCGTGCCATGTTAATTATAAATCAAATAAAACGAACTAATGTGTTAGGATATGAGAAGGGCAATTTGGAAAATAGGAAAGGCTTATACCCTAAACACTTAGGAAATAGAACTCACGTTCATTTCATTTTCACTCAAACAAAAATTATACTAAGGACGACCACCATTATTATTCCCAAGAGAAGATGAGCTAGGATTCAAGAGAAGGAAGATAATCAACTAAATCAACATTCAATCTCATATCTTATAATCTCAAAGCTAAGATGAATAATTAACACATCCCATTTTCTTATGATTTCGGTCTTAAGAATTAGATCTGAAATGTTTTTGCAAGTATATGCCATATTTTAATGATTAAAGTTATATATATATGCTTGTTGATGAATTATATATGTTCATGCTAGTTTTTATGATGTGTTTGACATGAAAATCCTATTAAATGACATCCAAATGCCTTGTAAATTTAAATATAGGTCAGAAACGATATTTTAGAGATAGGTTTCAATTTTGATAATTTTCTGGATTAATGTGGATTTTATATAAATTTCGTAGTGAGGAAAATGATTTATTTAGTTATAAACTATTTATGGCTAAAATAATAATTATTTGGGTCTGAAATTTTTATATGTTGGAAATCATACTAAAATAGGGTTTCTGGGAGTTTTCTAGATTTTTCCTAAGTTATTTGATGAATATATAAAATTATTTAAGGTATGTGACTTAAATGTTTTGTATATTTAATTAAAGAGAAGGGGCATTATAAAATAAAATGGTTATTTAATTCTGAAAAATAGTGGCAGCACCTTTCTGAAAAGTATTTGTTAACCAATGAGAATTTGACCAATAAAGGCAGGTTAGTTGAAAAATTATCCTTTTTAAGTTAAAAACAAAGAAATACTTTTAGCGTGTTTTAGCCAATTCTGGCATTAAACCTTCCGACCCTGACCTTTCGACAAGGTCGAAAGGTTTATAGCTTTTGAAAAGGTCAAACCGTTGCATAGGGTATCAAGTTATTTGGTACGTAATGAATTGGACAGAGTCGAAGGGTTCTAAGTGAAAGGTTGGTTGCCAAAGTGGTTGAAGTGTGTTTGTTTTATAAACCAAAGATAGCCTTCTTTGCTTTTGAATAAGAGCTTTCGGCTTGGTTGCTTTCGACCATGTCAAATGTGTAATTAAAGGTTTTAAACCTTTCGACACAGTCGAAAGGTTAAGACCGCTTTTGTTTTGTTTTGATTTCAACCTTCCGACAAAGTCGAAAGGTTTAATTGTTTTTAAAAGTAGCCGCTTCTCCATACTTTCGAGAGAAAGCTTTCGTCTTAGGTGATTTACCCTTGTTTTCTAAATGAAGAATGACCAAAGCTTTCAAAGCAGAGCTTTCGACAAAGTCGAAAGGTTGCTTCTAATGAAGTCGAAAGGTTTTGAAAGAAGGTTTTCCACTTGTTCTAAATTGAACGCAGTCAGTTTTCGAAAGGTTTTTGTTTTAAAAGGTTTAATGCTTTCAAAAAGTTTGTTTATTCAATGGTTTCGAAAGGTTTAGTTCAATGATTTCGAAAGGTTTATTTTGAATGATTTCGAAAGGTTTGTTCATTGAATGGTATCGAGAGGTTTATTCATTGAATGGTTTCGAAAGGTTTGTTTATTGAATGGTTTCGAAAGGTTTGTTTATTCAATGGTTTCGTAAGGTTTTGATTCAATGGATTCGAAAGGTTTGAGTTTGATGATCTCGAAAGGTTTGTTTTGAAAGGATTCAAAAGGTTTGATATGGAAGGTTTCTAAGGTTTTTCTAAGGCAATGTTTTAAAGTAATTTTAAAGAAGGATGTCTAAAAGTTTTATTGTTTTCGAAAGGTTTGATTTTGAAAGGTTTGATGTTTGATTTTGAAAGAGATTGTTTCAAAAGTTTAGAAAGAGGTTCTATCAAGAGGTTAAATGTTTTCATCAACTAAGATTTGAGTAAATAAGATATATATAACATGGTGATGAAATTTTGAGTAGAGCATAAAGACTATATACTTTTTCTTGTTTAATTTGATTTAAAGGTTTTAAATCATTTTGAAAATGTTTTCAAGGAAAATTATTGGAGGGGATCCTTAAGTGAAAATGACTCAGATATTAGAATACCAGATGGGACTAGTATGGGATCGCGCCCTATACAATAGCTATTAGCCACAGCTACTTGTTGTCCAAAATTCCAGTATGTAGGGCTTGGTCACAGGTAGACTAAAATTATGATTACATACCAAAAGGAATATATGTTGTATACAGATAGGTTATTGGTGAGCCCGAAAAACCATTAGGATCAGGAAGACCCGGGAGATGATTAACTTAGGGACAGACCGTCCATAAGAGAAGTATTTAACAAATAGTTAAGGACAGACTGTCCAGAGTGAAGTATTTAACAGATAGTTAAGGATATGTAATCTAGAAGAAGAATAGCTAACAAATGTTAGATTAATTTTGATTATATTGTCTGGTAGGCCCGAGTCAGCCAAAGGTTAAAAGTTATCCAAACAAAACTTATGTGTTTGAACAGATAGTTCATTATTACCTGAAGTTTATATATGTTTACATAATGATGCTTTATAGTGTTTAATCAATTTTGATTGCAGGAAAATGTTTTGCAAAGATATGTTTTAAAAGGATGTTAGTGAGGGGAAACCTATTCCGCTAAGTGGCGTGGTCTCACTTAACGTATATATATTCCGGGATGTATAGTGTTATTCATACCAGGCTTTATGTCTGACTCGAAGTTTATGTTTTCCTCTTAAACTCTTGGGTGCTCAAAATTAATTTGAGTAGGCTAAGGGGTTATGGTTTTTTCCGGTTTTAGTAGGATGACGAATAAGGCTACCAGTGGCTTGTAGGAGGCAAATAGATAGCTATTTAGGAGTTGCAGTTCTTGTTTTATGTTTTGATGTATTTTCGCTATGTTTTGTATTAAGTCTATTATGACTTTAAGACTTTGATCATCCAAGGGGGTATCATCATATATCGCTCTTAGCGTATTTGTAATAAGTATATTTTATTTGTGCCTAGGAACGAATTTGGGATTATGTGTTGGGAATGTGAAACATTTGGTTTTGAAATGTAATGAAGTAAAATTGGTTTTTGAAATTTGTGTTTTGTTTCATAATTAAGTGTTTCTAATATTATTGATACCATTAACATAGCCGTATTTAGTCGTCGGAAGCTAATACTATAGATGACCGCAGCATCTGTAGCGCTTAGTTTTGAGCCTCTAGATAGGGGATGTTACAGTTTGGTATCAGAGCATGGTTTATGAAATACTTTAACTAAAAATAGTTTTGAAAGCATAATCCTTAGTAATTAGAGTTAAGATCAGGGTATGGGATAATGCTATAATAACGTACTTGTATTTGTTATATATATATATATGTATGTATGTATACGCTATATTTCTAGACTCCTATCTTAGTTAGGTTATTCATATATATCTCACGAGGTTTGAATATAGATATGGAAGGAAGAATAGGTAGCATTAATCTTGGAGGAGATAGCACCACCACTAATGGAAATGCCCGACCAAATGCTAGAAGAGGTTCAGGTTAGGCTCAAGATGAAAATGTTGGTGCTGGGGTTTCCCAAGTGAATATAGGAGCCATGTATCAGTTTTTCGTAAACATAATGCAAGCTGGAATTGCAGCTAGAGTTGTCGGAGGAAATGCTGCTGGAGGTGGAGTTTAGGAAGCTCCAATGGTCAACCAGTATGCTAACTTGAGCAAAGACTATACTAGGCTTGGAGCGAAGCCGTTCATTGGAACCGAAGATGCGATCGAGGTGGAAAACTGGCTGTTGCATTGCGAGAGGATTTTTGCTGACTTAGGATTAAATAACGAGCAGAAGAGGAGATTAGTTTCGAGACAGCTTTAAGGAGCTGCTCTATTTTGGTGGAATACTAATGTAGCTGGTGTTGATGAGGAAACCATTACTTGGGTGGAGTTTAGGAGAAGGTTTCAAGAAAGGTTTATGTCATTGATGGCGCAGTCGGCATCGGTGAGGAAGTTTGCAAAACTAAAACAAGGGGAGATGTCTGTTCTTGAGTATGCAAGAAAGTTTGAAGAGTTGGCCCGGTATGGGTATGCTTTGGTTGATACGGTGATCTGGAGGAATGAAAAGTTTATAAGGGGCTTGAGGCCGGAGTTGAGAAGTGCTACCTTGCCGCACATAAGGGATCCAAGTGATGTAGTGGTAGAAATGGCATTGAGGCAGGAAGAGGCGTCAGCTTGTTTGAGGAAAAAAATAAAGGAGGTCCAGGTGGGACAAGGCTAGAAAAGAAATTTTTTTCATAAGAAAAATGCTCGGAAGGGAGGAGCACAAAAGAAGGGAAAAGCTAAGGTGGTTTGTTATAAATGTGATAAGAAAGGACACAATGCTAATGAGTATCGTACTGGAAAAGGAAAAGAGAAAGGAGGTGATTGGGAAGAAGAATATCCGATGTTTTAATTGTGATTAGATTGGCCATTATAAGAACCATTGCAAGGAGCCAGCTAAAGAAGGAAGGGGGCAAGTTTATGCCTTGGAACCAGCAACATTAAGGCCAGTTGTGCAGGAGAAAGGGAAGGCTGTTCTGGGAGGCTCGCTACAAATTCACAGTATGTTTGTTAGCGTTCTATTTGATACTGGTGCATCACATTCTTTTATTTCTCGATGTTTAGTAGATAAGCTTAACCTAGAGCCCTCATACTTAGTTACTTCCTTAAGGGTTGAAAATCCGATAGGAGGGTATGCAACACTTGGGATGAGGTGTGACCATTTAGAGTTTGATTTTCTAGGTCATACTTTTGATTGTTGTTTGCATGTGTTTGATCTTGTGGGATTGGTATTATCCTTGGGATGGATTGGTTAAGTAAATATGATGCTAAGATATTTTGCCACGATAGGAAAATATCACTTAGTCGCCCGGATTGTAGTGATCAGATAGTTTATACCGTAGAGAACCTTGGTTGCGAAGGAAATGCTTTACTGGGTATCAAGGAGTTGGAGGATAAGTTGCATCGAGTCATTGTGGTTAGAGAGTTTGCTGATGTGTTTGAGCTGGTAGTTGGATTACCACTGAAACGAGCCGTTGAGTTTCGGATTGATTTGGTGCCTAGAGCAGAACCGGTGAGTAGACCACCAAGTAGGATGACACCTACGGAGATGAGAGAGTTGAAGGTACAGTTGGTGGATTTGGAAGGCAAGAATTTTATTCGACCGAGTAATTCGCCATGGGGAGCTGCCGTGGTGTTTCCTAAGAATCCAGACGGATCGTTAAGGCTATGTATCGATTATCGTAAGTTGAATGAGAAGACGATAAAGAACCGATATCCATTTTCGAGAATTAACGATTTGTTCGTTCAGTTAAGTGGAGTTAAATTATTCCCTCAGTTGGATTTAGCGACTAGATTTCATCAGCTTAGAGTGGCAGAGGATAATATTCCTTTGATGGAGTTTAGGACAAGGTATGGATAGTACCAATGGTTAGTTATGCCATTCGGACTAACTAATGCGCCAACATTCTTTGTGGACTTGATGAACCGAATTTTCCGAGAGCACCTGGATAGATTTGTGTTACTCTTCATAGATGATATTTTGATATACTCTAGGGATGAGAAGGAGCATGAAGTTCATCTTAGAGTTGTGCTTGAGACATTATGGGAACATCAGTTGAAGGCTAAGTATTCGAAGTGCCATTTTTGGAAGAAGGAAGTGAAATTCCTTGGTCATGTAGTCTCAGAGAATGGGTTGTTTATAGATCCGACTAAGATTTGGGCGGTGAATAATTAGAAGAGACTCGAAACGGTGACCGAGATAAAGAGTTTTCTTGGATTAGCGGGATATCATCGAAGGTTTTTAAAGGATTTTTCATGGATAGCTGCACCGATGACTAAGCTTACGCGAAAAGATGTGAAGTTTGTATGGACTGATAAGTGCAAGGAAGCATTCCAGAGCTTGAAACACTTATTGACCCATGCACCAGTGTTGGTAGTTCCGGAGGGGAATCAAGATTTGGTTGTTTATACTAATGTGTGTGGAACTAGATTGGGGGCTGTGTTGATGCAAAGAGGTAAAGTGATTGCTTATGCTTCTAGACAGCTCAGACCACATGAAGTGAGGTATCCTACGTATGATTTAGAGTTAGCTACCGTTATATTTTCTTTGAAGGTGTGGAGGCATTATCTTTTGGGAGAGAAAATTGAACTTTATACAGATCATAAGTCGTTGAAATACTTGTTCTCTCAAAAGGAGATGAACATGAGACAGCAGAGATGGTTGGAGTTTGTTGCTGCTTATGATTATGGAATTGAATACACACCCAGAAAAGGAAGTAAGGTAGCGGATGCAATTAGCAGGAAACATCAGAATGCAGTATTGGCTATGATTGTTGAGTGGAAAGATTTAGAAGCATTATCAACTTGTAGAGTGCAGTTTAGATCCGAGGCAGGTTCTAGTGCAAGAAGTGCTGTATTGTCTTGTTTAGAAGTTCGACCGGTAATGATTGAGAAGGTAGCTTCTAAACAGGAGGAGGATCCATTTTGGCTAAACGGATCAAAAGGTTAAGGGAAGGAACAGAGGGCGATGACTTAAAGGATTTCAATCTTGACCAAAATGGGTGGTTGAGAAAGAAAGGAAGGTTGTGGGTTCCGAATGAAGGAGACGTGAGGAAGGAAGTTTTGGATGAATTCCATCATTCACAGTTCACTATCTATCTAGGAGGAACAAAGATGTATTAGGATATAAAGAGAAGTTTCTTCTGAAAAGGTATGAAATGGGACATTGGTTTATGTGTTAAGCAGTGCTTGAATTGCCAACAGGCAAAGGCGGAACACCAGAGGCCAAGTGGATTGCTTCAACCGTTGGCAATTCCATTATGGAAGTGGGATTCCATCTCTATGGATTTTATCGATGGGTTGCCAAGGTCTAGTAGAGGAAATGAAAGCATATGGGTTATAGTAGATAGACTAACTAAGAGTGCCCATTTCATTCCTGTAAAGTTAACTAGGACGACACCTATTTTGGCGAAGTTTTTTATGAAGAATGTGGTTAGACTGTACGGGATTCCTAGTAGTATTGTCAGTGATAGAGATTCATTTCTTACTTGTGAGTTCTAGAAGAGTCTACAGGAAGCATTAGGAACCAAGCTCAATATGAGTACCTCTTACCATCCACATACTGATGGGAAAACGGAAAGAGTTAACAAAATCTTAAAGGATTTGTTAAGAGCTTGTGTATTGGATTTCGGGGGATCATGGGAAAACCATCTCTATTTAGTCAAGTTCTCGTATAACAATAGTTATCGGACTAGTATTGGGATGGCACCGTTTGAAGCTTTATATGGAAGACCATGCAAATCTCCCGTATGTTGGTTGGAGATCGAGGGTAGACTGGTTCTTGGTCCGGATTTGGTGAAAGAAGCCGCAGAGAAGATTGAGTTGATCCGAGCTAGGATGAAGGAAGCTCAGTCTAGGCAGAAAAGTTATGCTGACAGAGGAGGAAAGATTTGGAATTCTCGGGTGGAGACTATGTGTTTATTAAGGTCTCACCGATGAAGGGTGTGATTAGATTTGGAAAGTCAGGGAAATTAGCACCCAGATTCGTTGGACCTTTCCATATTGTTGAGAGGATCAGGAAACTCGCTTATAGAGTAGAGTTACCGAGCAGTTTGGCTAGAATCCATGATGTATTCCATATTTCTCATCTTAGATGTATTAGAGACCAAAAGACTACTATATCACCTACAGTATTAGAGGATTTAGTAGTAGAGCCGTACCTGACTATAGTTAGAAATCCAATTCAGATTGTGGCTAGAGATGAGAAGAAGTTGAGGAATAAGACAATCAAATTAGTAATGGTCCAGTGGAGGGACGATACTAGAGACTATACTTAGGAGACTGAGAGCAGGATTAGAGATGCTTATCCAAAGTTGTTTGATGGTATGTTTTACCTTTGGTTGTTTTGATTGTGTACCTTATCGTAATTTCAAGGACGAAATTCTTTAAGGTGGGGAGTCTGTAACACCCCATATTTTTATAACATTATTTAGAATAATTAATCGGGTAAATAAAATAAAATAATGTGGAGATTAATGGGTTGAGACTTGATTAAATTAAGGGTAGCCGTGCCATGTTAATTATAAATCAAACAAAACAATTTGAACTAATGTGTTAGGATATGGGAAGGGTAATATGGGAAATAGGAAAGGCTTATACCCTAAACCCTTAGAAAATAGAACTCACATTCATTTCATTTTCACTCAAACAAAAATTATACTAAGGACGGCCACCATTATTATTCCCAAGTGAAGATAAGCTAGGATTCAAGAGAAGGAAGATAATCAACTAAATCAACATTCAATCTCACATCTTATAATCTCAAAGCTAAGATGAATGATTACCACATCCCATTTTCTTATGAATTCGGTCTTAAGAATTAGATCTGAAATGTTTTTGCAAGTATATGCCATGTTTTGATGATTAAAGTTATATATATGCTTGTTGATGAATTATATATGTTCATGCTAGTTTTTATGATTTTTTTGACATGAAAACCCTATTAAATGACATATAAATGTCTTGAAAATTTAAATATTGGTTAGAAACAATATTTTAGAGATGGGTTTCAATTTTTATAATTTTATGAATTAATGTGGATTTTATATAAATTTCCTAGTGAGGAAAATGATTTATTTAGTTATAAACTATTTACGGCTAAAATAATAATTATTTGGGTTTGAAATTTTTATATGTTGGAAAACATACTAAAATAGATTTTTTGAGATTTTTCCTAAGTTATTTGATGAATATATAAAATTATTTAAGGTATGGGACTTAAATGTTTTATATATTTAATTAAGGAGAAGGGGCATTTTAGAAAATAAAATGATTATTTAATTCTTAAAAATAGTGGCAGCACCTTTCTAAAAAGTATTTGTTAACCAATGAGAATTTAACAAATAAAGACAGGTTAGTTGAAAAATTATCCTTTTTAAGTTAAAAACAAAGAAATCATACTTTTAACGTGTTTCAACCAATTCTGGCATTAAACCTTCCGACCCAGACCTTTCGACAAGGTCGAGAGGTTTATAGCTTTCGACAAGGTCAAACCGATGCATAGGGTATCAAATTACTTGGTACGTAATGAATTGGACAGAGTCGAAGGGTTATAAGTCGAAAGGTTAGTTGCCAAAGAGGTTGAAGTGTGTTTGTTTTATAAACCAAAGACAGCCTGCTTTGCTTTCGAATAAGAGCTTTCAGCTTGGTTGCTTTCGACCAGGTCAAATGTTTAAATAAAGGTTTTAAACCTTTCGACACAGTCGAAAGGTTACTGCTGTTTTATCACTATTTTGTTTTGAAACCTTTCGATACAATTGAAAGATTACGACCGCTTTTGTTTTGTTTTGATTTAAACCTTCTGACAAAGTTGAAAGGTTTACCAGTTTTTAAAATTCGCCTCTTCTCCATTCTTTCGAAAGAAAACTTTCGACTTAGGCGATCTACGCTTGTTTTCTAAATGAAGTATAACCAAAGCTTTCGAAGCAGAGCTTTCGACAAAGTCGAAAGGTTGCTTCCAATGAAGTCGAAAGGTTTTGAAAGAAGGTTTTCCACTTGTTCTAATTGAACCCAGTAAGTATTCGAAAGGTTTATGTTTTAAAAGGTTTAACGCTTTCGAAAGGTTTGTTTATTCAATGGTTTCTAAAGGTTTAGTTCAATGATTTCAAAAGGTTTATTTTGAATTATTTCGAAAGGTTTGTTCAGTGAATGGTATCGAGAGGTTTGTTCATTGAATAGTTTCGAAAGGCTTGTTTATTGAATGGTTTCGAAAGGTTTGTTTATTCAATGGTTTCGAAAGGTTTTGATTCAATGGATTCGAAAGGTTTGAGTTTGATGATCTCGAAAGGTTTGTTTGGAAAGGATTCGAAAGGTTTGATATGGAAGGTTTCTAGGGTTTTTCTAAGGCAATGTTTTAAAGTAATTTTAAAGAAGGATGTCTAAAAGTTTTATTGTTTTCGAAAGGTTTGATGTTTGATTTTGAAAGAGATGTTTTCAAAAGTTTAGAAAGAGGTTCTTTCAAGAGTTTAATTGTTTTCGTCAACTAAGATTTGAGTAAAGAAGATATATATAACATGGTGATGTAATTTTGAGTAAAGCATAAAGACTGTATACTTTGCCTTGTTTAAGTTTGATTTAAAGGTTTTAAATCATTTTGAAAATATTTCAAGGAAAATTACGGGAGGGGATCCTTAAGTGAAAATGACTCAGATATTAGAATACCAGATAGGACTAGTATGGGGTCACGCCCTATACATTAGCTATTAGCCATAGCTAATTGTTGTCCAAAATTCCAGTGTGTAGGGCTTGGTCACAGGTAGACTAAAATTATGATTACACACCGAAAGTAATATATGATGTATACAGATAGGTTATTGGTAAGCCCGAAAAACCACTAGGATCAGGAAGACCTGGGAGATGATTAACTTAAGGACAGACCTTCCATAAGAGAAGTATTTAACAAATAGTTAAGGACAGACTGTCCATAAGTGAAGTATTTAACAAAAAAGTTAAGGATAGGTAATCTAGAAGAAGAATAGCTAACAGATGTTAGATTAATTTTGATTATATTGTCTGGTAGGCCAAAGTCAGCCATAGGTTAAAAGTTATCCAAACAAAACTTATGTGTTTGAACAGATAGTTCATTATTACCTGAAGTTTATTTATGTTTACATAATGATGCTTTACAATGTTTAATCAATTTTAATTGATCATTAAGTTTTAACCTTGATCAAAACTTATGTTTACCACAGTTCCTAATTGTTATTAAGGTTAAAACTTAATGATGTGTGCTTCTTACCACGACGTGAGTTCAAATTACATTTTTAGGCTTTTGATCGATGTATCCAGAGGTGCGGGTTGTTACACTTGGTATCGAAGCTCGCTCCATGTAGTTGTGTCGTGATATGAGGTTCTCACATTATGAACTGTTGTGAAGCTTTGTCTCTTACCCCTGCACATCCCGACAATGTGGTTTTCCAAGTAGTCAGAAGGCCTAGGCATTGAGAGGTTGGCCGTAAAACTAGCGGCTGAGGGTCCCATTTATAGCCACCACTATTAGGGTGGCAGTTTCACTTGATACAAGAGCGTAGGTTCAGGATTCCTTAAGCATTAGGTGTGATTGAGTGAACATGATTTTATATTTTCAAAATTACTTTATAAATATAAGTATAACACACTCACACCCTCATTTCTAATAATGCTTAATACTATCTGGAAAAAGTTGCTAATGATTCCTAGTCATAAATCAGTGGGATGAGCAATCAGACTGGAATTTGTTCTGGTGAAGCAGTCGAGGTTTCGAGCATGAACGTCCCAATTTGGTTCTACTATTATCTGTAAGCTAGAATCAGGAATGAACTTAACTGAAATGAAGGAGCCAAAGTACAAGCACAAAATGCAACCCCATCGCCTTCGCTTGCTTTGGACTGCCTAAAGCAATGTCGGGATTTTTCGAGTCTAGGTGAAAAGAATTATTTTTGGACTGAATTATTTGTTAAGACGTGGGAATGGCTAAGGAATTATGACTGGATTTTTGCTATAATCGGCGTGGAGGATGCAATGAAGAGATAGTTGGCTTTATGGCACTTACAAGGGGAGGCCTTGAACTGGTGGGAGATTATATTTACCGAAACAGATAAGGTAGGTATTGGTCTGACTGATTTTAAGAGGTGGTTTGAGACTAATTTTATCAAAGGTGGAATAGGAAGTGGAATGAGAGAAGTTCATCCACTTGGAGCAAGGAAATCATAGTGTTAAGGAGTGCAACAATTAGTTCAATTAGCTGGAAAGTATAGCCTAGACCTTATTAATAAACTAAGGAAAAAAGAGACAGTGTTTGCTAAGAGGTTAAATCCATCTTTAAGGGATATTTCTTTGAGTCATGTTCCCATGAGAGCTACTTTTAAGAGACTGGTTGAGATTGCACTACTGAATAAAATTGATATGGATAGATCAAAGAAGGTTGAAGGGAAGCTAGTTCAGCAAAACCAATGCAACGGTGGAATCCGGGCTCAAAGCAAGATAGAGAAATAAGGAGTTAGATATTGGAGGTGCAATAGCATGTGGCATATGGAAAAGGATTGCAGAGTGAATATTTCAAAGGTCAAGTGCTATAATTGTAACTAGTATGGGCACATAAGGAGGGAGTGTCCGACCACACCTAATACCTTAACCCTGGTGGTTTTAGCTTATACACATGATGTTGTTCCTAGCCTAGCACAACATCAGCTGTGGAAAGGGGAAATAAGGTCGTCATAGAAGGTGTGTTAACTCTTCGAACTTTATTTGAACCGAAGCAGCTAGTAGATGAATTGCACTTAGAGACTAGTATAGTAACATACCTTATTATAGCGATGATCCTTGTTAGAGGAGTGATCCATTTATTAATGATTTATAAGGGTTTTGAAATTATATATTTTGGGTATCGAATTTGATTGCGATGCTTTTGTTTTGGGATTTTCAGGGTTTATTCAATTCTGGGGATGGATAGGATGACTATGTATGGAGCAATACTATATTATGATAGGAAGGTGGTTCTTTTGGGTACTTATAGTAGGTGCAGCTTGGGGTTTAGTATGATCCCAAAAGTTCAGTTATGTTGAGTCACCTATATTCCCTAGACCCATCACACGAGGAGTTAGCTTCCGTACTAATAGCCCATGACTTACCAGATGTTTTTAACAAAGTTTCCAATCTTCCTCCACTTTGGGGTATTGAATTTATCTAGACGGGAATGCTACCCCTATTACCTTACTCCTTTGGAATATGGCTTCTAGAGAATGGGGCGAGCTTAATAAACAAGTGAATGAGTTATTGGAGAAAGGTTTAATTCAAAGAAGTATTTCAAAATGGGGTGCATACATGGTTTTTGCTATTAAAGAGGATGGCTCTTTATTGCTTTGTGTCCATTATCGCGGTATGAATAAGCTAAAAATAAAGAATCGTGATCCACTTCTATGCACAAATGATCTCTTTGATTAGATAGTTGGAGCGAAGGTATTCTCTCAACTTGACTTGGCCCTTGAACTCCATAAGTTATGTATGGCCAAGGATAGTATTCAAAAAATCACTTTTGTAAATCCTATGGGCTTTATGAGTGGTTAGTCATGCCATTTGAACTGACTAATGCACCAACATATTTCATTGACCTTATGAGTTGAGTGTATAAATGGTTGCTAAATAAGTTCGTGGTGGTATTTGTCGATGATTTACTTGTCTATTCGAAAAGCAAAAAAGAACACCGGTCATATTTAGAAGGAGTGCTCAATACTCTACATAGGCATAATTGAAGGTGAAATTTTCCAAATGTCACTTTTGGCGTAAGGAGATTCGCTTTTTAGGATTTGTCGTTTTTAAGCATGGACTAGCAGTCGATCCTAGTAAAGTTGCTACACTATAGGATTTAGATATACAAAAAAGTGCTATAGAGGTAAGAAGTTTTCTTGGTTTGGCTGGCTATTATAAGATATTGATCAACGACTTTGTATAAATTTTCCCATCGTTGACACATCTTAACAAGAAGAATATAGTTTTCTCATGGAACTCGAAAAGCAAACATGCTTTTATTAAGCTAAAGGAGTTGTTGACTAGTGCACATGTTTTAGTTATCCATGATAGTTCGAAAGTGTTTGTGGTATATATTGACGCTTATGGAACAAGACTGGGTATTGTGTTGATGCAGGAGGGTAGAGTTGTTTGTTACGCTAGTCGACAGTTTAAAGTACATGAGAGAAACTATCCAACTGACAATCTTGTGTTGGCAACTATGTTTCCTGCCATCAAATCTTGGAGTCGTTATCTTTTGAGGGAGTGATTTGAGTTATTCACGGATCATAAATCTCTTTAGTATTTGTTCTCCTCAAAATATTTGAATTTGATGTAGCAGAGGTGGATGAAGTTCTTGGCATCGTATGATTTTAGAATCTCATATACACCAGGCAAGGGAAATGTTGTACTCGATGCCTTGAGTAGAAACCTTGCGATGTTAAGCCTTTTGTTTTTGGAGTGTAAGCACTTGAACTTCATTTCCACATTTTATATTCGACTTTCTTCAGACCTAACACAGGGCTATTTGTTGCTTTGGATGTTCATTCTTCACTCATAGACAATATTAGGGTGAGTCAAAAGTAAGACATTGAGTTATTGGGTATTTTTAAGAAACTAAGCAGAAGGGAAGATTAGGGTCGTTTGGACCGTTATTCCATTAATTCAAAAGGATAGCTATGAAAGGATGGTAGTGTGTTCCTCTTAATAAAGAGTTGGTGGACATGGTACTGAGAGAGTCCTATCACTCGTGGATGACTATCCATCCCGATGGTGACAAACTGTAACGTGATATAAAGAGAGTGTTTTACTTTCCAAGTATGAAAATGCATGTAGTGGAGATTGTTTCCAAGTGTGTGAATTGTTAGAGAGTAAAGTCAAAGCAGAAGAAGCATGGTTGATTATTACAACATTTGGATATTCTAGAGTGGAAATGGCAGAGTATCTTAAAGGATTTTGTTAACGAGCTACCTTGGAGTAGAAGAGGAAATGAGAGTATTTAGGTCATAATCGATCAACTGACCAAATGTGCTCATTCTATTTAGGTTAGGAGTACGAAGATAGCTTCATCTTGGGTGATTTTGTATGCGAAGGAGGTCGTTAGTTTTCATGGAGTTCCTTCTAGTACTATCGATGATCGAGATCCAGTTTTCACAAGCAAGTTTTGGAGGAATCTTCAGGAGGCCTTAGGCTACAAACTGAATTTGAGCACCGCCTATTACCCATAGACAAACGGATGTACTAAGAGGGTGAATAAGGTGCTGGAAGATTTGTTGCGAATGTGTATTTTGGACTATGAAGGTTTTTGGATGGGTTACTTGCCGTTAGTAGAGTTTGCATATAATAACAGCTATCAGGAAAGTATTGGAATGACACAGTTCGAGGAATTTATGGGAGGCTATGTAGATCTCTATCTTGCTGGTAGGACACTATAAATAGAATCATTTTTGGACCAAACATGAATAGATAGACTTTGGATAAAGTAGCTTTGATCCGTAGGAGGATGAAGACTGTGCAGGACAAATAGAAATCGTATGCCGATATGAGACACATAGTGTTGAAGTCACGGTGGAGGACCTTGTCTTTGAAAATGTCTTGCCACTTAGACATGTTATGAGATTTAGTAGTTCAGGAAAGTTTAAACTGAGGTTTTTGGAACTTTTCTGATTTTTGAAAGAATAGGGAACTTAGCTTACAAAGTGGATCTTCCTAGAATGTTGGGGGGGGGGGTGGTTTACAACATTTTCCATGTGTCATACTTATGGAAGTGTTCACATGATTCAACTACTATGGTCGAGTCGGGTTAGTTGGAAGAAGTTGAAGTGGGAATAGAGTCACTCATTCACCGTGTACCAACCTGCATTATTGAGCATAGAACGAAGCGACTTTGTAATAAGGTAATTATTTTGGTTAGCTTTCATTAGGGAGATGATCCGATTGAGAGTACTTAGGAGCACGAGGAGAAAATCCAAGCTACCCATCCAGAGCTCTTTTCATTTAAGTTTCCATTTAAGTCAGTATGATTGCATGAATGCATAGTATTTATGTTCCGTAGGTAGCTTTATTTAGATGCTAGGAATGGATGTGAATGTGTAATTAGGACATATTTTATATGATGGTTGCTAGTGGATGTATTTTATTAGTTAATATTACATATATGGACTGATATGTTCATATTAGCATACGAGGCACATCAACTTGTATGATTTATTATATCAGTTTATATGCATAATGATTATTGCATTTTGCAAACATATTGAATGGTTGTTTATCCATATAGAATTGCAAGTATATACACAGAACATTGCATACGTTTTGGATACAAGGCATAAGTACTTGCTAATCTTGCATTACCTATATGTTTATACGCATTCCATACCCATATGTCCATGTTGCATTGGAAATTTAAAGTATGGACAATTTTTGCAAGTAGTTGATGGTTGAGTAGATGGTTGTAGATGTTGCTTTTTCTAAACACGTTGCATTTTTCCGTCCCTAGAGATTTAATGAAAAAAAAACCTTTGAGGGTTAATTTAACACCTCAGAAATTTTAAATAATAAATTTAAATGCTGATAAGGGTAAAAATGCATTTTTAAAAAACAAAGACAAGATAGTAATTCTTCACAAACATTAGAAGTTTGCCTTGGGACCTATTCTATTGTGCATGTAATGCAGATACAGTCATAAAAAATATATAACTTGTTGAATATGATCAAAATGATCAAAATTTATGGAAACTGGACCTAATGGCATTTCCATTAATAACGATTTCGAGATTAAACCTAATAACCCTGGTTTTCAACTATAAATATAGACCTAACCCTCTCTTTTCTTCACTCTAACCCTAGTCTCCACTTCTCTAATTTTGTATGTTCTTTGCTTCATCCTCCTCAAAATTTCTTAAATCTAAACACTTTTCTATTCTCTTCTTCAAATTTCTAGATCAAAAACAAAACAAAAAAAGATAAAAGATAGAAAGATTAAAGAAGAACAAACGAATTAAAGGATAGAGGATACTAATTTAAGTCGGATTAGAAGGGGGATTTCAAGAGAAAGAGAAGGAAAGCTAAAAATGTGAATAGATTTATTATGATGTGCTATGGTGTAAGCAAGCAATTGGATTTCTTTTATGGATCTATTTAAAATTAAAAGTACGATTTGTAATTTGAATCAATGATATTCAATTGATAACTCTTATGAATTATAGGAATTGGAAATACTAGGAAGAGATTTATGCATATAATGGTTGGAACTTAGGAGAGAAGGGTAAATTAGATTGAAACTGCTCTTATTCTATAAATATAATTTTTACATGATAAGTTGGATTTATTTTGATGAATATAAAGGTAGTTAAAAACGCCCTTTGGAATTTACCTAGAGTTGATCCTATTAACCTTAAAATATACATAGATTATTGATATAAATATAGGTGGGTAATTGATTGAAATGTTATATACAATCGTTGAGATAAAGTAGATTACAAATAAAAATAGAAATTATACCTAAAATACTATTAAAATTAAACCCTTACATCTGTACTAGAATCCGCGAAGAAGATGAACAAAACAAGTAAGATAACGGACCTGGAAACATCAATTCAGACGTCTGAATTTCAAGAAATATGAAGGAGAAAGGAATCAAGTCTAATTTGGCATGATCCAGACGTCTGAAAATATATCCAGACATCTAGAATTGCTGTCGAATGTTTGAATATAGAATCATACATCTAAATGACTGTAGTCAAAATTTTCTATTAGAGGTTAGATGTCTAAATTAAATCAGATGTCTAAATGCTTGAAGTAAGCCCAGGTCAAACCTGGACCTGGTGCATGCCAAGTAGGGTGGACCTGGGAAACTTGTTTGCGGTTCTTCAACTTCGAAAGTCCGCGTAATTGAATGGAGGTGTGCAACGAGATGGAATATTATCACAGTTGGTGACATCCTAGGTTCTGACTTCATGAATTTGTTAAATGTGACACTCAACGCAATGTGCGATTATATTGGAATTAAATGCTTTTGAGCATACTAGCACCAATGAGGAGTTTACCTAGTGCTTTTGGGGCAAGTGGGCTCAGGTATTGTGATGTATACTCGACATTGTGCATAGTTACAGGTGCTAACAGGGAGGTTACTCATGTTTTAGGTGCAAGTAGTCTCAAACAATATGATGTGTACCTAGTGCTATGCATAGAATTTAGGATAGCAACACTAAAAAGGAGGTTACCAAATTTTTTAGGGGAAATTAAGCTCGTACATTATGATGTATACCCAATGTTGTGTGTAGGATAATGAATGTTAATAAGGAGGTAGCTTAATGCATTTAGGTAATATGGGATAAGGCAATGTGAGGTATACTCGATAGGATACGATGACCGTAGCGATCATATTCCTGGGATTCATATTGGAAATTGTCTACTCAGTGTATTCATTTGGTGATTCATCACGAAGGATGTTTATTTGATGTATGATTAGATATCCTTAGAGCCATTGCACCTAAGATTACTAATTCCTTATATGCAGTCCACAAACACAAACGAACGCTATAGGTCATGTTGATTATAAAGGGAATTTAATTACTTGTGAACATCATACACTAGCGATACAATTAATTCACTAGACTATTTCTGATCCCATCCTTTTCTTCCTTTTTACATATATTGCGGGAGGAAAGTGCATAAGGTGAGTTGATTTGGAAAAAGGTGCATAGAGACGGTGACATGACGCATAGAGATTTATCTATTTATAGCCATTCTTCTATGTATCTTTTTTTATCTACTAGATAGACTTTATTTTAATGTTATTCGAAGATTTTATTTTGTCAGACCTTGTATGTACACAATTATTTTAATGCTTTACCACTTTGGGTTATTTTGTGGCATTCATATTTTATTTCCTTCTGCCGTGAGATCTAAAAGTGTAGAATTTTCCAAAAATATAAATATCTGAATCATGCAAACCTTAAAACCTAACGATTCATACCTTTTGGCCTGACATGAGTTCAGATGTCATTTTTAGGCTTTGGATCGGTGTATCCGGAGGTGTGGGTTGTTATGGTTCCCTTTACAAGTGTCGAACAAATATCTACATAGACTAAAAAGCACCATGTAGGAGTTTTAATGCAATTGAGATGTAGCGATTCTTCTAGATTGAAGTACGTGGTGCAAAAATGGATTGAAAAGTGGGATGACCCCGAATAAGAAAATGTTTCGGTCGTAAGCCATGTAACTAGTAGGTGGAGCATGATCCCTTCCATGCAGAAATAGAAGCTTGACTTTATCTAGCGAAATCATATGCCTCTAATAGTTGCGTTGAAGGTTAGTAGCAGTTAATCTAAAAGGAGGATAATCCAGGTGATTATCATGTATCATGATCACGTTCAAGTTAGCATCCGGGTGAATCTTTTTTTGTTGCTTCTCAATGAACATTAGAGGAGAAATGTAACCTGGGACTTGGTGGATGCAAGATGGTCTAGCGGTTGTAGAAGAAGTACAAGCTGACATTCAGCAGGTAGCCATTGCAGGAGAAGAAGCATAGTTAGCTACTGTAGCTATAGAAAGACAGAGAGAATATGTCTTGTTTCGATAAGTTAACTACAAATTTTAGATGATGAGCGTAGTCAGATAAATTCTATTTGTTAAACCAAAAATTCGGCATAACACCCATGATGCCAAGTAGATAAGCTAACCCTTGATTTTAGCGTTTATGATGACATGACTAAGCATAACTTGGTTGGTGCAGACCAAATGGCATTAATCAAGAATAAGCCTAGCATTTAAGGCTAAGTTCAAGATGCTATTATTAAGAAATGGATCCATGATGCTCATGAGCTTTTGGAATTCAATATTCGAAAGTCCATATGATTTCTTTGAATAGGATATTTGGGATCTTTTAAGGTCACTTGGAATAAGATACTCGAGAGCCCTGAAGATCACTTGGAATAGGATATTCGAGAACCTATATGGTCTTTTGGAATGTGATATTTGAAGGCCCATGCCACATGATCAAAGGAGAGAGAAAATAAGCAGTAAATATGTGAAATGACTCATTTAGCATGTCAATGAACTAATATTGCAATCCTCATAATTCATAGTCCAATGTCCATGTGTAGTAGGTAAAATAGAGGCTATGCATATAAACATCATCTTAGATCGAAGCCCATGTGATTTAATATGAAATAGAATCATGATAAGCTTTGGGTCCAAAGAGCTTTATTATATGCATATCCATGTTAATAATATCCAAAGTGCACAATCAAAGTAATATATGTGTCTACGTCCTTGTTCATATAAATTGAGCATGATTACAACCTAATCGGTATTCCCCCTTAATTCTATTTAGGATTACAAAAGTTTAATTTTTATAGTAGAAAAAAGAAATGATCGCCCCTTCCTCCTTGCTCCAAGGTCAGTATTTATAGGGGTAGAGGAGTTCAGCATGGTGGCATGGCGGCTTTATGCCGCCTTCAGCATGCAAAATCAACGGCCGTCTTAATGGCGCCAGGCCTCATACTCCATCTTCATCCATCTTCGGCATTGATAAACTTGCGACATCATTTTTGTCTCAATTATTTTCATGGAAATTGATAACATCTGTTACTAATGTTGCATTGAAGACTTGCGGCGTCCTTTAATGGTTGTTAAAGGGCGATATCACCAAGGTGTGGAATAGATAATTATCAATCCTGAAGAAATATGGCATTCCTAAGAGACGACACTAATAGGAAGTGGCATCGGTGATGAACGACACTGGTAGTAAGCGGCATTAATAACAGCAGACATTGATAATAAGTGGCATTAATAATAAACGTCATCAATAACAGGTGGCATTAATAATAAGCGGTACTGATAATAAGCAGCATTGATAACATGCGACATTGATAATAAGCAGCATTAACAACAAGCGACATTAATAAAAAGGCAGCATCAAAATAGAGTGGCATTAATAAAAGGCGGCATCGAAATAGAGTGGCATTGATAAAAGATGGCATCGATGGATGTTTTGCATTGAGAAGAGGCGGTGTTTATTCCATCCTCATAGATGAATGGCGATAATGATCGATGACGACATTAATGAGATGCGACATAGCCCATGCCACTATAACACTGATGGCTTACGATATTGATTCCATTCGGCATTGCTTAGCTATTTAATAGTCTCGGTATTGATCATTCAGCTCTGTAGATGGTATGCAGCATTGTATACGACCCTTTATTGATAAGATGCAGCATTGTAGGCCTTCGACATTGATTTACCTTCATACTTTCATCATTGGTTCATCACCATTTTTATAGAATTGAATACTTACGACATCCTTTGTCTTGACATTTGTCAATATCAGTGTCGTGCTTTTCAGCATTCATCAACTGCATCATCATTCTCTAGTTTTGACATAAATTCCTTTGCTTATATCGTTTGTAAATTATGTGGATGACATTTGCCTCTTTCCTTGTATAAAAAAGCTTTTACACTTTAGTGTAAAACCAAAAATTCTCCTACATTGCCGATGTCTTACAGGGATTTCTTTTTGACCCTATTTTCCTACACAATGTAGTACAAGTGATAACTTTCATTATAAATTAGTATTTAAATCCTGGTAACCCTTTTTGAATTCAGTTAGGTTATAAATTTACATGTATTTTTTAATCTGGAGAATCCCCTACATTTTTATTTAAGTCAAGATTATTTTCAAAATATTAGCAAATATGATTAATTTTATGAATATAAGCTCAGGATATTGTATGGTAATAATATCCCTTTTTAAGGAAAAGACTAGACAGTCACTAACGATGATGGTTCCAAAGGTGGAAATCCAGAAGACCATGTAGTTGTAATTTTCAAAACTAAATAATTAGTAAGCTATTCGATGATATCATAAGAGTGAGGACTATAAATTCTACCGACGATAACAATATCCATATTGGTGCTGGATCAGAAAATCCATCTGAATACAAGGCCAAATTTTTTTCTTCTGGCAATTGAAGATTGATTTTGCATTGAAGCATAATTATTGGGGTTTAACAGATCTTCCTCTGGAAGGCTGTTTTTGCTTTGGAGTGCCAATGGCTCATTTTTGATAGATCTTCCTCTAGAAGATTGTTTTGATCCACTCTTTTGGATGGAGTGCTATTGACTCGACTGATTTCATCTAGTGCGTTTGGTTAGCTATCTTAAGCAAAACCAAAGACTTATCCAACCTCTCTCTAGGAGGTGGTTCAGTCAAGCCTTATAGGCGGTAATGAAGGCTGGTCGGTGCTTTTGCTAAGCCGTTTTCAGGCAGGACCAATGGCCTACTTCGTCCTTCCTTAAGGTGGTACCTTAAACATGTCGTTTTAAGGCGGGAATAAGGGCTTATTTTTAACAGATCTTCTTCTAGAAGATTATGAGAGCTAATGGCTTACTTTTGACTGATCTTCTTTTAGAAAATTGTTTTGGAGCAATAATGGCTCATTTTTGATAGATCTTCCTCTAAAAGATTATTTTGGAGCGCTAATGGTTCATTTCTGATAGATCTTCCTCTAGAATATTGTTTTGGAGCACTAATGACTCATTTTTGATAGATCTTCCTCCAGAAGATTGTTTTGGAGCGATAATAGCTCAGTTTTGATAGAACTTCCTCTAAAAGATGATAATGGCTCATTTCTGATAGATGAGATGATAATGGTTCATTTTTGATAGATCTTCCATTAGAAGATTGTTTTGGAGCGTTAATGGCTCATTTTTGATAGATCTTCCTCTAGAAGATTATAATGAACTCAATTTTGATCGAACTCCTTTAGAGTGATGATTTAAGTCTTATACTTCATTTTCACTTCTTTATTCATCCACTATTGGGAAGTATGGTCTCAAATGTTCGGCATTCTAGGTTCTTGATATTACATTGCCATCAAGTTAGCATAATCGATAAGTTCCTGGTGGGATTACTTTGTGCATGACAAGGGTTCCTTTCCAGTTAGGCTCGAGCGGTCCATCTGCTGGATTCTTAGTGTTTTCCATAACTTTCCAGAGTACCAAATATCCATTTTGAACGATCTTTTCTTGACTTTGGAGTAGTAGCACTTGGTTATTCTTCACTGATATTCAACTGTTCATATGGATGCTTTGTCTCTTAGCTTATTGATTAGGTCTAAGGATTCTCTTTCCAATTCCTGATTTGGATTAAATGCGTATGAAATTCCTCGATGAGAGGGCACCTCAAACTCGATGGGAAGCATATCTTCGCATCCATATGTTAAAGAAAAAGGGGTATGTCCTATTGTAGTATTGGAAGAAGTTTATATGCCTACAACATAAGTGGTAGTTCTTTTACCCAGTTTCCTTTTACTTTGTTCATCCGTTTCTTTAGGACGGTCTTAATAGTTTTATTGGTAGCTTCAACGACCCCATTAGCTTTGTGGTATGCAATAGATGAAAAGCTTATGATAATTCTATTTTTATCACAACATCGGGTAAATTCCTCACTTTCGAACCAAGTCCCATTGTCGAATATTATCTTATGTGGAATTCCAAATCCGGTGACAATATTCTTGATTACGAATTTGAGCACTTTTCCTGATGTGATGTTTGGAAGCGGTTCTGCTTCTACCCATTTTTAAAATAGTCGATGGCTATCACCGCGTATTTAGCTCCTCCTTTGGATATAGGTGGCAGTCTATTTAAGTCTATTCCACATACATCAAACGTCCATGGGCTTGACATCGAAGTCAATTCACTTGGTGGAAGATGTGGGATCTTAGAGAACTTTTGGCATTTATCACATCTCCTTACATATTCTTTAGCATGGATAGTCATCTGAGGCCAATAGAAGCCTTGTCTCATAACCTTTTTGGCTGGCTTTATGTCATTAGAATGGTCCCCACAGAAACCTTCGTGGGCTTCTCATAATAACTTTTATCTTGTTTCCGGATTAACATATCTTAAGTAAGGGAGTGAATACTTTTTGGTATAAAGTATTCCATTTTCCATAACGAAAGTTCGGGCTTGGTGTTTATTCTCCTTGCTCATTTTTATCTGTTGGCAGTTTTTCTTTCGTTATATATTCAACAATAGGTGACATCCAATTATTCTAATATTGATTGTTAGTCTCCATATAGGAAGATTTTTCCTGAAGGATTTTAGTTCGTTTTCATTTTCCTTCTGTGTTAGGGCTTGATATCTGGTCAAGACTACGAACTCACTTTCTGGACTGGGGCCTTTCTCCGTTATACTAGGATTTGATTGGTAGCCTATTGGCATAATTTGAACTTTTGGTGTTCCTCGTGAGGAAGCCAACTTAGCCAAAGAATTAGCTTGGGAGTTATGTCCTCTTGGCACATGGTGTATTGAGAAATCCACATATTGAGTCAATATTTTCAATATATTCTTTAGACATAACACTAGCTTAGCATCTTTCATTTAATACTTCTGGTTTAACCGATTCACCATCAATTGTATGCCACTAGAAATCTCAACCCTAGGAATTTTCAGTTATAGGGCCAAGGTAAGTCTTGCTATCATTGATTCATATTATGACATTATTAGTGCCCAAAAATCCCAATTTCATTGCATAATGCATTCGATGTCCATCGGCGGTAATAATTACATATCGTGCCCTAGCCCCTTGTTTGTTTGAAGCTACATATACAAACAATTGTTATATAGGATTTAGATCTTTTTCTTTCTATAATTGCTTTTTGATGAATCCCGTGCATTCATTAAAAAATTGGCTAGAGCTTGTCCTTTAATTGTCACCTATAGTAGAAATTCAACATCATACTGACTAAGTTCTATCCCCCATTTTACTAATCTTTAATAAGCTTTGAGTTTACTAAAGACTTGCTTGAGTGGGAAGTTGCTTAAGACCTAAATTGGATGTGCTTGAAAATAAGCTCTCAATTTTCGTGCTGTGTGCATTAAATAGTATGCTGATTTTTCTATGAGTTGGTATCTGGTTTCTGCATCTTTAAGCCTTATACTTGTATAGTACATCGAAAGGTGAATCCTCTCTTCTTCTCTTATTAAAACAGAACTAACTACTTGCTCAGAAACTGCCATAAAAAGATAAATGTTTTCCTCTTCTATGGAGCTGGATAAAATTGTTGGTCTCTCCAGATGATCTTTCTGCTCCTTAAAAGCTTTTGGACAATCCTCTTCCCATTCTAAGTTTTTCTTCTTCTTAATCATCGAAGAATGGGATGCATTTGTCGATGGCCTTGGAAATGAATCTATTCAATGCTGCTACTCTACCATTCAATCTTACGACATCTTCACTAGTTTTGGGTTCAGCCATGTCCTTAATTGCTTGGATCTGATCAAGGTTGGCTTCTATTCCCTGAACACTAACAATGTACCCCTGAAACTTTCTAGATTGGATCCTGAAAAAACATTTTTCCAGGTTGAGCTTCATCTGATATTTTCGCAATACTCCGAACATTTCCTAAAGATCACTTAGATGGTTTCTTTCTTCTTGAGATTTGACCACCATATCATCCACATATACTTCCATGGTATAACCAATTTGTTCCATAAACATTCTATTTACTAATATTTGGTATGTGGCTCCGTCATTCTTTAATCCAAATGGCATTACTTTGTAGCAATATGTTCCCCAGTCTGGTATGAAGCTTGTGTTTTCCTCATCCGTCTTAAACATTGGAAACTGACTGTATCTAAAATACGCATCCATGAAAGATAGGAGTCTGTGTCCACTCGTCGCATCGACTAACTGGTCTATTCTTGAAAGGGGATAGTAGTCTTTTAGATGTGCTTTGTTCAAGTCGATATAATCAACATAACTCCTTCATTTCCCATTAGATTTCTTGACTGGCAATGGATTAGCCAAACACTTGGATAAAGTACTTCTCTGATGAACCCATTCTCTCGTAATTTCTTCTTCTAACAAAGCATTGGATCAAACTTTGTCAAACTTCATTTTATTTTGTCGGATAGGTGTGATATTTGTGTTTATATTCAAGGCATAAAACATAACGGTCGAATCTATCCAACCATATCTAAATGAGTCCAGGATTACACATCTCTGTTGGATTGAAGAAACATAATCAGTTCTGCTTTATGCCTACTATTTAGCTCCTTTCCAACTATCACTGTCTTCGTTGGATCAACCGAATCGAAGCATTTCTCCTCAAGATCTTTTGTGGGTATTATTCTCTCTTGCTCTCCTCTGCAATCTAATTCAGTGATCTCCACACCCACTATTTCGCTTCTACCAAGTATGCTTCTTTCCTCTGCCTTTTTCTTTAAGAAGGGTTAATTTTCTTAGTCCACATTTAACTTTTACATCGGCCTCTGTTCTTGCTTTGGATGATTGGATTGAAAAACCTTCATCCAAAGGCTGTGCAATATCAATTCATTAGATTCACTTAGCTTCGAGTCATTGCAAGAAAGATGGTCTCGTTTGTATTGCTCAAGTGTGGCAAAGTACATTTTGCAGGAGCTAAATTGCTCTCCTCTTATTGTTCCCTAACAACATTTGGTCAAGAATTTTACCATAAAGTATTTTGGTGAAACAAAAGCATCGACTTCATCCAAAGCTGGCCTCCCAAAGAAGGCATTGTAATAAGAAGGCTGATCCATGATGACAAAGAGAGTCTCGAAGGTCTTGGAATGCGGTGCAATTCCCATCTGCACCAAAAGTCTTATCTGCCCAATAGGAGTTGATCCTTTATTATTGAACCCAAAAATGGGCTCAAAGCTTGGTTCTAGCTTTTCCCATACTCCTATTTGGTCAAAGGCATGTTTAAAAATCATGTTGAATGCACTCCCCATATCCACCAGGATTTTGGTAAACCATAGAGAGTCTGATTTGAGCAGTGATTGTAAATGGGTCATTGTGAGGATGAAGAAATCCATTTAGTCCTTGTATAGTGATGGTTAAGTTGTGCATCTGAATTTAGAACTTGGGATTCTTGAGCGGTAGTTCTTCCTGAATAGAGAAAACTCCATCTCTTGTCTCCCTAACGTATTAGTTTCTGGCCCCCTTGCTATTTCCAGCCAAATGCGAGCCTCTGTGAATTACATCAATTCAATTGATGGGTGTAATAAATTCTGGTTAAGTATTATTTTCTACAAAGTTCGGAGTGTTGCTCGGGTGCAATAGATTCTGGTTGAGTATTATTTTCTACAAAGTTCACAGTGTTACTTAGGAGCCTTTGATTGCCTTCATCGGGACATGCCATTTACTGATTATCTTTGATAAAGTCTTTCAAGTGTCTTGAATGGTTAAATTCTTTCAAATTTCCTGAACGGATCATGCTCTGGATTTCCCAACCAATGCACGACATTCATCTGCCTTATGATAAGCACAGTGCTCTCTTGCTCTTTTTGGTTCAGGGTAATATTTAGCTTTACTGAGAAATATAAAGTCATAGCTTTCTTTTGCTATAGCAAAGATGTAGGATGCCGGCTTATTTAAAGTAACATAATTGGACTTCGGGACCTCCTCCCATTTTAGTTTCTTATTGTTGTGATTGGAGCTAGATTTTCCTATTTCTTTCTTTGCTTGGGACTTCTTCCCAGCATGGAACATTTTAGCCATATGGATAAACTTATCAACTTGAAAATTGAAGTCTCAGAGATCATTGCATCCATAAGGGTACAGCTCTTGCCAGAATAGTGTTTGCTCAATCATCCCTGAGCAAACTAACATTAAATTGTCTCTATTGACCATATCCTCTGCCTTTAGCATCTCTGCATGGACTCCTTTAAGATAGTTACATAACATCTCTCCTGGTCTTTGCTTGACGTTAGCCAATACGTTGAAGTCAATCGTAGGATTCTTACAAATACAAAACTGTGTTGAGAACTCATAAGAAAATTGCTCCCAACAGTATATAGTATTCTCGTGGCAATGTCTATACCAGTTAGTTGCTGCTCCTTGGATGGTGTAACGACCTAGAATTTAATCGCTATTTAAATGAATATTAAGTTATATTTTAAATAATTAATAAATGGATTTTTATTAACAAATAAACCTATTTTAAATAATAATTAATGATAATAAAATCCTTTTCAAAATTTATTTACCAATATATATAGTTTATAGAGAAATGATAATGTGGCCGAAGGTTATTTTTTGAAATATCAATTTTTCATCGGTTAGAAGTTTTTCAAAAGGTTATAACACTATGTTAAACATACATGCACACATTACAAACTACTTTAACATATTGTGTACATGTACATATAGAAGTAAGTGTGTGTATATATATACACAAATACAAAAATACACTTTTGCAACACAAGTACACTAGAGACATGGCATGAATAGTAGAAAGTAAGGATTGGGTGTAGTGGATGGATTTAAAGGGGACATAAGGGTATGGCTATGCATGCATATGTATATTTAAGTATAAAACATTTCATATTATTTAAATTAAATCCTAAGCCTATAAATACCACTACTTCTTCATATTCCCACTTTTACAAACCTCCTCTTCACTCTAAATTTTCCTAAGATCTTAAGCTAAAGCATTCATGGCTTCCTCTTCATAAATTTCAAAAAATATCACTTTCTTATGCAAAAATCCCTCCTTTAATTCATAAAACCACCTCTACATCACCTACATCACTTTCTCTTCCAAAATCCAAGCAAACATCTAGTAAACCCACATGGCCGAGCCCAAACTAATCATGGCCTTTCCCTACAAGGCCTAGGTTGAGCCCAAACCCACTTGTCCGAGCCTAATTCAAGTGTCCAAGCATCCAAAAGTTTCAAATTTTGCAAAATTCTAAGGTGTTTAGAAGTTCTGGCAAAAAGTTCAATTTGATTTAGAAAATTTTCGGTGAGTAAAACTCTTGTTTTTAGAAAAGAAATTAACTTGATTTTGATGAAATATGTGTTGTGAAAATATGGTGTTTGTCGTGTTGAAAAATCATGTTATTTGGATGATATATGATTGCAAGATTTGTTGTTTGGTATATATTTGTGTTTTGGATAATATGTTGATATGCTGGATATGTATATAGATATGGATATGTGATATTGGTTATGATATGATGGTAGTGTGGTTATGAAATCAAAACAAAGTGTATTTGATGAATTTGTTGTAAAGTTAGCACCTTGAAAAGTTGCAAAAGACTTGAGATCCGATTTAAAAACGAAAAGCTCTTTTTTCTAGTTTTGGATTTTGAAAATGTTTTCCAAGTTTTTACTTTTGTTTTTAAGTTTCAAAACTTTTACATTTGTGTTTTCAAATATGTTATAGCTAGATTTATGTGAGATTTCTATCTAGAAATCAATTCTAGCAAACTGCGCTTATATCGATAGTGGTCATAGATGTAGTTTTGGAAATTTCTCGATTTCAAGTTTTAAGGTAATTTCTTTTGGATTTTTTTGAAAACTCATTTCAAATCAATTAAGTAAGTCAAAAGTCCAAGTTTTAATTATTTAATAATTTATTTATTTAATTTATTAATTAGGGTAATTATTGTTTAATTAATTAATTAAGAAATTAGTTAAGTGAGTAAAGTTTAAGAAATTATTAACTAAGTAAATTATTTTTAATTAAGTATGTTTTTAAAAATGATTAATTAAGATAAAAGAAAATTAATTTTAATTTAATCAAGTTTATTTTCTTTAATTAATTATTTAATTAGAGTTAAATAATTAATTAGTTATTGTTTAATAAAAGGTTAACTACCCATTTAGTTATGGTTTAATTTCTTAAATAAATGTTAATTAATTAAAGCATTACTAAGGTTTAATTATAAATAAAATTTAGATTATTAACATATTATTTGATTTAATTAAGATTAATTAAGGTTTAATTGAGTTTTAAACTTATGATTTAATTAAAGTTTATTTATTTTAAAGTTTCTTTTAAAACGCTATCGGTTATTTATTTTTGACCAATTTTCTCTTTTAAATAGATTTTTTTAAAACCAAAGGATCTCTTGTCCATGCTATTAAGTAGCCAAATGAATTAAAGTAGTTGTAATAAAACGGTGACATGTTTTATTGAAAGTAAGTCGGCTTGTACTTATCATAAATACTGCGCTTTGGAAACGTGAAGAATACAATGGGGTTAATTTCGATAAGCGGGTCATGATAATCTAAGCATATGGAACATTTGTTCATATGTAAATCTTTACACCCTGATAGTGGGATAGTCCACTATAAATAACTTGACCTTTTAAAATTATCGAGCGTTGGTTTGGAGAGACTGGTATCAGATATTAGTTGTTATTCGAAAACCACTTCGAACCAACGTAAACGTTCAAATTGGAAATAGTAAAGGCAAGGTCCAAGATGAAGACTTTAAAGTACAAGGGATATTTGCAACTAACCCTGAGGGTGATTCAAAAATGGGTGTAGTGGAGAAAATGCCTTTAGTTCATTCATCCCCTGAACGACTTGTATGGATGAATGCTGACATTTTGTCAACATATGGAAGGCAATGTTAGCATTGCAAGTGGCAATGCTATAACAAAGGTAAACGTAGCCTTACGCCTCATCAAACAGGAATTACTAAAACATGGGAGATGCAGAAAGGCTAGGTTGGTCGCTCCCATTAGGGTAAAGCTATCCTTATCTAGGGTCCATACTATTAATTTATGTATGCTTCGGTACGGTTGCTGATCCCAACCGAGGGGTGATCTTATTCAGTACTATCCAACAAGGGGTAGGCCGGTCTTGTGTTGGCAGGGGATCCAGGCAAGGTCTTCAGTGTTATTTTATCCAAAGATGCACTATGATGGCCGGTACCCCAGTAGCCCAGTCATTGTATGGAAATCCATTCTCAAATAAGTGCCGTACGTTTTTAGTTGTACCCAAATATGTTGAAATGTGAGATGCAAGAATTTCAGCTATGTTCTATTATACTTGAAAACCTTAGACATTATTATAATATCTCTGGATTTCTGTATAAAGTGTTTTTGGTTATCGTAAGGTAAAAACTCGTCTGTGTTTATGTGCGACATGGTCTTATGAGATACCCTTGATTTCAAAGTGTTTTATGAAAATAAAATTTAAGTTGTTTAAGTTTTACTCACAAAAGACCCATGTCTAACCCGGAGTTTTATTTTCTTTTCATAAAATTCTTGGTACTCAAATTTTTATGAGTAGCCAAGTGATCTAGGTTTCTTACGAAAAACATTTTGAAGGGGATAGAGCAGGTTGCTTCACCGTAGCTTATTATATTTATTTCCACTATGTTTATGTATGATCTATGTACTTTGTATGGACAAGTAGTTATAATTATCCAGTTGTAGTTGTAATGTGAAGACTCTGATGTATTATTATTATGGAATGACTATGTAGTACCTTATGTTATATATTATATGTTGTTCTGGTTTGTGCAGAGATTCTGTGATTGTGTAGTTTTCTTCTTATGTTTCCTTTTCTTCTACCCTTAATGGCTTGTCTTTAGGTGCAACAAAGGCAGTCATTACAATTTTGGTATCAGAGCCTAGGTTGAGCGAACACTTAGGCTTTGGGTTAGGGTCAACTTCGAAAGTGCGTATTTGTAATTTTTATTTGTATATATAAATATATATATATATTTATATAATAATGCATATATATATATCTGATAGATAGATCAGCTTGATAGGTTTGATTAGTACCTTTTTGTTAAGATTTATCTCGGCCAAGTATTCTAACAATTATCTTACTATATCCAGGTAGTAAGACATGAGTAACAGAGGTAGACGAGGTAGGGGAGCAAGTAGCACTACAACTACAAATGGTCAAACCCCAAATCCTGGAGGAGTTCGGATTATCGAAGGGGCAGCACCAGAGCAGAATTAAGTCTTTCATGGAAGTGCAAGTTTGGTTGTGATCTTGCGAAAAGATTTTTAAAGTTTTTGGTTTATCCAATGAACATAAAAGGTTCTTAGCAGCGTAGCAACTGCAACAGGGAGCAACAGCTTGGTGGGACTCCCTCACTACAAATATTCCTGAAGATGAGTTTATGTAGGCCCGATTCAAAGAAGTTTTTGAAGACCAATTCTTGCCAAAAGCAGGAAGGATCCAGATATATCGAAACTTTATGGATTTGAAGCAAGGGGATTTGTATGTAGCAGAGTCTAAGACGAAGTTCAATGAGTTGTCTTGTTTTGGACTAGAATTTATTAACACCCTATTGAAGAAGAACGAGATGTTTGTTTTGGGTATGAAGGAAGAGTACCGTGAGAAAATGACTGCTCATGTTAAAGGTACTTTTGTGGCTTTAGTTGATATGGCTCTGAGGTCTGAGGCCCTAGAAAAGAAGATGCCTACTCCAGTAGCACCTAGTGGAAATACTAGTGGAAGTGGTTTTTAGCAAGAGGAAGTTTAATCTGAATTGGAAGAATGGAGGAAAAGGGAGATATGGAGGAAGTCATGGAGGCAAGCCTAAGGATAGTGGTTTTTATGTTAGCAAGCAGAAAGGACATATTGCCAGGTATTGTCCGAATCGTGAAGTTCCAAAGCAGCAAGGTGGACCCATATCTCCGATGGTCCAGAGGACTCTTTGTTTTAATTGCCATCAGCCCGGGCATATGGTAAAGGATTGCCCACACATAAAGAAGGTGCAACAGCCCAAGGTGTACGCCATTAAGAATGAATCATCGATTTCAAAGGATGTGAAATGAGAAGGCATCCTTGAAGGTACCTTACTAATTAATGGTACTTTTGTTCGAGCATTATTTGATACTGGTGCCTCTCATAATTTTATCCCTTGTAAATCAGTAGGTAAATTCATTTTATTCCTAGTATTGTAGAAAACCCGATGTGTGTGTCTAACCCCATAGGTGGTGTAACCCTTTCGAATAGGATTTGTGAAGATGTGCTAATTTCCTATCTTTCTCATTACTTTTCTTACGACCTGTATGTCTTGGACTTTAAGGGATTTGACATTATTCTTGGTATGGATTGGTTATTGAAACATGGAGCTATTTTAGATTGTAATGAAAAAACTGTATCATTAGTAACCAATTTGGGAAGAATTTCTAAAGTACCATATAAGGAACCTGGTATTAATTTGTGTAGTTTCTTATATGCCCTGGAGGCATCCTGTAACACCCTATATTTTGAGTAACATTATGTAGGATATTTAATTAGCTAAATAAAATAAAATAATGTAATGTGATGATTAGGGGATTAAGATTTGTGATTAATAGGGGTAGCCATGTAATGTTAATGAGTAAATTAAATGAAATAACATGAAATAAAATAGACAAGGGGAATAGACAAGGGCAAAGTTGGAATAAGAATATTCTAGTACCCTAAACCCTTAGGAATCCAAACTACACGCTCATTTCATTTACTAAAATTTATCAAGTAGAGGTCGTCCACCATTTTAAAGAACAAGAGGAAGAAAGCTAAAGGAAGAAGCTAAATAAAAATCAAATTCACTCAAATCTCAAATTCTTAATCTCAAAAGCTAAGGTGAATAATGACTACATCTTATTTTCTTATTTGTTTTCGGTTTTAGGATGAATCTGTAGTATTTTGCATGATTATGCCATGTTTTTGAATGATTAATTTTTTATATATATTTGTTGATGATTTATGCATAATCATATAAGTTTTTTGATATGTTTTAGTATGAAAACCCTATTTAATGATATCCAAACACCTTGCGATTTTAGATATAGATTAAAAATGATATTTTAGAGATGGGATTAAATTTTCATAATTTTCTGAATTAATGTGGGTTTTATATTAATTTTCTATTGTAGAAAATGATTATTTGGGTTTTAAATTATTTACGGCTCAATAATTAAAATTTTAGATCTGGAATTAATATATGTTAGAAAACATATTGAAAATGATTTTCTTGAATTTTTGTAGAATTTTCCTAAGTGTTTTGATGAATATATAAAATTATTTATGATATGGCACTTAAATTTTTTATATATTTATAAAAGAAGAAGGGGTATCTTATAAATAAATAAAATTGTTTATTTTTGAAATATTGGCAGCACTTTTAGAAAATAAAATTAGCAACCAATAATATTTTGACAAAAAAGGCATGTTAGTTGAAAAGGTATTCTTTTTAAAGTAAAAATTAGTTTTTACATGCTTTTAGCATGTTTCGCCACTTTCGGCACAGGGATTCCGAACAAGTACTACCGCCTCCATGCCATCGAAACTAATGCACATAGTATCATTAAATTGGTACGAAGTGAAGTGGACTAAGGCGGAAGGCACCAGGTCGAGACTAAAGGTTCCGAAAGGGTCGAAGCGTGTCTTTACTTTTAAATGAAAAATGCATCTGCTTTGCTTTCGACAGTGTAGCTTTCAACTTGGTTGGCTTTCGGCTAAGTCAAATGTTTTTAAGGAATGGTTTCGAATGAGTTGCGCCTCTATTTTAAGTAAATGCTTTCGTCGGGGTCGAAGCCCTTAGCTACCGCTTTTCTACCTTTCGACGCCAATGGTTTCGAAATGTATACTCTACTTTTAAAACTTAGCCGCTTCTCTAATGCTTTCGGAAGGTTAGTTTTGACACCATCACTTCTTTGCTTAGGAAATGCTTTCGAAAGAGTGCTTTCGACTTAAATGTTTTACGACCCTTTTGCTCAGTTGAAGGTAGAACCCAAATGGTTTCGAAGGAGTTAATTTTTAATAGTTTCGAAAGGTGTTCCACATGTTTTACCTGAACCCAAAGGCTTTCGAATGGTTTGACGTTTTATTGATT
Organism: Allium fistulosum; assembly: GCA_030737815.1. Classification (NCBI taxonomy): domain Eukaryota; kingdom Viridiplantae; phylum Streptophyta; class Magnoliopsida; order Asparagales; family Amaryllidaceae; genus Allium; species Allium fistulosum. The sequence goes on along the minus strand of CM060903.1, from coordinate 1,284,057,680 downwards.
TTGAAAGTTTTTAAGGAATGGTTTTGTAACAACCCGGGATTTGCATTACCAATTAATAAATAAAAGTTAGGATATTTATTTATTTTAATGAAGCATAAAAGGATTTGGAATAACAAAATTTATTTGAAAAAGGCTATTTTAATTAAATGGGAAATATGGGATTTTAAAATGAGGTTAAAATGTTATTTTTGGAAAGTTAAATAATTTAGGAGAGATTTTAAAACGGGTTTGGATAAGAAAAATGAGTTTTATAAACATATATGAACACTTAGACTAATTTTTGGAAACATGTAAATAACTCTCTTCTTATTGGGTAACTAAACCTAACCCAATAACCCACCCTAAACCTCCTCTATAAATTATCTCAAACTCTTCAAACCTCATTCATTCATCCCTAATCAAAACCTTAATCATTTCCTAAAGCTTTCATAACAAAAATGGCCTCTATCTTCATCTCCTTCTAGTTTTAGCTTATGAAGTCATTCTATGCAAAGGTAATGCAAATACCCACCTCAAATCTTTTTTTTATATCTTTCTAATTTCTGAAATTTGATTGGTAACACATGTTTTATGTGTTTTTTGATCTTATAGCCTCCTAATCATCCTTTGCTTACTTGGGTTGATGCTATAGTTGTCTTTGTTGCTTTCTAGAGAGGTATATTGCTAAAAACCTCTTCTAATATGTGTTTAATCATCTTTTGATTTTGGTAATCAGTTAGTAACACATGTTTTATTATGTAACATGTGAATCGTAGCTCTTTGATCATCTTTGCTTTCTTTTGGGGTGTGCACATAAGGTATTTGTAATATATGCTAGCTGAAATTATAATTAGATTATTGCTGTTAGTAAATTAGGCATATCTCATTCATCTTAAATCGGACTTAAGAATTTCTTGATTTTCTGAAAAGCTTATTCTATGGGCTATAACTTTTATGTTTTGAGCTTTGCCTAATTTTGTGGTTTGAATGGTCGAAATCGTGTTTGTTTGTCGCTGACCTGACAACAAACTACAGGGTTGATAAAATAAAACCCTGAAATTGATTTGGCCTTAAGTTACTCGTTTCTTATCCAAATCTAATAATTTTGGATGTTCTGGAAAGCTTAGATTTAGGGATAAAACTTTCATGTTTTGAGTTTCATGAAATTTCGAAGTTAATTGGATCAAAACTGTGCATTCTTACTACTGTCCCGAGAGCACATTGACAGTGATATAGAATTTAAATCTGAGAATTGTTTTAGTCATAAAATTTTCATCCCCGATCGGAATTTGACGATCTTGGTCATTCCGGAAAGCTTAGAAACTAAGCTACAACTTTTATTTTATTCATTTTGGCAGAATTGGAAGTTTACTATGCCAAAATTGGGGTTTTTCATCTCTGGTCCGTTAGTGCATAACTATAGGCCTTAGTCTCTTTTCTCCCGTTGTTTTTGGTACATAACCCCGACTTTGCGACACCATCTCGGGCTCGTCCTTTGTCGGATTTCATCAATTTTGGTCTCGTTGGAAAGCTGGAGTTCCGAACTCCATCTCTAGAAAGTTTGATTAGTATCTGAGTTCGTTTGACTCTTCGAAATTGCTGTCGAAGAGGGACCCGGATCTCAGCCTGAAACAGTGTATTCACTGTTTCCGGGTCCGACTTTGGAGCGTCGCTGCAACTTCGTTTCAAGTCAGAATCAAGTAATTCTTTTTGCATTATGAAGTAGGAATGTCAGACTACGTTCCTACAAATTTTCATGCCATTCGGGTTCAGTTTGCTGGTCCGAATAATTTTCCGAACTTGGGTTCGCGTCAGTTTTGGACTATTTTCCAACACTTAGCATATTTTCGGTGATTTTCTGGTTTTATCGATTTCTTTGAGATTTGTCTCTGGATTTCATACACGGGCTTTATAAAAAGGTTTTAAAAGGATTTTTCACTCCTAAATGGCTTTCGAAATTATTATATAATATTATTTTAATTATTAAATTAATTACTCCATAATAGGAGAGTTTTCAAAGGCCGTTTTAAAGTGATTTCAAACCAATTATAAATCCGTTTTCCGTAATTATTTTCTATAATAAAATCCCACACTCACACTTTAGCACTTCGAGCGAAGTGGAAAGGTGCTTAAACGGTTAGGAAAAACTCCGGCCTATGAAACCGTGTGTATTTCCTTTCCGGTTAATCCCCGACCTATTCGATTGATCATTTTGACCTTTGGGTCTAGTTTACCGATGATATGAGGTGGACTTTTTATTGTTTGGAGTGTGAGCTTGCTATTGGTTAGTAAACCGTTTAGTGCGAACGTGGGGTATGGGACTCATTGTTAACACTTTACGGGTTCCTCTCCAAGAAGTTTGTGACACATTAGCCTCTGGGCAGCCAGTACTGGACCTCTGGGTCACCACGCCTTTGGGAAACCGTCTCTGGACACCTGTTCTATGGAGCAGTTTCTTTTTCGGCATGTGCCTCTGGGCCTTCATCCTTCTGGGAAGGATCTCGCCATCTCGCGCGTTCCGCATCTGTGCGAGTGATCGATCACAACTCTATAGTACTTGGCAATAACGACTCAGGTCGGTGCACGTGCTATATTTGTATGATCTGATGATTTTTATATCCATTCGAGTACCGCCATTCGGTGTTGGTTCTATGTAACCATACGATGTAAGTGCGATTACCTTGTGGATTCACAGTGTCTTTGGACACTGCTTTTCAGTGTTTGATTTCATTGACTTTTCAATATATCCCCATTGCTCTTTGGAGCATCGATCTTTGCTTGGGCATTGATTACAGACTCTGGTCACTCTTGGGATTATTTCCTATGAGCAACTTTATATAGCTTTGGCTATGCCGATGATATGAGGCGATTTTATTTATTCAACACTTTGGTGCTGATATTCTCTTTGGAGATTTTTACTATTGATTGATGATTAGCGACCGTCATTATATTCATGTGGTCCAAAATACTCTTCTCTTAAGAAAAGTACTGTTTTATTTATGTACCGCATTATTATATATCTCAGTTATTACTGATTGTTTAGCTAGCCTGACCCGAGTGTTTTCGCTCGGGTCAGACCGAGTTGTTTTAGGTTAGGTCTCTGGACTTAGCTTCTGTGCTTCCGCTTGGACATTATCTGCTATGCTGATAGATAGCGCTTTTATTTGTCCACTATTCCGCTACTCTGTTATTATTCAGACTTTGATATGTACATATTTTTGACTCACATGTGTGGACAGTGGCTTTGTACCCACTTATAGTATTTGGATCTGTATTGACGATGTATTGTTCTGGGATTTTTATATCTGTTATGTGATTCTATTCTGTGATGCTATTTTATTACGTTATTATGCTTTGTCCTGATAGATCTTTAGCCATTTGTAATTTCGTTATAAGTATTTACCGAATATGTCGAACCACCTGATTGAGAAAAATTTAAATAGATTCCACCTTTCGACGTATTCGGTAGATAGTTATAGCTTGATTATAAATGGTCGCCTCCACTATACTCTATTCTCCGCTTTAACAGACAGTATTACTACCATAATACTCTTTGTTACAGTGGGTCTCAAAGTGGGGCGTTACAGCTTGGTATCAGAGCCTGGTTTCAGGAATAAGCATAATAAACACAGAACATATACACTTAGTACAATACATTTTAATTAGATCCGAATTAAATCAAATCCCTTCCTTATGTTTATTGATAGATAAGTTAGGAATATGTATAGGAATCTGTTATATTCCGTAATATTCCTTAATGAATTATCTATCTTTGAATCGTGCTTAACTAAATCTACTGATCATATGTTTAAAGAGTGTCCCAAGCCTTTTTTCTGCCGCTATTGTAAGAAGGAGGGTCATCATTATTCCACTTGTCCTACTGCACCTCCTAGATCTGGCAAGCTTAATGCTGCCAAGGCTCCTAAATCTTCAGCTCATCCTCGAGGTACGCATCCTTCCGTTCTCGAAGGTTCTATTTTATTTCATGGTAGATCTTGTAGAGTTCTCTTTGATACGGGTGCCTCTCACTCATTCGTATCAAAGGAACTAGTTGATACTTTATCTTTGGATGTTACTTATATGGTTTCTTCACTAAGGATTGTGAATCCCATCGGCGGATCCACGACCCTTAGCTTGCTTTGTGAGGATATATATATTGATCTTTGTGCCTTTTCTTTCCGTGCAAATCTCCACGTTATGGAGTATTTGGGCTTTGATATGATTCTTGGCATGAATTGGCTCGTTCAGCACGACGCCAAAATTATTTGTTCGGAGCGGATATTATTCATTCTTCATCCTGACTCGTCCGCTCCGTTAGCTATTGTTCTTCAAGATGTTGGGCTTTCTGATGTTACTTTATTTTCTCTCGATTCACGAGAGGAGGATTTGAACTTATCTCGTATTCCTGTTGTTTGGGATTTCCCCGACGTTTTTGAGCCAGTATCCGGACTGCCGCCAAAGCGAGCTATTGAGTTCCGCATCGATCTCATTCCAGGCTCTCATCCAGTTGGGCGTCCTCCTATGAGAATGTCTACTAAAGAGAATGAGGAACTCAGGAAGCAGTTAGTTGAGCTTGAAGCGAAGCAGTTCATCCGATCCAGTTCTTCGCCATGGGTGCTGCTCTGGTCTTCGTTAAGAAGGCCGATGGCTCTCTTAGGCTTTGCATTGACTATCGCAAGCTTAATGAGTTGACCATCAGAAATCGTTATCCATTGCCACGGATAGACGACATGTTTGACCAACTGAGCGGTGCGAAGGTCTTCTCTCAGCTCGACCTTGCCACCGGATTCCATCAGCTACGAGTCGCAGAAGACAACATTCCTCTTACAGCATTTTGCACTCGTTATGGTTCTTTTGAGTGGTTGGTCATGCCGTTCGGCTTGACGAACGCTCCGGCTTTCTTCGTTGATCTCATGAATCGAGTATTCCGGGAATACATCGATAGATTCGTTCTGGTTTTCATCGACGATATTCTTGTTTATTCTAGATCCGAGGCAGAGCATGCTCTTCATTTGCAGATCGTCTTGGATACACTTCGTCAGCATCAGCTTAAGGCCAAGCTCTCCAAGTGCCATTTTTGGGAGAGCAAGGTCAAGTTCTTGGGCCATATTGTATCATCTGAGGGTATTTCTGTCGATCCTTCCAAGATCGAAGCTATTCAAAATTGGAAGCAGCCCGAGAACGTTCATGATATTTTTTGCAGTTTCCTTAGTCTGGCGGGTTATTACCGCCGATTTATCAAGGATTTCTCTCGTGTTGCACTTCCCCTCACGACGCTGACTCATAAGGGGGTTCGTTTTATTTGGTCTGATAAGTGTGAAGTTTCTTTCCAGCAACTGAAGGAACTTCTCACTCATGCTCCTATTCTAGTGGTTCCAGAGAGTAACCATGATCTTGTTGTTTACACCGATGCTTGTGGCAGCGGCCTCGGTGCTGTGCTTATGCAGAAGGATCAGGTAGTTGCTTATGCTTCTAGGCAGCTACGTCCGAATGAGGTTCACTATCCGACTCATGATCTTGAGTTAGCAGCTATCGTCTTTGCTTTGAAGATGTGGCGTCACTTTCTATTAGGCGAACGCTTCACTCTTTACACCGATCACAAGTCTCTGAAGTATTTATTCAGTCAGAAGGATCTCAATATGAGGCAGCAGCGATGGCTTGAGTTCCTCACCTCATATGACTTAGACATTCAGTATACCCCTGGCAAGGGTAATCGTGTGGCTGATGCACTCAGTCGCAAACACTCGGCAGTAGTTTCTATGATGATAGCCGAGTGGGATATTCTTGAGACTCTTTCTATGTGTGATATTCGAAATCGAGCTCCGTCTTCTGATCCTTAGATCGTGTTATTCAGCTTGGAAGCTCGACCTATTCTATTGGATTGCATTGCCCATGCTTAGCGGCAGGATCCAGACTTGTTGCGATATATTCATCTCCTTGAGTCGGGATCCAGTGATGAGACATTGTCGGATTATTCTATTGATTCTCATCGGTGTCTTCGCAGGAAGAACCGTATTTTGGTACCATCTGATTTATCACTTAGGCGCGACATTCTAGACGAGTGTCATCGCACTAAGTACACTATACATCCCAGGTCGAGTAAGATGTATGTTGACATGTGTCGCCTATTTTATTGGGAGGGCATGAAGAGTGATGTTGCAAGTTATGTAAGCCGTTGCATGACTTGTCAACAGATCAAAGCTGAGCATCAGCGTCCATCTGGTCTTCTTCAGCCGCTAGAGATTCCATTGTGGAAATGGGATCAGATATCCATGGATTTTATTGACGGTCTGCCTCGATCGAGGTCAGGCCATACTTCTATTTGGGTCATCGTCGATCGCTTGACCAAATCAGCTCATTTCATTCCTATTAAGTCCACTCGGACTGCTCCTCAGCTTGCCAAGCTATATGTGAAGGAAGTCGTTCGACTTCATGGCATACCTAGCTCTATCGTCTGTGATCGAGACACTATCTTTACTAGTCACTTCTGGATGTGCCTACAGTCAACTTTGGGCTCAAAGCTGAATTTCTCGACTGCTTATCATCCTCAGACCGACGGTCAGACGGAGAGGGTGAATCATGTTTTAGAGGATCTTTTGCGCTGTTGTATTCTGGATTTCGGAGGTAGTTGGGAGGATCACTTACCGCTTGTAGAGTTCTCCTACAACAACAGCTTTCAGTCTAGTATTGGCATGGCTCCTTTCGAGGCTCTTTACGGAAGGCCATGTCGTTCTCCTTCGTGTTGGTTAAAATCTGGCGAGAAGTTCCTTCTTGGTCCAGATTCAGTTCGGGAATCTTCTGAAAAGATTATTCTTATTCGTCAGAGAATGAAAGAGGCGCAGAACCGTCAGAAATCCTACGCGGACAACCGTAGGAAGCCTCTTGAGTTCTCCATTGGTGATCATGTCTTTATTTGGATATCTCCTATGAAGGGGGTTGTGCGTTTCAGCTCTACAGGGAAGTTGGCTCCTCGCTATGTTGGACCATTTCCTATTACGGAACGCATCGGCCCCGTTGCTTATCGTGTGGCTCTACCTGCTCACTTCTCTGGAATACACGACGTGTTCCATGTTTCCCAGCTTCGCATGTGTGTCCGCGATCCTGATTCTATCATTGAGCCGCATGCTATGCCTGATTTAGAGATCTCACCTGATTTATCTTTGGAGCAGCAACCTCTTCGTGTGCTTGATTCGGAGATTAGACGCCTTCGCAACAAAGAGGTTCCACTCGTGAAGATTCAATGGTCACCGAATCCTAAGGACTGCACTTGGGAGACCAGAGAATCTATCGAACGCTCTTATCCTGGCTTTCTCCCATCTTCTTCTACGGGTGAGAATTCTCTATTTTATCTCTATCACTTCTTTTGTGGATTTGACGTTATAGACGGCATCTGTCTTAAGGAATTGCGGGGACGCAATTTTCTTAAGGGGGGAGTCTGTAACAACCCGGTATTTGCATTACCAATTAATAAATAAAAGTTAGGATTTTTATTTATTTTAATGAAGCATAAAAGGATTTGGAATAACAAAATTTATTTGAAAAAGGCTATTTTAATTAAATGAGAAATATGGGATTTTAAAATGAGGTTAAAATGTTATTTTTGGAAAGTTAAATAATTTAGGAGAGATTTTAAAACGGGTTTCGATAAGAAAAATGAGTTTTATAAACATATATGAACACTTAGACTAATTTTTGGAAACATGTAAATAACTCTCTTCTTATTGGGTTACTAAACCTAACCCAATAACCCACCCTAAACCTCCTCTATAAATTATCTCAAACTCTCCAAACCTCATTCATTCATCCCTAATCAAAACCCTAATCATTTCCTAAAGCTTTCATAACAAAAATGGCCTCTATCTTCATCTCCTTCTAGTTTTAGCTTATGCAAGTCATTCTATGCAAAGGTAATGCAAATACCCACCTCAAATCTTTTTTTTATATCTTTCTAATTTCTGAAATTTGATTGGTAACACATGTTTTATGTGTTTTTTTTGATCTTATAGCCTCCTAATCATCCTTTGCTTACTTGGGTTGATGCTATAGTTGTCTTTGTTGCTTTCTAGAGAGGTATATTGCTAAAAACCTCTTCTAATATGTGTTTAATCATCTTTTGATTTTGGTAATCAGTTAGTAACACATGTTTTATTATGTAACATGTGAATCATAGCTCTTTGATCATCTTTGCTTTCTTTTGGGGGTGTGCACATAAGGTATTTGTAATATATGCTAGCTGAAATTATAATTAGATTATTACTGTTAGTAAATTAGGCATATCTCATTCATCTTAAATCGGAATTAAGATTTTCTTGATGTTATGGAAAGATTATTCTGTGGGTTATAACTTTTATGTTTTGAGCTTTGCCTATTTTTGTGGTTTGAATGGTCGAAATCGTGTTTGTTTGTCGTTGACCTGACAACAAACTACAGGGTTGATAAAATAAAACCCTGAAATTGATTTGGCCATAAGTTACTCGTTTCTTATCCAAATCTAATAATTTTGGATGTTCTGGAAAGCATAGATTTAGGGATAAAACTTTCATGTTTTGAATTTCATGAAATTTCGAAGTTAATTGGGTCAAAACTGTGCATTCTTACTACTATCTCGAGAGCACATTGACAGTGATATTGAATTTAAATCTGAGAATTGTTTTAGTCATAAAATTTTCATCCCCAATCGGAATTTTACGATCTTGGTCATTCTGAAAAACTTAGAAACTAAGCTACAACTTTTATTTTATTCATTTTGGCAGAATTGGAAGTTTACTATGCCAAAATTAGGGGTTTTCATCTCTGGTCCGTTAGTGCATAACTATAGGCCTTAGTCTCTTTTCTCCCGTTGTTTTCGGTACATAACCCCGACTTTGCGACGCCATCCCGGGCTCGTCCTTTGTCGGATTTCATCGATTTTGGTCTCGTTGGAAAGCAGTAGTTCCGAACTCCATCTCTAGAAAGTTTGATTAGTATCTGAGTTCATTTGACTCTTCGAAATTGATGTCGAAGAATGACCCGGATCTCAGCCTGAAACAGTGTATTCACTGTTTCCGGGTCCGAATTTGGAGCATCGCTGCGACTTCGTTTCAAGTCGGAATCAAGTAATTCTTTTTGCGTTCTGAAGTAGGAATAACGGACTACGTTCCTACCAATTTTCATACCATTCGGATTCAGTTTGCTGGTCCAAATAATTTTCCGAATTTGGGTTCGCGTCAGTTTTGGACTATTTTCCAACACTTGGCATATTTTCGGTGATTTTCTGGTTTTATCGATTTCTTTGAGATTTGTCTCTGGATTTCATACACGGGCCTTATAAAAAGGTTTTAAAAGGATTTTTCACTCCTAAATGGCTTTTGAAATTATTATATAATATTTTTTTATTTATTAAATTAATTACTCCATAATAGGAGAGTTTTCAAAGGCCGTTTTAAAGTGATTTCAAACCAATTATAAATCCGTTTTCCATAATTATTTTCTATAATAAAATCCCACACTCACACTTTAGCACTTCGTGCGAAGTGGAAATGTGCTTAAACGGTTGGGAAAAACTCCGGCCTATGAAACCGTGTGTATTTCCTTTCCGGTTAATCCCCGACCTATTCGATTGATCATTTTGACCTTTGGGTCTAGTTTACCGATGATACGAGGTCGACTTTTTATTGTTTGGAGTGTGAGCTTGCTATTGGTTAGTAAACCGTTTAGTGCGAATGTGGGGTATGGGACTCATTGTTAACACTTTACGGGTTCCTCTCCAAGAAGTTTGTGACACATTAGCCTCTGGGCAGCCAGTACTGGACCTCTGGGTCACCACGCCTCTGGGCAACCGTCTCTGGACACCTGTTCTATGGAGAAGTTTCTTTTTCGGCATGTGCCTCTGGGCCTTCATCCTTCTGGGAAGGATCTCGCCGTCTCGCGCGTTCCGCATCTGTGCGAGTGATCGATCACAACTCTACAGTACTTGGCAATAACGACTCCGGTCGGTGCACATGCTATATTTGTATTATCTGATGATTTTTATATCCATTCGAGTACCGCCATTCGGTGTTGGTTCTATGGAACCATACGATGTAAGTGCGATTACCTTGTGGATTCACAGTGTCTCTGGACACTGCTTTTCAGTGTTTGATTTCATTGACTTTTCAATATATCCCCATTGCTCTTTGGAGCATCGATCTTTGCTTGGGCATTGATTACAGACTCTGGTCACTCTTGGGATTATTGCCTATGGGAAACTTTATATAACTTTGGCTACGTCGATGATATGAGGCAATTTTATTTATTCAACACTTTGGTGCTGATATTCTCTTTGGAGACTTTTACTGTTGATTGATGATTAGGGACCGTCATTATATTCATGTGGTCCAAAATACTCTTCTCTTAAGAAAAGTACTGTTTATTTATGTACCGCATTATTATATATCTCTGTTATTACTGATTGTTTAGCTAGCCTGACCCGAGTGTTTTCGCTCGGGTCAGACCGAGTTGTTTCAGGTTAGGTCTCTGGACTTAGCTTCTGTGCTTCCGCTTGGACATTATCTGCTATGCTGATAGATAGCGCTTTTATTTGTCCACTATTCCGCTACTCTGTTATTATTCAGACTTTGATATGTACATATTTTTGACTCACATGTGTGGGCAGTGGCTTTGTACCCACTTATAGTATTTGGATCTGTATTGACGATGTATTGTTCTGGGATTTTTATATCTGTTATGTGATTCTGTTCTGTGATGCTATTTTATTACGTTATTATGCTTTGTCCTTATAGATCTTTAGCCATTTGTAATTTCGTTATAAGTATTTACCGAATATGTCGAACCACCTGATTGAGAAAAATTTAAATAAATTCCACCTTTCGACGTATTCGGTAGATAGTTATAGCTTGATTATAATGGTCGCCTCCACTATACTCTATTCTCCGCTTTAACAGACAGTATTACTATCGTAATACTCTTTGTTACTGGCGCAGCGGATTAGTCAAAACGATGTAAAACGGTGAATGTAGTAATCGGTGGATTGGAAGATACTGAAATGCCTAAATTTGTTGATCCGAAGATACCGAATTCTAGCTATCCCGAACTCGTTGATCGCGCACGATACCGGGTTCAAAGATCTTCAATTCTTCAAGCGTTGATCAAGCGCACTTGATTCCGCGAATCGGCTTCTACAATCGTTGAATCGAGCGCACTCGATTATCCGAAAGAGGAGATAGGAGATTACACTCAACTATCAATTTAAATGAAAGCACAAAGCTAACAAAAGAGAATTTTATTCAATATTCAACAACCTTTTACAAATGAGAGACCCGGCCTATTTATAGGCGTTTTACAACTCACACGAAAAAAACAAGAAAATTTACATCTCCTAAGTCGGTTCCGACCTAACAGTCACGACCTATCATAAGTCGTACACGACTTAAGCCCAAACAGTTACATCATAACGACTTACAAACAGAAAATACAAACAGACAACCACTTAAGTCGTTGCCGACTTAACAATGCTACGCAACTCAACTTAGTAACGACTTAAGGAATCAACGGTCCAGATTAACTCGGCAGAGAAAACAACGGCAACAGTGCTTCGCGACTTAAAATGAACGTCTTCAGAAAATCTTTGCGACTTAAAGATTCTCGCGACTTAAATCAACGGCATAGGATAAAGCGGCATACAATCTACGGCTACAAGCTTCAGCGACTTAAGAACATACTGCATTCTAGATCAACGACTTAAGGAAATCAATGGTTTAGATTAGCTCGCAGAAGAATCAACGGCAACATCTTCACGCGACTTACGACTTAAGAACTTCACGAGTTAAACTTCAGCGACTTACGAGTTAATTCTTCTAGGTCGTAACTCGCTTCCTCTTCATGCCTTTCGCTAAGTCGTGGACGACTTATACCTTTAGCTTCGTTAAGTCGTGGGTTTTCACTAGATCGCTGCCGAGTTATACTAAGTCGCTGGGACGACTTAACACCTTCGTTAGGTCGCGAACTCGAGTTAACTCGCTGGGATGACTTAACACCTTCGTTAGGTCGCGAACTTCCTTCCATAAGTCGGTTGCGACCTAGAGCTTCATTTTCCCAACATTGCTCACCAAATCTTAACTCGGTGGTATTCTTCTTAGGTCGGTCTCGACTTATCAACTTGTTAGGTCGTATTCGACCTATGACTTCATTCTGGCCTACATCATCCTCCCCAGGTTGAGAAAAATTCGTCCTCGAATTTGTACTTTCTTCATCCACAACAAACTCTTCTCCATGATATGGTATGATATGCTTAACGTTGAATACGTCCGACGTGTACACATCATTTGGCAACTTCAATTTATAAGCATTTTCATTGATTCGTTTCACAACTTCCACCGGACCAATTTTCCGTGCTTTCAATTTATTGTAAGCACCTACCGGAAAACGATCTTTTGTTAACACTGCATAAACCAAATCACCTTCCTGAAATTCAACACTCCTTCGTTTCAAATCTGCAGATTGTTTATACTTCTCATTTGCTTTTTCCAATCGTTCTTGAACGATTTTATGACATTCCATCAGCCCCTCGATAAGATCAACAGCTTTTTTAACTGTCTTCTTTGATTATGGTACTACCGTTAGATCCAACGGTCCCTTCGGTAAACTTGAATATACTATCTGAAATGGACTGAACCCAGTACTTCGATTCATAGCATGATTATGAGCAAATTCTGCCTGGCATAACTTCACATCCCAACTCTTCAGATTATCTTGAACAAGACACCTCAACAAGTTTCCCAATGATCTATTAACCACCTCTGTTTGTCCATCAATTTGCGGATGATAGGCACTACTAAACTTCAACTTCGTTCCGACCATTTTCCACAAACTCAGCCAAAAATGACTCAGAAATCGAGTATCTCTATCCGACACAATAGATTCTGGCAATCCATGAAGTCGATAGATCTCCTTGAAAAACAACTGAGCAACATGAACAACATCAACCGTCTTCTTACAAGCAATAAAATGTACCATTTTCGAAAATCGGTCAACCACCACATAAATGGAATCATTACCACGCTGCGTTCTCGGCAACCCCAACACAAAGTCCATACTCACTTCAACCCATGGTTTAATTGGTACAGGTAACGGCATATATAAACCAGCATTAGTCGCAGTTCCTTTCGAAACCTGACAAATATGACAACGCTCCACAAACCTTTCCACCTCTTTCCTCATTGATGGCCAGAAGTAAGACTGTGAAATCAACTGTAAAGTACGGTCTCTCCCAACATGTCCCTCTTCGTGTAACTCCTTGATAATCTTCATTCTCAGACTACCCTCCGGTATGCACAATCGATTTCCTTTAAAAAGAAAACCATTAACCAACATAAATTCATCAGTCTTCCCTTCATTGTCCCTTTCAACAAATTTCTTAAAATAAGAGTCTTCTGCAATCTGCTCCGGCAATAATTCAAAACCAGTCACTTCAACTTTCATTGTTGTCAACAAATGACTCCTTGTACTTAAAGCATCAGCCACTCGATTCGTCACTCCTGATTTGTTCTTCATAACGAAAGTAAACTGTTGCAGATATGCAATCCACGATGCATGTCTCGCTGAAATCTTATCTTGCCCTTGCAAATGTTTCAATGCTTCATGATCAGTATACAGAACAAACTCTTTCTAAAATAGATAATGTCTCTAGTGTTTAATAGATTGTACAACAGCATAGAATTCCACATCATACGTACTGTACCTCATCTTCGCTCCTGACAACTTCTCACTGAAATATGCAATTGGACGTCCCTTCTAACTCAACACTCCTCCAATTCCAACCTTGGATGCATCAGTATGTAATTCAAACACTAACTGAAAATCTGGTAATATTAAAATTGGTGCAGATGTCAGCAACTCCTTGATCTTCCCAAAAGTATTCCCTGCTTCCTCTGTCCATGCAAACTGTTTACCCTTCATACAATCCGTAATAGGTGCGATCACACTACTAAAGTGTGGAATAAATCTTCGATAAAATGAAGCCAACCCATGAAAACTATGAACTTCCGTTATCGTCTTGGGCTGCGGCCAGTCTCTAATTGCTTCAACTTTACTTTGGTCAACCTGTATTCCTTTTTCCGATACAACATATCCCAGAAATAAAACGCTATGCGTCATGAACACGCATTTCTTTGTTGCTGCATAAAATTGTTCTTGTCGCAATACCATTAGCACTTCTCTAAGATGATTCAAATGTTCCTCTGGACTCCCACTGTAAATCAGAATATCATCAAAATACACCACCACAAATTTCCCAATGAACGGTCGAAAAATCTGATTCATCACCCTCATGAAAGTACTTGGTGCATTTGATAAGCCAAACGGCATAACCAACCACTCGTATAGACCTTCCCTGGTTTTAAAAGCAGTCTTCCACTCATCGCCTGGTCTGATACGAATTTGATGATATCCGCTCTTCAAATCAATCTTCGAAAAGATAGTAGCTCCGCTTATTTGATCTAGAAAGTCATCCAACCTCGGCATTGGAAATCTATATCTCACAGTAATCTTATTCAATGCTCGGCTGTCAGTGCACATCCTCCACGTCCCATCCTTCTTGGGTACCAATAAAGCTGGTACAGCACAAGGACTCAGACTCTCCTGCACACGCCCCTGCCCAAGCAATTCCTCTACCTGTCTTCGCAACTCTTCATGTTCCTTCGGACTCATTCGATAATGTGGTCTGTGTGGTAACACAGCTCCTGGAACAAGATCGATTTGATGTTGAATGTCTCTCAACGGTGGTAACTCCGTTGGTAACTCTTCTGGAAATACATCGTCAAATTCTTTCAGAACTGGTTTAACTTCTTCTGGAATTTCAACTTCTTCACTGCTCTCACGCCCAATCAACAAGAATACTTCCGGCTCTTTCTCAACCTCCTTAACAAACTCTTTCAAAGATAATAAAGTTTTCAGCTCTTCAATTTCTTCTGATTTACTTCCTCCTTGTGATCTCTTCTTCGGAACTAGGATAATTTTCGTGCCTTCAAACATAAAACTGTAGCTATTGGTCCGACCGTCATGCTGTACTGCTCGATCATACTGCCATGGTCTTCCCAATAATAAATGACAAACATCCATCTCTACTACATCACACCAGATTTCGTCTTTGTATTTCTTCCCAATAGAGAATGGAACATGAACTCGTTTATCCACTTTCACTTCTCCTCCTTTTCTCAACCATGCTAACTTGTATGGACTCGGATGTTTTTCTGTCTTCAATTTCAACTTTGTCACAGCTTCGGTTGAAATAATATTATCACAGCTTCCTGCGTCAATCACAAACTTACACACCTTCCCCAGAATAGTACATGTCGACTGAAAGATATTACTCCTCAACCAACTAGCTTCTTCCTGCTTCGGTGTTAAACACGATCTCCTCAGCATTAGATTACAACCTTCATCTCCTGACGCAATATCCTGCTCATCCTCCTCAACTGGACTAGAACAATCCCCATTACCATCCTCATCCTCAACTTCTACAATCATGGTTCTCTTCTTTGGTTTTGGACACTCACTGCTTTTATGACCCAATTCCTGACAATTGTAACATTTGAAACCATTGTTGACTTTCGCCTTCTCAACCTCCTTCACCACTGGTCTACTGATAGGTTTAGAAATATTAGAACTTCCACTAACACCCTTCATTTGATTGCTGGAACTAGTAAACATACCACCTCCTCGTCTACCCTGTTTCTCCCAAGCCAACGCTTTCTGATGTGCTTCCGCTACAGATCTTGGATCGAACATATTAACCATATCCTGAATCTGCATTCTCAATCCCCCAATGAATCTAGATGTCAGCTGCTCTTTTGTTTCCATAATATCATTCCTTGCAATAAGTTGATAGAATTCATCAGCATAGTCATTAACTGTCTTTGTGCCCTGCCTCAAGTTTTGCAAACGTTGATACATCAAAGATTGATAATTGTAAGGTAAGAACGTTGCTTTCATCAATTTCTTCATCTTCTCCCAAGATTCAACTTTTGACTTTCCCATCCGATCACGTGTAAGTTTGGTCTGCTGCCACCATGCCAAAGCTCTACCCCTCAGCCTCGTAGCAACCAACTTCACTCTACGATGTTCTGGAACTTCTTTGAAATCAAAAATTTCTTCTACGTTAGCCACCTAATCTAGAAACTCCTCCGCTTGCATACCACCCTTGAATTCAGGAATTTCTGTCTTCATCCCCGATTCCCACTTGTGATCATACTCAGAGTAATTTCTTCCTTGTCCTCTTACACTACCACCATCATACTCTTCTTCAAAATCAGATGCATAACGATGTCGATTCTGACCACCAACATCTCTACTCCCTTCACGTCTACCACCATCCCTTCTATCTACATTCCTTCGTTCACGATCATTCACGTTCCTCCCACGCCCTTGATCATTTTCAATACTTCGGTCTCGATTGGAATGTGGCGAGACTCTACTACCCCCATGGTTAGATTCTGGTGAAACCCTTCTCCGATTTTGATTCATTTCTAACATCATCTTCTCTAACCGACCAATTCCTTCGTTAAGCTTTTCACTAAAATTCTCATTGATTCTTTGCTCCATCTCATCAGCTTCTTCTCTTCGATACAAAGCTTCTACGTTTTGGTGACGATTAGCTCTCCTTGGCAGCATACTTGAAAACTTTACAAACTCTTCAACACTTCAAAATTCAAACACAATTCGGACTTCGATTTAAAATGAAATGGATCGAAAACTTCCACTTTGTAGCAAATCGCGATGAACACGATGGACAAAGCTTCGGCCTCCAATTCAAATTCGATCAAACAACTTCGAACAATGATGAACACTTCTTACTCTCAGTCGTGATAAACAACCTTCAATCTTCACTTCGATCTCGGCAAATCTCTTCAACTTCTAAATGAATAGGCTCCAAGTCTCGATCTAGCTATGATTGGCTAGAACAAGCTCTGATACCAAAAATGATGCAGCGGATTAGTCAAAACGATGTAAAACGGTGAATGTAGTAATCGGTGGATTGGAAGATACTGAAATGCCCAAATTCGTTGATCCGAAGATACCGAATTCTAGCTATCCCGAACTCGTTGATCGCGCATGATACCGGGTTCAAAGATCTTCAATTCTTCAAGCGTTGATCAAGCGCACTTGATTCCGCGAATCGGCTTCTACAATCGTTGAATCGAGCGCACTCGATTATCCGAAAGAGGAGATAGGAGATTACACTCAACTACCAATTTAAATGAAAGCACAAAGCTAACAAAAGAGAATTTTATTCAATATTCAACAACCTTTTACAAATGAGAGACCCGGCCTATTTATAGGCGTTTTACAACTCACACGAAAAAAACAAGAAAATTTACATCTCCTAAGTCGGTTCCGACCTAACAGTCACGACCTATCATAAGTCGTACACGACTTAAGCCCAAACAGTTACATCATAACGACGTACAAACAGAAAATACAAACAGACAACAACTTAAGTCGTTGCCGACTTAACAATGCTACGCAACTCAACTTAGTAACGACTTAAGGAATCAACGGTCCAGATTAACTCGGTAGAGAAAACAACGGCAACAGTGCTTCGCGACTTAAAATGAACGTCTTCAGAAAATCTTTGCGACTTAAAGATTCTCGCGACTTAAATCAACGGCATAGGATAAAGCGGCATACAATCTACGGCTACAAGCTTCAGCGACTTAAGAACATACTACATTCCAGATCAACGACTTAAGGAAATCAATGGTTTAGATTAGCTCGCAGAAGAATCAACGGCAACATCTTCACGCGACTTACGACTTAAGAACTTCACGAGTTAAACTTCAGCGACTTACGAGTTAATTCTTCTAGGTCGTAACTCGCTTCCTCTTCATGCCTTTCGCTAAGTCGTGGACGACTTATACCTTCAGCTTCGTTAAGTCGTGGGTTTTCACTAGATCGCTGCCGAGTTATACTAAGTCGCTGGGACGACTTAACACCTTCGTTAGGTCGCAAACTCGAGTTAACTCGCTGGGACGACTTAACACCTTTGTTAGGTCGCGAACTTCCTTCCATAAGTCGGTTGCGACCTAGAGCTTCATTTTCCCAACATTGCTCACCAAATCTTAACTCGGTGGTATTCTTCTTAGGTCGGTCTCGACTTATCAACTTGTTAGGTCGTATTCGACCTATGACTTCATTCTGGCCTACATCATCCTCCCCAGGTTGAGAAAAATTCGTCCTCGAATTTGTACTTTCTTCATCCACAACAAACTCTTCTCCATGATATGGTATGATATGCTTAACGTTGAATACGTCCGACGTGTACACATCATTTGGCAACTTCAATTTATAAGCATTTTCATTGATTCGTTTCACAACTTCCACTTGCTATCTTGAGTTCAGGAAGCTCCGATGGTCAACCATTTGCTATCTTGAGTAGATATTATGCTAGGTTTGGAGGGAAGACCTTTATTGGAACTGAGGATGCTATAGAAATGGAGAACTGGTTGCTGCATTGTGAGAGGATCTTTGCAGTCATAGGGCTCAATGATTAGCAAATGAGGAGGCTTGCTTCGAGACAACTTCAGGGAGCAGCTTTATGTTGGTGGAATAGTGTGACAGCTGGAGTAAATGAAGAGGAGATGACATAGACTGAGTTTAGGAGAAGGTTTCAAGAGAGGTTCATGTCGGTGATGGCGCAGTCTGCTTTACTCGGGAAGTTTGCTGAGTCGGAGGAGGGGGATGGCTTTTTTGGAATATGCGAGAAGATTTGAGGAGTTGCCTAGGTATGGGTATGCTACTGTGGATACTGTGTTGAAGAGGAATGAGAAGTTCATAAGGGGGTTGAAGCCTGAGTTGGCAAGGGCTACCTTACCTCATATTAAAGACCCTTGTAATGTGGTTGTAGAGATGGCTTTAAGACACGAGGAGATGCTTACTTGTCTAGAGAAGAGTAAGGCGAAGGAGGTCCAGGTTTGGCAAGGCCAGAAAAGGAGGTTCTTTCATAAGAAGGGTGTTCAGAAAGGTGGAGCAGCAAAGAAGGGAAAGTCTGAGGTTATGTGTTTCAAGTGTGACAAGAAGGGCCATTTTGCGAATGAGTGTCGTACTAGAAAATTGAAAGAAGTGATGGGGAGAAGAACATCAGATGTTTTAATTGTGATCAGATTGGCCACCATAAGAATCAATGCAAAGAGCCTGCTAAGGATGGAAGAGGAAAGGTATTTGCATTAGAGCCTGCTACACCAGGACCAATAGCGCTGGAGAAAGGAAAGGCAGTGTTAGGAGGTACGCTTCAGATTCATGGTATGTCTGTTAGTGTTCTGTTTGATACTGGTGCATCGCATTCTTTTATATCTCATTGTTTGGTAGATAAGCTTAACCTAGAACCCACATACTTAGTTACTTCCTTAAGGGTTGCGAATTCGATAGGAGGGTATGCGACACTTAGGATGAAGTGTGACCACTTAGAGTTTGATTTGCTAGGTCATACCTTTGTTTGCAATTTGCATGTGTTTGACATTGTAGGTTCAGAATTATATTGGGTATTGATTGGTTAAGTAAGTACGATGCTAGTATATTTTTCCATGATAGGAAAATATCACTTAGACACCCTGACTGTAATGACCGGATTGTATATACCGTAGAAATCCCTAATTGTGCGGTGAATGCTTTGTTGGGTGTAGTGGAGTTGGAAGATGAGTTGAATCGCATTTTCGTGGTAAGAGAATTCGTGGATGTCTTCGAGCCTATAGTAGAATTGCCACCGAAACGAGCCATTGAGTTTTGGATAGATTTAATGCCCGGAACAGAACCGGTGAGTAGACCACCAAGTAGGATGACAACTACAAATATGAGTGAGCTGAAGGTGCAGTTGGTAGATTTGGAAAGCAAGAGTTTTAATAGGCCAAGTAGTTTACCTTAGGGAGCTGCCGTAGTGTTTGCTAAGAAGCCAGATGGATCGTTGAGGTTATGTATCGATTATCGTAAGTTGAATGAGAAGACGATAAAGAATAGATATACGTTGCTTAGAATTGACGATCTGTTCGATCGGTTAAGTGGAGCATGGTACTTTCTCAGTTGGATTTAGAAACAGGTTTTCATTAACTTAGGATAGCAGAGGATAGTATTCTTGTAACATCCCCCTACTTGGAGGCCCAAAACTAACGGCTACGGATGCTACAGTCATCCGTAGTTATTAATCCTCGACGACCAAATATGGCAACATTCGATCCATTGATACACAGAAACAGAAGAATATGAAAAAAATTTAAACAGCAAACCAATTCCACATTCCATTTCAAAATATTCCAAATTGATTAAATAATCGCAATTCGCAGACCATGTTCAGATAATATATAATTATTACAAAATATGCCAAGAGCGACATATGAAGATGCCTCCTTGGTTGATTAGAGTACATAGATAGGCAAGAAAACAAATTTGCCTTTACAAACAAAACACACAACGGAAATAAAAGAACTATAATAACATGCTTGCCTCCTACACGTCCTCGGAAGCTTTATTCGTCTAAAAGTACATGCGATATCCTTAACTGTCAACCAACTCAAAATCAATTGAGTACCCGAGTGTTTAAGTGGAAAATAGAAACTTCGAGTCAGACATATAGCCCGGGATGAATAATAGTTTACCATCTCAAACCATTTAGGTATCTAGTGAGACCACGTCGCTTAGAGGAATGGGTTTTCCCCTCACTAGTATCCTAAAACATTTATAAAACCATATACCGTGCTCATGCATCCACAATGATTAAAACATAGTACTTCAAAACATTATGATGATATGCAAAACAAGTAAATCAATTCTGGATTACCCATCCCTATTCAATTTGATAATCTGTCTCAATTATAGTTTCTAGGATTACTATTAACCAATTAAATGTTTATGGACCATCTATCCAATATCATAGTTTTCATGAAATCATTAAGAACCTATTGGTAACTCTAATATCTTATCTCTTGTCCTAGTTTTCATGGGCTAACTAGGAACCTATTAACTGACTGTCAATATCTTAATTCGAATATAGTTTTCATGGGCTAACTACAAACCTACTGGCCCCTGCTTGTATCTAATGATAGTTTTCATAGGCTGACTATGAACCTATTGGCCCCTGCCAATATCATTAGTTATATATTGTTTTCATGGGCTTACTATAAACCTATTGGCCCCTACAAATATCTTTAGTTTTAAGGTTTTAACATTCCTTAATTTATGTTCACTACTGGGTCAACCTATCTGGTTATTCTATCCTTCTCCAACATACATTTATGAGTTAATAACAATGTGAATAAGCATATGAAGAAATAATACTTTTAAAATCTTTAGTTATGCCATGGTATTTCCTCTTTAAAAGTGAGAGTGGGTTATTTGTTTTGAAACTTTAAAACATCACCTTCGAAACCTCTTGATGACCTCCTTCGAAAGCATAAGATTCTTTTCAAAACATAATAAACACACCATTCGAAGCGCTTGTTAAATGTTCACTTTCGAAACCAATGATACCTTTCGACGGTAGCAAAAAAATTCTTTAAAAAATAGCTTTGAAACAATAAAAGTACTCTGTCGAAAGCATTGGGTTTACTCTTTAAAACATTCTTTGGGTCAAATTGATTATATATGAAAGTATCTCTTTCGAGACCAATTATAAAATTGTTTTGGGGAAAAGTTGATGGCCTTGGAACCATCTAGTCGAAAGCAACAACCTTTAAATTTAAAATATTGAAGGATAGTGTTCAAATCCCCGACACCATTGCCTTGGAAACCCTTAACCCCTTTCAAAAGCGTTTAGGAAGTGGCTTATCTTTGGTTAAAACAGAGATGACCTTTTGATAGCATAGATGGCTTTAATGCGGTCAAAAGGTAAATAAGCGGCTTGGTCTTGACTTGATCGAAACCAATCCTTTCGGAAGCTCTTATTTAAGGAAAAAGTTTCCCTTCGGAAGCTATTTATAAAGTCCCTTTCGAAAGCATGACTTTCGACTATGTCTAAAGCTTAAAGTTAAACAAGGTAGGAGTTTAACTTTAGAAAACAAACTAAGGTTTCGACTCTATAGGGTATCGACTCAGTCGAAAGCCCTTCAAAAAATAGGCAGGGACTTATCTTTTAAAAGTGAACCTTGGTTTTGACCCTGACTAAAACATAGCTTTCGACACCCTACCTTCCGCTACTTACCAATTCACTTCGTACCAATTCTATTGATACCATGTGCCTTAGTTCCGACTATGTGGGTTTCGACAGAGATGGTTTCGAATAAGATGGCACGGAGGTAAAGGAGTCGAAAGGTGCCTCCGAAATAGGCGGAACCACCTTTTTCTGAAATGCTAATTTATAGTTAAACATGGCAATTGCTTTATAACTAACCTGCAAGTTGTAACTCCTTGATTGGTCACTTTAAAACTTTTCAAACACTTTACAATTAGAAACTGCGGCATTAATTTAGATCCAAATCAAAGAAATATAACGTTTTAAGCCCTTCCATATAACAAAACCAACATTTGCAGAAAAGTGCCTCTTTAACAATAATGTATTTTCCTAAATAAATCAACTGGAAAAATCTCCAAAAATCACAGAAAATCAATTTTATCATGTAATCAAACATATTAAAATTTCAGACCCAATTTCTTCCTGAAATACTCAAAATAAATTTTAAACCCAATTATATCATATTTTCCTTTAGAAATTCATAACAAATTATAGCTTGGAAAATTCTAAAAATAAAAAAACATCTCCGAAATCATGTATTATTTATCATAAAAAATTTCCATGGAATTCGAAAATCATAAACCTTGGTTTTCCCTTAAAACCGAGCAAATTCATATGTACATGAATTAAAATAATTCGATCATAACATAATTCAAGCATATCACCATCCATTATCATTATAAAAACGAATTTAAACATAAATCCGAAAACACATAATCATAGAATAAAATAGAGATGGTATAAATCTATTATTCACCTTAGATTTTGATAAGGAATTTCGGATCTGTAGTTGCTTAATCCTCCCTAGCTTTGATCCTTAGTTTAAGATTGTAATCTTCCTCTTTTCCTTCTTGTTAATGGCCGACTCTTAGGGTTTTTGCGTTTATTTTTTATTTGAGAAAAATGAAAGTGAATGGACAATAGTGAGAAATGTATAACCCTGTAAAATAAAGAGGCTATTTTACTATTATGCCCATATGTGAACTAATTATCCTTTAAACCAATTAAAGCCCATATATTTAATTATTAAGCACGACCCATTTTCATAATTTATTCAAATCTCAATCCCCTTATCATCATTATTCCATTTCATTTATCTAATTAAATTTCCTGAATAATATCATCAAAAATTAGGGATGTTATAGGCTCCCCCCTTAAAGAATTTCGTCCTCGAAATTCAGTAAGGACTAAATACTAAACAATCATCTGTAACAACACCTAACAATCATATTAGTCTAACTGACTAGTAACTATCTATATAAATTTAATATAGACATACCCTCAAAGAAGATCAGGATAAGTATCTCTAATCCTATCCTCTGTCTCCCAAGTACAGTCCTTCTTGTTGTCGCTCCACTGAACTTTCACCAATCCGACTGTCTTATTCCTTAATCTCTTCTCATCTCTAGCTACAACCCGAACTAGTTGTCTAACAAAAGTCAAATTAGGCTCTACTACTGAATCTTCCAACCGTATCGGAGTAATAGTAGTCTCTGGATCATGCACATACTTGCGAAGATGAGATAAATGATGTTAGCACCAACATTGGTCACTAACCCCGTTTAGGAAGATTATGTAGAGAGATTAATGAAGAACATCAATTTAAACAGAGAACAATATGCTAAATTGAATGCAGAAATGAGAACACCAGATTTATAGTGGTTCGGCGTAACTGCCTACGTCCACTTTGAGGTTAAACTTTATTGCTTTACTTGATAATTGATTACAGATACAATCCGTACACCAACTACTTGAATACAATTCCTAAGTTAAAAGAACGAGTCTTGAAAGCGGTAGAGTCTCCCCAGTGTTCTCCAAAAAGATCCCTTTCACTGTGCCTCTGCCTCCCTATTTATAGACAAAGATGGGTTGGACTTCCCTGGTGGGCCTGGAAGCCGAACACTTTAGCCCAGAACGAGTGAGTTCTGTGTGCCGAACGAAGTGATGCCGAACAGAACTGATGCCGAATAGACTATTGTCGACAGAAGTGATGCTGAACAGAAGTGATGCCGAACAGAACTGATGCCAAACAGATTGTTGCTGAACAGAAGTGATGCCGAACAGAAGTGATGCCGAACAGACTGTTGCCGAACGAAGTGATGCCGAACAGAAGTGATGCCGAACAGACTGTTGCTGAACGAAGTGATGCCGAACAGAGGTGATGCCGAACAGAGGTGATGCCGAACAGAGGTGATGCCGAACAGAAGTGATGCCGAAAGGTACTGATGCCGAATAGATTGTTGCCGAACAGAATTGATGCCAAATAGTACTGATGCCGAACAGAAGTGATGCCGAATAGACTGTTGCCGAACGAAGTGATGCCGAACAGAAGTGATGCCGAACAGGCTATTGCCGAACGAAGTGACGCCAAACAGAAGTGATGCCGAACAGAGGTGATGCCGAACAAAAGTGATGCCGAACAGTACTGATGCGGAACAGAGGTGATGCACTACTGATGCCGAACAGACTGTTGTTGACAGAAATGATGCCGACCAGACTATTGTCGAACGATCTAGGTATGCCGAACGTTATGCTATGCCAACCACTCTAGGATGCCGAACGATATACAATGCCGAAAGACTCTCCATGCCGAATGGTATGTAAGTGCCGAGTGCCTAGTTGCCTGGTCAAACCTTCAGGTAACACTTGCCTCCTAAAGTACATCACGTGGTCGAACGTGGCGTGATTTGAATTAATGCCGAACGATATGCCCACATCGAACGACACAGCCGAAGCCGAGCACCCTGGATGCCGAACGACATAGCCAATGTCGAGCACCCTAGATATCGAACAATGTCGATTTGACCGGTTCTACCGGTTATAGTCTCTTCGACTTCCCTTCTTTCTATATAAGCCGATGCTCCTCCTTCTTCCCCCTTTTACTTCGACCTCCGTTTTTAGTATTTATGAACTTTGCCTCTCAACTGACATCAGAGAATTATCTGCTTTTCCCTTCTCAATCATCATTCGTTGTCTCACTTCCTTCCCCAACCAATTGAACCCACTTAGAACTACGTTCCTCACTCCAGAATCTCTCCGAGCTTCGTCTCATATCTTAGGTAAAAAACTTTTCCTCAAATACTTCACTCCGATTAGGAAACCTAACATGAGATTCGAACTCGCGAATCTCTGAAAAATCAAAGTCAGAAGTAATTGCGTGGAGCAAGAGGAGTTAAGGGCGAAGTGTGGGTGTTTTAAAGGAGTTGTAGGTTAGACGATCGGTAGAAGAGAAGAGGATGGCAGAAGCGTTCGAAGGAGGGAGTTGGTGGAAGACATATTGATGTGGCTCGGCATGAGTTCCTTATGCCGAGCGATGGAGGAAAAGAAGAAAAAATGATGTTAAGGGCAGAAGGCCGAGTGGATCAGATCGGCATGACCTGCTGCGTGTACTTGTTTTCAGGACGAACAGAAAAGAGGCCGAACAGAATTCTGGTCGGACAGAATTTCAACCGAGCAGAGTTTTGGCCGAACAGAACGAAAGCCGAACGAAAGTCAAGCCGAACAGAAACTAAGCCGAACATAACTTAAGCCGAACAGAACAAAAGCCGAACAGAACTTAAGCCGAACATAACTTAAGTCGAACAGAACTAAAGCCGAACAGAACCTAAGCCAAACAGAACTAAAGCCGAACAGAACTAAAGCCGAACATAACTTAAGCCGAACAGAACTAAAGCCGAACAGAACTTAAGCCGAATAGAACCTAAGACGAACAAAACTTAAGCCGAACAAAACTTAAGACGAACAAAACTTAAGCCAAATAGAATCTAAGTCGAACAGAACTTAAGCCGATCAGAACTTAAGCCGAACAAAATTTAAGCCGAACAGACCTTTTGACCGAACTCCTATTCATCTTGCCTAGTCAAACATCAAACACAAGGTCAAGGACTTAAGCATACTGGCATATCGAACTAATCTGGACTGATAACTTCTTAGTCTCAATAATCACAAGCCTGAACCTAAATCAATAAAAACGGATTAAATCTTTTAACACGTAGTGCCAATGTCCGACTTCAAAATTGAATACATTTTAATGCTGGCTTCCGGAGACAGTCAGCGATGACGGTCTTCGAAGACGACAATTTAAGGCTCAACTTTATATCATCAATCATGTGACTTACAATTTCTCAGCGTTTACATCTGAACGATCGCACTTAGTTCACACACTACACGGGGGGAATATTCGTATTGTTAAGTCTGACGTCGATTATTTTTTAAGTATAGTTCGAATAGGTACTTTGCCAGATTCAATCTTTATCAACGATGTCTCGGAAATCTAGCTCCGCCACGATTTCGGACAGGCCTGGGCCGTCCTCCTGACGAGAAGTCGCAGATACTTCAAATCCGTCAGCTTCTCCTGCACATGACTTAGCTCCCGATGCGCTGGAGGCAGCAATTTTCTTGGACAACCCTGTCGATTCACTAGCTTCCAAGATTAGCGAAAGTACACTCCGCTGGATATGCTCTGTCCACGGAATCCCTTTTGATGATGTGCTAGTCCCATCGGGGCATGACCGTCCACACTAGCCCCTAGTCGGATACACAGCCTGTAACAAATTCATGTGTTGGGTTGGCAGTGTGCCACCATTCAACTCGTTTCTTTGGGATGTGTTGCAATACATCTACGTTGCTCCATCGCAACTGCACCCGAATGGCCATGCGTTCCTCTACGGCACTTGCATCCTCTTTATGAATGTCTTCTCTAGGCTTCCAACTCCGGGCGATATCAGATACATATATTGCATCAAGAAGTGGAAGGATAGCCCATCATTCGTGTTTCTCGAGCCACACAACAAATGTCAAATCTTAACTGGAGCGTGGACCAAGTTCGCCTTGTATAAACAAGAATGGTTCTATGTACGTTGTCTTCCCAGCTTTGCGAGGAGATGGGTCGAAGGAAGTAAGCCTTATTTCTTGAACCGTTACTTGTGTTTAGCAGCAGCCGTACCTCTTCTAACTTTTACCCGTCTTTCCAGGTATCACTCCACGTCCCGACGGTCGTGGATATTCTGATGCCATCGAAGCTATTGGATCCCTTCCTGCCGGGGAACGGGACATCAGAGCTCTTATTTCGAACGAGTCACTTACAAGGCTCGGGCTGTTGGCAGAAGGCCGTCGGATAAGCCTTCCTCAGGGTGTCACCATTCCCAGGTCTGCCCATGGCAAAGGGAAAAAACAGGCTGATTCTTCAGCGCGCAACGCTCCTAATACTCTAGAAGAGGGAGAAATTAAGGAGACTGAGACACCCGAAGCACAAGATGAGAATGTCGGTCACACTCAAGGCCCAACGGTCGAAGTTCACGACATCGAAACGTCATCTTCCCCTTCCAAGGGGAAAAAGAAACCGAAGTACATAATGAGGAAGGAAAAAGTTGGTGGAACTTCTAAAATTACCCTTGTCCCAGTGGAGAAAGATGCTTCTTCACAACATCTAGAAAGTTCTCTGAAGGGTCTGTCGAACCTTACCATTCCTGATGATCTACTCAACTACGGTTTCGACGATCCAGAGGCCCTTAAGTTTCATTCGCCCGCTAGAGGCGATACGGGAGTTCAAGCCCGAGTCCAGGGAGATAATACTCCGATAAGTATAGATAAAGGAACTGGTCCGTCGGGCGGAACACTAGGACATACACGCACACACGCACTTCTCCATACACTTCAATTTTTGCCATTACCCCGATTCTTCCTAACTCGTTGTTATTTTTATTCTCTGCAGGTGACATGGGACATTCCCATGGATTCGATCGTCTCCACGGCTCATCCATTTTTCACCATTCCGGCCGGGATTTGGGATCTGGCAAGCGCCGGGATAGCGACGATTATGGAGATCGTGACAACCGTCCCCGGGACTCGACTTATCGAAAGAAATCGCATTCTCAGTCTTCATATTCTCGCGATCTTCCTCCTCAAACTGAAACGGACAGAGAAAAATCTTCGTAGAAGGGGTCTCAACCCAATGTTTCCCGAGGTCAACATTCTGGTTCATCAAGCACACGACAATCTCGGGAACATCGTAAGAGAATTGAACTTTCAAAACCTTCTCCTCCTGTTCCTGCGGTAGACCCAACGGTATCGGAGAAACTGGTCGAGCTCAAAGCTAAATTCCCCAAAATCTGCTTCGACGGTTTGAAGTTCCTCCCAGCTATACATCACATTCCGGGACACGTCAAGCAGAGTGCCATTTCTTCCCAAAACGACGTCTATGTTCAACATGACGCGTTTGTTCATTTGGTCGAAAAAGTCTCGGAAGTATCCGTTGAGCGCCAACAAGAAATCGACCGCTTGAAGCTCAAAGCTATCTTTGATAAAGACATCATTAAAAATCAGGACGAAGAGCTCGCTTTATACAAGTCTAAACTTGGAACTGCAGAGCAGAGTGCTAAGGAGACTGCGGAGGCCGTCGCTCGTCTAGAGGCGACTCATAAGAAAGAACTTGACGTCGCAGTCAAACGCAGTGGGGCCTTAGCTTTAGAAAAAGATTCTATTCAAAAAGAAAGGGATGCACTCGCCCTGCAGGTCAAAGAGTTAAAGGAGCTACTCTCTAAGGAGAGGGAAGAGAAGATAGCAGCTCAAGAGGAGTCTCAACGGTACTGCGACGAGATTGTCGATACATGTCTCTTGAAGACAAAGCTCGAGGATGAGCTTTCTAAGGTTGGGATAATGAAAGATGAAGTCCGCGAGGAGGGCAAGAAAATAGCTTATGCGGAGATCGACTCCCGCCTTGAAGCGGCTGCAGAGGCCGGCAGAGAAGAAATCAAGTGTATGTTCGACCCACTAATAGCCGAATACAATGCCCGTGTCCTCATGCACCGGTACTTGACCTTTTTAGGCGAGGGCTACCTCGAATCTTTGGCCGAAGCTTGGGAGAACTTGATAAAGATCAGGCAGGTGGAGTCGGGCGTCGAAGAGGTTGACGAGGAGGCTTTATTGAAAGAGTTTCTCAGGGGGAATGAGCCATCGGACTTGTCCGCAGCTATGGCTCTCTTTGGTAAAGGCTCTTCTCCGTCAAAAAAGAAAGATGATGAAGCTGGTCCATCTGGAACCGAGGCTGCAGCCCCACCTTCTACTCAACCGGCCGATCGGCCAGCACTTGACCCGTTTGAGCAGCATGCCGGCTATGATCCGGAAGACCCCGGTCTTGGCATTCACGTGCTGTCTCCTATTCTGGAGGGTGAAACTCCACGCACGCAAGAAACTGGTATAAAACTCTTCCTCTAGGAGTTTAAAGATCTGTCGCTTTCTGCAATCGGTCATTGGTCCTGATATTTGTTCTTTATGTTTTTGTGCAGGCCGCTCTGACCCTGAACCGACTCCGCGGAGCGATGACGCCAAGGAGGAGACGGGGAAAACAAGCGATGTTACCCACGCGGGAGTAACTCCCGGTCCTGATGCTCAAGTGATCGGGGCGCTAGATTATGATAAGTCTGACACTTCATCTCCCGCTGAAGGGAGTGATGAAATTGAAATCACGGGCGCCTCAGAACCCACTTCGAAGGTGAGTATGAAGGAGCGACTCGCAGAGGAGAAGAAGAAGAAAGTTGAGATTAAGGTCGAGTCTCAAGTACTTGAACTCACCGACCCGCTGAATAGGCCTCTGAAAGTCATCCTTCCCGGCAAATCCAAACCACTGGATGTTCCTCCTCCCACTCCTGACTCCGCTTCCTTGGCAAGAAAAAAGTCTAAGAGGAAGCGTGAGGGAGAGGAGTCATCTGAGAAAGCAAAGGAGGACAAGAAAAAGAAGCCGAAGAAGTAGCCACTATGCTCGTTCAACGATATTTTGCTTAGGTCATGTAACTACTTTTGCTTTTTCGTTCTCGTAGTTTAGGTAGATAGATTTTTGACTTCAAGTTTCGGAGGAGTGGTTGTATAACCCCATTTTGGATTATTGAATAAAGTTTAGTTTCTTTGTCATTTGAGCGATTTCTGCTTTTTAGCTTTCTGTATAACTGTGGTCGAAACTTAAGTTCTTATGAGTTGCATAAATTCCCAATCCATTCTTACATTGTTCGAACATTCTTTGGAATTGTACATCTCTTGTTTCACATTTTTGGTACTTAGAATATTTTCTAATCCGCGCTCCGGGGACTTAGAGTAATTCAGTCCGCATTCAGGGGACTCGGCGGTTCAATTTATTTATACTCTAGTCCGTGCTCCGAGGACTTAGAGTACTCCGGTCCGCACTCAGGGGACTCGGCGGTTCAATTCGTTTATACTCTAGTCCGTGCTCGAGGGACTTAGAGTACTCCGGTCCGCACTCAGGGGACTCAGAGATTCAAGTTGTTTATACTCTAGTCCGCGCTTCGGGGACTTAGAGTACTCCGGTCCACACTCAGGGGACTCGGAGATTCAAGTCGTTTACACTCTAGTCCGCGCTCCGGGGACTTAGAGTACTCCGGTCCGCACTCAGGGGACTCGGAGATTCAAGTCGTTTACACTCTAGTCCGTGCTCCGGGGACTTAGAGTACTCCGGTCCGCACTCAGGGGACTCGGAGATTCCAGTCGTTTACACTCTAGTCCGCGCTCTGGGGACTTAGAGTACTCCGATCCGCACTTAGGGGACTTGGAGATTCAAGTCATTTATACTCTAGTCCACGCTCCGGGGACTTAGAGTACTCCGGTCCGCACTCAGGGGACTCGGAGATTCAAGTCTTTTACACTCTAGTCCGCGCTCCGGGGACTTAGAGTACTCCGGTCCGCACTCAGGGGACTCGGAGATTCAAGTCGTTTACACTCTAGTCCGCGCTCCGGGGACTTAGAGTAATCCGGTCCGCACTCAGGGGACTCGGAGATTCAAGTCGTTTACACTCTAGTCTGCGCTCCGGGGACTTAGAGTACTCCGGTTCACACTCAGGGGACTCGGAGATTCAAGTCATTTGCACTCTAGTCCACGCTCCGGGGACTTAGAGTACTCTGGTCCGTACTCAGGGGACTTGGAGATCGAAATCCATTTATGCGAGTTCGTATGTCATACAGAATAATGTAACTCTAGTTGTTTATCACCCGACTATAAGGTATAGAAACATCAGTAATTCATGGAAAGACGGCTTCAAGCCTTTATTAATGAAAACCAACTAAATTGCCTGATTACACGGTCAAAAAGAAACTAAGAAACAATGGAACAAAAACATACAGGAAATAACTGCACCTAAAACATGAAAGAAACAAGCTAAGTATAATAACGTCGCAAATGTTCACTATTCCATGCTCGGGGGAGTGTCATGCCATCAACGGTCGCTAGCTTGAAAGTTCCCTCTCCAAGCTTCCGTTCAACGACATATGGACCTTCCCAGTTGGGATTCATACGTGATGGTACCGGGAAAACCCGTTTCAAAACGAGATCACCCACATCAAAGATTCTTGGGCGGACTTTTTCGTCGTAGTATCGCTTGACTCGGTGCCTATATGCTGCCGCCCTCAACTCAGCTTCTTCACATTTTTCATCACGAAGTCCAGTGATTCCAATAGGAGATCCTGATTTGTCTTAGGATCATAATGTGTCACCCGATGTGATGGAACTACAAGCTCCACGGGTATAACATCTTTCGAGCCGTATGCCAATGCGAATGGAGTGTGGCCAATCGCGGACTTGTGAGTAGTTCTATAAGCCCATAGTACTGTTGGGAGTTCATCTACCCACTTGCCTCCAGCCTTTTCCAAACGCTTCTTCAGTATGGACTTGATTATTTTGTTCACGGCTTCAACTTGTCCATTAGCCTTTGGATGAGCAACGGCAGTGAACTTTTTCTCAACGCCGTACTTTGAACAGAAATCTTTGAACTCCATACTTTCAAACTGAGTTCCGTTGTCTGTAATGATGGTTCGTGGGAGGCCAAAGCGACATATAATGTTTCGTACAACGAAATTAATGACCTTCTTGGAGGTGATTGTGGCTAAAGGCTTTGCCTCGGCCCACTTCGTGAAGTAGTCGACCGCAACTATCGCGTATTTTGCACCACCTTTGGATATAGGCAAAGAACCGATGATGTCGATTCCCCAGACTGCAAACGGCCAGGGACTAACCATTTGTATGAGTTCCGTTGGTGGAGCTCTTAGGATTTTTGCATATCTTTGACACTTGTCACATTTTCTTGCATAATCTACAGCATCCCGATTCACAGTTGGCCAATAGTATCCATAACGGAGGATCTTTTTTGCTAGCGTTTGCCCCCCAGTATGGTCGCCACATTCTCCTTCATGAACCTCCTTCAAGACCTGCTTTGTCTCATCATGGGCGATGCATCGTAATAAGGGGACCGAAAACCCCTTCCGATACATTACCCCATCCTACATCACATATCGTGCGGCTTGGCGAATGACCTGTCGTCTTTCGCTCCTTTTTTCTGGTAAAGTCTCAGTCATCAGGTATAGCTTGAATGGGGTCATCCACGACTCCCTCTCGATTCCCGTTTCCAACACAAAATCAACTTTCATCGCATCTATGCTTGGAGCATGTAAGGTTTCAACGGGAACCAATCCCTTTTGCTGTGCATCGCCAGTGCTTGCGAATTTAGCCAACGAGTCGGCTTCCTTGTTTTGTTCACGTGGGACATGCGAAATGTCATAATGTTCAAAGTTCGCCAATAGTTCCTGAACCAGAGCAAGGTACGGAGCAAGCTTCTGTCCCCTTGCTTGGTAATCTCCCCGCACTTGGTAGACCACCAACTATGAGTCACAAAATATTTCGACTGACCTTACCCCGAGTTCTCCAATAAGCTTTAAACCAGCAATCAATGCTTCATATTCTGCTTCATTATTTGTGGCCGGGAAATTGAGCTTCAAAGCGTAACAAATCAATCGATTTTCTGGAGTCACGAGAACTACACCAGCTCCGGAGCAACGGTCGTTTGATGCCCCATCGGTGTACAATTTCCATTCAATGGGGGGTATGGCATTATGACCATCTGGTTCGTCAGATACAGTAAACTCAATGATGAAATCTGCTAATGCTTGCCTTTGTATGGCTCTTCGTGACAGGTAGGTAATATCAAACTGACTCAACTCGATATTCCATTTTAACATCCTTCCAGAAGTTTCTGGTCGTTGGAGTACTTGCCGTAAGGGCTGATCGGTATAAGCACTGACTGAGTGTGCTTGAAAGTATGGACGCAGCTTACGTGATGCAATCACCAAGCAATAGGCCAATTTCTCAATTTTAGGGTAATTTCTTTCTGCCCCCGTCAAACGTTTGCTAACGTAATACACCGGCTTTTGGACTCGGTCCTCCTCGCGGACTAAAGCCGCACTTATAGCATGCGGGGATACGGCCAAGTATACGTACAGCATCTTGTGGTCTACTGGTTTCGACAGCACTGGAGGACTCTCCAGATGCCTCACCAGATCTTGGAATGCTTCCTCACTGTTGGATGTCCATTCGAAATTCCTCTTCCCTTTCTTTATTATATCGAAGAAGGGAATGCACTTGTCCGTGGCTCTGGATATAAATCGACTCAGTGCAGCCACCTTTCCATTCAAGCTTTGCACCTGTTTTATAGTTCTGGGCACTTGCACATCTCGAATAGCTTGAATCTTTTCTGGGTTAGCTTCAATTCCCCTGGCATTAACAATGAATCCCAAAAACTTCCCCGACGCAACGCCGAAGGAACACTTCAGAGGGTTGATCTTCATCCCATAATATCTGAGTATATCGAACATCTCTGCTAAGTCTCGAATGTTGTCGTTTGACTGTCGTGACTTCACGAGCATGTCATCCACATAGACTTCCATCATTCTACCAATTTGGTCTTTGAACATTCGATTCACCAAACGCTGATAGGTCGCCCCAGCGTTTTTCAATCCGAAAGGCATTGCTACATAGCAATATAGCCCAACGTCCGTGACGAAACTGGTGTGTTCCTGGTCTGGAATATGCATCGGGATATGATTTTATCCCGAGTACGCATCCATGAATGACAACAACTCGTGTCCTGCAGTGGAGTCAACCAACTAATCAATCCTAGGTAATGGGAAATTGTCCTTGGGGCATGCTTTGTTCAAATCGTAATTATCTATGCAAGTTCTCCATTTCCCGTTTGCCTTTTTCACCAGCACGGGGTTTGATACCCATTTAGGGTAGAGGGCGTCGCAGACGAATCCATTGGCTTTGAGTTTTTCCACCTCCTCTCTAAGAGCAGCGGACCTCTCCGGTTCCATCCCTCTCCTCTTTTGTTTAACCGGGACGTACTTCGGGTCTATGTTCAACATATGACTCGTAATAGCAGGAGAAATCCCACACATGACAGAATGTATCCAAGCGAAAACATCAAGATTCGCTCGGAGGAAATCGCTGAGGTCTTCAGTCATTGCGGGGCTGAGTTGTGATCCGATCTTCAGTACTCGTGATGGATCGTCTTGGTTGACTGAAATATCAATTGTCAATTCAGCCGGCGCCGCCTTTTCTTCTCTGGGTTCCTCATCGTCGTCTCTCGGATCTATGTCTCTGTAGATCTGAGGATTATGCCCGAGCCAGGGCTCGGGCATTATTTGTCAATTGTCGGTATTCTGGATGCGGACGGGATTGTCCGCAGCCTTTCCTTT
The DNA here is from genome assembly GCA_030737815.1 of Allium fistulosum. Taxonomy (NCBI): domain Eukaryota; kingdom Viridiplantae; phylum Streptophyta; class Magnoliopsida; order Asparagales; family Amaryllidaceae; genus Allium; species Allium fistulosum. The sequence goes on along the minus strand of CM060903.1, from coordinate 1,284,022,978 downwards.
CTCCCTCCGATGGGCCTCTCGAAGCTCAGCCACATAACATGCACGACCAGTCGCCTGGTCGCCGTGAACAACACCTACTCCTTTGTCAGTCGGAAACTTCAAAGTCAAGCACCACGGGGCTAATGCTGCCCTAAACTCAGCCAGGGCTGGTCGACCCAAGAACACATTGTACAAAGAATCCACATCCAAAACTACGAAAGGTAGGATTCGCACCCTCCTACGCTCACCTTGTCCCAGTTCAACTGGTAACTCAACATACCCCACTACATCGGTCGCTGCGCCATTAAAGCCATGTATACGAGCTTTAGACGGTTTCAAATCCTTCGTCTCCATCTTCATCTGGTCATAAGCCTTCTTGAAGATGATATTGACGGAACTTCCACAATCAATCAAAATTCTCTTCACATAAGCCGGCCCGATTGTCGCAGACATGACCATCGTGTCGATGGTAGGAGCCACTACTTGGTCAGCATCTCTGCTCCTGAATACTATATCGTCTGTCATCACGCCCAGCTATTTAGCAGGGGTCCCATCCTCTACGTTGGAACAACACTCGAAGTCTGCGTGCTTCAGGGAACTAGCATACCGTTCCATTTCTTGCCAGTTCTTATCCGCAGGATGAGGTCCGCCGATGATCGTGTTTATGACTAGTCTGCCCACGGTTCGGGCAGGCTCCATGGGATGATGCAGAGCTGGTGCACGACCTGGATTGGATACTCCTTGTCCACCTTCCTACAGATTCTTCACAAACTCCTGTAACTTTTTATGCCTAATCAACTTCTCTATAGCGTCGTGTAGGTGTCTGCACTCTTCAGTATTGTGCCCATAAGTCTCATGAAAGCGGCAGTACTTCCCGGTCCTCTTTTGTTCCTCGGTCGACTCCTTTGGACGTGGCTTTCTGTACTGAAAGGTATTGCATGTTGATAGGTAAATGTTCTCAAGAGACGCATTCAGCGGGGTGTACTCGTTGTAGGTTGGAATTCTCGGCTTCCATTTCCCCGCTTCTCTCTTCTTCCCTTGATTTCTTCCTCCGGATTCCTTAGATTGCCCGAGCTTGTTCTAGACATTGACTTGAACTTTTCCCGAGTTGTCTCCGGACTGCTTCACAGCAATGTTGCTTTTTACGGACTCTTGAGCAAGCCCAGTGCCTTATCTCGCCTTATCCACCTGGCTTCTTCTCTTCTTATGAACTGATGTGCCTTTGAGTAAAAACGTTCTAGCATAGTTGGAGGCTTTCTTGCCAGCCAGTCTCCAAACTCTGAATCCGGATCCACACCTTGCATCACAGCCATGAGAATTGCATGGTCGTTGGGATTGCTGACTTCAGTAGCCGCAACATGGAATCTCTGTAAATACTCCTTCAACGACTCCCCAGGAGCCTGGATTACACTTGATAGAGACATCACGTCCTTTGGACAGGTTGCATGTATCCTGAGCTGTTCTATAAACTTCTTCGCCAACTCTTCGAAGCTGGATACGGACCACGGAGGAAGTCGGGTGAACCACATGGTAGCGATCCCAGATAGAGTTATTGGAAAGCACCTACATTTGGTTGCATCATTTGCTCTAGCTGAATCCATCATCCATTCGTATCTCATGACATGTTGTCTGGGATCAGTCTTTCCTTCATAAGCTGGGATAGTTGGCATGCTGAATTTCCTTGGGCACTCCGCCTGTAGAACAATGTTCGTGAAAGGAGTATGACTTCTAGACACTCCCCAATCGTCATTTGATAGGCCTTGATTCTCTTTCATCAACTGTCTAATCATAGCTGTTAGGTCTGGGGTTCGTATGGAAGGTGGAAGGTTGGAGTCTATCCTACAGGATTGATTAGGCTGATGCCTCCTCTGTTGGCGATCTGCCAAATGTGCGTCTTGAGGTTCGACATCAGTAGCATCTTGGTGAGCCGGGCGTCCAGCCTCCACCTACACTCCAGCTCCTAAGTTTCCCACTCCTGCTTGGGCACGGTCTCCGAGGTGTAAGTGGTCCCCAGCTGTTTAGACAGCAGCACCTGCCTGCATAGTTTCAGTCTTGCGGCGTCTACGCCTGGGAGGTTCATCGGACGAAGTCGAGTTATCAGATGAAGAATAAGGAGCTGGGCTGCCCCCAGCGTTCTGACGCTGTTGTTGAGTGAGTTGTGCCATGAGATTGGTGTTGGCTTGCATCTTCTCTCCGAGTTGTCTCCTGCTTTCCCTGAGTTCTCTCATCAAGTCGTTGAAATCTATTCTGGTGACAACTGGCATTTGGTCCTGAGCGGTAGTCCCTACACCTGGAATTGCTTGCTGATTGCTAGGCCCTGCTTGCTGTACGCTAGTAGTCTCATGGGCGTCCGCATTATGAGAGGCTGATCTGGTACGTGGTCTTGCCATTGTAGAGTTATTGGTATGAACTCTAAGTAGAATCAACGGACGTCCTACGAATGAATCAGATCTTCTTTGGGGGATTTATTCAATCCAGTAGCTTCAAAGCAGATCCTTGAGGTCTGAGAATTCAATTCTCAGTGAAAGCACCAAAATTGGTCACTAACCCTATTTAGGAAGATTATGTAGAGAGATTAAGGAAGAAAGTCAATTTAAACAGAGAACAATATGCTAAATTGAATGCAGAAACGAGAACACCAGATTTATAGTGGTTCGGCGTAACTGCCTACGTCCACTTTGAGGTTAAACTTTATTGCTTTACTTGATAATTGATTACAGATACAATCCATACACCAACTACTTGAATACAATTCCTAAGTCAAAAGAACGAGTCTTGAAAGCGGTAGAGTCTCCCCAGTGTTCTCCAAAAAAGATCCCTTTCACTGTGCCCCTGCCTCTTTATTTATAGACAAAGATGGGTTGGACTTCCCTGGTGGGCCTGGCAGCCGAACACTTTGGCCCAGAACGAGTGAATTCTGTGTGCCGAACGAAGTGATGCCGAACAGAAGTGATGCCGAACATAAGTGATGCCGAACAGACTGTTTTCGACAGAAGTGATACCGAACAAAAGTGATGCCGAACAGAACTGATACCGAACAGATTGTTGCCGAACAGAAGTGATGCCGAACAGAAGTGATGCCGAACAGAAGTGATGCTGAACAAAAGTGATGCCGAACAGACTGTTGTCGAACGAAGTGATGCCGAACAAAAGTGATGTCGAACAGAGGTGATGCCGAACAGAAGTGATGCCGAACAGTACTGATGCCGAACAGACTGTTGTTGACAGAAATGATGCCGACTAGACTGTTGTCGAACGATCTAGGTATGCCGAATGTTATGCTATGCCGACCACTCTAGGATGCCGAACGATATACAATGCCGAAAGACTCTCCATGCCGAACGGTATGTAAGTGCCGAGTGCCTAGTTGCCTGGTCAAACCTTCAGGTAACACATGAAATACGTTATGAACAACTGCCATACAGCTTGATAACTCTACTCTGTATGTGTTCTTTCCAATTCTATCTGTAATCTGGAATGGACCTACATATCTTGGGGCTAACTTCCCTGATTTTCCAAATTGTATCACACCCTTCATTGGTGATATCTTAATGAAAACCTTATCTCCAACTGAGAATTATAGGTCCTTACGCCTCTTATCTGCATAACTCTTCTACCTTGACTGAGCTTCCCTCATCCTTCCTTGGATTAATTCAATCTTTTCTGATGCCTCTCTAACCAAATCTGGGCCTAAGACTAGTTTGTCTCCGGTCTCCAACCAACATGCCGGTGATTTGTAGGGTCTTCCATACATAGCCTCAAAAGGTGCCATTCCTATACTTGTCTGATAACTGTTATTGTAGGAAAACTCAACCAAATGTAGGTGATCCTCCCAAGATCCACCAAAGTCTAATTTGCAAGCTCTTAGTAGATCCTTAAGTACTTTGTTGACTCTCTCTGTCTAACCATCTGTCTAAGGGTGATACGTAGTACTCATATTAAGCTTGGTACCCATCACTTCCTATAGACTCTTACAGAATTCACTAGTGAACAAAGCATCTCTGTCACTGACTATACTACTAGGAACTCCATGTAGTATAACTATGTTTTTCAGGAACAACTTAGCTAAAACAAGTGTTGTTCTTGTTGATTTAACTGGAATGAAATGGGCACTCTTGGTCAATCTGTCCACTATAACCCATATACTTTCATCACCTCTGTTCAACCTTGGTAACCCGTCTATAAAATCCATGGATATCGAGTCTCATTTCCAAACTGGAATCTCTAAAGGTTGAAGCAACCTACTCGGCATTTGATGTTCAGCTTTCACTTGTTGACAGTTTGCGCACTGCCTAACCCACAAGCCAACATCCCTCTTCAAGCCTTCCCAATAGAAGCTCCTTTCCATATCCTAATACATCTTGGTCCCTCCAGGATGAATCGTAAATTTGCATCGATGACATTCTCCCAGAACTTCATTCCTCAAGTCCTCCACATTCAAAACACACAACTGTCCCTTCTTTCTCAACCATCCTCTCTGGTCAAGGCTAAAATCCTTTAGGTCATCGATCTTAGTTCCAACCTTAAGCTTTCTAATTCTCTCAACCAACGATGGATCCTACTTCTGCTTAGAAGCAATTTTCTCAATCAATACTTATCGAACTTCTAAACAAGACAACCTGGCAGAACTTTGACTAGAACCAGCAATCGATCTTAACTGCACATCACAACTGACTAAAGCTTCTAAATCTTTCCATTCTGCCAACATAGCTAACACCAAATTCTAATGTTTCTGCTAAGAGTATCTGCTACCTTATTACAATTTCCTGGTGTATACTCTATACCAAAATCATATGCAGCCAAAAACTCAAGCAATCTCTGCTGCCTCATATTCAACTCCTTCTGAGAGAATAAATACCGTAAAGACTTATGATCGGTATAAAGCTCAAACCTCTCCCCAAGGAGATAATGTCTCCAAATCTTCAATGCGAAGATCACAACTGCCAACTCCAAATCATGAGTAGGATATCTAACTTCATGCAGTCTAATCTACCTAGATGCATAGGCAATGACTTTACCCTTCTGCATCAACACTGCTCCTAATCTAGTTCCACATGCATCAGTATACACCACTAATCCTTGGTTTCCGTCTGGAACTACTAACATGGGTACATTGGTCAACAATGCTTTAAATTAAGGAATGCTTCCTCACATTTGTCAGACCAAACAAATTTCACTTCCTTCCTGGTTAACTTAGTTAAGCGTGCCGCTATCCACGGGAAATGCTTAATGAATCTCCGATAGTAGCCAGCAAGTACAAGAAAACTCCTGATCTCAGTCACCGTCTCTGGTCTCTTCCAATTATTCATGGCTTCGACCTTATTTGGATTGACTAACAATCCTTTCTCTGAAACCATGTGACCAAGAAATTTTACCTCTTTCTTCCAGAAATGACACTTGGTAAGCTTCGCCTTTAACTGATTCTGCTTCAGCGTCTCAAGTACCACTCTAAGATGAACTTCATGCTCTCTCTCATCCCTAGAGTAGACTAGAATGTCATCTATAAACACCAACACAAACCTATCCAAATACTCTCGGAAAACTCGGTTCATCAAATCCACAAAGAAAGCAGGTGCATTCATTAATCCAAATGGCATCATCAACCACTTCTACGAACCATACCTAGTTCGAAATGCTGTCAAAGGAATACTGTCCTTCACCACTCTTAATTGATGGAAACTCGTCGCCAAGTCCAACTAGGAAAACACTCTGGCTCCACTCAACTGATCAAACAGATCATCTATTCTTGGCAAAGGATACTTATTCTTAATTGTCCTTTCGTTTAACTTGCGATAATCAATGCACATCCTTAACGACCCATCTGGTTTCTTTACGAATACCACTGTCGCTCTCCAAAGCAAACTGCTTGGTCTAATAAAACTCCTTCCTTCTAGATCCACTAGCTGCATCTTCAATTCCTTCATCTCAGTGGCGTCATCCTGCTGGGTGGTCTACTCACAGGTTCAGCTCCTGGCACAAGATCTTTCTAAACTCAACAGCCCTTTTCGGGGGTAGTCTAGTGACTGGCTCAAAGACATCTGCGAACTCTCTTGCTACCCGAACCTGAATTAACTCAATTCCTATCTCCAGAGCATTAAGCATAGCACTAACATTTCGATCAGTATTCTCTACTGAGAATAAAACTATGTTATAACTATCAGGGTGTCTCAGTGATATTTTCCTATCCTGGCAAAATATTCTAGCCTCATGCCTATCCAACCAATCCATACCCAAAATAATTCCGATATCTACGAAATCAATAACATACAAACTGCATGAAAACTTATGACCTAACAAATCAAGTTCTATCTAGTCACATCTTAACCCTAGTGTTGCATACCTTTCTATCAGATTCGCAACCCTTAAGGAAGTAACAAGGTAGGTGGGTTCTAAACATAATCTATGAACCAAACACTAAGATATAAATGAATGTGATGCACCAATATCAAAAAGTACTCTAACTAGAATACTCTGAATCAAAAGTGTATCTTCCATCACAGTCTTTCCTTTATTAGCCGCAATAGTCCTAGCTGGTCCTACGGCAAATTTTTTTTCCTTTGTCCTCCCTAACTGACTCTGGACACTGATTCTTGTAATGCCCAACTTGATCACAGTTGAAGGACTCCACATTCTTCTTATTTGCAGCTTTCTTCCCATTTCCCGACTGGCATTCATTCGCAAAGTGACCCTTCTTGTCACACTTATAGCAAACTACCTCAGCCTTTGACTTCTTAGCAGTATCTCCATTCTGGGCTCCCTTCTTTTTAAAGAACTTCCTCTTCTTCCCCTGAGAACCCTGAGTTTCCACTGACTTCTCTTTAGCTAAATCAGCAAGTAACTCCTTATGGCGAATGGCCATCTCCACCACTATATTACAAGGATCACAGACATATGTCATGGTCATTCTTGCAAGCTCGCGCCTCAATCCCCAAATGAATGTATTTGATGTTAGTATCTATAACAACATATCCATATCGAGACAACTCTTCAAACTTAGTAGCATACTCGACTATTGGCATTTCTCCTTGTACTAAATCCATAAACTTCCTCATCAGCTCAGACTTAGCAAACTCAAATACAAACTTCTGCTCAAATGTCATTTCAAAATCAACCCAAGTTAACATCTCTTCTGGAACTTCGGCAGTGACACTATTCCACCAATGTAGTGTTGATCCCTGCAACGATCTAGAGGCAAACCTCCTGTTTTGTCCACCATTCAGGCCCAAATCACTAAATATATGCTCATAATGCAACAGCCAATTCTGAACCTCTATGGCACTCTCCGTTCCCAAGAATGGCTTCCCACCCAAACTGGTCTAATCTCTACTCAGCAAAGCATAATTATTCCCAACTGGAGCTACAGGATTAGCTCCTCCAACATTTCCAGCAACACCAGCAGCAATTGCAGCTTGCATCAAACCAACAAAGAACTGATAATCGCCCCCATATCTACAGGTGGATTTCTAGCACTCACATTGGCATCGACATTGTGATTACTAGCATTAGCTTGTCGACCCGGGTTCCTCCTGGTAGTGGGTCGAGCATTTCCATTAGTTGTGGTGCTTCCTCCATCGAGATTTCCTCTTCCGTTTCCTACTTCTATCTTCTTTCTTGTAAATCTGCATACGAGCCTTAGTAAGATACAGAAGAATGGTATAAGAGAGCAGGGAATATGCACTCATATATATATATATATAACTATATATATAGCAAATACAAGTACGTTACTATAACGTTAACCCAAACACCAATCTTATTATCTCATTCATTGGATTATGTTTTTGCTTTGATAATAACTTGTAACATCCCCCTACTTGGACACCTAAAACTAACGGCTACGGATGCTGCAGTCATCCACAGTTATTAATCCTCAACGACCAAATACGACGACATTGGATACATTGATATACAGAAACACAAGAATATGGAAAAAATTTAAACACCAAACAAATTTCAGATTCCATTTCAAATAATCCAAATTGATTACATAATCCCAATTTGTAGACCACATTTAGATAACATATAATTATTATAAAATACGCCAAGAGCGACATTTGAAGATGCCCCCTTGGTTGATCAGAGTATATAGATAGGCAAGAAAACAAATTTGCCTTTACAAACAGAACACACAGCAGATATAAAAGAACTCTAATAACAGGCATGTCTCCTGCACATCCTCGGAAGCTTTATTCGTCTAAAAGTACACCTGGAAACCATAACTCTCAACCTACTCAAAATCAATTGAGTACTTGAGAGTTTAAGGGGAAAACAAAAACTTTGAGTCCAACATAAAGCCTGGTATGAATAATAATTTACCATCTCAAACCATTTAGATATCTAGTGAGCCCACGCCGCTTAGCAGAATGGATTTTCCCCTCACTAGTATCCTAAAACATTTATAAAACCATATATTGTGCTGCCTGCATCCACAATGGTTAAAACATAGTATTTCAAAACATTATGATGATATGAAAAATAGGTAAATCAATTCTGGATTACCCATCCCCATTCAGTTTAACTATCTATCGCAATTATAGTTTCTTGGATTACTATTAACATGTTAAATGTTTATGGACTATTTGTCCAATATCATAGTTTTCATGGATCACTAAAAACCTATTGGTAACTCCAATATCTTATCTCTTATCCTAGTTTTCATTCGCTTACTATGAACCTATTGACTGACTGTCAATATCTTAATCCGGATATAGTTTTCATGGGCTAACTATAAACCAACTGGCCCCTGCCAGTATCTAATCATAGTTTTCATGGGCTGATTATGAACCTATTGGCCCCTACTAATATCATTAGTTATATACAGTTTTCATGGGTTTACTATAAACCTATTGGCCCATGCCAATATCTTTAGTTTTAAGGTTTTAACATTCCTTAATTTATGTTCACTACTGGGTCAACCTATCTGGTTATTCTACCCTTCCCCAACATACATTTATGGGTTAATAACAATGTGAATATGTATATGAAGAAATAATACTTCTAAAATCTTTAGTTATGCCATGGTATTTCCTCTTTAAAAGTGAGAGTGGGTTATTTATTTTGAAACTTTAAAAAATCACATTCGAAACCTCTCGGTGACCTCCTTCGAAAGCATAAGATTCTTTTCAAAACATAATAAACATATCTTTGATGACGTTTAGAATAAGATATGGATCGTACGAATGGTTAGTGATGCCGTTCAGACTAACTAATGCATTGGCATTATTTGTGGATTTGATGAACCGAGTTTTCCGAGAGCACTTGGATAGGTTCGTGTTGGTTTTTATAGATGATATTATGTATACTCTAAGGATGAAAGGTAGCATGAAGTTCATCTTTGAATTGTGCTTAAGACGCTGAGGTAGAATCAGTTGAAGGCAAAGTTTTCGAAGTGTCATTTCTGGAAGAAGGAAGTGAAGTTTCTTGGTCACGTGGTTTTACAGAATGGGTTGTCAGTCGATCTAGATAATATCGAAGCTGTTAATAATTGAAAGAGACCAGAGATGGTAACTGATTAGAAGTTTTCTTGGATTGGTTGGACATTATCGAAGGTTCATTAAGGATTTTTTCGGATAGCAGCGCCGATGACCAAGCTAATGCGAAAGGATGTGAAGTTTGTGTGGACCGATAAATGTGAGGAAGCATTCCAGAGCTTGAAACACTTATTGACCCATGTACCTGTATTTGTTGTTTCATAGGGGAATCAAGATTTGGTAATTTATACAGCTGCGTGTGGAACTGGATTAGGAGTTGTGTTGATGCAGAGAGGTGAAGTGATTTCCTATGCTTCTCGACAACTTAGACCGCATGGGGTTAGATATCTAATGCATGATTTTGAGTTGGCTGTAGTTAAAGGTGTGGAGACATTACCTTTTAGGAGGGAGGTTTGAGCTTTATATGGATCATAAGTCATTGAAGTATTTGTTCTCTCAAAAGGAGCTGAATATGAGACAGTAGAGGTGGTTAGAGTTTTTATCCTCTTATGACTTTGGTATTGAGTACACACCAGGAAAGGGAAACAAAGTTGCAGACTCACTTAGTAGGAAGTATCAGAATGCAATGTTGGCAATGATAGAAAAATGAAAAAATTTGGAAGCATTGTCGACTTGTAGAGTTCAGTGGAGATTTGAGGCCAGATTTAGTGAAGGAACTGTTGTGTTATCTTGTTTGGAAGTTTGACAGTAATGATTGAAAGGATTGCTTCTAAATAGGAGGAGGATCCAATGTTGCCTGAACGGATCAAGAAGTTGAAAAAAGTAACAGAAAGCGATGACTTGAAGGATTTTAGTCTTGATCAGAATGGGTGGTTGCGAAAGAAAGGAAGGTTATGTGTTCCGAATGTAGGAGACATTAGGAAGGAAGTTTTGGAGGAATGCAATCGTTTGAAGTTCACTATTCATCCAGGAGGAACTAAGATGTATCCGGATATGAAGAGGAGTTTCTTCTGGGAAGGAATAAAGAGGGATGTTGGCTTATGGGTGAAGCAGTGTCTGAACTGTCAGTAGGTAAAAGCCGAACATCAGAAGTCAAGTGGGTTGCTACAGCCATTGGATATTCCGGTGTGGAAGTAGGATCCTATTTCTATGGATTTTATAGACGAGTTGCCGAGATCTAATAGAGGAAATGAAAGTATATGGGTCATAGTTGATAGATTGACCAAGAGTGCTCATTTCATTCCAATTAAGTCAACTAGGACGGCACCTGTTTTGGCTAAGTTATTTATGAAGAATATTGTTAAACTTCATGGAGTTCCTAGTAGTATAGAAAGTGATAGAAATTCCTTGTTTACTAGTGAGTTCTAGACGAGTCTACACGAGATTTTAAGAACCAAGCTCAAGATGAGTACCGCTTACCATCCATAGACCGATGGGAAAACAGAAAGAGTTAACAAAGTCTTGTGGGATTTGTTAAGAGCTTGTGTGTTAGATTTTGGAGGACCATGGGAAGACCATCTACACTTAGTCGAGTTCTCATATAACAAAGTTTATCAGAATAATATAGGGATGGCACCATTTGAAGCTTTGTATGGAAGGCCTTGCAAATCACCAGTTTGTTGGTTAGAGACCGATGATAAGTTGGTTCTTGGTCCAGATTTGGTTAGGGAAGCTGCTGAGAAGGTTGAGTTGATTCGAGCTAGGATGAAGGATGCTCAGTCTAGATAGTAGAATTATGCAAACAGAAGGCGGAAAGACTTGGAGTTCTCTGTTGGAGATCATGTGTTTATTAAGGTATCACCGATGAAGGGTGTGATTAGATTCGGGAAATCAGGGAAGTTGGCACCGAGATTCATATGACCATTCCCTATTGAAGAAAGGATCGGGAAGCTCGCATATAGAGTAGAGTTATCGAGCAAATTGGTAGGAGTTCATGATGTGTTTCATGTATCTAATCTAAGAAAGTGTTATAGAGATCCGGAGTCTACTATAACACCGAATGTGTTATATGACTTTGTAGTAGAACCAGACTTGACTATAGTTAGAAAGTCGATTCGTATAGTCGCGAGAGATGAGAAGAGGGTAAGGAACAAGATAGTCAGATTAGTGAAAGTGCAATGGAGCGACGATGAGAGAGATTGTACTTGGGAGACTGAGAGCAGGATTAGTGATGCTTATCCTGATTTGTGTAATGGTATGTTTTACCATTATGTTTGATTATTGTGTACGTTATCGTAATTTCGAGGACAAAATTCTTTAAGGAAGTGAGATTGTAACACCCCATATTTTTAGTAACATTATTTAGGATATTTAATTAGCTAAATAAAATAAAATAATGTAATGTGAGGATTAGGGGATTGAGATTTGTGATTAATAGGGTAGCCGTGCCATGTTAATGAGTAAATCCAAACGAGATAACAATAAATAAAATAGACAAAGGGAATAAACAAGGGCAAAGTTGGAATAAGATTATTCTAATAGCCTAAACCTTCAGGAATCCATACTACACACTCATTTCATTTACTAAAATTTATCAAGTATAGGTTGGCCACCATTTTAAAGGATAAGAGGAAGAAAGCTAAAGGAAGAAGCAAAATCAAAATCAAATTCACTCAAATCTCAAATCCTTAATCGCAATAGCTAAGGTGAATTGTGTAACAACCCGAAATTTTCAGATAGTTAGGAAAAGAAGAAAGAGATAGAAGAAGAAACAGAAACAAAACACAGAATCTCACATTCGCAGCGGATAAAATATAATATCAATAATACTTCACACAAAGAAAACTGTATCAGTCGGTTACATTTTAATACATCAGAGTTACAACATTTCACAATCACTGGACAGTTAAAATAACTTGTCCCAGATAAGTAACAATATATCACAGCGGAATACACTCCATACGTTCCAGCCATCCAGCTCGCCTCCTGAGCTCCAGAACGTCCTTACCTGAAAATCTGTAATACTCGGTCTGACCCGAGCATTACATCAAAGTAACACCCGGGTCAGGCTGGAAACCAGCATGAGTAAACCCATCAACAAGAAATACCAATGCACACAACAATTTAAGACCCAGGGTACTCGTACTTCACTACAAGTCCACAACTTGTTATAGTCAACACTTATATTCACAAATCGATCCCTAAGTATCTTTACTTAGTTTAAAGAGTCCAGCCGTTTAAATTTATCACATTCCAGCCTATTGATTTCACATACTAGACCTATAAAGAATCGAAGTGGTTTCGGGTATTTACAGATACCCGACCCCGGCCTCTTCGAATCCAATATCATCTTAACCCTAGTTAATTGAGTGAATACAATTCCATTTATATTCAGAACTACATATTTACATAGCTATTCATCACAGATAGACAAACCATAATATCACAGTTTAACCAAATCACATACCAAAGATATCAATTAATCTAAGCATACAATATCTTTCAATCATTCAGTCATTTATAAGCAAGATTAATTCATCACACCTTTCTAATTAATTTAAATAAATTAAATTGTTTACTTCAATCACCTTCTAAATCCTGCTTACTTATTATCAATCAATTAGAAACCATTAATTAATCATCCTTTAATTACCCATTAATTTTCCATAATTACTTCCATTAAGTAATTATCCATTGGTTAATTATCCTCAATTAATTAACCTTAATTATTAATTAATTTAACCTTTAATTACTAATTAAATTAATTAATCCTTGACATCATTTATCTTAATAAAATTATTTACATTAACCATCTACTCTTTAAGAATTGAATTACCCTTATTATTTTCACATATTAATTTCCTTTAATTAATCAAAACTCTTAATCACTTAAAGATAAACTCCTTATTATAATTGATTACTAAATTCTTATTATTGAACTTTACTTAAAATAAAACATTTTAGAAATCAATTATAAATTAAACCATACAACATCTAATTTAATCTTTAAAATCTTTGAAACTTTTCAAAATTATTAAATAAATTTTAATATAAACATCATTTTGAAAATCCACTTTTCTATTCTTTAAAACTTATCTATTTTAAATATATTTAAAACTTGTTAAAACATTTATTCTTGAAAATAACTATTTTCATAAAAAAAACTTGTTTTACTTTGTTTTTGAAATCTTGAATGTTCCTGTACAAGCCTTAAACCTGCACCTCACAAACAACTCGAGAAAAACATCTTAACTACCTGATCGAAACCCGAGAATTCTCATGTTCTTCCTGCTTCGAGAAAAACTCAAGCATACCCGAGCTTAAACCCAAGCACCCACCTTCATCTCTAAAACAACCTACCCAGATACAAGAAACGTGCACGTTCACGTGTACAATGACCATGGTCACCGACGAACCACGCTCTGGCCTCCGACAAGTCAACTTTGACCTCGGCAACCCTACGCGATTACCCAGATGTCTCAATTCAATCGAAAATTGAAAACACTCAAAAATCCTAACCTGGAAACGCAACCTCATCGGAAATTCAACTACCTCCGACGATCCCTTCCTCGTGACGCCTCGCCGTCTTCACCGTAGCTTACACTCAACTTCCAACTCCTATAGCATGCCTCGCGATCGCCTTCGATCACGTCTCGACGTAATGAATCCCTTCTGAAACTCGACGACACAAGCAGGAACAAAAACCCTACTTCGACACTTTCTGGCCATCACGGCCATTGAAAAATCACCACAACAATTTTCTAGCACTCATCGACAACCCAGGCACCTCCAGCTCAAAAATCGAGTCTCCCCTTGCCGCCGATCGCCGGAAAACAACCAAAATAGCCCGAACGTTCAACTCGAGAAAACCCACTAATTTCCAAACTAAAAATCGAGATATACACACTAAAATTCATGATTTTCTATAACGAACTCAGTCATGCAATCCAAATCTAAAATTAAATTTATGAACTTTTGACCAAGTATGCATTTTCTCTGTTCTTTCCAAATTTTTGAGATAAATACTTAAAATAAATTACTGTAATCATTTTTAAAATCTTTATTAACATGTCACAGTCCTTTTCTCTTTGAACATCATGGCCTAAAATCGACCCAGTAAGAAGATTGGAATTTTTTTCTAGAAATCAACCCTGTAAACACAACAGAGTCTATAGCAGGCAATACACAGGCATTTAAAACACTTATATACATACATGCATTCATTTTCAATCAAGATATTCAGGCAAACATCTTGATTTCCATACATAAATCAAAGAGAAATCAAGATTTAAAAATTGTTTTTAAAATTTATGTTTACTCACCTTGAAATGAAGACAGAGCAGTTTATTTGCAGCTGTTTTGATTTTTGAAAAGCAGTTTGAATTTGAAACTTGAGTTCTGGAATTTTCTTTAGCTTTGATTTTAAAACTGCATGCTGATGAAACTTTGATGAAAATGATCCTAGACTTAAATGCATGCAGATGATCTTGAGTTTGAAGAAGAATGCATATGCTATTTTTTTCTGGTTTGCTAAGTTGTGAACGAACAGGAATAAGAAGTATTGTATATATAAAGAAGAGTTTTGTATAGGGGTAGGTGTTTACTGGTACCAACTTTTCTTTTCTTTGGCCAGATTATGTTGAGCTGAGATGATTTTTTTAAATATTCAAATTGACTTGGTTATGCTAGTACTGGTTACATTAAATGCAAGTGTTCCCCTTCATGTCTACATCCTTTTCCCATTTTCCTCTAAGTACATAGATATTTCTTTTGCCTTTCATATTTATCCTACAGACTTGCAAGATTTTTTTGCTTTATGCCTTATGAACATAATATAAGTTGTTTAGTTATTGTTATAGATTTTAACTTTATGTATTTAGCTCTATTCCTAACATAAATGCATATTTTTATCTCTTTTCCTATTTTTTAATTATATCTTATTTATTTTATCTTTACACCCTATTTGTATACTTTATTTTGAAATGACCTGATTTGTTTCATATGGAGGTTGATATGCTATCTATGAGATCTGATTTTTTTGAAATGCATTTATGGTGTTGTCTCCTCTTATTTTGACAAATATCCTTATGTGAATTGGTATATGTATCTATCCTTTTGTTTGTATATATATATATATATATATATATTTGTTTATAACCATACTTGTCTTATACTTCAAGTTTTAAATTGATAAGGTTTATTTTATTTTGACCATACAATTGTTTAAATATTGATAAGACTATATTTTATTTATTTTGATACTTATGTAAATTACATAGTTTACTTGTGTTTATATATTTATTTTCATAACCATATTTTTTTTATGCTTCAACTTTAAATTAATATGATATGATTTATTTTAATTATACAATTGTTTTATACTTATGTTTATATACATATAAAATTTACTTCATTATTAACCATTATCATCAAAATTACATCAAATATATATACATATATCAAAAGTTAGATAGTAGAGCTTAATATTAATTTAAGGTGAATAAGCTAAGTTTTATTTTGAATATTTTAATATCAAGGTATATATTCAAACCATAGTTATTTTCCCAAACATACACATATATATATATTAACATATTAAGTTATATTTTAATTAATTAAATTGAATTCTTATCAAAATAATATTACTAAATTTCCGGGTCGTCACATTCCTCCCCCCTTTAAAACTTTTCGTCCTCGAAAAGGAACGAAGCCAAAATTTATGAAAACGCTTAAAATTAGGTAAATATTCTTTGATTATTTTTCAGACACTTTTTATTATCTATATAATATTATTCCAAAGTAGTTTTTATAAAAATACTTTTATAACTCGATGTTTCAACAACTCCATCCTTGTTCTCACAGAAATTCAGTCAAACGTTGATCAGGCGCAGAACTGAAAATCTATAAGTACTTAGTAAACCCGTTTTCAACACCTAGTGAAAATACTTGGAAAACATTTTGTTGAAAATATAGAAATCATTTATTTTGAAAATAGAGGAAATATCTTGGTGAAAATGCTCTGGAAATCATCACCCCCATCCATGGTTGTAGTTAACCCGATGGTTACGTTGCCGTCCCGGCAAAATCCACAGACAACTATAGGTCTCCGCGCCCCTCGATTACGCCATGGAACCCGCTATAGATCGCAGTTATACCCGAGCCTTACGTTGCTATCACATCAAAAACCCATATAACTGTAGGCATCAATGCCACCGAATTTCGCTGCCAAAAAAATGAAACTCCTCCACTTGACCATAGATCGCAGTCTACCGATGTTACGTTGCCATCTCGGCAAAATCAAGTGCAGACTGTTGACACTCATCCTCCATACGATTTTCGCTATGGTCCACATAGTAGGTCGCAGCGACATCGAGTCACTCTATCGTCACAGCATAACCCAAATGCCCCTGTAAGCATCAGCACCATCGCCTTTCGCTACCAAATAATCCTCAGGAACTAGTTTTTCCGGACTCCTCACAGGATCAACTTTAGAACCTCCCCTTTAGAGGCTCAAGGCAGTACCACCCTGTGGCACTCCTGAGAAGTTCATTCAAGGGAGCACCTTTTTCCCCAGAGCCACTTTCAAAACACTTTATACTATACACATATAGTATTTTCCAAATCATACACCAAGTATGAATCTCATATAAAGCTCCTTTCTCAAAATCGATTCCCAAAATCGATGATTCTCAAATTAGGCTTTCCAAATTCCAAATTTGATTTTCCTCAAAAATCAAAAGCCTTTCCAAATGCCATAGGTTCCCAAAACCTTTCCTCAAAATCATTATCACAAATCCTTTTTATATATACATATATATAATAATCTTGGAAAATCTTTAGTTCAATTCATACTTGTATAAATTTCCTTTTTATACTTTAAATACTTTCAAAATCCTTTTCTTCTGGCAATAGATTCAACAAGGGGAGTTTACCATATATAACAAAGGTATATAACTTTGTTTATTCCAAATCAAATATTCAAATTTGATAACTCTATAAAGTCACTTACCAAATTACTTACTTCCATAAAGCAAATTTTTACCATAGAAATATCCAATTTCTACTTTACTACATCATATATTTCACAAAATATACTTTCAATTTCAAAAATCATTTTACAGTTCTTATCCATAAATTTTCAATATCAATTTCATTCAAAACCTGTACGATGTCCACATATCATCCGTACGCAATATCAATTTGATCACTCACTCGATCACAAAATTTCACCTCCGAACTAGTATTGTCCACCCGACTTCCTAGTGCGGACTCAGATCTAGTTTCTTGATCAGAAACAGTCATTCTCCTTGCATAGCCATAACTATGATAAAGAATATCCAGAACCAATCAAAAATCCATATCCAGGTTCGCCGTTGAAAATCGAGCGAAAAATCCCAACTCGGATCGATAATACTATCTTGAAATTCTATGCTCGAATCTGGATCAAATCACTATGCGAATAGAATAATATACGTACATCCTACGTATTTATCTTCATTGATTATCAGTTAAATCAATTTCCTTTCTATTCATCCTCACTTTGATTTTTATTCACTTATTCACATTTTCCTTAATCCATATTTAGATTATCACTTCAATTCTTATCTCAGTTGGGTATTTAATCAATAACAGTTTGAACTCCGACCAGTTTATATTTAGGAAATAGCTTGAAAATTTTAAAAATAGATAAGTAGTTGAAAATAATTGTTAGTTTGTAAAATAGCTGTAAAATAGTTAGGTAATTGTAAATAGTTGAAAAATAATCAAATAGTTATACAAATTTTAAATAATTGCAAAATAGTTGTAAAACAGTAATCGGTTATAAAGTAGTAGAAAAATAGTAATTAGTTTATACAATAGTTGTAAAATAGTTAAATAGTTCCAAAAGTACTTGTAAAACAAGCTTAAGATAGTTTTAGGTTTTAAAAGAAAAGTTGTTTAGTAAATAGTTTGGAAAAATAGATTTATATTAAAACAATTTATTTTGAAAATAGTCCAGAGTCAAACCGTTCAATTCCCCATCAATTCAATTTAAATTTCTACTTCCATTTAAATTAACTCAATTCCAATTTGATTAACTCCAATTTCCCTTGAACTTGATTTACCCCCAATTCAAGTTGAATTAACCTCAATTTCTTTCCAATTCAGATCAAATTCCATTTGATTTTAAACATATCCACTTTAATTACAATTTCAAATTATTCAAATTAATTTTGACTAATTTCAAATTGAATCCACTTCAATTTCAAATCATTTCAATTTCTATATGAATTAATCCCAATTCCCATTTTGAATTTGAACTCATTCAATCTTCAATTTTATTTCAAATTAATCCAATTCAAATTTTCCATTTGAATTTTAAACTTATCCATCTTAAATCACAATTCCCATTAATTCAAATCAAATTCAGTTTGAACTAATTCAATTTAAATCTCAATTTTAAACCATCCCGAATAATATAAATTCGAATTAAATTTTTAAATATTGATTTAACCCCTCAAATCAAATTAACCTTTATTTTTAAATCAATAATCCAAATCTTTAAACAATTTAATTCTGAGTCCACTTCTCAAAATTCCATTTTAAATTATCTTTACTTAACTTATTTCAAAGTTCAAATAAGAGTTTAAAACAATTTTATCTTAAAAATTCAATTTATTACCCAATTTTATCTTCTAGTTTTGAAACCAGTTCTTAAACAAATTTTAATTTACACATTCAATTATTCAAATTTTCAGTTCAAAGTAATTCCATATCCTTAATTCAAATTAAAGTTTAATCTCCCTTTTATCACAATAATGGATATATTACCAAACTTCATTCTTCATTCATTTAAACAAATCCAATTCACACTTAAAGATTTTTAATAACAATAGGATAATATTATCCAAATTATTTTAAAACATCCATTTTCAATTCCCAGATCTCAAACCCATTTTGAGATCACACAAACTCGCAATTCAAATTAACCATTTAACCTTCCAGTTAAATCCCAATTTTATTTTGAAATTTCCAATTCAGGTTGCTTGTTAATTTTTTAACTTTCCCAAAGTTAAATTCAATTTACTTAATCTAGACAACCTTACCCAATTTGGATTCTCATTTCAAATTTTAAACTCCACATTAATAATCTTATGAGTTCAAAAACTTATCACCTTGGGTATCACATCTCATTCCAAATTTAAAACTCAACATTTAGAGTTTATTTCAACCCATTTTTGATATTATGTATACATATTTTCTTTATACTCTAAGTTATCCTTAAATTTTTTACCACTTTTGGTTTTAGTTCAAACAGTTTCCTTTAATGCTGTCAACAACTCTTATTTTTAAGTATGATCACCTTCAAAATATTCTGAATAATATCCTTTATTATTGCTATTAACATTTGAAACAAATTCCAAATTTTCTGGCTTAGATTTAAAACTTCACAATCTAGATCATCTTCAGTTCCAATTTATAAGTCATACTTATCTAAAACATTTCATTTTGCTTACTCATTAATACACATCTTATTATTAAACACAACAATCATTTATGATAATAACCAAGATTATCATATCTGGAAACCAATTCATTATTATCTTATTCTGAAACTTTTTTCCCAAATTCAAGATTTAATTTCAGTTTGAATCCATTTAAACTTACCTTTATTTAATTTCACTTTGGTTGTATTTCTATTACCTCTTAATTTAATTCCAATAATTTAACAACCAATTACCTTAATATTTATTAGAAAGAAATATTGCTTTATGTATATCAAAATATATTCTCATATAAAATCATTTAAAATCTTTATATAAGAAAATAACAAGTACGCTCTCATATATACATATACACTCAACTCATTCCAGGGTACCATCGACCCTATACTTAATGAGTATCCCCCACCAGAGCCAAGGTTCTCGCTTAACCTTCGCTCTGATACCAAGTGTAACAACCCGAAATTTTCAATCCCGAAAATTCCAGATAGTTAGGAAAAGAAGAAAGAGATAGAAGAAGAAACAAAAACAAAATACAGAATCTCACATTCATAGCAGATAAAATATAATATCAATAATACTTTACACAAAGAAAACTGTATCAGTCAGTTACATTTTAATACATTAGAGTTACAACATTTCACAATCACTGGACAGTTAAATAACTTGTCCCAGATAAATAACAATATATCACAGCGGAATACACTCCATACGTTCCAGCCATCCAGCTCGCCTCCTGAGCTCCAGAACGTCCTTACCTGAAAATCTGTAATACTCGGTCTGACCCGAGCATAACATCAAAGTAACACCCGGGTCAGGCTGGAAACTAGCATGAGTAAACCCATCAACAAGAAATACCAATGCATACAACAATTTAAGACCCAGGGTACTCGTACTTCACTACAAGTCCACAACTTGTTATAGTCAACACTTATATTCACAAATCGATCCCTAAGTATCTTTACTTAGTTTAAAGAGTCCAGTCGTTTAAATTTATCACATTCCAGCCTATTGATTTCACATACCAAACCTATAAAGAATCGAAGTGGTTTTGGGTATTTACAGATACCTGACCCCAGCCTCTTCGAATCCAATATCATCTTAACCCTAGTTAATTGAGTGAATACAATTCCATTTATATTCAGAATTACATATTTACATAGCTATTCATCACAGATAGACAAACCATAATATCACAGTTTAACCAAATCACATACCAGAGATATCAATTAATCTAAGCATACAATATTTTTCAATCATTCAATCATTTATAAGCAAGATTAATTCATCACACCTTTCTAATTAATTTAAATAAATTAAATTGATTACTTCAATCACCTTTTAAATCCTACTTACTTATTATCAATCAATTACAAACCATTAATTAATCATCCTTTAATTACCCATTAATTTTCCATAATTACTTCCATTAAGTAATTATCCATTGGTTAATTATCCTCAATTAATTAACCTCAATTATTAATTGATTTAACCTTTAATTACTAATTAAATTAATTAATCCTTGACTTCATTTATCTTAATAAAATTATTTACATTAACCATCTACTCTTTAAGAATTGAATTACCCTTATTATTTTCACATATTAATTTCCTTTAATTAATCAAAACTCTTAATCACTTAAAGATAAACTCCTTATTATAATTGATTACTAAATTCTTATTATTAAACTTTACTTAAAATAAAACATTTTAGAAATCAATTATAAATTAAACCATACAACATCTAATTTAATCTTTAAAATCTTTGAAACTTTTCAAAATTATTAAATAAATTTTAATATAAACATCATTTTGAAAATCCACTTTTCTATTCTTTAAAACTTATCTATTTTAAATATATTTAAAACTTGTTAAAACATTTATTCTTGAAAACAACTATTTTCATAAAAAAAATAAAAACTTTTTTACTTTGTTTTTGAAATCTTGAATGTTCCTATACAAGCCTTAAACCTGCACCTCACAAACAACTCAAGAAAAACATCTCAACTACCTGATCGAAACCCGAGAATTCTCATGTTCTTCCTGCTTCGAGAAAAACTCAAGCATACCCAAGCTTAAACCCGAGCACCCACCTTCATCTCCAAAACAACCTACCCAAATACAAGAAACGTGCACGTTCATGTGTACAATGACCACGATCGCCGACGAACCATGCTTCGGCCTCCGACAAGTCAACTTTGACCTCGGCAACCCTACGCGATCACCCAGATGTCTCAATTCAATCGAAAATCGAAAACACCCAAAAATCCTAACCTGGAAACGCAACCTCATCGGAAATTCAACTACCTCCGACGATCCTTTCCTCGTGACACCTCGCCGTCTTCATTGTAGCTTACACTCAACTTCCAACTCCTATAGCATGCCTCGCGATCGCCTTCGATCACGTCTCGACGTCGTGAATCCCTTCTGAAACTCGACGACACAAGCAGGAACAAAAACCCTACTTCGACACTTTCTGGCCATCACGACCATTGAAAAATCACCACGACAATTTTCCAGCACTCATCGACAACCCAGGCACCTCCAGCTCAAAAATCGAGTCTTCCCTTGCCGCCGATCGCCGAAAACAACCAAAATAGCCCGAACATTCAACTCGAGAAAACCCACTAATTTCCAAACTAAAAATCGAGATATACACACTAAAATTCATGATTTTCTATAACGAATTCAGTCATGCAATCCAAATCAAAAATTAAATTTATGAACTTTTGACCAAGTATGCATTTTCTCCGTTCTTTCCAAATTTTTGAGATAAATACTTAAAATAAATTACTGTAATCATTTTTAAAATCTTTATTAACATGTCACAGTCCTTTTCTCTTTGAACATCATGGCCTAAAATCGACCCAGTAAGAAGATTGGAATTTTTTTCTAGAAATCAACCTTGTAAACCAATGTTTTGAGAACCGAACCGTAAGCCGGACCGTAGCGTCTCAAGGTTCAAGGTTTCGAAGGTCGGACCGGTCGGACCGTCGGAACCGTGCATTTTTATTTTTTAAAAGTTAGTGCATTTAAAACGTAATTATAGACTAAGTTGCTTAATGTAAGATATTAACTCGTGTCATAAAAAGAATAACATATCATTTCTACATGGACGGCATATCTCACATATATAACATAGCCTTAAAAACATGCAAATTGAAAATAATTTACATATACAACAGTTGAAAACTACGTATAAATACCAAAATAACATAAACTTAAGCACTGCAACTTTGTTTTAAACCCAACCATACGTAAAAGTTAACGTATATA
The DNA here is from genome assembly GCA_030737815.1 of Allium fistulosum. Taxonomy (NCBI): domain Eukaryota; kingdom Viridiplantae; phylum Streptophyta; class Magnoliopsida; order Asparagales; family Amaryllidaceae; genus Allium; species Allium fistulosum. Next base: position 1,283,999,871 of record CM060903.1, on the reverse strand, counting down.
ATAGTTGACCGTTTACGGAGTACATATAAATTCTAAAATAACAACCAAAACACTACAACATGGTTTCAACCTCATACATCTCATACTCAAACACTACAAAGCTTACAGTCTTGTATTCGTTGTGTTTGCTATAATACAGAACTGCTGTAATTCACCCTTCACGGTGTTCATATATAGTTATCATTTTTAGTAATAACAAAATTTGCATTCATGACTGCTATAATACACCAGTTCATTATTCACCTCCTAATTCCAACATTTACCCTTTAGAGTATCCATATCATCCATTTCAAATAAGGGGAAAATGTAACACTCAATACATTAGATAACTTTGCTGTAGCGACACTATCAAAATTAAATTGTAAGGGTTCAAGCAAAAAAGCACACAGTTAATAAAACATATCAAAATTAAACTCATTACATGAGATGCAAATGAAATAAGAGCTAACTACAATTTAATTTGATCAGTCCAAGCGGTTGAGTTTCAATTTGGGTGACTATTTTGAAATCAGAAAGTCATCAGTAAAATTAAATACTTCAATGTTCAATCGTACCAAACCCAAACAGTATAAAACAAAGCTTTTTTCTAATAAATTTAGTACTAAAATTTATTAAAAACAAACCTCGATAATTTTACTGCAGCGACACTATAGATTGACCAAAACTTCCAATGACGACTTTTGTTATACCAGTGGCGATGCTTGCGGCAGCGGCTATGGAGTTTGCAGTAGCGGCGATGGATTTTGTGGCAGTGGCAGTCGATTTGGTGGCAGCGGCGACGGATTTTATAGCAGCTAGGGTTTGTGAATTTTAGGGGAGAGAACGATAATCGGTAAATCTCGATAATAAGGGTTCAAACGATGGTCAGATCGACGGCTTTGAGGTCCAACCCGTGCTCGGAGATTGCCAGCGGCCCAACTCCTCTTCGGACCGCCATAGCGCACGGTTCACGGTTTCTCATGGTCGGACCGTGGCCCGGTCCGGTCCTTAAAACACTGCTGTAAACACAACAGAGTCTATAGCAGGCAATACACAGGCATTTAAAACACTTATATACATATATGCATTCATTTTCAATCAAGATATTCAGGCAAACATCTTAATTTCCATACATAAATCAAAGAGAAATCAAGATTTAAAAATTGTTTTTAAAATTTATGTTTACTCACCTTGAAATGAAGACAGAGCAGTTTATTTGCAGCTGTTTTGATTTTTGAAAAGCAGTTTGAATTTGAAACTTGAGTTCTGGAATTTGCTTTAGCTTTGATTTTAAAACTGCATGCTGATGAAACTTTGATGAAAATGATCCTAGACTTAAATGCATGCAGATGATCTTGAGTTTGAAGAAGAATGCATATGCTATTTTTTTCTGGTTTGCTAAGTTGTGAACGAACAGGAATAAGAAGTATTGTATATATAAAGAAGAGTTTTGTATAGGGGTAGGTGTTTACTGGTACCAACTTTTCTTTTCTTTGGCCAGATTATGTTGAGCTGAGATGATTTTTTTAAATATTCGAATTGACTTGGTTATGCTAGTACTGGTTACATTAAATGCAAGTGTTCCCCTTCATGTCTACATCCTTATCCCATTTTCCTCTAAGTACATAGATATTTCTTTTGCCTTTCATATTTATCCTACAGACTTGCAAGATTTTTTTACTTTATGCCTTATGAACATAATATAAGTTGTTTAGTTATTGTTATAGATTTTAACTTTATGTATTTAGCTCTATTCCTAACATAAATGCATATTTTTATCTCTTTTCCTATTTTTTAATTATATCTTATTTATTTTATCTTTACACCCTATTTGTATACTTTATTTTGAAATGACCTGATTTGTTTCATATGGAGGTTGATATGCTATCTATGAGATCTGATTTTTTTGAAATGCATTTATGGTGTTGTCTCCTCTTATTTTGACAAATATCCTTATGTGAATTGGTATATGTATCTATCCTTTTGTTTATATATATATATATATATATATTTGTTTATAACCATACTTGTCTTATACTTCAAGTTTTAAATTGATAAGGTTTATTTTATTTTAACCATACAATTGTTTAAATATTGATAAGACTATATTTTATTTATTTTGATACTTATGTAAATTACATAGTTCACTTGTGTTTATATATTTATTTTCATAACCATATTTTTTTATGCTTCAACTTTAAATTAATAAGATATGATTTATTTTAATTATACAATTGTTTTATACTTATGTTTATATACATATAAAATTTACTTCATTGTTAACCATTATCATCAAAATTACATCAAATATATATACATATATCAAAAGTTAGATAGTAGAGCTTAATATTAATTTAAGGTGAATAAGCTAAGTTTTATTTTGAATATTTTAATATCAAGGTATATATTCAAACCATAGTTATTTTCCCAAACATACACATATATATATTAACATATTAAGTTATATTTTAATTAATTAAATTGAATTCTTATCAAAATAATATTACTAAATTTCCGGGTCGTCACATTCCTCCCTCCTTTAAAACTTTTCGTCCTCGAAAAGGAACGAAGCCAGAATTTATGAAAATGCTTAAAATCAGGTAAATATTCTTTTATTATTTTTAAAACACTTTTTATTATCTATATAATATTATTCCAAAGTAGTTTTTATAAAAATACTTTTATAACTCGATGTTTCAACAACTCCATCCTTGTTCTCACAGAAATTCAGTCAAACGTTGATCAGGCGCAGAACTGAAAATCTATAAGTACTTAGTAAACCCGTTTTCAACACCTAGTGAAAATACTTGGAAAACATTTTGTTGAAAATATAGAAATCATTTATTTTGAAAATAGAGGAAATATCTTGGTGAAAATGCTCTGGAAATCATCACCCCCATCCATGGTCGCAGTTAACCCGATGGTTACGTTGCCGTCCCGGCAAAATCCACAGATAACTATAGGTCTCCGCGCCCCTCGATTACGCCATGGAACCCGCTACAGATCGCAGTTATACCCGGGCCTTACGTTGCTATCACATCAAAAACCCATATAACTGTAGGCATCAATGCCACCGAATTTCGCTGCCAAAAGAATGAAACTCCTCCACTTGACCATAGATCGCAGTCTACCGATGTTACGTTGCCATCCCGGCAAAATCAAGTGCAAACTGTTGACACTCATCCTCCATACGATTTTCGCTATGGTCCACACAGTAGGTCGCAGCGACATCGAGTCACACTGTCGTCACAGCATAACCCAAATGCCCCTGTAGGCATCAGCACCATCGCCTTTCGCTACCAAATAATCCTTAGGAACTAGTTTGTCCGGACTCCTCACAGGATCAACTTTAGAACCTCCCCTTTAGAGGCTCAAGGCAGTACCACCCTGTGGCACTCCTGAGAAGTTCATTCAAGGGAGTGCCTTTTTCCCCAAAGCCACTTTCAAAACACTTTATACTATACACATATAGTATTTTCCTAATCATACACCAAGTATGAATCTCATATAAAGCTCCTTTCTCAAAATCGATTCCCAAAATCGATGATTCTCAAATTAGGCTTTCCAAATTCCAAATTTGATTTTCCTCAAAAATCAAAAGCCTTTCCAAATGCCATAGGTTCCCAAAACCTTTCCTCAAAATCATTATCACAAATCCTTTTTATATATACATATATATAATAATCTTGGAAAATCTTTAGTTCAATTCATACTTGTATAAATTTCCTTTTTATACTTTAAATACTTTCAAAATCCTTTTCTTTTGGCAATAGATTCAACAAGGGGAGTTTACCATATATAACAAAGGTATATAACTTTGTTTATTCCAAATCAAATATTCAAATTTGATAACTCTATAAAGTCACTTACCAAATTACTTACTTCCATAAAGCAAATTTTTACCATATCAATCAAGATATTCAGGCAAACATCTTGATTTCCATACATAAATCAAAGAGAAATCAAGATTTAAAAATTGTTTTTAATATTTATGTTTACTCACCTTGAAATGAAGATAGAGCAGTTTATTTGCAGCTGTTTTGATTTTTGAAAAGCAGTTTGAATTTGAAACTTGAGTTCTGGAATTTGCTTTAGCTTTGATTTTAAAACTGCATGCTGATGAAACTTTGATGAAAATGATCCTAGACTTAAATGCATGTAGATGATCTTGAGTTTGAAGAAGAATGCATATGCTATTATTTTCTGGTTTGCTAAGTTGTGAATGAACAGGAATAAGAAGTATTGTATATACAAAGAAGAGTTTTGTATAGGGGTAGGTGTTTACTGGTACCAGCTTTTCTTTTCTTTGGCCAGATTATGTTGAGCTGAGATGATTTTATTAAATATTCGAATTGACTTGGTTATGCCAGTACTGGTTACATTAAATGCAAGTGTTCCCCTTCATGTCTACATCCTTATCCCATTTTCCTCTAAGTACATAGATATTTCTTTTGCCTTTCATATTTATCCTACAGACTTACCAGATTTTTTTGCTTTATGCCTTATGAACATAATATAAGTTGTTTAGTTATTGTTATAGATTTTAACATGTATTTAGCTCTATTCCTAACATAAATGCATATTTTTATCTCTCTTCCTATTTTTTAATTATATCTTATTTATTTTATCTTTACACCCTATTTGTATACTTTATTTTGAAATCACCTGATTTGTTTCATATGGAGGCTGATATGCTATCTATGAGATCTGATTTTTTTGAAATGCATTTATGGTGTTGTCTCCTCTTATTTTTACAAATATCCTTATGTGAATTGGTATATGTATCTATCCTTTTGTTTGTATATATATATATATATATTTTTGTTTATAACCATACTTGTCTTATACTTCAAGTTTTATGTGACGATCCGTAATTTTTAGATATTTGAAATGAAAATATTTAATTGATTTTAAATATTTAAAAGTAAATTTCTAACTTAAATTTCAAATATCAGTATTGGATAATTAATTTTTGAATTTAATTATCGGAATTGAGTAAAATATTGAATCTTTTTTTTAAGCTGGTTAAAAATAATTTGAAGGCTTACAAAATTCATAATTATAATACTGAAGATATTAGAACTGTTAAAATTAAATTTAAGGGTGTTTTGTTAAGTTTTGAAATTTATAACGTTTAAATTGAATTTAAAAATAGCCTTCCGAGGCACAGTCTCGGAATTCGACGAAACCAGTTCCATTGGATCCGTAATATTGAAATTACCGAATTTCAAATTTTGTAATTTTTGGAGCTATCATGCGATCGTACGAGGTTAAAGCGTTGAGAAAATAATTAATCGTTTTAAATTTAAATATCCCACGTCATTTCATCTGTCAAAAATTTCTTTTCCATCAGCCTTATTATTTCTTTTAACTTCTCCTTTACGCCACCCTTTGTTTCTTCTCTTGTTAAATCACGCAGACAAGATCGAAAAAAAAATCAGGATATAGAAAATTTTCTTAATGGCGACCAAATCTTTTCATTTCCCAAACAACAAAAAGAAATCACTTCTATAATAGTCGGTTCATTTGAGAGGAACGAAATCGAACCGATTCCGTATAATCGCGAATTGGTTTGCGAGCTTCCAACCAAGTCGCCGTGGCCTGGGGCGAAGGAGACGCGTCGTCGATCATGTTCGTGAGTGGTTGGGCTATTGGGCGTTCGCTTTCGTTCCTAGATCGCGAATCAAAGAGCTCGATCTGGGTGACGATCGACTCGTCGATGAAGCTAGGGCGTACGCGAGCAGATGTCAATTGTCGCGATGGATTTAAGGTTCGTGCGAGGCGAGGTCGATGCCGTGATAATCTTGGCAGTGAGGTAATTCCAGGTTGATTTTTGCTATAGAGTATATGTTAGTTTTTTTTTTAAAAATTAATTAATTTAATGTTATATATATATTTAGGTTGGAAGAAAATTTACAGAAAGTAAATTTCTATTACATTTACAGAAATAGGAAAAACAAATTTTGATAATGAAAATATATAAATACACATACAAATTTTATAACAATAACAATAGATATATATTTAGGATTTTGGAAGATATAAGGGTTTTAAATTTTGTTATAAAGTTTATATAAAAAAAATTAACTAGATTTTAAAAATGTGTGTAGATTATTTTAGTATATCTAGCTTCAAAGGAAGATAAAATAAATATACATATACACATATTTTTACTTAACCAGTTTTTATAATGTATTATGGGAATTAATTTGTATAATTAACTTATTTAATTATTATAGTTACTAAAAGATTTTTTTTAAAAAGGGAATTTATTAGTTTAAAACCAAATTATTAGTTAATTAAATTATAAATAGCAATTAATTGTTCGCTCAATTCAAATATTAATAAATCATAAAATGTTTATACAAGGTCCAAAATCATGAAGAAAACAAGCTGGTTTGGGTTGGATTGCAAATAAAAATCAAAGGTGAGTTAATCTCACTCATCTGGTTGATATTTAAAGTTAAATAGTTAAATTTAAATATTTGGTGAATGATTGGATTGATTTGATATGATAGTAGTAAATATCAATATATATATATTGGAATATGTATATATTGGAGTTGATATTCCCGCAGTATATAGCGGATGAGACCCTATGCGCCGCATAATAGCGGATGATAATATTTAAAACCCCATATACCGCGATATTCCATCTCGAAGTGGAATTGGTATTGTGCTAACATCTGTGGATGCAGGGAAACAGGTTGGAGAGATCCAACTGGATTCCTCAAAATTATTTAGATTATTTAATATTCTGTGTTATGAATATTGATATCCTATGATGATTTTATTGGTAATTGAAATATTGAATGATATGGTTGGATTGAATATTTCAGTAAAAGGAGATATCAAAATGTATTAAATTGGATTTTGGGAAAGAAAATAAAAGAGAAATCTTTAAGTAAATGATTATAGAAGTTTAGATAAATTTAAGGATAAATTAAAAGGGGTTGTTTAATAAAAAGGGGAAAAATGAATTTTAAACTTAAAGTGATATAATTTAAAGTAATAAAGAATTTACTTTAACACTTCAAGGATTAAATTTTATTTAAAGGGATAAAAAAAGGAATTTGGGAAAATAGGAAATTGGTATTCAGTTAAAAGGGATTTCTAATTGTAAATTAAGAAATAAACACTAAAATTTATGGATTCTGAAATAAATAGGTAAGTAAAGGAATTTATTTCAAAATGGGATAATCTTGAAATCAATTTGGAAATTGGTATAAGTGTTTAAAAATTCGAAAATTAGAAAAGAAATGAGATTTTGGAATTTATAATCTGGGTGATGAAGTGGAATAAAATATCGGAAGATATTTGAAAGTATAAATTCAAGGTGGAGATTTATAAAGGAATGTAAATGTGTTTAGAAATAAATGGTGATTTATTTTTAAAGGATGTGAAAGAGAAATGTATTTCTCTGGATAACCAAGTACGTTTTCAAAAGCAAATTTAAAGTATAAATTAAAGATTTAATGTAGTTTTAAAAAGCATATTTTAGAAAATTGATTATTTCTAAATGTTAAAGCCTAAAGTAAGATTTTCAAATCTATTATTGTAATAATTATATAAAAGTGACTTAGTATTATGTTTTAAAGAGAAATTTAGTTTATATTTATAAAGGGGTTTTATTTTAAATATTCTTAAAGTATATATTTTAGTAAAGTATTCAAAGTAGTTTTAAATTTCAATGTTATAAAGTATATTTATAATAAAGTGCTTTATAAATTATTTTAAAAATCTAAAAGTATTTTGTACTTGGTGTTTCAATGGAAATAAATATTTGGGAAAAATGCATTCCGTGAAAGGAAACTGTTTTGGAATTGTTTCAAAGGGGTTTGAAAATAGAAATAATATCATGTGAAGATATTTTGAGGTAAATAAATAATTTGGGAGAATTATTTATTGTTTGATGGATGATTGTGAATGTTAATTGATAGTTAAATAACCGACTATCAATATTGGCCAATGCGCTGATCGTTTCGAAGAGACCGGGATCGGGATTAATTTCTCGAAAACCACTTTGATCCGGTTTGTACGTTTCGTGGAAACGATTTTGGGGTCGAAGATGGAGCAGTCAAGTGCAAGGGCTAGTCGCTAATAATCCTGAGGATATTTCCAAAATGGATGTAGTAGGAGTAGTGCCTTCGGTTCCGTTCGGACCTGGGACGGACTTGTATGGATGAATGCTTTCGGAACATCGTCAACGGACGATGGATATTCTAAGGGATATGTTCTATAAAGGTAACGCTTAGCCTCAAGCCTCATCAACCGGGAATGACTGAAAATCAGGGGTTATGCAGCAAGGCTTCGTGGGTAGCTCCCACTGGAGGGTAAGGTCATCCCTGTCTAGATGTCCCTTTTTATTTCGGCTTAGTGGTGCGGTTGCTGATCACAACCGTGGGGTGATTTTATTTGGAACTATCCAGTAAGGGATGGTTCCGGCCTTGTGTTGTAGGGGACTAGGGTGGGTCCTCGGTACTGTGATCTAGGCCACGTACTGTGACAGGTGGTACCCCAGTGCCTAGTCATTCGTTGGAAATCCATCCTTCCTACATGTCTTTACGAGTTTTGTTTGTATTACCCACTTTGTGGCTAGTATGCTGGAATTTAATGAATGTAACAATTTCGGCTATTTTAATAAGTATTTGTATATAGACACTATTATAATATCAGAGGATTTTAATAAAAAGTGTTTTAGCTATCGTAAGGGGAAAACCCGACATGTTTATTTGTGGCGTGGTCTTACGAGATGCTTTTATTTTCAAAGGATTTGAAAACTTTAATAATAAATTTGAGTGTGATTTTCTCACGCTGGTTTTCAAGACTGACTCGGGTATTGTTTTATTATGATGCTCGGGTCAGACCGAGATAAACAGGTTCAGGTTATGTTGTGGAGCTCAGGAGACGAGCTGGATGGAGATACATACTCCCGTACTTGTATATATATATTCCGCTATATTGAACTCTGTACTCTGTTGTATTGAGGACATGATATGATTATTGTCCAGTTGTATGTTATGTGTACCCTGATGATGTATTGTGTAAAACAGATATAGTTTTAATTTGTGTAAAGATCAGTTGTTATCTATTATATTTTATTCCGCTGCGATGTGGGATTCTGATGTTGTTGTTTTCTATTTTCTTCTTCTACCTCTTCTTCTTTAAACCCTGATGGTTCGATTTTTCGTGTATGAAAAATCGGGTAGTTACATTTTAAATTGATAAGGTTTATTTTATTCTAACCATATAATTGTTTAAATATTGATAAGACTATATTTTATTTATTTTGATACTTATGTAAATTACATAGTTTATTGTGTTTATATATTTATTTTCATAACCATATTTTTTTTATGCTTCAACTTTAAATTAATAAGATACGATTTATTTTAATTATACAATTGTTTTATACTTATGTTTATATACATATAAAATTTACTTCATTATTAACCATTATCATCAAAATTACATCAAATATATATACATATATCAAAAGTTAGATAGTAGAGCTTAATATTAATTTAAGGTGAATAAGCTAACTTTTATTTTGAATATTTTAATATCAAGGTATATATTCAAACCATAGTTATTTTCCAAACATACACATATATATATTAACATATTAAGTTATATTTTAATTAATTAAATTGAATTCTTATCAAAATAATATTACAAAATTTCTGGGTCGTCACATTACATCTCATTTTTTATTTGTTTTTGGTTTTAGGATGAATCCGAAGTATTTTGCATGATTATGCCATGTTTTTGAATGATTAATTGTTTATATATGCTTGTCGATGGTTTATGCTTAATCATATAGATTTTATGATATATTTTAATGTGAAAACCCTATTTAATGATATCCAAATGCCTAGCAATTTTAGATATATAGCAGAAATGATATTTTAGAGATGGGTTTAAATTCTTATAATTTTCTGGTAAATGTGGGTTTTATATTAATTTTCTAGTGTAGAAAATGATTATTGGGGTTTTAAATTATTTACGGCTAAATAATTAATATTTTGGATCTGGAATTAATATATGTTAGAAGACATATTAAAAATGATTTTCTAAAATTTTTGTAAAATTTTCCTAAGTGTTTTAATGAATATATAAAATTATTTATGGTATGGGACTTGAATGTTTTATATATTTGTAAAAGAAGAAAGGGTATCTTATAAATAAATAAAATTGTTTATTTTTGAAATATTGGCAACACTTTAAGAAAATAAAATTAGCAACGAATAATATTTTGACAAACAAGGCAGGTTAGTTGAAAAGGAATTATTTTTAAAGTAAAAATCAGTTTTTACATGCTTTTAGCATGTTTTGCCACTTTCGGCACAGGGGTTTCGACCAAGTACTATCGCCTCCATGCCATCGAAACCAATGCACATAGTATCAATAACTTGGTACAGAGTGAATTGGACTAAGGCGGAAGGCACTAGGTCTAGACTAAAGGTTCCAAAGGGGTCGAAGCGTATCTTTACTTTTAAATGAAAAATGCGCTTGTTTTGCTTTCGACAGTATAGCTTTCGACTTGGTTGGCTTTCAGCTAAGCCAAATGTTTTAAAGGAACAGTTTTGAATGGGTTGCGCCTCTTTTTTTAAGTGCTTTCACCGGGGTTGAAGCCCTTAGCTGCCGCTTTTCTACCTTTCGATGCCAATGGTTTCTGAAGGTATACTTTGCTTTTAAAACTTAGCCGCTTCTCCAATGCTTTCGGAAGATTTGTTTCGACACCATCACTTTTTTGCTTAGGAAATGCTTTCGAAAGAGCGCTTTCAACTTAAACATTTTATGAACCTTTTGCTCTATTGAAGGTAAAACCCAAATGGTTTCAAAGGAGTAAATTGTTAATGGTTTCAAAAGGTGTTTCCACATGTTTTACTTGAACCCAAAGGCTTTCAAAGGGTTTGATGTTTTATTGCTTTCAAAAGGTTTTAAGGACTGGTTTCGAAGGGGTGGTTCCCCAATGGTTTCGAAAGGTTTGAAAGGAGAGGTTTTCCAATGTATTCGAGAGGTAATGTTTAAAGGTTTTGAAGAAGGATGTCTAAGGTTTTAATGCTTTCGAAGGAATGATTTTTCAATGTTTTCGAAAGGATGGTTGAATGGTTTCGAAAGGAATGCTTTGGCCTTCTGGCCTAGGTGAAAGAAGGGTTTTACTTGGTTTCGAAAGGGGTACTTTCAAAGGTTTAAATGTTTTCATCAACAAAGGTTTGGGTAAAGTATATATAACATGGCAAGGTGATTTTGAGTAAAGTAGAGAGTATATATTTTTCTTTTTTAAGTTTGGTTTAAAGGTTTTAAATCAATTTGAGATGAAAAGGTTTCAAGGAAAATTTTGGGAAGATTACCCTAAGTAAAATGACTCAGATATTAGAATACCAAATGGGACTGGTGTAGGGTCGCGCTCTATACATTAGCTATTAGCCCTAGCTAATTTAGTCCAAAATTTTAGTATGTAGGGCTTTGTCGCAGGTAAGACTAAAATTATGATAACACACAGAAGGGAATATATATTTGTATACAGATAGGTTATTGGTGAGCCGTAAAACCATTACGATCAGGTGACCCTAGGAGATGTTAAGTTAGGGACAGACTGTCCAGAAGAGGAGTATTTAACAGATAGTTAGGGACAGACTGTCCAAAAGTGGAGTGTCTAACAGGTGTTATATTATTTTGATTATATTGTCTGGTAGGTCCAAGTCAGCCAAAGGTTAGTAGTTAGCCAAACAAAATTATAGTGTTCGGACAAATAGTTCATTTATTACATGATACGTGTTTTTTCATAATAATGCTTTGCAGTTTTTAACCAGTTTTGGTTGCAGGATAATTGTTTTCAAAAGATATGTTTTAAAAGGATATAAGTGAGGGGAAACCCGTTCCTCTAAGCGGCATGGTCTCACTTAATATCAAATAATCGAGATGTATAGTATTATTCACACCAGGCTTTATACCTGACTCGAAGTTTATGTTTTCCCCCATAAACTCTTGGGTGCTCAAAATTGATTTTGAGTATGCTGAGGATTGAGGTTTTACAGATTTTAGTAGGCCGACGATTAAAGCTTCCAGAGACGAGTAGGTGGCTAACGGACAACTATTTAGGAGTTTCTATTTTGTTTTGTTTTGTTTTATTCCGCTGTGTTGTATTTAAGACAGTTATGTCTATATAATACTATGGTCAACCAAAGAGACATCATCATATGTCGCTCTTGGCGTATTTATGTAATAATTATATTTTTTCAGAACTTGGGAAACGATTATGGGATTATGTAATTTAAATGTGAACCATGTGTTTTAACATGTAATCAGTAAAATGTTGTTTTTTAAATCTGTGATTTGTTTCATATTCAAGTGCTTATGATATTATGGATACCATTAACATAGCCGTATTTTGTCGCCGGAAGTTAATACTATGGATGACTACAGCATCTGTAGCACTTAGCTTTGGGCCTATAGAGAGGGGATGTTACACATCCCAAGAAAATCTAGGGTCTATCGAAATTCTTAAGAATTTTCCAAATGTATTTGAAGAGGTTAAAAGTTTACCCCCACACCGAGAGATAGAGTTTTGCATTAATTTGGTCCCTAGTGCAAGGTATGTGGTTCAATGTAACAACCCGGGATTTGCATTACCAATTAATAAATAAAAGTTAGGATTTTTATTTATTTTAATGAAGCATAAAAGGATTTGAAATAACAAAATTTATTTGAAAAAGGCTATTTTAATTAAATGGGAAATATGGGATTTTAAAATGAGGATAAAATGTTATTTTTGGAAAGTTAAATATTTTAGTAGAGATTTTAAAACGGGTTTGGATAAGAAAAATGAGTTTTATAAACATATATGAACACTTAGACTAATTGTTGGAAACATTTAAATAACTCTCTTCTTATTGGGTTACTAAACTTAGCCCAATAACCCACCCTAAACATCCTCTATAAATTATCTCAAACTCTCCTAACCTCATTCATTCATCCCTAATCAAAACCTAATCATTTCCTAAAGCTTTCATAACAAAAATGGCCTCTATCTTCATCTCCTTCTAGTTTTAGCTTATGCAAGTCATTCTATGCAAAGGTAATGCAAATACCCACCTCAAATCCATTTTTATATCTTTCTTATTTCTGAAATTGATTTGGTAACACATGTTTTATGTGTTTTTTTTGATCTTATAGCCTCCTAATCATCTTTTGCTAACTTGGGTTGATGTTATAGTAGTCTTTGTTGCTTTCTAGAGAGGTATATTGCTAAAAACCTCTTCTAATGTGTGTTTAATCATCTTTTGATTCCGGTAATCAGTTAGTAACACATGTTTTATTATGTAACATGTGAATCATAGCTCTTTGATCATCTTTGCTTTCAGTTTGGGGTGTGCACATAAGGTACTTGTAGTATATGCTAGCTGAAATTATAATTAGTTTATTGCTGTTAGTAAATTAGGCATATCTCATTCATCTTAAATCGGAATTAAGATTTTCTTGAAGTTCTGAAAATCTTATTCTATACCCTATAACTTTTATGTTTTGTGCTTTGCCTAATTTTGAGGTTTGAATGATCGAAATCATGCTTGTTTGTCGCTGACCTGACAACAAACTACAGGGTTGATAAAATAAAAACCTGAAATTTATTTGGCCATAAGTTACTCGTTTCTTATCCAAATCTAATAATTTTGGATGTTCTGGAAAGCTTAAAGTTAGGGCTAAAACTTTCATGTTTTGAGTTTCATGAAATTTCGAAGTTAATTTGGTCAAAACTGTGCATTCTTACCACTGTCCCGAGAGCACAACGATAGTGATATAAAAATTAGATCTGAGAATTGTTTTAGTCATAGAATTTTCATCTCTTGTCGGAATTTGACGATCTTGGTCATTCCGGAAAGCTTAGAAACTAAGCTACAACTTTCATTTTATTCATTTTGCCAGAATTTGAAGTTTACTATGCCAAAATTGTGGTTTTTCATCTCTGGCCAGTTAGTGCATAGCTATAGGCCTTAGTCTCTTTTCTCCCATTGTTTTCAGCGTAGAACCCCGACTTTATGACGCCATCCCGGGCTCGTCCTTTGTCGGATTTCATCGTTTTTGGTCTCGTTAAAAAGATGAGATCGAGATCTTTAACCATGCAAAGTTTGGTTTAGATTTGGGTGCATTAGATACTTCGTTTCTATTGCCGAAGTAGCACCCAAAAACTGTTTTACAATAGTGATCATTTTCAGTTATCGTCGGACCAACTTTGAAACATTGTCGTTTCTTCGTTTCAAGTCAAAACCGAACGATTCTTATTGCATATCAAAGTAGGAGTACTTTACTACGCTCCTGCAAATTTTCATCAAGATCTGAGTTCATGTGACCCTTCGACCATGTCGTCGAAGTGGGACCTTTACACTGTTTTGACACAGTAAAGTTTTATGATTTTTGTCCGACTTTGAGACGACGCCGTTTTAAAGTGATTTCAAAATCAATTATAAATCCGTTTCGCACCATTATTTTCTATAATAAAAATCTCACACTCACTTTTTAGCACGTCGAGCGAAGTGGAAAGGTGCTTAAACGGTTAGGAAATCTCCGGCCTATGGAACCGTGTGTATTTTCTTTCCGGTTAATCCCCGACCTATTCGATTGATCGTTTTGACCTTTGGGTCTAGTTTACCGATGATACGAGGTGGACTTTTTATTGTTTGGAGTGTGAGCTTGCTATTGGTTAGGAAACCGTTTAGTGCGAACGTGGGGTATGTGACTCATTATTAACACTTTACGGGTTCCTCTCCAAGAAGTTTGTGACACATTAGCCTCTGGGCGGCCAGTACTGGACCTCTGGGTCACCACGCCTCTGGGCAACCGTCTCTGGACACCTGCTCTATGGAGCAGTTTATTTTTTCGGCATGCACCTCTGGGCCTTTATCCTACTGGGAAGGATCTTGTCGTCTCGCGCGTTCCGCATCTGTGCGAGTGATCGATCACAACTCTACAGTACTTGGCAACAACGACTCTGGTCGGTGCACGTGCAATATTGGTATTATTTGATGATTTTCATATCCATTCGAGTACCGCCATTCGGTGTTGGTTCTATGGAACCATACGATGTAAGTGCGATTGCCTTGTGGATTCACAGTGTCTCTGGACACTACTTTTCAGTGTTGGATTTCATTGACTTTTCAGTATATCCCCATTGCTCTTTGGAGCATCGATCTTTGCTTGGGCATTGATTACAGACTCTGGTCACTCTTGGGATTATTGCCTATGGGCATCTTTTCACTACGCCATAGATGGCCTACTGCAACGAAATTACATGGTGTTGCTAGCTATAATGTAACGATAGGTATGCTGATTTTTATCTATTACAACACTCGCTTCAAGGTGTTAGCATAGGTATCAACAAGATGTTGCAGTAGCTATAGATGTATTCAAATTAAAAAATTAATAAAATTAGCAATCCGCGTGAATACGATCCAACGGTCTACATTTAATCTGGTTGTTAAAATGGATCACCACTGCAATTTGCCCCAAAATTTCGTTTTCCCGCCTAGTTCAGAGTAGATCCCCTTTTGGTTTTCATTCCAATTCGCCTCCTCCCATTCGTCTCCTCCCATTCGCCTCCACCACCAAATTATCATCCTCCTCTTCTTCTGCTTCCTCATTCGCCTCCGCCACCAAATTGTCACCCTCACCCCCAGCTACCCCCTGACCCATCGCGACCATCTAGCTCCAACCAGAGCCCCGTCACGACACCAAAACCCGAAGCCAAACAAAGTTTTCCGTTCAAACCCCTTTTGCCACCGCTGTCGTCGCCATCAGCTCTCACCTCCAACAGAAGACTTGCTCGCCACCAACCCCTCTACCTTTCTCCTTTAGACTACTTCATCTGAAAACCCTTCTAGCGCCTTAATTTCTTCCAAAACCCGAACTGCTGCCCTCGAGATTTTGGTTCACTTCGTACTTTCCATCGCAAGTTCAGAGCAGATCCCAGGCTGATCTCTTCGTACTTTCCCCTATGATTGCGGTTGCTTCACTTGGTACTGGTAATTTTAATAAGATAGTACGCCCCCCATATGTTTGTGCAAATGCTCCTTTGAAACTTGTTAATGTTTCAGATATAGGCGAGGAGATCTTATCCAAGCATTAAGGTTGGTTGGTTCACCATTGAATCTGGATGTAGTTGTATTGGTTGAAGGTTGGTTGGTTGGTTTGGTAAGTTATGGAAGTGATGGTGGAAGTTGGTGATGCAGAGGAGTTTCAGTTGGCAGTGTGATGCCTGAATGTTGGCAGAGAGATGTAGACGGAGTTTGGAGTTTGACAATGGTAGAGTGCTGTTGTGTATTGGTTACGGAGAGAAGCTAATGTGGTGATTGGAAATTGAAAAGAGTTTGCAGTAGAGTTTTGGTGTTTGGCCGTAGGGGATTCAAGCAGATTTAGGCGAGGAGATGGAGGATAGGAATTAAGCTCAGTCTTCATTTGTGCATCATTTTACGTCATTTCAAAGAAGCAGTTTGACAAGGTCGATCCCCGCCGGGACTGCGGTGCCCCGGACCCCCGCCGGCGCTGCGCCCGGACCCGCTTCTCGGCTCGCCTTCGGCTCGGCACTCGGCTCGCCTTTGGCTCGGCTCGTCATATATTTGTCAGTGTCGGTGTCTGTATAAATTGAAACTGCATATGTAATGAGTGAACTGAGTAATGTAGTGAGGAATATCTGTATATGTGAATATCAGTGTTATTTATCATTGAATTGTAAAATAGTGGAGTCAGGAATTTGTACTATTTTAAATGTTGAAATAAAATATTTATTTAAATAAATTACTATTTGAATATCAAATTCTGTGCAATAGCATTTTATTAAATAAATATTTATTTCTATTAAAAAAATCAAATATGCTCTACATTGTGGGCCCCACAAATTCAGAAAGTTAATATCTATAGCAACATTTTGGAATGTTGGTACAGACACCTATGGATGTTGCTATAGATCCAAATAGGGTTCTATTGCAACAATATTTCTTATGTTGCCTTAGATAGTCAAAATGTTGCCTTTGAGGTCTGCGGCAACGCGGCAAAATGCATCACCGAGAAAGTGTTGCCTTTGCCCTTTTTTAGCCTACAGCAACATTTTTTGGCACATCCTGCATCACTTCTTTGGTGTTGCAGTATGCAATCTATGGCGTAGTGTTTTATAGCTTTGGCTACGCCGATGATATGAGGCGATTTTATTTATTCTACACTTTGGTGTTGATTTCTCTTTGGAGATTTTTATTATTTATTGATGATTAGGGATCGTCATTATATTCATGTGGTTCATAATATACTTCTCTTTGGATAAGTACTGTTTTATTTATGTACCGCATTATTATATATCTCAGTTATTACTGAGTGTTTAGCTAGCCTGACCCGAGTGTTTTCGCTCGGGTCAGACCGAGTTGTTTCAGGTTAGGTCTCTGGACTTAGCTTCTGTGCTTCCGCTTGGACATTATCTGCTATGCTGATAGATAACACTTTTATTTGTCCACTATTCCGCTACTCTGTTATTATTCAGACTTTGATATGTACATATTTTTGACTCACATGTGTGAGCAGTGGCTTTGTACCCACTTATAGTATTTGGATCTGTATTGATGATGTATTGTTCTGAGATTTTATATCTGTTATGTGATTCTGTTCTGTGATGTTTTATCATTTATTATTATGCTTTGTCCTGATAGATCTTTAGCCATTTGTAATTTCGTTATAAGTATTTACCGAATATGTCGAACCACTTGAAAAAAAAAATATAGATACCATCCTTTCGACGTATTCAGTAGATAGTTATAACTTGATTACAAATGGTTGCTTCCACTATACTCTATTCTCCGCTTTAACAGACAGTATTACTCCCGTAATACTCTTTGTTACAGTGGGTCTCAGAGTGGGGCGTTACATTCAACCTAAGCGAAGGATGGCTCTGAGAGAGTAAGAGGAGTTGGTAAGTCAAATTTAGGGCCTGTTAAGGAGAGGATTGATTAAATCTAGTCGTTCGAGTTGGGGGTCTGCTGTAGTGTTTGTAGCTAAGTCTAATGGATCTTTAAGGTTGTGCGTGGACTGTAGGGAGTTAAATAAGCTGACCATTAGGAACAAGTATCCCTTACCCCGGATATTTGATCTTTTCGATCAACTTCATGGAGCTACGGTATTTTATTAGATGGATCAAGCTACAGGATTCCATTAATTGAGGGTTGTTGAAGAGAGTATACCCTTAATTGCTTTTAGACGCCATGACTATTTCTTTAAGTGGTTGGTTATGCCTTTCGAGCTAACCAATGCACCCACATATTTTATAGATCTCATGAACCGTGTTTTCCAAGATGTTCTAAATAAATTTGTGTTAGTTTTCATCGATAACATCCTTATCTACTCATAATCTGAGGAGGTGCATAAGAATCATTTCGAAGTGGTGTTGGAGACATTGAGGAGACATGTCCTGAAGGAGAAATTTTCTAAGTGCCATTTTTGGAAATCGGAGGTAAGATTCTTAGGGCATATTATGACGAGAGGAGGTATTTCGGTGGACCCAGTGAAGGTGGAAGCTGTTCGAGAATGGAAGCAACCGCAGACTCCTACCGAGGTTCGTTGTTTCTTAGGTTTGGCTGGATATTATAGGAGGTTTATTCAAGATTATTCCAAGATTTCATCCCATTTTACTAAGCTGACTAAGAAGGGGAGAAGTTTGTATGGACTCCTAAGTGTGAAGAGGCATTTCTAGAATTGAAGAAGAGAACGACAGTGCACCAGTTTTAGCTGTTCCAGATGGAAATAGTGGGTTCACAGTTTACACAGATGCATGTGGAGTGGGACTTGGTGCTTTTGTGTTGCAGCATGGTAGAGTGATTGTATATGCAAGCAAGCAATTGAAGCCTCATGAGAACAACTATGCTATGCATGACTTGGAGTGGCTAGCTGTTATCTTTGCATTGAAAATGTTGAGGCACTACTTGCTGGGTAAGGATCCTTCTATTCCTCTTAATTTCTTTCTAATCTTTAGAGACTTTAGGAGTAGGTTTTCTTTCTTTAATTAGGTGAAAAATTTGAGATCTTCACGGATCATAAATCCCTAAGTATCTTTTTACCCAGAAGGATCTGAACTTGAGGCAACAGAGATGGTTAGAGTTTCTGGCGGTGTATGACTTGGATATTCTGTATAATCCAGGGAAAGCTAATGTGGTGGCGAATGCTTTGAGCAGGAATGTTGTTTTGACTCTCTTGGAGGTTAGCCCTACACTTCAGGAAAGGATTATGAGGAATTTGAGAAAGGATGAGATACAAGAAGGATTAATTCAAGGAGTCAAAGGAGGTAGAAGTTTGGATTTTGAGATGGATGGTTGAGGTATTTTAAGGATGAACGGACCATAGTGTGCTCCAGATATGGATGGCCTGAGGCAGCAAGTTTTGTCTGAATGCCATAAATCTAGGTTAAGTATTCATCCCGGAGTTCATAAGATGTATGAGGAGATGAAAGAGTATTTTGGTGGCCAGGAATGAAGAAGGACATTAGTTCTATGTTAGTAGGTGTCTATGCTATCAAAAAATGAAAGGTTAATATCAGAAGACATCCATATTATTACAACCTTTGGAAATACCCAATTAGAAATTAGAAATGATATCGATGGATTTTATTGATGGTTTTCCTAGAACTAGAAAAGGAAATGAAGGAGTATGGGTTACCGTTGATCAGCTAACGAAGAGCGTGCATTTTATTCCAGTGAAGCCAAAGGACTACTGCTTCCTTAGATGAAATTTCTATAAGAGAGATAGTCAGTTTGCATGGAGTTCCTATGAGTATTATAAGTGACACTATATTTAGTAGTCAATTTTGGGAAGCATTGCAAACAACCCTTGGAACAAAGTTGAGCTTAAGCACAACATATCACCCCTAAACAAACGGATAGATGGAGCGAGTGAATCAAATTCTAGAGGATCTCCTGAGGGCATGTATTCTGGATTTTGGTGGATCATGGGAGGATCATTTGCATTTGGTTGAGTTCTCTTACAACAACAGATTCCAAGCAAGCATCGGGATGGCACCGTATGAAGCCCTATATGGAAGACCGTGCAAGTCATCAGCATGTTGGGTTGAGATGGGAGATAGATTAGTTCTTGGGTCGGACATGATCTGAGAGGCTACCGAGAAAGTTGTAGTGATTAAGAAAAGAATGAAGGAGGCTCAAGATTGCCAAAAGAGTTATGCGGATAAGAGGCGAAGGGATTTGGAATTTAAGGTTGGAGACTTGGTGTTCGTAAAAATTTCACCAATAAGAGGGGTTGTTAGATTTGGAAAGGCTGGGAAGTTAGCTCCAAGGTATGTTGGACCCTTCAGTATTCTTGAGAGGATTGGACCACTTGCTTATAGGGTCGAGTTGCCAGAGATTGGCAGCAGTTCATCATGTGTTCCATGTGTCTCATTTGAGGAAACATGTTCATGACCCATCTTTGATTGTGGGGCCATCAGTTCAAGAGAAAGTGGAAATAGAACCAAACCTGACGATTGTTAGACATCCAGTTTATGTTGTGGATCAGGATGAAGGTAGGTTGCGTAACAAGGTGGTGCGACTAGTTTAGATTCAGTAGAGTGAGGATCCTAGGTACTGCACTTGGGAGACGGTGAATCGTATGAGAGAAGCCTATCCCGAGTTGATGTTAGGATAGTTAGTTGATTGTCTGTTGTATGTACAGTGTATGTTTGTTTGCTATGGATGCTTAGTACATGTCTTTGTATGTGTTTATGATATGAATATATAGTTTTTGCATGGTTTAGATTATCTTTTTGATTGCTAATTTCAAGACGAAATTCTTTTAGGGGGGAGAGTGTAACAACCTAGAATTTAATCGCTATTTAAACGAATATTTAATTATATTTTAAATAATTAATAAATGGATATTTATTAACAAATAAAACTATTTTAAATAATAATTAATGATAATAAAATCGTTTTCAAAATTTGTTTACCAATATATATAGTTTATAGAGAAATAGAAAATGTGACCGGAGGTTATTTTCTGAAATATCGATTTTTCATCGGTTAAAAGTTATTTAAAAGGAAATAACACTATGTTAAACACACATGAACACATTACAAACTACTTTAACAAGTTGTGTACGTGTACATATGCATGTACACATTTACACACTTAACAGTATAAAAGTAAGTATATATATACATATAAAAATACACTTTTTCAACACAAGTGCACAAGAGACATAGCATAAATAGTAGAAAGTAAGGGGGCATAGTGGACGATTTTGAAGGATAGTAAGGGTATAGCTATGCATGCATATATATATTTAAATATAAAACACTTTATATTATTTAAATTAAATTCTAAGCCAATAAATACCACTACTTCTTCATATTCCCATTTTTACAAACCTTCTCTTCACTCCAAAATTTCCTAAGAGCTTGGGCTAAAGCATCCATGGCTTCCTCTTCATAAATTTGAAAAAAAATCACTTCTTTATGCAAAACTCCCTCCTTTTATTCACAAAACCACTTCTACATCTCCTACAACACTTTCTCTTCCAAAACTCAAGCAAACATCCACCCAAACCCACATGGTCGAGCCCATGCCCTACAAGGCCTAGGCCGAGCCCAAACCCACTTGCCGAGCCCAACTCAAGTGTCCAAGCATCCAAAAGTTTCAAATTAAGCAAAATTCTAAAGTGTTTTCAAGTTCCGGCAAAAAGTTCGCTTTGGTTTAGAAATCTTTCAGTGAGTAAAACTTTTTATTTTGGAAAAGAAATTAACTTCATTCTGAAGAAATATGTGTTGTGAAAATATTGTGTTTGTCGTGTTGAAAAATCATGCTATTTGGATGATACATGATTGCAAGATTTGTTGTTTGGTATAGATTTGTGTTTTGGATAATATGTTGACATGTTGGATATGTATATAGATATATAATATTGGCTATGATATGATGGTAGTTTGGTTATGAAACCAAAACCAATGTATGTGATGAATTTATTGTAAAGTTAGCACCTTGAAAAGTCGCAAAGGACTTGAGATCCGATTTGAAAACGAAAAGCTCTTTTTTTCTAGTTTTGGATTTTGAAAATGTTTTTCAAGTTTTTACTTTTTTTTAAGTTTCAAAACTTTTACATTTATGTTTTCAAATATGTTATAGCTAGAGTTAGGTGAGATTTCTGCATAGAAATCAATTCTAGCAAACTGCGCTTATAGCGATAGTCGCTATGGATGCCGTTCGGAAAATTTCGTGATTTCAAGTTTTAGGGTGATTTATTTTGGATTGTTTTTCAAAACTCATTTCAAATCAATTAAGTAAGTCTAAAGTCTAATTTTTAATTATTTAATATTTTATTTATTTATTTTATTAATTAGGGTAATTATTACTTAATTAATTAAGAAATTAGGTTTAGTAATTAGAGTTTAAGAAATTATTAACTAAGTAAATTATTTTTAATTAAGTAAGTTTTAAATAATGATTAACTGAGATAAAATAATTTTTTTTACTTAATCAAGTTTATTTTCTTTAATTAATTATTTAATTAGAGTTAATTATTTATTGTTTAATAAAAGGTTAATTACCCATTTAATTATGGTTTAATTTCTTAAATAAATATTAATTAATTAAAGTGTAATTAAGGTTTAATTATAAATAAAATTTGGATTATTAATGATTTAAATTTGATTTAATTAAGATTAGTTAAGGTTTAATTTAGTTTTAAACTTATGATTTAATAAAAGTTAATTTGTTTTAAAGTTTCTTTTAAAACCCTATCGGTTATATATTTTAAACTAATATTCTCGTTTAAAAAAATAAAAACCAAAGGATCTCTTGTCCATGCTATTAAATAGCCAAATGAATTAAAGTAGTTGTAATAAAACAGTGACACGTTTTATTAAAAGTAAGTCGGCTTGTATTTATCACAAATACCGCACTTCGGAAACATGATGAATACAAGAGGGTTAATTTCGACAAGCGGGTTATGATAATATAAGCATATGGAACGTATGTTCATATGTAAACCTATATACGCTGATAGTGGGATAGTCCACTTTAACTATAAATAACATGACCTTTTAAAATTATCGAACGTTGGTTTGGAGATACTTGGATCGAATATTAGTCGTTATCTAAAAACCACTTCGAACCAACATAAACGTTCGAATTGGAAATATGGATGAACCAACTTTCTCTTGAACGACTTGTATGGATGAATGCTGACATTGTGTCAACATATGGATGGCAATATTAGCATTCCAAGTGGCAATGTTATAATAAAGGTAAACGTAGCCTCAAGCCTCATCAACCGAGAATGACGCAAACATGGGAGATGCAGCAAGGCTAGGTGGGTCGCTCCCATTAGGGCAAGGTTATCCCTATCTAAGAGTCCCTACAATCAATTCATGTATGCTTCTGTATGGTTGCTAATCCCAACCGAGGGGTGATACTTTTCGATACTATCCAGCAAGGAGTAGGCTGGTCTTGTGTTGGTAGGGGATCCAAGCGAGGTGCTCGATGTTATTTTATCTAGAGATGCACCATGATGGGTGGTACCCCAGTAGCCCAATCACTGTATGGAAATCCATTCTCCAATAAGTATCATATGTTTTTAGGTTTACCCAAGTATGTTGAAATGTGAGATGCAAGCATTTCTGCTATGTTCTATTATACTTGAAAACCCTAGACATTATTATAATATCACTGGATTTCTATAAAAAAGTGTTTTTGGTTATCGTAAGGTAAAATCAGTCCGTGTTTATATGCGGCGTGGTCTTACGAGATACCTATGATTTCAAAGTGTTATGTAAAAATAAAATTTAAGTTTTTTGAGTTTTACTCACACAAAACCCATGTCTGACCTGAAGTTTTATTTTCTTTTCCTAAAACTCTTGCATACTTAAATTTTTATGAGTGATTAAGTGATCTAGGTTTCTTACGGAAGCATTTTGAAGGAGCTGGAGCAGGTGGCTTCACCGTAGCTTATTATATTTATTTTTACCATGTTTATGTATGATCTATTTATTTTATATGGACAAGTAGTTATAACTGTCCAATTGAAGTTGTAATGTAAAGACTTTGATGTATTATTATTATGGAATGACTATGTAGTACCCTATGTTATATATTATATGTTGTTCCGATTCATGGTGAGATTCTGTTATTATGTAGTTTTCTTCTTATCTTTCTTTTTCTTCTACCCTTAATGGCTCGTCTTTCGATGCAAGAAAGGCAGTCGTTACAGAAGGTGGTAGGAAAAAATCAGCTACATATAACTCCTAAGGTGTTATAGAGATCCATCTGACTTTCGAATGCCAGTATGTGATCATCTTAGTAAGTAGCCCCATTGTATTTCAAGGATGGAATTTTACTGTGAGATGGAACCTTTATGGACATGATCCTACTTGTGAATGGGGCTTCTTGGAAGTAATTGTTGACTCTAGCATCGAGGGTCCTCTTTTTTTTAAGGTTAAGCATATCCTTTTCCATCTTTTTAGCCGTGTCCCTTAAGTATGCTTCGTTGCTATGATATTCGCTCCTAAGAGGCTTATACTCTTTAGAGATCTAACTCCCAGATTACTCTTTAGACTTATCTGTTAATCTTCCTTGATGATCAACTTTAGCTTTATTATTTGCCAAGGATTTTTGGGGAGAACTCTACCGCTTTAGCTTCTTGATTTCCTCTCCATTTCTATAGTGTCATAGTGAGTTTGCCTTTATTCTTTAGACTTATCTGTTAATATTCTTAGTATTAATCATTCAGCTCTATAGACGGTATGTGGCACTATGTACGACCCTTTCTTGATAAGATGTAGCATCACAGGCCTTTGGCATTTATTTTCCTTCATACTTTCATCATTGGTTCATCATTTTCCCAGCATTTAATACTTACGGCATCCTTTATCTCGACATTTGTCAGTATCAGTGTCATGCTTTTCGGCATTAATCAATAGCGGAATCATTCTCTAGTTTTGACATAAATTCCTTTGCTTATATCCTTTGGAAATTATATGGATAACACTATTTATTTCCTATAGTTATATGTGTCATGTCAACCTAGTTGCAGTCGATGTATAAAATCTAACAGGCATCAATTTGTGTCAGCCGATCAAATTTGGTACATCGACTAGAGGTAGTGTACTTACATAGTGTGTATATCTCATGCCTTATGGATGGTGTATGGAAGCACGCTGTGTAGAGTGAAATCCCACTCGTGCTGGTAGACGAGCTCCGACAAATAATGGAATAGTGTGCCAGATTGAAATTGTAAAATTAGGAACTAAATTAATAATCCTGAATTGATCCATTGCGAACTTGAACTTTAACTCTCGATCGACATATCCCCAAGAGACTGTGCAATCTATTAAGAATGAAGGCACTTCGACTAATGAGTGCGAGCATTGATGAAATGTGTATTTTAGGGCTTATCAATGCTTAAGTCCATTGGAATCTCTAAGTTATTGATAAGGATTCTATTGAGAAATCCCTAAATTAATGGATTTGCTCTTGGAATTGCTTCAACCAAGGGAGGACTAAATATCCCATCTTAATTTTCCACCACCAAACCGACCCATTCCTTGTTCCATCTAAGTCTATATCGGTCCTTCCCTCATCCCTACATCTTCACCTCGACAATCTCGAAGAATGGTTAGCAATGAACGATTGTAGACATCGACGATTTAAAGGGGTGGTTAATCTATCATGGTGATTTGGATAAGGAAATGACAGCAACAAAGGTATTGATGCGAGATGGTGTATGACATCAAAGTAATGGATGTACCTTGGGTCGATGGAAGGAAAGATCAGTGAAAAATTAGAGCTCTGAATTGTTGATTTTGTAAAACCCTAAATCGAGAGAGTCGAGGAAGAGAAAGTAGGTCAAAGGCAGAGGCAAAGTGAGAAAATATTTGTTAAGTATTCAGTTTTAAATGGATTCTAGGTATCGATTGGTACCTATCCAGATAGTTTAAAATAAAATGAATGGAAATAAATGGAAAATGATGATGGAAAAGGATGCATCTACCTGACTAAGGACCAAAAGTAACTTTTGGATAGTTCTCAGTGACAAAAGGAATGAATAAGCTTTCTATAGCCAAAATTACTATATTATATCTATTAAAAAGACATGAGTCGACAACTATATGGAAATGAAATGTCTGGATTCCCAATGAATATAGTGTTCATGGAAGCAGTTCGATAATAGAATCATCGATGTAGATCTGAATTCAACCTGTAACGCTCCAGAATTTCAATAATAAAAAAATTAATTGAAAAGGGCATTTAGTAACTTTAGATAAGACTGAAAAACAAAATTTCTACAAATGAAGGAATTTGAAAAATATAAATTTTCCATTACGTCAATTAAATTTTCCTACCACAAATTCATATATAAAATGTCAGAAAAATACAACGAATAAAGGAGATACAGACTATTTATTATAACGTGCATTTCGAGGCAAAACGAGTCGGACCGTGATGGACTTAGGGGGATTTGGGGTTTTGGGCCAATAAATGGGAAAAGTTATAACCCTAATTCTCCCCATCCTTCATTCTCCTTCATCTTATAGTCCTTGCCCAACCTAAACTCACTCCATTCTTTTTCTCCTCCTTCTTTATATCTAAATCAAAATTCTTCAAATAAGCTATGAAAATAAATAAAAAGGGAAAAGAAATCTAATCCAAACCTTAGAAAATCAAATAGAAGGAGGGACTAAATTAAATCAAATCAAAAAAGAGAATTTGGATATTTCTACCAAATTAAATCTTTATGAAATATCCTTTATATACATATATATACATATATACATACATACATACATACATACATATATATATATATAAGTTTTGAGATATGATTTCAAATTTTATTTGATGGTTTAAATTGAACATTTACATGAATTGGATAAACTAAAAAACCTTAGACTATCACTTTGATAATGAAATTGATATAAATTGGGGGAAGGTTAATTTGGATTAGTTTGACATCTATGTAATTTATCCTAGGCTTTGTAGAAATGATTGATAAAATAATTCTATAACCATTAAAGATGAATATAATTTAGTTTGTGAATATATCAATCATAGTGTAGTTTATATGATTGAAATGTAATATTTATATTGAAAGTGGATTATAATCGAACTGAATGAATTTATAATCTTTGGAGCATACTATTACTATATGATGTTAGTGAGTATGAATAAATAAAAGAATGAGTCTAAAATGAATACTACATCATATTCGAAGTTCGAAAATAAGATGGGATGAAAACGTAAACAAAGTTGGTTGAAGTAATGAAGTTTGGAGCATCGGAACGCATGCTATAGGCGAGGAGTTGATAGGAGAAAAGTTCCAGTCGATTGGTGAAAAGGCAAAAAGAACCCGAAAAGAAGCGAAGTTTGAGTTGATTGGAAATGATGTTCCAATCGACTAATAAAATAGACTGGTGCCTACTATAGGCGTCCAGTCGTCCAGTTTCTGGCTTTGTTAATGTTTTGGAGTTTACGTAGCTTCATGATGCTGTATAACATGGTACTCTACATGGGCATGCAATTTTATCATAATTGAGTGTTGTTACTATTACTGTTAGCGCCATAATTGGACCTTTCAGTAGATAAACCATCAGGAGAATGGAAATATCCATATTATTAGGTCATATATTGTTCGGCCGATGTACCTAAAGGGACACGATTTGTTGTTCGATCCTCATATGCTATCAGTTGAAGAAATGGAGCTTAGGAAGGTTGACCATTAATATTGTATACTCGATGCTTTGATAGGTATACTTGATGGGTGCCTTGGTGTTTTACCATTGAGATTGTTTACTTAATGTGGAGTTAGACGGTGAACCATCAAGGCTATATACTCGATGTATTATATTGTATAAATGATTTACCATCGAGACCGTATACTCCACATATTATTATGTTTACCCATTTTTGGAGTGTCAAACCTTCGGGGGGCATCCATAAGGGGTGTTATTGGGTTGTTAGTGTATTACAGTTTGTTATGCTATATTGTGTCAGTTGACTAATTTGTTAGATGTAGTACACAAATACAAATAAACACCCTTAGGTTGTGTGGATTATAAAGGAAAATTATCTTCCTGTTAGCACCATGTCACTAGTTATAATTCTTACTCACCTGATTATGTCTAACCCCTGTATTTTCCCTCTTTATACCTACGTCCACATGATAGGATAATAGAGTAACGTGACATGAGGGAGTAAGATATGTGAAGGTGGCGACCATGCATATTGGGTTTACTTTATTTAATGTCATTCCATATTCATCTTATTACATTTTTAACCCTATTCATTATTATATTTGCAATTGGATATTATCGATAACTTTGTTTAATTATTTCTTGTATCGATCATTATTGTTTTAAAACAGAGATAATTTGTTATTTTGATTACTTATATTTTTCCCTTTGCTATAAGATTTAAAATTGTAAAATGTTTAAATTTTTTATCTATCTTTGTAACATATACCCAAACCATAATGATCCATACTTCTTGGAATGACATGAGTTCGAACGTCACTCTTAAGCATTGAATAACTTTGTGTGGAAGTGATGGTTGT
Organism: Allium fistulosum; assembly: GCA_030737815.1. Taxonomy (NCBI): domain Eukaryota; kingdom Viridiplantae; phylum Streptophyta; class Magnoliopsida; order Asparagales; family Amaryllidaceae; genus Allium; species Allium fistulosum. Next base: position 1,283,971,325 of record CM060903.1, on the reverse strand, counting down.
TACACAATCAACTGTCTAGGATAAAAGCATGTTTTGTGTTCACGGGTTATACTTCGGTGGAAAGTGATCTAGTATATTCACAAGCAATATCTAGGAACTATACTATGAAATGATGAAGGAATGGATGTCAGACTTAAAGACGACCAAGTGCAGAAATTCTATTGAAATATAAGAGGAAAATAAAAAAGTCAACGGTTTGGTACCGATCCATAAAATTGTTATAACTTCCCCAAATTCTTAGTGGTAATGAAGATATCCATGGAAGGAGTAAGGCAGAGAAATTTGACCAAGTCTATGGATCGATATTGATCCATAGATTCCCCTATAAAGTCAATGTTCTTAGTGAATACAAGCTTAGAAACGTTAAAGGAAGATTGTCTCAAGAAAGGAAACCTCAATACTTATAGAAAATCGGAATAAACACAAGTTATAACCAAAGTTGTGAATCAGCACCAATCCATCAAGATTTTGGAATTTGGTCTACTTTTCTACCATTATTATGGATCTAACTGTTTGATAAATTTTATTGCTATTGGGCGACATAAAAGCCCAATTACAGCCTACTACAGCAATAACTATGGGACCATCAACAAAGACAATCATTGAATTTTACTTACTTGTATATAGGGAAACCTTGTGTAACATCCCCTATCTGGAGGCCCGAAGCTAAGCGCTACAGATGTTGAAGTCATCCATAGTATTAACTTCCGGTGACAAAATACGGCAATGTTAATGGTATCCATAATATCAGAAGCACATGAATATGAAACAAAATCACAGATTTAAAAAAACAACTTTTCTGATTACATTTCACAAAATATGTTTCATATTCTGTTACATGATCCCATAATCGTTTTCCAGGTAAATATCAAATATAATTATTACAAAATACGCCAAGAGCGACATATAAAGATGCCCCATTAGTAGATCAGAGTACTATATAAACATAACTGTCTTAATTACAACACAACGGACTAAAATAAAATAAAGCAGCAACTCCTAAATAGCTATCCGTCAGCCACATGCTTGTCTCTTGAAGCTTTATTCGTCAACCTACTAAAGGCCTGTAAAACCTCAACCCTCAGCCTACTCAAATCAGTTTTGAGCACCAGAGAGTTTAAGGGGAAAACATCAACTTCGAGTAAGACATAAAGCCTGATATGAATAATACTATACATCTCGATTATTTGATATTAAGTGAGACCACGCCGCTTAGCGGAAAGGGTTTCCCCTCACTAATATCCTTTTAAAACAGATTTTTTGCAAACCTTTATCCTGCAACCAAAACTGGTTAAAACCGTAAAGCATTATTATGTAAACATACATATCAGGTAACAAATGAACTATCTGTCCGAACACTATAGTTATGTTTGGCTAACAACTAACCTTTGGCTGACTCGGGCCTACCAGACAATATAATCAAAATAATCTAATATATGTTAGACACTCCTCTTCTGGATGGTCTGTCCCTAACTATCTGTAAAATACTCCTCTTTTGGACGGTCTGTCCCTAAATTAACATCTCCCAAGGTCACCTGATCCTAATGGTTTTGCGGGCTCACCAATAACCTATCTGTATATAAATATATATTCCCTTTTGTGTGTAACCATAATTTTATTCTTACCTATGACACAGCCTTACACACTGGAATTTTGGACTAAATTAGCTGGGGCTAATAGCTAATGTATAGGGCGCGACCTTATACCAGTCCCACCTAGTATTCTAATATCTGAGTCATTTTACTTAAGGTAATCTTCCCTTAAAGTTTCCTTGAAAATCTTTTCGTCTCAAATTGATTTAAAACCTTTAAACCAAACTTAAACAAAGAAAATATATACTCTATGCTTTACTCAAAATCACCTTGCCATGTTATATATATACTTTACTCAAATCTTTGTTGATGAAAACATTTTAACCTTTGAAAGTACCCCTTTCGAATCCATTGAAAGTACCCCTTTCAAAACCAAGTAAAACCATTCTTTCACCTAGGCCGAATGGCCAAAACATTCCTTTTGAAACCATTTAATCTCCCTTTCGAAAACATTGAAAAACCATTCCTTCGAAAGCATTAAAACCTTAGACATCCTTCTTCAAAACCTTTAAACATTACCTTTCGAATACATTGGAAAACATTTCCTTTTAAACCTTTCAAAACCATTGGGGAACCATCCCTTCGAAACCATTCTTTAAAACCTTTCAAAAGCAATAAAGCTTCAAATCTTTGAAAAGCCTTTGGGTTTAAGTAAAACATATGGAAACACCTTTCGAAACCATTAAAAATTAACTCATTCGAAACCATTTGGGTTCTACCTTCAACAGAGCAAAAGGGCCATAGAACATTTAAGTCAAAAGCATTGTTTCGAAAGCATTTCCTAAGCAAAGAAGTGATGGTGTCCAAACCAACCTTCCAAATGCATTGGAGAAGCATCTAAGTTTTAAAAGCAAAGTATACCTTCCAAAACCATTGGCGTTGAAAGGTAGAAAAGCGGCAGCTAAGGGGTTTCGATGCCGATGAAAGTGTTTACTTAAAACAAGAGGCAACCCATTCGAAACCTTTCCTTTAAAACATTTTACTGAAATGAAAGCCAACTAAGTCAAAATCATACCCTTCGAAAGCAAAGCAGGCGCGTTTTCATTTAAAAGCAAAGACACGCTTTGACCCCTTCGGAACCTTTGGTCTCGAACTAGTGCCTTCCGCCTTAGTCCAATTCACTCTTTACCGAGTTATTAATACTATGTGCATTGGTTTCGATTGCATGGAGGTGGCAGTACTTGGTCGGAACCCTGTGTCGAAAGTGGCGAAACATGCTAAAAGCATGTAAAAACTGGATTTTACTTTAAAAAGAATTTATTTTCAACTAACCTGCCTTGTTTGTCAAAATATTATTGGTTGCAAATTTTCTTTTCTAAAAGTGCTGCCAATATTTCAGAAATAAACAATTTAATTTATTTATAAAATACCCCTTCTCCTTTTATAAATATATAAAACATTCAAGTCCCATACCATAAATAATTTTATATATTCATCAAAACACTTAGGAAAATTCTACAAAAATTCTAGAAAATCATTTTTAATATGTTTTCTAACATACATCAATTCCATACCCAAAATATTAATTATTTAGCCGTAAATTATTTAGAACCCAAATAATCATTTTCTACACTAGAAAATTAATATGAGATCCACATTAATTCAGAAAATTATGAAAACTGAAACACATCTCTAAAATATTATTTCTGATCTGTATCTAAAATTGCAAGGCATTTGGATGTCATTAAATAAAGTTTTGACATTAAAATGTATCATAAAATCTATGTGAACATGTATAAATCATCAACAAGCATATATAAATATTTAATCATTCAAATACATGGCATAATCATGCAACATACTTCAGATTCATCTTAAAACCGAAAACAATTAAAAAATGAGACGTAGTCATTATTCACCTTAGCTTTTGAGATTATGGAGTTTGATATTTGAATGGACCTAAGTTGATTAAGCTTCCCCTTGATTCTTTTATTTTCCTCTAGTTGCTTGTAATGGTGGCCGGCGTCTTTGTTTAATTTTTGCAAATGATTTGAATGTGAGGATACATGGCTCAGGGTTTAGGGTATTAGAATGCTCGTTTTCCTATTTTCCCTCACCTATTATGCTTAACCATTTTATTTTAGTTCATTTGTCATCAAGGCATGGCTACCCCTTATTAATTACAAATCTCAATCCCCCAATCACCACATTATTTTATTTAATTTAGCTAATTAAATATCCTAAATAATGTTACTAAAAATATGGGATGTTACAATCTCCCCTCCTTAAAGAGTTTCGTCCTCGAAATTACGATAAGGTACACAACAGAACAATCAAAGGTAAAACATACCATCAAACAAATCAGGATAAGCGTCTCTAATCCTGCTCTCAATCTCCCAAGTACAGTCCCTCTCATCGTCACTTCACTGAACTCTCACTAATCTGACTATCTTGTTCCTTAGCCTCTTCTCATCTCTCGCGACTATATGAATCGGCTTTCTAACTATAGTCAAGTCTTGTTCTACTACTAAGTCATCTAACATAGTCGGTGCTATAGTAAACTCCGGATCTCTAACACACTTCCTTAGATGAGAAACATGAAACACATCGTGAACTCCTGCCAAACTGCTCGGTAACTCTACTCTCTATGGTCGTTTCCCGATCCTTTCTACAATAGGAAATGGTCCTACAAACTTGGTGCCAACTTCCCTGATTTACTGAATCTAATCACACCCTTCATCGGTGACACCTTAATAAAAACATGATCTCCAACAGATAACTTTAAGTCTTTTTGTCTTCTGTCTGCATAACTCTTCTGCCTAAATGGAGCTTCCTTCATCCTAGCTTGAATCAACTCAATCTTCTATGCAGCTTCTCTAACCAAATTCGGACCAAGAACCAACCTATCCCCGGTCTCTAACCAGCAAACCAGTGATTTGCATGGCCTTCCATACAAATCTTCAAACAGTGCCATCCCTATACTAGTCTGATAACTATTGTTATATGAAAACTCGACTAAGTGTAGATGGTCTTCCCATAATTCTCAAAAATATGACACACAAGCTCTTAACAAATCCTCTAAGACTTTGTAAAATCTTTCTGTTTGCCCATTGGTCTATGAATGGTAAGTGGTACTCATCTTGAGCTTGGTTCCTAAAATCTCCTGTAGACTCTTCCAGAACTCGCTAATGAATAAGGAATCTCTATCACTTACTATACAACTAGGAATTCCATGAAGTCTAACTATATTCTTCATAAATAACTTAGCTAAAACATGTGCCGTTCTAGTTGACTTAACTGGAATGAAATGGGCACTCTTGGCCAATCTATCCACTATGACCTATATACTTTCATATTCTTTATTAGATCTTGGGAACCCGTCTATAAAATCCATAGAATTAATCCTATTTCCATATCGAATTATTTAATGGTTGTAGCAACCTACTTGGCTTCTGATGTTTGGATTTTACCAGTTGACAGTTCAAGCACTGCTTCACCCATAAGCCAACATCCCTCTTCATTCCTTCCCAAAAGAAACTTCTCTTTATATCATGATACATCTTAGTTCCTCTTGGATGAATAGTGAACTTCGAACGATGGCACTCCTCCAAAACTTCCTTCCTCATGCCTCCTACATTCGGAACATATAACCTACCTTTCTTTCTCAACCACCCATTCTGGTCAAGACTAAAATCCTTCAAGTCATCGCTCTTCGTTCCTTCCTTCAACTTCTTGATCCGTTCATCCAACACTAGATCCTCCTCAAGTTTAGAAGCAATCCTTTCAATCATTACTGATCGAACTTCTATACAAGATAACATAGCAAATCCTTCACTAGATCCGGCCTCAGATCTCCACTGAACTCTACAAGTCGACAACGCTTCCAAATCTTTCCACTCTGCTATCATTACCAACACTACATTTTGATGCTTTCTGCTAAGTGCATCTGCAACTTTGTTGCCCTTTCCTGGCGTGTACTCAATACCAAAGTCATAAGCGGCTAAAAACTCTAACCACCTCTGTTGCCTCATATTCAGCTCCTTCTGAGAGAACAAATACTTCAACGACTTATGCTCTGTATAAAACTCAAACCTCTGTCCCAAAAGGTAATGTCTCCACACCTTCATAGCAAAAATCACTGCAGCCAACTCCAAATCATGCGTTGGATATCTAACCTCATGCGATCTAAGCTGTCGAGAAGCATGGGCAATCACTTTACCTCTATGCATTAACACAGCTCCTATTCTAGCTCCACACGCATTCATATATACTACCAAATCCTGATTTCCCTAGGGAACAAATAATACAGGTGCATGGGTCAATAAGTGTTTCAAGCTCTGGAATTCTTCCTTACACTTATCAGTCCACACAAACTTCACATCCTTTCGCATTAGCTTGGTCATCGGTGTTGCTATCCACGAAAAATCCTTAATGAATCTCTGATAATATCCAGCCAATCCAAGAAAACTTCTAATCTCAGTCACTGTCTATGGTCTCTTCTAATTATTTATAGATTCGATCTTATCTGGATCGACTGACAACCCCTTCTCTGAAACCACGTGACCAAGAAAACTTCACTTCCTTCTTCCAGAAATGACACTTTGAAAACTTCGCCTTCAGCTGATTCTGCCTCAGCGTCTCAAGCACAACTCTAAGATGAACTTCATGCTCCCTTTCATCCTTAGAGTATATCAAAATATCATCTATAAAAACCAACACAAAGATATCCAAGTACTCTCGGAAAATTCGGTTCATCAAATACACAAAGAATGCTGGCACATTAGTTAGTCCGAATGACATCACTAACCATTCATACGATCCATATATTGTCCTATATGCCGTCAAAGGAATACTATCCTCTGCTACTCTAAGCTGATGAAAACCTGTTGCCAAATCCAACTGAGAAAATACCTTGGCTCGACTCAACTGATCGAACATCGTCAATTCTAGGCAACATATATCGATTCTTTATCGTTTTCTCATTCAACTTACGATAACCGATACATAACGTCAACGATCCGTCCGGCTTCTTAGCAAACACTGTGGATGCTCCCCAAGGTGAACTACTAGGTCTAATAAAATTCTTTCCTTCTAGATCCACCAACTACACCTATAGCTCCCTCATCTCTGTAGGTGTCATCTTACTTGGCGGTCTACTCACCGGTTCTGCTCCAAGCACCAAATCTATCCGAAACTCAATAGCTCATTTCGATGGAAATTCTACTACAGGCTTGAAGACATCCGCAAATTCTCTAACCACGAAAATGCGATTCAACTCATCTTCCAACTCTACTACACCCAACAAAGCATTCACCTCATAGTTAGGGCTTTCTACGGTATATACAATCTGATCACTACAGTCTGGGTGTCTAAGCGATATTTTCCTATCGTGGCAAAATATCCTAGCATCATACTTACTTAACCAATCCATACCCAATATTATTCCAAACCCGACAGAGTCAAATACATGCAAACTAAAAACAAATGTATGACCTAGCAAATTAAACTCTAAGTGGTCACACTTCATCCCAAGTGTCGATACCCTCCTATCGGATTTGCAACCCTAAAGGAGGTAACTAAGTATGTGGGTTCTAGGTTAAGCTTATCTACCAAAAAACAAGATATAAAAAAATGCGATGCACCAGTATCAAACAGAACTCTAACAGACATACCATGAATCTGAAGCGTACCTCCCAACACTGCCTTTCCTTTCTCCTGCGCTGTTGGTCCTGATGTAGCAGGCTCCAATGCAACTACCTTTCCCCTTCCATCCCTAGTGAGTTCATTGCATTGATTCTTATAGTGGCCAATCTGATCACAGTTAAAAAATCTGGTGTTCTTCTTCCCGATCACTTCCTACACCTTTCCAGGACGACACTCATTCGCAAAATGCCCCTTCTTCTCGCACTTGAAGCAAACAACCTCAGACTTTCCCTTCTTTGCTGCTCCACCTTTCTAAGCACCCTTCTTATGAAAGAACTTCCTCTCCTGGACTTTCCTAACCTAGACCTCCTTCGCCTTACTCTTCTCTAGATAAGCAAGCATCTCCTCGTGTCTCAAAGCCATCTCTACAGCCACATCACAAAAGGTCTCTGATATGAGGTAAGGTAGCCCTTGCCAACTCAGGCTTTAACCCCCTGATAAACTTCTCATTCCTCTTCAACACAGTATCCACAGTAGCATACCCATACCTAGCCAACTCCTTAAATCTTCTAGCATACTCCAAAACAAACATCTCCCCCTGCTTCAACTCAGCAAACTTCCTAAGAAAAGCTGATAGCGCCATCACTGACATGAACCTCTCCTGAAATCTTCTCCAAAACTCAGCCCATGTCATCTCTTCCTCATTTACTCCAGCCGTCACACCATTCCACCAAAATAAAGCTGCTCCCTAAAGCTGTCTTGAATCTTGCCTCCTCTTTTGCTCAACATTGAGCCCCATGTCTATAAAGATCCTCTTACAATGCAGCAACCAGTTCTCCACTTCTATAGCATCCTCGGTTCCAATAAAGGGCTTCCCTCCAAGCCTAGCATAACCTCTACTCAAAATAGCATAATGGTTGATCATCGGAGCTTCCTGAACTCCTACTCCAGCATTCCCTCTAACCATTCCAGTCACAACACCCGCCTGCATCATATTCATGAAAAACGGATACATGGCTCCCATATCCACTTGTGGTACTCCAACACCAACATTCCTTGCTTGTGCTTGACCTTGGTTTCTCCTAATATTTGGTCTGGCATTTCCATTTTTGGTGGTGCTTCCGCTAAGATTCACTCTTCCACTTCCAGCATCCATATTTGTATTCAAGCCTCATGAGATACAGAAGAATAGCCAAAGAGAGATAGGGAACTAAAGATATAGCGTATACTTATATATAGCAAATACAAGTACGTTACTATAGCATTATTCCATACCCCAATCTTACTCTAATTCCTTAGGACTAGGTTTTCAAAAATCATTTTTAGTAAAAGTTTTCACAAACCTATGCACTAATACGAAGTTGTAACATCCCCTTTCTGGAGGCCCGAAGCTAAGTGCTACAGATGCTGCAGTCATCCATAGTATTAACTTCCGGTGACCAAATATGGCAATGTTAATGGTATCCATAATACCATAAGCACATAAATATGAAATAAAACTTAAATTTCACAAAAACAACTTCTCTGACTACATTTCACAAAACATGTTTCATATTATATTACATGATCCCATAATCGTTTCCCAGGTAAAGATAAAATTTAATTATTACAAAATACGCCAAGAGCGACATATGAAGATGCCCCCTTGGTTGATCAGAGTACTATATAGACATAACTGTCTTTATTACAGCACAACGGACTAAAATAAAATAAAGCAGCAACTCCTAAATAGCTATCCTTTAGCCACCTGCTCATCTCCGGAAGCTTTATTCTTTAACCTACTAAAGACTGTAAAACATCAACCCTCAGCCTACTGAAATCAATTTTGAGCACCTGAGAGTTTAAGGGGAAAAACAAAACTTCGAGTCAGACATAAAGCCTGGTGTGAATAATACTATACATCTCGATTATTTGATATTAAGTGAGACCACGCCACTTAGCGGAACGTGGTTCCTCTCATTAATATCCTTTTAAAACATATCTTTTGCAAACCTTTATTCTGCAACCAAAACTAGTTAAAACTGTAACACATTGTTATGTAAATATACATATCAGGTAACAAATGATCTATCTATCCGAACACTATAGTTTTGTTTGGCCAACTACTAACTTTTGGCTGACTCGGGCCTACGAGACAATATAATCAAAATAATCTAACACCTGTTAGATACTCCTCTTTTGGACGATCTATCCCTAACTATCTATTAAATACTCCTCTTCTGAATGGTCTATCCCTAACTCAACATCTCCCAGGGTCACCTAATCCTAATGGTTTTGCGGGCTCACCAATATCTTATCTGTATAAAAACATATATTCCCTTTTGTGTGTAATCATAATTTTAGTCTTACCTCTAACAAAGCCCTACACACTGGAACTTTGGACTAAATTAGCTGGGGTTAATAGCTAATGTACAGGGCGCGACTGTATACCAGTCCCATCTGGTATTCTAATATCTGAGTCATTTTACTTAGGGTAATCTTCCCTTAAATTTTCCTTGATATTTTTTTCATCTCAAATTTATTTAAAACCTTTAAACCAAACTTAAACAAGGAAAATATATACTCTATGCTTTATTCAAAATCACCTTGCCATGTTTATGTATATACTTTACTCAAATCCTTGTTGATGAAAACATTTTAACCTTTGAAAGTACCCTTTCGAATCCATTGAAAGTGCCCCTATCGAAACCAAGTAAAACCCTTCTTTCAACTAAACCGAAAGGCCAAAACATTCCTTTCGAAACCATTCAATCTCCTTTTCGAAAACATTGAAAAACCATTCCTTCGAAAGCATTAAAACCTTAGACATCCTTCTTCGAAACCTTTAAACATTACCTTTCAAATACATTGGAAAATCTTTTCTTTCAAACCTTTCGAAACCATTGGAGAACCACCACTTCGAAACCATTCTTTAAAACCTTTCGAAAGCAATAAAGCATCAAACCTTTTGAAAGCCTTTGGGTTCAAGTAAAAAATGTGGAAACACCTTTCGAAACCATTAAAAGTTAATTCCTTAGAAACAATTTGGGTTCTACCTTCAACAGATCAAAATTATCATAAAACATTTAAGTCAAAAGCACTCTTTCGAAAGCATTTCCTAAGCAAAGAAGTGATAGTGCCGAAACTAACCTTCCGAAAGCATTGGAGAAGCGGCTAAGTATTAAAAGTAAAGTATACCTTCCGAAACCATTGGCGTCGAAATGCAGAAAAGCGGCAGCTAAGGGGTTTCAACCCCGAAAAAAGCATTTACTTAAAACAAGAGGCGCAACCCATTCAAAACCTTTCCTTTAAAAAATTTGACTCAGCCGAAAGCCAACTAAGTCAAAAGCATACCCTTCGAAAGCAAAGCAGGCGCGTTTTCATTTAAAAGCAAAGACACGCTTCGACCCCTTCGGAACTTTTGGTCTCGACCTAGTGCCTTCCGCCTTAGTCCAATTCACTCTGTACCGAGTTATTGATACTATGTGCATTGGTTTCTATGGCATGGAGGCGGCGGTACTTGATCGGAACCCCTATGCCAAAAGTGGCGAAACATGCTAAAAACATGTAAAAACTGATTTTTACTTTAAAAAGAATTTCTTTCCACTAACCTGCCTTGTTTGTCAAAATATTATTGCTTGCAAATTTTCTTTTCTAAAAGTGCTGCCAATATTTCAGAAATAAACAATTTAATTTATTTATAAAATACCCCTTCTCCTTTTATAAATATATAAAACATTCAAGTCACATGCCTTAAACAATTTTATATATTCATCAAAACACTTAGGAATATTTTACAAATATTTCAAAAAATCATTTTTAATATGTTTTCTAACATACATTAATTCCAGACCCAAAATATTAATTATTTAGCCGTAAATAATTTAAAACCCAAATAATCATTTTCTAGACTAGAAAATTAATATAAAATCCACATTAATTCAGAAAATTATGAAAATTGAAACTCATCTCTAAAATATCATTTTTGATCTGTATCTAAAGTCGCAAGGCATTTGGGTGTCTTTCAATATGGTTTTCACATTAAAACATATCATAAAATCTATATGAACATGCATAAATCATCAGCAAGCATATATAAACATTTAATTATTCAAAAACATGGCATAATCATGCAAAATATTTTGAATTCATCTTAAAACCGAAAAGAATTATAAATATGAGATGTAGTCATTATTCACCTTAGCTTTTGAGATTTGATTGGACTTAAGTTGATTAAGCTTCCCCTTGATTCTTTTATCTTCCTCTAGTTGCTTCTAATGTTGGCCGACCTCTTTGTTTAATTTTTGCAAATGATTTGAATGTCAGGATACACGGCTAAGGGTTTAGGGTATTAGAATGCTCATTTTCCTTTTTTTCCTTCACCTACTATACTTAACCATTTTATTTTAGTTCATTTGTCATCAAGACTCAACTTCCCCCTATTAATTACAAATCTCAATCCCTAAATCATCACATTATTTATTTAATTTAGCTAATTAAATATCCTAAACAATGTTACTAAAAATATAAGGTGTTACACATTGCCATTACCATTTTTGGATTGAATCTCAAATTGTACTTGTGATTTTAGCCGATCTAGATTTGTTGATGCCAAAATGGATCAACATCCAAGATTGAGTTGTAGGGAACCTGTATGACCTAGATCCAGAAGATAGTATTAAAAATAATAGAAAAAGATGAAAGAGACACGAGATTTTTATAGTGGTTTGGCAATCTCTGTCCTATGTCCACTTTGTAATCTTATTGATTATGGATCTAAGATAGTATGTATGAGATTATAAGGAATTAGAGTCGCAAGTGCAAGAAGTTGACAGGTTCTAAGACTTAACTGCTAAGAGTAGCTGCCTTGGCAACTATTGTGAGGGAGAAAGATAATGAAGAGAAATGGAGTCCCAGATCCAAAACGAAGAAGAAAGAGCAGGTAGAAGATTTGAGTCGGAGTTAACCTAACTTGGTGTTCGACAAGGTCATTTGTGCATTTGCTTCAGGCTTCGCTTGGAGTCATCCAAAGGTTGGAGTGCTTGGAGTCTGACCTGAGAGTTTTGTATGTCCGACTCGAGTTCCGTTAGGTAATAATTGCTTGGAGTCTGACCTGAGTATTTTGTGAGTCGAACCTCAGTTCAGCTCAGTAACGATCACTTGGAGTTTGACCTGAGAGATTTGTGAGTCGGACATGCAAAACTCTCAGGTCAGACTCTAAGCAATCATCACTAAGTATATAACTCGATGCCGATCCTTTTAACTCAGTAATGAGTTATTTTTCTTATGTCCGACTCATAAATTTCTCAAGTTAGACCCTAAGCAATTGTTACTAAGCAGAACTCGGGTCTGATTCATAAAACTCTCATGTCGGACTCCAAGTAATCGTTATCAAGCAGAACTCAGGTCAGACACACAAAACTCTTAGGTTGAACTCTAAGAACTCCAACCTTTGGACGACTCCAAGCGAGCCCTGAAGCAAACGCACAAATGACTCGGTTGAACACTAAGTCAGCTTAACCCCAACCGGAGCTCATATTTTCACCGAAATTGAGGCGAAGGTGAGATAAAGACGAAACAACTTGAAAACTTGGGGCGGACTTAAAAGAGGCATGAAAATGACTCAGAAAAATTTCAACCAGAAATGTGCTAAGGTAGTAATCTTGGCACCGGCCTATTTAACTCGGGGATGAGTTAGTTTTACCGTTCAATTTTTCACTCCAACTTCATATAAGTTATTATCTACCTCCTTCACATGCAACAAGTAATTTTCAAGAGTTTTGAATACCAATTCCAAGAGTTGAAGAGATGAGAGCTAAAATGGCAAAATAAACCAAGTGATGAAGGAACGATCATCAAAATAAATTAACAATTGATGAAAACAACATGTGACACACTAATATTGAATTAGAAGAATGATACAAAGAGTTGGAGTTATTTCCAACTAAGGAAATAACTCGGTAAGCCTGCTTGCAATAGAATCCAGCCATCAGCCCAAAGTTGCTCAAGAAGTTTGGGGGTCCACCGTGTTATAAAAATAACTCGGGGTAGAGTTATATAACTTGGGGTTGTGTTATTTTGACTTGTTCAAACTTGACTTTGTCAATTTTATTACTTTTCTATCCTCTTGTTGAGTTGGACCATGTTGTTTTCATCGATTATTGGTTGATTTTGGTGATCGTTCCTTCATCACTTGGTTTATTCTATCGTTTTAGCTGTCATCTCCTTAACTCCTGGGATTGGTCATCCAAAACTCTTAAAAATCACTTGGTCACATACAAAAGAGGTAGATAATAACTCGTGTGAAGTTGGAGTGAAGAATTGAATGGTAGAAATAAGTCGGCCCCAAGCTAATTAGGTCGGTGCTGACTTATTTCCTTAGCCCATTTTTGGTTGAAAATTTTCCAAGTCATTTTCATATCTCTTCTAAGTGTTCTTCCAAGTTTTCGAGTTGTTTTATCTTTGTCTTCACCTTCATCTTGACGTCAGTGAAAATTATGAGCTTCGGATCGAGGTTAACCTGACTTGGTGTCCGACCGAGTCGTTTGTGTGTTTGCTTCAGGCCTCGCATGGAGTCGTCCAAAGGTTGGAGTGTTGGGAGTACAACTTGAGAATTATGTTTACTCGACTCGAGTTTTGTTCGATACCTATTGTTTGGAGTCCGAACTGAGAGATTTGTGAATCAGAACTAAATTCTGATTAGTAATGATTGCTTGGAGTCTGACCCGAGAGATTTGTGAGTCAGACTTCAAAAAAAACTCGGTACCGAGTTAAATGGATTGGCCTTGAGTTATATAGTGACGACTGCTTCGAGTCTGACTAGAGAGTTTTGTGTGCCAGACCCGAGTTTTACTATGTGAGGATCGCTTGGAGTCTAACTTGAGAGTTTTGGGTGTTATACCCGAGAAAAACAACTCAGTACCGAGTTATTTTTACACTTGAGTTTTTCTTCATTTTTCCTAGGTTCAGCTCAGGAATGACTCAGGTCTAACCCCAAGCACCAAGTAGAAAAACCCAAGTCAACTTTTCTAGCTCATTTTTTGATATTCCCTTTTTCTTTCATTTTTATGATGTTTCCAAAGTCCTTGAATCATTTTGTCTTCTTTCTAACGTTCTAACTTTCGATTGAAATCGGCTTGGTTAGAAACCCGGTTAACACTTGCCTCCAGAGTTTGCTTTCATTGAAAATAAAGCGTGATCTGGATCAAGACAAGTGCTGACTTGCTATCCCTTGATTTTGGATAGTCGTTCAGAAACTGCTTCGAAGCATTACTTTTGTTCAGTAGACATCCCTTTAACTGGTTTTAGTAGTTAGAATTCCATTCTTTGTTGTTCATGCTAGGACAAAATCTATGCTCTGGAGATCATTCCATGCCTTAGACGATCATGCTCTCTCTTTGTTGTATATTGTTTTCATTTTTGCGTTTCTGTTGCCCTCGTTAGAGCTTTTGGCCCCTACCATCAAGTGACATTTATCCAAAGTCGGAGGAATAGTGATCGCTGTTGCGATGATGATGATGGTGATGGTGCATCTGGCTGCTTCTTGGTGGAGTTAGTCGAAGTTTGAGTTGCACTTGACCTATGATGAATCTCAAGCTTGTCTTAGCTCGTATTCATGCTACTTTGGAGACATGTCCGACACTCTATCTTCGGCTAAGTCCTACCAACCCACGGTTGTTCTTGTATTGCCGTTTGCATTTCAATATGACAGTTCACTTTAGGAACAGTCATATTAGATGATTCCATCGCTATGCTTTTCCTTTTTCTTCATTTCCCATGTTCATGGAAAGAAACGTTTCCACGTCACTACGGATAATGGCTCCATTATCGATTACTCATCGATAATGGGTAAGTTTCTATATATAGTATCATTGCACAACACGACTCATTTTTCTACAACAAGAAATCTATCTACACAAGTTGGTCTGTTCATCGTATTCAGGACACATGACTCACAATGCATAGATTAACACTTCTCACTTGTATTGGCCATCGCTCAGAATCTGATTGGTCGACATACATTGACACCCTGTGGACTCTCGATGTTGGTCGGGCAGGTTTTAATTTTCAAAATAAAACATGCCTGACCGAGTTGAATGCCAAGTTTTCTCATTTAGAGTGAATCATCGGTCGTCGTGCTTTAAGCTTGATGGTGGTACGTCTACACCTCTTGAAGCTGGATCCTTCACAACTTAGGCTTCACCTTTTATTCCTTTTACGCCGGGATGATTGATCACAGTCGAATAACAAGGCACAATTGCTCTTACAGTTTTATTGCTAAATCTTCCTCCTTCTCTTAATGAGTTCATGGCCTTATTGGTCTTGGACGAAGAGGGAAGAGCAAGTAGGGATCTCCCGTATCTTGCTGGCCTGTCAGTCTACCTTTTGGTCATATAATCCATACTCTTTGTTTTCACTTTAAATAAGTCGTGTTCCTTTCGACCTATTGTTAGTCGCGAAGAATCACAGTTCTGTGCCGCTCCTTACTGTCTTGGAGCAGCGGTTGGGATGTTCATCCACTTTCTATATGATCTTTGCCATGAACTAAATCCTATTCATAGAAGTTATTTTTCAAAATGCCTGACTCTGGGCACTAGTAATAGTTGAATGTTATGGGGGAAAATTATCCAATTGCCTCCAGTCTAAGTGTGTTTTCATGTCCTAATCCTGGATTGGGAAAACCCAACAATACCACCTTTAGATTTCTTTATGATTATGCTTGCTTCTTCTTTACTAAGCATATCCCACTTAGTCGCTAGCATTGTCATGGGAGTTCAATCGTTCACTTGTTTTCGATCTTTAAAAACTAGTGTGTGAATTGTTCTATTTCGAGTATCCTTCTTGACATTACCTACCTTAAGGCAACGGTCGATTCCTGCAAGATAGGGTCGTATAATCCCATCGATCTCTATGTGGTTATTACTTCCCAACGTCACCTATCTTTAGTTGATGACAAGTCCCTGATGTTTTGGGTTGAGTTTCCCTTGGTAGACTTTCATTGCAAATAGTCCAAGTTCTGCATTGCTCCCTATAGCCGAGGAACATTTTCTGCAATATATACCCCTCATTCATATGTTTCAACTGTGAACTAAGTCCTGTTAATGGAGTTTTCTACAACTAAACCGGGCACTAATGTGAGTCAAACATGCGGGAAAAATTATCTAATTGCCCCTAGTGTGATTGTGCTTCCTCGGTCATAATCTTGGTTTAGGAAAGCCTGATAATACTTGTCAACTTTCCATGACAATCGTCGCCTATCATAGACCGAGTGTGTCCAACTTAATCACTTGCACTGTCGTTGAAGTCCGGTCAGGCACTAGCTTTAATCTTCGGAAACTAGCGCAAGAATTGTTCGATTTCGATTATCCTTCCTTTAAGTTGCTTATTTACGGGGAACAATAGAATTTCTTAAGGCTGGTGATTACTCCTTTTCGACATTGCCAATCTCCAGAAACTGGAACATTTCTTAAGGTTGCGGCTAAAAGCCCAGTTGTGCATCGATTTCTATCTCCAGAAACTGGCACACCAATGACTCAATTTCAAGCCTTTCCATACTGAGAAGTTCCTCTCGGTATCTAAAACTTTTTTCTTACTGCTTCCATATGTCTATTTTCCTCCTTTGTCGCGATCATTGCAATGATATTTTCTTGAAGTTTAGGGTTGGAAATCAGGTCGTGCACCATTTTCTATCTCCAGAAACTAGCACACTGGTCGAAAAATAACTCGGTACCGAGTTAAATGGATCGGCATCGAGTTATATATTTAATGATGATTGCTTGGAGTCTGATCCGAGAGTTTTGTGTGTTAAGACTCGCGTTATACGCAGTGACGATTACTTGGAGTCTGGCCTGAGAGTTTTATGAGCTGGACCCGAGAAAAACAACTCAGTACTGAGTAGAAAAATCAACTCAGGTTTTCTTTCATTTTTCCTATGTCCAGCTCAAGCATGGCTCGGGTCCGACTCCAAGCACAAAGTTGAAAACTTAAGTCAACTTTTTTCGCTCATTTCTTTATTTTTCCCTTTTCTTGCCTTTTTATGATGTTCTCAAAGTCCTTAAATCGTTTTGTCTTTGTTTTGACATTCTAACTTCCTGTTGAAATCGGCTTGGTAAAAAACCCAGTTAATAGGAGTGAATCAAGAACCAAGATATATTTGAAGTGGACATAAGCATGGCCAAACCACTATAAAACTTGAGTTTTCATGTTATTTTTTCTTTTCTTCATCAAATTCATATTTTCCTAATGAACTCTTTATTATAACATACAATTCTATAGCTTAGGATTGTCATCCGTAACAAGGCACAACTACGGTGGTATTAGACCAATATTTTGGCTAACATATTGTAAATCACATTAATAATAATGATGTAGTGATAACACAATAAAACTTAAAAATTAAAATTAAAATAATCTAATAAAACAATAAATTTAAATTAATGTTTTAAACATTATTCATGATAAATCTATAAAAAAAATCTAGAGCATCGTGAATAAATTATTATTTTTTTGAAAACTTCCCTTTTACTTCTCCATTCGATGCACCTGTGTAAAACCCCAACTCTAGTGATCAAAATATCAAAGGGAGTTTACCATCCGATAATTCAGATTAATGTGCACGGAAGGAGCGGTCTCTTCTTTACACTATTTTGAGTCGACATGGATGTGTTTCAATACTTGAATACATCTAAAATAGTACGTATCTCGTCTCGATGCAATGCAATTTAAACGGGTTATAGAATTGGGCAATGCAGTTTTAGAGATAATTAAAATTTTCCCAACTAACAATTGGAGTGAATAAAAACAATGAACTTTGTATCATATCCAAAAATATGATACATTATTTTCATATACACAACTCATCACATAAATAAATCAAATCGATCAATACAAAACACAAGAAGAGCAAATATTCGCCATCGTCATCTACTCTAACTGCATATTGTAGCCTGCAAAATAGATACAATCATACAATTGACTTGTAAATCAACCTAAGTCTGACCTGAGGTTGTCAAACAAATAATAAATCTCAACTAAGGTTAGAAATCTAATTGTGAGTGAACCAAGCTCAAATAATAATATAATTACTGAAATATTTGAATATAAAACTATTAGGTTATATACACAAATTTATTAATATCGTCAACACCCATAAATAATTCTAGTAAGATCTATACTCAAAACCATTTGAAAACATATTTCATATTCCTTTTCTTTCAAATCTTTTCCTTGATATCGCTTCAAACAAATTTCTAAATAAATTTTATGAAATAAATTTATTTACGGAAATCCATATATTTAGAAATCGCATAACTAAGTTCTACTTTGCAAATGATGTCAAAATATTGGTTTTGTATACAAATAATTTATCAAAATATTTCCCAATTTGTTTAAAACCAATCTTTACAATATATTTCCCAAATCAATTTGCAAATCTGATTTATCCTAAAATATTTTTCCAAAACATTGTACAAAATAGAATTCCCCCCTTTATCTTTTTAAAATTGCTACTTTTCATTTATTAAAGCCATTTCCAAAATATTCGATAATTTCACCGAACTAGATTTCAAAATACAATATAGTTTCACTAAATCTAGTTTAAACAAATATCCTCACAAGTGAATGCTCATCAAAATAGATCATAACAGATCATAACAAATCATAAAATTACTCATCTACAATCGATACCTAGGGAAGGAACTTTTAAATCCAACCCCTACGATATAGGCTCGGGCATTCCCTTTGAGCGATATCAAAAGAAATAATATTCAAATAGATTATAAAACAAGTAGCAATATTTTAAAAAGGTGAAATTATCAAACCATTTCCAAATGAGGAAATACACAAAATCAATATTTTATGTCTTTTCAATTGAGAATTTTCAATAGTAAAAATAATATCAAAATATCTCTTGTCTATTTTATGCAAAATCTATAAAACAACCTTTTGAATAATTCTTCAAAATTCCTTTTATAGAAAAGTTAGTATAAATAAATCATTCTCCCTTTATAGTTTAAATCCAAATACAAACTATTCTAAAATAAATCCATTTTTTTACAAAAAGCTTTTCTACTTCAAAATAAAAATAAAAATATTAGTACATAATTTTAAATTCAATTCTAATTTAAATTCCCATTAATTTCCACTTGAAAATAATATAAACGCAAATTCAAATTCTCAAAAGAAAATCAAATAAAATTTCTTTCGTATAAAAATTCCATATATTTTATCTATTTCAAATTAATATACCAGTGAGAAATCATTTCAAATAATATTTGCACTTCTATATAAAGCCATTCTTTGTAATTCAAGATAAATTAATATAGTGTTAGCGCCAAAATTGGTCACTAAAACCCAAATCCAATTGAAAGCACCAAATCCCAGTCACAACTCCTAGACTGAATGTATGTAGAGAGTAATAATGTGAAGAACAGTAAAAATTAAAAAGAAAGCAGTAAAGAACAATAGATTTATAGTGGTTCGGCTGACTTCGGCCTACGTCCACTTAGAAGTTTCCTTTTTATTGCTGTAATAATCGATTATAGTTACAAAAATAGCAGAGTAGCCTTAGCCTTAGAAAATATAAAGCAAGAGAGAAGAAAGAAGGTCCCCTCATCTGGAGACCCACATGTTGTATTTATAGGCAAATCCTAAGTAGTTGGGCTTTTTGAATGATCCGGGCCCATCAAGGCCATAGCTGAGCCACCTAGAATGCTGAACCACATATGCCGAGCGAGAATGCCAAGCGAGGTCGCCATGCCGAACGACACTCGTATGCTGAGCCACATGGCCATGCCAAACGACACTCGTATGCCGAGCGAGGGGTTCATGCCGAACGGCATTCGTATGCCGAGTTAGGCTTGGTTTGCCGAGCGAGGTCTGAGGCCAAGCGAGGTACGATGCCGAGCGAGGTAGGAGGCCGAGCGAGGTATGATGCCGAGCGAGGTAGGAGGCCGAGCGAGGTATGATGCCGAGTGGGGTATGAGGCCGAGTGAGGTATGATGAGCGATGTCTACCGAACCACTACCCTATGTCGAACGAGGTATGATGCCAGCGGGGTATGAGGCCGAGTGAGGTATGATGTCGAGCGATGTCTACCGAACCACTACCCTATGCCGAACGACCCTGACTTTTCTGCAATGCCGAACGACATTACCAGGGCCGACCGGCCCTTGACCTCCAGACCGAGCGGCGTATCCTAGTGAACTCCAACCTTTCAAACTGAATCCATCACATTCCAACCTTGACAATCATGAAGTTGACTTAGTTAAATCCTCCTGTCCGTAGCCTTACCGAGAGGTGGGTTAACATATACTATTATTTATATTCAATAAAAATCCAAATATACATATATCAACATCATTTTTAATAATTTCAACTTCTTTCAAAAAGAAATTCAAATATATTTAAAAATAATATTCTTTTGAAACACTATACTAGCTTTAAATATTCTTGTCATATTTTTCAAATAGATAATTCAAATCACTCATTTTAATTTAATTTTTATAGCATCCAAAACAATCAATATATATGGCATATCATTCAACCAATATTCATTTATTTCAAACAATCATCAATCAAACAATCCTACCATCAATTATCTACTGATAGTAATCAAGATACAAAGCCATTATCATTATTTGGATTCAAATCATCACTACATTGAATTAGTATTTATGTTTGCAGGCATCGAATCATTATAATAGCAACTATAAGTAAGAAGCGTTATATATAAAATCACAAAGTGATATTATATTTGCTATTTTTGTCATTCCACTCCTTTCAAGCAACCAAACCATATTTACAATTATTGTATTTAGTTGTATGTGTGTATTTTAGCGTGACATTGAATCAAAGCAATCCTTATAATGTAGAACATCAAAGAAAATAAACTATAGTTGTTTAGAAAATCTAAACGACAAGCTACCTTATTGTAATTCAATAAAAAATAGGTTATACTCACTTTAATTCATTGTCTAGCTATAATTTGCATTCAATCATTTTATATTCAACTCATTTTAAAGTCAATTAGCAAGTTATTACTTCATAGCATTCATCAAAATGAATTAATCAAGGGAATATAGCTATACTTACAACAATAACTGAAAAATCCAATTTTTCTTCTTCTAATATTTTCATTCATCAAAGGTATAGATATATATATAAATATGTGAATTATCACGCACTTCTTCCCTCGTCTCAGTCGCATACACTAGTCTTGAAATCTCCAAAGCATAGCACTATACCTGTGATGATTTACCTTTCTTACACCTACAAAAGACACTTAATACATCCTCGGTATTCATGTGCTGATCATTTAAATGTTCGAAAGACAAGTCATGGGCTATAGAAATTAATAGATAAGAGAAATAAATAACAGATTTTACTACAACATAAGATTCATAGTACAATATCACTGAATAGTACATGAAGTTACTCCAAAATATTACATCAAGTTACAACATGTACTACTCCATTCAGGGACAGCTATAACTATCTGTCCACATCACTACTACTAATACATAACATAGTGGAAATACATAGATAACTACTAGATATACTGAAATCTTCAACTTCATATTGCTCCAAAATGCTCCAAGGTGCTCCATCCAAAACTTGACTACTCGGTTGTCCGGAAAAAAGGGCACCCGGAGTTTAAGGGAAAGAAAAATAAACTTCGGGTTGGACATGGGTCTGGTGTGAGTAAAGCATATGGTTTATCTTTATAAAACTTTAAACAAAGGTATCTTGTAAGGCCACGTCGCAAATAAACACGGACTGGTTTTTACCTTACGATAACCAAACCCTTTCTATATGAAAACTTTAGATATTATCATAATGTTAGGTTTAAAATAAATATGGAATATAGCTGAAATACATGCATCTCACATTCCAGTAGTTGGGCACAACTAGCTCCGTAAAGCTCGTAGTGCAAATGAATTCCAACTATAAAAGGGTAAGGGTCTACCCGCCGAATCCGTACACCTCTAGATAAAATATACGGGAGGCCACAACAATGTTCCACCTCTGCTACTTAGGACCGGCACTATCCCCTTCTCGAGTAGTACTGAATATAATCAACCCTTGTTTGCGATCGACAACCATATAATGGGATCCCAAAGCATACATAAATATCACTCTAGATTTGAAACGATCATACTCTTATGGGTGCGACCCATATAGCCCTGTGGCACATCCCTACATTATTCATTTTTCCAGTTGTGAGGCTTTGACAGGCTACGCTCTTACCACTTCCTCCTAGCAACCCATCTTAGAATACTAATATTGCCCTCTAGGAAATTAATGTAATACTAGCATCCATCCTTACAAGTTTTTCCGTGATCGAACAAATATTCATAGCTTACTACCTTCCATATTGGAATCGTCCTTAGAAAGGATAGTATAACTCCACTGCATACTTCATAACGATCCAATACAAACGTTATTAGTCTGGAATGGTTCGTAATAATCATATTACCAAAAACCAGTATCTCCAAACTAAGCGATAGTTCAGGTAACTCAACTCCGGTTCTCTTGGAAGTATGCACATGTATTTGAGTCCTCACCGGGGAACTCAAACTTACAAACCATACTCCCTGAGTTAAAAATAGGTCAATCATAATAGCGAAAATCTATTATCCAAGGAATCTTATACACAGTTAATTTATGGATAACCATATATTTAATTAAAGGTGAAGCATTTATAGAATTTAAATCTCCCGTATCTATCACGTTTCTGACATTTCGACCTTATCCTACCCTTTTCCTACAGATGAACTCTAAGTCTCAAAGGTAGGCAGTTAGCCTACTCATCGACTTTTAGTGCTAGCTATGGAATGACTTACTTCCTACAAATTTATCACCACATTACTTGGGTTTGATATTTTTTCAAGGTTACTTAAGGGTAAACGACATAGAAATCTTTTGATTAAAACATTTGAAAATAGAAAGCACTTTCAGAAAGAGAAAACAGTTTTAAATAAATCGATATTTGAAATCAATTGATAATTAAAACTCCTAACCTTTATTTATTAGTTAAGTACTCACCTTTAAATCCTTATTAAATAGTAATTAAACTTAATTGAGCCCTAATTAAGACTTAGTTAACTTAATCAATAATTAACTAGCATTAAACCCTTTTTAAATAATAATTATTTAATACTTAATAATAATAAAATAATAGTTAATTAACCCTTAATTAAATACTCAATTAATAATTAACTATAATTACTTTACTAATCATGATTAACTTAATTGATTAACACTTAAGTATAAACAACCTTTATTAACTAGTAATTAGTGCTAATTACCTTAATTAATTAATTAGTTAATCATTAAATATATAATTAATAAAAATTTATTAATTACCCTAAAATATCGTAATTTAGTTAGGAAATATTTACTAAAAAGTTTCAAAGTGTAAAACACCTAAAGTTTAATTTGTTTATTTACTCGAACTGCGCATATATTTGGGTGAGTGGGTGGTTGTTTTGGAGGGGGGTGTTTTTGAAAGGAGATGGAAGTGTTTTAACTAAGTTTTTACACTATTTTTCCTAATTTTATCTTTTAGAAATATAATTTGGTATCCATTGAAGTGGACATGAACAAGAAGCAAGGAAATGCAGAAATGAAGTAGGATTTGTGAAATTAAATTTTAGGAAGTGGGATGATATTTATAGACTAACAAAAAGTGGTGGAATTACTAAAATTACCTTGTATATAAATATGTATATATGTCATGTCTTAATGTCCCATCACCATGCCATCCCCTCCCATCCCACATGTCCACCATGAACCCCCCTAGGCCATGTTGTAGGGTATTTTGTGTATGCTAAGGTGGAGGCAATGAAGCGTGGTGCGTTTATGTATATGTATGTAAAATTCGTATAAGTATATATATACTTCTAAAATATAAATTGGTCACATCATTATAAAAAAATTATATATTTAAGCTAATATATTTTTAAGTGAGATTTATTATCACTAATCCTATTACCGACAAATTTGGTTATATTTCCAAGCCATCTTGAACCAATGATTCAACAATCAAATAGGGATCATGAATACTTTTTCTCAAGTGGAATACATGAAAAACATTATGGACCCTTGATAACTTTTCGGTTAACCCTACTCTGTAAGCAAGCAGTCCAATTCTCTCAATAATTTTAAAAGGTCCAATGTACCTCGGTGTAAGCTTTCCAGCCTTTCCAAATCGAACGACTCCTCTAATTGTAGCTATATTTACAAATACCATGTCTCCGACTTCAAATTCCGAATCCCTTCTCCTTTTATCAACATAACTCTTTTGCCGATCCTAAGCCTCTTTCATCCTCTTCTTAATCAATGCAACTTTTTCAGTAGCTTCTCGAATCATGTTGGGCCCAAGTACTAGTCTATCTCCTGTCTCCACCAAACATACAGGTGACTTACATGGTCGCCTATAGAGTGCTTCATAATGTGTCATGCCTATGCTTGTCTGGTAGTTGTTTTAATAGGAAAACTCGACCAAATGCTGATGATCTTTCCATAACCTACCAAAATCAATAATGCAGGCTCTTAATAGATCTTCCAAAATCAAATTCACTCGCTCCATTTATCCATCTGTTTGAGGGTGGAAAGCTGTGCTTAAACTCAATTTTGTTCCTAGATTTGTCTACAATGCATCCCAAAATTGGCTTGTAAATATGGGGTCTCGGTTGCTCAATATACTCACCGGAACTCCATGTAATCTAGCTATCTCTTTCATATATATTTCGACTAACGAGGCATCACTCCTTGTTGGTTTTACTGGTAAGAAATGTGGACACTTTGTAAGCCGATCTACAGTAACCCATACTCCTTCATGACCCCTTATGGTTCTAGGTAATCCATCGATGAAATCCATTAATATCATTTTCCAATTCTAATTAGGCGTCTCTAAGGGAAGTAATAGTCTGGCTGCCTTCTGATGATCACCTTTGATTTGCTGACAATTGGAACATGTACTAATATAAACTGAAATATCCTTCTCCATTCTAGGCCACCAAAACACTCATCTCATATCCTTGTACATCTTATTCACCTCGGGATGGATACTTAACTTGGACTTATGGCATTCAGTCAGAACTTCTTGCCTAAGATTATCCACATCCAGAATACATAATCTTCCATTCAACCTTAGTGTACCATGATTATCAATCTTAAAGCTAGAATTTCTACCCATAACTCCTTGAATGAGTTCTAAAAGAAGACTATCTTCCTTTTATTTACTAGAAATCCTTTCCAAAAGAGTTGGTTTTACTTCCAAGAGTGCTAAGACTGCATTCATGCTCAAAGCGTCTACCACAACATTCGCTTTCCCTAGCGTATAAAGGATATCTAAATCATAAGTCACCAAAAACTCTAACCATCTCTGCGGTCTCAAGTTAAGATTCTTCTAAGTGAAAAGATACTTTAGGGACTTGTGATCCGTGAAGAGTTTAAAACTTTCACCTAGTTAAAGAGGGAAGTTAACTATAAGAATTTCAAAAATAAAGAAATAGGCTAAAGCAGAAGGATCCTTACCCAAAAAGTAGTGTCTCCACATTTTCAATTCGAAAACCACCGCTAACAACTCCAGACCATGAGTTGCATAGTTCCTCTTATGAGGCTTTAACTGTTTACTTGTGTAGGCTATAACCTTCCCATGTTGCATCAACACGGCACCCAAACCAACCGTACTAGCATCAGTATAAACTGTCAGTCCTTCACCTCCATCATAATCGCCAAAACTGGTGCACTGGTAAATCTTTCCTTTAACTCAAGAAATGCACCTTCACACTTCGGAGTTCATCAAAATTAACGTCCTTCTTTATTAAATTAGTTAGATAGGTGGCGATCTTAAAATAATCCTTAATAAACTTCCTATAATAACCTGCCATCCATAAAAAGCTTCTTACTTCAGTGAGAGTTTAGGGTCTCTTGAAGATTTTAATAGCTGCTACCTTGGCCGGATCCATTGAGATGCCATCTACGGATAAAACATGACCAAGATATCTCACTTCTTATTGCAAAAAGTGGCATTTAGAAAACTTTACCTTTAAAACGTTCTTCCTTAACGTTTCCAATACCACTTCCAAATGGTAATTATGCTCTTCTTTGGTTTTGGAATAGACAAGGATGCCATCAATAAAAACCAATACAAATTTGTTTAGAACATCCCTAAACACTCGATTCATTAAATCAACAAAGAAAGAAGGTGCATTGGTTATCCCAAAAGGCATAACCAACCACTCATAGAAGAGTTCTGAATTCCTAAAAGCAGTCAAGGATATACTATCATCGGCTATCCATAACTGATGGAATCCAGTAGCAAGGTCCAATTGGGAGAATATCTAGCTCCATAGAGTTGGTCAAACATATCATTTATTCGAGGTGATGGGTACTTACTGATGTGCACGAAAATATGCATATTTTTACCAGCATATTTTTACCACCGTATTTAAATTAAATAAATGATCATATTGGGTGTTTTATAACATGTTTAAACCAAAATTCAAATTATTTTCAAATTGTCACATATTCTTCTTCATATAGGGGAGAAATGGTCATTTTTGTGCATATATTATTTTGAGAAAATTTAATTGGAAATTTCTATATTATTTTATAGGAATTTGGCTTCATATACAAGTGGTTTCATGAAGATATATGCATGCACAAAGAAGATACAAATGAATGAAGATGGAAATAATTCAAAGTGATGATCATGGAGGACCCCACTTACCCACGTACCTTAATGTACACTTAGGAGCTAATGCACATGCTAAAAGGCCATTAAATCTTCATGCAAACTTAATGGATGATAATATGATGCTAATGATTACTTGGCCACCACACTTCCTAAGGGGGTAATTTGGGCATTCCCCAAAAAAGTGGATTAGGGTTTCATACATGTATAAATACCCCTTATGCTTCATGTAACCTCTCTTCCTCATAGTTAGTTTTAGTTTAGGAAGAAAAATAAACAAAGCTCCTTTTTTCTTTTTCATGGCTACTTAGCCAATTTTTTATTTCATATAATTTTTCTTTTTATGCAATGTTAGTTAATGTTCTTTTACATTTACATGCTCTCTTTCTTATTTTGTTAGTAGCTTAGTATACTTTTCATGCAAGTAGATTAGTTTTTCTTTCATTTAGCTCTCTTTTCCTCTTTGTTTTGTTCTATGTTGCAAGCTATATTTGTTGATATGATAACAAATATGAGAGGCTAAACCCCTTAAATTTAGGGGTAATGAAGCTCTCTAATTATATAGCTTCAACATTTTGATAATTACTGCTCTCTTTTTGTGCTTAATGGAAATATTTGAAGTGGCTTAACTTGTTGTTTTAGCTTTGAATTTGATAGCCTATATTGTTGACACCAAACAGGCTATGCTTAATCAAACAACAAACACAAATTGCCTCTTCATTTAAATATGATGATGGAAAAGAAGTGAATGTTTAAATCAAAATTTGATGGTCTATATTTCTAATCAATAGTTAATAGGCCATACTTAAAATAGATTTTCCTTCAACTTTGTTGTCATATTTAATGAGGGCAAAAAGTAGTTTAAATGGTGTGTTATAGATTGATGGCTAATGTTGAGCTAATTAATAGCACAAATAGGCCATACTTATGATAAGCACATCAGTTAAACTTACCAATGATCAAAAAAGAGATCATAATTTCATGTTGTGTTGAACTATGTGATCTAGAGAGTGGATTTATCTCTAAATTTTCTTTCTACTCTCATATTTTTTTCACTTTCTTTTTTTGTCATTTTTTCTTACATTTTCTAGCTAATCACTTTCAACTTTTGTGAATTTGATTGAATAGAGATTTAAAATCAACAATTCCCTGCGGATTGACTCGTATTCACTACGTACTACATTAGTACGCCGTGCACTTGTGGTTAAATTTTAATTTAAAATTTATTGGCGATTTTCTAAACCGATATAAAATTTGTCGTTAAACAAGTTTTTGGCGCCGTTGCCGGGGAATAGTTTTGATTTTAATTTCTACTCTTCGAATTATTTTCTTTTAATTTTTGTGTGTTTTTGTTTTGTGTGTTGAGTGCATTTTAAAAAAAGTGTTGTGTGTTTGTTGTTTGATTTTTGTTTTAGTGTTTGTTTTGTGTGCATTTGAGTTGTGTAAGTGTAGTTGTTCCATTTGTTTTCATTTTTGCGTTTTCATTTCTATTTCTATTTTAAAAAAAGAGCATACACAATTTTTAAAACAAAAACAAAAACATTTTTCTTTTTCAATTTTCTTTTTACAAATTTCGATTACAACTATAGTTCTACACTTTAACTCTCTATTACATCATTTTCACTTTACTCTTACAATTTGCATTTGTCAGATACATTTGCAACTCTCTGTTACATCATTTGCACTGCACATACATTTTCAAACTGCTCAATTACACTTCAGTTACCCTTCTCTGATCATTGCCTTCATCCTTCAACCACCCCATACATCTAACATCAAACACATTTTAACAAACCCCACTACCACATCTCTCCTTACAAGCATCATCACAATCCACTCTCATTTTTCATTACCCTTCAAACCACTTGCCACTTCGCAAGTTACTATAACCTTCAGCAACGCCCACAGTAAACTATTGCTACTGACTGTCCTCCAAACATACCACTGCCTGGCTACAACTCATCCACTTCAACTCACTGATCTAACCGACCATCCCTCTCTGGCCACGACAACAACAATCGGCAACACACTGCCATTCTCCCAAACAACCAAAGAAAAAAGAAAAAATAACTTACTGCCTCAACACACTGCCTCGACATCACCTGCTCATCTTCACGTCTACATACCACTGTTTCATCCATTCAAAACAGACCAGCACGCTTCCCCTCAGTTCAACATCCAACCACTTCCCTTCTTACAACTCCCAATTCAGAACTCATACAAAACTATCCCAACACCATCATTGAATAACATCACCCATTTCACTGCTACTCTCACAACATCCCAACAGCCCACAGTAGTACTTCAAGCATACTTCAACCACCGAACCACAACATTTCAACGATACAACTACATAAAATCATTTACCTCCACCAAAAATAGCAGTGACAACTATCTCACATCGTTGCACATACAAACCGTATCACTACAATTCTCAACCTACATCAAAACTACAAAACTGCTACATCCCTTCAAACCATCCCCTTCTTCATCATATCATACTAGCAGCACCGCCTCGCCACAAGCAGACTTCACTTCGACTCATATCCTACCTCGAACTGAACCAAAACAGTTGCCATCAATTACTCGAAACAACCCTATCGTCGAACATCACAACTGCACCGACAACCAACCTTCATTCACCTAAACTGCTGGTGTTTTAACCATCTTCCAGTCACAACCTACCACCAACACACAGAACACACCCGACATCCACCAAAACAACAACAGTTTCCTCAACATCTCCACGTACACACTACAAAACCCCTATCAGCCTTCAGTCATAATCAAACAGCACCACTTAACTGCATCTGTGCCACACTTGCACTGACTCGACTTCAGCCTTTAACCTCATCTCAAACCACAACTGTCACACCCAAACCACTTCGTACTTCACCCAAACCACAACGTTACAACTACTACAGAATATCCACCATCACCAGAAGCCCAAGTCGACAATCGAACCGGACCGCGATGCCTTCACCACCGCACAACTCAAATCGACGACCCTATAATCAATCTCACCGCCATCCCAATCGCCTCATCCACGAATTCAGGCTTCGCCATCATACGAACCCAACCAATCTCAATTCCATCCTCTTCGACCTCCCTTGCCATCATACGAAGTCATTTGAGTTTTGAAATTATGACGTGATTTAGGTACATTCGATTTTTGGATTTCACGAAGAAATCTAATTTGATTGTTGGTCGAGAACTTTTGTTCACTGATTGAGTTAGTAGCGTGTTTTATTTTTTTATATTTTTTAGTGGGTCGGGTTAGATGTTTTAAAAAGCCTGAGTGATTTTTTTTAAAATTTCCTTTTGCTTTGTTTTAATTTGTTTAGTTAAATTGTTTTTTGTTTTGTTTTGTCTTGTTCAAAAAAAGAGAAAAAAATTGAATTTGTTTTGTTTTTCATCCTTATATATGTGTGTATATATATATATATAAACATGTTTCTTTCCTCCATTTGTTTTGTTTTGTTTCATTTGATTTTAATTGTTTTAATTTTCCATTTATTTTAGTGTTCCTTCTTTAAAAAGAAAAAAGAAAAAAAACAATTTTATATATCTCGTTCTCATTTTCAGGTTGCAGGTGGTAGAAGTGCTTGCTAAAATAATCACCTTACTTGCTTGCTTAAAAAAAATTGCCGCTAAAAATAAATAAATAAATATAATAATCTGCACCCTTTGGTATTGTGGCTTCATCTCCAGTTTTATTTTGATTACATTGTTGGTTGCTTGCATTTGCATTTATATAAAAAAATTCAAAAATCCAAAATTAAAAAAACAAAAATTCAAAAAAATAAAATAAAAAAATTCATTCGTAGTTGCATTGTTAATACACGTTTAATTTCTTCTTTGCATTTCATTTTAGAATTTGACTGATAATAACGGTTAGACATCGATAACACTTAATTGTATATTGATAATTTGTCCTTTTCGATAATTTAATTTCTGGGTGTCTAGGCTACGGCAGAGCAATAATCAGTTATAAATATTACGGTGATTCGTAAATATTATACTGAATTGTTTCTCTAAAGATACTTAAATCTTCGGCTACATTCCTATGGTGATTCGTGGTGCACCGTTAAATCATGCCCGTTACTTGACTGAGAACTATCTTGTTGAATTAAGACAGAGTGTGATTATACAATTTTGTGTTAGTAGCTACTTAGGAAAAATCATTTGTAATTAAAACCTTGCATTCATTTAGTTGAGTTAGTTCATGCATATTTAAAAAAAACAAAAAAAATTCAAAATCCAAAACTAAAGAAAATTGTAAATATTCCTTAACTTTGTTTTTAAATCCTTTCTTTTGAATTTTTTTAATCAAAAAAAATCAAAAAAAAATTACATAGTTTTTATTTAGAAAATCAAAATTTTAAAAAATATAAAACATTTTCAAAAGCAAAAACAAATTTGAAAATCCATAAACAAAACAAAAATCAAATTTTCTTTTAAAAAAAATAATAATAATAAATTCTTTCTGAATACTTTTCCTTTATAAAAAAAATTCAAAAAAAAACCCCAAAAGCATTCTTGAAAATGTATGAATTTCCATATTCACTTGAATTTTACGATAGTTGTGAAAATCAATATAAGCCATATAATTTCACTTAAAATTCTTATGGATATTTCAACAACAACTATTGTTTAAACGATTCAAATTTTGAACCACAAAATTTTCAAAATGATGACCAACCTTCAAATCTTGAAAATAACATTTCGACTTTACTTGAAATCTCTACACAACAAAACCAAATGATAAATGATTTGTGTAATTCCTATTTGTGTGATAACTCAAGTCAAAATTTTCAAAGTAATCAAGATTTGAATTCACTTCAAAATGCAAACGATTTCGAGCATAACCCATGCCAATTCAATTTTGAACTCCAAAATGAATTTCAAAACGAAAATGTGATCCACTTTTCAAATAATATGGGCAATGGTAATAATCTCAACTACGATACGAGTGAAAATTTTTGTTCTCAACAAATCCAAATCGAAATTCTCAAGTTAATAACTATAAATTGGATTTTGTTGAACAAATGGACGAAATCTACAATGATCACATGGATTTGTTGTTCGAAACATATACGAAACAACGTGAGAAACAAAACCAATCCCAACATGCGACGAGTCAAATGATAATCCATCATTTACCCAAATTGACGATTTTCAAACAATAACTTTTGAAACTGAAAATGATGATCTTAATGAAGTTGTTGAAACCACGGTAATTGGGTTGGATTTCAATTCTTTTGAGGGTGAGTAACTCGATTTAAGATTCGATCTTCCTTTTCTCGATTTTGAAAGTTTGAACACAACAACTTTGGATTTTGAACTTGATACACGTAATAAAGTTGTTGATAATTCAATAAAGGAAGACGAATTCAATGAACACGATTTCTTTGGACTTTTCGAAAATGAGTTGTTAAGTTCTGAAGGGGAAGATTTAAATCAACATTTTAATTTGAAATCAATAATTTTGAAGAAGTTTTCAGTGACAAATTTGAATTTCAAAATGGTGCAAATAAACTTGAATTTCAATCAATTATTTTATCAACCCTAAAAATCATCGAAAATAAAACAACTCGTACGATTTTTAATAAAACGACATTCGTTTTCCCAAATCAACGTTCAACTTTGAAATCATTTACGGTTTGGATTTTCGAGCTTAAGCTGTGTCTCGCATACTTGACGAGACAAATGAATTGGTCTTTAGAAGACGGTTTCATTTACTTTTTGACAATATATTTTCTGATCTCGTGTAAATACCGTTCATTTTCATGTAAATATAGGTCATTTTTTTCTCCTTTCACTTGGGTTGATTGTGGGGACACAGTCAAAATCAAGTGTGGAGGGAGTCCCATCTTCTTTTTTATTTTTCATGGTTAATTTTTCATTTTCCTTCCAAAACTAAAAAAATAAACAAAAAAAGTTTCCAATTTTTTTTAACGTTTTGATTTATTTTTTAAGAAACACTATAGGATAAATATATGGTTTTGGACATTAAATTGAAATTTATGAAAAATTATTTGTCTTAACAAAAATAAAAATGAAGTTTGATTACAAATAACAATGGTTTAACTAGTATATAGGAAGGTTCATACGTGTTTATTATGAAATATACACTACGCCATAAATGACCTTCTGCAACATTTTTGCAAGGTGTTGCCAGCTAAAATGTTGCGATAGATATAAAATTTTGGTCCTACTGCAACGTTGTATTTATGGTGTTACCTTAGCCATAAAAATGTGTTGCTCTAGCCAAAAAAGTGTAACACGATGCAACATTTTTATATAGTGTTGCTATAGATGTATTCAAATTAAAATTTTAATAAAATTAGCAATCCGCGTGAATACGATCCAACGGTCTACATTTAATCCAATTGTTAAACTGGATCACCGCTACAATTTGCTCCAGATTTTCGTTTTCCCGCTTTACTTTTCATATCATTTTCGTTCTCACCCCCAATTTCCAAATCCCTAATTTCCAAATCTTATTTTCGTTTCTTTTTTTTTCTTCCAAATTAAAATCTCAGACAAGCTTCATTCCCATTTCGTTCTCACCTCCAATTTCGCTGTTGTTTGCCTACATGTCGAGCGCCGTTTGCTTTGTTGTCGAGATCTGGAAATGTCTGTTCGGCTTGTGAATCGGCGATTGTTGTTGGAGTTAGGTCATGATTGGACTGGGTTACGGCAGTGGGTGATTGCGATTGAAATTTCAAGCGATGGAGGTGAGGCCAATGGTGATTTAAGGTAGTTCTGGTGGATGGGTTGCTGAAATTGCGGTTGGTGAATTTGATATGGGAGGTGCCGGTGGGTTCGCAATTTAGAGGAGTTTTTAACAGGTTGGTTTTCAGTTTGATTGGTGAGGAAGTTAGGGTGTAGGGGTAGTTCAGGTTGTTGGAGAAGGCAGGTAGGTGGTTGTTGTGATGGTGAAGGCATAGGGTTAGTGAGGAGATGCGAATTGGTTGTGACAGATTGTAGAGGAAGGGATTTGTTGTGCTATGTGCAGAAATGGTTCGAGTTCGTTAGGTGATAGGGGCAGGAGTTTGTGGCTGATTGTAGCTGGATGGTGAATCTGGTTGTCGCAGTTTGTAGAAGTTGGATATGAAGGTGTGATGGAGGTTGAAGTATATGAAGTATATGAAGTGATAGGTTAGAACTTTGTTTGTTGTAGAGGCTTGTTGGTATGAAATCGATAGAAGGTTGTTGTTGCTTGAAATGTAGCAGGGAGGAGTTGGGGTTAAGGCAGTTTGGATTGGTGAAAGGAAGTTGGTGGTGGAATGGTAGGTTGCTGTTATTGTTTTGTGGAAGGAAGGAATGGGTGGTTATGCCGGCGATTGTGATTAGGTGATTAGGCAACATGTTCGATGAAGGGTAATGTATTACTTATTAACACGCAACCTGTTCGATGAAATGTCAATTTTTATTTATCATGGTTTCAGGTCTTTTACCAAGGCAGAGCTAAAAGCAAGGTTATTTCAGTTTTCACTGAACAATTTGCTAAGAATGATGGCTGGAAAAAGGTCGGATGATTCAGAAGAAGCCACGAAAGAGTTGCAAAAGTCAATCATCGAGGAGATGTTCAAATTCGCAGGAGGTGTTCATTTGTGCATCATTTTACGTCGTTTCAAAGAAGGCTTGATCTTCCAAAATCGGATGAATTGGGCGGTGCCCACTTGTTCGACCTAACCGGTGCTGCGGACCCCGCCGGGACTGCGGTGCCCCGGACCCCCGCCGGCGCTGCGCCCGGATCCGCTTCTCGGCTCGCCTTCGGCTCGGCACTCGGCTCGCCTTCGGCTTGGCTCGTCATATATTTGTCAGTGTCGGTGTTTGTATAAATTGAAACTGCATATGTAATGAGTGAACTGAGTGATGTAGTGAGGAATATCTGTATATGTAAATATCGGTGTTATATATCATTGAATTGTAAAATAGTGGAGTCGGGAATTTGTACTATTTCAAATGTTGAAATAAAATATTTATTTAAATAAATTACTGTTTAAATATCAAATTATGTGCAATAGCATTTTATTAAATAAATATTTATTTTTATTAAAAAAATCAAATATGCTCTACATTGTGGGCCCCACAAATTCAGAAAGTTAATATCTATAGCAACATTTTGGAATGTTGCTACAGATACCTATATGTGTTGCCATAGATCCAAATAGGGTTCTATTGCAACAATATTACTTATGTTGCCTTAGATAGTCAAAATGTTGCCTTTGAGGTCTAAGGCAACGGCAAAAATTGCATCACCCTAAAAGTGTTGCCATAGACCTATGGCAACATTTTTCGGGCCTGAGCCAACATTTTTTTGTGTTGCAGAAGGTCATTTATGGCGTAGTGATATATCCTAATTGAAAATATTTATTTTAAAAAGTGGTGGATTTAAACTAAAGGATATAACATTTTTTTGTCTTCTAAGTTAAATGGTGCTAAGATGAATTTGCAAAACTCTCTCTTCAAAAAGATAAATAAAAAAATTCTTGTTTATATATATATATATATATATTGTGAACACTTAGAGTCATGTGTTCACACTCGTGTGTTCCCTCGCCATGGTCTATACCCTTCTCACATAAGCCCGAAAGGCAGTGCACGGTTGGTATATCTGGCCTCGGTTTATCTGAGTTAGGCATATGTAAATATTATTAATATCAACAAAATTTTCAAATAAAAAATTAGAGAGATTAAGCAATTGAAATACAAGCACCATTTTAACTTATTTGATTTGACTTGTTGTTGTAAAGAAATGAAAATACCACTTTGATAAATATTGATAATCAACTAAGGATTTATTTCATTGTTACACTTTGTTATCAACCGAAACAACGAGTTAAACTATTGTCTATTTGTTACGATAACTTGAATTTATTGGAAATTTTGATGAGTAAATGGCTTAAAATTTCAAGATAATGAACGAAACTTATATTTAACTTATTTGTGTCGATTTAAAAGTAAATCATTCATTGTAAATATTTTAAAAAACTCGCATTCATCTCTTTATAAATAAATCTTGCATTTTGCAAATATTTTCTTCCTGCATTTAGATTTTGTGGGTAGTATTCAGTGAAAACCCTCAGGAGACAACACTCGTCCTACTGGAGACACCCAGAGGTTTAACGGTTTGTTGCATACACTCAATGCAATCGTGCTCCCTACAAAAACAAATTTATCTTAGTTTTTCTTTATTTGAGGACGAATAAAAAGATAAGTGGAGGGGTATTTGATGTGCACGAAAATGTGCATATTTTTACCACCATATTTAGTCTAATTAAATTAAATAAATGATCATATTGGGTGTTTTAACATGTTTAAATCAAAATTCAAATTATTTTCAAATCGTCATATATTCATCTTCATATAGGGGAAAAATGGTCATTTTTATGCATATATTATTTTGAGAAAATTTAATTGGAAATTTCTATATTATTTTATAGGAATTTGGCTTCATATACAAGTGGTTCCATGAAGATATATGCATGCACAAAGAAGATACAAAGGAATGGAGATGGAAATAATTCAAAGTGATGATCATGGAGGACCCGACTTACCCACCTACCTTAATGTACACTTAGGAGCTAATGCACATGCTAAAAGGCCATTAAATCTTCATGCACACTTAATGGATGATTATATGATTCTAATGATTACTTGGCCACCACACTTCCTAAGGGGGTATTTTGGGCATTCCCCAAAAAAGTGGATTAAGGTTTCATACATATATAAATACCCCTTATGCTTCATGTAACCTCTCTTCCTCTTAGTTAGTTTTAGTTTAGGAACAAAAATAAACAAAGCTCTTCACTTTTCTTTTTCATGGCTACTTAGCCATTTTTTATTTCATGTAATTTTTATTTTTATGCAATGTTAGTTAATGTTCTTTTACATTTACATGCTCTCTTTCTTATTTTGTTAGTAGCTTAGTATACTTTTCATGCAAGTAGATTAGTTTTTCTTTCATTTAGCTCTCTTTTCCTCTTTGTTCTGTTCTATGTTGCAAGCTATATTTGTTGATATGATAACAAATATGAGAGGCTAAACCCCTTCAATTTAGGGGTAATGAAGCTCTCTAATTATATAGCTTCAACATTTTGATAATTCTTGCTTTCTTTTTGTGCTTAATGGAAATATTTGAAGTGGCTTAACTTGTTGTTTTAGCTTTGAATTTGATAGCCTATATTGTTGACACCAAATAGGCTATGCTTAAACAAACAAAAAACACAAATTGCCTTTTCATCTAAATATGATGATGGCATAGAAGTGAATGTTTAAATCAAAATTTGATGGTCTATATTTCTAATTAATAGTTAATAGGCCATACTTAAAATAGATTTTGCTTTCAACTTGGTTGTCATATTTCATGAGAGTAAAAAGTAGTTTAAATGGTGTGTTATAGTTTGATGGCTTATGTTGAGCTAATTAATAGCACAAATAGGCCATACGTATGATAAGCACATCAATTAAACTTACTAATGATCAAAAAAGGGAGATCATAATTTCATGATGTGTTGAACTATGTGATCTAGAGAGTGGATTCATCTCTAAATTGTCTTTCTACTCTCATATTTTTACACTTTCTTTTTTTTGTCATTTTTCTTACATTTTCTAGCTAATCGCTTTCAACTTTGGTTAATTTGATTGAATAGAGATTTAAAATCAGCAATTCCCTACGGATCGACCAGTACTCACTACGTACTACATTAGTACGTCGTGCGCTTACAGTTAAATTTTAATTTGAAATTTATCGGCGATTTTCTAAACTAATAAAAAATTTGTCGTTAAACACTTACTATGAATGGTATGTTTATTTAGTTCTCTATAATATACGTGCAGTCTTAACAAACCATCGTACTTGGCTACAAGACTATTAGTGATGCCCAACTTTATTTACTCTATCTAATCAATCCTTTTAGCAAATCATCAGTTTGATCCCTTAACTCCTGCCTCTCCATTAGGCCATCCTACGCAGGGGATGGAAAACTAGTATCGCACTGGGAAGTAAGACAATATGAAATTCTATTTCCCGATGTGGGGGTAGACTATAAATGGTTCGAAGATATCTTGAAAATTTCTAACAACTTCTATCAATTCTAATTCATCCTGAGATGACTCTAAGGAGTAAAGGAAACTATCTATACATCCATTTGGCTTCTTATTCTTTATGCTTTCCACTATCCTTCTAGAATCATTTTTCAACACTAACCTCCTCTTATCATTGTCCAATATAGCTCCATTTTCTGTCAACCAAACCATACCAAGAATCACATTAAATCCCATGGAGTCCGAGACAAATAAGTCACAAAAGAAATGGTGTTTTCACAAATCAATTTGTATGTCTTTGCAAATCAAACATAAGCTAGTTATACCACCAATAGGGTTTGACACACATATATGGGTTTCAACTATTTCCAGTTTAAGTTATAACTTATCTACTAACTCTTTAGAGATAAAACTATGAGTGGTTCCAGTATCAAATAAAATATGAACCAAAATACCATAAATAGATAAGGTAACTTCTAAAATTCCCTTTCCTTTTACGTCCTCGGAGGTGGAGGGCTCATCCTTAATTGTATACACCTTAGCATGTCTCCTTCTTCATCAAGGGACAATCCTTCATTATGTGACCTGGTTGATGACAATTGTAGCAAAGAGTCTTTTGGATTATTTTGGTGGGCCTTCACTTTTTTTAAATAATTTGAAATATGTCCCTTTAGCTTACAATTGTAACAAATAGAATCTTTGTACTTGTTTCCCTAATCGCCTCCTAAAGGTTTTCCTTTTCCTTGCTTCTTTTTCCATTTTGGGTTGAATTTCCTTTTCTTTGGGTTAAAGTTACCTCCATGTGTGCTGTTTCTACTACTACTGTTGGCTTCTTCTTTGAAAGAAGCTCGCACCTTAGGGCCATATCTACTAAATTCACGAATGGTTCCTTCACATGTCCGGTCATCTTTTTATGAAATTCCTCTCCTATACCCAAAATGGACATCTTGTTTTTCTTCTGTGGTGTGTCAATAAGTCCAGGGCTGAAACGAGAAAACTCATTAAATTTTTCCTTATATTCTACCACCGACAAATCTTCCTGCTTGGTATACATAAAACTCCTATATAGCTAAGTCTTGCCTGCAACTGGCATGAATTGATCTTTGAATACTTCTTTAAAACTATCCCATCAAAACTCATCTTCTGGAACAATTGCGGTGACTAAATCCCACTAAGTTGCAGCCTTACTTGTAATTTCCATGATGTCAAGAAGCATTTATGCTCATCAAAAATGTCTAAACCTTTGAAAATATTTCCACAAGACTATAGCCAAGCCTATGCCTCAATGATTGTCTCTGTACCCTTGAAATGTTTCCCTCCTAAATGTGTGAAATCCATACACAAAGCTGCAAAGCTAACTCGAAGCTGCATTGGGGCAGCTACTTCAACAGCTATTCCATGCTTTCCAGTTATCAGGGTTCTTCCATTTGTGGTTGTAGTGCTACTGTTTCCCCTTCCTCCTCCTCCCATTGTACTCATACTTACTACTTGGAACAAGTAAGTTATCTTTAGAATACATTGACGAGATTATCTTAGGGAAAAGAGCATAAAACCAACAAATAAATACTAATCGGAACAATGTGGAAAAATACTTTTAATACTAAACTCATTCTAGGGTACCACAAATCCTTTCTCTAATGAGTTGACCCCAATCAAGGTCTAGGTGTTCGCTCAACCTAAGCTCTGAAGCTAAATATGAATATCTACCTTTCTAATACCTAAAGATGACACTTAATACAACCTCGTTATTTACGTGCCGATCATTTAGTTTTTTGAAAGATAGGTCGCGGGAGATAGAAATTAATAGACAAGAGAAATAAACCATAGATTTTACTATAACATGAGAGTCATATTACAACATCATTGAATAGTACATGAAGTTACTCCAAAATATTACATCAAGTTACAACAGGTACTACTCTATCCAGGGACAGCTATAGCAATCTGGCCGCATCACTACTACTAATACATAACACATCAAAAATACATAGATAACTACTAAATAGACTGAAATCTTCAACTTCATATTGCTCCAAAATGCTCCAAGGTGCTCTATCCAAAACCCGACTACTTGGCTGGCCGAAAAAATAGGGCATCCAAAGTTTAACGGAAAGACATGTGTCTATTGTGAGTAAAGCATATGGTTTAACTTTATAAAACTTTAAACAAAGGTATCTCGTAAGACCACATACATATAAACACAAACAGGTTTTTACCTTACGATAACCAAACCCTTTCTATATCAGAACTTCAGATATTATCATAATGTCTAGGTTTAAAATAAATATGGAATATAGCTGAAATACTTGCATCTCACATTCTAGTAGTTGGGCACAACTAAGTCCGTAAAGCTCGTAGTGGAAATGGAGTCCAACTATGAAAGGGTAAGGGTCTACCCGCCGAATCCGTACGCCTCTAAATAAAACGTACGGGAGGCTACAACAACATTGCACCTTTGCTACTTAGGACTGGCACTACTCCCTTCTCGAGTACTACCGAATATGATCACCCTTGGTTGCGATCAACAACCGTATAGTGGGATCTCGAAACATACATAAATATCGCTTTAGATTTGGAATGATCATACCCTTATCAATGCAACCCATATAACCTTGTGGCACATCCCAGCTTTATTCATTTTTCCAGTTGTGAGGCTTTGAGAGGCTACGCTCTTACCACTTCCTCCTAGCAACCCATGTTGGAATGCTAATATTGCCCTTCAGGTAATCAGTGCTAGCATCACCCTCCGGAAGGATAGTACAATTCCACAGCATACTTCATAATGATCCAATACGAACGTTATTAGTTTGGAGTGGTTTGGAATAATAATATTACCCGAAACCGGTATCTCCAAACTAAGCGATAGTTTCGGTTAATTCAACTCCGGTTCTCTTGGAAGTATGCATATGTATTCGAGTCCTCACCGGGGAACTCAAACTTACAAACCATAGTCCCTGAGTTAAAAACAAGTCAATTATAATAATGGAAATCTACTATCCAAGGAAGATTATATACAGCTAATTTATGGATAACCATCTATTTAATTAAACGTTAAACACTTATGGATTAAATCTCCCATACCTATCACGTTTTTGGCATCTTGACCTTATCCTACCCTTTTCCTAGAGATGAACTCTAGATCTCATAGGTAGGCAGTCGGCCTACTCATCAACTTTTAGTGCTAGCTTTGGAATGTCTTACTTCCCACAAATGTATCACCACATTACTTGGGTATTTATTCAAGGTTACTTAAGGGTAAATGGCATAGAAATTCTTTGATTAAAATATTTGAAAATTGAAAGCACGTTCGGAAAGAGAAAACAGTTTTACATAAATCAATATCTGAAATCAATTGATAATTAAAACTCCTAACCTTTATTAATTAGTTAAGTACTCACCTTTAAATCATTATTAAATAGTAATTAAACTTAATTTAGCCCTAATTAAGACTTGGTTAACTTAATCAGTAATTCACTTATATTAAACCTTTTTTAAATAATAATTAATAATAATTAATTAACCCCTAACTAAATACTTAATTAATAATTAACTTTAATTACTTTACTAATCATGATTAACTTAATTCGTTAACAGTTAAGTATAAACAACCTTTATTAACTAGTGATCAGTGTTAATTACCTTAATTAATTAAGTAATCACTAAATAAATAATTAATTAAAAACTTACTAATTACCCTAAAATATCTTAATTAATGTTAGGAAACATTTACTAAAAAGTTTCAAAGTGTAAAACACTTAAAGTGTGAAAATTTGTTCGTTTACTCGAACTGCGCGTATAGCGACCTGTAATTCTAACATTGAAAATTTTAAAATACTATGGCCCCGTTTGGCTTATCGTTTTTAGTTTTGTGTTTTCGTCTATACAAAAACGCGTCTGTTGTATGTATAGTTGAAAAACAAACAATTTTGAAAAATGAAATTAACATATAAAATAGAAAACAAGTTTATTTTATTTTCGTGTTTCGAGAGATAACAAAAGCACGGAGAACAATCAAACTCTTTCGTTGTCCGTTGGTCGTCCCAACGGCTAAGAATTATAAATCTTCTTATCTTATTTCTTGCTATTTCTTAGTGCAAGTTGAAAACACAAAACTCAAAATACAAAATGAAACCAAACAGGCCCTAAGCTTCAAAATTTTGACTTTTTACTCTTATCCTCTTTGGAACATGAAAATAAACTTTTGAAAACCAAATCAAAGTTTTAAACTTTTCACTTTTCACATTGAAACAAAAATCAAACTTTCGACAAAAAGCAGATTCCTACGTCGCTTTTGGTTAGTGGATCGCTACCTTTGTGCCATGAACCCACATACAACAAATACAACATTTAAACATAATATCACATCATAACATTATAGCACCATTACAAACAAAAGGATTACTTCACAATACTAACTAACCTTTCCAATATTCAAGTTATAATCTTTATTGCCTACTCAAACTTCGGCATAAACAATCAATACCAAAACAACACATACTCATGCATACATCATATATAACATACATACATAAATAAACATCATTATAACTCATAAATTTAATAACTTTAATAAAACTAACTAATTGATTTAAGGGTGTTAACTTTACTCACCAAACGCGCTAAAACAAGGTCGAACTATTCTGAAACTCGAACACGACCTTAACAAGTTGTCTAACTTTGAAATTTTGGACTTTGGGTGGATAAAGGGTATCAATGTGGTTCATCCAAGGGGGTGAGGAGGTTCAGCTAGTAAGGATTTGGGTGAGTGGGTGGTTTTTTTGGAGGGGGAGTGTTTTTGAAAGGAGATGGAAGTGTTTTAACTAAGTTTTTACACCATTTTTCTTAACTTTTTCTTTTAGAAGTATAATTTGGTAGCCATTGAAGTGGACATGAAAAAGAAGCAAGGAAGTGAAGAAATGTAGTTGTATTTGTAAAATGAAATTTTAGGAAGTGTGGTGATATTTATAGACTAAGAAAAGGCGGTGGAATTACTAAAATGATCTTGTACATAAATATGTATATATGTCATGTCTTAATGTCCCATCACCATGCCATCCCCTTCCCTCCCACATGTCCACCATGAACCCCCTTAGGCCATGTTGTAAGGTACTTTGTGTATGCTAAGGTGGAGGCGAAGAAGCATATTGCATTTATGTATATGTATGTAAAGTGTGTATATGTATATATACTCTTTTAAAACATAAATTGGTCCCATCATTATAAAAAAATTATATACATAAGCTAATATATTTTTAAATGAGATTTATTATCACTAACCTATCATCTATATGTGCATGAATATTGCATAAACGTGCACAACTTTTCCAGCGACTTCCAAGTGATGAAAAGTCGAAATTTCTGAAAACATTCTTAGGTCACATTTTCTATTTTTCTATGAACTATCTATGTTAGTAAAGAAATTTTGAAACTATTTTACCATCATTATCAAATGATTAAAAAAGGTTTATTTGTATATAAAAATCCATTTATTTACTATATAAAATGTATTTAATTAGCTAGTTCAAGGGCAAAATCCTATGTCATTATAATACCGTTCGCCAACAGCCTCCCTCCAAGTGAAGCCATCGGCCTTTTCCGTCGTCATTGACACATTAAATGACTATGCCTTCTACTACAGTGTCTCCTGGTCATGAGCGCACACTTAAATGAATGATGCATCCAACTCATCATACGAGCATTGGACCCCCTTATGCCTTCTCCCATTATCGTGGTCGAAGCTATGTCGCTACTACTCCATTGTCGATGGCAGCATGGACTAAATTTCTATTTTTATTTTTTTCCCTATTTCTATCATTTGCTAACTTTGATTTTTGAAGAAAGAGCTAGGTCTTTTGAATTAGAAAAGAATGAAAAACATGGGTAAATGTGATAAGGAAAGGGGAGTGGGCCGGTATAAGGAATATGGTCCAATAAGAAGGATGGAAATTTCAAATTTTCTTTTAATTCATTTTCAAACCCTTAACCACTTTATTACCCGACCATTATTCAATCTCTGGTTAAAATTTTGCTCGAGGAATTTTAATCCAAATTTTACTTTATTTATGAGGATTTTCTTTTATTGAAATATTTCTTTTCAATTTTCAAAATTATAAAATTTGGTTTATTTCCAAAATAATTTCAAATTTTTCAAAAATATTATTTATTTTGCCAAAATAAATTTTCAAACAAATTTTGGACTTTTAAAACTTAACCAAATTTGAATTTTAAATCAATTTTTTTATTTTATTTCCCAAAATTCAATTTATTGAATCAAATTTTAACAAAATATCAAAATAAAATATTTAAATTATTTTAACTTCGAGTAGGGATGTTACAATCTGATCCAATAATATCAGAGCATACATTATGTTATTATGAATAATATATAAAGCTGGTTTAAATAAAAAATTTGGTTTTTAAGGTTATGAACAAATAAAAAAATGCTTTTAAATTTGTATGCATATAACAACCTACATTTTTACATATTGACAAATCATAAAAGTATTATTTTCAAAACAAAATTAGATCAGATCGGACTATAACTTTGGAGAATTGTGATCACATTTTTGACCATAGAATAAATCGTGGACTATTTTGGCCCTAAAATATTATAAAAAC
This sequence comes from Allium fistulosum, assembly GCA_030737815.1. NCBI lineage: Eukaryota > Viridiplantae > Streptophyta > Magnoliopsida > Asparagales > Amaryllidaceae > Allium > Allium fistulosum. Next base: position 1,283,926,793 of record CM060903.1, on the reverse strand, counting down.
TCTAACTTTTGACAAAAGCTGAATTAGGGTTTGAAAACACTTTGAACTGAAAGATTTGATAGTTTACCTTTCTGTAGATTCGCCATAATAGATTTTTGGTCTTAGGTTTAGGAGATATAGCCATATAAAGTTTGATAATTTTTGGATAGATTAAGTGGTAATTAGGTTTAGCCTGTAATTAGGCCCACTAAGCCATTTTGGGATTGGAGCTACTTACAACATAGGGAGCAACCACTAACCACTTTTACCTTCCTAAAACTATCTTTAACCTCCATCAAATTCTTACAAAATCTTGCCAAATTAAGCAATTAAGAGTAGATTAGCAAGGGGATTAGCAATGAGACTCACTAATTACTCTTTAATATGCTTGGGTTTCATGCATTTTTTTGGACTAGAACTACCTTATTTTTGCTGAATTTCATCGATTCCGCATCGATAAGTGAGTGATCTATCATCTCACAACCTTTTAAATGCTTATATATGTTTAATAATGTCTATTTAAAACATTTTCAAAATTTAAAACAAGATGTTTTACTAATTTGAATTTATAAACGTTTTACAAATGAATTTAAATGATTTAAATGGATTGTCCATACATTTTCATATCAAAGTTGATTGTATGAGTTCCAAATTAGAATACAGATGTTATACCTTCTTGCTTGCTATGAAATGGTGTTTTTTTTGTTGTTGTATTTTTTTCATGTTTGGATTGGATGTGAGTGTATTGATAGCGTTTGAGATGGATAGGCCCTAGATAGTTTTGAGTCTAATTGATGCAAACGAGTTGCAAAAGGATTTAAGGCTTTTGGATTAGAGATGGATCGAATCAGGAAAATGCAAAAATGGCTAAGTTTTTAAGGTGATTAATCACCATTAATCGACAACCGATCGATCACTCTTTCTATAAATAAAATGCAATAGGAAAGGTGTATAGGTGCTACATGGTCAATCACATAGTGTTTGGATGGTTGGTTGGTGATTTATGGCTTAAAGATGATTGATCGTCATGTAGGAAAAATAATGGAAACTTCGAGCCAATTGAAGTCAAACATGGTATAGACTTCATGGCGCACATAGTTGACTTCAAACTTGAGGCAATAGAGTCAAACTAAGCAAAATTTTGGCTATGTTTTGAGTGTGATGGATAGGTACCGATCGACAATGAAGATGGGTTCTATGCAAGGAAAACACAAGGAAAACATGAAGCTACTATGAGGCAAGTATGAGGCAACTACGAGAATGACATGTGGTTATTTCGTGGTTGAAATAAGGTCTACGAGTTAAGAGGAAACCAAAGAAGTGACGAGACTTTGATGACTCAATAGTCTGAGTGATGTGGATCGAGTACTTCATAAGTGAAGTGATTATGGTATCTAGAGATTTACTAAGCATACATGTTCTAAGTGATAAATTATGCAATTGGATTAGAGGTGGTTGTACTATCAGTTTGTATCTTAAAAAATCATTGGATAAATCTAAGGATCAAATATGTTCTTGTAACAAGAATAGGTGATAACACTCACCGAAGGTAATATGAGTGTACTCAAGGTAATCTAATCAGGGTATACCCATGAGATTGGATTTCTAAGTGTGCCAACTTCTTGGCCACCCGAGTGTGGTATGAGTTCGAGCATTAAGCACACGCAACATTGAGTAGTTGTTGACCATCAAAGTGGGTCATATGAGTTATTATGTATCTAATAACATCTTAGTAAATAATGCAAGATTTGGTTGATGGTTGTTATGATTGCCATGATTATTGTGATTGTTATTATTGTTTTGTTTTGAGATGGATGTCATGTGATGTAAGCACTAGTGAGATAGGTACCCCAACATCCCATATTGTACTTTGAGTATTAGTGCACCCGTACGATGATAGTTTAGCATATATCGTGTTATATGCTAACCTGTAGAATGCAGCGAATTGTCAGGTTTGATGCTACATACCTCATGGTCTAATTTTTCATATACGGTTTTTATATCTATTTTGTATTATAGATAGCTTATACTAGGCTTATATATGACCCAATCTCAAGTACACATAAATGAATAGATTGAGATAGAACATATAAATAGCACATAAAGTTGTATGGAGGACAAGTAGGTGCCTTACACTTATATATATATATATATATATATATATATACACACACACACTTTTGGAGCTATTATCACTATATTCCATTATGTAGTACTATAGAGCTATATCAGTATTACTTATCTATTTGTTATGGTTTTCTAATTGGAGTTTATTTGTTCAAATGTATAAACTCTATCGCACACTTTGTTTTGTATTACTGTGATGAATTTAATGCATTCTGATTCTGTTTGTTTCACTTAGTTATATTACCATTGGCTATTTTATATCTACATTGATTATTATATTTCATCTTATGCATTGTGAGATATACGATAGGTTCTGCCTTGTATTTATTTCACTTTACCCTTGACTGCCACTTTGCATTAACCGGGTACCATTGTAGTGCACTACCTATGGTATCAGATGTGAATTTGGGTATCAGAGGTGTAGGTTAGTCATCATATTTGGTATTAGAGAGTAGGTTGAATGGGCAACTTAAGTTGATACGAGATCCATTAGACATAAGGAAGGAGATATCACCTTAGATTGGATCAAGAGATATATAAGAGAGAACACTTATTATATTTTTTGTTTTCCAAAATTTATAGTTGTGTATATATATAGTAAGTCAATTGCATAAACAAGTAACATTTATACTAGTATTCAATTTCTTAAGATTGATCATTTTTATCACATATTGTAAGAATGAGTAGGCATGCTAGGAATATAGCAAGGAATTTTATTTTTGAAGTTGAAGAAGGAGCGAGCTCAGGGGCAATAGCTAACCCCAACTTGCAGGCCGTCATCACGATCATGATGAGGAATATGATACACCATTCCCAAGTGTTGCACCGGTTGCTGTAATGGGTGGCGGTACGCCAATGCTATCACCAAGAGTTAATTTTGCTAAGCAGATTAAGGACGTTTCTAGTCTTGATGGTAAACCATTTTGGGGATGGAATGATCTATTAAAGTATAGGATTGGCATGGCACTAGGGAACACATCTTTAATGATCTTGATATAAAGGATGTGATAAAGAGGAAGTTTGCCTCTCGAAAACTTTAAGGAAGGGCCATGGGCTGGTGGAATGCTCTTGAAATTGCTACTCTTGAGGATCAGTTGACTTGGGAATAATTCAAGGCCCGATTCGTAGGGAAGCTTATTCCAATTGCTTAAAAGGTTGTCTTATTTCAGGCTATATGCTGACCTGAAAGAGGGTGAAATATATATTTTAGAATATGTTGTTGAGTTGGACATGTACCTGAAATATAGGATATTGTTTATCGATAATCTCTTAAAGAAGAATGAAAAGGTTATTATGGGTCTGAATAATTGCCTCTGAGAGAGGCTAATGGGCCATATTAATGAGAGGTTGAGAAAGTTATTGAGAAGGCTTTAAGGTATGAGAAGCTGAATCCAAAGCCCTATGTTGATGTTGTTCCAAAGGAGGAAGCAAAACTACGAGTAGGAAGGGATGGCAAGAGAAAATGGAAAAACAAGAATAAGAAGTAGTTCCGGGGCAAGGACTACCAAAACAAGAAAAATGCGAGCTACCTACTACCATTGTGGAGAGAACGGCTGTCTCAATAGTAGCTACAAGAGGGCAAAGAAGAAGTGTCAACTGTGATAAAACTGAGCATACAAAGTGGGAATGTCTAGATCCACTAAAGAATACGCCGATTGTGAAAGCTTATGCTTTGAATTTCATTCCAACTTCATCGAGTGCTCCATCGAAGAAAGAGGAAGGGAATGGCTTTACTATCCATGGTATGCTTTCAATTTATAGTATACATGTTCATGTTTATTTGGTACTGGTGCATTAAATTACTTTATATCTACTGACCTAGTACATAGGTTAGGACTAAGAGCTCACATAGTAGACAAACCTTTAGTTGTGATGAACCCTGTGGGTGGTTAGGCTAGCTTAAGTATGGTTTATCATGGTGTTATCGATTCATGGATCTATGTTTGCTTGTAATCATTTTGGGCTTTGTTTTGTTAGGTTTGGTATAATATTGGGTATGGACTGGCTTTAGAGGTACTGAGTTGTGGTCGACTGTGAAAGGTTATTTATTACGATATGGATAGGTGATAAGCGTAGGCTAGAGTTGAGCTATATGCCCGAGGATGCCGTTATGGTTAGCTTTGAATATTTGTTTGAGATAACACATGATGATATGTCATCATTGCCCATTGCTAGAGAGTATCCGGACCTATTTGAGGAGGTGACCAAATAACCACCACATAGAGAAATCGAGTTCCATATTGATTTAGTAAAGTATGCAAGACCAGTAGTTATGCCATTAAATCGTATTTCACCTAAAGAGCAACATGAACTGGAGATGCAAGTGAATGACCTAGTGTAACACGCTGAATTTTTATTTAAAATAAATCAAAGGAATACATAATCATATAGAAGCGTACTTTGGTAATTTTACCTAAAGATGAAAATTTTATTTATTTCAAATAAATGAATAAGGAAATCTGATTTTTCCTATTGCGTCAATTTGACTTTCCTACCCCAAGTTTATATATATAATGTTAGAAACGGACACTAGATGAAGGAAATACAGGTTATTTTATGTAGCGTGCATTATGGAGCAAAACGGGTCAAGGCCAAGTGGGGCTAAGGGAGGATTTTGGGCTTTGTACCTATTTAGAAATTAAACTTAAGGATTGATTACATGATAAAGTAAATATTTATTTAGTAAGAAATTTATAGCTCTAATTCGTATACAATAATTTTATAAATATGTTTGAATTACACTAAAATGAACACAATTGTTTATTTCCCTTAAAAGGAAACGTAAGAGATGTTTACATGCGCAAACTTTAAACCTCTTTAGTGGGAAAGCATTAATTACCATGATAATAAAAGTAATTGTTACAATTAGTAAAAGAAAATGTTAAATATTTTTAGAAGAGAAAATATTAATATCTTTATGGAAGAAATGCATTTCTTAAGGAAAATATGATATCTATTTAGTAAGAATAAGGGTAAACCACATTTTTGAATTTTGATAGATTAACACTAGTTAAATACACCTGTAGAACAATTACTAATAAAGAGTATGGTTCCTAATATATATATATATATATATATCTCTGTGTGTATGTGTGTTTGAATATTAATTCATGATTCCTTTTAATAGTTAATAGTACATATGTAGAATATCAGTTAATGATATTGATTTGAATTTTAATTAACGACGTTGATTGGGATAGAATAAAGGTTATTTTGTTTAACAAAATATAAGGAAAGGAATTTTACATATATGCGAGAATAAAGGATATGGGTAAACAACAACTTTTCCCATGCCTCGACTTCACCTAATTTCTACCTATAAATATGTAGCCAAGCCTTACTCCTTTCATTCTAAAAACCCTAGCCTTCATCCAACTAAAGAAAACATAGATCTAAATCTGTTTCTTCAATTCTATCTCCATAAATCTCTTCAAAACAAATAGTAAATCAAATCCTTACAAAACAAAATAAGAGAATCAAATTGAGAAGAAGAGATAATTCAAACCAAAGCAATTGCAAGCTAAATAAAGAGAAAGAAATACCAAATCAATTCAGACTAGTGAAGGAAATTTCTTCAGGAACAACGTATACGGTGAGTTGGTTTGACTATGACATGAGTATGAAGTAGATAATTGCTTAAATATATATATATATTCATATATATATATATATATTTATATGTATTTAGGATTAAAAATATGGTTTTTAAATTCAAATTGATAATTTTAATTGAAGGTCTATATGAATTGAGATAACTGGAAAATCCTAAGCAATGCTTTGATAATATATTGTTGAAACTTAAGAGGCAAGGAAATTTGTTAGAATTCACCTGTAAACTTTATAGATCTGATTTTATGTGGTAGATTAGAACTAATTAGATGGTTAAAAAGGGAATCTATGAATATATCTTTTAAAATTCATCTTGACCCGATTCTATTAACTTTGAATAAAATGGAACATACATGAGTAAATCATTGAATAGTCATATACAATTAATGGAATAAACTACATAAAAAGTTTGAAAATGAATAAGGTCAAAATTGTATATAGATACTTGTTTAAAGGATGAATTATACGAATTCAAAAGTTATATTTAAATGTAGAAAGAAGAAATAAAAATAGGAAGGAAAACTGTTAGCGCCAAAATTGGTCACTAACCCCGTTTAGAAAGATTATGTAGAGAGATTAATGAAAAAAGTCAATGTAAACAGAGAACAATATGCTAAATTGAATGCAAAGATGAGAACACCAGGTTTATAGTGGTTCGGCGTAACTGCCTACGTCCACTTTGAGGTTAAACTATATTGCTTTACTTGATAATTGATTACAGATACAATCCGTACACCAACTACTTGAATACAATTGCTAAGTAAAAAGAACGAGTCTTGAAAGCGGCAGAGTCTCCCTAGTGTTCTCGAAAAAAGGTCCATTTCACTGTGCCCCTGCCTCTCTATTTATAGAAAAAGATGGGTTGGACTTCCCTGGTGGGCCTGGCAGCCGCACACCATGGCCTAGAACGAGTGAGTTCTGTGTGCCGAACGAAGTGATGCCGAACAGAACTGATGCCGATCAGAAGTGATGCCGAACAGAAGTGATGCCGAACAGAACTGTTGCCGATCAGAAGTGATGCCGAACAGATCTGATGCTGAACAGAAGTGATGCCGAACAGAACTGTTGCCGATCAGAAGTGATGCCGAACAGAACTGTTGCCGATCAGAAGTGATGCCGAACAGAACTGTTGCCGATCAGAAGTGATGCCGAACAGAACTGATGCCGACCAGACTGTTGTCGAACGATCTAGATATGCCGAACGTTATATAGTGCCGATCACTCTAGAATGCCGAACGATATATAATGCCGAACACTCTAGAATGTCGAATGATATATAATGCCGAAAGACTCTCCATGTCGAACGGTATGTAAGTGCCGAGTGTCTAGTTGCCTGGTCAAACCTTCAGGTAACACTTGCCCCCCAAAGTACATCATGTGGTTGAACGTGGTGTGCTTTGAATCAACCTGGATGCTGAACGATATGCCCATATCGAACGACATAGCCAAAGCCGAGCAGACTGTATGCCGAACGATATACCCATATCGAATGACACAGCCGAAGCGGAGCAGACTGTATGCCGAACGATATAGCCGATGCCGAGCACCCTAGATGCCGAACAATATCAATTTGACCGGTTCTACCGGTCATAGTCTCTTCGACTTCCCTTCTCTCTATATAAGTCGATGCTCCTTCTTCTTCTCCCTTTTACTTCTACCTCCGGTTTTTAGTATTTATAAACTTTTCCTCTCAACAGACTTCAGAGAATAACATACTTTTCCCTTCCCTTCTCAAGCATCACTCGTTGCCTCACTTCCCTCCCCAACCAATTGAACCCAACTAGAACCACGTTTCGTACTCCAGAATCTCCTTGAGCTTCGACTTATCTCTTAGGTAAAAAACTTTTCCCTAAATATTTCACTTCGATTAGGAAAACTAGCTGGAGATTCGAACTCGCAAATCTATGCAAAATCAAAGTCAGAAGCAATTGCGTGGAGCAGGAGGAGTTAAGGGTGAAGTGTGGGTGTTTTGAAGGAGTCTAAAGCTAGGCGACGGTAGGAGAGAAGAGGATGGCAGAGGCGTGTGAAGGAGGGAGTTGGTGGAAGACGTATTGATGTGGCTCGGAATGACTTCCTTATGCCGAGCGATGGAGGGGAAGAAGAGAAATGATGTTAAGGGCAGAAGGTCGAGTGAATCAGCTCGGCACGACCTGTTGTGTGCACTCATCTTCAGGCCGAACAGGAGAAAGGTTGAACAGAATTCTGGTCGGACAGACTTTTGGCCGAGCAGAATTTTTGGTCGAACAGAACGAAGGCCGAACGAAAGTCAAGCCGAACATAACTTAGGCCGAACAGAACTTAAGCCGAACAGGACTCTAAGCCGAACAGAACTTAAGTCGAACAAAACTTAAGCCGAACAAAACTTAAGCCGATCAAAACTCTAAGCCGAACAGAATCTGGGCCGAACAGAACTTAAGTCGAACAAAACTTAAGCCGATCAGAATTCTAAGCCGAACAAAACCTAAGTCGAACAGAATCTAGGCCGAACAGAACTTAAGTCGAACAAAACTTAAGCCGAACAAAACTTAAGCCGATCAAAACTCTAAGCCGAACAGAATTCTAAGCTGATCAGAACTCTATTCATCTTGCCTAATCAAACATCAAACACAAGGACATGGACTTAAGCATACCAGCATATCGAACTAAACTGGACTGATAACTTCTTAGTTTCAATAACCACAAGCCTGAACTTAAACCAATAATAACGGATTAAATATTTTAACATGCAGTGCCAATATCCGAGTTCAAGATTGAAAATATTGCAATGCTGGCTTTCGGAGACGGTCAGCGATGACGGTCTTCAAAGACGACAGTTCAATGCTCAACTTCATACCATCGATTCTGTGACTTATAATTTCTCAGCGTTCACATCCGAATGATCGCACTAGTTCACACACTACACGGGGGGAATATTCGCATTGTTAAGTCTAACGTCGATTATTTTTTAAGTATAGTTCGAACAGGTACTTTGCTAGATTCATTCCGCATCAGCGATGTCTAGAAAATCTAGCTCCGCCACTATTTCACACAGGCTCGGGCCGTCCTCCCGACGAGAAGTCGTAGATACTTCAAATCCGTCAACTTCCCCTGCACACGACTTAGCTCCCGATGCGCTAGAAGCAGCAATTTTCTTGGACAACCCTGTCGATTCACTTGCTTCAAAGATTAATGAGAGTACACTCCGCTGGATATGCTCTGTCCACGGAATTCCTTTTGATGACGTGCTAGTCCCATCGGGGCATGACCATCCGCACTTGCCCCCAGTCGGATACACAACATGTAACAAATTCATGTGTTGGGTTGGCAGTGTGCCACTATTCAACTCGTTTCTTCAGGATGTGCTGCAATACATCGACGTTGCTCCATCGCAACTGCACCCGAACGGCCATGCATTCCTCTATGGCACTTGGATCCTCTTTATGAATGTCTTCTCCAGGCTTCCAACTCCGGGCGATATCAGATACATATATTGCATCAAGAAGCGGAAGGATAGCCCATCATTCGTGTTTCTTGAGCCTCACAACAAATGTCAAATCCTAACTGGAGCGTGGACCAAGTTTGCTCTGTATAAACAGGAATGGTTCTATGTACGTTGTCCTCCCGGCTTTGCGAGGAGATGGGTCGAAGGAAGTAAGCCTTATTTCTTGAACCGTTACTCATGTTTAGTAGCAGCCGTACCTCTTCTAACTTTTATCCATCTTTCCAGGTATCACTCCACGTCCTGACAGTTGCGGATATTCTGATGCCGTCGAAGCTATTCGATCCCTTCCTGCCGGGGAACGGGACATCAGAGCTCTCATTTCGAACGAGTCACTTACAAGGCTCGGGCTGTTAGCAGAAGGCCGTCGGATAAGCCTTCCTCAGGGTGTCACCATTCCCAGGCCTGCCCCTGGCAAAGGGATAAAACAGGCTGAGTCTTCATCGCGCAACGCTCCTAATACATTAGAGGAGGGAGAAATCAAGGAGACTGCGACACCCGAAGCACAAGATGAGAATGTCGGTCACACTCAAGCCCCAACGGTCGAAGTTCACGATATCAAAACGTCATCTTCCCCTTCCAAGGGGAAAAAGAAACCGAAGTACATGATGAGGAAGGAAAAAGTTGGTGGGACTTCTAAAATTACCCTTGTCCCAGTGGAGAAAGAAGCTTCCTCACAACATCTAGAAAGTTCTCTAAAGGGTCTGTCGAACCTTACCATTCCTGACGATCTACTCAACTACGGTTTCGACGATCCAGAGGCCCTTAAGTTTCATTCGCCCGCTAGAGGCAATACAGGAGTTCAAGCTCGAGTCCAGGGAGATAATACTCCAATCAGTAAAGATAAAGGAACTGGTCCGTCGGGGGAACACTAGGACACACACGCACACACGCACTTCACCATACACTTCAATTTTTGCCATTACCCCGATTCTTCCTAACTCGCTGTTATTTTTATTCTATGCAGGTGACATGGGGCGCTCCAACGGATATGATTGCCTCCACGGCTCTTCTATATTCCACCATTCTGGTCGAGATTCAGGCTCCGGTAGACACACGGACAAGGACGATTACGAAGATCGAGACAACCGTCCCCGTGAGTCGTCTTATCGAAAGAAATCATATTCCCAGTCTTCATACTCTCGCGATCTCCCTCCTCAGACTGAGCCAAACAGAGAAAAACTTCCGCAAAAGTGGTCTCAACCCAATGTTTCCTAAGATCAACATTCTGGTTCATCAAGCACACGGCAATCTCGGGAACATCGGAAGAGAACAGAACTTTCAAAGCCTCCTCCCCCTGTTACTGCGGCTGACCCAACGATAGCAGAGAAGATGGTCGATCTTAAGGCTAAATTTCCCAAAATCTGCTTCGACGGTCTGAAGTTCCTCCCAGCTATTCATCATATCCCAGAGCATGTCAAGCAGAGTGCCATCGCTTGCAACAACGACGTCTATGTTCAACATGACGTGTTTGTACATTTAGTCGAAAAGGTCTCAGAAGTATCCGTTGAGCGTCAGCAAGAAATCGACCGCTTGAAGCTCGAAGCTATCTTTGATAAAGACATCATCAAAAGTCAGGATGAAGAGCTTGCTTCGTACAAATCCAAACTTGAAACTGGAGAACAAAGTGCAAAAGAGACTGCGGAGGTCGTCGCTCGTCTAGAGACAACTCATAAGAAAGAACTTGACGTTGCAGTCCAACGCAGTGGGGCCCTAGCTCTAGAAAAAGATTCTATTCAAAAAGTAAGGGATACACTCGTCCTGCAGGTCAAAGAGTTGAAGGAGCTACTCTCTAAGGAAAGGGAACAGAAGATAGCGGCTCAAGAAGAGTCTCAACGGTACTGTAACGAGATCATCGATACACGTCTTTTAAAAGCAAAGCTCGATGATGAGCTTTCTAAGGTTGAGACGATGAAGAGCGAAGCCCGTGAGGAGGGCAAGAGACTAGCTTCCGAGGAGATCGACTCCCATCTTGAAGCAGCTGCTGAGGCCGGCAGAGAAGAGGTCAAGTGTATGTTTGACCCGCTGATTGCCGAATACAGCGCCCGCGTCCTCATGCACCGAGACTTGACTTTCTTAGGCGAAGCCTATCTTGAATCCCTAGCTGAGGCCTGGGAGACTCTAATAAAGATCAGGAAGGTTGAGTCGGGAACTGAGGAGGTCGATGAGGAGGCTTTAGTGAAGGAGTTTCTCAGGGGGAATGAGCCATCGGACTTGTCCGCAGCTATGGCTCTCTTTGGTAAAGGCTCTTCTCCATCAAAAAAGAAAGATGATGAAGCTGGTCCATCTAGAACCGAGGCTGCAGCCCCTCCTTCTACTCAACCGGCCGATCGGCCAACACTTGACCCGTTTGAGCAGCATGCCGGCTATGATCCGAAAGACCCCGGTCTTGGCATTCACGTGCTGTCTCCCATTTTGGAGGGTGAGACTCCACGCACGCAAGAAACTGGTATAAAACTCTTCCTCTAGAAGTTCAAAGATCCGTCGCTTTCTGCGATCGGTCATTGGTCCCGATGTTTGTTCTTTATGTTTTTGTGCAGGCCGCTCTGACCCTGAACCAACTCCGAGGAGCGATGATGCCAAGGAGGAGACGGGAAAAACAAGCGATGTTACTCACGCGGGAGTAACTCCAGGCCCTGACGCTCAAGTGATCGGCGCGCTAGATGATGATAAGTTTGACACTTCATCTCCCATTGAAGGAAGTTATGAAATCGAAATTATTGGCGCCTCAGAACATACTTCGAAGGTGAGTATGAAGGAGCGACTCGCAGAAGAGAAGAAAAAGAAGGTCGAGATCAAGGTCGAGCCTCAAATACTAGAACTTACCGACCCGCTGAATAGGCCTCTGAAAGTCATTTTTCCCGGCAAATCCAAACCACTGGATTTTCCTTCTCCTACTCCTGACTCCGCTTCTTTGGCAAGAAAAAAGTCCAAGAGGAAGCGTGAGGGAGAGGAGTAATCTGAGAAAACAAAGGAAGACAAGAAAAAGAAGCCGAAGAAATAGCCACTATACTCGTTCAACGAGATTTTGCTTAGGTCCTGTAACTACTTTTGCTTTTTCGTTTTCGTAGTTTGTGTAGATTGATTTTTGACTCCAAGTTTTGGAGGAGTGGTTGTATAACCCCATTTTGGATTATTGAATAAAGTTTAGTTTCTTTGTCGTTTGAACGATTCTTTTGCTTCTTTAGCTTTCTGTATAACTGTGGTCGAAACTCAAGTTCTTATGAGTTGCATGATTTCCCAATCCATTCTTACATTGTTCGAACATTCTTTGGAATTGTACATTTCTCGTTTCACATCTTTGGTACTTAGAATATTTTCTAATCCGCGCTTCGGGGACTCAGAGTAATTCGGTCCGCATTCGGGGGACTCGGAGATTGGAGTCGTTTATACTCTAGTCCGCGCTCTGGGGACTTAGAGTATTCCAGTCCGCATTCAGGGGACTCAAAGATTGAAGTTGTTTATACTCTATTCCGCGCTCTGGGGACTTAGAGTACTCCAGTCCGCACTCAGGGGACTCGGAGATTCAAGTCATTTATACTCTAGTCCGCGCTTCGGGGACTTAGAGTACTCCGGTCCGCATTCAGGGGACTCGGAGATTGAAGTTGTTTATACTCTATTCTGCGCTCTGAGGACTTAGAGTACTCCTGTCCGCACTCAGGGGACTCGGAGATTCAAGTCGTTTATACTCTAGTCCGCGCTCTGGGGACTTAGAGTACTCCGGTCCGCATTCAGGGGACTCGGAGATTGAAGTTGTTTATACTCTATTCCGCGCTCTAGGACTTAGAGTACTCCGGTCCGCACTCAGGGGACTCGGAGATTCAAGTTGTTTATACTCTATTCCGTGCTCTGGGGACTTAGAGTACTCCGGTCCGCACTCAGGGGACTCGGAGATTCAAGTCGTTTATACACTAGTGACGCAGCGGATATTTCAAAAACAATGTAGATCGTTGAATGTAGCAATAGATGGATTGAAGAATACTGGAATGCCCGAATTCGTTGATCCGAAGATACCGAACTCTAGCTATCTCGAACTCGTTGATCGCGCACGATACCGGGTTCAAAGATCTTCAATTCTTCAAGCGTTGATCAAGCGCACTTGATTCCACGAATCGGCTTCTACAATCGTTGAATCGAGCGCACTCGATTATCCGAAAGAGGAGATAGGAGATTACACTCAACTACCAATTTGAATGAAAGCACAAAGCAATCAAAAGAGAATTTTATTCAATATTCAACAACCTTTTACAAATGAGACTCACGGCCTATTTATAGGCGAACAATTTTACAACAGAAATTTCTCCAACTCCTAAGTCGTTTCCGACTCATAGCTATGCTCTACGACTCATCATAAGTCGTATACGACTCATCAAATTACAACATGACTTACGACTTATACAAAACGTTACAATACTAACCTTCAACGACTTATCAACATACAACACGACTCAAAAGTAAACGACTCATAATCAGACGACTCATCTTAAGTCGTTTACGACTTATCAAATTACAACACACCACGACTTATGATTTATAACAGATGCGACTTATCAAAGCAATACCACAGCAGCTTTCTATGACTTAAGAATCAACGATCCAGATTAACTCGACGTAAGGACGAATGGTCTTCAGGCTTTGGCGACATAAGATGATACAACTTATCTGAGTCGTAACTTGGTGCCCATTTATCCTCTGTCTTAAGTCGTATCTGACTTAACACTTCCTTAAGTCGTATCTGACTTAACACTTGTGTATTCTTCTCTTTGAGTCGTGGACGACTCATCACTGCCTCCCTAAGTCGCATACGACTTATACCTTGACGACTCATCACCGCTTCCTTAAGTCGTAGACGACTTATACCTTGACGACTCATTACCGCTTCCTTAAGTCGTAGAAGTCTCATACGATTCATGCCTGTCTCTATGAGTCATGGACGACTCATAGCATTGCTCTTAAGTCGTAGACGACTTATATCTGCCGTGTTAGTTTTATCTCGTGGACGACTCATGCCTGTCACTATGAGTCGAGGACGACTCATAACATTGCTCTTAAGTCGTAGACGACTTATATCTGCCGTGTTAGTTTTATCTCCTGGACGACTCATGCCTGTCTCTATGAGTCGTGGACGACTCATAACATTGCTCTTAAGTCGTAGACGACTTATATCTGCCGTGTTAGTTTTATCTCGTGGACGACTCAGGACTTCATCTCTGGGCTTAGCTGCATCATCCTCCCCAGGTTGAGAGAAATTCGTCCTCGAATTTGCACACTCTTCATCCCCAACAAACTCATCCCCATGATATGGTACGAGATGCTTAACATTGAATACGTCAGATGTATACACATCATCTGGCAGCTTCAGTTTATAAGCATTTTCATTGATTCGTTTCACAACTTCCACCGGACCAATTTTTCTGGCTTTCAACTTGTTGTATGCGCCCACTGGAAAACGATCTTTTGTTAATACCGCATAAACCATATCACCTTCATGAAATTCAACATTCCTTCGTTTCAAATCTGCAGATTGTTTATATTTCTCATTTGCTTTCTCTAATCGTTCTTGAACGATTTTATGACACTCCGTCAACCCTTCAACAAAATCAGCAGCTTTCTTAACTATCCCTTTTGAGTGTGGTATCGCTGTTAAATCCAATGGTCCCTTCGGTAAGCTCGAATAGACAATCTGGAATGGACTGAACCCAGTACTTCGATTCACAGCATGATTATGGGCAAACTCTGCCTGGCATAACTTAACATCCCAACTCTTCAGATTATCTTGAACAAGACACCTCAACAAGTTTCCCAATGATCTGTTAACCACCTCAGTCTGTCCATCCGTTTGTGGGTGATAAGCACTACTAAACTTCAGCTTCGTTCCCACCATTTTCCACAAACTTAGCCAAAAATGACTCAGAAAACGAGTATCCCTGTCCGACACAATCGATTCTGGCAATCCATGAAGTAGATAGATCTCTCTGAAAAACAACTGAGCAACATGAACAGCATCCGCCGTCTTCTTACAAGCAATAAAATGTGCCATCTTCGAAAATCTGTCCACCACCACATATATGGAATCGTTACCACGCTGTGTCCTTGGTAATCCCAACACGAAGTCCATACTCACATCAACCCATGGTTTAGTTGGTACCGGTAACGGCATATATAAACCCGCATTAGTCGTAGTTCCTTTCGAAACTTGACAGATATGACATCTCTCAACAAACCTCTCCACTTCTTTCCTCATCGATGGCCAAAAGTAGGATTGTGAAATTAACTGTAAGGTACGGTCTCTTCCAACATGCCCTTCTTCATGTAATTCCTTGATAATTTTCATTCTCAAACTACCCTCCGGTATGCACAATCGATTCCCTTTGAACAGAAAACCATTTACCATCACGAAATCATCCGTCTTTCCCTCCTTGACTTTATCAACAAATTTTGCAAAGTAAGGATCATTAGTAAATAAGTCTGGCAACATTTCAAACCCCGTCACTTCAACCTTCAGTGTAGTCAACAAATGACTCCTCCTACTCAAAGCATCAGCCACACGGTTTGTCACCCCTGACTTGTGTTTAACAACAAAAGTAAACTGTTGCAGATATGCAATCCACGATGCATGTCTCGCTGAAATCTTGTCTTGCCCTTGCAAATGCTTCAATGCTTCATGATCAGTGTAAAGAACGAACTCCTTCTGAAATAGATAGTGTCTCCAGTGTTTAATAGATTGTACAACAGCATAAAACTCCACATCATATGTACTGTATCGCATCTTCGCTCCTGACAACTTCTCACTGAAATATGCAATAGGACGCCCCTTCTGACTCAACACCCCTCCAATTCTAACCTTGGATGCATCAGTGTGTAGTTCAAACACCAACTGAAAATCAGGTAATACTAGAATTGGTGCAGTTGTCAGCAACTCCTTGATCTTCCCAAAAGCATTCCCTGCTTCCTTAGTCCATGCAAACTGTTTACCCTTCATACAATCCGTAACAGGCGCCATTACACTACTAAAGTGTGGAATGAACCTTCGATAGAATGAAGCCAACCCGTGAAAACTACGAACTTCTGTTATCGTCTTTGGTTGCGGCCAATTTCTGATCGCCTCAACTTTACTTTGGTCAACCTGTATTCCTTTCTCTGAAACAACATATCCCAGAAATAAAACACTATGCGTCATGAACACGCATTTCTTCATTGCAGCGTAGAATTGTTCTTGTCGCAATACCATCAGCCCTTCTCTAAGATGATTCAAATGTTCCTCTGGACTCCCACTGTAAATAAGAATATCATCGAAATACACCACCACAAATTTCCCAATGAATGGTCGAAAAATCTGATTCATCACCCTCATGAAAGTACTTGGTGCATTTGATAAGCCAAACGGCATGACCAACCACTCGTATAGACCCTCCCTAGTTTTAAAAGCAGTCTTCCACTCATCTCCTGGTCTGATACGAATTTGATGATATCCGCTCTTTAAATCAATCTTCGAAAATATAGTGGCTCCGCTTATTTGATCTAACAAGTCATCCAACCTCGGCATTGGAAATCTATATCTCACAGTAATCTTATTCAATGCTCGACTGTCAGTGCACATCCTCCACGTTCCATCCTTTTTGGGTACCAATAAAGCTGGTACAGCACAAGGACTCAGACTCTCCTGCACACGCCCCTGCTCAAGCAATTCCTCTACCTGCCTCTGCAACTCTTCATGTTCCTTCGGGCTCATTCGATAATGTGGTCTGTGTGGCAACACAGCACCTGGAACAAGATCTATCTGATGTTGTATATCCCTCAACGGTGGCAACTCCGTTGGTAACTCCTCTGGAAATACATCGTCAAATTCTTTCAAAACTGGTTTAACTTCTTCTGGAATTTCAACCTCTTCACTGCTTTCTCGTCCAATCAACAAGAATACTTCTGGTTCTTCTTCAACCTCCTTAACAAACTCCTTCAAAGATAATAAAGTTTTCAGCTCTTCGATTTCTTCTGACTTACTTTCTCCTTGTGGTCTCTTCTTTGGAACTAGGATAATCTTCGTGCCTTCAAACATAAAACTGTAGCTATTGGTCCGACCGTCATGTTGTACTGCTCGATCATATTGCCATGGTCTTCCCAATAATAAGTGGCAAACATCCATCTCTACTACATCACACCATATTTCATCTTTGTATTTCTTCCCAATAGAGAATGGAACACGAACTCGTCTATCCACTTTCACTTCTCCTCCTTTTCTTAACCATGCTAACTTGTATGGATTCGGATGTTTCTCGGTCTTCAACTTCAATTTTGTCACCGCCTCGGTTGAAATAATATTATCACAGCTTCCTGCGTCAATTACGAATTTACACACCTTCCCTAGAATAGTACATGTTGACTGAAAGATATTACTCCTCAACCAACTAGCTTCTTCCTGTTTCGGTGTTAAACACGATCTCCTCAGCATTAGGTTACAACCTTCATCCCCTGACGCAATATCCTGCTCATCCTCCTCAACTGGACTAGAACAATCTCCATCAACATCCTCATCTTCAACTTCTACAATCATGGTTCTCTTCTTTGGTTTTGGACACTCACTGCTTTTATGACCCAATTCCTGACAATTGTAACATTTGAAACCATTGTTAACCCTTGCCTTCTCATCCTCCTTCACCACTGGTCTATTGATAGGTTTAGAAACATTAGAATTTCCACCAACACCCTTCGCTTGATTGTTAGAATTAGTAAACACACCACTTCCTCGTCTCCCTTGTTTTTCCCAAGCCAACGCTTTCTGATGTGCTTCTGCCACAGATCTTGGATCGAACATATTAACCATATCCTGAATCTGCATTCTCAATCCTCCAATGAACCTAGATGTCAGCTGCTCTTCTGTTTCCATAATATCATTCCTTGCAATGAGTTGATAGAATTCATCAGCATAGTCATTCACAGTTTTCGTCCCTTGTCTCAAGTTTTGCAAACGTTGATACATCAAAGATTGATAATTCTAAGGTAAGAACGTTGCTTTCATCAATTTCTTCATCTTCTCCCAAGATTCAACTTTTGACTTTCCCATTCGTTCACGTGTAAGCTTGGTTTGCTGCCACCATGCCAAAGCTCTACCCCTCAGCCTTGTAGCAACCAACTTCACTCTACGATGTTCTGGAACTTCTTTGAAGTCAAAAATTTCTTCAACATTAGCTACCCAATCTAGAAATTCCTCTGCTTGCATACCACCTTTGAATTCAGGAATTTCAGTCTTCATCCCCGACTCCCACTTGTGATCATACTCAGAGTGATTTCTTCCTTGTCCTCGAACACTACCACCATCATACTCCTCTTCAAAATCAGATGTATACCGTTGTCTATCTCGTCCACCCACATCTCTACTACCATTACGTCTTCCACCATCATCCCTTCTATCAACGTTCCTCCGTTCACGATCATTCACGTTCCTCCCACGCCCTTGATCATTTTCAACACTTCTGTCTCGATTGGAATGTGGCGAGACTCTACTTCCCCCATGGTTAGATTCTGGTGAAACCCTTCTCCGATTTTGATTCATCTTCGTCACAAGCTTCTCTAACCGGCCAATTCCTTCGTTAAGCTTTTCACTAAAATTCTCATTGATTCTTTGCTCCATCTCATCAGCTTCTTCTCTTCGATATAAAGCTTCTACGTTCTGATGACGATTAGCTCTCCTTGGCGGCATACTTGAAAATTTCACAAACTCTCCAACACTTCAAAATTCAAACACAATTCGGACTTTGATCCAAACTGAAACGGATCGAAAACTTCCACTTTGTAGCAAATCGCGATGAACACGATGGACAAAGTTTCGGCTTCCAATGCAAATCCAAACTTCAATCTTCAAACAAATGCGAACAACTTCACTTGCTCACGGCTCAACTTCAAACTTCTTGAATGAATAGGCTCCAAGTCTCGATCTAGCTATGATTGGCTAGAACAAGCTCTGATACCAAAAATGACGCAGCGGATATTTCAAAAACAATGTAGATCGTTGAATGTAGCAATAGATGGATTGAAGAATACTGGAATGCCCGAATTCGTTGATCCGAAGATACCGAACTCTAGCTATCTCGAACTCGTTGATCGCGCACGATATCGGGTTCAAAGATCTTCAATTCTTCAAGCGTTGATCAAGCGCACTTGATTCCGCGAATCGGCTTCTACAATCGTTGAATCGAGCGCACTCGATTATCCGAAAGAGGAGATAGGAGATTACACTCAACTACCAATTTGAATGAAAGCACAAAGCAATCATAAGAGAATTTTATTCAATATTCAACAACCTTTTACAAATGAGACTCACGGCCTATTTATAGGCGAACAATTTTACAACAGAAATTTCTCCAACTCCTAAGTCGTTTCCGACTCATAGCTACGCTCTACGACTCATCATAAGTCGTATACGACTCATCAAATTACAACATGACTTACGACTTATACAAAACGTTACAATACTAACCTTCAACGACTTATCAACATACAACACGACTCAAAAGTAAACGACTCATAATCAGACGACTCATCTTAAGTCGTTTACGACTTATCAAATTACAACACACCACGACTTATGATTTATAACAGATGCGACTTATCAAAGCAATACCACAGCAGCTTTCTATGACTTAAGAATCAACGATCCAGATTAACTCGACGTAAGGACGAATGGTCTTCAGGCTTTGGCGACATAAGATGATACAACTTATCTGAGTCGTAACTTGGTGCCCATTTATCCTCTGTCTTAAGTCGTATCTGACTTAACACTTCCTTAAGTCGTATCTGACTTAACACTTGTGCATTCTTCTCTTTGAGTCGTGGACGACTCATCACTGCCTCCCTAAGTCGCATACGACTTATACCTTGACGACTCATCACCGCTTCCTTAAGTCGTAGACGACTTATACCTTGACGACTCATTACCGCTTCCTTAAGTCGTAGAAGTCTCATACGATTCATGCCTGTCTCTAGGAGTCGTGGACGACTCATAGCATTGCTCTTAAGTCGTAGACGACTTATATCTGCCGTGTTAGTTTTATCTCGTGGACGACTCATGCCTGTCTCTATGAGTCGTGGACGACTCATAACATTGCTCTTAAGTCGTAGACGACTTATATCTGCCGTGTTAGTTTTATCTCCTGGACGACTCATGCCTGTCTCTATGAGTCGTGGATGACTCATAACATTGCTCTTAAGTCGTAGACGACTTATATCTGCCGTGTTAGTTTTATCTCGTGGACGACTCAGGACTTCATCTCTGGGCTTAGCTGCATCAACTAGTTCGCGCTTCGGGGACTTAGAGTACTCCGGTCCGCACTTAGGGGACTCGGAGATTGAAGTTGTTTATGCGAGTTCGTACATCATGTGGAATAATGTAACTCCAACGGTTCATCACCAGATTATAAGGTACACAAACATTATTAATTCATAGAAAAGATGGCTTCAAGCCTTTATTAATGAAACAAACTAAATTGTCCAATTACACGCTAAAAAGGAAACTAAGAATCAATGGAATAAGAACATACAGCAAACAATTGTACCCAAAATAGAAAAGAAAGATGCTAAACATAATAACGTCGTAAATGTTCACTGTTCCACGCTCGTGGGAGTGTCACGCCATCAATGGTCGCTAGCTTAAAAGTTCCCTCTCCAAGCTTCCGTTCAACGACATAAGGACCTTCGCAGTTGGGATTCATGTGTGATGGTATCGATAAAACTCGTTTCAAAACGAGGTCACCCACATCAAAGATTCTTGGGCGGACTTTGTCGTCGTAATATCGCTTGACTCGGTGCCTATATGCTGCCGCCCTTAATTCAGCCTCTTCTCGTTTTTCATCGATGCAGTCCAGTGATTCCAACAAGAGGTCCTGATTTGTCTTAGGATCATAATACGTCACTCGATGCGATGGAACTTCAAGCTCCACGGGTATAACCGCTTCCGAGCCGTATGCCAATGCGAATGGAGTGTGGCAAGTCGCGGACTTGTGGATAGTCCTATAAGCCCATAGCGTTGTTGGGAGTTCATCTACCCACTTGCCTCCATCTTTTTCCAAACGCTTCTTCAATATGGACTTGATTATTTTGTTCATGGCCTCGACTTGTCCGTTAGCTTTCGGATGTGCAACGACGGCGAACTTTTTCTCAACGCCATACTTTAAACAGAAGTCTTTGAATTCCCTGCTTTCGAACTGCGTTCCGTTGTCCGTAATGATGGTTCACGGAAGGCCAAAGCGGCATATAATGTTTCGTACAATGAAATTAATGACCTTCTTGGAGTTGATTGTGGCTAAAGGCTCTGCCTCGGCCCATTTTGTAAAATAGTCGACCGCAACTATCGCGTATTTTGCACCACCTTTGGATATAGGCAAAGAACCGATTATGTCGATTCCCTAGATTGCAAACGGCCAGGGACTAACCATTTGTGTGAGTTCTGTTGGTGGAGCACTCGGGATTTTCGCATATCTTTGACACTTGTCACATTTTCTTGCGTAATCCGCAGCATCCCGATTCACAGTTGGCCAATAGTATCCGTAGCGGAGGATCTTTTTTGCTAGTGTCTGCCCCTCGGTATGGTCGCCACATTCTCCTTCGTGAACCTCCTCCATGACCCGCTTTGCCTCATCACGGGGAATGCACAGTAGTAAAGGGACCGAGAACCCTCTCGGATACATTACCTCGCCCTGCATCACATATCGAGCGGCTTTGCAAATGACCTGTCGTCTTTCGCTTCGCCTTTCGGGCAAAGTCCCGTTTAGCAGGTAGCG
The DNA here is from genome assembly GCA_030737815.1 of Allium fistulosum. Classification (NCBI taxonomy): domain Eukaryota; kingdom Viridiplantae; phylum Streptophyta; class Magnoliopsida; order Asparagales; family Amaryllidaceae; genus Allium; species Allium fistulosum. The sequence goes on along the minus strand of CM060903.1, from coordinate 1,283,904,827 downwards.
TTTGAATGGGGTCATCCACGACTCCTCCTCGATTTCCGTTTCCAACGCAAAATCAACTTCCATCACATCTATGCTTAGAGTGTGTAAGGTTTCGACGGGAACTAATCCCATTTGCTGCGCATCGCCAGTGCTTGCGAATTTGGCCAACGAGTCGGCTTCCTTGTTTTGTTCACGCGGGACATGCGAAATGTCATAATGTTCTAAGTTCGCCAATAGTTCCTGAACCAGAGCAAGGTATGGAGCAAGCTTTTGTCCCCTTGCTTGGTAGTCTCCTCGCACTTGGTACACCACCAGCTGCGAGTCGCAAAAGATTTCAACTGATTTAACCCCGAGTTCTCCAATGAGTTTTAAGCCAGCAATTGGTGCTTCATATTCTGCTTCATTATTCGTAGCCGGGAAATTGAGCTTCAAAGCGTAACAAATCGATCGATTTTCTGGAGTTCCGAGAACTACACTAGCCCCGGAACAACGGTCGTTTGATGCCCCATCGGTGTACAATTTCCATCGAATGGGGGGAATGACACTGTAATTATATGGTTCGTCAGATATAGTAAACTCAGCGATGAAATCTGCTAGTGCTTTCCCTTGTATGGCTCTTCTTGGCATGTAGGTAATATCGAACTGACTCAACTCGATATTCCATTTTAACATCCTTCTAGAAGTTTCTGGTTGTTGGAGTACCTGCCGTAAGGGCTGATCGGTATAGACACTGACCGAGTGTGCTTGAAAGTATGGACGTAGCTTACGTGATGCAATAACCAAGCAATAGGCCAATTTCTCAATTTTGGGGTAATTTCTTTCTACCCCCGTTAAACGTTTACTAACGTAATACACCGGCTTTTGGACTCGGTCCTCCTTGCGGACCAAAGCCGCACTTATAGCATGCGGAGACATGGCCAAGTATACGTACAACATCTCGTGGTCTACTGGTTTCGACAGCACTGGAGGACTCTCCAAATGCCTCACCAGATCTCGGAATGCTTCCTCACAGTGGGATGTCCATTCGAAATTCCTCTTCCCTTCCTTTATTATATCGAAAAAAGGAATGCACTTGTCCGTGGCTCTGGATATAAATCGACTCAGCGCAGCCACCTTTCCATTCAAGCTTTGCACCTGTTTTATAGTTCTGGGTACTCGCACATCTCGAATAGCTTGAATCTTTTCTGGGTTAGCCTCAATTCCCCTAGCATTAACAATGAATCCCAAAAACTTCCCCGACGCAACGCCGAAAGAACACTTAAGAGGGTTGATCTTCATCCCATAATATCTGAGTATATCGAACATCTCTACTAAGTCTCGAATGTGGTCGTTTGACTGTCATGACTTCACGAGCATGTCATCCACATAGACTTCCATCGTTCTACCAATCTGGTCTTTGAACATTCAATTCACCAAACGCTGATAGGTTGCTCCCGCGTTTTTCAATCCGAAAGGCATTACTACATAGAAATATAGCCCAACGTCTGTGACGAAACTAGTGTGCTCCTGGTCTGGAATATGCATTGGGATCTGATTGTATCCCGAGTACGCATCCATGAATGACAACAGCTCGTGTCCTGCAGTGGAGTCGACCAACTGATCAATCCTAGGCAATGGGAAACTGTCCTTGGGGCATGCTTTGTTCAAAGCGGAATAATCTACGCATGTTCTCCATTTCCCGTTTGCCTTTTTTACTAGCACGGGGTTTGATACCCATTCAGGGTAGAAGGCGTCGCGGACGAACCCATTGGCTTTGAGTTTGTCCACCTCCTCTTTGAGAGCAGCGGACCTCTCCGGGTCCATCCCTCTCCTCTTTTGTTTAACCGGGACGTACTTCGGGTCTATGTTCAACATATGACTCGTAATAGCGGGAGAAATCCCACACATATCAGAATGTGTCCAAGCGAAAACATCAAGATTCGCTCGGAGGAAATCACTAAGGTCTTCAGTCATTGCGGGGCTGAGTTGTGATCCAATTTTCAGTACTCGCGATGGATCGCCTCGACTGACTGAAATGTCAATCGTCAATTCAGCTGGTGCTGCTTTCTCCTCCCTGGGATTCTCATCATCGTCTCTCGGATCTACGTCTTTGAAGATCCGAGAATCATGCCCGAGCCAGGGCTCGGGCATCACTTGTCAATTGTCGGTATTATGGATGTGGACGCGATTGTCCGCAACCTTTCCTTTCTCCCTCCGATGGGCCTCTCGGAGCTCAGCCACATAACATGCACGACCAGTCGCCTGGTCGCCATGAAAACCACCTACTCCTTTGTTAGTCGGAAACTTCAAAGTCAAGCACCACATGGCTAATGCTGCCCTAAACTCAGCCAGGGCCGGTCGACCCAAGAACACATTGTACGGAGAATCCACATCCAAAACTACGAAAGGTAGGATTTGCACCCTCCTACGCTCACCTTGTCCCAGTTCAACTGGTAACTCAACATACCCCACTGCATCGGTCGCTGCGCCATTAAAGCCATGTATACGAGCTTTAGACGGTTTCAAATCCTTCGTCTCCATCTTCATCTGGTCATAAGCCTTCTTGAAGATGATATTGACAGAACTTCCACAATCAATCATATTCTCTTCACATAAGCTGGCCCGATTGTCACAGATATGACCATCGGGTCGATGGTAGGAGCCTCTACTTGGTCAGCATCTCTGCTCCTGAATACTATATCGTCTATCATCACGCGCAGCTGTTTAGCAGGGGTCCCATCCTCTACGTTGGAACAACACTCGAAATCTGCGTGCTGCAGGGAACTAGCATACCGCTCCATCTCTTGCCAGCTCTTATCCGCAGGGTGAGGCCCGCCGATGATCGTGTTTATGACTAGTCTGCCCACAGTCCGGGCAGGCTCCTCGGGATGACGCGGAGCTGGTGCACGACCTGGATTGGATGTTCCCTATCCTCCTTCCTGTGGATTCTTCACAAACTTCTGTAACTTTTTCTGCCTAATCAACTTCTCTATAGCGTCGTGTAGGTGTCTGCACTCTTCAGTATTGTGCCCATAAGTCTCATGAAAGCGGCAGTACTTCCCGGTCCGCTTTTGTTCCTCGGTCGACTCCTTTGGACATGGCTTTCTGTACTGAAAGGTATTGCAGGTTGATAGGTAAATGTTCTCAAGAGATGCATTCAGCGGGGTGTACTCGTTGTAGGTTGAAATTCTCGGCTTCCATTTCCCCGCTTCTCTCTTCTTCCCTTGATTTCTTCCTCCGGATTCCTTAGATTGCCCGGGCTTGTTCTGGACATTGACTTGAACTTTTCCCGAGTTGTCTCCAGACTGCTTCACAGCAATGTTGCTTTTCACGGACTCCTGGACAGGCCCCGGTGCCTTATCTCGCCTTACCCACCTGGCTTCCTCTCTTCTTATGAACTGATGTGCCTTTGAGTAAAAACGCTCAAGCGTAGTGGGAGGTTTTCCTGCCAGCTAGTCTCCAAACTCTGAATCAGGATCCATACCTCGCATCACAGCCATAAGAATTGCATGATAATTGGGATTGTTGACTTCCGTCGCCGCAACATGGAATCTCTGTAAATACTCCTTCAATAATTCCCTAGGATCCTGGATTACACTTGATAAAGACATCACGTCCTTTGGATGAGTAGTATGTATCCTGAACTGTTCTATAAATTTCTTCGCCAACTCCTCGAAACTGGATACGAACCGTGGAGGAAGTCGAGTGAACCACATGGTAGTGATCCCAGATAGAGTTATTGGAAAGCATCTACACTTGGTTGCATCATTTGCTCTAGATGAATCCATCATCCATTCGTACCTCATGACATGCTGTCTGGGATCAGTTTTTCCTTCATATGCCGGGATAGTTGGCATACTAAACTTCCTGGGGTACGGTGCCTGCAGAATAGTGTCTGTGAACGGAGTATGACTTTTGGACACCCCTCAATCATCGTTTGATAAGCCTTGATTCTCTTTCATCAATTGTCTGATCATGGCTGTCAAGTCTGGGGTTTGTATGGAAGGTGGAAGGTTGGAGTCTGTCCTACGTGATTGATCAGGCTGATGCCTCCTCTGTTGGCGATCTGCCAAATGTGCATCTTGAGGTTCGACATCATTGGCCTCTTGATGATCCGGGCCTCCAGCCTCCACCTGCACTCCAGCTCCTAAGTTTCCAGCTCTTGCTTGGTCACGGTCTCCAGCTGTTCGGACAGCAGCACCTACCTGCGTAGTTTCAGTCTTACGGCGTCTACGCCTAGGAGGTTCATCGGACGAAGTCGAGCTATTGGATGAAGAATAAGGAGCGGGATTGCCCCCAGCATTCTGATGTTGTTGTTGAGTGAGTTGTGCCATGAGGTTGGCGTTGGCTGGCATCTGCTCTCCGAGTTGTCTCCTGCTTTCCCTGAGTTCTCTCATCAAGTCGTTGAACTCTATTTTGGTGACAACCGGCATTTGGTCCTGGGCGGTAGTCCCTGCACCTAGAATTGCTTGCTGATTGCTAGGCCCTGCTTGTTGTACGCTAGCAGTCTCATGGGCGTCCGCATTATGAGAGGCTGATCTGGTACATGGTCTTGCCATTGTAGAGTTATTGGTATGAACTCTGAGTAGAGTCAACGGATGTCCTACGAATGAATCGGATCTTCTTTGGGGGATTTATTCAATCCAGTAGCTTCAAAGCAGATCCTTAAGGTCTGAGAATTCGATTCTTAGTGAAAGCACCAAAGTGTTAGCGCAAAAATTGGTCACTAACCACGTTTAGAAAGATTATGTAGAGAGATTAATGAAGAAAGTCAATGTAAACAGAGAACAATATGCTAAATTGAATGCAAAGACGAGAACACCAGGTTTATAGTGGTTCGGCGTAACTACGTACGTCCACTTTGAGGTTAAACTTTATTGCTTTACTTGATAATTGATTACAGATACAATCCGTACACCAACTACTTGAATACAATTGCTAAGTAAAAAGAACGAGTCTTGAAAGCGGCAAAGTCTCCCCAGTGTTCTCGAAAAAAGGTCCATTTCACTGTGCCCCTGCCTCTCTATTTATAGACAAAGATGGGTTGGACTTCCCTAGTGGGCCTGGCAGCCGAACACCTTGGCCCAGAACGAGTGAGTTCTGTGTGCCGAACGAAGTGATGCCGATCAGAAGTGATGCCGAACAGAAGTGATGCCGAACAGAAGTGATGCCGAACAGAACTATTGCCGATCAGAAGTGATGCCAAACAGAACTGTTGCCGATCAGAAGTGTTGCCGAACAGAACTGATGCCGAACAGAAGTGATGCCAAACAGAACTGTTGCCGATCAGAAGTGATGCCGAACAGAACTATTGCTGATCAGAAGTGATGCCGAACAGAACTGATGCCGACCAGACTATTATCGAACGATCTAGGTATGCCGAACGTTATATAATGCCGATCACTCTAGAATGTCGAACGATATATAATGTCGAACACTCTAGAATGTCGAACGATATATAATGCCGAAAGACTCTCTATGTCGAACGGTATGTAAGTGCCGAGTGCGTAGTTGCTTGGTCAAACCTTTAGGTAACAAAAACAAAGCAGAATACAACTGGTATAGGTGTTTGAAAACATAGTTTAGACATTTGAAAATCTGTCTTAGTCATTTGAAATAAGGAGCCAAATATCTATGTTTAAATAAAACAAAACACAAAAGAAAAACATTAAATTCTAGCTAGGTTCAGACATTTGAAATTTTCATTCATACATCTGAAATCTAAGTCAAACGTGTGGTTACATGCAAGTGTTTTTGTACAAGAAGTCGGATGTCTAAACCAAAAGTTCATATGCCTAAAAATAGTTCTAGACATCTGAAATCTATGAAGAGTCGAATTATTGTGGAACCTTTTTGCTGCAAGTCAAATGATATAGAGTATAGGATATGGTACCAACGAGGTTGCTTACATGATGCTTTAGTAGCAAGTGATCATTGGGCTATGTGTTCGTGTGTGTGCTTAGACATTGAAAGTATACTTAGAGCATGTGCAACTTATGTGGTTTACCATTGAGAATGTTTCCTCAATGTATACTTAGGCCGTTTACTATCAAGACCGTATACTTGGGGTATTCCTAGGTTTACTTGGTTTTTGGTTGTCCCACCTTTGGTTAGAAATCTTCTTAGATTATTGGATTTACGCGTATTAAGGATTATTACCATATAATGTGTAAATTGACAAATTTCTTATACGTAGCACACACATACAAATGAACACCCTTAAGCTGTGTATTTATTTTTCTATCGAAACCATACCACTTGTGAATTCCTCACTGACCAGACCTTGTCCGATCTCCTCTATTTTCCCTATATATATATATATTATAAGAAGATAAGGAAGCCAATGAGATGACTAGGGTAAGGCATGTAGAGAAGGTGGCAATGCACTTTTTAAGTATATTTATTTATAGTCATTTCCTTATGTATGTATTGTATTGGGTAGTTAGACTTATGTTGTATTATAATTTGGTGATTCTATTTAGACATTTTCGATATGGATCACTGTTATTTTGAGTCCATATCAATATGGATTATTTTTAGTATTTATTCTAATTCCTTTCATTGTGAGATCTAAAAGTGTAGAATGATTATAATGTTATATTTATCTCTCTACTTTGTAAACAAATGATTCTTACTTCTTGATAGGACAGGAGTTCAAACACCATTTTAGGGTTTTGGATCAGTGTGTTTAGAGGTGCAGATTATTACACCTAGTGAGGAGAGGGTTAACTCGTATGAGTAAATCTAAGTGGGGAGCACCTCTAGTATTCGCCATGAAGGTGGAAGTCTCTTTGAGACTTTATGTGGATTGCCGTGAGCTGAATAAATTGACGAGGATAAACAAGTAGCCACTCCCATGCATTAATGATTTGTTCGATTACCTCAACGGTCCGATGGTATTTTCTCGGTAGGATTTGGCAATGGGGTTCCAGTAGTTAAGAGTGGTGAGAGATTCCGTTCTGATTATTGCATTCCATCCATCGAGATTTTATGAGTGGTTGGTTATATGGTTTAGGCTAACAAATGTGCCCACGTACTTTTTTGATCTAATGAATCATGTTTTCTAAGATAACTAAATAGCATTTTACTTGTATTCCTCGATGATATTCTTGTGTATTTAGGAAGGAAAAAGGAACACAAAATGTACTTGAGGATTGTGTTAGAGCTGAAAGTGAAATTTTATAATTGTCACTTTTGGAGGAGGGAAGTGTGATTCTTAGGTCATGTTGTTTTGGAGCAGTTTATTGTTGGGGATCTTGCTAATGTAGCAGTAGTCCAAGATTGGGAAAGACTTAAGAATTTTACAAAAGTGAGGAGTTTCCTTAGAGTAATGGGTATAGACATTTCATAAAGATTTCTCAAAGGTACTAGCACCAGTAACTAATTTGATGGAGAAGAATTGGGTCTTTGCTTGGGACGTGCATTATGAGCATGCATTCATTGGTCTAAAGGAAAGGTTGATGAGTAAACCAGCGCTAGTTAATCTGAATAGGAATGAGGAGTTGATGGTGTGCATAAAATCATATGGTAGTGCATTGGTGGCGTTATTGAAGCAGAGAAGTAAAGTTATCACTTGTGTTGTCGGCATTTGAAACCACATGAGAGGAAATGCCCAACCCATGATTTAGAGTTGTAGTGATATTGTTTGCATTGATGATATGGAGACATTACTTGTTAGGAGAAAGTCTGAGTTATTCACCGACCATAAATCGTTGAAGTACCTTTTCTCACAGAAGGACCTTAACCTTCAAAAATGGAGATGGTTAGTGTTCTTTACCTCTTATGGTTTTAACATTTCCTATATGCCTAGTAAAGGAAATGCAACCGATGATGCAATTGAGTATGAGTCATGCTAGCTTGGGAGCTATCCTAGAGTGGATGCAGTTAGAGTATATAGTTGGGTATGATTTTCGATCAAGACGTGAGCTAGAGCCAAAGGTGTTATTGAACTTAACTATTTGACCTACTTTGATACTATTCAGAAGCATAATGCTAGACTAGTAGAGATCATTGCTAAGCTAGTGACCAGGGTAGAGTTTGAGAATATGAAGCGATAAAGATTCGGTCGAGAGGGTTAGCTTCATAAGGATGGAAGATTGTATATATCCGATGTTGATGGACTTAGGGATGGGGTACTACAAGAGTGACATCACTTGATATTAGCTATGCATCCTTGAGTCAATAAAACGTATCAAGACATGAAGTAGACATTTTATTGAGAAGGGATGAAGAAGGGCATCTGGGAAGTCATTTCAAAGTGTATGAATTGCCAAGAAGTGAAAGCTGAGTAGAAGAAGCCAAGTGGTTTTCTATGACCACTAGAAGGTTCCCAGTGGAAGTATGATAGCATTTGGGTCATAATTTATTGATTGACAAAGAGTGCTTGATTCATACCCATAAAATCCGATAAAACGATACTGAAATTAGCTAAGTTATATGTGAAATGGACTGTACGATTCCATGGTGTATCAAAGAGCATTGTAAGCAATTGAAATCCATTATTCACGAGCAGAATTTGGAAGAGTTTACATGATGAGTTGGGGATAGAGTTGCATTTGAGTATAGCTTATCACCTATAGATCAACGATTAGGCCGAGAGAGTTAATCGTATACTCGAGGATCTCTAACAGCCATGTATTCTTGAATTTGGAGACTCATAGGATGATAATTTGCATTTGGTTGAGTTTGCAAATACGATAGTTATTAGCCATGACACTTTTTAATGTGATTCAGTGGAATAGGGATCTTAAGGCAAGATTAACACTAGAGGAGGGGCGAATAGTGTTTAAAGGATTATATGAATATTTTTCAAATTCTTTAAGATTAAACTTGGAGTGATACAATTAACAATCATAGAAACAATCATAGAATCAAAGAGAAAATAAAAATAAATGCAGTAAAAGTGAAAAGGAAAGAACACACCAGAATTTTATACTGGTTCGGTGTTACCCTACATCTAATCTTGTATAATTCCTTGTACGGATTTCTTTTCAACTAGTAAATGCAAATACAATCTCGATAGCGATCCATAGTGCAAGGATCACTAGCCATCCATGTACTTAGATGGTTTTTGGACTTATTCTTTTGAATTACACTTGTTGTCTTATGTAGGTGTTCCCATGTAATTTCGTAGCTAGTCACCTTATTTTAATGATGATTTTTACATTGTTTGCATTGAACTACTGATGGAATCAAACGAATGCTTACTTCTAGATCTAACTAGCTTGGAATTCCATCAAACTTAGCAATCATTCCTAGAATACCTATTGGATTATGGTGCAAGAGGATTGGAGGATCCCCGAGTGGCCCATATGGATCGCTAGCAACCCATAAGTGATGGATCACTAGCGATCCATCACCTTAGCATACTTTTGCCTTCCATTCCTTTAGCCTTTCTTGGTTGGTTCTTCTACTCATTTTGGTTGGTTCTTGAGTTGTTCTGACTCGACGTAGACGTTCCAAATTCCTTTGAATCCTATTGGGTTAAAAAACCACATAACATTTGCCTCCCAGAGTACGCCTTCGTTGGAAACAAGGCGTGCTCTAGAAGTAATTGCTTTTGAGTTCCCGCTTGGTGAAGTTCAAGTGACCGTATTGAGGCCGTTATGTGAATTTGGTTCTGGTAATTTGGCCTTCGACAACTTTCAAGAGGCTTGCAAAAGACATCTAGATCATGCTTAGAGAATGGGAAAAATTTGACCGCAATTGCATGGATCGCTAGCTATCCATGGTCCATGGATCCATGGACTTAGCATATTTTTCTTTTTGATGTGCCTTACTTAACCTATTCGAGCCTACCCTATCTCATTCATACTTTCTTATGCGATTCGACTCTTCTGCTCTGCGACCCGATCGAAAAATTCCAAAACCTAAATCTTCCTTGACCATCACCACCGCCGCTCTTCGCTACCGGGGATCCTCGCCTTCGACCATCTTTGACTTTGCCACTGCCTTGACCTGCTATGCGTCCTCATTGCTTTGCCTTTCTGGATCGCCACTGATCTTCCATTGGATCGCCACCGACCCTTCTTTTAATAGGCCTCCAACATTTCAAGTCCATTTGCATTCTCTTCTTGATTCTCGATTATAGGTGGATAATGTTGATTTTGTTCATTTACAATTCGATGATGGAGTTGTATTGGTGATGATCGTTGCGGAGAATTCGAGTTATTTTATGGAAGAAGGTAGTAAATCGAGTCTTGAGTTCTTCACGGAGCGATGCTCGGGCTTTACCCTGGTGCTTGATATGTTTTGCTATCTTTGTCCACAGCATCAGAATTTACTTGTACTAAGTTACATTGTTGATACAACACGACGTCTCGCAAATTGGTTTTAGTCCTTCCGGAGAGGAATAACGGCTTAGGGTAGCGTTTCGCATGCAGCTTATGTTGTTATCGCATTCCAGAGAGTTCGGATTGGTTCCATTATTGCATACTCAGTGTACTTGAAATGGGAAGAGCTTTCCGCATCGCTTCAGACAACGGATACATTATCGATCGTTGATCGATAATGGGTAAGTGTAGGAGAAATAATTTCGATAAATGATACGAGAAGCCCTTTTATTCATCACTGCGAGCGAACTATCTAAAACGGATAGAGTGTTTGTAGTGTTTAGGACACCGAGCTCACCTCACATAGATAACACACTGCACTTGCCCTGGTCTATACTTGTAAATTGACGTGTCGGTGTAAATCGATATTCCTTCTAAATTCAAGTGCTGTAAGGGAATTTTTTAGTTAAAGATAGAATTACCTGACCATGTTGGATGCAAGTTATTTTGTATAGAATGAAGCAACAGTCCTCTCGCCGTAAGTCCAGTGGAGGAAGTCCAGCACTTTCAAAAGCTGAGTCATCATCTGTTGCGCCTTCCTCTTCGGTTCCACGAGCCGGTCAACCGGTTCTGGTTAGCCTAGCTGTAGACCGGACTCCTCCAAATTTCAGAGTTCTACATAACCCCCCGGAGAGAGCTTCCTCCGTAATCTCTGCAAAGGTTCTACATAACATTTGATTACAACATAGCATTCCAGAGGACGATGTGCGCCTTCTGAAGAAGAATGTGTTTGCCCATATGCTGCCTTTGGGATACACTGCTTGCCACCAGTATATGTACTTAAATGGAGCAGTACCCCCTTTAATGACTTCTTGTAAGAAACTCTTCTAAACTTGGGAATTGCCCCAATCTAAATTCATCCTAATGGATATGTAGTCTTGACTTGCCTTGACGTCCTGTTTATGTAGACATTTAATCGTGCCTCGAGCTTCGATGAGTTGAGATATTTTCCCTCGTTTAAGAAAAGAGACAAGTGCCCATCACTTATTGTCATCGAGGCCCAAAGGAACCGCAAGATCGTGTTGTAGCTCCAAAGAAATCTGTCTCAATTCAAGACTCAGTATTTCTTTGTTAGATGTCCTGAAGGATTTCACCACCTTTAGATGATAGGGGATAAGCTCTCACTTTTAATTATTGAGTTTCGATATGTCGCTATGGGATTTCTAATTGATCAAATACTCCTTGCAGCTATCCTGAGGCCAAATAAAGACCCATCACTCAATCAATTTTTTCATACTATATGGGCCATAGATGCCAAGGAGAGATTGGTTAAATTTTTTCTAATGGATGAAAACTTGCTCCGATATGGGCTGCCGCTTCCTAGGAGATCTGTCATGGCCGTTGAAGTCCCGTCTCCTTCCCGTTCTAGGGTATGAACACGTTCCACTTGAAGAAGGTGTTTTCCCAAAAAAAGAAGGCCCGTCTAGCAATTCAATCGAAGAAACCGATGAAAGAAGGGTTGTCACGACTGAAGCCAGCTGTCCGGCTAGAATGCCCCCAATTCCAAAGGAAGGGGAAGAATAGTTCAGCAGCAAGAGAGTAAGGCTGTTTGGTAATAGAAAAAGAGGAGGGTGAAGTTGAGGGCAGCAGTAGTTATGATTCCTCCTCCAATGATGATGATTGTGATGCAGGCTCTAATGACGGAGACTCTAAATCGTGTGATGAGACTCAGGGAATAATTCCCATTCTCTCGGATTCGCCTCCTTGAGAGATTCGCAATAAAGATGCTCCCCCAGTAGCCGAGCGGTGTCAGGGTTCCCCAATTAAAGATGCCGGTGTAGACTTTGGGGATTTGAGCAACGTTTAAGTGGATATCGATGACCTTATGGGGGAGGATTTCGAATTCAAGAGAAAGTCTCCTCACCTTGGTCATATCATGTCTAGAGTCAGCCCAATTTCTACCATGGTGGCTTCCCGATCCAGTTTGTGATGTCCTTTTAGGCCTCCCAAGAAACATTACACATTTCACTAGGGTCACATTCACTTACACATGCTTTATTTAGTCCTATTTCTTGTTGTTAAAGCTCTTTATTTATTCTTCATTTCAGGTACAATGAGAGGCCATGGACTTTACGACGTTCTTGAACAACTCACTGATTCGCAACATTTGTCAAGACGATCTTCAAGCCGCCACTAGCCCCATGAAACCGAGGACGAGTGGAGAAGGCGGAAAGACTCGGAAGCTAAGGCTCGTTACTGGGATGACAAAGAATGGGGTCCGACATAAAAGAGTGGTTATGAGAAGAGAAAAACCTCTGACAACCGAGAGGACCTGTCCAAGAAGTCAATGGTTGATCGTGGTTCTCATCATTCTGAGCATTCGGTTTTTTCCTTGGCCCCATTTTCTGTTGGCCTGTTTCTTTCGTTCGGGCTTCGCTTTCATATCAAGCCCCATCGACTCATGTGGTGCCCGCTTCTCGTTTCTCGTGCCCTGACAGGAGGCCAGCTTATATTCTTCCGTCCGGTCTCCCTAGACTCAAAGCTATGCTCCTCGGGTGGTTTTTAATAGGAGTTAAGTTTGATTAAGACCTTCGCCCGATCTGTAAAGATTCCTATATGCCCCACCTTTAGGCGATTCAAAGTGATTTAGATCAAGCCGAGGGATGGAAAAAGTTATGCAAGTGGCTGGCCGACTGAACCGCAATAATTGTCAAGATATCCTCTCCTTTGAATAAGAGAAAGATGATTTCAAGAGGGCATTTGTTGAACGTGATGCCAGAATTGAGCGATTAATACAAGAAAGGGACGCGGTGCTCCGGGAGAGTAAGAACATCACCAGCTTGCTGAAGGAGCTGAAAGAGGCCTATGCGAAAATATAGATCATGTTTTGAGATGAAATTAAGAAGGCCTATGTGGACGTAGTAAAGTTGAAAGAGGAGCTCGAAGCTCGTGACATGACTATTGAAGCCCAAATGAAGACTATTATAGATTATGACAAAATTGTTGAAGGGCATAACAAAACAATTGTTCAATACGCAGGCATCATGGAATCCCGTGACAAGACCGTTTTCAATCAAGCCCAGACGATTGCTTCGCTCCAAGAAAGAGTTGAGTAGTTTAGCGCCGACTCGAGTTGAAGTTGTGAAGGCCACCATAGCAGCGAATTACTTGGAGCTGTAGAACATTTTCGAGAAAAAGATGGAGAAGATGGACAATACCATCTAAAATTTCTATGTTAATTCCTTACTGCATCAGGGGAGCCTCAGTTATTTGGGCCCTAAATTTCCGCGTAGTCTTGCCATGGTTTGGGAAGAAATCTTGGCCCGTTTCTAAGAAAACGGGGATGTATATACTGAGCAAGATTTTGAGGATGCCTACCTCAATGAGGAGTCGAAGAAAGCACTGATAGAGGGACGAGAGATCCTTCGAATCGAGAAGGAATAGGAGGCTACCGATGCTGCTATGACTGGAACTGCCAAAACGTTATTGGAGCCTTTCGTTTTTGGGCCTGGCGAGCAATCAGGATTGCGATTAGTCGGCGAGTTATACTGATGCTACTTTGTCGTCTTTCCTTCGGTAGCTGTATTTGAAACTTCAGGTGGCCTGGGAACTTCTCCAAAGGTCATGCAACCATCAAAAGAGGGAGAAGGTGGGGAATACGAGAATGACATTCTCGGCCATTCTTCCGATGCAGGTAACCTTTTTATTTCCCCCGAGTTTGAGAATTTTCAGCTCACACCGCAAGAACAAGACGAACTTAATGCTTTCAGTTTTGATCTTATAGGTCCGTCCTCTTTACCTACTGACCTATCGCTTTCCTCGATGCTTGGGCTTGCCGCTATTTCAACTACCTCGACTCTTATCTCTGTAACCACTCTGATGGCTGCGCCTACGTCTGGCTTGGAGCTAGGGCCAGAATCCAAGAAGATTGCTGCATTGGATGGTATAGAAAACCCTTTTGTATCTTTGGAGGGGAACTTCACGGCAGCTGAAGCTCGAGAGCAAGAGGACCAGACTGGCCAGTAGCATAAATCTGAACAGCTACTAGTTGCCATTAAGAAGGAAAAGGTCGAAGCGATAAAATCTTTGAGGAGCTCCCGCAAATCCCGAAAGTGCAAGGCCAAGGGGGAGTATTTCGAGAAGGTCGGAGAGCAGGTAGGAGATGTTGGGGTCGAAAAGATAGTTGATATCATGGGCATTTACACTACCCCTTGCTGGGATTCTAAGAGGAAGCATAAACTTCCAACGAAAGGTGGGAAGGGGAGCGGTGGAAAGAGACATTGACAGGTCCATATAGCAGCGGAGCCAGTATTTGGGACATTTTGTTTTGTTTGATACATGTTTTGTTCAAGTGCAGAGTCTGCACTTACTGCTTTGATTGTTGTAGCATCTGTATTTTTCTTTTTGTTAGCCGATATTATGTAGGTACGGCCCCCACATTTTTGACTGTGTGTAGAAAATGCTTATAAGTAATACAATGTTGACATTTTGATTGTAACTTTATTTGTTTACTTATCTGCATATCATGCTCCTGTGCCAACTTTATTTACTGTTATTTTATTTTATCTAGCCCTGTGATCATCGCCAAAATTCTTTGTTTGGAGTAACAGAACTGTGAAGTGCTTGGTTTTTGTTTTTGAGTGTTTTCTTTGAGCATCGGTGGGTGCCCCCTAGTTTGCAGGGCTGGTTACTCCAAGCACTTGACGAACGACTGGTTGATCCGAGTGACCTTTTGTTTTATGTCTGTAATCGAACTTGTTTTCTGCCGATTCGTGGCTGTTTGACACTGCCAGGTTCATACGCAATACTCCTGATAGTGGGAGTGGATTGATTTTTGTTATTCCTGCAATGTGAGGAGTTTCCCGGTATTGCCAAGGCAATAATAGTACTTAAAAGTGTGTGCGGCTTATGAAACACGCAGCTTTGGAGATTGTACGCGGCTTATGAGATACGTGACTTTTTTGATCGATATGACCTTTAATTTCGGAATGGTTTAGAACTTCTCGACGTTGCCAATCTTCAGGCAATGTGAGGAGTTTATGTTTCAAGAGTGTGGTTCCATGGCTAAAAAAAGTAATGTGCAGCTTATAGGAGTGTGCGGCTTTTGGGATCAATATGACCCATCGATCTGGAATGGTTGGGACTTCTTGACGTTCCCAATTGTCGGGTAACGTGAGTGAGAGTGTCTTTTAAGGTTGTGCTTTCCTGGATGTGATTCCACAATTCAAGACGTGATGCATGGCTTATGGGAGGCACGACTTTGATTTGGGCCCTCTCGGCTTTGCTGGAGCAACATCGGTTCGTAGAAGGCGGGGATCGGGTTCCGCCAATCCAACGGTTTGAGTCGATTTGCTTCCGTCGACACAACGGGTAATTGGGGCATACTTGTGCATGGTTCCACTATCTCAAGCAGCGGTTGGATGGTTTTGAGCCGATCTGACCCCGTCGACTCAGCATGTTACTTTTATGAACATAGTTTTATTGGTTCGAAAAGAAAAGCAATTATATTAAGAAAAGTTGGGCAAGTTCTGCCTGTTTACAATGCCCCCGGTATTCCAAGATGGCTTATTTGCTGAAAATAAGAAGTACATAAGATAGTTTCGGATGAAGTAACGACGCAGCGATTCGTTGTTCCATGATTAGGGAATTTGGATTTCGTCAACAGTTGTCAGTTTGAATGTTCTAGCCCTTAGTTTTTGACTGATCACATATGGCCCTTCCCAGTTTGGTCCAAAGGTTTCCGGTATGAGATAGACTCGTTTGAGGATAAGTTCTCCCACTTCAAAGGTTCGGTTGTGTACTTTGGAGTTGGAGTACCGTGTGACCCTTTTATGTTGAGCAGCGGTCCTTAATTCGGTCTCTTCCCTCTTCTCGTCGATCATATCAAGCGAATTGAGTAGGAGCTGCTCGTTTTTCCTCTGATTGAAATTCTACCTTCAATGAGAGGGGACTTCTAGTTCGATGGGGATCATTGCTTCTGAACCTTAAGCCATGGCGAACAGGGTATGCCTGATTGCTGCTTTGTGCATTGTTCAGTAAGCCTATAGTGCGAGTGGAAGTTCATCAACCTAATTCCCTTTAGCATTAGTTAGCCGCTTTTTGATGGTGCATTTGATGATCTTGTTTATTGCTTCCACTTGCCCATTTTCTTGCGGATGAGTGACCATGGAAAAGCTCTTCTCGATTCAGAAGCGTTTGCAAAAGTTTTTGAACTCGGCGCTTTCGAATTGGGTCTTGTTATCAATGATGATTTTCTATGGCACATCAAACCTAATATTTTTAGTAACAATGTTAATGGCTTTCTTTATGGTAATGGTGGCCAGTGATTCCGCATTGGCCAATTTGGTGAAATATTCAACGGCAATTATAGCATATTTAGCCCCTCCTTTAGCTATTGATAGTATGCCAATCGGATCAATTCCCATATTGCGGACGTCTATGAGCTGACCATCTGCGTTAACTTTGTTGAGGGAGTTCTTTTGATCTTGCTGAATCTTTGGCATCGGTCGCACCGGCTGGCTTAATCTGGTGCATTGCGATTTACTATTTGCCAGAAATACGTGTATCAGAGGATTTTCTTATAAGGGTCTGCCCCCCGGTATGGTCTCCGCAGTTGCCTTTGTGAACTTCTCTCAGGATCCTTTGAGCTTCGTCATCGGTGACACATCTGAGCAAGGTGTAGGAAACCCCCTTCGGTAGAGTATCCCATTCTGTATCATGAATCGTGGTGCCTTCCGAAGAAGCTTTTTCCGCTGGTTCCTACCTGTAGGAAGAGTTCCTGTAATCAAGTAGTCTTTGATTGGCGTCATTCACGTTTCTGGTTCAATGGTAGTCTTAAAAATCCAGGTTACATCCATTTCGCTTATGCTTAGAGTGGTCAGGGTTTCAACCGGGACTAATTCCAATGATTGAGCTTCCCCGGACTGGCTAGTTTAGCCAACTAGTCAGCTTTCGTGTTCTGCTCCCTCGGGATGTGAGTTTGGTGTAATGTTCGATGTCGTTTAGCAACTCTTGCACTTTAGATAGATACGGGGCAAGGTTCTCCCCTCGAGCCTGGTTCGCCTTTCACATGATAGACGACTAACTGAGAGTAGCTATAGATGTGTACGGATTTAATCTCTAGCTCTTTCAAAAATTTTAGCCCTACTATCAATGCCGCATATTGTGCTTCATTATTTGTCGCTGGGAATTCTAATCGTAAGGCGTAGCAAATGGCTTATCCTTCAGGAGTCTCAAGCACTACCCCTGCCCCCAAGCAGATGTTATTAGATGCGCCATCGACGAAGATCTTCCATTGTGTTTCCACTTTCGATATTATTTCCTCTTCATTATCCCGTATGGTAATTCGATAATGAAATCTGCCAATGCTTGCCCGTTGATTGCCCTTCTAGGATGGTAAGTGATTTCATATTGACTCAATTCGATATTCCATTTGATGAGCCGTCCGGACGTCTCGGGTGGTATAATACTTGCTTCAAGGGTTGATCGGTCTATATATTGATCGGGTGCGCCTGGAAATATGGTCGTAACTACCTAGATGCGATCAAGAGACAGTACGCTAGCTTTTCCAATTTCGGATAATTTTACTCGGCTCTAGTAAAACATTTACTGATGTAATATAGGGTCACTGGGTCCTAGCTTCTTCACGTACAATAGCAGCACTTAATGCGTGTGGTGAGACTGCTAAGTAGATGAACAAGTCCTCCACATCTATCGGCTTTGATAAGATTGGTGGGGTTTCCATATGTCGCAGCAGCTTTTCAAACGCGGTTTGAAAAGCCTCATTCCATTCGAAGTTCTTATTTCCTTTCTTTAGTGCATCAAAGAACGGTATACATTTGTCAGTGGCTTTTGAAATGAACTGGCTTAGTGTTGCGACTTTCCCATTCACGCTTTGTAACTCCTTCTTGTTCTTTGGGGCTTCGACTTCTCTAGGGCAGTAATTTGCTTTGGTTTTGCTTCGATGCCTCTGGCACTCACTATGAATCCCAAGAACTTGTCGGAGGCTACCCCGAAGTGAAATTTGAGTGGATTGACCTTCATCCCATACTTTCGGAGTATTTCAAACATTTCGGTAAGGTTATCCAAGTGATTGGCAGCTATTCGCGATTTAACCAACATGTCGTCCACGTAGACTTACATGGTTTTTCCGATCTAACGCTTGAACATGGCATTTACTAATCTTTGATAGGTTTCCCAAGCATTCTTTAAACCGAATGGAATTACCTTATAATGGTATAATCCTAGATCGGTGATGAAGCTGGTGTTTTCCTAATCAGGTTCGTGCATCAGGATCTAGTTATATCCCATGTATGCATCCATATATGATAGCAGATCATGTACAGCCGTCCCGTCCATAAGCTGGTCAATTCTGGGCAGAGGAAAGCTGTCTTTTGGGCATGGCTTTATTTAATTCCGAGTAATCAATACAAGTTCGCCATTTCCCATTGGACTTCCTAACCAAAACCAGGTTAGATACCCATTCGGGGTAGGTCGCATCACATATAAAACCATTGGCTATCAGCTTGTCTACATCTTCTCTCAACACCTTAGACCGTTCGGGGCCCAGGATGCGCCTCTTCTGCTTTACTAGTGTGTACTTGGGATCAATGTTGAGTGCATGACATGCAATTTCTAGCGATACCCCACACATATCGGAATGTGTCTAGGTGAACACATCCAAGTTGGCGTGAAGAAATTTAGTGAGTTCCAATCGCATCTTGTTTCCAAGGTGCGAAGACCCGCATTGGGTTATCCATGTCAACTGGGACAGACACTGTCAATTCTGCCGATACCGCCCGATCCTTCCCTAAACTCTTCTTTCAAGGGTCCAAAGCCTTATCGAATCGGCTATGGTCCCTAAGCCAAGGGCAGCTCTATAGTTGCTATTCAGGAGGTTCGCAAATATGGAGAGTTCTCCCCATATTCTTCCCCTTTTCCTTCCTTTTAGGTTTGCGTAGTTCTACGATATAACATTCTCTAGCGGCACTTTGGTCTCCTTTGAACACCCCAACTCTGTTCTCCATTGGAAATTTCATGGTAAGCCACCACTGGGCTAAAGCAATTCTAAAATCCACCGGTGTGGGTCATCCCAAGAAGGCATTTTATGCGGAAGTTTCCTCTATGATCACGAATGTTTGGATGAGGGTGACTCTTCGATCACCCTTTCCAAATTCCCAAGCAATTCAATCGTTCCGACGGGTTGTTTGGGTTCGCCGTTGAATCCTTAGATTTTGGTTTGGCATGTAGAAACGTCTTTCATGCCGATCTTCATCTGATCAAAGGTGCATTTAAAAAGGATATTCATAGAAATACCATTGTCTACCAATAATTGTTGAACAACAATGGATCTGATTCCTACTGTCATGACCTGGGATCGAGAGTTGGAGCTTATATTCCCTCAGTGTCCCGATTTCTGAATACTATGTCGTCACTTAGGGTTTTTTGCTGCTTAGCGGGGGTTCCATTTCCGATCGTGGGGCACAAATCCTTTGGTGTGTGTTTTAATGAGCTTGCATACCGCTCATTTCACCCCCAACTCCTCTGTGCGGGATGAGGTCCTTCAGATATCGTTCCAATAATGAGTCTCTGGTCAGTTTATCTAGATCCCTCTCTACTAGGTCCAGCTTAGTTTCCTCGATCCCTAGGAGCCTGGGGAGCCATGGGTAGGTCGGGATTTTACGATTTTCTCACGTATTGCTGAAGCTTGTTTTCATGGATCAGCTCCACAATCAAGTTCTTTAGGTGATCGCACTTGTTCGTGTTATGGCCATGCGTTTTGTGGAAGCGGCAGTACTTCTCGTAACGCTTTTGTTGTTCCGTTGCTTCCTTTTTAAGGGGTTTCTTGTACTCCTCTGTCCCATGTGTTGTGAGATAGATGTTTTCTGAAGTATCATTCAGCGGGGTGTAATCTTCGGGCCTGAAGCCTTTAAGCCACTTATTGTTACCATTTCCTTTGTTAGAATTCTAATTTTTCCTTTTCTAGTTTCCGTCTTTTCCCACACTTCCTTCAGCGGTCCCGGAGGTATTTATGTCCTGGTTCATTGCCATGTCATAATACTGAACGTCCAATTGTTGTAAGCTAGTAGATTTCCTTTCTAACTCTTGCGCCTCTTCCAATCTCAAGTGTTGACTCGCCTTACGATTGAAATCCTTCCTAGTGGTAGGTTGTTTTATTTTGATCCATTTTTCAAACTCGATTTTGGGGTGGATGGCGGACCAAGGCCATAAAAACCATATCCTTGTTTGGGTTGCTGACTTCTGTCACGGCGGTGTTGAACTGATTCATGAAAGACTTCAGAGATTCATTTTGTCCCTGGAATAGACTGGACAAGGACATCACATCTTTAGGCTATGCCGTGTGAAGTCTGAATTGATCAAGGAATCTTATTGCTAGTTGATTGAAAGCGGAGATGGATCTTGATGGAAGCCTAGTGAACCACATGGAAGCAATTTCATCCAAAAAAATTGAGAAACATCTACATTGAACGGCGTCCGAAGCATTCACTCCGTATATGTACCAACTGTACTTATATAAATGGGGTTTCAGATCTCTTGTTCCATCATAGGATGGAATAGTTGGCATAGTGAATTTTTTTGGGTATCGCTCATTCAAAATCTCATTAGTGAAAGGAGTCCGATTTGGAGTAGATCCCCATTCATCATCCCTTCTGTTCTTACTCTCATCCATCAGTTGCTTGACCATGTCCGCGATATATGCCTCAGATGTCCGGCAATCAGGGGGTCAGCTGTCAGTAACTACACCGAGTGTTTGACTTTGCAAACGATCTTAGTATGTGGGCGGAAGCCTAGGCTCTCCTATCTTCGGAAGAACTACTCCCTTAAGATTCCATGGCTTGCGGTTGGCCTGATTGGGGCAGTTTGGATATCCCTGGCATTATCGAATACATTAGAATTTACTTCCAACTTGCCGCCGTTAAGTTGCTATCCATCTTTCGAATCGGAGAGGTCCATGGCTATATCTTCTTGTAGGGTCTTCGCTCCTAGATTAAAGTTCATAGCTGGTTGTCTCACGGTCGGTGGAGTTCTTGTGTTTCCTTCTACATTGATTCACACGGTTCCGGCTATCACTGCTTTCTGCTGCTGCTTCCCATTCCTTCGGTTTAGGCCAGAAACGGAAGAATATTCTTGTTTTGCGACAGCCGCAGGTTCTGCCATGCTTCTTGGAGCAGGATATGATTGTAAGGTTAAGAGGGCATTAAGTTTGTCCATAAGAGCTCTCTGACTGCTTTTCATTTTCTGATTGATTTCGTCAACCATTTTATTCAATTCATCTCTAGTAACAACTTAAAGTTGAATAGAGGATCCTGGCACCTGATCTCTTGCGTTTGCGCCATTGAGCAAGATTTGTCGATGATTCATCTCTTCTTCGGCAATTACCACCCCTATGGATCTACCAAAAGTAATTCTCTTTCTTCCCGGAGCCATTGATTCTTAGCAGCAGATCTTTCGAACAAAGATTAAGGATCTAACTTCTGAACCTATCTCATCCAAAGTAGATAGCTAGAGCTTTGCCTAAATTGGGTTCTTAGAGAAAGAACCAAAATATTAGCCCAAAAATGGATCAAAACACTAGATTGAGTATGAAAGCACCAACCATGTTTATCAAGGCAAATAAAATAGAAAAATCAATAGTAAATCGCAGAAAAAGTAAATAAACAAGAGGTTTTTACAATGGCTCGGATGTAATGAAACCTACGTCCGCTTTATAACTTTTATTATTGATTGACTGCAATTATAAGTTAAATCCGATTATAATGCGAATGGATGTTGTAAGTTAGATCTAGTCACCAGTGTTAGAGTATACTGGAGAATCACAGTGAACCATGTAGATAACTGTTGTGTGGGAGGAGAAGAGTAGTTTCTACCGAGTTTCAGCAGCCAGTTCAGAAGACCCTATTTATGTTGCAGGTAGGATTGTATCTATAGGGGTTGGAGAAGTATTGGGCTTGGCCTCTTTACAAGAAGCCTTTACATGATGACACGAAGAAGTCGAGAGAGTTTCAAGACAACCCGATCCCACCTGATGGATCGCTAGCGATCCATAAGTGATGGATCGCTAGCGGCCCATAGGTTTTGGATTGCTAACGATCCAATTATTTGGTTGTTTTTCCTTTCTCTTTTCTGAAAACTTCAAAGCAATCAAGCATGCTTCTATGGATCGCTAGCGATCCATAGTGCATGGATTGGTAGCGATCCATGTACGTAGATGGTTTTTGGACGTATTCTTTTGAATTGCACTTGTGGTCTTATGTAGGTGTTCTCCATGTAATTTCATAGCTAGTCACCTTGTTTTAATTATGATTCATACACTGTTTGCATTGAACTGCTGATGGAATCAGACGAATGCTCACTGCTTGATCTAACTAGCATGAAATTCCATCAAACTTAACAATCATTCCTAGAATACCTATTGGATTATGGTGCAAGAGGATTGGAGGATCCACAAGCAACCTATATGGATCACTAGCGATCCATCACCTTAGGATACTTTTGCCTTCTTTTCCTTTAGCCTTTCTTGGTTGGTTCTTCTACTCCTTTTAGTTGGTTCTTGAGTTTCTCTGACTAGACATAGATGTTCCGACTTCCTTTGAATTTTGTTGGGTTAAAAACCCGTGTAACACACACCACAGAGTATAAGACTATGATCATAGAGTTTACAGACTCAGATCATAGTTCTTGATTATAATTGATCCTATAACTCTTGAATAGCATTTTGATCTTGGTTCATGTGAGAGAGATGAGAGAAATCAGAGTGTACATGAAGAAGAATCAAACTAGTAATGATCGAATTTGATTCTGATTGAAATTTGGTAGAGTTTGGTTAAAAATTTATTTAGAAATCAAGAGAGCGAAAAGAGAAGAGAAGAATAAGAAAGTAGTTATTAAAACTTCGTTTGGAAATCTGGTGTATATAGGGAAACAACGGTCATGTGCATTCGTGAAGAGATACAACGAAAAGACACTTCCATTCAAATTTGGATTTTGAATTTTACGGTCAGTATGTTGACATACATGGATAGGATATGTTGACATATCCCTTTGTATTTTGAAAAACACTTTAAAAATATTATTTTGAAAATCCATTACTTTGTAAAATAATTTGATACTGTGTACAATCATTTAAATATAGTTTATACACATTTTAATCAAAATATAACTAAATAAAACATTATAAAATAATTTTGAAAGATTTAATAAGAGTATTCAATAATATATATATATAAATCAATATAATTATAACTGATTAAAGTATACACAAAAAGTCAATATATATATAAACATAAAAACACTAAAATAATATTTTTATAAGTATAAGAGATTGAAAATCATTTTGGGAAATATTTTGAAAATATTATTTTAAAAATAGAATATTTGAAAAAAAAAATTAAATTAGAGAAAGGCGAGAGAGATCACGAAGGTGCTATCTAGATTTTATCATAAATTCTATGATTCTATAACTTATCTGGAATATCTTGAAATTTTGAACTCTTCAATAATCATGAGTCTTCTATTATCATCATCTTGAATCTACTCTTGATATCAGCATCTTGAATCTACTCTTGATACTGTATAGTCTTCTTAATCAATACTTGTCTAATATCATACACTATATATATATATATATATCTTCATAAAACATTAGTATCTATATTTTATATCTATAGTTGTTATCATCAAAACCAAAACCTAAGATACAAACAATCTCCCCCTTCTTGATGATGACAACTCTGTATATAAAATATAATATAACTCCCCCATGGTTACAAGACACCACATTAATCTATGCTTAGATTTTGTATATTTCTCCCCCTTTTTCATCAACAAAAAATAACCAACTATAACCCTAACACTAACTCTTTCTCTAATTCAAACTCTAACTCCCTCTACATAAAATACTAATCAATATGTATAAGAATTATATATAATGATGATGAGAAAGATTATATAAAAAAGTGATTAGATAATCATGAAATAATCATAGTCAATCCAAATAGTCATCCAATTCGAAAAAGTTCATGTCACACACCATTCAAAAAAATCCACACAAATCAAACCAATCAAATCCAAACCAAATCAAGTATTATTATTTATATACAATCAAACCTATTTAAACTAGACATTTCAAGGAACTTCAACCCATCCATCAGCGCCAAAGATTGGTTCTACTTTGATAGCATCCCAATCTTCATCATCTTTGTTAATGGTATACTCCGGATTGGTGGTTGGTTCTTCTTTGGTCAGGGAAGAAATCATCCACCAAATTGCATCGAAATTCCTTTCTTGCTCTTTGATCATCTGCATTTGAATTAATTCAAAGTGCCCTTGGTTTCTTAGGATGAAAGAAAGGATGTTCTTGAATGATTCAAGAGTTTGTTCGAGGTTTTTCAGTTATTTTTTGGAGAGGGGAAGCCATTTATTCTTATTAGGGCTTAGGAATGAAAAGGAGTGAATATAGAGAGTGAAAATAATGATTTTCTAGAGTAAATAGATATATATATATAGGGGTAAGAAGTCGTTCGAAATGAATTGGAGTTTGGTGGTTATTATTTTAAAATTTTAAGGAAATTTTAAAAAATGGCTGTTATATGTCGACATACATGCTTGGCATATGTCGACATATGCATTATAATTTTCAAAACCAATTTATTTTAATTTTCTATTGTATTTGTCATATACTATTGTATTTGTATAAATTTCTATAGATAATCGACAATGTATAGCAGTAAGAAATAGAATTTTCATTGATAATAATGATGGATACAAGAAATAAAAGAAAGATACATAAGATTCATCATAAACTAAAACTAGAAAATCCAAATACAAAACATAGCTTAAACAAACAACAAGAAAGATGTGGATGAAGATGAAGAAGAACCACCAAGCTTGCAGATGATCTTTCCAAAGAATTTATCCATTTTATTGGAAATTGATGTAAATATCTTTGTAAATGATTTCTTAAGCTTCCTTTGGTTATGAATGATCTTTTCATGATTTGTAAGAAGGTCTTTGTTGGATGGATTATGTGGCATAATTATACTTTCCAAAGAAGTATCCTCCTCCACTTCTTGTTCTTCCTCCTCGACTTCCATTTCCTCTCCTTCCTCTTCCTCTCCCTCCTCTTCTCTTATTTCTTGCTCCTCTTACCATGCCAACCTTTATTCCTTTTCCGCAACTGTTTCGTATGGCTCGAAAAAGGGTGAAAATGCATAAGTGAAATGTTGGCCTTGTCAGATATTTTTCAAGGAATTATTTCCTCTCCTTTAAGGTCAACACCAAAATAATTGAAAACACGAGTAAGATACACACTATGAAATAGTGTGTTTTCATGTTTAGAAAGATTCTTAGGAAAAAGTTCATCCAAAATGACTTGAGACCAATTTTTGTCATGTTGACCAGAAATGGCGAAAAGTGCTCTGAAAACTTTTTGTGTTGGGTTATTATAATTACCCATTCTAGGAGTGATACTTTGTTATAAAAAAGGCTTAAAATTCTTGCTTTGGATGTATGTTTTTTAAAAGAAATTCAAAATCATCATCACTTTCGAAAATATCATGAATAACTTTAAGATTTTCAAAATCAATTTGAAAAGTTGAAAGGTCCATTCCACTAGATTTGCTTTCAAGAATGTGACCTAAAAGTTCATAATTAAAAATAATTTGTGTCCCCATGACACTACTCCAAACTTCTCCTAATCTTCCATCATAAAACTTTCCTTTTAAATTTGTATAAGACATCTTCACTATTTGGATAACAAATGAAATAATTTTGGAAAGCATCGATTAAATCGAGAGTTTCATTTTGCAACCAAAGATTGAAAAGATCATAAGTAGGAAAATCTTCAAAAATAGAAAATCTTCTGGATAAGACTTTTCTGAAAGATAAATAATCAGTATAGGCTTGATGGCTTCTTGATCATTAATAAGATTTTTTTATTTTCTTAGAAAGCCTCATTGTTACCTTAGTATTGCTTGAGGATGTCATTGAAGAGTAGTTTAAAGAGATAAGAGAGTTTATGATTTTTTTAATTTGAGAATGAAAGTGAAAAATGAATGGATGGAGGTAAAGTAAATAGAGAATCAAAGGACATGTTCTCTAGTCAAAAGACAACTTTTCAGAACAAAGGAGTTGGTGAAAAGGTGGAGAGAAATTCAAAATCTATCTACATAAGTCGACATATGCACATGGGGTATGTCGACATATAGGTCGAAATTTCAAAAATGTTTTTTGTTTAACTATATCCTATTTTATTATATCTATTTTCAAAAAAATAATTTTAAATATATCTTATATTATTATTATATTATTAAAGTATATAAAAATTTTAAATATAATCACACAATATTCAACCAATTTTATTATTAATCTATAGGATATTCCAAACAACCAATAAAGCAACCAAAAGAGAAAAAAAATTATTCAATGAAATTAAAACTTTTGGTATATTAAATGCGCACATTTTTTGATCTATTTCACTATTTTGTTCTGAATTATGTATTGTCGTGAAGCACATGCTAGCAATTTCTATATCTAATTCATTATCACTTGAGGATGTGTCTGAAACGTCTAATGTTGTAGTATGGGTTTTTCTCTGTTTTCTGGATGAATCAGTGTTTGGTGTAGTTTTCAGTTTATCGGGATACGGATAGTCTCATTTTAAATGGCCAAGGTCAATGCAATAATAACATCTAATGCCATTTCCGTTTCCACTTCCGCTTCCTGGATCTTTGTTCTCATTTCTTTTGAAATTGTTCGTCTTCCTATATTTTAGAAATTTTCTGGAATTCCTTATCATGAAAGCGATTTCTTCATCGTTATCACTATCTAAATCTAGATTATCCATCATTGCATTATAAGTTATAGATTTCTTCTATATTGCTTTGCTTTCTCTCCTACTCTGCATTTGTGCTTCAAAAGACATTAAATTGCCAATCAACTCTTTAATTTGTAGAGTGCTAATTTCATTAGCCTCTTCGATTGCAAGAGTCTTTTGATCCTATTCAGGAGTAAGTGAAATGAGGATTTTTCTAACTTGATCCTCTTTAGAAAAACTTTTACTCAGTGCGATAAATGAGTGCTATATCTTCGAATCTACTATACATATCATATATGGACTCATTTGGACTCATTTTGAATAATTGAAACTGGTTTGTTAACTAGGAAATTTTGGTATGTTTGACCTTACATGTCCCTTCATGTGTAACTTGCAAAGTTCTCCAAATTTCAAATGCAAACTTACATATAGATACACTATTAAATTCATTTCTATCTAGTGAACAAAATAATATATTCATGGTCGTAGAGTCACTTTGTGCAACTTCTTTTTGGTTAGTAGTCCACTGAGCAAAATTAGTCTCGGGTACAATCTACTCAGTTTGTGCGATATTCCAAGTGTCCAATTGACAGTAAATAAAACTTCATTCTACATTACCAATATGTGTAATTACTGCCATTAAAAAGTGGAGGTGTAGCAGTAGATTTTTAACAACCCTGGTTTTGTGATTACCTTTGAAAATAAATTATAACGATGGTTATAATTTAAAATGGATAAATATAATAAATTTGGAGATGGGAAATTTGTTGAAAATTGTTTATTTTAAATAAACAATGGGTTTTGAATAATTAAAATGGAGTTAAGTTAGTTTGGTTGAAAATTAAGTTTGAATAAAAGAAATATATGCATTTGGTGGTTAATTGAATTAAATAAAGATAAAAGAATTTAATTCAACATTAATTTGTCGAAATAAATATAAAATGTTAAAAATAAAGTTTTAAAAACTTTATTAGGTTAGTTTGGGTAAAAATGAGCATTAAATGGTTTTAATTTGTTGAAATGCAATAATTGTGGAAATAATGGTCAAATGGTGCTTTTGTTAATTTAATAACATGTTAAAAATAAAATATGGTTGATATTGAAAAATAAAATTATGGCATATTGATTAAAATCAATATTTGGGTGTAAAAATATTTTTAACATGATTTGTTATGATTATTTAAACAAGAGAAATAATTTTATGTAGTTTTGTTGTTAAAAATATTGATTTGTGAAAATAAAAAGAGGAAATTAAAGCATTTAAGTAAAAAAGAATTTTAGTGATGGAAATTGGTTTTTAATAGCTAAAATAACTTTTATATGTTGTTTAACAATTTATTAAACATGAAACATGAAGTTATAATAATTATTTGGTTCAATGAAGTGATATAGTGTAAATAGCTTAAATAATTTGGTTTATATTTTAATTAATAACATAATTAACATTATATTTTATCACAAGGCTTAGTGGGTAGGGTTATTGGGTCCAAAACCAAACCCAAAGGAGAATTCTGGATGAGGTAAAAGGAAAGATAGCCTATACGTTTATTCATTTCCACCTCTTCCTTTCTAGTTTTCTCCTTCCTAAAACAAAGAAAAATAATGGTTGCTTCTTCCTAAATTAAATCCTCTCCAAAAATTAAATAAATTTAAAGTTAGAATTGCAAATTAAAGAGTAAATAACAGGTAATCTCTCAAAAGCTAGAAATTATTTTCATCTATTTCTCCATTTTGAGAAATCAGTTACTGTAACTTTCCTTTTTATGTTTGTATGTCTATTTCTTCTTCAGCTACAGGTTCCTAAAGCTAAATTAGAGCTAAAGTCATCACCTTGCTTATAGTTCGCTCAATTTTTAGTGCTAAGTTGAGTTTTAAACTCACTCTTCTAATCTAAACAAGCTCTGTATGTTGTCTGGTTGTTGAATTCTTGTGTTTACTGTATAATCTAGTGAAATCAGTTTATATAGTAAGTATATAACTTCATATTGTCACTTTGTGACCATTTGCTGTTGAATCTTGCATTGAATCCATGCTAGAATTTCTCCAGATTGTTGTCTAAGTGTAGTTGTATGTGCATGTCCAATTTCATGTTCCAGTTCAACCCAAAACTATGCTGAAATTACATTCGAAAATCAGGACGAAGCATGTAGAAAATCCTAGGAGGAAGATCGACCATAGGTCGACCTTCCACCCTCCTAGGTCAACCATCAAGGTTGACATTAGCCTCTAGGAGGTCGACCTAGGCTAGAGGGGGTCAACCTATAGGTCGGCTCTTTTGTGCCCTGTTCTGTGACATTTACTGCTTGTTTTTCCGACTTTTGTTGCTGCATTCTGTTGATTTCTGAGATGATTTTCGATGGCTTCTTCTTGCAAACAAAGAAAGCCAACATTTTATGATGAATTTTCTATTACATTTGAGTTTTGGGATATGCAAATTTTCAGTTGAATTTGCTGTTATTTTGTTGATTTCGCGCACGAGTTTTAAAATCGGTTTTAAACCAAATTTACAAAATTAAACCGAATTTTGAAATGGAAATTTTATAAATAAATTTTTATAAGTTTGAAACTATTTTCAAGCTTATTATTATTATTTAATAATATGTTTCCTTATTTAAAGCGATTTTAAAAGAAAATAATTTCCAAATATTTTCAGAAAATCGTATTTAACTCGTTTTCTCGAAGTAAATTATTTTCTATAAAATTACACGTTTTTGCATAACTCGAGAGAACGAGGAAGTGACTTAAACGATTTAGTAAAACATGTGAATTGGGACACATGCGTTTACTTTTTCGGTTAATTTCAAACTTGTTTGATTAAGGTCATGCACAAGAGTGAAATTAACTACCTTATAGTAAACGGTTAAGTGAGAACGTGTGGTATGGGACACACTATTGTCACTAGTTTGGTTACTATCTGGAAGTTGATGAAACTTTATGATGAACCTTCGGTTATGTCGAGTGCCAGCACCAGACCTTCGGGTCATTTGTTGGGCTTTCGGGCCATTTGTTGGACCTTCGGGTCATTTATTGGGCTTTCGGGCCATTTGCTGGACCTTCGGGTCATTTGTTCGGTGCCAAATTTGTTGTTGATAGTACTTGGCAGGCTTTGGCCATATGTTGTTAATGCACATGCGGCGTAGCTTAAACTCGTCATTTGTTGGGATCCACCTTTTGTTGTTATTTTCTAGATTTCATTATTTTTTATTTCTAGAATTTGTTGATTTTCAAATGTTTTCACCATTTTGTTGGATGTTGGAGTTATACATAGCCTTTATGCTATTTGATGATGACATGGTGATTACATTTTTGTTGTTCTGAACTCCTTAGTTAGTTTGATATGTTGAGATTTATGCTCTTTTTGCGACATGGCTTATATGCCTTATGTTGTTTGATGTTTTAGCATTTACGCCTTATGTTGTTTGGTGATTTGGCTCACAAGCCTCATGTTGTATGTTGGTTTGGCTCATATGCCTTATGTTGTTACATGATCTGGCTTATATGCCATATGTTGATTTGAGAATATGGATTTCATCTCCATGGCGAGTTATCATCCTCCTTGTGTATCTTATCTTCACCTATCATGTACTAACCCTCTTGTTTAGGCTAGACTGACCAGTGTGTTTATATTTTTGTATGATGCTCGGGTTAGACCGAGTCATTACAGGTCAGTAGATTGCAGTTTGACCTCCACCTTGCTTTGATCCGCAGTGATCTTTCCTCTTTATTGCTTAGTGTATGTTTTGATGTAGCCTCTTTTGTTGTAGTACTCTGATGTATATATTATTTCATGACTCTGATGCATATTTGGTTCATAAGAACCAAACTCATGTAGCATGTTATGTTGTACTTCTGCTGACTCTGCATATGTATATATATGTGTATGTTCTTGTTCTATGATATGAGGTATTTGATGTTATTATATTTGTTCTGAATACGATCCTTAGCCACCATAGTTTTGTGTTAAATTGAATCGAGTATGTCGATCCACTTAAGAAAGAAAGAAAGGAAAAAATGGACACTCAATTGACATTGAGATACTTGTTTAAGACAAAGCTCACGGATGGTCGCTCCTAACCAGCCCTATTCTCTGCACTAGCAGACAGTATTACCTAGTAATGCTCTTTGTTAGTATGGGTCTCAAGGTGGGGCGTCACAGCTTGGTATCAGAGCTGAGTTCTGAGCAAATATGATAAATATAGAATAGAACCAAAATAATACATATGTTACAGAGCATCCGAAGGACAATATTCGTGCCATCCCAATCTTCCCTTATCATTGTCCTTCAATCTAAGTCTTTGGAGGTAGATAGTAGGTTTGGGAATACGTCTAGGAATGCATTTTAATTCCGTTGTATTCCATATATTGAATTCTATTATCGATTTATACCCCTATGAATAATCTTTATCTTAGCCTACTTTCCTGGCCCGTCGTATCCTTGTGTGAAGCAAGGAAAATCTTCTGCTTCTGTGTATTTCTCCTCTTTTGAAACGATTGTTCATGTACGGTGTGTTGATGCTCCATATAAGAAGAATCAGAAGTTTGGGAATGGTCTGAAGAAGTAATCGAAGAAGGCCTTAATGCTTTAGCTTAGGGTCACTTTTGAGGAGCTAGTTGACTCGGCACTTCACCTTGAAGCTATCAAGAAGGATGGATAGTAGTGATGATATTGGGGTTCATTTGATGCCCAATAAGAAGAAGCAGTTTCCTTTCCATAAGTCCAAATCATTTCAGCATAATAATAAGAAGAAGCAGGTTGGTTCTAGTTCTCATTCCGAGGTAGCACACCTTTAGAAGGGATGCTACAGTTGTGGTTCTCATGATCATTTGGTTAGAGAATGTCCCAAGCCTCGCATTTGTCGCTATTACAAGCAAGAGGGACATTGGTCTTTATCGTGCCCTAGAGCTTCCAAGGGTCCTAATTCTAGGAAGCTGAATGTTGTTAATGCTTCTGGTGGTTCTTCTCAGCCCAAAGGTACTTTTTCTTCTATTTTGGAAGGTTTTATTTTATTTCATGGTCATTCTATTCGAGTTCTTTTCGATACGGGTGCGTCACACTCATTCGTATCAATGGTACTTGTTGATGTTATTCCTTTGGATGTATCTTGTCTTATGACTTCTTTGAGGATTGCGAATGCTATTGGGGGATCCGCAACACTTAGTCTGTTTTATGAAGATGTTGAGATTGTTCTTTGTGGTTATTCTTTTCGTGCGAATCTACACGTTATTCAGTATCTTGGTTTTGACATGATTTTGGGGATGGATTGGCTTGTTCGTTATGAAGCTCAAATCTTATGCTCCGAAAGGATTCTATATCTCAAGCATCCCGATTCTATTGATCAGTCATATGTTATTCTTTGAGATGTTGATAATAGTTCCAAAGCTTCATTGTTTTCTCTCGAATCTCAAAATGATGATGACATATCTTGAATTCCTGTTGTTTATGAGTTCTCCAATGTTTTGAGCCTGTTTTGAGTTTGCCACCCAAGCGGGCAACTGAGTTCTGCATTGATCTTATTCCTGGTGCTCAACCTGTCAGTCATCATCCCACAAGGATGTCTGCCAAGGAAAATGAGGAACTCAAGAAGCAGTTGTTGGAACTAGAAGCTAAGCAGTTTATCCAATCTAGTTCATCTCCTTGGGGCGCCACGGTTGTGTTTGTTAAGAAGTCTGATGGTACTATTAGGCTTTGCATTGACTATCGCAAGCTTAACGAGTTGACTATCGAGAATAAGTATCCCTTGCCTAGGATCGATGATATGTTAGATCAATTATCTGGTGCCAAAGTTTTCTCTCAACTTGATCTTGCCACCGGTTTTCATCAGTTACGAGTTGCGGAGGATAGCATTCCTCTTTCCGCATTCCGCACTCGTTATGGAACTTATGAGTGGCTCATGGTGCCGTTGGGTTTGAAGAACGCTCCTGCTTATTTCGTTGATCCTATGAATCGAGTATTCCGGGAATATCTCGATATGTTCGTATTGGTTTTCATTGATGATATCCTTGTTTATTCCAAATCTGAAGCTGATCATGCCCAACACTTGAGGATTGTCTTAAGTACCCTCCGTCAAAATCAACTTAAGGAAAAATTCTCCGAGTGTCATTTCTAGGAGAAGAAGGTGAAGTTTCTCAGCCACGTTGTTTCTTTCGATGGCATCTTTATCAATCCTTCAAAGATCAAAGCTATTAAGAATTAGAAGAGGCCCAAGAATGTTTTTGAGATTCGTAGTTTTCTTGGATTAGTGGGTTATTACCGTCGGTTCATTAAAGGTTTCTCTCGCATCGTCCTACCTCTTACTAGCCTCACTAGGAAAGGAGTTCGTTTCGTTTGGTCCGATAAGTGTGAGTCTTCTTTTTCAGAAATTGAAAGAACTTCTTACTCATGCTCCTATCTTAGTGGTTTCTGAAGGGAATCAAGATCTTGTTGTTTATACCGATGCCAGTAGAAGTGGTCTTGGTGCTGTACTTATGTAGAGAGATCGGGTGGTTGCCTATGCTTCTAGGCAATTAAGGCCGAACAAGACTCGGCACGCTACCCACAATTTGGAATTAGTCGCCATAGTCTTTGTCTTAAAGACTTGGCGACATTATCTTTTGGGCGAGCGATTTGTTCTTTTCACTGATCACAAATCTTTGAAATATCTATTCACTCAGAAATATCTTAATATGCGGCAACATCGTTGGCTCGAGTTCCTTGCTCCTTATGATTTCGAAATCCAGTATACTCCTGGAAAGGGGAACCGAGTTGCTGATGCGTTGAGTCGCAAGCAGCAAGTCGTTGTTTCTATGATGTTAGTAAAGTGGAATATGTTGGAAGCTTTATCTTCTTGCGATATTCATGATCGTGCATTAACATCTTATTCTCCTATTCTATTATTCAACATGGAAGCTCGTCCTAGTTTATTGGATCGTATTGCCGATGCTCAAAGGCAAGATCCTGATCTTATTCATCTTATTCAGCTTTGTAAATTGGAGTGATGTGGTAATGAGTTGAAGGATTTCGATATTGATGCTCGTGGTTGTATTCATAGGAAGGGTAGGTTAATCGTGCCTAATGTTGCTGATCTTAAAAAAGACATTCTTGATGAGTGTCACCGTTCTAAGTATACTATGCATCCCGGTAGTAGTAAGATGTATGCCGATATGAAACGTCTATACTATTGGGAAGGTATGAAGCGAGATGTGGCAAGTTATGTGAGCAATTGCATGACTTGTCAACTTATCAAAGCCGAGCATCAGCGTCCTAGTGGTCTTTTGCAGCCTCTTGAAGTGCCGTTGTGGAAAAAGGATCAGGTCTCGATGGATTTCATTGATGGTTTACCTCGATCAAGGTATGGCCATAATTGTGTATGGGTGATTGTTGATCGTCTGACCAAATCAGCCCACTTTATTCCCATTAAGTCCAATTAGACTGCTTCTCATCTAGCTAAGCTCTATAATAAGGAAATCGTGTGACTTCACGGTGTTCCTAGTTCTATGGTGTGTGACAGAGATCTGCTTTTCACTGGTGGATTCTGGCAAAGTGCCAGAAAGCTTTGGGAACAAAGC
This sequence comes from Allium fistulosum, assembly GCA_030737815.1. Classification (NCBI taxonomy): domain Eukaryota; kingdom Viridiplantae; phylum Streptophyta; class Magnoliopsida; order Asparagales; family Amaryllidaceae; genus Allium; species Allium fistulosum. The sequence goes on along the minus strand of CM060903.1, from coordinate 1,283,870,219 downwards.
TTAATTTCAGCATAGCTTATCATCCACAATTTGACGGACAGACTGAACGGGTGAATCGTATTCTGGAAGATCTCCTTCGTGCTTGTATTCTTGATTTCGGTGGTAGTTGGGAAGACCACCAACCTCTTGTTGAGTTCACCTACAACAACAGTTTTCAGTCAAGTATAGGTATAGCTCCTTTCAAAGCCTTATACGGAAGGCCATGTCAATCACCATCTTGTTGGTTGGAGTCCGGGGAGAAGTTGGTTTTAGGCACTGACTCTATTCTTGAAGTTTCTGAGAAGATTGATCCCATCTGACAGAGAATGAAAGAGGCTCAGAGCAGGCAGAAATCCTACGCGGACAACCGTAGGAAACCATTAGAGTTCTCTGTTAGCGATCTTATGTTCATTCAAGTTTCTCCTTTGAAGGGGGTAATGCGTTTCAGTCGGACTAGAAAATTGGCTCCTCGATATATAGGACTATTTCCTATTACTGGACGCATTGGCCCAGTTGCATATCGTGTATCACTTCCAGCTCAATTTTCTGGTATTCATGATGTATTCCATGTATCTCAACTCCGGAAGTGTCTTTGTGATTCTGATTCAGTTGTTGATCCTCATGTTTTGCAAGAGCTGGAGATCTCACCCAACTTATCTATTGTGCAAAATCCTATTCGTATGCTTGCTTCGGAGGTTAAGCACCTTCGAAATAAGGATGTTCCGCTGGTGGAAATCCAATCGTCCGCTAACCCCAAGGATTTTATTTGGGAAACCGGTGAATTTATCGAGCAAACATATCTTGGTTTTCTTTCTTCTGCAATTCGAGGGTGAGTATTCTTGACTCGAGCTTATCTTATTCCTAATTCATGATGAAATATATGTGTTATAGATGACTCTTTTATAGAAATTGCGAGGACACAATTTTTATAAGGGGGGAGTCTGTAACAACCCTGGTTTTGGGATTACCTGTGAAAATAAATTATAACGATGGTTATAATTTAAAATAGAGAAATAAAATAAATTTGGAGATGGGAAGTTTGTTGAAAATTGTTTATTTTAAATGAACAATGGGTTTTGAATAAATAAAATGGAGTTAAGTTGGTTTGGTTGAAATTTAAGTTTGAATAAAAGAAATACGTTGATTTGGTGGTTAATTGAATTAAATAAAGATAAAAGAATTTAATTCAACCTTAATTTGTTGAAATAACTATAAAATTTTGAAAATAAAGTTTTAAAAACTTTATTAGGTTAGTTTTGGGTAAATATGAGCATTAAATGGTTTTAATTTGTTGAAATGCAATAATTGTGGAAATAATGGTCAAATAGTGCTTTTTTAATTTAATAACATGTTAAAAATAATATGGTTGATATTGAAAAATAAAAATATGGAATATTGATTAAAATCAATATTTGGGTGTAAAAATATTTTTAACATGGTTTGTTATGATTATTTAAACAAGAGGAATAATTTTATGTAATTTTGTTATTAAAAATATTGATTTGTGGAAATAAAAAGGGGAAATTAAAGCATTTAAGTAAAAATAGAATTTTAGTGATGGAAATTGGTTTTTAATAGCTAAAATAACTTTTATATGTTGTTTAACAATTTATTAAACATGAAACATGAAGTTATGATAATTATTTGGTTCAATGAAGTGATATAGTGTAAATAACTTAACTAATTTGGTTTATATGTTAATTAATAACATAATTAACATTATAATTTATCACAAGGCTTAGTGGGTAGGGTTACTGGGTCCAAACCCAAAACCAAAGGAGAATTCTGGATGAGGTAAAAGGAAAGATAACATGTACGTTTATTCATTTCCTCCTCTTCCTTTCTAGTTTTCTCCTTCTTGAAACTAAGAAAATAATGGCCGCTTCTTCCTAAATTAAATCCTCGCCAAAAATTAAATAAATTAAAAGTTAGAATTGCAAATTAAAGAGTAAACAACCGAAAATCTCTCCAAAGATAGAAATCATTTTCATCTATTTCTCCATTTTGAGAAATCAGTTACTGTAACTTTCCTTTTTGTGTTTACATGTGTGTTTCTTCTTCAGCTATAGGTTTCTAAAGCTAAATTAGAGCTAAAGTCATCATCTTGCTTATGTTTTCTCAATTTTTGGTGCTAAGTTGAGTTTTAAACTCACTCTTCTAATCTAAACAAGCTCTGTATGTTGTTTGGTTGTTGAATTCATGTGTTTACTGTATAATCTAGTGAAATTAGTTTATACAGTAAGTATATAACTTCATATTGTCACTTTGTGACCATTTGCTATTGAATCTTGCACTGAATCCATGCTGGAATTTCTTCGGATTGCTGTCTAAGTGTAGTTGTATGTGCATGTCCAATTTCTTGTTCCAGTTCATCCCGAAACTATGCTGAAATTACATTCGAAAATCAAGACGAGGCATGCAGAAAATCCTAGGAGGAAGATCGACCATAGGTCGACCTTCCACACTCTTAGGTCAACCATCAAGGTCGACCTCAGCCTCTAAGAGGTCGACCTAGGCTAGAGGAGGGTCAACCTATAGGTCGGCTCTTTTGTGCCCTGTTCTGTGACATTTCCTACTTGTTTTTCCGACTTTTGTTGCTGCATTCTGTTGATTTCTGAGATGATTTTCGATGGCTTCTTCTTGCAAACAAAGAAAGCCAACATTTTATGATGATTTTATGATGAATTTGATATTCATATGAGTTTTGGGATATGCAAATTTTTCAATTGAATTTGCTGTTATTGTGTTGATTTCGCGCACGGGTTTTAAAATCGGTTTTAAACGAAATTTACAAAATTAAACCGAATTTTGAAATGGAAATTTTCTAAATAAATTTTTATGACTTTGAAACTATTTTCAAGCTTATTATTATTATTTAATAAAATATTTCCTTATTTAAAGGGATTTTAAAAGGAAATAATTTCCCAATATTTTCATAAAATCGTTTTTAACTCGTTTTCTCGAAGTAAATTATTTTCTATAAAATTACACGTTTTTGCACTCTTCGAGAGAACGAGGAAGTGACTTAAATGATTTAGTAAAATATGCGGTAAGGGACACATGCATTTACCTTTTCGATTAATTTCGAACTTGGTCGATTGAGGTCATACATGTGAGTGAAATTAACTAACTTATAGTAAACAGTTAAGTGAGAACGTGTAGTATGGGACGCGTTGTTGTCACTGATTGGTTACTATCTGGAAGTCGGTGATACTTTATGTTTGACCTTTGGGTATGTCGATTGCCAGTACTAGACATTCGGGTCATTTATTGGGCTTTCGGGCCATTTGTTGGACCTTCGGGTCATTAGTTGGGCGCCAAATTTGTTGTTGATGGTACTTGGCAGGCTTCGACCATAAGTTGTTGATGCACGTGCGGCGTAGCTTAGACTCGCCATTTGTTGGGATCCATCTTTTGTTGTTGTTTTCTAGATTTCATTGTTTTTTATTTCAAGAATTTGTTGATTTTCAAATGTTTGCACCATTTTGTTGGATGTTGGAGTTATACATAACCTTTGTGTTGTTTGAAGATGATGACATGGTGATTACATTTTTGTTGTTTTGAACTCCTTAGTGAGTTCGATATGTTGAGATTTATGTTGTTTTGGTGACATGGCTTATACGCCTTATGTTGTTTGATGTTTCAGCATTTACACCTTATGTTGTTTGGTGATTTGGCTCACAAGCCTCATGTTGTATGTTGGTTTGGCTCATATGCCTTATGTTGTTACATGATTTGGCTTATATGCCATATGTTGATTTGAGAATATGGATTTCATCTCCATGGTGAGTTATCATCCTCCTTGTGTATCTTATCTTCACCTATCATGCACTAACCCTCTTGTTTAGGCTAGACTGACCAGTGTGTTTATATTTTTGTATGATGCTCAGGTTAGTCCGAGTCATTACAGGTCAGTAGATTGCAGTTTGACCTCCACCTTGCTTTGATCCGCAGTGATCTTTCCTCTTTATTGCTTAGTGTATTTTTTGATGTAGCCTCTTTTGTTGTAGTACTCTGATGTATATATTATTTCATGACTTTGATGCATATGTGGTTCATAAGAACCAAACTCATGTAGCATGTTATGTTGTACTTCTGCTGACTCTGTATATGTATATATATATGTGCATGTTCCTATTCTGTGATATGAGGTATTTGATGTTATTATATTTGTTCTGAATATGATCCTTAGCCACCGTAATTTTGTGTTAAACCTGAATCGAGTATGTCGATCCACTTCAGAAAGAAAGAAAGGAAAACAAGGGCACTCAATCAACGTATTTGATACTCGTTTAAGACAAAGCTCACGAATGGTCGCTCCTAACCAGCCATATTCTATGCATTAGCAGACGGTATTACTTAGTAATGCTCTTTGTTAGTGTGAGTCTCGGGGTGAGGCGTCACCAGATTGTCCTTTGACAAATGAGTTACTAACAAGTGTATTAACAGTGTTACTAACAGTACTATTACCGGTGTTGGTAGCCATTTAAACTTTTTCAAAAATTAGATGATGAATATTTTGAAATCAATGCTCTAATACCATATATGAGTCGGCAGAATTGAGATCTTAAGGCTAGATTAACTCTAGAGGGGGTGAGTAGTGTTTAAAGGATTAGATGAATATTTTTCAAATTCTTTAAGATTATACTTTGAATGATACTGAACAATCATAGAAACAATCACAGAACCAAAGAGCAGATAAAAGCAAATGCTGTAAAAGTAAAAATAAAAGAATACACCAGAATTTTATACTGGTTCGGAGTTACCCTACATCCAGTCCCACACAATTCCTTGTACGGATTTCTTTTCAACTAATAAATGCAAATACAATCTCGATTTCAAGGCTATGAGACATCCTCCAGAATCCCAACAAGTAGAGTCACTTGATTTCTAGCCACAAGCACACCCACTAAATTTACGTGCTACTAAGCACACCCAATTGATTTTATTGGCTACAATCACACCTACTCGGATTTCAGGGATACCAAGCACACCACAATGTATAAGAGTATGATTTGATAGAGTTTACAGACTCAAATCTTTGATCTTGATTACAATTGATCCTATAACTCTTGAATAGCACTTTGATCTTCGTTTAAGTGAGAGAGATGAGAGAAATCAAAGAGTAGATGAAGGAGAATCAAACTAGTAATGAATGAATTTGATTCTGGTTGAATTTCGGCAGAGTTTGGGTAAAAATCGATTTAGAAATTAAGAGAGCGAAAAAAGGAGAGAAGAATAAGGAAGTAGTTATTAAAAATTCATTTTGAAGTCTGATATATATAGGGAAACAACGGTCATGTCCATTCACGAAGAGTTACGATGAAAAGACAGTTCCATTCAAATATAAATTTTGAATTTTACGGTCGTTATGTCGACATACATGGATGGGATATGTCAACATATCCCTTTGTATTTTGAAAAACACTTTAAAAATATTATTTGGAAAATAATTTGATACTTTGTATAATCATTTAAATAGAGTTTATATACATTTTAATCGAAATATAACTTAATAAAACTTTATAAAATAATTATGAAAGATTTAATAAGAGTATTTAGTAATATATATATATAAATCAATATAATTATAACTTATTAAATAATAATAAAAATTCAATATATATAAACTTAAAAAACTAAAATAATATTTTTATAAGTATAAGAGATTGAAAATCATTTTGGGAAATATTTGGAAAATAATATTTGAAAAATAATTTTAAAAAATTAAAGAAGATGAGAGAGAGAGATCAGGAAAGTGCTATCAAGGTTTTAACATAAATTCTACGACTCTTTAACTTATCTGGAATATCTTAAAATTATGAACTCTTTAATACTCATGAGTCTTCAATTATCATCATCTTCAATCTACTCTTGATATCAGCATCTTAAATCTACTTTTGATATTGTACAGTCTTCTTAATCAATACCTGTCTAATATCCTGCACTACATACTATACATACCTTGATAAAACATTAGTACCTATATTTTATATAATACCCTATAGTTGTTATCATCAAAACCAAAAACTAAGGTACTAACATTTAAGGCACTATATAGCCAACCATGCAATGCCCTTCATGTTGGTAGGAAGCCGATGAAAAACTGATAGTTGGGTCCGATATAGCAGGGAAACCATGTAGAAGATTAAGATCATTTGGCAACGAATGATGGCTGCATAAGACATACAGAAGAGAATGCTAATATGAGAAGGCGTGAACTTGAGTTCTTTGTTGGTGATATGGTGTGTGTCAAAATTTCTCCATTGAAGAATACACTTCGATTCGGGGATAAGAGGAAGTTTGCATTGATATTTGAAGGTTCTTTTCAGGCAATCATGCGGATAGGGAACCTTGCATACCAAGTTGATTTACCTCAAAAGATGATAGGTGCACACAATATATTTCATGTTTATCATCTTAGGAAGTTCGTGCATGAATAAGGCATGCTTATTGCACCGGATCAGCTGGACAATATTGTAGTTGAACTGAAGCATCGAGACCTTAAAAAACCTATTTGTATAGTCGACTAGAGTACAAACAACTTAGAAGTATGACAATGAAGTTGGTAAAGGTTTGGTGGAGTGAAAGTGAAGGTAGTAGCACTTGGGATACCAGGAAAGCATGAGGGCCACTTGTCTAGAGCTTTTTACTTAGTAATATTCCATTTTTATAACTAGCTTTCACATTTAGCATTTTTTGCTCAATTTAGTACCATACATGCTACGGTATTTGCATAGGTTTATTGCTTACTTATGTGCATGATTAATTGTTACTATTCTTATGTGACTATTAGGAATGCTTAGTATCTCTATTGTGTTAGTTATGTTTTATATGAGTGAAATTTCAAGGGCGAAATAACTAAAGTGGAGCGGGATGTAATAACCCACAGTTTACATATCGATGAATCGTAAAAATATTATTTTCATAACCAAATTGGGTCTAATTAGGCTATAACATTGGGGAATGCTGAGTATCAATATTTTTGACCCTTAGAATAAATCATGGACAGTTTTGACCCTAAAGATTTATAAGAGATATAAATTTTGGTACAAGCTAAATAGGGTCTAAAACATTTTCCAAATGAAAGATTAGAGGGTTTTCCATTATGTAAAGTGGTCATAACATATTTTTGGCATTATGGTTTAGGGCATAAGGCTGTTTTAAATTTGACAGATTTTGGACAGATTTAGTGGTCATTGGTCAATTCTAGATTGGAGCTGATTACAACTTAGAGAGCGGCCACTAATAACTTTTCATCTGCCTAAAAACTATCTCTAACCTCCATTAAACTTTCTCTTATTAAAAAACCATCAAATCCTTACTATATCAAGCATAATCAAGTAATTAAGAGTAGATTAGCAAGAGAACCCACTAATTACCATTGGAAGAGCTTTGGAATTCATGCATTTGTTGTTTGGACCAGATCGGTTTTTTGTGAATTTGATCAATTCCACATTGATAAGTGAGTGATCTTTATGTCACAACCTTTTATATACTTATATATGTTTAATAATGAGTTTATAAAACCTTTTCAAAGTTAAAAACGAGATTATTGGTTGATTTGGATTTATAAATGTTTTATAAACTAATTTAAATGATTGTAATAGACTTTTACATGCATTTACATATCAAAGTTGACTGTATGCATTCTAGATTAGGATATGGATATTATATCTTGTTGCTTGCTATGATATGATGTTTGTTTTGGTTATAGTATGTTGTTTGCAAGTTTGGATCGGACGTTAGTGTATCAATAGTAGTTTTTAAGATGGATCAGCTCTAGAAACTTTGGAATCTGATCGATGCTAATGAGTTGCATAAGGAGTTAAGGCATTCTGATCATAGATGAATCAACTTAGGAAGATGTAGAAAGTGTCTAAGTTTTCAAGGTGATAACTTGTGCATAAGGACGGGTGTTGGTTCTACTATTGGTATGTATGCAAAAGCATCATTGAATAAATCCAGGGATAAGATATGTGCTTGTAAACAGGAATAGGCAAGGATGCTCATCAAGGGTATTCTAGTGTAACCATGAGATTAGACGCCTAAGTTTGTCCGGTTCCTAATCATCTAAGTATGGCATGAGTTCGAGGATTAAGCACAAGTGACATTGAGTAGTCATGTAACACCCCTAATTTTTGTTTAACATTATTCAAGTTATTTAATTGGATAAATTAAATATAATAATGTGAATAATTGGGGAGATGAGATTAATAAATCCAATGTACATGTCTTAATGAATGAACTAAAATAGGACTTAACCAAATTAAGGAGGAATTTCCTAAGGAGTAAACTAGGAAATGGGGCTACATTTCTTAGTATAAATCTCTCCCTCCACCTTACTAAACTTTTACTTTCTCATTCATAACACCTCACCTATATTTCAGCCAGCCATTAAAAGCTCAAGTAAGAACAATAAAATTGAAGATAAAGCTAAGGAATTAAAGCTAGGAAATTATCTCATTTTCCAATTAACTAATCAAGGTGAATAATAGTATAAATCATCTCATTTTTACTTGTTTTGGTTCGGTTATAGATGGTAATTGAATGTATTTTGCTGTGCTGATCATGTTTGGATCTAATAATCATTGTTTGGATAGAATAATGATTTATGGTGATTTAGAGTAAAAACCTTTGTAAACGACCTCCAAACGGCTTGATTTATGGATATGTTGTGTAAAACGTAATTTTGGAGATGGGTTTTAATTTCATAATTTTCGGAGTTAATAGGAATATTTTATGAATTTTCTAAGATGAAAAGGCATTTATTTAGGGTTTTAATTATTAAAAATAATAAAATACCAAATTCTGCCACGAAATTTTTATATGATGAAGAAAGTGTTATTTCAGATTTTTGGTGAATTTTTGAGATTTTTCCCAAGTGATTTCGATTTATTATGAATTTTCTAAGCTAAAAAGGGTTAATAATTATATTAAAATATTAATATAATTAATTATTTTGAGAATAATTTTTGAAATAATAAATCTGATCTATAACATATTTTCTGCAAAGAAATTGCTAAAATATGTCTTTAACCAATAGAAATTTGACAAAGAATTGTTAAAGTATGTCTTTAACTAATAGGAATTTGATAAAGAATAAGAGTGACAGTTTTCAAGTTATTTACGACTCTGCCACTGAACCTTCCGACCTTGTCGAAAGCAACCTTTCGTCATAGCACCTTCCGCAGTATTTCTGCACCTTTCTGCAACATTTTTATGAACCTTCCGACCATGTCGGAAGCAACCTTTCGTCATAGAATCTTCCGCATCATTTCTGCACCTTTCTGTAGCATTTTTATGAATCTTCCGACCTTGTCGAAAGCACCTTCCGACCTTGTTGAAAGCTACCTTACGCCAGCAGTTGTAAACGTTGCGGAAGCCCTTTTGTAGCAGTTTTCTCCAACTTTGTTTGCAAACTTCAGATAGGCATAACTTTCTAATCGTAAGTCCATTTTTCTATTGTGACCACTCTACGGAAAGGGAAACCATCATTTGAACAGGCTAGAGACCTTAATTCTATGCCTATAAAAAGTTATGGCTAAAACAAAGTTTTATATTTCCGAAGGGGGTTGTTTTCTTTGCTTTCGAATATGTTTGTTATCCCGCCTTTTGGCAAGACCGTGACACCAAGGACTAGACTAGAAACCAGTGACAGATTGTCTCGGAGATCAGTTACACACAAGGATCGCTATGGATATTGATGAAATTTTTCCGAGTCCAGATTGGGCTGCAATCGATAAGGCACGTCAAGCAGAGTAGTAGAAATCAACATTCCGAATTTCAAGTCAATCCGAGTTCGTGCGCCCAAGATATCATCAACGCAATTGGAGGGCATAACCCTAAGTTCGCCTCCGTTTGGTTCGAATCGACTAAGGGTCGAACCCATCAAAATCGATGCCAACAAGTTCGACTCGGTCTACTTCGAATCCCTTTTGAACACACGTTGGTCCCAAAAGCCTTCTTATTCGAATCCATCGGACAGCTAAGCTTCGTATCCACCATCCAAGGCAGCATGTTCGACTCGATGGAAGTTTCCCCTGGTTACTTCGAATCCACGAGGGGAACTTTGGCTTCGACTCCATCAAGCGGGGCCTAGTTCGAATCCATTAGGCTATCACTTCCTTCGAATCCACAGAGCTGCAGATACTTCGAATCCACACTGCTTGAAGCAACTTCAAATCGATCGACTTTAACGCACCTAGATCGATTCGAACAGACCTTCGTTCATTCGATTCAAAGAGGGATGTCTTCGAATCCACTACCACGAGTCCACCAGATAAACGCGGCTAAAACCAAGGGATTCGAACCAGTCAACCCGGAGTGAAAAGCGGATCGATGCGAGAAGCACGCGCACCACGTCACAGCAAGCATCGATTCGACCCAATCGAGTCGAAGGATCGATTCGAAGTGTCCAAATTCACTAGAAATGCAATCTTGGATCGATCATAACTCGAGTTCTACAAGTCCAAATGCCATGAAATGTTCACAGAAGCTTAAGCACATGATGAAGAATATTCACACCAAATTTCAGCTCGATTGGATGATTTCTTGATCGATTCGAACCAAGGGTCGAATCGATCCCAAAGTGGGCCCGGATCTCCAGATTTCGGCCATGTGGGCCCCCTGACGTACCAGAATTGGTCTCCCCTCATTTTAGGCGAAATATCAGCCTCCTACACCTATAAATAGAGCCCCTAGTCATTCAGAAAAGGGGTCGGAGAATTCTAAGTACTGAAGAGCGCCCAGATTCTGCCAGATCTACTCCAGAACACCGCCGCTGCTTTAGATTGAGACTTAACTTAGAAATTTAGTTGTATTACATTATAAACTACTGTAACCTTCAAGTATCGAGCAATAAAATCATCAAACTTCATAGTGGACGTAGGCAAAACACCGAACCACTCTAAATCGCTTGTCTTTGCAATTTACTTTCTGTTATTTGGAGTTTTTGTTAGGTAATCCACAGTTTTAATTTTCATTCTTCACTTTTATCTCTTCAAAAACTTCCGAAGAGTGTTGTGCCCATATTTGGTACAAACACTTTGGTGCTTTCACTGAGAAAAACCAGCTTTTTTCTCCTGCTCCTTGGATCTACCATCGATACCGGATTGCACAAATCAAAGAGGAAGATCCAAATCTCTAATTCATCATCCTTCCATTCTATTCAGATTTGCATAAAGTCTAGGAAAAGGATTCATCATTCAAAATGGTTAGCACAAGAACCACTTCTATAGCTGCTGGACAAGAAGGTAGGGATGGACAGAATACCGCTCAACAGCAGCCATCCAACCAAGACAACGTCGCTCATTCAGAACCGTCTGGACCAGTCACCAGACAAGAATTCCATATGTTGCTTCAAGAGCTGACTCAAAGTCGGCAACAATTGGCCGAATAGTTGCGTGCTAATATTGAATTAATAAACCAACTGAACCGCCAACGCCGCAGTAGGTCCATACAGGATGATATCTCCCGATCATCTACTGAAAGTTCCGCCTCATCGGACTACTATCACAGATCTACCCGTCCTCGATTAGACGGGAGCCATGCACAAACGGTCGGATATCAACCCGCCCTGACTGTTGGACAGTTGAGGGCAGGACCGTCGACCATCTTTCAGGCCGGGCCCTCAACACAAGGAGGCCCTACTACACAGCGTACCACGGACAATCATGCCGCAGCTGCCACAACAGAAACAAGGGTTGATACCCGAAATCTTTCAGAGCCGAATAATCAGCAATATGGGCGTACTCCTGAACCATACGTCCCAGAAGACGCCGAGCCAAGGAGGCAAAATTTGGACCGTCGACAGCGCCCGGTCCGAACCCGCGCTGTGGAACCCGACCACACCTTAGCTCAGCAGGCTCAAAATGTAGCAATGCCCGACATTTCGACTATGATACGTCAGATGATCCGCGAAAGCCAAGGTCTTGCCAACGACGATTGGGGAATTTCTGGAAGCCATACTCCTTTCACGGACGAGATACTGTACGCTGAACCTCCTCGGCGATTCAGAATGCCAACTCTCCCTATGTACGAAGGAAATTCTGATCCCAATCAGCACATATTGAAATATGAATGGTCAATGAGCGCCGCAAGGGCCGACGATGCCGTGAAATGTCGAAGTTTCCCCATCTCACTGGGAGGAATTGCAACAATGTGGTTTACAAGATTACCTCCAAGATCTATCTCTTCATTTGATCAATTGGCTAAGAAATTTGTTGAACAATTTCGCATGCATGTCGCTAGACCCAAAGATGTTAACACCCTGTCCAATGTTACCCAGGCTCGTGGGGAAACGTTAAGGCGTTACTTGGAGAGATTCCATGCGGCATGTGTGGAGATTAGTAATCCCAACGATAACTCAATTTTAATGGCATTGACTAAGGGAATCGATCCCGATTCTGAGTTTGGAAACTGGTTAGCTGGAAAACCACCCGCATCGTTGGACCGTTTCTACTCCAAAGCCGCTCAATTCTTACGGCAAGAGGACACGAAACAGTCTAGGAAGCAGGACGATGCGAAGCCCGGAAGTGAAGGAATACAAAGTAATGTAGCAGTTAAACAGTCCGGTGAAAATTCCGGAAAAGTTCAATTAAATATCCAGAATAAACAAACTCAGCCAAGGGGCAACAGTGGTCAAAATAAGAAAAGAGACTCAAATCGAGGCCCACGGCGTGAGGCTCCAATGTTCGATAATTACACACCGTTGAATACATCGTTGGAAAATGTGTACCTATAGACTTGCAATACTATGCAATACAAGAAGCCGGCTCCGAAGCAATCGTCGGAGAGGTAGATTCAAACGGGGAAGTTCTGTAGATTCCACGAAAGTTATGGCCACAACACCAATGAATGTCGACACTTGCAGGACCTCATTGAGAAATTGATCAGGGAGAGGAAGTTAGACCAGTTTGTGCGGGCACCGCAGTCTGAGGGGGCTGGCCCCTCAAATCAAAATCATGTACAGAATCCATAAAGACAGGAAGAACCAGGTCGTGTCGGAGGAAGACTGGTAATTAATGTTGTAAGTGATAATCCTCGTCCAGCGAAGCGAAGCTGGGAAGAGATGAAATCATATAACAACTTAGCTAGACGAACAGACTTTGAGTATGATTATAACTTGGACAATAAACCTTCGACCAAACGAAAGAGAGCGATAATTAACGACATCACTTTCCGAGACAACGATATTGATTATGTCGGAAGCCCGACTACTGACCCACTTGTGATATCGGCACAAGTAGGTCCAGCTTGGATGAAGAGGATACTGATTGACTGCGGGAGCTCTGTGAATATCCTTTTTATACATGCTTATAATCAAATGAGGATGAAAGCCAGGGATTTGGAACCTTGCCAAACTCACCTCCATGGATTCAACGGTAGCGCTACCATACCTATTGGGATGGTGAAGTTACCAGTTAAGTTGGGATCCGAGGAACATAGGAGAGTTTGGACATTATAGTTCGCTGTACTGAACATAGTCTCGCCATACAACGCTTTCTTAGGACGACCTGCCCTTGCTGAATTCAGAGCCGTAATTGCCCCATGGTGCTTAACCTTAAAGTTCCCTACCGTCAACGGAGTTGGAGTCGTCCAGGGCGACCAGGTTGACTTGAGAACAATAATACGCCGAAATCGAGTCGCCCGATTACGCAATGCCGAGGACCGACTTAAAACTTTTGAAAACAATGAGATTGTCATTAAAAAAGAATACCCGGAATTCCCACACATGAAACCAACATGGAAGGGGTCACACGAGATTAAGCAAGAGCTCGGGGATGGTATATATGAGTTAACGACCGCTGATGGTCTAGCTTCACCAAAGGCCTCGGATAGCGAAAGTCTTTGTCGCTATTGCACATAACAGGCTATGTTTATCTATTTAGTTTAAATTCTGTTTTAGAATTTGTTTCTGCATTTCGAAATTAGAATTTGTAATAAGGCAACTGACTTTGCCACGTTTTCTTATTTCAGCAATAAAATGCAATCTCTACGAGCCAGAGCTGTGATTCATTAAATACAATGCACAACATCACGATGCACGGAGAGTTAAATTCCGTCACACTATGGAATTTATTCAAGTAGGGAGTGGATATGAAGCAATCAACCACTCGCTAAATGAAACCCGAGCTCGGGGGCAAGCCATCACATCCGGCCAGAAACGGGTTGATACACGACAACCCTTTACTTAATTCCGTACTCCCAGAGCGCGAGGCGGAGTATAAACATTTACAAAATCCCAGAGTACTCCGAGAGCGCGAGCTGGGTACAAAACTTTTTACTTAACTCCGTACTCCCAGAGTGCGAGGCGAAGTATAAACATTTTCCTAAATCCCAGAGTACTCCGAGAGCGCGAGCTGGGTACAAAATATTTACTTAACTCCGTACTCCCAGAGTGCGAGGCGGAGTATAAACATTTTCCTAAATCCCAGAGTACTCCGAGAGCGCGAGCTGGGTGCAAACTTTTTACTTAACTCCGTGCTCCCAGAGTGCGAGGCGGAGTATAAACATTTACTTAACTCCGTACTCCCAGAGTGCGAGGCGGAGTATAAACATTTTCCTAAATCCCATAGTACTCCGAGAGCGCGAGCTGGGTACAAACTTTTACATAACTCTGTACTCCCAAAGTGCGAGTCGGAGTATAAACATTTTCCTAAAACCCCAGAGTACTCCGAGAGCGCGAGCTGGGTATAAATATCAACAAACTCCAGACTCCGAGAGCGCGAGCTGGAATATAAACATTACTCAACTCCGTACCCCCAGGGTGCGAGACGGAGTATAAACATACGTCAACTCCACGCTTATCCCCAATACTGGGGGCAGAACCATAACGCAGAACAGGTTGAAGACAGAAAGGGAATAAATTTTCATTTCCACTATCAACAAAAAGAATTTGATTACAAAGTGTTTCAAAAAATTCTGCTAGTGGGAGCCGAATCCACATCTATACACGGCTATAGAAAAATCAACAAAATACTACCCTTTACAACAGAAAGTTAAAGAAAGAGTTCAATCTTTCTTCTTCCGTATTTTCTTCTTCGGGGTAGCTCCACCAGATCCGCTGCCTGATTCTCCCCTCGACCGCTTGCTCTTTTCAGGCTTGTCCTCCGGTAGTGACATAATATCAACGTCTTCCTCGGAGCTTGAGACGACGTAAATTCTTCTCGGAGGATGAGTTGAAGGCATGGGAGCAGTAGCAGGAAGTGGGACAGGAGCGGCTTCGATCATTACAGTACCGCCCGGTGAAATCACTATTAACGGGGCAGGCCCGGGCGGATACATACAAGCATTCCCTGCTGCCACCTCAGCATCAATCTCGGCAATAATGTCGTCCTCACGGGATACTTGGGCCGCATCGGATGTGCCAATAGCTGGCATAGATGAACTAACGGCCGGAGCAGCCCCACTCACAGCATCGGACGGGTTGACGGAGGGATCGATGGGCTCATTAAGAAGCTCCTCAATCATTTGAGCGCTGAAAGAAAACATATTTGCATCTCCCTCTTCGCCGATCAAGGTAGAAGTCGTGATGGCTTCAGTAAAAACAACCCCTTGTGTTTGATGTGGAACTGATGGAGCAAGAGGCGCAGAAACAACGACTTCAGTCACTGAAATGCGACAAAACGAAGATTGTTAGCCAAGTGTGTTGCTTAAGGTTCTTCACAACTAAACTACGAGAAGCGTTCAAATACCTTCCTTAGTCTGGACCGAAACGTGGGCAGAATCGTCGGCGGAAGATAATAACGGTTGGTCAGGATTATATGCAGGAACAGACTGGGGATCTACCGCACCAGTGGTTTCGGGCAATGTTGGAATTACAGCTCCAACACTTGCCTCGTGATGCGCGATCCCCGAGCCTTCGCCTGTCTCTAGAGATTGAACGCCAAGCTTTTCTTTCGCCATAGAGATCACCGCCTCATGAAGGATCTTCCTCTCATCCTCGGTGAGCAAACGCATCTCCAGCTCAAAGTCGTCAAGTGTTTCATCTGGATGCGCTGCTCTCTTCTCATCCACCAGCCGGGTCCAGGCATTGTACAAGATCATGGAGTCATCTCCCAGCCACGCTAAATTTCTGTGTTCCAGCACATTAGCGTTGTACGTGACTAAGAGATCATCAAACTCAGCATCTAGCCTGGACCTCTCCTCCAAAATCTTTTCTTGAATTTCTGCTTCCGTAGACTTAGCCTTGACCGCCACCGCAGCAAGTTCGGCCCTGAGAGATACTGCTTGGTCGCAAGCCTCTTGAGCAGTGGCGTTTGCATCGTCCTTCTCCTTCACCATTTCAGTAAATTTGGCTTTGAGCTCATTCAGCTCTTTAACGGCTAAGTCTCACTCAGCTACGATGGTGGTGTTGCGGTGGCCCATCTCTTCTACCGTGGCGCAGTGTTCCTGTTGCATCCTCGCCAATTTGGCCACGACATCCTCATGTTTCTGAAGTGTTTCAAGTTCTAACTTCCGGGACGTCTCCACTTCGGATTGAAGAACCTGAATGATGCGTTTTTGTTTAACAATGTCAGCATCACGTTCAGCAATAATCTTCGCCCGGTCGAAAGCTACTCTAGAAGCCTTCACGGCTGCCTTGTACCACTCCTTATACTGAGCGTAGAAGTCGTGGATATAACTATGAGCAGTGGTCTCAGCGTCCGAAGGAATTCTTTTAAAGTTAGGAGGGAAGACATAGCCATCCATGCAAATTTCAGGGTAGTCATTTTTCATTTGGGCGAGTTTAGCAGCTCCCTCACTTGTCAACTCAGCCGGAGCTTGTTCTATTATAGCGGCTATTGTTGGTTCCATTCTTGGCCGCTGAGCATCAGGCCGAGAAGATTGAGAAGGCGGCTGCTGCTGATGAGAAGGCCCTGGGAGGTCTACTGGGGCCCTAGGAGGCGGAGGAGAGCGAGATCGGGGTCGGTACTGGTATCCCCGGTCTCTGTCAGAATAATCATAGCCAGAACGGCCACGCGAGTAATCTCTATCTCTATCATAACGTTCTTGACTTGAATAGCCTCGCCCATGATCTCTATCTGTCTCTCTCCTGCGGGAATCGTAAAATGGAGAAGATTGGCGCACGTTCCGGAGCCTATCCAGAGTGGAGCCTCGTCCTGACATCTCACCTGCGATAAGAAAGAATTACGAATTAAGATCCCATAAAGCAATGTTTACTATGCAAAAGTCATGGAGTGCTGTGGAAGTGTGTGTAAATGTGTAAACCCCCAAACCGACCGGAAGTGTTGACCGCACTTAAAGGAAAGGGCTCGTTCATGTTTAGGACATCTTGAAATTCCTCCAACCCAGGATTATGAGAAATCGATATATAATCTGGGATGGGAATATCGTCAAGCCCTTTGAAAATGTCTCTCGAATGAGAAGTGGCGGCCTCAGAAATCATAACTCCGGAAATGGGAGGAGACACATCCACATATTTCCACCCCTTAGACTTAAGTTTTTTGGAAACGGCGGCCTTGCCTTTCCGTCTTTCTCCCGACTCCTCCAAGTTTCCCGAGAGGTCAGCCATCGGCTCCGAATCCGTGTGGGTTCTCTCTTCGTCACTCGCCTCGATTATTCTGATTCCGAGTGACTTCTTCACCTTTCTCTTCTTGGTTTTCTTCTTATCTTCCTTCTTGGAGGTGGGCTTTGCCAATCCCTCGACGACTATACTTTGATTGATGTCGATCAAACCAAGAATTCTTAAGTTATAATCGTTCAACACCGAGTCAATATGTCTCAACTCGCTTGGAACTTCTTGAAGACTTCGGACGATACCCTTGAAACGCCCTCCATCTGGTCTGGAGATAATGGCTGTAAAGGGAATGAAATGTCAATTTTAATACCAAAGAGCTATTGGTCAAGAAAACAGGTTAAGGCGCTTACGTCTAGACAACCATCGCCTAGCGAAACCCGGAGGGCACCGAACATAGAACCACTCGTTCTTGAAATAACTCAGTCGGGTCCAAGCTCCAACTACAACTTGGCAATTCCTAACTGCCTCCAGAAATGTAAAAGATGGGCTATCACCCCTACTCTTGAAGTTAAATATGTGTCTGATCTCGGTGGGCCTTGGCGGGCGAAAGAGACAGTCCATAAATATGACAAAGGCACTGTTCAGTAATGCGTGCCCGTTGGGATGAAGTTGCGAAGGGGCAATTCCTAGGTAGGATAGCATCCCTCTGATATATTGATTGAAAGGAGGGAGAGTTCCGGCGTCGCAAGCATGGCGATAGAATGCTGTATATCCTTCAGGCGGATTATGCGGTCTATCAACGGCACTGGGCAATAGTACATCACCTAGAGATATGTTATGTCTCAAGCAAATTCGACCCAATAGGGATTCAGAAATGTTAGATTGGACAGAGTCAGCGGGGTCCTCAATAAATATAGCATCCGGCAATTCATCTGGAGCTGGATCGATTACATCGGCAGGAATATCAGGAATCTCAAGCACCGGAGGAGTCGAGCTCTGTACCTCTTGTTGTTGGGAACTCGAAGATTCCATAATTAACTAACTCATCAGAAAGCAACGTTAAGTTCGTAAACAGCCCGTGCATGCCCCAGTGTAGTGTGTATGAAAGTGTCGTGCAGTGCAAGTGCTGTGCATTACTTAAGCAGATTTTACAGATTAAAGCAAGATGTCCGTACGATAAAAACTTGAGGATTTGAGAACAAAGATGACCGTCATCGCTGACCGTCACTTCCACACCATCCAGAGGCTACTGACCACTTCAAGCATAAATCTTTCAATTGTATTATTGGTTAAGTCATAGTTCCATCGACGAGCCTCAAAGGAAGTTCAAATAGTCAAGTTCGATTATGCAAGGCCGAAGCTCGTCGGAGTCAAGTATGCTAAAGTTCATTATGTTCGTCAGAGTACGAACTTGAAGTTGGTCGTAGTTCAGATAATGGAGCAAATCAAAAGAGCAATGGTATCAGAGGACGAAGACGTTTGAATCCATCGACTTCGAATCGATAAGGGTCGAATCGATGGAGTTCGATTCCAGGTACTTCGAATCCATATGGTTCGACTCGATGTAACTTTGTGATAGAGGAGCGCTTCGAATCCATGGGCTCCACATTACTTCGAATCGATCAGTATTCAATTCCTTCGAATCGATCTAGATAACATCACTTCGAATCGATCAAATCGATACCCTTTCCCTCCAAGTCATCGATTCGAAACCTTGCCCACGAGATCGATTCGAACCGGTCATTCCTGGATCGATGCGAAACAACGGGAGATGACCCACTCCATTCAGATCTCATCACTCCTCGACTCCATCGAGTCGACCCATTTCATTCAGATCTCGTCACTTCTCAGAATTTTCTAAGGCGAAGATAGTTCTATTTTCCTCATCTCGAATCGATCCCTTGAGTACCTGATTTGATTACGAGTGGAAGCGTGGACGAGTTCGATCGATTCGTGGTAGGCACGTCAGTTATAGCTCTGGGAAATCGATTCGAAGAAACAGCTGAAGCAATGGTAGAAAGTAAAAAGTGAGAAGTGAATAGGGCTCCGGTATATATAGGGGAAATATGACGATTCGCCTCCCGGTATACCTGACCGGCTTCTACAGGAGAGAAAATCGAATCGAATCGATTCGTTGCGGCAAGTACGAATCCATTATAACTCACTGCTTCGAATCCATCCCTTAGTTCGAATCCATCTGGTTTCGAACCCTTTACAACGTCGAATCCATTCATGCAAGTATCGATGCAAAGCATCATCGATTCGAAGCTACATCGATTCGAAGCTTTCAGCAAAAGTTAGATTGGAGTCGTTGTGTCCTATCGACTCGAAGTACCGACTTCACGACCGTTAGCGTGCAATAATTCTGAAACTATCGCTTCAAATCGAACATCCAAGATTGCTTGTCTACCCTTTACACCGATTCAGGAGAGGATCGATACAAGAGGATGGCCATAAACAATCATGTAAGCAATGTTTTAACTCGAGTCTCAAATCGATTCAGGAGAGGATCGATGCAGAATTCGATAACAAACCGAACTGACAACGACTTGCAATCACGCAACGTTAGACAAGGGATCAAATGTTCGTCTCGTCATAACCCAAACAACTTACAGCCTATCACTATTGGACGACAATCGGCTATAGCAATACATAGTACAACTTTCAACAAAAGGTATGATAATTGTTCAAAGAGAAACTGCAGCTTTTCAAAGCACGTCATGTTTCCACAAGACGTACTTTGGGGGGCAAATGTTATCCCGCCTTTTGGCAAGACCGTGACACCAAGGACTAGACTAGAAACCAGTGACAGATTGTCTCGGAGATCAGTTACACACAAGGATCGCTATGGATATTGATGAAATTTGTCCGAGTCCAGATCGGGCTGCAATCGATAAGGCACGTCAAGCAGAGTAGTAGAAACCAACGTTCCGAATTTCAAGTCAATCCGAGTTCGTGCGCCCAAGATATCATCAACGCAATTGGAGGGCATAGCCCTAAGTTCGCCTCCGTTTGGTTCGAATCGACTAAGGGTCGAACCCATCAAAATCGATGCCAACAAGTTCGACTCGGTCTACTTCGAATCCCTTTTGAACACACGTTGGTCCCAAAAGCCTTCTTATTCGAATCCATCGGACGGCTAAGCTTCGTATCCACCATCCAAGGCAGCATGTTCGACTCGATGGAAGTTTCCCCTGGTTACTTCGAATCCACGAGGGGAACTTTGGCTTCGACTCCATCAAGCGGGGCCTAGTTCGAATCCATTAGGCTATCACTTCCTTCGAATCCACAGAGCTGCAGATACTTCGAATCCACACTGCTTGAAGCAACTTCAAATCGATCGACTTTAACGCACCTAGATCGATTCGAACAGACCTTCGTTCATTCGATTCGAAGAGGGATGTCTTCGAATCCACTACCACGAGTCCACCAGATAAACGCGGCTAAAACCAAGGGATTCGAACCAGTCAACCCGAAGTGAAAAGCGGATCGATGCGAGAAGCACGCGCGCCACGTCACAGCAAGCATCGATTCGACCCAATCGAGTCGAAGGATCGATTCGAAGTGTCCAAATTCACTAGAAATGCAATCTTGGATCGATCATAACTCGAGTTCTACAAGTCCAAATGCCATGAAATGTTCACAGAAGCTTAAGCACATGATGAAGAATGTTCACACTAAATTTCAGCTCGATTGGATGATTTCTTGATCGATTCGAACCAAGGGTCGAATCGATCCCAAAGTGGGCACGGATCTCCAGATTTCGGCCATGTGGGCCCCCTGACGTACCAGAATTGGTCTCCCCTCATTTTAGGCGAAATATCAGCCTCCTACACCTATAAATAGAGCCCCTAGTCATTCAGAAAAGGGGTCGGAGAATTCTAAGTACTGAAGAGCGCCCAGATTCTGCCAGATCTACTCCAGAACACCGCCGCTGCTTTAGATTGAGACTTAACTTAGAAATTCAGTTGTATTACATTATAAACTACTGTAACCTTCAAGTATCGAGCAATAAAATCATCAAACTTCATAGTGGACGTAGGCAAAACACCGAACCACTCTAAATCGCTTGTCTTTGCAATTTACTTTCTGTTTTTTGGAGTTTTTGTTAGGTAATCCACAGTTTTAATTTTCATTCTTCACTTTTATCTCTTCAAAAACTTCCGAAGAGTGTTGTGCCCATATTTGGTACAAACAATGTTTGCTTGGTTTTCTTTTCCTTCGAAAATGATACTTTCGAAGGGATTGTAAAATTGTTTTCTTTTGACCAAGTTTTATATTTTTGAAAGGTAGAATTTAAAGTATTATAAGGCAGGAGCCTAATGTTTTTAAGAGCTTTCGAAGGAGTTTACCCTATGAAGTCGAAAGCTAGGTTTCAAATGCAACGAAAGGTTTTATGACCGAAACTCTATTTTTAAAAGAAAAACCATGGCTATATTAAAGAAGTTTTTATAATGGTTTAAGAAGAATCTATCTTTGATAAATTAAACCCACAGGAGTGGTATTGCTATGTTGTTATATTGCTTCTTCTAATATGAACATATGCATTTTATAATGGACCCATAACTGTATTTTGGGAAAAATTGTAGGAGAACCAGTTAGGTTAACCCAGTAGTGAATATAAATTGAATAAACTCCTGAATGAGTATAATATAAAGGAAAGATATTGGCAGGGGCCGATAGGTTTCCAGTAAGCCCATGAAAAACTGTATGATATTGGCAGGGGCCAATAGGTTAATAGTTAGCTCATGAAATTTAGGTGTAAATGAAGATGTCAGATAAACAGGTTCATAGTTAGCCTATGAAAACTATGTGTAAATGAAGATGTCAGATAGACAGGTTCATAGTTAGCCCATGAAAACTATGTGTAAATGAAGATGTGAGATAAACAGGTTCATAGTAAGCCCATGAAAACTATGTAATTGGACAGGGAGTCCTTAAATGTTTGACCGGTTATTAGTTAGTCCATGAAAACGAATAGGTTAATAGTAATCCTAGAAACTATAATTGAGACAGAAAGTTAGATTAAACGGGGATGGGGAAATCCAGATTTGATTTGCTTGTTTTTCATATCATCATAATGTTTTGAAATACTATGTTTTTAACCATTGTGGATGCAGAAGCATAGTATATGGTTTTATAAAGGTTTTAGGATACTAGTGAGGGGAAAACCCGTTCCGCTAAGAGGCGTGGTCTCACTAGATATCTATTTGGTTTGAGATGATAGACTATTATTCATACCAGGCTTTATGTCTGACTCGAAGTTTTTGTTTTCCCCTTAAACTCTCTATAGGATCGATTTCACCCTAGAGGGGGGTTAATAGGGTGATAGTAATAATTATAAAAATTTAATGCGGAAGTATATAAAATAATTGCAGCACAGATAATAGTAGAATAATAGCAGCACAGATAATAGCAGAAAAATAAAAGCAGAAATAGAACAACACAAATTTACCCAGCTTCGGCAAAACCTTGCCTACGTGCTGCCCCCAAGGTTTCTACTAGAAATTAAGTAGTCAGACGCTTACACACGTAAACTCACGACATCCGCTATCGACTAACCTAACTCTATGCTCAAAACTCTGCCACAACTCAGCCAATGAGTTGCGAATTCTCGAACTACACCATCGTAATTCGTCCCCTAGTCACACGACTAGACTTTACAAAAGTTTAAAAGTGAAATACAAAAATAAAACAACTAAACACACAAAACCCTAATTTATATTTACAAGCCAAATATGAAAATGCCGGCCCAAAAGATTTAAGTAATAAAAAAAACTGTCCCCCTTATTTTTATTTCTTCGGTCGTATCCTTTGAGAAAAAAATGGCTGCTTTCTTTTTGCTCGTTCGTTCCTCTTTTAGATTTAGGGCTTTGCGAATTTGAGCATGCCGATTCAATTATTGATTGAATGATGAACTATCCACAGTTGCTTCCTCAATCTATTTGTCACTTTGATTCACTAGCGACTGCTTCGACGAATCGAGTTCGAATTGAATTGGTATGTGATTTTGCTTTGTTATTCTTGTTGATATACTTGAACTCGATTCGATTTGAGTTATTGATTTGAATCCTTTCTCTATGATATTGCTTAAACTTGAATTCCTTTGGTGACGATGATGTTCATGGGTTAAACAGGGTTCGATTCCCTTTATTTTCGTTCGATTATATTTTTGAAATCGTCTCATAATTTTAGTTTAGCCGTTCGATTTTGCTTGATTGTTGATGATGTTTCCTGACATTTTCAGTTCGTATAATTTGCGTTGCTTGAATATCACGGCTTTGATTTTGACTTGTTCGACCCTTCCTTGGTCACTATGTCTCTGACTAAACTTGACTTTGGTTCCGTTCTTTATTCCCTTAATTTCGGCATCGTCAATATACGAATTTTGTTACCTCTGTGACTTCGGCACTTTGATTATGTGATGATATTTTGAGATGAGAATTTTACTTCGACTTCTTCAATATCACCTGACTTTGACTTTGGTATTTAACCTTGACTTAGTTTGAAAAAATCCGCTACCCAGATTTTAGTAAAACCTGCTTCATGTTATAACTGTTTTCTTGGAATGAAATCTGGTATGTCACTGCATTTTTTGTTTAAGACTTGGTCTTGTAGTCTGCATTGCACTGTCCATTGTCGTGTGCTTCAATATGCATTGTTCTGTAAATTTCCCTATTGTTTTCACGGTTGCATATATGTATATAAGTTGTTTACTCATGTATATATGTATGCTTGTGATTGAGCTTTGCTGTTTCACTTGATCTGATTTGAGTCTTGTTGCAGCCCTTGTTGTCACTGTTTTCATGTGCACTGATTCCATTTGCCTTGAATCTACTTCATGTTGAAGTCTGGTGTAGATATGCTGGCCATTTCACTTGTATGTGTTGGTTGAGCTGAACCTGAAATGTGACACATGTATATATGTAGACATGTGTGCAAACATATATATATATATATATATTTGTATATATATATATGTGGTCATGTATAGTCTGGTTTGCATTTGTGTTCATCATGTAGTCTACATGTGATTATTGATTTGAGATATTGCCTTGTATTTGCAGTCTTCATTTCTGGGTTTTGTTAAGTTTTGTACATGCAATGTCTTCATGTTGCATTGCATTCATATTTGTGTGATCCCTGATACATTTCACTGTAGTCTTGTTTCTTCATTGTTTTCTTGTGTCTGGTCTTCGAGCTAGTTTGCATTTGCTTCCATGTTGTCAGGCTTGCTTTGTTCTGGTTGACTACTCTGATTTGATGTACTTAATTCACTCGAGTCTGGTACCTTTTGAAGCTTGCATTTGTAGCATTGTTTCTTCATGAGCATTGTAGTCCTTTGTACATGTGTGGTCTGCACATATTGATTTTGTACATTTTGATTCTGGAGCAGTTCTGAACTATATACATATGTATGTATGTGCACCACTGTTATCTTGATATTGTTTTGTTTGCACTGAGTTGATGTGCACTGACTTGAGTTACATTGATGTTCTATGTTGAATTTTGGTTGACACTTGAGTTTGAATGGTTGAGTCGTTTTCATGTGTACTCATTGAAATTTTTGGTCGAGGCTTGCACCAGTCATTAAAACTTGACCATTCTATTTTTGATTTTGTAGTGCACCTGAATTGAACATAGCTTTGGCTCGGGCTTGACCTTGTGCTCATATCGTGACTTTATTTGTGTTGCACTTGAGTTGAACCTAGTTTTTGGTTGGGTTTGACCTTATGATCACCTATCCCTGCAGTTTTATCAAGTGTATATCGGTGTGCACGGCCTTGTGGCATGTACAGTGATACATTGTGCATGTCACAAGCTGTTCGTGTATGATGAATTCAAAATAAGTATAATGACGAACAACCCAAATAACTGAGGCATATAATATTTTCACAACACATTTTATTTTACACTGCAAAAATATTTCTTTTTCAATTTTATTGCTTTGGTGTTTATTTTGCAGATTGCTCAGATGTTGGATTCAATCTGAAATAGAGTTGAAGATAAATACGAGCGAATGAGTGATATGTAGTGAGGTGCAAATGTAAATTAAAAATTGTGATGTAATCGAAATTGTATTGTAATCAAAAAATTGTATATAGATAGTATATTAACAATACATTTAAATGAATATATATATATATATATATTTATTATCATTAAACAAAAATCATATACTTGCATATTCAACAATCTCCCCCTTTTGATGATAACAAAAATATATTTAAGATTTTGAATTTATTAATTGTATTTGGTCATTCAATTTGCTCCCCTATTTGAATGCTCCCTCTCTACAACAAAGCTCCCCCTTCATATATGCATGAAAATAAATAAAAATATGCAAATGAACCTAGATGCAAAACAGAAAATACAAAATAAAATATTTGACCTTTGTTTTCCAAAATCTTAACTTTTCTCTTCCCCTTTTGTTATCAGCAAAAGAGTACTAGTGCTAGAAAAATAGAGATAAAGTGACAGACATTAATACAACATTAATACCCAATTGAGTATAAATATTAAATTTCAAAAAAAAAATCAAACAAAAATCATAAATACTCTATTAGGCGCATATTCCACTTTAGATTGATAGGGATGATGCAAAACCATATAGCTGTGTATATTTGTGGTATATTTATATCAGGAATTTGAATATCTACTAACCATGTATAACCGTTAGGACTTTAAAATGAGATTAGTAGTATTCCAAATTTTTATAAAAAAAATGAATTCAAGTATCTTCTAACCATGCATAACCGTGAGGACTTTTAAATGGGATTAGAATCAACTTGTCTATTTAATTAATCAATTTTGATATGTGTTCCATACATGCATAATCGTGAGGACTTTTAAATGATCATGAAAGCACATATACAAATATTCCAAGTAATTCACCCATGCATAACCGTGAGGACTTTTAAATGAGAGTGAATACTTTGGATGTTTTTATTAAAAAGATAAATAAAATGAAAATGAATAATTTCCCATTTTAAATTACCACATATTGAAATACTATATTGGATTGATGAGTGATGGTCGTTAGAAATATGATAGAAATAGAGATGGTCATGGAATTTTTACCAATCAAAAGTTATTATAAATCTTGTTTAAATTTTTAAAGAAATTTACTGAATAAACTGTCTCAAGTTATAATATATGATTAATATCAACACTAATCACTTTTTCAATCACTATTTATCTTTTCAATAATCAGTAGGGAGTCAGATTAGTTAATGTAGTCATTTAAAATCAATTCCAAAAATAATCAAATTTTCTAAAATGACTAATCTGAAACAAGGTCAAAAGAAATGATTTTCTAGAAGGGGTTTTATAAAGAAAAAAAGTCTGCTAATTGAAAATCAGTTGAAATGAAAATATGCGGATATTTTCTTTGAAACCGATGCAACTACTGAATGTCTCAACATAAATAACGTTCCACTAGTAATTTTTCTATCAACTAGATTACCAGTGTAATCTGCATCCGAATTTTCCTTTGATTCAAGATTATCATTAGTTGGATGTTATAGACCAGACCGTGGAGTGTGCAACAAATATCTTAAAATCCTTTTTAACAGCTTTTAAATGAAATTCTTTTGAATTTGAATTGAAACCGTGCAAATTTACAATCAGTGAACATAGTGTCAGATCCAGAAGCAGTAAGATAAGCAAATATATCCACGTGTATCTAGAATAATCATCACTCAATAAAACAACATCATTAGTTCAAACAAATCTATATAAACTAGTCCAGAGAATCTAGAGGTACTTATAGTGTTATGGGCATAAAAAGATAGTTGGTCAACAATTTTGAAAAAGTCAGGATCAAAATCAACATTCATTTCTTAATCACATAACTAGTTGTTTAATTTAGATTATGGTGCAGATTTTCACATTAATAAATCATTCAAGATGAATATATTGTTACCTATTTTACCTTTATCGATAATATTTCGTTGATGCCTATTGTGATTCTGCCACCTTTGTACTAGGCTAAGGAACTTTGATTTGTTGCCCTTTTTGTCTGCCTGGAACAGCCAGAATCCAGATAACACAGTTGTTGTTCTTAGCCTGCCACCACACCTACACGAGAAAAGATTTTTGTGACCTATTTGTTTTTATAGGTCCATGGTTGTTAGTGGCAAATGATTTTGAAAAATCTGTTTGTGTAGACCCAAAACAATTTATATTTGTTTCTTTTGGCACCCAGATTTGTCTGACTTTAAGGGATTTTATATTCGTGCCTTTTGGAACCCAAATTGGTATGGTTTTTACGTTTTTGGGTCTATACCAACAATTGTTTTGATCGTGTCCAATTTTTCTACAAATTGTGCACTCAGATTTGACTTGATTAATTTTGCTTCTAACAAGTTCAGATTGATTATATCCAAGTCCTTCTCTATCTTTATTAACAGTTTGTTTCCCTAATAGCATATTTAACGATCTTTCTCCTTTGGAAAATTTTCCTAAAGTTGTAGACAATTGTTGGACTTGTGTTTTAAGAGATTCATTTTAATTCAATAATTGAGTGCACCTTTTAATAAAATTTTCTCTCCTCGTGCTTTCACTTTCTTTCAAAATCAGAATTTCATTTTCAAGTGATTTAATTTTAATTTCTGATTTTTTAATTTCCTCTTCGAATGATGGACATTTATCACACTTAGGGCTTTTGTTTTGATAGGTTTTTAACCAATTGATCAAGCTGT
Organism: Allium fistulosum; assembly: GCA_030737815.1. NCBI lineage: Eukaryota > Viridiplantae > Streptophyta > Magnoliopsida > Asparagales > Amaryllidaceae > Allium > Allium fistulosum. The sequence goes on along the minus strand of CM060903.1, from coordinate 1,283,842,073 downwards.
TTATTTAATTCTATCAAACTATCCTTTTATGATTCAAGTTTAGCGTACTTTTCCCTAAGTCGTTCAAAACAGCCATTTACTTCATGAAAATATATAAGTAAATGTGAGTGAGTCAGTTTCGATACCTCGCTTGGCTTGTCATCATCGCTGTCAGTTGTATCACCTCGAAGACACGGGTCTCCTTTTTCACTCTCACTGCTAGTGCTTTTATCATCATCACTTTTATTCCACGTGGCTGCAAAACTTCTCCTTTTTGGTTTCTTTCCTTGGCCGAGTCGATTTTGAGGACAATTGGGCTTGATGTTACCAGGTTTATTACACTTGTGACAGATGATTTCTTGCTCTTCTGTGTTGTCTAGAACTTTGACTATTCTGCTTTTCAGTTGCTGATTTAGAGATGCATTTCCATACTGTGATTCCACCTTCTGAATTTCTTTATTATAAGCGCCATTTCTGCTTCACCATCATCATCATCATCACTTTCTGTTGTTCCTTTGAGAGCTATTGATTTCTTTCGAGTATTACCACCTTCGCGTTCTTCCTTGAATTTCATTTCTAGCTCATAAGTGGTGAGATTTACAATGAGTTCTTTGACTTTACCTTGTTTCAAATCTTTTGATTCTTGAATGGAAGTAACTTTTGCTTCAAAATTCCGTGGAAGGACTCTGAGCATTTTTTAGACTATTTCCAACTCTGTGTATGATTTTCCGAGAGATTTTGATTTGTATACGAGATTGGAAAGTTGTCCATACATCTCTATGGCATTTTCATCCTTTGCCATTGTAAAGTTCTCGTATTCGCTACTAAGCATGGCAAGGCGAGATTCCTTGACTTGAGATGTTCCTTCGTGAGTCACTTCAAGTGTGTGCCATATTTCCTACGCAGTTAGACAATGTGAGACACGATTAAATTCAATTTGATCTAATGAACAAATAATAGAATTCATAGCATTAGCATCATCATTCTACTGTTTATTTTCTAGATCTGTCCATTGATCCATCGGTTTATCTATTTCCTGATTATCTACCACTATAGTTGGTGTCATATAACCTGTCTCAACAATATTCCAAGCATCAATGGTTTTAAAAAAAATTCACTCTATTTTTCCAGTAAGCATATTCACCAATGAACATTGGTGGTCTAACTATGGACTGACCCTCAGCAAAAGCATTATTAAAAGAAGCCATTTTAAAAAGTTTTAAAAACAAAAATTTGTTTTTGAAAAATCAAATTTTTAAAACAAAAATTGGCTTTTGTTCCTAGCTCGGATACCACCTGTAGGATCAATTTCAACCTAGAGGGGGGTGAATAGGGTGATACTAATAATTATAAAAATTTAATGCGGAAGTATATAAAATAATTGCAGCACAGATAATAGCAGAATAATAGCAGCACAAATAATAGCAGAAAAATAAAAGCAGAAATAGAACAACACAGATTTACCCAGCTTCGGCAAAACCCTGCCTATGTGCTGCCCCTAAGGTTTCTACTAGAAATTAAGTAGTCAGATGCTTACACATGTAAACTCGTAACACCCGCTATCGACTAACCTAACTCTATGCTCAAAACCCAGCCACAACTCAGCCATTGAGTCGTGAATTCTCGAACTACACCACCGTAGTTCGTCCCCTAATCACACGAATAGACTTTACAAAAGTTTAAAAGTGAAATACAAAAATAAAAACAACTAAACACACAAAGCCCTAATTTATAATTACAAGCCCAATATGAAAATTCCGGCCCAAAAGATTTAAGTAATAAAAGAAAACTGTCCCCCATTATTTTATTTCTTCGACTATATCCTTTGAGAAAAAAATGGCTGCTTTCTTTTTGCTCGTTCGTTCCTCTTTCAGATTTAGGGCTTTGCGAATTTGAGCATGTCGATTCAATTTAGGGCTTAAACTCGAATGCCTTTGGTGCCGATGATGTTCGCGGGTTAAATAGGGTTCGATTCCCTTTATTTTCGTTCGATTATATTTTTGAAATCGTCTCATAATTTTAGTTTAGCCGTTCGATTTTGCTTGATTGTTGATGATGTTTCCTGACATTTTCAGTTCGTATAATTTGCGTTGCTTGAATATCACGGCTTTGATTTTGACTTGTTCGACCCTTCCTTGGTCACTATGTCTCTGACTAAACTTGACTTTGGTTCCGTTCTTTATTCCCTTAATTTCGGCATCGTCAATATACGAATTTTGTTACCTCTGTGACTTCGGCACTTTGATTATGTGATGATATTTTGAGATGAGAATTTTACTTCGACTTCTTCAATATCACCTGACTTTGACTTTGGTATTTAACCTTGAATTAGTTTGAAAAAATCCGCTACCCAGATTTTAGTAAAACCTGCTTCACGTTATAACTGTTTTCTTGGAATGAAATTTTGTATGTCACTGCATTTGTTCTTTAAGACTTGGTCTTGTAGTCTGCATTGCACTGTCCACTGCCATGTGCTTCAATATGCATTGTTCTGTAAATTTCCCTATTGTTTTCACTGTTGCATATATGTATATATGTTGTTTACTCATGTATATATGTATGCTTGTGATTGAGCTTTGCTGTTTCACTTGATCTGATTTGAGTCTTGTTGCAGCCCTTGTTGTCACTTTTTTCATGTGCACTGATTCCATTTTCCTTGAATCCACTTCATGTTGAAGCCTGGTGTAGATGTGTTGGCCATTTCACTTGTATATGTTGGTTGACCTGAACCTGAAATGTGACACATGTATATATGTAGACATGTGTGCAAACATATTTATATATGTATGTGGTCATGTATAGTCTGGTTTGCATTTATGTTCATCATGTAGTCTACATGTGATTATTGATTTGAGATATTGCCTTGTATTTGCTGTCTTCATTTCTAGGTTTAGTTGTGTTTTGTACATGCAGTGTCTTCATGTTGCATTGCATTCATATTTGTGTGATCTTTGATACATTTCACTATAGTCTTGTTGCTTCATTGTTTTCTTGTGTCTGGTCTTCGAGCTAGTTTGCATTTGCTTCCATGTTGTCAAGCTTGCTTTATTCAGGTTGACTACTCTGATTCGATGTACTTGATTCACTCGAGTCTGGTACCTTTTGAAGCTTGCATCTGTAGCATTGTTTCTTCATGAGCATTGTAGTCCTTTGTACATGTATGGTCTGCACATATTGATTTTGTACATTTTGATTCTGGAGCAATTCTGAACTATATACATATGTATGTATGTATGTATGTGCGCCACTGTTATCTTGATATTGCTTTGTTTGCACTGAGTTGATGTGCACTGACTTGAGTTAAATTGATGTTCTGTGTTGAATTTTGGTTGACACTTGAGTTTGAATGGTTGAGTCGTTTTCATGTGTGCTCACTGATATTTTTGGTCAAGGCTTGCTCCAGTCATTAAAACTTGACCATTCTATTTTTGTTTTTGTAGTGCACCTGAGTTGAACCAAGCTTTGGCTCGGGTTTGACCTTGTGCTCATATCGTGACTTTATTTGTGTTGCACTTGAGTTGAAACTAGTTTTTGGTTGGATTTGACCTTGTTCTCACCTGTCTCTATAGTTTTATCAAGTGTATATCGGTGTGCACGGCCTTGTGGCATGTACAGTGATACACTGTGCATGCCACAAGCTGTTCGTGTATGATGAATTCAAAATAAATATAATAAAGAACAACCCAAATAACTGAGGCATATAATATTTTCACAACACGTTTTATTTTACACTGCAAAAATATTTCTTTTTCAAATTTACTGCTTCGGTGTTTATTTTACAAATCGCTCAGATGCTGGATTTAATCTAGAATAGAGTTGAAGATAAATACGAGCGAATGAGTGATATGTAGTGAGGTGCAAATGTAAATTAAAAATTGTGATGTAATCGAAATTTTATTGTAATAAAAAAATTGTATATAAATAGTACATTAACAAATACATTTAAATGAATATATATGTTTATTATCATCAAACAAAAATCATATACTTTCATATTCAACACTCTCGGGTACTCAATTGATTTTGAGTAGTTTGAGGTTTAGGGTTTTAAGGTTTTTCTTAGACGAATAAAGCTTCCGAAGGCGTGCAGGAGGCTTAGAGTTTTCTTTTCTGTTGTGTATTTGAATGTAAAGGCAAATTTATTAGCCTTACTATATACTCTGATCAATCAAGGGGGCATCTTCTTATGTTGCTCTTGGCGTATGTGTAATAATTATATTTTTGCTGAACGTGGTTAACGTTTTGGGATTATGTATTGAACATGAAATGTTTTGATTTGAAAGTGGAAATACGCTTTTGAATTGTTAATTTTTTTCCATATTCTTGTGATCTGTGTATCAATGTATCTAGCACCACCGTATTTGGTCGCCGAAGATTAATAACTATGGATGACCGCAGCATCCGTAGCCATTAGTTTTGCGCCTCTAAGTAGGGGGATGCTACAAGTTGCTGACAATCTAATTGGATCATATGAGAGAGAGTATGTGTATGTATGTGTGTGTATCCAATGATACGCATGAGTGATGTGAGATTTGGCTGATGGTTGCTATGTTTGCCATGATTGCTGTGACTATTCTGATTATTGTGCTTTGATATGGATGTCATTTAATGTAGGTACTAGTGAGATAGGTACCAAGATACCTTATATTGTACTTTGAATAGTAGTACACCTATATGATGATAGTTTACATATATTGTGTTATGTGCTAACTTGTAGATTACAGGGACAAATTAGGTATGATGCTACATGATGGGACTAGGCCAGTCAGAAGGGGATGATATAGGTAGATTTCAATTTTTTCTTATTTGTGGATCTGTTGGGCCTATGAAGTCTAACAGGTTTATAAGATCAATCTAATATTATTTTTAAATAAAATCTTTTAATTTGTTTAAAAGAATTTTTTATTTATGTTAGATATATTATAATGAGTAAATCAAATATGCTCATATGTGTATAGTGCATGTGCAACATAGCATATGGTGTACACGGTTAATGTATAGGTATATAGATGTCAGGATATGCATCTATAACGTATACATTCGTCATTTGTATGTGCAATGGTTGTCATAAAACATTTTAAATCTATATGTGAGTGTGTATGTGTATATATCAATGTTAAGTTATGTATTAAATGAAATAAAATATTTAAATATATTTGACTAAGTCAATAAAAACAAATTCAAATTTGAATGGTTAGTAGTGCATTTAAGTGGCATTAAAGAAAGAGTAAAAGACATTTAAGTGGCAATTAAAGAGAGGAAAATTGGAGACCTTTTAGCATTCAATTACTCTTTCTTTAGCTTGCTTTCAAAACATTTAAACTTATACATACACATATACATACACACTTATGAATATATATCGAGATTAATTTATGTATTAAATGAAACAAAAAATTTAGAATATTTGAATTGATTTGAGTAAATCATTAAAATAAATTCAAATTTCAATGGGAAGTGATGCATTTAAGTGGCATTAAAAAATGAGTAAAAGGCATTTAAGTGGCAATTATAGAGAGGAAAGGTTGGAGAACTTTTGGCATTAATTTACTCTTTCTTTTGCTTGCTCTTAAAATATTTTAAACTTATTTTTATGTGTACATATATAACAAATTAATTTATCTAATAAATTAAGTAAGTAAATTGAAATATTTGAATAGATTTGACTAATTTAATAAAATAGATTCAAATTTAAGCCCAAAATATCTAATTGCTAAGCGAATAATTTTAGGTATCAAATTGGAAACTATAAAATAGTTAAAGATAACTAAATATGCAATATGTATATATAATTTATTAAAATAAATGAGTAGCCAAAAATATAATAATTTTATTATCATTTTGAAATACAAAACTATTTAAAGATACAAAAGTTTGAGAAATAAATATAGCAATAAATTAATCTTTATTTAACAAATAAATATATTAAATAATTTAGGCAAACAATTTTTTTGAATCAATACCAAACTCCAACAATAATATTTACAACACAAAAGATTCAAAAGAGAGTGTGTGTGTGTGTGTGTGTGTATTCAACTCATGCAGTTATAGGTAACAACATTTGCTCATATAAAATCGTTGTAAAATATAAAGAATCCGATTTACACTATTAAGTGTGATATATAGCTAAAATTGATATTAAATAATTACCTTTAGAAGTAGCATATGATTTATACTTTAACGAATGAATAACTCGTCAGATCTCCAAGATCCACACCAAATACTGGCAAGAGATGGATGAACAACATATGTTCTATTTTGTTTAATGTTTACATTTGATTTGGAGTTGATAAAATTTTGAAAATGCTCATTTTATTTTTAGCCGTGGAATATAAGGAAAAGAGAAAAGGAAATAGTGAATGGAAAAATGAATGTCCAAAGGAAATAAATTAGTGGAAGTTTTTTATTGAAAGAACGAATCCTTTCTCGTTCTTTTAATTAAAACTTCCATATACGATACCATTAAGTTTCTATCTCTCTCCACTCCTCTCTCTTCATATGGTTTAGCGAAGAATATTTTCCATCAAATGGCACAAAATTTCCATTACTCCTTTTATGGAATTATCTATCATTCAAATTCATTTAAAACATACACTGATATTGTATATCGATGCATGCAAATATAACTTTTATATATGCATTCAAATAATTACAAAGAACTCTAAGACATTAAATAAATTTAATAATATTTAATCTATCTCAAATATTAATTAATTTACAATATTTTATAGATTAATTAAATCATTTGGTTTTTTGGAGAATTCATCATTACGGTTGTGCGACTCAAATATGTAAATTCAGTCAGTGATTAGTATCGAACAATTTGAATATTAATGCTCACATATTACCATAGCTAATGGTGTGACAATTTTGCCAATTTTATCACTTACACGACTTTCTGGTATAATCCAACTTTACTATTTAACCAGCAGTAATGATTATTTACACTAATTCTCTTCATCAAAATTGTATCACATTAGGACTTTTGGAACTTGGTTTTGGTAAAAAATTTAGTATCTTCAACATTCAACTTGGTTAGTCCAAACATAAAATACTTGGTTCAATAATAACATTTATTATTAACCATATTGATTTGGCCAGAGATTTTGACTTTTAGTTGACTATGATACTAACCTCCTATAATCGAGGAGATGAATTTCTATCGAATATTGTTTTACTTCCAATGCTTCAACTCAGACCTAACTATAGTTGCTCGATAGATCCCTATGCCATGATTTAACTATAATCAAACTTTTGAATTCACCCCTAGCTCAATTATAAAGTTGTGTGTTTATTTATACTTCTTTTATTACATCATTATTAAAAGGCATTACACTTAGCCTTTGGTTTAATCAGCCACTACTTATTGTTTAGAACAACTCCAACTTAACGTTCTTAACTTAGATAGAACATGAATTTAGAATTGACACACTATACTTGAAATCACTTATGAAGTTCAAGTCCGAGCACTCCTTCATAACGAGTTCATTATTTCTATAAACAATTATCTAGTAATTCATAAATACCTGAGAATATCTTTAACTACCATTTAGTGATCTTATTTTAGATTTAACACTTGTTTTATGTATCATATACATAAGAAAAATGAGATATTATAGACAATACAACATGTATGATTATTCCTATTGCCAATACATTAGAAATTCTGCTCCATATTAATGATATTAGTATGGCGTATGTATATTATTTGGGACTTTCCCAACATCCTTTTATACCGATTATAAAAGATCTTTTCAAATCCTCTATCGAGGATTAAACAACCAAACTATAACTATTTTAACATGGGTACATCATTAATAATCATAAGTTTATTATTTGCTTATAGTTTTTTAAGAAATATTCTAGTACCTTTACAGTTCTTTCTTACAGACACACGCTTCCTCTACATTTTAACTGAAATTAAACCTATATGTTTTTCTATCAAAATGTTTGCTCAATTTTAATGCTTGTCGAATGATATGTTTGTATCAGTTCTTCGATCATATCTAAAACCCACAAACTCAGTATCACTCCTACTAACTTCGGGATATTTCGGTTATTGTAGGCAAACAGTTTATTCTGAATCATTATTTAGAATTTTATTTCAACATAAATGTCCTAAAACTCGATCTTATTGGCAATATTTTGTGAGTAAAATTCGAATTAACTTAAGTATGTTAAATAACGAATCTATTACATTAATTTCAACTATTGAAATTTACATTGTTATTCTTATCAATGTTGCTTACTATATTCCAACTGCATCCGTCTTCATCTCAAAGACACATATGCACACCAAGGGTATTCTAGTGTAACCATGAGATTAAACGTCTAAGTTTGTCCAGTTCCTATCATCTAAGTATGGCATGAGTTCGAGTATTGAGCACAAGTGACATTGAGTAGTTGCCGACAATCTAACTGGATCATATAAGAGGGAGTATGTGTGTGCATGTGTGTGTATCCAATGATACGCATAAGTGATGTGAGATTTGGTTGATGGTTGCTATGTTTGCCATGATTGTTGTGACTATTACGATTATTGTCCTTTGATATGGATGTCATTTAATAACCCGTATTTTTGATAATTAAAAATATTCAATTTGACAAAACTTTGGAATTTAATATTGTCAAAACTTAAAATTTTTGATTTATTAATGGAAAAATTATTAGAATATTATTTAATAATATTGATTGAATGTAATTGGAAACTGTTTTAATGTAATTTCAATCAATGGACATAATAAAGGTTAATAAGGAATAAAATTAAATGATATATTAAAAAGAGAAATCATAGGTTATTTAATTAAATTGGTTTTTGCATACCATAAGAAATCAATTATTTAGGACGTAAATTTATTAACCTTTGTTTATAAACAATAAATTTATAAATATACCACGCTAGCTTTGCTAAATAAAATTTATAAATGTGTTTAAATTACTAAGATGTAACAATTGTTTATTCCTCATTTTATTATTTAATCCGTGTTGAAATTAATTTGAAAATCAATGAAATTTAGTGTAATTAAATATTTCAATTAATATGAGCAGAGACGTTAATTGTTGAGTGATGAGTGTAATAAAATGGAAACTTATGTTTAAATAAATTCATAAGGTATTTGTTGATTTAATAATAAGAATGTAAATCAAAATAAATGAATTTGTTTGGAATTTAGAATATATAATGAATAGATTTTATTACTATTGTAATTTAATGTTGAAACTAATTTAATATTTAAATCTTGGATTTAACATGGAAAATTATATTTCAAAATATTATTAATTCTTGTTTGATCGAGGATAACGATAGGAACTTTAAATTTAGAATTTAAAAGTGATTAAATCGGTTCAATAATAATTTGTTAATTTAACGTACAAAAATAAATATAATTTGATTTTCAGGCTAACTTATATATACAATAGAATTAGTGTTTGAAATTAGTTTCATTGAGTTTAAAAATATTGAAAACCTATATTTCGATATATAGGATGACCTATTTTCATTTCGGGAATGAAACGGGCTTTTCGGGCCTTTGTTACCACTTTGGCCCAATCAATCCGTCTCATCCATTCCTATTCCATATTTGTCTATTTATACGATGTTATGAAAACCTAGCAGCCTTCTGTTCTATTTTCTATACGTACAATTTCAGTTATTATTTGCTCCTTCTCAATGGAGATTGGCCAAAACCCTAATTACTGATTTCAAATCAAATCAAAAAATTCAAACTACTCAAATCCTATCGAATTATATATCATTGCAAAGCTCTCGAAGAATGGAATCAGCGTCTGTAATTTTTTTTGATTGGAGGTTCAGTTTGTCCAAAAATCAGCGATTTATTCTCTACCGTTCATCGTCTATGTTTGGTTTAACGGTGGATCGTCAACCATTCGATAATCGGGAAGCACTGCAGCGTAAAGGCTGCCAAGACGAGTTTATACATACGGTTGGATTATGTCAGAGATGCATGAGATCGCCAGATCAGGCGATGGAAGGCGAACGGCGGCGGAGCCACTAGGCGTGGCCGGAGGCGTCACACTAGCATGAATGGGGGCGGTCGGAGGTGGCGCACGCGGTGGTGGACTCTGATCTTGGTGGCGGCGTGGTAGCAATGGCGATAGGCGGTTGAAGAGAGGCGGTTGTTGGGTTGTGGGTACATCGTAGGGTTTGGAGATGGTGAGTTATTTATGGTTCTGCCCCTATATTATTTTTAATTTAAATTTTAAAATTCAAACTTCTAACATCAATAACTTTTGCATACGAACTCGGATTCGCATGCGGTTTCTACTATTGGACTCGTATCAAAATTCTGGACAATAAGAAACTAGTTTGGTTGAATTTGAAGACAGTTGAAATTTTGGGCTTTTATTGGATTTTTAATGGGCTTTAAAATCAAAGGTGAGTGATTTAATCCACTCACGCAATACTAAAATTTCTTATGTTAGTTGGATTGAAATCATGAAGTGATAAAAAATTTATTGATTGTTGTTTGGTAGTTTAAATTGACATTTAAATTAATATTGAATTTAATTGCTAGTTAAACACCGACAATTGATAATTAGTAATTGTTGTGATATCTTGGTTGATTTGGATGTTGATTGTAATCGGATGTCTATTGATTGATATGTTGGATGAATGGTTGTTATTTATTTGGACATATTCCTGTTATTACCCTATTTATTATTTGACATCTTATAAATTGTCACCTGTAATAAATTGAGATGAACTAAGAAGTAGGTTGAAATGATATATACCTATGTCATTTAATTTTGGGTTGAAATGATATATACCTATGTCATTTAATTTTGGGTTGAAATGATATATATCCATCCTTGTAATAAAAATTGAATTAACTAATCACTTGGCCATAGGGTAGAAAATTATATATGAGCACCGGATTAGTTAAATTAAATGGTTTAAAAATCTTAAATTTAAATTGGTTTAAGTGATATTGTTTTAAATAAAATAAAACTTGGGTTTATATGAATTAAATTATTTTCTAAATTCGAGCTTTGAAATGTTGAAATTGATACTATTAAAAGAAATTGTTTAAAGATTTAATTTGAAATCTTAAGTTGAAATTTGAGAAATGACTTATATCTATCGAAAGTGAATTATTTTTAAAGGTTTTAAATTTTAATTTAAACTTAGAATTTACTTTAATGAAAATGGTTTAAATTGGTATTTCCAAGTTTGGGCGTGAAATGGATTTAAACTATATTGTTTTAAAATGAGAATGTGAATTTGTACTTTTTGCCTTCGAATAAAACTGTTTAAATTGAATTTGAGTAAGTTCAATATCATTAAATTGAGGTTGACTTAAATGAAAATTTGAATATGGAGTTGACTTGAAATGGGACGTAAAAAATTGAATTCGTTATGATTTAGAATTTGAACCTTGTCGTGAAAGAAAGAAACAGTTTTAATATAAACTATTTTAATATATTACTATTTTAATAATCAAATTATTTTTATAAATAAACTATTTTAATTATCCAACTATTTTCAATATTAAAACTATTTTATATTCAAAACTATTTCCAATCTTTAAATTAGTTTAATTATTCCAAACTATTTCCAATATTAAAACTATTACCCAAAATAGTTTCAATATTCAAACTATTTTCATTATTCAAAACAATTTTTAATATTCAAACTGTTTTAAAGTGGGGACTATTTAGATTTAAATAATTGATTTAAATACGAATGTTTTGATATGAAAGTATAACTTATTTTTGAATTCGATATGATTTTGAAAGTGAATTCGATTCGATATGAAATCTGAGTTGTCTTGAAATTTAAAAGAACCAACCTGCGTGAAAAGTGACGTTTGGTTGTTAAAGAGACCAGGGCCAAATATTGGCATACTCTCTGTCAATACCGGAACCACTTTAACAACTGTGTACGTGGTGGATGATCCAGAATGAAGTAGTTGGATTATCGACCATTTGCTGGATTTGAAGAAAGAGAACGATGATGGATAGACCCCGACACTTGTGTCAATTGGAAATGACTAAAACTACGACTTGTCCTGACCATTGAGGCTAGCTATGTAACACCTCTAACTTTAAATAACATTATTCAGGATATTTAATTCGATAAACTAAATATAATAATGAAAATGTTAAGTGATAAGGGGATTGAGATTTGAATAAAATTTAAGTCACCGTGCTTATTAATTTAATTGAGCTAAAGATTGGTTTATAGACTAATTAAATTATGTGAGGGTATAATGGGATTTAATTACACCTAACCTTACCTTTATATATATATATATATATATATTTGTGTTTACCCTTAAGCCATACACACTCATATTCATTTTCTTACAAAAATAAAAATGTAAGGAAAGAAGATCAGGCCGACCATTAAAAAGAAAAGAAGAAGAGAAAATTCAAAGAAAAAGAAGAGGAAGTAAAAAGGGGAAATCAAACTCATCTAAATCCATTTTTCTTATCAAAGATTAAGGCGAATGATAATTTCCATCTCTATTTGTTAAATATATGTTTCAAATTTAAGTTTAAATTCATATATATGATGTTTGATGACGATATGCTTGAATTGTGGTTTATTTAAATTTAAACAAGATTGTTTAAAAAATGGTTCATACGGTTTTAGATCAAAACCGTGTGATGTTGATGTTTAAATACCATGGAAAAATTATATTTGATGCAAAACATGATTTTAGAGTTGGGTTTTAAGTTTGATAATTTCCAAGCTTTGGAAAGATTATTATGAATATTTGAATGAAAATATAGCACGTTGGGTTTAATAATTTATTTCAAGAAATATATTGAGAATTTGGATTTGAAATTTTGATATGTTAGATAACATGATCAAAGTAAATTTTTGTGATTGTTGGGGATTTTTATTAAGTGATTTGTTATACAAAATAAATTATTTTGAGAAGAGGATCAAAATGATTTATGTATAAATAAAGAGGAAGGTTTTATTTGCAAAAGTTTAAGTTTGATACTTATCCAAAATAAAAACGATGGGTAGTTTTGAATAGCATGGGAAAAGTAAAGGCAACCAATAAGAAATTTACAAGTAGGCAGGTTAGTTATATAAGTTACTTAATTTAGTTTTTAACCCAGAAAAACAGGTTTCAACTCTATTTAGAGTACCTTTTGCCCCTTACCTTTCGCCTTCGACTATGTAAAAACCCTATTAAGTTCAATTAAATACACAGGGTATCATCTAGGTGATACGTAGTGGATTGAAGAAAGGCGAAAGGTATGGTGTCGAAAGCATAGCTTTCGATGTGGACTTTACCTCAGTTTGTTTTGAAAAGATAAGCGTCTACCTTTGTTTTACTAAGCTTTTGACTTAGTCGATACGTATGTTTTTGAAAGAAGTTTATAATGGCTTTTGAAGGGGTTGCCATGTTTGTTTTAAAAGAAAAAGGGGTTTCGAAGGAGTTCCTTTAATTATAAATCAATTTTTTCAAAATAAGGGGTTCCGACCTAGTCGAAGCCCTACCGTCGATTCTTGTACCTTTCGAGGGTATTGAAGTCATCAATATTGTTGAAAGGTATTGTTTGTTTTAAAGCTATATTAAGCCACTTTCTAAATGCTTTCGAAAGGGTTATGGTTTCGAAGGCAATGGTTACGAAAGGGGTTTCGAAGCTATCCTTCAATATTTTAAATGTATGCTTTCGACTCTATCGAAAGAGATGGTTTCGACGCCATCATAATTTCCCTAATATTTTTATATAGTAAAGAATGGTTTCAAAAGAGATACTTTCGTTTATATTTGCTTTGACCCAGATGATATTTTAAAAGATAAACCCAATGATGTCGAAAGGGAGACTTTCAATGCTTTAGGAAAAGGTACATCCAATGGTTTCGAAGCTATGCTTCTAATAATTAATAAGTAACACTTTATTATATTCGAAAGGTTTCGAAAGAAGGTTTTTAAAGTGTTTTTAAAGGCAGAAGCCTAATGTTTTGAAAAGAGATATATGCTTTCGAAGGAGGCTATCCAATGAGGTCGAAAGCAAGGTTTCGAAGGTTTCAAAAGTATAGTTTTCAAAACAAATAACCAATCTTATTTAAAAAGCAAAACCATGGAATATTAATAAACAAAATATTTTGAAATGGAACTTATGAAGAAGTCTAAATGGGTTAAAGGAATTAACCAAGTTATATTGTTTACTTCTTCATATAAGTATATATTCACTTTACAATGAATCCAAAAACTGTACTTTGGAAAAGGTAGAATAACTAGTTGGGTTGACCTAGTAGTGAATAAATAAAAGATATTGGTAGGGCCAATAGGTTAACAAGAAATCCATGAAAACTGTTTAAGGGAAAAGATATCGGCAGAGGCCAATAGGTTAATAGTAAGCCCATGAAAACTGTAAAGTATTGGCAGGGGCTAATAGGTTCATAGTTAGCTTATGAAAAATATGTATAATTAAAGATGTCAGTTAGACAGGTTTATAGTAAGCCCATGAAAACTATATCCGGATAAGAAAATGAAATATTGATAAATAGTCAATAGGTTCCTAGTTAGCCCATGAAAACTAGGGTAAAAGAAAGATATTGACTGTTAGTCAATAGGTTCCTAGTCAGCCCATGAAAACTAGGATAAAAGAAATGATATTGGAGTTACCAATAGGTTCATAGTAATCCAATGAAAACTATATAATTGGACAGGGAGTCCTTAAAAGTTTAACCATATATTATTTAGCCCATGAAAACTATTAGGTTAATAGTAATCCTAAAAACTATAATTATGAAAGATAGTCAAAATGAATTGGGGATGGGTAATCCAGAATTGATTCAATTGTTTTGCATATCATCACATAATAATGTTTTGAATTGAATTAACCATTGTAGATGTAGGGGCATAGAAAATGGTTTATAAAGGTTTTAAGATACTAGTGAATGGAAACCTGTTCCGCTAAGCGGCGCAGTCTCACTGGATATCTAAATGATTTAAGATGGTATATTATTATTCATACCAGGCTTTATGTCTGACTCGAAGTTTATGTTTTCTCCTTAAACTCTTGGGTACTCAATTGATTTGAGTAGTTTGAGATTTGAGGTTTTCAGGTATCTCTTAAGACAAAAAAGCTTCCGAAGTCGTGCAGAAGGCATGTAGTTATTTAAGTTCTTTCTCATGTGATTCGGCTGTGTTGTTTTGTTAAGTCAAAGTTGTTTATTGCCTATTATACACACTGATCACCAAGGGGGCATCTTCATAGTCGCTCTTGGAGTATATTGTAATAATTATATTTTTCAGAATATGGTTAACGTTGTAGGATTATGTAAAGAATGTTGAAATGAGTTTGGAATGGAATGTGGAAGTTGTTTTGAAATTTTAAACTTTTTCCTTATCCATGTGCTTCTGGTATATCAATTTATCTAACATTACCGTATTTGGTCACCAGGATTAATAGCTATGAATGATTGCAGCATCCATAGCCGATAGTTTTGGGCCTCCAAGTGGGGGATGTTACAAGCTACCTCTTGCAGACACACTTCTTTGTATTACCATCTTGACTTTGAAACTTGATTGGTGCGCACATTCGGATTTTGGATGTGTTGAACGCGGTGGGCTGTTAGGGGTTACCATCAGTCAGGCGACTCAAATTAGTAGTATCATACCTTGGACTTTACCTCACGTGCCTTGTCATACTTTTATCCTTATACGCGCCTACTATGATTTTGTTTTAATATGGTACCTATAGGGGACTCACTGGCTACCGACGTTACTGGTTTTATTACAGGACCTACATACAGTACCTGCTTAAAAATGTGTTAAGGGGGATTAATGTAAAGCCTTAACGCTAGGAAAAATATTTATTTTATTAATAGACATTACATATATAGCATATCTTACTACATATAGATAGTTTGACGGATCCTTAGGAGATGGAAAATCTCGTAACATCTCTTAAGTTATTGCACTCACGTTGTACACTTGATAGAAGATGGAGAAATCCCGTAAACATCTTTGAAGCTATTACACTCATATTTACTTGTTATTGATTTAACTTACATAAGAACTTTTAGTTCTGACTCGAGTGTTTTGTCTTTTCATTATGCTCGGGTTAGCCTGATTATTTCAGTGTTTGAAGACATTATTCCATGAAGATGAAGATGGAGTTGCTAGACCGTATTTACTATTATTATTCTACTGTATTATTTTGGTATGTTTGTTGATTGTACTCTAATTATGTTGTAAAAATTAATATCAAATGTATATTGTAAAACAACTTCATGAACTATTTATTTGATTATTATATTTTCTCATTTCGTTGCGAGATTATGTGTTTTTCTTTCCTTCTTTTCTCTTATTTTTCTTATCAAACCCCATTGACAATCCTCCCTTTTGAATGGTTTGAGTTAGACATGTGTGGTTCATTGTCGATTTGAATCATCCAAAAAGGAGGGTCGTCACAGTTGGTATCAGAGCTTTGGTTTAGAGATACCTTAGCCTGTTGGGGGTTAAACTCATTTAAGATAGGGTTAGTAATACCCTAGAATGAGTTTGAGTGTATATATAGGAGGGAGCGTATTTTTTAGTGCTATAAAATTGTTTTTGTATTATGTTAATTTGTTCTGTTGAGTACTTATGAATTTCGGTCGGTACATAGGACGACATGGCATCAATAGGGATTCCTAAATACTTGGATAGGGTAAACTGACACAATATTGTTTTGAAATAGGTAAATGAAATAATTTTACCAATTATTATATTTTGTATTTAAAAGAATAATTTTTCATAAATTTATTTTTGTTATTTTGGTGTGTTGTTTGTTAGGAAATGATAATATTTTTTATTATCATTTATTGTTGGTTAGTCAAGGTTTTTAAAAACCATTGACTATTGTATGTTATAAGAAAATGTAATTTTATAAATATAGGTTATAAATTATGATTTACAAATAAAATGAATTTAAATTGGAAATTTGAGAACTTAAATTTCGGTGTTTTGAAATTGGTTTTCAAAGATTTTTGGAAAAATAATATTAGTATTATTTGGAAGTATTTTTAGATAGAAATATTTTTAATGAGATTTGAAAGAAATGTTTTAAAAGAATTTTAAAGAAAATAAGTTATGTGCTCCCCTCTTCTATTGCTGAAAAATAATTTTAGTGATAACCACGGTATCATCGAAGTTCATTTTCGAGTTTCAAAGTGGGAAGACTCCTATAGTAGCTTTGCTACACATTTGTTTTGATAAGCGAATTTTGATTTAAATTTCCTAAGTATTATTTGATATATAAAATGATATAAGTATATATTATTTCAAGATGATTCGAAATGAAATCCGGTATTTAGTTTTTAAGTTTTCTATTAATTAGTGACTTCAATTATTGAAATGAAATGGAATTTTCGACGATTTTAAAGGGTTAGAAACTTCCAAATTGAAATCTAGAATTAAAGCTTTTGTTTAATAAAAATATAAAAATTGAAGTTTTGTAACTTGTAAATTAAAAGATAATGGAATATCACACAAGTAACAACTTAAGTAATAAAAATGTTCAAAATAAAATTATGTGCATATATAAATAAAGAATTAAGATGTATAAGGAACATTATAAACTTAAGTTAATGTTTTGAAATGCTTGATAATTAAATAGTAAAAAGTGAATACTATTTCAGTAAATGATTATAAACTTAAGAAATGTTGAAATGATTCATAAATAAAATTAATATTAAATGATATTGTATATGAAGGAATGAATGTGAATTAAAAATTAGATGAACTTAAATAATGCTTAATTAATGAATATTAATATTAAATTGAAATCAAGTTACATAATTATAAATGTAAATTAAACTGCAAAGAAACTTAAGTAATACTTTAAGAATGTATTCATTGATGATTTTAAATATTGAATGGAAAATAATCCATGTAAGTAAATGACGTAAATTAATAAAGATGATCTTGTATGAATGAACGAGAATGAAAGTAAATGAAAAGTAAATAATGTGTAAAAAGAAAGCAATAGAATAAAATATGTAAATTGTGCGTAAATCATTTTATTCGCATAACAGTTTTGATCCAGATTCGAATACATGATTTACGGTAATTCACACTAGTCCGAATTAGGATTTTTTGCTCGATTCTTGATGGCAAACATTTGATATGAATTTTTAATATGATTTTTATGTTTTCTATCATAGGTTATAGCTATGAAAGGAAAACGGAGATTTCTAATCAAGAAATCAGATCAAATTCCACGCTAGAGTGGTCGGGTTAACAATACTAGTTCGAAAGTGAAATTTATGTATTCAAATAAGCGATCGAAATTGGTATTGTGAACAAATGATATATGTACATCATACAAACTTAAAATAATATTAAAATTCTACATTGTTTGCTTATGGGAAGTTTGGGAAATGACACTCCAAATCGTTGAGGTTGTATGCATAATCTGTTAAGTAATTATCCAAGGCTATTGAGTGTAAGGTACACTTGGTAGTTATTATCACCCTTGTGCAATGAAAAGTCTCTGAACCTGAACAAACCATTAGTTTTTTTTTGTTATGGATGTGTGATGGATTCTTTTATTGCATATAATGGTCGCATTGCTTTTGTTTGCATATGATTATTATATATTGTGAGTTGCTTGTGGTATTAATTGAAACAACTAATATATTGTTCTTTTTATATAATTTTAACTCTTTTGAATTATGTAAGTAAGATACAGGTTTATGGAAGCAATAACTGTTTCTTTTGGTTCCATAAATAGAGCTTTGTTTGCCGAACAAGGAGGTACGATTTTGGATTACGGTTTTTGTAGCGGTATTTTATTGTTTTCCCATGGTTTGGGATGCTTTATTATAAAAATATGATATATACAATGTAATTATTGATATTATTATTTTTCCAAACCTATTCGCGCAATGGAGATGCTTCCGAATTTTTTTGTAAATTTAGGACTTAGACATTTTTTGTGGAAGTTGAGTTCTTTTCAAATTTATATTAAACTTAAATATGTAAGTTAAATTGTTTATAAATTGACTATTTTGAATAAAATATGTCAAATTTCTTGATTCTTTCTTGTTCATTTTTGGGGACGAAAAGTTTTGAGTGGGGGAGATTGTAACGACCCGTATTTTTGATAATTAAAAATATTCAATTTAACAAGACTTTGGAATTTAATATTGTTAGAAATTAAAATTTATGATTTATTAATGGAAAAAAATTATTAGAACATAATTTAATAACATTGATTGAATGTAATTGGTAACTGTTTTAATGTAATTTCAATCAATGGAGATGATAAAGGTTAATAAGGAATAAAATTAAATGATGTATTGAAAAGAGAAATCATAGGTTATTTAATTAAATTGGTTTTTGCATATCATAAGAAATCAGTTATTTAGGACGTAAATTTATTAACCTTTGTTAGTAAACAATAAATTTATAAATGTGTTTAAATTACTAAGATGTAACAATTGTTTATTCCTCATTTTATTATTTAATCCGTGTTGAAATTAATTTGAAAATCAATGAAATTTAGTGTAATTAAATATTTCAATTAATATGAGCAGAGACGTTAACGGTTGAGCGATGAGTGTAATAAAATGGAAACTTAAGTTGAAATAAATTCATAAGATATTTGTTGATTTAATAATAAGAATGTAAATCAAAATAGAAGAATTTGTTTGGAATTTAGAATATATAATGAACAGATTTTATTACTATTGTAATTTAATGTTGAAATTAATTTAATATTTAAATCTTGGATTTAACATGGAAAATTGTATTTCAGAAGATTATTAATTCCTGTTTAATCGAGGATGAAGATAGGAACTTTAAATTTAGAATTTAAAAGTGATTAAATCGGTTCAATAATAATTCGTTAAATTAATGTACAAAAATAAATATAATTTGATTTCAAATCAAATTATATATCGTCGCGAAGCACTCGATGAATGGAATCAGTGTCTGCAATTCATTTTTTGATTGAAGGCTCCATTTGTCCAGAAATCAGTGATTTATTCTCGACCGTTCATCAACTACGTTTGGTTTAATGGTGGATCGTCGACCATTTGACGATCGGGAAGCACTACAGCGTAGAGGCAGCCAAGACGAGTTCATCCATACGGTTGGATCATGGCAGAGACACACGAGATCGCCAGATCTGGCGATAGTAGGCGAACGGCGGTGGAGCCACTAGGCGTGGCCGGGGGCGTCGCGCGAGCATGGATGGGGGTGGTCGGGGGTGGCATACGTGGTGGTGGTCTCTGACCTTGGTGGCAGCGTGGGTAGCAACGACGATCGGTAGTTGAAGAGAGGCGGCTGTTGGGTTGCAGGTACGCAGTACGGTTTGGAGATGGTGAGTTATTTACGGTTCTGCCCCTATATTATTTTTAGTTTAAAATTTAAAATTCAAACTTCTAACATCAATAACTTTTGCATACGAACTCGGATTCGCACGCGAGGTCTTCCATTGGACTCGTATCGAAATTTCGGACAACACGAAACTGTTGGTTGAATTTGGAGACTGTTGAAATTTTGGGCTTTTATTGGATTTTTAATGGGCTTTAAAATCAAAGGTGAGTGATTTAACCCACTCATGCAATACTAAAATTTCTTATGTTAGTTGAATTGAAATCATGAAGTGGTAAACTTTTATTGATTGTTGTTTGGTAGTTTAAATTGACATTTAGATTAATATTGAATTTAATTGCTAGTTAAACACCGACAATTTATAATTAGTAATTGTTGTGATATCTTGGTTGATTTGGATGTTGATTGTAATTGGATGTCTACTGATTGATATGTTGGATGAAAGGTTGTTATTTATTTGGACATATTCCTGTTATTACCCTATTTATTATTTGACATCTTATAAATTGTCACCTGTAATAAATTGAGATGAACTAAGAAGTAGGTTGAAATGATATATACTTATGTCATTTAATTTTGGGTTGAAATGATATATATCTATCCTTATAATAAAAATTGAATTAACTGATCACTTGGCCATAAGGTAGAAAATTATATATGGACACCGAATTGGTTAAAGTAAATGGTTTCAAAATCTTGAATTTAAATTGGTTTAAATGATATTGTTTTAAAGAAATAAAAACTGGGTTTATATGAATTAGATTATTTTCTAAATTCGAGCTCTGAAATGTTGAAATTGAAACTGTTAAATGAAATTGTTTCAAGGTTTAATTGAAATCTTAAGTTGAAATTTGAGAAATGACTTATAACTATCGAAAGTGAACTATTTTTGAAGGTTTTAAATTTTAATTTAAACTTTGAACTTACTTTAATGAAAATGGTTTAAATTGGTATTTCCAAGTTTGGGCGTGAAATGGATTTAAACTAAATTATTTTAAAATGAGAATGTGAATTGGGACTTTCTTCCTTTGAATAAAACTTTTTAAATTGAATTTTAAGTAAGTTTAAAATCATTAAATTGAGGTTGACTTGAATGAAAATTTTGAATATGAAGTTGACTTGAAATGGGAAGTTGAAAATTGAATTCGTTATGATTTGGAATTTGAACCTTGTCGTGAAAGAAAGAAACAGTTTTAATATAAACTATTTTAATATATAACTATTTTAATAATCAAATTATTTTTACAAATAAACTATTTTAATTATCCAACTATTTTGAATATTAAAACTATTTAATATTCAAAACTATATCCAATCTTTAAATTATTTTAATTATTCCAAACTATTTCCAATATTAAAACTATTATCCAAACTAATTTCAATATTCAAACTATTTTCATTATTCAAAACCAATTTTAATATTCAAACTGTTTTAAAGTGGGAACTATTTAGATTTAAAACATTGATTTAAATATGAATGTTTGATATGAAAGTATAACTTATTTTTGAATTCGAAATGATTTTGAATGTGAATTCGATATTTTGATATGAAATCTGAGTTGTTCTTGAAATTTAAAAGAACCAAACGGTGTGAAAAATGACGTTTGGTTGTTAAAGAGACCGGGGCCGAATATTGGCACACTCTCTGTCAATACCGGAACCACTTTAACAATTGTGTACGCGGTGGATGATCCAGAATAAAGTGGTTAGATTGGCGAATGTTTGCTGGATTTGAAGAAAGAGAACATTGATGGATATAACCTGACACTTGTGTCAATTGTAAATGACTAAAACGGGATGACTTGTCCTGATCATTGAGGCTAGCTACCTTTAGCGGACACACTTCTTGGTATTGTCATCTTAACTTTGAAACTTGATTGGTGTGCACCTTCGGATTTCGGGACTGTTGGACGCGGTGGGCCATTAGGTGGTACCACCAGTCAGGCGACTCAAATTGATAGTATCCTACCTTGGGCATTGTCTCACATGCCTTGTCATACTTTTATCCTTATA
The DNA here is from genome assembly GCA_030737815.1 of Allium fistulosum. Taxonomy (NCBI): domain Eukaryota; kingdom Viridiplantae; phylum Streptophyta; class Magnoliopsida; order Asparagales; family Amaryllidaceae; genus Allium; species Allium fistulosum. The sequence goes on along the minus strand of CM060903.1, from coordinate 1,283,819,763 downwards.
TGCGCCCACTTTGATTTTGTTTTAGTATGGTACCTATAGGGGACTCACTGACTACCGACGTTACTGGTTGTGTTACAGGACCTGCATAGAGTACCTGCCTAAAAATGTGTTAAGGGGGATTAATGTAAAGCCTTAACGCTAGGAAAAATATTTATTTTATTAATAGACATTACATATATAGCGTATCTTACTACATATAGATAGCTTGACGGATCCTTAGGATATGGAAAATCTCGTAACATCTCTTAAGTTATTGCACTTACGTTGTACAATTGATAGGAGATGGAAAAACCCTATAAACATCTTTGAAGCTATTACACTCACATTTATTTATTATTGATTTAACTTACATAAGAACTTTTAGTTCTGACTCGAGTGTTTTGTTTTTTCATTACGCTCGGGTCAGCCAGAGTATTTCAGTGTTTGAAGACATTATTCCTTGAAGATGAAGATGGAGTTGCTAGACCGTATTTACTATTACTATTCCGCTGCAATATTTTGGTATGTTTGTTGATTGTATTCTGATTATGTTGTAAAAATTGAAATCAAATGTATACTGTAAAACAGCTTCATGGATTGTTTATTTGATTATTATATTTTTTCATTCCGCTGCGAGATTCTGTGTTTTGCTTTCCTTCTTTTCTATTATTTTTCTTATCAAACCTCATTGACAATCCTCCCTTTTGAATGGTTTGAGTTAGACATGTGTGGTTAATTGTCGACTTGAATCATCCAAAAAGATGAGTCGTCACAGTAAGATAGGTACCAAGATACCTTATATTGTACTTTGAATAGTAGTACACCTATATGATGATAGTTTACATATATTGTGTTATGTGCTAACTTGTAGATTACATGACAAGTCAGGTATGATGATACATGATGGAACTAGGCTAGTTAGAAGTGGATGAAATATGTAGATTTCAATTTTTTTCCTATTTATGGATCTGTTGGGCCTATGAAGTCTAGCAGGTTTATTAGATCAACCTAATATTATTTTAAATAAAATCATTTAATATGTTTAAAAGAATTTTTTATTTATGTTAGACATATTACAATGAGTAAATCAAATATGCTCATATGTGTATAATGCATGTGCAATATAGCATATGGTGTACATAGTTAATGTATAGGTATATAGATGTCAGGATATGCATCTATAACATATACATTCGTCATTTGTATGTGCAATGGTTGTCACAAAACATTTTAAACCTATTTGTGAGTGTGTATGTGTATATATCAATTCTAACTTATGTATTAAATGAAATAAATGATTTAAAATATTTGAATATATTTAACTAAGTCAATAAAAAAATTCAAATTTGAATGGTTAGTAGTGCATTTAAGTGGCATTAAAGAAAGAGTAAAAGGCATTTAAGTGGCAATTAAAGAAAGGAAAGTTGAAGACCTTTTGGCATTCATTTACTCTTTCTTTGCTTGCTTTCAAAACATTTTAAACTCATACACACACATATACATACACACTTATGAATATATATCAAGATTAATTTATGTATTAAATGAAACAAAAAATTTAGAATATTTGAATTGATTTGACTAAGTCATTAAAATAGATTAAAATTTCAATGGGAAGTGGTGCATTTAAGTGGCATTAAAAAACGAGTAAAAGGCATTTAAGTAGCAATTATAGAGAGGAAAGGCTGGAGAACTTTTGGCATTCATTTACTCTTTCTTTTGCTTGCTCTTAAAATATTTTAAACTTATTTTCGTGTGTACATATATAACAAATTAATTTATCTAATAGATTAAATAAGCAAATTGAAATATTTGAATATATTTGACTAAGTTAATAAAACAGATTCAAATTTAAGCCCGAAATATCTAATTTTGCTAAGCGAATAATTTTAGGTATCAAATTGGAAACTATAAAATAGTTAAAGATAATTTAGATATCAATATGTATATATAATTTATTAAAATAAATGAGTAGCCAAAAATAAAATAATTTTATTACCATTTTGAAATACAAAAACTATTTAAAGATAGAAAAGTTTGAGAAATACATACAATAATAAATTTATCTTTATTTAACAAATAAATATATTAAATAATTTCAGCAAACAATTTTTTTTGAATCAATACAAAACTCCAATAATAATATTTAAAACACAAAAGATTCAAAAGAGTGCGTGTGTGTATTCAACTTAAACAATTATAGGTAACAACATTTGCTCATACAAAATCGTTGTAAAATATAAAGAATCTGATTTACACTATTAAGTGTGATATATAATTAAAATTGAGATTAAATAATTACCTTAAGAAGTAGCGTACGAGTCACACTTGAACGAATGAATAACTCGTTGGATCTCCAAGATCCACACTAAATCCTGGCAAGAGATGGATGAACAGCTTATGTTTTGCTTTGTTTGACGTTTACATTTGATTTGGAGTTGATAAAATTTTGAAAATGCTCATTTTATTTTTAACCGTGGAATATAAGGAAAAGAGAAAAGGAAAAAGTGAATGGAAAAATGAACGTTCACAGGAAATAAATTAGTGTAATTGTTTTTATTGAAAGGACGAATCCTTTCTCATTCTTTTAATTAAAACTTCCCTATACGATGCCATTAAGTTTCTATCTCTCTCCACTCCTCTCTCTTTATATGGTTTGGCGGAGAATATTTTCCATTAAATGGCACAAAATTTCCATTACTATCTTTATGGAATTATCTATCATTCAAATTCATTTAAAAAATACACTTACATATTGTATATCGATGGATGTAAATATAACTTTTATATATGCATTCAAATAATAACAAACAACTCTCTAACATCAAATAAATTAAATAATATTTAATATTTCTCAAATATTAATTAATTTACAATATTTTATAGATTAATTAAATTGTTTGGTTTTTTGGAGAATTCATCATTACGGTTGTGCGACTTAAATATGTAAATTCAGTTGGTGGTTAGTATCGAACAATTCGAATATTAATGTTCAAACGTTACCATAGCAAATAACATGACAATTTTGCCAATTTCATCACTTACACAACTTTCTGGTATAATCCAACTTTACTATTTAACCGGCAGTAATGATTATTTACACTAATTCTCTTCATCAAAATTGTATCACATTAGGACTTTTGGAACTTGGTTTTGGTAAAAAATTTAGTATCTTCAACATTCAACTTGGTTAATCCAAATATAAAATACTTGATTCAATAATAGCATTTATTATTAACCATATTGATCTGGCCAATAATCATGTGAAACTTTTCAGATTATATTTTTGAATTTAGGTGAGCTTTAGTGTGAGGACCCATTTCTTCAACTCCTAGAAATCGACACTAATACATCATCGGTATTCACGTGCCGTAAATCCAATTCACGGAGAAGCGGATTCTCAAGGGTAAGAACGAAAATAAAGACAGAACAGAATCTCACATATATTATTTCAAATAAAACTTTACAATGGAAATTAAAATACACTTATCAGCATTAAACATGGATAGTTATAAATTTATGTCCTTACAAATGCGGAATACTATAGCATAAGAATGTGGTGGAAATAGATAAAAATCTTCAGTAAATATTCTGACTCCATGCTTTTAGCTCCATCCAGCTTTCTTCTAAACTAAACCTGACTACTAGGCTACCCGGGGAAAATTAGGGCACCCAGAGTTTATGGAAAGGGAAAATAAACTCTGGGTCAATGATGTGACTGGTGTGAGAACTCAAAATACGCGTTTTGAAAAAAAAGGTATCTCATAAGACCACGCGGCACATAAACATGGAATGAGTTTTTACCTTATGATAACCAAATCATTATTATGTAAAAAATACTTGATATTATTTTTAATGACATATCTTTGAAAACATTTGCAAGTAAATTTATTAATCTTATCCAAAATTGTTACCATTATTAAATTCCAACATACCAGGCTCTACAAACAAAATGGCAGGAACTTATTGGAGAATGGATTCCATACAAATGACTAGGTGAAGGGACTACCTTTCGGCAGTACATCTCTAAAGGAATGTACCGAGGTTAATAGAACATTTGCGCCCTCCAACACAAGACCGACCTACCTTTCTCACTAAATAGTACCGAATATGCCATCACCCCGGTCGTTACCGACCTATCCGAGCGCTCGATTACCATATACTACGATGCAGCAGCGGATAATCAAAATGAATATAATGATGAAAGTAGCAATCGGTGGATTGAAGAATACCAAAGGCCCAAATCTGTTGATCCAAAGATACCGGATTCTAGCTATCTCAAACACGTTGATCGCGCACGATACCGTGTTTAAAGATCTACGATTCTTCGACGTTGATCAAGCGCACTTGATTCCATGAATCGGCTTCAACAATCGTTGATTCGAGCGCACTCGAATACCGAAGGTGGAGATAGGAGATCACATTCAACTACCAATTTCAAAAGAGGCACAAAGCACTCAAACAAATTTTATTCAAAATCAACTAACTATTACAAATGACACCACCCACCTATTTATAGGCTTACAACTCAACACTAGGTCATGAACGACCTATCAAACCGGCGACCTAAAACAAACAGCAACTCAACATACATGTACACGCAACCTAACATAGGTCGTTAACGACTTAACATACGTGACTTAAAGAAAACCATCAAATACAATACAACACAACACTTACATCACAATGCACAACACAGTACTCGACTTAACAAAGTACAACAGTAAACGACTTAATATATACCACATAACGACCTAACACTTGAGCGACCTAAAATACAAGGTAGCGACCTATCTTTCCAGCGTCATAAGATCGAGCGACCTATCTTCCCGCGACCTATCTTCCCAGTGACATAAGATCGAGCGACCTATCTTCCCGCGACCTATCTTCCCGCGACCTATCTTCCCACGACCTAACTTAGGTCGTAACTCGAAACAGTCAACATTCGAAAGGTCGGAGCGACCTAATGTTGGTTCGCTTATCTCGCATAGTTGCTTGCATGCCTTAACACTGATTCCATTAACTCGTGAGTGACCTTCACTAGGTCGTGAGCGACCTAAGGTTTCACTAGGTCGTGAGCGACCTAAGGGCCTTGAACGATTCCAATCTGATGAATTGGCAGATTGCGCTACATCATCCTCCCCCGGTTGACAAAAATTCGACCTCGAATTTTCACCTTCCTCTTCCACAACAAGCTCATCCCCATGACACGGAATCAAATATTTGACATTGAAAACATCAGAAGTATGAACATTATTCGGCAACCTCAACTGATATGCATTCTCATTGATTTTCTTCAAGACTTCCACTGGACCAATTTTTCGAGCTTTCAACTTGTTGTAAGTTCCAACTGGAAAATGATCTTTCGTCAAAACGGCATAAAACAAATCACCTTCTCGGAAGTTCACACTCCTTCGCTTCTTATCCGCTAGTTGTTTATACTTCTCGTTTGATGCAAGCAATCGTTCATGAACAATTCTGTGGCACTCCTGCAACTCAGACACAAAATCACAAGCACGCTTAACAATTCCCTTCTGATATGGCACTGTCGTCAGATCCAATGGACCCTTCGGACTTGCTGAGTATACAACTTGAAACGGACTGAAACCCATACTACGGTTAACAGTATGATTATGTGCAAACTCTGCCTGACATAATTTCATATCCCAGCTCTTCAAATTATTTTTCACAAGACATCTCAACAAAATTCCCAATGATCTATTCACAACTTCCGTTTGCCCATCTGTTTGCGGATGATAGGCGCTACTAAAATTCAACTTCGTTCCGACCATCTTCCACAAACTCAACCAAAAATGGCTTAGAAATCTAGTATCCCGATCAGAAACAATAAATTCAGGTAGCCCATGTAATCGATACACCTCTTTAAAGAATAACTGAGCAACACGGACTGCATCCGCGGTCTTTTTACAAGCTATGAAATGTGCCATTTTGGAAAATCTATCAACCACCACATATATGGAATCATTCCCACGCTGAGTCCTTGGTAACCCCAAAACAAAATCCATGCTGATATCAACCCATGGTCTAATAGGCACAGGTAATGGCATATACAATCCTGCATTTGTAGCGGTTCCCTTCGAAACATGACAGATATGGCATCTCTCCACAAATCTCTCAACTTCTTTTCTCATTGACGACCAAAAATATGATTGCGAAATTAACTGCAATGTACGATCTCTACCCACATGGCCTTCCTCATGTAACTCCTTCACAATCTTCATTCGTAAGCTGCTATCTGGTATACACAATTGACTTCCTTTGAAAAGAAAACCATCCACCAACACAAATTCATCCGTCTTTCCTTCCTTGACTTCATCTACAAACTTCGCAAAGTAAGGATCATCAACAAATAATTCTGGCAACACATCAAACCCCGTTACTTCAACCTTCATTGTCATCAACAAATGATTCCTTCGACTCAATGCATCTGCCACTCGATTCGTAATTCCCGACTTATGCTTCACCACAAATGTAAATTGTTGCAAGTATGTGATCCACGAAGCATGCCTGGCGGCAATCTTATCCTGTCCCTACAAATGCTTCAACGCTTCATGATCAGTATATAAAACAAATTCTTTATGAAACAAATAATGTCTCCAATGTTTCACAGCTTGCACGATAGCATAAAATTCCACAACATAAGTATTATATCTCATCTTGGCTCCAGAAAGTTTCTCACTGAAATATGCAATTGGTCGTCCCTTCTGACTCAACTCTCCTCCAATCCCAACTTTAGATGCATCAGTATGTAATTCAAACAACAACTGAAAATCTGGTAATACTAGAATTGGTGCTGTCGTCAAAAGCTCTTTGATCCGCTCAAAAGCTAATCCTGCTTCCTCTGACAATAAAAATTGCTTCCCTTTCATACAATCAGTAACCGGTGCCATCACGCTACTGAAGTGTGGAATGAATCTTCGGTAGAATGATGCTAAACCATGAAAACTTCTAACTACTGTTATCATTCTGGGTTGTGGCCAATTTCTGATTGCTTCAACTTTATTCTGATCCACCTGTATACCTCCTTCTGAAATAACATATTCCAAAAATAAAACACTATGCGTCATGAACATGCATTTCTTCATTGCAGCATAAAATTGTTCCTGTCGTAGTATCATCAACACTTCTCTCAGATGATGCAAGTGCTCTTCTACGCTTCCACTATATATCAATATATCATCAAAATACACCACCACAAACTTCCCAATAAATGGTCTAAAGATCTGATTCATCACCCGCATAAATGTATTAGGTGCATTCGAAAGACCAAACGGCATAACCAGCCACTCGTACAACCCCTCACGTGTCTTGAACGCTGTTTTCCATTCATCCCCTGGTCTTATTCGAATTTGATGATAACCACTCTTCAAATCAATTTTCGAAAAGATAGTAGCCCCGCTTAATTGATCTAACAAATCATCAAGCCTCGGCATCGGAAATTTGTATCTCACAGTAATCTTGTTCAATGCCCGACTATCGGTACACATCCTCCACGTTCCATCCTTCTTCGGCACTAACAATGCTGGAACTGCACAAGGACTTAAACTTTCCTGTACACGCCCTTGTTCAAGCAATTCTTCCACTTGCCTTCTCAACTCCTCGTGCTCCTTTGGACTCATTCTGTAATGTGGTCTATGGGGTAACACAGCTCCTGGAACAAGATCAATTTGATGTTGAATGTCCCCCAACGGCGGCAACTCCGTTGGCAGCTCTGCAGGAAATACATCTTCAAATTCTTCCAGCACTGGCTTTACTTCTTCAGGAATTTCAACCACTTCATTACTCTCACGTTCAATCAACAAAAATATTTCAGGCTCCTCTTCTACTTCCTTAACAAACTCATTCAAAGATAGCAAAGTTTTAAGTTCTTCAATCTCCTCCAACTTGCTTTCTTCTTGTTGTCGCTTCTTGGGAACTAAAGTGATTTTTGTGCCTTCGAACATGAAACTATAGCTGTTGGTACGTCCATCATGTTGCACAGCTCTATCATACTGCCATGGTCTCCCCAACAACAAATGGCATACATCCATATCCACAACATCACACCAAATTTCATCTTTGTATTTCTTCCCAATTGAAAAATTAACACAAGCTCTTCGACTAACTTTCACCTCCCCACCTTTCCTCAACCATGCTAACTTGTAAGGTTTCGGATGCTTCTCTGTCTTCAATGCTAACTTCTTCACAGCTTCTGTAGAGATAATATTATCGCAGCTTCCCGCATCAATAACAAATTTACAAACCCTTCCTAAGATAGTGCATGTTGACTGAAAGATGTTACTCCTCAACCAGCTAGTCTCCTCCTCCTGCTTTGGTGTCAAGCAATTTCTCCTTATCATCAACGTATATCCATCATCTCCCGACAATAATTCTTCCTCCTCAACATATAATGAATTAGAACATTCAGCCTCTACATCCTCAACCTCAGCAATCATCGCTCGCTTCTTAGGCTTTGGACATTCATTGCTTTTGTGACCAACCTCCTAACAATTGAAGCATTTGATACCACTATTGACCTTGGTCTTAGCAACTTCACTAACAACCGGTTTTGCAACAGCCTTGGAAACATTCACATTGCTACTAGCCCCTTTCACTTGATTGTTGGAATTTGTAAACACACCACCACCTCTTCTGCCTTGCTTCTCCCAAGCTAGAGCTTTTTGATGTGCTTCAGGAACAGATCTAGGATCAAACATATTCACCATATCCTGAATCTTCATTCTCAACCCTCCAACAAATCTAGTTGTCAACTGCTCCTCTTTCTCCATGATATCATTCCTCGCAATCAATTGATAAAATTCATCAGCATAATCATTAACAGTCTTCGTTCCCTGTCTCAGATTCTGCAATCGTTGATACATAAGAGATTGATAATTGTAAGGTAAGAAAGTAGCTTTCATCAACTTCTTCATCTTCTCCCATGATTCAATCTTTGACTTTCTCATCCTCTCCCGTGTAAGTTTAGTTTATTGCTACCATGCCATAGCTCTTCCTCTCAAACGAGTAGCAACCAACTTAACTCTCCGATGCTCGGGAACTTCTTTAAAGTCAAAATTTTCTTCCACGTTAGATAACCAATCCAAAAATTCCTCAGCTTGCATACCACCCTTGAATTCTGGAATTTCAGTTTTCATTCCCGACTCCCATCGTCGATCATCTTCAACATCCCTGTATTGATTTCGTACTTGGTCTCGGTCTCGATAATGAATATTACTTCTCTCACTCTCTTCATCATAATCACGTGTGCTTCGATATCGATCTCGACCATCAACATCTCTATGATCACGCATATCCCTTCTACTTTGTCTTTCATCATCACGATATGGCTCATGTTCAAACTCATGTTGAGTTCTTCTTTCTTCATCTCAATACTCACAATGATCTCTTCTCATCGAAACTGATGATTCTCTTCTACCTCGATCAGATTGTGGGGACACCCTCCTCGCTTCCGTAACCGATGGAGAAACTCTGTTTCCTCCATGGTTCGAGATTGGCGACCTTCTCCTTTGACCTTGATTCATGTCAATCATCAATTTCTCTAACCTCCCAATACCTTCATCGAACTTCTCATTGAATTTATTACTAATGCGTTGTTCCATTTGTTCAGCATCTTCTCTTTTGTACAAATCTTCAACATTTTGATGACAGTTAGCTCTTCTTGGCGGCATGATTGAATCTTCAACAAACTTCAATCTAACTCTCGGCCTTGATCTACAAAATGATGCACGGCTTCTCTAGCTCTCGGCTCTAACACTTCAAACTTCTCTCCTTGGCTCCAAGACTCGGCTTAGCTATGATTGGCTAAGTCTAGCTCTGATACCAAATGATGAAGCAGCGGATAATCAAAATGAATATAATGATGAAAGTAGCAATCGGTGGATTGAAGAATACCAAAGGTCCAAATCCATTGATCCAAAGATACTAGATTCTAGCTATCTCAAACACGTTGATCGCGTACAATACCGTGTTTAAAGATCTACGATTCTTCGATGTTGATCAAGCGCACTTGATTCCGTGAATCGGCGTCAACAATCGTTGATTCGAGCGCACTCGAATACCGAAGGTGGAGATAGGAGATCACACTCAACTACCAATTTCAAAAGAGGCACAAAGCAGTCAAACAAATTTTATTCAAAATCAACTAACTATTACAAATGACACCACCCGCCTATTTATAGGCTTACAACTCAACACTAGGTCGTGAACGACCTATCAAACCGGCGACCTAAAACAAACAGCGACTCAACATACATGTACACGCGACCTAACATAGGTCGTTAACGACTTAACATACGCGACTTAAAGAAAACAATCAAATACAATACAACACAACACTTACATCACAATGCACAACACAGTACCCGACTTAACAAAGTACAACAGTAAACGACTTAATATATACCACATAACGACCTAACACTTGAGCGACCTAAAATACAAGGTAGCGACCTATCTTTCCAGCGTCATAAGATCGAGCGACCTATCTTCCCGCGACCTATCTTCCCTGCGACATAAGATCGAGCGACCTATCTTCCCGCGACCTATCTTCCCGCGACCTAACTTAGGTCGTAACTCGAAAAAGTCAACATTCGAAAGGTCGGAGCGACCTAATGTTGGTTCGCTTATCTCGCTTAGTTGCTTGCATGCCTTAACACCGATTCCATTAACTCGTGAGCGACCTTCACTAGGTCATGAGCGACCTAAGGGCCTTGAACGATTCCAATCTGATGAATTGGCATATTGTGCTGCATCATACTACATCAATTTACATCCCGAACGTAATAGCGGGAAGAAATATATCTAGAAGGGGATGATCATACCCTAATGGTTGCGAACCACATAGCCTTCCTTCATCTACCCTGTTTCGGCCATTTTCGGGTGCGAAGCTTGGGGTAATGATTACCTTTATCATAGCACATCATCTTTCTTTGAATGCTACACTGCCATTCCATCGATCCCTATTGACTTCCACTAACATACAACCTCCGAGCTCATACGTCTCAAAGAAGGATGTTAAGCTAAGAGAAGTTGCCTTCTCCGCCACCAAACAGATGTATGTTTATAAATGTCAACAATGAAATCTCAAGAATAAAATGTCAGACATCCAACCATACAAGTTTGTTCTGGGACTGAACGAAACCGAATGTACTCTCCTACCACATCCTTTCGGGAATTAACCCTAGGATTAGTAGCGAGAAGTCCTTGCAACCCAAAGAGTTTCAGAAATGAAGGGACCGCTGCTGCTTTAGTATTTGCGAGCTAACCAGAATTATCAACAAGTAGTCCTTTCACCCCAAAAATCTTTGGTCTTCATCCTTCATTCTCTCTATCAGGTCTTCATTTTTCGAATGAATACATTGGTTCGAAGTAGTTTTCAGATAGGAATTACCCCAGATCCGACCCTGGTTTCTTTGATCCAATCATCGATAAAAAGAGGTTTTGTGAATATGGAATCATTCTTTAATTGATTAAGTTCTTTTTTTTATCAAACTCTCCTTTTGAGATATATAACTTTTAAAACTCTTCTTTTCGGTGTATATGGAATTATTAAACCCCTCTTATCAAAACCTTTGATTACTTAAAATCTTTTTAAACTTGGAATAATTCGAAATCATTTCATTTTAGACATAGGAATACATTTCCAAAATCATTTCATCCAAATCTTAGCAAAGGTTTCTTAATTCAAAACTCAAAATTTGATTGAGTTAAAACCATGTTATTTAGGATGTTAATCCAAAATCAGTAAATATTAAGTGAGCAGAATCTATAGAAATCATCTAATTTTACTCAATATCAATTCCCATATTCAACAAATACTATGGGTGGAATAACGATGAAATCACCTTTTAAATTCTATGAATAGTATGAGTTCCCTCTTCGGGCTTTATCACCGAGTACAAGAAGATCATCTCTATAAAATCCAAGTTGTTTAAATCTTGAAATATTTTATCTTTTCGAAATTTTGAGCCAAGTAAATAAAATTGACTATCCCCACCATCGGGCCAGTTCGGATAGCCAGGGAGAGGAGGAAAATTATTTTCCAAACTCAAGCCTAGACACTATCTCTCTGACACCTATAAGGCGGTCAAGTAATTTGATCGACTCTAAATCATTAAACCTTTAAATCATTTCATAAACCCTTCAAATTACCTTTGAAACACTCTATAAAACATTTAAAAACATTTATAAAATAATTGGAAAAGAGTGATTAAGTTTAAAACTATATTTCAAAAGTTATAGAAAAGTGCTACGGAAAAGTGTTGCGGAAAGTGCTTCTTCACCTATATTGGTCAAAACGACTTTTTATTATTTAAAAATTCATTTTTATTACTCAAATCTCTTTTAAAACATTTTAAAAGATTTATAAGATTTATTCCATATTATTTTAACAATTTAAAACATCATTTTAAATAAATCCAGTTTTGGATTCCGAACTGCAAAATCGGGATTTTTTCAAAACTTGTTTTACTCATATTTCAGTATATGCTTATCGAAATCTCGATTTTCCTTCTTTGTTTGAAACTTATGGATATAATAGTTTGGAAAATCTTATCTCGAAGAATTATGAGCTATATTCCAACTTTTACACTTGCTTGACTTTTATAGCGCGAAATCGCGAACTACCGTTACGCGACGTGCTTATTTTTAACTAAAATTTTCATTTCTTTTCAAACTTCACCAAAACACTTTTAAATGTTTATAAAACATTTCAAATATATTTTAAACCATTTTTAAGAGGTTTAAAAATTCTATACACACCATTTCATTAATTCAAGAAAAGCGATTTCCTTTGTGCTTATCGATGTGTGTTTTCATGACTTGCATATATATATTCAACATTCATATTTAAACAACCAAACTTGATGATCAAAGCATATTAAACATCCATTTGCAAACATCATATCATCATCCAAAATATAATATAATAGTTTAGGAGTTCTCACATTGATTTCCTATCAGAAAAAGACGATAGCTTCATTAACTCACGATCCGAGCTCACGAACCCCAACACCTTGCCTCCTAGTGTGCTCGTCCATTCCATGCCAAAGTGGTGCTCAGCCAAGCATGGGAAATAAGGTGTAGGACTTTGGATTATTATTGAATTTACCGAAAACTAAACCTAAAAATAGATCATTTTCTCTTGGGTTTTTGGATACTAAACTCTTTGAATTTCGAAATGTGGTCAATATGAAAGATGTAGAAAATTCTTTTCTCTATGGTTTCAAAAAATGAATCATCTAATTTGGATTAGTTATGAGGAAGTTATGGCCAAGAAAAGAAGATGTATTCTCGGATTCGTAAAAACAAAGACCGGAAATGCACTGAAAAAGTGGTATTCTGATATAGTTAAACTCAAAACTAGTAGAAGTGCTAAATATGAAAGTTATAGCCACTGGAATTTCACATGTTTTGAAAAAAAGAATTACTTCATTTGGGTCTGTTTTGGAGGAGTTATACTTGAATAAAAAAGAGATATTTTCGGCCATTAAAACTGGGCTCGAAAATGCTTTGGAGAAAATGGATTTTTGAGCATAGCTAACTTTAAAATGGGAAGAAGTGATCAACTAGAAATTAATAATCTCGACAAAAATCACTATTCCAAGTAGGAGTCAAATCTCGACGGCGAGATATAAGATTCATCAACTTTGATCTAATTTTATCCAAATAAGCAATAAAAGGAAAACAAGCAAAAAAAGGAAGATATCATTCTTCAAGAATCCATTTATTGAAACTTTCAGTATACTTTGAAGATATCCCTCAATAACGGTTACTAGAAAAAAGATATTACAAAATTTATCAGAAAGAATGTAACTTAAAATTTTATCAACGTAAACACCACCAGTTTGCCTAAAATCAACAAGCGTGGACTGAAAATTACCCAAATTAGAAGCATATGCAATATGAGCAAAAATATAAATCAAACATATCTTCTTAACTTTAAAAAAATAACTTTCAAAAGCACTTTTTAAATTATTATTCAAATAATAAAAGAAGGAACCATGAAACGAATTAGAAAAAACCTGGAAACAACCATAAGAAGACTAGGATGATGAACTAATGTATAAGTTCTAGCATCATCCAGAAGCATATCTCAAAGCTATTCGCAAAACAAAACCGAATTAGATTCAACCTCACCAGAAACAATAGGCAATGCAATATGATAGAAACCTTAAAGAATTAAAGAAAAAAATCTCGGTATAACAAAAAACAAATAGAAAAACAGTATCACAAAGCAACAATATTTGCACTTAAAAGTGCAAATATTTTTAGTTGTATATGCAAATATTTCAAGCTTATAGTGCAAAATATAAAGGTATTAATGAAAAAATTAAGAATATTACATTCATTACCATTTTTGCCAGTAATTGCCATTAAACCAACCACCTTAAGCTTTACCTCTCGCAAATGTACCATCCAAAAACATTAAGATCGATAAAATTGAAATCCATGAATACATGCTTCAAGTCAGATAAAATTCCATTCAAATTGATGAGTTACAGAATATTCCCCCAAAGTAACTTTACTATCGAGATTAGATTGAACTACTACTTCACAAAAAGACTTTAAATGATGATAAGACAACATATCAAACTCTTATAAGTCTTCAAAAACCAAACATTTACCAATATAAGCCTAATGATAATTCAACACAACGTTATACTCATTTCTGAAAATATTGATAGCATCTATAGTCTTTATCAACGAATTAGCCTAAATATGACCATATACCAAAATCTTAGCAAACTTATTAGAAAATGGAGGATGATTTACATCAAAAATATCAGCAGCACAAGAATGCATAGGTTGATTGAGTGCTCTGCTTAAAATTAAGTATCACTGTTGTTATAAAAAAATGCTCAAGTTAATATTTTATAATATCAAAACCTAACTTATTAAACGAATTAGAAGCATTAGCCCTTAAACCGCAACTCATCCCTTAGAGCAAACAACAGTAACTCTACCAAGTTCGCTTTTAAACATATTAAGCTTGTATCCATTTTTAATGGAATATAACATAACATAAAACCAAAATCTTCAACACCAAGACGAAAATGTTGGCCAACACCGATAAAAATAGTTCAATCAAAATCATTTCTTAATAATTACTGAATATAACTACTATGATCACTCCCATAACTAACTGAAGAAGGACCAGGTTTGCTAAAAACATTACTAGAACTGCTTGTTTTACAATCAATAACAGAAGAACTCAACAAGATAAAATCTATATGTGCACATAGCAACAAAAAATGCAAATCAGAAATAGTTTCAAATTTTCTTTTCTTACAATCTATTTTATACATGATATATCATATGTATGTATATGTATATGTGTGTGTACACACACATACACACACACGGATATGTATGTATGTATGTGTGTGTAATGTTTCAAACCAGATACATTATAAAACAACCCAACAGATTTAGGATATTTTTCACTACCAAGCACGAACAACACAAGAAAATTAGAAAAACTACCAAAGAACAACGATAAAACATTCATTAAAAATATAGGAACAAACAATAACAACTAAAGCAAAAGTTGCAATGATTGACCGTTTAAACTACTAATAACTAAATTTAAAAAAAATGAAATATTTGCAGCAGCAACTGCAAATATATCTGCTACTAAAACAACAAATATTAGCAGTGAAAACTAAAAATATTTGTAGCGAAAGTGAAAAAAGAAAGAAAATATTTGAATAAAAATTACAAATATTAACAGTATAGACTACAAATATATCCATTATTAATAGTGCACTTACATACAAAATATCGACATAGCTGGATAGAAAAGAATAACGAAATAAAAGGCAAAATCATAACAACCATACCGATTAGAAGAAGACCCCATTACAAAAAATAAGAATAATCTAAAATGTAATAAAGCGACATAAATAACGATTATTTTTTTAGTTAGGGTTTCACAATAACAAATAACACGAAGAATTATAGAGAAGAAAATTAATGCTGAAAAAGATTTAGAGATATGGAGGACAATACATCGTCGAAGTTGTAAACAAAATTGACAAAAATGGAAAGAAACAATGCATCGACTAAGAAGAATGACAGAAATGAAAAAAAAAAATCGAAACCAACAGAGCGATGGTACACTCAGAGACTTATTTTCAGACGGATTTGTTATTTCAAATTAAAAATAAGGATATTGACTTAATTTCCTATTCAATATGTGTGTGTGAGTGATATTTTATTTACATGCATACATCCTTACAGTATGAAATTTTAAATTTATGTTACGTTCACTGATTAACTGTGCATTTTATCTTTACAACAGATGCTGGTTATAATTAGCATTCGTCTTTAATTCAAAAAAAAAAACCTTTTTTGCTGGGCTCTAATTTTTTATTTATAAAGTCTGTGACAAAGTGTTTGTGGTTGTCTCTATTTTCATCTTCACAAAATGTGAAATGATATAAACGAAAACCAAAAGGATTCTTACGTCAAACTTGAAGGATTTCCCCTTCCAGCAGCTCAAGGCACCTTTGCAACATTGTGACAAACTAGAAAATACATTTCAAGCCGTGAATTATTGTTATCACACTCTAGAATAGTTATGGTTGACAATTAACATAATAGTTTAAGAATAGTAAGAAGCTATCTTAATCACATTTGATATAATTTATCTATGTAAAAAATCTTTGAACTATACATATCTATCACCAATAATAGAAGGAAAGAAAAAGGAGTCCATGTTAATATGGTATTTCTTAAGTTTATGTCAATAATGTGTCATATACAAGGCGTCATCTTACGGGTGAAATAACATCACTGCAAAATAGAAACAAATAACCATTCTCAATCAAACATGCATGTAATTACCAAATGATATAATTAATTTGAATTCTTATGTTTATTATAAACAGTCTGTTAGTTGACTTTGTGCACTTTGGGTCTTGTGCATGTGAGACGAGGAGTAGATAATGTTGCCAATGGTCATTGATTATGTTAATAATATTCAAAAGATAATAATGGTGTTTAATTGGCATGTGAAGTCAATATGCAGGGATAAAATAGTAAGTGGGACAAAAGAGAGACAAAGCTGACCACACAAACAGTGTAGAATGGAGACGATGGGACAGCGTACATCTTATCTCTCACCAAATGGATAGAATATTGCTGGTGGGGGCTGTCATCTCATCACCAGAAAACAACAATGTGGACATGAAGTGATTTTGGACCAAATATTTTATCAATCCGGATAGGCTCTAATTCCACTTTCATATCTATGTCAGTGTGTCACCGTCCTTGACAGTTTGGATTCCAAAATGGTATGCAGTTTCTATCTCAACCAGTATTTGTTCCATCTTAAACATACGCTAGTTGGACAAAATGGCAAAACAATTACGGTGGTTGAGGATGGTTCCAAATGCTAAAAGACTAAAGCTGTGTTCGCTATGAAAAGGTTGCTTCGTCCTGACGTCGAAGGAGGGTTTAAACGGCAGAACAGGGCAATAAACAAGGAATTGCCCCTCCATAAAGTTTTATTATGCATTTGACTCTTCGGCATATACCATCACTTTCCTTTTACCACAATTCACCATCTCCTTCTACGACTAGAAATTGAACAACTCATAATGAGTTGAACATCAAAATAACATCGACAATCAAAACTATATTTAAATTCCAAATCTAGTTTAAAAGCAAGATCAACCCGCTTAAGATCATGTTGCAGTTTTGGCAGCACCTCGCATCCCCCTATGCGTTCGTCTCATTGTGTGTGATGGAGCAAGCCACCGAACGAAACTTTATAATGTCGACGTCATGGCTAAAATATTCGACATAGTAACAATATACTTATAAGGCAATGACAACACTATTGCATAGTAACAATTAATATACATAGTAACAATTAATCCTTATCGCTTTGCGGATATTTCCGTCATTATTACATGGTCATTCGCTACAATCAGATTCAACCAAGAACCTAGCATTCTAGCAAAAGTGAAAAGATGACGCAGAAACTAAGTTCCATGCATTATTTGGTGGATGTATTTTTTGCATCTATTTTCAACGATTGTATATATATTCAAATTAGTTTATAAATAAAATACTATATTCTTCAATATGGTCTGCAACTAACCCCTCTTAAGCATAAGTCTTGTAAGAAACAAGAAGAAGACTTTCCGGAATGTAACTTGTTCTCTTTAGATTTTACTTACTTACATAAGATGTTGCTGTATATTATAAAGTTATTTAAGATTATAATTTTCAAAAGACGTAAGTCCGTTAAATATTGAAAAAGTATCTATGTTAGGGAAAAATAGTAAACTAGGACAAAAAGGTGAGGATTTAGTAATCTTTAGTAACTTAAGTAGCAAAAGCAACATGACTATGTATTAGGAATAGTAAAAAAGGAAGAAGATAAACACTAACCATATCTGAAAAATAAACTTTTGGAGTATTATGTTGACTTGTGCTTACCCTTTTCATAAGAAAAACCTCTTTTTCCACACAACAACAAAGGGAATTTCAAAATATTTAAAAAAATTCATTTTCCACTAAACAATGAAATGGAAATGCTAGAACAACACTTAGAAGAGAAATTTCTAACAAAACTATTTTATGTAATGAAAAACTTAAACATATCAGGTAAACAACAATACGAGATAGTAAATATTTTTAAAAATAAATATACTACAAAACTTTTAGACTTAACAGACAACCCTCAAATAAACCTGTCTTATACTATAACTAACAAAAATAAACACATTATAATAAAAAATCCTAAAAACTTGAAACCAGTGTCGAATGGAACTTTTCTAAAATTCTGTGAAGAATATAGAAATATACTTAAAAGGCAAAGAGATGAAAATGTAGAACAAAACAACTTATATTTTTCTACAAAATATGAATATGATAAGGACTAATAAATAAAACAAAATTATAAGCCAAAAATTAGAAGGTTTCCGACGGCCTTTGATAAGTATGAAAATAAGAGTTCCTAATTCTCGACTTATAATTTACTTAGTGCACCCTTGGATTAAAAATTTACAAATTGCCACTAAGGTTTTCACATGTTTGCCCCTCAAATTAGTTTATAAATAAAATAATATTATGGTAATATTTTCATAAAGTTTAGTTTTATTTTAATTTGCTTAATTACATAAGGAAAATATTAGTTAGTTAATCGTAATCATATGTATTCAAATTATAATCACATTGTTATAATAATAAAACAATCCACATAAAGAATTTCCATTTCAGTTCTCGTTTTAATTCCACTTTCAACATCCCTTTCGCATAACTTTCTCGTTCCGACCGCTTCAAATACCCCTTTTCTTCGGTCATTTTTGGCTTCCCTGCGAAAAGATAACTGTATGGTGAATTGGTTTTGCAATAAAAGATGATTATCTAGCATAATATCGAAACAATATCCACCATGTATTATCTTTGTCCTGACCCTGGGCTCAACTAGGCTGTAGCCCAGGGTTAAAAAAACAGAAAGTTCTCTCATTTCCTACTCTCCAAGCCCAGCCCAAAACGAAAAGAAGAAGGCCCCCGCCAACGTTCTTTCTTCCAATTCTCTGTTCCGTTCATTCTTCCAGTTCTCCTATCGTGATTCACATCATCACACACAACAAAAAAATCCCATCTGTCAACACCGACTAGCTTAATATTAAAAATCAATTCGGCCATTCAGGTGATTTTTCATTTGTCTACTTTATTTTGTTTGAAAATTAATAAATAGTAGATTAGTAATTTAAATGAAAAACCCTAACTGTTAGGCTTCGCATGTATCAAGTATTAAATTTGGTTGCAATTTGCGCATACATTTTTCTTAGGTTGTAGGCTAATTAATTTTTATTGTATTGCTCTTTGTTGGTTTAACAAATTATTCATTAACTGTATTACAATTTGCAAACATTTTATTTGATTATATTTGATTGTTTTCTCTAAATGATGATTACACCGATTGATTTTTTGTTGAAAATTGAAATGATAGCCTAATTATAATATTTTTTTTTAAACTAGGCTTATTTTAAAGTAGTTTTTGTAAAATTTATTTGGAAATGATTGATAGCCTAATTTTAAAGACTTGTCGAGCACAATTAAGCTAAATATTATTTATTGAAAGTGAAATATGAACCTAGTTATTATTATAAAGTTTTTATTATTATTGTTTTGTAGTAGTAACTGAAATTGTATTGTAACTGAAAAAAAATCAGCTTTAAAGGTAATTGTGACGCCCCACCTCTATGCTCATAATAACAAAGAGTATTAAAAGAAATACTGTCTATTATTACGAAGAATAAGGCTGGATAGGAGCGACCATCCGTAATTGGCCTTACACTAATATTGGTTATCTCGATAGGAGTGGTATATACTTTTTATTTTTCATCTATTATTTATTTACTCCCATCGACATATCTAATTATCAGTATAAAACAAACTACGATAGTTCATAATAGTTTAGGACATTAGATATAACAATAACACAGATAATATAATTGCGGAACACAGATAAAAACAAAAGTCTCATATATATATAACTGATGTCAGTTAATACATAGTTGACACAATACATACGATACAACTACAACTGTCGACTCTAGAAGTTATATATACACGTACATTATCGACTAATATACATGAATACATATCGTTCTATACAATGACACGACTACTACAAAATGACATTGACAACTTCAGAAGATGTGAAAAGTCTTCAAATCCCAAACAGCAACTCAAAGAAGAAAATCTACAACCTGAAATAACTCGGGTCTGACCCGAGTATTACATTCAAAAGAAAATAATACACGGGTCAGTCTAATTCGAACTTAGTTATTAGTGCATAGGAGCAATAATAATCAAATACGAATAGACGACAGTCACAGAAATATCGTATATCCGACTCCTCGATAAAGGAATCGGATAACGGCAGATATAACACTAAACAGTGTTAAACAAAAATCAGCAATCCAAAACAATTTAACAATCGAACTATCAACTAAATCTGTCAATCCTTCTAGGGCTGCAGTACACGCACGCGTGTACTGCCTCGCCACTACGATAATGCAAACAAACTCGACTAACAGACCAGAGAACTGCAAGGGTAAAACTGCACCCAAATACAACTGGCAAAAGTAAAGACCAGACAACATGGCTCAGGTGGAACTGCACATACAAACAGATGCAGCCACCATGACAACAAGTACGACAGGGATGAGCAGATGCAAGCAACAATGACACATGAATATGCAGTGTATAACCAAGTCGAGGCCTGAGATATATAAACAGTGGCAACACGTCACAGTAAAGATCAACATGAAATGATGTTTGTATGCCAAAAGGTCGGAGGCAAGGCAAACACAAATATCGATTAATGCAAACTGTCTCGAACCATTAACCAAGTCAGGTAGATAACTAATGCAACAGCTTAGGTCAGTGAACACTTCCAATATGCAGACCATAATCACAAGACTCAAGTACCATCAAAGGCACAATGACATGCAAACATTTCAAGATCACAATTTCCACAGAACAACTCACGTGTATGCAACGGTGAAACGAAGTGGACAATGCCTCAACACTAAACAGAAGAATACAATATCCACAGTAAACAACATGTACAGGATAGTGAAGAACAGTTCGAACAAGGTCGAAAGTGCTACCAGGGTTCATCAAGCAATACAACACAGTGAGTATTCAGGAATGAATATCACATAACCGAAGACAATTCTCAAAGCCAATATAAATTCAAATCAACAATGAACGACTACCCAGTCAAGTGATAATGAACCTGTCAGGTCAGAGCAGTGGTACTCAAAGTAGCAAAAGAACACAAATAAGTCAAAAGGATCAAAGCCGAAGCTATAAATTGAAACAAGTCCAATTCAAGTGATAACAACAAGTATGCAAAGAGCAACATGAAGACTGGAATGAAGGACCCAATTTGTTCGACTACACAGTTGCAATGTCAACAAAGTAAACAAGGAAGTCAAATGTAAAACTGCAACTACAAAAGAATGCAACTACCAATGTAGGCTAACATATATTATACCCTGTAACCAGAAGTATATATGAAGGCAAAACTCACTAAACAAGTGCAAACTATATGTATAAGAACAAGACCCCAATGATAACAAGCTGCAGTCTCGTCCAGATGATGAGCTCGAAGTCAAGGCATAAGCAAACGAGCAACCATCCAAATTCAAAATCAGTAATACTATGAAACCCCAAATCAAGTTCGATTCAAAAAGGAAAAAGCAGCAGTAAATGGCATGTGGCCTGATTTGCAAATTGCCACAACACACTACGGATATCACTGGAGTTCAACTCAAAGGGATAGTCGAACAGCAGCTACATAAGTCAGAACAACATAAACAACAGGTAGTGGTAAACATACAAGAACCAGATAAAGAAACTTCAACATCAAATATACTTGAATCCGGACCAATAGGCAAAACCAAAAGGCTATTAAGCCAAAAGCCAGAGGGGATTTAAAGAGCAGTTTTAAATTAAAACCAACACTCTGATCAGCTGAAAGCAACAACACGAATCAAACCAATCACATAAACAGTTCTCAACCAAGTTAGTAATTTCAAAGCTGTGGCGAACAAGTCAGAAAAGTGACAGAAGTCACGAATTTATATACCAGAAAATCGATACCAGGGTGACTACAAAAACCCTAAATGAGCAAATAATCATCGGCTACAACCATTTAAAACCCAAGACACAAAACATAGCGATAGAATTAGATGTGAGCGAAACAATTCACTCACCTTCTTTCACGAAACAAGGATCGAAGGTTGCGAGGGCCAGAGAAACGAAGATTGAAGGAGTTGCAGTCGAGGCTAACCAGGAATCCACCGATTTCAGAGAAGATTCGCAAGCCCTAATTTTCTTTTTGGAGATGGGGAACGAACGAGATTGAAGTCGCCTCCATTTTTTTTCTTCTCGTTTCGTTTTGTGGTTGCCAAAAGAATGAATCAGGGGGAAAACAATTATGCCCTAGGTGATAATCACGGTCAAAACAAACAAACAAAATGGACCCATTTACATCTAAAGGCCCATACAATTCTTTTAACAAATTTTCAAATGAATTTAAACTTGATTCAAATCTACATTAGCAGTTAAAATGATTTAATCGTCATTTATAAACTGACGCGAAAAACCGGGTTGTTACAGTAATCCACCCTTGTATTAATGTCTAGGTCCGTCCTTGTTTCTCAATAAAAAAACTCTATATCTACTTCTTCCATGCTGTCATTTCGAAATTCCAAAAATGATATCTATTAATGAAATTCATTATCGGTTTGCAATTTCCATCAGCATTCACTTATCAATCATCCATCAACAAATTTTGACTGTCAAGCTTTTGCATTTATAACACGCATCCGTTAATAAAAAAATTTATTAAATAAAAATTAATTATTTATAACTATTATATCCATTTACGTGCAATTTACACTAATATGATTTAAACTAGTATTCATAAATGAACGTGTGTTTTACTCAAAGTACACCACACATGATTCAGCAATACCATAACCGACCATTAATATACAAGATCGTACATAAATATTAATACATCATATAAATATTAATACGTCATGGTTCTTAGCTAATAACGTTGTAATTTTGGTACAAATATGGTATTAAGGCTTTTCAAGATGAGTTGTATAAATTTGTAAGTAAATATGTTACATTAAATGTCAAACCGAAAAAGGGAATAATGACTACTATCACATCCTTGAATTTGAGAGCAGCACATCCAAATCTTTATAATTTTCTTACTTAGATTAGTCTACCTTCATTCACTTCTATTCAAGTGTTGATGACTATGCGTGAGGTTTCAAATGTACATTAAATGTTACCACTGTTGTCTCTATGTGTTATTGCGTGAAACAAAAAAAAAGTAGTAGGATTTCAGTGCACCCTTACCGTATTTATTAGAATATGTATACCTTCACATAGGATTTATCCCACTGTTTTATATTTTTTCCTCTTAATTTTAAAATTAAAATACTCAACTCTCATCTATTAAGAACATTATGAACAATATTCAAGTTCAAGTTCCATTAATGTTATGTATCTAATATATTTTAGAATAACTTCATAATTTTGATTCACACCATTTTCAAGCATCCAAGTTCGAATCTATCCTATCCTATTTCGTTTACTATATTTTTCAATCACAAGCTTTATTTGAATATCTTTTGTTTATCCTTTTGAGTCACTTCCTAGTCTATAATTGCGATCAATTCAAGTATCAATCTTACCTTTTCTTTTTCTTTTTTCTGTAGTGCTTTTGTATTGGGAAGAATAATCTATTTCCAAAATTCAGTTTCAATTTTCGAAATTGTAAACTTTGTTGATCGAACATAACATATTTTCAAATACTTACGATTATCCTAATACAAATGGTAAAAATTTAAAGCGAAGGAATAAGTTACAAAATGAATACTAATAAGTATTAATAACTAATTATAGCGACCAAGAAATGCATATATTTATTCAGTTTGAGAGTTATTGTTTTGTTAAGCTCTTTCATTGGTTAAGTACATTTTCAAGGAAGATCCAAAGTCAACAACTATTCTCATTTGTTGTAATATATAAAATTTTAAACGGATTCACTAAGTTTATCTGGATCCAAGAACTGTTTATTATTTGGTATTTTGAATAAGAAAGCATATTCAATTTTTAATAAGTATCCATGTTCAATTTCATTGGTTCGAGATTTTGAAATACACTTTTATGTTAAAAATTAACACAATTTAACGTTTATAAGAAAGAACTATAACAGGTAGAAGAAAACTAAAACTATTAACTTATAACTTTTAAAAAACAAATAATGCCAAAATACCATAATCAGGAAATTTGTATATCTATGCAGTTTTGAGAGTTATACTTCATTACAAGTCATTTTCTGGAAAGGTAAAGATTTCCACCATCGATCTCATTTTTGTTTGAATATAAGATATATAGTATGCCCACTCACTTTTTATCATGAACTTTACTAATTCTTAGAAAGAAAATACTAATCTAATGCAATACATTATTTTATGTAAAGCTCTGGATAAGTAAGCTTTTTCTTTTTTACATTTTGATTTCATATTTTGAAATTATTAACTTTATTAGTAGAAAAGAAATACCTTCAATATATGAATAATAACTAATTATAACAATTAAAAAATCTATACCATTTTGAGTGATATAGTCTTATTTTAAGCTCTATAAATATCTAGAGTTAACACATGATCTCATTTTTTCTAATATATAAAGTTTAAAATGGACTCGCTCAGTTTATCAGAATTCAACCATTAATTATTGTGTATGTATTTTGAATATACAACCACATCCAATTTTGATTATGTAAGCATGTTTAATTTCATTGGTTTGATTTTTTGAAATATAATTTGATGAAATTAATATATTTTTAAACACTCATAAGATGACTATAAGAACAGAAGAAAACTAAGACTTGTAAGTAAAATTATAAACAAAAGACATAGTGCATAATGACACTAAAATATAATAATTTAGACATTTGTATATCAGTTCAGTTTGAGCTACATTTCTTTCTAAGTTCTTTACATAATTAATCTATTTTCTAGAAAAATCTAGATTTCAATCATCAATGTCATTTTTCTGTAACATATAAGATATAAATAGTGCCACTCAGTTTTCCATGAACTTTACAAACTCTCAAAAATAAAAATTGGATATACTAGTATAGTGCAATACATTATCTAAAGTTAAATTTTGCCTAATTTATTTCATTTTTCTTTTAGGTTTCAATAGGGACAACCTTTTTTTACTAGATAATACGTTTACACGCACACCTTAGGGGTCACAAATTCATTTTCACTACCAATGGATAATTTTTTTATCGATCTTTCTTCCCTTATTTTGTCTCGGTTCTTTTTTATTTTTGTTATTTTTTTTCTTCTTATTTCGCTTCTCTCTAACTTTTTTTAAAAAAACTGCAGGTATAAACATATCCAAATGTGAAATAGATTCTCCAATTTCCAATGTAAATGGAGTCGACACATCATCATCCCCTATAGTAATTAATTGTGATTTTTCTTTCTGTGACATATTAACCATTTTGGATGATGATAATTCCTCGTATTTTTTACTTACAATTTTTTTTCTTTCTATATTTTTAATTAGAAACTTATATTTTGCCTTATTTTCTTGATCATTCATTTAACAACCACTTTTAAGTTTGTTTTCTCTTCATTTTCTATTCATTCTTTTAATTACTTCGAATTAGATCAACATGTCTCCTCCTTTTTGTTTAAACCGTGATGAAGAATTCTTTAGGCTAAAGTTAATTAATTTTCAAACATAATGGATTCAATGCAAAACATCATGGGGAAAACTCAAGATTTGCATTAGAACCTGCATAATGATAGTTTCAGATATCTTCCTTTCTAGGTACAAACTTTATGCATTCTATTGATTATATTCAATATATTCTTTCTAAAAATGCACTTTTACCATGTATAAGTATAGATATTATTCTATAAATATTAACTTGGATCTCTCTTAGTATCATACTTAGTTTTATGCAAATTTAAGGATTACTCAGCTTACTCTACTCTAAAGAAGATCCAAGTTCGGATCCCACTAAATTCACTGATCAAATATATATTTTAGAATACTCCACAACATTTAATTCAAACTATTCTCTAGCACAGAAGTTTCCATCAAAGTTTTCATCAATCAATCTCATTTTACCTAATATATTTTAGACTCAAATTCTTCATTTTAAAATCTCTACTTTATAAGTAGAGTTGGAAATCCCACTAAAATCACAATAACTCTTGAAGTTCATGGTTCAAGTACAATAAATTGGACACTGAAAGTAGGTTTTAGTTTGTAACATGTTGCAAACATTTTTATGTTATTAGGAGTCACATTGTTTGGTGAAATATATAAGTAAATTATATAATGTGATGCTCTAATTTTTTTTACATTCTTATGTTTTTTTTCTTATAATTTAGATGTCTCATTCCTAAAATTTGAAATTCAACTGATGGATTTTCATAATGTTTTAAAAGAGTAATATAAAATTATATAACATGCATAATTTAGTTAAATCTTAATTATTAACATTCAATGTTTGTTCATGGTGAAAGAATTTCCAATACAAAAAACTCATTATACATTACAATTATTTAATATATTTTGAATTTTCTTTAGAATTTCGTTTGCAATCATCACACTATAGTAAAAAATGTAGGAAATAATTTATCACTAATATGCAAAAGCGATTAACCATAATCTAGTTTTGTCTACTTGAATATCAATGCAAATTCAAAATCAATTGTGTTATCACACAAGATCAAATAATAGAAAAAAAGGAGACACAGAAGATTTAATGTGGTTCGGATTTGTATCCTACATCCTAGGAGACCCAACAACCTTTTTATTTCAATCAACAATTACAAGAGATTACAAGCCAAATCAATGATTAGGGAGTTACAAGATGGCTCTCTCTAATTAATCACACAATTGAAGAATTATAATTTAGAGCACTCAAAATAGAAAAAAACCCCCAAATTGGATGAGCTTGGGTTTCTATTAATTACAATAATTGGAAACCTAATAATCCTTGATTAAGAAGAAGATTAGAAGGCTAATATAGATGCTCTAATTACTCCAGATCATCAGACCATACCAAAAGAATCTTCACCATATATAGAGAAGATATATGCACCAAATCTACGAAACTGCCTTAAGAAATTCGAATCAGCTGAAACTCTAAAAAAAAGTCGCTATAGGAACTCAGACGTCTGACCATAAGGGTCAGACATCTCTGTAAAACTTCAAAACTCTTGGGTTTGAAAAATGCAGCAACTCAAATGTTTGATTCTCCAAATTAGATGTCTGATTGCCTGGAAGCTTTCTGGTTTGAACTCTACAGGCATTGAGACGTCTGACCAGGATAGTCGGACGTCTGAGTGCCTATCAATTGACACTTGACAGGTTCTCTATTTCATATCTTTTGATTTCTTCCTCCAATCGACTTTCCGTCTGTTCCAATACGAAGCTCTTCACAATATCATCAATCTGAAACACTTATAGGCACATATTTGAATCATATAACAACAATACTCCACCTCGATTCAAAATATGTCGGTCTTTTCAACAATAAACAAAATAGTCATAGGGGTTGTTAGGTCTGCTCCCGGTGCTCAAGCAACATAAATCAAACTCATCAAGTGTGAGCAATGCTCAAACTTATCCTTGGAAAGTGTCTTAGTCATCGTATCTAAAGGATTATCTATAGTACGCACCTTCACCAACTTGGTCTTGCTTCGTTCTTCCTCAATCATAAGGAAGAAGCCTCTGACATTAATGTACTTCATACGAAAAACATAAGCTTGATTCTCTACAAATGAATCACACTCCGACTGTCTGAAAATAGCTCTATTATCCGCTGCACCATAGAAAGATCATCCAATAACTGAAGTAAATACAATCATTTCTTAGTCGCTTTCACAATCGATATCAACTCGGCCTCAGTAGTCGACAAAGCTACCATAGACTACAGCTTTGATATCCATGAAATCAAGCCTATGCCAAGTGTAAAAACATAGCCCAACATTGAATTTCGTCTGTCTCTATCCCCAATATAATGTAAATCACAATAACCTCTAAGAGAGATATCACCATCTACTACACTATACAACAAGCCAACTGATGAAGTACCATGAAGATATCCAAGTATCCACTTCACTGCTTGTCGATGCTCTTTGCCTAGGTTAGAGATATATCGACTCACAAAACCCACTACATGAGCCAAACCTGGTCTCGTGCACACCATCGCATACATGAGACTACACACAACACTAGAATAAGGTATATTTTCCATATACCTTTTGTCTTCATCCGATGAAGGTGATAATTCTTTCGACAACTTAAAATGAGAGCATAATGGAGTGTCGATCGGTTTAGCTTTCTCAATACCAAATCGAGCGAGGAACTTCTCGATGTACTGCACCTGAGTGAGTCTCAACTCTTTACGCTTCTGATTTCTAACTATCTCCATACCTAAAATTCTTTGTGCTTTTCCCAAATCTTTCATATCAAACTCTTTGCTGAGCTCATCTTTCAACTCTGTAATTCTGACCATACTCTGAGATGCAATCAACATGTCATCAACTATAACAAAAGATATATCATATCTCCATCGCACCTCCTAAAATAAACACATCGATCTTTGAAGCTTCTAGAGTAACCCTGTGAAAGCATAAGCTTTTCAAATCTCTTATACCGTAGTCTAGGAGACTGTTTCAATTCATATAGAGATTTGTTAAGTTTACAAACATAATCCATCCTACTACTATCAATGAACCCCTCTTGCTACCACAAATAAATCTCCTCATCGAGATCACCATGCAAGAATGCAGTTTTGACATCTAGTTTCTCAATTTCAATAACATAATGAGCAACTAATGCCAAAAGGAAACGAATGGATGTATGTCTGACAATTGGGTCAAAGATATCATGATACTTTACCTCTTTCTTCTGAACATACCCCTTTTCTACTAACCTTGCTTTATATCTAAAATCACCATTGCTACTGTCTTTTACTCTATATATCCACTTACATCCAATTGCCCTCTTGTCAATGGAAAGAGGCACCAAATCCCATGTATGACTTTTCTACAAAGATTCAATCTCCTTTTCCATAATAACTAACCAACTAGAACTGTCAACTGATGCTATATCGCCTCTATAATCTCTAGGCTCATCTTGGATATGATTCAATGCATATGTTGCCATGTCATCGAAGTCAATGTCTTCGATGCTCAATCTAACAAAATCCTTAAGCCATGTAGGCTTCTTCCTCTGTCTAACAAGCCTAGTCTCTGAGTGAGCTCCACCTTGAGTCTGATCCTTTGTAACAACATATGTTCTATCCTCATCAACCATGGTCCCATCGGAAACATCATCTTTACCTCTACAGAAAGAATCTAAAGATGACTTGCCTTATGTTTGGTATTCTGAATCTATCCTCATACTGTCATTAGATGAGGAAGGCTCCACCTTCCACATAGCCTTCTCATCAAAATTCACATGCCTGTTGATAATAATTTTCTTGCTGATAGGACATCACATCCAATATCCCTTTACTCCTCTTCTATAACTTAGAAAGATACACTTGCAAGCTCTTGGTTCCAACTTGCCTCTTCTCTCATGTACTTAAGCTGGGCATCCAAACACTTTGAGAAATGAATAGCTAGAAAGCTCTCCTTTTCATACTTCTTTAGGGATCTTCATGTTTATGCCAGTAGAAGGTGTGCGGTTGATGTGGATAGCCGCCATAGGTAAAGCTTCAGCCCAAAATCCCTTCTTTAACTTAACAGCCAATCTGAGGCAACAAGTTCTCTTCAACAATGTCTGATTCATCCTTTTAGCAACCCCATTAGATTGAGGGTCGCTAGGTATGGTGTAATGCTTCTTAATGTCTTCGGACTCATAAAAACCAATGAATTCCTGTGATACAAATTCACCGACATTATTAGAACGGAGAATTTTCAACTTCTTCCTTGATTGCTTCTTAACAGTAGATTTCCACTTTCGAAACCTGTAAATGTTTCACTCTTAGACTGTAGAAAGCATACCCAAACTTTATGAGAGAAATGTCTATAAATGAAATAAAATACCTAACTCCACCCAAACATGAGTAAGTGAAGAGCCCCCAAACATCTGCATGAACATGCTCTAAAACAGCCTTTGCTTTATGCTCTCCAATAACAAAAGAAATCCATGTTTACTTCCCAAGAACACACTCCTCACAAAAGCCAAGCTTTGAATGATGAACACCATTAATCAAACCTCGCTTTCTCAACTCATCCAAACTTCGCTCACCAATATATCTCATTCGTAAATGCCAGAATCTGGAAGAATCTGAATTAGTCAAAATAATAGAAGTTGATTCACCAACTACAGTAGTGCTCTTCAATAAATAAAGGTTTCCTTCCCTCACTTCTTTCATAATAATCATGGAGTCCTTTGATATTTTCATTTTCTCTCCCTTAACTACAATCTTCAACCCAAGCCTACTCAAAGCCCCAATAAAAATCAAGCTCCTCCTCAAATCAGGTACATATATAACATCCATAATAGTGCGAATAACACCATCAAACATTCTAAGCTTCACACTACCAATACCAACCATATGGTAAGAAGCATCATTGCCCATTGGAACCTCTCCTCCATCAATCTCACGATATGTAGAGAAACAGTTCATATTAGGTGTCATATGATATGATGCGCCAGAATCAATAAGCCATAAGTTGCTCTTTCCAAAAGAGCCTAAAGCTGTAAACACATCGGTATTACTCTCTTTATGATGTTACTACAGTAGATACTGAAGCTTGCTTTATGTCTTTTCTTCGTCCTTCGAGCTTGGGACATTAAGCTACAAAATGCCTCAGTTTCTTACAATAATTGCAAGTCAATCGGTTAGGCCTCCTAGACTAAGACCTTGACTTATTTCGACCTCCATCATTTTTTGACTTACCCTGGCTTCTACCTCTCTAAACAGATAAGCATTTTGAGTCATTGTCTATATTAGTTCTTGCCAATCTGTCTCTCGACACCTCATTATGAAGACCAGCCTTAACATCTAACAGATTAATCTTACTGAGACCATATATCATTGAGTTAACAAAAGCAGTATATTCCTTAGACAAAGAATGCAAGAGGATCACCACTTGAGTCTCATATTTAATCTCAACTTATACTGCCTTAAGGTTCATAATCAAGGTAGCAGAGCATCAACATGCTCCATAAGATTGGCTCCATGCTTCATCTTAAACGAGTAGAGTTGCTATTGAAGAATAATCTGATTTGTGAGAGACTTGTCTTAATATGTATCAGATAATGCATTCCATAATTCATTCGTCGTTTTCTTTTAAGAAAACTCTCTAAGAACTTCATCTAAAAGACTCAACCGAATTGCTGTAAGAACTACATCTTCCATCTCTTCCAGAACATATGCCTCAATGTCCTTCAAATTTTCAAGCACAGAAACAATCTTAAAAGTCTTCTCCTTCTTCAACACTACCTCCATCTTCATCTTCCAAGTTCCAAAATCTCCCATTCCATTAAAATGTATAACGACATAATTAACACCAGTTATACCAATAGATTTTTCGGAGTTCGCCATCAATATCCAAATAGAAAAAAAATACTGGCTCTGGTACCAAACAGTAGTGAAAATGTTGGAAAGGATTTATCACTAATATGCGAAAGTGATTAACCAAAACCTAGTTTTGTATATATCAATGCAAATTCAAAATCAATTATGTTATCGCGCAAGATCAAACAACTAGAAAAAAGAGACACAGAAGATTTAACGTGGTTCGAATTTGTAACATACGTCCACGGAGACCCAACAACCATTTTATTTCAATCCGTAGTTACAAGAGATTACAAGCCAAATTAATGATTAGAGAGTTACAAAATGTGGAGACTCTCTCTAATCAACCACTCAATTGAAGAATTATAATTTAGAGAATTCAAAATAGAAAACCCCCAATTTGGTGCATATTTTTTCTCCATTGATGGTGCATATTCTTCCTCTATTGAAGGCTAATTAATATAGATGCTCTAATTATTTTAGATCATCGGATCATATCAAAAGAATCTGCACCATCAATAGAGAAAAAATATGCACCAAATAAACGAAACTTCCCTCAGAAATTTAAGTTAACTGGAACCCTAAAAAACACCACTAAAGGAACTCAAATGTCTGACCTAGGGGGTCAGACGTCTTTGTAAAATTTCGAAACTCTTGGATTTGCAAATGCAACAACTCAGACATCCGATTCCTTATGTCAGACATCTGATTGCCTAGAAGCTTTTTGGTTTGAACTCTATATGCATTCGACATTTGAGTGCCTTTCAACTGGCACTTGACAAGTTCTCTACTTCATATCTTTTGATCTCTTCCTCCAATCGACTTCTTGTCTCTTGCAATATGAAGCTTTTTTGAAATTCTTCAATCTGAAATACTCATAAGCACATATTTGAATTGTATAACAACAACACACACTAATTCTTTGAAAACTTTACTTTACATAACTTTAACATTGTGTGCATAGCACGGTTCACACTTGTTTATTAGAACAAGAAAATGATTTACGGCATGCACAAGAGAAACCTAAGCAAAGGCATAACATACTACAACAAAACTATAGAAGTGGAGAAAACAAAAAACCAAATGTACAATACTAACATTTCCCAAATTCAAATGGTAAAACAGAGAATCAACCTCATGCTAAAACAACTCAACATCATCATCCTTTAGCTCATATGTGCTACCAAATCTATGTACCAATCTCCTCATTCCAGAAGTGCAGTTGATTGAAATGTCCTTAAAAATTCTCTTCTCATTATCAAAAAACTTCTTTCATCTTTCTCCATATTTCAACCATGAGGTTTTTTATGACGACCCACTATTTTTAACATCGAAAAATAATTATAAACACCGTCAAAATACGCTTATAACTAATTTAAAATATTCAAAACAGTGGACCATGGATAAGTTAAACTAAAAATTAAAAAAAAAGAATAAAAAAGGGAAACCTCATAGTGGAATTTAAACATCAATGTGTGTGTATAGTTCAACGATTATATATTACTCTACTCCTATACTTTATGTTATATATATATTTCAATACATCAATTATTAGGCAACAACTATATAACTATGATTCAAGAGATATACCGAACCATCCCGTGGATATGACTCATTCTAGACCATTTCCTCCCTTCTATACTTCCACCTACAAATTTACAAATACACATATTGTCGACTAGATTTTACCCAACTTCTAAATTAGACTAATGCATTGCGAAGAGTAGAGGTTACTTATTAATCACTAGGCTTAAAATGGAAATTGAGGAAGAATGCAAGCAATCAAAGTAAATGATGCTGAATATAGAATGGTTTAGAAATATCACCAACATCCACTAAGAAGTTCTATTACCATATCTTTCTTACAATTAAAAATAATTACAAGAGATTTATAAGAAAAAAGGAAGCATTTAAGACTAATGAGGTGGCTAATTTTAAGAACTTGCTATGTGAAGAGCTCAAAATTGTGTACCTAAAATTCTTATATTTTTCAACCCCTTTAAAGTGGCAGTGCACAAGGTATTTATGGTAACGGAGAGAGATGATGGATGGTTAAGATCGTGCTGTAAAATAGGCTGGAAGGGCGCCTGGTTGTTGATCTCATCACATGGGTTGATGGAAGATAGTTGTAAAGGTACAAAGGGATGTGTAATGGGGAAATATACCAATTGTCCCTTTGTACCATGTGCGTACTTTGCATTTTATATGCATGAAATGCAGATGGCTTGGTATAGGAGTATTAACCACTTCAGTCACCTAGCTGTTGGGCTTGGTATAGATGAACAGGCAGCTTGTCATTTACTCTTGTGAGCTTATGTGGTAAAGTTTGTTGAGCTGGCTGGTTTGCTGCTTAAGCAATGTAGGAGATTGAAAGTAGATAGGGACCTAGTTGGAGAAATAATGCCAGGTCGGATGTGAGGTGATTGAGAAGGATGCATGAGACCGGTTGGAGGTGGCTGTATTTAAGCTGGGCCAAGGAAAGGTCACACTAGAGCAGGCCTTGTCGAGTATGCTGGTTGTCTGAGGCACTCTAGAATATTGTTGGCCAATAATTGAAGCGATGCAAAGATAGAAGAGATAACATGAGGTCAGGATGAGAGTGGGTTGGCATGAGGTAGTCAACCGTCCTTGAGCTAGGCTGGAACGGACCGGGCAATGCTATACTTAGCTTTGCCTTCACTTGATAAATTAACTGTGAGTGTTGCCTATAGCTAAGAAGGCTAGTCTTCAACTTAATGCCCAACTAAGTGGATGGACTAGTTTGGGACAAACTTGAGCATGGGCTGGCTTTGGTTGGGTTGGACGATGAATAGCATGGCTCGCTTTGATTGAGCCAGGCCGATCCTTAATTGGATTTCTTATTACTTGCAAGAAAATTGAGAAGTATTTTATCCCCCAAACTCGTACTAGTATATTGGGGCGGGCTTGTCGAATCATGAAGCCCTTACTTATCAGCTACTCTACCATGCATTTAATGCTCTCTCCACGTGGCACTACTTTAATGGTTGTGATGGTTCGCTTTTCAAGATGTGACTGAGACATATCACGTGTCCCACATGGATGAAGTGGCACCATACCGATCGCATCTGAACAATTGAGATCCCTTTTTCTTTTTGACTATAATGCTTATGATTGAAGAAGTGGATATATAAATACCCCTCTTTTCTTTATTTTGAACCCACAGAAATTTTCTCTATGAAAGCACCTTAAAAGCTTTCAAAATTTCCATGGTTCTCTACAGATAAAATAGCTAATTTCATCTTCCTCTTTCTCTTTAAGTGTTCTTAAATGCTTTTTCAAACTTGCTTCTAATTATAAAAAAGGTTTCTTAGCATTGCTGTTCCAAATGTTGTTTTGAGATGGATCTTGCTTCGTTGTTTAGCCTGAGCTCATGCACTTTAGCCATCTCTTTGATGCCGATTACCATCATTATTATGTCAATGGTCTAGCTGATGTCGGTGGATTTTCTCTCTATCTAACTCTAGCAATGCCAACTCTAGGTTGGCTTGAATGCCATAATGCCTTGCTAGAAGGAAGTGGTCGTTGCCTTTGCCTTTGGTGTCATAGCTAAAGTCTATAGAGGCAACTTCACGTTGTCGGTTGGTAGATTTTTGAGATCTCTTTTGAGATTCAATATTAAAAGCTTCAATGGTAGCGCTGCACCCCTACTTTCGTAGCAAAATACCGACAAGGAGGAGCTAAGAGTGTGGGTCTGTATGCTTCGTTGCATATTTAAAGTTGGATCTTCTAGAGCATTTCTTGATGCCCATGATCTTTTTCTTCTTTTCACTAGTTAGCGATAAAATATCTTTGTAAGCCTGGTGGGGCAAGCGTTGTGCCCTCGCACTCCTTGGACTAAATGAAATGTATCTTTTGGCATGAATCTTGTCTAAGAATTTGTTGCACTAGCTTTTCTTGTTTAACTATTCACGCTTCGTATAGTAGCATACTTCAAATAGCCGACAATTCCCGTATTATCTGCAGAAAAACCTTTTCTAGAATTGTGTGGTAATGGGATAGGTTGAGCATGGTCATTCATGTGAGCCATGTGCTGACTGAGTGCATAGTGGTAGATGGCACCGGCATGAGCTGAAGTGCATGTTAACATATAGGTTCTTCTAGTGATAAGCAATCAAATGCAACGTGGCGGGTGAGATCGGTATGAATCAAAGCGCATAGGGGCTATGAGGTTCTCTTGGTTGATGTGCCGCTAGTCTTCAAGCGACCGTTGATCCCGATTCAACTGGAGCGTATTGCTGACTCGACCACTCTTGTATACAAGTGAGTTGTATGGCGACGAGATAGACTAGTCTATCGCTTATTCACAAGAACTCATAGATAAGAGAGTTTTAGAAATTAGAATAGATCTGTAGTGGCTGGCCTAAGTCAAGGTTACGATGCCCCTGACTCTCTCAGATGAGTCGACCGACTATGAGACGGTAGGAGTACTTGTTGTTGATGCTTTAGAGTTGGGGACGATCTTGGTATGAACCAGAGCATTGGCCAGCTTGATGGATCTCTCAAGAAACTTTCCGCTAAGTTTTTAAAGCTCTTACGGAAGCATAAGAACACCCTTCTTTGCTTGTCTAAGAGAAGTCCCATAACATTCTCTTGCTTTCTGTTGATTGCCTCTGATTTCGTCGACCCCACCTTGGAAAGGGAACTTCATGATAAGGAAGTTGTAGGAGACGATAGAATCTAGTTCGGCTAGTGTCGGTCATCTTTTTTATAGGTTATAAGCAGACATGCAATCGACCGCCATAAAGCTTACTTACATCTTTATAGCAAGGGGATCTTGGCCAAACATCATCATAAGTGAAGTAGTACCTACATGAACAATGCCTACACCCCAAAGCAAGAAACGGACAATGCGCATATGGTTAGGCTAGAGGTAGTAACCTTGAGAGCCTCAAAGGCATCTTTGAACATGACATTAGTAGAGCTAGCCCCATCCATGAAAGCCCGTTGCACATTGGAGTTATCCATTGTCAAAGTGATGACTATGGGATTGTGTTGGGAGCAGAGACTACATCTTTATCCATAGTAGTGAAGCTGATTGACCTTCTGATTCAAATCAGTGTACTTTGAATTCCCAAGACTCTAATGAATAGAGCTGACTGGCTATGCCCACTTCTCTTTTCTACTAGGACTGAGCCTCCCAGTTGCTACCGACCAAATGCGGGCCTCCACATATGGTCAAGACTTTAGTGATAGCTTGGACATTTGTGTTGTCGGGTGGTTGGGCTGAGGTGGCTGATTATCACAGCTTCTCTTTGCTCTACTTGATCTCAAAAAAATACAAAGAGTGTTCCTTCCCGGATGGATCTGTCAATCTCATCTTTAAGCACCCATCACTTCATTGTAGAACGACCATTAATTTGATGGAACTTGTAGTATTTGTTATTGCCACAAGGCTCCTCCCATTTTCCGTTCCTGGTGGTGTTGGGTCTATGAAAGGGCACTTGATCGTGGGTGGTGAGATATATCATGGTGATATATCTATTCAAAATTGCATAAATATTGTAACTGGGTTTGTACTAAGGGTCGGGCTCTAGTCGCCTTCTACTGTCAACCTGTCAACCAGACTTGTAGTCCGACCCACTCCTCTATTTCCCCTTCCCCCCTATAGGCCAGCAGAGGCAGTGATAGTTGATTCAGATTTCTTGGAGATACATTCTTAGAGTTCTTCATGTATTCTTCTTCTTTTCAGTTTCTTTTCATTTGGCTTTTGATGTACTGGTCCTTATGAGAGGGATGATTATTTTTGTATTCTGATTTTATGAGAGTGAGATGTATTTTTCATAAGACATATGTATTTGGTATTTGAGACATGTGATGTTTTTCAGACTTATTTATGAAGTTTTATTTTGAATAATGAGTTACCATTTAAATGTTTCCGCTGTTTATATTTACTTGTCTTGTGAATCTTAGTCTCTGTGATGCTTTAGCTACACCTATAACGCACCATATCTTTTAGTGTGCCCTTTTTGGGTATACTATGGGGTATAGGGTGTTTCACTTGATATCAGAGCCTAAGGTTACAGGATTCCTAAAACTTATTTTAAAAATAAAGTATTTTTCAAAAGTAACCTATCTTTAAAACTATTTTTCGAAAAGAAACTCTTATTATAGAAATAGTTTTCAAGTATACAAGAGAGTTTATATAAAAATCCCCTTAAATTCCAGTTTAACCTTCTTTCGGTTCTTTAGAGCCTAAATTTTCTTTTCTTTGCATAGTATGGCTGACTGGTTCC
The DNA here is from genome assembly GCA_030737815.1 of Allium fistulosum. Taxonomy (NCBI): domain Eukaryota; kingdom Viridiplantae; phylum Streptophyta; class Magnoliopsida; order Asparagales; family Amaryllidaceae; genus Allium; species Allium fistulosum. The sequence continues at coordinate 1,283,781,378 of CM060903.1, read as the reverse complement.
GTAGAGCTACGGTATCAAAGGTGCAAGGGAAAACGCCCAATACAGCACCAGCAGGTGGAGATCCCATTAATCCACCTGCAGCAGCCAATCTTTCTAAGCTATGCAAGGACTTTGCTAGTCTAGGAGGCAGAACATTTTCCGACACAGAGGATTCCGTGGAGGCACGAGCTTGGTTAAGGGATACAGAGCAGATATTTGGGCTATTAGAATTGGAGGACCGACAAAGAGTTCAGCTTGCATCTGGGCAGCTGAAGGGAGAGGTTAAGGAGGTCCCTAAGTCAAGAAACTCTAAGAAGCAGTGGTGGAAGAATAAGAAGGACAAGGACAAGAGGAAAGAAGGAGGACCTCAAAAGAGGATCAGGAAAGGCGGGAAATGTCATAGTTGTGGATTGGTTGGGCATTTCGCAAAGGACTATAAGAAGGGTTCGATGAAGGGAGGGTGTTATAATTGTGGGCAGCCTGGACACCTTAGTAGAGCTTGTCCTCAGAGGACGGGGCAGAGAGCAGGTGCACCTACAACGCAAGTACATGCTTTGGATGCAGCACCTTCTAGTATTGGACCGGATCGAGGTAATAAAGTCTCTGTAAAAGGTTTGATCTTTTATTTGTATTTTCCTATTCGGACTCTTTTTTATTCTGGAGCATCTCATTCTTCCATTTCTAATTCCTTGGTTGATTGTTTGCACCTAGATATTTCTCTAGTAATAGACTCCATAGTTGTTTCAAACCCCATAGGAGGATCGACACATTTACCCATGATTTGTAGGGGTTTGAAAATTTTTATACTAGGTATAGAGTTTGGTTGTGACGCATATGTACTGGGATTTTCGGGATATGGGATTATTTTGGGGATGGATTGCTATCCACTTATGGAGCGATATTGGACTACGAGAGGAGAGTCGTCAGATTAGCGACATGTAGCGGTAGGACTCTCAAGGTTTCTTGCGACCCACAGGGGTCAGTCATGTTGAGCTTCCTTTATTCCCTAGATTCATCAGTAGGAGAGTTAGATTCTGTTCCAGTCGTTAGAGATTTCCCGGACGTTTTTGAGGAAGTTAGGGGACTACACCCTAAGAGAGAGATCGACTTTAGGATCTATCTGAATGACAATGCTAAGCTAGTGGCATTGCCCGTGAGACATATGACTCCTAGGGAGAGGAAGGAGTTAAGCAAGTAGATCAGTGAGCTATTGGAGAAAGGCTTCATCAGATGGAGCATTCTGAGTGGGGAGCGCCAATCGTCTTCGCTACAAAGGCAAATGGTTCCCTTTGACTTTGTGTAGACTATAGAGAATTGAATAAGCTCACCGAGAAGAACCGTTACCCACTTCCTAGGATAGACGATCTTTTCGGTCAGTTGGTAGGCTCTTCAGTATTTTCTCAGCTTGATTTGGCTACTGGATTTCATCAGCTTAGGGTCGCTGACGATAGCATAGATAAGACAGCATTTAGGAAATCCGATGGATTCTTTAAGTGGATGGTTATGTCGTTTGGGCTAACCAATACCCCAGCCTATTTTTGTAGATTTGATGAGCCATGTTTTTCGAGATGTCCTAAATAAGTTTGTGGTAGTATTCGTGGATGAAATTTTGGTGTTTTCCAAGAGTATGGAAGAGCATGTTATTCATCTTGAGGAGGTTCTTCGTACACTTCGTGTTTATCAGTTGAAGGATAAGTTCTCGAAGTGTCACTTTTGGCGTAAGGAGGTGCGTTTCTTAGGGCATGTAATCTCAAGAGAGAGTCTAGCTGTTGATTCCGCTAAGGTAGTAGCAGTACAAGATTGGAAGGCCCCTAAGAACGCTACCAAAGTTAGAAGCTTCCGCGGTTTGGCTGGCTATTATAGGTAGTTTATCAAAGATATCGCTAAGATTTCAGCACCGCTTACTTGCCTCACTAAGAAGAATACAACATTCGTGTGGGACGTAGATTGTGAGGATTCCTTCACGATGCTAAAAAGGACCCTCACTAGTGCACCAGTGTCAGTTTTACCCAATGAAGCTAAGCCTTTTACAGCATACACTAATGCATGTGGGACTGGTCTTGGGGCAATATTGATGTAAGAAGGAAGGGTAGTATGCTATGGAAGTAGACAGTTGAGGACTCATGAGAAGAACTACCCAACCCATGATTTGGAGCTAGCTGCTATTATTTTCGCGCTCAAATCTTGGAGACATTACTTGCTAAGAGAGAGGTTCGAGCTTTTCACTGACTATAAATCATTGAAGTACCTATTCTCACAAAAGGATTTAAACTTGAGGCAGCAGCGTTGGATGGAGTTTCTAGCATCATATGACTTTGAGATAGCCTATACCCCTGGTAAAGGGAATGTGGTTGCAGATGCGTTAAGTAGGAAGAGAGAAACCCTTAGTCCAATGTTCGTAGAGTGGAAAAGCCTAGAGTTTATTTCCACCTTTGATTTTAAGCCCTCTACGGACATTACCCCTGAATTGTTGGCAGCACCTGAGGTTAAGCCTACCCTCATAGATCAGATTGGCTTAAGGCAGCGAGAGGATTCAGAGCTTATGGATATTCTAGAGAGGATTAGCAAAGAAGAGGTCTCTAGGCATCTCCAACGCTATTCCATAGATAGTAAAGGGTGGCTAAGGAGAGATGGAAGACTTTGTGTCCCCCGCACTGGTGATTTGATGAGAGCAGTTCTAGAAGAAGCACACCATTCTAGATGACTATCCATCCGACTGGTGATAAGATGCATAGTGACATGAAGAGAGTATTTTATTGGAGTGGCATGAAGAAGGATGTAGTAGTGTTTGTTGCTAAGTGTCTTGTATGCCAAAGAGTTAAGGCGGAGCAACAGAAGCCCGACGGATTGCTTCAACCATTGGATTTGCCCGAGTGGAAGTGGGATAGTGTTTTGATGGACTTCATAGATGGTTAACCCTGATCTAGGAAGAGGAATACTAGTATTTGGGTGATTGTAGATCATTTGACTAAGAGCACCCACTTCATTCCGGTTAAGAGTAAGAGGACGACACCTTATTTGGCATCCTTATATGTTCGTGAGATAGTCCGACTTCATGGAGTTCCCTCTAGCATAGTGAGCGATAGAGACCCTATCTTTACTAGCGAGTTTTAGAGGAGCTTGCAAGAGGCTTTAGGGACACAACTTAGATTGAGTACGACCTATCACCCCCAGACGATGCCCAAACGGAGAGAGTTAATAGAGTTCTTGAGGATGTGCATTCTTAATTTTGGAGGAACTTGGGAGAAGCATCTTCCTTTAGTGGAATTTGCTTATAATAATAGTTTCCAAGCTAGCATTGGGATGACACCTTTTGAAACTCTCTATGGAAGACCGTGCACGTCGCCTTCATGTTGGTTGGAGTCTACAGAAAGATTGCTACTTCGTCCCAAAATGATTAGAGAGACGTCGGTAAAGATTGATTTAATTAGAAGAAGAATGAAGACGGTCCAAGATAGGCAGAAATCCTATGCAGACAAGCGGAGAAGGGACATTGAGTTTGAAGTAGGAGACTTGGTTTTCATTAAGGTATATCGACTAAGAAAGGTAGTGAGATTTGGATCAAGTGGGAAACTTGCTCCCAGATTCGTAGGACCGTTCCCCATTGTGGAAAGAGTAGGGAAGATGGCGTATCGGATAAAGCTACCAAAGAGGCTCGCAGGAGTTCATGATTCCATGTTTCTCACTTGAGAGAGTGCTTACATGATTCAGTAGAGGTAGTGGAACCTAGTTAACTCGAGGAGGTTGAAGTGGAGAGAAAAGCATTGGTTCGTCGCATTCCTACCAAGATCGTTGGACGTGATATCAAGAATCTTAGGAATAAGGAAGTCCCTTTGGTTAAGGTGCAGTGGGGAGATAGTATTGAGGACACTACGTGGAAGGCTGAAGAGAAAATATGTATCTCTTATCCATTTCTTTTCGATGGCTCGTTTCGAATTTCCTATTTCCATATATAGTTTTGAATAGGTTCTTTCCTTTAGTATCCTTTGGGAGGCTAGATCTTAGGATTTAACCTATGGATGGTAGGACTGAATGTAAACATGTTACTAGAACATGTTATGTATGATGGACGCTAGTGGTTGCAAGTGTTTGCTAGTGGATGCTAATTGATGCATATATATACACTAGGCACTATTATCTCTTAGGGATTGGCCTAACTAGGTCACTAAAGCATATGCATATGGATGTGTGCTCATTTGCATTTTTATTTTATTTCCATGGTTGCTATAAATGGATGATTAGCATATGATTGTTGCATTTGGATGATGATTGTAGCACGCATATAGAACTATCAGTTGTCATTAGGAATTTGCATTCATTTGGATACATGGCACGGACATGATTGCATAAAAAGGAGGTCGACTGAATTAGTAGACCGCCTAATCTTTTGCATTAGTTAGGGACATTGACACTACACTATTGGCATATATATATATATATATATATATCATAAATTGCATTAGAAAACTTAAGGACAATGGATGTAATGGATGGTGGTTGAGTATATGGTTATAGAATTTGGATGAAAATATTTATTTCATTTTTCTGTCCTTAGAGATTTCGGGAACGAAATCCTTTAAGGAGGGGAGAATGTAACAACCCGAAAATTAAGCTATAATAATTAATTAACGAATTAATTAAATAATAAAATAAGATTGTGAAATTATCAAAATTGGGCCACGAGAGTTGCACCATTGTGTCCATGGTAATTTTCTAGTCAATTTCCGTGTATATTTTGTCAAAATCCGAGCTAAAACGAAGAAGTTGCAAATTAAACAAGAAAACAGAAATTAAAAGAAGAAAAAAAAATATACAAAGTCAGGTCGACCCTAGGGTCGACCCTCACCATAGCTAGGTCGACCCCCAGCATATGTAGGTCGACCTGCATGTCGACCCACCCTTGTATTTAGACGATGTTTCGTCCAGTTTCAACCGATGACATGTTTTGCAATTTCTCTCCAATCTTGTGCGTTCGTGCTTCCATCCGACGGTTCCCAATGAGCCTATGACATGGTTGCACTAGATTTAATCTTCAAATCCAAGGTCTGAGATCCCTAAACTACACTATAAATAAGACCCTAGGCCTAGCTATTTTTCTCATTCAGATTTTCTTCTATTTTGGTTCATTACCAAAGGCTGGACCCTAAATAGAAATTTTTATTTAAGGAGGAAATCTTTTTGATAAAAATATTCTACGCTCTAGAAGTGGATCCAGAAGACCAAGGACTAGAGCTAAGGACCACATGTGAGTGTTTAGTAATTATTTTATATTTTTAAGTAATTTAAAATAATAGGGTTCTCAATAGTTGTAGTTTTTCTGCAATTTTAAGACAATTTTTATATAAGTTATTTACAGTTAATTTTAAAGTTCTTTTCAGTCTATTTTATTTAGCTATTTTATTCAATTATTTACAGTTATTTACAGTTATTTAAAGTTATTTACATTTATTTACATCTATTTTACGTTTGAATTCAGCCTGTAATGTTAGTTTTTTTTATTCCTTTTTACGCGAATAAAATAATAAAAAGAGAATAATTCGCAAATATGGATTAAATAGAATTAAACACTAAATTTACAGAAACAAAATGTAAAATAAGAAAGACTGTAATAAAAAGAAGATAGACTGAAATTGGCAAATTTGAGACATTTGCAAGCATGTTTATAACTGGTGGTTATAATTAAAAAGAAAAACAGAAGAGTAACATTATAACGTTGGTTATAATTAAGCAGAAAGAACAGAAAGGATTATTTTAAAACTTTGACTAAGTTAATAAGCAAATTATAACATAGGTTATAATTAGAAATAACATAAAAGACTTATTTTAAAGACTTATAATTAAATTAATAAGCAAATATAGGAGAGATAACAGAAAAAGGCTTATTTTAAGACTTAGATTAAGTTAATAAGCAAACAGAGCAGAAATAACAGAAGAGGCTTATTTTAAAACTGAAACTAAGTTAATAAGCAAGAACAAAAATAGGGCCCATACCAATAGCATTCCCTTTCAGACTAGGACTGATGGTCTCACAATAGATTAGGTGAGGCTGGGCAGGACCCTTTCAGACTAGGACTGATGGTCTCACAATAGTTAGGTGAGGCTGGGAAACAGGATAAATAAGTGGCCAATAGATAGAAGCTAAAATCGGGGGATTTAGGCAAGGGACGCAATTAGATTTTGTTTGTTAGGACCTGTACCAACAACATTCCCTTTCAGACTAGTATTGATGGTCTCACAAAACACTTAAGTGAGGCTGGGCTGGACACTTTCGGGCTAGGACTGATGGTCTCACAACATATTAGGTGAGGCCGGGCACGCTTATGCTGATAGGGTGAGTAAGAGGTCACAAGAGGGGGGCAATAGTGAGTGTGTACCAACGGTGACCGAGCGTGCAGCATCGATTAGGGTTGTAATTTGCTACTGCGTTCCAAGCGCTAAACAGGTGTCTTTTACTGTGGGACCCACAGGATGGGACTAGCTCATAGTGGCACAACAGAGATAGAAGGCTGATCAACGTGTAGAATTAGGACTTCAGCCTAATTAAAATAGGATTAGAGTTTCAGCCTAATCAAAGCTGCAATCTAAGACAAGTGCAAACAATCCAAAGAATCAAAACAACCAAAGCAAACAGTTAAATAGTATTTATCGCAATTTTATTCTTTCTCTATTTCCTTTCTATACTAGAACTATTGCTAAGTCTATTATCTTTATCTTGCTTAATAATGCTAGTAATTACTTTCACTCACCAGACTTATAGTCTGACCCACTCCTCAATTTCCCCTTCCCCCCATAGGCCAGCAGAGGCAAGGATAGTTGATTTAGATTTGTTGGAGATACATTCCCGGAGTTTTTCATGTATTCTTCTTCTTTTCAGTTTTCTTTTCATTTGGCTTTTGATGTACTGGTACTTATGAGAGGGATGATTATTTTTGTACTCTGATTTTATGAGACTAAGATGTATTTTTCATAAGACATGTGTATTTGGTACTTGAGACATGTGATGTTTTTCAGACTTATTTATGAAGTTTTATTTTGAATAATGAGGTACTATTTAAATGTTTCCACTGTTTATATTTACTTATCTTGTGAATCTTAGAGTCTGTGATGCTTTAGCTATACCTATAATGCACCATATCTTTTAGTGTGCCCTTTTTGGGTATACTAAGGGGTGTGGGGGTGTTTCACGTAGGGCCACGACCATGCTATTCATGTCCACAACCCTAGCCTGGGTGGATTCTTCGTTGAAGTGGTTAACGTACAACTGCAAGCAATCTAAATGCCCTTGCCTGATGTTTCCTAGTTCACTAGCCATCAAGACATGGTTATTAGAAGTGAAGAAACGAGTCTTGAAATTTTCGCACAATTGGGCCCAAGCACTAATGATATTCGGATGCAGTTACAGTAACTAATGGGAGGCCGGTCCTATAAGAGTTGATGGAAAGAGCAAATACTTTGTCTAGCCGGAAAGTTAGCCGACACGGGTAATGAAATTGAAGGCAATAATGTGGTCAGAGGGTTTGGTGTAGGAGGCAAGGCATACCATCTAATAATGCAAGTGTTTAGAATTTACTTGGGGAATGGTTCCCCATTCTTATCGTTAAAGAATGCTCCGCCCCTGCATTTCAGACATGCATTCTATTAAGTTGCCAACGAAGGATATGCATTTCTTCCCTAAGGCCAACATTAGCCTGTTGATAGATGTTATAGCCAACCATGGGCTAAGGACTCAGCCTACTCCTAGGCAGAGTAGGAGATCAACATAGAGATGGAGAATGGTGATGATAGGGAGTGGGAGATCTCTCCTTATGCACAGAGGCTAACTTAGAATATGCGGCCCGCCCTCCTTCTCTCGATCTATTCCTGGCCACACCCCTATGAGGTCGAGAGTGTGCCAAGAGAGTTACATGTGCCCTACCGACGGTAGAGCACCGCCATTGAGGTGGTCAAAAGCAGAAGTTCGTAGACGATCAAAAACTGGTGGTCGTTCCACTAAAAGGGAAAGATGATGCCTTTCCTCTATTGGCGCAGCCACATTGAGGGCGATATCAATTTGGCTAGGTGTTCGCGCTTCATACCTTTTGGGATGAGCCTGAACATCCATGAGCGGTGTTTCAGGCACTATCCTTTCCCGAGCCTCAGCAGTGTTCATGAGATCATAGGCGCCTAGAAGCATGGGTCTATGAGTAGGTACTTCAACTAGGTTATCCGTAGGAGGAGCTGGTGGGACGAAGTTTACAGTCGCTTGGGCATCCAACTTGTCCTTAAGCCATTGACATCATGGGCTAACTTACCCATATTTGATAGTTGTAGCAACATAGTATGCCATATTTCTTTATTGATACCAAGATTGAGTTGGCTAGCACCGACGATAGTGTTTCCATTAGTTTGATCCCCGTTGGAGCTGTTACCTTCAATCGATGGAAGATTGTCCATAGTAACAAGTCAATTCATATTTTTGGAGAGGAGAAAAGTGAAGAAAGTAATAGCTTTAAGGAGTGGCCCTATTTTTAGAGCCAAAATGTTGACTAGAATTTTAACTAACATCAGAATTAGACCAATGCATTGCGAAGAGCAAAAGTTAATGCTAATCATTAGGCCTAAAATGAAAAATGAGGAAGAATGTAAGCAATTAAAGCAAATGACGCCGAATATAGAGTGGTTCGAAGATATAGCTACGTCCACTTTAAAGTTCTCTCACCATATTTCTCTCTTACAATTACAAGGAATTACAAGAGAATAATAAGAAAAAAGAAGCACTTAAGACTAATGAGGTAGCTAACCTTTAGAACTTGTTGTGTGAAGAGCTCTGAATTGTGTATAGTACCCAAAATTCTTATATTTTCCAACCCTTTTAAGGTGGCAGTGCATGTGGTATTTATAGTGGTTGAGATAGACTAGGATGACTAAGATCGTGCTGCAAAATAGATAAGAAGGGCGCCTGGCTGTTGATCTGGTCGCATAGACTAATGGAAGATGGCTATAAAGGTAGAAAGGGATGCGTTGTTGAGAAATATACCAATTTTCCCTTTGTACCATGCATAGGCTTTGCATTTAATGTGCATTAAATGGTGATGGCTTGCTACGCGAGTGGTTATCACTTCAGCCATCTAGCTATAGGGCTTTATGTAGATGGATATAGATCTTGTCATTTACCCTTATGTGCTTACATGGCAATACTATCTAAGACGGTTTGTGGCTGCTGAAGGCTTGAAGGAGACTGAAAGTAGCAAAGGACCCAGCTAGAGAGATGGTGCCTAGTCGGATGTGAGGTGACAGAAAGAGCTAGATATGAATGGTCGAAAGTGGCCATACTGAAGTCCGACCAAGGACGATTCATGCTTGAGATGGCATTATCGAGTCTGCTAGTTGTTTGAGGCAATCTGGAGTAGTGCTGACCAGCGATTGAAGCGATGCTGAGATTGACAGGCTGACTTAGGGTCAGGTTGAGAGTGGGTTTGCATGAGGGAGCCGACCATCCTCAAGTCTGGCATGGCTATACTTACCTTTGCCTTCACTTGATGAAGTGACTATGGGTGTTGCCTAGAGCTAAGACGGTCGGTCTTCAGCTTGATGCCTTGTTGTATGGATGGACTAGTTTAGGACAACCTTGAGCCTGGGTCGGCTTTGATTGGGCTGGAAGATAAATAGTCGGGTCGGCTTTTATTGGGTCAGACCGAGCCTTAATCGGCTTGCTAATTACTTTTTTGGAAATTGAGCAACACATGTACACATATAATAAAGGGAAAAGGTATCAAATATGTTCGGACCGTGCCAAACCCTATACACTCTGGCCAAAGGCTCGAGAACTATTACATAGACAAGACTGCATATTTTCCCCTTTTGGGGGGTCAAGCCCACATGATTCTGTCTCATGATCCTCTCCTGCACCTAAATACTTGTTAGTACATAACAACCATAGCATCCATGCAACCAAATCGAACAGTACAAGCAGAAAATAGTATTCCTACTCATCCATCATAGTAAATCATCTTATTGGGTACTAACAATAATAGAACATAACCATCAAACATCAACAATACTCGATGAAACCCCCGGTTCATCAAATAAGAAACAACATGAATATACTTACCTATATACTAATCATCAACTATAGTAATGCATCATCAGTATAAGTCGTTAGATGTAACTAATCACCCCATAAAAGTGACACAATATCAATCATTAAATGTGTACTAGTCCAACCAACATTACTAAAATGACATCAGTCATCAAATGTGTACTAATCCAATCATCATTATTAACACAACATTAATCACCCAGTAAGCATAATTAACTACACATCATATAGTAGCAATAATGGTAGAATACCACTTAATCATCAAGATGCAATATTATTATTGAACATTAAATATATGTGATAATTACAATCAACAATTAATCACACATTCTACAGCTATCTGAATAATATATTTACGACCATTATCCTCTTAAGTATAAAATCATTTTATTATTGGTCACTATAAAAGTTATATATTTTATTACATCTCAAAACAGCAATACTTCGTTTTAAATGATAATATACTCTTGAAATCCTTTATATTACTTCCATTTCTTCAAATATCTCAAAACATCGTATCTTAAATCAAAAGTATTAATATTTCTCAAATTACTTTTCAAAACAAATAATATTATTATTTTGTGGCAAAATAATAAAATATTTTAAAATTAATGCAATAGTTTCCAAAACAAATTTATTACTATTTATCTCAATATTAAATATTTTATTTAAACCCCAAAACTCCTTTTTATTCCTATCCATTCCAAAATAATAATTATTTAACTAAAAACACTTTTGGAGCATACTTTACTAACATTATTATTATTTTGAAAATATAATCTATTATATTACTCATGTAGTAATAAAAGTATTTTCCGATAAACACCGTAAAACCCATTATTTTGTCACTTACTCAAAATATTGCAATTTTCACAAAACCATATTATTATTTTTGAAATCTACTTTATTCTCTAATTATAAATAATAAACTTTCAAATTCAATTTAAAATATATTTTCCATTATTATTTATGAGTTTCCCTAGAAATTAATATACAATAACCTTATTAAATTTCTCCCATTAAATTCATTTAATTCATTCAATCATTGTTATTTGCAAACATCATCCAAAATTCATAAATAATTTTGTTTATCATTTATTCATCTAATTTTCTCATTATTATCTATTTTACCCTACTAATCATCTTCTAATTCAAATAAAAAATTAATCATAATTGAAAACCCAAAAATACTACAATCAACAATAATTATCCAATCAAGTCGCAACACATCTAAAATATCATAATAACCAAGCGATCGTCCATAGAACACAACATGTATAAATAAATATAACTTTTAATTGATAGATATGTAATTTATAATTTAAAATTCAATTAACTTAATTAATAAACCATACCAACAAGCTTGTGCAAATAGCCTCGAAACTTAGTAAACCCATGGCTAAATCATCCGAAATTCCATACGAGTCAAACTGAAGAAACCGCAAGTGAATCAGATTCGTATAAACAAGATATGGAGGTTAGAAGTTATAAGGGCTAATATGAAAATAGAAGATATGAATGGAATTAATCGTAAATATGCCTCACTACTATAGTACGTTCATCACCACTTTGTCTCCATATAACCCATCATTGATTTGAGTAGTCACCGCCATCACCCAAGACCACTATTGTTAGATCCGAACCCATCATCAGACACAACAAAGCCTATGCCACCCAGCGATACCCATGACCACCACCGAAAGTTCCTCCGATTCCAACCACCATGGACCCGTGCTTGGTTGGAAAATTACAAATTCCATGATTTTACGACCTATCTAGTCGATCCAACCATATGGAAAAACTCCCATCGACGTCCTCTACAAGAATCTACCCTTCGATTGTCAAATAGTTGTTTCACGATCAATCATAAACCCTAGAATGGACAGTCATAGATAAATCTCCAATTTCTTGTCAATTGAAGTGTCGGCAGAAAAATGAATTTTACACATCTCTTCGCTTGTTGGGAGCTTCAAATACATTTATAATTCAATAGGTATCAAACAATTTAAATTTTGAAACAATTTTTTATTAATGAAAATCATTCGCCATTAAAATGGAACTAATAGGAATTTCGAGATTAGGGAAGAGAGACCGATGTGATGGCTACCCTCTATTGGTTCTATGCATCATTTATATAGGAAATGAGGAGGGTTCAGTTATGTGTAACCATTTGGCATAAAAGTGGCTGCGTACCTTATTTAAATACTGTAATGCCTCTATTTTGCAAATCGTAACTCCAAATCTAACAAAATTATATACTAAACCGATTGGCTTGGAAAAACTAACACAACGGTTATAGTACGACCCTCAATTCATCCTTTTATCAAAAATTCATTTTAAATTACTTTATTATTAGCAGTGTCAAATTTGCGAGTTGTTACATTTCTTGATAATAATAAGCATGGTCTTCGTTCCTAGACTTTTGCATCTTATTGCTTAGTATATAAACAAGCCAGTTATGTCTACAGAGTTGAATAAGTTTATTTTACCCACATTTTGAGCATAAGAGTATATAAAAAGATAAGTGAACATTGGATTCATTCTATTAGATTATATTAAGTGTTGACTAAACAGTTTGCCAACCTCGATGTTACGTGGATTTTTGAAGATCCTCGGCCATTGAGCATAAGAAGACGATGTTAGCTAATAAGTAAATAAGACTACTTTTTAGATTGATTTTTACTAAACCTTAGCATTGTTCCTTAAACAAATCCTTGATGGGACGTTACCATTTTGTTGCCCTACCTCTTATGCTCTACACCTCGACCATTCATGTTATTCGATTATTTGGTACCTATCGATGTCTTTGCAGCAGCAACTCCAACAACATCATTCCATCTTATGTTTCCTTTTCTAGCTCTACTTCATTTAACCCTTCCACCTATACCTATAACATCCCTCCATTTTGAGGCCCAAAACTAGCTAATATGAATGCTGCACTCATCCGTAGTTATTAATTCTCAACAAAAAAATGCGGCTATGTTAATCATATCAATAATCAAAAGCATATGAATATGAAAAATTTGCAGAACAGTTTAATAACAAATTTTCATATCTCATTTCGCAATTGATATTTCATGTTCATTACATATTCCCCTTCGTAAACCCATACTCAGAGAAATTATGATTATTACAAAATACTCCAAGAGTGACATATGATGCCCCCTTGGTTGATTAGAGTTAAATAATTGACAATTATACAACTTTTCCATTACATCCAAATAGACAAAACCAAACTATACAATGGAAATAGATAAAGCTCCTAATAGCTAGATTGCCTCATACACGTCTTCGGAAGCTTATTCGTCTAACTAAAACCTGAAAAACCCTTACTCTCAACCTAATCAAATTAATTTTTAAGCAATCGAAAATTTAAGGGGAAAACATAAACTTTGAGTTAGACAAAAAGTCTAGTGTGAATATTAACATACCATATCGAACCAAATAAATATCTAGTGAGACCACGCCGCTATATGGAACGGATTTTTCCCTCACTAGTATCTTAACCAAAATACATTAACCATATACTGAGCTCCTCCATACACAATGGTTAAAACATAATAATATATGATGATATACAAGAATAAAATATACCCTGGATTACCCATCCCAATTTATCTAACCATCTGTCAAAATTTATAGTTTTTCTAGGGTCACTGTGAACCTATTAGTTTTCATGGGCTGAATAATGACCTATCTCAATTCTTAGGGACAACTTGTCCAAATTCATAGTTTTCATGGGATCACTAAAAACCTATTGGTTTCTATCAATAACATCATCCAGACATAGTTTTCATGGGATCACTAGGAACCTATTAGACACTTCCAATAACATTTCTCATGTCATAGTTTTTATGGGATGACTATGAACCTATTGGACCCTTCCAATAACATCTAAACCAGTAATCTTTTGATCAGTTCTAAGCATCCTATACTTCCGATCTACCTGAACTCCTGGATGCAATTCTTCTCACTCAGGAGTTAATTCTATTTATACTCAATACTAGGTCAACCTAGCTAGTTATTCTGCCTCATGTCACCCCAAAATGCAGTTATGGGTTAATAATGATGTGAGTATGACAATAACAATTATGCATAGTAACTGATCAAATAAACAAAAGAGCATATATCATTTATCATTCAATATGTTCAATTAATAATATTTTTATGGCTTATAATTACTTAATCTTAAGTAATATCTTCTTTGGAAATTTCAATTCAAAACTTGGGCTATTTCATAATTAAAATCTTTGAAACATTTTCGTAATGATATATGATTAATCCCCTTTATGTCATATTCAAAATGAGAAAATACATGGTCCTTTAGATAGTTTAAAACGGATCAACGTCGAAGGCATTGATGATGCCAACATAGAAGTTTAAGGCTCTCCGCTTTTAATAGAATAAACCTCATTTCACACGGCATTAAACATATCTAAAATGCTATATAACTTGGAAAATTGTGAAATTAAAAACCCTTATATAATATAGTGTTTTATACAACATATTAGAAAATCAAAGAGTTTGGAGATTAAAATATTAAGTTTTACTCTTAAAACCCATTTAAACAATTCCATAAAATTCCAATAAATCATTATTCTACCCAAACAATGATAAGGTCAACATGGCATATCATATCAACATAAATGAATCAAAGACCCATAGGATTCAAAATCAAACAAGCAAACATGAGATGGTTTCACTGTTATTCACCTTAATTTTGATATTAGAGTTGAGATTCGATGAGTGCTTTAGTTTCCTTAACTTTGCTCTTAAATATCCTTTAGATTTTTCGTGATTTCCCTCTTAGTAATGGCCGGCCTCCTTATATTCTTTTAATTGTTTATGTTTCGTGAAAGTGAGAATGATAGGGGAGAGGGAGGGTTTAAGGTATGTAGGATTTTTCTATTCCTAAATTACCCCTCTTATATATCTACTATTCTTAAGTCACAAAACAACCTTATTAACCAATTAGTTAGTTAATTATGGCTAGACCACGTTGATTATCAAATCTTAATTTCTTATCACACTACACATCACATTATTATATTTAATTTATCTAATTAGATCTCCTGAATAATGTTAATTAAAAATAGGGGTGTTACAGCTTCCCTCCTTAAAGAATTTCATCCTCGAAATTCAGTAAGGACTATATAACAAGCATATCAAACATGCAAACAATGATAGTATATCCTACCAGCTACTAAGTCTATATACAACAATTATAGAACATACCATCATAATAGCTCATGATAAGTATCACCAATCCTGTCATCTGTCTCCCAAGTACAGTCTTTCTCATTGTCACTCCATTGGACATTCTCTAATATGACTGTCTTGTTCCTTAACTTCTTCTCATATCTCGCTATAACCCAAACCGTTCATCTTACAAAAAGTTAGATCCGGTTCTACTGCTAAATCTTCCAATGCTGTTGAAGCAATAGTATTCTATGGATCGTGCACATACGTCCTAAGATGAGAAACATAAAACACATTGTGGACTCCTGCCAAATTGCTCGGTAACTCTACTTGATATGTGAGCTTTTTTATACGCTTCACAATAGGTAATGGTCCAACGTATCTCTGTGCTAACTTTCCTATCTTTTCGAATCGCACCACACCTTTCGTCGGCGATACTTTGATAAAAACTTTATCTCTAACTTAGAACTCTAGATTTTTACGCCTCTTATCTACCTAACTCTTTTGCCTAAATAGAGCTTCTCTCATCCTATCCCAGATTAACTCAATCTTCTCTGTGGCTTCTCTTACCATATCTGGACCAAGGACCAATCAGCCTCCAATCTCTAACCAACATACTGGTGATTTGCATGGCCTTACATACAAAGCTTTGAAAGGTGTCATTCCTATACTAGTCTGATAACTAATGTTATAGGAAAACTCGACTAGATGCAAACGGTCTTCCCACGACCCACCAAAATCTATACACAAGCTCTTAAAAAATCTTCGAGTACCTTATTGACTAGCTCTGTCTACCTATCTGTCTGAGGGTGATAAGCGGTACTCATCTTAAGCTTGATACCTAACACTTTCTATAGACTCTTCCAGATCTCTCTAGTAAAAAATGCATCCCCTCTCACTTACTATACTACTAGGAATCCCATGCAGTCTAATAATATTCTTCATAAACAACTTAGCTAAAATAGTTACCGTCCTGGTTGACTTAACAAGAATGAAATGTGCACTCTTGATCGGTCTATCCACTATGACCCAAATACTTTCATTTTCCCCATTTGACCTTGGCAACACGTCAATAAAATCCATGGATAATGAATCCCATTTTCAAACTGGTACGTCTAAAGGCTGAAGCAATCCACTTGGCTCCTAGTGTTCAACTTTTATTACTGGCAATTTGCACATTGCTTTACCCATAAGCCTACATCCCTCTTCATATCCTCCCAGAAGAAACTTCTCTTCAAATCATGATACATCTTGGTTCTCCTAGGATGAATCGTAAACTTCGATCGATGACACTCCTTAAGAACTTCTCTCCTTAGGTTTCCAACATCCAGAACACATAACCGTCCCTTCTTCCTTAACCATCCTCTCTGGTCAAGACTAAAATCTTTTAGATCATCGATCTCAGTTCCACCTTCCAATCTTCTAATCTTTTCGGCTAATAATGGATCATCTCACTACTTAGAAGCAATCCTTTCAATCAGCATTGGTTAAACTTCCAAGCAAGATAACATGGCTGTACTTTGACTAGAACTAGCAGTCGATCTTAACTGCACACTACAAGTAGTCAATGCTTCCAGATCCTTCCATTCTCTTCAACTTTATTTTCTTTCCCTTGTATATACTCAATACCAAATCAGAAGCTGCCAAAAACTCCATCCACCTCTATTGTCTCATGTTCAACTCTTTTTGAGAGAATAATTACCTCAAAGAGCTATAATCCGTATACAACTCGAATTGTTATTCTAAGAGTTAGTGTCTCCACACTTTCAATGCGAAAATCACCGCTGTCAACTCCAAATCATGACTTGGGTACCTAACTTCATGTGGCCTGAGCTGCCGAGAAGCGTAGACAATTACTTTACCCATCTGCATCAATACAACTCCTAATCCTGTTCCACATGCATCCGTATACACCGCCTAATCTTGATTCCCATCTGGAACTACTAACACGGGTGCATTAGTCAACAAATGTTTCAACTTAAGGAATGCTTCATCACATTTATAAGACCATATAAACTTCACATTCTTTCTGGTTAGCTTAGTTAAAGGCGCTGTTATCTGCGAGAAATCCTTGATAAATCTCCGATAATAGCCAGCAAATCCAAGAAAACTTCTTATCTCAATCACCGTTTTGGGTCTTTTCCAACTGATAACAGCTTCGATCTTAGCTGGATCCACCGACAACCCTTTCTCTGAAACAACATGACCAAGAAACTTCACTTCCTTCTTCTAGAAATGAAACTTTGAAAACTTCGATTTCAGCTGATGCTACTCTAGCGTCTTAAGCACTATTCTAAGATAAATCTCATGATCTCTTTCATCCTTAGAATATATCAAATTGTCGTCAATGAACACCAACACGAACTTATCTAAGTGCTCTAGGAAAATTCGATTCATCAAATCCACAAAGAAAGCTGACGTATTAGCTAATCTGTATGACATCACTAACCACTTGTGCGAACCTTATCTTGTTTGAAACACCATCCATGGAATATTGTACTTCGCCACTCTCAATTGGTGGAACCTTATCACCAAATCCAATAGGGAAAATACTTTGGCTCCACTCTACTGACCAAATAAATCATCAATTCTCGACAAAGGATATTGATTTTTTTACCATCTTTTCATTCAACTTACGATAATCGATGCACAATCTTAACGACCCATCTGGTTTCTTTATGAACACAGTGGCCGCTTCCTAAGGCAAACTGTTTGGTCTAATAAAACTCTTTCCTTCTAAGTCTAATAGCTACACATTTAAATCCTTCATCTCAGTAGGTGTCATTTTGCTAGGTGGTTTACTTACCGGTTCGACTCTGTAACCAGCTCAAAAACATATACAAATTCTCTTACAATTAAAAACCGATTAAATTCGTCTACTTTGTGGCTCCCAATAAAGCACAAATTCCTGACTCGAATTCTCAGCTGAGTATACTATTCGATCAGGGTGTCTCAATGATATTTTCCCATCTTGGCAAAATATCCTAGCATCATATTGTCTCAACCAATCCATACCCAAAATAATCCCAAAACCCGCAAAATCAAATACATACAAACTACAGACAAAAGTATAACATAGCAACTCAAACCCCAGGTGGTCACATCTCATCCCCAGAGTTGCGTACCCTCTTATTGGATTAGCTATCTTTATGGAAGTAACAAGTTATGATGGTTCTAAACATAACTTATCTAGCAAACACTGAGAGATAAATGAATGTGATGCACCAGTATCAAACAATACTCTAACCAGTATGCTATGAATCAAAAGCATACATTCCATCACTGACTTTCCTTTCTTAGCTGTAATTGGTCTAGAAGATGATGGCTCTAAAGCAAAAACTTTTCATTTTTCGGCTCTGAGCAACTCTGGAAATTGATTCTTGTAGTGCCCTATCTGATCACAAATGAATCACTTCACACTTTTCCTTTCTACAGCCTTCTTCCCTTTACCAGTCCAACACTCATGAGCATAATGTCCTTTCTTGTCGCATTTGAAGCAGACAACACCAACTTTCCCTTTCTTTGAAGCTCTGACCTTTTGAGCCCCTTTTTTCTTAAATAACTTCCTCTTCTTTCCTTGGGAATTTTGAGTCTATACTGACTTACCCTTCCCAAAAGTAGAAAGCATTTCTTCATTTCAGATAGTCATTTCCACCAATACGTTCGATGGATCTCTGAGATGCGGCATTGTCGCCCTAGCAATCTCCAGCCTCAACCCCCGGATAAACTTCTCATTTCTCTTAATCACCGTGTCAATAGTAGTGTATCCATGTATAGGTAGCTCATCAAACTTAGCAGAATATTCCAATACCGTCATATCCCCTTGCTCCAATTCCATAAACTTCCTAAGTAAAGCAGACTTGGCTTTTTCAAACAAAAATCATTCTTCGAATCTCCTTCGAAAATCCATCCAGGTCAACTCCTCCTAAAGTACTTCTACGGTAACTCCATTACACCAGAATAAAGTGGCTCCCTGCAACTGCCTCAAAGCCAATCTCCTTTTCTGGTCATCATTCAGACCTAACAACAACAACAACAACTAAGCCATTATTCCTAAACAAGTTGGGGTCGGCTAGAGATGGAACCCAAAACTAAATGGCAAAGTCAATTTAAAAGTCATAATAACAACAATACCAATAATGAAAACCATGATAATAATACTAAAATAAAATCAAATAAGTAAACAAATAATAATGATAATAATAATAACCAAGTAAAATAAAAATAAGGATTAATTAATTATATATATATATATGTATATATATATTAAAAACCATGATGATGATAATAATAATACTAATAGTAATATTGACCGAAGACCAAACACTACGTCTTATGCTCCTATTTACTAGTCCTATACTCTAAAACTTATAACACTACCCTTAAGCCAACCCTAAGCAAAAAAAAACTTCTAGCTCGTGGTTCTGGTACGTGGATCGCTAACTTCCATGGGCTCCTATTCAACACCAGCTCTTTGGATATATTCCAATCCTTTAAGTCCGTTTTTACTACTTCCTCCCATGTCAACCTTGGTCTACCTCTATCTCTCTTTGAGAATTCGACGTGGTCTATAATTCCAGCGCGCACAGGAGCCTCGGGAGGCCAACAATGCAACAGCTAGTTTTCCACTTCTTTCGCATTCGTAGTCCCTAGAAAAGGCTTCCCCCTCAGACTAGTGTAATCTTAACTCAGCTTAGCATAGTTATTACTAACTACCGCTATGGGATTAACTCCTCCTGCATTAGCAACATTTCCTCCAGCTGCTCCTATAGCTGCTCCAGCTTCCATTAGATTGATGAAGAAATAATACTAGCCCCTATATTTGCTGGTGGGGTCACAACACCTACACTGGCATTTGTATTTTGATTAGCACTTGCCTATTGACCCTGGTTCCTCCTCGTGTTAGGCCGAGCATTTCCATTGGTTGTGGTGCTTCTGCCACTGAGATTCACTCTTCCATTTCTTGCCTCCATATATTTCTTTCTCGTAAATCTACATACGAGCCTTAGTAAGATACAGAAGAATATCTTAAGAGAAAGGGGAGAATACATACTTATATATATAGCAAATACAAGTACATTGCTATAGCGTTATCCCATACCCCAATCTTATTCTCTGATTCATTAGGATTATGTTTTCAAAAACTCTTTAAGTTTAAAATTCATTTAATCATAAACATATGCTCTGATATCAACTTGTTACATCCCCCATTCTGAGGGACCAAAACTAACTACTACGGATGCTGCAGTCATCCATAGTTATTGATTCTCGGTGACAAAATATGACTATGTTAATCATATCAATAATTAAAAGCACATAAATATGAAAATATTTTGACACAGTTTAATAATAAATTTTCACATTTCATTTCGCAAATGATATTTCATATTCATTACATAATCACCTTCACAAACCTACGTTCAGAGAAATTATGATTATTACAAAATACTCCAAGAGTGACGTATGAAGATGCCCCCTGGTTGATCAGAGTTAAATACTTGGTAATTATACAACTTTTCCATTACATCCAAACAGACAAAATCAAACTACACAGCGGAAATAGATAAAGCTCCTAATAGCTAGATTGCCTCCTGCATGTCTTTGGAAGCTTATTCGTCTAACTGGAACCTGAAAAACCCTTACTCTCAACCTACTCAAATTAATTTTTACACTCGAGAGTTTAAGGAGAAAACATAAACTTCGAGTCGTTTGGTGTGAATAATAACATATTATCTCGAACCAAATAAATATCTAATGAGACCACGCCACAAAGCGGAATGAGTTTTCCCCTCACTATATCTTATCCAAACTATATTAATCATATACTATGCTCCTGCATCCATAATTGTTAAAACATAATAATATATGATGATATGCATGAATGAAATATACCCTGCATTACCCATCCCAATTTATCTGACTATCTGTCCAAATTTATAGTTTTTCTAGGGTCACTATGAACCTATTAGTTTTCATGGGCTGACAAATAACCTGTCTCAATTCTTAGGTACAATCTGTCCAACTTCATAGTTTTCATGGGATCACTAAGAACCTATTGGTTTCTACCAACAACCGTCCAACCATAGTTTTCATGGGCTTACTATGAACCTATTGGATTCCCCAGTAACATCCCTCAATTCATAGTTTTTATGGGATCACTATGAACTTATTGATTTCCCTCAATAACATCATCCAGACATAGTTTTCATGGGATCATTGGGAACCTATTAGACCCTTCCAATAACATCTAAATCAATAATCTTTGGATCAGTTTTGGGCATCCTATACTTCTGATCTACCTAATCTCCTGGATGCAATCTCACTCACTCAAGAGTTAATTCTATTTATACTCACTACTGGGTCAACCTAGCTTGTTATTCTGCCCCATAACACCCCAAAATGCAGTTATGGGTCAATAATGATGTGAGTATGATAATAACAATTATGCATAATAACTGATCAAATAAACACAAGTACATATAGCGTTCATCATTCAATATGTTCAATTAATAATCATTTTATGTCTCATAATTACTTAATCTTAAGTAATATCTTCTTTGGAAATTTCAACTCAAAACTTAGGCTTTTCATAATTAAAATCCTTGAAACCATTTTCATAATGATATATGATTAAACCCCTCTAAGTTATATTCAAAACAAGGAAATACAAGGCCTTTAGATATTTTAAAATGGATCAACGTCGATGGCATTGATGATGCCAACATAGAAGTTTAAGGCTCTCCGCCTTTAATAGAATAAACCACATTTCACGCGGTATTAAACAATGTCGACCTCCATCTGGGTCGAAGAAAAAACTTAAGGACAAAACCTAAAACTTTTATAAGTTATATGGCTCACTGTCGAAGATATAGGGTCATCGACCCTCTAAAACATAGGCTTCTTCGCCCCTTTTAAAACAATTTGAGTTGACATAAAAACAAGCCTCTTCGGCCTTAAAAGATTAAGTGCGACGTCGTAGACATGAGGCATCCACTCTAAAACATAAGGTCATTGACCTTGATGCACATCGACCCATAAGACCCTCGATGGCGTTATAATTTTTTTTCACTTAAGTTACTTTAGCTACTATAGTGCTTTTTATATAGAGTCAAATACATAATAAGCGGTGTCATAACCTTGATTTGGAAAACAAACGAAGAGATAAAATGCAGCGTCATTTAAAATAGTGATGAAGACATGCGATGTCATCGACGATGACATTTAGCTTTTAAACTCTTAGTAGAATTACGAGAAGGCAATGCCGCCATTCATGGGTTGCCGCCATTGTCTACTTCGAGGCAGTTGGAATCACTCCATAACCACTTATGTAGTTATCCTATGCCTCCCACCTCGTCGACGTCGGCATTCATGAAGGTGTTATTACTTAAGGTCGATGAGGATATAAGCGGCATGGCATTAACGCAATCATAATGAAAACTGATTTATTTCTAGTTAAAGAAAGTACTTTTTACCAAAGCTTAACCTTCTGTCCAATTTCTATTAGAGAAACAAAATCTTTTAAAAAAATACTACAGCATATCATTTACAAGTTCCAAAATATATAACAAATAATTAATTAATATCCTTAATTAATTATCCTTTTAAATGCTCATTCAACATAATAATTTCATAATAAATCATAATTACTTGGGAAAAATCCTATAAAATCACAGAAATTCCAAAATATCCTTCCCTTTATCACATAAATGTTTTGGAGCCAAACACTATATTTTATTATTTTAAATAATTAAAACCTGGAATTAAGCTATTTCCTTCTTAGGAATTTAATAAAATATTCTATATAACCCGGAAAATTATGAAATTAAAAAAACATCTCCAAAATAATGTTTTATACAACATATCAAAAAATCAAAGGGTTTGGAGATTAAAATCTTAGGTTTTACCATTAAAACCCATTTAAATAATTTCATAAAATTCCAATAAATCATTATTCAATCCAAACAATGATAAGATAACATGACATATCATATCAACATAAACGAATAAAAGACCAATAGGATTCGAAATTAAACAAGCAAAAGTGAGATGGTTTCATTATTACTCACGTTAATTTTGATAATAGAGTTGAGATTTGATGAGTGCTTTAGTTTCCTTAACTTTGCTCTTAAATCTCCTTTAGATTTTTCATGATTTCCTCTTAGCAATGGTCGGTCTTCTTATATTCTTTTGATTGCTTATGTTTTGTGAATGTGAGAATGATAGGGGAGAGGGTGGGTTTAAGGTATGAAGGGTTTTTCTATTCCTAAATTACCTCTCCCATATGTATATTATTCATAAGTCACAAAACAATCTTATTAACCAATTAGTTAGTTGATTATGGCTCGACCATGTTGATTATCAAATCTCAATTTCTTATCACACTACCCATCACATTATTCTATTTAATTTATCTAATTAAATCTCCTAAATGATGCTAATTAAAATTAGGGGTGTTACAACACCAAAGCTATGTTCTCTAAATTGAGTTGGTGAAATCCTTCCTTCATCATGATCTCTCGCACGAGATACTTCTCCAGGAACATATTCACCTTGAGGGGGTTGCCTTAAAATTTTGAATTGTTGCCTCCACTTTTCATCAATGTTTGGGGAGTTATTGCCATTGTTTGGTTTACTCCAACGATAGTTCCTTCACACCAATTCTTCCTAACAACAACATTCAATGGAGGTTATGTGCGAGATCTACCAATATCACTCTGATCCATAGTGCTACCCCATCATAGCCCACTCCTCTACTTGTTTGCTTTCCAAGGTTCTTTTCTAGACCCATTTATCCGATATACTAGATGACTAGATGACATTAATCAAATCCAAGTTTCTACAAAGATCTAGCTCATATATATAGTTTCTTAGTGAAAGAGCCATAAATTATTAACTAGAAAGTTGGTCAATATTATCGCAATGAAAAATAAGAACCAACAATTTGGAGCGTGATTTCTGATTTATGTTAATTTGTGTATTATAACCTCTGATTCGTTCATAATGAGTTCTATATATTAATATTTTAGATTAGAATATATTAAAAAATAGCAGAAGAAAAGCGAAAAAGAACGAACACAGGGTTTTATAGTGGTTTAGCTATGCATGTCTCCACTTTAATAAAATCTAATTACATATTTTCACTAGTTTCCAGAGAGATTTACAACTAAAAATTTGAAATCAAGGATAGATCTGAGTTAGAAAATATGTAAAGTCTCTTCTTAATGAAAAGGAATTGATCACTTTGTTGTTACATGGATGAGATATTTATAGGTGTAGAGAGAGATATTTAGGGCCTTAATTTGCTCAACTTATCTCTAGAAATTTTACCGAGGAAGATCCAAACAAATCCACAAAAAGCTACAAAGGATTAGGGTTTCATTGACTCAGCTTATATGGCTAAGACCCTATCAATCATTACCAATTGATGGTCTATCGATCGACAAACTTGCATCTACCCCTCGTTTTACTTTAAGTGATACCTCTTGGCTAGCAACCCACATTAACTTCATGGCATAGCTTCAGACTATGATTTAAGGAAAGACTCTATTGAGTTGTTGAAATTCATCTAGCTTGTCGATATGTACCGATCGATACTATTGACCGGTAACAACCATTGCATTTAGCCAATTTCTTGAACTTTTTTCTTTGTATCATCTTGCAACCCCTTGCACTTGATCATTCATGAGCTTTGCATCCCTTCCAACATCATTATGTGGTTCAATATCATCAAATCTTCGAGTGTGAAAAACAAGGATAACACCAACTTATGTGAAAAATCTAAATATATATAAGTATTTTATATCCATATTATATATGTATATAAACAATTGTGTATGTGTGTATATATTCTACCTTTATATAATTATTTATATTTATATATTTAAATAATAATTAAAATATATACATATACATATATTTATATGTATATGTATATGCATGTGTGTGTGTATATATATATGTATCATCAATCTAATGCAATTTATGATATTTAAATTTTTTATTATTAACTAAAAAATTTAGCTCGGCCTTTATATGATCTATCAATATAAAGATTTATTTCACCATTAATTTTTGAATTAATTATGCAATCTAAAATTTTCATATGAATTTTAAATTAAAAGACATTTAACTAGTCAAACAAATATATATTATAACACCTATAAATTAATAAATAATTAATTAAAGGAATAATTGTAAGAATAAATATTAAAATAATGATATATTGTGATAAGTATTTAGGTGTACATTTACTTACCAATATGATCACATAAAGAAACCAACTAAAATGAATTAATTGAAAGGGATATGGTAGGGTAACGTCCCATAAAGGAGAATAAAACCTTTTCAAATTTTTTCATTTGTTCCTCTCATTTAATTCTACACTCAAAAAAATTAAAAATTAATCTTGAAGCATTTAATGTTGGTAATGGTCTAAGAAGAAAATAAAAAGGTAATTAGAAATGTCAATCAACTAAGAAATCTAGGAGAGTAATATATTCTCTAATCCCATTTTCCTTCGTAAGTATCTCATGACTGAATTAATGACGAATATTTCTTGTGCCTCTTGTTATTTAAATGATCCTAAAATTTAATATGAAGTTGAAAACTTATTATCTAAGATGGGTTTTTATATACAAAATTATCTCATAAGTAAATAAATTGATATGAATTATTTGAGAATCGAATAATATATAAAATGATTAGAAATGAGGAGTTTGAGAGATTTGTGAAAGAAAATACATGTAAATATTTTCTATTATTTTCTAGGAATAAAATAAGTGATTCCTAAAAGAAAATACTCTTGGTCGAAGGGATATTTTTAGGTGCCAAAAGGCAAATATACGGGGTTGGGAGGTGATCTAACCTAATAAAGTGTTTAATAATTGGTCAATAGAGTAGATCTATTATTTGTGCTGAACCTGAAAGGAAAATACATAACAATGGTAAGAAAAGACAAAGTCAAATGAATCAAAAGTCAACACTTGTAAAGTTAATGACAAACATGTAGAAGATGATTTCCAACATGTATTGAGAGGCAATAACGAAGGAAGTGGAGCCGAAATGAGGGTATATTAATTGGAACCTTCAATACAAAGACGTTAATAGAAAGCTAAGTATAAAGCTAGGCTTGTTAAACCGAAGGTATTGGCTGAAGGCCAATGGGAGGATGAGGGTTATAAGGGAATCACAAACAAAAGAGATGAATTTCAAAACCTAGAATTAAGAGTACCTATGTTAACTAATTAAAACTTTAAAATAATAATATCATGCACTAAATATCAAAATTCCTTTTATTATTATTTATCCCAAAATAATAATAATTTAGTTTAAAATAATCTAAAAAATACCCCTTATTATTACTATTCTCAAAATATCTCAAATTCTACTACTTTAAATATTAATAATATTATATCTCCATAAATCCCATAAAATAGTCATATTATTATTTATTTAAAAATAATAATAGTTTATCAAAAATCATATTGTTAAGTATTAAATTTCACTTTACTCATAAATAATTATAATTTCCTTAAACTCACTTTTAAATAAATTTTTGCTATAATTTACGAGTTTCCTTAAAAATTCATAAAAAATAGTCTTACTAGATTTTACATATTAATTTCAATACGAATTGTTACTACAGTTATCTACAAATATCAACATAAATTATTAATAATCTTATTTACACCAAGATCACACGTTTTTACTTATTCTCAATTTAATTATTCATTCTTCCCGAATCTATGAATAATTAATATATAGTATCCATCATCCAAAATTGCAACAATTAAATAGATAAACAATCATATCATAATATATATCATACCAAAAACATACATCACTGCATTTGAACTATCATCAAAACGGGGTATAATATATCTCAACAGCTATATGTATATAAGAATTAATACCTATTTAATATTTAGGATATAAATACTTATGACCATTGAATCCCACCAACACACTTCTACAAACATCTTCCAAAGTCAGTAGCCAATACGCTAAAAATGTAACGACCCAAAAATTTTACTCCATTAATTTTAAATTGATTAAGAATGGATTTTTAATTGAAAAGTAAATTGGATATCATGTTTATAACTGCTGCGAAGGTCTTTCCAAACTGGTCAGTATGGTATATAATTTTGATGGACTTGGAACTATAGTTTGTGAAATAGAGGTGTTACAATGTACAAAATGAAGTATGCAACCACTTTTGCGCCAAACGGTTACACATAATTGAACTTGTCTCGTAGCTTATATAAATGATGCTTAAAAACCCTAGTGGGCAACCATCGGATTAGTTTCTCTTCCCTAATCCCAAATTTTCTCTTAATCTCATTTGAATGGCGGATGATTTTAGCTAATTACAATTTCTTTAAAGTGTCTGATACCTATCAAATTTTTTTTGAAGCTCTTAACGAATGGAGTCGACGGTTGGTGTTCGTATGCTAAAAAAGTGCTCGAGTCAACCAAAAATCAAGGCCAAAATTGCTGATTGGGGAACCTATGGTGGTGAATTGTGGGTTTTCAATTTTGGTAGCGATTAGCGAAATTGGAAGCATGGTTGTAAAGAGCCTGAGGAGGGGAGTTAAACGATGGTGGTTGCATGTAGTATAATGGTCGAAATTTACAGCAAATTGCAACTTAGAGTTTTTTTTGAATGACAGTAGCAACATTTAGGTAACCATGGCGGCATTTCTGGGGGTGTCATGACATGCTCAGTCACTAATGCAGGCGAATGGGTGGAGATTGGCAGTGGCGTGGGCATCTTTGGTGATGCAAAAAAGGAGCAAAACATGATCAAAGTTGTGGTAGGAGGAGCACGGAAAAGATATCGGGCGTGATAAGGACTTGAGAAGAAAGTCAGTTTTGCACCTTAGTTCTTTTAATTTTTACATTTACAAACTAGACCCTAAAACTTCTAACCTTTGTAACTTTTTCATACGCTCTCTATTTCATGCATGGTTTCTTCTGTTAGACTTATGGTGGAATTCTGGACAATTTGGCTCTTGGTTTGTTAAGTTTTAAGGCTGTTTAAAAAACAATTTTCGTATGGTTTATTTACTTTAAATAATTAAAGTTTAATAATATTAAATGCATGTACATTGATGAAAATTGATATTTATTTATGTTTTATAATGATTGTTTTGTTTATATGATGTTATGGATATGTTGTGTCTTGGTTTGTGGTTGTTTTTTCGTTGATTTATATTGCCAGATGTTTAATTATAATTAACTATGAGATTGAATGAAGAATTATTAATTGATAGAAATTTGAGGAAATGATGTAACTTTAGAATATATGGATAAATAATAAGAATGGGATTATTTACAAATTTTTGACTGGCTTGTAGATAACAATAATTTAACAAATATTTATTAGATTTAAAAAGAGTAATTTAATTGGGTTATTATTTATGAATTCTTAGGAAAACACATAAATAATAACAAAAAATCTATTCTGAAATTGGAAGATATATTTTGATTTATAAAATTAAGAGGAATTTCATAATTACTAACATGGTTTTGGTAAAATTGTATTGTTTTGAGTAAATAACAATATATTTGATTCTATGCTATATTAGAGGTAAAATGTTATTACTATTATTGTTTGGTTAATTAAAAAAAGGATAATTGGAATAATAATAATAATACTAATAATAATAATAATGTGTTTAAAGGTGTTTTGATTTAAATTATTACTATTTTAAGATAAATACCAATAAAAGGAGGGTTTTGGAATATAATATAAGATATTTTTATTTTTGAGGTAAATAGTAATAAATTGAATTTGGAAAATATTTAATAGTTATAACATATTATTAATTTGACGTAAATTAATAATATTATAATTTTGAAAGTAATTAGATGTGAGTTGCTTCTTTTGCCTAAAATACGATGTTTTAAGGTATACGAAGAAATTGAAGTATACTAACAGGTTATTGAATTAAATTATCATTTTAGGAAGATTATTGTTTTTTCAAGATGTATAAATAAAGGTAATTCTATAATGAACAAAAATAAAAATGATTTATACTTAAAAGAAGATGGTCGTAAGTATGCTATTTGTTGGTTTTAATTATCACATATGGTTGATATTTGATGACAATATCACATTTCAATGAGTGTGTGATATTCTACCGTTATTAATACTAAGAAATGGGTTGTTGACTATGGTTCTTGAATGATTGATGTTGTGTTACTAGAATTGATTTGTTAGTGTAAATTTGATGGTATTGACGTGTGTTACTATTGTGGTGTGTTTAGTACACATTTAATGACTTATACTTACTTTGACGATGTGTTACCACAGTTAATGGTTAGTATGCATTTAAGTATATTTGTGTTGTTATCATTTTCCTCATTGATGATTAGGGTTAGAATTGAGTGTTGTTGATGTTTGATGGTTGTGTTATTATTATGTTACCCTATACGATGATTGGTAGTGTTGATTTGGTAAGTGTAGTTTTTCCTGCTTGCATTGGTTGCATGGATACTATGGTTGTTATATGTAAACAAGTATTTGAATTCATGAGAATAGCAGGAAATAGAACTACAAGGGTTTAATCCCGAAAGGGTATGTTGGCAATCATTTTGTATGCAATAGCCCACGATTTCCTTATGGTCAGGGTGTTTAAAAATTGGCATGGTCAAAACATAGTCGACACATTTTCCCTTTATTATATATATTTATGTGTATTTTTAAGTTTGTAGGTGGAAGCAAAGGAGGAAATAAATAATCTAGAATAGGTCTATCTAAAGATTATTTAGTATATCTCTAGCATCATATTTATATAGTTGTTTTAATTTAGTGGTTAATGTATTGAAATATGTATATTATCTGATGTATTGAATTTACGTAATATTTAATTGTTGAAATGATATGTATATATATATGTATGTATGTTTAAATTCCACTATGTTATTTTCCTTTTTATGTTTATTGTTTTAGATTTTTTTATATACCCACGGTCATTGTCTTTAACACTTGAATTGAGTTGTAAGCGTATTAAGACATCGTTTATTATTGATTTTAGATGTTAAAAATAATGGACCTCACATATAATATTTGGGATTTCACCATTGATCAAACAAAACAAGCTGAGCGTGAAACGAAGATCGTATACAAAAGTTATAGCAATTAGAAGCTGTAGGGTTTAGTTTGTAAATAATAAATTTTAAAGGATGCAAATGAAAAGTTACATCAACGTGTTCTCCATCATGATAAAGTTGATGTCGCAACACATAACACTTGTCGTTGCCTTCTCACCACGTCGGATCAATGTCGAACGACAACACGCCGTCACCCTCTCTCCACCACGACTGATGCCGCTACCATATGATGTCGGAATTCGCTGCAATTGTCACCTCTAGTCAAAACCATAATCAAGTTGAAATTCTTTAGGATCTAATGTGGTGTAAATTTATTCCAACTATATATACATACATACATATACATACATACATACATACATATACATATATATATACATAAGTAAGTAATGTAACATACTATTTTATTAGGATTTTTTAACTGGTTCGGACATCCCATCTTACGTGTAGCCCCTAAGCTCCCTAAGGAATTTCACTAGCAACAATCCTCACTTCACCCGAAGGAATAGGTTTACAACTGCCAGATCTATAACGACCTGAAATTTTCGACCCCGAAAATCGACACTAATACGTTCACTGTATAGAGTGCTGAGCAATCGAGTGCTGGAAATCCCAGACTGTTAGGGTTAAGAAGAAAAAGAGATAGAAGAAGAAACAGAAAAAAACATAAGCACAGAATCTCACAATCGCAGCGGAACAAATATAATATCAGATAACAGCATTTACACAAAGAAGCTGAAATTGTCAATTTACATACAATATATTAGAGTACAACCATTCCCAAACAAACTGGACAGTTGTAACAGCCTGTCCCAGACTACTATCAATATAATCTCAACTACACAGCGGAATATATATAGCTAGATACACAGAAGCCTCCTGCTCCAGGCCTTCCTCCAAAATACGTCAAAGCTACCTGAATCACTTGGCTACTCATAAAAATTTGAGTACCCAAGAGTTTAAGAAAATAGAAAATAAACTCCGGGTTAGACATGGGTCTGGTGTGAGTAAACGGTTAAGTTGTTTAACTTGAAAAACTTTTGAAATAAAAGGTATCTCGTAAAACTCATCGCACATAAACACGAATAAGTTTTTCCCTTACGATAACCAAAACATTTGATAGGAAATCTAGTTATATTACAATAGTGTCTAGGGTTTTTAATATAAAATAGGAAATGGCTGGAATGCTTACATCTCACGTTCCAACATAGTTGGGCACAATCAAAACCGTACGGGCACTTATTGGAGATTGGATTCCATACAATGGCAGGGCTACTGGGGTACCGCCCGTCACAGTACGTGGTCTAGATCACCGTACCGAGGATCCACCCTGATCCCCTGCAACACAAGACCGGAGCTACCCCTTACTGGATAGTCCGAATAAGACAACCCTGTAGTTGGCGTGACCAACCTCCCACTAAGCCAGACACTAAACCCTAAATCGATGTCGATGAACCGCCTCGACGAATAATAAACTCTGTAACCATTTTCCCAATGATCTCCAACCTTCAAGCAACCTTTGACCTCAAGCACGACCTATAACTCGACGTCGTTCGTCGGATATTGACGAAAATCCAAAACCGTTCAAGTTAAGAAATCTCCATATTTACAAACTTAAAAATCGGGAATTGATTATAAAAATTCATCATTTCTAAGCATGATTCCAAATACACAATCAAAAATTGAGATTAAGAACATCAAAATTTTCTGATTTGAACAGTTTACACTGTAATTTCTTATTTTTGAAATATTTAATAAGTATTTTCACTTGAAATTATTTTTAAAAATAATGTTACATTCATATACACATTTTATCTTCAAAGATCTCACCCTAACATTGATTATATGAAGAGCAATTGAAAATTATTTGTGTTGTTCTTGAGTCTGTGATCACTGTAGAGGCTATTATACATACACACAAACATGCACACAAATATACAGTGTAATTCGAACTATAATCCAGTTAAAATCATCCATGCAAACCATATTTTCCTTATCACTACATAGATTTATCACATGCATTAGGATAAAACAGATTTAAGCTTTTAAAAAAAAGGTTTACTCACCTGATTATTTTTGAAACAGAGGAACAAGCTTTTGAAAACTGGATAGCACTTGATTTTGAACATCTTGAATTTGATCTGAAACTTGATGTTGAAGCTGATAGTTGATTTGAATTGCAACTTGATTTACTTGTTTAAGTTGAGTTTGAAATCTTGAATTTGCTTAGGTTGAAAGTTGAAAGAAGTTGTTGTTTGATTTTATTTTCAGTTTTTATTTAGTAGATGAAAGAAAGGAAGAAAGGGGTTGAGAAATGAATATGGAATAGTTTGAACTGTAAAACAGCCTTCTCTAAACACTTTATTGTTATTAATATTTAATTTAAAAGAAAACCATTGCCACTTGTCTTTGCAAGTTATACTTAGCTTACAAATGTTTAATGCATGTATTTTTAGCTTACAAATGTCCAAACCTATATTTAAATATTTTCTTAAGTTTTTATTAATATATGTTTATATTTTAATGTTTATACTAATTATGTTTATCTCATGTAATTCCAAAGATATATATATTAAAGCCTTTTACTTATTCTTGTATAAATTTTTTAAAAAGAAAGTATTTTAAACCTCTTTATTAAATCTTATTTCAAGCTTAAAATATTAATCTTTAGTGTTTTTGAAAATATAGAATTTAACTTTAAATATCTTTGAAAATTATTATATTGAATTTAAACCAAAGCTTCTTATTCACAATGTATATAAATATATATACATTATAATTAGAAAACATTCTTATTTGTTTTTGAGAAGATAAATTTACCAATTTAAATAATTATAAAAGAGATAAATATTTATATCCGGATATTTTTAATTATCAGAATTTATTTGTCCCACTTATAAATCAGTATTTTTAATAATTTAATCTAGTTAATTACCAATTAACAGATGTCTAAAAATCCAGGTTATCATATTCCTCTCCCCTTTAAATCTTTTCATCCTCGAAAAGGAACAAAGGAAGAATTTTAATAAAATGTTTATTATCAGTTAAATTATTCTTAAACATTTTAACTCTTAACTCTTTTTATTTAAAATTTTAAAATAGTTTAAAATTCTACATAATATTGCCAAAATAGTTTTATAAAAGTACTTTTTATAACTCGATGTCTCAACAAGTCCATCCTTGTTCTCACAGAAATTCGGTCATACGTTGATCATGCGTAGGACTGAAAATCTTGAAGTACTTGGTAAACCCGTTTTCAACACCTAGTGAAAATTCTTGGAAAATATTTTGGTGAAAATATAGAAAACATTTTATACTATATACATATAGTATCTTTCGAATCATACTCTTTATATGAATCACATATAAATCTCCTTTACACAAAATCGATATCTCAAAATCGATAATTCTCATACTTGGCTTTCCAAATTCCCAAAAATTGATTTTTCCAAAATCAAAAGCCTTTCAAAATCAATGGGTTCCAAAAACCTTTTTCCCCAAAATCATTCTTATAAAATCATTTATATATATAGATATTATATATAAGTTTATTCTTCCAACTTTAAAATTCTTTGGATCACTTCATACTTATATAAATTCCCTCTTTATACTTCAAATATATTTTTTTAAAATCTTTTCTTCTGGCTATATATTCAACATGGGGCATTTATCATATAGAACAAATATATATAACTTTATTTATGCCAAATTAAATATTCAAGTTTGATTTCCCTTATAAAGTTATTTACCCCCAAACTTACTCTTCATAAAGTGCGTTCCAGTTATAGTGATATCCAACTTCCACTCATATTCATCATATATTTTTCAAAATAGACTTTTCCTTTCAAAAATCATTTTTACTTTTCTTATCAAAATCTCCCATATCTATTTCATTCAAGCACGTACGATGTACATGTATCATTCGTATGCAATATCAAATTCGATCGCTCACTCGATCACACAATTTCAGTTCTAAACTAGTATCGTCCACCTGACTTCCTAGTGCGGACTCAGATCTGGTTTCTTGATCAGAAACCGTCATTCTCCTTGAATAGCCATAACTATGATAGAGAATTTCCAGAATCAATCAAAACTCCATATCCAGGGATCGCCGTCGAAATCGAGTGAAAAAACCCAACTCGGATCGATATACTATCTCGAAATTCTATGCTCGAATCTAGATCAAATCATTATGCGAATAGAATAATATACGTACATCCTACGTATTTATCTTCATTGATTATTAGCTAAATCAATTCTCTTTTTATTCACCTTCATTTTGATTGTCATTCACTTATTCACAATTGCTTCCATTTCCATTTGGGTTATTACTTCAACTCTTATCTCAATTGGTATTTAAATATAAATAGTTTGCACTCAGACCGGCTTGAATTTAGAAAATAGCTTTAAAAGTTTAAAATAGTTAAGTAGCTGTAAAATAGTTATTAGTTGTATTATAGCTGTAGAATAGTTAAGTAATTGCAAATAGTTGTAAAATAGTAATTAGTCATAAGGTAGTTGTAAAATAGTTGTAAAATTGTTGTAAAATAGTTAAATAGTTCCAAAAATAGTTGTAAAATAAGTAAGATAGTTTGGGTTTTAAAAAGAAAGATTGTATAGTAAATAGCTTGGAAAAATAGATTTAGGAAAGTTTACTTTAAAATAATTTGTTTGAAAATAGTTTCAGAGCCAAACTGGTTCAATCTTCAAATCTCCACTTCAATCAATCTTCAATTTCCAATCCCATTAAATTGATTCAATTTCAATTTATTTTAAATTAACTTCAATTCCCATTCAAATTCAAATCAATTCCCATTTGAATTTAAACTTATTCAACTTTGATTTCACTCCCAATTAATTTAATTCAATTCCAGTTTGAATTAGTCTCAATTCCAATTAGTTTCCATTTTATTTCTGCAATGGATGTATTATCTCAATCCACTTCTTAATTCATTTAAAACAATCCAATTCACAGTTTCATAGATTATTAATAACAACAGGATGATAGCAGGATATGTTAAAGTAAATAAACAACCAAATTATCTAAAACATCTATCAATAACATCCATTACCTATTTCCAGAACTCAAACCCGTTTGAGATCTCACATAATTCCTTATTTAATTCAATCCATTTAACTTCCCTAAGTTAAATCTCAATTTCATCTAATCTAGTCAACCTTACTCAATTTGAATTCCCATTTCAAATTTTAAACTTCTTATCTATATCCCTTCCCACTTATAAGTTCAAAAACTTATTTCTCTATGGGTTTTTACATCACATTTCAGGGAAAAAAATTTCAAAACTCACACTTAGTGTTTACTTCCAATCAACTATTCTTATGATCTTATTAAATTTCAATAACCAACAACCAATTATCTTAATATATATAATAATTAGAAAAATTATTGCTTTATATATATCAAAATATAAGCTTATATAAAAACTACTTTCTAAAACCATTTTTAAAATCATTATATAAGAAAATAACAAGTGCGCCCTCATATAATACACTCGACTCATTCTAGGGTACTACTGACCCCATCCTTAATGATTAAACCCACCAGAGCCAAGGTTCTCGCTTAACCTTCAGCTCCGATACCAACTATAACGACTCGAAATTTTCGACCTCGAAAATCGACACTAATACGTTCACTGTATAGAGTGCCGAGCAATCGAGTGCCGGAAATCCCAGACTGTTAGGGTTAAGAAGAAAAAGAGATAGAAGAAGAAACAGAAAAAAAACAGAAGCACAGAAGCACAGAATCTCACAATCGCAGCCGAACAAATATAATATCAAATAACAGCATTTACACAAAGAAGTTGTAATTTTCAATTTACATACGATATATCAGAGTACAACCATTCACAAACAAACTGGACAGTTGTAACAGCCTGTCCCAGACTACTATCAATACAATCTCAACTACACAGCGAAATATATATAGCTAGATATGCAAAAGCCTCCTGCTCCAGGCCTTCCTCCAAAATACGTCAAAGCTACCTGAATCACTTGGCTACTCATAAAAATTTGAGTACCCAAGAGTTTAAGAAAATAGAAAATAAACTCCGGGTTAGACATGGGTCTGGTGTGAGTAAACGGTTAAGTTGTTTAACTTGAAAAACTTTTGAAATAAAAGGTATCTCGTAAGACTCACTGCACATAAACATGGATAAGTTTTTCCCTTACGATAACCAAAACATTTGATAGGAAATCCTGTTATATTACAATAGTGTCTAGGGTTTTCAATATAAATTAGGAAATAGCTTGAATGCTTACATCTCACGTTCCAACATAGTTGGGCACAATCAAAACCGTACGGGCACTTATTGGAGATTGGATTCCATATAATGGCAGGGCTACTGGGGTACCGCCTGTCACAGTACGTGGTCTAGATCACCGTACCGAGGATCCACCCTGATCCCTTGCTACACAAGACCGGAGCTACCCCTTACTGGATAGTCCGAATAAGACAACCCCGTAGTTGGCGCGACCAACCGCCCACTAAGCCGAATAAAAAGGGACCTCTAGACAGGGGAAAATCTTATCCTACTTGGGTACTACCCACTTAGCCTTGCGTGCACCTCCCCTGTTTTAGCCATTCCCGGTTGATGAAGCTTGAGGCTACAATTACCTTTATAGCATACATATCTTGGAATGCTCACCGTCCTCCAATGACGATGGTCTGATAACATTCATCCATACAAGTCGAATCCTACTCAGCGAAATATGGAGGTACTTATGGCAGAACGAGCCGATCTGGTCTTTCACAATAAAGTGATAGATGGAACTGCTATGAAACGACTTATTAGCAGATTAATAGATCATTTCGGAATGGCATAGCGCATAAATCGAACTGGACTGCCGGGTTGCGAACGATGGAGGATCTTCTGTATTATACCTGCCTCTGAGAACAGCAACTTCTCATTTCAGGTGCCGATACCGCGGAATTCGCTTGCCTTTATATTACTGTTTGAAGAGGGCGGATATACGCCCATTTTGTCTTTTACTATATTTCATTTCTCTGCTATGAAACTGAGGCACTACCAAGTCCAGTATATTAATAGGGAGGTGCCTAGTATACCAAGTCCATTCTATGATTCTCCAAACTATTGCTGTCTATTCTGGACATGAGAGTTTAATGTATCCCATTTTATATCTTCGTATCCGAGAATCAACAAATTCCACCCCGCATTCTTCACAAACAAAATTGAGGGTCCTCTTTTTCCGCTCCGATCACTCAAGTGAATTAACCTTCCCCTTCTCTTCATGCATCCGGTTGGCCTTCGGGGTATTCTATCTTAAATGTTAATTCACTACATGAAATAGATTCTTAATCTTATTTGCGCTCGAAGACGGGTTAGACGAATCTTAATCTGATTTTCCCATAAAAGTAAGTCCGTTCTGGGTTCGAACGAAACCGAAGGCACTATCTCCGTTACACTCGTTTTGGAATCACCCTCAGAGTTAACGACAAATAGCCCTTGCCCTCTGAATCTTCATCTCGATCTTCACTTGAGATTTCACGATCTATCGTTTAATTTGGATCGATGTGGTTTTCGGATATCCTTTTGGAAATCTGATCCCGGTCTCATCGAAATCCAAACGCCGTCTTTTAAGTCCAAATTGTTTAAATTAAACAATTTAATTTAAATTCGGAACATCATATTCACATAGCAATTCATTACAGATAACTTATTCAAATAAATGATTCACATTCATCAACAGTTCAATCCAAAGCATTGCATATCATAGAATATAACATATTAACATATCAGAGATATTAATCAATCCAAGCATTCAATACAATTGAGTCATCCATAAGAAAGATTAATTAATTGTACAATTCCTAATTAATTTAATTTAATCTCCAAATAAATTAAATTAATTACTTTAATTACTTTTAAATCCTGCTTAATTAACCTTAATTAATTATAACTCATGTATCTTAATTAATAAATGAAATTAATTAATCATCCCTTAATTATTCACATTAATTAATTAACCTTTAGTTACTTACATTAATTAATTATACTATAATTAATTACATTAATTAATGATCCTTAATTAATTACATTATGTAATTATCCTTTAATTAATTACATTAAGTAATTAACCTAATTACTTACACTAGTTATTTAACCTTTAATTAATCACATTAATTAATTATACTTTATTTAATCACATTAATTAATTATTCTTTATTTAATTTCATCAAGTAATTATCCTTTAATTACTTAGAACCTTAATTAATAAGATAAACCATTTTCCATAATTAATTACTTAATTACATCATTTTATTTTTGAAAATAATTAGAGATCACCTTAATTTTTTTTACCTAATATATAATTATTCTAAACCTAATTTTTTTTAAAAACATTAAACTTTAAATTTAAATCTTTGAAACTTGTTTGAAAACTTGTTAATAAATTTACTTTGGAAATTTGGTTTGTATCCCTTTTGAAACTTATTCATTTTTAATATACTAAAAAAACTTGTTTTTAAAATTTGCTTTGCTTGAAAACTTTGGACTTGTATAATTTCTTTGCTTTTAAAATTTGTTCAAACTTTCTTATACTTTAAAACCTAGTTAATACTTGCTTTAAAAACCTGGCACAATTTTTTTCTTTAAATTTTAAACCTAGGTTAAATAACAAACAACCCGAGCCCATGATAATCTACCCGATTCAAAACTCGAG
Source organism: Allium fistulosum (assembly GCA_030737815.1). Classification (NCBI taxonomy): domain Eukaryota; kingdom Viridiplantae; phylum Streptophyta; class Magnoliopsida; order Asparagales; family Amaryllidaceae; genus Allium; species Allium fistulosum. The sequence goes on along the minus strand of CM060903.1, from coordinate 1,283,742,308 downwards.
CCAACCCTTCGTCCATTCGCGTGCGAACCCGAGCAACTCATCTTCCCTGATCACCACACAACACACAGACACACAAACATGCACATGTGCACGTGCACCTCCGTTCCGACCACCATCGATCAATGCCGTGACCACCCTCAAGTCGACGACCATCTCCACAGTCGTCACGAACACCCAGATCCATCGATCTTGCCGAAAAACAAAATCGAGCTGATCGACACCTCACTGGAACCAAAACACCAATGAAAGTCACCACGTGCCGCCACGTATGACCACCAGACACCCTGCCGATCAACCCAGAACAGCGTCATGCACCCACACTCCGATCCCCCCATATGCGATCGTCTCCAGTTTCCCCATGGCGATGCAATCGCCTCGATAAACTTCTCGACCAAAACCAGACACTAAACCCTAAATCGATGTCGACGAGCCGCCTCGATGGACAATAAACTCTGCAACCATTTTCCCGATGATATCCAACCTTCAAGTAACCTTCGACCTCAAGCCCGACCTATAACTCGACGTCGTTCGACGGATATTGACGAAAAGCCAAAACCGTTCAACTCAAGAAATCTCCATATTTACAAACTTAAAAATCATGAATTGATTATCAAAATTCATTATTTCTAAGAACGATTCCAGATACACAATCAAAACTTGAGATTAAGAACATCAAATTTTCTGATTTGAACAGTTTCCACTATAATTTCTTATTTTTGAAATATTAGTATTTTCACTTGAAATTATTTTTAAAAATAATGTTACATTCATATACACATTTTATCTTCAAAGATATTAGCCTAACATTGATTATATAAAGAGCAATTGAAAATTATTTGTCTTGTTCTTGAATTTGTGACCACTGTAGAGGCTATTATACATACACACAAACATGCACACAAATATACAGTGTAATTCAAACTATAATCCAGTTAAAATCATCCATGCAAACCATATTTTCATTATCACTACATAGATTTATCACATGCATTAGGATAAAACAGATTTAAGCTTTTAAAAAAATGGTTTACTCACCTGATTTTTTTTGAAACAGAGGAACGGGCTTTTGAAAACTGGACAGCACTTGATTTTGGACATCTTCAATTTGATCTGAAACTTGATGTTGAAGTTGATAGTTGATTTGAATTGCAACTTGATTTACTTATTTAAGTTGAGTTTGAAATCTTGAATTTGCTCAGGTTGAAACTTGAAAGAAGTTGTTGTTTGATTTTATTTTCAATTTTTATTTAGAAGATGAAAGAAAGGAAGAAAGAAAGGAGTTGAGAAATGAATATGGAATAGTTTGAACTGTAAAACAGCCTTCTCTAAACACTTTATTGTTATTAATATTTAGTTTAAAAGAAAACCATTGCCACTTGTCTTTGCAAGTTATACTTAGCTTACAAATGTTTAATGCATGTATTTTTAGCTTACAAATGTCCAAACCTATAGTTAAATATTTTCTTATGTTTTTATTAATATATGTTTATATTTTAATGTTTATACTAATTATGTTTATCTCATGTAATTCAAAAGATATATATATATATATATTAAATCCTTTTACTTATTCTTGTATAATTTTTTTTAAAAAGAAAGTATTTTAAACCTCTTTATTAAATCTTATTTCAAGCTTAAAATATTAATCTTTAGTGTTTTTGAAAATATAGAATTTAACTTTAAATATCTTTGAAAATTATTATATTGAATTTAAACCAAAGCCTCCTATTCACAATGTATATAAATATACATACACTATAATTAGAAAACATTCTTATTTGTTTTTGAAAAGATAAATTTACCAATTTAAATAATTATAAAAGAGATAAATATTTATATCCGGATATATTTAATTATCAGAATTTATTTGTCCCACTTATAAATCAGTATTTTTAATAATTTAATCTAGTTAATTACCAATTAACAGATGTCTAAAAATCCGGGTTATCACAAGATCACTCGAACATGACTTCACACCACTTCAAAGCAATAGCTTTGCTTTTTGACTTCAAAGTGTTCTTAACAACAAATATAAGTCATGTTTGAGTATACGCTTCCTATAACATCCTTTGATGATTTGTTTGTTGTAAGTGTAGAGATATAGGAAGTAGAGAAAGGTTTTTTTATTTCAAGAGAATATTAGAGAGAATAATAATTTTAGAGCAAGAGAAATTCATTTTTGAAAATAGATCTAGTCTATATTTTAAACATTGATACTATGCTGAAGGATTATGATGTTTATAGAACTATACGCTTTAATAAACATATGTGACTTTTCAGAAATAGACGTCTAATTGATATATAACAATTTATACCATTTCATATGTCTGAGCTATGTGGTTAGCCATCTGACACTAGTATTAAAAACATATTTAAAAACTGGGTCAGACATCTGAATATTGAGGTCATACGTCGAACATATTTTTGAAAAGAATACATTAATTTTTGGTTTAGTTCAGATGTATGGGCTTTGGATTCAAACATCTAGTCTTTGTCATATAAAAAAGTGTCTTGAACAAGGTCATACGTCTAACTTATTGGCTCAGATGTCTGTCCAATTTCCAGAGAAGATTAAGTTGAAATAAGCCTTGATTTAGATGTCTAATTGGTTAGATCAGGCATTTGATACCCTAATTAGATGTCTGGTCTAACCAGTCAGATGTTTGAATGGCTTCAGAAAATAATATTTTAACACATCAGACATCTAGAAATGTAGCTCAAATGTCTGATTTTTTACATGGTCTCAACCCGAGGTTTCTAGGCTAGTTTTAATTTATTCAAATGTCTGAAAAAATTCACTTAGACATCTGATTTTGAGGATTTATAACTATATTTGAATTATTTAGACGTCTGAGAAAATGATTCACACATATAAATCCTTTTAGTTTCCAGAAGTAATTTTGAGTTTGAAAATTTTATTTTGATCGTTTATATAAAATTTCAAAGTGTGTGTAAATCATCAAAGGATATTGTACAATATTTTCTAGACTTACTACGACGACGATTCTTGATAGTTAACCTTCAATGCATTGATCACAAAAGCTTGTCATCTTTTGTTTTGAAATATCTTGTAAAGAATATAATTTTACAATATCTATAGAAATATATAGTTATGTCATCAAAACTCAAAACGGTGGGATTCAACATTCTCTTCCTTTTTGATAATGTCAATTATATACATCCATGATATGCAATACACCCCATATCATTGTGCCTCATATTTTTCTCCTCCTTTGTCATTATCAAAAAATATAAAAAAGGCACAAACTATAGGATAGTAACATAACACAAATTACACATAAAATAACATTGTAGCATCACAATAATATGTTTCATAAAATAAGCCACACAATATTGCATACATAATGACATAAAGTATTTCAACTAACATAATCAGAATATTTCACTTAAGTAAAATAATCCCAAAATGTTTTATTTATCAAACACAACAACCACTAAAACAAAAAAACATCACTAAATCACTTAAACATTATGATGTAATACCATTTCTAACACAACAACAACCATGCTTACGACCATGCAATACTCCAGGCACACAATGAAGAACCATGCACAACTCCAATAACCAAACCTAACTACACATAAAAAATAATATTTAAATATAAAGACATAGAAAATGAAGTTCGTAAGTTTTACGAGTGTTTTCATTATTTCACCCAATAACTTTTATTCATATGTAGACTCCTCTTCTTCTTTATCCCCATTAGCAGTCTCTTAATCATCACTCTCACTATTATCATCTCCTTCTTTCGAATGTTGTATCAAGTAAGAAGATGGTCCGACACTATGAGGTTAAGGTGGAGGAGGTAGGGGAATTAGAGGTAATGGAGAGCAGGATTTTCTCGATAGGTTTTTCATATTTTCCCTACAAAATTCATTATCCTCAAGTGTGACTTTTCAATATTTCTCATTCTAGAGTTACTTCTAGAAAAACATTTCACTTGAATTTTTTATTTTTAGATAAAAGAAATTATGCGTTATGGAGTTGTGGCATCTCAAAAGTGTTCGTATTCAAAGAAAGAACTTTAACTGATTCAATACTGTAATCACTTCCAACTTCTTCCTGACTATGTTCTTCTCCACTTTCTTCCTCATGAACTTCAATCTCTTTCCTTCTTCTGGTAGTAGTCGTTGATGAGGTTAAGTCATGGGATAAAGGTGTTAATTATCATTCATTTAAGTAAACATGGCCTAAGTCGTAAATCCTTCGAGATAGCCTTTGTTACTTGATTTTCCCATAGATGATGTCCAATTTGATTCCGTCTACGATGTTCGATGTCAACATCTTTAAGTTCAGTTCCATTATAACCTATTCCCAAATTTTGTCCAAAATGATTGTAATGGAGTTTTATAACTTTCCCATAAACAGTCATCCACAAATAACCTTTATCATTATGAAGTTTAACAAATTTCCCTCTTATGTTTGCATAGAATATTTTATGGCAAGGGTATCAGTTTTTACATTGTTAGAGCTAAATTCTATCAAACAAGTGACATTCGCTCTATTTGTAAGTGCTCTTAAGTTATAAGCATGAAAGTTGCCAAGTTTTATAGAAACAACCACATAAAAACTTCATATTATATAAAATCTTATACCTATCCATACTCTCCTAGTCATGGTATAGCCACTCCTTCAATTGCTCTCGAGTAACAACAACCGGTTGAGTTGAGGATGATTCTCTGGTTTTTATTTTCATCGAGCACTTTGATTTGGGTGGATCTTATGGTGTCATTGATGTAGTTTGAGAGAATTTAGTGTTTGTAAAAAGTAGTTTAGGAAAGTAAATGAAAAAGAGAAGGAAAATGAGAGTTTTAACTAAAGGAACGGGGGAGTTAATGGAGTAGGTGGGTTGTAATCGAGGTAAAAAATTGGAATTTATATATGAAAAACAAATATGGAACAAATCTGACGTCCGAGAGGTCTAGTCAGACGTTTGACTATATCTTAGACGTTTGAAAATCCATTTTTTCTACAAAAATATATTTCCTTTAAAAAATATATCCATACACACACACACACACACACACTAGTGAGTAACCAGTGCGTTGCACATGGTAATATTGTTAAAAAATAGAATTTATATTTTAGTTATTGCTAAAATATATTTTATCATGCAACATATGATAAATTTATTATGAGATGTTAATCATAAATTAAAATGTAATGCAATGCTTGGATATAAGGTTGAAGGTTCAATCCTCACTAACTACATACCGATGTAAAACTTAATGTCCTAACTCAAAAAAAATTATTAATGAAAATTGTTAATATTGTATATATAAATAATTTTTAATTTTTCTTGATGATATAAATAATTTATGTTATGTGATATGTATTTTTATACGTATGAGTGAATCGGTAACTTTACCATTTTATTAATATGATTATTGCATATATATTGAATTATCATCTTTTTTAAGGGATTTATAAATGAATCAATGAATATTAAATAATTTAATTCATTTGAATAATTTGAATTAATGATCAATATAACTAATTAAATATAAGTAGTTGAATGTAAAAAATTGGAGAAAATTGAGAAGAGCTTTGTATATGTTTGTAATTGAGAAGAGCATCAGTCTTATGGTTAGCTTATCTATATGTGAACTTTTATTCATTATTTAGTTTTCATTTATATATAATTTTATCCTTGTAACTAACCATAGATTTCATATTATTGTAGGGGGGTCATGCTTACAACTTTGATAATTGCAAAGTAATGGTATGCATCATATAGTTAAGTTATGAGTTGGATATGGTTTGCTAGCATGTCGAAAGTGAGAATATTTATATAATCTAATATCGGTGTAGCCTTTGCATTCACATCCTATTGTTGTAAAATATAATTTTACCTTTGAACGTTGTTCAAAATGAAATTATGTTATGTAATGTGTGGTAATTTTTTGAGTTAAATGAATTAGAAATTAAAAGAGTTATTATTATTTACATATACATTTTTTGTTATGTGATTTAAATATTTGAATAAAGAAGAAATAATTTTAAAATTTTCGTATATGAATATGTATATATTGAAATTCTCGTATTTTTAAATTTTATTAGATGTATTAATGAATATTAGTTAATCATATTTGTTTAAATAGTTTAAACTTACGATTACATAATTAGTTAAATATATGGATTTGAATGTAAAATATTAGAAGATAATTGAGGAGGGTTTTTGCATAATTAAAAAAATTAAAATTTCGGTATTTGAAGTTAATAGGATTTTACGGTGCAATGTGTGATAGATTCATTTATTAAATAAATTATAAAATAAATTTATTATTGTCATTAATGCTTATAATTTATGTTATGCAATTTATATAAATTTGCATCTAAAAGATTTTTTTAACCAATTTGTTGATGCTCCTATAGTATACGTATTGAAACTTTCAACTTTTAAGTTTGTTGATAAATATTAATTGACTAAGTTTAACAATTAATTTAAATTTGGATTATGTAATTAATTTAAATGTGTGGACTCTAATGTAAAATATTATGAGAGAACCATGAATGATTTATAAATAATTGTATATTCTTTTTCAAAGTAGGTATTTGAATGTAAAAAAATGTGAGAAGTTTAATAGAATAATTATAAAGGGTTAAATTATAGTATTTTGAAAATAAAATATCCAAGCTCAAAGAGAATTAAGGAGAACGAAGATAACTCCTATATTAACGAGGGAACTTCAAATTCTTTCGCTTTACTATTATTTAATAGATACACACATACATACATACATATACATATACATATACATATACATACATACATATATTAAATAAAATATAAATGATGTAAAACCTTGGAAAATTTCCACAATAAATAAGAAAATATGAATAAAAGCTAAGAATGAATTTTAAAGTAAAATTTTCATAAACGTTCGAATTTAGCTACGGGACTTGCTCCATTGTGTCCGTAATGATTTTCTAGATGATTTTCATATATAACTTGTCGTAAACTGAGTTAGTAAGTAAGAATTACGAGTGCTAGAATATTAAATGAATATTTAAAAATGAATAAATAAACAAGGGGCCAGGTCGACCCTCACTAGGTCTAGGTCGACCATGACCTAGGGGGGTCGACCTAATGTTACGTTGATCGTAAGGGGTGCGATCCTATGTCGATTCATTTTACGGTCGAGATTAGTTGCATGGTGGCCAAGTTTTGAGCATATGGGCTAGATTGAATAGGGTCTTGATTTGATGGCTGAGAGTGGTGAGCTTCTACTATAAATATATAAACAGCTAGAGTTAACCTAAAATGCTAGTTTCCCACCATTTTAGCGAAGCTCTGCACTACCAAAAAACCGTTATCCGGCATTTTGACCCCGCTATATCCGAATTGACTAGACAATTTAGACTCAAATGTCATTAAGGCCAGTAACCCAGAGCGATGGTTGTGGGGTCTAGAAATCAAATACAGATGATAATATGAAGCCTTGAACGAACATAATTAAGAAATATGCTATACAGAACATTCTTAGCATGAAATATAATCTAATCTAAAAAAAGGGATCGGGTATGATCTCTCTCGACCAAAGGGATCAGATTACTTCAACTAAATAGTGCAACTCAATGGAAAACGATCGATATCTCATAATCCATAAGTCACATAAATATGAAACTTTAGAAATAAGAACAAGGACCATAGGGAGTCCATCCTAGCAATCGCACCCCAAAAGGAACAAATAAGAGAGATTGGCCCTTTTCCCTTTAGAGGATCGACCGGAATCAGACTGCACAACACATTGCAACAATGATCGATCAATAACTCAACATCTACAAGTCTAATTGACATGAAACTTGGAGGTAGAGCATAATACAACGCGGAGAAGCCCCCATAGGGATCACAACCCCTAAATCTCCAACAATAGGGACTGGCTCCGATCCCTATTCCTTGGGATTTGGGCCATGCGATCCCTCCTGTGGGCCCTTATGGATCCAGAGAGCCTTCTGCTGAATTTTCAAGAGGATATTTTACCGTCTTCCTTTATAAATACAGACTTGATCGTTCATTTTCGGGACCTTTACGCTGCTTTTGCTTTGTACTCTTTTGTAACTAAGGATTTTCATCTGATCCCTATTGTACTCAGTTTACAAAGTGATTAATAAAGCCATCTCTTCAAAGTAGACATAGGCAAATAACCCCGAACCAATATAAAGTGTTGTATCTCTATTATTTTCTTATTTCTTATTGCTTTATTGCTATATTCTCTCTATTTACATTTAATATTCTTTATTTATTCCTCTATAAAATCTCTATTGGGTGTTTGTGCCAATTTTTGGTGCAAACAAAAACTTGCTATTAGTTGCATTTGTTGGTAGCGTTTAAGGCCATATGCAAACGTTAACCATTTTAAAATAGGAAAACTAAAAAATAAACTTGGCCAAAAAAAATCCCGCCAACAATTCACTAAAATTTTGCTAAAATTTCACGTGTTCGCTCATATTTGTTTTAGCTCTTATAATTTTTCTTATCCTCCTTCAATTGAATGATGAAAACCCCAAAATTATTTTTTCGATTTCCTTTCTTTCTCCTCCTCTTTTATCAATCATCAATCAAATTCCTCATCTTCACCTTCCAAAATCGCCTCATTTCTGGCTTCGCTCCAAATCAATTAACGAAGACATAATGGGGAAGACGTGCAGAGGAGAAAGCATGTGCGTTGGCAGTTGAGTGTTGGGGATGATTTCATGGTGAGGCTTGGCTTAGGATTTGGTGCTGGCGACTTCGGCATGACGGAGAGGCACGGACTTCATGATATTGCAGTTGACCGCAGGCTTGTAGTAGCAATTTGGGTAATTCGCGGTGTAGATTGATATATGCCTGGCATGTCTGGATATAATTTACTAAAGAAAATCAATGTAAGTTTTCTTGTTAAGCTTATTTGATTGTTTAATTGTTAAAAGAATTTCGTTATTTTCTATAGTGAAATTTAATTCTTTTATTAACTATTTTTATGCCTTATTCAGGAATTACAATCTCTGAAGAGTATTCCTATTATTATCATATCTTTTGAGAATGAGCCTTCAAGGATTAATAGGTCTGCATTTCTTACCATTTGTAGCTTTGATTTTGATTTTAAGTTATTTTGTTAGTTATTGTATTTTAGGTTTTTAGAAATATGAAATATGAAATTTGTTCGAATTATATGTTTATCCATATACCTTGTTAGTAAATAGATTAGCATAAGAAACCGCAATTTAATACCCATTCAAAAAGTTGCACTATGAATTGATGATTCCACTTGGGTACTAGAATTGTTATCTTGGCATTTGTTGGAATTACGTTTTCTTACTATTTTGCTTACCTGTTTCTATGCATTATGATTTCTTTTAGCACTTTACTATTTTAACTTAAGTTCTTGCTTTACTATATTGAGTTGTGTTTTCTTAAATTATTATACTTCTCTTTTTCTACTAGGTACCTTTTCTTCTCGTTGCTGTTACTTTCCTTCCTATTCTTTGTGGCACACAAATTAGTTAATCACCAACCATTGAATACAAGTGGTAGAGAGTTCCAAGCTTCACGGTGTATTGGGATATGATGATTGTACTGCATTTAGTTTCCTGACTACATAATTATTGTTAAGTCGGGAAAAAAGATACTTCAATCGGCTAAATTTCATGTAATGGTCTCTCTAAGTTTAACCCATTTATACTGCATTCAGTTTCATGTACACAGTAGCGGTTAAATGCTAACAAATCAATGAAATATTTATTTATATGTATAATTAGCATTTTAATATGTACCTAGGTATTTTAGTGAATATGCTCTCTCTTCAATCAGCTAGACTCATGCTTATCAAATTTCTTGTAACATATGAAATGGTTGGAAGCAGTGGAAGATTCTATTTTGCTCATTTTAACTAATTGTGGCTGATCAGCTAATTAGTTGAAATCGAATGATGATGCATTATGAGTGCCATCACATGGAAAAGAAAGTACCAGCTCGTATATATTTTCCCTACTCTTGCTCTACACATACTTAAGTTTGATGTTCTTTTCTTTAACATCACTGGGAAAACAATTTCAATTTGTTACATACATGTTTGATTTCCATCATTAACATGTTGGTATATCGTGTGTTCGTAGTTTTGGTTAGGGCAGTTGTATTATAGCTTGTCATATATCCTAAATAGTAATGCTTTTTATGCTATCTTACTTGTTACGTCACCGACAAACAAAATTACGACTAAAAACCAAAATTTAATTCTAAATTACTTACTTAATTTTCGTAGCCTCCAACATTAATTTCTCACTATTTAACTTGAATTCTTTTTCTTCCAAACGATGTTTTGGAAATGGTTTGATTTTATGTTGTATAATAGGGTTAATACTTAATAGACTATATAATAACTATGGTGTATTTTGGGTAATAGGGTTAAAGTTTACAGAATCTAGTAGGGATGTTTGCAGCATAAAAAATCTTAACACTGTAGGCTTTATTCCAATTTAATATACAATCAATGGATTTATATTAATTTTATTCAATTGAACAAACTAATTTTGGGTAATTTAAATCACAGGCATGCCCAGTTCCTGTGTGCTTAGAGGATTTGAATGTATATGTCCATTATGTTGCCATGAAATTTAAGATAATTATAATTCTACATTCATTTAAGGTTAATTTTTAGTAGATATTATCTATAATGTCAATAACCCTACTGGGTGCTTGTAAATAACAGGGTTCAAGATCAGTGCATTTTGTTGACCATCGCCAATGTAATGTTTTTGTTATACAGGTATAGTTGGTATGGTCAAATACATACTTGTTGTAGAGAAGGAGATAGGATAAATAAATGCTACTCTTTTATAGCTCTTGTTAAACTATATTTTATTAATTGTTTTTTTACCCTTTAGTATTCCAGTGATTAGCAAATGTTCATTTCTGCGAGAATAACCAGTGCATTGTCAATACTGTAAGAACTCTTACTTTATACCCCTACACATTTAAATTTATATTACTAATAGTAATCAGTTCTGTCTTTATTTCAGGAAAAGTCTATCTAGATGTTCTTACTAGAAGTTAAGCTCATTAATTTAAGATTGTTTCACATATTTTAGGGAAAAGTCTATCTAGATTTTTCTATTACATTTAAAATAATGGTAACTAGAATATATTTAATGGAAATTTCTATCTAGTCTTTTTAAAAGTTCCATGATAAGTATGTATCAATTATGCTGCCTTAACTACACCAAAACAGAGGATTCCTCACGAGTATAAGCGTCGCCAAGAATTTCAGTAACACTTATATATGTCGCTGTAGGGGCATGGACATTTATTTGCAACGTTTATAAGTGTTGGCTAATATTTTGCCCCAACGCTTATAAGCGTTGGGGAAAAATATGTTCCAACGCTTATAAGTGTTGGAAAAAAATATGTACCAACGCTTATAAGCGTTGGGGGAAAATACCACCCAACGCTTATAAGCGTTGCGAAAAAATATCACCCAACACTTATAGGCATTGCGAAAAAATACCACCCAACGCTTATAAGCATTGGATTACATTTTTCCCCAACGCTTATAAGCGTTGGAACATATTTTTCACCAACGCTTATAACCGTTGCAAACAAATAAACACTTACCGCTAATGTAAATGTTGAAAGATATAAAGTAGATTATATTTAATATGAAATATTATCTCAATTAGCAAATTATACCCAATCAATATAAATAAACAATATTCATAATCATGGTAATAAAACAGAGCATCAATTAATAAAAGAGAAATTCAATACATAGTTAAGTTACGAATACATAGTTTGCTAGTTCCACACTAATATTAAATTGCAATAGCAAAAGATAAGACATAGTTCATAGTTAAAGTCTACAAATACCGAATACGAAACTCTGGCCATATAACGAAGTCTCCATTTGAAAATTCACATAGCTTGTACATTCCATTTTGAGGACCATCGTAAACAAATGCATCCGGTTAAAGAACTTCAACCACCCAAATAACTTTCTCTACATTCGGTATCACCTTCCTAAAATGACAAGTTGTTTGTGTTCCAACATAACCTTTGGTTACATCGATCTCTAAGTCTCGTGACAATAACATTACATATTTTTTCTCCACTGTAGATGAATTAATATCATTACGTGAGATGGGTGGAGTGGCAATTAGATTATCATTCATATGAGAATCTCCTAAATTAGAAGCACCTTCCTTATGTGGAGTCACTACAGGACTTGCAACATGCTTTTCTTGAAAATTAGGTACAAATGTCATAAAAGTTGAAGTATTTGATTTGATGGCATCATTAACTTGATTAGCTACTTATCTTTCTATCTCCAATTTCCAAATTGACAAATCCACGGCTTGCTTTTTTTCAGCTATAGCTTTCACCGCTTGAGTCATTTTTACTTGTTTCATAGAAGAAGTAGAACTAATTGCTCGATAATAATTTTTCTTTCTATCAGAACCACAAACTTTCGCAATTGGATCATTTTCAAGGTCTTCTACTTCACCATTACCACTAGAACTACCATCCAATTTTCTCTTTTCTTCTGCTTCTTCTATTAGTGCCTACATGGATTCAATATCATATTAGAATGATACTTATACGAAAAATAATGACAAAAAGTAATCAAGATGATAACACATGATTTAACAATAAAATAACATTAAATAAAACAATCACTTATTGACAATAAAAGGACAATAAACAAGCAACTATGCCACGATAAACTGCCGCAATGAACTTATGCTGCACTGGCCACATTTAAACTGAGGCAAGTGGCCTTAGTTTTTAACTGAGGCCATTGGCCTGGCCGTTGCAAAAACTGAGGCCAGTGGCCTCGGTTTTACAATTGAGGTCGTAGCCTTAGTAAAACTGAGGCCACTGGCCTCAGCTGTAAAACTAAGGCCACTAGCCTCAGTTCGGAGGCTAGTGGCCTCAGCAAAACGGAGGCCAATGGCCTCAGTTGTAGAATTGAGGCCGGTGGCCTCAGCAAAACTGAGATCAATGGCCTTAGCTGTAGAACTGAGGCCAGTGGCCTCAACAAAACAAAGGCCAGTGGCCTTAGTTCTAAGGCTGTGGCCTCAGTTGCAGGTTTTAAAAATAAAATCGATGAATACTTGTAAAATAAAAATAGATTTTAAATATAAAACCGGTGAATACAAGCATCAAACCGATGAATAGCTAATTTTAAAAATAAAAATAGATTTTAATGTTGCAACCAAACCACTTACATATGCTTCTGCGGCACATGGTAGTACTTCTCCGGATTTTCTTTTATGTCCAACCTTCCAAACCATCTCTCTTGAAATATTTTTTTCTGGACCTACAAGAAAGATCAAAGTTAACACATAATTAGCATAACATTTATTATCGACGATTATTTAGAAAAGATATTTCCTATACCATTTCATCGTGCACTCTATGATAAGGTTTTCTTCCTAAAGTATGAGTGATCAGACATTTTGCTTTGTTTTTGGCATTTCTTTTACAGTGCTCCATCTTTTCATCGGTATACTCAATATCAAGAAACTTTTCCCACCACACTTTATCTATATCCTTTGGACATCTATCAATAGCAACACGTTTAGGAATCATCATTCCATCAACCCTAAGAAAACTTTTTCGTAATGATGACTTCATTGATCTATAAAATGGTGGGAAATGTTTCTCCAATAACGGTTGAGCTATGGTATGATCTACATCCATGTCAAATTCTTCCTATAACCAGAAAGGAAGAAAAAAAAATCATGAAACGGTAATATATACCATAATTTAAACTTGATCATTTTCTAAAACTGGAAAAAATAATTAAATATGTAAATAAGAGTGTGAAATACCAAAAGTCCATCCCATAGTTTATCCTTAAAGAAGACATCTACATTCCTCCATTCTTTGTAGCCAACACGTATATGACAACGAATCAAATCACTACAACATGAACTCCATTTAGCCACATCTTCTCCCTTTGCACTCTCAACATCAACCATTATAAAGTGCCTTTTAACTTTAAGTGGGTGAGGTCCAATAGTCTCTGTTGTACTTAAATTTGCATTGGTGTTTTAATTGTTTGTCATTTTAGTGAAAATCTATATAAAAAGAGGCAAACATAATATAACGTAATATAACATTTGGAAGACATCAAATAAAAGGATATCATGCGTCGTGTTTTATCATAAGTTGAATAACTTCCAAACTATCTAAATATTTAATGCATGGATTAAAACAAACATGAATCAAAACAAGCAAAATATCTCATAACACAACACGATCGTACATTACATCAACTAGAGTTAATTCATGGATCAAAATAAGAAAAATACATGACAAATAGTTCTAATCAATAAGTTGATTTCGATTTAATACATTTCAATAATGTTTCTAAGTTTGGTTGTTCTTTCAAAATAGATTGAAATGTTGTTGGTATTTCATAATTGTCTATATTATCCATCATGCGTTTAGTAGATCGTCGAACAATGGACCAATCAGGATTTTGCGCGTTTTTATGTAAAATACTTGATTTGCTTCAGATGCGAGAATAACATGTTCATCATATTCTCCATTTGTATTCTTGAGCTTCTTCAAGTTCACCATCAACACATTGGCATCTAAGCACACCTTGCAACCATTTGTCTTATCTCCAACATTCACCCAGTCGCAATATAATACTACATGTTGATAATTATAGTAACCAACCTCCATGATCTCTTTAATAACACCATACCAAGTAGTGTCATCATCTGTAGGATTTAAGTCTTTTGAACTTGCAACAAATGTAGTGATCGCATCCATGCAGATGCCGCTATCTTGTGTTGAAATTGTGTCATCATAATGTTGAGGAGAGAACATGTAGCCATTCACTCTATACTTAAGATAAGTTTTGGCTTCCCACTTTGGACCACTGATATACATCCACAACATTGTGTCCATGCATTTTTCCTCCACTAACTGTTAAAAATTTTAAAAATTAATAAAATAACATCAATTGAAGAAGAAACGTAATACTTTCAAGTATAAGTAGCACACTTCCTTGTGTAACCAATCAATAAATTCAGATTGGATTATTACTTCTGCTTTTGTGATAATTTTCCTTTTACCACGAGGACCATCCTCTAAAGATAAGCGTTATGCACTACAAATTGAATATCGTGGTAAATATATATATATATATATATATATATATATATATATGTATGCTTGACTAAATATTCTACAAGTATATGACAAAAGTGAAAAAAGTATAATCTATAGTATTCATCTCATTCTGGTATATCAATTCCAAATAGTATCCATCGCCGAATCTGCGATCGTTGCACCCTAGATTACTTTAACGGTTTGTCGTTAACGATGGAACGCTAATATACATCATCACCATTCTCATCTAAAAAGGATGTTTGTTTAGAGCTATGATTTCCATCACGTGGATTTGGCATATATTCCATTACATATCGAACTGATTCTGAAACAAGATATGCTTCAAAAATTGATCCCACTACATACATTTTATTACTAGGTATGTTTTTTAGCAATCCTTCATAGTCCCAGTACACAAAAATTAATATGTATATGTATCGTCAGGTTCTTCATAGCCCTTAGGTGAAATAATTCGAATGCGAAAACAATATTTTACCTTTCAAATGGATACATCCATATATAGTTTGATGGTCAAAAAATTGCATTAGAAGATAGTGTGCCAACACACATAATGCTTTAGCAATCATATCTTTAGCAGCTTGCACATGCTCCCGAACTAGAATTTTTGAACATATTATGTTGAAGTACAAGCTTACTTGTAAAAGAGCACGTCTTAACTCACGACACTTTGGATATGCATGTTGAACCATGATAGGGAGCAAATACTGGATAATAATATGATAATCAGATGTCTTTTCAATTTGCAAACTGGGTGGTTGAAGACATATAAGGCCGTGCAATTTAGTTGGAAGACATGATGGAAGTTTTGCATCTTTAAGAACTTGACAACATTGCAACTTGTGAATCTTATCCCATGCATATTTAGAAGATTGTTTTCCTTTATCAAACATAAAATTGATAAGGTGTTCGGCAACATTTTTCTCAGGGTGCATCAAATCAATAGTATGACGAACTTTATGACTGCTCCAATAATTTAAGTCAAACAAAATCGACTTCTTATACCACGCCGGTCTTTCATCCTCATCGACAAAACAATCTACATTATCGTAAGCTTCAGAAATCATCCTCTTCTTGCTTTGTGGTAGTTTGCCAGGAACATATTTCATACGCTCAAGCTTTTCTAAGAGAGACGAGCCCCTTAATCGAGTTGGAGGTTCTTTGCATTCAACATCCTTATACCATCCGTGTTTTAATGCTCTATATGGATGACCATCCCTTAAAAACCTTCTATACTTTGGGTAGACGATCTTGTTGCCGATGTGCTCTGATTCGGTCTCGGTAACACAAATAGGACACGCCTTATAACCGTGCGTCACACAACCAGATAAATTACCAAATGTTGGAAAATCATGGATTCCCCATAGTAATATTACTTTCATATCAAAATTTTTTTGCTTATCTATATCAAAAGTAGACGCTCCTTCGACCCAAAGATGCTTAAAATTCATCTATAAGAGGTTCTAAGTATACATCTATGTCCTGACTTGGTGCTCTTGGTCCGGGAATTAATAGACTCAACATTTGAATTATGATTTCATACACAATAAAGGGGGAAGGTTATAAGGTATTAAATATACGGGCCAACAACTATAACTATTGGAGGGAATTCCATTTGGATTAAACCCATCAGTAGCAATACCAAGCCAAACATTGCGTCCTTCACTAGCAAATTCTGGCCACCGACTTATGACTGATCTCCATTCTGCTGAATCTATAAGATGTCGTATGGAATTCCAAGCGGGTGTAGCTTTCTTGTGCCATTACATTTTACGAGATATCCATGGTATAGTGTAAAATCTAGTTAATCTTGAAATTATAGGAAAGTATCTTAAAAGTTTTCTAATTTCGACAGCACTTTACTTCACTTCTCTTCTACGCATAACTTTGCATCTAAGGGGTGTATTGTTGTTGTTGTATTTTCTAAAATAAATTAAAGTTTTTTGGGACTAAAACAAATTGAACATTTACATTATTTAAATTCTCGTATTTAAATTCTCATATTTAAATTCTTTTTTATTTACATTATTTCCCAAAACAAATTTTCTGAAACTTTAGGAGAAATTCAAATTTCATATGTTAACTATATAGTGAAGGTTTAGAAATAATATAAACAATCACAACATACTTAGCTTAAACATTCAACCGTGTAGGCTATTTAAAAATACTGTTAGAATATAGTAAATGAGATGTACATGCTAATTGTACAATTATATTACAGTCTATTTCTTTTACCATGTTACGAGCAGTTGATATTTAATTAAGTTGACCAGAATGATTCATTTGTACCACACATTTGAATTTGTACCCTTGGTACCAAGAGCAGTACACACATTATCAAAGTCAGAATGGTTAGCTATCCATTGTTTTTTTTGTATACATCTATTGTTTTGCATGTGAGGTTGGCATTATTTTGTAACTGACTTGAAGAATACAGATTTTTGATTAGAAGCTTAATTGGATAACAAAATTTATTATTACTATAGCTAACAACTTGCATATTTTCCAAACAAGCTAAAATGATCATCATTGATTGTCAGTTTGGTGTTGGTTGCAGTTTTGTTACAATTACAAAGTATATGCCGCTGGACTTGCACCAATATTTTTGTTTGCGGTTGTTATAATATTTTCCATCTTTCGCATTTAGCACATGTAATCAAGTCCAGCCCAACCTCAAATCTGATGAAATCATGCATTAAGGCATATCTCTTATTAACCAAAAAACAATCTAATTACGAGACCTGCTTCTATGAGTTGATCAGTTTAATTCTAACTCCCTTTAAACTACTGATGGCAGCAGTTAATGTTGATGTTTTGGTCATAATTCATGTCCAGTAAATTTATTCGCCAAACTTACGTGCAACAAAACAGTAAATGATACCTGAATCTGATCTTAGGCCTTGGTGACAATATACTCATATAATTGCAGCAAAACTAGATTTGTAATGCATTTAAGCTAAAACATCGAACCGGATGTAATATTTATGAAATTCAACAGACAATGATCAACTAAGGCATAAGAATACAAACAAACAACCAACTAGAAGAGATCAAAATACTTAGTAAAACATCCATACTCAACTTTCAGACTTGGGTTAAGAACATCGAGAAGGTCATGATTCGAACAGGTTCATGAACACTTATAGATAGCCAAGATTTAACAAACATATCAGAATGAAAAAAACATATATTTTACTCCGACAAAATTGCTAATAATAATAATAAAAGACGTCCAAGATTGAATGGTGAGAAGATGAACCCTTATCTTCCAATATATGCATCTTTGTTATGCAATGATGATAGAGTGAGAAGGACAGCATACTAGTACATGTGCGTATAAACAAAGCTTGATGTAGGTAATTTAATATAAAAAATGGAATACGGTTATTTAGAAGATGTCAATACACAATGCTTATATTTTTTGATATTTTGCCATTTTAGTTTATTGTAAACACATGTGCATAACTGTTCGAAGAAAAACACAGTATATAACATAACAAATTATTCCCTCATGGTCATATTATAGGTACATGGCACATCATATAACATAATAATTTATTCCGTCATGGTTATATTATAGGTACATGACTTAACTTGAGAGGCTGATACCGGGTTAAAACGTTTGTAAAATATACAGAAGTATGATGTGGCTGAAGATTAAAAAACCTAAGTCAATTCCCTTGAAAAGCATGAACTCATTTAGGGACACAACACAAAAAACAAAGGTAAAAGAATGAAACAAAAGTTCTGCTAACGAGCACCATTGTCGCAGTGGTTAAAAGATTCGACTTTGGTGCGAGAGGTCATAAGTTTGAAACTTGTATAGCTTGATTCAAACATTTATTGGCATGTGAGTTGTGATATGTTGTCCCAGTGACATTTTATATCTAAGTGCCATTTAAAAAAAAAGTTCTACTAACTGCATAAAAGGTTTAAAAAAATAGGTTTCATGTTACCCTCGAGTGATGCCCATATTCAAGACATTTGGAAACTAATATTGATGCTTACATGGAAATTCTTATGCAGTCCAAAGGCATAAAGATGTTCAAGTAAAAAACATACCAAACATAAATAAATGACCAACAGAATATATAAAAGAAGATAGAAAATTAAAAATCAATGTAGTATGTTATAGTGATAAACAAATTTCGTCGCGCATTGACAAAATCAATGTCGTATATTTGCAAATAAATTTTGATATTATTTTATAAGTCATATATACTTGTTTTAATTATTTAAAAATAATAAGAAATTTATTCTAAAGTTTGGTTTACGTGAATAAATAGTTTAACAAAAACGTCAAAATGTGACCGTAAAACATTTTGTTGCTCGAATAAAAGTTGCCGCATCGTTGTTGCACCTTTGTTAACATGTTTTAACATATATATTACATATTTTAATAACTAAATATGTTTACTTTTATTAATTATGATTAGGAAACTTCTAGAATATAATTAACAAAAGTAAGTAAAAAAAGAAAAGTTAAAAAAGTAAACATCAAATCAAAATCGAACCAAATCTTCTCTTTAGCCACTTTTCCATCCAAAGACATGTGCTTAGCTCTTAAGCGACTATGACATAAAGTAAGAAGTGATAAGTGATGATAAGTGTTGAAAAAGTAAGGTTACTTTAAAGTTAAGTAAGGTTATTTTGGTAATTTGGTAACGAGATATTTTAGTAACTTACCACTTCATTTTATTCCTATAAATAAACATCCATCCTTCTCATTTTCTCACACAGACCATTCTTTTCTTCTTCTTCCTTTAAGCTATGTTAATGGCTTCTTCTTCTCTTCTTTTCCTTACTAACTTTTCTTAAAATCATATCAAACCAACTTCAAACTCTACCAAACTTTGCCAAAGTTCTTATATCATCATTAAAACATGATTTAGCATCTAAAAAGTGAAGAAATATTGGTGGAAGAGGTGGAATAGGGGGAGGCCAAACCTATTGAGGTGGGAGGAGCAAGTTAGAAAGCTCCGGTGCAAGAAAAAGAGAAGGAAGTGCCGCCCGTTTCATTCCATGGAAATAGAAGGAAGTTTAAAGTACCGCGGAAGCTCTGTTGAAATTTTCGGGAGTTTGGAAGAAGAGATTGATAGCATAAAGCAAAGATGAATGAAGTAGAAGTTGATTAGTTAAAGTTAACAATAGTTTCAGTGAAGTGTTGTTGATAGGAATGTTGGTAGGAAGTTAATCGATTTGGTCAAAGGTGAGAACTCCTAAACTATTATTATTATATTTTTGGATGATGATATGATATTTGCAATGGATGTTTAATATGATTTGACATCAATTTTGATTGTTTTCATATGAATGTTGAATATATATGCAAGTTACGGAAATACACGTCGATAAGCACAAAGGAAATCACTTTCCACAATATTTAATGAAATGGTGTATATGGAATGTTAAACCTTGTTAAAAATGGTTTAAAATGTTTTATAAACATTTAAAAGTGTTTTAGTGAAGTTTGAAAAGAAATGGAAAATTTAATTAAAAATAAGCGCGTCGCGTAACGGTAGTTCGTAATTTCGCGCTATTAATGTCAAACAAGTGTAAAAGTTGGAATATAGCTCGCAATTCTTCGAGATAAGAATTTTCCGAACTATTATATCCATAGTTTTCCAACTAAGAAAGAAAATTGAGATTTCGACAAGTAGATTTTGAAATATGAGTAAAACAAGTTTTGGAAAAATCCTGATTTTGCAGTTCGAAATCCAAAACTGGATTTCTTTAAAAATGATGTTTTAAAATTGTTTAAAAATGTGAAATAAATCTTATAAATCTTTTTAAAATGTTTTAAAAGTGATTTGAGTAATAAAAATGGATTTTCAAATAATAAAAAGTTGTTTTGATCAATATAGCTTAAAAGACACTTTCCGCACACTTTTTCGGAGCACTTTTCTACAACTTTTGAAATGTAGTTTTAGACTTAACGATTCTTATCCAAATCTTTTATAAATGTTTTCAAATGGATAATTAAGTGCTTTAATAATGGTTTGGAGGTTTTCTATCTTATTGAAGAAAGTTCAAATAAATGATTTAAGAAAAACCAATTATAAATAAGCGGTTTAATCTTGACTCTAAAAGCCGACGAGTAGACTGAATTTTTCTATTCGTGAGTTCCAGATGCGAGGTGCTTAAACTAAGGAGATGTTCAGGAGCAACTAGTGCCGTGACTCACCTGGCCTCTTTCTTGGGTGAGGGATGGATAAGGTTGAAATGTTGGAAACGAGTTAAATATAAAAAGATTTAATTTTCCAAATTTAATAACAACATGGATTTTATAAAGATGATCTTCTTGTACTTGGTGTTAAATCCCAAAGAGGGAACTCGAACTATTCGTGGAATTTAAAAGATGATTTCACTGTTATTCCGCCCATAGTATTTGTTGAATACGGGAATTGATATTGAGTAGAATTAAATGATTTCAATAGATTCTACTCACTTAATATTGACTGGTTTTGGGATTAACATCCTAGATAACATGGTTTTAACTCAATCAAAATTTTGAGTTTTGAATTAAGAAATCATTGTTAAGATTTAAATGAAAAGATTTGGAAATATTTTCCTAAGCGAAAAAAGAAATGATTTCGAATTATTCCAAGTTTAAAAAAAGGGTTTAAGTAATCAAAGTATTTGATAAGAGAGGTTTAATGATTCCGTATATACCGAAAGGAATGTTTTAGAAACATATATCTCCAAATGAGATTTTGATAAAAAGAACTTAATCAATTAAAGAATGATACCCTATTCACAGAACATATTTTTACCGATGATTGGTTCTGTAAAGGCCCGTTTTTCCGTACCATTTGAGTCGACAATAAACCACACATTCCAACTCAAATTGCACTAACAAGCGGATCATTAAGGGTAGAAAAAGACAAATAGACAAAAGAGAATCTCACATGAATGGAATAACATATAATATTGAACAGTAATCTTT
Organism: Allium fistulosum; assembly: GCA_030737815.1. Taxonomy (NCBI): domain Eukaryota; kingdom Viridiplantae; phylum Streptophyta; class Magnoliopsida; order Asparagales; family Amaryllidaceae; genus Allium; species Allium fistulosum. The sequence goes on along the minus strand of CM060903.1, from coordinate 1,283,720,219 downwards.
ACAGCGGATAATTTTAAAATACATATATAAGAGTCTAACCTAAATTCAGCTTGGACAGTTATAAACATATGTCCTAACAAATGCTGAAAAACATCAAACAACTGTAGCGGATAATAGAATACGTCCATACGTAGATGAATATCTCTAGCTCTCCTCTGTAAACTCCAACCGTCTTCAACTAATCCTGAAGCTACTCGAATCAGACCCGAGTATTGAAAATACCCGGATCAAGCTTGATAAACCAACGTGAGAAAACTCAGATATTAAATGACAGTGTCATATATCAGCCTTAGAAATAAATCCTTTGAAAAGAAAGAGTATCTCATAAGACCACGCCCACACATAAAAATGGACGGGTTTTTCTCTTATGATAACTAAAACACTTTTATATCAAAATATTTGATATTATTTCTAATGACATTCTTTGAAAACATTAGCAAATAAACTAATTAATTTTAGCCGAAATTGTTACATTATTAAATTCCAGCATAATAGGTTCTACAATCAAGTCCGAAGGCACTTATCGGAGAATGGATTCCATACAAATGACAAGGTAAGGGACTACCTTCCGATAGTACACCTCTAGAGGGATGCACCTAAAGTCCAGAAACTGGACACCTAAACCAACACAGAATTGGCCTACCCTTTCCTGGATGGTACCGAATATGTCATCACCTCGGTCGTTACCAACCTTTAACGGGTACCCGGGTCATACATTCACCACATACTTAGACATGTGTAGAGTAAATCTAGAATGATGATGACATCTCCTAATGTGAGCGACCCACTTAGCCCTGTTGCTTCTACCCTGTTTCTATCATTTCCGGGTGATGAGGCCCGAGCTAAATGATTACCTTTCACATAACACATCTTCTTTCTTCTTTGAATGCCACATTGCCATTCCATAATCACATGACTGATTTCTACAAACATATAACCTCTGAGCTCATATGTCTCAGAGAAAAGTGTTAAGCTAAGAGAAGTCACCATCTCCTCTACCTTGTAGATATACGTTTTAAAGAGATCACTCATTGCAATTTAGAATGCAATGTCAGACATTCGTCCATACAAGTTGTCCAGAAAAAGGACAAACCAAAGGTACTCTCCTCGGCTCATTACTAGGCAAGAAGTCCTTGTGGTTCTAGGATTTTTCATAACAAAGAGACCACTGCTACAATAAGTAAATTGAGAGTTTATTCCCAATTAATCAAAAAGTAGTCCTTCGTTATTATTCATCTCAATATCTCTGTCTTCAACATAGCTTCATTCTTCGAACATGTGGATTGGTTCGAAGTGGTTTTCGGATAGGAATTACCTAAATCCGATCCCGATTCCTTCGAAGCCAATCATCGCTTTTAAAAGATGTTAAGTTCATATGTGGATATCAATCATCAATCAATTACTTCATCTTTTATTTAAATCAAATATCTTTCTTAGATATATTCTTTTCAATTTATTCCATTTTTTTTCAAGAGTATATGGAATCATTAAGCCTCATTTATTAAATCATTTGATTTATTAAAACTCTTTAGATCTTTAGATAATTCCAACCATTTTCTCTTTTACTTAGGAAAACCTTTCCAAGTCATTCATTAATCTTAATCAAAAATTTCTAATATCTAAGTTAGAATTTTTAACTTATGGAAAATATTCCCAAATCATTCATTAAATCTTAATCAAATATTTCTTTCTTAACTTCAAATCATATTCTTGCAAATCGAAGATTTTCATACTAGAGCACTACTGACACCTTAGATATGGTAAATTTCACCTCCAAGGACTAGTGGCCAGTAATCCTACATCATGAAGATCTTTGTCTTCAATATGTTTTATTTCAAAAATTAATTTGAAGGGGTTTTCGGATAGGAATCACCCAAATCCGATCCCGGTTCTTCGGATAGGAATATCCCAAATCCGATTCCGGTTCCTTCTTACTAATCATCGATAAAAAGATGTTAATTAGTTAATTAATATTCTAAAATTTGTTTCTTTTTATCTTGGAAAAACTTAAATCTGATATTTTTAGAGCATCTAAGCTTTCTTTTCGATCTGTTCCACCCCTCGCCTAAAAAGAGAAAATAAAGGCCAGGTAAGTTCAGGGCACTGGTTACTCCATTCCTAACCTTGGTTAAACACCTTATTTTATCTTCCCAGATCTTACAGGTGGGACAAACGTACTGGTCGTTTTCACATACTCGGTTTGTTATTACATTCAATATTCTTCACTTTGTATAAACAATTCCTCTTAGCCATTTATTCAAACTCTTATTAAAACTTCCAAATCATCTTTAAATTACTGAATTATTCTTTTAAAACCATTCACAAAAGATTTAGGAAAGAATTGTTAAGTTTAAAAATACATTTCAAAAGTTATTTAAAACTGCTGCGAAAAGCGTTGCAACTAGTGTTTTAAAAGCTAAATTCTTCAAAATGAATTTTATATCATATAGAAATTCATCTTTTCAACCTAAATATCTTTTAGAATATTTTAAAAGATTTTTAGAATTTATTTCATATTTTTAAAATATTTAAAAATATCATTTATAAAGGAATTCTTTTTTTGGATTTCGAACTTCAAACCACGATGTTTTTAGAAAATTGTTTTGGACATATTTCAAAATCTACTTAATAAAATCTTGATTTTCTTTCTTCGTTGGGAAACTATGGATATAATAGACCGGAAAATTCTTATCTTGAAGAATTTCGAGCTATATTCCACTTTGTACACTCATTTAACTTTTATGGCGCGAAACCGCGAACTACCGTTACGCAACGCGCCTAGTTTTGACTTTTTTTTCAATTACTTTTCAAACTTTTTGGAAACACTTTTAAATGTCTATAAAACATTTCTAAATCATTTTAAGCTCATTTTAAACAATATTTTTATATTTCAAACTCATATTCCATTTCATTTCATTTTATAATATTATATTATTATAATATTATTTTTAACCTTTTTAGATTATTTAAAATCATTAAGAAGCTAAATAATTTCCATACACATATTTGTATGGATTTAATTCTCATTTAATTAACTATGGTTAATTACTAATCATTTCTCTTATCATTATCAACCATATAAACAATCACATAATCAACCAATTTGTAACCAAGTTATCAACATATAATCATCCAACATATTTAAACTTTCAAACCATTATACTTGAAGTAATTTATGGATTAATTAGTAAATACGAGTATTCACCTTTAGCATAACCAATTCTTCCTACCAACATTCATATGCAACAACACTTCACTAAATCATCTAAACTTCACCAAACCATCACCTAAACTCTTCCACCACGCTTCAAAGTGTTCGGCCACCACCTCCAAACATCCATAAGGCTCGGCCACAACAGGTTCTCCACCATCCTCCATCATTTTTCAACTTTTTAGATTCTAAACCATGTTTTGGTGATATTATAAGTTCTTTGGTAAAGTTTGGTGGAGTTTTGACTTTGTTGGATGTGGTTTTGAAAAAGTTAGTAAGAAAATGGAAGAGAGTAAGCCATTAAAGCTCCAAGGAAGAAGAAGAAGAGAATGATTTGTGTGAGAATGGAAAACGTATGCATGACTATTTATAAGAAAAAAATGAAGTGGCAAGTTACCAAAATATCCCTTTACCAAATTACCAAAATAATCTTACTTAAACTTAAAGTAAACCTACTTTTTAAACACATACCATCACTTATCACTTCGTACTTTATGGCATAGTCACTTAAGAGCTAAGAAAATGTATTTAGATGGAAATGTGGCTAAAGAGATGATTTGGTTTGATTTTGATGTGATTTGGTGTGATGTTTACTTTTTTACTTTTGTTAATTACTTACTTACTTTTCTTAATTATATTCTACAATTTTCTAATCATGTTTAGTAAAATAATCTTTTTTATTATTTAAAAATGTGCAATATATGTTAAAACATGCTAATAAAGGTGCGACAACGTTGCGACAACTTTTAGTCGACAAGACGTTGATTTTCGACAAAATGTTTTACGTCACATTTTGACGTTTTAGTTAAATTATTTATTTATGTAATCCTAATTTGAAAATAAATTTGTATATTTCTATTTAAAAATATAAACACTAATAATTAATTAAAATAATTTATTTAACCATTGAAACTTAATTTTCTGAAATTAGGATTTTGTCACTTTTGTCGATTTTGTGATAAAAACTCAAAAATCTAAATTTCTCGAATCAAACCATTAAAATTGATTTTACCATTCTTATTTATCATAGATAAGCATGTTTATTTGGTTTTGAAACTCTTTATATTTTAAAATGAATAAAATACCTTATTTTTCGAAGTGGCGAAATTACGGGTCGTTACATTCTCCCCTACTTAAAAGAATTTCATCCACGAAATTACACTAATCTTAAACTTAGATGAGTTTCCCTAATTTCATATTTTTTTTAAAATTAGTTTTGTATGATATACATAGATCTTCCATATGTGATATCTGATTCGATTTATTATTCGAATCTACAACTTTTACTTCCGAACTAGTATCGATCCCCCGATTTTCAAGTGCGGACTCTGATCAGGCTTCTATATCATAACCTTTGCTTTCCTTGCATAGTTCTCAACTGTGAAAGAAAACTCAAGTATCCAACCATAAACCCTCATCAATGTTCGCCGTTAAGAATCGAGTGATAAATCCTTTTCGGACCGATGTAAACACCTTAAAGTTCTGAACTCGAATCTTAGACCAAAATTTGTGCGACGAAATGATCTACATATAACATATGTATTTATTAACTTTCAAAAACTTTTCATAAAACTATTATCTTAAGTTCAAACATTTTATAAAGGTGCTTCTTTATATAATCCCTTTAATTATTTATTTCCAAATATTTTTATTAAAGGAAAATATTCCAAAGGAACCATTTTTCACTCAAAAGATAATTTATCTTTATAATTTTTTTCCCACAATCTTTTAACTCAATATATTTCCTTTAACATTAATATTATATATATGAATCATTTCATAAAACTATTACTTAAGTTTATTACATCTTATAACTTATGTAAATCAATTACTTTTAAAGACTTAAGTCCAAATCCTTAATTAATGCTAGAATTCATTAATAAAACATTTTCCAAGTTACAATTACCTTTTTAAAGAGTCGTTATTTTACTTAAGTGCATAAATAGTTCATGACTTAAATCTATGTTTGTATGATATACCTTTACATCCTAAGAGTATATACAAATTCCAAATTGGTTTTACTTAATTCCGTCTGTTTAACAAATTTGAACTTTGTTGTAATTTACTATTATCTCAAATTCATAAGTTATGTAACTTATTTCTTATTATTATTTTTCAAGTTTTGAAAAAATTTATTTATAAATCACATTTATAAATTATGCTTATCCAATTTCATTTACTCAAAACATTTCTCAATTGTTTATCTTTACCAACTTCTTAGCTCTTAGTTAGGTATGATTCAGGAATTTTTGATTGTCCAATGTCGTCGAGAATTTTGTTTTATCTTATCAATTAGTGATTCAAATTTATCTTTGGTTTAAACACTTTTATAAAGATTACTAATCAATTTTTTAGTTAATGAATCATATTATTTCTTTAATTTAAGAAAATTATACATATCGAGTAACTCCAAAACAATACCAAGGAACTGGGTACTACCATCCGAACACATCTCTTGCCCATTTTTAGTTTATTTTCGAGCCAATCAAATTAGTTATCATAAAATACCTTTTTTTATTTGAAATAATACCATTTTCAAATTCCTTTAGAGATTACTTTTACTTATAAAATTTATTTTATAGATTGTTTTTATCTTATATTAATTAACTTCTTTTAAATTACCATAATTCTTTCAAATTACTCGAATTTAAATTTTCATTCCTTTTATATTTATTTTACATAATCATTTTCTATTATTTAAATACATTTTTATCTTCTATATCCAATCCTTAAACAAATCTTATTATCAAACACCTTATAGTCAAATCGTGAAACTTAATTCAGAAGATATTTGTACTTAAACTTTTAAATCACACAATTTATCAATTTATGATAGTAACTTAACATTATCATTTCTTAATTTATTAATTTAGAATAAGTATTATAGATCTTAATTTCCTTATTAGATTTCTTACGTATTGATTATCTTTACGAAACATCTTATAGTCAAACTGTGAAATTCTAATCACAAGATGTTCATATTTAAATTTCACTAATCATGATTTATATCTATATAACTTTTCAAAATATATACTTGGTAATCAAAATATAATCCTAGGTAAAATTATTTCATTTACCAATCTTTCAAAACAAAACCTTTATATATAGCATTAACAAATACATGCTCATATATAATACTCTTAACTCATTCTAGGGTGTTACTAACCCTATGTATAATGAGTTACTCATCCTAGGGTATTGCTAACCCTATCTCTGATGAGTCTTTACCCCACCAAAGCCAAGGTTCTTACGTAACCTTTAGCTCTGATACCAAATGTAAATTCCAGTTTTTCCGTACCCTTTGAATCGACAATAGACCACACATGTCCAACTCAAATTGTAATAATAAGCGGATCATTAAGGGTAGAAAAAGATAAATAGACAGAATAGAATCTCACACGAATGGAATAACATATAAGATTGAACAATAATCTTTACAGTGGAAAATTTTAAAATACATATATCAGAGTCTAACCTAAATCAGCTTGGACAGTTACAAACATCTGTCCTTACAAATGCTGACAAACATCAAACAACTGCAGCGGATAATAGACGACATCCATACGTAGATGAATATCTCCAGCTCTCCTTTGGAAACTCCAACCGTCTTCAACTAATCCTAAAACTACTTGGATCTGACCCGAGTATTGAAAATACCTAAATCAGGCTTGATAAACTAACGTGAGAAAACTCAGATATTAAATGACAGTGTCATATATCAGCCTTGGAAATAAAATCCTTTGAAAAGAAAGAGTATCTCATAAGACCATACCTACACATAAACACGGACAAGCTTTTCCCTTATGAAAACTAAAACACTTTTGTATCAAAACATTTGATATTATTTCTAATGACATTCTTTGAAAACATTTAAAAATAAACTTATTAATCTTAGCTGAAATTGTTACATTAATAAATTCCAGCATACTGGGTTCTACAATCAAGTCCGAAGGCACTTATCGGAGAATGGATTCCATACAAATGACAAGGTAATAGAATACCGTCCAATGGTACACCTCTAGAGGGATGCACCTAGGATCCAGATACTAGGTGCCTAAACCAACACAGAACCGGCCCACCCCTTCCTAGATAGTACCGAATATGTCATCACCTCGGTCGTTACCAACCTTTAACGGGTACTCGGGTCATACATTCACCACATACTTAGACATGTGTAGAGCAAATTTCGAAGGATGATGACATCTCCTAATGGGAGCGACCCACTTAGCCTTGCTGCTTCTACCCTATTTCTATCATTTCCGAGTGATGAGACCTGAGGTAAACGATTACCTTTGACATAATACATCTTCTTTCTTCTTTGAATGCCACATTGCCATCCCATAATCACATGACTGATTTCTACAAACATATAACCTCTGAGCTCGTATGTCTCAGAGAAAGGTGTTAAGCTAAGAGAAGTTGCCTTCTTCGCCACCTTGTAGATATACATTTTATAGAGATCACTCAATGCAATTTAGAATGCAATGTCAGCCATTCGTCCATACAAGTTGTCCAGGAAAAGGACAAACCGAAGGTACTCTCCTCGGCCCATTACTAGGCGAGAAGTCCTTGTGGTTCTGAGATTATTCATAACAAAGAGACCACTGCTACAATAAGTAAATCGAGAGTTTATCCCCAATAAATCAAAAAGTAGTCCTTCGTTATTATTCATCTCAATATCTCCGTCTTCAACACAGCGTCATTCTTCGAAAACGTGGATTGGTTTGAAGTGGTTTTCGGATAGGGATTACCCAAATCCGATCCCGGTTCCTTCGAAACCAATCATCGCTTTTAAAAGATGTTAAGTTCATATGTGGATATCAATCATCAATCAATTACTTTATCTTTTATTTAAATCAAATATCTTTCTTAGTTTATTCTTTTCAATTTATTCCATTTTCTTTTCAAGAGTATATGGAATCATTATGCCTCATTTATTAAATCATTTGATTTATTAAACCTCTTTAGATCTTGAGATAATTCCAACCATTTACTCTTTTACTTAGGAAAACTTTTCCAAATCATTCATTAAATTTTAATCAAAGATTTCTTATATCTAAGTTAGAAATTTTAACTTAGGGAAAATATTCCCAAATCATTCACTAAATCTTAATCAAAGATTTCTTTCTTAACTTCAAATCATACTCTTGCAAATCAAAGATTTTCATAACAGAGCACTACTACAACCTTAGATATGGTAAATTTCACCTCCAGGGACTAGTAGCAGGTAATCCTACATCATGAAGATCTTTGTCTTCAATATGTTTTATTTCAAAAATTAATTTGTAGGGGTTTTCGAATAGGAATCACCCAAATCCGATCTCGGTTCTTCGGATATGAATTACCCAAATCTGATCCTGGTTCCTTCGTACTAATCATCGATAAAAAGATGTTAATTAATATTCTAAAATTTGTTTCTTTTTATCTTGGAAAAACTTAAATATGATCTTTTTACATCATCCGAGTTTCTTTTTGATCTGTTCCACCCCTCGCCTAAGAAGAGAAAATATAGACCAGGTAAGTTCAGGGCACTGGTTGATCCATTTCTAACCTTAGTTAAACACCTTGTTTTATCTTTCCAGATCTCACATAAGGGATTATGTACTAGTCGTTTCTGCATACTTAGTTTGTTATTACATTCAATATTCTTCACTTTTTGTTTAAGTGGTATAAACAATACCTCTTAACCATTTATTCAAACTCTTATTAAAACTTCCAAATCATCTTTAAATTACTTAATTATTCTTTTAAAATCATTCACAAAAAATTTAGGAAAGAATTGTTAAGTTTAAAACTACATTCAAAAGTTATTTAAAACTGCTGCGAAAAGCTTTGCATCTAGTGTTTTAAAAGCTATATTCTTAAAACGACTTTTATATCATTTAGAAATCCATCTTTTCAACCTAAATCTCTTTTAAAACATTTTAAAAGATTTTTAGAATTTATTTCATATTGTTAAAATATTTAAAAATATCATTTATAAAGAAATCCTTTTTTATTCCGAACTGCAAAACCGCGATGTTTTTAGAAAATTGTTTTGGACATATTTCAAAATCTACTTAATGAAATCTTGATTTTCTTTCTTCGTTGGGAAACTATGGATATATTACACCGGAAAATTCTTATCTCGAAGAATTCCAAGCTATATTCCACTTGGTATACTCATTTAACTTTTATGGCACGAAATCGCGAACTACCGTTACGCGACGCGCCTAGTTTTGACTTATTTTTCAGTTTCTTTTCAAACTTCTAAGAAACACTTTTAAATGTTTAAAAATATTTCTAAATCATTTTAAGCTCATTTTAAACAATATTTTTATGTTTCAAACTCACATTCCATTTCATTTTATAATATTATATTATTATAATATCATTTTTAACCTTTTTAGATTATTTAAAATCATTAATGAAAGGGAGTGCGGATTAAGGATCTTAAGGCTAATTTAACACTAGAGAGGGGGTGAATAGTGTTTAATGGATTCTATGACTTATATGGACTAAATTAAAATTATGACACAAACAAATGCAGAACTTAATCAAAGAACAATAACAGAATCAAACACAGATGCAAAAAGTAAATAAAAAGCAGTAAAAGGAAAGAACACACCGGATTTTATACTGGTTCGGAGTTACCCTACATCCAGTCCTGTACCAAGGCAGAACACCTCATACAGATTTTTATTATACGAAAGTCGAGATTACAATCCTTAATTTCTAAAGGCCTTGAGGTACCCTCTTGTCTCACGAGTACGGGGCAAACTCTCTTGATTTATGGGCCACAAGATTACCCAATTGAATTCCAGGCACAACCACACCTTATAGAGAGACTCAATAAACTTTTGATTACAAATTGATCCTATAACTCTGAATAGCACTTTGATCTTCGAGAGAGGGCAGAGAATCAAACAAGAATGAGATTCTAATTTGATTCACTTGAGAATTTGGTAGAATTTCGGCACGATCTTAAAATATGATAATTTTAGAATATGGATTTGTGGAGAAGGAGTGAAGAAAATAAGAAAGTAGTTAGTTAAATTTTTTTTGTGAAGGTTATTTATAGACCAGTGACGGTCAATAACCATTCGTGAAGAGATTTAAACGAATAGACACTTATTTTGAAAATTGAAAATTTTGAACTTTAACGGCCACCATTTTGACATGGGGTATCCCATGATGTCGACATCCCTAAGTTAACATAATGTAAAATTTGTTTTGAAAATGATATTGAACAGAAAACAAGATGAAATGATTCTGGAATAAAATAAACTAATTTTCCTATGTTTTGAAATAAAGAAGAGTAGAAAAATATATTTTTAGAATGTATACATAAATTTGATTTTAAATCTTAAGTATATATTTTATAAAAGAATATTTAAAAAATTAGAAGATAGTTTTAAAAACAAATGAAGTTTAAAACAAAAGTTTATTTTAAAACAAAAACAAAGAATATTTTAAGTCTAAAATATCTTTTTGAAAATATAATTTTTAAGGCTAAAACATTTTGAAAAGCAGTTTTGAAAATCATTTTGAAAAACCATTTTGAAGTAGTTTTGCAAGCTTCTTCCTGCAGAATATCTCATCACATCAGGACTCGAGAACTTGTACAAAACCAGGATGTTTGTGGGTTTGTAAGCCACTTGTCGTAGGTTTGTAAGCTACTTGTCGTGGGTTTGTAAGCCACTAAGAAGATAGAAATGGGTTCCATCCCAAATGAAATTTGGAATGAAGATTTCTGTGCTATTATGTAGTTTTAACAATAAACTAGACACATATCTTAAAATCTTGATCTTGATACTCTAGAGTCTTCAATCTTGATATCTCCATTCTGAATCTTGAGTCTTTATACTGATCAGTTTTCAGTAAACAATACCTGCATATATATATATATATATATATATCCTGCATAGTTCCTACATATACATATCTTTCTAGACAATAGTGTTAGTATATATTTTATAATAAGATAAGTTAAAAGGGTTGTTGTCATCAAAACCAACATTTCAGTTCCTAACAATCTCCTCCATTTTGATGATGACAACCTGTATTTATAAAATATACTTACCATACCATAAATCCTATCATAACTCCCCTTACTCCATGACTCCCCCTTACTCCAATCATAACTCTCCCTTACTCCAAGCCAACTACTATTTATTTTATAACTTCTCCCCCTTTGTCATCAACAAAAACTTCTTACTAATAAATTCCCTGAACTTGATATAAGATGATCAACCATAATACAAATAGAGTAATCCATATATAAGTGTAATAAATGCTATGTGTGATCGTAAGTATGAAATGTGATCATAAATGTGAAATGTGATCATGAGTGTGATCATAAGTGTAATCCAACAGTAAATCAATCATCATCCAATCATATTTACAGTAATTATTCAATCAATCATATATACAAACCACACCAAATGTTTTAAATAAGTCAAGTCAATTAAGTTTAAAACACACCAATAACATACAGAATGACTAGACATTCCTTGGTACTTCCACCCATCCATCTTCTCCACAGATAGGGTCTGCTTTGATGGCATCCCATTCTTCTTTATCTTTGTCGAGAGTGACTGGTGGATTTCCTTCGAGATCGTCCTTGTTCAGGGCTAAGATCATCCAACGAAGGGTGTTGAAATGTCTCTCTTACTCCTTGATCATCTGCATTTGACTCAATTCTAAGTGACGCACGAAGTATGAATGTAAGGATATTCTTGAATGAAGTGAGAGTTTCCTCAAGAATATCACTTAGATTCTTAATCGGAGAGGCCATAATTCAAGAAGTAGGAAGAAATATGAAAGAGAGTGATTAGAAATGAAATTTGATAAATTATTCTGGAAGAAACAGGTATAAATAGGGGTAGAAAGATGTTTAAAATGAATAGACACAAGTTAGTTACATGAAATAAAAATTTGAAAGTGTAACTACTTTCTGCCCGTTGTATATCGACATGGGGGGATGGGGAATGTCGACTTGCCTTTGTCTAAAGTGACAATTTGCTTTGTTTTGAATATTATGAACAAATCTATGCAACTATAATTTGTATAATATAAAAACAAGCAATTACAGAGACAAGTGAAGTTGAATAAAAGATTTCATTAATGATTCTAGTCAACATTACATAAACTAATATAATATTAACTAAAAAAAAGGAAATACATGGATAGAACTTGAAACAAACAAGATAACATGAACTAAAACTAATTAGATGAAGATGAAGAAGATGATAGTCCAAGATTTCTACTAACTTTCCCGAAGAACTTGTCGATTTTAGTGGAAATCTTATCCATTTTCTTACTCATTGATCTTTTGAGTGTCTTTTGATTTTCCACTATAATTCTTTGATTATTGAGAATGGTCTTATTGGATGGATTAGCGGGATTAGTAGGATATTCAATACTTTCTAAGGAAGTTTCTTGATCTTCCTCTTCCTCCTCTTCAATTTCCATTCCTTCCTCTTCCTCTTCTTCTTCTTCCTTCATTTCTTCCATCTCTTCGTGAGCAAGCTTTTCTTCCTTTTCCGTAAGTGTTTCATATGGTTGAAACACTAATGGAATTTGCATAAGGGAAATGTTTCCATGGTTGAACACTTTTCTAGTTATAAATTCTTCCCTTCTGAAATCAACTCTAAAGTAATTAAAATTCCGAGTGAGATAAATTCCATGATATAAAGTGTTTTCACCCATAGTAAAATTCTTGCGCCTTAGCTCATCCAAAATAACTTGAGCCCAATTGATATCATAATTTTCAAAAATTGCAAAAAGTGCTTTGCAAACTTTCAAAGTTGGGTTGTCATAGTTTCCCGATCTTGGTATAAGGGTGTGTTGAATAAAAAGGCTAATAATTCTTGCTTTTGGACGAAAATAACGATTTTTGAATTCAAAATTGTCATCCCCTTCAAAGATGTGATGAAATGTCTCTCCATCATTTTCATTTATTTCAAATTCCGAGAGATTCATTCCGGTATACATGCATCCCAAAATATTTCCTAAACTTTCACAATCCAAAACTATTTGTGTTCCTTTAACACTTCTCCAAATTTGTCTATCTTGCCCATCATAAAAACCACGATTTAAATTTGCATAAAACATCTTAACAAGGTTTGGATAACATACAAAATCATTTTGTTTGTTATCTACTACACTAAGAATAGAAAATTGTTGAAAAATATTTTCAATTTCATAAGAAGGAAAATCTTCAAAAATAGCAAACTTCCCCGTATGAATTTTACTAAAGTTTACATAGTTGATTTAAGCTTTGATAGCTTCCGGATCATTAAAGAGAAAGTTTTTGATAGATTTTAGAAGTCTAATGGTGTTAGGAGTGCTTGAAGAGGCCATTGAAGAAGTTTGAGAGGAGTTGAAGATAATGAAGATAAATTTGAAATAAAAGTGAAAAGTGATGATAAAGAGAGTGAATTAAATAGAGATTCTATAGACATGTTCTCTGGTCAAGAGGCATCTTTCCAGAGCATTGAAGTTGGTGAAAAGGTGGAGGAAAATTCAAAAGTTTGAATTCAAATTTTGAAATCAAATTTCTGAGGGGCATGTCGACATGGGGTATCCCGGTATGTCGACATGTGCCTATTGAATCAAAGGACAAGTGACTATTCCTAATTTCTAATAAATGTATATATTATTTCCTATATTCTACTTATATAATTCCTATGATAACATTAAATATAATAATACTTAAATATTAATAATTTAATATTTAAAATATTATTAAAATAATATTATTTTTGAATTTAAAATTCAAATTTCAAGGGATAAATTTGAATTTAAAATTCAAGGAAACTAAAAAATCAAGCAAACAAACAAGCATCCATTCAAAAAGGAAATTAAAAATAATGTAAATGTGTACCTATTTTTAGATCCATACTCCCATCGTCGTCTGATTCATGAATACAGTGAAACACAGATTTGAATTATCCATCTTCTTTTCATCGTCACTGGATGATAAGTCTGAGTCATCAAGAGTTGCTGTGTATGCTTTCTTTCTTTTCCTTGACGAATCATTGTTTAGAGGGAACAACTATTTATCTGGATACGGACAATCTTTCCTATGATTCCCGACTTTATTGTAATTGTAGCATCTATCATTGTTGACATTCTCCGTATTATTTCTGGAATTCCTTTGATCATTTCTTTGGTAATTATTCATTTTTCTATATTTAAGGAATTTCCGGAAGTTTCTTGTCATGAAAGCAATCTCCTCATCACTGTCTGGTTCCGAATCTTCAGTTGTTGCATTGAATGCTAATGACTTCTTTTCTATAACCTTGTTTTCTCTTCTTCCTTGTAGTTGAACTTCATAAGACATCGGATTCCCAATCAATTCTTCTATTTTCATTAGACTGATATCATTTGCTTCTTCGATTGCAAGTGTCTTTTGATCCCATTCTGGAGTGAGTGAATTTAGAATTTTTCTGACTTGTCTTCCTCCAAAAAGCTTTTTCCCAGTGCAATTAGTGAATGGACAATATCTTGAAATCGACAATACGTGTCGGAAACGGACTCATTTGCATGCATTTTAAACAATGGAAACAGATTAGTTAATATGGAAATTTTAGTCTGTTTAACTTTTCTTGTTCCTTCATGAGTAACTTGCAAAGTTTTTCAGATTTCAAATGCAGACTTACAAACATACACTCTATTAAACTCATTCCTATCTAGTGAACAAAATAATATATTCATGACCTTTGAGTTATTTTGTGAAACATTCTTTTGCTCAGTAGTCCACTGGGCAAAATCGGTAGTTGGTTCAACATATTCAGTTTGTGTGATATTCCAAGTGTCTAATCTTATTGATTGTAAATAAATTTTCATTCTACAAGCCCAATATGCATAATTACTGCCATTGAAAAATGGTGGTCTGACAGTAGACTGACCTTCTACTAATGAACTAGTGTTAGTGTTAATAGAACTAGTGCCAGAGTTGACATTACCTGTGTTGGTAGCCATTAAAACAATTTTCAAGTTGCAAATTATGAAAACTATGAAAACTTTGCTCTGATACCAATTGAAAGGGAGTGCAGATTAAGGATCTTAAGGATAATTTAACACTAGAGAGGGGGTGAATAGTGTTTAATGGATTCTACGACTTATATGGACTAAATTAAAATTATGACACAAACAAATGTAGAACTTAATCACAGAACAATAACATAATCAAACACAGATGCAGAAAGTAAATAAAAAGCAATATAAGGAAAGAACACACCGGATTTTATACTGGTTTGAAGTTACCCTACATCCAGTCCTGTACCAAGGCAGAACACCTCATACAGATTTTTATTATACCAAAGTCGAGATTAAAATCCTTAGTTTCTAAAGGCCTTGAGGTACCCTCCTATCTCACGAGTCCGTGGCAAACTCTCTTGATTTATGGGCCACAAGATTACCCAATTGATTTCCAGGCACAACCACACCTTATAGAGAGACTCGATAAACTTTTGATTACAAATTGATCCTATAACTCTGAATAGCACTTTGATCTTCGAGAGAGGGCAGAGGATTCTAATTTTATTCACTTGAGAATTCGGCAGAATTTTGGCACGATCTTAAAATATGAAAATTTTAGAATATGGATTTGTGGAGAAGAAGGAGTAAAGAAAATTAGAAAGTAGTTAGTTAAAAAATTCGTTTATGAAAGCTATTTATAGACCGTAACGGTCATAACCATTCGTGAAGAGATTTAAATGAATAGACACTTCTTTTGAAAATTGAAACTTTTGAACTTTAACGGCCACCATGTCGACTTGGGGTATCCCATGATGTCGACACCCTAAGTTAAAAATAATGTAAAATTTGTTTTGAAAATGATATTGAACGGAAAACAAGATGAAATGATCCTGGAATAAAATAAACTAATTTTCCTATGTTTTGAAATAAAGAAGAGTAGAAAAATATATTTTTGGAATGTATACATAAATTTAATTTTAAATCTCAAGTATATATATTATAAAAGAATATTTAAAAAATCAGAAGATAGTTTTAAAAACAAACGAAGTTTAAAACAAAAGTTTATTAAAAAAAACAAAGAATATTTTAAGGCTAAAATATCTTTTTGAAAATCATTTGAAAAGATAATTTTTAAGGCTAAAACATTTTGAAAAGCAGTTTTGAAAATCATTTTGAAAAACCTTTTTGAAGTAGTTTTGCAAGCTTCTTCCTGCAGAATATCTCATCACGTCAGGACTCGAAAACTTGTACAAAACCAGGATGTTCGTGGGTTTGTAAGCCACTTGTCATAGGTTTGTAAGCTACTTGTCGTGGGTTTGTAAGCCACTAAGAAGATAGAAATGGATTCCATCCCAAATGAAATTTGGAATGAAGATTTCCGTGCTATTATGAAGTTTTAACAATAAACTAGACACATATCTTGAAATCTTGATCTTGATACCTAGAGTCTTCAATCTTGATATCTCCATTCTGAATCTTCAGTCTTTATACTGATCAGTCTTCAACAAACAATACCTGCATATATATATATATATATATCTTGCATAGTTCCTGCATATACATATCTTTCTAAACAATAGTGTTAGTATATATTTTATATAAGATATGTTAAAAAGGTTGTTGTCATCAAAACCAACATCTCAGTTCCTAACAATTAAGAAGCTAAATAATTTCCATACACATATTTATATGGATTTAATTCTTATTTAATTAAATATGGTTAATTACTAATCATTTCTCTTATCATTATCAAACCAAGTTATTAACTATATAAACAATCACATAATTAACCAATTTGCAACCAAGTTATCAAACATTCAATCATCCAACATATTTAAACTTTCAAATCATTATACTTGAAATAATTTATGGATTAATTAGTAAATACGAGGATTCACCTTTAGCTTAACCAATTCTTCCTACCAACATTCATATGCAACAATACTTCACCAAATCATCTTAACTTCACCAAACCATCACCTAAACTCTTCCTCCATGCTTCAAAGTGCTCGGACACCACCTCCAAACATCCATAAGGCTCGGCCACAACAAGTTCTCCACCATCCTCCATCATTTTTCAACTTTTTAGATTCTAAACCATGTTTTGGTGATATTCTAAGGCCTTTGGCAAAGTTTGGTGGAGTTTTGACTTTGTTTGATATGGCTTGAAAAAGTTAGTAAGGAAAAGGAAGAGAAGAAGCCATTAAAACTCTAAGGAAGAAGAAGAAGAGAAGAAAATGGATTGTATGAGAATGGAAGAGGTATGCATGGATATTTATAGAAAAAAGAAGAAGTGGCAAGTTACCAAAATATCCCTTTACCAAATTACCAAAATAATAACCTAACTTAAACTTAAAGTAAACTTACTTTTTAAACACTTACCATCACTTATCACTTCTTGCTTTATGTCATAGTCACTTAAGAGCTAAGAAAATGCATTTGGATGGAAAAGTGGCTAAAGAGAAGATTTGGTTTGATTTTGATGTGATGTTTACTTTTTACTTTTGTTAATTACTTACTTACTTTTCTTAATTATATTCTAGAATATTCTAATCATGTTTAGTAAAAGTACTCTTGTTTTATTATTTAAAATGTGTAATATATATGTTAAAACATGCTAATAAAGGTGCGACAACGCTGCGACAACTTTCAATTGACAAAACGTTGATTTTCGACAAAATGTTTTACAGTCACATTTTGACGTTTTAGTTAAACTATTTATTTATGTAAACCAAATTTGAAAATAAATTTTTATATTGCTATTTAAAAATATAAACACTCACAAATTATTTAAAATAATTTATTTTACCATTGAAACTTACTTTTATGAAATTAGGATGTTGTCACTTTTGTCGATCTGTGATAAAAACTCAAAAATCTAAATTTATTGAATCAAATCTTTAAAATTGATTTTACCATTCTTATTTATCGTATATAAGCATGTTTATTTGGTTTTGAAACTCTTTATACTTTAAAATAATTAAAATACCTTATTTTTCGAAGTGGCGAAATTACGGGTCCTTACAAGTTCGAAGGAACCGGGGTCGGATTTGAGTTATTCCTACCCGAAGACCACTTCGAACCAATTTACGTATTCGAAGTGAAGACATGGATATGATTTGGAAGATGGAATGTAGGGCTGCTTGTCACTGACCCTTGTGGGAAATTTCCCATATCATATTTTGTGACAGTAGTTCTTCATTTAAGATCTTCGATGCAAGGACTTCTCACTAATAATCCTAGGGATAACTGCCGACAGGATGCAGTAGGAGAGTACCTTTGGTTTGTCCTATTCCTGGACAACTTGTATGGATGAATGTCTGACATTATATTTCTAATTACATTGATTGATCTCTATGAACGTATCATTTATTTGGTGGCGGAGAAGGATACTTCTCCTAGCTTAACACCCTTTCCTGAGACGTACGAGCTTAGGAGCTATACGTTTGTAGAAATCGGTTATGTGATTATGGAATGGCATAGTGCAATTAAAAGTGGAATGTGTTATGTGAAAGGTAAAACGTTACCTCAGGCCTCATCAATCGGAAATGGCAAAAACAAGGTAGATGCGGTAGGGCTAAGTGGGTTGCTCCCATTAGGAGATGGTCATCACCTTTTTAGATAACCCTCTATATATCGGGTTTGTTGTGCATGCTATAAGATGTCTCGCATAGGTCGGTAACGACCGGGGTGGTGTCATATTCGGTACTATCCAGATGAATGGAGTAGGCCGATTCTGTGTTGGTATAGGCGTTCAGTATCTGGACCCTAGGTACATCCCTCTAGAGGTGTACTGTATGGAAGGTAGTCCCTCACCTTGTCATTTGTATGGAAATTCATTCTCCAATAAGTGCCTTCGGACTTGATTGTAAACCTATTATGCCATCAAATTTAACCAATGTAACAATTTCGGCTATTTGAATATATTTACTTGAAAAGTGTATTTAATGAATGTCATTAAAAATAATATCAAATATTTATTTTTATGTAGCAAATGTTTGGTTATCATAAGGTAAAAACCCATTCCGTGTTTATGTGCAGTGTGGTCTTATGAGATACCTTTTTTTTCAAACATCGTATTTTGAGTTCTCACACCAGTATCATGAGTGACCTGCAGTTTATTTTCCTTTTCCTTTAAACTCTGGATGCCATAATTTCCCCTGGCAGGCTAGTAGTCAGGTTTAGTTAGAAGAAATCTGGAAGAGCTCGGAGCATGGAGTTAGAAGATTCTTCTGAAGATTGTTATCCATTTTCACCACACACATGTACTATTGTATTCCACATTTATAAGGATAGATATTTATAACTGTCCATGTTTAACTCTGATAAATGTATTTAAATTTTCTGATGTAAAGATTATATTGAAATAATATATGTTATTTCATTCGTGAAAGATTCTGTTCTATCTTTATTTTCTATCTTACACTTAACGATCGGGTTTTCGGCACTTGGATTTGCGGCACGTGAATACCGAGGATGTATTAGTGTCGATTTTCGAAGGTCGAAAATTCTAGTTCGTTACATGTTTGTCAAACAATATCCAATCAATTAATCTTTTTATTCAAATTAAATTGCTCTTAGAGATAGATTCATTAAATTATTCCTTTATCTTTTTCAGAGTATATGGAATCATTAAGCCTCATTTATCAAATACTTTGGTTAACTAAAACCCTTTTTTAAATCTTGAAATAATTCTAAATCGTTTCACTTTTTACTTAGGAAAAACATTTCCAAATTATTTATTTAAATCTCATATTGGAACATTATTTTAGAGCATCCGGGCTTTTCCTTCGACATGTTGCCCAAATCTCCTTGGATCTCACAGAGGGAATATGTGCACTTGTCGCTTCCGCATACTCCTTTCTTTTTTAAAAATGATTTATAAAACTTCCAAGTTATTATTTAAAAAACTTAATTATTCTTTTTAAAAACTATTTAGAAAAGATATGAAAAGGAATGGTTAAGTTTAAAAATCATATTTCACAAGTTATAAAACTGCTGCG
This sequence comes from Allium fistulosum, assembly GCA_030737815.1. NCBI lineage: Eukaryota > Viridiplantae > Streptophyta > Magnoliopsida > Asparagales > Amaryllidaceae > Allium > Allium fistulosum. Next base: position 1,283,700,038 of record CM060903.1, on the reverse strand, counting down.
AAAAGTGCTGCGAAAAGTGCTGCAAACAGTGTATTAAAACTTCTTTGATCAAAACAACATTTTTACTTCACATATGTTCATTTTTCCAACGCAAACCACTTTTTAAAAGATTTATAAAATTTATTTCATATTTTTAAAGAATTAAAAACGACTGTTTCAAACAATTTCTTACTTTGGTCGTTAAGCGACCAAAACTTGATTTTTCTGAAAACTTGTTTTGAAAAAAACTCAAACTCATCAAATGAAATCTTAATTTTCCTTTTTCATTTGGAAACTATGGTTACAAGGATCTTTGAATTTCTTAATTCAAAGATTTTTGACTTAGTTTGCATCCTACACATTGACTTAAAGTTACGGATCGAATATTATGAACTGCCGCTACACGACGAGCTCGATTTTGACCATTTGATGAATTGTTTTGAAACTTGTTTGAAACACTTCAAACATGTTTTGAAACCATATTAAAACTATTTTAACTTATAAAAAACAATATTTTAATATTTTAATCATTAAAGAGGCTAAATGACTTCATACACTTTTCACTTGGATTTATTAACTAACTAGGGTTAGATTACTACCATTACCTAACTTGAATATTATTTTCACATCAATTGGTTATAGAATTTCACAACTAAGTTATCAACTATCTTAACATCCATATAATCATCCAATTCTCAACCAAGCATATCAATTCATTAACTGAACATATTTAACAATATTTTAAGGAGTTGAATAATTTGAAGGTAACTCAAGTACTCACCTTTATCTCTAACTAATTCTTCCTACCAACATTCTTATCCAAAAACACTTCACTATCATTACTAAACCTAACCAAACTCCACCAAATCAATTCCTTTTTCACTTAAACATCACCTAGAACCATGCTTCTCTTTTCTAAACCACACAACCATCCTCCATCACCATCTTTTAGCTCACGGCTATCCTCCCTCCTCCACTTTGCTCATGTCCAAGCCCTATTACACTACCATTACTCTTGGCCTTAAGCCTTCATGGAAATGGATGCCCCGAACCTTTCATCATACATTGGTATTTGGTTTTATAATGATGTTCTAAGGTATTTGACAAAGTTTGGAGGAGATTAGAGTTTGTTTGATATGATTTCTAGAAAGTTGAGCGGAGGAAGAAGAAGATGAAGACATTAAAGAGAAGAAGAAGAGAGCTTAAGAAAGAACAAAAAGAAGTGTATTTGTGTGTGAAAAATGAGAGCGTATGCTTGTGTATTTATAGGAATAAAAAGCGTACAAAATATCTTTAGGTAAAAAGACCAAAATACAACTTCCTTAATCATTAAGCTGATGTCACTTCCATCTTTAATCCACATCACTTCCATCGCCCATCACATTGTACTTTGCCTCTTTCCTTAGCACTTAAGGAACTGAATGTGGATGCATTTGTGGCTAAAGGGAAGATTGGTTTGGATTTGATGTGATTGACTAGATTTTGTTTAAATTTGTTAACTTTGCTTAATTACTCACTCATTTAGTTTAATTAATCTTTTTTAGTTCTAAATACATGTTTACGTATTAGTATGTTCCTATAATAACTTTTTAAGTTGCACAACGTTTACGCAACTTATATTTAACAAAACATTGATTTTCGATACAACGTTTTACGGTCACATTTTTTGTTTTTAATCAAACTATATATATTTGTAAACCAAACTTGAAAATAAGTTTCCTATCATCTTAAATTAATTAAAACAAGATCATTTGAGTTATAAAACCATATTAAATAATATTAAAGTTCAATTTATAAAAATACAACGTCGATTTCTTAAAGTGCGACGAAGTTTGTTTACTTTTATAAAAAAAGTATATATGTTTATAAAACAAATATAAACCATTTTTATTATTTTATAATAAATCAAAATAGATTATTTATCATTTAAAACACTTATTTGATCATATATTCAATTTTATTAAAACCGACTTTTGTCACTTTTATGATGAAAATCCAAACTCTCTACTTTGTAAATAAGTTCTAAAATAAATTCATCATTCTTTTTTATTATACAAAACATGATTTTTTTTGTAATAAACCTATATTTGAATATTTTAAACTTAAATATTTCTATTTTTCAAAGTGATAAAATTATTGGTCGTTACAAAACTACTCAGTTGGCGGTCCAGCCGGGATCTTCATCTCAGTAAGAGGTTGTGACAAAGGCTGAGATAGAATGAATGATGTTGGAGATAAACTTGAAGATGCTACAGCAACAACAATTTTAGATGGATTTGATAATTACGATACAAGAGCAATCATCATCATTGACTAAACCCCTACGCAACATGGATCTCATAGGCGAAAAGAAGAGTAGAGGAGATTCATCATTTTCTGATTCCAGTAAAGAGAGCTTGTCTTCACCAATCTAGAATAGATGAACTGATCAAAGATCAATGCAGAAAGGGGATGGTGCAATGCAGAAGAAGGTTACAAAAGATGAGGAAATTCAGCCATCATCAAAACCAATTAGTATCGATTGGTCAAATTGGTCGTCATCGATCGGTCGGTTGAAAGGCTCCACTTGTCTGATAGTGAGGAGGACTTACAACTTGTTGACATAGGAGAAGGGCGAGCTATTGGTCTTTAGGTTAGTGGTGCTAAACTTAATACTAATGAGCTGTATGGGAGGGGACGGAGTCTGAGAAGGCATTAATGTGGACCTGGATAAATGGTTTCTCCAAAGATAGAGGAAACTAGATGTAATAGAACCAATCAAGACTGTTTGCATGGAAAAAACAAGGGGACTTTCATGATGATTACCGTTTAGCGGGCTAAGGTAGTGAAGAGTACACCGTCGATATGATAAAGAGACCAAAGAGTCAAAACCAACTATGATAGATTGATGAACGGGGTTCATCAGCAAGTCAGAACCCATTCAATAAATACGTTCATGAGGTAAGGTATCAAAAGAAGTTTGTGATGTCGACCATGCCAAACTACAATGGCATGAATGATCAAAACAACATCTATTAAAGTATAAATCTATGTAGGTTAAGTGCTTAGCGGTCCTATAGCGGTGGAGGTGCAAAAAAGTAATAGCAGGCCTAAAGCAGGGATATAGCAAAAAATAATGGAGGTGAAAAAACCTTCATTAAATATAAAACCAAATATTAAAAATTAATTTATTCCCATTCTTAGGAAAAAGAAATATTGTTTAATCTGATATAACAAAACTAAAGAATATCATGATTTATGTAGACTAGATTTGGTGATTATAATATATTTCTAACTTATATCGAGCTCTTATACCTTAAAATTAGGTCTTTACCAAGAACTAGTCAAACCAATCTTTGTATATTAGCATTGCTAACGTAGGTACTAAAAAGCATTTATATAGCGGGTGTAGCAGAAAATAGCGGGGCTTAAAGCAGATCTACTATTTATAGCGCTAAATTGAAATAGCATATTTATAGTGCTAAATTGAAATAGCATAGCGGCGCTACGCGTTATAACGAGGATTTTACGGGGCTTTAATTGCATCGGGTATAAATGGCACTTAGATAGGGCATATCCAATGGATGGTATGAGATGTAGATGTTTTCCTATTTTCCTTAACAGATTAACAATGAAGTGATTCAGTCGGCTTGAGCCTTGATCGATATCGTTATATGATCATTTGGAAAAGCAGTTTATGAAGCAGTTACAAGTGCAAATTGTTTAACCAAAAGATGATGTCATTGTTAAATTTGCATTAGAGGTCTAGTAAGACCCTAAAGAATTCTTTGAAGAGACTTAATACTGTTGTAATGGAGGTGAGTTATCAGAAAGAGTAGATAGTGTTGATGGTACTTATGAATGAGGTTCACCCGCAAAGTGATATTGGAAGATGGCTCAATAGGAAGGAGCCAACTTCTTTAAAAGAGTTTTAACGGAAGGCGTCTGTAACATCCCGCAATTTTAACGATTGAATATTTAAATGATTAATTTAAATATTTAATCGTTAATTCACAGATTGCTTGGTATGCATGATTTTTCAAAGATGGATGAGTAGGGTCTCAAAACACCCATTGTTAAGACCGCTTTTTCGACGTGAGAAATATGAGTATAACATTGGCTATGTTTGGAGTCGATGAATTTTGAGGATAAATAATGCTGTATGGAGAGGATTTGGGCTAAAGCCATTTCTTGACTATAAGTTCCCACCCTCTTCATTCTTTCTCTCACCTTTTCATTTCTTGTTATTCTCCTCTCCCTCTTCTTTAGTCTTCTCCTAATTAACTTCTTAATCGCCTAAATCGCTAAATTTTTTCTTTTTTAAGCAGGGTTTTTAAAGAGGACCTTACCTCGTTTCATTAAATAACCAAAAGTACAAAACATATATATACAAAAAGCTTGGGCTTAAGAAAAAACAAACTCATAATGTTTAAGAGTAAACTATCATCTAGGTTTGACGCTAGGGCACCATGCCAAGATATAACTTTTGATTTGATTTGCAATAAGCAAGCAAATGTCATTTCATTTTTGGTTCTACCTTTGCATTCAAAGAGCCTACTATTTCTTTCTTTCCACACTTCCAGTAAAACAGTTTTCAAAGCAAGCGGCAAAATTCTTGTTCCTCCATTTCTCCATCTTGTTGCCAAAAAGATTGTGAACCATTCTTGAGAACTACATGTACTAGGCTAATGGTAACCTCCGATCTCAAGCACCTTCTTCCAAATATCATACACAAATTAACATTCAGAGTAAATGTGAATGTCCAACTCATTTTCATTATTACAAAGGCTTCATCATACCCATGTGGCAAAGCTTATCCTGGGTGAGGAGTGCATTTTTCAAAAATTTCCAAAAATGGAATTTTTGACGTTCCAAACTATCGCATACCCTTGAGTGCCACGGTTCATATAGAGGATTAGGCTCCTTTATTATCAGGTTATAAGCCATTTTTATTGAGTGTTTGGTAGGAGGAGAAGCTCATAGTAAAACTTCAAAATAAAAAAACAGAGGGCGGTAGGATTGGATCTGATTCCATAAAGCTCTAACTCTATGGTTTCTTGTTTGCAGTCGAACCAATTGGTTAATGCTAACGTAAGCAGCAGCTCTAGCTTGCATAAGGATGCCGCTTTGAAATCTTTCGTTGTAATTGACTTTGTCACTCTGCACTAACCCTCTTGTGATCCAAGGAGTGTTCCAAAAAGGAAGAGGAGGAATTACTAGATGTAGCTAGCTGCATTAGATGTTTGTGGCTACCCCTGGAGTCTAGAATTCCTCTCCAAATCCAGCTTGATATTTTACTTCTTTTGAATACTCCAAAAATCTTTCGAACCTATATAATTCCTACAACACTAACTCTTCCAAATGAAACTACTGCTACTGGCAATATTATTGAAATGAGAGTTGAAAGCAGTTTCATTCCACTTGTCTAGATTGATGATACCTGTGATGATCCTGAACTCGGCCTTCGAAAATCGGCACCCGTACTTCACTTGTACTCAAAATGCCGTAGATTCAAACGCCGAATCTGGCTCACCGGAGCTTATAACACCATTAAATATAACAACACAGCGGAAGAAAGAAATAGATGATATCATATACAACTCCAATAAATACAATATCCAGAATGATACACAACAATGATATCAATAATACACAGCAATATCAGAGATATGATACAATGCTACAGCGGAAATAACAGAAGTGATAACTCCAAATAACTCCAACATCAAGCTCCAACCACCATCACGTTGCACCAAGATAAGCAACGTCAGTCATGGACTCCAAAACTGAACTAGTTCCCGTTAATCTACTAAACCTGACTATCTGAAAAACCCAATTCTAGACTGACCGTGTGGAAAATTGTGGGCACCCAGAGTTTAGGAAGGGAGCAATAAACTCCAGGTCAGTCATGGGACTGGTGTGAGTAAACAATATAGTTTATCTTTAAACAACAACAAAAGAATTTAAAACATTGAAATCCACAATGCTTTTTGGAAAATGAAACTACCATAAGGCCTCCCGACACACACACAATGCAATCGCACACATGGGGGAGATTTCTCCTTATGATAGTCAAACATGCTTACTATGCAAAATCCTTTTGATATTATTACTAGTGCATAGTGTAGGAAAACCTTTCGAAAGTATAATATTAATCTTAGCCAGCATAGGTACCATTATAATATGCCTGTTATAGCTACCATTTTAAATGGCAGGTTTTACAACTAAAACCGTACAGGGTTCGTATTGTTTCTTTGGATTTTCCAACAAATGGTCAGGTTAAGGAACTTCCTATGCCACATGGGTACGCCTCTGGAGGGACGTCCCGAGAACTAACTAGCTCTCTGCCAACACAAGGCCGGGTTACCTCTTACTAGGTAACTACTACACGTGTATGCCACCCCCCGGTCGTTTGTGACCTTTATCCGAGGCCTCGATCACACATCAACAATCACACAGTAAATGAGATTGGAGTAACCACACAGGTAAATATCTGGGCTCCATACCATAATATCACCTTTTTCCAAAAGGAAATGACATGCCCTGAAGGGAGCGACCCTCATAACCTTCACGCATCTTTCCTGTTTCGACCATTTCCGGGTTGTGAGGTTCGATGAGGTCTCGTCCACAAAGCTACGCTTTTCACAAAGCCATGCTTTGATCAACAAATGATCAGCAACACACAACAACACTTAGCATGCCACACTACCAAATTGGGAGTATATCACTGATAACCTTCAACTACATAACCTCTGAGCTCGTACGTCTCAGAGAAGGGTGTTAGGCTAAGAGAATAAATCTCCGCCACCAAACAGAAATGTATTTGAAAGAAATCAGCTTTATATCTCAAAGTGTAATGTGGGACATACAACCATACAAGTTTGTTCCGGGTTCGAACAGAACCGAAGGCACTTCCTAAGAAGCCCTTGCAATCCGGGTATTCACAATCCCGATCGGACTTCCCATCACTTAGGGAATCTCTATACTGGAGAAACTCAGTGCAGAGACAATCGATAGGTTATCCTATCGTTTTCGCAAACACCGGGTCTTCAACACCGGTCTTCAAATGCTATCCATTTACGTCGTATCACTATTCGAAATGGGTTATATGACACAAAGTCATCTCCCGGCTAAACCGAATAATGAGCGCTTAATTTTAAAACATATGGATATTGGGATTTCAGTTAAGTCGCAACTTATTATCCAAAACTTCTCTTTCAAATGGTTTAAACAAATCACCATTTTAATCTTTTTATACAAAAAGATTCAATTCACAAAGTTCACCCAGTTTCACAAAGATCTATTCATAGATTTTCAAATCAATTTCCATTTCAATTGGATTGACTCATTAAATCTTTTAAAACAAAGATTTAACTCATAGCTTTCAAAACAATTCCATTTCGAATGGTTTAAACAAATCACCATTTTAAATCTGTTAAAAATAAACAGATTCAATTCACAAAGTTCACCCAGTTTCACAAAGATCTATTCATAACTCGGAAAATCATTTTCATTTCAAACTTGAAATTCCTTTGACACGAATTGGAAATTCATTCCTTATATGAAAGCTTCTATTATTTGAAAACAAATAGTTTTCATTTCGGAAAATCTGATTCATTTATACGAGTTAAAGTCCTTGGGTTAAATTCAAATTATCAAAACCATACTTTTAAAAATGGTTTAAATTCATATAAACACATTTATAACATCTTAACCATAATTTCCAAACATGGAATTCAATTCCAAATTTTGAATTCTAATTCAAATTAAATTATTCAAATTGGAAACTTTACCAAGTTATTCAAAATAACTTTTCTCTTAAAAACTTCTTTTCAAAGCTTTAACATTTAATCCAAGTCCATTTCCAAAATCAATTGAAATTAAAATTTCAATTTCAAAAACATCAAATTTAAATCATTTGTGACTTAACCAATTTCCACGTGAAATCCATATTTGTGTGTGTAAAAGTGTGGTCCAGGGGTTTTACACAATAGTGCAACATCATTCAATCATCAGATTCAAATACAGCAATATATTTGATAAGGGGTATAAACTATAACGCTTATCGTTCATTCACAGATCACAAATATATATACAAATGTATCACAAGTAAATGAATAAATTACACACAGCTCAATCCACAGAATAAAATATCACAGATCAAATAGGACAATCAATTTAAGGCATCTCATACAATACAATCATTCATAAGTAAGGTCAAGCATTCAATAATCATTTATAAGCAGGATTAATTAATTGTTTAATCCTAATTAATTCAATTTATTTCCAATTAAATTAATCACTTTCATTAATTGATTAACCTTTAATAAATTAATTATTCTCAAATTAATTACCTTAATTAATTTATCACATTATCCTTAAATCAATTATTGCTTAATCACTTGATTAATTAACTTTAATCATTAATTAATATTTAATTAATAATCCTTAATTTACAAATTAATTACATTGATTAATCCTTTAATTACACTGAGTAATCATCACTTAATTGCTTCCCTTCAAATGATTATCCTTTAATTACTATGCATTAAGTAATTTCCCTTTTCATTACACCAAGTAATTTTCCATTAATTACTTCACTAAGTAATTACACTTCATTAATTACATTAAGTAATTATACTTAATCCAATATCAAGTAATTATCTTTAATTAATGATTAATTATCCTTAATTATAAATTTATTTAATTCTTAATTATTAATTAATTTGTCTTAATTATCCTTTTTAATTACATTATTTTTAACAAAACAATCTAAAACAGTTACTTTTAAGTTTGTTTCAAATCTCATTTTAAATTTAAGATTTAAGATGAAGACAAACTTAACTTCAACAAAGTTTAAACCACTTAAAAACTTTTTAATCCTTATGCTAAAGAATTTCTTATTTTATAAAAGAAATTTAAAGGAGTTTAGAACCAAATTCATTTTGAAATACAAATCATGTTTAAATTACAACTTAAACCTTCAAAGTTATTTAAACACTTAAATTTTAAAAACTTCATTTATTTCAAAATTATGATTCAAATTTAGATTTGAATCCAGATTTAAACTTAGGTTTAAATTTCTATTTTTATTTAAAGCTTTACTTTTAAATTTTAAACTATTTAACATTTTAAAGTTGTTCAAACAATTTAAAAAATTTTTTAAAAAAACTTTATTTTATTTAAAACTGAGATTCAATCTACATTCGAATCCAAACCTAACCTGGTTTAAAATATTTATTTCACACTTTAAAAACCCAGGTTTTTAAAAATTTAACAGCTTGCAGGTTTAAAACCTATAGCCAAAATTTACTCGAGCCCATACCAATTTACTTCAAGCCAAACCCTGGAAGCCCTCGAGAGCCACTCGAGTCAAATTCGCGAATAACCCCTGCTTCCACCCAAGCTTATCAAAATGCCCAGATCACCAAACATGGTGCTCATGCACGTGCACGACACCGGCGAGCAAACTCAGGCAACTCCACATCATCGAACAAGTCGACAATCGTCCTCGAATCAATCTCAAATCATTAGAAAACCCCTCCTCCTCGTGAATTCGAATTCGAGTATAACTCGAATCCTGGAACACGAATTTGCCTCATCACCCAAACCTGTCATCACCTCGTGCTCGACGCTCCGACCACTAGCGGCTATACTACTCCAGCCGTGAACTCGTCATTGACCAAGCTTCCATCACCCAGAAGCTCACCGCACTCGATCACCTATACTAGCCGCGGTGATCGATATACTACGCACAAAATAAAATTAGGTTTAAAATTTTCAAATGGTCGTCGCCGCCGCCTCGATGATCGAGATCATCTCCGCCCATTTTTCCTACCATCGCCGTAAGCTCCTCCACCTCCACGCATAACCCTAGCCTCTCTACTACCCCCGATCGCTAGAAATTGATCAAAATGTCATTTCCGTTCGTTCCCAAACTGCTCCTAAAACCCACCTTTAAAAATTATGAATCTTTCTTTAAAAATCATATTAAAGTATAATAATTCCATTTATATGCCTGAATTCATAAATTATGGAGTTCGAATTTTGCTTATTTACAATTAACTCAGTTGTCTTGCTTTCCAGAGAAGGTTAAACATTGTTTTAACCTATATAAATTTTTAAAACTTAGTATATGCTTGAACAAACAATCTTTGTTTTAAATTTAAGCCCAAGCAACAAGTAGATCGAATGGAAATGATTTTTGAAATCAAATTCTAGAGTTCCAGGAAATGAGCCTGTAAAATATTTCCAGATTCCATTTATATTCAGAGAATCCATGCATATCTGAACAAATTTATTCACAGAGATATGTATATGTAAACAACAGATTTATACCTTTAAAAGTTAAGAAAAATATGTTACTCACATGGATCTCAAAATGGACAGAGCTGCTTTCATTTTAAATCAGGCTTTTGAAATGTGCTAGAACCCTCTTCTTGAATTTCTGATCTATTTAGATGTTTGTTGTTTGACTGAATTTTGTTTAAGTTGTAGATGGTATGTATTTCAGATGCACTCGGTTTGAATGATCGAACTGAGATGAAAATGTTTGATGTGTAGAAAATGTGTTTACAGGAGATATTACTCTTCTTGTGCAATACAGGTACATTTTTTTTTTCAAGTCAGAGATTTTTTTCTCTATCCTTGTTTGACTCAGCTGATATGATATACATGGTGGCTAGCATTAATGGTTTTGTACAATCTACATATACTTATCTTTTTACCTTCATTTGTACATATATGAATAGAATGTTGTCTTCATTTACAAACTAATAGATATTTGTATGTATATTTGAATACTTAGTTGAATGCACTTGAATGTATATGTTTGCTTCTTCATTTTACAAGTGTTCATGAGTATGCGTTTGTTTGCTTCTTTTCTTTCTGTTTTCTTTATTACTTAGTAATATGAGTGAACTTCTATTTTTATTTCTCTATATAATTATTTTTATTTCTACTTCTATCAAATTCTAAATTCTAAATTATTTATTTTTTATACTTGTGTCGAATTTCCATATTTTTATATTTATACGATTTAATATATATATATATTCAATTTGAATTGGGGAAATTCGCTTCAATTTACAATTAACAATACAATTTTAATCCAAAAATTCAATTAATTATCAATTTAAACTTTAGTAAAATCCGGGGTCGTTACAATACCTAAACTACCATGCTTGTGGGACTTCGCAGTTTTAAGTAAGCTATTGGATGGGTTTCCTATAATGGGGATTCCCTGACCAGAGAAATGGCAGCATGCATTTTCTATCATTAGCATTAGCTTTTTAGGAAGGACGAATATCCTTGAGTAATACATTTTCATAGAGAAGCAGACTGGCTTTATTATAGATAATCTCCCTCTTAGGTTAAGTGTTTATTGTTCCAAAGGGACATTCTACTGGTGATTTTTTCATATAGCTGTAGACAGTAATGGGTTTGGATTCAAGTGGATATTAGGGGGACTCCAAGGCAGGTAAAACCGAGTTATCGCACTTGGATATTATAACTTATTGCCAGTTCATCGACAATCCTTAAATCCAACCCAAAGATGATGATTGAGGACTTTTGGGAGTTCATAGAAAGACCAGCAAGTAAGCTGAATTGCGTCATGGATAGGAACATGCCAACTAACGACTTGGAATTTGGCTTGGAGAAAATAATGAGATTATTGGCAAAACATAAAGAAGTGATTGAAGAGTCTCAACATTTGGGGTGATAGTCTATTTGTTTCCTTGACTGCATATCAGTAAGTAAAATATAGAGAATTTCCATTATTATAAGAAAAAGGTAGGAGCTTAAGAGAACTCCTTGCCATAGGCCCTATGTTCCTTGGAAATAGCCTTTGATATGGCCATTGACTTAAACTGAAAACTTTGGAGCAGTTATACAGACCTTAATCAACTTGATGAACTTAGGGGGAAAGCCATTTCTGTTTATGCATAATATATAGAATACCATCTAGTGGAGTCATACGCTAGCAATTTTCATGCAGCTTCTTTAGCTTAGATTGGTGCTCTCATATCCTTTTATTAGCTCGTGAGACACGAAAATGTTATCTATGATGCTTCTATCACTTAGGAAAGCACTTTGGTTTGGAGAAATTAGATTATGAAGCATTGTTTTTAGTTATAAGTTAGGATTTTGGCAATGCATTTGTATATCATATTACAATAGCTTACTTGTCTGAAGTGATGGACATAGGTGGGGTTTTTGGATTGTGGATGAGGCATAGAATTGTGGAGTTTATTCCATTGAGCATTATGTTACAATTGAAGAAATTATGAACTGCTTTTAGGAAGTCTTATTTAATAATTTCCCAACAAGTGATAAAGAAGTAAGAATTGAAGCCATCGGGACCACCTGCACTCCCTTTGGGAATAGCATAAAGAGCTTCCTTGCTTTCATCATCCGTGATATTTTTTTATAGCAGGGAACTCTTATCTTCGGAAATAACAAGGAAAGCAAGGGGGTCTATGCTATCGATGCTAAATCTCCTGGGGTTTATTGATGCCTAAGAAGTTGGAGAAGTGATCAACAAAAACATTGCAAACAACATTATGGGCCTCATGAAGGATGTTGGTGTCATCAAAGATACAACCAAGGTTTTAAATCTCGGATTTCGGTCACGTCTCGTCTCGAAGAATTTAGATAGCTTATCTCGTATCGGGTGAGATCTCGAACGAGATGAGTGCATTTCGGTCGTCCATCTCGGATTTACATCTCGGTTTCTAAAATTCATTTCGGAGTTATCTCGGAGTATATGTCATGTCGAAAATTATTTCATACACCTAAATTTATAATACTAGTCAGTCACTACCTTAAGGAAAACACTATGCACTTACCTTGAATATATCACACGCTTATCATTAGTAATTTAGTATGGAAAATTATCACTTGTATCATGTAAAATAAACAAATAACTAGATTTTATGAATAATGTTTAATATAATATCATATGAGATAAAGTAGACAAGAAACAAACCATAACATATGCACCTTTACTTTGTTTGATCATTCACTTAACTTTCCTACACAATATAATGTCTCATTTCTACCTTTTATGATTTATAGTGCCGCAAGGGAAATCTTAATTCTATAACTTCAAATACAAAAGTCTACAAGTAGAATTAAGATATTCTATGACTGATTATAGTATTTAATTATTAGCAAACAAAATTTCATTAAGTAACTAATAGCATAGATATTTCAAACAAACGTAGAAAATAGCATACATAGTACAAACAATTTTCAAACATTTAGTAATATTATAAGAAAAGAAAAAAAATGATGTACGAATGAACATATAATGATCAAATGAAATTAATAGATGAAAGAGAATTCCTTTATTGCTTAAAAATAAGCCTTGAGGAAAAAATTATAGCAGCAAAGACTAAATGAAATCAAATTGGGAATCCATTTGGAACATAAAGTTAAATAAGTGAAGCCCAAAATTTATAGCCGCAAAAAATAGGGTTAGGAAAAAAACTCAAGAAAGTGTCGAAAAAAGAAAAATGAAATTGGATGTAAATAATTTGGATCAGAAACCTAAATGAAAATCATAAAGTGAAATACTTACCATAATCGATGTAGATTTTATCATCTTCTTACACTCGTTACTGCCGTAAAATAAGAGACGAAGATTAAATGAGATTTATATAAGAAATAATGGTTAAAAAAAGTACAATTAAGAAGGCTTAAATTAAGGTAAAGGATGAGCCAGCCAAATACAGAAAAAGAGTTGATTTTTTCCAAAATTCAAAAATTCGGCCGATATCTCGCTGTTAAATCTCGTCCGAGATACCGGACGAGATATCGAAATATCGTTCAAGATTTGGGTCAGACGAGATTCAAATGAAATATCCTGTTTCGAATCGCCTGGGCTTGAAATGAGATCTCGGCAGAGATCTCGGCCGAGATGAGCGAGATTTAAAACCTTGGATACAACGAATGAGGCTAGCATTAGTTTTGTGGTTCAGGTAGTTAAGGTAGAAAGTTGTATTCTTATCTCCTTGCTCATCCCATCTGTCCCTACATTATTTCCCAAACATTCTTGCTTCTTGCCGGTGAGCATTAGCAAGTTCATCAGATAGAGAAAACTCATCAAAACAGAGTTAGATTATTAGGATTATACAATAAGTCGGATTGTTCCTAATGTAGTTGTTGATGGTTGTTCCCGATGTAGTAGTTGTTAGAGGGTGGAGGAGAGCTTGAAGCCTTTGCCATAGGTTTCCCTACTCCATGTTTTAAGAGTGGTTTTTGTATGTTTGAGCTTGGATTGGAACTTAAACATAGGGTTACTAATGAACTTAGTGGACCAGGCATCTGAGATAGTGGATAAGAAGTCTAGTTGAGAGCACCAAGCATTGAAAAATCTAAAGTTGGAGGGTGGTTTTTGGTCTGGAGGGCCAAAGTTTAGGATGATGGGGGAATGATCAGAGAGAATAGGGCACCACTTCATAAATCATATTTGGCTAGGAAGAGTTAGTTTGGGGGTCGATGAACACTCTATCTAGCTTTGAGAAGGTTCTAGCACCATTTTTGGATTTGTTATTCCAAGTGTAGAGCATGCCAAATAGGTTCGAAAGGAGGGTAACTTCATTGAGGGGAAGTGGTTCCTTTTAAGATAGCATATTACTAACAATTCTATCATTAACACGGAGCATGCAGTTCCAGTCTCCAAGAGCGATCCATGGTTTGTTCAAGAGGTTAAGGGTTGGAAGAGAACTAAGGAGGGGAACTCTACTGGAGGGGGAGTTAAGAGCATATACATAGGAGCAGAGAAATTCTGTTTTGGATGGGATGTGGAGAACAAGAGGGTGACATAGTTGGTTGGTAATGATGGTAAGGGCAACATGAAAAGTTTCAGGATTCCAAATGATGAGAATTCTTCCAAAGGGGGCTTCATTAGGATTACGGAGCTTGTTCCATGAGGGGTTATTGACTTAGCGGGCATGGTTGATGTTATTGTGTTTGAATTTGTCTGGTTTCATTTGATTTCATTTGTTTTGATTTTCCTTTGTTTTGTTTCTTCTTTGATATATAAAAAGATATTAAAAAAGGTTTATATATCTTGTTTTTAGTTTCAGGTTGCAAAAGCAGAAATTGAAAAAGGAAGAAGCGCTTGCTAGTTCACTCTGCTTTGCTTGCTTATATAAAAAAAGCGGCTTTAAAATAAATTTGCTAATAATTTTGCATGCTCTAGTATCATGCCCTTAGCCCTTGTTTTTATTTGTTTTACATTGTTGGTTGCTTGCATTTTAAAATTTTCAAAAACAAAAACAAAAATCCATTCGTAGTTGCATCGTTAATTCACGTTTAATTTTAGTTTTGCATTTTCATCTTAGAACTTAATTAATAATAATGGTTAGACATTTTACATAAGGGTGTCACGAGCTCACCTAGGGCTTAATTGTATCTTGACAAGTTGTCCACTTTCGACAATTTATTTTCTTTTCGTCTAGGCTACGGCAGAGCAATAATCATTTATAAATATTATGGTGATTCGTAAATATTATAGTGGTTGTTTCTCTGAAGGTACTTAAACCTTCGGCTGCATTACTACGGTGATTCTTGGTGCACGGATAATTCCTGTCCGTTACCTGGCTAAGAAATATCTTGTTGGATTAAGATAAAGTGTGATTATACAATTTTAGGTTAGGAGCTACTTAGGACAGACAATTTGTAATTAAGTCCTTGCATTCATTTAGTTGCACTAGTTCATGCATATTTCAAAAAAAAATCGAAAGCCTAAACTAAAAAAATTGTAAATATTTCTTAACTTAGTTTTTAAATCTATTGAAATTTTCAAATCAAAATCAAAAATTCAAAAATATTTTTATGTTAGTTTTTTTTTTAGAAAAAACAAAAGAATCCAAAAAAATATAAAATCTTTCTTAGAAAAAGAAAAAAACACATATAGAAAAATGAAAAAAAAAATCAAATTTTCCTTTTGAAAATATAAATTCCTTTTGGTAAATAGTTTTCCTTTGTAAAAAATATCCAAAAATAAAAACTTTTGAAAATGTCTTAATTTTCCTACTTACATGAATTTTACAGTAGTTGTGTAAATCAATATAATCCATATAATTTCATATCAAATTCTTATGGATATTTTTATAACAACTATTGTATAAACAATTTGAATTTTGAACCACAAAGTTTTCAAAATGATGACTAACCCTCTAATCTTGAAAAAAGCATTGAAATGATTTCGTCTTTACTTGAACTCTCTACATAAGAAAATCAAAGGATAAATGATTTGTGTAATAACTCAAGTCAAGAATTTTAAAATAATCAAAATTTGAATTCACTTCAAAATTCAAATGATTTCGATTATCACTCATGCCAATTCAATTTTGAACTCCAAAATGAATTTCAAAGTCAAAATGGAAATGTGAGCCACTTTTTAAATGCTTGTGGCAATGAGAATAATCTCGACTATGGTGTAATTGACAATTTTCATTCTCAACAAGTTCAAATTGAAAATTCTCAAGTTATTAATTATAAATTAGATTTTGTTGGGCAAATGGATGAAATTCACAAAGATCACATGGATTTGTTGTTTGAAACATATATGAAACAATGTGAGAAACAAAACCAAATCCCAGTGTGTGACGAGTCAAGTAATAATCCACCTTTTACCAAAATTGATGATTTCCAAATAACAACTTTTGAAATTGAAAATGACAATCTTATTGAAGTTGTTGAAAAATCGGTAATTGAGTTGGATTTCAATTCCTTTGAGAGAGTGGAACCAAGTTTAAAAGTCTATCTTCCTTTTTCTGGTTTTGAAAAATTGAATACAGCAACTTTGGATTTTGAATGTGATATATGCAATGAAGTTGTTAATAATTCAACAAAGGAAGATGAATTTAGTAAACACAATTTTTTTAGACTTTTCAAAGATGAGTTGTTGAATTCTAAAGGGATAGATTTAAATCACCATTTTGATTTTGAAATCAATAATTCTGAAAAAGTTTTCAATGATAAGTTTGAATTTCAATTTGGTGAAAATAAACTTGAACTTCAACGAATTGTTCTATCTACCCTAAAAATCATTGAAAATAAAAAACTCATACGATTTTTAATAAAACGACATTGGTTTTTCCAAATCAACATTCAACTTTGAGATTTTTTATTGTTTGGTTTTCTATGCTTAAGCTACATCTCGCATACTTGACGAGACAAATGAAACGGTCTTCGGAAGACCGTTTCATTTACTCCTTAACTATATATTTTCTGATGTCATTGTAAATAATCACCGTTCATTTTCATGTAAATAGAGGTCATATTTTCATTTTTATTTTATTTTTCTCCTTTCACTTGGATTGACTATGGGGATACGTTCAAAATCAAGTGTGGGGGGAGTCTCATCTTCTATTTAATTTTTCATGGTTTATTTTTTTTCATTTTTTTTCCAAAGCCAAAAAGTTTTTAAAAAACTTTCCAAAACAAATTTTCTTTTTAAGCATTTTGATTTATTTTTAAAGAAACACTATAGGATAAGTATAAGTTTTGGTTTTTTAAATTGAAATTTTTTAAAATTTATTTGTCTCAACAAACATAAAAATAAAGTTTGATTACAAATAACTCTGGTCTAACAAGTATATAGGAAGGTTCATGGGTGATAATGATGAAGTATATCCTAATTGAAAATCTTTGCTTAAAAAAGTGGTGGATTTAAAGTAAAAGAATATAACATTTTTGATCTTCTAAGTTAAATGGTGCTAAGATGATTTAACAAATATCTCTCTTGAAAATATATATATATATATATATAAATAGGAATTATTTTTGTATATATGTATATATTTTATAAACACCTAGAGTCATGTGTTCACATGCAAGTGTGTATACTCGCCATGCTCTGTACCCTTCTCACGTAAGCCCGAATGACAGTGCATGATCGGAATATCTGGCCTCAGTTTATCTGAGTTAAGTGTATGTATATAAAAATTATTTTATTAATAATGCCTACAGTTGATAGGTGTACACACTTATGTGTTCACTCACTACACTTTGTATTCCCCTCATGTAAGCCCGAAAGGCAGTGCATGGGTGATACATCTGGCCTCAGTTTATCTAAGTAAGGCATATGTAAATATTGTTAATATCAATAAAATTTCAAATAAAGAGAGTAAGCAATTGAAATCCAAGCACTATTTTCACTTATTTGATTTGGCGGATTGTGCTTCCTGCGAAAACGGATTTATCTTAGTTTTAGTTTATTTGAGGACGAATAAAAAGATAAGTGTGAAGGTATTTGATGTGCAAGTAAATGTGCATATTTTTACTTCCATATTTAATCGAATTTAATTAAATAAATGAGCATATAGGGTATTTTAACATGTTTAAACCCAAATTTCAATTATTTTCAAATCATCATATATTCATCTTTATATAGGGGCAAAATGGTCATTTTAATGTGTGAATTAATTTGAGAATATTTATTTGCACATTTTATTTTTATTCGTAGGAATATTGGATGGAAATTTTAAGAGGCTTCAAGTATTCATACATGCATAAGAGAAAGAAACAAATGAAGATGGAAATAAATCATTTCATGCAGCATGGAGGACCCCACCTACCCACTTACCATGATCCCCTATTAAGAGCTAATGCATATGATTAAAGCTACATGCACATTTAAATGGAGGATTATGCTCATGCTAATGATTACTTGGAGGTTACATTTCCTAAGTGGGTATTTTGGGTGGTCCCCAAAAATATGCATTATGGTTTTAGGCTTGTATAAATACCCCTTATGTTTCATGTAATGAGCTCTTAGCCTTCTCTTTGGTTAGTTTAGTTTTATGCAAAAAAACTCTCTTTTCTTTTTAATGGCTTCTTAGCCTTCTTTCATGTAATTTCGTTTTATGCAATTTTAATACATGCTCTTTTCTTTGTTGTTTATTCATGTTAGTAGTGTAGATCCTTTTATTTTATGCAAGTAGCTTAGCTTTTATTTTATTTAGCTCTCTTTTTCTTCTTGTTTTTATTTCATGTTGAACTCTACATTTGTTGAAATGATAACAAATATGAGAAGCTAAACCCCTTCAATTTAGGGGTAATGAAGCTCTTTTAATCATGTAGATTCAACATTTTGCTAATTTTTTATCTCCTTTTGTGCTTAATAGAAATGTTTGAATGGTAAATTTTGTTGTTGTTTTAGCTTTGAACTTGATAGCCTATGTTGTTGACACCAAATAGGCTATGCTTAAACAAACACAAACACAAATTACCTCTTCATCTACATATGATCATGGTAATGAAGTGGATTTTAGAATCAAAATTTAATGGTCTATATTACTAATCAGTAGTAAATAGATCATGCTTAGAATATATTTTATTTTCAATTTTATTAATATTTTCATGAGAGTTGATAAGTGGTTTAGTGGGTGTGTTAAAGTTTGATGGTTTATGTTGGGCTAATTAATAGCATAAATAGGCCATACTTATGATAAACACAACAACTGAATTCACTAATGACCAAAAAAAGAGATCATAATTTCATATATGTTGATTTATGTGATCATGAGAAGGAAACTACCTCTAAATTTCCTTATACTCTCATATTTTTATCCACTTCCTTTTTCTATCTTATTTACATTTTTTTAGCTTAACACAACTTCAAATCTTAGTTTAATTTGATTGAGTAGAATTTTTAAAATCGCTTTCAATTCCCTACGGATCGACCCGTACTCGCCACGTACTAGAATTATATGCCATGCGCTTGCGGTTTTTTTTAATTAAAATTTATCGGCTATTTTCTAATTCGATGGAAAGTTAGCCGTTAAACATTTAAGTTGAACAAGCTCATGGAATTTTAGGGTTTGACACGCACGTTTCAACTATTATTGGTCATCGTGTGTGTTGGAATAGATTCCTTAGTATATTTCATTGTATTATGTGCTTGTGGATTGTTGTTTGTTAATTGTTTGCGTTAATTGTTGTTGTTGTTTATTGTTGATTGATTTGTTGATTGACTAAATTTTAGTTTAGTTGCTCGTGTTGCTTTTTAGTTGACCGTTGGCTGATTTTTATTGTTTAGCCTGTTATCACTTGTTATTGCTCATTGTTGATTGTTGTTGTTTGCT
The DNA here is from genome assembly GCA_030737815.1 of Allium fistulosum. Lineage (NCBI taxonomy): Eukaryota > Viridiplantae > Streptophyta > Magnoliopsida > Asparagales > Amaryllidaceae > Allium > Allium fistulosum. Next base: position 1,283,679,978 of record CM060903.1, on the reverse strand, counting down.
ATTTTTTGCCATTGCTTATCGCTTCTTTTTAATTTCTAATCATTGTCTAGTTGATAGATTGATTATTGTTACTTGCGTTGTTTTGATTAATTGTTGATTCGATTTTTGCCGATTGTTGTTGCTAGTTGTTGCTTATTTTGTGCATCTATTTGCTTGTATACTGGTTATAGTTACCTTTTACAGCATGTTCGGAGAGAGATAGCAATAGCTATTTGAAATAGATCACATGTGATCCATGGCCATTTAAGGGTCAAGGTGAGATCTGTATGAGTCGATTGCATTTTGATGTGACTTGGAGTTTATCATATACTTAAATACCGACTTATTTGAGCTCACTCTCCAATTTTTAATCATGTATGATTGTGTTAATATCGGTAGCTACGCTAAAATTAAACATGTTTTAATGTTATGTTGCTGTTTTGTGGGTGAATAATCCTCCTTGTATAGTATAATTAGGTACTTGAGAGCCGAATTTAGTTGTTTGAATGCTTATTTGTTTATATTTGCATTTAAATAATGAGAAATTTTCTTATAAAGAGGGTTTTACTAAGGGAAATGCTAGATAATGTAGGTTATCACGTATTCTCTAAGGGGTGTAATGCATTTTAATATGGGAGTTTCAATAATATTTGTTGTGTAAGGGAAGTACTACTGGAATTTTTCTAGTTTAGACTCAGGAATTTTGGTTAGTCCTGTTACTTTCTCTTAGCTCATATGAATTTCGAAGCTAAAATTCCTTTAAGGAGGGGAGAATGTAACACCCGCAATTTTAATGATCAAATATTTAAATGATTGACTTAAATATTTAATCGTTAATTAATGGAATGCCCGTTATAATTGATTTTTAGAAGATATATGAATTGGGTCTCGAGACACTCGTAGTTAAGACTACTTTTTCGACGTTAAAAAAATGATTATAAACTTGGCAATGTTTGGAGTCAATGAATTTCGAGGATGAACAATGTTGGATGGAGAGGATTTGGGCTAAAGCCCATTGCTTGCCTATAAGTTCCCACCCTTTTAAATCAATGCTTCCTCTCACCTTTTTATTTCAAGTTATTCTCCTCACCCTCTTCTCTAATTTTCTCCTAATTACCTTCTTAATCCTCTAAACGTAAATCACTAATTCTTTCTTAAATAAAATTTATAAATTCATGAAAAATCACTATAGTTCCTCTCTATCTATTCTTCACATATTACATAAAGGAATTAGCTTTAATTGGAGTTTTGAAGTTCATCACAAAATTCAAGAGAGCCAAGAATGGATTTTGGTGATTTATAGTTGGATTTCGTGAAGAAGAAGATGAACGGGATGTTTCTTCTATGTAATTTACTTGATAAACTTCATATATTTGTTTAGTAATGATTATGAAGTTATGTGATGTGATTTGGAGAATACTATATTATGGTTTTGGCTTCTATTTATGTTATAAACATAATTCCATTAGCTAATTAATTGTTTGGACCCTTAACCATCATGTTTATAAAAGTTAGTAAGCTTAGAATTGGGTTTGGGGTTAATTGGATGATTATGTATGATACTATGGTTTGATTTATGATTATTAAGTAGTATAATAATGAACATGTCATTTGAAAATATAAATTAAACCATTTGAATGAATTTAAGGAAAGTTAATAGGCTAATTAAGTGAGTTAGAAGCTCTACACTTATTATTAAAGTGATTAGGGGCCTAATGAAGCTTAATTGTTATTTATAAAGAGTATTTAAGAGAAGGAAGGATTTTATAAAATAATGGAATATTTTATAAAATGAAGTTAATAAGCTAATTAACAAAGTTAAGAGCTCTACACTTGTTATTAAATTGATTAGAGGTTTAACAAAGCTTAATTAGTACATATAAATATTAGTTAGGTAAAGAAATAATTTTATAAGTGGATGATATATTTTATAAAATAGATTGAGATTTTATAAAATAAAATAAGATTTTATAAAGTAGTAATAAAGATATATTTTATAAAATAGAATGAGATTTTATAAAATAGCAATTAAGATGCACTTTACAAGATAGAATTAGATTTTATAAAGTAGTAACAAAATATATTTTATAAAATAGAGTGATATTTTATAAATAATAATAAAGGTATATTTTATAAAATAGAAGGAGATTCTATAAAGTAATATAAATGATATTTCATAAAATGGAACAAGATTTTATAAAATAATATAAAAGAGATATTTTTTAAAAGGATGAGATTTTATAAAATTATGAGAAGGAATTATTTTATAAATTGGCTGTAAGGTTTTATAAAATAAATATAAGATGAATACCTAATTTTAATGAAGAAATTAAGTTTTATAAAGGCTTAAAATGATTTGTAAGCTAGTTTGGTATTTTGTAAGATAATGGAATGATTTTATAATATAGTAGAAAAGGTGATTTGGCATTTACTAAAATGATTTTGTAAATAAAAGTTTGTTTTGATTTAAGTAATAATTGAAATACTTATTTAATTATATGTGTGTGTATATGTATATGGATAAGTATACGTAGATGTGTATGTGAAGTTGTATAATAATTAGTACAATTCAAGTATGTAGTAAGAATTGTTGGCTTAGATTTTTGATAATGATTGTTTATTTGTTTGATTAGTTATATATCTGTACGGAAATATACATATGTGTATATAAACACGTTACAAGCAATCTCGTGTAGCTATAGCGACTATTGGGTGCGCTGAACTAAGAGAAAACGGGATCAGAGATTGCTTCGGTGAAGCCCGAAACCTGATTTGTGTTTTGTAAGTGTATTTGTGTCTATGTGTATATAGGTATGCATAAATAAGTGTATTGGCACAAGCATAGACATCACATGAAGTGGGTTGGTCAATTGAGTTCAATTTGGCATGATAGAGGTGGTCAGGTGGAAAGAATCACCTTGTAGAACTCTACACATAAAAGAGTGGTTTTCCATATCGAAATCGGTTTTTGAATACTTAGGGAACCACTTCTAAGATATCAACCAATGGACTCCAAAGGTGGTTCGATGCGAACAATGTAGGCTACCGGAGCTAGGCACCCATCGGGTGAAGCAACAAAGAATACGTGGCTTGAATTGGCAGCTCGGAGGCTACTTACCTAGGCTTTACTGCCTAGGTATATGTAGCTACTGATCGATCGGTAGTAGACCAGCGGTGGACCGCCTATGCACTGGCCTGGGTAGTAAAGCCCATGCATAATGCCAATTTACAGGGATTTTTCCCCATATCCGGATGCAATGCGACGTGATACTTTAGCACGACTTTGGGAAGGCTTCGTTCTACAAAGGGAAGTGGATTACAAGGCAAAGCTCAGTATTCAGATGCAATATATAGTGATATGTGTGCAATCGATAATTATCGGATATGATATCGATGCAATGTGTGACGTTCCACCTCGAGTCCCACACTAACAATGGGCATTACTAGGTAATACTATCTACTAGTGCAGAGAATGGGGCTGGTTTGGAGCGACCATCTGTGAGCTTTGTCTTAAACGAGTATCGAATACGTCGATCGAGTATCCATTTTTTCCCTTTCTTTATTTCTTAAGTGGATCGACATATCCGATTCAGGTTTAACACAAAACTCTGGTGGCTAAGGATCGTATTCAGAACATATACAATAACATCAAACACCTCATATCACAGAACAAGAACATACACATATATACATATACAGAGTCGGCATAAGTACAACATAACATGTTACATGAGTTTGGTTCTTATGAACCAAATATACATCAGAGTCACGATAGAATATATACATCAGAGTACTACAACAAAAAAGGGCTACATCAAAACATACACTAAGCAATAAAGAGGAAAGATCACAGCAGAGCAAATCAAGGTGGAGGTCAAACTGCAATCTACTGACCTGTAATGACTCTGCCTGACCCGAGCATTATATAAAAATATAAACACGCGGATCAATCTAGCCTAAACAAGAGGGTTAGTACTTGCTAGGTGAAGATAAGATACACAAGGAGAATAATAACTCACCATGGAGATGAACTCCATGTTCTCAAATTAACATATGGTATATAAGCCTAATCATGCAACAACATAAGGCATATGAGCCAAATCAACATACGACATAAGGCTTGTGAGCCAAATCACCAAACAACATAAAGCGTAAATCCCAAAACATAAAACAACATAAGGCGTATAAGCCATGTCAACAAAACAACATAAATCTCAACATATCGAACTCACTAAGGAGTTCAAAACAACAAAAATATAATCACCATGTCATCATCATCAAATAGCACAAAGGCTATGTATAACTCCAACATCCAACAAAATGGTGAAAACGTTTGAAAATCAACAAATTCTAGAAATAAAAAATAATGAAATCCAGAAAACAACAGCAAAAGGTGGATCCCAACAAATGACGAGTCTAAGCTACGCCACACGTGCATCAACAATACATGGCCGAAGCCTGCCAAGCACTATCAATAACAAATTTGGCGCCCAACAAATGATCTGAAAGTCCAACAAATGTCCTGAAAGCCCAACAAATGACCCGATGGTCCAACAAATGGACCGAAAGCCCAACAAATGACCTGAAGGTCTAGTACTGGCAATCAACATACCCGAAGTTCCAACATAAAGTGTCACCAACTTCCAAATAGTAACCAAATCAGTGACAATAATGCATCCCATACCACACATTCTCACTTAGCCGTTTACTATAAGGTAGTTAATTTCACTCTCGTGTATGACCTCAATCGAACAAGTCCAGAATTAACCGAAAAAGTAAACGCATGTGTCTCATACCACATGTTTTACTATGTCGTTTAAGTCACTTACTTGTTCTCTCTAAGGGTGCAAAAACGTGTAATTTTATTAAAAATAATTTACTTCGAGAAAACGAGTTAAAAACGATTTTCTAAAAATATTTGGAAATTATTTCCTTTTTAAATCCCTTTAAAAATAGTTAATTATATTATTAAATATTTAAAATAGGCTTGGAAATAAATTCATACTTATAAAATCGATTAGGAAAAATATTTACTTCAAATCTGGTTTTTAAACCGAAAATTCACTTTGAAATCGATTATAAAATCCATGCACGAAATCATCGAAATCACAGCAAATTCAACATTGTTTCTAAATTCGAAAATCAAGTAAATCAACAACGTTGCAATGTGAAAACATCACTAAATATAGGCTCTCTCATTCACATGATGAAGCCCTCAGAAATCAATACAAAAATCAGTAGAAAAATGCAGCAAAAATCAGCGAAATAGGCCAGAAAAGGACATAGAACAAGGCACAGATAGATTGACCAGCAGGTCGACCCAACACATGGCTAGGTTGACCTTGAAGGTTGGCCATCAAGTGCTCTAGGTCTTCCTTGAAGGTCAACCTAGGTGTGTGGAAGGTCGTCCTAAGGTCGATCTTCCTCCAGGCCTTCTCTGCGTGCTCCGATTCAATTTTCTGAGTGGCTTTCGACGTAGTTTCTGGACGAACTGAAACGTAAAATTTGGCATGCAAATACAACTATACACAAACAACAATCCGGAGGAATTCCGGCATGGATTTGGTGCAAGATTCAACAGCAAATTGGATTGCAAAATGACAGTCGGAAATTATATACCTACTGTAAAAACTATTTTCACCAATTTATATAGTAAACTCAAAATTCAACAATTCAACAACAGAAACCCCCAGAACTTGTTTAGATTAGAAGAGTGAGTTTAAAAATCACCTTATTTGATTTTAAGCAATTTAGCAAGCAAGCTGAAGTCTTTAGGCCAAGATATGAAGCTAAGAACCTGTAGAGAAGGAGAAAACAAACATGCAAACCAAACAAAACTAGTTACAGTAAACAATTTCTCAAAATAAAAAAATAGATAAAATGGATTTTGGTTTTGAAGAGATTACCTATAGGAGATGTTAATTCTCTAATTTCTCTTATATTTTTATTTAGTTTGGAGGCTTAGAAATTTGATTTAGAGCTTTGGAGAAGAAGCCATTAATGACCTTGTTTCTGGAAGAGGAAGAAATGAGAAGTGAAAATTGTACGTACAGACTATCCCATTTCTGCCTTGTTCCAAAAATTTCATTTGGGTTTGGGCTTGAACACAATAACCCTACCCACTAAGCCATGTGATAAAATATAATGTTAATTATGTTATTAATTAACATATAATCCAATTTAGTTAAGTTATTTACACTATATCACTTTATTAAACCAAATAATTAACCCAACTACATGTTTTATGTTTAATAAATTGTTAAACAATATATAAAAGTTATTTTAGCTATTAAAACCCAATTTCCATCACTAAAGTTCTATTTTTGCTTAAATGCTTTAATGTACACTATTTATTTAAATAGATTAACATTTTAACAACAAAATTCCACAAAATTCATTTTCTTGTTTAAATAATCGTAACTACCCATATTAAAAATATTTTTACACCCAAATATTATTTTTAACCAATATTCCACATTTTTATTTACAATATTATCCGTATTTAATTTTTAACACATCATTAAAATTAACAAAAATCACTATTTGACCATTATTTCCACAATTATTGCATTTCAACAAATTAAAACCATTTAATGCTATTTTTACCCCAAGCTAATATAATAAAGTTTCTAAAAATTTATTTCCTACATTTTATGTTTATTTACAACAAATTAATGATGAATTAAATTCTTTTATCTTTTATTTAAATTAATTCACCACCAAATCGACATAATTCTTTTATTCAAACTTAATTTTTGACCAAACCAACTCAACTCCATTTTATTTATTCCAAACCCATTGTTTATTTAAAATAAACAATTTTCAACAAATTTACCATCTCCAAATTATTTTATTTTCTCCATTTCAAAATATAACCATTATTAAAATTTATTTTCACAGGTAATCACAAAACCAGGGTTGTTACAGATCCCAACTTTATAAAAAATTGCGTCCTCGCAATTTCTATAAAAGAGTCGTCTATAACACATTATTTCATCATGAATTAGGAATAAGATTAGCTTGAGTCAAAATTATTCACCCTTAAACAGCAGAAGAAAGAAATCCAGGATATGTTCGCTCTATAAATTCTCTGGTTTCCCAAGTACAATCCTTGGGGTTAGCGGACCATTGAATTTTTACAAAACAAACATCCTTATTTCGAAGGCGCTTAACCACCGAAGCAAGCACACGAATAGGATTTTGCACAATAGATAAATCTGGTGAGATCTAAAGCTCTTGCAAAACACGAGGATCAACAACTGAATCAGAATCACGAAGGCACTTTTCGAGTTGAGATACATGGAATACATCATGAATACCAGAAAACTGAGCTGGAAGTGATACACGATATGCAACTGGGCCATTGCGTTCAGTAATAGGAAATGGTCCTATATATCAAGGAGCCACTTTCCCAGTCCAACTGAAATTCATTACCCCTTTTAAAGGAGAAACTCGAATGAATACAAGATCACCAACAAAGAACTCTAATGGTTTCCTACAGTCGTCTGCCTAGGATTTTCGCCTACTCTGAGCCTCTTTCATTCTCTGTCGGATGAGATCAATCTTCTCAGAGGCTTCACGAATAGAGTCGGGGCCTAAAACCAACTTCTTCCCGGACTTCAACCAAAAAGATGGTGATCGACATGGCCTTCCATATAAGGCTTCGAAAGGAGCCATATCAATACAAGACTGAAAACTGTTGTTGTAGGTGAACAAGAGGTAGGTGATCTTCCCAACTACCACCAAAATTAAGAATACATGCATGAAGTAGATCTTCCAGAATACGATTCACCCGTTCAATCTGTGTGAGACTGTGGATGATAAGCTGTGCTGAAATTAAGCTTTGTACCCAAAGCTTTTTGGAGACTCTGCCAGAATCCACTAGTGAAAAGCGGATCTGTGTCACAAACAATAGAACTAGGAACACCGTGAAGTCTCACGATTTTCTTAATATAGACCTTAGCTAGATGAGAAGCAGTCCGATTGGAATTAATAGGAATAAGGTGGGCTGATTTAGTCAAACGATCAACAATCACCCACACACTGTTATGGCAGACTTCGATCGAGGTAAACCTCCGCAATCAACAATCATGAGCCACTCAAAAGATCCATAACGAGTGAGGAATGCGGAAATAGGAATGGTATCCTCCGCAACTTGTAACTGATGAAATTCGGTAGCGAGATCAAGCTGAGAGAAAACTTCGACACTAGATAACTGATCGAACATATCATCGATCCTAGGCAAGGGATACTTTTTCTTGATACTCAAGTCGTAACGCTTGCGATAGTCAATGAAAGCCTAAGAGTACCATCAGACTTCTTAACAAAAACAATAGCAGTGCCCCAAGGAGATGAACTAGACTGGATAAACTGGTTAGCTTCTAGTTCCAACAACTACTTCTTGAGTTCCTCATTTTCCTTGGCAGACATCCTCATGGGAGAATGACTGACAGGCTGAGCACCAGGAATAAGATCAATGTAGAACTCAATTGCCCGCTTGGGTGGCAAACTCAAAACAGGCTAAAAAACATCGGAGAACTCACAAACAACAGGATTTCGAGATATGTCATCATCATTTTGAGATTGGAGAGAAAACATTGAAGCTTTGGAACTATTATCAACATCTCGAAGAATAACAGATAACTGATCAACATAGTCGGGATGCTTGAGATATAGAATCCTTTTGGGGCACAGGATTTGGGCTTCATAACGGACAAGCCAATCCATCCTCAAAATCATGTCAAAACCAAGATACTGAATAATGTGCAGATTCACATAGAAAGAATAACCATAAAGAACAATCTCAACATCTTCACAAAACAGACTAAGTGTTGTGGATCCCCCAACAGGATTTGCAATCCTTAAAGAAGTCATAAGACAAGATACATCCAAAGGAATAACATCAACAAGTTCCTTCGATACAAATGAGTGTGACGCACCCGAATCGAAAAGAACTCTAATAGAACGGCCATGGAATAAAATAGAACCTTCCAAAATAGAAGAAAAAGTACCTCTGCGTTGAGAAGAACCACCAGAAGCATCAACAACATTCAGCTTACCATATTAGGACCCTTGGGAGCTCTAGGGCATGATGAAGACCAATGTCCCTCTTGCTTGCAATTGCGGCAAATGTGAGGCTTGGGATATTCTCTAACCAAATAATCATGAGAACCATAATTGTAGCATCCCTTCTAAAGGTGTGCTACCTCAGAATGAGAGCTAGAACCAACCTGCTTCTTCTTATTATTATGCTGAAAAGATTTGGACTTCTGGAAAGGAAATTGGTTCTTCTTATTGGGTTTCGAATGAACACCAATCTCATCACTACTATCCTTATCCTTCTCGATAGCTTCAAGGCGAAGTGTCGAGTCAACTAGCACCTCAAAAGTCACCCTAAGCATTAAGGCCTTCTTCAAATACTTCTTCAAACCATTCACAAACTTCTGATTCTTCTTATACGGTGTATTAATATGCTCAACACCATACTTCGATAAGGCTTCAAAAGAGGAAACACAGTCAGAGATAGAAGATTCCCCTTGCTTCAACTCAATGAAATGTTGAGCAAGGAGGGCTTTCTCTGATTCAGGAACTAACTTCAACTCGAATCGTTCCTTGAACTGATCCCAAGAAAGAGAGGACTCATTAACTTCCGCAATCAGAAGCTCATATCAATCCAGAGCATGTTCTTGCAATATACTAGATGTTGTGAGTACACGATGGTGGTTAGAAAGATACATGCAAGAAAATACACGATCACAAGTACTTAACCAAGCCTGAAGCTCCAATACACTTTCTGAGCTTAGAAAGGCTTGCCTCCAAGGTGCGAAAAGTCGTTGCACATGCGTGCAAATGGTGACTTGTGAGGTGGAGGTATAGGAGTAGGAGCTGGAGGTTGAGTACTACGAAATAACTCCATAAACTTATCGGCAGACATATATACTCCATCTAGATGCGGGCTGCTGGAATGCCCAGCAACGGAATGGCTAGCTCTGCCTCTTCCAGCCATAAGCTTAAAGTATAAGATAAGATAAGATTATTCACAGGGGTTATCAATCGATAATAGAATTAAATATACGGAATACTGCGAAATTATAAATACATTCCTAGACGTATTCCCAAACCTATTATCTACCCCCAAAGACTTAGATTGAAGGACAATGACAAGGGAAGATTAGGATGGCACGAATATTGTCCTTCGGATGCTCTTTAACATATGCGTTATTCTAGTTATGTGTTGTATTTATCATGTTTGTTCTGAATTCAACTCTGATACCAAGTTGTGACGCCCCACCTCGAGACCCACACTAACAAAGGGCATTACTAGGTAATACTGTCTACTAGTGCAGAGAATAGAGCTGGTTAGGAGCGACCATCCGTGAGCTTTGTCTTAAAAGAGTATCGAATACGTCGATTGAGTGTCCATTTTTTTCCTTTCTTTCTTAAGTGGATCGACATATCTGATTCAGGTTTAACACAAAACTACGGTGGCCAAGGATCGTATTCAAAACAAATATAATAACATCAAATACCTCATATCACGGAACAGGAACATACACACACACACACACACAGATATATATATATATATATATATATATATATATATATATATAAACACAGATTCGGTAGAAGTACAACATAACATGCTACATGTGTTTGGTTCTAATGAACCAAATATACATCAGAGTCATGAAAGAATATATACAATAAAGTACAACAACAAAAATAGGCTACATCAAAACATTCACTAAGCAATAAAGAGGAAAGATCACAGCGGAGCAAAGCAAGGTGGAGGTCAAACTGCAATCTACTGACCTGTAATGACTCCGTCTGACCCAAGCATCATATAAAAATATAAACACACGGGTCAGTCTAGCCTAAATAAGAGGGTTAGTACATGATAGGTGAAGATAAGATACACAAGGAGGATAATAACTCACCATGGAGATGAACTCCATGTTCTCAAATTAACATATGGTATATAAGCCAAATCATGCAACAACATAAGGCATATGAGCCAAATCAACATACGACATAAGGCTTGTGAGCCAAATCACCAAACAACATAAAACGTAAATCAACATAAGGCGTATAAGCCATGTCACCAAAACAGCATAAATCTCAACATATCGAACTCACTAAGGAGTTCAAAACAACAAAAATGTAATCACCATGTCGTCGTCATCAAATAGCACAAAGGCTATGTATAATTCCAACATCCAACAAAATGGTGAAAACATTTGAAAATCAACAAATTCTAGAAATAAAAAATAATGAAATCTAGAAAACAACAACAAAATGTGGATCCCAACAAATGGTGAGTCTAAGCTACGCCGCACGTACACAACAACATATGGCCAAAGCCTGCCAAGTACTATCAACAACAAATTTGGCGCACAACAAATAAGCCGAAGGTCCAACAAATGATCCGAAAGCCCAACAAATGACCCGAAGGTCCAACAAATGACCCGAAAGCCCAACAAATGACCCGAAGGTCCAACAGATGGCTCGAAAGCCCAACAAATGACCCGAAGGTCTAGTATTGGCAATCAACATACCCAAAGGTCCAACATAAAGTGTCACCAACTTCCAAATAGTAACCAAATCAATGACAACAGTGCGTCCCATACCACACATTCTCATTTAACAGTTTACTATAAGGTAGTTAATTTCACTCTCGTGTATGACCTCAATCGAACAAGTCGAGAATTAACCGAGAAAGTAAACGCATGTGTCCTATGCCACATGTTTTATGAAATCGTTTAAGTCAATTCCTCGTTCTCTCTAAGAGTGTAAAAACGTGTAATTTTATAAAAAATAATTTACATCAAGAAAACGAGTTTAAAATGATTTTATGAAAATATTTGGAAATTATTTCCTTTTTAAATCACTTTAAAAATAGTAAATCATATTATTTAATATTTAAAAGAGGCTCAGAAATAAATTCATACTTATAAAATTGATTTGGAAAAATATTTTACTTCAAATCCGGTTTTTAAATCGAAAATTCACTTTGAAATCGATTATAAAATCCGTGCACAAAATCATCGAAATCACAGCAAATTCAACATAGTTTCTAAATTCAAAAATCAAGTAAATCAACAATGTTGCAATGTGAAAACATCACTAAATATAAGCTTTCTCATTCACATGATGAAGCCCTCAGAAATCAGTACAAAAATCAGCAGGAAAATGCAGCAAAAATCAGCGAAATAGGCCAGAAAAGGACACAGAACAAGGCACGGATGGATCGACCAGCAGGTTGACCCAACATATGGCTAGGTCGACCTTGAGGGTCGACCATCAAGTGCTCTAGGTCGACCGTAAAGGTCGACCTAGGTGTGTGGAAGGTCGACCTGAGGTCGATCTTCCTCCAGGCCTTCTCTGCGTGCTCCGATTCGATTTTCTAAGTGGATTTCGACATAGTTTCTAGACGAACTGAAACGTAAAATTTGGCATGCAAACACAAATATACACAAACAACAATCTGGAGGAATTATGGCATAGATTTGGTGCAAGATTCAACAGAAAATTGGATTGCTAAGTGACAGTCAGAAATTATACACTTACTGTAAAAACTATTTTCACCAGATTATACAGTAAACTCAAAATTCAACAATTCAACAATTCAACAACAGAAACACTCGAAACTTGTTTAGATTAGAAGAGTGAGTTTAAAACTCACCTTATTTGATTTTTGAGCAATTTAGCAAGCAAGCTGGAGTCTTTAGACCAAGATATGATGATAAGAACCTGTAGAGAAGGAGAAAACAAACATGCAAACCAAACAAAACTTGTTATGGTAAACAATTTCTCAAAATCAGAAAATGGATGAAATAGATTGTGGTTTTGGAAAGATTACCTATAGGAGATGTTAATTCTATAATTTCTCTTATATTTTAATTTAGTTTGGAGGCTTAGAAATTTGATTTAGAGCTTTGGAGAAGAAGCCATTATTAACCTTGTTTTTGGAAGAGGAAGAAATGGGAAGTGAAAATTGTATGTACAAACTATCTCATTTCTGCCTTGTTCCGGAAATTTCATTGGGGTTTGGGTTTGAACCCAATATCCCTACCCACTAAGCCATGTGATAAAATATAATGTTAATTATGTTATTAATTAACATATATACCAATTTTGTTAAGTTATTTACACTATATCACTTTATTAAACCAAATAATTAACACAACTACATGTTTTATGTTTAATAAATTGTTAAACAACATATAAACGTTATTTTAGCTATTAAAAACCAATTTCTATCACTAAAATTCTAATTTTGCTTAAATGCTTTAATTTACACTATTTATTTAAATAGATTAACATTTTAACAACAAAATTCCACAAAATTCATTTTCTTGTTTAAATAATCATAACAAACCATATTAAAAATATTTTTACACCAAAATATTGTTTTTAACCAATATTCCACATTTTTATTTACAATATTATCCACATTTAAATTTTAACACATCATTAAAATTAACAAAAATCACTATTTGACCATTATTTCCACAATTATTGCATTTCAACAAATTAAAACCATTTAATGCTCATTTTTACACCAAATAAACATAATAAAGTTTCTAAAATTTTATTTCCTACATTTTATATTTATTTACAACAAATTAACGTTGAATTCTTTTATCTTTTATTTAGATTAATTCGCCACCAAATCGACATAATTCTTGTGTTCAAACTTAATTTTCCACCAAACCAACTTAACTCAATTTTATTTATTCAAAACCCATTGTTTGTTTAAAATTAACAATTTTCAACAAATTTCCCATCTCAAAATTATTTTATTTTCTCCATTTCAAATTATAACCATCGTTATAATTTATTTTCACAGGTAATCACAAAACCAGGGTTGTTACAGAATGATTGGTTACAACGTCATGTCTGGTGAGCGTTTATGATTGAGCGGAGTTAGTCTGTGCCCCTTGGCTTTGCCCTTCGGGTAGATAAGTTTGATGAATGGCATTAGCCTTATATTAGTGGCCGTACCGATTATGGTTCTTAGAGAAAAGGCTATCCGTGTCGATAGATGATGACGGGATGTCGGTTTTCGTTTGTGATCGGCATATTTAATTACGCAATACTATATTTGATGTATGCATATATCTATACGCATCGGTGTTCCTTTCTGGTCCTATTAGCGTATTTCACGAGACGCGACTATCGTTCTCTTTTTTATAGAGGCGTACACAAGTTAGTTGAGAAATCCTTGATGTCCTAGAGAAGGATGACGACAATCATCTACTATGGGATCATATAACACCAAAGCTTCCTTTAGAGTGTACGGTGTGATCCTTAAAGGTCTTAGTTATTTAGAGTAGATTGAAAATACCAAAGCTTGCTTCAGAGGGTTCGGTGGTTCTACATACTTTTGGGACTAGGATTCAAGTATATAGAGCAGGTCAAAAATCACCAAAGCTTTCTTTAGAGGGTACGGTGAGACCTACATGAGACCCATCTTCCAGGATGTGGCTCAGGTCTATGGTACAATTAGGTACTGACTCTATTTATCTTGATCTCTCAAAGGGAATCATTGGATCTCAATAGACATCCTTTGTGGACTTCACCCATCATTAATGATGAGTATCAATTTGTATTCTTTGGTTGTCTCTCATTGCTATGTTGTGTGTATTATTAGTTGCCTAATGTTATTATTGGTACTCTTATTATTGTGTACTTCATGATAGACTTATATTGTGATTACCCTAACTTTTTATGTTGGGTTACCTGCATCATGTTATATTGTTACGTACCAGTCACATTATAATAATTGTCCTGACTCGTTGATTACAGGAGAAGAGCAGGTTATGGTATAATTTCCTATATTTTGGATAGGTTTACTTTACTTGTTTATGGACAGTCCGGATTACCCCTGAGCTTCGATTGTGGAGAGGACCGGCTGTGCCTTAGTAGTTGTAACGACCCGATATTTTGGACCATTCAAATCGACAATAAATCCACACATGCCGGACTTGAATAATTCAAAACAATGGATTGTAAATAAAATTTGGCAAATCTCAGAATATATAGTAAATAAATAATTACAGATCACAGACACAGAGTAAGAAGTGCAGCGGAAGTAAAAGAAATAGTAGTTCATGAAGCTACTATGTAAATATATCAGAGTTAAATAAGATACAATAGAAGAAATAAAGTACAACAGAAGTCTCAATATGATAACCAAGTACAAGCTGAATAGAACAACATAACTGAGATAGATAAAACTAGATAAGCAGATAATCTCCAGCGATTCCAATCTCCAGAAAGTGGAATCCAATCTGTGAATACTCAGGCTGACCCGAGCGTAAATAAAATAGAAACACTCGAGTCAGGACATACATACTTATACAATATAAACCAACTCAAGTGAACTGTAATAAAGGTACAAGTAACTTAAAGAATGCTTGGGATCGCCCATTCTTTAAGGATCCTTTAAACTATCTACTATGTAGTAATATTCGCTATTATAATAATGTCTAATCATAAAATAAACATACTTTTAAATAGCATTAAGGCTTTACATTTTCCACCTTAACACGTAATATGCCAATAGTCTACACAGTACCTGCATACCTCGTAAGGCTATGAGAAGATACTCCATAGGTACGACACAAATAGAAACTCGTAGTAAAGCTCGATATGGTAGGTGACACGGCACACAAGGCAATGCCAGGGTAGATATACCAATTACGCACACGGACTGATGAAAACACATAGCAGCCACTACCGCTCCACCTCGAACAACACTCCCAAATCAAGGGTGCGCACCAAATCAATCACAAGTAATAGAATGTTATCGAAGAAGTGTGTCCAATAAGAGGTGCTACCTCACTGGTCCGAGATCGCTCCTGTTTTAGCCACCTTATGCCAACTCACGGGAGTTGGGTCCACGTATATACCTTAGGATCGTCATCACCATCCTACTTCATTTTGGAAACTCCACCGTGTACACAGTTGTCAAAGTGGTTTTCGGTATCGACAGAGAGTATGTCCATATCCGATCCCGGTCTCTTTAACAACCAATCGTTATTATAACCCGTGGTTATAATTTAAAAATAATTTATACTTCAAAATACAATTTCAAATCCAAATCTTTGTCAAAATAAAGATTAAATCAATTCCAAACCATTTCAATATATTTAAAATATTATATCATTTCAAAACTTCATTTCAAATCATTTCAATATATCAAAATATCATATCTTTCCAAAACTTCATTTCAAATCATTTTAATATATCAAAATATCAAATCTTTCCAAAACTTCATTCCAAATCATTTTAATATATCAAAATATCATATCCTTTCAAACTTCATTTCAAATCATTTTAATATACCAAAATATCATTTGAGTTCAAATCTAAATATTCAACTTTAAATACTTTTTAAATTTAAAGATATCATTCATTTATTATCATTTCAAGTCACCTTTTTAAATAGTTTATATTTCAACCAAAATAATTCATTTAAACCATTTAAAAGTGTAATTATTATACTTTCAAATCAAGTATTAAAATTTCCAAAGTTTCAATTCAATTCAATCATTTATTTCTATTAAATTTCCATAGACCATTTCAAATCTTATAAATTTCAAATATAGATTTAATCCACAAAATAATTATTCAAATTATAAAATAAATTCCAAAGCTTTATTATCCTATATTTCATAAGTCTAATATCTTTTAAATAGATTCAAATTACAAGTAATCCAAATATTTTTCATACTAATATAAACTTCAATTATTTATTCCAAGATTTAATATCATTTCAAATTCATTTCAAAATATCAAAATATCATTTCAAAACATCATCTATTTAATTTAAATTTAACTACCATTTAATCTTATTTCAAAATAGTTTTATTTCCCAAATCAACTATTCCATTTAAATCATTTAAAGTCAATTCATTATATTTAATAATTAAATATTTAATTTCCAAAATTTAATCGTTTTCAAAGATCATTTATCATTTGAATTTATTAAACAAAGAAAATTCTACTTTCGCAGCACTTAGAAAATGCTACGAAATGTTATGTTTAAAAACAGTTCATTAGCAAAAGATGACATTTAAAATGCTGTAATATCTTAATTTAGTTTCAATTAAAATTTTAGTTAAATTTAACAACTATAGCACTAACAAAGTGCTATAATAACCCTTATTTCAAATTTGCTATTTGGTTCATTTAAAACAACTACAGCATTTTCCAATGCTGTAATATCTTTACATTACATTTCAAAAATGCTGTCAAATCAAATTAAGAGTTTTATTTACAATTTCAAACATAATTAACTTTTAACATAAATCATTTTAACTTATAAATTCATATATTTTCACAATTTAAAAACAATCATTTAAATACTTTATTTCTATGATTTTATAAAGTCAAATTTCCATACAAAAATCAAGTTAAACAATTAAATTCTTAACTCAACAACTAAGTTTAAATTTCCAAAATATAACTTATTTCCATGTATTTTACTTAATTAAAATTTCACTTTTAAACAAATTTCACAAAAATTCAATTTAAGTTATATTTCCAAATTCAGCTTAAATATTCATTTATTTCATATTTTAAGTTATACAAAATTATTAACACTTTATGAAATCACTATTTCTTAATAAAATCATTAAATTCATTTTTAAATCAAAATTTGTCATATATCCTTACTTTACATAAATTCCATTTATAAACAAAATCATAAATTCCAAAATTAACTTATATTTCAAATTCTACTTCACCATTTACTTAATTCACTTATTTAATTTGTAGAAAATCACAAATATTTTATAGAAATCATTTTAATAAAATTTAAATCAAAATATCATAATATTTACATTTTTAAAATATTTTAAAAATTTCAGAAAAATACATAAACCATGGGTGTGTATATAATTTTCTAACCTAAGTCAAGTGATACAGATATATATCATTTCAATCCGTAATTTACAAAGAAAAACCGGGTTCTATCATTTCAAACCCGCAATCCCAAGTTAAACAAAATAAATAAAAACCGTTCAGGCCTATCATTTCAGCCCATAACAATTTTTCCCTATTCTAAAGTCCGTTCGGGTATGTATCATTTCAACCCATAGTGATTTCTATACTAACAGGGAACTTGCAGTGTGATAAACAGATATGAATGAATAGAATAGCATCATATAAAAGTAATTGATGATATAACAGGTGTAATAACAGGGGTGAGCATTATATGATCATAATATAAAAGTTATAACAGGATGATATAATTTTACAGATTCAAAAGGTGTCAGTTTACTAGTTATATAAGTACACATCGTTTGGTGAGAATTACTCACTTGTTAAAAGCTGGAGATATCCACCAAAACACATAACTCCGAAACTACGAAGGCATAAAAACTCGAAAATGACTTGACAGTGGAGAGTGAAAGCTAAAAGCCTTGAATACATTTATACAAAACAATACAATTTATATAAGTTTCAAAACAATTCCACACTAGACAATGTTAGAAATCAAAGCCCAAAACAAAGACAAATGCTTTGCACTTGTTCTCAACTTCACATACTTCAGTTATGAACTAAAATAGCACAGCCAAGGCATGGATTAAGGTCGGGTTTGGGTTCACTAATTGTCGGCCTAGCTTGGTTTCTGGTGTGGAGATATATAGGTGCAAAAGAACAACACTACAAGGCAAATTCAACAACTTAATGCTACAAATAGGGTTCGGCCATAGGCTTTAGGGTTATGGCCAGAGGTCCAGGTGGTGGTGGCTGTTGTGGCAGAGGGTGGTGGTCAGATCTGAGGTGGTGGTGGTGGAAGAAGTGGCGGCAAGAGGAAGCTAGAGGTGGTGGTACCAAAACTAGGTCGGCTAGAAGGAATAGGTGATGGTTTTGTGGATTTTGATGGTGATCTCTTACCAAGGTGGGCTCGGCCTGGTGTGGTGATGGACTGGAGTGGATGATGATCAGGTCATGGAGTGGTGGAGGTCGGCCAAGGGCTGGATGAAGGTGGAGCCGATCTACAAAGTTGAGAAACAAGGTGCAAATCAAAGTAGAAGATAGAAAAAAACAAGAAAAAGAAGAAGAATTTTACCTCAACACTTACAAGCAATGGCCGTATTTTTTTTTGATTTGAGAAATAATTTGAGATTCACGTGAAAATGAGGAAGTGGATGAAATGAGAAAGAAACATACGGCAAAATAAATAAATGATGTAAGTTAAGAAATGAAAAGGTGGAAGGTATAAAGGCTTAGGAAGATAAAGAGTTTAAAACTTTTCAAATTTCCAACCATTTATATTTAATTTATACATACATAAAAATAGCTGATAATATAGATAAATAATCTCAGAAATAAAATAAATAAATAAATAAATTTTAAATTAATTAAATTAAATGAAGAAAATAGCAATATATATATAACTAGGCTAAATAAATTGAAACAAATTCAAATAAACTTCAGAAAAAATTATATTATCACTTTAAAAATATTAAAAGACAAAATATACATAAAATAACATATTAACACAATTTAAAATAAAATATGACAATTGAAATATAATTTATAAAATTTAAAACAAACAATATTGCTAAATAAATCAGTTTATACACAATATTGAAAAATCCATAACTTTTACAATTTAAATCCATTTTCAACGAAACGAAAAGCAGTATTCATGTTATTAAATCTATTTTCATAATAAAAGATAAAATTTAAAAATTTAAATTTAAAATTTAAAAGTCAAAGTTTGACCAGAAATCCACTTTTAAGGAAAATATTCAATTTATACAAATTTGAAATTATAATTCATATAATAATCAAGATTTATATTTAAAATGAAATATTGAAAATAAAACAAGTTTAAAAATAGTTTCAAAATAAAATAAAGTCAAATTTAAAATATATGCAAAAATCTAGGGTTGTTACAGTAGTTTTTGTTTATTTTTATATAGTTTTGATATACAGTATTTTGAGATAGTTCCCCTCACATTAGGCTTTATGTTTGACCCATGGTTCTTTTTTATGTTTATGTCATGACAACTCTCGGGTACTCGATTGAGTAGTTTGGGAGCCAGATGCTTTTGGGGATATGCTATCAGAGTGGCACAGTTTGAGCTTTGGAGGCAAAGAAGATACTTAGGATGTATACTTGATATTGTAATAGTATGTGACGAATATGTTATTTGTGTATGAGAATTGTATAAGAGATTCTATTCTGACTTTCTGTACTGATATTTACTTGTCAGTTGCTTCCTCCAATGTAGTCTCATGTATATTGTTCATCCTATTATGTCCATGTTTATTCAATATATTATTTGTTATCATTCCATTGTTAGATTGTATCATTATGCCTCGGTATAGTGTTTAGTTTTTTCTTTTTTCCCCGACATGTTGTCTTTTGTAGTATTCAGAAGTTAAGGGTTGATGTAAGAAGTTGATTTTTTGGGTTTTACGTGGGGAAAATTAGTATAGCATCCCAGTATCCATGCTTGGATGAAGTCGATCTAAAAGCAGGATTAGCTACGGGCGGCCAAGAAGGACCGATTAGTGTTATTCAAAGCAACATAGTTGTTATGCAAGTTAATGATTGTTCTGGAAATGTTATAGTTAATATTGGAAATAATAATAACAAGCAGAAAAATATAAAAAATTGGCTGGAAAAAGCAAGATATGTAGAAGCATTTGAGATTTGTGTGGATGTGAATTATATACAGAGTTGGCACTCTATTGAAAACATTTACCTTGCGATGCATGGCACAACCTCATATGAGGGAAGCTACTATAGAGGAGAAACACTCTGGAAAGTATTGTCACTTTTACGAAACTCATGGGCACAATACAAATGAATATAGACAGTTGAAGGATGTCATAGAAGATTTGATTCGTAAGAAAACGCTGCAACAATATGTGAGGAACCTACATAGAGACATGCCAGTTAGTAACTAACCCGAAGGACAACTCAAATTTGGCTTGACCCAGTGGAGAAGGGTCGAGAAAGCCGAGTAGGGGTATAGTTATTAATACGATGTATGGAGCTTTGCATCCTGTAGAGAGAAACTGTAATGAAATGGAGTATTATGCTAGCTCCTTAAGGCACGAGCCTCAAGAGATGTGTTAAGCTATAAAAGAGGATGCTCTAGCATAGCAGCAGAAGAGAATTGATGATGATATTATTTTCAGAAACAAAGATGCAAATGGGGTTGTAGTGCCGATGCTTGACCTGATGGTGATTTCGACCATGATAAGGCCAGTTATAGTGCACCGAGTCCTTATTGATAGACGAATCTTAGTAAATATCCTCTTTAAGCAGACTTTCGATAAGATGCAGCTAGACAAAAAGGATCTGCAGCTATGTAGATCTCGTATCTTAGGGTTTACCAGAGAGACAAAGGATCTACTTTACTGCATCAAATTATCAGTAGAGTTGGGAGATGGAGACAGTACGGTGGCACGATTATAGAATTTTATGTCGGTAGATGGATTCTTTGCCAATAATGCTTTCTTGGGTCATTTGACCCTTGTTGATTTTGAAGTTGCATTCACTCCATGATGTTTGATGATGAAGTTTTTAACTAGGAATGGGGTAAGGGAAATTCAAGAGGACCAGGGTATCTTTTATGAATGTTATCTCGTACGTTGAGCTTATACATGCGAAGTGGCAAAAGAAGGGAAAAGGTGCAAAGAAGCCTCTATGCATTAAAACCATAGATGCATAGCAACTATCACCCAAGCCTAGTCTTAGGTTCAAAATTAAATAATATACTTCAATGGACCCTTGCTAAGGACCAGAAGAGGCAACGACGGCACCGGTGTAGCTGAAGATTGAAGTCTCGATAGACGATGATCATCCTTCGAAGGTTCTCAAATTCAGATCTCAACTCATCTTGAAAATGAGAAAGTAATTGGTAGGTTTTCTCTGGGTGAACAAGGACATGTTTTCTTAGACACATTCCGATATGTGTGGGATATCGCCTGAAATTGCATGTCATGTATCGATGTGAACCCAAGCCTTTCCTTTTATAGAGTTATACTATATAGCCGAGAGGTTGTTACAATGATAAGTTAGCTTAGTCCGCTAGTAATGAGTTTTCTGTAGAGCTCTAATATAGGAAAGTCAATTTTCTTAGTATCTGAATTATGCTAGTTCCAAAATATTGTAGATGCATTAGGATGAATGCCGTTTTATATGCATCTTGTTATGTTACTATTAGTGGAGAGCATTCTCCTAGATTTCTGATTGGGCCCACTAGTAGGGCTAAGATTGGAACATGCATCGATATACGAGTGCTTGCTAATTGATGTGGATTGCTGACTTGACCTTTTATATATAGCTTTTGGATGTCGCAATCTATATGTGTTGAATATACCTTTTATCCGAGCTGTAAATGCATTTAAGGGCTATGTTAGTCATTAACCATGATTGTTTCTTCATCTTTGAAACTTTGCATTGGCTTTGGCTTTTGGGTTCAGCCTATCTGAGTACCTGATCCTTCTATTTTTGGTCATATGAGTGACCACTTCTATTGGATATTATTTATACTTTAACATATGGGCATATCCTTTGGTTTGAAGTGCTGAAGAGTGCTATGCAAAAGTATATACGATATATCCATCGATGTTTAATATTCGTGATTATTTTACTACATGGGAAAATTTGTATGGTTTAGAAGTGGAATATAACTGGGTAAAAATTATGGTATAAAACATGCCCCTGAAGTTCACTTTGTATGATGAATGTAGAGTGGACTCTTGTTTTTTTAGGAAGAGTTAGGCTTATTTTTGCAATAAGCTATTTCACTCTATCCTTAGTCTATACTACTTTCCCATAATTATTAAACTTGACCAATAACCGATAGAAATTTGAGGACCTTACTAGGTAGCTATTATTTGGAAGTGAAGACTTGTTATAGTTGTTGTCGTAAGGAGAAACTAATTGTATGCCAAAAGCTATGTATAGTTGAGTGTCATGATGGAAAAAGTAGATATATGCCAAAGGCTACATGTAGTAAGTTGCCATGAGTTTAAATAAGTTGTATGCTAAAGGCTATTTATAGTAAGATTATTAACTTAGTTTTTAACCAAGAAGAAATCAACAAAAGCTAGAACATCGAGACGAAGAGGAAAAGAATTGAAATCTAGTAGGTACGCTTAGATAAGGGACAAAAATATCTCAAAGAAGACTTAACCATAATGGAGGAAATTACAGAAGTTGGCATTGGCCTCTTATGTTGGGGTTGACCTCTCATTGGTCCATGTTTTCCGCTAAAACTTTGCAGAAATACTGTATAATAATATTATATAGCCTAATATCTTCATTAATAAGTACGCTCACTCTTTAGCGTATGCTCTCGAATTGCTTCGGTTCACTTGTAACCAAAGCTCTAATTCCAAATGTGACGACCGCACCATACCACCCACACCAAACGACTTAAAAGAGCGCTATAAATGTGCCAGGCTGATATGGCGATAATCAAGGTTGAAATTTAAAGTAGAAAACCACAGCTCATGGATAAAATATAATCTAGAAAATATACAACAGAAATATAGTGAGCCGTAACAAATGAAAGATAAAATCTCTACTAGTACATCATGAGTTATGATACAAATGCCATAATATCTCAGTACAACATTTCCTCACTACATCCCTCAGAGTATATAACAACAAACAACAGAAACTAGAAATATAGAGTAATACGCCATAGTTCCTCCAAGCTCGTCTTCATACAACAACTGCGACCCCAAACCTATCATTTAGTCTACTTATTTAAGAGTACCCAAGATGATAAGAGGAAACATAAAACCTTGGGTCAGACAACAGTCTGGTGTGAGCGGTAAATGACTATCAAAAGCTATACTGGAAAATATGGTACTAGACGGGTACATAAAACCATACCTGACCTATCCCTGCAACCAAAGAGTTAGCACATAATAATAAGATATAATATGCCACCCAAAATAAACGGCAATAGGATACTGTAAGAGAACGTGATAGAAGAATCTAAGCAGCCTCCTCCATTGGCCCTATTCCCAATCCCTTCTCCAGCATTCCTATAGATGATAGCCTACCCAAAAGCAGACATAGCAATCATAGCAACCATAGAATCCAAAACCTAGCTATCACCTTCTAAAGCCTCTAACATATGATAACTCGTATGGCCTCGTCCCCGCTTTGTTAGAGACTAATGGAAATCCCGGTTCTTGATCGTGTTCACCGTGCTCACCGGTTAAAAACACCACACGGTTGTCTCTTGTGATACCTTTGTACCACTGTAACGCCCCACTCTGAGACCCACTGTAATAAAGAGTATTACGGGAGTAATACCGTCTGTTAAAGCGGAGAATAGAGTATAGTGGAAGCGACCATTTGTAATCAAGCTATAACTATCTACTGAATACGTCGAAAGGGTGGTATCTATTTTTTTTCAAGTGGTTCGACATATTCAATAAATATTTATAACGAAATTACAATGGCTAAAGATCTATCGGAATAAGCATAGTAATAAAATGATAAAACATCACAGAACAGAATCACATAACAGATATAAAATCCCAGAACAATACATCGTCAATACAGATCCAAATACTATAAGTGGGTACAAAGCCACTGCCCACACATGTGGGTCAAAAATATGTACATATCAAAGTCTGAATAATAACAGAGTAGCGGAATAGTGGACAAATAAAAGCGCTATCTATCAGCATAGCAGATAATATCCAAGCGGAAGCACAGAAGCTAAGTCCAGAGACCTAACCTGAAACAACTCGGTCTGACCCGAGCGAAAACACTCGGGTCAGGCTAGCTAAACAATCAGTAATAACTGAGATATATAATAATGCGGTACATAAATAAAACAGTACTTTTCCTAAGAGAAGAGTATTTTGGACCACATGAATATAATGACGGTCCCTAATCATCAATCAACAGTAAAAATCTCCAAAGAGAATATCAGCACCAAAGTGATGAATAAATAAAATCGCCTCATATCATCGGCGTAGCCAAAGCTATATAAAGTTGCCCATAGGCAATAATCCCAAGAGTGACCAGAGTCTGTATTCAATGCCCAAGCAAAGATCGATGCTCCAAAGAGTAATGGGGATATACTGAAAAGTCAATGAAATCAAACACTGAAAAGCAGTGTCCAGAGACACTGTGAATCCACAAGGTAATCGCACTTACATCGTATGGTTCCATAGAACCAAAACCGAATGGCGGTACTCGAATGGATATAAAAATAACAGATAATACAAGTATAGCACGTGCACCGACCGAAGTCGTTATTGCCAAGTACTATAGAGTTGTGATCGATCACTCGCACAGATGCGGAACGCGCGAGACGGCGAGATCCTTCCCAGAAGGATAAAGGCCCAGAGGCACACGCCGAAAAAGAAACTGCTCCATAGAATAGGTGTCCAGAGACGGTTGCCCAGAGGCGTGGTGACCCAGAGGTCCAGTACTGGCCGCCCAAAGGCTAATGTGTCACAAACTTCTTGGAGAGGAACCCGTAAAGTGTTAATAATGAGTCCCATACCCCACGTTCGCACTAAATGGTTTACTAACCAATAGCAAGCTCACACTCCAAACAATAAAAAGTCCACCTCGTATCATCGGTAAACTAGACCCAAAGGTCAAAATGATCAATCGAATAGGTCGGGGATTAACCGGAAAGAAAATACACATGGTTCCATAGGTCGGAGATTTCCTAACCGTTTAAGCACCTTTCCACTTCGCTCGACGTGCTAAATGTGAGTGTGAGATTTTTTTTATTATAGAAAATAATGGTTTGAAATGGATTTATAATTGGTTTGAAATCACTTTAAAACGGCCTTTGAAAACTCTCCTATTATAGAGTAATTAATTTAATAATTAAAATAATATTATATAATAATTTCGAAAGCCATTTCGGAGTGAAAAATCCTTTTAAAACCTTTTTATAATGCCCGTGTACGAAATCCAGAGACAAATCTCAAAGAGATCGATAAAACCAGAAAATCACTGAAAATATTCCAAGTGTTGGAAAATAGTCCAAAACTGACGCAAACCCAAGTTCGGAAAATTATTCAGACCAGCAAACTGAATCCGAATGGCATGAAAATTGGTAGGAACGTAGTCCGACATTCCTTCTTCAGAACGCAAAAAGAATTACTCGATTCCGACTTGAAACGAAGTCGCAGCGACGCTCCAAAGTCGGACCCGGAAACAGTGAATACACTGTTTCAAGCTGAGATCCGGGTCCCTCGTCGACAGCAATTTCGAAGAGTCAAATGAACTCGGATACTAATCAAACTTTCTAGAGATGGAGTTCGGAACTCCAGCTTTCCAACGAGACCAAAATCGATGAAATCCGACAAAGGACGAGCCCGAGATGGCGTCGCAAAGTCGGGGTTCTGTACTGAAAACAACGGGAGAAAAGAGACTAAGGCCTATAGTTATGCACTAACAGACCAGAGATGAAAAACCACAATTTTGGCATAGTAAACTTCCAATTCTGATAAAATGAATAAAATAAAAGTTGTAGCTTAGTTTCTAAGCTTTTCGGAATGACCAAGATCGTCAAATTCCGATCGGGGATGAAAATTTTATGACTAAAACAATTCTCAGATTTAAATTCTATATCACTGTCAATGTGCTCTCGGGACAGTAGTAAGAATGCACAGTTTTGATCCAATTAACTTCGAAATTTCATGAAACTCAAAACATGAAAGTCTTAGCCCTAAATCTAATCTTTCCAGAACATCTAAAATTATTAGATTTGGATAAGAAACGAGTAACTTATGACCAAATCAATTTCAGGGTTTTATTTTTTCAACCCTGTAGTTTATTGTCAGGTCAGCGACAAACAAACGTGATTTCGACCATTCAAACCACAAAATTAGGCAAAGCTCAAAACATAAAAGTTATAGGCTACAGAATAAGCTTTCCAGAACTTCAAGAAAATCTTAATTCCGATTTAAAATGAATGAGATATGCCTAATTTACTAACAGCAATAAACTAATTATAATTTCAGCTAGCATATATTACCTCTTTCCCAAGCAACGAAAAGAAGATCAAAGAGTTTCACAATCTAAATGCACAAAAAAAAATCAGAAATTAAGAGATGCTTATACATAGATTAGGAGAGGGTTTACCTAGTATTCCTCTCAAGCAAAAGAACAAACACCTATATGGCACTAACCAAAGCTAAGAGATGATGATCAAGGAGCTAGAAAAATACCAAAACACATAAAACCAAGAGTTACAACATGATTTCCAGAAATTAAAGAGAGTTAGAAATGGATTACAAGAAGGTTTCTGCATTACCTTCCCTTATTTTAACTAGCTTAAGCCAATATAAGAGAGGATGGAGCTTTCCTAAGCATGGAAGCCATTTTTAGGTTTAGGGTTTTAGGAATTTGATTAGGGTTGGAATGAATGAGGGTTAGGAGTTTGAGATGATTTATAGAATGGTAAGTGGGTTTGGGTTAGGCTAATGGACCCCTTAAGAGAGAGTGGCTCTAAACATGTATAAAAATTGTTTAAGTGTTAACATAGCCATGAAAACCCATACTTAACCAAATCCCCTTCTTAAATTTCCCATTAATTTTTAATTGTTCCAAAATAATACTTCGCCTCATTTTTTTTAAAAACCCATTTATTTAAAATGTCCATATTTTTAAATAAATTATCCTTATCCCAAAAATCCATTTGCTCCATTTAAATAAAATCCTAATTTTTTTTTCGGTAATGCAAATCCCGGGTTGTTACAGACTCCCCCCTTAAGAAAATTGCGTCCCCGCAATTCCTTAAGATGGACGTCGTCTATAACGTCTAATCCCCAAAAGAAATGATAGAAGATCAAATAGAGATTCTCACCCGTACTAGAAGATGGAAGAAAGCCAGGATAAGAACGCTCGATAAATTCTCTGGTCTCCCAAGTGCAGTCCTTAGGATTCGGTGACCATTGAATTTTCATAAGCTGAACCTCTTTGTTGCGAAGGCGTCTGACCTCCGAATTAAGAACACGAAGAGGTTGCTGCTCCAATGATAAATCAGGTAAGATCTCTAAATCAGGCACAGCATGCGGCTCAATGATAGAATCAGGATCGCGGACACACATGCGAAGCTGGGAAACATGGAACACATCGTGCATTCCAGAGAAGTGAGCAGGTAAAGCCACACGATAAGCAACGGGGCCGATGCGTTCCGTAATAGGAAATGGTCCAACATAGCGAGGAGCCAACTTCCCTGTAGAGCTGAAACGCACAACCCCCTTCATGGGAGATATCCGAATAAAGACATGATCACCAATGGAGAACTCAAGAGGCTTCCTACGGTTGTCCGCGTAGGATTTCTGACGGTTCTGCGCCTCTTTCATTCTCTGACGAATAAGAATAATCTTCTCAGAAGATTCCCGAACTGAATTTGGACCAAGAAGGAGCTTCTCGCCAGATTCTAACCAACACGAAGGAGAACGACATGGCCTTCCGTAAAGAGCCTCAAAAGGTGCCATGCCGATATTAGACTGAAAGCTGTTGTTGTAGGAGAACTCTACAAGCGGTAAGTGATCCTCCCAACTACCTATGAAATCTAGAATACAACAACGCAAAAGATCCTCTAAAACACGATTCACCCTCTCCGTCTGACCGTCGGTCTGAGGATGATAAGCAGTTGAGAGATTCAGCTTTGAGCCCAAAGCTGACTGTAGGCACTTCCAGAAGTGACTAGTAAAGATAGTGTCTCGATCACAGACGATAGAGCTAGGAATGCCATGAAGTCGAACGACTTCCTTCACATATAGCTTGGCAAGCTGAGGAGCAGTCCGAGTGGACTTAATAGGAATGAAATGAGCTGATTTGGTCAAGCGATCGACGATGAACCAAATAGAAGTATGGCCTGACCTCGATCGAGGCAGACCGTCAATAAAATCCATGGATATCTGATCCCATTTCCACAATGGAATCTCTAGCGGCTGAAGAAGACCGGATGGACGCTGGTGTTCGGCCTTGATCTGTTGACAAGTCATGCAACGGCTTACATAACTTGCAACATCACTCTTCAAGCCCTCCCAATAATATACCCGACACATATCAGCATACATCTTGCTCGAGCCGGGATGGATGGTGTACTTAGTACGATGACACTCGTCCATAATATCATGCCTAAGTGATAAATAAGATGTTACCAAAATACGATTCTTCCTGCGAAGACACCGATGAGAATCAATAGAATAATCCAACAATGTCTCATCACTGGATTCCGACTCAAGGAGATGAATATATCGCAACAAGTCTGGATCCTGCCGCTGAGCATGGGCAATGCGATCCAATAGAATAGGTCGAGCTTCCAAGCTGAATAACAAGATCTGAAAATCAGAAGGCGGAGCTCGATTTCGAATATCACACATAGAAAGAGTCTCAAGAATATCCCACTCGGCAATCATCATAGAAACAACTGCCGAGTGTTTGCGACTGAGCACATCTACAACACGATTCCCCTTGCCAAGGGTATACTGAATGTCTAAGTCATATGAGGCGAGAAACTCAAGCCATCGCTGCTGCCTCATATTAAGATCCTTCTGACTGAATAAATACTTCAGCGACTTATGATCGGTGTAAAGAGTGAAGCGTTCGCCTAATAGAAAATGACGCTACGTCTTCAAAGCAAAGACGATAGCTGCCAACTCAAGATCATGAGTCGGATAGCGAACCTCATTCGGACGTAGCTGCCTAGAAGCTTAAGCAACTACCCGATCCTTCTGCATAAGCACAGCACCGAGGCCGCTACCACAAGCGTCGGTGTAAACAACAAGATCCTTGTTACTCTCAGGAACCACAAGGATAGGAGCATGAGTGAGAAGTTCCTTCAATCGCTGGAAAGAAACTTCACACTTATCAGACCAAATAAAGCGAACCCCCTTACAAGTCAGAGTCGTGAGGGGAAGTGCAACACGAGAGAAATCCTTGATAAATCGACGGCAATAACCCGACAAACCAAGGAAGCTGCGAATATCATGAACGTTCTCGGGCTGCTTCCAATTCTGAATAGCTTCGATCTTGGCAGGATCGACAGAAATACCCTCAGATGATACAATATGGCCCAAGAACTTGACCTTGCTCTCCCAAAAATGGCACTTGGAGAGCGTGGCCTTAAGCTGATGCTGACGAAGAGTATCCAAGACGATCCGTAGATGACGAGCATGCTCTGCCTCGGATCTAGAATAAACAAGAATATCGTCGATGAAAACCAGAACGAATCTATCGATGTATTCCCGGAATACTCGATTCATAAGATCGACGAAGAAAGCCGGAGCATTCGTCAAGCCGAACGGCATGACCAACCACTCAAAAGAACCATAACGAGTGCGAAATGATGTAAGAGGAATGCTGTCTTCTGCGACTCGTAGCTGATGGAATCCGGTGGCAAGGTCGAGCTGGGAAAAGACCTTCGCACCGCTCAACTGATCAAACATATCGTCTATCCGCGGAAGTGGGTAGCGATTTCTGATGGTCAGCTCATTGATCTTGCGATAGTCAATGCAAAGCCTAAGAGAGCCATCAGCCTTCTTAACGAAGACCACAGCAGCACCCCATGGCGAAGAACTGGATCGGATGAACTGCTTCGCTTCAAGCTCAACTAACTGCTTCCTGAGTTCCTCATTCTCCTTAGTAGACATCCTCGTGGGAGGACGCCCAACTGGGTGGGAGCCTGGAATGAGATTGATGCGGAACTCAATAGCTCGCTTTGGTGGTAAACTAGATACTGGCTCGAAGATATCGGGGAAATCCCGAACAACTGGAATACGAGATATGTCTACCTCATCATCTCGTGAATCAAGAGAGAATAAAGTAACATCAGAAAGCCCAACATCTTGAAGAACAATAGCTAACAGAGAGGACGAGTCAGGGTGATGAACGAATAATATCCGCTCCGACCAAATAATTTTTGCGTCGTGCTGAACGAGCCAATCCATGCCAAGAATCATATCAAAGCCCAAATACTCCATAACGTGCAGATTCGCACGGAAATAAAATCCACAAAGATCGATATCTATATCCTCACAAAGCAAGCTAAGGGTCGTGGATCCGCCGATGGGATTCACAATCCTTAGTGAAGAAACCAAACAAGTAACATCCAAAGATAAAGTATCAACTAGTTCCTTTGATACGAATGAGTGAGAGGCACCCGTATCAAAGAGAACTCTACAAGATCTACCATGAAAAAAAATAGAACCTTCGAGAATGGAAGGATGCGTACCTCGAGGCTGAGCTGAAGATTTAGGAGCCTTGGCAGCATTAAGCTTGCCAGATCTAGGAGGTGCAGTAGGACAAGTGGAATAATGATGACCATCCTTCTTACAATAGCGGCAGAAAAGAGGCTTGGGACACTCTTTAAACATATGATCGGTAGATTTAGTTAAGCACGATTCAAAGATAGATAATTCATTAAGGAATATTACGGAATATAATAGATTCCTACACATATTCCTAACTTATTTATCTAACGGTGGATATGTTCAATTTGGATCGTATTATAACGTATTGTACTACGTGTATCTGTTCTGTGTTTATTATGCTTATTCCTGAAACCAGGCTCTGATACCAAGCTGTAACGCCCCACTCTGAGACCCACTGTAACAAAGAGTATTACGGGAGTAATACCGTCTGTTAAAACGGAGAATAGAGTATAGTGGAAGCGACCATTTGTAATCAAGCTATAACTATCTACTGAATACGTCGAAAGGGTGGTATCTATTTTTTTTTCAAGTGGTTCGACATATTCAATAAATATTTATAACGAAATTACAATGGCTAAAGATCTATCGGAATAAGCATAGTAATAAAATGATAAAACATCACAGAACAGAATCACATAACAGATATAAAATCCCAGAACAATACATCATCAATACAGATCCAAATACTATAAGTAGGTACAAAGCCACTGCCCACACATGTGGGTCAAAAATATGTACATATCAAAGTCTGAATAATAACAGAGTAGCGGAATAGTGGACAAATAAAAGCGCTATCTATCAGCATAGTAGATAATGTCCAAGCGGAAGCACAAAAGCTAAGTCCAGAGACCTAACCTGAAACAACTCGGTCTGACCCGAGCAAAAACACTCGGGTCAGGCTAGCTAAACAATCAGTAATAACTGAGATATATAATAATGCGGTACATAAATAAAACAGTACTTTTCCTAAGAGAAGAGTATTTTGGACCACATGAATATAATGATGGTCCCTAATCATCAATCAACAGTAAAAATCTCCAAAGAGAATATCAGCACCAAAGTGATGAATAAATAAAATCGCCTCATATCATCGGCGTAGCCAAAGCTATATAAAGTTGCCCATAGGCAATAATCCCAAGAGTGACCAGAGTCTGTAATCAATGCCCAAGCAAAGATCGATGCTCCAAAGAGCAATGGGGATATACTGAAAAGTCAATGAAATCAAACACTGAAAAGCAGTGTCCAGAGACACTGTGAATCCACAAGGTAATCGCACTTACATCGTATGGTTCCATAGAACCAACACCGAATGGCGGTACTCGAATGGATATAAAAATCATCAGATAATACAAGTATAGCACGTGCACCGACCGGAGTCGTTATTGCCAAGTACTGTAGAGTTGTGATCGATCACTCGCACAGATGCGGAACGCGCGAGACGGCGAGATCCTTCCCAGAAGGATAAAGGCCCAGAGGCACACACCGAAAAAGAAACTGCTCCATAGAATAGGTGTCCAGAGACGGTTTCCCAGAGGCGTGGTGACCCAGAGGTCCAGTACTGGCCGCCCAAAGGCTAATGTGTCACAAACTTCTTGGAGAGGAACCCGTAAAGTGTTAACAATGAGTCCCATACCCCACGTTCGCACTAAACGGTTTACTAACCAATAGCAAGCTCACTCTCCAAACAATAAAAAGTCCACCTCGTATCATCGGTAAACTAGACCCAAAGGTCAAAACGATCAATCGAATAGGTCGGGGATTAACCGGAAAGAAAATACACACGGTGTTTGCACCAAAAATGGTCACAAACCCCAAGTGTAGTGAAAGCACCAGCGTATGAATACGAATCAACAGTATTCACACACAAATCACAGATCTAAGCAAGTAACAAGCAACAGTCAAGAAATAATGAACAGTGACACACAATTTATAGTGGTTCGGCTATCTCCGGCCTACGTCCACTTCAAGGTTTTTATGATTTTTTTGCTCGATGCTTCAAGATTACAATTTCGTATGTTGTATTACAACTGATTTGTTGAACTAAATCTGAATCTAAGGCAGCAATGGTGATCTGGAGTAAATCTGGCGAAATCTGGGCGCTCTTTAGCTCTAAAAATTATCCGACCCCTTTTCTGAATGACCAGGGGATCTATTTATAGGTGTAGGAGGCTGATATTTCGCCTAAAATGAAGGGAGACCAGTTCTGGTATGTCAGGGGGCCCACATGGCCGAAATCTGGAGTTCCGGGCCCACTTTGGGGATCGATTCGACCCTTGGTTTGAATCGATCAAGAAATTGTCCAATCAAGCTGAAATTTGGTGTGAACATTCTTCAACATGTGCTCAAGCTTCTGTGAAAATTTCATAGCATTTGGATGTGTAGATCTCAAGTTATGATCGATTCAAGGTTGTATTTCTGGATGCAGCGTTCTGTTCGAATCGATTTCGTTCGAATCGATTGCTTCGAATCGATCATGGTACGCGTGCTCGTGGTGATGTGGCGCGCAATCTTCGAGTCGATCCTCCTTTTTCTCCTAGTTTTACTGAGTCGTGGCCGGGGTTTTAGCTATGTAGACGTGGTGGATTCGAGGTGATCGATTCGAAGACATGCTTCCTTCGAATCGATCTGGGTAACCTTAGTCGATTGATACGAAGACTTCACTATTTGAAGCGATTCGAAGGTGGGAACGTTCCATTGGATTCGAGCTATTGGATTCGAACAAAGGCTTGATCAATGGAGTCGAAGCAAGGCGTATTCTAACGGGTTCGAAGCAAGGCTTGTCGTGATCGATTCGAGGCAAAGGCTTGATCGATGGAGTCAAAGCTACGGTCCTTTTTCATGGATTCGAACTATGTTCTCATGGATGGATTCGAACCAACGATGTCTCAAGTCGATTCGAACATAAGCCCTGCTGATGAATATAAAGTAAATCGAGTCGAACCAGGTGGAGTCGAAACTGATGGATTCGACTCATATGGGTGCGAACTCGAGGTTATGTTCTCCACTTGCTCCGATGATATCTTGAGCGTGCGATCTCGGATTGACTTGATATTTGGAACGTTGACTTTCACGGCTCTACTTGACGTGTCTTGTCAATTGTAGCCCGATCCGGACTCGGACAAAATTCATCGATATCCGTGGTGAACCTGCGATGCACAATCGATGTTCATGACTAACAATCATTGATTTTCAGTTAATCTTTGGGTATCTCGACTTTGCCAAAAGTTGGGATAACATTTTGCCCCCCAAAACATGCCTTTTTGGTAAAAGGCGTGTTTTGATCAGTCTTAAATTGGATGCAGTGAGTTCATGTTTTACTCATAGCTTATAGCATTTTCAATCAAGTACATGGCTGTTCGAAGCCGAATTGTTATCAATTTTTTCTAGTGGAAGTTAAGAATGAAATTCCACGGTCTCTCCATACTATTGATGGTCACTCCGGACCCTTGTCAAACCCATTCTAGATTTAACGATTGAATAGAAAGATCCTATTGCACTCCGGCGTTGCTTTCTATCCCTTGCACTCTGGCCCCAGCTAGGGCGTATAGCGATGTCTTGGTCGTTCTCCGCCGATTATAGCCTCTTCGGGCTCATGCTGGATCCCATCCTGTCACTCTCCGGAGAAGGGGAAACAACGATGAGTGAGCCGATCCTGTCGCTCTCCGGCGAAGCGGCTACACTCCCTGCACTCTGGTTCAGTGTATCTGAACATTAAGCGATGTCATGGCCCAAATCGCGGGCCGATCACAGCCTCTCCGGGCCCTTATTGAATCCCGATCCAATCACTCTCCGGTGAATGAAAAACGATGCTTAAGTGAGTCGATCCTGTCGCTCTCCGGCGAAGCAACTCACTTCTTGCACTCCGGACCCCGCCTCTCCGGGTAAGGTCATAAAGCGATCATGTTTATATTGATTTTTAATGTTCATCCTTTAACTCTCCGGTTAAAAGGTTTATTTTAATAACTGTTTCTTTATTAAATTCAAATCCTAGATGTTCAATCTCAAACACCAGGAAAAACAAGACAATGCCTCTCCGGGCGGAGCGGTCTATTACCATCTCAGAGCATGCCTAGGGATCTTTCCGGTTCCCGTACATGAGTAAGTGGAATAGCCGTTTTATTTTGAAAATCAAATATAAGAAAACTAAGTGACCAAAGCTCATATCCTGAACTTGGCCCTTGCCATCGTGATCAATTGATGACGAGTCGTGATCCCGATCCAGGATCAGTCCTGTTAGGTTGAGGCGGTAGTTGTTCGGGCCTGACCGCCGTTGCACGTTCTCTGACATATTGTGGCAATCTACCACTCCTGGCATGTTCTTCCACCTCATCCTTCAGGTGGCGGCATTCATCGGTGGTGTGCCCATCCAGCTCATGGAATAGGCAGTATTTTCCGGTCCTGCGTTCCCGCTCCGTGGGATCTCTCCTAGGTGGTTTTCGATATGGGAGTTGCCCCCGAGTTTCAGTGTAAATTCGTTCCAGTCCTGCCACCAAATCTGTGTATTGCCTGAATCTGGGCTGTCGGAATTTCTTCCGTTTATCAGGACCATCATGTGCGTCATCCTGCTTTCTCTTTCCTTTGTCTGCCCTGGACTGTTCCCTGGCGGCTCCTTCGCCTTGTGCAACATTTATTTCCTGCCTCTCGGCTCGTGATTCCTCTAATCGAATGAATTTTTCAGCTTCATGGAAAAACTCTCCAAGATCTTGCGGTGGATCTTTAGTCAAAGAGTCTTTGAATTCGGTGCCTTCTCCAACTCCTGCCACCGCCGCCATCAAAATCATCGATGGGTCCGGGCGATCTACAGAAGTCACCGTCGCATTAAATCGTAACAAAAAATCTTTTATGGACTCTCCGGTCCTTTGTTTTATTGATGCCAAAGTCATCACGCTCTTAGGTCGCGTCACGTGAACCCTAAACTGCTTCATGAAGCAATCCACAAGCTCGCCCCATGTCCTGATTGATCCGGTTTCTAGCTGCCTAAACCAAAGCGTAGCCAAATCTGATAAGAATAAGGGGAAACATCGTGCCATCACTTCCTCGGATGCTCCCAGTACTTCCATGTGTCTGATATATCTGGTGATATGCATGGTCGGGTCTGACTTTCCGTCATAAGGATTCAGCGTTGGTAGTTTGAACTTCGGAGGGTTACTTGCATTCCTGATATTCGGAGCGAACGGACTCCGACTAACTTCTTCCAATCCTCCTCCTGAAAACCCTCCTCTCATGAGTCGTCTCACAAGGCCAATCATTCTTTCATCTCCATGTAGGGGCTGCCCCCTTGTCACGTCTCTGTCTTGCCCTCCGAGCCTTGTAGGGAATTCTGGTACGTACTCTTCGGGTGGCTCGTTAGCATTTATGTTGGCCCTAGCCGGTTGAGCTCCTTCCAAAGGTCCTTCCACGTCGGATCTTGCGGGCCTGCCCCCAAGCCCTTGTTGATTGCCTTCTGGTTCTGTATTCTGTCCTACGTTGGGTTCCATAGCCCTAGCTCCTTGTTCCACATTCACAGACGCTGTAGCTGGTCCAGGGTTCTGTGTCCCTGTAGCTCTCATTTGCTCGAAGAAATTCTGCAGCATCTCTTGTTGGCTTTTCATCATCCTTTCCTGCATTAGGTTATTCATAGCCTCCATCTCATCTCTAGTAATGTAGATCGAAGCTTTTCCTTCTCCAGCGCCAGAGGATGCCTCCTGACTTCCTGCCTGTTGGCTCCTCTCAGTTCTTTGTCTAGTTTGTCGAGTCATTGTAGAGCCAAATCGGAATCCTTAAAATTTCAAATCTAAACTTTGAATCTGGTGTAGCGGGTGCTAGTTGTTCTCAGTGAAAGCACCAAAGTGTTTGCACCAAAAATGGTCACAAACCCCAAGTGTAGTGAAAGCACCAGCGTATGAATACGAATCAACAGTATTCACACACAAATCACAGATCTAAGCAAGTAACAAGCAACAGTCAAGAAATAATGAACAGTGACACACAATTTATAGTGGTTCGGCTATCTCCGGCCTACGTCCACTTCAAGGTTTTTATGATTTTATTGCTCGATGCTTCAAGATTACAATTTCGTATGTTGTATTACAACTGATTTGTTGAACTAAATCTGAATCTAAGGCAGCAATGGTGATCTGGAGTAAATCTGGCAAAATCTGGGCGCTCTTTAGCTCTAAAAATTATCCGACCCCTTTTCTGAATGACCAGGGGATCTATTTATAGGTGTAGGAGGCTGATATTTCGCCTAAAATGAAGGGAGACCAGTTCTGGTATGTCAGGGGGCCCACATGGCCGAAATCTGGAGTTCCGGGCCCACTTTGGGGATCGATTCGACCCTTGGTTTGAATCGATCAAGAAATTGTCCAATCAAGCTGAAATTTGGTGTGAACATTCTTCAACATGTGCTCAAGCTTCTGTGAAAATTTCATAGCATTTGGATGTGTAGATCTCAAGTTATGATCGATTCAAGGTTGTATTTCTGGATGCAGCGTTCTGTTCGAATCGATTTCGTTCGAATCGATTGCTTCGAATCGATCATGGTACGCGTGCTCGTGGTTATGTGGCGCGCAATCTTCGAGTCGATCCTCCTTTTTCTCCTAGTTTTACTGAGTCGTGGCCGGGGTTTTAGCTATGTAGACGTGGTGGATTCGAGGTGATCGATTCGAAGACATGCTTCCTTCGAATCGATCTGGGTAACCTTAGTCGATTGATACGAAGACTTCACTGTTTGAAGCGATTCGAAGGTGGGAACGTTCCATTGGATTCGAGCTATTGGATTCGAACAAAGGCTTGATCAATGGAGTCGAAGCAAGGCGTATTCTGACGGGTTCGAAGCAAGGCTTGTCGTGATCGATTCGAGGCAAAGGCTTGATCGATGGAGTCAAAGCTACGGTCCTTTTTCATGGATTCGAACTATGTTCTCATGGATGGATTCGAACCAACGATGTCTCAAGTCGATTCGAACATAAGCCCTGCTGATGAATATAAAGTAAATCGAGTCGAACCAGGTGGAGTCGAAACTGATGGATTCGACTCATATGGGTGCGAACTCGAGGTTATGTTCTCCACTTGCTCCGATGATATCTTGAGCGTGCGATCTCGGATTGACTTGATATTTGGAACGTTGACTTTCACGGCTCTACTTGACGTGTCTTGTCAATTGTAGCCCGATCCGGACTCGGACAAAATTCATCGATATCCGTGGTGAACCTGCGATGCACAATCGATGTTCATGACTAACAATCATTGATTTTCAGTTAATCTTTGGGTATCTCGACTTTGCCAAAAGTTGGGATAACACACGGTTCCATAGGTCGGAGATTTCCTAACCGTTTAAGCACCTTTCCACTTCGCTCGACGTGCTAAAAGTGAGTGTGAGATTTTTTTTATTATAGAAAATAATGGTTCGAAACGGATTTATAATTGGTTTGAAATCACTTTAAAACGGCCTTTGAAAACTCTCCTATTATAGAGTGATTAATTTAATAATTAAAATAATATTATATAATAATTTCGAAAGCCATTTCGGAGTGAAAAATCCTTTTAAAACCTTTTTATAATGCCCGTGTACGAAATCCAGAGACAAATCTCAAAGAGATCGATAAAACCAGAAAATCACTGAAAATATTCTAAGTGTTGGAAAATAGTCCAAAACTGACGCGAACCCAAGTTCGGAAAATTATTCGGACCAGTAAACTGAATCCGAATGGCATGAAAATTGGTAGAAACGTAGTCCGACATTCCTACTTAAGAACGCAAAAAGAATTACTCGATTCCGACTTGAAACGAAGTTGCAGCGACGCTCCAAAGTCGGACCCGGAAACAGTGAATACACTGTTTCAGGCTGAGATCCGGGTCCCTCGTCGACAGCAATTTCGAAGAGTCAAATGAACTCGGATTCTAATCAAACTTTCTAGAGATGGAGTTCGGAACTCCAGCTTTCCAACGAGACCAAAATCGATGAAATCCGACAAAGGATGAGCCCGGGATGGCGTCGCAAAGTCGGGGTTCTGTACTGAAAATAACGGGAGAAAAGAGACTAAGGCCTATAGTTATGCACTAACAGACCAGAGATGAAAAACCACAATTTTGGCATAGTAAACTTCCAATTCTGATAAAATGAATAAAATAAAAGTTGTAGCTTAGTTTCTAAGCTTTCCGTAATGACCAAGATCGTCAAATTCCGATCGGGGATGAAAATTTTATGACTAAAACAATTCTCAGATTTAAATTCTATATCATTGTCAATGTGCTCTCGTGACAGTAGTAAGAATGCACAGTTTTGATCTAATTAACTTCGAAATTTCATGAAACTCAAAACATGAAAGTCTTAGCCCTAAATCTAAGCTTTCCAGAACATCCAAAATTATTAGATTTGGATAAGAAACGAGTAACTTATGGCCAAATCAATTTTAGGGTTTTATTTTATCAACCCTGTAGTTTATTGTCAGGTCAGCGACAAACAAACATGATTTCGACCATTCAAACCACAAAATTAGGCAAAGCTCAAAACATAAAAGTTATAGGCTACAGAATAATCTTTCCAGAACTTCAAGAAAATCTTAATTCCGATTTAAGAAGAATGAGATATGCCTAATTTACTAACAGCAATAAACTAATTATAATTTCAGCTAGCATATATTACCTCTTTCCCAAGCAACGAAAAGAAGATCAAAGAGTTTCACAATCTAAATGCACAAAAAAAAGAGGATTACAAAATAATTTCAGAAATTAAGAGATGCTTATACATAGATTAGGAGAGGGTTTACCTAGTATTCCTCTCAAGCAAAAGAACAAACACCTATATGGCACTAACCAAAGCTAAGAGATGATGATCAAGGAGCTAGAAAAATACCAAAACACATAAAACCAAGAGTTACAACATGATTTCCAGAAATTAAAGAGAGTTAGAAATGGATTACAAGAGGGTTTTTGCATTACCTTCCCTTACTTTAACTAGCTTAAGCCAATATAAGAGAGGATGGAGCTTTCCTAAGCATGGAAGCCATTTTTAGGTTTAGGGTTTTAGGAATTTGATTAGGGTTGGAATGAATGAGGGTTAGGAGTTTGAGATGATTTATAGAATGGTAAGTGGGTTTGGGTTAGGCTAATGGACCCCTTAAGAGAGAGTGGCTCTAAACATGTATAAAAATTGTTTAAGTGTTAACATAGTCATGAAAACCCATACTTAACCAAATCTCCTTCTTAAATTTCCCATTAATTTTTAATTGTTCCAAAATAATACTTCGCCTCAATTTTTTTTAAAAACCCATTTATTTAAAATGTCCATATTTTTAAATAAATTATCCTTATCCCAAAAATCCATTTGCTCCATTTAAATAAAATCCTAATTTTTTTTTCGGTAATGCAAATCCCGGGTTGTTACAACCACCTGACCTAGACCCTACCGGTCCAGAGTACATGACTGGCGCTATCAGCCCTCGGGTGCCCTCGCATATAATACCCTTGCTTTGAACACAACCAGAACACTCCGAGTCATTAATGGTTACTTGGCACTACCAAATCTTCAGAGCTTTCCACAACTCCAATCCATTTCCGGGCACGAGCCTACTACTCATCCCAGTTCATTAACTTGCAGCCTCGTTCCATCCCGAGCTATCAATGTACTCCTTCGATCCCGCTCCTATCCGAGTTTCCGATCGAAGAGCTAAAACTTCATCGTGCCATAAATACCAAACCATAGAAGCAATCAGCGAGCTAGCATGTTCCACTACAACTCCAGAGTCTCCACCCTGGATCTCACATTAATTGGAGCCAATAATTTGGATCGATACCGATCCAATTAGATCGGATCGGTACTGATTCGAATATTTAGCCAATTTTGGCTCCATCTCACTTCCAGCATCTAGTACACTTTGTTAGTCCATGGTTGATGGTTTTGATGACAACAACCTTAGAATAAGATTATAAAATATATATACTAACAATATAGTTTAGATATATATGTATATGTAGGATTTAACCATGCAGATACCAAGAATGAAGACTGTACATTATAGAGATTCAAGATATCAAGATTGAAGACTCATGAGTATCAAGATTATCAATAGTTCATGATTTCAAGATAAGTATCGAGTTTAGAATTTTGTTAAAACTTCATAATAGCACTGAAATCTTCACTCCATTTTTCTTTTGGGATGGAACCCATTTCTATCTTTTTAGTTGCTTACAAACCCACGACAAGTAGCTTACAATCCTACGACAAGTGGCTTACAAACCCACGAACATCCTGGTTTTGTACAAGTTCTCGAGTCCTGACATGATGAGATATTCTGCAGGAAGAAGCTTGCAAAACTACTTCAAAATGATTTTCAAAACTACTTCGGAATAATTTTCAAAATTGCTTTTCAAAATGTTTTAGCCTTAACAATTATCTTTTCAAATGATTTTCAAAAGATTTAAATATAAAATTATAGTAAAATTTTATATATATTATTCTCTATATTTATCTATGTATTTTATGTATAATCAAGTATATTTATAAAGTTTAAAATAGTTTTAATATAAGATAAAGGTTATTTTCAAAGAAAATCAAAACATCAAAAATTGCTTTGGGATGTCGACATGCCTATGGTGACCATGTCGACATGGTGACAGTTGAGTTCAAAATTTAAATTTCAAAAGAAGTGTCTATTCGTCATAACTCTTTACGAATGGACATGACTGTTGTTCTTCTATAAATAGGGGTTAGTTTCAACGAATTTTCAATCAGTTTTTCTGGTTTTTCACTCCTCTTCTTCTTCCACATTTTCTTATTCAAAATCCTATCATTACTCTGCCGAAATCAACATTGAATCTAACTAGATCATCTCTGGTTTGATTCTCTATCACTATCTCAACAAGATCTAAGTGATATTCAGAGTTATAGGCTTCTTTGTAATCTATCTAGCGAGAAAAGGTGTGATTGTAGCCTTGGAAATCAATCAAGCAAGAAAAGGTGTGATTGTAGCCTTGGAAATCAATTGGGTGAACTTGTCGCCCGTAAATCAAGTATCTCTACCCAGAGGATTGTGATTCTGGAGGGTGTACCTCGTAGCCTTGAAACCGAGGGTTGTAATTGTTGAATTGTTTTTGAAAGGAAATCCGTACTTAGTTGTGCGGGACTGGATGTAGGGTAAACCCGAACTAGTATAAAATCCGGTGTGTTCTTTCCTTTACTGCATTTACTTTATTTCTGCATCTGTGTCTGTTTCTGTGATTATATCTGTATTTGAATATTTCATACATTTGTATTCAAATTAACATAAACTAAAAAAGATTTAGTAATTTCTTAAAAACACTATTCACCCCCCCTCGAGTGTTAATCCTAGCCTTAAGATCCATATTCCGCATTCCTCTCATTTGGTATCAGAGCAAGGTTTTCAAAAGTTTCATAATCTGAATTTTTGAAAAGTTTTCAAAATGGCTACCAACACTGGTACTGTTTCTAACACTAGTTCATTTGTAGAAGGTCAGTCTACTGCCAGACCACCACTTTTTAATGGTAGTAACTATGCATATTGGGCATGTAGGATGAAAATATATTTACAATCTATAGGATTAGAAACTTGGAATATCACACAAACTGAATATTCTGAACCCACAACTAATTTTGCACAGTGGACTACTGAGCAAAAGACTGTTGCACAAAATAATTCTAAAGCAATGAATATTCTGTTTTGTTCACTTGATAGGAATGAATTTAATAGAGTGTCAGTTTTTAAGTCTGCATATGAAATCCGGAAAACTTTGCAAGTGACTCACGAAGGAACAAGCAAAGTTAAACAGACCAAAATTTCCATGCTCACAAATCAGTTTCAATTATTTAAAATGAATACTAATGAGTCTATTTCAGATATGTATAGTCGATTTCAAGATATTGTGCATTCTTTAATATCCTTGGGAAAGGAATTTTCGAAAGAAGATCAAGTTTGAAAAATTTTAAATTCTCTCACTCCAGAATGGGATCAAAAGAAACTTGCAATTGAAGAGGCAAATGACATCAGTACTTTAAAGATAGAGGAATTGATTGGAAATCTAATGTCGTTTGAAGTTCAAATGATCGGGAGAAGAGAAAGCAAAGCATCAGAAAAGAAATCAATGGCATTCAATGCATTAACTGACGGATCAGACTCAAATAGTGATAATGATGAAGAGATAGCGTTTATGACCAGGAATTTTCGGAAATTCCTGAAATATGAAAAGATGAATAATCTCAAGAGAAACAACTATAAGAATTCTGGAAACTAGAGTATAGTGCCAAACAATGTCAAATGCTTCAACTGTGATGAACCAGGCCATATCAAAAGAGATTGTCCATATCCAGAAAGGCAGAATCATCCTATAAACAATGAATCAGTAAAGAAACGGAAGCGTGCATTTACTGCTACTC
Source organism: Allium fistulosum (assembly GCA_030737815.1). NCBI lineage: Eukaryota > Viridiplantae > Streptophyta > Magnoliopsida > Asparagales > Amaryllidaceae > Allium > Allium fistulosum. Next base: position 1,283,636,420 of record CM060903.1, on the reverse strand, counting down.
TAGATGACTCAGATTCATCCTCAAGCAATGATGATCAGAAGACAGATAATTCAAATTTGTGTTTCACGGCAGTTCACGACTTCAACGAATTCAAGGAAACGAACTCAGAAAAAGGTACACATTTACAATACAATTGATTGAAATTGCATGCTTAGAATTAGATGATTGATTGCTTGATTGATTGATTTTGCATTGGTGTGTTGATTGAATTTTTTTTTATTATTTTATTTTTATTATTTTTAATAATATAATAATATTTCCTGGAATATACTATAATTCTAATAATATTCGAGATATATACATATATATAGACATTAAAATAATAAGTATATACATATATATATATTAGAATTCTTAAGAAAAATAAATCATAGAAATTCACAGGCACATGTCGACATGGCCCCTACCATGATGTCAACATGGGTACCAGAATTTGAATTCAAATGCTTGAATTTCCCTCCACCTTTTCACTTCATTCAATACTCTGAAAAGGCATCTTTTGACCAGAGAACATGTCTTTCAAAAATCTATTTATTCACTATCTTTTATCATAACTTTTCACTTTCATTTTCAAATTCAAACTCTCTCTTCAAAACTTCAAGCTCTCTACTCTCTATTTTAATGGCTTCTTCAAGCAACCCCTCCACCATGAGACTTTCTAGAAACTTGAAAGAGAAACTCCTCAATAATCCGGAGGCAATAAAAGCATACATCAATTATGCTAACTATGTAAAAGTCCATCCTGGAAAGTTTGCTATTTTTTAAGATTTTGCTTCTTATGAAATTGATACTCTTTTTGCAAACAATCAAATTCTTAGTTTTTAAACTTCGTTTATTTTAAACTATCTTTTAAATATAATATATTTATATTCAGATTTAAATATAAAATTATAGTAAAATTTTATATATATTATTCTCTATATTTATCTATGTATTTTATGTATAATCAAGTATATTTATAAAGTTTAAAATAGTTTTAATATAAGATAAAGGTTATTTTCAAAGAAAATCAAAACATCAAAAATTGCTTTGGGATGTCGACATGCCTATGGTGACCATGTCGACATGGTGACAGTTGAGTTCAAAATTTAAATTTCAAAAGAAGTGTCTATTCGTCATAATTCTTCACGAATGGACATGACTGTTGTTCTTCTATAAATAGGGGTTAGTTTCAACGAATTTTCAATCAGTTTTTCTGGTTTTTCACTCCTCTTCTTCTTCCACATTTTCTTATTCAAAATCCTATCATTACTCTATCGAAATCAACATTGAATCTAACTAGATCATCTCTGGTTTGATTCTCTATCACTATCTCAACAAGATCTAAGTGCTATTCAGAGTTATAGGCTTCTTTGTAATCTATCTAGCGAGAAAAGGTGTGATTGTAGCCTTGGAAATCAATCAAGCGAGAAAAGGTGTGATTGTAGCCTTGGAAATCAATTGGGTGAACTTGTCGCCCGTAAAACAAGTATCTCTACCCAGAGGATTGTGATTCTGGAGGGTGTACCTCGTAGCCTTGAAACCGAGGGTTGTAATTATTGAATTGCTTTTGAAAGAAAATCCGTACTTAGTTGTGCGGGACTGGATGTAGGGTAACCCCGAACCAGTATAAAATCCAGTGTGGTCTTTCCTTTACTACATTTACTTTATTTCTGCATCTGTGTCTGTTTCTGTGATTATATCTGTGTCTGAATATTTCATACATTTGTATTTAAATTAACATAAACTAAAAAAGATTTAGTAATTTCTTAAAAACACTATTCACCCCCTCTAGTGTTAATCCTAGCCTTAAGATCCATATTCCGCATTCCTCTCACACTTCCTCTAGATGCCATAGACCCATTGCTTTCCCTCTTAGCCTCTTGGTACTTCCATCTATGCCCATAGCCAATCCAACATAGATGATCCATCATATCTTAACACTTGGCCTATCCTCCGATCCAACTTCATAGAGCATTATTGGAACCCATGCTCTACCATCCTCCCAGATCTCACGTTGATTGGTGCACAAAATTCGGATCGGTACTGGTCTAATTGGATCGGATCGATACTGATCCAAATACTTCGCTCCAATCGCCATGAAATTTTTAGGGCATCATCCTTGGTGTTTCGGAGCCTATCCTCCAAGTTTCGTGTGATTTGGACGAACTTTGCTCCCGATATGCTCTGATCACCAATCTAAATCCTAAACATGTACAACACTAGCAAACGAATCAAGAATAGCAAGCAATTTAAAACACAACAATGAATCAAACATAGCAAATTGTAACATCCCCTATATTGAGGCTAAAAGCTAAACGCTATAGATGTTGCAGTTATCCATAGTATTAACTTCTGGTGACAAAATACGGTAATGTTAATGGTATCCATAATATCGGAGTCACATGAATATGAAATATAATCATTACAGCTTAATAATTATATTTCAATACAATATTTAATATTCAGATTACATAATCCCATAATGCTTCCCAGGTTCAGGTCAAATTTAATTATTACAAAATACGCCAAGAGCGACATATGAAGATGCCCTCTTGGTTGACCAAAGCACTATATAGTCATAATAGACTTAATACAACACAACATAATCAAACAAAATAAAACAGCAACTCCTAAATAGCTATTCGTCAGCCACCTGCTCGTCTTCAGAAGCTTTATTACCCAACCTACTAAAAACCTGTAAATCCTCTACCCTCAGCCTACTCAAATCAATTTTGAGCACCCAAGTGTTTAAGAGGAAAACATAAACTTCGAGTCATACATAAAGCCTAGTGTGAATAATACTATACATCTTGGTTATTTGATATTAAGTGAGACCACGCCGCTTAGCGGAATGAGATTCCTCTCACTAATATCCTTTTAAAACATATCTATTGCAAATCAAAATCCTGCAACCAAAACTGGTTAAAAACTATAAAACAATATCTTGTAAACTTACATGTCAGGTAACAAATGAACTATCCGTCCAAACACTATAGTTTTGTTTGTCTAACTACTAACCTTTCGTTGAATCGGACCTACCAGACAATAGGAACAAATAATCTAGCACCTATTAGACACACGTCCTCTGGATGGTCTATCCCTATCATATCTTCTCCCAGGGTGACCTGATCCTAATGGTTTTACGAGCTTAATAATAACCTATTTCTATACAAATATATATTACTTTCTGTATGCAACATCATTTTTGTCTTACCTGTGACAAAGCCCTACACATTGGAATTTTGGACTAAATTAGCTCGGGCTAATAGCTAATGTATAGGGTGCGACCCTATACCAGTCTCATCTGGTATATAAATATCTGAGTCATTTTACTTAGGGTAACCTTCCCTTAAATTTTTCTTGAAAACCTTTTCATCTCAAATTGATTTAAAGCCTTTAAATCAAACTTAAAAAAGGAAAATATATACTCTATGCTTTACTCAAAATCACATTGCCATGTTATATATACTTTACTCAAACCTTTATTGATAAATACATTTAAACCTTTGAAAGTATCCCTTTCGAATCCATTGAAAGTACCCATTTCGAAACCAAGTAAACCCCTTTCTTTCACCAAGGTCAAAAGGTCAAAACATTCTTATCTAAACCATTCATATAAACCTTTCGAAACCATTGAAAACCCTTTCCTTCGAAAGCTATAAAACCTTAGACATCCAATCTTTAAAACACTTAAACATTGCCTTTTGAAAACATTGGTAAACCTTTCCCATTAAGCCTTTCGAAACCTTCCTTTTAAACCTTTCGAAACCATTGGGGAACCACCCCTTCAAAACCTTCATTAAAACCTTTTGAAAGCATTAAAACATCAAACCTTTCGAAACCATTTGGGTTCAAGTAAAACATGTGGAACAACCTTTCGAGACCATTTAAAACTATCTTCTTTGAAACCTTTGGGTTCTACCTTCAACAGAGCAAAAGGGTCATTGAAACATTTAAGTCAAAAGCATTCCTTTTGAAAGCATTCCTATGTAAAGAAGTGATGTTGTCGAAACCAACCTTCCGAAAGCATTAGAGAAGCGGCTTGGGTTTTAAAACAAAGTCACCCTTTCAAAACCATCGGCTTCGAAAGGTAGAAAAGCGGCAGCTAGGGGTTTCGACCCTGACGAAAGAATTTACTTAAAACAAAGGCACAATCTCTTTCGAAACCATTTCATAAATCAATTTAATCCAGTCGGAAGCCAACCAAGTCGAAAGCATTATCCTTCGAAAGCAAAGCAGGCGCAATTTCATTTGAAAGCAAAGTAGCGCTTCGACCCTTTCGGAACATTTGGTTTCAACCCAATACCTTCCACCTATATTCAACTCGCTACGCACCAAGTCTTTGATATCGTGCACATTGGTTTTGATGGTGATGGTGGCGGAACTACTAAGTCAGAACCTAGGTGTCAAAAGTGGCGAAACATGTTAAAAGCATGTAAATATTGATTTTAACTTTAAAAAGAAATTCTTTTCAACTAACCTACCTTGTTTGTTAAAATATTATTGGCTACTAGTTTTCTTTTCTAAAAGTGCTACCAAAATTTTAGAATTAAACAATTTAAATAATTTACAAAATACCCCTTCTCCTTTTATAAATATATAAATCATTTAAGTCTCATACATTAAATAATTTTATATATCTATTAAAACACTTAGGAAAATTTTACAAAAATTCCAGGAAATCATTTTTAATATGTTTTCTAACATATATTAATTTCAAACCCAAAACATAAATAATTTAGCCATAAATTATTTTAAACCCAAATAATCATTTTCTTCACTAGGAAATTAATATTAAATACATATTAATTTAGAAATTTATAAAAATTTAACCCGTCTGTAAACTATCATTTTTTATTAAAATCTAAAATCGCAAGGCATTTGGATGTCAATAAATAGGGTTTTCACATCAAAACATATCATAAAACCTATATGACTTATCATAAATCATCAACTAGCATATATAAACATTTTATCCTTCAAAATCATGGCATAACATTGCAAAATAAACCGGATTAACCTTAAAAAAGAAAACACTTAAGAAATATGAGATGTAGTCATTATTCACCTTAGCTTTGAGATTAAGGAGTTTGAGATTTGAATGGATTTTATTTTGATTAATCTTCTTCCTTTAGCTTTTCTTCCTCTTGTTCTTGCTAATGGTGGCCGGCCTCTATCTTAATTTGGTATTGCAAATGAACATATAGAACATGGCTTAAGGGGTTTAGGGTATAAGAATAATACTTATTCCTATATTTCCCTTGTCTATTTCCTAACATTTTATTCCATTTCAATTTACTTAGTTCATTTATTAACATCGCACGGCTACCCCTTAGTTTAATCACAAATCTCAATCCCTTAATCATTTTTCATTTTTTCATTTAATTTACCTAATTAAATATTCCTAATAATGTTACTAAAAATATGAGGTGTTACAGTCTCCCCTCCTTAAGGAATTTCATCCTCGAAATTACAATAAGGTACACAACAATTCAATCAAAAAGGTAAAACATACGATCAACCAAATCAGGATAAGTGTCTCTAATCGTGCTCTCAAACTCCCAATACAGTCTCTCTCATCGTCGCTCCACTGGATTTTAACTAATCTGACTGTCTTGTTCCTTAGCCTCTTCTCATCTCTTGTGACTATACGAATCGGCTTTCTAACTATAGTCAAGTCTGGTTCTACTACTAAGTCATCTAACACAGTCAGTGCTATAGCAGACTCCGGGTCCCTAACACACTTCCTTAGATGAGAAACATGAAAAACATCGTGGACTCCTACCAAACTATTCAGTAACTCCACTCTATACATGAGTTTCCCGATCCTCTCTACAATGCGAAATGGGCCTACTAATCTCGGTGCCAACTTCCCTGATTTCCCATACCTGGTCACACCTTTCATCGGTGATACCTTAATGAAAACATGATCGCCAATAGAGAATTCCAGGACTTTCTATCTTCTATTGGCATAAATCTTCTGCCTAGACTGAGCATCCTTCATCCTAGCTTGAATCAATTCAATCTTTTCTGTAGCTTCTCTCACCAAATCTGGACCAAGAACTAACCTATCCCTGGTCTCTAGTCCACAAAATGGAGATTTGCATGGCCATCCATACAAGGCTTTAAACGGTGTCATCCCTATACTAGTCTGATAACCGTTGTTATAGGAAAACTCGACTAAGTGTAGATGGTCTTCCCATGATCCTCCAAAATCTAACACACAAGCTCTTAACAAATCCTCTAAGACTTTGTTAACTCTTTCCGTTTGTCCATCGGCCTGTGGATGGTAAGCGGTACCCATCTTGATCTTGGTTCCTAAAATTTCCTGTAAGTTCTTCCAGAATTCGCTAGTGAATAAGGAATCTCTAACACTTACTATGCTACTAGGAATTCCATGCAGTCTAACCACATTCTTCATAAATAACATAGCCAAAACAGGTGTCGTCCTAGTTGACTTAACTGGAATGAAATGGGCACTCTTTTGTTAATATGTCTACTATGACCCATATACTTTCATTTCCTCTGTTTGATCTTGGCAACCCGTCTATGAAATCCATAGAAATAGAATCCCACTTCCATACTGGAATATCTAATGGCTGAAGCAACCCAATTGGCTTCTGATGTTCGGCCTTTACTTGTTGACAGTTCAAACACTGCTTCACCCATAAGCCTACATCCCTCTTCATACCTTCCCAGAAGAAACTTCTCTTCATGTCCTGATACATCTAAGTTCCTCCTAGATGAATAGTGAACTTCGAACGATGGCATTCCTCCAAAAATTCTTTTTGAATGTCTCACACATTCAGAATACACAATCATCCTTTCTTTCTCAACCACCCATTCTGGTCAGGACTAAAATCCTTTAAGTCATCGCTCTCCGTTCCATCCCTTAACTACTTGATCCGCTCAACTAATACTGGATCCTCCTCCTGTTTAGAAGTAATCTTTTTTATCATAACTGGTCGAACTTTTAAACAAGACAACACAACAGATCCTCCACTAGTCCCAACTTCAGATATCCACTGCACCCTGCAAGTTGACAACGCTTCCAAATCTTTCCACTCAGCTATCATTGCCAACATTGTATTCTGATGTTTTCTGCTAAGTGTGTCTGCAACCTTATTAACTTTTCCTAGTGTGTACTCAATACCGAAGTCATAAGCAGCAATAAACTCTAACCACCTCTGCTATCTCATATTCAGCTCCTTTTGAGAGAACAAATACTTCAATGACTTATGATCCATATAAAGCTCAAACCTCTCTCCCAAAAAGTAATGTCTCCACACCTTCAATGCCAATATAACCGCAGCCAATTCCAAATCACGCGTTGGATATCTAACCTCATGCGGTCGAAGCTGTCGAGAAGCATAGGCAATCACTTTACCTCTCTTCATTAACACAGCTCCTAATCCAGCTCCACACGCGTATGTATATACTACCAAATCATGATTCCCTTCTATAACAACCAACACAAGTGCATTAGTCAATAAGTGTTTCAAGCTCTGGAATGTTTCCTCACACTTATCGATCCACACAAACTTCACATCTTTTCACATTAACTTGGTCATCGGTGCTGCTATCCATGAAAAATCCTTAATGAACCTCCGATAATATCCTGCCAATCCAAGAAAACTCTTTATCTCAGTCATTGTCTCGGGTCTCTTCCAATTATTGACCACTTCAATCTTAGTCGGATCTACAGACAACCCTTTCTCTGAGACTACATGAACAAGAAACTTCACTTCCTTCTTCCAGAAATGACCCTTCGAAAACTTCGCCTTTAGCTAATTCTGCCTGAGCTTCTCAAGCACCACTCTAAGATGAACTTCATGCTCCTTTTCATCCTTAGAGTATATCAAAATATCATCTATGAAAACCAACATGAACCTGACCAAGTGCTCTCAGAAAATTCGGTTCATCAAACCCACAAAGAATGCCAACGCATTAGTTAGTGCGAACGACATCACTAACCATTCGTACGATCCATATCTAGTTCTAAATGCTGTCAAAGGTATACTATCCTCTGCCACTCTAAGCTGATGGAAACCTGTTGCTAAATCCAACTAAGAAAATACCTTGGCTCCACTCTACTAGTCGAACAAATCGTCTATCGTAGGCAACGGATATCGACTCTTTATCGTCTTCTCATTCAACTTACGATAATCAATGCATAACCTCAACGACCCGTCCGGCTTCTTAGCAAACATTGCGGCTGATCCCAAAGGTGAACCACTTGGCCTAATAAAACTCTTTCCTTCCAAATCCCCCAACTGCACCTTCAGCTCTCTCATCTCTGTAGGTGTCATCCTACTTGGCGGCCGACTCACTTGTTCTGCTCCAAGCACTAAATCTATCCAAAATTCAATGGCTCGTTTCGATGGCAATTCTACTACAGGTTCAAAGACATCTGTGGATTCTCTAACCATGAAAACTCGATTTAACTCGTCTTCCACCTCCACAACACCCAACCAAGCATTCACCTCACAACTAGGATTTTCTACGGTATATACATGTAACACCCCAGATTTTTGATAACATTATTTAGGCGATTTAGTGAGATAAACTAAATAAAATAATGTGTTGATTAGAATATTGAGATTTGATTTAATTAAGGTAGTCGTGCCATTTTAACTAATAAATTAAATGAAGGGTTTAAAATGAATTAGAGGAGGGGTATTATGGGAAAAAGGTCATTCCTATATTATCTTCCTTAGGCCATTTATCTTAATACATGTTCATTTTCATTTCTAAAATTGAAAAGCAAGGCCGGCCACCATTAGCAAGGAAATAAGAAAAGGAAACCAAAAAAAAGCTTAAGGATAAGCAAATTCAAATCAAACTCATTCAAATCTCAAGCTCCTTAATCTCTAAAGCAAAGGTTAATAATGTATACATCTCTAAAATTTTATGGTTTCGGGTTTAGGATTAATTCCGAATGATTTTGCAAAGGTTTGCCATGTTTTTGAATGATAAAATGATTATATATACATGTTGATGATTTATGTACGTTCATATAGGTTTTATGGCATGTTTTAAGATGAAAACCCTATTAAATGACATCCATTAGCCTTGCGAATTTTTATGATGATCTGAAAAGTTATTTTAGAGATGGGTTTCAATTTTCAGAATTTTTAAAATTTTTGTGAAATTATTATGAATTTTCTAAGGAAGAAAATGGTATTTTGGATTATTAAATTATTTACAGAAAAAATAATTATTCTTAGGATTCGAAAATTTTATATGTTGAAGAGAACATATTAATTGATTTTCTGGAATTTTTCCAGAATTTTCCATGGTGTTTTAATAGTTATATAAAATTATCTAAGGAATGGGACATAAATGTTTTATATAATTATAAAGGAGAAAGGGGCTTTTTCAAAATTATTTAAATTCCCAAATAAGGAAAGTCGACAGCATTTTTGAATATAAAATTCTGGCAAACAATCAGATTTAGACAAAAAGGTAGTTGGGGTGCAAAAGAACTATTTAAAAGTATAAATAAATAGTTTTTCTACTATTTCAACTCTTGCGCAAGAGGTTCCGCCTCCATTCCAAACCTTCGGACAAGGTCGAAAGGTATCAAACCTTTCGACTAGGTCAAATACCAATGCACATGGTATCAGGCAATTGGTATGTAGTGAATTAGATGAAGTCGAAAGGTTTAGGGACAAAATGTTAGAGCTTTCGAAGGAGATGAAGTTTTGTTTTGGGTTTAAAGAACATACGCTTGCTAGCTTTCGACAAAGAGCTTTCGACACTGTCAAATGGTTTAAAAGAAAAAGGTTTCGATTGGTTTGCTTTCTTGTTTTAATTGAAACCTTTCGACAAAATCGGAAGGTATAGCTTTCGACAAGGTTGAAAGCTTAGTTGCCACTTCCAAACCTTTCGACACAGATGGAGTCAAAGGTTATCTTTTGTTTTATAAAACTTGCTGCCTCTCTCCATTGATTTCGAAGGGTTGGTTCCAACATCAACACTTCATTGTTTTCGAATGGTTTCTAAAGGTTTTATAAAGGTTTCGAAGCAGTTGCTTTCGACTCCAATGTTTTTCTGATCATTTTGCTCTACTTGAAGGCATATTCCAAATGTTTTTATTCGGAATGTTTTATAGGTTTCACAGTAGTTAACTTTGAATGGTTTAGAAAGGTTTCTACTTGTTTTAAATTGGACCCAATGTCTTCGAACGTTTTGAGTTTCATTGCTTTCGAAAGGTTTATAAATGATTTTATAGGGGAGGTACCCCAAGCATTCGACAAAGTTGAAAGGTGAAACCTTTCGACTAAGTCGAAAAGAAACCTTCCGACAAGGTCGAAAGGTGGGACCTTTTGACAAGGTCGAAAGGTATGGTTTTAATGTTTTCGAAAGGCTAAGGTTTAAAGGATTTAGAAGGCGGATGTCATATGTTTTAAAGCTTGTAAAAGGAAGGCTTTTTATTAGGTTTTGAAGGAGTTACCTTCAATGATTTCAAAAGGTTTATTAAAGGATATGAAGGAGTTACCTTCAATGCTTTCGAAGGGTTTTATTAATGGTTTTGAAGGAGTTACCTTCAATGCTTCCGAAAGGTTGTTTAAATGTTTTAAATAAATGTTTCGAATGGAATGACTAGGCAGATAGCCTAAGTGTTTTAAGTTTTAAAGGTCTTTAACTTATTTTAAAAGGATAGATAATCCTTATTAAACATCATCAACATTATTTTGAGTAAAGTATATATAACATGGCAAAAATTAGCTTAGAGTAAAGCTAAAGGTATATTTTCCTTGTATATATATGGTTTGACGGATTAAATCATTTTGAAAAGGTTTTCAAGGAAAATTTGAAGGGTAGTAAGCCCAGATATTTTGATGGGTAGTTAGCCCAGATATTTTGAAGGGTAGTTAACCCAAAAGAAAATTTGGGCAGTTAGCTCATTTAAATTCAGACAGTCAGTCCATTTTGAGGGTAGTCAGCCCAGAGGACAGTTACTCTAGAGGACAGTTAGTCCAGAAAAGAGAAGTCTGCTCTGATATGAACAGATAGTTCATTTATTAGCATAACGGACCTTGCTACTTTTTAAGGATAGTTAGTCCACCTTTTTTTTTTACCTATTTTAGGCTGATATCCCATTATCTAGCATAAAATAAATTGCTATTTTGGTATAATAAGCTTTAGGGCAGATAGTCCAGAAGAGAGAAGTTAGCTCAGAATTTAGGACAGATAGTCCAGTATAGAGCAGATAGCGCAGATTTTAGACAGATAGTCTATTTTATTTCCTGTTTTAGCATAATGGATATTTCTATATTATTATTATAATAAGTTGATTAACCAGTTTGGTTGTAGGAAAGGATTTGCAAACTATATGTTTTGAAAAGAGATAGTAGTGAGGGGAAACCCATTCCGCTAAGTGGCATGTGTTGATTCATGAGTTTTGATTCATGACACAAGCTTCAGAGATCATACGACGAGAATACTATATGAAAGCGACAAAAAGAGAATAAGTGCATACCGTGCACTACAAAGGAGATAATCTTACAATCCAGAGATTAGTATGGATATTTTATTTTATTTGAGTCTTAGAACAATGTTAAAATCATTCCTCAAATAGTCACACACGCACATAAAACATTTTATAGCAAAAACTATGTTCACTGTGCATATAACACCAGGTCGGCCGACCGACCAGGATCCTCGGTCGACCGACCCTGTATCATGTGCACAGTGACTTTCTGTTTTGTATACGTTTTAAACTCAGTTGACCGGCCAGGTTTTTCGGTCGACCGACCAGAGAAAAACGGCTAGTTTTCTGAAGAGACGCGATCTTTTCATGAAGAGGAATGTCCTCTATTTCAAGAGGTATGGACACAATTGTTAACTAAAATTCTTCATGAAAGATTACAACTCTTCTACAACTATATAAACATATTCAATTCACTTCTACAATCACCGATTCTTGTTTATATTTCTGAAATCTAATCTCTATTCATTTCTGCAAATAAAAGCATTTATTCTTATTTAATATCACTAGAATCCTTGAATTTATTCATATACTTCGATTCTACGTGATTATCTTCCTTCTAAATCTTCACACACATATATACTCTTGAGGATTTGATTATAGGAAAGTTGTACTATCAAAAGACAATCAGTGTTATTCAGAACACATTCGTCAACAAACTATTTGTATTAAGTAGAAGTCCTCTTCGGCTGTTGAGGCGGAAAAATTCCTGTTCGGCTGCTCAGGTGTCGTATACCTATTCCTCCGGGTTAAGTGAGGGGTTTAGTTTAAATCCAGAGGATATTCTGGGACTGGACGTAGAACGGGAAGTTCGAACCAGTATAAAAATTCCTGGTGTGCTTACTTTAATTTGTACTTTACTGTTATTACCAGTTTCCGCATTAACATACCATATTACACGATCCTTAGTACTACACGTGTACTTTCATTTGGTATCAGAGCAAGGTCATCCTATAACCATCACAAAGTTATTTGATATTTACTTTTAGTAATATGGCAACCACACAAATTAACGATGTTAACACTCACACTAATTCTAGTTTCACAGAAGGTCAATCGACTTCACGACCTCCACTTTTCAATGGTATAAATTACAATTATTGGTCAACTAGAATGAGAATCTATATGCAATCAAGTGGATTTGATATCTGGAATATTATACAAAGAGAGTATACAACTCCTACTGAAGAATACTCAACTTGGAGTAACACACAAAAACTAGATGCTACTTCAAATGCAAAAGCAATGAATATTTTATTTTGTGCATTAGATAGAAATGAATTCAATAGAGTTAGTATGTGCACTTCCGGTTATGAGATTTGGAGAACTCTTAAAGTTTCACATGAAGGAACGAACAAAGTTAAATTGAGCAAAATTTCTATGTTGAAACATCAATTTGAAAATTTTAAAATGAGGCCAAATGAATCTATAAATGACATGTACTCTAGATTTCAGGATATTTATCATGCTTTATTATCACTAGAACAAAAGTTTACTGATTTTGATGTTGTCACAAAAATCTTGAATTCTTTAACGGATGAATGGGAACGAAAAGTCCTAGCTATTGAAGAAGCAACTGATTTGTCAACATTAAAACCAGAAGAGTTGATAGGTAATTTAATGTCCTACGAAGTAAATTTGCAAGCAAAACGAAATGGAGCACAAGAAAAGAAAAATGTAGCATTCCAAGCAGAAAAAGATGATTCCGACTCAGATAATGAAGATATGGCCATGATCGCTAAAAATTTCAAAAAGTTTTTGAAATTCAACAGAAACAAATTCAAGGGAAACAAAAACAATTCCAATAGCAGCAAACCATCATCTTCAACAATGGAATGTTATGAATGTCATAAGAAAGGACACATGAAGAAAGATTGTCCAGATCGTAAAAAGAATAATTTCAAGAAGGACAAAACCAAACGAAAAGCTTTTTCAGTCACTTGGGACGACACTGACTCATCATCCTCACCAGAGAGCGAAAGTGATAATGAACAAGCAAATGTATGCTTCATGGCTTCATCAGACGATGTACCACATAAGAAGAGAGGAAAATGGATTTTAGATAGCGGTTGCTCAAAACACATGACTGGAAACAAAGAAATGTTATCAAACATTATATACTCAAATGGAGGAGCAGTCACCTTTGGAGATAACTCAAAAGGATATATCATCGGCAAAGGCAATGTTAATAGCAACGGTACATCTAATTTACCTCTCATTACTGATGTTTTATTAGTTAAAAAATTAAAACATAATTTATTAAGTATTAGTCAACTATGCGATAAAGGTTTTAATATAACTTTTTCAGAAAATAAATGTAACATTTTTGATAAAAATCACAACATCATTTTCGAAGGAAATAGAGATAAAAATATTTATATCCTAAATATGAATGTTAATAATGATTCAAATTTGTGTCTAGTAGCTAAAGAAAACGATTCTTATCTTTGGCACAAAAGATTTTGTCACATAAATTTTAATACCATCAACAAACTTGCGAAAAATAAATTAGTTAAAGGATTACCCAATATAAAATTCGAAACTAACATATTTTGTGATGCATGTAAATTAGGAAAATTAACAAAATCTTCTTTTAAATCAAAGAAAGTAATATCTACAGAACAACCACTTGAACTTTTACACATGGATCTTTTTGGTCCAACTCAAGTACAATCTATTAACCATAATAGATATGTTTTTGTTATTGTAGATGATTTCTCTAGATATACTTGGATTTTCTTTTTGAAAAATAAAAGTGATACTTTTGATAATTTTAAAGTTTTTGTTAAAAGAATTCAAAATATTAAAACATTGAAGATTAAAAATATAAGAAGTGATCATGGAGGCGAATTTGAAAATGAAGTTTTTGAACAATTTTGTAACAAGAAAGGTATTAACCATAATTTCTCTTTTCCTAGAACACCACAACAAAATGGAGTTGTAGAAAGGAAAAATAGAACGTTACAAGAATGTGCAAGAACTTTACTAAATGGAACAACTTTATCGAAACATTTTTGGGCAGAAGCTGTAGCCACTGCTTGTTACGTACTAAATCGCGTTTCTATTCGACCATTAACTAAAAATACACCATATGAACTTCTAAATGGAAGAAAACCAAATATTTCATATCTAAAAGTTTTTGGTTCCAAATGTTTTATTTTAAATACTAAAGATCAACTAGGTAAATTCGATCCAAAATCCGATGAAGGTATATTCGTTGGATATTCGGAACGAAGCAAGGCTTATCGAATTTATAATAAACGAACTCAAATTATTGAAGAAAGTTTACATGTTTCTTTCAACGAAAATTTTAAAAATATAAATCCAAGTGTTATTATTGATTCTAATGATGAATCTACTTAGAATGAAAATAATAATGCAAATGAAAATTTTGATATTCATGAAACCAATACAAACGTGACGTCTAATATAATAAAATCTCCACCTAGAATTTTAAGAGATCATCCTGTGCAAAATATAATTGGAGAAGTTAATACGAATGTTAAAACCAGACATCAATTAAATCAAATTGGTCATGTAGCTTTTCTTTCTAACATAGAACCTAAGAATATAAAAGAAGCTTCAACTGATGACTACTGGATACTTGCCATGCAAGAAGAATTAAATCAATTCGAACGAAACGAAGTTTGCAGTCATCGGTACTAAATGGGTTTTCAAAAATAAAGCAGATGAACTAGGAAATATAACAAGGAATAAAGCTAGATTAGTTGCATAAGGATATAATCAAGAAGAAGGTATTGATTACGAAGAGACGTTTGCTCCAGTCGCCCGACTTGAAGCAATACGAATATTATTAGCTTATGCGTGTTTTCATAATTTTAAACTATATCAAATGGATGTTAAAAGTGCATTTTTGAATGGATTCATAAAAGAAAATGTTTTTGTTGAACAACCACCTTTCTTCAACCATGAAAAATTTCCAGATCATGTATATAAACTTAAAAAGGCGTTATACGGTTTAAAACAAGCACCACGTGCTTGGTATGATCGTCTTAAAGGTTATTTATTAGAATCTGGTTTTGAAATCGGTAAAGTAGATCAAACACTTTTTATTAAGAAAACTAATAAAGATATTTTAATAATTCAAATATATGTTGACGATATTATTTTCGGCTCGACAAATGAAAAATTATGTCAAGAATTTTCAACTATAATGACAAATGAATTTGAAATGTCACATATGGGAGAATTGTCATATTTTCTTGGATTACAAATTAAACAAATTGAAAATGGAATTTTTATTAATCAAGAGAAATATTGCTATAATTTAATCAAACGTTTTGGTCTTGAAAACACTGCTGCCAAACCAACTCCCATGAGTACAACGGTTCATCTCGATAGAGATGAAGATGGAAAAAGTGTTGATCAAAAGTTATATCGTAGTATGATAGGTTCTTTACTCTATTTAACAGCGAGTCGCCCCGATATTATGATGAGTGTCTGTTTGTGTGCTCGATTTCAAGCAAATCCCAAAGAATCACATATGAGAGCAGTTAAACACATTATTCGATATCTAACTAAAACCAAAGATTTCGGACTATTTTATCCGAAAGAATGTCCTTTCGAATTAGTTTCCTATAGTGATGCTGATTTTGGAGGAAGTCGGACGGATCGAAAAAGTACGAGCGGAACGTGTCACTTCATTGGACGTTCCTTAGTTTCTTGGTTTAGTTAGAAACAAAACTGTGTCTCTTTATCAACATGTGAAGTAGAATATATATATGCTGCTTTGGCATGTGCACAAGTCGTATATATGCAACAGACATTACAAGATTTTAATTGTCATCTTGAAAAATCAATAATTTATTGTGATAATACCAGTGCAATAAATCTTTCTAAAAATCCGGTCAATCACTCATGAACAAAACACATTGATATTCGACATCATTTTCTTCGTGATTGTTTGGAAAAAGGATTAATTAATCTAGAATTTATCAACACTGAAAATCAAATAGCTGACATTTTTACTAAACCACTAAATGAGAATACTTTTATAAAACTAAAACGTGATTTAGGTATAATGTCGTTTAAAGACTTATGAATAAAAATATGCAAAAATATGGAAAAACAAAAATTATTTTATTTCTGACCAAAGCGGCACTCGAACTCATGACTTCTGACTTATATGCTAGATGTTGTAGTATAGCCACTTGAGCTATGGGTGTTTCTTGTTCCAGCTCTGTTTCTAATTTGTACCATTAAAACTTAATTTCAAAATATACTATTTTTGACTCTAAAGCATTGTATGTCATTCATTTACAAACAGTTTTTGTTTAAAAAGTTCTGTGATTAAAACCAAAATTTGATTTTAAACCACTATTTTTTTAGAAATAAATGGTTATATATACATACATATGTTTATTGAATAGAACATAAGATACAAAAAATCTACTTACAAAACAAAAACTTGAAACAAAAATGTCTTCTAACAATGATGTCTACAATTCTGAAAATTCTCATCTTTCTTATACATCCCCGGACGACGACTATTCTGATCGCATCACTGAAAATGGTCCCCAACCTACTTTTCCAATGCCTAATCGTGTTTTAGAATTCCCCTCTCCAGATAATGACCCCCGACACAGGTGGAAACCATGGGAAGACTCCCATACAGGTTATACACCTGATAAAAAGAAAGGGAAAAAGGAAATGGTAGTATCTCCATCAACCAAACAAAAGATTGATGAAATTCATCACTACCAACAACAAATGAATATGCAAAGGGAACTTTATTACGAACAGAAAGTCACGGCAATACGTTTAAGCTTCCTTGAAAAGATTGCCATGAAATTTTTTTCATCTAAGAAGGATGATGTTGCTGAACCTTCTTACAGAACTCCATCTCCTTCTAACCATGTTCAATCTCAAATAGCTCCAATATGGTCACCGGTAGAAAACGTTCCATCTCCAAATTCATGGGAACGTCGATGCTGATGCACCATGGCTATAATTTACTATATATATGTTATTATTTTGAATAAGATGTATAGATATATATAATGTAATAATATAATTATACTTCTATAATTCTTGTTTGAAAGACAGCATGAACTAGTCTGTTCACATGCCTCGGTCGACCGAAAAATCTGAATCGGTCAACCGAAGCTGTCCCGAGAGGTTTTTAAAAACAGAAATTGCCTACATATTTTAACCCAACCATTCACCTTTTTATCTCACCTCTTCACTTTACTCTCCCACAACAGATTTTAACCCTAGCCCCCATTACAACCTTCCTAAATTTCTTCAAATTCTTCAAAGAAAAATGGCTCCCAAGAAGAGATCTAAGACTACTGCTGGCCAATCTTCCTCAACTCCTGTAGACTCTCAAATTGCTTCTTGGCTAGTAAGTGAAAAAGCTTTAGAAAGATGGATAAGGCTTTAAGATGCAAAAATCTTTGAGGAGTCTTTTGTAAGTTATCCTGATTTTACCGCCTACGGTGTTGAAAATGCCGCACTTGAAAGTGGTCTTGATGCTTTTCTTGACCATAGGAAAAACAACTTGAAAATTAATCATATAATGGTAAAGTTATTCCTAGCAAATCTCAATCTTGTAAATCCACCGAGAAACACTGAAAATTTTGTTTGGACATCGGTTTGTGGCACTTCGATTTTTCTCTCCATTGATCGAATGAATCATATTTTAAATGCTCGACCGGGTGGAATATCATTACATGATGTAGACTGTAATACATCAACTTGTGGTCGCCTAAGTCATCTATTCTTTGAAGATGATGCTACCGATTTAAGGCAAACTTCATCTCTCCGACCTAAAGCATGACTTTTTCATTGATTCATGATGAAGTCTATTGTTCCACGAGGAGGGTCATACCACTTAGTATATCCCGAAAACTTCAAAGCGTTATATGCTATGTGTGGAAATATTCGGGTAAATTGGACACAACTTCTCATGGATGAATTCCTTACATTCAACCAAGGGAAAATGCTCCATATTTATTATGGAGAATACATAATGCGGTTGATTAATAACTTTGTCACCCATGCTCCGGAATCCGAAACATCCAAAGTTCGTACCTTTGACTCACGAACAATAAAATTAATGAAGTTACCCGATGCACCATCCCAAATCACCACCTTTCAGCAATGGCGTACCATTCCACGAGAACAACTACGTCGCAGCTATTCTACACCTCAACCATCCACTCACTCTACAGAACGTATAACTCGTCAGACCTCTATCCAAAGACCACCTCCCGGTACTAGCACAGCGGCTGCCATTGATATTTTGGCCCAAAATCAACTAGCTTTGCATTCTCGCCTTCGAAAAATTGATGGACGTTTCAAGAAGATCAAAGGCTTCTTCGTAAATTTATGGGATGCCTTATCATGCTCTTCTGAAGCCGGTGCTTCATTTGTTGCTCCTGGAAAAAGACCAGCACCAAATTTCTCTTGGTCTACATCCGAGAACACAAGTTCCAGCACATCGGCAACTCCCGCACCTACCACTCAAAGACGGGGTAAGGAACCGGCTCCTCTCGATGAAAATCTTCATCCAGAACAGTGGGATACCGACGATGATGAGGAGTAATTGTAGTATTTTTTTTACTTTCAAGAATTTCTTGTACTTTATTTGTTTTTTAATTAATTGTTTTGTTATGTTCTATGCAAACATCTTTAAATTATTTCTAATTAAGCTCAAGAATGTACCATGTAAATTTAAATGTTTTGCATTACTTTAATCTGTTATAAGTATTCCTTTTTGTCGATGACAAAGGGGGAGAAATGTATGCAAACTAACAAATTTTTGCAGAAAAGTCGCCATATATTCAGGGGGAGAACTATAATATATATGTCAATATTACTTCGTCACATAAGTATTGTCATCAATCAAAAAGGGGGAGAATGTTGATTCATGAGTTTTGATTCATGACACAAGCTTCAGAGATCATACGACGAGAATACTACATGAAAGCGACAAAAAGAGAATAAGTGCATACCGTGCACTACAAAGGAGATAATCTTACAATCTAGAGATTAGTATGGATATTTTATTTTATTTGAGTCTTAGAACAATGTTAAAATCATTCCTCAAATAGTCACACACGCACACAAAACATTTTATAGCAAAAACTATGTTCACTGTGCATATAACACCAGGTCGGCCGACCGACCAGGATCCTCGGTCGACCGACCCTGTATCATGTGCACAGTGACTTTCTGTTTTGTATACGTTTTAAACTCAGCTGACCGGACAGGTTTTCCAATCGACCGACCAGAGAAAAACGGCTAGTTTTCTGAAGAGACGCGATCTTTTCATGAAGAGGAATGTCCTCTATTTCAAGAGGTATGGACACAACTGTTAACTAAAACTCTTCATGAAAGATTACAACTCTTCTACAACTATATAAACATATTCAATTCACTTCTACAATCACCGATTCTTGTTTATATTTCTGAAATCTAATCTCTATTCATTTCTGCAAATAAAAGCATTTATTCTTATTTAATATCACTAGAATCCTTGAATTTATTCATATACTTCGATTCTACGTGATTATCTTCCTTCTAAATCTTCACACACACATATACTCTTGAGGATTTGATTATAGGAATGTTGTACTATCAAAAGACAATCAGTGTTATTCAGAACACATTCGTCAACAAACTATTTGTATTAAGTTGAAGTCCTCTTCGGCTGTTGAGGCGGAAAAATTCCTGTTCGACTGCTCAGGTGTCGTATACCTATTCCTCCGGGTTAAGTGAGGGGTTTAGTTTAAATCCAGAGGATATTCTGGGACTGGACGTAGAACGGGAAGTTCGAACCAGTATAAAAATTCCTGGTGTGCTTACTTTAATTTGTACTTTACTGTTATTACCAGTTTCCGCATTAACATACCATATTACACGATCCTTAGTACTACACGTGTACTTTCAGCATGGTCTCACTATATATCAGTAAACAGAGATGTAACATAAATTATTCATACCAGGCTTTATGTCTGACTCGAAGTTTTTATTTTCCCTTAAACTCTCGAGTGCTCAAAAATTGATTTGAGTAGGCTGAGGGTTTAGATTTTCAGGTTTTAGCAGATTTTGATGAATAAGCTTCTGAAGACGAGCATGTGGCTACGGATAGCTAAATTAGGAATTCTAATTTTTAAAAATTTCCGCCGTGTGTTATGTCTATATTGCTTTGATAATCCAAGAGGGCATCTTCATATGTCGCTCTTGGCGTATTGTTGTAAATTATATTTGATCAATGCCTGGGATACGTTGGGGATTTTTGTAACTTGGATATGATATTATTTGAAATGTGTTCATTGAAAATTATTGTTTTTGGAAATTTGTGATTTTGTTCATATTCAAGTGCTTCTGATATTATAGATACCATTAACATTACCATATTTCGTCACCAGAAGTTAATATTGTGGATGACTGCAGCATCCAGAGCGCTTAGCCTTTGGCCTCCAGATACGGGATGTTACAACTTGGTATCAGAGTCTAGGTTTATAATTTTTTTATATTAAAATTGGTTTTGTAAACAAAAATCCAAAGAAATTAGAGTAAGGCTTGGGGTTGGGTTAACGCTATAGTAACGTACTTGTATTTGTTATATATAATTATGCGCTTTATCTCTATCCATCTGTCTTTGATTAGGTTATCTTTCTGTATCTCGTGAGGTCTGAATACAGATATGGATGGTAAAAGAAGTAGAGTTAACCAAGGAGGGGGAAGCACCGAAAGGAATGCCAGACCTAATGTAGGGAGAGGCCAAGGACAGGCATAGAATGTTGGTGCTGAAGTCCAACAGGTCGGAATGGAAGCCATGTATCAGTTTTTTAGGAATATGATGCAGGCAGGAGTTGTAGCCGGAGTGTTAGGAGGAAATGCTGTAGGAGCAGGGGTTCCAGAAGTTCCGGTAGTTAATCATTTCGCCAAGATGAGCGGTGATTATGTGAAGCTAGGAGGGAATTCGTTTGTGGGAACGGAGGATACCATTGGAGTTGAGAATTGGTTGTTGCATTGCAAAAGAATTTTTGCAGATCTAGGGCTCAATGATGAGCAGAAGAGGAGGTAAGCGTCCAGGAAGCTACAGGGAGCCGCATTGTTCTAGTGGAACAGTGTAACGGCGACCGTAGATGAGGAGACTATAACCTGGGAGGATTTCAAGAGGAGATTCCAGGAGAGGTTTATGTCTATAATGGCCAAGTCAGCTTTGATTAGGCAGTTTGCTGAGCTGGTGCAGGTTGGGATGTCGGTTGTTGAGTATGCTAGGATGTTTGAAGAGTTGGCCCGGTATGGGTATGCTTCTATGGATACCATGCTGAAACAGAATGAGAAGTTTATCAGAGGACTGAAGCTGGAGTTGGCTAGTGTTACTTTGTCTCGTCTTAGAGATCCTTTTGATATTATGGTAGAGATGGCTTTGAGGCAAGAAGAAGTCCTTGAGTCTTCGGAGAAGAGTAAGGCAAAAGGGGTCCAGGTTGGGTAGGGCCAAAAGAGGAAGTTCTTTCCAAGAAAGGTGCTCAAAAGGGTGGAGCAACCAAGAAAGCGAAGTCTGAAGTTGTCTGCTATAAATGCGACAAGAAAGGGCACTTTGCTAATGAGTGTCGCTCAGGGAAAGTAAAGGATGTGGCTAAGGGGAAGAATGTCAGGTGCTTCAACTATATGACCAGATAGGCCATAATAAGAACTGGTGCAAAGAGCCCATTAGAGATGGTAAGGGCAAGGTGTATGCATTGGAGCCTGCCGCTTCCAAGCCAACAGCCCAGGAGAATGGAAAGGCAGTTCTTGGAGGAACGCTTCAGATTCATGGTATGTCTGTTAGCATTTTATTTGATACTTGTGCATCGCATTCTTTTATTCTAGATGTTTGATAGATAAGCTTAACCTTGAACCCGCATATTTAGTTACTTCCTTACAGGTTGCGAATCTGATAGGAGGGTATGCAACTCTAGGGTTAAGGTGTGACCAGTTTGAGTTTGACCTGTTAGGTCATACTTTTGTGTGCAGTTTGCATCTATTTGATTTTGTGGGGTTCGAGATCATCCTAGGTATGGATTGGTTAAGTAAGTATGATGCTAAGATATTTTGCCAGGGTAGGAAGATGTCTCTTAGACACCAGGATTGTAGCGACCGGATTGTTCACCATACGGGGTTCTAGCGGTGCAGTGTTTTCTTTGTTGGATGCTTTGGATTTAGATGATGAGTTGAGCCGAGTTTTCGTGGTTAGAGAATTCGCAGATGTGTTTGAGCCTGTAGTTGGATTGCCGCCAAGCGAGCCATCGAGTTTCAGATAGATTTGGTTTCAGGAGCCGAACCAGTGAGTAGACCGCCAAGTAGGATGACCCCTTTAGAGATGAGGGAGTTGAAGGTGCAGTTGGTGGATTTAGAGGGCAAGAGTTTTGTCTGGACAAGCGGTTCGCCGTGGGGTGCAGCGGTAGTGTTTGCTAAGAAGCCGGAAGGATCGTTGAGGCTATGTATCGATTATCGTAAGTTGAATGAGAGGAAGATAAAGAATTGATATCCATTGCCTAGAATTGATGATTTGTTCGACCATCAAAGTGGAGCAAAGGTATTTTCTCAGTTGGATTTGGTAAAGGGTCTCCATCAGCTTAGGGTAGCAGAGGATGGTATAACTTTGACAACATTCAGGACTAGATGTGGATCGTACGAATGGTTAGTTATGCCATTCGGACTGACGAATGCTCCAGCTTTCTTTGTGGATTTGATGAACCGGATTTTCTGATAGCACTAGGATAGGTTCATGTTGGATTTCATAGATAACACCTTGATTTACTCTAAGGATGAAAGAGAGCATGATGTTCATCTTAGAGTCATGCTTGAGATGCCGAGGCAGCACTAGCTGAAAGCGAAGTTTTCGAAGTGTCACTTCTGGAAGAAGGAGGTGAAGTTTCTTAGTCATGTAGTCTCAAAGGACTGGTTATCAGTAGATCTGACTAAGATCGAGGCAATGAATAGTCGGAAGAGACCCGAGACAGTAACCGAGATTAAGAGTTTCCTTGGGTTGGCTGGTTATTATCGGAGATTCATTAAGGATTTCTCGTGGATAGCAGCACCGATGACCAGGCTGACGAGGAAGGATGTGAAGTTTGTGTGGACCGATAAGTGTGAGGAAGCATTATAGAGTTTGAAACACTTATTGACACATGCATCTGTATTGGTTGTTCCAGAAGGGAATCGGGACTTTGTAGTTTATACTGATGCATGTGGAACAGGATTAGGAGCTGTGCTAATGCAGAGAGGTAAAGTGATTGCCTATGCTTCTAGACAGCTTAGACCGCATGAGGTCAGATATCCAACGCATGATTTGGAATTAGCTGTAGTGATTTTTGCTTTGTAGGTGTGGAGACATTACCCTTTGGGAGAAAGGTTTGAGCTGTATACAGATCATAAGTCGCTGAAGTATTTGTTCTCTCAGAAGGAGCTGAACATGAGACAGCAGAGGTGGTTAGAGTTCATAGCCGCTTATGATTTTGGGATTGAGTACACATCAGGGAAAGGCAACAAGGTTGCAGATGCACTTAGCAGGAAGCATCAAAATGCAGTGTTAGCTATGATGGCTGAGTGGAAAGATTTAGAAGCATTAGCGGATTGCAGAGTGCAGTGGAGATTCGAGGCTGGGTCTAGTGGAAATACATTTGTATTGTCTTGTTTGGAAGTTCGACCAGTGTTGATCGAACAGATTGCTTCAAAGAAAATAGAGGATCCTGTGTTAGCTGAACGGATCTTGAAGCTAAAGGAGGGAACCAAAAGCGGTGACTTTAAAGATTTCAGTCTTGACCAAAATGGATGGTTGATAAAGAAAGGAAGATTATGTGTTCCGAGTGTAGGAAACATAAGAAAGGAAGTCTTGGATGAATGCCATCGTTCGAAGTTCACTATAAATCCCGAAGTACCAAGATGTATTAGGATATGAAGAGGAGTTTCTTCTGGGAAGGAATGAAGCGGTATATTGGTTTGTGTGTAAGGCAATGCTTGAATTGCCAGTAGGCAAAGGCCAAACACCAGAAACCGAGTAGTTTGCTTCAGCCGTTAGATATTCCAATATGGAAGTGGGATTCTATTTCTATGTACTTCATCGACGGATTGCCAAGGTCGAGCATGGGTAATGAAAGTATATGGGTCATAGTGGATAGATTGACCAAGAGTGCCCATTTCATTCCAGTTAGGTCAACCAGGACAGCACCTGTTTTAGCGAGATTGTTCAAGAAGAATGTGATTAGACTGCATGGAGTTCCGAGCAGTATAGTTAGTGACAGAGATTCCTTGTTCACTAGCATGTTTTGGAAGAGTCTGCAAGAAGTTTTGGGAACCAAGCTTAAGATGAGTACCGCTTACCATCCGTAGACAGATGGGAAAACGGAAAGAGTTAACACGATCTTGGAAGATTTGTTAAGAGTTTGTGTTTTGGATTTTGGGGGACCATGGGAGGACCATCTACATCTAGTCGAGTTTTCGTATAATTACAGTTATCATACTAGTATTGGGATGGCACCGTTTGAATCTTTGTATGGAAGGCCATGCTAATCTCCCGTATGTTGGTCGGAGATCGGAGATAGATTGATTTTTGGTCCAGATCTGATAAGAGAGGCTGCAAAAAAGATTGAGGTTATTCGAGCTAGAATGAAGGAGTCTCAGTCTAGGTAGAAAAGTTATGCAGATAAGAGACGGAAAGATTTAGAGTTCTTAGTTAGGGACCAGGTATTCGTCGAAGTATCACCGATGAAGGGTGTGCTTAAATTTGGGAAGTCAGGGAAGTTAACTCCTCGGTTCATTGGACCTTTTCCTATTCTTGAGAAGATCGGAAAACTCGCGTATAGACTTGAGTTACCAAGCAGTTTGGCAGGTGTCCATGATGTTTTTCATATTTCTCATCTTAGAAAAGTGTGTTAGAGACCCAGAGACTGCTATTACACCGACAGTGCTAGATGATTTAGTGGTAGAACCGGACTTGACCATGGTGAGGAAGCCAGTTTGCATAGTTGCGAGAGATGAGAAGAAGCTTAGAACCAAGACGATCAAATTAATCAAAGTCCAGTGGAGAGATGATGACAGAGACTATACTTGGGAGGTTGAGAGCAGGATTAGAGATACTTATCCTTACTTGATTTGATTGTATGTTTTACCTTCTTATTTGTTTTTAGCCTTATTGTAATTTCGAGGACGAAATTCTTTAAGGAGGGGAGTCTGTAACACCCCAGATTTTTGATAATATTATTTAGTAGATTTAGTTAGATAAACTAAATAAAATAATGTGTTGATTAGGAAATTGAGATTTGATTTAATTAAGGTAGCCGTGCTTTTTTAACTAATAAATTAAATGAAGGGATTAAAATGAATTAGAGGAGAGGTATTATGGGAAAGAGGCCATTCCTATATTATCTTCCTTAGGCCTTGTATCTTAATACACGTTCATTCTCATTTCTAAAATTGAAGAGCAAGGCCGACCACCATTAACAAGGAAATAAGAAGAGGAAACTAAAGAAAAGCTTAAGGATAAGCAAATTCAAATCAAACTCATTCAAATCTCAAGCTCCTTAGTCTCTAAAGCAAAGGTGAATGATGTTTACATCTCTAAACTTTTATGGTTTCGGTTTTAGGATTAAATCCGAATGATTTTGCAAAGGTTTGTCATGTTTTTGAATGATAAAATGATTATATATACATGTAGATGATTTATGTATGTTCATATAGATTTTATGACATGTTTTAAGATGAAAACCCTATTAAATGACATTCGTTAGCCTTGCGAATTTTTAGGATGATCTAAAAAGTTATTTTAGAGATGGGTTTCAATTTTCAGAATTTTTGTGGAATTATTATGAATTTTCTAAGGAAGAAAATGGTATTTTGAATTATTGAATTATTTATGGGAAAAATAATTATTGTTAGGATCCAAAATTTTATATGTTGAAGAGAACATATTAATTGATTTTTTGGAATTTTTCCAGAATTTTCCAAGGTGTTTTAATAGTTATATAAAATTATTTAAGGAATGGGACTTAAATGTTTTATATAATTATAAAGGAGAAAGGGGCTTTTAAAAATTATTTAAATTTCCAAATAAGGAAAGTCGGCAGCATTTTTGAATATAAAATTCCGGCAACCAATCAGATTTAGACAAACAAGGAAAGTGGGGTACAAAAGAACTATTTAAAAGTACAAATAAATAGTTTTTCTACTATTTCAACTCTTGCGCAAGAGGTTCCGCCTCCATTCCAAACCTTCGGACAAGGTCGAAAGGTATCAAACCTTTCGACTAGGTCAAATACCAATGCACATGGTATCAGGCAATTGGTATGTAGTGAATTAGATGAAGTCGAAAGGTTTAGGGACAAAATGTTAGAGCTTTCGAAGGAGATGAAGTTTTGTTTTGGGTTTAAAGAACATACGCTTGCTAGCTTTTGACAATGAGCTTTCGACACTGTCAAATGGTTTAAAAGAAAAAGGTTTCGATTGGTTTGCTTTCTTGTTTTAATTGAAACCGTTCAACAAAGTCGAAAGGTATAGCTTTCGACAACGTTGAAAGCTTAGTTGCCACATCCAAACCTTTCGACACGGATGGAGTCAAAGGTTATCTTTTGTTTTATAAACTTGCTACCACTCTCAATTGATTTCGAAGGGTTGGTTCCAACATCAACACTTCATTGTTTTCGAATGGTTTCGAAAGGTTTTATAAAGGTTTCGAAGCAGTTGCTTTCGACTCCAACGTTTTTCTGATCCTTTTGCTCTACTTGAAGGCATAATCCAAATGTTTTATGTCGAAACATTTTAAAGGTTTCAAAATAGTTAACTTTGAACGGTTTCGAAAGGTTTCCACTTGTTTTAAATTGAACCCAATGTCTTCGAAAGGTTTTGAGTTTCATTACTTTCGAAAGGTTTGTAAATGATTTTATAGGGGAGGTACCCCAAGCTTTCAACAAAGTCGAAAGGTGAAACCTTTCGACAAAGTTGAAAAGAAACCTTCCGACAAGGTCGAAAGGTGGGACCTTTCGACAAGATCAAAAGGTATGGTTTTAATGTTTTCGAAAAGCTAAGGTTTAAAGGATTTAGAAGGCGGATGTCATAAGTTTTAAAGCTTGTAAAAGGAAGGCTTTTTAAAATTGTTTGAAGGAGCTACCTACAATGATTTCAAAAGGTTTATTAAAGGATATGAAGGAGTTACCTTCAATGCTTTCGAAGGGTTTTATTAATGGTTTTGAAGGAGTTACCTTCAATGTTTCCGAAAGGTTGTTTAAAGGTTTCGAATGGAATGACTAGGTAGATAGCCTAAGTGTTTTAAGTTATAAAGGACTTTACCTTATTTTAAAAGGATAGATAATCCTTATTGAACATCATCAACATTATTTTGAGTAAAGTATATATAACAAGGGAAAATAGTTTAGAGTAAAGCTAAAGGTATATTTTCCTTGTATATATATGGTTTGACGGACTAAATCATTTTGAAAAGGTTTTCAAGGAAACTTTGAAGGGCAGTTAGCCCAGATATTTTGAAGGGTAGTTAACCTAAAATAAAATTAGGGCAGTTAGCTCATTTAAATTTGGACGTCGGTCCATTTTGAGGGCAGTCATTCTTGTGGACAGTTAGTCCAGAGGATAGTTAATCCAGAAAAGAGAAGTCGGCTCTGATATGAACAAATAGTTCATTTATTAGCATAACGGACCTTGCTACTTTTTAAGAATAGTTAGTCCACCCTTTTTACCTGTTTTGGGCAGATAGCCCATTATCTAGCATAAAAGAAATTTCTATTTTGGTATAATCAGTTTTAGGACAGATAGTCCAGAAGAGAGCATTTAGCTCAGAATTTAGGACAGATAGTCCAGTATAGAGTAGATAGCTCATATTTTAGACAGTATATTTTATTTCTTGTTTTAGCATAATGGATATTGCTATATTATTATTATAATCAGTTGATTAACCAGTTTGGTTGCAGGAAAGTATTTGCAAAATATATGTTTTGAAAAGAGATAATAATGAGGGAAAACCCATTCCGCTAAGCGGTGTGGTCTCACTATATATCAGTAAACATAGATGTAACATAAATTATTCATACCAGGCTTTATGTCTGACTCGAATTTTTTGTTTTCCCTTAAACTCTCGGGTGTTGAAAATTTGATTTGAGTAGGCTGAGGGTTTAGGTTTTCAAGTTTTAGTAGATATTGGCGAATAAGCTTCCAAAGATGAGCAGGTGGCTGACGGATAGTTAAATTAGGAATTTTGTTTTAAAATTTTTTCCGTTGTGTATTAAGAAAGTTATGTCTATATTGCTTTTATCATCCAAGGGGCATCTTCATATGTCTCTCTTGGCGTATTGTTGTAAATTATATTCGATCAATGCCTTGGATACGTTTGGGGATTTTTGTAACTTGGATATGATATTATTTGAAATGTAATCACTGAAAATTATTGTTTTTGGAAATCTATGATTTTGTTCATATTCAAGTGCTTCTGATATTATGGATGCTATTAACATTACCGTATTTCGTCACCAGAAGTTAATACTGTGGATGACTGCAGCATCCATAGTGCTTAGATTTTGGCCTTTGGATACGAGATGTTACAGTACAATCCGATCACTACCGTCAGGGTGTCTAAGTGATATTTTCCTATCATGGAAAAATATCCTAGCATCGTACTTAACCAATCCATACCCAAAATAATTTCGAATCCTACAAAGTCAAACACATACAAACTGCAAACAAAGGTATGACCTAACAAATCAAACTCTAGGTGGTCACACTTCATCCCAAGTGTCGCATACTCTCCTATCGTATTTGCAACTCTTAGGAAGTAACTAAATATAAGGGTTCTAGGTTAAGCTTATCTACCAAACAATGAGATATAACAGAATGTGATGCATTAGTATCAAATAGAACGCTAACAGACATACCATAGATCTGAAGCGTACCTCCCAACACCGCCTTCCCTTTCTCCTGTGATGTTGGTCCTGATGTAGCAGGTTCTAATGCAAATACTTTGCCCCTTCCATCCTTAGCAGGCTCTTTGCACTGGTTCTTATAATGACCAATCAGATCGCAGTTGAAGCATCTGTTATCCTTCTTTCCAATCACTTCCTTTGCCTTTCCAGTATGGCACTCATTAGTTAAATGTCCTTTCTTATCACACTTGAAGCAAACAACCTCCGACTTTCCTTTCTTCACGGCTCCACCTTTTTTAGCACACTTCTTATGAAAAAACTTCCTTTTCTGACTCTGCCCCACCTGGACCTCCTTTTCCTTATTCTTCTTTGGAAAAGCAAGAATCTCTTCATGTCTTAAAGCCATCTCCACGACAACATCACAAGGATCCCGAATATGAGGTAATGTAGCCTTGGCCAACTCAGGCTTCAAACCCCTGATGAACTTCTCATTCCTCTTTATCACGGTATCAACAGTAGCATGTCCATACCTGGCCAACTCCTCAAACCTTCTTGCATACTCCAACACAGACATCCCCCCACTCCAACCCAGCAAGCTTTCTGAGCAAAGCAGACTGCGCCATCATAGACATGAACCTCTCTTGGAACCTTCTCCTAAACTTAGCCCATGTCATCGTCTCTTCATTCACTTCAGCCGTCACACTATTCCACCAGAATAAAGTTGCTCCCTGAAGCTATCTTGAAGCAAGCCTCCTCTTCTGCTCATCATTGAGCCCCAAATCAGCAAATATCCTTTCACAATGCAACAACCAGCTTTCCACTTCAATAGCGTCTTCAGTTCCGATAAATGGCTTCCCTCCAAGCCTAACATAATCTCTGCTCAAGATAGCATAATTGTTGACCACCAGAGCTTCCTAAACTCCT
Source organism: Allium fistulosum (assembly GCA_030737815.1). Classification (NCBI taxonomy): domain Eukaryota; kingdom Viridiplantae; phylum Streptophyta; class Magnoliopsida; order Asparagales; family Amaryllidaceae; genus Allium; species Allium fistulosum. Next base: position 1,283,606,138 of record CM060903.1, on the reverse strand, counting down.
CCTCCAGCATTTCCTCCAACCATTTCAGTAGCAATTCCAGCTTGCATCATGTTCACGAAAAACTGATACATAGCCCCTATATCAACTTGCGGGACTCCAACACCAACATTTCCAGCTTGTGCCAGACCTGGGTTTCTCCTGGTATTTGGTCTGGCATTTCCATTTGCAGTGGTGCTTCCCCCAAGATTCACTCTTCCACTTCTAGTGTCCATATCTGTATTCAAGCCTCATAAGATACAAAAGAATAACCTAAGAGAGATAGGAGAATAGAGATATAGCGTATACTTATATATAGCAAATACAAGTAACTATAGCTTAATCCCATACCCCGAACTTATCTCTAGTTCCTTAGGATTATGTTTTCAAAAATCATTTTAATTTAAAGTTTTTCATAAGCCTATGCTCCGATACCAAGTTGTAACGTCCCCTGTCTTAAGGCCAAAAGCTAAACGCCACAAATGTTGCAGTCATCCATAGTATTAACTTCTGGTGAAAAAATACAGTAATGTTAATGGTATCCATAATATCAGAGTCACATGAATATGAAATAAATTCATCACAGATTAAAAACAGTTTTTCTTATTACATTTCAAAACAATATTTCATATTCAGATTACATAATCCCATAACGCTTCCCAGGTTCAGATCAAATATAATTATTACAAAATACGCCAAGAGCGACATATAAAGATGCCCCCTTGGTTGACCAGAGCACTATACAGTAATAATATACTTAATACAACACAGTGGAATCAAACAAAATAAAACAGCAACTCCTAAATAGCTATCCATTAGCCACCTGCTCGTCTCTGAAAGCTTCATTTGCCAACCTACTAAAAACCTGTAAATCATCAACCCTCGGCCTACTTAAATCAGTTTTGAGCACCTGAGAGTTCAAGGGGAAAAACATAAGCTTCGGGTCAGACATAAAGCCTGTTGTGAATAATACTATACATCTCGGTTATTTGAAATTAAGTGAGACCACGTTGCTTAGCGGAACGGGTTTCCCCTCACTGATATCCTTTTAAAATATATCTTTTACAAATCATAATCCTGCAACCAAAACCAGTTAAAAACTGTAAAGCAATATCATGTAAACTTACATGTCAGGTAACAAATGAACTATCTGTCTGAACACTATAGTTTTGTTTGACTAACTACTAACCTTTGGCTGACTCGGGCCTACCAGAGAATATGAACAAATATCTAACACATGTTAGACACTCCTTTTCTGGACGGTCTGTCTCTAATTTATCTTCTCCCAGGGTCACCTGATCCTAATGGTTTTGTGGGCTCACCAACAACCTATCTCTGTACAAATATATATTCCCTTCTGTGTGTAACATCATTTTAGTCTTACCTGTGACAAAGCCCTACACACTGGAATTTCGGAATAAATTAGGTGGGGCTAATAGCTAATGTATAGGGCGCGACCTTAAACCAGTCCCATTTGGTATATAAATATCTGAGTCATTTTACTTAGGTTAACCTTCCCTTAAATTTTCCTTGAAAACCTTTTCATCTCAAATTGATTTAAAACCTTTAAATCAGAATTAAACAAGGAAAATGTATATTCTATGCTTTACTCAAAATTACCTTGCCATATTATATATACTTTACTCAAATCATTGTTGATGAAATCATTTATACCTTTGAATGTATCCCTTTCGAATCCATTGAAAGTACCCTTTTCGAAACCAAGTAAACCCGCCCCTTTCTTTAACCTAGGCAGAAAGGCTAAAATAGTCCTTTCAAAACAATTCATATAAACCTTTCGAAACCATTGAAAAACATTTCCTTCAAAAGCTATAAAACCTTAGACATCCTATCTTTAAAACACTTAAACATTGCCTTTTGAAAACATTGGAAAACCTTTCCTTTCAAACCTTTCGAAACTCTCCTTTTAAACCTTTCAAATCCATTAGGGAACCACACCTTTGAAACCTTCATTAAAACCTTTCGAAAGCATTAAAACAACAAACCTTTCGAAACTATTTGGGTTCAAGTAAAACATGTGGGACAACCTTTCAAAACCATTTAAAACTATCTTCTTCGACACCTTTGGGTTCTACCTTCAATAGAGCAAAAGGGTCATTAAAACATTTAAGTCGAAAGCATTCCTTTCGAAAGCATTCCTAAGTAAAGAAGTGATGGTGTTGAAACCAACCTTTCGAAAGAATAGGAGAAGCAGCTAGGGTTTTAAAACAAAGTCACCCTTTCGAAACCATCGACTTCGAAAGGTAGAAAAGCGGCAGCTTGGGGTTTCTACCCCGATGAAAGCATTTACTTAAAACAAAGGCGCAACCTTTTTCGAAACCATTTCTTAAATCAATTTGACCCAGTCGTAAGCCAACCAAGTCAAAAACATATCCTTCGTAAGCAAAGCAGGCGCATTTTCATTTGAAAGAAAAGTAGCGCTTCGACCCCTTCGGAACCCCTGGTTTTGACCCAATACCTTCCACCTATATCCAATTCCCTGCGCACCAAGTCTTTGATGCCGCGCGCATTGGTTTCGATGGTGATGGTGGTGGAACTATTAAGTCGAAACCTAGGTGCCAAAAGTAGCGAAACATGCTAAAAGCATGTAAAAACTGATTTTAACTTTAAAAAGAAATTCTTTTCAACTAATCTGCCTTGTTTCTTAAAATATTATTGGTTGGCAATTTTCTTTTTAAAAGTGCTGCCAAAATTTCAGAATCAAACAATTTAAATAATTTACAAAATACCCCTTCTCCTTTTATAAATATATAAAACATTTAAGTCACATACCTTAAATAATTTTATATATCTATTAAAACACTTAGAAAAATTCTACAAAAATTCCAGAAAATCATTTTTAGTATGTTTTCTAACATATATTAATTTCAGACCCAAAACATAAATTATTTAGCCATAAATTATTTTAAACCAAAATAATCATTTTCTTCACTAGAAATTAATATTAAATCCACATTAATTTAGAAAATTATGAAAATTGAAACCATCTCGAAAATATCATTTCTGATCTAAATCTAAAATCGCAAGGCATTTGGATGTCATTAAATAGGGTTTTCACATCAAGACATATCATAAAACCTATATGACTTATCATAAATCATCAACAAGCATATATAAACATTTTATCCTTTAAAATCATGGCATAACATTGCAAAATAAATCGGTTTAACCGTAAAATCGAAAACACTTAAGAAATATGAGATGTAGTCATTATTCACCTTAGCTTTGAGATTAAGGAGTTCGAGATTTAAATGGATTTGATTTTGATTAGTCTCCTTCCTTTAGCTTTTCTTCCTCTTGTTCTTGCTAACGGTGGTCGGCCTCTATCTTAATTTGGTATTGCAAATGAACATATAGAACATGGCTTAAGGTGTTTAGGGTATAAGAATAATACTTATTCCTATATTGCCCTTGTCTATTTCCTAATATTTTTTTCCATTTCAATTACTTAGTTCATTTATTAACATGGCACGAGTACCGCTTAGTTTAATTACAAATCTCAATCCCTTAATCATTTTTCATCATTTCATTAAATATACCTAATAAAATGTTCCTAATAATGTTGCTAAAAATATGGGGTGTTACACAAATCATTTAATTACATCGGATCTTAAACATTCAAGTCATCTAATTCAATCAATGATCATAAACGAGCATGGATCTAATCTAAGTCATAGAATTACATGGCCATATATGCAAAAATGACACTAGCCAAATTATCTAATCCATATTACATGTTTAATTAGGTTGATATAGGGTTTCTAAATATGAATTTATCTATGTCTAATCAATTTATAGTTTAATTTGATAATTCTAACTTATAATCACCTAATTACAGCATATAATCCATCATATACTAGTGAGAGATCATAACCACTCACCAAACCAATCATACCTATGAAAATGAGAGGATATCCAATCCGAAACAGTAGCAAATTGGATGTAGACGTGATCCAATCGATGAGATATTCCCCTCGATGAAGATCAAGCCTCTAATTTGAGATTAGAGACGATTTGGGATGAAATCTATACAAATAATGGAGAAATAGAGAGGAGGTAGGTTTTGAGGCTGATATAAAATGAAAGAAAGGTTTCAAATGGTCTCTCTCACCTCATATTTATAGCCAAACCTGATTAGACTAATGGGCTTGCTAATTGGCCCATCAATCCCATTTCTAATTCTGGCCAGCAGTTTACAAAACAAAAAACTGCTATAACTTCCTAACCACTTATCTGATTTTCCTATATGACCACTCTACAGAATGGAAAACCACCATCCCAAAGCAATGAACCAGGTTAGAACATCTAATTCAGCTCCTATCAGAAGTTATGGCAAAAATAAGATCTCCAAGGATAAAATGGTCCATAGAAATTTGTGAAAATCATGGACGTGTAAAACATCCCTAAGAATCATATTTCAAAATATAAAATGATACGACCTCAAATGAATTAAATAGAATTATTTTATGATCCTCTGATATGTAAAATACGGGTCGTTACTTTCTCCCTCTTTAGAAATTTCACCCCCGAAATAACTAAACAAACATAAGCAACCAAGGTTATCTCGCATGCATACCATCCATTAGCAACCATCTAACAATCCAACTAAGTAGCCAAATCAACAATAGTAAGCAAAACCTACCCTAGCATGCAGAATCCTAATAGTATAAGATACAATGGTGCAAGTAGATACGACCTATGGGTCTTACCACGCAAAGATTTCCAAATAGGCCATCCTCATACTCGCTTCGGTTTCCCACGTACAATCTCTATCGTCCTCACTCCATTGCACCTTAACTTGCTTAACTATCTTCCTCCTAAGCTGTTTCTTGTCATTCCCAACGACTTGAAGTGGCTTACGAGGTTTTGAAACTTCTGGCACAACCTCTATCTCTTCTAGTTGATCTGGTGCTACCACAATATCCGAGTCATGCACAAACTTCCATGAATCAGAGATATGAAAAACATTGTGCACACCCATCATCTTTGGAGTTAGATCCACCCTATATGCTAATTTCCCAATTCTCTCGATAATTGGAAAAGGTCCAACAAATCTAGGTGCTACTTTCCCTTCCTACCAAATAGAACAAAATTCCTCAAAGGAGAAATCTTAACAAATACCATGTCCCCAACTGAGAATTCCAAATCTCTTCTGCTCTTGTCTACATACCTCTTCTGACGATCTTGAGCAGTCTTTATTTGTTGTCGAATGATCTCTACCTTCTCGAAAGTCTCTCTAATCATCTCTTGTCCAAGTATTGATTTCTCACCTGCTTCCCACCAACATGAAGGCAAATTACAAGGTCGACCATATAATGCTTAATATGGTGCCATGCCAATACTCGACTGATAACTGTTGTTATAGGCGAACTCCACTAGATGCAAGTGATCATCCCAAGACCCTCCAAAATCTATAATGCATGCTCGAAGAAGATCTTCCAATATCCAATTCACTCTCTCGGTCTGGCCATCCGTTTGTGGGTGATAAGCTGTACTCAAATGCAGCTCGGTTCTCAAAATCTCTTGTAAGCTCTTTCAGAATCCACTAGTAAACAATGGGGACCTATCGCTTACAATACACTTTGGCATACCATGGAATCGAACAATCCACTTAACATATAATTCTGCCAACTTGGATGCCGATCTGGTAGACTTCACAGGTATAAATCTAGCACTTTTGGTCAGACGATCTACCACTACCTAGATGCTATCATATCATGCTCTAGTCCTAGGTATTCCATCTATAAAATCCATAGATATATGTTCCCATTTCCATTTGGGGATATCTAGTGGTTGTTGCAATCCACTAGTCTTCTTTTGCTCAGCCTTCACTAACTGGCAATCCAAACCCTTTGAGATGAAACTTCCTACATCCTTCTTCATTCCTTCCCAGCAGTAAGTCCTCTTCATATCTCTATACATGTTGTTACCACTAGGATGAATGGTTAATCTGGAATGATGGCATTCCCTTAGTACTTCATCTTGTAATCCATCAATACCTAGAACAACCAATCTCTTACCTTACGAAGCCAACCATCTTTGGTTAATCTCGTACTGTCTCAAATCTTCAGATTCTACTCCCATTTCAATCTTCTCCATGATCTCTACTAACTTAGCATCTTGCTTCTGACTAGTACCAATCCTTTCAATGAGAGTAGGTCTGACCGATAAACTTGCTAGCATCTCAGGCTCGAGCCCACAACGTGGCCTGAAATCAAATCTAGCTATATACTCCATTAGCTCCCAATCCAAAAACATAACTCCTAATTCAGCATGTCTTCTACTCAATGCATCTGCCACTGTATTACCTTTCCCTGGAGTATAGGAAATATCAAAGTCATAAGATGCCAAGAACTCCAACCATCGTTGCTGCCGAAGGTTAAGATCCTTTTGCGAGAAAAAAATACTTCAAGGATTATGGTCTATGAATAGCTCAATTCTTTCTCCCAACAAATAGTGCCTCCACATCTTCAAAGCAAATACGATCGCCGCTAACTCCAAGTCATGAGTTGGATTATTCCTTTCATGTGGTTTCAACTATCGACTTGCATAAGTGACAACTCTCCCTTTCTACATCAACATAGCTCCAAGACTGGTACCACAAGCATTGGTGTATACTGTCATTTCTTGATTCCCACCCGAAATAACAAATATAGGTGCACTCATCAACCTTTCTTTCAAAGTTACAATGCATGCTCACATCTTGCATCCTAAGTAAAAGTCTGGTTCTTCTTAGTCAAGTTGGTTAACGGTGCTGCAATATTTGAGAAGTCCTTTATGAAGCGCCTATAATATCCTACCAATCCAAGGAAACTCTGTAACACCCTGCATTTTTAGATAATTAAATAACCAAAATAATTATAAACAGTGAAAATGAGCATTTTTGGAATTGTTAGAATATGGCCTCAAAATTTATACCATTGTGATTGTGGTGATTTTCTGATTAATTTACATATATAATATGCCTCAAACAGACTTCGTATGAAAAAGTTATTGACGTTCGAAGTTTCATACCGAAAAATAATTATACGTGTAAATGTGCGTGAATATATTTGTTTATAAATATATGCGTGTATAAATTCGAGAAATAACGCAAGTTTGAATTTCAAAATAGACGCGTCATAAAGGAGATTAATTGACATCATCAATTAGAGGTAATTGATTAACATTAGTATGCAATGTTAATCAAATCAGCAATTAAAAGAAATTAATTTACATTAATTAGCAACGTTTGAATTTCAAAATAAACATGTGTTACAAAGGGAGTTAAATTTGCAATTGATGGAAATTAATTAGAATGAATAGGCAACAGTTAAAAGTTAACGGTTAATAATTTATAACGTTTAAAAATAGAGGTAATAAATTAATACATATAAAACAAAAAGGCTAGACACGTCAAAACCGATGCCTTTTGCTTGTTTTTAACAGCTAGATTTCAATCGCTTTAAACGAACGGACGACGTTGCGTTGGCTCTCTATAAATAAACGTGCAGGGGTAGCCTTCAAACCCACATTATTCTGAATGGGCGCGGAAGCCCTGCGACTTTTCTTTCTCCTCCAATGCTTCAGAAATCAAATATATTAGATTTAGGTTTTTTGATTTGCAATTTGGAGGTAGAAACTGTAGATCTAGAGAAGAGATGTCCAAATTAAGCCGTCCGTAGGAGGTGAGTTTCCAGATCTGGTTTTCTAGTTTATCTGTTTATTTTTCTTCAATTAGATCCAGATTTATAAATCAATACAAATTCCGGTTTGTGGATCCAAATAAGGTTGGAAAGAGGAAGGCTATGGATAATAGAACTGGACTAAAAATCAGATCTAGAATTTGGAGTGTTTTCTTTTCAGGTGAGTGGATTTAAATTATATATCTTTTATATTTACGATATATAATATCGTTAGATTCCCGTTAAATATTTAATTCAGCATTTGGACTAATTTCAGTAATTGGTTCTACTAGCTATTTATGTTAAAACTATACATTTTTAAGAAAAGTGTACTTATATTTAAATGTTATTTATATGGAAAAAAGACAGAAAAGGAACCCAATTAAATATAAGTAATATTAGCCTTAAAAGTTGTAGAGAAAGGCATAAGCCTAAAAGTGAGAAATTTACAGTAAATTATGTTAAAACGGGAGAAATGAATTAAAAAGGGGAAAATCTAATAACTTGATTTGGAAGTTAGTGATAGATTAGTTGGTTGGTTTAGAAAAGGGAATACATTTCCATAGTTTAATATTGTAAGAATAACGATAAACGTAATTGCAAGAATAAAAGCAAGAAAAATGGAATTAGTGCAAAATAAAGACATCACTGTATTTTGCATTACCCAACAATTAAAGAAACAATAAAAGAAATATCTTGCAGTTATGAGTTATTGTTTATAGAATTATTTAGTATTAAAATATGGAAATGGATTTTTAGCACAGTTTTTGCAATCAACCAAATAGAATAGAACTACTTCCTAGAATAAATGAGAATAACACGAAGCGTTAAAAAAATTAAAGAAGAAGAAATAATTAAGTTAATTATTAGACAAGACTAGAACAATAAATAGAAAATGTGACTAGATCTGCATTTATTGCGTAGATAGTAGAGTAAAAAGTAAAGCAGTTATTATTATAAGTAACTTATGACAGTTGGACGTAGTCCCAAGTTAAGACCGTTATATAATATAAGAGAACTAAAGAAAATTTAGTGTCATAATAAAAGAAGACAGACTAGAATAGAAAAGAGACACTTGCAATTACATTTAAAACGTGTAGGTTATAAAAGAGAGAAAGAATATAAAAGAGTGACAATTGCAAGTATAATTGTAACACGTAGGTTATAATTAAAAAGAAAGAAATAGAAGAGGCTTATTTTATCAAACTTAAATCTTGGATTAAGTTAATAAGCAAAAATAATAGCAGTGGCCGTACCGGCAGCATTCCTTTCCAGGTCTAGGATTGATGGTCTTACACGTGGGTGGGGCTGGGCATGTTGATTGGGGTAAATAAGTAGCTAACAGAATAAGAAAAGTAAACTAAACGCATAATAAAAGATTAGACGTAGGGTCTAATAAAATGGTAAGGTGCGTTTGGAGCAACCCAAAGGGAATCTGGATAAAGAGCCTAATGAAGCAGTTCATTACAGATTTTTAGTACAGAAAGAGCACGTCCAACTTAGTTATTTTGAGCTAGAAGGAAGTATGAGACTTCAACGAGACGTGAGGATACTCTAGGATGGCCCTCTGGGGTAGGCCTAACGAAGCTGCACCCCCGGAGGCAGGTCTATAGGTGTTCCATCAAGAGAGTATGCCTTGACTGCTTTTGCATTGTAGGCCTAACGAAGCGGACCTTTGTAGGCAGTCAAAAGGTTGATGATGGAGTAGGATATTCGTATGACACCGTACTCTAGTTTTTGAGTAGGTTATAGTGGGCAGGACCCATAAGGATAGTCCCATGCGAATACTAGCCATCATCAATGAGAGCGAGTTCGAGAAAGACTAGAGTTAAACCAACATGCCAATGATTCTTTCACTATCGAGATATTGGATGAGGGGCACAGCCAATTGGATGTTTAGATTGTTTGCAGTATGGCACAACCACTTAGCTCTTGAAAGTTCTTTCGATTAGTTGAGGGAGGGCTACGTGGGGCCATAGCCACGATGAGAAAAGATACAGACCAAGTAGAATATCTGTATTGTAGGCCTAACGAAGCGGACCTTACAGATATAGAAAATCCCCGACCGAGTTCCGTACAAGGTAGACCTTGTTGGCGGAATTCTGGGAGTAGGCAGAACGATTACGTGTAGTCCTCAAGGTACGCACTGGGTGGTACGTTGTGAATGTCTAAGCACTAATATAAGCTAGTGCGGATGCAGTTTCACGTTTTCATAGTAGACGACGGAACATCTGTATTGTAGGCCTCAGGAAGCTGTCCTTTACAGATGTAGTTACCGTACGCCCTAGTAGCGAGACGATGGAGTCCTTTTCGAGGAGGATACAGAAGGTACTATGGGTAATTCCTAGGGCTGATGTGGTCTTTGGGTATGTAGCTACATATATATATTGGTTATTAGGTCTTAATCTACTAGGGAGTAGATGGGTATGATTCACGCACAGAGGCGAGAGTATTATAAACCCAATAAACCTAATGTAACCGAAAATGGAAATAGAATGGTATATGTAGAGTTGTGCTTAGAAGTGTATAATTTGTCCATTCACCAGAACTTTAGTTCTGACCCTCTCCTCACATCATCCCACATGTTAGTTAGATGGCAGAGATTTTCCAGCTTTGTGACACTTGTTTAGAAAGTGTTATTACCTTGGTGAGTATTTACTTACTATTATATTTTAGTCAGTTCCGCTGTGAGATATTTATTTAAGCTTTGATATATTTGCCTTTTCTTATTTGCAGGATACCAAATACCCAACTCGGGCTTCAGTGGGCTTGGATTTTAGCATTTTTGCGAAAAATACGGACCCACTGGAATTCGGGTTGTTACAAACTTCTCACATCCATAGCATTCTTGGGTTGATTCTAATCTTGGATCGATGCCACCTTTGCGGGATCCACTGTAACTCCTTGTCCTGACAATACATGTCCCAAGAATCTCACTTCTTCCTTCCAGAAGTGACATTTAGAGAACTTAGCTCTCAACTTGTGCTACCTCAAATTCTCAAGCACAATCCTCAAGTGCATCTTGTGCTCTTCCTTAGTTCTGGAATAAATCAGAATATCATCCATAAACACAAGCATGAACTTGTTCAAGTGATCTCTGAAAGACTCCATTCATAAGATCCACAAAGTATGCCGGAGCGTTGGTTAATCAAAAAGGCATCACCAACCACTCATAGAAACCCGACGGTGTCCGAAATGCAGTAATAGGCACACTTTCTTTAGCCACTCTCAACTGGTAAAATCCTGTTGCCAAATCCATCTAACAAAACACCTTTGCCCCGTGCAGCTGATCAAACAGGTCATCAATCCATGGTAGCAGATACTTATTTTTCTTTGTAACCTTTTTCATCTCACGATAACCCAGACATAACCTTAAAGATCCATCCGCCTTAGTTGCAAATACAACAAGTGCGCCCCATTTGGATATACTGCTCCGAATGAACCCCTTTTTCAGAAGATCATCCACTTGCACCTCTAACTCTTTCTGCTCTTTGGGTGCCATACGCCTCAAAGGCATCACTATGGGTCTGGCTCCATCCACTAAGTCGATCTGAAACTCAATCTCCCTATGCGGAGGCAATCCTGTACTTCCTCGAAGACATCAGGGTACTCTCTAGCGATAGGCACAAATGACAATCCTTCATGTGGAATCTCAAGTGAATATAGAAAGCTGATCAATACTCCATCATCTGGTAAGCAGCATACTACTACCTTTCGCCCTTCCATAATCCCAATTGTCACCTCTAGCTTCTCACAATCCGCAACAGCCGCATACCTCTTAAGCCAGTCCATTCCCAAAATAATCTCGAACCCAGCAAAATTAAGAACAAAGCAATCATAAGTAAAGGAACATTCATGACTCAATAATAAACCACGACAAATAATACAAAGACTAGTAGATCCTCCAACAGGGTAAGTCACAATCAAAGGTCGGTCTACTATCTCGGGTTCCAAATCTAGTCTGCATACTAAGTCACCATAGATGAAAAAATGCGAAGCTCCAATATCAAAAAGAACTCTAATAGAAACATCTCGGATGGAAAGCATACCTTGCACCACGACTCCCTTCCCCTTATCCCTAGCAATAGGAGCACAAGATGAAGTCGGGACAACATCCAGAGCATATGCCTTCATAATCTGCTTATCCTTAGGTGGTTCTGGACAATTCATCCTCATATGCCCAGGCTCATCACAGTTGAAGCACTTTTTAGCTGCCTTACATTCATTAGCATAATGACCTTTCTCAATACAATTGCGACAAACATCCTCACCCTTTCTCTTCTTCTGGCTTCATTTTCCTTACTGTTGTTGCTGTTGTTGTTGCTTCCTCTTTCCATTCCATTTCTTCTTACCCCCACCGCCTTGTTGCGGTTTTGGTTCCTCATTTTCAGCAACAACTACGATAGAAGTCTTATTCTTCGGGTACATACTCTCATGTCTAAGGGCTTTCTCAACAAGCTTCTCAAAAGACACTATGATATGGTCCACTGGCTTCTCTCCCAAGTGGTCGTCCAATCCAATGATAAACTTCTCATTCTTCTTCAAAGGTGTATCAATGGACTAATGGAAACTCGAATGGCCTCGTCCTCGCTTATCCAGAGACTAATGGAAATCCTGGTTCTCGATCGTGTTCTCCGTATTCAGTGGTTAAAAAACTTGCACGGTTGTCTCTTGTGATATCTTTATACCACCTGACCTAGACCCTGCCGATCCAAAGTACATGGCTGGTGCTACCAGCCCTTAGGTGGCCCTGCATATAGTACCCTTGCTTTGAACACAACTAGAACACTCTGAGTCATCAATAAATCCTTGACACTGCCAAATCTTCAGAGCTTTCCACAACTCCAATCCATTTCCGGGCATGAGCCTACCACTCATCCCAGTCCATTATCTTACAGCCTCATTCCATCCTGAGCTGTCAATCTACTCCTTCGATCCCGCTCCTATCCGATTTTTCGATCGAAGAGCTAAAACTTCATCATGCCATAACACCAAACCATAGAAGCAATCAGTGAGCCCCAACTTCCAGCATGATCCACTACAATTCCAGAGTCTCCATCTCGGATCTCACATCAATTGGAGCCAATAATTTGGATCGGTACTGATTCAGTTGGATCGGATCGATACCGATCCGAATACTTAGCCAATTTTGGCTCCATCTCACTTCCAGCCACTAGTACACTTCCTCTAGATGCCACAGACCCCTTGCTTTCCCTCTTAGCCTCTTGGTCCTTCCATCTATGCTTCATAGCTGATCCATCAATCTTCAACACTTGGCCTATCCTCTAATCCAACTTCATTAAGCATCATTGGAACCCATGCTCTACCATTCCCCTGGATCTCACGTTGATTGGTGCACAAAATTCGGATCGATACCGATCCAAATACTTTGTTCCAATTGTTGTGAAATTTTCAGGACTTCTTCCTTGCGTGTTCCAGATCCTATCCTCGATTCCGACGAACTTTTCTCCTAATATGCTCTGATCACCAATCTAAGTCCTAAACATGCACAACACTAGCAAACGAATCAAGCATAGCATGCAATTTCAAACCCAACATTGAATCAAACATAGCAAATCATTCAATTACATCCAATCATAAACATTCAAGTCATCCAATTCAATTAATGATTATAAACAAGCATGGATCTAATCTAAATCATAGAATTACATGGTCATATATGCCAAATGACACTAGCCAAATGATCTAATCTATATTACATGTTTAATTAGGTTGATCTAGGGTTTCTAAATTTGAAATTACCTATGTCTAATCAATTTATAGTTTAATTTGACAATTGTAACATATAATCACCTAATTACAAAATATAATCCATCATAGACTAGTGAGAGATCATAACCACTCACCAAACCAATCAAACCTATGAAAATGAGAGGAGATCCGATCCGGACAGTAGCAAATTAGATGTAGATGTGATCCAATCGACGAGATCAAGCCCCTCGATGAAGATCTAGCCTCTAGTTTGAGAATTGAGACGATTTGGGATGAAATCTATACAAAGAATGGAGAATTAGAGAGGAGGTAGGTTTTGAGGCTGATATGAAATGAGAGACAAAAGTTTCAAATAGTCTCTCTCACATCATATTTATAGCCAAATCTAATTAGACTAATGGGCTTGCTAATTGGCCCATTAATCCCCTTTCTAATTCCGACCAGCAGTTTACAAAACCTAAAACTGCTATAACTTCCTAACCACTTATCCGGTTTTTCTATATGACCACTCTACGGAATGGACAACCATCATCCCGAAGCAATGAACCAAATTAGAACATCTAATTCAGCTCCTATCAAAAGTTATGGTCAAAATAAGTTTTCCAAGGGAAAAATGGTCACATAGAAATTCGGAAAAATTATGGATGTGTATAACATCCCTAAGAATCATATTTCAAAATATTAGAATGATACGACCTCAAATGAATTAAGTAGAATTATTTTACGATCCTATGATATGTAAAATATGTGTCATTACACCAAACAACACAATAGATTAGATAGGTACTCCTAAATAGTTAGATTGCCTCCTGCAGGTCTCTATAGGCTTATTCGTCTAACTAGAAACTTGAAAACCCTTACTGCCGACCTACTCAAATGAGTACCCGAGAGTTTAGGGGAAAGACAAAAACTTCGAGACAGATAACAGTCTGGTGCGAATAATAGCCTACCATCTCGAACCAAAAATATATCTAGTGAGATCACGTCGTTGAGCGGAATGAGTTTTCCCCTCACTACTACCTTAACCGAATCATATTAACCATATATTATGGTCTTGCATCCATAATGGTTAGAACAGATTAAAGATTATTGACAACTATGCAACATATAATGGATTACGGATCCCAGTTTATTAAACTATCCAACTAAATTTTTATTCACTATCTGTCTTATACTTATGTGGACTACCCATCTCACATATGATTATTTGGATTACCCATCCCTCTACCGTATGGACCACCCATTACACATGGTTTCATTATCAAAGTCATGTGGACTATCCATCTCATATATGAAATTTTTTGTGGATTGTCTATTCCCGTCCATACGGACTACCCATCATATATGGTTTCATCTATTTAAAATAATGTGGACTATCAATCACACATCCCATAGTTTTTCTAGGATGACTATAAACCCTTCATTAACAATTTAGAGACTATCCATCTCTAGCATGATGTGGACTACCCATCTCACATCCCATAGTTTCCCTAGGATGACTATGAACCCATCGCATATTCATTTAATTCATGTTTAACCCACATTCCGACCTATGTCTATCGGTGTTCCCAATTAGTTTGTTTACCCCTTAAACTTATAACATCTTAAAATAATATGCATTGGTATCCCTAATGATCTATATTGATCTTTTTAAAGTAAACACATTGGTATCCCCAATGTGTCAAGTTTTTCCACCTTGGTACCCCCAAATAAATAACGTCAACTTCATATACTTATAACCCCTAACAAGGTAAAACATTGGTATCCCCAATGATCATAGACGAAATCATAAAACATTTGGCTTGCCATCATTTGTTAAGATAATATAGAACACTTTCGGCATTATAACAATGTCGACCTCTATCCAAAGTGGAGGGAAAAACCTAAATCCTTCAGGTAGAAAACTCTATGCCAAAACTTGGTCGTTGGCTTATATATGATATAAGCTATCAGCCTTTTAAAACAAAACTTTAGAATTTTATAAACCATATGGTGAACTGCCAAATACATAAGGTTATTGCCCTCTTGAACATAGGCTATGTCGCCTCTTCAAAACATAGTTATAAAACTAAGCCTCGACGGCGTCAAAAAGAATAAACGTGGCATTGTCACTAAACAATAATGCATAAGATCGCCGAAACTGATGAATAGTGGCACGAAGACTAGCGACATCGTTATAAAACTTTTACTTCGGCTACTATGTCGCTTAATATATAAAGTCAAAGTTAAAACAAGTGACGTTACTGCCTTTTATGTTATTGTCGAAAGCATTCAAAGTAGTAGTATGCGACATCAATTAAAACAAGGTAAAAACAAGTGGCATCTTTGACTGCAGCATTAAAGCTTTATACACTTAAATGAATCACGATGATGCGATGCCACCAACGATGGGTCACCATCAATGTCCACTTCGACTCGGTTGGAATTACTCCATAACTACCTAAGTATTTATCATATGCTTCCCTCCTCATCGATATCGACACTCATAGATGCGGCGTTTGTATTAGGCTCGACAACGATAAAAGCGGCATGGCATTATCGTAAATTTTGTGAAAACTGATTTATTGCCAATAAAACCAATATTTTTTCACCAAAGCTTAATTCATGTCCAAATTTATTGGATATTACATTACTTTACACAATTCTTTTCTGAAAATCTACCACACATCAATTTTACATTTCCAAAACATTTTCCGACTTAATTAATTAATAGCATTAATTAATAAATAATTTAAATGCTTTTCTAGCATATTAAATTCATAATAATTCATAATCACTTGGGAAAATCACTAAAAATTATTTCTTTCTCACATAAAAATTTCGGGACCAAAATCTCTATTTAATTATTTTTAATAATTAAAGCTCATATAAACTAAATTTCCACCTTAGGACAAAATATTCTTTTAACTCGAAAAATTATGAAATTAAAAAACTGTCTTCAAATTAATGTTTTATACAACATACTAGAAAATCAAAGCATTTGGAGATTTAAAGCTTAGGTTTTACCCTTAAAACTCATTCAAATAATCTCATAAAAATCCCATAAATGATTATTCTATCCAAACAATGATCAAACAACCATAACTTGGCGAAAATCATAAATAATTCAGATACTACATATGGCCAAATTCATGAACAAGAACATAGAGACTGTTTGCACCAAAATTGGGCACAACACTCTTCGGAAGTCTTTGAAGAGATAAAGTGAAGAAATTAAATGAAAAAAGAGGAATTATCTAACAAAAACTCCAAATTTCAGAAATGAGAATAATTAAAGTGCAAGGAGACACAAGAATTTAGAGTGGTTCGGCGTATAGCCTACGTCCACTATGAAGTAGTTTGCTTTATTGATCTTTCTTTTGTGTTTACAAGTGAATTAAATGATTTACAACAGTCAATTGTGATTTGCAGCAGTGAATCTCGTTCGTAGCAGCAGCAATGGAGTTTAGATCTGGATCTGGCGGAGTCCAGGCATTTGAGATCTCAAAGAGGAAGAAGAACCCCTTTTTTGTTGGCTTTGGGGGTCTATTTACAGGTGTAGGAGGCTGATATTTCGCTCAGATCTCTGGAGACCCTCTCTGGCACGTGACCAGACCCGTACGCCCAAGCCCGTGAAGTTTCGGTCTGATCCGTGATCGACACGAGCAGATTTCGACTCGCTCAAGATTTCATCCAATGGAGTCAAAATTTGGCGTGGACATTCTTTAGCATGCATGTAGTCTTCTGTGAAAATTTCATAGCATTTGGGCTTGTAGATTGGGAGATATGATCGATACGAAATGGATTTTCGGTAGGCTGTTTCCTTCGACTCGCTTCCGTTTTGACTCGCTTCCATTTAACTCGAAGACGTGGCGCTTCCTGGATCGCTCCACCTTTGAAGCTGCTTTGAGCGAGTCGAAGCGCACACTAATTTGAGCGAGTCTAAGTGTACGATGATTGATCGAGTCGAAGTGCATGGTTCGATCGCTTCGAGTAGTGACTTTGCCAACCGGAGCTGAATTCGATGGAGTCGAATAGCTGTTTGAGAGGAGCAAGTCGAAGCGTGCACTTTCGATGGTTCCAAACTGGAGCGAGTCGAAGAGGGCCATTCTGGGAGGTTTGAGCAATGGAGTCAAAGTTGATGGAGCTGACCAGTGGTTTGAAGTGAGCGAGTCGAAGAAGGCAGCTGAGCGAAGCGAGTCGAAATAGGTACTTCAGATGGCAGTGAAGCGAGTCAAACAGGAACAAGTCGAAGTTGATATCTGAGGGGACCGAAGCGAGTCGAAGGGAGCAAGTCGAAGGAGCGAGTCAAACGGTAGCTGATTTTCGTCCAATTTTGTATCCTTCATAACTTGAGCATACGAACTCGGATCGACTTGAGATTTTGAACTTTGGCTCCCATGGCTTAGCTCGTTATGTGCTACCAATTTTGGCTCGATCCGGACTTGGACAAAATTCATCGATATCCGTAGGGAGCCCGTATATAACTGATCTCTGGGACGGGCCGTCACTGGTTACTAGCCAATTCCTTGGTGTTACGGCCTTGCCAAAAGGCGGGATAACATTTGCCCCCCAAAGTACGTCTTGTGAAAACATGATGTGCTTTGAAGTGCTGCAGTCTTTACTCTGAATAGTTATCGTCTTTTCGTTGAAAGTTGTAACCTTTGACCGTTCTTCTTGATAATGTAAACTGTTGACTGTCGATTGCTGTGCCCTGTATTGTTGCAACTGATTGATGTATGCTAGTGGTTACCCGTTTGCTGTTGTAATCGTTACTGGATGAGTTTCTGATTCCTGAAAATGTTATTGTCTTTTCGAAGATGATTTTTCATTGTATTTATGGATGCGAAGCGCTTGTTAAACTTGATGACGGACTCGAGCTGAGCGAGTCGAAGTGGAGCGAGTCGATGTGGACTGCCTGATGGATTTGAACAGGATGTTCGACTCGGTCTTGGATTCTAACTACATAGTAGTCGGAGTCGAAACGCACAGGAGAAAGAGGAGCGAGTCGAAGGAAAGACGGAGTCGAAGTGATGTTTTTTATTGCTGAATGAGGGAGTCGAACTGGTCATGGGGATGGAGTCGAAGGAGCGATACGAAAGGGAGCTCTGCATCAGTGCACTGAAGAGGGAGTCAAAGCACGTGCTCGACCCCACTGGAATTGGAATCGGTTATTCCTCTTACTTTCGAGTCCATATAAATACTCCATACTTAGCCGTTTTTTCACTTTTTACCTTTCATCTTTATCTGCCTTCGTAACGCTCAGAAACTCGAGCAGAAAGAACAAACATCCTTACCTTCGAATCGATTCATACCTTCGATTATTCGAACCAGTTGACAAATTTAGGTAATCCCTTAAGCGAAAACATTGCGTAACCGAGGAGAATCGATTCTTAACACCAAATCAAACAAAGTCGTGGTCAATCGAAAATCCCTTGGTCTTAGCTTCATGTCGATTTGGAGTAGGGGTTTCGAGATAATGAGTTGGAGGCCTTCGTATTGATCGATGGTGGAGCTTCGCATCGGGTCGAACGCTTTGGTTCTGTTGATCGATACGGAGGGGCTGTGTCTGATCGATTCGAAATGGTGGCTTTCAATCGAGTCGAAGTGGATGGCCTCGGGTTGAGTCGAAGCAGCTGTTTTGGATCGAGTCAAAGCGTGTGGCTCTGGATCGAGTTGAAGTGGCTGCTTCGGATCGAGTTGAAACGCGTGACTTCGGGGCGAGTCGAAGTGGTTGCTTCGGACCGAGTTAAAATGTGTAGCTATTGGATTGAGTCAAAGTAGATGGCTTTGGAACGAGTCGAACTTGCACTCCATCCTTCTGACCAAGTCTAACTCAAACGCACACGACTATAATTCATCGATGCGAACCTGGCTCTCGTGAGCAATACAAATTTGATCATCAAAAAATTTTAAACTTCTCACACACTCGAACAACTACCTCCGACGAGCTTCAAATTGGCATACTTGGACTTAACCGTTTCACTGCATATCTGACTTCCTATCGAAGCTCGTCGATGAAACTGCAACTTATAAAAATGACACCAAACTTCGATTTGGAGTGATAGTTAATAACTGGATGACACGGTTGTGACGGTCAGCGATGACGGTTCTTCTGGCTGAATTCCGAAGTCTCGTCGTTTACATGCTTTCCTTAATCCGGTTAATCACCTCAAATAATATACAGTACTGCACTACACAACACACGCACACACTTTACACTGGGGGATGCACGGGTGCTATTTGTCAGTTTAACAATGATTTTTTATAAGCTAGCTAGTCATGGACCCTTCAAGTTCTCAACAGCCGGAATTCTCAAGTTCTGTTTCTTCAACTATAGAGATACCGGTTATAGAAGCCGAAGTTATTGAGCAAGCTCCGGACGAGCGTCTAAGGGCTCGGTTTATTTGTAGTCCACCCGATTCGGTGCCGTCGGGTATTTCTGAAGACATGTTAGGCCGGATCTGCTGAAGGCACGGTTTGTCGCTTGATGACGTGCTACTTCCTGGGCCGAAGGACAGGCCACATTATCCCCCGGAATGGTTTACTGCTTTCAACTGTCATGCTTGCACGGCGGGGACACTTCCTCCCTTTAATGACTATATAAGGGAGACGTTATCATTTCTTGGCATAGCTCCGTCTCAGCTACACCCCAACGGGTATCCCTTGTTAAACAGCACCTTTATCCTGTTTATGGAGATCCTCTTTCGACCGCCGAAGCTGATCGAAATCAGATATTTATTCAACGTCAAGAGCCACGGAGATAGCCCTTCTTTCACCTTCCTGGAGGCAGTCATAAACTGCCACATTGTGATGGGTTCCTGGGGGAGGCTAAGTTATTACAAATCCGAATGGTTCTACGTTCGGTGCCCCCCTGGATTTGTTAGGCGGTGGATAGATAGACGTAAGTGTCGCCATCCCCTCTTGAACTACTGAGATGTTAGCGACCGACTTCAAAAACTGACATACTTTTCCTTTCTTATAGCCACAATCTCTCGCCTCGATGGTGCATACTTCAGAGAGCTTGTTCGAATTCTTCAAGCGTTTCCGGGCGAAGAGAGACACATAGACTTAGTCCTAACCGACAGGAATTTGAAGGCTGTCGGGCTGATAGAACGAAGACAGAGCATACACCTGGATGTGATACATAGAGTGGCCCCGAAGAAACGCGTGAAGCGCAAAGCTCCTGCAGTTGTGATCACTGAAGAAGTTGATCCAGAAAGAACGCCCATCGATACTGAGCTCTCGGCCAGGCCTCTTTCCGATGTTCAGGATTCTGGAGGAAAAAGGCAAGGCAAGGCTGCTGCTCACAAGCGCTCTAAATCCGGGAGATTTAAATCCGTGGTCATGTCTTTGCCCGTCCCAGGGATTAGAATTGCGGAGGCTTCTCCCCCGCCGGTTGGGAATCTTTTTGAGGGACTTGCCGATGTTCCAATTTCGGACTTTGTGTCGTCTCAACACAACACCGGGATGGAGGAGCTCGATAGTGTTCATGAACTGAGCGGGTCGCTTTGTTACGAGTGCGGCCGACATTTCCGGTTGGTCGGGGATTGCACATGCATACACTTCACTACACTACATGATTCACAACTGTACTTCGCCCGCTTTAGGAAGTTACTAACTCTTTCTTCATTTATCATTTTTAGGTACTATGTCTGGGAGAGGATCAATGCTAGGGATTCTTTGCTCGGCCCGAAAGACTTCTTCTTACTACGATTCCCGTAGGAGGGACTCTGATAGAGACCGCGATCGCGAGTACTCTAGTCAGGATAGGTATGGGCGCTCTCCTCCTTCTAGGCTTCCATCTCCACCTCCTGCTCATGTTCCACAGCCGTCAGAGCCTCCTCGTCATAGGCCTTCTTATCACACTTCCAGATCTGAGACTCATCTTCAGAGAGTCGAGACTACATCTTCCATGGTTACCGAGCAGGTCCCCGCTGATCCCACTTGAGAAGGGGCCCTTAAGTTGGCTCAAATGAAGAAGGATTTTCCAAACATCTGCTTCGACGGTTATGTCTTCCCTCCCCACTTGAAGAGAATTCCATCAGGGGTAGAAGGCACGATGCATGATTATGTCCACAACATCTATACCCAATACCAGGAGTGGGCAAAAGCTGTCGAAAAAGCTTCTAAAGTGGCCTTCGAGCGGGCCAAAGAGATCGAGAAGATGGAGACCGAGCTCGCAAAAAGGGATCGGATTATTCAGGTACTCTTTGCTGAGTCCGAGTCTTCTCGGAAATCTGAGATCGAGGCCATTAAAAAGGCTGATGAAGCAAATGTGGCCATGGAGAGGTTGAGGCAGACGCATGTCGCCTTGGTGGAGGAGATGGGCCACGGAAATACTACGGTTACCGCTGAGCGGGATGCGGCAGTCAAGGAACTGAACGAACTTAAGGCCAAGTTTGCCGATATGGCCAAGGAAAAAGACGACGCGAACAACGCAGCCCAGGAGGCGTGCGAACATGCTGTTCTACTTAGGGGTGAACAGGATGCGGCGGTGGCTAAAGTCCAAAAGGTGGAGACTAAGGTCGAGGAGAGAGTGAAGTTGGCCGAGTCCAGGCTAGAGGCCGACATTGAAGACATCCTTGTTGTCTATAACGCTAACGTGCTGAGGCACAGGGATCTTGCCTGGCTCGATGATTATTCGACGCATCTCCACAGTGCTTGTGGCCGACTGGTTGAGGAAGAGAAAGAGGTGCACCAGGGTGATTCTGTGGATGAATTCGAGCTCGAGAATCGTCTATTAACTGATGACCAAAAGAAGATTCTCTATGATTCAATGATCTCTTATGAGAAGGAGAGGCTCGGCACCCAGCACCTGGAAGTAGGAGAAGGCTCCGGAGTTGGACATCATGATGCAAGTCTTGATCTTTCAGTGTCAACCAAACCTGAATCTTTGCTTGCGGTTGATCCTCAAGTTGTTCCTGCCTATAATCCGGATCAGCCGCGGATGTCTCCGATTACAGCGCAAGCGACTGAAGCCGCCCCGTCGTTTATAAGCCAAACTGAGGAAGGTACTCTAAACATTCCACATGTCTTTCATGAGTCGAAGTCTTCGATCGAGTTTAAGTTCTAACAATTCTTTTATTCTTTGTCCAGTGATTGACGTTGCACCACACATGCCTCCTGCTACTCAAGAATTACATCAGACGCAGGAGGCTATCGTAACCGAAGCGATCACCGTGAGCACAGCTGCCCCAATCGATGATATGCAGGGGAGTACAATGGTGTTTGATGAGCAATTGATGAATGAACTCTTTCGCCGTCAGGGCGATCCCCTTGCTGACTTGCCACCCGTCATGAGCGGAACTGATCCTGCTGCAAGTTCTTTAATGCCAACTACCGATGCTCCCAGTGGGGCTCGAGCAATAACTGAAGATGAGATGTTTGCTCAGATTGATGCTGAACTGGAAGCAGCGACTCATGGTGGAAGCCTTGGAGGTGGGATGGCAGCATCAGGGAATGTTCCGCTCGGAATGATATCTCGTGGTGGTGTTGTCTTTCTCACAGGCATGCCCGTTCCTCCTTCTGTATTCGATCTGGTTCCTCTGACTCTGCCCGCAGGGAGCGTTCCTATTCACTTGAGTTCGGAGGAGGATATCGACATACTGCCATCGCCTGAAGAAAAACCGCCGAAAGGCACAGGCTTGAAGAGGAAGATTGGAGATGGCTCCAGCGGGTCCACACTGAAGAGGAAGCCAAGGAAGAAGAGAGATTAGGCATGCTCATCTGGTGTGTTTTTGACTTACATTTTGTTAGTCGTGTATAGATGCGGGTTCGGCCCCTGCTAGTAGGAATTTTGAAGCTTGTACACGAACTTCTTTTATAAACAATAGAAATGAAACTTTTCTCTTTCGGCTTCTTTTCTATCATTGTTTATTTGTCTAAGTGTTTAAATATCTGGAGTGCACTTATGAAGTTTCAGGTTCTGAACCAAGTTTGTTTTAGTTTGCCAAGTTCAGAAACTGTGGACATGGCTTGTGACCGGGAAGCGAGTTGAATTCCGTCGTCGCATCGCTTCAATCAATGGTTGATGCTTAAGTCTTGCCCCCCGGTCTCGGTGGTGAGTTGTAGATCATCAGTTGATGATCGTTTCTTACTTATAACATGTTGAATCTTGTGCCATCGAACGGTGGTCGAGGCAAACGGAGATTGAATAATGCATCCATGCTCGTTTGATTGTCGATGATCATATCCTTACTCCGGGGATTCCCATTCATTCATCAGTGGCTGGTTATGCCAGCTTAAGTTTCAATCATGTGTCCGCGATTGGGAGACTTGGAATTAGCATTTGCACTTTGGGAGTCCAGAGTTGATGTTTATACTCCGCATCGCACTTTGGGAATACGGAGTTGGGTGTTTATACTCCGCTTCGCGCTTTGGGAATTTGGAGTTGGATTTTTATACTCTGCTTCACGCTCTGGGAATACGAAGTTGGATGTTTATACTCCGCTTCGCACTCTGGGAGTACGGAGTTGAATGTTTATACTCCGCTTCGCGCTCTGGGAATGCGGAGTTGAATGTTTATACTCTAGTTCGCGCTCTGGGAACTCGGAGTTGATGTTTATACTCCGCTTCGCACTCTAGGAATACGGAGTTGAATGTTTATACTCCGCTTCGTGCTCTGGGAATGCAGAGTTGAATGTTTATACTCCGGTTCGCGCTCTGGGAACTTGGAGTTGATGTTTATACTCTGCTTTGCACTCTGGGAATACGGAGTTGATGTTTATACTCCGACTCGCACTCTGGGAGTTCGGAGTTGATGTTTATTCTTCGGTTCGCACTCTGGGAACTCGGAGTTGATGTTTATACTCCGCTTCACACTCTGGGAATGCAGAGTTGAATGAAGGATTGTCGTGTATCAATCCTTTCTTGACTTTGATGTGATGGTTGGTCCCCGAGCTCGGGTTTCACTTAGTGAGTGATTGGTTGTATCGCAGCCATTCTCTATTTGAATAAATTCCACCGTATGGTGAGACTTAGCTCTCCGTGCATAGTGATGGTCATATGAAGTATTTCAAGTAAATCATAGCTCTGGCTTGAAGAGGTTGCATTTCATTGCTGAAATAAGAAAGTATGGCAAAGTCAGTTGCCTTATTACAAGTTCTAATTTCGAAATGCATAAACAAATTTTAGAAAAGGAAAGTAAGCTAAATGGATAAAGATAGCATGTTAGGTGTAATAGCGGCGAAAGCTCTCGCTATTCCAAGCTCTTGGCAGGGTAAGACCATCGACGGTCGATAATTTGAATGTGCCATCTCCGAGCCTTCGTTCAATAACATACGGTCCTTCCTATGTCGGCTTCATAGGTGAAGGGACCGAATAGATTCTCATTAAGACGAGATCGCCTAGTTCGAAGGTTCACGGACGGACCTTCGCGTTGTACAATCGGGCGACTCGACTTCGATGCGCAGCTGCCCTCAAATCAGCTTCTTCGCGCTTCTCATCCAGTAGATCAAGAGATTCAGCAAGTAATATAGCATTCGTCTTTGGATCATAGTATGTCACACGATGAGAAGGTACTTCTAACTCGACTGGAATAGCGGCCTCTGAACCATAAGAAAGAGAGAACGGAGTGTGGCCGGTCGTGGTCTTGTGGGTTGTTCAGTAAGCCCATAGAGCCATAGGAAGTTCATTGACCCACTTTCCCCCGACCTTTTCTAGTCGTTTCTTCAGGATGGACTTTATGACCTTATTAACTGCTTCGACCTGTCCGTTTGCTTGAGGGTGTGCAACTGCGGAGAATTTCTTTTGGATGTGAAATCGTTTGTAGAAATCTTTGAATTCAGCACTGTCGAATTGGGTTCCGTTGTCCGTAATTATGGTATGTGGGAGACCGAGTCGACAAATGATGTAACGAACCACAAAGTTGATTACTTTCTTCGTTGTAATGGTAGCGAGAGCTTCGGCTTCAGCCCACTTTGTAAAGTAATCGACCGCGACGATGGCGTACTTCGCACCGCCTTTTGCCAAAGGTAGAGCACCGATGATGTCGATGCCCCACATTGCGAACGACCATGGGCTGACCATTTGTGTTATTTCGGTAGGAGGAGCTCTAGGAATTCGGGCATATTTCTGACAACTATCACATTTCTTTGCATAATCTGACGCATCGCGATTCACGGTTGGCCAGTAATATCTGTATCGAAGTATTTTATTGGCAAGTGCTTGCCCCTCGGTGTGATCACCACATTCTCCCTTATGCACTTCGTGCAATACTCGTTTGATTTCATCGTGAGCGATACACCGGAGTTGAGGAACAGAGTACCCTCTTCTATACATGACCTCATCCTGAATGACGAATCGCGAGGCCTTTCGGAGGACTTGTCTCTTTTCACTCCTACGTTCCGGAAGGATTTCGTGTTCGAGGTAGTTTTTGAGTGGAGTCATCCATGAGTCCTTTTCGGGAACAGTTTCGCATACCCAGTTTATTTCTGTCCGATCGATACTTGGGGAAGGTAGCGTTTCTACGGGAACGAGTCCCATTTGCTGAGCTTCGCCTGTGCTGGCTAGCTTTGCCAATGAATCGGCCTTTTGGTTGCGCTCCCGAGGTATACAATAGATGGCGTAGTAGTCGAACTGGTTCAGTATTTCCTGAACTCGAGCTAAGTAAGCAGCCAACCTTCGATCTCTTGCCTGATAGTCTCCCCGTACTTGACATACAACCAACTATGAATCACAGTAAATTTCCACAGTGATGATTTTCAGATCCCTGGCGAGTTTCAAACCAGCTAAGAGGGCTTCGTATTTAGCTTCATTATTGGCTGCATGAAAGTAAAACTTCAAAGCGTAGCATATAGATCGACCTTCGGGGGTTTCGAGCACAACACCAGCGCCTGAACATCGGTCATTCGATGCACCATCGGTATACATCTTCCAGACAGATTCGGGGGATTTACCGGTTTCGGGCAAGTCCTCTAGAACGGTGAATTCAGCTATGAAATCAGCAAGGACTTGTCCTTGGATCGCTCGTCTCGGAGTGTAAGTAATATCGAACCGACTCAGTTCGATGCTCCACTTGAGTAACCTACCAGACGTCTCAGGCCGCAAAAAGACCTGTCGTAACGGCTGGTCGGTGTAAACAACAATGGGATGTGCCTGGAAGTATGGTCGGAATTTTCTTGATGCAATCACAAGGCAGTAGGCCAACTTTTCTAGCTTCGGGTAGTTCCTTTCAGCCCAAGTTAATCGTTTGCTGACGTAGTATACCAGCTTCTGTATTTTGTCTTCTTCTTGGATTAATGCAGCGCTGATAGCGTTCTCTGATATCACCAAATATACGAACAGCTTCTCATGATCGATGGGCTTCGACAGGATAGGTGGTGTGGACAGATGTTGGACTAACGCTCGGAAAGCGCCCTCGCACTCTGTGGTCCATTCAAAGTTGCGTTTTCCTTTTTGGATCAGATCGAAGAAGGGAATGCATTTATCTGTGGAATTTGAAATGAACCTGCTCAATGCTACTACTTTCCCATTGAGACTTTGGACTTGCTTTATGGTCTTGGGAGTTTCAAGATTTCTGATTGCCCAAATCTTTTCAGGATTGGCTTCGGTTCCTCGAGCGTTAACGATGAACCCAAGGAACTTCCCGGATGCAACTCTAAAGTGACACTTTAATGGATTTAGCTTCATTTTGTATTCTCAGAGTATGTCGAACATAGTCTCCAGGTCCTTAACATGGTCAGTGGAGAGTCGTGACTTCACAAGCATGTCGTCTACATATACTTCCATGGTTTTTCCGATTTGATTGGCAAACATCCGATTAACCAATCGTTGATAAGTAGCTCCGGCGTTCTTGAGTTCGAATGGAATAACCTTGTAGCAATAAAGCCCCAGATTGGTCACGAAGCTGGTATGTTCTTGATCGGGTAAATGCATCGGTATCTGATTGTAGCCAGAGTACACGTCCATGAAGGATAAGAGTTCATGCCCAGTTGTCGAATCTACTAGCTGATCAATTCTGGGAAGTGGGAAACTATCTTTGGGACATGCTTTATTCAAATCGGAATTGTCGACACATGTTCTCCACTTTCCATTCGGCTTTCGGACGAGCACGGGATTCGACACCCATTCAGGATATAGCGCATCTCGAATGAATCCGTTTGCTTCAAGCTTTTCTACTTCTTCCTTAAGGGCGGCAGATCTCTCTGGATCCATACCACGCCTTTTCTGTTTTACCGGGACATGCCATAGGTCAATGTTTAGAGTGTGGCTCGCGATGTTCGGCGAGATCCCGCACATATCAGAGTGTGTCCAGGCAAATACATCAAGATTCGCCCGCAGAAATTCGACCAATTCCTCTTGAGTTTGCTGGCTTAGCTGAGATCCAATCTTTATCATTCTTGAATCATCGTCACTGTCAACTGGGACATCAATTGTTAGTTTGGCCGGGGATGCTTGACTTTCTTTAGATTCTCCTTCGTCTTCAGTTTCTCTTGGGTTAAGATCCCTGAGGAATTGGCTGGGGTGCCCGAGCCTGGGCCCGGGCGTTAATTGTCAATTATCGGCGAAACGAACGTAGAAAAATTCCTCTACGTCCTTTCCCTTCTCCTTTCGTTGCGCCTCCCGTAGCTCAGCAACATAACAGGCTCTGGCAGTAGCCTGATCTCCCTGAACGATTCCTATTCCATGATCAGTGGGGAATTTTTTTAAGGTCAAACACCATGGGGCAATGGCTACCCTGAATTCAGCGAGGGCCGGTCGGCCCAAAAAAGCATTGTAAGGGGAGTCTATGTCCAATACAATGAACTGCAACATCCGTACTCTCCAACGTTCTCCGACTCCCAACTCTACTGGCAGTTCCCCCATTCCAGTGGGTATAGTGGCACTTCCGTTGAAACCATGGACTCGGGATTGACAAGGCTTCAAGTCTGCGGCTTCCATTTTCATTTGATCATAAGCTCGTTTGAACAGAATATTCACAGAGCTTCCACTGTCAACTAAGATCCTTTTCATTCAAGCGGGACCTACTTGTGCTGAGATGACCAGTGGATCGATAATGGGAGCTTCGATTTTATCTGCGTCTTTGCTCCTGAACACGATGTCATCCGTCATCGTTTTCTATTGCTTGGCCGGAGCTCCCTCATCAAAACTACTATAACACTCGAAGTCCGCATGTCTAATAGAACTGGCAAACGACTCCATTTCCTTCCAGCTTCGATCTGCTGGGTGAGGACCACCACTTATTGTATTGATGACTAACCTCTCGTCCGCACGAACGGGTTCTTCCTGTCTTTCCTAATTCGGCGCACGATTCTGATTTGATGGGCCCGCACCACCGGATTGCGGTGCCCGTACATACTGATCCAGCTTCCACTCATGTATCAGTTTTTCAATGAGGTCTTGTAGGTGACGACACTCATTGGTGTTGTGGCCATAACTCTCATGGAATCTACAGAATTTTCCTGTTTGGATTTGTCTTTCAGTTGGTGGTTTCGGGGCAGGTTTCTTGAATTGCATGGTATTGCAGCAAATACACATTTTCCAGCGACATGTTTAACGGAGTGTAGTTATCATACATGGAAGCTCTACGCCGTGGACCGCGATTCTGATCGCGCTTCTTGTTTTGATTCTCGTTGTCCCTCTATTGATTTTGTTTATTTTGTACGTTCAACTGAACTTTCCCAGAACTATCTCCGGACTGTTTAATAGCGATGTTACTTTGGATTCCTTCGATGTTGGGCCCTGCGTCATCCTGCTTCCTAGACTATTTCGCATCCTCCCTCCTCAAGAATTGGGCTGCCTTGGAATAGAAACGGTCCAATGACGCAGGTGGTTTTCCAGCTAACCAATTTCCGAACTCGGAATCAGCATCAATCCCCTTAGTCAGTGCCATTAGGATAGAGTTATCATTGGGATTGCTTATTTCTGCACACGCAGCATGGAATCGCTCCAAGTAACGTCTAAGTGTTTCTCCGGGAGCTTGTGTAACGCTAGACAGAGTGTTAACGTAGTTGGGCCTTGCTACGTGCATACGGAACTGTTCGACAAACTTGGTGGCCATCTAGTCAAAGTTAGAGATGGATCGCGGTGGCAAACGAGTGAACCACATGGTAGCGATGCCCCCTAGGGAAATGGTGAAACTACGACACTTTACTGCGTCATCAGCTCTAGCAGCATTCATCAGCCATTCATATTTCAGGACGTGTTGATTGGGATCGGAACTCCCTTCATAAACTGGCAAAGCTGGCATCCTGAAGTGCCGAGGTGGTTCAGCATATAAAACATCATCGATGAAAGGGGTATGACTTCGGGAGATTCCCCAGTCGTCATTAAAGAGACCCTGACTTTCACGGATCATTTGGCGGATCATTGCTGGTATATCTGGTGTTCGGACACTTGGAGCATGTTATGCCAAGGTGTGGTCGGGTTCCACAGCGCGAGTCTGGACCGGACGCGGTCGACGCTCCGTGCCTCGCCTCCTTGGTTCAACATCTTCAGGGACATAAGGCTCAGGAGTCTGCTCTCATTGGCTACGTTGAGGATCAGCTTGGTTACTAGCGTCACCTCCCCGTCCGACAGTGGTGGTAGTGGCAATGTTGCCGGTAACATGATAAGGAGCAGCTCCTCCTAGAGTCGAAGGTTCTGTGTGGAGACTAGCGGATGGTCCAGCTCTAGGTTGCCCAAGGTTCGGAGCAGGTTGGTGTCTCATGGCCTGGGTGTAGCTTCCACCTAACCGTGGACGTGTGGATCTAGTTTGGCCATTGGAGGAGGCTGAACTTTCTGTGGAAGAGTGGGAACCTTGGTCTCTTCTGGATCTTCTTCGCCTTTGGCGGTTTAGCTGGTTAGTCAACTCCGTGTTGGCGCGTAGTTGTTCCGCTAGCTGTTATCGACTTTGGGTCAACTCTTGAAGCAACGTCTGGAATTCTTGTCTAGTGATTGGACCTGGTTGATCTGAAGGTTCTACAGCATTTTGGTTAGATGGAGGTGATTGCACGGGATTTTTTCGGTCCCGTGCTCCTTGATCAGCCGTTGTTGCAGTGGTACGTGTGCTCACCATAATGAATTGGTGAAGTCCTTTCCTAGATCTGATTGCAAATCTGAATAGAATGGAAAGGCTTCAAAGTTCTAGATCTGGATCTTCTTCTTAGATTTATGCAATCCAATATAGATAGGAGATCCAAAGAGCAGGAGAACAATCAGTTATTCTCAGTGAAAGCACCAAAGTGTTTGCACCAAAATTGGGCACAACACTCTTCGGAAGTCTTTGAAGTGATAAAGTGAAGAAATTAAATGAAAAAAGAGGAATTATCTAACAAAAACTCCAAATTTCAGAAATGAGAATAATTAAAGTGTAAGGAGACACAAGAATTTAGAGTGGTTCGGCGTATAGCCTACGTCCACTATGAAGTAGTTTGCTTTATTGATCTTTCTTTTGTGTTTACAAGTGAATTCAATGATTTATATCAGTCAATTGTGATTTGCAGCAGTGAATCTCGTTCGTAGCAGCAGCAATGGAGTTCAGATCTAGATCTGGCGGAGTTCGGGCGTTTGAGATCTCAAAGAGGAAGAAGAACCCCTTTTGTGTTGGCTTTGGGGGTCTATTTATAGGTGTAGGAGGCTGATATTTTGCTTAGATCTCGGGAGACCCTCTCTGGCACGTGACCAGGCCCGTACGCCCAAGCCCATGAAGTTTCGGTCCGATCCGTGATCGACACGAGCAGATTTCGACTCGCTCAAGATTTCATCCAATGGAGTCGAAATTAGGCGTGGACATTCTTTAGCATGCACATAGTCTTCTGTGAAAATTTCATAGCATTTGGGCTTGTAGATTGGGAGATATGATCGATATGAAATGGAGTTTTCAGCAGGCTGTTTCCTTCGACTCGCTTCCGTTTCGACTCGCTTCCAGTTGACTAGATGACGTGGCGCTTCCTGGATCGCTCCGCCTTTGACGCTGCTTTGAGTGAGTCGAAGCGCACACTGATTTGAGCGAGTCGAAGTGTACGATGATTGATCGAGTCGAAGTGCATGGTTTGATCGCTTTGAGTAGTGACTTTGCCAACCGGAGCTGAATTCGATGGAGTCTAATAGCTGTTTGAGAGGAGCGAGTCGAAGCGTGCACTTTCGATGGTTCCAAATTGGAGCGAGTCAAAGAGGGCCGTTCTGGGAGGTTTGAGCAATGGAGTCAAAGTTGATGGAGTTGACCAGTGGTTTGAAGTGAGCGAGTCGAAGAAGGCAGCTGAGCGAAGCGAGTCGAAATAGGTACTTCAGATGGCAGTGAAGCGAGTCGAACAGGAATGAGTCGAAGTTGATATCTGAGGGGACCGAAGCGAGTCGAAGGGAGCGAGTTGAACGGTAGCTGATTTTCGTCCAATTTTGTATCCTTCATAACTTGAGCATACGAACTCGGATCGACTTGAGATTTTGAACGTTGGCTCCCATGGCTTAGCTCGTTATGTCCTACCAATTTTGGCTCGATCCGAACTTGGACAAAATTCATCGATATCCGTAGCGAGCCCATATATAACTGATCTCTGGGATGGGCCATCACTGTTTACTAGCCAATTTCTTGCTGTTACGGCCTTGCCAAAAGGCGGGATAACAGAGACGGTTCATGTATTATTCATCTTAGATTTGTTGTTAGAGCTGAGATTTGATATTGCTTTAGTTTCCTTTAATCTCTTCCTTGAGTTCCCTTGATTTCATCCCTCTTTTACCTTGTTGAATGGCCGACCTTAGTTCTTTTTGTTTGATGGTTTTAATGTTATGAAAAATGAGTATGATATGAGGAGGAGAGGATTCATGGTTTTAAAGATGTATCTATCTATTTTGCCCTTCTCATATTCTCTTATATGTTAAGTTTTTCAAAACAATCTCATTGCTTAATTTACTAAGGCACAACTTTGTTAATAACTAATTCTCATTCTCCTTAATAATTTACATTATTCTATTTATTTTATCCAATTAAATACCCTAAATAATGTTAGAATAAAATTAGAGGTGTTACAAGCTTCCCTCCTGAAAGAATTTCGTCCTCGAAATTCAGTAAGGACTACTTAACATGCATATCAAACATGAAACCAATGCTAGTATATCCTACCGGCTATAAAGTCCATATACGACAAAATAGAACATACCATCATAATAGCTCAGGATAAGTATCCCTAACCCTGTCCTCTATCTCCCAAGCGTAGTCTTTCTTGTTGCCACTCCACTGGACTTTCAATAACTTGACTGTCTTGTTCCTTAACCTCATCTCATCTCTCGCTACAACTCGAACTGGTTGTCTCATAAAAGTCAGACCAGTTCTACTACTAAATCTTCTAATGCAGTCGGAGCAATAGTAATCACTAGATCATGCACATACTTCCTAAGATGAGAAACATGAAATACATTATGGACACCTGCCAAACTACTCGGTACGCGAGTTCCCCAATCCTCTCAATAATAAGGAATGATCCAACATATCTCGGTGCCAGTTTCCCTGACTTCCCAAATCATTCCACACCTTTCATCGGTGATACTTTAATGAAAACACGATCTCCAACTGAGAACTCTAAATCTTTACGTCTTTTATCTACATAACTTTTTTGCATAGACTAAGCTTCTCTCATCCTATCCAGGATTAGCTCAATCTTCTCTATGGATTCTCTTACCATATCTGGACCAAGGACCAATCTATCTTCGGTCTCTAATCAACATGCTAGTGATTTGCACGGCCATCCATACAGAGCTTTGGAAGGTGCCATTTGTATACTAGCCTCATAACTGTTATTATAGGAAAACGCAACCAAGTGCAAATGGTTTTCCCACGACCCACCGAAATCTAGTACATATGCTCTCAACAAATCTTCAAGTACCTTATTAACTCTCTCTATCTGCCAATCTGACTGTGGATGATAAGCATAGAGTTTGCATCCTCAATCTCTTTGATCTAAATTTCATAATCTCCAATGATGTTGGAAGAAGAAGGATCTCGCAAACAAGAGTAGCAACAATGAAAGCAAGAGGTGTAGTCTTTGAATGAGAAATGACCAGACAAGGGTCAATAAGCAAACAAGCAAAAATAATAATAATAATAATAATAATAATAATAATAATAATAATAATAATAATAGAAGGATTACATGGGAGTATGCATACAACATGTAACAATGTTTCACTAGAGCAGTAACTAAAAAGAAGGGGTAAAATAGTACATAAAAAGAAAGAACCCTATTTTTTCTGTGCCTAAGTCTATCTTTAAACCACAGTAAGTGGGGATGTCCCAAGGGAAGAGATTCACTTTCTGAGGTGGAGCCCCACTTGTGCAGTACAAAATCTTATAGCACATCTCTCTCGTGAATAACTCGTGTAATTTTAGATAAAATCCTTGAGTATCTTTTCTTAATTGAGTAATAATCTTCTTCGGTTCATTTTCCCTCCTGTGTGCCAAGGTCGTCCTCATCAATAGTCTCTCTGTGGCCTTTCTTTCTAAAATCTAAAATTGTTGAACTAAACTACTTCATTCGCATGACTTTGACAAAAGGGGCTTACCAATTCTTAATGTTTTTACCTAAAAGAAGGAAGCATAAATTAAAACACTGAGTAACAAATGTACATAATAATGCTTTCATTAATAAACTTCAGTGTTTGCAAAATGTCATGCAAAAACACATGTAGTACTATCATAGCAAAAAATATTTTTCCAGAAAAGGGGGGAAAGAAAGAAACTTTATAACCAAAGAGCTAGAAGGTCCAAATATTTACTTCCTTAGTATTTACTTCTGCAATATTCATAGATCCTGGTGGAATAGCCCTAGACTATATTTTTGAAGTAGTAGGGTCCTTGTATCCAACGAAACCATCAAATATATATTCAGCATGCGTTCCTTCAGAGGGGGAACTAGGAAGGTCATCACGCTTCTGAACCCATTTCCATCTACAGTATCCTGGGCCTGTTTGATAAGATCTAGTTTTTTCAAGAAACTCAAATCGACCTTTGAGTCCTCTACATAGGGATTATCTGCAAAGAACTGTCTCTTTATGTAAGGGTAAATACTAAAGAGAACACTATGGGTGATTTTGTCCAAAAAAAAATTTCCTATGGTAAACTTCTATTCCAATCTGCTTACTTTTTTCTTCAGCCGCATGGCATCTTGTTCCATATCCTTGACCTTCTTTGAAGACGCCTCCAGTTGTGCTTTGTAATCCTCCTCCCTTTTATTTCCTACTTTCATGTAAATAGAGGCATCCTCCAAATCCCGTCTCAACTGCGAGTTGTCTTGCTTCAACTTTGAAATTTCTTCCTAGGCAGTCGTAAGGGCCGGCTCCAAATTACTAGGCCTATCATGCAGTTCTATCCCGAGGGCAATGACCGAAAAACACAAAGATTACACTAAATAATAATGCACCTGAAACCATAACTAGATAAAAGCAACATTATAATATATTAACCTAGAAGCCATAACCGCGCAAGTCTGAGAAGTCTTCCTCGGAAGGCAAATTGGAAGCAGGTAACGGAGAAGGGAATGGTGCGGTATAGCCGTTAACGAGTAAATGACCCATCCACTTCACCAGGTCAGACACTGCACCCTCTCTAGAAATGACCAGGAAGTGTGATGAGGGTGAAAGCGTGCTAATGGGTGGCATAGGAGCCGCAGTACCCGTTAAGGAATTTAGGGGAGAAGGTGGAGGGTCGTCCACCCTCAATTGCTTGTGTGCACTCTCATGTGCAGAAAGGTCTCCTCCTTGTCTTTTCCTTTTACCTTTCTTCTTCTTCGAAGGAAAAGCAGCAGCAAGTGACGACATTGAATCTGGGTAGTAAAATAGACAAAGTTAATACATACAAACCTTTAAATTTTAACGAGTCTAAATGGATGATAAATAACTAAAATATATATGTATATATATACCACGTGGAGTAGAAATGTCAAAGTCATATGTAAAAATGGATCTAGAAAAATGATGATGCATGTAGAGAAAATTATGTTTGCACGGTAAATCTTTAGTAAAACGGTTTGACCCCTTTGCGGACATTATAAATTAGCTTTAATGTGTCTGCCTTAGGCTGTGAAAACGGCTTCTTTTTCAGTTTAGTGAAGTCAGGACGATCCGCTAAAAGAGAAGAAGATACAAATCAGAAAGGAAGTTAAAAGAAAAAGGAATATGAAAAAGAACGATTGCAGCACCAGGCTCTTGGATGGAAGAAACGAAACCATCCAAGTTAGAAACAAAAAAAACCGATCCGCCCATCGATAGGTTTTACGAGGGGTAGAAGGAAAAATGGGATTTTGTAGCTTAAAAAAAGCAAAATCCTATGCACCTCGAAAAGCGGTTCTCCCGTATCAAATACAAAAGGGCCGATTCAATATAAGAGGGAGGAGATGGATTTTCGGCATACAAAATGTATGTGTAAGCCAGAAGGTAATATGAAATCGGGGCTAATTGAATGGGAGATAAGCCAAATGCCTCAAGCCGTTCCTTGAGAGGAGGGTGGAGAGGCAAGTAAAGGCCACATCTGATATGCTCAGATGATGCCGAAACATATCCCTCATTGGGGAAATGAATTCGATCAAGGGGCAAGGGAACCCTAAATTCGTAACCAGTAATCCTAAATCTAGCCAAAATCCCCTCCACCCAGCTTCTTTCACTAATGGCCAAAGGCAACTCAACAAAGGAAGGAACACGATCAAAGGAGCAAGGACGATCGTTGGAAGCTATTAATAACTATTCTAAATAGAAGAGATAAATTACTCGTAAAATAACGTCAATCAACCCGAAAATAATAAGAAATAGGGTTTTCATTACGTTCTAAATAAACTAATAAATGAATCCCAATCAAAGATTTCATTAATCAACTTAAAACAAGATCATACAAATAACCACTCGAACATGAAACGAAAGCCAAATTAACCCAAAAATCAATTTAACAAGAAAGAAGATGCCTACAAAAGGAGAGGAGAAATTCGACTTACAGGTGAATTTAAGCCTAATTTGAAGAGAAAAAAATTCCTTGTATTGGTTTTTCTTTCTCGAACTAGTAAAAGAGGAGATGAGGAAGAAGGAACAATATTTATATGTCGGCCAATGAAATCCTGAACTTATATTATAATGAATACGAAAATCGATGACTGTTGGATATTGTAATGATAACTATATTTCATAAGAAATCATGTAAACTTCTTGGGATACGAAGCGACTTGCATGAAACGGTCAAAAAAAGCAACCAGCCATAATGGAACACATGTACAGAGCATTAATTGTAAACTGACAGATTAGACAACTCGAAAGTTGGATATGGATTGACAAGTCCACCCTAATAGGTATTAGCGCAACTTAAGGGACAAGTGTTACGTCCATTTTTTGAGTCGTGCAGTACGGCACGAAGATCGGTTAAACGATGAACTGCAAAGTAAAGTTAAGAGAGCCAAGCCAAAGCACGGCGGCCCGCTTAAAAAAGACGGGCTAGCTGAACCATGGAATAAGTGGTGGAGGATCAAAACACATAGCATAATAAACACACACTACAATTGTAAGACAAAGAGCAGATCGCATATCCTTAAGATGCAACTTGTAACATCCCCCACTTGGAGGCCCAAAACTAACGGCTATGGATGCTACAGTCATCCATAGTTATTAATCCTCAGTGACCAAATACGGTGATGTTAGATACATTGATATAACAGAAACACATGGATATGGGAAAAAAATTAAAATTTCGAATTAACATTCACATGCCATTTTCCAAAAATCATTTCAACATTCTTTACATAATCCCACAACATTAACCACGTTCAAAAAAATATAATTATTATTAATACGCTAAGAGCGACATATGAAGATGCCCCCTTGGTGACCAGAGTTTATAATAAGGCACTTAAACAACTTTTCCTTTACAAAACAACACAGCGGAATCAAAACAAACAAGAGCTCTAAATAGCTATACTGCCTCATGCACGTCACCGGGAGCTTATTCGTCTAATGAGGTACCGGAAAATCTCAACCCTCAGACTACTCAAAATCAATTGAGCACCCGAGAGTTTAAGGGCAAAATATAAACTTCAAGTCATACATAAATCTTTGTATGAATAATAATCTAACACCTCAAACCATTTAGATATCTAGTGAGACCACGCCACTTAGCAGAATGGGTTTTCCCCTCACTAGTATCCCATAATCTTTTTAAAACCATGTACTGTGCTCCTACATCCACAATGGTTAAAAACATAGTCATTTCAAAATATTATGATGATATACACACAAGTTAAAAAAATTTGGATTTCCCATCCCTTGTTCAATTGACTCCCTGTCATATTTATAGTTTCTACGATCACTATTAACCAATTAGCTTTCATGGGCTTACTGATAACCTGTAATTAATTTCTGGACTCCCTGTCATATATCATAGTTTTCATGGGTGCACTATGAACCTATTGGCCCCTGCCAATTAACTTATCAATACCACTCCTATGGGTTTAACTAATTTATAGGTTCTTCTGAACCTTTTGGTGGCTCTAATAACTTCTCTCTTATCCTAATTTTCATGGGTTGACTAGGAACATATAGACAACTGTCAATAACTTAATCCGGATATAGTTTTCATGGGTGCACTACAAACCAATTGGCTCCTGCCAACTACTCTTTATAACATAGTTTTCATGGGATCACTATGAACCTATTGGTAACTCCAATAACTTCCTAATCATAGTTTTCATGGGTGCACTATGAACCTGTCTCCCTGACAACTTCTATATTTAGGCATCCTATATTCTAGTCTTCCTGAACTCCTGGATTCAATTCTATTCATTTAGAATTTTAATAAATTTATATTCACTACTGGGTAAACCTAGCTGTTTCTTCTGTCCTTTATCCCCAAAACACAATTATGGGTCCGTTATAATGTGAATATATTTATATTTGAAGAAGCAAACAACATAGCATAACAATACCACTCCTGCGGGTTTAATATAAAACATAGTTGATCCCTTTAACCTATAATTTTAATCAAGGAAAGCTTCTTCTTAAAACCATTACAAGAAAACTCCTTTAATTTAGCCATGTGTCTCTCCTTTTAAAAAGTGAGTTTGGGTTATTAGTTTTGAAAAAAAAACCTTTTGACTCCTTCGAATCCTTGCTTTCGACCTCACTGGATACCATCTTTCGAAAGCATAAAAATCCATTTTCCGAACATTAGGACCCTGCCTTTCGAACACTTTAAAACACTCTTTCGAAACCTTTCGAATGTGTTAAAGTATTAGCATTTATCTTTAGAAGCATAGCTTCGAAACCAGTTGAAAGTACCTATTTCGAAAACATTGAAAGTACCCCTTTCGAAAAATTTGGAAGTATCCCTTCTGAAACCATTGAAAGACCCCCTTTTGAAAACATTGGCTTAATACTTAAATTATTATTTGGATCAAGTGAATACAAATGAAAGTATCCCTTTCGAAACCATTCTTTATTATTTAAAAGCATTGGGAAAAACTTGATGGCGTCGGCATTATCCTTTCGAAAGCATATATCATTTGGGTAAAATAGTTCAA
Organism: Allium fistulosum; assembly: GCA_030737815.1. Taxonomy (NCBI): domain Eukaryota; kingdom Viridiplantae; phylum Streptophyta; class Magnoliopsida; order Asparagales; family Amaryllidaceae; genus Allium; species Allium fistulosum. Next base: position 1,283,567,299 of record CM060903.1, on the reverse strand, counting down.
GGTTGGCTTCGCAACCCATTTCGAAACCATTGCCTTCAAAACCCCTAACCCCTTCAAAAGCTATGGGAATTGGCTTATGTTTTTAAAACAAGGGTTACCTTCCGAAAGCAATGATATCTTCAATGCCTTTGAAAGGCAAAGCGGTAGAAGGGTTTCAACTTGGTCGAAACTACCCCTTTCGAACACTTAAATTTTGAAAACTAAGCAGCACCTTTGAAAGCTACTTCTTTAATTAATAAGGAGGCAACTCTCTTTCGAAAGCTAGTTAAAATTTACTTTTGGAAGCATCGGTCTTGATCCCTTTGAAAGCATATAAAGAAGCAGGCAAGCGCTTTTCTTTAGAAAACAAAACCATAGTACCGATCCCATCGAAAGCGACATTTCGGCACCCTACCTTCTGCCTTTCTCCAATCCACTACATACTAGCTAAGTGATACCATGTGTATTGGTTTCAGCTTCTTTGGTTTTGACCTGGTCGAAGGCGGAAGCTCTGGGTCGAAAGCTACTACCAAAGGAGGCGGAACCCGTTTTTCTGGGAAAAAGGTTGTTTTTACCGAATAAAGTAATTTCTTTGTAACTAACTTACCCACGTGTAAACTTTTGATTGGTTGCCTTAAACTTTTCAAATTATTTTACAGATAATCACTGTATTTTCTCAGATCTAAAACCAGATTAACTTTAACAAATAAGCCCTTCTCATTTAACAACAATTAAATCATTTAGGTCCTCCTTTCAAAATAATTTAGTTTCTATAATAAGCCTCTTAGTAAAAATCCCCAAAAATCATAAAAATTCACTTTTAATATGTTATCTAACATATATAAATTTCAGACCCAAATTCATTATATAATTACCAAAATTACTTTCTAAACCCAATAATACATATTTTCCTTTGAAAATTCATAACAAATTCTCCACGGCTTGGAAGATTCTAAAAATTTGAAACCCAACTCAAAAATCATGTTTACCCAGACGTAAAATTTTCCCATGCCATTCTAAAATCATTTGGTAGCGGTTTTTTCCCTAAAACTGTGCATATCACATATAAACAATTTGATTTTTAAATCAAACACGTTATGAAACCAAGCATATCATTATTAAAATCATCATAAAATGGATTAAATCATAAATCTGAAACCATATGATTGAAAACAAAATAGAGATGATTAGAATCATTATTCACCTTAGATTGGATAAGGAAATTAGAGATTTGTTTGAGATTGATTCCCTTAGCTTGATCCTAAGCTTTTATTTTGATTTCTCTTCTTCTTCTCCTAGTAATGGTCAGCTTGCTCTTTTCTTTTGTTTGCGTTTTTGCTTATGATAAAATGAACGTGAATAGGAGGCTAACATAAGTATAAGGGAGAGGTAATATGGGGCGGCTATTACTCTGATGCCTTTATATTGATTAACTAACATTTATCCATTCATAAGCCCATTCATCTTAGTAAGCACGACCACTAATTGATTAGAAAATCTCAATCCCCTTATCACTCTACATTATTCTATTTAATTTATCTAATTAAATCTTCTGGATAATGTTATTAAAAATAAGGGGTGTTACAGGATTCCCTCCTTAAAGAATTTCGTCCTTGAAATTCAGTGAGGATTTATACTAAACATTGCAATCATCTGTAACGACTCTTAACAACCATACTAGCCTATCTGACTAGCAACAATCTATATAAATCTAATATAGACATACCATCAAAGCAGATTAGGATAAGTATCTCGAATCATGTCTTCATTTTCCCAAGTACAGTCCTTCTCGTTGTCGCTCCACTAAACTTTCACCAACTTGACTGTCTTGGATCTCGATCTTTTCTCATCCCTCGCTATAACCCGAACTGCTGTTTAACAACTATCAAATTAGGCTCTACTACCAAGTCTTCCAACCTTGTAAGAGGAATACTAGTCTCTGGATCATGCACAAACTTGCGAAGATGAGACACATGGAATACATTATGGACACCTGCCATACTGCTTGGCAACTCTACTCTGTACGCGAGCTTACCAATCCTCTCTATAATCTGGAATGGACCAACATATCTTGGGGCTAGCTTCTCCGACTTTCCAAATCATATCACACCCTTCATCGGTGATACCTTAATGAAAACCCTGTCTCCTACTGAGAACTCTAGGTCTTTATGCCTCTTATCTACGTAACTTTTCTGTCTGGATTGAGCTTCCTTCATCCTTTCTTGGATCAACTCAATCTTCTTTGATGCCTCCCTAACCAAATCTGGACCTAAGACTAATCTGTCTCCTGTCTCCAACTGACATGCTGGTGATTTGCATGGCCTTCCATACAATGCTTCAAAAGGTATCATTCCTATACTAGTCTGGTAACGATTATTATAGGAAAACTCAACCAAATGTAGGTGATTCTCCCAAGCTCCACCAAAGTCCAACACACAAGCTCTTAACAAATCCTCGAGTGACTCTCTCTATCTGCCCATCCATCTGTGGGTGGTATGTTGTACTCATCTTGAGTTTGGCACCTAATACTTCCTATAGACTCTTCCAAAATTCGCTAGTGAATGATGCATTTCTATCACTGACTATGCTACTAGGAATCCCATAAAGTCTAACTATGTTCTTCATGAAAAAATTTGCCAAAACAAGTGTCGTCCTGGTTGACTTGAATGGAATGAAATGGGCACTCTTGGTCAACCTGTCCACTATGACCCATATGCTTTCATTTCCCCTATTCGACCTCGGCAACCCATCTATAAAGTCATTGGATATCGAATCACACTTCCATACTGGAATCTCTGAAGGCTGAAGCAATCCACTCGGCTTTTGATGTTCGGCCTTCACTTGTTGACTGTTTGTACACTGCCTAACCCATAAGCCAACATCCCTCTTCATGCCTTCCCAATAGAAGCTCCTCTTCATATCCTGATACATTTTGGTCCCTTCAAGATGAATCATAAACTTGGATCGATGACATTCTTCAAGAACTTCTCTTCTTAAGTTCTCCATTTGGAACACATAATCGTCCCTTATTTCTTAACCATCCTCTTTGGTCAAGGCTAAAGCCCTTTAGAACATCGATATATGATCCTACCTCAAGCCTTCTAATCCTTTCGGCTAATACGGGATCCTCTTTCTGCTTAGAAGCTATCCATTCGATCAACACTGGTCGAACTTCCAAACAAGACAACATGGCAGTACTTTGACTGGAACTAGCAGTCGATCTTAACTGCACACTACAAGTAGCCAAAGCTTCTAGACCCTTCCATTCTGCCAACATAGCTAACACCACATTCTGATGTTTCTTGCAGAGAGCATCTGCTACCTTATTTCCTTTCCTGGGAGTATACTCTATACCAAAGTCATAAGCAGCCAAAAACTCCAGCCACCTATGTTGTCGCATATTCAGCTCCTTCTGAGAGAATAAGTATCTTAAAGACTTATGATTAGTGTATAGCTCAAATCTCTCCCCTAAGAGATAATGTCTCCAAATCTTTAATGCGAAGATCACCGCAGCCAACTCCAAATTATGAGTAGGGTATCTCACTTCATGCGGTCTAAGCTGTCTGGATGCGTAGGCAATAACTTTACCCTTCTGCATCAATACTGCTCCCAATCCAGTTCCACATGAATCAGTATACACCACCAACCCTTGGTTTCTGCCTGGAACTACTAACACTAGTGCATTGGTCAATAAATGCTTTAACTTAAAGAATCCTTCCTCACATTTGTCGGACCAAACAAACATCACATCCTTCCTGGTCAACTTAGTCAAAGGTGATACTATCCGTGAGAAATCCTTAATGAATCTCCAGTAATAGCCAGCAAGTCCAAGAAAACTCCTGATCTCGGTTACCGTCTCTGGTCTCTTCCAATCATTGACAGCTTCGATCTTAACTGGATCGCCTGCCATGCCCTCCTATGAAACCACATGACCAAGAAACTTAACCTCTTTCTTCCAAAAATGACACTTGGAAAACTTCGCTTTCAGCTGATGCTGCCTCAGCGTCTCAAGCGCCACTCTAAGATGATCATCATGCTCTCTTTCGTCGTTTGAGTACACTAAAATGTCATCTATGAATACCAACACGAACCTATCCAAGTGTTCTTGGAAAACCCGGTTCATCAAATCTACGAAGAAATCAGGTGCATTCGTTAACCCGAATGGCATCACTAACCACTCATATGAACCATACCTAGTCCGAAATGTTGTCAAATTAATACTATCCTCTGCCACTCTTAACTGATGGAACCCCGTCACCAAGTCCAATTGAGAAAACACTCTGGCTTCACTCAACTGATCAAACAGATCATCTATTCTCGGTAAAGGTACCTATTCTTAATCATCCTTTTGTTCAACTTACGATAGCGATACACATCCTTAACGACCCATCTGGTTTCTTCACAAACACCGCGGCCACTCCCCAAGGCGAACTGCTTGGTCTAATAAAATTCCTTCCTTCTAGATCCACTAGCTACACCTTCAATTCCTTCATCTCAATCAGTGTCATCTTGCTAGGTGGTCTACTAACTGGTTTAGCTCCTCGCACGAGATCTATCTGAAACTCAACAGCTCATTTTGGAGGTAGTCTTATGACTGGCTCAAAGACATCTGCAAACTCCTTCGCTATTCGAACCTGACTTAGCTCTTTTCCCGTTTCCAAAGCCCTTAACAAAGCACAAACACTTCGGTTGGAATTCTTTACTGAGAAGATGATTCGGTTATGACTATCTGGGTGTCTCAATGATATTTCCCTATCCTGGCAAAATATTCTAGCCTCATACTTACCCAACCAATCCATACCCATAATGATCCTGAAATCTACGAAATCATAAACATACGGACTGCACGCAAACTTATGACATAACAAACCAAGTTCTAACTGGTCACATCTCATCCCTAGAGTTGCATACCCTCCTATTGGATTTGCAACCCGTAAGGAAGTAACAAGGTATATGGGTTCTATGCATAATCTATCAACGAAATACTATGATATAAATGAATGTGATGCACCGGTATCAAACAGTACCCTAACTGGTATACTCTGAATCAAAAACGTACCTTCAATCGTTGTTTTCCCTTTATCCGCGGCAGCAGGCCTAGAAGAAGATGATGTTCCAATAGCAAAAACCTTCCCTATGTTCGCCCTGACTGGCTCTGAACAGTGGTTCTTATAATGCCGAACTTGGTCATAGTTGAAGCATTTCACATTCTTTTTTTCTGCAGGTTTCTTTCCCTTTCCCGACCGGCACTCGTGAGCATAATGACCCTTTTTATCACACTTGAAGCACACTAAATCAGCCTTTGCCTTCTTGGCTGCATCTCCCTTTCGGGCTCCCTTCTTCTTAAAGAACTTCCTCTTCTTTTCTCGAGGACCCTAGGACTCAACTGGCTTCTCCCTAGCACAAACAGCAAGCATCTTCTCATGGCGAATGGCCATCTCCACGACCAAATTACATGGATCTCGGATATGTGGCGGGGTTTCCCTAGTAAGCTCGGGCCTCAGTCCCCGAATGAACCTTTCATTTCTTCTAATGTCAGTATCAATTGTAGCATATCCATAGCGGGACAGTTCATCAAACCTATTTGCATACTCAATAACTGACATATCTCTCTGAACCACATCCATGAACTTCCTCATTAATGCCGACTTAGCAACCTCATATAAAAACCTCTGCTCAAATCTCCTTCTAGAATCATCCCATGTCAGTTCTTCCTCCAGAATTCTGGCAGTCACACTATTCCACCAGTGAAGCGTTGCCCTTGCAATTGCCTAGAGGTCGGCCTTCTCTTTTGCCCATCATCCAAACCTATATCAGCGAAGATCCTCTCACAATGTAATAACCAGTTCTCAACCACAATGGCATCCTCTGTTCCAACAAACGACTTTCCACCTAAACTAGTGTAGTCTCTTCTTAGTCTAGCATAATTATTCCGAACTAGAGTCACAGGATTAGCTCCTCCTACATTACCAGCAACTCCAGTAGCAGCACCTGCTTGCATCAGATTAAGAAAGAAATGATACATCATCCTCACATAAACTAGTGGAATTCCAGACCCACATTGGCTTCAGCATTTTGGTTAACATTAGCCTGTCGACCTTGGTTCCTTCGAGTATTAGGTCGAGCATTTATGTTGGTTGTGGTGCTTCTCCATCAAGATTTCCTCTTCCGTTTCCTACTTCCATATCTTCTTTCTCGTAAATCTGCATACGAGCCTTAGTAAGATACAAAAGAACAGTCTAAGAGAGAGGGGAATACGTACTTATATATATATATATCAAATACAAGTACGTGACTATAGCGTTATCCCAAACCCCAATCACATTTCTGATTCACTGGATTATGTTTCAAAAGATTTAAGGTATAATTTCTTTTAAAGTTTCATAAACCTATGCTTTGATACCAACTTGTAAAATCCCCCACTTGGAGGCCCAAAACTAACGGCTATGGATGCTGCAGTCATCCATAGCCGTTAGTCCTCGGCGACCAAATACAGTGATATTAAATACATTGATATAACAGAAACACATGGATATGGAAAAAAATTAAAATTTCGAATCAACATTCACATTCCATATTCCAAAAATCATTTCAACATTCTTTACATAATCCCACACCATTAACCACATCCAGAGAAATATAATTATTAGAAATACGCCAAGAGCGGCATATGAAGATGCCCCCTTGGTGATCAGAGTATATAATAAGGCACTTAAACAACTTTGCCTTTACAAAACAACACAGCGGAATCAAAACAAACAAGAACTCTAAATTTCTATACTGCCTCATGCACGTCACCGGGAGCTTATTCGTCTAATTAGGTACATGAAAACCTCAACCCTCAAACTACTCAAAATTAATTGAGCACCCGAGAGTTTAAGGGGAAAACATAAACTTCAAGTCGGACATAAAGCCTGGTATGAATAATAATCTAACATCTCAAACCATTTAGATATCTAGTGAGACCACGCCGCTTAGCGGAACGGGTTTTCCCCTCACTAGTATCCCAAAATCTTTATAAAACCATATAATGTGCTCCTACATACACAATGGTTAAAAACATAGTCATTTCAAAATATTATGATGATATACACACAAGTTAAAACATTTTGGATTTCCCATCCCTTGTTCAGTTGACTCCCTGTCATATTTATAGTTTCTAGGATCACTATTAACCAATTAGTTTTCATGAGCTTACTGATAACCTGTAATTAATTTCTGGACTCCCTGTCATATATCATAGTTTTCATGGGTGCACTATGAACCTATTGGCCCCTACCGATTAAATTATCAATACCAACCCTGTGAGTTTAATTAATTTATGGGTTCTTCTAAACCTTTTGGTGGCTCTAATAACTTCTCTCTTATCCTAGTTTTCATGGATTGACTAGGAACATATTGACAACTGTCAATAACTTAATCCAGATATAGTTTTCATGGGTGCACTACAAACCAATTGGCTCCTGCCAACCACTCTTTATAACATAGTTTTAATTGGATCACTATGAACCTATTGGTAAATCCAATAACTTCCTAATCATAGTTTTCACGGGTGCACTATGAACCCGTCTCCCTGACAACTTCTATATTTAGACATCCTATATTCTGGTCTTCTTGACCTTCTAGATGCAATTCTACTCATTCAGGAGTTTAATAAACTTATATTCACTACTGGGTCAACCTAGCTGGTTCTTCTTCCCTTTATCCCCAAAATGCATCTATGGGTCCATTATAATGTGTGTGTATTTATATTTGAAGAAGCAAACAACATAGCATAACAATACTACTCATGTGGGTTTAATATAAAACATGGTTAATCCCTTTAACCTATTATTTTAATAAAGGAAAGCTTCTTCTTAAAACCATTACAAAAAAACTCCTTTAATTTAGCCATGGGTTTCTCCTTTTAAAAATTGAGTTTGGGTTACTAGTTTTGGAAAAAAAAAACCTTTCGACTCCTTCGAACCCTAGCTTTCGACCTCACTGGATACCGTCCTTAGAAAGCATAAAAATCCATTTTCAAAACAATAGGCCCCTGACTTTTGAACACTTTAAAACTCTCTTTCAAAACCTTTCGAATGTGTTAAAGTATTAGCATTTATCTTTAGAAGCATAGCTTCGAAACCAGTTGAAAGTACCCCTTTCGAAAACATTAAAAGTACACGTTTGGAAAACTTTGGAAGTATCACTTCCGAAACCATTGAAAGACCCCCTTTCGAAAACATTGGGTTAATACTTAAATTATTATTTGGGTCAAGTGAATACCAATGAAAGTATAACTTTCGAAACCATTCTTTATCATTTAAATGCATTGGGGAAAACTTGATGGCATCGGCACCATCCTTTCGAAAGCATATATCATTTGGGTAAAATAGTTGAAGGTTGGCTTTGAAACCCCTTTGGAAATCATTGACTTCAAAACCCCTAACCCCTTTGAAAGCTGTGGGAAGTGGCTTATGTTATTAAAACAAGGGTTACCTTCCGAAAGCAATGATATCTTCAATACCTTCGAAAGGAAAATCGGTAGAAAGGTTTCGACTTGGTCGAAACTACCCCTTCCGAACACTTAAATTTTGAAAACTAAGTAGCTCCTTTGAAAGCTACTTCTTTAATTAATAACGCGGCAACTCTCTTTCGAAAGCTAGTTGAAATTTACTTTCTAAAGCATCAGTCTCGATCCTTTCGGAAGCATATGTAACAACCCGGTTTTTCGCGTCAGTTTATAAACGACGATTTAATTGGTTAGACAATTGCAATTGGGATTTCATTCGAGTTGACATTCGTTTATAAAAATTGTCACGTGTTTTATCAGTTGTAAATTCTTGTAAAAATGGTTATAAGGAATTGTGGGCTATGGAAATTTAATTGTGGCCCATATTTTATTTTGAGGCCGTGCATAATTGTAAGGCAAATACCCTAATCCCCCATCTCAGTTCATTCACTCGAAACCAACCCTAAAATTATTGGAACGAAGAAAAAAATAGAATAATGGCGGCCCTCTTCTTCGTTCGTTCCTTCAATCTAAAAATTAGGGCTTCGTTCCCTTTGTTCCCGTGAGCGCTCGGCTTCGCTTGTTCGTGCTTGGCTTCGGCTTTGCACGCTCCTCTGTCGATCGATTCTGGTTGTTTGCTTGCGCTCGTTCGCAGCTGCTCCTTGGGGCTTCGGCGATTTCTCGATTCTCTGGCGACTTGGACTTTGGCTTCGACTGCTCCAAAACATCGTGGCTAAGGTGAGTGTTCTCGACACTCACATCCAATTCGACTTCTGTGTGATTTTTGTTCGCATTAAATTGTTTAATCGGCTGCTTGAGAAATTGATGCTCGCGATTTTGGATTTCTGGTATTTTCAATTTCGTAAATTTCTGGTTTTAGTTTTGTTGGCTTCGGCCATTCGATTTTGTTGAGATGCCAACTTTGCTCGATCAAATGAATGGTTCGTCTCTGCTTCTTATTGTTTCGAAACATCAGTGAGTAATTTTATTACTCACATCTATTTCGAATTCTATGAATTTCGTTTGTGTTAAATGGTTTGAGTTTGTCGATTCACTTTGCTCGTTGTTCAATTTATGTTGTTGGCTTGGGGTTTATCTAACTGCCTCTGGAAAGTTCGTTTTCGTTCTGATAACTTCGTAAATGCTTTCGATCTTGAGATATATGAAGCCATTGGGATTTCTGGATTTTTGTTTGCACTGCATCATTTGGTCTTTGTACCTGTGCACGTTTGTACATGCCTCACTAGTATACATGTATATTTTCAACTGTGCAATGGTTTGATTTTTCATATGCATTGCTTGGTTTTGAGTTTTGGTGGCACTTGAGTCATTCTTGATTATTGTTGCTACCTGGTTCAATTTTCTTACTGTCTCGTGACTCCGGTTATTATGTATTGACTGTTGGAATTTGTTGAGCTCACTTGAGATTACCCTGGGTTCCATTATTTGGATTCATGTATGGTTTGCAGTCCATTGTTCTTCGAGTTAGTGTACTGGGTCTTCATTCCATTTAGTTATACTGTGCATCTCTATGTGCTAGCGGCTTTGTTCGTCTACTGTCATCATGCATCGAGTCTGATCGTTGTTGTTGCTTAGTATCATGTAGTGTCCTGTCTCCTTATCTTTGGAGCACTGTTCAGATGCATGTTGCATTTATTTTGGTTTGCCTTGTATATTTCAGTGAGCTTTTGCATCACTGTATCTCGTGCATTGTCACTAGTATCATGTATTGTCCTGTCTCCTTATCTTTGGAGCACTGTTCAGATGCAAATTGAATATTGTTCCACTTCGATCTTAGTTCTGTTTCACTGGCCATTACGTGTTATATACATGATGTATTTCCTTTTTCTTGGAATTTGGCAGTTTCTATTTTAGTGGTACCTGGTTATACACTACATATTCATGTGTCATTTTTCCCTTGCATCTGTTCATCCCTGAGCACTTGCTGACCTGCTGCATACTTGTAGCTTGTAGTTGATTCTGGTATAGTTGCACATTTGAGCTTCTGTTCATCACTGGTCACTGATTAGTTGCTTTTGAGTTCCCTGTATTACTTCGTTCACTCGATCTTCACTTTTATATTTGTTGGTATTGTTTGAGTTCCCTGGGTCACTTTGTTCACTGGCCAAGTTCTTTACTTGATGTTACTTGATCTGTTTCACCGTTGTATCCTGATTCATTTGCCATGTGCAGTTTGTGATATATACCATTACTTGTGTACACATTTTGTATTCTCTTAGTTGAAGTTTTTCGCTGCTGCACTGCCTTGTTCTCGAATCTGATACATTGCATTGATGCCTTGTATCATTTGCATTTTGTCATTTTGCTTCACTGATGACCTTATTCTCTAATGAGGCTGATCTTCGTCTTTTCTGTTGAGTGTTGTAGTGCCATATCTTTGGTGCTCTCGCCTTCAGTTAGCTATTTCCCTGTGCCTTGGTTTGCGACATGTTGAACTTGTTTCACGTGTCGCCTCTGATCTTGTTTAGTATTGCTTTGAGTTGTTCTGTATTGGCGAGGCAGTACACGTTAGCGTGTACTGCAGCCAATCAGCATTGTTGTTTTTAAAATTGGCATTTCAATTGTTTAAATTGATTTGGATTGTTGATATGTTGTTTAACACTGTATAGTGTTATATCTGCCGTTCTCCGATTCTTTTATCGAGGAGTCGGGTATACGAGATTTTTGTGACTGTCGTCTATTCGACTATTTGATTATTATCGCTTCTGTGCATTAATAACTGAGTTTGAATTAGACTGACCCGTGTATTATTTTCTTTTGAATGTAATACTCAGGTCAGACCCGAGTTATTTCAGGTTGTAGATTTCTTTCTTTGAGTTGCTGTTCAGGATATGAAGACTTTTCACATCTTCTGAAGTTGTCAATGGCATTTTGTAGTAGTCGTGTCATTGTATAGAACGATATGTATTCATGTATATTAGTCGATAATGTACTTGTATATATAACTTCTAGAGTCGACAGTTGTAGTTGTATCATATGTATTGTGTCAACTATGTATTAACTGACATCAGTTATATATATATGAGACTTTTGTTTTTATCTGTGTTCCGCATTTATATTATCTGTGTTATTGTTATATCTAATGTCCTAAACTATTATGAACTATCGTGGTTTGTTTTATACTGATAATTGGAAATGTCGATGGGAGTAAATAAATAATAGATGAAAAATAAAAAGTATATACCACTCCTACCGAGATAACCAATATTAGTGTAAGGCCAATTACGAATGGTCGCTCCTATCCAGCCTTATTCTTCGTAATAATAGACAGTATTTCTTTTAATACTCTTTGTTATTATGAGCATAGAGGTGGGGCGTCACAGTTGGTATCAAAGCTTGGGGTTTATGGACATAAAATAGAACATAACTTGGATGGAACATATGTTACAACTATTAGTCGATGTTTTATTGTGATTTGAGTCAAAACTAAAGTTTTGAAATTTTGATGCAAGTTTTTAAATATCATTATTTAAAAAAAAATGAAACTGTGTTTTGTTGATTTGATTGATTTGCGTTCTGTTTATCAGAGTGCGCAGCGGAAACAGTGAAACTGTCTTCGCTGAGTACAACTGATAATCTTTTTGATTTAAAAAAATCAAAATACGAAATTGATATGAATTTCATTTGTTGTTCACTTAGCTGTAATTATTTTGTTTCTTTGAGAATTTCGAATCCGAATTGAGGATTCGAAGAAATTGCAGATATGTGATTTTTGTTGAAATTCCGCTGGCTTTCTGTTGTACTAATCATCTATTGATTAGATTTTGCTGTTTTGAATTATCTTCATTGAAGATACCTTCGAATGATTTCTTTGTTCATTCTGTAGTACGTGCAAAAATTTGAATTGCACGTTACTGTATTTATTTACGTTGAACCGATGCTTGGTAATGAAACGTATTTTGTTGCCGTTATTTTTATAACGAGATTTTTTACACCAATGCTAAAATTTTTGAAGCACGGTGTTTTATGGCATTTTGATGAATGAAAATTCACTGATATTACATTTTGATGTAAATTGTTTTGATGTGAATTGTTATTTTTACAAAATAAATAAAATTGTTTTCAGAAATTTTAACAGTTGCGCTTTCAAAAGAATGAGGAAGCGATTTAAACGTTTCAGCAAAATCGAGGACTATGACCCCTTTCTTTTACTGATTCGCTTAATTCCGGACTTGTCCGTTTGAGAATGTGAAATGTATTTTTACAAAATACACAATTTTCCACTTTCAAGGAAACGATGAAGAGAATCAAACGATTTAGTAAAACACGTGGTATGGGACATGTGCGTTTGCTATTTCGGTTAATTCCGGACTCGTTAATTGAAATATTTGATGATTTTGTGTGCTTTCGAGCCACTATGAGGACCTTCGGGTCATTTGTTGGGCTTTCGGGCCACTCTGCGGACCTTCGGGTCATTTGTTGGGCTTTCGGGCCACTCTGCGGACCTTTGGGTCAAATACCAGTACTAGACCTTCGGGTCACTCTGCGGACCTTCAGGTCAATCTGATGGGCGCCAAAATTATGTTGAGTACTTGGTAGGCTTCGGCCACTCTGAGATGCACGTGCGGCGAATTAAAAACTCGCCATCTGATGGGATCGATCCAAGCTTTTATGTTGATTTTCTAGTCTTCTTAATTGATTTCTAGATATTTGTTGTTTCTAATTATCTGCAGGTAATTAGATATCTGATGTTATGAGATTTAATTATCGTATCGGTAATTAAATATTTGTTGTTTCTAATTATCGCTTGTGATAATTAGATATTTGTTGATATGTGTTCTGATTATCGTTTTTGATAATCGGATATTTGTTGTTTCTAATTATCGCTTGTGATAATTAGATATTTGTTGATATGAGTTCTGATTATCGTTTTTGATAATCGGATATTTGTTGTTTCTAATTATCGCTTGAGATAATTAAATATTTGTGATTTGAGATTTAATTATCGCTTGAGATAATTAAATAATTGTTGATTTTAGATTTAATTATCGCCTGAGATAATTAAATATTTGTTGATTTTAGATTTAATTATCGCTTGAGATAATTAAATATTTGTTGATTTTAGATTTAATTATCGCTTGAGATAATTAAATATTTGTTGATTTGAGATTTAATTATCGCTTTAGATAATTAAATATTTGTGATTTTAGATTTAATTATCGCTTGAGATAATTAAATATTTGCTGATTTGAGATTTAATTATCGCTTTTGATAATTAAATAATTGCTGATTTGAGATTTAATTATCGCTTTAGATAATTAAATATTTGTTGATATGAGATTTAATTATCGCTTTTGATAATTAAATATTTGCTGATTTGAGATTTAATTATCGTTTTTGATAATTAAATATTTGCTTATTTGAGATTTAATTATCGCTTTTGATAATTAAATATTTGTTGAATTTGAAATTTGATTATCGTTTGTGATAATCGAATATTTGTTGATTTGAGAAATTAGATTATCATTTTTGATAATTAAATATTTGTTTCTGACTATCGTTTGAGATAATCAGATATTTGATTTGTCTTCTGACTATCGTTTGAGATAATCAGATATTTGTTTTGTCTTCTGATTATCGTTTGAGATAAGTAAATATTTGCGATTTGAAAATTCAATTATCGTTTTTGATGATTGAATATTTGCGACTTTTGAGATTTGAGCTTCGTCTTTTTCTCTGGCGATTCAGGTGAGTAATTTGATTTACTCACATTCAATTCGTGCTCTGTATGGGATTTCTGCTCTGTTTCTCCTTCTCTTTTAGTTGTTGGAACTCGATTGTTCTTGCTTTTGTTAGTCGTCTGATTTTGATCCCTGATTCCCACGATGTTGATTCTTTTGATTTGAAGCAGTCGAATCTTTTGATTTCTTATCTAATACTTCCCCGCTGACACTTGCTTTGCTTGTACATTCGACTTTGCCATGCTCTTTTGGTTGTTACCTTTTATCCATTTATTCACTATGATTGTGTGGACACAATTTCTTTAAGGAGGGGAGTCTGTAACAACCCGATTTTTCGCGTCAGTTTATAAACGACGATTTAATTGGTTAGACAATTGCAATTGGGATTTCATTCGAGTTGACATTCGTTTATAAAAATTGTCACGTGTTTTATCAGTTGTAAATTCTTGTAAAAATGGTTATAAGGAATTGTGGGCTGTGGAAATTTAATTGTGGCCCATATTTTATTTTGAGGCCGTGCATAATTGTAAGGCAAATACCCTAATCCCCCATCTCAGTTCATTCACTCGAAACCAACCCTAAAATTATTGGAACGAAGAAAAAAATAGAATAATGGCGACCCTCTTCTTCGTTCGTTCCTTCAATCTGAAAATTAGGGCTTCGTTCCCTTTGTTCCCGTGAGCGCTCGGCTTCGCTTGTTCGTGCTTGGCTTCGGCTTTGCACGCTCCTCTGTCGATCGATTCTGGTTGTTTGCTTGCGCTCGTTCGCAGCTGCTCCTTGGGGCTTCGACGATTTCTCGATTCTCTGGCGACTTGGACTTTGGCTTCGACTGCTCCAAAACATCGTGGCTAAGGTGAGTGTTCTCGACACTCACATCCAATTCGACTTCTATGTGATTTTTGTTCGCATTAAATTGTTTAATCGGATGCTTGAGAAATTGATGCTCGCGATTTTGGATTTCTGGTATTTTCAATTTCGTAAATTTCTGGTTTTGGTTTTGTTGGCTTCGGCCATTCGATTTTGTTGAGATGCCAACTTTGCTCGATCGAATGAATGGTTCATCTCTGCTTCTTATTGTTTCGAAACATCAGTGAGTAATTTTATTACTCACATCTACTTCGAATTCTATGAATTTCGTTTGTGTTAAATGGTTTGAGTTTGTCGATTCACTTTGCTCGTTGTTCGATTTATGTTGTTGGCTTGGGGTTTATCTAACTGCCTCTGGAAAGTTCGTTTTCGTTCTGATTACTTCGTAAATGCTTTCGATCTTGAGATATATGAAGCCATTGGGATTTCTAGATTTTTGTTTGCACTGCATCATTTGGTCTTTGTACCTGTGCACGTTTGTACATGCCTCACTAGTATACATGTATATTTTCAACTGTACAATGGTTTGATTTTTCATATGCATTGCTTGGTTTTGAGTTTTGGTGGCACTTGAGTCATTCTTGATTATTGTTGCTACCTGGTTCAATTTTCTTACTGTCTCGTGACTCCGGTTATTATGTATTGACTGTTGGAATTTGTTGAGCTCACTTGAGATTACCCTGGGTTCCATTATTTGGATTCATGTATGGTTTGCAGTCCATTGTTCTTCGAGTTAGTGTACTGGGTCTTCATTCCATTTAGTTATACTGTGCATCTCTATGTGCTAGCGGCTTTGTTCGTCTACTGTCATCATGCATCGAGTTTGATCGTTGTTGTTGCTTAGTATCATGTAGTGTCCTGTCTCCTTATCTTTGGAGCACTGTTCAGATGCATGTTGCATTTATTTTGGTTTGCCTTGTACATTTCAGTGAGCTTTTGCATCACTGTATCTCGTGCATTGTCACTAGTATCATGTATTGTCCTGTCTCCTTATCTTTGGAGCACTGTTCAGATGCAAGTTGCATATTGTTCCACTTCGATTTTAGTTCTGTTTCACTGGCCATTACGTGTTATATACATGATGTATTTCCTTTTTCTTGGAATTTGGCAGTTTCTATTTTAGTGGTACCTGGTTATACACTACATATTCATGTGTCATTTTTCCCTTGCATATGTTCATCCCTGAGCACTTGCTGACCTGCTTCATACTTGTAGCTTGTAGTTGATTCTGGTATAGTTGCACATTTGAGCTTCTGTTCATCACTGGTCACTGATTAGTTGCTTTTGAGTTCCCTGTATTACTACGTTCACTCGATCTTCACTTTTATATTTGTTGGTATTGTTTGAGTTCCCTGGGTCACTTTGTTCACTGGCCAAGTTCTTTACTTGATGTTACTTGATCTGTTTCACCATTGTATCCTGATTCATTTGCCATATGCAGTTTGTGATATATACCATTACTTGTGTACACATTTCATATTCTCTTAGTTGAAGTTTTTCGCTGCTGCACTGCCTTGTTCTCGAATCTGACACATTGCATTGATGCCTTGTATCATTTGCATTTTGTCATTTTGCTTCACTGATGACCTTATTCTCTAATGAGGCTGATCTTCATCTTTTCTGTTGAGTGTTGTAGTGCCATATCTTTGGTGCTCTCGCCTTCAGTTAGCTATTTCCCTGTGCCTTGGTTTGCGACATGTTGAACTTGTTTCACGTGTCAACTCTGATCTTGTTTAGTATTGCTTTGAGTTGTTCTGTATTGGCGAGGCAGTACACGTTAGCGTGTACTGCAGCCAATCAGCATTGTTGTTTTTAAAATTGGCATTTCAATTGTTTAAATTGATTTGGATTGTTGATATGTTGTTTAACACTGTATAGTGTTATATCTGCCGTTCTCCGATTCTTTTATCGAGGAGTCAGGTATACGAGATTTCTGTGACTGTCGTCTATTTGACTATTTGATTATTATCGCTTCTGTGCATTAATAACTGAGTTTGAATTAGACTGACCCGTGTATTATTTTCTTTTGAATGTAATACTCGGGTCAGACCCGAGTTATTTCAGGTTGTAGATTTCTTTCTTTGGGTTGCTGTTCAGGATATGAAGACTTTTCACATCTTCTGAAGTTGTCAATGGCATTTTGTAGTAGTCGTGTCATTGTATAGAACGATATGTATTCATGTATATTAGTCGATAATGTACTTGTATATATAACTTCTAGAGTCGACAGTTGTAGTTGTATCATATGTATTGTGTCAACTATGTATTAACTGACATCAGTTATATATATATGAGACTTTTGTTTTTATCTGTGTTCCGCATTTATATTATCTGTGTTATTGTTATATCTAATGTCCTAAACTATTATGAACTATCGTAGTTTGTTTTATACTGATAATTGGAAATGTCGATGGGAGTAAATAAATAATAGATGAAAAATAAAAAGTATATACCACTCCTACCGAGATAACCAATATTAGTGTAAGGCCAATTACGGATGGTCGCTCCTATCCAGCCTTATTCTTCGTAATAATAGACAGTATTTCTTTTAATACTCTTTGTTATTATGAGCATAGAGGTGTGGTGTCACAGCATATAAAGAAGCAGGCAAGCACTTTTCTTTAGAAAACAAAACCATAGTACCGACCCCATCGGAAGCCACGTTGCGGCACCCTATCTTCTGCCTTTGTCCAATCCACCGCGTACTTGCTAAGTGATACCATGTGTATTGGTTTCGGATTCTTTGGTTTCGACCTGGTCGAAGGCGGAAGCTCTGGGTCGAAAGCTACTACCAAAGGAGGCGGAACCCGCTTTTCTGGAAAAAGGCTGTTTTTACCAAATAAAGTAATTTCTTTGTAACTAACTTGCCCACATGTAAACTCTTGATTGGTCGCCTTAAACTTTTCAAATTATTTTATAGATAATTGCCGCATTTTCGCATATCTAAAACAAGGTTAACTTTTAACAAATAAGCCCTTCCCATTTAACAACAATTAAATCATTTAGGTCCTCCTTTCAAAGTAATTTAATTTCAATAATAAACCTCTTAGTAAAAATCCCCAAAAATCACAGAAATTCACTTTTAATATGTTATCTAACATATATAAATTTCAGGCCCAGATTCATTATATAATTACCGAAATTAATTTCTAAGCCCAATAATACATATTTTCCTTTGAAAATTCATAACAAATTCTCCACGGCTTGGAAAAAATCTAAAAATTGAAACCCAACTCCAAAATCATGTTTACCCTAACATAAAATTTTCCCATGGCATTCTAAAATCATTTGCTAGTGGTTTTTCCCTCAAACCATGCATATCACATATAAACAATTTGATTTTTAAATCAAACATGTTATAAAACCGAGCATATCATCATTCAAATCATCATAAAATGGATTAAATCATAAATCTAAAACCATATGATTGAAAACAAAATAGAGATGATTAGAATCGATATTCACCTTAGATTGAATAAGAAAATTAGAGATTTGTTTGAGATTGATTCCCTTTAGCTTGATCCTAAGCTTTTACTTTGATTTCTCTTCTTCTTTTCCTAGTAATGGTCGGCTTGATCTATTATTTTGTTTGCATTTTTTCTTATGATAAAATGAACGTGAATAGGAGGCTAACGTAACTATAAGGGAGAGGTAATATGGGGCGGCTATTTACTCTAATGCTCTTATATTAATTAATTAACATTTATCCATTCATAAGCCCATTCATTTTAGTAAGCACGGCCACTAATTGATTAGAAAATCTCACTCCCCTTATCACTCTACATTATTCTATTTAATTTATCTAATTAAATCTCCTGAATAATGTTATCAAAAATTAAGGGTGTTACACAACTGTGCCAATATACCATAATAAAGTGCAAAGATAATAAGGATAACAAAGCTACTCTGTCCAATCAAAAATCTACTCAATTGGACAAAACCCTAGTTGTGGCCTAGTTACATAAACTACTCACCAATCACAAATCTATCATACTGTAGGCCGAAAAGCCACTTTATCGCACAAATAGAATGCTCTAATATTTGAATAAACTTTGAAACTCCCACATATATGAAGCGACACGGTATGATGCACTAGAATTGACCGTTCTGAGCAGAACTAAGTAATTAAACCAAATAAAACTAAGCTATCCCATATCATCAAAATTCTAAGTACAGGAGCAAGCCATCTTAATTTGATAGCCTGCACTGCACTAATGCCTACAAAAGTGGGCTGAAGCAAGCCAAATAAGAAGAACTGCTCCCACTTATAAACTATTTTAATACCGACGGGAAAGGTCGCTTGCAAAGCTAGACAATTACGTCCCTATCAAAATCAAGTTTACGGCAACTGAACTGCGTCGGCACACTTTGGAAGCGTAAACATCATACTGCACCAACGAAAAGTCAGGACACAATGTCTGAACCCATCCTGGACCGTGTAACACAGTCACTTCGAACAGTGCTACCTTTACAACCTTGGACTAAGCCACAACCCCATGTTAGAATGAAATCAAGATAATAGGAACTGGCCTGCAACCTTAATATTCATCTTAAATTGGAAATGTGGCAAATCTACTTAAACGACTATATCCAAGCAGGGATGCAACACAAAATAAAACTAAAATCTAAATTGGTAGGCCTACGCCACAACCTTATATCACAGAACGAAGCTACAAGGATTCCCTACCATCCTAATGTGACATTGAAGAAATAAGACTGCACTACAATCCAATGTCAATGCTAAAGTTATGAAGATGCACTGCAATCTTGATGCAATGAGGCGGCACCACAATCCTAAAAGGTTTGTACCATACACATAAAGGTCCAAGGGATGGGGCAATGGACTAAAACTAATTCACGACCAAAACCGAGCCTCATTGCTCAAAAAAAGGAAGCAGCGTAGTCCTCCATACATAAGAATGGCTCAGAATATATTCAGATAGGGTGACCACCCTTCAAATAGCGTTGCAGTATCCCCTACCAAGCCATGCAACCCTCCAACATTGCACCATGCAAACAAGGAGCCGTAAATACAATCCACCCTCAAATAAGGATAGTTCACTACAGTAATATTATTTACACATCTGCGTAATACACAAACCCACTGCTTTGAAGGACCAGGGAAGGCTTGATCCATGCAAATTTGGGCATTTTCCACCTTAATTCCATGCGTTCCCACTTCAAAATCAAATCTTCCCACTAATGACAAACTTCCTGCCCAAAGACCCATTATTAATCCATATGTGCTTAAAGTAAACAATAGATGGATGGCATATGTAAAGATCTAACAGGGGAAGGAAGCACAGAAGGATAACTCCATCAATTCACCAAAAGACTCAAATATAAATAAAGAGACACTATAGCAGGGTCGGGGGACCTTTTCAAAATCCTTGAGCTAGGTCTTTTTCCTCTACATTCATTCACAAATTTCTATGCTGAAATACATGTACTCTCTTTCATAAAAATTATACTAGAGAGAAATATATAAATAAAGATTTGACCTGTGGATGTAGGATTTAGAGGAATCCGAACCACGAAAATTTCTGTGTCTTTACTTTCCTTGCATTTTTCTTATCATTCTAATATCATATTCTTTTCTATTTTATTCCTTATTTGAATGTAAATTAGACTTGACATTTTAATAAACAGTTGGAATGCAACTTCCTAGTTATGTAACCATAGGGCAACATAATTACTACTTTAACACAAATTTAATATTACTTAAATTTTCTTATCCATAATCACAGAATTAGATTACCCTATAATTACTTTGTGATCATCTTGGGAATGGTGAGACAAAAAATTTCACAAACATATGTGCATATAGGATTTAACAGATTAGCCGTAAATAATAGACATGACACTTAAATGGAAATAAATCGACATAAATTAGTGTCATGAATACAGTATTCCAATCACCAAAACGTTGTTCTGACCACCTTCTCATTACAACTCACAGAATAGATTTAGAGGGACGGGTTGCTGGTGCAAGTCGGTAATGGTAGATGGTGAAGTCTTCTCATTCATGCTCGGTGTTGACAAAGCGACTAGATATCCAAAGAATAATACCAATTCCAAGGTAATAGCCTTAGTCAATATATGTTTTCAATTATATTTTTCAATTCCGCTGTGATTTTATATTGTTTGTTCTTTGATATGTTTATTACAGGTTACCAAAACCAATGATCCGTACCCTAATGGACTTGGGTTTCGATTTAGTAGTAATTCGAGACCACTAGAGTGCGGGTTGTTGCATTTGGTATCAAAGCTTAGGTTAATCGATCATAGGGATTTGGATAGGCTGAGAGAATGTATTTTTATCTTTACCAATAATTATATATATATATATATTATATGCCTAACTCTATAAATTTCGACTATAAAAGTAGTTGCGACCATATTCTGAAAGGATGGATGAGGCAACTATGAGTTTGACCAATAAATAAGGTTAAATTTTATACACCTACACTGATTACCTCATGGAGTGTTGGTTGTACCATAAGGCATTGACCAAGAAGAGCATGAGCACAACATATAGAAGAATCCTGGAAGATGGATGTTACTTGACTCCTTTGTTGGGCCTAGGCTGCCTTATGATGATGGATTTCAATGGATTACCGATTGAAGATTCTCATTTCATCTATACAAATGGGAAATTAGAAACTACATGTTTCAAATATCCAAAAGTAAGGTATAGTATAAGTGGAGCAAGTTTCCTCAAAAAGGTGTACATTAACCACCACACGATGATGAACCGGATTTTTATGAAGATGAGTTATGATTTAGTAAGGAAGAAAGGACAATTAAAGCCCATTTTTGAGTCCAACCCCATGCGAAAAAATTTGATAAGAAGATTTTTGAAAATTCCTTGGAACATTTTCGAATGGGTTTTTCAAAGGATTTATTAGGAAGTTGTTATTTTATAAAAGCAAGGAAATTTTGAAATTTCTAGTTTAAAATTGGATGAGTTAAAAAGTTTTGATTTAAAGATTCTTGATAAAGGGATTTTTTTAAATGAATGAAAAATAGAGTTTAGGTTTGGCTCGATTATTTTTTTTACTTTTGTAAATTTAGAAGTTCCTTTTTGAAATTCTTAAGGGGTGGATAAATGGAAATGGTACTTGATTAAAATAGGGTAAAGAGAACAGAAAGGTAAGAACACCCGATAATTTAGATAGAAATAGCATTATGAATTTATATAAAAATAGGATTAGTAATCTAGTTAGAAGTAATATAGTAGAAAAGCAATAGGATAGGAAGAATGGATAAACTCCAGAGATATGGGGTAATTACGCATATATTTTAAATAGACGCTTAGATTAATGCAGCAATTGCTCGTGTATTTTGAAAGTCTTCTTCTTATGCTATTAAAATCCCTGCTAGGGTTGAAAGTGGAAATAGCATGAATAGTAGGAAAACAATAGGATGGAAGTTATCCTTGTTTACTCTAGTTTTCATTATTTAACAATATAAAGATGATTTTGAAAAAATTAGTTTGGTATAACAATTGGGTTTAAACATGACAAATATTTTGAGTTAAAAATCCTACTTTTAAAGAAGTAAATTTCTGTTGTAGAAATTTTTTCAAATGGGAAATTTTTCATGGCTCCTTTTGGAACCCAAGCAGTTTTTGAAGAAGGATTCTATGTTTATTTTCACAGATAAAAGTTTTGGATTAAGTACTTTATGACTATGAAGTTTTATTTTTATAAAAAAATGATGAAAAACCAAACCAATTTTTGATATGGAGTAGATAGGGTTGGCTGCCTAGATAAAATGAGGTAAAGGTCAAGGCTAGGAACAAAATAGCTATGAATGCTCATAGAATAGCAACAAGGAATCCACGTTGAATATAAGGAATATTGGAATGGTATCAAATAACAAGTTTGCGAGTCCTAGGATATACTCGCATGAAAGTTCAAGGATAAGGAAGGTAAATACCAAAGTTTAAGGATACTATCAAGGGATTTTGAGTGGAGAAGAAAGTAATAAGATGGCAAACATACATAAAGGATGTTAGTTGGCTCAAGGTTAAAGAAGGAAAGATAGATGGTAAAAGAGTTATTCCACCAAGCCAATTTTCCGAAGAGTTGTTCTAAATGTGCATAGTTTATATTTATTTCCCACTTCAATGTGGAAACGCATAATTTATCCCACAAGCGGGTATAATAATTAGAGTAATGGTGGACCTTATTTATTAGAAGCCACGGAAGTAAGAGGAAGAATGTGAGTAATAGTAGAATGACATACTAGAATTTCCATCTTAATTGAGAGAGGAGTGTTAGGGCCACAACATCTTTAACATCGGTTGATGATGGAGGGCGGCTTCTAGCAATTGGTTTCTTTTAGGTTTTTGGGTTGTAATTGCTAGTTGTCTCCCTTCGGATATTGAAAAAGCATACGATATGATATGAGATATGTTCCTATTTTATTACTATGTTGATGGTTTGGATGAGCTTTAACCGCTATATAAATATTTTGGGTAACAACACAAATAATGAAATCTCATAAGGACACTTAATTATCGATAAAATGTAGTTCAAGCTAGAAGTGAATTAGGAAATCAGGTTAGCGACTAGAAATGAAGAATGCTTAGATCTCAAAAATTTATAATTTTGTAAAAAATAAATTTTAGCAAGTGGAGGATGGGGAAGGGTTGTTGAGAAATTATGGGTCACTATCCCTATACCTTAAAATCTAAAATTTATAGATAGGCTTATGTTTCATTATTTAGGAGTAAAGGGAAATGTTCCTTAAATCTAGGATTAACTGCATGAAGTTAGGATCAATCCTATGCGTTAACTCATTGATCGAATTCCAATCACGTTAAGATGTGGCTTGATTTGTATTAAGGATGGAGCGACAAATGTTTTGAAAAATTATATTCGAATGCTTTTGAAATTTTTTATTTAAATGCTTTTGAGAAGCTAGGTTCAAATGCTTTTGAAATTTTTTGTTCAAGTGCTTTTGGAAACAAGTTGGTGTTTAAATGCTTTTGGGAATTCGATTATCCAAACTATTTTGCAAGTTCGATTGAAAGGGGGAAAAGGATTTTTGACAAAAAATGAAAAATTCCAATTTTCCAATGCCACATGTTTAACATACAGAAGGTCTAAAAGTGACGAAGGATCATGCAATATGGAATATTAACTAAATTATCTACTAGTGTGGAATATAAATATAAAAGTAAATAATAAAGTAAATGACACCAGAGATTTTTATACTGGTTCGAACTTCCCATTCTACGTCCAGTCCCAGACTCCTTCTGGAATTCAACTATCAACCCTCACTTAACCCGAAGGAATAGGTATTACGCCGCCTGAGCAACCGAACAGGACTTCAACCACCTAAGCAACAGAATAGGACTTCAACCGCCTGAGCAACCGAACAGGACTTCAACCACCTAAGCAACAGAATAGGACTTCAACCGCCTGAGCAACCGAATAGGACTTCCAATACAAATAGTAAAATTGTTTCTGACTGAGTATGCTCTTGAATAGCACTGATAAGTCAATAACGTACACCATCCTAATAACTTTCTCCTTTGTGGTATATCATGTAATTCGTGAAGATAGGAAGTTTATTAAATCACTAATGAAGTTTGCTTGGATGTACACGTGATTAGAATGAAATATTGAATGCAAATAGCAATATAGTTTAGACAATAAGAATGAGAAGTAGAATCAGAATTATTGATTAAAACTATGGATTTCATGGCTATTTATAGTGGTTAAGAGTTGAAATCGTTCGTGAAAGGTAGCCATAAAAGTTTTGGAAGAAACTCTTGAATCAAGAGTTTCTTCTATTTGCTGAATTGAAGTGTCTTTCCAAAATATAGCCGTTATGAAGATTCAGCCATCTGAATAGCACGAATCAGCCAGCTGAATGGATTAGAATTTGATCCAGCAAGAAAATAGTGCAAAAACGACCCAATTCAATGGATAAGTATGCATGGTCAGCCGTCTGAATATTCAAAGTAAACTATGCACATGCACGGAATTCAGTCGGCTGAACCATGATATTCAACCGGCTCTTTTCAGTGTTTTGTTGCATATCAAATTTTCTGAAAGAATTTTAGCATATGAATATGTTATAAAAAAACACTTTAGCAGATGAACTATGTTTTGAAAAACTTTAAATTGCATGTGCGTGCATATACCACTTCGGAGAGATTTTAACATGAATTTACTACTAAACTTAGACCTTAGGTTAAATATATTGCTTTAAGCTTCAATCCGGAATCTAGTCTGCAAGTTGTTAGATTATTTCTCGAGTAAAAATAGTATCTTCTCTTGCAAATATGGTTAATTCATATAATATTTACTTATATAGTTTTTGTTTGCGCCAAAAATGGTCACAAACCCCAAAAGTAGTGAAAGCACCAGTGTTTACATGCAAAGCCTCGATATCCAAACACAGATTATAGATCCAGATAAAGTAGAGAGTAAAAGTGAAGAAATAGAAAATATAAACTGAGTAAGAAAGTAAAGAACACAAGAAATTTATAGTGGTTCTGCTATCTCCGGCCTACGTCCACTTTGACTTGATCCTTTTATTTCGTTTATATTGTGATTACAGTTACAATCCTTTGAATATCAATAGCCAAAAATGGCAGAGTCTAACCAAAGAGAAGAAGATAAAGAGGAGCCGAGAGGAAAAAAAACCCTTTTAGTTGTAATGTAGGTGTTGTTTATAGGTGTGGATCTGGAAATATCTGCCTTAAATCTCGGAATACTCCTTCTCAAGTCCAGATGGACCCACATGATCGATCTGGAGTCATTTGGGATCAATCCATAGTGAGTTCGTATCGATCATAAACTGCTCTGATTGAGCTATGATCAATCATGGATATTCCCTATGTGTTGTGCAACATGTTGTGAAAATCTCATTGCATTTGGAGTTGTAGATTGTGAAATATGATCGATCCAAGGTCGAGTTTGCAAGTGTAGGCTGAAACTTTCGTATCCATCACCTCGTATCCATCATTTCGTATCCGTAGATAATGCGCTCCTTAATTCTCACATCGATCCAAGTCTTGTGTTGTGATCCATGTTTTGTGCTCCATTCCTTGACCGCTTCTTTCGTATCGGTCGATATGAATGATCGATACGAAATATGCCTCTGAATCCATCCAATGCCCTGGTTTTTGCATCGATCCAATGTGCTTTGGTGAATTATTATTTTTGTATCGATCTGACGCCACCTTCAATCGATACGAATTGGATCAATACAAATCTTGATCGATATGAAACAAGATGCAAAGTGCGCTATCAATACCCGTATCCATCGTGATGTTGTTTGATCGATACGAATTATATCGATACGAAAGCAACGATCCACATCCATCAACCTATATCCATTGATCCATAACTACTGATCCATCCAGCCTGAGTAGCGAGTTTAGTTGTGCACATTCGTATCCATATGATCGATACGAAAGTATCGATACGAAATGGTTTTCCATGAACATTGATCGATCCATAACTTGAGCATATGAACTCCGATTGACCTGAAATTCGAAGTGTAGCCTCATCGGACCTTGTGTATCATTCCTTATCGATCTCGCCTCGATTGGAGCTCGGTCCAACTTTGGCGGTATCGATCATAGCTTGGTTTTTGATCGATCTCTGATCCTGATAACCATCAACTTGTTGATATCCTAGCTTTGACCAAAAAGCAGGATAACATTTTCCCCCCAAATCAAGCCTTGCGGTAGGAAGGCGTGTTTTGAATAGCTGTAAACCTGTGACCTGCATTTTAATTCATTGATTCTCAAGGTCATCATTCATGGTCGTTCAAGACCGTTAGTTAAAAATGAGGTCGTTCAAGGCAGAGTTTTCATTACGAGATTAGCGGTGGTCGTTCGCGACAGATAGTCGTCCACGATGGACGAGGGCCATGTGTGGTCGAGTGTCGTTCAAGACGAGGTGAGATCGTTCAAGATCACGTGCCGTTCAAGGCGTGACATAATCATTCAAGATCAAATGTTGTTTGAAGCACAATATGATAGTTTGAGATCGGATGTCATTCAAGACGTAAAATGATCGTTCGAGATAAAGGATTGTTCAAAGCAAATGATGATCGTTGGTGATCGAATGTTGTTCTAAGCAGAGGGTGATCGTTCGAGATCGAGTACTGTTTATGGCGGATAGTGATCGTTCGATATCGAGTGCTTGTTCAAAGTGGAATTTGATCATTCAAGATCGAGTGCTTGTTCAAAGCGGAAAGTGATTGTTCGAGATCGAGTGTCGTTCATGGCTTTAGATAGGCCCAATCCACTTGTTGTTTCTGACGAGAGGGCTTGCTTACATTATTCTATCTCTCCTATCAGGGTGAGATTTTTGGATTATCATTATCATATTCCACGTTCGAGTGGGTTCACAACCATATAATTCAATCAAATAAATAAATAGAGTTCAAAATGTCCACAGAAAATAAATGTCCAAACAGTGCAGTGTGTGTGCCTTTCGGGGCGTGACGGTTTATCGTCATCTTAGAGCATGCCTAGGGACCGTTCGTAATCCCATACATGTGTAAGTGACTTAGCCATTTTATTGGAGAAGCATGATGAAAAAACCTGCTATGTGGTCAAGGTTCAAGTCCTGAACCTACACCTTATCATCACGTTCAACTAATGATGAGGCGTGACCCCGATCCAGGGTTATTCCTGTTCTCTAATGGTGCAGGCGGGGGTTGTGCCTGTTCTACCTCTGCTCTCCAGGCTCTTACGTACTGTGATAGCCGGCCATTCCTGACATGATCTTTAATTACATCTTTCAGATGCCTGCAATCATTTGTATTGTGCCCATTTAACTCATGGAACACACAATATCTTCTCGATCTCCTTCCACTATCAACAGGCTCTCGCCTCATTGGCTTGCGGTAGGGAACCTGCCCCCGGGTTTCCAAGTATATTCATTCGAGAGTTTGAGTTAGTTCAGTATAGGAGGAGGATCTCGGTTACCACTTAGGTTGTCTCGGTACATCGGAGCTATCAACAGCTTTTCTCTTCCCGTTGTTTGCCTTGGACCCTCCTTCAGACGGTCCCTTATCTTGAGTAACATTAACATCTTGCGTTTTGGCCCGTGTATCTTCTTGTCGCAAGAACCTGTCCGCCTCGTGGTAAAATTCCCCGAGGTTCTATGGTGGATCCCATGCTAATGAATCCTTGAATTCTATGTTGTCGGCTATTCCTAATACAGCCGCCATCAGTACCATGAATGGATCTGGCTGATCTATCGATGTCGTTGTTGCATTAAATCTGGTCAGAAAATCTCTCAAGGACTCTCTGACCCTCTGCTTTAGTTCCGCCAATGTCATAACATTTTTGGGTCCTGTGATGTGGACCCTGAATTGCCTCATAAACCGTTTAACAAGCTCGGTCCATGTCCTTATAGATACATTATCCAGCTGCCTGAACCAAAGTGCAGCCAAGTCAGTTAGATATAATGGAAAACATCTTGCCATTACCTCATTGGATGCCTCCAAGACCTCCATGTGCCGGATGTATCTCATCATATGTGTGGTTGGATCCAACTTTCCATCGTACATATCCAATGTAGGTAGCTTGAAGTCTGGCGGGTCCCTTGCGTTTCTAATTTTGGGGGTGAACGGGCTTCTATTCACATTCTCTAGATCCTTATTCATCAATCCTCTACCTATAATTTGTCTGATGATCTCTGCCAATCTGTCATTGTCATTCAGGGGCAGTCCTTGATTTCCTTCAGCTTGCCCCCCAAGTTCGCGAGGGAAATCTAGCACATACTCTTTATGTTATGATGTCTCCATGACAGGTCCAACATTACACGGGGGTGTGCACCCAAGTCTAGACCTATCCAAATTGGTAGTTGTTTGCTGATTAGGGGTTGCCCCTGTTGGACCGCTTCATCTGATTGTCTATTGAGTCCTTTTGGTCCGGCTCCATGGATCTGTGTTCTGGTAGCTCCTGCTGCTCCTGCATGTCCGAACTGTTCGTGAAGATTCTGCATCATCTCCTCCTGCCTTTACAGCAACTGTTCCTGCATGGAATCCACCATAGTCTGCATCTCGTCCATTATGATGTATATGGATGCCTAATCTTCTCCAGCTCTGGAGGAAGCCTCTTGACTTCCCTCTTGATGGCTCCTTTTTGGTAATGTCCTTCAACCTGATTGCCTAACCATAGCTTTAGATCCAATCCTTTTCCAAAGTAGTGGGTGCTAGAGTTCTCTGTGAAAGAACCAAAGTGTTTGCACCAAAAATGGTCACAAACCCCAAAAGTAGTGAAAGCACCAGTGTTTACACGCAAATCCTCAACATCCAAACACATATTGCAGATCCAGATAATGTAGAGTAAAAAAAGTGAAGAAATCGCAAATGTAAAATGAGCAAGAAAGTAAAGAACACAAGAAATTTATAGTGGTTCGGCTATCTCCGACCTACGTCCACTTTGAATTGATCCTTTTATTTCCTTTATAATGTGATTACGATTACAACCCTTTGAATATCAATAGCCAAAAGTAGCATAGTCTAGCCAAAAGAGAAGAAGAAAAAGAGGAGCCGAGAGAAAAAAGACCCCCTTTTAGTTGCAATGGAGGTGCTATTTATAGGTGTGGAGCTGGAAATATCTGCCTTAAACCTTGGAATACTCCTTCTCAAGTCCAGATGGGCCCACATGATCGACCTGGAGTCATTTGGGATCGATCCTTGATCGATCCATAGTGAGTTTGTATCAATCATAAACTTCTCCAATTGAGCTGCGATCGATCATGGATGTTCCCTATGTGTTGTGCAACTTGCTATGAAAATCTCATTGCATTTGGAGTTGTAGATTATGAGATATGATCGATCCAAGATCGAGTTTGCAAGGGTAGACTAAAACTTTCATATCCATCACCTTGTATCCATCATTTCGTATCCATAGATAATGCACTCCTTAATTCTCGCATCGATCCGAGTCTTGTGCTGTGATCCATGTTTTGCACTCCATTCCTTGACCGCTTCTTTCGTATCGATCGATACGAAATATGCCTCTGAATCCATCCAGTGCCCTAGTCTTTACATCGATCTGATATGCTCTGGTGAAGTATGCTTTTCGTATCGATCTGACACCGCCTTCGATCGTTACGAATTGGATCGATATGAATCCTGATCGATCTGAAACAAGATGCAAAGTGCGCTATCAATACCATTATCCATCCTGATGTCGTTTGATCGATGCGAATTATATCAATATTAAAGCAACGATCCACATCCATCAACTTGTATCCATTGATCCATAACTGCTGATCTGTATCCAGCTTGAGTAGCGAGTTGAGTTGTACACATTTGTATCCATATCGATCGATACGAAAGTATCGATACGAATTGGTTTTCAATGAACATGATCCATCCATAACTTGAGCATATGAACTCCGATTGACCTGAAATTCAAAGTGTAGCCTCACCGGGCCTTGTCTATCATTCCTTATCGATCTCGCCTTGATTGGTGCTCGGTCCAACTTTGGCGGTATCGATCGTAGCTTGGTTTTTGATCGATCTCCGATCCTGATAACCATCAACTTGTTGATATCCTGGCTTTAACCAAAAAGCGGGATAACAGTTGTCATAATAAATACATCAAAATTCAAGGTTCTAACATTCTCCCCCTTTTTGATGATGACAACTACGTAATTTTGTAAATATATAAAAGCAATTTACTCCCCCTGATTAAATACTCCCCCTATCAATCATATTCTCCCCCTTTGTCATCGACAAAAAGAAAAAGTAATTGATATGAGAAATATAAGCAATTTACATAGACATATAAGCATATAGATAGGAGAAGCAAATAAACATAAACATCATAAACATCAAACACAAATAAGCATATAGATATGTCATACATAAACATCATAGAAATAATAGCACTTCAAAATGTCATGAGTTAAATAGCGTAGCAAAAATTAAAATCTTAAAATTCTCCACTACCTTCCTCTTCATCTCCTTCTTCTTTCTATGTCGTCCAACAGAATGGTGCCGGATTTTCAAGAACTCCGGTCAAAGTGGAGCTGGAACAAGAGGCCTTTTCCCAAATTTTATTTAAAAAACTCTTGATTGAGTTTAGCTTTTTGTTAGTTTTAGAGACGTTCTTTTCCACATTAGCTAAACGTCGACCAAGTTTGCTTTGATTCCGTTATAATGTCAGAAGAGCTTGCTATGGAGGCACGTCAACATGAAGTTCTTGAATTTCGTCATCCTCTTCTTCTTGTTGAGGAACTTGAGAGGAGGAGGAAGCAATATTCATGTCTCTTGGTTGCGGGATTCCTTGATTACGGTTAGCGACCCATTCTTGATAGCTAATGATTTGTTGGTGTTCGGGACACTTAGAAAGACCAATTAAACTTAGAAACTTGGAGTTAAGCTCTCCAATTGTCATGAAATTGGAATCGACAATGAAAATCGAAAAATTTGTAGAATTCGCATAATGTAAGCTCCATAGTGAATCGTCCTGTAGCTTCTTTAATGATTGAAGATAAGAAATTCATCCAATATTATTTTTCCCCAATATACTCGTTGGGATGATTAAATAGCATATAAGGCTTGAAAATCCCTTTTGTAGACCTTTACGTAACTTCCCGTCCGAGGTTGTAAAGATCAAATAAGTGCACGATGGATGATTCTTGCCTTCGGACGTAAGGCACTATATTTTAAAATGGTTAAATCATCAGATAAGAAGAGATGAGATACTTCATCACGATTATACATGCCAACATCAACATCATCAATATCTAAGCATTCGAATGGACATCA
The DNA here is from genome assembly GCA_030737815.1 of Allium fistulosum. Taxonomy (NCBI): domain Eukaryota; kingdom Viridiplantae; phylum Streptophyta; class Magnoliopsida; order Asparagales; family Amaryllidaceae; genus Allium; species Allium fistulosum. The sequence continues at coordinate 1,283,535,490 of CM060903.1, read as the reverse complement.
TAGAATATGGCCTACTCGTTAAAGAGGTAAATAAATCTTTAATCCACAAACCAATGTCCATATGCAATCATCTTTGTTTCGGGGATCTTGGTGGTCGAGATTTATATTGGCAAAGAAAAGCTAATTAAAAGAGGGTAGATCTTAACATTATTGGAATCATACCCAATGAGCGAATCGAAACCGTGAGCTTCGGCTATTTCTCTAATCACGTAGCCATTGAAGTCGGGAAATTTCATGAATGCTCCTTCGAATAGCTTTGAATTTCTCATGTTATTGAATCTATTAACTGTTGTTTCATTGTATAACGAAGCTTGAATTTGGCTCTCGGAAGGTCCGGTTGTTGATTCTCGTGCCCTTTTTGATCTTGGAGCCATTTGGTTTATGAAATTGGATGGAAAAATTGAATTTTTTTATGAAGCTAGGGTTTGATTATGGGTTTATTTTGAATAGAGAATGGTTAGGTAAGTTAGGAACGAAGGGGTGGATAGGAATATGACGTAGGTTTAATTGTGTTTTTGCATAGAAATTCGTGCAAGGTTATATATATAAAAAACATATATCAGAAGGACCAACCGACTGAAAGGAGGGAGGCAGCCGACTGAAGTGGTCAGAAATACAACCTGCAAGTATATAATTCAAATTTGGTACAATTCAACCGGCTGACTGGGGGTACTCAGTCGACTGAATTCTGAAGAAAAAAATTAAATAAATATGAATTTTCAGTCGGCTGAACTCCTATGCTCAGTCGACTGAAACTATTGTTTTTCTGAGGTACAACTTATTCACTTAAATTGTTTAACCAACAAGCTACATATATATTTGTTTATCGAGCTTTTTTCCCATGTTAAAATAAATATAATTTTTATTTCAATAACATGTTACATATCCATATTATAATTTATTTCAAAAATATCATTATCAAATTCGCCACCGTAAACGCTTCAAATGTTTTTAATTTTTATATTCTTAATATTTTGAATTCTCTTAGGAAGGATTTCAAAATTTTCAAAAGTATCGCTTTTATTTTTCATAAATATTGTCCAGGTGTATCTTGAAAAATCATTACAATTACAAAAACATATCTATTATGATTTATAGATTGAACTTGAGTTGGTCCAAAAAGATCTAAATGTAAGAACTCAAGTGGTTATAATGTAGAAATAATTTTCTTTAATTTAAAAGTATATTGGTTAATTTCCCTAACTGACGGGAATCACAAATACTATTTACTTTAAAATTCATTTTTGGTAAACCTTTTACTAAATTATTTTTAGATATTTTGCTTATTGCTTAAAGTTTATATGACAAAATCTTTTGTGCCAAAACCAAGGATCATTTTATTTGGCTACTAGACACATATTTGTGTTATGATTAACTTTCATATTTAATATGTATATATTTCGTTCTCTTGTTCCTTCAAAGATTAGATTCTTGTTTTGATCAAATATATTACATTTATTTTCCAAAAAAGATATATTAAAACCTTTATCGCAAAGTTGATTTATACTAAGCAAAATATTTTTTAAATTTTTAACAAGTAAAATATTTGTAATAAGAGGTAAGTTAGATGTGCTGTCATTATTCACATCGCCTTTGTCAATGGTATAACCTTTGGAATTATCTCCAAATGTGACAGATCCTCTATCTGAGTAAATAATGTTAGTTAGCATATCTTTGTTTCCTGTCATATGTTTCGAGCAACCACTATCAAGTATTCATTTTCCTCTTTTCTTAGTTGGTACCTGCAAAAAACTATAGAGATGACGTCGGTACCCACTTTTTATTAGGGTCCTAAGAGTTAGATCTTACGAAACCAAACCCAAGAGGGTTTAAATTCCCTTTATAAGTAAAATTTTCATTTTTATGAGCTGAATTTATAAAAGACTTAATATACTTATTTCTAATCGAATTATTATCAATTTTTGGCACCCAAATCTTTATAGTATTTGTATTGCAAATGTACTTCTTTTGAGCGAAAACCTTTGGTTTTGGTTTTGCTTTTATAAAATTCTTATGTATATTGAAATTTTTATTTAGTGAAATGTTTTTCTTTGAACTAGATTTTGAGGAATTTGTATATCCTAACCCTTTCTTATTAAAAGTAGTTTGAGAGTTTTTAATAATTTCAGAGAGATTTTCTCTACCTTTACTAAAGTTAGAAACATTTTTAGTAATATTTTCTAACTCGGTTTTGAGACTAGTATTATTTAATTCAAGAATTTTGACATTTTATTTTAAATCATGATTTTCTGCAGCTAATGTCATATTCTTTTCTTTTTGAACTTCAATTTCATTTGATAGCATCGTGAGTTGAGAGGATACATTAAATAAAGATTCTTATGTTTAGACAAGTTCTTCTTCTAAAATTTTCTTTTCATCTCTGAGCATATCAACTTCTATTTCACTTCTGTTTAGTTTTTCTAAAGCATCTTTATACTTTCTTTTAACTTCTTTTTGTTTATCCAATAACTCTGAGTTTATATCAACTGAATCATCAAAAGCTAGATCACTTACATCGTTAGTCGAAGCCATAAAGTAGACATTGGCTTGTTCAGAATCACTGTGAGTGTCACTGTATGATAATGAAGACGATTCTGAATCATCCCATGTAACAGAGAATGCTTGCTTCTTCTTATACTTGTCCTTCTTATTCTTGTATATGTCTTTCTTTCGATCAGGATAGTCCTTCTTTATGTGACCCTTTTTGTGACATTCATAACATTCGAGATTTGAAACTAGTGGTTTGTTGGTGTTCTCTCATGTTGTTTTTGAATTTCTTATTCTTTCGAAATTTTAAAATTTTCTTAAAGTTCTTAGCAATAAAAGCCATGTCATCTTCATCTTCTTCTGAATCTTCTTGTTCGGCTTGGAATGCTATGGTCTTTCTATCTTGTGCTTGATTTCTTTTTGCCTGCAAGTTCACTTCATATGACATGAGATTTCCTATTAACTCTTCAGGTTTTATGGTTGAAATGTCGTTATCTTCTTCTATAGCTAAGACTTTCTGTTCCCATTCATCCGTTAAAAAGTTTAGGATTTTCGAGACAATATCAAAATCAGTGTATTTTTCTCTTAGTGCCAATAGTGAGTGATATATGTCTTGAAATCTAGAATATGTTTCATTTATATCTCATCCTATTTCATTCTGAAATTATGAAACTAATTTTTAAGCATAGAAATCTGCTTTGTTTAGCTTTGTTTGTTCCTTCATGTGTAACTTTAAGAGTTTGCCAAATTTCATAAGCAGTTGTACACATGTTAAATTAATTAAATCCATTCTTATCTAAAGCAGGAAATAAAATATTCATGGCTTTTGCATTTGAGGTAGCATCTATCTTTTGTGTGTTTGACCATTGTGCATATGGTGTAGTAGGTATAGTGTATTCATTCTAAGATACTCCAAGTATCATATCCATTTTCTTGCATATAAATTCTTATGCGAGTTGACCAATAATTGTAATTCAAACCGTTAAGTAGTGGTGGTCGTGCAGTGGATTGACCTTCAATAAAACTTGTGTTAGTGTTATTTTCCATATTAACTGAATATCAAATAATTGTGTTATGGCTATATAGTGACCTTGGTATCTGATACCAAGTTACAGTGACTAAGGATCGTGCAATATGGAATATTAACTAAATTATCTACTAGTGCGGAATATAAATATAAAAGTAAATAATAAAGTAAACGACACTAGATATTTTTATATTGGTTCTAACTTCCGGTTCTACGTCCAGTCCCGGACTCCTTCTGGAATTCAACTATCAACCCTCACTTAACCCGGAGGAATAGGTATTACGCCGCCTGAGCAACCGAACAGGACTTCAACCGCCTAAGCAATAGAATAGGACTTCAACCGCCTGAGCAACCGAACAGGAACTCCAATACAAATAGTAAAACTGTTTCTGACTGAGTATGCTCTTGAATAGCACTGATAAGTCAATAACGTACACCCTCCCTATAACCTTCTTCTTTGTGGTATATCATGTAATTCGTGAAGATAGGAAGTTTATTAAATCACTAATGAAGTTTGCTTGGATCTACACATGATTAGAATGAAATATTGAATGCAAATAGCAAGATAGTTTAGACAATAAGAATGAGAATTAGAATCAGAATTATTGATTAAAACAATGGATATCATGGCTATTTATAGTGATTAAGAGTTGCAATCGTTCGTGAAAGGTTGCTATCAAAGTTTTGGAAGCAACTCTTGAATCAAGAGTTGTTTCTATTCGCTGAATTGAAGTGTCTTTTCAAAATATAGCCGTTATGAAGATTCAGCCGTCTGAATAGCACGAATCAGCCAGCTAAATGGATTAAATTTGATCCAGCAAGAAAATAGTGCTAAAATGACCTAATTCAACCGGCTGAGTATGCATGGTCAACCGTCTGAATATTCAAAGTAAATTGTGCACTTGCACAGAATTCAGTTGGCTGAACCATGCTATTCAGCCGGCTATTTTCAGCGTTTTGTGGCATATCAAAGTTTTTGAAAGAATTTTAGCATATGAACTATGTTATAAAAAAAACTTTAGCAGATGAACTATATTTTGAAAAACTTTAAATTGCATGTGCGTGCATATACCACTTCGGGGAGATTTAACATGAATTTACTACTAAACTCAGACCTTAGACTAAATATATTACTTGAAGCTTCAATCCGGAATCCGGTCTGCAAGTTGTTAGATTATTTCTCGAGTAAAAATAGTAACTTCTCTTGCAAATACAGTTAGTTTTTACTTATATAGTGGTCATAATCAAAACATCAAAATTCAAGCTTCTAACAGGGTCGACGTGTTAGTGAATATGAGTTTTACTATCCGATAAGGGTGAAGGTATACTGAACATAGATAATAACAAGGGAAAATGTTATTTTAACTTTGGAATTTCTATTTCTATACCATGTTGATAGTGAAACAAAACTCGTGTTTAGGATAATTATGTTTTAACATCCAAAAATAAATATCCTTATGTATATTGTACTTGAAAATTTGGATAAGAATTGGAGGGAAAAGAGAAGGTTCCAAGGTACAATAGAATAGGTATCCAAATAAAGGTTGGAAATGTGATATTTTCCATTTAAATTCCTTTTTCGGCATATAAATCTATGAAAATTGGATTTTCAAAAATTTTGGATGTTAGAAATTGTGTGCTAAGTATTAGATGGTAGGGATTAGATGAAAATTGGTTGAACCAAACTTCTACATGCAAGAGTGTGGAAATTATTATGTGAAAAAGGATTTTTGATTTTTAAAAACATGCACATATAGAACTGCCGGTATATCTAGGTTGTTTGCACTATACTTTCAAAATGTTTTTAAAAGAATGCATTCATATAAGAGGCACTGATTTAGAAACATTCGGCATGCATGTCTTGTATGTTGTGATACTCCATGCACTTGTACATGTTTGGCTGTAAAAATTGGTTATACACTAATTGGTTGGATGGCTTAGATTGGTTGTGTGCTATGTTACATGATTCAGCCCTTGGGGAATTCGGGGACGAAATTCTTTTAAGGGTAAAATGTAACACCATGTAAAATTAATAAATAATTAATAAGGCTCCAAAAATGGAATTTGAGCAAACGACAGAATTTGGCCACTGAGCAACTTTCATGTGTGGAGTTTTGTGATTGGAGCTCAAATGAAGAAGTTATCGACCTTTAAAATTTCTAAAATGAAAATAATTAAATAATGACAATAGGAAACAAACACTATTAAATGTGGACCCCACAGTCGACTCCCTCCTTGGGTAGGTCGATTGCCTATATAGGAGCGGTCGACCGATCATATTGTGGCGGGTAGGGTTTGAACGTAAATGGACCGGATTTAATTTATTTAATCTAACGGTTATGGTTGATTCGAGAGCCTATAAATACATGCCTATCTCCTCATTTCTCTTTTCATATTTTCTAATCGAAGCATCAAAGCTCTACCATTATCCCTTCTCTACTATTCTTAAAAATTATATAATATTATACATATACAAATTGGAGAATCGTGAAAAATAGAAGAGAAGAAGAGAAGGAGAAAATCAATACTACAGAAAAAGTTAAATTTATATTCCCTTAACCCCAAATCTTTTCTCAGATCTATAATTCTAAGAATATGTACACACGTTGTTATACATATTCTTTTGGATAAGAATGAAAAAGGGGTCAAGTAAGGAGGTGAATTAAGACTTGGAGATTTGGAAAGCCTGAAAGATGAGTGGAAAATTATATAATTTATTTATAACATTGAAATTTATATCGTTTAGTTTTATTTAAATATTATGCCCAAGCAAGATCTATGGATTTTAGCTTGGGAATATGAATTATCGCCTACATATTCAATAAGATAGGTAATTGGAATAGTATGTATAACCTAATCAAGATATTTCAAATCGGCCCCAAATATTTATTATTGTAGAATGTTCTAAAGTTGTAAAGTTTATTCCAGATTTATAATTGGGTTGTAATTTAGGTTTCTCTAGTTGACTTGAAATGTGAATTTCTATGTTTTAATTTATTAGAAGCGGGGTACAATTTAATTGTATCTATTCCATGTAATCTCCATAAATTATCTAATTCCATAATTTTGTAAAAAGTGCATTGTCTAAATTAATAAGGAATATACCAAAAAGGAAAGAGATGTGTAAGGTACAGATGTTCTCCTCTGTAGTTTAAACTACCTATTACAATAAAAGTAAAGAAATAATTCCTTACAATTTCAAATGAAGCAAAATTCCCATTTTAGGGTATTTTATGGGAAGTTATAATGGTAACCCTTTTTGGAAAGATAACTCTGATAAATTAAAATATGGAAACAAATGTTTGGTTTAAGGATAAATAGTTAGAATAGGAATATATAAGTATAATTGTACTTACTGATTCGAAATAAAAATATATTTATAGCATAATGTATGTCGATATTCGCATTAGTTATAATTAGGACATTTAGTATAATAGCGTAGTAATTATATGACTAGAAGGTTGAAAAAGAAAGGAATAGTAATCTAAAAATTTATGGACAATAACTACAAATTTAACAGGCAATAAATTTATAGTCAATAGAGAGTTAAAGGAATTAAATAGGGACTAATTAGAGAATTTAATATGGCATTTATGGGAAATTGAATAAACATAATAGGTGAATTTTGAAACGGATAAATAAATTCCATTAGAGATTGTCCAATTTTGACATTAATGACCAATTATTATGGATAATTGACATATATTAGACATAAGAAGGAAATAAGGAAATCAAAGCCGAAGCGTATAAAATAAGAATAATTACGCAGTGAACAAGTAAGTGCAACATTATTAAATACACATAAAAGGCAATATAATTTTCATAATAGGAAATTATATAACTTCAATTATACATTTAGAACAAGCGTGAATTAGTGAGCCAAGCCCAACACTTAAGCTTTGGGTGATAGGTTTGGTTTAGTGGGTTGGGATACGAGGTCAGTAGAGTTACACAACAGAAGTCTGCCCTTCACCTATAGGCTACCAACAGTTGTGTATACTTACTACTGATGTGGAACATCTCCAACCATAGGACCCATGGGAAAGGGATATGCATAGGACCTGCTTTTGGGTCGAAGGTATTAAGTAGCTATTGTTGGGTCTGCCTCCTTCTACTTAAGAAGTATTAAATGATCGGGGTTATCGTTTAGGCACGGTAGTGAGAAATCTGAGGAGAGGTCCGCTTCAGGGTCGAGGTATTAAGTAGCTATTATAGGGTCCGCCTCTCCCCATAAAGAAGTATTAATTAGCCTGATGAGATTCTGTGCGATGTCAGCTAGGGAGTACCAGAGAAGGGTCCGCCTTGGGATGGGTATTAAATGACAGAGTCCTGCCTTCGATATAGATATTTGATGGTCAAAGTCTGCCTAAATCCCATTAAATAAGTATTAAGTGGCTTAGGTACTTCCTCTCACATTGTTGGGGCATGACTAATGGCAGTTACATGGGATTGGGAAGGGCCTTTGGCTTACAATTGAGGTAAGTTGTAGAGTTGGATCGGAAGAGCCTTCGAGCTTACAATTGGAGGCCTTTCGTGTAGGATGTAGTTGAGACGCATTAGTAATATGGAAATTATATTATAAAGACATATTTAGGTGTCATTATCTCTGCAACTAGGACCAATTGACTAGCGGTTATGTTGTAGAGGGCCCGCTTTGGGGACTAAGGTATTAAATGGTCATTGGCTCAGCCTTCTTTCTATTCAAGAAGTATTAAATGGCCAGGTTTTTGGATGGTATAGTTATATATATAGTTATACCTCAGAGGAGGTTAGGCATATCGTATGCATATATAGGATTTAACGGATTAGCCGTAAATAATAGACATAACACTTAAATGGAAATCAATTGCCATAAATTAGCGCCATGGATAAAGTATGTAATTTTTCAAATCACCGGAATGTTGTTATGATCCCCTCCTCATTACAACCCACAAGATAGTTTTAGAGGGACAAGCTGCTAGTCCAATTCGAGAACGGTAGATGGTAAAGTCTTCTCATTCATGTTGGGTCTGACAAGGCGCCTAGATATACAAGGAATAATATTGATTTCAAAGTAGTAGCCTTTGTTAATATATGTGTTCTATTATATTTATCAATTCCGCTATGAGTTTATATTGATCACTCTCTGATATGCTTGTGTATATTATAGGTTACCAAAACCAACGATCCGTACCCTAATGGACTTGGGTTTTGATTTAGTCGAAATTCAAGCCCATTAAGGTGCAAGTTGTTATAAATATCGAACTTCAAGAGGTCGCAACTACCTAGATACATAAGCTAGTACATTAACTCTTTGCAATAATATTACCCCTAACCCTGAACCTGAAGCATCGGTATAAACAACCATATCTTGATTTCCCTGGAGTATAACTAAAACTGTAGCATTTTTCAACTGAAGTTTCAACTGAAGTTTCAACTCTCGTAATGAAATCTCGTATTCCTCAATCCATACACACTTCTCATTCTTTCGAGTAAGTCTCATAATTGGGGCTGCCAAGCAAGAGAAATACTTAGAGAATATCTGGTAGTGGCCCGCAAAATCAAAGAAACTTCGAACCTCTATATAGTCTCGGGTCTCTTCCATCCATCCACATCTTCTACTTTCGAAGTGTTAATGGCCAGGCCTCTCTCCAAAACTAAATGGCCTAAGAACTTAACTTCCCTAGCCCAAAAATGACACTTAGAAAATTTTGCCTTTAACGTATGTTATCTCAACGTCCACAGTATAAGCGTTAGTTGAAACACATGTTCCTTCTCATCTCTTGGGTATGCTAAGATGTCATCAATAAACACCAACACGTATCAGTCTAACTAGTCTAAAAAGATATGATACATCAAATTCACAAAGAACCTAGGTGCGTTTGTTAGTCCAAACAACTCTAATAGCCACTCATATTAATTGTACCTCATTTTAAATGAAGTCAACAGAACACCTCCCTCGGCAACCCTCAGTTGATGGAACCTTAACGCCAAATCTAGCTACGAAAATACCTTGGCTCCATTCAACTGATCAAACAAATTGTTTATCCTTGGTGGGGGATATCAATTCTTCACCATTGTTTCATTTAGCTTTTGAAAGTTAATGCATAGTATCAAAGACACATGAAGTGCTTATAAAAGATAATAGGATGGTTTAAATAAATATTATTATCATGGCATAAAGTAACAATATTATTGCTTTGAAAGTAATTGGATGTAATTTTTTTTTTGTCGAATAATGATATGTTGAGATATTTATAGTTGACGATGAAGTATTTTGAAGTATATTATCTCTTTGGGAAGTATTATTGTTTTGATATAATAGAAATAAGTGTATTTTGGTAATAAAAAAAGATTAATAAGATTCTATACTTAGTGGAAGTAATAGGTGTGAGGGCATCATTTTAGATTGTTATGGCATATGTGTTGTAGTATTAGTTGTAATCCATATATATATATATATATATATATATATATATATATATATGCTTATTGTGTTGAGATGAAATCGTATTAGGATGAGTTATGTGGTGTTTTACCTTTACTACTACATTGATGTTGTGTGGTTTATTATGATTTTTGGTCTGTTGACGTTGTTAATGTTTGTGTTACTAATATAGAGTAGCTGGTACACATTTTATGAGTTTGAAGTCATGTTACTAATATAGTGTGGTTCGTGCACATCTGGTGGATTTATGCTTGCATTTATGCTATTAATGTTGTGTGGCTAATGATGAGTGATTGTACACATATAATGATACGTTGTTGATTTATTTGATGTTTAGGGTTGATATTGAGCATTGTTAAATTGGTATGATATTTATTCATTTCATGGCTATATGTTGCTATTATTGTTTTTACCCACTATTTATGATGATTGATTATCATGGCATAATAGAATGTGATGTTTCTACTTATGGTAACTCCTTGCTTGCTAGTGCTATGTAATGTTATGTGTTAACAAGTATTCGATGCAAGAGAATAGTAGGAAATAGGACTATGTGGGCTTTGTTAGTCCATGAGTTGATGGTTTTGATGACAACAACCTTAGAATAAGATTATAAAATATAAATACTAATAATATAGTTTAGATATATATGTATATGCAGGATTTAACCATGAAGGTACCAAGAATGAAGACTGTACAGTATAAAGATTCAAGATATCAAGATTGGAGACTCATGAGTATCAAGAATATCAAGATTATCAAGAGTTCAAGATTTCAAGATAAGTATTGAGTCTAGAATTATGTTAAAACTTCATAATAGCACTGAAATCTTCACTCCATTTTTCTTTTGGGATGGAACCCATTTCTACCTTTTTAGTGGCTTACAAACCCACGACAAGTAGCTTACAAACCTACGACAAGTGACTTACAAACCCACGAACATCCTGGTTTTGTACAAGTTCTCGAGTCCTGATATGATGAGATATTCTACAGGAAGAAGCTTGCAAAACTACTTCAAAATGGTTTTCAAAACTACTTCAGAATGATTTTCAAAACTGTTTTTCAAAATGTTTTAGCCTTAAAAATTATCTTTTCAAATGATTTTCAAAAAGATGTTTTAGCCTTAAAATATTCTTTGTTTTTGTTTTTAATAAACTCGTGTTTTTAAACTTCGTTTGTTTTAAACTATCTTTATACTTAGATTTAAATATAAAATGATAGTAAAATTTTATATATATTATTCTCTATATTTATCTATGTATTTTATCTATAGTCAAGTATATTTATAAAGTTTAAAATAGTTTTAATATAAGATAAAGGTTATTTTCAAAGAAAAACAAAACATCAAAATTTCCTTTGGGATGTCGACATGTCCTAGTACCCCATGTCGACATAGTGACAGTTAGATTCAAAAATTTGAATTTCAAAAGAAGTGTCTATTCTCCATAACTTTTCACGAATGGACATGGCTATTATTCTTCTATAAATAGGGGTTAGTTTCAATGAATTTATATAAAGATTTTCTGGTTTTTCACTTCTCTTCTTCTTCCACATTTTCTTACTCAAAATCCTATCATTACTCTGCCGAAATCAACATTGAATCTAACTAGATTATCTCTGGTTTGATTCTCTATCACTATCTCAACAAGATCCAAGTGCTATTCAGAGTTATAGGCTTCTTTGTAATCTATCTAGCAAGAAAAGGTGTGATTGTAGCCTTGGAAATCAATCAAGCGAGAAAAGATGTGATTGTAGCCTTAGAAATCAATTGGGTGAACTTGTCGCCCGTAAATCAAGTATCTCTACCCAGAGGATTGTGATTCTGGAGGGTGTACCTCGTAGCCTTGAAACCGAGGGTTGTAATTGTTGAATTGCTTTTGAAAGTAAATTCGTACTTAGTTGTGCGGGACTGGATGTAGGGTAACTCCCAACCAGTATAAAATCCAGTGTGTTCTTTCCTTTACTGCATTTACTTTATTTCTGCATCTGTGTTTGTTTATGTGATTATATCTATGTCTGAATATTGCATACATTTGTGTTCAAATTAACATAATCTCAAAAAGATTTAGTAATTTCTTATAAACACTATTCACCCCCCCCTCCTCTAGTGTTATTACTAGCCTTAAGATCCATAATCCGCATTTCTCACATTTGGTATCAGAGCAAGGTTTTCAAAAGTTTCATACTCTGAATTTTGAAAAGTTTTCTAAATGGCTACCAACACTGGTACTATTTCTAACACTAGTTCATTTATAGAAGGTCGGTCTACTGCCAGACCACCACTTTTTAATGGTAGTAACTATGCATATTGGGCATGTAGGATGAAAATATATTTACAATCTATAGGATTAGAAACTTGGAATATCACACAAACTGAATATTCTGAACCCACAACTAATTTTGCGTAGTGGACTACTAAGCAAAAGACTGTTGCACAAAATAATTCTAAAGCAATGAATATTCTGTTTTGTTCACTTGATAGGAATGAATTTAATAGAGTGTCAGTTTGTAAGTCTGCATATGAAATCCGGAAAACTTTGCAAGTTACTCACGAAGGAACAAGCAAAGTTAAACAGACCAAAATTTCCATGCTCACAAATCAGTTTTAGTTATTTAAAATGAATACTAATGAGTCTATTTCAGATATGTATAGTCGATTTCAGGAAATTGTGCATTTTTTAATATCCTTGGGAAAGGAATTTTCGGAAGAAGATCAAGTCCGAAAATTTTTAAATTCTCTCACTCCAGAATGGGATCAAAAGACACTTGCAATTGAAGAGGCAAATGACATCAGTACTTTAAAGATAGAGGAATTGATTGGAAATCTAATGTCGTTTGAAGTTCAAATGATCGGGAGAAGAGAAAGCAAAGCATCTAAAAAGAAATCAATGGCATTCAATGCATTAACCGACGGATCAGACTCAAACAGTGATAATGATGAAGAGATAGCATTTATGACCAGGAATTTCGGAGATTCCTGAAATACAGAAAGATGAATAATCTCAAGAGAAACAACTATAAGAATTCTGGAAATCAGAATGCAGTACCAAACAATGTCAAATGTTTCAACTGTGATGAACAAGGCCATATCAAAAGAGACTGTCCGTATCCAGAAAGGCAGAATCCTCCTATAAACAATGAATCAGTAAAGAAACGGAAGCGTGCATTTACTGCTACTCTAGATGACTCAGACTCGTCCTCAAGCGAGATGATCAGAAGACAGAAAATCTATTTATTCACTATCTTTTATCACAACTTTTCACTTTCATTTTCAAATTCAAACTCTCTCTTCAAAACTTCAAGCTCTCTACTCTCTACTTTAATGGCTTCTTCAAGCAACCCCTCCACCATGAGACATTTCATCATATTTTTGAAGGAGATGAAAACTTTGAATTTAAAAACCGAAACTTTCGTCCAAAAGCAAGAATTGTTAACCTTCTTTTACAACATACTTTGACCCCAAGGTCGGGGAATTTTAACAATCCTACCTCAAAAGTTTGCAAAACTCTTTTTGCTATTTTCGGAAATTATGATATCAATTGGGCGCAAGTTATTTTGGATGCACTTCGTCCTAAAAATTTTGAAATGGGAGAAAACACTTTATATCATGGAATCTACCTTACTCGGATTTTCAACTATTTTGGAGTAAATCTCAAAGGAGAAGAATTTATTTCAAGAAAAGTTTTTAATATTTCAAATATTTCTCTCATGAAAATCCCATATGTTTTTCAACCTTATGAGAGTCTTGCCAAAAAAGAAGAGCGTTTGGCTCATGAAGAAATGGAAGAGGAAGAGGAAGAAGAAGGGGATGAAATGGAAATCGAAGAAGAAGAAGAAGAAGAAGAAGGTGAAACATCCCTAGAAAGATTGAATATCCCTCCAATCCTACCAACAAAACCCTTCTCAAAAATCAAAAGATTATTGTTGAGAATCAACGGGTTCTTAAAAGATCCGTTAGTAAGAAGTTGGACAAAATATCATCCAAGATGAACAAGTTTTTCTCTAAAGTCAGGAAGAAACTTGGATTATTTTCATCTTCATCATCCTCTAACTAGTTCTATATTTTCATATCATGTCGAATTAGTTTAAGTTTGTTTTAATTTGAGTGTTTATGTAGTTGTTTATGATTAATCATTGTATCACTCTTCTATGCAATGAAATTGAATTTCCTTTCTGTTATCTAGCTTATCTTATCTCTTGAATAAATGTTAGTATATTATAGAAATAAATATATACACAATTATTCACAAAATAAAAATTACCATCAAATTTCACTGCCTCATTTCGACATCCCCCCTTGACCATGTCGACATGTACTGGTCAGAAATGACACTTCATTTTGAATTTGAAATTTGAATAACTACCATGTGTCTATTTATTTCAAACGAATTTCTACACCTATATATACCCATTTCTTCCAGAATTCATTACTGAATATTATTTCTTATCTATTCTATCTCTCATTCTTCTCACAATTTCAAAAATGGCTAATCTAATTCATAACTTATCCGAGAATCTTGAAGAAACTCTTAATTCATTCAAGAATATTCTCTCGTTCATTCTTCGTAACCAGCGACACTTAGAATTAGTCAAATGCAGATGATCAAGGAACAAGAAAGGCATTTCGAGGCAATTCGATGGATGATTTCTTCTCTGCACAAGGATGATAACGAAGCACATCCTCCTGTCTCTCTCACAAATGATAATGAAAATTGGGATGCCATCAAAGCAGACCCTATTTTCGGAGAAGAATGATGGGTGGAAGTTCCTCGTAACGTTTAATTTGATTGCTTTATTTTGATTACTTTGTTTGAATTGATTGCTTTGATTGAAATTGTTTGTTTTGATTGATTTGATTAAACACTTGGTGTGGATTGATGAATGTATAAATATACATTGATATATTTATAATCGTTGTTTGAATATCATGTTTATAAGTATAGTTATTTCTTAGTATACTCTATTATATAGTTTATTAATGCAGGTACTTGAGTACAAGAATGAGGGGGGGTTATATAGTTTGGAGTTAGTTTGTTTTTGTTGATGACAAAGGGGGAGAAATATAAAGGAATTAATTTAAAGGACAAAAATTTGTATAGTTTTAGCCTCAAGGACACGACCTCAATATTTTAACCATAAGGACAAACATTCTTTTAAAAATTATTCATAAGGACAAACATTCTTTCAAAATTATTCACAAGGACAAACATTTTTCCAAATCTGCTACCGAACTAAAAACTGATACCTAAAAACTGCTACCGATAACTACAAACTGATACCTAAAAACTAAAAACTGATACCTAAATAAAGTTGTCCTTCAGGTTAAAATACTGAAGGTCTGTCCTTGAGGCTAAAATGCTGAGAAATTTTGTCCTTGACAATAATTTCCTGAAATATAAAATAGGAGAGTTGGGCATAGATTAAGGGGGAGTTATTAGATTTAGGGGGAGTTATTAGGATAGAAGTAATATTTTATAAACAAAGGTTGTCATCATCAAAAGGGGGGAGATTGTTAGTCCATGAGTTGATGGTTTTGATGACAACAACCTTAGAATAAGATTATAAAATATAAATACTAACAATATAGTTTAGATATATATGTATATGCAGGATTTAACCATGCAGGTACCAAGAATGAAGACTGTACAGTATAGAGATTCAAGATATCAAGATTGAAGACTCATGAGTATCAAAAATATCAAGATTATCAAGAGTTCAAGATTTCAAGATAAGTATTGAGTCTAGAATTATGTTAAAACTTCATAATAGCACTGAAATCTTCACTCCATTTTTCTTTTGGGATGGAACCCATTTCTACCTTTTTAGTGGCTTACAAACCCACGACAAGTAGCTTACAAACCTACGACAAGTGGCTTACAAACCCACGAACATCTTAGTTTTGTACAAGTTCTCGAGTCCTGATATGATGAGATATTCTACAGGAAGAAGCTTGCAAAACTACTTCAAAATGGTTTTAAAAACTACTTCAGAATGATTTTCAAAACTGCTTTTCAAAATGTTTTAGCCTTAAAAATTATCTTTTCAAATGATTTTCAAAAGGATGTTTTAGCCTTAAAATATTCTTTGTTTTTGTTTTTAATAAACTCGTGTATTTAAACTTCGTTTGTTTTAAACTATCTTTATACTTAGATTTAAATATAAAATGATAGTAAAATTTTATATATATTATTTTCTATATTTATCTATGTATTTTATCTATAGTCAAGTATATTTATAAAGTTTAAAATAGTTTTAATATAAGATAAAGGTTATTTTCAAAGAAAAACAAAACATCAAAATTTACTTTGGGATGTCGACATGCCCTAGTACCCCATGTCGACATAGTGACAGTTAGATTCAAAATTTTGAATTTCAAAAGAAGTGTTTATTCGCCATAACTTTTCACGAATGGACATGGTTGTTGTTCTTCTATAAATAGGGGTTAGTTTCAACGAATTTATATACAGATTTTCTGGTTTTCACTTCTCTTCTTCTTCCACATTTTCTTATTCAAAATCCTATCATTACTCTGCTGAAATCAACATTGAATCTAACTATATTATCTCTGGTTTGATTCTCTATCACTATTTCAACAAGATCCAAGTGCTATTCAGAGTTATAGGCTTCTTTATAATCTATCTAGCGAGAAAAGGTGTGATTGTAGCCTTGGAAATCAATCAAGCGAGAAAAGGTGTGATTGTAGCCTTGGAAATCAATTGGGTGAACTTGTCGCACGTAAATCAAGTATCTCTACCCAGAGGATTGTGATTCTGGAGGGCGTACCTCGTAGCCTTGAAACCGAGGGTTGTAATTGTTGAATTGCTTTTGAAAGGAAATCCGTACTTAGTTGTGCGGGACTGGATGTAGGGTAACTCCGAACCAGTATAAAATCGGTGTGTTCTTTCCTTTACTGCATTTACTTTATTTATGCATCTGTGTTTGTTTCTGTGATTATATCTGTGTCTGAATATTGCATACATTTGTGTTCAAATTAACATAATCTCAAAAAGATTTAGTAATTTCTTATAAACACTATTCACCCCCCCTCTAGTGTTATTCCTAGCCTTAAGATCCGTAATCCGCATTTCTCACAGGCTTGATCATGAAAGAATATGTCGATAGTCTTTCTTTATGTAATAACCACAGGATTCTTTAAGTTGGGCTTGGGTGCATAGAGTTATGGATTAGTCTAAACTAGTTTATCACCTTTTCCCGTTTTATATTTATATACCCAATTATTTTAAAGCTTGCAGTTGAAAGTAGAGAAAGAAAAATGGTCTAGTTGCAGGCTGGATTTATATATAGGCTACTTATTTAATTTGTTTTCCCTGTATTACAGCCGTATTGTTGTAAATTCAGTAAACATTAATGAGAAATACAAATAACTATAGTTTTTTACTTATTGTATTTGGCCTTGTTAGTTATACATTTATTGAGATAGTGCGTATATTATTTTTTAATTTCGTTGTGAGGTTTTCACCATTTATTTATATTTGTAGCATTTGAATTATATACCTAACGCCCCACTATTTTTTTCATCTGAGATTAGTGCACAAACTTAATTTGACGGTGTCTAACATTACTTTTAGACGTTAAGGATGTTAGTACCTATGTTATGATGATTTTAATGAAATATATTCTACATACTTCAATACTGTAGATTAAGGCACGAACAACAATTTATAAAAATACAACAAAACTGGAGGAAGATAAGATGACTAAGGTCGATAATGAAATATAATAAAGTCATGGAGATACGATAGAGATGAATTTAACGGTCAAAAGAGATAAGACTGTTATATAGTTATTCGGTTTTCTAAAGTCATTAGTGTAATATTTATTGTTAAAACCACCCGTATGATCTCCAGGAATTCTAAAACTTCATAAAAATCTTTGAAAACTTTTTTATATTATTTTTCCATAATTTTTAAAGTGTAAGAAATGGACTGAAATGAAGGGTAAGACAACGTAGAACAATTAGAACTCGGCCCAGCACTGGTCCATCGGTGCTTCCATCGGTGCACCAGTGCTTCCACATGTCATTTACATGTAAAATTTCCAAGAATTGATGAGGTGTGAAACTATCAAAGATTGGTAGTATGAAGTTATTGCACTTTGAAAGTGATCACACATCGAGGAATGAAGGATGTCTAACATTGAGAATAAGCTATCACATATTGAGAAGTAAAGTCATCGCAAGTTGACAAGCAAAGAGCTATCGCAAGTTTATAACAATGAGCTACCACAAGTTGATAGGAATGAGCTATCACAAGTTGAAGCAACTGGGCTATCACAAGTTAATAATGTTAAAGTCATTGTGAGTTGATGTATGGAAGCTATCGTAAGTTGGTATGAACAAGACTATTGCAAGACGATGATAATATAAAGCCATTACAGGATATAGGCCACTGCATGTTGATGATATAGGCCATCGCATGTTGATAATACAGGCTATTGCAAGATGATGATAAAATAAATCCACCGTAGGTTGAAGGCTATCGCATATTGATGATATAAGCTATCGCATGTTGATAATCTAGGCTATCACAAGATTATGATAATATAAAGCTATCACAGGTTGAAGGTTAACTCATATTGATGATATAGGCTATCGAATGTCGATAATATAGGCTATCGCAAGATGACGATAATATAAAGCCATCGCAGGTTGAAGGCTATCACATGTTGATGATATAGGCTATCACATGTTGATGATATAAGATATCATAAGATGACAATAATATAAAGCCATCATAGGTTGAAGGACATTGAATATTGATGATATAAGCTATCGCAAGATGATGACAATATAAAGCCATTCTAGGTTGAAGGCTATCACATGTTGATGATTGATGTGCACGTAAAAATGTACATTTTTACTCACACACTTAATCTCATTTTAATAAAATAAATGTCATAATTTGGTGTTTTTACATGTTTAAAACCAAATTTCAAAAATGCTTTCAAGTCATCATTCATGCATCTACATGGGGTAAAATGGTAATTTTGTGTATGATTTAATTTGAGAAAATTCACTTGCACATTTTATTTTTATTTGTAGGAATTTGGATGGAAAATGGAAGAGGCTTCATGTATGTATACATGCACAAAGGTTGGAAGACAAAGGTAGGAAGACAAAGGAATGAAAGAGGCCATCATGGGTGGAGGACCCCACCTACCCACTAACCATAAACTACAATTAAGAGCTAATGCACATGTTAGTGGGGATTAAAGTCACATGCACATTTAATGGAGAATTAATTTCATGCTAATGATTACTTTGAGCTTACATTTCCTAAAGGGCAATTTGGCTAGCTCCCTAAAATATCGATTAGGGTTTTAGTCATGTATAAATAACCCTCTTATGTTCATGTAATGGAGTTTTTTAACCTTCTTATGATATTATGCAAGTTGTAGCCTCAAAATCAATGAGAAATAAAATGGCTTCTTAAGCCTCTTCTTCTTTTTCTACATGCTTTTATTTAATGCTTACTTTTATTTACATGCTTTCTTTTATTTAATGTTGGTAGATTAGCTTTCTTTTCATTGCAATTAATTTAGATTTAATTTATGCAAGTAGTTTAATTCTCCTTTCTTTTAAGTTGCTCTTAATTTCCTTGTTTTTTAATTTTGCAATCTACATGTGTTGAAATGATAACAAAAATGAGAAGCTAAACCCCTTCAATTTATGGGTAATGAAGCTCTCTAAATTATGTATATTCAACATATTTGCTAATTTATGATCTCTTTTTATGCTTAATGAAAAGTTGGATTATGATATAATTTTATTAGGGAATTTGATAGCCTATGTTGTAATCACAAATGGGCTATGTTAATCCAACATAAACACAATTTATATCATCATTTAACTAAGTGATTTTGATCATGGAATTAAAATAGAATCAAAATTTGATGATCTATGTTACTAATCAAAATAGTAAATAGATCATGCTTAAAATAGATTTTTTTTTTAGTTTCATATTCATTTTCATGACATTTAATAAGTGGTTTTAGTTGTTGTATTAAAGTTTGATGGTTTAAGTTATGTTAATTAATAACATAAATATACCATACTTATGATAAATACATCACTAATTCTACTTAGATTAAAATGAGAGATCATAGATTGATTTTGTGTTGATTTATATGAGAGTATGAGAGTGGATTTGCCTCTAAATTGTCTTTTAATCTCATATTTTTATTCACTTTGTTTTAGTTAGTTTTTACATTTTTAGCTTAAAAAACTTCAAACTGTGGGTTAATTTGATTGAGTAGAATTTGAAATCAATTTATTGCCCCGCAGATCGACCTGTGGTCGCATACATACTACAATTGTATGAGGTGCGCTTGCGGTTTTTTTTTATTACAATATTTTTCGGCGATTTTCTAACCGATGGAAAATTCGTCGTCGAATAAGTTTTTGGTGCCGTTGCCGGGGAATTGAAATTTAATTAGTTCTACTCTTTGAATTATTTTTGTTTGACTTTATTGTGTGTTAATTTTGTGTGTTGAATTACATTTTAAACAATTTTAAAAAAGTATGTTGTGTTGTGTGTTTGTGGTGTGATTTGTACTTTCATTTGATTTGTGTGCTTGTTGTTTTTCTATTTGCATTTGCAATTTAAAAAATATATACACATTTCTTTTCAAAACAAATATATATATATATATATTCCATTTCATTTTTTTGCAATTTACCGTTTCTAATTTACATAACATTGACTTTACATTGCAAATACAAGAGTTGCACTTCACTGTTACTGTTACAGTGTTGCCTATGCAAACTGTGCATATCTGCACCTTCTTGCCTTACAGCCTTCATCTCCTCTGCCCACAACCACAACAGTACTCCCCTCCTCCATATCAACCTCCAACACTTCATCTAAACAACTTCAACTTCACTAACATAACACTGCATCAATTGCTGCTTCCACTGTCATCAACACACTGCCTTCACAACATCAACTTCGACTGCTGCTATCTAATCACTTTGCTACTGATCCTCCTACCCAACCCCATTTCAAACTGCTGCAAAACAAACTACTCCAACAACCAAGCCACTTCCTTTTCCACTTCCTCTGCCACAAACTTCCAGCAACATAAAACATCACCTTCCCTCCACTGCGTGTCACCCCTGCTCAACAACATACAACAACTACTTCAACTGCACCATTCATTACCTTGCATTACCCTTCCTCCTACATAACTACTGCACATCAATTGTCCATACACGCTCCAACCTCTGCCTAAAACCTCCCTGCAAACATCTTTTGACAACATCTATCCCACTGCCAAAACCATCACTTACTCCCCTACTTCTTCCATCGGTCAATTATCTCCAATATCACCATCCAATTCAGTGTACTTCACTACCTCCACCACTCCACTTCAACATCCCCCTGCATATTCATACTGTCACTTCCCTACTCCTCTTTAACAAATCACTTGCTTCAAACCACAATAACAACAGCTGCAATAACACTTCATAACAATCAAAGTACTTCATCCACCATCCCAAACCCATCACAACAGCTACATAATCCACATCGATCAAACCATCTCCTGGTTCCACCATCTTCCCTCTGCAACCATTCCATACATCAGCACACCCACACCACAACCTCATCACAACAACCTACCACTGAACAACTGTTTCAACCGGCTCTGCTTGCTTGCAAACATAAACCACCATGCAAACTACAACCCACAACAACCTGAACAATCACCACAACGGCCATCACAAACATTCCTTCATACAACCAACCTGGAATACTTCCACATCACCAACCAGAGAACAGAAAACTTCACTACTCAGCAACACCTCAACTAATACCACATCCTCATCAAAAGTCAACATTGCCACTTCCTCATTCAACAAACCAATCAAACAACCCTCATACTCCAACAACCTGCCTCAACCACAAACAACCAAGCCTCTGCATCGAGTTCAACCAAGTTTAATCTCCTCCTACAACAATCTCCAATCACCTACAGCAATACCCAAAACCCATTCTTACCTCCACTTCCACAAATAACCAAAAAAACATCACAAACTCCACATCAACAACATGTACCATCTTTATCCCTCCTTTATCCGCAACATCCAATTCCAAACCAAAAAATCACCATGACCAATCACCACATCACTGCAATCATCCAAATCCATCACTGTGGTGAACACCATCATCACCATTCTCCAATCGACAATTCCCAATCGCACTCAACCAAAAATCAAAAATCGAACAAATGAAAAATCAGTTCAATTCTCAAATCAAACCCTTGATCAATCCTTAATCTCTGAGCTTACCACGACGTCCAATCGAAAACCTACAAACCAAAATCTACCTCAACCACTCCAATAATTCTAAAATTCGCTACCGTTTTTTCTTTTCTGATTTCTGGTGATCGAAGTGGCGTTATTGTTTTACTTTATTCTTGGAATCGTGTTTAACCAGAGAGACTGTGCTTTTGGGCTCGTATTGGTGGGCTGGGTTTAAAATTTAATATATATTTTCTTAGTGTACATTCTTTATTTTTATTTTAAATCTTTTGGCTTGGGAAATTTCAATCTTATTACAATAATAATAATAATATACACACACACACTGCATATATCTTGTTCAAACTTTCAGGTTGTAGGAAACCGGAAGGAGAAGAACTGCACTACTTTATTTGCTAAAAAAGTTGCTCTAAAAAAATCACTGCTTTTAAAATAAATTGCTAATAATTCTGCATGCTCTAGTATCGTGCTCTCATCCCTTGTCGTTATTTGCTTTGCATTGTTGGTTGCTTGCATTTAAAAAAAATTCAAACACAAATTTCATTTGTAGTTGCATTGTTAAAATCACGTTTAATTTCTGTTTTGCATTATTCTCATCTTATTTTATTTTCTAAGGGAAACACCCAAATCCATATAAGGTGTGGGATTTCATCATCCCTTCCTTGGCCCAAAAATTGCATTTCATCTTAGAATTTGCTAATAACGATTAGACATCAGACTTAAGGGAGTCACGAGCTCACCTAGGGCTTAATTGTATCATGACAAGTTGTCTTCTTTGAACAATTTATATTCTTAGTGTCTAGGCTATGGCAGAGCAATAATCATATATAAATATTACGGTGATTCGTAAATATTATAGTGATTGTTTCTCTAAAGGTACTTAAACCTTCGGCTACATTGCTACGGTGATTGATGGTGCACCAATAACTCATGTCTGTTACCTGGCTAAAAATTATTTTGTTAAATTAAGACAAAGTATGATTATACAATTTTGGGTTAGGAGCTACTAAGGATAGAAAATTTGTAATTAATTCCTTGCATTCATTTAGTTGCATTAGTTCATGCATATATAAAAACAAACAAAAAACAACAAAATCCAAAACTCAAAAAAAATTATACATTTTACTCAACTTAGTTTTTTTAAATCTTTTTAAACAAAATCTTTTCCTACTCACAAAAACAAAAACAAAAAAATTCAAACAAAATCAAAAATCCAAAAACAATTTATAGAAGAAAAAAAATCCAAAATAAAAAAAACATTTTTGAAATGTTTGAATTTCCCTACTCACAAGAATTTTACAATAGTTGTGAAAATCAATATAATCCATATAGTTTCACATCGAACTCTTATGGATATTTTAATAACAACTATTGTACAAACAATTCAAATTTTGCATCACAAAGTTTTCAAAATGATGACCAACCCTCAACTCTTGAAAATAGCATTGAAACGATTTGGTCTTGACTTGAACAACAAAATAAAATGATAAATAATTTGAGTAATTCATATCTATGAAATAACTCAAGTCAAGGAGT
The DNA here is from genome assembly GCA_030737815.1 of Allium fistulosum. Classification (NCBI taxonomy): domain Eukaryota; kingdom Viridiplantae; phylum Streptophyta; class Magnoliopsida; order Asparagales; family Amaryllidaceae; genus Allium; species Allium fistulosum. Next base: position 1,283,511,733 of record CM060903.1, on the reverse strand, counting down.
TCAAAATAATCAAAATACAATTTCACTTCAAAATTCAATAATTTTGATTATAACCCATGCCAATTCAATTTCGAACTCCAAAATGAATTTCAAAATTAAAATGAAAATGGAAACAACTATTTAAATAATTTTGGCAATGGGAATAGTTTCATTCATAGTGAAAAATTTTACTCTCAACAATTTCAAATTGAAAACACTCAAATTAATAATTATAAATTTGATTTTGTTGAGCAATTGGACGAAATTCACAAAAATTGCACGGATTTGTTGTTTGAAACATGCATGAAACAACGTGAGAAACAAAATCAAATCCCAATGTGTGACGAATCAAGTGATAATCCATCTTTTACCAAAAATGACGATTTTCAAATAACAATTTTTGAAATTGAAAATGACAATCTTAATGAAGTTGTTGAAAGTGCGGTAATTGATTTGGATTTCAATTCTTCTGAGGGTGAGAAACTCGATTTTAAATTTGATCTTCCTTTTTCTGACCAAAACGAATGTCAAACAACGACTTTACACCTTGTAAACAATGAAGTTGTGAATAATTCAACAAAGGAAGATGAATTTAGTAAACACAATTTTTTTGACTTTTCGAAGATGAGTTGTTGAATTCTGAAGGGGTAGATTTAAATCACCATTTTGATTTTAAAATCAATAATTTCGAAGAATTTGTCAATGATGGGTTTGAATTTTAATTTGGTGAAAATAAACTTGAACTTCAACCAATTGTTCTATCTACCCCAAAAATCATTGAAAATAAAACAAATCATACGATTTTTAATAAAATGACATTCGTTTTTCCAAATCAACACTCAACTTTGAAATCTTTTATGGTTTGATTTTCTGTGCTTAAGCTATGTCTCTCATACTTGACGAGACAAATGAATTGGTCTTTGGAAGACCGTTTCATTTACTCTATAATGGTATATTTTCTGATGTCGTGTAAATAATAATCGTTTCATTTCCATGTAAATATAGGTCATATTTTTATTTTTATTTTATTTTTCTCCTTTCACTTGGGTTGACTGTGGGGACACAGTCAAAATTAAGTGTGGGGGGAGTCTCATCTTCATTTTTTATTTTTCATGATTTATTTTTTTACATTTTCTTTCCAAGACTCAAAACTTAAAAAAACATCCCAAAAAAAATTTTCTTTTTAGCATTTTGATTTATTTTTGAAGGAACACTATAGGATAAGTATAGGTTTTTGGTTATTAAATTGAAATTTTTGAAATTTATTTGTTTGAACAAAAATAAAAATAAAGTTTGATTACAAGTAACGATGGTTTAACTAGTATATAGGAAGATTCATGGGTGATCATTATGAAGTATATCCTAACTGAAATCTTTCTTTAAAAGAGTGGTTGATTTAAAGCAGTGGATATAACATTTTTTTTGATCCTCTAAGTTAAGTGGTGCTAAGATGATTGCAAAACTCTCTCTTAAAAAAAACATAAAAAAATGATTTTTATAAAAATAAGAAACACCTAGAGTCATGTTCACAAGCAGGTGTGTACACTCGCCATGCTCTATACCCTTCTCATGTAAGCCCGAAAGGCAGTGCATGATCGGTATATATGGCCTTAGATTATCTGAGTTAGGTGCATGTAAATAAATTTTTAATAAAAATAACCACCTAGAGTCATGTGTTCATACGCAAGTGTGTACACTCACCATGCTCTGTACTCTTCTCACGTAAGTCCGAAAGACAATGCAGGATCGGTATATTTGGCCTCAGTTTATTTGCGTTAGGTGTGTAAACAATAAATAATGTTAATACTTTTCAAAAATAAAGAGAGTAAGCAATTGAAATCCAAGCACTATTTTCACTTATTTCATTCGACTTGTTATTCAAAAGAAATAAAAATACCACTTTGAAAAACTTGGAATGTCAACTAAGGATCCATTTCATAGTTGCACTATGTTATCAACCAAAACAACTAGCCAAACTAGAATCTAATTGTGATGATAACTTAATTTTCGTTGGAAGTTTTGACGAGTAAAAGGACTTAACTCTCTTGATAATGACCAGAACTTATATTTAACTTACTCTGTCAATTTAAAAGTAAATTCTTCATTTGTAAATATTTTTAAAAACTTGCATTCATATCTTTGTATATAAATCTTGCATTCAGGAATTTTTCATGTTGAATTTGGATTTTGTGGGTAGTATCCGCCGAAAACCCTCACGAGACAACACTCATCCTACTAGGGACACCTAGAGGTTTAACGGCTTATTGCATATGCTCAATGCAATCGTGTGTCCTACGAAAACGGATTTATCTTAGCTTTAGTTTAATCGAGGACGAATAAAAAGATAAGTGTGGGGGTATTTGATGTGCACGTAAAAATGTACATTTTTATTCACACACTTAATCTTATTTAGTAAAATAAATGTCATAATTGAGTGTTTTTACATGTTTAAAATCAAATTTCAAAAATGCTTTCAAGCCATCATTCATGCATCTACATGGGGGTAAAATGGTAATTTTGTGTATGTTTTAATTTAAGAAAAATTCACTAGCACGTTTTATTTTTATTTGTAGGAGTTTAGATGGAAAATGGAAGAGGCTTCATGTACGTATACATGCACAAAGGTTGGAAGACAAAGGAATGAAGAAATGAAAGAATTCATGTAATCATGGAGGACCCCACCTACCCACTAACCGTGAACTGTAATTAAGAGCTAATGCACATGTTAGTGGAGATCACATGCACATTTAATGGAGGATTAATTTCATGCTAATGATTACTTGGAGGTTACATTTCCTAAATGGGAATTTGGGTAGCTCCCTAAAATATCGATTAGGGTTTTAGTCATGTATAAATAACCCTTTTATGTTCATGTAATGGAGTTTTTTTAATCTTCTTATGATATTATGCAAGTTGTAGCCTCAAAATCAATGAGAAATAAAATGGCATCTTAAGCCTCTTCTTCTTTTTATACATGCTTTTATTTCATGCTTACTTTTATTTACATGCTTTCTTCTATTTCATGTTAGTAGATTAGCTTTTTTTTCATTGCAATTAGTTTAGATTTAATTTATGCAAGTAGTTTAATTCTCCTTTCTTTTAAGTTGCTCTTACTTTCCTTATTTTTTTTAATGTTGCAATCTACATGTGTTGAAATGATAACAAAAATGAGAAGCTAAACCCCTTCAATTTATGGGTAATGAAGCTCTCTAAATCATGTAGACTCAACATATTTACTAATTTATGATCTCTTTTATGCATAATGAAAAGTTGGATTATGAAGTAAGTTTATTAGGGAATTTGATAGCCTATGTTGTAATCACAAATGGGCTATGCTTAATCCAACATAAACACAATTTACATCATCATCTAACTAAGTGATTTTGATCATAGAATTAAAATAGAGTCAAAATTTGATGATCTATGTTACTAATCAAAGTAGTAAATAGATCATGCTTAAAATAGATTTTTTTTTCATTTTCATGACATTTAATAAGTGGTTTTAGTTGTATTAAAGTCTGATGGTTTAAGTTATGTTAATTAATAACATAAATAGACCATACTTATGATAAATACATCACTAATTCTACTTGGATTAAAATAAGAGATCGTAGATTGATTTTATGTTGATTTATGTGAGAGTATGAGAGTGGATTTGCCTCTAAATTGTCTTTTAATCTCATATTTTTATTCACTTTGTTTTAGTTAGTTTTTACATTTTCAGCTTAAAACACTTCAAACTTTGGGTTAATTTGGTTGAGTAGAATTTTGAAATCAATTCATTTCCCTATGGATCGACCCGTGCTCGCATACGTACTACAACTGTATGTCGTGCGCTTGTAGTTATTTTTTATTACAATATTTTTCGGCGATTTTCTAACCGATAGAAAATTTGTCGTCAAACAATGATATAGGCTATCACAAGCCAAGAGTAGAGAGATGCTATAGCAAGTCAGGAAATAAGAAGCTAGCAGAAGATGAGCTATCGCAAGTTAAGAATATAAAGCTATCGAAAGTCGAAAAAAGGAAGCTATCGTGAGTCGAGAATGAAGAAGATATCGCATGTAGAAGGATTAAGCTATCGTATGCTGAAAAGTGAAGCTATCATCAATGTAGAAGAGCTATCAAAAATAGAAAAAGAAAACAATATTAAATTGAAGAAAAATATTAAATAAAAGGAAAAGTTAAGGATGCCACAATAAGGAATACTTATTGGAGTACATTGGTGTTTTCACATCAAACAAATCAATTTAAAGATATGCAAAAAGGTGTATACATGCAACATTCAACACTAAATTATAGCAGTAAATCATGTGAAGAGGTAGTGTATTAATGTAAAGAAAATTCTATGTAATAAACTTCTGGGCACTCCTATACAACAATTAACCTTGTTAATACCATGGCCAAGGTAGCAATCCGCAAGAACTGCTCCAATCTTGAGATTATGACATATGACACCATCAAGACCATCTATCTTGCTAAGTCATGGATCAACGTCAACTTCAGTCAACCAAGCAAGCAATGCCACTCTCTAACTACAATAAATAGAAACATAACCCCACATGAGAAGGGGCTTCTCTCGTTTACACTTTCTTAGCACAAAAGGGCTTGACATTTCCGAGCTCTCTTAAGAACTTGAGAATTCCTTTAATGGCTGACGAAGAAGATGGCTCGAACTTTTAAACATAAGGACCTTTAGAAATAGAAAATTGCATATTCATTCCATTGTTTTCATTTTGGACTATAACAAAGGAGATAACTTGTACTTTTACATATTGACCTTGTACAATGAATATTGCATATATACTCGAATTTCATATGAAATGAAGATGACTTGAACCTTGGATATTTTGGACATTTTAGAAATATCTTATTTTGATTATGGGCGCATTTGGAATTTCATTTGAGTTGTATATCTTTTAAAGTACTTTGATGTTGGACCGAAAGTTGGTTTAGCATTTTGGTGCTTTCTCTGAGAGTTAAACTTAAGGATTTTTTTAATAACCCAAATACCCTTGATTTCAAGAAAAAAATTAAAGTAATTTTGAAAAATAGAAAATATTTTTATGAGTACAATGGTTGTAGAATTTTTCAAATTCATTTAATTTTGAAAAAGATATGAGTTTTTGTTTTTAATTTTGAACCATCGTAAGTTGATCGGCCGAGGACAACTATTCCTCAAAATATTTTCATTATTGAACTATCGCATGTTGATCAAGCTGCGATATCTACTTACTTTTTTGTTTTTCTTTTTCAACTGGCAACGACCTATTCTCGATCTCCACCAACCAGTGATAGCTCCTTAACCTTCAATAACTCCTCTACTAACCAGCGATAGCTCCCCTTACCCAACCTTCGATAACTCCTCCACCTACCAGCAACATCACAAGGGCCGTTAATTCTTAATCTTGACAGCTTTAGGATATCGATCTTCATTTTACCATCAACCAACGATACCTTACTTGCCATTGATCTTCAGCTTACGATAGCTTCTAAGTCGTTGATCTTTAGTATACCATGATAAAGAAGCGGTGAGGGTGAACTTGCGATTGGCATTAGAACAAAAATGATAATAAAAGACTAAATATGTCGTGGATAAACTTTCTAGCCATCTTAATTGACGATGATCGAGGCCAAAAATTAGGCTTCAAAAAAATTGCTAGTAGGAAGAGCAAATCCCGACAAACAAAAGCCCCAACATCCGGCCATTTGCAATTACCTAACACCCACTACGCCATAAATGGCCTACTGCAACACAAAAAAAATGTTGGCTCAGGCCCGAAAAATGTTGCCATAGGTCTATGGCAACACTTTTAGGGTGATGCAATTTTTGCCGTTGCCTTAGACCTCAAAGGCAACATTTTGACTATCTAAGGCAACATAAGTAATATTGTTGCAATAGAACCCTATTTGGGTCTATGGCAACACCCATAGGTGCCTGTAGCAACATTCAAAAATGTTGCTATAGATATTGATTTTCTGAATTTGTGGGGCCCACAATATAAGCATATTTGATTTTTTAATAGAAATAAATATTTATTTAATAAAATGCTATTTGCATAGAATTTGATATTCAAACAGTAATTTATTTAAATAAATATTTTATTTCAACATTTGAAATAGTACAAATTCCTGACTCCACTATTTTACAATTCAATGATATATAACACTGATATTCACATATACAGATATTTCTCACTACATCACTCAGTTCACTCATTACATATGCAGTTTCAATTTATACAGACACAGACACTAACAAATATATGACGAGCCGAAGGCGAGCCGAGTGCCGAGCCGAAGGCGAGCCGAGTGCCGAGCCGAAGGCGAGCCGAGAAGCGGGTCCGGGCGCAGCGCCGGCGGGGGTCCGGGGCACCGCAGTCCCGGCGGGGATCGACCTTCTTTGAAAACGACGTAAAATGATGCACCACACATACTTCTAAACCACCAGCCTCCATCCTCTAATTGCCTCACCAACAAACTATTTCAGTTGCCAAATCGTCTAATCACCTAATCACAATCGCTGATTACCCATTCCGACAACCCAAACATCTTCAAACTTTCACACTGCAAATTCGTAACAAAACCAAGCACCACCCTTGGCTGATAGCAAACAACATTGCTTCTCACTGCAAGCTATATATCTACAGATTTGGACCATCAACTCTAAGCAGACTGCTTCGCCTTTCATCATATTGGGACCATCATTAGCCTACAAAAGAAAAACCAAACTCGTTTACTCAAGCATTACAATTCATATAAATTCAATTCAATTCAATTACAATTCATACCCATCATACAACGGTGATTTCAAGCTTCAGATCTACTTCATTCACCCAATGATAGCATCGACTCTGCATCATACCATTAACTGGAACAACCATAGCCCGCTACATCACTTCACCGACCGCATCCAGACACATCGCCACTGCCTATCTTCTCACCGCATCCAAATACCCTAACACAGCATTGACCCTATCCTCAAATGCTAAAGACTTATTGTACGCAGGGCAAAACAGATCTGGACAAGTCCAGTTGCCATTTTTCGACTTCGCCACCTGCCCAAAAGTAAACGGCCGCAGGAAGTCCGTGGTTCGCGACGGTCTCCCAGATGGGTTCGTCGAGCCATCCTTTGGGGTCGTGGTCGCTTTTGTCGAAGGTTTTGGACGTATCGGGATCAGTGAACTTATTGTTGATGATGCCGTGGTGAGGGGGGTAGAGGCCGGTGGCGATGGAATAGTGATTAGGGAAGGTGAGGGAAGGGAAGACGGGAATCAGGCCGGGAAAGGCTTCGGTGCCATTAGAGATTGAATAGAAATGTAATGGAAAACGAAATTAGGGATTTGGAAATGGGGGGAGAACGAAAGTGGTATGAAAAGTAAAGCGGGAAAACGAAAATTTGGGGCAAATTATAGCGGTGATCCAGTTTAACAATCGGATTAAATGTAAACCGTTGGATCGTATTCACGCGGATTGCTAATTTTATTAATTTTTTAATCTGAATACATCTATAGCAACACTGTGTAAAAATGTTGCATCGTGTTACACTTTTTTAGCTAGAGCAACACATTTTTATGGCTAAGGTAACACTATAAATACAACGTTGCAGTAGGACCAAAATTTTATATCTATCGCAACATTTTAGCTGGCAACACCTTGCAAAAATGTTGCAGAAGGTCATTTATGGCGTAGTGACCGTAGCAAAAATCAGAAACCATTAGGGTTTTTACTTGGAAAATATGGCTTGGTCAGAGCTTAAATTCTCTACAAACACTGCACATGAAAACCACCAAAAAATAGAGCAGACTCTCTTTTACCAGATTCAAGTGGCATGGAACTTTTTAAGGCATTGGAGGTGCCACAAAAATTCAAAACGTGGAAGCACCTTTCAGCTATTTCAAACAATATTCTAGTCGATTGGTGGAAAATTTGGAAAATCAACTACCATAGATGTAATGTGCTCATCAAGATGCACAAGTCTATAAGATCATTTTAAAGAATGGAGCTATGGATCAAAAGTTGAGAATCGAAGACCATGATTGACCATATCTATTCGTAAAAAATCAAGTAAGGGTAGCTTTTATTAAAAGGGTATTGTTGGAATGATCTTGGAAAAATATGAACAACGATGAAGATCGTTCGCTCATATATATCTGTATGTGAGAGAAATTGCTAATTAAAGTTTGAAAAATCAAGTAATGATTAGTATCAAAATTCAAAATTTGAATGTTTAAAAATTCAATATATTCAAATGTGAATTGAAATATAAAATAAAGCGAGGAGAAAAATTGAGTTTCAAAAAACGAGTGAATATTAAAACTAGTTTGTCAGTTCGAGAAGTAACACAAAAAGATATCGTAATAAAACAACTTCGATAAAAGGTGGTGTTGCAATAACGGACTTATAAAATCTACAAAATTTCTAAAATTATAAACTACTTGCATCTGTCATAAATATATACCAACTAAATATTTATAATCGAGTTACAATTCCTCTTGCATTATAAGCTAAGAATATATGTTGGTCATTTGTATTGAAAATTTCTTTGATTCACTAATCGGGGATTCAAATTCCTTTCTAGGTAAAAGCGAGAATCATCTATTCTTCAAAGCCAAGTATCCCATCATCAAAGATGCAAATTTATGAGATTCCGGATTTCTTTATCAAGTGCAATTTATTCTCTGATAATAAAGCATGGGATATCATCTCCTAAATTACTAAATTAAATTAAAATCTCAATTTTCTACTCCCGAGCATGGGTTCGGTCTTCCTATTAAGTAATGGTTGGTTTCTTTATTGAATTGGTTCCCGGCATTCCCTATTATTGTTGAATAAATCCTAATTATCAAAGCAAATTCCCAAGTGGGGGAAAAAGTAAAAGGCTATATATTACCCAGGATAATGGATCTTATTATCAAAGGAAGATCATGATATTCTTGTTCTCGCTACAAAACGTGGATCGTTATTTAATCAAAGGTTGGATTGAACTCTCTTCCAGATAATGGGTTTCTTTATTATATGGACTTCTGCTTTTCTTGCTATTATTATATAGACGATAAAACTCCCACTATTGAAGTATGCCCCCTTTAATTATAACGATTAACAAAAAAATTCAAGGTAAGATACTGTTATGATCTTGTACTTCGACTAATATCCAAAGAGGTGAAAGTAGGGACTATCTATTATTCAAGGCCATACGCCTTATTATCAAAGTGGCGAATCTACAAAATTCTAGATTACCTTATCAAGTGTAAATTATTATTTAATAATAAAGCTTGGAATATCATCCTCGAGTTATTGAATATCCGTCTGTTATTTCTGAACATGAGCTCGAATTTTCTACTAAATAATGATATGTTTCTTTATTGAACGGGTTTCTGGTCTTATTCATTATTCCTTGGATGATAAAACTCCTGCTATCAAATATTTTGTAACACCCCATAAATTGAACAATAAAAAATTAAAAGAATTATTAAATAATTATTAAATCCCAAAAATGAAATTTTTACAAACAATAGAACTTGGCTACGAAACTTGCACCGTTATGTTTGTGGTCAATTTTCATGTATAAAGCTTTACGATCGGAGTTCAAACGAAATGTTATTAACGTTCAAAGATTTTGGATCGAAAATGATTATATATGTATTAAGAAAATAAATATTATTAAATAACATTAAGTTAACGTTAAACCAACACTTAACGACTAAGTAACGTTAACATTAATCAAATCAAATAAAATCAATCGCACAAGGAAACAAATGAAATAAAATAAACAGTTAACATATAAAGGCAACCAATTGACCCCCCTTATTTGGACCGGTCGACCGCCATCGGTCCACTAATGGATGTATACCAGTCGATCGATGGTAGTGTAGTGGCTATGGATTGAACCTAGGCCAAATGGTCTGGATTGAATCTAATCTAATCTAACGAATAGAATTGATTCGATCGTCTATAAATACAGGCCTAGCCCCTCACTTTTCTTCTTATATTTTCCAAATCAAAGAGCAAAGCTCTGCCATTTCCTTTTCTCCACAAATTCTAGGAAATTATAGGAATTATAAAATAGCATAATATATATATATATATATCTGTGTGTGTGTGGAGAATAGCGAAAAATAAAAGTGAAGAAAAATAGGGATGGATCGACTCTACAAAGAAAAGGTTAATTCTAAATCTAAAAATATATAACTACGTTTAACTCAAATCTCTTCTTAGATCTACAATTCTGATAAATATGTATGCGCTTTAATACATATTTTGGTAGAAGGAAAGAGAGTCAAATAAAAAGAATGGATTTAGATCTAGGGATTTGAAGGCTAAGAGGTGCGTAGGAAATTATATATTTTATTATAATATTAAATTTATATCATTGTGAATCTGTTTCATTTATGCCTAATTGTAAATTTTGGAATTGTAGGCTTAACTACACATACATACAATAACCTAAGATCATGTCCAACATATTCTGTGAATTGTTAACTTTTATTTAATGTGTGTATATGTAAATTTGGGATGTAAGGGGAAAAATAGTCCCTAAAAGTTATGAAAATAAGCCATTAATTAAACTGTATGTTAATTCTAGATTTAGTTAGTTGAATGTTATAAGTTGTATAACTTGAATTAAAGATTATTTCTAATTTGATTGGGATTTAAATTTATATCTTAGTTCTTTGGAATGCAGGTTGTTTCTATGTAATTTCTATAAATTATCCAACTTTATAGTTATATGTATAAATGTGTGTTGTTTGAAACAATAAAAAATATACCTAAAAGAAAGAGATGTGAAAAATAAGGATGTTTGTCATATTTTGTACTATCTATTTTGATAATCACAAAAAAGATAATTCCTTGTAATTCCAATACAATAAAATTCCTCTTTCAAATAATTTAAGGGAAATTACATTGATGACATTTCCATATTGGGAAAGAGATGGTTCCAACACATTAAAATGTAGAAATCCCTAAAAGTAGAGCTAAAGGTGTTATAAGTGAAAATAATAATAATAAATTTTGTCATCAATTAAATATATATATACATATATGTATGTGTATATATATACATGCACACATATGATTAAAAATGAGTTAAGCAACAAATAGTAAGCGCTAACTTGAATAAGGATATGAATGGAAGAACTGGGAAGGATTTAATAATTAAGTAAAATAGAAGCAATAATTATACTTAATTGTAAAATTTGAATAGAAGCAATAAATGATACTTAATTGTATTAATTGGAAAGAAGTAGTAAATGATACTCAATGAAAATTTTGAAATTGAAATAAGAAGTAAGTTAATGGTAAGTAAATGAACACTAATAATTAAACTTAGGAGGCGTAATAATTTTCCAGTTGAAATTATACGACCTTAAGAATACATTTATGATAGGTATGGATTAGTGGGTCTAGCCTAATATTTAGGTTAAGTACAAATGACATCGTCGTTAGTATGGATTGGAATATGAGGTCTGTAGTGTTACACAATAGAAGTTTGCCTTCCGCAAAGGGCTACCAGCGGTTTTGTATACATTGTGCTGACGTGGGACATTTGTAACCGTAGGACCAGTGGGAATATAAGGCATTGTGCAATAAGTGGTGTTACCACTGAGAGGTGGACACGGATGCAGGGGACCCTAAGTTATCCTTGACGCCAGTCGGGATTGCAGGCTCCTCCTTAATGCGTAAGTATCATACGAAAGTCCGATGAGCCGAGTCCTTAGTATATGACAGTTCGAAGAGCCGATTCCTCAATCTACAAAAGTCTGAGGAGCTGATTCATCAACATACGAAAGTCTGAGGAGTCAAGTCCTCAATATACAGTAGTCCGAGGAGCTGAGTCCTCAATATGAAGCGGTTACATAAGTCTTTGGGACAGGTTAGTAATATGGCTAATTAATTGTGATGCCGTTATTAGGCACCAACGGGAGGTTCTGTGGTGTACGTGGGCAATTCCGCTTAGACACTATTGTGGATGCCCTACGTGGTGTGTAGTTGTGGATACTAGCGGGGAATGTATCCTGATCCATGGCGGGACTTTGATACTTATATATATATATATATATATATACATACACACACATACATATATATATTGTATACCTCAAGTAGGTTGGACATATCGTACGTGTACGTGAAGTCAAAATGACTAAGTTTTAAATAATAGACATAATACGTAATGGAAAATAATCGGCATAAACTAGTGTTATGGATAAAGTATGTAATTTACCAGTCACTGGAACATTTTTCACACCCATCTCCTCATTACAACCCATGGGACATATTTAGGGGGACAACTACTGGTTCAAGGTGGGAACAGTGGAAGGACATATTTCCTTGGGCATGCTCTACGCCAGCAATGGCACTAGATACCTAAGGTATTGGCCTTAGTCGGTATGTATATGTTTTAATATATTTTATTATTCCTCCGTGAGTTATTTTAAATAGCTCTGTGATATACTTTTGTTTATTACAGTATATCAACACACCGATCCATACACTAGTGGACTTGGGTTTTCGATTTAGCAAAAATTCAGGCCCATTAAGGTGTAGGTTGTTACATATATCCCTCCTAACATGAAATCAACGGAATTTTTAAAATAACATATTGATAAGGCCCGATGTTTTAAACAAATTCCCAGAGAGGTGAAAGAGCATGGATTGCCTACTATTCAAATTACAAATCTCATTACCAAAATACGAGTACTCATCCCATATAAATGGATATCGAGATTTCTGGTTAATTGTGTACCATTGAAATTGTCCACGAGGTTTGTATACTTCATTAATATAAAAGAAGACTACATAAATTCCTGGATTCCTTTATTTGAAACAAATTATTATTCACTGATGAAGTCCAAGGCATTATACATTTAGATTATGATGGTATTCATAAGAAAAGAATAGTCCACCTTCGCATAGTCAATATAATGATTGTAACGTATCGGGTTTTGCCCGCTCGAAAATCAACATCCGTACTTCACATTGTACTAGAATGCCGCAGATTCGACCGTTCAAATCCGATTTGTCGGAGCTTATAACAACATTAAGTATAACAACACAGCGAAAGAAAAAGGATATATAAATATATATAACATTGATACAATGACAGATACAAAATCTGATACAGTATGATACAACAGAATGATACAACAGATATCAATATACATCAGAGATATGATACAAGAAATAGCAGCGGAAAAGAAAATAGATAACACCAGCAGCAGGTAGAATATCTCCAATAGAATGCTCCAATCCATAGCTAGCGGAAAGCAAGGTCAGTCGTCCAAGAACTGACTAGCTCCAGATAATCTACTCAACCTGAATATCTGAGAAACCCAACTCTAGACTGCCCATGTGGAAAATGGTGGGCACCCAGAGTTTAGGAAGGGAACAATAAACTCCGGATCAGTCATGGGACTGGTGTGAGCAACAAAAACAGTTTATCTTTAAAACAACACAAAAGAACTTTAAACATTGAAACCCGCAATGCTTTTTAGAAAATGAAACTACCATAAGACCTCCCACCACACACACAATGCAAACGCAGAATTGGAGGAGATTTCTTCTTATGATAGTCAAAGATGCTTACTACGCAAATCATTGGATTATTATTATTAGTGCATAGTGCAAAAACATTTCGAAAGTAGAATATAAATCTTAGCCAGCATAGGCATTCCGCACTTATGCCTACTATAGCTACTATATTCAATAGCAGGTTACCGCCACATTCCATAGCAAGTTATACAACTAAAACCGTACAAGGTTCGTATTGTTTCTTTGGATTTTCCAACAAATGGTCAGGCTAAGGAACTTCCTTTCCTCCTGCCGAATGGGATCGCCTCTGGCTGGACGTCCCGAGAGACAAACTGCTCTCTGCCAAACAAGGCCGGGTTACCCCTGTAACAGGTAACTCACGAATATGCCACCTCCCGGTCCTTTGGGACCTTTATCCGAGCGCTCGGTAACCAACATCACACATCATAAAGAAAGTGTATCCACATGAGTAAGTATCAGGGCTCCATACCATAATACCACCCCTTTCCAGAAGGAAATGACATACCCTAAAGGGCGCGACCCTCATAACCTTGCCGCAACATTCCTGTTTCGACCATTTCCGAGTTGTTGAGGCCCTGACGAAGTCTCGTCCACAAAGTTACGCTTTGGCACAAAGCCATGCTTTGGGTCAACAGATGATCAACCTATGATCACAAAGATAAATGATCAAACAAATGATCATATCACAAATGATCAAACACTGATCATCACACAGCAACACTCAGCATGCCACGTTACCAAATTGGGATATATCGCTGATAACTTCAACTACATAACCTCTGAGCTCATACGTCTCAGAGAAGGGTGTTAAGCTAAGAGAATAAATTCTCCGCCACCAATAGATATGTATTTGAAAGAAATCGGCTTTATATCTCAAATTGTAATGTCAGACATACAATCCATACAAGTCTGTTCCAGGTTCGAACAGAACCGAAGGCACTTCCAAAGAAGCCCTTGCAAATCCGGGTATTCACAGTCCCGATCGGACTTCCCATCACTTAGGAGATCTCTATACCAGGAGCGACCCAGTGCAGAGACAATCGATAGGTCATCCTATCGTTTTCGCAAACACCCTGTCTTCAACACCGGTCTTCAAATGCTATCCATATACGACGTATCACTAATTCGGAATGGGTTATGTGACACAAGGGTCCTCTCCCGGCTAAACCGAATAGTGAACGCAATATTTAAAAATATATGGATATGTGATTTCAATTAAGCCACAACTTAAACCCGAACTTTCTTTTCAAATGGTTTAACAAATTACCATTTTCAATCTTCAAACAAAAAGATTCATTTTAACAACCTTCAACGGTTTAAACAATTTCCACACTTTAATCTTTTAAACAAAAGATTCATTCACAGGTTTTCCAAATTTAATCCCCATTTCAATTGATTAACTCGTTAAATCTTTAAAACAAAGATTTAACTTATAGCTTTCAAAACAATTCCATTTCAAATGGTTTAAACAGTTCATCATTTTAAATCTGTTAAAAATAAACAGATTTAATTCATAGTTTTCAAAAAGAATTCATTCATAACTTGGAAAACCATTTTTTCAATTCAGTCTTGAAATTCCTTTAATTAAATTGGAATTTCATTTCGTATCTATATGAAAGCTTTTATTCTTTTAAAACAAACAGTTTTATTTTGGAAATCTGATTCATTCATACGAGTTGAACTCCTTGGGTTAAATTCAAATTCCCAAATTTATACTTTTAAATGGTTTAACTTCATATAACTTGTACTGCATCTTAAATCCCTAGTTTCGAATCATAGAGTTCAATTTCAAATATTGTGTTCAAATTTAAATCAAATTATTTAAATTTTCAAACTCGATTAAGTTATTCAAAATAACTTTTATCTTTGAAATTCCATTTCAAATGCTTTTCACTTTAAACCCCAAATTTCTAATTTCAAAATCAATTGAAATTTAATATTCCAATTTCAAAATAATAAATTTTAAATCATCTGTGACTTAACCGATTTCCTCGTGAAATCCATATTTGTGTGTGTAAAAGTGTAGTCCATGGATTTAACACACAATAGTGCAACATCATCAATCATCACAGATCAAATTACAGAAATATAGTTGATAAGCGATATAAACTATAACGCTTATCGTTACATTCACAAATCACAGATAATATACAGATGTATCACAGATAATGAATTATATCACAGATAATTAACTACATTACAGATCACAACATAAATCAGGATATATCACAGGAAATTCAAGAATCTCATACGATATAATCATTCATAAGTGAGGTCAAGCATTCAAAATTAATCATAGATAGGATTTATTAATTGTTTAATCCTATTTAATTCAATTTATTTACCATCAAATTTATTTACTTATGAATTTATTATCCAATTCTGATTTATTAATTCCAAATCATTTAATATAAATTAACTAATCAAAAACTTTAATTAATTAAATTATTCTTAATTAATCATATTAATTAAATTAACCTTTAAACTCATTACATAATTAATTAACTTCTTAATAAATCAAAATATCTAAAATTAATGTTAATAAGTAACTAGTCCTTAATTAATTTCATTAAGTAATTGCATTTAAACAATTTATAATTGATTATCTGAATTTATTAAATCTAATTAACTATCAAAATTAATCGCATTAATTTAATTACTTAATAATCCCTAGTTAATTATCTTCATTAACTAATAACATTTCTTAATTACTTTCTTAAGAAACTATCTTAGGTTAATTCATTATTAATTATTTCTAATTATAAATTAACCCAAATTACTAATTTATAAATTAAACCAATCATTCTTTAATTCTCTTACTAATTAAATCATTGAATTTCCTTAATTATCTCTAAGATAATTGATTCCTTTTATTAATGGATTCATTATCATTAAAGTGTAAAACATTACACTTTAAATTTAGATTCAAATTGCATTTTAAAATTTAAGTATCAAAAATAAAATAAAATATAACACTTAGATGCTTAAGCACTCTTTAAGTTATAAAAACAATTTAAATCCAAACCTGTTTATTTCAAAACTTAGTTCCAAACTGACTTGAAGTTATACTTTTAAAACTTGACTTTTTAACTCTGTTTAAAACTTTGTTTTATAATTTTAAAACTAAACTTTAAATTAAAAAAAAACAGAATAGGCTTTGCTTTGAAATCTGGACAATTGTTCCTACCCGAGCCTCACGAAATTTCTTCGAGTCAAACTGCAGATTTCACGAGTTCGACCCCGAGACTTCCCCTGGTTCTTCACGCACCCTTCTTCTTCCCTTTTCTTTTCTAGCTTAAGTTTAAACTTAAACCCACTCCTGCTTCGAGTCAAACCCACAAATATCACGCAATCGACCCGAGCACCATCCTCCTTCCTCAACTGCGAATGACCATACCAGGCACACGTTCACCTGTACAGGTGCACACGGCGCCGGAGCTACGGCGATCAACGCTGCCACCTCCCACATGTCGCCGACCATCGACTCACGCCCTTAGGCCAATCCATTCGTCGAATCCACGATGAATTCGAAATCGAGAAACTAAATCCAACCAAGAACAGTTTTCGACCACCACGAGCTTCCTCGTGCCGCCACCACAGATAATCAGCGCCCACGAAACTTCGACCAGCCACACGTCCACACTCCCTCGACCATCTCCTAGAGTCTCATCGTACTCGATCATCCAGAGGCGTTACGCCGATCAAAAATGTCAATCCTAACCAAACTAGGGTTACCAACGTAAATCGATCACCACCACCACCACAGTGATCTTCCATCACTTCTACTAGTTTTCCCAAACTCCTCCATCACTCATCTAGCTTCAGCATCAACCCCGTGGTCACCGGACCTCGCGATCGCCAGAGATGGTGACGATTTCATTTTTCTGTTCAACTCAAGGCTCACTTGATTCCCAAATTTAAAAATCACAAAACTATTTTTAAAAATCATAACTTTCAAAGACAAATCTAGACATGTATTTGAAACACGAAATCTACACATTTGATTTCTGACCAATTTTAATTTGTCACTGTAAATACTCATTTTCCCAAATGATTATTCATTATATCCATACGAATCTATTTTTAAACTTGATATTACGCCTATACAATCCTTTTTCTTTTATGATTATAACCTTAATTCGATTATATAGGGGAATATGAATTTCCTTTTGAAATTGTTGGGTCTGTAAAACCAACAGAAGTCTGTGTGTATATATATACAGACAGGCACATCTAAATTTTCATGTATATACATGTAGACATTCATACAACATTTTCCAAATCATCATCATCATTACAGGCATGCAAAATCAAGCAACAACATATAAATATATTGGAGGTTGGAAGTTTGCTCACCTGTTAAAACCTGATTAGCAGAGCACCTGATATTTGAAAATTCTTTTGAATCTTTTGAAAACTTGCTTGAATGCAGTTTTGAATTTTATTTTATATTTGCAGCTGAAGATCTTCCTCTTTGATCTTTGATTCACTCCTCTGGTTTGCTTTGAGTTTGTATTGTTGGATTTGTTTTAAGTTTTAAAGATGTTGCTTTTTTTTTTCTCAGTTTTGAAATGGAACGAACAAGAAAAATGAAGAAGTTGATAGATAAAAGAAGTTTACAGGTTATTCATTTTGTACAGGGTGTTATAATGTTTTGTACAAGTGATATTTTCTTCCAGTACAAACACACGCAGAGATTTTTCCTTCAATTGGAGGCTGATGATAATTTGTTGTGTGTACTTGAGGATGCAAACATTAAATGCTAATGTACCAATCTATACCTATTTAATTTGCCTATACTTGATTTTGCATCTCTTGTCTCGGCTGATACAATAATATTAGGCTGGCTGCATTTAATTAGCTTGTACAATAGATATTTACTTTACTTTGTTTATATTTAAGTGTTGTTTCTTTCCTTTTGTTTTATATTTGTATTTGCTTTACAAGCTTTTGCTTTGGTTTTGATAAAGATATTATTTTATTTTGTTTGTTGACTTCAGGTGATAGATGATAATGCTATGGTGGCTGGTGATATATTAGAGGTATGGTGCAAGTACTATTTGTTTTTACTTTGTTTATGCTTGCCTACATTTTTTAGCTCGGCTGATGGATGTGGCATTAATTGCCCTGGTACTTCATGTCTTCATACTTATATACAAAACTTTGTTTTGTCATTGCTTTGTATTTCTTCATTGTACAAGTATACATACTTGTATATATATAAAATGCTACCTTCTTTTGTTTTGCAAACTTGAATATACTTGCTTTGGGTCTTATTACTATAAATAAATTTCTATTTTTATATGTTGTTAAATTTTAACTAATTTATTTCTAGCTTAAATATTTATTTTACTTTAATATTTATCGTCTTATATTTAATTTATAAATCCAAATTATTATTAAACCATTTATTTAAGATTTTATTTCAAATCAAATATATACGTATATATTCAAATTTATTCATATATGCCCGTATACATATATATATATATACAATATTTAAGTTTTAGATGATTCATACAAAATTTATTGAGATTCGGGGAAACTCGCCTCACTTTAATCGATTAAATTTACAATTTTTATTCAAAAATTCAACAATTTATCATTTTAAATTTATATAAAATTCGGGGTCGTTACAGACTTCCCCCCTTAAAAGAATTTCGTCCTCGAAATTGCCAGGAAGACACAAAGATAGATGAAAATATTTCATTAAATCAACTGAATGTCTATTCTGTATTTGGCTTACCAAATCAGAATATCAAGAACGAATCTGTTGAATTTTTCACAAAATACTCGGGTTATCCAGATCTACGAAATATTCAGTGACATCGGTTAGTTCGAAGGGATAACTAACCATTCGTAGAACATATCCGGACCCAAAGAATAGATAGATATATGGATACAATTTCAAAACTTTCAGTTCAAAAACCAAATTATACCTATCAACCATAGCAATCAAAGCAACCAATACATCCAAACAATAATTTTGGCTCATTTGGAGTTTAAGTCCCATTTTAATATATCGACTTTCTTCCTGGATCAACCAGAAATTATCGAAGAATTGAGAAGAGATACTGAACAAAAGAGATTGATAGAGAAAAGATTGTTTCCACTGTTGTTACAGAGTATTGACCATTTATAGTCGTATTCCCCTGTCCCCTATCCCATCCTCTTCTTGCACTCATACTTACTATCAGTGGATAGCAAGAGAATTTACTGAGGCATTCGGACGGATATCTGAAGAATACTCATTCTAGAGTTTACTTCACTCTATCTCTAATGAGCTACTTAATGTGTTATACTCCTGAGCTAAAGTTCAACCTTAGCTCTGATACCAAATGTAATGTATCGGGTTTTGCCCGCTCGAAAATCAACATCCGTACTTCACATTGTACTAGAATGTCGCAGATTCGACCGTTCAAATCCGATTCGCCGGAGCTTATAACAACATTAAGTATAACAACACAGCGGAAGAAAAAGGATATATCAATATATATAACATTGATACAATGACAGATACAAAATCTGATACAGTATGATACAACAGAATGATACAACAGATATCAATATACATCAGAGATATGATACAAGAAATAGCAGCGGAAAAGAAAATAGATAACACCAGCAGCAGGTAGAATATCTCCAATAGAATGCTCCAATCCATAGCTAGCGGAAAGCAAGGTCAGTCATCCAAGAACTGACTAGCTCCAGATAATCTACTCAACCTGAATATCTGAGAAACCCAACTCTAGACTGCCCGTGTGGAAAATGGTGGGCACCCAGAGTTTAGGAAGGGAACAATAAACTCTGGATCAGTCATGGGACTGGTGTGAGCAACAAAAACAGTTTATCTTTAAAACAACACAAAAGAACTTTAAACATTGAAACCCGCAATGCTTTTTAGAAAATGAAACTACCATAAGACCTCCCACCACACACACAATGCAAACGCAGAATTGGAGGAGATTTCTTCTTATGATAGTCAAAGATGCTTAGTACGCAAATCATTGGATTATTATTATTAGTGCATAGTGCAGAAAACATTTCGAAAGTAGAATATAAATCTTAGCCAGCATAGGCATTCTGCACTTATGCCTACTATAGCTACTATGTTCAATAGCAGGTTACCGCCACATTCCATAGCAGGTTATACAACTAAAACCGTACAAGGTTCGTATTGTTTCTTTGGATTTTCCAACAAATGGTCAGGCTAAGGAACTTCCTTTCCTCCTGCCGAATGGGATCGCCTCTGGCTGGACGTCCCGAGAGACAAACTGCTCTCTGCCAAACAAGGCCGGGTTACCCCTGTAACAGGTAACTCACGAATATGCCACCTCCCGGTCCTTTGGGACCTTTATCCGAGCGCTCGGTAACCAACATCACACATCATAAAGAAAGTGTATCCACATGAGTAAGTATCAGGGCTCCATACCATAATACCACCCCTTTCCAGAAGGAAATGACATACCCTAAAGGGCGCGACCCTCATAACCTTGCCGCAACATTCCTGTTTCGACCATTTCCGAGTTGTTGAGGCCCTGACGAAGTCTCGTCCACAAAGCTACGCTTTGGCACAAAGCCATGCTTTGGGTCAACAGATGATCAACCTATGATCACAAAGATAAATGATCAAACAAATGATCATATCACAAATGATCAAACACTGATCATCACACAGCAACACTCAGCATGCCACGTTACCAAATTGGGATATATCGCTGATAACTTCAACTACATAACCTCTGAGCTCATACGTCTCAGAGAAGGGTGTTAAGCTAAGAGAATAAATTCTCCGCCACCAACAGATATGTATTTGAAAGAAATTGGCTTTATATCTCAAATTGTAATGTCAGACATACAATCCATACAAGTCTGTTCCGGGTTCGAACAGAACCGAAGGCACTTCCAAAGAAGCCCTTGCAAATCCGGGTATTCACAGTCCCGATCGGACTTCCCATCACTTAGGAGATCTCTATACCAGGAGCGACCCAGTGCAGAGACAATCGATAGGTCATCCTATCGTTTTCGCAAACACCCGGTCTTCAACACCGGTCTTCAAATGCTATCCATATACGACGTATCACTAATTCGGAATGGGTTATGTGACACAAGGGTCCTCTCCCGGCTAAACCGAATAGTGAGCGCAATATTTAAAAATATATGGATATGTGATTTCAATTAAGTCACAACTTAAACCCGAACTTTCTTTTCAAATGGTTTAACAAATTACCATTTTCAATCTTTAAACAAAAAGATTCATTTTAACAACCTTCAACGGTTTAAACAATTTCCACACTTTAATCTTTTAAACAAAAGATTCATTCACAGGTTTTCCAAATTTAATCCCCATTTCAATTGATTAACTCGTTAAATCTTTAAAACAAAGATTTAACTTATAGCTTTCAAAACAATTCCATTTCAAATGGTTTAAACAGTTCATCATTTTAAATCTGTTAAAAATAAACAGATTTAATTCATAGTTTTCAAAATGAATTCATTCATAACTTGGAAAACCATTTTTTCAATTCAGTCTTGAAATTCCTTTAATTAAATTGGAATTTCATTTCTTATCTATATGAAAGCTTTTATTCTTTTAAAACAAACAGTTTTATTTTGGAAATCTGATTCATTCATACGAGTTGAACTCCTTGGGTTAAATTCAAATTCCCAAATCTATACTTTTAAATGGTTTAACTTCATATAACTTGTACTGCATCTTAAATCCCTAGTTTCGAATCATAGAGTTCAATTTCAAATATTGAATTCAAATTTAAATCAAATTATTTAAATTTTCAAACTCGATTAAGTTATTCAAAATAACTTTTATCTTTGAAATTCCATTTCAAATGCTTTTCACTTTAAACCCCAAATTTCTAATTTCAAAATCAATTGAAATTTAATATTCCAATTTCAAAATAATAAATTTTAAATCATCTGTGACTTAACCGATTTCCTCGTGAAATCCATATTTGTGTGTGTAAAAGTGTAGTCCATGGGTTTAACACACAATAGTGCAACATCATCAATCATCACAGATCAAATTACAGAAATATAGTTGATAAGCGATATAAACTATAACGCTTATCGTTACATTCACAAATCACAGATAATATACAGGTGTATCACAGATAATTAACTATATTACAGATCACAACATAAATCAGGATATATCACAGGCAATTCAAGAATCTCATACGATATAATCATTCATAAGTGAGGTCAAGCATTCAAAATTAATCATAGATAGGATTTATTAATTGTTTAATCCTATTTAATTCAATTTATTTACCATCAAATTTATTTACTTATGAATTTATTATCCAATTCTGATTTACTAATTCCAAATCATTTAATATAAATTAACTAATCAAACACTTTAATTAATTAAATTATTCTTAATTAATCATATTAATTAAATTAACCTTTAAACTCATTACATAATTAATTAACTTCTTAATAAATCAAAATATCTAAAATTAATTTTAATAAGTAACTAGTCCTTAATTAATTTCATTAAGTAATTGCATTTAAACAATTTATAATTGATTATTTGAATTTATTAAATCTAATTAACTATCAAAATTAATCGCATTAATTTAATTACTTAATAATCCCTAGTTAATTATCTTCATTAACTAATAACATTTCTTAATTACTTTCTTAAGAAACTATCTTAGGTTAATTCATTATTAATTATTTCTAATTATAAATTAACCTAAATTATTAATTTATAAATTAAACCAATCATTCTTTAATTATCTTACTAATTAAATCATTAAATTTCCTTAATTATCTCTAAGATAATTGATTCCTTTTATTAATGTATTCATTATCATTAAAGTGTAAAACATTACACTTTAAATTTAGATTCAAATTGCATTTTAAAATTTAAGTATCAAAAATAAAATAAAATATAACACTTAGATGCTTAAGCACTCTTTAAGTTATAAAAACAATTTAAATCCAAACCTGTTTATTTCAAAACTTAGTTCCAAACTGATTTGAAGTTATACTTTTAAAACTTGACTTTTTAACTCTGTTTAAAACTTTGTTTTATCATTTTAAAACTAAACTTTAAATTAAAAAAACAGAATAGGCTTTGCTTTGAAATCTGGACAATTGTTCCTACCCGAGCCTCACGAAATTTCTTCGTGTCAAACTGCAGATTTCACGAGTTCGACCCCGAGACTTCCCCTGGTTCTTCATGCACCCTTCTTCTTCCCTTTTCTTTTCTAGATTAAGTTTAAACTTAAACCCACTCCTGCTTCGAGTCAAACCCACAAATATCACGCGATCGACCCGAGCACCATCCTCCTTCCTCAACTGCGAATGACCATACCAGGCACACGTTCACCTGTACACGTGCACACGGCGCCGGAGCTACGGCGATCAACGCTGCCACCTCCCACATGTCACCGTCCATCGACTCACACCCTCAGGCCAATCCATTCGTCGAATCTACGATGAATTCGAAATCGAGAAACTAAATCCAACCTGGAACAGTTTTCGACCACCACGAGCTTCCTCGTGCCGCCACCACAGATCATCAGTGCCCACGAAACTTCGACCAGCCACACGTCCACACTCCCTCGACCATCTCCTAGAGTCTCATCGTACTCGATCATCCAGAGGCGTTACGCCGATCAAAAATGTCCATCCTATCCAAACTAGGGTTACCAACGTAAATCGATCACCACCACCACCACAGTGATCTTCCATCACTTCTACTATTTTTCCCAAACTCCTCCATCACTCATCTAGCTTCAGCATCAACCCCGTGGCCACCGGACCTCGCGATCGCCAGAGATGGTCACGATTTCATTTTTCTGTTCAACTCAAGGCTCACTCGATTCCCAAATTTAAAAATCACAAAACTATTTTTAAAAACCATAACTTTCAAAGACAAATCTAGACATGTATTTGAAACATGAAATCTACACATTTGATTTCTGACCAATTTTAATTTGTCACTGTAAATACTCATTTTCCCAAATAATTATTCATTATATCCATACGAATCTATTTTTAAACTTGATATTACGCCTATACAATCCTTTTTCTTTTATGATTATAACCTTAATTCGATTATATAGGGGAATATGAATTTCCTTTTGAATTTGTTGGGTCTGTAAAACCAACAGAAGTTTGTGTGTGTATATATACAGATAGGCACATCTAAATTTTCATGTATATACATGTAGACATTCATACAACATTTTCCAAATCATCATCATCATTACAGGCATGCAAAATCAAGCAACAACATATAAATATATTGGAGGTTGGAAGTTTGCTCACCTGTTAAAACCTGATTAGCAGAGCACCTGATATTTGAAAATTCTTTTGAATCTTTTGAAAACTTGCTTGAATGCAGTTTTGAATTTTATTTTATATTTGCAGCTGAAGATCTTCCTCTTTGATCTTTGATTCACTCCTCTGGTTTGCTTTGAGTTTGTATTGTTGGATTTGTTTTAAGTTTTAAAGATGTTGCTTTTGTTTTTCTCAGTTTTGAAATGGAACGAACAAGAAAAATGAAGAAGTTGATAGATAAAAGAAGTTTACAGGTTATTCATTTTGTACAGGGTGTTATAATGTTTTGTACAAGTGATATTTTCTTCCAGTACAAACACACGCAGAGATTTTTCCTTCAATTGGAGGCTGATGATAATTTGTTGTGTGTACTTGAGGATGCAAACATTAAATGCTAATGTACCAATCTATACCTATTTAATTTGCCTATACTTGATTTTGCATCTCTTGTCTCGGCTGATACAATAATATTAGGCTGGCTGCATTTAATTAGCTTGTACAATAGATATTTACTTTACTTTGTTTATATTTAAGTGTTGTTTCTTTCCTTTTGTTTTATATTTGTATTTGCTTTACAAGCTTTTGCTTTGGTTTTGATAAAGATATTATTTTATTTTGTTTGTTGACTTCAGCTGATAGATGATAATGCTATGGTGGCTGGTGATATATTAGAGGTATGGTGCAAGTACTATTTGTTTTTACTTTGTTTATGCTTGCCTACATTTTTTAGCTCGGCTGATGGATGTGGCATTAATTTCCCTGGTACTTCATGTCTTCATACTTATATACAAAACTTTGTTTTGTCATTGCTTTGTATTTCTTCATTGTACAAGTATACATACTTGTATATATTTAAAATGCTACCTTCTTTTGTTTTGCAAACTTGAATATACTTGCTTTGGGTCTTATTACTATAAATAAATTTCTATTTTTATATGTTGTTAAATTTTAACTAATTTATTTCTAGCTTAAATATTTATTTTACTTTAATATTTATCGTCTTATATTTAATTTATAAATCCAAATTATTATTAAACCATTTATTTAAGATTTTATTTCAAATCAAATATATACGTATATATTCAAATTTACTCATATATGCCCGTATACATATATATATACAATATTTAAGTTTTAGATGATTCATACAAAATTTATTGAGATTCGGGGAAACTCGCATCACTTTAATCGATTAAATTTACAATTTTTATTCAAAAATTCAACAATTTATCATTTTAAATTTATATAAAATTCGGGGTCGTTACAATGATAAGGTTTCGTTACCAAATGTAAGTCCTTGTCTAATAACAAAGTTCAGAAGTATCATCTTTTAGTTTAGTGAATTAGTTGTCACCAAAAAGTCTGATTAATAATCCAACCTTTTAATTTCGAAAGCAAGATTTAGGTATATATTGCAATGGCTTTTTAGTTATTATCTAGATGGAAAAACTCTTTTTATAAAAGCATGTCACTCCAAGCCTATTGTTCAACAAGGTTTGTTAGAAAAGTTGTCATCTTGGTTCTCTCCTTCGGACATGTTACCGAATAAACAAAGATTCTCTATTATTTGATACCCTGGATTTCATCATTCAAAGGCATAAATCTACAAAAATTTGTATTTTTTTGGTTAAGTGCGGATCCTTTTCTAATGACAAAGTCCCAATCTTCAATCTCAAAATATAGATGCGAGATATCTATTGTCCAATTATGAATCTCTCCATTATTGGTTATTGATCTTCTTTTTTCTTATCTAGATGACAGATTCCTGCCTTCATAATTTTCCTCTTTCAACATGATCAAGATGAAGTACTAGTTTGATCCCTTAGTTGGAATACATCTTCAGGAAGTTTTGGTGAACATATATTTTAATGGAGGAGATTTTAGAAAGATAAACGGTGATAAAGTAACTTAAAGAACATTGAGAATAAGTAGTCGCAAATATCAACATATAGATCGTTGGATAAATATTGAAAACCAAATATTTGGGAAAGGAAAAACTGTTGTGAGATACAAATGAATCAAAGAAATTAAGGTGCTGAGCGCCTTCCAATACTATAATCAACAAAGCACTATATGAAAGGATTAGTCGGTCCTACATCTAAAAGGAGTAAGTTCGAAAGAAGTGGATATAACTACTAATTAGGATTCAACGAAGGGTTTTGTAGAAAGTATTCCAATAATATAAAGTTGAGAAAGAAAGTAATGAGACGAGGGCATTAGTTATCCCCAATGATTTAACATCCACCACTAATAATTGGCCTTTTTTATTAACGAATAATTGGATTAACAAGAACTTTGTCTACCCAAAGATAGATGTAAGGCTTATAATAGTGGCAATTAACTATCTTACCAAATAGGAACAAGCCAAGACATTACCCATTTGAAAAGTCTTGAAGTTTGTAATCAAGAGCACAAATCCTGAGCGAAAGTTATTCCTAATGAAAAGGACCTGATTGGAAAATGAAGAAGTCCACTCATTTTTGTGAAAGAAATGTAATAGCAAAGAATTTTTCTTTGATAATCCATCAAAAAGTCAATATGGCAACAAAAGCTACAAATAAGACGATCAAGAATACCTTTAGAAAGCAATTCGGCTAGGAAATTGAGTAAATGAACTATTCTTGGTTTTATGGTCATATAAAATTTGAGCAAAAGTAGCCACTAGACATATTTTTTTCCATCAATGTAGGAATTTGAAGCAATGTTGCTAGACAAAGTAAAGTTCCACCACTCCAAGAAATCATGTATGCTTATGAATCAAATTAAGAACCGACAAAGAAATGCTTAAGTTCAGCTAAAGCCATATTATGGGCCATGAAATGTCAATAGAGAATCTCCTAAGTATCACAATTCAAGAAACCTTTCAGGGTTAATGATTAGGTATTCAAAAAGGTGATGACAAATATCAAAAATAAGGCAAATGATCTACACAGTTCAAATTGGAAAGAATCTTTACTTCTACAAATCTATTGGTTAAGCAAAGCTGATGGAAATGCAATAATGAAGACTTGGAATACCAAAAATTTAGGAATCGCAATTTGTCGCTTTGGATAAGAAAAGAGATAAAGGATTTCAAAAGATTCATTGTAACAAATAGCCCCCAGACTGAGATGCCGTACGTTTAATGCAACTTCTAACCTGATGAGGTTAACGAGATTAGTTGAGCAGAAGCACACCTTATATTCAAAAGAGAGAAATTAAGGTTTTATGATCGATCTTCATCACATTACAACCATCGAAAATGAACATTGAACAATAGAATGAACACAGTAGATGAAAACTGGAACATCATGTGCACATCCGCTGAGCCTTGACCCTATTGGCTACCACCTGGAGTGGTTGGTACTGACCATAAATGGTTGGCCCTGGTCACTTTGGTTGTCTCTAAACTTCACAAAGTCAAAGTTCTTCCACGCCTTGCCTTGTCTAAACTTCCTCGAACTCAACCCGAAGTTATCTCGTACAAACCCTGAAGCAAATGCATAGAAGACCCAAGGTTCCCAATCCTCTCTTATATCGGAAAAGGACCTACAAACCTTAGTGCCAACTTCCACATATTACCGAATCGAACAACATTCTTCAATGGAGAGATCTTCACAAATACCATATCACCAACAAAGGACTCCAAATCTCTACGTCCCTTATCAGCATAGCTATTCTGTCTATCCCAAGCAACCTTCTTTCGTTGCCAAATGGTTTCAATCTTCTTCAAAGTTTCTCTAACCATATCTAGCCCAAGTATTAGTTTATCATCCACTTCCCATCAACACAAAGGAGCATTACATGGTCGGCCATACAATGCCTAGAATGGTTCCATATGGATACTAGACTGATAGTTATTGTTGTATGCAAACTCCACCAAATGCAGGTGATCGTCCCACAAGCCTCCAAAGTTGAGTATGGAAGATCCCAAGAGATCCTCCAATACATTATTCACCCTCTCGGTCTGCCCATTGGTTTGTGGGTGATAAATTTTACTAGAAGGCAGCTATGTCCCCAATGCCTCTTGTAAGCTCTTCCAAAACCCTCTAGTGAATAAAGGGTCTCGGTCACTCACAATGCTCTTCAGCGCATCATGGAATCGCAATACTCATTTCACATACAACTCGACCAATTTAGATGTCATTGTATTAGACTTAATGGTTATGAATCGAGCACTCTTTATCAATCAATCGACTATGACCCAAATGCTATCGTACCCTCCTCTGGTCCTTGGCAATCCATCGATGACATCCATCAAGACTTATTCTTACTTTCACTTAGGAACTTTAAGTGGTTGCACATCAACCCACTTGGCTTCTTCTGCTCTGCTTTTACCAATCGGTATTTCATACACTTCCAAATGAATGCCCCAACATTTTTCTTTATCCCTTCTCAATATTATGTCTGCTCCATATCATGGGACATCTTATTACCGTCGGGATGTGTGCTTAACCTCAAACTATAGCACTCATTTAGCACCTCATCCAGTAATCCATCAACATCGGAAATAAACAACCTCCCATCCTTAAGGAACCAATCGTCTACATCAAGTCTGTACTGCCTTATCTCATCAGATTCCACTCCTTCATCCTTAAGGAGCCAATCCTATCGCTCAAAGTCAGTCTGATGGTCAAACTCGCTAACCACTCTGGCTCTGGCTGACAGCGAGCTGAAATTATAGTTAGCAATAAACTCACGCTGCCTCCACTCTAGGAATATCGCTCATAAACTGGCATGTGCCCTATTTGAAGCATTGGTGACCGCATTCCTTTTACCACATGTATAATAAATGCTAAAGTTGTAAGAGTCCAAAATATCCAACCATCGTTGTTGACAAAGGTTGAGGTCTTTTTGGGATAAAAGGTATTTCAAGGATTTGTGGTCCATGAATAACTCGAAACTTTTTCCAGGCACATAATTCCTCCATATCTTCAAAGAAAATACTATCATTGCTCACTCCAAATTATAGGTCAGGTACTTCCTCTCATGTGGCTTCAGTTGTTGACTAGCATAGGCAACAATCATACCTCCTAGCATCACTATCGTTCCCAATCCGGTATCGCAAGCATCAATGTATACCATCATCTTCTCATTCCCACTTGGGATAGTCAACACCAGTGCACTTGTCAACCTCTCCTTTAGAATTGCGAATGCATGCTCACACTTTGCATCCCAAACAAAGGTCTGATTCTTCTTCGTCAAATTAGTCAACGGTGTTGCTACTTTGGAGAAGTCCTCAATAAAACATCTATAATATCCCGCCATTACAAGGAAGCTTCTCACATCCATATCATTTTTGGGCTTGTTCCAATCTTAAACCACTTCCACCTTTGCAGAGTCTACAACAATGTCTGCTCAGAAACAGCATGACCTAAGAATCTCATTTCCCTCCTCTAGGAGTGACACTTTGAAAACTTCACTTTCAATCTATGCTTCCTCAACACATCAAGCACAATCCTCAAGTGTGTCTTGTGTCCCTCCTTCATCCTAGAATAGACCAAAACATTGTCCATGAACACAAGCACAAACTAATTCAGCTGATCTAGGAAAAAAATTCATAAGATCCACAAAGTATGTATGTGCGTTGGTCAGCCCCAACGACATAACCAACAACTCTCAGAATCAAGATCGCATACAAAATTTTATGATCGGCACACTCTCTTTCACCACGCTCAGTTAGTGAAATCCCATCGTAAGATCCAACTAAGAGAATACCTTCGCACTATAAAGCTAATCGAACCAATCATTAATATGCGAGAGTGGATATTCATTTTTCCTCATCACCTTATTCAGTTCATGGTAATCAAAACAAAAACATAAAGAGCCATCCACCTTAGTGGAAAATACTACAGGTGCACCCCACTTAGATATACTCATGTGAATGAACCCTCATCTCAATAGGTCATTCACTTGCACCTCCAACTCCTTCTGCTCTATGGGTGCCATACACCTCAAAGGAAAAACTACTGGTCTGGCATCCTTTGCTAAATTTATGTGAAACTCAATCCCTCGGTGTAGCGGCAATCTGATACCCTCCTTGAATACATCCGGATACTCTCTAATGATAGGCACGAATGACAACTCATCATGTGGGACCTCTTGTGAACATAGAAAGCTAACCATAACCTCATTTTCTAGTAGACAACTAATCTCTAGCTTTTGCATATCTTCAGCCCCAATTGTCACCAATATCTTATCGCAATCCACCACTACCACATACATCCTCAGCCAGTTTATCCCTAAGATATTACCAAACCCGAAAAAACCTAAAACAAAGCAATCACAAGCAAAAAAGCATCCATAACTCAATAAAACCAAACTATGACAAACCATACAAAGACTAGTAAGGCCTCCAATAGGTTTGACACTACTAAAGGTCGGTCAAAAATTTCGGGTTTCAATCCAAGTCTACTTACTAAGTCACTAGATATAAAGGAATGTGAAGCCCCAATGTCGAACAAAACATGTATGATAATACAATAAATAGACAGCATACCTTGAATAGTCACACCTTTCCCTTTCTCCTTCGCTGAAGGAGCACTCGACGAACTCGGAATAGCATCTAAAGCTTGTGCCTTCAACATTTGCCTCTGCTTCATCGGTTATTGGCAATTCTTCTATAGATGTGAGTTTCTTGAAAAGCTCATCGATATGTCCCACTAACTTCTCCCTCGGATAGTGGTCCAAACTCATAATATATTTTTCATTCTTATTCAATAGAGTGTCGATGAAAGACATCTCATGTTTAGATAAAGCATCAAACTCTGCCACATATTCGAGACTGACATATCGCCTTACTCAGCTTTGCAAACTTCCTAAACAACACCGACTTCTATTCTGCCGCTTCGAATATGGCTTTGAAATGATCCCAAGTAAACTGGTCCTCGGGAGTATCAACTTTATTTCTTTCCAACTGTTCATAGCTTGCCCTTGGAGCTATCGAGAAGCCGACCTCCTTCTCATAGCATCATCCAGTTCCAAATCATAAAAAATCCTCTCATTGGTGTCCAACCAAACATTCACTTCCATAGATTCCATTCCTTTGAACCGCATGCCACCAAGACTGCCAAACTCCTTAGTCATCTTTGTGAAATTGACCGTAGGCGCCTGCACTTGAGCACCACCACCAACAGCAACATTCGGAGCAGCCATTTGGGCATTCTACAACATGTTCATGATCATGGTACTAAACATCGCCTGCAAGTTTAGGATACACAGTGTCGCCCGGCAAAATAAGCAATAATAAGCCCATATTTAAGTATGAGAAAGCAACATCTCCTGCTCATCTATCTATAGAGCACTGCGTATCACCCAAACCAGCTATCTAGCATACTCATTTAAGAGTACTTGAGATAATAAGAAGCAAAGTATAAATCCTCAAGTCAGACAACAGTCTGGTGTGACGATAAACAATCTCAAAATACTACATAAGTCGATATAGTAAGGAACGATGATATAAGAATCATACCTGACCCGTCCTTACATCCAAAGAGTTAGCAAATAACAATGATAATATGCTACTCTACTAACACCATAAAGTAAACAAACATCTTGGTATATTATCGAGCATTTAGGCATCGATCTCCTGGATACCTACGTAATATGACATCTCTAGAATGACAAACAACAAGCATAGCAACCATGGAAAACATAACATCCATCAAACAATCCTCACCATCACTCAATGTGCTTTGGATATATGATAACTCATATGACCATTCCTCTACTAGTGATTAATAGAAATATCCTAGTATTCTATGTATCCGAACACCAACCTATAGCTAGCACTAGATCCCTTCCTCGATCTAGGGTTTCGGTTCTCTTAAACGGTCCGGGGTAGTGGACTAAGTACACAATGAGCATCCTCACAATACCTTTACTTATGAGTACATTAGAAAACACTTTGAGTATCAACGATCCCTTAGCACACGTTCTTAAGCCCTTCTTCACTCCATCTATTTCCATTCATTATCACAGAACTCTTCAATGGTCCACTTTCCACGATAGAACCCTTCAACGTTTTGTCCACAAGATCCCTTCCTCATACCCACCCAGGTGGATCATCATCATGACTCCATTAATCGAGTCGTGATCATCGGAACACTTCTAGACGTCAACATCAGTCGTAAAATCAACACATTAAAGTTTTGAAGCCATCATGTCGAAGAGGTATGCCTTTGCTTCGTAGTTATACTGTTAATACTCATCGCATTGCAACCATCGAAAACAAACATCAAACGAACACATGTACACGGACACCGTGCAATTCAATCATGCTTCGACCCCATTGGCCACCACTCAGAGTGGTCAGTACCGACCATAAATGGTCGGCCCTAATTACTTTGATCATCTTTAAACTTCACAAAGTCGAAGTGCTTCTACCCCTTGTCTTTCCTAAAATTCCTCGAAGTCTACCCGAAGTCATCTCGTTTGAACACCGAAGCAAATGCATGGAAGCCCTAAAGCATGAGTGGTCAACCCCGACCGCTTTTTCCCTTCCAAAATTTGGCTATATTCAAATTTCCATTATCTCATGCTTGAATAGGAGTATGCAAACCAAAAACCCCGAAGCTTCCCTTGCTTAGACTTGAAGAACGCCTAACTCACAAGATGATTTGCTAAGCACTAAATTCCTAAATCCATTCCAATATCAACCACTTCTTCCCGAGGAATTTCCCGAAGTATTTGCCTTTCAAACCCAAAGTGACCATCACAATGACTTAAAGCATGCCTAACCAAGACCATGGGTGGTCACCAACGAACACTTTTCCCACTACCGATCACTTTTGACGATCATGTTGTCGGCTATCCAATCAACTTCAAATCACTTGAAACTTGTTGTATAGACTCTAAAACTTCAAGAACATCATACCCTTCAAGAACATCATACCCAAATTTCATAGCATTTCAAGCATTTTGCTGTCATTTGCACCAAACGACGTATCACAATCCTAGCTACACAAAACAACTAGAAACACATCAAAACAATTCATATAAAAATCAAATATCACTACATATCATTCGAGAAATACACACAAATCATCCAAACATAGTTTAATAGCATAAATCATCTTAGATCTAATTTTATAGAAAATGCCAATTATGGTTGGTAAATGGTGTATAACATATTAAAATCCAAATCTATCTTTTTAAATATGGTTTCAGGGTAATACTAACATCAAATCTAAGTTTAAAATCATTATAACTTTGAAAATAATCTTAAAAAACATAATTTAATTATATCAACATGCATAGTAAAGTGAGAGAAGTTATATCACTCACCAATCACCAAATTTACCCAATTATTGCTCCAAATCTGAAAAGAACCATAGTAGCACAGATTCCAAAGAAGCCAAACAGTAGATCTAATATTCCCTTTGCTAATTAGCCCTTAATGATGTGATTTGGATGATTAAAGTATGAAAAAGTGGAGCTTTTTAATGAAAAATGGATTAACTAAGGTTTAGACTTGTTTTGGAAAGTACGAAAATTATTCGGATTTTTCACAATATCCCTAATCAGACACAAATCTCAAGATGGGTTGGTGGGCTTAAGTTTGGGTTTAATTAATTACCCACTAATCCGGCCAGCGGTAGTCTAAATTTAAAATGGCCATATCTTCTAAATGGTAAGTCCAATTTCCTATTATGACAACTCTATGGAAAGAGAAACCATTATCCTGATCTAATGAAAGGGTTTCAGACCTTAGTTCAGCTTCTATCAAAAGTTATAGCCCTTACATGATTTTTATGGTCAAAATCATCTGATAAAAATTCTAAATATAAAAAATGTTCTTAGTGGACATTTCCCATAGTTATAGAGTTATGTGACCTCAAATGAATTTAAAAATAATATTTTACGATCCACTGATACCTAAAATATGGGTCGTTACAATCTTCGAAACCAAGTCTTCCAAAAATCCTTTTTTATTTTGGCACAATTTGTAAAAAATCCAAAATACTTATTTTAGTGTATATATATAATTATATTCGACATTAAAAAGGTTAAATCGAAAGAACATTTTCGAGGATTATATATATACAAACACACGCATACAATGCTATATATATGTATATATTAAAAAAATTGTTTATTGATTCATTATTGTAATTAAATTAATTTCAAAATATATTTTTTAATTATTATGGCCAAATTTGTTATAAAGGAGATAAACAAGTATGGACTACTTTATATATATACATATATGGACAAGAATGGGCTACACCTCGTATTTGCTACACCTCAAATCCCCTTTGATTTCAGCCATGTGTTTCGATTTAAATAATTATATAAGCGATAGGTGAGAGAAACTATAATTATTTAAACTGAAACATGTGGCTGAAATCAAGGGGGATTTGAAGTGTAGCAAAAATGAGGCTTAGCTGATCCTAACCCTATATATATATATATATATATATATATATATATATATATATATATATGAATAAATTTAAAATGCAGGAATTAGCTCCTCCTTTGCGATCCAATCAATTGTTAAACAACTTACCGTAGGTTCTATCCTCCGCCTCTTTGGCTACAGGTTGCAAGGTCGTCTCCTTGGCTTCACTAATGTCTAATGGAGGCTAGAGTTGTGTTGGTTGAGTGTAAGAAGAATGAGAGTAAAGGCTAACTATTTATAAACCTGTAAGTATCTAATATCTCCCTCATTTTCCTCAAACCCTATGAGACTGAGTCCCCTTGCCCCCTCTCTAGTATGGTCGGACTACATTTGACCCTAGATAGGTTAGAATGTCCATTGACTCACTTTGAATCAACTATCTAATCATTCATTTAAGCTCGTTCTTCAATTATATTGACATACAACTTTTATACATCGTTTTAATTGATGTTCTGCTTCAAATAAATAATCAAAAATGCCATATAAATTGAATACAATATTTTTATTAATTTTATTATTGACTTACAACATTTATAAATTAATTGGTCTAATTCGGAAATAACTAACTACTCGGTTATGTTGACTCTTTGGTGTGAATTCGTTCCTCAATAAATATTTAAACGATTTAAATGTTGAAGTATGTATGGGCTTTCCTAAAGTATAGTATCGGGCATAAGTTCAACACTTACAAATTATTTAGGCGAAAATCCAATATCTAATCTATTTTAAGCTCATCTAACAACGAAATTTTATACACATATTATTTTCATCATTACTGTATCACTAGATATCTAGAGTTTTATCTATAATCAAAAACTCTACTAATATCAATATTTAATTTCATAGACCACTTTAAAGTCTTGGGTTCAATTCGATAACGTTTATTGATTAATAAAGTTACTCTAGCAAGAGATTTTGACTTCAAGTTGACTACCGATTATGGTGATACTGAACTTCTACAATAAAGAAGACAAATCCTCTCTTGGATATTGTTTCACTTCAAGTATTTTAACGTATACCCAATTGTGGTCGTAACATGGTCGTCATGCTATGTATTTAACCATAATCAAAGTATAGCCTATCCACCTAAGGTTGACGGTACTTCAAGTTTGAAGCTATGTAGTTAAAGCCCTGTTAAAGCCTCGCTAATGCCCCACTAAAGCACTTAACGCACTTAAAATGCTATGCTTTTTCAGTTTAGCGAAATTAAATAGTGGATCTGCTTAATGTCCAACTATTTTATGCCACGCCCACTAAGGGATTTTTAGCACCTCTTTATCATTTTTAGCGTAAAAATGTTAATTTGGTCAGTTCTCTTATAAATCAAATCAACAAATTTAGGGAACAAATCTAAGTTCAAGTCGTAAGCACTTAACTATGAGATATTTACCAAGTCTGAATTACATAGATCATAGTATTCTTCGATTATGTTATATATGAGCGAACAAAGTTTCTTTTTTCTATATGAATGATATGGAAATGAGAATAAATCAACTTTGGAGATTTGATTTTATCTCTAATAATGATTTTTATATCCCACTATAGCTTTTTGCACCTTTACAATTATAAAAACTGCTAAATGTTTTGATTGCATTGATCTGAAGACTACTGTACATCATTCCCATGAGATCTTCAATTTTGACTTAGTTGTATTAACCTATAGAAGGCTCTCGTCGAATCATTCTGTGATTTTTCTAAACAACCACAAGTACGTAACCCCTTGGTGCCCCCAAACCATCATGAGTAATTCATCATCCATCATGTGGAGGGTGTTACATATACTAGTCTTAACAGATGTATCAATATCCTTTTCTCGATACATCTTGACATGAACATTTAAGGAGTAAGTATTTATATGTATATATTGATTCAATACTCGTGGTTACAAACACATTTGTAACTGCAATCGATTAAATACCACTCCTAAATATTTTCTACTTATATATGTTTAATGTGAAAATTAACATTACTTATATCTATACTTAACAACATATATAAATGAAAATAAAACCAAAATCCTCCTTCATTTCGAATAAGATTCTTTTATAAGAGTTAAGTTATGTAACAAATTGCATGCCCCTAGGATACATCCTTAACTAAATCAATGTTCTTAGACAAATTTCTAGTGGTCACACTCTAATAACTATAAAATTAGATTTTAATGATAATAAAACTAAACATAATAGACCATTTGGATTCAAAAATGGATGGACAATGAAAACTGAGTATAAAGAGATTTTTGAAAAATGTTTAAAATTATCCTGTTGTGGAACTAAACATTATCAATTCAATGTGTTTCTTAAAAATACTAAATAGAAATTAAAAGAATGTTATAAATGCTAAATAAAAGAAAGAGATAACATAAATAAGTAAAGAGAAGAAGCAAAAGTTTTACAAATTAATATGGATAGTGATCCTTTAAATAAAATCAATTTATCAAAATACTTTGAAAACCAAATCATTTTATCAAAATCTATAAAAATACAAGCAAATAATCTAAAACAAAAAGGCAAAGTGGATTGGCTTACTAAAGAAGGTGAATCAAATAAAAAAAATTCATGCTAAAATATTTTGCAGACGGTACATAAATAACATAGGCAACATTTTTAATAAAGATGGTGAACTAATAAATGATTTTAAGATAATTGTCGACAATGCTATTAATTATTTTAAAAACTTAAATGATATCGAAGTTGTATGTGAGGAAACGGCTAAAATAATTTGTAAAAATATTTCAAATAAAATGCAATTGAACTTCTATTAGCACCAATAAATATCAATGAAATTAAAAGTATTTTTTAACTTTGGTGATAACAAAAGTCCTGGATCAGATGGTTTTAATGCCAAATTTTACAAAATGCACTAGGAAAACATCAAAAATCAAATGGTCAATGTGGTAGAAGAATTTATGATTATAGGAAAAGTTCTTAAAATATTAATCATACTTTCATAACTTTAAACCAAAATCCAACTGGAATAAGTGATTTTAGGCCCATTTTACGTTGCAATCTCAAATACAAAATAATATCAATTATTTTAAGCAATAGCCTTAAACAATTTTTCCATTTCTTATGTCAAAAAATCAAAGTGTGTACATACCAGACAGGTTAATTCTAGAAAATCACTATTAGCATGTGAGATGGTAAGAAAATTTAATTTTATAAAAGGGGATGATCTATGTGTAAAAATAAATAGTCAAAAGACTATGATAAAATTAGCAAAAAAAATTTTCAAAATGATGAATGTAATGAGTTTTCCTATAAAATTCTTTGAGCTTGTGTTTGAATGCAAGATAAACCAGCGGGGTTTATACATAGCAAAAGATGAATTAGACAAGTGGATCATCTATCCCCTTACAAATGGAATTAAAATTTATCAAAAAAATATTATACCAATAAACAAACAGGGTACACACACCTAATCTATGTTGATGACTTGATGGTGTTTACTAAAGGTTACAAGGACAATGCAAATTCACATTTTTTTTGAAAAAATAGATAAATATGCAGGTCTTAAAATCAATGAATATAAAAGTAAGATATATTTTAATAAATGTCGTAAGAGTTCAACTCTTAGTCTGTAAAACTTCTTTATATAGTTGTAAGAGTAGAACTCGTCCAGATTGTTGTTTATGCTATGATTTCACATTTGATGCAAACACATCAAATATCTTTTGCATCAATTAGAAAAATAGAAAAGATGTGTGCTAGGTTATTTTGAAAAGGTAGTTACCATAAAGTCTATAGGAATAGCTTATGCGGATCCAAAAAAACGGTGGTATAGGACTCAGGAGTTTAAATGATATCGATGCCACTAGAAATATTAAGTTATTCTGGAGATTCTTAAGTGGAGAGTCTTTAAGGGCAAAATGGATCAAAAATAAATATCTGCAAAATGATAACTATTGGAGTGAAACCTAATAATTCACAGTAAGTGCATGTAAACATATTTTAAACTCCAAGGATATTGGAAAAATATTTTCAAATGGAATTTTTAAAGATGGTAGCACCATAAGTTTGTGGTTTGACACATGGCTAGATAGTCAGTCTTTAGTTGAAAAACTTGAATGGAGTAATTAGTAACCATGGAAAAGTTAGTGCAAATGTTGCAGAAGTAGAAAAGTTTGGAATGCAAAGGTGTAGGAAAGTTTGTTTTCTCACTTTCACAATCATGCTAATTCTATTTCCACCCTATTTTTAGTCTTTCCCACCCAGTATTTTAAAAAAAATGGCACATCCCACGTTTCACTGTTTCCACCCCTTTTGCATTCCAAAATTACCTCTACCTAACTTTTTACCGATTGCTTCTTTTCTTCCTCTATCTCTCTTCTTTGCTTCAGTAAAAACCTACACCCAATGGAGAAAGAGCGTCGATCCAAAAATCGCCATGGTAATTTCTCAATTTCTTAGCTAATTTTGTTTTATTTAGTTTAATTTTCTATTCACTGTGCATGCTGTAAAGTCGTAACAAAAAGAAAAGAAAAAATATTATATTCACTGCCGAGAGAAAACCCTCATGTATGCAGCAAACGTGGTTTATATAGTAACAAATAGAGCGAACGTTGATACTTGGACAACCACGTTGGATAAAACGTGGTTATGTTACATACCACATTCATAGTTACTGTGGGTATCGTGTACAACACGTTAGGTTGAAACGTGGTTTCTGTTTTTTGTTTTTAATTTATTTCTGCTGTGTTTTTGTTTTTTAGCTTGATTGATTTCTTATTTGCATGATTTGTTATTTGCATAAACTTCAAATAAGCCAATATGTAATCCCCTAACGGCTTCCAAACGAAATCGATATGTGTAAGCGAGAAAACAAAAAAATAGAAGCCGATTGGAGGAAGAAAGTCGGGATGAGCATGATAGATTGTTTACTGTGTTTGGTTTGTGATTTGTTGTGTTTGAACAACTTCTATGTGCAATGCAATATATTTTCAATTTGCTGTGTTTGAACAACTTCTATGTTCTATGTGCAATGCAATATATTTTCAATTTGCTGTGTTTGAACAACTTCTATGTGCAATGCAATATATTTTCAATTCTACTTTGTAAGTGTTTGATAGTATATATTTGTTATATTTGTGTGTGAATTACTAAATTTTGAATAGATTTGCTGTGATTATTTGATGTGCGAATCACTAAATTTGACAGTATATATTTGCGGTATTTTCAATTCTACAATAGATTTGTTGTGTGAATCATTAAATTTGAATTACTATATTTGCCATGATTATTGAATTACCGTTTATTTATTTTTTTTGAAAACCCAGAAGAACCCGGCAGGCCGGTAAACTCCTGAGGAGGGTATAGTAAAGTCGTCCACTGATCCAAGCCCCAATACCCCGGGTAAATTTATATAGGATAGGGAAGCGCACAGTAGGAATCGAATCTGGGTCTTTTTACCAGAACCTAAGCCTCCTTTCCACTGCGCCGCACCGCGGACAATTACCGTTTATTTGAATCACTATATTTGAATGATTAACGTGAATAAAACAATGTTTGAATCTGTTTTGAACAACACCGAAGACTTAAACCACGTCAAAAACAAACGCTGTTCCTCTCATAACATAGTCGAAACTGGACGTGCGTACCACTATAAATAACGTCTGGGTTAACATTGCTTTTATGTTAACAACGTCGAGTGTGAGCGTGGTATTTATCGATCGTAACCTCGTCCTAAGCAAGCGTGGAAACAATTATCGACCATGTTTGATCTTGACGTTGTTTTTAGGGACATGACGTGCTGCATATTGATTTGTATTGTGTATTTCTAACCGCCTTTGATCATTTCAATCTAATCACTATAAGGGTAAAAATGTCATTTATTTTTAAAATAATTTGCTGGGGTGGAAAAGGCAAAATGAGATGTGGGAACAGAATTAGCCATTATATATTGGATATTTACCCACGCTGGTATTCAACCCAACACTGTAACGGAGCATAACTTTTAAGCTCTATCATTTATCCATTTTCAAAACCACCAACAACAACAGTAATAAATTGCCTACAAGGGTAGCACAATTGGTTAAAACACATCTGAGAGTTCAATCCTTGCTAACTGCGTATTCTTGTGAAAACTGAATCAAGTTATTAAAAAAACAAAAAGAAATAAAGGGAAAAAAGAAATGACGCCTAAAGTCACAAATAGCATGTGTGATGCTCCTATAAACAATTTGTTCCTAAAAATCACAGTATAAACAAACATAAACAAAATAAAACGTATGAAATTTTAGTAGGGAACATAACCTCACTTGTATACCAAAACTTTGCAGCTAAAATTAAAGAACGACTATTATCAAGGCTAGGATTTTTTATTCCAATCCCTCGTTTAAACACCATGGGCGTTTTTAAAAGTCTACATCAACGCCACCAAAGATATTACACCGGCTATTAAATACAATAATCACTAAAGCTTATGCCAAAAGCTCATCAAAATTATACAGAAGCAGATAAAAAACATCATGAATACGTATGTACCCATAAGCGTTGATAACTATTAGAGAACCGTTTGAAAATACATTTACAATAATAACACTACAGGCCAGTAGAAAGATCTTGATCTTGATCGGTTTTATTTGGCCTATCGGGAGGCTTCTGGTTCTCCAGTACAGGCATATATGGTGCTGTAGATTTCTCAAAAACATCGACAGCCGGCCTTTCAGTATCACGTGGGCTTGTTAGCTTTTTCTCGA
Source organism: Allium fistulosum (assembly GCA_030737815.1). Classification (NCBI taxonomy): domain Eukaryota; kingdom Viridiplantae; phylum Streptophyta; class Magnoliopsida; order Asparagales; family Amaryllidaceae; genus Allium; species Allium fistulosum. The sequence goes on along the minus strand of CM060903.1, from coordinate 1,283,469,812 downwards.
CATCTTCAAATTTAGCAGTGGCCCATGGAGCAGTCCCCACGTTACCAGCAGCAGTGCTGCGTGCATCCATTGTCAGTGCGGCTATGGCATCCCCAGTCGCATACCATGAATTTCCACATGCCTGACACTCCAGCTGCATATCGAAGAATTCAGCAAAGTAATGAAATAAACTATTCAAATTGCATTAGCTATATTAACAACATAATAGAATGGTCAAATAGTATAAACGTTGCACCTGAAATAGGATTTAGATATATAGGTTGAAAACAAATGTTAATTTTTATCATACGAAGAGTTTCACAAGACATAGATTGACTAACCCATGAAATTAACTTACAATATTAAACAATAATTTAAGAGTAATTATTGTAATGAAGAACATTCGTTTGAAGAATTCAAGCAACAAAACCAGCGCATAATGACGGCATTAACTTGATCCAAGCTAATCAAATTTGAGCTATGCTTAAACTTGTACTTCGAAACCAACATTTTCATAATATCTATAGGGTGTTCTTTAGTACATGGCTTTATCAATTTAATCCTCCATTGTTCTTGAACAAACATGAGAAAGAACCCTATCATCTCAATATATTTTGTCCATTAACATATATATCGTTCTTTGTCAAGTGAACTGCAGTTTAACTAACTAAAAACACCTCTGTGATCTTATACACGAAAAATAATAATTACTAAAACAAGTCCAAACCCTCCTCCTCGCTTCCACAAATGCAGCCAATTCTGCATCAGTAGTTGATAAAGCAATTACAGACTATAACTTCGACATCCATATAATAACGCATATAACAAATGCATAACCTGACCTCATAGCGACTGTCCTTTACCCCTCTATTTTCGACATAGTCTAAGCCACGGTAGCTTTTAAGTAGAATATCATGATCAAATTTGTAATATAACAAGCTCATATCCACGATGTCTCACAAATATTTAATTACGTACTTCATTACTTGTCAATGCTCTTTGTCTAAGTTAGACATAAACCTACTTAAAACTCCTACCACATGAGCTTAATGGTTGATCATAATTAATCATTCGTAACATAAGTTTCTTTTTGCTATCAATCATTAGCATAAAGTAAACAACCAGCATTGGGCATAAGAATACAATATTTATCAGAGATGTCTTCCTAACACGAAACCAGAATTTAAAACAATAAAAACCTGATATCTGTTGCCATGACCACCAGAAATGATATCTTTAACAGCTACTTTCTTCTCTGTACATCTTGAACAACGAGTATCCGTCATCTGATTTCATGAGAGTAACATTAAGGTCAATATTTACTATCAGGTCAATTATAAATGTATCATTTGTTTCATATAAGTAAAGAAAGAGTATGGCATGGTAGTCATGAAAATACTTATGTTGTGATGGTAGATGGTCACTTGGAATATATTAGGGGTAATCTAAAAATAAGATATATGTAGCCAGTGATAATGTTAATATGGAAACCTGCATCCGTTCTGACTCCTCGGGTTCCTTTTTTGTTCTTTCATCTGCTGTCTGTCCGTCCTGCAATGCTTAACTTGTTAGGTCACAATTTGTATGTGTTTTAGAGCTCTAAGGTGTCGCTCGACCTCATAGGGTGAGCATAATGTAATTTTGTGATTCACTGATACCCCACACACACACACACAAAATTTGTACATACGGACATACATATGTACATACGGACATACATACATATATACACACTACTTATACATGCATAGATGCATAACCAATGTGTAAACTTGGATATCTAGTCATGTAACGAAACAAGTACATATTAAGAGTGATAAACAGTTAAATAAACCATCTTCTCACACTTCCCTTTCTTTCTTGTCATTGATAAATAGTGTTAACAAGGTGTAGGTGGTAAGAAGATAGAAATATGTATTCATAACTGTCCAAAATTAACAAACATGCAACATGCTTTTTAAGTTGTAACACATAAAGCAATCAAGGTGAAACCTACCCTCATTTCCAAACATGCTAACATTAACTCTGCCAAGAGAATTATATACTATCAAAGGGGGAAGTTGTAAAGAAAAGGGGGAATAAGAGGATTCTTCTCTACTGAGCTAAAGTTCAGGACAAACAATGACAGAACTTCAAATATTAGTAATGACATGTGGGCGTATGGGCAGCCTCTACCAAATGTTGTCTGCTCCTATTAACGTATTTTAAATTTGTTGGAGCTTAATCTGATACAATCGCAAAATACAAACATAATCATTCATAACTATCTTAAATATGAATATTCTTGTAGAAATAAATTTGAGTACTCAAGCAAGTTAATATAGAAGTAAACCCATAAAAATAAAAGATAAGCAGGGCTTAAGTGCCCATCAAGTATCTCATAAATTACAAGTATTGCAACCGAACCAACTGAAGGCCGCAGAGATCAAGTTTTAAAACAAAATTACCCCAAAATGCTTCTTAATAAGCATTTCACTGAAAACTACAAATGGCATGTAAGTGCATGAATTGATATATTATTAATCAGGCATGGTACATCATCTTTCATAAAATTTAACCCAAAGTGAATCTATACAACGATAGTACTCTGAGGCACTTTAATGAACAGATTGGCTCCCATGAAAGAAGAGTGATGCAACATCAGATTATAGGGATAGAAAGCAAGGCCATACCTTTAGTTCGTTTGGAGACATATTTAGAATAACTGCAGGATCCAACTCTTTGTTGAGTAAACGTCTAGCTAACACTGCATTATTCTGCAAAAACACCATACAACATTAGCATTTCTCTGGGTCCATAAATATAAGTATGAAATAAAGATGGTATAGGAACATGGGAGATTAGGTCATGAAATGCATTGCAAGTGTGTCAACATGGAATCTATCAACCGGTGGTTGGAAGATGAAGGGCATACAAACTGGTAAGTCAGAGTGGTTTTATATGCATTCATTCTTAATAGCTCTACCTTCAGATTATATACTAGCTGTCGCATCTTCTGGTTATATTTCTGAAACTCAAAACTAAGAGTTGTGTGTGAAGCCTTCTCAAGTGCAATGGTTGCTTCAACAGCTGAATCTGGCCAGATGAAAATTTTGCCATCCTGAGAGTAAGTGGAAGAGTGAGAAAATTAGAGATATGTTATATGCTGTTCAATAGTGATGAAAGGAAACTTAATTCTGAGAGCACCCTTGTTGGAATGCAGATTATTAACTGATTAAATATCCCCCCTATTCAGGATAAATGATATGTTTAAGAAAACATACATGCACAGACACACACACACATACAGAGAATATGGGCAAGAGGTCAAAAAAGAGACTCTGTATTGTTTACGAAGAAAAGTTATGATACCGGCTACTAAACCATAGGAAATAATATCATAATTATAATCATTTAAGATTATTAGTCATTCAACCTAGTGTACAATTACTTTATATACACAATCGCCACTTCCAAGAGTTATGAAATAAGGTTGATGCATCACTCAAGGCTTTTATATTAAAAACACTGTTAATTGTATGAAAAAGCACCTTTAAAACTTAATAGGAATAAAGTGCAGTGCCTCGCAATTATTTCCAAGTCTAAGCTAACTTGCTAGCACATTCATCTTTAATAATGGTAGTAATATCTTTGCTATCACGCTTTTTTAGTGTAGACGCGAACTTCTAAAAATATCCGTGTTTTGCATATGACGTCACGTGCTCCAAGCCCACTCTTGACAAAATATCTTCATATTTTCTATGAGGTTATGAGTTTGAATCCCGTTCTTAACATAAATGCATTTTTTTATAAGGTCACGAGTTCGAATATTAGCTCTGACAAAAACTATAGGTTTTCAATTTGTTTATTTTGTAAACTTAGTATCACAACATATTTATTTTTAAATATACATTATTTACCATTTGTTTAAACACACCCTACACACACGAGCGCTCAATGACACCCCTGTTTTACAGCACCCCTGTAGCTCCATGTTTTCCACTACACAATCCGAATTAAATAATATGGCTAGTGGGAATAGAAAGAAAACCATATTATTTAATTCAGATTGTGTGGTGGAAATCAAAGGGTTACAGAGGTGCTGTAAAACAATGGTGTCATTGAGCGCTCCTTACACACACATATATAACTTTAACTCTCTATCTTTCATCTTAATAGGACAAGATTTTTTTGAGTATTTATTCTTCGTGGTTTGTCTTACAAAGATAAATTTAATATTTTCTTTGTTTTAACTTTTATCTTCTTAAACAATATTTTTCTTATCAAAAATTATTGATATTAATTGATCTTCTCGGCTTTTAATTTTGAAAATAGAATTTCAATTTTAAATATTACGCATTGATATTTCATTTTCGAAATTAGGGAGTTGAAATTATTTTGAAGAATTTTTATAAAAAAATTCTAATCTTGAAATTTTACAAATGTCAACTTAAGCGTAAAAAAAATTAAAATATTATGCTCGACTCATTTTGAAGTTACTTTAAAGTTAAACTATTGATTTCTTATATAATTATTCTGCATAATTTTAATGACTTTTATCATTAATGATTATTGTAATACCTTTAGTGTCATATTTTTTGTATGGATACGAACTTCCACAAGTACCTTTAATTCATTAATTTTTTGAAAAAACAAATAAATCTTTAAAGAGTAAAATATAATTTATAAAAATAAAAAATATTCAAATAAAATTGAAAGTCAAAAAATAGGGTATGAAGTAGGAATGAAATAACAAACAAACTTTTTTAAAGTAGAGTACTATGATAAAATTTAATAAGTAATCATGTAAAGGAACTAACATTTTCAAGTAACAATTTTCTTTCAAATTAAGAAACTCGTACTTGTTGGACATTCATGTAACCATCAAGTGTACGAGATAATTTTAGCAGGTATGTTATATAGTCCCAAGCAACAATTTTATTATAATAGGATAATATATTTACTAAAATTATAACAAATATATTCAACTTTTCATATTTATAAGTATTTCTCTTTGTGTATCTGTGTATCTTAAAAGCTTAAATTTCAATACAATATCTTACATAGCTCTAGTCAGATTCATCATCAATTCTTACTCTCATGTTCTAAGGCCAGAGTACTACTTCGCCTCTCTTGTTTTTCATGAATTTTCTTGTTGATTGACATAAATTTATGTAGGCATAAGGTTGAACCTTCATAATGAATTTATATATGAAACTGTCAACCACTTAGCACTACACCCTATGGAAGACAAGAAATAAACAGTCTAATACAAACATAAATGATGATTGTGTCAAATTAAACATGACAATTGAACTGTATATCACATCACATATCATAATAAGAGTTGTACCAAAATTTATTCGGGAGTATAATGGTAAGCATTCACTAAATATATCAGGCCTTGGTAATCCTTTATTTTTCTTCGAACTGGTTTTCAAATATTATTCATGCAGTTTACTTAGTGGAGCCTTGACGCAACGGTTAGGTCACCCGCATGGTGATTTGGACGCTCAGGTTCGAGTCCGGAAACAGCCACTTCACAATGTGAGGAAAAGGCTGCGTACATTATCGACCTCTCCAGAATCCGCTATCGTGCGGGAACCTCGTGCACTGGGTTTGGGTTCCACCTAGTTTACTTAGTTAACACAATTACGGTGATACATTTCTAAAAAATTATATGGATAACCTTGTCTCTAAGACCACGCATATCATAGCAAAAATAACCAAATGGTAAATACTATTATTTGAACACGCTGTTTTGCAAATATATTAATGTGTTTAATTGATGTAAGCAAATAATGGTTAAGATCGGTTTTCAAACAACACCATTGCCTAGATCGGACCAAGGCCCTGTGCAACTTTCTGTGAAGGACAACCCCAAACTGAAACTAAATTAAGTAAAAATAGTTAAACATTTGATCCATAACTCAGTGCATGAGCAGCTATAATGTCAGTTTAAACCTACAGTTTACTTAAAGCTTTTATCTATTATTTTTATAAATAATAATAATCTAATAATTTTTTGTTTATTTTTATAGTTATTTTACATTCGCTTCTGTACACATTTATTTTTTTGGTCTATTTTCATAGCTATTTTAGTTCGCTTTATTTAAATCTCATTTTTGCTAGTTCCATATCGATTTTGCTTTCCTTTCCTAAGTTTCACCTATTTCGCCTTCTTGCTTCTTTGGTTTTTGTTTATTTTCAGAAGAAGAAAACTTCAAAAAACTTTCTTGTCAAACATTTAATTGTAAATTGGGATGTTATCTATATCTCGTATTATGTGGAATTATTTGCTGGTTAAATTCTAATAATCTTTGTTATTATCAAATTTTTAGTGGAAAAAATTATGAGACTCGATCAATCCAGTTTTCTGATGCCATTTAAACAAAAAGTTTTAATGGTTTATGATTATATTTAGCTTGGCTGGAAATGCTCAGTTAGGCACATCCATAGAATTAATCAAGCTCACCAAAATAATTTTTAAATCGTGTGTCAATTAACTTAGTATGTTGAAAAGAAAAGAAAACATTGTGAACAAAAGTAGAAAGTTGAGTAAGCTGAGCAATGGCTGTATTTAATATTTCTTTGGAATTATTTACCTACATGTTTGTAACTCATATATTTGTCATCACATTATTAAAATAACCAAGTTTTGTTCAAAAATTTGAAATCAAAAGGAGAGATTAGTTCTCAATTTATAAACTTGTTAACTAATTATAAACTATTTGTTGTTTGGCTTGTTAAGCAACCTTGGGTCAATTATAATAACAAACAAGATAAAAATTGCAAAACATTATTTTGTATGATTAAAACGAAGATATTAGGTTTCAGCCGAAATGACGGGATTCCAGCCGTTCCGTCTCAGTACTGATCAGAGCCGGGACAGAACCTGACCAGAAACCCGTTTCGGTTGTTACCCAACAATTGTTTTTTAATACTTGAAGAAAAAAAAGAAAAATAAAGGAAAAAACGTAAAAAAAACCAATGAAAATCAAAACAAAATGGAATGCTAAGTCAGTTTGAACTGAACTCATAAAGTAAACACTTACCTCAACATCATTGTATACAAATCGAACTAAAATTCAAACCCTAAGTTCAACAGCAGCATAATCTTTCTTCTTTTTATTTTATATTTAGGGGTTGCGTGCCCTAGTTTCCTTTTTTTTCCATCTGTGGTAGAAAATGAGAAGATGGTGATGGTTCTAGGCTTGTGATATAAAATTGGGTTGGGTTGGGTTGCAATATTATATGGGTCGGTGGACTTCAAGGGCAATAATTTTAAAATGGGATTTGGACTTAAGTATTTTGGACTCAACTAATTTGGGCTTTACTTAAGTTTTATGTTAAGTCAGTTGGTTTGTTTAACTAATTAAAACAGGTTGCAGTTAATATTTAAGATAATTCAATTACGTTACCATTAATGTTATTTATGCAGAATTATTATAAAAATATATCTACATCTGAAATTAAAACCGAAACAAAAACAAAAACTTCCGAAATCAACCGAAACTACACAAATTTAAAATGACCGAAACCGAAATCTCAAACCTTGATTAAAACACGGTTTTTTTCCTTGCAGCATTTTCCACATTACAATTTCTTCTTGAGCCCTGCAGAAATTTTTTCTGTGTAGTCTATTTTTTCCGATCGAATGTTGTTTGATCAATTGTCAGCCCTTGGTATGTAAAAATATCTCAATTTGACATACTAAATGAGTGTGATAATATAGTGAACAATTGAGTTTTATTTTGGTAGTGCTATAATAAGTATTAAAAAAAGTTTGTTCTTATATCATGAAGTATAAGGCCTCGTTTTTTTTTTTAAATTTGCCCCCAACTAAAAATTTTAACATGTTCTTGAATTTTGAGATGCATGAACTAGAGTTGAAAAGAAGGACCGGAAACTATGTATTGAAACATGCATTACTTACATCTGATCTCTTATCAATTCCATTTTCCGCTGAACCATTTTCGTTTGAAATGCAAACTGGCTGTATCCCTTGCAAAATTCTCTCTGACCATCTGTCACGGACCGAATCACCGGTCAGCACTTTAAATTTTGCTAAAATCTTGTAAAACTCTGATGCATCGCTTGGGCAGCTAGCAGGAGTCTCTGGTACTGATTTTGTAGCTTTTTCAGATTTCGTATTGAATCCATTAGCTTTTGAGGTATCAATCGGAAGCACATTTTTCTTTCTTAAGTTCCACTTATTAACAAGCTGCTCGTTACGATCATTTGGTTCCACATCTTCATTCTCAATATCTGGAAGCTCTCCAATCCTATCGATTGTTTTCTTAACAAGCTGATTAATCTCTTCTTGCTTACAGTCTTCATAGTCTTTGTCTGTTAATTTCCAAAGCCTTTTCTCTATTGTGTCGTAAACTTTTTGCACTATAAAGCCTGGATGTTCTGAACGAAGTGGCAGTTTTTTGTTTAACTGGACAAAATGGACAACGCATCTATGCATAACTGATTCAGCAGGAACATCGTCCAAATGAAAACTATAAAATAGTTCCCGAGTATCTTGTGATTGCCATGTTCCACCTCCTCTTCTTGGTGCTTCTTCAGGACGGTAAAACCATTGTCCAGTTACCGTTAAACCACTTCCTGAATCTGATATGTCCTATTGAAGCAGAAAAATAATGGCATAAACATTGAAACCCAAAAAAGATTCAGAAAGAAAGGTTGAATAAGATGTGTAGGTGCAGTGGTGGAGCGAGTACTAGACATCTTTATTAACAGTTGGAATAGAAATACAATCTTTTGGTCCGACCGCGAAGTTCCGAAAATACCCTTATATGCAAACAAAAGGACAGAAATTTGAATCCCACCAAGAACAGATGTTAACATCTATTTTCAAATAGAAATATTGGAATGTAAATAAGGTTATAAGTTCGAAACTCTGTTCCAAGAAAAAAATTACAATTTTTTCCTTTATATTTTAAACAATTTATTTTTATCAAAACTTCACAGAAATTTTAATTTTTATAAGAATTTTTTATATGCACGTGCCATAAAATCTTGTTTCAATAATTCTAATCTACTGTGAGTACTTGGTCTGCATTAGGGATTTTAAACAGAATAATAATTTTGGTGGTTGCACGATGAATATTATGATAAACAAACAAAAAAACTGAGATTCTACAATAATTGTTCTACCTTTCTATTGCTTTGACAGTCTAACGTGTCATTAAAAAAATAGGGAAAACAACAAGAAAAGGAATGTTTTGAATCTTTTGATGACAAGTTAACAACAGCATAATAATAGATTATATGGCTACTCAAATTTTGAGTTTTAGTATATAAGAAAATATATTAGCTGTGTATCAAATTGTATAACACAATAAAGTTGAGATAATACCGCATATTATACAAATATCAAATATAAAACACTTTATTCATAAATCTAACAAAGTATGAACCAAAAGACAAATTTGTTATTCAATATAATAAAATGTAGACCCTGCTACTCAAATCATGCATTCTATTTCCAAATTCAACCTCTTTCGCTTTCTTCTTCCAAACCCCAAAATTTAAACCCATATCTATTTATTCTGCTTTTCCTTTAAAATTCTGAGGTGTGCATGGTTGCCCTTCTTAGGTCCAAAAAGGGCTCTGCCAGTGCCGGACCTAAGGGGGTTTGGAGGGCGACCGCTCCGAACCGTTTTCAAGTAACCCCTAAACTGTATTGAAGTGTGCTATTTTACTTGCACAACTTTATACAAATATCATACATTTACATCAGTAAGACAATGCAATCTTGTGGCGAGACAACATAGTCTTGTGGTAGAAGATTAATGTTATTTGTAAGAAGTCCCAGGTTTAAATCATTCATATGTTACATTTTTGGTTTTAAGTTATTTTTATATTTTTGCTAAAAGGAACTTTATACTTAACAAAAACAAAAACAAAAATGGACGTAAATAATTTGACTTTAGATGCTTTTTTATCCAAAATAAACTTTAACTCAATGATAATAGTAGAATAATCAATGTAAATTATATTATACTACACATGTTTTTACTTAAAATACAGCGATTCAATTATAATTTCTGTCCTAGCCCAAAATCCAGGCAGTTCTGCCCAAGAAACAAAGGTTTGGGGTGGTTATAATATATAGTTGCAGAAGAAAACAAATAATTTTAACACTGTTTAATCAAAAAGCATTCATAAGGCTCTAATTCATGCATTATAAACTAGATGGAAATTTTTGCATGACAGTTTGGAAATACAGGAATGCATATGGAATATTTATCATGCGTCTCCTAATTTGTTTATACTCCTTATTGCTGCCCATGAAAACAAAGGTTTGGGGTGGTATATAATATATAGTTGCAAAAGAAAACATGTAATTTTGATATTATTTAATGATATGGCATTCAAAATATTCTAATCTGTGGAATATAAAAACACCCAACTGAATTTTGCATGACAGATTGAAAATAGAGGGATGTGTATGCTCGTTTTCTTCAAAAGACGTGGATGGCAGATGGATACAGAGGAATTGGAGACAAATGATTCCATCTCAATTTTGCTTATGCCGACAAAAGATATTGAATAAAAGCACAAATAAGCTGAAATTAGGGAGAAACAACCATCCGTACACCTTAGCCATGTCAAATCGTAATAAAAGATAATGGGAAAAAAAATTAGATTACTAGACACTGTACACTCCAAACTCAAAGCGAATTGTTTAACACTGAAAACTGTATCCCTGAGACAATAAATAATTTTCAAACAGAAATTTCTATCATGGTTATAAAAGCAGTAGGCAGTGCTAGGTAATAGGTGACTGCTTAGGACCCATTATAGGTAGAGCTAAGGAACATAGTAGCAGTCTTTCATTTTTTTCTAGAAAAACTCAATATGAAGTACTTGTGAATCTCCACGCTGTTAAAGAGATACTTTCATCAAAATAGAAATACAAGAAAATGTAAGAAATTTGTTTCCAAGGTAAATATGAATAAGAAGCTACAATGATAATGATATGGCAAACGATAAGATATGCTTCACAAAATTGCAACATACATATATATAATTGTGTATATATGTGTGTGTGTGCATGTGCGTGTGTGTATAAAGGGTAAGGACCCGCTACACCCCTCTTTCATTACACCTCATTTTACACCCATATTGTTTTTAGTGTTAAACTATTTGAAATTAAATGAAACTTCTAGAATGTGAAATCTACACTATGAACATCATATCCACAAAACGTGAGATGATTTCGAAACTTATAACATGTTCAAAAAATTTCAAAACGGTACAACCATTAAAAGGTATATTATAACCGCCAATTTGATGTATTATTTTAAATATGTTAAAAATTTTGTGAAGATGATCTAAGGTATGTGAGATGTCTACAAATTTTCGTTGGATTTTGAATTGTGTAGCTCGAAAAATTATAGGAGCATAGAAGATGTATAGCGAAAATGGGTGTATCGGAAGCCTTCCACATATATCATATGACACACACACATATTGTATATAAGGTAGAAGCAGTGGGCCAGTGGTGGCAACTCGATTGAAGAAAGAATTAGAATTGACGTGCTTCATAAACAAAAGTTCCACTTTTCAAACACAAGCCAATGCATTATGTGTTGAATGTTTCAATATAAACTGTAGTATGTTCATGCTTTCAGGTAAAAGTGGCTTTACCTTTATTATTGCAACATATGGCTTTTCGTCCTCTGAAGCTGGAGTTAATAGCACAGGATCTTCCTGAAAACAATAGTGAAAATGCACTAAATCAAAGAATAAAAGATCCAAAAAGTACCTCTTGCTTCATCGTACTTGGAAAAATATATCAAACAAAGGCTCAGTTTTTAGCAATGGCACTTAAATATTGGAGAAACAGGCAAATGGCCAGATAACAGATCCAAAGAAGAAACATGTAAAGTCAAACTTAGAGAAGAAAAGAGTGGATATGTGTGCCATTAGAAAATAGAAATCAGCAACACTTCAGCTTATGACTGAATGATACTTTGTATAGTTATAAAAAGTTGTCTAGAGTAGACCATATCGAACTACAAGAAAGAGAATCAACATCAACAAAATACCAGTAGAGCAATTCATTTAGGAAATAATGCATGCAAATGCAGAGCTATGCAGTAGTAGTTACAAATACCTCCTTATCATATTAATTAACACTTGGTTGTTTATTTTCATCTTCCCTTCCTTTTAAAATCACGGACTAAAGAGTAAACTTATATCAGTAGCTTAGCATATCCTACAATAGAATACATGCTTATATACCACAAATGTAAAATGCTCTTTCTATGTGTGTGTGTGTGTGTAATCTGGACTATTTGATTACAGGAATACCACCATAGCATTGCTAATAATTATGCATTAACCCCTTATTACAGGGTTTCAATGTCAAAGAAGAGTGGTGGCAATGGAGGCATGAGTAGTGGAGATCAACAAAAGGACTGGGAGGGAAGAGATGCTACAACACAGTACTCACTGTCCTTCTCTCGAATAAGCTACTTCAGTTCAAATTGCTTTCAATATTAAATATGTCCACAAGATCAAGTAAGTTGCTACTCAGACAAAAAATATAAATCAAAACACAAAATGACTTCTATTTAACTACCTATATAGATTAGACGGTGTTCCAGCAATTAACCCAAAACCTATCAATTTGATTAAAAAATTACTTACAAGCTCATAGACGTTGCCTTCGTATTCAAAAGAAGAATAATGATTCCTCTTCTTCCTCCCTTTTCCAGATGCTCTTATTGGATCTCCAATTGGACTCGCCTGTGCTTCCTCGTCCACATTCAATTTTTCTTTTACTTCCTCGTCTTCCTCCATATAATCTTCATCTTCTTCTATTGTCGTTTTCTTCCTTTTATTACCATTACTTGGAGATTTAGGTGGCTTTTTTGGGGCGTTTTCTTCCTCTGCACTGTTCTCTTCAACAATCTTTTCATTCTTTGAAATCGTCTTCTTTGATGGTTTTTTATTGATTTCTTCTTCTTCAGAATCGTCCTCTTCTTCTACCTTTCTATTTTTGGAAGCAATCCTTTTTGACAGGGGTTTCTTACTTTTTTCCTCCTCTTCAGATCCAGACTCGCCATCTTCATCTTCAGTGAAATTTTTATTTTTCGGACTCGTACTCTTTTTCGGCGTTAGTTTTATTGTTTCTTCTTCCTCTGAGTCGGAAGCCTCCTCGATTACCTTTTTGTTCCTCTTGCTGATGGTGTTTCCGCAATTTTTTGAAATTTTAGAGGACTTCCGTGCAATTTGCACGTCTTCATCTTCTTCTTCGCTTGTAGAGATTTGAAAAAGCCGTCGTTTTCTCGGCATATTTTTTATAAATTAAAAGCCACTGATTCTGCTATCTGCTATTTAACTTGAAGATTTATGGTTGGAACCACAGCGAAGGATTTGTAGAAATTGAAGGCGGAGGAGGAATGAATGAGCCAACGTGGATGATTGTTCTGATCAAGCTAGCGTTCGTTGGAACACTGATGGTTGAATCTATTGGTGCTTTTGTAGTTGTCTACCTTCCATACAGTAATAAATAATTAATTACAAGAATAAAAAAACATAATAGGGAATTGGATGTATATCTACTTGTCAGGATTATTACTTAATATATTACAACGAAATACTTCGATAGTTATTTCTCAATTTTCATTTCATTCTATATTCAGACTGAAAATAAAAGATGTTGCGATCTAAGCAAGAAAAGAGGAAAAGAGAAGATCAAAACTAAAAACTAAGAGAACTAGAAATGTTAAGTTAATCCATTAAGGAAGCTAGGTGAATAATATATTCTTTAATTTCATTCATGTACCACCTGACTCTATCATATTACCAAATAGTATTATTGGATAATATCGTCTAATAATAATATAGAAAATGAGGCTATAAGGGACTTACACATGCGAACGTTCCTTTGGACTAACACCTCTACATATCTCTAATCATATAACAAAAACTTATTCAACCTTGGCATTAACAATATTGTCCACTTAGACGACAATACTTCGTTTTGGCAAGATTGTCGGTTATCTCAAATCCCACATAGAGTGGAGTTCAAAGAGCTTTTCAGCATTTGTAACTTCAAAAATGCATTAATCCTTAAGGTTTTCAACTCCCAACTTGATTTCCCTTTGGACTTCACTTTCAACCGAACCTTTGAAGGCATCTCCTTGTTCCAATTTGGCTCACTTTGTGCTAAACTCGAGCTCTACAACCTAAATAATGAAAGTGATTCCAAGAACTAGTGCCAGGCTATGCAGTTAATGCCCCGCTATTACCCCGCTATAACCCTGCTATATCTCATAGCGGGCTTCTGTCGCTACGATATTTTCATATAGCCACAAATATAGCCTTTTCGCTTTAATCCCCGCTATTTCCGCTATATTCCGCTGTTTTCGCTATATTCCGCTGTTTCCGCTATATCTTCTTTAAAAGAAATAAATTGAAAAATGATATTTATACATTATAAAAATTATGAAATTAATTTATTTAATTGATTTTTTAATATATTTTCAGAAATGAAAATACTCTAATATTCTACTAAATTCAATTATGTTATATAACAGTTTTACGTTTATTTACAGTATATTCGCGCATGTTTTTATTTAAAATTATTTATGTACTAATTATAATTCAATTGAATGTTAATTTTTCACTTAATTACCATTTATATATTTGTAAAAACATTAAGTATGAGTTTTATATGCTATTTTAGAGTCACCCGCTATATCCCGCTATATCCTCGCTGTATCCCCGCTATGACTTTTTGCATCTCCGCCGCATTGAGTCTGCCGAACGCTTTAACTGCACAGGTGCCAGGACAGGAGCAATATCTACTCCTCTAAGTAAATGTATAACCGTTAATGGCTTTCTTCGTTAACCCCAAAAGGTGCAAGGAATGGAAGCTTGTCTAATGAAGGAATTTAAAGAGCCTAAATTTAATCTCAACGAGTGTTGGCAACAAGCGACACTTGGTTGAGTTAAGGTTTAAAAGGAGTGGACAAGCAGGCTTGGGTCCATGTAGGAGTCATATGCATCGTCATTTGAAGTTATATATACTTGAAGTTGATCCATGTAGACAATTCTATGCAAAAATAAAAATCAAGAATACGAGTACTTTTGGAATTCAAAACAAACTATGATTAAGAAATCACAAATGCTTTGGAATTCGAAAGTAAGTCATAATTCAAGAAGTCTTATTCTTATTCCATATAATGTTGAACGTACAAAGTCCTATGTGTAGTAGCCCTCTTGGCACTAAAACCTCCAAATCAATTTGGGTTACAAAGTTTAAAATGTGAGGGAATGAGAAAAGATTTGTTCACCCCTTCTTCTAAGCCCCTAGATCCGTATTTATAGGGGTTGAAGTGTGGTACAACGGGTTGGTTTTGGCATTCATGATTCTCGACATCGCCAATGTCATATGGCGGTAATCCTTGTCCAATGACGACTTTCAGCATTCTTGGGTGCATAATAGGGCTTTAGCATTGCCCTATTAATGGAGGCATGCGACATCAATGACTTCCGGCATTGACGGCTCTTGTTATGATGATCAACATCCTTTATTAGAAGGTGGTGATATCAGCTTGGATCGACGTGAGCATAAAGCGGCATCAATAAGGAGCAACATTGAAAAGGAGTGACATCGATAGTTTCTATGGATATTGACGACTTTCGACATCAACATCGCATGTATAGATGTGCAGTGCCTTCTAAGGGTTGATGAAATACGACATCAACAAGATGCGGCATTGATTGTCAACAGTATCAATAATAGGCATCTTTGATTTAGTACCAGTGGATTGGTATCGGCGGTAAGATGACTTCGATAGCAATGGCATGCGACATCAGTGCATAGCGGCCTTGATAATAGATGGCATCAATTATAAGCAGTATTGATAAAGTGCGGTATTATTGAGTTGTGTCATCCATTTTATCTCCATAGGTGAATGGCGACATTGATAGAATATGACACGACATTGAATATGTTCTTCATTATTGCTTCGTTGATGAGTTACAGTGCTGATTCCATCAGGCATTTCTTAGCGACATAAAAGTCCTAGCATTAATCATCCGACTTTATAGATAGTATGCGGCATTATTGGCGTTCAGTGTCTTTGGCTTCATAAGCGACGTTGCATATGGCCTTTTATTGATGAGATGCGAAATTGTATGCCTCCGACATTATTCCATCTTCATACTTTTGCCATTGGCTCACCTTCATTCCTTCGGCATTAACTACTTATGCACTGTTATATCTATGTCGCATGTCGCATGTCGCATGTCGCATGTCGCATATCTTCGTAGACAATTACTGGAGAAACATCTGCCCCGTAGTGTTGAGGAAGCATTGACCTTTCAAGTCAATAATCTCGGCAAGCAACCTTTACCGCCTATTGGTATCTGATGCAAATCCAATCATCTATTCAAAATGAATCGATGGTGCTTGTTCATCTTCTTTCCTTTCTATAAATAGCCGAGTTTCCCTTTCTTCTATTTTTACCTACAATTGAGAAGCTCCAATGAGAAATCAAATTTTTCAAAGAAAACCAAAACTTTAATTCTCAAGCATTCGAATCAAAGTTCAGGTACGACATTTGCTTTATATCGATCAAGTTAATGAATTAAATTAGGCGATTTTATGTTGAAATTACTGCTAGTGTCTGGTTTTGGTTCCTTCGATTTCAGGTTGACATTTGGGCTCGATTATGGGGCCTTGATGCTTATATTATTAACTAGGTTTATAATCGATTGTGATTTGAGATTAGATCAGCTTTAAATTCCTATGTCGTACAAATGGATTTTAAGTCAATCAATGCTGGTGCGAAAACTGGTATATATGTTCTTAGTTTAACAATGAAGAAGATGATTAATTAGACCCTAAACCCAATACTATTTTTTCTTATATCGATATTGATACCATATAACATTGTTATAATGTCCGATATTGATTCATTGTTTTACATCGAAATTGATATTTTTTGATATAAATATAATATTCGGTGTTACTTGAGTTTTCCTGCTATTCCATTATTCTGACAATTGGCACTGAGTTTTAGTAAAACTATGGCGTGAGACTTTTATATCATTAATCACTAAGTTGATATGCGGTAATCCATCCACTGTTTTAAGTTTATATTGGTTAGATGCAACATTATTTAGTTTGATGTGAATTATAAATGATGTCATTTATTTCTGATATTGACTTATGGGTATGGTTTGATACCGACAGTCTTAATTTTTAACATTATAAATTAAGCCTCATTCGATATCGTTTCTTACAATATTGCTATTTCAGAACCTTATAAGTTACTTAAATAATTAGTACATCATCGATCCATGTCGTCATTATTCATTAGTGTCGACAACCTTATTACTCTAACATTGGTTATAACTGCGGCATTCATTATTGTTTTATAATATAATCTATATGACTTTCGTCATCGATGTATCCATTCAATATAGGTTCATTGATGCTGCATTATATCTAAAACGGCTGTATGTTAATTCTTATTTAATTTCATATAATTTCCTATAACTTACTTTGTTATCACAAATTTAACGGTTATTTGCATCTTTGATTTAAATTTCGACATTTGAATACTCAATTAACACCTGGCTAGACTTTATATTTTTAATATTCTGATATCATAGTCTAGAGAATAGGTAAATCACTTGGACGTTTTCCATAATAATCCATTTAACAAGCATTAGCATTTCTTAAAATTGGGATAATATCACCTAACACGCAAATGGAAGGCCGGAAGGAAATCAAGAAATCCATCAAAAAGACTAGCACGGGCCCTAAGGCTTCATCTTCCACTAGTACACCTCCTGAATCCATCATACATCACTGCTTAGGCTGAAGTTGACTCCATCTTGGAACAATTTGGAATTACTGGCATTGTAGCTATTCCAACTGGTCCTTCAAACAATATTTATAATCCACCGAAAGGATATTTTGCCTTTACCCCGATACACATCTAGCACATGGGTTATCTTCCCTTTCTTGATTTTCTTTTGAGATACTTGAAGCGCTTGGACATTGCCCCAATCCAGTTCTCCCCGAATTCTTATACATATTTGACTTGTCCAGAAGTCTTGGCCTGGGAGATAGGACTTCCTTCTATAAATGCTGAGATTATCCATTCAGTAGCTGATCCTGCTAAGATTGGTGAGCAGCAAGATCACCCCTTATATCGGATTCGTCCTCTCCCAAAAAGCTTAATTTCTAAAGGTGTTAACAAGATAAGAGGATGGGAGACAGTTCTTTTATGTCAAATTCTACCCCAACATTAAAGGGACATTTTCTACTATCGGTAGTTTCTACCTCTGGTTATTCATCTTTACTACTAATAATGAGAATTCATCGAATAGGAATTCAACCGTGTCTTTTTGAAATACCAGAAATACCCCTCATTATAATAATGGAAATCGTTCACTCTATCTTTATCTTTACTACTAATAAAGAGAATTCATTGAATAGATTTACTCAGTGTCTTTTTGAAATTCCAAATATACCCTTTTACATCTTATCTTATAGAGAAATAATATTCAAATATGGAAATATAGCCTGTTATTTTCTAAGTACAACTGTCAGTCCCCATGGAGAACTACAGTGTACGTTCACAAGATGAAGTATCCGAGTGTTTCATATTATCCGTAATTAAGGTGGGAGTTAATCGGTCGAAGTCTCGCCGGATTCCGAGTTAGTATGAAGAAAATATTGCAGTCTGAACAAAAAAATAGCGGCTTCTGCACTAGGCGGAGTTCAAATATGGGGATGTGGTATCCTGTTATTTTCTAAGTACAACTGCCACTGCCCATGGAGAACTACAATGTGCGTTCAAAAGATGAAGTATCCGAGTGTTCCATATTGTCCGTAATTTAGGTGGGAGTTAATTGGTCGAAGTCTCACCGGATTCTGAATTAGTATGAAGAAGTTATTGCAGTTTGAACAAAAAAAAATAGCGGCTTCTACACTAGGTGGAGTTCAAATATGGGGATGTGGCAGCCTGTTATTTTCTAAGTACAACTGTCAGTCCCCATGGAGAACTACAGTGTATGTTCACAAGATGAAGTATTTGAGTGTTTCATATTATCCGTAATTTAGGTAGGAGTTAATCGGTCGAAGTTTCGCCGGATTCCGAGTGAGTATGAAGAAAATTTTGCGGTCTGAACAAAAAAATAGCGGCTTCTGCACTAGGCGGAGTTCAAATATGGGGATGTGGTATCCTGTTATTTTCTAAGTACAACTGTCAGTGCCCATGGTGAACTACAGTGTGCGTTCACAAGATGAAGTATCCGAGTGTTCCATATTGTCCGTAATTTAGGTGGGAGTTAATCGGTCGAAGTCTCGCCGGATTTCGAGTTAGTATGAAGAAAATATTGCAGTCTGAATAAAAAAATAGCGGCTTCTGCACTAGGCGGAGTTCAAATATGGGGATGTGGTATCCTGTTATTTTTTAAGTACATCTGTCACTGCCCATGGAGAACTACAGTGTGCGTTCACAAGATGAAGTATCCGAGTGTTCCGTATTGTCCGTAATTTAGGTGGGAGATAATCGGTCGAAGTCTCGCCGGATTCCGAGTTAGTATGAAGAAAATATTGTAGTCTGAACAAAAAAATAGCGGCTTCTGCACTAGGCGGAGTTCAAATATGGGGAAGTGGTATCCTGTTATTGTCTAAGTACAACTGTCAATGCCTATGGAGAACTACAGTGTACGTTCACAAGATGAAGTATCCGAGTGTACCATATTGTCCGCAATTTAGATGGGAGTTAATTGGTCGAAGTCTGGTCGGATTCTGAATTAGTATGAAGAAGTTATTGCAGTTTGAACAAAAAAAATAGCGGCTTCTGCACTAGGTGGAGTTCAAATATAGGGATGTGGTAGCCTGTTATTTTTTAAGTACAACTGTTAGTCCCCATGGAGAACTACAGTATACGTTCACAAGATGAAGTATCTGAGTGTTTCATATTGCCCGTAATTTAGGTGGGAGTTAATCGGTCAAAGTTTTGTCGGATTTCGAGTTAGTATGAAGAAAATATTGCAGTCTGAACAAAAAAAATAGCGGCTTCTGGACTAGGCGGAGTTCAAATATGGGGATGTGGTATCTTGTTATTTTCTAAGTACAACTGTCAGTGCCCATGGAGAACTACAGTGTGCGTTCACAAGATGAAGTATCCGAGTGTTCCATATTGTCCGTAATTTAGGTGGGAGTTAATCGGTCGAAGTCTCGCCGGATTTCGAGTTAGTATGAATAAAATATTGCAGTCTGAACAAAAAAAATAGCGACTTCTGCACTAGGCGGAATTCAAATATGGGGATGTGGTATCCTGTTATTTTTTAAGTACAACTGTCACTGCCCATGAAGAACTACAGTGTGCGTTCATAAGATGAAGTATCTGAGTGTTCCATATTGTTCGTAATTTAGGTGGCAGTTAATCGGTCGAAGTCTCGCCAGATTACGAGTTAGTATGAAGAAAATATTGCAGTCTGAACAAAAAAAATAACGGCTTCTGCACTAGGCGGAGTTCAAATATGGGGTTGTGGTATCCTGTTATTTTCTAAGTACAATTGTCACTGCCCATGGAGAACTACAGTGTGCGTTCACAAGATGAAGTATCCGAGTGTTCCATATTGTCCGTAATTTAGATGGGAGTTAATTGGTCGAAGTCTCACCGGATTCTGAATTAGTATGAAGAAGTTATTGTAGTTTGAACAAAAAAATAGCGGCTTCTGCACTAGGCGGAGTTCAAATATGGGGATGTGGTAGCCTGTTATTTTCTAAGTACAACTCTCAGTCCCCATGGAGAACTACAGTGTACGTTCACAAGATGAAGTATCAGAGTGTTTCATATTGTCCGTAATTTAGGTGGGAGTTAATCGGTCGAAGTCTCGCCGGATTCCGAGTTAGTATGAAGAAAATATTGCAGTCTGAACAAAAAAAATAGCGGCTTCTGCACTAGGCGGAGTTCAAATATGGGAATGTGGTATCCTGTTATTTTCTAAGTACAACTGTCAGTGCCCATGGAGAACTACAGTGTGCGTTCACAAGATGAAGTATCCAAGTGTTCCATATTGTCCGTGATTTAGGTGGGAGTTAATCGGTCGAAGTCTCGCCGGATTCCGAGTTAGTATGAAGAAAATATTGCAGTCTGAACAAAAAAATAGCGGCTTCTGCACTAGGCGGAGTTCAAATATGGAGATGTGGTATCCTGTTATTTTCTAAGTACAACGGTCACTGTCCATGGAGAACTACAGTGTGCATTCACAAGATGAAGTATCCGAGTGTTCCATATTGTCCGTAATTTAGGTGGGAGTTAATTGGTCGAAGTCTCACCGGATTCTGAATTAGTATGAAGAAGTTATTGCAGTTTGAACAAAAAAAATAGCGGCTTCTGCACTAGGCGGAGTTCAAATATGGTGATGTGGTAGCCTGTTATTTTCTAAGTACAACTGTCAATCCCTATGGAGAACTACAGTGTACGTTCACAAGATGAAGTATCCGAGTGTACTATATTGTTCGTAATTTAGGTGGGAGTTCATCGGTCGAAGTTTGGTCTGATTCCGAGTTAGTATGAAGAAATTATTGCAGTCTGAACAAAAAATTAGCGGCCTTTTCCTAGGCAAAGTTTAAATATGATGATGTAGTCTGTTATTTTCTAAGTACAACTATTAGTCACCATGGAGAACTACAGTGAGTGTTGAAGTGGGGATATAGCATGTTATTTTCTAAGTACAACTGTCAGTCACCATGGGGTACTACAGTGTGCGTTCACAAGATGAAGTATCCAACTATACCGTATTGTCCGTAATTTAGGTGGGAGTTCATCGGTCGAAGTATCACCTGATTCCGAGTTAGTATGAAGAAGTTATTGCAGTCTGAAGAAAAAAAATAGCGGCTTCTGCACTAGGCGGAGGTTAAATATGGGGATGTGTTAGCCTGTTATTTTCTAAGTACAACTGTCAGTCCCCAAGGAGAACTATAGTGTGCGTTTATAAGATGAAATATCCGAGTGTTTCATATTGTCCGTAATTTAAGTGGGAGTTAATCTGTCGAAGTCTCGCCGGATTCCAAGTTAGTATGAAGAAAATATAGCAGTGAATAAAAAAATAGCGGCTTCTGCACTAGGCGGAGTTCAAATATGAGGATGTGGTGCCATGTTATTTTCTAAGTACACTGTCAGTCCCCTTGGAGAACTACAGTGTGCATTCACAAGATGAAGTATCCGAGTGTACCATATTGTCTGTAATTTAGGTAGGAATTCATCGGTCGAAGTTTTGCCTGATTCCGAGTTAGTATGAAGAAGTGATTGCAGTCAGAACAAAAAAAATAGCGGTTTTTGCCTAGGCGGCATTCAAATGTGGGGATGCTACTATCAAATCTATTTCCACAGGTACAAATAAAAATGCATGCACATTGTGGTTAAATGCAGGCCCACCTGGACGTGCATATGTACTCGTATTCATTCGTTATTCTTTACTGATAAATGTTTTTTTTCAGATCCTACTCCCAAAAAGTTAAGCCCTACTGACCAAGAAACTATGCAGTCCCTAAGTCGAGCAGCAGAGAAGATGGGGAACAGACTGAAACTGTTAACTCCAACAAAGCTCATTCAGTATTCTATTATTTTAGATCACTACAAGATCTTAGGGGAGCCTCCGATGATCAAAGGCAACACTCAAGGGAAACAATTATTGGTAATAGGCAAGTAAAAAGCTTTTACTTTTAATTCTCCAGTTTAGTCGGAGACTTTTGATAAAATATCATTATATTTTATATGAAACCTCTTATAATGCCCTCTTATAACCTTTTATTTTCAATTCAGGTTCATCTACCTTAGTAACTATCTCCAAAAAGAAGGAGGTCGCAAGTGATGCTCCCAAAGAAAAGGAAAGTAAAGATGGCACTTCTGGCTTAATTCAGGTCCCTGAATCTCAATCCTTCAAGAACATCATTGCTAGCTCGTTCAAGTCCTTAAAAAGGAAACCAAGCGATGGTTCTGTTGCTGCCACAGCTTCTAACAAGAAGTCTAAGGTCGGGGGCATGCATGCCCATGTTGTTGTGGATGAAGAATGATTCATAAATATCGACTCAAGTCCTGGGGTATTGAACTCTGATTTTTTTGGGGAAAAAGCTCAACAGCCAATTGATGCCAAGCAGTCTCAAGGTTCGCTTCTTCGTATTTCTTTCCTAAGCTCTCTTGGAACCAAGCCTTTCTCAGTTTATACAGATGCTTGTGGTATGGATCTAGGGGCGGCACTGATGCAAGAGGGTAGGGTAGTGTGTTATGCGAGTAGACAGTTGAAAACGCATGAGAAGAACTACCCGACGCATGATCTTGAGTTGGCAGCTATAGTTTTTGCTCTCAAGTCTTGGAGGCACTATCTCTTAGGGGAAAGATTTGAGCTTTTCACGGATTATAAGTCTTTGAAGTATCTATTCTCTCAGAAAGACTTGAATTTATGACAGCAAAGATGAATGGAGTTTTTAGCCTCTTATGACTTTGATATTTCCTATACCCCCGGCAAGGGTAATGTAGTGGCAGATGCATTGAGTAGACACAAAGTGGTTTTAAGTCCTCTGTTTTTGGAATGAAAGCATTTGGAGTACATTGCTACCTTTGATTTTAGACCTCCATCGGATTTAGCTCTGGGATTGTTAGCAGCCCTCGACATCCAGCCTACTTTGATGGAGCAGATTGGAGCAAGACAAGGTGAGGACGAAGAGTTAAAGGACATTTTAGATAAGCTTGGTAGAGGACAGTCATCACCACATCTTAGGCGCTATACCATGGACACTATGGGATGGCTTAGAAGGGATAGTAGACTTTGTGTTCCCCGTAGTGAGAACTTAGTAGATGCGATGTTGGCCGAGTCACATTATTCTAGGATGATAGTGCACCCCGGTGGTGATAAGATGTACTGGATATGAAAAGGGTATTCTATTGGCCCAGAATGAAGAAGAGGGTGGCGGGGTATGTATCGAAGTGCATCACTTGCCAAAGGGTAAAAAGGCGAAACAAAAGAAGCCCAGAGGACTGTTGCAACCATTGAATATTCCATTATGGAAATGGGAGAGCATCTCTATGGACTTCGTGGATGGATTACCAAGGTCACGGAGAGGGAACATGAGCATTTGGGTCATTGTGGATAGACTGACGAAGAGCGCTCATTTTATACCCATTAAGAATAATAGGACGACAGCTTCTTTGGCGACTCTTTATGTAAGGAAGATAGTTAGGCTTCATGGAGTTCCTGCCAACATTGTGAGCGACAGAGATCCATTATTCACCAGCGAGTTTTGGAGGAGTCTTCAGCAAGCCTTGGGAACAGAATTGAATCTGAGCATGGCATATCACCCTAAGACAGATGGATAGACTGAGAGGGTAAATAGGGTTTTGGAAGATTAGCTCAGATTGTGCATCGTTGACTCCGGAGGCTCTTGGGAAGACCACCTACCTTTGGTGGAGTTCGCATATAATAATAGTTATCAAGCAAGCATTGGGATGGCACCGTTCAAGGCCCTCTATAGCAGACCATGTAGATCACCAGCCTGTTGGTGGGATACCACCGATAAGATCTTGCTTGGACCAGACTTGGTGAGGGAAACTTCCGAGAAGGTGGATTTGATTCGCAAGAGGTTGAAGACTGCACAAGATAGACAAAAGTCATATGCCGACAGAAGACGTTCAGATTTGGAGTTTAAGGTTGGAGATATGGTTTTTGTCAAGGTTTCTCCTCTGAGAAACATTATGAGATTTGGCTCAGTGGGTAAGTTGGCACCGAGATTTGTAGGAACCTTCCCTATTACCACACGGATTGGAAAAGTGGCATACAGAGTTGATCTTCCAGATAAGTTGGCAGGAGTTCATGACATATTTCATGTTTCACATCCGAGGAAGTGTCTACATGATTCCGCAGTAGTAGTAGAACCCGATTAGCTAAGGGAAGTGGAGGTAGAACGTGAATCACTTGTGTGTCGTACACCCACACGTATATTGGAACACGATGTCAAGAGATTACGCAACAAGGAAGTTCGTCTAGTGAAGGTTCTGTGGGGAGATGACCCCAAGGAGTGCACATGGGAATCTGAGGAGAGAATTCGAACTTCTTATCATTTTCTATTTGAAGGTACACTTCAAATATCCTATCTTTGATCTTTGATCTTTCCTTAGTTAGGGTCTTTTCGATAATCTTTAGATGAAACATATGGATGATAGCTTGGTTGTAAACATGTCATTAGGGCATGTTATGTTTAATGGATGAAGATGATTGCAAGTGGATGCCAATGTTTGCAAATGGATGCATTGCATGCACTAGATAGATATTTATTAGGATAATCGGCCAACTAGGTACACACACCTGCATATGCGTGCCTGTTATCTATTGCATTTGCATATGGTTGTATATATATATATATGTGTGTGTGTGTGTGTGTGTATAAATGGATGTTGCACATGGATGGTGCATTTGGGTGAATGATTGAAACATACATATAAGATTATCAATTATACTAGGGTAATTGCATACATTTCGTTGCATGGCATAAGCATACTTTCATTACATGAGGTCAACTGAATCGGTAAACCGACTACCTTTTCGCATTAGGTAAGTTCATATGCATTTCACTTTGCATAAATCATAAATTGCATTTGTTAAAAATAAGGACAATGGTAGAAATGGATGATGGTTGAGTAGATGGATGTAGTTCTTGGATGCTGGTTGTTAATTACGTTCTTCCGTCTTTGGAGATTTCGGGGACGAAATCCTTTAAGGGGGGAGAATGTAACACCCCGATATTTTACGGGAAATATAATTAAAAGAAATTAAAAGTGCATTTGGTACAGTAGTAAAGGCGCATGTTGACTTCCTTAGTGACTAGGGATCAAGTCCCGTTGTCGCCCAAAATCTGAAGCCATGTTTTTTTAGCTGGTTCTTTTCCAGCGATTTTCCTACGTAGTTCAGCATTGTTTCTGACATATGGCAGTTTCACATTCTCTCCAGTGATGTAATAGGATGAGATGGCGAAATTTTGTTGGTTGAGTGATGTGTATGGGCTAGAATGGATAACCATTAAGTGTATGAAAGAACTAGATTTAATCTAAAATAATCTAATGGATTATATTCACTCAAACAATCTATAAATAAACCATCCAACCTAAACCTAATCTCTTATTCAGCTGTCGCCATAATTCTACAGTAAAATTAGTGTGTATTATTCTTTCTCCTTTTCTCTACTAAATAAAAAAATCTCTACCAAATTAAATTATCTATATATATTCAAGCAATTTGGGGAATTTAGAAGAATCAAAGGGACAAAGATTAAAGCGAAGCTTTTTTCAAATTTATAAAAGCTCAAGTGCCAGGTGAGTGAGAATTAATATGAAATAGAAAAATAAAGTAGTTCAATTTCAGTTCTTTTCTGACACGTTAATATGAATTAATTTCTGTTATTAATTGAGAATATATGTAAATTATTGCAACTTCTTCTTCTTCTTCTTCCACTTCTCAAATCTACTTCATGTTTGGTTTAAAATATGGGACTTATAAATTGTTGTTCACGTTTTATGATATAAATAAGATTGAAATTTATGTAAATTATTGTATCTTCTTCTTCTTCTTACACTTCTCAATTCTAGTTCATGTTTGGGTTGAAATTTTGAACAAACAAATTGTTATTCACTTTTCATGGCGTAAATAAGATTGGTTTAATTAAATTGAATTAGAATTGTTATTCAATTTCTAATAGTAGAACAGGTTAGTTGAATAAATTCAGAATATGTTACTTGAATAAAATTATGGCTTTGATTGATATAATTACATAATTTTGACTATGGTTTTGGAACAAAATTGGGAAGTCTAATTGGAATAATTGTTTGTTTCATATGTGGCTTAAAAATATAAAAGGGGAATTTTGTGTAATTAAATGGTTTGTGGCTATTGGATAAAATTTTTGTACAGATTAAATCTCTAAAAGGAGAACGTAAATTAGGGTGAGAAAAAATATAAATTAAATGGACCCTAAAGGTTAGTGTAAATCTGTAACAAAATGGCATAAAAGTTACAGATAAACCGTACGTGAAATTGAAATACCTTTTATGTAAGAAAAAGGGAAATTGTGAAATAACCAAATCAGATGTAAAAATGACCTAAAGTAGATTAATGGAAAATAAACAGTATGTAAACTGTAACGGTAAAATTAATTAATTTGGAAGCGATTTGGTAGGCAGACTTGTAAAGGTCTGGATAGGTGATTCATGCAGTTAAGACCAAAATATAGTTTTGGCTGTACGTATTAGGAGCGGGCAAGTAGGTTCGCAAGGATGTTTGTTACCTTTCATAGGTTGCTAGTACGTAGGATAGATAGCATCCGCAATCGTAGGCTTCTTCAGGCCAATCGACGCGGACGGAACATGACAAGTGTACTCCGACGTAGGCTTCTTTAGGTAGATCGTTGGAGGATTTTGCGCAGTCGACCCAGCTGCGAGCGCTCTTTCAGAGGACCGACACTTTGGATAGGGGCAAGTCCACGTTGGTGACCGAGGAGATAGGAGGATAGGAGTCCAGTTTGGCGGAGCCTGAGCGCAACTTCGGGGTCCTGCGAGGTTGTTTGAGTTGGCACCGGTCAGACGTAAGAGGCATTTAGTCACAGTGCACGGGTGAAGAGCATGACTTTCACGTTGTAGCACGTGGATAGGTAAGGACAACAGGTCCGACAGGCCGATTGACGTTTAGTATTACTGCATGGTTGACTTCCCTAGAGTGACCACAGACTTTGGCTTCTTAGGAACTGTATCTAAGAAGGATTCACTGCATTATATTATTCACCCTATGCGATATCCGGGGAATACCTGGAATTAAACTGTTCTATTCTTTCTGCTTCATTTTATTTCTCTTCACCAGATTTTATGTCTGACTCATTCCTATTTTTCCTATTTTCCTCAAATCACAGGAGGGCAGGTCTAGGTTGTAGTTCTTTGCAGCTTGGAGGGTCATTTGAGCAGTTGTTATCTTCAGCTTTTGTTTCTTTTGTTTCATGTACTTCGTTTCTCTTTTTTCTGTACTTTACTCTATATATGGGAACCTATATTGTGAACTTTGTTATGTTTTATGTTTTGGTGGAGACTACTTGGTACTTTTGGTTTCAGAAATAAATTTGGGATAATGTTGTTTTTAATGAAGCTATTTTGCTATTAATTTATAATTAGTGAAAGTTTTCTTTCGCTGTAATATTTTAATCATTTTATGTAGTTGCCTTAGTCTCTGTGCTATGTTATGGATTTTTGTTTCACCCGACCACCCGTGCTTCTAGTCATGTCCGATTTTCGGGGTGCCTAGAGGTGTGGGGTGACACATTTTGCGTTTTTGGAAGACTTTTGAGATAGTGCTGCTTTGTGAAGCTCTTGCATTTCCAGCAATTGTTGCTCTAGATGCTTTATGTTAATCGCATTGTCGTCTGGTTGTGCCGGGGTTGACGGTTGCCCTTGCACAGCACCCTCCAAGTTGAAAGTGGAGCAATGTTTTCTTCCAAAGTTGTGGTGTGTGTTGCTTCTTTGCCCATTCGACTAAGCCTTTTAGATTTCATTTTCCTACATCAAGTTAAATAGCCATAATTATTCTATAAGGGAACCACAAAGTTAGAGGTTCAATCCCTCCTTCTAGTGCCAAAAATATTAACTAGAAATTTTGCTAACATCCCAAATTTAAGTTGTTGACAAGAAAAGTTTCTAACACCTCAAGGGAAAATGCTAAAAATAATCAATCTCTTCGAAACCTCTTTCAAATGAGTTGATTTGGGCAAAACATCTTCAAAAGGTAGCTTCATGGAAATGTTAATTGTAGATAAGAAGATCAATCAACTCATTCAAACAAAAATTAAGAAGAGAACAGCTCATTCATGACCCCTTTCGATTGGGTCGAAAGGGTCATTCGCATCTCCTTTCGAATGAGTCGAAAGGACCATTCTGCCTTTAAAAGGAGAATTCACTTTCACTTTAAAAAGTATAGTTTCTGTTGCTATGGAAGGAATTCCTACGAAGGGGTTATATGTTTTGAAATATCTGAGCTCCTTTCGAAGAAGTTCAACCAGCAAGCGTAAGTTAATGTTAATACAATGAGTCCCTTTCGAAACCACCTTTCAATCAGGTCTAAAGTGTGTTTATTCTTTTGAAGGGACTTAATGTACAATATATAAGATTTAAATTCAATATACAATGGAATAACATCTCGGACAAAATAATATAAGTCCAATGAACTTATATATATTGGAATATCATCATCATGTCAATTTCACATTTGATATCACGAAACATGATGATAATATAATTCGAATTCACATTGTCTAAGTTAATCCCATAGCATTACTTAAGCCAAATAGGAGTTAGGAAAATAAGTAGCATCATGTGCAATCGGTCATTAGTCATGCTAATGGCCGAAATGATCCTCCTCGTATTCAAAATCGATATTGGATCCATGCATCCCCTCTTTTGCATTTATTTAAATTGGATTACAAGTAAGAGAAATTTTCCCCTAAATTCTTTTAGGGTTACTAAAGTTGGAGTTTGCTTTGAAACAAGAAAAAGAATTTAGAATTCAAAAATCGGTCCTCTAACTCGGACCCCTAGGGTCGTATTTATGGATGCAGGTTGACCACCTTCTGCCTTCATCCTTTCAACACGGTCGAAATGCCTTCCTCCAACCTTTCGCGCGCATCCTTTTAATGTGGTCGAAAGGCCTTTCTCCTATCCTTTCTCATTCATTCTTTCGCCTTCACCCTATTTGAATCAGACCTTTCAACTTAGTCGAAAGGATTACCTTGACGACCTTTCGTTGTTGCTAAAGTTTGGTCTCCCTTCTACTTTGCTTTTAAATAGAACTTGATTGCTTTTGACTTCATCGAAAGGAGCAGGTGCGTTCTCTACTTTGTGTTGCTATGCTGTTGCAAGTAAGAGAAGAGGTGAGCTTTCGCATAGTTTCGAAAGGATGAAAGGTCACTTGGGTTTCATGTGGAGTTTCCATTATGCTTCGAAATGTTCCAACCGTTTCGAAAGGCTTGTTCTTGCTGTCAAAAGGTGCTCAATGGAAATATGTCTTCAAGTAGTAGGTTGACAATGACAAAACCCACTATTTTGAAGGAATTGGTTCTTGTGTGTGAGTCTGTTGTCCAACACCTTCGAAAGGTATTTCGAACCTATATTAGGCTCTCTCATATATGTGGATTCAACCGCGTCGAAAGGTCTAGAAGAGATTACTATCATAAGTAGACCGTTGTACTCTGGTTTTAAAGCGCTATCAGAGCCTTTCTCCTATCAGAGCCTTTCAGTTTCGGGCCTAGCGAATCATCAAAAGCAGCCTCATGATTAGTCAGGAACTATTCCAAGTTCAGCTGACACCGCTTTGTTGTCCGCCCCCTTCAACAGCTGTTTCAAGAAGCCTTGGGTGGTCTTAGAACTTCACCAAAGATCGTGCAACCATCCAAAGATGGAGACGGTGGGGAGTGTGAGATTGAAATTCTCGATCACACTTCTGATGCAGGTAACTTCTTATTTCTCCTGAGTTTGAGAATTTTCAACTCACGCCGTAAAAACATGTCGAATTAATTGATTTCATTTTTGATCTTATAGGTCTTCCTTCTTTGCCTATCGAACTGCCAATTTCTTTGGTCCCGAGGCCTACTGCTATTTCGATTGCTTCGACGCTTGTTTCTATAGCTGCTTCGATCACCACGCCTGTGTCTGGCTCACAACCAAGCCCGAAATCCAAGAAGATTGTTGTGTTGCATGGCCTAGACGACCCTTCTGTATCTTTGGAGGGTGATTTAATAGCAGCCGACACTCGAGAGCAGATAGACCAAGGGAGCCAGCTAAGTAAAACTGAACAGCAGATGGTGGCAATTAAGAGGGGAAAGATTGAGGAGAGAATGTTTTCGAGGAGCTCCCGCAAGTCCTGAAAGCACAAAACCAAAGGGGAGTCTTTCGAGGGGGTCAAAGAACAAGGACGGCATGGGCATGGAGGTGATAATTGATATCTCCGGTAGCGATACAACTCCTGGTGAGGATGCTGAGAAGAAGAAACTTCAAACCAAAGGTGGAAAGGGAAGTGGTGGAAAGAAACACCGACAGGCTCGAGTGATAGTGGAGCCGGATACTTGAACATTCTGATTTGTTTGACATGCATTTTGTACAAGTGCAGAGTGTGCACTTATTACTTTTGTTGTTGTAGCATCTGTACTTTTCTTTTGTTGGTCGATATTGTGTGGGTACGGCCCCTACATTTTGACTTTGTACAGAAAATGTTATAAGGAATGAAAAGATTAATGTTTCTACTGTCATCTCTTCTGTGTTCTTCCTTATTTTTCACGTACTTAGCTTGTTTTTATACCACTTATTGTGCATATGGTACGATTGCTTGTTCTACAATTTCTGTACTTCAAATTGCTTTGCCGTGTTTCATGGTATACGATGCCTTTATTTTCATGACTTGACTCATTATGTATGCATTTTTTAACTTTATAACTGGATCCGTCGTGATTGCCAAAATTCTTTGTTTGGAGAAATAGGCCTATGGAGTATTTTACCTTTCAACTAAATATTGGTATGTGTGTGCCCCTTACTTCACAAGGTTGTTTTCTCCGAACACCTGATAAATGACCAGTTGATCCGAGCGATTCTTTGTATGTCTGTAACCGAATCTACTTTATAGTTCCTATCTTTAGGAACTTGTGACTCGAGCATCTCAATTCTAGAGATTTTGTCGGTCAATGATCGGGATTCCTTGTCGATTTCTAGTTGTGCGACATTACTGGATTTAAATCAATTACTTTTGATAGTGCGAGTGGATTCTTGTTTGTCCTACAATAGACGAGTTTCCCGGTGTTATCATGACAATACCGGTACTTACAAGATCTTAATGGTTTGCTAATGATGCTGGAGCGACATCAAGTAGTGCTTGTGTGGAATGCATGGCTTTTAAGAGTGCATGGATTACGAAATGTGCGACTTTTGACAGTGCACGGCTTACAAAATGCGTGGCTTTTGAGAGTGCATGGCTTACGGAATGCGCAGCTTATAGGATCGAAACGATCCATTGATCCGGAACGGTTTGGAACTTCTTGACGTTGCCAATCTCCGGGTAACGTGAGAAGTTCATGCTTCAAGAGCATGGTTCCATGGCTCAAGAAGTATTACGCAGCTTATGGTTGTGAACGACTTAAGTAATTATATTTGCTTGGGCGTGATTCCATGACCCAAGAAGCGATGAGTGGCTTTGGTTTGGGTCTTCCCGGTGTTGTCGTAGCAACGCCGGTTCTTATAAGGTGGGGATCGAGTTCCGTTGATCTAATGGTTTAAGTTGATTTGCTTCTGTCGACTCGACGGGTAGTTAGAGCATACTTGAACGTGATTCCACTATCTCAAGCAGCGATTGGATGGTTTTGAGTCGATTTGACCCGTCGACTCAGCAGGTTACTTTTGTGAACATAATTTTATTGGTTCAAAAAGCAAAGCAATTTTATTATAAAAGTTGGGCAAGTTCTGCCTATTTATAATGCCTCCGGTATTTCGAGATGGCTGATTTGCGGGAAACATGAAATACGTAAGATAGACTTAGATAAAGTAACGATGCAGCAATTCGTTGTTCCAAGATCGGGGAATTTGGGTCTCACCAAAGCTTGAATGTGCCATCCACTAGCTTCTGGCCGATCATGTAGGGCCCTTCCCAGTTTGGTCCAAATGTTCCTAGTGTAGTGTAGACCCGTTTGAGGACAAGGTCTCCCACCTCGA
Source organism: Allium fistulosum (assembly GCA_030737815.1). Classification (NCBI taxonomy): domain Eukaryota; kingdom Viridiplantae; phylum Streptophyta; class Magnoliopsida; order Asparagales; family Amaryllidaceae; genus Allium; species Allium fistulosum. The sequence continues at coordinate 1,283,437,068 of CM060903.1, read as the reverse complement.
AAGTGCGGTTATGGACTTTGGAATTGAAATATCATGCGACCCTTTTATGATGAGCAGCAGTCCTTAGCTCGGCTTCTTTCCTCTTCTCATCGACCATATAGAGCGACTCAAGCATGAGCTTCTCATTTTTGCCTTTGATTGAAGTTTTGCCTTCGATGAGAGGGGACTTCTAGCTCAACTGGGATCATTGCTTTTGAACCATATGCCAAGGAGAACGAGGAGTGCCTGGTTGCAAATTTGTGCGTTGTCCTATAAGCCCATAGCGCGAATGGAAGTTCATTAACCCAATTTCCTTTAGCTTTAGTTAGTTGCTTTTTGATGGTGGACTTGATGATTTTGTTCACTGCTTCCACTTCCCCGTTTGCCTATGAATGTGCAACAGCGGGAAAGATTTTCTCGATTCAGAATTCGTTTGCAAAAGTCTTTGAACTAAGCTCTATCGAATTGAGTCCTATTATCCGTGATGATTTTTTGTGGCACTCCAAACCCACAAATAATTATTTTTAGTGATAAAATTAATAACTTTCTTAGTGGTTATAGTGGCTAGCGGTTCCGCTTCGACCCATTTGGTGAAATAATCAATAACAACGATAGCATATTTGGCTCCTCCTTTGGCCATTGGTAATACACCAATAGTTTGATTCCCCAGATCGTGAATGGCCACAGGCTAATGATCTATGTCAGCCTTGTCAATGGAGTTCTTTTGATCTTGCCAAATCTTTGGCATTGGTCACATCATATGGCATAATTTGCTGCATCGTGGTTTACTGTTGGCTAAAATACCCATATCGGATAACTTTGTTTGCGAGGGATTGCCCCCAGTGTGATCTCAACAATCACCTTCATGAACTTCCTTAAGGATTCTTCGGGCTTCGTCGTTGGTCATACACCTGAGCAAGGGGGTAGAGAATCCTCTCTGGTAGAGCATCCCATCCTGTGACTAGGAGGGTACCCCCATACCGAAAGTATACCTCTAGTCAATATACTTAAGAGGGTCATTCTCTCCTGTGACTCCTATCAGGAACTCCAAGCCGAACCTCGCCAACGTTAATGAGTATCCGAATATTTCACATCGTTGCGCACGTATAACTGAAACAACCTAAAGTAGATGTGAATATACCCTAATAGGAGAAATCCCACATAACTTGGCCCCCACTCACTTTATGGGTTTAGTCATTTCCGATAAAGGATAACAATGCTCAAATGAGAAAAAAACCATCTTAAATTGACGATACTTAAAGAAGAAAGCTGAACCGATAATTAATAAATCAATTGTCGAGAATAATTAAAAATGATCGTATATTGATAGGAAATCTCATATTTCTACAACTACTCATCGATTTCAAACCTGTACTTTTTCCTGGTTAAAAATGAAGTCGGGCAAGTGAAGGTAGTGTTACCTCTAGGCATTGCTTTGACGATGTTTTAACTTTCGAGATAGTGGCAAGTTTCTATACCTCGATGTTTAGTGTCAAGAGTATGACTAAATCCTTTCCATATAAGTGATATTGTTTACGAAAATTTCTTTTCCATAACCAAATCGAAACTTTTACTTTAAAAACCAAACTTGTGCTGGGGTTTCACATTAAAAAGGTATCAACTTTAAACAACACTATCGAAATTGTTAATTAGCTTTAAAACATGATTAATTTCTTCAATATCATTATTCAAAATGATTAATAAACTTTAATCAATGATTAATTACTTCAAACATCTTTATTTAAAATAATTAATTAACTTTAATCCTAATTAATTACTCCAAACAACTCTATTTTAGAATGATTAATTAAACTCAAATATCATTAATTAAAATGATTAATTAAATCAGATATCATTAATTAAAACGATTAATTAATTTTAGAACACCATTATTAAAATAATTAATTGATTTTAAATCATTATTATTAAAATAATTAATCGATTTTAAAAACATTCTTATTAAAGTAATTAATTAATTTTTAAAACATTGTTATTAAAGTGATTAATTAATCCTAAAATGCCATTAACAAAATGATTAATTAACTTTAATACATCATTAATTAAATAATTAATTAGCCCTAAACATTATTTGTTAAAATGATTAATTAATTTTAAAACATCGTTAATAAAATGATTAATAAATCTTAATCACATCATTATCTAATTAATTAATTAATCTTAATCATCATTATTTAGGTAATTAATTAATCTTAATCATCAATATTTAAAATGATTAACTAAAATTTAAAATATCATTATTAAAATAATTAATTAACTTTAATCACATCTTTATGTTAATAATTAATTATTTTTATAAAACCTATGCACAAGATTAAACAAAAGGTTTTAAAAGGAATAATATTTTCAAAGAGCCGATATAGCTATAGTTGCTATACGGACACTTTCATGAGCACTTTCGCATGTCACATATTTAACAAAACATACATAAATAAGGGTGAACACAAATATAAAGGCATGTAACAACTATATGTCATGTAGAGAGTTTTCTAGCATTATATACTTAAAGTTTTTTCGACTAACTTCAAGTCGCTAACTAACTACCAAGATGTCAACTTTTTTTTAAAATATGAAATCATACCAAACATGATCACTTTACAATACATAGAAGCAAGCAACTAGCAATGAAAGTTATGAGCAAAAACACAGCTAATAACTTTATATAAAAAAAAGAGATTTTGCTCACTTAAACGACACGAACTTCCACCGAACTTCCAATCGACACTAGATCTTAGCTTTAACTTATACAAAATGAGATTTTGGAGCCTTATAAGGCTTAAGTGGTTTGGCCTTGGAAGGTTTTGGGCTCGTCCATACTTGTATTAGTGGATATGGGTCTTATTTTGGAGTATTTGAGGTGTAGAGAAGAAAAAAAGGTGTTTTAGTGTTTTAAATCGAGGAAAAATAGAAAAAGAATGGATTTTTAATTTTCAATACCTTTGGAAGCCATTAAAAAGTTTATGAAGAACTTGAATTAAGGTTTAAAAAATGAAATTGAAATGAAAATAATTAGGAAATTGGTTTTATATAAAGTGAGATAAACAAATTACTAAACTACCCTTAAAGTACCTACCCTCCATCCAAATTTTTCCACATAATCACCTTTGTCCCCTCCTTTCTGTTGTTTAGCCAACATGAATTTAATAGCTCTTGTAGTTATGTGTCATAAGATGTGACATTTGCTTTTTCTTATTTCATTTTTATTTAAATTTTTAATAAAATGCCACATCTCCTTCCTTTTCACTTAAGTAAATAAATATCTACCACTTATTTTTATTAACCATACTTAAGTTATTTGGTAAATATAGGTGTATATGTTAACTATAAATGTACACAATGTTTTTGACAACTTTTAGACATCGAAAAGTCGAAAATTCATGAAAACGATTTTCGATCACATTTTCTATTTTTCTTTGAACTAATTATTTTTGTAAACAAATTTTGAAAATCATTTTTCTATCACTAGTTATTATTTAAAAGTGTTTTATTTGTGTTATAATATTAATTATCTAATAAAAAAATATATTAAATATTGAGATTTAAAAATTATTAAATTACGGGTCGCTACTTTCTTCTTCCATTGGAAAACAACTTTGGGATTGACCCCTGGCAAAGGCGAAGGAACAACACCGGACCTCGATACAACGTCATGAGCCGACGACGCAAAAGGATCATCCTTTGTACCAATTTGCTTATCGACCTAAAGAGACAAATCTTTAACTTTGTCATTTCGAACCTTAATTTATCTTTATAAAAAGCCTTACATACACCTTCAGCATCTTTTAGTAGTCCCTCCACTTCTGAAATTTGAATTAGAGCATATGTGAGCTTCTCCCTCAAGTCAGCTACCTCCATACATTGTTTAGTGGTGCAAGGCTGAAAATCAAGCAAATTTAGATGAAAGAAATTAAAAGAAAATGCGATCAAGCTAAAGATCACAAAAGTAATTATACTCATTACAAAAGAATGTTTCCTTACAATGTATTCCTACAAAAGTATGGATCCTAAATATTGCACTGACCATGAAACACCTAATCTAAGGCATGCTAGTTAAAGTCAGGTCTATTATGACTTGAAAGGTCTTCCTTGGATCATAATTAGTACCTGTCCATGGGTCTATTAGGTTATCCGCAGTTACCATGAAACCTTCTTTATTATAAAGGAAGTTCAGCTCAAGCGTGGAGTAAAAATAATTAAAAACATCTACGGATTGTTGCAAAGCAATTTGAAGGTTCATTGGATTCAAAGGCTCTGGTAGACTTGAGAGGAGGCCCATGAAGATTAACCTAATTGGGGGTAATAAGAGTTTATTTCAAGGAAATCAAATTACACAAAGCTAAGTCTAAAAAAACATATCACATAAAGACCAATTTTATATATAAAGAATGTAATTAATTCACATACAAAAGTAATAATAAAATATAACGTTCACTCCTTAGTTAGATTACTAAGCCTACGCCTAAACAAATCCAAAGACTATCGGGTGGGAAGGGACTACACTTTAAGGTATATTGCCATCGGCGTAGTAAAAAATCACAAAGTGATTCTTTATCTTTAACTATTTGGTCAATTTTAGAAAGCAACCCTTGAGTTTTCTCTCTAAGTTGCATGAACGATTCATCTAACTCTTTTTCACACTTCCAAATCGCCCCTGCACTAAGACCAAGACGATCTATGGTCTGGGTTTGGAGTTTCTCCATACTTTTTCCTTGAGTTTAGTAAATATTACTTTCTTATAAGACTATAAAGAACGATGGAACGAAAATAACATTGTCATTCATAGCGTAGTAATGGGACAACAGAGCAAACTAAAGAAATTAACCACAACAAAATTTGAGAAACAAAAGTATTTTTATTACACAAGAAACAATGAAGTCATATTACAAGAGTTTTGGTAATTACTTGAACATGAGAACATGAGGTGGCCTTCGCCTACTTAGACCCGACATCCTCTTCTTCTTATTACAAAGAAGCACCATGGGAAGTGTTTGCACCAAAAATTGGCACAAACACGCAATAGATATTTTGTAGAGGAATAAATGTAGAATATAAATGTGAACAAAGAGAATATGGCAATAAAGTAATAAGAATTAAGCAAATAACAGAGACATAAAAATTTATAGTGGTTCGGCATTGTTTGCCTACGTCCATTTTGAAGAGATAGCTTTATTAATCACTTTGTAAACCAAGTACAATAGGGATCAGATGAAAATCCTTAGTTACAAAAGAATACAAAGCAACAAGTAGCGTAAAGATCCCAAAAATGAACAATCAAGTATATAATTGTAGAGGAAGATGGCTAAATATCTCCCTGAAAATTCGGCAGAAGGAGCTCTAAAACTATAGGAGCCCGCAGGAGTGATTGCATGGCCCAAATCCCAAGAAATAGGGATCGGGGCCAATCCCTTTTTTTGGAGGAGTTTGGGGTACGATCCCTATAGGAGCTCCTCCATGTTATATTATGCTTAGCCTCTAAGTTCCATGCCAATTGGATTAGTAGAACTTGAGTTATCGATCAATCTTGGTTGCAACATGTTGCGTAGCCTGATTCTAGTCGATCCCTCTAGAGGGAAGAGGACCGATCCCTCTTGCTTGCTCCTTTTGGGGTGCGATCCCTAGGGTGTACTCCCTAGGATCGCCACATCTTGTTCTCAAAGTTTTATATGCATTGGACTTCTAGATTTTGAGATGTCGATTGTTTTCCATTAAGTTGCACTTGTTTGGCTGAAGTAATTCGATCCCTTTGGTAGAGAGGGATCATAGCCAATTTCTTTTCTAGATTAAATTATATTCCATACTTTAAACATTCTACAAGCATATCTCTCAATTCCGTTCGATCACGGCTTCAAATTATCATCTGTACTTGATTTATGGACCCCAAAATCATCGCTCTGGGCTTACTAGCATTGATGACAGTCGAGTCTAACTTGTCCAATCAGTTTAGATATAGCCAGGTCAAAATGCCGGATAACACTTTCCCCCCAAAGTACATCTTATGTTGAACATGACATGCTTTGAATAGAAGCAAGTTAGAGTTGTTGGAAAGAAATCCATCTAGTTTTCTAAATAGTCGCTACCCTTTTGTTGAATTATTTTCCCAAAGTGACGTATCTCTCTTTGATCGTCGTGACATTTGGTCAATTTCCAATAGTATAAATTTAGGATTATATTCCATTAGTTGCTACCTATGTCTGGTTCTACGAGACTAGTAAGCTTTGGCTATCTGATCCAGTCTCGACCTTGAAAGCTTTAAGTTTGAATTTAATTTCCGTCAATTTCAAAAATTGAATTTTTAGAATATACACGTGCACGTTTAGGTGCATGTTCTTGTCATTGGCTCTCGGATGCGTTTGCATGCTCATGGGTCATCGCTAATTTCCATCGAATTAGATGCAATTTCATTGCATTTTTTATTTATTTACTTTATATATTTTTTATGCACATGTTTGCATGCACATAGGGGTCGTACCCTATACCTTTCCTCCCTTTTTTTATTGATAGGGATTGGAAGGATCCCTCTTGGGTAGGGATCGTACCCGATCCTTCTTAACATTAGGGACTTAATGTTTTCAGCTTCGTAGAGAAGCTAAATTTGGCCGATCCCTCAAACCTCATATATAAACCAACATTTCCCCCTCCATCCTTTACTTTAGTTCATTTCTACATCTGAACCCTCCTTCCCATATTACCTTACTTTAGAAATTAGTGAAGCTGAAACCTTCATCCTCTCTTCCTTCTTCAATTTTGAACCAAAATCCATCGCAACGCTTCATACTTCTATAAATCTGATCCTTCTTGCCCTTCAATTTCGATCATCTCCAAACCATTCGCCATCACCGCTGTCTTCTCCATACATCACCGTCGACTTATATACATATGTAGTTTTTTAGTTTTCATATGATTTCGGTTCATGGTGAGATAATGGGTTCAGTCATGCCATGGGTTGAATTAGGTGAAGAAGAGGAGAACAGTGGTGAAGTTGGGTTCGGTGAGGTGGTAGAATTGGAGAAGGAATGGAGTGAAGCATGAAGGAAGTTGAAGGATAGGTCGTAATGGAGTATGGAGGGATCGGTCGCTGATGTATGTGAGGAGAGGGATCAATCTCGTGTGTTGAGTGTGAGAATGTTTAAGTAAAGGGATTGGTGCAGAGGCATGTCAAAGGGATCAGTTATTAGAGTTTGAGGAGGGATCAGTGATGGAGTGCTCGGCCATGGGATCAGTTATTGATGTCTTTGAGTAAGGAGGGACCAGTGGTGTTAGAGAATAGAGGGACAGTCATAGGCTTTATGAGAGGGATCAGTTGTAGGCTTCGTGAGAGGAATCAGTTGAATTAAGATAAAGGGATCGACTATGGGACTTAGCTGATTCTAAGCCTTTGAATTGAGCTCGAACACTTGAGCAAACCAATCCATATTAACTTGCTTGAACAATCAAAACTAATCATGTCTTAAAGAACTCGAAAGTATGACTATAAAAATAATAGGACTTGTATGTCCACCTTTGAACTTGAAATTGAATGACTAAGTTCCCAGGAATTAAAACTTAACATATGGACTTCAATAATGAGCTTTATACTTCAATAAGTCGATGGTCGATCCTGAAGCTTACACAATCGATCAATGCAAACGCCAGTTGAGACGATCAGTGATGACGACCACTCTGGTCAAAATCCAAAGTCTCGTCACTTCTTTTGCTTTTAATTTGGAACTGTTTATCTCTACACTGCACAACACTTCACCACACTGGTTTACACTTAACATGGGGGGATAGGTAAAATTTTCTAATCTTGATTATCTACTGAGTTTAGTTGATACGAGCTCTAGACGTTTAGGGCATTTAGTGTTAGCCCTTAAGAAGGATGGTTTTGATGACAACAACCTTAGGACTTGTTATAAAATATAAATACTAACATTATAGTTTAGAAATATATATGTATATGCAGGATATAAACATGCAGGTACCAAGAATGAAGACTGTATAGTATAGAGATACATGACTGATGAATTTAAAGATCAAAGATATCAAGATTGAATACTCATGAGTATCAAGAAATCAAGTTATCAAGAGTTCAAGATTTTAATAGTACAGAATAAGTATTGAGTCTAGAATTATGTTAAAACTTCATAATAGCACGAAAATCTTCATTCCATATTTCATTTGGGATGGAACCCATTTCTACCTTCTTAGTGGCTTACAAACTCACGACAAGTAGCTTACAAACCCACGACAAGTAGCTTACAAACCTACGATAAGTGGCTTACAAACCCACGAACATCCTGGTTTTGTACAAGTTCTCGAGTCCTGATGTGATGAGATATTCTACAGGAAGAAGCTTGCAAAACTACTTCAAAATGATTTGCAAAACTGCTTTTCAAAATGTTTTAGCCTTAAAATATTCTTTGTTTTTGTTTTTAAATAAAATCTTGTTTTAAACTTCGTTTGTTTTTAAAACTATCTTCTGATTTTTAAATACTCTTTATAATATACATACTTGAGATTTAAAATCAAATTTATATATACATTCTAAAAATATATTTTTCTACTCTTCTTTATTTTAAAACATAGGGAAATTAGTTTATTTTACTCCAGAATCATTTCATCTTGTTTTCCTTTTAATATCATTTTCAAAACCATTTACATTATTTTTAACTAGGGTATGTCGACATCATGGGATACCCCATGTCGACATGGTGTCCGTTAAATTCAAAATTCAAATTTTCAAAAGAAGTGTCTATTCGTCGTATCCTTTCACGAATAGATATGGCTGTTGATTTCCTATAAATACCAGTAGTTCTAAACGAATTTTTAACCAGATTTCATTTGTTTTCGCTTCTCTTCATCTTCCACATTTATTCTAAAGAATTCCAAACTATACTCTGTCGAAATACCAAGTGAATCAAACTTGATTATCTCTTGTTTGATTCTCTGCCACTCTCTCCGTAAGATCTCAGTGCTATTCAGAGTTATAGGATTATTTGTAAATCAAACTATTGAGTAAAAGGTGCGATTGAGCCTTGAAATCAATTGGGTGTGATTGTTGCCCCGAAAATCGATTAAGTGATCTTGTGGCTTGGTAAATCAAGAGAGTTTGCCCCGAACTCGAATACATGAGGGTGTACCTCGTGGCCTTGAAATCGAGGGTGTAATCTGGGAGATTATTTTTGATAAGAAATTTGTACGTTTGTGCGGGACTGGATGTTGGGTAACTCCGAACCAGTATAAAATCTGGTGTGTTCTTTCCTTTACTGCTTTTATTTATTATTTGCATCTGTGTCTGATTCTGTGATTATATCTGTGTCTGTGAATTGCATTTGTTGGTAATTAAATTTACATAAGTTTCAAAAAGATTTAGAAAATCCACAAAACACTATTCACCCCCCTCTAGTGTTATTCCAGCCTTAAGATCCGTAATCCGCATTTCTCACATTTGGTATCAGAGCAAGGTTTTCAAAGTTTTCATAATCTGATTTTTGAAAAGTTTTTAAAAAATGGCTACCAACACTGGTTTTGTTAACACAATCACTAGTTCATTTGTAGAGGGTAAGTCTACTTCCAGACCACCACTTTTTAATGGGAGTAACTTTGCATATTGGGCATGTAGAATGAAAATATATTTACAGTCAATAGGATTAGCCACTTGGAAATCACACCGATTGAATATTCTGAACCTACAATTAATTTTGCACAGTGGACTACTGAGCAAAAGACTATTGCACAAAATAATTCCAAAGCAATGAATATTTTATTTTATGAATTCAATAGAGTATTTGTTTGTAAGTCTGCATATGATATCTGGAAAACTTTGCAAGTTACTCATGAAGGAACAAGCAAAATCAAACAGACCAAAATATCCATACTCATGAATCAGTTTCAATTATTTAAAATGAATTCTAATGAGTCCATTTCAGACATGTATAGTAGATTTCAGGATATTGTGCATTCTCTAATATCATTGGGAAAAAGTTTTTCCGAAGAAGATCAAGTCAGAAAAATACTAAATTCTCTTACTCCAGAATGGGATCAGAAAACTCTTGCAATTGAAGAAGCAAATGATATCAGTACTTTAAAGATTGAAGAATTGATTGGAAATTTAATGTCGTTTGAAGCACAAATGCAAGAGAGAAGAGATAGCAAGGCATTCGAAAAGAAGTCAATTGCATTCAATGCATTAACAGATGGATCAGAATCGGGAAGTGATGATGACGAAGAAATAACTTTCATGACAAGGAATTTTCGGAAGTTTCTAAAATACAGAAAGATAAACAACTTCAAAAATAATGATCATAGGAATTCTGGAAATCATAATGAAGTACCAAACCACATCAAATGTTTCAACTGTGATGAACCAGGTCATCTCAAAAGAGACTGTCCGCACCCTGATAAGCAAAAGTTTCCTACAAGCAATGATTATACAAAGAAAAGAAAGAGAGCGTATACCGCTACACTAGACAATTCAGACTCAGACTCATCCTCAAGCGATGATGATCAGAAGACAGAAAATTCAAATATGTGCTTTGCGGCTATTCTTGATTCCAATGAACTCAAAGATACAAATCTAGAAAAAGGTACACGTTTATAATATATTGGTTGAAATTGTTTGCTTAAAATTGATTGATTGTTTGATCGTTTTTGTTTGAATTTTATTTTTTATTATATTATAATATTTTTTTATAGTAATATTATTATATTAAAATATTACTCTAGAAAATATATAGACATTAGAAATAATATATAAATATATAGAGATTAAAGTATATAGGAAAATATAAGTCACATGAATTCTCTGACCCATGTCGACATGGTCCTACCCATGATGTCGACATCCCTGTCAGAAATTTGAAATTCAAATTTGAATTCAAACCTTTGAACTTCCCTCCACCTTTTCACCAACTCCAATGTTCTGGAAAGGCACCTCTTGACTAGAGAACATGACTATTGAATATCTATTTATTTCCTTATTTTATCATATCTTTTCACTTTCATTTTAAACTTCAAACTCTCTTTCACTCTTTCAAACTTTCTACTCTCTTCAAAAATGGCTTCTTCAAGCACTCCATCCACAATGAGGCTGTCTAAAACCATCAAAGAGTAACTCTATAATGATCCGGAAGCAATCAAGGCTTATATAAGCTATGCTAATTACGGAAAAGTTCATACGGGAAAGTTTGCTATCTTTAGCGATTTCTCTACATATGAAATCAATACTCTTCTTGAAGAGAACCATATTCTTAGTCTTTTTGACAATTCTGAAAATGATTTTGTTTGTTATCCAAATCTTGTTAAAATGTTTTATGCAAATTTGAATCACGATTTTCATGAAGGAAATGAAAATGAAATTTGGAGTAGTGTTAAAGGCACTAAAATTGTTTTAAATTGTGAAATTTTGGGCAACATTCTCAATTGCAAGAATTCGGGAATGGATCTTTCTACTTTCAACATTGATGAACATGATCGTGAGACATTTCATCACATTTTTGGAGGAGATGACAACTTTGAATTTAAAAATCATAACTTTCGTCCGAAAGCATGTATTGTTAATCTTCTTTTGCAACATACTATCACTCCTAGATCAGGAAATTTCAATAACCCGACTTTAAAAGTTTGTAAAGCTCTTTTTTCCATTTTTGGTCATTATGACATTAATTGGGCGCAAGTGATTATGGATGAACTTTGTCCTAAAAATTTGGAAATGGGTGAGAACACTTTGTATCATGGAATCTATCTCACTCAGATTTTTAATTATTTTGGTATTGATTACAAAAGGGAAGAATTTGTTTCAAGAAAAGTGTTTAATCATGCCAATATTTCTCTTATGAAAATTCCTTTCATATTTCAACAATATGAATCTCTTGCCGAAAAGGATGAAAGGTTGGCACATGAAGAGATGGAGGAAGAAAATGAGGAAGAAGAAGAAGAAGGGGAGGAAATGGAAATTGAAGAAGAAAATGAAGATACCTCCTTGGAAAGTATTGAATATCCTAACAATCCTTCCAACAAACCACTTCTCAAAAATCAAAAGATCATAGTGGAAAATCAACGGATTCTCAAAAGATCCGTTAGTAAGAAATTGGATAAAATGACCACTAATATGAACAAGTTCTTTGCTAAAGTTGGTCGGAAACTTGGCTTATCATCATCCTCTTTATCCTCTAGCACATTCTAAAAACTAGGATGTGATGTACTAGTTTATTTTGTATGAACTTGTATTGCTCTTTTATTATATTATAAAATATCTCATGTATTAACTCACTTATCTATCTTATGTTTCTCTACCTTATCGTGTCTTTGGAATAAATGTTAGTATAGTATATAAAGTTTATATATATACACATACTTATTCACAGAACAAAGAAGATACATAGATTAACATACCTATGTCGACATACCCCAACCCACTATGTCGACATATAACTGTCTGATTTGGTTTATTTTTTAAATTTTGAAATTAAAATAACTAACTCATGTCTATTCATTTTAAACGAATTTCTGCCTATTTAAATACTTGTTTCTTCCATAATTTTGCAATTTCTTCATTTCTACTTATCTATATTTATATGTTTTAACTACTTATCAAAAATGGCTTCCTCTTCTCAAATTCTAAGTGAAAATCTTGAAGAAACTCTCTAATAATTCAAGAATACACTTACTTTTATTCTCCGCAATCAAAGGCACTTAGAACTAAGTCAAATGCAGATGATAAAAGAACAAGAGACGCATTTCGATGCCCTCCGTTGGATGATTTCTGCCCTAAACAAAGATGATCTCAATGCAAATCCTGAAGGAACTTTAATTCAAGATAATGAAGATTGGGAAGATATTAAAAAGGATCCTATCTTTGGAGAAGAAGGATGGGTTGAAGTTCCTAAAAATATTCGATCTCCTTATGCTTTGAATTGCTTGTCTTTGAATTGTTTGATTTGAATTGTTTGATTTGGTTTGTTTGATTTGATTTGCTCTGATTAGAATTGATTTGATTTGAATGGAATGTATAGAATTATATGAAACATAATATATGTTTATTGGATTTAAACTATCATATTGGTTATGTTTTCATTAATTAACTCATGTTATTATATATATATATATATATATATATATATATATATATAGACACACACACTCCATCTTAATTTGTCACAGGTACTCCAATATAAGACTAAGGGGGAGTTATATTAGTTTAGGATTAGTTTTTGTTGATGACAAAGGGGGAGAAATATAAAATAGAGTAGTTAGAGTAGTTAGGCTTAGATTTAGGGGGAGTTATTAGTTTTAGGGGGAGTTATTGTGAAGGAGAAATAGAGTAGTTAGGCTTATATTTAGGGGGAGTTATTAGTTTTAGGGGGAGTTATTGTGAAGGAGAAGTATATTTTATAAACATAGGTTGTCATCATCAAAAAAGGGGAGATTGTTAGTCCTTGAGAAGGATGGTTTAGATGACCACAACCTTAGGACTTTTTATAAAATATAAATACTAACATTATAGTTTATATATATATATATATGTATATGCAGGATATAAACATGCAGGTACCAAGAATGAAGACTGTACAGTATGGAGATACAAGACTGATGAATTTAAAGATCAAAGATATCAAGATTGAAGACTCATGAGTATCAAGAAATCAAGTTATCAAGAGCTCAAGATTTTAATAGTACAATATAAGTATTGAGTCTAGAATTATGTTAAAACTTCATAATAGCACGGAAATCTTCATTCCATATTTCATTTGGGATGGAACCTATTTCTACCTTCTTAGTGGCTTACAAACCCACGACAAGTAGCTTACAAACCTACGACAAGTGGCTTACAAACCCACGAACATCCTGGTTTTGTACAATTTCTCGAGTTCTGATGTGATGAGATATTATGCAGGAAGAAGCTTGCAAAACTACTTCAAAATGGTTTTTCAAAATGATTTTAAAACAGCTTTTCAAAATGTTTTAGCCTTAAAATATTCTTTGTTTTTGTTTTTAAATAAAATCTTGTTTTAAACTTCTTTTGTTTTTAAAACTATCTTCTGATTTTTACATATTCTTTATAATATATATATATATATATATACTTGAGATTTAAAATGAAATTTATATATACATTCTAAAATTATATTTTTCTACTCTTCTTCATTTTAAAACATAGGGAAATTAGTTTATTTTACTCCAGAATCATTTCATCTTATTTTCCTTTTAATATCATTTTTAAAACAAATTTTACATTATTTTTAACTAGGGTATGTCGATATCATGGGATACCCCATGTCGACATGGTGTCCGTTAAATTCAAAATTCAAATTTTAAAAAGAAGTGTCTATTCGTCGTATCCTTTCACGAATGGATATGGCTGTTGATTTCTTATAAATACCAGTAGTTCTAAACAAATTTTTAACCAGATTTCATTTGTTTTCTCTTCTCTTCATCTTCCACATTTATTCTAAAGAATTCCAAACTATACTCTGCCGAAATACCAAGTGAATCAAACTTGATTATCTCTTGTTTGATTCTCTACCACTCTCTCCGTAAGATATCAGTGCTATTCAGAGTTATAGGATTATTTGTAAATCAAACTATTGAGTAAAAGGTGCGGTTGAGCCTTGAAACCAATTGGGTGTGATTGTTGCCCTGGAAATCAATTAGGTGATCTTGTGGCCTGGTAAATCAAGAGAGTTTGTACCAGACTCGAATACAGGAGGATGTACCTCGTGGCCTTGAAATCGAGGGTGTAATCTGGGAGATTATTTTTGATAAGAAATCCGTACGTTTGTGCGGGACTGGATGTAGGGTAACTCCGAACCAGTATAAAATCCGGTGTGTTCTTTCCTTTACTGCTTTTATTTATTATTTGCATCTGTGTCTTATTCTATGATTATTTCTGTGTCTATGATTTGCATTTGTTTAATTAAATTTACATAAGTTTCAAAAAGATTTAGAAAATCCATAAAACACTATTCACCCTCCCTCTAGTGTTATTCCAGCCTTAAGATCCGTAATCCGCATTTCTCACATTTAACTGCAATATCTTCTGGACAACCTTCACAGCATAGCAATCCAGGTGCCGAGTCAAGTTCTGTGACTATATCCGGTATACTTTCTGCTGAACATCAAACTGAGCAACCAGAGAGTTCTGGTCCGTTGATTGACCTTTTCTTTGATGTTCCCATCCTTTCGATGGAAGAGATATATCCTGCCCCTGACAGTATAGAGGGCGTTGTATTTTTGAATAACCCGATGCATTCCCAGGCCTCCAGAATTGGTGAGGCCGCTCTTCATAGGCTGTGTTCTAAACATAGGATCCCGTTTGGAGATGTTCTAGTCTTTTCAATGAATGACAGGGCTCACTTTCCCCGGAGGGGTATACGACATGTAATAAATTTATGTGCTGGGATGGATATGTGCCGCCTTTAAATTCATTTATACGAGAGATGCTAAATTATTCGGGAATAGCTCTTGCTCAGCTGCATGCGAATAGCTATGCTTTTCTTCATGGCACTTTCTTGCTATTTATGGATGTTCCGTTCCGTCTGCCATCTCCTGAAGACATCAGGTTCATTTACAATTTCAAGCTATGGATGGGAAGCCTTTCTTATACTTTCCTCAAGCCCGTGCCCAACTGTCAAGTTCCGACCAATGCTTGGAACAAGCTCAGTGTCTTTAAACATGAATTATTCTACATTCGTTGTCCGCCCGGCTTCACGAGACGATGGTTGGAAGGACATAAGTGATGCCTTCACTCTATTTCCTGATTCATAAGCCCAAGTCGTATCATGAACTAATAAATACTTTGAAAATCTACAGATGTCCATCCACGAACCAAAGGTGATAATTATTCAAGGGTTGTTTCTGCAATCCGCCCCACCCCAATTGACGACAGGGACATCAGTCCCTTTTAATTGATGAGTGGTTATCCCTTTTTGGTTGTTAGAAGAAGGTCGCAGCATCAAACTTTCGGGAAGTGTTGCACCATAAAGGAATATTGTGAAATAAGAAGGCGACACTGATAGCTCAGTCGTGCCCCAGTCGTGGAGGCTTAGGACAATGCTGAAAAGGTGAAATTAGAGGTGATGAAACTAACAAGTCCGACAATAATGATGTAAGTCCGGGAAATGTGCCTGTGATTGAATCATCACAAGGCAAGCAATCACATGCGTTGATAAGAAAAGAAAAAAAGCTAGCCTGCAAACTTCATAGGAGAAAAAATGCTAGAAAGTCCGAGTTCATCATCACCTCTGTTGAAGAAGAGTCTTCCTCTCAGCCTTTAGAAAGTTCGATGGAAGGATTCTCAAGTCTCCCGATCCTTGACGATACCATGACCTTTGACTTTCCCAACATTAGTGTTGGGAGGCTTAATTCTCCTACTATGACTGGTGATGACATTCCTTCCACCAGCAAATGGGAAATCACTCCTATGAGCAAGGCTATAGTAACTGGTCCATCGGGGGAACACTAGGACACTCACAATCATGCACACTTCACTATATGATTTTTGTCTATCTTTTATTTTGTAGTTACTTAGCTTGCAAGTGCTATGTCTCATTCTCTTACCTTTGATCGCTTGAGTGGATCCTCAACACGGTATAAATCCATTTGTTGTCCAGACTCGGGCATGGGTTAAGAAAGGGATGACAGCCGGGAATGAAGTCATCACTCAAGGGAGTCTTCGTCCTCTAAGAACAAGTCCAAATCTCAATCATCCCATCAGGAAGTTCAGCCCAATCTTCCTATACATAGCGGCAATCAAACCTTTTCTCATGTTCCCCAAACTGCAAAAAGAGAAAGATACTCTAGCCCGCCGCATTGAGGAACTGGAAGAGCTTCTTAAGAAAGAGAAGGAAGAAAAACTTGAGGCTCAAGAGGATTCTCAAAAGTATAGTAAAGAGGTTGTCAAGGCTCCGGATAAACTTGACAAGCAGCTCGCTCAAATCGAAGCCCTCAAGGAAGAGGCGAAGGAAGCTGGCCGTAATGAAGTTAGAGAGAAAATTGAGGCCCAATTGGAGGACACTAACGAGCCTAGCCGGATGAGATTAAGGACATGTTCGATCCTTTGATTGTTGAATACAATGCCTTGGTCCTAATCCATTATGACTTAAGTTTTCTTGGAGAGGGCTACCTAGAATCACTTGCCGAGGCTTGGGAATATATCTTTGAAATTAGGAAGAAAGCCCTTGGCGAAGCTAATTTGGATGAGCAAATATTGGTTCAAGAGATCCTCCATAAGAATGAACCTTTAGATATTGCCGTTGTAAGGCTGCAATACTTTGATATTTTGGCACCCTTTGGCAAAGGAAAAGACATCGCTGAAGCTTCAGAGTCTGATCCTAAAGGTTTCCCTTCACTTCAACCAGCCAGAGCATCGGTTTCACTTGGCTCGAGACAAGATCCGAGCTATGATCCGAATAGACCCGGTTATAAATCAAAGGTGCTGAATCCTATTCAAGAAGGGAGCACTCCGAGAACAATTGAAAGTCAGCCGAACACAGGTATCATGCTCTACTCTTCATTATTCAAGTGGTTCTGTTCTTCATGCCCAATAGTTCAAGGCTTATTTGCTTCTTCCCACGAATCTGCAGGTGTTCCAGCTCCCAGTCAAACTCCAGGAAGCAGTGCCGCTGTGGAGAAACGACCAACACTCACTGAAACTCCCATGGCTACCGACATTCTAGGGCCCGATGCTCAAGTTATTGGAGCTCTTGTTGATGAAAAGGCTGACGATCAACCGCTGTCAGATGAATCTAATGACATCATGATCACGGGTGCCTCCAAACACACTAATGAGCTCAACTTGAAAGAATGCGTCAAGTGGGGGGAGTCATTGAAGAAAAAAGCTAAAGCTGAACCCATTTATGAGGACATCGATGATCCAAATCTCGTCCCACTGCAAGTCATTCCACCCGACGGGTCGGTTCCCAGAGAACTCCCTCCAACCTTTGAAATCTCTCCTGCCAAGGGTGGTAAAGGATCGAAGAGAGGGATAGGCAGAGGCTCGAGTGGGTCCACTCCCAAGAAGTCCAAAAGGGAGAAGAGGAAAAAGAAGTAGCCGTCACTTCAGCTTAGTTTATATATAGCTTTTGTAACCGTTTTGTTTTTGTCGGTCGTGTTTGTGCTGGTACGGCCCCTGCTTTTAGATAAACTTGCACTACGTTTTTCAAGTTTAATGAGAAAATAAAAGTCCTTTGTTTTCTATTAAACTCTTATGTGAATTTTTTTGAGCAGTCGAGCTATTACTTTTCCATTCAATGTACTTGTAATTTGTTGCTCATTAATTCAGATAGTTATCCTTTAATTTTTTACTCAAGGCCTCCATGTGGTCATGGCCTCAAGTTGTACCAAACACTAGGCTCGAGCTCTAGTGTTACGCCATTGGATTTAGCGCCCTAAGTGATTATGCTCTTACCCCTAGTCTTGAGTTAGCGGAGTTAGATAATGGATGGTCGAATTTCATCCTTAGTAAGTTTATACTCCTTCTGTCGGTTTTAGGTCGGAGTTTATGAAATAGTGAGTGGTTGAACCACACTCATCCATTTGTTTATACTCATATCTGCACTCTTGTGATAAGAGTTAGTTGGTGGGTGATCGGATCGCACCTAGTTTGTACTCATACTCTAGTCCACACTCTAGGGACTTAGAGTTATTTCGGAAAATAGTCGGATCGTACTTTCCTTAATTGATTGATTTTCCCCCAAGTCCGGGGTTTGACTTAGCGAGCAATCGATCATGTCATGATCGCTTTTGATTCATGTCCATCCCATTGCTTGATGGAATTAATTTGGTTATTGGATGGCCAAGTCACATCCATTTCTTGTTAGGTACTCCGTCCATTAGGTTGTGAGCGAGAATCATCGAATGAACGGTCGTACCACGTTAATTTTGTTTAGTTCAATCGTGAACTTATGTAATCGGCTAGCTCCAAACTCTGGGAACCTGCTTAGATATGTCAATATTAGTTAGTTAGCTATCGTAACTAATATGTAATGCTATAACAATCACAGATATGAAGGAAATTTCAAACTTTATTTGCCAAATAGAAAGAAATGACATAATTTGTCTTATTACATATTTGGAAAATCAAATGTTAAAACAAATTCGAAAATTAAATACAACTGAATGACAAAGAATATACTAAGTGAAATAGCATCATAAATGCTCGCTATTCCACGCCCTTGGGAGTGTGACGCCATCAACAGTCACTAACTTGAAAGTTCCCTCTCCAAGCCTCTGTTCAATGACATACGGTCCTTCCCAAGTAGGATTCATGTGTGACGGGATAGGAAAAACCCATTTCAAGTAGAGATCGCCAATTTCGAAGGCTCTAGGTCGGACTTTAGTGTTGTAATATCGGGCGACTCGGCGTCGATGTGCAGCTACCCTCAAATCTGCTTCTTCGCGCTTCTCATCTACAAAGTCTAGAGATTCTAAGAGGAGATCTCTATTCGTTCTGTGGTCATAGTAGGTCACTTGACGAGAAAGGACTTCGAATTCAACAAGAATGACGGCTTCGGAGCCGTAAGAAAGGGCGAATGGTGTATGGCCAATCGCAGACTTGTGGGTGATTCTGTAAGCCCATAATGCTGTTGGGAGTTCATCCACCCACTTGCCTTTAGCCTTTTCCAAACGTTTCTTTAGAATGAACTTCATGGTTTTGTTCACATCTTCAGCTTATCCATTTGCTTGAGGGTGAGCAACTACCGCAAATCTCTTTTTAATATGATGTTGTTGGCAGAAGTCTTTGAATTCAGCGCTGTCCAATTTAGTTCCATTATCAGTTATAATGGTTCATGGAAGGCCAAAACAACAGACGATGTTTCGGATAATGAAGTTGATTACTTTCTTCATCGTGATTGTCGTTAAAGGTTCAGCTTCGGCCCATTTGGTGAAGTAATTAACTGTTACGATGGCTTCGCCCTACCTTTTGAGATCGGTAAGGAACCAATAATATCTATGCCCTATGTGGAAAACAGCCATGAACTGACCATTTGTGTAATTTTCGTTGGCGAAGTTCTTGGAACTTTCGCATACATCTAGCTTGTCACATCGCTTAGTGTAATTAGCAGCATCTCTATTGACAGTTGGCCAGCAATCCATAACAGAGTATTTTCTTTGCTAGGGCTTGCCTCCCAGTGTGATCGCCACATTCCCATTCACGAACTTCTTTTAGGACTCGTTTTATTTCATCATGAGCGATACACCAGAGCAGAGGAACAAAAAAAAATCCTTTCTATACATGACTCCTTCCTGAATGATATATCACGAAGCTTTGCGGAGGATTTGTCGTCTTTCATTCCTCTGTTCGAGAAGGATTCCCTGTAGTAAAATCAGAGTCATCCACGACTCCTTCTCAGCTCCGTCTCTAGTACCCAGTCAATTTCCACTGGGTTTATGCTCGGAGCGTCTAGTACTTCGACTGGTACCAAGCCCATTTGATGTGCATCCCCGGTGCTAGCAAACTTCACCAATGAGTCGACGTCTTTGTTTTGATCCCGGGAATGTGCGCGATGTCATAATACTCAAAGGCAGTCAATAGCTCTTGGACTTGGATTAGGAGAGAGCTAGTCACTATCCTTTAGCTTAATAATTCCCCTGACTTGGTAAACCACCAACTGGGAATCGTAGAAGATTTTAAGAGATTTTATTCCCAGTTCTCTGGCAAATTTGAGTCCAGCAATCAGAGCTTCACACTCAGCTTCGTTGTTCATTGTAGGGAAGTCAAGCTTCAAAGCATAGAAAATTAATCAATCCTCTAGAGGTAATAGCATGACTCCGGCTCTAGAACAACGATTGTTGGTGGCTCCATCTGTATACATTTTCCATCGGATGGCAGGGTCTTCACTGCTTTCCGAGAGATCATCCTATGCAGTGAACTCAGCTATAAAGTCCGCAAGTGCCTGTCCTTGGATGGCTCTCTGAGGAAGATAAGTAATGTCAAACTGGCTCAGCTCAGTGTTCCACTTGAGTAACCTTTCAAATGTCTTAAGTCGCTATAGGACCTATCGTAACGGTTGATCGGCGTAAACATTGATGGGACAAGCCTGAAAATAGGGGTGGAGCTTTCGTGAAGCAATCAACAAGTAATACGCCAATTTCTCTATCTCTGGATAGTTCCTTTCAGCTCCTGTTAATCGTTTGCTAATATAATAGACTGGTCTCTGGATTCGATTCTCCTCGCGAAGCAGTGCGGCACTTATAGCATGTACTGACACGACCAAGTATATATACAAGTCTTCATGATCTACTAGCTTTGACAAGATGAGAGGCCTTTGTAAGTGGTTTGCCAAATCTTGGAATGCGTCTTTACAATCCTGCGTCCATTCAAAGTTCCATTTCCCACTTCTAATCAAGTCAAAGAAAGGAATGCATTTATCGGTAGCTCTGGAAATAAACTGACTTTGGGCGGCAACCTTCCCATTAAGCTCTATACTTGTTTGATGGTCTTTGGTGCTTGGATGTTGCGAATTGCTAGAATCTTCTCGGGAATAGCTTCGAGTCTGTGAGCATTAACGATGAAATCCAAGAACTTTCCTGATGCAACGCCAAAAGAACATTTCAGAGGATTTGTAACATCCCTTATTTGGAGGCCCAAAACTAACGACTACGGATGCTGCAGTCATCTATAGTAATAAATTCTCGGTGACCAAATGCGGTAATGTTAGATATATTGATATAACAGAAATATATGGATATGAAAAAATTTTAAACTCGACTTAAAACAGATTTTTCATTCCATAACAAATCGTATTTCAAATTCATTACATAATCCCAATGCACGAACCATGTTCGGAGAAAATATAATTATTACAAAATACGCCAAAAGTGACATATGAAGATGCCCCCTTGGTTGATCAGAGTCTAAATATAGGCAAATAAACAACTTTGCCATTACAACCAAAACACAGCAGAATCAAACAGAAAAGAACTCCTAATAGCAAGCTTGCCTCCTGCACGTCTCTAGAAGCTTATTCGTCTAAAGGAGAACATGAAAACCTTAAATCTCAAACTACTCAAAATTAATTGAGCACCCAAGAGTTTAAGGGGAAAACATAAACTTCAAGTCAGACAAAAATCCTTGTGTGAATAATAACCTACCATCTCGAACTATATATATATCTAGTGAGACTACGCCGCTTAGCAAAACGGGTTTGCCCTCACTAGTATTTTAACCAAAAATTATAATAACCATATACCGTGCACCTGGATCCATAATGGTTAAAACATAACATAATAAAATATATCATGATGATATGCACACATGTAATATATTCTGGATTTCCCATTCCCATTCATCTGACTATCTGTCTCAAGTTATAGTTTCTAGGGTCACTATTAACCTAATAGTTTTCATGGACTGACTAATAACCTTTTCAAAGCTTATGGACTATCTGTCCGGTTTTATAGTTTTTATGGGGTTACTAAGAACCTATTGGCTCCTGCCAAATTCTTCATCCAATTATAGTTTTCATGGGTTCACTATGAACCTATTGGGTTCTCCAATAACTTCTCTCATGTCATAGCTTTCATGGGTTGACTATGAACCTATTGATTTCTGTCAATAACTTAATATGGATATAGTTTTCATGGGATTACTAAGAACCTATTGGCCCCTGCCAATAACTTTCTCCATGCATAGTTTTCATAGGTTTATTATGAACCTGTCTAAACTAACAACTCTTTGATTAGTCTCTGGGCATCCTACATTCTGGTCTACTTGACCTCCTAAATCAGCTCTACTCATACATGAGTTAGCTCAATATATATATTCACTACTAGGTCAACCTAGCTGGTTATTCTATCCTTAACACCCCAAAATACAGTTATGGATTAATTATAAAGTGAATATGTTTATAGGAGAAGCACACATGATAACCAGTCACAACATGATAACACAGCCATCCATGATTTAATACCCTTGTAATCGTTTTCAAATGAAACATGGTTAATACCTTTAACCTATTATCTTTAGCAAGGAAAGCTTCTTTAAAAACTCGAAAGTGAAATGCCATTTCAAAACTCTTTTATATTGCCATGGGTTTTTCTTTAACATGAGATTGGGTTCCTTGTTTTGAAAACTAAGGCTTTCGAAACCTTAGACCTTCTCCTTCGAAACAATTAAAATTTATCCTTCAAAACTATTCAAACCTTCTTTTCAAAACACTTAAACTTATGCCTTTCGAAACACTCAAAACATCACTTTCGAGAGCATTAAAACCTTCCTTCCGAAACCATTAAAACATTCATTTCGAAAGTATTAAAGTCCATATTTCAAAACCTTTTAGTCCACGTAAGATTTATAAAGGCATAGCTTTGAAACCATTTGAAAGTATCTCTTTTAAAAATTTTGGGTTTAACCTTAAATATAACTTCTGGGTCAAAGTGAGCATAAGCGAAAGTAACCCTTTTCGAAAGCATTAATCTTCAAGTAAAATAATTGGGGAAAAGGATAGCTTCGAAACAACCTTTCGAGACCATTGCCTTCGAAACCTTTAATATAAATGACTACAGGGACCCTTTCGAAAGCATTAGGATAAGGCTTATATGTTAATAAAAAAAGCTTCCCTTTCGAACTCATTGTTTTAAGGCTATAAAGAAAGGCGGACTTTAACCCATTCGAAAGGTATGAAGACGACGGCTTGGTTTCAATTTAGTTCAAAAGCAATTACTCTTTCGAAAGTCCCTTTTTAAAACTTAATATGCGGCAACTCAATCGAAAGCTACTTTTAAAACAGAGGCAAGCGACAATCCCTTCGAAAGCTATTTAAATGTAATTTCACCCCTTTTGGAAGCTTCTTAGAAAACAAGTGGCAACTCTTTTGAAAGCAAAACAAAGGCCAGTGGATTGATTCGAAAGCTATTTAAAATGGCATCAACCCCTTCGAAATCAAGCTTTCGACACCATCCCCTTTTGCCTTTCTTTAATACACTACATACCGGCTATTTGATATCATGTGTATTGGTTTTCGAATGAGTTCGAAAGGCAATCTGGGATGATTTTGGAAGCAAGCCAATGGAAGTGGCAAGCTTATAATTCGAAGCAAAACTAATTTTATTCCTTTAAAAGAAACTCCTTTATACCTAACTTGCCTTATTTGTCAAAATGTGGTTGGTTGCTAAATCCTTTATCAAAATCTTTTCTATAAAGGCTGCCGAATTCATTCATTAATAATTAAAAATATTTTAACAAAGAAGCCCTTCCCCTTTATAAAACAATTAAAACACTTAAGTCCTCAAAATTGATTAATTTAATTTCCGTAGTAAATCACTTAGGAAAATCCTCGAAAATCATCCTAATTAACTTTTAATATGTTTTCTAACATATATAAATTTTGGACCCAAAATATTTATATATAATTTTCAAAATTAATTTTAAACCCAAATTATATATTCCCTTTTTCAAAATTCATAATAAATTATCCATAGCTTGGATATTTATTAAATTTGAACCCATCTCCAAAATAATGTTTTTCATAACATATTAAATCCACATGGCATATGAAACCCATTTTATACGATTTTAACCTTAAATCGAAACAAACCTTTTTCAAATATACTTTTTTAAATCAAACATGGCATATAATCAAAGAATATCATTATTCAAATCATCCAAACGGTTTTAAACTTTAAATTTGAGATAAAAATGTCCCTTGAAACATAAATGAGATGGCTTTGATTATTACACCTTGTTTTGGATAAGGAACTTGAGATTTGATTTTTCTTAATTCTTCCTTGCTGGAATCCTTAGCTTTTAGTTGATTTTGATCCTTTTTCCTCCTAGGGTTGTGGCCAACCTTGAAGCTCCTTGGTTTATGTTTTTATTTTGTGAGAACATGAATGAGAATGAGGTAAGGATTAGGGGTTATGGGATTATGGTATACGGCTATTTCCCAAAAATACCCTTGCCTTATTCTCTTGAGTAGTTAGCTTATAAAACCATTTCATAAACCATTCTTATGATTTCATTTAATTAAGGCACGGCTTCTATTTGGTTTTTCAAATCTCAATCCCCTTATCATTCTAGTCTCTACATTATTCTATCTAATTTATCTAATTAAATCTCTTGAATAATGTTATTTAAAATTAGGGGTGTTACAAGATTGATCTTTATTTTGTAATATCGGAGGATATCGAACATTTCCGCTAAGTCTCTAATGTATTCGCTATATCGTCGTGACTTCACAAGCATATCATCCACGTATACCTCCATCGTCTTTCCAATCTGATCTTTAAACATTCAGTTGACTAGGCGTTGATAGGTTGCCCCAGCATTCTTCAGTCCGAGTGGCATTACCACATAGCAGTACAACACAACGTCGGTAATAAAGCTGGTATGCTCCTGGTCGGGAATGTGCATCGGGATTTGATTATATCCGGAGTACCCATCCATAAAAGATAGCAATTCGTGTCATGTGGTTAAGTCCACCAACTGGTCGATCCTTAGAAGCGAAAAACTGTCTTTTGGACACGCCTTGTTTAAGTCCGAATAGTCGATGCACGTTTTCCACTTTCCGTTCACTTTTCTCACAAGGACTGGATTGGATACCCATTTAAGGTAGAGGGTGTTGCAAATAAACCCGTTGCATTTGAGCCTATCCAACTCCTCTTTAGGGGCGGTAGATCTCTCCGAATCCATGCCACGTCTTTTCTATTTCATGGGACATACCTTGGGTCAATATTTAATGCATGGCTTACATTGGCAGGCGAGATCCCACACACATCAGAGTAGAGTGAGTCCAAGCGAACACACAAGATTCGCTTGGAGAAAACCAACAAGTTCCTTCATCATTGGGGGACTGACCTGTGATTCAATTTTTAAGACCTATGACGGGTCATCGTGGCTGACTGTGATGTCAATCGTCAGCTCAGCAGGTGCGACCTTGGTTTCTTTAGACTCCTCCTCCTCATCCCACGGATCTATATCTTTATAGAACTGTCCGTGGTGCCCGAGCCAAGGCCCAAGCACTGGTTGTCAATCTTTGGTGGTTTGGATGCGGAGAGTCTTGTCCACACCCTTACCTTTCTCATTCCACTGGGCCTCTCTTAGGTCAGCTATATAGCAGGCACATCCAACTGCCTGATCAGCATGCACAACTCCAACACCGTTATCAGTTGGGAACTTGAGTCAAACACCATGGGGAAAGAGCTGTTCGGAATTCAGCTAGGGCTGGTCGTTCCAGAAAAGCATTGTATAGAGAGTCAACATCCAAGACAACAAATGGCAACATCCGCACTCTTTTACGGTCACCTTCTCCCAACTCCACAGGCAATTCGACACGATCGACAGCTTCGGTCGCAGCATCGTTAAAATCATGAATGCGAGCTTTAGGCAGTTTCAAGTCCTTGGCTTCCATCCTCATCTGATCGTAAGCCTTTTTGAAGATTATATTCATGGAACTACCACAATCAACAAAGACCCTCCTCACTAAGGTGGGGCGAATATGGCTGAAATGACAATTGGGTCGATCGTCGGTGCCTCCACCTTATATGCATCTCTATTTCCGAATACAATGTCATCTACCATTGTATATTGCTGTTTTGTCAAAGCCCCATCTTCTGTACTTGAACAACACTTAAAATTCATATGCTTGATTGCGCTAGCATAGTGCCCCATCTCGTGCCAGCTCTTATCAGCTGGATGCGGTCCTTCGATTATCGTATTGATCACTCATCTCCCACTAGTCTGTGCAGGCTCCTTAGCCCTATGCAACGCTTTTCCTCGGTTGGGGTCGGATGTCCCCTGCCCGCCATCCTACGAGGCTTTAACAAACTGCTATAGTTTTCTTTCCAGAATTAGTTTCTCGATAGCATCCAGGAGATGATTACATTCATTCATGTTATGACCATAACATTCGTGGAACTAGTAATATTTTCTAGTCTTCTTTTGTTTCTCCGTCAATTCTTTCGGAGGTAGCTTCCTATACTGCATTGTATTGCATATGACAAGTAAATGTTCTCTAGAGATGTATTCAGTGGTGTGTAAGTATCATACATTGGAATCCTAGACTTTCCTCTTCCAAAATCTCTCTTTCATTCACGGTTCCTATCACTGCCTTTCTTTTGCCGATTTGGTTTATTTTGGACATTTACTTGAACTTTTTCGGAACTTTCCCAGGATTATTTCACCGCAATGTTACTCTGCACTCCCTCTTCACTTGGTCCCACAACATTCTTCTTCCTAGAGCATCTTGTTTCCTCTTTCCTCAAATATTGAGCTGCTTTTGCATAGAAACGTTCCAATATTGCGGGTGGTTTGCCAGCTAACCAATCACCAAAGTCAGATTCTAGGTCAATCCCACTTGTTACCGTTGATTCCGATTACTGACTTCTACGATGGTTGTATGAAATCTCTCCAAATAGTCTTTCAGTGGTTCTCCTAGAGCCTGGATCATGCTTTATAGGGACATTACATCTTTGGGATGAGTTGCATGCATACAGAACTACTCCATAAATTTTGTTGCCAAATCATCAAATCTAGAGATTGACCATGGGAGTAATCTCGTAAAACACATCGTTGTTATGCCAGAGGGAGTAATAAGAAAAGATCTGCATTTTGCGGCATCATCAGCTCGTGCAAAATCCATCAGCCATTCATATCTCATGATGTGTTTCCTGGGGTCGGTTTTTCCCTCGTAGGCAGGCCTCGACGACATGCTGAACCTCTATGGATACTCCATGTGTAGGATATTATCGGTGAACGGGGTATGAATTCTCGAGATCCCCAATCATCATTGGTCAGGCCTTGGCTCTCCCTTACTAGCTGCTTCATCATAGCCGTTAAGTCCAGCATTTGGATAGTTGGAGCCAAATAGTAGTCATGCTTCGCCTCATGTAAATGGTTTGGTCGATGTCTGCGGGCCATTCCATGCCTTCTTGGATGAAGATCCTTTCATGCATATCATGCGTGTTCACTTCATTGTCATTCCGAGGAGGTAACTGGTCCGCATCCACTTGAACTCCAGCATCCAAATCAATCGCAGCGGTTCAGCTTGTGCTCCAACGGGAAAAGGCAAACTTTTTCTTCTGGATGAAGGATTGGCCCCGATCCCTCTAGAGGGTCCGGGTAACCCAGGTAGGCTTGTTTATCTCCAGATGCTTCTGTGTGATAACTGTCTGTTCTACGACATCTGCACTGTGATAATCATCTGATGAGGTAGAGCTCTCTGATGCATAATAGGGAGTTAGCTCCATCCTAGTTTTCCCACGTTGTTGGTTTCTGAGTTGATTCATTAAATCGATATTGGCTTGAATCTGCTGGTTCAATTGCCGACGACTATCTATGAGCTCTCTCATCAGATTCTGAAAATCAGCTCTTGTGATGGAATCAATTGGATTTTGGACATCAACTGGATTGGTAGCATTAACATCTACTGGTAGATTGCTCTGGCCACCTTGTTGGATGCTAGCGTTCTTGTTTCTTTCTATGTTTTGAGAGGTAGATCTGGTGTTCCTAACCATTGTCGATAGTTTTCCTTAGGTTTTGCAAATCTAAATAGAATAGATAAACTACTTGAAGATAATTCTGGATCTCTTCCTCAGATCCAAATAGAGCTGATAATCTCCTTCTCAGCGAGAGCACCAAAATGTTTGCACCAAAAATTGGCACAAACACCCAATAGAGATTTTGTAGAGGAATAATGAAGAATATTAAATGTATATAATGGGTTTATGTTACAAATTACACTAAGCAGAGAATAATAATTGTAAGAGTTTATGTTACAAATTACACTAAGCAAAGAATAATAACCGAATATAAAGAAGGTAAATAATAAAAGCAATCACACCAAATATTTTATATTGGTATTGACCTCCCATCCTATGTCCATTACCGAAGCTCCCCTTCGGTATTTCCTTTGACCAAATAACCCTCGCTTCGCCCGGAGAAATAGGCTAATACAAAAAGTATTTCTCTGACAACGTTGTGTTCCAAATAACATGGAGTTTTACTAATAGTACAATTCTTCCTATAATCTCCTTTGAGTATGTGTACGTGAGTACTTTGAGTTGTAGGAAGTGGTTTAACCAAAATAATATTTTGGTTATGATAGATTGAGAATATGTAAGCAAAGTATGCGCAAATATGTAAATAAAGAGTAATAAGAAATTAAGAGAATAGATTAGAATTAATTGATCCAATTGTCAATATTTGAAGTATATACAGGCTTGAGTAGATGCATATGAGGAGTTGTTACTGTTTAAATAAACTCTATTTGTTTTAGTGGCTGCAACCATTGAAGAAGGGATGCTATTATTCAATATGAAATGAAGCATCCTTTCAAATTAGAGCAGTTGCTATATGACAGACGTCTGTGGGAAAACCATAGACGTATGTGGCTTTAGGAATTAAATTCCCAAAAATATTCACAGACTTTTGCGGCTTTCCCACAGACGTCTGTGGGTGGCAATATTTGAATATCATAGTTTTTATGCCAATGTTGAATATATGAATTTGTGTGCGCATATATATACTCAAGGAGACCTTACAATGTTTTTCTAAGATTCTTAATACATGATAATAACCTTACTAATCATAGCATGGTCCATAAGTCTTTGTTGGTTTTCGAGTCTTGATATTTTTGAGCATGATAAGCTCATATAGTATATACCTGAAACACCCCCACACCCCTTAGTATTCCCAAAAAGGGAACACCAAAGGATGTGGTCCGTTATAGGTATAGCTAAAGCATCACAGAGACTAAGATTCAAAGACAAATAAGTAAAAGCAGCTGAAAACATTTAAATAATAACTTATCATTCAGAATAAATCTTCATCTCAAAATAAGTTCATAAAAACATAACATGTCTCAAAAACTCGAAATTCTCATGTCTTATGAAAATACATCTCAGTCTCACATAATCAGAGTAAAAGTAATAACAATAATAATAATTCCACTCATAGATGCCACTCCATCATAAGCCAAATGAAAAAGATGAAAAGCAGAAGAATACATCTAAAATGAGGAAACTTCGAAAATGAATCTCCAAGCAACCTGAATCAAATATACTCAACTCTGTTGGCCTATTAGGGGAAAAGGAAAGATAGGGGAGTGGGTTAGACAATAAGTCTGGTGAGTGAAAGTAATTACAAGCATTTCTAAGCAAGATAAAAATAATAGACTAAGCAATAGTTCTAGCATGAAAGGAAGATATAGAAAAGATAAAACTCAGATAAATACTATTTCTGATTCTGTTTGACTGTTTGCTTTGATTGTTTGCACTTGTCTCGAACTGCTGTGATTAGGCTGAAACCCTAATTCTATCTAGCTGCTAACTTGATTAGGCTGAAATCCTAATCCTACCCATTGATCAACCTTTCCTAACTTTGTTGTGCCACTGTGAGCCAATCCTGTTGGTCCCACAACAAAAGACACCTCTTAGCGCTTAGGACGCAGTAGCAAATTATTTATCCTAATCGATGCCGCAGGCTCGGTCATCGCCGGTACATACTAACTGTCGCCCCCTATTTGACCCTTTATTTACCCTAATTAGATAAGCTGGCCCAGCCTCACCCACGTGTGAGACCATCAGTCCTCGACCTGAAAGGGTATGCTGTCGGTACTGGTCTTAATAAACAAATTTCATAACTTTGCGCCCCTTGCCCAAATTCCCAAATTTGAGCCTCTATCTATTAGGCACTTATTTACCCTAATCAGCAAAAGCGTGCCCAGCCTCACCCACGTGTGAGACTATCAGTCCTAGACCTGAAAGGGAATGTTGCCGGTACGGGCCACAACTGCTATATTTGCTTATTAACTTAATCCAAGATCTAAGTTTTAAAATAATCCCCTTATGTTGTTTCTTTCTTTCTAATTATAACCTACGTGTTATAATTGTCCTTGCAACTGCTACTCTTCTATTTTCTCTTTTTAGTTATAACTACTTGTTATAATCATGCTTGCAAATATCTTTAATTTTCCTATTTCATTCCATCTCTATTTTATTTCAGTTTTTCTCATTTTACATCTGATTTCTGTAAATTTAGTGTTTTTCTATTTTAATCCATATTTGCGAATTCTTCTCTTTTTAATATTTTATTCGCGTCAAAAAGGATTAAATCTCTATAAAAAGAAACTAACATTTACAAGCTAAATTCCAACTTAAAACAGATGTAAATAACTATAAATAACTATAATTAACTATAAATAACTGCAAATAACTGAATAAAATAGCTGAATAAAAAAAGACTGAAAAGAACTTTTGAAATTTACTTAAAAACTGACTGTAAATAAACTTACATAAAAATTGTCTCAAAATTGTAGAAAAACTACAACTATTGAGAACCCTATTATTTTAAATTGCTTACAAATCTAAAATAATTACAAAACATTCACCTGTGGTCCTTAGCTCTAATCTTGGGTCTTCCTGGATCCACTTCTAGGGTGTAGAATATTTTTATTAAAAAGATTTCCTCCTTAGAAAATTTTTCTATTTAGGGTTCAGCCTCAGGCAATGAACCCAATTGGGAGAAAATCTGAATGAGAAAAACAGCTAGGCCTAAGGTTCTATTTATAGTGTGGCTTAGGGATCTCAGGCCATCAGATTTGAAGATTTAATCTGGTGCAACCACATCGTAGGCTCACTAGGAACCATCGGATGCAGCTACAAACGAACATGATTTCACAAAAATCAAATTTTATGGTCTTCGGCTCGTACCTGGACAAAAAATCGTCCAAGCACTAATGCGGGTCAACCTAGGCTATGTGCGGGTCGACCTATGGGTCGACCCGACCCTAGCAAGGGTCGACCCCTATGGGTCTTATTATTAGTTTTTCTTTTTTTTAAATTGTAATATAATTTTGATTTCTTGTTTCTCCTGTAACTTCTCCATACTAGCTCGGATTTCGACAAGTTATATATGAAAATTGATCAAAAAATTTCCACGGACTCAATGGTGCAACTCCCGTAGCTAAATTCTGACAATTCCAATGCTCATTTTCACCGTTTAATAATTATTTTGGTTATTTAATTATCTAAAAATGCGGGGTGTTACAATACCTGTAATCTTGATAAGATGTAATATATGTGATTGTATTGTTGTTATCACTGAAACCATAGAATGGAGGTTCCAACATTCTCCCCATTTTTGATGATGGCCACTATATAATCATTAGTTATAATAATAACTTGTGCTTAATTTTATCTCCCCCTATGTATATGCATATATTTCTCCCCCTTTGTCATTATCAAAACTAAAGAAAAGAAATTATGCAAACATAAAATGATATATAATCATTGATATGTCAAACAAAAATTAGACCATAAAATAAAGTTTTAACAAGAGACGTACATAACGAAATTGAAGTTAAATAACATAGGTCATAAAAGAACATAAATGATTAAATGAACAAAGTTAGTTACATTGGTTTAAAGAATATGAAAATCCACCATAATTTTCATAATACTTCCAGTATGCTGAAGGATTTTGGTCGTATGCTGCTGACAGGTTAGTTTGATCATTATACTCCTCATTTTCTTGAATGGAAAGTCCTTAGAAAGCCATGTAGGGTTGATGTTGAAATTGGTGAGGGTCGGATAAGGACATATTATTACTATCTTCTTCCTCCTCTTTAGGTTGTTCTTGCTCAATAGTCTTCCCTTTGTCTTGAGAAGTTCCTTCATTAGAAGTATGAGCATGGTAAATTGGTGTTTGAGTTCGAGGAGGTGGTGTAGGTGACGGAGAATATGATGATCAAGAGGATGATTTGCCACATACCTTTCTCATTACTTTTCCTAAGGTGGAGACGACTTTTTCTAAAGTTCCCATACATCATTTCTTTCAAATTGATTAAGTTCTTCTTGCATTGCAATAATCCAAAAATCATCTTTTGATGCTTCTTTATGATTTTTAGGTTCAAAATGATATAAATGCAACTTGACTCATTTGATTCAACTATTTTCTAGTTGATACTTTTGTATTTAAGTCACCGATAATATTATTAATTGGATGGTCCTTTAATATCCTAGGTAGTGATGTTATCACATTACCATTATCATTATTCATATTCATATTATTATTATTATTATTTTTATTATTATTATTATTATTTTCATGGATAGGTATATCAGTTTTATTTATAACTTCTTCATCATCATCATTTTTATTATTTGTAAAGTTTTCATCAAATGATACATGAAGACTTTCTTCTATAATGTTTGTTCATTTATTAAAAATTCTATATGCTTTACTTCGATCAGAATAGCCAACAAAAATTCCTTCATTAGCTTTAGAATCGAATTTTCCTAAATAGTCTTTTGTGAATAAAATAAAACATTTTGATTCAATACTCGAAAATACGATACTTTAGGTTTCTTTTTGAAAAATATTTCATAACATGTGTTTTTAGTCATTGGTCTAAGTGTTACACGATTCAATACATAACATGCGGTAGCAACAGCTTCAGCCCAAAAACTTTTTGGTAGGTTACTACTATTTAGTAAGGTCCGTGCACACTCTTGTAAAGTTCGATTTTTCCTTTCTATAAAACCATTTTGTTGAGGTGTATATAGAAATGAAAAATTATGAATAATTCCCTTTTTGTTGCAAAAATTTGTAAATAGTTCATTTTTAAATTCGCCTTTCGTATAGTTCTAATTTTTAAGTTCATCAAATTGTAATTCATTTAGCAAAAAATTTGAACATTTCAAACGTGTCGCTTTTATGTTTTAAAAATAATGTCCAAGCATATCTTGAAAAATAATCAACAATTACAAAAACATATTTGTTATGATTTATTGAGCATACTTGAGTCAGTTCGAATAAATCTAGATGAAGTAGTTCGAGAGATTACTTTATGGAGATTTCCATTTTAGATTTAAAAGAATTTTTCTTTAATTTACCAATTTAACAAGCGTCACACAAGTTTTTAACTTTGTAGGTGATCTTAGGTAATCCTCTAACTAATTCATTATTAGCTAGTTTGTTGATATTCTTAAATTTATGTGACAAAAACATTTATGCCATAACCATGGATCATCATGATTTTCGGCTAAGCTAAATTTGTGTTGTTTTGACATTCGTGTTTAAAACATATATGTTTCGATTTCTAAATACTTAAAAAATTAGATTATTATTTTGGTCAAAGATATTGCATTTATTTTTCTCGAAATCAAATTTAAATCCTTTGTCACATAATTGACTTATACTCAATAAGTTATGTTTTAAATTTTCTACCAATAAAACATTAGTAATAATAGGAGATTAGAAATACCGATATTTATGACTTGTCCATTGTTGATGATAAATACTTTTGAATTATCTCCAAGTGTCACAGTGTCATCATCGATATATGTTATATTAGATAACATATGAGAATTTCCAGTCATGTGCTTGGAGCAACCACTATCAAGCATCCATTTCTCTTTACTTTTTATTTTAATTTTGGGTACCTGCAAAATAAGAAGATTAATTAGTACCCATGTGACGACCCGACTTTCATCGACCAGAAAGTCGCATCATCTTGAAGAAAGAAAGGGATAAAAAAGAGAAAGGGAGAGAAGAAAGAAAGAACAACAACAGAATCTCAACAGCAGAATGAATAAATTATATTAATAACATAAGTATTACATAATATACAACGACTATCAGAGTTACACAGATTATACAACACATACTAGACAGTTATAAACACCTGTCTAGTTATTACAACTCAATACAATACAGAGATCAACACAGCGGAACTACTATATATATCTACAACGTTGAAGCCTCCTGCTCCATTGTTCCTCCACAATTCGTCAAAGCTAACCTGAATCCCTTGGCTACTCGTAAAAATTTGAGTACCCAAGAGTTTATAAAACAGAAAATAAACACTTGGGTCAGACATGGGTCTGGTGTGAGTAACAGGTTAAAGTTTCTTAACTTCGAAAACCATTTGGAAAGAAAAGGTATCTCGTAAGACTCCCCGCACATAAACACGAAAAAGTTTTTACCTTACGATAACCAAAACATTGATAGGAAATTCAGTGATATTACAATAGGTCTAGGGTTTTCAAATAAATATGAAATAGCTGACATTGTTACATTATTAAATTCCAGCATACTAGCCAACAAAGTGGGTTATACAATCAAGTCCGTTATCACTTATTGGAGATTGGATTCCATACAATGGCAGGGCTACCGGGGTACCGCCCGTCACAGTACGTGGCCTAGATCACCGTACCGAGGATCACTCCCAATCAATATATATATGAATTCATAAATTAAGATGTTTGAGTTTTCACTTATCTTGAACTTGCTCTGTCCATTTTAAATTTCCAGTGAGATTTCAATTTTAATTTAACTTAATTAAAATTTTAAAACTTAATCTATAATCAAACAAACAAATCTTGTTTGAAGCCTAAGTGCTAACAGCAAGCATATCAAGAGATAATGGTTTTTAAATCAAAAATTTTGTGTCTGGAAACAAAATACAGTAGTCACAGAGACAATAGCATGCACACAATCATTTACCCATTCATATATATTACAGAACACACTTATATATATTCACACAAACATATTCATTCCATAAATTAGCATGCAATCCAGATTTATACTTAAGCTTTTAAAAATTTGTTACTCACAGTTTTGAGGGTGAAGAACAGAGCCTCCAATTTTTGAAAATCTTTTGCTTTGATTTTAAAACCTGAGTGCCTTTGCTTATTTGAAAACTTTAAACTTGAATGCCCTTGCTTCTTTGATTAATATGCTTGAATTACTGGAAAGATGCTTTGATTTAAAAACTTGAGTTGTTGATCCCTACAGAACTGGAATACTTGAAACAGAGACTACATGATTCCAGGTTGATGAAGATGTAGGCTAATGGTTTGAGTTGTTTGATTTGAAAAGAATTACAGGCTTATGATTTCAATTTTGTTTTTGAAAATAAGTTTACAGGTTGAAGAATTTGATTTCTGGTTTTGAGGAGGGTTTGATTTAAGATTTGTACAGGTTGAAAACATTTTCTCAAGTTTTGAAATGAGAAAAATGGGAAAAGAATAAAGGTAAGGTAACATATGTATAAAGGCTGAAATGATTTAATAAAAATAAAAGAAAAATTAAATTAAATGTGACACTTGTCATATACATTAGCTATTTAAATTACACATGTTTTATTAAGCTTTAATATGGTGACATTTGTCTTTTAAGTATTTTGTTTTTATTTTAAATGTTAATAAAGTTTTTTTAACTTAATTAATAAATTCTTATGTAAATGTATATACGAATTTCTCTTTTAAAGAAAATGTAAATAAACAAATTATATATAACTAAAGGCTTATCCAAATATTTTTAGAATGTTTATCTTTTGATTTTTTATTATAAATCCAAATTCATATTCAAAAAATTTAAAAATCCAATTTAAAATCAAGTTATATATATATGCATATATAACTACCATTTAAATTTGAAATAACAATTCTATTTCCATAAAATCTATTTATGTTTATAAAAACAAAGTATTATAATTATTATTTGAAAATATCAAATTTGACTATTTTAAATAATTTATAAAAGAGATTATAAATTACTTCTATTATTAAATGAATTAATACCATATGTAAATTGCATTTTAAACTTCTATTTTTTTAAATCATATATATCAAGTAATATTTAAAAAGAAATAAAACAAACCTTTTATTTAAATTTAAACTTAAGCTAAAATATATCTTAAAAAATAAATTATTTATCTTATGTATTTTAAAACCTTATTGTTATTTATTAAATAGCTTTGAAAAACTTAATATTAAATTAATCATGATTTCCAAATTACCAAAATATATTAGAATTTGAAAACATAATTTTATTTGTTAAATTCAAACCAAAGCTCATCTATTTACAATATATACAATTATATATATACATTATAAATAGAAAATATTTTATTAACTTTTAAAAGATAAAATTCACCAATTAAATATTTATTTAATTAGATTATTAAATTAATTAAAATTTATTAACAAAGATTATCAAATTAATTTAATTTTCAATACTGATTATTAAATTGATATTGCCCAAAATTCCGGGATATCACATTCCTCCCCCCTTAAAAGAATTTTGTCCTCGAAATTTAAAACAAAGGTAATTTAATAATCTCATTAAAGATTTTAGTTTTAAACCACAATCATATATTATCAACTATATGCTAACAACCATAGCAACCAATTTACTCAAACAAACAAATCTAACTATCTAGACAAAATTCTAGATAGAATTTCCTAGAGTTTCCCAGATATAAATACCGGGATACTCGCTCAACAGAACCCAAACAATCTATACTACTAAGCTACCGAGCTCCTACTCATCTAGATCTACAAAACTAGACAGGATATCAGACTACAGACAAGTCTGACTCAACAACCAAATCTTCCTGAACTGCTAATTCCAAAACCAGAGATAGACCAAACACTTATCCAAAATCAAGAACACAATCTCTACTCTTCAAACATTAGAAGAAAACAAACTTACTTCTCCTATTCAGAAAGACAAACAGATACACTTCCAAACTGCTTCCGCTGCACAACTCTGATCTGAAATAGATAAGAATGCCGATGAAGAACACGAGCACAAACTGGACAACACATCACAGAAATATGGTTCAACAGATCCATAAAGAAAACTCAGGTACTCCATCAAAACCCGAGCTGCTTCACCAAACTCTATCTCTAGGAACTATCCTTCCACTAGGCTGAACCACCGGTTCCACTCCTGGAATCCTAGTCGATAAGAAAACTCAATTTCCAGATGTGGACAAACTTCTGATTTCCCGGAAGACATCCAGAAAACTCCGATAACCCAAGAGAACACTCAGCAATCGCAAGTCACTTTTGCGATCAATCCAAACCAAATCCAAAGAAACTGCTCTCTCTTTACCAATCAGAACAGCTTACACTTATTTATCCAATCCATCGAAGAAATGGATCCACTCTGCTGCTTCTGAACTCCTCCTTAAGAAAAACTGCTCAGCCAGAAGACCTCCTTGCCGGCACACAGAACACCTCCGAGCTGCACTGCTGACACAGATGCCAAAGATTTCCTAACCAAAGCTCTTTGAGAAAGTCGAACCTCAAACAAAACAGAAACACGTTGCTGAACTCAGCCACAACATCGAAGCAGACACACTTCCTTAAACTTGTTCCAAAGAAAATATCTTCGGGAACATCCATAGTCACTGTATCTCATCACACAACTACTTCTTCCAGAAGTTACCAAGATACCATCACTCGCTTCTGCTCAACCGACAGATCCAAACTATACTCATCCAAACTGGCACTTCCAAGATGGACTTCGAACCTTTAACAGGTTTCCTTCAGAGATTTGATGAAATCCTACACCACAACAAAACTCACTCGAGACAGTATTAGGTCTACAGTCTCGACATATACACTTCCAACTCCAAACATTCAAATTCTTATCATTGGTAGTCGTGCTACACACACCACTACCCTATCTACCTTTATAACTTATATTGGAAAACCCGAACAGGTAACCCAATAAATAGGTAGAATATATATATATATAGCAAAATTACAAATACGCTTTCTCAAGAAAGAAATCACTCCAAAGCCTAGGTATTCACTCAACCTAGCGCTTTGATACCAATTGTGGCGAGACGACCCAGTGGCGACTGGTAGGCTTTGCAACCATCCCATACCCACCGTGGCACATAGTGATACCTCGAATTTGCTTTTACGGCCAGCCTCTCGACTCGCAACCAACCCAGGGCCTCTACTACCCAAAAGGGACATGTAGTGGTAAGAGTCTCCCGTTCGCCACCAAACCGCGAAGCGAGAACCCCCTATCATGCTGTAATGTAGCAAATCCGATCCCGGTCTCATCGAAATCCAAAACATATCTTTTAATGCCAAGTTGTTTTAAAGTTAAAACAATTCAATTCTATTATCTATTTACACAGATAGATAATTCACAGATTCATAATAGATAATCAACATCATCATTATAACAGATACTCCATATTATCATAAAATGCAACCAAAGCATCCATATCACATAGCGTTTCTTATCTCATATTTGAGATTTCAAACCATTCAAGGCAAATCAATATCATCCACACATAAGAAATGATTTATTTATTTTAATTAATCATCCTTGATTAATTAATATTTAATTACATTCAAGTAATTAGCATTAAATTAATTTCACAAATTAATTATTCTTAACCACTTATAGTAATTAACCTTTAATTACTTCATTAATTAACTAACTATAACTAATTACATTACTCCTTAATTAATTACATTAATTAATCACTCCATTTATTAATTATTCCTTAATTAATCAATTCTTAATTACATCATTAATTATATTAATTAATAATCCTTAATTACATTTTTATTATTAATTACTCTAATTAAATTAATTACATTAAGTAATTAATCTTAATTAAATCAAAAATTATTAATCACTCTTGATTAATCACATTCAGTAATTAACTACCCTTAATTACTTCTTTAAATAAATTAATTAATCAATTCTTAATTAATCCCTTGATTAATTCCATTAAGTAATTAACTACCCTTAATTACTCCATTAATTAAATCCAGTAATTATCCATTAATTACTTCCCTAAGTAATTATACTTTATTAAATTACATTAAGTAATTATACCTCACAAATCATTAAGTGATTATCTTAAATTAATTAAACTTAATTAATTAACTTAACTAATCAAATTAAACTCAATTAATTACAATGAGTAATTAATTTCTTAATTACTTCCATTAAGTAATTACATTTAAACAATTTTCACAAATGATTATCATTAAATTAAGTAATCTAATTAATTATTAAAATTAATCACATTAATTAATTATTTAT
This sequence comes from Allium fistulosum, assembly GCA_030737815.1. NCBI lineage: Eukaryota > Viridiplantae > Streptophyta > Magnoliopsida > Asparagales > Amaryllidaceae > Allium > Allium fistulosum. The sequence continues at coordinate 1,283,397,284 of CM060903.1, read as the reverse complement.
TAAACCCAAGTTAATGATCTACATTAACTAATAACTATTCTTTAATTATTTTTCTTAAATAATTAAACTTTAATTAAACATTATTAATTACAAATTAATCAATTCTAATTATTAATAAATTAATCTCTAATTACTTAATTAATTAAGTACCTAACAATAACTTAATTAATCCTTAATTACTTTAATAATTTATTCCTAACCATTAATTAACAATCTTAACTTATCAAATTAATGATCCTTAATTTCAATTTAATTAACCTTTAATTAATTTAATTAAACCTTCATTAATCAATTTAAACCCTTAATTTCTAAATTTATTAACCCAAATCATAATTTAATTAAAGTGATAAATTATCTTTTAATTTCCTTAATAATTTATTTTATCCCAAATTATTAAATCTCAATTATCTTTAAGATAAAACTTAATTCTTATTAATGATTAAATTATCATTAATAAAGTATTTAAAATAATTTACTTTTAAATTTACTTTTAAATTTTCATTTTAAATTTAAGATTTAAAATGAATACAAATTTAACTTTAACAAAGTTTTAAAACCATTTAAATCCTTTTAAATCACATGTTAAAGAAATATTTACTTAATAAAAGAAATTTAAAACCAATTTCATTTTACATTCAAATCAAATCAAAATACACTTTAAACATTCAAGTGGGTTTAAACATTTGTATTCAAAACTTTATTTTATTCCAACACTAGAATTCAAACTAAACTTGAATACTGATTTTAATTTAGATTTAAACTTGTCTAAAACTTTGCTTAACAATTTAAACTTCAGGTTAAATTTTTTTTAAAACAAAACACTACAGGTTTTAAATAGAAACCTGTAAATCTAAAATGACTCGAGCCAGACAAGAAATGACTTCGAGTAAATCACCCTATGCCTCGAGTAAAACACGAGCGTCCCCGAAGAAAAACCCGAGTATTAGCTTTCTTCCCCAAACCCAACTTCCAGATGCACGCAAACGTGCACGTGCACGTGCACGCCATCCCTGATCGTCAACGAACTCTACTACGGCCTCCGACAAGTCGACTTCAACCACGTCTTCACGTACGACCACCAGACAATCTCGATTTCGCTCTAACATTGAATTAGACTCGAAGAACCCATCAGCCTAAAAATGACAACACCGTAAGATCGCCCACCACTGACGACTCTACCACCTGAACACCTCACCGTTCTCACCATTTCTTTGCCACAATCCCCTACGTCTCCAGAACATCACACGAACGATTCCGGTTGCTTCTCGTCGTCGCAAAACACGAAAGAACACTCACGACAAACACATGGAATAAAACCCTAAATCCATGTCGTGACACTCCTACGATCATCTAAAAATTAAACAACCATTTTTCCTGGAATCATCCTCCTACAAGCTAACTCCAACCAAAAACTCGTCTCTGATCATCTCGCCGGTTGCCGTAGATTGGCAATAAACCCAAAATCCCTCAATACCGATTATCTCAAAAATTACCAAACTAAAAAATAATGATTTAACTTCTAAAAATCATGTTTTTGGATAGATATTCAATATATATATATGAATTCATAAATTAAGATGTTTGAGTTTTCACTTATCTTGAACTTGCTCTGTCCATTTTAAATTTCCAGTGAGATTTCAATTTTAATTTAACTTAATTAAAATTTTAAAACTTAATCTATAATCAAACAAACAAATCTTGTTTGAAGCCTAAGTGCTAACAGCAAGCATATCAAGAGATAATGGTTTTTAAATCAAAAATTTTGTGTCTGGAAACAAAATACAGTAGTCACAGAGACAATAGCATGCACACAATCATTTACCCATTCATATATATTACAGAACACACTTATATATATTCACACAAACATATTCATTCCATAAATTAGCATGCAATCCAGATTTATACCTAAGCTTTTAAAAATTTGTTACTCACAGTTTTGAGGGTGAAGAACAGAGCCTCCAATTTTTGAAAATCTTTTGCTTTGATTTTAAAACCTGACTGCCTTTGCTTATTTGAAAACTTTAAACTTGAATGCCCTTGCTTCTTTGATTAATATGCTTGAATTACTGGAAAGATGCTTTGATTTAAAAACTTGAGTTGTTGATCCCTACAGAACTGGAATACTTGAAACAGAGACTACTTGATTCCAGGTTGAAGAAGATGCAGGCTAATGGTTTGAGTTGTTTGATTTGAAAAGAATTACAGGCTTATGATTTCAATTTTGTTTTTGAAAATAAGTTTACAGGTTGAAGAATTTGATTTCTGGTTTTGAGGAGGGTTTGATTTAAGATTTGTACAAGTTGAAAACATTTTCTCAAGTTTTGAAATGAGAAAAATGGGAAAAGAATGAAGGTAAGGTAACATATGTATAAAGGCTGAAATGAGTTAATAAAAATAAAAGAAAAATTAAATTAAATGTGACACTTGTCATATACATTAGCTATTTAAATTACACATGTTTTATTAAGCTTTAATATGGTGACATTTGTCTTTTAAGTATTTTGTTTTTATTTTAAATGTTAATAAAGTTTTTTTTAACTTAATTAATAAATTCTTATGTAAATGTATATACGAATTTCTCTTTTAAAGAAAATGTAAATAAACAAATTATATATAACTAAAGGCTTATCCAAATATTTTTAGAATGTTTATCTTTTGATTTTTTATTATAAATCCAAATTCATATTCAAATTAAATTTAAAAATCCAATTTAAAATCAAGTTATATATATATATATATGCATATATAACTACCATTTAAATTTGAAATAACAATTCTATTTCCATAAAATCTATTTATGTTTATAAAAACAAAGTATTATAATTATTATTTGAAAATATCAAATTTACTATTTTAAATAATTTATAAAAGAGATTATAAATTACTTCTATTATTAAATGAATTAATACCATATGTAAATTGCATTTTAAACTTCTATTTTTTTAAATCATATATATCAAGTAATATTTAAAAAGAAATAAAACAAACCTTTTATTTAAATTTAAACTTAAGCTAAAATATATCTTAAAAAATAAATTATTTATCTTATGTATTTTAAAACCTTATTGTTATTTATTAAATAGCTTTGAAAAACTTAATATTAAATTAATCATGATTTCCAAATTACCAAAATATATTAGAATTTGAAAACATAATTTTATTTGTTAAATTCAAACCAAAGCTCATCTATTTACAATATATACAATTATATGTATACATTATAAATAGAAAATATTTTATTAACTTTTAAAAGATAAAATTCACCAATTAAATATTTATTTAATTAGATTATTAAATTAATTAAAATTTATTAACAAAGATTATCAAATCAATTTAATTTTCAATACTGATTATTAAATTGATATTGCCCAAAATTCCAGGATATCACAGCCCACAATCTTTGTTTAGGGCCTACGTGTTAGTGGAAGAAGGTAGCCATATCCATGAGGATTTGGTTCCTTTAGAATGTAATTATTGTTATATATGACTTTCTTTAAATATTCATTAATATGCTTTAGTCTAATTAGTTTATTCTTTGTTTTAGGAATCCATATTTTGATCATACTTGTATATGAATTCTTAATCTTCGCCTCTAACTTTGGCTTTTTGGATTTTGTGTATAAGGTGCTATAATTCTTTGTCTTTTGTTTGCTTTTAAAACCCAATCAATTTCGGTTTCCAGATGGTTTAGATTACTAATCAAGTTTTCTAAATTTTGCTTTCCTTTATTGAATTTTGTTTTATTGTTTGTTATTTTATCTAACTTACTTTTAAGATCACAAATTTCAATATTGCTAGAATCTAAATTTGCCTGTAATTCTAGTTTTTCTTTTTCATGATTAACTTTTTCTAACTTATAATTTTCTAAATCATGTAATAAGATGTCATTTTGTGATAATAAAGTTGCACATTTTTTTTGAATAATTTCTAATTCTTCTTTTAAGATTATTTTTTCACCTTTCAATAATCCAACTTCTAATTCTGCTCTAGTTAACTCTCCTACATATTCCTTGTTAAGTTTTTTTTGATTCTCTATATTTATCATCTAATTTAATGCTAATTTCCATCATCTCCTTATAAGTAAGTTCAGGATGTACCTCATCAGTGTTAGTCATAAAATACACATTTTCTTGTTCCGAGTCGCTATCACTATCACTGTTTGATGAAGAAGACCAATCTGAATCATCCCATGTTACTTGAAAAGCTCTTTTCTTTTCCTTGAATTTTTCAAACTTGCTTTTCTTTTTATCATTATTGAGCTGTGGACAATCCTTCTTCACGTAGCCAAATTTTTCACACTTATAGAATTTAATCGATGTTTGATTTCAGGAGTTTGGTTTGCCACCATTTTGAAATCTGGTCATCTTGTTGAACATTTTGAATTTGTTGTAGTTTTTAGCAATAAAAACAATCTTATCTTCATCTAAGTCCAAATCTTTGGTACTTGCTTGGAATGCTATGTTTTTCTTTTCATGATTTTGATCCTTTCTAGCTTGCAAGTTAGCTTCATATGACATCAGATTTTTTATTAGCTCTTTGACTTTGAGTTGAGAAAGATCATTAGCTTCTTCGATGACTAAAACTTTTCTTTCCCATTTATTTGTCAAAGTGTTTCAAATTCGTGTGACTAAATCAACATCTATGAATTTGACTCCAAGTGCCATGAGATCGTGTTTAATGGATTGAAATCTAGCATACATATCAATAATTGATTCATTTGCTTTCATTTTGAAAGATGAAAATTCGTTTTGTAAAATCGAGATTTTAGTTTGCTTGGCTTTAGTTGTTCCTTCGTGTGTGACTTGTAAAGTGCCCCATATATCATATGCAGTGGTGCAAAGCATGACACGAGAAAACTCATTTTTGTCAAGTGAGCAAAATAGTACATTCATAGCTTTGGCATTGTTAAATGCCGCTGCTTTTTGTGCATCAGTCCAAGTGTTAATGTCGGTGTTAGGTGCTTCATATTTGTTTTGAGTTGCTAGCCATATTTCTAACCAATTTGCTTCCATAAAAATTCTCATACGAGTTGATCAGTAAGCATAGTTAGAACCAGTAAATAGTAGAGGTCATGCAGTTGATTGACCTTCTTGAAAAGTACTTGCCATATTAATGATTTTTCAACTACGTGTTACTGAAGATTGAAATGACCGTGCTCCGATACCAAATGAAATACTATAGGATCTTTATATAATTGCAACTTATATATGTAAGTCTGAGAGTGTATATTACAAATTACATTAAGCAGAGAATAATAACCGAATATAAAGAAAGTAAATAATAAAAGCAATCACACCAGATATTTTATACTGGTTTGGACCTCCCGTCCTACGTCCAGTCCCGAAGCTCCCCTTCGGTATTTCCTTTGACCAAATAACCTTCATTCGCCCGGAGGAATAGGCTATTACAAAAAGTATTTCTCAGACAACCTTGTGTTCCAAATAACATAGATTTTAACTAATAGTACAATTCTTCCTATGATCTCCTTTGATTATGTGTATGTGAGTACTTTGATTTGTAGGAAGTGGTTTAACCAAAATAATATTTTGGTTATGATAGAATGAGAATATGTAAGCAATATATGCGCAAATATGTAAATAGAGAGTAATAAGAAATCAAGAGAATAGATTAGAACTAATTGATCCAATTTTCAATCTTTGAAGTATATATAGGTTCGAGTAGATGCATATGAGGAGTTGTTACTGTTTAAATAAACTCTATTTGTTTTAATGGCTGTAACTGTTAAAGAAGGGATTATATTATTCAATATGAAATGAAGCATCCTTTCAGATCAAAGCAGTTGCTATATGATAGGTGTATGTGGAAAAACCATAGACGTCTATGGCTTTAGGAATTAAATTCCCAAATATATTCATAGACGTTTATGGCTTTCCCATAGACGTCTGTGGGTGGTTATATTTGAATATCAAAGTATTTTTATGCCAATGTTGAATATATGAATTCGTGTGTGCATATATACACTCAAGGAGACCTTACAATGTTTTTCTAAGATTCTTAATACATGATTATAACCTTACTAATCATATCATAGTCCATAAGTCTTTGTTTATCTTCGTGTCTTGATATTTTTTAGCATGACGATCTCTTGTAGTATATACCTGTAATCTTGATAAGATATAATATATGTGATTGTATAGTTGTAAACATTAAGACCATAGAATGGAGGTCTAACAATGTAAATAGAGAGAATATGGCAATAAAGAAATAAGAATTAAGCAAATAACCGAGACACATCAATTTATTGTGGGTCGGCGTTGTTTGCCTACGTCCACTTTGTAGAGATAGCTTTATTAATCACTTTGTAAGCTAAGTACAATAGGAATCGAATGAAAATCCTTATTTACAAAAGAGTACAAAGCAACAAGCAGCGCAAAGACCCCGAAAATGGACAATCAAGTCTGTATTTATAGAGGATGATGGCAAAATATCTCCTTGAAAATTCGGCAGATCGAAGGATCTCCAAAACCATAGGTGCCTACAGGAGGGATCGCATGACTTAAATCCCAAAAAATAAGGATCAAAGACGATCCCTATTTTGGAGGAGTTGGGGGGTGCGATCCCTATGGGTGCTCCTCCATGTTGTATTATGCTTAGCCTCCATGTTTCATGCCAATTGGATTACTAGAACTTGAGTTATTGATCAATCTTGGTTGCAACATGTTGTGTAGCCTGATTCTAGCCGATCCCTCTAGATGGAAGAGGGCCGATCCCACTTGAATGCTCCTTTTAGGGTGCGATCCCTAGGATGGACTCCATAGAGTCCCCACATCTTGTTCTTAAAGTTTTAAATGCCTTGGACTTCTAGATTTCAAGATATCGATTGTTTTCATTGAGTTGCACTTGTTTGACTGAAGTAATCCGATCCCTTTGGCAGAGAGGGATCATAGCCGATTCCTTTTCTAGATTAAATTATGTTCCATACTTCAAACATTTTGTACAACATATCTCTCAATTCCCTTCGATCACAGCTTCATATTATCATCTGTACTTGATTTTTGGACCCCACAATCATCGCTTTGGGCTTACTGGCCATGATGACAGTCGAATCTAGCTTGTCCAATCAGATTGGATATAGCAGGGTCAAAATGCCGGATAATAGGAAGTAGAAGGGGAAGCATGCTACACGACAAGCTCCTTACCCCATTTATCCCTATAGTAGGAAAGAGCCTTTTCGATCTTGGCAGAGTCTCCTAAGAAGCTAAGGTCGACCTTGGCGGTGGTATCCTCTAAACGATCAGCAAAAAACTAGCGCTTGACCGCGGCGTATATCTTGTAAAGCACTCGATAAGTGATCCGTTCAAGATTTCCCTTAAAATTCTCCACCTCCTTCTCCTTCTTTTCCAGTAATATGTCCTTCTCTCCCAACTTTTGACCCTTCAATGCCAAAGCCTCATCAGCCGCCTTCACTATCTCATCCACCTTTTCAACTTTCACTCGCTGAGCCTTAAGCTCTTCCTCAATTTTAGTTTTCTTAGAGGCTACTGCAATAAGGTCTTCCTTGAGCTTAGCAGTATGGCCAATGGATGCGATCCGATTGTCTTCCCTCCTCTTTCGAACCTCAATTGCTAAGGCCCTTATCTGTTACAAAGAAAGGAAAAGCCAGGTAAAAATTGATCGAGTAAACCACCCTTAAATAAAGAAGGAGAAGTTGTACCAAGGGAAAGCTAGGTAAGAATTGATCGAGTAAACCAACCTTAAATAAAGAAGGAGAAGAAAAGTAATTACATAGTCCCAAGACTTTTCGAGTTCAGCAGCAAGCTCGGAGAAGGGGAGCGCAGGAAGTGGAAGTGCAAAAGGATAAGATGGAATGGGAGAAGTTATGTTTAACACATAAAAATTGGTACTTTAGCTGTAGCAACTTTGTAATGACCCACCTCCTTGACCCTCAAAAATCGACACTAATACATCCTCGATATTCACATGCCACAAATCCAAGTGCAGGATAGGCAGATCATCATGGGGTAAAATAAAATAAAGGCACATGATAAACAAAATAGAATTTTACATCGTATTCAATATTTAATTATACATATGAGTAGTACATGCAATTGCTCCAAATTGCTCCATCAAATTTCTAGTAAGTACTAATCCAGGCAGGATAGTTATAACTGCCTATCCTCACAAGTGCTGGTAGAGACATAACACATAATACAGCGGAAATAGAAATAGATAACTCTCTACATAGGACCCTCCAGCTTCATGCTCCATGCTCCTTCCAAAATACTCTAAGTTATCTAACTACTTGGCTGCCCAAAAAATAGGGCACCCAGAGTTTAAGGGAAAAGGAAAATAAACTCCAGGTCAGTCATGGGACTGGTGTGAGAAACTCAAAATACAGATATTTGAAAACAAAGGGCATCTCGTAAGACCACGCCGCACATAAACACGAAATGTATGATAACCAAATCATTTGCTACGCAAAATCTAGGAATATTATTTTTAATGACATTCTTTTGAAAATAATTTTCAATTAAACTTATATAATCTTAGCCGAAATTGTTACATTGATTAAATTCCAACATAATAGGTTTTACAATCAAGTCCGAAGGCACTTATTGGAGAATGGATTTCCATTCAATGGCAGGTAAGGAACCACCTTCCTATAGTACATCTCTAGAGGGATGTATTAAGGATCAACACCTTTGAAACCTCTGCACCTGGCAAGATCGACCTACCCGCAGACCAATCTGGTGGTGGATAGAACCAAATATGACATTACGCCGGTCGTAACCATCCTATCCCTATAGCATACACAACATACTTGAAATATACAGAGTAATCTAGAAAGGTGATGACCATACCCTAATGGTTGCGAATCATATAGCCTTACGACATGCCCTGTTTAAGCCATTTCCGGGCGATGAGGCCCAACGTAACGATTACCTTTCACATAACACATTCCACTTTAAATGCCACATTGCCAATTCCATCACACACTATTGATTTCCACTAATGTACAACTTCTGAGCTCGTACATCTCAGAGAAGCATCGCAAGTCTAACGTAGATGACTACACTTCGCAAATCTACCTGCACATCACAAGTCTAATGTAGATGACTACACTTCGCAAGTTTAGAACTATGGCCTATCAGAATTGACCGCTCTTCGCAAGTATAAGACACGCACTTTACATGTCGTCACAAAAGTGTCAAATACCTTCTAATAGCAATCATTAGAGTAACGTTTATGCATCCCATAACCACTCGGGTTTACTTGAACATTTACTACAAGTCAGTAAGCTCCACTTACTCAATTATTCTATATAACAAGTCATATAATTAATCGATAAGGTGATCTCGAATGTCCCATAATTTTACTAAAGAAAAGATTAGTATTCTTATCACCTTTATATCAATGTGATAGGATGAATTGACTCAGAGATTAGAAAACCAGATGGGACTGGGGTTGGGTCGTGCCCTATACTTTAGCTAGTAGCCCCTAGCTAATATAAGTCCAAATTTCCAATGCGTAGGGCTTTGTCGTGGGAAAGACTAAAAGCAGTTTATGCACAGAAGGGAATACATATAGAAGAGATAGTTGGTGAGCATGCGAAACCATTAGGATCAATTGACCCTAGGAATAGTAAGTTTCAGATAGACTATCCAGTTGTCTTCTAACAGTAGGTTATATAATTTGATATATCTAATAGACCCGAGTTAGCCAAAGGTTTTTATTCAACCTAAGAAAACTATGATGTTAGGATGGAAAGTCCATTGATTCAGACAAACTGTTCATGATTACCCATGTTGTATGCATGCACATTATTGTTTATACTATTTATTTTAACCAGTTTGGTTGCAGGACTTTGATTTGCAAAAGATATATTTTAAAAAGGGATATTAGTGAAGGAGAAACCCGTTTCGCTCAATGGCGTGGTCTCACTTAATATCTATAAACCGAGGTGTAAGAGAGTCACTTCCTACACCACTAAATAGATGTACGTTTGTAAAAATCAATGTACGTGTACTTTAGAAATGCAATGTCAAATATTGTTCATAAACTTTTTCCAGGAATAGGACAAACTGAAGGAACTCTTCTACTACCTTCTATCGAAAATCATCCCTAAGATTAGTAGGAGCAGCCCTTGCATCGAAGATCAAATGAAGATACTACTACCACATATATATGATATGAGAAATTTCCCCGAGAGTCAGTGACAAGCAGCCCCTCATTCCATTTATTATCATTCCATTTCTTTACCTACGAATAGGTAAATTGGGTTGAAATGGTTTTCGGATAGGAAACATCCAAATCCGATCGCAGTTCCTTCGAACCTATCATCGATAAAACGATTTTAAGTAAATAGGTGCTTGTCATTTGATTAATTACTTTCTCTTTATCAAAAATTATCTTCTAGAGACATATATCTTTTAAAAATTTCTTTCTGGTATATTCGAAATCATTAAACCTCTCTTTATCTTTGGAAGTACCAATCAAAATAATTTCTCATAATCACATTGCAAAACCTTATTGAGTAAAAAGGGTCGATAGAAATTATACTAATTTTACTCAACATCAATTTCCGTATTCAACCTTTACTATCTGTCGAATAACTGTGAAATCTCCTTTTTAAATTCATGTGGATAGTATGGGTTCCCTCCTCGAAATTTAACACCAAGTATAAGAAGATTATTTCTATAAGATCCAAGTTGTATTAAATTTGAAAAATTTCAAATCTTTTATACTTGCCTCGTTTCCGATATTTCGACCTTATTTATTCCTCATCCATGAAAAAGGCCAGGTGAGCCAGGGCACTGGTTGCTCTTGAACATATCTTTAGTTTAAGCACCTCACATTCAGATCTCGTGAATAAAAAAATCCAGTCTATTCATCGGCTTTTAGAGCCAAGATTTAATCACTTGATTATAATAGCTTTTCTTTGAATCATTTATTTAAACTCTTTAAAATAAATTATAAAACTTCCAAATCATCTTTAAAATACTTAATTATTTATTTGAAAATATTTATAAAAGATTTAGGAAAGAATATTTAAGTTTAAATCTATATTTCAAATGTTATTAGAAGTGGTGCAAAAAGTGCTGCGAATAGTACTATGAATAGTGCTTTTAAGGCTTATTTGATCAAAACAACTTTTCTATCATTTAAAAATCCATCTTATAACTTAAATCTCTTTTAAAACATTTTAACATATTTACAGAATTTAGTCCATATTTTCAAATAATTAAAAATATCATTTTTAAAGAATTTATCGCTTAGGTTATCGAACTGCCAAACCACGACTATTTTGAAAACTTGATTTGCTCATATTTCAAAATATACTAAACAAAATCTAGATCCTTTTCTTTTTAAACTATGATTATAAGAGTTTGAAAAATTCTTATTACAAAGAATTCTGACTCTGAATCCATTGTATAAATGAATTTAACTTTCTACAGTGTGAAATCACGAACTATCGTTACGCGACGCGCCTATTTTTGACTCAACTTTCATAACTTGTCCAAACTTCACCAAATTGATTTTTAGAGTTTATATAACATTTATAAACCATTTTAAACCATTTTAAAGAGGTTTAACATGGTTCATAATCCAAACAACATATTATCATATACAAACATGGTTCACTATCATCACAACCAAGCATAACCAAACATATAGATCATCCAATATATCATAATATAAATAGAATTTCTCACCTTGGATTTGAATCGAACTAACTTTAAATGACTATTGCTCCGCTCTTTGAAAATTTTAGCTTGTTAAGCTTGCACTGAAGCTCCTAGATGTGCTCAACCTTGGTATTTGGTGGTAGGGTGCTCAGGCCTTGCTTGAAAGAGCGAAAAGTTTCGACCTTTGGTTGTAGGAGACGGTGGCCGTGGGTTTCAAGGGAGAAAAGGAGTGGATTTTCTTTAGTATTTGAGGTGTTTGATACGATATACTTACTATATAATTTTTATTACTTTTTGCCATAATTTTTCTTAGGCAAGAGGCCATTAAAGTGGAGAGAAGAAGTGAAGAAGGCCTAGGAATTTATGAGTGAATAAAGTGGAGATGGATGGTGGTATTTATTGGCAAAGGAGTAAGTAAAAATATCATCATATTTACTTACCATTTCGTCACCATTGCCTCACCACCACTCCCGCCTCTCACCACATCATCCGCGACCGACCATCCCCCCTATGTGTGTTGCCATGTGCTTATACTTAGGGTGTAAGAGTTTGACTTTGGGTTTACTTAAGGATGAAGTTTTAGGAAAATATCTTAGATATTTTGTAATATATATATATATATAAATGTATAAGTATATTTGTATGTATATATGTGTTCATGTGACATGTATGTGCATGTATATGTATGTGCACATGTATACGTGTATATGTATGTCACAATGATTCACAATGTTGCACAACTTTTCTACATTGAATCATTACAGATTTTGATTTCTGGTCATATTTTCACTTCTTATTTAATATATATATATATATATATATTTGCAAACAAAGATTGAAAATAATATTTCTATCATTATGTAATAATTAAAAAGGGCTTATTTAATAATTAAAATAATTATTAAATCATTTAAACTCAATTTAAATTCAAAAATCATTTATTCCAAAATAGTGATATCATTGATAATGTCATAAAGAGATTTTATTTTCAAACATAAAATAAATAATTTTATTACATATTCTCATTCATTTAGATAAATGAGTGTATGTATCCAGCTTCGTGCACGATGTCTGATGGTCTATGTTTGCGCCAAAATTGGTCACAAACACCCAATTGCAAATGAAAGCACTAAATCACAGTTACGGATCACAGATAGATTGTATGTAATAGAATTAAATATGAAGAACACTCAAAAAGTTAAAAGGAAAGCAGTAAAAAGACAAGATTTATAGTGTTTCGGCGTTGTAGGCTACATCCACTTTAAAGAATTATTGTTTTATTGATGATTCTCTACTGATTTACAAGAGTCCAATTGATAGTATCCAAGTTACAATGGAGTTCAGCAGAGTAACGGCGTAGAAGAGCCAAAAGATCCCTTTTCTGAAGCTCTTGGACTGCTATTTATAGGTGTAGGCTGCAAATATCTCGCCCAGATCTCAGAAGACTCCTCTCACATGGATGAGCCCACGTGATCGATCCCCTGACATTTCGACTCAATCCATGATCGATACGAACCAAATTCATATCGATCCAAAACTGCTCCTTTTCGGTTGGGATCGATCATGGACATTCTTGAGCTTGTACGCAAGCTCTTGTGAAAATTTGGTGGCATTTGGACTTGTAGATTGTGAGATACGATCGATGCAAGCTTGGGTTTGTTGGCTGGATGTCATGTTCGTATCGATCCAAGGCTCTACATCCATCACTCTTTATGTCCATGCAATTCGCATCGATGACGTGACTCGAGAATCCAGTGGAGATCCACTTTTCATGCTTGTCGACTGCTTCTTTTGTTCGACCATGCTTTTCATATCCATCCCGTGCCATTCATTTTGTATCGATGCTGGCGTATACATTTCGTATCGATCACCTGGTGTTGGCTTCGTATCGATGGAAAGTGATGGTTTTGTTCGACCATCTGGTTGATCGGTATGAAATATATATCGACGTGATTGATACGACGCAGATAACTGTGGGCTACTTCGTATCGATAGGAAAAGATGGGTTTCGTATCGATCATCTGGGTGATCGATATGGAACATATATCAACATGGATCGATACGAAATGTATATCGATACGAAGTGAATAACCTTGGTTGATCTGAGAGATGCATGTGTCTAATGGATACGAAATGAGCGAGTGCAAACTTGATGGATATGAATAGCATGGATACGAATTGGTGAGGACCTAGGTTGTTGATCGATTCATGGCTATGACTCGAAGTAACCATCTCCTTGGCCCGAAGTGGACCCTCTAGTGACTCGAAGCAGGTGCTGCAATGACTCGGAGTAACTTGCGAATGTGCTAACCCTTCGAAGACTTGAAGTAGACTGCTGGAAACCCGAAGTAAACAGGAAAGTGGCTCAGAGCAGACTCCAAGCAACTTTGAAATGACTTGATTTTGGTTGATTCCTATCTTGAGCACGTGAACTCCGATTGACTTGAAATTGGGAACGTTGGCTTTCATAGCTTTGATTGTCCTGTCATGTTAATTGTAGCTCGATCCGAACTCAGACAAAATTTGTCAATATCCATAACGAACTCGTGTATAACCGATCTTCGGGACCGATTGTCTTTGATTTCCAGTTAATTCTTTGTTGTCACGACCTTGCAAAAAGGCGGGATAACAGTCTAAGAGCTGTTTATTGATATAATGGCTTTCAGTCATTTTATCGATATATCTTCCACAATATATATTTTGTAAATATTTATTCAAAATACGATTACCAATTTTATTTATTGTTCAAAACATTATCGTATATGTTAAAAAGCTTATATTTGAATATTTTAAAAAATTTCCAAAGTGATGAATTTGCGGTTCGTCACAGACTCAGTAAAAAACAATGTCATTTCTCTCGTCTTCACCTAAATTGAGAATGTTCTTCTACGAGATTCATTTTGAATGATGCCTGAGTCGGAAAAGATAGGACGATTAGGGTGTGGTTGGAAAGAATAAGGGAGTTATTAAGGTTTGAAATAAAGAAATATTGATCATTCCATTTTTGGGTCTTACGAGGAATATATGTAAGAACTTATTTCTTAGCTTGGGCATAGAAGGACCCAAAATCACCCTCAAAGGGGCTGTTATGGATATCAATAAGAATTGGAGTTCTTCACACGAAGGAGGCATGCACTTCTTAGCTTAAGTAATGAATGTAGCAATCAGAATAGTATAAGAAAGAGGAGCAAGCTGAATGGGTGAAAGTGACTAAGGATCGTATAATATGGAATATTAACTAAGTTATCTACTAGTGCGGAATGTAAATGTAAAAGTGAATAATAAAGTAAATAACACTAGAGATTTTTATACTAGTTCAAAATTCCCGTTCTACGTCCAGTCCTAGAATCCTTCTGGAATTCAACTATAAACCCTCACTTGACCTGAAGGAACAAGTATTACACCGCCTGAGCAACTGAACAGGACTTCTCCCGCCTAAGCAACAGAATAGGACTTCAACAGCCTGAGCAACCGAACAGGACTTCTAATACAAACAATAAAATTGCTTCTAACCGAGTATGCTCTTGAGTAGCACTAATAAGTCAATAACGTACACCCTTCCTATAATCTTCTCCATTGTGCTATATAGTGTGATTTGTGAAGATAGGAAGTTTATTTAATCACTAATGAGATTTGCTTGAATGAACAAGTGATTAGAATGAAAGTATTGAATGCAAATGGCAAGATTGTTTAGATAATAAGAATGAGAAATATAATCAAAATTCAGTGATTAGAACAATTGATTTTATGGCTATATATAGTGATTAAGAGTTGCAATCAATTGTGAAAAGTAGCGATCAAAAGATACGGAAGCAACTCTTGAATCAAGAGTTGTTTCTATTCGCTGAAGTGAAATGTCTTTTTAAAATATAGCCTTTATGAAGATTCAACCGTCTAAGTGGAATAATTCAGCCAGCTGAATCGATTGAAAATAGAATCAGAGCAAAAATCATGCAATTCAGCTGGCTGAAACATATAGTTCAATCGTCTGAATGTTCAATATTTATTGTGCACGTACGCAGTCATTCAGTCAACTTAACTACATGCTTCAGCTGGCTGAATGAATTGTTTTTTGCTATATCAAAGATTTTTTCAAACAACTTTGTAATTGAACTACGTTATGAAATCTTTAGCATATGAACTATATTTTTTTGAAAACAAATTAGATTGTGTGTGTGTGCATGTACCACTTCGGAGAGATTTAAACATGTGTTAACTACTAGACTCAGACCGTGGACTAAATGTATTACTGAATCTTCTGTTTGGAATTTGGTCTGCAATCTGTTAGATTATTTCTCGAGTAACATAGTATCTTCTCCTGCACATATAGTTAGTTTATATAATATTTACTTATATAGTTATCATAATCAAAACATCAAAATTCAAGGTTCTAACATTCTCCCCCTTTTTGATGATGACAACCATGTAAGTTTATAAATATATAAAAGCAATTTACTCCCCGACTGAATACTCCTCCTATAAATCATATTCTCCCCCTTTGTCATCGACAAAAAGGAACAAATAATCAATATGAGAAATGTAGACATATAAACACACAAATAAGCATATAGTTTAGGGGAAGCAAATAAACATGAACATCATAGATAGCAAGCATATAAGAGCATGTAAATATGACAAATAAAGGACAATCTTACTTAGAAACATCAAAATACAATAAGCACATAAGAAAATGTCTTAAAATAATACGACAAGTTGTTCATGAGTGAAATGTTAAAAAAATCTAGAAATCTCCATTGTCTTGTACTTCTTCTTCTTCTTCTTCCGAAGTTGACCAAGTGAATGGGGCTGGATTTTCAACAACACTGGATGTAGAGCCAGAACAAGAGACTTTTTCCCAAATCTTGTTAAAAAGCCTTTGATTGAGTTTAGCTTCTTGTTCGTTTTAGACATATTCTTTTCTACGTTAGCTAAACGTCGTCCAAGCTTGCACTGATTTCGAGATAATGTTACAAGAGCTTGTTTCATAGGCACTTCAACATTAAGTTCTTGAATTTCGTCTTCTTCTTCTTCTTCTTGTCGAGGAGGTTGAGAGAAGGAAGTAGCGATATTGGTGTCTCTCAGTTGAGGGATTCCTTGTTCACGATTAGCGGCCCATTGTTGAAAGCTAATAATTTGTTGATGTTCGGGACATTTAGGAAGACCCATTAGACTTAGATTCTTTGAGTTAAGCTCTCCAATGGTCATGAAATCTGAATCGGGTAAAGGAACTCTGAAATTTTGTAAAATGCGCATGATATAAGCTCCATAGTGAAGCGTTTTGTATCTTCTCTTGTGATTAACAGTGAGAAATTCATTCAAAATAATTTTTCCCCAATTTACTCTTTGGGATGAGTAAATAGCATATAGGGCTTGTGTTACCCAGTGCTTTGGTCCGGCTACAAAACAGTAGTTGCAGAGGCTATAGTTGAATGTTGATGAAAGGAGGGTCGAGACATGAGTCTACTTCGAGTCGTTGAGGAGTTTGCTTCGAGTTAGAGGGACACCCGCTTCGGGTCGGCATTAATATTATCGGGTAGGCATAAGAACTTGGAGATAGGTTCGACATGTTTGAAGTACTTGGGGTCGGCATGTTTGAAACTTTGCGTCGGCACTCCTTCAGCTCCGGGTAATCATGCAATCTGGGGTCGTATGCACCTTGGAGGGATCAGCACTTGGAGTGGTCGGCATAGCTTCGGGTTAATGGTGGGAATTCCCCGGGTCGGCATGGAATCAGGTTGGCATAATCTGGGGATCGGCATTAGAGATTACAAGGGATCGACATCCTAGGATCACTTTAGGTCGGCATCAAGTAGAGCTTCAGGTCGGCATGTTGTGAAACTTCAAGGGGTCGGCATTGCTTGTTTCATCGGGTCGGCATACCTTGGTCTGGTCGGCAAAAGGATGGTAAAAGGTGGAGCTTGGTTCGGCATATGAGGTCAAGGGCTTATGTTCGGCATGTTTGGCAGCGTTCGGCATTTAAGGGTCGGCCTTGAGCGATCGGCATGTCCGGGTCGGCCATGTTAACTTGTAAATGTTGGGCCGAGTTCTCTTGGTGATGGGCTCAAGCGACTGAAGAGAAGTTCAAGCTCGGAGATGCCAGGTTATCTCCATCTATAAATAGAGGGGCAGGGGTCCATTTTTGGGGATCCTTTTTTCGAGAACTCAAGGAAGACTCTGCCTTTTTTGTACTCTCTTTCCTTTTGCTCCAATTTGTATTCAAGCTGTTCTTAGTGGATTGTATCTGTATTCAAGCAGTTGATAAAGCAATAAAGAGTATATTCAAAGTGGACGTAGGCAATTAACGCCGAACCACTATAAATTCTGTTGTTCTTGCTTTTTACTGTTCTATTTTGCATTATATTGTGTTATTCCTCTTTTTCCATTTACTTTCTTCATTTATCTCGCTACAAAAATCTATTCTAGGGTGTTAGTGACCAACTCTGGTGCTAACATTTTGGTTCTTTCTTTGAGAGCATTGATTCTCAAGCTGTTAGGATCACCTCCTATAATTTCGATGCTAATGAAACTGCTAGTGTTCAACAAGTAGGGCCAAGCAACCAACCAGCTAATGCAGGAATGGAACCCGTTGCGACCCAGAACCTTGCTGATTTCTTCACCAGGGTTGAATTCAATGATCTGATGAGGGAGCTAATGGAAAGCTGGAGGCAGCTGAATGAGCAAATCCAGGCGAATGCCAACCTGATGAACCAGATCGCTCAACAGCAGCGTCAGAATGTTGGAGGAAGTCTTGCTTCATACTCATCATCCGACAGCTTGACTTCATCAGACGAGCACCATAAGCGTAGGCGTCACATGATTGAAACGGCACAAACTGGAACAACGGAGCAATTTGTAGCAAGCCACCACGGACAATCCAATAGAACTGATCTTGATCCCTTAACCGGGGGAGTGGCTCCTCAACTACACCTAGAAAGTCGCACTCAACCTGGAGTGAGAAACTTAGGCTCTGGAGCGTGCATGGAAGCCGGTCAATTGCCTTGCCAAGATGGTAATAAAGCGGATCCTCAGAATGCACGCTTAGATGATAACATGCTAAGAAGGCGTGAAATGCCCGTGAGACGCCAACCAGAACAATCACGCAGGATGGATCCCGACCTGGTACCCACTATGCAAACTCCGGATTTATCTACAATGGTCAGGCAGCTGATGAGGGAGAACCAGGGCTTGACCAATTGTCATTGGGGAATCTCTAGGAGTCATACTCCATTTACTGATAACATTTTACAAGCTGAATACCCCCAGAGGTTAAGCATGCCTACTATGCTCGCATACAAAGGGAAGACCGACCCCCGACAGCACATTATGAGGTACGAGTGGTTGATGGACTCGGCTAGGGCGAATGATGCAACCAAATGCAGATGCTTCCCTATAACTCTATCTAGAATCGCTATAATGTGGTTCACAAGGTTTCCCCCGCGGTCGATCTCCAGATTTGATGAGCTGGCAATGAGGTTCGTGGAGCAGTTCCAGATCCATGCTACTCGTCCCAAAGACGTGATGTCGTTATCCAGTGTGATCCAGGCTCTGGGTGAATCGCTAAAAGATTATTTATAGAGGTTTCATGTTGCTGCTATGGAAGTTAGTAATCTGAATTACCACGCCATCCTTATGGCCGTGATGAGGGGGTCGACCCAGAGTCTGAGTTTGGTGACTGGCTAGCTGGAAAACCGCCTACCACCCTGGAGCGTTTTTATTCAAAGGTGAATCAGTTTATGAGAAAGGAATAAGCCAGATTGTCGAGAAGGGGCAATGCCGCAGGACCAAGGAGAGAGGCGGTGCAAAGAAACATTGCAGTGAAGAAATCTGGCGAGAGCTCTGGAAAGGTCCAGGTTAACGTCCAAAATAAGTCGGAGCAACAAAAAGGGACCGGAGGAGGAAATCCTGATCGAAAGTGGGAAGCTAGAAAGTGGAAGCCGAGGATTCCAACTTATAATGAATATACACGCCTGAACACATCCTTGGAAAACATTTATCTGTCCACCTGTAATACTTTCCTGTACCAAAAGCCACGTCCGAAGGAATCGATCGAAGAACAAAAGCAAACCGGGAAGTACTACCGGTTTCGCGAGACCTATGGACACAACAATGATGAGTGTAGGCACCTCCACGACGCCATAGAAAAGTTGATTCGCCAGAAAAAGTCGCAGCAGTTTGTTAAGAATCCGCAGGAAGGCGGACAGGGAACGTCTGATCCCAATCGAGAACAAGCCCAGCGTTGACCCGAAGAGCCCACTCAAACCGGCGAAAGATTGGTGATAAACACAATAGTTGGTGGGCCTCACCTGTAGATAACAGTTGGCAGGAAATGGAACGTTATGCCAGTTCTTTGAGACATGCGAATTTTGAGCGTTGCTCGAACATGAAGGATGGGACTCCGGCGAAGCGACAGCGAATGATGACGGATGATATAGTGTTTATGAGTAGGGATGCCTATCGAGTGGAGGCTCCTACTATTGATCTGATGGTTATCTCTACTATGATCGGACCAGCGCCTATGAGAATAATATTAATTGATTGTGGAAGTTCTGTCAATATCATCTTTAAGAAGGCTTATGATCAGATGAAGATGGAGGCTAAGGATCTGAAACCATCTAAAGCCCATATACATGACTTTAATGGTGCGCTACTAAAGAAGTGGGTTTTGTTGAGTTGGCAATTGAGTTAGGTGAAGGTGAACGTAGGAGGATACAGATCCTACCGTTCATTGTTTTGGGATTCCCCGTATAATGTATTTCTAGGCCGACCGGCCCTGGCTGAGTTTAGGGCAGCTCTGGCCCCGTGGTGCTTAACTTGAAATTTCCGACAGACAATGGAGTTGGTGTTGTGCATGGCGATCAAGCAACTGGTCATGCTTGTTATGTGGCTGAGCTGATAGAAGCCTAACGAAAGAAAAAGGGAAAGGGTGTGAACAAATCTGTCCGCATCCAAGTTACTAAAAATTGACTAGTAGCGCCCGAGCCTTGGCTTAGGCAACACAATCGATTCTATAGAGATACAGATCCGAGAGATGGTGAAGAGGAACCCAAGGAGGCCAAGGTAGCGCCGGCTGAACTGACGATTGACATCACAGTCAGCCATGATGATCCATCACAGGTATTGAAAATAGGATCACAACTCAACCCCTTAATGATGAGGGATCTTACTGATTTCCTTCGAGCAAGTCTTGATGTATTCGCTTGGACCCATTCTGATATGTGTGGGATTTCACCCGCCATCGCGAGCCATATGTTGAATATTGATCCGAAGTATGTCCCGGTAAAACAAAAGAGACGAGGCATGCACCCGGAGAGGTCCGTTGCTCTCAAGGAAGAGGTGGATAAACTTAAAGCCAATAGGTTTATTCGTGATGCCCTCTATCCTAAATGGATATCTAACCCTGTACTGGTAAGGAAGGTGAACGGGAAATGGAGGACATGTGTTGATTTTTCAGACTTGAACAAGGCATGCCCTAAGGATAGTTTTCCCTTGCCTAGAATTGATCAGCTGGTTGACTCAACAGCGGGGCATGAATTGTTGTCGTTTATGGATGCATACTCGGGATACAATCAAATTCCGATGCACATCCCGGATCAGGAGCACACACGTTTTGTCATAGATGTTGGGTTATACTGTTATGTGGTAATGCCGTTCGGGTTGAAGAATGCAGGGGAAACCTATCAACGTCTGGTGAACCGGATGTTTAAAGATTAGATCGGCAGGACGATGGAAGTCTATGAGGATGACATGCTCGTCAAGTCACGGCAAACAAACGACCACATTCGAGACTTAGCGGAGATGTTCGGTATACTCAGATTTTATGGCATGAAAATCAACCCATTGAAGTGCTCCTTTGGCGTTGCATCAGGAAAGTTTTTGGGCTTCATTGTCAACACACGAGGAATCGAGGTGAACCTTGAAATGATTCGAGCTATACGGGACATACAGACACCCAGGACTATTAAACAAGTGTTGAGCCTGAACGGGAAGGTCGCTGCGTTGAGTCGATTTATATCCAGGGCAACCGATAAGTGTGTTCCTTTCTTTGATTTGATAAGGAAAGGAAAACGAATTTCAAATGGACGCCAGATTATGAAGACGCATTCCGAGCTCTGGTGAGTCATCTGGAGAGACCCCCTGTTTTGTCAAATCCCATGGACCACGAGGAGCTGTATATTTACTTAGCCGTATCCCAGCACGCCATAAGTGCTGCTTTGATTCATGAGGAGGACCGAATCCAGAGGCCGGTATACTATGTTAGTAAGGGTTAACAGGGGCAAAAAGAAATTACCCCAAGATAGAGAAGCTGGCATACTGCTTGGCGATCGCGTCGCGCAAGCTTCGCCCGTATTTCCAGGCAAATCCAATCAACATCTATACTGACCAATCTTTGCGGCAGGTGCTCCAATGGCCTGAAGCCTCTGGAAGTTTATTTAAATGGAACATCGAGCTCAACCAGTTCGACATTACCTACCTGCCTCGAAGAACTATCCAGGGACAAGCGTTGGCAAATTTTATAGCAGAGTTCACTGTGCAGGATGAACCGAATGGAAGTGATATGATTCTTGCCATACGATGGAAACTGTACACCATTGGAGCATCCAATGACCATTGTCCTAGGGCAGGTGTCGTTCTTGTAACCCCCGAGAACCGATCGATTTGTTATGCCTTGAAGCTTGATTTCCCCGCTACGAACAATGAAGCCGAGTATGAAGCGTTAATCGTTGGACTGAAGCTTGCTAAAAAGCTCGGGGTGAAATCGATCGAAATCTTTTATGACTCGCAACTGGTGGTATACCAAGTCAGGGGAGACTACTAGACGAAGGGACAACGGCTTGCTCCATACCTTACTCGAGTCCAGGAGTTATTGGCGGACCTTGAATACTATGCCATTTCGCACATCCCCCATGAGCAAAACGAGGAAGCAGATTCATTGGCAAAATTCACAAGCACTGGTGATGTGCAGCAGATGGGCTTGGTTCCCGTCAAAACCCTACATACCCCAAGTATAAATGCAATGGAAGTTGATCATGTGATGGAGATGGAAACCGAAAGGGAGTCTTGGATGTCCCCATTTAAAGAATACTTGTTGCGCGGAACCTTGCCTAAGAAAAGGAACGAAAGATGGCAAGTCCTTCGCAAGGTCTCGCGGTATGTTATGCGGGATGAGACTATGTATCGGAAGGGATTCTCTGTTACATTACTCAGGTGCATCACCTATGACGAGATAAAGCGGGTCTTGAAAGAAGTCCATGAAGGAGAATGTAGCGACCACACTGGGGGCAGATGCTAGCCAAAAATATACTTCGTTATGGGTACTACTAGCCGACCGTGAATCGGGATGCCCCTGACTATGTGAGAAGATGTGATAAACGCCAAAAATATGCGAAAGTCCCAAGAGCGCCGCTGACGGAAATCACACAAATGGTTAGCCCATAGCCGTTTGCGATATGGGGAATTGACATTGTCGGCTCGTTGCCGATTTCCAAGGGTGGTGTGAAGTATGCAATTATCGTGGTCAACTACTTCACCAAATGGGCAAAAGCGGAACCATTAGCTACGATCACCACCAAAAAGGTTAGTGCCTTTTGACCATAGGCTTTCGCCTTCAATCAAGTCAAAAACCCCACAAAGCCGAAACCAATACACAAGGTATCGACATGGGTACATAGTGGATTGGAGGAAGGCGGAAAGCATAGTGTCGAAACATAGCTTCCGATGGGAACAAAACCTATTCTTTGTTTTTAAATGTTAGTGCCTACCTTTATTTTATTAAAGCTTTCGAAGGAGTCAAATCATAAGCTATCGAAAGGGGTTTTCTAAATAGCTTTCGAAGAAGGTTGCCATCTTTCATTTTTAAGTATAAGCTTTTGAATGAGTTCCTTGTATATAAAACAATGCTTTCAAAATTGGTGGTTCCGACCTAGTCGAAGCGCTGCTGTCGTTCTTTTGCCTTTTAAGTGTATTGAAGTCATAAATGCTTTCGAAGGGTAGCTTTTGTTTTAAAGATGTACTAAGCTGCTTCCTAAATGCTTTCGAAAGGTTTCAAGGGTTTCGAAGGCAATGGCTTCGAAAGGGGGTATCGATGCTAACCTTAAGTGTTTTGCTTAAATGTCTTGAAGCTTTCGAAAGGATGGTGCCGACGCTATGAAATTTTCCCCAAACAATTTTATATGAAGATTAAGGGTTTTGAAAGAGATACTTTTGTATATATTCACTTTGACCCAAAAGATGTTTTTGAGTAAACCCAATGGTTTCGAAAGGGTACTTTCATTGGTTTCGAAGCTATATTTCTAAGGATTATCAAATAATGTTTTGATACTTTCAAAAGATATATTTTGGTTTCAAAAGAGATGATTTAAAGAGCTTCGAAAGGTTTATATGTAATGTTTTGAAAAGAAGTTTTCTATGCTTTCGAAGGAGGTTATCTAGGGGTTTCGAAAGTAATGTTTTAAGGTTTCGAAAACCTTAGTTTTCAAAACAAATAACCCAACCTCATTTTAAAGGAAAACCATGGCATAAATAAAGAGTTTTGAAATGATTTTAAGTATGGAGTCTTTGAAGAAGTTTTCCTTGATTAATAGGTTAAAGGGATTAACGAAGTTATTATGTTTGCTTCTTCATATATGTATATATTCACATTGTAATGGACCCATAACTATATTTTGGGGAATGGCAGAATAACCAGCTAGGTTGACCCAGTAGTGAATATAAATTAAGTTAACTCCTGAATGAATAGCATCGCAACCGAGAGGTCAGGAAGACCAAAATATAGGATGCTAAAATATTGATTAAAGAAGTTATCAGGGAGACAAGTTCATAGTAAACCCATGAAAACTATGTATAAAAAGAAGTTGTTAGGGAGACAGGTTTATAGTAAACCCATGAAAACTATGATTAGAAAGAGTTATTGGCAGGGGCTAATAGGTTTGTAGTGAACCCATGAAAACTATATCCGGATTAAGCTATTGACAGATGTCAATATGTTCCTTATCAACCCATGAAAACTAGGATAAGAAGGAAGTTATTAGAGTTACCAATAGATTCAGGGAGAACCCATGAAACAATAATGTTATTGGCATGGGCCAATAGGTTCTTGGTGATCCCATGAAAACTATGAAACAGGACGGGGAGTCCATAAGTATTAAACATGCTATTAGCCAGACCATGAAAACTAATAGGTTAACAGTGACCCTAGAAACTATAACTGAGACCAAATAGTCAAAAAAATGAATGGAGATGGGTAATCCTGAATTTTTACTTGTTTGCATATCATCATATTATGTTGAACTACTATGTTTTAACCATTTTGGATGCAGGAGCACAATATATGGTTTTATAAAGGTTTTAGGATACCAGTGGGGGGAAAACCCATCCCGCTAAGCGGCGTGGTCTCTCTAGATATCTAAATGATTTGAGATGGTATATTATTATTCATACCAGGCTTTATGTCTGACTCGAAGTTTATGTTTTCCCCCTAAACTCTCGAGTACTCAATTGATTTGAGTAGTTTGAGAGTTGAGGTTTTCAGGTACCTCTTTAGACGAATAAGCTTCCGGAGACGTGCAGGAGGCATGATAGGTATCTAGAGTTCTCTTTTATTTTGATTCCGCTGTGTTGTTGTTGTAAAGGCAAAGTTGTTAAATTGCCTATATATACTCTGATCATCCAAGGGGGCATCTTTATATGTCGCTCTTGGCATATGTTGTAAAAAATATATTTTCTCTGAATGTGGTTCTGGTATTGGGATTATATAATGAATTTGAAATGTTTTGAAATGGAATGAGGAATATGTTTTTTGATTTTTAAAATTTTCCATATCCATGTGTTACTTTTATACCAATGTATCTAACATTACCGTATTTGGTCGCCGAGGATTAATAACTATAGATGACTGCAGCATCCATAGCCGTTAGTTTTGGACCTCCAAGTGGGGGATGTTACAAGTTGGTAAAAGAGCATACATTTATGAAACTTAAAAGAAATTTAAAACTAAAAGATTTTCAAACATAATCCAATGAATTTGAAAATAAGGTCGGGGTTTGGGTTAACACTATAGTAATGTACTTGTATTTGATATATATATATATATATATGTGTCTGTGTGTGTATGTATGTATATATATGTACGTATGCCCCTCTCTTAGACCGTTCTTCTGTATCTTAGTAAGGCTCATATGCAGATTTACGAGAAAGAAGATATGGAAGCAGGAAACGGAAGAGGAAATCTCGTTAGAGGAAGCACCACAACCAACGGAAATGTTCGACCTAATACCAGGAGGAATCAAGGTCAACAAGCTAATGCTAATAACCAAAATTCTGATACCAATGTGGGTGCTGGAAATCCACCAGTAGATATAGGGGCGATGTATCAATTCTTCGTCAATATGATGCAAGCAGGAGATGCTGCTGGAGTTGTTGGAAATGTTGGAGGAGCTAATCCTGTGGCCCCAGTTGGGAATAATTATGCTAAGCTGAGCAGAGATTACACCAGTCTTGGTGGGAAGCCATTTATATGGACAGAGAATGCCATAGAGGAGAGAATTGGTTGTTGCATTGTAAGAGAATATTTGTTAATCTGGGTTTAGATGATGAGAAGAAGAGAAGGTTGGCCTCTAGGCAGTTGCAAGGGTCAGCACTTCATTGGTGGAACAGTGTTATGGTTGGAGTTCCAAAGGAGGAATTGACTTGGGCCGATTTTCGAAGGAGATTTAAACAGAGGTTTATGTCCAAGGTTGCTAAATCAGCGCTGCTGAGGAAGTTTTTGGATCTGGAGCAGGGAGAGATGTCGGTTGTTGAGGATGCCACTAAGCTCGATGAGTTGTCCCATTATGGATATAATACTACAAACACCTTCATTAGGATGAATGAGAGGTTCAATAGGGGACCGAAGCCAGAGATTGCTAGGGCGACCTTGCCACATCTTCGTGATCCTAGTAATGTAGTGGTGGAGATGGCAATTCGCCATGAAGAAATGCTTGCTGTTTTTTCTAGAGAAAAGCCGGTTGAAACCTAGGTTTCTCAGGGAAAGAAGAGAAAGTTCTTTAAGAAGAAGGGAGCCAAGAAGAGAGATGCTACCAAGAAGTTAAAGACTGACTTAGTTTGCTTCAAGTGTGACAAGAAGGGTCATTATGCTCATGAGTGTCGGTCAGGCAAATGGAAGAAGGCTTCAGATAAGAAGAATGTGAAGTGCTTCAATTGTGATCAAGTTGGATGTGACGCCATACCTCTATACTCAAACTAGCCAAGGACACTACGGGGTAATGCCATTGACTAGCACAAAGAATAAGGCTGTTGAGGAGCGACCATCTGTGTAATTGCTTTACACGAGTACTGATATGTCAGATAATATAACTTACATTTCATTTCAAGAGGAAATCCGACATATCAAATAAAAACTCAAAGTTACCATACAGTGGCTATGTGGACTTCAGAAAAAAATATTGAAATAAACATAACACATCAGTCACAGATATTCATATCACAAAGGCAGAAACAGATATGAATATAACACATAGAAGTGTACATCAAAGTAGTGGTCATACAAGATCCACTACATCACAAAAGAATAGGCACAATTGCTAGGCAAAAGAATAAGTATACATCAAGGAGTCTCTATCTCGAATGTATAATAACAAAAACTACTAAGCTAAAGTAGTTAGCCAAAAGTCAGGTGATGAACCCTGATAAGAAGTCAAGCAGAAGCACCTAAAATAACTCGGTCTGACCCGAGTATTATTTAAGAAGAAAATAATAAACAGATCAGTCTAGCTATAAATATCATATAAAATGAGATAGGATAAGAGATATGACAAAAACGTATGATAACAAAAATGCCATATTGTGACAAGTATACATAAGGTAACAACAAAAATCATACAATATCTCAAATATTCTCAAACACTAAAAAGAATGTCATATTCTTTAAATTATTCACCAAAACACAAATATTGACAAAACATATCAATGCCAATTGCAAAAATCGGTGAAACACAAATTCTAGAAATCATCAACTAGAAATCCAGAAATCACAAAAACGGGAAGGCCTATCACAAACGGGAGCATGAAAACTCACCAACACGTGTATCACAAATGGGTCGCTATCCCATAAAATGAGCCGGAGCTCCTCCAAACACGGTATAGTCCCCCCTTGAGGACTATGAGCCAAAGCTCCTCCTATGAGCCGAAGCTCCTCCAAACAGGGTACAGTCCCCCCTACGGACTATGAGCTGAAGCTCCTCTACGAGCCGAAGCTCCTCCAAACAGGGTATAGTCCCTCCTTGCGGACTATGAGCCAAAGCTCCTCCTATGAGCCGAAGCTCCTTCAAACAGGGTATAGTCCCCCCTTGCGGACTATGAGCCGAAACTCCTCCAAACGGGGAACGGTCCCCCACACGGACAAAGAGACATCGCACATCGCTAGTCTAAATCACTAAAGGATCATCATTGATCGATAAGTGTAAATTGCACTAAGCTAGTAAATAAATGAGTTTAGCTTCATGTCCCATAACCACTGGCTTAACTTAAATATTTACGAACAAATTAAAGATTTCCACTCGAAAATTGTCATGAGAGTTCAATCGAACAAGTCCAAGAATTAACCGACGAAGTAAACGCAAGCGTTTCATACCACTTGTTTTGCTAAGCCGTTTAATTAGATTTCTCATACGAATGAGGTAAAGGTTTGTATATACTAATAGATTGGAAAACGGTTTTAAAAACGAGCTTTGTATTTAAAAGTAGTGCTGAAATCGTTTTTGTGAAAGAGTTTGAGTATTTACTACTAGTATAGAAACCTTCGTATTTTAAAGTGAGAAATCACAAAAATGATTATAAAAACAATCAATCACCAAAAAATTCACATATGACAATGTGAATTAAATCCATAAAAATCGATATCAAATCCATCAAATGGATATTCCCAAAAATCCAAAGGAAGAAGTCATCAAAGTCGATAATAAGTGATAAAAACTAACCGGATCGATAAAAATCGATTAAAAATTGGAAATCCAACCAAAAACAGCTAAAATAGGCAAGATTGGCAGTTCCAGACGTTTGAGGTTTAATCCAGACGTCTGGATTTGGTTTTTGGAAATATTCCAGAAAACCTCCCAGACGTCTAAAATTCCGAAGCAGACGTCTGAGTCCTAACCAAACGTCTGAACTTATAAATCAGACGTCTGGAATTGATCTCTACCATTTTATTTTCTGCATGCATATTTTTTTCCTCCAGGTCTATAACCAGACGTTTGGACTTGATACCCAAACTTCTGGTCACCTGGCATAGGCAACAGTTTGCCTAGGCCATGATGGCCAAAACGAATCGGGAGCGATCAAACGAGCAACAAAGACTAGGGATTTATGCCAAGCGACAACCCAGCCTTATAGGCTCTTCGATACACCCCAAATATCATGTCCAAACATCCATAGTAGGATTTTCATAAAATTGGACTTCAAAACCAAAAAATGGAAAATTCACCAAATCAATTTAAATCAAAAGAAAATAAATATGAATAAATGTTAGGAATTCATACCTAACAACAATGAAAGTTATAGACGTAGATGTGAGTTAAAGAACTCACCTTTAAACCCAAAAACAACGAATGAGAAGCTCAAAAGAAAAGGAAAGATCAAATACTCTTCAACTTCAACTCTAGAAGCTCCAATCTAAGATCATAAGCAAATATTTCCTAAGTTAGGTTATAGGAAATTTCTGAAATTGGAGAGAGATTGAGATGGAGAAGAAGAAGAGGATGCTTACTTAAGCTTCTCTTTGATTTTGGAGAAAGAATCTTGAATTACCTAGTAATCTAGGGTTTAGGAATTTTGATTTCCCTTTCTTTCCCCCATTTTTACTTTAGCTTGAGTGTGTTAGGAAATGAAATGAATGAAGAGGAGAGGGGGTGGAGTTAGGGTATTATGTTGGGTTCTCTTGTTAGGTTATTGGGCTGAAACCCAAACCCAAAGCCCTAAATGAAAATATCAAAATTCTAATCAACTCCAAACATATCAATGTTTATACTCAAAAAGGTCGCAAATGCCGTTTTGTACTCAATGGAAGTGGTCTCGAGTCCTAATTCAACTGTTTACAAAAAGTAGCATTTCGGACTTTAATCCGACTAATGTTGCTATATTTAAATAAAATATTTAAATATATAGTCCTAAAATATGCGGGTTGTTACAGACTCCCCTCCTTAAAGAAATTGCGTCCTCGTAATACTTAAGAAGAAAATAAAGAGTAACAACCATAAAAGCATATCAACACGAAAGAAAACTTGAAATAAGAAGTTCACCTCAAAGAGCTCGAGAGAGTAAGTCCGGACGTGTTCGCTCGATGAATTCTCTAGATTCCCAAGAACAATCCTTAGGATTTGAGGACCATTGAACTTTCACAAGCGGAACATCTTTATTTCGAAGGCGTTTAACTTCCAAAGTAAAGATACGAATAGGATGTTGCTCATAGGTCAAATTAGGTGAAACCTCAATTTCTTCAATAACACCAGGCTCAAGAATATAATCGGAATCCCTAAGGCATTTCCGTAGTTGAGAAACGTGGAACACGTCATGAACAACAGAAAATTGAGCTGGAAATAAAAGGCGATAAGCCACGGAACCAATACGTTCGATGATGGGAAATGGACCAACATATTGAGGTACAAATTTTCCCGATCGACTGAAACACACAACACCCTTCATAGGTGAAACATGAATAAAATCTGGACCTAAAACCAGCTTCTCACCGGCTTTAAGCCAACACGAAGGAGATCGACACGGCCTTCCGTAGAGTGCCTAGAAAGGTGCCATACCAATACTAGATTGAAAGCTATTATTATAGGAAAACTCAACAAGAGAAATATGATCTTCCCAACTTCCAAATTGGAATGTCCAAAGGTTGCAATAACCCACCGGGCCTTTGATGCTCGGCCTTTACGAGTTGGCAAGTCATGCAACGCGTAATAAAGTTAGCAATATCAGATTTCATTCCATCCCAATAATAAAGTTGCTACTACTACCGGGATGAATGGTAAATTTAGAACGATGAGAATCTTCTAAAATGTCTTTACGAAGATCACAAATGTTTGGCACAATAAGTCTACCAAACTTTCGAATGCCACCATGAGCATCGATTTAAAAATCTTTCAAACCATCAACCTTATTTTGATCCCTACAACTTTGGCTAAGAAAAGCCAATTTGGAATCTTACTTTTGAGCTTCAAGGATGCGGTCTAAAAGAGAAGGATGAGCCTTAAGGCTACACAAAACAAGAGATGAACATGAATTGGATTCACGATCTCGAATCTCACAAGTGGATAAAGTCTCGAGATCATTCCATTCAGATATCATCATGGAAACAACCGCTTGTTGCTTAAGACTAAGGGCATCGGTAATACGATTACCCTTTCCGAGAGTATAGAGAATATCAAGATCATAAGATGCAAGGAACTCGAGCCAACGTTGTTGATGCAAATTAAGTTCCTTTTGAGAAAATAAATACTTCAAAGATTTATGATCAGTGTAGAGAACAAATTTCTCTCCCAAAAGGTAATAACGCCAAATTCTAAGGGCGAAAACAATAGCCACGAGCTCTAAATCATGAGTGGCATATCTAGTCTCGGCAGGCTTTAGTTGCCTAGAAGCATATGTGATAACACATTCCCTTTGCAAGAGAATGACATTCAAACCAATACGACTAGCATCGGTATAAACAATCAAGTCTTGGTTCCCTTTGAGAATCTCAAGAATAGGAATATGGGAAAGGAGTTCTTTTAAATGATCCTCTTTCCCAAAAAGCTAAGACATTCAAAATTATAATTAACTTTATGTAATCACCTTTTTAGAAAAAAATTACTTATTACAAGTCAATTCACTGTGTCTGACTGTCTCATCATAGCGTTTAGAAGATTCCTATCGATAACGTTGATCAAGCTCATCGACCAGAATTCTTAAAGCACTCAATGGGCAAAACAACACAAAATCATCTTTTATATGATAAACATGTCACTTAAAATTTTATGAATATTCTTTGCTCGTTTTAAGAACAAAATCCAATTATACTTATAAACATCTTATTAAAAAGATTAGCAAATTTTAAATTGTTGTTTTCATCCATAATCAATGAATACAAGGATTCACTCATCGAGATATTCACAGAATACTCGATTCATAAGATGGATGAAATAAGCTAGACAAACCGAATGACATCATAATAGGAATCCTACCCTCCGCAACTCGTAGCCGATGAAAACCGGTAGCAAGGTCAAGCTGAAAAGACCTTAGCACCACTCAATATATTGCTTAGGTGGTAATCCTAAGACAAGCTCAAATATACCGGAAAATTCACAAACTATTTGAATGAGAGAAATAACACTTTCCTCATCATGGGGGTTTAAAGAATAAAATGATGCCACCGAATTTGGAAATCAAAATAATTAAGAACAACAGAAATCTGCTTAACAGATTGAGGATTTTGAAGATGGATAGTCCTCTTGGGACATAGGATGTGGGCTTGATAACGATTAAGCCAATCCTTTCCCAAAATCAATACCAAAACCTAAGTAGCACATAACAAGCAAATTGGATCGGAAAGCATAATCATATAAAATAATCTCGACATCTCCACAAAGTAAACTGAGTGTTGCGGATCCACCAATCGGATTCGCAATTCTCAATGAAGTCATCAAGCCCATAATATTTAAAGAAAAAGTAACAACAAGTTCTTTCGATATAAAAGAGTGAGATGCACCCGAATCAAAAGAAATTCGAATAGGAAGATCATGAAACATAATAATGCCATCAAGGATAGAATGAGAAATACCTTGACCACGAGAAGTGTTACTAGGTGCTTGCATAACATTCAGCTCTCCCTCTCTCTTGCTTTGAAGTTTGGGACATGAAGATATATAATAATCCGAACTTTTGCAATAATGGCAAAATTAGGCCTTGGACACCTATTTATATAGTGGTCCTTAGAGCCACAATTGTAGCATTCTCCACGATTAGGGATTCCAGTCTTTGCTACTGAAGTTACTTGCTTCACTTTCTTGTTGGGATTAAGACTTTCGAACTTAATAAAGGGATGCCTCTTCTTATTGATTTTGAAGTTCTGTTTGGCACCCACGACTTCAACATCACTTTCTTTATCGGCCTCTTCGAGTCGAAGAGCGATATCCACAAGCTGATCGAAAGAAACCTCTAGTTTCAGAAGTAATGGCTTTTTGAGGTTCTTATTCAACCCATAGACAAACCTCTGATTTTTTTTCAATGGGGTATTAATATACTCGACCCCATATTTAGAGAGAGATTCAAAAGATGCGACATAATCTATCACATAAGATTCACTTTGAACAAGGTCAATAAAGCGTTGAGCTAAAGTTACTTTTTCAGCTTCCGGCACAAATTTCAATTCTAATCTTTCCCGGAATTGCTCCCAAGTAAGACCCGCTTCAATAATTTCAGAGATCAAAAGCTCATATCAATCTAATGCTATCTCTTGGAGCATGCTAGAAGCCATTGGACTCGATGAAGATCAATAAGATTCATGCGGGAAAAGATGCGATTGCATGTTCTAAGCCAAGCTTGGATTTCTATAACGCTTTCAGAACCCTTGAATGGCCTTCCACCCAAATCGGTATAATCTCTGCACAAGCATGCAAACCCCGATTTAGGACGAGTAGGCTCTGGAATGGGTCCGACAGCTTGAGCATTCTTCACAAGATCTAAGAGCTGCTGGGCAGACATAAATACTCCATCCTGAGTAGTAGCACTGGATTGACCGGCACTGGGGCGGTCTAGTCTAACCATTTCTCTTCTTTAAGAAAGAAAGAAAGAAGAGGAAAAAGGTTATTCTCAGAATGAATATCAAACAAACTTGATTGATAAAACAAGGCATCATACAAGTAAATAGGATAGAATGGGTTCAATGACTCGAATTAAATCCTAAGGCACGACTCCTAAGAAAGACTTAGGACAATGATCCTTGCTAGATTATTCTACATTGTTCCGAAGTTTGGCTCTGATACCAAGCTGTGATGCCCCACCTCTATACTCACACCAGCCAAGGACACAACGGGGTAATGCCATCGACTAGCACGAAGAATAAGGCTGTTGAGGAGCGACCATCTGTGTAATTACTTTGTGCGAGTACCGATTTGTCAGATAATATAACTTACATTTCATTTCAAGAGGAAATCCGACATATCAAATACAAACTCAAAGCTACCACACAGTGGCTATGTGGACTTCGGAAACAAATATAGAAATAAACATAATGTTAGTCCATGAGTTGATGGTTTTGATGAAAACAACCTTAGAATAAGATTATAAAATATAAATACTAACAATATAGTTTAGATATATATGTATATGCAGGATTTAACCATGCAGGTACCAAGAATGAAGACTGTACAGTATAGAGATTCAAGATATCAAGATTGAAAACTCATGAGTATCAAGATTATTAAGAGTTCAAGATTTCAAGATAAGTATCGAGTCTAGAATTTTGTTAAAACTTCATAATAGCACTGAAATCTTCACTCCAATTTTCTTTTGGGATGGAACCCATTTCTACCTTTTTAGTGGCTTACAAACCCATGACAAGTAGCTTACAAACCTACGACAAGTGGCTTACAAACCCATGAACATCCATGTTTTGTACAAGTTCTCGAGTCCTGACATGATGAGATATTCTGTAGGAAGAAGCTTGCAAAACTACTTCAAAATGATTTTCAAAACTACTTCGGAATGATTTTCAAAACTGATTTTCAAAATGTTTTAACCTTAAAAATTATATTTTCAAATGATTTTCAAAAAGATGTTTTAGCCTTAAATATTCTTGTTTTTAAACTTCGTTTATTTTAAACTATCTTTAAAAAATAATATATTTATACTTAGATTTAAATAGAAAATTATAGTAAAATTTTATATATATTATTCTCTATATTTATCTATGTATTTTATCTATAGTCAAGTATATTTATAAAGTTTAAAATAGTTTTAATATAAGATAACGGTTATTTTCAAAGAAAATCAAATCTTCAAAAATTGCGTTGGGATGTCGACATGCCTATGGTGACCATGTCGACATGGTGTCAGTTGAGTTCAAAATTCAAATTTCAAAAGAAGTGTCTATTCGCCATAACTCTTCACGAATGGACATGAATGTTGTTCTTCTATAAATAGGGGTTAGTTTCAACAAATTTTTAATCAGTTTTTTTGGTTTTTCACTTCTCTTCTTCTTCCACATTTTCTTATTCAAAATCCTATCATTACTCTGCCAAAATCAACATTGAATCTAACTAGATCATCTCTGGTTTAATTCTCTATCACTATCTCAACAAGATCAAGTGCTATTCAGAGTTATAGGCTTCTTTGTAATCTATCTAGTGAGAAAAGGTGTGATTGTAGCCTTGGAAATCAATCAAGCGAGAAAAGGTGTGATTGTAGCCTTGGAAATCAATTGGGTGAACTTGTCGCCCATAAATCAAGTATCTCTACCCATAGGATTGTG
Source organism: Allium fistulosum (assembly GCA_030737815.1). Lineage (NCBI taxonomy): Eukaryota > Viridiplantae > Streptophyta > Magnoliopsida > Asparagales > Amaryllidaceae > Allium > Allium fistulosum. The sequence goes on along the minus strand of CM060903.1, from coordinate 1,283,362,130 downwards.
ATTCTGGAGGGTGTACTTCGTAGCCTTGAAACCGAGGGTTGTAATTGTTGAATTGCTTTTGAAAGGAAATCCGTACTTAGTTGTGCGGGACTGGATGTAGGGTAACCCCGAACCAGTATAAAATCCGGTGTGTTCTTGCCTTTACTGCATTTACTTTATTTCTGCATCTGTGTTTGTTTCTGTGATTATATCTGTGTCTGAATTTTTCAAACATTTGTGTTCAAATTAACATAAACTCAAAAAGATTTAGTAATTTCTTAAAAACACTATTCACACCCCTCTAGTGTTATTCCTAGCCTTAAGATCAATATTCCGCATTCCTCTCATTTGGTATCAGAGCAAGGTTTTCAAAAGTTTCATAATCTGAATTTTTGAAAAGTTTTCAAAATGGCTACCAACACTGGTACTGTTATTAACACTAGTATCCCTGTCACTAGTTCATTTGTAGAAGGTCAGTCTACTGCCAGACCACCACTTTTTAATGGCAGTAACTATGCATATTGGGCATGTAGGATGAAAATATATTTACAATCTATAGGATTAGATACTTGGAATATCACACAAACTGAATATTCTGAACCCACAACTAATTTTGCACAGTGGACTACTGAGCAAAAGACTGTTGCACAAAATAATTCTAAAGCAATGAATATTCTGTTTTGTTCACTTGATAGGAATGAATTTAATAGAGTATCAGTTTGTAAGTCTGCATATGAAATCTGGAAAACTTTGCAAGTGACTCATGAAGGAACAAGCAAAGTTAAACAGACCAAAATTTCCATGCTCACAAATCAGTTTCAATTATTTAAAATGAATACTAATGAGTCTATTTCAGATATGTATAGTCGATTTCATGATATTGTGCATTCTTTAATATCCTTGGGAAAGGAATTTTCGGAAGAAGATCAAGTCCGAATTTTTTTAAATTCTCTCACTCCAGAATGGGATCAAAAGACACTTGCAATTGAAGAGGCAAATGACACTAGTACTTTAAAGATAGAAGAATTGATTGGAAATCTAATGTCATTTGAAGTTCAAATGATCGGGAGAAGAGAAAGCATCTGAAAAGAAATCAATGGCATTCAATGCATTTACCGACGGATCAGACTCAAATAGTGATAATGATGAAGAGATAACATTTATGACCAGGAATTTTTGGAAATTCCTGAAATATAGAAAGATGAATAATCTCAAGAGAAACAACTATAAGAATTCTGGAAATCAGAGTATAGTGCCAAACAATGTCAAATGCTTCAACTGTGATGAACCAGGCCATATCAAAAGAGACTGTCCGTATCCAGAAAGACAAAATCCTCCTATAAACAATGAATCAGTAAAGAAACGGAAGCGTGCATTTACTGCTACTCTAGATGACTCAGACTCGTCCTCAAGCGATGATGATCAAAAGACAGATAATTCAAATTTGTGTTTCACGGCAGTTCACGACTTCAACGAATTCAAGGAAACGGACTCAGAAAAAGGTACACATTTACAATACAAGTGATTGAAATTGCATGCTCAGAATTAGATGATTGATTGCTTGGTTGATTGATTTTGAATTGGTGTATTGATTGAATTTTAAATTTATTTTTTATTATTTTATTATTTATTATTTTTAATAATATAATAATATTTTCAAGAATATACTATAATTCTAATAATATGCCAAATATATACATATATATAGACATTAATATAATAAGTATACATATATATATTAGAATTCTTAGGAAAAATAAATCATAGAAATTCACAGGCACATGTCGACATGGCCCCTACCATGATGTCGACATGGGTACAAATTTTGAAATTTAAAATTTGAATTCAAATGCTTGAATTTCCCTCTACCTTTTCACTTCATTCAATACTCTGAAAAGACATCTTTTGACCAAAGAACATGTCTTTCAAAAATCTATTTATTCACTATCTTTTATCACAACTTTTCACTTTCATTTTCAAATTCAAACTCTCTCTTCAAAACTTCAAGCTCTCTACTCTCTACTTTAATGGCTTCTTCAAGCAACCCCTCCACCATGAGACTTTCCAGAAACTTGAAAGAGCAACTCCTCAATAATCCGGAGGCCATAAAAGCATACATCAATTATGCTAATTATGGAAAAGTCCATCCTGGAAAGTTTGCTAATTTTCAAGATTTTGCTTCTTATGAATTTGATACTCTTTTTGCAAACAATCAAATTCTTAGTCTTATTGATTCTTCTCAAAATGATTTTGTTTGTTACCCAAATCTTGTTAAAATTTTCTATGCAAATCTCAATCGAGAATTTTATCAAGGAAATGATAATGAAATTTGGAGTAGTGTCAAAGGCACTAAAATTATTTTGAATTATGATCTTTTGGGTACCATTCTCAATTGCAAAAGCATGGGAATGGATCTTTCTTGTTTTAAAATCGATGAACATGATCGTGAGACATTTCATCATATTTTTGAAGGAGATGAAAACTTTGCATTTAAAAACCGAAACTTTCGTCCTAAAGCAAGGATTGTCAATCTTCTTTTACAACTTACTTTGACCCCAAGATCGGGTAAATTCAACAATCCTACTTCAAAAGTGTGCAAAGCACTTTTTGCTATTTTCGGAAATTATGATATCAATTGGGCGCAAGTTATTTTGGATGAACTTCGTCCTAAAAATTTTGAAATGGGAGAAAACACTTTATACCATGGAATTTACCTTACTCGGATTTTCAATTATTTTGGAGTAAATTTCAATGGAGAAGAATTTATTTCAACAAAAGTTTTTAACATCTCAAACATTTCTCTCATGAAAATCCCATATGTTTTTCAACCTTATGAGACTCTTGCCGAAAAGGAAGAACGTTTGGCTCATGAAGAAATGGAAGAGGAGGAAGAGGAAGAAGAAGAAGAAGAAGAAGAAAGGGATGAAATGGAAATAGAAGAAGAAGAAGGTGAAACATCCCTAGAAAGTATTGAATATCCATCCAATCCTACCAACAAAACCCTTCTCAAAAATCAAAAGATTATTGTTGAGAATCAACGGGTTCTTAAAAGATCCGTTAGTAAGAAGTTGGACAAAATATCATCCAAGATGAACAAGTTTTTCTCTAAAGTCAGCAAGAAACTTGGATTATCTTCATCTTCATCATCCTCTAACTAGTTCTATATTTTCATATCATGTCAAATTAGTTTAAGTTTGTTTTAATTTGAGTGTTTATGTAGTTGTTTATGATTAATCATTGTATCACTCTTCCTTGCAATGAAATTGAATTTCCTTTCTGTTATCTAGCTTATCTTATCTCTTGAATAAATGTTAGTATATTATAGAAATATATATACACCATTATTCACAAAATCAATAAGGTCATTAAAATTCACTAGACCATGTCAACATCCCCCCTTGACCATGTCGACATTTACTGGTCAGAAATGACCCTTCATTTTGAGTTTGAAATTTGAATAACTACCTTGTGTCTATTCATTTCAAATGAATTTCTACACCTATAAATACCCATTTCTTCCAGAATTCATTACTGAATATTATTCCTCACCTATTCTATCTCTCATTCTTCTCACAATTTCAAAAAGGGCTAATCCAATTCATAACTTATCCGAGAATCTTGAAGAAACTCTTAATTCATTCAAGAATATTCTCTCGTTCATTCTTCGTACCAGCAACACTTAGAACTGTGTCAAATGCAGATGATCAAGGAGCAAGAAAGACATTTCGAGGCAATTCGATGGATGATTTCTTCTCTGCACAAGGATGATAATGAAGCACATCCTCCTGTCTCTCTCACAAATGACAATGAAAATTGGGATGCCATTAAAGCAGACCCTTTTTTCGGAGAAGAAGGATGGGTGGAAGTTCCCCGTAACGTTTAATTTGTTTGCTTTATTACTTTGTTTGAATTGATTGTTTTGATTGAAATTGGTTGTTTTGATTTGATTTATACTTGGTGTGGTTTGATGATTGTATAAATATACACTAATATATTTATAATCGTTGATTAAATATCATGTCTATAAGTATAGTTATTTCTTAATATATTGTATTATATAGTTTATTAATGCAGGTACTTGAGTACAAGAATGAGGGGGAGTTGTATAGTTTAGTGTTTGTTTGTTTTTGTTGATGACAAAGGGGGAGAAATATAAAATAGGGTAGTTAGGCATTGATTAAGGGGGAGTTATCAGTTTTAAGGGGAGTCAATAGGATAGAAGTAATATGTTATAAACAAAGGTTGTCATCATAAAAAAAGGGGAGATTGTTAGTCCATGAGTTGATGGTTTTGATGACAACAACCTTAGAATAAGATTATAAAATATAAATACTAACAATATAGTTTAGATATATATATATATATATATATATATGTGTGTGTGTGTGTGTATATGCAGGATTTAACCATGCAGGTACCAAGAATGAAGACTGTACAGTATAGAGATTCAAGATATCAAGATTGAAGACTCATGAGTATCAAGATTATCAAGAGTTCAAGATTTCAAGATAAGTATCGAGTCTAGAATTTTGTTCAAACTTCATAATAGCACTGAAATCTTCACTCCATTTTTCTTTTGGGATGTGATGTAGGTCAAGCTATAATTTTCCAAGGCATAAGTCGTGAAGGCATAAGTCGTGACCGACTTAACAGAATTGAAGACATAAGTCGTGACCGACCTAGCGAAACTATAAGTCGTGACCAACTTAGCGAAGCCCTTAAGTCGCCCCAACGACTTGGTGTAACTCGGCAACGACTTAGTGAAGACTTGCGAGTTAACGAGTCCCTTAAGTCGCCTGGACGACCTACCGAGTTACGCAATGAGAAAGCAGAGCAAATTGGTGAAGTGTTAGGTCGTGAACGACCTAACGAGTCAAGAGATAAGTTGTTGAAGCCTGAAGCCGTGAATTCTTATGCCACTTTAATCTAGGCCATTGATTCTGCAAAGCCGCTTGAGATAGATCGCTACTGGAGTATAAGTCGCAAGGTCTTAAGTCGTCCAGAACTTCAGGGTGGCCACGACCTAACTTACACTGGCCGCTTTTCTTAAGTTGTTCAAGAGATAACTCGATAAGTCGCTGCTGTCTTAAGTCGTTGAAGAGTTAGGTCGCATAAAGATACTGCTGAGATGGATGTTAAGTCGTTGTATGGTGTTGTATTGTATTTTCTTAAGTCGCTTGTAAATAAGTCGTATATCATAAGACGATGTGTTGTAATCTGTTAAGTCGTGTACGACCTATAGTAAGTCGTAAGTTGTCTGGTCTTTAAGTCGACTACTTTTAGGTCGTGGTTGTTAGGTCGGCGACGACTCATGTGTTGTACATTTTTGTTTTGCGTGAGTTGTAACTTCTATAAATAGGCCGGTGGTGCCATTTGTAATGGTTGTTGATTTTTGAATAAAATTCTTGTTTGTTAGCTTTGTGCTTTCAATTAAATCGGTAGTTGAGTGTAATCTCCTATCTCCACCTTCGACATTCGAGTGCGCTCGAATCTTCGATCGTTGAAGCCAATTCGCGGAATCAAGTGCGCTTGATCAACGCTCGAAGAATTGTAGATCTCTCTTCACGGTATCGTGCGCGATCAATGTGTCAGAGATAGCTAGAATTCGGTATCTTCGGATCAACGAATTTGGGCATTTCAGTATTTCTCAATCCACCGATTGCTACTTTCATTGAACCACATTGTTTTTGTTTAATCCGCTGCGTCAGGATGGAACCCATTTCTACCTTTTTAGTGGCTTACAAACCCACGACAAGTAGCTTACAAACCTATGACAAGTGGCTTACAAACCCACGAACATCCTAGTTTTGTACAAGTTCTCGAGTCCTGACATGATGAGATATTCTACAGGAAGAAGCTTGCAAAACTACTTCAAAATGATTTTCAAAACTACTTCGGAATGATTTTCAAAACTGATTTTCAAAATGTTTTAGCCTTAAAAATTATCTTTTCAAATGATTTTCAAAAAGATGTTTTAGCCTTAAATATTCTTGTTTTTAAACTTCGTTTATTTTAAACTATCTTTAAAAAATAATATATTTATACTTAGATTTAAATAGAAAATTATAGTAAAATTATATATATATTATTCTCTATATTTATCTATGTATTTTATCTATAGTCAAGTATATTTATAAAGTTTAAAATAGTTTTAATATAAGATAAAGGTTATTTTCAAAGAAAATCAAATCTTCAAAAATTGCTTTGGGATGTCGACATGCCTATGGTGACCATGTCGACATTGTGTCAGTTGAGTTCAAAATTAAAATTTCAAAAGAAGTGTATATTTGCCATAACTCTTCACGAATGGACATGACTGTTGTTCTTCTATAAATAGGGGTTAGTTTCAACGAATTTTTAATCAGTTTTTCTGGTTTTTCACTTCTCTTCTTCTTCCACATTTTATTATTCAAAATCCTATCATTACTCTGCCAAAATCAACATTGAATCTAACTAGATCATCTCTGGTTTGATTCTCTATTACTATCTCAACAAGATCTAAGTGCTATTCAGAGTTATAGGCTTCTTTGTAATCTATCTAGCGAGAAAAGGTGTGATTGTAGCCTTGGAAATCAATCAAGCGAGAAAAGGTGTGATTGTAGCCTTGGAAATTAATTCGGTGAACTTGTCGCCCGTAAATCAAGTATCTCTACCCAAAGGATTGTGATTCTGGAGGGTGTACTTCATAGCCTTGAAACCGAGGGTTGTAATTGTTGAATTGCTTTTGAAAGGAAATCCGTACTTAGTTGTGCGGGACTGGATGTAGGGTAACCCCGAACCAGTATAAAATCCGGTGTGTTCTTGCCTTTACTGCATTTACTTTATTTCTGCATCTGTGTTTGTTTCTATGATTATATCTGTGTCTGAATTTTGCAAACATTTGTGTTCAAATTAACATAAACTCAAAAAGATTTAGTAATTTCTTAAAAACACTATTCACCCCTCTCTAGTGTTATTCCTAGCCTTAAGATCAATATTCCGCATTCCTCTCACATAACACAAATCAGTCACGGATATTCATATCACAAAGGCGGAAACATATATGAATATAACACATAGAAGTTGTAACGACCCAGAATTTTGTATAATGGCTAGTAGAATATTGTAATTGAATGTGCAAAATAGTTGAATATTATAACTAGATATAATGGCTAGTAGATATACAGGTATTATAATGGAATTGAATTGCAAAGATAAATTTGAATTGCTCGACAAAAGGTATGTATTTTAAAATTTCAATATGAGATTTGCTGATTTCTTGTCTAGCCGCTTGGCTTTTTCTTTTCTTTTTGAAATCTGAGAGTCCGTAGGGATGTTTTGTAGTTGTGCCGTGTTAGCCGTGCAAAGGAGACACTGGCGAAATTTTTCGAAAATTTCGAGTGTTAGAAAATTTTGAGAAATTTTGAAAGTTTGAAATTTGAATTTCAATTTAAATTTGAATAGTTAAGAAAACAATGTTGTTTTGAACTTATAATTGAAGTTGGAAATTTAGTTGAATTAATAACGAATCTCTAGTAGAAAGATTTGCTTTGATAAATTGATAAAACTATTTAGATTGTGAAAAATAGTAGACGAGTTAAGGACCATTTTTCCTAACTTGTAATTTCGGGACGAAATTCTTTTAAGGAGGGAAGTTTGTAACGATCCAGAATTTTGAACAAATTTAATTAAAAATATTTAATTAATTTTAAATATTTGAACGATGATTTAATTTGAATCCCAAATATAACTTTGAAACTGACGATTAAATTATAAAATTTAATCTATTATAAGTTGAATAAAATTTGTATCTTCAATTGTAAGCCGAAGGAAAATATTTCAAAAGCTTTTAAAATTTATATTGATGATACTGAAAATAATAGAAGCTTCAGAATCGAATTTAAAACTGTTTTGTTCAGTTTAGAAATTTATATCGTTCAACCGATATTTGAAAATAGCGTTCCGGGGCACAGTCTCGGAATTCAGCGAAACCAGTTCCATTGGGTTCGAAATATTGAATTATTACCAGATTTCAAATTTCGTATTTAACGGAGTTGCCGTGTGACCATACGATATGCAAACGCGTTAAAATAAAATGAAATTCAATTTAAAATTAAAATTTAAAATTTGAAATCTAGTCAATATCATCAGCACGTTATCTCCCCTAAGATTACGCCTAAATTGTTGCCAAAGTTCACGGAACAAATCACGTTTCCTGTCTCCCTCCTTCTATTTTTAAATAACCGATCATCTCAGATTTCAGGAAACAAACGAAAAGCTTTCGTTCGAAATTAAAACAATGGCCGCATACTCATTCCCCTCTCTCGTTCAAGATAAAAATCACGAGCCTCGTTTCAAATTCAATTCAAAACAATGGTCGACCTCCCCTCTCTCAACTAAAAAAAATCACGATGGAGTCGCGTACGCGCGCGCTAGGGCATCTCGATCTAAGATCGTGACTCATGCACGGGGTTCAAGCTGGAGGCGACGAAGGCGGCAACAATGGGAAACGAAGGGAGCGGCGAAGGTCGCAATAGGGTTTCGCGAGAATGGAGGATAAGGTGACGGGTGGTCGCGAACTGGCACGCGGCAATGGAATGGATGGTGGCCGAGGAGGAGTGTCGCACGTGAGGCAGTACGCGCGCGCGTGGGAAGGCGCCTAGGGTTGGGTGGCTCGACCTCGGCAACAGGCGAACGTGATGGTCGACAATGCTGTAGGGCAGTGTCGATGTGGATAGGAGTCGCAGTTTGTGGTCAGCAGAGGAGGAGATTAACAACGAGGTGGTTAGCATTCTGCAATTTTATTTTATCACTTTCAATTTTTGATTTAAATAATTATGTGAAATATGTACAGAAAAGAAAAAAAATCTTACAGTAAAAATAAATTCGGTTAATTACTGGAAAATAATTTGTTAAAGGAATTTAGTTTTAAAATTGTAACCTTTAGTTAAACAAATTTAATTAAAGAAAATCATTTTGAATTTTTAATTTTTTTTAGTTAAAATAAAAATCATAGGTAAATCATGGAGCGATAATTTAAGTGTTCGATTTAACTCAAATATTAATGAATTGAATAAATTATTTATACAAGGTCAAACTGGGAAAACCAAATCAGGATTAAAGTGAATGGCAAACGGAAATAAAAGCTAAGGTGAGATTTTCTCACTCGAAGGAAAAATTTATTTTGCAGTTATTGATTGTTTGGATGTGATATAGTATATGTAGTATTATATATAGCAATATATACATATTGGCATATGTATATATTGGATTGATTGATTTCCCGCATTATATAGCGGATGAGACCCTATTGCGCCGTTAGTAAGCAGATGATTTTTATAAAACCTATATACCGCGATATTCCACCTCGAAGTGGAATGGGTATCGTGCTAACGTCTGTGGATGCAGGGAAACAGGTTGGAGGGATCTAACTGGATTCCTCACCAGTATTTAATTATTTGCAGATATTTGTTGTATATGCTGTTATCATATTGATATATGATATTGAATGTTGTGATGGACTAATTGGTGCGTTGCATCATCGGATCCTATTTTGAAAGTTTAAAAATAACAATGTCGATCTTAAAAGAGATTTTAAAAGTGATTATTTGAAAGTATATGTTTTATTTGACTTTTTTGAATTGATTTACTTTAAATAAATAAACGTTCAAAATTTTAAAGTTATAGAAGTTAAGATGTTTGCGAAATATAACCGAAAGGTGATTTTTGAAATAAATAGTTAAGTAATTTATAAAATAGTTTAAAATTTGGATTTTTGAATTATTCAAAACGATGTATATAAAAGATGTACAAAATTAATATTTATAAATTAAAAGTATTGGAATTTTAAAACGAGTTTTGTAAGTGTAAAAAAATGAAATAATTATAAATTGTGAAGATAGAAAATTTATATAATTCTAAATCGTGAAGATATGAAATTTATAGATTTAAAAATTGTGAAGTTATAAAATGAATGAAATTGTAGAATAAAAGATTTATAAGAAATTTTCTTATAAATTGGATTTTTGCCTTTAAATGGAATATTGATTGAATTGTTAATAAAGAAGATTTATAAATCAGAGTTGTTATAAAATAGAAATAGAATTTATAAACGTTGTTTTATAAATTCGAAATCAATTGAGTTTGATAAATTAAATATAGGAGATTATTAAAGGAGATATATTCACGATTTTAGATAGCGAATTATTATTGAAATAAAATGTATAGAGATGATTGAAATTTGGTTAAGTAAATTATATTCACGATTTTGGACAGTGATTATATTTTTGAATAAAACGGATATGTTTTTGGGAAAATGATGTTCTAAAACAAATTTAACTATTTTAAAAAGACATTTTTAAAATGTATAAAATATCGAAAGCATAGATTTCAACGTTCATTGTTGGAATAGGCGTTTTCGAAAATATAAGGAAATGATGGACTATAACACTGTTGTTATAGTAAATGATTTCCGAAAGGAAATGTTTTTATCTAATATTGGGATTTACATATCTATCTTAATTTCGAATCCCTATACTAGTGATTTTGGGTCGTCGTAACGATGTTTTACGCAACATTCGTTTTGACCCAAATAAATGTATTAAAAGAATATTTTTCTTAAAGAATGAAAAATATACTTAATTTTGATTTAAGTATATCGAATATTTTCAAATGTTGAAAATAAATAATTTGTGAAATACTTATTATTAAATAAGTATGGAAATGTTTTCCAATATGAAATAAACGTTTTGAGAATTATCTTTCTAAAGATAAGTTGAAATTGAATGTTTGAAATCGATTTGAAAATCGTGTATCGGTAGATATTTTGAGATATAAATTCACTATGGAATTTATAAAAGAAATGGAAATTCGTTTTAAAAATAAACGTTGGTTTATTTTTGAAGTGTGGAAAATTTTATATCTAGTAAAGATATTTTGGAAAATAAATAATTTTGGAAAATTATTTGGAATCTGATGATGTTGCACATCTTTATTGATAGTTAAATAACCGACTATCAATAATTACCTTGAATAGGTATTTGTTGTGAATTGGATGAATTTGAATGCCACACTTATTTTTGAAAAAGCGCTCACTATTCGGGTTAGCCGAGAAAGGACCATGGGGTCGTATAACCCATTCCTAATATGTGATACATCGAAATTAATTGCATTTGATGACCGGTGTTGAAGACCGGATATTTTTGAAAACGGAAGGATTACCGTCGAGTTACTGTACATCGACTGATCTCCGATTTAGAGGTTTTATCACCCTTAGTGACGGGAAGTCCGGACGTGATTGAAAATTATCCGAAATTGCAAGGGCTTCGTGAGAAGTGCCTTCGGTTCTGTTCGATCCCGGAACAGACTTGTATGGATTGTGTGTCTGACATTACAGATTGAGATATAAAGCTGATTTCTTTCAAATACATATCTGTTGGTGGCGGAGAATTTATTCTCTTAGCTTAACACCCTTCTCTGAGATGTACGAGCTCAGAGGTTATGTAGTTGAAATTTATCGGCAATATATTCCCAATTTGGTAACGTGGCATACTGAGTGTTGCTGTGAAATGATCGTTGTTTGATCATTTGTTTGATCATTTATCTTTGTGATCATTACTTTGATCATTTGTTGACCCAGGGCATGGCTTTGTGAACAAAGCGTAGCTTTGTGGACGAGACTTCGTCGAGCCTCACACCCCGGAAATGGTCAAAACAGGAAGGATGCAGTAAGGTTCTAGGGAGTAGCGCCCCTTAGTGTATGTCATTCCTTCTGGATAAAGGTGGTATCATGGTATGGAGCCCAAATACTTAACCTATGTGGTTACTGCATTATTATTCTTATGTGGTTGTTGCGAATCGAGGATCCTCGGGAAGATCGGTGATGATCGGGGGATGGCATACGCATGTCAGTAGTTACCTATTTTTGCAGAGGTAACCCGGCCTTGTGTTGGCAGAGATCCGGTTAGGTTCTCGGGACGTCATTCCAGAGGCGTTTCCATGTGGCAATGGGAAGTTCCTTGGCCTGACCATTTGTTGGAAATCCAAAGAAACAATACGTGACTTGTATGGTTTTAGTTGTATTACCTGCTATGGAATGTGGCGGTAACCTGCTATTGAACATAGTAGCTATAGTAGGCATAAGTGTGGAATGCCTATGCTGGCTAAGATTAATATTATACTTTCGAAATGTTTTCATCACTATGCACTAGTAATAATATCAAATGTTTTTTTTAATGCGTATCAAGCATCTTTGACTATCATAAATAGAAATCTCCTTCGATTCTGCGTTTGCATTGTGTGTGTGTGTGCGGGAGGCCTTATGATAGTCTCATTTTCCAAAAAGCATTGCGAAATTGACTTTAAAATCTTCCTGCTGTTTGTTTTAAAAATAACTGTTTTACGATCTCACACCAGTCACCATGACTGACTCGGAGTTTATTGTTTCCCTTCTAAACTCTGGGTGCCCACCAATTTCCACACGGGCAGTCTAGAGTTAGATTATCAGGATATTCTGGATATTCTGGAGCTTTGGAAACAAGCTGGATGGCGAGACGTAGTATTTGTATATGACATTATTGATTCCGCTGTGTATTCTGTATGAGGACAAGTTTATATAACTGTCCATTGTTGTATTGAGTTGTATATTGACTCTGACTGATGTATTGTATAAAACTGATATAGTTCTTTGTTTACAAGACTAGTGATTATTTATTATATTTTAGTTCCGCTGCGAATGTAAGATTCTGATATTGTTTCTGTTCTGATGTTGTTCTGTTGTTCTTCTTTCTTTTTCTTCTATCTTTTCTTCTACCTCTTCTTTTAAACCCCTAAGAATTCGGTTTTCCGGCATTCGTTTGCTCGGCAGTTGATACAGTGGACGTATCAATGTTGGTTTTCGGAAGTCGAAGAATCGGGTCCTTACAGAAGTGTACATCAAAGTAGTGGTCATACAAGATCCACTACAACACAAAAGAATAGGCACAAGTGCTAGACAAAAGAATAAGTATACATCAAGGAGTCTCTATCTCGAATGTATAATAACAAAAACTACTAAGCTAAAGTAATTAGCCAAAAGTCAGGTGATGAACCCTGATAAGAAGTCAAGCAAAAGCACCTGAAATACCTTGGTCTGAGCCGAGTATTATTTAAGAAGAAAATAATAAACGGATCAGCCTAGCTATAAATATCATATAAAATGAGATAGGATAAGAGATATGACAAAAACGTATGATAAAAAAAATGCCATACCGTGACAAGTATACATAAGGTAACAACAAAAATCATACAATATCTCAAATATTCTCAAACACTAAAAAGAATGTCATATTCTTTAAATTATCCACCAAAACACAAATATTGACAAAACATATCAATGCCAATCGCAAAAATCGATGAAACACAAATTCTAGAAATCCATAAATCACAAAAAGGGGAAGGCCTATCACAAACGGGAGCATGAAAACTCACCAACACGTGTATCACAAATGGGTTGCTATCTCATAAAATGAGCCGGAGCTCCTCCAAACAGGGTATAGTTCCCCCTTGCGGGCTATGAGCCAAAGCTCCTCCTATGAGCCGAAGCTCCTCCAAATAGGGTATAGTCCCCCCTTGCGGACTATGAGCTGAAGCTCCTCCTATGAGCCGAAGCTCCTCCAAATAGGGTATAGTCCCCCCTTGCGGACTATGAGCCAAAGCTCCTCCTATGAGCTGAAGCTCCTCCAAACAGGGTATAGTCTCCCCTTGCTGACTATGAGCCGAAACTCCTCCAAACGGGGAACTGTCCCCCATGCGGACAAAGAAACATCGCACATCGCTAGTCTAAATCACCAAAGGATCATCATTGATCGATAAGTGTAAATTACACTAAGCTAGTAAATAAATGAGTTTAGCTTCATGTCCCATAACCACTGGCTTAACTTAAATATTTACGAACAAATTGTAGATTTCCACTCGAAAATTATCATGAGAGTTCAATCGAACAAGTCAAAGAATTAACTGACGAAGTAAACGCAAGTGTTTCATACCACTTGTTTTGTTAAGCCGTTTAATTAGATTTCTCATACGAATGAGGTAAAGGTTTGTATATACTAATAGATTGGAAAACGGTTTAAAAAATGAGCTTCGTATTTAAAAGTAGTGTTGAAATCGTTTTTGTGAAAGAGTTTGAGTATTAACTATTAGTATATAAACCTTCGTATTTTAAAGTGACAAATCACAAAAATGATTGTAAAAACAATCAATCACCGAAAATTCACATACGACAATGTGAATTAAATCCATAAAAATCGATATCAAATCCATCAAATGGATATTCCCAAACATCCAAAGGAAGAAGTCATCAAAGTCGATAATAAGTGATAACAACTAACCAGATCGATAAAAATCGATTAAAAATTGGAAATCCAATCAAAAACAACTAAAATAGGCAAGATTGGCAGTTCCAGACGTTTGAGGTTTAATCCAGACATCTGGATTTGGTTTCTGGAAATATTCTAGAAAACCTCCCAGACATCTGAAATTCCGAAGTAGACATCTGAGACCTAATCAATCGTCTGAACTTATAAATCAAACGTCTGGAATTGATCTCTACCATTTTATTTTCTGTGTGCATATTTTTTTCCTCCAGGTCTATAACCAGACGTCTGGACTTGATACCCAGACGTCTGGTCACCTGGCCTGGGCAACAGTTTGCCTAGGCCATGATGACCAAAACGAATCGGGAGCGATCAGACGAGCAACAAAGACTAGGGATTTATGCCAAGTGACAACCCATCCTTATAGGATCTTCGATACACCCCAAATATCATGTCCAAACATCCATAGTAGGATTTTCATAAAATTGGACTTCAAAACCAAAAATTGGAAAATTCACCAAATCAATTTAAATCAAAAGCAAATGAACATGAATAAATGTTAGGAATTCATACCTAACAACAATGAAAGTTATAGACGTAGATGTGAGTTAAATAACTCACCTTTAAACCCAAAAACAACGAATGAGAAGCTCAAAAACAAAGGAAAGATCAACTACTCTTCAACTTCAACTCTAGAAGCTCCAATCTAAGATCATAAGAAAATATTTCCTAAGTTAGGTTTTAGGAAATTTCTAAAATTGGAGAGAGATTGAGATGGAGAAGAAGAAGATGATGCTTACCTAAGCTTCTCTTTGATTTTGGAGCTAGAATCTTGAATTTCCTAGTAATCTAGGATTTAGGAATTTTGATTTCCCTTCCTTTCCCCTATTTTTACTTTAGCTTGAGTGTGTTAGGAAATGAAATGAATGAAGAGGAGAGGGGGTGGAGTTAGAATATTATGTTGGGTTCTCTTGTTAGGTTATTGGGCTGAAACCCAAACCCAAAGCCCTAAATGAAAATATCAAAGTCTTAATCAACTCCAAACATATTGATGCTTATACTCAAAAAGGTCGCAGACGTCGTTTTGGACTCAATGGAAGTGGTCTGGAGTCCTAATTCGACTGTTTACAAAAAGTAGCATTTTGGACTTTAATCCGACCGACGATGCTATATTTAAATAAAATATTTAAATATATAGTCATAAAATATGCGGGTTGTTACAAAGGGCATTATAAGAACCCGTGTCTAGAGCCAGTCAGGGCAGACAAGGGAAAGGTTTTTGCTGTTGGACCATCATCTGTTAAGCCAACTGCAGCTGAAAAAGGGAAGACTGTGATGGAAGGTACATTTTTGATTAAGAGTATACCAGCTAGGACACTATTTGATACCGGTGCATCACATTCATTTATATTCCAGTGTTTGGTTGATAGGTTATGCTCAGAACCCACATACCTTGTTACTTCCTTAAGGGTTGCAAATCCAATAGGAGGGTATGCAACTCTAGGGATGAGATGTGACCAATTAGAACTTGACTTGTTAGGTCATAATTTTGCATGCAGTCTTTATGTTTTTTATTTTCATAGAGTTCGGAATCATTTTGGGTATGGATTGGTTGAGTAAGTATGAGGCTAGGATATTTTGCCAGGATGGGGAGATATCACTAAAACACCTTGATAGTCATAATCGAATCATATTCTCAGTGGAGAATTCTGACTGGAGTAGTTATGCTTTGTTAAGTGCTATATAAGTGGGAGAAGAGATAAGTCAGGTTTGAATAGCAAGAGATTTTGCAGATGTCTTTGAGCCACTCACAAGACTACCACTGAAACGAGCTGTTGAGTTTCAGATAGATCTTATGCCAGGAGCTAAACCTGTAAGTAGACCACCTAGCAGGATGACACCGACTGAAATGAAGGAACTGAAGGTGAAACTAGTGGATCTAGAAGGAAGGAATTTTATTAGATCAAGCAGTTCGCCTTGGGGAGTGGCCGCGGTATTTGTGAAGAAACCATATGGGTCATTGAGGGTATGTATCAACTATCGTAAGTTGAACGAGAGGACGATTAAGAATAAGTATCCTTTGCCGAGAATAGATGATCTATTTGATCAGTTGTGTGGAGCCAGAGTGTTTTCCCATTTGGATGTGGCGACAGGTTTCCATTAGTTAAGAGTGGAAGAGGATGGTGTTCCTTTGATAGCATTTCAGACTAGGTATGGTTCGTACGGGTGGTTAGTAATGCCATTCGGGTTAACGAAAACATCTGCTTTCTTCGTGGATTTGATGAACCGAATTTTTCGAGAGTACTTGGGTAGGTTTGTGCTGGTGTTTATAGATGACATTTTGGTATACTCTAAGGATGAAAGGGAGCATGCAGATCATCTTAGAGTTGTGCTTGAGACGCTGAAGCAACAACAGCTGAAGGTGAAGTTTTCCAAGTGTCATTTTTGGAAGAAAGAGGTTAAGTTTCTTGGGTACATGGTTTCAGAGAAGGGGTTGTCAGTCGATCCAGATAAGATCAAAGCTGTTAATAATTGGAACAGACCGGAGATGGTGACTGAGATTAGAAGTTTTCTTAGACTAGCTGGCTATTATCGGAGTTCATTAAGGGTTTCTTGCGGATAGCAGCACTTTTGACTGAGTTAACCAGGAAGGATGTGAAGTTTGTCTGGTCCGACAAATGTGAGGAAGCATTCCTTAAATTAAAGCACTTGTTGACCAATGCACCAGTGTTAATAGTCCCAGACGGAAACCAAGAGTTAGTGGTGTATCGGATGCATGCAGAACTGGATTAGGAGCTATGTTGATGCAAAAAAGGCAAAGTGATTGCCTACATTTCACGACAGCTTAGACCACATGAAGTGAGATATCCTACTCATAATTTGGAGTTGGCAGCGGTGATCTTCACATTGATGATTTGGAGGCATTATCTCTTAGGGGAGAGATTTGAGCTATACATAGATCATAAGTCTTTAAGGTACTCATTCTCTCAGAAGGAGTTGAATATGAGACAACAGAGGTAGCTGGAGTTTTTAGCTGCTTATGGTTTTGGTATAGAGTATACTCCTGGGAAAGGAAATAAGGTAGCAGATGATCTTAGTAGAAGACATCATAATGTGGTGTTATCTATGTTGGCAGAATGGAAAGATTTAGAAGCTTTGGCTACTTGTAGTGTGCAATTAAGATCGACTGCTAGTTCTAGTCAGAGTACCGCCGTGGTGTTCTGTTTAGAAGTTCGACCAATATTGATTGAAAGGATTGCTTCTGAGTAGAAGTAGGATCCATTACTAGCTGAGAGGATTAGAAGGCTTGAGGTAGGATTAGAGATCGATGATCTGAAAGGTTTTAGTCTTGACCAGAGGGATGGTTGAGAAAGAAGGGACGCTTATGAGTTCCGAATGTCGAGGACTTGAGGAAAGAAGAATGTCATCGATCCAAATTTACAATTCATCCTAGAGGGACCAAGATGTATCAAGATATGAAGAGGAGCTTCTACTGGGAAGGTATGAAGAGGGATGTTGGCTCGTGGGTTAGGCAGTGTTCAATCTGTCAACAGGTGAAAGCCGAACATCAGAAGCTGAGTGGGTTGCTTCAATCTTTAGAGATTCCAGTTTGGAAATGGGATTCGATATCCATGGATTTTATAGACGGGTTGCCAAGGTCAAATAAAGGAAATGAAAGTATATGAGTAATAGTGGATAGGTTGACCAAGAGTGCCCATTTCATTACAGTTAAGTCAACCAGGACATCATCTGTTTTAGCAAAGTTGTTCATGAAAAACATATTTAGACTACATGGGATTTCTAGTAGTATAGTAAGTGACAGAGATGCTTTGTTTACTAGCGAATTCTGGAAGAGTTTACAGGATGTGTTAGGCACTAAGCTCAAGATGAGTATTGCATATCACCCTCAGACGGATGGGCAGACAGAGAGAGTCAATGAAATACTCGAGGATTTATTAAGAGCTTGTGTATTGGAATTTGGTGGATCTTGGGAATATCACCTATATTTGGTTGAGTTTTCCTATAATAATAGTTATCAGACTAGTATAGGAATGATGCCTTTTGAAGCTTTGTATGGAAGGCCATGCAAATCACCAGCATGTTGGTTGGAGACTAGAGACAGATTAGTCTTTGGTCCAGATTTGGTTAGAGAGGCATCAGAGAAGATTGAGTTGATCCGAGGAAGGATAAAGGAAGCTCAGTCCAGACAGAATAGCTACGCAGATAAGGGGCGTAAAGACCTAGAATTCTTAGTTGGAGATAAGATTTTCATTAAGGTATCACCGATGATGGGTGTGGTACGATTTGGAAAGTCAAGGAAGCTGGCCCCGAGATATGTTGGTCTGTTCCGGATTATATAGAGGATTGGAAAGCTCGCATACAGAGTAGAGTTGCCGAGCAGTATGGCAGGTGTCCATAATGTAATTCATGTGTCTCATCTTCACAAGTATATGCATGATCCATAGACTAATATTCATCCAACAAGGTTGGAAGATTTGATAGTAGAGCCTAATTTGACTTTTGTTACACAACCAGTTCGGGTTGTAGCGAGAGATGAGAAAAGATTGAGGAACAAGACAGTCAAATTGGTGAAAGTTCAGTGGAGCGACAACGAGGACTGTACTTGGGAGGTAGAAGATAGGATTAGAGATACTTATCCTCATCTGCTTTGAGGGTATGTCTATATTAGGTTTATATAGATAGTCACTAGTCAGGTAGGCTAGTATGGTTGTTAGGAGTGGTTCTAGATGATTGCTATGTTTAGTATTTAGCCCTTACAAAATTTCGAGGACGAAATTCTTTAAGGAGGAGAGCCTATAACACCCCTAATTTTTGATAACATTAATCAGGAGATTTAATTAGACAAATTAAATAGAATTATGTAACTAATTAGAGTGATAAGGGGATTGAGATTTGAAAATAAAACTAAGGGCTAAGCTTAATTAAATAAATGGGCTTAAGAATGGTTTATAAGCAAATTAATTTACAGAAGGGTATATTGAGAAATAGCCGCACTACCATAACCCTTATATATATATATCCACGGCTCTACCATCCATTCACGTTCATTTTCATTTTTCATCAAAACGTAAACAAAAGAGAATTTGTCGGCCATTGTTAAGGAAGAAAAAGAAGAGAAAATTCAAATCAAGCTAAGGAATTAAAGCATAGGGAATAAATCTGAATCTCAATCCAATCTCCTTATCCTAATCATGGTGAATAATAATTTATACCATCTCTATTTTGTTTATAATTATTTGTTTTTGGGTTTAAGATTAAATTCGTTTTAATGATGATTTGGATAAAGATATGCTTGGATTTATAACATGTTTGATTTAAATCAAATTGTTCATATATGGATTTATTCAGCTTTTAAGGTAAAACCAATTGTAAATGATTTCGAATGCCATGAGAAAATTTTATGTTATGTAAAACATGATTTTGGGGTTGGGTTTTAATTTAGATACTTTTCCAAGTTATGGAAAGATTATTATGAATTTTCAAAGGAAAATATGGTTAATTGGGTTTAGAAATTTATTTTAGAAATTATATTGAGAATTTGGGTCTGAAATTTAGATATGTTAGATAACATATTAAAAGTGAATTTCTGTAATTTTCAGGGATTTTTCCTAAGTGAATTACTATGAGAATTAAATTATTTTGAAAGGAGGACCTAAATGATTTAATTGTTTTACTTGATGGAAGGGCTTATTTGTTAATTAATCTTGGTTTAGATATGAAATTATGCGACAGTTATTTTGGTAAAGAATTTGCAAAGTTGAGGCAATCAATCATATGCTTACAAGTAAGCAGGTTAGTTAGAAAGTATTTGCTTTAATTGGCATTAAATCGGATTTATCCAGAAAAGTGGGTTCCGCCTCTATTAAAAGCACCTTTCAACCTTATGCTTCCGCCTTCAATCAAGTCGAAACCCCACAAAGCTAAAACCAATACACAAGGTATCAACATGGGTACGTAGTGGATTGGAGGAAGGCGAAAGGCATGGAGTCGAAACATAGTTTCCAATGGGAATGAAACCTTTGCTTTGTTTTTAAATGTTAGCGCTTGCCTTTGTTTTACTAAAGCTTTCGAAGGAGTCGAAACATAAGCTATCGAAAGGGGTTTTCTAAATAGCTTTCGAAGAAGGTTGCCATCTTTCATTTTTAAGTATAAGCTTTCGAATGAGTTCCTTGTTTATAAAACAATGCTTTCGAAATTGGTGGTTTCGACCTAGTCGAAGCCCTGCTGTCGTTCTTTTGCCTTTCGAGTGTATTGAAGTCATAAATGCTTTCAAAGGGTAGCTTTTGTTTTAAAGATGTACTAAGCCGCTTCCTAAATGCTGTCGAAAGGGTTCAAGGGTTTCGAAGGCAATGGTTTCGTAAAGGGGTATCGATGCTAACCTTCAGTGTTTTGCTTAAATGTTTTGAAGCTTTCGAAAGGATGGTACCGACACCATCAAATTTTCCCCAAACAATTTTATATGAAGATTAAGGGTTTTGAAAGAGATACTTTCGGATATATTCACTTTGACCCAAAAGATGTTTTAAAGTAAACCCAATGGTTAAGGGGTACTTTCATTGGTTTCGACGCTATGTTTCTAAGGATTATTATGTAATGTTTTGATACTTTCGAAAGATATATTTTGGTTTCGAAAGAGATGATTTAAAGAGCTTCGAAAGGTTTATATGTAATGTTTTGAAAAGAAGTTTTCTATGCTTTCGAAGGAGGTTATCCAGGGGTTTCGAAAGTAATGTTTTAAGGTTTCGAATGCCTTTGTTTTCAAAATAAATAACCGAATCTCATTTTAAAGGAAAGCCATTGCATAAATAAAGGGTTTTGAAATGATTTTTAGTATGGAGTTTTTGATGAAGTTTTCCTTGATTAATACGTTAAAGGGATTAACCAAGTTATTATGTTTGCTTCTTCATATATTTATATTTTCACATTGTAATGGACCCATAACTGCATTTTGGGGAAGGGCAGAATAGCAGCTAGGTTGACCTAGTAGTAAATATAAATTAAGTTTAACTCCTGAATGAATAGAATCGCAACCAGGAGGTCAGGAAGACCAGAATATAGGATGCTAAAATATTGATTAAAGAAGTTGTCGAAGAGACAAGTTCATAGTAAACCCATGAAAACTGAAATGACCCTCCTTTTACCTCCCTAATTTCATAAGGATTTTTTTTAAGAGATGATATATAGATATATCATTCATTACAAATATATTTCCTAGGGTCATTTTCTTTCTCCAATAAACATAATATATCCAGGATCTTTCACAATATAGAAATATTGTTTAAATCTAAATCATTCCTAACATACATATATGAAGATATCTATGTTATATTCTACTAGAATCAGAGCATGATAATAGGTAAGTAGAAATCCTTTTAAATCTATTAAAATGTTATAATTCCCTGATAAAAGATTAATTATTGTATCCTGATTTTTGACTATAGAATCCACTGGAAACATGTACTTTAGTCTGTTATTCAAATTAAGAAATGATCAAGTAATAATCAGTGGAAAGCAAGCTTTTAATATGGATGATTGTGTTAAAATCTGAATAGTATCAAACTCAGGTTAAAAGAAATTGGATCATAAGTGAACACAAGCAACATCTAGGCGTAATGGAAACGCGCCTAACTTACACATGAGAGGTCACGAGTTCGAGTGCTATGTTGGTCGGTTCAAACCCAATTTTTGTTTTTTTTTCTTTTTATTTTTCTCCTGTTAACATAATTGTCTGAACCTATTATATACTTTGGCTATGAAACATATCTGAAAATTTAATTTAAACCCTTGGTTGCTGGCTTGACCCAGGCTCAAGAAGAATGGCTATGTTAGCCCTATTCTGGTTTGCACTACTTTGTTACAAAATACCTGCTATATTATTTTCTTTTCAAAGCAACTCAAACCCTTTCTATCTGATTTTATTTTTTTTGACTTGAACATGGATTTTCTTATGCCAGTTCTATAGATATACATACAAACCACAAATTCTTTCAATCTCAGATTTTCTACCATTATAGCCTAACTGTTCTTGAAGCTTAAAATTCATTTTTCCTTAACAAAGCATTTAGCAAAACAAAGCACATAGTTCAGCTGAGACATATAAGTTCAACATCTACAAAACAGCAATTAACCATACATTGGTTTCTCAAAGTAATTTTAAACAATAGGTCTTAATCTAGTTCATCATGAAGGTGTAGTTTACTTCAGCAAAGTCTTTAAAAAAACATAGCATCCAAATCTTAAGCAGTTTAACATCCAAAGCCTGATCAAAGCAATTCCTATTTCCCTGCAAAATCACCATGAACTGCCCCATATGAATATGAGACACCCAATGGTGCATAAACACAAAAGGGTCAGACTATTTGTCTGGTATGAATAATCCAACTGAAAACATGATCTCATTCAATTCTCTTTATAAACAAACTTTACATGAATAAGAAACTCAGTATCTTCCTTTGCTTGTTTTTTTATTTTTGAAGCATGTTCCTTCATCTCAGTGTTAACAGATTATTTACACATATAATCACCATGACTTGATTCATAGAAAACAATCATAAGATTCATCCATAAAAAGCACCAAAACAACCAAATTCAAACATCAATTCAGTTATCATCCCCTTTTCAACTTTACTGACCATCAGGGATTTTGCCCAGGCCTCTCCTGAATCTATTCCTAGAATTCATTATCAAATATAACAGGGTCTTTAGCTACTTTCTCTTTTTTAAACACACACTGCCTGGAACATCTCTCTGTTAACCTAGCACACTCAGGCCCCTGGGTATACACATACCATGTGTGAACTTGCAATATTCCCCTTGCCAAGCTATACTTTGGTAGCCCTAAGATCCCAAGTCCTTAGTTAAATTACTAAGTGTTATTATTATTTTTCATAGCAGTGCTAATCCCTTCTGCATCTCACTTCTTAATCAGAGAAATATAAACAATGCAAGCAACATGTATTCATCCAGAGTTTGGTAAGTTATATTCTCAGAAGCAAACATTTTATCATGAAAGAGGGAGGTGACTTCTTAGCACATTATTTTGCCTATGGGTTTCACTGGATCAAGATGTAGGCATATGGTCCTGAGTAATTTTCTAGATATATGTTTTCCCTTACCTCTGGTTCAATCAGATTCATGATCTGGCTAAACCACAAGTATATTTGATTTGGGTATTTCATAAAACATAGAAGCTCAGCACATGTACAACATTGCACTTCTACATTTTCTTTTGTTTTAATTAATATGAGACATAAGCAACAACACAATGTTACAGCCCATATTTCTTTCTACCTTCAGACCATATACCCACTACTTGAATCCGGGGATTTTTATAAACAACTTGTAAAGAAAACTTATAAAAGAATTCACTCAATCTTAAAGCTAACCCATATCTCAGACAAACATTTTAGTTCATGAATCCATGACTCTTATTTTTCTGGGTAAATCAGATAGAGGTTTTACCCTTAAACAAATCATTAACAAACCAAAGTCATCCAATCATAAAACATAACTTGTAAAAGAAAATTAGTTCAAACTGGCTGCCTCAATATTCAGGTCTTAATGCCAAAGTTTTCAGTGAGGTTACTCACCTTAATCCTTCTTCTTCCTATGCCTTATGAACCCCTTTTTAGTCTTCTGCCTTCTCCTATTTTCTCTGGTTTATGCCTTGTATATTTTTCTTTAGGTTAATGAAGAACAAAAATATATGGTCTTACTATACTAGGCCTTTTATATAAATCTTGGCTGTTACTAGGGTTTATGGACTTACCCAATGTCAGTTCTACCCCATCCCAAACATAGCCTGCCTCTGGTTTGATTCAAGAAAATAAAAGGGTATGTGGTCCTTGTCTTCCTTTCCAGCAATTAGTCCCTCTCTTTTAATTTTCCCTGGTCATGTCATATGCATGACTTCTTATTATTATCATTATTTTCTTAATAAAAGAGATTACTGAGAATAGATAAAGTGCTTGTTTAGGGACTCATGCCATTTTCATGCAACTTCTGTTTTCTTCCAGAGATTGATTGACTGTATACATGTATAACCTATGTATACCTAAGCCTTTTATTTTTCTTTCTTTCTTTAAATAATTTTAAGTTTATTTCAGCCTAGCTCTTATTTTCTTTGTACTATATTTTATTTAAAGACAAAATTCTATCTTTATGCATATGTATTTCTAAATCAGTTATTTTATTTTATCTATTAATTTCTGCCAAATTTTGTTACACAGAAATCTGTGTGCATGTGTACACTGTCTTGTGCACATGTACATGTTTTATACTTTGTATCTGCAAATCAATTTCCTATTCCTATATTTTTCCCAATGCAATTTCAAACAAATACAAACTAAATTAAATAAAAAATCAGGGTTATCACATATACCCCTCCTTTTAGGAATTGTGTCCCACAATTCTTTCATACTTAACTTAAGTATCATCTCTTCAGAAAAATGAATTTTTCTGATTTCAAAACCATTTTCAAACCAATCACCTATTAAGCACTATGCATATCAACACAAGATAAAAATCACAATGCATATTCAACCAACACATTCATTAGTATGTGTATATATATATATATATATATATATATTGATTTACCTTTTCTTCAATCAAACAGCTGGGGATAATCATTTCTGATTTTATCCTCCACTTCCCATGTGCAATCATTTGGGTCTAGACTCCATTGTACTTTTACTAATTTAATTTCTTTGTTTCTCAATTTCTTGGTTTCTCTAGAAACTATGCCCACTGGTTCTTTTTCATAGATCATTCTAGGATCAATCTGCACATCCTTAGAGGATTCTAGTATTGCTTCCTTATCATGAACCCATCTTCTTAGTTGAGACACATGGAAGACATCATGCATTGCTCTCATTTCTTCTGGCAATTCTAATTTATAGGCTACTGTCCCTATTCTTTCTAGAATTTTATATGGTCCTATATATCTAGGAATCAACTTTCCTTGTTTCCCAAACCTTAGAACCTTTTTCATGGGTGATATCTTGATGAACACATAATCCCCAACATCATATTGTACTGCCTTCCTTCTTTGATCTGCATATTTCTTTTGCCTATCTTGGGCAGAGGCAATTCTTTTTCTGATCAAGGCTACCTTTTCAGAAGTCTCCTTCACATTTTCTGGTCCTAAGACCACTTTTTCTCCAGACTCATGCCAACTTGAAGGTGATAGACATGGCCTTCCATAGAGAGCTTCAAAGGGGGCCATGCCTATGCTACTGTGATGGGTGTTATTGTATGCAAATTCAGCTAGATATATGTAATCTTCCCAGCTTCCTCCCCAATCCAATACACATGCTCTCAACATGTCTTCAAGCAATTTGTTCACAATTTCTGTTTGGCCATCAGATTGAGGATGGTATGCTGTACTCAAACATAAATCAGTCCCCATTGCCTTGTGAAAACTCTGCCAAAATTTTGAAGTGAAGATGGTATCTCTATCACTTACTATAGTCTTTGGTATACCATGCAGTCTGACTACTTCTTTAATAAACAACTGGGCTAGGGTATTAGCATTTCTTTCTGATTTCACTGGTATAAAGTGGGCTGACTTGGTTAACCTATCAACCATTACCCAAATACTATCATTTCCCCTCCTAGTTCTAGGCAAACCATCAATAAAATCCATTGATATGTCTTCCCATTTCCACTGTGGTATTTGTAAAGGTTGAAGCATTCCTGAGGGTTTTTGATACTCAGCCTTCACCTACTGGCAAACCATACATTTTGATACATAGGTTGCCACTGCACTCTTCATACCACTCCACCAATAATCTCTCTTGAGGTTGTGATACATTCTTGTGCTTCGTGGGTGTATAGTATATTTGCTTTTGTGGTAAGCATCCAAAATTTCTTGCTTCAACTCATCCATTGCTGGAACACATATTCTTTCTCCTTTCTTCAGATGGCCCTGATCATCCAACTGAAAACCTTCTACTGTCTCACCATTTAATATTTGTGTCTTCTTTCCAAATAAAAATGGATCTTGGTTTTGTAGCATTGCAACTTTATTTTTCAATTCTGATCCCAGAGTAATAAAACTTAATTTTCCCATTTCTACCTTCCCACTGCATAAGCTCATGTTTTCTATGTTATCACTTTTTATCTCTGAATCAATTAATAATGATAAAGTGTTAAACTCTTCTATCATTAATCTAGCCACTTTAGCATGTTGTCTACTTAGGGCATCTGCTACTTTATTAGCCTTACCTGGTGTGTATAATATTTCAAAATCATATGAGGCTAAGAGTTCAATCCATCTTTGCTGCCTCATATTTAATTCTTTTTGTGAAAACAAATATTTGAGTGATTTATGGTCTGTATATACTTCAAATTTTGCCCCTAACAAGTAGTGTCTCCATAGCTTAAGGGCATACACTACAGCAGCCAATTCAAGGTCATGAGTAGCATACCTTACTTCACTTGATTTCAACTGCCTAGAAGCATAAGCTATTACCTGATGTTGTTGCATCAACACTGCTCCAAGCCCTTGTCCACTTGCATCAGTATACACCACCAAGTTTTCATTTCCCTCAGGTACTTTAAGAATTGGAGCTTGTACCAGTGCTTCTTTTAATTTCCCAAAGGCATTTTCACATTCCTCAGTCCAAGTGAACACTTGATTTTTCCTAGTCAATCTGGTTAATGGAATTGAGATTTTTGCAAAATCTTTTATAAATCTTCTATAGTAACCAGCCATTCCCATGAATGATCTGACTTCAGTGACATTAGTAGGCCTTTTCCAAGCTTGCACTGCAATGACTTTATTGGAGTCCACAGCTATTCCTTTTTCTGATATAATATGGCCTAGAAAGTTCACTTCATTCTGCCAAAAAGTGCATTTTGAAAACTTTGCTTTCAAGTCTTCCTGTCTCAATTTCTCAAATACTATATGCAAATGGTTCTCATGCTCTCTAACTGACTTAGAATAAATTAGTATATCATCAATAAATATTAATACAAACTTATCCAAGTATTCTCTGAAAATCCTATTCATCAAATCAACAAAATAGGAAGGAGCATTTGTTAAGCCAAATGGCATCACCAAAAATTCATAAAGTCCATATCTGGTGTTAAAGGCTGTATACTTAATGCTTTCCTCTTCTACTTTCATCTGATGAAAGCCTGAAGCTAAATCAAGCATGGAGAATATCTTTGCACCACTCAATTGATCAAAGAGATCATTAATTCTTGGTAAGGGGTATTTATTTTTAACTGTGACTTTATTTAATTCCCTATAGTCAATACATAATCTCAGGGATCCATCATGTTTCTTAACAAAGACTACTGGTGCTCCCCATGATGAGCTACTGGGTCTAATAAAACCTTTTTCTTCTAGTTCAACTAATTGCTTTTTCAACTCCATCAATTCCTTAGGCCCCATTCTGGTTGGTCTTTTAACCACTGGGCTAGCTCCTGGAATTATTCTAATTGAAAATTCAACTGGCCTGTGATTAGGAACTCCTCTTACTTCCCCAAACACATCATCATATTGATTAACTATGGGGATCTCTTCTAATGCAGGCATGGGTTTTTCCTTTGACAATGCAGAAAGGTTGGCTATACTTCTATTTTTGTTTGCCTCACAAAGAACGATTATTCTTTGTCCATCAGAAACCTTCAATGATATGGTGGATGTCTCCATATTTATAATAGCCTTATATCTACTCAACCAATCAACTCCTAAAATAATTCCTATGTCTGGATATTGCAACACATATAGGTTTGACTCAAACACATGTCCTCCTATATTTAATCCCAGTTGCATGCACATCATACCCGTGACACATGAACTACCTATAGGGCTTCTAATTAGCAGTGGTTTATCAACAATCATACAGTTCAATTTTAATTGTTGTGCAATATCATGAGAGATCAATGAGTGTGTAGCCCCTGTATCATATACTACTGTTAAAGGTATTGAATGGATAAGCAAAGTACCTTCAACTTGACCATGCTTTTCAACCTTTGATCCCTCAGCTGCCTTGCCTTTCCCTTCCAAAGCCCCTAATTTTCCTTGCTTAAAATCTGGGCAGTTCCTCTTTATGTGACCTTCCTTCCCACAATGGTGACAATTGAAGGATGCTGGTCTAGGATTGGTGCACCTATTTTTCATGTGCCCCTCTTGTCCACAGTTGTAACAAGTGATCCTCTTCTTAACTTCAGCAGTTCTAGCTTCTTCTGGTTTCTTGGTGGAAGTTATGTCTGTTTTCTTTTTATCATAAGGGTGAAATTTACCCTTTCCCTTCTTGTTTTGATTATTTTTGAATGCCCTGAAATTCTCTCTAGCTTTATCATGTTGTTCAATGCTCAGAGTCAAATCCAAAACTTGATCAAAAGTTTTATCCTTATATGGTAGCATGGCTCTACTAAGGCTAGAGTTCAACCCTTGGATATATCTGCCATTCTTAGCTTCCTCAGTAGTGATGAGCACTGCACCATACTTTGCCAATGATTCAAACTTCTGAGTGTACTCAGTGACACTCATAGTCCCTTGCCTCAATTTGATGAATTCCTCCAGTAAAGATTCCTTAGCTGATGCAGGGATAAATCTGCCTTCCAACATTGCTTTAAACTGATCCCATGTTACTTCTCCTTCAGGTCTTCCAGCTATGATAACCTCCCACCAATCCAAAGCTGCTCCTCTCAATTGCCTGGATGCAATTTGCCTCTTCCTTTGGTCTTCAACTTGCATGTCTGCAAAGGTTCTTTCCAAAATTCTAAGCCAATTTTGAACTCCCATAACTCCTTCTGTGCCATCAAAGGTTTTGCCTCCAAGATTGGTAAAAGTCTTGAGTAGTTTGGAAAGTTCCTCATGTGGATTTTCCTGCCTGTTGCCTACTCCATCTCTTATGGCCCTCATGAATTCTTGCACATTCACCATGGGTGGTTCACTTGTTCCTACATTTTGATGTCTGGGTCCTACCATAGCTCTATGGATATAACACTTAGGTTAGTCTGTTTTGCCTAATGCTCTATAGATTAATTCATTTTAATTTATCACTTATTCTATCATAATAGATATCAATAGTGTAAATAAGAAAAAAAAAACAAAACATCCAAAGCAGTAAACACTTCTATACATCCAATGCAAACAAATTCATACAAAAATTTTTGCTATGCTATTTAACAACATAGCTCTGATACCAACTGAAATGACCCTCCTTTTACCTCCCTAATTTCATAAGGATTTTTTTTTAAGAGATGATATATAGATATATCATTCATTACAAATATATTTCCCAGGGTCATTTTCTTTCTCCAATAAACAGAATATATCCAGGATCTTTCACAATATAGAAATATTGTTTAAATCTAAATCATTCCTAACATACATATATGAAGATATCTATGTTATATTCTACTAGAATCAGAGCATGATAATAGGTAAGTAGAAATCCTTTTAAATCTATTAAAATGTTATAATTCCCTAATAAAAGATTAATTATTGTATCCTGATTTTTGACTATAGAATCCACTGGAAACATGTACTTTAGTCTGTTATTCAAATTAAGAAATGATCAAGTAATAATCAGTGGAAAGCAAGCTTTTAATATGGATGATTGTGTTAAAGTCTGAATAGTATCAAACTCAGGTTAAAAGAAAGTGGATCATAAGTGAACACAAGCAACATCTAGGCGTAATGGAAACGCGCCTAACTTACACATGAGAGGTCATGAGTTCGAGTGCTATGCTGGTCGGTTCAAACCCAATTTTTGTTTTTTTTTTCTTTTTATTTTTCTCCTGTTAACATAATTGTCTAAACCTATTATATACTTTGGCTATGAAACATATCTGAAAATTTAATTTAAACCCTTGGTTGCTGGCTTGACCCAGGCTCAAGAAGAATGGCTATGTTAGCCCTGTTCTGGTTTGCACTACTTTGTTACAAAATACCTGCTATATTATTTTCTTTTCAAAGCAACTCAAACCCTTTCTATCTGATTTTATTTTTTTTGACTTGAACATGGATTTTCTTATGCCAGTTCTATAGATATACATACAAACCACAAATTCTTTCAATCTCATATTTTCTACCATTATAGCCTAACTGTTCTTGAAGCTTAAAATTCATTTTTCCTTAACAAAGCATTTAGCAAAACAAAGCACATAGTTCAGCTGAGACATATAAGTTCAACATCTACAAAACAGCAATTAACCATACATTGGTTTCTCAAAGTAATTTTAAACAATAGGTCTTAATCTAGTTCATCATGAAGGTGTAGTTTACTTCAGCAAAGTCTTTAAAAAAACATAGCATCCAAATCTTAAGCAGTTTAACATCCAAAGCCTGATCAAAGCAATTCCTATTTCCCTGCAAAATCACCATGAACTGCCCCATATGAATATGAGACACCCAATGGTGCATAAACACAAAAGGGTCAGACTATTTGTCTGGTATGAATAATCCAACTGAAAACATGATCTCATTCAATTCTCTTTATAAACAAACTTTACATGAATAAGAAACTCAGTATCTTCCTTTGCTTGTTTTTTTTTGAAGCATGTTCCTTCATCTCAGTGTTAACAGATTATTTACACATATAATCACCATGACTTGATTCATAGAAAACAATCATAAGATTCATCCATAAAAAGCACCAAAACAACCAAATACCAACATCAATTCAGTTATCATCCCCTTTTCAACTTTACTGGCCATCAGGGATTTTGCCCAGGCCTCTCCTGAATCTATTCCTAGAATTCATTATCAAATATAATAGGGTCTTTAGCTACTTTCTCTTTTTTAAACACACACTGCCTGGGACATCTCTCTGTTAACCCAGCACACTCAGGCCCCTGGGTATAAACATACCATGTGTGAACTTGCAATATTCCCCTTGCCAAGCTATACTTTGGTAGCCCTAAGATCCCAAGTCCTTAGTTAAATTACTAAGTGTTATTATTATTTTTCATAGCAGTGCTAATCCCTTCTGCATCTCACTTCTTAATCAGAGAAATATAAACAATGCAAGCAACATGTATTCATCCAGAGTTTGGTAAGTTATATTCTCAGAAGCAAACATTTTATCATGAAAGAGGGAGGTGACTTCTTAGCACATTATTTTGCCTATGGGTTTCACTGGATCAAGATGTAGGCATATGGTCCTGAGTAATTTGCTAGATATATGTTTTCCCTTACCTCTGGTTCAATCAGATTCATGATCTGGCTAAACCACAAGTATATTTGATTTAGGTATTTCATAAAACATAGAAGCTCAGCACATGTACACCATTGCACTTCTACATTTTCTTTTGTTTTAATTAATATGAGACATAAGCAACAACACAATGTTACAGCCCATATTTCTTTCTACCTTCAGACCATATACCCACTACTTGAATCCGGGGATTTTTATAAACAACTTGTAAAGAAAACTTATAAAAGAATTCACTCAATCTTAAAGCTAACCCATATCTCAGACAAACATTTTAGTTCATGAATCCATGACTCTTATTTTTCTGGGTAAATCAGATAGAGGTTTTACCCTTAAACAAATCATTAACAAACCAAAGTCATCCAATCATAAAACATAACTTGTAAAAGAAAATTAGTTCAAACTGGCTGCCTCAATATTCAGGTCTTAATGCCAAAGTTTTCAGTGAGGTTACTCACCTTAATCCTTCTTCTTCCTATGCCTTATGAACCCCTTTTTAGTCTTCTGCCTTCTCCTATTTTCTCTGGTTTATGCCTTGTATATTTTTCTTTAGGTTAATGAAGAACAAAAATATATGGTCTTACTATACTAGGCCTTTTATATAAATCTTGGCTGTTACTAGGGTTTATGGACTTACCCAATGTCAGTTCTACCCCATCCTAAACATAGCCTGCCTCTGGTTTGATTCAAGAAAATAAAAGGGTATGTGGTCCTTGTCTTCCTTTCCAGCAATTAGTCCCTCTCTTTTAATTTTCCCTGGTCATGTCATATGCATGACTTCTTATTATTATCATTATTTTCTTAATAAAAGAGATTACTGAGAATAGATAAAGTGCTTGTTTAGGGACTCATGTCATTTTCATGCAACTTCTGTTTTCTTCCAGAGATTGATTGACTGTATACATGTATAACCTATGTATACCTAAGCCTTTTATTTTTCTTTCTTTCTTTAAATAATTTTAAGTTTATTTCAGCCTAGCTCTTATTTTCTTTGTACTATATTTTATTTAAAGACAAAATTCTATCTTTATGCATATGTATTTCTAAATCAGTTATTTTATTTTATCTATTAATTTCTGCCAAATTTTGTTACATAGAAATCTGTGTGCATGTGTACACTGTCTTGTGCACATGTACATGTTTTATACTTTGTATCTGCAAATCAATTTCCTATTCCTATATTTTTTCCAATGCAATTTCAAACAAATACAAACTAAATTAAATCAAAAATCAGGGTTATCACAAAAACTATGTATAAAAAGAAGTTGTCAAGGAGACAGGTTCATAGTAAACCCATGAAAACTATGATTAGAAAGAGTTATTGGCAGGGGCCAATAGGTTTCTAGTGAAACCATGAAAACTATATCCGGATTAAGTTATTGACAGATGTCAATAGGTTCCTAGTCAACCCATGAAAACTAGGATAAGAAGGAAGTTATTGGAGTTACCAATAGGTTCAGGGAGAACCCATGAAATAATGATGTTATTGGTAGGGGCCAATAGGTTCTTAGTGATCACATGAAAACTATGAAATATGACGGGGAGTCCATAAGTATTAAACAAGTTATTAGTTAGCCTATGAAAACTAATAGGTTAATAGTTACCATAGAAACTATAACCAAGACAGATAGTAAAAAAAAATGAATGGGGATAGGTAATCCTGAATTGATTTACTTGTTTGCATATCATCATATTATGTTGAACTACTATGTCTTAATCATTATGGATGTAGGAGCACAGTATATGGATTTATAAAGGTTTTAGGATACTAGTGAGGAGAAAACCCATTCCGCTAAGCGGCGTGATCTCTCTAGATATCTAAATGGTTTGAGAT
This sequence comes from Allium fistulosum, assembly GCA_030737815.1. Classification (NCBI taxonomy): domain Eukaryota; kingdom Viridiplantae; phylum Streptophyta; class Magnoliopsida; order Asparagales; family Amaryllidaceae; genus Allium; species Allium fistulosum. The sequence goes on along the minus strand of CM060903.1, from coordinate 1,283,328,786 downwards.
GGTAGATTATTATTCATACCAGGCTTTATGTCTGACTCGATGTTTATGTTTTCCCCTTAAACTCTCGGGTACTCAATTGATTTTGAGTAGGTTGAGAGTTGAGGTTTTCAGGTACCTCTTTAGACGAATAAGCTTCCGGAGACGTGCAAGAGGCATGATAACTATCTAGAGTTCTCTTTTATTTTGATTCCGCTGTGTTGTTGTTGTAAAGGCAAAGTTGTTAAATTTCCTATATATACTCTGATCATCCAAGGGGGAATCTTCATATGCCGCTCTTGGCGTATGTTGTAATAAATATATATTCTCTGAACGTGGTTCTCGTATTGGGATAATGAATTTGAAATGTTTTGAAATAGAATGAGAAAGATGTTTATTGATTATTAAATTTTTCCATATCTATGTGTTTCTGTTATATTAATGTATCTAACATTACCATATCTGGTCGCCAAGGATTAATAACTATGGATGACTGCAGCATCCGTAGGCGTTAGTTTTGGGCCTCCAAGTGGGGGATGTTACAAGAACGTAGTCTTTAGTCTTGCTTAAGTAGCACAAAATTCGTTTCACTGCCTGCAAATGTGATTCGTTGAGATTTGCTTGAAATCGTACACAAGCATATACTCATCATTATATCTAGACGATTGGTAGTTAAATAAAGTAAGGATCCGATTATACTTCAATATAGTTTTTGGTCAACACTTTTGCCATTTTCATCTCGATCGAGATGTACCGTGGTGCTCATAGGAGTTTGTTTAGCAAAAGTGTTTTCCATACCAAAACGTTTTATAAGATTATTACAATATTTTTCTTGATTAATAAAAATTCCATTATTTAATTGTTTAATTTGTAAACCAAGAAGATATGAAAGTTCTTTCATATGAGACATTTCAAATTCTCTTGTCATTATATTTGAAAATTCTTAACAAAATTTTTCGTTTGTGGAACCAAAATTAATGTCATCTACATAAACTTGTATGATTAAAATGTCATTTTTATCTTGTTTTATAAATAAAGTTTGATCTACTTTTCCAATTTTAAAACCAGAATTTATAAGATAACTTTTAAGACGATCGTACCAAGCACGAGGTGCTTGTTTTAAATAGTATAAAGCTTTCTTTCATTTATAAACATGGTCTGGAAATTTTTCATGTGTAAATAAAGGTGGTTGTTATATATATATATTTTCTTTTATAAAACCGTTTAGAAAAGCACTTTTTACGTCCATTTAATATAGTTTAAAGTTATGAAAACATGCAAATGATAATAAAATTCGTGTTGCTTCTAGTCGAGCTACTGGAGCAAATGTTTCCTCGTAATCTATTCCTTCTTCTTGATTGTAGCCTTGAGCGGCTAATCTAGCTTTGTTTCGAATAATATTCCCTTACTCATCGGCTTTATTTTTGTATACCCACTTAGTACCGATGACTGATTGATCACTAGGTCTAGGAACTAAGTCCCAAACTCCGTTTCATTCAAATTGATTTAATTCTTCTTGCATAGCTATAGTCCAGTAATCATCAGTTGAGGCTTCTTTAGCATTTTTGGATTCAATGTTCGATAGGAAAGCTACATGACCCATTTGATTTAATTGATTTTGAGTTCTTACGTTAGTATTTACTTCTCCAATGATATTTTCAATTGGGTGATTTCTCAGAAGTCTTGGTGGAGTTCGAATTTCATTTTCATTTGGTAAATTGTCGTTTTTATTTTCAACATTATTTTCAATATTTTCAATATCATCTTCTATGATATTTGATTTAGGAATTGTTTCTTCATCTTCTTTTTATTATTAAATATGCAATTTTCATTGAATGACACATGAAGTGTTTCTTCAATTATTTTAGTTCTTTTATTATAAATTCTATATGCCTTGCTTCATTTCGAGTATCCAATAAATATTCCTTCATCGGATTTTTGATCGAATTTACCAAGTTGGTCTTTTGTATTTAATAGAAAACATTTTGAGCCAAAAACTTTAAAATATGATATATTAGGTTTCCTTCCATTAAAAAGTTCATATGGGGTATGTTTTGTTAATGGTCTAATGAAGACACAATTTAAAACATAACAAGCAGTTGCTACAGCTTCTGCCCAAAAATGTTTAGGTATGGTGCTTCCATTTAATAAAGTTCTAGTGCATTCTTGAAGTGTTTTATTTTTCCTTTCTACAACTCCATTTTGTTGTGGAGTTCTGGTAAATGAAAAATTGTGAACAATTCCTTTCTTATTACAATATTTTTCAAAAATATCATTATCAAATTTTCCACCGTGATTGCTTTGAATGTTTTTTATTTTTATATTCTTAATATTTTGAGTTTCTTAGCAAAGATTTTAAAATTTTCAAAAGTATTTATTTTGTTTTTCATAAATATTGTCCAAGTGTATCTTGAAAAATCATCTACAATTACAAAAACATATCTATTATGATTTATATTGTACTTAAGTTGGTCCAAAAAGATCTAAATGTAATAACTCAAGTGGTTGTAGCGTAGAAACTATTTTCTTTGATTTAAAAGAAGATTTGGTTAATTTTCCCAACTGGAAAGCATCACAAATACTATTTATTTTAAAATTCATTTTTGGTAATCCTTTTACTAAGTTATTCTTAGATATTTTGCTTATAGCTTTAAAGTTTATATGACAAAATCTTTTGTGCTATAACCAAGGATCATTTTCTTTGGCTACTAGACACATATTTATGTTATGATTTACTTGTATATTTAAATATGTATATATTTCGTTCTCTAGTGCCTTGAAAAATTAGAATTTTGTTTTGATCAAACACGTTACATTTATTTTCAGAAAAATATATATTAAAACCTTTATCTCATAGTTGACTTATACTAAGCAAATTATATTTTAATTTTTTAACTAGTAAAACATTTGTAATAAGAGTTAAGTTAGATGTACCGTCATTGCTCACATTGCCTTTGTCGATGATATAACATTTGGAATTATCTCCAAACGTGACAGATCCTCCACCTGAGTAGATAATGTTAGTTAGCATATCTTTGTTTCCTGTCATATGTTTTGAGCAACCACTGTCAAGTATCAACTTTCCTCTTTTCTTAGTTGGTACCTGCAAAAAATATAGAGATGACGTTGGTACCCACCTTTTATTAGGGTCCTAAGAGTTAGATCTTAGGAAACCAAACTCATGAGGGTTTAGAATTCCCTCTATAAGTAAAATTTTCATTTTTATGAATAGAACTTATAAAAGACTTAATATACTTATTTCTGGTTGAATTATTATTAGTTTTTAGTACCCAAATTTTTATAGTATTTATGTTGTTGATAACCTTCTTTTGAGTGAAAACTTTTGGTTTTGCTTTTACAAAATTCTTATGTATATTGTAATTTTTATATGGTGAATCATTCCTCTTTGAACTAGATTTTGAGGAATTTGTATATCCTAGCCCTTTCTTATTAAAAGTAGTTTGAGAGTTATTAATAATCTTAGAAAGATTTTCTCTACCCTTATTAAAGTTAGATACATTTTTAGTAATATTTTCTAACTCAGTTTTGAGACTGGTATTGTTTAATTCAAGAATTTTGACATTTGATTTTAAATCATGGTTTTCTGAAGCTAATGTCGTATTCTTTTCTTTTTGAACTTCAATTCATTTGATAGCATAGTGAGTTGAGAAGATACGTTAGACAAAGTTCTTGTGTTTTAACAAGTTCTTGTTCTAGAATTTTCTTTCCATCTTTGAGCATATCAACTTCTATTTCACTTCTGTTTAATTTTTATAAAGCATCATTATACTTTCTTTTAACTTCTTTTAGTTTATCCAATAGCTATGTATTTATATCTATTAAATCATCAAAAGTTAGATCACTTACATCGTTAGATGAAGACATAAAGTAGACATTTGCTTGTTCAGAATCACGTTCGGTGTCACTATTTGATGATGAAGACAATTCTGAATCATCCCATGTAACAGAGAATGCTTGCTTCTTCTTATAATTGTCCTTTTTATTCTTGTACCTGTCTTTCTTTCGATCAGGACGGTCCTTCTTTATGTGACCTTTCTTATGACATTCATAACACTCGAGATTTGAAGTTGATGGTTTGTTGGTATTGTCTCTTCTGTTGTTTTCGAATTTCTTGTTCTTTCTAAATTTCAAAAACTTTTTGAAATTCTTTGCTATAAATGCCATGTCATCTTCATCTGAGTCTGTTTTTTTCTTGTTTAGCCTTAAAAGCAATATTCTTTCTATCTTGGGCTTGATCTCGTTTTGTCTGCAAATTTACTTTATATGATATGAGATTTCCTATTTACTCTTCAGAATTGATGGTACAAAATATCCTTAGCTTCTTAAATAGCTAAGACTTTTCGTTTCCATTCATCCGTTAAAAAGTTTAGGATTTTCGAACAATATCAAAATCAGTATATTTTTCTCCTAATGCTAATAGTGAATGATATATGTCTTGGAATCTAAAATACATATCATTTATAGTTTCATCTAGTTTCATTCTGAAATTTTGAAACTAATTTCTAAGCATAGAAATCTTTCTTTATTTAACTTTGTTTGTTCCTTCGTGTGTAACTTTAAGAGTTCGCTAGATTTCATAAGCAGTTTTACACATGCTAACTCTATTAAATTCATTCTTATCTAAAGCAAAAAATAACATATTCATGGCTTTTGTATTTGAGGTAGCACCTTTTTTTGTGTTTGACCATTGTGCATATGGTGTAGTAGGTATAGTGTATTCATTTTGAGTGATATTCCAAGTATCATATCCATTTGCTTGCATATAAATACTCATGCGAGTTGACTAATAGTTGTAATTCAAACCGTTAAATAGTGGTGGTCGTTCAGTGGGTTGACCTTCAATAAAACTTATGCTAGTGTTATTTTCCAAATTAACTGAATATCGAATAACTATGTTATGGTTATATGATGACCAATGCTCTGATACCAAGTGAAAGTGACAAAGGATCGTATAATATGGAATATTAACTAAGTTATCTACTAGTGCGAAATATAAATGTAAAAGTGAATAATAAAATAAATAACACCAGACATTTTTATACAACTTCTTGTTCTACGTCCAGTCCCAGACTCCTTCGGGATTTCAACTATAAACCTTCACTTGACCCGAAGGAACAGGTATTACACCGCCTAAGCAACCAAACATGACTTCTACCGCCTAAGCAACAGAATAGGACTTCAACCGCCTGAGCAACCGAACATGAACTTTTAATACAAATAATAAAATTTCTTCTCACTGAGTATGCTCTTGAGTAGCACTGATAAGTCAATAACGTACACCCTTTCTATAATGTAACATCCCCTTACTTGGAGACTCAAAACTAACTGCTCCGGATGTTGTAGTCATTCATCGTTATTAATCCTCGGCAACCAAATACGGTAGTGTTAGATTCATTGATACACAAAAACACATGAATATGGAAAAAAATTAAACTTCAAACAAAACCACATTTCATTCAAAAATATTTCCAATTCATTACATAATCCCTAATTCGCAAATCACGTTCAGAGAAAATATATTTATTACAACGTACTCCAAGAGCGACATATGAAGACCCCCCCATGGATGATTAGAGTATATACATGCAATATAACAACTTTGCCTTTACAAACAACACAGCAGAATCAAAAGAAAAGAGAACTCTAAATAGCTATCATGCCTCCTGCACATCTCCGGTAGCTTATTAGTCTTAAGAGGTACCTGAAAACCTCAACTCTCAAACTACTCAAAATCAATTGAGTACCCGAGAGTTTAAAGGAAAACATAAACTTCGAGTCAGACATAAAGCCTGATATGAATAATAATCTACCATCACAAATCATTAGATATCCAGTGAGACCACGCCGCTTAGCGGAACAGGTTTCCCCTCACTAGTATCCCCAAAAACCTTTGTAAAATCATATACTGTGCTCCTGCATCCACAATGGTTAAAACAATTCAAAACAGTATAATATGATGATATGAAAAACAAATGAATTTATTCTGGATTACCCATCCCCATTCATTTTAGACTATCTGTCTCAATTATAGTTTCTAGGATTACTATTAACCTAATAGTTTTCATGGGCTGACTAATTACCGGCTAAACATTTAAGGACTCCCTGTCCATTTACATAGTTTTCATGGGATCACTATAAACCTATTGGTATCTCTAATATCTTACTCTTATCCTAGTTTTCATGGGTTGACTAGGAACCTATTGACAACTGTCAATATTTCATCAAGATATAGTTTTCATCGGCTAACCATAAACCTACAGGCCCCTGCCAGTATCCAATCATAGTTTTCATGGGCTTACTATGAACCTGTCAATCTGACATCTTCTTTTACACATAGTTTTCATGGGCATACTATGAACCTGTCTATCTGACATCTTCTTTTATACATAGTTTTCATGGGCTAACTGTGAACCTGCCTATCTAACATCTTCTTTTATACATAGTTTTCATGGGCTAACTATGAACCTGTTGGCCCCTGCCAATATCTTTTCCTATACACAGTTTTCATGGGCTTACTAAGAACCTATTGGCCCCTGCCAATATCTTTATTTTATATTTTAGCATCCTATACTCTGGTCTCCCTGACCTCCTGGATGAAATTCTACTCATTCAGGAGTTTATTCAATTTATATTCACTACTGGGTTAACCTAACTGATTCTTCTACCCTTTATTCCCAAAATGCAGTTATGGGTCCATTTAAAGTGAATATATTCATATTAGAAGAAGCAATATAACAACATAGCAATACCACTCCTGTGGGTTTAATATAAAACATGGTTAATTCCTTTAACCTATTACTTTATCAAAGAAAGCTTCTTCTCAAAACCATTATAAAAACTCCTTTATTTTAGCCATGGGTTTTTCCTTTAAAAATAGAGTTTGGGTTATAAAACTTTTCGATACCTTCGAAACCTAGCTTTCGAATTCATAGGATGACCTCCTTCGAAAGCCTTTAAAAATCTATCTTCAAAACATTAGGCTCCTGCCTTATAATACTTTAGAACATTCCCTTCGAAACCTTTCGATTTTAGTAGTATTAATATTAACCTTTAGAAGCTTAGCTTCGACACCAAATGAAAGTACCCCTTTCGATGCCATTGAAAGTAACCCTTCCGAAATCATTGAAAGTACCCCTTTTGAAATCATTGGGTTTATACTTAAAACATTATTTGGGTCAAAGTGAGTAAAGGCGAAAGCAACTCTTTCGAAACCATCCTTTATTATATAAAAATATTGGGGAAAACTTGATGGCGTCAGCACCATCTCTTTCGTAAGCAAAAAACGTCTGGGTAAAACATTGGAAGGTTGGCGTCGAAACCCCTCTCGAAACCATCGCCTTCGAAGCCCTTAACCCCTTTCAAAAGATATAGGAAGTGGCTTTAGCTTATAAAACAAATTACCCTTTCAACGGTATTGATATCTTCAACTCCATTAAAAGGTTAAAGAACGGCAGCAGGATATCAACTAGGTCGAAACCCCTTCTTTCAAAACATTCTTTCATAAATAAAGGAACCTAGTCGGAAGCATTCTTAAGTTAACGGCAACCCTTTCGAAACCCTTTAAAAACTCTTTCAAAACCATATGCTCCGACTCTATCGAAGGCTAAAACAAAACAAAGGCATGTGTTTTCTTTTAAAAATAAACCAAGGTTTCGACTCCTTTGGAAGCTATGCTTTCGACACCTTAACTTCCACCTTCTTCCAATCCACTACGTACCATCTTAGTGATACCTTGTGTATTGGTTTCGGTAGGGTAGGTTTCGACTAAGATAAAGGCAGAAGCTTCTATGTCGAAAGGTACTTTCCAAAGAAGGCGGAACCAAATTTCTGCGTAAACTTGGTTTAGTTCTCTATAAAGTAAACTTTTCTCTAACTAACCTGCCACGTGTCAACACCAGATTGGTTGCCTTAAATTTTCAAATTCTTTTTCTAAAAATAACTGTCGCTAATCCAGATCTAAACCATGGTTAAGTTAATCAATAAAGTCCTTCCAATTTTTTCAAAGAAGTCCCCCTTCTAAAACAATTAATTTCGCATAGCGAATCACTTTGGAAAAATCCCTATAAATTCCAGAAATTCACTTTAATCATGTTATCTAACATATCTAAATTTCAGACCCAAATTCTCAATATATTTTCCAAAACAAATTATAAACCCAAGTAACCATATTTTCCTTTTGAATATTCATAATAATCTATCCATAGCTTAGAAATTATCAAAATTGAAATCCAACTCCAAAATCATGTTTCTCATAACATAAAATTTTCCCATGTCATTTAATCATCATTTAATCTCGGTTTTGACCTAAAACCGTATAAAAACTCCTTTAAACAATCTTGTTTAAATCAAATAAATCATAAATCAAGCATATCATCATCTGATATATCATAAAAATGAATTAACCCTTAAATATGAAAATATATAATTTAAAACAAAATAGAGATGGAATTCTTATTCACCTTGATTTAGATAAGGAGATTGGATTGAGAATGATTTCCCCTAAGCTTGATTCTCTAGCTTTAATTTGATTTTCGTCTTCCTCTTAATGGCCGACCGTTCCTATGCTTTTTATTTTCGTTTTAAAAAATGACGTGAATAGGAAGTAAGATAGTGGGAACGAAAATATATATGGATAAGGGTCTTTGGGCGGCAATTTCCAATTATACCCGTATGTAATTTGTTTAACCTAAAACCATTCTTAAGCTCATTAGTTAGTTTGTTAGGCACAGCCTTAATTAATTAATTCAAGTCTCAATCCCCTTATCACTTAACATTTACATTATTCTATTTAATTTATCTAATTAAATCTCCTGAATAATGTTATAAAAAGTTAAGGGTGTTACAGGCTCCCCTCCTTAAAGAATTTCATCCTCGAAATTCAGTAAGGACTAAATACTAAACATAGCAATCATCTGTAACGACTCCTAACAACCATACTAGTCTACCTGACTAGGAAATATCTATATAAATCTAATATAGACATACCCTCAAAGCAGATCAGGATAAGAATCTTGAATCCTGTCCTTTGTCTCCCACATACATTCTTTCTCGTTGTCACTCCACTGAACATTCACCAACTTGACTGTCTTGTTCCTCAATATTTTCTTATCTCTCGCTACAACCCGGACTGGTCGTCTAACAAAAGTCAAATCAAGCTCTTCTACCAAGTCCTCCAACTCTGTCTGAGGAATGGTAGCCTCTGAATCATGCACATATTTGCGAAGATGAGACACATGAAATACATTATGGACACCTACCATACTGCTCGACAACTCAACTCTATATTTGAGCTTTCCAATCCCGTCTATAATCTAGAATGGATCAACATACCTCGGTGCCAGTTTCCATGACTTCCCGACCGTACCACACCCTTCATCGGTGATACTTTAATGAAAACTCTGTCTCCCACTGAGAACTCTAGGTCCTTACGCCTTTTTTCTGTGTAACTCTTCTATCTAGATTGAGCTTCCTTCATCCGATCTCGGATCGACTCAATCTTCTCTAACGCCTCCCTTACCAAATCTGGACATAAGACCAATCTATCTCCAGTCTCCAACCAACATGCACAAGATTTGCATGGCCTTCCATACAAAGCTTCAAAAAGGTGCCATTCCTATGCTAGTATGGTAACTATTATTATAGGAAAACTCAATCAAATGTAGGTGATCCTCCCAAAATCCACCAAAGTCCAACACACAAGCTCTCAACAAATCCTCGAGCACCTTATTGACTCTCTTTGTGTGCTCATCCGTTTGTGGGTGATATGCAGTACTCATCTTGAGCTTAGTGCCTAACACATCCTGTAGACTCTTCTAGAATTCGCCAGTGAATAAAGCATCTCTATTGCTGACTATGCTATTAGGAGCTCTATGAAGTCTAACTATGTTCTTCATGATCAACTTCGCCAAAATTGGTGCCGTCCTGGTCGATTTTACTGGAATGAAATGGGAACTCTTGGTCAATCTATCCACAATAACCATATACTCTCATTTCCTCTATTTGACCTTGGCAACCCATCTATAAAATCCATGGATATCGAATCCCATTTCCATACTGGAATCACGAAAGGATAAAGTATCCCACTCGGCTTATGATGTTCGGCTTTCACTTGTTGACAGTCTACACACTGCCTAACCTACAAGCCAACATACCTCTTCATGCCTTCCCAATAGAAGCTCCTCTTCATATCTCGATACATCTTGGTCCCTCCAGGATGAATCGTAAACTTGGATCGATGACACTCCTCAAGAACTTCTCTTCGCAAGTTCTCCACATCTGGAACACATAACCATCCCTTCTTTCTCAACCATCCTCTCTGGTTAAGACAAAAATCATTCAAATCGTCGACCTTAGTTCCAACCTCAAGCCTTCTAATCCTCTTAGCTAATAATGGATCCTCCCTCTGCTTAGAAGCAATTCTCTCGATCAACACTGGTCGAACTTCTTTACAAGACAACGTGGTAGTACTCTGACTAGAACTAGCAGTCGATCTTAACTGCACACCGCAACTGGCCAAAGCTTCTAGATCTTTCCATTCTGCCAACATAGCCAACACCACATTCTGATGTCTTCTACTGAGAGCATCTGCTACTTTATTACCTTTCCCTGGGGTATACTTTATACCAAAATTATAAGCAGGCAAAAATTCTAACCACCTCTGTTGTCTCATATTCAACTCTTTCTGAGAGAATAAGTATCTTAAAGACATATGATCTGTATACAGCTCGAATCTCTCCCTCAAAAGATAATGTCTCTAAATCTTCAAGGCGAAAATTACTACAGCAAACTCCCAGTCATGAGTAGGGTATCTTACTTCATGCGTTCTAAGATGCCTAGATGCGTAAGCAATTGCCCTTTTGCATCAACACTGCTCCAGCATATACTATGAACCTGTCTATCTAACATCTTATTTTATACATAGGTTTCATGGGCTAACTATGAACCTGTCTATTTGTCATCTTCTTTGATACATAGTTTTCATGGGCAAACTATGAACCTGTTGGGCCCTGCCAATATCTTTTCCTATACACAGTTTTCATGGGCTTACTAAGAACCTATTGGCCCCTGCCAATATCTTTATTTTATATTTTAGCATCCTATACTCTGGTCTCCCTGACCTCCTGGATGCAATTCTACTCATTCAGGAGTTTATTCAATTTATATTCACTACTGGGTTAACCTAACTGATTCTTCTACCCTTTATTCCCAAAATGCAGTTATGAGTCCATTTAAAGTGAATATATTCATATTAGAAGAAGCAATATAACAACATAGCAATACCACTCCTGTGGGTTTAATATAAAACATGGTTAATTCCTTTAACCTATTACTTTATCAAAGAAAGCTTCTTCTCAAAACCATTATAAAAACTCCTTTATTTTAGCCATGGGTTTTTCCTTTAAAAATAGAGTTTGGGTTATAAAACCTTTCGATACCTTCGAAACCTAGCTTTCGAATTCATAGGATGACCTCCTTCGAAAGCCTTTAAAAATCTATCTTCAAAACATTAGGCTCCTGCCTTATAATACTTTAGAACATTCCCTTCGAAGCCTTTCGATTTTAGTAGTATTAATATTAACCTTTAGAAGCTTAGCTTCGACACCAAATGAAAGTACCCCTTTCGACGCCATTGAAAGTAACCCTTCCGAAATCATTGAAAGTACCCCTTTTGAAATCATTGGGTTTATACTTAAAACATTATTTGGGTCAAAGTGAGTAAAGGCGAAAGCAACTCTTTCTAAACCATCCTTTATCATATAAAAATATTGGGGAAAACTTGATGGCGTCTGCACCAACCCTTTTGTAAGCATAAAACATCTGGGTAAAACATTGGAAGGTTGTTGTCGAAACCCCTCTCGAAACCATCACCTTTGAAACCCCTAACACCTTTCGAAAGCTATAGAAAGTGGATTTAGCTTATAAAACAAAGTACCATTTTGACAGTATTGATATCTTCAACTCCATCGAAAGGTTAAAGAACGACAGTAGGGTATCGACTAGGTCGGATCCCCTTCTTTCAAAACATTCTTTCATAAATAAAGGAACCAGGTAGAATGCATTCTTAAGTTAACGAAAACCCTTTCGAAACCCTTTAAAATCTCTTTCGAAACCCTTTAAAAACTCTTTCGAAACCATATGCTCCAACTCTTTCTAAGGTTAAAACAAAACAAAGGCAGTCGCTTTTCTTTTAAAAATAAACCAAGGTTTCGACTCCTTTGGAAGCTATGCTTCCGATACGTTACCTTCCGCCTTCCTCCAATCCACCACGTACCATCTTAGTGATACCTTGTGTATTGGTTTCGGCGGGGTAGGTTTCGACTAAGATAAAGGTGGAAGCTTCTGTGTCGAAAGGTACTTTCCTGAGAAGGCAGAACCAAATTTCTGTGTAAACCTAGTTTAGTTCTTTATAAAGTAAATTTTTCGCTAACTAACCTGTCACGTGTCAACACAAGATTGGTTGCCTTAACTTTTCAAATTCTTTATTCAAAAATAACTGCGGCTAATCCAGATCTATACTATGGTTAAGTTAATCAATTAAGCCCTTCCAATTTTTGAAAAGATGTCCCTCTTCTAAAACAATTTATTTCGCATAGCAAATCACTTTGGAAAAATCCTCAAAAAATCCAAAAATTCACCTTAATCGTTTTATCTAACATATCAAAATTTCAGACCCAAATTCTAAATATATTTTCCAAAATAAATTATAAACCCAAATAACCATATTTTCCTTTTAAAAATTCATAATAATCTTTCCATAGCTTGGAAAATTATCAAAATTGAAACCCAACTCGAAAATCATGTTTCTTATAACATAAAATTTTCTCATGGCATTTAATCATCATTTAATCTCGGTTTTGACCTAAAACCGTTTAAAAACTCCTTTAAACAATCTTTTTTAAATCAAATAAATCATAAATCAAGCATATCATCATCCAATATAGTTAGATTGTGAGGGATTTTATTAGGCCATATTGGATATTGTCTTTTGTTTAAACATTTTTATAATTAAATGGTTTTAAAACTGGAAAATTGACACTTAAATCCCGGTGTTTTGAAATTTGTTTCCAAAATTTTGGAGAAAATAGTAATAGTATTATTTGTAAGTATTTTTGATTTAAAATATTTTAAAATGGATTTTGAAAAGAGATAAAAAGCACAGAACTCACTTCTGTCCCTAGAAAATAATTCCAGTAATGACTACAGCATTATCGTTGTTCATTTTCGAACTTCTATGTAACAGATTGCTACCATAGAAGTTTTTTGGTAAAACAAATTTGTTTTAAATTCCAAAAGATATGATTTGGGATCAAAGGAGGTATGTATATTATTATTATTTTAGAATATTTTGAAGGGTGAGATATTATAGACTCTTGTATCCTATTCATTAGGATAGTTTGGTTTGTGCATCTCGTCTTGAGATGTGGTTTTGCAATTTTTATTTATGGAAATAAAATAGAATTTTCGACAATTTAGGGTAGTCGAAACCTCCGAATTAAATTAGAAAATTAAGCTAAGTGTTTTGGGAAAACATAAGAGAATAAGTTTCTATAACTTATGAATTTAAGGAAATAGTAAGTTAATTTTTTTATATAAATTTGTTGGATATTTATGTTAAGTGAAACAGTTTAAAATTTGTATATACACCTTTAGGGTATAGAAGAGTGTTATATTAATATAAACTTATGTTTAAGGTGGATAATGAACATAAGTGTACTTTATAAAATGTTATAATAAACTTAAGTATGAAAGAGCATTTAAAGATGAACTTGTGGCCTTTTGAAATGTGTATAAACTTGAGTTTTAAAGTGATTGATTTACATAAGTTTTGTTATAAGATGTTTATGAACTTAAGTAATGGTTTATGAAATAGTTCATAAATAATTTTAGTATTAAAAAAATACTAAAAGTGATAATGAATGTGAATAAAAAGAAATTGGTATAGTAATAAACCAATTGAATAAATACGTAAGTTGTAAGTAGGTCATTTTACTCACATGACTGTTTGATCCAGATTCGAGTGCTCGATTTTGAGGTGATTTACACCGGTCCGCGTTAGGATTTTTCACTCGATTCTCGACGATGAACACTTAATATGGATTTTTGATTTGATCCTGAAGTTTTCTATCATAGTATATAACTATGTAAGGAGAATGAGGTTTTCGATCAAGGAATGTGATCGGTGTCGGCACTAGGGTGGTCAGTGAGAAATACTAGTTCGGAAGTGAAATTGTGTGATCGAGCGAGCGATCAGATTTGATATTGCATACGGATAGTATATGTACGTCGTATAGGCTTTAATATAATTATATGGTTTGACATTTGAAATTTGCAAGAAATATGGTGGATATTATCTGTAACCAAGATGCAGGTTCATTGAAGCAAAGGCTAGTTTGATGCTTTTGGTTTCATGAGTAGAGTTGTTTGCCTGACAAATAGGTACATGTTTATATTTTTGTTTGGTTGGATGATTTTATGCCCCAGATATGGAAGGCCGCTTGACTTTTGTTTTCTTTTTTGATTGGTTTGGGGCTATAGTGGCGATTTGTAGTTTTTCCGATCAAGCCGCGGAAAGGAGACGCTGCCGAAATATTCTGAAAACCCAAAGGACATAGAAAATTGGATAACAAGTTTCAACTAATTGATTTTGAAAAGTTTAAGGGTTTGGAGGCATTTTTCCAACCTTTGGAATTTCGGGGATGAAATTCTTTCAAGGGAGAAGAATGTAACAACCTAGGATTTTGATCATTGGATTTGAATATTTAATTAATTTTAAATATTACAATAATTGGTTTTTAAGGTTATTTCAAATATAGGGTTGTTTAAATTATTTGAATTGTGAATTAATATTTGAATAGTGTTTCAAATAACTGGATTTATAATTGAATATTAATTTAATTGATTAAATGGTCTTATTTAACTCCTTGTAAATTATAAATAATAACAATGAGTTCAATTTGTAAATTTATTTATAGTAATAAATGTTTCGAATAATTAATCAAAAAATTTATTTTTACTTATTTATGACTTGATTTTTATCGCCGTATTTTTAGTTTAATTTATTTGTTTTTTCCATAATTTTTAATTTGGAAATTATTTAAATTAATTGTTTGATGATTTATCAACAAAGGATGGTGTTTTTGTGAATTTCCAGAATCCAATAATCATTTTATTTTATTATTGTTTTAAGGTCGCGTCGCTATTCTGAGCTGAGCGTGACCGTATCTTTGTTTTGCTGTTCGGAGCTCGTACATGAATAAAAATCTGTGCGGTGAGAAGGTTGAAAATTGAAATAAATATAAGTCAATACTTACAATTCAAACATCCCATGTATTCCTCTTCCCTTTATGTTTCTTGCTCCATTTCATATAGACAAGCGAAATTAAATCCACCTCTTCTAAAATTAAAATCAGTTTAAATTAAAATCTAAAATTCCAAAAGCTTGGATCTTTTTGTTTTATTGGGTGAGATTGTAACGACCCAAAATTTCACAGTTGCTTCATGAACTACTATTTATCTATTTCCGCTGCTTAGTGTCAAATTACTCCATGTCTGTGATTCTATGATTGATTTATTTACTATATATGCTAAGTTTTGCCAAATATAAATTAACAATCTGTTGTTTTGAGCAATTCAAGTCTGACAAGAGTGGATGATTGTCGATTTGAACGGTTTGAAATGCCAGGTCATTACAGAAAAGATTCTTCAAAAACTCCAATTTAAAAGCATTTAAAAGCTCTTTTATAATGCCATGGGTTTTACCTTTAAAAATTGAGATTGGGTTCTTCGTTTTGAAAACTAAGGCTTTCGAAACTTTTAATCTTTACTTTCCGAACCATTGGAAATCTTGATTTCAAAAGCATTCAAATCTTCTTTTCAAAACTCCAAGCACCTTCCCTTCGAAACACTTTAAAACCTTTCTTTCAAAACCTTTTAAATGTATTAAAGAATTACCATTCAATTATAGAAGCATAGCTTCAAAACCATTTGAAAATACCCCTTTCGAAACCATTGGGTTTAATTAAAACATATCTTATTGGGTCTAAGTGAATACAAGCGAAAGTACCCCTTCCGAAACCATTAAAAACAGTTTAGGAAAAAAGATGGCTTCGACACCATCCTTTCGAAATCTTAAACCATTTAAGTAAAACATCTGAAGGATAGCTTCGAAACCCTTGAGTCCTTTCGAAAGCGTTAGGAAGTGGCTTAGTACAGGTTTAAAAAAAGGCTACCTTTCGAATTGGTTAATGACTGCAATCCATTCGAAAGGCATAGGGACGACAGAAGGTTTCGACTTGGTGGAAACTACTCTTTTCAAAAGCATTGATTTTAAACTAAGTAACTCATTCGGAAGCTACTATTTAAACAAGAACCGACAACTCTTTTCGAAAGCAATTTAAAAAGACCCCTTCGAAAGCATCTATTTCGACCCCTTCGAAAGTATTCAGTAGAAACATGCAAGCGTATTTCTTTAGGAAGTAAAACAAAGGTTTCGACCCCATCGAAAGCTATGTTTCGCAACCATGCCTTCTGCCCTTCTCCAATCCACTACGTACTAACATTATGATACCTTGTATATTGTTTTCGGCTTAGTTGCTTTCGACCGGGTAGATTTCGACTTGATTGAAGGCGGAAGCATAGGGTCGAAAGGTGACTTCTAAAAGAGACGGAGCCTACTTTTCTGGGTAAAAACTGATTTAAAGCCATTAAGAGTAAATACTTTATAACTAACCTGCCTATTTGTAAACATTTAATTGGTTTCCATATACTTTTCAAATTCTTTACCAAAATAACTACCGCATAATTTCAGATCTAAACAAATATTAATTTTCACAATTAAGCCCTTCCACAACCAAACGAATAAAACAACTAAATCCTTCTCCTAAAATAATTTATTTTTCATAGTAAATTACTTAAGAAAAATCCCCAAAAATAATATAAATTCACTTTCAATATGTTATCTAACACATAAAAATTTCAGACGCAAATTCTTCATAAAATAACTAAAATTAATTTCTAAACCCAATTATTCATATTTTCCTTTGAAAATTCATAATAAATTTTCCATAGCTTGGAAAATTATAAAAATAAAAAATCATCTCCAAAATCATGTTTTACATAACATATAATTTCCTCATGGCATTCAAAATTCATTATAATCGGTTTTACCCTTAAAACCGTATAAAACTATATTCTAACAATCTTGTTTAAATCAAACATGTTATAAACCCCAAACATATCATCAAAATCATCATTATAATGGATTTAATCTTAATCCCGAAATTCAAATGATTATAAAAACAAAATAGTGATGATTTAGATTATTATTCACCTTGATTAGGATAAGGACTTTGAGATTTGATTGAGATTAATCTTCCTTGCTTTAATTCCTTAGCTTTAGATTGATTTTCCCCTTTTCTTACTCCTTAGTAATGGTCGGATTAAACTTTTTGATTTGCATTTTTATGAAATGAAAATAAATGTGCATAATGAAGAAAACGGAATATATAAGGGTTATGTTGCACAATTACCCTAAATACCCATGCGTTAATTACTCTTCTAATTAACATATAAAACCATTTGTAAGCCCTTTCTTTAATTTAATAATTTAGCTCAGCCTCTATTTTGAATTTTCAAATCTCAATCCCCTTATCACTCTAATATTTTCATTATTATATTTAATTTAAATAATTAAATCTCCTAAATAATGTTATCAAAAATTAGGGGTGTTACAGATAGTTAACTAACCGACTATCAAATTTTCGCCTATGTAATCCTTCTTAATTTTGGTGGTACCGAATTATTCCTTACTTAACACCAAAGGATTTTAACTCTGGAAATATCTAGGGGAAACACGGAGATTATATGGTACAGTTACCATTGGTGGTGCTATACTGTACGTATAAACTCATTTTGTTCTTTTAGAACAAATGATAAGGAGATCCGTCCACTTAAACGGTTAGGAGGTGATCCCCTCTCTTATGTATTGTCTGATTATTTCCTAAAGAACCAGTATTGAGCATTCCAGAAATCAATGATTGGTTTTTAGGGCGCCAGGGAAGTGGAAGAGTGTACTCCTAAGAGATGACTCGAAACCCATGACCACTCCGAAAACCATATGTGATACCATGGAGGAGATTCGTGATATATTGAGATGTTGGGATCCACTTGTGATTCCAAGATACCTTGGGGTTTGAAAATCCGTGTGTGATTCCAAGATCTAATTGAGGTATGTGAATCTATTTGTGATTCCGAGACCGTTGGGATATTGGAATCCATATGGGATTCCATGATCTATTTGATGGCGGTGCATGAGCAGGAACGCCGGACGTAGCCTCATCAGTGGGAATGACTAAAACCAGAGATAAGAGGCATGACCAGTAGGGTTGGAAAACCCATAGGGTGTAGTCGGCTCCTTCTAGATGTCACCTACAGTTGGTATGCATGCGTGGGGCGATGGACTCGGTCTTAACAAGACCAGCCATGTTTTTCCTATGGTACATCACTAGGGATGTATGCGATGTATGCTACTTTATGTGATGTATGCTGCTTTGGAAGGATATCTCTAATCCTTGTGCAGGAGAACTATTCCTCGAAGTACCAAGGACAGCTCCATGGAAATCCTACACAATTAGCAAACGTGCCTTATCGGTTTTCGATTATATATCTAGTATTGCTGTGATATACACTCATAAGCATCACAGCTACTTGATTATTATTATTTTCGCCCTTAGACATTATTATAATATCACTGGATTTTTTGATATAAAAGTTTTGGTTATCGTAAGGTAAAAACCCGTCAGTATTTATGTGCGGCATGGTCGCACAAGATACCTTTGATTTTAAAGGATTTTACAAGTTATAATAAATAAAATTGCTTGTGATTTAAGTTTCTCACACTGGTTTGACCAGACTGACCCGGGCGTTGTTTTCCTATAATGCTCGGGTCAGACCAAGCATATTTCCAGGTTTAGTTGAATATTTTTGGAGCTTCAGTAGACGACTTGGAGGCCCAGAGATGTATTCACGTAGATGGTTATTTTTCTTCCACTGCATTCATGGTTGTATTTATTAGTAATTGTGAGGACAGGTTGATATAACTATCCGGGCTGAAATAGATTAGTATACTCTGATTGATGTCTGTATATACATATATTGCAGTTTTGTTTTTTTGTAAAGATTGGATATATATATATATATATATATATATATATATATATATAGATTATTCGTTCAGCTGTGAGATTCTATGTTGTTTAGTTTCTTATTGTCTTCTTTCTTGTCCCTAACTATCCACCTTTCCGTTCAATTTGGGTTGGACATGTGTGGTTTATTGTTAGCTTAAACTGTAAGTCGTTACACATGGTATTAGAGCTTAGGTTGAGCTAGTACCTAGGCTTTGGTGTGGTTGACTCATTTGAGATAGGGTAAGTGAGACCCTAGGATGAGTTTCAGTGTATATATATAAGAGTGCGTAATTGTTAGTGATATAAAACGTTTTATATTGTGTTGTTTGATCTGCTGAGTGGCTTAGAAATTCTGGTCGATGCGTTTGGCCAACGTTATCGATAGGGATTTCCTAAACACTCGAGCAAGACCAACCGACATAGTATTGTTTGAAAATGGATAAATGAAATAATTTTACCTGGAAATATATTTTATATATATAAAAGAATAATTTTTCAAAAATTTAATATAGTTATTCTTGGCTGTGCTTTGTTGATTGAAATGATAATATTCCATTATTATCATCTAGGATTTGATCGGCCATGCTTGCCAGTTCTAAGCATTGACCATTATCCATTAATCTTTCTTGAATCTTCCTTTCTGAAACCTGGTTTAGGTAGATAGGAATTTTGGGAACATTGAAATGAATACCTTGTGAATTAAGTTTAACAATTTGAATATAAGGCGTTCGTTGATAATGTTGAGTTAAAATTTGATTTCCAAGGGTTGTTTATTTAAAAGAAAATTTGAATATTTTGGAATGAATATTTTGAAACGATTTTATATGAAGGTTGATCGATAAAAGTAAAGTTTTAATAAATGTTATTTTATTAAAAGGAATTTGGAATATTTTGAAATAAATATTTTGGGAATGATTGAATATAAAAGTTGGTTGTATTAAATTGGGATTTATAAAAGGAGTTATTAAAAGAACACTTAAATATTTCTGAAATAATACTTGAAGCATGATTTATATAAGAAAGCTAGAATATTTTCGCAATAAATATTTGAGAATGATTTCCTTTAAATGGGGATATTTTATAAATTTAATTTATAAAAATGTATGTATAAATAAAAGGAATTCGAGAGTCTAAATCCTGGTGATTTTGGAAAATGTTTTTTAAGGTTTACAATTTAACGATAGTATTTGAGAATATTTTTAGGATAAAAATATTTCTGAGGATTTTCAAAGGGATATAAATACTGGACTCGCTTCGGTCACTAGGAAATAATTCCGACAATAATTACAACGTCGTCGGTGTTCATTTTTGAGTTTCTAAGTGGGCGATTGCTACCATTAGAATCTCGCTATATAATTGTTTTGATAAAACAAATTTTGATTTGATTCCAAAGGTATGATTTGATTTATCATAGAATAAATAATTTTAGAAAAGGTAATAATAGATTGCCTAAAAGTATATTTTAAGTATAATTCTTTTGGAAAAGAGAGTTTAAAAGAAATGTATGTTTTCTTTGGATTAGTTCGGGGAATAAGTCCCGATTTGTTTTGTGGTGATCAGAATAATCTTCTAAGTAACAGTCGAATGTTTGCTTAGGCGAACGGTATTGTGCACTTAGTAAATTATTTCCTTTGTCATTATACGGTTGGGACGAGTTCGAATCTGGACGAATCCAGAGTAAGTTGGAAATTGATAGTTTGATGAAAACTATTTATTTGGAAATATATTTAGTATCGTTTCAAAATGGGTTTGAAAAAGAAATAAGTGGTTTTAAGTTAACTAGTTCGAGTGGTTCGAAAATAATTAAAATGGGTAAGGGATGCATTCAGATGGTAGACGCTTCTCTTGAGTATTTTCCTTCTTGATAAAGGAATATATGATACTGTTTGGTAGTACCAGTTCTTTTGTATAATTTTGGGGTTACTCGGGCTAAATATATATTTTCTATAAATTAAAATTTATAATATCATTTCAAAAGGTGTTTTGAATAAATACCCGGGAGTTTAAAATTCTTAAGTAAATTCAAATAAAGTCGGAATTAAATAGTTGGGTATACCCTTTGGGTATGATAGGGAATTTATTAGTTTTACAACTTAAGCTATGTTTTATAAAAATGTTTTCATAAATAATTTTGTGAAAAGAAAATTGGTATTAGTGAGAACTAATTAAATAAGTGCGTAAGTTGGACACGGATCATTTCTCCTTTCATATAGTTTTGATCTAAAATTTGAGTACAAGGCTTTGAGGTGTTTCACACCGTTCCAAATAAGGATCTATCATTCGATTTTTGACGGCAAACACTTGGTGAGGGTTCTTGATATGGAACTAAGGTTATCTATCATAGTATATGGCTATGTAAAGGGAACAGAGGTTCCTAATCAAGGAGCATGATTAAAGTCCGCACTAGAAAATCAGGTGAGCGATACTGGTTTGGAAGTGGAGTCATGTATTTGGGGAGTGATCGAATTTGATTTTGTATATAAATGGTCTATGAACATCATGCGGTCTTATGAATAATATTGTATGTTTATGTGGTGAAATTTCGAGGATGCAATTCTTTTTAGGGGGAGTGTAACAACCCGTATTTTGGGTCTTCAAATTTCAATATTTAATCTATTTAAATATTCGGATTTGAATTTAAATTGTGATAAATTATCTGGTTCAAACTGAGACTTGATTTCTAATGACGTATTTTTAATTTAATTTATAGAATTTTTTCCATAATTTTTAATTTGGAGAATAAGTAAATTTTCGTTTGACGTATTTTACGCCAAACGTTGGCATTTTGAAACTTCACAGAATTTAATAACTTGTCTATCTTATTGTTGTTTAGTGATCGTGTAACATTGTTATAAGCGATCATATTTTATTTTTTGTCAATCTCGGCTTGGAATCAGATGAGATACGGTATGGCAGGGTACTAGGATTTATTTAAAAATCAACATACATAAACAAGGTACACAAGTCTTTCCTTTCTTCTTGCACCAGCTCTTTTCAATCAACTCAGCCACCCTTGTCTTTTCATTTACCCTTCCAGCTCCCATCTTGTAGCCTTGTCCCTTTGAATCATGATGAAAAAAAATCTAGTTATCTAGCTTGTGTAGGGGTCTTTGTTCGTGTGTGTGTATACACATGTGCACAACAATTTCATCTTCCTATTCCTGAATCAAGTCCAGTAGGTATAAAAAAATATAGAATCTCCTTCATTCAAAAATCGATATCTTCCATTCCAAGCACCATTAGCAAAGATGATCTAAACGAAAGTTGTCCGTCTTAGTCTCAGCTATTTTTAAAAATTAATGGAACTTGATTTCGTCGAGTATTGATCGAGTTATCGTCGAAAATTTGAAAGGGGATAAAAATGTTAATAAACTTTAAAGATTGATTTCTCTCAATCCAAGTCAAATTATTCGACGCCGTTTGTACAGTTGAAGTCGTATGGAAGTATATGATTTTTAGGGAAGTTTCGGAGCGATTCTATATCGACGTTTGACGTTGGTCGAAAACTAGGGCTCGAATTTATCTTTGATTCAAGCATCGATTGGAGATTCAGGGTTTGGCATTGTGTTCACATATGTGAGGCGCTCGAGTGGGAAAATTTTGATGGAGCTTGGTGCATATAATTGTCGCGGCCTATAGCTTGTTTTTAAGGGTAGGTGTGGTCGGGTTTTTCTTTGGTGGACGAGGAGCATTGGTGAGGTGTCGGGTGTGATGAGCATGGCGAGAGGCACTTGTGGGTGTCTCATTTCATCATGGGGTGGCTTGGAGCGATGTGCACGTCCACGGTAAGTGTGCACGTTAATGGGTTCAAGAAGGATCGAATGGTTTGGGGAAGAACGTCCTGTTCATTTGGATGTGGGTTTGCCAAGGTGATGGGCCAGGCTTAGTTTTAAGTGTGGTGAGAAAACAATTTTTATTTGTTTATTTATATAAGAAAATGCGTTGAGTTTAAAACATGATATAGCTCGTTTTAAATCCAATCGACCCAGGAATTTTTGCGATGGACTCGTATTGACGAGTATAACCTTGTAGTGTAACTTATTGATAGCTTTGGATAAGTGTAAATTTATGACATATGAAAACAGATAGGATTTAAATCACGTTATTTTAATTAATAATGTCGTTTAAATTTATATACCTAATTGATGTTATTTGGCCAAATAATTGTTGGGTTAAATTGGACTGATTTTGGTAATTTGACACCTATTAGCGGAATAAAACACCGTTCCGCTAAATAAAATCAATTGGACAATTAATTAGCAGAATAAATCCCCGTTTTGCCATTTTAAAGTTTTAGACATCTAATTATATGTCATAAAATGATAAACCACTATGGATAAGTAATATGTTAACAGATGACGGTTAAGTGTTAAATTATTTATATAGTCGTTGATTATGTGAATATCAGCTATTAACTTGAAAAGTAAAATTGAATATATGGTGGCTTATTTAAGTACCATGATGATCGTTAAGCCTCTTTCGAATTTGAAAAGCTAATTATTGATTTGAAAGTTATTTTAAGAATAATTATTTTTATTATAAGGTTTAAAGAATAATAATTATTACTTAGTAATAAGATTTTAAAAGGTAATAACTTGTTAGTAATAATATTTTAAAGAAAATTAATAATTATTTTAACAATGATTTAAAGTTAACTATTTTATTAATATGATTCTTAGAAGTTATTACTTAATGTTATTTAAGAACGCTTAATTTTTATTTTAAAGTTACTTACTTATTATGTAAAAAATGTTTTAATTAAATTTTAGTTATTTATTTAAAATAATTTAACTGTACTTTAATTTTAATTAAATTAATTATATCGACTTAAGTTATTTAATGATATTTATAGGTTAATTAATTATCATATTAATAAACGTTTTAAAGTTGATTAATTATTGTTTAATAATGTTTTAAAGTTAATTAATTACTATATTAATATTGTTTTGAATTTAAAAATAACAGTGTTTAAAAATTAATTTAATATGCTTCAATGAGATTTTAAGTTATTATTTTAAATAAGATTTAATTTAAATGAAAAGAAGGATGTTTAAATAATATGTGATTATTTTAAGTTATTTAAAGCTATTTTAAATAACTTATGGTTTATCAAGGGAATCTTACCGAGGTGAAAGTTAGTAAATAAGTTGTTTAAATATGGAAAGAGTTTTATAAATGGTTTTGGATATTTATAAAAGAATTTATAAATGAGTTTAAAGATCCGAAAAGGGAAAGTTTATAAATGGAGTTTTGAGATTCATAAAGGATGTTTTATAAATAGATTGGAGATTTATAAAGAAACTTTATAAATAGGTTTGGAGATATTTGTAAAATATGGAGATTTGAAAGAAATGGTTGATTTTTCAGGGCATAATTCGAGGGGCAAGGATTGCCTATAGTTTACTATGGATACGCTGGGATAGCGACGTAACCATTGTGTAAGCTACGATCCATAGTCGATATTGAACAGTATTTTCTATATCTATTTTTAAATGTTTCAAAGTATTAAGATATGGTTTGTAAATATACATATACCATTGAGATAGGTATTTGGTTATATTTTCTAAGTATCGAAAATATAGTGTTTGTGAATATACTTATCCTGTTGAGTTAAGTATATGGAAGTGATTTCCAAGTATTTGAAATGTGAATTTAAATTAATAAAAGTTTAATTTAAGAGGCTTAGTGATTTCCATGGGAAATAAAATCTTTGTTTGGATGTTTGTTTATTGATAGTTAAATTACCGACTATCAAATCTTGGCCTAAATATGTAATCCTTCTTAATTTTGGTGGTACAGAAATATTCCTTACTTAACAGCGAAGGATTTTAACTCTGGAAATATCTAGGGGAAACATGGGGATTATATGGTACAGTTACCGTTGGTGGTGTTATATTGTACGTATAAACTCGTTTTATTCTTCTAGGACCAATAATAAGGAGATCCGTCCACTTAAACGGTTAGGGGGTGATCCCTGCTCTAATGTATTGTCTGATTATTTCCTAAAGAATTGGTATTGAGCATTCCGGAAATCGACGATTGGTATTTGGGGCGCCAGGGAAGCGGAAGAATGTACTCGTAAGAGATGACTCGAAAGCCATGACCACTCCAAAAACCATATACTATTCTATGGAGGAGATTCGTGATATATTGAGATGTTGGGATCCATGTGTGATTCCAAGACCCTTTGGGGTATTGGAATCTGAGTGTGATTCCATGATCTAATTGAGGTATGTGAATCTATGTGTGATTCCGAGACCGTTGGGGTATTGGAATCCATATGGGATTCCATGATCTATTTGATGGCGGTATGTGAGCTGGAACGCTGGATGTATCCTCATCAACGGGATTGATAAAACCAGAAATTAGGAGGCATGGCAAGTAGGGTTGGCAAACCCATAGGGTATAGTCGGCTCCTTCTAGATGTTACCTACAGTTGCTATGCATGCATGAGGTGATGCACTCGGTCTTAGCGAGACCAGCTATGTTTATCCTATGGTACATCACTAGGGATGTATGCTGCTTTGAAAGGGTATCTCTTATCCTTGTGCAGGAGGATTGTTCCTCGAAGTACTGAGGGCACCTCCATGGAAATCCTACACAATTAGCGAACGTGCCTTATCGGTTTTCGATTATATATCTAGTATTGTTGTGATGTACACTCACGAGCATCACAGCTACTTGATTATTATTATTTTCGCCCTTAGACATTATTATAATATCATTGGATTTTCTGATATAAAAGTTTTGGTTATCGTAAGGTAAAAACCCGTCTGTCTTTATGTGCGGCGTAGTCTTACGAGATACCTTTGATTTTAAAGGATCTTACAAGTTATAATAAATAAAATTCCTTGTAATTTAAGTTTCTCACGCTGGTTTTACCAGATTGACCTGGGCGTTGTTTTCCTATAATGCTCGGGTCAGACCGAGCATATTTCCAGGTTTAGTTGGATATTTTTGGAGCTTCAGTAAACGAGCTGGAGGCCCAGAGACGTATTCACATAGATGGTTATTTTTCTTCCACTGCATTCATGGTTGTACTTATCAGCAATTGTGCGGACAGGTTGTTATAACTCTCCGGGTTGAAATAGGTTAGTATACTCTGATTGATGTCTGTAATATACATATATTACAGTTTTGTTTTTGTGTAAAGATTGGATATATATTATAAATTATTTATTCCGCTTTGAGATTATGTGTTGTTTAGTTTCTTCTTGTCTTCTTTCTTTTCCCTAACTATCCGCTTTTCCGTTCAATTTGGGTTGGACATGCGTGGTTTATTGTCAGCTTAGACTGTATGGAAAAGTGGGTTGTTACAACCACAATTGCTATGCTATGAAGGTATTTCCTTAAATGGAAAACATGAAAAACGCCTTGGACTCCAGCCAACTTACTGGTTTTCTTATTTTTCCTAGTATTGGGAAAGGCCAAATAGATGTTGGTGACAACTTTTCCACCTTTCCAAACCTTATGACATTCACATGCTGCCTAATCAACTCTAACTTTCCAAAGTCTCTTAATTCAAATTTTATCTGAGTAGAATCTTGTCGGTGGTTTCCTACCCATACTTTGGCGATTTGTATGGCCTCCCATAAAGTGCTTCAAGGGTGCCTTATCAATCGTCTATTGGTGACTACTATCATACACAAATCCTACTAAGGGTAAGTGCTGCTCCTAATGTTCTCCAAAGTCTATGATGCAAGCTCTCAACAAATCCTTCAAGTGCTTATTCAATCCTTCAGTTTGTCCATCGATCTTCGATTAGTTAGAGGTGAAAATATTTAATGAAGTTCTAAAAGCTAATGAAGTTCCCAAGGTTACCAGAAAAATCCTACAAAATTTGCTAGCAAACAAGGGGTCCCTATTACTAATAATGCTAATTGAAATTCCATGAAGTCGAACTGCCTCCTTGATATGAATATGCGCTAGAGACACCGCGGTCCTATTGCCCGAATGGGAATAAAAGGGTCTACCTTCTTTTCCATCCTTATCCAATAGAATTCTCTTCACATGTCTATATATTTTATCTCTTTCTTAACAGTGTCATTCTCTGAGCTAAATTTTTATGTTTTCCAAAATTCTAAAGTTTTGGGATTGAAACCTTCATTTACTTTAGGTTGCTAACCTAATTCCTCATTAACTTCCAGTCTTACCTATGGTTTATCGCTAGATAAGTGTCCTCGTAAAGTTTTCTTATTTATGTTGCTTCTCAACATGTATATATTTAACAATGGTCTAATCCCATTTATAATATCAATATAGGAATAAAACAGGGATATATCTTTTACCACATCATCCACCTTCCAATAACCAATGGAGACAACTAGCGATTACAACCCAAAAATTGTAAAAGAAAATTTTGTTGGAAGCTACCATTTATTATCAAGTGGTATAAATGGTGTTGAGGTCCTAACACTCCTTACTAAATTAAGATGGGTATTTCTAATATGTCATTCCATTGTTACCTGTTTTTCTTAATTTTCCTTTTCGTTTCTAATAAATATGGTCCATCCGTTGCTTCAATTAATATATCCATAGTAGTTGATCATTACTATCAAAATTGGACCATCCTCAATTAATCCTTATTTAATCCCATTAGCCTTTTTCGGGTTTCAAAATCTATTCATTACTTGATCCAATTCTTCCATAAATACCACATTAAGCTTCTTAGTCAGTCCCTATTTAATTCTTCTTTCCTCTCATCAATTACAAATTTAAATGTCCATAAATCCTAATCTGTTAATTACAAATTAATACGCATATAGTCGCAATTATGCTATTTATATATTCTTATTTCAAGTTGTTAAGTGCGGTTATATGTGTATGCTAATTTATAAACTAGAATGCTTATCTCCACATTTTTAATTTATTAGAGCTATCCTTAAAAAGGACCACCATTACGATCTCCCATAAATCATCCACAAATGAAATTCTTGCTTTGTTTGAATTTACAAAGAATTATTTCTTTCCTTTTATTGAAAGGGACAGTGTAAATAAATGTAAAGGGTATCCATAGCCTACACATCTCTTTCCCTTTTTGTTGCATCCTTTGTTAATTCAAACAACGTGCTTTTATACATTTTTTTTGGAATAGGGTAATTTATGGAAATTACATGGAAACCGCTCCATATATTAAAACATAGAAGTCACATTCTAAGCTATCTAGAGCAACCTAGTCTACAACCCAATTATAAATCTGGAATATCTTTATAGTTTACCAACTTCTTGAAATAGAGATTTAAGACTGATTTCAAATATCCAGCTCAGGTTGTACACTCTATTCCCATTTTACTCATATCCTAAAAATCCTTAGCTTACTCTACCTAGATAGTAATCCCTATCTACTTCATAAAAATTTGGTTTTCACTATTCTTTATGAAACCAAAATTTTAGCTACATACAAAATAAGTTTAAACAAACTATTTTTACAAGCTTATTTCATTAAATTCAAAATTAGCATTTATTACCCCATTTCTTGTAAAATTAAAATTTCACAAACATGAAAAACCAAATTCCAAATCTCCCGTTTTAAAAATATAAACTTAGAAATCTTCATCAAGAATTCAAAATTCCTTAGTTCCAAGAAGGAGCAAAATAATTTCTCTTTTTAAAACTTTCTTCACCATAGATTTATTCCATTAAAAGTTAGATTTTTAATTCATAATATTAAAAAATTGCTTGGTTTTCAATAAGGAACTTTGAAAAACTTCCCCTTTCAGTGACTTACTATGATGAAGATATACTTCTTTTTAAAATAGAAACTTTAACACAAAACATCCAAAAACTGAATTATCATCTCAAAATAATAGATTAGACATTTACCATTTCGAACATTTTTCTGGTTACAAGATAGTTATATTATTTTAATATATACATCAACATTTATGGCTTTATTACTCAAAATATCTCGTTATTTAACCAAATACCTTTTATAATTTGGTTCAAAAATCTTAAAATCTTTCGCAATCCTTTTCTTGTCAATTCCAATAATATTCTTATTCAAAAACTTCTAAATTCGAATAGGAAAAACGTATACATAAAATTCTCATCTTTACATAGATGCTTTTCTGTATATACAAAAATATCCAACTCATTTATTAAATTACCATCCAAATCCATTCAATTATCAAAGATACCTTTTATAACTTTAAACGATGGAAAAATGGAGCAAACAAAGATAACTTCTATCTTATTCTTATTACTCCTCTCCTATATTATTTATTACTGGATTAAAATTCTCAAGTCTATTACTACCTAAATTTCAGCTATTATTCTCTGTATTCTCTTATACGGGAATGTCTCTTCTACCTGCTTTATTAGACATTCTTATCCCTTTATTTTCTATTTCTCTATTCGAATCACGTGTCATTTCCTTTTATTCACCCTTTAAAAGAACTTTAAGGAAAAGAACATGTAAATTTATAAAATAGAAAAAATCATATAAAAATAATAGAATCTAAAAGTTGAAAACTTTAATTCAATTTTTTTAAATTAAAAAGTTAACAAATGAGAACCTTCTCTTATTTTTCAGCTTTTCAAGTCATCAAATTTACAATAAAAAATCATCCACCTTTTTGTTTTTAAAATGTCTTGCCACCTTCAAGATTGCATCCTCTTTCTAAACTTTTTACAAATGGTAGTATATTTCCAAAGCCGTCTAAAATCACTTTCTATCAAAAAATTTCATCTTATAATACATAAGATCTTCACATAATAATATTTTGAAAAACACTTTCAAAACATTCAAGGAGTTTTCAAAAATCTTTTTATCAAATTCTTTCTCATAGGGTAGGATTTAAAAATTGGCTTGAATTATTCTTTCCTTTGAACTTTCCTAGTCAATCCTCTTAAAAATATGGTTATCTTCTTTTGGTGATTAAAGTACACCTACTTACGAAACTGTTCCATTCCTCTTTTATATCTTACTTTCATATGTTTGCAAATATACCGCCTTATAATATTTAATTAGTATGTAACCTTTTTAATTATTACCTCCATAAATGTTACTTTATCCATATTAAATGATTATTATCCTAACAGACATTTCCTAAAGACATTTACTACTAGTTCAAACTTTAGCTACTTAACTTCTTCCTTATCTTTCCATAATTACCTTAGTGGTCTTATTAATCTATATAATTTCTTGTAACTCCTCGCTTATTGCACATTCATTGTTCTTCCTTATCTTTCCATAATTACCTTAGTTATCTCATTAATCTATTTAATTTCTTGTAACTCCTTACTTATCGCATATTCATTGTCTATTAATTTTTTTTAAGATTTACAACCTTTCCTTCTACGTTTTCTACACTATTACTTAATATGCTTATAGGGTCCCCAACTGTAACGACCCGGATTTTCGAACCAGTCAAAATCGCCGAAAAATCCGTTCGTTCTAAAACTACGAATGAAAACTACCAACTTAATACATAATATTTGAATAAATATTCAACACTGTTAAATGTATAGGATACAATTTCAATTGTACAAGTTAGCAGAGTGATTAATTTAATCTACTAGTGCTTTAATACAAACCCAAAATCAAATACTACAAATAACCGTAAATATACCGCTGCGCAACTCTGATGAGAAACAACAATATCCTTACCTGTGAACTCAATAAACATGTCAAATTCGGATAAAATAATAAGAAGGAAAAATACATCAATACACGATATATAGCAAACAAAAAACAGAAAAATGTTATGTTATTATTGGGGCAACATCACTACCACTTGTGACTGCCTACGTACCCTTATCTAATTGGGTACCCAATTAGATACAGGATCAAGCGAACGTAGTTGTCCTACCGTAAATAGGACTTATGGAGCCTACGATGCACAAAAAATATGCAATTCCCAAAACTACCCACTTAGGCTTAATCTTTAATTTTAGATTTTTTTTAAATCTAATTAACTTTATGGAAATTATCTCTTTGGAATTTATTCCCAAATTCTTATTTCAAAACTTTTGATATATGTATGTATGTATGTATGTATGTATGTATGTATGTATGTCTTTTATATTCAAACTAGTCCTTTACTTTGGGATCTGAAAACAATTCACCTTTTGAAACGATACCTATATACAAGCTTACAAAACTATATGCTACCAAATCTCGGGAGGTTTCTAGCTATAACCAGGCCCTTGGGTCTAGCCTTTCGAATTAATAATAGATTGGTGCATCCCTCTACTTCGACGGACTTCACCGAGGCTACAATACATCTACACCTCCTTTTCCCATGCGTTTCGTAGATTA
Source organism: Allium fistulosum (assembly GCA_030737815.1). Taxonomy (NCBI): domain Eukaryota; kingdom Viridiplantae; phylum Streptophyta; class Magnoliopsida; order Asparagales; family Amaryllidaceae; genus Allium; species Allium fistulosum. Next base: position 1,283,297,346 of record CM060903.1, on the reverse strand, counting down.
TGGTTACCCAAATCTTTAGTAACATAATAATTCACTTTATATCCCGAAGTGTAAATTATTTACACTAATAATTACAAATACTTCGAATTTATAATTATTTCCATTTCTAAATCATTTCAAAAATCATCTTAAAACCATCGGGTTTAGTCCTCGAAATTCTTTCCGTTTTATAAAATATTTTTATAAAACCATTCTTTATATAAACCACCTTAATATAAAATCACTTCAAAATATTTATTCTCAAATATCTTTTTTTTCCTTTTCAAAAACTTTTCATAACATTTCCACTTGAAAACAAAATTTCAAAACAATTCATTAAATTGAAATGAACCAAATATTACCGCTAAACACCTTATTGTCAAATTGTGAAATAAACCATAAGGTGTTAGTCTACAATTATTTTCTACACAGCCTATGCATATGGATAATTAATTGCTCATAAACTGGTCGAGTAAAGTCAACAATCAATAAATAATAAACAGTGCTCATAAACTGGTCGAGCGTAATCCAAACAACCAAAAAATAAATCAACAATAATGAATAGCAACGCATCTATTAAATAATTAAAAATCAATATCAAACAGATTAATTATCGAATAATAATAAATCTACATAGTTTATAATAGCAGAATGAGGATTTGTTCTGCTAATAAAATGTCACTAAATTTTATACTTCTCTAAACATGTCAATAAACTACATTAGTGTGTTCTATTCGTTTATACGAATCTAACGTAGAAGACCGCGGGTTAAACGGACTTCGTATGGGTGAGATAAACATGTTTAAAGTTAAGTTAATTTAATTAACAAATCAAATTAATTAAATTAAATACTAACTATTAAATAAAACTAAAATAGCCTCACCCAAACTTCAACAACCCAAAGCCCACTTGCGTACCACACTTACCTAAACTCGAGCCCATTTACACTTCATACTGCACACGTCTGCTACCCCATGTACACGGCTAGCACATACACTTCATACTGCACACGTCTGCTACCCCATCTCCTTTATCCCTCAAGCACTTGCCCATGAATTCAATAGCACATACAAATGGGCAAAGGCCCAACGCCACAAATGCCATGCAATTTTCCTTCCCTCCTCCATACTTACGCATGCTTTCCCTCTCTCATGCTACTGGTACATGAACCAATGAATCCCTCATCTTCCCCACATGCGTGTCCATCTTTCTCTTTCCCACATTTTCTTCTCTTTTTTTTCATGCATATCCCTATACACATCCCCTTCCTATTCTATTTTTCATGGCAGCACTTCATTTCCAACTCACACACGCATCAAACTTACACGCACGCACTCAACCATGCATAAACACATGGTAAAATAAAAGGGAAATGTATGCATGCGTATCTATGAAGAGAATGAGAATATTTTCTGTGCATTTGAAAAGATGGCAAAAGAGAAAACAATGAAAATTTGTGTTTTTTGATTTGCATCATGCGTGTGTTTATCCATGCAGAGAAGAAAGAAAGTGAAAGGAAGAAAAATGTGAATTCCTCTGCTCTCCATGTTCATGCTTGCATATATAAACGAAAATACTTAGAGCATCTCCAACAGTTTGGAGTGCAGAAATCCAATTTTCCGCACTCCAAAATGTTGGAGCCCTCGTTTCTACAACAGAAATGAGGGCAGACGCCTGTTGAACAGGCGCCTCGGCATCAGGCGCCTGTTCAACAGGCGCCCATGATTAATAAATATCGGGCGCCTGTTGAACAGGCGCCTGATGCCCAAGCGCCTGTTCAACAGGCGCCTGGTTAACACGCCTATATCAGGCGCTTTTTCCCCATTTCTCTTCATTTTTATCTCCTCAACCCTCTTTTCAACCATCTTTTTAAATTCAACTTTGCGTCCAAATGTCACTCCGTCCGGTCAAAACTGGTAGACGCACCGTTCGATATACGACTGATGCCAATATCGGACCTGTTCATGTCCCTCCCGATGCTACCGTGACTCCAGACGATCTTCGATCTTTGCACGACTTGCCCTTTACTGTTTCGCATCGACTTACTGCAGCTATAGCGACGCCACAGGTATACGTTTATTTATTTATTGCTTGATGAACGACCATGTAAATATATATGTATAATAATTCTTTGTTTATTTTAACATTAAATAATCATATATTTAGGTTCGTCACGTAGCGATGCGAGGTAGTTGGTATAGGTGTATGTCTGAATATTTTGATCAGTTACCGAAGCCGATTTTGGATAGGCTACATGCGTCACCTTTTGGTGAATTTCTTGTTTTACCTAGATTTGCACATGTAGATCATTGTCTGGTAGAGGCCCTCACCGAGAGATGGTGGTCTACCACTCACACATTCCATTTTCCTGATTTTGAGCTAGGACTGACTCCTCTAGATTTTTATATGCTCACTGGCATAGAGGTTGGTCGACCGGACCATCTCCCTGTTCCATTTGATAGTTCATTTAAGGAGTTCGAGTCATATTCAGCTTATTTACCGACTATGGCCGATGAGGAGGTTAGAGGAGGAGCTGTTACTCTCCCTTGTCTGCAGCGTTATATAGTAGAGTACATGGCCGTTGAGGATATGCACACTCCCTTTATACGTGCATTCATATTATACCTTTTTGGGTCTACATTTTTTAGTAATAATAAGGGTACTATTAGACTTGGTTTTCTGGCTGGGTTAATAGATGTGGATGGACTACATATATATGATTACGGTACCGCTATTATTGGTTATTTGTACGTAGCATTAGATACATATGCGCTTCAGCAGTCTAGACAGATGTATGGCTTTTGGTACATTCTTCCATTTTGGTACTACGAGTATTCTGCCAATATGCACCCCCGACTTATTGTAGAGGCGAATGCCACACCTTATATTTACTTTCCTATATTGCATCGTTGGGGTCCTCCTATGCATTTGTCCCGTGTTGCACAAGGGGTGCACAATGAGTTGATGGAAGCTAGACAGCAGATGGATATGAGGCGGCGTGGTAACATTATCATTTGTCCATGGGATCAGTACTTACAGTTCCTAGAGCCCGGTCCTGATCATCCACTCACTTTTCATTTATCCATGTCGCGACGTAGGATTTGCTTTCTGGTTCCTACATGTCCATTCATATAGTATTTAGGGGATCGGTGTTGGCTATAGTTGTATGGTATAGTTCGCATTCCATCAGATCCGCTACCATGGGATGATATGTATGGTGATATTCGGGTTGGATCGGCTTATATTCATGCGATGAGGGGTGCGGGATGGGTGGATGGTGAGCCATTTACAGTTCTGGGAGAATTTGATTCATATTGGGCTCGAGTAGCCGCACGTGCTTATGCTTTGCCTGATTATATTCGGGGTTTGAACTCCGATCATATTGGTCCGCGTACCTCTTCTGGTAGAGTTCCACTACCGCCAGCCACCTTTGAGCCTACATCATCTCAATACACGCAGCCTCCTACTTTCGACCCACCCCCTCATTCGTTTAGAGCGTATGATGTACACGGTCAGGTTGTGGAGTATACCTTGCAGTATCCTACAGTCGACACTATTACGGGTATACCAACCACCAGATTGCTACAGTTGTTTATTTTGTTATGAAAGCCAGTACCGGGATTTAAGTTATAAAAGGCTTGCTAGATGCTGAGAAGTATTATTGCTCATTCTTATTTCATACAATTTCAAATATAACAAATGGCGGCAGAAGATTATATATTTTTTGATGATAGCGACGACGAATTTGATGAAATGATGGAAGATCATTTTCACCGTGAAAAGGAACTACTAAGTATGGCTGTGCTACAGGTTGGTCAATCGAGCAGGCAACACGGTGGATCAGTTGTTGGTCGTCGGTATAAAAATCGTAGACATTCATGGCACATTGACAGACTTATGGAAGACTACTTTGTTCCAAATCCTACTTACACAGATGCTGATTTTAGAAGAAGATTCCGCATGCGGCGTCCTCTATTTCTTAGAATCCTCCACTGTATCAAGCAGCATGACAAATACTTTATCTTCAAACCCAATGCATCTCGTACAATGGGTTTGACTGGAATTCAAAAAATGACAGCTGCACTCAGAATGCTTGCATATGCAGAACCGGCGGACGCGCTTGATGAAAATTTGAAAGTGGCGGAAAGCATGGTATTAGAGTGTTTGAACATTTCTGTCAAGCTATCGTGGCCATTTGCGGTGATCAATACTTACGCCGACCTAATGAGGCTGATATAGTTAAGTTATTAAATATGCAGGTAGTAGAGGTTAGCCTGGAATGTTAGGCAGTATAGACTACATGCATTGGGAGTGGAAGAATTGTCCAAAGGCGTATGCTGGAGCTTATCAGGGTAAATCTCGTAGGTCCTCTATTATTCTTGAAGCTGTAGCGTCGTATGACTTATGGATATGGCATGCATTTTTTGGAATGCCAGGTTCGAACAATGATCTTAACGTAGTCGAACGATCTACGTTGTTCAATGATTTAGCAAACGGTAGATCAACTCCTTGTACCTTTACTTTGGGAGGTAACACGTACGATCATGGATATTATCTAGGTGATGGTATATATCCGAAATGGAGTACCATTGTCAAGACAATTCCTAACCCACAAAACAATAAACAAGCAAAGTTTGCAGCGATGCAAGAAGGCCAAAGGAAGGATGTTGAAAGAGCATTTGGGGTTCTTCAGTCTAGATTTGCCATAGTCAGTAATCCATGCAGACTTTGGTCACCAGTTAAAATGACAAAAATAATATACACTTGTATTATTTTACATAATATGATTATAGAGGATGAAAGAGACATGGAAGAAGATTACTTTTACGAGGGTGCTCCTACACCATCGCATGTTTGGCGCAACGATATGATTGGAAGCGCACTTGAACTCGAGTTTCATGTAGAAAGCCAAATGTTATAACGTAGTGTTCAAATTCATCGAAGACTACAAAATGATCTCATAGATCATCTTTGGGGGTTTTCTGGAAATCAGTGAAACTATATTTCTGTTCTTACGTTTTCTACTGTTGTTTATGTTGTTGTTACTTATTACGGTTATTGTAATCTGTTTATGTATAATTAACCTAATGTTGTTAAAATCTTTTTTCAATGTAATGCAATTTCAATGAAAATACTTATATTAATAATTTCTTGCATTAATAACACAATACAAATAACGGTACTTAAAGATACAATGGTTGTAAAAATGGTAATTCATTTAATGACCCTCTTCAAGTCTACACCTCATAATTTCTCTCCTTCTTTGCTCCGTATACTGCAGTTGTTCTGCAGACATGTGTGACGTATCCATGAACATTATTGCATCTTCATCTCTTTGCCGGTTTCCAGCAATAAGTTGATCCATTCTTGATAACTTTTCTTGGTGTTGCATTGCTCGAGTGTCCATTGCCCGGTTAAATCTTTCTTCAGATTCAAGCATGAGTTTTTTAATTTCATCTTGATCCGCTGCAGCAGTCTGCTTCTTTTTGGCCGCTTTTGCTCCCTGTGGCCTAACAAAATGATCTTCAGTTGGGGATGGGCCTTCTTCTGATCCTAAACCGAAGCTTCCTTAGGATTCCATAGGACTGGAGCTTTCTCCAACTCTAGGTGTTTTACCCCAACCACTGTTTGATTGAACTTGTTGAATGGTTTTCTGAAGCGATGATTTCCATTTAACGTGCTCGACCAACATGTCATAAACATGCATGAACTGATAAAAATGTGGTGCTTGTTTACTATCAGGTTTATAGATTTGTTTGAACAACTTGTTTGCGGCCATTCTCTGTTCAAAAAATAACTAGTACACTTAGAGAACTATGATAAAAAAAATACAATGAAATTATATTAAAGCTTACTAAATGCGTTTCATTCCCAAATCCACTAGGATTCGTTTGCTTCAACTTAAACATTTGAGAATCGAACGTTTGCGTTTGACGATTTATTTTTCCATAATGACCTTTGACTGAAGATAGCGTTCTTTTCCGATTGATGTTCTTCCGATTATAGAAATTAGTAATTTTGCCCTAAAAAGACTCACCACTTTGATCGGTCCCTCGAATAGGATCGACTGAGAGTGCACAGTAAATGTAGCAAAGATCGTAGTCTTCCGCAGCGCTCCAACTTGCATTAGTTACTTCTCCCCCAATCGGAATCGTAACGTCTTGTAAGTCGTATTCTTCAAAACTGGACCTTGCAGCAACGACGTCGAAATCGGAGTACATTTTCAGTTGAGATTAGTGGCAGCAAAAAGTTTCAATGGAGGAAGGAAATTGGTTTGAAATGGAAGAAGAGGGGAGAGTATTATTTGAAGATGGAAAAATGACCGTTGGGGTTAAAAGAAAGCCTGTTGGAGGCTTGAGTAGGCGCTTGTTCAACAGGCGCCGTGTTGCAACAGGCTCCTGTTGCCAGGCGCCTGTTGAATAGGCGCCTGAATATCAGGCGCCTGTTCAACAGGTGCCTGGGCATCAGGCGCCTGTTAAACAGGCGCCTCACTCCATCCAGTTTTCCCAGCCCGAAGGCCCTACTTTCTACACTATTATAAATTCTCATACCCTTTTGGAGAAGATTTCGAGTGCGGATTCGAGAATTTGCAACCTGTTGGAGATGCTCTTAGAGCATCTCCAACAGTTTGGAGTGCGGAAATCCGATTTTCCGCACTCCAAAATGTTGGAGCCCTCATTTCTACAACAGAAATGAGGGTAGGCGCCTGTTGAACAGGCACCTGTGCATCAGGCGCCTATTCAACAGGCGCCCGTGATTAATAAATATCGGGCGCCTGTTGAACAGGCGCCTGATGCCCAGGCGCCTGTTCAACAGGCGCCTGGTTAACACGCCTGTTCAACAGGCGCCTGGTTAACACGCCTATATCAGGCGCTTTTTCCCAATTTCTCTTCATTTTTATCTCCTCCATCCTCTTTTCAACCATCTTTTTAAATTCAACTTTGCGTCCAAATGCCGCCCCGTCCGGTCAAAACTGGTAGACGCACCGTTCGATATACGACCGATGCCAATATCAGACCTGTTCATGTCCCTCCCGATGCTACCGTGACTCCAGAAGATCTTCGATCTTTGCACGACTTGCCCCCTACTGTTTCGCATCGACTTATTGCAGCTATAGCGACGCTACAGGTATACGTTTATTTATTTATTGCTTGATGAACGACCATGTAAATATATATGTATAATAATTCTTTGTTTATTTTAACATTAAATAATCATATATTTAGGTTCATCACGTAGCGATGTGAGGTAGTTGGTATAGGTGTATGTCTGAATATTTTGATCCGTTACCGGAGCTGATTTTGGATAGGCTACATGCGTCACCTTTTGGTGAATTTCTTGCTTTACCTAGATTTGCACATGTAGATCGTTGTCTGGTAGAGGCCCTCACCGAGAGATGGTGGCCTACCACTCACACATTTCATTTTCTTGATTTTGAGCTAGGACCGACTCCTCTAGATTTTTATATGCTCACTGGCATAGAGGTTGGTCGACCCGACCGTCTCCCTGTTCCATTTGATTGTTCATTTGAGGAGTTCGAGTCATTTTCAGCTTATTTACCGACTATGGCCGATGAGGAGGTTAGAGGAGGAGCTGTTACTCTCCCTTGTCTGCAACGTTATATAGTAGAGTACATGGCCGTTGAGGATATGCACACTCCCGTTATCCGTGCATTCATATTATACCTTTTTGGGTCTACATTTTTTAGTAACAACAAGGGTACTATTAGACTTGGTTTTCTGGCTGGGTTAGTAGATGTGGATGGACTACATATATATGATTACGGTACCGCTATTATTGGTTATTTGTACATAGCATTAGATACATATGCGCTTCAGCAGTCTAGACAGATGTATGACTTTTGGTACATTCTTCCATTTTGGTACTACGAGTATACTGCCAATATGCACCCCCGACTTATTGTAGAGGCGAATGCCACACCTTATATTTATTTTCCTAGATTGCGTCGTTGGGGTCCTCCTATGCATTTGTCCCGTGTTGCATAAGGGGTGCACAATGAGTTGATGGAGGCTAGACAGCAGATGGATATGAGGCGGCGTGGTAACATTATCATTCGTCCATGGGATCAGTACTTACAGTTCCTAGAGCTCGGTCCTGATCATCCACTCACTTTTCATTTATCCATGTCGCGACGTAGGATTTGCTTTCAGGTTCCTACATTTCCATTCATATGGTATTTAGGGGATCGGTGTTGGCTATAGTTGTATGGTATAGTTCGCATTCCATCAGATCCGCTACCATGGGATGATATGTATGGTGATATTCGGGTTGGACCGGCTTATATTCATGCAATGAGGGGTGCGGGATGGGTGGATGGTGAGCCATTTACAGTTCTGGGAGAATTTGATTCATATTGGGCTCGAGTAGCCCCACGTGCTTACGCTTTGCCTGATTATATTCGGGGTTTGAACTCCGATCATATTGGTCCGCGTACCACTTCTGGTAGAGTTCCACTACCGCTAGCCACCTTTGAGCCTACATCATCTCAGTACACGCAGCCTCCTACTTTCGACCCACCCCCTCATTCGTTTAGAGCGTATGATGTACACGGTCAGGTTGTGGAGTATCTCTAGCAGTATCCTACAGACGACGCTATTACGGGTATACCATCCGCCGGATTGCTACAGTTGTTTGTTTTGTTATGAAAGCCAGTACCGGGATTTAAGTTATAAAAGGCTTGCTAGATGCTGAGAAGTATTATTGCTCATTCTTAATTCATACAATTTCAAATATAACAAATGGTGGCAGAAGATTATATATTTTTTGATGATAGCGACGACGAATTTGATGAAATGATGGAAGATCATTTTCGCCGTGAAAAGGAACTACTAAGTATGGCTGCGCTACAGGTTGGTCAATCGAGCAGGCAACACGGTGGATCAGTTGTTGGTCGTCGGTATAAAAATCGCAGACATTCATGGCACAACGACAGACTGATGGAAGACTACTTTGTTCCAAATCCTACTTACACAGATGCTGATTTTAGAAGAAGATTCTGCATGCGGCATCCTCTATTTCTTAGAATCCTCCACTGTATCAAGCAGCATGACAAATACTTTATCTTCAAACCCAATGCATCTTGTATAATGGGTTTGACTGGAATTTAAAAAATGACAGCTGCACTCAGAATGCTTGCATATGCAGGACCGACGGACGCGCTTGATGAAAATTTGAAAGTGGCGGAAAGCACGGTATTAGAGTGTTTGGAACATTTCTGTCAAGCTATCGTGGACATTTACGGTGATCAATACTTACGCCGACCTAACGAGGCTGATATAGTTAAGTTATTAAATATGCATGGTAGTAGAGGTTGGCCTGGAATGTTAGGCAGTATAGACTACATGCATTGGGAGTGGAAGAATTGTCCAAAGGCGTATGCTGGAGCTTATCAGGGTAAATCTCGTAGGTCCTCTATTATTCTTGAAGCTGTAGCGTCGTATGACTTATGGATATGGCATGCATTTTTTGGAATGCCAGGTTCGAACAATGATCTTAACGTAGTCGAACGATCTACGTTGTTCAATGATTTAGCAAACGGTAGATCAACTCCTTGTACCTTTACTTTGGGAGGTAACACGTACGATCATGGATATTATCTAGGTGATGGTATATATCCGAAATGGAGTACCATTGTCAAGACAATTCCTAACCCACAAAACAATAAACAAGCAAAGTTTGCAGCGATGCAAGAAGGCCAAAGGAAGGATGTTGAAAGAGCATTTGGGGTTCTTCAGTCTAGATTTGCCATAGTCAGTAATCCATGCAGACTTTGGTCACCAGTTAAAATGACAAAAATAATATACACTTGTATTATTTTACATAATATGATTATAGAGGATGAAAGAGACATGGAAGAAGATTACTTTTACGAGGGTGCTCCTACACCACCGCATGTTTGGCGCAACGATATGATTGGAAGCGCACTTGAACTCGAGTTTCATGTAGAAAGCCAAATGTCATACCGTAGTGTTCAACTTCATCGAAGACTACAAAATGATCTCATAGATCATCTTTGGGGGTTTTCTGGAAATCAGTGAAACTATATTTCCGTTCTTATGTTTTCTACTGTTGTTTATGTTGTTGTTACTTATTACGGTTATTGTAATCTGTTTATGTATAATTAACCTAATGTTGTTAAAATCTTTTTTCAATGTAATGCAATTTCAATGAAAATACTTATATTGATAATTGCTTGCATTAAGAACACAATACAAATAATGGTACTTAAAGATACAATGGTTGTAAAAACGGTAATTCATTTAATGACCCTCTTCAAGTCTACGCCTCATAATTTCTCTCCTTCTTTGCTCCGTATACTGCAGTTGTTCTGCAGACATGTGTGACGTATCCATGAACATTATTGCATCTTCATCTCTTTGCCGGTTTTCAGCAATAAGTTGATCCATTCTTGATAACCTTTCTTGGTGTTGCATTGCTCGAGTGTCCATTGCCCGGTTAAATCTTTCTTCAGATTCAAGCATGAGTTTTTTAATTTCATCTTGATCCGCTGTAGTAGTCTGCTTCTTTTTGGCCGCTTTTGCTCCTTGTGGCCTAACAAAACGATCTTCAGTTGGGGATGGGCCTTCTTCTGATCCTAAACCGAAGCTTCCTTGGGATTCCATAGGACTGGAGCTTTCTCCAACTCTAGGCGTTTTACCCCGACCACTGTTTGATTGAACTTGTTGAACGGTTTTCTGAAGTGATGATTTCCATTTAACGTGCTCGACCAACATGTCATAAACATGCATGAACTGATAAAAATGTGGTGCTTGTTTACTATCAGGTTTATAGATTTGTTTGAACAACTTGTTTGCGGCCATTCTCTGTTCAAAAAAAAACTAGTACACTTAGAGAACTATGATAAAAAAAATACGATGAAATTATATTAAAGCTTACTAAATGCGCATTCCCAAATCCACTAGGATTCGTTTGCTTCAACTTGAACATTTGAGAATCGAACGTTTGCGTTTGACGATTTATTTTTCCATAATGACCTTTGACTGAAGATAGCGTTCTTTTCCGATTGATGTTCTTCCGATTATAGCAATTAGTAATTTTGCCCCAAAAAGACTCACCACTTTGATCGGTCCCTCGAATAGGATCGATTGAGAGTGCACAGTAAATGTAGCAAAGATCGTAGTCTTCCGCAGCGCTCCAACTTGCATTAGTTACTTCTCCCCCAATCGGAATCGTAACATCTTGTAAGTCGTATTCTTCAAAACTGGACCTTGCAGCAATGGCGTCGAAATCGGAGTACATTTTCAGTTGAGATTAGTGGCAGCAAAAAATTTCAATGGAGGAAGGAAATTGGTTTGAAATGGAAGAAGAGGGGAGAGTATTATTTGAAGATGGAAAAATGACCGTTGGGGTTAAAAGAAAGGCCGTTGGAGGCTTGAGTAGGCACCTGTTCAACAGGCGCCGTGTTGCAACAGGCTCATGTTGCTAGGTGCCAGTTGAACAGGCTCATGTTGCCAGGCGCCTGTTGAACAGGCGCCTGGGCATCAGGCGCCTGTTAAACAGGCGCCTCACTCCATCCAGTTTTCCAAACCCGAAGGCCCTACTTTCTGCACTATTACAAATTCTCATACCCTGTTGGAGAAGATTTCGGGTGCGGATTCGAGAATTTGCAACCTATTGGAGATGCTCTTAGCTTCTAAGGAAAATAAGTACAAACCAATTAATGCCAACATTCCATCAACCATTCAATGCAAAGCAAACATATAATGCAAATGAAAAGAAGGCATGACGTGCGCATGTGCAAATGAGAAGCAGAGAGTGATATTTGGCTGTGATATGTAGATTATTTTATTTCAAAAGTTTTGGGTACGACGTTACACAATATCCCGTTCACGTACGAGCTGCGAACAACAGACATGAAAATACGATCGTTTACAACAATGTGAGACGATCATAAAACAATAATAAAATAGACAAGTTAACTTATTCTGTAAAGTTTCAAAAGTACCGACGTTTGACGTAAAATAAGTCAAACAAAAATTTAATTATTTTCGAATTAAAAATTATGGAAAAATCCTATAAATTAAATTAAAAATACGTAATAAAAAATTAGGTCTTAATTTGAAATATATATATATATATATATATATATATATTGTATTATAATTTAATCCAAATCCAAATATTTAAATAAATTAAATATTCAAATTCGATGACCTAAAAATACGGGTCGTTACATTCTTCCCGCCTTAAAAGAATTTCGTCCACGAAATTCCAAGGACGGAAAAATATTACGAAAAAAAACAAACAATCAAGAAAAGTTAAGCACAACGAAAATAATATTACCCATAACCCTGGTCGGAGGTACGGTGCCTTATCCTATCCATTTTTATTTATTAAATTAAGGTAGCTTCACTTTTAAAATTCCTAGGCAGATTTACTAACCTTAGGCAAATTTTACTTAGACACCTAACCTAAGCTCTAATACCATCTGTAATGACCCGGATTTTCGGACCAATCAAAATCACCAAAAAAATCGTCCGTTCTAAAACTATGAATGAAAACTACTAACTTAATACACAATATTTGATAAATATTCAACACTATTAAATGTATAGGATACAATTTCAATTGTACAAGTTATCAGAGTAATCAATTTAATCTACTAGTGCTTTAATACAAATCCAAAATCAAATACTACAAATAACCGTAAATCTACCACGGCGCAACTCTGATGAAAACAACAATATCCATACCTACGAACTCAATAAACATGTCAAATGCGGATAAAATAATAAGCAGGAAAAATACATCAATACACGATATAACAAATAATAAACAGAAAAATGTTATGTTATTATCAAGGTTGCATCACTATCACTTGTAACTGCCTACGTACCCCTATCTAATTGGGTACCCAATTAGATACAAGATCAAGCCAACGTAGTTATCCTACCGCAAATATGACTCATGGAGCCTACGATGCACAAACAATATGCAATTCTCAAAACTATCCACTTAGGCTTAATCTTCAATTTTAGATTTTTTTTAAATCTAATTAACTTTACGGAATTTATCTCTTTGGACTTTATTCCCAAATTCTTATTTCAAAACTTTTGAAATATATATGTATATGTATATGTATATGTATCTTTTATATTCAAACTAGTCCTTTACTTCGGGATCAGAAAACAAATCACCTTTTGAAACGATACATATATACAAGCATACTAAACTATATACTACCAAATCTCGGGAGGTTTTCCCGGGCGTGAAGCCTTTGGTTTCTTCTGGTGCAGGTGATTGTTTGTCAGCTGATTGGCTTTCGGTCGAGTTGGATTTGCCTTGCTCGGTTATGTTGTTGGCTTTGTCGGCTCTTCGAAAGTGCGGTTTTGCCTTACGCAGGCAACCGTCTTTCCAAGGGACTGGAGTGTTCATTCACAGGCAGGTGAGCGACTCTTGTTCCTTTTATTTTTCTGTAGCTTGTTTTGGTTTTCTTTCTGTTGGTTGGTTGTCGTCTGTTGAGTATGGCTATGGTTGCTTGAGCACTGTCACTTGCTAGTGCGTGCTCCCTGACTTTGCTCCTGTCTATTTGCCGTAGGCGGGCACTTTGTCTTGTCCCTTTTGCTCGTTTCTTACTGTTTTGTCCAGCCAGGTTCTCTCGACCAGAAGCAGACATCAGAGACTTCGGTCTCTGGCTGCTTTGCTTGCTTCCTGTAACCATTTCGTTGGTGTTTTTACTCCTTTTCCGATTGGAGGAGAATGTCTGTTACCCATTTGTTGGGTTTTAGTGTTGGGGCACTATGATAAGAATTGTTTGCCGTCAGTGTCCTTCTTCTATGCTACCGTTTCTGATTTGTCGACTGTCCTTCGGGTATCGGGGGGTTACATCGGGCCTGGAGCGGCTGGTTAGGGCGATATCCCAGCTCTGGTCATATAGCGGTCATCCTGGACAGTTATACGGGCAGTATGGTTCATTGCCAACCTTCTTTGTTCTGCCCTGCTGTTATCCCTGAGCCGCGACTCCTACCCACAGCGCAGGACTGTTTGATTAGTGACAGTTCGGCAGTGGTAGGAATCCCACAGAAATTTGGGAAGCAAATTGTTTGCCTTTCCACATTTTCATCATTTTTCATACGCTTGTTCAGTCGTTCGTCAGTTTTTCCTCTCATTCCTTCTCCCGCTCCCCAGTCTCTGTCCTATTGTCCTTCTGTGGTTGTTTCTGGTGTTTCCCCCGTTGTTTGTTCCTCTTTGGTCTTTTCTTTCATCCCTGATGCTCTTTCCCCTCCGTCATCTCTCATTTTCTGTTGGTTGTTTAGATTGCGTTTGACTCGTATCTCTTCTTCTCTTCGTTTAACCGATGGGCGTTCGGAGTTTCCTTCAGACTGTTTGGCCCCTTCAGCCTCGCGGTGCTCTTCGGAGTGCTCGCGCCCCTCCTCTGCGTGTCCGCTATCCATCTCCATTCCGCTGATGAGTAAGGCAGAGATTGCGCTCCTTAATGAGCGTCTTGATTGTTTAGCTAGAAACTCAGATGCTTCGTTTTCCTCGGCTGGCTCCTCTTTTGTCTCTTCGGTAGGGTCAGAGGGTGAGGTGGTTTCTGAGCCGCCCGACCCTCCCATTCGATCGATGAGGCACAGATGTAGGAGAGTCCCTTCTACCCCTCGCACCATTCGCACACGCTCTATAGTGGCGTCCGAGCTGATCGAGAGATCTGCTCGCTACTCGCTGTATCTGGATTGAGATTGGCCTTGCTTGGTCCTTTTCGGAGGGTGTTGCTTCCTTTTTTCTTTCTCGTCTGTGTCTTTTCTCTTTTCATGGCGAACTTTCTCTTCTGGAATGTCCGCGGTATTGGTAATGATGCATCTGTGGCTAGGCTTAAACGCATTGTCAGGAAACACTCTGTTGGCTTGATCGCTCTCCTGGAACCCCTTATTGACCCAGCAGAATTCCCCAAGATTGTCTTATCCTTAGGCTTTGGCGGTGGCTTAGCTAATGTCTCGGGTAAGATTTGGATCTTATGGTCCAAATCTATTGCGATCCATCCTTCCTTCGATTCTCCTCAGTTGTTTTCGGTGGTCTGCTCGTCTCCATCCTTTGGAGCTCCTTTTCTTTTCTCAGCAGTCTATGCCAAATGTGACCGTTCGGAAAGGCTAGTTCTGTGGTCGGATATTCTTGCTCTTGATTCTCAGGGGTTCTCCTCTTCTGTACTTGGTGGCGACTTCAATATCGTTGCATGCCATGCGGAAAAACGGGGAGGTGCGGCCATCAACAGAGGGGCGATGGCGGATTTCAACTCTTTCATAGCCTCCTCTGGTCTCTCTGAGCTCCCCTTTGTCGGCTCGGCGTTCACTTGGTCTAACAACCAAGAGGGTCCAAATCGCATCCTCTCTAGACTTGACCGTGTGTTCGGTTCGGAGGAATGGTTTCGTCTTCCTTTCTCCTTCTCAATCGCCCACCTCCATCGGCCCTTCTCGGACCATGCCCCAATGATTGTTCGTTGCTCTCCTCTGTCGCTCTCGCAGCCCTCCTCCTTCCGGTTTCAAAGCATGTGGAAATCCCACCACTCTTTCCAATAGGTGGTTTCTGACTCTTGGAGCAATCCTATTTTTGGTTCCCCCTGTGCTGCTTTCGGGAGAAAGCTCTCGCGTCTTAAGGCTTGCCTTAAGGTTTGGAACGTTTAGATTTTCAAGAACATTTTCGATCGCGTTTGTTTGGCCGAAGAGTCGCTTATCTTAGCCGAATCCTTGTTAGACGAGGATCCGACCGCTGCCAACAAGGAGGCGTGGGCCCTTGCCCAAACTTCCTTCTCTTCGGAGCTGCGTGTCGAAAATGACTACCTCCGTCAAAAGGCGAGGGTCAAGTGGGTAGTCGAGGGTGATGCAAACTCCAAATTCTTCCACTCTTCTATTCGCAAGAAGAATAACCTTCTGGCGATTCGAGAGATTATGAGACCTGATCTGTCTTCGACTTCGTCGCCAGAGGAAGTCAAAGACATCATCCTATCTCACTTTCAATCCTTTTTGGGATCTCCTTCTGTCTCGGTTACAGATCCGGCCCTTTTAGCTTTTATTCCTCCGGTGATCCTCCGCTTGGAAGGTGCCTTGATTGCGGATCTCCCTTCCACTGAGGAGATCCATGCTTGTGTCTTTGCTCTTAGCAAGGATAGTGCCAGTGGCCCTGATGGCTTCAATGGTGATTTTTATAGGTGCTCTTGGCCTATTATCCAGGCTGATTTGTGTCTTGCCATTCAATCCTTCTTCTCTGGTGGAAATCTTCCAGCCGGATGGACTTCCACCAACCTGATTCTTATTCCTAAGTGCGAAAATCCAAAGGCTTGCACGGATTTCCGACCTATAAGTCTTTGTAATTTCTCTAACAAGGTCATTTCTAAAATCCTGGCCTCCCGGTTGGCTCCTTTTCTTGAGCGTATCATTTCTCCGTCTCAAGTAGGGTTTGTCAAGGGGCGTCTTATCTCTGATAATGTCCTTCTAGCCCAAGAACTGATCTCCCAAATTGATCGGAAAGTTTGGGGATCAAATGTTGTGTTCAAACTGGACATGGCTAAGGCCTACGACCGTATGTCCTGGTTCTTCATCATCAAGGTTTTAAGGAATTTCGGTTTTTTGGAGGCCCTGATAGACTTGATATGGAGGCTTGTCTCCAACTGCTGGTTCTCTGTCCTCATAAACGGATCGGCCCATGGGTATTTCAAAGCTGGGAGGGGCTTACGTCAAGGTGACCCTCTCTCACCTTCTCTTTTTGTGATTGCGGCAGAGGCTTTTATTCGTGGGCTCCAATCCTTAACCATTTACGGTCAAATCCAGCGTTTTGGTATTACAAGGGGTTGCCCTCTTATTTCTTTCTTATCCTTTGCATATGACATAGTCATTTTCTCTAATGGCAGTCGTTCCTCTGTTCGGCGGCTTCTTCGCTTCATCCATCAATACGAGAGGTCTTCGGGCCAGCTCGTTAACTCTTCCAAATATTGTTTCGTTCATTCGAAGGACATGTCTCAATCTCGCGCTTCTTGGATCGAGACTATCTCTGGTTTCAAGGAAGCTTCCCTTCCCCTTCCCTACCTTGGTATTGCTCTGTACCAGGGCAGAAAACTTAACGCTCTTTTCGACCCTTTGTCCGACAAAGTAAGAGCGAAGATCTTACGCTGGAATTCTTCCATTCTCTCCCAGGCTGGCAGGCTTGTCCTAATCAAGACGGTTCTAGATTCGATGGGATCTCATATTTTTGCGACTATGACCCCTACCTCCTCTTTTTTCCGATCTTATCGGTCTCTGGCTTCGTCTTTCTTCTGGGGAAACAAGGACAACGGTCGTCGCCACCACTGGGTGTCTTGGGACGCGATTTGTCGCCCAAAAATGAAGGTGGGTTGGGTCTTTGTAAGCCCACCGACCTTTGCGCGGTCTTTGCTTGTAAGTTGTGGTATAGGTTTGGCGCCAACAACTCTTTATGGGCTTCTTTCCTCCAAGCTAAGTACCACAAACTCGCGGGTGCGAATTTTTTGGGCACTCCTTCCTACGCTAGCGAGACCTGGAAGCACATGCAGTCTGTGAAGTTGTTATCTGATTCTCACGGCGGTATGTCAGGATGGGATGGATCTTCCTTTTCGATTCTGAAAGCCTGGTCCTCCATCAGATCCCCTTCTAACATCCGCCCTGAATTTTCTTTTATTTGGGATTCTCGCATTCCCCCAAAGGTCTCTCTATTTATGTGGCGGCTGCTACATGATGGGTTGCCACTGGACGAGAGTTTTCAAAAGATCGGTATTCCTACTGTTTCCCGATGTAGATGCTGCGGAAACGGTGACATAGAATCCTTGAACCATTTGTTTTTCGGTGGTTTCACGGCCAGAGCGTGCTGGAACTACTTCGGAAATCTCGTCGGTGTTCGTAGTACTGCGAGTTCTCTTCTAGCGATTCTGAATTCCTGGTGGGCCGGGAGTTCTGGGAAATCGCTTCGTTCTATCATTTTCCGTTTGATTCCTTGTCTTATCTGCTGGCACGTCTGGTGTGCGCGGAATAAGGCTACTTTCGAGAGCAGTTCAATGGATTCGCCATCCATAATCTATCGAGTGAGGAGTGACGTATTCCTGGCTTTCCGGGGTAGACCTTTCAGGGGTCCAATGAGCCACCGTTCCAAGCGGCTTGTGGGACTTCTGTCAATTTCCCGTTCTCCAACTGCCGCCAGATTGGGTGTTGGATAGGTCTCTGCTGTCGGGTGGTGGTTTCCTCCACCCGTTCCCTCCCCCCTTTTTTATTTTTAATTGCTGTCGGGTGGTGGTCTCTGCTGTCGGGATCTCGTCCTTGCTGGATTTGCTTGTGATTTCTGTTGCCCTCTCGGTTTGTCGTTAAGGTCTTCTTCAGCTCTCACAGCAGTCGATCCTTACTCCTTTGATTGGGGCTTTTTTGCTGCTTTCCTGGTCGGCTATTATTCTTTTTCTGTTCACACCAACGGGCGGTGGCCTTGCCGGAGCTCGATGGTGTTGGCAGATTCGCGGATCCGTTGGTTCATTCTCGGCGTGGTTTTGCTGCTTCTGTCGGTTATTTATTTCGTCTTATTTAGGGCTGAAGGTGCGATGGGTGGACTGGCCCACACCTTTTGGTTGTGGCGGGAGAGAGGAATTGCAGGCTGTATCTATTTTATTGGGCTATCGGCTGAGCCTTCTTGGCTGCTTTGAGTTTTCTGTTTCTCGTTTCTATTTTTCGTTTTTGTGCTGTCTCTTTTGGGAGGTATATGTTATCCATATGCTTCGCCTTCTTGTGTGTACCTTTGGAGGAAGGTTATTTCCTCCCCTTTGTTTTATATATATATATATATATCTTTTTGAAAAAAAAGAAGGTTTATAGCCATAACCAGGCCCCTGGGTGTAGCCTTCCGAATAAATAATAGATTGGTGCATCCCTTTACTTCGACGGACTACACCGAGGCTACAGAACATATGCATGTCCTTTTCCCATGCGTTTCATAGATTATGGGTTACCCGAATCTTTGGTAACATAACAAACCACTTTATATCCCGAAGTGGAAAAAACATTTACACTAATAATTACAAATACTTCTAATCTATAGTAATTTCTATTCCCAAATCCTTTCAAAAATCATCTTAAAACCATCGGGTTTAGTCCTCGAAATTCTTTCCATTTTATAAAACATTTTTATAAAACCATTCTTTATATAAACCACTTTTATATAAAATCACTTCAAAATATTTATTCTCAAATATCTTTTTTTCTTTCCAAAAACATTTCATAAATTTCCACTTGAAAACTAATTTTCAAAACAATTCATTAAATTGAAATGAACCAAATATTACCGCTAGACACCTTATAGTCAAATCGTGAAATAAATCACAAGGTGTTAACCTACAATTATTTTCTACCCAATCCATGCATATGGATAATTAATTGCCCATAAACTGGTCGAGCAAAGTCAATAATCCAAACAATAAATCAACAACAATAATAAATGGCAACGCATCTATTAAATAATTAATAATCAATATCAAATAGATCAATTATCGAATAATAATAAATCTACACAGTTTATAATAGTAAAATGAGGATTTGTTCTGATAATAAAATGTCACTAATATTTTATCAATATTTTACACTTCTATAAATGTGTTAACAAACTACACTAGTGTTTTCTATTCGTTTATACGAATCTAACGTCGAAGACCGCGGATTAACGGACTTCGTATAGGTGAGATAAACATGTTTAAAGTTAAGCTACTTTAATTAACAAATCGAATTAATTAAATTAAATACTAACTATTAAATAAAACTAAAATAGCGTCACCCAAACTTCAACAACCCAAAGCCCACTTGCATACCCCACTTACCCAAACCCGAGCCCATCTGCTCACGAGCTGCTCCATGCATGCAACGCAGGCCATCTCCCCATACACGGCCAGCACATACACTTCATACTGCACACGTCTGGTATCCCATATCCTTCATCCCTTAAGCACTTGCCCATGAATTCAACAGCCCTACAAATGGGCAACGGCCCAATGCCACACATGCCATGCAATATTCCTTCTCTCCTCCATACTCACGCATGCTCTCCTTCTCTCATGCTCCTGGTACATGAACCAATGTATCCCCCCTCTTCCTCTCATGCATGTCCATCTTTCTCTTGCCCATATTTTCTTCTCTCTTTTTTTTCATGCATATCCCTATACACATCCCCTTCCTATTCTATTTTGCATGGCAGCACTTCATTTCCAACTCACACACACATCAAACTTACATGCACGCACTCAACCATGCATACACACATGGTAAAATAAAAGGGAAATGTGTGCATGTGTATCTATGAAGAGCATGAGAATATTTGTTGTGCATTTGAAAAGAAGGTAAGAGAGAAAACAATGAAAATGTGTGTTTCTTCATTTGTGTCATGCGTGTGTGTTTATCCATGCAGAGAAGAAAGAAAGTGAAAGGAAGAAAAATGTGAATTCCCCTGCTCTCCATGTTCATGCTTGCATACATAAACGAAAATACTTAGCAACAAAAGAAAAGAAGTACAAACCAATTAATGCCAACATTCCAACAACCATTTAATGCAAAGAAAACATTTAATGAAAATGAAAAGAAGCCATGACGTGCGCATGTGCAAATGAGGAGCAGAGAGTGATATTTGGCTGTGATTTGTAGATTATTTTATTTCAAAAGTTTTGGGTACGACATTACACAGTATCCCATTCACATACGAGCCGCGAATGACAGAAATGAAAATACGATCGCGCACAACAATGTGAAACGATCATAAAACAATAATAAAATAGACAAGTTAACTTATTCTATAAAGTTTTAAAAGTATCGACGTTTGACGTAAAATACGTCAAACGAAAATCTAATTATTTTTCGAATTAAAAACTATGGAAAAATCCTATAAATTTAATTAAAAATATGTCATCAAAAATCAGGTCTTAATTTGAAATATATATATATATATATATATATATATATATATATATATATATATATATATTATTATAATTTAATCCAAATTCAAATTTTTAAATAAATTAAATATTCAAATCCGATGACCCAAAAATATGGGTCGTTACAACAATTATAAGACAATTTAGGTCTAACAAAGGAGTCAAATATTATTCAGCTTTTGGTGTGCATTCCTATGTTGTGGCCATGCTCTTCTTAGTCCACTCCTTATGGTACGATCTTTGCTCCGTAAGTAATCGGAGTAGGTGTATAAATTTAACTCTATTTTTTTCCAACCCATAGTCACTTCGCCCATCCTTTTGAAATATGGTCGCAACTACTACTATGGTCGGAATTTATAGAGTTAGGCCTATATTCAAAATAACTATATATATTTATAGAAAATCTTTTTGAAAACCTTTTCAAAAATAGCTAGTATGCCACTCCTATATATATTTGCCCTATTGATCGGGTAACCTAGCTCTGATACCAAATGTAACAATCCGCTCTGAAACAGAGCTAAATTTTGATCTAGAAAAGACCCATCGAAACTTAGATCCATTCCAAAGCTAGTTGTATGTTGGTAAAAAGAACAATATAGAGCTATTTATCTATTCTTTCAGAACTAAAGGCGGAAGGAACAAAATATAATAATAATAATAATAATAATAATACCCATTTTATTTCAAATTAAGTCAAAAATTACAAAACATAACAACAATCATTACATCAATTTGTTTAAAAGTACATTTCATTAGTATAATAGAAAATAAAATGAAAAGATAGATAATAACTGCCACAAGCTTCACTCTCGCCATCTTCGAACATCATCAACTCCTTCTCTAACCTGTGTTATAATGTGGAGGGAGTCAAAACAACAAATGTCTGGTAAATAGAAATCTCGAGCCTTACTATTTTAGTATGTGGGCAGTATAATTTAAATAAAAATATGTCTTATTTGTTTTGAAACAATTTAATACTTCATATAAGGAAACGAGGCGGGCCATCAAACAACCACTTAATACCTTCCATTCCCGAAGTAGGTTTCCAAATCCCGTAACACATAACTAACATCATAAATGTCTAACAATGCGAAAGATAGAACCCAAGCCACTTAATACCTTTTAATGAAAAATAAGCAGACTCAGACCATTTAAGACCTCAATTGAGTTAGGCCTGTATCATTTAATATCTATTCCCAACGCGGACTCCACAAATGTATCTATCTAGTTGACATTGCATGGAAATATCTTCGGAAACTTAATACTTCCTATTATAGCGGACCTTTTCGAGATATCCTTAACCATGCCTAAATCCAATCCCAAACATTTAATACTTTATTTGGGAAAGAAAGCGAGCCCACAAACAACCACTTAATACATCTAGCACTACTAGAAAAACAGTATATTCCAACGCCTCTGTTCCAACGGCCGCCAACGGCTATTCCAACGGCTTCCAACGGCCCGTTAATTTTTTACGTAGCCATTGGAAGCCGTTTGAATCCATTGAAAATAAGCCGTTTGCGGCCGTTGGTAGCCATTGGAAAATTTCCTACATAACTTCCCGAGACCAGACCTGCATTTCATTTCCTCTTCCCCAATTACCATTTTCCTCAAATTCCCCCATTCCACCACCTCCAAACCAGCTGCTACCGCCCCAAACATCATCCCAACAACCTCCGACGCCATCTAGAAGCTGCTCTGGCCAATCTCCACCCTTCTAGCTCTCCAAATCGGTAATTTTCCTAAAGCTAGTATTTAGGTTTTTTTAGATTTAGGGTTTAATTCGAATGTTGATTGATTCCTAATTGTTAGTGTATGCATATTACATTATGTTATCCCCTAATTGCAACTATTATAACATAATGAACAAGTTATTATAATTGATTGAAAATTTTGTAATTTAAGATATTGCATTAGTTTATGTTTATTTGGTAATAAGTATATTAAACGTATATGTGTGATAGAGTTTATTGCATTTGGAAGCCGTTAGAACGGATATTGCATTTGTGCGAACACGAGCTTTGTATTTGTGCGAACATGCGAATTGATTTAGTTTATAAATGAATTTTGTGTACAAATTTTGTGTATAAATGAATTTAGTATATTATGTAATAAAACGGTTAAATGTAAACCAATATTAATTAAACGAGTTATATATTCAAATTTAATATAAACAAATATTTAAATCCTTAGATATTATTCGGCCCCGTCTGACAAGTGTTGTATATGATCGTTTTAGGGATATTCGTTTTTTCCACAAAACGGACAACTCTATTCATCTGATACATCATTTGTCGGATTTGTCCCAGTATTGGACAAGTTACAAACACTATAAAGTAATTATATTCCGTCAATCATATCACTTTAAATGGTTCACAAAATTTCGACGGCATTTCCTTTACGTTCTTTGTGTACACGCATTTGTGTACGATACAAGGAACACGGGGGAAATACTGTCGAAATTTTGTGAATCATTTAAAATGATATGATTTACGAAATATAATTACTATTGTGTTTGTAATGGGAAGTAGGATGACCGACCATCAAAGAAAGACACATAAGTGGCAATGAAACAATAGTTGCTTATTTAAAATAAAGTTTGTGAAATTAGCAGTTTGCGGCCGTTGGAAGCCGTTGGAAAATTTTCTGCAAAATATAAAATGAATGATTTATAACATTTTTACTCTATCATAGGTTTTCTAGTAGGGAAACATGATCAATTACTTTAATGATCGGAGCTGGATGTATCAAAGAAGGGAAATTAGTGGCGCAATAAGCGAACATTTTCTAAAAGGGGTACAAGTGTTCATCAAATTTGCTATAAGTAATATTGCGAACGATGAAGAAATTCGTTATCCGTGTAGTAGATGCAAATTGTTGAACTATTTAGAACCGAATATGGCTAAGGTTCATTTGCGCCAATTCGGTTTCGTACCCAATTATTTGCTGTGGGATCGTCATGGAGAAATTGTAGCCCCTAATAATCAAGAACAGTCGGTGGAGGTCATCAACGAAGAAGGTAGTATGAATCTCATAGAACATATGGTCGAAGATGCAGCACGATCAATGTTCCATACCGTTGTAATTGATAACGACGATGTTAACATCGAAGAGGAACCAAATGTTGGAGCTAAAAAAATATATGATTTATTGGATTATGCTAAAAAACCCCTTTGGAATGGATGTTTAAGCGGCTCTCAATTATCGGTAACTGCAGAATACATTGCAATGAAATCAAAATACAACCTTATAGAAGCTGGATTTACGGCTGTTGTTCAAGCTGCTAAACGTCATATGTCATCCGATAATTTAATGTGCGAAAATTATTATGAAGTGAAAAAACTTATGTCATCTTTCGGTTTGCCATATCAAAAAATAGATACATGTTTAAAGGGTTGCATGTTGTTTTGGAAAGAAGACATCAATCTTAGAAATTGTAAAATATGTAATCAGGAAAGATACAAATCGAGGAAAAAGAAGGGAAAAGAAGTTCCGTACAAGCGTATGCATTATTTTCCCCTCACCCCTAGACTTCAATGATTATATGCATCATCTGTAACAGCGCATCATATGAGATGGCATAGTGTGAGAACACCTCAAGAAGGTACGTTGACACACCCATCCGATGGAGAAGCATGGAAACATTTTGACAAGAAATATCCCGATTTCGCAGCGGAGAGCCGAAATGTCAGACTAGGTTTATGTACAGACGGCTTCTCACCGTTTTCTCAGTTTGGTTCTAAATATTCATCTTGGCCTATAATAATCACACCTTACAATCTACCTCCGTGGATGTGTATGAAAACTCCATATATGTTTCTCACGATTGTCGTCCCTGGTCCTGATGATCCGACACAGGGCATTGATGTTTACTTACAACCGTTAATCGAAGAGTTGAAAATATTATGGTATGAAGGAGTTAAAACATACGACATATCAAAAAAGAAAAAAATTCGGATGTTCGCTTCTTTGTTATGGACTATTAGCGATTTTCCTGCATATGCAATGCTTTCGGGTTGGAGTACGGCCGGTCGTTTTGCTTGTCCTTATTGCATGGAAGAAACACGAGCATTTTCTTTGCCAAATGGAAAGAAAATTTCATGGTTTGATTGTCATCGATGTTTTCTTCATATTAATCACCCTTTTAGAAGAGACAAAAAAAACTTCATAGCTAATAGACATGAGACTCTACGACCACCAGCGGTATGGTCAAGCGAGGATATATATGAACTTGTAAAAGATTATCCAAAGATACACGAGACCGGACAACAAGAAGAAATTCAAGGTAAATCGACGTTTCATAATTGGTGCAAACAAAGTATATTCTAGGAGTTGCCTTATTGGAAAAATCTATTAATCCGTCATAACATTGACGTGATGCATAACGAAAAAAACGTATTTGATAATGTGTTTTATACAGTTTTGAATGTGAAGGGAAAGACTAAGGACGATCTGAAATCTAGACGTGATATAAAGCAAATATGCAATCGTCTTGAGCTTCATATGACTCCCGACAATAAAAAACCCAAAGCATGCTATGAACTAGACAGCAACCAAGTTAAAATATTGTTACAATGGGTGGAAGGATTACGATTTCCCAATGGAATTTCCTCTAATCTTCATAGATGTGTCGACTATAAAAATGGGAGACTGAGTGGAATGAAAAGCCATGATTGTCATGTAATGATGGAAAATTTGTTACCCATCGCTTTCAAAGAATTGTTACCGGTAAAAGTTTGGACGGTAATAACAGAACTTAGTTTATTTTACAAGGAGCTTTGTTCAACTACGTTAAAAGTTGACCATCTACTTAAACTTGAAGAAGAAATTCCTATACTGCTCTGCAAACTGGAGAAAATATTTCCTCCGGGTTTCTTTAATGTAATGGAGCATTTACCTGTTCATCTTCCATATGAAGCACGTCTTCGAGGTCCTGTGCAATATGGATGGATGTATCCATTCGAAAGGTATGTTACTATATTGAGTATGCAAATGTTGATTTAAGTATAAATATAGTAGTTCATACTTAACCCAAATAATTTTTATTAGGTACTTAAATCATTTAAAGAAAAAAGTGAGACAAAAAGCTCGAGTTGAAGGTTCTATTTGCAAATCATATATCGAAGAAGAGCTTCTTTCTTTTTTTCTCATTATTTTAAAGACCATGTGAACTTATCATTTGTAAGTGTTCCGCGTAATGACGATCAGGCCGTTGAACAAGATTCTTCTTCTGAATCAGTATAATCTATTTTTAAACAACATGGCCGACATGCTGGAAAATGTGAGGAAGTATGGCTAGATGATAAAGAATACCATGTAGCACACACATATATTCTTCTTAATTGTCCTGAAGTTGCACCATTTGTTAGGTAATTAGCACATTCCAAGTTTTGTTAAATTTAATACTACACGTGTGAATAAATAATAATGTAATATATCATGTTTGTGTTTGCAGTATTTATGAATCACAAAATCCAGGCGGCGATTTAAGAAAAGATTTCAGTACTTGGTTTTCGAAATACGTTTCTGATCCCACAAATAATGTGCTCGATAAAGGACTGAAACATTTGGCGTTTGGACCGAAAAGAAAAGTTAATACATATCCAATATTTTTTGTTAATGGATATAAATTCAACACCAACGAATACAGTGCTAAAAAATTAACAAACAATACTGGTGTATTTGTTAAAGGTAGTGATGACCCTAATAATCATATAAATGATTTTTATGGCGTGTTAACTCAGATATTGCAGTTGACATATTTTACAAGACCCGTGGAGGATGTTTATTTGTTTAGATGCAACTGGTTCAGCAATGTTCCAGGTTCTGGTATTAACGTGCATCCACAATATAATCTTATAGAAATTAAACATACCTCGCGTTATCAAAAGTACGACCCATTTATACTAGCCAAACAAGCCCTACAAGCTTATTATGCCCCTTATCCATCTCTAAAAAGGGATAAAGCAGATTGGTCTGCGGTTTTTAAAACCAAAGCAAGATTTACGTTCGATGGACAAAATATTCCAGACGAACAAGCCTATTAAGCAGATCTGGAGGAAAATGCTGAAATAGCAATTACAAACGATCAAACTGGTTTTGGACCTTTAAATGATGAGACAAATGTATTAGTCGAAGCATTTGAGAGTGTAGAGGAAAACGACATAGAGCACGAAACCGAGTCTGAATCAGAAAATGATGAGGACGACTGAGTAATATCCGGTAATTTTTAAAAGTATTCACATTACATTGATCTCTGATTAATAATGCATTTATCCAATTTATACAATTTTAATGACAATAAGTGTATTGCATTTTTTAATGGTTCATCATATCATGATTATTGTGAATTGTATATGTATGTATATATGGCAGGTATATATATTATGTTCGGTTCTGGTTCTGGGTCTCGGCGACGTGGCTCTTCACGTCATATTGGAGAGGGTAGTGGTGAGCAACCAGCTCGGCCACTTGTTTACTTGCAGCCTAAGGCTGATGAGACGTAAGTATCATAATTAGCAAGCATAGCATTTTAATTTTTTAATTGTACATGATATATCTATAATTGTCTAAAGTTCAATTTTATATTTAACGCAGTGGATTTGAGTTGGAGCCATCCAAAGTGGTTCTGAACATTTCGAAGCAGGCGTACATGGCTAGGATGACCGATTGCTGGCCCAAGTGGGGCAAGATCCCGACGACGTGAGAGAGACGATTTGGCAAGATTTTCTGGTAAGTTTATACCGCTTTACAAGATGATTAATTAAATACAAATAAATAATTAGTAATATTTTCTCATTGTACAGGGCGCCATAGATTTGCAAGAGCCTGACGTCAATTTAGTTCAGCGACACTGGAACTCCAGGATCGCGAAGAACTATAGGGAGACTATGTCGGAGACTAAAAAAGTAGGAAAGAAGCCCAAGTGGATGAGCGCGATTGTATGGGAGAAGTGGGTTGAGTGGTGGAACTCTGAGGAGTTCAAGGTAAATCTACAATAAATCTCAGCAATTTTTTACCGTTTAATAAATAATTAATCATTGTAAATTTGCAGGAGGAGTCAGCTAGGAACTCGGCAAACAGGAGCAGGAATCCTATATCACACCGTGGAGGCTCCAAATCTTTCCAACATCACCGCGAAGATTTGGTAAATTTATCTATTATCACATTTGTATATTGATCAGTTCAGTAATTAGTTATGTACAGTTAAATTATCCAAATTATCAATTGCAGGAATGTGCTCGTGGAGGCTCTGTTGGCTTAGTGGATGTGTTTGCTCACACCCACGCGTCTAGGCAAGTAGATGAGGCTGGCAATATCATATATCAGTGGGGTGATCAAGATAGGGCGACCGAGGCATATGTATGCATTTTTAAATTTCTAATACTTACACCGATAAGTTTATTAATTTCTAGCTATGCAGAATAATTACATGCTACTATTTTTCAACTGAAATTGTTTTTTTTATTATAGTCGAGGTTGCAGGAGGCATAGGCTAATGCGCTTTAGCAGTCAGGTCGTGATGCGCTGACACAGGAGGAGCAGGATAACATTTTTACCGCTGTTATGGATCCGGCGCAACGGAGTAGACGTTTTGGCTTCGGGAACCTAACGGTAATTAATCCTTTTACATATTTACAAAAAATCAGCGTTTAGATATATAATGTTATAATATTTTATATGCTGAGACAACCCTTTTGCTATTATTTCTATTTGCAGGCTCGACAAGCTCAAAAAGACCAAGACAAAGAAGAAATCAAGGAGCTTAGAGCTATGGTTGAGCAGCTACGGGAGGAGAATCGTCTACGAGCCATCCAGGTGGAGCAGCTGGATCAAAAGCTTGCGCAGTATTTGCAGAATCATGGTACCCTTTCTTCGTCGTCTGGTGCTTCGGGAGGCGACGAGGATCCTTGAGGAGGTATGTTTTTGAGTATTTGTGTTTGAACAATGTATATATTGACTTGGAGATGTTTTGATGTTGATGGTGATGTTGTGTATATTAGTATGGAGTGGGTGAGAAATATTTTGATGGCATGTACATGGTTTATTGACATTTGTTGATGGTATGTACGTTGATGGATTTTGTGATGTTTGATCGGTTTGGTTTGTTTATATTGGTGTTTTATTGATTTATGTGTGTTGTTTGTATTGATAGTGATATATATGTGTGGAATTTATTGGAAATGGAATGAAAATTGAATGGATTGGAAATGGTGTGGGTGGAAGGTAAATAGGCCTGCTGTTCTATAGTAAAATAAACCCAGTATTTCCAACGGCTTCCAACGGCATATTGGCCATTTTATTGTAACGGTTTCCAACAGCTTCCAACGGCTACAAGCCGTTAGCGGCCGTTGGAAATTCCATTGGAAATGGGCCGTTGGATTCGTTGGAAAGCATTGGAAGGCGTGGGATTTATTCCAATGGCTATTCTAACGGCTTCCAACGGCTGCCAACGGCTAGGAGCCGTTGGAATAGCCGTATTATCTTGTAGTGTAGAACCCCGAAACAGGTCCTTCGTGTTATGACCTGTACCCACGGTGATGTCTCACATTAGCCCGACTATTCGTTGGCACTAGTTGCCATAATAACTAGGCAGGTTTACCAACAGAATTAGGACTACCTCACGTTATCATAGTTACTTATCATAGGTGATGTCTCACATCAGCCCCAAAGTCACACTACTGCTAACCAGATTAGCTGGGCAGACTTCTGTGTGTCCTTTGACTGACCTTGCACCACTTATGAATTAGTCATGTTTTACAACACTCTTAATATATTTTCACACACCTTGTCGTGTCCATTAATTAGGCTATATGAGAATTTCTTCTTATTTTGCCTTAACAGATCAATTAACTTCCTAAGGGCGATTTAATGATAATTATTACCTAGTTAACTACGCAATTAATACGTTTTAATTGTATGCTATTTACGGTAATTAATTTATAAATAAATACACACTTATTATTTTCTACGCGTGGGGAGATTACGCCCTAACTAACGTTTAAACGTCAATTCTTTTTTAACCATAATAATACGAGTCCTTTTTCCATATTATTAATGATGCCAAAATTCCAATATCCATAATAGGGGATTCTAACATCCATAACAAGGGTTCAATACTCATATCCAAAATTGCAATAAATAGACTTCTATATAGAATCTAAATCCAACTTATCTCATATTAAACAATGGAATAAACCAAGAATGGAAACGTACAATTTAATCGATTCTACTCTCTATTCAACTTCTTTTACGTGAATTTAGATAAGGAAAATTCTATAGGTGGTGTAAACTATAAATAAAGATTTGTGCTTTACACACCATTTCTCAGTGAAATTCCCTTAATCGGATCTGAAGATATAAGAAGTGGAATAGAAGGTAGAAGACATAAACTACAAAATCCACAAAAAAATCCATTATTTTAATACAAAACAATCAAGATTCCAACCTAAGAATTGACATTTCGCTTTGGGGAAATTTTGAGAGATTTCTTAGGATTTCCACTCATAGTTGGTCCTTAGCTTTGCTTCTCTTTGGATTTTAAATGCCCATTATAATCTTCTTTAGATCTCTTCCTTTTGATATATACAACTAGGGATTTGTATATAAATATTGGATTCAAAAAGGTTGGAGAAGAAGATGATTAGAAATTAAATAATAAAGAAAATAGGTATATAGGATTTCTTATCTAAAACCCTAATGAAGTTTTCTAAATCAAAGAAGAGACGAACTGATAAAGCTTTGCTGATGTTTCCAAAATATTTTTAAATAAAAGTCAAGGTTTTAAGGTCTTATTTATAGAGGTTGAAACGTACCAGAACTATAGGACGAAAATAGGTTAAAAACGGATGAATCTAGAAAGTTCAATGATACGAAAACCCTAGCCGCCACCAATAGGAGTGGTCGATCGGCTATACGCACCGGTCGACCGCTATCGGTCGACTGATTAAGGTCGGCGATCGACCCCCCTCCTATTTTGGGAACGCAATAAATTGTATAGCGTTGTTTTATTTAATTCCCTAGTTAACTTTTAAAACTAAGTTGTTAAATTTAACATTTACTTAACCCCCAAGTCTAATCATAGTTAATTTTTGAAATTCAAATTTGAGAATTAATTATTTATTTGAATCTGAGTTTGAGTTAAATTATTTTAAACCTGAAAACTTCAAATGCCCATAACTTCTTCGTTTGAGCTCCGTTTTCAACATATTATATATGGAAATAGATCAGAATTTTGCTACGAATGCAATAGTACAACGTTCGTGGCTAAATTCAAAATTTTACAAAATTTCCTTTTTGACCCCTACTTAATTTAATTTAATTTACTGTTTAATTCTTACCAATTTTACGGGATGTTACAGATTTTCACCTTTTATGAGACTCCCTTCTTTTCTTGAAGAAATTTTCTTGTTGATTCTTAAAATTTTGAAAGCTTGGTTTGAAATTCACTTTTCAGAATGATCGTCAGTGAAAACATCAAACAAATCGGATCAATTTACTTCTTCATTTTTCTTTTATAGGAAAGTCATGGTTGCTTTAAAAACCATTATCCTGGTTGGTTTTTCAAAGTAAATGTATATTCGATGACTTTTCTTTGTCTTATGAGCATAAATAGTTACTAGTCAGTTTGATAAAATATCAGAAATTCATCTGGCAAGAAGATTATAACTTCAATAGGACCAGAATTCCATTTGAAACCTTTTGATAATAAATCCAGAATTACATCTGGTTGGAAAATTTGAAATTCAACTATTAACAGAGATTCCCGTCATTTGATAATTTGATTTTCATTTAGAAACTAAGGATCGAGAGCCAATTCAATATTTTGAAGAATGAAACCCTAGACTCAAATAATAATTCAGATGAGAAGATCCAGAATTTCCCAGATGTCTATATTTGACATTGAAACCCTTGGCTCTGGATAAGCAATAGCTCTTGATCCTTCCTTTGAAGGTCACTTTAACTTTTTCCTAGGGCAGAACTAAATGTGTTTGATTATTCTTCCACTAGAAGATTGCTTGAACCCATATTTTAGGGTAGATTTAAACTTGTTTGATTGATTTCTTATACCCCTTATCACTCTTTAGGTGATGATTTGGGCTTTGATTCTTTTTGCCCATTATCACTCTTTGGGTGATGGTTTAGGATTAAGCCCCTTATTACTTTATAGGTAATGATTTAGGCTGGTCGGTTCGTTTGGTTAGCCATCTTAGGCAGAACCAAAGTCTTACCCGTCCTCTCTCTAGTAGGTGCTTCGGTCAGGCCTTATAGATGGAACCGAAGGATGGTTGGTGCTTTGGCCAGGCCATCTTAAGCGGGACGAAGGGCTTACTCCATCTTCTTTGAAGGAGGCGCTTCGTCCAAGCCACGTAGATGGGACTGAAGGCTTGCAATTCTCTAGCTAGGTCTTATAAGAAGAACCAGAGGCTTACTCTTACCTCCCTCTAGGAGGTGCTTTGACCAAGTACTCTTGATGGGATCATGGGCCCTTTCCTTTATTTTATAAATCCTTTTTATGAAGCATTCCTCCTTATTGATCACTTGATATTTGTAGACACGTTTGACTTTTGCTTAAATCTTGTTAACAAATTCTTAAAGCTCTCCTCTCCCCAAGAAATTCTCAATCATTTCTTTAAGAGTTCGACACTGATTGGTTTCATGTCCATTCCTTTCATGATAATGGCAATAAGCACCCCCAAGATTTCTTTTGTTTCTTGGTTGCTTCTTCTTCGAAGGCCAATAGTTCAATCTCTCTTTAGTTAGGAGATAGATATTCTCATAAGCTGTGGCAAGGGAACGAACCTTAGAGGATCGGGAATTTCTAGGATATTGTGCTTTTTGCTCCCACTTGACATTTTTGTGAGATTGGATTGGCGCATTAACATTATTCGTAAACTTTTTC
The DNA here is from genome assembly GCA_030737815.1 of Allium fistulosum. NCBI lineage: Eukaryota > Viridiplantae > Streptophyta > Magnoliopsida > Asparagales > Amaryllidaceae > Allium > Allium fistulosum. Next base: position 1,283,264,524 of record CM060903.1, on the reverse strand, counting down.
TTTAAAGAATCTCGAGTTTCAACTGGTGTAAAAGAGTGACCCGCTATTCCTTGCCACTTTTGGGCAATCTTGTTGAAGACTTTTGTTATTTATCTTTCAAAAATAGTATCCTTATATTGGAGTTGTATGGCCTTCCTCATTCTTAAAAACAAGCAATCCTTTTTTGTTTTCTCCTCTCTCAGATTAGAATAATAGCTATGGATCAGTGTAGAGCCTATATAGAACATATTTATATTCCACTTATCCAGATTATATGGAGTCACCTATCTCTTTTCTTCCATAATTTATAGTGCCAACAAATTCAACACTTGTTCCTTATAGAATCGCAAACTATGAGTGACTTAATAAACTTGTTTGGCCAAGTAAGGTGCAGAGGATCCTTGTTTTAGAATAGTCATTGCGCCATTCAATATGGGTTATGCAAGGTTTGGAAAGTTCTTTAAAGAAATATGCAGGTTAGGAAAGTCCTCTATATCCATTATATATAGGCTTAGGGGAAGTTCTTTATAGGGATATGTAGGGAATCAGAGGTTCAAGCCCTCCTTCCAATGCTAAAATGTTAACAAATTTCTTTGCTAACCCAAATATGCAAGATAAGTCAAGCCAAGTTTGGATAAGGGCTTAGGCAGCTTAATGCAAAGCTTTAGAGAAGTATGCAAGTCCAAGTCCAAAAGAGTGAAATATGCATGTCCATAGTCAGAGTCAAGTATAAGAAGTCATATGCTTGTCATAAGTTCAATGGTCAGTCAAATATCTTTATTTAATTGAAGTATGCTATGCAAAGTTTTGTTGTCCAAGTCCTTATGTGCAAAAAGTCAAAAATGTACAATCGGCTCTAAAATCCCCATTTCAATTTAGGTTAGAACTTTAAAAATGTAAGAATTAAGGAAAGAGAAATTCACCCCTTTCAAGTAGCCACGGGGTCTATACTACAAATAAAGATGTCGAGCATGAAGAAGGAGAAGTAAATCAAGCAATCATAAAGGGTATCGAGCTTTAAGTAGCCCACGATGGTGTCAAGCTTTTATAATTAAAGGGTGTCGAGCTCTTGAGGAAAGAAGGAATGTTGAGTTTTCACAACAAAAACAATTACCGAACATATATCAAAACGAAATGTCGAGTTAATAAGTACTCAGATGTGTCAAATTATAATGAACTCGGAGTATCTTGGGGTGCCGAGATTCTATAACATGAGGACTATCGAACCTTAATAGTGGGAAAGATATCACATATATGTACCGAATCTCTAAAGGTGTCGAACTACAAGTATACGACATAAGAGTTATCAAGCTCGAATAAATAAAAGGAGGTGCTAAGCCTCAACAACCATAAAGGTTATTGAGCATATAAAGTAGAGGAGGTATCACGTTCCAATAGCTTCTAAAGATACTGAGCATATAACAAACCAAAGTAGTGTCGAGCATCAACAAATATCGAGTTTCTGCGATACGAAGGCTAACAAACCCGTAGATGTCCAAGGGGAGTTATCGAGTTGCTACCACCAGAAGCATTATAAAATAGGAGGGTGTTGCATCTATACATAGAATGAGGATATCGAGCTTCTAAGAGTTGTTGAGCTTGTAATGTAACAACCACTATCGAGCCACTATCCCATCAATATTGTCAAATACTTACCATAATGACTTATTATTAAGTGGATACATAAAGAGGAGGTTACGTTACCAAAACCATGAAGGAAAATGGTATGAGTTACATCGATACTAAAGGGATATCGAGTTTCCTCGATATTGGAGAGGTTAAACTTCAGTAGAATAAAAGATACTGAGGTATACTAAAGGATAACATGATTGAGATATCGAGTACCAACGATTCAAGCAAGAAACATACCTCATGTCAAATGAACATATGGCAGCCAACCCGCCTGCCACTACCACTATAAATACAGACCCCATGGCTACTTGGTAGGGGCGAATTACTCTTTCCTCAATTCTTACATTTTCAAAGTTGTAACCCTTAACTGAATTGGGGATTTTAGAGCCGATTGTACATTTTTGACATTTTGCACATAAGGACTTAGACAATGAACTTTGCATAGCATACTTCAATTGAATAAAGATATTTGACCAACCATTGAACTTATGACATGCATCTGACTTCTTATACTTGACTCGGACTATGGATGCATATTTCATTCTTTTGGACTTGGACTTACATACTTCTCTCAAGCTTTGCATAGGGCTACTTAATCCCTAATCCAAACTTGGCCTGTTTTATTCCTATTTGGGTTAACAATGAAATTTGTTAATAGTATCAAAGCCTAGGTTCAAAGTTCCTTTGGGATAGCACCATATTGAGAGAATGTACTTGAAAAGTGTATGAAAAGAAAATAGTTCTTCGAAAAGGCATTCAAAATGTTTCTCCAAAAAGATTTCAAAATAGATTTCCAACATGTGTGTGTATGTATGTACGGATAAAAGTTATTAAAAAGTCTTTCAAAAATTTGATATAGTGTAGTCTCTCTCTTATTCGTGCCTCTACTATCTCTTATTCTTGCCTATACTATCTATAAAAACTTGCTAAAAAAATTCTTAGGATTGGCAGATAGAAGATGAGTGATCCCATAAGTTCAGGATTAGGTGATGCAGCCGAGATTCCGAGTGCGAACATCCCGATTTGGTTCCATCGGTATCTTCAAGCGAGGGGACAAGCTGACTCAATCCCATTAGAGGACCCACAGAGGGAGCAACAGCTGCAGTTCCTACTTGCCCACCTGTCGTAGATTTTGCTAAGTTATGTAAGGATTTTGCTAGCCTTAAAGGAAAGTCGTATGTGGGGACCAAGTCATATAAAATTCGAGGACTTAGATTCATACTTGTGAGAGGTTTTTTGGGTTAATGGGTATTGCTGACGAGATGACGAGATAGTAGGCTACTTGGCAGTTACAGGGTAAGGCTCTTAATTGGTGGGAGGTAGTTGAGGTAGAAGCTGAGGGAAAAGAGGTCACTTAGGTAGAGTTTCAGAGATGCTTTAAGATGAAGTTTCTTTCGAGAGCCGAGGAAGTAGTACAGTTAGAGAAATTTATTTACTTAAAGTAATAAGACTTGTTAGTAAAGGTATATGACAACCAATTCAATGAGCTCACTAGATTTGAGATGGGACTGATCGATACTCCACACAAGAAGGCTTTGAAGTTTGCAAAGGAGCTGAATCAACCTCTTCAAGGTTTAGCTCTAAGTCATATTCCCATGGGTGCTACATATGAGGGTTTAGTAGAGATGGATTTGCTGAATACCGTCTCTAAGGAGGAAGCAAAGGAAGAACCGAAGAAGACTGGAGGAAAAGCGCAGCAGCAGAACCAGCGCAAGGAAGGATTTTGATCCAAGGGAAAACTTAAGAAACATGATATGCATTCTAGGAAGTGGGCAAAAAGAGACATATCACAAAGTAGTGCAGAACAGAGGGTTTGAAATTCAAGTGCTATAATTGCAATTAGTTTGGGCATATGAAGAGGAAGTGTCCAGTACCTCCAAAGACATTTACCCAAATAGTTACGACACATGCACTGGATGCAGTTTCTAGATCGAATGCACCACCTGTTGCTGATAAGGTAAAGAAGGCCGTGATCGAAGGTGTGTTAACTTTATCTAGTTTATTTATTCTTACTTTATTTGATATAGGGGCATCACACTCTTTTATATCTGGTAGACTTGTGGATGAGTTACACCTAGACACTAGCATAGTTACGGACCTTATAGTTGTGTCAAACCCTATAAGAGGATCAGTCTTTTTGTTTATGATATGTAGGGTTTTGAAATTATTTATTTTGAGGGTCGAGTTCGATTGCGATGCTTTTGTCTTAGGATTTTCTTGGTTTGGGTTGATATTGGCATGGATTGTAATGATGTATGGGGCTATATTAGATTATGATAGGAAGTTTGTTAGGTTGAGCATATGTAGTGGACGTGGCTTAGAGATTTATTACGATCCCCAAGGATCAGTTATGTTGAGCTACTATATTCTTTAGACCTATCACATGACAAGCTAGATTCAATGCCTGTAGTTAGAGATTTCCCAGATGTCTTTTTCAAGGTTATCGGTCTGCCACCCCAAGAGATATCAAGTTCCAAATTTACCTTGAGAAAACCAAACCTGTTGCCTTACCCTTAAGGCATATGGTTCCAAAGGAGAGACATGAGTTGAATAAGCAAGTAAATTAGTTATTAGAGAAGGGCTTCAGTAGGAGGAGCATTTTAGAGTGGGGGCACTAGTCATCTTTGCTACCAAGGTGGATGATTCACTGAGACTTTGCGTTGACTATAGGAAGCTGAATAAACCGACAAAGAAGAATTGGTATCCATTGCCCTGAATAGACGATCTCTTTGATTAGTTGGTTGGAGGGACGGTGTCCTCACAAACTGATTTGGCTACTGGATTCCACCAGTTGCATGTAGCTAAGAATAGTATCCAGAAGACCGTCTTTCGTAAACCCGACGGACTTTATCAGTGGTTAGTCATGCCCTTCGGACAGATCAATGCACCAGCTTACTTTGTTAATCTGATGAGCCAAGTTTTAGAGGGTTGCTTAACAAGTTCATCATGGTATTTGTAGATGATATTTTGGTCTATTCAAAGAGCGAGGAGGACATGTGTTGCATTTAGAAGAAGTGCTCAATACCATATGGAGCATAAGTTAAGGCAATGTTTTCGAAGTACCAATTTTCGCAAGAGGAGGTATGCTTTTTGGGACACGTTGTCTTAGAAAATGGGTTAGCGTTGATCTAGTAAAGTTACAGCAGTTCGGGATTGGCATGTGCCAAAGAATTCTATGGATGTAAGGAGTTTTATTTGTTTGGTAGGCTACTATCGCAAGTTTATCAAGGACTTCATGAAGATCTCTGCCCTTCTGACCCGCCTCACCAAGAAGAATCTAGTTTTCTCATGGAACGCGAAGTGTAAAGATGCTTTTATTAAGCCGAAGGAGGCATTGACTAATGCACCTATTTTGGCATTATCTAATGGTGCGAAGACATTCACGGTATATACTAATGCATGTAGTATAGGGTTGAGCACGGTTTTGATACAAGAAGGAAGATTGGTGAGCTATGCTAGTTGACAGTTTTGATATAAGAAGAAACTACCATACCTATTATCTTGAGTTAGTGGCCATTGTCTTTGCACTCAAGTCATGGAGGAATTATCTTTTAGCAGAGCCGTTTGAGCTGTATACGTAACACAAGTCACTAAAATATTTATTCTCCCAGAAAGATTTGAATTTAAGGCAGCAGTGGTGGATGGAGTTTTTGGCATCGTACGATTTCGATATCTCATATACCCTAGGCAAGGGCATTGTAATGGTCGACGCCTTAAGTAGACAACATGCAGTATTGAGTCCTTTGTTTTTGGAGTGGAGGCATTTGGAGTTCATTTCTACTTTTGATTTCCGACCATCATCGAATATTATCCCAGGATTATTAGCAGCTTTAGATGTACAGCCTACACTTATGGAGCATATTGTGTCCAGTCAGAAGAAAGATAAGGAACTAGTTGATATTTTTGAAAAGCTTGATAGAGGATAACAGTCGAATCATTTGAGGCATTATGCCATTGAGTCGAAGGGATTGCTATAGAGAGATGGTAGGTTGTGGGTTCCTCTCATTATGGAGTTAATAGACCTAGTATTAGTAGAGTCTCATCATTTGAGAATGACTATTCATTCTAGCGGAGATAATATGTACCATAATATAAGGAGAGTCGTTCATTGGCTAGGTATGAAGAAGCATATGGTGGAGTATATGGCTCGATGTATCACTTATTAAAGGGTAGCACTATGCCACAAAGTGAATCAAACAACTGTGATCACACAACATAAGGTAGATTTTCTATTATCCCACTTTTTCACAAAACACATAAAAATTCATCTGTTGTCTGAAGAGCCTCTGAAATCTTTCAACTGTTGTCTGAATAGCCCATGAAATCTTTATGAAAATGCTTGTCATTTAGACAACATTTTATCCGTCGTCTGATTTAAGTTATCAAATTTTTTAGTTTTAGCTCCATCTTTTACCTCTCAATTATTTCGTGGCCGCCTTTTATTTTTGTTTCCCTCTTTATATTTTTGTTCCCCCTTTTTATTTTTGTTCAGTCCATATATCGATACAATGCAAATTCTCATCTTCTTCTCGTCTTCAACTTAGGGTTTTATGAAATTGAAGTCGTCTCCTTCTCGTCTTCTCGTCTTTGTGCAAATCCGATACTCTCTCACTCTCAATTTGGGTTCTCTCATGTCTTTTGGAATTGGGGTTCCTAATCGAACTCGATTGCTACTGATTGGTACGTGAATTTTTATTATCTTTTGATTTTGCTGGAACTCGAGCTACAATTATGTCAATGATGATATGGGTACTTATATAGGATTTGATTTCCTATATTTTCATTTTGTGATTTTGATTTGAAATGGTTTTTATGCTTTACTGACATGTTCTTCGTATATATGCTTTGAAACTTTGAACCTGGCCTGCACTTTGTTTGTTGATATGTGTACTGATCTTTACTTCAGCTATGGATTTCTCTACTATTTTAATTTTCTTGTTCATTTTAGTATGATTTGTGGCACTGCCTTGTTCAATTTGTGGCATTTGCTATTTTAATTTATAGCACTTGCTTGTTTTAATTTGTGACAAACTAGTGCATTGCCTTGTCAAGGCAGTGCATACTAGTGATGTGTGGTGACCCTACTCTCAAACACATATCAGTGCACAAAACATATTAAGACAATTACATATTTGATGATATATAATTGTTTCCCTTTGCCTTTCAGAGCTAACAAATTTGCAAAGAGAATTTGAATCAACAGGCAACAAAATACCATATATGTTGTCAACATAACCATTTATTTCTTCCATAATTTTGTTCTACTGCAAGAGATAGATTTTTAGCAATTATAATACTTATATGTATAATATTGCAATGCACAGTGCATTTTTCCATGGTTTCTAGACTTTTTGCCTAAATAAGTCTATTAACACTAAAATGGCATTTAATTGTTCTTATGATAGTTATCAAGTACTTGTATGAAATCACTTCAAAAATTATACTTGCAGGCATGAACATTGGAACTAATTCCTATTTACCATTTCAGGTTGAACAATTAAAGCCATGCTGCATTTTTAAGTTTAACATGGTGCAGACTTGAGTTGAAATCTAGGCTGGCCATAGTCCCTCTTTTGGTCTGGAAACACTTACACTTACACTTACACTTCATGCTTGTTTTAAGTTTAACAAAGTGCATTTTTTTTGGTCTGGAAACACTTACACTTCATGAGTTGAAATAAAATGGTTCCAGGCTACAAAAGTTTGACCCATGGCCATCTAGGCTGGCCATAGTCCCTCTTTTACCACTTGCAAACCCATGTTCCTCATATTAACAAACTTCTACAAAGATCTATTCCTAACACAAGCATGTTTCTGCCTAATTTAAATTCCTGGAAATACATCCATATACATTCAATCCATTAACCAAAAATACAATTACTTCCAGGTTTGTTTCTTTCATAATTTTTTTTTTAGAAATAAAATACACAAATGCATGTTAATTGATTCTTACTCCAGAATTCATGCACAAGCTAGTATCACTTACCTGCCATGCACAAATTCATTTCTCTTGAATACCCCTACTCAAATCTTGTGAGCTCATTTTTAAATCAACCACCTTAGCTCTTTAATTTTCATAAATCATAATATAAATTCAGGCAATAAAAATCAGAGATTATCACATACACATATCATATTTATATGATATGTCCATCCCCTTGTTTCTCCAAATTAGACATTTATAAAATCAGCAGTTAACCAAACATCATCAATAGTCATTCAAAACAGGTTTACTTAAGTACATATTTTAATCCAAATACTTAGAAAACTCCCTACAATTAACTTCAACTACAACATGAAATCTGACTAATAAATTCATTACCAAACAACTGCAAATTTAAAACTGGTTTCTTTTATTTATACTAGCAGCTAATGCCTTCTTCATCCATCAAGCCAACTTCAATTTCCTGCAAGTAATTCACTGAGCTACCCCAATTTTAATGAGACACCCAGATGATTGCAAGGGCAACCAAAAGGGTCAGTTTTCACTAGTATGAGCATTTATCAAATTTATACACATATTCATAATTTTTTTTGGTGAACTTGCAATGTCTACCTAGTTTAGCAGATTTCATACTTAGCATATTATTGGTTAATGCCAAACGATACAAAGACACATTCATTCATTCAAACAATACCCAGCAAACAATCAAAATAAATATATAATTCTTGATTCATTTTTCTCCATTTCTTAATAAGTAAACTCAGATTTTATACCCCCAATTTCACCCAATAATTAATCTAAGCACAATTTTTTAAACTTGATTGATTTAACTCCATATCTGGATATTTATTTTCCAGATTTTTAAACCCTATTCTCCATTTATTTTATGGTCTTTAACTCCCTGTTAAATGAACACCATGTATGCATTGTGAAGGAAACTCCCAGGTTATTTAATTTATTCCAACACACAAAGGCCTCAGGGTGCAATTGCACCATGCATATACTTACTCCCACCTGAAGCAAGCAGATCATTGACTAACTACCAAATGACCAATTTAATTTTTCTTTAATAAATCCCCCTCTAGTTTCTGCTTATTTTATTAAGCTTCTATTTATGAATTCAATTATAAAAACTCCCAATTCATTCATGTTTCAGAAAGGCTTGTCTACTTTTATACTTTCTGGTTCAACCCCATGGTCTCCATTTATTTTCCTTATTATAGAAAATACCCCAACATACCTATGGTTTTTCCTAAAAATAATTTAAGCATCATGATCCTACTATCTTCCTTCTATTTTATTATGAATATATGAATAAGGGTTTTATTAAGGAAATCCCTCAAAAACCCAGAAATTCTCCTCTGACTTAGGATATGAATATTTAGTTTCATGCTTCATTATCTAAGAAATAAACATGAGCTAGATCACTGTCTTGCTGCCTATTTCCTAAATAATTTAGATCCATACTTCATAATAGTAAAATAGAACAAAAATGCTCAAACCATTTTAACTTTGAAAACCCACATACAGATTAAAACCCCAAACAAGAATGCACAAACAAACATCCATCTCACCCATAACCAATCATTTCAGAGATTTTAAATGATTTATAACATTTTAGGCTGCCTACAAGAGGACTTAATGCCATTGCATACAAAGGGATAAATACTCACATAGTGTTCTCCTTTTACTGCCTTAATCCCCTGAACAGAAAATCCTCCAAAGTTTCAAGCTAATGTTTCTCCTATTTTATTTTATTTTGTTTTGATCCCGAGAGAATGGTGGATATGGTTATGTGCAGGTATTTAAAAACCATTCTAGGGTTTAAGAAAAATGGGTAATTCCCTTGATGCCCTTAGATATTCATGCACAAATCATTTCCATGTGTGGTCCTTAATTGGGAATGCACACTTCTGGTTACCTCAATTAGTTATTTTGGGAATCAAGCATTTTAAACACTTCATGCCATTTCATGACTCTATTTTACTCATGCCATATGCATGTGACCCCTTGTTTATTTTTATTTCTTCTAAGTTTAAAGAAACTGCAAACCTCCTTGTGTTTTCTGCCTAACTACCATCTCCATTCAATCATGCATACCATCATACATAATCATGTGATGTAAAAATCATTCACATTATGTTATTTGCTTGAAATAAATATAAGATATAAAATTCATATTTGATCCTATTTTTTTTTATTCTGCCTTTAGTTAAAACAGTAACTCCTCATACACCTTTATGTGATAAAAAAAATCACATATATCATGCTAATTATTTCTAGCATAAATATACAAGACATTTAAACCTTATATTAAACTTCATTTTATTCTGTCTTTAAATAAAACAGAAAACACCCCATATATTAAATATATGTATTTATATAAATCTTTGGACATGGAACTATATTTGTTTTGAGTCCCAATTTTTAATCACCTTAACCCCTTGCATTTTATCAAACAGAAACTCCTATGCACATTTTATTTATTAACAAGATTTTTTTTTTCTGTTTTAATGCATTATATATTTTATAATTTCAGAAATTCTTAAAATAAATGTAACTTTCATTTTTTTTTCTTTTAGGGTCATTACATACCCTCCCCCTTAAGGGAATTATGTCCCCACAATTCCTTCTAATTCTCCAAATAAAAGCACTAATCCATAGTCTGTTTTAACTCCATAACCCCATACTCACATTTTATGAAAGCAAGCAATATATTAAAATATTCAGAAAGCTATCATAAAGCTACTTGAACATACCTCTCCATCAGAAAACAAATTGGGGGTATTTAGCCCTCATTTTGTCTCCAACCTCCCATGTACAATCATTGGTGTCCAAGCTCCATTGAATTTTCACCAGTTTGATCACTTTGTTTCTCAGCCTCTTTTCCTCCTTAGCAACAATCCCCACTGGCTCATTTGCATAGACTAAGTTCTTATGAATTTGAATTTGAGTAGGTGACTTTAAAATTGCTCCTTTATCATGTACCCACTTTCTCAATTGAGAAACATGAAATACTGGATGTACACCACTCAATTCTTCTAGTAACTTAAGCTTATAGGCCATGGCACCAATTCTCTATATGACTTCATATGGTCCTACAAATCTTGGTGAGAGCTTACCAGATTTCCTAAACCTGAACACCTTCTTCATTGGTGATACCTTCAGAAAAACATACTCTCCTACTTCAAACTCCATTGGCTTCCTCTTTCTATCTGCATAAGACTTTTGTCTTGATTGTGCTGCCTTCATCCTATGCCTAACTAACTCAATCATGTTGGAAGTTTCTTTAACATGATCTGGCCCCAATATTACACCCTCTCCCACATCCAACCAACAGGCAGGAGACATGCAGGGTCTCCTGTTTCCTGGAGATTTGACCAGGCAACTGAGTGCTCGGCATTGGCCACAGCTCGGCATGAAGGTACTCGGCATCCAGGAGTACTCGGCGTAGTACTCGGCATCAACAGGCACTCGGCGACAACCAATGTTCAGCGCTAGCGTTCGGCATCATTAGAACTCGGTGATAGGAGAACTCGGCAACAAGAGCGCTCGGCATCCCAAGGTACTCGGCGTACAGGGGTGCTCGGCATCAAGCAGCACTCGGCGTCAACTAGTGCTCGGCAACAAGAGTGCTCGGCATACAAGAGTGCTCGGCATACAAGAGTGCTCGGCATCAAGGCTGCTCGGCATACAAAAGCGCTCGGCGTCAGAGAGTACTCGGCATCCAGTAGTGTTCGGCGAAGTACACAACATCCAGAAAGTCCGACATCCAGTAGTGTTCGGTGAAGTACCCAGCAGGGTTCGGCATGCAGTGGAACTCAGCGTCAACCAATGCTCGGCAGCAAGAGCACGCGGCATGCAAGAGTGTTCGGCATCAAGACTGCTCGGCATACAAGACTGCTCGGCATACAAGAGCACACGACATACAAGAGTACTTGGCATCTAGAAGAGCGTTCGGCTTCGACTGACAAACGTCCTGCACTTCCCAGACACCAACCACATCGTTCGGCATATAAGGGACTGTTCGGCATCAGAGCGTTCGGCACACCTGGTTCGGCATACAGCGACCACTGTACTGGGGCTGGAGCGTTCGGCTATCCAGCCCACTTGGGAAGTCTAGCCCATATTTGCCTATAAATAGAGGGGCAGGGTCACAGTGAAAAGGATCCTTTTTTGGAGAGAGAATACTAGGGAGACTCTGCCATTTTCGAGACTCATCTTCTCTACTTAAACAACTTCATTCAAGCATTTGATTCACGAATTGTATTTGTAATCAACTATAAAGAAGATCAATAAAGTTTAACCTCAAAGTGGACGTAGGCAATTACGCTGAACCACTATAAATTTGGTGTTCTTACTTTCTGTATTTAGATTAGCACTGTCTTCTCTGTTTAATTTGATTTCATCACTTATATCTCTTCACAATCTTCTTCTACGAGGTTAGTGACCAATTTTGGTGCTAACACTTTGGTGCTTTCACGGAGAATTGAATTCTCAGACCTCAAGGATCTGCTTTGAAGCTACTGGATTGAACAAATCCCCCAAGGAAGATCCGACTCACTGATAGGACATTCGTTTATTCTACTCAGAGTTCATACTAATAGCTCTACAATGGCAGGACCACGAACTAGGTCAGCTTCTCAAAATGCGGATGCCCGCGAGACTGCTAGCGTGCAACAAGCAGGACCTAGCAATCAACCAGCGATTCCGAGTGCAGGGATTGCCGCTCAAGAACAGACTCCAGTTGTCACCAAAGTAGAGTTCAATGACTTGATGAGAGAACTTAGGGAAAGCAGGAGACAACTAGGAGAACAGATGCAAGCTAATGCCAACCTGATGGCACAACTCACTCAACAGCAGCAACAGAATGCTGGCGGCAATCCCGCTCCTTACTCTTCATCTGACAGCTCAACTTCCTCTGATGAACCTCCCAGGCGCAGACGACGTAAGATTGACGCTGCACGAGCAGAAGCTGCTGTTCAGACAGCTGGAGACCGTGACCAAGCAAGAGCTGGAAACTTCTGAACCGGGGTACAGATAGAGGATAGAGGCCCGGATCATCAAAATGCTAACGATGTCGAACCTCAAGACGCACGATTGGCAGACCGCCAGGAGAGGAGGCATCAGCATGGTTAGGCACGTAGAACAGACACTAACCTTCCGCCTTCCATACAGACACCAGATCTGACAGCCATGATCAGGCAGTTGATGAAAGAAAATCAGGGGTTATCGAATGATGATTGGGGAGTGTCAAGAAGTCATACTCCGTTCACGGATGTTGTGTTGCAAGCGGCGTACCCCAGGAAGTTTAGTATGCCTACTATCCCTGTGTATGAAGGGAGGACTGACCCCAGATAGCACGTCATGAGGTACGAATGGATGATGGATTCAGCTAGAGCGAATGATGCCACCAAGTGTAGGTGCTTTCCGATTACTCTATTTGGGATCGCTACTATGTGGTTCACCCGACTTCCTCCGCGATCCGTATCAAATTTCGAGGAGTTGGCAAAGAAGTTTATTGAGCAGTTCAGGATACACACTACGCGCCCAAAAGACGTGATGTCTCTGTCAAGTGTAACCCAAAATCCCGGGGAGTCGTTGAAGGAATATTTACAAAGGTTCCACATAGCAACAACTGAAGTCAGTAATCCCAATGACCATGCAATTCTGATGGCTGTAATGAGAGGTGTGGATCCAGACTCTGAGTTTGGAGACTGGCTAGCAGGAAAACCTCCGGCTACGCTAGAGCGTTTCTACTCTAAGGCACACCAGTTCATAAGAAGAGAGGAAGCTAGGTGGGTACGACGAGATAAGGCGCCAGAGCCTGTCCAGGAGTCAATAAAAAGCAACATTGCTGTGAAGCAGTCTGGAGACAGCTCAGGAAAGGTTCAACTCAATGTCCAGAATAAGCCGGGGCAGTCTAAGGAGTCCGGAGGAAGGAGTCAAGGGAAGAAGAGAGAAGCGGGGAAGTGGAAGTCGAGAATTCCAAGCTACAGCGAGTATACTCCGCTGAACGCGCCGCTAGAGAACATCTACCTATCCACCTGTAATACCTTTCAGTACAGAAAACCACGTCCAAAAGAATCAACCGAAGAACAAAAACGGACCGGGAAATATTGTCGCTTCCATGAGACTTATGGGCACAATACGGAGGAGTGTAGACACCTACACGACGCTATTGAAAAGTTGATCGGGCAGAAGAAATTGCAAGAATTTGTGAAGGATCCTCAGGAAGGAGGACAGGGAACGTCCAACCCTGGTCGTGCACCAGCTCCGTGTCATCCCGAGGAGCCTGCCCGAACCGTAGGTAGACTAGTCATAAATACAATTATCGGCGGACCTCACCCCGCAGATAAGAATTGGCAAGAGATGGAGAGATATGCAAGTTCCCTGAAGCATGCAGATTTTGAGTGCTGTTCGAACACGGAGGACGGGGCCCCTGCTAAGCAGCAGCGCATAATGATAGACGATATTGTGTTTAGAAGTAGAGACGCTGATCAGATAGAGGCTCCGACCATCGACCCCATTGTCATATCTGCAATGATAGGACCAGCATATGTGAAAAGAATTCTGATTGATTGTGGAAGTTCAGTCAACATCATCTTCAAGAAGGCTTACGATCAAATGAAGCTAGAAACAAAGGACTTGAAACCATCCAAGGCTTGTATACACGGCTTTAACGGCGCAGCAACCGACGCCGTAGGGTACGTTGAGTTACCAGTTGAACTGGGGCAAGGCGAGCGTCAGAGGGTGCGAATTCTACCCTTCGTAGTTTTGGATGTGGATTCTCCATATAATGTTTTCTTGGGCCGGCCGGCCCTGGCTGAGTTTAGGGCAGCATTGGCCCCGTGGTGTTTAACTTTGAAGTTCCCAACTGACAAAGGAGTAGGTATTGTTCATGGCGACCAAGCAGCTGGTCGTTCCTGTTATGTGGCTGAGCTCCGAGAAGCCCATCGGAGGGAGAAGGGAAAGGTTGCGGACAATCCCGTCTGCATCCTTAATGCGAATAATTGACAAGTAATGCCCGAGCCCTGGCTCGGGCATAGTTCTCGGATCTTCGGAGATATAGATCCGAGAGACGACGATGAGAAACCCAGGGAAGAGAAGGCGGCACCAGCAGAATTAACAATTGACATCTTAGTTAGCCGTGCCGACCCTTCGCGAATTCTGAAAATTGGATCACAGCTTGGTCCCGTGATGACTGAAGACCTTAGCGACTTCCTCCGGGCGAATCTTGATGTTTTCGCTTGGACGCATTCTGATATGTGTGGGATTTCTCCCGCCATCACGAGTCATATGTTGAACATAGACCCGAAATACGTCCCAGTTAAACAAAAAAGGAGAGGAATGGATCCGGAGAGATTCGCCGCTCTTGGAGAGGAGGTGAACAAACTCAAAGCAAATGGGTTCGTCCGCGACGCCCTCTACCCTGAGTGGGTATCCAACCCCGTGCTAGTAAAAAAGGCGAATGGGAAATGGAGGACTTGCGTAGATTATTCTGACTTGAACAAAGCGTGCCCTAAGGACAGTTTCCCGTTGCCTAGGATCGATCAGTTGGTCGACTCCACCGCAGGACACAAGCTGCTGTCATTCATGGATGCGTACTCAGGGTACAACCAAATCTCGATGCATATTCCGGACCAAGAACACACCAGCTTCGTTACAAATGTCGGACTGTATTGCTATGTAGTGATGCCCTTTGGATTGAAGAATGCAGGCGCAACTTACCAGCGTTTAGTGAATCGAATGTTCAAGGACCAGCTGGGTAGAATGATGGAAGTCTATGTGGATGACATGCTCGTGAAGTCACGACGGTCAAACGACCACATTCGAGACTTGGCTGAAATGTTCGACATACTCAGGTTTTATGGGATGAAGATCAACCCTTTGAAGTGTTCCTTCGGCGTTGCATCAGGGAAGTTTTTGGGATTCATCGTCAATGCTAGGGGAATCGAAGCCAACCCAGAAAAAATCCAAGCTATTCGAGATGTGCAAGCGCCTAGGACTATAAAGCAAGTACAGAGCTTGAACGGAAAAGTAGCTGCGCTAACTCGATTTATATCTAGGGCAACTGACAAGTGCATCCCATTCTTCGATATCATAAAGAAAGGGAAGAGAAATTTTGAATGGACGTCTAGTTGTGAGGAAGCATTCCGGAATCTGGTGGGGCATCTGGAGAGTCCACCAATGCTAGCAAAACCAGTTGACCACAAGATGTTGTACGTATACTTGGCTGTATCCCCACATGTAATAAGTGCGGCTTTGGTTCGTGAGGAGGATCGAGTCCAGAAGCCGGTGTATTATGTTAGCAAGCGTTTAACAGGGGCAGAGAGGAATTACCCTAAAATCGAGAAATTGGCTTATTGCTTGGTGATTGCATCACGAAAGCTTCGCCCATACTTTCAAGCACACTCAATCGGTGTTTATACCGATCAACCTTTGAGGCAGGTACTCCAACGGCCAGAGACTTCTGGAAGATTGCTAAGATGGAACATCGAGTTGAGCCAATTTGATATCGCGTACTTACCACGGAGAGCCATCCGAGGGCAAGCATTAGCAGGTTTCATCGCTGAGTTTACTATACCCATCAAACCGGATGATCACGACATCATTCCCCCTGTTCGATGGAAATTATACACTGACGGTGCATCAAACGACCGTTGCTCCGGCGCGGGCGTAGTTCTTATAACTCCGGAAAACCGATCAATCTGTTATGCCCTGAAGCTCGATTTCCCGGCTACGAATAACGAAGCTGAATATGAAGCACTGATCGCTGGCTTGAAGCTCATCAAAGAACTCGGGATCGAATTAGTCGAAATCTTTTGTGACTCATAGTTGGTGGTTTACCAAGTACGGGGAGATTACCAAGCAAAGGGACGAAAGCTTGCTCCGTACCTCGTTCAGGTCCAAGAACTACTATCAAATCTTGAGCGTTATGACATTTCACATATCCCGCGTGAACAGAACAAAGAAGCGGACTTGTTGGCTAAATTTGCAAGTACCGACGATGCGCAACAAATGGGATTATATCCCGTCGAAGTCTTGCATGCCCCGAGCATAGACGAAATGAAAGTCGATCGCGTGTTGGAAACAGAAATCGAGAAGGAATCGTGGATAACCCCATTCAAACTGTACCTGACGACCGGGGCTTTACCAGGAAAAAGAAGCGAAAGACGGCAGGTCCTTCGAAAGGCCGCGCGATACATAATGCAGGATGGATCAATGTATCGAAAAGGATTCTCAGTCCCGTTATTACGATGCATCGCTCATGATGAAACAAAGCGAGTCTTGAGAGAGGTCCACGAAGGGGAATGTGGCGACCATACTGGGGGGCAAACGCTAGCAAAGAAGATCCTCCGCTATGGATATTACTGGCCCACCGTAAACTGGGATGCCGCGGACTACGCAAGAAAATGCGACAAGTGTCAAAGATATGCGAAAATCCCGAGGGCTCCATCAACGGAACTCACACAAATGATCAGTCCCTGGCCATTTGCGATCTGGGGAATCGACATAATCGGCTCTTTGCCTCTATCCAAAGGTGGTGCGAAATACGCAATAGTTGCAGTCGACTATTTCATGAAATGGGCTGAGGCAGAACCTTTGGCCACTATCACCTCTAAGAAAGTCATTAACTTCGTTGTACAAAACATTATATGCCGCATTGGCCTTCCACGCACCATCATTACAGACAACGGAACGCAATTTGAAAGTAGAGAGTTCAAAGAGTTCTGTTTAAAGTACGGCATCGAGAAAAAGTTCGCCGCCGTTGCACACCCAAAAGCTAACGGACAAGTCGAGGCCGTTAACAAAATAATCAAGTCCATACTGAAGAAGCGTCTGGAGAAGGTTGGAGGCAAGTGGGTAGATGAACTCCCGACAGCATTATGGGCGTATAGAACTACCCACAAGTCCACGACCGGCCACACTCCGTTCGCCTTGGCATACGGCTCTGAAGCCGTTATACCCGTGGAACTTGAAGTTCCATCGCACCGAGTGACATACTATGATCCCAAGACGAACCAAAACCTCTTGCTGGAATCACTGGACTGCATCGACGAAAAGCGTGAAGAAGCTGAATTAAGGGCGGCAGTGCACAGACATCGAGTCAAGCGTTACTACGACGGCAGAGTCCGCCCAAGAATCTTTGATGTGGGTGATCTCGTTCTGAAACGAGTCTTCCCGGTACCATCACGCATGAATCCCAGCTGGGAAGATCCATACGCCATTGAACGGAAGCTTGGAGAAGGAACATTCAAGCTAGCGACCGTTGATGGCGCGACACTCCCCCGAGCATGGAACAGTGAACATTTGCGGCACTATTACATTTAGCATGTTTTCCTTTCTTGTTGTAGGCACTGTTATTTCCTGCATGTTTCCATTCAATAATGACTTAGTTTCTTTTTAAAGTTGTAATCAAGCAATTTAGTTGATTTTCATTAATAAAGGCTTGAAGCCGTATTTTCTATGAAGTTTCTATATCTCTTAATTGGATGATAAATTACATTATCCTGCACGACATACAGACTAGTATAAACGATTTCAAATCTCCGAATCCCCAGAGCGTGGATCGGAGTACTCTAAGTCCCCAGAGCGCGGACTAGAGTATAAACGATTCCAAATCTCCGAATCCCCAGAGCGCGGATCGGAGTACTCTAAGTCCCCAGAGCGCGGACTAGAGTATAAACGATTCCAAATCTCCGAATCCCCAGAGCGCGGATCGGAGTACTCTAAGTCCCCAGAGCGCGGACTAGAGTATAAATGATTCCAAATCTCCGAATCCCCAGAGCGCGGATCGGAGTACTCTAAGTCCCCAGAGCGCGGACTAGAGTATAAACGATTCCAAATCTCCGAATCCCCAGAGCGCGGATCGGAGTACTCTAAGTCCCCAGAGCGCGGACTAGAGTATAAACGATTCCAAATCTCTGAATCCCCAGAGCGCGGATTGGAGTACTCTAAGTCCCCAGAGCGCGGACTAGAGTATAAACGATTCCAAATCTCCGAATCCCCAGAGCGCGGATTGGAGTACTCTAAGTCCCCAGAGCGCGGACTAGAGTATAAACGATTCCAAATCTCCGAATCCCCAGAGCGCGGATCGGAGTACTCTAAGTCCCCAGAGCGCGGACTAGAGTATAAACGATTCCAAATCTCCGAATCCCCAGAGCGCGGATCGGAGTACTCTAAGTCCCCAGAGCGTGGACTAGAGTATAAATGATTCCAAATCTCCGAATCCCCAGAGCGCGGATCGGAGTACTCTAAGTCCCCAGAGTGCGGACTAGAGTATAAACGATTCCAAATCTCCGAATCCCCAGAGCGCGGATCGGAGTACTCTAAGTCCCCAGAGCGCGGACTAGAGTATAAACTATTCCAAATCTCCGAATCCCCAGAGCGTGGACCGGAGTACTCTAAGTCCCCAGAGCGCGGACTAGAGTATAAACGATTCCAAATCTCCGAATCCCCAGAGCGCGGATCGGAGTACTCTAAGTCCCCAGAGCGCGGACTAGAGTATAAACGATTCCAAATCTCCGAATCCCCAGAGCGCGGATCGGAGTACTCTAAGTCCCCAGAGCGCGGACTAGAGTATAAACGATTCCAAATCTCCGAATCCCCAGAGCGCGGATCGGAGTACTCTAAGTCCCCGGAGCGCGGACTAGATATAAACGATTTCAAATCTCCGAATCCCCGAAGTGCGGAGCGGAGTACTCTAATTCCCCGGAGCGCGGACTAGAGTATAAACTGTTTCAAGCCTCCAAGTCCCCGGAGCACAGAGTCAGCAAGAAGTCCAAGTACTCGAAAGATGTGGGACGAGAGGTACGCCATGTCCAAAAATGTTTGAACAGCACAAGAATGGACCGGGAGATAATGCAACTCATAAGAACTTGAGTTATGGCTACAATTAGTCAGCAAACTAAGGAAAGACAAGAGAATCACTCAAGCGAAAAAGAAGCTAAAAACTTTATTCAATAAGTCCAAAATGGGGATACATGATCACTCCTACAAAATTCAGACCTCTCTATACAAACTACAAGTTGTGGAAGATAAAAGCAATTACAAGACTTAAGCAAAAAACTCGTTGAACGAGTGTATCGATTATTTCTTCGACTTCTTCTTCTTGTCTTCCTTCGTTGTTTCCGACGACTCCTCTCCCTCACGCTTTTTCTTGGACTTTTTGCTTGCTAGAGAAATGGAGTCGGGAGTAGGAGACGGAACATCTAGTGGTTTGGACCTGCCCGGGAGAATGATTTTCAAAGGTTTGTTCCGCGGGTCAGTGAGTTCCAATATTTCAGACTCAACTTTGACTTTGACTTTTTTCTTTTACTCATCGGCGAGAAGGTCCTTCATGCTCATCTCTGAAGTATGCTCAGAGGCGCCAGTGATTTCAATTCCATCGCTTCCTTCGGCAGGAGACGAAGTATCAAGCTTGTCATCATCTAGCGCCCCGATCACTTGAGCGTCTGGACCGGGAGTTACTCCCGCATGAGCAACATCACTTGTTTTCTTTGCTTCCTCCTTGGCGTCATCGCTCCTCGGAGTTGGCTCGGCGTCAGAACAACCTACATGAAAATATAAAGAATGGGCGTTAGAACGAATAACCATTGCTGAAAAATGACGGGATCTTTCAACTTCTAGAGAAAGAAGAATTTCCTACCAGGTCCCGGTTGGCTATCGGTGGCGCGTGGGGTTTCACCCTCCAGGATAGGTGATAGCACATGAGCACTGAGCCCGGGGTCTTCGGGGTCATAACCAATATGCTGCTCAAATGGATCAAGTGTCGGCCGACTGGCCGATTGGGCAGCAGATTGAGCAGCAGTATGAAGAGCAGTAATATTAACCCCAGACGGGCCAGCTTCACCATCTTTCTCTTTTGGAAGGGGAGAGCCTTTGCTGTAAAGTGCCAATGCTGCGGATAAGTCCGATGGCTCATTTCCCCTAAGGAACTCCTTCACCAGGGCCTCCTCATCGACCTCTTCGGAGCCTGACTCGATCTTCCTAATCCTTATCAAATTTTCCCAGGCCTCAGCTAGGGATTCAAGGTAGCCTTCGCCCAAGAATGTTAAGTCGCGGTGCATAAGGACGCGGGCTCCATATTCAGCAATTAACGGGTCAAACATGTTTTTGACCTCTTCCCTGCCGGCTTCCGCGGCCGCCTCGAGGCGAGAATCAATCTCCTCCGCAACCTCTCTTTTGCCCTCCTCACGGGCCTCATCCTTCATTTTCTCAACCCCAGCGAGTTCGTCATCGAGCTTTGTTTTCAGGAGTCGGGTAGCAACGATCTCGTCACAGTATCGTTGTAATTCTTCTTGAGCAGCTACCTTATCCTCCTTCTTCTTGGAGAGTAATTCTTTCAGCTCTTTGACTTGGATGGCGAGTGCGTCCCTTTCCTTTTGGACAGAGTCTTTTTCTAGGGCGAGGGCACCGCTGCGCTGGACTGCTTCGTCAAGCTCTTTTTTGTGAGCCGCCTCTAAACGAGTAACTGCCTCGGCAGTATTTTTTGCGCTTTGTTCAGCGGCTTCTAGCTTTGACTTATACGAAGCAAGCTCTTCGTCTTGGAGTTTGATGATTTTCTTATCGCTGTCAGCCTCCAGATTCAGACGGTCAATCTCATGTTGACGCTCAACAGATACTTCCGAGACCTTCTCCACCAAGTGCACAAACGCGTCATGTTGAACATAGACGTCGTTATTGCAGGCAATGGCACTCTGCTTCACATGCCCGAGAATATGATGAATGGCCGGGAGGAACTTCAGACCATCGAAGCAAATTTTTGGAAACTTGGCCTTAAGATCGACCATCTTTTCCGCAACAGTTGGGTCCACCGCGGGAGTAGGAGGAGGAGGCTTTGAAAACTCCGTTCTTTTACGTTGCTCTCGAACTTGCCTTGTACTCGATGAACTGGAATGTTGTTCTCGAGGAGCATCAGACTGATAACCCTTCTGTAAGGATTTCTCTCTATCCGGCTCAGTTGGAGGAGGAAGATCACGGGACTGGGAAGATTGAGAATGTGCTTTCTTGCGGTGAGACGACTCACGGGGACGATTGTCCCTATCTTCATAATCGCCTCTGTCCCTGCGTCTGCCTGACCCAGAATCCCGTCCAGAGTGATGAAATATGGAAGAACCCCGAAGGCGATCAAGTCCGTGAGAACGCCCCATATCACCTACAAAGAATGGAGATAACAACAAGTTAAGGGAAATTCACGAGATAAGGAAAAAGACTTGAAGTATATTATGGAATGCGCATGTGCGTGTGTGTCCTAGTGTCCCCCCCCCCGACGGACCCGTTCGTTTATCCCTGCTAATCGGAGTGTTGTCTCTTTGAGCTGGGAGTTGAACTTCTACGTTGCCTCTTGCGGGCGAAGAAAATTTGAGGGCTTCAGGATCATCAAACCCGTAATTGAGTAAGTCATCGGGAATGGACAGGTTTGACAGACCCCTCAGGGAACTTTCCAGATGCTGCGAAGAAGCCTCTTTCTCAGGCGGGATAAGCGTGACTTTTGAAGTACCACCAACTTTTTCCTTCTGAACTTTATATTTTAACTTCTTCTTTCCCTTCGAAGGGGAGGACGACGTCTCAATGTCATGAACTTCGACTGCCGGATTCTGAGCGGGACCCGCATTCTCGTCTTGAGCTTCAGGAGCATCATCCTCTTTATGCTCACATTCCTCGTGCATATCGGGAGTGCGGCGCGACGACGATCCGGCCAGTTTTTTCCCTTTACCGAACGGAGGTTTGGGAATGGTGACACCTTCTGAAAGACTGATCCGACGACCAGGGGCTAGCAAGCCAAACCCCGACAGTGATTCATTCGAAATGATAGTCCGGATATCTCGTTCCTCGGCAGGAAGAGCTCTAATGGCTTCAACAGCCTCAGAATATCCTCGGCCTTCCGGACGCGGGTTGATACCTAAAAAGATGAAATAAAGAGTTAAGAAAAGCGTGACTCCGATTGAATACGAATAGTGACTCAGCAGAGAGACTTACTGCCTTCAACCCATCTCCTAGCGAAACCAGAAGGGCAGCGCACATAGAACCATTCCTGTTTGTACAGGGCGAATTTGCTACATGCCCCTGTCAAGATCTGGCATTTGTGGTATGGCTCGAGGAACATAAAGGAAGGACTGTCTTTCTGTCTCTTGAACATATAAATATATCTGATATCACCGGCGGTTGGAGGTCTGGAGAAGACGGCCATGAAAAGTAGGTAAGTCCCATACAGAAATGCATGGCCGTTCGGGTGCAGCTGCGACGGAGCTATGTCTATGTACTGCAGTACATCCCGGAGAAATAAGTTGAACGGAGGCACGCTGCCCATCCAACACATGAACTTGTTGCAGGTAGTGTACCCGACTGGGGGCAGATGAGGACGATCGTGTCTCGAAGGAACTAACACGTCAGCAAAAGGGATCCCATGAATGGAGCATATCCGTCGCAGAGCAGCTTCGTTGATCTTCGAGGCTTGAGAATCGATCGGATTGTCTAGTAAGATGGTTGCCTCCAGAGCATCAGGCGCCAAGTTATGAGCAGGAGAAGTCGATGGGTTAGAAGTATCAGCGGCTCCTTGCCTTGATGACGGCCCAGGCCTATCGGATATAGTGGCGAAGCTAGATTTTCTCGACATCCCAAATAAATAACGAACCTGGCTAAGTGCTTGAGAGAACTATACTTAAAAAACGTTGAACGTTAGAATTAGCAACACGAGTTTCCCCCCCACGTGGTGTGTGAACTAGTACAAGCAATTGTGTACAAGCAATAAGATTTCAAAGATATAAAAATGAGCTTCGAATCGTTGCCTTCGAAGACCGTCATCGCTGACCGTCTCAAAGAGCCCGCCTGGTGGTGGTTACAGTTCCAGATCTAGAAAATGTGTAATTTGTGAAGTCTCCGGCTTAAGTCTAACTTGACATTTATAACTGTTCGGCATTTAAATGTTGTTCGGCAATTGCATTGTTCATCCTAAGAATAAGTCGGCATGTATGTGTGTTCGGTTAAGTCATTGTATTGTTCGGCTAAAGGCATTACTCGAACTAAGGAATGTTCGGCAATTGTATTATTCAACTAAAGACATTATTCGACTTAAGGATTGTTCGGCAATTGTATTGTTCGGCTAAAGGCATTACTCGAACTAAGGAATGTTCGGCAATTGTATTGTTCGGCTAAAGGCATTATTCGAACTAAGGAATGTTCGGCAATTGTTTTGTTCGGCTAAAGTCATGGTTCGACCTAAGGATTGTTCGGCTGAATTCAATGTTCGACCTGAAGTCAATGTTCGGCATGTCAGATGTTCGGCATTTGGGTATTGTTCGGCTTTAGTTCGTTCGGCTCAATTATAGTTTGACATGTTAGTAAGCGTTCGGCCTGGGATTGTCCGGCCAGGGTAGTGCTCGGCGACTTCCCATTCCACCGTCCGGCGCATGACGACATACGCCGGAGCAGCGAACAACACCTTTACCTCCTCCAACACCTTCATTCGATCTTCTTCCCTTTAACTTCGGTTCGACACGAAGAAGCTACAGCAATAAGTGGACATACTCCTAATCATTCCTCCTCGCTATATCGTTCGGCAATGCAGACGAGCTACACAAAAAACCTTCTACACGACATCGTTCGAACATCTCGTTTGAATGAATGAGGAAAAATACCTAAGTTTGCAGTTCGGAGATTGAGATGGTGTAGTTAAGTCTCGAATTAGGACGACAGGACAGAATTGCATAAACGATAGAAGTAAAAAGTAAAAGGGGAAAAGAAGAAGAGGACCTGGTTATATAGGGGGAAGGTAGAAGTTGAAAAGGCTATACCCGGTAGAACCGGTCAATACCGGAGTGTTCGGCATCATAGCAGAGTGACGTTCGGCACACGAGAATTGTTTGGCTTCAAGCGTATCGTTCGGCATCCGGGCCACGCTCGCCACACACATCCGTTACAGACATTCTCGAGAAGGCAGCATCAAGGAAAATTGAACTAGATTCAAAGCGCATCACGTTCGGTCACATGATACACTTTGGGGGGCAAGTGTTTCCTGGAGATTTGACCAGGCAACTGAGTGCTCGGCATTGGCCACAGCTCGGCATGAAGGTACTCGGCATCCAGGAGTACTCGGCGTAGTACTCGGCATCAACAGGCACTCGGCGACAACCAATGTTCAGCGCTAGCGTTCGGCATCATTAGAACTCGGTGATAGGAGAACTCGGCAACAAGAGCGCTCGGCATCCCAAGGTACTCGGCGTACAGCGATGCTCGGCATCAAGCAGCACTCGGCGTCAACTAGTGCTCGGCAACAAGAGTGCTCGGCATACAAGAGTGCTCGGCATACAAGAGTGCTCGACATCAAGGCTGCTCGGCATACAAAAGCGCTCGGCGTCAGAGAGTACTTGGCATCCAGTAGTGTTCGGCGAAGTACACAGCATCCAGAAAGTCCGACATCCAGTAGTGTTCGGCGAAGTACACAGCATCCAGAAAGTCCGACATCCAGTAGTGTTCGGTGAAGTACCCAGCAGGGTTCGGCATGCAGTGGAACTCAGCGTCAACCAATGCTCGGCAGCAAGAGCACGCGGCATGCAAGAGTGTTCGGCATCAAGACTGCTCGGCATACAAGAGCACGCGGCATACAAGAGTACTCGGCATCTAGAAGAGCGTTGGGCTTCGACTGACAAACGTCCTGCACTTCCCAGACACCAACCACATCGTTCGGCATATAAGGGACTGTTCGGCATCAGAGCGTTCGGCACACCTGGTTCGGCATACAGCGACCACTGTACTGAGGCTGGAGCGTTCGGCTATCCAGCCCACTTGGGAAGTCCAGCCCATATTTGCCTATAAATAGAGGGGCAGGGTCACAGTGAAAAGGATCCTTTTTTGGAGAGAGAATACTGGGGAGACTCTGCCATTTTCGAGACTCATCTTCTCTACTTAAACAACTTCATTCAAGCATTTGATTCACGAATTGTATTTGTAATCAACTATAAAGAAGATCAATAAAGTTTAACCTCAAAGTGGACGTAGGCAATTACGCTGAACCACTATAAATTTGGTGTTCTTACTTTCTGTATTTAGATTAGCACTGTCTTCTCTGTTTAATTTGATTTCATCACTTATATCTCTTCACAATCTTCTTCTACGAGGTTAGTGACCAATTTTGGTGCTAACACACACGCTCAGGAGACATGCAGGGTTTCCCATACAAGGCTTCAAAGGGAGCCATTCCTATTGTTGACTGATAGCTATTGTTGTAAGTGAATTCTGCCAAGTGGATATGATCCTCCCAATTACCCCCAAAATCAAGCACACATGCTCTAAGTAAATCTTCCAATATTTTATTCACTATCTCTGTCTGCCCATCACTTTGAGGATGGTAGGCAGTGCTTAAACAAAGTTGAGTTCCCATTGCTTCTTGGAAGCTCTCCCAAAATCTTGAGGTGAACAAAGTGTTTCTATCACTTACAATGGTCTTTGGTATGCCATGCAATCTCACTACTTCCTTAATAAATAATTGTGCAAGCCTATGTGCATTTCTGTCTGACCTGACAGGGACAAAATGAGCAGACTTGGTGAGTCTATCAACAATTACCCATATACTATCATTACCTTTCTTAGTTCTAATCAAACCATCCACAAAATCCATGGAAATACTTTCTCATTTCCACTGAGGTACCTCCATAGGTTGCAACATGCCAGAGGGCTTTTGATAGTCTGCCTTGATTTGCTGAGAGGTTAAACACTTTGCCACATATTTTGCCACTGCTTGTTTCATTCCTGGCCACCAGTAGCTCCTTTTCAAATCATGATACATTTTAGTGCCACCAGGGTGTATGGTGTACTTGGTTTTGTGTTGCTCATTCATGATTTCTTCCTTTAATTCTGCAAAGTCTGGTACACAAAGCTTTTCATTTTTCCTCAAATATCCCTTGGGATCTATTTTAAAATTCTCTGACTCAATGTTATTTAATAACATTTCTTTCTTCTCCTTTAAATTTTGATCTTGATCTTGCATGCCACCAATTTTCTCCACCAGGTTAGATTTCACCGTGATTAATCCCAGTGTACCATACTCCACCATATCACCATGCTCTTTAAAATTCACTCCATCCTTGCTATATATCTCTGCCTCCCCAAGCACTACAAGGTCTTTAAATTCATTAATCATCAAACTTGCTAATCTAATATATGATTTCTACTCAAAGCATCTGCCACTCTATTAGCTTTTCCAGGGGTGTACAAAATATCTAGATCATATGCAGCTAGAAACTCCAACCACCTTGCTTGCCTCGTATTCAAATCTTTTTGAGAAAATAAATACTTCAATGCTTGATGATCTGCGAATAATTCAAATTTTGCCCCAAGCAAATAATGCCTCCAAAGTTTTAATGCAAACACTATTGCAGCTAATTCTAAATCATGAGTTGCATATTTGGTCTCATTGGGTTTAAGCTGTCTTGATGCATATGCCACCACCTTGCCATGTTGCATGAGCACTGCACCTAATCCAGACCCACTAGCATCAGTGTATACAACCATTCCTTCATTTACCTCTGGGATTTTCAAGACAGGAGCCTCCACCAATGCTTGCTTCAATTTTTCAAAAGCTTGATCACACTGCTCAGTCCATACATACGGTTGGTTCTTTTTTATTAGCTTGGTCATTGGTGTGGCTATTCTTGAAAAATCCTTGATGAACCTCCTATAGTACCCTGCCAAACCTAAGAATGATCTCACCTCAGTCACTGTTTTGGGTCTACTCCATGATTGAACTGCAATGACCTTGCTTGGATCCACACTCACCCCTTGCTATGACACTATGTGTCCTAAGAATTTCACTTCATGTTGCCAAAATATACACTTTGAATACTTGGCTTTTAATTCATGTTCTCTAAGCCTGGATAATACTAAATGTAGATGCATAGCATGATCATTTTCTGACTTTGAATAAATTAATATGTCATCTATAAATACCAAAACAAATTTATCCAAAAAGTCTCTAAAAAGTCTATTCATCAAATCTACAAAATAGGAGGGAGCATTGGTTAAACCAAATGGCATTACTAGAAATTCATAAAGGCCATATCTTGTGTTAAAGGCTGTGTACTCAATGCTTTCCTCTGCAACCTTCATTTGGTGAAATTTCAGAGGCTAAGTCTAGCCTTGAAAATATTTTAGCTTCATGCAATTGATCAAATAGATCATCTATTCTAGGCAGTGGATACTTATTCTTGATGGTCACCTTATTTAAATCCCTATAATCCACACACATCCTCATTGTTCCATCATGCTTCTTAACAAAGAGCACTGGGGAACCCCAACTAGAACTGCTTGGTCTTATGAACCCCTTCTCTTCTAACTCTTCTAGTTGGTGTTTTAATTCCACTAACTCTTTTGGACCCATTCTATAAGGCTTCTTAATGATTGGGCTAGTTCCTGGCATTAATTTTATTTTGAATTCAACTGGCCTGTTTTGAGGAATTCCCCTCACTTCTCCAAACACATCTATATATTCATTGGCTATTGGAATTTCCTCTATTTTTAATTCCTTTTGAACTTCATTAATACTCCAGATTTTATTAAAACATGTATTCTTTGCTATTTCACTTAGAATTGTAATTCTTTTGCCTTCATTTGTCTCCAAAGAAAAAGTAAGATTTTCTAAATTTAAAATTGCTTTGTTTTTCATTAACAATTCCACCCCCAAAATAACCCCAATACCAGGATAATTTAAAGTATATAGATCTGAATTAAATTCATAACCCCCTATAATTAATTTCAGACCCATACACTTCATCCCTAACATACAATAACTCCCTATAGGGTTGTGTACAGTTAAGGGTTGATCAATAGAAAC
Organism: Allium fistulosum; assembly: GCA_030737815.1. Taxonomy (NCBI): domain Eukaryota; kingdom Viridiplantae; phylum Streptophyta; class Magnoliopsida; order Asparagales; family Amaryllidaceae; genus Allium; species Allium fistulosum. The sequence goes on along the minus strand of CM060903.1, from coordinate 1,283,236,136 downwards.
ACAAGCAAGTGCTAACTTCTTTGTAATTTCCAGAGATATTAGTGAATGTGAGGCACTAGTGTCATATATTACTGATATTGGTTGGGTATGAATTAAAATTATACCTTCAAGTTGCCCAACATTTCCAGTGTTGTTTGCTGCCAAAGCTCCTATCCTTGCTGTTCTTCTATTAGTCTCTGGGCAATCCTTCTTTAGATGACCCATCCTTCCACAATTATAGCAGCCTCCTCTAAGTATTTTAGGGTCAGGGCATTGGTTACTATAATGTCCATTTTTTCCACAATTAAAACAATGAGTGAGTTTCTTGCTTTCAGGTGCTATTGCTCCTTCCCCCTTCTTAACTCCTTTGTCTGCCTTTTTCTTGTCATAAGGTTGCACCTTGTTCTGACCTCCCTTCTTCTTGTTGAACTTCATGTTCCTGAATTTCTCTCTGGTGGTGTCATGTTGCTCAAATGAGAGAGTTAGATCAATTACTTGATCAAAGGTTTTATCCTTGTATGGCAACATTGCTCTTGACAGACTAGGGTTCAAGCCTTGAATGTACCTTGCATTCTTTGCTTCTTCATTCCCTATTAACACCATTCCATACTTAGACAATCCTTCAAATTTCTGAGTGTACTCATTCACACTCATGCCTCCTTGCCTTAATCTAATAAAGTCTTCTAGCAGTGTGGCCTTGGCAGATGCTGGGACAAACCTAGCCTCAAGCATGACTTTGAATTCATCCCAAGTGATGTTATTCTCTGGCCTTCCTGCTATCACAACCTCCCACCAATCCAGTGCAACCCCCTTCAACCTCCTTGAAGCTATCTGTCTCTTCCTTTGGTCATTGACTTGCATATCTGCAAAGACCCTCTCCATAGTTCTTATCCAAGTTTGAACACCCATAGATCCTTCAGTGCCTTCAAAATCCTTTCCTCCCAAATTGGTGCATGTCTTAAGCAGTTTGGAGAGCTCCTCATGAGGGTTGTCATGCCTTGGTACTATTCCATCTCTCAGAGCTCTCACAAAATCCTCCATTTTTATCACAGGTGGCTAATGTGATGGTCCTGCACCTATGTGATGTCTTCTTCCTACCATATTGCTATAAATATGATTTTTATGTTAGTTTGTTTACCCCCATCATTCTTGGTGTCTTTACTTTGTTTATTTTATTTCTATGCACACTATGCATGTATCCTATGCACACATTTTTTTTAATTCAGACATAAAACAAAAGCATCCAACACCAATAATTCAAATAATGCATTCAAACATCCATATGCATACAATAATATTTACTATGTTATTTAAAACATAGCTCTGATACCAACTGTGGTGACCCTACTCTCAAACACATAGATTTTTTTTCAAAAAAGCATACAAAAGGAATTCACCACTAAACCCCATTTCTTCTATATTTGAATATTTAAATAATTTCCAAATATTTTTCCCAAGACCCTGGATTTACCAATATAATCGTATCAGTGCATAAAACATATTAAGACAATTACATATTTGATGATATATAATTGTTTCTCTTTGCCTTTCAGAGCTAACAAATTTGCAAAGAGAATTTGAATCAAACAGGCAACAAAATACCATATATGTTGTCAACATAACCATTTATTTCTTCCCTAATTTTGTTCTACTGCAAGAGATAGATTTTTAGCAATTATAATACTTATATGTATAATATTGCAATGCACAGTGCATTTTTCCATGGTTTCTAGACTTTCTGCCTAAATAAGTCTATTAACACTAAAATGGCATTTAATTGTTCTTATGATAGTTATCAAGTACTTGTATGAAATCACTTCAAAAATTATACTTGCAGGCATGAACATTGGAACTAATTCCTATTTATCATTTCAGGTTGAACAATTAAAGCCATGCTGCATTTTTAAGTTTAACATGGTGCAGACTTGAGTACTTGGTGTTTTATTGAAAATACTTGGGTCATTTGAGTATTGCTTGGAGTTTTTTTTTATTTTGGTCTGGAAACACTTACACTTCATGAGTTGAAATAAAATGGTTCCAGGCTACAAGAGTTTGACCCATGGCCATCTAGGCCAGCCATAGTCCCTCTTTTACCACTTGCAAACCCATGTTCCTCATATTAACAAACTTCTACAAAGATCTATTCCTAACACAAGCATGTTTCTGCCTAATTTAAATTCCTGGAAATACATCCATATACATTCAATCCATTAACCAAAAATACAATTACTTCCAGGTTTGTTTCTTTCATAATTTTTTTTAGAAATAAAATACACAAATGCATGTTAATTGATTCTTACTCCAGAATTCATGCACAAGCCAGTATCACTTACCTGCCATGCACAAATTCATTTCTCTTGAATACCCCTACTCAAATCTTGTGAGCTTATTTTTAAATCAACCACCTTAGCTCTTAATTTTCATAAATCATAATATAAATTCAGGCAATAAAAATCAGAGATTATCACATACATATATAATATTTATATGATATGTCCATCCGCTTGTTTCTCCAAATCATACATTTATAAAATCAGCAGTTAACCAAACATCATCAATAGTCATTCAAAACAGGTTTACTTAAGTACATATTTTAATCCAAATACTTAGAAAACTCCCTACAATTAACTTCAACTACAACATGAAATCTGACTAATAAATTCATTACAAAACAACTACAAATTTAAAACTGGTTTCTTTTATTTATACTAGCAGCTAATGCCTTCTTCATCCATCAAGCCAACTTCAATTTCCTACAAGCAATTCACTGAGCTGCCCCAATTTTAATGAGACACCCAGATGATTGCAAGGGCAACCAAAAGGGTCAGTTTTCACTGGTATGAGCATTTATCAAATTTATACACATATTCATAATTTTTTTTGGTGAACTTGCAATGTCTACCTAGTTTAGCAGATTTCATACTTAGCATATTATTGGTTAATGCCAAATGATAGAAAGACACATTCATTCATTCAAACAATACCCAGCAAACAATCAAAATAAATATATAATTCCTGATTCATTTTTCTCCATTTCTGAATAAGTAAACTCAGATTTTATAACCCCAATTTCACCCAATAATTAATCTAAGCACAATTTTTTAAACTTGATTGATTTAACTCCATATCTGGATATTTATTTTCCAGATTTTTAAACCCTATTCTCTATTTATTTTATGGTCTTTAACTCCCTATCAAATGAACACCATGTATGCATTGTGAAGGAAACTCCCAGGTTATTTAATTTATTCCAACACACAAAGGCCTCAGGGTGCAATTGCACCATGCATATACTTACTCCCACCTGAAGCAAGCAGATCATTGACTAACTACCAAATGACCAATTTAATTTTTCTTTAATAAATCCCCCTCCAGTTTCTGCTTATTTTATTAAGCTTCTATTTATGAATTCAATTATAAAAACTCCCAATTCATTCATGTTTCAGAAAGGCTTATCTACTTTTATACTTTCTGGTTCAACCCCATGGTCTCCATTTATTTTCCTTATTATAGAAAATACCCCAACATACCTATGGTTTTTCCTAAAAATAATTTAAGCATCATGATCCTACTATCTTCCTTCTATTTTATTATGAATATATGAATAAGGGTTTTATTAAGGAAATCCCTCAAAAACCCAGAAATTCTCCTCTGACTTAGGATATGAATATTTAGTTTCATGCTTCATTATCTAAGAAATAAACATGAGCTAGATCACTGTCTTGCTGCCTATTTCCTAAATAATTTAGATCCATACTTCATAATAGTAAAATAGAACAAAAAATGCTCAAACCATTTTAACTTTGAAAACCCACATACAGATTAAAACCCCAAACAAGAATGCACAAACAAACATCCATCTCACCCATAACAAATCATTTCAGAGATTTTAAATGATTTATAACATTTTAGGCTGCCTACAAGAGGACTTAATGCCATTGCATACAAAGGGATAAATACTCACATAGTGTTCTCCTTTTACTGCCTTAATCCCCTGAACAGCAAATCCTCCAAAGTTTCAAGCTAATGTTTCTCCTATTTTATTTTATTTTGTTTTGATCCCGAGAGAATGGTGGATATGGTTATGTGCAGGTATTTAAAAACCATTCTAGGGTTTAAGAAAAATGGGTAATTCCCTTGATGCCCTTAGATATTCATGCACAAATCATTTCCCTGTGTGGTCCTTAATTGGGAATGCACACTTCTGGTTACCTCAATTAGTTATTTCGAGAATCAAGCATTTTAAACACTTCATGCCATTTTCATGACTCTATTTTACTCATGCCATATGCATGTGACCCCTTGTTTATTTTTATTTCTTCTAAGTTTAAAGAAACTGCAAAACCCCCTTGTGTTTTCTGCCTAACTACCATCTCCATTCAATCATGCATACCATCATACATAATCATGTGATGTAAAAATCATTCACATTATGTTATTTGCTTGAAATAAATATAAGATATAAAATTCATATTTGATCCTATTTTTTTTTATTCTGCCTTTAGTTAAAACAGTAACTCCTCATACACCTTTATGTGATAAAAAAAAATCACATATATCATGCTAATTATTTCTAGCATAAATATACAAGACATTTAAACCTTATATTAAACTTCATTTTATTTTATCTTTAAATAAAACAGAAAACACCCCATATATTAAATATATGTATTTATATAATTCTTTGGACATGGAACTATATTTGTTTTGAGTCCCAGTTTTTAATCACCTTAACTCCTTGCATTTTATCAAACAGAAACTCCTATGCACATTTTATTTATTAACAAGCTTTTTTTTTCTGTTTTAATGGATTATATATTTTATAATTTCAGAAATTCTTAAAATAAATGTAACTTTCATTTTTTTTTCTTTTAGGGTCATTACATGATGCCTTGTTTGTGCACTTTGATGGTCTATGTTGCTTTCGCTATGATGGTCCATGTTGCTTTTGCTATTGTTTTTGCTAGTCCATGTTGCTTTTGTTGTTGCTTTTGCTGGTCCAATTTCTTTTGCTGGTTTCTTGTTATGTATCTTGGTTTATCCATACATGTTGTTGGTTTGTGAGTTGTTTGTATATACTTGTATATACTTGAGCTTGAACCAATTTTGTTCTAAACCATTTGAGTTTCTGAACCTTGCTATTGAGTTGCCTTTCTACTCACTATGTACATATATACATGTATATACATATGTATATATATGTATATTAGTGTGCCTGTTATTCGTTTGTATATTTGACTTTGAAAAATTCAATCTTTTCTCTTAATCTTCCATATAGTTAAACTATCTTTAGATATATGAGTATATATTTTCATATATGTGCATATATGTACTTTATTTGATAGTTCATGTGTACACTTGAGTTCCACTTGCATTACCATGTTTGAGTTCATGTGTACGCTTGAGTTCATGTCCTAGTTAATGTACACTTAAGTTTATGTGTATACTTGTCCTTGCCTTGTACTTGTTGTATTCTCGATGGTTTGAACTTCCATGTATATACAGACGTACACATGTATGTATATATGTGTGAATGTTTGTAGCATTGCCTTATTTTAATTTATGCCACTTTCTTATTTTAATTTGTGACAAGCCAATGCACTGCCTTGGCAAGGAAGTACACATCAATGCCTTGTCAAGGCAGTGCACACTAATGATGACTTGGTTGTGCACTATGATGGTCCATGTTGCTTTTGCTGGTCTAGTTCTATATACACTTGTATATACTTGAACTTGTATATTACACTGGTCCATGTTGTACTTGAACTTGTGTACTTGTCCAGTTCTATATATACTTGTATACACTTGTATATTACACTGGTCCGTGTTGCTTTTGCTGGTCCAGTTCTGAACTGTTTTGAGGTTTTAAACCATTTTATGTGCATTTGCACTTGTTGTTTTGCCTGAGCTTGTTTATGTGCATTATCTTGAATTCAGTTTTGAACCATTTTGAGTTTCTAAACCATTTTATATGCATTTGCACTTGTTTTTTTGCCTGAGTTTGTCTATGTGCACTATCTTGAATTCAGTTCCGAACCATTTTGAGTTTTTGAACCATTTTATATACATTTGCACTTGTTGTTTTGCCTGAGCTTGTTAATTTGCAATATTTTGAATTATTGCCTAGTTGTCTTATTTGCATTTCCTAGATGTACAAGTGTGCATTTTCATGTATATACATATACATACATATGTAGGTATATATGTGTGTGAATGTTTGCTAATTCTATTGCTATGTGTGTGCACACTGTTGGTTAAATCCCTTACGACTAGTTTGTACTTATACTTGTATACATGCCTAGTTTGTTTTGATTGCATTGCTGCCTGGTTCAAGGTAGTGTTGAGATACTTTTGATTGTTTTGCTACATGGTTTGTACTTGTATATATGTGCACCCTAGTTGAGCCCGAGGAGGCTTGGTCTTGACCTTGTGCACATTTGCACTGTGTTGAACCTTCGGGCTTAACTTTTGCAACTGTCAGTGAGATTTAATCGATGTCCAACCATGTGATGTTTATAGTGATACACTGTGCATATCATAAGTTGTCCATGCAAAGATATATTTGTCCCTGTTTAACACATGAAGAGAAAACAAACCCATAAATTGAGGCAATATTAATATTCAAATTCAATTTTTTTTGCAATTTAGGTTTGTTTCATTTTTCATTTTACTACATTGGTTATTTGTCAGGTATAGGAGATGGCTGGACACAAGCTGGAGTAAGCAGATTAAGATAAACATCAAAAACAAACTCCAATGAGTATGAGTGAAAAAATGTTATATACGAGAGTGTAGAGAAATGTTGTATACATGAGAGTGATAGTGAAAGTTGTATTATGTTTGAAAATGTAAGTAGAGTGATAGTGAAAGTTGTATTGTATTTGAATTTGATTTGAAATAAAATATTTGTTTAAATAAAATTATAATTCGTTTTTTTCATTCTACAAATATTTATTACATTATGTGAATAATTATTCATATCAGTCAATATTTATATATTTTCTAATAGGAAATTCTAGAAATGATACTTTAACATCAGACAACATATAGTTTTCTTTGTTATGTTAGTGCATATCAGATGACGGTGCATATCTATGGTCTAATGTGCAATGAGACGACATGATATGTTATGTTAGTGCATATCAGATGACGGTGTATATCTATGGTCTAATGTGCAATGAGACGACATGATATTTAACGACAGATAGATATGCAATTAGACAATGGAGCATATATATTGTCTGATGCATTTTTTCCCATAGTGTAAAGGTAGAGCAGAATAAGTCGGGAGGTTTGTTACTGCCATTGGATATTCCTTCGTGGAAGTGGGAAAGGATTTCTATGGAATTCATCGATGTTATACCAAGGAGTGGGAGAGGGAATAAGAGTATTTAGGTCATAGTTGATCAGCTGACCAAATATGCCCACTTTATTCCATTAGGAGTACGAGGACGGCGGCATTGTTGGCGACTCTATACGTGAGAGAGGTCGTTAGGTTACATGATGTTCCTACTAGCATAGTTACCAACCGAGATTCGCTTTTCATTAGTGAGTTTGGATTCTATAAGAGGCTTTGGGCACCGAGTTGAGCTTAAGCACTGCTTATCACCCGTAGATGGATGGACGGATGGAGAGAGTGAATTGAGTTTTGGAGGACTTGCTTCAGATGTGTATCTTGGATTTTGGAGGCACTGTGGTGGAGTTTACCTATAATTACAACTATCAGGCGAGCATTAGGATTGCACCATTTGAGGGCTATATGGTAGACCTTGTAGATCACCATTGTGTTAGTGGGACACTACAAATAGGATTATTCTTCGGCCGAATATGGTGTGGGAGACATCAGAGAAAGTTGACTTGATCCATAGAAGAATGAATACTATGCAAGATAGGTAGAAATCTTATGCTGGCAGGAGACGTACATATTTAGAGTTCGGAGTGGGTGACATGGTATTTGTGAAGGTCTCACTGCTTAGGCACATCATGAGGTTTGGTAGTTGAGGGATGCTAGCATCAATGTTCGTCGGATCTTTTCCTATTACAGAGAGGATAGGGAAGTTAGTACGTAGAGTAGAGCTTCCTAAGAAGTTAGCGGGAGTGCATGATGTTTTCCATGTGTTGCACTTGCGAAAATGTTTGCATGATTCAGCTACCGTAGTCGAGCTGAGTCACTTAGAGGAGGTGGAGGTAGAGAGGAGCCACTTGTTCATCGTGCACCCACTCGTATTCTTGAGCATGGTACAAAGTGACCCTGCAATAAAGAAATCAAACTCTTTAAGGTCCAATGGGGAGACGATCCAGCGGATAGTACATGGGAGCCCGAGGAGAAGGTTCGAACTATCCACCCGCAACTCTTTTCTGGTAATTTCCAGTTTAAACTTAATATGTAGAGGTTACATAGACATTAGAACTTAGCTTGGTATACCCTTTAGGTAGAGACCATTGGATAGTAGGGATGGTTGTAAACGTGTCATTATGACATATTATAGATGATGGATGCTAGTGGATGTATTATTAGATTATTTCTATTGCACATTTAGGATAGTATATCCTCTAGATATAACACACACATTCACATCATCTCTTGTTTGTTGTTTATCTTATTGCCATTATGCAAGTGGAAGTTGCATATGGATTGAATGGTTGCACATACATGTGGAATTTCAAGTATATTTACCTAGAATGTTGCATACATTTTAGATTCATGGCATAAGCACTTGCATGATAGGAGGTCGACTAGATCAGGCGATAGCCTAGTCTTTGCATTAGTATAGGTTCACGTGCATCTTACGCTTGCATACATATACATACTGCATTACAAAAATTACTAAGGACAATGATTGCCTGTGGATGATGGATGAGTAGATGGTTGTATCTGCTGTTTGTTGTGTGTACAGCTTACATTTTTCCATCCTTGGAGATTTCGGGGATGAAATCCTTTAAAGGGGAGAATGTAACACCCCAAAAATTTAGCGAAAAATTCAATAAGAAAAATTTAATTTATATAATTTAATTTAAATAAAATAAGGACTAAAATTAAATTTTTCATAGATATATGAATTTGGCTACGAAACTTGCACTATTGCGTTCGTAGTGATTTTCTGGACAATTTTTAGATATAACACTTCGAAATTGGAGTTAGTACAAAGAAATTACGGATGCTTGAAAATTTGAAAACAGAGTAAATTTAAAAATAAAAACTTACCAAAAATTAGCACTACAGCAGTCGACCTATGGGGGTTCGAAGGTCGACTGGTAGCAATCGACCAATGGCCATAGACAGTCGACCGTTGACGTGTAAATTTAATGACTGGACCTTGCGATCAAACAGACAAGATTGAACGAAATATTTTTCTTTATGGCCAAGTCACTGGTGTGCGTTCATGATGAGAGTAAATATTCTCCAAGGCAAATCCAACGCTCCAAAGCAGTCTCTAACCCCTATAAATTAACAGTTTGGCTAATGCTAATTTCATTAGAAATCAACAACATACTGAAACTCTACCAGAATTCATTCTCTCCACTTATAAACTTTATTTAAAAATAAATTAAAATCAAAGCAAGAGCACGCTAGAAATCAGATCTAGGAGGGGGCAAGCTAAAAGGTGATGATTCTTTGAAGGAGCATGTTGTTAGAGCTTGGGTCCGAGGTGAGTGAGAACAAGTTTAATAAGTCGATTATTTACAGTTAATTTTAACCTGTTCTATCTGATCTAAGATATTAGAAATTAAACTATGAAACATAAACCCTAATTATAAACCTAAAACCTGAATTAAAAACCGAAATTGGTATAGATAGATAAATTTTATTTTTACCCAAGTTAAACCCCTCTATTATTGAATTTAAACTCTTAATTTTCTAAACCTGGATAAACAAGTGTAATTAAATTTGTATAAATCTATGAACTGGAATTATAGACTGGTCACTGTAACACTCCATAAAACCATAAATAAATTGGATAAATTAAATAAAATAAGGTAGTAGTAAAATGTAAAATTTGCAAAAGTTGGAATTTGACCACAAAAGTTATGTTGTTGCATTCGTGGCGAAATTCCGATCAATTTCCATATATAATATGTTGAAAATGGAGCGAAAACGGAGCTCAAACGGAATAGTTATGGACATTTGAAGTTTTTGGGTTCAAACTAATTTAAATAGAATTCAAATTCAAATGAACAATTAATTTTAAAACTTGAAATTTAAAAGCTAACATTAGATAGACTTGGAGATTGACGAAACATTAAAATTAACACTAAAGTTAATTGTTAATTGAGGAATTAAAGAAAAATAACAACAATTGAAAATCAACGTTCCCAAAATAGATGGAGAGGTCGACCCCCTGACCTCTACCGGTCGACCCCTAGCGGTCGACCAGTGGCATAGTGGCGGTCGATCACTCCTTATCAGGTGGTGACTAGGGTTTTTGACTTTGGACATTTCAGATTTAATTATTTAAATCCTACGGTTCTGGTGCTTCTCACCGCTATAAATAAGACCCTAGACCCCTCACTTTTATTCACATGATATTTTTGGAAACATTAGTGAAGCTCTGTCAATTCGTCTCTTCAAGATTCAAAAAACTCCATTAGGGTTTTAGGTAAGACATCCTTTAGATCTATCTTTGTTTATTATTTATTTTCTCAACTTCTTCTCCTTCAAACCTTTAATTTTCTGAATCTAATGTATATACAAATCCCTTGCTGTATATATATGTACTAAAAAGAAGAGATCTGATAAGAGATTGTCAAAAGGCGTGCCAAATCCAAAGTAGACAAAACTAAGGCTATACTCTGAGTGAAAATCTTAGCTTTTCTATTTTAGTAATTGATTAGTGTAATTTGGGTTTGAGTACGCCTTGGGGAGTGTTGGTGGTAAAAACATCATATTATAAACCCCCAAAAGTCATTCAATGCAAAATGTCAATTTTATGTTAAAATCCTAAATATGTTTATGTCAAAATAATGGGAATTGTCTAGATTTGCAGTTTTGAGAAATTTACCTTCTATTCCACTCCTTATTCTTTTTCTTAGAATTTTGTTAAATAATTTGGAAGAAGGAATAGTGTGTATGGTATGAATTTATTCGTAGTGTGCACTACTTATTCCTATGAATTAAATAGAAATTCGTTTGTTTATTTTTATATGGAAAAAGGAGTTAAATAGAGTGTAAAAATTGGAATTGCATGTTTCTATTTTCAATATAGTCCATTATTTTGATGTAATAAGTTGATTTTATTTTTTTATGAATATTGGAATTTTGGTATTTTTAATAATATGGGATGAAACTTGTATAATTATTGAAAGAGTTAAAATTTAAACGCTAGATTAGGGCGTATTTTCCACACACTTAGAAATTACTAGGAGCACATCTATATATATATATGTATGTATGTATGTATGTATGTATGTATGTATGTATGTATGTATGTATGTATGTATGTATGTATGTATGTATGTATGTATGTGTGTGTGTGTGTGTTTAACGTACAATTATAACATATAATTGCATAGTTAAATAGGTTATTAATTCTTATTAAATCCCCCTTAGGAAGGCAATTAATGTTAAAGGCAAAATAAGGAAGATTTCTTGTAAGGCCTTGATTATGGAAACAGCGAGATGTGTGATAATATATATAGAGTGTGATATAAATTATGACTAAGTTATAGGGATGTGAGGTCAGCCAAAAGCACACGGATGTCTGCCTGGCTAATCTATCTACCAACAGTGTGACTTTGGGATTGATGTGAGACACCGCTTATAGTAAGTAATTACGATGACGCAAGATTAGTCCCAAATTTTGTAAGGTAAACCTGCACAGCTAATCTATCAAACAGTACCTATGAATAATCGGGCTAATGTGAGACGTCACCATGGGGTATGGATCATAATACAAAGTTCCAGCTTTAGAGATTGAAGGTATGAAATGGTTGCATGCGGGCCTGCCTTTTCTCCATGTAGAAAGTGGTAAATGGTCAGGGTTATGGGTTAGGCATGGTAGAGGATATCTTGGGAAATGGCCTGCTTCAATGGGAAGTTTTAAGTGGCTGAAGAGATTCCATGCAATGTTAGATAGTTACTAGTGAGGAGTCCGCCTTGGGATTATATGTAGTAAATAACGTGGACCTACCTTAAATAAGGTATTAAATGGTCGAAGTCTACCTAATTCCCATTAAAAGGTATTAACTGACTTGAGTACTATCTCTTATATTGATAGGACATTATGAATGATAGGTATAGTTACTGGGATTGCTATGGGCTTATTTTCGGAAAGCCACTTATTTAAATTTGAGTAAAGCCTTTGGACTTACATTTGAAAAAACTTATGTTGTATGTAGAAACGTAAGACATATTCCTATTTAAATTATACTACTCAAGCACTACTATAGTATGGCTCGAGTTTTTTATTCATCAGACATATGATATTATGACTCCCTTCTCATTACAAAATAGGTTAGGAAGAGCGACGTTGAAGGCAGAGACGTTGATGGTGCTTGTAGCAGTAGACTTGTAACACCCTGGGATTTTCCTGAAAATAAATAAGGAAATATAATTAAAAGATAAGAATGAGTCTAAAAGGAGAATTTTTACAAACATTCGAATTTGATTATGGGACTTGCACCATTGTGTCCGTAGCAATTTTCTAGACAATTTTCATGTATAACTTGTTGAAATCCGAACTAAAAACAAAAAAGTTATAAAGGTTTGAATAAATAAGAAATTAAAATATATATATAAAAAAACATTTACGGGCCAAGCTGACCCACATTATGCCCAGTCGACCAAGGACGGTCCATGTAACCTGTGTCGATCGTAGGGTGGCGACTTAGAGTCGGTTCTTTTCGTACGTGCAAGATTGTTACGTGCTAGGCACGGTTTCGTATGATGAACGATGTGATTTTGTACTAGGATCCGATGGTTATGAGTTGAGGTGTTCTCCTATAAATTGATAGCTAGGGTTAACCTAAAACCTAATTCTCTCCAACACAACAAAGCTCTACCAAAATAAAACCCCAAACCCTGATTCCCAAATCAATTCCTAAACCTCAATTCTGTTCTAAATCTCAACCTAAATTAAAATAAAAGGAGATCTAGCAGTTGGAGGAGAGGCCTAAGGGAATTTAGGGGAGAAAGCTTCCGGTGTCAAAGGTAAACCTAAAGCTTAGAACAGAGGTGAGTGGGCACAAATTTAACAAGCTAATTAAATTAATTGATTTTAATTTCTACCGTATGTAAATTTGGTTGTTAATGCTGAGATTAATCCATTAAATTATTATTTTTTATTTTTATTTTTTTTAGCAAGGCTAGCAGGGTTGACTGGGCCCCTACCAGATTTTATTGCAAAAAAACAATAAAATAAAACCAGCTCGAAACACACTTCAAGCTATAGAATAGAAGAGAACACAAAACAAACATACAAACAAGAAGAACGAAATGGCAAACAATACAAAAAACCACAGGCGGCCCGAAGCAAAGCCCAGGCAAACTCCAAGCAGCGATCGAAGCAATGACCAGGCTAATTCCAAGTAGGAGAGAAGATTGACACCAAAACAACATAGGAACCTGAAGTAAGGCCCATGCAAACTCCAAGCAGAGATCAAAGCAACCTACTGCCACCTACAACCATGCAACAAGCAGAGAAATAAGGTGGGAGTTACATAGCTTCAAACCACTCACAATATCCTTCCTTAATATATTCCATAATAGTACATGATTGCGTGACTTATTATCAAAGCATCTGAAGTTTCTCTGTAACATCCCGCATATTTTACGATTATATATTTAAATGTTTTATTTAAATATAGGATCGTTTGTTGAATTTAAGTTCCGAAATTTACGAGTGGTCTGGAAAAATTCCAAACCTTCAGCTCAGACGTCTAGGGAGAACAACCAGACGTCTGGCGTTGTTAAAATCTGGCAGTTTGCCTGTTTTTATGCGAATTTCCATTTATCGATTTTTGTCGATCCGGTGGGTTGTTGTCATTTATTATCGACTTTGATGACTTCTTTTCAGAATTTTTGGGAATATCCATTTGATGGATTTGATATCGATTTTTATGGTTTTGATTCATGTCGTCGAATGTGAATTTTTGGTGATAGATTGTTTTTACAATCTTTTCTACGATTTGTCACTTTAAAATACAAAGGTTTCTATACTAGTAGTAAATACTCAAACTCTTTCACAAAAATGATTTCAACATTTCTTTTAATACAAAGCTCATTTTTAAAACCGTTTTCCAATCTTTTAGTATATACAAACATTTACCTCATTCGTACGAGAAATCCAATTAAATGACTTAGCAAAACAAGTGGTATGAAACGCTTGCGTTTACTTCGTCGGTTAATTCTTAGACTTGTTCGATTGAAATCTTATGACAATTTTCGAGTGGAAATCTACAATTTGTTCATAAATATTTAAGTTAAGCCAGTGGTTATGGGACATGAAGCTAAACTCATTTATTTACTAGCTTAGTGTATTTTACACTTTTATTGATCTATGACGATCATTTTAAGGTTTAGACTAGCGATATGCGATGTCTCATTATCCGCATGGGGGACTGTACCCCATTATGTTGAGCTTCGTCTCATTTTTATAGGCTAGCGACCTACGGGCTTTATGGAGTTCGGTTCATCAGGCGTACCGTTGTACTACGTCGTTGTTCCAGCTTATTTGAGTTTCAGGTTCCTTGGGCGTACCGTTGTACTACGCCGTTGCACCGGCTCAATGGGTTAGCGACTCATGGGATAGCGTCCCGTTTGTGATACATGTGTTGGTGAGATTTCATGCTCCCGTTTATGATAGGCCTCCTCCTTTCTGCGATTTTTGGATTTCTAATTGATGATTTCTGGAATTTGTGTTTCGCCAATTTTTGTGATTTGTATTGATAAGCCCTATCAATATTTGTAGTTTGGTGAATACAAATAAAGAATATGACATTCTTTTTGGTGTTTGAGGAGATTTTAGATATTGTATGATTTTTATTGTTATCGTATATATATATTTGTTATATCTCTTATTCTATCTCATCTTATCTGATATTTATAGCTAGACTGATCCGTTTATTATTTTTCTTCTTAAATAATACTCGGGTCGGACCGAGGTGTTTCAGGTGCTTCCACTTGACTTCTTAGTAGGGACTAGCTTCTGACTTTTGGCTAACTACTTTAGCTTAGTAGTTTTTTTATACATTCGAGATAGAGACTCCTTGATGTATACCTATTCTTTTGTCTGACACTTGTACCTATTCTTTTGTGATGTAGTGGACCTTGTATGACCACTACTTAGATGTACACTTCTATGTGCTATATTCATATCTATTTCCGCCTTTGTGATATGAATATCTATGACTGATTTATGTTATGCTTATTTTATATTTGTTTTCCGAAGGCCACATAGCCACTGTGTAGTAGCTTTGAGTTTGTATTTGATATGTTAGATTTCCTCTTGAAATGAAACGCATGACATTCTATTTGACATATCAGTACTCGCACAAAGCAATTACACAAATGGTCGCTCCTCAACGGCCTTATCCTTTGTACTAATTTACGGCATTACCCAGTAGTGTCCTTGGTTAGTGTGAGTATAGAGGTGGGGCGTCACAACTTGGTATCAGAGCCAAACTTCGGAACAATGTAGAATAATCTAGCAAGGATCATTGTCATAAGTCTCTCTTAAGAATCGTGCATTAGGATTTAATTTGAGTCTTAGGACCCGTTCTATCCTATTTTCTTTTATGATGCTTTGTTTTATCAATCAAGTTTGTTTGATATTCATTTTGAGAATAACCTTTTTCCTCTTCTTTCTTTCTTTCTTAAAGAAGAGAAATGGTTAGACCTGGCCGTCCCAGCACCGGTTAATCTAGTACTACTCCTCAAGATGGCGTATTCATGTCTGCCCAACAGCTTTTGGATCTTGTAAAGAATGCCCAAGCTGCCGGACCCATTCCTGAGCCTACTCATCCTAAATCCGGGTTTGCACGCCTGTGTAGTGATTATACCAATTTGGGTGGAAGGCCATTCAAGGGTTCCAAAAGCGTTATAGAAGTCCAAGCTTGGCTTAGAACATGCGATCGCATATTTTCTCGCATGAATCTTGTGGATCTACATCGAGTCCAAGTGGCTTCTAGCATGCTCCAAGAAAGAGCATTAGATTGGTATGAGCTTTTAATTTCGGAAATAGTTGAAGTGGATCTTACCTAGGAGCAATTCCGGGAAAGGTTTGAGTTGAAATTTGTGCCGGAGGCTGAAAAGGTAACTTTAGCCCGACGCTTTATTGACCTTGTTCAAGGTGAATCTTCTGTGACAGATTATGTCACATCTTTTGAATCCCTCTCCAAATATGGGGACGAATATATTAATACCCCATTGAAGAAAAATCAAAGGTTTATATATGGGTTGAATAAGAACCTCAAAAAGCCTTTACTTCTGAAACTAGAAGTTTCTTTCGATCAACTGGTAGATATCGCTCTTCAACTTGAAGAGACCGATAAAGAAAGTGATGTCGAAGTTGTGGGTGCCAAACAGAACTTCAACAACAAGAAGAAGAGGCCTATTAAGTTCAAACCTAATCCCAATAAGAAAGGGAAGCAAGCAACTTCGGTAGCAAAGAATCCTACCTCTAATCGTGGAGAATGCTACAATTGTGGTTCTAAGGGCCATTATGCTAATAGGTGTTCAAAACCCCTTTATTGTCGCTATTGCAAAAGTTTGGGTCATCTTATATCTTCATGTCCCAAACTTCAAAGCAAGAAAGAGGGAAAGCTGAATGTTGTGCAAGCCCCTAATAACACTTCTCTTGGTCAAGGTATTTTTCATTCTGTTCTTGATGGAATTATTATGTTTTGTGATCATCCTATCCGAGTTCTTTTTTATACGGGTGCATCTCACTCTTTTATATCAAAGGAACTTGTTGATACTTTGTCTTTAAATGTTATGGACTTGATGACTTCATTGAGAATTGCGTATCCGGTTGGTGGATTCGCAACACTCGGTTTGTTTTGTAAAGATGTCGAGATTATTTTTATGTGGTTATGCTTTCCGAGCCAATTTGCATGTTATGCGCTACTTAGGTTCCGGAATGACTAAGGGAATGGATTGGCTTAATCGTTATGAAGCCTACATCCTATATCCCGAGAGGACTATCCATCTTCGACATCCTCAATCTGTTAAGCAGATTTCTATTGTTCTTAATGATTCAGATTCCAATTCGGTAGCATCCTTATATTCTCTAAACCCGCATAATGACGATAATGATGATGAGGAAGATGTCATTTTCCTCATTCACATTGTTCATGAATTTCCCGATATATTTGAGCCCGTTTTAGGATTACCACCTAAGCGAGCAATTGAGTTCAGAATTAATCTAATTTTTGGAGCTTTACCTATCACTCGTCCTCCTTAACGTATGTCCAATAAGGAAAATGAGGAGATGCGTAAACAATTATCTGAATTGGAAGCAAAATAGTTTATTTGTTCTAGTTCCTCTCCTTGGGGAGCTTCAGCTATCTTTGTGAAGAAATCTAATGGTACACTTTGGCTTTGCATTTACTACCTCAAGCTTAATGATCTCACCATCAAGAATAAATATCCCTTACCACGAATTGATGATCTATTCGATCAACTTAGCGGTGCTAGAGTCTTTTCACAGTTAGACTTAGCAACCGGTTTTCATTAGCTTCGAATTACAGAGGATAGCATTCCTTTGACATCGTTCCGTATTCATTATGGATCTTATAAATGGCTTGTTATGCCATTTGGTTTAACGAATGCTCCAGCTTATTTTGTTGACCTTATGAATCGAGTTTTCAAAGACTTCCTCAATCGATTTGTTCTCATCTTTATTGGTGATATTCTTGTTTATTCGAAAACCGAGGAAGAGCATGAAAAACATCTTCGGATTATGTTGGAAACTCTTAGAAGCAATCAATCGAAAGCAAAATTTTCTAAGTGCCACTTTTGGCAATCCCGTGTGAAATTTTTAGGACATATTATTTATGAATCCGGAATTTCCGTGGATCCTTCAAAGATTAAAGCGATCCAAAATTGGAAGAGACCGGAGAGTGTGATGGAAATTCGTAGCTTTCTTGGATTGGCGGGCTATTACCGTTGTTCCATAAAAGACTTTTCTAAAATTTCCGTACCTCTTACTAGTTTGACAAAGAAGTGAGTTAAATACATTTGGTCAGACAAATGTGAAGCTGCTTTTCATAAATTAAAAGAACTCCTTTCCGATGCTCCTATTCTTGGGATTCCCGAAGGGAACCAAGACTTGATTGTTTATACCGATGCTAGTTGGGTTGGTTTGGGAGCCGTTCTCATGCAAAGGGAACGTGTTATCGCTTATGCTTCTAGGCAATTAAAGCCTGCCGAGACTAGATATGCCACTCATGATTTAGAGCTCGCGGTCATTGTTTTCGCCCTTAGAATTTGGCATCATTATCTTTTGGGAGAGAAATTTATTCTCTACACCGATCATAAATCTTTGAAGTATTTGTTCTCTCAAAAGGAACTCAATTTGCATCAACAACGTTGGCTCGAATTCCTTGCATCTTATGATCTTGATATTCTTTATACTCCCGGAAAGGGAAATCATATTACCGATGCCCTTAGCCGAAAGCAACAAGCGGTTGTTTCCATGATGATATCTGAATGGAATGATCTCGAAACTTTGTCCACTTGTGAGATTCGAGATCGTGAATCCGATTCGTGTTCATCTCTTGTTTTATGTAGCCTTGAGGCTCATCCATCTCTTTTAGACCGCATTCTTGAAACTCAAATGCATGATCCTGAATTGGCTCATCTTAGCCAAAGTTTTAAGGATAGAAATATTGATGGTTTGAAAGACTTTGAAATCGATGCTCGTGGAGGCATTCGAAAATTTGATACACTTATCGTGCCAAATATTAGTGATATTCGTAAAGACATTTTAGAAGATTCTCATCGATCTAAATTTACCATTCACCCCGATAGTAGTAAAATGTACGCAGACATGAAGCGACTTTATTATTGGGATGGAATGAAATCTGATATTTCAAACTTTATTCAGCATTGCATGACTTAACAACTCGTAAAGGCCGAGCATCAAAGGCCCGGTGGGTTGTTGCAACTTTTGGACATTCCAGTTTGGAAGCGGGATCAAGTCTCCATGGACTTTATTGACGGTCTTCCCCATTCTCGTTTGGGTCATGACAGTTTATGGGTGATTATAGATAGGCTTACAAAATCCGCCCATTTTATTCCCGTTCGGTCCAAGCGGATCGTACCTCTTTTGGCCAAACTTTTGTTAAAGAAATTATTAAATTGCATGGAGTTCCTACTTCTATTGTTAGCGATCTGTGACGCCCCACCTCTATACTCACAATAACAAAGAGTATTAAAAGAAATACTGTCTGTTATTATGAAGAATAAGGCTGGGTAGGAGCGGCCATCCATAGTTGGCCTTACACTAGTATTGGTTACCTCGATAGGAGTGATATATATTTTAAATTTTTCATCTCTTATTTATTCACTCCCATCGACATACCCAATTCCAGTATAAAACGAACTACGATGGTTCATAATGGTTCAGGACAATATATATAAAAACAACACAGATACACAAAGAATGCGGAACACAGATAAAAACATAAGTCTCATATATATAACTGATGTCAGTTACAATACAATTGACACAATACATATGATACAACTACAACTGTCGACCCAAGAAGTTATATATACAAGTACATTATCGACTAATATACATGAATAAATATCAACTTAAAACAGACACACTGACTACTACAAAAAGACGTAGACCACTTCAAATGATATGAAAAGTCTTCACAGCTCAACAGCAACTCAAAGCAGTAAATCTACAACCTGAAATACTCGGGTCTGACCCGAGTATTACATTCAAAAGAAAATAATACACGGGTCAGTATAATTCAAACTCAGTTATTAGTGCATAGAAGCAATAATAATCAATCTCAAATAGATGACGGTCACAATAATTCTCGTCTATCCGACTCTTTTAACAAAGAAATCGGATAATGAAAATATAACACTTAACAGTGTTTAACAATAAATCAGCAGATTTAAATCATCAACGGAGATAAATAAACAATTTATCAAATCGACTAAATCAATTCAAAACAATTGAAATTGTCACTTTAAAACCATCAGAGTTCGATTGGCTGCCGCACACGCACGCGTGTACGGCCTCGCCAATACGGCATAAAAGATCAATGCATCCAGACACAAAAGAAATATCAATTTAAAACTGTCAATTCTGGGTGGCTGCAGTACACGCTAACGTGCACTGCCTCGCTAACTCGAGTGCACAAGGTCGAATCAAACATTTTAGTGCCATAGTAGTCCGAAGCAAGGAGGTATCAACATATCAATGTCAAAGCCATGGTCAACAATCAGTTCAAACAAGTATAACAGTGTACATCACAATGTCAAGAACACTGCGCAATGAAGCTACAGGAATATACCAAGCAACCAGACCAGACACCAACAGTGCAATGCAGACTAGTCTACAAAGAGACCACAATGGCAACTGAATCAAGAAAATTACAAAAGCTACAGGACAGCAGCAATGCAACAAGTTCCAGTATAACATGATCAGAGACTAGAGGGAAATTCAAAGCTAAATGCAACAACATGAAACTGTAGCACCAAAGTGCAAAGTCCAACATGTTCAAGTTCATCAGACCAAGCTTCAACTTATCTACAACAAATGCAATTGCATGTATGCAATGCAGACAGGAACCAAATGTCTAGTGAATGACTAAAATGTACAGCAGTTATAAAAAGACAACAGTGATTGCAACTACTGAAATGACAAAGATTGTGAACACAACAGCTACAAGTGTGCAAAAGATACAACTGGAGACCAGTGTATCAAGCTACAAGTAAACAGAGATTCAAGAAATGGCAACAGTGAATGCATGAACCAGAATGCCAGTTCAAGTGACTACTGGAATGAATGCAACTTCAAATGACCAGTGGATACTACAGATGTTCAATTGAAACTGCAAAGTGAAGACTAGGATATCAGAGCAACTACAAAAATTAGTGCCGACATGAACTACTACAGATGAACATCAGTGCAGACCAGAAAAGTGCACAAAGCAAAGACTCAATATCACAGTACACACATGCATCATGAGATCAGGTTCAAGTAATTTCAGAAGTGGGTGCAGACACATAATACTGAGACTAGAATGAATGATTCAAGTGAACAAGTGACTCGTGGATGAACTAATAATGCATCAGCGGGTAAAGAGCTCAAACACAAATCATGGCAACTACACTAATGCAAGTGAATCATACTCAAATCTACAAGCTACAGTCCAAAACAGTAGAGATACAAGTAGAAAGAACAAGTCTCGAACTCAAAACAGAGTCAATGAATGCACAGGGATGAATAAAATGTCAACAAAGCACATCAGTATGCAAGAATAAACAACCCAGTGCCAAAATCCAATACAACTGCAATCATGATCATTCAAAGACAGAAGCTAAACTTATCATAGTGTAAACTGCAACAACATATAGGCAACAGAGAAGATGGCCAGAGTCGAAATACATAGGGTCAACAACCACCAGATAAAAGAATACCAACATGATAAAGTCAGCGCCAACAATAATGACAGCGACTCAATCATCTCAAGTTACCAAGGTCAAAATCAAAACAATGTCGAATTCGACATAAAGGAAATCGCCAGAAACAAAATCGAAGCGACCGAAGTCAATATAAATTCAATTGCCAGGGATTTGAAACAAATGAACCAGTAAATCGTTTCACAACAAAACTGTTTTGCAAATCAAAGATAACAAAATGCCAAACAAATTCAACGATTGCAGAATGAATTAGATGTGAGAGGGGGGGAAAACCGCTCACCTTTGTTTGCGAGCGTTGATCGAAGGGCTGAAGTCGAGCGATGATCTTGTTCGCTCGAACGACTCGAAGTCGCGGCGTCACGAGTCGATCGGAACCCCACATCGGAGAAGACGAGGCCGCCATTCTTCGAATTCACGAAATCCCTAACTGTTGGGGGAACGAACGAGAAAATTCTGTAGCCGCCATTAATTTGTGAAGCCCTAATTCTTTTGGAGGCGAACGAAAACGAATGAGGCCGCCACCATTATCTCGTATATTTTGTTACGGTTTTTTTTTGAAAAATGAATCATCGGTAAAGGGAACCGGTTGTTTCTCATTACTATCTCGGCAAAATAAAGAGATATGGGCCATATTAAATTTCTAAAAGCCCATCAAAAATCAACAAATTATAAAAGAGATTTAACTCTATAATTTCCACTTGCAATTTTAATTAACCGTTTTATCAAAGGATTCCAATCGATCAAAAACTCAATCGAGCAATTAACTAGCATTCTAATCGTTTAAGGACGATATTAAATTCTCACAAAAGCTCGGGTTGTTACAGACTCCCCTCCTTATAGAAATTGCATCCCCGCAATTTTCATAATTAAGGTCATCACTAACAATAAATTTTCTAACATAAATTGGTAAAGCTAGAAAAATAAAGGTCGGGAATACAAACGCTAAAGAAATTGACATGAATAATGCATGTTATAGTCTCACGACCAACCAGACAAGTGAAACAAACACACCCTATTTACATGGAGCAATACTACTAGCAAAATGAAGACCAAACTACCCAATTACATGAAGCAATTATGAAACTGGAAATTGCAAGATCAAGCTCGAGCACAAAGGTCACGAACCAAGTGTGCATATAATAAGGTCTAGATACTGTACAGAGAATAGTGAATCAGTGTGCAAGTATGGACAGAGTTCGAGCACTAGAGATTGGGACGCTTAAATGATCAAATTCAAGCCGAAACAGTAACCGCCAGGATACACTGAAATGCAAACTACATCAAAAGTGATACAGAGTACACCTGAAACAATATGAGGGACCAAGCAACTATATCTGAAACCTAAAACAATGCAGTGATACTGACAGCAGAGTGCAATCAGAAAAAAATGAACAAAAGTTCTCATGTCATCCACAAACTCATAATGAACTACAAGATGAACAACTAAGGGACGAGCACTGATATCTGCAAATGAATGGAATGCAACTACAGTGACCAGATAGACTGCAGGGATAGACTACAGTGATCACGAGCACATCAAACTTAATGAAACATGAACTACAGATACCAGTTGCCAACCTATAAACAACTAAACATGCAGCTCGAAGTGATATAACTGCAAATACCACAAATATCAAGTGATGTAAAAAAGCGACTCAACAACAATGTATGCAACATACGAACAACAGATCTACAAGCTGAAACTTCAGAAGAATCGGTTTGGACAACTACAGGTACAGGTACAACAAAAATGCAGAACCAACTCCCCAAATGACCAAATGAATGTATACAAGTTCAGTGTAAATCAAGGAAGGCAACTCGAGTGAACCAGACTCAAGTCAGTCCAGTTACTCTATGGAATACATCACTACCACTATCAAGTGAAACAGAGTATATATAAGGTAGGCAAGGGCTCAAGTGCATCAGGTCAGTGACGTGACACCAGGCCCAGTGCGAAAATAACCATCATTGTATAAAACAATGTATCAAAATTCAAGTGAACTTGATAGGTAAAACTCAAGTCTACGAATCATGAAGACTGCAATATCAAAGAAACTACGAGATTGTACAATGGAAATGCAAGGACCAGGCAACTCAATACTCAAACTCAGTCCAAATCCACAATATTCAATGATCAATTAGATAATTAGAATACAAAAATCACAAAATAGCAATATCTAATTATCAACAAAGATATTAGAAAACAACATTTGCAAATCGCAAAACTGCAAATATCTAGTTATCCAACAGATAAATAGAAAACACGAACTTCATAACCAGCAAACTATAACTATCAACAGAGATAGATAGAAAACAGCAGTTTAATATAATCACCATAATCTAGAATCAATTAGAGACTAGAAAATCTTACAATCAGCAAAATTAGCAATTGTCTAATTATCAAAGCGATAATCTTTAGTTATCAAAACGACAATCAGAAATCCCAAATCAACAATTATTCAATTATCAAAAACGATAATCGAATCTCAAATCAACAAATATTCAATTATCAAAAACGATAATCGAATCTCAAATCAACAAATATTCAATTATCAAAAACGATAATCGAATCTCAAATCAACAAATATTCAATTATCAAAAACGATAATCGAATCTCAAATCAACAAATATTCAATTATCAAAAACGATAATCGAATCTCAAATCAACAAATATTCAATTATCAAAAACGATAATCGAATCTCAAATCAACAAATAGTCAATACAGTATACATGTACACATACTCTCATGAAATTAACTCATTTTAATTCCATAATTCAGCTTTAAATCTCGATTTATCAATTTAATTTGGTCATATCCCTTTGCCATTGAACACCATGTGTGCATTGCAAGGGACTCAATTCTGTTAACCCTTGCACAAAGGCCTATAGGACTTAAACAAGTCATGCACATATTCATCATACTCCTTATGATGAATAGATCAAGGCTTCTCTCCTAGATTAGTTTTATAATCTACTGACCAGTCTCATTTCTTATTTCAGAAAATCTCAACTGTCCATACTTTCATTCATGAAAATAATGCTTTATTTCATTTCTCCAGTTGTCTCATTCAAAATTTGTTTTATCACTTGCATATCTCCTATATTCAAGAATGTCATGTTCTCTTAAACAAATCCAGTAGAATTCTATAAAAATTCTTATACTTAATTCTATTGTGAACATAGGGTAAGGTTTTAAAGAAAAACCTATAAAACATTTTAGCTTTAGATCTAAACAAATCAGCACATAAATAATTTATTGCATTGTTCATCTCCAATTTAAAACAATCTAGACATAAGCATGAACCTCCTTTGTTCACACTGCCTAGGTTATTTTCCAATTCCATCTTACATTTTTATATGGTCCAAACTCTTGCCTTTGAACACAAAGTGTGCATTGCAAAGGACTCAATTCTGTTAACCTTTGCACAGAGGCCTTCAGGACTTTAACAAGTCATGCACATACCCATCATCCACCTGATGATGAGTAGATCAAGGCACCTCTCCTAAATTACTTGGTAATTTAGAGACCATACATATTTATTTATTTAAGGAATTTTCCTTTTTAACTCCGGAAATACTCTTGTAATCCTTTCTTCATTTCATAAGTAGGGAATTTAATTTCCTTAAAAATCATATCTAAACATACCAACTTTCATGCCAAATTTTACAACCCATTTCCAAGTCAGTTCTGCTTGATCGCACTTTTTTTTTGCTTTGTTCATATCAATTTTTAAATGAACTAGACATGAGCATAAACCTCTTTGTTCATACTGCCTAATCCATTATTATTATTCAATACCATATTTCTCAGTAAATTAATCAAATTATTTTCTTATAAAAACTGAGTTACAAACTCATTTCTGTAATCGGGTTATATAATTGATTAAACAATTTTCAAAACAAAATTAGTCGATGCCAAAAGCAAAATCAAAACAGCAACCAAAAATTCAACCAAAATGTCATTCATGATCATCATATATTTATTCAGAGAAATAAAGATTAACAGAAATCGTAATATGATTTTCATATAAAATAATTGGCTGCTCTTACTTGGGTCATAATGCCATAAATCTCATAAGTGATTATCACTCACCTTCCTCTTCTTTTGAAAGTGCAAACTGTTAAAAATTTTATAAAACAATTTTTTTCATTTTAAAACGATTTCCAATCACGTGATTAAAGCAGCAATATTAGTAACAATTTCGATATAGAAATTGTACTTCTCAAAATACCGTAAAAACGGGTCACAAATCAGCATTGCGGTATAACCGTTTGAAAATCCACTTTCAAAATTTGACGGTTACTGAAGCCAAAGCGACAGTAATTTTTAAACATCAAAATCTCATCAAAATAATTTACACCACAATGTAACACCAGTGAATTTTCATTCATAAAATTTTCATATAAACATCGTGCTTCAAAATATAGCACTAGTGTAAAAATCCTGTTATAAAGGTAACGGCAACAAAATACGTTTCATAACCAAGCATCGGTTCAACGTAAAATTAATGCAGTAACGTGCAACTCAAATTTGCATGTACTACAAAATGAACAAAGAAATAATTCGAATATATCTTCAATGAAGACAATTCAAAACAGCAAAAATCTAATCAATAGATGATTAGTACAAAAGAAAGCCAGCGGAAATTTCAACAAAAATCACATAACTGTAATTTCTTCGAATCCTCAATTCGGATTCGAAATTCTCAAAGAAACAAAATAATTACAGCTATGTAAACAACCAATGAAATTTTAAATTTCATATTTCAATTTTTTTTTAAATCAAATAGATTATCAGTTGTACTCAACGAAGACAGCTTCACTGTTTCCGCTGCGCACTCTGATAAACAGTACTCAAATCAATCAAATCATCAGAACACAAATTCACTTTTTATTTTTAAATAATGATATTTAAAAACTTTCATCAAAAATTTTAATCTTTAGTTTTGACTCAAAGCACAAATAAAACGTCGACTGATAGTTGTAACACATGTTCCATCCAAGTTATGTTTTATATTATGTCCATAAACCCCAAGCTCTGATACCAACTGTGACGCCCCACCTCTATACTCACAATAACAAAGAGTATTAAAAGAAATACTGTCTGTTATTATGAAGAATAAGGCTGGGTAGGAGCGGCCATCCGTAGTTGGCCTTACACTAGTATTGGTTACCTCGATAGGAGTGATATATATTTTAAATTTTTCATCTCTTATTTATTCACTCCCATTGACATACCCAATTCCAGTATAAAACGAACTACGATGGTTCATAATGGTTCAGGACAATATATATAAAAACAACACAGATACACAAAGAATGCGGAACACAGATAAAAACATAAGTCTCATATATATAACTGATGTTAGTTACAATACAGTTGACACAATACATATGATACAACTACAACTGTCGACCCAAGAAGTTATATATACAAGTACATTATCGACTAATATACATGAATAAATATCAACTTAAAACAGACACACTGACTACTACAAAAAGACGTAGACCACTTCAAATGATATGAAAAGTCTTCACAGCTCAACAGCAACTCAAAGCAGTAAATCTACAACCTGAAATACTCGGGTCTGACCCGAGTATTACATTCAAAAGAAAATAATACACGGGTCAGTCTAATTCAAACTCAGTTATTAGTGCATAGAAGCAATAATAATCAATCTCAAATAGATGACGGTCACAATAATTCTCGTCTATCCGACTCTTTTAACAAAGAAATCGGATAACGAAAATATAACACTTAACAGTGTTTAACAATAAATCAGCAGATTTAAATCATCAACAGAGATAAATAAACAATTTATCAAATCGACTAAATTAATTCAAAACAATTGAAATTGTCACTTTAAAACCATCAGAGTTCGATTGGCTGCCGCACACGCACGCGTGTACGGCCTCGCCAATACGGCATAAAAGATCAATGCATCCAGACACAAAAGAAATATCAATTTAAAACTGTCAATTCTGGGTGGCTGCAGTACATGCTAACGTGCACTGCCTCGCCAACTCGAGTGCACAAGATCGAATCAAACATTTCAGTGCCATAGTAGTCCGAAGCAAGGAGGTATCAACATATCAATGTCAAAGCCATGGTCAACAATCAGTTCAAACAAGTATAACAGTGTACATCACAATGTCAAGAACACTGCGAAATGAAGCTACAGGAATATACCAAGCAACCAGACCAGACACCAACAGTGCAATGCAGACTAGTCTAAAAAGAGACCACAATGGCAACTGAATCAAGAAAATTACAAAAGCTACAGGACAGCAGTAATGCAACAAGTTCCAGTATAACATGATCAGAGACTAGAGGGAAATTCAAAGCTAAATGCAACAACATGAAACTGCAGCACCAAAGTGCAAAGTCCAACATGTTCAAGTTCATCAGACCAAGCTTCAACTTATCTACAACAAATGCAATTGCATGTATGCAATGCAGACAGGAACCAAATGTCTAGTGAATGACTAAAATGTACAGCAGTTATAAAAAGACAACAGTGATTGCAACTACTGAAATGACAAAGATTGTGAACACAACAGCTACAAGTGTGCAAAAGATACAACTGGAGACCAGTGTATCAAGCTACAAGTGTGCAAAAGATACAACTGGAGACCAGTGTATCAAGCTACAAGTAAACAGAGATTCAAGAAATGGCAACAGTGAATGCATGAACCAGAATGCCAGTTCAAGTGACTACTGGAATGAATGCAACTTCAAATGACCAGTGGATACTACAGATGTTCAATTGAAACTGCAAAGTGAAGACTAGGATATCAGAGCAACTACAAAAATTAGTGCCGACATGAACTACTACAGATGAAAATCAGTGCAGACCAGAAAAGTGCACAAAGCATAGACTCAATATCACAGTACACACATGCATCATGAGATCAGGTTTAAGTAATTTCAGAAGTGGGTGCAGACACATAATACTGAGACTAGAATGAATGATTCAAGTGAACAAGTGACTCGTGGATGAACTAATAATGCATCAGCGGGTAAAGAGCTCAAACACAAATCATGGCAACTACACTAATGCAAGTGAATCATACTCAAATCTACAAGCTACAGTCCAAAACAGTACAGATACAAGTAGAAAGAACAAGTCTCGAACTCAAAACAGAGTCAATGAATGCACAGGGATGAATAAAATGTCAACAAAGCACATCAGTATGCAAGAATAAACAACCCAGTGCCAAAATCCAATACAACTGCAATCATGATCATTCAAAGACAGAAGCTACACTTATCATAGTGTAAACTGCAACAACATAAAGGCAACAGAGAAGATGGCCAGCGTCGAAATACATAGGGTCAACAACCACCAGATAAAAGAATACCAACATGATAAAGTCAGCGCCAACAATAATGACAGCGACTCAATCATCTCAAGTTACCAAGGTCAAAATCAAAACAATGTCGAATTCGACATAAAGGAAATCGCCAGAAACAAAATCGAAGCGACCGAAGTCAATATAAATTCAATTGCCAGGGATTTGAAATAAGTGAACCAGTAAATCGTTTCACAACAAAACTGTTTTGCAAATCAAAGATAACAAAATGCCAAACAAATTCAACGATTGCAGAATGAATTAGATGTGAGAGGGGGGGAAAACCACTCACCTTTGTTTGCAAGCGTTGATCGAAGGGCTGAAGTCGAGCGATGATCTTGTTCGCTCGAACGACTCGAAGTCGCGGCGTCACGAGTCGATCGGAACACCACATCGGAGAAGACGAGGCCGCCATTCTTCGAATTCACGAAAGCCCTAACTGTTGGGGGAACGAACGAGAAAATTCTGTAACCGCTATTAATTTGTGAAGCCCTAATTCTTTTGGAGGCGAACGAAAACGAATGAGGC
The DNA here is from genome assembly GCA_030737815.1 of Allium fistulosum. Lineage (NCBI taxonomy): Eukaryota > Viridiplantae > Streptophyta > Magnoliopsida > Asparagales > Amaryllidaceae > Allium > Allium fistulosum. The sequence goes on along the minus strand of CM060903.1, from coordinate 1,283,206,665 downwards.
CGCCACCATTATCTCGTATATTTTGTTAGGGTTTTTTTTTTTGAAAAATGAATCATCGGTAAAGGGAACCGGTTGTTTCTCATTACTATCTCGGCAAAATAAAGAGATATGGGCCATATTAAATTTCTAAAAGCCCATCAAAAATCAAAAAATTATAAAAGAGATTTAACTCTATAATTTCCACTTGAAATTTTAATTAACCGTTTTATCAAAGGATTCCAATCGATCAAAAACTCAATCGAGCAATTAACTAGCATTCTAATCGTTTAAGGACGATATTAAATTCTCACAAAAGCTCGGGTTGTTACACGATCGTGATCCATTATTTACTAGTGGATTTTGGAAGGGTCTTCAAAAATCTTTGGGAACGAAGCTTAATTTTAGCACCACTTATCATCCTCGGTCCGATGGACAAACAGAGCATGTGAATCAAACTCTTGAAGCTCTCCTTCGTGCATGTGTTCTTGATTTTGGTGGAAGTTAGGAAGATCATATTTCCCTTGTTGAGTTTTCTTACAATAATAGCTTCCATTCTAGTATAGGTATGAAACCTTTCGAGGCACCCTATGGAAGGTCATACCGATCTCCTTCGTGTTGGCTTGAAGACGGTGAGAAACTGGTTTTAGGTCCAGGTTTTATTCGTGATGCCACAGAAAAGGTTGACCTTATTTGTCATAGGATGAGAGATGCTCAAAGTAGACAAAAATCCTACGACAATAACCGAAGAAGGAAATTAGAATTTTCTGTGGGAGATTTGGTATTTATTCGTGTTTCACATATGAAGGGCATTGTGCGTTTCAGTCGATCGGCAAACTTAGCACCTCGATATATTGGCCCATTTCCCATCACCGAACGCATTGGTTCCATGGCTTATCGTCTTTTATTATCGGCTCAATTTTCTACTATTCATAATGTATTCCATGTTTCTCAATTACGGAAATGTCTTAGAGATTCCGATTCTATTCTTAAGCCCGGTGTTATTGAAGAAATTGAAGTTTCACCTAATTTGACATATGAGCAAAATCATATTCATATCATTGCTACGGAGGTTAAATGCCTTCGTAATAAAGATGTTCCGCTTGTGAAAGTTCAATGGTCTGCAAATCCTAAGGATTGTTCTTGGGAATCCAGAGAATTCATTGAGCGAACACATCCGAACTTACTCTCTCGTGCTCCTTAAGGTGAACTTCTCACTTCAAAATTTTCTTTTGTGTTGTATGCCTTAGAGTGGTTATTACTCCTTATTTTCTTCTTGAGTATTGCGAGGACGCAATTTCTTTAAGGAGGGGAGTCTGTAACAAACCGCATATTTTACGATTATATATTTAAATGTTTTATTTAAATATAGCATCGTTTGTTGAATTTAAATTCCGAAATGTGACTTTTTTGTAAACAGTCGAATCCGGACTCGAGACCACTTCCGTTGAGTTCAAAATGATGTTTACAACTTTTTTGAGTATAAACAATGATATGTTTGGAGTTGATTAGGATTTTGGTATTTTGTTTGGGCTTTGGGTTGTGTTTTAGCCCACTTACCCAATAAGAGAACCCAAACCTTCTACCAAATACCTCTCACTTCACTCCTCTTCATTCATTCATTTCACTTTCTAAATTCCTAACACTCAAGCCCTAGAAAAATGGGGGGAAAAAAAGAGATTAGAAATTCCTAAGTCCTAATTCTTTTAGGAAATTCAAATTCAAGTTATAAATCAAAGAGAAGCTTAGGTAAGCATCCTCTTCATCTTCTCCATCTCAATCTCTCTTCAATTTTCAGAAATTCCTATAACTTAACTTAGGAAAAACATTGCATTTGATAATAGATTGAAGATTCTAGAGGTGTTGTTGAAGAGAAATCAATTTTAGCTTGTTTTAGAGCTTCTCATTCCTATATTTGAGTTTAAAGGTGAGTTTCTGAACTCACATCTATGTCTATACCTTTGATAGTTGTTAGGTATGAATTCCTAACATCTATTTCATGTTCATTTGCTTTTGATTTGAATTGGTTTGGTGAATTTTCCAATTTTGGTATTTTGAAGTCAAAATCTATGAAAATCCTACTATGGATGTTTGGACATGTTGTTTGGAGTGTATTGAAGAGCCTATATGGCTGGGTTGTCGCTTGGCATAAATCCCTAGCCGTCATCGCTCATTCGATTGCTTCCAAGTTGAATTGGCCATTAATGGCCTAGACAAATTTTGCCCTGAGCTTCAGCTCAGACGTCTGGTAAAACACTCAGACGTCTGAGGCAAAGGAACAAACGTTCCAGACCTTAAGCTCAGACATCCAAGTGGTCTGGAAAAATTCCAGACCTTCAGCTCATACGTCTGGGGAGAACAACCAGACGTCTGGCGCTGTTAAAATCTGGCAGTTTGCCTATTTTTATGCGAATTTCCATTTTAATCGATTTTTGTCGATCCGGTGGGTTATTGTCATTTATTATCGACTTTGATGACTTCTTTTCAGAATTTTTGGGAATATCCATTTGATGGATTTGATATCGATTTTTATGGTTTTGATTCACATCGTCGAATGTGAATTTTTGGTGATAGATTGTTTTTACAATCTTTTCTATGATTTGTCACTTTAAAATACAAAGGTTTCTATACTAGTTGTAAATACTCAAACTCTTTCACAAAAATGATTTCAACATTTCTTTTAATACAAAGCTCATTTTTAAAACCGTTTTCCAATCTATTAGTATATACAAACCTTTACCTCATTCGTACAAGAAATCCAATTAAACGACTTAGCAAAACAAGTGGTATGAAACGCTTGCGTTTACTTCGTCGGTTAATTCTTAGTCTTGTTTGATTGAAATCTTGTGACAATTTTCAAGTGGATATCTACAATTTATTCGTAAATATTTAAGTTAAGCCACTGGTTATGGGACATGAAGCTAAACTCATCTATTTACTAGCTTGGTGTATTTTACACTTTTATTGATCTATGACGATCATTTTGAGGTTTAGACTAGTGTTATGCGATGTCTCATTGTCCGCGTAGGGGACTGTACCCCGTTATGTTGAGCTTCGTCTCATTTTTATAGGCTAGCGACCTACGGGCTTTATGGAGTTCGGTTCATCGGGGGTACCGTTGTACTACGTCGTTGTTCCAGCTTATTTGAGTTTCAGGTTCCTCGGGCATACCGTTTTACTACGCCGTTGCACCGGCTCTATGGGTTAGCGACTCATGGGATAGTGTCCCATTTGTGATACACGTGTTGATGAGTTTTTATGCTCCCGTTTATGATAGGCCTCCCCCTTTCTGCGATTTCTGGATTTCTTACTGATGATTTCTGGAATTTGTGTTTCACCAATTTTTGTGATTTGTATTGATAAGCTCTATCAATATTTGTAGTTTGGTGAATAAAAATAAAGAGTATGACATTCTTTTTGGTGTTTGAAGAGATTTTAGATATTGTATGATTTTTTTTGTTATCATACATACATATATATATATATATATATACATATATATATATACATATATATATATATACATATATATATATATATATTTGTTATATCTCTTATCCTATCTTATCTTATTTGATATTTATAGCTAGACTGATCTGTTTATTATTTTTCTTCTTAAATAATACTTGGGTCAGACCGAGGTGTTTCAGGTGCTTCCACTTGACTTCTTAGTAGGGACTAGCTTTTGGCTTTTAGCTAACTACTTTAGCTTAGTAGTTTTTGTTTTTATACATTCGAGATAGAGACTCCTTGATGTATACATATTCTTTTGTCTGGCACTTGTACCTATTCTTTTGTGATGTAGTGGATCTTGTATGACCACTACTTAGATGTACACTTCTATGTGTTATATTCGTATCTGTTTCCTCCTTTGTGTTATGAATATCTGTGACTGATTTATGTTATGCTTATTTTATATTTGTTTTCCGAAGGCCACATAGCCACTGTGTAGTAGCTTTGAGTTTGTATTTGATATGTTAGATTTCCTCTTGAAATGAAACGCATGACATTCTATTTGACATATCGGTACTCATACAAAGCAATTACACAGATGGTCGCTCCTCAACCGCCTTATTCTTCGTACTAATTGACGGCATTACCCGTTAGTGTCCTTGGTTAGTGTGAGTATAGAGGTGGGGCATCACATTCTCTCTCTCCAAACAAGTAGAATATATTCCTTTAGGCAATAAAACAGTATACTCTTCTCTCTTACCCTCCACTTAGTAGCCTTATAAATTAATGCATATTCAATTGTGGAAAACATGGAGACATTATATCTACCAATGTTGGCCATCAACCTCTCCCAAATGTGAAAAAGGTCAGAGCATTCAAAGAAGAGATGATGTACACTTTCGGTGACTGCATTGCAGAAAGGACACAGATGATCAGCAGTTGTAAGATAGGCGGTTATAACTATCCAGGCTGAAAATAGGTTAGTATGGATGTTGTGCATAAAAAAGATGATTTCTTTTTGTAAAGATCTTGAATATATTGTATATTTTTTCGTCACGATGTGAGATTCTTTTATGCATTTTCTTTCTTTCACCCCAACAATCTATCTTTCTAGCACTTGGATGTTCGACATATGAATACAGAGGATGTATTAGTGTCGATTTCTTAGGGTCAAAAAGGCAGGTCATCACAAACACTCAAGCCTGCATTTGCACTAAGTTCTCATTCAATTATAGGATGCATAGCTCGATTGAACTTCTTTACGACAAAGCTCAATGAGCTCAGTAATACAAGAAAGTGAGTTACGAACATCGTGACTAGCACTAGAAAGTGCCATGCTCTTGTTTATACACTTCCTTATTGCTTATTGTACTGCTTCCTTTAGTTTTATCAAGTTGGCCTTTAAGCATATCTCCTTTTTCATTAATTTTCTATACATTAGTAGCATTATGTAACTTTTAGTAACCAAGCCAAGAATCAGAATGCACAATAGTGTATGATGCCTATATTTAGCACCTGAACATATTCAATGTTAATAACCTCTTTTATGTAGGTTATTGCACCAACCACCTATACAGTAATAACATTGTTAGTAATCATATGGTGACACAAAAAGAAAATCATTTTATTGAGAAATTCATACCATTGTCATTCCTCCTATATCGAAAAAAGAACAATTAAATAGCTGCTTCCTTCTCGAATTCTTGAGCTTTGCATGGAAAACAAAGTTGATTTGTTTTGGGGTCTGAAAAGCACAAAGTTGATTTGTTCTGGTAACTGGAAAAGTTACATACCCTACTCATAACATAAACTTATTTCGATTGGTTTTCATTCAAATGTCACGTCTATATTTAGGGGTGGCAATTAGACTTGACCCGATGAACCCAGACCCAACCCGACGGATCTCGGTTCTAGGCCCATCGGGTTTTGTCAGGTCTAAACTATACATTTCAAAAACCTAGACCTGACCCGGCCGGCCCAAGCTTCGGTGTGGGTCGACTCGGGTCAGTTCGGGTCCGGTTGGGTGATAACACTAAAAATGCATATATTTCAATATTTTTTGGTCGGTTCTTTCGGGTCGGGTCGGGTCGGGTCGGGTCGAGTCGGGCCGGTTGGGTCGGGATGGGTTTGATCGAGTCTTTATTGTAATTTTCATCACCCAGACCCAACCCAAGACTTATCGGGTTCGGTTCGGGTTTAGGTCTTTTCGGGTCGGTTCGGTTCTGCGGTTCTCGGTTCTAATTGCCAACCCTAGCTCTATTATTTAACTAGTACGAACCCGTGCTTCGCACACGGATGTTGAAAAAATATTGTTGTTGCATAGGACATATCCAAATGTATAAGAAATTTAATACGGTGGTAATGAAAAAACATTGTTGAATGATAGTGTTACATCATGAATAATAATTTGGTAGGCTAAAGAATACATAGATATATTTGGTTATGATAATCACAATTAAAATCGAACAAAACAATTACAGTGAATATGTTAAAGTTCACAGACTATTTAGAGGATAATGTGTTAAAAATTTATCCGCTAATGCATAGATATATTCACTATGGCATATAACGCCAATGTTGTTGCTTTTGCAATTACACAGCTGCTTCAATGTGCATAGATATAGTTGAAGTATTCACTGTGAACTGCAGACACAAAGACACAGTGCAGTTCGATTCAATTAAATAAGAGTAACAAAAGTTTTTTGCAATGGGGATAAATATAGTAATAAGATGAAATTTGTAAACAGTCAGGAAAAGTATTTGTCAACAGCTGAAAAAAGGGAGCAAAAGAAAAAAGAAAAAAGCAACAGATGTAGTACAGGGGAAAAGTAGTAAAACAGAAGATTCAATTGAAATAGAAATGATGATGCAATAAGAAAATAACACGGGTTCCAATATAAATTAATATTGTTCACCGAATCTGATCTATGTCGATGAAGGGTACAAAACACGGCATACAGCTGGTCGCAGTAACCAATATTTGAAAATATCCAAAACATACAGAAGAGAACAATTGTGAGAAGTCCATTTGTTTTTTAGCCTCAGAAATAACTGCTAGCAATGCGTGTATGATATTGGCTTGAGCGCAAATAGGTGATGTTTTCTTGGCCTTAATAGATGTATTACATCAGTCAATTATTTTAACTATTGAAGGTATTTGTACCTGCAGTCAAAAAAGACAAAAGTGTCATTGATGTAGTATTATTACTAAATTCTCTCACTGCTCGTCTGACCTATTAACTATATCTAATAATCAAATTATGACTACATTATCATCTATACAAAGATACATTCATCAATTGTTTCCTAGAAGTTTTCCGATGGTGGTGGTGCAAGTGATTTTAGAATTTACTACAAAAAATAAAAAATAAACTCTTTTAGGTGGTTATCAACATTATTCTTACTACAACACATGTTTTGACCCAGCACTTAAACTGTGCATCTACCTTAAGCCCGAATACAACAACTTATATGCTTATTGTATTATTGATCATCGTAATTGTAAACGAAATTGAGTAAACTTAGCCAAATTATGTCATCAAACCTGGAAGCAATGTATTAAACGCTGAGCTGCATGGTTGAATCAAGCATTAATTATGTGAAGTCATTATTTAATCATCTCAAGCTATCAAAAATCAAAATTCATTTTTCAATTATATTTTCATAATGTGGTTAAATAACTATCGTTAACATCAAACAAAATTATTACTACAGCTAAATTAGTATTGCATCACACAAATGCAGTTAAAATATTCAAAAACAATAATTGCTTAATTCCAAAAATACTGCAAAATAATAACCGCTTTTGCTTAATGCATTTAAATTTTAACTACAGTAAGCTCGAATAAATCATCGTGTACAACCAAAATTATTACTGCATCACATAAATATAGCTGAAATATTCAATTTCTACCATGCATAATTCAAAATTGTCATTAAATTATAACTGCATTTTATTAATGTAGTTAAATTTTAATTGTATTAAGATTGAATAAATTCTTGAAATGTAGCCAAATTTATTACTTCATCACATAAATGTGGTTAAAAATCTTCAAATATAGTAAAATTTACCCAAAACTTGCTGGTAAATTATAATTGCATTTTCTTAATTTCATTAATTTATAACTGTTTTAAAATTGAATAAAATTATCAAATATAGTCAAAATCATCAATAGTAAATGCAATAAAAAAAATGCTAACGTAGTTAAATTAATTCAAAAATGCCTATAAATTATTACACCATTTTTTGATGGGGTTAAATTATAACTGCACTAAGTTTGAATATTATCAAACACAATCAAGATTATTACTTTATTACATAATGTAGTTACAATATTCAAAGGCAACCTTGTATATATAATTCAAAAAAATATTTCTTTCAAATATGTTAAAAGATAATAAATACATTATAATAATCTAGGTAAAACTACTATGTAATGTTTATGATCATCATAATAATGCTGTTACAGAAACGCGGTACACAGCGGTGACACAAAATAATTGTGCAATTAAAGCTGCTATATAAAATTATGATAAAAAAAAATTATTTTTAGCTATCAACAATGGATATCATTGGAAAGCAAATTAAATTTGAGATTTAATAGTGAAAACGATTCTTAAATCCAATCAATGTAGAAAAAGTTATCACATTTTAAAGTTTGGAATATAAAGAAATTAAAAATGCGACTGTTCAGTTGCCAAATTTCAAGGGGGGCTGTATGAGCTTGAAATTCAACTCACTAATAATAATATAGTATAGATTTATGCGCGTATGATATGTTTACTCGAAGTATAAATACCTATATACATCTGCACCTAAACGTATGTATATAAGTCCATGTGTTTTACTACCCAAAGATTTCTGACTGCTTCATACTTTTTAAATAGGAAAGGGGGCAGACCCAATGACCATTTAATACCTCTATCCCAAAGCGAGTCAGCTCTGATACAAAATGCAACATTTAGTTAATCAGTCTTAGCTATAGAGACCGTTTAACTTCGACATACGGCTTTATGATATACAAATTAATTGCCATACTTCTACTACTCTTTCCTGAGGCTTAGTGTAACATATCGATCTTTCGACGCTCGAAAGTCGACATCAATACAACCACTGTATCAACTGCTGAGCTATCGAATGCCGGAAAACCGAATTGTTAGGGTGAAAAAGAAGAGGTAGAAGAAAACAGATAGAAGAAGAAACAGAAACAACAACAGAATCTCACATTCGCAGCGGAACAATATATAATAGATGAATGAATAATCTTTATAACAAAGAACTGTATTAGTTTATACAACACATCATCAGAGTTTACAACAACAACATACATCACTGGACAGTTATATAAACTTGTCCACATACATAATACACAGCGGAATAATACTAGTATAAGAGATACGTCTCGCCATCCAGCTCGCCTCTAGATCTCCACGGCAACATCTGAATTCCAGAATGACCTGATAACCCGACTCTAGGCTGCCCGTGTGGAAAATTATGGGCACCCAGAGTTTAGAAAAGGAACAATAAACTCCAGGTCAGTCGTGGGACTGGTGTGAGATCTTAAAACAGTTATTTTCACAAAGAAAATAAAACAAATTCGCAATGCTTTTGGAAAATGAAACTACCATAAGGCCTCCCGCCACACACACAATGCAAACGCAGAATTGGAGGAGATTTCTCCTTATGATAGTCAAACATGCTTGATATACAAAATTCTTTTTAATATTATCATTAGTGCATAGTGTCGAAACCATTTCAAAACTATAATATTAATCTTAGCCAACATACAACCATTATTGTATGCCTATTATAGCTACTATGTTCAATAATAGGTTACCGCCACATTCCATAGCAGGTTATACAACTAAAACTGTACAAGGCTCGTATTGTTTCTTTGGATTTTTCCAACAAATGGTCAGGCTAAGGAACTTCCTATGCCACGTAGGAACGCCTCTGGAGGGATGCCCCGAGAGACAACTGCTCTCTGCCAACACAAGGCCGAGTTATCTCACGCTTCTTGGTGCAATGAAGCTGTAACTAGATAACTCCACACACAAGTATGCCACTCCCCGGTCGTTTGCGACCTTTATCCGAGGGCCCTCGATCACAAAGCAATAATCACACAGTAAATAAGATTGATGCCACCACACAGGTAAAGCATCTGGGCTCCATACCATGATACCACCTTTTTCCAAAAGGAAATGACATACCCTAAAGGGAGCGACCCTAATAACCTTGCCGCATCTTTCCTGTTTCGACCATTTCCGGGTGGTGAGGTCCGATGAGGTCTCGTCCACAAAGATACGCTTTACATGAAATCCATGCTTTGATCAACAAATGATCAGCAACACACAGCAACACTTAGCATGCCACACTACCAAATTGGGAGTATATCACTGATAACCTTCAACACATAACCTCTTAGCTCGTACGTCTCAGAGAAGGATGTTGCTCGAACCCATTGGGAGTATGTCACTGATAACGTTCAACTACACTACCAAATTGGGAGTATATCACTGATAGAACCCATTGCCGCCGTCTTGCTCGAACTATCGTGGCCACCACGATCCACTTGAAGACGATCGGACCACCTCACGTCGAAGCCCCCTACACGTGCCACCATCGGCTAAAAGATTGTCGAGCTCGGTCGCCCTAGGGCGTGGAAAAACGTGCGCAAACGACCCACGAACGATGGGCCCAAAGCTCCCTCTCCGGTCGATGAAAATCGATCTCCACCGTTGGATATCTAAATCTTGGAGTGCTTTTCCATTTTGTAGTTGGAGATTTCTTGTAAAAGTGGATGGATTGGAAGAACGAGAGGGAAGAAGTGAAGAAGACGTCGGCCATTGAAACGTCTCGTGGCGGCCCGAAAAATAGCTAGGGTTTCGGCCCGCAAATGTGTGTATATATATAGGTATATAAATAATATTAAATTCATTTTAAAACGACTTTTTCAAACGAACTCCAAATCACACGTGCCGCCAGGCGTTCATAAGGTTTTACCCGCATTCTGGACACAATGGAACGTGTTTCGGAAGCTAATTCGGTCATATGCGCGAGTTACGGAAATAAACGATCAATTTTAAATTAAATCGATTAAAACAATTTCGATGCGTTTTGAGCTGCCACGGTCAAACAACAACTCCGATTGCTACGAAAATTGAAATCCGATAATAGCACAATATTACGGATCCAATGAAACTGGTTTCGTCGAATTCCGAGACTGTGCCCCGGAAGGCTATTTTCAAATATCGATTTAAACAATAAAATTCAAAACTGAACAAAACAGTTTTAAATTCAATTCTGAAGCTTTTATTATTTTCAGTATGATTAATATGAATTTTCTAAGCCTTTGAAATATATTTTTAACTGGCTTAAAACTGAAGATACAATATTTTATCCAATTTCAATAAATTAAATTCAATAATTTTAATTGCCAAATTCATTCTGATATTTGAATTTCAAATTAAACTAGCTTCCAGATATTTAAAATCAATTAAATATTCTGATTTCCAATGTAAAAAATTCAGGGTCGTTACATTCTTCCCTCCTTAAAAGAATTTCGTCCCGAAATTACAAGTTAAGAAGAATGATCCTGAACCCGTTTATCATTTTCCCAAAACCAAACAGTTTTATCAACTTATCAGCTCGAATCTTTTTATTAAAGATCATCATTTCAACCAACTGTCCAAATCTTAACCAAAATTTCCAAACAACTTTATTTACTTCACAATTCAAATTTAAACTTACATTCAAATTTTTGAATTATCCAAAATTTCTCAAAAATTTTCTAACTCTTTAAATTTTCAAAAAATTTCGCCAGCGACTCCCTTGCGCGGCTAGCTCGGTACAACTACAAAATGTCCCTACGGACTCCCAAATTCCAATAGAAACCAAAATGCCAAGTGGCAAAATCAAAAACCCAGTCAAATTTCATACAGAAATTTTAAATACATACCTTTTGTTGAGAAATTCAAATTTACCTTCGAAATCAAAATCCAATTCCATTTTCCTATATAACCCCTGTATACTTTACTTAACAACAATGTCCAAATCCACTTAGTGTATTCCCAATACCAATTTTACTTAAGAATTTTCTCCATTCATTTCTTAAGTTCAACATAAGTATTTACATACTTCTTATATTTATTTTCACTTCACAAACAAAGTTATATATTCATTTCCATTCAACTTTACATTTTCAATTCCATTTGAATTCAATTTACAATTTCAATTCTATTTGAATTCATTTTTTCTTCAAACTTCGAATATTGAACTTTATCAATTATCTTTCATTCACAACTGATTCATCTCATTGTTTAAATTAGTTTCATTTACTAATTTTTTCAATACTTTGCTTCATTTGATCCAATTTGACAAATTTTCTGTTAACAAAAATTTTCCAATTTTTTTCAAAAATTTTCTAACTCCCAAAATTTTCAGAAAATTTTGGTGGAGTCTCTTTGTACGGAGGAGGTTTTGCAATTTGACAAAAGGTATAAATATATATACATCGACCCACACGGTCGGAAAAACAAAAATAGTTCATATTTCCAATTTTTATTGCATAGGCGTACCTTTATTAGCATTTTAAGCAAAACGGTTATTTTTAAGCATTTTAGCACGACCAAATCTAGCTAAACGGCTTCCAAAACCTGTACTTACTCAGTTTAAATATGTAAGTGACAAATATAAGAAATCTATTTACATTTCACTTATTTTCAACAGTGAACACATAGTTTTCATAAGCAATGCATTCAAAATAAATTCCATTAGCAATTTATAGGGTCTCGATACAAATTAAATTGCTTTCATCTAATTCACACACCATTTCTATTCAATTCCAGTGATTTACATGTCACTTTCTTACATTCAATTCATTTTTAAGTGAAACGAATTCATATCCATTTCAATTGATTCAAAATCAATTTCTATTTTCTTTTAATAACTCATAAAATTTTATATAACCTCGTTTGCGTCAAACGACAACCATTTCTATGCAAATTCAACGATATTCACTTAATAGAATATCCATTCTAGTTATAACTAATTTAAATTGATACCAACTCAATTTACATTTTATTCTATTTCATTTCCAATTGATTCCATTCAATTCAATTTGCATTCCATTAATCAAACAAATTTCATTGAAAACCATTCAATAAAATTCGACAACAACCATTTCACATTGTTTCTCAAATCGAGCCTTTATCCAAATATTGCTTAAGTTATTTCAACTCAAAATTCAAGTTCATTTTCCTTGTAAACAATTTCTCATTTAAATCTTTGATTTGATTTTTTTCCATCAAATCCATTCCATCTACTAATTTAATTCAATTAGTATATTCACTTATCCATTTTAAATTTCAAATTTCCATATTCAATTCATCCTGAATTTACTTTATCAATAACAAGGAAATTTCAATTTATTTTTTCTTTTCTACTTACTTGAATTTATATGCAAATTCAAACCATTTCCAAATTTAGCTCACAACTCAACTTTAAATTAACTAATTCAACTTCCAATTCATTATTTCATGAATTAATAAATTATCAAGTTAGTTTACTTGAATTCAATCCATTTTTATTTTTTTATTTTTTCCAAGTTTGGATTTTTCTTCGACTTGATTTAAATCAAATCTCATTTCATTATTCAATTTCCAATTCATTTATTTACAAATGTAGCTTCATTTGTTCATTCACAAATTCATTCCTTTTCAATGTGAATCTCATTCCAATCAAATTTCAAATATTTTATAAGTCCTCAAACTTATTTACATTTCATGACATTTTAACGAAATTCCAGAATCTTTTAAACAATTACTCACATTTCAAAACTAACTTTGAAATTTCAATCCAAATTCTTTAATTCGCATTTCCAAAAAAATTCTCTGGCATCTCATTTCAATTTATAAAACTCATTTATAAATTCACATTACTAATTTCATTCCATTAATGAATTTTATTTCAAATATTTTCCTGGAATCCTATTTCAAATTATAAATCACACTTACAATTTACATTTACAAATCTCATTCATATATGAATTTACTTCCTTATACTTTCAATTCATATTTATAAATTTCATTTGTTAAATGAATTTATCTCCAAATCTTTGGTTATACCATTATTTCTCATTCCGTTTCCATATAACAATGATAATAATTCAATATTATCACTTCCTAACAACCAAGCATCTATATACTATAATAATTTACGGAAAATGATTTCTTTTCTATACAAAAATAGTTTTGGGTAAAATTATTTTATTTACCCTATTTAAAACAATACTGTGTCAGTTTATCTTGTTAAGAGTTTAGAAACCCCTATCGATTATAGTTGGCCAGACTGCACCGACCAGAATCTATAAACAATCAACCAATAAGTCAACACAATATAAAACAATTTTTGTATTCACTAACAAATACGCGCTCATATCTATTATTACACTCACACTCATTCTAGAGTACTACTGACTCTATCTCTAATGAGTAACACCCAACAGAGCCAGGGTTGTCGCTTAACCAATTTCTCCGATACCACATGTAACATATCGATCTTTCGACACTCGAAAGTGGACATCAATACAACCACTGTATCAACTTCCGAGCTATCGAATGCCGGAAAACCGAATTGTTAGGGTGAAAAAGAAGAGGTAGAAGAAAACAGATAGAAGAATAAAGAAGAAGAAACAGAAACAACAACAGAATCTCACATTCGCAGCTGAACAATGTATAATAGATGAATGAATAATCTTTATAACAAAGAACTGTATCAGTTTATACAACACATCATCAGAGTTTACAACAACAACATACATCACTGGACAGTTATATAAACTTGTCCACATACATAATACATAGTGGAATAATACTAGTATAAGAGATACGTCTCGCCATCCAGCTCGCCTCTAGATCTCCACAGCAACATCTGAATTCCAGAATGACCTAATAACCCGACTCTAGGCTGCCCGTGTGGAAAATTATGGGCACCCAGAGTTTAGAAAGGGAACAATAAACTCCAGGTCAGTCGTGGGAGTGTGAGATCTTAAAAACAGTTATTTTCACAAAGAAAATAAAACACATTCGCAATGCTTTTGGAAAATGAAACTACCATAAGGCCTCCCGCCACACACACAATGCAAACGCATAATTGGAGGAGATTTCTCCTTATGATAGTCAAACATGCTTGATATGCAAAATTCTTTTTAATATTATCATTAGTGCATAGTGTCGAAACCATTTCAAAACTATAATATTAATCTTAGCCAACATACAACCATTATTGTATGCCTACTATAGCTACTATGTTCAATAGCAGGTTATCGCCACATTCCATAGCAGGTTATATAACTAAAACCGTACAAGGCTCGTATTGTATCTTTGGATTTTTCCAACAAATGGTCAGGCTAAGGAACTTCCTATGCCACGTAGGAACGCCTCTGGAGGGATGCCCCGAGAGACAACTGCTCTCTGCCAACACAAGGCCGAGTTATCTCACGCTTCTTGGTGCAATGAAGCTGTAACTAGATAACTCCACACACAAGTATGCCACCCCCCGGTCATTTGCGACCTTTATCCGAGGGCCCTCGATCACAAAGCAACAATCACACAGTAAATAAGATTGCTGCCACCACACAGTTAAAGAATCTGGGATCCATACCATGATACCACCTTTTTCCAGAAGGAAATGACATACCCTAAAGGGAGCGACCCTAATAACCTTGCCGCATCTTCTGTTTCGACCATTTCCGGGTGGTGAGGTCCGATGAGGTCTCGTCCACAAATCTACGCTTTACACGAAAGCCATGCTTTGATCAACAAATGATCAGCAACACACAGCAACACTTAGCATGCCACACTACCAAATTGGGAGTATATCACTGATAACCTTCAACTACATAACCTCTGAGCTCGTACGTCTTAGAGAAGGATGTTAAGCTAAGAGAATAAATTCTCCGCCACCAAACAGAAATGTATTTGAAAGAAATCAGCTTTATATCTCAAAGTGTAATGTCAGACATACAACCATACAAGTCTGTTCCGGGTTCGAACAAAACCAAAGGCACTTCCGAAGAAGCCCTTGCAATCCAGGTATTCACAATCCCGATCAAACTTCCCATCACATTGGGAATCTCTATACTGGAGCAACTCAGTGCAGAGACAATCGATAGGTTATCCTATCATTCTCGCAAACACCCGGTCTTCAACACCAGTCTTCAATTGCAATCCATAACGTCGTATCATTATTCGGAATGGGTTATATGACACAAAGTCCTCTCCCGGCTAAACCGAATAATGAACGCTTGTTTTTTAAAAACAAATTCAAGTGCCATTTCAAAGGCAAATGTTGATAGTCGGTTATTTAACTATCAAACAACATTCACAACAGTCATCCAATTTAAATAATTTTCCCAAATTATTAAATTTCAAAATATCTTCGTAAGATATATATTTTCCACACTTCATTACTTTGAAAACAAATTTCAAATCACTTTACTCGCGGAATAAAATTCCCGATATTATTTATTTCCTTTTTTCTTTATAAATTCCATTGTGAATTTAAATTTCCAAATATTCACTGGTATACGATTTTCAAATCGTTTTCCAAATATTCACTTTCAAACACCAAATCAAATTCCAAATTGATTCTAAATTTATTTCAACGCCAAATCAATTATAAATTGATTCTTCCATTTATTTCAAATACCAAATCAATTTTACAAATCGATTTCCAAATTTATTTCAACACAAAATCCATTTTAATTCAACACCAAATAAATTTTCATATCGATTTCCCAAAGATTTACTTTCAAATACCAAATCAATTACCAATTTGATTTCTAGAAATTTATCACCTTTTAAAATAAATTCCTTTATCTCTTCCAAACTATTTAAAATTCCATTTTAAATAAATTCTTCAACTTTTAAACAATATTACTCAAAATTCATTTATTAATATCTTTTCCCATATTTTAGAAATAATTCGATAAGATTTCAAAAATCAACTTTATACTTTTAAATTTCCTTCTTTTAAATTCACCCAATTTTTCAAAAAAGATTCACTTCAAATTTCCTACTTTAATTTCAAAAATCCAATTTTATTTATTTCTGGTATCCAACGATACCAAAAATACATTCGGCTAAATTATAGCCTTCAACAAATTCAATCGTCAATATAATCATTCACAGATTATAAATAAATTATCACACAGTATATGAAACAAATTCATACAACATATGAAACAAATTCATATAATTTGAGGAATCCAGTTGGATCCCTCCAACCTGTTTCCCTGCATCCACAGATGTTAGCACAACAATTAAATACCCATTCCACTTCGAGGTGGAATATCGCGGTATATGGGATTTATAAAATATCATCCGCTATTATGCGGCGCATAGGGTCTCATCCGCTATATAATGCGGGAAATCAACAACTCCATATATATATATACACACTACTATATATACTATCACATCCAAACAGTCAATCAATAACTGCAATTCAATTTTTTGTTTGAGTGAGAAGATCTCACTTTTGCTTTTTAAAATGTCGAGCGTTCAATTTTTACATTAAATCGAACATGTTCGATTTAACGCAAAATTTTCACTTGCTCAAAATGATTCCACGTTTGCACCACAGCGAGCTACTCGTCGCTGCGATTCCGGCGCCGCCAGTTTCGCTTGATTCCAACCTTATATGACAAAGATATGGATTTTTAAAGGTTGGAATATAATTTATATAAATAATTTTACAAATTTTCTTTTTATTTTTACAACCTTCAAATCTGGCCATCGGATTGCTTGAGAAAATCAAGGCCACGCGTTCTATTTCTTCCTCGTTCCAGGAAATCACGTACGCGAACCCATTGCCACCGTCTTGCTCGATCTATCGTGGCCACCACGATTCACTTGAAGACGATCAGACCACCTCATGTCGAAGCCCCCTACACATGCCACCATCGGCTAAAAGATTGCCGAGCTCGGTCGCCCCAGGGCATGGAAAAACATGCGCAAACGACCCACGAACGCGGGCCCAAAGCTCCATCTCCGGTCGACGAAAATCGATCTCCACCGTTGGATATCTAGATCTTGGAGTGCTCTTTCATTTTGTAGTTGGAGATTTCTTGTAAAAGTGCATGGATTGGAAGAACGAGAGGGAAGAAGTGAAGAAGACATCGGCCATTGAAACGTCTCGTGGCGGCCCGAACAATAGCTAGGGTTTCGGCCCACAAATGTGTATATATATAGGTATATAAATAATATTAAATTCATTTTAAAACGATTTTTTCAAACGAACTCCAAATCACACGTGTCGCCAGGCGTTCATAAGATTTTACCCGCGTTCCGGACACAATGGAACGTGTTTCGAAAGCTAATTCGGTCATATGCGTGAGTTACGGAAATAAACGATCAATTTTAAATTAAATCGATTAAAACAATTTTGATGCGTTTTGAACTGCCACGGTCAAACGACAACTCCGATTGCTACGAAAATTGAAATCCAATAATATCACAATATTACGGATCCAATGAAACTAGTTTCGTCGAATTCCAAGACTGTGCCCCGGAAGGCTATTTTCAAATATCGATTTAAACGATAAAATTCAAAACTGAACAAAACAGTTTCAAATTCAATTCTGAAGCTTTTATTATTTTCAGTATGATTAATATGAATTTTCTAAGCCTTTGAAATATTTTTTTAACTGGCTTAAAACTGAAGATACAATATTTTATCCAATTTCAATAAATTAAATTCAATAATTTTAATTGCCAAATTCATTTTGATATTTGAATTTCAAATTAAATTAGCTTCCAGATATTTAAAATCAATTAAATATTCTGATTTCCAATGTCAAAAATTCTGGATCGTTACACTTAGGCAGACCCTGACCATTTAAGACCTATAAAATCGGCAAGTCCCCATCATTTAAGACCTGACCCGATGTGGGTTCCTACGTAGTCCTCACTAACTAACATCATAAGGAATCCCAGTAAGACCCTTCAATCCAAATGTAGATCTAAAATAAATTTTACACTAAATCAAATGGTAGATCTGAAATAATTCCACCTTCAATTACCAACAATTTGGGACAAATTTATAGATTTGGGTGTAATTAACATTCTATTCCATCATTTCTAATTTACAGAATATGTAGGTGGTGTTTAATACATTTAAATCCAAGCATACAACTATAGATCTTTTAATTAGGCATAATAATCAAACAATCCAATGAAATATGAATTATTTGAGCGCTAAAACTAAAAATCATCTGAAAGCTATGACGACCCACCTTTTTGGACGGTTAAAGTCGACAATAAACCACACATGTCTAACTCAAACCATTCAAAAAGGAGGATTGTCAATGGGGTTTAATAAGAAAATAAGAGAAAAGAAGGAAAGCAAAATACAAAATCTCGCAGTGGAATGACAAAATATAATAATCAAATAAACTATTCATGAAGCTGTTTTACAATATACATTTGATTTCAATTTTTTTTACAACATAATCAGAGTACAATCAACAAACACACCAAAATAATGCAGCGGAATAATAACAGTAAATACGGTCTAGCAAACTCCATCTTTATCTTCAAGAAATAATGCCTTCAGCACTAAAATACTCAGGCTGACATGAGCGTAATGAAAAGACAAAACACTCGAGTTAGAACTAAAAGTTCTCATGTAAGTTAATCAATAACAAGTAAAAATGAGTGTAATAGCTTTAGAGGTGTTTACGGGATTTTACATCTCCTATCAAGTGTACAACGTGAGTGAAATAACTTAAGAGATGTTACAGGATTTTCCATCTCCTAAGGATCCGTTAAACTACCTATATATAGTAAGATACGCTATATATGTAGTGTCTATTAGTAAAGTAAAGTATTAAAATGGTGTTAAGGCTTTACATTGATCCCCCTTAACACATTTTGAAGCATTGTCCTACAGTTTGCCTTAGTAGCATCACCAGTAACGTCAGTAGCCAGGGAGGTGCCGTGATAAGACAGCACTAAAAAAAAGTCACAGTGGTCGCGTATAAGGATTAAAGTATGACAATGCACGTGATGCAATACCCAAGGTAGGATTCTACCAGTTTACCATTTCTGGCTGGTCGTAACACATCGTAGCTATGACTGCCGACCAAGTCCACCATCCCCAAAATCAAATCAATGTACACCGATCAAGTCAAAATGAATATAGAAATACGAAGGGGTGATGGCCCATAAAGGTAGCGAACCCTTTGGCCATACATAGGCTCATGTTTTAGTCATTTCAAATTGACACAAGTGTCGAGGTCATCCATCATCGTTCTCTTTCTTCATTCCAGTAAACGCCGCCAATTCAACCTCTACATTCTGGATAACATCCACCGCGTACACGGTTATTAAAGTGGTTCGGGTAGAATGATAGAGAGTATGACATTCATCCAGCTCCGGTCTCCTTAACAATCAAACGTCATTTTACACATCGATTGGTTCTTTTAAATTTCCAGAACAAGTCATACTTCATATCAAAATATCAGATTTGCTTCAAACATCATTTCGAATTCAAAACAGGTTATACCTTCATATCAAAACATTCGTATTTAAATCAATGATTTAAATCTAAACAATTCCCACTTTTAAAACAGTTTGAATATTAAAAATAGTTCTGAATAATGAAAATTGTTTGAATATTAAAAATAGTTTGGATACTAATTTTAATATTGGAAATAGTTTAGAATAATTAAAATAGTTTAAAGAATGAAAATAGTTTGAATATAAAATAGTTTTAATATTGAAAATAGTTTAGATAATTAAAATAGTTTATATATTAAAATAATTTGTTTATTAAAATAATTTGTTTATTAAAATAATTTTCATATTAAAATAGTTTATATTAAAACCGTTTCTTTCTTTCACAATAATTTGAACTCATGTTCCAAATCATAACAAAATCAATTTTTTGATTTCCAATTCAAGTCAACTTCATATTCAAATTTTAATTTAACTCAGCCTCAATTCAAAACGTTTTCAACTTTACTTCAAATTCAATTTAAATAGTTCTATTCAAATGGTTGAAGGTTTCAATTCAATTTCTCATTTTTGAACAATTTAGTTTAAATCCATTTCATATCCAAAACTTGGAAATACCAATTTAAAACCCCTTTAATTTCAGTAAATTCAAAGTTTTAAATTTAAATTTAAACTTTAAAATAATTCACTTTCAATAAATTTAAGTCATTTCTAAAATTCAACTTAAGATTTCAAATTTATTCTTTAAACAATTTCATTAACAGTTTCAATTTCAACATTTCAAAACTCGAATTTAGAAAATAATTTAATTCATATAAATCCAATTTTTTATTCTTTAAAACAATATCATTTAAACCAATTTAAATTCAAGATTTTAGAAACCATTTAATTTTACCAAATCCGGTGTCCATATATAATTTTCTAACCTATGGCCAAGTGATCAGTTATTCCAATTTAATTACTTGAATGGGTATATATCATTTCAACCCATAATTAAATGATATAAGTATATGTCATTTCAACCAATTTCTTAATTCACTTCAAATATTACAGGTGACAATTTATAAGATGTCAAATAATAAATAGGATAATAACACGGATATCTGAAAATAAATAACAACCATACGTCCAACATATCAATCAATAGGCATCTAATTACAACCAACATCCAAATCAACCAATATATCATAACAGTTACTAATTATCAATTGCCGGTGTTTAACTAGCAATTAAATTCAATATTAATTTAAATGTCAATATAATTCAATATAAAATTTAAATTAATTTCAATATCAATTTAAACTAGTAAGCAGCATCCAATAAAATTTTATCACTTCATAAATTTAATTCGACTAGCATAAGAAAATTTAGTATTACGTGAGTGGGTTAAATCACTCACTTTTGATTTTAAGCCTATTAAAAATCCAATAAAAGCCTAAAATTACAACAGTCTCCAAAATCAACCAAACCAGCTTCATGTTGTCCGAAATTTCGATACGAGTCCAACGGAAGAAACCACGCGTCAATCGGAGTTCGTATGTAAAAGTTATGAAGGTTAGAACGTTTGAAAATTTAAATTTTAATTAAAAATAAAGTAAGGGCAGAAACGTAATTACCATCTCCTTCCTAACCCTGCCCCGATCGCGTTCAACCCATACGTGCACATAGCCGTCACGCTTCACGACCAAACACCGCCGCCTCGTGCGCCAATACCCAGATCCAACCTCGCCACCGTCCCATGGATAAACGTTGTTCCTCCTCCTCTACATGTCAGCGCTTCCCGATCGTTGATTGGTCGACGATCTGCCATTGAACGATAACCCTAGAATTGATGGGGTTTGAGCAGTCTGAATTTTTGGATTTAATTTAAAATTAGAGTTTAGGGTTTTGGGATATTCACCATTGAGAACGAGTAGATTAAAACTGAAATGTACGTACAGAAAATAGAACAGAAGGCTGCTAGGATTTCATAATAGCATATATATATATATATATATATATATATATATATATATATAGACGAAGATTGAATAGGAATGGATGGAACATATCCATTAGGTCAAAGAAATAACAAAAACCCAAAAAGCCTGTTTCGTTCCTGAAACGAAAATAGGTCATCCTATATATCGAAATATAGGTTTTCAATATTTTTAAACTCAATTAAACTAATTTCAAACCCTAATTCTATTGTATATAGAAGTTAGCTTTAAAAATCAAATTATATTTATTTTTACACGTTAACTAACCGAATTATTATTAAACTGATTTAATCACTTTTAAATTCTAAATTAAAAGTTTTTTGTCATCATCCTTGATTAAACAGGAATTTAATAATCTTTTAAAATCCAATTTTTCCATGTTAAACCCAAGGTTTAAATATTAAATTAATTTCAACATTTAATTACAACTGTAATAAAATCCGTTCATTATATTTTAAATTTCAAACAAATTCTTTATTTTTTATTTACATTCTTATTATTTAATCAACAAATACCTTATGTATTTATCAATCATGAATTTCCATTTATTGCACTCATTATTTTACGGTTAACATCTTTTCTCATATTAATTGAAATATTTAGTTACATTAAATTTCATTGATTTCCAAATTAATTTCAAACGGATTTAATAATGAGATGAGAATTAAGCAATTGTTACAACTTAGTAATTTAAACACATTTATAAATTTATTGTTTACAAACAAAGGTTAATAAATCTACGTACTAAATAATTGATTTCTTATTGCATGCTGAATCCAATTAAATTAAATAACCTATGATTTCTCTTTTTAATAATCATTTAATTTTATTCCTTATTAACCTTTATTATTTCAATTGACTGAAATTACATTAAAACAGTTGTTAATTATCTTCAATCAATATTATTAAATTATATTCTAATAAATTTTTTCATTTATAAATCATAAAATTTAATATCTGACAATATTAAATTCCAAAGTCTTATTTAAATTGAATGTTTTTAATTGTCAAAAATACGGGTTGTTACAAAAGCTAAAGCTTTTTAAAATTCTCGCCTTTAAAAAATTTGAATGGTTCAAGCCACATTTCAGTGTAATCGGAAGTTAGTTATGCACTAACGCATAAATTTCACTCTAACCTTTCTTATTTAACCTTTATTTTTAAAACTTAACAATTTTATTTTAAAATGTCAATACATTTTTTATTTTATTGCGACAACTCATAAAGGAATTTGTAAATTTTAGCTTTTCAAGGGATAGTAAAAATGAACTGGAATTCCACAACAGCCTTTATTGTCCTACGCTTGCTAAAATTCACTATTTTAACATCCTTTCAGCCTTACATTGCATTTACCATTGGTTAAGTGTCCTTATGAGATTTTTCTTATTTACACCGTTTCTTTTCACAATACAAATAAGAACGGTCTACATATCCGAAAACAACAGTAAATAAATAGGAACACATCTCATAATATACCATATATGCCTTTTTATATAGAGACAACCAACGGTTACAACCCAACAAACCCTAAAGAAAGATATTGCTGGAAGTCACCCTTAATATTAACAGGTGTTAATGATGTTTCCTAATGCTCCTTACCGGTTTCAAAATCCACCTATTATGAGTATCTAATTCCTCCACGAGTATCATACTAGATTCCTTAATCAGTCTCTTATTTAATTCCTTTTTATCTTCTATTAATTACAAATATATTGCCCATTAAATATTTAATTAATGTCCATCAATCCTAGTCTTATAATTACTATGCTTTTATACTTAATAAGAATACTGTTGTTAATATGCGATTTATATATTTTTAATTATTAATTACTAAACTACAACATTCCTTTCCATGTTTTATTTTATCAGAGCTATCCTTCCAAATAGGATTACCGTTAAAAAAGTCCATAAATTAACCATAATTGATATTTCTTGCTTTGTTTGAAATTATAAGAGATTTTTTATTTTAATAAAATAGACAGTGTAAACTACAAAAAAAATATTCATATCTTACGCATCTCTTTTCCTTTTTGGTATATCCTTATCAATTCAAAAGCCGCACTTTTATGTATTCAAGGAATTAGGTAATTTATGGAAACACAGAGCCTATTCTCAATAAATCAAAATATGGAAATTCTCATTCCAATGGCAACCTAATTTACAACCCAATTATGGATCTGGAGTACCTTAGCAACTTTACCAACATCCTAGGGATAAATGCTTCAGACTGATTTTAAATTTTCAGATCAGGTTTTACATACCATTCTTATTTTATTCATATCCCAAAACCTTTCTTTTCTAGATAGTGGTTCCTATCTACTCCATAAAATATAAACTTAGAAATCCACATTACACTATTA
Source organism: Allium fistulosum (assembly GCA_030737815.1). Taxonomy (NCBI): domain Eukaryota; kingdom Viridiplantae; phylum Streptophyta; class Magnoliopsida; order Asparagales; family Amaryllidaceae; genus Allium; species Allium fistulosum. Next base: position 1,283,182,379 of record CM060903.1, on the reverse strand, counting down.
TGCAACATTTGAAATTCAAATTTGCAAAAGAATTTCCACATCTCAAAAGAAAACCTTTCAAAAATATTCGAACCCGACTTTTCAAAATTTTATAAACATTTATCGCTTTATTCTTAACCCCGAAATTAAAGGTTCTAAAATTGCTTAGTACAATAAGTTCCCTTCTTAAATACTTATATCTCAAAGAATTACTTCTTTAAAAGTAAGGTCTTTAACCCAAACATTCAAAAAATCAATTATTAAACCAAACTATCTAAATTTCAAAATTGCTTAGTCCCAAAAAAGAAGCAAAATAATTTCTCTCTTTCAAAATGTTTTTACATTAAAGATTTATTCCTTTAAAAGTTGGTCTTTAAATTAGAAACATCCAAAAACATCTTTTATAACCCTAAACAATGAAAAGTGGAGTAGACAAGGTAAACTCATATCCCAACATTTTCCTATCTCATTCTCATTATTTCCCACCTACATTATCTCTAACTAGATTACTAACCCTATTTTATAAGTTCCTAATGCTATTCCTATCCAAATCTCTCAATATCGCCTCCGTTTTATGTTTCTCATACTTAATTGGCTTCTACGTTGTCTTTAATCAAGTTCCATTTCCATTTTAAAAAGAAGAATTTTAAAGAACTTCCAAATTTATGAAATAGGAAAAATCATCAAGTCCCACTTACACTTTATTTTACTTTTTTTTTATCGCTAGGAGTTTCAAAAATGAACCCTTTTTCCCTAAAACTTTTTATTCACAAACTTTGCCTTAACAAAATTTATAATTTATGAACTTCTAGATTTCCCACTTTCTTTCAGAACACCAACTTCTCAATAAATCCTTTGAAAAACTCATTCAAAACAATTCAAAGAAGTTTCCAAAAATCATTTTATCAAATTCTTTCGCATGGAGTTGGATTTTAGAAATTGTCTTTAATTGTCCTCTCTATTAAGTTTTCTTTTTCTATAATCACTTACATTCAGATGTTTTAAACTATACAACGTCGTGGTATTTAATCAATACCTAACATGTTTATTTACTATATCAATAAATGTTGATTGTTCGTAATAAATGATTATTATTCTAACTAGACAATTTCTAAAGATATTTATTTATTTATCGAACTTTTTCTATTAAAATTTCTTTACTTCTTCATAATTACCCTAAAAATTTCTTTAATTAGTCCTTTTATATCATTATTAACTCCTTATTTATTGCACACTTATTGCTCTATTAAATTTAGAGTTACAATCTTTTCCATTCAAATTCCTTGCTCTATTTATTTTTCCAACCCATAATCGCCTCGCCCAATACTTTTGAATATGGTCGCAACCGTCCCGGGGTCAAAATTTATAGGGTTTTGCATAGATTAAGGCAGAAAGATCATGGATACACTCTTTATATATATCCTAACCCTTATGATCGACTAAATTAGGCTCTAATACCAAATGTAATAACCCACACCTTAGTGGGCTCGAATTTCGACAAAATCGAAATCCAGTTCCATTAGGGTATAAACTGTTGGTTTCGGTAACCTATAATAAACATAAGTATATTCAGAGATCGATCAAATAAAACTCATAGTGGAAAGAAAAGATGATAAGATCAAATACCAACCAAGACCACCACTTCTGAATCAACTACATCTCATCCATAAGCCTCACCAAAATCAAGCATGAAAATGAATAACTCTGCATCAACCATTCCGTCGGCTCCAGTGACCTGTTTCTCTATATCTATCACATGGGTTGTAATGAGGAGGGGTTCAGAACAATGTCCTGATGATTGGAAAAGCTACATGCTCTACTCATAACATAAACTTATATCCATTGGTTCTCATTCAAATGTTACGTCTACTGTATTATTTAATATATGCACGTATGATATATTTACTCGAAGTATAACTACCTATATAAATCTGCCCCTAAACGTATGTATATAAATTTATACGTTTGACTACCTAAAAATTTCTGACCACTTAGTACTTTTTAAATGGGAAAGGGGCAAACCCAATGACCATTTAGCTCTAATACCAAATGTAACATTTATCTAATTGGTCTTAGCTACAGAGACCGTTTAACTTCTACATGCGGCTTTATGATATACAAATTAACCACCATACTTCTACTACTCTTCCAACTATATCATTGGGACAATTCCCACTATAAGCCCGAAGGCTACTCCAGTCTAACCATGGAATTCTAACGCATTATAGTTTACGATGTGAGAGAGAGTACATAAACTACTTAATAACTCTTTCCTGGGACTTAGGAAGACTCTGACTATTTAAGACCTTTAAAATAGACAAGTCCCCATCATTTAAGACCTAACTCGAGGAGGGTTCCTACGTGGTCCTCACTAACTAACATCGTAAGAAATCCCATTAGGTTACTTAATACTTCACCTAAAAAAGAGGCGGACCCTACCATAGCCACTTAATACCTCTAACCCAAAGTGGACTCCTCCTAGAAATTTCACCTATCATATCAATAGCATAACTTATGACCTGTAACCCAACCATGAAATCTCAGATTAATCTAGGTATTCGTAAGTACTGGTAGTCAAATCGACTGGACATATTTATCCTATAGAATTAGGACTAACCTGGTGTCCACTGAGGTTATTTATTATAGGTGATGTCCTATATCAGTCCGGAAAGCCCTACAATTGGTAGCCAGATTTAACTCGGTAGACTTCCATGTAACTTTGGACTGACCTCGCATCCCAATAACTTAGTCATATCTTATATGTATACCAATTATATACATATACCGTCCTATACGTTTAATAGTTGAGGCATATAAGATAACCCCTTATTACGCCTCTAATTAGGAACTAAATAGTTGAGGCATATAAGATAACCCCTTATTACACCTCTAATTAGGAATTAAATCCATTATTAATTATTTTCCTAAAAGGTTTACACTATTCACTTGCCTACTTCTCTTTATTCTCTATAACGTATGTATTGTTATTCATTAATCAATTTTACTAATTTGGTATCACTATTTAAATTCTCATAACTCCTATTTCATTCATTGCATCTTCAATGCTTATTTATTTTTGAAGTTATAACCTTTCAACAATTTAATTTCTCATAACTCTTATTCCATTTATGTAACGATCTGTGTTTTATGTATCAGAGGATCATAAAATATTTTTATTTTATTCGTATGAGGTCGTATAACTCTAAGATTTTGGAAAGTGACTCTTAGGGACATTTTTCACATCTAAGGTTTTTTCCGAATTTCTATGTAACCATTTTGACCCTGAAAATCTTGTTTGGACTATAAATTTTGATATGAGCCAAATTAGTGTCTTAAACCACATCCATTGTTTCAAAATGATGGTTTCTCATTCCGTAGAGTGGTCATAATAGAAAAACGGTCATGTAGTTTGAAAGCTAAGACGGTTTCAAGTTTTGGCTGCTGCTAGCCAGTTTTAGTGGGTAATTAACTAAGCCCGTGCTTAGGCCCACTAACCCACTTCGAATTTTGTGCTAATAAGAGGCTATAGGAACTGGCTTAAGTCATTTTATTCTTCCCAAAATATATCTAAACATCCATTAACCCTAATTTCATCAAAAATCACATTTTTCCTTACTAATCTTAGCCAAATCATTTACTAGAAAGGAGATTAGTAAATAGAAGCTTGAGATTATCATTTCTATTGATTTGGGCTTTTCTTTCTTGCTGTCCACTTCAGATCTAAGGAATAAAATTGGTACTTTAGGTATATGGTGAGTGGTTCTTGACATCCCAGCCATCTATACTTGTTTATATAGTTAAAATGATTGTTTTAAACATGTTTTTGAATCTAAAATAGTTTTCTAACTTTAACCACTTGTTAACGTATGTTTATGACCAGAATTATGAGATTTTTAATTGATTTTAGAAATGATTTTTGTAAACTATTGACACTTATCAACTTGTTAATGTAATCTCTATCACTCATATGCATATGTTAGTGTAAAACTTGGATTTAGGGAAAAAACTAGTTTGATTACCATATCTTTATATATTGATTGTATGAATGGACATTTATGCATGTTATCCCATGATTTTATGTTGTGATTTGATGTTGTTTGTTAGTGTTTTGGATGTTAGGTAGATAGGTTGAGAAATCGGGCAAATCAGAGACAAAACTAGTCGGAATTGGACGAGACTTGGAAGGCAGAACCTGAAGCATAGGTAGAGCTCGCAGGTCAAACCGCGAGCCCCAATTCATTGAGTACAGAAGTTGACACCAACATCAAAGGTCGGTACCAACATCTATGGCTTTGTCCAATTCGACAACGATTTGGTGGAGAGGTAGATGTTGGTTAGTAGGGGTGTTCCAAGGCGATGGAATGGAGTTTGGCTAAGTACTTGAGGCTATGACGACTTGATTCTAGGATTTCGACTTAGGTGTTTGGAAGACATGATGACTTGAATTAGGGCAAAGAAGTCAGGGTTCAAGCACTAACACATGAAGTACTAGAGGTAAGAAGTGGGATGGAAGAAGACTTGGCCACAGTTGGCCAAGTATAGAAGTCGGTGCCGACCTCTTGAAGTTGGTACCGAGCTATCATCCTTAGTCCTATGGGGACCGAATTTCCGGAGTATGATTCTACAGTTCTAGAGGTCGTGCTGGAGGTGTTGGCTTATTTATATGATAACTAACAACAATACAAAAGCATGATGAAAGTTAGAGTCTTCGGATAATAACTCGATGACGGATGGAGTTAGGTTTCGAAGATAACGGCTCGATGAAGAAAGAAGTCGTAGAGTGGGGAATGTAGAATGGCTCCTCAAGAATAATGTCTGGATGAAGAAAAGAGTCAATAAGTGGAGGAATGAAGAATGTTTCTTTTAAGATAATGGAAGTTAAATGAAGCAAAGGAATGGCGCAGATACGCGTACTATACTAAGGGATCATTGATACTTAGAGTATTTTCTCTTGTACTCAAAGCAGAGGTATCGTGAGGACGTTCATGGGTAATGAAGAATGGCTCCCTCGGATAGGAAGGATGGATCTGTGTACACTGGACCAGAAGAATGGGTTTAGTACCAGCTTTAGGCTAAAGAAAGTACAATCAAAAATCGAGATTTCAGTTAGTCCCTGGCAGAAGAATGGTCATACGAGTTATCATATATCTTGAGTACATTGAGTGACAGTTAGTATTGTTTGATGGATGTTATGTTTGTTATGGTTGCTTCACTAGACACCTACCACTCTAGGGTTGTCATCGGAGATAGGCAGTGGAGATAGGGATACCTATACACCCTTTATCACACTTAGTTGTGTTATACCTTTATGATATGTAAAGTAGCATATTATGTTATTATGTGCCAACTCCTTAGTTGTAGGGACATGTCAGGTATGATTTATATACCTTGCTCTTTACTATATTAGCTTGTATAGTATTTTGAGATTCATTTACCGTTCACACTAGACTGTTTCTGACTTGAATTTTTATGTTTTGCTTTTTATTATCTCGGGTACTCTTCAATGAGTTGACTAGATAACTCTAGGTGTGACGTCGTAGCTGTGCGAAGAATGAGAAGGATGGAGCTATCTCGTATTATATATGGACTTCTATGCTTATTTCGCTGTGAAATACTATGGAGCCTTTGCAGTGTTCGCTTATCATTAGTAGTATGAGACGGTTATTTGAGTTTATTTCTGTTGTATAAACTCTATTTCATGATGTATATCTCTGTGTATCTGTACTTTGATATTTGGATCACTTACTTATTATTGTCTCTCTTGTTTTATATCTGTAATATTATATATTATTCCATGCGCTGTGAGGTATACTACAGATTTTGTGATGCTTTATTTTAATTTTAAACCTTGATGGTCGCTCTACATCGATCGGCACAATAGCAGCGCACTATCTTATGTATATTGGGTGTCGGTGGTGTATGGCGGTCGTCACATTTGATACCAGAGCTTAGTTCACATTGTTTAATCCAAGGGATACCGTGCTTCGGTAGAGATGAAAAAGGAGTTCTCGCACTAGACTGAATCAAGAGAGCATATATATATGAGAGAGCATTTATGTTCAACATGATGATGGCGAACATGCTTCAGAATGTTCAAGCAGCCGCTCCGAATGTTGCTATTAGTGGTGGTGCTCAAGTGCAAGCGCCGAGGGTTGACTTCGCCAAGCTATGCAAAGATTATTCTACTTTGGGAAGCAAGTCATTCCTCAGAACGGAGTCTGCCATCAAAGTGCAGGATTGGTTGGAAACCTACGAGCGTATTTTTGGTGATATGGAGATTGATGATGCCATGAAAAGGAGGTTAGCCTCTAGACAACTTCAAGTATGGGCCATGAACTGGTGGAATGCTATCACTGTTGCTACACTTAAGGATCAGTTCACTTGGGATCAGTTCAAGACTAGGTTTGAGGAGAAGTTTGTTTCGGTTGCTCAGAAGTTGGTGTTATTTAAGGGATTCGCTGATTTAAAGCAAGGGGGTATGTCCGTTACTGAATACATTGCTGAATTCGATGCCTTATCGAAGTATGGGATGTCTTTCATCGATACTCCATTAAGAAAGAACGAGAAGCTCATTATGGGTTTAGACGACTATTTAGGGGAGAAGCTGGTGAGTTATATTGATGAGCTATTCGAGAGACTCGTCGAGAAAGCTCTTCGCCAGAAGAGTTTGTACCCCAAGTCCAAATCAACTATTGTTGTTAAGAAAGAGCTGAAACCACAACAAAGTAGAGGAGGCAAGAAGAAGAAGTGGTTTGGAAAGAGGAAGCAATCTCAGGGGAAGGATGCTCAAAAGAAGGGTAAATGGGATGCTATTTGTTATGGTTGTGGAGAAAAGGGTCACATGATCAAAGACTGCAAAATTGACAAAAAGAAAAAGTGTTATAACTACGGCAAGGCCGGGCATATACTAAAGAATTGTCGGGAACCACTGCAGCAGAAACAGGTTGTGAAGGCATATGCTTTAGACGTTGTTCCGACTTCATCGAGTGCTCCCTCGGTGAAAGAGAAGGGGAAGGGTGTTGTCATTTAATGTATGATTTCCCTTTATGATGTTCCCATGCATTTTTTATTCGATATCGGGGCTTCACATTCCTTTATATCTAACGATCTAATAGATAGGCTAGGATTGAAACCCAGAATAATTGACCGACCTTTTATTATGATGAACCATGCGGGAGACTCCATTAGCCTGTGAACGGTTTGTCGTGGTTTAGCCTTATCGAGTCATGGATGCTCTTTTGTTTATGATTGTTTTATTCTGAATTTCGTTAGGTTCAGGATTATCTTAGGAAAGGACTGGGTAAGAAAGTATGTGGTAGTAGCAGATTGTGAGAAGCTGTTGGTGACAATTGGGGCTGTGGAAGGGCAGACGGTAGTGATTGGCGGCCTGCTAGAGGATGGGGTTATGGTTAGCTTTCTATATTTGCTTGAGATTCCATGGGATGAGTTTTCATCTGTGCCTATCGTTACGGGGTATCCACATATTTAAGGAGGTGACCAGATTACCACTGCATAGAGAGATCGAGTTTCGTACAGACTTGACGAGGGATGCTAGACCTATAGTCATGCCATTGAAGCGTATGGCGCCTAAAGAGCAGAAGGAGTTGGAGGTGCAAGTGAATGACCTATTGAGAAAAGGGTCCATTCATAGGATTATATCTGAGTGGGGTGCACATGTAGTATTCGCCACTAAGGCGGACGGCTCTCTTAGATTATGTGTTGATTACTGTGAGCTGAAAAAAGTAATGAGAAAGAACAAGTATCCACTCCCATATATTGATGACTTGTTCAATCAGTTCCATGGTGCGAAGGTGTTCTCCCAATTGAATTTGGCGATGATATTTCACTAGTTGAGAGTAGCGAAAGAGACTATGTCGACCACCGTGTTTCATACACCGTTTGGTTGTTATGAGTGGTTGGTTATGCCATTCGGGCTAACCAATGTTCCGACATACTTTGTTGATCTCATGAACCATGTCTTCAGGGATCTGCTCAACAAATTCATACTTATGTTCGTGGATGACATCCTGATCTATTCTAGGACAGAGGAGGAACACAAGGCACACTTGAGGATTGTGCTCGAAGTGTTGAGGAAGCACAAGTTGAAAGAAAAGTTTTCAAAGTGTCACTTCTGGAGAAGGAAAGTGAGATTCTTGGGTCACGTCATCTCTGAGTAGGGTATTACAGTAGATCCTGCCAAGGTAGCGACAGTTCAGGATTGGAGCTGACCCAGGAATATTACAGATGTGAGGAGTTTCTTAGGACTGATGGGATATTATAGACGTGACTTCTTGAAGGTAGCCGCATTATTAACCAATTTGACAATGAAAAATCAGACTTTTACTTGGGATGCAAGATATAAGCAGGCATTTGTGAGTCTGAAGGAGAGGTTAATGAGCGCATTTGTATTCATCATTCCAAGCGGGAATAAGGAGCTGACAGTTTACATAGATGCATGTGGTACTGGATTAGGTGCGGTATTGATGCAGAAGGGAAAAGTTGTCGCCTTCGCTAGTCGACGGCTGACGCCGCACAGGAGGAAATATCCAACTCATAATTTAGAATTGACAGTGATAGTATTTGCTTTGAAGATTTGGAGGCATTACTTATTAGGGGAGAGGGGTTCGAGTTGTTCACGAACTACAAATCCTTGAAGTACCGTTTCTCTCAAAAGGATCTCAACCTTCGACAGCAGCGATGGTTAGAATTCTTAGCCTCCTACGACTTTGGCATTTCCTATACACCTAGTAAGGAGAATGCGATTGCCGATGCACTGAGTTGAAGACATTCCAATTTGAGAGCGATGTTCCTAGAGTGGAAACAGTTGGAGTATACTGCTAGTTATGACTTCAGACCTCATTGTGAGTTAGAGCCAGAGATGTTGGTAAGCTTGACTATCAGGCCTACTCTTATAGAGCGGATTGGTACTTGTCAAAGGCGTGATGCCAGGTTAGCCGAGATCATTTCCAAAATTAAAGAGGGGGTGGAGTCTGAGGACATGAGACAGTACAGACTTGACCGAGACGGTTGGCTTTATAAGAATAGGAGATTGGTTGTTCCTATTGTTGACAGATTGAGGGATGAGGTGCTCAGAGAGTGTCACCATCTCAAGTTGACCATACATCCTGGTGATAATCTGATATACCGTGACATGAGACAGACCTATTATTGGAAGGGAATGAAGAAGGACGTCGGGACATTCATATCGAAGTGTATGAACTGTCAATTGGTAAAGGTAGAACAAAAGAAACCGAGTGGTCTTATATAACCACTTAAAGTGCTCGAGTGGAAGTGGGAGAAGATACCGATGGATTTCATAGATGGACTACCAAGGACTCGAGCAAGGTACGACAACATCTGGGTCATATTGGATCGGTTGAATAAGAGCGCTAGATTTATATTCAAGTCAAGTAGAACGGTAGCTAAACTGGCAGAGTTGTATGCACTATAAGAAAACCTACTTTTAGTTGCAAATATTGGTAGCGTTTGTAAGGTAAATGCAACCATAGGCTTAGAGCAAACGCTAGGGTAAAAAATTTCTTATGCTGCCTAAAATTTTCGTCAAAACTATTCTAAGTATAGATTCAATTTTCATTTCTTTTGTTTTCACTTCACAACACTCTTAGAAAACCTAAGTCGCCATCTTTATAATCCACCTCCAAATACGGACGCCATCGCTACCAAATCATCATCAATCCACTAACACACCAGAAATCCTAAATTATCGATCAACTAAGGCACCCGGAAGCTCCATCGTAGTTAATAGTAGTCGATCTACCTGGCCACAATAGACTGACTATCCAGTGTCAACAAGCGTCATCTCCTTCTTAGACACAAACCCTAAATCATCATCTCAGAGTACAGGTAGAATTTATGATAATTCTTCCAGTAGATGTGTTCCTCAAATTTCCAACTTTTAGTAGCTTCGACCCCTTTCCTGATTTTTTTTCAAAGGGTTCTGAATTAACGACGTTGCATTTAAAGTTGTTGAATTAAGCGATTCCAAACTTTTGTTTTTCCTGATGGCTTCTTCAATCTAGGAAGCTAATAAGTAATCTTTATTTGTAACAAGGTTTATTACTATACGTGCAGTGAAGGAAAAAATTAAATAAAAATAAAAGTTATTCCATATGCATATAAGTGAATATTTGGCCTCAAAACTTAAAAGTGCTAGGGTATTCATTTTCTGGAGTTGATAGATTTATATAGTAACACAATAAATTTTTATAAACCCATACAAATTAATGAAGTTGAGGTAGCACCAGTATTTAAACGTACCTCAGACATGATCTATGTAATTGTGTATGAGACAATTAGTTGGCAAATTAATTTGTTAATCATGCACTGAATTTGTGTGCATGTGTGATCATTTGCCTAAATGAGAATAGTATTGGGAAAAATTGATGCATAGGAACTGAGTTGATTGGAGTAGGTGTTAATTAATTCACTTCTTCTTCGTTTTCTAATTATTCTTTTCTGTGACATTGAAAATATTTTTTCTATTCAAATGACATATAGGAAAATCTATTAAAAATAGGTGGAAGTTATTATACTATAATTAATTTATTATTGTTATGAAAAAATGTATCAAATTTTTTTCTTTAATTCAAAATGTCCAGAATAGTGTTAAATATAAGTGAACTATAATTTGCATATATAACAAATTCCAAAGGTTACTCTGATAAAATAACAGATAACCATGAGTTATGAACTTATGATGCCTATTTTCACAAAATAATTGGATATGGCCAAAAATTTCTAGTTTTTTGGACATTCGGGTAAACCAAATGTTAATTGAATGATGTTTGTTCATAGACGTTTTTTTCAGATATATTTTTGATCTCCTACGATCGTTTTGCTCGGGTAAACCAATGATGTTTTTTGAACACTCCGGCAAACCAAATATTAATAAAATAAATAATGTTTTTGATCTACTACGATCATTTATTACTAAATAAGTGATGCAGCGTGCATTGAAAGGAATCGCGAAATCCTAATCCTAAGTCGCGAGCGAGAATCCAGTAGGTCACGAGCGATTCCAGTGTCGTGAAACCCTAAGTCGCGAGCGACATAACTTAGGTCGTGAGGTAGAAGCCACTCCAGAACGCCTTAAGTCGAACGAAGTATTGTGTCTCTCCTCCTTAAATCGCGGCGAAGCCCTAGGTCGCGAACGAGCAGTTCCTTAGGTCGTTGCCAAACCCTTAAGTCGCGAAGCTTCCTTAAGTCGCTGAAGTCCTTAGGTCGCGAAGATTGCTTATGTCGCTTAGAATTTCTTATGTCGCTTGGAATTTCTTATGTCGCTCGGAATGATTGCTATGTCGTTTCTTCCAATAGATCGCTGAAGATTTCTTATGTCGCGAACGACATTCCAGTTAGGTCGCTGAAGCTTAGGTCGCTGATTTTCTTATGTCGTTATTTCTTAAGTCGCATTGCTTTTGTAAGTCGTTTGTACTGTTTGTGATGTAATTTTTCTTAAGTCGTGTGAAGTGTTGTAACGTGTGTTGAGTTGTAATTTCCTATAAATAGGGGTATGTTGTCATTTGTAAAAGGAGTTGATTTTTGAATAAAATTTGGTTTGTGCTTTGTGCCACCATTAAAATTGGAAGTTGAGTGTTATCTCCTTTCTCCATCTTCGGATATTCGAGTGTGCTCGAATCAACGAACTTGAAGCCGATTCACGGAATCTCGTGCGCGAGATCAACGTCGAAGAATCATAGATCTTCTAACACGGTATCGTGCGCGATCAACGTGTTGAAGATAGCTAGAATCCGGTATCTCGAGAGATCAACGGATTTGGGCACTTGGGTATCTTCAATCCATCGATTCATCTTGTTTCATTGATTCATTTTCCGCGAATTCATCAATTCGTGAGTTGTGTGATCCTGTAGGCTGCATCATTTGGTATCAGAGCAAGGAGACGAACTTTTCCAAGTTCGTTGGGTGTGAAGTTTCGAGATTTGAAGTGTGTATTTGGATTTGTTGAAGATTTGACAATGCCTCCAAGAAGAGTTAATCGTTATCAGAATGTTGCAGATGTGTATCGAAGAGAAGATGCTGAACAAATAGAGCAACGAATTAGTGATAAATTCAATGAGAAGTTTGATGAGGGAATTAGTAGATTGGAAAGGCTCATGATGGATATGAATCAAACACGACAAAGAGCATCACCAAGTTCAAATCAAGGTGGACATAGAATTTCGTTGTCAAATACCGAGAGGAGAAGAATGTCACCAATATCGGATCGGGAAAGAAAAGAACCGTCAGTTTCGGGAGAAAGAGACGTGCATAGTAGTAGAAATGTTGATGGTCAGAATCGACATCGACATACGTCAGATTTGGAGGAATCCAGTGATAGTGGTAGTAGCTCTTGTCGAAACCGTGGCCAAGGGCGAAATCGAAATAGAGATTCCAAAGATGATCGTCGATGGGAGTCATGGATGAAAACAGAGATTCTAGAATTCAAAGGGGGAATGCTAGCGGAAGAGTTTCTGGATTGGTTATCAAATGTTGAAGAAATTTTTGACTTCAAGGAAGTACCCGAGCATCATAGAGTTATGTTGGTTGCTACACGATTGAGGGGAAGAGCTATGGCATGGTGGCAACAAACTAAACTTACACGGGAAAGAATGGGAAAGTCGAAGATTGTTTCATGGAAAAAGATAAAGAAGTTGATGAAGGCTACTTTCTTGCCTTATAATTATCAGTCTCTTATGTATCAGCGCTTACAGAATTTGAGACAAGGGACAAACTCGGTAAATGATTATGCAGATGAGTTTATCAACTGATTGCTAGAAATGATATCATGGAAACGGAGGAACAGTTGACATCCAGATTTGTTGGAGGATTGAGAATGCAAATTTAGGATATGGTAAATATGTTTGATCCGAGATCCGTTGCTGAAGCACACCAGAAGGCTCTAGCTTGGGAGAAGCAAGGTAGAAGAGGAGGTGGTGCGTTTACAAGTTCGAGCAATCAGGTGAAGGGGGCTAGTAGCAATACTAATGTTTCCAAAGCTGTTAGTAAACCGGTTGTCAATGAAGCTGCTAAGACCAAGGTCAACAACAATTTCAAGTGTTATAATTGTCAGGAGTTTGGTCATAAGAGCAATGAATGCCCGAAGCCTAAGAAGCGAGCGATGGTTGCTGAGGTTGAGGATGAGGATGCAGAAGTAGAATGTTCCAATTCACCACAGGTTGAGGAGGAAGAAGAATTATTGATGGGAGACGAGGGATATTCGTTAATGATGAGGAGATCTTGCTTGACACCAAAGTAGGAAGAGGAGACTAGTTGGTTGAGGAGTAATATTTTCCAGTCGACATGCACTATTTTGGGAAAAGTTTGTAAGTTTGTTATCGATGCAGGGAGTTGTGATAACATCATCTCTACAGAAGCCGTAAAGAATTTGGCGTTAAAGACAGAAAAACATCCCAAACCCTACAAATTGGCTTGGCTGAGGAAAGGTGGGGAAGTGAAGGTTGGTCGAAGAGCTTGTGTAACTTTTTCCATTGGAAAGAAGTATAAGGATGAAATTTGGTGTGACGTGGTGGATATGGATGTATGTCATTTGTTGTTGGGAAGACCGTGGCAGTTCGATAGAGCCGTGCAACACGATGGTAGGACTAACTGCTATAGTTTCATGTTCGATGGCACTATAATCACTTTAGTTCCTAAAAGGTGACAACAAAGTGAAAGCAAGTTGGAGGAAATCGAGGAACTAAAGACTCTGTTATCTTTGAAGGAATTTGTCAAAGAAGTAGAGGATAGCCCTGAAGTATTTCTGTTGATTGGACGTGAAAGTAGTGAAGCGGTTGAAATTCCTGAGGAAGTTAAGCCAGTGTTGAAGGAATTTGAAGATGTGTTTCCTAAAGAATTACCAAAAGAGTTACCACCGTTGAGAGACATACAACACCAGATTGATCTTGTTCCTGGAGCTGTGTTACCACATAGACCACATTATAGAATGAGTCCAAAGGAGCACGAAGAGTTGAGAAGGCAGGTGGAAGAGTTACTTGAACAAGGGCACGTACAAGAAAGTTTAAGTCCTTGTGCAGTACCAGCCTTGTTAGTGCCAAAGAAGGATGGAACTTGGAGAATGTGTACAGATAGTCGAGCACTAAACAAGATTACGGTGAGGTACAGATTCCTGATGCCAAGATTGGATGACTTGTTAGATCAGTTGAGTGGAGCTGCTATCTTTTCAAAGATTGATCTGAAGAGTGAGTATCATCAGATTCGAATTCGACCAGGGGATGAATGGAAGACAACCTTCAAGACACGAGAGGGGTTGTATGAATGGCTGGTCATGCCATTTGGTCTTTCGAATGCACCTAGTACTTTTATGCGAGTGATGAATCAGATCTTTCGACCGTTTATTGGAAAGTTCGTGGTGGTATACTTTGATGATATATTGATATACAGTGGAAGCAAGAAGAGCATCTACAACACTTGCGGGAAGTGTTGATGATACTTCGTCAGGAGCAATTTTACACGGCAACAAAGAAGTGCATGTTCATGACGCATAGTGTTTTGTTCTTGGGGTATGTATTGTCCAAGGAAGGTATCCAGGTGGATCAAAGTAAAGTTGAAGCAATCAAGGATTGGCCATAACCCAGGACTGTAACTAAAGTGAGAAGTTTCCATGGTTTAACATCATTCTACCGAAGGTTTATTCCATATTTCAGTAGCGTGATGGCACCAGTGACAGATTGTATTAAAGGAAAGCAGTTTGTGTGGACTGAAGAGGTTGATTCTGCTTTCCAATAGATCAAGACACTCTTAACTACAACACCGATTCTTAGATACCCGAACTTTCAGTTACTCTTTGAGCTAGATACTAATGCGTTTAAGGTTGGAATTGGTGGAGTGTTAAGTCAAAAGGGTCGTCCAATTACTTATTTTAGCGAGAAACTTTTTGGAGCCAAGACAAGATACAGTACCTATGACTTGGAGTTATATGCTATTATCCAAGCCATAAAGCATTGGAGACACTATTTGTTTCATAAAGAGTTTGTGTTGTATACTGACCATGAAGCATTGAAACATTTGCAGGGACATGATAAGATTGCAACCAGGCATGCTTCATGGATCTCATACTTGCAACAGTTTATATTTGTTGTAAAGCATAAGTCGGGAGTTACAAATCGTGTGGCAGATGCATTGAGTAGAAGAATTCATTTGTTGACTACGATAAGAGTTGAAGTGACGGGGTTTGATGTATTTCCAGATTTGTTTGTTGAGGATCCTTACTTTGCCAAGATTGTAGATGAAGTCGAGAAAGGGAGGACGGATGAGTATTTGTTGGTAGAAGGTTTTCTATTTAAGGGAAATCGGTTGTGTATACCAAAGTGCAGTTTGCGAATGAAGATTGTGAAGGAATTGCATGAAGAAGGTCATGTGGGAAGAGATCGTACCTTGCAGTTGATTTCTCAATCATATTTTTGGCCTTCCATGAGGAAAGAAGTTGAAAGATTTGTGCAGAGATGTCACATATGTCAAGTTTCCAAAGGGACATCTACGAATGCAGGATTGTATATGCCATTGCCCGTGCCTACTAGACCATGGGTTGATGTTAGCATGGATTTCGTTTTGGGTTTGCCAAGAACTCAATGAGGGAATGATTCTATATATGTTGTGGTGGATAGATTTTCGAAGATGGCACATTTCATAGCTTGTAAGAAGACCGCCGATGCAGTCCGTGTGGCTCAATTGTTCTTTAAAGAGATTTATCGACTACATGGACTTCCTGAGTCTATTGTTTCTGACCGGGATACTCGATTTCTAAGTCATTTTTGGTTGAGTCTGTGGAAGATGGTTGGGACTATGCTGAATTTTAGTAGCGCCTATCATCCACAAATGGATGGGCAAATGGAAGTGGTGAACAGATCTTTGGGAAACTTGTTGAGATGTCTTGTGAAGGATGATTTGAAGAGCTGGGATGTGAAATTGTGTCAGGCAGAATTCGCACATAATCATGTCATTAATCGAAGTACTGGATTCAGTCCATTTCAAGTGGTATATTCAGCAATTCCGAAGGGACCGTTGGATTTGTCGATAGTTCCACTTCAGAAAAGGATTGTTAAACGAGTTTGTGATTTCGTGAATGAGTTGCAGGAGTGTCACAGGATTGTTCATGAACGATTGCTTAAGTCAAATGAGAAGTATAAGCAATTGGCAGATAAGAAGTGAAGGAGTGTGGACTTCAAAGAGGGTGATTTTGTTTACGCGGTATTGACGAAAGATCGTTTTCCAGTTGGAACTTACAACAAGTTGAAAGCTCGAAAGATTGGTCCAGTAGAAATCTTGAAGAAGATCAATGATAATGCGTATCAGTTAAGGTTGTCGGAAAATGTTCATACTTCTGATGTTTTCAATGTCAAACACTTAATTCCGTATTATGGGGAGAAGCTTGTCGAAGAAGAGGAGAGCGTGAATTCGAGGTCGAATTCTTTCCAACAAGGGGAGGATGATGCAGCGCGCATTGAAAGGAATCGCGAAATCCTAATCCTAAGTCACGAGCGAGAATCCAGTAGGTTGCGAGCGATTCCAGTATGTCGCGAAACCCTAAGTCGCGAGCGACATAACTTAGGCCGCGAGGTAGAAACCACTCCAGAACCCCTTAAGTCGAACGAAGTATTGTGTCGCTCCTCCTTAAATCGCGGCGAAGCCCTAGGTCGCTCCAGCGAAGGTCGCGAACGAGCAGTTCCTTAGGTCGCTGCCAAACCCTTAAGTCGCGAAGCTTCCTTAAGTCGCTGAAGTCCTTAGGTCGCGAAGATTGCTTATGTCGCTCAGAATTTCTTATGTCGCTCGGAATTTCTTATGTCGCTCAGAATGATTGCTATGTCGTTTCTTCCAGTAGATCGCTGAAGATTTCTTATGTCGCGAACGACATTCCAGTTAGGTCACTGAAGCTTAGGTCGCTGATTTTCTTATGTCGTTATTTCTTAAGTCGCATTGTTTTTGTAAGTCGTTTGTACTATTTGTGATGTAATTTTTCTTAAGTCGTGTGAAGTGTTGTAACGTGTGTTGAGTTGTAATTTCCTATAAATAGGGGTGTGTTGTCATTTGTAAAAGGAGTTGATTTTTGAATAAAATTTGGTTTGTGCTTTGTGCCACCATTAAAATTGGAAGTTGAGTGTTATCTCCTTTCTCCATCTTCGGATATTCGAGTGCGCCCGAATCAACGAACTTGAAGCCGATTCACGGAATCTCGTGCGCGAGATCAACGTCGAAGAATCGTAGATCTTCTAACACGGTATCGTGCGCGATCAACGTGTTGAAGATAGCTAGAATCCGGTACCTTGAGAGATCAACGGATTTAAGCACTTGGGTATCTTCAATCCATCGATTCATCTTGTTTCATCGATTCATTTTCCACGAATTCATCAATTCATGAGTTGTGTGATCCTATAGGCTGCGTCAATAAGTAATCATAATTCATTATCCAGTAAGCAAAATAAGTAATCTTTTATTACTATTAACTTATTGAAATAATTTTATTACTTGTAATCCTGAAATATATTTCCGAATGTAATGTTTTGTTTAAATGAAACTTGAGGTAGGAACATCAAGTTTGTTGTTAGTTATAAGCATTTTTTAGTAATTGATCCCTATCAATACCATCTGAATTCTCTGATACCTCTTCATAGTCAGTATGTGTTTTGCAATTGTTGGTATATTTCTGATAGTCCCTTCTCTGTTTTGTAGCTGGCAAAGGGAGCTTCTACCTTGATCGCATTCGGAAGCGGATTGATAACTGTACTAATCTCTTAGGATTCCTTGTTTTCAACGTAGTTGGTGGAGGTACAAGTTACCATCGCAAAGGTATAATTGAATGCCCTCATATATTATAGTTTAATTCAATATTTGTTTAATGAGATTTGGTGTTTATGTAGTTCTTCTATACAAAATCCAATTTGAACTGTAATAACTCTCCTTTAAAAGGTTAATTTAAGTTGTTATATAATATTATCTAGTACAACAATAATGTGGAAAATGAATATCAATGTATTTTATTGTTTACGCTCATTTTGAATTTCTTTATAAACGGACTACTTGCAACTAATTTGTTAGTAAAAATTTCATTTTATGTCATTATCATATTATTTCAAAATTCAGTATTTCTTGCTTATAACTACAATTGCAATTGATATTTAATTCCAAGTAATATTATAAGAAACGCTATTTTTTTTCCCTGTCCTCGTTGATTGAATGATCTAGAACTAATTACAATTAGGATTTCGATTTACATTATATTAAATTATATCTCTATCCTTTATTTAACTAGCATATTTGGAAATACATTAGTATAAACTACATCATTTAAGTTTTGTTGCTTTGCATAAACTACATTACTATAACTAGCACATGACATATTATTGTAGTAGCATTAAATGTGTTGTATCGACAGGCATTTAGTATGCACTAGCATTAAGAGTGCAGTAGCATCTGATCTGACCAGAACTTGAGTTGGATCGCTTACATTAAGTGTTCAGTATCATTAATTGTGCAGCAAGATTGAGTGGCTAGACTGAACTTGAGGGCCTAAAGCATTCAGAAGAAGCAAGCTTAAGTGTGCATTAGCATTAAGTGTGCAGAAGCATCAAGTGTCTAGACTGGAGATGAGGGTCTGAGGCATGTATAGGGTACACTTAGAACATAAACCGGACCAGGTATTCTTGACTGAAGCTTATAGACTGAGTAGCAATTGTATGCATATAATAATATGTAGTAGACCCGAGGCTTGACTGAACCAGGGAGTGCATACAATACGATGCAGCCAGTCAGCTTGGTAGTAGCTTGAAAGCAAGATCTGATGTTCAACATTGTGGGCATGAACAATAGAGACAAAGAAGTAAGAAAAGTGAGCTGCATTAACATTTACTGAACATGGACCAACATGTTTCACGAGCTTGCAACGGAGCAGTGTAAGACAGCAGGCTTCAAAAAAGTATATCTCATGCTTGTGACAGGAACTAGATAGAACCGAGGCAGTGTCAAGTAATATATTAGTTTTTAATTTATTTATATAATACAATTTTAATATATAATATAATTATAGAGTACATAACATATATAATATAATTTATATGAAATTGTGCAATCAATATATATATTATATAATATAAGTTAATGTAACCAATATTTTGGAACTATTACTATTGAGTGTTGAGGTTTAGTGTTCAGTTTTAAGACATGTTATTTAATATTCGATATTTTTTTCAAAGTGGATGCATATTATTTAAAAATATATTTGATCCATAGTATTAACCCTAGATTAATGTAATCTATGAAGGGATTGGCTTTTGTATGCGTAATATATATTAAACAAAAATGACTTTTGTATTCTTAGTCAGCCACTTTAGTAGAAAATGTGTTTCTATGTTCTTAAACATAAACTATAAACTATTCTTAGACAACCACTTTAGGTATACATACATTTACTTTCTCTTCTTATTTCTCCCCTTTTTTGTAATTTCATCTCTAATTCATGCAATCTTACCTTTTAAGATTAAGAATTTTTGTATGGTAGGCTATGAAGTACTATTATACTTGAGAAAACACTTTTGACCTTATAATAGACAAGACTCTTTTGGCAATTTTATAAATAGTATTCTGCATATTTGTTACATATTACTAGTGTTTATCTGAACTTCATTGTGTGTTCATATATCAAAGCGGGTTTGAGCCTGGGCATAATGGGTCTATGAATGAGACGGCTTTTCATCCAACTGAGCCTATTATCGGTTCTTGTAGTAGTAATAAACAGATATACCTTGGAAAGCTTTAGTTCTGCGAATTTGATTTAGTTTGTATATGAACAAATTGCTGTTGAAGAGTGAGGCGAATCTTTATGCTGAAATTTTCATTTGTGAAGCTGCAGTATGTGTTAGTCGGGAATCTAATCTGCATGCTCAGGTTTGTTTTATACTGAATCCATTATGTTGGTTAGTGTTGTAGACGAGCTTGTATCGTGAACTTCGTAATCTTCGTTTAATTAAGGGTTGAGGCATGTTAGTTCTTGATTTTTGCCTTCTAGAAATGATTATTGCGATGATTTTAAGGCATGAGGCAGCAAGTTGAAAGCTAAACTATGGTGAGTCTGTGCGAAATTGTGAAAACCGAGATAGCTTAGAATATTATTTTACTACGGGGTGCTTTGTCAATATAGATCAATGTCCATACGCATATGCACACCCAAGACATATATAAATACAAAAATAAACAGAATCATATATCCACGTGCAGACTATTAATTTAATTGAAAATTTGTGTGTCTTAGATTATAGAGAATATATACAATCATATATTTCATCCCAGTTATTTGGACTTTTGGGCAAGCAGCGCAATGAGGTTCCTGGGAGAATATATACCATGTGAATTTTACTTCTATCTTTTCAAGCTTTTATTTTCATGCAAAAGCACCCAGGAGAATACATAATTCTACTTCAGTCTACTTACAGCCATAGATCGATGCCTGCATACATTTAGAAAGAAAAGACTGCTAAGGTTGTGAACATATTATTGGATATTTTCAAGTATGTTTTCATAATTTTCTAATTTTGTGTTTCTCAATTTAAAATAGAAACTCTAAACCATCAACAGACCCAGTGCCGGCCCAAAGAATTTATTGCCCAAGCCACAGTCGAATTTTGTTGCCCACTGCTACATAAAATTTCAATATTTTTTTTGAATATTAAGTATAAGATAACATACTTAGATTATAACATACAAAATGTTCACTTTCTATTCAAAATACACTGCATGAGGAAGGTTACAATATTCAATTCAAAAAATAAATAAACTAAACATCAACTTTTCATACAAAATAACGAACAACTTTCTTCAAAAAGTTCAAAGAAAAATGCTTCTTCTTGCATTTTTTATTGCAAATTCTTCGATCAAATTGTCATAATTAAGCTTCTCTAAAAATTCACTTTCAATTGAAATCATTGCCAGCCCATTCAGTCGTTCTTGTGACATGCTAGTTCGAAGATAGTTTTTAATCAATTTCAATTTAGAAAAACTTCTCTCCGCGGAAGCAACCGTAGTAGGAATAGTTAACAAAATCCGATAAGCAAGCCATGCACATTGAAAACCGCCTTCTTCTACATAAGAACTTATGAAGTGAAGAATTTCGATCGATTTAACTATTTCTTTAGGTAACATAGTTTGCAAAGCTTTTAAATCTTGAAATAAATCTTTTCCATATATATCATATTGTTCATTGTATTTCAAGTAACTTTCTAAACGAATACAATGTTCCATTAACTCTTCTTTACCAAGATTCATAAACTTTGCTTTCAACAAAAATCCAAAGATATTGTCATGAAGTTCAATTTGTTCAAATCGATCTTTGAATGATGTAAGAGCTTGGTCTATGATATGAATGAAATACGAGACTCTAAAAATTTCTTCCGGCAAACGACTTTCTTCATTACTAATTTCATTATCCTCATCTAATAGTTTTTTTCTACGAATAACTCTTTTCACCTCAAATTTTGGTTCAATACCAACATCGATAGCAAGTTCATTTGCTTCATTCATCATTTCTTCAAACCCATGTTCTCTAAAGCTTTCAAAAAAATCAATAAGTTGTTTTAATCTTGTGATTGCATCCTCTAAATTCATATCCTCATGTTGAAGTGCTTTGCTTACTTGATTCACTTTATTTAACAACTTGTACCAAATACAAAGACTTACTAAAAATTCAAAATTCTCCAAAACATTAACACATAAGCCTCTAGACCGCCATCACAATATCCTCTTTAGATTTGTTTGCAATTTCAATTAAAGCATCTCTTAACATTGATGGTTGAAATCGAATAGCTCTTACACTTTCAACATGACTTTCCCATCGAGTAGCGGATAATGATTTTGGTGTTAAACCTTTCACATATTTTTTAAGAACATCCCACCGATGAGTAGATCCCGAAAATAATGTATAAACTAAGATAATGGAAGTATTATCTCAAGAATAACCGGTGTGCAATCCGGTGTTCACTTTTTATAATAATCGACATTTGTTCTTTATGACTTAAATCCGGTGTGCAATCAAGAATAACCGACAAATATTTTGCTTTTAAGATCTTGGTTATTATTTTGACTTTGATCTCATTCGATAATAGAAGTATTATCTCATTTTGAATCTTATGACTAAGATAATGATGTTGAATTTCTTTATCTACCACACGACGAAGATGATCTTGCATAATCGAATTAAATTTTGCAAGAAACTCAATAAATTGGCAGAAAAGTCCATTATTTTTTTCATATATCTTCTCATTGCTTCCACAAAAAGGTAAACTATTCCTACAAAGTATTTTCACAACTTCGATTATCCGAATTAATATCATCTTCCAACGAACTTTCTCCTTCTCAATTTGAGCTTCCATTTTTTTATCAACCGTTGCTTTCAAGTTTAGTCCCTTTTGCAAATCAACCCACTTCACAACATTTTCACAATGTTCCGGATTAGTTTCATGCTCTCTAAGTTTGTGTGGAAGGTTATGCCAATCATCAATTCCATCTTCCGACAATTTGCTTGCCATTAATTTATTTTTAAATAGCTTGCAACAAAAACAAAATACTTTATTCAATGTATTAGAATATATAAGCCACTTCCTTTTATGTTCCTCACCATTTGGAAAACGACGAATATAATGCTTAGATGAAAAACTTCTACTTTTCCCAAACTTTATGACGCTTGGAAATTTGTCATTTTTTTAAGGATTTTGATTGGGCCCCTTTGAACTATTATTATTCTTTTAGCATCATTAATAGGTCCCCATAAACCCGGATCATGATCCACATCAACATCTTTGTTCAAATCAAGCATGCTTTCTTCATTCACATGTTCTTCACGATTATCATTGTTTGTTTCTTCATCAACAATTTCATTCACATAAACATCTTTATTGATATGAATTTCATGATCTTTATATGTTTCTATAACAGCGTCAACGTTTTCATCAATAGCTTCACTTATTTCTCTGATTTGACTTGAAACAATTGAATGTTGTGCTTTTGCATTGAATAGTTTAGAAATTAAACCTACTAATGATGTAGATATTGCATCTTGACGTTGTTTCAGTCTTCTATTATAAGCACCGGAGTTTTGCTTTCTATTTCTCACCCGTTTCTTATCGTCTTCTTCTTTTCTATCCACTATCTAATAACATAATTAAATTAAATTAAATTAAACAATAAAAAACATCAAAAAATATTATATTTTATGGACTTGACTGAAAGTTTGATGAAGAGTGCAGCTAGAAGAAACTCAGTATAGAATTTTGTCCTCGTTGCTTGGCGAAATGAAATTTGTGAGTTTTGTGTAGTCGTATTGGTATTTTTGTGTTTCTACTGTATTTTATCCTTGTCTTAAGATTGTCAACTGGCTTGGACTAATGAAATGCAAACAAAACAACTCAGGTTTTTCCTTATATTTTTAAAAAATATATAAATCTTGTTTTCAATTCTCTCTTCGTTTAAGTTTCGAAAAGTAAATCAAACTAGCATTCAGTTCAATTCTTATTTTTTAATCCTCTCGGTTTCTTCTTGAAGAGCATTTGTAGCATGTAGGATATGTTACAACAAAATGCAAGAAGGTATTTATTCATTGAATTAAACCGTTGTGCGCAAAATTTGCATTAATGTCTACAACAGAAATGTGAATATAATTCTGTAACCTGTTCCATCCTCTTTATAAATGTTAAAATAACGTCAAAGGATTATTGATGGATTTTAGCATGGTTTCATTAAATCCGTAAATCGTCTTTAAATGTTATTTTAACGTTCTCAAAAAGTTTAAACAGAATTGAATTAAAAAATTATTAAATTAGGTAGTGAGTGAGTGGCCTATAATTGAAGAACAACATCAAAAAACTTATTACAATTGCATTCCAAGACACGAAACTAAATGTATTCCAATTTCCAAAACAACTAAGTTTAAACCTAATTTAGAAAAAAATGCCAACATATGAAGAAGAAGAAATGTTGAGTCACAGCCACACCTTCAAACATTAAATTCCATTTTCATAAAGGAGAAAAAATCACGCCCTTTTATCTAAGAACAAAATACATATCAAAACCTAGACTAAATCTAAAAAAATAAAAGAAACGAATGCATAAAAAAGAAAGAGAAGAAATGACTACCATATATTTTCTATAATTGGTGGCAGTGGTATCACCAACAATTCCAAGCGAATTGGAGATTTAGATTGCTGAAGCCTGGAGTTGTCGCCGACAACTGTCTTCTCCTGTTTTTGGTATCTCCTGTCGCCGACAACAATTGGAGATTTAGATTGCTGAAGCCCTAATATGTTATCTCCTGTCGTTGACAACTTTTGCTGCGGCCCTGTATTTTTTTTTTTGCCCTAAGCCTGGGGGTTTGCCCCAGCCCATGGGTTTGGTGGGCTTCCCCCCAGGCCGGCCCTGAACAGACCCAAGCCCCAACCAATATTTTCATGTGCTTGGGTTAGTTTTACGGTAAACCAATATCATGCGCTCAGGTTAGTTTTACGCTAAACCGATATTTTTTGTTTTTTGTAGATGGTTTACATTAACCATTTTAGTTATTGCTTTTCTTCAAGCTTATGGCGTTTTATCTTGCATATAGGTGTTTGTTATATTGTTGTAAACGTAATTAACTATGGTCTTAAAAATTAAATAAAATAGAGATGCTATTGGATTAACTAAGAAGAGCAGTATTGACTGTTATTTTGAATGTAAATAATTTTTATTTTTAGATCTGCTCAATACTTTCCAAATATGTAATCTAACTAACTATTATAAGCATTGTAGCATGCATGTATTATACCATATATGATATGCTATGTTTCAAGTTTTGAATTTATAAAGTGTTGGTAAAAGACATTACACTCAAACTGAGATATGTGTGCATAAAACCAGGTTTCTGAACAAAGCATGTGTCATCCGAAACCCATCAACAGACCCAACCCAAATGGGTCCATCATCGACCCATGGACCCTCTACACGGTGCAGCCAGTGGAAGACCTGAAACATGTCCTACAGGTCCTACCTATCTAGTCAATGGGAATCATGCCAGCAATAGTCATCAGCCAGCACTCCTTCCCTGTCCTTTTGATGTCATAGCTCAAACTATTGGCAATGACTTCCTTGCCAATAGGTATTTTGCATCCTTTTTGTGTTATAGCCTATACTAATGCCAAAATTACTAGATTCATTATTATTATTCTATTAAATGTGCTAATTTGTCTTGTAGTACACACTATAAATAAAGAATGAGTTTGTATTAGAACTTGATACAACCCTCTATGTTTCTCTTCATTATATAATATATTATCTTCTTAATGTAAAAGAGAATTCTACTTCTTCCAGATACGCTAACTGCAATGGCCTATTAGCAGTGGAACTACTAAACGAACTCACGACATCAGGAGTTCCACTAGACAACCTGAAGAAGTACTACAACTGGGCTATAATGCAGTTCGAAAATACACTTCTAGTGCATATATGATCATGTCGAAGAGACTATCTGCAGACTCCACCGAGCTTCTTCAGTTTGCAAGCGGATTTACTAGCTTTGTTAATGGTAGTTTTTATTAGGTGGTACACTTGTACTATGCACACGCTACAAGTTATTAGTGGTAATGTTGTCATATTAGATGAAGCAATTGCACATATATTGACAAAGCTTCAGGTATCGTTGTTTATTTTATCAATGGTGTTATTTCTTTTCATTTTTTTTTGCTGAAATGATATAAATATAATGCATCAAAACCAAATTCTTATTATGCATGGGTGTCACTAAAGTTTGTATCTTCTGTGTATTGAAGATCAGATGAATTAAAGTTTATAAAGAATTTAACTAGTTTCCTTGTCATGAATAAAATAAGTTTTCTTACTATTTGCGTTATGTGCTTTTCTATTTAGCCATCAATGTCAGTGGTTTATACTGTATAAACGTTCTTAATATCCTAGCAGTTTTTAATAGTAGTAGTAGTAGCAATTACATTCTTGAACTATTTTATAACTATGTTATATGCATATACATATGAATACGCATACGCATACATGTATCAGAACTAATTATACACTTTATATTTATTTTGGAACTTGCATTGAAAATCTTCGTTACTTACTAGGTGGGAAAAAAATCCTTTCAGAACTAATTAGCGACTCAGGTGGTCAGGCAGCCAGTGCTGAGCAAGGGAGTGGCAGGCTGAATTAGCTCAAGTGGCAATTGAGTTGATTGCCATAAGTAGTAGGAACTTAAAACAAATTTCTAGCATGTGCATTTATTTTGAACAACTCAACATTTTCTCACATAATCTCAACTTTATAATGCAACTTTATAATGCATTATGTGTGCGGGTGCAGCGCAGTGGAAAGGAGGCTTGGATTCTGGTAAAAAAACTCAGGTTTGATTCCTACCATGCACTTCTCTATCCTATATAAATTTACCAGGGGTATTGGGGCTTGAATCAGCGGACGACTTTACTATACCCTCCTCAGGAGTTTACCGGCCCGCCGGGTTTTCCTGGATTTTCAAAAAAAAATACTTTATAATGCATTAATTTTGCAATAGTTCTTCAATTGGTGTCCAAATTTCGTTATAATGATTTTAATTTACACCGATTGTGACCACTTTTGGTATAGCAAGTTCCTTAGCAGCAACTGATGTTGCTGCTCTCACATTAAGATGGACAGATAGAGCAGCGATAGTAGCAGCAACTCTCCTCACTGAACTAAGTTTAATAATAATAATAAACAATAGTTTGAATAAATTAACTAAGTTTTATAAAAATTAAATACGTTTATAAAAATTAACCAAGTATTATAAAAATTAACAAGTTTATAATAATAATAATAAACTAAGTTTGATAAAAAATTAGCTAAGTTTATAATAATAATAATAATAATAATAATAAACTATATTTTGATTAAAATTAACTAAGTTTATAATAATAATAATAATAATAATAAATTAAGTAAGTCAACTAAGTTTTATAATTAATAATAATAATAACAATTATAACAAAAACTAAGTCTATAAAAATTAACTAAGTTTTATAAAAATTAAATAAGTTTACAATAATAATAATAAATTCACTTAGTTTATGGAAATATATAGGTTTGAGATAATTTATAAAAATTAACTAAGTTAATAAAGTTTTAAGTTTGAGATAATTTATAAGTTTAAGTTAATTAAAATATAAGTTATGACATTTTAAGTTTTAGCATTTCGGATAATTTATAAGTTTGAGTTAATATAAATACTGTTATAAATAAGTTAACCAAGCTTTATAAAAATTTAACTAATTTTTATAAAATTTAACTAAGAATTATAAAAATTAAATAAATTTATACAAATTAATTAAGTTTTATTAGAATCTAACTAAGTTAACTAAGTTTTATAAAAGTTAAATAAGTTTATTACAGAAATTACCAAGTTTTATAGAAATTTAACAAAGTTAACAAAATTATATTAAAATTATTTATATTTAATAGAAGTTTAACTAAGGATGTTTGACAAACCTTAAATATGTAAAGCACTTTCATAATCATTTGTTAACTGTTAAAATTGTCTATAGGTAATTAGCTTTTTCGGAGTAAAGACCAGCTGCAGCAAAGAATTGTGGACAATCAAGTTATGAACATGGCTGTAATTGTTATATATATTATACCATTTTGTTAGTACTAGTTGTGTAAACTTGTTTATGAACGGTTATAGATTTTATGTGAATTTTCTCATTTTGTTGAAAAACTATTATCGAAATGGTTATGGATATCATATTTGATTATGTGGTTAACGTGTTTTTTCAATTATTTGAATATGATGATTATGTGATTGATTGACTAATTGTTGGTTTGAATAAGACGATTATGTGGTTTAATGTTGGTTTTAATATGACTATTATGCGAGTGATTGCTTAAAACGGTACAAGCCATTAACAGGAAACGGTAGCATGTAAAGTATGTTGCAAAACAGTCAATAACTTTTAGTTGTGTTTTAAAAAACTACATAAATAAATGTAAACCGCTACAAAAATACAATGTAGCAAGGTACAAATGCTACAAAAAATGTATAGTAGCAGAAAAATCCGCACCAGAAAACCCAAGAATGATGCAAGTAAAAATGCTACTAAAAATGTTAACTTTGGTGGCAATTGACAAATGCTACAGAAATAAACTTTTGTTGCGTTTGTAAAACCCTACAATATGTCAATTTTTGGTAGCGTTTTTCCAATGCTTCGAAAGGAATTTTATGGTGTAATGATGTGAAATGGATTATACAATTTCATGGTGTGCTGAAGAGCATTATGAGCGACCGAGACTCGTTGTTCAATGGGTTTTGGAAGAACTTACAGGAGGCGTTGGGTACCAAGCTACATCTTAGTACAGCTTATCACCCTCAAACTGACGGCCAAACAGAGAGTGTGAATATTTTATTTGAAGGTCTCTTGCGAGCTTGCATTCTTGATTTCAGAGGCTCGTGCGATGATCACTTGCATTTAATAGAGTTCGCATACAATAAAAGTTATCAGTCTAGTATTGGTATGACACCATATGAAGCATTGTGTGGCCGATTGTGTAATGGCCCTTCATAGTGGTGGGAAGCAGGCGAGAAACTGATACTTGGGCCGGATATGGTTAGAGAGACCTTAGAAAAGATAGAGATCATTCGGTGAATAAAAGCTGCATAGGATAGGCAGAAGAGCTATGCTGATAAAAGGCATAGAGATTTAGAATTCTCCATCAGAGATATGGTATTCATGAAGATTTCTCCCTTAAAGAACGTTATTCGGTTCAATAGTAGAGCAAAGTTTGCACCGAAATTCGTTGGTTCTTTCCGATATTAGAGAGGATTGGGAACCTTGCTTATAAAAGTTGACTTGCCTCAAAGAATGGCGGGAGTGCACAATGTCTTCCATGTCTCCCATTTGAGGAAATTTGTGCACGACTCAGGCGTAACTATCGCACCGGATCAGCTTCATGACATCGAGATTGTGATAGAGTTAGGGTTATGCCCTAGGGGCAATTATGTAATTTGTCACATATATCTAACTCGTTGACCAATCTTGTTCGAAATAAAGGCATTTTCTTTCTATTATATACTTGATATAATGTGGTTATATTAATTAATAAATTTAATTAAAAGAAAAATATATTTAACAGAAAATCCATAAATGACATGTTTGTGATAGTAATTACAATTAGTTGTAATCATGAGTATTGGATCACATTGTTACAAAACACATCATTTTAAATGTTCCTAGTCAAGATGCATCGACACTGGATATCGATGTATCCGTTGAGACTAGAGTACGTAATGCTCTCCAAATGTTGGGTAGTGTATTACTCATGACTATTGGGGGCACCTAAATGTTATGTACTGATAGTTATTGGATAGCTATAGAATAACTCATTCGGTAGTTTTCTGTTGGTTAATATAACTAAGGTCAAACAGAAAATATCGATATGACTAATTTTCACAATTCTTTCGACTTGAGAATATTGTCAACCTTCAATATGAAAAACTCTGCTTTGATTATAGTCAAATCATGGAACGACATCCATCGAGTGATTATAGTTGGGTCGAGTGGAAGTATTGGAAGAAAGACACTATTTAAGAGAGGATTTGTCACTTCAGTTATATGAGGTTAGTATCATGGTGAACTCAAGTCAACCTAAAGTCAAAATCTCTGGCCAGAGTAGTACGGTTAATAATAATTGTTATTGTTGAACCAAGGATTTTGTGTTTGGACTATAGAGTTGAATATGGACAATATTGGAATTTTGACCATTACCAAATTCCATAAATCTAAAGTGATATAGTTTTGACGAAGAGAATTGGTGTATATAAATGTCACTAACGGGTAACGCTTATTAAATTAAATAAGAATTTACTGAAAATGAATAAGCGATAAATTTGGCCATAATGTCACACCACTTGCTAAGTGACGTGTGAACGTTAACATTCGAATAGTTCGGTGTTAATTGATGACCAAATTTACACCCGAGTTACACAACTGAAATGATGAATTCCCTTAATACCGAATGATTTAATCAGCTTATAATTGTTATAAATAAATTAAATTAATTAATATTTATGAAATATTAATTATAAAATTTGAATATGGTTTGAGAAATAAAATTGTTATATATTTATAATAGTTATAAATGTACCAATCGATATACGATATCGATAAGCGATTAAATTAGATTTAATTGCATAACATTTTGGCTTGGGCTTAAATGGGTTTAAAGCCCATCATTAGGGCTACAAATTTTGGTTTTGACAAGTTATTGGAGGTGGCTAAAATTTAGGATTAGACCTAGAGATGGATGGCTAAGATTAAGAGAGAATAGGTAATGAGATTGTCTTAATATCTCTCCTGTACAAGGCTATATATATATATATATATATATATATATATGGATCTCTAAACCCTTAATCAAAAACAACTTTTGGCTGCCATAATTATCAAGTTTTCAGGCCGAAATTAATCCCCATATCAGTTCTAAGAATCTCAAATCAATTCAAGTTAAGTAAAAGCACTATTTGATAGAAAAGGTCGACGATTCCAAACTTGCAATCTAACGAATCGAGCATAACTAGAGAAGGGAATTCAATGATCCAAGTGGACTTAAAGGCGTCATCAATTGGTATTTTATTTATATGTTACAGTAATCATATCATATTTTATGATTTAGTATTGATTAATCCCAAATCTGTATATATATTAATGTTGTATATCTAGTTAGGTGAGATTTTCGTAGGTATATGTAGTTGTCACAAATTAGTTTGGTTATGTGCATGGTTATATTATTGTGTGTTATAATTTATGTATAAACAAATCTAATTTGCTGTAAAAAATTAAATTTTGTCATTATTAATTAATTTATGTGTATTTATATATAAATTTAAATATAGACTAATGTATATTTTAAACATATAATTACATATATGTATATTTATAATTTATAAATAGACTAGAAATTTTCCTTACACCTATTTATACATAATATGAATTATCAAATTCGAAAATAAATTTTTTATATATATAAATTATTTTAAATTATTTGTATTGATTATTTAAATTGTTTATTATATTTAAAATAATTATTACATTGAAAATTTGATTTTATATTTTTTAAATTACTACATATATGCAGTAACCCATGGAAAAAATTTCAGAAATTTTTGTTAATATTTAATATTTTTAATAATTAAATTACTTCGGTTGAACATTTCTTTTATTTATTAAAAATAATATTTTATTTCAAAAAATCATGGAAATTTTTTTGAACCTGTATTTTATGATCCTAAATTTTTGAAAATTTTAAATTTTTATTTTTTAATATTTTTTACTTATTATGATCAAAACTATTTATTATATATACATATAATAATGATAAAATTATAAAATTATTATTTTATGTTTATTATGTTAATTTCAATCTGAAATAATTTTAAAATATATATATTTATATTTTAAGTATTTGAATGTAATTAATTATTCATATATATACATTTTATTTAACTTTATATATATATAATTTTAATTATTATATATATATATATGTATAATTTTATATGTTTAATTACGTGTATATATATATTTATAAAAATGTTTTAAATTATATATATATACTTAATTTTGAGATTTTTAGTTATAAAATATATTTTAAATAAATGTATACGTATTTATATAAATACACTTTGCATTATAGATTTATGCACATATTTAGACAACATACAATACATACGAAATGAGCTAATGTGTCTGTTGCGATGTAAATCCCAACATCTATATACGGGCATGTTATACCCTTCACGGATTATTATGTTACACATGCACACACATATGTATATGTATATGATACATGTATATATATAAATTAAATCATTCAAATTAACTTTGCATTACAAAATATTTAAATTTAAATAAAACACATGATTTTATTTAAAACAAATTTAGAATTGTTCTAAATGAAAGACTTTATAGGCCCAATAAAGATCCAATAGGATATATAAAAAAATTTGAAATACACCCACCACTACCGTTGTGGGTTGGCCTAGTTCCAACAGATTGAACCAGAAACTTCAAGACCTCGTAGGCCGGTTTGTATTGTCAGACGCGATACAAAATAGCTTAGGAGGAAGATGGTGGAGTTGGTGAAAGTTCAGTGAGGCGAAAGTGAAGGCAATTGCACATGGGAAACCGAGGAGAGTATGAGGGACACACATCCGGAGCTCTCCACATGGTAAGGCCTATTGGTTATCACATTTTACTTTCACTTTCGATATCATATAGTATAGTTTAGTATTCCACGTGCTATGATAGGTTTACCTATATTATTGATTGCATGGTTGCATGTTTGACATGTTTGATGTGTACGTGATTGTTAAGCATTCGGGGTAACTATGATTGGTTTTCTGTGTTTGTTTGGAGATTTCGGGGGCGAAATTCCTAAAGGGAGAAGAGTGTAACGACCCATGTTTTACGTACAAAGGATTGTAAAATATTTTTGTTTTATTCGTATGAGGTCGTGTGACTCAAAAATTTTGAAAAGTGACTCTTAGTGACATTTTTCACATCTATGATTATTTCTGAATTTTTATGTGACAATTTTGACTCTGAAAATCTTGTTTGGACTATGATTTTTGATAGGAGCCAAATTAGGGTATCAAACCACTTCTATTTCTTCAGGATAATGGTTTTCCATTCTATAGGGTGGTCATAATAGAAAAATGGATGTATTGTTTGAAAGTTATGGAAGTTTCAATTTTTGACTGTTGTTGGCCAACTTTACTGGGTAGTTAACTAAGCCCGTGCTTAGGCCCACAAACCCACTTCGAATTTTGTGCTAATAGGAGGCTGTAGGAATTGAGCTAAGTCATTTTCTTATTCTCCAAAATAGATTTAAACCTCCATTAACCCTAATTTCATTAAAAAAATCACATCTTTTCCTTACTAACCGTAGCCAAATCATTGATTAGAGAAGAGATTAGCATATAGAAGCTTGAGATTATCATTTCTATCGATTTGGGCCTTTCTTTCTTGTTGTCCACTTCAGATCTAAGGAAGAAAATTAGTACTATATGTATTTGGTGAGTGGTTCTTGACCTCTCACTCATCTATACTTGTTTATATAGTTAAAATGATTTTTTTAAACCGTTTTTGGATCTAAATGGTTTTCTAACTTTAACCACTTGTTTATGTATGTAAATGACTAGAATTACGAGATTTTTAAATGATTTTAGAAATGGATTTTGTAAACTATTAACACATATTCACTTGCTAATGTAATCTCTATCACTCATATGCATATGTTAGTGTAAAACTTGGATTTTGGGCAAAACTTGTTGATTATCATATCTTCATATATTGATTGTATGAATGGACGTATATGCATGTTATTCCATGATTGTATGTTTGTGATTGATGTTGTTTGTTAGTGTTTTGGATGTTAGGTGGATAGGTTGAGAAATCGGGCAAATCAGAGGCAAAACTAGTCGAAATTGGATGAGACTTGGAAGGCAGAAGCTGGAGCATAGGTGGAGCTCGTAGTTCAAACCGCGAGCCCTAATTTATTGAGTATAGAAGTCGGCACCGACATTAGAGGTCGGTACCAACATCTGTGGCCCAATTCGGCAGCGATTTGGTAGAGAGGTAGATGTCAGCTAGTAGGGGTGTTCCAAGGTGATGGACTAGAATTTGGTTAAGTACTTGAGGCTATGACGACTTGATTCTAGGATTTTGACTTAGGTGTTTGGAAGACATGAAGACTTGAATTAGAGTAGAGAAGTCGGGGTTCAAGCACCAAGACATGAAGCACTAGAGGTAAGAAGTGGGATGGAAGAAGAGTTGGCCATTAGTTGGTTAAGTATAGAAGTCAGTGCTGACCTCTTGAAGTCAATACCGAGTTCTCATCCTTGGTCCTATAGGGACCAAATTTCCGGAGTATGGTTCTGGAGTTCTAGAGGTCATGTTGGAGGTGTTGGCTTGTTCATATGATGATTGACAACGGTACAACAACATGATGAAAGTTAGAGTTTTTGAATAGTAACTTGATGACGAATGGAGTTAGGTTTCGAAGATAACGACTCGATGAAGAAAGGAGTCATATAGTGGGGAAAGTAGAATGGTTCCTCAAGAATAACGTCTCGAAGAAGAAAGGAGTCGTTAAGTGGAGGAATGAAGAATGGTTCCTTCAAGATAATGGAAGTTAAATGGAGCAAAGGAAGGGCTCAGATACACGTACAAAGGGATCGTTGATACTCGAAGTGTTTTCTCCTATACTCAAAGCAGGGTTATCGTGAGGACACTCATAAGTAATGAAGAATGGCTAACCCAGATTGGAAGAATGGATGCGTGTACCCTGGACCAAAAAAATGGGTCTAGTATCTACTTTATACTAAAGAGAGTACAATTGAAAACTGGGATTTCCATTAGTCCCTAGCAGAAGAATGATCATACGAGTTATTATATATCCAGTGTACATTGAGTGATGGTTAGTATTGTTTGATGGATGTTGTTTGTTATGGTTGCTTCACTAGACACCTGCCACTCTAGGGTTGTCATCGGAGATAGGTAGTGGAGATAGGGATACCTAGACACCCTTTATAACACTTGGTTGTGTTATACCTTTATGATATATAGAGTAGCATATTATGTTAGTATGTGCTAACTCTTTGGTTGCGGGGACAGGTTCGGTAAGAATTATTTACCTTGCCCCTTACTATATCGGCTTGTGTAGTATTTTGAGATTCATTTACTACTCATACCAGATTGTTGTCTGACTCGAGGTTTTATGCTTTGCTTCTTATTATCTTGGGTGCTCTTAAATGAGTAGACTAGATAGCAACTCTAGGTGCGATGCGACAGTTGTGCAAAGGACGAGCAGGATGGAGCTATCTCGTATTATATATGGATTTCTATGCTTATTCCATTGTGCAACACTGCGGAGCCTTGCCAGTGTTCACCTATTATTAGTAGTATGAGACAGTTATTTGAGTTTACTTCTATTGTATAAACTCCATTTCATGATGTATAACTCTGTGGATTTATACTCTGATATTTGGATCACTTAGTTATTACTGTTTCTCATATTTTACATATGTGATATTATATTTTATTCCATGCGTTGTGAGATATACTATAGGTTTTGTGATGCTTTATTTTCATTTTAAACGTTGATGGTCGCTCTGCATCGATCGGCACAATAGTAACGCACTATCTTATGTATATTGGGTGCCGGTGGTGTAGGGCGGTTGTCACAATTTATTTTCACATTCAGTGCTTATTTAACTTTTCTTCCTTTATTTCCAATTATTATCATTCATTGTACTTTTTATTTTAATTTTCTAATTCCTCCTGGTGTGAATATTGATACATATTTTTGTTGCATTAGTTATGTGATTTCCTTTAGGGTTTAACGCGATTATATATGTTTACGCATTTAGTTTCTTTTGTTTCTCTTTTATCTTCCTATTACATTCATCCTTAACTAGGATATTTCTTCATAATCTAATTTATTGGAACCTTCCTAATAATGTTTCCCGTTATATTTTTCCATAAATTTATCTAAATAAGCGTTTTGCGTTGATTAAAATTATACAATTCCCTTTTTATTTTGGGATAGACATTGTAAGCTACGGAGTGAAAATTCCCTACCTTACACATCTCAATCCTTTTTCTTTCTAACTACATTCTTTGTCAAATCAAACACCGCACTTCTTAATTTAAATAAAAGATTAGATAAATATAAGTAATTTGAACGGGCTACATACCCAACAGATTAGAATACAGAATTTTCACATTTCACGGGAATTAGTATTAATTTAATTCATATTAACACCCTTTAATCCAAATATAGATCTGAAATAAATTCAACATTAAATCAAATGGTAGATCTGAAACAATTCCACCTTCAATTCATATTCAATTACCAATAATTTGAAACAAATTTACAGATCAGGGTGCAATTTAAAATTCTATTCCATCTTTTCTAATTTACAGAATATGTATGCAGTGTTTCATACATTTAAATTTAAGCCTACAACTATAGATCTTTTAATTAGGCATAATAATCAAACAAAATCCAACGAAATAAATAACAATGCTATAAATAATTTACATAATTTTCTCACTTATAGTTTTAAGCTTTCCAAACTTTCAGATTTAAATCTGATCCTCTGATTTAATAGCTTTCCCTTT
Organism: Allium fistulosum; assembly: GCA_030737815.1. Taxonomy (NCBI): domain Eukaryota; kingdom Viridiplantae; phylum Streptophyta; class Magnoliopsida; order Asparagales; family Amaryllidaceae; genus Allium; species Allium fistulosum. The sequence continues at coordinate 1,283,146,194 of CM060903.1, read as the reverse complement.
TCAATTCAAGGCGTATGTATAAAAAGAAATATATAGAAAGTTAGAATCATAAATCTGAGAAGAGAATTGAAATTTAAAGGAAAATATAGATTTATTATAGTAAGATTTACCTTGTTATTGCGCAACGCTAATTCGTACGTTCTTCTCTTCTTCTTATTTTTCTTATTTTCTGATCTTCTCAAATTTATATATTTACAATGTTTTATTTAGGGGAGAAAGTAGAGGAGAGAAAATGGCAGAGCTTCGTTGCGTGCATCAGAAAATATGAGAAGAGGATGAGGGCTTGGATGTGTATTTATAGACGTTATGATCAATCGTACACGTCGGTTAAAAGTTATAAAATCTGGGTCGTTGGTCGAGGTTCAACCTCAGCCTTTTCGACTCCAATCGGTTGACCGTCGATCGACTACTATAGGTCGACCACCCCTTATCCAGGGTCGACCGGTACGATCTAGCTGATTAATTATTTGTTTCCTAATTTTATTTTCAATTATTTTCGTTTTGATTTCTTTAAACATTTGTAACTTCTTTGTTTGAACTTCGTTCGCAAAACTCCAAATATGAAAATTACTCAAAAAATCAGAATGAACGCAATGACGCAAGTTTTGTGGTCAAATTCCACTGTTTGCACAAATTTCCTTTTTGGCGCCTAACTAATTAATTAACATAAATTTACGGGTTGTTACATCAATTCTGCAAATATGAAAGGAGAGAAAAAAATGATTATACGATGCAAAACCAATAATAAAAATTGAAAAAAGGTGGTTTAACAGTTTGGGACCTTCTAGAGATTGCAATCAAAAATTTTATTGCTACATTAACATTTTAGGTAGCAATGATAGTACCCAGGGTTTTTTTTCTTGCATCACCGTCTTGAATATCCATGAAGGGCTGCTTTTAAAAAAAATTCTTAAAAAAGAAAAAGAAAAATAATCAGTTTATACGGTGAATATATATTATATGAGAAAAATACAAACTTTGGAGTTTTTCATACAAAATATGTAAATCACAAAGTTCTGCTTGTTTGTCAACAAATCAATAGGCAAAAAAATTATATTTCATTCTTTCAAATCCATAATCGTGCTAAAAAGGATAATGATCGTTTGAAACTAGCTAAACTTTTGAAAAAAAATTAAAAAAAAGGTTAAATTAATGTACTTACACTAGTTTTATGGGTCTTCTTCTCAATCAACCCCCAACCATTACATATAGAATATTGAATGATTTTAGTATTTTATTAGAATTGAACTCCATTACTTTTCAAATAAGAAAGATTCTTTAAAGGTAGAAATGTCGCTATCATCTTTAAAGGGGACATAGCAAACTAATCAATTATGTGTCTAAAATGAGATTTCTAAATTACTTTTATATGTGTGTGTAACGACCCGCTTTTCCGTACAATTCAAGCTGACAGTAAACCACACATGTCCAACCCAAATTAAACAGAAAGACAGATAGTTAAGGGAAAGAAAGAAGAAAGAAGAAGAGAAAAGAAACCAAAAACAACACAGAATCTCACAATCGCAGCGGAACAACATATAATATAAAATCAATGATCTTTACAAAAGAGGAACTGTTATATACATACATCCATCAGAGTATAACATCACGGTTATCATCCTAGATAGTTATAACATCCCGTCCTCACAATTGCTGATAATTTCAATAACAAAGCAGCTGAAAATAAACATATACGAGAATGCGACTAAAAGACCTCCAACTCGCCTCCTAAGCTCCAATGCATCCAAAACAATCTGTAAATATGCTCGGTCTGACTCGAGCATTATAATAAAATAATACCCGAGTCAATCTGCAAAACCAGCGTGAAAAACACACCCAACTGGATTTTTAAGATATAAAAACCTTTGAAAATAAAGGTATCTCGTAAGACCACGTCGCACATAAACACGGACTGTTTTTACCTTACGGTAACCAAACATTTCATATGAAATCCTCTAATATTATAATAGTGTCTAATATACAAGTACTTATTAATCATAGCCGAAATTGTTACATTTATTAAATTCCAGCATACTAAGTTCTACAACCAAAACCAAAGGCTCGTATTAGAGAATGGATTCCAACCATAAAAGGGTAAGGGTCTACCCACCAAATCCGTACACCTCTAGATAAAATGTACGGGATGCTACAACACGTTGCACCTTTGCTACTCAGGACTGGCACTACCCCCTTCTCGAGTAGCACCGAATATGATCACCCTTTGGTTGCAATCAACAACCACACAATGGGATCCCGAAGCATACATGAATATCACTTTAGATTTGGAATGATCATACCCTACTTGGGTGCGACCCACTTACCCTGCCGCATATCCCTGCTTTATTCATTTCCCGGGTGTGAGGCTTGAAGAGGCCACGCTCTTACCATTTCATCCTAGCAAACAATCTTGGAATGCTAATATTACCCTCCAGGCAACCAATGCAATACTAGCATTCATACATACAAGTTTGCTCTGGGACTGAACGAAAAGCTTGAGAACTCTGTCTCCAATTCCATCATCTTAAAGATGTCTTCACTTCGAACTCTTGAGTTGGATCGAAGTGGTTTTCTAATAACATATCTGATCCCGGTCTCTTCGAAACAACATTCAACAGTTTTCGGTAAACTCAACCTCGATTCTTTAGGAAATAAATAGTCAAAGATAAGAACGTAGATCACCTCCTAACTATTAGTGAACAGATTTCCTTATCATTATCCTAGAAGAACGAAACAAGATTTACACGTACAGTACAGCATCATCAGAGATGAATGTGCCACATAACTCATGTGCTTCTCCTAGATATTTCCAACGTTACTTTTGGGTCCAAATTCTGATAGTCGGTTATTTAAGTCGAATAACAAACATTCGATCAGGGATTTAATTCCATAGGGAAAACCAACATTGGCGAAACACCAAGCAACACTAAGCCTTCTTAATTAATCTTTTCATTAACTAAAGTCATCTTGTAAATGCTTGCATCAAAATACTTTTACAAAGATATATTCACAACCCTTATATTTCAATACTTAGAAAATATCCATATACTTATCTCAACGGTATAAATATATTCAAACACTGAGGAAGATCTCCTTTTTACCAAATTCTATAATCATTTATAAACTCCATTATAAATTTCTAAAATCCTTTATAAACCATTTATAAATTATTCTCAAGTCATTTATAAACCCTTTATAAAACCAGGCAATTATTTAGAAATTCTTTTTATAAATCTATAAACCCATTTCTAAAATTTTTTTATAAATATCCATCTATTTATAAACCTCTTTACCTTGTAAATAATCTTCCTTTAAATTTTCAAACCATTTTATAAGCTCCTCTTATAAAAATCCAAGTTCGTTTACAAAACTCTATTTATGAATCTAAAAAACATCATAAATAAATAAATATTATTAACTTTTAACCGCTTAAAAATAATAATTAATAATTCCAACCATTATGGATAAAACAATCGTAAATCTTTACCATATAAATAATAATAAATTACCAAAAAATTATTATTAATCGTTATTGCTAATTTCAAACCATATTAATAATTTAAATGATTAACCTTTCAAAATTATTTAAATATTTATAAACAACTTTAAGCAATATTAACATGAATAGCAAACTTTAAAACATAATATATTTTCTTGATAAATATTGTTTCTTAAATCTTCAACCCAATTATTTCCATATTTATAAAACTACATTTAAGAATCTCTTTCCATTTTATAAAAACTTCCTTTCACAAAACTCATTTATTTATGAATTCCATTTATAACTTATTTTCTTTATGAATCTCACTTATTCATAAATCTCATTTACAACGTCAATCACCATCTGTTTTAACGTTACTTCCATATGGATAAATTCCTTTTATAAATCCCTTTCCATTTATAAAATATTGTTTAACATTCCAGTTTACCCTCACCTTCAATTTCCAAAATAGAGTCAACTATTTCTAAAATATCAGTCTATGTCTTATAATAAATCATCCGTTTGATTTATTCTCCAATTTATTAAACGATAATAGTTTTCTTTAATTTATAAGCCCCGTTTATAAATTCATTCTTTTTATCAACAAAATACAATTTTACAAATCTTCACTTCATTTGTAAATTATCCCATTTATAAATTTCACATTTATGAATAAATTATAATATATGTACTTATATACATATATATATATCACTTTATACAAACATGATTAACAAATATTATATCAAAATATTTCAATTTCCTTTTAAAACCATATCCCTTCATCATAAAAGACTGACATATTCACCAAGATTTTAAAAATATTTATTCATGGTTCAAAATCTCTTTTTGAAATATTTCCTAAAACTTTTAAATTATAATATCCCAAAAACCTTACCTTTTGATTTTAAATAAATTACTCTTTCAATAATTCAGGACTAATTATTTAAAACATATATAATTCTCAAATCGCTTGGAAATCCCCTTTTTAAATTAATCACTATTTTATGGTATCTTAAAATACCAAAACAAAAAGGCCTAATGCTACTAAGCACTAATAAGCAAAATCATGTTCATGTCATCCAATATAGCATCCAACTTATCATATATCACAATATATATGAAAAATAAAATCAACAGTGAGGAATCCTGTTGGATCTCTCCAACCTGTCCCCTGCATCAAATACAATATATGACCCTAAAAATATAAATCAATCGCTTCGATGCGGGATTCGTATACAAAGGGTCGTCCGCACTTACACGGAAACGTAATAGGGTCTCATCCGCTTCAATATGCGGGAATATATCCAATCCAACTAATAATAATTAGTAAATTATCCAAACATTCAATAACTATCAAGAATAAATATCCAAACATCCAATATGTAATTTTTATTGACTATATAAATTTTCTGATTAATAAAAAAGGTGAGATTAACTCACTTTGATTTTTAATAGTCGCCAAACGTTCCATTTTGAATTAAAATTGAATGGACGTTCAATTTTAATCCAAAATTCCAACTAGCTCCAAATCCATCAAATTCAACTTCATAGCGTAGCCTTCGTCGATACGATCGCAACGCGACTCATCGTGTTCAATTTGGACCTCGTACGAGTTTAATATGAGTAAATGAACAATTGAAATAATTAATTTATAATTAACTAAATAATTAAAAAATTTAAACGTTTAAATGTTCTTCTCCCTCCAACCCTCGTCTACACCCAGGCACGCATCGACTTTTCCTTTATTTATTTTATTGAACGATCGACGAACGCTGCACCATCGCCAACGCCGCCTTGCCACCGCCCTCCAATGAACTGACCGTTGCGCCTTCGCCTCCACGCCAGTACCTCCGTCACGCACGCGTGAACACGAAAAAAATTGCGATGAACCCATGACTGCAGTTGCGAACGCAGCCACTTTGCCGCCACCTCAAGCCACTTCGCGTCGATTCAGCCGGTAGTTGGCTTCGTATGGACGTGCTCTATGTTTTCCTATTTGAAGTGGAAGGCTAATTCGGCCCCTAGAGGCTCCGATCGATGACGGCCATTGAATGGATTAGTTTTAATGGCAGTTGGAAATTAGGGTTTGCAAATGAAAGAAGTTGAGGGCTATTTATAGAAAATTTTCCACAGTACTATGCATCCGCGAAAATTTCAAACTCCAAACGAAACGTGCCGCCTGGTGTTCTATATGTTATAACCCTATTCTGAACACGGTGGAATATATATCGAAAGACAATTCCATCATATACAGAAGTTAACTTTTCAAAATTAAATCATTTTAATTAAAATTCCTTTAATTAATTTCTACGCGTTTTGAACTTGCACGACCAAACGATACGTCCAATCGCCACGAAATTCGATAGCATATAATAATTCACTATTACGGATCTAACAAAATTGGTTTTGTCAAAATCTGAGACTATAACTCGGAAGGTTATTTTTACATGTTGATTAAAATGACTAATTTTCAAAATTAGTTAAATCACTTTTAGATCCAATTTAAAAGTTTACTATATTAATTCTAATTCAAATAGAAATATTCAACTTTTGAAATCGTTTTCATTCATATAAAATTCAAGATTCAATTATTTAACAAATTCCAAATACTTAATTCAACAATTTAATTATCAATTAAATCGCTATATTTGAAATTCAAGTTATTTAACTTATAAAATTAACTTTTCAATATTTAAAATCAATTAAATATTCCAAATTCAAATGACTAAAATTCTGGATCGTTATAGTGCGTGTGTGTGTATGTTTTATTTCTTGGCAAAAACATTAATTCGAATGTGCAATGCATTTACAAATAGGCATTTTTTAATTTAAGAAATTATTTTGTTCATATTTTCCCACTTGCTTGAAATTTCATAAAATTGGGTGTGGATCAAGTATTCATCATTTATAAATGACAAACACATGAATACCCAAAACAACATACATGATTATCGAATAGTCCACAGAATTAAACATGTATAGGAAAAATGATTATTAGGCATTTGTCCATAGAATTAAAATCATTTGTCCATTGAACTATTATATTTCCTATAATAGTTTTGACCTTGGGATTGCCATTATCCAAGAGCTAATAATTTAGTAAAAATTTAGGTTCTTTTTGTCCAAAAACTCAGAACTTACTTATTGAAGCTTTCTAGCATATTGATTAACTTTGTTTATTGTCCGTAGAATTAAAATTTAACTTTTAAGTGCAATTATTAAAGAAGAAGAATGGTATTAAACAATGACATAATTTACCATTCACTTTACAACTTTATCATACACAACATTGGCAAGCACTTAAAATTTGAAATAATGATTTTCTATATCACTACCATAAAATTAACTTTTAATCACAAGGGTTACTAACGTTGGAACTGGCATTGCTATATTTCACGACTAGGGTTTTTAAATAAATAGCGTGCTTACGCTATCACATCGATCCCGCTAATAAAATAAAGAGAACGAGACTTATAGTAGCAAATTTTTTTAGTTCCCTCTCATTTACCTTATTCCACCGTTCTACGCAAAACCCCTCTTTACTTCCTCTTCTTCCCCGAACATCACTTTTTTCTCTTTTCTTCAGCGATCCAACCTCTGGATCATGAGGACCTCACGATCTTTGGAGCGTGGTGGCTTCTTACAACCACCTTTCTTCGTCGATCCAACCTCCATATCCAACCATGACTTGTTGGTAGGTAACTGTAGATGCGTGATTCAATCAATACCTCAAAGTTGTTTTTTAAGATTTTTTGGTTGATTCTTCCTTTTGAATTCTTGCATGATTTAATCGATTATTTTGGGATTTGAAGTTTTAGTTTATTAATATAGGGTTTGTTTGATATGAGAAAGTGCATAATGATCATTCGGAGAAAACATTATGCAATTGTTGTTATCACTTGATAGTTACATCCGTGCATCTCATCAGTTATCGCTTAAAATTAATTTCTGGTAGACCCTGATTGTTCTCAGCTTTTGGCCATGGCTATTGGTGATTAATTTTGGGAAGACGATGAGGAGTTCTGGCTGGAAAAGGTTATTTGAGATTGTGCACATGCACAGTTATGTTTGTGCACAAACAAAATGGCAAGATGAAGAACAGTGGATTTGCAGGTTTTCAAGAAAATCAAGAATTGGCAAATTCAAGCTGTAACTTGGAGAAAATATCAAAAAAAATGCAAATTTTCTCAAAGAAGACATGGCTACTCTATAGAACATGGATATTTACAAACACATATATTTTTGACAAGAAGTAATAGTTTTAGAAACTTTAATTCACATAAGAATTATTGAACAAGATTGCCTCACAAAAAAATTTAACAAAAATTAAATTAGAGGAAATCAAAGACAGGTAACTTGAATTGATAACAAGAATAAGAATTCAAGATTTACAGTAACTATGAAATTATAAAGAACGGGATTAAGAATTGGAAAAGAAAAACTAACAAAAGGAAAATTAACAGATTCAAGAGTTCAATTCTTCAGTGTTAAAAGGGGAACAAAATGAACAGAAAATGAATTAACCTACAGCAGACAAAATGAATTTAACAAGAATGTATTAAAACTGAGAAAATCAAATGGTTAACAAGACTAACTAAAAACTGGAATGGGAAGAAGGTAGTCTGAATAAAACAGTAACAAAGTAAATATGATTTTTGTTGCTTCAAGTTTCTTCACACTTAGTTTCAATGGACATGGCAACGTATTTATACACATAGTCACATATAATCAGCTATTTTAGCTCAGCCTAAATACAATTAATCACCATGGTAAATTTATCAAACAAATGACTCTCACTATTATATATACCCCAATACAGTGACCTAAAAGGCAGAAGCCTAATTATAATGCCTGTAACCGTGTGCACGTGCACACACATGCACAACTGATACCCACTATTTACTTCTTCCTCAAGCTATGTTTCTCACATTTTCTTCCTTTGATGCTTCTCTGCATGCCTCGGCCCCCTAATTCCAAGATTCTCCGACCATCACTGATGATCCTTGACAGAATTCACTGCCTGCAGCACCCGCTGGAAAACAAGACCTATCTCCAACTCCTTTTTCAAGTACATTATGATTGTTTTGCCTCCCAATAAGCCTAGCAATAAGTGATTGGTTGTTACATCTCCCTTCCACTTCAATAAGCCTAGCCAATAATCCTCCCATGTGGCCTCCTCCTCAGGTCTGTCTTTCCACTTAACTAGGATTTGCACCACCACATCATTATTTCTAGGAACCATCCTTTTATCTAGTATTTTTTCTGGTTGTTCAACAAGCTCCTCTGTAAAACTAGGAATGTTATCTTTTATCACCACAGTATCTCCTATATTATTCTTTAATTGGGAAACATGGAATACATTGTTAATTCGAGTATTTTCAGGGAGTTGCAGTTTATATGCCACAGTGCCAATTTTCTCTAACACTTTATAAGGGCCACAGAATTTGGGTGAAAGTTTATGGGTTTTGAAATTCCTGGCCGTAATCTGTTTTTAAGGTTGTAATTTCAAATAAACCCAATCTCCAACTTCAAACTGTCTATCAGTCCTCCTCATATCTAGATACTTCTCCATCCTTTCTTGAGCCAATTTTAAACTGTCCTTGAGAAACTGTATTATAATATCTCGAGTGAATAACTCCTCCTCTACTTGTTCAACCTTGGCGGTATTGGGTACATAAGAGGGTAAAGTGGGGGGGGGTCAATGCCATAAACAATTTTGTAGGGAGTGTTTTAATAGGAGTCTTCCAAGTAGTGTTATACCAATATTCAGCTAAAGCCAACCATTTAGTGATGACCGGGGATTTTCGACCCTCGAAAAATCGATATTAATATGTTCACTGTATAGAATGCCGAGTAGTCAAGTGCCGAAAATTCCAGATCATTAGGGGTTAAGAAGAAAAGAGATAGAAGAAGAAACAGTAATAACAATAACACAGAATCTCACAATCGCAGCGGAACAAAATATAATATAATAACAGATTTTATACAAAAGAACTGTAGATGTTAATATACATACAAATTATTAGAGTACAACCATCAACATAGAAGTCTGGACAGTTTTTAATAACTTATCCTCGCCAGTGCTAGGTATACAGCCTAAAATACAACAGCGGAATATACTCAAGTACGTGTAATACGTCTCTGTCATCCAGCTCGTCTCCTGAGCTCCCTAGCATCCTAACCTGAATATGTAATACTTGGTCTGACCCAAGCATTACAATAAAGTAACACCCGAGTCAGTATGGAAAACCAGTGTGAGTAAACACACTTAATTTGAATTACTTAAGTTATCAAAATCCTTCGAAAAACAAAGGTAACTCGTAAGACCACGTCCGACATAAACACGACGAGTTTTTCCCTTACGGTAACCAAAACATTTTTATAGAAATCCAGTGATATTATAATAGTGTCTAAGTATAAATACTTATTTAAAATAGTCGAATTTGTTAACTTAATTAAATTCCAGCATATTAGACTCTATAATCAAAACCGTAAAGTTTCATGGTGGGTATTGGATCGAAGTGGTTCCGGATAATGCTTATATCTGATCCCGGTCTCTTCGAACTCAAAACGATAAATTTCAAAAGTCCAAGTCATTTTAAATAGCAATTTCCCAATCAGGGTGTTAATATTTACATATGGAAATTCATTCCATATGTTTACTTTATCAAGACCAGTCCATCAAAATTTACTTGCTTGTAATCATTACAATTTTCCAAAATTGGAGTAGTGATCAGTACGAGTCGATTCACTTTCAAATAAACATGTCAACACTTTATTCTCTCTACTTTAATTTGTTTTGCTACTTAATGGCACAGACAATAGGTACTCGAAATCAAAAAAAACTAAGAAGACAATATCAGTCAACATAGATTTATTTACACAATCAACGATTTAATATTTTACATCAAATTCATTTATAAATAAGAAATATACTGTTTTCAAACAACTGAGTCAAATAATATCTCTTAAATCTAGATTGCTTGTTAATCTCAGAAATTTAAATAAAATAATTTATTCCAATTACTTTTAAATTTTAAATAGTTCATTTAATAATTAATTTATTTATTAACATATAATTAATAACATGTAATACTTATTTGGTCACTTCAATTATTTTAAAGTCATTAAATTTACCTTCTCGAAATCCTGTTAATGTTAGTTATATGGATGTACTTGACGGTAGTGTCACGACACAAAAATCTGATAGTTGATTTTATTGAAATGAAGGAGTAATAGAATTTATAGGTTTTAAAGGTTTATTAAATAAATAAATTTTTCTTTCTTTAAGCCCAGCCCACATCAAAACAACATGGCCCAAATCAATACAACCCAAACCAATGTTCCTCCTTCTTCTTCTTTCCTGTTCCTTTTTTTCCTCTCCATTCATTTGCACGAAGACGTGCACAACTCGTGCACGTATACACCAGCACCGATCAACGCCCCTCGTCATCGTCCAGCCACCCAAGTCGCCCTCAACTATCTCAACACGACCACCCACCTAAAAAAGCTGCTCAATCCTCCGTTCGAATTTCAACTCCTCAACTCAAAGCCTGGTACGAAACCAAAGCCACCAAACCGCCTCGCCCCGCCACCTCATTTCATCGTTTACCACTAGAGTTCGCCAATAGCATCGCCACGACCTCCTCCTCCTTCCCCCCGCCCCCCTGCTGTACGCCTCTACTTCCCTCGTCACGTCGCCATTACCTCGTAACCGAAGCCAAACACAAACACGCTTTAAACCCTAGTCCTACCTCGTCTCGCCTGCACAAGCCTTTGAAAATGGTCGCGCCATTTTTCCCTGATGCGCCTCCACCTAAGCCTCCTCCACGCCTATTGCCATGCCTTGAAATTGCCTAGGTCGCCTGAATTTGCCCAAACCCCAATTCCCATCAACTCTATATATCTCCCACCACACATAACTAAAAATCACCAAACAACCTTTAAAAATCAAGTTTTCCAGCAACGATCATGACTGTATAATCCATACATTAAATTATGAAAGTTGATTTTCGACCAAACCAAACTTACTCACCGTAAAATAAAGTTTTCTTCCTCTCGGCTTGATGAAATTTAATGAAATAAATTTTAAATTGTTCTATAATAAAAAACATACGATTTTCAATTCGGTATCATGTCTTAAAACTTGATGGATGATGAGATATTGATTTTCAAAGAAAGGGTTTAACTGTTTTATCAAATAAAATGAACAGAGCGGTTCTCTTGAAGAAGATGTACATTATTTCTTTGATGGCCAGTGGAACTTATTCAAGTCTAACACATATAAATACACATATACACATGCCAAGTATATATTCACTTAACATAGCTCAAGGATTCATCCAAAACCACAAATATATGCATATATATAATAACCAGTAAACAAAATAGTGATTACTCACTGTTTAAGATGTGTTAAACTACTGCATTATTTAAGTCTTCTTCCTTTAAACCTTTGAATGTCTTGGCTTATTTATGTTTTAATGGCAGGTTCCTTTTTTTTCTTTTTGGTTATACGTGAACAGGTTAACAATATGGTCATGTATATATAGAAGAGGATGGGAGCTGGAGTATACAGGCTTCTTCACCTTTCATTTTTATTATCTTTCTTTTTCTTTTGCTAGAGGCTGATTTGATTTTTACCTTTGATTTGATTTATTTCATGTGATTTGATTTCATTGTATGTTGATTTGATTTTTGAGTGCTTGATTTAATGTTTTTGCCATCATGATGTTTTCTTATGTTTATATATACATACATATACATATATATATATATATATATTTACATATGCACTATTTTATATTAACATATATATTTACCTATTCACTATTTTATATAATATATATACATTTACATTTACTTACATATATTTGTCATCATATATATATATATATATATATATATATATTTATACATATTTTCATATACATTACTTCATATGGGCATATACACACACACAGATATATATATATATATACACTTATATATATTTTTAAACATCATAAAGCTTGTATATATTTATATATATATACACATATGGACATTCTATCTTAAATTTTAACAGTGGAGTTTACATATGTATATATATTTAAATTTTCCTTATTCAGAAATTTACATTTTAAATTTTAATATAGTTTAATCAATTTATAGATTCAGATTTTTCAATTATCAGAAAATTTATCCATTTGACTTATAAAAATTATTATTTTCATAATTAAAATTAGTTAATTATCCCAATATCAAATGGCTAAAAATCTGGGTTGTTACAATCATCCCCCCTCAGAACTTTTCGTCCTCGAAAAGGAATGAAGCAAGAACTAGAATTTTGATGTATATTACTAATTTAATGATCTTTTAAACATTTTAAATTCCTTACTCTTTTATTCTACATTTTAAGATACATACACTATAAATTACATAGAAGCACCAAGCTAGTTTGATATAAAAATATTTTTTTCATAACTCGATGTCTTAACAAGTCCATCCTTATTCTTATAGAAATTTTGTCATATGTTGATCAGGCGTAGGACTGAAAATCTCTAAGTACTTAGTAGACCTATTTCAACACCCAGTGAAAATACTTGAAAAACCTTTTCAAAAATGATATGGAAAGTATCACCCCCTTTTTCCTTCTTTACCTCCGTGGATCGCGGTTAACACGATAATTGTGTCGCCATCCCGACGAAATCATAAGTAAACTGTAGGCATCAACACCCCACGATTTACACCATGAGAACACAATAGACCGCAATTACACAATGGTTGCGTCGTTGTCCCAATGAAACCGTAAGTAGTCTGTAGGCAATCTCTGCCCCTCGAATTACGCTATCAAAACAAAACCACATAGACCGCAATCTACCAATATTACGTCGCTATCCCAATGAAATCATACGTAGACTGTAGGCAATCTCTGCCCCCCGAATTACCCTATGGAACCACGATAGTTCGCAGTTACACAAAGGTTGTGTTGCTATCCCAACAAAACCATAAGTAACTATAGGCAATCTCTGCCTCCTGAATTACACTACCAACTCTCATAGATCGCAGTTACACAAAGGTTACGTTGCTATCACAGCAAAACATACGTAATTGTAGGTATAATACCCCTTGATTTACGCTATGCAAACAAATGATCACAGGCCAGGAACTCATGATTTTTTGTACGGACGTCTACTAGGATCCCAATTCTTATTGAACCCACCCTGTGGGTTCCAAGGTAGACCCACCCAGTGGATCTCCTACTCTAAATTTCAACTTTCATGGCGGGTGCCTTTCCATACTTTTAGTTTCAAAACATATCATACTATATACATAATATCTTTCAAATCATACACTTCATATGTATCAAAGATAAATTTTATCTATATAAAATCGATATCTTTAAAATCGATAGTTTTTAAATTCAGGTTACCCAATTTCCAAAATCGACTATTTTCCAAAATCAAATGTCTTTAAAAAAAATCAATAGGTTCCAAAACTATTTCAGTTTCATTCTCATATACATATAAGATCATTCTTTCCAACTCGAATAATTTAAGGATCAATAGTTTTTTTGGATCCACTTCATATTTATATAAACTCCATTTAGTAATTTCAAATACCTTTCAAAGGTCATTTCCTTTTGGTTATAATTTCAACAAGGGGGGTTTGAATATATAACTAACATATATAATGTTATTAATGCCAAATCAAAAATTTCCAAGTTCGATTACTTTACAAAGTTATTGGTAACAATCAATATAAAAAGTGATTTTATATAAGATCGTATTTCAAAATATTTCACAACATCGACAGACTACGGCAGCTAGTGAGTTCAAAAATTACATCCATCGATTCATTTATTTAATTTAGTTCGTTCCACTAATCCATCTCCGAATATCATCCATTGGATTTCCACAACCCAATTCTATATTTATTCCATGGAGTTATTTCAATTTCAATTCCATTTGGCTCCAACTCCATTCAATATTCAATTCACTAATTAATCTATCCAATTGGTCCATTTCCATCTTCCAAAATCTGATTTTTTTTCTTCTCAAACATCACTTCATTTGGGTTTTACTTGGGTTCAACTTTATTTTCTAACCCAAATCCAATTCCCATTTCTTTACCAAATATTTAACCATTTTTAAATTATTAGTTCATTCAATCTATTCATCTTGATTTACCATCAATATCTTTTATTAATTCATTCAAAACGTATTTAGTTGCTAGCCTTTTAGTCGAATTCTAGTTATGACCCAAGTCCACATCTATTCCTTTTAATTCATCACAAAGTAAATTTCGTTTCCTTCGAGTCCCTTATTTACTTAGCACAGGTTAACTTTCAATATCCAAGGTTAAATTTTATAATTTAATCCACTAATTAGATAATTTGGTCCATTACTAATTTCGAAATTTCGAAACCCGTTTTATTTCAAAAAATCGTTTTGAAATCATTCATACATAACTTCTTTTCACCCTTTTTATCAAGTCTATACCTTACTTTTTACAATTTAATTTATTTAACTTGCATAAGTTAAATTTTATTTTATTTTGAAATTTCCAGTTTCAGGTTATACATTCAAAACTTATTTAACTTGCCCTGAGTTAATTTTCAATCCGTTTAAACTTACTCAATTTAAGTTTTTACATTCCAAAATTCAATTTCCACACTTCTTTTCTCATTAACATCATTTCCCACTTATAAGTTCAAACTTATTTTTCCTTTGGTTTTACTCCTCATTTAATGGAATCCCAGAATTCAAACACCCGGTATTTATTTCAAATCACCTTGAAATCATATATATATATATATATACATATATATATATATCCCATTTGTATACCAAATCACACCTTTAATTCTAAACCAACCTTGGTTTTTCCTCCAAAATAATTTCTTCGGGATTTTCAAAACAACCCTTGTTTTCAAAACAAACACTTCCATATCAAATGACTACGGAATCAATCCGTCACCTAGAAACTCGAAAATGAACACCAATGATGCGGCCGTCATCACTAGAGTTATTTTCCAACGACTATAGTGAGTTCAGTGCTTCATCACTTCCAAAATCCATTTAAAACAATTTTATTCAGAAATATTTCTAAATAATATTACTTTTTATTTCTTCAAAACACTTTGAAACACATTTCAAAAATTTTGAAACTTAGATTCAAAACTTCTCAATTTAGATCCATTTTAATTTATAAGTCACATTTGTAAATTATGCTTATATAATTTCACTTCCTTAAACCATTTCACCATGTTTTATCATTGTTTATTTTGTAATGAACATCCTTTATTAAGACCCAACAATCAATTTATGATAATAGTCAATATTATCATGTCTAGAAACCAAACATACCATACATTCCATAATAATTTTATGAAAAAAAATTTCTATGTATATAAAAATATAATCATGGTAAAATTGTTCCATTTCAAAACACTTTGGAAAACATTTTCAAAAATCTCCGGGATTTAAATTTGGTTTGAATCTATTTTTAACTTACTCATTTGTATAATTCATTCTTATCTAATTTATGTTTGGTTATATAGATATAACCACTTAAATTTTATAATCTTATTTGATTATAATAATAACAACCAATCACCTCAATATACTATAATAATTTTAAAAAAATTATTCTTTTATATCAAAATATAATCTTATACAAAAAAAATTAAGTCGTTTATCCTTTAAAATTATTATATGAGAAAATAACAAGTATGCTCTCATATATAATACACTCAAACTCATTCTAGGGTACTACTGACCCTATCTCTAATGAGTAATCCCCACCAAAGCCAAGGTTCTTGCTTAACCTTCAGCACTGATACCACATGTCACGACCGGGGAATTTCGACACTCGAAAAATCGACATTAATACGTTCACTGCCGAGTAGTCAAGTACCGGAAATTCCAGATCATTAGGGGTTAAAAAGAAAAGAGATAGAAGAAGAAACAATAATAATAACAACAACATAGAATCTCACAATCGCAGTGGAACAAAATATAATATAATAATAGATTTTATATAAAAGAACTGTAACTGTTAATATACATACAAATTATTAGAGTACAACCATCAACATAGAAGTTTGGACAGTTTTTAATAACTTGTCCTCATCAGTGCTGGATATACAGCCTAAAATACAACAGCGGAATATACTCAAGTACGTGTAATACGTCTCCGTCATCCAGCTCGTCTCCTGAGCTCCATAGCATCCTAACCTGAATTTGTAATACTCGGTCTGGCCCGAGCATTACAATAAAGCAACACCCAAGCCAGTCTGGAAAACCAGCATGAGTAAACACACATAATTTGAATTACTTAAGTTATCAAAATCCTTCGAAAAACAATGGTAACTCGTAAGACTACGTCACACATAAACACGATGGGTTTTTCCCTTACAATAACCAAAACATTTTTATAGAAATCCAGTGATATTATAATAGTGTCTAAATATAAATACTTATTTAAAATAGCCAAATTTATTAAATTAATTACATTCCAGCATATTAGACTCTATAATCAAAACCGTAAAGGTTCATGGTGGGTATTGGATCGAAGTGGTTCCGGATAATGCTGATATCCGATCCCAATCTCTTCGAACTCAAAACGATAAATTTTAAAAAGTCCAAGTCATTTTAAATAGCAATTTCAAAATCAGGGTGTTAATATTTACATATAGAAATTCATTCCATATGTTTACTTTATCAAGACCAGTCCATCGAAATTTACTTGCTGGTAATCATTACAATTTTCCGAAATCGGAATAGTGATCAGTACGTGTCGATTCACTTTCAAATAAACATTTCAACACTTTATTCTTTCTACTTTAATTTGTTTGGCTACTTAATGGCATAGACAATAGGTACTCGAAATCAAACAAACCTAAAAAGACAATATCAGTCAACATAGATTTATTTACTCAATCAACGATTTAATATTTTATATCAAATTCATTTATAAATAAGAATCGTACTGTTTTCAAATAACTGAGTCGAATAATATCTCTTAAATCCAGATTGCTTGTTAATCTAAGATATTTAAATAAAATAATTTATTCCAATTACTTTTAAAATTTAAACAGTTCATTTAATAATTTATTTATTTATTAACATATAATTAATAACTTGTAAATACTTATTTGGTCACTTCAATTATTTTAAATTCATTAAATTTACCTCCACGAAATCCTGTCAATGTTAGTTATATGGATGTACTTGACGGTAGTGTCACGACACAAAAATCTGATAGTTGATTTTATTTAAATGAAGGAGTAATAGAATTTATAGGTTTTAAAGGTTTATTAAATAAATAAAATTTTCTTTCTTTAAGCCCAGCCCACATCAAAACAACACGGCCCAAATCAATACAACCCAAACCAATGTTCCTCCTTCTTCTTCTTTCCTGTTCCTTTTTTCCTCTCCATTTATTTGCACGAAGACATGCACAACTTGTGCACGTATACACCAGCTCCGGTCAACGCCCCTCGCCATCGTCCAGCCACCCAAGTCGCCCTCAACTATCTCAACGCGACCACCCACCTAAAAACACTGCTCAATCCTCCGTTCAAATTTCAACTCCTCAACTCAAAGCCTGGTATGAAACCAAAGCCACCAAACCGCCTCGCCCTGCCACCTCATTCCATCGTTTACCACCAGAGTTCGCCAACAGCATCGCCACGACCTCCTCCTTTTCCCTCTACGCACGACTTTACTTCCCTCGTCATGTCGCCGTTACCTCGTAACTGAAGCCAAACACAAGCGCGCTTTAAACCCAGGTCCTACCTCGTCTCGCCTCCATAAGCCTTTGAAAATGGCCGCGCCATTTTTCCCTGATGCGCCTCCACCTAAGCCTCCTCCACACTTATTGCCATGCCTTGAAATAGCCTAGGTCGCCTGAATTTGCCCAAACCCCCAATTCCGATCAACTACATATATCTCCCACCACACATAACTAAAAATCACCAAACAACCTTTAAAAATCAAGTTTTCCAACAACGATCATGACTGTATAATCCATACATTAAATTATGAAAGTTGATTTTCGACCAAACCAAAATTACTCACCGTAAAATAAGGTTTTCTTCCTCTCGGCTTGATGAAATTTAATGAAATAAAATTTAAATTGTTTTATACTAAAAAACAGACGATTTTCAATTCGGTATCATGTCTTAAAACTTGATGGATGATGAGATATTGATTTTCAAAGAAAGGGTTTAACTGTTTTATCAAATAAATTGAACAGAGCAGTTCTCTTAGAGAAGATGTACAGTATTTCTTTGATGGCCAGTGGAACTTATTCAAGTCTAACACATATAAATACACATATACACATGCCAGGTATATATTCACTTAACATAGCTCAAGGATTCATCCAAAACCACAGATATATGCATATATATAATAACCAGTAAACAAATTAATGATTACTCACTGTTTAAAATGTGTTGAACTGCTGCATTGTTTAAGTCTTCTTCCTTCAAGCCTTTGAATGTATTGGCTTATTTATGTTTTAATGGTAGATTCCTTTTTTTCCTTTTGGTTATACGTGAATAGGTTAACAATATAGCCATGTATATATAGAAGAGGATGGGACCTGGTGTGTACAGGCTTCTTCACCTTTCATTTATATTATCTTTCCTTTTCTTTTGCTAGAGGCTGATTTGATTTTTACCTTTGATTTGATTTATTTCATGTGATTTGATTTCATTGTATGTTGATTTGATTTTTGAGTGCTTGATTTAATGTTTTTGCCATCATGATGTTTTCTTATGTTTATATATACATACATATATATATATATATATATATTTCCATATACACTATTTTATATTAACATATATATTTACCTATTCACTATTTAATATAACATATATACATATACATCTACTTACATATATTTGTCATCATATATATATATATATATGTATGTATGTATGTATATACACATTTATACATATTTTCGTATACGTTACTTCATAAAGGCATATATACATATATATATATACTTATATACTTATATATATATTTTTAAACATCATAAAGCTTGTATATATTTATATATATACACATATGGATATTTTATCTTAAATTTTAACGGTGGAGTTTACATGTGTGTGTGTGTGTGTGTGTATATATAAATTTTCCTTATTTAGAAATTTACATTTTAAATTTTAATATAGTTTAATCAATTTATAGATTCAGATTTTTCAATTATCAAAAAATTTATCTATTGACTTATAAAAATTATTATTTCCATAATTAAAATTAGTTAATTATCCCAGTATCAGATGGCTAAAAATCCGGGTCGTTAAACATTTAGGCCATTCACTAGGTATGTGACACACATAACACCGTAGATATCCTTCCAAAATTTTATTCACCACTTCAGTTTGGCCATCACTCTGAGGTTGATAGGCTGAACTAAGTTTAAGGGAACAGCCTTAAAGCTTAAAAAGCTCTTGCCAGAAGGTGCTTGTGAAGATAGTGTCTCGGTCACTCACAATAGATTTTGGCATTCCATGTAATTTAAAGATCCCCTAGAAGAAAACTGATGCTACATCCTTTGCAGTGTAGGGATGTTAAAGAGGAAAGAAATGGGCATACTTACTTAGCCTATCAACCACTACAAATATGACTGTGTATTTGTGGCTTTTAGGCAAACATGTAATAAAGTCCATGGAAATGTCAGTCCAGATCTTGTTAGGTGTAGGAAGAGGTTGCAGTAATCCTAGCACTAATATGTTCTCATGTTTATTTCTTTGGCATTCCTCACAAGATCTGACAAAGCTCTCAACATTTGTCTTCATCTTTTTCCAATAAAAAACCTGCTTCAACTTATGCATGGTTGCCTTAACTCCTGCATGCCCTCCTAAAGGAGATAAGTGATGTTCTTTAATGAGAAACTGAGTAACTGGGCTAGATTATGATCAACTAAAATTTTCCCATTTCTAAATATCCAGTCTTCAACAGTCTTGTATTTATTTTCTGGTAATTCCCTTGCTTGCACCCTTGCTATTAATTGTTGATACCATGGTAAATCATGTAGAGCTTCCTTGACTTTTCTAGCCAAGGTGTCTGCACTATGGATATGGCTTGTACCAGTACTTTATTCATTTCAATTTCACCTGTAACAACCCACCTTTTTGGACAGTTTTAATTGAAAATAAACCACACATGTCAAACTCAAACAAATCAAAAGGGAGGATTGTTATGGGGTAAATAAGAAAAGAAGGGAAAAAATAAAACAAACATAGAATCTCACGGTGGAATGATAAAATATAATAATCAAATAACAGTTCATGAAGTTATTTTACAAATAACATTTGACTACACTATTACAATACAGATCAGAGTTATATACAGCAGGAATAAATAAATAATGCAGCGGAATAACATGATGCGGTGGAATAAATATAATAATAGTACTAAATCTTCGTCTTCATCCACTAGAAATAAGGTCTTCAATACACTAAAAAGCTCAGACTGACCTGAGTGTAATGAAAAGAAAAAACACTGGAGTCAGAATTAAAAGATCTTATGTAAGTTAAATCAACAGTAAATAAATAGGAGTGTGACAACTTCAGAGATGTTTACGGGGTTTGACATCTCTTATCCAGTGTCTAACGTGAGTGCAATAACTTAAGAGATGTTCGGGATTTCCATCTCCTAAGGATCTGTTAAACTATCTACAAACATAGTATAATACGCTATTATAATAGTGTCTATAGTAAAGTAAAGTATTAAAATAGCGTTAAGGCGTTACCCATATCCCCCTTAACACATTTTATGTAAATGTCGTAGTCCATACAGTACTGTAAACTCCACCGTAAACTGGTGGCTATCAGGGAGCACTCCATAGGTACGACACAAATCAAACTCGTAATTGGCGCGATAAGGCATGTGATAAGGCACACGAGGCAATGCCAGGGTAGGATTCTACTGTTTGCATTCCTAAACTGGTGGTAACGCATAGCAGCTACTACTGCCCACCTCGAAACACACTCCCATAATCAAATCGAGGGGTGGCCACCAAATCAATCACAAAGTCATAATATAGTATCGAAGAAATGTGCCCGATAGGAGGAGCGACCTCACTTGGCCCGGTATAGCTCCTGTTTTAGCCACATCAAGCTGACTCGAGGGAGTCAGAGCTATGATAATACCTCATACAGAATCGTTCACCAAACCATCCTACTTCATTCTAGAATCTCCATCACGTACACAGTTGTTAAAGTGGTTTTCGGTATTGGCAGAGAGTATGACAATATCTGATCCTGGTCTCTTTAACAACCAAATGCTTATTTCACATCGGATGGCTCTTTTACATATTCTCAAAATCACTTTCAAAATCATATCACTTTCGAAATCACATCACTTTCGAAATCATATCCACAAAATAGGTTAAACCCTTATTTCAAAATCATCATATTTACTCAAATATGTCACTTCACTAGAAAATATCAATTCAAATTCCAACTTAGGTTATAACATCATTTAACCATATTCGCTTTTAAATACAGGATTCAAATACAACAATTCAACCTTGCATGATTGAATTTTTGAAAATAATTTAGGTAGTCATAAACCATTTAAATAGTTTTAAAATAGTTTAAAAATATTTTAAAATAGTTTAAATGGTTTAAATAGTTTAAAATAGATTAAAATAATTCAAAATAGATTAAAATAGTTTAAATAGGTTAAAATAGATTAAAATAGTTTAAAATAGATTAAAATAGTTTAAATAAGTTAAACTAGTTTAAAATAGATTAAATAGTTTAAAATAGATTAAATGGTTTAAAAATAGATAAAATATAGTTTTAATATTTAATATAAATGGTATGATTATTGAAATGGTTTATATGGTAAATAGTTTGAAATCTAAATAAATCTGAATTTAAAATAATCTATCTTTAAACAGTTTATATTAAAATAATTAATTTGAATTTAATATCAAATTAAACTATTTCTTTCATTTCAACACATCTGGACCATGTCCAGCTTTCAAATCAACAAACTCAATTTTGTCTTTCAATTCAAATTCTCATTTAAAACCATTTAAATCTATATTGATTTCAATCCATGTTTGAACTATTAATTTAAACCACTTCAAATTCAATAGATTTCAAAGTTATATTCAAATGTTTACAATAACTCAATTTCGATAAATTTTATTTTATACTTCAAAATTCACTTTGAAATTCCAATCTAAATTCTTTACACAATCCATTTAAATCAATTCCAATTTCAACATTTAAAGCTTGGATTTCGAAAATAATTCAGTTTATATAAATCAAATTTTTATTTCAAAATATCATTTAACTAGATTCAAAAATTAAGGTTTTAAAATCATTTAATTTAGCTAATCTGGTGTCCGTATATTATTTTCTACCCTATGGTCAAGTGATACGGATATCTATCATTTCAACCCGCATTGATTTAAAATTTACAGGTATATATCATTTCAACCCGCAATCCCGAGTTAAAATTCAAAATCCAAAAATCACTCAGTCTATCATTTCAATCCATAATTATTTTTCCCTAATCTGTAGATCGTTCAGGTATGTATCATTTCAACCCATAGTGATTTTCCTAACAATGTATAGGGAACTTGCAATGTGATAACAATATATAAAATAACATAACATCCAGTCATCCAAATATCAACAATTAAACATCCATCACAATCATCATTCAATTCAACCAATAAATAACAACATTTAATTGGTTATCATTAACAGGTATTTAACTGGCAATTTAAAATTTAATATTAAATTAAATGGCGATTAAATTCAATAAAAGTCATATTTAACTGGAATGACAATTTAAATATACCACACAGCAACCAATCAATTTCTAAACACACCATAAATTTAATTTAACTAAGATAAGATAATTTAGTAGTTTTAAGTGGGTTAAAACACTCAACTATGATTTCAAATCGATTTAAAATCCAAATGAATGTCCAAAATTTAATAGTCTCATAATGCAGCCAAACCAATTCCAAAATGTCTGAAATATCAATACGATCGCAGTGGAGAAAATTGTGCGTGAATCCGACCTCGTATGCAAAATTTATTAACATTAGAACGATTGAAATTCAAATTTGAATAAAATAAATAAATAAACAAAGGCCACCACGTTACCTTGGAAAATGCATGAAGAAACCCTAGCATCGCTCAACTTCAACACATACAACCGCCGCCTAATCCCCTCGATTCACCGCCGCCACACGATTTCCACCGGATCAGATCACCACGCCCTCTTCCCCATGCTAGGCCGACCTCAAGTTGTCCACGCGGCCCTCCGCCACCTCTAGAAAACACTACGCCACCGTTCACCTTCCAAGGCTATTTCTGGCGATTTCTGACCACTTTGAGATGAGCGAAGACCGCCTTAAGGACCTGCTCGACATCATCTTCCCAACGCCACCTCCCGATCGTCAATTGGATGAAGATCCACTTTTGGATCGCGAAAACTTAATTTCGATGGATGAGGTTCATCCTCGAGTTCTGGTCAAACGATGCATCCAATTGAAAAATGAATTGCTGCAGTGGATTGTGCTCGTCCAGAGCTTTCCAACGATATATAGTTCGATATAGTTTGGGGAGTTGGAATTTTGAAATTGGTTTTGAAATTGAATTTAGGGTTTGTAATTGGAATTTGGTTTCTTCCATTGAAGAAAGGAACATATAGAAGTTGATGTACGTACAGAATAAACTACTAGGGTTTGAGAAAAAAGTCTATTTATATGGACAAGGCCTGATAAAATGAATTAACATATCGAATTGGTTTGAAACGACAATAACGACCCGGAAAGCCCGTTCCATTTCCGAAACGAAAGTAGGTCATCCCATATATTGAAATAGATGTTTTCGATATTTTTAAACTCAATGGAACATATTTCAAACCCAAATTCCATTGTATACAGAAGTTAGCTTTTAAAATCAGGTTATTTTAAATTGAATTCATTAAATTGATTTCTATGCGTTTCGAGCCCGCATGATCAAACAACAAGCCTGATCGCTACGAAACTTGAAATCTAACAATAATTCACCGTTAGGATCTGATGAAACTAGTTTCATCGAAATCCGAGACAGTGGCCAAAATGGCTATTTTCACGTTAATTAAATAAATTATTATTAAATTAATTAAATCACTTTTAAATTCCAATTTTATAACTAACAACTTTTATCATTTCTAATTACACATAAATTAAATAATATTTTAAAACGAATTTCCCATGTTAAATTCAATATCAAATATTGAACAAATTACAGCATTCGATTTCAATCGAATTAAATTCATAAATTTAAAATTTAAATTCCAATAAATTCATTTATTTTGATTCTCCTTTTTATTCTTAAATAAAAAATACCCTATAAATTTATTAACACGGTTTACATTATATTACATTCATTATTTTACAATTATCATCTTATTTTCAATTAACTATAATATTAGATTACACTAATTCACATTGATTTCCAATTATTTCCAACATATTAAATAATGAGACGATAAATAAATCATTGTTACCTTTAAGTAGTATGAATACATTTATAAGTTTATTGTTTACAACAAGATTATAAATTTACATACAAATAATTGATTTCACATTATACACAAAAACCAATTAAATGAAATAACATACAATTTTACTATTAATCAACATTGAATTTATTCCTTACTTACAAATTCTAACCTAACTAGCTTTACAATTATTTAAATAAATTGAAATTACACTAAAATAGTTATCAATTACATTAAATCGCATTATTAAATACATTCTAATTGTTTTCTTATTAACAAATCATAAGTTTTTTAATTTCATACAATATTAAATCCTAAAATCTTATTAAATCCAATATTTTAATTATCGGAAAAATACGGGTCGTTACATTCTCCCCCATTCAAAACTTTTCATCCTCGAAAAGTAAATAAAAAGAATTAAGGAGTTAATATATTTTATTCAAAGTATTCAATTTGTAAACAAATTAATTTAAGGGGCATTTCACCAGAAGGACAAACTTTGCAGTCCAATTAGTTTCTAGGACACACATTCAAAGAAATTACTTTCAAGGCCAAAGTCAGTAGAATAATTACTTTTAAGGACAAAATCAGCAGTCCAATTGCTTTCAAGGACATAATTTCATAGGTTTTTAGGCCCTAGAAACTAATTATTTTACGTTTTATCCTTGAAAGTAATTATTTCAGTTGTATATCCTAGAAACTAATTCCACTTGCTAAAGAGGCCCTTATGGCTAATTTCCACTTAATTTAAATAATTAAATATTTTAAATAAAATATACCAATTAATAAACAATTAAATCTTTCATATTCAAGTTTAATAAAAGTTTGAAAATATTTTCACTTTCACCAAAATTTTCCAAGTCTAAAATTCACGAAAAATTTCGGTAGAGTCTCCTTTGTACGGATAGGTCCAGGAGAAATAGTAATATCAATAATTACAATATATATATATATATATTTCAAAAATAAATATCCCAAATCACGGGAAAACAATAAAATATCGCTATAAAACCGTAATCCGAAAACGTACCTATTTGTCGGACAAACAACGCTTAATTTATGAAATCAAAAGCAGTGCTCTTGCTTCCATAAACCTGTATTTCACTTATAAAATCTAAGATGGTGAGAATTTTGTAAAGTGAAATATTTTAATTGTTTCAATTAATAATAAAACAAATCACCACAACATAAAAATAGTCACATGCAAACAAACAACATGGCCATCATATGTAACAAAGGAATCAACCATACGTCCATAGCAACCAACTAATGATTTGTTCAGGTTCAGAAACTTTTAATCGTACAAGGTGATAAATAAACTATCAAGTGTACCATACACTCAACAGCCTTAGTTAATTACTTAATAGATTATTTATACATCCTTATACGGTTAGAAGTATCCTTTCCCAAACATCGCATAAGCCAAAACAACCAATAATTTCAAATATTATTTAAGTTTATTCTTATAAATTTATTTTCATATCATTTATTGTTCATCTATTTTCATTCATTCATAGAATGATTTAATATTTTATTTAACTTTATTACTTACAAAATTCGTTTCCTATTCATTCATACAATGCAATTTTTCCATTAATTTACATCCATTTACTTACATAAGTTATTCCCATTCAATTATAAATAGATTCAAATATTAACTTAAGTTTATAATCATTTACTTACAGTATTCACTGTTCTATTAATTTAATTACTAGTATCTCAAATTATTCACTTAAGTTCATAACATTTTTGTAACAACGGAATTCTTATTTATAGAAATAATTATGTTTGAACACTTTCATTACTTAAGTTTTACTTATATAATATTCTATTACATATTTCTATTTAACATTACAACCTTTTATACAATTCTAGTAAGTTATATATATATATATATATATATATATATCTTTTAGGAACGTAATTGTATACAAATTATCTTATTCAATTTAATTAACAAATGTTCAATAATTACATCTTCTAAATTCTCATTTCTTTTGATTTACAAGTTACAAATTTCCAATCTCTTATATATTTCATTAATTATTTAGCTTCTAATTTCTTATTATTCTCATTTTAGTAGTTTCCAATTATTAATATAGTCAAGATTTCATTCATATAATAATTAAAATTTCTAATTTACAGAAACTTAAGAACTAAATACCAGGTTCCTTTTCAATCATTTTGAAAATAATATATATATTCATATCCTTTATATATCAAATCATCAAAACAAATGTGTAGTAAAGCTACCATAGTGGCCTTCCCACTTTGAAACTCGAAAATGAACATCGATGATGTGTGCACTCATCACCGAAATTATTTTCCAACGACAGAGAGGGGAGTATAGAACTTATTTCCTTTTAAAATTCCTTTTAAAACTTTCTTTCAAATCACATTGAAAATATTACTATCTGAAAATACTTCCAAATAATACTAATATTATATTCCAAAATCTTTTGAAATAAATTTCAGAACCCCGGAACTTAAGTTCTCAAATTTTCAATTTATATTCACTTTATTTGTAAATCTTATTTTGTAACCAATATTTATCAAATTTCACTTCCTAACAACAAACATATAACAGATAATTATATCCATTTATAAAATTATTCTTTTATATATAAAATATAATACTGGGAAAAATTATTTCATTTACCTATATTTCAAAAATAATACTGTGTCGGTCAGCTCTATTAAGTGTTTAGAAATCCCTATCGATGCCGTAGCGTCCTATGTACCGATCAGAATTTATCAATACTAAACAGAACAAATTAACACAATATAAAATCAATTTATAACATTAACAAATACGCTCTCTCATATATATGCACTCAGACAAACTCATTCTAGGGTATTACTACCCTATCTTTAATGAGCCAGACCCCACAAAGCTAAGATTATCGCTAAACCAAAGCTCTGATACCAAATGTAACGACCCACCTTTTTGGACGGTTTAAATTGACAATAAACCACACATGTCAAACTCAAACCATTCAAAAGAGAGGATTGTTATGAGGTAAATAAGAAAAGAAGAGAAAGAAATAAAACAAACGCAAAATCTCACAGCGGAATGACAAAATATAATAATCAAATAACAGTTCATGAAGCCGTTTTACAAATAACATTTGATTACACTTTTACAATACAAATCAAAGTTACATACAGTAGGAATAAATAAATAATGTAGTAGAACAACATGATGCAGTGGGATAAATATAATAAATAATAATAGTACTAAATATTCGTCTTCATCCTCCAGATATAAGGTCTTCAATACACTGAAAAGCTCAGACTGACCTGAGTGTAATGAAAAGACAAAACACTCAAGTCAAGACTAAAAGATCTTATGTAAATTAAATCAACAGTAAATAAATAGGAGTGTGACGACTTCAGAGATGTTTACGGGGTTTGACACCTCTTATCCAGTGTCTAACGTGAGTGCAATAACTTAAGAGATGTTCGGAATTTCTATCTCCTAAGGATCCATTAAACTATCTACATACTTAGTACAATACACTATTATAATAGTGTCTACCGTAAAGTAAAGTATTAAAATAGCGTTAAGGCGTTACCCATATCCCCCTTAACTCATTTTATATAAATGTCGTAGTCTATACAGTACTGTAAACTCCACCATAAACTGGTGGCTATCAAGGAGCACTCCATAGGTACGACACAAATCAAACTCGTAATGGGCGCGATAAGGCATGTGACAAGGCACGCGAGGCAATGCCAGGGTAGGATTCTACCGTTTGCACTCCTAGACTGGTGGTAACGCATAACAGCTACTACCGTCCACATCGAAACACACTCCCATAATCAAATTGAGGGGTGGCCACCAAATCAATCACAAATTCATAATATGATATCGAAGAAATATGCCCGATAGGAGGAGAGACCTTACTTGGCCCGGTATAGCTCCTGTTTTAGCCACATCAAGCTAACTCGAGGGAGTCAGCGCTACGATAATACCTCATACAGAATCATTCGCCAAACCATCCTACTTCATTCTGGAATCTCCACCATGTACACAGTGGTTAAAGTGGTTTTCGGTATTGACAGAGAGTATGACAATATCCGATCCCGGTCTCTTTAACAACTAAACGCTTATTTCACACCGGATGGTTCTTTTACATTTCCAAAATCAATTCATAGTTGATACCAAAATATCATATTCTCAAAATCACTTTCGAAATCACATCACTTTCGAAATCATATCACTTTCGAAATTATATCCACAAAATAGGTTAAACCCTTATTTCAAAATCATCATATTTACTCAAATATGTCACTTCACTAGAAATTATCATTTCAAATTTCAACTTAGGTTATAACATCATTTAACCATATTCGCTTTTAAATCCAGGATTCAAATACAACAATTCAGCCTTGCACGATTGATTTTTTGAAAATAATTTAGGTAGTCATAAATCGTTTAAATAGTTTTATAATAGTTTAAAAATATTTTTAAAATAGTTTAAATGGTTTAAATAGTTTAAAATAGATTAAAATAGTTTAAAATAGATTAAAATAGTTTAAATAGGTTAAAATAGATTAAAATAGATTAAAATAGTTTAAAATAGATTAAAATAGTTTAAATATGTTAAATTAGTGTAAAATTGATTAAATAGTTTAAATAGGTTAAATTAGTTTAAAATAGATTAAATAGTTTAAAATAGATTAAATGGTTTAAAAATAGATAAAATATAGTTTTAATAGTTTAATATAAATGGTTTGATTATTGAAATGGTTTATATAGTAAATAGTTTGAAATCTAAATAAATCTGAATTTAAAATAATCTATCTTTAAACAGTTTTATTAAAATAATTAATTTGAAATGAATATCAAATTAAACTATTTCTTTCATTTCCACACATCTAGACTATGTCTAGCTTTCAAATCAAAAAACTCAATTTTGTCTTTCAATTCAGATTCTCATTTAAAACCATTTAAATTTATATCGATTTCAATCCATGTTTGAACTATAAATTTAAACCACTTTAAATTCAATAGATTTCAAAGTTATATTCAAACATTTACAATAACTCAATTTCGATAAATTTCATTTTATACTTCAAAATTCACTTTGAAATTCCAATTTAAATTCTTTAAACAATTCATTTAAACCAATTCCAATTTCAACATGTAAAGCTTGGATTTTCGAAAATAATTCAATTTATATAAAACAAATTTTTATTTCAAAATACCATTTAACTGGATACAAAAATTAAGGTTTTAAAATCATTTAATTTAACCAATCCGGTGTCCGTATATAATTTTCTACCCTATGGTCAAGTGATACATATATTTATCATTTCAACCTACAATAATTTAAATTTTATAGGTATATATCATTTCAACCCGCAATCCCGAGTTAAAATTCAAAATCCAAAAATCTTTCGAGTCTATTATTTCAACCCATAACGATTTTTCCATAATCTATAGATCGTTCGGGTATGTATCATTTCAACCCATAGTGATTTTCCTAACAATAACTAGGGAACTTGCAATGTGATAACAATATATAAAATAACATAACATCCATTCATCCAAATATCAACAATTAAACATCCAATCATCATTCAATTTAACCAATAAATAACAATAATTAACTGGTTATCATTAACAGATATTTAACTGGAAAATTAAAATTCAATATTAAATTAAATTGCAATTAAATTCAATAAAAGTCAGATTTAACTGGAATGACAATTTAAATATACCACACAGCAACCAATCAATTTTTAAACACACCATAAATTTAATTTAACTAACATAAGATAATTTAGTAGTTATGATTGGGTTAAAACATTCACCTATGATTTCAAATTGATTTAAAATCCAAATGAAGACCCAAAATTCAAAAGTCTCGGAATGAAGCCAAATCAGTTTCAAAATGTTCGAAATATCGATACGATCCCAGCGGAGAAAACCGCATGTGAATCCGATCTCGTATGCAATAGTTATTAACATTAGAACGATTGAAATTCAAATTTGAATAAAATAAAAAAACAAAATCCACCAAGCCACCTTGGCAAACGTGTGAAGAAACCCTAGCATTGCTCGACTTCGACACGCACAGCCGCCGCTTAATCCCCTCGATTCACCGCCGCTACACACGATTTCCACCAGATCAGACCACTGTGCTCTCTTCCCTATTCCAAGCAGACCTCAGGCTGTCCACGCGGCCCTCCACCACCTACAGAAAACACCACGCCGCCGTTCGCCTTCCTAGGCTATTTCTGGCGATTTTCGACCACTTTGAGACAATCAAAGACCACCCTAAGGACCTGCTTGACATCATCTTTCCAACACCACCTCTCGATCGTTGATTGGACGAAGATCCACCGTTGGATCGGGAAAACCTAATTTCGACGGCCGAGGTTCATCCTCGATTTTTGGTGAAACGATGCATCCAATTGAAAAACAAATTGCTACAGTGGATTGCGCTTGTCGAGAGCTTTCCAATGATATATAGTTTGATATAGTTTTGGGAGTTTGAATTTTGAAATTGGTTTTGAAATTGATTTAGGGTTTGTAATTGGAATTTGGTTCTGTCATTGAAGAAAGGAACAGATAGAAGTTGATGTACGTACAGAATAAACTGCTAGGGTTTGAGAAACAAAGTCTATTTATACGGACAAGGCTCGATAAAATGAATTAACATATCGAATTGGTTCGAAACGACAATAACGACCCGAAAAGCCCGTTCCGTTTCTGAAACGAAAGTAGGTCATCCCATATATCAAAGTAGATGTTTTCGATATTGTTAAACTCAATGGAACAGGTTTCAAACCCAAATTCCATTGTATATAGAAGTTAGCTTTTAAAATCAGGTTATTTTAAATTGAATTCATTAAATTGATTTCTACGCGTTTCAAGGCCGCACGATCAAACAACAAGTCTGATCGCTACGAAATTTGAAATCTTATAATAATTCACCGTTACGGATCTGATGAAACTGGTTTCGTCGAAATTCGAGACAGTGGACAAAATGGCTATTTTCATGTTAATTGAATAAATTATTATTAAATTAATTAAATCACTTTTGAATTCTTATTTTATAACTAACAATTTTTATCATTTCTAATTAAATAGAAATTAAATAATCTTTTAAAACAAATTTCCCATGGCATATTCAATATTAAATATTGTACAAATTACAGCGTTCGATTTCAATTGAATTAAATTCATTAGTTTAAATTTTAAATTCCAATAAATTCATTTATTTTGATTCACCTTTTTATTCTTAAATCAACAATACCCTATAAATTTATTAACATGGTTTACATTATATTACATTCATTATTTTACAATTATCATCTTATTTTCAATTAACTATAATATTAGATCACACTAATTCACATTGATTTCCAAATTATTTCCAACATATTAAATAATGAGACGATAAATAAACCATTGTTACCTTTAAGTAGTTTAATTACATTTATAAGTTTATTGTTTACAACAAGATTATAAATTTACGTACAAATAATTGATTTCACATTATACACAAAAACCAATTAAATGAAATAACATACAATTTTACTATTAATCAACATTGAATTTATTCCGTACTTACAATTTCTAACCTAATTAACTTTAAAATTATTTAAATAAATTGAAATTACACTAAAATAGTTATCAATTACATTAAATCACATTATTAAATTACATTCTAATTGTTTTCTTATTAACAAATCATAAAAAAATTTAATTTCATACAATATTAAATCCTAAAATCTTATTAAATTCAATATTTTAATTATCGAAAAAATACGGGTCGTTACATCACCTCTCCTTGATAAGGCATCAGCTACCTTATTCTCTTCACTGCTTTTATATTCCACTTTATAATCAAATCCATGAAGTTTAGCCAGCCATTTCCTTTGCACCCCCGTATGTATCTGCTGTATTAACAAATGCTTCAAACTCTGGTGATCTGTCTTTATTACAAATTGTCTCCCCATCAAGTATTTTGACCACCTTTTAGTGGCAATAATGATAGCAAGGAGTATCTTCTCATAAGTAGACAAAGCTAGATTCCTTCCATTGAGAGCTTTACTTAAGTAGGCTATAGGCTTTTTTGTTTTGAATGAGAACCGCCCCTATTCCCTGCCCACTGGCATCACATTGTAAGATGAAAGGTTGAGTGAAATCAGGCATGGCTAGTACTGTTGTTGCTACCAAGCATTGCTTTAACTATTCAAAAGCTCCTCTTGCTTCATCACTCCATTTAAAGGCATCCTTCTTCAACATTAAGGTTAGTGGCTTGGCAATTATTCCATATCCTTTTATAAATTTGCGGTAGTATCCTGTAAGTCCAAAGAACCCCCTTAAGCCCTTCAGGTTTTGTGGTATTGGCCAACTAAGAACAACCTGCACTTTGCTAGGATCAACTGATGTACCCTCAGCAGAAATAACATGCCTCAGGTAATCAATGGATTGTTTGGCAAACTGACATTTAGAAAGCTTGATCACCAAGACATTTTGTTGCAAAAGGTGAAAAGTTATTTCAAGATGTTTAAGATGGTCATTCCATGTTTGGCTGTACACAAGTGTATCATCAAAAAACACCAAAATAAATTTTCTCAAATAAGATCTGAATATATCATTCATGAGAAATTGAAAGGTGGAAGGTGCATTTGCCAATCCAAATGGCATCACCACAAATTCATAGTGGTCATCATGGGTTCTGAAAGCAGTTTTTGGGATGTCTTCTTCTTGCATTCTGATTTGATGGTAACCAGACCTTAAGTCCAATTTTGAATAATACTGAGAACCATGCAACTCATCAAAACTTTTCAATCGGTGGAATGGGGAACTTGTCTTTAATGGTCTGTGCATTCAACCGCCTATAATCAATACATAGTCTCCATGTCCCATCTTTCTTCCTTACCATAACAACAGGAGATGAATAAGAGTAGGCCTAATAATTCCGGAGTCTAACATGTCTTGAATGATTTTTTCCAGTTCATTCTTGATGTGGTATGAGTTCCTATAGGGTCTTAAACAAATAGGTTTAGAGTCGGGTAAAATGGGTATTCTGTGGTCATGGGGTCTTGGTGAA
This sequence comes from Allium fistulosum, assembly GCA_030737815.1. NCBI lineage: Eukaryota > Viridiplantae > Streptophyta > Magnoliopsida > Asparagales > Amaryllidaceae > Allium > Allium fistulosum. The sequence continues at coordinate 1,283,112,109 of CM060903.1, read as the reverse complement.
GGTAGTTTTGGAGAGGAACTGGTGATCATGGGATAATGTTTGAGCATGGTATCAATTTCTGGTGGAATAGGGTTAGTAATGTTCTCTGACTGTATAACCTGACAACATACCATCATAGCTATTTGACCATGCACATACTCTTTATTTAACTTCCTCTTGTTGATAAATTTCAACTCTTCTTGTTTCAAACCCTGCCACACATAAGGTTTATCATTGTATACAAACTTAACTTGTAGCTGCTCTAGGTTAAGTGTTATTTCCCCCAAGCTTTTTATCCATTGTGCCCCCCGGCACCACTTGACAGCCATCTAAGGGAAATAGAAGCAAGCTTACTACCATAGTACACCCTTGGCATTTGAGTACAACATCATTACAAATCCCTGAGCCAGTCAAATTTTCTCCATTGGCCACCATTACTTCAAACAGTTTAGTCTCCTCAATTTTTAAACCCAATTTCTTGGCAAGTTTATCACTAATGAAGCTACGGGTAAAACCAGAATAAATTAAAATGTGAACTGGTTTGCCCTGAATACTTCCTCTAACTTTGATGGTAGATAGAGCAGAAATCCCACATAAAGCTTGCAAGGTGATGGCTAATGTCTCTTCAACTTGAATGTCAGATTCTGTAGCGGATACATCATTAACACTGGAGTTTTCCAATTCCTGTAAAGGCATCATTCCTTTCAGCATATAGACTTGAGGAGTTGTGCACTTGTGATCCCTTGACCACTTTTCTTTACAACCGTAACACAAATTTTTGCCTTGAGTGAGTCCTCCATTCCTTGCCAAGGTTTCAAGCTAAGTATCTTTGGAGTTATTAACTTGGTTATAGTGAGAATAGGAAGTGGAGTCTTGTGATGATTTTGGTTGAGGTAGTTGACTGATTTTGGTAACTGGGGTGTTAGGTGGTGATTTAATTTTTTTTGGTTTAAAGGCATTTGCTTTCGAACATTTTTGCTAAGGATACTGCCTCTCTAAAGTCAACTGGTCTTGAAGTGAGTACATCATACCTAATTTCTTCTTTTAATCCCCCAATAAATCGATCAAGCAAGTACTTTGGTGGCAAGGTTTCTACTATAGCCTGCAACTGTTCAAATTTGCTCAAATAAGATCTGACTGTTGTATGCTGCTTGAGTTTGGATAAAGTTTCATATGGCCTCTCTATCTCTTCAGAATTAAACCTGACCATTATTTCTTCTTTGAAGACTGGCCATGATTCATTATTGTTAACTGTATTCACATACCAATGATACCATTGCAAGGCTTCTTTTTTAAAGCAAATGAACAAATTTCTACCCATTGATGTTCTTCAGTGTAATGAAATTTAAAATACAGCTCCACCTGTCTCAACCAGTCTGCCACTCCTTCCTCTCCAGAATATGTTGGAAAGTCTAATTTGATAATAGGGTATGGGTTGTGGTTATGAAGCATAGGATAGTCTGGTAATGGGTTTCTAGGTTGTTGTGGAGGCAGTTGTTCTCGAGGATATCTTGGAGAAGTGTTAAAAAGAGAAACATTTCTTGGTGGTATGACAGGTGTTCTATGCGGCTGATTAAAGGTTCTTGGTGGTGGTGGTTGCGGTGGATACATGGGTTGCGCTGGAGGGGGTGGATACGGCTGAAAGGGTGTTGAAGGTTGGGAAGTTGCTGGTGGTTGTGGGTGAAAAATATTCTTGTTTTGGCGATACTCATTCACGAAGGTGGTCAACATATTGTGCACTCCTTCGAATTTAGTATGCAAATCTATGGTGGATTGATCGAATTTCTTGTCCAAATTCTGGACAGTATATTCCAAATTTTGAGTGCTTGTGAATAAGTGGTGCGGTTGTTAATTTCCTCTTGTCTTAACCATGGATCATCTGGGTTTGAAATTAGGGTTGGATCTGGATCTGAATTTAGGGCATTGTCAGGATCGAATATGGGATTGTGTTGTATCTCCGACGACCGCTCTGATACCAAATTGGTAGGCCCTGGTTGTTCTGAGCTTTTGGCCATGGCTGTTGGTGATGAATTCTGGGAAGAAGATGAGGAGTTCTAGCTGGGAAAGGTTATTTGAGACTGTGCACGTTGTTGTGCGGAAATTTCAATTAATCTGCACCAACTCCAAAAACGCAGCAGAATGCTAAAGCGTAGAAATAATCAAAACAATGATCTAGCTTGTCAATTAATTATCAACCGCCAATTCAATGAAAAATAATCACCAAAGAAAGAGAAATAGAAGAGTAGAGAACACAGAGATTTAACGTGGTTCGGCTAGATTGCCTACGTCCACGGACCCAACAACTATTCTTTATTTCACTGAAGAAAGAGAGTACAAAAGAGAGAGATTACAAAATTATAGGTAGTAGTGGAGTGACTAACCTATAATTACAAATTGAATAATCAATTTATCCAAAGACTTGTTTACGCTCAAAACCCCTAATTGATTGACTGTAGAAATTAGGGTTTACTGAAGAAGAGGATAATGGTGGATTCTCTCTCACATTTATGAAGATGAACTTCCTTCATTTAAATAGGCATGAAAATAAAGGATGCTTGGAGATGAAGAAAATTAATTTCCAGATTATGTGACAACCTTTCCAAGTTACTTGATTTGATTCCAATGCACATAATTGATAAAAAATCTATGTTTCCATAAATTTCCATTGCTTAAATCAATCTCCATGCATAAACTTGTCTACCTTCATATAACAAATCTGACTAATTAATTGATTAGCAGTTAGTTAGTTTCCTTTCTCTAAAAGATTTCACACATATCCTTCTTCTTTATCTTTCCATATATAGCCTAATTAATTGATTGACTGAATCAATTAATTATATTCTTATCTTCTTTGGAAAATATTTGAATCACATAAATTCAACACTCCATCTTGATTCAAATATAACAATCTCTCTGCATCACCACATCTCGAAAAATTGTTGGGTCTACGTCAATAAGCTCAATGTGAACTATTTTGGGCAACATTGCCCAAACAGAGCTTCCAAATCTTTCCCAAGCACAAGAAAGATAGTATGCACATCAACAAACAAAATGCATACAAGCAAATACCAAAATTCTTCGACAAATCTGATGTTAGAGACGAACATGTAGATACTAAGCTTTGAGAGACCAATGGAGATTTGACAGCACGCTTCACCTTCTCCATTCCAAATTGAGTGAGGACATACTCAACATTATCAACTCCAATCTCCTCGACAAGAATTTTGCTAGACTTTCCTAAGTCAACATCAACAGACTCATTAACAAGCTCCATAACATTTAAAGCATAAGATGAAGAATCATCGCTACAAATATGCTTACAAATAGGACCAACTAAACCAAAAGGACTTTCCAACAAGTTAGCTCCACCTAGAGTCTGAACCTCTGTATTCTTCTCATCAACCATGGTATCATCGGAAATACCAATATCTCTCCGAATATGGAAACAATCAGATGACTCCAAATGTGTTTGGCAAATTTCTGTCCTCCCAATGTCATCACTTGATGGAGGCTCCACCTTCAACAAAGACCTCTCATCAAATATCGCATGCCTGCTAGTCACAATTCTCCTAGTTGTTTTACACCACAACCTATACCTCTTTAGTCCTTCTCTATAGCCTAACAAAATGTGCTTTCTTTCTCTAGGCTTCAACTTATCGTGTCTCTCATCTTCTAAATAAGCTGAACAACCAAACACTTTAAGGAATGAATAATCAATAGGCTCTCCTTTCCATATCTCTTCTGGGATCTTCATATCTATGGTAATAGAAGGTGTGCAGTTGATGAGAAATACTGCCATAGATATCGCTTCTGCTCAAAATCTCTCTTCTAGACCAGCAGTCGTTCTCAAGCTTGTAGCTCTCTCTCATAATATCTGACACATGCTCTCCGCCACTCCATAACAATGTGACTCAACAGAAATAGAAAAATCTCTAATTACATGCTTGGACGCACAATAGTTAGTGAATTCTTGTGACATAAATTCACTATTATTTCCAACTTTGAGAACCTTCAAACGCTTCCTCGACTGCTTCTCTACCAAGGTCTTCCACTTACAAAATTGGGTAAATATTCCGTCTTTAGCCTTTAAGAAGTAGACCAGACCTTACGTGAGAAATCATCCACAAATAAGACGAAGTAACTGGCTCCACCAAAAGATGCAATTGGGGTGGGTCCCCACACATAAGAATGAACATACTCTAGAAACTCTGTAGCTCTAGGTCTTCCAACATCAAATGTGACATGCTTCTTATTTCTAAAAGATCAATCTCCACAAGAGCTAGGCTTCAACTGACAAACATCATCAATCAACCCACGCTTCTTTAATACTTCAAGACTCTCCTCATCAACATGACCTAAACGAAGATGCCATAACTGAGTACAATCTAGAATACTAGAATCAGTAGAAACTACCAACTCTTCTAAGACCGTCTCTCCATGAAGCACATAAATATCATTAACTCGCACCCCTTTCATCACTACCAAGGAACCCTTCGCCACTCTCAAATTCTCTCCATCTATTATTGTCCTCATACCAAGTCTACTCAAAGCTCCAACTGATAACAAACTTCTACGCAGCATCGGAACATGTCTAACATCTGTGATAGTCCTAACAACACCATCATGCATCCTAAACCTCACACTTCCAACGCCCACAACATGATAAGATATGTCATTCCCCATATGAACTGCTCCGCCATCAATCTTCTTGTAACTAACAAAATAGCTCCTATCTGGCGTCATATGATAAGAGGCTCTAGAATCAATCACCCAACTAGTATGCTCTAAAGGTGAAATACTGACTGAAAATAATGATGTATTACTATCACTTCTATCTGCATTTGATCTAACTACTGTCAGTACTGAAGCTTTCTTCTTATTCTCTCTCTTCTTTCTAAGAGCTGTACAATCTCGTATGAAATGCCCTTTCTTCTTACAATAATAGCAAGCACCCCTTCTAGGACCCATGAAATAAGACCTACGCATATCTCTTATACCTCCAAGGTGCTTCTGACTTTTATCTCTTCCTCTAGATGAACGAAGTTGTTACTGAAGAACACTGTCATTAGTCTTCACCTTTCATGTCCCTAAAACTCCTTTTCTAACATATTTGGTGATGCCATAATTTTTCATACCACTACTAAAAGAATTTGCCATTGATAACTAATCTAGAACAAGACAGCTAGCTCCAATACCAAACTGTTGTGCGGAAATTTCAATTAATCTGCACCAACTCCAAAAATGCAGCGGAATGCTAAAGCGTAGAAATAATCAAAACAAGGATCTAGCTTGTCGATTAATTATCAACCGCCAATTCAATGAAAAATAATCACCAAAGAAAGAGAAATAGAAGAGTAGAGAACACAGAGATTTAACGTGGTTCGGCTAGATTGCCTACGTCCACGGACCCAACAACTATTCTTTATTTCACTGAAGAAAGAGAGTACAAAAGAGAGAGAGATTACAAAATTACAGGTAGTAGTGGAGAGACTAACCTATAATTACAAATTGAATAATCAATTTATCTAAAGACTTGTTTACGCTCAAAACCCCTAATTGATTGACTGCAGAAATTAGGGTTTACTAAAGAAGAGGATAATGGTGGATTCTCTCTCACATTTATGAAGATGAACTTCCTTCATTTAAATAGGCATGAAAATAAAGGATGCTTGGAGATGAAGAAAATTAATTTCCAGATTATGTGACAACCTTTCCAAGTTACTTGATTTGATTCCAATGCACATAATTGATAAAAAATCCATGTTTCCATAAATTTCCATTGCTTAAATCAATCTCCATGCATAAACTTGTCTACCTTCATATAACAAATCTGACTAATTAATTGATTAGCAATTAATTAGTTTCCTTTCTCTAAAAGATTTCACACATATCCTTCTTCTTTATCTTTCCATATATAGCCTAATTAATTGATTGACTGAATCAATTAATTATTTTCTTATCTTCTTTGGAAAATATTTGAATCACATAAATTCAACAATTAATTGTATTTGGGCCGAGCTAAAATAGCTGATTGTATGTGACTGTGTGTATAAATATGTTGCCATGTCCACTAAAACTAAGTGTGAAGAAACTTGAAGCAATAAAAATCATATTTTCTTTGTTACTGTTTTGTGCAGACTACCTTCTTCCCATTCCAGTTTTTAGTTAGTCTTGTTACCCATTTGTTTTTCTCAGTTTTAATACATTCTTGTTAAATTCATTTTGTCTGTTGTAGGTTAATTCATTTTCTGTTCATTTTGTTCCCCTTTTAACACTTTAGAATTGAACTCTTGAATCTTTTAATTTTTCCTTTTGTTAGTTTTTCTTTTCCAATTCTTAATCCTGTTCTTTATAATTTTACAGTAACTGTAAATCTCAAATTCTTCTTCTTATTATCAATTCAAGTTACCTGTCTTTGATTTCCTCTAATTTCATTTTTGTTATTTTTTTTGAAGCAATCTTGTTCAAAAATACTTGTGTGAATTAAAGTTTCTGAAACTGTCACTTCTTGTAAAAAAATATACGTGTTTGTAAATGTCCTTGTTCTATACAGTAGCCATGTCTTCTTTGAGAAAATTCGCATTTTTTTGATATTTTCTCCGAGTCACAGCTTGAATTTTCCAGTTCTTGATTTTCTTGAAAATTTGCAAATCCACTGTTCTTCATCTTGCCATTTTTTTGTGCACAAACATAACTGTGCCAGCGTCATGATTGGATATCCCTACATCCCTCAGAGCACATATATTTTCATGTCAACATTTATTTGTAACAAAAGGAATCCCTTGTTGTTACATGCTACCAATCTCATATATATGCTGATCTCTTTTAGAATATCTTGCGATATGGGACTGATCATAATCGGCCAATCTACGCACTCACTCTAATACAATGCGAGCCACACCTAACATTAATCACCATGGTAAATTTATCAAACAAATGACTCTCACTATTATATATATACCCCAATACAGTGACTTAAAAGGTAGAAGCCCGATTATAATGCCCGTAACCGTGTGCACGTGCACACACATGCACAACTGATACCCACTGTTTTCTTCTTCCTCAAGCTATGTTTCTCACATTTTCTTCCTTTGATGCTTCTCTGCATGCCTCAGCCCCCTGATTCCAAGATTCTCCGACCATCACTGATGATCCTTGACAGAATTCACTGCCTGCAGCACCCACTGGAAAACAAGACCTATCTCCAACTCCTTTTTCAAGCATAATATGATTGCTTTGCCTCCCAATAAGTCTAGAAATAAGTGATTGGTTGTTACAATTTCTGAACTATTTGCTAAAACTAATATTCGTTGCGTCATGTGCAGTTGGATTTGATGCAGAGGAATTGATTTCACATGAGTCTGGCAACTTGATTCCTTTTTTTGCAAAGGTAATTATCACTCAGTTTAATAAAATCTAGCTAATTTTTTTGCCTTTGATGTTAACATACTTGGGTTAGGATTACAATTTCAACTACTAATTTAAACCCATCTATTGCCTTTTTAGTGTATTTTGTACAATAAGCAAATAATTTTTTATTTTATTTTATCCAGTACTATTTTAATTAACAGCTTAATTAATTTCAAATTATTGTAAGTTGAACTCATTCAAAACTAATAAGTAGGTTCAATAATTTTCTATACTTCCAACTAAATATAAGTTTTGGTGTTTTTGTCAAGTAGTATTTCAAATGATAGTTTGTTAATTTTAAATTATTTTTTAATCTTATTTTGACTGCAAGTGAATGAAAAAGTAATTGTTTAATTATCACATTGTTTGTTTCCTTTTATTGTAAGAAAAAAGAGGGGGGAAATGGTACAGAATATTGTTAGTTCGTTTGAAATTATTTTGGTCAATGTGGACTTCTTTTGGGTTGGTAGTTTGAAGTATTTTGCAAGTTTGGTTAGATGTTATTGCTTTATCTATGATATAGTTGCTAATAATTAGGTATTATACACTATAACCTGATTTTGAGTCTAGACCAGGATGATTTGTAATACCTTAGCGATGTCAACTAATTGTGTTGCACTTAGATGAGTTGTACATTAAATTTCGTGGAAGATAACATTAGCTTTCTTAGCATTGACATATTACTTTGGAAAGTGCATATAAAAAGAAAAGTGTTAAAAATACCTATGTATAAAAGAGATTTTGATCTTTTTGCTAGAATCTATTTAAGTATATCATTCTAGTGATTAAACTTGATATTGGGAAAATTTTCTAACAAAAAACATTAAAATTAGTATGTGAACATTGTAGTACGAATGAATGCTTATAAAACATAAGCTTTTAAAATTCGAAAGGAAACTTTTTCTCTGTTATTCCTTGTTTCTAAAAATATTCTAGTTTTTTACATGACTACTTATTAAACTTTATCACAATCTTTTTATTTAAAGGAAGTTGGGCCGATTGTTACATATTTCCTACTTCATAAACAATTTCTTTCTCTTTCTTTATTAATATTTTTGTTTTAAGTAATATTTGCTTTAAATTATACTCTCCATACTTCATTCATTTTGACTTCATCGGTCTTATTTAATATTATCAATTGAATTAAGTGTGCTTGTCGAAGTCCATGTTCATATGCAAAAGGTTGCTCCATATTGTGAAACAATGGTTGGGCAATGATGAATCGTTATGGGTCTAGCATTTGAAGTTGTAAGAGAAGCTATCTTTATTTTTCCTTATCATATTTTTAAGTGATTATTAAAATAATTTTACCACCTGCTCTGTGGCATTCACATTATGCATAAAGAAGCCATAGTAAACATTTAAACATATTTATTACTTAAACAAATTTATTACTGACCATAAGCATCATAAATTCAGATAGTTAAACAATTCAGGTAAATGGAAGTTACCAACTGCAGGAGAGTTTCATATTATTTGTTGTTGATTGGTGTAGATTCGAAGTTCAAATGTGATAAAACCCTATAAAAATAGGTATGGCAATTTAGAATATCATTCACTTCATGGTAATTTATATCTTTATTTAGAGTGACTAACAGAGATTTAGGTAAAAGATATTTGAAATAGACATACCTGATCATAGTAGAATCTACCAAGAAGCATGGCGGTAGTTTGACCGACTAGAAGGACTAATATGTTGACTATGATCATAGTAGAATCTACAAAGTATATTATTTATTTGTAACATGGATTTACAGGAAAAGAACAAGTTTAAGAAGAAAGTAGAGATTGAAATATGACGTATTACTTGTTAGAATCAAAAATTTAATTAGCTTATCCACAGTGTATTAACTTAAGAAAATATGGTGCATTTATTTGTAACATGGGTTTACAGGAAAAGAACAAGTTTAAAAAAATACTTCCATATAGAAATTTAGTAAATGCTATTCTTTTTTTAAATTGTGATTCTGTCTACAATAGTTGGTCTGCCAATCACACTTGCTATTCTAGAGATTGCCTCTTTACTGCACATTACAAGTTCTAAATTGTATAATCTAACCCATATAGGGATGGAAGTCAAGTAATGTTTATCAAATTTCATCCTAGTTATCCACATTTTAACCATCATTACTCTAGAATTGAATGTGTAAGGCCCACTTTTAAGGATTAAGTTTCAATCCTCTGTCTTTAAATCTGACTAGATACAATCCATTAGGCTGGTTATAGATTTTGAATCCCCTTTTAGTTTCCAAACCTACTAATTTTTTTAAAAGTGCAAATAGTATGGTCTAGATCCAAAAATATGAATGACTAGTGAATTGCCTCTTTTTGCTTCAGATCTGGTGCAAATGGTCTTTGTAAGAAATGGACATTTCTTACTCTTTTGCTGGTAATAAGTGAGTTGCCTTTCTTCACTTACAATTCTATTATCTTCAGCAACTAACTCTGCCCAAGTTTTCCCCCTTCCAATGCCCTTTCCAGTTGCTTTTTGGTCATTTGACTGATGTTGTTGAAGCCTAAGATATAATGTGTATACTTCATTATCTACAAATCTTGTACATTTGAAATTATCTCTATTGTCTTTCATCTATAAAACTTGTATACTTTAACATCAGAAATTGTAAAGTAGAATTTGTTCTGGTGCATGTTTTCTCTTGGCTCGCCATGGTTTTGAGACTAGTTTGGTATGATGTTGTGTAGTTTATATAATCCATTGAATCGAAAACCAAGCTTCACAAAGTTTTGAAGTTTAGGTACCGTTTGTTTCAGAGAAAAAGCGCTTGTTGAAGTGCTAAATGAAGGCACTTAATATATTCAGCAGTTTAAAGGTTGTTTGGTTAGAATACTCAGTCAGCAAAACTCAGTCAAACCAGCAAAATATCAACAAGCATATATGCAGAGCTTATTCCAACTTCTGATTCAGCTGTAGATATTTTACAACGCATACCCCTATTTGTTTTTCTCACTATTTACAGCAGCATCAGCTATTTCAAAATCATAGCAGCAGGTCTTTGATTGCACAGCAGATGTACTTTTCTTTTTTTCTCACTCCTGATTTTGGTTACAGAATAAAGCTACATTGGATTATATTATATTTCCTTCCTTTTGATATCATCTGAAACCTATTTATTAACCTCACATGTATTATCATAACATATTTTATGAAAATCTCTGTACCCTTTGTTTGAGTTACTCTTATGTGGATTATATTACAAACGGTTCAGGTAATATTACAACAGAAGCTACATTATGTTATATAAAGCTACGTTCAACTATCTCTGGTGTGAATATTACAATAGGAGTATAATATTATGTGTTTTATAAAGATAATATTATGTGTTTTATAAAGATAATATTACAGCAGGAGTATAATAGCACTGACATAGCTACATACAACCTCTTATGTGTTTTATAAAGCTACGTTGGATTATATTATATTTTCTTCTTTGTTTGAATATTGCTCAACATCATGTTGTATAGCATGCATTGTAAAGGCGTAAAAGATAATAATCTGATTGTTGCCATTTAATTGATAGCATTAACATAATACACATACATATATAGTTACTTCTTTTGGATATTGTTTTAGGTAATTGGCAAGTTCAACCCAAGGGGTAGATAAAAAGTATTGTTTTAGAATGGCATTTCTTCTCAGTTTATTACTAGACCAAATGTTTACCTTCACCAATTCTAGGCAGAAATGCCATAACAAGATAGTCTAAAGACTGCAAGGAACTTTGTTGTACTTTTTTCTAATTGCTTGCTACCCATTTTTAAATTAGGAATGGCATCATGTAAAAAGTCTAAAAGTAAATGTGCGGACAATGAAGTAACCGTAACTTCTAAGAGCAGGGCCACTTTTGCCGAAAATCCTGAAATGGAAAAACACTTTCTTGAGTTATGCGTAAGAGAAGTCGCTAATCACGGGCGTAAAGGAGCTTCCTTGACTTTAGACTCGTGGAAAAGACTAGAGAAAGAGTTTAACACAAAGTGGGAAGTCAACTACGAACATAAGCAATTCAAAAACCATTATACTTATTTAAGAGATGATTATGCACTTTGGACTAAAATAACTGGACTATCTGGACATGGATACTGTGCTGAGACGAACACCATACTTTAGCCTCCAGAAAAATGGAATGAGGTCGTTAAGGCAAGTTCAATACATATGCTTTACGTTGTGTTAATAATAATTTAATTATTTTTCTCACATTGTAAAATTAATTTGTCATGTTTATCTCATTGAACAGCAACATCCTAAAGCACGAAAATTTCGAAATAATCCTTTAGAAAATATTGAGATGTTGAAGGTCATTTTTGACAGTACTTTGGCAAAAGGAGACAATGCATGGTTCTCTGCATCATCTGATCCACCACCTAATACAGATAGCATTCAAGTGGAAGATGATATTACAACGGAAGCTGATGTAGAGATAGAGGAAGATCGTTTGCCTACTTATGTGGAAGATGAGTTTTTTGATGGAATTGCAATCACCGGAGAGCATGACAGTTCGTTTAATGAGAAGAATGGTGATAATGTTTCTACTAAGTTCAAACCTCCTCCATCTACAAAAAGAAAGCGTAATTCAAGTAGTGAATCAGTGGAAAAACAAATTGAAGGTTTAGTTGGAGTTCTAAAAGACCAAATTGACAAGGAGGAGGCTGGAAAGGGAACTTTGATAGAAGATGTAATTGTTGCGTTAAAAGAATTAAAGAACATGAGTGCTATATCCCAACAGGAGTATATCAAAGCTAAAGTATTATTTTGCGAAAAACCAGAGATGAGGGTAGCTTTCTTGGATGAGGAGAGTATAGTTAACAGACTTGAATTTTTAAATTATGCGTTAGGCATTTAATAATGTATGATTAGCTTTTTATTTTGAAGAAGGTGGATTTAGTAGGTTCTATTTCCAAACAAATAATTGTCAAGAGCTACAACAGTTATGTATGTCCAGTTAACGTGTTGTATGTAGCTATGTCGGTGCTATTTTATTGAACATAGTAGATATTTGTCTTTTTTTTAAGTTAATACATATTTCATGCTGGATAGTAAAGTTGTATGTTGTAACATATTGATGGTATTCACTTATTTTACAATTGATGTGTATTTTGCTTGCAATTTAAAATTCTCATTGCAAACCTGGTACTAGTGAAGAGTACATGTAATGTAGTCATAAATGGCCTTTTTTGAGTTCATTATCTGAGCTTTAAGTAATGCATCTAATTAACTTATGTTTCTAATATTTTAGGATGATGTCAAAAAAAAGGTTGCTTATGATGTTGTTATCACTTTTAATATTGCTTAAGGTCAAGAAACGTAAAAATGGTAGACAAAAAGTTTTGACTTCTTCCCTTTCTGGAAAAGAGTACATGAAAGTGCTCTTGATCGGTCCTTCAGTTATGATGTATGATAAATTTAGAATGGATAAATCATCTTTTATGAAGTTATGTTGCTATTTTCGACAGAAGAATTGGCTGGTGGACAGTAAATATATCGATGTTGAAGAGAAAATGGCAATGTTTTTATCCATCATATGCCATAACTGTAGAAATCGTATTGTTAGATATCGTTACCAACATTCAGGTCAAACAGTCAGTAAGTATTTTCATGAAGTTTTGTCAGCCATGAGAGATTTCGCTCGAGAAATGATAATTCCGCAAGATTTTGACAAACCGGTTGAAAATATACAATCCCACGTACAACTAAGAGAAGGTCCTTTTAAAGGTGCAATAGGGGCATTGGATGGCACTTTAGTAGATGCAAATATTCCAATATGAGATCAAATTCCATTCAAAGGCAGAGGTCAGGGTAATTGTTATCAGAATGTTATGGCGGTATGTGATTTCGATATGAAATTCATATATGTCATGGCAGGATGGGAGGAAGTAGCTCATGATTCCAGGGTGCTCAATGAAACAATTCGCAATCTTGTTAATAACTTTCCAATCCCTTCTTTATGTAAGTAAATTCCATGAATTTATTTATAATAATCGTGCTAACGTATTGACTTATTTTTTTTAATCTTACTATAGATAAGTATTACCTTTGTGATGCGACTTATACAAATACCAGAGGCTTTCTATCTCCTTATCGCAATACACGTTATTGGTTGAAAAGTTACAGAAATAACACTGCGACAAATAAAAAAGAAAGATTCAACCATGCACATGCACGATTAAGAAATGTCATCGAACGAAGTTTTGGTGTACTAAAGAAAAGATATCCCATTTTAGTTAAAATGCCTCCATACAAATTTTCCCACCAAAGAGATATTGTTATTGCGTGTATGGCGATACACAACTTTCTACGTCGCGTCTCACTAGATGACAAATTATTTTTGGAAGCTGAGCAAGAAGAAGATGCTGCAAATGATGAAACAAGCCATGGAATTGATAATCAAGAACCACCTCAAGCTCAACCAAGTCATAGTGAAGTATTTTCATCCGAGTCGCAAGCTTTTATGGCAAATTTGCGTGATCAAATTGCCGATCTTGTCTAATATGTGTTTTAATAAACAGTTTTGTTTTTAATCTCCTGTAGAATGCCATTGAATATTTTTCATTTGTATTTGTCACTCATGCCATTTACTTTCATCGTCCTATTCAAGTGATAAATGACGTTAACAACAAAGGGCAAATTTGTCAACTAATAAGTTATTACAATAAGACATATATATATATAACCAGCAATCAATCAAACAACATTTCAACATTCAACATTCAGCATTCAACATCCACTATTCAGCATTCAGCTTCAGCATTCAGCATCAGCTTCAGCATTCAGCATTCAGCATCAGCTTCAGCATTCAGCATTCAGCCATTTTAACAAACAAAGCCTTAGCCTTTTGTTTTTTACCTTTGTTTATTTATCATACAGTTGGCCAATTTTTAGTTTGCTAATAAATGATTATTGCTAATTATGGTTATTGCCATCAAACTTTGTTCATGCTTTAGTAATTATTGCTAATATAGAAATTTAAAAATTATGACACATTTAATCGATCATAGAATGGTGAAATGAATTGAATTATGAGCTTATTTTTTTACTTCAACTGATAAAAAATTTTAAATTTTGCAAAAAATACTAATATGTGATCCAATCAGAATATTCTCTACAAGTCAATGTATTACATAGGAGATGGATGTTGATTTGCTGCAATTGGAAATGGTCGTTCATTTTAGTCCTTATGCAATAGAGTTTAGTATGGATCAACAGCATTTGATTAAAATGTTACGACTTTTCCGGGATTACTACACAATTAGATTTAGAAGAAAAAGTAGCGAAGAAATCAAACAAAAAAAATTCCCTCCAAAACAAAACTTTTATTGATTTAACCAAGAAAAATACAAAAAAGACCTAAAATTGAGAAGAAATCTCAATCCCAAACACGCTACAAAATACACTTTTTCCACACACCTTATAAACCCTAGACATGTCTATTTATAATAGATTTGATAAAATATCTTATTTAAGAAGCTATTGAATACTTTCATGAATCTTTCTCAGGTAGATAATTTGTTGTCTTCTTTAATGCAATAAAAGAGGCAACTAATCTCTCTACCAAGTACGCAAAATCTCTAAAAGATGCAATTAATCACATTCCAAAATCTACCGAATTTATAAAATAGGCAATGAATTTGAGTCATAATTCCACATAGACTCAAATATCTTCAAGATCTACTTATATATGAAATATTGTACCACCAAAATCTAACATAAAACACATTGCCAGTAGTCAAGATTTTTGAGGTAGAGAGTGTTAGATTAGTTATTTTACACTTACCATTTTATTGTCATTAATTTTAGTTATCTTGACTTGGAAACTATGTATATAGTGTTGATGTTTTTCAAGCTAATGCTAGTTCTTATTTTACATTTATGTGAACTATACTATACATGCTGTTGTGTTTTGATAATGGCTGCAGTGTATTTTTCTTGCTGTAACATTCAGGTAAACGCCTCATATGCAATAAGAGTATTTTGATAATGCTGTTTTGCACTGTATTATATTATATTTGTATCAATAGGGGCAGTTGTATACGCCTTATATTTTACTAAATTGCATTCCCCGCTGCATGCAAGGTGACATGTATTTTGGCCTAAAGTTTTCAAAATCAACAGAGGTCGTACTGTTTGCCTCTAATATTTGTACAGTCTTAGATGGCAGCAGCAATTAGAGGGGCAGTTTTAAGTTCAAGTATGCCTCTAATAATCATTAGGGATGCTTTTTTTCAAGCTGATTTTAATTTGTCTTCCATAGCTGTAGGGGCAGATGTTTCTGCGCTTATTTTCAATAGTAGGGGCAGATGTGTGCGCCTCTACTGTTGTCTGATTCAGTAGTTAATGT
Organism: Allium fistulosum; assembly: GCA_030737815.1. Taxonomy (NCBI): domain Eukaryota; kingdom Viridiplantae; phylum Streptophyta; class Magnoliopsida; order Asparagales; family Amaryllidaceae; genus Allium; species Allium fistulosum. The sequence continues at coordinate 1,283,096,372 of CM060903.1, read as the reverse complement.
TTCTCTTTTCTAGCATAAAGTTGTGTATTTGAACATTCGTAGGAAGTGTAAATTAGCAAGTGCCTATTACACTTTTCTATTTCTGTTTATCTTATTAATCAATATGGAGTTACACACACGTGTATTTTGAGGATGCACGTAACTCTGATTTGTACATGGTGACCGTCCACGGTATGCTTTAAATTTTGATCTAAAAGTCCTTTTCGTAGTTACTACTGCTCATAATTTTCTACGTTGTAAATAGAAGTTCCTTTCCATTTCAATATTATGCATATGTATGTATCAATCAGTTTTGTCTAATCCAACCTTGGCAGTGTCATTTTCATTAATATATTTTATTGATATGAAGTTGATTATTTCTGCAGTCCAATCGAAGACACTGGGATTAAAGTTTATTTACACTGTGTGTTTTTCATCCTATGTTTTTATCTGATTTCTTAGTTCTTGTTCGTTACAGTTTTTGATAATTTAGTTTGGACTTGTTTTATTTTGTAACTGCTTTAAACACATTTTATTACATAACCATATTTTGATACATTCTTTTAATAAAATATTAAGGATCTACACAATGAAATAAAGACCTGCAAATAGCAATGTAAAGAATTCGAAAGGCAGGATCTGATGTACAGAGAAGACTTCAAACAATATGAAGCAAAAGTTCAAGAAGCTCAGTGAAAAAATTAAGAATATATTACTATAAAATTAATTAATTTTTTTATAAAAAATAACCAAGTTTATAAGAGTTAACTTAATTTTACAAAGGTTAAGTTTTATAGAAGTTTAACAAAGCTAACTAAGTTTTACAAAAATTATCTAAGTTTATAAAAATTAACTTCGTTAACTAATTATTATAAAAGTTTAGCTAAGTTGACTAAATTTTCTTAAAAAATACCTATGTATATCTTAAAAAAAGTTAAGTTTTATAAGAATTTATTAAGTGAACAATGTTTTATGATATGAATTATAGAAATGTAAACGTATTATAGAAATGAATTATATATTCATTAAGTGAACTATGTTTATATGAATTATAATGTGTGTGTGTATGTGTGTATGTGTGTATGTATAGACATACATATACGTAAATCATAAAAACTTACTATCTTGAATTAGTTATGATACAAGTTATTGAAGCAAATTGGAATTGATTAATGGTTTGTTTTGCCACTTACTCTATTGTATCATAATTAATAACTTATGTATCCATTTTATATGTATCTTGTTGTTGTGCCATAGGAATTCATTTCAACATCTGAAGAAATGAAGACGGTTGCTGCTAGTCATAGGATCGATATTGGAAGACAGCTTGGGGAATGGGGGTGGTTGATAAGATAAGGAGGCTATTAGTTCTTGGATTAGAGCGGATAGTGCATAGAGATGAAGCAAGAGTCCATGTTTGGATTGGTATTGATATATTGATTAGTGGTTGGAATAATATAAGTCAATTCATGTTGGTATAACGAATATTGAACATGTGAGATTTTGTCTGCTTAATTTGGTCTTTGTGTTGTATGCTTAATACTTTGTATGAAATATTATGGATTATGTTGTGGTTTGGCTTATGAATATGTTTGATTACATACATTATAAGGTGTTGGTTATTAGATGCGCTAATTGTAGTTTTTTGAGCCGTTATAATATGTATATATTGAAATATATTGTTTTAAAAAAGCTAAAAAAGAACATACCATCACAATTTTTACTTGCTATAGCATTACATCAATGCTATAAAAAGCAATGTATGAAGACTTAAAAGTAAAATATGGCAGGAGAAAAGTGCTATAAATAGTAATAAGAGCAATAAAAAGTGTAAGATGACACTAACTAGATGCCATAGAAAGTCAAATAGGCACTAGAAACAATATAAGACAACAATAAATAAACGCTTTGAAAAATACCTTTTGATAGCGTTTAAGCTAAAGCTGGTATCTACCGGACATTTTATGACATGTTGTTTTATAGCATTAAAAAACGCTATTAAATGGTTCAATAGTGTTTATGAAACACTATAAAAAAATAACTTATAATAGCGTTTTTATTAACGCCCCTACCAAATATATTATAATATGTCATTTTACAACATTTATAAAACGCTAGGAAAGACTTTAATAGTGTTTTCTAAACGCTATTAAAGAGTCTGATTGTCGTATTTGAACGTTGCAATTAATTCTCTTGTTGATTGGAACAAAGATAATTAATATGTAATTGATTGCAATTAATTTTCTAATTGGATTGATTTGAAACTTTTAATTCAAATGGATAGTTAGTAATTGATTCCTTCTATTATTTCAAACCGATTATACCAATATCCAAACAACTCTAAAAATGGCATACTACAAGTCAAACACACAATACAGATATGCCAATATTTCTTAATCGTGTAATCAAGAAAAATAGGTTAATGAATGAAAGCACGTGTACATATCATGGATGAACGATGATCCATTAGAAATATACATCTACCATCAAGTATGGTAAAAATAGTTGGATGACCTCTATATCATTGCTACAGCTAAAGAAACTGTTAATACGTTGCTTAATTTTGCCTTTCTATAACTAGGATAGTTTGAAGAAAAATGAAAACTATGTGGTATGGCATGAAAAATCCAAATACCTAAGTTGAAAATATGTGCAACACCTAGAAACTACAATGTGTTCATCTAGAAACACACGCACATACATACATACATATGGCATGACAAAACCAAATACCTAAGTTGAAAAAATGTGCTAACACCTAGAAACTACAATGTATTCATTTAGAAACATACATACATACATGTATATGTGTGTGTGTGTGTGTGTGTTTAGATGAACAGATTGTAGTTTCTAAGTGTTGCACATATCTTCAACTCAAGTATTTGGATTTGTCATGCCATACCACACAGCTTTCGTTGTTCATACACACACACACATATATATAGAGAAGTGCTTATTGACACCATTGTTTTGCAGCATCCCAGTGGCCCCTGTTTTCCACCTCACAATCCGATTTAAATGATATGGCTAGTGGGAAGAGAGCCATAATATTTGATTCAGATTGTGTGATGGACATAAGAGGGCTACAGGCATGCTGCACTATTTGGGGTGTCATTGAACGGTTCTTATATATATGTATAAGTGTGTAGGTGTGTTTCTGTATGTATGTAAATGTATGTACGTACGTATGCATATGTATATATATTATACTGTTTATGCTACCTCTAATAGATGAATCATGTGAATTAGTATGATACCGCATGTAAAGTGCACAATAGAAATAGAAACGGCTATTTGATTAATGATTAATAGTTTCTCGTGCATTGTCTATAACTGGATATTACAAGGAACATGGATGTGACCATAAGCATATTCAACTAAGTCTAGAACTCCACTACGAATTGATAAAAAATTGAAGAAGTAAAAATACAAATGAAACTGGTGCAATCAAAGACCGGATAAGTTAATGTACAAAATACAAATAGCTCTTCCCAATCCACTTGTACAATAACTGAAATGTATAAACAGAAATTAAACAGAACAAGTCATTCACCCATGATGAGTTAATTAAATTAAAAATTATTTGCAAAACTTTTCTAAAATACAACAATTATCCATAAATATTTATAAACATTCCAGATACTTTTTATTTAAAAAGTTATAGTAAGATATAAGCAGTTCATCAATATTTCATAACTTGTCTTGTAGCTTTAAGTATATTTTCTTCTTTAATTGGCTTTGCCAAGTGAAGGTCCATTCCTGCTAAAGTAGCCTTGTCGATTTGATCATGTTCTTTATGTCGAGTAATAGCAAAAATAGGAATATGAATTCCATATTTCTTTTCCTCTTCATGTATACTTTTGGTTACTTCAAATCCATTCATTACTCGCATCTGATCAAAACAATAAAATTAAAAAAAATCAAAACCTTCTATATTTTTATTTATATTATATATATATAAGAGGAAAAAAACCGCTGCTATAGTTGTTTCATTACCTCGCAGTCCATAAGAACAATATCACAAAACAAACTTTTGTTCTTGCCTATTTCGGTATAATGGCAAGATGAGACTTGCAGTGCATTTTTAATCATATTTAGAGCCTTCAAACCATTTTCTGCAACTTCTACTACTGCCCCAAGTTTTGACGGCATCCTAATAACAATAACTCTCATCACCATTATGTCTTCTACTAGTAAAATCTCAACCCATTAAATTGCTTTTGTGCTTCAGTGTTCACTTCCACATCACTGCTTTCCAGTTTTGATTGTGGTTCACTAGGTATATAAGAAACTCTATCTTCTTCATTTCCTCCAAATTCTTGGCTCATTCTTATAATATCATGCAACCTTGAACCATGAATAGGTTTCTTGAATGGAACACAAGAAGTTTCTTTTATCCTATTGATTTCTGCACTATGTGTATTTTGATTCACTAGACAAACAATTTTAAACTAAGATAGTTTGTTGTTATTCTCAAATTTTAACTTTGAAAATCTGTCTTAGATTGAGTACATATTAGAGAAACCTTCACACTATCGATGTCGATGAGTATCAAAATGAAAATGGGCGATGAATCTTTAAATCTTTGACTACTGCAAAAAATATCATTCGAGCTGCTTGAAGAGGTTGGTCTTCAGTTTCGGTGTCTGACGCTGTTATCTTGTTTGAAGATCCACTGCTTCTAAATCTTTTACTAATAGCACGTCTACTTTTCATGACTGTTGGATTAACCAGCTCCCAGCTTTCAACTATGTTAGCTTCAATGCCTATGTTTTCCATGAAATGTTTCAAAATTCTTCTTGTTTCATCCTCTGAAATTAATAATATCGACTTCGTTGTACCTCCTCTTGCTTTCACCGTCTCGGTGAATTCTTTCAGAACCTTCGTTGATTTAAAAATATTAATATCGACTACTTTTAGAAAAATATTAAATCCGATGCAAGCTCCTTTCTTGCCACGCACTTTATCTATTGCTCCAGTTTCTCCTCCCATCAAACGCACCTTTACATATAACATATGAAATTAGCATACATAATAATTGCAATAAATTTTCAAGAATGTTAGCTTTCTGGCCAAAGCACTGAGATATCAACCCTAATGAATGTTGGAATATAAACTTGATTTATTGAATTACAAAAGCGTTTCTAGAATTACGTTTCCTTTGTAATCAAGTAAAGGCGTTTCTAGAATTACGTTTTCTTTGTAATCAAGTAAAAGTAATTCTAGAATGATCTATTAGGGACTATAAATAGAGGAGCTCTCCCCTCACTTGTATTGTAGCAATTAGACAAATCAAGTAATCAAGAAATGAAAAATAATAATAAAGTATTATTTGTGAGAACAAGTTTCTTCTCTTTGTGTGTGAGTTGTGTGGATTAGTGAGAACAAGTTTCTTCTCTCTAGTCTCCAACCTTTTTTTTTAATACACATATTTCTACAAAGTGGTATCAGAGCAAGGTTTAGGGATGACTTCCAACAATATGTTGCAACCTCAACTTCCTCGTTTGACGGGAAAGAATTACAATCAATGGAGCATTCAAATGAAGGTCTTGTATGGCTCTCAAGATCTTTGGGAGATTGTTGAAAGTGGATATGAAGAACCGGAGAATCAAGCAACACTTTCAACACAACAATTGAATACTTTGAAAGAGATTCGAAAGAAGGACAAGAAGGCTCTTTATTTTATCTATCAAGCGGTGGATGAAGCAATTTTTGAAAGAATCTCTTCGGCATCAACATCAAAGGAGGCATGGGACATCCTCAACAAGGCGTACAAAGGTGAAGAAAATGTAAAGATGGTAAGACTTCAAGCTCTAAGAGGTGAGTTTGATTTACTCAAAATGAAAGAAAGTGAATCGGTGGAGGAATTTTATAATAGAACTATTTCTATTGCTAATCAACTTCGAGTCAATGGTGAAGAAATTTCGGATAAAAGAATTATTGAAAAAATTCTTCGAAGTATGACAAGGAAATTTGAGCATGTTATTGTTGCTATTGAAGAATCAAAAGATTTGAATACTTTCTCTCTTGAAGAATTGTTGGGCTCACTGCAATCTCATGAGCTTCGCATCAAACAATTTGATTCCTCTCCTTCCGAGCAAGCTTTTCAAATTCGAGACACCAACCGTGGTGGTTTTAGAGGAAGAGGTGGAAGATCAGCCCATGATAGAGGACAAGGAAGAAGCCAAATTCAAAGTGAAAATTCAAGCCCATCTCAAGGAGGAAGAGGAAGAGGTCGTGGAGGATACAGTGGAAGAGGAAGAGGTAACTCTTATAATATTCAATGTCATTATTGTCATAAATATGGGCATATGATAAAGGATTTTTAAAAGAATTAATGATGAAAAGGATAATTCTAATTTTCTACATGAGAATTTGGAAACACAAGATGAAAGTATGCTTCTTGCTTGTAATGTTCAAGAAGCTTCTTTTGATGATATATGGTATATTGATAGTGGTTGTAGTAACCACATGACCGGAAATAAAAGTTGCTTTGTGAATTTTGATGAAAGTGTCCAACGAGAAGTCAAGACAGGTGATAACAAAAGGCTCATTGTCAAAGGCAGTGGTGATATTCCGATACGGACAAAGCAAGGTACAAATTATATTTCTAATGTTTATTATGTTCCCGATCTTAAACACAATCTTTTGAGTGTTGGACAACTTTTAAAGAAGGGACATAATGTGAATTTCAAAAATGATTTATGTGAGATCAGAGACAAAACTGGTGTTCTTATTGCAAAAGTGAAGATGACACCAACAAAAATGTTTCCGTTGCAAATTAAAAATGAAGCATTTCCATGTTTTGCTAATATTGTTAATGACAAGTCATGGCTTTGGCATCTTCGTTATAATCACTTGAGTTTTAGCACTCTATCCAAGATTTGCAAAGATCATATGGTGAGAGGCATTTCAAATATTAGCAAACAAGATCAAGTATGTGAAAGTTGTGTTTTTGGCAAGCACCATCGAGATCCATTTCCAAAAGAAAGGCATGGCGAGCAAAGAATCCTTTGGAGCTAGTGCATTCGGATTTATGTGGACCTATGCGCACAAACTCTCTTGGAGGTAATCGGTATTTTCTCACTTTTATTGATGACTATAGTCGCAAGATGTGGATTTACTTTCTCAAAGAAAAATCTCAAGTATTTGAAGTGTTCAAGATAAAGCACTTATGGAGAAGCAAAGTGGTTTTTCTATAAAGACACTCTGATCCGATCGTGGTGGAGAATATATGGCGGAAGAATTCGAAAATTTCTTAAAGGATCATGGCATTCATCATCAACTAATGGTCCGCTCAACCCCTCAACAAAATGGGGTGGCCGAAAGAAAGAACCGTATCATCATGGAACTTGTTCGAAGTATGTTGAAGACAAAAGGATTGCCTAAAACATTTTGGGCCGAAGCTGTAGCATGTGCATGCTATGTTCTCAACCGTGCGGCAACTAAAAGTGTTCAAGGAAAGACTCCATAAGAAGCATGGAGTGGTCACAAGCCATGTGTCTCCCACTTTCGAATTTTTGGAAGCATTTGTTACTCTCATGTGCCGGATGAAAAGAGAGGAAAACTTGATGACAAATCTGAAAAGTGCATCTTTGTTGGCTATAGTGAAAGATCCAAGACATATAAATTATATAACCCCATCACAAAGAAGACTATTATTAGTCGTGATGTAATTTTCAATGAGGAAGAAGCATGGGAATGGAAAAATGAGAAAAAGAGTACAAGTATCTTGCTTGATAATGATGCATTTGAGCCAATTGAAGAAGAAGAATCGACTCCACCTACTCCACCATCTAATACTCCTCCAACCTCATCATCTTCAAGTTCAGAATCAACACCTAGAAGGACAAGACCTCTTGCGGAGATTTATGGAGAAACAAGAAGAATTTTAGAAGATGAATTTGTTGATTTTACTTTATATGCAACTGCGGATCCGGTTGATTTTGAAGAAGCCGCCAAGGAAGAAAAATGGAGACAAGCCATGGATCAAGAAATTGATGCAATTGAAAGGAACCAAACATGGGAGTTGGTTGAAGTACCTGAAGGGAAGAAACCCATTGGAGTCAAATGGGTTTACAAGACAAAGTTGGAGATTCTCAAGGAGTTAAAGAAAAAAAACTTGGTATGCGTAATATGTTTAGCTCAAAAGGAGGCAAATCAAGTTTAAAGGGGGGTGTTGGAATATGAACTTGATTTATTGAATTACAAAAGCGTTTCTAGAATTACGTTTCCTTTGTAATCAAGTAAAAGCGTTTCTAGAATTACGTTTCCTTTGTAATCAAGTAAAGGCGTTTCTAGAATTACGTTTCCTTTGTAATCAAGTAAAGGCGTTTCTAGAATTACGTTTTCTTTGTAATCAAGTAAAAGTAATTCTAGAATGATCTATTAGGGACTATAAATAGAGGAGCTCTCCCCTCACTTGTATTGTAGCAATTAGATAAATCAAGTAATCAAGAAAAGAAAAAATAATAATAATGTATTATTTGTGAGAACAAGTTTCTTCTCTTTGTGTGTGAGTTGTGTGGATTAGTGGGAACAAGTTTCTTCTCTCTAGTCTCCAACCTTTTTTTTAATATACTTATTTTCTACAATGAAAGCTCTTTTTTTCTTTTTTAGAAAAGTTTAGGAGGCCATTTGACTACTGCTTATTTAAATAATCATAAAAGGAAATTTTAGCAGTAACTTTTAAGTAGTTTCGACTAAATAATAACCTATAAAAGTGTTTGAGAGGTAGTTTTAGTGATAACTACTATGGTTTACAAATAATTAATGTACACCAAATTAATTATTTGAAATATCTATGTAAAATGACTGAATAACAAATACTGGAACCTTGCTTGTTGATTATTTAAAATAACAAGGTTATTTTAGTTATTTGATCAAAATAACTTATGAAAATTATGTAACAAGTTTGTAATGACTTGGAATTTTTAAAGTTTCGAATGAAAATATTTAACTAATTTAATTATTCAAATTTGATTTGAATTTAATAAATAATAAGAAAATCAATTTTTAATATAACAACTCAATTTTTATTGATGTATTTTTAATTAATCATAAGAAAGTCAAGTTTTGAATGGTTTTAAGAATAAATGGTCTTGGTATTAAATGAAATACTATTGATGTAGATAAATGCGTATAGTTAAGAAACTAATGGAATAAATACATAAGTTATAGATAAATTATTTTATTCGCATAATTGATTTTGATCCAGATTCGAGTACATTATTTTGAGGTGAATTACACCGATCTGAACAAGGATTTTTCACTCTATTCTTGACGGCGAACACTTGTTACGGAATCTTGATATGATTATGAAGTTTTATATCATTGTATATGGCTATGCAAAGAGAACAGAGGTTTCTAATCAAGGAACATGATCAGAGTCCGCACTAAGGAAGTCGAGTGAACGATACTAGTTCCAAAGTGAAATTTGTGTGATCGAGCAAGTGATCGGATTTGATATTGTATACGGATGACATATGTACATCGTACAGGCTTTAATGTAATTGTGTGATTTTGACATTAGAAAATGCAAGTTATATGGTTTGATAGCATTTTTAAGTGAGATGTAGGTTCCTGGAAGTAAAGGCCAGCTTGCTGCTTTTGGTTTCATAAGTAGAGTTTGATTGCTCGACAAATAGGTATGTGTTTATTGCTTAACGGGTGAGTTTGCTATGTGACATACTCACTCTATGAGATATATTATAAGTATATACCATTGTTGATGATTTTATGCTCTAGATATGGAAGGCCACTTTTGGGCTTTTTTTTCTTTATTGATTTGGACCAATTGTGGCAAGTTGAAGTTTTTCCGGATCAAGCTGCGCAAAGGAGGTGCCGTTGAAATTTTCCATAACATATATAATTTTTAAAGGTAAATGATTTAAAAAGCTAAAGGTTTGAATACACTTTTCCTTCTTGGTAATTTTGGGAATGAAATTCTTTTGAGTGGGAAGAATGTAACGATCCAGAATTTTTACTGTTTTGAATGGGAATACTTAATTTATTTAAATATTTAAATTTGATTTGACTTGAATAAATAGTTAGAAAATCAATTTTTAATATGATGACTCGATTTTATATTGACGTATTTTTAATTTAATTTATAGCATTTCTCCATAATTTATAATTTGGAAAATATTTAAATTTTCGTTTGATGTATATTACGACAAACATTGGTATTTTTGAAATTTTATGGAATAAGATAACCAGTATATTTTATTGTTTCTTGAGAGGACATCGTATTTTTGTGTGCGATCATATTTTTGTTTTTGTCGTTCGCGGATCGTACGCGAATGCAATGCTGTCTAGCGACGTGCCGGAAATTGCAATACAAACAAACTACTACCCTAAGACAATTCATCACACTTGACTTTTCTCTTTCTCTTTTCTTTTTATCTTTTCCTATAAGCTTACAAAGTTAAATAATCTCCATTCAAAAATCAAAATCAATTCATTTACTTAACAAAAAAATATAAAGTTGGATTCTTTGAACTCGTAAGGCCATGATCTTCAAATCAATATAGGCGATGGGTGGCGCGATGGGATGTTCGACGTGGTGATGGTAGACAACGGTTTGGATTTTTGGATGACTTAGGCAATGGTAGGTCCCGGGGTTCGTTGCATTGAGTTTATGGTGTGGAAGAACTTTGATTAGCATAGTAGAGTAAAGTGCGGTCTTGTATTGTGAATCGCAACTGTCGCGTGGTCGAGGAAGGGATGGAGCGGGTCAATTATAGGGAAAACGATCGAGTTGGCACTGGATAGGTCGGGAGGTGGAGATTTGAAGTGGATTTTGGCGGCGAAGTCGGAATTCATTTTCGTTGAGGGACGGTCGATATGGAGCATGCATGCACGGTCGTGAATGGGAGTATCAGTGTGCAGATGAGACGGTCGATTTGGGAAGGAGATGTATTAGTTTGGGTAATTAGAGATTAACTTGAATTAATTTAATTAAATAATGATTTCATCTCAAATCTTATAAATCGAATAGATTTCTCATACAAGGTCCAATTGAGACGTGGTCTTTTGCGTTGCACTTGTAAGAGCGATAGCAACGCATTGCAATTGATTTTGTCGAGTTTGGAGCAAGTGAAATTTTGAGCTAAAATCGAACGTCGCTCGATTTCAGATCAAACTAGAATGTAGTAGAAGTGGTGCCTTCGATTTGTTCTTGTCCTTAATAACTTGTATGGATGAATGTTGGCATTGCATTGCTACGTGAAGAGCAGTGTCAGCATTTCAGATGGGATTTTCTAAAATGATAAAACATAGCATCAAGTCTCACAACTCAGTAATGACTGAAATCAGGGGAGATCTACATGGCTACGTGGGTCGCACCCATTAGGGTATGTCATTATCTTTCTAGATCGCTATCTATGAATTTATGTATATTGCGAGCTCAAGGAAAAGACTACAAAGCAACCGAGGTGATGAAATATTCAGTACTATCCAGTAAGGGGTAGGCCGGTTCTGTGTTGGTAGGGGTCTAAGCGAGGCCCTCGATACATTTTCTAGAGGTGTATTGTGGCAGGTGGTAACCCAATGCCTTGTCATTGTATGAAATCCATTCTCTAATACGTGTCTTTACGGACTTAGTTGTATACCTAATATGCTGGAATGTAATTAATGTAACCATTTCAGCTATGATTCAATATTTATTTTAAACCTAAACATTATATTATAATACCACAAGATTTCTAATAGAAATGATATGTTTATTGTAAGGTAAAAACTCGTTCGTGTTTATATGCGGCATGGTATTACGAGATACATTTATTTTTGATAGGTTTTATAACATTAAAACTCCACTTAATCTACGTTTCTCACGTTGGTTTATCAGACTGAACCGAACGTTATTTCCTTATAATGTTTGGGTCAGACCGAGCATATTTTCAGATTTAGTGTTGGATGCTTTGGAGCTTCAAGAGACGATCTAGATGCCTCCAGTACGTATTCACGTATATTTTATTTCCACTGCATTTTTTTTTACTTATCAACATTTGTGAGGACAGGTTGTTATAACTGTCCATGTTGATGAAATGTTAGTTCACTCTGATTGATGAATGTATATTACAGTTTTCTTTTATAAAGATCTGTTGTATATTATATATTACTCGTCACGATGTAAGATTATGTTCTGTCTTTTATTTCTTTCACCCCAACAATCTGTCTTCCCTGCAATCGATGCTCAGCACGTGAATACCATGGATGTATTAGTGTCGACTTTTGAGGGTCGAAAATGCGGGTCGTTACACGTGGTATCAGAGCTTAGGTTAAGCGAACACCTAAGCTTTGGTGGGGTAGACTCATTAGAGATATTGTAAGTGACACCCTAGAATAATTTTGAGTGTATTATACATAAGAGAGCATATTTGTTAGTGGTATAAAAATGTTTTATATTTGTTGATTTATCTGTTGAGCGGTCTATGAATTCTGGTCAATACAGAAGATACAACTATATCGATAGGGGTTTCTAAATACCTGGATAAGGCAAACCGATACAGTATTGTTTTGAAATTTGGTGACTGAAATAATTTACTTTGATTATATTTTGTATATAAAAAAGAATAATTTTCCAAAATTGATATAATAATTTGTGATGTGTTTGTTTATTAGGAAATGATAATATACAGCTATTATCATTTATTGTTTGATTATCATGTTCGTCCAATTTAGAAGCATTGGCTATTGTCTGTTGATTATTTGTGCTCAGATAGTTTATGAGTATTTATTGTTTTGGTAAAATTAAATACGAACACCTTATGAATTAAGTTTCACAATTTCACTATAAGGCGTTTGGTGGTAATGTTGGGATAATATTTAAAATTAGTAAAGTTGTTTATTATAATCCAAATAAAGATATACATTTTTGAAATGGTTTATAAGAAAGTGAAATTATATAAGTATTGTTTATAAATAGAGTTTATAAAAAATATAAGCTGAGAATTTGAGAATTTAAATCCCAGTGTTTTGAAATTGTTTTTCAAAATTTTTGAGAAAATAATGATAGCATTATTTGAAAGTATTTATGAATAGAAATATTTTAAAAAGATTTTAAAAGGGATAGAAAGCACTGAACTCACTTCTATCGCTGGAAAATAATTCTGGTGATGACTGTAGCATCATCGACATTCATTTTTGAGTTTCTAAGTGAGGGATTGCTATCATAGTAATTTGCTATAGAGTTATTTTGGTAAAACGGATCTTGATTTAAAATCATAAAAGTATGATTTTTTATACAAAAGGAGATATGTATATTATTATTATTTCAAAATGATTGAAATAAAACCTAGTTTTTTTAATTCTGAAGTTCTTAGTTAAGTTATTTTATGGACTCGTGTATCCTACGTATTAGGGTAGTTTAGTTTGTGCATCTCATTATGATGTGTTGTTTGGTATTTTCATTTGTTAAAATGAAATGGAATTTTTGGCGATTTTGGACGGTTGGAGACTTCCAAATTATTTGAGAAATTGAAGCTAAGTATTTTTGAGAAAATATAAGTAAATAAGTTTTCATAACTTATAAATTTGAGAAGATGGTAAGTTAAACAAGTTTTAAATTTGTTGAACATCCTGGTTAAGTGAAACAAATATGACATTGGTATAGAAGAGTATTATGAACTTAAGTTATAAAATGTTTGTGAACTAAAGTATGGAATGGTTTTAAAAATAAATGATCATGGTATTAAATGAAATACTATTGGTAGATAAATGTGAATTAAAGGAAATTGGTATAGTTAAGAAACCAATGGAATAAATATGTAAGTTGTACATAGATCATTTTATTCGCATAACTGATTTTGATGCAGATTCGAGTACATGATTTCTAGGTGATTTACACCGATCTAAACAAAAAATTTCACTCGATTATTGACGATGAACACTTGATACGGATTCTTGATATGATTATGAAGTTTTCTATCATAGTATATGGCTATGCAAGGAGAACATGGGTTTTTGTTCAAGGAACCTGATCGGAGTCCGCACTAGAAAAATCGAGCGAACGATACTAGTTCGAAAGTGAAATTTGTGTGTTCGAGCAAGCGATCGCTTTTGATATTGTGTACAGATGACATATGAGCATCGTACGGGCTTTAATGTAATTGTATGCTTTTGATATTAGAAAATGCAAGTTATATAGTTTGATGGTATTTGTAAGTGAGATATAGATTCATGGAAGGAAAGGCTAGCTTGCTGCTTTTGGTTTCATGAGTAGAGTTCGATTGCTCGATAAATAGGTATGTGTTTATTGCTTAACGGGTGTGTTTGCTATGTGACATACACACTCTATGAGATATATTTTAATTATATACCATTTTTGATGATTTTATGCCCCAGATATGGAAGGCCACTTTTGGGCTTTTGTTTTCTTTACTGATTTAGGCCAGTTGTGGCAATTTGTACTTTTTTGAATCGAGCCGCTCAAAGAAGGTGGTGCTAAAATTTTCCGTAACATATAGAATTTCTAAAGGTGATTGATTTAAAAAGCTAAGGGTTCGAAGACACTTTTCTTCCTTTGGGAATTTCGAGGACGAAATTCATTTAACAGGGGAAAAATGTGACGACCCGGAATTTTTAACATTTCAAATGAAAATATTTAATTTATTTAAATATTCAAATTTGATTCGAATTTAATAAATAATAAGAAAATCAATTTTTAATATGACGACTCGATTTTTATTGACATATTTTTAATTTAATATATAGGATTTTTCCATAATTTCTAATTTGAAAAATATTTAAATTTTCATTTGACGTATTTTACGGCAAACGTTGGTATTGTTGAAATTTTACATAATAAGATAACCAACGTATTTTATTTTTATTTTGAGATCGCATCGCATTTTTATGTGCGATCATAGTTTTGTATTTGTCATTCACGGATCATACGCGAATGAATGTTGTGCAGCAACGTGTCAGAAATTGCAATATAAACAAACTACTACCCTAAGACAATTCATCACACTAGACTTTTCTTTTTCTTTTTCCTGTAAGCTAAGAAAGTTAAACAATCTCCATTCAAAAATCAAAATCAATTCATTTACTTAACTAAAAAATATAAAGTTGGATTTTTTGAACTCGTGAGGTCAAGATCTTTAAATTCATATAGGCAATGGGTGGTGTGATGTCGATTTGGGATGTTCGACATGGTGATAATAGACTAGGGTTTGGATTTTTGGAGGATTTAGGCGATGGTGGGTCTCGGGGTTCGTTGCATTGGGTTTGTGGTATGGAAGAGCTTCGATTGGCATAGTATGGTGAAGTGCGGTCTTGTATTGTGAATCGCGACATCACGTGGTCGAGGACGGGATGGAGCAGGTTGATTTTAGGGGAAGCGATCGAGTTGGCACTTGATGGGTCATGGAGGTGGAGATTTCGATGTGGTGTTTGGCGGCGAAGTCGGATTTCATTTTCATTGAGGGACTGTCGATATGGAGCATGCATGCACGGTCGTGAATGAGAGTAACGGTGTGCACATGAGATGGTCGATTTTGGGAAGGAGATGTATTAGTTTTGGTAATTAGAGATGAACTTATAATTAGTTTAATTAAATAATAATTTAATCTCAAATCTTATAAATTGATTAACTTTCTCATATGAGGTCCGATCTAGATGTGGCCTTTTGTGTTGTGCTCGTAGGAGCGATATCTACGCACTAGAATTGATTTCATCAAGTTTGAAGCAAGTGGAGTTTTGAACTAAAATCGAACATTCTTTGATTTTAGATCAAGCCGCAATGCTTAGGCGTCCGTTGGAATTTCGATAAGTTATCTCACCTCTGAATGAATATCATAATGATATATAGTAGATAAAAATTATTGTGTTTGTGTTTGAATGATTTATTAGTTTGATCTGGTTGAATTTTCGCTTTAAAAAGCTAATAACATTTAAAATGAAATATAGGGAATTTAGTAGAGAAATATGAATTTCTTACTGTTATGATTTTAAATTTTAGTTATGTCCCTATTGATTTTAATTTCATTTATATACTTATTGTATAAATTGTTGAATGTTAAACGTTGGTTGGTGATCATATTGGATATGACATTGATATATGTTAAAAGTTAAACCTTTTTAGTAAAAACTGTATTAATAGCATTGGTTAAGTGTTATGGTAGCTATTGGCCTCATTTTAATATTTTGAAATACTATAGTTTGCTGTTTTGATTTGAAGAATGATTTTAAAATCTGATTTTTGGAATTTTCTGTGATATTTTACTTAAACTAGTTTTTGAACTTCTCTATTTTTCCAAACTTTTTGGAAATGTTTTAAAAGTATTTCAGAAAGTATTTATTCTATTGAAATGTTAATAAAATAACGGATGTTTATTTTAAAGGAAAACAAAGGGGAATATACCTTTTATAATAAAGTAATTTTCTTTTTAAAGAACAAAAATATTTTGAAATAAATATTTATGAAACGTTTTATATAAAATGTTATAAATAAAAGAATAGATTTATAAACGGTATTTTATAAGGAAAGGAGTAGATTTACAAATGATATTTTATAAAAAGGAAATTTATATCATTTTGATAAATTGGAAAATAATTCAAATTTGCGGATTTATAGTGACCAGTATGTATGGCACGTCCGTTGGACGTGTGCAAAGACAGCCATGAGTTAACTTCTTTTTAATGTAACATAGTACATACAAACATGCATATTTTTTCAGTGTATATATTTTTCATGTACTACTTTTTATATAATAACTGACTTTGTTTTACATGCATGCGCCTTATTGTGTAAACAATTGGATAATCTGTAGTCCTTACCATGACATGATGTTGCAAGTAGCTCAGATTTTGTTCGCATATCCAGAGTAATCTCGTATGCTTAGATCATCCCATGTTCAAAACATGCATTTTCCTACATTTGCCTCAACATATCCCCTGTCTAAAACATGCCTTGTCCTACAACTACATCAGCTTACCGGTTCAGTTTGCATACTCATACTCTCATTTTGCTGCTATTCTTGCATGACTATGGTGTTGCTGTCCGTTGACGTGAATGAAGAAAAATGTCACCATTTGTTCATAAATTATTTTCTCTCCTCCTTTATCCGGGATTGAGACCGCATCACTAATTAGTAGGTGATGACGGAGTTAAAAACATTTTTTAAGGGTTATTTTATGTAATACATGTTTCTATAATGACCATAAAAATTTAAAATTATTGTTGTTATATATTTGACGTAAACGAAAGTTCCAAATTTGAGCATAAATGAATACAGGTTAAGAAAAGTAAATGAAATATAAGTGAAATCATAAAGTCCCTTTGGTAAATTTAGAATGACATTACTCAAAAAGATTTTGAAAATGAATAATTTATATAAAGAAAAGTTTGATGAAAAAAATACTCTTAATTCTAATTAGTTTAGGTTTTTATTACATGACAATAAAACATCTTTGTACACTACATTCCTAGTGTGAGTTCCCTTGCTACGTGGAATTTTTCCATTCTGTACTAAAATCTTTGTTGAGTTTCGTGCAACTCCTCTGGATAACGCCACATATAGTTGACCATAACTAAAAACATGCTCTGGAAGATAAATTCCAACATGAGGAATGGTTTGTCCTTGTGATTTATTAATCATTAAAGAAAATGATAATTTAATTGGGAATTGTTTGCAAATTAAATTAAAAGGCGTGTTAATATTTTCAGAAGGCTATAGGGGATACGTGGAATAAATACCCTTGTACCACGATAATGACCAACTGTAATTTCTGCATCAATGATATTTCTATGGAAGATACGACATATTAATCATGTTCCATTACATAATCCAATTTTTGGGTCAATATTTCTAAGTAACATTATTAGGGATCCTACTTTAAGTGTTAGTTTATGCGGTAGCAAGCGAGTTTAGAAATTCCGACTGATACAAATTAGTAGTATCATCTTCAATTCTATCAAAAGAATAATAAACATGTTTCTCTCCTGGAAACATATGTATGATTGTATTATTTATCTCATCTGTTGTTTCATTTCTTGGTGTTAATATTGCTCTATTCATTATATAATCAGTGTCACCAAAATTTTCATGGAGTGTAAGAAAGACTTCCTAAATTAAACAACATAGAGAACTTGCATTGGTGTTGGATATAATAATATCATCTGGGAGTTTAATAAGGTCATCTTGTACATAATTAAGGTTCCGTTCCATTTCCAATACGTAAAAGTAATTCGGCATATGATTGATCGTTTTTCGCTCGCATATTTTGTGTTAAATAAATTATATGTACACTTGTCCACAAATATGATCGTACTATACATGAATCGACTATTTGAGCTCTAGTACCTTTTACGACAATAAGTAGTACTTGTTGAAAATCACCACCTAATATAATAACCTTCCCATCAAATGGTGTATTTATACCTGTTAGGTCCCTTAATGTTCTGTCTAAGGCTTCAAATGCATAACGATGAGCCATTGTTGCTTCATCCCATAGTATAACAGTGGCCACATGTAATAGTTTTGCATTACCATATTGTTTAGGAATGTAACATGTTGACAAAGAATCCAATTTGATAGAAGTTTTAAATCTAGAGTGCGCGGTTCGACCTCCAGGCAACGCTAGAGAAGCAATTCCAGAGGTAGCAACCGCAATAGCAATAAGGCCTTGGATTCGTATATGGGCTAAAATTGCTTTATAAAGATACGTTTTTCCTATACCTCTTGGACCATCTATGAAATATATTGAGTTACTTTTTTCTTTTACTGAATGCATGATCATTCAAAATGCATTATTTTGTTTTGTGTTTAGGTTATTTACAGAATCTATATCGGTTTATGGTATCACTATAAATTGTTCTTCTAAAATAATGGTTGAACTATTATAGTGGTGGAAAAAATCTAAATTGTTATGAGGGTTGTCGTAGTCAAAAATAGTTTTGTTATATTGTTTTAGGAGGTTATTAAGGTCACAAAGACATCAGTTTATTAAATATATATTATTTTGGTTAATGGTATGTGTAGAAGGATAATCTTCAATTAAATATGGTAAAAACTCATCCCATAGTTCTCGCACCATGCAAGGCTCACAATACACTAAAATTGTAACGAACAATCTTCTTAAAGCGGTGGGCATGTGTGTGTTTGAAGCATCCTGTAAACATTCCTTTATACTTTTATCATTTTCGAGCAAACCTCTATGTTCCGCGGCTTCTTTAAAGGTGTTATAGTGAGTTCCATTAACGGTAAGTAAGTGCTTAAAAGATGTCGGGCCTCTAACATGGTTTAAAAGTAATCGTAAATAAAATCGATCACCTTCTGTAAGAGATTGCATAAATTCGACCAATTACCTTACGATTGTTTCGTCTACGTATCCATTCTTTTTGTTTATATTTCCACCAATATTTTTTAGGAAATTCATAGTATAAGTATTGACGTGCATTTACATCGTTAATGTTCTTAGTGAAAAATTTAGTAAGCATTGTTTTAGACCTATGTTCATCACTCAAAATAGTTTTTAAGTTTTCGTTTGCACTAAATTGTAGTTGTTGTCTATTTGAAAGATGTATTTGTAGTCCTATAACAGAAGGAGAAATGGAACTTAGTGGAAATTAAAATATTCGCCATACTGACTCAGGTGCACAAATCCATCTAGTGTTAACAAACTGAGAAATTTCATCATCATCGTTTGTGTTAGAAGATACGTTTACAAAAACACGATCTGACCCTTTATAAACATATTTATATAAATATTTCACAGATGTAATACTTGAGAAAATTTCAACATTTATATGACAATCATATTTTAGTAGTAAATAAGGATTATAAGGAACGACCCAACGATTGTCAATTATTGTCCACCTCTTTGTACTTTTATTCCATTGTCACGTCTTCTATAAATCGGATACGAATCACTTCCTTGTAAAGTTATAGGTGCAAAAGACTTTGGAAATCCTTTCTTACATTGATTATTTTTCATGCACCTAGCGTTAGCATTGAACGACCACATGGAGTATGAACCATTTGTTTTATAACTACAGTATGTGTCTGCGGGTGCAGCGCAGTAGAAAGGAGGCTTGGGTTCTAGTTAAAAGGCCCAGGTTCGATTTCTACCTGCGCTTCCCTATCCTATATAAATTTACGCAGGGGTATGGGGGCTTAAATCAGCGGACGGCTTTACTATACCCTCCTCAGGAGTTTACCAGCCTGTCGGGTTCTAAAAAAAAATAACAACTGCAGTATGTAATTCTGGTTCTAATTCTTTATCTGGGATTTCAGCCCTCACTAAAGCATCATAATCGTCAGGGTTGTTAATCTTATCATTTTCATGTAGAATAATTAATATATTTGAATGGGGTAGGCCTCTCTTTTGAAACTCAATGACGTGCACATGCGCAATGACTTTACCTAATATGCCTTTTTCATATAAATCGTGTTTTAGTTGTTCTAATTTTGCACGAAATATCCTTGTTGTTAAATCAGGTCTATCTTGTGCTTGTTGACCGGGTAGTAATTCTTGTGTAATCTCTAACCACTTAATATTACATGTGATAGTGATAAATAAATCAGGTTTTCCATACGTTCGCACTATTGCCATTGCATCTTGATATCGGTTATGCATATCTCGAGGACTACCGGTGTGAGATGATGGAAGAATTTTTCGAACACCAACATTTCCTAAAGGTTATAGTAAAATGAAATAAAATTAAGGAATGTAATTTTCATATAAAGTTACAAAAACATAATAAATAATTAATTATGAAGTATTACTAACCGGCAGTTTTCTCTCCAGAAGTTAGAGCATCCTGTAAACCTTATATAATTCAGCTCTAATAGTATCTTAATTGTTACGGAGGTACCTTTGTCTCATAGTTTCTATTTAAACATAAGTGTCAACTACATAATGCTGGCGACCGCCATTCAAAATTAGTGACATATCCATTGGTCGTATCTAAACACATAAACAAATCACTAATGATTATAAAAATAAAAGTAAGTAAAGGTAAACGGTAATTGTTATTTACCTGTAAAAGATGAGAATAATATGCTCTACAACTTATTATTGTGGCTCCATTGTCATGTATGTGTAGATCTCATCCATGTTCACCATATGGTAATAAAAGTGGATATTGTAATGGATCATAAAACCCTACAGTATCTTGAACCCTTTGTAAATTTCCACTTCTTGTTTGAACTATAATATCTCTATTATTCAAATTGGTATCTTCTTCGTCTCCTACAATGATACCTGCTACTTGTGACGCAGTTGGTAACTCATGAATGTGTCTATTTACTGCAAGCTCTTTTATTTTTATTCTACAATTTTGTATATCATCTCGCTGGCTCAAATGTCGAAATACTTGTACAAAAGGGTGGTGTATACCTAAAATTTTTTTTAATGTCAAAAGTAGGTCTGGCCTCATTGCTACATTTTCATGTTGTCTATTTTCAATCTCATGGTCAGTATCACAAATATATAACTGCAAATATCTTGGACTCATTCCATCCATAGGTAAAGAACTACCAATGCTATGATATACGGAGCCTTGTGCACGATATGAATAAACTCCATTTGTTGCATTTACTAAGCTATGATCAATGTTAGCACCAATCGATGTAAAAGCAAAAGCATTGTTATTGTTAGCATATTGATCTTTTACATTATGGGCTTTTTAGTCTTTTCTTCTTATGCTTTCTATCTATATAAACCATGTCTGTAACCCTAATACACTTCACTTTTTCTCAGCCGTCTCGCTTGCTGAATAATATGAATTATCTTTTTCTTCTTATTTGAGTTTACAAACATTTTACAAACATTTATATGGTATCAGAGTCTCGTTCATGTTTCTGCCCACTGTCTTGAATCTTGCCTCGTTCATCAGTCTGCCTCGAAACCCTAGATCTGAAGCCTGCTTCGACACCCGAAACCCTAGATCTGAAACCTGCTGAAACCTGCTTCGAAACCCTAGATCTGAAGCTTCTGAAACCTGCTCCTGAAGCCAGCAAGCAACTCGTTTTCGTCCACCCTCGTCCAATCGCGAAGCCAGCACTCTTTTTCGAAGCAGGCACGAGATCTGAATCGTGAATTTGTGACGATTATTTTGTTTATATTCGAGCCAACAACTTGTTTCTGCATTTTAGTTGTTGTCTCCAGGCTTATTTTTGTTTTCAGATTAGTTTTTATTGTCAATTAGTGACGATTATTATTTGTTTCAAAATATGGCCGGAGGTGATGATTCATTACAGGCCATTAGTGTTCGTTTAGATGGCAAAAACTATTCTTATTGGAGTTATGTCATGAAAAATTTTCTGAAAGGAAAACAGATGTGGGGATATATTTCTGGTGTTATTGTGGCTCCTGAAGCTGCTAATGTTGAATTGATGGAGAAATGGGATACCAACAATTCAAAGATCATCACTTGGATTAATAATTCTATTGAGAATAGAATTGGTATGCAATTGGCTAAGTATGATACTGCTAAGCAAGTTTGGGACTATTTGGAGTGACTTTTTGTGCGTTCTAACTTTGCCGTTCAATATCAATTGGAAGCTGATATTCGGTCATTGTCTCAGAATGATCAAAATATTCAAGATTTTTATTCTAAAATTACTGCTCTTTGGGATCAATTGGCTATGACTGAGGTTGCTGAGCTTAGAGCATTTTCTCCATATATCGCTCGTAGGGAGGAACAACGTCTTGTTCAATTGCTGATGGCTCTTCGACCAGAGTACGAGAATTGTCGTGCGTCCATCCTACATCGCACTCCTTTACCTTCTGTTGATTCTGTTCTACATGAGTTATTAGCTGAAGAAACTCGCTTGAAGTCTCAAACTGAGAAAGTTGCACAGACTTCTTCTGCATCTGTTTTTGCAACAGGGATTTTACCAATCCCATCTCAATGCAACAAGATAAATATCAAGAATGGTCATGATTGTAATTATTGTAAACAACCAGGCCATTGGAAAAATCAATGTCCTGAATTATTGGCTCGTCAAAAAAATCAAAGTTTTAAGCCAGGTGATAGATCACAACAGCAACAACGTGGTGGCCAACAATAGTCCTTCTCTACGACACAAGGACATGGACAGTCACGTGGCGGTTCCCAGCCCAAGACTGCTGCATTGGTACATCCTTCTGGTGAATCAGTTGTGGATTCCTCTATGGACTCTCTTGCGGAGCAATTTCAGAAGTTCCTTGCTAGCCAGTCTTTGTTTCAAAACATGACTGCTCCTCAGTCTCAGCACTTTGCCATGTCAGCTCCCTCTCGAATTCTCTTTTGTGGATTTTGGATTCTGGTGCTTCATATCATATGTCCCATGATTGTTCATCATTTATATCTATGTCTTCTGATTCTCGCTCACCTTCTATTTTGACTATTGATGGCACACCTTTGCCATTAACAGGAATCGGTACAATTCAAACCGCACATGTTTCCCTCCCGAATGTTTATTGCATTCCTAAACTAACTATGAATCTTGTTTCGGTCGGACAACTTTGTGATCTTGGATATCTTGTTCATTTTTCTTCCACCACTTGCTCTGTGCAGAATCCCAACTCCAAGAAACTGATTGGGATAGGCCGTAGGCAGGGCGGTCTCTATGTTTTGGATGACTTTCACATCCCAGGTCATGCTGCTGCTGCTAGTATTGACCTTTCTTCTTTTCATTTAACTTCTTTGTCTTCTAAGTTTTATTTTTGGCATTCTAGACTTGGTCATATTTCAAGCTCTCGTCTTAAATTCTTGTGTAATTCTGGTATTTTGGGAGATTTACGTTCTCATGATATTTCAGACTGTAGTGGTTGTAAACTTGGAAAATTTTCTACTTTACCTTTTAATCAAAGTGTTTCTACTTCCACTGCACCTTTTGATTTAGTTCACTCTAATGTTTGGGGTCCAGCACCCATCCCCACAAAAGGTGGATGCAGATATTATGTCTATTTTATCGATGACTATACTCGTTATTGTTGGGTTTTTCTGATGAAACGTCGTTCTGAGTTTATTGATATTTATACTGCCTTTCAAGCATATGTTAAAACACAACACTCTGCTATTGTTAAACGCTTTCGTTCTAATTTAGGGGGGAATATACTAAGGGAGACCTTTCTAACATATTCACGGGTGATGGTACTTTGCATCAGTCTTCCTGCACTAATACCCCGCAACAAAATGGTGTTGCTAAAAGAAAACATAGACACATTGTTGAGACAGCCCGTTCTATGATTCTTTCGGCTAGCGTTCCAAAAGAGTTTTGGGGAGAAGCTGTTCTTACTTCCGTTTATCTTATTAATAAGATCCCGATTTCTCATAATTCTGGTATTTCTCCTCATGCCAAGTTGTTTGGTCAAACTCCTGATTACTCTCACCTAAAAGTGTTTGGTTCCACCTGTTTTGTCCTTCGTCCACACGTAGAGCGTACAAAATTATCTTCCCGTGTTGCTATATGTGTTTTTCTTGGGTATGGTATTGGACAAAAAGGCTATCTTTGTTATGATCCTTCTTCAAATAAAATGTATGTTTCTCGTCATGTTTCCTTTATTGAGCATATTACCTTCTACTCTATTCCTGCTAGTCCTCATAGTATGACTAGGTCTGATCTTATTCACATTGATCCATTTCCTATTGATAACTCCTCTGATTCACCACCTCTTACCATTGATACACCGTCATCCATACACTCTGTTCCTTCTTCTTCTACAGGTGACACTTTATCCCCTACTACTACGAATGTTCAAACACCTCCTGTGACGACAGATCATCTTCAACCTCGCTATCTCACTCGCACATGTAAATCTACTCTATTATCAGATTTTGCTTACTCTTGTTACTCTCGATCTTTTGCTTCATTTCTTGTTTCCATTGACACTTTTTATGAGCCTTCTTCTTACTCGGAGGCTGTTCGTTCTCCTGTGTGGCAACGTGCTATGTTTGAGGAAATGTCTGCTTTAGACAAAACCGGTACCTGGGATCTTGTATACCTTCCTACTGGGAAGAAAACTATTGGTTGTCGATGGGTATATAAAATTAAAACCAAGTCAGATGGTTCTATTGAACGATACAAAGCTCGTTTAGTTGCTAAAGGGTTTGCCCAAGAGTATGGCATGGATTATGAGGAGACATTTGCTCTTGTGGCTGAGATGACATCTGTTCGGGTTCTTATTGTTGTTGCGTCCAGTCGTCAATGGGACATCTCTCAAATGGATGTTAAAAATACTTTTCTCAATGGAGATCTTAAGGAAGAAGTTTACATGGTTGCTCCACCTGGTGTTTCTCATGCTCCAGGTCAGGTTTGTAGGCTTAAGAAAGCTCTATATGGTCTTAAGCAAGCACCACGTGCTTGGTATGAGAGATTTTCGAATGTTGTTACATCACTTGGTTTTACCTCTAGTCCCTATGATTCAGCACTTTTTGGTAGATTGACTTCTGCAGGCCGTATTCTTCTTCTATTGTATGTAGATGATATGGTCATTACAGGTGATGACAGTGATGGTATTGTGAGCATTAAAGCCACATTGTCTCGTTGTTTTGATATGAAGGATTTGGGTCATCAACGTTACTTTTTAGGCATTGAAGTAGCTTCCTCGGAAAAAGGCTATCTTCTTTCCCAGTCCAAATATGCTACTGACATTATTCATCGTGCTGGTCTTACTGATACACGTCATGTTGATTCACCACTTGAGGTAAATGCCCGTTATACTCCGACCGATGGGAGTCCTCTTTCTGATCCCACTTTATATTGTTCTATTATTGGTTGCCTTGTATATCTGACCATCACTCGTCCAGATATCGCCTATGCTGTTCACATTGTTAGCCAGTTCGTATCTTCCCCTACCTCTGCTCATTGGGCTGCTGTTATGCGCATTCTTCGTTACTTGCAAGGAACACTTTATCAGAGTCTTTTGTTCCCATCGACCTCATCTTTGGAGCTTCGTGCCTTCTCCGATGCAGATTGGGCTGGTGATTCAACGGATAGAAAATCCACAACGGGCTTTTGTGTATTTTTAGGTGATTCCCTTATTTCATGGAAGAGCAAGAAACAGGATGTTGTTTCGCGATCTTCTACCGAGGCAGAGTATCGTGCTATGGCCTCCACTACATCTGAGATTATTTGGTTACGTTGGCTGTTAGAGGATATAGGTGTTTCTATTTCTTCTCCCACTCCTATGTATTATGACAATAAGAGTGCTATTCAAATTGCTCACAATACTGTTTTTCATGAGCGCACCAAACATATTGAGATTGACTGTCATTTCACTCGGTATCACTTACTGCATGGAACTATTTCTCTGCCTTTTACTCCGTCATCGACGCAACTTGCTGATTTCTTCACGAAGGCTCACACTATCGAACGTCATAGATTTTTCATTGGCAAACTCTCGATGCTCCTTGCTGTACCATCGCGTGTTTGAGGGGGGATGTTAGCATATTGATCTTTTACATTATGGGCTTTTTAGTCTTTTCTTCTTATGCTTTCTATCTATATAAACCTATCTTTGTAACCCTAATACACTTTATTTTTTCTCAGCTGTCTCGCTTGCTGAATAATATGAAGTATCTTTTTCTTCTTATTTGAGTTTATAAACGTTTTACAAACGTTTATAGTTATAAGATCTTATGTTACTTCTAAAATGCATACCAACTTCGATTTGATCAAAATACAAATCTAGTAGCTGTTGAGGTGTTGTTGGTCTTTGAATGGTAATTTTACCATTCTTACAGCAAATCTCTAATGTCTCATGAAAGAATATCTTTGAGCCACAAAATAGGCAGTAGGTAGGAGTAGGTAAAATTATAATACGTTATAAAACAACCTGAACCTTATGAATATTTTGTAACTAAAAGCAAATCATAGTACTATTTGTAGCTAAAGAAAATCACCATCCAAAGTACTGACAGAAACCCTACAAAGAGAAACAATTAAGAGAACTATAAAGTGGTACAATATAAAGTACAAATAATCATAAAACTGAATTATTAATTTTCTTACTTCTAATAAAAGGAGGGGAAATGAAATTGCAAATTGTATATACACCTAGGATTATATACAAAGATTAGAACAAATTTATGTTTTCTTCTTGGAAGGATCACTTAAACCTAAGCATAATGCACTTTATGTGAAAATAAAAATAATGAAATTAATGGTAGAAGAATAAGCCAACTTTTCAAACCAAATTAAAATACAACATCATGTAAGGAAGTAGCAGTTGCATATTTTTCATTGTGATGCTTGAGACACAGTTCATAAAACATAAAACATACACTATCCATGTTCACAAAGTAACAAAGTTCTAAGAACTATTGAAAACAATACCAAATAAAAGGCTTTAGTTTCTGGAAAGTACATACTTTAATTTATTTAATATATTAGAAGTAACCAACGGTAATAATATCAAAATAAAACATAGGCATCTCTTTCATCTTATTAGCAACCACAAATCCTATGATGGATTTATCTTCAAACAAAGAGCATGAAAAAAGAGTTCAAAAACATATAAAATATTAAAATTGTACTGTCTTTCACCTGATGTTGGACAAACAAATAGACAAAACATGACGGGGGAAAATAATGAAGATGCGGAGTTATTGATGAATAAAATGAGAACAATTATGATATGTAAAGGAGTTAAGAGAGAGCGAGGTAAATGTCTCCTTAGTAGTGGACCAAAATGTGAGAGGAGTGACATATATATCCTTAGACAGTCAGTATGCTCACTATAATTTGAAAGGACTTTTTAGGTATTTCAAAAGCTTCAGAATCAAGTATTCCTATTATATATAGATATATGAAATGACCATTTTATGAAAAGTATTTGATCTTATTTTAAAAACAATGATTTGTGTTAAGTATTAAAGGAAAATTATTTATGAGATTTTATAAGAGAATATTATAAATAAAGTTTATAAAGGAGTTGTGTTAAGGAGATTTATAAAAGAGTTTATAAATAAATTTGGAGATTTATAAAAGAGTTTTGTTTATAGAGAATAGTTTTATTTATAGAAAAACGTTTTACAAATAGAAAATAGTTAAATGAGTTTTTTTTTAAATATAAAAGAGATTTATAGAAATGTGTTTTATAAGGAGTTTTATAAAAAGTAATGAGATTTGATTCCCATAAACGATCATTTTAAAATTATGGTGGTATGGATATTATTCTTTTCATACTTAACATCAAATTCTGAGGTATGGAAACTCGTATCTATCTTGAGAATTAAGAATGTATGTCGAGACAAGGAGAGTTTTCTAACTTGTCTGATGTCATTGTTAATCAAGTGATAGTACTATTGGAAATTGAAAAGTGATGGTGAGTATATTTGGTCTAATTTCTATGCGATCATTTTCTTACACCAAAAGTGTTCTGGGTTATTTTCATCAATGTTTTGAGTTACATTTGTTTTAGCCAAATTAAATATAGTTTTGGAAATGAAATCTTTCTTAAGATTTATGAATATACTTATACGTTGGTATAAGTATATGGGTGCATTTTCTAAATATGGAAAATATGGTGTTTTATGAATCTATTATATTGTTGATATAAGTATATAGAAAAGTTTCTAAGTATTGAAAGTGAAATATTTTGCAAGTATACTTATACGGTTGAGATAAGTATATCAATATTTTTCAAGTATTAAAAGAGTAGAGAAAAAATGATAAGATCAAATACAAACCGAGACTACCACTTTTGAATCAACCGCATCTCACGAACATCCATAAGCCTCACCCAAATCAAACATGAAAAAGAATAACTCTCTATCAATTGTTCCGTCAGCTCCAGTGACTTATTCCTCTACATCTATCACGTGGATTGTAATGAGGAGGGGTCAGAACAACGTTTTGGTGAGGGAAAAGTTACATACTCTACTCATAACATAAACTTATACCGATTGGTTTTCATTCAAATGTTATGTCTGCTGTATTATTTAATATATGTGTGTATGATATATTTACTCGAAGTATGACAACCTATATACATCTGCCCCTAAACGTACGTATATAGCTTTACATGTTTTACTACCTAAATATTTCTGACCATTTAATGTTTTTTAAATGGGAAAGGGTTAGACCCAACGGCCATTTAATACCTCTATCCCGAAGCGGGTCAGCTCTGATACCAAATGTAACATTTAGTTAATCGATCTTAGTTACAGACCGTTTAACTTCTACATACGACTTTATAATATACAAATTAACTACCGTACTTCTACTTCTCTTTCAACTATATCGTTTTAATAATTCCCACAGTAAGCCCGAAGGCTACTCCAATCCAACCACGAAATTCTAACGCATTATCGTTTATGATGTGAGAAAGTACCTAAACCACTTAACATCTCTTTCCTAGGTCTTAGGCGGACTCTGACCATTTAAGACCTATAAAATAGACAAGTCCCTGTCATTTAAGACCTCACCCGAGGCGAGTTCTTACGTGGTCCTCATTAACTAACATCGTAAGAAATCACATAAAGTCACTTAATACTTCACCTAAGAAAGAGGTAGACCCTACCATAGTCACTTAATACCTCTAACATGAAGCGAACCCCTCATAGAGATTTCACCTATCGCATCAATAGTGTAACTTATGACCCATAACCCAACCATGACATCTCATATTAATTTGACTATTCGTAGGTATTGGTAGCTAGATCGATTGGGCAGATTTATATAGAATTGGACTAACCTCGCATCTACTAAGGTTATTTATTATAGGAGATGTTCCACATCAGTTCGAAAAATCATACCGCTGGTAGCCAGATTTAACTAGCCAGACTTCCATGTAACTTTGGACTGACCTTGCATCCCTATAACTTCGTCATATCTTACATGTAGTTTTGATAGTTGAGGCCATATAATATAACTCCTTATTACGCCTTTAATTAGGAATTAAATCCATAATTTATTATTTTTCTAAGAGGTTTGCACTATGCACTTACATGCTTCTCTTTATTCTCTATAACTTGTATATTGTTATTCCCTTCTCATTCCCTCATATTTACTTAGATAAATTTCATTAATCAATTTC
The DNA here is from genome assembly GCA_030737815.1 of Allium fistulosum. Classification (NCBI taxonomy): domain Eukaryota; kingdom Viridiplantae; phylum Streptophyta; class Magnoliopsida; order Asparagales; family Amaryllidaceae; genus Allium; species Allium fistulosum. The sequence continues at coordinate 1,283,066,417 of CM060903.1, read as the reverse complement.
ACTGCTTTGTTGTGACTATTTAAATTCTCATAATTTCTATTTCATTCATCGCACCTTACAATGTTTGTTTATTTCTGGAGTTATAACCTTTCAACTATGTAAATTCTCATAACTCTTATTTCATTAATTTGCACATTCAATGCTTATTTAACCTATCTTTATTTATTTTCAATTATTACCATTCATTGTACTTTTTATTTTAACTTTCTAATTCCTCTTAGCGTGAATATTGATGTGCATTTTTGTTGCATTAATTATGTGTATCGATCCGTATTTTTAACACTTTAAAAATACGAATTAAAATAAAAATTTTGGATAAAAATCCGAAGGAAATAAAATTTTGTGTTGTTAAATGTGAATTACAAGTTAAAATACAAAACTGAATTCTGAAATAACTTATTTGTAAATTAAATATGGATGTTAACTTGTATTGAATGTAAATAATGAATTGAATTTGATTGTAAACCAAATTGGTTATGATTGTAAACAAAGAATAAATAAAATGATAGATTTAATAGTGGAAGTTTATGTTATCGAAACTAATATAAATATATGTAACTTAATATTACAGTTGATTGAAATCAGATAATAACTGAAACTGTAATTCGATAAAGATGTTAACTTGTAATTGAACGTAAGTAAAGATTTAAATTTGAGTGTAACAAGTAATTGAAACGAATTGAATTTGATTGTAAACAATGAAATAAATAAAATGTTACATTTAATATTGAAGTTATAACATTAAAATCAACGTAAATGAATGTAATTTAATATTACTATGAATTTAAATAAGATGATAGCTGAAGAAAATGAAAGTAAATGAATTATAAACTATTGATAATAATGTATAAGTAAATGGTTGATTCAATAATGAAAGTGTAAATCGAAATAAAAGAATTCAATTGGAATTAAATAACTTGAATTTGAATTACAATAAAATTGAACGCTGAATCTAATATAATATTTTATACTGGATTTATAATGGAAAACTGCATTGTAAAAGATTGTTAATTACTGTAAAATTAAAAATAAAATTTATGAACAATTGAAATTTGATTTAAAAGTTAATAATTTAAAATTGGGAATTTTATATTGAAATTAAACAGTAGAAATAGCCATTTTTACAACTGTCTCGGATTTCGACGAAACCAGTTTCATCGGATCCGTAACAGCGAATTATTGTTAGGTTTCAATTTTCGTAGCAATCGGACTTGTCGTTTGGCCGTGCGAGCTTGAAACGCGTAGAAATTTAACGTCGTTAATTAAAATAATCGACTTCAAAAATCTATCTTCCACATACGATTGAATTAGGCCTTGGGACTAGTTCCATTGCGTCCGGAACGGGGGTAAAACCTTATAAACGCCTGGCGGCACGTCTCGATTGGAGTTCGGACGACTTTGGACCTACCTATATAAATACACACACAAACCAAGACAATTTTACTGTCATTTTAATCCAGAAACCCTAATTCTATCTCATAGCCGCCACCTATTCAATGGCCAGAATCGTTCAAACTTCTTTCCTTAATATCTCTCAATCCGTTCAACGAAATCAAAAAATTCCAAATGTAGATCTCGGCGAGCTCTTCAAATCCATACGGTTGATCTATGCTTTTACGTCACGGATTCGCCTAGATCTGACTTGGAAGCGTGTATGGTTTTTCTTGGTTTGCGTGCAAACGGTGGCGAATGGGGTGGCAAAACTTGGCGCGGAGGTGGAGCAAGGAGAGGCGCACGCGATGGCATCCCCTGATCAACGTCCGGTCGCTCCTAGTTGCGTGCGTATGGAAGAAAGGTGGTTGTTGCGTGTGTGGGTTTGTTTTTCCCTGTAGGTCGCGATTGGAGAAGAAGGGCTGTGGGCTTTGGATCTGGAACGAACGGCCGTGATTTGTTTTGGTAAAAAAAAAAGAAATTGTTTATTTAATTTGTATTCAAACTTTAAAATATCATATCTCATCCGTGCGAGGTCGGAATTGGGCGAAACTGGCGACATTGAAATCGCAGCGACGAGAGCTACGCTTCAGTTTAGATCCGAAGACATTTGGAGCTCGTTAAAATTTTAGGTTAAATCGAACGTTGTTCGATTTGATTTAAAAATCGAAACTCAAGGTGAGTGTTTTATAACGCTCACAACGTACTAAATATCTTTATGGTAGTTAAATTTGACATTATGAAGTGATATGAATTTAGTTGTCATTGTTTAATAAAAATTTAATTGTTATATAGATTGTCATTTGAATTCACCGTTGAAAATTAAATTGACAGTCAAATTGAAGTTAAGATTTAATTGCGATCAAATTACCTGATGTTGATAATTATGAAATTGTTGTGAATATTATTGGCTTTATGGTTGCTTGGTTGTGATGGATGCTATTGGTCGATATTGGTTGTTTATTTATTTTGATATATCATGCTATCATCATGTATATTGTTTATTGCATATAAAACTGTAAACTGAATCATTTCGAATAAATTAAGAGAAATGATATACCTGTGACATCTATTTGGATTGAAATGATATATATCCATCCTTGAAATGAAAATTGAAATAATTATCCACTTGGCCATAGGTTAGAAAACTATATACGGACACCGGGTTGGTTAAATTAAATGATTTTAAAAGTTGTTTTGAAATTATTTAAATGAATTGATTTTAAGAATAAAATCCAATTTATGGAAATTGAATTATTTTGAATTGAAGCTCAAAATGTTGGAATTTTAAACTTGGTAAATGAAATTATTTAATTATTCGAAGTTTAGACTTTTAAGAAAAAAAATTGAAATACGGCGTAAATTTTTGAAAGTTGATTTGTTTTAAAAGATTGGACTTTTAATCGAACTCTGAATATTTCTAAGAAAAAATATATGAAATGATATTTCAAGTTTGAGTTTGGAATTGAAAATTAATTTGAAATTGAGATTCAATTAATTTGAAATGTGAATATTTAAAGCTTTGAGATATATTGAAATTGAAATGGCTTATTGTGTGGTTCAAATATGTATTTGAAATTGATAATTTGAAATGGTTTATTAAGAAGCTGAATCGAGTTGAAATTGATGATTTGAGATTTGATTAAATTTTAAATTTTGGAATTCGAGTTTATGTGAATCGTTTTGTGAAATTTGAGGAAGCTATTTTCATATAAAGTATTTTAAACTATATCTAAAACTATTTATATTTTACTTTATAAATTTTAATATAAATTATTTTAATATAAATCATTTTCAATATAAATTATTTTATTATAAACTATTTTAACTTATAGCTATTTTATATAAACTATTTTATTGTATAAACTATTTTCTATATATACAAATTTTAATATCTAAAATGTTTAAGAGGAAAGTGTTAGGATTCCAAAATGTTATGATTTCAACCTATGATTTCAAAGTGTTATGAACTTCAAGGTTTTGATTTCCAAAGTGTTTTGATTTTTAAAGACTTATGATTTCGAAAGCGGTATAACTTCGGAATGTGAAATGATTTTGGAAATGGATTTATTTGAAGTGAAAGTGATATCGTATTGATATGGTTTGAAATGGCAATGATATGTCGGTTTTGAAATATAACTATTTTCAAAAATTTCAAGTTGGTCAATAAGGTGAAATGTTTATATTTAAATCTTGAATATAAATACGAATTGGGTTAAATGAAGTTGCAACCTAAATTGAAATTCGAAATGATTTTGAATCGAAGTGAGATATTGAGGCGAAAAATGATTTTGAAATCGAAGTGAGATATTAAGGCGAAAAATGATTTTGAAATCGAAATGAGATATTAAGGCGAAAAATGATTTTGAAACGGAATCTTACATCTTGAATAGATATGATGATATTTGAAATGGATTTGATTTTGAAGCGAATATGATATTTTGATATCAAGTGTGAATCGTTTTGAAATGTAAAGATCGAACCGGTGTGAAAAATATAACGTAGTTATTAAAGAGACCGGGATCGGATATGGACATACTCTCTGTCGATACCGAAAACCACTTTAATAACTAATACACGCGGAGTGTTGATCCAGAATGAAGTGGATGGTTTTGGTGAACGTGTTGATTTAAAGAAAGAGAACGATTTTGGATGACCCCTGACATGACTAAAACAGGAGCCGCGCCGGGCCATTGAGGTTCGCCACCTCTAGCGGACACACTTCTTCGATACCATGTCTATTACTGTTGTGATTCGATTTGGGTGCACCCCTCGATTTTGGGAGTGTTGTTTCGCGGTGTTGGGGTAGTAGCTGTTATGCCCAACATCAGTCCGGATCACGCAACTACTAGTATCCTAGTTGGTATTGCCTCATGTACCTTGTCATACTGATTATCCTATTCGCGACCACTACGTTTTGGTTTGTACCTTTAGTATATGGATTGCCCTCTGGTGACTTCCGGTTTTGGGGAAACTACGGTCTTGTATATACTCTTGGGAATAAAAATGTGTTAAGGGTGGAATGGGCCATGGCTTAACGCTAGTTTGATATTTTACTTTATGATAGACATTATTGTATATAGCGTATTCTATTACATAGTAGATAGTTTGACGGATCCTTAGGAGATGGAAATCCCGAACATCTCTTAAGTTAATGCACGCACGTTAAACACTGGATAGGGGGTGTCTAAAACCCGTAAACATCTCCGACCCGTCACACTCATTTTTACTTATTCGATTTAACTTACATGAGATATTTTAGTCCTGACTTGAGTGTTTTGTCTTTTCATTACGCTCGGGTCAGCCTGAGAATTTCAGATTAGGTTGAAGATATATTCTGGAGGACGAAGACGGAGTTTGGTATTACATCATTCGTATTCTACTACTGTATTATTTTTCCGCTGCATTGTTGTATTATCTCTGATATGTATGTAACTCTGATTTATTATGTATAATAATAATCAAAAATATTTATTTAACAGCTTCATGAACTGTTATTTTATTATTATATCTTGTTCCTTCCGCTGCGAGATTCTGAGTTATTTCTGTTCTTTCTTTTCCTTTCTTACTTAACCCCAATAACTATATGTATTTTGGATTGTTTGAGTCGGCAGGTGTGTATGTTTTGTCGACTTGAACGGTCAAAAATGCGGGTCGTTACAGTTGGTATCAGAGCTTTGGTTTAGATTACCTTGGCTCTAGTGGGGAATAACTCATTGAAATAGGGTTAAACCTTATGAATGAGTTTGAGTGTATATGAGAGAGCATATTCGTAATTTTGATATAAAAAGGATTTTATTGTGTTAATTTGTTCCGTTGAGTATTTATGAATTCTGGTTGGTACTTGGGACGCCAAGGCATCAATAGGAATTTCTAAACACTCGAATAGGACAGATTGACATAATATTGTTTTGGATTATATTTTATATATAAAAAAATTATCTTGAAAATTTATAAATTTTGATTGTATTGGTTGTTAGGAGATGATAATATTAGATTATCATCGTTTATCGTTGATTAGTCAATATCTCTAACTATTGACTATTGGATGATTTTAAGAAATGAAACTTGTAAATATGATTGACAATGAATATAAATGGTAAATAAAATAAAATAAAAATGAATTTAAATTAAGCTGGAGAATTTAAATTCCGGTGTTTTGAAAATTTACTAACAAAAATTTAAAATGTATAATATAAGTATTATATGATAGTATATTCGATTAGAAATTGTTTTCAAAGGATTTTCAAATGAAGTAAGTGTTATACTCCCCTCTTGACACTAGAGAATGATTTCGGTGATGAGTGCACGCAATCGACGTTTATTTTCGAGAGTCCAAGTGGGGGAGATCACTTAATAGTTTTTCTAAACCCTGTTTTGATTTAAAAATTGTAATTTTCTAAAGTATGAAATGAAAACAAGTATATATATATATATATATATATTTCAATGCTGATTAAAATTATTCTAAAAAGTATGATTTGAGATATAAAGATATTAGTATATATATATTTATTTATATTTAAAAAAAATGGTTTAAATCGAATCCGGAGTTGAAATTCTTAAGTTCTCTAATAAGGAATGATTTTAATTATTAAACTAAAGTAAATCTTGAATTGTTAGAAACTTATGAATTGAAAAGGTGAAATTGAATTTAAGTAAAAAAAAAATTAAAATTGTAGGAGTAACCCTTAATTTAGAAAATAATAAATTGGAAATTTATTTAATAGGTATAACACTCAAATTGAATGAAAAGAAGTTGTATATTGTTTAACTACATTCTATTTGCATAGCTATAACTTACCAAATACTTAAAAAATTTAAAATGCTAATAAGGCTAAGTAAATGAATAATATACAAGTGTGATTGCGAATAATAAAATGTGAAGATCTATTGATAGTTGTAAATATAAAGGAAATTTAAGTTGTAAAATGAATTAAATTTAAAATTTATTTAATATAAAATTTGTAAATGGAAACTAGTTAAATTTGAATAAAACTAAATGTCAATAAACTTGGAAGTGTATGAAATTAAAATTTTGATGTGGAAATGTATAATTGATTTAGTGTAGATGTTGGATGGATGTTAATGTTTGATATGCATTGGTTGTTAGATGGATGGTAATTGATTAAATAGAATTCATTAGTGTAAGTGGAATTGAATAAATGGAATAAAAATTTTAAATAAATAAATTCAAATCTGAAGCAAAGTGAAATTAAAAAAATATTTGAACTCAAATTAAATTGAAGCAAATTGACTTGAATTTAAATTATGAATGAAACAAACTTGAAAAAAATTGGAAACAAATCAAATGTAATCTTATTTCATGGATAAATAAGAAAATAAACGACTTTGTGTTTATGATTGTTTCTTTAGAAAATTTGAAGTTTGATGGTTTGTACTTTGAAATAATAAAAGCAAATTTTTGGAAAAATTCCAAAATTGTCCAATATATGCTGAAACGAAAACAACCATAACTTTTAAATGGCTGGACGAAATTCGACGATCTTAGACTTGTCGGAAAGCTTAGAAACTGTAGCATGACTTTTGTTTAGAGTGTCTTGAGAAATTCCTTCATTTACTTAGTTAAAAATTTGAATCTTCTCGCTGGTCTGTGTAAAAAAAAAGGAAGCAAAATCAGTAGCATATACCCTTAGTATTTTCACCATAACTTTTTACTGGTTTATCGGATTTTGACGATCTTGCTATTTCTGGAAAGCTTAGAACTTAAGCTAAAATGTTTGTTTTAAATGTTTTGTGTTTTTCTGTCATTTAGAGGGTCGAAAACGTGAGTGAACATCTCTGACCTGCGCAATTCATTGCCCAGGCTGAGGCGTATCCATTTAGTAAAACGACCGTAACTTTTGAACGGATGGTCCGAATTCGATGATTTTGGACATTCCGAAAAGCCTGAAACGAATGCAATAACTTTTGTTTAGATTCCATTGCCAAATTTTATCGTTTAGGAGACTAAAAACTAAGATTTGTTTTCTGTCCTGGAATTGGAATTTCAGTTTTGAAGCTAAACATGTTATATGTATGTTGTTTATGCTAAGTATATCGATCTATCTTTATATGCATGGTTGTAACTTGGTTATTGAGTATTTTAGTAGGTAGCAAAAGAGTTGCGCTTCGCTTGTGGAGCTCGCTTCTGCGCTAAATGAAAAATGTAAGTTAAAATGCTAATAAACGCTTAATAAAAGGTACGTTCTCGGATTACAGTTTATGTTGTGGTATATTATTGTGTTCCCCATGTTTTGGGATGTCTCATTCTTGTAATGAGATGTATATCATGCAATTATTACCGCTGTGAAATTTTTCGGTCCTAGCCGCGCAAAGGAGGTGCTGCCGAAATTTTTCAAAAATCTAGGAGTTAGAAAATTTTGAGATTTTAAAAATCCTATAACTAAATTTTGCAAATAAGTCGAATATTTAGAATGAATTATATCTAAATGATGGTTTTCCCTTCTCCGTTCCTTTTCGAGGACGAAAAGTTTTAAGTGGGGGAGAATGTAACGACCCGTATTTTTAACACTTTAAAAATACGAATTAAAATAAAAATTTTGGATAAAAATCCGAAGGAAATAAAATTTTGTGTTGTTAAATGTGAATTACAAGTTAAAATACAAAACTGAATTCTGAAATAACTTATTTGTAAATTAAATATGGATGTTAACTTGTATTGAATGTAAATAATGAATTGAATTTGATTGTAAACCAAATTGGTTATGATTGTAAACAAAGAATAAATAAAATGGTAGATTTAATAGTGGAAGTTTATGTTATCGAAACTAATATAAATAAATGTAACTTAATATTACAGTTGATTGAAATCAAATAATAACTGAAACTGTAATTCGATAAAGATGTTAACTTGTAATTGAACGTAAGTAAAGATTTAAATTTGAGTGTAACAAGTAATTGAAACGAATTGAATTTGATTGTAAACAACGAAATAAATAAAATGTTACATTTAATATTGAAGTTATAATATTAAAATCAACGTAAATGAATGTAATTTAATATTACTATGAATTTAAATAAGATGATAGCTGAAGAGAATGAAAGTAAATGAATTATAAACTATTGATAATAATGTATAAGTAAATGGTTGATTCAATAATGAAAGTGTAAATCGAAATAAAAGAATTCAATTGGAATTAAATAACTTGAATTTGAATTACAATATAATTGAACGCTGAATCTAATATAATATTTTATACTGGATTTATAATGGAAAACTGCATTGTAAAAGATTGTTAATTACTGTAAAATTAAAAATGAAATTTATGAACAATTGAAATTTGATTTAAAAGTTAATAATTTAAAATTGGGAATTTTATATGGAAATTAAACAGTAGAAATAGCCATTTTTACAACTGTCTCGGATTTCGACGAAACCAGTTTCATCGGATCCGTAACAGCGAATTATTGTAAGGTTTCAATTTTCGTAGCAATCAGACTTGTCATTTGGCCGTGCGAGCTTGAAACGCGTAGAAATTTAACGTCGTTAATTAAAATAATCGACTTCAAAAAGCTATCTTCCACATACGATTGAATTAGGCCTTGGGACTAGTTCCATTGCGTTCGGAACGGGGGTAAAACCTTATAAACGCCTGGCGGCACGTCTCGATTGGAGTTCGGACGACTTTGGACCTACCTATATAAATACACACACAAACCAAGACAGTTTTACTGTCATTTTAATCCAGAAACCCTAATTCTATCTCATAGCCGCCACCTATTCAATGGCCAAAATCGCTCAAACTTCTTTCCTTAATATCTCTCAATCCGTTCAACGAAATCAAAAAATTCCAAATGTAGATCTCGGCGAGCTCTTCAAATCCATACGGTTGATCTATGCTTTTACGTCACGGATTCGCCCAGATCTGACTTGGAAGCGTGTACGGTTTTTCTTGGTTTGCGTGCAAACGGTGGCGAATGGGGTGGCAAAACTTGACGCGGAGGTGGAGCAAGGAGAGGTGCACGCGATGGCATCCCCTGATCAACGTCCGGTCGCTCCTAGTTGCGTGCGTATGGAAGAAAGGCGGTTGTTGCGTGTGTGGGTTCGTTTTTCCTGTAGGTCGCGATTGGAGAAGAAGGCCTGTGGGCTTTGGATCTGGAACGAACGACCGTGATTTGTTTTGGTAAAAAAAAAAGAAATTGTTTATTTAATTTGTATTCAAACTTTAAAATATCATATCTCATCCGTGCGAGGTCGGAATTGGGCGAAACTGGCGACGTTGGAATCGCAGCGACGAGAGCTACGCTGCAGTTTAGATCCGAAGACATTTGGAGCTCGTTAAAATTTTAGGTTAAATCGAACGTTGTTCGATTTGATTTAAAAATCGAAACTCAAGGTGAGTGTTTTATAACGCTCACAACGTACTGAATATCTTTATGGTAGTTAAATTTGACATTATAAAGTGATATGAATTTAGTTGTCGTTGTTTGATAAAAATTTAATTGTTATATAGATTGTCATTTGAATTCACCGTTGAAAATTAAATTGACAGTCAAATTGAAGTTAAGATTTAATTACGATCAAATTACTTGATGTTGATAATTATGAAATTGTTGTGAATGTTATTGGCTTTATGGTTGCTTGGTTGTGATGGATGCTATTGGTCGATATTGGTTGTTTATTTATTTTGATATATCATGCTATCATCATGTATATTGTTTATTGCATATAAAACTGTAAACTGAATCATTTCGAATAAATTAAGAGAAATGATATACCTGTGACATCTATTTGGATTGAAATGATATATATCCATCCTTGGAATGAAAATTGAAATAATTATCCACTTGGTCATAGGTTAGAAAACTATATACGGACACCGGGTTGGTTAAATTAAATGATTTTAAAAGTTGTTTTGAAATTATTTAAATGAATTGATTTTAAGAATAAAATCCAATTTATGGAAATTGAATTATTTTGAATTGAAGCTCGAAATGTTGGAATTTTAAACTTGGTAAATGAAATTGTTTAATTATTCGAAGTTTAGACTTTTAAAAAAAAAATTGAAATACAGCGTAAATTTTCGAAAGTTGATTTGTTTTAAAAGATTGGACTTTTAATCGAACTCTGAATATTTCTAAGAAAATTTATATGAAATGATATTTCAAGTTTGAGTTTGGAATTGAAAATTAATTTGAAATTGAGATTCAATTAATTTGAAATGTGAATATTTAAAGCTTTGAGATATATTGAAATTGAAATGGCTTATTGTGTGGTTCAAATATGTATTTGAAATTGATAATTTGAAATGGTTTATTGAGAAGCTGAATCGAGTTGAAATTGATGATGAGATTTGATTAAATTTTAAATTTTGGAATTCGAGTTTATGTGAATTGTTTTGTGAAATTTGAGGAAGCTATTTTCATATAAAGTATTTTAAACAATATCTAAAACTATTTATATTTTACTTTATAAATTTTAATATAAATTATTTTAATATAAATCATTTTCAATATAAATTATTTTATTATAAACTATTTTAACTTATAGCTATTTTATATAAACTATTTTATTGTATAAACTATTTTCTATATATACAAATTTTAATATCTAAAATGTTTAAGAGGAAAGTGTTAGGATTCCAAAATGTTATGATTTCAAGCTATGATTTCAAAGTGTTATGAACTTCAAGGTTTTGATTTCCAAAGTGTTTTGATTTTTAAAGACTTATGATTTCGAAAGCGGTATAACTTCGGAATGTGAAATGATTTTGGAAATGGATTTATTTGAAGTGAAAGTGATATCGTATTGATATGGTTTGAAATGGCAATGATATGTCGGTTTTGAAATATAACTATTTTCCAAAATTTCAAGCTGGTCAATAAGGTGAAATATTTATATTTAAATCTTGAATTTAAATACGAATTGGGTTAAATGAAGTTGCAACCTAAATTGAAATTCGAAATGATTTTGAAATCGAAGTGAGATATTGAGGCGAAAAATGATTTTGAAATCGAAGTGAGATATTGAGGCGAAAAATGATTTTGAAATCGAAATGAGATATTGAGGCGAAAAATGATTTTGAAACGGAATCTTACATCTTGAATAGATATGATGATATTTGAAATGGATTTGATTTTGAAGCGAATATGATATTTTGATATCAAGTGTGAATCGTTTTGAAATGTAAAGATCGAACCGGTGTGAAAAATATAACGTAGTTATTAAAGAGACCGGGATCGGATATAGACATACTCTCTGTCGATACCGAAAACCACTTTAATAACTAATACACGCGGAGTGTTGATCCAGAATGAAGTGGATGGTTTTGGTGAACGTGTTGATTTGAAGAAAGAGAACGATTTTGGATGACCCCTGACATGACTAAAACAGGAGCCGCGTCGGGCCATTGAGGTTCGCCACCTCTAGCGGACACACTTCTTCGATACCATGTCTATTACTGTTGTGATTCGATTTGGGTGCACCCCTCAATTTTGGGAGTGTTGTTTCGTGGTGTTGGGGTAGTAGCTGTTATGCCCAACATCAGTCCGGATCACGCAACTACTAGTATCCTAGTTGGTATTGCCTCATGTATCTTGTCATACTGATTATCCTATTCGCGACCACTACGTTTTGGTTTGTACCTTTAGTATATGGATTGCCCTCTGGTGACTTCCGGTTTTGGGGAAACTACGGTCTTGTATATACTCTTGGGAATAAAAATGTGTTAAGGGTGGAATGGGCCATGGCTTAACGCTAGTTTGATATTTTACTTTATGATAGACATTATTGTATATAGCGTATTCTATTACATAGTAGATAGTTTGACGGATCCTTAGGAGATGGAAATCCCGAACATCTCTTAAGTTAATGCACGCACGTTAAACACTGGATGGGGGGTGTCTAAAACCCGTAAACATCTCCGACGCCATCACTCATTTTTACTTATTCGATTTAACTTACATGAGATATTTTAGTCCTGACTCGAGTGTTTTGTCTTTTCATTACGCTCGGATCAGCCTGAGAATTTCAGATTAGGTTGAAGATATATTCTGGAGGACGAAGACGAAGTTTGGTATTACATCATTCGTATTCTACTACTGTATTATTTTTCCACTACATTGTTGTATTATCTCTGATATGTATGTAACTCTGATTTATGATGTATAATAATAATAAAAAATATTTATTTAACAGCTTCATGAACTGTTATTTTATTATTATATCTTGTTCCTTCCGCTGCGAGATTCTGAGTTATTTCTGTTCTTTCTTTTCCTTTCTTACTTAACCCCAATAACTATCTGTATTTTGCATTGTTTGAGTCGGCAGGTGTGTATGTTTTGTCGACTTGAACGGTCAAAAATGCGGGTCGTTACATTATGATTTCCTTTAGGGTTTAGCGCGGTTATATATGTTTATGCATTTACTTCTTTTATTTCTTTTTATCTTTCTAGTTACATTCATTCTTAAATAGGATATTTCTTCGTAATCTAATTTGTGGGAGCCTTCCTAAAAATGTTTTCCATTATATTTTTCCATAAATTTATCTAAATCGGTGGTTTGCGTTGTTTGAAATTACAAAGAATTATTCAATTTTCTTTTTTTGAAATAGACAATGTAAATTACGAAGTGAAAATTCCCTACTTTACACCCCTTTTTCTTTTTTCTTTCTAATTATATTCCTTCTCAAATCAAACACCGTACTTTTCAATTTAAATAGAGATGAGATAAATCTATGGAATTTGAACGGATTCCATACCCAATAGATTAGAATACAGATATTTTCACATTTCACAGGAATTAGTACTAATTTAATTCATATTAACACCCTTCAATCCAAATATAGATCTGAAATAAATTCTACACTACATCAAATAATAGATATGAAACAATTCCACCTTCAATTCATATTCAACTACCAACAATTTGAGTTAAATTTACATATCTGGATGTAATTAAGATTCTATTCCATCTTTTCTATTTTACAGAATATGTAGACAGTGTTTCATACATTTAAATTCTAGCCTACAACTATGGAACTTTTAATTAGGCATAATAATCAAACAAAATCCAACAAATAAATCACAATGTTATAAATAAGTTACATAATTTTTCTACTCATAGTTTTAAGCTTCCTAAACTTTCATATTTGAATCTGATCCTCTGATTCAACAGCTTTCCCTTTTCAATTCAAGACGTATGCATAAAAAGGAATATACATAATATTAGAATCATAGATCTGAAAATAGAATCGGGTTTAAGGAAAAATAAATTTATTGTATTGAGAATTACATTGTTATGTCCGCGGATGCGGCGCAGTGGAAATGAGTCTTGAGCTCTGATAAAAAGACCCAGATTTGATTCGTATCATGTGCTTCCCTATCCTGTATAAATTTACCAAGGAGCATGGGGCTTTGATTATGAGGTATTTGTCCAAGATGACATACTTGTCAATTGGGGTTGATCGATAGGAAGAGACTAGGAAAAGAAATAATGATTTATCTATAACTTCCTCATAACAAGTCGGATTCGCATACAATTTGAACCATTCATATTGTATCATCATATAGAACACCTCGACACACTCCGTTGCTTTACCTTTTGAGCGGCTTCTCGAAGGTGGGCCCAACCAGCAAAAATAGATATCCATTTTGAAATAGCGATATCTTGATCATAGTAACTCGAATTTGGAAGCGGTTTCGACCAGCATCCATCATTTTTCATTGCCATCGTTTTACCACTAATTTGAGTCAAGTCCGAAACTACGGAAAACATGCCGATAATAGTCTTCAAGGTGATATCGCTTAGTTTCATTAATATGATAATTAATGCTCCAAAGCCTCTAATTTTGAAACTGCGAAATTTGTACATCATCAATTTACATTCACTGACTGATGCATGCACTATAACAGTATAAAGCTAAAACTAAGTTGCAAACGCATAAAAAGACCAAAAAATATGATACCAACAAAAATTCAGACAATTTTTTGGGTTAAGTATTTAAGCCTGCCTGGTTCTGCACAACAGGTAGCAAAACCATTTTGCCAACCAACATTCTATTATAGGCAATCAACACAAAAAATCATATGTTTGAATTCAAATCAAAAAAGCATATGTTTGAATTCAAATTCAAAACCATAACAAGCTATATCTTCACAGCTTATAGAAACAGGGCAAAAGGTAGTATATCATACTACAGAACAAATACCAAGTACTTCAAGCCTTCAACTGTGAAACACTACAAGAGAGATCACTTGGCTAAATTCAAAGCAAATGGAACAGCAAAGCTAGAAGGACTCCGGCTCTGAGCCTCGTTGTTTTCAACAATTTTTTTCAAGCTAGACCATCCTTTTCTCTTTCTCTTACTTGAAGCACTAGCATTGCTGCACTGAGCAGACTTCGATTTAGCTGAGTCTTCTTCTGGATTCTGTTTTGAACATGATATAGTTTTCATGTAGCCCTTTTGAGTTCCTCTCTTCATATTAGGATGCGAACAGAAGTTGCATTTATAGACAATGTTGTTCTTTGCAGAATAAACTTCTGATTTTTTCATTCGTTTCGATTTGTTTGCAACCTTTTTTACCCGCACGGTGCAGTTAAATCCCGGTTGTAATATGCTTTCACATCTGCAGGATAAATTTACACAAAAGTCATAAAGAGATAGGGCAATATAGAGTATTAATTTTGGGATATACTCAAATCAGTTGATAGATTTCTCAAGGAAGTATGAATTAACAAATCATTTTTAGCCTTTCTGGACATAGAATTAAATTATTGTCGAATTAAGCGTCTCAAGATGGCAATTAGTTAAAAGGTTTAAAGTATGATTGGCAAATAATATTAGCTTGACTACTGAAAGGTTTGCAAATGCACATATTGGACAAGAGACGAAATTCAAACAATATAACGTGAAAACCCAATTTCCTTCCCTTTATTAACAGAATAAGATAATACAACAATGCTACATCCGCCTTTTGTTTGGATGATTATATCCACATTAAAGAAGAAAGACTGTTATATACTCCATATGAAACCGACCAAACTTCAAGCTTATTTGTCAGATATGGTAAGTTGATAATGAGCTTTGCTTCATTTTCTAGTCTGTATTTTGCATAAACTACCGCGCACAATAATGAGCTTTGTTTACCATCAGGATGCCATAATAAAAAGGACTGTCGCCTGTAAGCTTAGGTTATATTTGAGTTACTTGAACCTGTGTGATATAAAAACATTTGAGGCAATGGTGGTTAACACTAAGACAATCCTATGAATATAGAGCAAGATTTTCAAAATAGGATTTAAATCGTAAATCGTAAAATTTAAACTTTAAATCGAATCGAGATTTAAATCGTTAATCGTAAATTCAAAAGATTCATATTTTTATGTGTACACACTTTAAAATTGATTTTGCTGTTTGAACTTCTACATCTAAACTTAAAACTCAATTTTCTCTCTTCTTCCATTTTTATTTTGTTTTGAAAACATTAGAATTGGAATTGTGAGTCTAAGTAAGTATATTGAATATACTAGCATATATTGAATGTGTTTTAAATTGCGGCTGTAACTAAGTTTGAATCGGAATATGAATAGAATCGCAAAGAGAGATCCAATCCGAAACGGGATCTAAATCGTAAGATTTTAAGATTTCTGATAACAATGACATAAAGCGATTATGTATTGGTCGCCTCCAATAAATTTAAGCTAGTTGAGCAATTGCTTAGCCAAAGGTTAGGGTAAGTTCCCAGTTTGGGTGTAACCTAAGACTTCCCCTGATGGATTCCCAAGCCGGTCACATTTTTCTACTACTAATTCTCAAAGTACACTAAACTTTGTAATCCTACAAGATGTTCGCTGTTGGTATCACTTAACCCCATATCACACATGTTAACAACCAACTGTACATTGGAGACAATGAGAGTAGGTGGATAATTTGCCAAAGTGTGGAAATGTTGGGCTCAAAATATACTCCGGACAAATAATACAGATGCAAAAAGCATGATGTGTGTATTTATTTATATATTATGAAACCACTATCCTTTTATGTTCTCTTACTTATTTAACTCTTCCTCTTTTTTCCTAAATTTTTATGAATTTTTCTAATTACAGGTGGCATACTATGTTCATTTCCCTTGTGCTCTGATTATATGCAGTTAAAGCGTTTAGCGGTTCTATAGCGGTGAAAGTGAAAAAAGTTATAGCGGAAATAAAGCGGGGATATAGCGGAAAATAGCGGAGATGCAGTGGAAAATAGCGGAGATGCAAAAATCTTCATTAAATATAAAACCAGATATTTAAAGTTAATTTATTCTCATTCTCACATCACTTTAGAGAAAAGAAACAATGTTTAATCTGATATAACAAAACTGAAAAAAAACCATGATTTATGCAGTCCAGATTTGACGACTACAATAGATTTCTAACTAACATTGAGTACTTATATCTTAAAATTATGTCTTTACCCTAACTTTGTTTATTCGGTTTAAAAGAGAATTGGTCAAATCAACCTTTTTATATTAATATTGTTAAAGCGGGTGCTAAATAGCCTTGATTTAGCGGATGTAGCGGAAAATAACGGACCTTAAAGCGGTTTTACCGTTTAATAGCACTAAATTGAAAAGGCGCGGTCAAAGAATGTTACGCGCTATAGCGGGGCTTTAACTACATAGCTGTGACTACAAAATTTTGTCTCTTCTCATGCTTTTTTCCTCTGCCATTTCAGATTTTCCTCCATTTTTACATATATTTTTTCAGCTGTGCATAATTTCGATTCATTCGCCAAATTACATGGTTTCTCATATCTAAACATGAATTCACCACTACAAACTCAAATCATCTGAATTAATGTAAAATCAAGGTTTGAACTTTCAAATAATAAGGTAAATCTATTTAAATTAAAAGAAAGTTTTCCCTACTAATAATAAAACCAATTAAATCTACAGATTATTTGAAATTCTGCCAAGTTAATTTGATTCATTTGAATTATTTTTGTTTTATTTTGTCACTTCTCGATTATAATATATTTGACCTTTTTTTTAAGAATAAAAGTGATTCTTCATTCAAGTGTAGTTTAGTTTCATTCACCAAATTGCAGTCTCTCATATCCTAAAAGCATGCATTCGCCACTAGAAATTCAAATCATCCGAACGCAAGTAAAATCAAGCTTTGAACTTCCAAATAATAAGGTAAATCTATTTAGTTTAAAGTAAGTTTTCTCTACTACTAATGAAACCTATTAAATCTATAGATTTTTGAGATTGTGCCATGTTAATTTGATTCATTTGAATTATTTCCATTTTATTTTCTCTGTTCTAGGAGATGGAACCCATAACTTCTAAAACCTTAGTCTCTTGATCTAGTGATCATTGACTATATTTGACTAATTTAGTTTTTGAGGCATATTTTAATAGAATTTTAAGAAGATCAATGTTTTCTTTCGAATTATGCATCAATACTTCTATATTGTTCTCTATCTCCCAAATTAGGTGGGGGCATGCAATTTTTGTAAAAACATGATTTTTTTACAAATTTTATTCCTCATTTGACCGCTCTATGAAAGCAAATCATATATTAATTTTTCTTTACTATTGATTACAATAATATATTGTTTTCATATAAGTTTGATCGAGACTTCTGAATTGGTTCGATTTTGCTATAAAGAGAAAATAAAATTTTAATTTACTAATATTTGTATGTGTTTCACTGACTACTGGACATGGGTATAAAGTGTTTGATGTTGACGTTTTGGATTGACATATAAAGGAATAGTTTCATATGGATCATTTGAAACAATTATGAAGCATCATTTATTGAAGAGATAATACAATTTTTTTCGCAAAAGGTACATCAAAGATGATATATCGGAAGTTATAACACGAAAAATAACATAATAATACTAGAACCTGTTTGCTATAAATGATATGACCAAGGAATTGTTTTCCTTCAAATATTTAGTACTGCAAGAATCGGTTGTAAAAGCATATCGGATTACTCTAATAAATGCATGGGTACTATATAAGTTTAAAATGTAGAGGCATTGCATGGTTATCCACTGTTAAACTAACTATAATTTGCTACAATATTTCTATCGTGCAAGATGCACATAAATTGCTATTGTGAGCATTATGATGATTGCACCTATGGCTATTTTAAATGAATTATGATGATTGCACTTCATAATTGTTAGTTTCAAGGACATTTATCATTTTCCTTCAAAAAAAATGATAATTTCTTTTATCATTTTCCTTCAGAAAAATAATAGTTTTATTTATCTTTTATCCTTAAAACTAATTATTCTGAAGTGTTGTCTTAGAAACTTACTACTTTGTGCTGAGAAGCCCTTCAGCCTAATTTCTAATTACTTGATTGATAAATTTATCATTTGACACTAAGATTTTAACCAATAAGTAGAATGCTACTTTGGGTATGCATTTTGTGAATACGTATCTATTATATCCATTGCAAGTTTAGTTAATTATCATCAAAACAATAACTAAACCAAACATCAAATAATTTCATTATTTTTTCAATAAAATGTATCACAGCTTCCAATTTGGAGGTGAGAATTGAAATAATAAGGCACACATTAAGTAGGTAGCCAGGGTCATGAACCACTGCACTTGCTATTTGAGAGATTAATGAGTTGCAAGTAAATATCATAATAGCTAGAAAAATAGGCTTTGCACAAAGAGTCTATAAAAGCATGCAATATAACACAATCTAAGCATATACTTAGGAAAAAAATATGGGTATATAACTATATTTGAAATATAATTACGATAGACAATTGTACATGAGGAAGCATATTTCAGGGAATAACATTATTCAAAAAATGTGTGTTCACTGGTATTTGTATAATTTTGTATATCGATATACTAAATATAAATTTATATGAATTCAAATGATCGTTATTTAAGTGAACACAACAGATAGTGTTATACAACATAGCTATTGAACGTTTCTCACTGGACGGTACCGAAATGCTCAAATTTGAACATGTATTGTAATGTCTTTTCTTTCTTTTTTTAGAATCTCCTCGACATAGGGGACCTCCAAGAGGGCCGGTGGACCGATCAACTCCAAGGGGGATTAAGTTGTGCATGTCCACTTCAACTCATAGCACATATATTGTAATGTCATAATAGCTCAAACTTAAGAATGAAAATGTTCAATTGATATGATTGCATTTCAGTTACTATGATTAATAGAAAATTATCATTTGTGTTTTAAATATTTACTTATAATATTTGGAAATAAATATTATTTCTTAAATGTAACACAATATGCGTGTTACATGAAAAATAATCTATATGCATATATGGGAAAGGTTAAATAGACAATATCATACTTAGTCTTTACATATTGCTCTTACATGATTTTCATCAACGGATTGTAGTTAATGATAAAATTTCACATTCCTACGTACATGAAGATGATCAAACATAGTCAAAGTATATGGCACACGTGTTCAAACTTAAGTAGATACGTCACCTGCTTAAGCTAATGCATATACTTGAAATATATGTGCTAAAAAAAATTCAGATGTGTACTATCGGAAGGAAAAAAAAATGACAACGTAGATATTCATTTTAAAATGGCAACGTGAGTGTAATTCCCACTCATGATAATTTATAGTTCAATGATGTATATTGAAGTTTTGGCTAGCCCCCAGTTTAATATGAAAATAAATTATAATATAGCTTGTTTATGACCAAATATATTCGTATTGATGAATATTGTTTCCCCATCCTAGGTAATATTTGCAGAACTAGTAGTTATATATCAACCTTTTGCACCGTATGCTCCTGGCATATCATTTAGAAGACTTTATTTTATTACTTAGTATCTCTCTGTAGTTGATGTCACATAAAAAGATTTTTTTATTTTCTTAAATTTTATTATAACAAATGACGGGCTTACTGATAACTAAACCATGCTTACTTTTTTGACTAAATAGTTTTTCTATTTGTATGTAATAATACAATTATGTTATGTGTTTACCTAAACTTATGTTATTCTAATCACTTGATCATTGATCTATTACGATCCAAGAAAATAATAAAAATATTGAAATGTTGTATTAATGCGACAATAAGTGCTCAAAGGTCAAATTCTCTTTGGATGCAACAATTAAACACCGCCCTCTTCGCCGCATGCACTATTTTTAATTTGCATCGCAATTGAAAAGTGATCACTTCACTGCTTAGTATATTTTCTATAAAGAAATCTATTTGTTCAATTTCTTGCAAGTTTGGTGCATTATGTTGACAAAGTAACTTTTTGGCCAATAATGTAAATTCTTTTTCCCCTAAAATAGTGTTTTTTCAATATATATTTTTCCATACAAAATATGAATGGAGTGACATCTATTAGAGGGAAAAAGTGTAATAGAAAGCTTAATGACTTTCTTTATTTTTCCATAGTACAATAGTCATCACAACTAGCCCACTAGCATTACTAGACCATGTCACCATGACATTGAATCTATTAAATAACAGTGGAATAGTTGTTATCAAAGGTATAACGCAGAAAAACCCTACAGTTCAGTATTTGTAAATCTAAAATGCCAGGTGGATATCATTAGCATCTAACTTATACAAAAAGTCGTGAAGCATATGTTTCTATCTTTGTGCTTCGACTTTTTCCCAGTGCAGTTATAGTTATTCAGAACTTTGTTCTTCAATCAAGAATCAAAGCAGTAATTATTGCTCTCTATAAAATTGCTTCAATAAAGTTGCTCTGAACTACTCTATACTTATTACATAAACCATACATCTACTGTGTAAGATTGCGTTTAAGTGTACAGGTTGCATGATTCTATCTTATTGTCCACTTGACTTTGAGGAACATCAAACTTTGATACATGGGTGCCGTAACATGGATTGCAGAAAAAAAATATCAGCTATGACGAAGAGAGAACTTGTTTAATGTTTGCATCCAAAGAGAATTTGACCATTGACCACTTATTGTCGCATTAATTCAACATTTAAACAATATCATCATTTTTATTTTCTTGGGTCGTATCAAATAAATGACCACATGATTTGAAATAACATAGTTTTAGGTAAACACATCTAGAAACACATAACATAATCGAATTACTATATAAAAGCGGAAAACCTATTTAGTGAAAAGTGTAGTTACCAATAAGCCCAGTGTATGTTATTATAAAATTTAAAGAAAAAAACATTTTTATGTGACCTCAACAACTTTAGGGAGATAATAAGTAACTAAAGAACGTCTTTGAAACCTTTACTTTGTAAGTGATATGGTAGGAGCAAAGAGTGCAGAAGGTTGTTCAAGGAACTTATGGGCATACATAACTATTGGTTCTACGAATATAATTTAAGACGGGGAAACAAAATTTATAAATATCAATTTATTTAATCATAAACAATAAAAAGTTAATAGTTATATTATAGCTTTTTAACATGGATTGCAAAATATTTAAGTGTTAAAACTTAAAGAAAAGTGATTAAAATATTTAAAATCATTTGATAATAAAATTATTGAATGAATCGCTCCATTTTATTTTATTTGCTTGCTTTTTCGAAGGTTCGAAAAAAAATTGTATGCGTGAAATAGTGAAGATTAAAGTTTAAACAATTCGAACATTTTTTTTAATGCAGAAAATGTCAACAACTATAATATCAAAGAAAATAAAGGAGAGAATATATAATGAAATTCGTACAAAAATATAGTTGTAATCCGTATGCGTAGAATGGGTTCGCACTAATTGCCCTTGAAAACTATTTACCACCTTTTTTTTTGTTAAAAATAGAAACTGGCACATTGGTTACTCTTATGATAGGTAAGTAAGTTTCAACTCTGAAAGATGGACCATTTCTGTTCGTTTTGGCCAGAGAGAAAAACCAAATTACTGACCTTCTATCACCAGTCACCAATATAAATTGTCTTTTTGAAAATTCTATCCATGTTTTTTCCGCTTATGGAAAGAAAAAATAATGCAGCGAATAAATTAAAAAGTAGAAAGATATAGCTCACTTTTTGCAATTTAAAGTTGATGGATCAACAGGAACCCCTTCATCTTCTGCACATGTAGCCAAACGATGTCCAAACAAAGCACCAAGAGGAGCTATACCAACATCTACAGCTGCCCACGTTGCTATTTTTTGTAAATGTTCCATTCTTAGCATCGAATTCACATCTATCTGTTTCCTGCCTGTGTTTTCTTCCCTAAGTGTAGCGCCTCGAACTAGCTTCATAATTGTGCAACCTTAATTTGGTCTAAGAAATTTAATTTGGTTGATATAAACATGTGAGTGTCTCATGAGTCATGAATGACTAGGGCAGTAAACATAGGAAGACTTGCAACAAGATGCATTAAAAAGCCTGCCATCGCATATTTGAAACTTTATATCATCTATTATGTTTACAACTTATCAAACCTACTGCAAGGGAGAGAGTTTCTTCTACTAGAGAGACGGGACAAACTAAAATTTGTACACTGAAGCATTATAAAAAAAATCTAATTTACCCTTCATTTTTTTGAAAATCTCACATACCAAACCAAATGCATAATTATCTAGCAATCCACTTACCCACTACTAGAAGACAAGGCCCAAGCAAAACTTGGATAGCCCAACTGTTTAAAAATATAAAACATGCAGATCAAATATCAAAACCATATGCAAACTTAGATGGTCAAAGCATTTACTGGTTTGAACAATTTAACTGATTTTTTTTAAGTTGTACAAGTTAAAAACTGTTGTGATAAACCATATGAAATTAACTCAATATAATACAACTGATAAAAGTCAGTTATATAGATATGATAAAAGCAAACTCCATATGTAGAAAAAATTGAATCTGAAAAGTTATGTGATGATTCATTGAGCTCATATTTCTCTAACAAAGAAATATCAAAATGAACTCATATTTCTCTAAATAAATATCAAATTTTAGTAACATCTTATATAAACACCAAGTTCAAATATAATAAGTCATCAAAATCTTATCACACTCTTTAGACAAATTATTAACCTTAATAAATATGTATAAATAAAAAATGTAAAAGAACAAATTCTTCAATGAATAAGATGTAACTTTTCAGATGGATTTTTTTACATATGGTGATATATGTGTGTGTGTTTGCATATATGTGCAAGGGCGGACCTAAAAACTAATGATTTTTTTTTACAATTTGTGGTATAATATCAAGTATTAAAAGATGACAACCAAACAATAAATTTACAAGAAAAAAAAGCAAAATCCAGCTTCACGTTTCACATTGTATTATAAAATACCAATTTGTACTTGATAAGTTTTTATAGAATCAAAATTTCATAACTAAAGAATCTAAATCGATCTTGCAACTTAAACAAAGTTCCAAATAATGAGTGATAAAATAATTAAATCAAACACATATCTGGTCATGATTAAATATTTAATTATTACCAACTCTTAATTATTACTAATTATTTTTAACTAGTTCAATAATTATTCTTGAATCCTTGATAACAAACACAAACACACTTATCCAACACACGTTAAATTATTTGAATTAAACATACAGAAGCACAATGTTCTTTTACACAAACCATCTTCAGTAGCACGTTTAAATAATCAAATAAAACAAATTATTTTTTTACCTTAATTGTGGCTAACACTATTGTAACACGTGGACTGGTGGCGGGGAAGAAGAGTGGCCTAAAGACAGTTTGCCTTTGTGGATTGGTTGCAAGCTGCGGTTTGAAACCTTGAGAGGCGGAATCGGAAATATTTAGAAACCCTAATCAGATTTAGAATTAGGAAACGGGATTGGCTGACTTTGGACTAGGTAAGAGAATATGAAATGATGGAATAGTTTGCTGAAGCCCACAAGTAAATATTATTCGGTAGCATTTTCTTTCTTCCCATGGGCAGCAGTCCAGCTGAGCCCAGATTGGTTCTGCCCTTATATTCCTAATACGTCGCGCACAGGAGGATGCACTGTCGGAAGCTCCTGCTCAAATTTTGCATGAAACTACTAGTTACTCCTACCTTTTCTACAACCTGCATATTTAGACTAATACATCCGCACAACGGTAGGAAAGCTGACCGTTTTGGTCAATTTTTTGTTAATAAAAATTAAACATGCAATAACAAAGAATGTAGGGGGGAAATTACTTACAACATTATAAATAAAATATATACAAATATTTAATAATCATGATGGCAATATTTATTTCCTTGCAAAATAAATAAATAAATACAATATAATTTTATGGAATATAGTCATTTTAATCTGAAAAAGTAACTATTTTAGTGGATTAAGTAAATGTCTTAACACAAATAAATATAAGTGTTAGTTGTGACAAAAAGCTAAAATGGTTTTTGTTATTTTTACAGCTGTCAAAACAACTTGCATACGATCACAAATTCAATTTAAGTCAAATATTTTATAAGTGGTATATTAGAATTTAGAAATATTTATCAAAACACAAAGCAGTAAAATATAAACAACCTCAACATGTATTGTAATTTTTTCAGTTAGTTGTACTTCAAACTCTTGCATGTTATTAAAAGGTCGTACTAAGGTAGTGCAACGAGACTTCCACGCACTAGCTGAGAAATCATTTAAGTTTTCAACTGGATCATCGAACTATCTGTTTCAAACCTACATGTGTGTCATGTGTTCTCTGTTTTCACCTCTAGTTTAGAAAATACTGAACGAATAATGACAACATAATTTACAGCAAAGAATGCAAGTTGAGTAGGAATTTTAATGTTTTTTTTTTTGCCAGGGCAAGCCTATTTTTCAAGCGTCCAGTCCACTTTTTGTGTATAAATTGAAAACAAATGTGAGGCTAAAGCACCTCAAAGTCAGTTGCTGGAAGAAAATGAAGAAAATAACATGTGTTCCTAAGGAAATTAACAAACTGTTTCAAAAAGTGTGAATGAATCGTGTTGAAAACTAAATAAACTATCTTAATATAATTAATTTGGCAGGTACATTTGCATTGTGCTATTATAATTTTATAACAACCTTATATTCAACAATATTTGTGAAATCAACGAAATAATATTGAACTAATCCAACGGTTACTGATAACATATTGATTAACTAATAATCAATTAATTAGTAATTGAATTATCGGTTGTGGAGCTAATATTGTACTAAATGATGATGGATATAGATTAGTTAATAACCGGGTTGTTGATAGTAGAGTCAACATTACAGTAAATAATCATGGACAATGTTTCAAAACGGGATTTAAATCGTAAAGTTCAAACTTTAAATCAAAACGGGATTCAAATTTTAAATCGCAGATTTAAAAGATCTGTATTGTAAGGTTTGCACACAGTTTGAAATTGATTTTGATGTTTAAACTTTCACAATTAAACATAAAACTCAATATTGTCTGTTATTCCACTTTTATTTTGTTTCGAAAACATTATAATTACAATTGTGAATCTAAATAGGTATATTAAATATGTTAGTATGAGTTAAATGTTTTTTATTTGCGGTTTTGACTAATTTTAAATCGGAATGTAAATCGAATCGTTATGGGAGAGATCCGATTTGAATCGGGATTTAAATCGTAAGATTTCAAATCTTTTGACAACAATGATCATGGCCAAGTTTATGTTTGATATGTAGTTAGAATTTCCGGAATATATTTCAAATTATCACATATAATAGGAAGGTCTAGAGAAGAATTAAATAGTATTTAAAATACAGCCCTTATATAAGTTTAGTCCAAATATTTCGGTTGAACCTAAAATAATTTTACTACTAATATTTTTAGTAGAACACAAACATATTTTGAAACAAATCGTGTTGCTAGCAATTCGAAGTGGGGATGCAATCCAAGGATAATATTATGATAATAAATTGAAAAGGTGGATAAAATTGTAATACTGCGTAAAAAATATGATTAGAGAATGAAGCTCCTCCTATGTGTTGCTAGATCCGCCAAGTAGCTAATTTGAATATAACCGAAAAATAAAATTAACATAACTAAACAAAAAAAGAATGATAATTTTAGTCAATTTATCCCACTTTTCAAAAAATATAACAATTTTGAACGGCGTAGTGTGTGTTTGTTATGTTGGCGTTGATTCAATAATTTGTATTGACTCGCTTTGAGATTGCACAATGCATTTTCTTGTTTTTGAAGAATTTCGTATTGGCACACTTTGATAATGCATCAACGTGATTGTTTTGGACAAAAATTATATTGGTGCAATATCACAGTGAAACGGTACAAATTGTGAATCTATATGCATAATATGTTTGAAATAGGTCTAAATTTTTATTCGTTTTGCATAATAGGTTAAAATGATAAGAATAATAAAGAAACTTCATTTCTATAATCTATACTATACTATTATTATTACTGAGTTTGGTTTCCATAGCTCAGAAATCCCCTGCAATTTTAAACTCAACCGTCACACTCTCTCTCTCTCTCCCTCGAATAATGAACCACTTTCTTCAAAATTCTTCAAATCTAAGGCATTCAAACAACAACAAAAATTGTGAAAACATTAACTATTGCATTTTGACCTTCAACTTTGCTTCCAGATCCAATTCAAACTTATCATATCATTTCAGTAAGCAATTCCTCTCTCAAAATTAAAGGGTCCGTCCTATTCTTCCTTAGAAGTCGATCACTGACAAAATATATACATTCATCGTCGACGTCATCATGAAAGAGTCCGTGAATCTCACACACCCAACCCCCAACAGCAAGGTATTCAACATTTTTATCTATACATGAATGGAAACATCCATTTTTGCTTTCATGGTGAAGGGTGAGTAAGGTTTCTACTTTCTACCCTTTTATTTTATAAAGTTCAGTTTTTTGAGTTTCTTTGTCATTGTTTTTGCTGTCAATTGTAATAATAAACTCTTTCATCTTAAAGAGTGAGTAAGATTTTTACTCTTTAATATTGTGAGATTCTTTTTGTACTTTTAGTGCATGTCGTGATTATCCCTGCTATAATGAGAAAGAAACTGATTTTCCCCTTTGAGTTGAATAATAGAACTTATATACACATAAAATTTTCATTTTTATTTAGATCAATGAGCGTCATGCTTTTTAGATAGTACATTATGGCATGTTTATTTCATAGATGTGTTTAGGTTTAAAGTGCAATACATAAAACTGGATATTTATACAACACCGTTTAAATTACCAAAGTTCACAGTTGGAAGCCATAAGAGTCATATTGCAAAGCGCTCTAAAGCTGAAGAAGTGGATAAGTTTTTAAAATCAATGGGTGTATCCACATATAACATTCAATGGAAATTCGGACCAATTTATGTTAATTATTCAAATTAATGCTACTTTTATCCGGTTTCGATAGAACAAGCCTAGATCACACATCACAAAGATGTATACAAAAGCTCAATTAATGAGCGTGAATATATTTGGCATGGGTGAGTGGCTAATGATGATGATGATAATGGCAACTTTCCATGGAAATTGGTATGAAAATATTTACATTTGTCCATATGAAATGTTTATTTAGTTAAATGGCCATTGCGTACGTACTGTTGCTTTAAATAAAAAGAGAAACCAACCTACTTCAATTGGCAACCACATTCAATGTTCTCAAATTTGTTGCTTCTTGAATTTATCTTTATCTCAATTATTAACATTAATTAGTATTATTGTTTTGTACAGATAATTAGGTCTGTCAACGGATGCTTTTGGATGCGGATGGTGCCAGTGCCATATCCGCATCCGCATCCGAAATCATTTTCGGATATCGGATATCCGCATCCGCGGATACGGACGGATATCGGATAATTATCATATCCGCCAACGACCGATAAATCAAGAATTATAAAAAGAAAATTTTAGTTTAATATAAATATATTTCAATCCCATTAATTATAGAAGTGTTAAAAATTAACAAATATGATGATAATAAATAGTTCCGAGCAGTTAAAAAGCATTAAGTGCAAATAACATAAACTACTAACTTAATAAAATAATAAACAAATGTCTTTCACCGCACTAAAATACACATAATTTGAACTATAATCTTGACAAAAACCGGACGTATAATTTTGAATGTGGATGTCTTCGTATCCGCATCCGTTTTTCGGATATCGGATATTTATCCGCTTTTCGAATGCGGATGCAGACGGGTTTCGGATTTTTCGGATATCCATTGACAGCCCTACGGATAATCCAATAATCCTTTATAACAAATCAGTTATGATCATTCTTATATTCTTTCTCCCGTTTTCACTTTTATCTCAACCAAAATTCACTTAGTTGAATTGTTTGATATCCAATTTTATCCCTAAAATTGCATCATAGCCTTTACGAAACAACCATCCCTAGATTAGCATTGTCATGGAAGAGATTATTAATTCAAAGAAGATATTTTGGAATCCTCTCATGGTTGAAGCTAAAAGGTGGTTTCTCTAAAGAAAAATTCAAGTTAATGTGATTTTTCGTTTCCTTCCTATGTTATGTTTCAATTTCTCAACTACCCCGATTTACCTTACACAGTTGCAAGCGGTAACTTGAAATTTTGTTTTTATTTTCCATAGTTGTAAAATAGGTAAAAAGAATGCTTATTTATTTTACTATTTGATTGTGGAATTGTTTAAGGTTCTATAAAGACATTACGATGTTGCTAAGATAATATGAATCTTTTCCTCCTCCACCATGATTTCGTGTAAAACCCTTCTAGCTGTACATACTAACAATAGTATTAGTATTGTGGATTTCTATTAAGCGTCTCCACCATGCTTGATAATGTGCTATTAGAAATCAACAAGTAGGAGGACTAATACGTGGAGATCAATACTTTAATTGATCTACACTTTTTGTTCTTTTTTATTATTAAAAGGTGGAACCCAGTGTACAAGGCCCTCGCACGATAGTGGGCTCTGGGGAGATCGATAGTGCACACAGCATTTCCCTCGCATTGCTTCCGAACTCGAACCTGGACGCCCAAATCACCATGCGGGTGACCTAACCGTTGCGTCAAGGCTTCACCTCTTTTTTTTTATTACTTTAAGGAAATATTTGTTGTGAGTAACCATGAAATAAGTGGCCCATCACTACATTTTGAGCAAATATACTTAATTTCAAGTTGAAGTATTCAAACTTCATTTAAAGAAATATAATTGGGTTTTTAGATAATAGAAAGCAGAATAAAATAAACTATAAAATTAATTATCATACAATCTTTGTGCTAGACATTCCATTCTGTTTCGATACTTAACACCATAATTACGCATGCACAAAAACACACATATGCACACACACATTAACATACATACATACACACACACAGGAACACACACATATAAATCTAAGAAAAGTTTCTTAAAATTTATGAACGGATTTTGTTTGAATTCAAATTTCTATTTTATTTTTTTTAAGTTTCTATGTTATTATTTTTGAAAAAAGGTATTTTGTTGTAAATGTATGCTTTTGTTTTTTTTCATATAGAAATTAAATTTTTTGTTTCTTTCTATGTACATTTTATTATTATTTTAAAGATAATTTTTTTTCTACTTTAATCGAGTTTACTATGTCAAATTATGATATTGAATTCAAAGTGAAATTTGTAATTGTGTTCTCAATGTTAAACTGAAACTTAAATTATCAAAATAACAATCATCCACTCTAATTTTATAATGCCTAGCCATTTTTCTTTCTTAATTAATCTTCTTAATGACAAATCAAAACTGAAGCAGTTTGTACTAAAATAATTTTTTACTAATTGGCTGGTCATTAAAAAATAGTATGTTGAAATATTGGGACCAAAAATTTTTAGCAATGAAAGTTCTTTATGATACATGTCGAATCCAATTTCAGATATACATGGTAACATACTGACGTAAAAACGAAATTTGTTTTGTGATTTTTAAATTAATGACTATCTGGTTTGCAATTAAAAATGCCTATATGAAAAAAAAATATTGGCTTTCTCCGTAAAATTATATTATGTGGATTTTATACTAGCATTCATGATT
This sequence comes from Allium fistulosum, assembly GCA_030737815.1. Lineage (NCBI taxonomy): Eukaryota > Viridiplantae > Streptophyta > Magnoliopsida > Asparagales > Amaryllidaceae > Allium > Allium fistulosum. The sequence continues at coordinate 1,283,036,076 of CM060903.1, read as the reverse complement.
TTTTACACTACATAAATTCAAAAATACATAACTTTTAATTGTTTTTAAAGTTATCGCTAGATTGATCCATGCATCATTTTCAGCGTCGTTGACATACAGATATTGTACTCCCAGAATAACAAAACATGGATTTTTATGCATTGTAACATATTAACATGCTGTGTAAGGATAAGAAATGAAAAATATCTAAATTAGTAGGATGTCATTTATAGTGAATTATTTATGTCTTTAATGTTGTTGGTTAAATACTGATATTCTAGATCTTACGAATACACATGTTGGAACATTTAGTTCTTTATATTAGTTTAAGTTAACATATCAAAATCGAATATATCAATCAATTTTATATTCGATGAACAAGAGATGCTTGATGATTCCAAGAGGAAGTAGGAGATTGCTATAACATGCATTATCATGTATTGGTTTATATTTCTTTCTAACATTTGTTTATATGGTACAGTGGATTTGACAAAATCTAAAGTATGTTTAAAATTAATAATTGGTGGATCATGTATAAAAATTCAAAGTTGATAGGCTGAGACCGGTAATGTTTAGTAGTCGAAGTCCTTTATGACATTTATCAAATCGAGATATACTTGATAAAGTAGATGTAAATATGAATTTTATTCAGTGTTTTTTAAACGGTCGACTCCTTGATTTATGATTCCATTGCCTATATAAGTTTACTATTGGATTTTTTTTATAACATAATGTATTTCTTTGATTTATACTAATAGCCACGATTTATTCAAATAATCTACAGAAAATTGAAACACTTATTTTTTTTAGCTGATTTATTGGCTAATGTCCCATTTTCACATGCCAGTTATCATTAGTTTCTTTCTTCAGCGCCGTTGAATTACGGTTCTCAATTTCGTCTAATTAACTGATTGTGTTATTTTTGGCCCCAAAATTAACCATTAGCTAATTAAATGTGAAGGATGTTTAGTGGTATCAGTTTCTTTAACCGGCACTTCAATGATACTCAGCTTGGTCTATAAAGTGGAATTCTAATTGAAGCATATGTAAGTGACTATTTTTCTTTGCTTACGTTAAAAAAATATAATTATATGGTATGTGATAATCACATTAGAAAATGGTCCGCTTCAACTCGAGTGTATAAAGGAAGTATAAGTGAGAACCAGACTATTAGACTTACATTAAGTTTGCACATGGTCTAAAAATCAGACTAAGAAAATTTAGGTGACAGTTAGAATAGGAAAATATAAGTGAAAAATAAACTATAGCAAATTTGGCATATTTCAATTGGACTTATTTTCTTTAACCATTAGCTTTTGGAAATGCTCACACTAATTGAAGAGAGTGCATGCTAATAAATTAATTTATTTGGTATGCAATAATCAATTGAAATTAGTGCAGTGCCATACCTACCCTTAAATTTATTTGGTACACTATAATAATTGACACTCTAATCGAAGCAATTTGTTTGTTGAAGATGCAGAATAAAGTAGATCAAGTTGTTGATCTGTAATTGATTTGCACCGATATGCACTTTCAGCGTGCAAATATTGATTTGCTTTCATCTATACATTCAAACGGTATACATTAATTCACTTTTCTTTCCCTGAAAATCATTAAAGACATTTATAGTTAACCTATGTTAGATTTGAATTTGTCTTCTTACTGTAAACAGAATCATTGATGGACCATGCAACATGTATACTTTTAGGACATATCAATGAAAAATATTTCACTAGGTGTTGCAACCATTTGGAAAACTTCAACGTAAACAATTGTTTACTGATTTTTTTTCCTTTTTTCAGATTTTGATCGAAATTTTTGAAGGTTATCTTTGATATGAATCTAGCAACGTGTACGTGCCCATTTTGATTATTATGCCATAGATTTTAAAGGTGGATATGGGTGCCAGTCTTTGTGATCGAATTGGAGGTAGCTCCCCTTCCTATCTTCTTTTGAGCGCCCCTTTTAGCATATGAAATTTAGGAAGTGTCCTATTATGTGCTTTTGATATTCTCATGTTTGTATCTGTTTACATTCACTCCTAAAACATAAAAAAGTCAAGTTTTTTTCACAGGTAGAATATTTGATTTTTGTTTTTCTTTTTGACATTTTATACTCTAAAAAATGGTTTGTAGCTTTAACGTCAAATTACTTTAATTGTCCGACGCCATGTATTCTTATCGACATGTTGTACTGTTAAATCTTCGTCCTCAAGTTGCTTTATTGTGAACAAGTGATTTATAGAATTATTTTTAATCAGTTATTTAAACAAGAAAATAACTGAAAAAGAAAAGAATGAATTAAATGAAGTTTGCAAGTTGGTTATCATCACATAACATTTTTGCAAGGAAACAAATAAAGGTTCAATGATAATTGGCAAAATAAAACGGCATTCCGTGTGCGTAGCATGGGTTCACACTAGTAATACGAAAAATGACATCACATACCTCTTTAGACTAGTTTTATTAATAATCACATTTTCTCGTTTCACACGCCACCAATTTTTCAAAACCCATCTTAATTTTACATTCCATTTTACCTTTTCTCTCTATCTATTCTATTTCCATTAAATCCATACAAAATATTACCATTTCTCTTCTTCAAATTCACAAAAAAATGCACAAAAATGAAGCTTTTACATCGAAAATGGATGGTTGCCCATAAAAGCAGTCATTGGAGGCATAGAATGCTTCTTCTTTTTATTTCCACGCTTTTGTTAATAAAATAAATGATCACCCTCATGCTGAGGCAACTTGAGTTCCACAATTCCTCGGTAGGGTATCGTGGATGATGTAGCTTTCACAGTTGTTGTTAGCCTAGATTCCTAGAATTCAACAGCACTCACTGTAGGATCAAACTTGGATACAATTGTACGCACGTCCAATTTATATTTGAAACATTAGCAACCCCTCCGAATCTTGATGTAGGGGTTACCTTCTTCGATTTGCTTTCTCCCATCGTTGGTAGCTTCAATCAAACCCACATTCAAACAAAATCAAACCAATATGAATTCCTAATGTCATCTACTACTCAGAAATTGCTCAAATCCAAATTAAATCACAAGTATGGGATAAAGAGATGAATGTCAATAAAGAATTGTGTAAAAGGGCAAATAGGTAAATGCTTGGGTGTGGAATGAGAAACAATATGTGTAATAGATTAGTTGATTTTGAGGCGTGTGGAACAAGAAAATGTAACTATAAATTGAAGGGAATTATTAAAGGGGAATCAAAAACCATAATGGTAGTGAAAAAATGAATTTTGCAATAAAACTTTTTTGTTAAGAGAGGAATCAAATCCATGATTTTCCCCTTACAAAAAATTTCACATTTGCTAATTTGTTCTTTCCATATTCATTTTTTTCTTCCCTTCATATTATTATTCTTCTTCCTACCAATTCTCTATATCTTTTTTCCTTCCAAACCCGAATTCTTCTTTCGATTTTCAATTATAATTTCAAGGAAAATCTTAATAGTTGAAAACGATTATGGGAATTCATACAAATCTCAATTCATATCTTCATATTTCTACTTCAAAATAAAATTTTATCAAATTTAATTAGGATAATCATACTTTGAATTAGGAACCGTTGATTAAGAAAAATTGGGGTTTATAAGAAGATGTAATGGAAGGCGAGGAGCATAGGGGAAGAAACAACAACTGAATAATTTATGTATATAAATATTTTGAGAAATATAGATATACTACTTTATTTTAGAACAAGCATACACTAAAATATTCTCTCTTTATACATTTTAATCACAAAACTAGAAGAAGAAAAAAAGGTTAATAACTTCTTCAATCACTACCAACAAAAAAATCATCCAATTTCAGATATAAAAAGTAATATCACATAAATCCTAATTGAACAATTGCAAACAAAGAAATGAGTAATACCTTATTAGAGTCGGTTGAAGTTGCAGGTTGTCGCCACCGTGCTTTTCCTTGTCTATAAACGATTTTTGATCCCTACCTTGATAATTGACCGCGATTCGAGGATGAAAATATAAATGTTTGTCAGTTGTTCGGGCTATATATCATTGTAATAAGATCCGGGGATTAAGGAATTTATAGCTTTTAGCAAATGTTTGGCCTTTCTGTCTTTAGAGATGTGTTATTTGCAAATTGCACCATCGGACCATGTTTTCTAACCAGATTTGATTCACCGTGACAAAACGACCGTTGTGTTATTTGATATCAAAGAAAAACATATTTGTTAAATTTTTTCCTTTATTATTAATTTGATGAAAAATTAACTACATTTTAAAAAAAAAATGAAAATAATTGAAACCGTGTAAATCCAATTATATCAAAGATTGGAAATGTAGACAACTTGATACTAAGGATGTACTATCAATGTATTGATATGAACTACCCACAGACACACACACATACATATATGTATTAAGAAGGTTCAATATACTCTTCATTTTGAGCTTATTTGTAGCTCTAACTTATTAATGAATTTGGAGAAAAAAAATCAAACAAATGTCACCTTAATATACATCATCATATTTTTCAATACTTAATTAAAGAAGATGAAAAATGCAAAAAATGATGTAATAAATAAATCTCATATTATTGTACTACAGTGTTTAAATAAATTGCCTAAAAGTACCATTATTATATGAAAACTAACATTGCTGAAGTAAAAATAAGAAAAAAACTAAAAACTAAAACAAAAAAAAAACTAAACTTTGGATTCTGCCATTGTTGATATTTCTTCTAACAAGAAGCTTGATTCCGCCACATAATCAATAACTGATTGAGACATAACATTGATTTTTTGTTTTTTTTCATTCACGTACTCAAGTTGGGCAACACCAACTCTGAAAAGACGAGAGATCCATAACAACTTCTTTAGTTTTTATTCGTATATCTTCACCTTCATCATTCTTAATCTTATAAAGGTCATTAGCACTGCAACCTATGATTTCCTCTGTTAGTTCATTAAAAGCAGCAATCCAAGATTCAGCGGTTGGATCATTAATTTTCATTACCATAATATATCTGCATTAAAAACATATTATTACATATATTACTGATTACTATAAATAATTAACTCAGCTTTGGTGCCAGATGTCACAAGTTCGAAACTTGCGTAGCGTGATTCGAACATTTATTCACATGTGATATGTTATCCCAATGATATGTTGTATATAAAGTACCATTTCAAATAATAATAATAATAATAATTAGCTCTTAAATTTTTACCTCAAAATACAAGAGCTTTCATTCTGTTGGCATGCTTCACACCAATAGCCCGATCCTGCAGATTCAGTTACTTTTTTTTTCAACTCTTACAGGCTTGATACCATAATTTCTGACTTTTAATATAAGTTATGTAAGCAAACACGTTGAAGAATGCAGACTATGTATGAAAAAAAATAAACAATCAATATGAAATTATTAATGTACAATATAGTTCGAAATGATACGGACAAACCTTGTCATGACCCAATGTTGGATCATTTATTATATGAGAAAGCATAACTCTATCGTAAGTGGTAGATGAGATTTTTGTATTTTTGCCTTCACAATTGTACCAACTTCTAAGCTTTTAGCTTCTGGTATGTTTGGATTTATATATAAATTGCTTTTACTCAATGTTGATAAAGATAAACCTGCAGTAAGATTAAATAATCTTAAAAAATGATGGCATAGCAAGGGCTAAACAAATAGAACAATTTTTACCTTGAAAATCTCCAACTTTGGCATATTTAATAGCTACTATAGGACATTCATCAACTATTTGTAGCAGCTCGGCACCGAGTTTCATAGCAAGTTCTCCCCATAAAGTCACATTAACAGTTTTACTTTTGTAATTTAAATCTAAGCATAGATATTTTAAGTAAACAAATTTATTGGTTTAATATGTTCACTTACGAATCATCTACAATGGTTATATCACGTTTTGAATATTCTCACTGTTGATTTTTCTTCGAATGCCTTTGATTGATGAGACACTTTGAACTAGGTCGATTACATCTAAAAGATACTTATGTTAAGAAAACATACAATGAGTTATAAAAAATTAATAATATGGATGCATTATCTAAAACTTCCTTTCCTGGTATATATTTTTAAAGTTGGTTAATCTTTACAAAGTTGTATACGATATCGGGTATATTAGAGTCCGCATCATCCATCCATTCGACTAATGAGTACTCATTTATAATAATCTCATACTCGTTTTTTATAGTACTAAATTCTTTATTCGTAGGCTTAACGGTTCTTTTAAAAATATAATAAACTTTTCCACATTGAAATATAGGATAGTACTTGTCTGCAGCTTTATTAAACATTGTAGCTTGAATTTGGGTACCCTGTGAATTTGAAGAGAACAATTATTATAACAATAACTTAATGATAGCACAAATAGAGAAAATATTATTGAAAGCATTAAGATTAAAAAAACTTACATCTTCATCGGTGAGTTCTATACTAAACACGCAACCTTCTCCTTTAATATTTTTATAAGATCTCAAATTGTCTTTATTTGTCACTCGAACTTTGATGATCCAATTACGATGGTATGGATTCAGTAGTGCAAGAGGAAGAACATTTGTACCCAAATCCATTTGAGTAATAGAGCTAACATTGATTAATATAATATTAGAAAACAGAATAATACAAAAAAAACCGACCTACTGTAGTGTCAAGATCTAAATAGATTATGGATCGTGTATATTATAAACTGTGCACCAATTTCATACGCAACCTGTTGCAATTCTAATAATTTAAAAAAAAGTATATTATAAACACGTAACTTCGTAATTAATTTATGTGTGCTTGATATTTTTCTATATGGACGGATATTACAATGGCTTTCCCAGCTGTCCAATAACTAGGTTATGACCATTAACTCAGAAATAGACCTTTTTACATTATATATTTGTTACGCAGCAGCACGTAAGATTACACATCATTTTTGTGCTTGAATATGTCCATTTTGTTTTAGCATCCCCTAAAAATGACGCAATGTAATAAAACGAAGTAGACATAATTTGCAGTAGCGGACATTTGCTTATAAAAGTTGATTATAAAATTTTAGTATGAACTGAAAAAGTTGCATATGAGCAAATAAATGTATTTGAGAAGATGTGTAAGATATATGAATGAAAAAAATACAATGATGGAGAAAGGTACCTGTATAAAGTGCTACTGTCTAATCAACGACAGAGTATTGGCTTTTATATTTGCTATAAATAGGTAAGGATTCGTATTAGTTGGAAATTCAAAAAAATATCAGTGTAGATCAAGTAAAACATGCTTATCCATTTGAAAATACATTTTTTGCTGTTTAAATTTAAATAGAATTGCTACACGGTCAATTCGATGGCAATTTGTATAAATATCAACATATGATGTCAATGGATGGTACGAATGTGGTGGGGGCGTACGTAGAAATAAATACGCGCATTTAATTGAGAAACTAACACACCATCACGAAGATCATACTTTCAAAATGCTAGTGTACTGCGTTTTAATATTATAAATATCAGGATGATGTTAGCAAAATATTGAACATGTCTACAACGCCTTACAAATGCTAGTGTACTACGTTTTAATATTATAAATATGTTAATATTTTAGACATCTGCCAAATTATTACTTAAAGCTGATGCATAACTTCGCGAAGGAAATTTTGAAATATATGAGTGCATAGTCTCCGTTCATAGTTACACACACTTTTCAAACTAGCCGTGATAAGTTACTATTTACTTTCAAGTTGTTATTTGGCATCAGTTGCTTCCATAATAACTATGTGCCAGTAACATTACTTATGCTTACTAGTATTATTTAGTATATGTATCAGGCCTTGTTCGGTTTGTAAATCGTTGTTTTCTAATATACTACTTGTTGGAAAGCATATGTACGGTCATATAATATATGATATTTGTTTAGATTAGTTCTTATACAAGAGTAGTGACCTCTTATAGACTAGTTTGAAATTTCATTTACTGCACAAACAACGATGTTGATTTATGGTTTAACATATCTCTCTCTATGTTGTGCAGGAGCTGTGATTGCATCATAGTTAACTGAAAGTGAATATGGTGGATGCAGCGGTGAACTTGTTGGCAAAGTGAAAGATCTATTCAGTATTGTTTGAAGCATTGCTTCTTTTAGCAACAAGAAATGGAATGATGCTGCTGAGATTGAAGCTTCTTAAATTTCTAATTGTTGTCTTAAGGGTTTGGGGATATAACTACGACCATGTTTAATCACTGAAATATGTTATTCCAAATCAGAGCACTGAACACAACATTAATCACTGAAATATCAGATGAAAAGTTACAAGATACAAGCTTCACAGTACATTTACAATCAACATGAATATCGCAGCTGTAAAGTAGCAAGTAACAGATTAAATTCAATAATAAAACAAGAAAACACATTAAAAGTTATCCCTCGTACTTATATTCAAACTGTTTCTCATTGTTCTTCTTCCAACTCCTATATTTCCCTTCAGCATCATAACAACAAATTCCCCATAGTCAATGCGTCCATCCTATATACAGAAAAAAATAAAACACCATCAACCAAACTCTATTGTATGCAAAATGAATGAAGGTGGAAAGTTTGTAATATAAAATAAACTTGCATTATCGTGATTGACTTTGCTAATAATATCCTCAAGAAGAACATCTTCCATGTTGTGCTCCTTAAAAGCTTGCTGTAGCTCGTCCACAGTGATATAACCGCTACCATCTTTGTCAAAATATGCAAATGCTGCTACCAAATGCTCCTTTCTATCCAATTTATTGAGATGTACAATTGCGGTAATGAATTCCCCAAAATCGATAGTACCGCTGTTGTAGAACTGTATTTTCTAAGTATTTCGGTATCTTTCAATGTAGAACTGTATTTTCTAAGACCTTCTTTGAGCTCATCAAATGTAATTGCACCACTGTTGTCTGCATCCATTACTGTAAATTTCTCTCTTAGTCCAGCAATCTCCTCCTCTGATAAGCTTTCTGCTATCACCAGAAAAAACATCATATAAATATATCATCATCTGCTTAATCAAAAATCAACGGGGTAGGCCACATGAATTTTTTTCCACGACAAATTTCTATCATAAAATCATATGTTTAGTTAAGATTAATTTTTTATATCATTTCTAACACTTTCTTTCCATGTTAATTTGGGTTTTTTTTTCTATTGTCATTTCCCTTTTATGTAGATATTATCTTCTCTTCCCATTTTCTCATTGGTCTGTCATTTTGTGTACATTGTATTTTTACTTATCCATATCATATAAATGTATAACCATTTAAGTGATGTAAATTGCCCATGCAAAAAAATAAAAAAAATAAAAATTAAAAGAAAGAAAGAAAAAAGAAAAGGAAAAAATGTATGGGAAAAGAAAACGAACTTTATATCGTGTTTCCATTCAAAAATAACTAGGATGGTTATCGAAATTTAAACTTTATGATGTGTGCAATAGGATTTACATAAAAAATAAAAGGATAGAAGATGCACTTACTCTTAAAGCCATCTTCTTCAACTTGTTCATTGTAGAGAGCTGTTTGATGCGAGATAATATTGCTGGATCAAATGGTCTGTCTGGAGCTACTCCATTTTCACAAATCCAAGGATAACCCATATCCAATAAGGTAAGTACTGAGTCAAAATGTTTTACCAAAAGATTTATTTATTTATATATAACGAAAACACCTCCATTTGAAGCTTTTGATATTACAAAACACCTCCATTTTGATGAAAATAATAATACTTAAACTTGTTCTAAAGAAATAAGTTTGAGTCAAACTTAATAACTAGATATTGTTTGCAATCAATGTGTATGGCATTAAATTTGGACTACTATATTGAAAAATAAAAGCAATAGGAATGTCGCAGGAGCTTCATTAGTTCAAAATTTTCAGTCAGTATGGGAGTTTGGTAACCATTTTTTAATGGGTAGTAAACAAATGTTCATTCTGAAAATGAAGTAACCATTTTTTATTGTAATAGTGGACAAATATTCATGGTATTTAGTACAACATTCAATTTTTTTATACACAAATTATTGAATTTGACATTTAGTAAGTGCTTAAGTTGGAAAAGACCACAATGAATGCAATTTCACAATTATTGAGGCTGCATATTGTAGTTCACTCAATGGCCATGTGATGTATTCAATCAGCTAACAAAAATGAACGCACTTCACTTATGATATTTAATTACCGCTGCATTTTGTTGCCTAGGCTTGCTTGAGTGGCATTCAGTGGCATTCAATTAATGGACGCACTTCAGTGGCATTTAGTGGCATTCAATGAAACTTTATATAAATCTACTGCAACTAAAATTTATAGTTATGATGTTCGCTCAAATACTTGAGTATTTATTATTCTTATAATTATGTAGTTATATGATAAAAGTTCTAATTTATGTAGTTATGATATTGGCAGCAACAGAGACTCATGTCCTTGGAAGTAATCAACTACAGCGCAAACTTAAGTTTCCATCATTGTTGCATCAAATAGAGAAATTTGCTCACCTTCAAATATGATGTTGAAGCATAGGCTATATAATCACTTCAGCAAGGATATAGACTTACATATTTGACTCAGCTCAAACTCAAGGTCTTGGTACAATGCTAGAAACTTTAGCAATGCAGCTTTGATCTGTTGTTCAATGTTGTTGCATCTGCACAGCGGCCATGTGGAAAATTTATTTCTTCTACGTAGTAATTTTTTGTTGTTTACTATAACATGCAGATCAGGCAAGAGTGCTGATAGACAGATACATTTTTGGATGATGTTTTTCAGTTATGCAAGAAGCGTACTTTAGCTAGTACAAGCAACCAGATGCAAGGCTAAATTAGCTTAGAATTAAGCTTCAGGAATTCCATCTAACTACCTCAGAGACGCCAAAATTACATTGCTCCTAATTTTACCGTTTTTTATGTACCAAAAACTTTGTTGAAAAGAAAATAAAATGAGATTGTTTTTTTCCTACGTACACATGCATCTCACCTACGTGAGTACTGGTTTTTAAAAGCACTTTATACACTTGCCTAAGCAAAAGCTAAAAAGTTTATGAATAAAGAAACATATATAATACTTCATGAGTAGTCAATCGTTGTGAAGGAGGAGAACAAAGCATTTTCTTGATGAGATCTTTCGCACTATCAGAAATCAAAGGCCATGGGTCGGAAGCAAAGTTAATGACTCCCTTCAATACTGCATCAAATATTCCTTGTTGTGTTTCTGACATTGAAAAACGACAAGTTTAAACATATGCTTGATTATACAAATAAACTTGCTTTGAAGTGCTAATTTAAGCAATGAGTGATATAATCAAACCTGCCCAAAAAGGTGGTACGCCACTCAACAGAATGTAGAGTATAACTCCTACAGTCTAGACATCAGCTTTTGGTCCATAATGCTTACGTAGTACTTCAGGCGCTATGTAATATGGACTCCCAACTACATAATTGAACATGTGACCTGAGATATCACAAGGAGGTGAGTATTTATTGGATTATTGCTAATTGTTATGATATCATCATCTCACAATAAGCAACCAAATCTTATGCAGATGGGTGAAATGGCTGTAGTATTTGACATGTATGATATCATGTTGTCTTCTAATGCTATATGTCCCTAAGAGACAAGAAAAGGCATATCCATCAATCATATATATCTCATTATTGACTATTCTTGGGTTTTAAACTATCAAACACCTATAATATCAGGTCAAACGTTTTAATTTAAAATAAAACATAAATATTAGCATTATTTTTTTTTAAGTTTCATAAATTGCTAATTTTACATAAAAGAACATTTTTATTTGAAAATTTTAAAATAATAATAGTTGTTTTTACTTACCATTTATTTAGCAAACACTGCATTCAAACGTCCTTCCTCTATTAATCTAGAAGGCAGGCCTTTGGATCTTCCAATCTGTCCAAGTCTTTCAAAAGTAAACATAGGATTGAAAGCAAGATCCTCTAATTTTCTAGTTCTTGATAATGCAACAAACATTAAACCAAGACTTTCTCGATCGCCGATATTAATGATTGCTTGATCAAGTGTCAGTCCTTGACTTTTATGTATTGTTATTGCCCAACATAGAGCTAAAGGTAACTGAGTTCTCGTACATGTTGTACCAAAAGAAGTTTTCCAATTTACTGTTTGTGGAGTTACTGGAATAATATTCGTTCCATCACGAAATGGAGTACCACGGTATTTATCAAAATCTACTATGACCGCTAGTGGTAGATGTTAGGAGAACTTGACGACTGTGAATATACAATACAATATCCATAACAGTACCCATTGCACCATTAACCAATCCATTTTGCACTGAAAGATTAGATTGTAACATCACTCGAGCACCTACAGAAAGATAAATACATCGTTCTAAACCTTTTGCATCATCAAACAAAGCATTAGATGCTGCTTCATAGTTATTGAAAGAAGGAATGTGTGCAATAGGTTTTCCAAGTTGAATCAAACGTTTTTTGTTATGTTCGTTAGCAGCAATTCTTGTTGGAGGACAAAGAGCATTCTTAAAGGTTTCCTTCTCTTTGTTCGATAAAATTGACCAATCTCTGGTTTTGAAAAATTTCCAATCGTCTAAAGTAGATGCACCTCTACTCGGTCTTTCTAAAGCTCCTCGTAAAGGTGCTTGCTCATCTCCAACTTGACGAAATATATACGATAGTCTTACACACTTATCAAAACTCATATATGCAAGTCTACCATGTTGTTGCAAGAGATTACCACCTTTCAAGTATAACGAACTATCACAAACAGGAGGTAGTTGTCGCATATCACCGATTAAGACAATAGAAATGCTATCGAATAAGTCATTTATTGAATAAATATCACTACACCGTAAATCAATATTTGCCATCATTGTTCTACCAAGCATACTATATTCATCTATTATAATCAACTTTGTATTTTTAAAGTCATCTTGCATACGATGACATTGCTCTGATGATAGTTCTTTGTAGGATGATTTTCTTTCCGTGGAGATTAGAAGTTCATGATGAATTGTGCTACCACCAATATTAAATGCAGCCACTCCAGTTGGAGCCATAATGCGAACTGCTTTGCTGGTTCCAAAATGAGTAACAGTTGTTCGAACAATGGCATTTACAAGCGTTGATTTTCCTGTACCAGCACCACCGCATATAATCATTCGAATTGATTTTCCTTTAGATATTGCTTTAAATATCACATTATGTGCAATCCTCTGATCTGTAGACAAGCTCTCAAAAGGAACAACAGTAGAACTTTTTATGGTTTCACTTTCATGTTCCAATTGAACGTAAATTGGTATGGATAAAATTACGTTTAATGTCTATATTAGGGTATCTCTGAAGTGCTTCATTCCAATTATGCAAAGTATCGAATTCTCTTAAGCCCATTTCTGTCTCCTCTCCTGAAACAAACATTGGACCCATCGCGGCTGCTATCATCCATTCTTCTTTTTGATTTTCTTCTACATCATTTTTTATACTATCATCTTCGAAATCATCTTCTATAGCATCTGGGAGTGATTGATGTTGAAACAAACCTAAACTAACATATCTATCAGACCAAGCATCGAAGTTTCCTTTTGCTTCATTAAGATTTCTATAGTGATGACGCAGTAGTACCTGTATTCATATTAAAAAACAAGTTTACTTATGATTTCATATTTTAAATATAATTAAAATCAACGTAGATTTTAATAATCAAAGTTTATTATTAATCTTTGTAAAATTTGATCTAATAAAAAGCAGAGAAGTTGCATTACCTGTTGTTTGCAAAAAAATTCCCATTTTTCACCGAATGGAGGAATATTGGTACTTAAATCAGGTACAATTTGTACAATTGCCTCTTTTCGAAACTCACCCTTTATTTTAGCAACGGAAGTTTTTTGCCATATCAAGTAGTGAAAGGTTTTCGAGTTCACTTGGTCGATCCATATACCATATAATAAAATTTGGGTCCGATTCAACCATATCTTCATCTATTGTTGTATTTCGACGTCGAATTATTGTTGATAGCATGTTTTTTTCAGTTATGTTAAGTTGCACTATTGTTTTAGATGAACTTACTAGAGGGTAAGACATTATAAGATGGTATACCTCTTGTGCATAAATGTCTCGTTCGGATACACTCTTGAGAAGTAGTTTCTTGATGGAGGAAGTTGATGTTTGAAAAGGTCGATGACTATTTTCAACTATTGTTATGAATGTGTCTGTAAAGCTCTTTGATACTGGTTCAGATTTTGTTGCATATTTTCTAATATAATTTACCACAGCATGTATAAATAACATAGGAAACCAATCAATATTAGCATGCCAAACCTGAAGTACTTTTCTATTATGTGAGCAGATCAGAGGATCATTGCGTTGTGAAATAAATCGAAAGATTTTACTATTTGGAGGATCTTCTACAATTTTAGATCGTGGAAGCACGTCAAACGGATATTTAAAGCGACATGTCAATTGTTTGGTTGTTCTATGTACTCGCAAACAGTAGTTTCCACACCTGGAATGTGCATAACCCAAGTAACTAGATTTGCATAGTCGTCGTCTGTATCCAAATTTGCATCAAGTGGAATAACTTGTGCACATGGATGCTCTTGTTCCCGTGAAGATCCATCCATATTTAGGTTTATTGTACAAACAAGACGATCAAAATATTCAATAATTGTAGAATTTTCATATGAATTTTCGATAACAGAAGATAAATCTGGTGCATCATGTAACCACAAAAAGCCATGGATATGTCCACTTCCACCATTTTGCCATTCAAAACGATACCAATAGTCCTTAACAGAAAATTCTGGCGTCAAAAAATCTAGTACAAAAGTTTTAACCCTTGCTTGGAAAAACCATGCGGCAACAAGTGGATATTCATTTAGTAACTGTGCCTTTCTTTTTCTTTGTTCACTATAGCTTAATTTTTGCAATTCATTTGTTTGATCGAGAAGTTTATAAAGTTCTGGCCATTGCAAATCTGCTGAACTTAATGTGAAAAATATAGTTGGCGCATCTAATTGTTTAACCATAGGTCTAAGCTCTTTTAATCTTGCAAACCAGTAAGAATGGCTTCCACGAATGCCTTTTGCATAGTAAGAAATGCGTTGGGACAACTGCTTATCTCCCAATTTTAACATTTCACGGATATCATTTATAGATAAATTCCCATCATCTGGTTTTTTTTGTACGTAAATGCTACCAATATATAACGCACGCCACCTGCTAATTGAATTGTAGCAAAAATATCTAAATCTAGAATCTTTTGCAAACCTTTGATCATGAAATTTCATCAAATATTGAAAATATTCTAGGGATCTAATTTTTCTTGGTCGTGCTTGTTGTAAATCAGCATTTCCTGATGGAAATAATGTTGGAAATGCCATCGAGATATATCCAGGAGTATTAAACTCATCAATAGCAACAGAAGAAATAGGCATTTGAACAGCTGTTTCATTTATTTCTTTGTTTTCCAAAAAGGATAATAGATAGGCTTGGTGGTTCGGTTGTACTGCAGCCGTGGCTGCACCTGATATCTCAAATTCACCGATGTGAGTTATTTCGCTTTCGAATTCTGGAGGTCCTAGAAAATCGTCATTGTGAATTTGAGTTTGCGAATTATCTTGAATATGAGGAAGATTTAAAGGTACACTGTCCTCTGGTAACTCATGGAGAGATATTTCATTAATGTGCACATCGGAATAAAATTTATTATTAGATTTAAGCCAAAGTAGTGCCTGTCTTACATGTTCACGCCTTATGCGAAACTCTTAACTTTCATTCGTTACACTTCTATTGACAACTAATACTACCGATAAATCATTTGGCCTGAAAGGGAGAGAACGTGCTATTGCATTGATATAAGGGAAATTAAAAATATTTCCACTATATTTATATTGTTGTCCTTTAAAACGGTAAACTGACATAACTGGATGAATGCGCGCAATGAGGATTCGCTCTAAGTTAGTAAGGCAGGATACTTCAGGTGGAACAGGACCGGGTCCCATTAGATTTTGAGAACTAAACTTGTAGGGAAGGTCATGTTGTGGTTTATCAGTACGACAATCAGAGATGAACTTAACGTAACAATTAAATCCGGAAAAAATCAAGAACAAAGTCTGACAACTTGTCCAATTAATCTTTTGGCATGAGCTTATAAATTTGTGAACATTTGTAATTTTTGGAACTGGAGATATTAACATTGGAGTGTTGATGTTTGAGGATTTGATACGAGTTGCTTTTTCTTTATGTCTTGTTACATCAACCGCTTTCCTACGTTGTTTATGTTGATCAGTTTCTCTCAAATGTCTAGCTCATTGAGTGCATGACTGATTTTCATTGTATTTAGCCATCATTTTGTCATATTAATGAAATATAGGCGAGTCTCTATTATAAAATATGTATATTCAATTAAAAAATAACTCAAAAATAGTAGGAGTAATAATCTATTATTTGCATATTATAAGTAAATGTAGCATTATATACCTTTGTAAGGTGCATGATAAGTCTAAAGGACAAATTACATCAAATGACTCTTTTAAAACATCGTGTGAAGTTGAACCGAAAGGGGTGAATAAATCAACCTTGGTGGATGCATCAAAAGGAACAGAATCTCCATACAAAGCATAAGAGAATGACAATGGATCTTCTACGAGGATAGGTTGACGTAGTACATCATGTCGCATCTATACAAGTATACATCAATTGAAAAATTAAGGAAAAGGGTAATATGGGACATAAACTATCAAAGTATCATTAAATATTTATACTATAGTATTATGTTTGATTACTGTAAAAATTAAACATTAAAATGAAAATACATGTACTTTGGAAAAAAAATATAGTATGGAAGTTCACCTGTGTCATTGACACTTCTTGCATATTATCGACATAACCTGCTATTGATTGCTCCTCATTGTCAAGCAAAGGTGGTGCATTCAGATCAATACAAAACATATCAACTGTACAGGTGAATACAAATAATATTAATCCTAATAAATTTAAAAACATCACAAAAACTTAGAATAAAAGTGATAACAATTAATTTTTCCTGATATATTATACAATTGTACATTATGGTAAAAGAGTCACCTTAATCGTTAGTTTGTGTCTTTTCTGAAGTTTCTTCAAATAGTGCGGCAACTACTGATGATCTTGGATGTTCTCTACATATTGCTTCAACCGGATTCTAATCATTTTAGTGCAAATATCATCAAAAAAATTATCATATGACCGTCGAATAATCTTTTATCGTAAAGATTACAAATAAAACATAAATTTGACAGAAAGATAAATAAAATAAGAATTATAGAAAATTTACCGTATGAAGTTCGACTGCGATGTTGATACCATTTGCATATGATCAACATGATCTTCAGATAATTGCTCATCATTACTAGGCAATGACGGTGCATTCAAATCAATAGGACATATACTATGCATCCCATTTTTCTGAACATGTGAAATTAATTAGTGTGCATGATTGATCAAAGTAGAATTATCATTAGTACAAAAATATATGTTTATCCATTATTTTACATGGCATGCATGTCTTTTTATGACAATAGGTTCATTGAAACAAAATAAATATATTCATACTCACAGTATGAATTATCAATCATTACTCATATATAAGCTTTATTGTAATACATGTTAAGAATGAAACATACTCATATACAAGCTTCATTGTAATACATTTTAAGAATGAAACATGCAATTATTGAGAGATTGATAATGAAAATAATTACCATATCAAAGATTGATGTTGATACCACATGCTTATCATCGTCATGATCTTCAAATGGTTCCTCATCATTGTTCATTGAAGGCGATGTATTTAAATCAATATGATACATATTATTTGTCATATATGCATGAACATGGTAAAAGGTAGTGATTAATTAAACAAAATAAATACATTAACTCATTTGACCAAACAATGGAGTTATGCTAAATAATACAATAATAAGTATGATCTAATTTGATTTCCAATGTACATTTTCACAAATAGGGTGAAGAATAAAATAGAATAATAGATCATATTTCACAACCTTTTTCACAAAAGGTTGTGAAATCTTGCGAGGAAAGGTTGAGGTTTAGGGCATGATGCAAGGGGCTATAGCCACTACAGGCTCGGTCAAGGTGGAGAAAAAGGACATTTTTAAAATGGTTTTCATATTTGGTAACGTGATCTTTTAAGCCTCTGTCAATACTCTTTTGCATATAGTCGGTTTCAATGGTGTAGCCACACCGACTCCACAAGGGTCATGTGATTGCGATCATAAGTGGTATTAACATTGTCTTGTTAATTATAATATGGTCGATTAGAAATTTTATACTAATTATACACATAGTTCTAACCCCTCAAATTTTGATCCCCACTGTTGACTTGACACAGCAGAATAAAAATATGAAGTATATGATAATATCTTCCAACAATAAGTTCAGACATATATAGATATAAAATTTGTATAAATTTGGTCAGTTTACCCTGCAAAATAGGCCTGCTTGGTATAAAGAGAAAGTTTACCCTGCAAACAATGTATATTACACTATAACAAAACAGGCTTTTTACAACGGGCAATGCCCGTTGTAATATGTGTTCCACAACGAGCAGCCAGACCGTTGTAATAGGCGATGTTGTAATAGGTTGACCATATTTTACAACGGGCAATGCCCGTTGTAATAAACTTTTTTACAACGGGCAATGCCCGTTGTAACACACCTTTTTACAACGGGCAATGCCCGTTGTAATACATGATATTGCAACTGTTTTTGCCCGTTGTTAAAAAAATTCAAATGAGAAAAAAAATAAAACTACTACAATGCACGTGTAAATTTTAAACTAATTTGAATTGAAATATAATTATTATACTAATGACAACCATATTATTCATATTTACTAAAAATAGCAAAAGAAATTTATATTTCAAAATAACAAAAAGATTCATCTATTCACATCATTCATAAAATTTTACATAGTTACAAAACATCGAATACAACCCTAAACTAATATAACACGTAGTACATACAAATAATAACACAAGATTTAAAATTTAGACCGAACGACATTGAAGCAAACTTTGAACCATAATATTTTAGTTAATCAGAACCCATATAACACCTTTTTTCTTCAAAAATTCCTTTGCTTCTACTATGTCCTGCAATACATACAAAGATAATGTAAATTACATACATATATGTGTGTATGCGTGTGTATGTATAAGTATATATACAATGCATCAGGAACTTGGAAAGCAATACTGAAAATGAGAAGTGAATTGGCAGTTAACATTGAAAGAAAAATTGGAAATGGAGAAAACAATCGCTTGGTTTAACCCATGACTGCAATGTCCATGATCAAGCTGTTAATGTAGAGATAAAGTCTAACCACAGTAGTGGAAGCAACGACAGTCCTTAAACATAGTTGACATTAAGAGCACTGATGTGCACCTATTCCTTTGTAATAATTCGTGCACTTTAAAAACGCACGAGCACGGTCAAAAGCACACTACAGTCAAAACCAATAAAACAGTTCATTTGATATTCAAGTTCAGTTTTCCTTTGAATCCAAACAATCTAAATTGCAATATTACCATTTGAGACTGGGATAGCATATCCTCTCTAACATGCACAGAAATAAAACTTCATCAAAACTAGTACTAGACATATCTACAACAGAAGTTCACAATTCTCGGACATTAAAACCTAAACTTAATTTAACCTACATTTATATCTAACTGCAAGAAACATGGTCTGCAAAAATTGAAAATAAAATAAGTACCCTGAGCCTTTCAGAAAGTATAAATTGTCATGTAATCTACTTTGTCGAGGTCAGAAGTATAAATTGTCATGTAATCTACTTTGTGTATAGCCTTCATGACCGCCTTTTCCTTCAGTTTTTCATCAGAATAACTCTGATAAATATTTGCAGCACGCTCTAAGATGTCTTTTATGTCTGCTTTCCCTAGTCCTCCAGTATTGGTGAAAAAATTGAAACCATTGCGGTTATATGGAAGATGACTGGCTGCATCATCGGTTTTATTTTTCAATAAAAAAACATAGGTTTGATGACGCAACAAAATGTAGAATCATCTACAGTTGTAGTACTTAATTGATTCTTGTGTAGGTTTAAGTTAATGAAATATGCACTCCCTTTCATCACATTTCACATCTAAGCTATATTTTTTACTGTTACAGAACATGGAGTGCAATGTGTCATAATAGAAGACATTTTAGATGTGGACAGTGTATTTCAGAATCCCAATTCCAAACTATTAGATAATAACAACCATATGCTTCATTTTCTAGAACGGTGTCTGTTTTAAAAGAGATGCTATCTATCATATACTTAGAACTGCATCTATCTTGGAACAGGAAAAACAACTTAGAACGAAAATGTATGGGACAAAGGGATATGTAAGTGGTCTTTCTATTGTACCTGTTATCATAATAGATCCATCAGCAGGGCAGAAGAATTTATCATCCACGGTAATGGTGCTGTTGAACATTGCTGGTGTTGATGCTAATCTACAGTACATATATCAAAACAAAATTCATAATTATTCTCATATTTAATGTTTAATTCATAATTTTTTGGGTTTGGGGGCCCAAAAAACCCAGACAACGAGCGGAGATTACACAGAAACAAAAACTTCAAACACATTGCTCAATTACAAAAATGCTTGTCATATACAACATTAGTTCTGCAAAATTGCTAGCATCATTACGATAACAATGAATAATTTTAACCACAAGATACCTTACATCTAATGCCTACCAAAAGGGGCAGCCATTCTCCAGAATTCTGCGTGTTATGATGCCTCCATTGAGATTGTACAAGGAGTTTTCTTCACAAAGTTCAGCTTAGCTTTCTTAACCTTCTTCGCCGGTTCTGTTCATCAAAATTAAGTAATGAATTATTAACATTGTAGTATATTTCATATTGTATGTAGCAATGCTCTTCGTAAATTAATAGAAGCTGTATTGAATAGATTAGAGGGAGAGATATGTACTTGTTTCGTTTTTGGAAGAGGTGACGGTACTTTTCCATTCTTCATATTCCTTCTTGTCCATTAGTTTCTTCCGTTTATAGCTCGAAAGCTGCAAATCAAGATAAACGCTGAACATTTGCACAAATCCAGTAAGGTTATGCTTGTTTACAGTGATGTAGGCATGAATTAAACAAGAATTGCAAGCTTGAATTCATGCTAGTGATTGTTATACTATGTGCACTTTCATAAATAAAAAAGAATGACAGACTACCTGAAGTTCATCATGCTCATCGTCTATGGAACCATCAGAATCAAACATGTCGTCTTCTCGACCTCTTTTACGAGGGAGTACATCCAACAGTTCTGAACAATATATTTTTAGAAAAATAAAATTAGATTAAGTGTTCTGAACATATTTTTAAAAAAATAATAATTTGGATTATAACTGAAGGGTAAGGACGGAGAAAGATGTACCTCGATGACCTTTAACTGTATTTGAATCTTTCTTTTCTTTGGATGTTCCAAAAGCATCAACACATAAGTCAAGCATAGAATTAGATACCTGTAATTTGAAGCATGTCAAGGACATTTTAACGAATTTTTTTTGGGTTACTTAAAAGTACAGTAGTAGCAAGTAATTGAACCCTCACAGTTGCAAACTCTGCCTCTGATGTACCACAGAGCTCAATTAGCTTTAGCCTATCAACTTTGAGCTGCAAGATGACATTAAACTTACTAAACATGAGTAATGAATTAATTATGAATTAAACATTAAATATGAGAATAATGATTTACCTTGTGTCTTTTAGCAACCAAAAAATTCCTGCTTACTCTCTCCTCCATCCTTCCTCAACCAAAGAACTACATATCTAAACAAAAAAATTGAAAGCAAAATTGTGTCCTTGCCTTTGTTGATCGGAACATGAACTAAATCGAAAGCCGTCGAACTCCTTCATCCTCAAGCTTCAATCGCGACATCTCCTCCGACAACAATCTCCAAACCATTTCATCATTCTTCCACCACCAGAAACCCGTAAACTTAATTCGCGAACCCCAGCAAGTCGCGATTCCCCTATCGAACTGTAATCGCCTCATCACCCACGTGGATTTTGATTTTGTTTTGAGTATCTGAAATTCGTGAATTTATATTTGGTCAGGATTTGCGAACTTGGATTAAGGAATTTGGTTTGAAAACATATGAATTCGTATTTGCATCTGTGTGAGTTCTCTGATTGGGTGATGTGGTAGATGTTGATGGGGGAATGGGAGGAAAGGGGAACAGAGGGAAGGAAGAGGGAGGCGACTAGGATTTTGGAGCAGATCTGGTGGAGGAAGGAAAGATTAGGAGGACCAGCTTAGGATTTGGGAATTAGGGGTTGTGAGGAGGAAAGATTGGTAATAAATAAATAAAACGAATGAAATTTCATAGCTGGAGGTAAAAAAATTTGGTTTGGACCGTTGTAAAATTGTTATATATACAACGGGCATTTTGGGTGAAGTTGTAAAACTAACATTTATTACAACGGGCATTCAAGGACCGTTGTAATAGCACTCTATTACAACGCGCTATCATCGTCCGTTGTAAAAAGGACGTTGTATAGATCGTCTATTACAACGGGCCTGAATGGACCGTTGTAATAGCCTTCTATTACAACGGGCAGCCAATGCACGTTGTAAAAAGGGCGTTGTAATAGGGTATTTTTGTTGTAGTGTTATCATTGTTTAAAAAATCAATAAATAAGTTTTATACAAGGCTTATACATGAATTATGGTGATTTTTAATGATTTGTTCTTATAGGTTCCTGCTTTGGAATATAACAATGAAGTGAAAGGAGAGAGTCTTGATTTGATCAAGTTTATTGATGAAAATTTTGAAGGTCCCAAGTTGCTTCCTGATGTAAGAACAAAACTTTTGAATTCTTTATGATTTTTCTGCTCTATCAACTTAGATTAAACATAATCTTATAATTATAATTAATTTTTCAAAACTAGTATGCCAAGAAAGCCTATGACAATTACAATTTTCATCTACATGAATGTACTAGATGACATGGATGCTACAATTACAATTTTCATCTACATGAATGTACTAGATGACATGGATGCTATTGCTACTAATTTGTCACCCAAGTGTTTTGTAGTTGTTAACTATATGTGATTTGAATACTCATCTCATGATATTTGCTTCAATAATTTGTAGGATCCTGCTAAAAAGCAATTTGCATATGAACTCTTCTCTTACAGTGATATTTCAACAGTGTTAATTTCTCCACTCTAACCTCTAAAGGAGATGTGCCTAAGGACGTTGGTGGGTGTTTTATCATTTTATGGATGTCTTTGAAATGTTGATTGAAAGTTTAGTAGTTACCGATGTTCGTTATATTGTTCCCTTTCCATTTAGATGCTGCATATGACAAATTAGAAACGTACCTTGCTAAGTTTAATGATGGACCATTTTTCCTTGGGCAGTTCAATTTGGTACGTATACACTTATTTGTTTGTCCATTGTGGCCTATTTAACCAACTGCAGTTGCATTTTTAAAGTACTTTTATAATTTTTCACACGATTACTTAACAGTGATCTACCTAAGATCTGTTTTTCAAGACTGGCATTCAAGTGCCTAATGATGTCATACCACTCCACCTCACTTTTTAAAGACATTGGTTCCTAACACTTCGCTTGTAATAATAGAGACTTGATCATGTTTATACTATCACTTTAAGTATCCATTGATGTGTAGAAATGCCCATAATCTTGCATCTCTTGTTGTCTGATACTACAAGTTATGTACCATTAATATTCAATGATCTGAAAAACTCTACATTAGTAAGTTTGATTCACTAGAATAATGTAACATGATTTTAAAATGAGGGTCACTATGATGCATGCATGAAGTTAGATTTAATACCTTTCAGAGATTACTGAGTGTATTTTTCAAGAGTTATTGAATAGTTATTTAACATGTAATATTAATATGTGATGATTTTGGGCAGTCAAAGAAACTTTAGTCGAAAAGCATGTATTCATATTAAGTAAAACCAGTTTACTAACTTGAGCACACAGCAGGATCAGCATAAGGTTTAACAAAATGTAAACAGAAGGGTACAGATCATATATTAAACAATATACAATATAACAGACTACCATCGATCTTACACTTCTGAACAAATCTTCTGGCCATCGGTCATTCCTACCTTTGCATTGTGTTTATGAACATGAACAATATCATTGATGTACATAATCGTAAGTAATAAACTGCTGTTAAGCATCAACAATAAACTGCTACCACATGAGCAGTATACCATTGCTGCCATAGGAGAGGTATACCACTACAGCCAAGGCAGCAGCGACCTGCCGCTTGCATCAGTTTCATCTTATAATTTATTTTTAAGTTCTTTGGGATGCTTTGAATTAATGGTAAATATTAGAAATAAGTTGATCAATTTTTGAAAGCCATTAAATGTTTTGAAAAAAAATTGTATGGCCAGTCTCCATTTTAGTTAGTATGGCCTTTTTATTCTCTTTCAAAATGTACATATAAAATATTTTTATGCATTTTACTTTTGCATCATTGGTTTCAGATTATTCTATGTTCCAAATATATTAGTAAAATTCAAATTGACTCAAAGATTGGTCTAAAATAAAATGATAGTTAACTGACAAAAATATATGTTCCGAATATAATTATGTTTTATCTGAACATGGTGTAAGATAATTATGTTTACAAACAAAAGTGCTCCAAAGAGAAATAGCGGAACTCCTATAAATCCTTCTATTTTCTTATCTCTGGCCTGAAATAGTGGAACACCTATAAAGAAAAACCCTTAAGTTTCTAACAACATTGATTGGTCTGAAGATTTTATTGGTCAATTTAAGTATAATATACCTTTTTACTGTATTATTTGGCATAACTCCATTGTTTGGTCAAATGAGTTAATGTATTTATTTTGTTTAATAAATCACTACCTTTTTACTTTATTTTCTGTTTAAATTTGATCAGTAACTTTATTTTGTAATTTTTCTTTCGCTTAGTGGACGCATGTACACTGGATGCCATCTTAATCAAAATATTTAAGTAAGTGATTTGTGTAGTTGTTAAGGCTTCATGTGGTTGATTCAGAGTAAGAAGAAGGATCACACTTTCAAAAAGATCAAGTGTATGCAACTGAAGTTACTACATTTGTTGAACCAAGAAAAATGAAGAAGATGACTAGTGTTAAGATAAAGAAGCTCATGCCGTGGCTGTCTATTGTGGAGATGTACTTTGAGAACCGGACGTCAGAGAAGCTGACTTTTAAGACTGGAACGAGACTGTCTGACAGCTTTGAAGCGTCTGCTTTTGAGCTTGAAAAATGAGCTTTATTGTGTTCCTGCCAGTTTACTGAGTATGTTATAATTGTTATGTTAATACACGTATTGTGTATGCAAATCTTTTGCTGTTATGGATTACTATAGTCTTTATCATTTTCCTGTTGTTTTGATGTATTTTTCCTTTTATTGGATATTATAACCTTGCAAATCTGGTGACGTTGGGTTTTCTGTAATTTCATGGTTAATTGCATGTTTACTTGTAAATGGGCTTCACATTCATATAATCTTTGGTATATATTCATAAATAAATTATCAACCGAGCATCTGATTATAACTTTGAGACAGCTAAAGTTTGTGGGACTAGATTTATTTTACTATCAAATGAGATATTTTCAATCTGCATGTGCATTATGGTTTGGTTAATAGTTCACTCACTACACTGATCCAGATTAGGATCCATAAATTTTTAGAAAAAACAAGGAAAAAATCTGCTAAAGAGGAGGTCGAAAACAAAGAAGTTGAAAAGCTGGAAGAAGAGCAGCAGCTTGTACAAAAAAAAGTCAAGACCTTGACAAAAAAGCAAAAGTTGAACCAAGTAAAAAAGATAGTAAAGGAACAAGATGAATCCCAGCCTTGGGGCCAAGAAATTCAGGCCAAGGTTCCACTCCTTTCCTTATCAATGTTATATTCTCCAACTTAATCTCTACCTAAATAAACTGCATGTACTATAATTATATTTATATATATAGGTTGGGAGTCGTCTTATTGAGCTGTTGATGGACCCAGCTTTCTTTCAACCTCTTGTTGATCAGGGAGCCGAGTGTACAACTGACATTAGGTCTGCGTTTAGAAATGCGTTTAAAAGTTTTTCGAAATACGATTTTATATTTGTGCATTGGCTAGTGATGGTGTTAATATTAACTATTACCACTACTCAAAGGTTTTTGTTTGCAGCGATGATTTAGAGTCAGGTTTATTTTATCAAGATGAACTAATAAATCTTGGATGTGCTTGTAAATCAAGATGATTTAGAGTCAGGTTCATTCATTAGACAGTAGAAAACACAATACTACTAATTAACCAAAAAAAGGCAATTTTAAAGTCATTAACTAGCGGCTCTAAGACAAAAGAAAAAAGAAAAAACATAACATCTAATTAGTGAAAAATAAAACAATATTTGGGCGCTTAGCTTCTTACTGTTTTTTATAATATACATTTTTCCAACTACAAGACACATGTAAGAGTAATATGATGGAAACTGGACATTAAATTTCATTACTTAACTGCCATAGTGGATTATATTAAAAATATTCTTAGTTTCCTATAAGTTAGACATCAGGTTATGAATGACAGCCACGTATTCAGTTCTCAAACATTACTTAATTTTAATCTTAACCTTAAGTCTAACCAGGACTTCTAATTGAATTAAATCACATTAGTTTAGCATAAAAATCAGCTTATAGAACTGTGTACAAGCACATCCAAAAGTTAGACATCGGCTGCTTTCTTACGATGATTCAAACAGTATCACCTAAACTAAGCGACCAAATAATAGCTACTGCTCTTCATACTACATCAGAATTAAGAAAAATATTACTAGCTTCAAATCATCAACTTAACCCAACCTAAATCACGTAATAACATAAAGAACCGCATAGAAATAGGAAACCATCTAATCCTAATTTGAAAAAAACAGCATACTGCATACTGCATAAGCTTTAACTAACGCTTATAAGTAATAATCGCAATAACAAATTCAATTACCAGTAATAAAAAGAATAAACTGTAAGAACCTGGTGATGTAGTTGCGGTAAAATAAAGAGGAGGAGCGAGACGAGAAGCATGGTCGAACAACCAAGGGAGGGTCGAGAGGAGGAACGTTCGAGAAGAGGAGCATGTCGAACAACCTCTCGTACTGGATTAGGGTTTTGTTTGGTTTAGGGAGAAATAAAGAGGAGACGGAAGGGGAAGATTGATCGAAGAAAACGGAGGCGAAATTTTCAAAGGGAGAATACGCGGTGAAGAGAGAAAATTTGGGGGAGAAGTATACGGGAAACAAAAACGAAACAGCGGCAGCGTTATTTTGGCTTTAGAGACATTATTTTGGCTATGACAGTAAGCAAACCTCCCTAATGGTCGATTTGATAAAAGGTGCAAGGCCTTTGATTTTGATGTTTACTGGACTTATAAGTTTATATTTCAATTTCTCGCTTATATATTGTGAAAACTCGTTCCTTCGATCCTCGAACATCGACACTAATACATCCTCGATATTTACGTGCCGCAAATTCAAGTGTCGGAGAGGCGGTTCTTTAAAGGTAAGAAAGAAAATGAAGACAGGACAGAATCTCACACTGCATGTAATGTTTATAGCGGAAATTTTAAATACATTTATCAGAGTTAAATACGAACAGTTATAAATCTGTCCTTACAAATGCGGAATACAATAGTACACAAATGTGGTGGAAATAAGGTAATATCCTACTGAAGAATCTTCTAACTCCATCTAGATTTTCTTCTAACTAAACCTGACTACTAGACTTCTCGGGAAAATTAGGGCACCTAGAGTTTAAAGGAAAAGAAAAATAAACTCCGGGTCAGTCATGGGACTGGTGTGAGAAACTCAAAATACGCGTTTTGAAAACAAAAGTATCTTATAAGATCACGCCGCACATAAACACGGAATGAGTTTTTACCTTACGATAACCAAAACGTTTCCTACATAAAATCATTTGATATTATTTTTAATGACATTCTTTGGAAACATTTGCAAGTAAACTTATTAATCTTAGCCGAAATTGTTACCATTATTAAATTCCGGATATGTTAGGATCTACAAACAAAACTCTTATAAGGCTCGTTCGGAGAATGGATTCCATACGATGACAAGGTAGGGGACTATTTTTCCCGAGTTTCTATATGACCATTTCGACCCAAAAAATATTGTTTGGGATATAACTTTTGAAAGGAGTCGTATTAGGATCTCAAAGCTATTCCATTACTTCAGGATGATGTTTTCCATTCTGTAGAGTGGTTATAATAGAAAAACGGACTTATGATTAGAAAGTTATGTCTGTTTTAAGTTTTTAAAACTGCTAGCCAGGGTTAGTGTGTAATTAATTAAGCCCATTAGTGAGCCCATTAATCTAATTGGGGAATACTATAAATAGAGGGCTGAAGAGTCAAGTTAAATTTTTTTCCCTCTCATTCTAAATCAAGTCTAAACCCTAATTAGTGCTAAATACATCCTAATTTCTTCCAAAATCACCCAAATTGCTCTTTAAATCAAAGTAGATTGTAGATTAGAGATCAAAACATCAACTAGAAGTTAGAGGTTATCGATTTGCTTGATTTGATGTGCATTCCATTACTGTTCGGATTGGATCTACATTCGTATTAGTTGAATTTGGTAATTGGTGAATAGTTTATGCCTTCTTACCATACTTCATGTTTATATGGTAGAATCATAGGATTTAAAATATTTTAAATCAATTTTTGACCATAAAACATTTTCTAACTTTAATTACATGTTAAACTATGTATATGATCTAGATTGATTAGAAATCATCCTTGCTCATGCTCATAAATTCATACTATATGTAGACTATTTTAGAGATTGTCTTGTTTGTCTTCTTTTGATGGATTTCATGTTTGATTGGATGAGATTGCTTTTCATTCTATGTTGGATGATATGATTTGATGTTGTTTGCTAGTGTTGTGATTGCATAGAAAGTTAGGTCGGAGAATTGAGCAAATCAGAGGCAAAGTTGGTCGGAATTGGATGAAGCTTGGAGGGGAGGCTCTGGACTATTGGAAGAGCTCGTGGTTCAAGGCGCAAGTTCAAATTCATTATTTGCACAAGTTGGCGCCGAGTTGAGAGGTCGACATGGATATGTGTTGTTTTGTTCATGGTGGTGGTGACTTGGGGAGAGCAAGGATGTTGCTAGTAGAGGTTTCCTATGGTGATGAATTGGTGATTGGCTGAGCGTTGGAGGTTATGACAACTTGTTTCTAGAATATAAAGTGGGGTTCTTTGAAGAGAGGACCTATTCTATGAAGACTTCATTTGTGTAGAGAAGTCGGGGTCAATGCATTTGGGCATCGAGTACTGGAAGCAATGGGGAAGTGGAAGAAAACTTAGCCATAGGTTGGTTAAGTAAAGATATCGACACCAAGTTAGGAGGTCGGTACCGACTTCTTGGTTTAAGCCCAAAAAGGATGGAACTTTTGGGAGGTGAAGTAGAGGTCCTATAGATCGTGCTGGAGATGTTGGCTCATTCATATTAGGTTTGATGACGATATAATAGGTTGATGGAAAGCTATAGTCTTCGGATGTTGGCTCGTGTTGGAAATTGGTTCTAAAGATAGCGGCTCATAAAGGGGTGGGCCGTATGATCAAGGAATGTGGAAGCGTTCCTCATGAAGAATGGAAATTGGATTGAGTAAGAAGGTCTCGATATCCAAATGGAGCAAAGATGGGCTCGTGTGTATATGCTAAGGAATCGTTGATGACTCGAAGAGTTTTCAGTTGTATTCGAAGCAGGGGTATTGTAAGTGGAGACGCTCATGTGTCAATGAAGGGACTTGTATAACTTGGACCCATAGCTTTGGGACTATTGTCCAGCTCTGGGCTGTGAGACACATATCCAGCTTTGAACTGCGAGATACGAGAGTACAACAGAGAACCGGGATTTCCATTAGTCCCTAGCTTGGGGGTCATACGAGTTATCATATATTCAAAACGCATGAAGTGATAGTTTAGGATTTTTTTTATGGATGTTATGGTTGCTTTGGTTGTTTTCTTTTGTAGGCTATCACTTATAGGTATCGAAGGAAGTAGGTATTGGAGAGAGGAATACTTGGAAGACCGATATCCTTTATTTAGTTTGTGGTATTTCTTTATGATATTGTAGAGTAGCATATTATAATATTGTATGCTAACTCTTTAGTTACAGGGACATGTCATGTAGGGTTTATGTACTCTTATTCCTTACCATATCTACATGTTTAGTATTCTGAGACTCATTTACCGCTCACAACAAATTATTGTCTGACCCAAGTTTTTATGCTTTACCTCTTATTATCTTGGGTACTCTTAAATGAGTAGACTAGATAACCGATCTAGGGACGCGGTAGCTGTTCGGAGGACGAGCTAGATGGGGCTATCTCGTATTATATACATATATGGAGTCTATGCTTATTCCGTTGAGCAACACCATGGAGCCTGAGACAGTGCTTGTTTATTACTGTTCATTGAGATGGTTTATTTGAGATTACTTCTGTTGTATAAACTCTAGTACATTTAATGTATAGCTTTGTGGATCTATTGCTCTGACGTTGATTTGTTTACATAGTTATTACTGTCTCTTCTGTTATATTTGTGATATTATATTTTATCCATACGTTGTGATATATGACAGGTTATGTGCTATATTGGTTTATCTCAACCTTGATGACCGTGGTTACGCCTACACGGATCACACCTCCTACTAGTGTAGATCACATTTAGGACATGCACTGCCTCACAGTTGTTTGTTAGTTTTTTGTTATAAGAAGGCAAGGCTGGGTAACTTTTTAAATAGTGGTCTTTCAAAAACGAGATAAAATACGAGTAAATAGTTGTAATGCCATTGTTATGCACTATAAGAGTTCCTTGGTGGGTACGGCAGTGAAGACGTGATACTACGTTGACGACGGATCCTAACAAGGTGCTGGGTTACGGATACATGAAGTAGATGTGGCATATCGTATGCATACATGAAGTCAAGACGACTAAGTAAGAACAATAGCCATAACATGTAATGAAAGGCAATTAGCATAAACTAGTGTTATGTATAAAGCATGTAATTTTCCAGTCTTCAAAATGTTGTTCTGACCCCCTCCTCTTTACAACCCACATGATAGCTTTAGTGGGACATGTACTAGTACAAGGCGTGAACGGTGGAAGAAAAGATTTCTTTATGCATGCTCGACACTGACAAGAACACAAAGATTAGAGGTGTCAGTCTTGGTTAGTAATCATATGTTTTATTATATTTTACTATTCCACTGTGAGTTTATATCGATATTTCTCTAATATGATTTTGTTATTTGCAGGATACCATATACAAACAATCCTTACTTTGGTGGACTTGGATTTTTAGTATAGCGAAAATTCGGACCTACGAAGATGCGAGTTTTTATAGGATCCTTACCCCACTTGTAAGAAATCAAGTTGTAAAATCACGGTTGAGAATCTCGAAAATCGTTATCAAAGTTCAAGTGAATGTAGGCCAGAGTATTGTCGAACTACTTTAATTTCTCTTTTGTTATTTACCTTTTTTTATTTATTTCTTCATCAATCTCTACTTATAATCCGATTGGGTGTTTATCCAACTTTTGGCACAGATAACAACTACAAGTTAAATAAATGTTGAGATTTAAATTGTTTGAGATGAAAGATAAATCCATCATATACTCTATAGAGAATTGCTAATAAATGGTCTCTATACCAGTTAACAGTCGAGTAGATCGTGAGACTAAGAATGAATGAAAAGAAGAAGAAGAGTAGTACCCTAAAGTCCATAGAAAATAAGTGCGATGTTGATAATGCGTAGTGGATGCACTTTAAGCCTTGTTAGATTTCATGATCTAGTTGAGCTTGTGTAAGTTTTGGTTCTACTCCAATTTAAGTATTTAAATAAACTGAAATATTTTCCTAAAAAGTTATAAATAATAACGTGTTAGATTTTTAGGAAAAATGTAAAAATTGAAGTTTGTTTAATATATTGAAATAACAACCCTTATTTTAAGTTTCAAAATGAGGAAAGGCTTTTTAAGAGTAATTTTCCATTAATATTTTAAAGCTTTCATTTTCGAAAGAAATTGTTTTAGGCACATTGTTGCCCTTGTATTTTTCTGTACCATTCTTTGTTTTAGGCACATTGTTGCCCTTGTATTTTTCTGTGTACTATTCTTTGATAAAGAAACCTTTTTAAAAAGTAAATTAACAAGAAAAAAGCACATCCTTTTGAATGCCTTTTATTCTATGAATATTTTTGTCGCACTTTGGAAAAAAAAATAAAACATTACACTTTCTTTACACTTTTGTGAACATTTCTTATTTATAAAAGTAAAATTTAAAAAGATATATTTTGCATGCCTGTTTTTCTAAGTTAAATTGAACCATCTCAGATAGAGATTAAATTGAAAAAAAAGAGAAGATTTAAAATAATAATTTTAAAATAGTATAATTTTTCAATTTTAATATGCATCTACTTTTGAATCGAAATTGAAGGATTTATGATATAAACTCTTGAAAATATGCATTAATAAATGATTTAAAATTTTGAAAATTATTTTCAGATTTAATATGAAAATAGTTATAGCAAACAATAAATTTTAAAAAGGGGTTTTTAGGCTCAAGGAAAAAGTTAAAAAAAAATTAGTCTTAGAGACAACAAGTTTGTTTTTTAGGCCGAAGGACACTTTCTAGTGCAAATCACAGAATGATAGTTGTAACTATCATTTGCTGTTTATACTAAAAAGTGTCCTTCAGACTAAAAAATAAACTTGTTATTTCTGAGACTAAATTTTTTTTACAACTTCTTCCCTATGTCCATTTTCCTATTTTAAAAATATATTTTTATGTGTATATATGATGATTGTTTAAAGGTATTAGAAATTGGCTAATTATAAAATAAAATGATATATAGTTATATATATATATATATATGATAATATGGTTACAAATTATATGAAATAATATTTTAAAAATGAAGCATGAGTATGTTGAAAGACAAGCGAAGTTAATTCAAATCTAATTATATTTTGAGTAATTAAATTTAAATTGGTAAAACCATAAAGAATTGAATTTTGGAGGTTAAATATATTTAAGTATTGTTAAAAAGAAATTACGTTGGAAACTTGAAATGAACTTTGGTTATGATATTCTATGAAATGATTTAACATGAAACAGCTAGAGTAAAACATTTTGAAAAATGATTTAAGTAGAATTCGAATAAAATATTTTGAAAAAAATTTGTGATGGTAGAAATTAAAAGTTGGTTAAAGTAAATAGTGAATTTTATGATTTTCAAATCTTACTAATTTTGTGAAAAATAAGAGGCGAGATTAATGATTTTGATTTAAAATCTAAATTGAAAATTTATTGATATTTTCAATTGAAATTTGATTGGAGCTAGAAAAGAACTACACAACCTATAAAGTTTGAATTGATTATGGTGAACTATCTAGGATATCAATATGCCAATGTGCTAAGGACTTGTTAGAAATGAACATTATGGATTTGTGATTTAGGGATTTGTACTTAAAATTAATGAGGGTATATTTATGAATTTTAAAAAATAAAATTTTGAAACAATAAAAAAAAATCTATTTTGCATTGAGAATTTACAATTATTTATAAAGTAAGGTGGCATATATATATATAAGCAGTAATATGACTTTTGGAAGATTACTAAATTTTAAGCAAATAATAATATGATTGTTTTATTTAGTTTATGAAAAAAATATTATTTATGAATTAAAAATAAAATGAGAGATTAATAATAATAAAGATATATTTTCCATGAATATTTTTGCGATAAATTATTGCTATTTTTGGTATAAGTAATAATAAAAAAAATTCAAGATTTAATGCAGAATGTTGTTATTGTTTAATTATATTTAATAAAGTGGTTATGAAAAAACAATTCAAATAAAAATTATTGTTTTGATTTAAAGTGATAAAAATATTTTGAAGAATATTTGATGAAAATTATTATTTTTGGATTAAATAATGATGTTTGAAATACTTAAAGTAACAAGTTCAAAATAAAGGATTTTGAAGTATATTATTGATTTGAAAAAAAGTATATTATTTTGAGATAATAGAGGAAAAGTATTTTTATAGTAAAAAATACTGAGATGATTTATACTTAAGGGGAAATAACAATTTTAAATTTATTATTTTGAATTGCCGAGACATATGTGGTCAAATGTTGTTTGAAATTAACATATATGTTTACGTTAAAGGCTTGGGTATAGTTACATAAGATGTTGAGAAGCATGAGAGCACAGTTGGGTGAAAAGTTTCTTAAACGGTTGAATAACAGAAGATTGGTTGTTGAGTTAGTCGCCAATAGAGTATGACTACACTTATCGATGTAAAGTGTTTTCGGAGTATGGCGATGTGCATAAGGTACTCTAGCTATATGTTAGTTTATAGGATTGCTTAGGCATGTGGAGTTAATTTTTTTTTTGAAGTATCCATCATTGTTTGATTTCAAGAAATGAAGTACGTGTCTTGACTTAACTGTACTATGGTACGAAGGCAATTTTAAAAAAAGGCGAGATTTGAAAGAAAATTGACTAAGAGGTATAATTAGTTCTTTCAAATCATCATTTGGATTGAAAGAACTATCTTATGATGTTGATTCAACAAAATACTGACATTTTGTGCATAACTTATTTTCAGTGCCCGATGCATGAGAAAAATAAGTGAAAAGTGCACATCTTAATTTATAAGTTTGTTACAGTAATATCGTGTTCACTGAAAAATAAAGCATCATCCACTTATGATATTTATAAATTAAACGATGGTGGAGTATGAGGTTCGCCTAAGAATCCTAATTGTTAGTTCGCTTATAAGGAAGATAATGTCTATTATCGTGTTGTCATACCTATGGACTTGAAGAAAGAGTTTAGTGGGGTATCTCAATGGATATAAAGAGGGTTTTCTACTGGTTAAGGAAGAAGAAGCAAGTGGTAAAGTATGTTTCAAGGTATTTAACGATGGAGATATGTCAATAGTGTAGTATATTAAAATAATAGTTATACTTGGACATTATATGATTAGAGACACCTCAATGATATGCTAAGGAATGGAAACTGCATATGATAGGCATGCATAGAGAGTTCTTAGTGGGTAGCTAGGTAAGTGAAGGACTCGTTATTGAGATATGTTATATGGGAAGGCTAGCACCACAAATTGTTAGGCCTTTCCCGATTGTATAGAGAGTAGGAAAGTCAGCATGTGTGAGTAAGCTTCTTGAAAAATTGATGGGTGTTCATATGTTTTCTATTTACCCTATCTGCAAAAGTATGTTGACAATTTAGTGGTTATCTAGAGCCTAGTCAGCTTATGAGGTGAATGTGGAGACAGTGTATAGAATACTCCGTAGGTGTATTCACATCATAGGCCTTGATGTGATACAACATAAAAATGAGGAAATGAAGTTGGTCCAAGTATGGCGAGGAAAAGGTTCGAGTAAAAGTATGATGGAGCTTGAGGAGAGAATATGAGTTTCCCATCCTAAGCTCTCTTCTAATTAGTTCCTCTTTTAGTTAGTTTGTTCATTAGGCCATTGTTTGTTTGCATGGTTTCTGTGACAACCGCCATACACAACTGGCACGCAATATACCTGTATAATGCATTGCAACGGTGCCCAACCCCGATGTTGGACGGTAGTCAAGGTGGTAGAAAAGTAAATCAATCATCACAAAACTTGTCATATATCTCACAGCATATCGAATAAAATATATTAATAAACATGCAATAACCTGCACCTTAATAGGTCTGGATTTCAACAAAATTGAAACCCAAGTCCATTAGGGTACAATCATTGGTTTTGGTAACTTGTAATAAACATAAGTATATCAAAGATTGATCGATCTAAACTCGCAGTGGAATAGAAAATATAATAGGATATAAATAGTGACTGAGGCTACTACCTCGGAATTAATGGTATTCCTTGGACTTAGATCCATAATGACTGGATGAATCACGGAAATTAGAGTACTTAGATCCATACAGTATAAATCATAGGTGGTAGAGTTATACATCAAATGATAACTCATAAATAAACTCTCTAGAATATAAAGGCACTAGAAAGTGTCATAGTGCTGTGCAGCAGCATGGAAAATCATAATAATTAAATGTAGTAATACAAGAGATTGACCTCCAATCCATCCTCTGTCTAATGCTAACCAGATCTGATATCCCTAATCTACTCATTTAAGAGTACTGGGAATAATAGAAATGCAAAGCACAAAATCCCAAGTTAGACAATAGTATGGTGTGAGCGGTAGAAAATCTCAAATACTATATAGTCAATATACTATAATAAATAGTATGGAAATCATACCTGACCTGTCCTTGCATCCACACAGTTAGCATATAACATAAAATATATGCTATTCTACATCATAATCATCATGGTGTACTATACATCAAAATACTAATGGGTGTCTAGATATCTACATCGATGACATCTACATCAAATGACATCCTTAGGGTGAAGCAGCCAAAGCAAACATAACATCCATCATCCATCCTCACATTCACTCACTCAGTGCGTCAGATACGTGATAACTCGATCGACCGTCATGTTAAGGACTACTCAACGTCCTGGTTCCTTGGTACTTGAATCCATGCCACTAAGTAGGCAAGGAACTAGACTAACCATCTAATAGTATAGGGTAAGACCGATTCTAATGTCAACGAACTCTACCTCCTCATCACAAGGTCATAACGTCAATCGACTTTAGTAGCATACGTGATCCAGGTCCTAAAGTCAATGGACTCTAACCATGCCATTATATATCCTTGCTTAACGAGTACCCGTCGAAACCCCAAGTATCACGATCCCTTTGCACGCATCATCTGTTGCAGAGCCCATCCAGGACTTGTTCTTACAAGTCCCATCTGAAGTTGTCGCGATTCTCTACAATCATTGTCAATCATAGAATATCATCGTTTGTTCCACATCTTCCTCCGACGGTTCCTTCAATCCAACTAATGGCCCTCTACTCTGCATCTTGAAGTACGACTATCCATCTTCGAAGTCGCCATTTCCTGTTATGGCCGAATTTTCCACAGTCTTCAAACAGACTTAAACGATCGAAATGGATGAGCAAATGATGAAGAAATGACCCAAGGACTTAGAAAACATCTTAAGAAGGCAAGACAAAGGAAATATC
This sequence comes from Allium fistulosum, assembly GCA_030737815.1. NCBI lineage: Eukaryota > Viridiplantae > Streptophyta > Magnoliopsida > Asparagales > Amaryllidaceae > Allium > Allium fistulosum. The sequence goes on along the minus strand of CM060903.1, from coordinate 1,282,998,836 downwards.
AAAAAATGAGTGAAAAAGTTGACTCAAGTTTTTCAACGCGGCACCTATAGGATGGTACCGAGCTGACTCGAGTCAAATGCACAAACTTCTTAGGTCGGACTCAAAGCAAACAAAGGACGACATGATGCATGACAACTCAGAAAATCTCCAGTTCAAGCTCGAAGAAAATGGAAAATTTCCTCGGGTCAGACTCCAAAAAATTCACCACCGATCCAAATCCCTCCTGACCTGACACTTCTCACCCAAAATCCTTCATTATCGAACCACACTCCATGGATCGGTATCGACCATGGATCACCGTTCCATCCCTTAGCATTTTTCCTCCCCAAAATGCTACTCCAAGAAAACACACTATTGACTCAAAGTGAACCCGTCTATGACTCAAAGCAATACGCAAATAACCCCAAGCACCGCTCGTCACCGAACTGAACATCATGGGTTAGTACCGACCCCAAGTCACCCTTCTTTTTACTCGAAGCAACATGTAAATGACTCGAAGCCCTACCCGTCACCGACCCAACACTTCACATTTCACTTTCCATGTGGAACTACAAGTGAACCATGTGTGATTTGAAGAAAATCTCTCTAGGACCAGTAGCAACATGTCCAAAACTCCAAGCAACTTCCCGCCGATCCATTTTCAGTTGACCATAACTCGAGCAAATGAACTCCAAACGACTTGGAACTTGGAATGTAGCTTTACGGTGTCCTTCTTGACCTGCCATATGGATCTCATGTCAATTGGATGATTTGACCTTCATGGGTCATCACTGATCCATCAACACTGGTCCATGACGTGTTCTTAAAACTAAATCGTTATTCGATCGGTGTTTCCAACCATTCAAACATCATACATTCAAGCAATAATTACATACAATATATCCTAATAATCATACATCTATACACATCAAAGTGAAGCCTAAATCTAAAGCTAGAACCATAAGAACAAGAGAGTTCCATAAGAATAAGAATTTTTAAATTCTTTCCAAATTGTTTGAAATTTATTATGTGATTAAAGAGGGTTTAAAACATATTTTAGAGCTTATAAATTATTTTAAAACATCATTTAAGGTGTATATTAACTAATTAGCAAGTGAGAGGTCCTAACCACTCACCTAAATCCAAAGTAGTCATAAAATCTAAGATGAATAGTAGCTCCAAGTTATCTCTAGTAGGAAATCTTCAAATCCATGTTCTAATTACGCTAAACTCCTTCTGATGACAAGATTTAGCTAATTAAAGTAGGGTTTAGAGTGGTTTTAGGCTAAGGAATGTTAAGGTGGCTCTTTAACTATTTTGGGAAGTGTGAAAGTAAGAAGAAGAAGTCTCATCAGCCCTATCATGACTCTAATCCCAAAATGGGTATTGGGCTTACTTATTAACTCACTAATTACTCATTAAGATATTCAAAATCAAGTGAAACTTCAAACAACCATGTCTTCCTAATGGTAAGTCCATTTTTTTATTAGGACCATTCTATTGAAAGTGAAACCATCATTCTGATCTAATGGAAGTGGTTTCAGATCCTATTTCAGCTCTTATCAAAAGTTATAGTCCATACAAGATTTTCAAGGTCAAAATCATTAGATAAAAACTCTAAGGATGGGAAATGTCGCTAATAGTCATTTTCCAAAGTTATAGAATCATACGACCCTAAATAAAAATAATATTAACATTTTACAATACTCTGATACATAAAATATGGATCATTACATTCTCCACCTCTTTAGGAATTCCACCCCCGAAATCCCAAACAAAACCAGGTTATCTCGCACGTCTAACAATCATATACAAGCATAAGCAACTATCACACATCAAACATACATACACAATAAAATGAAAATAGAATCCTCCAAGCCTATCCTAGCTTGTAGGATGCTACAATAAGATATCTTCATGATATCATAAGTGAAAGTAAAAGTGATAAATAGATAGCTCACCAAGTAAGAGTTATGGATAAGTTGTCCTCATGCTCTCTTGGTCTCCCAAGTGCAATTGCCTTTGCTTTCGCTCCACTTAACCTTCACCAACGTCACCGTCTTCCTCCTAAGATGCTTCGTATCACGTACAACGATACAAATTGGCTTATGAGGTCTCAAAGCCTCTGGTTCTGTCTCGATATTATCTAGTTGATCTGGTGCGACAGTTACACCTGAGTCATGCGCAAATTACCGCTAGTGTGAAATGTGGAACACATTGTGGACTCCCACAGTTCTTTGAGGTAAGTCGACTCTATAAGCAAGGTTCCTAATCCTCTCTAGTATAGGAAAAGGACTAATGAATCTCGGTGCCAACTTCCCTTTACTACCGAACCGAATTACATTCTTCAATGGAGAATCTTGACAAATACCATATCATCGATAGAGAACTCTAGATCTCTACATCTCTTATTAACGCAGCTTCTCTATCTGTGTTGAGTAGCTTCCATCCATTGCCGGATGATCTCGATCTTCTCCAAGGTTTCTCAGCTTTTCGCCCGCCTCCCACCAACAATAAGGAGCATTGCATGATCGACCGTATAATGCCCTAAATGGTGACATACCGATGTTGGATTGATAACAGTTGTTGTATGCGAATTCAACGAGATGTAAGTGATCATCCCACAAGCCTCCAAAGTCGGGTACACAAGCCCATAAGAGATCCTCTAAGATACGATTCACTCTCTCATTTTGGCCGTCAGTTTGAGGATGATAAGCTGTACTCAGATGCAGCTCTATCCCTAATGCCTTTTGTATGCTCTTCCAAAACCAATAAGTCAACAACGAGTCTCAGTCACTCATAATATTCTTTGGCACACCATGGAATCGTACTATCCATTTCACATACAATTCGACCATTTTGGCTACCGTTCTAGTTGACTTGACGGGTATAAATTTGGCACTCTAGGTCAATCGATTGACCATGACCTAAATACTGGCATACCCTGCTCGAGTCCTCAGTAGTCCATTAATGAAATCCATTGAAAATTGTTCCCACTTCTATTAGGGAACTTCTAGCGGTTGCATCAAACCACTAGGCTTCTTCTGCTCTGCCTTAACCAACCGGCAGTTCATGCACTTCAAGATAAATGTCCCAACATATTTCTTTATTTCTTCCCAATAATAGGTCTGCTTATAACGGTACATCTTTCTACCGCTGGGATGGACAGGCGAGATAGTAATGACTGGATGAATCATGGAAATTAGAGTACTTAGATCCATACAGTATAAATCATAGGTGGTAGAGTTATACATCAAATGATAACTCATAAATAAACTCTCTAGAATATAAAGGCACTAGAAAGTGTCATAGTGCTGTGCAGCGGCATGGAAAATCATAATAATTAAATGTAGTAATACAAGAGATTGACCTCTAATCCATCCTCTGTCTAATGCTAACCAGATCTGATATCCCTAATCTACTCATTTAAGAGTACTGGAATAATAGAAATGCAAAGCAAAAAATCCCGAGTTAGACAACAGTATGGTGTGAGCGGTAGAAAATCTCAAATACTATAAAGTCAATATACTATGATAAATAGTATGGAAATCATACCTGACCTGTCCTTGCATCCACACAATTAGCATATAACATAAAATATATGCTATTCTACATCATTTCATTTCCTAAGTCATTTCATTTTACACTTAGGAAAACATTTCCAAAATCATTTCATTTAAATCTTAACAAAGATTTCTTAATTCAAAACTCATAATTTTGATTGAGTTGAAACAATGTTATATAGGGTGTTAATCCAAAACCAGTCAATATTAAGTGAGTAGAATCTATAGAAATCATCTAATTCTACTCAATATCTATTCTCGTATTCAACAAACACTACGGGCGGAATAACTGTGAAATCACCTTTTAAATTCTAAGAATAGTATGGGTTCTCTCTTCGAGCTTTAACACCGAGTACAAGAAGATCATCTCTATAAAATCCAAGTTGTTTAAATCCTAGAAAATATCTTTTCTTTATTCTTTTTGAAATTTCGATCCGAGTAAATCAAATTTAATATTCCTTCGTTTGGCTAGTCTGAATATCCAAGGAGAATACAGAACTGTTTTTCCAAACCCAAGCCTAGACACTATCTCTCTAACACCCATAAGGCAGTCAAGTTTTTTGATCGACTCTAAATCATTAAAACATTTGATCATTTCATAGATCCTTCAAATTACCTTTAAAACACTGTATTAATCATTTAAACATTTATAAAATAATTGGAAAAGAGTGGTTAAGTTTAAAACTATATTTCAAACGTTATAGAAAAGTGTTGCGAAAAAGTGCTGTAGAAAGTGCTTTTTAAGCTATATTGATCAAAACGACTTTTTATTATTTGAAAATTCACTTTTATTACTCAAATAACTTTTAAACTATTTTAAAACATTTATAAGATTTATTCCACATTTTTAAACAATTTTAAAGCATCATTTTCAAAGAAATCCAATTTTGGATTCCGAATTGCAAAATCGGGATTTTTCCAAAACTTGTTTTACTCATATTTCAAAATTTACTTGTCGGAATCTCAGTTTTCTTTCTTCGTTGGAAAACTATGGATATAGTGGTTCAAAAATTCTTATCTCAAAGAATTCCGTTCTATATTCCAACTTTTACACTTATTTGACTTTTATAGTGTGAAATCGCGAACTACCATTACGCGACGTCTTTATTTTTAATTAAATTTTCCTTTTCTTTTTAAATTTCACCAAAACACTTTTAAACATTTATAAGATATTTCAAATACATTTTAAACCATTTTTAAGAGATTTAACAATTCCATATACACCAATTCATTAATTCAAGGAAAGTGATTTCCTTTGTATTTATCGACGTGTATATTCGTGACTTGCATATATTTTCAACATTCATATGAAATCAACCAAACTTTATGATCAAAGCATAATAAACATCCATTTGTAACATCATATCATCATCTAACATATAGTACAATAATTTTGGGAGTTCTCACCTTCATTTCCACTCGAACTAGTTTTAAAACAGCTATAGCTCCGTTATCTCAAAATGAAACTCCACGAAATCGAGCTTGGATCCTTGAAATGGCTTGGACTAGCCTTGGTGCTTACGGCCTAGGTTGGGAATGGGTGGAGCTCACGGCCAAGGGTGGTGGATGGTGATGCCTTGGGTTTGGGAGGTGGAGAGATGGAGATTTAGCTTGTTTTGAGGTTTTTAACTATATATAACTATATATTATGATTTAATTTCCTTTTGAAATAAATTTTGACATTATTTCTCTTAGGATAGAAGCCATTAAAGTGGAAGCAAAAACTTGAGAATAAGAAGAAGAAGATGAATGAAAATGAAGAGAAGATGGTAGGGTATTTATAGGAAAAAGGAAGAGTATAAAAGAAGACATGTACACATCACTTTTATCACTATTTCAAGGCTTCTCCAACACACTTCCCCTCTTCACAATGCACGGCCAAAGCCCTCCTCCCATGTACACATCACTTTCATCATCTCATGTATACATATGTTGACTTATTTATGCTTAAGAAGTAAGAAATCCTTAAAATATATTATTTATTTTATATTATATTTCTTATACTTAATTATATTCATATGTGTATGTTTATATGCATGTTATCATGTGTATGTAACATATATATATATATATATATATATATGTGTGTGTGTGTGTGTGTGTGTGTGTATGTAGGTGTATAACACTTCAAACGTCTTCAAACAACTTTTGTTCGTTAAATCGTTGAAATCCGAAGAACCGATTATTGGTCACATTTTCACTTATACTCTAACGTACCTATATCTGTAAACAAAATTCAAAAATAAATTTCTTATCATTTGAAACTAATTAAAATGATCATATTTCATTTGTAAAATCATATAAATTAATATTAACAATTATTTACAAAAATCGTTATTATACCGATAAAGCGATATCGATTTTTTCTTATATTTTCAAATCAATTAAATCTCTTTATAAAACTATTATAATTGATTTATTATCTTTACAGTTATTCAAAATGAATTATCATTCATTTAAAATAATTATTTGGATGATTTAAATATTTATTAAATCATTATAACTTGATTTAAATTTAAATAAATCTATATTTAAATACAATGCCACTGATCGATATAAATCCCAAGGAAAATATTCTTATGAAAACTTATTCAAAATAAGTTTATTATTACTTATTATCACTTAAAACAATATTATTTGTATTATCAACCTTTTATTTGCAAAAAAATTTAAAAATAAATATAATTGATCAAAATGATAAATTTGCGGGTCGTTACAGTATAGTGGGGTTCTTATATAATTAAGAAGGAGCAGATTATCTATATGTTAAAATGCCTAAACAGATTTTATTTTTTCAAAGAGTTAACATAGAAAACAAGTAAACTGCATAAAATAAAGACACAGAAATTTATGTGGTTCAAATATTGTGGAAACCTCATCCATAAGTCAAATCTATCTTTTTCATTATGTTTTTGAAGTTCAAGCATAGAATCCTATAACAATTCTAACATTATTTTTAATGTTTTTATGGTAATACAAATTCTTTTGATAAAATCTTTTTCGACCCACCTTTCTACTACAGTATTCTTTCCTTTTATAGGTGAAAAATATCATAAGGTTTGATGACATGATTATCGTTTTTAGTTGTCATTGTCAAATATTACCACGCGTCTTCCATCGGGTCATTCTCAGATTACGTGCCACATATTGCTGGAATTATAACAGGATAATTTGGTTTAGGCGGGATAATCACTTTGGTTTAAATGGGATAATATTTGAATCACTACAACCGGTGAATCATCGTTGGAGATCGCAACTTTTGCTAAGATCCATGTTATGTGTTAATAGGTCTTGTTCAGCTCAAAATTTGGATCGATAACCCTTGGTGCATTTTTTTTCTTTGGCATAATGGCTTGTCGTTGGGTCATGTTGCACGATTCCATGTTGTATTGCATTAGTGGTTGCGTCATGACCATTTATTAATGGTCCTTTAGGATGTGTTACCATTGTGCAGTACGACCATGGCTTCTATGTTTTTGTGTGGTGCTTCTTGATGTATAATAACACAACATAAGATTCGATATATCATGTGTGTTGTATTTGGAACGTGAATAGTTTCTAGTCGATGTGGCTTAAGGATATATCGTACGTGTAATGTGACGACCTTAAACAATGAAAATGTCATATGCCCTTTAATTTATACTACCCTTATTGTGAAGTTCCCTATGTTATGATTTTTCTTTGCTTTGCCTGCTTGTAAAATATTATGGTGAAAAAAAGGGTCTAACATGGTAGACTACAAACATCTAACTCAAAATCGGTAATCTTAAAACATATTAATGTTTCAACTAAAAACACTCCTGAATGGCACACCAGGCTCAATAGAAGAGGTCGTCGGTTCTAATTCGTTCAGCTCCTAAAGTTGACATTTTGGCCGTATTCAAAAATCCACTTTAATTCCAAATAAATTATTTAGAATTATTATGGCCTAATTTACGGGCTGTTACGCCCTAACCGCCACACCTCTGATCTTTGAACAATTATTGCCATCGCTACAAACTATCTGCGCCACCGTGCCCACCACCAACGACTTTAGCTCATGGCATCGAACTCAGACAACCCCACCATTCCCCGTCAGGTCATCCCTCCAAATTGAGATGGTCGTCTCTGAACCCAAACCGACGACGTATTTTGCCAATTTCGCCTAATCTCGACGTTGTTTCCCAAATTGAACACCATCAATCTACTCTCCATGCCACGCCAATCCTACCCTACCAACAGCAACACCTATTGTCACCTTTTGTCAAACCATAATTCCAACAACTACCTTTTTTCTAACGAGATCCCGGCTAAACGATACACCATCAGAGAAAGCGAACTATACACGTTTGTTCATTTTGGCAAGATCTTTAATTTGATATATAATTTGTAGGTATTAAGGATTGAAATTCTCTTGATGCAATTTGAGATTACTAAGGTTTAACTGTCATTAGGGATGAATTAGAGGAGATTTGAGGAGAAAATCTAACTTTGAGTATGAAGGTTTCTAGGTTTAGATTAATTACATATTTATAGCGAATCATTGAGATTTTTGGTCTAAAACGGTCCTAAGTCCAAATATACTCAATTTCATCGATTTACCGAAACCTTAATATATTATATATCAAAATTCAACTTTTCACCCTTTCAAGCACAATGGCATAGCCAAAACACCCAAAAGATAATTCTATTCAAAATTCTTTCTAGTTGTTGACCTAGTTGACGGTCGTTCATTTCTTCTCGATATGAAAATGTCAAGTTTTGATTTTTCTTTTAACAGAATGCTCTACCAATCCAACTTCTTTATTTTGACAGTCCATTTCTAAAAACAACGGTGGCAAAAAGTCATGTAATCCAACGATCGATAGATATATTACTTACTGAGCCAAATTAGCAAACAAGATACAAAGAAGGTGTAAAAAATAAAATAAAAAAACACTGTTTGTACAAATTCTTAGACCGAATATTTTATTGCTAATCCAACGTAATTGGCAAACCAGAAGATACAAAGAAGGTGAAAAAAAACACTGTTTGTACGAATTCTTAGACCGAATATTTTATTGCTAATCCAACATAATTGGCAAACCAGAAGATACAAAGAAGTTGAAAAAAAACACTCTTTGTACGAATTCTTAGGCCGAACATGTGTTGCTAGCTACTTATTTCAGATTTAGTGACAACATGTTCCAAGTACTTGAGAGATCTCTGATAACTTAAAAACCCCATAAACCAAAATTCGAAATCATCCACCGTAACAATTTGTATATACTTCTGCTTTTCAATTTTCACATTAGTACTCGGGCAAACTCCGCTTATCTTGTTCAGGGGAATGGAAACCTTGTATGGAACTCGGATGATGTCTCCATTAGCAGCAGATAATGTTAGCGATCTATCACTTCTAAATGCAATCTTTTCACTCGAAATGAAGAGTAGTCCTGCTATAGGTCCTGTTGTTGTCGACAAATAACACTGCGAAGCTTTCACAAGCTTCTCATTTTTCGAAACCGCGAAGTATCTCTTGAAAACTTTCTCAATTCCTCCTGCCTTCACAATTCTTGCCCCTAAGCTCAACTTTCCCTTCACTGTTTCGGTCACTTTTGGTGCCAAGGTAACTGCAAATTTCATTTATCATTGCTGTTAACCGCTATTTCTACATTTTTATTTATTTGTATTTGAATGAATTTGATGTTGTTCTGGAATAACTTACCATGTTCTTTCAATACTACTGTACTTTTGCTGATTTTGCTCATCCAGCTGATAATTGAATCTTTACTCTCTTCTTTTCTTGAATAATCATAGTTTACTAGCTGATCAGAAACAGTGATCTGATTATGGTTAAGCATGTTTCTTTTAATTTACTGAATTTTTTGTGGGGAATGTATTGCTTGAAGAATGTGTTTGTTGAATAGGATGTTACTGCAAGTTTATATAAGGTTGTAGAGCTTAAAAAAGTTGGTGGCTCTATTCAAAGTAGTAATGGAAGTGTGAATCATCAGAACATGATTTCGAGTCATCATCAATTTATGAAAGATATGAAAACATGATATCTTCCGATGTTAAAAGAATGATAAAAGGTTCTTTATTTGAAATGTCGTATAAACAAATCTACTTCTTTTCAGGTGCTAACATTTCACATGTTATGGATTTTAAAATCCTAAAAAGAACCTGCTACTTTTGAAATTGATCATGTCTGTAAACTAACTCACATGAAAGATGAAACATCAAAATTCTTACTCCTTAAGAAACAAACCTTTTTTTTTTAAGTCATTCAATTTTAAATTATATGGACCTTCAGATGACCCATGTTTCTACAAATTTGTTCTTCTTTTCATGTGACCTGTCTCCAAAAATACTGAAGGAAAATGAAACCAAAAAAAAAGTAAAAAAAAGTAAAAAGAAGAATAATAGAATCTTTTTAAAACTATGAGACAATATCAACTACTTAAAGAAGTTTACGGTGATCATTTAACATTTGGTGGTAGTGATCCCACAAAGAACATTTAGTATTTGGTATATGTCTATGTATACGTAGTGACTTTACATAGCTAAACTCATAACACATATACCTGTCAGGCTTTGCTAATTTAAATAAAATCAGACAATATGATGTGTTATATATGTTATTAAGTCTATAACAAGCTGACGTGCAAATTTGCCAAATACAAGCATTTTCCATATTTTCCATTTCACTTTTTAAGATAGATATAATTATATAGCAGTACAGCCTACAGAGTCAGCATTTACATAAAGAATGGGTTAGTGACATGTAAAGAGATTACTTTTGAACAGGGTACTAAACAAAACGAACAGTATTTAATATCACTAATCAAAGATGACAAATAAGCCAACTTTTGTTTACTGAAATAGAAAGTGACTTGTCATGCGCAAAAGCATGCATAAGCTTTGGAAACAAAGCAGTAATTGATTATGATAAGTTATTAAAGTTCGGATGCTGTGTGGGATACATCAAGAAATGCTAATGTATGTGGAAGTTACAGTGACAATTATACATAGTATTATAATGCTTACGCAAAGTATGAGCTTTTGTTTGGCTCAAGAGATGAAGGATATTATTAATAACTTTGATCTTCCCTGCTTATCTTTACTTAACCATTGATTTAATTGGTCTAATATATGAATTACGGGTTTCCAAATTAATTTTGGAACAATTTGAATGAGCTGGAAAATAATGTACTTTTAGTTGAAATTCAATCTAATATTTATGATCTAATGTGCCAAACCTGGGTATAATGTCACATAATCTGTATTGTTCACAGCCGTGCACACATCAACCCAACATATATACTTGTTTACAACATGCACGCACATGCATAAGGCTCATGTACGCCTCATGTATGCTCTGTTATAGCATATCCAAAAACAAAAGGCTATATACATTCGGTAACAGGATTTGGCTTAATTGGTTGATGATGCGAACTATAAGATCAATGATTATGAGTTCGATTCTGAAACTGATCCATTGAAACTAAAACCATATTTTAAATAATAAAAACTCAATATACGCATATTGTCATTCTGTGTTGAGTAATTCAGTATGTCATACATTTTCAACAAGTCATATTATCTTTTAACATGATTCTAAATTAAGAGTGTAAGGGTGAAGGAAGCAAAGATTTATGCTCGGTAGGGTGTGGGTTTTATATGAGAGAATTTCCTGATAGCTTGATTTGTAAGATAGGATTTAGCGCATAGCTTACAAAAAAAACCCTCTGCCAGGCCAGAAAGTTTGTGTACGCAATTTACCATTCTTGGCTGAGCATGTCATCACTGCCATTTGAATAAACAGGTGGGTGATTGGAGTTATGTTAAATTGTTTTCCAAGATACAGTGAAGTTCACAAATTTAATCTCCCTGAACTACTGCATTTGCACTAACGAAGATGATCCTTGACCATCTACTGAATTAACAGTGATAAAAGCTATCGAATTTGTGCCGTGTAGTATTACAAATGGGTCTGTCAACGGTACGGGTTTCGGCTAAGCCCGATCCGAACCCGCTCTATTGACCTGACCCGGTTACCATTAGGGTTGGGTACGATTTTATCAAAACCCGGTCCGGTTAGGACCCGATTCAATTATTAGTTTTTCATCGTATCGAAACATAAATACGTATGTTATTTGTTTATCATTTTATTTGTTTGCATGTAGATATTTTTGCATACTTTTGTTGTGAAGTTTACTGAATCAATTTGTATGTCAACATGGTCTGTGTATAAATTTTACAAAAATTGCAAGTTTAAAATATAATTTAACAAAAATATTATGAGTTGGATATAATGGTATTATCCGGCAGGCTTAAAAAGCCTGACGGGCCAGACTCGGGTATTGATTTTGAAATATCCTGCGGGTTCAGACCGATTTCGGGTTTTGATTATTGTAATCGGACTTGAGTTCGGATTTTAAGATATCCGGATCGAACCCGGCTCGTTGACAGTCCTAACTACAAATCCAATATATTATTTGTTTTTGTATTTTAAAGTACAAAATTTAGAACTTTTCTGGATGAATTCGATATAGAAGGGAGGCCTTTATAGGTAGAGAAGAGATACATCTACCAACGAAGAGTCATAATCATTTCTTCGAAATTCGAACAAGAAGAGCCACAATCATTTCTTGGGAATTTGAGAAAATGTATGTAACTTTTCAATGGTCTATTGACAAACCTTTGTAAATCTGTCGACTGACTTGACGGTGTAAGTGTCTTTACATATTAGAACACCTTTGAAGTATTCTAGATGAGTTTCAATATTCATGCCCCTTTGAACAAACGCTTCTATCGACCGAAAAAATATGATCGTTTCATAGGAGTCGAATTTGAACTGTTATATTCATAGAAATATTTTCTTGAACCGAACACAATCCTCACTCGGCCAATCGGATGGTGGCGATGTGCACACATGTGGGTTAACATGCATGACTCATCTACTCAATATAAGAGAATTAAAATATTTGAATTCCAAAAGGGTCCAACATTTCCCTTGTGAATGCTATATTTAAGTAGAATGCATATCATGTTAGGTCTCGTGACACAACACTGACCTTATTCTTGTACAGTGAAAGAGTCATATCATACTACTTTAGATATACAAACTACATAACAAAGTAATATCTGCTTGTGTAATGAATTTAGTCTCAAACTTTTATATGCAACGTGCCTAAGTAATACCTTCATTGAGAATAATAATCAATAATATAATCCCAACAATCCATGGTTCTCTCCTATAGTTGCTTAGAAGCTAACATGCTCTTCTGCATATCATATGTTGGATCGGGTGCATCAACAAGCGGGATTTAATGGGAAAAATTTTAAAAAATTTCTTTTAATTCATTATGCACTAGATATTTTATAATGCTATCTTGAATAATGTTTTACCATTAAATCATATATAATATTTTACATGATGAATTTGATTTGAATTTAAGTTCTATATATTATATTACCATTATAATTTAATATTAATTTGATTTACAAGATTTTATTTATTCAAAATAATATTTAACGAAATAATTTGATTGGAAATTTGACTTATATAGTGGAGCTACCGAAGAAGATGGCAGAGTCCATAACGTGTTTCATATGTCACATTTGCAAAAACGTGTACACGATCTGACGACTGTAATTGCACCTAGTTGGTTGGAGGAGATAGAGTTTGATTCTGAGCCAAGTTCATCTTATGGTCCAACCCGTATTGTGGAATGTGGGGTGAAACAACTTAGAAATAAGGCAGTGAAATTAGTTATAATGCAATAGGGAAACGACCGGTAGAGAGTACATGGGAGCCTGAAGAGAAGATGAGGGTTACTCATCCGCAACACTTTTTCGGTACGTTTCCCGATTTGATTTGATTTGGTTTCCTTAGTTAAATTATTTTAGGATTAGGATTTGGATTCTATGGATGAATTGGTGGTTAGATTTTATATATGTTGATACTAAATTTGCATTCATATATATATATATATATGCATGCTTATATTAGGATGTTGTGCATCACGCTTAATATGTCATCTCATCGCATTCATATACCCCGAAATTTTATAAATATTTAATTAAAAATTAATAATAGAATAATGTGAAAATAATTGAATTTAAGAATTAATTGAATTAATTAAAAATAAGAAGTGGCAAAATGGTCTTTTTTCAAAAGTTAAAATTTGACAATGAAACCGGTACCATTGCGACCGCCTTGTTTTTTGACTCGCGTAGTTTTTTTTTACCTCATTTGGAGTTTGTATAAAGGAGTCATGGTTGAAATAGCATCGAGTCAAATGGCAGCCAAAGCTAGGGTTGGGATTGAATTTGAAATTAAGCGGACAAATGGTTTCCCTCCTACCGTTAAGAAACTAATACGCATACCATATCTCATTTCAGAAATAAACCGATCATCCTTTCTTCGTCCACCATCTTTCATTCAAACTATCTAAGATCAAATTCAAATATATCACTCAAAACTCCATCGAATCAAACGAGATCCAAAGTGTTGTGAAGCTATCAAATAAGGTTACACACCAGCAGCGATTTTGGAGGCAGAAATCTGAATTGAGAAGATGTAGCAGACCAGATAACGAGGATATTAACATAAATAGGTGTTTCGGTTAGTGATTTGTGCTCTCTTCTATATATAATGCAACCATGATCTTATAGTTATGATATATTGGTTAAAATAGAGTAGATAAACACATGTAAACATCTACAATATGATTAACTTGGGATTTAGGAGGAATTTGGCTAATAATAGTACTTAGAAACCAGGTAAGGTTAGAATATAGTAATTTGATGATTATAAATTGAAGTTGATGAACAAATGATGAAACTGAACTTGGAAATGAAGGACTAGGATTTAAGTACATTCTCAGACAACCGAAGGTGGAACAGAGGTAGTCGAAAACGGAAACTACCATTTTTCGAAATCTAAAACTGCCAGGAACCGTGTACACTAGTCCATTAGTGGGTGGAACCGAGGCACCGATGGCCATGTTTGGGCACAGGTTGAACCTAAACCCAGAAGGGCCTGTATAAATAAATAGTGAACTAATCGACTCTTGCTTCTCTTCGTTATGGAAAGTGACATGAGGCTAGTGATGATGCGAATGATGGTACTATAGAGTGAATGAATTTTATTTGAAGTGAATATATACGTAGTTGTGATACGAGAATGGGATACGATGATAGATGCAGACGTGAACATGTATGGGGCATAGGTAGACTGCCCAAAGTGTGTATACGGATACAATTGACGTCATGTGGCACAAGTATGTGGTTCAGGCACGACGTTGCTCTCCTGTAGTGCTTTGGCAGGCCAAGTTGAGGATGTGGATGTTAAGAGACCCTATAGGCTACAAGCGGACCAGGGAGTGAGTCCAGTTAGGTAGCATGAGGACAATAGGCTTTCCTGTAGGCTACATGTGGTGTAGGGAAGTGAGTACAATACGCGATTGCGTGACGGTGGACAATAGGCGACCTTACAGGGCATGAGGCCGGACCAAGAAAATGAGTCTACATAGATATGATGTGATATGATTAGATGTACATGATAGTTAAGTATGAAGTGGTGACGGAATGTGTGGTGGCCAAGTGTTAGACACATGTCATGTTATTGTATTATTTTTGTAGTATATATAGAGTAGAGTATGACTCATTCACCAGACTTACGTTTGATCCACTCCAATATTTTTTTATACATATATTTAGGTTGATGGAGTATAGTGATGAGATGGTATCAAAGATAGAGATTTATTTATGTATTATATTTACGGTGTATATTGATGTTGTACTTGGATTTGATTTTGTGCATGGGTTGGATTGTACTTGTATTATTCAGACATACATATTCGACATTTTAGGCATGTTCTAGTGATGTGATTATGGTAACTTTTTATGTATTATATTTTATTTCCTTCCACTGTGAGACTCTAAAAGTAGTTATTAGATGGTATTAGCTAGAACTATATCTAATATTTATGTGTTTGTATATGCTTATTTTATCTCAACCTCAACGACTTGTCCTTTCGGTTCCCGAGTTATCGACGTCGGTTTGGACGTTTGATCTGGAGCCCAAAGGATATGTTGTTACAATATTTTTATATATATATGTATGTATATGTATATGGATATATATATATATACACACACATACATACACACACATATATATATCTGTGTGTGTATGTATGTGTATATATATACGTATATCATATACATCTATGTATGTATGTACGTTGCATACATACATGAATTATTTATATATTTTTGGAAGTTTTACATACATGTCTATGTGCCATTATTTTGCATTCACATGAGGACCACATTAATTGCATAATTACCACTTTCTATATTCATGACACATGTTTGATTTAATGGATGCGTATTGTCTATGTATGTTATTGTTGTTATATATTGTTATTAATAGAGTTAGGGGTATGCTCTATGTAATTCGTTACATATATCTAACTCCTTGACCATTCGAAATAAAGGTGTTTTCTTTCTACTATATACTTAATATAATGTGTAATATTAATTAATTTAATTAAAAGTATATTTAATAGAAAATCCATAAATGGTATGTTTTATGATTGTAGTTACAAAGTGTTGTAACCGTGAGTAATTTATCACAATAAAAATAACTATACCATTTTAAATGTTCCTAGTCAAGATGCATTGAGACTGGATATCGATGTATCCATTGGGACTAGAGTAACACTACAAGAAAAACAGTCTTTTATAGCGGCATATAGCCGCTATTAAACCCAACTATAGCGGTTTGATAAATGCTGTATATCGACATGTTATAAAAGAGAATTGCACATTTATAACAGAAAAAAAAACCGCTATAAAAGAGCATGATTTCATAGCATAAAATAGCCGCTATAAAATAGTTATTCTATAGCGCCTATTTCGCGCTATATATCAACATGTTTATAGTATATTCTACATCCATTTACAACATATATATACCGCTATAAAATGTGTAGATACAATAACGCCTATTTGCTGCTATCATTTGACTGTAACCTCATACATTGCATTCTCTTTTATAACACTTAAGTCATATAGTTATAACGCCTTTTAGGAGCTATGCTTTATTTTACTATATATTTGATGTACCCCACTATTACATTTTAATACTAACAATCAAAATGAATCTTCTTTAAATAGATAACAATTTGAACAATGTATGAATGAAAAAATATAATAATCGACAAATGTAACGCATATTCATGATAACAAAATAAAGTATCGACTAACAACAAATAAGTTCAATACATAAGTTACCAAATTCAATACATATTCATGATAACAAAAGACAACGTAGTTCAAAATTAACGTCTACAAGTACCAAATGCATCACTAAGAACTTGAACTGCTCAAAGCCTTTCTTCATGCATGTCTTCAGTCATTGGTAGTACTTCTTGAAAATTCAGAACAATTTGAAAATAATTATATAAAACTGTGATGAATGAGTAATTTCACATGAAAAAAGGAACAGAAGTCGGTGTTATAGCTTGAAGATCGTGCTATAGGGATTAGGTGTCATTGTGTATGGGTCAGTAGTGTATTAATCCGCTGGACTGAAGCCAAAATAAGATCATCCATTGCAAAAAATGAATAGATCTATATCATAAACACAGTACAGAACATGTATTGACGAGTGAAAAAAGAGTAAAAACGGGTACAATGGGAAAATATAGAATCGAGGGATGTGTGGGGAAAAAATCAGGCTTGGCACTCCAAAATAGCGGGCAAACTTAAATGAATACCTATGTAAAACAGACACGAAAATGATGCTAAAACAACAACTAAAACAACAATTAAAGGTGCATAACCGGGACATGTACATGCTGAGAGAACAAGAAGGCCTACCACAGTTACTGCATGGCAGAGAAGGGCTAACTCAATGAGGCACCTGAACTGAAATGTCGTTACAAATACCTGCAATTGGCAATAATTTCGTCCATCGACCCTTTGGAAATCCCTCGTTTGACCTAATAATAACCACTCATTTTCTGGTCACGGTCATACTGATCAATAACCTTAAGCTTCGAGTCCATCTTAGAATGGAAGTACTTTACCATTAACATTGTATAACACGAACCCATTACAGTTCATTTTGGGCAACGTGGCTTCCAGTCACTACCAAGTTGAAATAACCTCAATATAAAACCGAAATGATGCTCCACTCACATGCTTCACGTCAACTTCTTCTTCCTTGCTGTTACCTTTCATTATTTATCCATAACCGCTCTCCTCTAATCTCCCATCATCCAACTTCACCCTTAAACGACGAGACTACCTTGCCGCCTACCAACCGTGATCCAATACTCAATGAGGACATAGAAGCCACTGCAAAGTATCTATAGTTTGCATTTATACGTTTTCACCGCCTTAACCCTTTCAGGTCTGCTCTCTTGGGTTCTAGAGCAGATTCTATTTGCCGTAGTATGGATCTGTTCCATTGTTGCTTCATAAATATGGTTCATATGATGCTTTCATTGTTTCGACCTTCTTTCCTTACCATCAACCTAAAATCCACTGCTACCCTCCTATTACACAAACTCACGTCTCCACCGAACTCAGACAAACATCACAGTGTTACAATAAGAAGTGACAACAGGAAATGATAATAATTCTTCTGATAACAGTAACATGGGAAAATGAAAAATATTTACCTCATACATGCAGACAAAAATTAATACAACTGAAGACACTCCATTTGAATTCAAAGCTACAGCTCCAGAAGAGGTAACTTCAATCTTGCATGGTCTAATTTAGTCTCACAAATCAAGCCGAAAGAAAGAAAAAGTAAGAGGAGCAAGGTGAGTTATCCTTCAGTAACTATGAAACTAGGAGAGCTACTTCTATCGATAATTAATATGTCGTTCCTCATACGATACTTAAGGGAAATGATTTTCCTAAGAAGAAAATATGATGTTATTGAGCACATAATAGGTTAAAAACCTCAAGGATGTGTTTTATTGAGCATCAGCTAAATAATGACCTTATTCTTACATCTACATCTTCTGGAGCATCGACAAAAGTAGAATAATGATGTTATAGGATCCTAAAATATGGAACATCGACATCTTTTCTAATGAGTGTTGAAAAATAGTAATGGTCTTAATAGTAACGGCCAACAAAGATACTGTTCGGAATATTGATCACCTTAAAATCGTGATAATATAAATATTGAATGGTCAAGGGAAGGAATCCAAATCTTATCATCGTTTTAGTTACCATATATAAACAGTTGGGCCCATAAGACGGAAACAACATTACATTGCATGTGAACAAATTGGTAAGAAGCCCTCGTGTTGCCTTTCATTTATTAATTTGTCCGTCCCTACTTCCCACTCTGTCGAGTCTTCTGAAGATTTCTGTTTGCTTGTTGCTCTTTACTGCTTGATCGTAAAACTTTTACAATTTCAAAGTCCTTGCATGTCAGACGAAATGACGATAGCCACTGTACGTTAGAATGCAATAATAAATTGTTGATTAAAGGTTCTTTTTCCTTAACGTCTTTAAGTGAGGGTGCAATGAAATACGTAGCATTGGAGCCATGCATTTGACCTGAGCAATTAGGAATATAATGGATGGAAAGGTAGGAGTAAGTTGTTTGCATGCCTTAAAAACTTTTGGATGGTAATTAATGTAAGCAACCAAAACGATTGTACGTAAATGATTGACAAAAAAAGGCAAAAGGAAGGAAAACAGGTACTAATTATTGAAAACTTCCCTCTTCTAGTTATTAAGGAACAAACCTTATAATAGGGCCCAACCCCTCCCGAGCAAGCATAGTTTTGGCAACATGAAGAGCTGATCCCTGCCCTAACTGGATCCTAACCTGATAGAATCAAAAAGTATATAATGAAATGTACTTTTGACATAAGGGATATTGGAATGCAGTGATGCAAATTTGATGCAAGGTCAAAATTAGCTTTGATGGAAAGTGCAATGAAAGAGGTACAAATTTGAAACAATTCCAGTTACCTGAATGAATAATGATTCAAAGCTATAAAATATTCAAAATTGGTAGGTTTATATCAAAACTACGAAAATTCAATCTGGGCTATATCACATATTAACTTCATCCAACCCAGACACCTATTTCCAAAGATAAAGAAAGATTTTTCCTACATTATAGTAATACTTTTTTCTCCTTTTAGAATTTTAAAGATGTATTTCTTGACTATGTCTTACTATATGTTTGGACCAAATAGCAGAGAGTAGAATTTACATAGAAAAGTTGGTACAACATAATTTCACCAAAATATTTCATTGCTTTTCAAATTCACTCCATCTTCCTACCATTTTCCATTTACAATATAAGCAAAATAATCAGAAGATGATCTATTTGTCGATTAAACACATTAAATGAACGCAACCACGTATTTGACTTATCAAGCAAGTCAAATATGTAACCAAAAACCAAATCATTAGAAAATGAGATAACAAAAAATTAGACCTTGACAATGTCAATAGGTTGGATAGCGACGGTAGCAAGCATACCGGCAGAGTCACCATTAGCAAACAACTTTACTAGGTTCCAAATGCCAGTATGAGAGTTTGCGCTTATATAATTAAACATCCAATTTTTTGCTACATCCATTTGAATATTATTTACATCACTTAGACATGAAGTTAATTAGTTTTAGGCCATATATGAAGGGTGAAAAAAGCTAATTAGTTTTAAATAATCTGAAATTTGATGGCCAGTTAACAAGAGAACAAAATCCCAGAAATTATACATTATGTATAGCATTTTCAGCCATATAGCATTATATTCGTATAGAAAAGTTGACAGTTTTCAACAAGATCTTTAAAAAAACTGCAATTTCAAATTCAATAAGCATAAACAAGTGGATGTCAAAGAT
Organism: Allium fistulosum; assembly: GCA_030737815.1. Taxonomy (NCBI): domain Eukaryota; kingdom Viridiplantae; phylum Streptophyta; class Magnoliopsida; order Asparagales; family Amaryllidaceae; genus Allium; species Allium fistulosum. Next base: position 1,282,978,429 of record CM060903.1, on the reverse strand, counting down.
TTTCTAAGCATATTTGTAGTTATAAAATAAATAAAAAACCAAAATATCGAAAATAAAGCATGTATCAACAGAACAAGTAACAAGGTTTGCTTGTGTTGCAAACATCAAGTTAAATTATCATTTAGATTCAAGACATTTATGAGATATGTTTACTGAAGCAAGGAACTATAACCATAAAACTCCATATGCAGCACATAAGAAAGCAAAGTATAAAAAAAGATATAAGAAAATTCATAAATAAAGTCTAAAAGCCTTCAAATATCGAACGCAAAACACCAATCGTGTCATGAAACTTCTCTATTTTAGTCATCTAAAATTTTGCTTTTCGGACCCTTGTTGATATTTTCAAATAAAAATATGTTGTCCCCAAAGATATATTAGATACCTAGATGCATAAAATTGCAATAATGAGGTTGTGTTCTCATTTAAGAGTAGTAAGTTTGAAATGAGCATAACTCAAAGAATAAATGATTAGTTCGATAACAGCAGTTACAAATGCGAAATAGTCCTTATAGGAAAAACTCAACTGATTTCCTTTTATGCGTATAGGATACACTAAAATATCCACCTGTTGAAAACAATACAGTGAGAAAGCATCAATAATATTCACAACCTTCTTTTACCTTAGTCGTAGATGTTGCGGATGTGCTGCATTTCACGGTGATGCACCGGGAAATTTAATTTCTTGGTTTGGTTTTTATGGACCATATTAGATTGTTGACTTTGCCAATGTCTGTGCCATTCTTCACTTAGTAGGGAGGGTATGAGGTAAAATTTAAAACACATTATTTGTCAATAACACAATATATTATCTTATAACATGGACTAAATCTTCTAATTCCTAACCATTCAGTAACACAATATATTATCTTATAACATAGACTAAACCTTCTGATTGCTAACCATAAATTTTTATCTATCATTTCATTTTATTCTGATGATTCATCAGATGTACAGCCAACCAATATTTGCATATTCATAGCCAATATTTATCAACCTAAACAGCTTCACATGCTCTATAACAATGGCCATATACTTTCTTTCAATAACGACATTGTAGCACATAGACATATTAAAATTATATCAAGATACTATCACTGGCCTCAGTTATAACTAATAATTTTCAACTGCTAGGTGAAAATAGTTAGATGTTGAAAATTTAATGCGAGTTGATGCCTGCACTTAGCTAAAGAAGTGCTTGACTCAATGAATTTGGTCTGGAGGTCAACTAATTAATAAAGTAATGCCAAAAGTGGAAACCGTCTCCTTTTAGCTTAAAGGACACATACATATATTTATTCAAATTACGTCTTATACATAGTTATCATTTGCTTTTGTGCTCTACCAAATACATTCGTAATTTGGTTGCTTATGCCTTGATTTGGTTGAGAGTGTATATTGCATTCTATGAGTTTCGAACTCTAAAAGCAATACAAGACTATAGATATTTGATCTATATACTGTGGCCTATAAGTGTTATATGGGGAACGGTAATATTTCGTAATGTACGATACTTCAATGAAGGTAAGTCATTTGAAATAAGCCAATAAACAGTACTGTGAGATCGAGTATTCAATTTGATTGATTACAAAAGGATAATATTGTGTTCAATGTAACACTAGACTAAAATTACAAGACAGATCTAAGATTTTAAACACTGAAATGTCAGTTTGATCAGTTTTGCATGAAGTGCATCATAGTTGATATCCTTAAATGTTAAGGATGATCAAATGCATCTTTGTAAAGAGTTCGTTATGATGTTGTAGAAAGGGTTTTCTTTTGAATGGTTCGACCATTTAAAAAGAAAAAGGAATTTACAAGAGTATATATAATTTAAGGTATAGTTGGGATGAAGAGAGTGAATAATCACTTCTACATCATAAAGAAACATCAGAAACAAGAATTGTAATAATAATTGATACTTAGCATGGATTGAGAAATACGATATCTATTCTGAAATGTATTTTCATATAAAAAATTATTTTCTATGAGGTTTATTTCTTTAAATTGAAGATAATTGATCAAAGAACTTTCCTGCAACCACTTGGAATTTTGGTCATTTGATTTTGAATATTTAATTAATTTTAAATATTAAAATATTGGTTTAAAAAGGTTTAATAATTTGAATTCAAATATTTGGATTATTTTATATCTGAAATTCAAATATAAGGATTGTTTAAAATATTTGAATTGTGAATTTATAATTAAATGTCAATGTAATTGATTTAATGGTTTTGTTTAACTCCTTTTAAATTATAAATAGTAATAAGGAATTCAATTTGTAAATTTATTTACAGTAATAAATGATTCAAACAAATAATCAGGAAATTTATTTTTATTTTTAAGACTCGATTTTTATTGACGTATTGTTAATTTAATTTATCATATTTTTTCATAATTTTTAATTTGGAAAATCTTTAAATTTTCATTTGACGATTTATCATCAAACTATAGTGTTTTTGGAATTTTTCAGAATCTAATAACCACAATATATTATTTTTGGTTTACAGTTGTGCTGTTGTTCTGAATGCTATCATATTTTTGTTTTACCTTTTGGAGCCCATACGCGGACAAAAAGCTGTATGGCGAAATGCCGAAAAAATTGAATTGTAACCCTAACTCAAAACATTTCCTACGTTCAAAAATGAAAAAAGCGGACATTCTGACCTTTTTTCCAAAATTTCAAATCAATTCAAACAAAAATCAAATAAATATAAAAATGTGATCTTTGTATTTAGTAGTGTGTGATCTATCACTGGGCATGAATTAGACGAGGTGGGTTAGCCATTTTTAGGCTTGGCAGTTTTAGAAACATGAGCAAATCAGATTATGGTTTGGGATTTTGGCTAATCTAGTCATTGATTGTCGAAACGAAGTTGATATTTGAGTTCGGGGAGTGGAGTGGCACTTGCGACCGAATTTTGGTGACTCGTGGTGGAGGTTTGAGGGTTGCATTCCCTGGTACGTCCGGCTGTTAGTGTGGGATGTCATGATTTTTAGTAGTGGCCGAGTTGGAGGACTTTGGTGAAGGGAGGTGGAGCTCGGGAAGAGGAGATCAATGGTGGTGACGACGTGGAGGATAGTGGACCAGAGAAGGAGGATTTGGCAATCAAAAGGGCGGTCATGATGGAAGGAATGCTATGGAAATAAGCGATAGTTTGAAATTGTGGAAGAAGGATTAAAAATTGATTCGGTAATTTGTTTTTTTAAGTGTAACTAGTAAGTTAAAATATAATTTATAAAATCGGTAACTTATAAATGTAATAGCTTTCTCATACGAGGTCCAATCGAGATGAAACTTTTTGTGTTGCACTCGTAATGGCGAAAGCTTTGCGATGGAACTAGTTTGGTTGAATTTGGAACAAGTTGAAATTTGAACTAAAATCGGACGTCGTTCGATTTTAGTTCAAACCGAAACGCTTCGGCGCCAATTGAAATTTCGGTGAGTATAACTCACCTTTTTGGTTAATCGGTATATTTTAATAGATTAAAATTTTCTGTTTGTGTTTGGTTGAAATTATTGGCTGATTGGTTAAAAATATTTGCTTTGAAAAGTGATTAACATTTAATTGAAAAGCAGGGAATTTTATTGAGAAATTCGGATTTATCACCGTAGTAATTTAAATTTCTAGTTATATATTCATGTTGATTTTATTTTAGTTATAACACTGTTATATGGATTGTTAATTGCTGAATCTTGATTGTTTAGCACTACTAGTTATGACATTGTTATATGTTCAAAACTTAACCCCTATAGTGATAAAAATCAATAACAATATTGGTTAAGTGTGTGGCGGCTATTGGCCTCGATTTAGTATTTTAAAAATACTATTAATTGCCGTTCGACTTAAAAATGGTTTTGATTCAGAGAATGATTTTAAATCTGATTTTTGGTTTCTTGGAATATTTTATTTAAATGGATTTTTTACTTCTATTTTACTCCAACCCCTTTTTATTTGTCTTTTCCAAATCATTTAGAAATGTTTTTAAAGTTGTTTAAATATTATTTGATAATTTTTTAAAAGTTGTTTATTTATATTTAATATTGTTGAAAGGTTATTTATCAATGTTTCAATATTGTGAAAAGTTATTTATTTTAAATAATAAATATTGTTTGAAGATAATAATTGTTATTTATTGATAATGTTTTAGAATTTATAATAGTGATTTATTAATAACATTTTGGAACTAATAATAATAATTTATCGATATGTTTTAAAAGTTAATTATTATTTATTATAATAATGTTTGAAGTTTAATTATTATTGTTTTATTAGTAATATTTGAAATTATGAACTATTATATTTATAATGTTTTGAAGTTAATAATTATTATAAATGTTTTGTTGTTAATAGTTATTATTATATAATGATGTTTTGAAGTAAATAATTATTATTTATTTATACCGTTTTGATGTTATTAATTATTATATTAATAATGTTTTAGAGTTAATAAAATATTTTATTAATGATGATAAAAAGTTAATTTATTATTTATTTAGGATTTTTAAAGTAAATTAATTTATCTGATTAATTATATTTATAAATAATAAATTGATTTATAAAAGGAATCTCATTTAATAAAAGAGATTTATTAAAAAAAAAATTGAAAATGAGGCTTAGATTTATAAGAATCTTTAAATGGCTTTATAAAGGGATTTTAGAAAAGATTTTTATAAAGTAATTTTATAAGGAATTTTTATAAAAGATCTTTGTAAAGGAGTTTTACAAAAGAATAAAGTTTTATAAATGGATTTGCAGATTTATAAATGGAGTTTTATAAATAGTTTTATGGAGTTATAAAAGAGCTTTATAAATGGTTTTAGGAATTTATAAAAAAAGTTTTATAATTTGTTTTAGGAGATTTATAAAAGTGTTTTATAATGTGTTTTAGAGATTTATAAAAGGAGTTTTATAAATAATTTTAGAGTTGTATAGAAAAGGTAATTTATAAAAGAAGGTGAGATAATTTCAAAAAACGATCTTTAAATAATTTTGGTGATATGGAAAACATCTTTCCATACTTAACAGCAAAAGGAAATCTTTGTTAGTGTTCGTGAATACACTTATACCATTGAAATAAGTATATGGATATTTTCCAAGTATTAAGAGTAGTTTTGTGCATATATCTTTTTGTAAAGATATTTAAATCAAGCATTTATGAAGAGGTTAAATAAATGATTTATTTAAAAGGGGCTTAATGGATTTCTTATGCGCTTAACCAATGTTGGTTTCCCTATGGAAATAAATCCCCGATTTGGTTGATGCTTGTTTGTTATTTGATAGTTAACTAATCGACTATCAAACTTGGCCAGTTTTAGATTATCGTTATCGGTTTGGAGAGATGGGGTTTGGATATATTATTCGAAAACCACTTCGAACCGGCATAAGCGTTCGAATTGGAACATCTTGATGATGATTGAAGACGGAGCTTTTAAAGTGCAAGAGCTACATGCTACTAATCCCGAGGGTGATTCCAAAATGGATGTAGTAGAAGTAGTGCCTTTGGTTTCATTCAGATCCAGAACGAACTTGTATGGATGAATGCTGGCATTGCATTTCTGCCTGGAGGACAATATTAGCATTCCAAAATGGATTGATATATAAAAAGGTAATCGTAGCCTCAAGCCTCGTCAACCGGTAAATGACTAAAGTAGGTACATGCAGCAGGGCTAAGTGGGTCGCTCTCATTAGGGTATGATCATTCCATATCTGGTGTCGATATTTATGTATGCTTTGGGGCCCATTATGGTTGTTTATCAATCATTGGGTGATCATATTCGGCACTATCTGGTAAGGGGTAGGGCCGGTCCTGAGTAGCAGAGGTACAATGGGTTGCAGCCTCCTATACATTTTATCTAAAGGTGTACGAATTCGATGGGTAGACCCTTACCTTTTCATAATTGGAATCCATTTTCCAATACGAGCATTTAGACTTGACTGTATACCTATTATGCTGGAATTTAATTAACGTAAAAATTTCGGCCATGACTCAATATTTATTTTAAACCATAGACATTATTATAATATCAGAGGATTTCCTATAGAAATATTTTGGTTATCTTAAGGTAAAAGCTCGTCCGTGTTTATGTGTGGCGTGGTCTTATGAGATACCTTTATTTTCAAAAGATTTTTATAACATTAAAATTCAATTGAGGTGTGTTTCTCATGCTGGTTTACTAGACTGATCTGGGTGTTATTTTATTATAATACTCGAGTCAGACCGAATATATTTTCCACATTAGCTTTGGATGCATTGGAGCTCAGGAGACGAGCTGAAGGCCGAAGTCGTATCTACGTATTTCATTGTGTGTCGCTGCATGGCTTGTTGTATTTATCGAAAATTGTAAGGACAGATTATTATAACAGTCCAAGTAGATGATAAGCTAGTACTCTGATGGATGTATGTATATAAAAGTTTTTCTTTTGTAAAGATCATCGGTATATTATAGATTACTCGTTGCATTGTGAGATTATGTGTTCTTTAGTTTCTTCTTGTTTTCTTTCTTCTTTCTTTCCCCTAACAATATGTCTTTCTGGCACTTGGTTGATCGACAAGTGAATACCGTGGATGCATTAGTGTCGACTTCTAAAGGTCGAAAAAGGCAAGTCATTACATTTCCATTGTAAACTAGTTGCAGTAATGAAATAAATAATTTATATTAAGTGAATGATGGACCTTCGAATTTAGTACGCTATTATAGTAATGGCAGAAATAGTAGGAGCATGCCATGTAGCACTTATTGATAGTATCAAGTTACGTAAATTGTTTTCGTAAAACACACAGAACATTATTTTTGAAATAATAACTATTTTCGACGTCAACTAAAAAATATACATAGTTATATTTCAATGAGAATTTTATGAATATTCATTATGAAATAAAACTATAATATGATATTTGTTTTCACAACAAAAATGATGCATTGGAAAATATTGAAGCATCTAAAATTATTTACTATTATTTTGGAATTATAGGCTAAGCCGTAGTTTTGAGAAATAATTTTATTATATGATTATGAATCATATGATACATGTTGATCATATCTTAAGAAAGTATGGGGTCTTCAACCATTTAGTGGGAGCATCCTAAGAGTTGATGAACTCTTTGGATTGGAGCATATAGTTATATGCAATCGTTAGTCTATTAATACCAAAATGGTTCCACGTATTTCGTCATATTCACCGATGAGTTATCTTAAACATGGACATGTGTATATGATATGCATGTATAAGTATGAGATAAGCTCATAGAATATTAAAAGGAAGTAAATAATATAATATGTGACAAAAATGATTCGATTTGATTGATTAGGTGAGTATACTGGAAAGAGTTCTGTATGTACCTATTATGAATTAAGATTCAATCTCAAAGGTCACTCTCCCCTGAAATACATAATGATGTATTGATAAGGAGTAATCGAACTTTGTTGGACAAAGCACGATTAATGATGAGTGAATTTGAGTTAAATTATTTCTATATGGTGCATACTTAAGAGTAGTGCACAAGGTTAAAATTAAATCATCCAAAGAATAGTTTACAAAACCATACGAAATATAAGTTTATAAGAAAATCCTACATATCCTAGGCCAAGGAGTTGGCAGGCTATGCGAGTGGAAAGACTGCATGTAATAATTGTAAGAAATGGATCTTGTATGAATCATCCCTAGAGAATTTTGGAAATGATAGTCATTAGATGACTAATTATGTTGTGAATATAAATATATTGTAAACTAATGCAAAATTAGTTTTATAAAAAGAAATTCATAAAATATTTATGAATGTGCATTCCAATGCACTTAGAAACAAATGTTGTTTCAAGAAATCCCTACTTCATAGTGAAGTAATTTCTTTAAGAAATTATTGGTGGTAAAATGGAATTGAATATGATCCAAAGATAAAACTAATTACATGAGGTGAAATGAATTTAACTAACCTAAACGAACACATTGCATTAGAGAGTATTGTCGCATATTGAAGAGAAAATATGAATTTCTTGTCAATGTCAAAAATATACAATCCTCGGTTGTTTAATTAAACCATTGAGAGTATCGAATCTATGATATGGTATGATGCGCAAATCCAAAAGAATTCCAAGTATGTTATCAAAATATGATTTTGGTAGTCATAACTGAAGGGATGTGATCCATCAGTCGTGATTGTGTCTTTATAAGCAAGACTACTGCAGTTGGAATTAAATGAGCAGTCCTGATAAGAATAATCTCGTAAATTTCAAATGTTGAAATAAACGTAATAGATTCACCATTTGATGTGCTCAAGTAGGTTCGGATTTTACTCATAAAATTATCGCTTAGTATGACTTTATGTATTCGTACGTATGTGTTGAAACAAAAATTCTAAATAATGATTTAGAGAATACGGTTTTACACATAATAACCAAAGTGTCTCGAAGTTAATGGGAGCAATATTGGTTTTATGAGTTTTTGGATATGATCCAAGAACAAATATGAAAGTATCATTCAATGGGCATCAAAATTGAACAACTGTTTTGGTAAGAATATCAGATAGTTTGATTGTCAATCAGAATATAGAGGAAGCATGTGCTCGAAATAAAGAAAGTTAAAAAAGGTATATAGATATTTGTAAACCATAAGTAAACAACACCCCATTGATTGTTAACGATGTATTTGTGCATAAATCAGCTTTAAGTTGGTTTAATACTCAACGTTGGGTATGTGAATGATGTCTTTTATAGTAAGTATAAAAGATATTGGGAATCTCTCAAACCGATATGCAAGGACACCCTATTAAAATGTTTAATACAGAACATTTAAGATGGATTCCTTAGGCATTGGCAATAAAAATTATCATACATGTCATGTTGTCTGCGATATCGTGGTTTTTTTTATGTATTTGATACATGAAGCAAATATCAAATTCAATTTAATATTACTAAATGATTGTTTGTAGTGTTCCCATGTATTTACGAAACACTAGAGAATTGTTTACATAAACAATGAACTCCTTATGAAGGAGTGTTCAGACTCAAATTTTCATAAGTGATATTGAGTATTACAATAACTAAATTCAAGTCAAGAATTTTTAAGTTGGAAATGTTCCAAATGAAAGACTATGGCCGATTCAATGAAAAAGGCTAAGTATATCGCCTTGAATAGCATCGCAATAAAAGCAATGTATATAAATATAAATGCACAAATTTATAACTGAGCTTAGGGTGGTTCCAAATATTGAGAATATCATAACATTGTTATATGATAATAATGTCACAATACAGTTCACAACAGAACTGTTCCACATGATAAAGGTAGTTTATCATAGTCAAGATAATTGAAACATAATAGCATACCGTTCACTGAGGGATCGACTGACCCAATTGGTTTTGATAAAACCGATTGGAGAAGTTGGAATAAGATTCCATAATTAACCCTAAGTGCAAGTGGAAGATTGATAGAGTTAGGGGTATGCCCTAGGGGCAATTATATAATTCGTTACATATATCTTACTCATTGACCAATCTTGTTCGAAGTAAAGGTGTTTTCTTCCTATTATATACTCGATATAATGTGTTATGTTAATTAATTAATTTAACTAAAAGTACATTTAATAGAAAATCCATAAATGGTATGTTTTGTGATTGTAGTTACAATGTGTTGTAATCGTGAGTTATTTATCATAATGAAAACAAATATACCATTTTAAATGTTCCTAGTCAAGATACATTGAGATTGGATATCGATATATACGTTTAGATTATAGTACATAACGCTCTTCAAATGTTGGACAGTGTATTACTCATGACTACTGGGGGCATACTGATAGTTATTGGATAATTATGGAGCGACTCACTTGATAGTTTCTGTTGGTTGATATAACTAAGGTCAAATAGAAAATATCCATTTGACTAATTTGCACGGTTCTCTCGACTTGAGAATACCGTCGATCTTCAATATGAAAGCCCCGCTTTCATTATAGTCAAATCATGGCATGTTGTCCATCGAGCGACTATAGTTAGGTTGAGTGGAATAATTGGAAGTGAAGCATTATTCAAGAAAGGATTCGTCTCGGTTATATGGGGTTATTATCACAGTCAACTCAAGTCAACTCAATATTAAAGTCTCTGGTCAGAGCATTTTGGTTAGTAATAATTGTTATTATTAAACCAAAGAATTTTTGTTTGGACTATAGAATTGAACATGGATTATATTGGAATTTTGACCATTATCAAATTCCGTAAGTCCAAAGTGATATTGTTTTGACGAAGAGAATTGGCGTAAATAAATATCATATCGGGTAACACTTGATAAAGTAAAATTGGATTTCAGTGAAATTAAGTAAGCGATAAATTTGGTCAAAATGTCACACCACCTACTAAATGACGTGTGAACATTAACATTTGAATAGTTTGATGTTAATTGCTGACCAAATTTACACCTGACAAGTCACACAGAATGATGAATTTCCTTCAGACCAAACGATTTAATTAGTTTAAAATTATTGTAAATTAATTAAATTAATTAATATCTATGAAATGTTAATTACAAAATTTTGAATATGATTTGAGGAGTAACTATTATAAATATTTAATAATAGTTATAAACATATCGATCGATATGTGATATCGATAAGAAATTAAATTAGATTTAATTAATAATATTTGTTTGGGCTAAAATAGGATGTTAGCCCATGATGATATGGTGATACTTCGACTGTTATGAAGGCTACAAGGTGGCTAAAAATAGAATAGAAGGGTTGTAAATGGATGACTCCGATTTAGCAAGAATTGGTATAAGATATGATTCATATCATTCTCTCTTTCATCCACTGTAAAAGGATCTCTAACCCTAATTGTTTAGATATTTTTTGGCCGCCACTATCTCTTCTATTGCTGGCCGATCACATCCCTAGAGCTTAAGAAAATTCAACTCAAATCAATTCAAAACAAGTATTATTTGATAGTCAAATGTCTATAGTTCAAGGATTAGCAGTCTGCCGAATCAAAAAGTTTTCAATGGACAAAGAGTTCATTATTACTAGGTGTGCGTCATGACATTAGTTTCAGGTATGTCTTTACTATATTATATTGCTTATAATCTAGGAATATTATTTTATTATACATATGCAGACATACATACATACATATAAATATATATATTTGTATGTATATTTGAAAATTTGTACACTTTATCGCAAAACCGATCATATACTTCTTTTATATGCCTCATCAAAATCTTACAACCCCCCTAACCTAAATATGTGTCTTGTAAGGGAAAATAACACTTATAAAGTTCATATATTAACTTACAAAGCAGGCCAAAATAAACTATAAAATAAGAAAGCAAAGAAAGTACAGCCCGCTTCATGTTGAAACCAGCTTATGCCCTTATACTACTTCAGATTTATCTTCTCCTCATAAACTCCAACTAAGTAAAAGTATCATTAACCCAAGTCTTTCAGTTCATCGCCCCACCTACGAAGAATCTCTAAGTTCCTGTTCGATCTCTCGGTCGTACTGCCATTATCAACTACCAGGTAAACCACCTCCCTCTCTATCTTCTTACATTCGGTTAAACTATCAGTCTTCCTACCATCAAAAATTCGCTTATTTCTTCTTGCCAGGTGAAATATACTATAGCCGTTAGTGCAGCGCACACAATATCGCGGACCGGTCCCTCTTCTGGAAGCTTGCGTGTAGTCGATTTGCTTCTACCTCCAACGTCGGTAAGGTATCAAGTGTTTGATCCAATTCTAATTTCATCGAACACCATATGAATGATGTAAAGGCGCACTAAAAAAATAAGTGATTTACAGTCTCGATCTCTTGTTCACATAATACACAAAGTCTATCTGCTGTTACCCCAAATTTATACAGCCTGTCCCTAAGCGATTTAGCATTTCCAAGTAGGTTATGAAAGACATTCGTTTGCAGTTTTTATTATGCCAAACCAATCTGGACCAGCTGTTAGCAGTACCTTTTCCCCTGATTTTGTCCCATGCTTTATGAAAACAAAACTGACCTCCATCCAGTGTTTTGAAAACCCGACCCAGCCTCGGTTCGACCTCGAATAACCCTGAACCTTGGATCATCACGGTTCGGAACTCAATCAGGCCTTAGTCATGCGTGAACCCCGATCGAACCTTCAAACCGGCGGTCCAACCATTAATTTTATCCGGTTGAACCGCGGTTCTTTTAATTTTTCCTATTTTCTCATCCTATAATTCTCTCTCATTTTCATCTTTTGTATTGTTTTGAAAAAAACAAGTAAATCTATATTTTAAAAATCATAATGGTACTAAAATCTAAACTACAAATTCCATCATTTGGCTCTTTGCCGCTGCAAACTCCTCTAATAGCACTATGCATAAAACCATGTTGCAGGTTCATGTTATTTTATTATTAATATGTAGGTGTCAACTATTATATACATGTTAACTTTAATGTGTGATTGAGGTTAAAACCATGATGAAATGTTCATGTTTATGTTATTGTGGTATTTATACGATGTTTTCAACTATTATATGTAAATTATTATCGGTCTGTATGTTTAAGATCATGTTATATGAGATATGTTGTGCTTGTGTTTGAGTAATAATATGTGTTTGGTATTTTTTATGACATGAGTCAATATCATGTATTAAACAACATGAGTTTATATTTTTCAATTTGGAATGTACAAATCGTTAAAAAAATAAAAATGCAAGGTTTCAGCGGTTCGACCGGTCCGACCATCAAAACCTTGAACCTTGAGATACAACGGTTCGACTTACGGTTCGGTTTTCAAAACATTGCCTCCATCACACCATTCATAATGATCTATGTTATTGTCAGCTGTAATTGTAGTTTCTCATACGAATGTTTAAATTTTTTTAGTTCCAGCATTTAAGTTAGGGTTTAGTTCATGACCTTGTATAATGGTATCTATTATAGTGTGCTAATCACCGATTAATTGAAACCTTTGAAAGCCCAGAATGTCAACTAGACACTTACAATTGATCCATGGTTCCATCCACATTAGTGTTGTTGAACTATCTGCTAGCACTCTATTAAAGAACTGCATACCACCTGTTCTCTATCTTAAGATAGACTTCCACGTACATGAAGAATTATTATCAATATACATAGACCAGAAAATTTTATTTCTACAATACCTGCTCTTTATCCATGCACTCAAGGGGTTAATTTTTTGTGAGTAGGTTCCACATTAGCTTGAGACATGCTGCTTTTTTGAGATCAGAAAATAGTTTTAATCCAATGCCTTCCTGGGCTTTAGGTTTGTAGAGAACAGTCCATGCCACCTTTTTTTAATTGCCCCCCTCCCCCCAAAAAGTCTAAACATGGAGCATTAATTTTCTCGAGAGTAAAATCTGGTATTTGATAAACAAATATCCAGTATAGAACGGTAGGAGTAATAACAATGTTCAAAATTCAGCTCTTCCGGCAAAGCTTAGATACTTAGTATCCCATCCTTGTAACTTTGTTTGAACTTTGTGAATTAGGTTTTGGTATTTAGAGTAATGAAGGTAAGAAGAGGGTAGTGGAACTCTAAGATAAGTGATAGGTAATATTCCTTCTTCAAACACTGGTCTTCTAGTAAAATCAGCCTTATTTTATGCAGTAGCACTAAAGTAGATTCTGGTCTTCATAACATTGACATTTGTGACGACCCGCCTTTTTCAAACAACTTAAGCTGATAATAAACCATCCTTGTCCAACTTAAACCGTTCATATTAGACAGATTATCAATTTGGGGTTTAAAAAAAATAGAATCAGATACAGAATCACACACAGAATAATACAGAATCTCGCAATGGAAATAATATACATAGTAGTTCATGAAGCTACTACACAAAATACATCAGAGTTTTAAACTTTAATTATACAATACTAGAGATACATAAAAGTTTACTGATACCAGCCAAAATGAACGTAAATAACTAATACTAGATAGAGTGGAGTCTTCGACCAAATCTTCGGCTCCCAAAATAAGCACTGCTCACACACTGCAATACTCAGGCTGACCCGAGCATAAAGTAAAACAATATACTCGAGTCAGGACTAGAAGTTCTCATGTAAGTAGTCCTACTCAAGTGAAATGTACAAAGTAACTCAAGATATGTTACTGGATTTTCCATCTCTTAAGGATCCGTCAAATTATCTATATATATAGTAGGATACATTATATATGTAATGTTTGTTAGGAAATCAAATCCATGGTTTTAATGACAACAACTATACAATGAAAATCAAATGTACATATATATGTATATATACAGGAACTTGCTAGAACAACATCACTAAAAAGACAAGAACAAGGCTCAAAGAACAATACAAGAGACTACAAGTCGATAAGATCAAAGAAGCAATAAGAAACATGCACAAAAAGGACATGCACAGTCTTCAGACGTCTGAGTGCACAAGTCAGACGTCTGAAAATATCCTCTGGAACAACAAAACAGACAAGACCAGATGTTCGGTAGATGCACCAAGACGTCTGGAAATTTGCACTGTACAAAAATTATATACTACCAGAGGTCTGATACAAACATCCAGACGTATGATTTCAAACTCAGATTTCAAAGAAGAACTTCAACTGTCACATTCGAATAGACATCTCCGCTTCCCTTCACTGCAACTCTTCATCATCAACAGAAGCAACTATAGAGCACTCATTAATGGATGCAACTACTCAACATACCTATCTACAACTATATAAACAAGAATCAAGAAGGATCAAATGACAACTCGACTCTCTACCTTGATCATCTCTTGCTCTAATCATCTACTTGCTATCTAATCTGAAAATATGAGATCATACACTTCTATATTCTCTCGAACAATATTGTATTCAATCATTCAAGAGATATAGGAAGTTCAATTGTACTATATAGTCAAAATCCGTGTAATAGGGAACACATAGTTGACAAAGAAACTTTGCTATTGTAAACATATTCCTCCGGGTGAAGTGAAGGTTATTTGGTGAAAGGAAATTCCGAAGAGGAGCTTCGGGACTGGACATAGGACGGGAGGTCTGAACCAGTATAAAATCCTGGTGTGCTTATTCTATATTTACTTAGCTTATTATTGTTTTAGTTGCATCATATATTTTGTCACATATACTTGCATATACACTACATGATCCACCCCGTAGAACTTACAATGTCTGTCAGTAAAGTAAATATTTTTCTTAGCATTAAGGCTTTACATTAATCCCCCTTAACGCGTTTTTAAGCATTGTCGTACAGTTTGCATTTGACACCACCAGTAGCATGTCGGTAGTCAGTGATGCGCCATGATACGACAACACTAAACCAAAATCGTAGGGGTCTCGTTAAGGATAAAAGTATGACAAAGCACGTGAGGCAATGCCCATGGTAGGATACTACCAGTTTACCCTACCCGGCTGGTGGTAACGCATCATAGCCATGATCGCCCACCGCGTCCAACACTCCCATAATCGAAGGGTGATCACCAATCAGTAAAAAATGGAATAAACGAAGAAGTGTGTCCGCTCAAGGTAGCTAGCCCGCTTGGTCGGTACGGCTCTTGTTTTAGTCATTTTAAATTGGCACAAGTGGCAGGTTAATCCATCATCGTTATCTTTCTTCAAATCCAGCAATCATACGCCAAATCCAACCACTTCGTTTTGGATCATCACTCCACGTACACAGTTATTAAAATGGTTCCGGTATCGACAGAGAGTATGCCCATATCCGGCCCCGGTCTCTTTAATAACCAACGTCATTTTTCACACCGATTGGATATTTTTGTTAAATCAAAATATCTCTTATTTTCAAATAGCATATTCCCATTTAACTTCAAATTTGGATTTAAAATCGAAAGATTCAAATTTTAACAAATATTTCACTTTTACAAAATTGCCAAATTGCATTACTCTTCAGATTTATAAAGTTAATTAAGTCTTTAAATACAAAAGTTTTATTATTAAATATTTAATTAAACTTCGGAATTAATTTACTTAAACATTTTTAATTAAACTTTAATTCAAAACAATTCAGTTTAATCTTTATATATTAATTCGATAATTAAAATTCTATTTTTAATTAAATTAAATATTTAATTTAAATTATGTATACAATATTAACAAATTTCATTATACATCAAATAATCAACTTAACGAGTTTAAATTTCATTAATCTTCAATATAACCATTTTAATTCAATTTCATAATTTTAAAATAGTTCAATTAATATTTCATTTTAAAATCTAAATTCACCTAATAGATTTCCAAAATTAAATATTAACTTCAACGTAAAATCTAAATTCCAAATTCACGTTAAATTTCCAAATTGTTTCTTAATTTCAAATTTAAATATTATATCCAAAATAAATTGTAATTGACCAATCGGTGTTTATTATTTAATTTTCTATCATAGGCCAAGTGATTTAATTTGGGTATTTATCATTTCAACCCATATCTCGGTTCAAATTTTGGTGTCCAATGCATACAGCAACAATATAAAAGTGACAGGTATCACTAAATCAATCATCATCCAATATTCTAATTTTTCCATAGTTAAACAATTTCACATGCAATTGGGATCTCAATCAATAATTTAAACTATTTCAGCAAAATCATATATCACAGCGTCGAATATTCATGATTTCCAATCCCAATATCAATCATATTTATCATCCAATTATTTATAAAAATCGTAGGATACTTGTAATATGAAAATCTAATCGTGAGCTTAAAATCGCTCACCTTCGTGGCTTTGGAAAACAAGCACGAAGATACAGATTCGGATACGCACGCACGTACTAGAACGGGAATGCGACTGCAGCCTTTGGTGAACGTTGTCGCGTACGGATTCGACAAAGTGGATGATGTACAGAGCAAGGCTTCGGATAGACGAACTAGGTGTTCTAAAGTTGGCAAGCGGGTTCGAGTTTGGTTGGAGACTCGGTGGTGGACTGGGTAGTGCTGCTGGGTTTGCGGGTGTTGATGGTTGGTTCGGGTGATGTGGCGATTCGGTTCGGTTGGAGGCTTGGTGGAGGGTTCAGGGTGGACTTCGGGTCGGTGGGTTTTTATTTAGGCAGAGGTAGGTGGCTGGGTGGTGGGCTTCGGGTGCGCGAAGGAGCAGGTTAGGTGAAGGACTGGGTGCAGTCAGGGTGGTTTGGGTATGCGGGTGCAGGCTTGGTTGGGTTGCAGTGTGGTGGCGACGGGCTGGGAGGTGAGTCAGGTGGAGGGTGTTGGACTGGTGTTCGGCAGGGGAGGCTTCGGGTGTAGGAGGCTATTTGGTGAACTCGGGGAGGTGGTGCAGGAGGGGGACGTTGGAGCAGGTGGGGACAGGGGTAGTGTACGGGTGCGGCTGGTGAACGGGAGGTGGTGGGAGCTGTTGGACGAGGTCTGTTGAAGGCTGGGTGGTGGAGGCGGCTCGAGCTGGAGCGGGTTCGTGTGGTTCGGAGTAGATGCGGAGCCAAGGCAGGCAAAGTGGAGGTGGTTCAGGCGGAGGGGAGTTCGGCCGGGTGCAGTCAGTGGTGAGGTGGCTCGGGTGGTGGAGCATTCGGGTGGAGGAAGGTTGGTAGGTAAAAAAAAGGAGGAGGGAGTTATGTGGATAAATATATATACTCCTATGTATGCTTTATTTTCTCAAGCACTAAGTCAGAGAGGAAGAAAAGGCATGCATATATATAGAAGGAAGATGCACGGTATTTAATAAATGAGGCTGCACACACAAGTTTTGTTGGCTGAAAAGAATGAAAAGAAGGAATGTTGGCTGCGAAGGAAAGTGAGCAATTATGACTCAAGGGCACGGTCACGGACCACTATTTCACCCATTTAGCATTTTGCCATGGAAGCCAAAATACGAAAACAAATATATCGCGGAGATCAGCGCGACGAGACGAATCCAACGATGTGCTCAAATCTATGTTACGACATTCGTAGCAAAATTTCAACTATCGCCGCTGTTACCGCTTCGAAATTGGGCGACAACGACAATTCTTGATAAACGGAGCTACAAAGGTCGGAATTGGACGGAACGAACTTTGATGTTTTAATTAGAAAATTTTCTAGATCATTTCTATGTAAAACTATTCATACTTCAAAATTTGATGATTCGCACAAAAAAAAATGTGCCGGCCGAGTTTCGGACGAATTTTGATGTAAAATAAACTTCATTGGCCTCATTTCAATAGACGCATTTCAAATATTAAGTTTTCGTTGCCAAATATTTATTGTTAAAAATAAATTTTATTTCAAAATATTCGTTAAAATTCTTATTTAAATCGTTGAAAAATCCAGGTCGTTACAACATTCAGGCCAGAACTGATACTTAGGTTACTAAATAATAAATATGTTTCTCAAAGTGTCCGCCACATTCATTTTTGTCTTGCCAAATATCATAAGATCACCCGCATAGAGCAAATGTGTAATATAGGGGTGAAAATTGTGAATTGGTAGAAATATCTTAAAACAGTTGCTTCATTCATTAAATAGATGAAATATTCTATAGCAATGGTAAATAGGTAAGGTGATAACAGGTCTCCTTGGCGTAATCCCCTATTACTATTAATGAAACCCCTCAGAATTCCTTACAATAAGATGGAAAAAGTTGGTGTGCTAATACATTCAAATATTATGTTTATAAAATGAGTTGGAAAAACCCATTTTCTTCAAAATAAAACATATGAAGCTTTGATTAATCTTGTCATAAGCTTTTTGGAGATCCACCTTGACACAAAATTTATCCACTCCTTTCTTCTTAAAGTCACGAAATAATCCATGTGCTCATAGGATGTTTTCACCAATATATCTCCCATTTATAAAAGCACATTGATTTTCAGATATTAAAAATGGTAGAAAATGCTTAAGTCGATTACAAAGCACTTGCTAAAGACCTTCTAGTACATATCACAATAGAATATAGGTCTATATTGCTTAATATTAGTGAGTCTATTACTTTTCGGTATCAAAGTTATAAAAATATGGTTAATACCCTTAAGGAGTTTAGCAGTTCTAAACATGTCCTTTATAGCTGCCAGTAAGTCCATTTTAATGTCTTCCTAGTGAAGCTTCATGAATTTAGAATTCATCCCATCTGGTCTCGGGCTTTTGTCATCGTGTACATAAAACATAGATAATTTGATTTCATTCATAGTTATTTCCAGAAGTAGATACTGATGTCCTTCTTGATTAATCTCAGCAATACTCTGAAACTCTGGATAATCTAATCCATAGTCACCATTAAATAGTTCATGATAATATGAAATAGCCTCATTTCCTATCTCCTTGGCTTTATATACTAAGTCCCCTTGATCATCAATAAATGCTTGGATATTGTTTATACTAAGTCCCCTTGATCGTCAATAAATGCTTGGATATTGTTTATACTAAGTCCCCTTGATCGTCAATAAATGCTTGGATATTGTTTATGTGTCTTCTATAGGACATCTTTGAGTGGAAAATTTTAGAATTAGTATCTCCTTGTTGCAGTCATTGTACTTTAGATTTTTGCCTCAAACTCCAGAACCTAATATTTTGTTGTACCTGGAACTTATGTTTTGCATATAACATCTCTTCATATTATTCCAGGTTACAGGGTTCTTGATTAACAGCCATTTGAGTGTATGAAATTCATTCTCGGCCTCTGCGAAATAAGTATCCACCTTTACTCATAATTTGTTCCATTGCCAATAGTTTCTGCAGGAAAGTATAACTTGGGAAACCCCATGTATTTGAATTCAGACCCTTCGAAATGCATGCCTGATATCCTTCCTAATAATGCGAATGCTTTGGTTGGGTACTGGAATATACTTCGGTTATGATGGGCCTTGAACTACAGCCCACTTGTATTATTTTTCTTCGTATATCACTTGTATAAATACAATAGCATACCGATGTACAATCATGAGATATTCATTCTGAATAAAGCAAAAAGCATAATTACAATATTTCAAATTATCTTTTATGGTATCGGAGCCTCCATTGCCAAACGGCAGATTTTTCTTTTCGAGAAATTGATTTCTCCCCTCAGAATATTATCATCATAGAGGAGGCTACTCTTCTCAAGATCATTGCAGTGATCGTGTTCATCAGTTTTTTCTTCCCACTGTGCCATCCTAGAGGCAGATCAGATTCAAGATCCTCACTTCTACCTCTGGTTGTACTTTTCCGACTCAGCCATCTGAAGGTACATTAGTTCCTGTACACATATTACTGTTTTTTGATAAAACAGTAATACACATAGCAGTTTACTTCCCTGCACCTTCTTCTCTATCATTTTTGGGATATTGCTTGGCCATCAGAATCTGTTTCTTGATCAAGAAATCAGATTCTCCAAATTCTTGATCCACCATGGCCCTCGAAGAAGAGGATGTTACTTCAGCAAACACTGGCAACAGATCTAAGGATAATCAGAAATCTGAATCTGTCTTGATCAGACCTAAGAATCAAGCAATAAACACACCATTAGATGAAGACAATTATATCACATGGAAATATCAAGTAGAAATTGCTTTAAGAGGATATGATCTACAAGATTATGTCAAAGGAACCAAGATGATTCCATCAGTTAACATCACTGACGATAAAGGTAATACAGTTAGCAACCCAGAGTATATTTTATATCAGAAACAAGATAACTTACTTGCATCTTGGCTCCTATCCTATATTAGTCAAACCCTATTGTCACAACTGGTTGGATGTTACACTTCATATGAGATATGGTCATCCATTGAAAGAATTTTCAACTCCCAATCAGCAGCAAGAATCATGCACTATAGAAGAGAATTACAAAATACAAGAAAGACTGATATGAGCATGGGAGAATACCTTGCCTAAATCAAGAATCCGTGTGACAGATTAAAGGCAGTTGGCCATAATGTTTCAAACAGTGAACAGATTCTCATTATTGCCAATGGCCTTGATCAAGAGTATGAATCTCTGATGACTTTCATTACCACACAACCAACCCTACCTGATCTTGACTATGTCTACTCAGCCCTTCTTGCACATGAAGGTAGAGTAGAGCAGATAAGACTTATGCAAGAAGATTATTTAGCAAATTATGTTTCAACCACAAAGAACAAAAGTCAGAAAAATAGTCAGAACAACCAGAATCCAAGAGGAGGTTACAGTCAAAGGGGCAGGGGTAGAGGAAGGTTTTCAAACAACAATAGAGTCAAATGCCAAATTTGTGAGAAATTTGGTCACATGGCAAACAAGTGCTACTTCATATTCAAAGAGGATTACAACCCATCACAGCAGACACAATCAAGCAGGCAACCAACAGTAAATATGGCACAAACCAATCATCAATCAAGAAATAATTCAGACGACTCAACAGATGATGCTGCCAAGACTGATGACATCAACACAGAGGATTGGTTTCCAGACTCAGGAGCTACAAATCATATTACCAACAACTTACAAAATCTCAATTTAGGGAACAAAAGCTATAATGGTAAGAATTTAGTTTCTATGGGTAATGGTGAAACTGCAAATATATCACATGTGGGGACAAGCACTATACAAGGTACAAGGCTGCTCTATCTTAATAACTTATTAAGAGTGCCAAGTATCAAAAAGAATTTAATAAGTGTCTCACAATTTGCTAAAGAAAATCATGTATATTTTGAGTTTCACCCTAAATTCTGTCTAGTCAGAGATATGCTAAGTAAAGACATATTATTCCAGGGTAAACTGGAACAGGGTCTGTACAAGTTCAGCCATACGAGAACAAAGAATATTTGTAATAATGCTGTCTGGTGTAATAATGCTAGTTTGAATCATAATAAGTGTGACAGTGTATTTCATATGTGGCATTGCAAATTGGGACATCCTAGCTATGATGTAGTAAAACAAGTATTGAATGAGAATAAAATTTCTTTCTCACCTTTGCACAATTTATCAATATGCACACACTGTCAAATTGGTAAAAGTCACAAATTACCTTTTCAATATTCTGAAACTATCTATGAAAAGCCACTTGAGCTTGTGGCAGCTGACTTGTGGGGACCATCACCACATAACTCAACAAAGGGGGACAAGTATTATCTGTCACTTGTTGATGCACATACTAGATATACATGGATATATTTTTTAAATGCAAAATCAGATACATGCAGTGCTATGAAACATTTCATCACTTGTGTTGAAAAACAACATAATAGAAGTGTGAAGATTGTACAAACAGATGGTGAGGGTGAATTCAAACCCCTAAAGGAGTTTTTCAGTACAAAAGAGATTGTGCATAGGACTACATGCCCCCATACATCTGAACAAAATGGTTTGGTTAAGAGAAAACATAGGCACATTGTGGAGACAGGATTAACACTTTTGTCTCAAGCAAGTCTACCAATGAGATACTGGAGAGAGGCATTTGCCACAGCAGTATATCTCATTAATAGAATGCCAACCAAAGTGTTAAACTATGTGTGTCCTTTCGAGAAATTATTTGGTGTTAAACCAAATTATGAATGTTTGAGAACTTTTGGGTGCTTGTGTTTTCCCTGCCTCAGACCATACAATAAACATAAATTAAGCCTAAGGTCTAGTCAATGCAATTTTTTGGGATATGCACATAATCAAAAAGGGTACATATGTCTAGACAATCAAGGCAGAGTTTATACTTCAAGGCATGTTGTTTTTAATGAAAATGTTTTTCCTTTTGAAGAAAAGGAAAAGCACATGCAAGGAACTGATGTAAACAAAGCAAGCACTAGTCACATATCAGACTTGTCAGAATGGATAAATGCAGAAGTTCAATTAGACAGAGAACTAACAAGGAATGAGCTTAATGATCATTCTGAGCAAATAATAACAAGCAGTCCTCAACATGATGAACAACAAGAATCAAACACACAGCAAGATCATATCAGCAGAGAATTAACAAATGAAACTTCTAATGAACATACTGAGGTTCATTGTGAACCACAGCCAACTACTATTCAGCATCCCATGATTACTAGATCAAATAGTGGGATTTATAAACCCAAAGTATTAAACACTCAACTCAATGAGATGGAACCAACATCATATGAACAGGCAGTAAAAGACAGAAGATGGAGAAAAGCCATGGATGAAGAGTATAATGCTCTAGTTAAAAATAAAACATAGACACTTGTTGATTTACCAAGGCATAAAAATGTTGTAGGAAGCAAATGGACATACAAAATCAAAAGAGATGTTGATGGTAAGATTACTAAATACAAGGCTAGACTTGTGGCAAAAGGTTATACCCAGCAGTTTGGATTTAACTTCAATGAAACCTTTTCTTCAGTCATTAAGCCAGCAACAGTAAGGATAATTCTAACCATTGCTTTGCATAAAAATTGGAGAATAAGGCAATTAGATGTGCATAATGCCTTTTTAAATGGAGAATTAATGGAGGAAGTGTATATGCAGCAGCCAGAAGGTTACAGTTCTGAAGCAAGTATCAATCAAGTATGCAAATTACATAAAGCAATTTATGGTTTAAAACAAGCTTCAAGGGCTTGGTATGATAAATTAAAGAGCATCTTAGTTAAACTGGGATTCACTGCCACTAAGTCCGACAGTTCTTTTTATACAAGAAAGGAAAGGGAAAACAGTATCTACATTTTAGTTTATGTTGATGATATACTCATCACAGGAGACAATCAGCATGAGATCGAACTAGTCATGAAATACTTGGATAAGGAATTTGCAATAAAAGACATGGGTGAAGCAAATTACTTTCTTGGCATACATATTCAAAGGAATGCAGGCTCAAGCATCATTTTACCGCAAAAACAATACATATTAGACATACTTGTCAGGTCAAACATGGATAAAGCTAAGCCACTACCTACTCCCATGACAAGTAATCTCAAGTTATCTAAAGAAAGGGGTGAACCTATTGAGAACATCAAACAGTACAGGAGTATTGTTAGGGCACTTCAGTATGCTACTATTACTAGACCGAATATCTGTTTTAGTGTAAATAAAGTTTGTCAATACATGCAAGCTCCTACAAGTGAACACTGATGTGCTGTGAAGTGTATTCTACGATACTTAAAAGGGACAGTCAACCATGGATTAAAGCTCATATCAAGCAAAAACTTATACTTACAAGCTTACAATGATTCTAACTGGGCAAATGATCTGGATGATAGAAGATCTATCATCGGATATTGCGTTTACCTTGGTAGCAATCCCATCTCGTGGTGCACGAAAAAGCAAGCCACCATCTCCAGATCGAGCACCGAAGCCGAGTACAGGGCCATTGCCAGCACCACGGTGGAGATTATTTGGACCGAAACTTTACTTCAGGAATTAGGGTTCATGCTAAATCGAAAGCCAACGATCTGGGTTGACAACTTGAGCGCTATTTCTTTGTCTATGAACCCCATCCAGCACTCGAGAACGAAGCACTTGGAAGTGGATCTCCACTTTGTTCGCGAACGAACAGGAAGTGGGAAACTCTAGATTCAACACATTCCTGCCTTTTATCAGCGTGCTGATGTATTGACTAAGGCTATTTCGACTAAGAATTTTGATCGATTTAGGGATGAGCTCAGAGTTTTCTCCGCCGCCATGAAAGACGAAGAGAAATTGGAACCCTAGTTGTATTTGAGGGGGCGTAATAATGCGAATGCTTTGGTTGGGTACTGGAATATACTTTGGTTATGATGGGCCTTGAACTGCAGCCCACTTGTATTATTTTTCTTCGTATATCACTTGTATAAATACAATAGCATACTGATGTACAATCATGAGATATTCATTCTGAATAAAGCAAAAAGCATAATTACAATATTTCAAATTATCTTTTACTTCCTTGAGATGCCATTAATTATCATATCTGAATGGGAAACCTTTATGTTGTACAACTGGGATTAGATGTAATAATAAGGGATTGTGATCACTTGATAGTAGGATAGTGCCAATGCCTTCATGTAGGAAAACCTTTGTAAACATAGGCCGTTCATAAAATTTTTGTCTATACTGTTTGTTATCCCCTTCCTTCTCCATGTATATTGGTACCAAAATGCTTTTATTTCTGTAAGCCCTGATTGAATAAGGCAGTTGTTGAAAGCACGTAATTGTGTGAATGGTATAGGCAAACCACTTTTTTGTGTCTAAAGGGGATGATACATTATTGTAGTCACCTATCAAAATCCACACATCTGATATATTTGCAGATTTCTAAATGATATGTTGACATAGTATTTGTCTCTCATTAGAAAGATTGCTAGCGTGAACCACAATGTACATAAGTATAGAACCACCCGAGTTTATTGCTGACGATGTGACATGTTGTGATGACATAGAAATGGCTGATATGCCCCCAAACTGCATCGTCCCATATCACAAGAATCCTTCCCGTACAATAAGATGAATTATTAGTAATTATGTCCCAATTTCTTGGGAGCTTATTTCTTAATAAAAAAAGATCAAAATGGTTAAACTTATTTTCAACCAAACCAACAATGGTTGGTTAGAATTTTGTTAGGACTTTGAACTCATCACCAACCCTTTATAGTGTGTTCATTCCCCTAACATTCCATGTAAGTAAGATCATTTAACAGTTGATTTGCTCCTTAAAGTCCTTTTCGAAGGAGCATATCATGTTGCAACCTTTAATTTTTTCCTTTGCTTACTTGTAGATATTTTGAGTTTTTAGCAACAAAACCAGACACATCTACCGTTTCTTCTACATCAATTTCTTTATTTATAGCATCAGCTAAATGTCGTAGTTCATCAGTATCAATGCTGTAAGGTAGATCCGAGTTCAGGAAATTCAAGTGGTCAGTAAACTCAGTGGCATGAGTAGACTGGTCATCTGCATGTACTACATCAGTTGTATTCAAAGAGTCTTCCTCTTTACTTTGTTGTGCTTTCTCATTTGTATGTTCATTATTTGCAGATTTTTAGGAATATCTTACTTCTCCTTGGAGGTCCATTTTGACTTTGAAGTGCTAGCATGAAAAGACGTATTATGGCCAAAAGTATCATAGTGATCACACTTGGAAGGAATGTATTCATATTCAACAATTATTTCCCTTTTATTCCCATTATCTTATATATAAAGCAAATACTTCCCTTAGTGAAGCCTTTTTGGGATTGACAAAACTGCCCTTCATTCGAAGACAAGAAAGTAAAAATGTAGCTGGAATCCATGGGGTACGGTTGTAATTGCCTTGACCCAAAATACCAGTAGTCCAACTTCTAAATAATAAAAAACTACCTGAATATTTCTGTCTTTTCAAAAAACTGCTCATCCACGTATTGCAAACATCATTATCACACGATTCAGCAACTGCCACATTTTCTTCCCTCATTTTCTTCCATCTTTCCTCTCATTTGAAATCCCCTCTCCTTTCACTTTGCTTATTCGAAACATCATCGACTCACTTCCTTTCGCCACCTCCACCTAATCGGCAAGCAGCTCTACATCACTGTCCTTAACATCTCCTACACCAAACTCTCTGCCCCCACACCTCATTCCCTCACCTCCCTTTCCGATCTCTATCACCAAATAGGGAAGCGTAGAAATAGGAAAAAGCATGGAAGCATGGGCTTTACCTTATTCGTATAGTCTAAACCTTTGAGTGTTACCTGCGTTGAATATGCAGGCATTAATTTGTAAGATAATCTGTAGTCCACAATCTTTTTCACATCCTTCATCATAGTTTTTGTCTTCCTATATGTATTAAAAGAAAATAAAAGAAAGCTGTCCAAGCATATGGAGATTATGCTGTGGTTGCTGTCAATTCCATGGATTTTGTTCACAAAATGGTAAAACTACCTCCTTTATGCGATTTTTGCTCTGTTTATTTACGGTGACATGTTTGCATACAAACTGTTTGGCTAAATGTTGCATAATAATTGTTTAATGTGATCGGTTTAGTACAATTTAATATGTATGAATTATTACGCTCGGTTATTTATAAAATGGCATCATTTTAGTTTTGTTCAAACAAGTTGTAATACATTGCTTCTTGCTATAAGGTTATCCATTTCTACTCCATACGCCGCTGTTTTGTATGTAAATGGGAATATTTAATTAATATTGTTTTGTCCGTTCAAACAAAAGATTAAGTCAGATTAATACTAACCGTCTTCTATTTATTCTTTATAGTTGCAATCTCAGTTCAAGTTATGATGTTAATAAATGCATGTTATTGATGGATGTGGAAAGCCAATTGTAGACAAGATTAAGCATATTCAACTCGACAAGTCGCTGTGACGGTTATATTGAAACGGTGTGTTTTCTCTTGGTTCACTAAATTTCTTAAAGATTTTGCTTTTATAATTAGTTATCTCTACCTAGCCTAGGATTTTTATTTTTGGGTTTTGTATTGTTACTACCAACTGCCAAAATATTATTCAAATTCTACTTCATTACGTAATGATTGCTTAGTTTAATTGGCCAAATGCGCATATCAGTATATGTCTTTGGATGTTTTATTTTATCACACAAATTTTTTATGAGGATAACTATTTCTGCCACAGAAAGCAAACTAATTCATGCAAATTTTTGGATGTTTTATTTTGAATTGCTTCAGGCCTCTTCTCTCAACTTCCTTCATGTAAGCAAATCTTTGATTTACTGCTTTAAAAAATTGATTTTTTATTTTGAGATTTTTTTCCTTTTCAGATGTTGTTTGCGGATTTGGTAGATGAATTTGTAACAGGTAATTTAATTCTACTTCCAGTTCCAAAATTTGTGAGTTTAAAATTGAACTAACATTTCATTTAACTCATTCAATGATTTTATTGGTGCATTTAAATATGCTTCTTCTGCAGAGATGACATATAAATGATGTTGATTTTTGCACTGAAAGTGGTTGCTGCATTCTACTAGGTTGATGCTTAGAGTTGCAATTTCATGTTGAATAGTTCTATTCCTTGGTCCATTATGAAGGTCAGTATGTTCAAAATTTTCTATATTTTTTATGTGAACATGTACAAACCATGCTCCATTTTGGTAGCCAATATGTTCAAAATTATATGTTCCATTTAAATTTTTAACAAACGATGATTTCGTTTCAAGATTATGTATTGTTTATCTTCAAAGATATTTCATCTTGATTGAAATACCATAAACCTAGGCCGAGCATTATTTCATTTCTACTAAATACAAGACAACTTTAAGAAACATTCATTTGAACCATCTCTTTTTCGTTTAGATCTTTAAATTCGAATTATAAAAATAAGTCAGTTTCCACTTATGACTGACTTTGAACAATTATTACTGTCATTTTTGTTATATTGTATGTTTCGGATACTAAATATAAGGTGTTTTCATTTGAACTTAAGTGGATTTGTTTCATTTTTCTACGATTGGACTGCAAAATTTTGAATTTACATTATGATGGCATGGCATGCAAAAGGAATGAATGAATTTCTTTAATTGCTAAATGTGCTAGAACTTCTCATATTTTACAGTGTGAAAGAATTAATCTTTCAGGTTTATAGATATCGCTGACAAGTTTGTTGAAAAATCAAACCTTTTAAGTTTATCCTCTATTTTGTTTGGTAATCCACACATGCTACTGAAATTAGTCAGGGATGCTACTTACCTATTCTACTAGCTAAATGTAGAGCATGAATTCTGATTTCCGCTTATGGAAAATAAGTAGTTTGGTCTACTTTATAGCCATTGTTGGTACATAAGTAATATGGCTAATGATTAACGATTCATAATGATACCTAGGTTCAAGTAAGAGAGATTTATCAATATTTCATGCATAACAAACATAATTGAGAACATAAGTATGAAATTTCGACAACATAGTCTTTTATTGCATAATTTCTTTTTACTAAATACTTTTAGTATATCATGTAGGTGTATTATTAGCTATATATCTTTCAAGTTTTATGTATTGTTTCAATCTATTAATGGTGATGTTGATTCTAATCAAGGTTTTAAATCTCGGATTTCGGTCACGTCTCGAAGAATTTGGATAGCTTATTTCGTATCGGGTGAGATCTCGAACGAGATGAGTGCATCTCGGTCGTCCATCTAGGATTTACATCTCGGTTTCTAAAATTCATTTCGGAGTTATCTTGGAGTATATGTCATGTCGAAAATTAGTTTTCATACACCTAAATTTATAATACTAGTCACTACCTTAAGGAAAACACTATGCACTTACCTTAAATATATCACACGCTTATCATTAGTAATTTAGTATGGAAAAATATTACTTGTATCATGTAAAATAAACAAATAACTAGATTTCATGAATAATGTTCAATATAATATCATATGAGATAAAGTAGACAAGAAACAAACCATAACATATGCACCTTTACTTTGTTTGATCATTCACTTAACTTTCCTACATAATATAATGTCTCATTTCTACCTTTTATGATTTATAGTGCTGCAAGGGAAATCTTAATTTTATAACTTCAAATACAAAAGTCTACAAGTAGAATTAAGATATTCTATGTCTGGTTATAGTATTTAATTATTAGCAAACAAAATCTCATTAAACAACTAATAGCATAGATATTTCAAACAAACGTAGAAAATAGCATACATAGTACAAACAATTTCAAACATTTAGTAATATTATAAGAAAAGCAAAAAAATGATGTACGAATGAACATGTAATCATCAAATGAAATTAATAGATGAAAGAGAATTCCTTTATTGCTTAAAAATATGCCTTGAGGAAAAAAATTATAGCGGCAAAGACTAAATGAAATCAAATTGGGAATCCATTTAGAACATGAAGTTAAATAAGTGAAGCCCAAAATTTATAACCGCAAAAAAAATCAGGTTAGGAAAAAAACTCAAGAAAGTGTCGAAAAAGAAAAATGAAATCGGATGTAAATTAATTTGGATTAGAAACCTAAATGAAAATCATAAAGTAAAATACTTACCATAATCGATGTAGATTTTATCATCTTCTTACACTCGTCACTGCCGTAAAATAAGAGACGAAGATTAAATGAGATTTATATAAGAAATAAGGGTTAAAAAAAGTACAATTAAGAAGGCTTAAATTAAGGTAAAGGATGAGCTAGCCCAATACGGAAAAAGAGTTGATTTTTTCCAAAATTCAAAAATTCGGCCGATATCTCGCTGCTAAATCTCGTCCGAGATACCGGACGAGATACCGAAATCTCGTCCGAGATTTGGGTCAGACGAGATTCAAACGAAATTAGTTGTTTCGAATCGCCCAGGCTTGAAAACGAGATCTCGGCCGAGATGAGCGAGATTTAAAACCTTGATTCTAATAAATGTGAAGTTTGATCAAACAGTGGGCATTTATGTTATATGTGTTGTAATTTTTTTGACTAATTTAGGCTGAAGTAAAATTACAACTAGGAATGAATCAGATGAAATCTTGGTCCATATTGACTAAAATCCACTCTATATCACAATTTCTGACTATTTTTGTGTAAAAAGACCAAGTTTGGTAAATTTAGAATGATAACTTTTGATTTAGTTATAAACAGCATGGTCACTGTTATTCATGGTATAATTGTTTGTATTGGATGAAATTTGTTCTGTTTCGTGAAAGCATTGAATGAACCATAAATGGAGATTGGCTGCTTTATATGATGGATATTGTTATGAAATAATAGAAGTTATGAATACTTTATAAGTATTTGTAATTCATTCGTCAAAGTTGATAAGTCATTGGCAAATATCATGCAGTTGAAAGTTGAAACTGAAAAAAGTGCACACTTACTACTACTGCTACATAATAAGCTACAATGTTACATAACAAGAAAAGTATTATTTTTTTAATCTAGATAATAATATAGATCAGTTTTATAATCAGTTAAACAAAAAGAGAAGGATGTATGTAATAATTTAAACTTTTTCAAAGCTATAGTCTGCTAAACATAATCCTTTTTATGTATACCGTATAAACCAAAGAGATGCATGGGTTGAAAAGTGATGCAGCTTACGCTTATTCTAATTCATGTAAAATCTGCCTGCATTTTAGTTTTTTATTTTTTTATTTATGATGTAACACAATTTTAAATGGAATTTACCTTAATTCTAAACTTTTTAGAAATTTGCAAATGTTAAAAATAGTACTAAAGATAGTGTTAAAAGTAGAAACTTAAAGATTCATTTACAGCACTGTCTTTGTTTGTTACTCTTGCATATAACTTATACATATATATCTTATACTATAAAGCAAAACCCTTAATCAAAGGGTCAAAGTGAAGTATATTTTGGATTTCCATTAATACCCCCATCTGATAATAGTTGAAAACGGTTGTCGTTGTATAGTTTAGACCTTTTCCCATCACGATATCAAAAGTTACGCTCCCATGTCCCCACCAACAATCGTCTTTTCTCATTTTCTACTTCCATGTTCTCCAAAAATTCTTTTTCTTCTCCAATGCTTCAACATATAAATCAGCTTCATAAATTCATCATTTACTATCAATTTTTCCTCATCTGTTACCAAGAAAAATCGTATAGGGACATCGGTTATTTGCCAACATTGTACTCAATTTATATACCTCACTGCCCCAGTCCGTTCCAAATCTCAATTTACAAAGCTTGCTGACTGTCTGAAAATTAAGAAATCGCTTATTTTCTTAGCCCTTTTGCTGTTAATTTATCTATCTTCTCTTCCAATCAAGGTGAGATTTTGTTTTTTCAGTTGAATTTAGATATTCCTATTTTAAGTGTGCATTTTTTTGATTGAAGGATGTTTTAGAAATCTGATACAGGGAGGAAGATTCAGGCGGATGTGAATGGAGATGCTTATGAGTTGGTCGATCCTTCAAAAGTTGGGGAGAAGATTAGAGTTGTTCCAAGTGGTTTGTCGACCGATTCTGATGTTATTAAGAGGTATATGTTTAATTTGATTCGATATGCTATTTTTGTTAGATATTAGCTTGCGCTGTTTATTTTGGTTGGTTAAATTTATGGGAGTTTACATATGTTTAACTTGATTTTTATTGCTGTCGCATTAGCATGATCAATGTTAGCAATATGCATGCAACTAACGAACACTGTGATTCTCTAACTTGGCATGGCCAAACAATTTAAAACATTATTTTACTGATTTCTTGGACAAACTATTCCTCCCATGCCGACCTGTATGGTCAAGATTTTCTATGCATAATTTTATTGACTTGCATCATTATTTCGTATTTCTATAAAATACAACTTATATTATTCTTTCGTGGTCATATTATAGTACCTAAGGAACTTTATGAAAAAATATTTTTAATGACTTCAAATTACAATATGATATCCTATACAACAACTTGATGAGTTAAACACAAGTGATAAACAAACACAAGTGATAAACTTAAATGACAAATTCATTTTCTTTTCACTTTTTGGATTGTACATATAATTTAGCTTCTAATTTAAAATCTTTTATGTTTTTCTTACTGTCGTTTAAGTCAGTAATTACATAAATATATATAGCTTTTTAGTTCTCTTAAGCTTTTTGGCATAAATATTTGTTATGTTGTAATTACTTTTAAATTTCCTTAAATGTGCTAGATGATTTTATCGATTAGACTTCATTACTCTAGCAGACACAGTCCAAGGACTGTAGCAGGCCTTTCCTACAATAGTTATGGCTAAACTCTCCTAGAATTCTGTTGCACTTGACTCTACTACTACTCAAGCCATATAGATATAGCTTACTTCCCTTTAGAAACAAGGTCATCATTTCGCTAAGTTGAATGATATAACAGAAAATTTGATACTGTGCTAAATTTGCTACGTGAAATGTGTTTGGTTCAACTGATACACACACACACTCTTAAAAGTATGTAAGAGAGAGTCCTTCAATAGCTTTATCAGTAAAAATTATATTTGGTACTCACATTATGAAGATCACACATTGAATCTACTAAGCTCCAAGAAATGTGATGCATGTGAACAGAAATATATGCCTTAAGCCAGGTAGTTTTTACATGGTTAGGAAGAGGAATTTAAGTGTAAACCTGATGGTACTGAAACTCATTTGCTTTAGTTTATCACCAAGTAGATGTATACTTACAGGTTAGTGTTTACCATGATTTATTTAGTACTCACATTATCAAGTTCACACATTTTATCTAATAAGCTCCAAGAAATGTGATACACGTGAACAGAAAAATGTGTTAAGCCAGTTAACTTTTACATGTTTAGAAAGAGTAATGAAGCTCATGTGCTTTAGTTTATTACCAAGTATATGTCTACTTATAAGTTAGTGTTTAACATGATAGTTCACAATGCATGTACGGTTAAGACAAGCAGGCCAAAAAAAACGGTTATAGCATGAGGAGGCCTTTTGTTTTTGCAATTCATTAACTGCTCTGTAGGAATACAGTTGACAGAGAAATTTGAATATTTTATTACTGTCAGTCAGTTAACTATGCTTAGCACATTTGCAAACCTTCTACCATGACGTAATTCACATATATAGCTCAGTAATATATCTAGAGAACTGCCGAATTAGAAACCCCCATGGTAGAATGGCCAACTTCATCTCATTATTGATCTTAATTTATTTTTTTTACCCGTTTGGTCATAATATACTACTCTTTAACAACAATGGTTCATATAATAGTTAGTTATCTTTTGGAAGGATTGTACATTAAACATGTTCACTTTCTTTGACAAATATCATGATGTAAACATAGTTTATTTCCATGACAAATATCGATAAGTACTTTTCCATGTTGCTAAAAATTGAGTTTGTGATAGTATTTTTTTGAAGATATTTTGGTGGGATTTATGCTTGGAAAAATTGAACAGATTGACATACATGCGGAGCTAATCGTGATTGGTTACTGCTTGGATTTTAATGATGATGGCTTGGTCTTCTTGCTAAAGTGGTATGAATCTCCGAAGTGGATGACAAATTCAGGGCTTTCACTTATTTTTTTTGAAACAGAGGGCTTTCACTTCTTCTCTATAAAGTTCTCATTGATGTATGGAACTATTTCTTTGTGTAGGGGTGTAAATCGGTCCGAGGCTATAAGCTATCCGGTCCGTGTCCATTCTCATTTAGGACAACACTAGGACAATATATATATATATATATATATATATGAAAATATATCTGTTCGAAAATTCTCAATGTTATTCTACCGTTCGAACATAAAACTCCTTATACAACGTTTTTAACTCCGCCATCTATAGATTACTGATGCCGGTCTCAAGCCCGGGAAAAGGAGGAGAGAAAACTATTGGTACAACTGTACTTTAATTCATATAGATTTTTTATAAGCTGTCGATGTTTATGTCAACCTTGAGCAGAGAGAAGAAAAATTACATCATTTTAGGACTTACAAATTGTCACAATGATACTAATCTACAAGATAATTCGACAAACGGTTAGTGTTTTATTATGTCCTAAAACAACTTAGTCTCATTAGTGCTTGCAAAAACGGTTGATTTGTGAATGTATATGCATAAACATATACAAAATTACATATACTTCAAACTCATGTTGTAAAATCCAAGAAAACTCACCAACCGTGTCTTTTAATGTCAGTTACTCCTGCACACGTGCATCGCACGTGCTGAAGTACTCGTGTAGTATAATAGGAATCATTGTAGCAAGTTTAGAATTTGTAGTAATTGAAACTTGAATTCTAGCAAACTTTGTAAGTCGTTTCTACATTGTATTATCATTAATATGTAATGGAATTCCTATAAAACAGCCAATCATTGAAAGTGCATTAATAGTCCACATTTTCATGTCAAGATTGAACGGTTTAATCCATATTTGTACTTCTTTTATGTCATGTTTATCAAAATCATATCTAGGGTGCCAAGCATCTATCATAAGAATTTTTCCAAAATTTGAATATGTAGTAGATCCCATTACTTTATCTAAATCAATTATCTCTTCAAATTCCACGGCGAAGTGGAAATTTGGAGCATTACGAATGTAATAATTACCACTAGTCTTCCAAACTTTAGATATATAGTCCTTCAATTTGAGATACGATAACTTGAAGTCGATAGGTCGTAGTACAACAATATTAGTCTATGAAGTCTTTGATTCTTCAAACATGTTCTTTGGGATATAGACATATCCCTCAGGTTGCTGATCATAGTTGAGTTTCTGATCGGATTAAGAGCCTCTACTGTTCATCGCCTTGCCTTTGAGAACCTCGGCATATGTTGGTCTTCCTTTCTGTTCTGGCTGAGACAATGGAGCGGTTTCAGATAGTCGATATAGCAGTTTTCGTAGTGGGTAGTTACTCACACGTTCTGATTCTGCCATTTTTTCTTTTTAAATATTATACACACACACATATAATATTGTTAGTTAGGTGACGATTCTTATATGTATTGATGTTGTCACATTCTAGATTGGTTATATGTATATATTTAAAAAACCATCTTTTTTCACATATAAATCAGATATGCACAGCTAAATATTTATATATAAAATTATTATTTCGTTAATTAATATATATATATATATATATTAATATGTCTTAATTATAATTATATGATTTTTATTTATTTATACCATCATATCATGCTAATAATTGAACATAAATTTTATACATGTATATTTACAATAACTATAATTTTCAGTAATAGTAACGTATTTATAAATAATTATTTACTATTATTCATATTATTCAGATGAATATATTATTTAAATAATTTATATAAAATAAAATATGTTTTGAAAATTAATTTTTATAAATTATTTTATCATGAAATAAGCTCTCAATAAAAAAATTGTGAATTCCATAGTCAAATTTTATATTATTGAAAAGTCATTATAATATACGACTGAAATTAATTAATTATTAAAAATAATTTTTATTGAGAAATATCATGGAAAAAAATTTCAAACCTCAAAATATCATATTAGATTTTCTAAAAATTTAAAATTAAAAAAAATATGTTACAAATATATTTTTATTAATATTTCGTTATATTTCGACTAATTAATTAATATATATATATATATATTAATATAGTAAAATTTTGTTATGCTATGTATATGATCTGGATGAAAGAAATTTTATTAATTTTATTAATTAATACATATATATATAATACATACACACATATATATAAATTTGGATATTATATATATATATATATTAAAAATAAGTTTTATACATTATATGTATAGAAATATTATACTTATATTAAATAATACACAATTATGTATATATAAATTACTACTATTTTACATACATACATACATACATACATACATATATATAAGTTATATATATAAGTATTTAAATATTTTCATCCTCATAAATTATTTAAATAAAATTTACTTATACATTTACATATATATACATATACATACATACATATATATTTGTAATATTTATATAAATATAAATCTTATATATATATATATATGGACAACATACATTACATATCAGATGAGCTAACATGTCCGTTGCGATGTAAATCTCAACATCTATATACGGGCATGTTACTCCTTGCAATGGTTATTATGTTACACATGCATGCGCGCACGCACACACACACATATATCTATATATATAATACATATGTGTATATTTATATGTATTAATATATAAATTAAATAAAGCTATATAATTTATAAATTTAAATAAAATAAGAGATTTTATTTAAATAAAATTTGAAAATGTTCTAAATAAGTTAAACTTCATAGGCCCAATAAAGATCCAAAAAAGGAATTTTTTTTAAATTCACCCATAACTTCTATTATGGGCTTGCCCAATTCCAACAAATGTATCAGAGCCCAAATAGACTTAAGGGATAAATACATGCGTACTGTACGTAAATCGTGATTTCTGATATGTCCGACACTTGAATCACGAGGGTGTTTCATAACAAATACATTATTCCATAAGTCGATATCACTCGATATAATATATAGAAGATTATGAATCTTTAATATAAAGTTGTTCTCTATTATTTATATATTAATAAATTATTTGCATACTCATTAGTTGTTGAGTTTTCCTCAAATTAGGGATGTTATGTGTAGTACTATTAATACACTGAATAGACGAGGTAAGATAACTACACATATTTGTTGAGCTTTCCTTAAGGTAAGTGCATTATTCTTAGGCCGTCGCAAAATGATAAATCCAAGTGAATAATCCTATATTACTTGTTGAGCTTTCCTCAAGGTAAAAGCGGGATTAGGACAAGGAAACACAAGTTAGGAGTTGTATGTGATACATCGATAAGGATTTATCCATCGTATGAGGGCCTATGATTTGTTGAGCTTTCCTCATGGCCAGAATCTCAAGGCATACGAGTCCTAACACCTACTAGTGAATTCAAAAGACATCTATGTTTTTCTTAGGGTTTGGTGAAACATAAAAGACTAGTAGAAGCCTTATTAGAAAAATTAAATGGTAACATTAACCTTTCTAATATTGTCAGAACATATGCTATATAATGTTATAATAATCTACATTTATAAATTTGTGCATTTAATACGATTGATAAAATGTTTATCAATTAAGATATACGATTGAACTGAATTAAAGATTGACAAGTAGAAATATAACATATACTTACTAATAAATGCTTCTTACATGTTAATGTTTCAACACCCATGCAAGCACCGTATTTTATAACAACTAAATACATTTGTAATTTGGTTGCTTACATGTTTATTTAGTCGATACCGTGTACTACATGCTATGAGTTTCGAACTCTAAAAGCAATACAAGACAATGGATATTTGATCCATATACTATCGCATATAAGTGTTATATGGGGAATGGTCACATTTTGTAATTTACGGTACTTCGATGAAGTTAGTTTATTCGAAATAAGCCAATAAACAGTACTGTGAGATCATGTATTCAATTTGATTGATTACGTGTAACGATCTGCCTTTCTTACACTTAAAGATGACACTTAATACATCCTCGGTATTCATGCGCCAATCATTTAAGTGTCCAAAAGATAGGCCATTTGGGGTTAAAGGAAGAAAAGACAGAACAGAATCTCAAAAACGTGATGAGAAATATATAATATAACAAATGACCTTTACAAAAGTAAAGAACTTTAATATACAATCATCAAAGTATACTAACTTATTATCAGCCTAGACAGTTACAATAGTCTATCCTTGCAATTATTGATAAATACAGACATGAACAAGACAAAACAAAGCATTGGAAGAATATATGGTACGTGAATACGTCTTGGAGGATCCAACTCGTCTTCTGAAAGCTCCAAAAAATCCAGCTAAATCTGGAAAATATACTTGGGCTAACCTGAGCATTATAAGAAAATAACGCCCGGGTCTGTCTGGTAAACCAACGTGAGAAAGCTCAATCAAATCATATCGAATCCTACATTTGAAAACCCTTTCAAAATAAAAGGTATCTCGTAAGACCATGCCGCACATAAATACAGACGTGTTATTACCTTACGATAACCAAATTATTTTATTATAAAAATCCAGTAATATTATAATAATGTCTATGTGTTTAAAATATCAATAATCAAGTAGCTGTGATGTGTGTACATCACAACAATAATAGGTATACAATCGAAAACCGAAGGCACTTATTGGAGAATGGATTCCAACAAATGACAAGGTAAGGGACTACCTTCTGAAAGCAGTACACCTCTAGATAAAATGAACTGTGGGCCACAGTTATCTTTGCAACCCTACAACACAGGACCGGCTTACCCCTGACTGGATAGTACCTGTAACGACCCGAAATTTGATCACTTTAATTAAAGATATTTAAATTATTTTAAATATTCAAATATAAATATTCTTTTAATAAATAATCAATTTTCTAAGTGATAAATAATAATAATGAACTTATTTTGGAAAAATATTCACAAAAATATTTTCTTTGGAAAGATATATTGATAAAATAGCCGAAAATCGTTTTATCGATAAACAACTCTATAATCGTAAAACATTACGCATGGAGCTGGATACATACACTTATTTTTATAATTGAACAAAAAATATGAAATAAAATTATTTATTTTATTTTTGGAAAACAAAATGTATTTATACATCATCGGTGAGTTCATTATATTTAATAATTGATTTATAATTTTAAACTGAGATTTAACGATTTAATAATTATTTTAATTATTCTAATAATTATTTTAAAATGATAATAAGTCATCTTAGTTTATTATATAGTGATATTAAATCATTTATAATAGTTTTATAAAGATATATATATTTGAATTGAAAAATATAAGAAAATGGATATCGCTTTATCGATATAATAGCGCTTTTTGTAACAATTGTTTAACATCGATTTATTTGGTTTTATAATTCAAATGAGATCATTTTAATTAATTAACAATGATAAGAAATTAGTTTTCAAATTTTTTTACATTTATATGTAATTTAGTTAATAAGTGAAAATGTGATCGAAAATCGGCTTTCCGATTTTCAACGGTTTAACAAATGAAAATTGTTTCAAGTCATTGCAACATTGTAGATGACACTAACACATATTTATATGCATGTATACATATAACATACTCACATATACATACATATAACATATATACAAAAATATGTATATATACATTTGGGAAAATATCTAAGCTATTTTCTAAAGACTTAACCATTAAGCAAACTAAAGTCAAACCCACATGCATAAGGACATGAATGGATGGCTTGGAAGAGAGTGAAGTGATGGAGGCACATGGAGGGGGGTAGTAACGTATGGAACATGATGGAAAAGGATGGGGTGGGTGCATATGGTGATGGTGATGGATAATGATAGTGTTTTAGTTAGTTTTACAACTCTTTAGCCTATAAATACAAGGCCATATCCTTCATAATTCTCACACCATTCTTCACATTCCTAAGCTTCTTCTTCTTCTTCTTCTCCATATACTCTCTAACGGCCTCCTCAAAGTAGAAAAGAAAATACCTCAAAATATTGGCAAAATATATACATACACACTTCACCTCGATTCACTTTCAAAACTAGTGCAAACACCTCCCTATCCCCTCTACAACTCACGCCACCCCTATATCCCAAGCTAAGGCCGAACACCACTCATCCAAGGTCAAGGCCAAGAGCACCAAAGGAGAAGGAAGCAAGTCGGGGAGCTCCGAAACAAGAAAAAGAGGAGGAAGTGCTGCCGGTTCGATTTAGAAAGCTATGGAAAAGTTTGGTGGAGTGGATATAGATAGTGAGTACTAAATGTTTGTTAATTGATAAATAATCTCTATAACTATTTTTAAGTATGATAATATCAACATTTCATCTCTTAATGATTTGTATGAATGTTTGATGACTTGGTTGATTATATGGTTGATTATATGGATGTTGATGTGGTTGATAACTTGGTAGTGATAAATTATGAGAAATCATAATAAAAATGGTTAAGTAATTAACCATGGTTAATTAATAGAAAATGAATTCATATAAATATGTGTATGGGGTTTATTGAGTCTTAATGGTTTAAAATATAAAAAAATTGGAAATGAATATTATAATAATATAATATTATGAAATGGTTTAAAAGTGAATATGAGATTTAATATAGAAAATATTTGTTTAAATGATTTAATATGGTTTATAAATATTTTATAAACAATAAAACTCAATTTGGAGAAGTTTCGACAAGTTATGAAATATAAGTCGAAATAAGGTGCGTCGTGTAACGGTAGTTCACGATTTCGCGCCGGAAAAGTTAAATGAACGTATAGAGTGGAATATAGCTCGAAATTCTTCGAGATAAGAATTTTTCGACCTACTATATTCATATTTTTCAAAAAAAAGAAAAAAATCAAGATTTTTTTAGTAGATTTTGAAATATGAACAAATCAAGTTTTCAAAATAATC
Source organism: Allium fistulosum (assembly GCA_030737815.1). Lineage (NCBI taxonomy): Eukaryota > Viridiplantae > Streptophyta > Magnoliopsida > Asparagales > Amaryllidaceae > Allium > Allium fistulosum. Next base: position 1,282,937,750 of record CM060903.1, on the reverse strand, counting down.
GCGGTTTTGCAGTTCGGAATCATAAAGGAAATTCCTTTAAAATGATATTTTTAAGTTCTTTAAAAATATGGAATAAATTCTATAAACTTTCAAAATGTTTAAAGAGATTTGAGTTATATAAATGAATTATCAAAAGATAGAAAAGTTGTTTTGATCAATATAGCTTTTAAAACACTATTTGCGGTACTTTTTAATAACTTTTACAAACAATGGTTTTAACTTAATTATTCTTTCCCGAATCTTTTGTGAACCTTTTCAAACAAATAATTAAGTAATTTAAAAATGATTAAGAGGTTTAAAATGAGTACGCGAAAACGACTAGTACATTTGTTCCACTTGTGAGTGTCATAGAAAATCCGACCGAGTAATGAAATAGATCGAAGGGAAAGCCCAGATGCTCTAAAATAATTAAAAGTAAATTAAGTATGCTAAAAGATTTAGAATCAATCAAATAACTTGACCACCTTATGAGTGACAAAGAGGTAGTCTCTAGGCATGGGTTTGGGAAACCAGTTGACTGCCCTCCCTAGCTACCCGGACTAGCCCGACGGAAGGAATAGTAAATTTGATTTACTCGGATCAAAATTTCCCAAAGTATAAAAGATGTAATTTTTTAAATTCAAACAACTTGGATTGCACAGAAATGATCTTCTTATACTTGGTATTAAGTTTCGAGGAGGGAATCCGCACTATCCGCGTGAATTTAAAAGTTGATTTCACCGTTATTCGACGGATAGTAAAGGTTGAATACATAAATTGATATTGAGTAGAATTAGTATAATTTCCATGATCCTTTTTAGCTAATAATGTTTTCAAATATGAGATTTAAATAAATGATTTGAAAATATTTTCCGAAACAAAAGGTGAAACAATTTAGAATTATTCTAAGATTCAAAAAGGTTTAATTAACCAAATGATTTGATAAATGAGGCTTAATGATTCCATATACTGCTAAGGAGATAAATGGAATAATTTAAAATAATATGTCTCTCTGAGATATTTATGAATGAATAAAAAGATGAATTAAATTGAATGATGATTGACAATCACATATGAACTTAATATCATTTTAATCGATGATTGGTTCGCAGGAGCCGGGGTCGTAATTGGGTAACTTCTATCTAAAAACAACTATGAATCAATGTATATGTTCGGAAGTGAAGACATGTTAAAGATGATGATTTTTTGAAGACGGTGATCTTCATGATGAAGGGCTTTTTGCCACTAGTCCCTTGGGGTAAAATTTTCCATATCATATATTTATGGTGGCAGTAGTGCTCTGTTATGAAAATCTTCGATTACCAGGACTAATCGCTACTAATCCTAGGGATAATTCTCAATAGGATGTAGTAAGCGGAGTGGCTTCGGTTTCATTCAGTCCCAGAACGAACTTTTATGGATGAATGTATAACATTGCATTTCTGAGATCACAACATTGACTTTTACAAATGTACATCTGTTTGGTGGCAAAGAAGGCAACTTCTCTTAGCTTAATACCCTTCTCTGAGACGTACGAGCTCAAAGGTTGTATGTTCGTGAAAGTCAATAGTGATTGTTTGCACAAAAAATAGGCAAACACCTCCAAGTCGTATGATTTTAGTTGATTTTATATTGCTTTTAGTGATCTGGATGATTTATGCAAATATGTAAAAAGCAGGGACTAAACTATAAAAGACACACAGATTTATAGTGGTTCAGCCAGAATGTGCCTACGTCCACTTTATATATTATTTCTCCTTTCTTGTTCAGATTACAAGTACAAAGCTTTGATACAAGTATATGAAAGTTGTTTGAAAGTTCTATCCGTGCTTGAGCTCTCAAACTTGTCCCCCATTGTTGTACCCCTGCCCCTCTATTTATAGAGTGGGGCTGGGGGTAGGGGTCTTGGATGTATATAGCTGTTGGCGGGCCTAGGCCGATGTAATCTGGCCTGGCAGTGTTGGTTCGGTAACACCTTGGTCCGGTGATGAGAGGGACGTGGATTAGTTCGGTGGTGAGACTTTGGGTTTGGTTCGGTGGGCAGTGGAGTGGCTGGTTCGGTAGTGTGGAGCAAAGGTTGGAGTTTGATTCGATGAAGGCTGGTCCGGTGAGGCCTTGGATCGGTGGAGGTTGGTCCGGTGAGGCCTGTGATCGGATGGAGTTCGATTCGGTGAAGGCTGGTCCAGCTATGCAGGGGAAGTGGGTTGATTCAGCTATGAATGGAAGTAGCATTGATCCGGTAGTAGGTGGAAACAAGATTGGTTCGGCTGTGTGGGGAAACTGGTTTGGTTCGGCAGGACTTTGGTCCGGTAGTGAGTGGGGCTGAGGTCTGGTCCGGTGGCATGCTTCTGGTTTGTTTATTGAGGTCTGGACCGGTAGTAGAGGATTGGTTCGGTAGTGTTTACCTTGGCTCGGTTAGGCTTTGGAAATGAGTTGGTTCGGTTTTCCATGGTTGTGAATCCGGTTCGGCAGTGGTGGAAACATACCCAACATTTGCCCCCCAAAGTGGGGCATATGCCAGCATATGTCGTGCTTTGTTTCAGCTTGGACGTTCCCATTCGGTCCTACGTGCCGAACCAGTTGGTTCGGTCATCTTTGTTTTCCTATAAATATGGGCTTCATGTCTCTCGTTATTCCCTACCAAGTGAGATAGCCGAATCAGATTTGCCGGATCACGCTTGACTACCGAATCAGGTGATTGCCGAATGACTTTCATGTTTCGAACTACCGAACGAACTCGTGGAGTTCGAGTGCCGAATGAATCTTCGTGCCTTGAACTACCGAATGGGCTTGAGTGCCGAATGAAACTTCGCGCCTTGAACTACCGAATGGGCTTGGTTGCCGAATGAAGCTTCGTGCCTTGAACTACCGAATGGGCTTGAGTGCCGAATGAAACTTGAATCTTGTTATACCGAATGAGTTTATGTGTTTATAAGTGAAACTCTAGACAACATACACTCGTTCGTTTATATCTCTATATCCTTATTCTAACAATGTGTTTTCTCGTGTTGCAGATAATGTCTCATAAAGTTGAAACCCGATCAAAAAAGAAGAAATCCCAGGACAGAGAAGATCCTTCCGCAGTGCCCCTAGCTCAGTCAGGACCGGGACGTCATGGGCCCACCCCGAGGTCACTAGTAGATGGGTATGGCCCTCAGAAGCTTCTGAACTCATCTCCTGAATGTTTCCCTAGCTCTCTCAAAGGCGAGCAGCTTGATGTTATTTCTCGCTCCTTTGGGATTGACAGAGCGCGTATGCTATTGCCGGGGGAAGGAGTGATGCCATATAATCCCCCCGAAGGATATTTCGCTTACAGTAGGTACCATTGCATGTGTGGGGCCATTCCCCCGATTAATGCCTGGATAGTCAGCTTCATCACCTACTTGAAGGTGGCTCCATTCCAGCTTCAGCCTAACTCCTACGCCATCTTGGTGAGCCTGTTTGTCATCTTCCAGAGGAGATTCGGGCGCCCTCCTTCCAACCGGGAAATCCGGTATCTGTACAACTTAAAAGGCTACAAGAAGGGGTCTCCGTATATTAGCTTGGAGTCGGCCGTGTCCTTCAAGCCAGTCCTGGATTTATATTCGAAGTTCAGCATGTTCAAAAAGGAATGGTTTTTCATCAAGGATGGCTCTGTTTCGATCCGTCGCTTCACCTCTGGCTGTAAGTTGAAGCTTATTTATGATTTCCATTCTGACTGCAATGCTTCTTCTTATGTGCTTTTATTTCTTGCTAGCGACAGGTGGTTTTGCGGTCGTGGAGAACGATCGCCTGGTTCAGATGGCTGTGGAAATAGAAGCCATTACAGGAAGGGATAGGTCGGCTTCTTACCTGATCAGGAACGCTACACTTTTGGGGCACAACCTTATTCTACCACATCAGTCCGTGGTCAAGCAGAGAGACACGGCGGAGGAGAGGGCGTGTTGACAAAATATAAGCTCCGTTGTGGAGATCTTTATGAATTACATATGGCCCGTCCCAGACTGGATCTAGTGCTCCGGGGCGTGGGAAGATTCGCTTGAGGACAAGATCTCCTTTTTGTAAGCTACGATGCTTGACTTTGGAGTTGTATTGCGTTGCCACTTTTTGCTTGTGAGCTGCTGCTTTGAGGGCTGCATCATTTCTTCTTTCCTCAATTAGATCCAAGAACATGTGGAGGAGCTCTTCGTTCTCTTCTGGGTTATAGTGGATCCTACGGTGGGAAGGCACTATAGTTTCAATTGGGAGCATAGCCTCCGATCCGTATGCCAAAGAGAAAGGAGTATGCCCCGTTGATGTTCTGAAAGATGTGCGACAGGCCCACAGTGCCGTAGGAAGTTCATCCACCCGTGTCGTAGGAAGTTCATCCACCCAAGCGCCTTTTGACTTTTTGAGTTTCTTTTTTATTAGAGTTTTGAGAATTTTATTGACGGCTTCGACTTGTCCGTTTGCCTGGGGGTAAGCTACGGATGAGAAGCTTTTGTGAATTCCGTGCTCTTGGTACCAGTTGGCGAACTCTTCGCTGTCAAACTAAAGTCCATTGTCCGATATAATTTTGAATGGGACTCCGTACCTGCATAGAACGTTTTTGATCAAGAAGTTAATAACTTTTGCTGAAGATACTTTATTTAGGGGTTCTGCTTCAACCCATTTGGTGAAATAGTCGACTGCCACTATAGCATATTTGGCCCCGCCTCGGCCCATTGGCAGTTCACCAATCAAGTCTATTCCCCATACTGCAAAGGGCCAAGGGCTGGTCATATGAGTAATCTCAGTTGTTGGTAGCCGCGGAATCTTAGCAAACTTCCTTGATGGACGTTGGATAAGATTTTCTTGGCTTCCCTTCCAGCGACACACCTTAATAAGGGGTTAGAGAAGCCGCGCCGATAGAGGATGCCCTCTTGTATTGTGTAGCGGGAAGCTTTCCTCAAGATTTTCTTGACTTCGTTACGCCCGTTGGGTAGTGTGCTACTTTGTAAGTAGTCTCGAATGGGAGTCATCCAAGTTGCTTCTTCGGTTGCAGCTATCAGATTCACTTGCTCAAAACTTGGGGTCAGTTGCTTCGAGATGGCTACTGCTCCGGAAATAGCGCCGTCTCTCATGCTAGCTTGCTTCGCCAATTCGTCGGCCTCTTGGTTCTCTTCCCGAGGGATGTGTTTGATTAAATAGCGATCCAATCGATTGAGAAGCAACTTGGTCTTCTTTAAATATGCCATGAGTCGTTCTTCTCGAGTCTAGAATTCTCCTAGTATTTGATTTACAATAAGTTGAGAATCGCTATGAAGACACAAAGAATTGGCTCCGATTTCTAAGACAAGTTCTAATCCAGCTATCACTGCTTCATACTCTGCATCGTTGTTGGTGGCAGCGAATTCCAACCTTATAGCATAGTGTAGCTTATTTCCCCTGGGAGTGATTATTACCACACCTGCCCCCGAGCCTTGTTCGTTTGACGCACCATCCACAAAGAGATTCCACTTGATGTCTTCTGCTATTTCCGATTGCTCCTTACCTTCGTTGGTAGTGAATTCGGCAATGAAATCGGCCATGGCTTGTCCCTTGATGGCGGTGCGAGGATGGTAGGTGATATCATATTGATTTAGTTCAATGCACCATTTAAGTAGTCGCCCAGAAATGTCGGGACGATGGAGTACCTGCCTCAGTGGTTGATCGGTCAGAACTCTGATGGAATGGGACTGGAAGTAGTGACGCAGTTTCCGTGATGTGATTAGCAAACAGTACGCTAGTTTCTCAAGTTTAGGATATCTGGCTTCCGCCCCTGTAAACCTCTTGCTTACAAAGTACGTGCGTTCGTCTTCTCTAACCAATGCGGCGCTTAGAGCATGAGATGACACAGCAAGGTATAGGTATAGCTCTTCGCCTTTGTTCAGAGTTGAGAGTACTGGTGGTCTCTGGAGGTGTTCGATTAAGCTAAGGAAAGCTGTTAAGCATTCGTCAGTCCATTCGAATTTTCCTTTCTCTTTCTTTAGAGCTTCGAAGAAGGGGATGCATTTGTCGGTCGCTTTGGAGATGAATCTGATCAGGGCAGCCACCTTCCCATTTAGGCTCTGCATTTCCTTTCGGGTAGAAGGTATCCTGATATCTTTCAGAGCTCGGACTTGTTCAGGGTTTGCTTCAATCCCTCTGGCATGGACGATGAATCCTAGAAACTTTCCTGATGATACTCCGAAGGAGCACTTTAGGGGATTCAGCTTCATTCCATATTGGCGAAGTACTTGAAACATTTCATCCAGGTGGCTTACGTGATTGTTGGCTTCTCTTGACTTTATCAGCATGTCATCCACGTAAACTTCCATAGTTTGTCCTATTAGCCCCGCAAACATCTTGTTGACGAGGCGCTGATAGGTGGCTCCTGCGTTTTTAAGTCCGAAAGGCATTACCTTGTAGCAGTACAGCCCCAGGTCAGTGATGAAACTAGTGTGGTCTTGATCGGGAGCATGCATAGGAATTTGGTTATATCCTGAGTATGCGTCCATAAAAGATAAGAGTTCGTGCCCGGCTGTGCTGTCCACAAGCTGATCGATTCGGGGAAGTGGGAAGCAATCCTTCGGGCAGGCGTCATTTAAGTTGGAGAAGTCAATGCATGTTCGCCACTTCCCATTAGCCTTCTTTACCAGCACCGGGTTGGCGATCCACTCTGGGTAGATGGCTTCTCGTATGAAGTCATTGGCAAGTAGGTTCTTTACTTCTTCATCGAGGGCTGCTGATCGTTCTGCCCCCATACTTCTCTTTTTCTGCTTTACTGGCGCCTTGGTAGGATCAATGTTTAGTACGTGGCATGCTATGTCAGGGGAGATTCCGATCATGTCAGCGTGTGACTATGCAAATACATCCAAGTTGTGGCGGAGAAAATCAATGAGTTGTTCCTTCAACTCTGCTTTTAGTTGGGACCCGACTTTCAATAGTCTACTCGAGTCATGTCTGTCTACAGATACAAATTCCATAGCCTCTGCAGGCTCGGCGGTGGCCTCCTCCTCTTTGTCCCTGGGGTCTAACTCATTGAAAGGGTCGCTGGTATATCGAAGAGGAGGGGCTTTCTTTAATTGCTATGCTTTCAAACATTTTGTGCAGAGGGCGATCTCTACACTCTTCCCTTTATTCTTCCTGTGGTTGTTGCGAAGTTCAGTTACATAGCAATCCCGAGCTATGTCCTGGTCTCCCTCTACTTCCCCTACTCCATTGTCCATTGGAAATTTCATCTTTAGGCACCATGGGGCCAGGACAACTTGGAAGTCAGACAAGGCTGGCCTTCAAAAGAAGGCGTTGTAGGCCGAGTGGTTTTCTATCAGCACAAATGTCTGTTTCCGCACAACGGAGTGGGGATGACTTCCAATTTCAACAAAGAGGTCCAGTTGCCCGAGGGGCATCTTCGCATCTCCGATGAAACCGTGTAGTGGTTTATTGCAGGGAGAAACATCTTTTATTGACAGTTTCATTTTGTCGAACGCATGCTTGAATAGGATATTTATTGAGCTTCCAGTGTCGACTAGAATTCGGAAAACTTCAGCTGGACCGAGCCGGGCAAAGATAACCATGGGATCCATGTGAGGGTACTGCCTCCTCTCTAGGTCACGCCTACTGAATGTGATGTCATCACTCTCTTTCCGCTTCGGGTGGTGTTCTTCTATAACAGAATTAACGCAGTCTTCATTGTTTCTAAGTGACTTTCCATATCTTTCCATCTCTGCCCAGCTTCTGTCGGCGATGTGTGGTCCTCCCGAGATGGTATGGACCACTATCTTCTCTTGACTGGAGCCGCTAGTGTTGCGATTTCCTCTGCCTATCTCTGGGGAGGGTAGACTTGGGTTCTCATTGGCAAGAGCTGGAGTCCTGTTCTGACCTTTTACATAGCATTCCAGTCTCTTCCTTCTGATGTGTTCTTCAATCAAGTCCCAAAGATGATGGCATTCATTGGTATCATGCCCATGAGATTCGTGGAAGCGGCAGAACTTTCCAGATTTAAGTGCATTATCTGATTCCTTCTTGTATGGTGGGCGTTTGTATCTAACTTCGTCTTGGGTGGCAAGGAAGATGTTTTCGATGGTATCATTCAAAGGAGTGTAAGTGTCGAATCTCGGTCCTGGCCGATATAGGCGCTTTTCTCCCTTCTTGCCCCCAGCATTGTCTCTAGAATCATTTCTTTGAACGTCCTTTGCTACAGCGGGCGTGTTGCCATGAGCTGCCTTATTTTGTTGTCCTGACTACCCCTCAGTGGCAGCGTATTCAAGCCTCATATATTTCCCGGCTTCATGGAAGAAATCGGGTAAAGTAGCTGGTTTTTCTTTTTTCAATCTTCTAGCAAATTTAGTATCCGGATGCACACCACTACAGAGGGCCATTAAGATAAGCTTCTCATCGGCATCTTGGACTGCGGCCGCTGCGGCATTGAATCGGGTTAGATATTTCTGCAGCTTCTCTCCAGGTTTCTGTTTGATACTGGATAAGGAATAAGCGTCCTTGGGTTGTTCCACATGAATGCGGAACTGGCTGATAAACTTTTCTTTCAGCATCTCCCATGAGCTGATGGATCCTTGGGGTAGATGACAGAACCAGGAGGTAGCTAGATCTGCTAAGAATAGTGGAAAGCATTTGCACAGTACTCCCTCTGTTGCCCCGCTCATGAGCTTATGTTGTGTGTATCTCTGCAAGTGTACAACTGGGTCAGAGGTTCCCTTGTAAGGTTCCATCGTTGGCATTTTCCATTCTCGGGGGTTGATGGCAATTTTGATATTGCGGGCGAAAGGGCTGGTTACCCTCGCGCCTATCCCTTGATCTCTTTGGTCCCGTTGGACGCACTCTCTAAACAAGCGTGCCATCCTTTCATCAGAATTTGGAGCGGATAGAAATGAGTTTGGTTCTTCCCTGCGGGATTGATTTCGTTCTGATGACCTGTGGGGATGGTATCGCCTATCACTCCTAATATTTTCCAATGGCTGTCTTTGGTCTTCTGGGAGCATGCTATGGTCAGCTACAGTTGGCCCTTGCCTTGACCTTCCCCTGCTGGGTTCTGATCTAAGCACTTCCTCGGGTCCAACTTCGGGCTGGATTCTAGCTCGGCCCCGTTCATTGGTGTTTCCGTGGTTAGGCAGTACGACAGGCTCAGCTACAGTTGACCTCCGCCCAGTACCTCCCCCGTTGGGTTCGGTTCCGAGCATTTCCTCAGGTCTAACTTCGGGCTGAGCTTGGTCTCGGCTCCTACCATGGCCGCTTCCGTCGTTAGCTCCTTCGAAGAAGGAAGATCTTTGTTGTCTCTGAGATCCTCCAGACTGGGACTCACCCCATGATTCAGTGTTGCGGTTGGACTCTTCAGCATCCCTTAAGCGTGACATGAGTTGGTCCACCAAGGCTTCATGCTGGGATGTGAAGCGGTTAGTCACTTCAGCCACAACCATGTCTAGATCTGCCCTAGTAATTGCTGCCGGCTGTTCTGTGGCAGGGGTTGTCGGATTTGCCTGACCTTCATTTGGTACTGCTGCTGGAATGGGACGGTTTACTTGATCTGTGACCATTGGATCTGGAAGACTGCTGGTTGTGATGTTTTTTCCTTTGTCAACATCTTTCTTCTGCTTGGGAGGCATGTCTTCCAAGCAATGTGCGACGCTGATAGGAAGAAAGTTAAGCGGGAGAAGCTGAAGTCCGGGGTTCAGCCCTTTCTCAGTGAAAGCACCAAAAATGTTTGCACAAAAAATGGGCAAACACCTCCAAGTCGTATGATTTTAGTTGATTTTATATTGCTTTTAGTGATCTGGATGATTTATGCAAATATGTAAAAAGCAGGGACTAAACTGTAAAAGACACACAGATTTATAGTGGTTCAGCCAGAATGTGCCTACGTCCACTTTATATATTATTTCTTCTTTCTTGTTTAGATTACAAGTACAAAGCTTTGATACAAGTTGTTTGAAAGTTCTATCCGTGCTTGAGCTCTCAAACTTGTCCCCCATTGTTGTACCCCTGCCCCTCTATTTATAGAGTGGGGCTGGGGGTAGGGGTCTTGGATGTATATAGCTGTTGGCGGGCCTGGGCCGATGTAATCTGGCCTGGCAGTGTTGGTTCGGTAACACCTTGGTCCGATGATGAGAGGGACGTGGATTGGTTCGGTGGTGAGACTTTGGGTTTGGTTCGGTGGGCAGTGGAGTGGCTGGTTCGGTAGTGTGGAGCAAAGGTTGGAGTTTGATTCGGTGAAGGCTGGTCCGGTGAGGCCTTGGATCGGTGGAGGTTGGTCCGGTGAGGCCTGTGATCGGATGGAGTTCGATTCGGTGAAGGCTGGTCCAGCTATGCAGGGGAAGTGGGTTGATTCGGCTATGAATGGAAGTAGCATTGATCCGGTAGTAGGTGGAAACAAGATTGGTTCGGCTGTGTGGGAAAACTGGTTTGGTTCGGCAGGACTTTGGTCCGGTAGTGAGTGGGGCTGAGGTATGGTCCGGTGGCATGCTTCTGGTTTGTTTGTTGAGGTTTGGACCGGTAGTAGAGGATTGGTTCGGTAGTGTTTACCTTGGCTCGGTTAGGCTTTGGAAATGAGTTGGTTCGGTTTTCCATGGTTGTGAATCCGGTTCGGTAGTGGTGGAAACATACCCAACAGTGATCGAAGGAACGAAAATGTGACATTCAAAGTGGAACCTGATATGATCAAAGTGTGGCTTTGTGGAACATAATCTCACGAGTCTCACATCCCAGGAATGATACGGAATACTATGTGGTTTGAAGAACAAATTTCGGGCAATTATTGGGAGAAGATGTCCATTTAGGCACTTGTTTCCTAATTGTATGAATGCAAAGGTATGGAGGCTGACGGAGATCATGTAAAGCCACTGATTAAGACTTTGTTCCATGGTAGTGTAGCAGTATAGTTCGAAGGCTGATGGAGATCGTGTAAAGCCACTGGTGTGAACTAGGATTGTTATACGTGGATTTTCGGGTCCGAATGGTCACTAATTCCCTATCATGCTGGAAATCCAATTCCAATACATTGCCTTTACAGTTTTGATTGTAGAACCTACTTTTGTAGTTAGTATGCCGTCAAATTTAATCAATGTAACAATTTCATCTATTTTGATAGATTATTTGAAAAGTGTTTTCAAAGGAATGTCATTAAAGATAATATCAAATTATTTTGGTGTGGGCATGGTCTTATAAAATACCCTTCTTTTCAAAGGTTTTGGTTGACATTAGCATGATCTATACATTAAAAAAAACTTCGAATATCTCACACTGGTTTTTGAAGCCTGATCCAGGTATTTTTAATACTCAGGTCAGATCTGAGTAGTTTTAAGTTTAGTTGAAGACGCTAGGAGTTTCCATAGGAGAGCTAGAGATCTTCATCTATGTATGGATGTATCCTATTATCGCCGCATCTATTGCATTTGTTTTTATTTTTCAGCATTTGTAAGGACAGAGTGTTTATAACTATCCAGGCTGAACCTAGGTTAGACTCTGATATTGTATTCAAATTTTGTCGTTGTAAAGATTATTGTTGAAATAATATATGTTATTCCATTCATGTGAGACTATGCTCTATCTTTATTTTCTTTTTCCCCTAACAATCGGGCTTTCTGGCACTTGGATTTAAGGCACGTGAATACCGAGGATGTATTAATGTCGATTTTCAAGGGTCGAAAATCTCATTCATTACAGTACAGAATATGATCACCCCTATGTTATGATCAACAACCAAAACGGGCCCCAAAGCATACATATAGATATCGACACTAGATAAGGTTATGATCATACCCTTATGGGAGCGATCCACTTAGCCATGCTGTATCTACCATGTTTTAGCTATTACTGGGTTGTGAGGCTTGAGAGGCTAAGCTCTTACCATTTCCTCGTAGCAATTCCAGGCAAAAATACAATGCTAGCATTCATCCATAATAGTTCGTTCTGGGTCTGAATGAAACCGAAGGCACTACCTCTACTACATCCATTTTGGAATTACCCTCATGATTAGTAGCAAGTAGCCCTTGCACTTCAAAGAGCACCATTTTCAATCGTGTTCAAGATGTCTTCCATTCGAACGCTTATGTTGGTTTGAAGTGGTTTTTAGATAAAATATCCAATCCCGGTCTCTCCGAACCAGCAACCGATAGTTTCCGGTTGACTCATTCCCTGTTCTTTTAGAAGTAAGTGGACTATACCAGAGTGATTAAAAATATCCTTTCAAAAAGAAAGTTGCTTTAAAAACAAAACCGATCTTTAGGAATAAAGTGTGTTAAAATCAAACTTTTTTTAATAATTAAATACATTTAAACTCTTTATTTAATAATAATTAAACCTTTTAGTTATTAATTAAACCATAATTAGCTTTTAAATAAATGATTAAATAATAATTATCCTTTAAATAAATAATTAAATAATAGTTAATCTTTAAAATAATTAATTAAACCATAATTAATCTTTAATTAATAGTTAAATATAATTTAAACCTTCATTTAATAATAATTTAAATATTAATCAAGTCTTAATTCAATCTTAATTAAATTTAGCTTAATTAATAATTAATAAATAATTAAAACCTTTTAAAATAATAATTAATTAAACTTTAAACTTAAATAAATACTTATTATTCCTTAATTAATTAGTTAAATAATAATTAACTTTTTATTAATTAAATAATTATTATTAACTTAATTGATTAACAATTAAGTACTAATTACCCTTGTTAACTAATAATTAAGCACTAATTACCTTATTTAATTAATTAATTAATTATTAAATAAATAAATAAATAAATAATATTAATTACTTTTCTATACTTCAAATAAGTTTGAAAACACTTTTCAAAAAGATACTTAAGTGAAAATAATTTTTAATTGCAAAAAGAGTTCGTTTTTACGAACTACATCCGTAGCGACTATCGCAATATGATCCGTAATTTCGAGCTTGTTTTATATTCCAAAAACCTTCAAAAACTTTATCTTTTGTGTTAACTTACTTTATAACTTTGAATAAAGATTTTGGAACAAAACAAAGTTAAAAGCGTTAAAAAAATTTCTTGAAATATCCATAAGTAAACAAGTTAGAAAGTAAGGGATTTCGATGCCGTATTAAAGCACAAATCAAGTGCTAAATTTTCCTTAGCCTAAACATTGTATGTATGTTTACAAACAAACATACACACACACACACACACACATATATATATATATATATGGACCATAACACCATGATATAAGCAAGGTCCTTACTTGCACTTTACTAACTTTTAACTTTTTATTTCCAAGTTTAAACAACATCACATCCAAGAATACATATGCACATACAAATCAACATCAATTTACCCAACAACCAATATATTTTCATAACTAAGATAGCAATAATTTTTACCGGCATTAAAGTTTAAAACTTTAAGAAAAAAGCAAGCTTTTCTCACAAAAGCTAACCAAAACACTCCAAACTTTCACTAACTTTTGCATGACCAAGATCCTTTTTTTTAGCTTGAAAAAATTAGGTTTTGGAGGCCTTAAACCCAAGTTGGTTTTGGCAATGATGGAACCAAGGCTCCGCCTTGGGTTGAAGAGGAGGTTTTGGACTTGCTTTTGAAGGAGGAAGGTGTATAAGTGGAAGGAGGATGTTTAAATAATGCTTTTAAGAGTTTTAGAAATGAACGAAACCAAGATTCTTAACTTTTAGAATTTTCCATGGAAGCCATGGAAGTAGGTTTGAAAACTTGTAGGAATTTTGGAAAGTAAGAATGAAATGAAAAAAAGACAGTAAGAAATTATGAAATCTCTTGTATATAAAATGCATTTAGGAACTTACGAAAATAACCTCAAGTACTTAACCTCCTAAAATCACATGACACATCACCTTGCCTTGTCCCCTCCCTCTATGCTCACACCTAGACAAGCCCCACCCCCTTGCCAACATGCATTAATTAGTCAAGTGTACTTATGTTTTCTATTATTGCTTAATGCTGCAAGTGATGTGATGTTTTATGGCATTTTTTATTCATTTCTTTACACTTGAAAATTAAACTCACTTAAACTTAAGTATATATATACATAAATACTAACATATGCTAACTCATTTATACATGTATGTGAATGTTTATACTAAAATGTTCACAATGATTCTGACAACATTTAGATAACGAAAAGTCGAAAATTCATAAAATGATTTCCAGTCACATTTTCGATTTTTCTTCAAACTAAATATTTTTGTAAACAAATTCGGAAAACTATTTCACCATCACTAGTTATTATTTAAAAGAGATTTTATTTTAATTTATAAAATCTTTTATTTGAATATTTAAAATTAATTAAATATTCACAAATCAAAGGGTGAAATTTCAAGTCGTTACACTCTCCCCCCTTAAAAGAATTTCGACCCCGAAATTTTACTACAACCCTATCCCAGAAACAACACTGCTCATTAGTCTGTTTGATGTACATAGATCATTTCTATGCAAATTTTATTTGATCACTAATTTGAATACATAGCTTTTCTTCCAAACTACTATTGCTCACTCGATTCTCTAGTGCAGACTTCGATCAATCTTCTTAATTTGAAACCTCCATTCTTCTTACACAGCCATATACTATGATAAAAACTTTTGGTTCCTCATTAGGAACCCTCACCAAGTGTTCACCATAAAAAATCGAGTGATAAATTCTTATTCGGAACGGTGTGTACCACCTTTAGTCATGTACTCGAATCTTGGACCGAGAACTATGTGAAAAAGAGGAAGGATCTACGTACAACTTACATACTCATCTAAAGGTTCTTATCTACCCAATTACTTTTAACCCTCCCAAAAATATTTATGAACCATTTTAGAAAATTCTAATTTAGATCCAATATTTTAAAATGACACAACTTTATCTATGGAACCTTTTCACAAAATCATTTTAATTTATCAACTTAAATAATACACTTCTATGTCCCAAGAGTATATACAAAACATTTGATTTTTAATTCTATTTACTTCTTTCTATTCAGATGTAGACCCAAAATGATTAGGGTCTCAAAATTGATTCGACCAATTCAACCTCTTTACCCAAATGATCTGGTAAGTAGCTAAGAAGAGTAGGATGCTGTATCCAAACTCCGTCCTAGAGTCTACTTTTTCTTAGGCACTTCTAAGTTAAAAATGTTTATTCGCCGATCCAAATAACATCAAATAATATTTCACTTCCATATGTAAAACCTAAAAGACGCTGTTTAATAAAACCAAGTTTATTAAACCTTCTTATTAAGTTTAACCTAATTAAAACTTCATTTATTAATTCACTCTTTAATCAAAATACCATATTATTTTGAAAACTTAGGAGCCAAATACCCGGGTTTTATTTCAAAAAGACTTTTTGAAATGATACTTTAATTTTTAAGACTTAGAAAAAAAATATAGCCCGAGTAACTCCAAAATGATATCAAGGAATTGGGTACTACCAAACAATATCATCTATCCCTTTACCAAGAAGGGTAATACTCAAGAGAAGTGTTTACCATCCGAACACATCTCCTGCCCATTTTTAGTTACTTTCGAGTCATTCAAACTAGTTAATTATAAAATACTTCTTCTTTTTCAATCCCTTTTCAAAACAATATTATATATATTTCCAGCTAAATAGTTTTCAACAAAATATCTATCATACACTTAGTTTGGATTCATTCGGATTTGAACTCATTTCGATCATACAATGACAAAGAAAATAATTTACTAAGTGCACATCACATTCGCTTAAGCAAACATCCGATTGTCACTTAAAAGATTATTTTGATTATCACAAAACAGATCGAGACTCATTTCCCGAACTGTCCAAAGAAAAATCTTACTCTCAAATTTTCTTTTAAAATATCTATACCTTAAAGTACTTTTAAGTAAAATTATTACTACTTTTCTTAGTATGATTTGAAAACTTTAACAAAGCCATCGAGTTTTGAATTTCCTGAAAATCCATCTTATTTTCAAAACCTATTTTATAATACTGATTTTAAATAAATCAACTTTTGATAAAACAATCTGAAATATTTCTTTTTAATAGACACCTCATATTAAGATCAAAATTTTAACCCAACATATCCTTGGACGTCTTATAGTCAAATTGTGAAACTTAATTCACAAGGTGTTCGTTTCAATATTCCTGCAATTTCTATCTACCCAACCGATGGTTTAAAAAAGAAGAATTGAAGATGAATCTACAATCCATAGCCAACGCTCAAAACTGGGTGAGCATGACTAAACAAACCTTATATGATAATAATTAAATATTATCATTAACTCCTAATAACAACACTTCATAGATAACTATATAAATTTTTTGAAAATTATTCCTTTATATGTAGAAAATATATTCCTAGAAAAAATTATTTCATTTATCACTTTTAAAACAATATCGTGTCGATTGGAATTGTTCAAGTGTTTAGGAAGTCCCTATCGATAACGTTGGCCCGACACATCGACCAGGATTCTTAAACTACTCAACAAATCAAACAACGCAATATAAAACATTTTTTATACAATAAAAAATACGCACTCATACATATACTACACTCAAACTCATTCTATGGTGTTACTAATCCTATCTCTAATGAGTTTACTCATTCTAGGGTATTAACCCCACCTATAATGAGTTTACCCCCACCAAGATCTAGGTGTTCGCTCAACCAAGATACCACGTGTAACGATCTGCCTTTCTTACACTTAAAAACGACATTAAATACATTCTCGGTATTCGTGTGCCAATCATTTAACTATCTGAAAGATAGGTCATTTGGGGTTAAAGGAAGAAAAGACAGAACAGAATCTCACAAACGTGACGAGAAATATATAATATAACAAATGATCTTTACAAAAGAAAAGAACTTTAATATACAATCATCAAAGTACACTAATCTATTATCAGCCTAGACTGTTATAACAGCATGTCCTTACAATTGCTGATAAATATAGACATGAACAAAACAAAATAAAACAACAGAAGAATATAAGGTACATGAATACAGCCTGTCCTTACAATTTCTGCCCTTGGTGACTATTGTGAAGAGCGATAGGGGATGATGAAGTAGAAGTACCAAAAGTCAAAGAAGAAGATCCTTTAGTTTTCATAAGGTTGATATTTATAGAGGAACATCACTGCAGATCCAGAGGCTCATGTTCTATAAGTTCCATATGCAAGCCTAGAGATGTGGAATGAAGCATGCACTACAAGAAAGTATGTTATTAATAACGCCATTCGATAACGCATTATTCTAAAGCGTTATTGTTTAGCATGGCTATTTACTTTTTTTTACTCTATTTATTCTCTTCTGCATTCTTACCACGTAACGCTTTGGCCCAAAACAAAATTATCCCTCCTAAAATTTTCATCCCCCTCTCAAAACAATTATTCAGTTCGTCTTCCTCCCAAAAAAATTACACTTATTCAGTTTGTCTCCTTCCTAATTGCTCATCCTTCGCCATCCCTGATCTTCGGTCCCTGATCCAGCTCGCTTCTCTCATCGCGCTTCAGCCATTCTGAAGTATACACGTCCTACCCTAAATCATCTACTCCTATTTCTAGTTATGTTTCCCTCCTAATCGCTCATCGCTCGCCATTTTCGATCCCCGATCTAGCTCGCCATCCACGATCTCTGCTCATCACTCTTCAGTAGTTTCAAAGTTGATGCGTCCAGAACCCTAAATCATCTGCTCAGATTTCTAGGTTAGAAATTTATAGGTTATGTTTATTAACTTCTATTTTGATTTTATTGTTTGGTTATGATTTTAGAAATTTTTTATCGTTAGGTTATGATTTTATCATTTGGTTATGTTTATTGACCGTTTTATTTACTGTTTCTAGGTTATGTTTTACTAGAAAATAATCCATTTCTTTTATTTCATATGTTTATTAACTGTTTTTCATGAGTAGGATATGGCACAGCAAAGTCATCCTTGTAACAGTAGAAGACACTATACTCAAAACAGTAATGCTTTTTAATTCTTCAGTTAACAATAAATGTGTTGCCTTGAATATTTGTCAAACTGTGTTAATAAGTGTTACGTAAATGGAGTTTGATGATAGACTTCAACCACTGTAAACATGTAATTTTCTCCAATCTTTTCATTTAGAATGCAAGTTCACTCAACCAATGTTCATTCAAGCACCTTCATCTAGAATGCACCTTAAAATGAAATTCACAGCGGGTGTTTACATGTTGTTTTTAGGTTAAGATTGAGACGGATTCCTTCTTTAAAGGTTATCCGGAGAGTCGAATGTACGAGAATGGTTGGCCTGAGATGCTAAAGCTCAAAAACTGGCCTCCTTCATGTGCTTTTGAAGAGCGGTTACCAATGCATTTTCTTGAATTTATTTCAACCCTCCCTTATAAAGAATACACACATCCAAAACATGGTAGCCTAAATCTTAGTGCTAATTTACCTAACGGTTATTTGAAGCCTGATCTAGGCCCCAAGTCTTATATAGCATATGGGATTCCAGATGAACTTGGACGTGGTGATTCTGTAACAAAACTGCATTGTGATATGTCAGATGCGGTATGTGTCCACCTTGTTATTGATATTATGTCTATTTTGAAACTATACAAGTGTAAGCTATTTCATAAAGGGTAGTCAGATATTCTAAGACTTTCCTAGGTTCTATATTATGGTCTACACTTTTTATTATATTTTTGAAAATAGGAAGGGCTTGTGTGTTAGGGATAAAAAAGTTTTAAGAAGAACATCAGAGGAGAATAAGATTGAGATTTAAGATAAAAGAGCAAGAAAACAGAGAAAGATATTTCATCAAACATTACATTTCATTAATTCAATATCATATTATAGGATTATATGATTTTAACACCATTTAGTTTCTAATAAGAAAAAGTACTTTTAATAAAAGGCTGCATGACAAATATTCTAGCAGTAGCATAGTATCTTATACTTATGCATTAATTTGAAACTTCATATTGTTGTGTATAGTAGGCTAAGCGCATCATTGTGACAAACAGATATGGATTAAAAGTGATTGCAATATCAAATATGTTTACTTTTGTGTTTTAAACTTTAATACCTTTTTACATCGCATCTTTTCTTGATTTAGCCGTTTCGTTGTTCTCTTTGTACAATTAGAAAAACTTAGGAAGTATGTATCTTTCGAGCATATGAAAGATCAATTTATTCCCACTTCATTGTGTCCACTCAAGTAAACATCATGACACATTCTTCTGAGGTGCAATTGCTTGAGAGGCAATATGATGTAATAAAGGAAATACAGAAACAACATCATCATGAGGACATGCAAGAATTGTTTAAACAAGCCAGAAAATTGACAGGGAAGCAGATATCAAAGTATATTCATGAATAATGTAAAAACAAAGATTATTCTAGGGGTAGTGCTATTTGGCAGGAGAAAGGATGTGCCAAAGCTAGTTGTCTACCTGTAAGAACATTGGAAAGAATTCAGGCATATCCATCAAGCTCCTTTGGATTCAGTAAGGATCTATTCTATTGAGTTAGGTGTTTTGACTTTTGAGTGTGTGTGTATGCGCACGCACGTGCATTCCTGCGTGTCTAGACAAACAGAAATATTTTACCATCTGAGTTCCAATTGTTCTGGGATATTTTGTCCAAATCCTGAAATGAAAAGAAAAAAGAAAAAAAAAGAGAAATATTGATTACAGTTTGTGTTCACTCGTATTTCATGTGTTTTATTACTGCATTCGTTATCATGTAATTATATAATGATTTTTTTGTAGCTTATTTATCCAATACATGATCACACTATTTATTTGAACGAGAGTCACAAGAAGCAGCTCAAGGAGGAATATGGTAAGCTATCTACCTGTTGTAACCATCAACGAATTTTTTTAATAGGAAGTCTTGATTTATTCCCCTTTTTAGTATTGCATATCTTAACTTTTTTGTTTTTCTCCTCTCTTAATATTTATCAAGAATAGAGCCGTGGACTTTTGAGCAACATCTTAGTGAAGCAGTTTTTATTCCAGTAGGATGCCCTCATCATGTAAGGAATATAAAGGTTAGTGTTCTTTATTATTGATTGATATAGAGGATTTCAGCAATGTTGTAGATGACAACTCGTTGCTGATTTTTGGTTTAGGTCTGGAGGTTGTGTACTAGCGATGTCAGATCTGAGATTTTGTTCGCCCTACTTCTGGATGAATTCACGACTAAAAACGTGTCGCCACCTGATGTGAATTGGATTGATAGATTTCTGATGTCCGCCCTCTTCCTAATTTAACAAACAGGTTCCTTTTCATCAAATCTTCCCATTATTGTACAATTTTTTTTATTTTTCTCATGATTTTCCATATTGCAGTTATATTCTTGGTGTTTTACAAGCTCTCTTAACCAGTAGTTCATGCCTTTGTGACTCGGGTTTTCCACTAGAAAATAATGGGTTGAAATAGAACATTGGTAGCATTGTTATTTATCCACTATTGAATTAAATAATCGAAGATAGGGAAGAATCTACGAATCAAAAGCTCAAGTTCGGATGCTCGGACCCCTCTATTATTAGATCAACAGGTACTCTTTCCCTTTTTACTTACTTTTAATCTTATTGCTAAATCCATGATGGTTCTATGCTTTTATATCGTGTACGATCCATCGGTCCTCCTCTTTCGGATCTTGAACATGGTGATGCAGTTCAGGTATTCACCTTTTTTTCCATCCTTCTCCTTGCTCGGTTTTAGGAATGATTTTGCTGCGGTTTTTTCGACTGATTATTCGTTAACTTTGAATTCAGCCTGCCAATGTTGGGTTTTGTAGAGTTTTACGTTTGGTAAGTCTGATTATTTCTCTTTTTGAATTTTACAAGTTTTAACCGTCGTTGTTGATATGTATAAATTATTGTTTACTTGTAGGCAAAACCAGATGCAGGAAGGTTGATCCTTGCAACCATAGCTTTGTTGATAGCATCAACATCCAGTATTCTAATCGTACGTTTTTCTTAAAAATGGTTGCTATTTTTTTTAATTAATTATTTATGGATAGAATATGAGACACGCTTCTTCTGTTTGCAGCCTAAATTTGGTGGTAAAATAATAGATATTGTGTCCAAGGACATGAGTGAACCAGAACAGAAAGCTGAGGCTCTAGCTGCAGTAAAGAACACTGTATTGTACATAGTGCTTATAGTAGTGGTCGGGTAATCAAAGTCTATTTCTTTTTTTCTTTTTTGATTTTTCTTCTTCAAATAAACGTTTAGCTGTCTGCAAACTTAGCACCGATTGTCTTTGATGTTGCGATTTCTAGTTTGTTATCTTGTTTCAAATTGGGAAAACCAATTTATGTTTCACTCTAGCTTGAAGTTGTGATATATGAAGTTAAAACTTGCAGCATAATTTGGCAGGATATTCATTAAATTGTTCATAGCTTCACAAATATAGAGATAAAGCTACATCACAAGTATATATAAAACGGAAATGATTAAATGGTT
Organism: Allium fistulosum; assembly: GCA_030737815.1. Lineage (NCBI taxonomy): Eukaryota > Viridiplantae > Streptophyta > Magnoliopsida > Asparagales > Amaryllidaceae > Allium > Allium fistulosum. The sequence continues at coordinate 1,282,916,391 of CM060903.1, read as the reverse complement.
AGCATGATGATTTTAATACCAAACTGCTATAAGTTCTCCATTTAACGCATTCATATAAAGGCATGTTACTCTTTATAAAATCAGTTTTCTTAAAGAAAAATGATTTTTACACTCAAGTTTCTTATTCAAATTTTTACTTAAATTCAATTGGAAGGTTAAGATTAAATATTGACTTTGGCCCCCTGAATTCTTCCCATATCTTTCATCATGTAATAATTTGGCCATGCGATTACTCTGTTCTAACAGTTATTGATTCTAGTACGAATGTGAGCGTAAAATTGGAGTGTAAGGATACCTTCTCTTACAATCTATCACTACATAATTAACCTTAATCTGTATTTAATGATCATAAGAAAACATGATCTCGCTAGGCATATGAACCAACTTGTAGAAAAATTGTCAATATCCGAAGGCTGAAGAACATAAAACGATAGACAGATTTTTTTCTCACAAAAGTAAGAAGCAGAAAAATCAAGTAAATGCAAGAAGTGTTAAAATATGATATTCGTTTATTATGCAGCTTATATTTGTCTCAACGTACAATATTTGTTGTTACTGCTGTAAATATAATGATCAACATACATGCAAAGTAAACATCATTTCTTAGTCTTAACCGAACGAACTACAAAAGATTACTGATATTAACAGAATTCTACATGAATGTGAAGTAATGAACATAGTAGAACTAACGGTTTTGGGTATTTCTACAGTTTCAGCCATGCTCAGAAGAAATTGACTATGATGCACCTTTCTCTCTCCACTTGTTCTATTAATATCAGAACCTATGACCTCGATGATTCCATGTTGCCAATATGAGTCTTTATCTTGGTTGTTTTTGTGTCTTTGAAGAGATTATGTTCATGTCTATTTTATATATAATGCATATACATTATTAGTGAAATTCATTTGCACATTTTCTACGCTGAATGGGAGTTCCATCCATTTATCTAAAGAAACCACTAGAATTATGATGTCCTTGATTTCCTATACATATTATATAGCAGATTGGCAGTACACACACTAATTAGACATGATTCCATTTTAATAAATTCCGATCTTATTGTATAGAAGGGAATGTTTTTTTTCTTCTCCTGATGCATTATTCTTCATTACAATTCAATTTGCACGGCACTAAGGGCTTGGCTCTTCAATTTTGCTAGTAAAAGAGTAGTTGCTCGATTGAGAAAAAACCTGTTCAGTCATCTTATTAACCAAGTAAGCAGCAATAATTATAAACATATCTTCGTCTATTAAACAATTATACATTTTATCAATTTTTTTAATATTCCACTTTATTTCCAGGAAATAGCTTTTTTTGATGTAACACGAACTGGAGAATTCTTAAGTAGATTATCTGAAGGTATGCAGATCATTAAAAATGCTGCAACTACTACTCTCTCCGAAGCACTGCGTAATCTTACTACCACAATCATTGGCTTTGGCTTTATGCTTACTAAATCATGGAAATTAACATATGAGAAATGCTTTAGTGTTCGGTTCAACAGTTGTGATTCCAAAAATAGTTGTTATGCTAATATTATTCTCTATCATTCTTTTGTAGTGTTAGCATTAGTTATCGTGCCAGATGTATCAGTGGTTGTACGCAAATTTCAGCATTACCTTCGTGATCTTTCTCACAAAACTCAGGCAGCAGCTGCAGTGGCTGCTTCAATTGTTGAGGTTTGTTCCAGCATAATTCTAGTGTTGTTTCTTATTTGTATACTAGCAGTAATCCGGTGATGTTTTTGTTTGACTTACATTGGTGTTACGTATGAGTGAACTTATGAAGTGCGTGTTCGGTACGTGAATTAGCAGTGTTGGGGTGATGTTGAGTAGTTGCTGTGTGTGGGATGATGTAATGCAAGGAGTTTCAGTTGGTTGTTACAGTGGGACAAGGGTGAAGATATTGGAATTACACTATAATGATAAAGTGAGTGATTATGTTGTAGTGTTAAGGTGCTGTGTGTGAGTGAAGTGATGCAGTGTGTGTTTGGTATGTGAATTAGCAGTGTTGGGGTGATGTTGAGTAGTTGCTGTGTGGGATGATGTAAGGCAGGGAGATTCAGCTGGTTGTTACGGTGATACAAGGGTGAAGATGTTGGAATTACACTGTAATGATATAGTGAGTGAATGTGTTGCACTGTGAAGGTGTTATGTGTGAGTGAAGTGATGTTGAGTAGTTGTTGTATGTGGGATGATGTTTGTGTAGTTGTAGTGTGAAGTTTCAGTGTATAATTTGGTGATCTTATGGTGGGATGTTATGTGAAGTAGTAGCGTGTGGTGAGATGTTTAAAATGTTGGTGAACTTGCAATGTTTATTATGGTAAAGCAGCAGCGTGTAGTTTTGCGGTGTGATGTGTGAATTCTGCAAAGCATGCTTGTGTAATTTTAATGCAGTATTTTTTTCTAATGTGGACATTAGTTTTCTAAGTAGGGGTTTTTTATTCTATGTTTCTTTTACATTGTAAGAGGGTATCGTTACCTGTCAGGCATGTTGACAGCTTCATTTATTAGGTGTAGTGTAAAATACACGAGTAGTCTCCTCTACCAATAAATGTTGATTCACTGCATATTTTTCTCAAAAAACATTAGGACTGTTATATGAAGCTTATATGTTATTGATTCACTGTATATTTTGTTATTGAGTTGTATATTGATTCTTATCGCTTTATATCGAGATATCTATTATTTGAGATGAGTTGTATCCATACTGTATAATTGTATTGTATATTACATACTTATCACTGCGTTAGACTCTATGTTCACTATTGAATAAATATTTTATAGTGGAAAAATGGTGTTATAAAGATTTCCAATTCCGTTGAGATTTAGCTGTATTATAGTGGCTATAATGAGTTATTGAATAAATATTTTATAGCGGCAAAATGGTGTTATAAAGATTTCCAGTTCCGTTGAGATTTAGCTGTATTATAGCGGCTATAATGAGCTATTGAATTAACGTACCATATCGGCGAATTTGCGTTATAAAACTAAGCTCAACCATAGCGGCATATTTTGTGTTATAAATATTCAACAGTTTTTTAAAACATGTCGATATACAGCGCTTATCAAACCGCTATGGTTGTGATTAATAGCGGCTATATACCGCTATAAAAGACACTTTTTGTTGTAGTGATGCCGACCCAAATACCCAAAAAGACCTCTCGGTACCGAGATGTTTTATTGGGTGAAAACCCATATCTTTCCTTTGTTTTGTTCCTACCTCTGATTTGATGCATTCCAAACTCTTTTTCATGAAGATCAAGTTCCTTCTGGTAATTTCCTTAATATTTGTTCGTTTTATCCTGCTTTCTTTTCTTTTTTTCTCATCAATCCTTAAGTTGCCCATCTATTCTTCAAGAAAAATACTTCATCACGATTGCTAGGGATTGTGCATCAAGTATGCGGAGCTCGGGGCTAAGTGGAAGAAACACCTCTCGGTACCGAGTGGTCCACTTAGCCCCATTTTGCTTGAAGCTTGATGAATGCCCTCCTTTTGTCCTTCTAGACTTATCGCCAAGATCGTGAGTCATTTCGTCCTCGTCTTGATCTCTTAGTTCCAGTTGAAATTTGCTTTGGGTAAAAATTTGGTTAACACTTGCTCCTTAAAGCACGCCTTATGAATGTAAGGTGTGCTTTGCTCAAGAATAAGTTTCAGCGATGGCGACTTCTTGCGGTCAAGCTTTCCAGCTATCCATCAATCCAAGTTGTGGTGATTCATACGGCTCCTTCGGATTCTCCGACAAACCTAAGGTCATTCCAGACCCATTATAGCTAAGGATTCTAGCCCTTGCTTTAGTGTCAACCACGAATTATGGTCAGCCTGTCTTTATCTAGAGGTTTCATATTGTATATCAGGATAATCCTGTGTTTGCCCTAGATTTATCTATTTTAGTCTGATTACAAGGCTTTTGAGTCCTTATACCAAGTCAACATCCATTCTAGGGTTCGATCCCACCATATCATTTTATCATCCAAACTATGGTTCGATGTCTCTAGACCGTTCAATCATCCAATCTAGGGTTCGATCTCTTTGAATCGTTTAACATCCAATCTAGGGTTCCATCTCCTCGGATCCCTTCTGAGCCCATTTCGCTTGCTCTCCAGTGAGGGCACTCAACGACAAGCAAGTTCATCCACTCACTCTTTGGCGAGGGGACTTACTTTTGATCTCTCTTATTCCTTGCTGATCCCAATCCGCTCACTCTCCGGTAAGGGAACTAAACGAAAAGCAAGTCCATCCACTTTCTCTCTAGTACAGGGACTTACTTTTGATCTCTCTAGATCCTTGCTGAGGCCAATTCGCTCGATCTTCGGCGAGGGGACTCAACGACAAGCTAGTCCATCGGCTTTCTGATGTAGCGCTCACCTTAGGTCGCGAACGACCTAACTCCAAAGTCGCTGAATTGAATCGAGAGTAGAGAAGATTCCAAGATTGCGAAGCAGTAGGTCGTGAAGTAGCTAGGTCGCGAGCAAAGCGAACGACATAGCTTCCAGATAAATCGCGAGCGACATTAGGTCGCGAACGAACATCTCCAGTAGGTCGCGAGTTCCTTAAGTCGCCGAAGTCTAATACTGAAGCTCTTAAGTCGCTCCAGTTAGGTCGCTGCCGTGCTTCTTCCTTAGGTCGCAAAGATTGATATGTCGCTCAGATTTCTTATGTCGCTGCTGAATCGCGAACGACCTACCAGTTAAGTCGCTGAAGCTTAGGTCGCGAAGAAGCTTAAGTCGCTCAGTTTTCTTAGGTCGCTGCCTGTTTTTCCTTAAGTCGTGTAATATTTTGTTAAGTCGTTTGTTTTGCTAAGTCGTATGTTGTAACCCGTGTTTGTAAAGTTGTACGTTGATAGGTCGTATGTCGTTGCTGTTGAGTCTTAAGTCGCTATTTCTTGTGTTACTTCTTTGAGTTGCTGTTTGTATTTGTTAAGTCGTGTGTGTGTGTTGTAACTTTCCCTATAAATAGGGGTGTGTTGTCATTTGTAATAGTTAGTGGATTTTTGAATAAAATTTGGTTTGTGCTTTGATACCAAATGACGCAGCCTATAGGATCTCACAACTCACGAATTAATGAATTCGCGGGTGGTGGATAGATTTTTGAAGATGGCACATTTCATAGCTTGTAAGAAGACCGCCGATGCAGTCCATGTTGCTCAATTGTTCTTTAAAGAGGTTTATCGACTACATGGGCTACCTGAGTATATTGTTTCTGACCGGGATACCCGATTTCTAAGTCATTTTTGGTTGAGTCTGTGGAAGATGGTTGGGACTAAGCTGAATTTTAGTAGCGCCTATCATCCACAAACGGATGGGCAAACGGAAGTGGTGAACAGATCTTTGGGAAACTTGTTGAGATGTCTTGTGAAGGATAATTTGAAGAGCTGGGATGTGAAATTGTTTCAGGCAGAATTTGCACATAATCATGCCCTTAATCAAAGTACTGGATTCAGTCCATTTCAAGTGGTATATTCAGCAATTCCGAAGGGACCGTTGGATTTGTCGACAGTTTCACTTCAGAAAGGGGTTGTTAAACGAGCTTGTGATTTCGTGAATGAGTTGCAGGAGTGTCACAGGATGGTTCATGAACGATTGCTTAAGTCAAATGAGAAGTATAAACAATTAGCCGATAAGAAGCGAAGGAGTGTGGACTTCAAAGAGGGTGATTTTGTTTACGCGGTATTGACGAAAGATCATTTTCCAGTTGGAACTTACAACAAGTTGAAAGCTCGAAAGATTGGTCTAGTAGAAATCTTGAAGAAGATCAATGATAATGCGTATCAATTAAGGTTGTCGGAAAATGTTCATACTTCTGATGTTTTCAATGTCAAACACTTAATTCCGTATTATGGGGAAAAGCTTGTCGAAGAAGAGGAGAGCGTGAATTCGAGGTCGAATTCTTTTCAACCAGAGGAGGATGATGCAGCGCTCACCTTAGGTCGCGAACGACCTAACTCCAAAGTCGCTGAATTGAATCGAGAGCAGAGCAGATTCCAAGATCGCGAAGCAGTAGGTCACGAAGTAGTTAGGTCGCTCCGGCTTAAAGCGCATACCAGATCTAGCGTAACCCTAGGTCACGAGCAAAGCGAATGACATAGCTTCCAGATAAATCGCGAGCGACATTGGGTCACGAACGAACATCTCCAGTAGGTCGCGAGTTCCTTAAGTCACCGAAGTCTGATGCCGAAGCTCTTAAGTCGCTCCAGTTAGGTCGCTACCGTGCTTCTTCCTTAGGTCGCAAAGCTTATTATGTCGCTCAGATTTCTTATGTCGCTGCTGAATCGCGAACGACCTACCAGTTAAGTCGCTGAAGCTTAGGTCGCGAAGAAGCTTAAGTCGCTCAGTTTTCTTAGGTCGCTTCCTGTTTTTCCTTAAGTCGTGTAATGTTTTGTTAAGTCGTTTGTTTTTCTAAGTTGTATGTTGTAACCCGTGTTTGTAAAGTTGTACGTTGATAGGTCGTAGGTCGTTGCTGTTGAGTCTTAAGTCGCTGTTTCTTGTGTTACTTCTTTGAGTCGCTGTTTGTATTTGTTAAGTCGTGTGTGTGTGTTGTAACTTTCTCTATAAATAGGGGTGTGTTGTCATTTGTAATAGTTAGTGGATTTTTGAATAAAATTTGGTTTGTGCTTTGTGCCACCATTAAAATTGGAAGTTGAGTGTTAGCTCCTTTCTCCATCTTCGGATATTCGAGTGCATTCGAATCAACGAACTTGAAGCCGATTCACGGAATCTCGTGCGCGAGATCAACGTTGAAGAATCGTAGATCTTCTAACGCGGTATCGTGCGCGATCAACATGTTGTGTTGAAGATAGGTAGAATCCGGTATCTCAAGAGATCAACGGATTTGGGCACTTGGGTATCTTCAATTCATCGATTCATTTTTGTTTCATCAATCATTTTCCGCGAATTCATTAATTCATGAGTTGTGAGATCCTGTAGGCTACGTCACTTTCTCTCCAATGAGGTGAGTTACTTTTGATCTCTCTGGATACTTGCTGAACCCAATCTGTTCGCTCATCGATGAAGGGACTCAATGACAAGCAAGTCCATCCACTCACTATCCGATGAGGGGAATAACTTTTGATCTCTTGGGATCCTTGCTAAGCCTAATCTGCTTGCTCTTTGACGAGGGGACTTAACGACAAGCAAGTCCATCCATTTACTCTCAAGTAAGGGGACTTACTTCTTGCAATCACCGCCTTGTCTCTCCAGATGGGACTACCACGATCAACCAGTATCATCCATCACATTCAAGTGGTTTATAAAATCCTAATCGATTTCAGGGCATCATCAATCTCCGTTGGTGTTTCCTAATCGGTGTCTGTCATCACTCATGAAGCTTAAGTCAGAGCATCTAGCAAACATCAGAACATCTAATCCTATCAAGGATCACCTTCACACTTCTAACTCAGAGCGTGCCTAAGGATCGATTAGGATCCCATATACATGTAAGCAATATGATAGTAATATTACATCATTTATTTAAAACAAAACACAAAGTAAGGAAATCAAACCTGACTTTAATCTATCCCGACCATAGGGCTATCATCCAATGAAAGTCTTTGATCCATAGCCTTATTATGCCCTCCGTTCCTACGGTGAGCTTTAGGTTCCAGTTTATGCTGATGTGCATTCGCATTTCGATCTGCCTTTCTGGCCTTAGGATCATTTGCTTCCATCATTTCAGCTCGCCCTAAGTTCAAATCAAAACTGCCTGGAGTAAATTCCTCTCGGTACCGATCTGATTCCTATCGGTACTGACTGGTTCGGCTCGTGGGGCAATATTCCAATTTGCTCTACTCCAACTCCAATGCTCCTGCATTAGTTCCTAAATCTGGGTTCTGAATTCCAACAGCTCTGGTTATTCTTTGTTGTTCTATTCTTCTACAAAGTTCATTTAGCATCTCCTATTGTTGAGCCATTATTCCATCTTGCATATCTTTCATCACTCTCTCTATTTCCTCTCTGGCCATGTAGATGGATTGATTGGAATTTAATAACACATCCTGGTTCCCTCATGCCCTAGTTGACTCCCTCCAATCATAGATCCGTTGTTAGGCCTCTTCATCTTCTTCGAATCTTAATTCCTTGAAAAATTCCACTAGATCTGAATGAAAACTATATGGATCTTACCTCCAAACTCTTCCAATCCATAGTAGATAGCTAGATCTGCACCTGAGTTAAACTCTCAATGAAAACACCAAAATGTTGACGTCAAAACTGGCATAAAACCCAAAAACTTGTTGAAATGTATAGATCCAGCAGAAAATAGCAAGAAAGTAAAGTACACATAAGAATTTTTATAACAGTTCGGCAATCTCTGGCCTACGTCCACTTTATATTTTTATTGATTATGGGTTTGAGAGAGATTTAGAGTCACAAGTATAAGAAATTGATGGTTTTTTAAGCCTAGAATTGCTAACAATGTCTGCCCTTGGTGACTATTGTGAAGAGAGATAGGGGATGATGAAGGAGAAGTGCCAAATGTCAAAGAAGAAGATCCTACCTTAGTTTCCATAAAGTTGATATTTGCAGAGGAAAAACTCTTAAGATCCAGGGGCTCATGTTGTATAAGGTCCAGATGCAAGCCCAGAGGTGTGGAAGAAAGCATGCCGGTGCAAATACCCAAGAAGGCCTCTCGGTACCTAGAGGTATTATTGGGTGAAAACCTATCTCTTTCCTTTATTTTGTCTCCTACCTCCAATTTGATGTGTTCCAAACTCTTTTTCATGAAGATCAAGTTCCTTCCGGTAATTTCCTTGATATCAGTTCATCTTCTCATGCTTTCTTTGCTTTCTTCTCATCAATCCTTGAAGTTTCTCGTCTAATCTTTAAGAAAAACACTTCATCGTGATTGCTAAAGGTTGTGCATCAAGTACGAGGAGTTCGAGGGGGTGCTAAGTAGAAGAAATACCTGTCGATATCGAGTGGTCTACTTAGCCCCATTTTGCTTGAAGCATGATGAATGCCCTCCTTTTGTTCTTCTAGACTTGTCTCCAAGCTCGTGTGTAATTTCATCCTCGTCTTGACCTCCTAATTTCAATTGAAATCTACTTTAGGTAAAAAAGCGGTTAACAGATATTAATTTTAACCTTGTGTACTACTCTTAAGTACACACCTTATAGAAAGAATTTTAACTCAACTTCACTCATCATTAATCGTTCTTTGCCCAACAAAGTTCAATTACTCCTTATCAATACATCAATGTATTATAGCAATGTGTGATCTTTGAGATTGAATCTCTATTCATACTAGGTATATATGGAACTCTTTCCAAACCTATTCTACCAAATCGACTCATTTATATTGCATGTTATATTATTTATTTCTGTTTTATATTCTATAAGCTTATCATACACTTTTACATGCATATCAGATACACATGTCCATGTCTATGATGACTCATCGATGAATACGATGAAGTATATGAAACTGTTTTGGTATTAATAGACTTATGATTGCATAGATCTATTTGTATCAACTCGAAAAGTTCGTTAACTCCTATGATGCTCCCACCAAATAGGTGCATTGTCCTTAATTGTTTGAGATATAATTAACCAGTATCATATGATTCATTATCATATAAAAAAATTATTTCTCAAAACTACGGTTAGTCTATCTTTCCAAAATATTTGTAAATAATTTTAGATACTTCTGTATTTTCTAATGCATGAAATACCACTACTATAGTTTTATTTCACAACAAATATTCATAATATTCTCATTGAAATAAAACTATACTATTCTTTAGTCATCGCCAAAGAATAGATGTTATTTCATAAATAATGTGGGGTATATAATAAAAAAACAATTTTCATAGCTTAATCAATAAGTGTTATATGGCATGCTCCCACCATTTCTTCCATTACTATAATAGCGTACTGAATACGAAGGTACATCATCCACTTAATATAGACTATTTATTTCATATACTACAACTAGTTTATAGTGGAGAGTTCCTTTATCAAACATCTTGAACTCATAGAAATAAATCTCATAGAAAATAATTTTCTATATGAAAATACATTTCGAAATATAAATCTAATTTCTTATTCCAATGTTAAGTATCATATCATTATTATTACAATTCTCGTTTTCGTTGTTTCTTTATGAAGCAGAAGTGAACATTCACTCTCTTCATCCCAACTGTACCGTAAATCACATTTACTCTTATACATTCGTCTTTCTAAATGGTCGAGCCATTCAAAAGAAAACCCTTAATACAATATCATAACGAACTTTTTACAAAGATGCATCTGATCATCCTAAACATTTAAGGACATCAAATATGATGCACCTTACATAAGCTGATCAAGCTGACATTTCAATGATAAAATTCTTAGATCTTTCTTGTAGTTTTGGTCCGGTGTTACATTTAACATAATACAATCTTTACTGTAATCAATTAAATTGAATACTCGATCTCAAACCATGGTTTATTTGCTTATTTCGGATGAAATAATTTCATCAAATTTTCATACATTACGAACTGTCATCGTTCACCAGATTACACTTATATGTGATAGTATATGGATCAAATATCCATAGCGTATCGCTTTTGAATTTGGAATTCACAGAATGCAATTCATGGTCTCGACCAAAAAATGCATAAGTGGCCAAATTACGAATGTATTCAATAGTTGTAAAATAAGGTGCTTGCATGAGTATTGAAACATTAACATGTAAGAAGCACTTATTAGTAAGTATATGTTATATTTCTATTTGTCATTCCTCAATTTAGTTCATTTGTATATCTTAATTGATAAACGTTTTATCAATCGTATCAAATGCACAAATTTGCTAATGTAGATTATTATAGCATTATATAGCATATGTTATTACAATATTAGAAATGTTAAATATTATCATTTCATTTTTCTAATAAGGATCCCATTAGCCTTTTATATTTCACCAAACTATAAGTGAAACATAAAAGTCTTTCGACTTCACTAATGTTAGGACTTGTATACCTTGGGATTCTGACGTTGAGGAAAGCCCAACAAATCATAGGCCTAGATACGATGAATAACACCTTATCAGATGTATCACATACAACTCCTAATCCGTGGTGCCTTGTCCTAATCTTGCCTTCACCTTAAGGAAAGCTAAACAAGTAAAGCAGGACTATTCACTCGGACCTATCATTTCGTGACGGCCTAAGTATAACCCACATACCTTGAGGAAAGCTCAAAAAATACATGTACTTATCTTACCTAGTCTATTCAATATATTGATAGTACTACACATAACATCCCTAGCTTGAGGAAAGCTCAACAACTAAAGAGTATGCAAGTAATCATTAATATATAAATGATAGAGGATAATTTTATATTTAAGATTCATAATCATCAATATATTATATTGAGTTATATGAACATATGGAATAATGTATTTCTTATGAAATACCCTCATGATTCAAGTGTTGGACATGTTAGAAATCAAGGCATACATACATGTAACAACCAGCACTTCCCGACACACCGAACCAAAGCTTAGTGTGGCTTTCGACTTTGTGTCGTTCCGAGAAATACGAGCTATCAGGATTTTGAAACATTATAGAGCATAATTATAAGGGTAAGTTCTAAGACATTCTATACTTTTAGATTTCATAGCGAAAGGAATTAAAACGTAAGTACACAAAAATAGACATCTCTGAAAAACTATCTCTAAAATACTTATTTTTACATATATACACAAATTTCAAAATACAATACGAGCTTTACAGACATTTACTACAATATATGACTATAAGAGGAACAACAAATAATATGAAAACTCCAATGTGAAGCTCATTTCTCCACGTACTATGCCCAATCAACTACTAACCTGTCATCTTGTAGTAGGGAAAAATGAAAAGGAGGGAGTGGGTTAGACAAAAGTCTGGTGAACGAGTACAAGTTTAATATGTAATGATCACATGAAGTTAACTTATTACTCTAAGTGATGTAGGGTTTGTAACAAGTGTCTGTGAATTCCTAAGGTCCAATACCTAAGGATTTGTATCTAACTCACAAGGTTGAACTACTAATCGAACCACACACTAACGATCGGAGAACACTCCTAGAGATACCCAATAAGAAATCACCACCAGTAGGCTGCAGTGGAAACCCTTTTTCAATAATACTACTGTGTGAACTGCTCTCCCATGAATACCTGTAATTATTACTACGCCTGAAGAGGGAGAACCCCAAGATGCAAACTCGTTGTGTGACTCGTCGTATGCATCTACTGTTCACCTCTAGATCGTAGTGGAAAATTTTCTCTTATCAGACTGCGCCAGCGTCCACTTGTACCATGTCGTGCTAGAACCGTATGTACAAGGACTCCCATTACTATCAAGCTCCTTTCTACTCTATAGCCTCTTATCGTGCTATGCTGGGCCCAACTGTACTATAGAATCCATGTTAGCACCAGGTTTACTCACATGGTGTCTTCATTAATGTTGCTCGTCCACTATGGAACATCCCTTGAGTGTTCGCGGAATACATTGCCCTAATCAACTCTTAGCTCTTATTTGGGTAGTAAACTATTACCGAAACCACGATGATTATTGTCTTTTGATAGGGAACTAACTTCACTACTGTCACTAGCATATGTATTTATCCCAAGATACGTTCAAACAATGAATTTTCGACTTCTAATTTACAGTTATTTCTATTCTAATTTACAGGTTCAAATATAGGGTTTTCAAATTTAGGGTTACCAATTTAGGGGTTTTCGATTTAATCACAAAAGAGGTGTACTAGCATCAAAGTAGGTTTAGCAATTTACCATGATTCGCCTCTAATCTAATTTACATATTCAGATGTAAGAGTTCTACATATTCAGATTTAAGAGTTCTACATATTCAGATTTAAGAGTTCTAGCATCCTAAATCAATTAAAATAGGATCAATCTAACTGTAATAATCATCTTACTAAAATTGTTCCCACTCACCATAGATTCAAGCTCTAACTCCGTTCTTGTATGAGATCTGCACCTGTTAGCTCACCCTCTCCCAGATCTGATTTACTTGTATTCTTCTTCTTTGATTTTTAATTTATTTTTGGAAGAAAGTTTATAGGTCAAGAGAAGAAGTTTTGGTAGAGTTTTGGCATACTAACTAATAGTCGTAATGAATTAGGGTTAAGGTTAGGTGTATATTTATAGGGCATTTGCATTAATCTAACCGTTAATTAATCCTAGGTTAGTCCTTTTACTGTGCTAGATAAAATCTTTTCATTATCCTTATTTATATTAATCAATTTTATTTATATATATTATATATATGTATGTATGTATATATACACATATACATCTTGACAGTGATTAAGAAATTTACTTTTCTTTTTCAATACTTAACTTGTATTTATCTTCCCATATCCAGGCTATTACATTTCCCCTCTTTAATGTCTTTAATAGTCATTTATACAAATTAGTCAACACTATTCATTCATATTTTATACTTTTGTTATTACTGAATATTTGCTTGCCTTTTATTTATTGATGGAATTTAGGTGAATATTTATTTCTATAAAAATCATCCCTTCATTCTAGTTCTCTTACCTATACATATATATAAACTCTTTTCAATTTCCCTTGTTAATGTAACGGTTGTATTGTCTTAATTAGTGCTACTGAATATAATTTAAGTCAGTCAATCAAAAATTATAATTCCAATTAATATCCTTAATGATATTATATATATATATATATATATATATATAGACACACACGCGCGCTCGCATTATTAACCTTTGAAGGGAACCCTGAATTTCTATTCAAACTTGTAAATATATGTATTAATTAATGGCTATATCCTTTACAAATAAATAAATACCATATTATTTCTTTCTTTTTAAATAAAGATCTGTTTCCCTGTTTTGTTATCTTTATTTCTGTAACATTGCATGCATTCTTATTCTTCTTAAACATATCGTTGTGTCTTCGTTCTAACCTATGCTATTTATGTTTAGTAATAAATCTCATTATCAATTAATGTCTTTATCTATACATTTCTCTAAAGATAATATTTTATTTTCATATATATTAATCTTTCAAATATACAATTTTAGACATATCATTTTACTTTCAAAATATGTAACTTTTATTAAATGCCTTGTTTTTTATACTGTTTTGTTACACTTTCTTTCTTTTAAAAATACCCTTTACTTTTGTACATACATTATTTTTCTTACTTATATAAAAGTATATGTATTCCGTTTTTTTAATATTTTTTTATACTCTCTTCTTAACACGTGTAATGTATATTAATTACAACAATAAATTCCATAAAAAGGTAATTAATACCCTATCTCTTTGCGTTAAATATCTTCTTGTTTATCAATGTTCATTGAAAAAATCGTACTCTTTAAAAAGGTTAATATATTCTTTCTCCTTTTCGTTTTTTCAGTACCTATTAAGTACAACAGTAATTAGTATTTTCCCTTTAAAGTATTTTCACATTTGTGGGCATAAATACTTTTTCATTCTGTTTTTTAAATGCACACTCATAATTATACCCGCTCTCTTTTCTTGGTGTAATTCATGCATATTCAACTTATTTCTTAGCAAATAAGTTTTCATTATTCTTATATAAATTTTTAAACTTTGACTTTAAAATAGGCGTAAAACACAAAATGCACGCTGCAATAAACATTCTATATTTTCGTCATACGATATCCATTTCCAGCAACTTATATATGAATTTGGACTAGAAAAATCTACTAGACACAATGAAAAAGTTAGTTTTACCAAATTTCTCCATTCATAGAAATTTACTATTTTGTCCTTTTATATGAAATTACGTTTTTACCCTTATTAATATTTTAATTTATTATTAAAATTTCCTAGGTGTTACATTCTTCCCCCTTAAAAGGATTTCGTGTCTAAGGACAGAAAAATATAACTTACACACAACAATCAATAGCTATAAAAATCTACTCATTCATCATCCACGGGCAATCATTGTCTTTAGAATTTTCTGATGCAACGTGTATGCACATATACAATGTGAGATGCACGTGAACCTATAGTTAGGCCAAAAGTAGGCGGTCTCCTGATCTAGTCGACATCATGTCATGCAAATTCTCATGCCATGCATCCAATTGTATGCAATGTCCTAAATAAGTAAACCTGAAATTCTATATGTATGCGCGACTGTTTGCGTCAAAATTGGTCACAAACCCCAAATGTCGTGGAAGCACCAGTGTATGAACACAGATCAACAATCAATGATCACCAATCACATATCTAAGTAATGTAGAGGATAAAAAATGAAGAGTAATAAACTTAAAATTGAAGGAAACAAACAGAGACACAGGATTTATAGTGGTTCGGCTATCTCTGGCCTACGTCCACTCCAAAAGTCAATCTTTTATTAACTTTCCTTGCTGATTACAACTGATTATAGCAGATTATAATGAAAAAATTCGAGTACAACAGCCGCTACGGAATGCCATGTTGAATCGGGCAGAGTCTGGACATTGGGAAGCCAAAAGATCCTTTTCCTGTAGGCCCTGGGGTGCTATTTATAGGCGTTCCATGCAAATATCTCGCTCAAACTTCGGGAGACTTCTTTTGGCACGTGAGTGGGCCCACGCGATCGATCCGTGAAGTTTCGGCTCGATCCATGATCGATACGAACGTAATTCGTATCGATCAAGATTTTGCCCAATGGAGTCGAAACTTGGCATGAACCTTCTTCGGCTTGTACGTAAGCTCCTGTGAAAATTTCATAGCATTTGGATTTGTAGATCTCGAGATATGATGTATACAAAATGTAGTGTTTGCGTGTTACTTTGTTCGTATCGATCAATTTCGTATCGATACCGGACCGTATCGATACAACGCACATGCTTGCCGATGACGTGGCGCTACTTCCAAGGCTCGATCCACTCTCCATGCCGCGTTGAATGCTTCTTTCTTCAAACCGCGCACATTTCTAGTTCGCATCCAGGCTTCGTGCTCTTTGGCTTTGTAACCACCTATTCGCATCCATCTGTTTGCATCGGTCTCATCTGTGTTCATCAATTCGTATCTATCGGCTGCTTCCTTGTTCGTATCGATCAGGCTATTGCCATGGATCGATACGAAAAAGGCCGATGTGAGTTCTGCCTTTGATTCGAAGTATGTCGCCATCTCCATCCTGACCGATACGAACACTATCCACTCGAATCCACGTTGATCGATACGAACGGTATCGATTCGAAGTACCCTGCCATGCTCCATCCTGATCGATACGAAATAATCGAGTCGAACAACCATCATGCACCTATCCGTTCAATCCAAGTTCATACTCACCGAGTCGAAGTCCACTCAACCTTCCTCCGCGATCGATACGAACGTCTTGTTCGTATCCATGTTGATCGA
The DNA here is from genome assembly GCA_030737815.1 of Allium fistulosum. Lineage (NCBI taxonomy): Eukaryota > Viridiplantae > Streptophyta > Magnoliopsida > Asparagales > Amaryllidaceae > Allium > Allium fistulosum. The sequence goes on along the minus strand of CM060903.1, from coordinate 1,282,900,053 downwards.
TACAAATAACTCGTTCGTATCCATACTGGACCGATACGAATTCGCTTTGATTCGAACAAGATCTCCTTGTGTATGCATCCATCAATTTCTTGAGCAAATGAACTCTGTTTGACCTGAAATTTGAAACGCAGCCTTTCCTACCCTCGATCATCAGTCCCAATCGATCCCGCCTTGATTGGAGCTCGGCCAAATTTTGACGACATCGATCACAGCCTTGTTTCCAATCAATTTCCAATCCTGATATCCATCATTTTCCAGCTAATTTGTTGATATTCCAGCCTTGACCAAAGGGTGGGATAACAGCGACCATTTCATCCATATGCAACATCCATATGCACAATACTCAATAAGGTAAACAATAATCAAGCATCCATTGTATCTTATCTAACTAGCTAAAAAACAAACAAAAAAGAAATGTAGATGTGTGTATATTGCCTAGATGATACACAGTCCTAAACGTGTAAAAGAAACAATCCAGCCAATACATCCAAATACATCCACTAGTATCCATCGTCCATAACATGTCCTACTGACACGTTTGCAACCATCCCTACCATCCAATAGCTTTACCTAAAGGGTGATTGAAAGAAATCCCACCATTTCCTTCCCCAGGTCTTATGAAAATCTTCTAAATCCCATTTTCCAGAAAATTCATGTCTGCATAGTCAATACAACTCAATATGGAATGATGCCTTGCCGTCTTAATCCAATAAACATAATGATAAATACTTTGGTTTATACTTAGGGATTTGTACATTTTAATGTGTTGGAATTACATCTTCTCCAAAAGGAAATGTGAACTTTGTAACTTTTCATAAATTATCTAAAAGAGTATCTATGTTATGTCTAGAATCATAAGAAATTATCTTTTCTGTTATTATTGAAATAGGTGATACAAAATACGGTAAACATCCCTATTTTTAACATCTCTTTCTTTTGGGCATTTTTCTTGTCTCAAACGATACACTTTTTTTAAAATTGGATAATTTATAGAAATTTACATTGCTGCATCTTTCAATCCAATGAATTAAAATACTACTTAAATCCCACTCCATTTTATGACAACTTCCGATTATATTCACTAGCCTATCTCAATACCCAACAAACTTGAAATTTCCATACAATTTCTTTAATGAAACTTCTCATTAATTTAAGGACTACTTCCCCCTTATTTTTCCGTGTCCTAGTATGAATAGATAGTCAAAGACTTGTTGGATCATAGGTATTGATTGCTGACATGAAACAACAATTCACGAATCTACGACTACGACAACATCCGGACTCAACGACTCAAAGTATGGTTCGTATAGTTATATATTTTAGCAAGAGTCATCAAATGTGTATATAGAGTCTAGTTTAGTGCTTTGTTAAAAATCTTTCCTCAAGGATCATCATTCACATTCAAATAAATTTGCATGCATATTTTAATCGAATTCAAAATACACATACTCTTCAATGTACTGAACTGCACTATTCAGTCGACTGACCAGGTATATTCAGTCGACTGAATCAGTAGTTATATTTTTATATATATAATGGACCAATCGACTGAACACACCTGGTCAGTCGACTGAATCCTGTAACAGTCCAATATTATGAAAAGACACTTCTCATTATCAAAGGATATCTCCATTCTCAAGTGTTGCATCCGTTAGCTTTTCACAAAGAACTCTTTCGGAGGATGTAACTCTTGATACACTATAAATGCACTCAAGTTTCAATGATCAAATCATCTAATTCTCTCATCTCTCTTGATCTAACGTGTATGGCATTCTTGATTCTATTGCTTACAAAATTCTATACAATCATTGCTTACAAAATTCTATACAATCATTGCTTACAATTCCACTTCCATATTCTATAAGCAATTCTAATCTTCCTATTCTTCATACACACACAATTATACACATCATTCTTGAGGAAAAGATTATAGTAAGGGTGTACTACAAGTGACAAATCCGTGTTATTCAGAACACACAAGGTCAAGTTAAATCCAGTTTGTCTGTTCGGTTGCTTAGGCGGTCAAGTCCTGTTCTATTGCTCAGGCAGTCAAAGTCATGTTTGGTTGCTCAGGCGGTGTAATACCTATTCCTCCGGGTTAAATAAGGGTTGCTAACTATAATTGCAGAAGGAGTCTGGGACTGGACGTAGAACGGAAGTTCGAACCAGTATAAAAATCTCTGGTGTCATTTTACTGCTATTATTATTTTACAGTTATTTTTCGCACTAGTTATTTATAATACTCCATATTACATGATCCTATAGCACAGTCACCTTCATATGGTATTAGAGCCACCTTCATTTGGTATTAGAGCCAGTTTCATTTGATATTAGAGTAAGGTTATCATATAACCGCAACATAGTTATCTAATATTTTTTAATATGGAAAACAACACCAGCACTGTAACTAACACTACCTTTCTAGAAGGTCAATCTACTGCACGACCACCTCCATTTAATGGAATGAATTACAACAATTGGGCTACTAGAATGAGAATACGTATACAAGCAAGTAGTTATGAAACCTGGAACATTATGCAATCTGAATATACTATGCCTACTACTGAATATTCACAATGGTCTAACACACAAAAATTGGATGCTACTGCAAATGCTAAAGCTATGAATATATTATATTGTGCATTAGACAAAAATGAGTTTAATAGAATAAGCATGTGTAAAACTGCTCATGAAATTTGGCGTACAATTAAGGTTACACGTGAAGGTACTAACAAAGTCAAGCAGAGTAAAATTTCTATGCTCAAAACTTAGTTCTAGAATTTTAAAATGAAGCAAGATGAGACTATAAATGAAATGTACTTTAGATTTCAAGATATATATATATATATATATATCATTTTTTGATAGCATTAGGAGAAACTTATACAGATTTTGATATTTTTTCAAAAATTCTCAACTCACTAACGGATGAGTGGGAACGGAAAGTCTTAGGAATCGAAGAAGCTAATGACATTTCGACCATAAAACCGGAGAAGTTGATAGGAAATCTAATGTCTTATGAAGTTAATCTCCAGGCAAAACGAGTACAAGCTCAAGATAAGAAGAATATAGCATTCCATGCAGAAAAAGATGAATCAGATTCAGATGAAGAAGATATGGCGTGCATTGCTTAAAATTTCAAAAAGTTTTTGAAATTTAGAAAGAGAACCAAATTCAGAAATAACAAGAACGGTTTTAGAAACAATAACAACACCAACAAACCATCATCATCTGCTCTAGAATATTATGAATGTCATAAGAAAGGCCACATCAAGAAAGATTGTCCTAAGAAAAAGAAAGACAAACATAAGCACAAGAAAGACAGATTCAAGAAGAAAGCTTTCTCTGTCACTTGGGACGATTCAGAATCATCTTCATCATCAGATAGTAACTGAGACAGTAATGCAGAACAAGAAAATGTATGTTTTATGGCCACAAAAGATGAGGTGAGTGATCTAACTTTTGATGATCTATTGGAAATAAACTCAGAATTACTTGATAAGCTAAAAGACATCAAAAGGAAATACAAAGAATCTCTTGAAAAACTGAATAGAACTAAAATCGAAGTAGATACGCTAAGAGATGAGAAACAAATCTTAGAAGAAGAACTTGAAGTTACTCAAGAATCTTTTTCTAATATGACATCTCAACTCTCTATGTTAAGTCAAGAGATAGAAACTCAGAAAGAAAAGAATGATGCTCTATTAATCGAAAATCATGATCTTAAAGCTAATGTCAAGATTTTAGAATTAGATAACTCTAGCCTTAAAACAAAGTTAGATGATATTACTAAAAATGTCTCTAATTTTAATAAAGGCAGGGAAAATCTTTCCAAAATTATAGAAAATTCTCAAAATGCTTCAAATAAAAGAGGACTAGGATATAAGCAATCTTCTAAAGTTATTCCAAAGAAAAAGAATTTTTCATATAAAAGGAATAATAATAAATTTGAAAAACCTAGTTCAAAAGTTTCAAAATTTTCTAAATCAATTAAAATTTGGGTTACTAAAACAAATAATTCTTTGATTAGAGACAAGTATATAAAATCTTTTATAAAAAAATGTTCATAAAAACAAAGATTTTATTTTCAAAAGGAATTCTGAACCCTCTTGGGTTTGGCTTCCTAAGACCTAACTTTTAGGACCCAAATAAAATAGTGGGTACCAATGTTAATTCTATTTTTTGCAGGTACCACCTAAAAAGAGAGAAAAATGAATATTGGACAGTGGTTTATCATTGATATTGTTATAAGCTATATTATCTGTTTTGAAAACTCTCCTTTTTGTCGATGACAAAGGGGGAGAAAAGATATCGCTCGATTATTATTTACAGGAATATATAGCATAGATTCAGGAGGAAAAAACTATAGCACAATTGCAAGAATATATTCAGGAGGAGAGATAAGTCAACAAAGCTTGTCAAAGATTCGTCCGTAGCAAATAGAGTTGTCATCATCAAAATAGAGGAGAATGTTGGATCATAGGTTTTGATTACTGACATGAAACAACAATTCACGAATCTACGACTACGACAACATCCGGACTCAACGACTCAAAGTATGGTTCGTATAGTAATATATTTTAGCAAGAATCATCATATGTGTATAATATAGAGTCTAGTTTAGTGCTTTGTTAAAATCTTTCCTCAAGAATCATCATTCACATTCAAATAAACTTGCATGCATATTTTAATCAAATTCAAAATACACATATTCTTTAATGTACTGAACTGCACTATTCAGTCGACTGATCATGTATATTCAGTCGACTGAATCGGTAGTAATATTTTTATATATAACATGGACCAGTCGACTGAACACACCTGGTCAGTCGACTGAGTCTGTGTATATGACTTGTGCACTTTTGAATTCAGTCGACTGAACAAGAACTTTCAGTTGACTGAATCCTGTAGCAGTCCAATATTATGAAAAGACACTTCTCATTATCAAAGGATATCTCCTTTCTCAAGTGTTGCATTCGTTAGCTTTTCACGGAGAACTCTTACCGAAGGATGTAACTCTTGATACACTATAAATGCACTCAAGTTTCAATGATCAAATCATCTAATTCTCTCATCTCTCTTGATCTAACGTGCATAGTATTCTTGATTCTATTGCTTACAAAATTCTATACAATCATTGCTTACAATTCCACTTCCATATTCTATAAGCAATTCTAATCTTCCTATTCTTCATACACACACAATTATACACATCATTCTTGAGAAAAAGATTATAGGAAGGGTGTACTACAAGTGACAAATCCGTGTTATTCAGAACACACAAAGTTAAGTTAAATCCAGTTTGTAAGAAAGTCATATTCGGTTGCTCAAGCGGTCAAGTCCTGTTCTGTTGCTCAGACAGTCAAAGTCTTGTTCGGTTGCTCAGGCGGTGTAATACATGTTCCTTCGGGTTAAGTGAGGGTTGCTAGCTATAATTCCAGAAGTAGTCTGGGACTGGACGTAGAATGGGAGTTTGAACATCTCCGGTGTCATATTACTGCTATTATTATTTTATAGTTATTTTCCACACTAGTTATTTATTATACTCCATATTACACGATCTTGTAGCACAGTCACCTTCATTTGGTACCAGAGCCACTTTCAAGGTTTACATTTAGGCATACATGGAACTCAATAACTATGATATATAAATCAAATAAAATACATACTTTTTCATTCTTGTTCACCTTGCATGTCTATAGCTTACAGGTATTCTACCCTTACCTATACGGTACCGACCTCACTGCTATAACACTTTTACTTTACCTTTTAACCAAAATCATTTTATTTTAACATCGTTTACACAAAACTAGCAAGTCTTTAAAACTATAAAGCCCCATTTTCATCTTGGCCTTTTTAAATCAAAACATTTGAGTTTGCCATTTTCAAAAGACCAGTAAGTTGTCTAAAACTTTAAAACTCTTCATTCATTTTAAAAACATTTCATTTTACTAGGACCATGACCTTCTCTTAAATTATCTAAAATGACAAAACTTGTCTTAACAAAAATGTACATAAAAACACACACCTTTCTAAAATTTCTTTTATAAATAACGGATTTTCACAAAAGCATATTTTTTAAAGATAATGTAGTATTTTTAACTTATTATTATTATTTTAGAGCATAACAGAAACATTTATAAAATATTTTCGAATACATAACCATTTCTTAATTATAAAAGGAGTTCAAAAGTTGGGTCTTACAAACTTCCCATTTTCTTTTTTTTCAAAAGTTCAATTGCTAAAACCAAGAACACATTGGGGTAAGTGGAATGTGCCTAAAAGACAAAACAAAAGTTCTAAAACAGTTATTGGAAGATCACTTTTTATCAAATTCTCTATCTTTTTAAACAATTTCCATAAAGTTTGTCTGACTATTTTATATAAAATCATAAACCAACTCTTCTTTCCTTTTTTCAAAAGTTTCATTTTAAAAGCACAGCGCACATTGAAGATAAGTGTAACAATGTGTCTAAAAGATAAAACAAATGTTTTATAACAGTTATTGAAAAATTTCATTTTGTCAAGTTCTTTTAATCTTGCTTTTAAACAAATTTTATATAGTTTATCTGATTATTTTATAGAAATAATAAACTAACTTAATTTTCTTTTAAAATATCAGACAACTACTGTTTTACACTTTTTTTCAGAAAATGTTTTCACTGCTTTTTTTACTTAAATTGGAGTATACAATAGCAACCTAATTACACTAGTCCATATATACCTAAAATTGCTTTAAATGCATAAGGTTTTTGTCTTCCTTTTTCAGAAATGGTTAACTCAAGTTCACTTTTCAATTTAGTGTCTATCGTCAATATGAAAATGTTTCAGCCATATCTTTAAGTAAATATGAGCCTTTGCATGATTATTAATATAAAAATAGGGTTTCTACTTTAACTGGAGAAATTTTCCATAAGTTTGTAAAGTCCTCCTTTATATCCCTTTTATTATATCAATATCATATTCCTATTATATGGGTCTCATGTTACTAATCTTCTTTACTTACCTTAAATCCATAATTTACTTGCTACTGCTAGTTGGTATATAAAACCTCCACTAGCTTTTCTAGAGTCATGCCTTTCAAGTTTGTACTCCTTCTTACTATCTATGATTGGGAATTACTTTCAACTTTCCCAAAGATAGTATAGGTAAGGATAAAGAGAATTAGAATATATAGATAAAATCTTTGGAAAGCTTTTTGAAAACTTATATATATATATATATCTGTGTATCTGTATGTTTCTATATCTATATTTTCAAAACCCATTTTTAAAAACTTTGTGGAAAACATTTTGGAAAGCCTTTTGAAAAATCACTTTTAAAAAAAACTTTCAAGTACGTTCTCTCAATACATGCCTAATCCCTAAGGAATCCTAAATATAAGCTCCGATGCCAAATGTAACAACGCGCACTTCCCAACACATCGATCCAAAGCTCAGTGTGGTTTTCGACCTCATGTCGTGTCGAGAAATATGAGCTATTGGGATTTTTAAAAATTATAGAGAATAATTATAAGGGTAACTTCTAAGACATTCTATACTTTCAGATCTCATAGCGGAAGAAATTAAAATATAAGTACACACAAATAAACCCCTTAGAAAAACAGTCTCCATAAAACTTGTTTTATATATACACAGTTTTCAAAGTACAAAATAAGCTTTACAGACATTTAATACAATAATTGACTACAAGAGGAACAATGAATAATATGAGAACTCCAACATAAAGCTCCTTTCTCCATGTACTATGCCCACTCAATTGCTAACCTATCATCCTGTGGTGGGGAAAAATAGAAAGGAGGGAGTGGATCAGACAAAAGTATGGTGAATGAGTACGGTTTAATATGTGATGATCATGTGTAGTTAACTTTAAAACTACCCAAGGTAACATAGGGTGTGTAACAAGTGTCTGTGAATTCCTGATGTCCAATACCCAAGGATTCATATATAACTCACAAGGTCGAAGTACTAATCGAACCTCACACTAACGATCAGATAACGGTCCTAGAGCTACCCAATAATAAATAAATCACCGTTTGTATGCTACCGTGAAAACCCCTTTTTCCACTAATACTACAGTGGGAACTGCTCTCCAATGAATACTATAATCATCACTACGCTTGGAGAGGGAGAACCCTGAAATGCAAACTCGCTGTATGACTCATCGTATGCACCCACTGTTCACCTCTCGATCGTAGTGGCACAATGCCTCTTACCATACTGCGCTGGCGTCCACTTGTACCACGTCGCGCATGAACCATGCGTACAAGGACTCCCATTACTACTGTTCTTGTAACGACCCGGAATTTTCGAACCCGAAAATTCCAGATAGTTAGGAGAAAAAGAAAAGAGATAGAAGAAAGAAACAGAAAGAAGAAAGAAGAACAGAAAACACAACATCTCACATTCGCAGCGGATTAAATATAATAACAAATAATAACATTTATACAAAGAAAACCTGTATTTGTTAATTACATTTTTATACATCAGAGTTACAACATTCACAAATATACTAGACAGTTAGAATTAACATGTCTCGGACAACTATAATATATCACAGCGGAATACACTCCATACGTTCCTACCATCCAGCTCGCCTCCTGAGCTCTAGAACGTCCTTACCTGGAAATCTGTAATACTCGGTCTGACCCGAGCATTACATCAAAGTAACACCCGGGTCAGGCTGGAAACCAGCGTGAGTAAACCCATCTAACAAGAAATTCCAATCTATAGAACTTATTTAAAACCCGGGGTAACTCGTACATTATTACAAGTAAACAACTTATATAGTCAACACTTATTTTCACAAAACAATATCTAAGTATCCAACTTAGTTTAAATGGTCCATTTTATCCCAACCAGCCTATTGGTTTCACATATCAATCTATAAAGTATTTTAGATGATTTCAAATCGAAGTGGTTTCGGATATTTACTAATACCCGACCCCGGTTTCTTCGAAACCAATGTCATCTTAAAGGTCAAGTTATTTAAAAGTTAAACAATTCAATTTAACACTTTGAATTCACATAGCATTTATCATAGATAATCTATACATTCATCACAGATATATCCAAAGCATATCACAGAGTATCACAGAATATCACCCAATAGATATCAATCAATCCAGACATTTTACTCTAACAATCATCCAAACAGAATTTATTAATCCATATTATAATTAATTTAATTATCTTAAATTAAATTAATTACTTAAGAACTAATTACGTAATCCTGCTTAATCAATTTATTAATTAATTACAATCATTTAATTAATTAATCATACCTTAATTACTTTTATAAGTCAATTAATTAACCTTAATCAGAGATTAATTTATCCTTAATCATTAATTAAAATTTAATTAATTCTTAATACTTGGTTAATTAACCCTTAATTATCAATTAATTAATTACTAATTACCAATTAATTACTTAATTAATTTCTTAATTAATTACTGCTAATTATTAATTAATTAACTTTAATTAGCTAATTAATAATTCTTAATTACAAATTAATTAAACTCTTAATTAATTAATTATAATCTTTAACTATTTTATTTATTATTACTTAATTAATAATTAAAACAATTAATTATTCTTATTTAAATTATCAAAATCTTAATTATCCTTAACAAATCATTTTCCTTTGTTAATTACTTAATCACATTATTAAACTTAACCTTAAATTAACATTTAATTATATTTATAAATTGGTTAAGTTTTTTTATTTTATTTAAGTTTTTAACAAACTTAAATTTAACAAACATACCATTAAAATAGAGTTTAAGAACATTTAAAAAGAAGTCTAGAAAAGTTTAAACATAGAATCATTTTTAAATTCCAAACTTTTATTTTTTATAAAACGTGCTTAACACTTTTCCTCTCTTCGATCCTGCTTCGAGTTTCCCACGTTCCTACTCGAGATCGTCACGAGTTTCCCTTTGCAGCTTCTTCTTCTTCCTAGTTTCTTTTATCAACTAAACTGTAATTCTCTACCCTACTCGAACACGAGCTATTACCCGAGTCAGACCCCAAAATCCCCGATAACCCCTTCGAGTCGCCCACGCACCATCTTCCCTGACACGCGATCATCGTTGTGCACGTGCACAACGATCAGGCCACCCTCCGATGAACTTCACCTCCTCCGGCAAGTCGTAAAACAACTCGACAATCGACTACAAACATTCAAACGACAGTATCTAGTCCAAAACAAAATCGAGTCTTCAACTCGAATCAGAAGCTCGTCATCGCCTGGAAGAAACGCTTCGCCATCGTGCCTCCGACCACCTTTCATCCTGAAACTTCGGTCACAACATCGCAAGGCATCCACGCTACCATCCCCATTGCTCCGGTGAAGCTCGATCCACCATAGACGATCCAGTCGTCAAGTTCTTCACCACGACCCCATACAGATGTTAAACCCTAGATCATCGAATTCCCAACGCCACGATGGATGATAAAATCATCTGACATTTTTCTCGACATCCCTGGCCATCAAACAAGCTTCGATCAAAACCCCGACCACCAGAGATAAACCCATCACCTGAATTTGCTTCGAATTCATATTCTGGTCATCACCAGAATACTCCCTCAAATTCCAACTAAAATTCGTGATTTTCGTTTTAAAAATCCAATTTTTCAGAGATGATTCAAGTTCTATACTTGAACCTATAAATTAAATTAATTAATTTTTCCACATTTTAAAGTTCTTGCTGTATTTACTTAAGAACTTTAGATTTCCAAAACTATTTTGCTTGAATACGAAATTTAAATGTTAATCTATATGTAAACATCTTATTATGTTTGAATTCCACAACCCAGAAATGAACAGATCAAGAATATTGAATTTTTCTTACTTTTAAACTCTGTATTTTTGAAACAGAGAGGCACAGATATGAAAAGTTCAAATATAACAACATACTGACCTATACTGGTAAATACATATACATGCAGGCATAAATACATTCCAGAAACACACATGCACAAACATTTAATTTACTTAGCTTTTAAAACAAATATTCACTCACCTGGTTTATGATGTTTGAACAGAGCCTTGAAATTTGATATATTTGAAAACTTTAACTTTAGCTTGGATCTGGAACTTGAATTCTCTTAGTTTAGATTTGGAGTTGTTGGTTCTTGCAAATCTTTAAATCTTGTAGAAGAGATTTTGAAACTGGTTTGCTAAGTGTTTGATTTCTTGAATTCTAGATTTTGTTTGAAGATGTTTTCAGGTTTGGTACTATTTTTCTCTGTTTTGAACGTGGCTGCAGTTTGCTCTCTTAGAAAATGAGGTAGAAAAATGAAAAAAAGAATAGGAAGTAATGTTATATAGATTTAGTTTTTGATTTTTTAAATTTTAAAAAAATAAAATAAAAATGTGACACTTGTCACTAAACTCTTTTAATAACTTAACACATGTTATTTAGAGTGTTTATATGTTAACACATATACTTTCATGCATAATTAAAAGTTTTTATTTATTAACCAAAGCTTTTATAATTAATTTCCTTAATAACTAAATACATATTTTATTTATATAAATGAAAATCTTTTTAAAGAAATAGAATAAGACAAACTATATTTACACAAAAATCATTCATACATACCTTTAAATCCAAAATATATATTAAGATATTTATATCCTCTCTTTGAAATCCAAATATAAGTTCAAACCAAATTTTAAATAAAATTTAAAAATCAATCTTAAAATCAATTTGAAAACATCCACAAATTTCAATTTGAAATAAATACTCTACTTAAAAATCTATATTCACATACCTATATATATACAATATATTTTTATTATTGTTTTGAATATAATAATTTTGCCCATTTAATTAATTTATTAAAGGAGATTATCATCTTTATTTTCTTTGAAATTTCCGAAATATCAATATATATATATATATACTTTTTAAATCCAATTTATTTTAAGATATTTATCCAAATATAAATAGTTATTATCAGATTTATTAATCTAAATAAAATCAGTATTTCGATTAATTAAACCAGTTAATTATCAATTAACAGATGTTCTAAAATCCAGGTTATCACATTCCTCCCCCCTTTAAATCTTTTCGTCCTCGAAAAGGAACGAAGCAAGAATTTTTATTACAATGTTGATTATTAGTTAAATTATTCCTTAGATATTTTAACTCTTAACTTTTTATTTAAATTTTTCAAAACATTTTAAAATTTACATAATATTATAAAAATACTTTTTATAACTCGATGTCTCAACCAGTCTATCCTTGTTCTCACAGAAATTCGGTCATACGTTGATCAGGCGTAAGACTGAAAATCTATCAGTACTTGGTAAACTCGTTTTCGACATCCAGTGAAAATACTTTGAAAATAATTTTATTGAAAATATCGAAAACATTTTGAAATTGAGGAAATATCTTTGGTGAGAATGCTCTGGAAATCACCACCCCCATCCATGGTCACAGTTACATCACGGGTTACGTTGCCATCGCAGCAAAAGTCCATGTAACTAATTACACCATAGAACCCACAACAGATCGCAGTTACATTCCATGGTTACGTTGCCATCGCAGCAAAAGTCCATGTAACTGTTGGCTCTCAGCGGCACACACGATTTCGCTGTCAAAATGAAACTTCTCCCACATAGGTCGCAGTCTACCGATATAAAATCAAACGCAGACTGTTGGCTCTCAGCGGCACAAACGACTTTCGCTATGTTACCATAGTGTCACAGTCTACCGATATAAAATCAAACGTAGACAGTTGGCTCTCAGCGGCACACATGACTTTCACTATGGTCTGCAGTAGATCGCAGTGACATTGAGTTAAATTGTTGTCATAGCATAACTCAAATGCCTCTGTGGGCACCAGCTCCTCGACTTTCGCTACACAAATAATCCTCAGGAACTAGTTTTGTCCGGACTCCTCACAGGATCAACTTTAGAATCTCCCCTTGGGGTTCAAGGCAGTACCACCCAGTGGTACTCCTGAGAAGTTCATTTCAAGGAAGCGCCTTTTTCCCAGAGCTATTCTCAAAACACTTTATACTATATACTTATAGTATCTTCAAATCATACCCTTTATGATTTATATCAAAATATCCTTTACACAAAATCGATTACCAAAATCGATAATTCTCAAACTAGGCTTTCCAAATTCCCAAAATTGATTTTTCCAAAAATCAAAAAGCCTTTTTAGAAATCCATAGGTTCCCAAAACCTTTTCCAAAATCATTCCCATAAAATCCTTTATATATATATAATATATATAACTTTTAAAAATCTTTGGATCATTTCAAACTTGTATAAAACTTCTTTTATACTTCAAATATTTCAAAACTCTTTTCTTCTGGCAATGGATTCAACAAGGGAATATTTATCTTATATAACAAAGATATATAACTTTGTTTATTCCAAATCAAATATTCAAATTTGATTACTCTTTTATAAAGTTATTAACCATATCACCTTTCTATAAAATGAGTTCTAATCACAGAAATATTCAACTCCCATTTTATTTCATAATATATTTCACAAAATATACTTTTCATTTCAAAAACCATTTTACAGTTTTTATCCACAAAATTTCAATATCAATTTCATTCAAACCCGTACGATGTACACATATCATCCGTACGCTATATCAATTTGATCGCTCACTCGATCACACAATTTCTTTTCCGAACTAGTATCGTCCACCCGACTCTCTAGTGCGGACTCAGATCTGGTTTCTTGATCAGAAACCGTCATTCTCCTTGCATAGTCATAGCTATGATAGAGAATATCCAGAACCAATCAAAAATCCATATCCAGGTTCACCGTCGAAAATCGAGCGAAAGATCCCAACTCGGATCGATAATACTATCTCGAAATTCTATGTTCGAATCTGGATCAAATCACTATGCGAATAGAATAATATACGTATATCCTACATATTTATCTTTATTGGTTATTAGCCAAATCACTTCTCTTTTCCATTCACATTTCCTTTAATTCCATTCACTTATTCTCAATTACTTCATTTCCCATTTGAGTTATTACTTCAATTACAAACTGTTTGAACTCTGACCAATTTAAATTTAAAAATAGCTTGAAAAGGTTTTAAAATAGATAAGTAGTTGAAAAATAGTTATTAGTTTGTAAAATAGCTGTAAAATAGTTAAGTATTATAAAATAGTTAGGTAATTGTAAAATAGTTTTTAAAATAGTGATTAGATATAAGTAACTGAAAAATAGTAATTAGTTTATAAATCAGTTTCAAAATAGTTAAATAGTTCCAAAATAATTGTAAAATAAGTATAAGATAGTTTGGGGTTTAAGAAGAAGATTATATAGTAAATAGTTTGGAAAAATATATTTGTATTAAAACAATTTATTTTGAAAATAATCCAGAGCCAAACTGTTTAATTTCCCAATCTCCATTTCCAATTAATTTCCCATTAATTCAATTTAAATTTCCACTTCCATTTAAATTGACTCAATACTTCAATTTCCATTGAATTTAATTCAATCCCAATTCAAGTTGAATTAATCTTAATTCCTTTCCAAATTCAAATCAAATTCCATTTGATTTTAAACATATTCACTTTAATTACAATTTCAAATTATTCAAACTAATTTCAAATTGAATCCACTTAAATTTCAATTCATTTCAATTTCTATATGAATTAATCCCAATTCCCATTTGAATTTTGAACTCATTCAATCTTCAATTTTTATTTTAAATTAATCCATTTCAAATTTTCCATTTGAATTTTAAACTTATTTATCTTAAATCACAATTCCCATTTATTCAAATCAAATTCAGTTTGAACTAATTCAATTTAAATCTCAATTTTAAACTATCTCGAATTATATAAATTCGAGTTAAAATTGATTTAATTCCTTAAATCACAATTCCTTTACTTTTAAATTAACTCAACCTTTATTTTTTATTTTAACAAATTAAATCTTTAAACCTTTTAATTCTGAATTCAAATTTCAAAATTCCATTTTAAAATTATCTTTACTTAACTTATTACAAAGTTCAAATAAGAATTCAAAAACAATTTAATCTTCAGATTCTAATTTATTATCCATTTTCAATTTCCAGATTTCAAACCCATTTTGAGATTACTCTTAACTCCCATTTAAAATCAACCATTTAACTTCCCAAGTTAAATTTAAATTGCATCTTGAAATTTCCAATTCAAGTTATTTATTCAAACTTATTTAACTTCCTCCAAGTTAAATTAAATTTACTTAATCTGGTCAACTTTACACAATTTGAATTCCCATTCCAATTTTAAACTTCAGATTAATAATTTTTCCCCTTTTAAGTTTAAAAACTTACTTCACTTTGGGTTTCACATCACATTCCAATTTAAAACTCAACACTAAGTGTTTATTTCAAATCATCATAGGTATTATGTATATTCCTCATATATACATTTTCTTTACACACCAAGTTATACTTTAAATTTTTAAACCACCTTTGGTTTTAATTCAAAACAAACTTCTTTTAAACAATTTCAAGTTTTCTGGATTTAGATTTAAAATTTCACAATTTTTAATTATCTTCAATTCCAATTTATAAGTTATACTCACTTAAATGTTTACTTCCCTAAACATTTCATTTTGCTAAATCATTAACAACATTCATTATTAAACACAATTACCATTTTATGATAATAACCAAGATTATCATATCTGGAAACCAATTCATTATTATCTTTATTCTTGATAACATTTCTACAAATTCAAGATTTTAATTTCAGTTTGAATTCATTTCAAACTTATCTTCATTCAATTTTAAATTGGTTGTATTTCTATTACCACTTAATTTAATTCCAATATTTTAACAACCAATTACCTTAATATTTATTAGAAAGAAATATCATTTTATATATCAAAATATATTCTTATATAAAATCATTTAAAATCCTTATATAAGAAAATAACAATTACGCTCTCATATATATATATATACACACACACTCAACTCGTTCTAGGGTACCATTGACCCTATTCTTTAACGAGTAATCCCAACAGAGCCAAGGTTCTCGCTTAACCTTCGCTCTGATACCAACTGTAACGACCCAGAATTTTCGAACCCGAAAATTCCAGATAGTTAGGAGAAAAAGAAAAGAGATAGAAGAAAGAAACAGAAAGAAGAAAGAAGAACAGAAAACACAACATCTCACATTCGCAGCGGATTAAATATAATAACAAATAATAGCATTTATACAAAGAAAACCTGTATTTGTTAATTACATTTTTATACATCAGAGTTACAACATTCACAAATATACTAGACAGTTAGAATTAACATGTCTCGGACAACTATAATATATCACAGCGGAATACACTCCATACGTTCCTACCATCCAGCTCGCCTCCTGAGCTCCAGAACGTCCTTACCTGGAAATCTGTAATACTCGGTCTGACCCGAGCATTACATCAAAGTAACACCCGGGTCAGGCTGGAAACCAGCGTGAGTAAACCCATCTAACAAGAAATTCCAATCTATAGAACTTATTTAAAACCCGGGGTAACTCGTACATTATTACAAGTAAACAACTTATATAGTCAACACTTATTTTCACAAAACAATATCTAAGTATCCAACTTAGTTTAAATGGTCCATTTTATCCCAACCAGCCTATTGGTTTCACATATCAATCTATAAAGTATTTTAGATGATTTCAAATCGAAGTGGTTTCGGATATTTACTAATACCCGACCCCGGTTTCTTCGAAACCAATGTCATCTTAAAGGTCAAGTTATTTAAAAGTTAAACAATTCAATTTAACACTTTGAATTCACATAGCATTTATCATAGATAATCTATACATTCATCACAGATATATCCAAAGCATATCACAGAGTATCACAGAATATCACCCAATAGATATCAATCAATCCAGACATTTTACTCTAACAATCATCCAAACAGAATTTATTAATCCATATTATAATTAATTTAATTATCTTAAATTAAATTAATTACTTAAGAACTAATTACTTAATCCTGCTTAATCAATTTATTAATTAATTACAATCATTTAATTAATTAATCATACCTTAATTACTTTTATAAGTCAATTAATTAACCTTAATCAGAGATTAATTTATCCTTAATCATTAATTAAAATTTAATTAATTCTTAATACTTGGTTAATTAACCCTTAATTATCAATTAATTAATTACTAATTACCAATTAATTACTTAATTAATTTCTTAATTAATTACTGCTAATTATTAATTAATTAACTTTAATTAGCTAATTAATAATTCTTAATTACAAATTAATTAAACTCTTAATTAATTAATTATAATCTTTAACTATTTTATTTATTATTACTTAATTAATAATTAAAACAATTAATTATTCTTATTTAAATTATCAAAATCTTAATTATCCTTAACAAATCATTTTCCTTTGTTAATTACTTAATCACATTATTAAACTTAACCTTAAATTAACATTTAATTATATTTATAAATTGGTTAAGTTTTTTTATTTTATTTAAGTTTTTAACAAACTTAAATTTAACAAACATACCATTAAAATAAAGTTTAAGAACATTTAAAAAGAAGTCTAGAAAAGTTTAAACATAGAATCATTTTTAAATTCCAAACTTTTATTTTTTATAAAACGTGCTTAACACTTTTCCTCTCTTCGATCCTGCTTCGAGTTTCCCACGTTCCTACTCGAGATCGTCACGAGTTTCCCTTTGCAGCTTCTTCTTCATCCTAGTTTCTTTTATCAACTAAACTGTAATTCTCTACCCTACTCGAACACGAGCTATTACCCGAGTCAGACCCCAAAATCCCCGATAACCCCTTCGAGTCGCCCATGCACCATCTTCCCTGACACGCGATCATCGTTGTGCACGTGCACAACGATCAGGCCACCCTCCGATGAACTTCACCTCCTCCGGCAAGTCGTAAAACAACTCGACAATCGACTACAAACATTCAAACGATAGTATCTAGTCCAAAACAAAATCGAGTCTTCAACTCGAATCAGAAGCTCGTCATCGCCTGGAAGAAACGCTTCGCCATCGTGCCTCCGACCACCTTTCATCCTGAAACTTCGGTCACAACATCGCAAGGCATCCACGCTACCATCCCCATTGCTCCGGTGAAGCTCGATCCACCATAGACGATCCAGTCGTCAAGTTCTTCACCACGACCCCATACAGATGTTAAACCCTAGATCATCGAATTCCCAACGCCACGATGAATGATAAAATCATCTGACATTTTTCTCGACATCCCTGGCCATCAACCAAGCTCCGATCAAAACCCCGACCACCAGAGATAAACCCATCGCCTGAATTTGCTTCGAATTCATATTCTGGTCATCACCAGAATACTCCCTCAAAATCCAACTAAAATTCGTGATTTTCGTTTTAAAAATCCAATTTTTCAGAGATGATTCAAGTTCTATACTTGAACCTATAAATTAAATTAATTAATTTTTCCACATTTTAAAGTTCTTGCTGTATTTACTTAAGAACTGTAGATTTCCAAAATTATTTTGCTTGAATACGAAATTTAAATGTTAATCTATATGTAAACATCTTATTATGTTTGAATTCCACAACCCAGAAATGAACAGATCAAGAATATTGAATTTTTCTTACTTTTAAACTCTGAATTTTTGAAACAGAGAGGCACATATATGAAAAGTTCAAATATAACAACATACTGACCTATACTGGTAAATACATATACATGCAGGCATAAATACATTCTAGAAACACACATGCACAAACATTTAATTTACTTAGCTTTTAAAACAAATATTCACTCACCTGGTTTATGATGTTTGAACAGAGCCTTGAAATTTGATATATTTGAAAACTTTAACTTTAGCTTGGATCTGGAACCTGAATTCTCTTAGTTTAGATTTGGAGTTGTTGATTCTTGCAAATCTTTAAATCTTGTAGAAGAGATTTTGAAACTGGTTTGCTAAGTGTTTGATTTCTTGAATTCTAGATTTTGTTTGAAGATGTTTTCAGGTTTGGTACTATTTTTCTCTGTTTTGAACGTGGCTGCAGTTTGCTCTCTTAGAAAATGAGGTAGAAAAATGAAAAAAAGAATAGGAAGTAATGTTATATAGATTTAGTTTTTGATTTATTAAAATTTTAAAAAAATAAAATAAAAATGTGACACTTGTCACTAAACTCTTTTAATAACTTAACACATGTTATTTAGAGTGTTTATATGTTAACACATATACTTTCATGCATAATTAAAAGTTTTTATTTATTAACCAAAGCTTTTATAATTAATTTCCTTAATAACTAAATACATATTTTATTTATATAAATGAAAATCTTTTTAAAGAAATAGAACAAGACAAACTATATTTACACAAAAATCATTCATACATACCTTTAAATCCAAAATATATATTAAGATATTTATATCCTCTCTTTGAAATCCAAATATAAGTTCAAACCAAATTTTAAATAAAATTTAAAAATCAATCTTAAAATCAATTTGAAAACATCCACAAATTTCAATTTGAAATAAATACTCTACTTAAAAATCTATATTCACATACCTATATATATACAATATATTTTTATTATTGTTTTGAATATAATAATTTTGCCCATTTAATTAATTTATTAAAGGAGATTATCATCTTTATTTTCTTTGAAATTTCTGAAATATCAATATATATATATATATACTTTTTAAATCCAATTTATTTTAAGATATTTATCCAAATATAAATAGTTATTATCAGATTTATTAATCTAAATAAAATCAGTATTTCTATTAATTAAACCAGTTAATTATCAATTAACAGATGTTCTAAAATCCAGGTTATCACAGTTCTCCTTTCTACTCTATATCCTATTATCATACTATGCCAGGCCAGACTGTCCTATAGAATCCCCCGTTAGCACCGGGCTCACTCACCTGGTATCTCCATTAGTGCTACGCATCCACTATGGAACACCCCCTGAGTGTTTGCGAAATTCATCGCCCTAATCAACTCTTAGTGGGTGTTTAACCATTGCCCATAGTGCGATGACCTATTGTCTTTTAATAGGGAACCGACTTCCCTATTGTGACTAGCATATGTACTTAGCCCAAAATAGGCTCAAAAAATCAATTTTCCACTTATATAGTTTTTTTTTGAAATTATATAATTTTTATTCTTTAACTTGGGCCTTAGGCCGAGGTTCAATCTAGCAATTTTCGTCTTGAATGGTCGACCGCTAGACTAAACCGATCGACCGCTAGGGATCTAGGGTCGACCGTTTGCGAACCATAATTTGGGTTTTCTAAGATTTTTGACGTCGATTTTTATTTTAGGTTTAGTTCATGTCAATTGTTGTTTATAGTGAATCCTAAGCGCACTAGTTTGACTAGTTTATATTCTCAATTTCAATATTAACCTGTTAGATGTAGGGTTTTACAACTTAATCAAGGTATACCAATATTAGTATCAAGTTTAACCATTTACAGTTATTTCTATCCTAATTTACAGGTTCCAATTAATGGTTTTTAGATTAAAGGTTTACCAATTTTGGTGTTTTCAATTTAATCACAAAAGAGGTGTACTAGCATCAAAGTAGGTTTAGCAGTTCACAATGATTCAACTCTAATCTAGTTTAAATATTCAGATTTTAGAGTTCTACATATTTAGACCAGGTTTCTAGCATCTTAAATCAGTTAAAATAGGACGAATCTAACTGTAACAATCTTCTTACTAAAATTGTTCTCACTCGTCTTAGATCCAAGCCTTAACTTTCCTTCTCGTATGAGATCCGCACCCATAAGGTCGCCCTCTCCTAGATTTGATTTACTTGTATTCTTCTTCTTTGATTTTTAATATATTCTTGAAAGAAAGTTTATAAGTTAAGAGAAGAAGTTTTGGCAGGGTTTTGTATGTAGACTAATAGTTGTGATGAATTATGGTTTAGGTCTGGTGTATATTTATAGGGGATTTACATTGATTCTAACCGTTGATTAATCCTAATGCTAATTAATTTGTTCGTTCCCAAGTAAAAATATCTGGTTAAATCTAGTCTGTTGGATTAATATATTAAATCTGGATGGTTATCTAGTTAATTAACGCTTTCTTAACCCTTAAGTTTTATATATTTAAACCTTCTTTAAGGTTAATTGCTAAGTAATTCTTTTTACCGTTAACATCAATTAGTTTATATTTATTTCCTTTTACTATGCTAAATAAAATCTTTTCATTATCCTCATTTATACCATTCTAATCAATTCATTAATACACACACACGTATACATCTTAATAGCTATTAAGAAATTTACTTTCCTTTTTCAATATTTAACTAGTATTTATCTTTTCATATCCGGGCTATTACATTTCCCCTCTTTAATGTCAGTAATAACCACTTATTCAAATTAGTCAACACCATTCATTCGTATTTTACACTTTTATTATTATTGAATATTTGCTTGCCTTTTATTTATTGATGGAATTTAAGTGAAGAATTATTTCTATAAAAATTATCCCTTCATTCTTGTTCTCTTACCTATACATATGTATAAACTCTTTCCTTTTTCCCTTGTTAATGTAACAGTCACATTGTCTTAATTAGTGCTACTAATTATAATTTAAGTCAATTAATCAAAAATTATAATCCCAATTAATATCCTTAATTGTATATTTACATATACACTCATTATTAACCTTTGTAGGGAACCTTGGATTTCTATTCAGACGTATAAATATATGTATTAATTAATGGTCGTATCCTTTACAAATAAAGAAATAGCATACTCTTTCTTTCTTTTCAAATAAAGATTCATTTCCCTATTTGGTTATCTTTGTTTCTACAACATTGCATGCATTCTTATTCTTCTTAAACATATCTTTGTATCCCCGTTCTATCCTATGCTATTTAAGTTTAGTAATAAATCTCATTATCAATTAATGTCTTTGTCTATACATTTCCCTTAAGATAATTTTTTATTTTCATATATATTTATCTTTCAAACATACAATTTTAGACATATCTCTTTCCTTTCAAAATATGAAACTTTTATTAAATATCGTTTTTTTTATACATATTTTGTTACATTGTCTTTCTTTTAAATTAACCCTTTACTTTTGTACATACATTATTATTCTTAATGTTCCAACATATATAAAAGTAGATATATTCTTTTTCTTTTTAAAGTATTTTGTTATGCTCTCTTCTTAACACGTGCAATGTATATTAATTACAGCAATAAATTCCATAAAAGGGTAATTAATGACCTCTCTCTTTGTGTTAAATATCTTCTTCTTGTTTATTAATGTTCAATAACAAAATCATACCATTTTTAAATATGTTAATATATTCTTTCTCTTTTTCGTTTCTTTAGTATATTCAACCTATTAAATACAACGGTAATTAATATTTTCCCTTTGAAGCATTTTCACATTTGTGTACATAAATACGTTTTCATTATATTTTTTAAATGAACACTCATTATTATACCCTTTACCTTTCCTTTTCTTTTCTTTTCTTGGAGTAATTCATGCATGTTCAACTTATTTCTTAGCAAATAAGTTTTCTTCATTATTGCATAAATTTTTGAACTTTAATTTCAAAATATGTGCAAAACACAAAATGCGCACTACGGTAAACATTCTGTATCTTCTTCATACGGTATCCGTTTTCCACAACTTATAAATGAATTTAGGCTAGAAATATCTACCTGACATAATGGAAAAGTCGGTTTCCCAAATTTCTTCGTTCATAGAAATTAACTATTTTGTCCTTATATGTGAAATTATGTTTTTACCCTTATTAATATTTTAATTTATTATTAAAATTTCTAGAGTGTTGTGGTACATTTACGTATGTATTATTCCTTTGGTCTATTTAGGGTCTCTTTAATGTTCTACCTTTATACATACATATTATATAAGTTTTATTATTATATAACTTTTATATTTCATAGTATTTATATAATGGTCTTATGTATAATATTATATTAATTAAATCTTACTTAATTAATTTTAATCAATTAACATTTTAATTAATCTTATATTATCTTAATATAACCTTTATACTAATTATTTATTATATACTATAACCTTTATAGTATAACATATATTTCTCTTATATGTGCATTTTTTTTAAATTTAATTAATTGACCATTAATTAATTTAATTAATTAACCTTTAATTAATTTATTTAATAAAACAATTGTAATTAAATTATATTAATTTCAAAAAAATCATATTTTATACATACTTGTATACTTATGATATCATAAACATTTCAAAATATCATAACACATATCAAACGTATATATAATACATGTATATTATTTTTTCATTAACTAACTTATTTACTTAATATATTTATTTTATTAGTCTTATTAATAAATTTAAAATTTTGAAATTAATTTATATTATTGTTCGAACATTTTGAAAATTTTATTATATTATAACTTTTATAATATTTGTATATCTTATTTTAAGTTTAAAACTTAAATTAAAAATTTTATATTTTAATTTTCAAACAATTTTGAAAATTAGTTCAAGACCCAATTCAAATTTGGGGCTTTTCTATTAGGGATAACCTTTGGACTATGAGCTTAATAGTAAACCCTAATATGACTAATTTAGACCGCATAAGTTGTTAGGCTCTGATACCGTTGTTGGAACTAGGTTAGCCCACAGCGGAAGTTATGGATGAATTTCAATTTTCTTGCCCTGTTAGATCTTTATTGGACATATGAAGTCTAACTCATTTAAAATATTTTTTAATATTATTTAAATAAAATATTTTATTTATTTAAATTTATAAATTATATAGTTTTATTTAATTTATGTCTTGATACACACACACATACGTCTATCATATACACATATATGTGTGTGCATGCGTAACATATCAACACGTGCAAAATATAACATACCCGTATATAGATGCCAGGATTTACATTGCAATGGACATTTTAGCTCATTCAATATGCAAGTGTATATTGTCCAAATATATATATGTATATATATACACTATTATTTATATAAATATTATATATATATATGTAAATATATATATATATATTAGTTTTATTTAAATAATTTTATATAAGTATATAAATATATTTATATATATGTTTATATATTTATATATATAATCATATGAATAAAATATTAATACTACATACATGTTATTATAATATATTTATTTAAGTATAAATAAATTATTTATAAATATTAAACCATTTTTTTTAAATAGTGAGTAATACATATGTACATACATATATATATATATTAATTTTTTTATTCTAAATATGTTCACACAAATGTATGTATAATAAAATATATATGCATATAAATTAATAAAATATATATTATTATTTTAAAATATAAAAGTCCAGATTTTGCGCATAACAGCTCAAAAAATAATTTATTTATTTTTTTGATTTTAAAATACATTTTAATTAAATATCCAATCGAAAATTAATAAAATATTAATTAAAATATAATTTCGAAACTTTATTTTAAATTTTAAATTTTCAGAAAATCTGAAATGATATTTTGTACTTTAGAAAAAAAATCAATATAATTTTAAAATGATTTTTGTTTTTTCTAGACGAAATTAAATAATTAATTTAAGAATAAAAAAATGTTTTTTTATTTTTTAAGAGCTTCTTTAATGTTAGTATTTTTTATAAAATATAATTTTCGTAATATATTTGAATTAATATAATGTATTTATGTAATAATTAATTTAAATAATATTCAATAATAATAAAATATTAATAAAAAATATTTTCCCAATGCCGAAAATTATCATAGCTTTAATTCTTTACATATAAAACTATATAACTATTTTTGCTTAAAGTTTGATGTTGCAATTAATTATGAAATATATATATATGTGTGTGTGTGTGATTAAATAATTTATTTTAATTTGATAAAGTATAAAAATTATATTTTTTATTCAGAGTTGTACTGACCCGATGTATATTTGATAAAAAGATATTTTTTCAATTTTAAATATGTATATATATACATGCATATAACCAAATAATTATGTGATATATACATACATACATACATATATATATATATATATATCAGAATCGTTACATAATTAACAATATATATACATATATACATATATAATAAAACAATATAATTAAGAATTAATAACTATATTTTGATTAAGAATATACCTTAATCCCAATGCCTTGAAGTACACCTTGAAAAGATGATTTTACCCGTTGAAATTGTTTCTGATTCAACAAATAGGTAGTCTTTGAACCGTTGACCAACATCTATCGAATAGCGACTGAATTAACTTGATTTGAACTTGATGAGATGGAGAGAATCTGGTAGGGATTTCGACCAGCAAGCGAAGAGGAAGAGGCACAAAAAAGATCTTAATCTAATTAGGTTAGAGTTGCTTATATATTGGATAGAAGAAGAGAAGTGTGGATCTCATCTCAAACTAATTCTCCTTTTATTTGAGCTATCCAAATTCAAGCCCTTTCTAACCTAATTTGAGTCGCCTATACCTATGTTTGCTATTGAAAATATCAAGCTCTATGATGGGCCTTAAAACCATTTAAACCTAAATAAAATATTATACAATTAAATCTTATTTAATCACTTATCGATATCATATATTGATTGATATATTTATAACTATTATAAATATGTCTAATAATATTTACTCATCAATCATTATCAAATTTTATAGTTAATATTTCATAAATATTATTAAATTAATTTATAACAATTATAAGTTAATTAAATCATTTGGTCAAAGGAGAGTTCATCGTTTCGGATGTATGACTTGTTAGGTGTAATTTGGTCAGTGATTAATATCAAACTATTCAAATATATTAACGTTCACACATCACTTAGCAGGTGCTTTGATATTTTAGCCAAATTTATCGCTTACATGATTTCAGTAAAATCCAATTTTACTTTAACTAAGCATTACTCGGTTGTGACTATTATTTACACCAATTCTCTTCATCAAAACTATATCACTTTGAACTTATAGAATTTAGTAATGATCGAAATTCCAATATCATCCATATTCAACTCTATAACCCAAAAAAAAGTCTTTGGTTCAATAATAACAGTTATTATTAAACGAAATGCAATGGCCGAAGACTTTGACTTTGAGTTGACTTGAGTTGACCGTGATATTAACTCCATATAACCAAGGAGTCGAATCCTTTCATGAATAGTGCTTCACTTCTAATACTTCTACTCGACCCAACTATAGTCACTCGATGGACGTCATGCCACAGTTTGATTATAATCAAAGTAGAGCTTTCATATTGAAGATTTATAATATTCTCAAGTCGAGAGAACTGTTTAAATCAGTCACATCAACATTTTCTGTTTGACCTTAGTTATATTAACCAACAAAAAACTATCGAGTGAGTCATTCCATAGTTATCCTATAACTATTAAAACGTAACCCTTAAGTGCCCCCAGCAGTTATGATTAACACCACCTAACATTTGGAGAGTGTTACGTACTCTAGTCTCAATGGATACACAGATATCCAGTCTCGATGCATCCCGACTAGAAACATATAAAATTATGTGTTTTATAATATTATGATACAATACTCAATGATTACAACTATTGGTAACTACTATAAAAAACACACCATTTATGGATTTTCTATTCAATGTACTTTTAATTAAATTAATTAATTAAATAACACATTATATCAAGTATATAATAGAAAGAAAACACCTTTTATTTTAAAAAAAATTGGTTATCGAGTTAGATATGTGTAGCAAATTACATAATTGCCCTAGGGCATATCCCTAACTCTATCGTAAGTGGCCTGATGAGATTTTAAGTGATGTTAGTTAGAGAGTACTAGAGAGGGGTCTGCCTTGGATTTGCTATTAAATGATGGGGATTTGGCAAGGTTATAGTGTTAATTTAGAAAATGGATCAACAACCTGGTTTGAGTGTGAAAGCACCAGCCCTGTTTCTCAAGGTAAACAATATAGAAATAAATGTGAAAAGAAAAAAAATAGTAAAGAGATAAGAAGATTTTTATAGTGGTTTTGTTGTTAACGAAGCCTACGTCCTCTTTATAGCTTTTATTAACTAATTGTTGTTACAAGAATGATTTAGATTACAATATGATTGAATCGCCTATGTTAGATCTAAATCACAAGTACTTGGAGGCAACCGGAGGATCTTAGTTGCTCCTTTGTGACTGTTGTGTGCGAGAAGAAGAGTGAAAAATAGTAATGGCAGAGTTGTAGTGGCCAGTCCAAAGATTCTCTTTCTGTTGTAGATGAGATGGTATTTATAAGAGTTTAAGAGCACTTGGTCCAGAGCCGCCTTGTCAAAAGCCTGCATTCATCACATAGAGAAAGTCCAGAAAGATTGAAGGTCATCAAAGTGTTTGGATTGGTACTAATCCGATCCAACTGGATCGGTACCGATCCAAATTGTTTAGTATTTTTGATGCTTTGACTACTTGGTTGTCTCCTTTGCCTAGTTACGATGTTCTCCACGTAGTTTTGTAGCTTGTTCACTCTTTTTTTTATGGTGATTCACCTATGGTTTAGATTAAACTGTATATTGAATCAGATGAGCCTTCACTTCTTGAACTAGGTTGCCTGGATTGCTACCAAACTTGTTGGGCGAACTTAGTGGGGGCATAGGGTCATGATGTAAGAGAATTAGAGGATCAAAGAATAGATAATTGGGATCAGTACCAATCCAATTGGAGCGAATCGGTGCCGATCCGAAAAGTTAGGCTATTTTCGACCCATACTTTTTGGAGACTTCAATGATGTTCTTTTAGGCCTTCCGGTCAAGTTTCAAGTCGTTCTGGCTTAATTTGTACGTTATAACTCCTTTTGAATTCAATTGGGTTAAGAACCCGGCTAACATTTGCCCCCCAGAGTACGCTTTCGTTGAAAACAAGGTGTGCTTTGGAATTGACTATCTTTAGGTTTATGTTCTAAAGAGTTTCATTAATCGTATCTGGCTATCTTGAAAAGCTATCTACGATGTACTGGTTAACTGTTCAGTCCTTAGTGTGAATCTCCATTGTTCGTGGTTACTAAGATCTTGACTTGATTATTTCCAGAATGAACACAAACATCGAGTAGGTCGCATAGAGGAAATTTGAGTCCATTTGGTGGAGTAAATTTGAGTCCATTTGGTGGAGTAAATTTGGGACGGTACCGACCCAATTGGATCGGATCGGTACCGATCCAAGAACTTGGAAATTTTTTCAAACTCTCTTTCTTTTTTTTCTTTTTTATAATGTGTTGGGTCTTCCCCATTTTCTTATTTTTCTTCATTCGAACTGAACCAACCGAATAGCCCCAAACCCTCATCGATCCGAAGCATGAAACTGGTAGAAAACCACCGTCGTTGATCTTCACCACCAGTACCATCGGCACCGCCTCCTGGAGCTGCAGCCACTGTTCTAAGTGAGTCCCACCATCGAGATCACCCCTATTTTGAGGCGTTGCCAATTTGATCAATCAAATACCTTATTTTGGGTTGTCTTGAACCAGAGATCAAATCACCCTTCTCAATTTTGAAGGTTGGTGACTAGCAGTGAATTTGAATCGGTAGTGGGGATGGCGTTTATTGTGAATTATTTTGTTTTTTCGGGAGAGTGATAATAGCTTAACGTATTGTCTTGTACTAGCTTATGCTGTTATCCTCCTCCAGAAAACTAAAGTCGACTAATGTTAAAGATTTTCATTTAGTTTGGACACGTTGATCGAGGGTTGCTTGCACCAGAACTATCCTATTATTGCACACCCGATGTCCTCGGAATAGAAAGAGCTTTCCATATTGCTTCAGACAACGAATTCGTTATCGATCGTCGATCGACAACGGGTAAGTATAGAAGTAATTAATTCAGCGAACGATACGAATCGATTTCCTAGCGTGAATTAACTATCAAAACGTGATGGATTGTTCAAAGTGTGAAGGACACCAGACCCATTTTCACTTAGATAGTACATTACACATGCCCCCAGCTAAGACTTGTAATTTATTGGTTGGGACACGTCAATCATCTTTTGGATTTCAAGTGTCAACTGCATAAGGGTTTATAGTTTAGAGATTAAGTGCACCTAACCATTTTGAATACAAGCTTTGTTATGTAGAATGTGCATAAATCTTCACGGCGCAAATCAATTGAAGGAACTTCACCTCACTCTGAAGCGGGCTCATCAACGATCCTAGCTGGGTCTACCACTCCTTCAACTGTAGGTCAATGCGGCCGTCTGATTTCGATCGGGCCCATTATTGACCGTACTTCCCCCAATTTCAGAGCCCTATTTGATTCTCTAGAGAAGGCTTCTACAACTATTACACGTAAGATGCTGCGGAGCATCTGCTCACAATGTGGTATTCCGAAGGACGATGTGCTTTTGCCCTTAAGAGAAGAGTTAGCCCATAGACCGCCTCCTAGGTATGTGGCCTATCATCGACATATGTGCATGCACAGAGCGGTTCCTCCATTCAACCACTTTTTAAGGACAACCCTTGCGAATATGGGGTTAGCCCCTTTCCAGATCCTTCCAAATGGATGCGCCGTGCTGACATGCTTGTACGTTCTATTCATGCGGACTCCTAACCGTGCCCCAAGCTTCGCTGAGCTGCTGTATCTCTTATTGTTCAAGAAGAGAGAGGCTAATCCATCGCTTTTTTATATTGAAGCGCAGCAGAGTCGGAAGCTTATACTGAATCTTCCCAGCAAAGTTCCTTCATTTAAAATCAGTTCTTTTTTGCAAAGTGTACAGAAGGATTTAACCATTTATGAATAACGGGGGGTAAGTCTCCTTCATCGGGTTCGGAGTTTCCTTTAGTTGCTATAAGTTTTCTGAATGATTATATATCCCTTACAGTTCTTCTGAATACTAACAAGGACCCGACACTCAACTCCATTCTCGGTACCTTGAAAGCGGTCAATGCTCAGGAGCACATGATTAGATTCTTGCTCACGGATGAGAACCTCCACTGATATGGGCTTTTACACCCTGGGAGATTCATCGGATTTGTTAGTGCTCCTTCCCATACTAGAGCCCAAACCCGTTATGTTTCCTCTTCCCATGACTCTAGTAAGGATGATGATGAAGGGGATAGTAGCCCATCCGATATGTCGAAGGAGACCTCTGAGGAGGTTGAAATTCAAATCGGGGCCGACAGTCCATCCAAAATGCCCTCGATTCTAGAAGAGAAAGAGGAAGATTTATTCAACGAAAAGGCATTGCTCCGCTTATTGAAGAGAGGAAAGAGGGAGAAATCAACGAGGAGCATCTCCTAAATGAGGAAGAAATGGATTGGGACACAAATGAGGGTGACATCAAATTAGGCGACCTCGGAATTAAGCCTTGATCATGCACCCTCACGTTCTTTGAAAGGACCTATTGAGGGAGCTTCTCCGAAGACCGAGCCTATGCCCATCTCTCTGTCGGGACATACTGACATCGATTTGGGAGATATAAGTAACATTTTTGTGAATATGGATGAGTTGATGGACGATTATACTTCGAAAGGATTGCCTTCCCAGTATTCTCAGATCGCCCATGTAGGCGGTAGTGTTCTGACATTAATCGATGACTGATCTGGTTTGTGTATTCTACTGGGGTCATTAAATCGCAACACACACTTCACTAGGAACACATGCTATATATATTTTTTCTTTAGGATGTTTTAGTCCATCGAACGCCATTTGCTAAATCCATTTTATCGCTTGCTGCATGAATCATGTCTCATGGTTTTTACGGCGATCTTGATCGAGTTTTGGAGTTTCAGCATATGTAGAGACACTCTTCAAGGTACTATACTCCCCAGGAGACTGACTAGGAGAGGAAAAGAAGGAAGGAGAGAGAGGCGAAAGAACGTCGCAATGCCAAGAGAGATCATGGTAGAGATAGGAGGCGGTTATGAAAAGAGAAAGAGCCCGACTAACCAGGGATATCCATCGAAGAGGCCGAAAAGAGATCAAGAACGCGGATCCGCTTCACAGCCTCTTGCTTCCACTGGGATAAATGTCCCTGTTTTTGGTGCCATGACCTCTTCCACTCATACTTTCATGACTGCCACTCCCCAAATTTCTAGGCGTGCACCTTATATTCTTCCTGACGGCCCCTCGCACCTACAAGCTGCATTCCCTAATTTGTTCTTAAAGGGGGTTGTGTTTGATAAGCCTAACCTAAAGTCAGTTCGTGTTGAATCTTATTCATCTCATTTCCAAGCAATTTAGCAAGTTGAAGGATGGGAAAAATTATGCATACTGTCGTCTACCGTTAGCAGGAACAATTACTAAGAAATCCTATCATTTGAGTTCGAAAAGGATGAGTATGAAGCGTAGTTCGCAGATTGCGATGTGGAGATCAAGAGGCTAAATAAAGAGAGAGATGATGCCCTTAAGGAGGAGAGTAAAAGTGCTTTTTTTGCTTAAGGAGCGAAAAGAATCCGTTGCTCGAGCCGCAATCATATTTAGCGACGAGATAAAGAAGTGTCATACAGATGAGGCGGCTTTAAAAGAACAGTTGATGATAAGTGAGGTGATGGTTGAGATGCAGAAGAAAACCGTCGTTGAGCAGGCTCAAGAGATCGCCTTACTTCGCGAACAAGTCTCGCATTTGGATACTGAGAAGAAACAGCTGATGGTAGAGAAGGCTAACACAGATGCTTGTTTTTCAGAGCTTCAAGATTCCTTCACAAAGAAGATGAAGGGCTTGGATGCTACGATTTTTGGCTTCTACGTCAACTTCATGCTGCACCAGGGGAGTCTTAGTTACTTGGGTCCATTGTTCCCTCATACACTTACTGTAGTCTGGGAAGAGATCCTGGCCCGATTTCAAGACATGGGCGGCGGTTATACTGAAGAGGAGTTGGTTTAAGCATATCTAAATGAAGAATCCCATCAAGCTTTAGGGGAGGGCGAGGATATCTTAAGACTAGAGAGGGAGCGAGAAGCTATTGATGTCGTTACCACCGCTAAGGCTATAACGGAGCAGTTTCCTTCAGGTCCTGGTGAGTCGTCTTCACATCCCCATGTTCATGAGGGGATCATTCTTACTTCAGTAGGTGGTGCTTCTTCAGCCGCTCCTACTACTATTATGATTATGCAGCCATCAAAAAGGGCAAAGGTAAGGTCTTTGAAGTTGTGATGCATGAAAAGATCCCCTATGGTAGGTAACTTTCTTATTTCTCCCAAGTTCGAAGATTTCCAATTTACGCCGAATGAAATTGCCGAGATAACCGCCCTTTATTCTGATATTATAGATCAACCCACTCTTTCTGCCGAGTTGCCTCCTCCGCATGGCATCGGATCTACTGCTATTCTTACCGCATCAACCATCGTCTCCGCACTTGGCTTGCAGCCTGGTCTGCATACCGAGCAAATTGCAGCGCTGCATGGTTTGGATCACCCCTCTGTATCTCAAGAGGAGGGCTTGGTATCTACTGACACACGGGAGCAGGCGGATCAAGCTTGCAACCAGACAAAGTGGGGACCGAGCAGCCGATGACTGAGCAGTAGATGGTAACGGTGAAGAAAGAGAAGGTGGAAGTGCAAAAACGATCATTGAAGAGTTTTCACAAATCTCGCAAGCACAAAGGCAAAGGTGGCTCTACCGGTGGCATTGTTTCAGAAAAGCGAAATCACTCCGGGAGGGGATTTAGAGAAGCTTGAGAAGTTGCTGTTCAGAGGCGGGAAAGGTGGTAGGGGAGGTAGTGACAAGAAGCCATGATATGTTCGTGTACTTATGAAGCAGAGCTTTTACTTTTTGTACAAGTTCAGAGTCTATACTTAGCATTTCTTCTTGTTGTTGCAACAATGGTGTTTGTATTTTCCTTTTCTTGGTCGATATTATGAGGGTACAACCCCCATTGTTTGTTGTTTACATGAAAAATGCTATAAGTAATAAAATTATTGAAATTTTGATTGTAATTTCACTTGTCTACTTATCTATATTTCATGCACTATGGCATTTTATGTACCATTGTTTTTTTTATTTTGCATGATTTTTTACATGTAAGTAGTCATTGATAAGTAGTCGTTGATATTTTTCCTATGCTGTTTTATTTAGTCCCTTAATTACTACCAAAATTCTTTATTTGGGGAAACAGGACTATGAAGTATTAGCTATTTTGGTTGAGTGTTGGTGTGTGCCCCCAGTTCATGGGATTGTTTACTCCGAACACTTGATATGAGACTGGGTACCTTTGGTAATCTCCCGGATGCCCCCAGTCGGGTCTATACTGCAAATCCTATCTTTGAGAACTTCTGGTTTTATTGTCCTCATTTTAGACATCGCATTTTGAATTCTGGCTTGAAATATCCGTGAGGCTTTTTAGTGGCCTTACGGCGAGCGATTTATGCACTTAAGGATTTCAATAAGTGATTGGTGATGCCGGAGCAACACCTATTACTTGAAATTCTGATAAGTGATTTCATCGCAATGCTAACTTTCGGGCTATTGTGCATACGTGTCGCCCCTTGGAGTGTTATTTCCTTGGCTTTGGAGGCGGTGCGTGGCTTTTCAAAATATGAGAGTTCCTCATCCATGGATGCAATTTTGCTGGTCCAAATAGTGGTGCGGCTTGCGAAATGTGCACAGTGGGATTAAGGCTTGCTCGGTCGTAGACTCATAGTTTTGCAAACAAAGAAGCGATGTGCGGCTTATGAGATGCACAACTTTGATTCGGGCCTTCCCGGTGTTGCCGGAGCAATACCGATTCTTAGAAGGCTGGGATCGAGTTTTGTTGATCAGCGGTTTGAGTCAATTTGCTTCCGTCGACTCGGTGGGTAGATGGGGCGTACTATAGCATGGTTCCATTATCTCAAGTAGCAATCGGGTGGTTTTGAGTCGATATGACCCTGTCGACTCGGCAGGTTACATATGTGAACATAGTTTTCTTGGTTCAGAAAGCAAAGCAATTTCATTAATTGAAATTAGAGTTGGTAAAGTTCTGCCTATTTACAATGCCTCCAGTGTCCCGGGATGGCTTATTTGCGGAAATAGGAAATACATAACATATTCCTAGATAAAGTAATGATGCAGCGATTCGTTGTTCAAAGCACATGGAATTTGGGTTCCAATAACGGTTGTTAGCTTGAACGTGCCATACCCTAGCTTCTGGCTGATCACATACTCATAAGGCATTTCCCAGTTTGGTTCGAATGTTCTTGGTACATGGTAGACCCGTTTGAGGACAAGGTCTCCTACTTTGAAAGTACGGTTGCGGACGTTGGAGTTGAAATGTCGTGCGACCCTTTTTTGGCAAGCGACGGTACTTAGTTTAGCTTCATCCCGCTTCTCATCGACCATTTTGAGCGACTCGAGCGGGAGCTACTCGTTCTGCCTTTGATTGAAGTTTTTCCTTCGATGAGAAGGGACTTCCAGTTCAACTGGGATCATTGCCTCTGAACCATATGCCAGAGCGAACAGAGAGTGCTCGCTTGCAGATTTGTGTGTTTTAATAAGCCCATAGTGCAAGTAGAAGTTCATCAATCCAATTTCCTTTAGCTTTAGTTAGCCGCTTTTAGATGGTGGACATGATGATCTTGTTTACCTCCTCCACTTGTCCATTTGCCTACGGATGTGCAACAACGGAAAAGCTTTTCTCAATTGGAAAGCGTTTGCAAAAGTCTTTGAATTCAATGCTTTCGAATTGAGTCCCGTTATCCATAATGACTTTTGTGGCACTCCAAACCTGCAAATAATGTTTTTAGTGACAAAGTTAATAAAATTCTTTATGGTAATAGTGGCCAGCGGTTCCGCTTCCACCCATTTGGTTAAGTAGTCAACAAAAACGATAGCGTATTTGGCTCATCCTTTCGTTATTGGCAATGCACCAATCAAATCGATTTCCCAAATTGCAAATCGCCATGGGCTGACCATCTGTGTTAGCTACGTTGAAGGAGTTCTTTTGAACTTGCCAAATCTTCGACATTTCTCGTACCGTTTGGCATAATCTACTACATCGCAGTTGACCATTGGCCAAAAATACCCATATTGGAGAACTTTCTTTGCAAGGGTTTGCCCTCCGGTGTGATCTCTGCATTCTCCTTCATGAACTTCCCTGAGGATTCTTCGAGCTTCGCCATTGGTCACACACCTGAGCAAGGTGGTAGAGAACCCCTTTGGTAGAGTGTTCCATCCTATATTACGAATGATGGTGCCTTTCAAAGGAGCTTTTTCCATTGATTCTTGTCTATGGGGAGTGTTTCTTTAAGCAGATAGTCCTTGATCGGTGTCATCCATGTCTCTAGTTCTTTGATCGTTTCGAAAATTTAGTCGATATCCATCTTGCCTATTCTTTGAGCAGTCAGAGTTTCAACTAGGTCCAGTCGCATTGATTGAGCTTCTCTGAAACTGGCCAGTTTAGCTAGATAGTCCGCCTTCATGTTTTATTCCCTCGGGATATGAGTTCTGGTGTAATGCTCGATGTCGTTCGACAATTCTTGCACTTTGGATAGATACGGGGTGAGGGTCTCTCCTCGGGCTTGGTATTCGCCTCTTACTTGATAGATGACTAGTTGAGAGTTGCTATAGATATGTATGGATTTTATCCTGAATTCCTTTACAACTTTCAGTTCGGCTATCAATGCTTTATATTCCACTTTATTGTTTGTTGTAGGGAAATCCAAGCGTAAGGCGTAGCAAACGGATCATCCTTCGGGAGTTTCGAGCACGACTCCTGCCCCTGAGTAAAAGTTGTTAGATGCACCGTCGATGAACAACCTCTAGTGTGTCTCCACTTCTGGAGTAACTTGTTCTTCATTATCTCGTATTGTAAACTTGGCAATGAAGTATGCTAGTGCCTGCTCGTTGATCGCCCTTCGAGGTTGGTAAGTGATTTCATATTGACTCAATTCAATGTCCCATTTGATAAGCCATCCAGAGGTATCAGTGCAGTACAACACCTGCTTCAAGGGTTGGTCTGTTAGCACTTTGATCGGGTGCTCCTAGAAGTATGGTCGTAACTTTCTAGATGCGATTAAGAGGCAATATGCCAGTTTTTCCAACTTTGGATAATTCTACTCAACTCTAGTGAGTCGTTTACTGATGTAATATATAGGTTGCTGGATCCTAGCTTCTTCACGTACAAGCGCACACTTAATGCATGGGGCGAGACATCTAAGTTGATAAACAAGTCTTCTTCGTCTACCATCTTGGATAGGATTGGCGGAGTCTCCATATGTCGCAGCAGTTCTTCGAAGGCAGTCTGACAAGCCTGATTCCATTCGAGGTTTATCTTTCCCTTCTTTAGTGTATCAAAGAACGGTATACATTTGTCGATTGCTTTTGAGATGAACCGACTTAGCGCTGCAACTTCTCCATTCAAGCTTTGTAACTCTTTCGTATTCCTTGGAGCCTCGACTTCCCTTAAAGTGGTAATTTATTTAGGATTAGCTTCGATGCCTTTGGCACTTACAATGGATCTTAAGAATTTTCCAAAGGCTACCCCGAAGTGACATTTAAGTGGATTGAGCTTCATTTTATACTTGTGGAGTAATTTGAACATTTCAGTGTGGCTATACAAGTGATTTGCGACTATGCGCGATTTGACTAACATATCATCTACATAGACTTCCATAATCTTCCCGATTGACGTTTGAACATGGCGTTCACTGGTCGCTGGTAAGTTGCCCCATATTCTTTAAGCCTAATTTCATCACATTGTAGCAGTATAATCCCAGATCAGTGATGAAACTGGTGTTTTCCTGATCAGGTTCGTGCATCATGATCTGGTTGTATCCCAAGTAGACATCCATGAATTATAGCAATTCATGACCAGCTACCCAGTCCACAAGCTGGTCGATTCTAGGCAGTGGAAAGTTGTCCTTCAGGAAAGCTTTGTTTAGGTCTGAGTAGTCAATACAAGTTCACCATTTTCCATTGGGTTTCTTGACCAAGACTGGGTTGGATACCCATTAGGGATGGGTTGCATCACGGATAAAACCATTTGCCATCAGCTTATCCGCTTCTTCTCTTAGTGCTTTGGACCTTTCGAATCTTAGGTTGTGCCTTTTCTGCCTTACTAGTGTATACTTGGGATCGATGTTGAGTGTGTGGCATGCTATCTCCGACGATACCTCGCACATATCGAAATGTGCCCAAGCGAATACATCCAGGTTGGCATGAAGAAATTTGATTAGTTCCTACAGCATCTGGTTTCCAAGATGTGACCTAATTTTCAGGACCCGAGTTAGGTCATCCATATCGACCAGGACAGGCACTATCAATTCTATCGGTGCTGCCCGATCCTCCCCTGAACTCTTCTTTCTAGGGTCCAAAGTCTTGTCGAATTGGCTATGGTCCCAAAGCCAGGGGCGGATCTGTAATTGCTAAGCGGTAGGTTCATAAATGTGGAGAGTTTTCCCCACAGTCTTCCCTTTTCTTTTCTTCTAAACTTACGCAGTTCTGCGATGTAGCATTCTCTAACAACACATTGGTCTCCTTTGACCACCCCAACTCTATTTTCTATTGGAAATTTCATGGTTAGACACCACTGAGCTAAAGCAATCCTGAAATCTTCCAAAGTAGGCCGATTCAAGAAATCATTGTAAGAGGACATTTCATCTATAATCATAAAGGTCTGGATGAGGTCGACTATTCGGTCGCCTTCCCCTAGTTCCACGGGCAAACAATTGTTCCGACAGGTTGCTTAGGTTCACCGGTGAATTCCTATATCTTTGTTCGAAAAGCAAAAACGTCTTTCGTACTGATTTTCATCTGATCAAATGTGTGTCTGAGCAGGATATTAACAGAGCTGCCACTATCCACCAATACTCGTCGGACCATGGCCGGTCCGATTCCTACCGACACAACCATGGGATAAACGTTCGGAGCTTCTATTCTTTCAATATCTCGATTTCGAAATACTATATCATCATTCAGGGTTCTCTACGTCTTGATAAGAGTTTCATCATCAATCGCAAAGCACAAACCTTTCGAGGCATGTCTCAACGAGCTTACAAATCGCTCTGTTTCTCTCCAGCTCTTTTGCGCAGGATGAGGTCCTCTAAATATTGTTCCGATGATGAGTCTTTGGTCGGTCCGTCTGGATCCCTCTTCGCTGGTTCTAGCTTGGTTTCCCCAGGCATTAGGAGCTTGGAGTGCAGTAGACTGGTCAGGATTTTGCAGCTTTCTCGCGTATTGCTGAAGTTTTGTTCTCCCGAATCAGCTCTTCAATCAAGTTCTTCAGGTGTCTACACTCATTCATATTGTGACCATGTGTTTCATGGAAGAAACGGTACTTTCCGGAACGCTTTTGTTGTTCGGTTGCTTCCTTTTTAGGTGGCTTCTTTACTCCTCTGTTCCTTGTGTCGCAAGGTAGATGTTTTCTGGAGTATCATTGAGCGGGGTGTAATATATGGGCTTGAAGCCATTAAGTCGCTTGTCACTTCCGTTTTGTTTGTTCGAATTCAGGTTCCTCCTTTACTGGTTCCCATCCTTTCATGTGTTCCTACAACGGTTCTAGAGGTGTCTGCAGCTTGGTTAGTTGCCATACTATTTTGGCCAGCATTGGTTGGTTGAGGGTTAGCAGGTTTTCCTTCTAGCTCCTCTACCTCTACCAATCTAAAGTATTGGCTTGCTTTCTGGTTAAAGTCCTTCCTAGTAGTAGATTGCTTCATTTTTATTCATTTTTCGAATTCAGTGTCGGGGTGGATAGCGTGGACTAGGGCCATGAAGACCATATCTTTGTTTGGGTTACTTTAGTCACAACGATGTTGAACCGAATCATGAAGGATTTCAAAGGTTCATTTCGTCCTTGGAATAAGCCAGATAAGGACACTACGTCTTTTGGCTATGCCGTGTGAAGCCTAAACTAATCAAGGAATTTTGCTACTAACTTATTAAAAGTGGAGATGAATTTTGGCAGGAGCCTGGTGAACCACATAAAAGCAATTCCCTCTAGGAAGATAGGAAAACATCTACATCAAACAACATTTGAAGCATTTTCTCCATCCATGTACCAACTATACTTGCACAAGTGGGGTTTTGGATCTCTACTTCCATCATAAGATGGAATAGTGGGCATAGTAAACTTTTCAGGGTACTGTTCATTCAAAATGTCATCAATAAAGGAAGTCCAGCTTGGAGCGGATCCCCATTCATCATCTCTCCTATCCTTACTTTCATCCATCAAGTGCTTGATCATCTCCGTGATATATGCCTCCGATGTCTAGTAGTCTATGGGTTGGCTGTCGTGACTATGCCAAGTGTTTGATTTTGCAAACAATCTTGGTAAATGGGCTGAAGCCTAGGCTCTTCTGTCTTTGGGAAAGCCACTCCCTTGGAGTCCCGGGGGCTTGCGGTTGGTCAGGTGAGGGCAGTCTAGGCCTCCCTATCGGTATTGAGTGCATTAGCAATTTTTCTTCCAACTTATCATCATCGAGTTGCTTGCCATCTTCAGAGTCGGAGAGATCCATTGCTATTTCTTTCCGTGGGGTTTTCACCCTTAGATTCAAGTTTGTAGCGGGTTGCTTTGTAGTTGGCGGAGTGCTTGCATTTCCTTCTATGATGATTCCTACGGCTCCACCCACTACTCTTTTTCACTTCTGCCTTTTTTTTCTTTTATTTAGGCCTGAAACAGAAGAGTTTTCTTGCTCCGTGGCAGTCACAGGTTCTGGCATGGTTTTTGGAGCAGCCAGTGATTGCAAGGTTAGGAGGGCATTTAATTTATCCATAAGGGCTTTTTGGCTATTCTCCATCTTTTGGTTGACTTCATCAACCATCTTGTTCAATTCGCTTTTAGTGACAACCTTATATTAGGTAGAAGATCCCGGCACCTGATCTCCGGCGTTATCTCCAGAATTCGCTCCAATTAGCAGATTATTGGTGTTGTTGACTTCAACTTGCTGAGGATTAGTCTCTTCTCTAGCTATAACAGCTCCTTAGGATTTTTTGGAAGCAGTTCTCTTTCTCCCAGCCATTGATATTCAACGACAAGTTTCAAACTTGGTAGAGGTAATTTGATGGGTCTAGTTTCTAGATCTGGCGGATCCAAAGAGGAAACCTAGATCTATGACTGAATTCACTGATTTTTCAGTGAAAGCACTAAAATGTTAACTCAAAACATGGATCAATAACCTGGTTTGAGTGTGAAACCACCAGCCCTGTTTCTCAAAGCAAACAATATAGAAAATAAATATAAAAAGAGCAAAAACAGTAAAGAGACAAGAAGATTTTTATAGTGGTTTGGTTGTTAACGAAGCCTGCGTCCACTTTATAGCTTTTATTAACTAACTGCTGTTACAAGATTGATTTGGTTTGTAATATGATTGAATCGCCTAAGTTAGATCTAAATCACAAGTGCTTGGAGGCAACCGAAGGATCTCGGTTGCTCCTTTGTGACTATTGTGTGGGAGAAGAAGAGTGAAAAATAGTAATGGAAGAATTGCAGCAGCCAGTCCAGAGATCCTCTTTCTATTGCAGATGGGATGGTATTTATAGGAGTTTAAGAGCATTTGGGCCAGAGTCGCCTTGTCAGAAGCCTGCATTCATGATATAGAGAAAGTCTAGAAAGATTGAAGGTCATCGGAGTAAAGTGTTTGGATCGCTATCGATCCGATCCAATTGGATCATTACCGATCCAAATAGTTTAGCATTTTTTATGCTTTGACTACTTGGTTGTCTCCTTTGCCTGGTTACGATGTTCTCCATGTAGTTTCATAGCTTGTTGACTCGTTTCGATGATGATTCACCTATGGTTTAGATTGAACTGTATTCTGAATCGGATTAACCTTCACTTCTTGAACTAGGTTGCGTAGATTGCTACCAAACTTGTTAGGCGAACTTATTGGAGGCATAGGGTCATAA
Organism: Allium fistulosum; assembly: GCA_030737815.1. Classification (NCBI taxonomy): domain Eukaryota; kingdom Viridiplantae; phylum Streptophyta; class Magnoliopsida; order Asparagales; family Amaryllidaceae; genus Allium; species Allium fistulosum. The sequence goes on along the minus strand of CM060903.1, from coordinate 1,282,859,274 downwards.
TGCAAGAGAATTGAAGGATCAAAGAACAGATAATTCGAATCGGTACCGATCCAATTGGATCAGATCGATGCAGATCCGAAAAGTTAGGCTATTATTGGCACATACTTTTTGTAGACTTCAATGATGTTCTTTTAAGCCTTCCAGTCAAGTTTCGAGTTGTTCTAGCTTAATTTGTATGTTATAACTCCTATTGAATTCGGCTGGGTTAAGAACCTTGTTAACATATAGGTACTAAATGGTCAAAGTCTTCCTAATTCCTATTAAAAGGTATTAAGTGGCTCGGGTAATTTCTCTCACATTGTTAGGACATGATTGACGGTAGTTACGTGGAACTAAAATGGGCCTTTGGCCTACTGTTGAAAGTATGTTATGGAGTTGGACTGGAAGAGCCTTCGGGCTTACAACTTGGGGTATATTTGGTAGGGTATAGTATAGAATGCATAAGTCATATTACTTATCTAAATAATACTGCCCAAATAATATTAAGGTAAGACTTGAGATTTTTATACAACGAACATTGTTGTCTCGATCCCTTCCTCATTACAACACCCAGGTTGGGGGATACGATGCTGATTTAAAAGATGAAGCCGGAGGAGAAGTATTGCGAAAGTTTGCCTATATATTTATGTTTTTGATCTGTTTTGTTATACCCGGTTTCAAATATGTTATTATTATTTTTGGATATTTTATTCGAGATATTTGGAATAATATGTTGTATTTCTAAGATTTGGATTTTTATAAAATGGTTACCTGTTTCTAATATTTTATTTTATCTTTTTCACTATGAGATCCTGATGGCATAGGTAGATAGCTCTGTATATTGTTCATCGTATCAATTTTACCAATCAATAGTTTGCTTAGGATTGAGTCTAAGATTCGATGGGCTTTTATTAAGTTGAAAATTAGGCTCGTTTCGAGGTAGGTTGTTACAAGGTAGCACCGATGCAACTTCCTTCATGCAAAAACATCGCCAACCGCCACCTGCTCAATACTGCACCATCACTACCCATCATCCACTATTGCACACACCTAGCTTCAGCCAAAAATCACCACCAACAGTTCAAGTCACTACCATAACCCATGCACTATCGTCGCCTCCAACCTCTGTCGGCATGCTCCCCAATGTCGATTTCATCTCCATCAACCGCCTCTATCGTGCCTGCTCCAATCGTGACAGCACGAACCACTCAACCTCCTTTATCACAACATCGCCTACAGTCGTCTGCCCGCTTACCTCCCTCAATCGCAACACGTCCCCCCTTCCATGTCGCCGCCAATTGTTCCAGGCATCGTGCACCCTCAAATACGTGAGGCTTTTTTTTTATTGCAGTTGATTTTTAGGGAATAATCTAAAGAGGGGGTTAGGGCAAATAAGGGTTTGGGTTTGAGATTTTTGACAAGGAAAAGGGAATAGGTCAAGAAATAAAAGAAGATATGGGATTTGATCGGACCTTACTTTAATTCAATTTTAATTTTGCTTGATTTCCTTCACTTTTAAATTTAAATTATAATCCTTGTTATCTATTTGTAAATATATCCTGATCTAATTTAAATTTGTTAACACTTCATTGTACAAAATATATTTCGATATTTGAACAAATTAATTTATTCATTTTAAAACCTATTTATTTTTCACTATTTTAATTACATCAAAATTTATTTACACTTTAAAAATGTTTTATATTTAGTTAAAACAATTTACTCGATTTCAATAGATTATCCGAAAAGAATTTATTAATTTAATTCAATTTATTAAAACAAAATCTTTTATTAAATAGACATCAAATAAATAAGAATTTACTTTTAAAATAAAAATTATCAAAAATTGAATTTGAATATTCCTATTTCAAATAAATTTATTTATTTACAGCGTGGAAAGAAGGATTGTTACATAACCACACTATATATTGCTTGTTACTTATGTACAATGTGATGTACACATTATATTGCAGTATAGTTGAATTGAAGTGAACTTATATGTTCATATAACATCTTACCTTGTTCAAAGCAAGATGACAATTAAAAAGCGAGTTGTTCACCTATAACCATGTTGTTAAACTTGTTAAAATGATCTTAATTATACGCTAACATGTGTGGTAGTAATGTATACATGAATATGGACATTAAGTTAAGTAAATGAAATTAAAAACAATATTTTTAACAGGATGAATGAGTTTGAAAATCACGTGTGTAAAAGAGAATTTTTCAACAAAAGTTTACAATTTGAAGGTTATTTAAATGAAGTAAATTTGCTGACTATTTTGCTGATGACCATCCTGCTCTTCCATATTCTAGCACCCAGTCTGTTCGTGACCTGCGGAACACCATTTCGTCTTATTCTTTCTCTGACGCTACGGATGTTAACTGAGCTATCAAAGATCTTAATCTGACCACTGCTGGTGTTCACCGCTGGCTACTAGGTGAGCATAGCACTCTCCTATGGTCGAAAAGAATCTGGAACAGTGGCAGGCCTATGAAAAATAACTTGCTTCTGTGGAAAATTCTCTCTAATGCTATTCAAACAAAGGATAGTCTTCATAGGATTGGTCTGCTAGATAATGCAAGCTGTATTTTCTGTGGTACGGAAGATGAAACTAATGTTCATCTATTCTTTGAATGTGCCTATACAAACACTATCTGGTTATCATTGCTTATGAATGGCTACTTTCACAACCCCTCGTCAAACTCTGTTGTTGAATGGATGAACATCTTCAGGGGTACTCGCTGGAATCCCCCGCGATCCTTTATGCTTATGTCACTCCTTAAGGCATATATTGCAACCATATGGGCTGAGCGTAATATGCGTATATTAAATAATATCTCTCGATCTGAAACTGCTCTGCTTCAAATTATTCGATGCCAAATTATGAGGGATGTTAAACGGAATGGATCTGGTATTGGCTGATTTTGTTCCTAAGCTTCAGTTTGCTCCTACGTGATTCTCTATCCTGCGACCTGTTGGCTGTTACTATGATTTCCTATTATTATGTATTTTCAGGCCTTTTTGTCATTTTGATCCCTGTTTTATTTTCCTGCCCTTTTTGTCTCTGGCCAATCCTTTTGTACATGTTAGTTTTTGTGCTTTCATATAGATGGGTCTGCCCCTTAAGCCGTTAAAAAGTAAACTTAACATGATGTTTTGTATGTGTACTCTAGGTTATAATAGAGTGTATTACGTGAAGACATGTTGTATTATGTCATATACATGAAGTTAAAGAAATTTTATAGCATTTTTGTAACATTATTCCCTTTAAAAAGTAGTGTTTTATGAAGTTATCTTTACTTCAAATGTCATGTATAAACTCCTATGTTAATATGGAGTATGTTACATAGGAAAATAATTTTTATAGGTAGATAGTTTGAAAACTTAAGTAACATAGAGATAAAGAGGAGTGCTATCACATTTGTTGATTTTTTTTCTCCTTTAACTAGTTCTAAAGAAGACAATTTTTGACCATAAAGACGTTATACTAATTCCCATAAATCATTAGGTGTTAGTTTATGGTATTTTAAAACGGAATGAACATCTTATGATTAATGGAAAATGTAGTAAATCCATATAAATAAGGTGTTATTATGCTATGTAAAAATAATATCTAGCTATAGTATTTACTTGATTTTGTTGCATTTCTTATATTTAACACAATCCACTTTAACTTATGAAACCATATTGTGTATATGATGATAATTTTCAAAGTGTGACTTTGACTTATCAACGATTGGTTTTTGACCTTTGAATATGACTTTTAACCTAGGAAAAATATAAAATAGATGCGATTGAATATAGCTTGGTAACCTCTCGATGGGCTCTACCATTCGTAAGAAAAAGTTTTCTTTTAAAGACGATATGCTTGAAAAACTCTTAGTGAGGCTTTACCGCATATATTGGTTGTTTCCTTTCAAAAGACCAGGAATCGAGTTAACCGAAAATGCATTTAACAATGGTTTTAAAACGAACGGAATCAGGAAAGTATATTGAAGTATGACTTGACCGATAACCCTATGAAACTAATACGAGTTAAGTAGAATGATGATCTTCTTGAGACCGACAAATACGTATAAGGAGTTGTGTTTGAGATGTTGAGTGCTCGTGGTGGGTTCAACGGTTCGAGAGCAAGCTTTGACGTAGATGAATGTGTTGTAAGGAAAATCAAAACATGAAAAGATACAAAATTGATGATATGGATAGCTACCAATTGGATATATCTTGTATATAGATGTATCTAGTATCACTACTAGAAAAAAAGCTAAATACCGACGGAGGGGGGTGACGGCTTCCGACGGCCTATTTTCGACGGCTTCCGACGGGCCGTCGGCGGCCGTCGGAAATTATCGAACTACAGGCTCAGCCGAGCCTTCTTCCTCCTCACTTTTCATACGAAAATATTAATCCCTAAATCCCCAAATCTCTTCCCCAAGCTTCCAATCATCAATTTCGAGCTTTCGGATCCTCCCCGGCTACATAATCAACGTCTATTGCTCTCCAGCTAAGGTATAATCTCTTATTTTCGAGAAAAATTGAGTTTTTACCTTAATTCTGGATTTGCACAAATTGATAAATTAGGGCTAATTGGTGATTGAAATTGTTTCCAATTGTGTTATAATAGTTTCTAGCATTCAATGATATACCTTTTTCATCTTTTATCGTGAAATTGTGAAAAACATGTATAATTTGGGCTTGTTCGTGTATATGGAAATCGTTGTATATGCCTTGGTTGTACCATTGTATATGTGTGTAGCGCTGCTATCATTGTATTGTGTTAGTTGGACTAAGATAAAATGAATGCACGAGCTTGGAATATTATATTGTGCACGTATTGACTTATGCAACAACAAAAATTGCGTTGAACGAGCCTTAAGTTGATGGAATACGTCGAATAAATATGTTAAATTAAAATATTTTTTTGTAAATGTGAATAGTTAGTAAAACTGTATTTTTTCGTAAAATGCGCACATTTAATTAACTAATGTCCCTTAGACAATTTTTGACCCCGTCTGACGAATGTTGTACATGATCGTTATATAAATAGTTGTTTTTTTTTCAAAAAACGACCATTTATATTCATCTGGTACAATGTTTGTTGGATTTGTCCCTGTATTGGACAAGTTATGAACACAGTAAGCATTTACATTTTGTATACTACTTCGTCTCAAACGGTTCATAAAATTTCGGCCTAACTTTCTTTTTTGTTTCCTACGTACACGCATTTTGTGTACAATGCAGGGAATAAAAGGAAAATGCTGTCGAAATTTTGTTGAATCGTTTGAGACGAAGTAATATACGAAATGTAAATGCTTACTGTGTTTGTAATGGGAAGTAGGATGTTTGACCATGGAAAAAAAAATTTATACAATTTTTTACATCGATACGTTAAAAAATAAAATGTGCCCTATTTGAAAATATTTTTAAATTTGTGAAGTTGTTCTTTAAATTCAAATATTATACGACCATGAAAATAATCTTTTTCGAATTTGTATTCTTGAAAATAAATATTAAATTTTGAACTTCTAATTTTTTCAAATAGGAAAAATGATTGATTATTTTGTTGATCGGAGGAGATGGATGTACCAAAGAAAAGGACAGAGGGGCTCAATAAAAAAAGATTTTTATAATGGTATAAACGTGTTTGTTGAATTCGCTTTAAGTAATAACAGAAACGATCCAGAAATTCGTTGTCCGTGTAGTAGGTGTAGATATTTGAAGTAATTGTTACCAGATATTGTGAAAGTTCATTTGTGCAAAAACGGTTTCGTACCCGAGTATTATGTTTGGGATCGGCATGGAGAAGTTGTAGCAAATACTTCTGTAGAGTCTAAAAGTGTCGTTAACGAAATAGTTAGGATGACCCGTATAGAAAATATGGTCGAAGATGCAGCACGATCAATGTTTCCTATGGTTGAAGTTGACGACGATGATGGAAATGTTGAAGAACCAAATATTGAAGCAAAATTTTTTTATGATTTACTAGATGCTACTAAGAAACCTATTTGGGATGGTTGTAAAAGCGGCACTCAGCTGTCAGTAATCGCAGAATACATTGCGATGAAGTCAAAATACAACATCACTGAAGCTGGGTTTACGGCTGTTGTACAAGCTGCAAAAAGACATATACCGCCCGATAATCTTATGTGTGAAAATCACTACGAAGTTAAAAAACTTATGTCGGCTTTTGGTTTACCGTATCAGAAAATAGATACATGTTTAAAAGGATGCATGTTGTTTTGGAAAAAAGACGCAAACCTTAGAAATTGTAAAGTTTGTAACCAGGAGAGATACAAACCAAGAAAAAAGAAGGGGAAGGAAGTTCCGTACAAGCGTATGCACTACTTACCCATAACTCCAAGACTTCAAAGATTATATGCATCTTCTGTAACTTCGTCTAATATGAGGTGGCATAGCGTGAGAACGGAGGAAGAGGGTACGTTGACACATCCGGCCGATGGAGAAGCATGGAAGCATTTCGATAAAACGTATCCAAATTTTGCAGCGGAGAGTCGAAATGTTAGATTAGGATTATGTACGGACGGTTTTTCTCCATTTTCTCAATTTGGTTCTAAATATTCATCATGGCCCATTATCGTCACACCGTATAATTTACCTCCATGGATGTGTATGAAAACGCAATATATGTTTCTTACTGTTGTCGTTCCTGGCCCCGACGATCCGACACAAGGAATCGATGTATATTTACAACCGTTGATTGAGGAGTTAAAAATACTGTGGAACGAAGGAGTAGAAACATACGATGTGTCCAAGAAGAAAATTTTTCGTATGTTTGCTTCTTTGTTGTGGACTATAAGTGATTTTCCTGCCTATGCAATGCTTTCGGGATGGAGTACTGCCAGTCGTCTAGCATGTCCATATTGCATGGATGAAACACGAGCGTTTTCTTTACCTAATGGTAAGAAAATTTCATGGTTTGATTGTCATCGATATTTTCTCCATGTAAATCATCCCTTCAGAGGAGACAAGAAAAACTTTTTAGCTAATAGAGTAGAAACCAGACAACCACCGACGATATGGTCAAGCGAAGACATATATGAACTTGTTAAGGACTATCCAAAGATATATGAAACTGGCGAGCAAACAGAAATTGAAGGCAAATCAGTTGTTCATAACTGGTGCAAATAAACTATTTTTTGGGAGTTTCCATATTGGAAACATCTTCTGCTTCGCCATAACATAGATGTGATGCACAATGAGAAAAATGTATTTGATAATGTTTTTAACACAATTTTGAATGTGAAAGGGAAGACGAAGGATGATTTGAAATCAAGACGTGATATAGAAGAATTATGAAAACGTCCTGAGCTTCATATGAAACCAAATGACAGTAAAAACCCAAAGCAAAAAGCACGAGTTGAAGGTTCGATATGTAAATCTTACATCGAAGAAGAAGCTTCGTTCTTTTTCTCTCACTATTTCAGTGACCATGTGAATATTTCATTTCAAAGTGTTCCTCGTAATGACGAAGGCGACGAACAAGAGTCCTCTCAAGCAATGTTATCTATTTTTAGACAACATGGTCGGCCTTTTGGAAAATGTGTAGAAATATGGCTAGACGATAGAGATCTTCATGTAGCACACACTTATATTCTTCTAAATTGTGCCGAGGTTGCACCATTTGTTAGGTAATCTGAAATAATAATTTGTGTTATATTCTTTTCTATAATGCATGCGCGTGTATAACCTAATGTAATAATTTATTTACATAAACAGTGTTTATGAACGTGAACATCCGAACGGAGATCTCAGTAAAGAATTTTCCGGTTGGTTTTCAAATTACGTTTATGAGCCGAGAAATTGTGTTGTTGACGAAGGATTGAAACATCTTGCGATGGGACCAAAAAAAGTGGTCAAGACATATCCAATATATTTCGTCAATGGATATAAATTTAACACCAAAGAATACGGTTCAGAAAAATTAACAAATAATACTGGTGTATTTGTTAAAGGTAGTGACGATCCAGAAAATCATTTAAATGATTTTTATGGCGTTCTGACACAAATTTTGCAACTGACATATTTCTCACGACCCGCGGAGGAGGTGTTTCTATTTAGATGCAATTGGTTTAGCAATGTTCCAGGTTCTGGAATTAATGTGCACAAGGATTATAATCTTATCGAAATAAAGCATACATCGCACTATCACAAGTATGATCCTTTTGTACTAGCCAAACAAGCATTGCAAGTTTATTATGCTCCTTATCCGTCTCTAAAAAGAGATAAAGCAGATTGGTCTGCAGTTTTTAAAACAAAGGCCAGATTCACATTCGATGGGAAGAATATTCCGAACGAACAAGCTTATCAGGCAGATCTTGAGCAAAATAACGAAATAATAATTACAGACGATCATACAGATTTTGGTCCTTTGATTGATGAATCAAATGTTTTGGTAGAAGCGTTTGACAGTGCAGAGGAAAATATCGTCGAAAACGAGACCGAATCTGAATCAGAAGACGATGATGACTGATATAAATCTGAATCTGTTTTTTTGCAATTGATGTAACTACATTGAATTCTTGATGTATTATGAAATTGATATAACTATGAAACCAAATCCGTTTACTATTGTTTGCATGTTTTATGTTATTTCCATTTGTCATTTATTTAGCAATTTTTATTGAAAATGCAATGAACTCTGCTTATCGTTGGAAGAGTACACCCATTATGAATCAGGTATAACACACTTCCATTTCTATTTCCATTTCAGTCATTAATTAAGCAATTTATACCGTTGATGTCATTTTCATATGAAATATATTAATTATCATGTTTTTATTCTCTTATATAATGATGTGTATATGTCACAGGTTTATCAATATGTCATGTAGAGGTAGGAGCAGTTCCCGATCGTCAGGAGGCGATGGCAGTGGCCCATCGCAAGAGCCACAGCGTGCAGTTGTATCGTTAGTCCCTAGAGTAGATGGGTAAGAATTAAATTTTATTCAACATCTTATTTTTTTATGATATACGTACGTACTTATCTATATCGTACTTAAAAACAGGGGGTTCGATCTACTTCCTTCTAAGGTTGTGTTGGACGTCTCTAGAGCTTCTTATCGCAGTAGGATGAGTGCCTGCTGGCCGAAGTGGGATAACATCCCTCCTCACATCATAGAGTGCATATGGCAGGATGTCCTAGTATGCATATTTTTCTGTTTTCCATTTTTAATTCGTTTTTTTACTGTTTATATCGTTTAAAGTGTAATCTTTTTTTTAACATAGGCTGAGATAGACATCCAGACAGATGATATGATGCTGGCACGAGCATACTGGATGAAGAAGATGCGCAAGAACTACAGGGATACAATATCTGAGATTAAGAAATCTGGTAAGAAACCACGGTGGATGGGAGAGAGCGTGTGGCAAGCTTGGTTGAGATACTGGGAGACGGACGAGGCGAAGGCAAGTATACTAAATTTTTTTGAATTATTAATTTGACGTGATCAAAAAATAATGTATCAAATTTTGAATGTACAGGCAGAGTCGGATAGAAACTCTGCAAATAGAAATAAGAATCCCGTCACTCATCGCGAAGGATCGAAGTCGTTTCAGCAGTATCGGCAGGAGTTGGTAAATTTACTGAATAATAAATGTAAATAGTTTATACTATATGATTTTAAATGTATAATAATTGTATGTAACAATCAACTTCAGGAAGCCGAGTCACATGGTCCTGTCAGCTATATGGACGTGTTCACCCGTACGCATGCTGTCGAGCATGTTAATCCAGACGGGACTGTTTCGTACACATGGCAGGACGATAAATCCAGCAAAAGCCATGTAAGCATATTTCATTTTATTCAGTATTAGTAATTATTTTAATTGTTAAACTATGATGACATAAGATATGATATTATTAATTTGTTAATGCAGGAGAAGTTTATGGAGCAGCGGCATAAACTCCTTGCTGACACGGGTCGAGATCAGCTGACGACCAATGAGGAAGACGTTATTTTTGAGTCCGTTATGGATCCAGCAGAGCATGGTCAACGATACGGATTTGGCAATTTAGCGGTAAATAATTTACTTTTTCTTAAAATACTTAAAATGTGATATTTTCACCTTTTCAAAACAATAAACTTGGATTTTATTTATTTTTCAATTATTGCAGTCCAGTAGTCAGAGTAGGGGACGGCGGAGTAGACATCAGAGCGATCTTGCAGATATAGAAGAATTGCGGACTAGAGTTGCCCAGTTGGAGGAGCAGAACCGCCAACAGGCCATGCACACCGCACAGTTGTTAGAGTACATGCAGCAGCGGCAGGGTGGTGGTCGCTTTCCTTCCTCGGCTGGCTCTGGATCTGCAGGAGATTGATTCATTACTTGCTTTCTTGTTCATTCAGGTATGTTTTGTTTTAATTTAGAATGATTTGGTAGACGGCGTAGGTAATTGTTGATTTATGTATAATTATGTTTGACACATTTGGTTCTATGGTTGTATGAGGACGTGTATGAGAATATTGATGAATTTGTGTATTAACAACATGGTAGAACAGTTATTGTTAGGATTATTGTTAATGTTGGAATGGTTATTTATATTTTGTATTTTATTTTGATGTAATTTTATTTATTTGTGTGTTTATTAAATATTTTGTAGTTTGGGTTTGAATATTTGGTTGGACTATTGTATATTGGATTGTGCAGTATTGATATTATAGTGTTTGGAATAGAAATGTGGTTGGAAGGCTAAATTTGCAGCAAATTTAAAAAAAAACAGCAGATTTCCAACGGCTTCCGACAGCTTATTGGTCAAAATTTTCGACGGCTCACGACGAATAACGGCGGCCTGTTCTAGACGATTTCCGACGGTTTTCGACGGGCGTCGGTAACCGTCGGAAATCGTCTGCATCCGTCGGAACTGGATACGACAGCGTCCGTCGGAAGCCATCGGAAATACTGCTTCCCGACAAAGCCATTTCCGGCGGCTATTTCCGACGGCGGCCGACGGTTTCCGACGGCGGCCGACGGTTTCCGACGGCCGCCGACGGCTTCTGGCCATCGGAAAACGTGTTTCCCCTTGTAGTGTATATATATCTAGAGATGTATAGTTCTGCAGCTCTCGGGTGTATCTAGTCTAGTATACTTTGACCCGTAATTAAGGGATAGTCCACCCATCTCATGTGGAATATATATGTATATGTATGTGTGTGTGTCAAAAAAAACGGGGACAATTGTCGAATTCTATTATCTAAAATAAATTATTTGATGTATGAGCATATTACAATTATGTTAAATATATTCTGAAACATAAAAATCTTTGGTTGAATTTATTCAATATCAAGTGGTTAGGTACTTGTGAGAGGAAAAACTCGTTTTGTCCTTTAGCGGCGTGGGCTCATAATTTATTAAGATATGTATCGGCATATTACTAAGTTTCACAAACCAAACATATGTCTAACTCAAAGTTTATTTTTTTTCTTAAATTCTCAGGTACTCATTTAAGTAGATTGAGAGTACATAATCAAGCTTGCTTCTCTGGAGTTGACTGATGATTAGTAGGAAATTTTGGATATGTCTACCATTAATTATTTCCACTATATTAGTGGATTTATATGTATCAGTATTGTGAGGTTAGGTTATTATAATCGTCTATGGCCAGGGGTAATATTTATGTAGTTGATGATGCAACCGTAAGAACTATATTTTGAGAGTGGCCATATATACTATCTGATTTTGACTATATGATATTATATTTCATTGATATGACATGAGCATAATTTTATTGTTAAGAGTTTTGATGTTCCACTTTTTCCCCTATAGTCTTGTATTCTGATGCTCAAGCATTGAAACATGAGTGCTAGTGGATGGTATTAAGTGTCAGTCTTGGGTATTAGAATGGATGGTTGTTACAAAATATTAGTTGGATTAAAGGGTTGAAAATTCTGTAGTGTCGGTGTATTTTAATTTATCAAGCAAAGCTTTTCTCACACAAAGAGACCTCATGGTAATGCATGAGTGTACCTTTATCTGATTTTTCATGAGTTAGGAATTCTTACATATATACCTAACTCGGATGGTTAGTGGTTAGATCGATTGAGTTTATAATCTTTTGAATCATGCTAGATAAAGTTGTATTTAATGTTTTTCATACATTTTCTAATGATGAGATATGTTTTTGATTAATTTAGTTTACAATTTATGTTTGATTATTCACTTTGTATTTAATGTTACTATTTCAATCATGTTTGATAATCTATATTTACTTTTTTCTATGGTGGTAATCATTTTATACTTTTGACGAAAACAAAAGGCGAGGAGAGGTAAAGATTTGGTGGTGGTATATTTTTATGAGAGAATTTGAATATTATTGTTAGTTGAACATTTTATTTTTGAACATATGAACCCCATATGTAAGGGAAGCATATAAATAGAGGAATCATATATATGTATATGTATATGTATATGTATATGTATATGTATATGTATGTATGCACACACACACACACACACATATATATATATATATATATATATATCTTTATGTATGTTAAAACATTAGGAAAGAATATTGACTTTTAATACTCACTCAACACATTTTAAAAAAAAACTCGACGCATTCATACTATTTTTTTCAAACCTTAACCATGAGTTATTATCACAAATAGGGAAGATTGTGACGTATGACAGTCGCTAATTTTATTTGATGACAACAGACGATTATTTTGTTATTGATAATTTTTATTCAGTGTGTTAGAGATAAAATATTATCGAAGAAAACAACAATTTTTTTCATGAATTATGTAAAGTTGCGAAGGACATAAACATCATTGAAGATAGTAAGTACAACTTTCATGTATAATTTCAGATGTTGGATATAAATGAGGTTTTGATTTTTAAATCAAAGGACAACAAATCAAATGTATGATAGGCATAACTTTACATGATGGTTGAAAATTGAATCTTTGTTATATTCAAATTCTTAACAATTAAGGGTTTATTCACAAAAAATACCCTAGTTACGTTGACCTCGCATTAGACGTGTCAGACGCATCCGACTTGTCATTGCAGTGTCCAACTTTAATGCTCTGGTTGAGGGAACTGTTGAAAATCTACAGTCAGCGTCCGACGCGTCAAACGCTAACGGTAGATTTTCAATGGCCACTTTCATATGGTAAAAACTCCTCCATAAAGCACCTTTCCCTTCTTCTTCTTCATCGCCATAACCAAACACAAATCTTAAAATTCCATCAAAAAATCCACTTTAACCAATCAAGTTTTGAAGTAATTTTTGTTATATTCCTATCTATCTCATTTTCCCCATACGTTTCATTTTTGTTTTTATTGGAATTGTTTGATCAGAATGTTATAGAAAACCACTTGCAAAAGTTCTAAAATTTTGTCCAAAGGAGAACGACGGCATTTTTATGCTGCATGATCGATGCTCACCAAATAAAAAATAAATCCATAAGAGAATTACAACGATGCTTAACAAAGTTTTGGTGACTCTTTCGGAGAAAGTACCAGTAATCGCTGATCATGTTCGCTACAAACACGAAGGACTCAAGAAACGATGGTCACAATGGTGGGTCGATCATGTGAATGTGATTTTAATATTTTATTAAGTCTTTTACTTATGAGCTTTAGTAGTAATTTTTGTTCCCATTTATTAGGAGTTTGGCTTCTTAAGTATGAAGTGCGGGAGTGAACCGATAGCTAATTTGGAGTCCCTGCAATTTATATTTGAGGATTCTATTGCAACTGAAGCGGGTGCGTTCATGTCCGGTATAGACGAACAATTCGAGATGCAACATTCTCCTTCTTCAGAATAAACTACTAATACGACGTTCGACCAAACATGGTGGTATGATGCATTTTATACTCTACCCGATCAACACGCAACCGTCACAACCGACACAGTTTTAGGGTACTTCCATTCTGCCATCGCAGGATCATAGCTTAACATCTACATCTGAAGGTCATAATAGGGCTAGTAGAAGATAGACGAAATAATCAATATGATATATCAAAGGAATTAAAAGAAATCTCATTTTGAAATAGATAGCCACACCAATGCTCCAAATCCAAATTCAACGGTAAATAGTATAGATTCTACTGGCTCGTCTATAAACTCTAGGGTTGTAGCTGCTTGTATATAGAAGTTTGAAGAAAATCAACTTTTTAAAACATTATCACTTATTAAGGTACAAGTGAACAGAGAAATATTCACTTCTTTGGATGATGACGACGGCGGAAATTGGTCGTGGTGGTCAAATAAATGTCCGCAGCACACAATCAAATATCGGCAGTTTATGATGGTCTGTGGTTCTGTCGATCCACCTATCTTCCCACCAGATTTTTAGTTTTAATCTCTTCGTAATTATTTATATATTTTTTATTTTGTAATACTGTTGTTTTTCGATATACTTTAATTTCAAAGTATTAGTATTTAATAGAAATTGCTTTTTTTATTGCCTTTTTCTATTACAATTTTTCTAGTATTTCATAGTTTACAAATAATCAAATTCATTTAACTACATTTTTCAATCATATTTAAAACAAAATAAAAAATAAAAATAATTAATTATTCATGATAAAAAAATTAAATATCCTTTTTCAAATATCTCTTTGGCAACATAAGAACGCATTCTCCTTTCGCTAAACTTTCGCTTTTCATGCCATTTTCAAATGCATATTTACCAAGCACTTTTCGTTCCGTCCAAAAAGACACCCTAAAAATACAAAGGAAAATATAAATGATTTATTCAAACAATATCCACTCCTCAAAGAAGCCAAAGACCAAACTCTACATTTTAAAATTTAAAACTTTTATCATTGAGGAGAAACTGCTGCAAGATAATTTCTCTTCCCTATATTTCTCTGCTAACTTTATTTAAAGGGAAGATTTGTAAAAAAATACTCTTTAAGTTCCAAAATATAAAGCATCCCATTCGAAAATATTTTATAAAAAATCAAAATTTTTAAATATTCGTAGAAAAATATGGAAATATTCACAGTTTTTCAAAAAAATTTAAAATAAATTTTGAGACATGCGATTATTATTCAGTTTTAGTTTACAACAAAAAATTGATTTTTTAGATTATATTAGAAATATGGATTTAATTCAAAATATATTTTTGAAAAGGTAGTTACATTATTTAATTCTGATAATAAAGGAAGGAATCAAATTTTCACTTATTTAAACTCATCACTTCGGTCGTAACAAATGCATCAAATCATAGAACTTTTTCATCACAACCACAGCCATATATCTGATCATCAAAGCTAAGATTATTAACTCCTCAGGATATCCATCATCAGAACAACAACATCTTATTTTAGCTTCTACATCAACATCATCATTTAATCAATAATAACTAATTCCTACAATTTTAACCAAGCACCATTCAATTCAAAAGAATCAACCATGGATTGACACCAAATCATAGCAACATCACATTTTGTTATGTGTAAAGCCCCAATCACATCTTTCAAGCAACACTCATCACAAGGCAGTGGCGCTCATCCTCATCTTCGTTTTCATATAGAAACACACTATCTTCAGCCATGACACTTAAGTTAAGCCTCCATAATGACATAACAATAGTCCTGCATCAATCCAAAACCATTTGAACACCTCCATCACACCACCAATTGGCAGCGTTAGTTATTGAGCATATAGGGCATCCTAGCAATCGATAAAGCTTCTAGATTCACATCCACTAGCAATGACACAACCCAGACATCATCATTCAAACCTAGATGCAACTACATATGGGGACGAGAAGTTCTTCTCAACAATTTACGAGGAATCAAATCTAAATGGAAGGTGGACTTGAAGTTATTCCATCTCAGGCACAACAAGCAACATTGAGAGCAAGGAACTCTAGGCAACAAGCATCTGATCGTTTATGATATTCATCTCAATAGCAGTACTCATAACCAGAAAGCGAGCATCCCATGCGAACCAAAACATTAACATCATGAAGCTTTAAGGTATAGTGGTGATAATTTCCAACATATACATCAGAGGCGAGATCATACGAAGCAACTCTGACATTAGCTTCTTATCAGATTACAAATGTACATATCGGTGAGAGCTGATTTACTTTTGGGTAAAGTGGTTTATTTAGAGATATCAGAAGTGTGGTGGTAAGACACCTTAACTTGCTTTTACTCCTACTATTCTAATTTCATTAAAGCATCTCTAGTAGGGTTGGGAAATTCAGGAGGAAGAGATAATATAAAAGCATGAGTTACTCCTACTACCCAAGCAGGCGAGTATGGGAAAATTGTTTTTTTTTAATTTTATAATTATCTATAAACAGTTTTCTTAAAATAGTTTATAGATATATACGGTTTTCTAAAAACCCTTATACTATAAATTTTTTTAGAAAACCGTTTATAGTATACAAGGGTTTTAAATCTTGTAAACCTTTATCCGGTGACATTTATTTGCTTCATCTTGCTTCAACAATTTTATGTCCATCCTCTAAATCCCAATCCAAAATTTTACATCCCCTAAAAAATTCCACTAGATTCAAATTTAAAGCATATACCTTCATTCCTCAATCCAATCTCCTCCACCCTTCATTCGATTTGTTTAATTTAAACCCATAATTAAATATTCCCAAATTCTAGGGTTTTGAAAATATAGTTTGATTTTGAAGATGGAGAATGTAAATGAAGAAGATCTAGCTCCACAGCCCTTGTTTGTAGAAGGAAAACAGCGGGAAGGAGCAGAAGGGATTTCGGTGGTGATGACCGTGGATTTGGAGTGGGTGTACCAATGTGATTTCATAGACATTCCTATTTAGGTCGGTCACTATGCTTCGAGAAGGAGTTCATCATATTTCCATGGACAGGAAAGAGCTCACAGTATATTATTTAATATCATTACATAGTATTAATACGTTAATTTCTTTTTATATATTATTAATTTACATTCAAACCGTATTATAAATAAAATCGCGATAGAATGAGATATCATGGAACTTTCACAACAATGTTGAAATGGTGGAAAAAACTAAATGAACATCCACGGATTAGAGATAGGGTAGTGAATATATTTGGTAGATTTACGGACAATGAAATGAAAAATTCAGATAATAGATATATTCCCGCTATTGTCGAGCATTGGTGGCCAACAACACATGCATTTTTATTTCTAAATGCTGAGGTTAGTCTTACACCATTAGAGTTTACAATGTTGACATCCATACCTATTGGGTTAAACACACTTAGTGTATAACATGATGAGAATTGGAGTCGGTTTGGCAACGCTAGTTAATTTTTACAACTACTTGTTGAGAATCATATCAAGATCGAAAATGTTACTGTATCCCATATAGTAAAATATTTTACTGAGGAGTACATAGCAAGTAACTTGAATAATCTCAATCATATTGCTATAATATTTCTATTGTATATGATGAGGACTCTTTTTCCACCACAATAAATGATACAATCAGTCTTGGGTAGTTGGAGTCGATTATGGATTTGGAATTAGCTCAACAGTATGATTGGGGTTCAGCTATTCTAGGATATCTATACCAAAGCATGGATTTAGTTGTGACCAAAGGAGGTCGCATCAACGGATTTGTCGAGCTATTTCAAGTAAATTAACTTATTGTATAATTGAATTCTTTTACCTTGCTTGCCGAATTATTCATTTGTTTAATATTAAAAAAATTATGATTTACAGTACTGGTTCTTCAAGTATATGACTGCTTGCGATTATATCATAAAGAAAGTGTGAAGCAGTCATCTTACCTTAGATTGAAAGCTTGGGAAAAAGGAAATGAGCCAAAACACATGATATTGTAGCTCGTTTTTTTTCAGCACCCGTTATTATATCCATCATCGACATGTTAGTCATATAAATTGGAATCCATGGAACACCTTAGCCGCATCTGATTTAAATGAGGTTTTAGTTGCTCGTAACCTATCGATGAAATGGTTGCCTCTCCTTGCTCCTTTAGGAGAATTTTATGAATTATTTTTAGGAGGGCGTTGCTTGCAGCAGTTGACTGACCTTATGGTTATCCCTTTAGATCCTCTTCTTCATACGAAACGTAAAATGACATATGGTACCGATACAGAAATACAAAACGAGCTATACCAAGATGACTGCCAAAAGTACGTCTATCAGGGCCAAGACATAGACTACAACACATATTGGAAGATAATTGCTAAATATGTTGGTCCATTACTAGATGTTGCAGTTCGTATTGAAAATATGGATTTTTTGGCCTTTTTTCTTTGAAGTTAGGTATTCAAATCCTCATTTTATGTCCTCAAAAGTCAATTACTTATCACAGTTTTATCCACCTCTTGAGAAAGCAGATTAGGCAGAGGATCCTGGGAGGTATATGCAGTGGGTAGGGCGAGATCCAATAGTTATCCCTCATTTTCCCGGCTTACCCCCGGTTTCGTCTCACTACTCAGTTGATAGCTTATGGGAGATGAACATGGATATGCATCATTTAGGTCTTCAAGAATCATAGTATTATGAAGATGGATTGCTGAGCATAATTGATGTGGCAAATGATTTTATAAGTTATCAATATCTAGTTCCATAAATGTACTACATTCCTCTATTTACTATTTCAAATTTATATTATTTGCTCTTACCTTTTTATAGAACATGGAGGTTAAGAGGGAACACAAGTTGTTTCTTGCCACCAAAGTAACGAGTCGCTCGAAATCTCACAAAAAATGAAAAAAATTCATTAAATGCATCGCGTAAATAGTTGTTTAAACTTTTTATGAATTTAAAAATAAAACCTAACAAAGTTTATAGCCATTTAAACTTTTTCTAAATTTAAAAAATATATAAATCAAATAAAGTTTATAGCCGTTTTACTCCGCCACGGCTATATTTTATTTCATAATTTTTTTCCAAATCAGACTCATTCAATTAAATATTGCAACTACAAAAAAATATGACAAAATAACTATAGCTATGAAGAAGTTGAAAATGAAATCTGGAATTTGAACGCTCGATCGGTAATAGCGATAATGGTACGGAGGAAAGTCAAACTGATTCCAATGAAGAAGACGAGCTATATAAACAAAGAGATTTTCTTAAATTATCATCGGACACCACTATTGATTGTGATGAGTTAGAGCAAATGATGCAAGCAATAACCATTCACCAACAAAGGATCCAAAAATTCATATTGGAAGGTCTTCTAATGGACTCATGGAGGAAGTGTATTTGGCTGTATTGACAAAAGAAAAATGCACAGCCATAAATGTGGAACTAATAGATTACTTAAAGACTATTTCAACACCCCTTGTACCTACGGCCATGAAGATTTTCGTTGTCGATTCCGAATGACTAAGAATATGTTTATGCATATTTTTAATAGAGTTATTAGACATGATAATTATTTTGTTTAAAAACGTAATAATGTTTGTACCTTAGGCTGTTCACCTTATCAAAAAAATTATAGGAGCATTATGTGTTATAGCTCATAGGATAACCCCTGATGCATTTGATCAAGTGGTCCGAATGGGTGAGAGTATAGTAAATTTAAGTCTATAATGGTTTTGTATAGCTATCATTGAATTATATGGTGTAGAATAATTGTGATCTCCAACGCAAAGTGATGTCAACAAACTAAAAAAGTTAAGAGCTAAAAGTGGTTTTCCCGGAATGTTAGGTAGTCTCGACTGTATGCACTGGGAAAGGAAAATTTGCCCTAAAGCTTGGCATGACCAATTTATCGATCATTATCCCAAAGCTACAATTATACTAGAAGCAGTTGCCTCACATGATCTTTGGTTTTGGCACGTGTACTTCGGATGTCCTGGTTCCATGAATGATATCAATGTGTTACACCAATCACATCTATATAAAAATCTCATACATGGAAATGTCTCTGCATGCAATTCTAGTATTGTTGGAAATTCGTATAATATGGGATATTATTTTGCGGATGGTATATATCCATCATGTAGTACCCTAGTCCAAGCAATTTTAGATCCAAAAACAAAGAAACAGAAATATTATGCTCAAAGAACAAGAAGCTGGGAGAAAAGATGTAGGGCATGCTTTTGGTGTTTACAAGTGACATTTGCCATTGTAAAAAAATGTGTTAAACTGTGGAAGCCAAAGGTATTGAGAAATGTGATGCGAGCATGTGTTATACTGCATAATACAATCGCTGAAGAAGAAAGTAGTGCATTTCCATCTTATTTAGGATACGATCCGGATAACATGGCTACAACTGTTGCTGATAGAGATCCAAATACTATCGAGGTTTCTTTGAGACGTGTGCGCAGAATCAGGTCTAGAGAAATAAATGAAAAGTTTCAAGATAATCTGGTTGAGCATTTGTGGTATTTGAAGGGAAATCGTCGATGTAATCCATTGTGTTAGCTATGTACTATTCTATTATCTCATCTAATGTATTGGATAATGGTTATTGTACTATTTACGTTTGTGATGCAGGCCAAGTACTAAGTCGTCACCGACTTAAGGAGAATGAAGCTATAAGTCGCGACCGACTTAACATGATGGAAATAAGTCGTGACCGACTTAACAAAGTTCAAGGCATGAGTCGTGACCGACTCAAGGAAGCGGAAGACATAAGTGTAAGTCGTGACCGACTTAACATGATGGGGGGCTTAAGTCGTGACCGACTTAAGAGAGTGGAAGACCTAACTCGTGAAGAGGTACGGGTATCAAAGAGCTTAAGGCGCCAGGACGACCTACCGAGTTACTCAGAGAGAAGGCAACGCAAACTGTTGAAGTAATAGGTAGTAAACGACTTAACAAGTCAAACAATAAGTCGGAACCGAGTTACGACTTAGTTAAGTCGTACCATCTTAAGTTGCAGAGGCCTGAGCCGTTGATTCCTCTGCCGAGTTAATCTCTACCGTGGATTTCTTAAGTCGTAAATCTGGGATGCCGCATGTTTTAAGTTGCTGAAGCTGTTACCATTGATCTTTATGCCGAGTTAATCTAGACCGCTATTCTTAAGTCGTTACTAGTTGAGTCGTGTAGAGCTGTTAAGTCGGCAACGACTTAAGCGGGTCTGTTTGTATTTTCTGTTTGTAAGTCGGTATGTTGTAAGTCGGCAATGACTTAAGGAGTTGTCTGTTGTATTTTCTGTTATAAGTCGTAGGTCGTCTGGGTTCATAGGTCGTCTGTTGTTAAGTCGGAACCGACCTAAGTACTTGTAATATTTTTAAGTTTTCTGAACTATGTTGTAAATAGTATACGACTTATGTTAAGTCGGAGATGATGTTAAGTCGGTTGCCGACTTATGACTTGTACTTTTTCTGTTTTGGTGTGTTGTAGCCTATAAATAGGCAAGTGAAGTCATTTGTAAAGGTTGTTGAATATTGAATAAAATTCTCTTTTGATTGCTTTGTGCTTTCATTCAAATTGGTAGTTGAGTGTAATCTCCTATCTCCTCTTTCGGATAATCGAGTGCGCTCGATTCAACGATTGTAGAAGCCGATTCGCGGAATCTAGTGCGCTAGATCAACGCTTGAAGAATTGAAGATCTTCGAACCCGGTATCGTGCGCGATCAACGAGTTCAAGATAGCTAGAGTTCGGTATCTTCGGATCAACGAATTCGAGCATTTCAGCATTCATCAATCCATCGACTGCTACTTTCACTGATCTACATTGCTTTTGAAATATCCGCTGCGTCAGTTTTTGGTATCGGAGCGAGGTTCTAGCCAATCATAGCTAGATCGGGACTTGGAGCCTAATCATTTTGAAGTTGGGCCGTGGTAAACAAGTGAGGCCGAGAGTAAGAGGAAGAAGTGTCATCATTATTCGAAGATTGTTTGATCGGATTTGCATTGGAGGCCGAAACTTTGTCCATCGTGTTCATCGCGATTTGCTACAAAGTGGAAGTTTTCGATCCGTTTCATTTTGGATCAAAATCCGGAAAGTTTTGAAGAATTTGTGAAGTTTCAAGTATGCCGCCAAGAAGAGCTAATCGCCACCAAAATGTAGAAGCTTTGTATCGAAGAGAAGAAGCTGATGAGATGGAGCAAAGAATCAATGAGAATTTTAGTGAGAAGCTTAATGAAGGAATTGGCCGGTTAGAGGGGCTTATGACGGAGATGAATCAAAATCGGAGAGGGGTTTCACCAGAATCTAACCATGGGGGTAGTAGAATCTCGCCACATTCCAATCGAGACAAAAGTGTTGAAAATGATCAAGGACGTGGGAGGAACGTGAATGATCGAGAACGAAGGAATGTCGATAGAAGGGATGAAAGTGGAAGGCGTAATGGTAGTAGAGATGTTGGTGGTCAGAATCGACATCGTTATGCATCTGATTTTGAAGAAGAGTATGAGGGTGGTAGTATTCAAGGAAGAGGTCAAGGAAGAAACTATTCTGAGTATGATCACAAATGGGAATCGGGGATGAAAACAGAAATTCCTGAATTCAAGGGTGGTATGCAAGCGGAGGAGTTTCTAGATTGGGTAGCTAATGTGGAAGAAATTTTTGATTTCAAAGAAGTTCCAGAACAACGTAAAGTGAAGTTGGTTGCTACGAGGCTGAGGGGTAGAGCTTTGGCATGGTGGCAGCAAACCAAGCTTACACGTGAACGTATGGGGAAGTCAAAAGTTGAATCTTGGGAGAAGATGAAGAAATTGATGAAAGCAACGTTCTTACCTTACAATTATCAATCTTTGATGTATCAACGTTTGCAAAACTTGAGGCAGGGCACAAAGACAGTTAATGACTATGCTGATGAATTCTATCAACTTATTGCAAGGAACGATATTATGGAAACGGAAGAGCAGTTGACATCTAGATTCATTGGGGGATTGAGAATGCAGATTCAGGATATGGTTAATATGTTCGATCCAAGATCTGTGGCAGAAGCACATCAGAATGCGTTGGCTTGGGAAAAACAAGGGAGACGAGGAAGTGGTGTGTTTACTAATCCTAACAATCAAGCGAAGGGTGTTGGAGGAAGTTCTAATGTTTCCAAACCTATCAGTAGACCAGTGTTGAAGGAGGTTGAGAAGACAAGGGTTGACAATGGTTTCAAATGTTACAATTGTCAGGAATTGGGTCATAAAAGCAGTGAGTGTCCAAAGCCAAAGAAGAGAACCATGATTGTAGAAGTTGAAGATGAGGATGTTAATGGGGAGTGTTCTAGTCCAGTTGAGGAAGATGAGCAAGATATTGCGTCAGGAGATGAAGGTTGTAACCTAATGCTGAGGAGATCGTGTTTAACACCGAAGCAGGAGGAAGCTAGTTGGTTGAGGAGTAACATCTTTCAGTCGACATGTACCATTCTGGGGAAGGTGTGTAAATTCGTGATTGACGCAGGAAGCTGTGATAATATTATTTCAACCGAAGCTGTGACAAAGTTGAAATTGAAGACAGAGAAACATCCGAGTCCATACAAGTTAGCATGGTTGAGAAAAGGAGGAGAAGTGAAAGTGGATAGACGAGTTCGTGTTCCATTCTCTATTGGGAAGAAATACAAAGACGAAATCTGGTGTGATGTCGTAGAGATGGATGTTTGTCATTTATTATTGGGAAGACCATGGCAATATGATCGAGCAGTACTACATGACGGTCGGACCAATAGCTACAGTTTTATGTTTAACGGCACGAAGATTATCTTAGTTCCGAAGAAGAGATCACAAGAAGAAAGTAAGTCAGAAGAAATTGAAGAGCTGAAAACTTTATTGACTTTAAAGGAGTTTGTTAAGGAGGTTGAGGAAGAACCAGAAGTATTCTTATTGATTGGACGTGAAAGCAGTGAAGAAGTTGAAATTCCAGAAAAAGTTAAACCAGTTTTGAAAGAATTTGACGATGTATTTCCAAAGGAATTACCAACGGAGTTGCCACCGTTGAGGGATATACAACATCAGATAGATCTTGTTCCAGGTGCTGTATTGCCACACAGACCACATTATCGAATGAGTCCGAAGGAACATGAAGAATTGCGGAGGCAGGTAGAGGAATTGCTTGAGCAGGGGCGTGTGCAGGAGAGTCTGAGTCCTTGTGCTGTACCAGCTTTATTGGTACCCAAGAAGGATGGGACGTGGAGGATGTGCACTGACAGTCGAGCATTGAATAAGATTACTGTGAGATATAGATTTCCAATGCCGAGGTTGGATGACTTGTTAGATCAAATAAGTGGAGCTACTATCTTTTCGAAGATTGATTTGAAGAGTGGATATCATCAAATTCGTATCAGACCAGGAGATGAGTGGAAGACTGCTTTTAAAACCAGGGAGGGTCTGTACGAATGGTTGGTCATGCCATTTGGTTTATCAAATGCACCAAGTACTTTCATGAGGGTGATGAATCAGATTTTTCGACCGTTCATTGGGAAATTTGTGGTGGTGTATTTTGATGATATTCTGATTTACAGTGGGAGTCCAGAGGAACATTTGAATCATCTTAGAGAAGTGCTGATGGTATTACGACAAGAACAATTCTATGCTGCAACGAAGAAATGCGTGTTCATGACGCACAGTGTTTTATTTCTGGGGTATGTTGTTTCAGAGAAAGGAATACAGGTTGACCAAAGTAAAGTTGAGGCGATCAGAAATTGGCCGCAGCCCAAGACGATAACAGAAGTTCGTAGTTTTCATGGATTGGCTTCATTCTATCGAAGGTTTATACCACACTTTAGTAGTGTGATGGCACCTGTTACAGATTGCATGAAAGGTAAACAGTTTGCATGGACAGAGGAAGCAGGGAGTGCTTTTGGGAAGATCAAGGAATTGCTGACGTCTGCAACAATTCTAGTATTACCAGATTTTCAGTTGGTGTTTGAACTACACACTGATGCATCCAAGGTTGGGATTGGAGGGGTGTTGAGTCAGAAGGGGCGTCCAATTGCATACTTCAGTGAGAAGTTGTCAGGAGCGAAGATGCGATACAGTACATATGATGTGGAGTTCTATGCTGTTGTACAATCTATTAAACACTGGAGACACTATCTGTTTCAGAAAGAGTTTGTTCTTTACACTGATCATGAAGCATTGAAGCATTTACAAGGACAAGACAAGATTTCAGCGAGACATGCATCGTGGATTGCATATCTGCAACAATTTACTTTTGTTGTTAAACACAAGTCAGGGGTGACAAATCGAGTGGCTGATGCTTTGAGTAGGAGGAGTCATTTGTTGACTACGCTGAAAGTTGAAGTGACGGGGTTTGAAATGTTGCCGGAATTATTTGTTGAAGATCCTTACTTCATGAAGTTTGTTGATCAAATTAAGGAGGGAAAGACGGATGAGTTTTTGATGGTAGATGGTTTTCTTTTTAAAGGAAGTCGATTGTGCATACCGGAGGGTAGTTTGAGAATGAAGATTATCAAGGAGTTACATGAAGAAGGACATGTTGGAAGAGACCGTACCTTACAGTTGATTTCACAGTCCTACTTTTGGCCATCAATGAGAAAAGAGGTGGAAAGATTTGTTGAGAGATGCCATATCTGTCAAGTTTCGAAAGGAACTGCGACTAATGCGGGTTTATATATGCCGTTACCTGTACCAACTAAACCATGGGTTGATGTGAGTATGGACTTTGTGTTGGGGTTGCCGAGAACGCAGCGTGGTAATGATTCCATTTATGTGGTGGTTGATCGATTTTCGAAAATGGCACATTTTATTGCTTGTAAGAAGACGGCGGATGCTGTTCATGTTGCTCAGTTGTTTTTCAAGGAGATCTATCGACTTCATGGATTGCCAGAATCTATTGTGTCGGATAGAGATACTCGATTTCTGAGTCATTTTTGGTTGAGTTTGTGGAAAATGGTGGGAACGAAGCTGAAATTTAGTAGTGCTTATCATCCGCAAACGGATGGACAGACTGAGGTGGTTAACAGATCATTGGGAAACTTGTTGAGATGTCTTGTGCAAGATAATCTGAAGAGTTGGGACGTGAAGTTATGCCAGGTAGAGTTTGCCCATAATCATGCAGTGAATCGTAGTACTGGGTTCAGTCCATTCCAGATAGTTTATTCGAGTTTGCCGAAGGGACCGTTGGATTTAACGGTAGTCCCACAATCAAAGAAGACAGTTAAGAAAGCTGCTGATTTTGTTGAAGGGCTGTCGGAATGTCATAAAATCGTTCAGGAACGATTGGAGAAAGCAAATGAAAAATATAAACGATCTGCAGATTTGAAACGACGAAGTGTTGAACTTCATGAAGGTGATTTGGTTTATGCAGTTTTAACGAAAGATCGTTTTCCAGTAGGCTCTTACAATAAATTGAAAGCACGGAAAATTGGTCCGGTGGAAGTTGTGAAACGAATCAATGAAAATTCTTATAAACTGAAGCTGCCAGATGATGTGTATACATCTGACGTGTTCAATGTTAAGCATCTCGTACCATATCATGGAGAAGAGTTTGTTGTGGATGAAGAAAGTACAAATTCGAGGACGAATTTTTCTCAACCTGGGGAGGATGATGCAGGCCAAGTACTAAGTCGTCACCGACTTAAGGAGAATGAAGCTATAAGTGGCGACCGACTTAACATGATGGAAATAAGTCGTGACCGACTTAACAAAGTTCAAGGCATGAGTCGTGACCGACTCAAGGAAGCGGAAGACATATGTGTAAGTCGTGACCGACTTAACATGATGGGGGGCTTAAGTCGTGACCGACTTAAGAGAGTGGAAGACCTAACTCGTGAAGAGGTACGGGTATCAAAGAGCTTAAGGCGCCAGGACGACCTACCGAGTTACTCAGAGAGAAGGCAACGCAAACTGTTGAAGTAATAGGTCGTAAACGACTTAACAAGTCAAACGATAAGTCGGAACCGAGTTACGACTTAGTTAAGTCGTACCATCTTAAGTTGCAGAGGCCTGAGCCGTTGATTCCTCTGCCGAGTTAATCTCTACCGTGGATTTCTTAAGTCGTAAATCTGGGATGCCGCATGTTTTAAGTTGCTGAAGCTGTTACCATTGATCTTTATGCCGAGTTAATCTAGACCGCTATTCTTAAGTCGTTACTAGTTGAGTCGTGTAGAGCTGTTAAGTCGGCAACGACTTAAGCGGGTCTGTTTGTATTTTCTGTTTGTAAGTGGTATGTTGTAAGTCGGCAACGACTTAAGGAGTTGTCTGTTGTATTTTCTGTTATAAGTCGTAGGTCGTCTGGGTTCATAGGTCGTCTGTTGTTAAGTCGGAACCGACCTAAGTACTTGTAATATTTTTAAGTTTTCTGAACTATGTTGTAAATAGTATACGACTTATGTTAAGTCGGAGATGATGTTAAGTCGGTTGCCGACTTATGACTTGTACTTTTTCTGTTTTGGTGTGTTGTAGC
The DNA here is from genome assembly GCA_030737815.1 of Allium fistulosum. Classification (NCBI taxonomy): domain Eukaryota; kingdom Viridiplantae; phylum Streptophyta; class Magnoliopsida; order Asparagales; family Amaryllidaceae; genus Allium; species Allium fistulosum. The sequence continues at coordinate 1,282,832,052 of CM060903.1, read as the reverse complement.
CTATAAATAGGCAAGTGAAGTCATTTGTAAAGGTTGTTGAATATTGAATAAAATTCTCTTTTGATTGCTTTGTGCTTTCATTCAAATTGGTAGTTGAGTGTAATCTCCTATCTCCTCTTTCGGATAATCGAGTGCGCTCGATTCAACGATTGTAGAAGCCGATTCGCGGAATCTAGTGCGCTAGATCAACGCTTGAAGAATTGAAGATCTTCGAACCCGGTATCGTGCGCGATCAACGAGTTCAAGATAGCTAGAGTTCGGTATCTTCGAATCAACGAATTCGAGCATTTCAGCATTCATCAATCCATCGACTGCTACTTTCACCGATCTACATTGCTTTTGAAATATCCGCTGTGTCAGTTTGCAACAATATGATACATTATTTATTAGCATTCAATGACTATATTTTCCTATACTATAGTGTTTAATCACCTTTATGGACAGTGACTAGTCCAATCAGCATATCTTATATTGTTTAATCAATTAAACTTATAGCTTTTCTGACATTGTAATACCAAATCTCCTTTATGGACAGTGTCTAGTCTCATCAATATATCTTTTAGCCGTACAATATTTTAGCTACTTTAGTATTCAATCACCGTTAATGAGAGTGTGTGTAAGTATATTCACTATAAATAACATCTACTCATTGCTATTTTACAACAACATAAAATTTATTCAGCAATTGTGGATCGTAGTCACATTTCTCTACCTTCATCGTATAACTATAAAGATCTCCTTGAGCACCCAATGCCTTCCAATCCATCGTCACCTGAAAATGATATTGATTTCTACATTAAAATGCAAGATAGACACTATGAAGATTTGCAAGAGCATGACCAAGGATAGGAAGAACTTCAAAGACAAGTGAGGGAACAGAGATGTCACAAAGAAAGACTAAGTCGACATCAAAAACGTACTTTAAGGCATCAACAACAAATCATCCTTCTAGAAATCGACCAGAAGTCACCTAATATAATATATGAATGTGGATATGCTGCTATAAGAGATGTCATTCAAAGAGGAAATAATATTGGTCATCGTCATTTTATGGCTTTTGGTAGTGGATTTATGATCCTTTTCCTCAACGAGCCGCTAATTACGCTAACGAATTAGAGTATCAACTAAAAATGTTGCAAAATCAATCTATTGTGTGGAAAAATGAAATTGGTAGACTTCACAATCAGCTTCAAGGACTAAATATTAGTAGACAAAGTTAAGCTATTAGGGCTAATATTGTTTACTTTTGATAATGTTAGATGATGATGTATGAATTATATCAGTATTTTTGGTACCGTTATTAGTTTCATCGAATATAGATTAAAATTTAGATAAATAGCTCATACAAATGTTGTAGGATACAAATAGTGATAAATAGATATTACGCTTAACAAACACTCTTGAGGTTGTTACTCAAATTGCAACATATAGTTGTTCCATAATGCATATGCATCGTGTCCGACAAAGCTTGTACGATATTCGAAGATGTAACGTGAGTCGTAGGTTGAACATGATAGTTGAAAAATGTGCTCCTCTATCACCTCGGCTATTATTTTGCGGTACCTCCTACATGACCTACTAAATGTGACGAACGTACTTCTTGTGTCAAGAATCCTCCGTATTAATTTACATTCTGAATGATTGTCGCACACTTCGTTAAGGGCAACCCAAAAACCTTTATCAACCTCTTCTTCCATGTGAACACTGTTTGCCAGAACGTATGATTTATCAATACTAAGTAATCCACTAGAGTCCATACTTCAATTGTCGTTTTGAAATTTAACAGCTCAAAGTAGAATTTGCATTCATATATATATATATATATATATATTAGAAATGATATTAAAGAGAAAAGAAACAACAATTAAACAATTTTTTGGCAAATTATGTTTAAAGTTGATAACTAGTCACTGTCAAAAAATGTTGAATGATTCTAAAGCAAATAAACAATTTCTATATAAAGTTGATAAGACTAGCGAATGAAAAAATAGTTTAATGATATTAAAGAGCAAACTAACAATTTTTGTATAAGGTTGATAAGACTTGTCAATGTTGTTTAGTAATATTTTGTTTGTTCAAATAAGCTTTATACAGAAGTTAGCCAAAAATGCAATAAATTAGTCAATGCTAAAAAATCAGCTGATAAGACTAGACACTGCAATAAACAAATGATAAGACTAGACACTGCAAAAATAAACCAATAAGATTAGTCACTGCAAAAATTATTTGCATGACAGTTGAATGATATTAAATAGCAACTACAATATTTTTGCTCAAAGTGGATAAGTCTAGACCCTGCAAAAATCAGCTGATAAGACTAAACAATGCAAAAATCGACTGATAAGACTGGACACTGCAAAACACATGATAAGACTAGACATTGTAAAAAACTGCCGATAAGACTGGTCACTGAAAAAAATATTTGCATCAAATTATATAAATATATGTATGGTGCATGACATATCAAACAAATCTATCTCTACTAAACAAAAGAACAAACTAATGGCAAACTCAAACAATAGCAATGTCCTTGAAGTGAACTTGTACGATGATAGCCTCATAAACTTTACTAGTTTACTGTCGCAGCCAGAAGCTTTACAAGTGATGCCGACATAATTCCCTACTCCACAACAAAATCTGTTACTTAGCCAACCAAACTTTGCACAACAATTTTGTAACCTTCTAAATCAAATCCCTTAAAACCTGTAACACCCCCACTTCTATACCCATATTACTCAAGAGTATTACTAAGTAATACTGCCGAGTAATTCAGAGAATGAAGCGATATGAGGCATACACATGAATATTCCTTTGGACCAACACTAGTACATTTCTCAAATAATAATGTTACCTACCATATTCGTACCTGGTCTTGGTAAGAAGCAATAAACACGTGTGCCTCCAAGATGAACAATACACAACCATATAAAATTATATAAATATCTATCGAATAGCATAGAGTTAGAACACAGCTGATATGATATAATATGTAATATACAATACCTAGTAAAATGGGCTACAAAATGATGGTTACTAACACAATACATAATACATCACCAAATACATCAACTGCTACTAAATACAATGAGGCTACAAAGTGAGTAGGGAATGTATCATCCTATCTCTCCTACTAGCCTCCACAAAAGCCTATGTCAAGCTCCAACTTCTATGAGTACTATGTTAAAAGTCTCCTGGACTGACCTGAGTATTAGAAATAACACATGAGTCGGACTATGTTTGAATACAACATTAAATGATATAGAACAATAACAGTACCCGGTATAAATGAAAATATCATATAAGTCATGATGTAAAGTGAGATGGCCCATTACAACATCAAAAGGATAACCAATATCACATAAATCACAAGGATAAGTCAATCATAATCCAATCCACGGTCAATAAATAGAGGCTATCTCAAATACAAAAAAATCAGAAAATTATGGATATAACGGGGACTGGTTACACTTTAGGCATACAGTCTTTAGTCTTGTTAAACTCATCATAGGATTAAGAACAATATATGCCAATCCACTCCACACATATATACCAGAACCAGGAACCCAAGGCCTACTAGTCGCATGCTGTGTGGACGAATCTATTCCTGTAGCCTTAGTTACCTCGATGGAAACCGTGACTTACAACCACCAATGACTCGTCTACATGTAGTCTTAGTCATGACCCTACACGTGCCCCTATAGATAACACACCGCTGGCCTATGTGACACAGGGGCAGTTGCACACGGTGATGGCACATAGCTATATAATATAAGGTGTCACGGATCTGGGATGCGACCCCACGATCAAGCCGCCACGATAGGTACTAGCCCATTTGTTTCACTCCTGAACCATAAAGGATACACTATGTAACGTATCGGGTTTTGCCCGTTCGAAAATCAACATCCGTACTTCGCATTGTACTAGAATGCCGCAGATTCGACCGTTCAAATCCGATTCGCCGGAGCTATAACACAATTAAGTATAACAACACAGCGAAAAAAAAAGAATAATACATTGATATACAATATCTGATACAATATCCAGATACAATGATGATACAATGAATATCTATATACATCAGAGATATGATACAACAAATAGCAGCGGAAAGAAAATAGCTAACATCAGCAGCGGATAGAATATCTCCAATAGAATGCTCCAATCCATAGCTAGCGGGAAACAAGGTCATTCGTCCAAGGACTGACTAGCTCCAGATAATCTACTAAACCTGAAGATCTGAAAAACCCAACTCTAGACTACTCGTGTAGAAAATTATGAGCACCCAGAGTTTAGGAAGGGAACAATAAACTCCGGATCAGTCATGGGACTGGTGTGAGCAACAAAAACAGTTTATCTTTAAAACAAACAACAACAGAATTTTAAACATTTGAAATCCGCAATGCTTTTGGAAAATGAAACTACCATAAGGCCTCCCGCACACACACACAATGCAAACGCAGAATCGGAGGAGATTTCTCCTTATGATAGTCAAAGATGCTTACTACGCAAATTATTGGATATTATTACTAGTGCATAGTGCAGAAAACATTTCGAAAATATAATATTAATCTTAGCCAGCATAGACATTCCGAACTATGCCTACTATAGCTACCATCTAAACAGTGGGGCGCCACCATAAGTAAATGGCAGGTTCTACAACTAATACCGTACAAGATTCGTATTGGGAAATGGATTTCCAACAAATGGTCAGGCTAAGGAACTTCCTATGCCACGTAGGAAACGCCTCTGGCAAGACGCTCCGAGAGAGAAACTGCTCTCTGCCAACAAGGCCGGGTTACCCCTGTAACAGGTAACTCACGAATATGCCATCCCCCGGTCCTTTGGGACCTTTATCCGAGCGCTCGGTTACCAACATCACACATAATAAATAAGTGTATCCACATGAGTAAGTATCAGGGCTCCATACCATAATACCACCCTTTTCCAGAAGGAAATGACATACCCTAAAGGGCGCGACCCTCATAACCTTGCCGCAACATTCCTGTTTCGACCATTTCCGGGTTGTGAGGCTCTGACGAAGTCTCGTCCACAAAGCTACGCTTTTTCAAAAAGCCACGCTTTGGGTCAACAGATGATCAACCTATGATCACAAAGATAAATGATCAAACAAATGATCATATCACAAATGATCAAACACTGATCATCACACAGCAACACTCAGCATGTCACATTACCAAATTGGGATATATCGCTGATAAATTTCAACTACATAACCTCTGAGCTCGTACGTCTCAGAGAAGGGTGTTAAGCTAAGAGAATAAATTCTCCGCCACCAACAGAAATGTATTTGAAAGAAATCCGCTTTATATCTCAAATTGTAATGTCAGACATGTAACCATACAAGTCTGTTCCGGGTTCGAACAGAACCGAAGGCACTTCCGAAGAAGCCCTTGCAATCCGGGTATTTACAATCCCGATCGAACTTCCCATCACTTAGGGAATCTCTATACCGTAGCTACTCGGTGCAGAGACAATCGATAGGTTATTCTATCGTTTTCGCAAATACCCGGTCTTCACCACCGATCTTCAAATGATATCCATATACGACGTATCACTATTCGGAATGGGTTATATGACACAAAGGTCCTCTCCCGGCTAATCCGAATAATGAGCGCGATATTTAAAAACATATGGATAATGAGATTTCGATTAAGTCACAACTTAAACCCAAACTTTCTTTTCAAATGGTTTAACAAATTACCATTTTCAAATCTTTAACAAAAAGATTCATTTTAACAACCTTCAACGGTTTAAACAATTTCCACATTTTAATCTTTTAAACAAAAGATTCATTCACAGATTTTCCAAATTAATTCCCATTTCAATTTGATTAACTCGTTAAATCTTTAAATCAAAGATTTAACTCATAGCTTTCAAAACAATTTTCATTTCGAATGGTTTAAACAAATTACCATTTTAAATCTGTTAAAAATAAACAGATTCAATTCATAGCTTTCAAAAACAATTCATTCATAACTTGGAAAACCATTTTTTTCAACTCAAACTTGAAATTCCTTTAATTAAACTGGAATTTCATTTCTTATATGAAAGCTTCTATTATTTGAAAACAAACAGTTTTCATTTCGAAAAATCTAATCTCATTATACAAGTTAAAGTCTTTGGGTTAAATCCAAATTCTCAAAATTATACTTTTAAATGGTTTAACTTCATATAACTTGTACAGCATCTTAAATCCCTAGTTTCGAATCATAGAGTTCAATTTCAAATATTGAATTCAAATTTAAATCAAATTATTTAAATTTTCAAAACTCGATTAAGTTATTCAAAATAACTTTTATCTTTGAAATTCTATTTCAAAAGCTTTTCACTTTAAACCCAAATTTCCAATTTCAAAATCAATTGAAATTAAAATTTCAATTTCAAAAACATCAAAATTAAATTATCTGTGACTTAACTGATTTCCACGTGAAATCCATATTTGTGTGTGTATGGTGTGGTCCAGGGGTTCAACACAATTGTGCAACATCATTCAATCATCACAGATTTAAAACACAGAAATATAGTTGATAAGCGATATAGACTATAACGCTTATCGTACGGATCACAGATATATATCACAGATAAGTAAATTACAGATCACAACATAAATCATGATGTATCACAAAGCATCACATATCAGGGATATCAAACAATTCACATTCAATAGAATCCAAACATTCATAAGTAATGTCAGTTAATTGTTTGGTTAATTCAAATCAGATTAATTTCTTATGAATTACTAATCATGGTTAATCAACATCGATAAATTAAAAATTATTTTGATTAATTATTCTTTAATCATTTATTAATTAACCATTAATAATAACTTAATTAACTTTTAAATTTTGATTCATCAACCTTTAATTGTAAAAAAATTAACCTTTAATAGTAAATTAATTAACCTTTAAATTTTTAAATAATTAACTTTAATTATTTAATTCACCATTTAATTAATTATCTTTAATTAATAAATTAACCTTTAATTAATTAACTACCCTTTAATTAATTATTACTCTCAAGTAATTTATTAAAATTTAAATAAATTAATTATCCTTAAATTTATTTATTGTTTGATCACTTGGTTAATCAACCTTAAATCATAAATTAGTTACTTTAAAATTAAGTAGTTATCTCTAAGCAATTAATTACCCTTTAATTACTTAATTAATTTACTAATTATCTTCAATTAATAAATCTTCCCCGAGATACTTTCATTAATCTATCTTTAGGTCATTATTTAATTAACCCAAATCATGTAATTATTTTACCTTAATTCTTAATGGATTAATAAAATTTAAATAAATCACCTTGATTAAAACAAATAACCCTTTAATTTAGTTGTATTGATAATTAATCACCCCCAAATCCATGAACTCAACTTCGAGTTCGTCCCAGAACGACCCGAGTTCTCCCCTCCCTTCTATTTTTTTCATTTGCTTTGTTTTAAAAGTTAGAACCTGGAAATCACTTGCCTACGCGAACACCCCCGAATCAACTCGAGCCCATCGTCCCTTTTCTCGAACTCAGCTTCGAGTTCTTTCTTCGAGTTCGCTTCTTCCTCCCAAAGCTTCCATTTAACAGACACGCTGAAGAAAACTCGTGCACGTGTGCACGAGTACAACCCCTCCGACCATCCTTGATCGACGCCACGACCACCCACCTGTCATCGGCGACTACGCCACCCCTCTCAATAACCCAGGTCAACAAAAGTGACAGCGAATCAAAATCGAGACGCGCGATTGGAAACTGGAACCCACCATCCACCTGTGAACGCCTCGTCCAGGCAACGCCGACACCTATAGGCCACCAAACTTCACCTGTAACACCGCCGCAACCCAAGCTCTCGATTCCCCCACGACCGATCTGCTCCAGCGACTCCACGGTGGCGCGACCACCATTTTTCCATCCACGATTAATTCAAACGCTAAACCCTAAAACGATCTCGACCCATCAATATATGCAATGAAAAATCTTTCTAATAATTTTCTCGAGATCATCGTCGATCATACTAGTTTCAAATAAAATTTCAACTGTAATTATTGGAGCAATCATCTGGAATTGGTAAAAATGCAATTTTATTTCAAATACAAACTACTCTCAAATTACTGAATTTAAAATCTTCGTCATTGTTTCAAAAATCATGAATTTTAGTAGGCATTCAAGTTATCAATTTGAATTAGCTTCTTGTAACAAATAGAATTTGTCAATAAATCACTTGACTGCCTGTAAAACCAGATTACAGTGGCATACCTTTACACAGATATTTCAAACAGCTTACAAAAACTTAGTTTTATTTTAAACCACCTTGTCTGATTGAAGAATTAAAACTTAACATGGATTTGCAGCAAACAAGTTTGAGTTTTGAACTAAATATTCCCCTGTATAAATTTAACAGAGAAGCATAGGCAACTCAGGATCACACTCAAGATCAAAACATATATATATTACCATACGATCACAAAATCTTCTTAACTGTTTAATTAAACTCAAACCTTTAAGAATTAAGTTTACTCACCTATTACTTGTTTAAGACAGAAGCCTGTAGGGTTTAACAGAGTGATATAACTCTTATATACACATACTTTTCCTTTCAAACAACAACTTGAAGTATCAATTCCAAACATCAAGCATACAAACAGATTCAAACATACTTATGGTTTCAAAAGAAAAGTTTCTCACAAGCAACAAGAAATCAAAACAGGGTAAGCTCTAAAAATAGGAGTTGCTCACCTGGAACAGATTTGAACAGAACACTTTTGCTTTGAAAAGAAAATGCAGTTTTGATCTTCCTATTTGTTGATGATGATTTGCTTTAAGTTTGAAGCAGCCTTTGAATTCTTGCTAGAATCTTTTATGGTTTGATTTGTTATAAGATTGAAGTTTTTAAAGATGTTGCTTTTGTTTTTGTTTTTTTTTCTCAGTTTTGAAATGGAACGAACAAGAAAAAAATGAAGAAGTTGATAGCTAAAAGAAGTTTACAGGTTATTCATTTTGTACAGGGTGTTATAATGTTTTTATACAAGTGATATTTTCTTCCAGTACAAACACACGCAGAGATTTTTCCTTCAATTAGAGGCTGATGATAATTTGTTGTGTGTACTTGAGGATGCAAACATTAAATGCTAATGTACCTTTATACTTATTCTTGTACATGAATACACATATCTTTGCTTTGCATTACTTTAACTCAGCTGTACATATATATTTTACTTTTGTCAATGTTCTTTTACTTGCCTGCATTTCGGTTGAGATGATGTTTGTTCATACTTACCTTTTATTTGCTTGTACTTCTTGGTTTCTTATACAAGTTAATTCATACTTATCTACTTGTATTTGTATTTGAATGTATATGTTTGTTTTATTTCGTGAGGCTTGTACATATATTTTTATTTGTATGTCTAGTTTGTTTTTATTTTGTGTATATAGATATAAAGCTATAAAAATTATTGTTAAGGTTTAGCAAATGGTTTACTTTAGATTTTACAGTTTATCTTATACATACTACATGCTTTTTGTTTTATCCAATATTTTTATTTATACTTTATATCCTATATAATTTGTATCTTTATTTTCAAACCATTAATTTACGATTTTAAATTCAAGTCAAATATATATCTATATATTTATTATTTTCAAATTCACTCGTATATGCCCGAATACATATATACACGTATACATACAATATTTACAATATTTTTAAATTTAAATGATTTTATATATTTTTCTATTACGATCGGGGAAACTCGCTTCCATTTATCGATTTATTTTACTATTTTTATTCAAAAATTCAATAAATTATTAATTTAAATTAAATTAAAATCTGGGGTCGTTACACACTATCTGGATGACATATAATACTCATATCCTATATATTCACAAAGCTCTAGATATCTATGTTGACACACGGCTTCGTATAAGTTAACACATGACTATAATATACTAGAGCTCCAATCCTATGCCGACACCCAGATCCACCTATAATCCAACACATGACTATAATATACTCAGCGAGTATCACTACATACACATGAGTGTAATCGCCATTTGAGTGAAATTTACTTAAAACGAATAGTCAAACAAATAACTTAACGGCGTCCCATACCACCACATGTTATTCAGATAAATATTCAATGCTCATAAACTATACTTAATCCATACTAAGTATCTATTTATGATAAATCCAATGAATAATCAAAAAGTATTACCAAAAGTTTTATACTAGACGGTATCATTAATCCATTTACTCATATTTCTTGTTGCATGGAAATGAGAAATATATAGACAACTAAATGTATTTATTTTAGAAATACACAAATTATAAATCAATATTAAAAACAATATTTCTTTTATAGTAAAATAAATGATATATATATATATATATAATTATTTGAGTTTAAACACCATAATTAATAAACAAATATATAAATAATTAATATATACACATATATAATATAAAAAATATAATATCATTACAACAAAAAGTCCCTGCGATAGTGCCAAAAAAAGCTATTAAAGCCTATAATAACGGTTTAATAAACGTTGTATAACGACATGTTATTAAAAACAGCGAACAATTTATAGCACATAATAAGCGCTATAAAAAGTACTGATATAATAGCGCCAAAAATCCACTATTTTAAACATTTTATAGCGCCAAATTATGGGTTATTGATTACTATAATAGCGCTTTTTTCCGCTATAAAATTTGTTATTAGCCACAAAATATTTTTTGTTTTTTCTAAGATAGCACTAACAATTCCCTATAAAAAATATTAACAGCGGATTATGAGCGCTGTATGTGGACACGTTATTGTAGATGTTGACTTGTCACAACACCAGTATGCCGCTATAAAGATTTAGCTACAATAGCGCTTATACTCTGTTATGATATGTTCTTTTATAGCGCCTTTTCTATTGTCATCTTTAACGCTGACAGATTTAATAGCGATCATTCGACGCTATTAAATATTTAGAGCGGTTTTCAAGTGCTATGGTTTAGTTTCACAATTCAATTATTTTCTGCATCCTATTCATAAACTACATTATTAAATACCAATATCAGAATGCACAATAATAATCATTTTAAACATAAAATCATTTAAATAACGCAAGAATCATAAAAGATAATAAATATAGATATGAAACACAGTACATTAAACATATCAAATATTCATACACATAATATCTTATAGCTTAAACCACATAAATCAAAACGTAGTAGCAAATGTTTTAAGCACAACCCAAAAAATAGTAGCAAAGTTTAACAAAAAAACAAGTACATATTTGGTTGTTTGCATTAAAAAGAAGACCACAACTTCGCATCCTCCTTTCACACCTGCAAATAAGTAAAAATACTTGTTTTCAAACTGAATGGATATCACACTACAGGTGCAGTGCTCTTAGGCTTAAGCCAAGTGCGGTCACGTTACAAAGTTAATGCATATATCGTACAAGCTATCATGTTCATACTTTTTCTGATCTATACAACAGAGATTTTAAATGTTTAACACATAAACTTAATTCAATGTATAATTAACTGTCTTGTGAAATCAGTGCAGCCATATCCATTAAAAATTACTTCCAGACCGGCCTCTTTATGTATAATTAGTTTTATTAAATGTCACTAAACTGTAGCCAAACACGGTGATAAAAGAAACATAGAATTTTATCGTTTTATTCATTGCATAAACACATAAAAACTAATTTCCATGTGATTACATTAACATCGTATGTGATCTGTTTTACTACAATATTTACCTGATCAGCATACTGTGGTATCATGATTTACCTTCAGAGTGCTGAGCTTGCAGACGAAATTGAAGATTGAAGATCGCCAAAATAAGTAAAAATATGCATACCTTGAGAATGTACCTATGAACAAAACCTGCAATACACCAACAACAGCAAGTGAATATATTATATCATAATACACAATCATTTACTTATCATAAAACCCATATAATTAACCATGTATCTTCAACCTTGAAAAGATTCCAGTAAGAATGCCAAATATGGAAAGAACACGACGTTTTCAACTTACGGTATGGGCAAAAAGTAACTGGACTACAATGAAAATATCATACAAAGTATGAGTGAAGGATAAGTTTCGCTAAAAACTCCAGTCTTATCCCTCTCACACACCTTCTATCTTTTTTATATCAAAATATAAAGTGCAGGCAAAGAGCGTGAATATCCTATCAAATATTAAAATCAGGATTAGCTTTTGAAGTTTGTGCAAGGTAGATTGAGATTGTCTCTTCACTATCTTAGCTTGCCATCTGAAGTTCCTATTAGCAGTAGAACTTCCTTTAACTCTTCATTCTCCAAACAACACATTTCCAGAAAACTGCATCACTCTGCAACTATTCCCTCATCAATTTCATTAAACGTCACAAAACTGCAATTCAACCCATCTCCTTCAAATCCCCAAACTGCTACAAATTCAACCCATCAATACTATATGTGTATGAACTTATTCATGTCCCACTGAAATCATCTTGTTGATCATGGGAAGCTTGTTAATAAAGCAACATTGCACAGATGTCATATTTCCGTATTTATGATAATTATTTATTATATAAACAAAATAATTGTGTCTAATGGAGTTAACATTAACCAGAACCTACCGATCTGCATAATAGTGTCTAATAAAGTTAACAGTAATCATAAATTAATTGTTTATTAGATTGCATAAATATATGAGATCTGATTTTATAAGATGATGCAAAATTAATATATTCATAAACAAAGTAGATTATACTTACTGAAAATTCATGTCATTACAACGTGTGCAGCAGGCTAAGCTATTATAGAACCAATGGCGTCTTCCATGTAGTGTAATTCAGATGTTTGTCTCCATTGCACCGCAATAATTAATTCATGTTATAAATATAGAACCTTTATTTTAATTATCATCGGTTACCATACACTACTGCAGGTGAATTTTTTTAATTAGAAATAATGCTCCAAGGTTGCATAAGCAATTTCCATTTTTAGTTTTTTATTTCTTATTTTGATTATATCATTAAAGTTCATTATTTATTTTTATTGAAGGTCGTGTAAATTTTTATAAAACTTATAGTTAATTTATTACGGTTTCGTCGTTGTTGTTGTAGTAGTAAAATTAGTTAATCTTCATAAACATTAGTTATTATTATTGTATTATTACATAAATTTAGTTAATTCTTATAAACTTAGTTAATTGTTGTTATTATATAAATTTAGTTCATTCTTATAAACTTAGTTAATTATTATTTTTATAATATATAAACTAAGTTAATTTTTATAAATCTTAATTGGCTTAGTTAATATTTTATAATTTATTATTATTGTTGTTAGTATCATTATTGCTATAAACTTAGTTAGTTTTTTTTAACTCATAGTTAATTTACTGTTATTTATGGTTGTTGTTAGTATTATTATTACAAAATTAGTTAATTTTCATAAAAATTAGTAATTATTATTGTATTATTATACAAATTTAGTTAATTTTTATAAAACTTAATTAACTTAGTTAATATTTTATAATTTATTATTAATCTTATTAGTATCATTAATATTATAAGCTAAGTTAGTTTCTATAAAACTTATAGTTAATTTATTATTATTATTTGTGATTGTTGTTGTTGTTAGTATTATTATTATAAAATTAGTTAATTTTCATAAACATTAGTAATTATTATTGTATTATTATATAAATAAATTTAGGTATTTTTATAAACTTAGTTAATTATTATTATTTTATTATTATTATTAGTATTATAAACTTAGTTAATTTTTATAAACATTAGTTAAATTATTATTGTTACTATAGACTTAGTTAATTTTATAAGCTTGTTTATATTTTATATAACTTAATACACAAAGTTAATTTTTATAATCTTAGTTAATTTATTATTATTATATAAATTTAGTTAATTTTTTATAAAACTTAGCTAAATATATTTATTTTTATTATTATATAAACCTAGAAATTTTAGTCTTTTACTAAGTTTAGTAAATGATAAATATATATTTGCAAAGCATTATCAAGGTTGAATATGACTAAAGAGCAAAGGGATAAACGGAAGCCGGTAATGATTGTAAATGTCTGCACAAAATATCAAGGAAACTTGTAGTTTTTGAGATATGAACAAGAAATGGGAACTTACCAAATTTCATTATCGCGAGCATTAAGGAAAATTTATTAGTATTATAAATTTACCCTAAGCTGATTTTTAACTTCTTGATTTTTATTATTATTATAAACTTAGCTATTTTCCATAAACATTAATTAAGTTATTATTATTATAAAACTTAGTTAATTTATTAGTATTATAAACTCTATTAATATTATAAGAAATTTTAATTTTTATAAAACTTAATTAATGATGTTAATTTTTAAATTTTAGTTAATTTATTATTATTATTCTATAAATTTAGTTAAGTTTTATAAACTTAGTTAAAATTGTTAATACTTTATCATTTATCATTATTATTGTTGTTGTTGCTGCTATTATAAACTCAATTAATTTTTGTGAAACTTAGTTAAATTTATGAACTTAATTTGTTTATTGGTATTATTATTATTATGATTATTCTTGTTGTTAGTATTATTATTATGAACTGTAAGTTAATTTATTAATTCTATACAAGTAAGTTAACTTGATTAATATTATATAATTTATAACTTTATCATTATTATCATTATAAACTTAGTTAAACTATGTTGTTGTTGTTATAAACTTAGTAAATTTTTATAAAACTTAATCAATGAAGTTAATTTTTATAAACTTGGTTAACCTATTTTAATTATTAGTATTATATTTATTATATTATAAACCTCACCGTTGCTTTTAGAAACATTATTACTGACAAAAAGTCATGTACTACATCAACTACATACCACTTTCCATCAAACCTTATGTATAAAAGCGCATACATGGTTATAGAAGAGCACAAAATATCACAAAATGCAAAAGGCCGCTCTTTAGGGTGGATGTGCCACTTACAAACTAGCAAATTATCCATAAAACTGTATTTGGGGCCCGACCCCAAATGGTAGAAATATAACGGAAGCACAAAATATGATTATGCACATGCCTAATACGATTGTACAAAATAATTGATTCAATATTTAGTCCCTTGAAAAGTCTCAAAAGCTAACCTGGAAGAACTTAGGTGATTTTCCTCCACCATTCTCTTGTATAAACTGGCACAGGTATATAACACCATTGCAAAGTGAATGTCTACATGACACATACAATTAGTTAGGAAAGATAACAAAAAAAATCATAAATTTTTTATGACCGAGCACTTTGAACTATCCAATGAAGTTCAAATTCGAGGATGAACGGACTAAAATATATTCTCTACAATCACTTTATATGACGGTTTGCAGTTTGAGAAGAAATAGAAAGCACTAGTCATATATATCAAAATTTACGTGCTTGTATTCAATTGCATTGATCTTTCCATCCCGTGAGAGAAACAACTTACTTGATTCGGTCTAACTATACATTCTGGTCAAGTATTTCTAACTTTGTGATTTTAATAACACTAACACTCACTAAATCTTTGACCGGCTCCTGAAGCGAATTTAACTCGAAACCAACTTTGGAAATTTTATGTTGGACATTAGATATTTAATTAACCAAATAAAAGGACATAGGTGTTTGCGAGCATTCGTGAATATGGAACATTAAACAATATTTACTGTAGTGACTGCAACACACATTCTATTGGATTAAAAATGTTTTAGTTCAAAATGGGCTAACATGATATGAACATATGACACTGCCCACGACCGCAAAGAACAAATTATATGCATGTGGGAGCTCACTAACATCATTATTATGGTCTGTAGTTACGAGAATTAAGTAGAGCGAGCACGGGATTATATCATACAATAGAATTTAGCTATTAGCCTATGTTATTTACAAGTTCGAAGTGCATATTTATGAGTATATGACAAATTTAATATAAGGAGGAAAATATAATATTATCATAATTTATAATTATTTACAAGTTAGGTTTTATTTTGACATTGGAAAACATAAAAAATATGCATATATTTATATATGCATGCGTGTGTATGTATGTATGTATATGTATATCAAATAGAGAAACTCTCTCATATAAAGAAATAAAAGAATAATAGAGAACTTAAAGTTCAGCTAGCAACATTTCAACCAGCTCAAAAAATAGTTATGCATTGTCCTTACTTATTTAAGCTAATCTAGCGGTATTTTCATGCCTCAACACTTCATTGCCATGCTCCAGAACCATGCAATCTGGTTTAGTCAGCACATGCCAGTTTAGTGCATTAGGAACTCCATTTTCATCTCTGCATTTAAGCTATTAATGCATCTCTAGATAAAGCATTTGCTTAAAAAATTGTAAATTTAGGTGTCCTTATTTCCAGACCTGTAGTAAATAGTTAGCAATGACATTACTTATGCATTATCTTCTTTATGGAAAAAATAGCTATAATATATTCAAAGTTTTAATTTGTTAATTAGATAAATCATGTAACCATATCATAATAAGCATATTTTAATATCTGTAGACTTGTGATATCTATATCTAATTTTTCAAATCGTAATATCTACATTACTATTATCCATACTTATGAATTGTAATATCTACACTTGTAACTCTTCTCATTTCATTAATTAAACTACTAAATGCCTAAGAAGACAACCGACTTTGCTCAATGAAACAATAACCATGTAGTAAAACTTAAAGCACTTAAAGCATGCATTGTTTTTTGCTAAGAACCGTAAACTTTATGTATGTATAAAAATTGAGACTAATTTTTACTCTATCCAATAGAATCAATTGGAATCTTTGATGTGCAGACCCAAGTATTTGTCCATGACACTCTGAAGTGACTGGAACACAAAAAAGAAAAAAGAAATAAATAAGATTTAGATGTTAATAAAGTTTAAGTACAAATATCAAACACATTATAGAAGAAGAGATGATACCTGAAAGGCAAAGCTTCTTTCCCTTTGATAATAGCAACCATTGCTGCATTAGGATCATCAAATACGCTGTAAAATAACCGGTGAAACTCACACCTGCATTTGCATTTACAGCAGCATCTCGTTAAATTTTATGACCCTAAAAAAACTATTTGGCAGATGCATATACTTGCTGAAAAACTTTAATGCTCTTACTGATCTTCTTCGCTCATAAGATGGTCCATCTCTTCGAACTTTCGAGCTAGTAGCTTTGCACTTGCAGGTGAAAGTGCATGCAGGATAAGCGCTTCCAAAGTTCTTGGAAACTGGTTCTGTAGTTAGCAAAGAGTCCAGCGAATCATTTTAAAAACAGAAAACATATAGATATATAAAATAAAGAAGAAAAATGAGAAATAATACGAACCCCCATGACTGCCAAAACTTTGTCCAGCACAACTGGTTCAATAGCATGGAAGATTTTAGCAATTGGATAGTCTCTAATAGAAGATGATTCATTCATTACAGCTTGATTGCATCCATCTATTGGGCCGAGAGATGTCTCTTTCAAAGAAGAGCATGCCTTGGTTTCATTTTGACTGCCAATCTTAACGCCATTGTGAATCGCAGAATTGAGGCCATAAAGTATGTTGATAGCATAGGGATCTAAGCACTCCACCGTCTGACAATCAGTCTTACACGTAGAAAGGAATATAACATGTAGTAAAACATAAAGCACTTAAAGCAAATATAAGCCATCAATTAATTTTTCAAAACTTAAAGCATGTAACCATGTACACATAGAAAGGAATATAACATGCATTTCCAACCAAATATAAATAAAGCAAAAACTAATACATTATGGATTATACTTAGTCTCACATTATGGCACAAGCATGAACATTTTCATTGCTAAACAGCTTCATTCCATTCTCTTCATTGGAGTATCTCGACCTCTGACTGTATTCATGCAGATATGGCTCATCACCATAACAATGTTTCTTATAGTTATACGAGGATGTAGAAGCATATGCATAAGGATGAGCACCATATGGCAAACGAAATTCTGAATAACTCATTTGCATGTGGTGATTGTTGTACTACTGATTATTACCATAACTGTAGTTGTATTCTACATTGTATGGATGTGGCCAAAATACTGTAGTCCTTCCAGTTTTCCTCACTACTTTTAGCACCTTTTTCTGCACTATCTATCCTGTAGCCGTCACTTTCTGTCTCACCATATCTATGCTTATCTCATCAACACCCACATCATCATAGCACTAAATAAAATAAAATAAAAAGAAAACGGAAGAAGAAGAAAAAGAAGAAATCTATGTTCAAACGGTTAAGAATAACAAATGAATATCTTGAGTTTTTACTATAATATGGGAACCAAATGCTTGTTGAAAAATACACCTCTCAGCTTCAGAAGAGCCTTCCTTATTTTCTTCTCACAGCCTGCACAATCCATATGCACACACATCTCAACAATCTACATGTACAGCCCAAAATAAAATATAGTTTAGGCTTCTTTCATGTTAATAATAACTAAACCAGTATCAAAATGTTAAGAGAAAAGATGATCACATACAATCATCTTGGCAATAGAGTAGAGATAAATTGTTTCTCTGTCTTTTGATAGAAGCTAGTTTTCTTTTTTATGATTGAGTTTGTAGATGACATCACTTGGTTCTCAAACATGCTATATATATATATGTATACACATGCATATACATATATATTTATATGTGTATGTATACATACATACATATATAGGCTGTATATGTGTGAAACTGATTGACTACTCCAGTACTGAAACTGAAGATAACGTGTTTGAATCAAGTGTAGACAAAATCTAAAAGCATCATTCAGAAGTAACCACCACCGACTCTTCTCAAATTCATTTAATACATACTCAACATTTTCCTATTGCAATAGCATTACTCAGAAACAGATGATAGATAGATGTACGATTGGGCACTTGGGCTAATATTTTTGTTCATGTCAATCCATTGAATATGTTTAGAAAATGTTTACTCTTTAGTAACCATGTACTTAATTAGTAAGCATGTGAAGTTTGCTAATTAACAGTAGTCATAACAGTGAGCAAAATGTACAAGTAACTAGCTATTAATTGACGTAAATAGTAGGCATAATTATATTTTACAACAAATGACAAACCTAATATGACCAAAAATAAGCGTAGAGATGCCAGTGGAGAACCTTGATAGCCATACTAAGCATACTGTACCAGTAAAGTAACATCTATTGAAGTGTATCCATCTCAAGAATTAGAGTAGATATTTGTGGAATATCTCCATTTGTTAATTTTTGATATTATTCATATTCTCCCCACTTAAGAAATCTTCATAGCCAATAAACCCAGATCATATAATATTACTAGATTCAAGCTGTAACTATATAAAAATGATGAACCGACCATGTAGTATAAGAAGAATATAAATTTATAACTTGTTTACTAAACTTATGTCGATAGAACAAAAAAAATACTCTCTCTTACTTGTAACACTTACGAATGGAAAAGAATTTAAAAATAATAATAATAATAATAATAAAGGAATACAAAGTATGCTCGACTGCTAGCTTTATTAGGGAATATCCATCACAGATTTAAAAAAGCAAGATAAATGATTTTTCACTTTCTACACAGTATACTTAATTCTTAAATACTGTTGGCATAAACATAAAGATGTACTTTCACTTTCTACACAATATACTTAATTCTTAAGGCATACATTCAAGCGCTTAAATTATGCATGAATAACGATACTGAGGTATTCTATAGGAGTACTAATGAGTATCATGAATTGATTAATCGAGCATGAGTCTTTGCAATATGTATAATTAACTGCAGAATTGGTAATTTGGTACAAATCTAATGATTCTAATAAATTTGTATTTCATAAAAATCAATGTGAAAAAAGTCAAATGTTGTTGGATTAAATACCTTTTGAAAGTTTAGTCACTGAAAAGAATACCATAATATACAAAGCAAAGACCGAATAAATTGAACGACCCATCGAAATAATAGTCAACGTTGACACAAACCTTTTCATTACTATACAAAAGTGGCGATGGAAACACCTAAAAATCGCATCCCCTTTTGTTGTTGCCCTAGGCCGCTCTTGCCTATGCCTGGCGGTTGTGAGCCAGCAAAATTGAAGGAGGTAAAAGTGTTGTAGAGGATGAGGCTGCTGCCTTGGAAATAGAAGATGACGAGGAAGCGGGTTTCGGTGGTGACAGTTTGATAGAGAATTTATGTTTGAGGATTGGGGTTGAGGAAGAGGGAAATGGAGAAATAGATTGGGGTTTGAGGAAGAGGGAAATTGAGAAATAATGTAGGAATAGGCGGCAATAAAAATATATGTCCGCTTACAATGTGTTACATAGCCAATTTCTCTTTAAATGGAAAAATCTAACCCACACAATAATACTATGAAATAAAGCGCTATGTATTGGTGCTATGAAAATCCACTTTTCTTGTAGTGTATAAACATTTTAGGGAAATAATTCAAAAACAAATCTTACAAGTTTTCAGACGTCTGAATACTTAACAGGCATCTGAATTCACTCCAAACAGAAAATAGTTCATTTTTAACCCAATTCAGATGTATGGGTTCTCTTCTTAGACATTTGAATTCTAATTTAGACGTCTGTTTTTCTAAGTTAATACATTTGATTAGGTATTTATAAAAAGGTTAATTCAGGGTCAGACGTCTGAATGAATAATCCGGATATTTGAATCTTTGTAGGGTTTAACCCTAGAGTTTTATGGGCAATTTTACACTATTCAGACGTCTAGTTTTTGTATTCAGACGTCTAATTGTTGCCTGAAGCTATAAAAATAAACTATGAACTTAATAATTTTCAATCGATTGATCACCCCTTCGATTATTCAAATGATATCTTCTTTGATTAGGTCTTATTCACTTCCAATCACTCATTCCCCGATATATCATTCTCAAAGCCAATCAATTCTATAAATGAAACACTATTCTCAATAGAAGAGGTATGATCATTCAAATCAATATATATATATATATATATATATATATATATATATATATATATATATATATTTGATTACTTAAGCAATTGATTATTCAATCGAATTAGACATAGTAGTGAGTAAGGCAACTTACCTTGAATTTAAGATCACTTAGCTTCTAATACTCCTTTGGTTCCGTCTTCTTGCCTCCTCTACAAATATTCTTCAATTCAATATGACGATCAGCTTGCTTCTCTTGATTACATCGTGTAGATTGTTGCCAAGAAGCTTTGATTTGATTTTTATAAATTAGAATTGAATTTAATTTCAGATTTTAGGATGAAAGAGTTTTGGTAAGATTGTAAATTTTCATATGTATAAAATGGAGGGATGGGGTTGTATTTACAGAGGTGGGTGAAACCTTTAGAATTTGAAAACTCTAGAACCTCATTTCATGACACGATTATTATTTATTTGGGTTTGGGATATAACTATTTAGGCTAATTTAATTTATAAAAAATTCTTACCTTATCTTTATCTTCATGAAAACATCATCTACTTATCAAAGTCATCTTTGTCTATATGAAGACTTATTGGGCTTGGGTTTTGTGTACTAGTGGGGTTTGAATTTATTTCCTTATTAAAAATTATTTCTAAATATAATTTAAATTTTTTTTAACACTATAAAATCCTTTCTAACTTCTAATTAAATTACAACTCATTTATTTCAAATCCCTTTACTATAAAATCTCATAAAATATTAATTTATCAATTTATTTCAAATAATAATCCATAACTTCACAATTCAAAATAACCGCTTGAATTATTAAATCAGTATTCTTTTCAAATTAATTTCTATTCATTTTAATAAACTATTTTCCATCAAAATTTCCAGATTGTTACTTTATTCCACTTTAATTCATTCAAATCTCACTTATACCATTAATAATTATTATCTTATCATTAATTAATAGCTTCTCGACAACGGGTTGTTATAGACTTCCACCTTATGAAAATTATCCTCCCAATTCCTACTTAAGGAGAATATATAACTAGTTAGATAGATTTTGGCTCTCTACACCATTAATTAACAAATAAAAAATAGGAAATAGTTCTCATACCTGATTCATGTGCATTTGTAAATAACTCAGGATATGTCTGCATCATCTGCTCCTCGGTCTCCCAGGTACAATCTGATGGTTATTAGACCATTGCACCTTTACCAACATGACATTCTTACTCCCAAGCTGACAGACTTCTGAGTCGACTATATGAATCAGACGTTGCACATAGGTCAAGTCATGAGATATTTTGATCTTTGGAATGTCTTTAGGTTCAATGATTGTCTTCGTATCCCTTAAAAACTTCTTTAACTGAGGCACACGAAAGAGATTTTGAATCCTAGAGAAGTTATCAAGCAATGCTACCTTGTGTTCCATTCTTCCAACTCGTTTAATAATCGGTTATGGACCCACATAATGAGGTGCCAACTTCCCTGATTTTCTGAACCTCATTACTCATGTCAATGGAGATATCTTCACATAGACCCAATCTCCAACTACAAATTCCAATTGTCTTCTTCTGCAGTCTGCATAGGATTTCTGTCGATCCAGAGCCTGTTTCATCCTTTGCCTAATCCGCTCAATTTTCTTTATAACTTCTCTAATAAAACCTGGACCTAGAACAAACTTGTCTCCAATTTCCAGCAAACATACTGGTGATCGACACAACCATCCATATAGACCTCAAATGGCGCCATGCCAATGTTGGATTGGAAGCTATTATTATAAGCAAACTCGACAAGATGGAGATGATCTTCCCCACTTCTACCAAAATCTAGAACACAGGCATGAAGTAAACCTTTAATTATCTAGTTTACTCGCTCCGTCTGCTAATCTGTTTACGGATGGTATGCTGTACATAAATCAAACATTGTTCCCAATGCCCCTTGGCAACTTCTCCAAAATCGACTAGTAAACAAAGGATTATAGTCACATACAATAGAGCTAGGAGCTCCATGTAGTCTCACTACCTCTTTCACATACA
The DNA here is from genome assembly GCA_030737815.1 of Allium fistulosum. NCBI lineage: Eukaryota > Viridiplantae > Streptophyta > Magnoliopsida > Asparagales > Amaryllidaceae > Allium > Allium fistulosum. The sequence continues at coordinate 1,282,809,033 of CM060903.1, read as the reverse complement.
GCTTAGCTAAATTGGCGTTGTTCGGTTTGACTTTACGGGAATGAAATGAGATGATTTAGTCAACCAATCTACTATCACCCATATGCCATCGTGTCCACTTCTAGATCATGGTAATCCATCAACAAAACCCATTGACACCTGCAACCACAAGGATTAAAACTATTCTAGTGGAATACATATAAGTGCATCATTGATTACTAGTTCACTCATACCTGATCCCATTTCTATTGGGGAATTTCCAAAGGTTGCAAAAGGCCACTAGGTCTTTGATGTTCCGCCTTTACTAGTTGACACATCATACAGTCTTTCACATACTACCCTATATCGCACTTCATCCCTTCCCAGTAATATAGATGATTCATGTCCATATACATCTTCCTACCTCCAGGATGAATGGTATAACGCAATCGGTGACAATCATCAATCATCTCTTTATGGAGATTATCCAAGTCTAGCACAATTGTCTATCTTTTCTTCATAAGCAACCTTGTGTATCCAAGAGTAACTGATAATATCATCATCATTCTCTCCTATCTTCAACTTCTGGATGATAGAAAGAGTAAACGAATCTCGCCTTTGAGCGTCAACTATCTGATCAATCAAAGATGGTCGGGTGACGAGACTAGCCAATATTGCAACAAAATCAACTTCTGAGTCTCTGTCCTTGTAATGACCTACCATTTCGAACCATTAAAATCGACAATAATCCACACATGTCAGACTTGAATTGCTAGAAACAACAGATTGTTAATTTTATATTTGGCAAAACTTAACATATATAGTAAATAAATCAATCACAGAATCACAGACACAAAGTAATATAACAATAAACAACGGAATAGATAAATAGTAGTTCATGAAGCTACTACAGAACATCAGAGTCTGAAACAAATACAAAAGAAATTCCAAATACAAAGAAATCTCTAATGCAAAAGAAAATGTCAAGTTTGAATATAAAACTAGAAATAACTGAAATAATTGAAAAGCTGAATAGATAAGATAGATCTCCAAGCAAAGCTCCAAGCGCCAAAGGTGAGTCTCAAATGCTATGACACTCAGTCTGACCCGAGCATAAAGCAAAGCACAAAATACTCGATTCAGGATTAACATTCTTATGCCAGTAAATCAACTCAAGTGAAATGTCCAAGTGAAATGCAATATAACTTAAAGGATGTTTAGGATTCCCATCCTTCAAGGATCCTTGAAACAATCTACATACATAATACAATACGCTACATAGATAATGTTTACAGTAAAGTAAACTATTAAAATAGCATTAAGGCGTTACCCATATCCCCCTTAACACATTTTATATAAATGTCATAGTCTATACAGTACTGTAAACTCCACCAAACCGGTAGGCTATCAAGGAGCAGTCCATAGGTATGACACAAACCAAACTCGTAGTGGGTGCGATAAGGCATATGACAAGGCACGCGAGGCAATGCCCAAGGTAGGATACTGCCATTTTTCACTCCCGGACTGGTGGTAACGAATAGCAGCTACTATCACCCACCTCGAGACACACTCCCAAATCAAAGGTGCACCAACTCAAATCATAAAGTAATAGAATGGTTTAGAAGAAGCATGCTCGATCGGAGGTGCGAGCTCACTTGGCCTGGTATAGCTCATGTTTAGTCATATCAAGCCGACTCAAGGGAGTCAGGGATGTGTTCATACCTCATATAAACGTTCGCAAACCATCCTACTTCGTTCTAGATTCTCAACCACGTGCACAGTTGTTAAAGTGGTTTTCGGTATTGGTAGAGAGTATGACAATATCTGATCCCAGTCTCTTTAACAACCAAACGCTTATTCCATACCGTGGTCATTTTATAAAATCACTTTTATAAATATTTAACTAAAACCTCAAATCACAAAATTAAATCAAAACCAAAATTTAAATATCTAACTTCAATCATATTTAATTTTGAAAATATTCACTTTCGAAATCATTATTCACTTTAAATGATATTCATTCCTAAATCATAACCATAAAATAGGTTAAACTATCATATCAAAGTATTCACATTTGAATCCATTAAATCTAAATCATAATAGTTCCAACTTAAAAAGTTTGAATATTGAAATTAGTTTATATATTGGAATAGTTATACATTAAACATACTTTATATTTTAAAATGGGTTATAGAGTAAAATAGTTTATATATTAAAATAGCTTATATATTAAAGTATATATATTTAAAAAAAATAGATTTAAAATAATATAGATTAAAATTGTTTACATATTTTAAAAATAAGTTATATATTAAAATAGTAAATATATTAAAAGAGTTTATATCGAAAATAGTTTCAAATTAGAATTGTTTCTTCCAATTTCACAAATCAATTCAAATCAACTTTAGTTCCAAAATTTAATTTAAATAAATCTAAGTTTAACGATTTCAATTAAATAGGTTAAAGGTTCAATTCAAATTCTCATTAAAACCATTTCAATTTATATCGATTTCAAATCTAGGTTTGAACTACCCCTTCAAATCCAATAGGTTTTAAAGTTTAAATATTCAAACATTTACAATAACTCAATTTGATAATTTCATTTATAGTCCAAAATTCAACTTTAAATTTATTTAAATTTGAAAATATTCACTTAATCATTTTTAATAACATTTAAATAAAATCTCAAATTACAAATTTAAATCAATATTAAATATTAAATATTCAATTTCAATTTTATTTAAATTTGAAAATATTCATTTAATCACCTTTAATCAAAATCGAGTTATCAAGTTATAAAAATCATATCTTTAAAATCTCAAAATTAATAAGTTTCAAATTAATTTTTATTAAAATACTATTCTTAAACAAAAAAAATTTCAAATCAATTTCAATTCATCTTTCCAACCTTAATTTATTAAAGTTATTACAAAATCTATTTTTAAAATATTAACATAAATTCAAATAAATACATAAACATATTATATATATTAGTTAAATTAAATTCTTATTAAATTAATTAATATTAAATTAAATCTTATTATTATTAAATCTATTTTAAATCTTATTTTATATATTTTAAAAAGTGGAAATTAGCCACAAGGGCCTCTTTAGCAAGTGGAATTAGTTTCTAGGACACACAAGTGGAATAATTACTTTTAAGGACAAAACGTAAAATAATTAGTTTCTAGGGCCTTAAAACCTATGAAATTATGTTCTTGAAAGTAATTGGACTGCTGACTTTGTCCTTGAAAGTAATTATTCTACTGACTATGGCCTTGAAAGTAATTTCTTTGAATGTGTGTCCTAGAAACTAATTGGACTGCAAAGTTTGTCCTTCTAGTGAAATGCCCCTTTTAAAAATAATATAGTTATAAGTAAAATTTTATAATTTACATTTTAAAACTTAACTTATAATTTTAAAATTTCCAAAACATATAATTTAAAATTTTAAATTTTACACACATTAAAATAAAAATCTTTATATTGTATTTTAAAAATCAAAACTCGTATATTTCCTTTTCAAAATTTTGGAAATCATTTAAAAATAGACCAACGGTGTCCGTATATAGTTTTCTAACCTATGGTCAAGTGATACATATATTTATCATTTCAATCCAAAATAATTTATATTTTACGGGTATATATCATTTCAACCCGCAATCCCAAAATTTAAAAATCAATAAAATCGCTTGGGTTTATCATTTCAATCCATAACGATTTTTCCTAATCTATAATATCGTTTGGGTATGTATCATTTCAACCCATAGGGATTTCCTAAACTATCAGGGAACTTGCAGAGTGAGAACAATTAAATAATAATAATATAAAATACCAGAACATATCAATTGCAACAATTTAATATAATATGTATACAACAAGGTTATGCGTCATATGCCAATTACAAAGGTGAACAATTACAAATAATAACATATCATTTAACAATCAAATCACTAACCAATTCACTCGTCATTTCATGTGAAATCAATTTACTAAACAAATGAATGTTAATCGTAAGTGATCGCTCACCTTTCGAGGCTATGAAGGTAGAGGGCGCAACAGAGAGGATGGGACGCGGTAGAGGGCAGGGTGTGGCGTTTGGTTTGCTCGAAAGTGATGGGTTGGGTCGTTGGGTGTTGACGGTGGAGCAATAAGCGGAGGACGCGAGTGTGGAGCAAAAGGCGGTGGGTTCAAGCTTGGGTTGGCGGCCGGAGATGGTGAAGCGGACGGAGGCAAAGATATAAGCGAGTATGGGAGAGGAATCTCGGTGATAGAAATGGATGAGCAAGCTTAAGGAAGGAGAGGAGCGGGTTTCAAATACGAAGAGGAAGAAAACTGCTCTGATATATAACTTGTATATTATTATTTTCTCAAATGAAGAAGCAGAATGATAAGATTAAAATATATTGAGATGGAAAGAGAAAAAGAAACGAACCATAAATTATATTGAATAGTGGGATAACAAAAGTCATGCAAGTTGAATTCAGAGAAACAATAAAAGCTAAGTGGCCATTTGGTTTTACACGGTGGATATTAAATGGACACATAGAAACCCAAAGTTTTAAAATGGGTACCGATACGGCTAACCGTTTTGCAGATTTCACTGTGTACCGGACGCCGAAATACACAAATGAATATACTTTGGAGATCAGCATGACGAGACAAACAGAATGGTAACAGATACAAGCGACACGACCCTCCTATCCAAACTAGATTTTTCGCCGCCAAAAATGCTGCTAAAACGCCGAAAATAAGATAAACGGAGCTAAAGCATTCCAAATTTAGCAAAACGAAATATAACGTCATACTCAGAAAATGGTTTTCATTTTTCTTATATAAAATATTTAGATTTCAAAAATATTTTATTTCCATCAAATCTTAACTGATTTAAATTTTTTAATTGAAATTTCACCACTGAACAAACTTTCAAATTTTCAAATGAAAATCTGCCACTTGCTAAGCTTCAATAGACGCATTCTAAATATCAAATTTTCATTGCAAAATTTTATTGTTTATTTTCATGAAAAATTTAGTTAATTATGTTATTTAAACCGTTAAAATTTCGGGGTTGCAGTCCTAAACATTGCATATGGAAAGAAGTTCTAATTCCTTTCATCTTTTATCATCATAAAGACCATAGCTTGGTGCTTTCTACTTAATGCATCAGCAACACAATTTCCTTTACCTAGGGTATACTAAATCTTGAAATCGTATGCCACCAGAAATTCCAACCATCGCTATTGCCTCGTATTTAAATCTTTCTATGTAAACAGATCCCTCAACAATTTATGATCTGCGTATAACACAAATTGTTCTCCAAGTAGGTAATGTCGTCATATCTTCAATGTGAACACTATAGCCACTAACTCCAAGTCGTGTATAGCATATCTAAATTCATTGTGTCTTAACTGCCTAGATGTATATGCTACGACTCTTTGTTTTACATAAGTACTACACCCAAACCTGAGCCACAAACTTCAGTGTAGACTTCCAATTCATAATTTCCTTCACGTACTATCAGCACAGGTGCATTCGTAAGTAGCTCCTCTAGCTTCTTATAGGCTTCTTCACACTTGTGCGTCCATATAAACTTCACTCATTTCCTAGTGAGATAAGTCAGAGGCAATACTATCTCTAAGAAATCCAGGATGAATCGCATATAGTAACCGGTAATCCCAGGAAACCTCTGATCTTCGAAACTGTCTCTGGTGTCTTTCAATTTTGTTTCGCTTCGACCTTGGTTCGTTCTATAGAGATACCTTCTTCTGAAATAACATGAACAAGAAACTTCACTTGCCTTTGCCAGAAATGGCATTTGGAGAACTTGGCTTTTAACTTATTCTACCTTAGAGTCACCAATATTGTCCGAAGGTGCTTCTCATGCTCCTTCTTGGACTTAGAGTACACCAAAATGTCATCGATGAATACTAGGACGAACTTATTCAAATATTCTCTGAAGACTCTATTCATTAGGTCGACAAAATAAGCTGGAGCATTCTTCAGACCAAACGACATTACTAGCCATTCATACGAGCTATATCGAGTTCTAAATGTTGTCAATGGGATGTTGTCTCTAGGAATCTTGAGCTGATGGAATCTAGTAGCTTGATACATCTATGGAAAGATCTTGGCTCCACTCAGCTGATTGAACATATTGTTGATCCTAGGAAGCGGATATTTATTCTTAATGGTCAACAAATTAAGCTTCCTATAATCAATGCACAATCTGAGAGAACCATCTCCCTCCTTCTCAAATACTGTTATGGCTCCCGGGATGAACTGCTCGACCTTATGAAATGTTTCGCTTCTACTTCTATCAGTTACTTCTTAAGTTCGTCATTCTCCTCCCTGGCATTCTAGTTGGAGGTCAACGTACTGATTGAGCTCCAGAAATTAGGTATATTTGGAATTTTATAGCTAGTTTAGGAGGTAAATCTGTAATTGGCTCAAAGCCAGCCGGGTATTCTTTAACCACTGGTATCCGAGCTATATCATCTTCATCTCGAGCTTCAACAACAAATATAGATCCTCTAGAATCCTCGCTAATATCTCCAAGAACTATATGGATCCATTCCATTGATTCTGGGTGACTTAAAGTCACGACTCTCCCAGCACATAGAAGGTGTGTTTTGTAATGCTCAAGCCAATCCATCTAGAGTATAATTACAAAACCCATATATTCAAATATGTGTAAGTCATAATAGAAAGAATTACCACTCAAAAGCAGTTAGACATCTTTACATTGCATCTTCAGAGTGGCGTATCACCGAATGGGCTTCGCAATCCTTAAGAAAGTGATAAGATAAACTACATCAAGGTTGAATCTATCCACTAATTCTTTTGATACGAATGAGTGTGATGCACCTTTATCAAATAGAACTCTAATATGTGAATCTTTGAATAGAATCACACCTTCTAGGACTGCAGGCTTCTTCCCTTTTCCCTGAGAGGTACTCCCAACTGTCTTAAGTGCATTAAGCTTTCCAGCTTTCCTTGGGCAAGCATTAACAAAATGTCCAACAGCTCTGCAATTCCTACACACTGGCAGAGATGGTGCTATGCGTGGTTGTATGCACTCCTTAGAGTAATGACCTTTCAACCCACAGTTGTAATACACCACGTAATCCTTGACTCGATTGTTGCCTTCTTTTTCATCTCTCTTAGCTTGCTTTGGTTGAAAGAATCTTGGCTTTTGATTCTTAAATGGAAATCTCCTTTTCTGGCCCAGAGTAATTTTGCCCCCAGGTTCTTCTTCTCCACTACAGCCTCTCTCTTCTTCTTCAAGCCTCAACGCAACATCTATAAGCTTCTCAAATGTGGTTTCCAATTAAAGGAGGGGTTTCCTTGGAGTTTTCCTCTGACCATAAACGAATTTCTAATTTTTCTTTAGCGGTGCCTTGATGAGCTTAATACCATAATTTGATAAGGATTCAAATTCTACAACAGATATAGTTCACTGCTTCAAGTCTATAAACTTACAAGTCAAACTACCTTCTCAGCTTCTGGAAGAAACTTCCTCTCAAATCGGGCTCTTGAAATCTTCCCAAGTCAGCTCTGACTCATCCATCTCTACTATCAAAAGCTAGTACCGGTCCAATTCCCTTTCCTAAAGCTGGCTAAAAGCAACTTGGACCTTCTACTGGTTAGTGATGCCCATACATGTGAAGATGAATTCACTCCCTCTATGCCCTTGAAGGACTTTCCTCCAAGTTTAGCGTAGTCGCTACATAGTCAGGAAAAATCAAATCAAGGAGTGGGGGAACTCGGTGTGCTGGAAGAATTCGACTACTGAATTCTCCTCACTAATTCTATAAGCTACTTGTAGTCATATAGATTCCTCCAAATCCACTTGACAGACCTATATCTGCTCGACCTGCACAAGGACCAGCCATACCTCACTTCAGCACTTGAGTGAGATATAGGTTCAGGATATCCAAAAAAAGAAAATATATATTAAATCACACAAATAACAAAACGCACCCTATTGAATACACCTTGTAATCACAATGTATACCTAGATAATATTTAGGTTATCTACCGAATACCCAAGGGACAATGTTATTACCTTAGATATTGGTTTTGATGATAACAACTATAGGACATTATATAAAATATATATATAAATGTTTTATCAAGATATATATAGTATATAGTGCAGTATATTAGACATGTATTGATTAAGAAGACTGTACAATATTAAGATGCTAATATAAAGAGTAAATTCAAGATGTGGATATAAAGTTTCAAGAGTTCAAGTATAAAAACTCATAAGTATTAAAGAGTTCAAGGTTTCAATATATTCCTTATAATTTATAGAGTCATAGAATTTATATTAAAACCTTGATAGCACTTTCTTGATCTCTCTTACCTTCTCTAATTTTGTTTTAAATTGTTTTCCAAAAATTCTATTTGTAAAATAACCATTTCAACATATTTCCAAAATGATTTTCAAATCTCTTATACGTATAAAGATATTATTTTAGTATTTTTTAAGCACATATATATATTGAATTATTGTTTATACTTTAATAATTTATAACTAAATTGATTTTATATATATTGTTTACATTATATTAAATATTCTTATTAAACCTTTCAAAATTATTTTATAAAGTTTTAATATGATTCAAATATTTATAAACTATGTTTAAATGTTATTACAAAGTTTCAAAATATTTTGCAAAACTTAATATTTTCAAAACAATTTTTATTAAGTAGTTTTTCAAAATACAAAAGGATATGTCGACATATCCTTTGCAAGTATGTCGACATAGTAGTCGTATTTCTCAAAATTCAAATTTGAATGGAAGTGTCTTTTTGTAGTATCTCTTTGCGAACGGACATGACCGTTGTTTCCCTATATATATCAGTCTTGTAACGACCCGTATTTTTAACTATTTTACATTATTAAATTTAATATAATTTTTGAATAAGAATTGTTAAAAATAAAAATCAATAATTTATTAATGTAATTTATTAGTGATGAACTTAGATAAAATTTTAAATAACAAAATTCAATATGAGAAAAGATGATAACTTATATTAGAAAGTAAATTAAATAATATTAAATTGTAAGTAATTGATAACAGAAATTGAACTGATCAATGTTAAGTAAATAAAGAGTCGAATGAATGTTCATATAAAAGTAAAAGCATGATTTATTTATATGAAATTATATGTAGTGAATGTGTTTATAATCTATAACTGGATTTGAATAATGAATGTTGAATTATTTAGATAAAAATAAAATAATTGTTTGATAAAATTCATCTGAAAATCTAATATTGGAATTCATCGTAATTGAATTATCCAAGGGCTTTGATTTATGAAGTGTAATCTTTGTATTTAGTGTAAGAACTTTTGTTGTTCTATATTTGAACGAACATTTTATTTTAAAAGAGAATTTGTTTATGAATTTAAATGTAAGAGCATTGGTTGTATAAATTTTAAAAAAATATTTTTATTTACAAGATGGTTTAAGATAAAATTTGAATTTGAAATATTTAGTTGATTTTAAATATTGAAAGGTTAATTTCATAAGTTAAATAACTTATATTTTAACATAGTGATTTATTTGACAATTTAATTGTTAAATTTAAAGTTTGAAATTGTTAAATAACTGAATCTTGAATTTAATATGAATGGAAATGATTTCAATGGTTGATTTAAATTTTATTTAGATAGGAATGAAAATTGTTAACTTTTAAATTTGAATTTAAAAGTGATTAAATTAATTTTGAAAATAGCTTGATTTAATTAACGTGTAAAAATAGTTTTTTTGGGCACTATCTCTGATTTCGACGAAACCAGTTTCATCGGATCCGTAATAGTTAATTATAATAGGATTTCAAGTTTCGTAGCGATCAGACTTATCATTTGGTCGTGCGAGCTTGAAACGTGTAAAAATCAATTAAATGAATTTTATTAAAAATAATTAGGTTTTGAAAAGCTATCTTCTGAATATGATGGAATTAGCTCTCGATGCATATTCCATTGTATTTGAAATAGGAGTATAATATATAGAACGCCAGGTGGCACGCGTTGTTTGGAGTTCGGGAATTTCATGGATGAATAATGTCGCGAGATTTTCTATATAAAACCATCAATTTTATTTATTTGCAAAACCCTAGTCTAAGAAGCTTCAATCGTTCCTTTTATCTCTTCAATGGCCGAAATTTCTATGCGTTCTTCCTCGTTTTCTCCCAATCTGCTCACAATCTCGACTCGGCTTCAACACGAAAGTTGTAGGGCTCGATCTCCTCTACAAGATCTACGGTTGGATCGAGTCGATGTCGCTCGAATTCGCCAGAATCGAGATATTTAGGGTGGGCGTTTTCCTTGAATTATGCATAGATTGCGGAGGCGACGTGGTCGCAGGTGGTGGTGGAGCTCGGAGAGGTAATTGCGACGATGGGCTTAGATCGGGGTCCGGTGGGGTTTTGTGGCACGTGCGCTGAAGCTTTTGACCGCGTATGGGTTTCTCGACTGTGACGAAGATGAGGGGGAGAGATGATGGAAGCGGTTAGATTAATTTAAATTTTAGTTAATTAAGTTGTTAATTATAATTTATATTCAAATGTTTAAAAATTCATAACTTTTTCATACGAGGTCTGATTCGAGCGAAACAAGTCGCGTTGGTTCGTATCGCCGAGCACTACGACATGGAGTTGAATTGAAGTTTATTTGACAGTGAAAAATTTTCAGTTTCGAATAAAGTTGAGTGTTTTAAACGCTCACAAAGCACTAAATATTATTATGATTAGCTAAATCGAAATCATGGAGTGATTTATATCTATTGATTGAATTAGATGAATTTTAATTGGTTGACAATTGAGATCGACATTTAAATTTGATTGATAAATTTGATATTAAATTGATAGGGTAAATTGACAGTTAAAATTGATAGGAATTTGATTGTTAAATGTGTAGTTGGAATTGATGATAAATGTCACATTCAAATGTAATAGAAAAATTTGAAAATTTATACACTTATTAGATCGACATCTAATTTGACATTTAAATCGATATTGGACTACATATCACCTTTAGTTAAACACCCTGACACTGATAATTATTGATTGTTGTGTGATATGGTTGAATTGGTTGATTTGGATGTTAACTCATATTGTGATCGATGATATTGTAGATTTGCTATATGTTGCTGGTTGTTTTGATATTTTCGTGTTATCATGCAGTTATTATCACTATTGATATGATTGATCACCTGGACATTTAAGTTTGACATGGACTTTGGATATCCTATCTGATATGTGAATTTTGATGCATAGTTGACCGCTTTGGCAGAATTGTGATTTTGTGATTCTATCGTCGTTCGGCTAAAATTGAGTTTTATTTATTTAATTTTAAAAGGCTTTAAAATCTAACCTTTGGAAATTTATATATTACAGAGAATTTAATTTTGTGAATCGAATTAAATTTAGTTTCTGAAATTAACCTAAATTTCATTTATAAAATTTAAATTCTATTTTTTTATAATATATATTTTTCAGAAAAGAGCAATAAAAGGGTTTGAAAATCGTTCTATTACTTTAATAAATAAAAAGGAAATGTTATAAGAAGGCCGATGTTTGAAATCCAACCATTAAATGATTTTGATACCTTTGAATTGGATTATTTTAAAATTCGAGTTTGGAAATGTTGGAATTCAAATTTGTTAAAAGAATTTGTGTAAAGAATTTAATTTGAAATTTCGAAGTTATAATAGATATATGTTTTGAATTATGGAAATTGGATTACTTTAAAGATTTGAATCAAAAAAAATTCAAACATTGAAGTTAAATTGATTTAAGTGATTTAAATCGGTGTATTGAGATTAGATTCGAATTTATATAAACTAAAATGGTTTTGAAATGAGATTTGAATTAAAATTCGAGCCATTAAATTAAATCATTTAAACCAAAATTGAAATTTATTTAAATTGAAATCGAAATTGAAAACGAATGGAATTGAATTCAAAAGGAATTGAATTGAAACATTGGGAATTCAATTCATGTGTTGGAATTTGGATCTGAGTCTAGATTTGTTGGAAATGGAAAGAAACAGTTCATTTAGAAACTATATTTCTCCCGATTTTAATTTGACTTACATGAGGATTTTTAGTCCTGACTCGAGTGTTTTGTTTTTCATTACGCTCGAGTCAGACCGAGTTTTTCAGTTATCGAAGACAGTTATTCTGGAGGACAAAGATTTGGTATATCATGTCTACTAGTATTTATTCCGCTGCACTATTTCATTTTGTCTATTAAACTGTATAACTCTGATAGAATTGTATAACTCTAATTTATGTTGAAAAATTGAATTGAGTATATATATTACAACAGCTTCATGAACTGTTTATGTGATTATTGTATTTTATCGTTCCGCTATGAAATTTTGTTATTGTTTTCTTCTTTCCTTCTATTTCTTTGAAATAAACTCATTAATAATCTATCTTTTAAATGGGTTGAGTTAGACATGTGTGGTTTATTGTCGACTTGAACTTCCAAAAAGGTGTGTCTTCACAGTTGGTATCAGAGCTTAGATTTAGCGTATACCTAAACCTGTAGGATAAGCTCGCTGAGTGTATATTCATATATAAGAGAGCGTATTTGTTAGTGATATAAAAATATTTTGAAATTAATAAATAAAATGATTTTAACCTAGATTATATAGAGAATATAAAAGAATGAATTCTATGAACTGATAAAATCATTCGTGATTGTTTGGTGATGATTGGATGTAATCTCTTTGTTGGTTGATTGATCGATTGATATGGTTGTGCATATTATCATTTATTGATTAGTTAGTTGTGCTCGGCCAGTTTATGAGCATTGGACTTTTGTTGTTCGTTTTCGAATAGTGCATAACCAGTTGTAAGTAATTTACCTTTTCACGCATGGGAAGGGTAGAAATTGTAATCTTATGGGAATGTTGAAACGAACACCTTGTGAATTAAGTTTCACAATTTGACTATAAGGCATTTGGCGACAATGTAGGGTTAAAATTGATTGTTTAGATAAAAGTTATTTATTTTAATCCAAATGAAGTATTATGATTTTTGAAATGAATACTATAAGATAATGACTCATACGAATATGATTTATGACTAAAAAGAAATTCAAACTAGAAATTCGAGAGTTTGAATTCCTGAGGTTTTTGAAATTGATATTTAAGATTCTAAAAATATATAATAGTGTAATTTAAAAGTAATTTCCGAATAGAAATGTTTATAAATGATTTCAAATGATGTCAAAAGGGGGATTTTCAAAAGATTTAAAAAGAAATGAAAGTCTGAAACTCACTTTTGTCGTTGAAAAATAAATTTTGGTGATGACTGCAGCATCGTCGGCTTTCATTTCGAGTTTCAAAGTGGGGAAGGCCACTTTAGTAGCTTTGCCATTCGATTTATTAAGGAAATTGATTTGATTCAAATCCCTGAAGTATGAGTTGATATTCGAAAGAAATATGTATATATTTATTTCAAACGATTTGAAATAAAAACCCAGTGTTCTATTCTCGAGTTTCTATTGAATAATATTTTTAATACATATATCCTATGCATTAGGATTGGTTGATTGATTGATTGTGCATCTTGTGAGATGATTGATTGCTGACTTCCAATTTTGAATTGGAATTTGATTTTTCTGACTATTTTGAATAGGCGAACACTCCCAAATTGAGAATTAATTTTCAAAGCTAAGTATTTTGGATAGTATATAAAGTCTAGTTTTGAAAAATTAAAATAAAGACTAATAGAAGTTGAACAAGTTTTAAAAAGCTAAATATTTTGATTAGTAAATTGTATAAGTTTATTTTGAATTATACAAGTGTGAATTTTAGTTTTGAGATGTTTTTAAATGAAAAGAGTTTTAAGAAATGTTTTGAAAATAGTAAATATTTATAAAAACTTATTTTGGCAAATTGATTTTGTGTAAGCAGGCCTGACTTTGTATGAATATGAAAATAGTTTTGAAAGGTATATAATGGAATTTGTTTTGAGAAACATTTTGAACCTAGTAATTGTTTTATAATAAAAGATTTTGAAAATTATTTGATTTGTAAAGAAATTGATTTTATCTGAATTTGATATAAATATAAAATTAAAGTTGTGAAAAACTATTGATTTGAAATTTGGAAATTTTTGAGTTTGAATGATATTCGATTTGAAAGAGAAAAATGATTGTTGAGATTGTAAAGACCCATAATTTTACCACTTTGAAAATCGAATATTTAATTAATTTAAGTTAAATGAACTTGTTTTAATTAGTTAAAGATGATAAGAAATTTATTTTCAAGTTTTGTTTACATAAATAAATAGTTTGAATTAAAAACTGAAAATATGACCGAAAATTGGATCCCGAAATCTCAACGGTTTGATAAATGGAAATTGTTTTAAGTTGTTGCAACATTGTTTGTAAATGCACACACGTACACATACATGCACATATGTATCACAATTAGTCAAATCAAAGCTAAAGAAAATATCTAAGATATTTTTACAAAAAGTAAGTGAAAAAGGTAACATCTAATCACCACTAAAACATGGAAAGCAAACATCAAATCCACCATTAATGAATGTCATGCTTAAGATATTTTTGTAATATGTCTTATCACATTACATCTCATTAATGCATGCACTTGAGTGTGGTGACTAGTATTTGATGTTGAAGTGATGTGGTGTAAGAGATATTTTGATAATATCTAAGGGTAATTTAGTAATTTGCCATATTTTCCTAAGGCTATAAATAAGACCCTAAGGCTTCACAAATTCACACATCTCATTCCATCTTCTTCTTCTTCTTCACCTCTACTTTAATGGCTTCCATCATCTCCATCCTCTCATCCATAGGCGGAGCCATCTAGAAGCAATAATCTAAGTGATCGTGAGCTAAAAGTTCGAGTTAGCAAAGCTATAGCCAATTTTTAGCTAGTCGTCTAAACCCGAGGTGAGTAAACTCCTAGACAATCGTATTATATGCTATTGGATGTTATATATGTTTGATTATGATTATTGATGATGGTTGTTTAATATGAATGTTGAATATATATGCAAGTCATGGAAATACACATCGATAAGCACAAAGGAAATCACTTTCCTTTATTTAATGAATTAGTGTATATGGAATGTTAAACCTCTTTAAAATAGTTTAAAAATATGAAATAAATTCTAAAAATATTTTAAAATGTTTTAAAAGTGATTTGAGTTATAAAAATAAGTTTCTAAATGATAAAAAAAGTTGTTTTGATCAATATAGCTTAAAAAGCACTTTCCGCAACACTTTTCTATAACTTTTGAAATGTAGTTTTAAACGCAACCGTTTATTTCCATATCTTTTGTAAATATTTTCAAATGATTAATAAAGTATTTTAAATATGATTTGAAGGATTTATGGAATGATTAAATATTAAATGATTTAGAGTCGATCAAATTTCTTGACCGCCTTATGGTTGTCAAAGAGGTGGTGTCTAGGCTTGAGTTTGAAAAACCAATTTCCTGCTCTCCCTAGCTATCCGGACTGGCCCGATGGATGAGATAGTAAATTTGATTTACTCGGATCAAAATTTTCCAAAGTTAAAGGATATAATTCTCCAAATATAAATAACTTGAATTTTATGGAGATAATCTTCTTGTACTCGGTGTGAAAGCCTGAAGAGGAAACTCATATTATTCATGGAATTTAAAGGGTGCTTTCACCGTTATTCCGCTCATAGTATTTGTTGAATATGGGAATTGATATTGAGTAGAATTAGATGATTTCTATAGATTCTGCTCACTTAACATTTACTAGTTTCGGATTAACATCCTAGATAACATGCTTTTAACCGAATTAAAATTATGAGTTTTGAATTAGGAAATCTTTGTTAAGATTTAAATGAAATGAATTGGAAATATTTTTCTAAGTAAGATATGAAAGGGTTTGGAATTATTCCACGATTTAAAAAGGTTTAAATCAACCAAAAGGATTTGATAAATGAGGCTTGATGATTCCATATACTCTGAAAAAGATAAAGAAATATTTCAATAAATATATCTCTAAGATATATCTATGAATAAATAGAAATATGAATTAAATTGAATGATGATTGATAATCACATATGAACTTAACATCTTTTTAATCGATGATTGAGTCGGAGGAACCAGGGTCGGATTTGGGTAATTCCTATTCGAAGACCACTTCGAACCAATTTGCATGTTCAGAGTGAAGACATGGATATGGTATTTAGAATTTTCGTATTGAAGGAGTACTTGTTGATTATTTGGGGATAAACTCCCAATATACATATAGTAGAAGTAGTCTCTTCGTTATGAAATATCCAATGCAAGGACTAATAGCTACTAATCCTAGGAGTAACTCCCGACAGGATGAGGTAGGAGAGTGCCTTTGGTTTGTCCTGTTCCTAGACAATTTGCATGGACGAATGTCTGACGTTGCAATTGTAATTACATTGGTGATCTCTATGAACGTATCATCTTATTGGTGGTAGAGAAGGCAACTTCTCTTAGCTTAACACCCTTTCCTGAGACATACGAGCTCAGGAGTTATATTTTTGTAGAAATTAGTTCTGTGATTATGGATTGGCAATGTGGCATTCAAAGTGGAATGTGCTATGAGTAAGGTAATCGTTACCTCGAGCCTCACCATCCGAAAATGACAAAAACAGGGTAGATGCGGCAGAGCTAAGTGGGTCGCTCCCATTAGGGTATAGTCATCACCTTTCTAGATATATTTATTCCCGCTATGACGTCGGGTTTTTAATTAACGTGGTGTATGCAAAGAGAGCTCTCGGGTAGGTCGGGAACAACCGGCGTTATGACATATTCGGTACTATCTATGGTATAGGTAGGTTGGTCCTGTGTTGGTAGAGGTTGGAGCCTCAGGTGCATTTTTTTAGAGATGTACTATCGGAAGGTAGTCCTTTACATTGTCGTTATATGGAAATCCATTCTCCAATAAGTGCCTTTGGATTTGATTATAGAGCCTAGTATGCTGAAATTCAATAATGTAACAATTTCGGCAAAGATTATGTATACTTACTTGAAAAGTGTTTTCAAAAGAATGTCATTAAAACTAATATCCACATATTCTGCATAGCAAATGTTTTGGTTATCATAAGGAAAAAACCCGTTACATGTTTATGTGCGGCGTGGTCTTATGAGATACCTTTTGTTTTCAAACATCGTATTTTGAGTTTCTCACACCAGTCCCATGACTGACCCGGAGTTTATTTTATTTTCCCCTTAAACTCTGGGTGCCCTATTTTCCTGGGCAGCCAACAAGTTAGGTAAGCTTGGAGCATTTTTGAATGGAGCATAGAGCATTTTGGGTCTTTTGTTGAAGTCATCTGTCACTTTTCGCTGTGTCTGTATTATGTATTAGTATCTACCAGCACTGTAAGGATAGGTCGTTATAACTATCCTAGCTGGTTACCTGTCGTAACTTTGATGGAACAATTTGAAGTAATTGTATGTACTACTCATATGTATAATTATGTGTTGAATACGATGTGAGGTTCTATTATTGTCCATTTTCTATATTTATTTCTTTACCTCGTGATAATCTGCCTCTCCGGCACTTGGATTTACGGCACATGAATACCGAGGATGTATTGGTGTTAATTTCTGAGGGTCAAGGAGGTGGGTCGTCATAGAGACAGTATATGGATTTGAAACTGAACCGATATTTGAAAATGGATTGATTTCGAAGACCTTTGACTCTATATAAATAATTGATTTGAAAGTTTTCGACTCTTATATGAAAATGGCTTGTATAAGTATGAAGTTATTTCGAAAACTATTGATTTTGAAAGGTATTTGATTTGAAAAGCGATAATCTTATATATAACGGAATTTATATAAGAATGATATGATATATTTGAGACTATTGATTTTGGAAAGTACTCGACTTGTAATGAAATCTCGTATATAATGGAATTTATATAAGTGTGATATTTGAAGTTATGATTTGGAAAGGCTACTATATATGGTATGCTATATTTTGAAGTAAAAGGTATGGAGAAGTACCCTCCGTGAAGAAGTGTACTATGATATGCTTCGAACCTAGATGGACTTGGGAAATCCAGAAATGGATTCGATCGAAAAAAAACCTTAATATACTTGGGTGAATTCGGAAATGGATTCGAACCGATATGGTTGTCCAGACTTAAAATAATGCGTTCCTCGAAAAAAATTTCAAGGTAGATGATCCTTTAGTTTACCCAATGGAGGCGTTTTCAATCCTGGGATCTGTTGTTCATGGATCATCCGGGAAGGAAGTGCATCCATTGCGTAAATCATTGAATCAGCAGCGTACCACTGCAGCAGGGGTCGATGGTCACTTGTTTACGAAATGGCTATGATATTTTTCTAGAATCCGAAAGGTAGAAGGATCTTCTGGAAGGTTTTGTGTCCATTGCGTAAACAATGGATTAGCAGCAGGCCACTGCTATCGTAACATCATCATTTAACATTGGATTTTTGAGCGGTACTTTCCATATCTGTTTTAAAGGTTTTAAAAGTATTTTCACTATGTGTTGAGATGGGTCTACTAATTACTTAGAGATTTCTAGTCTTGCGTCTGATCAACGTATTACTAGATTCTGTAAGAACGAGGATAAACTTGTCGAAACATCAAGTTATCAAAAGTATTTTCAATATAAAATTATTTCGATATAAAAGTATTTTGTTATAAAAGAATTTTTAAACCAAGAAAATTTTCAAACACTTAAGAATTGAATATAGAAACCACTTGGATTATCTATTGGTGTAATTAAGAAACCAATGGAATAAATAAGTAAGTTGTATATAGACCATTCTATTAGCATTTACAGTTTTGATCCAGATTTGAATACACGATTTTAAGGTAATTCGCACCTGTCCGATTTAGGATTGTTCGCTCGGTTCTCGACGACGAACACTGGTGTGGATTTTTGATATGAACCTGGAGTTCTTTATCATAGTTTATTACTACGTAAGGAGCATGGAAGTTTCTAATCAAGAAATCGGATTAGATTCTTCACTAGAGTAGTCGGGTTACCAATACTAGTTCAGAAAATAAAATTGCGTATTCGAGTAAGAGATCGAAATTGTTATACGTACAAATGGCATATTTATATCATATTTATGTTGTATGGATTTTAATAAAATGATTGTATAATATGATTGTTTCTTGCTTAGGATTGCTATGTTGTTTTGGTTGCATGTAGTTTTATGTTTTATAATAAATGTGAATGAAATAGATATGAATTAATTGGATGGATATTATTTGTTGGATGATTTCTTTTGTTGTAAATCATCGTTATCACCGTTTTGGGTGCATGTGATTGTTATGTTGTATATTGATGCTTATGCTTATGATTTAGATTTAGAATTCATGTTATATAGTTCTATCAAACTCATGCATGCTTTATATATCTTTTTATAAGCAACTAATATTCATATTAAGTTAAGATAGGTACATTTGAAGCCCATTCGGACGTATATGCGTTTCGCTTTAATATGAGCGAACTCGCTCATATTAATAATAATAAGGTACATATCTCGTATTACATACCATACTTTTATATTTTTCCCTACGAGATGCCTCATCATTGAGATGCAATGTATATTTGTTATATATATGTGTGTGTATTGTAAATTTTTACGATTGAGCCGCGCAAAAGGAGACGCTGCCGAAATTTTCCATAAATTCGGGTGTTAGAAAATTTTGAGATCTTTTTTATTTTATAACTGGTTTTACAAATAAGCTAATATCAAAGTGACATAGTAAAAGCATAGTAAAGGTTTTGCAAATAATATTTTTATGTTTTATATGTTGATTATTTTGAGAAAAAATATACCGTATGTTATTCCTTACTTGGTTCCTTTTCGAGGACGAAAAGTTTTGAGTGGGGGAGATTGTAACGACTCGTACTTTTAACTATTTTAAATTATTAAATTTAATATAATTTTTGAATAAGAATGATTAAAAAATAAAAATCAATGATTTATTAATGTAATTATTGGTTATGAACTTAGATAAAAATTTAAATAACAAATCAATATGAGAAAAGATGATAACTTATATTAGAAAGTAAATTAAATAATATTAAATTGTAAGTACTGATAACAGAAATTGAAATGATCAATGTTAAGTAAATAAAGAGTCGAATGAATGTTCATTTAAAAGTAAAAGCATAAATTTATTTATATGAAATTCTATGTAGTGAATGTGTTTATAATCTATAGCTGGAAATGAATAATGAATGTTGAATTATTTAGATAAAAATAAAATAATTGTTTGATAACTAAAACTCATCTGAAATTCTAATATTGGAATTCATCGTAAATGAATTATCCAAGGGCTTTGATTTATGAAGTGTAATATTTGTATTTAGTGTAAGAGCTTTTGTTGTTCTATATTTGAACGAACATTTTATTTTAAAAGAGAATTTGTTTATGAATTTAAATGTATGAGCATTGGTTGTATAAATTTTGAAAAAACATTTTTATTTACAAGATAATTTCAAATAAAATTTGAATTTGGAATATTTAGTTGATTTTAAATATTGAAAGGTTATTCTCATAAGTTAAAGAACTTATCTTTTAAGATAGTGATTTATTTGACAATTTAATTGTTAAATTTAAACTTTGAAATTGTTAAATAACTGAATCTTGAATTTAATATGGAGGGAAATGATTTCAATAGTTGATTTAAAATTTATTTAGACAGGAATGAAAATTGTTAACTTTTAAATTTGAATTTAAAAGTGATTAAATTGATTTTGAAAATAGCTTGTTTTAATTAACGTGTAAATATAGTTTTTTTGGGCATTGTCTCGAATTTCGACGAAACTAGTTTCATCGTATCCGTAATAGTAAATTATTATAGGATTTTAAGTTTCGTAGCGATTGGACTTATCGTTTGGTCGTGCGAGCTTGAAAAGCGTAGAAATCAATTAAAGGAATTTTATTAAAAATAATTTGGTTTTGAAAAGCTATCTTCTGAATATGATGGAATTGGCTCTCGATGCATATTCCATTGTGTTTGAAATAGGGGTATAATATATAGAATGCCAGGCGGCACACGTCGTTTGGAGCTCGGGAATTTCGTGGATGAATAGGGCCGCGAGATTTTCTACATAAGGCCATCATTTTTATTCATTTGCAAAACCCTAGTCTAAGAAGCTTCAGCCGTTCCTTTTTTCTCTTCAATGGCCGAAATATCTTTGCTTTCTTCCTCATTTTCTCCCAATCAGCTCACAATCTCGACTCGGCTTTAACACGAAAGTTGTAGGGCTCGATCTCCTCTACAAGATCAATGGTTGGATCGAGTCGTTGTCGCTCGAATTTGCCAGAATCGAGATATTTAAGCCTGGCGTTTTTCCTCAAGTTGTGCGCAGATTGCGGCGGTGGAGGCGACTTGGTCGCAGGCGGGGGTGGAGCTCGGAGTGGCGGTTGCGGCGGTGGGCTCGGATCGTGGTCCGGTGGGGTCTGGTGGTACGCGCATCGAAGCTTTTGACCGCGTATGGGTTTCTCGGCTGTGACGATGATGAGGCAGAGATATGAAGGAAGCAGTTAGATTAATTTAAATTTAGTTAATTATGTTGTTAATTATATTCAAATATTTAAAAATTCGTAACATTTTCATACGAGGTCCGATTCGAGCGAAACAAGTCGCGTTGGGTTCGTATCTACGAGGACTACGATATGGAGTTGAATAGAAGTTTATTTGACACTGAAAAATTTTCAGTTTTGAATAAAGGTGAGTGTTTTAAACGCTCCCAAAGTACTAAATATTCTTATGATTAGCTAAATCGAAATCATGGAGTGATTTATATCTATTGATTGAATTGGCTGAATTTGAATTGATTGACGGTTGAGAGCGATATATAAATTTGATTGATAAATTTGATATTAAATTGATAAGGTAAATTGACAGTTAAAATTGATAGGAATTTGACTGTTAAATGTATAGTTGGAATTGATGATCGATGTAATAGAAAATTTTGACAATTTATATACTTATTAGATCGACATCTAAATTTGATATTTAAATCGATATTAGATTGCATGTCACCTTTAGTTAAACATCCCGACACTAATAATTATTGATAGTTGTGTGAAATGGTTGAATTGGTTGATTTGGATATTTACTCGTATTGTGATCGATGATATTGTGGATTTGCTGTATATTGCTAGTTGTTTTGATATTTCTGTGTTATCATGCAGTTATTACCACTATTGATATGATTGATCACCTGGACATTTAAATTTGATATGGATGTTGAATATCTTATCTGATATGCTAATTTTGATGCATAGTTGACTGCTTTGGCAGAATTGTGATTTTGTGATTCTATCGCCGTTCGACGAAAATTGATTTTTAATTATTTAATTTTAAAAGGCTTTAAAACCTAACCTTTAGAAATTTATATATTATAAAGAATTTAATTTTGTGAATCAAATTAAATTTAGTTTATGAAATTAACTTGAATTTCATTAATAAAATTTAAATTCTAATTTTTTTTATAATATATATTTTTCCTAAAAGAGCAATAAAAGGGTTTGAAATTTTTTCTATAACATCAATAAATAAGAAGGAAATGCTATAAGAAGGCCGATGTTTGGAATCCAACCATTAAATGATTTTGATACGTTTGAATTGGATTATTTTAAAATTTGAGCTTTGGAAATGTTGGAATTCAAATTTGTTAAAGAATTTGTGTAAAGAATTCAATTTGAAATTTCGAAGTTATAATAGATATATGTTTTGAAATATGGAAATTGGATTATTTTAAAATTTTGAATCAAAAAAAATTTGAACATTGAAGTTAAACTGATTTAAGTGATTTAAATCGGTGTATTGAGATTAGACTCGAATTTATTTAAACTGAAATGGTTTTGAAATAAGATTTGAATTAAAACTCGAGCCACTAATTAAATCCTTTAAACCAAAATTGAAATTTATTAAAATTGAAATTGAATGGAATTGAATTTGAAAGGAATTGAATTGAAACATTGGGAATTCAATTCATTTGTTGGAATTTGGATCAGAGTCCAGATTTGTTGGAAATTGAAAGAAACGGTTCATTTTGGAATTATATTTCTCCTGATTTTGATTTGACTTACATAAGTGATTTTAGTCCTGACTCGAGTGTTTTTTTTCATTATGCTCGGGTCAGATCAAGATCTTTAGTTATAGAAGACGGTTATTTTTTAGGACGAAGATGAAGATTTGGTATATCATGTCTACTAGTATTTATTCTGCTGTGTTATTTCATTTTGTCTATTAAAATGTATAACTCTGATACCATTGTATAATTCTGATTTAAGTTAAAAAATTGAATTGAGTATATATATTGTAACAGCTTCATGAACTGTTTATGTGATTATTGTATTTTATCGTTCTGCTGCAGGATTCTGTTATTGTTTTCTTCTTTCCTTCTATTTCTTTGAAATAAACCCATTGATAATCTAGCTTTTAAACGGGTTGAGTTGGACATGTGTGGTTTATTGTCGACTGAATTGTTCAAAAACGTGGGTCGTCACAAGTCTTCCAAACGAATTTTTAACAACTACTTTCTTGTTTTTCTCTCCATTTTTCACTCTCCTGATTTCTAAAGCAATTTCTATCGAAAATCTGTCGAAATCCAACCAGAATCAAATTCAATCATTACTAGTTTGATTCTCTTTCATATACTGTCTGATTTCTCTCATCTTTCTCAAGATCAAATGCTATTCAAGAGTTGTAGGATCAATTATAATCAAGATCAAAGATCTGAGTCTATAAACTCAATCAAATCACATTCTTGTACTCTATGGTGTGCTAGGTATCCTTGAAATCCAAGTAGGTGTGATTGTAACCTGATTAAATCAATTAGTTGTGTTTAATAGCCTGTAAATCTAGTGGGTATGCTTGTGGCCCGAAAATGAAGCGACTCTACCCAGAGGCTAGGATTCTGGAGGGTGTATCTCGTAGCCTTGAAATCGAGATTGCATTTGCATTTATTAGTTGAAAAAAAATTGGTACAAGGAATTATACGGGACTGGATGTAGAGTAACTCCGAACCAGTACAAAATCCTGGTATGTTCTTTCCTTTTTTATTTTTACTACATTTACTTTTATGTGTATTTTGATTATGTGATTATTAATTCCAGCATTCTAAGTGAAATCTTAAAGAATTTGAATAATATTCATATAATCCATTAATCACTATTCACCACCCCCCCTCTAGTGTTAATTTAGCCTTAAGATCCGTATTCCACTGACTCACATTTGGTATTAGACCATTGGTTTCCGAAGTATTCATCATCTGATTGTTGAAAAAGTTTAAATGGCTACCAATACTGGTAATAGTACTGTTGGTAATATTGTTAATACACTTGTTAGTAACTCATTTGTTGAAGGATAATCCACTGCTAGATCTCCACTTTTTAATGGTAGTAATTACACATATTGATCATGTCAAATGAAAATTTATTTACAGTCAATTGGTTTAGACACTTGGAATATCACACAAACTGGGTACACTGAACCCGAGACAAATTTTGCATAGTGGACTGCTGACCAAAAAGCAGCTGCACCAAGTAACTCTACGGCTATGAATATATATTATTTTCTTCACTAGATAGAACTGAATTTAATAGAGTATCTATATATAAGTCTGCATTTGAAATTTGGAGAATTTTGTATGTTACACATGAAGGGACAAGTAAGGCAAACAGACCAAAATTTCTATATTAACAAACCAGTTTCAATTATTCGAAATGATTCCTAATGAGTCCATATCTAATATGTATAGTAAATTTCAAGATATAATACACTCACTTATTGGACTGAATAAAAGTTTTTCTGAAGTGGATCAAGTTAGGAAAATGCTCAATTCACTTACTTCTAAATGTGATCAAAAGACTCTTGCAATTGAAGAGGCTAATGACATTAGCACTCTAAAAATTGAAGAGTTAATTGGCAATTTAATGTCTTTTGAAGCACAAATGTGGGGCAGGAGAGAAAGCAAAGCAATAGAGAAGAAATCTACAGCTTTTAATGCAATGATGGATAATCTGGATTCAAACAGCGATGAAGATGAAGAAATTGCTTTCATAATAAGGAATTTCAGAAAATTTCTAAAATATAGAAAGATGAACAATTTCAAAAGAAATAACAACAAAAATCCAGGAAGTGGAAACAGAAATGGCATTAGATGTTAAAACTGCGATGATCCTGGTCAATTAAAACAAGACTGTCCGCATCCCCATTTTCAAAAGAAATAACAACAAAAATCCAGGAAGTGGAAATAGAAATGGCATTAGATGTTATAACTGCGATGACCCTGGTCAATTAAAACAAGACTGTCCGCATCCCGATAAACTGAAAACTACACTAAACACTGATTCATCCAGAAAACGGAGAAGAGACTATACTGCAACATTGGACGACTCAAATACATCCTCAAGTGATAATGAATCAGATATAGAAATTGCTAACATGTGCTCCACAGCAATACATAATTCAAAACAAAATGGTGAAATGGATCAGAAAAAGATACGCATTTAATACATCAAAGGTTTTTTTCTTGAATGAATATTTTCTTTTCTTTTGGTTGCTTTTTTGGTTGTTATGAATTCCTATAGATTAATAATAATATTGGTTGAATATTGTATGATTATATTTTAAATATTTTAATAATATAATAGTAATCTAAAATATTTAAAATAATTTCTAAAATATTCTTTCTGAAAATAGAATAACTATAAATAGATCTATATAATAAAATAGGAAATAGTTAAACAAAAATCACTTTTGAAAAATTCGACCTATATGTCGACATACCCCACGAGCTTATGTCGAAATATACGGTCAGAATTTCAGTTTCAAATTCAAAATTTGAATTTCCCTCCACCTTGTCACCAACTCCTATGTTTTGAAAAGTTTTCTTTTTACCAGAGAAATGTCATTTGATTCTCTATTTACTTACTTTATCTTCATCCATTCATTTCTCACTTTCATTTTCAAATTCAGAAATCATAAACTCTATTATCTCTTCAAACTATTCTTCAATGGCATGGAGCATGGAGCATTTTGGGTCTTTTGTTGAAGTCATCTATCACTTTTCACTATGTCTGTACTATGTATTAGTATCTACCAGCACTGTAAGGATGGGTCGTTATAACTATCCTAAATGGGTTAGTACCTATCGTAACTTTGATGGAACAATTTAGAGTAATTGCATGTACTACTCATATGTATAATTATGCGTTGAATACGATGCGAGATTCTATTATTGTCCATCTTCTATCTTTATTTCTTTACCCCATGATAATCTGCCTCTCCAGCACTTGGATTTACGACACGTGAATACCGAGGATGTATTAGTGTCAATTTCTAAGGGTCGAGGAGGTGGGTCGTCATAGATACCAAATGTAACGAACCGAATTTTTGACCCTAAAAATCGACACTAATTCGTCCAATGTATTATATGTCGAACATTCAAGTGCCAGAAATACCGATTTGTTAGGGTGAAAGAAGAAAACTACACAACACATAATCTTACAATGCAGCGAATAATATATAATACCACAATGATCTTTACAAAAAGGAAACATCTTTATTCATATATATAACATCGGAGTACACTAGACTTATCCTCAATTTGGACGGTTATAGAAACATATCCTTCATTGACAAATATACAGACTCTATAATACAGTGGAAGAAAATATACGTGAATATGTCTTGACTATCCAGCTCCTCTCTAACTCCAAAGCATCTAGCTAACTTGGGAAAAACATGTTCAGTCTGACCCGATCATTACATGGAATAACGCCCGGGTTAGTCTGCTAAACCAGCGTGAGTAAAACTCAGTAACAAGTAACAACCAAACTGATTTCTATATTTGAAAACTTTTCGCAACGGGTATCTCGTAAGACCATACCGCACAAAAAAAGGATGGGTTTTTACCTTACGATAACCAATATATTTTATATCAAAATCCAGTGATATTATCATAGTGTCTAGGTTTAAAGTAAATAGATAAAATAGCTGAAATGTTTGCATCTCACATTCCAACATACTAGAATCTACAACCAAAAACGTAAGGCACGTATTGGAGATTGGATTCCAACAATGGTAAGGTAAGGGACTACCTTCCAATGATACACCTCTAGAAAATGCACTAATGTTAACACAGAGCTGGCTGCTCCTTTAACATGGCAGACCGGATTAACTCACCCCCTTGACACCGAGGCCTT
Organism: Allium fistulosum; assembly: GCA_030737815.1. Taxonomy (NCBI): domain Eukaryota; kingdom Viridiplantae; phylum Streptophyta; class Magnoliopsida; order Asparagales; family Amaryllidaceae; genus Allium; species Allium fistulosum. The sequence goes on along the minus strand of CM060903.1, from coordinate 1,282,781,845 downwards.
ATACTACCATGGTGTTTATGCGCAAACCAACTCTGAAAGGGACATCTAGAATGGGGTGACTGCTCCTAATGATAGCTAACCACATAGCTCTGTTGCATGCCCTGTTTTTTCCATTCCTCTCGGTTGTGAGGCTTGAGGCTACACTTTCCCTTTCTGAATAGCAATCCATCTTGGAAGGCTAACACTGCCCTTTATGTATCAATGCAATGCCAGCATTCGTCCATACAAGTTCGTTCTGGGTCTGAACGAAACCGAAGGCACTAACTCTACTACATTCATTTTGCAATCACCCTCAAGATTAGTAGCAGTAGCCCTTGCACTTCAAAGGGCACCGTCTTCAATCATAATGAAGATGTCTTCCACTTGAACGTACATGTTGGTTCAGAGTGGTTTTCGGATATACAAATCCGATCCCGGTCTATCCGTACCAACAACCGATAATTTCCGGTTAACTCATTCCCGGTTCTTCTAGAAGTAAGTATCCGAGTTCTCACCATGGAACTCGAATTTACATTCATACTTCCTAAGTCAAATTAGGTCAAATTTGATGGTGGGTTATTTAACTATCAAATAACAACAACAAAATCTAGAGATTTAATTATGCAAAGTAATCACTAAGCCCTAAAACCATTTTTCATTTATTAAATCTCTTTTCCCAAACATTTATCAACATTCGTATACTTATTTATGAACTCTTGATAATTATTTAAAGCCGGTTATATAACTTCTTTATAAACTTTCAAACCTTGAGTAAAACTTCCCTTTATAGACATTCAAATCCATTTATAAAACCTTGTATAAACATTCAAAACCATTTCTAAAACTCCTTTTCTGAATACCCAAAATCATTTATAAAACTTCTCAAATAATTGTCAAATCATTCTTCAAAAACCTTGCTCAAAATAGAATAACTTTTAAGACCATTTCAAAAGAAAATGAAATATTTACTTTACAAAACCAAACGGAGGCTCAACGACTACAATGGATCATTAGATTTCGGTTTAACTTATCTAAATTATTTCATAGATACCGCAAAACATCAGATATGTAAAGGAGTTACACATAACATATAATCAATTATAGTAGATGTCCAAGTTACAAATATAGATACATTTATTATCGATGAAAAATGTACACATTGGGGTATATTCTATATGCTTAAGTTACCATGACCCGCTTATTGAAATTAACTTCCTTGTGTTTATCACGTTACCGATATTCAACATTTGTGCTAAACACAAGTCAACTTACTTCCTATAAAACGTGTCAACGTTTTATAATCACTGCTTTAATTCATTTGGCTACTTAATGGTCCAAACGAGAGATCCTTTGATTTAAAATCAATTAACCTTAAAAAGAAAACGGATTTAAAACATAACCGATTAAGTTTAAAAATAGTTCTGAAAAGATTAAAATATTTTTAGTTAGCTTAAACCCTAATCATATCTTAATTAAATCAAGATCAATTCATAATTAAACTTTAACTAACTTAAAGGACTTGGTTAAGTCCTAATTAACTTCCTAATGTATCTTAGTTAAGGTTTAAACAATTCATTATTAGTTAAACCCTAATTAATTAAAAATTATTAAATAATCACTTAATTAAATAATAATTAATTAAATAATTAACTTAATTAAATAATAATTAATCATTAAATTACTTCTTAACTTCATAAATCACTAATTAAAACTTTATTAATCACTAATTGGTCATTAATCTTCTTCAAGTGTTACTTAACCTCCAATCACTTACTTAATTACTAATTAATTGCTAATTACCTTTAACTATTTTGCTAAATAAATAAATTATTAAATAATCTAAACTTAATCTCTTTTTATGTTACTAATTAAGTTGGAAAACTTTTTCAAAACATTCCAAAAGAAAATATTTCAAAACAAAAATCGACAATTTTGTCGAACTGCGTCCATAGCGACTATTGCTATGAGCGTAGTTCGCTTAAACATACTTTAAGTGGAAACACTTGCTTATTCTTTCCTATTTCATGTTTAGAAAACATATTTTAAAGTTTTTGAGACTTAGAAACAAAGATAGAAACTTTAAAATAAGAAAACATGTTTTTGATTTCAAATCGGATCTCACATCCGTCGCAACATACAAAGTTGTTAACTTTGTTTCAACTCAACATACTTTGGTTCTTAGAACACAACCATACATCCATACTACCATACTTTTAACATCATAATGAAACACATATATAAGCATAAGGTTATACGCTTGCTAACTCGACAACATCACAGTCAAATCTCAAATTCAAACACCAAATGCAAACATCCATCAAATGACCATAGACCAGCATAACAACCATTCAATTTTCTCATCATATTATCACCACAACAACACATCATAATAAAGTCAAAAACTTTTCAAAAAAAATTATTTTCAGTCACCTTTATGCTAACTAACTTTGCCCGAACTTCGACTATAACTCGACAACGCCTCTACGCTCGACCCTAGCTAAATTTTTTTGAAACTTTAAAAGGGACTAAGGCCTTAGAATGGGTTTGACCGGAGGTGATTTGGCTTAGCTATGGCTTTGAGGAGTAGTGATGGCCTTGGTTTTTGGAATAGAGGATATCGAAATGAAAGTATAAGAAGTATAGAAGGTATGGAAGCAAGTTACAACACAAAAGCTAACCTTTTCTAATTTTTTGAACCATGGAAGCAATGTAATTTTTAGAAAAGAAGGTTTAGAAAAGAATAAAGTTGAAATGTAAATGAAAATGTGTGTGTGAGGGTGTGTATTTATAGGTGAAAGAAAGCAGAGAAATTACCATTTTATCCTTAGTTTAAAATATCATAACATGTCATTATTTCGATATGTCACATCACCACCTTCCTCCCCTTCATATGTCACATCTCCCCCCTCTCTAGTCACATCCCCTAAGTCATGATGGGTAACGATGATGGTACTTAAGGAATGATAAGAGATAATGATATGATTTAGTGTATATATATAAGTTATTATTTTAAAACCATGTCTTGTCACATCACTTGCTAAACATAATTAACATAAGAAAATACATAATTAAGTATATTATTATATGGTTAATTATCTCTTATATATGTGTACATACGGTGCACAAAGGCGAACAACGTTCCCGACAACTTTCGGTGTCGAAAAGTCGAAATTCCGGAAAACGTTATTCGGTCACATTTTCTATTATTCTACGAACTATCTATTTTGGTAAAAAAAGATTTAAAAACTATTTTACCATCATTATTAAATAATTATAATAGGTTTATTTGTTAATAAAAATCCATTTATTTAATATTTAAACTTAACTTGAATTTCCAAAGAAATATATAAAACCGATGATATCAAATATCGATTTCATAAATACATTTTATTTACCAAAAACAAAATAAGTTATTTTATTTCATAAACTTGTTTGAATACATATATTAATGTATGAATCCAGAGCCGTGCACGATCCTTATTGTTTAAAAGTAGTTTTATCGATAAAATGATTTCCAGTTATTTTATCGATATTTTACTTAGGACGATATTTAATATTTATCAATATTTTACCTAGGTAATTTGTTCATAATATTTTTCCCAACCAGAATAACTATTATTATTTATCACTTAAAACATGATTATTTCTTACTTTTAAACCCATATTTAAATATTCTTAAAATAAATATAATTTATTCAAGTGATAAATTTGCGGGTCGTTAAATGAATACTCAAGTCAGGCATATGAATTCACTCCAGATAGAAAATAGTTCATTGTCAACCTTATTCAGACGTCTGGGTTCTCTTCTCAAACATCTGAATTCTAATTCAGACTTCTGTTTCTAAATTCAAACATCTGTTAGAGTATTTATAAAAAGGTTAATTTATGGTTTAACCCGTGAGTTTATTAGGCTATTTTACCTTATTCGTACATATGGTTTTTATGTTCAGACATTTGATTGTTGCTTGAAGCTAAAAATAGTAAATTATGAACTTAATAGATTTGAATCGAGTGATCACCCCTTAGATTCTTAAAGTGATATCCTCTTTGATTAGGTCTTATTCGCTTCCAATCAGTCATTCCCCAACTATATTGTTCTCAAACCCAACCAATTCTATAAAGGAAACACTATTCTCGATGGAAGAGGTATGATCATTCAAATCAATATTTATATATTTGATTACTTGAACAATTGATCATTCAATCAAATTTGCCATAGTAGTGAGTAAGGGAACCCACCTTGAATTGAAGATCACTTAGCTTATAATCCTCCCTTGGTTCCCTCTTCTTGTCCTCTTTACAAATATTCTTCAATTCAATATAATGATCAACCTGCTTCTCTTGATTACTTGTTGTAGATTGTGGCCAAGAAGCTTTGATTTGATTTGAATAAATTTAAAGTGAATTTAACTTCAAATTTAGGGTGAAAGATTTTTGGTAAGATCGCAAATTTTCATACCTATAAAATGAAGGGATGGGGTTGTATTTATAGAGGTGGGTGAAACCTCTAGAATTTGAAAAGTTTGGAACCCCATTTCATGACAAAATTATTATTTATTTGGGTTTGGATCATAATTATTTGGGTTAAGTTAATTTTTAAACAATTCTTGTCTTATCTTTATTGTAGCGGCCCAAAATTCAGCCTTCGAAAATCGGCACCCGTACTTCACTAGTACTCAAAATGCCGTAGATTCAAACGCCGAATCTGGCTCACCGGAGCTTAATAACACCATTAAGTATAACAACATAGAGGAATAAAGAAACAGATGATATCACATACAATTCCAATGAATACAATATCCAGTATGATATTCAACAATGATAATAATATGATACAACAATATCAGAGATACAAGAAATAGCAACGGAAAGAAAAGATAACATCAGCAGCGGAACAATATCAATAGAAGTGATAACTCCAAAATGACCTTCAGACAAGGATGAATCCACAATTCCAGGATAAGCAACTTCGATGAATGAACTCTAAATACTGAACTAGCTCCAGATAATCTACTAACCTGAATATCTGAAAAACCCAACTCTAGACTGCCCGTGTGGAAAAATTATGAGCACCCAGAGTTTAGGAAAGGAATAATAAACTCCGAGTCAGTTGTGGGACTGGTGTGAGTAACAAAAACAGTTTATCTTTAAACAAACCACAAAAGAATTTTAAACATTGAAACCCGCAATGCTTTTGGAAAATGAAACTACCATAAGACCTCCCACCACACACACAATGCAATCGCGGACTTGGAGGAGATTGCTTCTAATGATAGTCAAATATGCTTACTACGCAGACAAACTCTTTTGATATTATTATTAGTGCATAGTGTACAAAATCATTTCCAAAAATACAATATTAATCTTAGCCAGCATAGGTAACATTATATTATGCCTGCTATAGCTGCCGCCTGAGGAGACAGGTTATACAATTGCAATCGTAAAGGTTCGTATTGTTTCTTTGGATTTTCCAACAAATGGTCAGGCTAAGGAACTTCCTACTGCCACATGGGTACGCCTCTGGCTGGACGTCCCGAGAGACAACTACTCTCTGCCAACACAAGGTCGGGTTACCTCTGTAACTAGGTAACTCACGAATATGCCATTCCGCGGCCCTTTGGGACCTTTATCCGAGGCCTCGGTAACCAACATCACACATAATAAATAAAGTGTGTCCACAAGAGTAAGTATCTGGGCTCCATACCATGATACCACCCTTTTCCAGAAGGAAATGACATACCCTAAAGGGCGCGACCCTCATAACCTTGCCGCATCATTCCTGTTTCGACCATTTCCGGTCTGTGAGGTTCGATGAGGTCTCGTCCACAAAGCTACGCTTTTTCACAAAGCAATGCTTTGATCACAAATGATCAATAAATGATCACCACACAGCAACACGCAGCATGCCACATTACCAATTTGGGAGTATATCGCTGATAAGTTTCAACTACATAACCTCTGAGCTCGTAAGTCTCAGAGAAGGGTGTTAAGCTAAGAGAATAAATTCTCCGCCACCAAAACAGAAATGTATTTGAAAGAAATCAGCTTTATATCTCAAATTGTAATGTCAGACATGTAACCATACAAGTCTGTTCCGGGTTCGAACAGAACCGAAGGCACTTCCGAAGAAGCCCTTGCAATCCTTGCATTCACAATCCCGATCGAATTTCCCATCACTTAGGAAATCTCTATACCGGCGTGACTCAGTGCAGAGACAATCGATAGGTTATCCTATCGTTCTTGCAAATACCCGGTCTTCACCACCGGTCTTAAAATGCCATTTATATACGACGTATCAATATTCGGAATGGGTTATATGACACAAAGGTCCTCTCCCGGCTAAACCGAATAATGAGCGCGATATTTAAAAACATATGGATATTGGGATTTCCAGTTAAGTCACAACTTAAACCCAAACTTTCTTTTCAAATGGTTTAATAAATTACCATTTTCAAATCTTTAAACAAAAAGATTCATTTTAACAACCTTCAACGGTTTAAACAATTTCCACACTTTAATCTTTTAAACAAAAGATTCATTCACATATTTTCCAAATTAATTCCCATTTCAATTGGATTAACTCATTAAATCTTTAAAACAAAGATTTAACTTATAGCTTTCAAAACAATTCCATTTCAAATGGTTTAAACAAATCATCATTTTAAATCTGTTAAAAATAAACAGATTCAATTCATAGCTTTCAAAAAGAATTCATTCATAACTTTGGAAAACCATTTTTCAATTCAATCTTGAAATTCCTTTAATTAAATTGGGATTTCATTTCTTATATGAAAGCTTTTATCATTTGAAAACAAACAGTTTTCATTTCGGAAATCTGATTCATTTATACGAGTTAGAGCCTTTGGGTTAAATTCAAATTCTCAAAACTATATTTTAAAATGGTTTAACTTCATATAAACACATTTATAACATCTTTAATCGTAATTTCCAAACATAGAATTCAATTCTAAATTTTGAATTCAAATTCAAATTGAATTATTTAAATTGGAAATTTTACCAAGTTATTCAAAATAACTTTTATCTTAAAACTCCTTTTCAAAAGCTTTAACCTTTAACCCAAATCCATTTCCAAAATCAATTGAAATTAAAATTTCAATTTCAAAAATATTAAATTTAAATTATCTGTGACTTAATCGATTTCCTCGTGAAATCCATAATTGTGTGTGTATGGTGTAGTCCGGGGGTTCAACACAGTAGTGCAACATCAATGAATCATCATAGATCAAAATACAGAAATATAGTTGATAAGCGGTATAACGATAACGCTTATCTTTTCATTCACAGATCACAGATATATAAATTACAGATAATATATTACATCACAGGAAATTAATTACATTCATCTCAGAGAAACAGATCATAACACAAATCAGGATGTATCACAAAGCATCACATATTAGGGAATATCAAACAATTCAATTATTCAGTCAAGTCCAAACATTCACAAGTAGGATCAATTAATATCTGATTATAATTAATTTATACCAGATTAATTACTTATGAATAACTACAAATCTTGGTTAATTAATCATTAATTAATGATAAACCATTTTAATTAATTGACCTTTAATCATTTATTAATTAACCTTTTATTCATTAATTATCCTCAAATTAATTACCTTAATTAATAAATCATATTAATTAATTAACCTTTAAACCAATTACATAACTAATTAACCCCTTAATTGCTTTCATTAAGTAATTAACAATTTACAATTGATTATCTTAATTAATAAATCTAATTAATTATCAAAATTAATCACATTAATTTAATTACTTAATAATTTCTAGTTAATTATCTTCATTAACTAATAACATTTCTTTAATTGGTTTCTTGAGAAATTATCTTAGATTAATCATTTAATTAAAGTATTAATTAGATTTTAAAACATTGTTAAGTATTTGTTTGGTTAATTGACTTGAAATAAATTTTTAACTCAACAAAATCAACATTAGTCATCCTGCTAACACTTAAGCTTGTTTAACATTATAACCTAAAATTTGTTTGGGCTTAACCCATTTCAAAACACCCCGAGACTTCCCAGGCTTTACTCGAGTAAAAACTCGAGTTCCTCACCATCTCTCCCCGAAATCATCTCTCTCCCTCACGTATACCCCTTCTTCTCTATTTCTTTTTTTATTACAACTTAAGTTTTTAAAACTTAATAACTGATCTATGCTCAAAAAATCTTGCTCCAACCCGAAGTAAACGACCCCTCTCCTCGAGTATCAACTTGAGTTACTACAGCGAAACTTCCTGACACGAGACCGTCCTCGTGCACGAGCACATCACCGCACCGCCGCTCCGGTGGCCATCGCGACCATTGGCAAGTCGCACTTCAACCCATTACTCGAAATCGCACTTCGTCTCAACACATAAAACTCGAAATCAAAAAAACGAGTGTTTTACTCGACACTGTAACACAACACACCCAACTAAATTGCCTCGCCGCCTCTCCTCAGACCACCAGCGACACTAAGATTTCGGCCATGTCACGTCCATGCTCCATACTACCCTCCCTCATCATCACGTGCAACTCGATCGCTCTATGGTGACGAAATCACCATTCTTCCAACTCACTGTAAAACTCAGGGTTAAACCCTAAATTGAACTCGTCTCATCAATCTACGCAATAGAAAAAAAAATTCGACAATTTTCCTGAAGTCCTGGATCAACACGCTAGCTTCACACCAATTTTTATCAATTAACATTCGATCGATCTTCAGCAATTGGAAAAAGAACAAAATTTATTCAAACGTGAACTGATCTTGAACCACTTAAATAAAAATCATCATATTAATCTTAAAAATCATCTCTTTGTGTGATTATTCAAGTTATATAATCAAAACAAAAATTTAAGACACTTGAAATTATCATAAGATTTTATTTTTACTGTAAAACTTTGGTTACAGAAACAAACCCTTCATGATCAAGCTTGAAACAAATTTTAAGCTATGTTTTGAGTTTAAACAAACTTGTTTTATTTAGAAATCCTAAGCTAAAAATGTTTGGATGAAGTTTATTTGATTTGTTCTTCACTTTGCTCTGAAAACCAAAAACAGGAAGAACAGGCTATTTGAACTACACAGTACAACATCTATTTATCCAGAATCAATAATTTAAAAATATACAACAAACACAAAGTTATTCATGAATCTATACATAGATTTAAAATTTAAAGTTGTATGTTTACTCACCTGAAACCCAGTTTGAACAGAGAGCAATTGTGTTGAAAACTGCAGTTTTTATTTTCCTTTAGAAACTTGCTTTGTTTTGTTGTTGAAAAGCATTCCTTTTTTATAATACTTCTTCTTTGATCTCTGATTTTGAGTTGTTTTAAATTGAAGTATTGTTTAAGTTTGAAATGGTTTTCAATTTCAGATTTTTCTCAGTTTTGAAATGGACGAAAACTGAGATGAAAAGCTGATGTATATAAATTAAATTAACAGGTGATGTTATATTTTTTTGTACAATACAAAGTGGTATTTTTTATACAATGGTCGGTGATTTTTTTCTAGCAAATGGAGGCTGATAGAAATGTTTTGGTGGCTATAGATATTGGCATTAATTGTTTTGTACAATCTACATATACTTATCTTATTTGTTTATTCATAGATATTAGTATTATCTTCCTTTCTTGTTGCAAGTACATTTATATAAAATTTTGTTTTCAAGTCTACATACTTATAGTTTTGTTTTCTTTCATTTCGGCTGATAATTTTCTTTGCCATGCCAGAGATGCAAACATTAATTGCATATGTACCTTATGTTTTCCATTACAAGCTTCATTTGTTTATTTACACTTGAATATAAAATGTTGTTTGTAGTTGAATGTGTTGTTTCTTTTTATTTTGAATGTATTTTATTTCTTTATAATATAAATGAAGTTCTATTGTAATATGTTTTTTAAATTTATTTATGTATTTACTTTATATTCTAATTTATCTTTTATATATATATATATATTTCTATTTCCAAATTAATATGTTTTACTTTATACTATTACATAACTATATAATTTATCTTATGTATATTTGTTTGTATACATATCCAATTTTTAAGAATTATCCTAAGTATTTATTTATAGTCTACATAACTAAAATTTTAAGATATTTCTTTTATTTCTTTTTGAAGTTTAACTATCCAACATTTAATTTACTTATCTATTATTATTTATTTATTTTATAAATTAATATCATTATTAACCATTAATTCTAAGTTTAAATCATTTATTTATATCCTTGTGTCCAAAGTCTATATTTATTATATTTATTTCTAACCCATTTATTTAAGATTTAAATTCAAATCAAATATATATATATATATATATATATTATTTCAAATTTACTTATATATACCCATATATATATATATATATATTCTTATATATACGCATATATACAATATTTAAGGTTTAAATGATTTATACCAAATTTATTTGAGTTCGGGGAAACTCGCATCACTTTAATCGATTAATTTCACAAATTTAATTCAAAAATTCAATAAATTATCAATTTAATTAAAATCCGGGGTCGTTACAGACTTCCCCCTTAAAAGAATTTCGTCCTCGAAATTGTCAAGGAGACACAAAGATAGATGAAGAATGTTTCATCAAATCAAACTGAATATTTATTCTGCATTTGGCTTACCAAATCAGAATATCAATAACAGATACAACAACGAATCTGTTTGACACTTCACAAAATACTTAGGTTATCCAGATCTACGAAATATGCAGTGGCATTGGTCAGTACGAAGGGATAACTAACCATTCGTAGAATATATCCGGACCCAAAAATAATAGATATGGATACAATTTCAGAATTTTAGTTTAGAACCAAGGTATACCTATCAACCATAACAGGCAAAACAACCAATTCATTCAAACAAACAGTTTTGGCTTATTCCGGAGTTTATGTTCCATTTTAATATATCGAATCTCTTCCTGGATCTACCAGAAATTATCGAAGAATTGAGAAAAGAGATGTTGAACAAAAGAGATTGATAGAGAAAAGATTGTTTCCACTGTCGTAGGGTATTGACCATTTATAGTCGTATTCCCCTGTCCCCTATCTCATCCTCTTCTTACACTCATACTCACTATCAGTGGATAGCAAGAGAATTTACTGAGGCATACGGACAGATATCTTAAGGATAACTCATTCTAGGGTATACTTCACCCTATCTCTAACGAGCTACTTAATGTGTTATACTCCTGAGCTAAAGTTTTACCCTCAGCTCTGATACCAAATTGTAGCGGCCCAAAATTCAGCCTTCGAAAATCGGCACCCGTACTTCACTACTACTCAAAATGTCGTAGATTCAAACGCCGAATCTGGCTCACCGGAGCTTAATAACACCATTAAGTATAACAACACAGAGGAATAAAGAAACAGATGATATCACATACAATTCCAATGAATACAATATCCAATATGATATACAACAATGATAACAATATGATACAACAATATCAGAGATACAAGAAATAGCAGCGGAAAGAAAAGATAACATCAGCAGCGGAACAATATCAATAGGAGTGATAACTCCAAAATGATCTTCAGACAAAGATGAATCCACAATTCCAGTATAAGCAACTCCGATGAATGAACTCTAAATACTGAACTAGCTCCAGATAATCTACTAACCTGAATATCTGAAAAACCCAACTCTAGACTGCCCGTGTGTAAAAATTATGAGCATCCAGAGTTTAGGAAAGGAACAATAAACTCCGAGTCAGTCGTGGGACTGGTGTGAGTAACAAAAACAGTTTATCTTTAAACAAACCACAAAAGAATTTTAAACATTGAAACCCGCAATGCTTTTGGGAAATGAAACTACCATAAGACCTCCCACCACACACACAATGCAATCGCAGACTTGGAGGAGATTGCTTCTTATGATAGTCAAATATGCTTACTACGCACACAAACTCTTTTGATATTATTATTAGTGCATAGTGTACAAAATCATTTCCAAAAATACAATATTAATCTTAGCCAGCATAGGTACCATTATATTATGCCTGCTATAGCTACCGCCTGAGGAGATAGGTTATACAATTGTAATCGTAAAGGTTCGTATTGTTTCTTTGGATTTTCCAACAAATGGTCAGGCTAAGGAACTTCCTACTGCCACATGGGTACGCCTCTGGCTGGACGTCCCGAGAGACAACTCCTCTCTGCCAACACAAGGCCGGGTTACCCCTGTAACTAGGTAACTCACGAATATGCCATTCCCCGGTCCTTTGGGACCTTTATCCGAGGCCTCGGTAACCAACATCACACATAATAAATAAAGTGTGTCCACATGAGTAAGTATCTGGGCTCCATACCATGATACCACCCTTTTCCAGAAGGAAATGACATACCCTAAAGGGCGTGACCCTCATGACCTTGCCGCATCATTCCTGTTTCGACCATTTCCGGTCTGTAAGGTTCGATGAGGTCTCATCCACAAAGCTACGCTATTTCACAAAGCAATGCTTTGATCACAAATGATCAATAAATGATCAACACACAGCAACACTCAGCATGCCACATTACCAGTTCGGGAGTATATCGCTGATAAGTTTCAACTACATAACCTCTGAACTCGTAAGTCTCAGACAAGGGTGTTAAGCTAAGAGAATAAATTCTCCGTCACCAAAACAGAAATGTATTTGAAAGAAATCAGCTTTATATCTCAAATTGTAATGTCAGACATGTAACCATACAAGTCTGTTCCGGGTTCGAACAGAACTGAAGGCACTTCCGAAGAAGCCCTTGCAATCCGGGTATTCACAATCCCGATCGAATTTCCCATCACTTAGGAAATCTCTATACCGGCGCAACTCAGTGCAGAGACAATCGATAGGTTATCCTATCGTTCTCGCAAATACCCGGTCTTCACCACCGGTCTTCAAATGCCATTTATATACGACGTATCATTATTCGGAATGGGTTATATGACACAAAGGTCCTCTCTCGGCTAAACCAAATAATGAGCGCGATATTTAAAAACATATGGATATTGGGATTTCCAGTTAAGTCACAACTTAAACCCAAACTTTCTTTTCAAATGGTTTAACAAATTACCATTTTCAAATCTTTAAACAAAAAGATTCATTTTAACAACCTTCAACGGTTTAAATAATTTCCACACTTTAATCTTTTAAACAAAAGATTCATTCACAGATTTTCCAAATTAATTCCCATTTCAATTGGATTAACTCATTAAATCTTTAAAACAAAGATTTAACTTATAGCTTTCAAAACAATTCCATTTCAAATGGTTTAAACAAATCATCATTTTAAATCTGTTAAAAATAAACAGATTCAATTCATAGCTTTCAAAAAGAATACATTCATAACTTTGGAAAACCATTTTTCAATTCAATCTTGAAATTCCTTTAATTAAATTGGGATTTCATTTCTTATATAAAAGCTTTTATCATTTGAAAACAAACAGTTTTCATTTCGGAAATCTGATTCATTTATACGAGTTAGAGCCTTTGGGTTAAATTCAAATTCTCAAAACTATATTTTAAAATGGTTTAACTTCATACAAACACATTTATAACATCTTTAATCGTAATTTCCAAACATAGAATTCAATTCTAAATTTTGAATTCAAATTCAAATTGAATTATTTAAATTGGAAATTTTACCAAGTTATTCAAAATAACTTTTATGTTAAAACTCCTTTTCAAAAGCTTTAACCTTTAACCCAAATCCATTTCCAAAATCAATTGAAATTAAAATTTCAATTTCAAAAATATTAAATTTAAATTATCTGACTTAACCGATTTCCTCTTGAAATCCATAATTGTGTGTGTATGGTGTAGTCCGGGGGTTCAACACAGTAGTGCAACATCAATGAATCATCATAGATCAAAATACAGAAATATAGTTGATAAGCGGTATAACGATAAAGCTTATCTTTTCTTTCACAGATCACAGATATATAAATTACAGATAATATATTACATCACAGGAAATTAATTGCATTCATCTCAAAGAAACAGATCATAACACAAATCAGGATGTATCACAAAGCATCACATATTAGGGAATATCAAACAATTCAATTATTCAGTCAAGTCCAAACATTCACAAGTAGGATCAATTAATATCTGATTATAATTAATTTATACCAGATTAATTACATATGAATAACTACAAATCTTGGTTAATTAATCATTAATTAATGAAAAACCATTTTAATTAATTGACCTTTAATCGTTTATTAATTAACCTTTAATTCATTGATTATCCTCAAATTAATTACCTTAATTAATAAATCATATTAATTAATTAACATTTAAACCAATTACATAATTAATTAACCCCTTAATTGCTTTCATTAAGTAATTAACAATTTACAATTGATTATCTTAATTAATAAATCTAATTAATTATCAAAATTAATCACATTAATTTAATTACTTAATAATTTCTAGTTAATTATCTTCATTAACTAATAACATTTCTTTAATTGCTTTCTTGAGAAATTATCTTAGATTAATCATTTAATTAAAGTATTAATTAGAATTTAAAACATTTTTAAGTATTTGTTTGGTTAATTAACTTGAAATAATTTTTTAACTCAACAAAATCAACATTAGTCATCCTGCTAACACTTAAGCTTGTTTAACATTATAACCTAAAATTTGTTTGGGCTTAACCCATTTCAAAACACCCCGAGACTTCCCAGGCTTTACTCGAGTAAAAACTCGAGTTCCTCACCATCTCTCCCCAAAATCGTCTCTCTCCCTCACGTATACCCCTTCTTCTCTGTTTCTTTTTTTTTATTATTATAACTTAAGTTTTTAAAACTTAATAACTGATCTATGCTAAAAAAATCTTGCTCCTACCCGAAGCAAACGACGCCTCTCCTCGAGTATCAACTCGAGTTACTACAACGAAACTTCCTGACATGAGACCGTCCTCGTGCACGTGCACATCACCGCACCGCCGCTCCGATGGCCATCGCGACCATCGGCAAGTCGCACTTCAACCAATTACTCGAAATCGCACTTCGTCTCAACACATAAAACTCGAAATCAAAAAAATGAGTGTTTTACTCGACACTGTAACACAACACACCCAACTAAATTGCCTCGCCGCCGCTCCTCAGACCACCAGCGACACCAAGATTTCGGCCATGTCACATCCATGCTCCATACCACCCTCCCTCATCATCGCGTGCAACTCGATCGCTCTATAGTGTCGAAATCACCATTCTTCCAACTCACTGTAAAACTCATGGTTAAACCCTAAATTTAACTCGTCTCATCAATCTATGCAATAGAAATTTTTTTTGACAATTTTCCTGAAGTCCTGGATCAACACGCTAGCTTCACACCAATTTTTATCAATTAACATTCGATCGATCATCAGCAATTGGAAAAAGATCAAAATTTATTCAAACGTGAACTGCTCTTGAACCACTTAAATAAAAATCATCATATTAGTCTTAAAAATCATCTCTTTGTATGATTATTCAAGTTATATAATCAAAACAAAAATTTAAGACACTTGAAATTATCATAAGATTTTATTTTTACTGTAAAACTTTGGTTACAGAAACAAACCCTTCATGATCAAGCTTGAAACAAATTTTAAGCTGTGTTTTGAGTTTAAACAAACTTGTTTTATTTAGAAATCCAAAGCTAAAAATGTATGGATGAAGTTTATTTGATTTTTTCTTCACTTTGCTCTGAAAACCAAAAACAGGAAGAACATGCTATTTGAACTACACAGTACAACATCTATTTATCCAGAATCAATAATTTAAAAATACACAACAAACACAAAGTTATTCATGAATCCATACATAGATTTAAAATTTAAAGTTGTATGTTTACTCACCTGAAACCCAGTTTGAACAAAGAGCAATTGTGTTGAAAACTGCAGTTTTTATTTTCCTTTAGAAACTTGCTTTGTTTTGTTGTTGAACAGCATTCCTTTTTGATAATACTTCTTCTTTGATCTCTAATTTTGAGTTGTTTTAAATTGAAGTATTATTTAAGTTTGTAATGGTTTTCAATTTCATATTTTTCTCAGTTTTGAAATGGACGAAAACTGAGATGAAAAGCTGATGTATATAAATTAAATTAACAGGTGATGTTATATTTTTTTGTACAATACAAAGTGGTATTTTTTTATATAATGGTCAGTGATTTTTTTCTAGCAAATGGAGGCTGATAGAAATGTTTTGGTGGCTATAGATATTGGCATTAATTGTTTTGTACAATCTACATATACTTATCTTATTTGTTTATTCATAGATATTAGTATTATCTTCCTTTCTTGTTGCAAGTACATTTATATAAAATTTTGTTTTCAAGTCTACATACTTATAGTTTTGTTTTCTTTCATTTCGGCTGATAATTTTCTTTGCCATGCTAGAGATGCAAACATTAATTGCATATGTACCTTATGTCTTCCATTACAAGCTTCATTTGTTTATTTACACTTGAATATAAAATGTTGTTTGTAGTTGAATGTGTTGTTTCTTTTTATTTTGAATGTATTTTATTTCTTTATAATATAAATGAAGTTCTATTGTAATATGTTGTTTAAATTTATTTATGTGTTTACTTTATATTTTAATTTATCTTTTATATATATATATATATATATTTCTATTTCCAAATTAATATGTTTTACTTTATACTATTACATAACTATATAATTTATCTTATGTATATTTGTTTGTATACATATCCAATTTTTAAGAATTATCCTAAGTATTTATTTATAGTCTACATAACTAAAATTTTAAGATATTTATTTTATTTCTTTTTGAAGTTTAACTATCCAACGTTTAATTTACTTATCTATTATTATTTATTTATTTTATAAATTCAAATCAATATTAACCATTAATTCTAAGTTTAAATCATTTATTTATTTCCTTGTGTCCAAAGTCTATATTTATTATATTTATTTCTAACCCATTTATTTAAGATTTAAATTCAAATCAAATATATATATTATTTCAAATTTACTTATATATGCCCATATATATATATATATTCTCATATATACGCATATATACAATATTTAAGGTTTAAATGATTTATACCAAATTTATTTGAGTTCGGGGAAACTCGCATCACTTTAATCGATTAATTTCACAAATTTAATTCAAAAATTCAATAAATTATCAATTTAAATTTAATTAAAATCTGGGGTCGTTACATTTATCTTCATGAAAACATTATCTACTTATTAAAGTCGTCTCTGTCTACATGAAGGCTTATTGGGCTTGGGTTTTTTGTACTAACAAACTTTGAATTTATTTCCTTCTTATTTAAAATCATTTCTAAATATAATTTAAATTCTTTAACATTATAAAATTATTCCTAACTTTTAATTAAATTCCAACTCATTTGTTTCAAATCTCCTTTATTATAAAATCACATAAAATCTTATTTTATCAATTTATTTCAGATAATAATTCATAACTTCATGATTTTAAATAACTAATTAAATTATTAAATCAATATTCTTTTAAAATTAATTTCTTTTAATTTTAATATACTATTTTCCATCAAAATTTCCAAATTATTACTTTTATTCCACTTTAATTCATTCGAATCCCACTTATATCATTAATAATTATTATCTTATAATTAATTAATAGCTTCTCGAGAATAGGTTGCTACAAAACCCAAACATATTTGGTTCACAACTGATCATTCCTCCTGTAGAAGCAACCCAAGAGACTCCTTCAGATGCAGCTACAAGCGGCAAAGGGAAAGACAATGCAAAACGAGCTTACATAAAAGAAGGCCTAAAGATCTTCAATCCACTGTTTCTATTGATACAAACACTGATAGTAGTAAGATGTGGAGAGCACATGACTATAAGTATTGGCTAATGCATGGGTTAAGGCATCCGAAGTTCCATCAGGATGTTCGTGTGTGAAGTCCTCAATTTGAGTGTAAATGAGAACTACAACGTCTAGGACCCGGAATGACGAAAAAGTGATCGTTTTAGAGCACAAAGACTGCATGGTATAACTTGAATACTATGTGTACCAAATACAAAGGTATAATAGTACAAAGAGGAGACAAACTAAGGAGTGGACAATCATTTAGAGACTTGAAAGACGATTATGATAAAATATATCGTGATACTTAAAATAGTAATTTCAAGGCTCATGAAGCATTCGAAATTCTTTTATTGAATCTGCATTGGGCAACTCCCAATGAAGAAGAGGGTGTTAGTGAGGGAAATACCGAAGAATTTAATTTAAGAAACGTAGCTTCAAGACTCTCAGTGGATTCATCCCCTGGCCATTCAAATGAATCTCCTATGTTAGTAGATGCAAAGGGGAACAATAGTAGTCCATTGACTCCAACTTCAAGACTGTTGTATATTGGAGTTGAAAATCGGTTCGAAGGAATAAAATCAAGTAGGAAATCAACAAATTGTTGAGAAACAAGGAAGCAAGTGATTTGGTAGTGGCTACTGACAAGCTAACTGCACTTCTAACTGATATTTCAATTACATATGCCTTGAAAAAGGAGGAACGTTTGAAGCTGAAAGAGCTGAAGTTAAAGATCTTGGAAGCACCGGTTCAACAAGATGCAGACATAGCTAGAGCTATACGAGAAAGAATTGAATAGAAGAAGGCACGTGAAAGACATTTAAGGGGAAAAGAAGAAGAAGAGTATTAGAAAAAGATGTTTCTCATCTAGCTGGAGAGATTTTGGAGTATGTTTTGGCCAGAAAACGTAGCATTCCAAGGGCGCAACGACAGACGTATCAAGATGAGGAGGGAAGTTCTTGGATGTAGAAGAATTGCAACAGCGTTGTTTGTGTTATTAATTTACCACTTTCTTATTTCAGCTTCCATGCTTGGTTGTGTATTTGTATGTTTGTTTTGGGTTTTATTAAATGATTCGGTGTCCTATTTATTATTATCTTTATGAATTTGATTAGCACTGTCACTAATCCTGTATTTAAATGCATGTATATATATGATGTGCACGTAAATGTGCATATTTTTACCACCATATTTAATCTATTTAAATTAAATAAATGATCATATTGGGTATTTTAACTTGTTTAAACCAAAATTCAAATTATTTGAAATTGTCACATATTCATCTTCATATAGGGGCAAAATGGTCATTTTTATGCATTTATTAAATTGTGAAAATTTACTTGGAATTTTCTATGTTGTTTTGTAGGAAATTTGGCGAATTTTACAAGTGGTTACATGATGATATATGCATGCACAAGAGTGAAGAGAACAAATGAAGATGGAAATAATTCAAAGTGAAGATAATGGAGGACCCCACCTACCCACCTACCTTAATGTACAAATTAAAGGCTAATGCACATGCTTATGGAGTTAATGGCTGCATGTACACTTAAATGAGGATTATTTGAAGCTAATGATTACTTGGCCTCCACACTTCCTAAGAGAGTATTTTGGGCATTCCCCAAAAATATGAATTAGGGTTTAACATATGTATAAAATCCCCTTATGTTTCATGTAACCCCCTCCTCTCCATTAGTCTCTCTTTAGTTTAGTTTAGGCTCAAAATAAAAGGACAAGCTCTCTTTCTCTTTTCATGGCTACTTAGCCATTTCTACTTCATGTAACTTTCCTTTTTTTATGCAATGTAATTATTGTTTCCTTTTAATTACATGTTCATTTACTTTCATGCTAGTAGTGTAGATTTTCTTTTGTGCAATTAGAATAGTTTTCTTTCATTTTGCTTTCTTTTTTCTTTCATGTTGCAAGCTACATTTGTTGTTTTGATAACAAATATGAGAGACTAATCACTTCAATTTAGGGGTAATGAAGCCTCTAATCATGTAGCTTCAACATTTTGATAATTATAGCTCTCTTTTTGTGCTTAATGAAGAATGATTGAAGTGGTTTAATTGTTGTTTTTGTCTTGAATTTGATAGCCTATATTGTTGACACCAAATAGGCTATGCTTAAACAATCACTAACACAAATGCCTCTTCATCAAAATATGATTATGACATAAGAAAGTGATTTGAAATTCAAATTTGATGGTCTATATTTCTAATTAATAGTTAATAGGTCATACTTAAAATAGATTTCATTTTCAACTTTGTTGTCATTTTCATGAGAGTAGTAAGTGGTTTAAAGGTCGTGTTATAGTTTGATGGCTTATGTTGAGCTAATTAATAGCACAAATAAGCCATACTTTTAATAAACACATCATTTAAATTCACTTATGACCAAAAAAGAGAGATCATAATTTCATATTTGCTTGAACTATATGATCTAGAGAGTGGAATTATCTCTAAATTGCCTTCACACTCTCATATTTTTATCAATTTACTTTTGCTAGTTTTCTACATTTTTAGCTAATCACATTTTCAACTTTGGTTAATTTGATTGAATAGAATTTTAAAATCATCAATTCCCTGCGGATCGACCCGTATTCGCTACGTACTACAAGTGTACGTCGCGCGCTTGCGGTTATTTTTAATTTAAATTCGTTCGACGGTTTTCTAAACCGATAGAATTTCCGTCGACGAACAATATAATTTTATAAGTACTAACTAAAACCCTATTATCAACTTAGAAGCCATGTATATATAAATAATTTCATATAAACAACTAAACGTCTAAGTGAAATTCAATCAATAAACTTAATCGGTTTTCTAAAAACTCTTTTGTATAAACGGCAAATCGAAACCGTTTAGGCTATAAACAGTTTTCATAAAACCTTTTATAGCTTGAATGGCTTTCTCTTTGCCGTTTATATATCGACACTTTAAAAAAAAGGGGGAAACACCTGCTTATCTTCTTTCTCCACACTCGAATCGTCACTATTGCTCCGTATGGAAAGAAAATTGAGCGTGGGTTTCTCCATTTTTTCCAAACCACCTCTGCTGGAGATGCTCTTGGCAAGAGAAAATCAAGATGCCCCACTCTGTAATTAATTTATACATTTAATTGGAAAGAAAGAAGAAGTAAATGCTTTCTTTCCGGAGCACATGAGAAAAATGGATTTTGTTCCTTTTCTTCTCCAATTAAGGCCCTTGCAAATCCAATATTTGCATATATATTTGAATTTATTTTGGAGATTTTTTACTTTGTACCTTCAATTGAATTCTTGACTTTCAGGTGGAGCTTCGTGATGTACTTTAGAGAATATAGTCTCAGGGTATCGAATCAAGGCATCAAAGTTATTAAGCATATTATTAGAATAGTCATTCTTAGCTATGTGTTTTTTACTATTCTCATTTTACATTTCCACAAATTAATTATCTATCTGTTTATCTACTAAATATTTTTAATACTCTATTCAATTCCCTCTGGTGTATATTTATAATTCTATGTTATTGATTAACCGTATTTCTTTGTTGACTTTGTGTCAACTTCCACTTACAATGACATTAACCTTTTGTATCAAATAAGACAAATCTGACTAGTGCTTCACTTCACATGTTTTTACCATATCCAAAATTAGTCGTATATTTATAAAATCAAAGTATGATCGATGTGCATGAAATTTATAATATTCTCAATTCAAGAAACTAGTGCACATCTTTACTACTAATAATGACAATTCAAACCATAGTTTTCGACCGTGTCTTTTGGCATTACCGAAATTGCCCTTTTACGCAACCCAAATCCTTTCGCCTTGCATTCCGCCTCACTTCCTGTATCTACAATCATTTCGATAAAAACCTACCTAACCAACCATTACTTCCCTCATCGTCGACGACCCGCTATCCGCACAACACATAAGCCCTCGCCTCATTATCGATGCTATCAGCCACCACAAATTACAACTGCTGCACCGTGTCGCGCTTCCCACTCGAATGACCAACGTAGTTTGCAATCGACAACTGCGGCTCTGATTCATCACCTTACTTGGCTATTTTTGACTAGAGATTATTATTCCTCGACTTACTTAGGTTATCGTGCTACAAATCATCAATGGCTGCTGTAGGTAGTTTAGGTATCTTACATCGCTCTTTTTTCCTTTGTAAATTATATTAACCAACTGTTGTTACTGCTATTTTGAAAATTTTCCTCAATTTAATGTTTGGTAGCTTAATCTGGGTCTTAGAATGTTTGATAGCTTAATTTGGTTCTTAGAATTTGCTATTGGGGTTAATTAAAATATTATAAAAATGAGTTGAATTAACTCTCAGTATGGTTGCTGATGCTTATCTAATGTTTAATATTTTTCTACTTTTTCTAATAACAAATATAACCTAAGCTTAGTTTGTTGAAAATAAAAATTGTACACGGAATTTGCTTTGTTTCTCACTTAATTTCCTATTGTTCAATATCTCATAGAATATGTGATGGCTAAATTGCTTTGTTGTCTACTATTGAAATTTTTCCTCAATTTTGCTGTTTGATAGCTTAATATGTTTGCTTTGAATTTGTTAGTTTAACTAAAAATAAATAATAATTTTAAACCTGCCGAGGTTTTGCTAAATTAAACGATCATTGATGATTACATTACAGTTTAAAATTTTCCAAGTTTGAAAAATGTTTGAAGTGCTTAAGTAGTTTAAATTTGTATGCTCAAGTGTAATACTTTGATATTGTTGCTCAATATAATCAAAATTTAAAGAATGCTAGAAACTATAAAAGAACCACCACTGCCCTCACTTTCATTCTCAAGCTTCCACACACATTTTGTCTTGCTAAAAAAAATAGTCGCAAAAATGGGTGAACTCATATTTTATTAATTTAGGGCCTTTTTGTTTACTGATTAAATCATTTAGTTTAATGTCCATAGTTGTAGATTTTATTCTTATTTTTACCAAATAAATAATACTTCTTTCCCTCTTTAATATATAAACTTTTCAATCTATTAACATTGTTGAGTTTTTTCTTCCTCTTTTTTGAATTTTATCATTCTCTTTCATTTTCGGTAAGCATACGTGTATCATAGATGCCTATGACTATATCGATCATTTTGCATTTTGAAGATTTGACAATACTGATAAATCATGTAAGTCTTTGTTAACATGTCATCTACATCGAATTTGCAATAAATGCAAAATGGTTTAATTGAAATATCGAGAATTATGAGACTCATAAATATAACTGCTGACTAAAATTATAGGGAGACTAAAAATATTAATATATGGGCTTACAATTTATGTATGTTTTCCTCTTATCGATTTGTACTTATTTAAGGCTATTTGATTTGAATAGTAGCACAATAAGGTTGTGCAGTTGACTGATATTTGTACAATGATAATTGGCAGATCATGCAAAATGTCAATAATCTCAGTCATATTTATTTGCACAATCTAACTCTTAAGCAGTTGCCTCAGTTCAAAAACGAGGCTCAAAATTGACAAAGAAATGATATATTCATATTATTATTAACTTAATTTAAATGAGCCACTTATGGTCTTACTGTCAGCTTCAATTTGAACATGAAAAGAATAAGCATAGTTGAGTTAAGTGCTTCATCGGGCTGCAAATTACCCTTAATTGATTTATCTTATACTGTGTAATCAAATATGAGCACTTACACCCAGTAGATAGTCATTGTAAATCATTCAGTTCTTCTTTTTAATTTATCGATATTATAATATTATTAACTGTGTATTCTAAACTAATACTGATGAACTAATCTCTATGTTGTTACCATTCAGCTTTTCTAATGAAATGTATACCCTTTATAATAGGAAAAAGATGAAGCATCTCATTGATGATGGCATGTATATGGCCAATATTACCTAAATGGAAATGCATGCATATAATCAGAGATGGTGCGAGTTCTTTTACAGAGAGAAAAAATATAAACTATCCATCCATGGAAAATAAAACCATTAAAATTATTTAGTATGACATCAATTCATGAGTAGTACCAATTGTAAATGAAAAGATTAAACTCATGCCTGAGTTTCTTTCAGCAGTGATGGACAAGGTTTTGCTTTTGGGAATTTATTATTTTTCATAAAGCACGTTTGATCACTATCTCTCTTCAATTCAATGTAGGTATGAGCAAGGCCATCATAATCAATGCGGGAAATTACAATACAAAAATACTGATCAACAAAAGGTGATAGAAGGCTGACTTGAAACCCATTCGAAGGCTCGGTTTCAATATTTATCAGGTTTCAACATTTCTTTTTATACTCCGTTTTTTGCTAAAATGAAAATAGGAGGACTAAAATTATTTAAAGAATTTTTAAAACAAAATCAAAATTATCTTTTATGAAATAACCAGATGGTGAGTAGCGAAATAAAAGGTTTTTGCAACAATTCAGTCCATGCACCCACAATGATAGATTGATTATTCCATAATCAAATCCTATGCATTCATTTCTCTTGGTGAAGCTTATAGGTTCCTTATACATGTGAAATTTAGTTGCAAATATATTTTGAGTGGTGTTTATAGATGAAAAAAATAAACTTTGATCTGTAACATCCAATCCAAAGTTGCAATAATGTGTATTTAAAATTTTGGGCTTTTGTAATTACTAAGTAAAAAATGTATTATGTAAATGAATAATCAAACCTCTAATTTTTATTTCTGTTTATATTCACTTCCAGTGTAACAACTGGAGAAGGAATCTCCATTAGCAAATGTGTCCTTTTGAGCTCTAATATTTGTATTCAAAGCTCTAATAATTCAAAGATATTGACAATATCAAACTAAGGTTGTTCCTAACGTCAGTTTTAAATTGTCAAAATTTTAAGCTCTTACCTTTGGATTCCCAATTACGACATATACATATGCAACTGGCCCCGACTGTCTTTTTAAAGAAATGAATATGTTGTTTTGAATATGCACAACAGTGATTCTATTCGTTGTTGTCAGTTATGTGTTAATGTTATATTGCTGTCAGTTATCAGTTATCAATGGACAAGGTTGTTGCAGTTGTTACTTATTTTACTACTTGAAACATTTACACATAACGATTAGTTATCAATGTCAGTTATCAGTTATGACATGAACACGAAGTATGAACTTAAATTTTCTGCTTTTAGAGAACCAATATTGGTTGTTCATAAGTTTTATAATATGTTGTACATATCAAAAAATGGCAGAATAAACAAAGACTTAGTAGTATTTGCTTAAATACGAATTTATGAATTCTGTAGTTGGAATATTAACCATTTAATGTCCATACTGCATGCAACTGTTGTTGGAATCAATCATATATCATACACACTTCACTTACATGGGTTTGTATGTTAAAATTTTGTGAAACTTAGTGAATTACCTGAATGCTTGAACAACAATATATGGCTAGTTTTAAGAGCTCTATTTGTGTAAAAATCAGTGCTAATTTTTTCCACTCCATGTTATCAATGAGTCTTTCTCTGTAGTACAATATGTATCATTGCTACTTACATTTCTTCCTAATTCAATATTGACAAGCCATATAAGCTGATAGTTATTTTGAAATTTTGCAATATATGCAGAAAGTAAAGTAATATTTGGAAGTTGTCTACCGATTACTCTTTAATGCAAGCTTTATAAGGGTCTCAGGTATCAAAATTTACAAGCTGAACCTAATCTTATTATTTGAAATTTCAAAACATTATTAACATTATTTTATTTTGTTAAATAAGATGAGAATTAATTTAGTAATAAGTATAGCAAATGAATTTAACATTTATACTATCATTTTTGAAATATATATATATATATATATATATATAAGATGATACTCCTTAATCGATGATATTATAAGAAATTGCAAATTAAGTACACACAAAATTGCATTTAGTTAAATTAAGAAATGAATATAATGTTTATTTGAAAACAAACTTTAAATATTATTTAAATACAACAAATTAAAGCCTAAAGAGACTATTTTAAATACTATTTTAAAACATAAATTAAGCAAAAAAAATTAAAGGTGTAATTTTGTCATGAATTTTTTTGTGAAAACAGAGGGCAACTCAGTATGTATCACAAGGAAAAAATTTCATTATATATATGCTAATGTATCAACCCAATTACGTAATGCCTAAAGAGACAGTGGAAACAAAATTCAAGTTCCCAAAAACAAGAATGCTGGGTTTGTCCCTAATAACCAGGTATACATTATTGTTGCTTATTGTATATTCCACTCAACCTGTTATTACCACACCAAGCTTTCATTTTGCTATATATAAGCTTGAAAATTATGTACCAATTTTAATCATAATCACTATGGTTTGATGAGTGTGCCCCTAATTTATTATGGCACAACTTTTAAGAACTTATAACAGTAATATTAACTTCTTTGTTAATTAAATTGTCAAATTTCTAGAAAGATGTCCTATACCATTCTGTATAAATTTGGTGATACTGTAGTGTAAACAAACTTTTGAGACGGTAAGGCTTGGTTTCTTTCTTTACTAATAATATAATGTGATGGTTAAATCAATCTACTTCATAATAGCATATTTATAGTTTCTGTTAAACTGTCTGCTCTTGCCATTATCATTTTGTAGTTATAAAAACATGAAAACATGAATACTTAATTAGTTCGTATTTTTATGCTAGCATAGAGAGATTTCTTAATCAGGGCATTAATTAAATTTATATGTAGTACTATCCAACTAATAAACAAAATACATTATAGCAAAAACTTGATGATGATATATAATGGTTAAATTCGCATATTAATAATAATCTTCAACCTTATACGGATTCCATCTGCATTACTTCAGCATCCAAGTATGTCTTAGATAAACTATTGACACAACCTATAACTATAAGGAAAACTCTATTTTACAACAGAAAATTGCATCAAAAATTCCAAAATAAGCCAATGAATACTTACAGTATAGTTAGCACCAAAATTTATTAGAAATGTAATACACTAGAAATAAATGGCTAGAATGCTATGAAACATCACAGCCATGCAACTGTAGTGATATTGAAAATTGTACGGCTGAAGCAAGTTGGTGAATGCTAAAGCAATGTACTATAAATTTTACTGAGGACAGATCTAAAAAGAAGGTAGAGACTGGATAAAAGGCAAGTGCATGATTGATGACAGTGTACATGAACGAACGTCAACAGCAAGAAGCATGGAAGACTATAGTTTACTGAGATATCATCTGTGATGAATAAATGAATTAAGGCAATGCTAGCTATTTTACACATAAAATAGTGATGCTGGAAGTGGATATAATTTATTGATAAGGGAGTTATGGATGCGGTGGTAACCATACGAGCGCAGACCTGTAAACGGAAAGCAAGAGCATTTTTGGAATTTCTAAAGTTATTTGATGAAATTGCGTTAGTGCAATCTCAAATCACTCCTATGTAATATTATTTGATGAAATTGCGTTGGTGCAATCTCAAATCGCTCCAATGAAAAATTATTTGATGAAACTGTATTAGTGCAATCTCTGATCACTTCAATGCAAAATGTTGAAACAATGCTAGCGTGGAAGAAACAGACCTATATGGGTAATATGTTTTGAAAGTGGGCTTATTTTGTAATAACTTTGAAAAGAGGATAATATTCTATGTATCTATGTATGTATGTATGTGATATATTATTGCTCACTATGATGTGGAATGCAGGTTGTTCCATCACAAGATTGGCCTGAGATCACAAAATATGCTGGGTTGGTTTCTACTCAAGTCCATCGTCAAGAGTTGATTGATGATCTTTATATAGAGTGGCAAGATCCACAGAAAGGCAAGGTCTTTGGTGGAATGGTTAGGTAGTCTTTTTTCTATTGTTTTTTGTATTTCTTTTTGTTTTTGTTTGTTTTTCTTTTCTTTTCTTTCTTTCTTCACTTTTTTTTTTTGAAAAAAGCACTTTAGAAATGATGAGCTTTGTTTTTCACATATATGGGTAAATTGCACAGGGACCTTATGAGAACTTTCTATAGAGAAACTGGACAGAGGCTCGAAAGAATTATATTTTACAAGTTATTATTAACTCTCTTTATGTTGTGTACACTATCTGATGTTTCATTCCTTGCGCAAAATGCTTATATTACACCCTGGGATGGCGTCAGTGAGGGGAAATTTTACCAAGTGTTGTTGCATGAGATAGATGCCATTAGAAAGGCAATCTCATGGAGTATATTTCCTGAATAATGACTATAATACATCAGACTGACATACATTTTATAACTATGGATTGTTTGTGTAAGGCATGTGAATCTCTTGAGCATAATTATCAACCAACGGTAACTTTTGTAGTAGTCCAAAAACGTTATCATACAAGACTCTTTGCAAATGACTACATGGATAATCATTATGTTGATAAAAGTAGAAACATCTTACCAGGTTAGCATACAATTCTTAAAATAGAACTGTTCAGAGTAAGCTTGGGTTTTCTTTTTGTCTTGAGAATTCAACATCAGGATGTTTGTATATAATTTAGTAAAAGAAAATCTCTTATTTCTCTTAAGAGTTCACATATAATTTAGTTTGTTAGTGTCACAAGTAGATGTGGTAATTAATATTATGCGAGCACAATCCTTATCATTGCATGATGAATTCCTTACAGCTTTGGACCTTTGAAATAACATATAGAGATTGATGCTTCAGGTAAATGATGGTTAGGTAAATGATGGTTATGCCCTGCTACCTTGGTAGCCTTTGAAATGATGTTGAATTTATCATAAATATTTATTCTGACCCCTGATGTTGAATTTATCATAAATATATAAATTTGTACCCTACAAATATGGCACATTTCATACAGTGCTACATCTCATGTTCTATGCAGTTGCACTGATGTTCTGAAGGCGTGTTCATTTTATTATACAAATTTGCAGTTTCTAAACTAAGCAGATATATGACTCGCACAAAGATAATGTTAACATTTTCTTTTTAACCTTTGTTATTTCCCTTATTTTCCACAAACCACTTATACCATCCATTGCAGCAAAGAAAAGGAAGTTCAGAGATCCAAAACATGAAAGAAATGGACAAACTGTGCCTATCAAGCATATACATGTTGCACAGTGCAAAAGAGTACAGGATTCGCTCATTTCATATTTAGCTTGGAATAGTGAATTTATGTTTACATGTTTTAGGAAAAAATATTGTATTGTACCATTTAATATTCGCTAGCTACTGTAATATTGGCAGCTATAACATTTAAGTTTTACCTGGCCTAAAATCTTGCTTTTCTCTGTTCACACTGTCTCCTTACATTAATTTACCAAATAATTGATGTTACTGGAAGAGCCAATTGGAATTGACTTGATATGCTATATATGATCTGCAATTTGGCACACTATTTGCCTATTTCTTCTGTAAGGTTTTGTATGTATGTTACAGTTTTTGTTATCAGTATTTTATGTTGCTATCGAGGGATGTTATTATAGCTTTCAATATGACCATGCATTCATGGTGGTCTAGAATTTTATTAACTAAAATTTTGCATTTTTTGGTTTATTAGATGGACATATGACATAGATTAAACATGATTTTCCTATTAAATTGCATCTCGCCTGGAATCTAGAGGTACTCCAAGTTTAACAGGAGGACAACCTTTAAGAGAAAACAATGTAGGATAAATTGGACATTTGGTAGTACCATAGTCAGCATAAATTGAATATGAAGCAACGATCGGGAAGACATTGTCCGACAAATATTTGCCATCGTTGTTGTGCCAAATATTTGCTAGCCCGGTGGCAAATATTTACCCGACGACCAAATATTTGCCACTGCTACATTGGCACGCACATACGTGCATCTAATACCCAAAGATGTTTACCTTGGATTGATGTATGTTTTAAGTACAAATGTTTTTGTAGTCATAACACATTTCAAATTGTTTTGTTGGTAATATCGAGGACAAATTGATAGTAAAATTCCGTTGGTGGGTAGTCGGAAAGGGTGGTAAGATTCCATTCACGAAGAAGGATAATTTTGAAATTTCAAAAAGACTTCATGTAAATCATGTTGATTGAATTCTCTTTATTAATAGTAGAGATATAACAATATAGTTCATTAACTAATTCTAATATATATGTATATATGAACTTAAGTTCTAAATTTCAGTTCGGTAACTTGAAGAATTTCACTTCAGTTGTAAATTTTAACCTTACACACATATTTAACACGAATGACTTATAATTTATATGAAATTGTGCATATAGCATATAATAGTAACATTAATAGTTTCAAGTGTGCATGTTTAACACAAATGACTTATAGCATGTAACATATAAATTTCATATAAATCAAAATATTCAGTTCTTAACAACATGTTCTTACTGTCAATCGTACATGTTCTAAACTAACTGTAGTTCAATAACCAACAATATGCATGTGTTCATATATATCGAGTTAAACAATATGGCTATACAATTTCAGTTATATATATATATATATATATATATATATATTCAGTTAATATATGCCTATATATGTGTGTGTTAAACAATATGCATATATATTCGGTTCAGTTAAACAATTTAGTTCATATATATTCGGTTAATATATGCCTACATGTGTGTGTCTTAGATCTTCTTGGCTTGGCTGTTGTAGTGTCTACTGAAGACTAAAGTACACCTACATATGGTTTCTGTAATTTGGGTCGCTGCTATCTGCTGAAGATTGAAGTATGTATGAAGTTTTATTTAATATGTATGAACTTTAAAGTAATAAGGTTTTGTGCCGATATATTCAGTTAATTTGTATTATGTAATACTAAGCAGGCAGACGCAAGGAAATAAGGATAAAGATGCAAGGGTATTATTGGTAATCCAAAAAGACACGGTTGAAATTGGTTCACAGAATTCTCATTATTAGTAGTAAAGATCTGGATAATTAAATGTAGTAATCATTGAATAGGTTGTAATTAGGATCTGGATAAATAACATTAAATATAGTAATCATTAATTAGGTTGAAATGAAGAGAAAAAAATACTATGTTCAATGAAACAATAGTGAAGATGTCACAATATATAAATTCCAAATCCCAAGTGATCAATGCAAGTCCATGTGGACGTGCATATATACTCGTCATTTCATAATATTTTCTATTTGATTATATCAAATAACAAATGGAAGACAATTCGAATATATTTATGTGTTTCTTCTGTAGCTCTCCTGTACTGTCGTGAGTAAACTAATATTAATATCCAGATAGAATAGCGCTTGGCAGTTGTTTGGAGAAAAATAGGAGGATAGAGTTTCATATTAGTGAAAATTAGGTTGAAAGGCTTCTCATTCCAGGACAATAAGTTTTAACGACTACAATTTTGGATAATTAGTTTTAAGGACAATTTATAGAAAAATGATAGATTCGTTTATCTTTTAAAGTTATGTAGAAAAATGATAAATTCATTTATCATTATTTCTGTATAACTGAAAATGATAACTTCATTTATTTTATTTTTTTTGTAAATTATCCTTAAAACTAATTTTTCAAAAGTGTCGTCCTACTTAAAATTTATTACCCTGCATAATGAAATCTTTTGAGTGAAAATCACCTTCATACTATCTATTACACTGGTATTTATTTTTTGTAATGTAGTGCTATTGGTAGATGTATTACTTTATTATTTTATAAAGACAATATTTCATGTGGTCTTCTATTTAAGTTTCAAACATGCATTTACTCATAACCCATGTTAGGATCGTTATGCTCTGCTGTTTGGCATAGTATAGGATATGCATTTTTTTTGTTTTTGATCATATTACGATTTTGCCATTATTACCATATTTTCTTATTATGGCTATGGGTTGGTTGTGCTCTGTCAGCTGATTATACGTGATACAGGGTCTGTGCTGTCTACTTCAACCACGGTTCTCCATCGTTGTTGCTTGACTTACACATATGCATATGTTCTTATCTGAGTTATTTTTCGAGCATTATCATGGACGAGGATAATCCACCCTTTTCTTTTTTCGACAAAGAAGGGTGGTTAAACTGTAAATAGATAGTTTTGTATGCGGACAATGTTATATCTATATCTACATTCGAGATTATTTTAAGATACTGAATATACAGATAAATATCGAATACTTATCTTATCCGTTGATAAATATAAAAGGTAAATTGAAATTTTAGTTTAACAAAAAAAATTCATTTCAACTAATTATAAAAGTAAACTAAATAAACAAAATTTGACGATAATAAACGGTTCTTAGGTATTAAATATGCATTGAATCCATATAATATAAACTAACAAAATCACATATTTCAGTATTTTCATTTTGACCAATCTATACGTTTTAGTTAATTCTATAAATAAAAGTTATGTATTAGGATTTCGCTATACAAACAAACTAATAAAGATACGGCCTTTAAAATGCATCGATTTCTTTTTCTGCCCTTTCGTTCTTTGTTTGTTTTCGAATATCAAATCTTGTTTGGCTAAATTATTGCAATAAAGCATCAAAGCTTATTTTCGGAAAGAGTTTTAACAATTAGGCATGGTCGGTCCAAGTTGTTCATGAGCCCTAGACACCCTATGTAGAAAAAAATTATTCGACCACAACCTACTCATTTAGCTTACAAACCGCCTGATCAGAAGTCTCTTTAATGAAGAAAAAATATGTAATTTTCAACTGAAAATAAGCAAGTGCTGCCTTTCATTCTTCCATCACAAATATTACTGACTAAAAATAAAAATAAAAATCTATCATTATGGCTATTATTCCAAATGAAGCCTAGTAGTAAAAGTTAACTTTTTAATCAATCATTCAAATTTAATATACAATATTAACATATATGAAGACTTTTGCGGTCTAAAGCATTTTACTAGCCTGAAATCGCATTGAATAGACATAAAGCAATTGCATCGACTACTTAATGATATTTGATTTGAAACTTTCAAATCTTAACTACGAAATTAAAAAATTTATACATCTTTTTGTTACACTGTACACATAGCATGCATGTCATGGAATTCACATATACAGATAATCTACGGACGTATATTGATCGATCCCTGATATCATTGTACTTCAGTAAAAAGAATATGCAACCGTTTATAAAGCATGTTGTATATATATTTTCGATTATATGCATCATTGATAATAAATTCATATAGCTTTAATGTTGTTTGCAAATTTATTTATAAAACGTCCAATATGCATACACATGTTATTAACGTACAAGTTATTTTTCTAACTTAAATTACTAATTTTTATATTTTAATTTTAAATATTATACAAAACAATCGTTGGATGGTTAACTGCAGTTATCTAATTCTTCAACCGTTATCGTTATAGATGGTAACCGCATGAACGGTTGGTGCGGTTGAACAGTTGACGGTTAAACCATCACATCATAGTCCTACAACACCTATTTAGGAAAAGAACAGCCTATACTTTTGTTTTGAATTACTAACGCTATTCCAAAATATTTCTTTTGTACTATCTGACAAAGAGAAGTTGATGTAGATCAGTTTGTTTGTCATTTGGGTGCGTTTTTGAAGTAAAAGATCCACGGGGGAAATGGTATTTTGAACAGATAGTAATGTAGAAAGTTCAGCAAAAGGAAATGATTTTGCAATAATGGTATTTAGGTTTATTTTTGTTTTTATCTGGTTTAGTTTTTTTCAAAATTATTTTGAAATAATGTTAGTAGTAAATTTAAGGAAATTAGGCACAATGACAGATTTAAAAAAAAAAAAATTTGAAGAACATTAAGTTTGTTATTTAGACTAAAATACAATGCTATTTATAACTACGAACTGAAATTGGTTTTGTGTTTTAGATTTTTATGGTGTAGGGAAAGAAAGAAGTTAGAGCATTTCCAACTGCGCGTCATGCACGAACCCTTTCAATTGTGGTCTTTTGGGTTGCTCTGGCAATTTGAAAGAACCTTTCTTAGCCGACTAAAAAAATATTTCTTTAGTCGGCTAAAAGAAAGCCTGTTAAGTTTATATCGGTTGGGGTGGGTTTGGGATCGATGCCTTAAATCGACCACTTCCACTCTCTCCGATTGGAAATGCTGAGTTTATGTAGCTAGAAAACAATGGTTCAAATTGAATCGTTGGACCTTGATACGTTTGATAAGTTGCACTAGTCAATGTTCAAGTTGAAAAGCTACATGCTTTTGATCCACATATCGTGTTCCAATTTCTGTTCCACGCATTGAAAATTGTTATGGATTAAATAAAAAACTGATGCTCTAGTCATATCCAAATATAATTTAATTCCCTTGTCCTCAGTCTCCGTATGTCCATCAAATCACACTTATTTATTATTTGGTTAAATAATAAAAAAAATGGGTCCATGCACAAGATAAACTGTTAGATTTCAAATGGAACAAAAGAGGCACAATTTTTGAAACAGAGAAATTGGTCTAATCCAAATGTGCATTCATGTAATTCCTCTGTGTAATACTAGCTCTGTAACTGGGAATTTTCATATTCAAAAGACACTTATCTATTTGATTAGGGGTGGGCATTTAACCGGCCGAACCGACTTAACCGACCGAACCGACCTTAATCGAACCGCTTTAACCGAAAATATTGGTTAACCGAACATTAGGTTAACCGACCGACGTTAACCGTTCAAAATTGGTTCGGTTAACGGTTAACCACGGTTATACTTCGGTTAACCGTTAACCGTTAACCGAAACCAATTTTTAAATTGCCGTTAAAACCCAAAACAATTATTCGCTTCGCAACCCGGCCCAAAAATTTTAGGGGAACCCTAATCAACACTTCAGCCGACAGCCTCAACCGAGATATTCACTATCTTCGTTTCGTAGTTCGTACTTTAGTTTAGAGAAATCGAAATTGTTCCCAAAAATAAAATAGTTGTCTACTTTTCTTCTATCATAATCACTGAATCTCTCATAATCGAATCGATCCTCCGCCATAATCGAATCGATCCTCCGCCGCCTTTGTCATAATCGAATCGATCCTCCGCCGCCTTGCTCTTCAGTCTTTGCAATCGATCCAGATCGTCGATTTGAGCAATTTGAGCAATGATGAATGCTAAAAGGAAAAGGAAAAACGTGAGTTTGATTTATTTTTTACAAATGATTTTTCTGATTTTTCTGTATCAGTATACATGTACAGTCAGTGTGAATGTTTATACTTATATTACTTATATCTCGTACAAATGTCTTACTTTATTGAATCTCTTACCTTAAAGAAGGCTTTTGACATTGGTTGGCCGTGGATTGAAAGAAATGCATCGGTGATAGAAAGCAAATGAATAAAATATGTTTAGTTCTATAAACCTGGTTGTTTCTCAAAAGAAGCTTCAATGCTAGTTCTTAGGCACAAATAGAAGCTGAGATTTGGATTTCAGAGTTAACACCTAAATTTTGTTTAACAAATTTAACAAACTTCTGAGACTTTTGCAATAGCAAGCTAACAGCTGAAATAAACATCTTATCCGGAGGAATATTTTTTGTAATAACAGGAAAATTGTTCAAGAAAATCTCCCACACCATCACATCCTTAATGTAACTACAAAGAAAACTATACCATTTCTAAAAATTTGTACACAGCACAACATCAGAGATACTCAACAAAACTCACTTCCTTATATTAGACTAGGAACTTCCGAACTTCCCATTAGACTA
Organism: Allium fistulosum; assembly: GCA_030737815.1. Classification (NCBI taxonomy): domain Eukaryota; kingdom Viridiplantae; phylum Streptophyta; class Magnoliopsida; order Asparagales; family Amaryllidaceae; genus Allium; species Allium fistulosum. The sequence goes on along the minus strand of CM060903.1, from coordinate 1,282,746,400 downwards.
TTATATATTGAATTATGCAACCTGAATTATGCAACCTGAAAAGACTGTATATATTGATTTGATTTTCAGGTTTAATATATTGAATTATATTAACCTAAAAGACTGTATTAGACTGTATTAGATTTCTGTGCAACCTGAAATTTAGTATATTGATTTGATTTTTTGATTTTTTGATGTAATATATGATTTCATCTTCTTTAGCCTGATGCTGGTTATTTGATTTTTTGTGTAATTACAATTTACAAATAGTAGTCATCTGTCAACTATTTTGAGTCTTTGACAAGCCATTATGTTCACTACTTCTCATACTGTTATCTCATTGTTATATTCATATCATCTCACCGATACATTGTGCACATTCATATACTGCCTACAATACAGTCCATACATCACCAGAGAAACTGCTCCATCACATAACTGTGCCTCTGGCCAAAACAGTTGCTACATCATCCACATCATTTCAACTACATTACCATGCAACCTTGCAATTACTGACCAAACACTTCAAGTTCAAACTTCAGCAATACTCACCTCTACTTCACCAGTGCACAGCCAGTTCAAACCCCATCCATACTTCAAACACTTACATACTTCAAACACTGCCTATTGTGCCACTGTCATCACCCACCCTCCTCATCAACCCAGCCTACTACCATACACTACTATGTTCTTGTTTAAGTGATTTTGGGCCGTGTTGTTGTGTTGTGCTATATTTTGTGATGGCAGTTGTGAGTTATATTTATTTTGTTTGCTTTGGTTATGTTTTGCTATTTAGTATTTAATATGAAGTAGGATGGTTTATCTTTATAGTTACCAATTTGGTTTTGTAAAACAGGTGGAAATAGGTGGATCTTCTAGAGAAACAATGGATGATGATGAGTACGTGGAAGAAGCGGACGATGAGGAAACCGAGGACGAAAACATCAATGTTGGAAAACCACCTACACACCCGAATCGCAAGCCTTCTTCTAGAAAGCCTTCTCTGGTATGGAAACATTTTACTAAAGATGTTAATCCCAAAGTTAACAAATGTGCTTGCAATTACTGTGGTCAACAATTTGCATGCGATTCTAGATATAATGGCACTTCACATTTGAATTATCATGTAGCAAAATCATGTAGGTCAATTCCACGTGATAGTGATAAGAGACAAAAAACTTTATCTTTTGGAAAAAATAGCGATAGTGAAGATAGTTACACTCTCACCACGTGGTCATTTAACAAAGAGGAATGTAGAAAATCATTAGCTCGAATGATAATTATTGATGAACTCCCTTTTAGTTTTGTGGAGGGTGAAGGTTTTCTTGAATTTTGTCGGCAATTGTGTCCTAGTTTTGAAGTTCCTTCACGTAGAACAATTTGTAGGGATGTGCTTCAATTATATTGGGACTCAATAGATTCTCTTAAAAAATTGTTCTCCGAATCTTTGCATGGTGTTTGTCTAACTACCGATACATGGACTTCTATTCAAAATGTGAATTATATGGTTTTAACCGCACACTTTATTGATGGAAATTGGAATTTACATAAAAGGATTATAAATTTTTGTGTGATTACTAGTCACAAAGGAGAAAATATTGGAAAACTTATTGTCCAATGTATCAAAAAATGGGAACTCAAAAGAATAGTGTCGATCACGGTTGATAATGCTAGTGCAAATGAAGTGGCAATCAATTATGTGAAAAACAAATTAAAAGATTATAATGGTGGTTGTGTTTTGAATGGTGAATTCATTCATATACGTTGTTGTGCCCATATAATCAATTTAATTGTTCACGAAGGGCTAAAAGAAATTAGTAATAGTATAGGCGGAATTCGTACTGCAGTTAGATTTGTGAGATCGTCTCCAGCACGATTTTCTAAATTTAGAGAGATATGTTCAACTTTGGGAATTGAGAATAAATCTATGCTTGTTTTAGATGTACCCACTAGGTGGAATTCAACGTATTTGATGTTGGAAGCAGCTTTGAAATACAAAAGGGTTTTTGATGATATGAAAGAAAATGATGGTATTTTTGTCGCTTACTTTGATGAAGAAGTTCGTCCTCCGGGAACTATAGATTGGAAAAATGCCGAATTATTTGTTAAAATCTTAAAGAATTTTTATGATATTACTTTAAAATTTAGCAAAACTTTATCTATTACCTCAAATGATTGTTTTGCCGAGCTAAGTGGAATTCAAGAAGAATTACGAGCATTGATTGTGGAAACGAATCCTTATGTTGGAAGAATGGGATTTAATATGAAAGCTAAGTTTGACAAATATTGGGGAAGCGTACGTAACATGAACAAGATTTTACTTGTTACGTGTGTGCTTGATCCAAGGTATAAATTTCAATTTTTGAAGCTATGTGTTGAATACATGTATGATAAAGTAGTTGCAGATGATATATTAAAAAGTGTGAAAGATATTTTGATAAGGTTATTTGACTTCTACGTGAGCGATACTACATTTGGAACACAAACATGTGATGAAGCACCATCTAGAAATTCCACTGATAGTGAAAATATTGTGAATGCTGGTGATGTTCTTTCTAGAAAAAGAAATACTTTTTTAAGACAAATTCGACAACGAGATATTGAAGGTAATGAACTAGAAAAGTATTTAAATGCACCGATTGAGGATGCACCAAATCATTTTGATGTTTTACTATGGTGGAAGGTAAATAGTTCCAAATATCATGTTTTATCTCTAGTTGCTCGAGATCTCCTTGCTATTCCCGTGTCCACGGTTGCTTCCGAATCTGCTTTTAGCACCGGAGGAAGGGTTATAGACCCTTTTCGTAGCACTTTGAGTCCACGAATGGTTGAGACATTGGTTTGTACTCAAAATTGGTTAAGGTCCAAACCAATTTTTGTAGATCACCGGATTGAAGTTCCAGTCGATGATGTTTACTATTATGATGATGCATTTGCAGGTGATATTAGCATTCATAAAATAATCTAGCTCGGCATTTGTTTGATTTTACATATAATACTCTAACTAATTTATTTTCCATGTAGAATTTGTACATGGACATCAATGTGAATTGCCATTATCTTCAATTTTCAACATGGATAGTCCGTCTCCATCATCGCTATTTTCACCATGGTTAGTATCTTCCATCGCTGTTTTCAATTCATATAGCTCATATGTAGCAATTCATAAAGTAGTTGCAGCTTAGTCTGATATTGTGCATTCTATTCATATAGTTCTGTAACTTATGTTACTTCTGACAAAATACATGGAAACATTGTGCATTCAAAATACATTGATTGTGGTCAGACAACATTGATCAAAATACATGCATTCAAACATTGTGCATTCAACAACATGCATTCAACCACATTGTGCATTCAGATTTCAGACTTTGTTGTTCCTTAAATCTGCATTCAAATCATATATAATATAGTTCAAAATGTAAATCAAAATTGAATGTATGTTATACATTTTAGATCACTGTGTAAATCAAAACTGAATATCTTTGATTTTCATAGTTTCCTATAAATGCAGCAGTTAAATAAATTTAGGATTTATCACACTAGATTTATAGAGTTTGAACTACTTGATTCACTTACAGGTTTGTCAAATTATTTTATGACTTGTTGTATATTCACTTACAGGTTGTATGGTTTACTTGTTGTATGTAATGGCAATAAATTGATACAAACAGGTTAACAGATGACAAATAGGTTTACTATGTAGTTGAAGTTCAATAAATTGTCATTACATAGTCATACTTCGGTTACAGGTTTGACAATTTGTATATTCACTTACAACTGTAATTATGACTTGATAGTTGATTGTATAATATTAGAAATGTCATTACTAAATGTAGGGACTTCATGGCTAACTCCATTTGTTTACCTTTGAATACAGCCTAATACAGTCTAAATGTCTAATACCTTTGAATACAGCCTAATACAGTTTAATACAGTCTAATGCAGCCTATTTCAGGTTTAATACATTACAGTCTATTAGTCTAATATAGTCTTTTAGGTTTAAAAGTCCGATAATTGAATACAGCCAATAACTTTTAGGATGTCTAATACAGTCAAGGACCCAATAAGGCAATAATAGTCCGATAATTGAATAACTCCCTTCAATTATTCAATATATATTTCACGATATCGCGTGTTTCTATTTTCAGCTAACTCCCATTTGTTTACCTTTGGGCAGAGAGACCTGGAGAATGGAGACCGCTGGTTGTTAGCTCGTGGTAGACAGGGGTTGAATCAGTTGAGTTGATGGCTGCTGTAGAGTGTAGACTGCAGTTGTACTTGTAATGTTTGATTGTTTATGAAATTGGTGTAGACATGTAGTTCTAATGTTTGATTGTTTGTACTTTGTAATGTGGCATGTAGGCATGTATAAACTATGAAATACAAATGCTTGTAGCTTTGTAATGTTGTGACTGCTGTCAGTGACTCAGTGTCTGTGAGTCTGTTGTGGTTGCTGGCTTGCTGCCTTACTGGTTATTGGTTAACGACTTGTGGTTGTATTTCTATGGTTACATTTGTTTGTACTTTGTAATTGGCAGTTCCGTGTTGTTATGTCTGTACTCTATTGTGGCTGTATTTCTATGGTTACATTTGTCATTTTCTATTCAATGCATGCTTTTAATTTCAGTGCTATGGTTATAACTTGGTCGGTTAATCGCTGTAACTTGACCGGTTAACCGATTAACCGTTTAACCGTGAATAACAATCGGTTAACCGTTTTATTTGAATGGTTAACCGCGGTTTAAAAGTTGCGGTTCGGTCGATACATCTGACCGTGATTAACCGCATATTGGTTAACCGAACCGCTTAATAGTTTAGGTTAACCGCAAAAATTAACCGATTCGAACGGTTAACCGGCCGCGCCCACCCCTATATTTGATCATTTTCCTTTATATATTAAAAAAATAAGGCTCTATATTCTATGTATGATTTAATTATGTCTGTACTATTGTTTTTCCTATATCATGACTTTTGTTATATGATATTCTCTAAGCAAGAAATCCATAATGATTCCCCGTTGTATGGACACCTCACCTGGTTATCGATAGGCATCATAGGTAAAAGGGTCTTTACATGTATAATTAATTTACATATCATATCAAGAAAATTTCATAATATAGCTCCTTTGTCTAAACCAATAACAATTTGAGGGAATTAGGCCCGAGGACAAATTTTGAAAAAAAATTAAGTTGAAGGACACCAAGTTTCTATTTTGGGCTGAAGGACAAACTTTGAAAGAAAATTAGTCTAAAGGACAATACTAGTTATATTTAGTTTTTACAGTATAGAAAATGCTATTATAACTAGTATTATATTCAGTTTTACACTCTACAAAATGCTAACTATATTTAGCATTGTACTTCAACTTAATTTTTATCAAAGTTTGTCCTTCAGCCTAAAAACGAAACTTTTTGTCCTTCAGCCTAATTTTTTTCAAAGTTTGTCCTTATGTCTATTTTCCACTAACAAATTCATATCACTTTAGAAATAACTAAAAAAAATATAGATATGTTTTTGCCCAGTTTGAGTTGAGTCAACACTTACATATGCCGCGTTGAAAAAACACCATGGTTTTTTTTTAATGTTTCATCGCGTCGCATTTTCAATAAGTGTCGAGAAGAAAAAGAATTCAGCAATTATATTGCCTCCATTTAAAAATACACCACAGGGAAGTTTTAAAAAAATTTCTACATGAAGCATTTTCACGACTCACCATAAAAGAACATTGAATTTTCAAGAAAGTTATGCCTAAACTTTTTTCAAAAATAAATTTCACGAAATATCTATGTTCATATTTTCAACGAAATGTGTATTTTAAACTGTACATATTTGCAGTTAAACCGGAAATATTTGATGTTTAAAATGCAAATATGTGCAGTTTAAAATGCACATATTTATGAAATAAATATTTGCACCGTGAACTACAGATATTTAAAGTGCACAATGTGTATTCTTATGGATTGGAAATTTAAATTATACAAAAATATACGGTTAGAATTGCAAATATTTGCAGTGTATAATGAAAATATTTTCAGTTCTAAATACAACTATATGCAGTTTAAAATGCACATTTACTTTGTAAACATTGACAAGAATTTTTCATGGATCTTGTTTTTGATAAATAGGCGGAAGTGACTTTCGAAACTTTTGAAGGCTGTTTGAAAAATGTATCGTTTTCATATCATCAAGTCATATAACCAAAGAAATTTAGGCTCTCTTTGTTAAGAAGTTCCGACTGGAACTTTTGATTTCTAAAACGGAACTTTTTATGTTTGTTTTTGATCAGTTTTCCGATTACAATCACATATACAAAATGTAATGACCTGGGATTTTGACAGTTTAAATTATGAATATTTAATTTAATTTAAATATTCAATTTATGGTATTAATAAGTAATGATTCTCTTTTAAATTTAAAAACTAATGTTAGAAAATTCCTTTTTAAATTTGGTTTACATAAAATGATTGTTCGACGGAAAAACTGAAAGATGTGACCAAAACCCTTTTTAGATTTTCAGTTTTTTATCGAACGACAAGTATAGAAAGTTGTAAATACCCTTGTATATATTTTAAACTCGTATTTACATTTTTAAAAGAAAAACATTTCATTTTGAAGTGAAAAAAGGGAATGAGTAGATAAGGATAGTAAAAAGATAAAAATATATTTAATTTTTAAATTTGAAATGACCTAAGATTCCTTAAGTAACTAAGTGAACAAAATGACTCAAACACACTCTAATACCCAAGGTGTTTCCACATGCTATGTACTTGAATGGTTATGAATGATATTAGAGTGAAAAGTGCATTTTCAACTTGATTTTTTTTTATAAAAAAAAGAAATAGAGTAACCTCTTTATATAAACATTCACTATTCCATCTCCTTATTCCATACTTAGCTCATTTATCTCCAAGTTCATCTTTGGTTTAAAAACAAGATTAGCTTGGATTTTTGCAATAGTTGATCAAGGTGAGATTCTTATCTTTCTTGTTTATTTGTATATTTTTCTATGTGATAAAATGATGGATAAAAAAGTTATAATTTGGTTGAAGTGGTTTAAAAATATATTCTCTTATGTTAAATAATGACTAAAAATTAAATTTTTATTTGAAAAATATGGATATAAGCTCGCTGGAAATGTACACGTAACAAATTTTCAAGTTTCATACTTACTGTTCTTTGTATAAGCATATGAAATCATTTCCATCTTTGTTTTCAAAAATCAATATCCTTCAGTCTGTACCGTTTTAGCCAAAACCGTCAACTAGCAAGATGCTTAGCTCGGAATCTAGTTTTTTTTATAAATAGTCCGAGGTTGCATCGTTGAGCATGCTCGAGTTAGGTGTCGATAACAGCAAGTAGTCTACTTTTATTGAGTATTCGTCGATCACGAATCCACGAATGTTCTATACCATAGTGTTCGTATCGTCAAATCAAGATTTTAGGAGCTATTCGCATGATTTTTAGTGGTGTGGTTAGGTCGAGATTGTTAGTTGAATGGATTTGGGTTAAAAATCAATCTTTGGCGATCTAGGTGGTGAGGGGCCGAACAGTTGGAGGTGGAGCCGTTGGAACTGGACTAGCACACAGTGGAAGCTATGGGTGAATTTTAATTTTTTTTACCCTATTGGATCTTTATTGGGCCTATGAAGTCCAACTGAATTAGAACATTTCGAAATTTCATTTAAATAAAATCATTTATTTTATTTAAATTCAAATATATTAAGATATGAAATTAATTTTATTTGATTTATTTATACATAAATGTATCATATACATAATACATATATATGTGAGTGCATGTGTAACATAATAATCCGTGAAAGGTATAATATGCCCATATGTAAATGTTGGGATTTACATCGCAACATACATATTAGCTCATTTTGTATGCCATGTATGTTGTTCAAATATATGCATATATATATATATATATATATATATATATATATGTTACAACACACACACACATGTATGTATAAATATATTATATATAATATATGAACATAAAACATTTATATATAGATAAATATATATAGAAACGGAGAGAACAATTATTTATAATTCAAAATTAACTTATTTTTGCAAACATAATAATTTTAGTATTTTAATTTGTATATATTATGAATAAAAAAATGTTTTCATCCATAAATAATTAACATAAAATAATCTATTAATGAAAATTCCAATTTTACAATTTTTGAAAATCTAGGATCATAAAATAGAGCTTATAAAAAATCTTGAGATTTTTCAAAGTTGAAATTATTTTTAAAACAAATACATTGATTTCTGCAATAATTATTTAATATAAAATAATATATTATTAGAAATTAAAAATTTAAAATTTTAGAAATTCTAGGATCATGAATAAAAGGTTACAAAATTTTTTAAAGGATTTTTCAATTAAATTATTATTTTTAATAGATCATAAACAGTTTTTCCAAAATAATATTAATTATTAAAAATAATCAACTTTATTGAAAAAATCCTAAATTTTTTCTATACATTTCTGCAATGATATAATATTTTTAAAAAATATATAATTGAATTTATAATGTAATAATTATTTTATATATAATAAACAATTAAAAATTCAATAAATGTTAATTTAAAAATATGAATATATGTATTATAATTAATTTTCGAATTTTTAAATTCATATTATATATAAATAAGTACACTAAATTTTTTAAATCATATATATATCTTATATATGCATATATGCTATTATGAGAGGGAAATATACACTAATATATAAATATATATATATATATATATATATATATATATATTTTTTGAAAACCCAGGAGAACCCGACGGACCGGTAAACTCTTGAGGAGGGTATGGTAAAGCCGTCCGCTGATCCAAGACCCCATACCCCCGGGTAAATTTATATAGGATAGGGAAGCGCATGGTAGGAATCGAATCAGGGTCTTTTTACCAGAACCCAAGCCTCCTTTCCACTATGCCGCACCTGCGGACAAAAATTGATTTATTAATAAATATATAAAAAATAATTATTAATGACAAAATTTGATTTTGTACAGTAAATTGTTGGAACTGGATCAGCCTGCAGAGAAAGTTATGAGTGAATTTAAAAAAATTACCCTATTGGATCTTTATTGAGCCTATGAAGTCTAACTGAATTAGAACATTTCTAAATTTTATTTAAATAAAATCATTTATTTTATTTAAATTCAAATATATTGAGATATGAAATTAATTTTATATAATTTAGTTATACATAAATGTATCATATACATATATGTGTGAGTGCATGTGTAACATAATAATCCGTGAAAGGTATAATATACCCATATGTGGATGTTGGGATTTACATCGCAATATACATATTAGCTCATTTTTTATGTCATGTATGTTGTCCAAATATGTGCATGTATATGTGTTACAATACACACACACATGTATGTATAAATATATTATATATAATATACGAACATAAAACATTTATATATACATAAATATATATAGAAAAAGATAGAACAATTATTTATAATTCAAAATTAACTTAGTTTTACAAACATAATAATTTTAGTATTTTAATTTGTATATATTATGAATAAAATAATTTTTTCATCCATAAATAATTAACATAAAATAATCTATTGATGAAAATTCAAATTTTACAATTTTCGAAAATTTAGGATCTACAATTTTCGAAAATCTAGGATCATAAAATAGAGTTTAGAAAAAATATGAAGATTTTTCAAAGTTGAAATATTATTTTTAAAAATAAATACATTGATTTTGGCAATAATTATTTAATATAAAATAATATATTATTAAAAATTTAAATTTTAAAATTTCAGAAATTCTAGGATTCTGAATGAAAGTTTATGAAAAATTTTGAAGAATTTTTCAATATTATTATTTTTAATAAATCATAAATAGTTTTTTCAAAATAATATTAATTATTAAAAATAATAAACTTGATTGAAAAATTCCTAAATTTTTTCTATACATTTCTGAATTGATTTAATATTTTTAAAAATATAAAATTGAATTTTTAATGTAATAATTATTTTATATATAATAAACAATTTAAAATTCAATAAATGTTAATTTAAAAATATGAATATATGTATGATAATTAATTTTTGAATTTGTAAATTCATATTATATATAAATAAGTGTACTAAATTTTTTTAATCATATATATATATATATATATATCTTATATATGCATATATGCTATTATGAGAGAGAAATATACACTAATATATATATTAATTTATTAATAAATATATATATAACAATTATTAATGACAAAATTTGAATTTGTACAGTAAACAACATTTGTCTATACATAAATTAAATAGTGTAATAAACAAATTATGCACATAACCAAACTGATTTGTGACAACTACATCTACTTACAAAAATCTCACATAACTAAACATATAGTAGCAATATATTTAAACAGATATGAAATTGCTCATTATAGGATCATAGAATAGAATTTAATTACTGTAATATGAATTAAAATTACCAATTTAATGATGTCTTTGAATCCACATTGAAGCAATGACTTCCCTTCCTTTTACTGTTCTTGATTCGTCAAATTGCAAATCCGGAATTACCGACCTCTAACTATCGAATAGTACTATTTTAATTTGAAATATATTTAAGAATTTTGGAGTGGATTGAGAGCTATGTTTTAACCAGCAATGTAGAAGGTAATGGCAGCTAAAAAGGTTTTTATTTTATTTTTAGAGATACATACACACACACACATACACACATATATAGGGTTGTATTAGAGAGAAACGAGAAAAACCATTTTACCATTCTCACTTGATCTCAACCCATTATCTCCAAGCCAATTCCCTATGTTTTAGCCACCCATAGACCTTCCCAAAACCGAAATTTTGCATCCCTAATGATGGGTCTTAAACCCATCTAAGCCCAAGCCTAAATACTATGCAATTAAATCTAATTTAATCGCTTGTCGATATTGTATATCGATCGATATATTTATAACCGTTATAAATATATATAACATTATTTATTTCTCAAATCATATTCAAATTTTATAACTAATATTTCATAAATATTAATTAATTTAATTAATTTATAATAATTATAAACTAATTAATGGTTCGGTCTTAAGGGAATTCATCATTTCGGCTGTGTAACTCTTGGGTGTAAATTTGGTCAGCGATTAACATCGAACTATTCTAATGTTAACGTTCACATGTCACTTAGCAGGTGGTATGACATTATGGCCAAATTTATCGCTTACTCATTTTCGGTAAAATCCAATTTTAGTTTAATAAGCGTTACCCGATTGTGACATTTGTTTACACCAATTCTCTTCGTCAAAACTATATCTGTGACGCCCCACTCCGAGACCCACATTAGCAAAGAGTATTACTAGGTAACACCGTCTGCTAATGCGGAGAATAGAGCTGGATATGAGCGACCATCTATAGCCTTGTCTTAATTATCTATTGAGTACGCCGACCATTGCCACTTCTTAACAAAATTTGATCGACATCTCCAATAAATACTTAATACAAAGCCATAGGTGGCTGAAGGATCTATCAGAATAAAATATAACAACTCAAATGTAATACACATCACATAATAGTAGATCATCACATACATTTACACATATACAGATACATTACAGAGTATATAAAATAATACATGTCAAGTGGTAAAGCAAACCACAATATACAGGCGAGTCAAAAGAATACATATCAGAGTTACAGCCAAAAAGGACTACACAAAAATCTATAACAAAAAGGAGCTAGCAGAATAGTCCATGCGGAAGCAAAATAGGCTAAGTCCAATGTACCTAACCTGAAACATCTCGGTCTGACCCGAGTATAAAATACACGGGTCAGTCTAGCTAAACAAATCAGTTAGATAAACTAAATGATAATGAACATACCAAGTTATAAAATACCACAAATATCTCCAAAAGAGATAACCAAATCATCTAACAAAAGATGAATCATAACAAACCTCATATCATAGGCAACTCAAACAAACAAAGGATATGAATATCCCAAAACAAGCCAAAAAGGCAAATAACAAATACCAATAAAGGCACACAAGTTTTCACAAGGTAGTCGCTATATATCGTGTGGTTCACGGGACCTACACCGAAAGGCGATACACTAAGGAAATATAATCGTCAAAGAAACAAAAGACGCTCGAGCTCAGTACTGTATAACAATGATCCACACGCCTGAAGGCAACAAACCGTAGTGGCGAAGGTCTGGAGACCCAGTACTGGACATCACTAACTGGCAGAATGTGTCACAACTCTCAGAAAGGAACCCGGAAAATGTTAACGTGAGTCCCATACCACACGTTCGCACTAAACGGTTTACTAACCGTTAGTCAATTACACACTCAAAGCAGTACAAAGTCCACCTCATCTCATTGGTAAACCAGACCCGAAGGTCAAAACGGTCAAACGAATAGATTAGGAATTAACTGAAAAGATAAACCCACGTGTTCATAGCACGCGTTTTATTTAATCATTTAATTCTCCTCCCGCTCCGCTCGAAGTGCAAAATTGTGTGTGTTTTATACAGAAATTATAAATTGGAGAAACAAGCTTTTAATACAATTTTAAAAGATCATTTCATAAAAACCCGTGTACGAAATCCGAAATGGAATCATCAAAGTCAAAAATGTGATAACAACTAGTTGGATCGACACGATTCGATAAAAATGGAAATTCACTCAAAAATAGGCAAATAGGCAAAAATATGCAGTTCCAGACGTCTGATTTAAAATCCAGACGTCTGGATTTATTCACTGGAAATTCAAAAAACTTCCAGACGTCTGGAGGGTGGCTTCAGACGTCTGGCATGTTGCTTCAGACGTCTGAAAAGTGGTATCAGACGTCTGACATAATGTTTCAGACGTTTGAGAGGTTGTTTCAGACGTCTGACTTTGTTTTCTGCCATTTTTATAAATATCTGCCGTATACTTTTGTGTTCCAGGCTTAAAACCAGACGTCTGAACTTGCATTTCAGACGTCTGAAGACCTGGTCTGGGCAACAATTTGCCTAGGCCTTGATGGCCAAAACCAATGGGAAGCTATCGGACGAGCAACGAAGACTAGGGGATTACGCCAAGCGATAACCCAGTCTTATAGGCTCTTCGATACACCCCAAACAACATGTCCAAATATCCATAATAGGATCTTTAAAGATTTTATCTCCAAAACACCAAAATTTGGAGAATTCACCATATCAGTCCAAATCAAAAGCAAGTGAACATGAATAGATGTTAGGAATTCATACCTAACAACAACGAAAGCCATAGACGTAGATGTGAGTTCAAAAACTCACCTTCTAACTCAAAAACAAAGATGAGAAGCTCAAATGCAAAGAAAAGATCAACCACTCTTCACTTCTACCATACAAGCTTCAATCTAAGATCAAAACTAGTATTTCCTAAATTAGGTTATAGGAAATTTCTGAAATTGGAGAGAGAGAGAGATGGAGAAGGTGAAAAGAAAACTTACCTAAGCTTCTCTTTGATTTTGAGCAAGAATTCGTGTTTGCAAAAGGAAACTAGGGCTTGGAGTTTTTATTTCTCATTCTCTTCCCCCATTTTCAGTTGAGCTAGAGAAAAAGAAATGAAATGAGTGAATGGATGAAGAGTTAGAGAGTTAGGGTAATAAGTAGGGTTAGTGGGCTGAAACCCAAACTCAAAAGCTCAAATAGAAAATAGAAAAATTCAACTCACTCCAAACTTATCGATGCTTATACTCAAAAAGATCGCAAACGCCATTTTGGACTCAATGGAAGTGGTCCCGAGTCCTAATTCGACCGTTTGCAAAAAGTGACATTTCGGACCTAAATCCGACTGACGACGTTATATTTAAATAAAACATTTAAATATACAATCGTAAAATATGCGGGTTGTTACAATATCACTTTGGACTTACGGAATTTGGTAATGGTCAAAATTCCAACCTCATCCACATTCAACTTTATAGTCCACATAAAAAGTCTTTGGTTCAATAATAACAATTATTATTAACCGAAATGCTCTGGCCGGAGACTTTGACTTTGAGTTGACTGTGATACTAACCGCATATAACTGAGGGGACGAATCCTCTCTTGAATAGTGCTTCACTTCCAATACTTCTACTTGACCCAATCACTCGATGGATGCCATGCCATGATTTGGCTATAATCAAAGCGGAGCTTTCATATTGAAGATCCACGGTATTCTCAAGTCGAGAGAACTGTGTAAACCAGTCGCATCGATATTTTCTGTTTGACCTAAGTTATATTAACCAACAGAAAACTATCGAGTGAGTCGTTCCATAGTTATCCAATAACTATTAGTACGTAACCCATAGGTGCCCACAACAGTCATGAGTAATACACTGCCCAACATTTGGAGAGCGTTACGTACTCCAGTCTCAACGGATACATTGATATCCAGTCTCGATGCATCTTGACTATAGACATTTAAAATGGTATGTTTGTTTCGTTGTGATAAATTACTCACGGTTACAACACTTTGTAACCACTATCACAAAATATATCGTTTATGGATTTTTCTATTAAATATATTTTTAATTAAGTTAATTAATTAATTAATTAATATAATCACATTATATCAAGTATATAATAAGAAGAAAATATCTTTTATTTCGAACAAGATTGGTCAACGAGTTTAAAATATATAACAAATTACATAATTGCCCCTAGGGCATACTCCTAACTCTATCAATCTCTCACTTGCACTTGAGGTCAATTATGGAATCTAATTCCAACTTCTCCAATCAGCTTTCTCAAAACCAATTAGGTCAATCCCTTAGTGAATGGGTATGCTATTATGTTTTAATTATCTACTTTGTCGATTAACTCTCTCTTATACTGATAAACTGCCTTTATCATGTGGAATAATTTGAAGTATGTCTTTCGACTTCTAGTGAGCTTTAAGTTCTATCATGACCAATTTCATGACATTGTTATCTTATAACAATATTATGGGATTCTCAACATTTGGAAACACATTTGGCTCAATTAAAATTTTGTGCATTTATATCTATATACATTGGTTTATTACAGCGCTATTCAAGTTAATGTTCTCAACATTTCGTTGAATCGACCACAATCACCTTTATTTCGAAACATTTTCAAATTAAAGATTTTAACTTGAATTTTATCATTGACATGTTATACTCAATATCATTTATAAAAGTTTGTGTCCAAACGTTCCATCATAACGAATTCGTTGTTTCTATAAACAATTCTCTAGTATTTCATAAATACGTGAGAACACCTCAAACAACCTGTAACGACCCATAATTTCTGTCATTTGAAATTCGTATATTTAATTGATTTTAAATATTCACAAATTAATTTTATTTGCTGAATGGATTTTATTTCGAATATCTGGATTTAATTGGATAATTAAATTATTAATTTAATATTTGAAATTGTGTAAATAATTGGAATTTGAATTTAATGTGAATAAAAATGATTTATAAAGTTGAATTAAATCATATTTGAATTAGAATGATGTATGTATATACAGTTTCTGTTTTGTAAAGATCATTGATATGATAATAAATGTTTTCCGCTGCGATGTGAGATTCTGTATTGTTCTGTTTGGTTCTATCTTCTCTCTTTCTTCCCTTCTCTTCTTCTCTCTTCTTTTCTTTCTCTTGACTTTCCGTCAGTCTGTGTTGTTGGGTCGGACATGTGTGGTTTATTGTCGATTCAAAGGGTACGGATTTGCGGGTCGTCACATTTGGTATCAGAGCTTAGATTTCCATTTTCCTAAGCTTTGATGTGTACTCAGTATAGATAGGGATAGTAGCACCCAAGATTGAGTTTGAGTGTATTATATATATGAGCGCGTATTTGTTAGTGAATATAAAATTTTTTATATTGTGTTTGCTTATCCGTTGAGCTATTTGTGAATTCTAGTCGGTATGTGGGATGCCATATTATCGATAGGGATTTCCAAACACTTAAACGAGGCAAGTTGACATAGTATTATTTTAAAAGTGGGTAAATGAAATAATTTTACCTCGATTATATTTTATATGTAAAGGAAATGATTTTCAGAAATATTATAGTGTATATAAATGAATTGTTTGGTTGTTTGAAAATGTAAATATATATAAGTTAATAAAAGATGTTTGAATAATCCAAATAAAAGCAACAATTGTAAAAGAATAGATTGTATAAGCAAATGAATTATATAAGTATGGAATTATAATTAATATGATTTACAATTGTGAAATAATCTTATATATAAGAAATGAAACTAAACGAATATATATGTAAATATGAGTTGTAAATGAGAATGAATTTAAACCAATTATTTGAGAATTTGAATCCCATTAATTCTGGAAGTTATTTTTCAAAGAGTAAAGAGGTTATATTATTATAAATCTAAATAAGTAAGATAAATGAATTTGGAATGAATCTTATATAAGTAAAGTAAGATAGTGAAATTATATAAGTAAAAGATTTTGTAAATATGATTTATAAATAATAAAAAGGATTTCTTTAAAAGAATATAAAGCACTGAGTTCACTACTGTTGCTGGGAAATAATAAGGGTGATGACTACAGAATCATCAGTATCATTTTCGAGTTTCTATGTGATAGATTTGCTACCAATAGTAAATTGAAAAGTTAAGTTTTGTTTTGATAAACAAATTTGAATTTAAAATCCAAGTTGTAATTGATAAATATAAGTAAAATGAGTTTTGGACTTATAATATGAAATAAAGATTTTAACTTTGGTAAAGTTGAAATAAATTTGAGTAGCATAATAAAATATATGATTTGAAATTTAACTAAGGGAAGTTAAATAAATTGAATTAGATTTGAACTGAATTAGATAAGCTATTGAAATGAAATTTAAACTTAAATGGTAAAGTGATTATATAACATGAATTTGAAAGTTTGAATAAATAAGTTGTATAACTTATAAAATGAGAAAAGGTAAGTAAAACAAATTGTTAAAATGGTTAAACAATTTTGTTAAGTAAAATAAAATCTGAATTTGGATAGTGATATGAATTTGACTTAAGTAAAAGTTAAATAAAGTGAACTTAAGTTGTATAGTGAAAGTAAATGCAAGTGAGAATTGAATGAAATATAACTTAAGTAATGATTGAATCAAGTTGATTTTGATTAATAAAATGAATATGCAAAGTAAAGTTGAATAATAAGAAGTTAATGAAATGAAGTAATTAAATGAATATGAATTTGAGTTATATAAAGGAAATTCAACTTTAATTGTAAAAGTGAATTAGTGAATAAACATGGATTAGAAATGTTGTTGTTAAGAGTTGAATAAAACTTAAGTTAAGAAGTTGTGAATTAATAATAATATTGGAAGTGTTGTATAGAAATGTGAATATAGTGAATACTAGAATTCAATCCAACTTAAATATTAAGCAAATTGGAAATTGAATGAAGTCAATTGAATATTGAACCAATTGAAATTAGAAGTGTTAAACCAAATGGAATGTAAACAAAGTATAGTAAATTAAATAAAATTTGGTAATGTTGGATATGCATTGGTTGTTAAATGGTTGTTAGTTGATTGAATAGAAATTCATATGAAATTGAATTTGAAAGCGAACTAACTTGAATGTAAATTAGTGAATGTAAACTAATTGAATATGAATGAATGAATATTAGTAAAAATCCAATGTTAATGAATCAAATGTGAATAAATTGAAAACCAATTCAATGAATATTAATGAGAAGTGACTGTATATTGATTTGGTATGAATTGACTGGATAGATATTGCTCTGTTGGATGTTTATTGGATGATAGTTGTTTGATGGTTGGATTTGTTTTTTTGATTGCATTGCTATATTGGCATATATAGTTGTTGTATTGGTATATGTTGTATATTGATATTACTTTCATATATACATGTTTCTCATTGTTTGTTGAGTATTTAGTAGGTGCGGATGGCGTTTGCTTCGCATTTGGAGCTCGCTTTCGCGCTATATTAGCCGTATATGCTCGCTAATAATATATAAGGTACATATCTCGGATTACATATCGTACTTTTATATTTTTTCCCTATGGGATGCCTCATCCTCGAAGATGAGATGTATATTTGTGATATATATATGTTGTGATCCTACTACGATCGAACCGCGCAAAGGAGATGCTTGCGAATTATTTTTTGAAAATTTGAGGTGTTAGAAATTTTTTTGAGAAATTGGAAAATTTTGACTTTGAGTTATAAAAGTTAAACGATATTAGTTGGTTTTGAAAAGATAACTATGAATAGATTTGAAACTTTCAAAGTTTTTATAAGAAGTTTAACTAATGGATTTTGGAAAAGTTAAAATGTTTAAATAAATTTGATATCTAGTATTAACGATTTGTTTTGAAAAGTTAATGGATTTAGCGATTTTTTCTTACTTGGTAATTTCGAGGACGAAATTCTTTTAAGTAGGGGAGAATGTAACGATCCAGAATTATATCATTTGAAATTCGTATATTTAATTGATTTTAAATATTCACAAGTTAATTTTATTTGCTGAATGGATTTTATTTCGAATATCTGGATTTAATTGGATAATTAAATGATTAATTTAATCTCTGAAATTGTGTAAATAATTGGAATTTGAATTTAATGTGAATAAAAATGACTTATAAAGTTGAATTAAATCATATTTGAATTAGAATGATGTATGTATATACAGTTTCTGTTTTGTAAAAATCATTGATATGATATTATATGTTTTACGTTGCGATGTGAGATTCTGTATTGTTCTGTTTGGTTCTATCTTCTCTCTTTCTTCTCTTCTCTTCTTCTCTCTTCTTTTCTTTCTCTTGACTTTCCGTCAGTCTGTGCTTTCTGGGTCGGACATGTGTGGTTTATTGTCGATTCAAAGGGTACGGATTTGCGGGTCGTCACACAACCATTTAGTGATATCAATTTGGATTATATATTTTTTCCATGTATCAAATACATAAACAAAACACAATATCATACACAACATAACCTGTATGATAATTCTTATTGCTAATGCAAAAGGAATCCAACTTATATGTTCCCCTTTTAATAGGGAGCTCTTGTATATCGTTCTGGGACAATCCCTATATCTTTTATACTCACCATAAAAGACATCATTTACAATCCAAAATTGAGTATTAAAGCAACTAAAGTTGATTTTAATACAAACATATTGTTAAATCAACAACATGTTGTTTACTTATAGTTTAGAAATATCAATGTACCTTTTAACGTTCTTTCTTATGAACACACGCTTCCTCTGCACTTTGATTGAAAATCAAACTATTTGATATTTCTATCAAAATACTTATTCAATCTTGATGCTTATAAAATGATACATTCGTATCATTTATTGGATCAAATCCAAAGACTCACAAACTCAATATCGCTCCCACTGACTTTGAGGCATTTTTGGTTAATATGTGTAAACGGCTTACTCTAAATCATTATTTAGAATTTTCTGTTTCAATACATAAGTACCAAACACTAAATCTTATCGAGCGATAATTTTGTGAGTAAATCTGAGTTAACTTGAGCATGTTGAATACCGAATCTGTTATGTTAATTTCAACAATTAAAATTTGTGATATTATTCTTATCAACATTGCTCATTTAATTCCAACCATATTAGTATTTCCAATAAATACACAATTTCGGCCGATGGATCACATCTCTTTGGTTACGACCACCAAAATCATATTTTGATAGCGTACTTGGAATTCTTTCAGATTTGCGCATCATACCATATAGAGTCAACAATCTTAATGGTTTAATTGAACAACCGAGGGCAATGTATATTTTCGACATTCATAAGAAACTCATAGTTTCTCTTCGATGTACGAGAATACTTATTAGACATTATAATGCTATGTGTTCATTTAGGTTAGTTAATTTCACTTCATCTCATATAATCAGTTCTATCTATGGATCGGATCCAATTCCATTTAACTATCAAAAATTTCTCAAAGAAATTCCTTCACAATGAAAATGATATATCTTGAAACAACAATTGTTTCTTAGCGCAAATAGAATAGGGATTCATAAACCCTTTATGAACCTTTTTATTTATAAAACTGATTTTAGTTTACAAAAATTATGTTCAAAACATAAATATGTCATTTGATGACAGATCTTTCCAAATTTTTTTGGAGATTCATACAAGATCCCTAATGAACAATTATTACGTGCAATCTTTTGACTCGCACAACCTGCCAACTCCTTGGCCTAGGATATGTTGGGATTTCTTACAAACCCTTATCTTGTATGATTTTGTAAACTATTGTTTAGATGAAATAATATCAACTTTGTATACTAATCTTAAGTACATGACCTTATAGAAAAAAACCAACTCAACTTCACTCACACTTAATCGTAAATTGTCCAACAATGTCTGAATACTCCTTATCGATGCATCATTATGTATCACATGAAGGAGCGACTTTTGAGATTGAATCTATATTCATTTTTAGGTACATTTGGAACTCTTTCCAATATACTCACTTATTCGATCAAATCATTTTATTCTATTGCATGTTATTTTATTTTCTTTTCTTTAACATTCTATGATTTTATCATAAACTTGCTACATGTGTATCTAATACACATGTTCATGTTGGTGATTAATCATCGATGAATATAACAAAGTATTTGGAACCCTTTTGGTATTAATAGACTTGTGATTGCATACATCAATATGTATTAATTCAAAGAGTTCATCAACGCTTATGATGCTCCCACTGAATGGGTGCATAGTCATTAATTGTTTGAGATATAATTAACCTGTATCATATGATTCATAATCATATAGTAAAATTATTTCTCAAAACTACGGCTTAGTCTATAATTTCAAAACAACTGTAAATAATATTAGATACATATGTATTTTTGTTGCATCACTTTTACTATGAAAACAAATTCCATAATATAGTTTTATTTCATAATGGCTATTCATAATACTCATATTGAAATATAGTTATATCTATTTTTCAGTCAATACCAAAAAATAAACATTATTTCACAAATAATGTTATGTACATTTTACAAAAACAATTTTCGTAATTTGATGCAATCATTAGGTGTTATATGGCATGCTCCTACTATTTCCATCATTACTATAATAGCGTACTAAATTTAGAGGTCCACCATTCACTTAATATTGTTAATATAGTTTACTTATTTAATATTGTTAATATAGTTTACTTATTTGATATGCTGCAACTAGTTTACAGTGGAGAGTTCTTTGATCAAATATCTTGAACTTAAAGAAATAAATGTTATAGAAAACAATTTTCTATATGAAAATACATTTCGGAATAACAATCATATTTCATATTCCAATATTAAGCATCAATTATTATTACAATTCTTATTTCCAATGTTTCTCTATGAAGCAGAAGTGACTTTTCATTCTCTTCATTCCAACTTTACCTTAAATTACATCTATTCTTATACATTCGTTTTTCTTTCAAATGGTCAAACTATTCAAAAGAAAACCTTACTACAATATCATAGCAAACCTTTTACAAAAGCGCATTTGATTATTCTTGACATTTAAGACATCAAATATGTTGCACTTTATGTAAACCGATCAAGATGACATTTCAACGATCGAGTTCTTAGATGTATCTCATAGTTTATGGTCTTGTGTTACATTAACACAATATGATCCTTTTGAAATCATTCAAGTTGAATACATGATCTTAAAACACTGTTTATTGGCTTACTTCGAATGAACTAACTTCACCAAAATATTGTACCCCACAAACTATGACCGTTCACCATATAACATTTATATGTGAAAGTACATGGATCAAATATCCATAGTCTTGAATTGCATTTAGAGTTCAAAAACTCATAAAATGCAACATACGGTCTAAACCAATAAACATATAAGTGGCCAACTTACGAATGTATTAAGTAGTTGAAATTAGGCACTTGCATGGGTATAAAAACATTATATAACATGCAATTAGAATTATTAGTAAGTATATATTATATTTCTATTTGTCAACTTTCAATTCAGTTTGTTTATATATGTTAATTGACAAACGTTTTATCAATCATATTAAATGCACAAATTTATCATTGCAGATGATTATAACATTATATAGCATACGTTCTTACAATATTAGAAAGGTTAAATGTTACAATTTCATTTTTCTAATAAGGCTCTCACTAGTCTTTTATGTTTCTCCAAATCCTAAGATGAAACATAGAAGTCTTACAACTTCACTAGTGGGTGTTAGGACTCGTTTGTTTTGGTATTCCGACCTTGAGTTTTCTCAACAAATCATAGCCTCACAAACGATGTATAACTTTTTATCGGTTGTATCACATACAACTCCTAACCCATTTTCCTTGTTCTAATCTCATTTCGATCTTGAGTTTGCTCAACAAATCGAAAGAGATTATTCACTCATACCTACCATATCGTGATGGCCTAAGTATAGTATATGTACCTTGAGTTTGCTCAACAAATACATATAGTTATCTTACCTCATCTGTTCAATATATTAATAATACTACGCATAACATCCCTACCTTGAGTTTGCTCAACAACTAAGGAGTATGTAAGTAATTTATTAATATATATGGTAGAGAACAACATTATATTGAAGATTCATAATCTTCAATATATATATTGAGTGATATCGATTTATAGAATAATATATTTCTTATGAAATACCCCAGCGATTCAAGGGTCAAACACATCAGAAATCACGGTATATGTACATTTACATATGTATTTATTTTTCAAGTCTATTTGAGTTTACTTAATGTTCCACATTTAGTTTATACACATATCGTATAAGTTTTATTGTTATATAACTTTTATATTTCATATTACTTATATGATAGTCATACGTATAATATATCGTTAATTAAACCTTATCTAATTAATTTTAATCAATTAACTCTTTAATTAATTTTAAATTAGTATTCCAATATAACTTTTATATTGTACATATCTACTATAATATTTATAGTGTATACTATAACCTATATAGTGTAACACACATATATCATATATGTGTGTATTTTATTTAATTAATTAACCTTTAATTAATTTATTCAATTAAACAATTTTTATTAAAATTTATTGATTTCAAAATTTATCTTGTATACATATATGTAAACTTATACTATTTTAAACATTTTAAAATAACATAACACATATCAACATATATAATACATGCATATATGCATTAATTAATTAACATATTTAATTTATTTATTTTATTAATCTTATTAATAAATTTAAAATTTAATTAATTAATTAATTAATTAATTTTATTAGTATTATAATTTTTATAATAAACATGTTTTATTTTTAATTTAACTATTAAATTTAAAATCTTTAACATTAATTTTCAAAACGATTTTAAAAATTAGCCAAAGACCCAAATTAAGTTGGGCCTTTTCTATTAGGAGCAACTTTCGGGTTCACTTCACCTTTCGGGCCAGGCCAGTAACCAGGTAGGACAGGGTACTTGATTACCCAATTTCAATCCTAGACATTACATTTCTTAACACCGTACTAAGTGGGCAAGCTTAATTAGTTAGTCCTAATATGACTAATTTAAACCGCATACGCTATTGGACTCTGATACCATTGTTGGAACTAGACCAGCCCGCAGCGGAAGTTATGGATGAATTTCAAAAAAATTACCCTATTGGATCTTTATTGGGCCTATGAAGTCTAACTAAATTAGAACATTTCTAAATTTCATTTAAATAAATTCATTTATTTTATTTAAATTCAAATATATTAAGATATGAAATTAATTTTATTTGATTTAGTTTATACATAAATGTATCATATATATGTGTATGAGTGCATGTGTAACATAATAATCCATGAAAGGTATAATATGCTCATATGTAAATGTTGGGATTTACACCGCAGCATACATATTTGCTCATTTTGTATGTCATGTATGTTTTCTAAATATGTGCATGTATATGTGTTACAATACACACACACACACACATACATATGTATGTATAAATATATTATATATAATATATGAACATAAAACATTTACATATAGACAAATATATATATGGAAAAAGAGAGAACAATTATTAAAAATTATTTATAGTTCAAAATTAACTTAGTTTTGCAAACATAATAATTTCAGTATTTTAATTTGTATATTTTATGAATAAACTAATGTTTCATCCATAAATAATTAACATAAATTAATCTATTGATGAAAATTCAAACTTTACAATTTTCAAAAATCTAGGATCATAAAATAGAGCTTGAAAAAAATCGAAAGATTTTTCAAAGTTGAAATATTATTTTAAAAATAAATACATTGATTTCGGCAATAATTATTTGATATAAAATAATATATTACTAAAAATTCAAAATTCAAAATTTTAGAAATTCTAGGATCATTGAATGAAAGGCTAAGCTAAATTTTGAATAATTTTTCAATTAAATTATTATTTTTAATAAATTATAAACAGTTTTTCCAAAATAATATTAATTATTAAAAATAGTAAAATTTATTGAAAAATTACTAAATCTTTTCTATATGTTTCTAAAATGATATAATATTTTTAAAAATATAAAATTGAATTTTAAATGTAATAATTATTTTATATATAATAAACAATTCAAAAATTCAATAAATGTTAATTTAAAAATATGAATATATGCATGATAATTAATTTTCAAATTTGTAAATTCATAATATAAATAAGTGTACTAAATTTTTTTAAATCATATATATATATATATATATATCTTATATATGCATATATGCTATTATGAGAGAGAAATATACACCAATATATATATATATATATACACACGAATTTATTAATAAATATATATAAAACAATTATTAATGATAAAAATTGATTTTGTACAATAACAACATTTGTCTATACATAAATCAAGTAGTGTAATAAACAAATTATGCACATAACCAAACTGATTTGTGACAACTACATCTACTTACAAAAATCTCACCTAACTAAACATATAGTAGCAATATATTTAAACAGATATGAAATTACTCATCATAGGATCATAGAATATAATTTAATTACTGTAATATGAATTAAAATTACCAATTTAATGATGCCTTTGAATCCACGTTGAAGCAATGACTTCCCTTCCTTTTACTGTTCTTGATTCGTCGGATTGCAAGTCTGGAATCACCGACCTCTAACTATCGAATAGAATTATTTTAATTTGAAATATATTTGAGAATTTTGGAGTGGATTGAGAGCTATATTTTAACCAACAATGTAGAAGGTAATGGCGGCTAAAAAGGTTTTTTATTTATTTTTAGAGATACATACATATATATATATATATATACACACACAAATATATATATATATATATATATATAGGGTTGTATTAGAGAGAAACAAGGATAGCCTTTTTATCCATTCTCACTGGATCTCAACCCATTATCTCCAAGTCAATTCCCTATGTTTTAGCCACCCCTAGACCCTCCCAAAATTGAAATTTTACAGCTCTAATGATGGGCCTTAAACCCATCTAAGCCCAAGCCAAAATACTATGCAATTAAATCTAATTTAATTGCTTGTCGATATTGTATATCGATCGATATATTTATAACTGTTATAAATATATATAACATTATTTATTTCTCAAATCATATTCAAATTTTATAATTAATATTTCATAAATATTAATTAATTTATAACAATTATAAACTAATTAAATCGTTCGGTCTTAAGAAAATTCATCATTTCATATTGAAGATACACGGTATTCTCAAGTCGAGAGAACTGTGTAAATCAGTCATATCGATATTTTCTGTTTGACCTTAGTTATATTAACCAACAGAAAACTATCGAGTGAGCCGTTCCATAGTCATCCAATAACTATTAGTTCGTAACCCCTAGGTGCCCCTAGTAGTCATGTGTAATACACTGCCCAACATTTGGAGAGTGTTATGTACTCTAGTCTTAACGGATACATCGATATCTGGTCTCGATGCATCTTGACTAGAAACATTTAAAATGGTATATTTGTTTTGTTGTGATAAATTACTTACGGTTACAACACTTTGTAACTACTATCACAAATAGACCATTTATGGATTTTTCTATTAAATATACTTTTAATTAAGTTAATTAATTAATATAATCACATTATATCAAGTATATAATAAGAAGAAAATACCTTTTATTTCGAACAAGATTGGTCAATGAGTTAGATATATGTAACAAATTACATAATTGCCCCTACGACATACCTCTAACTCTATAAGGAGCAACCTGGGGACATGATGGAGCTATGGTAGCGGGCGTAAGGTGGGTGGTGGCCTGTGGTGCACGGTCGAGGTCAATTTAGGGTTTGGGTAGATTTTTTCCCAGGAATCGAGGTCGTGATGGCGATCGGTGGCGCCATGGTGTTTCAGCCCTTGCCTTGAGGAGGGTGGGAGGTTGGCGGTCCTACTGGAGGTGGTGGCGAGGTTGGGCGTGGGCTAAGGTGGCGCAGCGAGCTAGATATATGGGAGGATTTAAAAATATGGACGTGTGCGTTTTTGGGATGGATGGGTCATATTGGTTTGTGGGTCATGAAAGGGCATGATGATGGGATAGGCGAGGCGGACTTGGGGGTGGGGTCGCGGCGTCAGTCGGCAGCTTATGGCGTCTGCGCACGTGCACGAGTGCATGATGGTGCACTGTAAGTATTTGGCACCAATTGGGTTTCGTGAAAGTTTGAATTTGGGAGTTGTGTTTTGGTACTTGGCTATTCGGGAAGAAAGCAGGAGGCTTAGTTTGGGCTTTGGGCCCAATTGGAATTAAGAATTGGTTAATTAAATTTTTAAATGTTAAAACTTTAACAAATTCGTACGTATCCAATCGAAGTCCGTTGAACCCACGAATTTCAATATTGGGTTTATATCAGCTAACAGAACACATCTGTACAAGTATTCAGCAGTTTTGTAGTAGTTCAAAATACTATTAAATTTATAATCGTAGAAAATAATTTCGTTATTCCGTAATTGTAATTTATCACCAACATTTTGATAGCAGAATAAAACCCTGTTCTGTTATATTTGTTTTGAATAGATATTTTTGAACATCTATTTAGCAGAATAAATCTCTGTTCTGCTAGTTTATAAATTTGGACACTTATTACTTTATTAGTTGATTTGGACAGATGACGTGTTATCCGTCGTCTGTTAATTGTGGATTTTATTTACATATTTGTTACTTACGTAAATATCAGTGATATGATTTGTATTGCTGAACTGAAATTAGTGGTAACTTGTTTAAGTGCCAATGGGGTCGCTGAGCATTTTGGAAAAGAATTGGATTTAGATTTATTTGGACTATAGATTATTTTGAAGTAAAATATTTTCTCTAATGAAAGGGTTAAGTTAATATTATTTTAAAATTTTAACATTTAAAGATAACCAATTATTTACCAATAATGTTTTAAAGTTGAAAGTTATTTAATTATATTTGTTAAAGTTGTTTTAAAGTCAATTATTTATTTTAAGTTATTTAATTATTTTATTAATGACATTTTAAGTTAGTTAATTATTCTTATTTTGTTGTTTTTGAAAATTTATTAAGCATTTGTTAATAATGGTTTAAGTTAATAAATCATTAATTTAATAATGATTAAGTTTATTAATTTTTTATTAATAATGATCTAAGGTAAGATAATTATTTTCTTATGATGTTTAAAGGAAATTAGTTAATTAAATAAACGTATTTATAAATAATAATCTGTTTATAAAAGGAATTTTACTTAATAAAAGGATTAATTTAAAAGAGATTTTTCAAATGATATTTGATAAAAAATATTTTATAAAGGATTTTATAAAGGGGTTATAAAGGAAGATTTATTAAAGAGTTTTATAAACAGAAAGGGATTTTATAAATCATTTTAGAAATTTATAAAAGAAGTTTTGTAAATTAAAATGAAGATTTATAAATGTATTTGTAAATATGAAATGGGTTTATAGAAAGGGAATTTTATAAAGGAATAAGATTTGATTTCGATAATTAATCCTTCTTAATTATGGTGGTATGGAAACATTCTTTCCATACTTAACACCGAAGGATAAGTGATTTGGTTTATAGTAAGTAATGTTTTATGATATCTGTTTTTGTCCATTTAAATCTAAATTTGGACAAGAGAAATCTTCATTATATTTTGTTTATATACTTATACCGTTGAGATAAGTATATAAATATATTTTCTAAGTATTGAAAATAAAATGGGTCGTGAATATACTTTTATCGGTGAGTTAAGTATATAAATGTTTTTCAAGTATTGAAAGGAGTATAAGGATTTTGTGAAAATATCTTTTGTGAAGGTATTCTAAATCAAATAATTGAAAGGGGTTTAATTAATGAAAAATTAATTAATATGAGGCTTAGTGGATCCCATATGGATTTAAATTTATGTTTGATTGTTTGTTTATTTGATAGTTAAATAACTGACTATCAAATATGGATAAAAATTTAACTCTGGAAATATCTGGGAGAAAACACAAGAATTATATGATACAGTTATCCTCGAGGATGCTATATTGTACGTATAAACTCATGCGTTATTCTAAGACAAATGATAAGGAGATCCTTCTACTTAAACAATTAAGGATGATCCCTGCTCTTATGTATTGTCTGTTTATCTCCAAAAGAACTAGAGTTGAGTTTACTGAAAGCTGTCGAGTGTTGGTTCCAAGTGACTGGGATTAGATAAGTATGAATTATCCAAAAACCACTTCAAACCAACTCAAGCGTTTGAACTAAAGACATCTTGAAGATGATGGGATCCAAAACAGAGCTCATTGAAATTCAAGGGCTACTTGCTACTAATTTTGAAGGTGATTCCAAAGTGAATATAGTAGAAGTAGTGTCTTCGGTTTATTCATATCCTAAACAACTTACATGGACAAATGCTGGCATTACATTGTCGCTTGGAGGGGTGTTAGCATTCCAAGTGGGATTGCTATCTAAAAGGTAAAACGTAGCCTCAAGCCTCATCAACCAGAAATGACTAAAACAAGGGATATGCTTTGAGGCTATGTGGTTTGCTACCATTAGAGTATGTCATCACCCTTATATATATATATATGGATTTGGCTGTGCATGAGAGCTCTCGGGAAAAGGTTCTGAAGCAACCGGGGTGGTGACATAATCGATATTATCCAGTATGGGGTAGGCCGGTCCTGATTCGCAAGGGTCAAAAGGTTTTCGACCTCGGTATATTTTCTAGAGGTGTAATGTGGCGGACGGTACCGCAGTAGCCTTTTCATTGTATGGAATCCATTCTCCAATACGTGTCTTTACGAACTTAGTTGCAAACCTATTATGTTGGAATTCAATTAATGTAATAATTTTGGTTATGATTCCATAATTTATTTTAGACCTTAGACACTATTATAATATCACTAGATTTTCTACGGAAATGTCTTGGTTATTGTAAGGTAAAATCCGTCCGTGTTTATGTGCGATGTGGTCTTACGAGAGACCTTTATTTTGAAAGGTTTTATAAGATATAATAAAATTTCTTGTGATATGAGTTTTTCACACATCTTTACTAAACTGATCTGAATGTTATTTTTCTTAAACGCACGGTTCAGACCTGTGTAGTTTTCCAGAAATAGCTTTGGAGCTTAAGGAGTCAATTCGGAGCCCAAGACGTATTTCCATACTTTTATTTCCGCTGTGTTTTCTTCTTCTTTGTGTTTATCAGCATTTGTAAGGACAGACTGTTATAACTATCTAGGCTGATATTATGTTAGATTCTGATATGGTTTGTGTATTAAAGGATTTTCTTTATAAAGTAAATTTGGAAAATTATATATTGTTTATCACGTTGCGAGATTTAGTTCTGTTTTTTTTCAAATAATATGTCTTTCTGGCACTTGGGTGCGCGACACGTGAACGCCATGGATGTATTAGTATCAATTTCCGAGGATCGAAAAGGCGGGTCGTTACAGCAAACAAAAATATTCAGAACACTCCTCTTGTTTATTTTCAATTATGAATGTTAAATGATAATTCGTTCACTATACGCATTTGTTAAAATCAACAAATATAATGCAAATTTGAAATTTTTAATATTAACATTTGAAATTTGAAATTTCAAAAAATTCAAATTTGCAAAATTCAGCATACTTTTAAAATCAATATTTTTTGAAAACGCAAAATTTGAATATTCAGGATTTCTAAATTTGAATTTTTAAATTTAAAAGTTTTGAAAACTATTCGTTTTAATTAGAAATTCCAAAAATTCTAAAATTAAAAGTCTAAAAATTCATTACTTTTAGAAATTATAATTCCAAAATTAAAAAAATCTGTAATTAGTTATGAAAATCAAAATTAATATTTTCACAACTTTATCTAGTATTCAAACTTTTTTTAGTTTAACTTTTGTTAATTTAAAGATATTAAAATTTCTAATTTTAATAACCTTTATTTTAAAACCAATTAAGATAGAGGGCATTATTATGAAAAGAAACATAACTATCAATACAACACAAAAGTTTTAGAATTCAAAAGAACAGTATGCTTGTATTGGTACATGGTTTTTTCCTTCTTCCGACCACCATTATAATTATATTGGATATCAATATTTTTTATGTACTTCCGACCACCATATTCTATTATTTCATTTGGTACAAGAATAACTATATCTTTCTGTCTCTTTCAGAAAATCTCACATACTTTGTTTCAAAAATTCCAAACCCTGAAACTTAAAAAAATATATCGCTAATAGATGAAGGAAGAAGAAGATTTAGTGGATAATAGTAATTTTGATGATTACAAAGATTTAGTGAATGATCCTAATTGTAATGAACAAAGAAGTTAATTTACTTTTCATGTGCGACTAGGATTTGGTTGAGATGAACAAACAAACTTTACCTTGACGATTGTCGGAGAAAGAGGCGTGTTTGGTTTGATTAGGATTTAGGAGGGAGACTTTGAAATGCTTGGGTGTCTGATTGATGAAAAAATAATGTTTGATGTTAAAAAGCAAGGAACATAAATTATTAAGGTGACCTTTCGTTATGGTAACTGAAAGAAAAATACTGAGTGTCAATAGCAGCACATAAAAAACAAGTGAACAATTATTCAGAATTCAACATTCAGTATTCAAAATTTAAAGTTCAACAATTAAAATTCAGAACTCGGTATTTCAAACAAACATAGTCTTTAAGTTTACGGGATTGCTCAACCAGTAAGGAATAGTTCGGGGAGCAGTGTTTGGAAGACTCAAAGTTGCGGGTTGAACGTACACTTGTATAGAGTTGCAATCTAAACTTAATTTTCAATATCTAGAAGAAAAAAACAACCAAGGAAGTGTTTGATTTGAAAACAATGATTTGCGTTTTCAACGGATACTTTAAAATGAATGGAAAAGAAAAGTGTGATGGTAAACAATTTATTTGGAAAACCGGTTTAATATATAAAATTGAAAATGATATTTTTTTTGTTTCTGCCTTTTAAGAAATATCAACAACCATCTATACCCTTATCCTTCTCATGTTTGTAACTAGGATCGCATACTCTTCTTTCTCATGACTTTTGACACACATGTTGAAAATGCACCCAATACTCATTTTCAAGTTGAACACTATGGAAAATTTTGACGAAAATAGACGATTATGCAAATTTTAGGTTATGTTTGGTTACCGTTTTTAGTTTTGAGTTTTCGTCCATACA
Organism: Allium fistulosum; assembly: GCA_030737815.1. Taxonomy (NCBI): domain Eukaryota; kingdom Viridiplantae; phylum Streptophyta; class Magnoliopsida; order Asparagales; family Amaryllidaceae; genus Allium; species Allium fistulosum. Next base: position 1,282,714,723 of record CM060903.1, on the reverse strand, counting down.
AAAATACGAACAACGCATGTATATTATGAAAAATGATCATTTTAGAAAACGAATTTAACACACAAAATAGAAAACAACTTTTTTTTATTTTTCGTGTTTTGAGAAAAACGAAAGCACGAGCAACAATTCATCCTACCGTCGTTCCTCCATCCACTTCGTGGTCCCCTCCAATCTTCCGTTCATCGCTTCCGATCTTCCTTCATTTTTCTCATATTTTGTAATTAATGTTGAAAACTCAAACATAAAATACAAAATAAACCAAACGACCCCTTAGTCTTTCAAAGGAAAAGTTCTTATTATTTTTTAAAATTGTTTGAATTTTGAAAGAAAATACACAAATGACGTTGAAATAGATGGAGAAGATAAAATATAATATAAGCTACAAAATATCAAATTAAAGTTTGATAAAAATTCAAATATTGTTGATTTGACGAGTTAAGAAACATGGTTAAAATTATCTGTTTTCAGTGATTCTATACTAGTCAGGTAAATGTTTAAAGAACTCACAAAGATTTTCTTAACAATTCAATAGGGAAGTTGTTGATGACGTAAAACCGATGAGAAATAAGGAGGGCGCAACTTCAAAGTAAAGCGAAAGGACTTGTATACCTGATTTTATAATTCAAAATCTAACTCACATCAAATTTAAACATTACAAATTAAATTGTGATTTTCATCCTTCAAAGTTCCTCTTTTATCATTCTACGCATAATAATTTTGATTGTGTGATTGGTTTGATCAATAAGATTAATTTGACTAGAATTTTAAATAAACAAGACTATTGAGGTGAAGATTCTTCCCTAAAGTGAAAGTTAACTTTAATGATCATTCAAGCTTGTTTGTGAGACACGGATATTAAGGCTTTTGTGGTCTAAAGCATTATAAGCTTGCAATTACAATGACTATGTTTTTCAATATTATGTTAAAAATAAACTACTCAAGGATATTTAATCAGAAACTTCAAACTTTAACTTAGTAAAAAAATTATAATCATTTGAAATTTTAATAAAAATGCATATTCTTTTGTAACTCATTATGCATGTACACCATCGTCATTTAGTCATGGTACAGACTTCTGCTTTGACGTGATTTGAAGTATCCAAATTATATACAGTTTACTCCCAACATTGGAGAATTAGATTTTTACTCAAATGGCTTATTTATGCGGGATAATAAGTTTTAAGGACAACACTTTTGAAAAATTAGTTTGAAGAATAATGTACAGAAAAAAGATAAATGAAAATATCATTTTCAGATATACAGAAATAATAATAAATAAATTTATTATTTTTCTGTATAACTTAAAATGATTAATGAATTTATCATTTTCCTATAAATTATCCTTAAAACTAATTATTTATAAGTATTGTTTTTAAATCATATTACCCTAAAATGAGATGATTTTCACATTGGAGAATCTGTTTTCTAAAGTTTATCATTAAACTAAATGCCCACATAATCAAATCCAACTATGCATGAATAAAGTCACAGTATACTTATATATTCAAAGCAAAATGTACGATTTTTAACATGTACTTCATCATATGTTCATATCAATGTGAATGCACGGTAAGAAAACACAATAAGTGACTGTACCAATTGTAATTTATTCCCTACTTTTTATGAGTACCAGATTGATATTTCTTTTAGATTTACTATTGTCAAAGTCCAACTAGTAAGTACCCTGTTCGAAATAGTGCTTACATATTCCAAGAATGTCAATACACAACTTGAATATAAATTCATGTTAATAAAACATTAGTTCTGTTCGATTTCAGAATTCACTATTAGAGGATAAGATTGAGAGTAGAATAATTCGTTTGATGGAGAAAAAATTAAGTCAGCCTATGCTTGGTTTTAAAGCCTTTATTCATGCTACTCGAAGTAGAAATTCACCAAACCTCTTTGACTCACTTGTATCTGTTATCCAAATGTTATGCAATCCATCTAAATTATTATTTGTTTGCGTAAAAAAATAATGAATGGAGTATAACTTGGACAGAGAAATTAATCTCTTATCATTACACTGGTATTAATTACTTTCTTTTTCGGTGCTTGAAGCTAGTAGACCTTCCCACAGTATCATTACTTTGTGTTAACCGCGTAATATTAGCTAAATTATAGGAATAAAGAGCAATGTCATCATGCGTTAAAATAGTAACCTAGCTAATACACAAAATTATTCTCTTTCACGTAGCTTATTTATCAACGTCTTGAAGCAAAACACATCACATCAATTGCCGAAATCATCAAATCAAATAGCTTTTTGGTGGTACATGCAAAATTCAAACGCAAACGCTCCAACGGTATAAACGTATTATTATCCTCTCGTGATATGAATACCTTCTTCCAGAAAAATTACATGTGAATGCAGTACAAAAGTTTTAAAATATGCTAGCTCCATTATATTATTCACTCCCTATAAATATAACTACTAAACTAACCCACTTTAATCATTAAAGCTTGTATTCCCAGTAAAGACACACTGAAACATTCCATAAATCACGCATCAATCCCCAAACAAATCGCATTCCATTTTCAATTAAATGGATCTCTCTATCCTTTTTTCCATTTTTTCATTAACACTTAGCATCATCTGTTCTACTGAAAATTTTATCAATGCAGCAGCACTGCCACAATGCTCTGCTGTAGAAAAAGCTGCACTTGTCAAATTCAAAGCAAACATCGTAAAGGACACAACTGGAATTTTATCATCATGGAACGTTCCAGATTGTTGCGAATGGGAAGGCGTGACATGCAACCCCAACACAGGTAGGGTAACTGCCCTTCAAATTCAAAGGTCAAGTCAAGACATGAGCCTTTACATGAAGGGCACTATTTCTTCTTCACTAGCCAATCTTCGATCCTTAGAGACAATGGTTGTAAGCGGGATGAAGGGCTTAACGGGCACGATACCCGAAAGTTTTGCAACCCTGAGCCGACTCATGGTGTTGTATCTAGAAGACAACGCTCTTTACGGTACAGTTCCTCTGAGTTTTGGTTATATGACTTCTTTGAAGTATCTTTCTTTGAGCGGCAACAAATTGCAAGGGAGTATCCCTCCGAGTTTAGGGTATGTTAACCGCTTAGTTCAGCTTACATTGTCAAGAAATCTCTTATCGGGTCCTCTACCATCCACATTCAAAAACCCGTTTCTCGAAATTCTAGATTTGAGCTTCAATGTTTTCTCGAACAGGCTTAATAGTTCGATTTTTTCTCAATCAAAAAGCATTACTTACATCGATCTTTCTCACAACAAGTTTTCAAGAGAGATACCTGTTTCCGTCTGCTATTTGCCTTCTGTTTCTTATATTGACTTGAGCCACAACAATTTTACTGGAAATATTCCTAGTAAGATCGGAAGTCTGAAATCTCTAAAAGCTTTATCACTAGCTAGTAATTTGCTTACAGGTTCAATTCCACAATCTATTGGTAATCTGGATAAGTTATGGCTTCTCAATATTTCAAGAAACGGGTTATCGGGTCCTCTAGATTTAATCACAAACGGTTTGCCTTCTCTCTCCTCCATAGACCTGTCCTACAACAAATTTCACTTTGGAATATTCCCAAAGTGGTTAAAATTGAAAGACTTGACTGCTGTTAGTCTTGCTGGCTGTGGTATCAAAGAAAATTTTCCAGTATTTACACATCCGAATACAATAGCCAACATGGACTTATCAGACAACTTATTCACTGGAGATATAAGTACTTTTCTAGCAAAAATGTCTAGTTTACAGAGTTTCAGACTTTCTAATAACATGTACGTGTGGAATATATCAAAGTTGGTGTTACCGGATACTCTATCTACATTTGACATCTCAAACAACAAAGTCTATGGAAAATTACCTGAATTCGATGAAGTGTCAAATCTGAAGTCAATCATTATGTCCAACAACCATATTACAGGAGAAATTCCAAGAACCATATCCACTCTTAGATTTTTAGAGAAGTTAGACATTTCGAGAAATGGGATGAGAGGAGCAATACCTGAAACAATGGGAAGTATGACTAGTTTACAATGGTTGGATTTTTCGAATAATAAGTTCACTGGAAGAATACCTGAAAGCTTTAAAAATCTTGTAGAGGTTCGCCATGCAAATTTTAAAGGCAACATGTTATGTGGAGAAATACCTCAAGCAAGGCCATTCAATGTGTTTCGATCTGTAGCTTATGCTCATAACTTGTGTTTGTGTGGAAAGCCTCTTCTACCTTGCAAAACAAAGTCGGAATGATCTTATGATTATTATTGATGATACAGTAGAAGTGAAAGGACTCACCTTGAGGAGAACTGCCTAGAAATAATTTGTATTTGTCTAGAGATTAACTGCATTACACAGTGATATATGGTTACAGATATATCATGTAGAAACATGTTAGTTTCAACTTTGCTTTCAATGAACGTTTTACCCATCATACATATAAACTAATTTACGATGTGAATAATCTCCAACAACAAATTCATGCATTACACCATCAAGTTCGATCCAACTACATCCTGGAACTTTCATCAAGTCCTTTTCTTTCATGGTAATTCGTGCTTTTTTAGCTTCTCCCCACATTCCAATTTCAGCATATATATTAGACAATAAAATGTGTGAACTGGAACTACCATATTTACCTTTGGTTAAATAAGCATTGGCTATTTCTATACCCATTTCAAATTTGCCATGTTTTCTACAAGAACTCAACAAAGATTTCCATATCACATCGTTTGGTTGAAGTGGCATATCTTGAATCACTTTCCAAGCTTCTTGTATTCTCCCACCTCTACCTAAAATATCAACTAGGCATCCATAATGTTGTATTTTAGGGTCTAATTTATACTTGTTTCTCATAATATCAAAGCACATCATACCTTCTTTTACCAAACCTGAATGACTACATGCATTGAGGATACCAATGAATGTAATATCATCGGGATTTAAACCACTTTTTCCCATTTCATGAAAGAGTTTTAAAGCCAAATCACCATAACCATGAATTGCTAAACCATAAATCATTGCATTCCAATGATCCACACTCTTACCTGATGATATTTCAAACACATTTATCGCCTCCTCTAATCTCCCACATTTTGAGTACATGTCTATAAGTCCTACTCCTAGCTTACCATTCAAAGGCAACATATTTCTAACAATAAACTCATGAATCAATACCCCATCTTGTAATTTACCTAGTTCGGAAACAGCTGAGAGTGCAGTTGCTAGAGTTGTGATATCGGGTTTCACATTGGCAAGCCTTTGCATTTTTCTAAACATATTCAAAGCTTCGAAATATTTTCCATTCTTAACATAACCATTCATCATTATATTATAAATAATGACATCCTTAATGAGCATTTCATCGAATGCTTTAAGTGCAGAATCAACTGTTCCAACTTCCATGTACCCAGCAATCAAATTAGCCCAAGATATAACATCCTTCTTTGGCATTCTATCAAACAACTCAACTAAATCATCTATTTTACGACATTTGGCATATCCATGTAGCATCAAATTCCAAGAAACCATGTCTCTGTTAGGCATTCTATCGAACAACTCTCTTGCATAATCAATGCCATCCATTCCTATTGAGGCATACCCACCAATCATTGTATTCCACGTCACCGTATTCCTGTCTACATATCTCATTCCGTTAAAAAGTTCACCTGCAACTCCTAACTCGCCATTCTTGACATACCCATCAATCATAGAATTCCAAGAAACGCAATCCTTCTCAACAATCCTATCAAACACCTGTCTTGCAATCTCACAACTCCCGTACTTTGAATAAAACGCAATCAAACAGTTTTGCAGATATAGATTTGTTGTCAACCTAGACTTCAATGCAAGTGCGTGTATTTGTGCACCTTCTTTGAAACAACACGCTTTACAGCATGCCTTTAGCGCTAAAGTGAAGGAAAACTTGTCGGGGAACACATTATTATATAACATTAAGGAAAATGCGTAAATTGCAATGTATGGATTTGGACCACGACAAAATGACTTAATGAATGCATTGTACGTAAATGGGTCATTGTGAAACTGAATTTTATGATGAAAGAAAAGACGGTGTGCAAGAATATGAAGTGGTTTGTGCGTAGAGCTAAGTAATGAGAGGATGATTTGGGAAGAAAGAGAAGTGGAGTTGAGAATGCCCGTGGTTATGAAATGCGCATGGATTTGGTTTGCATGACTCTGTGTTTTGGATTTTGAAATGAGCGAGCGAGGAATTGAGGAAGATGGAAGATGCGTGTGAGCAAAGAACATCTTCTTAAGGGTTGCATTTGGATGGCTTGGTATTTGAGGTGTATTTTTGATGAGAAGATTTGTGACCACAACTAAATTTCGCTACGGGAATGATTGAATATTCTTATCGGCTCCGCTCATTTGAGTATTTAATAGGTTGCTTGGTTTGATGGAAAAAGAAATAAGGTTTGTCTTTTGATTTACACGAAAGCAGAACGGTTTCATGAAAAAAATGCATTCATGTGTTACGAGTATTTTAACTGTTTTTTATAATTAATTATTTTTATACTATTAATCTGTATGCCTATATAACAATTGATTGATTGACACTATGAATGAGTAGCAACCATCCTAGATGGGGTGTGGGGGCAACAACTCCGTTAAGTTAACGGTGGTTGATTTTGCCAGTTAGGTCGTCAAGTCTAGAAGACGGTGCCTCATGACGACGTGCGGCGCAGCGTCCCGTTCAAAAAGTAGTATATATAGTTCGTGTTTGAATTTGAAGTTTATGATTATTTAAAATATTAAATATATACAAAAAACAATTGGTAATTGTGACTAATTAACATTGACGTCGTTTCATCATTTTGGTTTGTTCATTTAAACGGGTGAAATAGTGAGTTCAACTTTTGACTCGACAGACGCAACATCAACATGAACTGGCTAGTTTGGCTTCACGAACCCAACCTAAAATAGAAAAATATGAAAGTGCCAATTTAGTAAATTTTGATTATTTCAGTGATCATACTTTAAATCATGGCAGATATATATAAGGATTGTTCAACAGCATTCCGAATGCTCGCTGATTTTCACTGCGAGCTCTGAATTAAATAATAGCACAAGTGGAAAGAGTGAGAACGTGATATTATCTAATTCGGAACTTGTGCTGGAAATCAGAGTGAATTTGGAGTACTGCATTATTTAAGGTGTTGTTGGACGCTTCTATACGTGTTATGTGTGTGTGTGAGTGTTCAATAACACCCCCAAATAATGCTGCATTAGGCCTCTGATTTTCACCACAAGCTTCAAATTAAATAACAATACTTTCTCTCTGTTTCCACTGCCAATATTATTTAATTCAGAGCTTCTAATAAAAATCAAGAGGCTGGTGAGGTGTTGCACTATTTGGGGTGTCATTGAACACTTCTTATATATACACACACACACACACATATCTATACATACATATATGTATGTATGTATGTATGTGTGTGTATGTATGTATGTCTGTATGAACAACACTTTGATTTTGATATATTTTGCATGTTTGAATGTGTTTGATGCTGTATGGGTTAGGGGTAAGCATTTGGTTTGTTTGGTTGATTCGATGATGAAAAATGTTAAACCGAACTAAACTAGTTAAAATAAAAACCAGATTAGCCGAATAAAATTTGGTTGGTTTGGTTGGTTATCCAATTTAACCAAACTAAAAATGATTCACATTTTATATTTGAAATATTCGTCGTATTTTAAAATAAAACATAAATATATGATTAAAATATTCTTATTTAGTATTTTTATGCTTTTTAATAATAATTTTGACACATACATGATAAATAAAATTTGTTTAGACAACTAAACTAATCTAAAAAGTCATTGTAACATTAGTAATTTTGATAATATAATTAAAGTTCAGTTAATTTGTTAAAACGATAGCCGAACTAATTTTTTACAGGCCGACTAGAAGTCGTTCTAGTTTCAAAACCAAACCAAAGCAACAAAAATAAATTGGTTTGGTTGGTTTAATCGATATTGTACACCCCTAATATGTGTGATTGTATGGTAAAGTTTTTGATGGAAATGAGTGATTTTGATCTGAAGTTGATGTTGAATAGTTGGGTTTTCGTCAAAAAGATTACTGGAATGATCTGGAAAAAAGGAGCAAGTGTAGAAGTAGTCGGTTGTCGAAAACACATTTCAATTAGTTAACATGGAAAAATTTCAATCAATTAACCCATAGTCGAGCTCTCCACTTCGACCGATCCCTTGGAGCCTTATTCGACCAACTCCTTGTAATAGTTTTGAGTGATCCATGCCAGAGCATGTGTAAATGGTTAATTAAAGCTTGGTTAGAGCGATTATGTTGGAGCACTTCAAGCGTAACTGCACAGTGTGCCTATAAGCATTTCTAGAGCAATATTCTTTAACATATCATTCTTTCGTGAGCAATCGAGCCCCGGATGATCATCATTATCGAGTGTTAATATGGAATCTAGGCGGACATCTCTCTTGAGTTGTTGGAGATCGGTTTCAATTATATGTTAATAATAGTTCATAACTTATGTGGAGTAGTCCGTGAAGTGATCGAGATCGAGCTCTCAGGTTTCTTTGTTTGATAGAGAAATTATGGTGAATATGATCATTGGTCGGTGCTTAGTTTAGTTGCAAACAGCTCAAATACTTGGTGATGGAGATTGTTGAAACCACACAAGATAGTTGGTAGTCGACATTGCAAGAACCATAGTGGGAATAATGGAGTTTGCACGGTGCACCATAAGTACTTTTATGTGCTTTTGGCATAGACCTAGGTTGGGTAAGGTCAAACCGTTACTTGTATTTCTCGCAAAATAAAAAGATGGGTTGGCCCACTTGGAAGCCACTATCTTGCTTGGTCCAAATGCATGATGGCTCTATTTCTTCATCCGGCCTAGCTCGAAGAGCAACAGTCAAAGCCCATGCACTGTCATCATCCGTCACGAAACCCCTCAGTTCTATGTTTCACTTACCAGCCCAGTCAGGCTCACCCGTGGAAGGGCCTCGTCCATTTCGACCATACTAGCAGATCGGTCTCCCTTGCGAATGGCTAGCATACTCGAGGCGGATTACACTTGAGGGATGACGTCCGACTGTGGCCGACCTGGTCGATCGACCAAACCATTAAAACAACATCCCCGTTCATCAGTCATCCTCACTCGAACCTTCCATCACTCATAGGAACCCCCTGACGTCCCTCAACTATGCCAATAAACCATCAGGTTCCCTTGACACAAGAGGCCCATCATCCATGTCACATTATGGGGCGGTCGGCCTTCACTAGCATGGCTCATATGATAAAGGCATCGTTGTGCAGTAGCCCCTTCATACCCGTGTCACAAAAGGCACGTTTTAGGTTACGTATTCCGGGAAGCCACGGGCGAAGGGGTTCCTAGAGGAGGAGCCCTCGTTGGTCGACATATCTGGCTCCGGTGTTCGGTCGCCTTACCTCCCTTTCGAGAGTCTCTTTCGAGTTGGTGTAATCTGACGACCAATATATTATTGAAACGCAATGAGGGACCACGACATCCTCTAAGAGGTTCAGATCAAAGGACCCCCACTCACCCTGATCGCCCTATGGCATCAACCTAAGTCCGACTCGGTGGCCTCATCCTCATCCGCCGTAACCGCAAATCCCTTCTGATAAATTTAAAGGTATGCCATATGGGCAATTATGTAATTTATTACATATATCTAACTCGATAACCAATCTTGTTCGGAATAAAATGTGTTTTCATTCTATTATATACTTGATATAATGTGTTAAATATTAATTAATTTAATTAAAACTATATTTAATAGAAAAATCATAAATGGTATGTTTTATGATAATAGTTACAAAGTGTTATAACCATGAGTAATTTATCACATTGAAAATAAATATACCATTTTAAATACATAGTCAAGATGTATTGAGATTGAATATTAACATATCTGTTGATACTAAAGTACGTGATGCTCTTCAAATGTTGGACAGTATATTACTCATGGCTGCTGGGGCGGCAAGGTGTTACGTACTGATAGTTATTGGATAACCATAGAATGACTCACTCGATAGTTTTTTGTTGGTTAATATAACTAAGTTCAAAAAGAAAGTATTAATGTAACTAATGTACATATTTCTCTCGACTTGAAAATACTATTGATCTTCAATGTGGAAGCTCCGCTTGATTATAGTTAAATCGTGACACGGTGTCCATCATACGACTATAGTTGGGTCGAGTAGAAGCATTGAAAGTGAAACACTATTCGAAAGAGGATTCATCTCCTCGGTTATATGAGGTTAGTATCACGGTCAACTGAAATCAACTCAAAGTCAAAGTCACTAGCCAGAGCATTTCGGTTAATATTTATTATTATTATTATTAAACCGATGACTTTGTGTTTAGACTATAAAGTTGAATATGGACTATATTGAAATTTTGACCATTGCCAAATTCCATAAGTCCAAAGTGATATAGTTTTGGCAAAGAAAATCGGTGTAAATAATTATTACTAAAAAGTACCACTTAAGTGTTTGCGAAATTTGATTTTATCGAAAAGACTTGTAAGCGATGTATTTAGCCAAACCATCACACCACTAGCTTGGGTGAGTGTGACATTGATATTTGAATTGTCCAGTAATAATCGTTGACCGAATTCACCATCTGAGTGACACAACCGCATTTGTGATTTCTCCAAAAACCACACATCTAATTAATTTGTAAAATATTGCAAATTGATTAAATTAATTAATATTTATTAAATATTAATTATTGTTACTTTATTTGATGTTTTGAATGTTGTTGATAATTATTTAAATAAATATATATAAAAGTTATATTTGCATATATCGATATGCGATATCAGTATAACTTTAAACATGGTTTAAATCATATGACAGCCTTATTTTTAGCCGATAGTTTTTTAATTTATTGCACCTCTAGTTTGCCACATCTCTTTGACAGCCTTATATTTAGCCAATAATTTTTTAATTAATAATATAATGTGGCAAGAAATGTATAGTTGATGATACATGTGCAAGACTCAATAGCAAACTTTTAATACATATTCTTATACTCAAAGATACATGAATTGGTTATGAAGGAGGAAGACTAATGATGCAAATGTGCTAATATAAGTATGATAGTGAGAACAAGAGAAAGAAAACGAATAAATAATTTGATTCATGCAAGGAAAATAACCAAAAATAGGCAATAATGAAATATATTGTGTATACTTATCAATTCGTAAAGTATTCATAATAGGTTATCTATTCAGTTAAAGCCGTGCAAAATCTCCGCTATAGCGCACAATAATCTTTGACTGCTACACTATTTCATTTTAGCGCTATTAAATAGTAGATCCGTTTTAAATCCCGCTATTTTCTGCTACTCCCGCTAAATCGGCTTTTTAGCATCCTTTTTAACAATATTAATATATAAAAGTTTATTTAACAAATTCTCTTTTAAATCAAATTAACAAAGTTATGATAAAAACCTAATTTTAAGGCATAAATGTTCAATATAAGTTAGAAATCTATTGTAGTCACCAAATCTAGTCTGTATAAATCATGATATTATTCGATTTTGTTATATAAGATTAAACAATTTTTTTTTCCTACACAAATGATGTGTCAATGAGAATAAATTAACTTTAAATATTTGATTTTATATCTAATGAAGCTTTTTGCATCTCCGCTAATCCTTTCTCCCACTAATCCTTAACATTAATAAATGAAAAGAAAAGTAGGATATTAGCGGTTTCACTTTACGGGTCATAAATGGTTGACAAAGGTGGGAACACTACTGAAGAGAGGATTCAGCTCATTCAGTACAGAAAGTTAGTATCACTGTAATTTGAATTTACATGAAATCATAAAGCTCTTAGCAAAGCAATTCGATTAATCAATAAATGTAATCAGGTTAAACCAAATGATTTCAAAGGTAAAATTTTACAGTTAAATACATATGTTTTTATAGTACCGACCAATGACTAAAATTGGAACCTTCACTATCCTTAATGCTTAAAGTTAACATAAAACGTCCACTAATGCTTATACATCAAATTTAAGCATTGGAGATAGTGGTTTGTTGAGTAATTAAAAACTAAAATTTTAAAAAATTAATATCTTCAGAATAGGAGTTATAAGGGTACGTACATTTCAAATAATTAATACAAGAAATGACACAACCCTCCAAAAAGTTTACATATATTCTCTTTTACTCAACTATTATCTCATTATTGTAAAAAAACAATAACAATGGTAAATCATATAGCTAAAGTATATCAAGTGAACACGCTATAGATATGAGCATAGATAAACTTGTTCTTTTTTCCTCCACTTTCCCTACAAATATGAGAAATACAAAGGCATATACATGTTGGATCACGTGCATTGGTAGTAGGGCAAAAGGAGCGAATTATAGGAAAAAAATCATTTTGTTAATTATTGCACTAGACCTTGTGTTATCATGAATAATTATGTGACATTAAATCATGTTTAATATAGTTATGATGTAAAGAGAGTTTTATGTTTAAAATTTTAATTTAATTTAGTTAGACTTTGATTATTTTACATTAAAACTAAACGATAAACCAATAACATATAGATATGTGAACTTCGTTGTTATTAACCAACATGAAACTCTCGGATAAGTCACTCCGCGGTTATCCAATAACTATTAGTATGTAACTTCTTAGTTCCCCCAAAAACCGTGAGTAATATACTACCCGACATTTGAGAGTATTACATACTCTGGTCTCAAAGGATGTATCATATCCTTTCTCAAAACGTCTTTATTACGAATAAGATGGTCATAGAGTTAGATATATGTAAGAAATTACATAATTTTTCTTAGGTAATACGCCCAACTCTTTCAAATTAGAGGTGATTGAATAACATTCGGATGATTTTTTGCTGTCCAAATGTGCTTTAGAAATTCGATTCGGCTAATTTGATTTAGTAGTTTCTAGTGTTCTAAACTTTTCTGCCATTGCTGTTCATCCATAAAGTACTTACAGGTGTGAGGTTAGTACAAAATAAGTACTTTCTATGTATGACTAATCCAGTTCAGTAGGAAACAGTTAGGTAAGAAAAAATCAGGTAGTAAATGATTAGGTTGAAAATGGTTCGGTAGTAAACGGTTTGGTAGGAAATAGTTCGGTACTTATTGCCTACCAGACCATTTTTTCCTGTCCAGCGCTTACTCCATATCAAAACTATTTTTTCTATTTGGAACTTACTCCCTAATAGACAATTTTCCTATTCAGCACTTATTCCTTATTGGACAATTTTTTTGCTGTTCTTTTCTAGACGATCTTCTTTGTGCCACAGCTTCTTCGTTTTAAGTCGAAACTAAGTGAAACTTGGACTAATAACTTTGTATCATCAACTAGAACACTCCAATGTCTTTGGATGTTCCATTTGGATGAAGTAGATAGTATCTCTCCATGGAATCCAAGTAGGTTAAAAAGTGGACCGATTTTTAAATGATCATATATTTCAATTTGTAACTCGGGCTGATATGTGGTTTTGGCCTGTCCTGGTTGTTATGGGCGTTTGCGCCCAAGATGTTCAGGCATGATGAGATGGGCTGAGAAAAAGGCAAGGGAAGTCAGAGAGCTACAAGAGAAGCAAAGCAAGGCAAGTTGATGAAGTAGATGGAAGGAGCATGGTAAATGTTTTTTGCCTACACTCGGTCTGATGGTCCTATAATCTGCTCTGCCCGGTGATATCCACAAACATATGCTTGGTCCTGATATCCTTTAATTACGATCTGTCCAATGATAGGAATACACCGGACGTGAATTCATGTTCGATAGTCCCACCACCGAACAAGAATTATTGTACGGTAGGTGGTACACTGGACAAGAATTCTTGTCTGGTACAAAGTATTACTAGACAAGATATTTTGTCCAGCATTGTATACACCGAATAGAATATCGTCCGATGTAGATTCAAGGCTGAACAAAGAAGTGAGGAGCTATGCCGGACCAAGGAGATGTAAGAAAGAACTTGGACAAGAAGACATCTACATCCACCTACCGAACCAACTACCCCCGAACAAAGTTGTTTTGGCCGAACTGAACAAAGTATTTAAGGAATGAAATAAGGATATATAAAGAAATTCTGGATCGTATCTACGGTATATGAAAATATACCAAACCAGATGAGTTATATAGAGAAATAACCTTATTTACCGGGAAAACCTCTCCATCTCTTCACTTTTATAAATACCCAAGCATCCAGTAGCCATGGGATAACTTATAGGGAGCAACAAGACTCTACCAAACATGATTAACCGAACAGATAAGCCTAACAAATTCAATATTTGATAATAAAATATTGTATGATACATTCAAACACTTGTAAAGGCTGAAATATGAGAAAGGAAATAAAAATAAATAATGAATGTAGGTCCGTTATGGCTGAATCACTATAAATCTCTAGATACTTTACTTTTTCAACACTTTTTTTCTGTTTTCTTTATGATATAAATTTGATAGGAGGTGTTTGTCCACTTTTCGTACAAATACCGACCTTACACATATTTTCCTACTGGTTTATGTGTGTTAAGAGACTGTACCAAAGTTACCCGTAACATCTTATTTCACTACCCATCTTGGCCACATTTCTACCACCCAATAAATTGAGGCAGTGCTCATTATTTCAATGTAGGCCATATGTCCTTAATAACTAGTATGAGGTCCTTGTTTCGCGCACAGGTAGTTTTTAAAGAATGCCGTATTGGTTTAATGACGATTGTCTAATTATGACAATTAATATGTCTGCACGTATTTTGTAATAAATTCAGTTGTTGATATGGCAGGCGATATGAATGTAAAGTGTTATTTTAGAACGTTGTCAGATTACTATCAATTTGATGTCTTTTTGTCATAAATATTGATTAAGGGTAGATAGTCCATTTTATCTGATGAAGATGTGTGGCTGTGTGCTATCTTATCACTGGTTCTAGTATGATTCTCCGTTGTGTATGGATAACTGTGACTCAAGTTTCATCAATATTGCATATGTATATAAGAACAAAGTAGTATTTGTCGTTGCTAAAACGTTTATTAAAAGTATTTTCTCTTTCTTCACGGAAAATTGGTATTGAGATTAGTTATCCTATACTATCAAAATACAGTGAAAACGTAGTAAAAAATATTTGCCAAGTTTCATGGGTAACAACAAATATGACGACTGCATGAATGTATAGCAGCTAAATTTTACAAGTTAAAGGAAAAAAATTATAATGCTTGGCCACATTCAAACAAGTTGCAAAAGAAGAGAACTCTTCAATCAATTACACGTAAGAATCTAAGGTACGTTCTACAAAGTATGACAGAATTCCCAACTCATATAGATCAAATTAAGTGAATATGCCTAAGCTCGCTCCATTTCTTGGTAGCAGTAGTGCTTCAGTCTTAATATTATGGAAGTTGTAGTTGCTTCTGTTCTGTTCAGTGCTTCAACCCAGTCTGTTCAGTTTCTCCAGTTCTGTTCTTCAACCCAGTTTGTTTATATTACCTATACATGTGTACAAAGAATTTATCATATGGTATACAATGAGTGATATATTATATAACATTTCTTAAACATGAGCATATTTCTTATCCACATTGGTATGTACTTTTCCAACATCTATCACCTCTTGATCGTAATGTAACAAAAATCAAATATTAATATTAAAACAATATTTATATATGTGCAACCCAATTTGTCAACAAAATACAAAGACATAAGTAAAACTGTTAATATTTCAGTTTTTGTATATTGAATCTGAGTGTTAAAGGATTTATTTGTTTGTCAAGCTGTTAGCAACAATTTTACTTCTATTGTGAGGCAAATTAACATAAAGATGGTCATGTTAACGTGCAAGTAGTATGAACTTACCATGTTACAACTTATGACATCATGTTATTCAATATAGTTGTCATTTATTTATTCTCTAAAATATACAATTGATATGTTTGTGATTCAAATAATGTTTATAGGTAGTCAAAGCCGTGTATTTTAGTTTATTTGAATGTAGTGAGTCTTTTTAAGGTCATTCATTGAAAATTCAGAACATGATAAGATAAATACAATATTGGCCGAGAACTTTGAGCTGAAGGAGAAATGTAATCTAACAAAGCATGTGATGAAACCGTCAAGATATTGCAATGCAAGCCATTTATATATTTATAAAGAAATGTATACAAGTAAAGCTAAGTTGAACATAAATATCTCTGAAGTCTCTACAGTCCATTAATTTTAATCACTAAGATTAAGGGTAAAATTAATATTTAGAAGGGTATTATTCAACCTATAACATATACAGTTTCTGATAAAAGGTAGAAAGTGAGACTAATTTCCTATAAAACACACATAAGTGTGAGCATGTGCGCACAAACATGTATGCATATGAGGAAGATTCAAATAGCACCTCTAGTTTGCCGCACCTCTTTGACAGCCTTATTTTAGCCAATAGTTTTTTAGTTAATCTATTAAATAATAGTAAAGCGGAAGAAATTCAAGCTGTCTTATTAATTGTAGGAGTTTTCTCTACTCTCCTTAATTCTCTCTCTAGATATTTTAGTTTTAAATTTTTATAATTTATCAATTTATAGTTATTCTACTAAACTTCTAATGTCAATTTATAATCAAATACATCCTTTTAAAATTTTCTATAATTATTCACAAATTTTTTTAGTTCTCATCTAATATTTTACATTTAAGTCCATATATTTAAATTAATTACGTAATTCAAAATTTAAACCATTTGATAAATTGACTTAACTAATATTAGATACGTCGTGTAAATCCTAAAATACCAAAGTAGCATCAACAAACTGGTAAAAAAAAATTCATTTACATACAAAGATATGTAAATCACATAGTATAAATTATATACATCAACAATAATAACAAATTTATTTTCTAATTCGTTTATCTCAATGAAGTTATTTGCATTGCACTGAAAAATTATATTTTTAGCTTTATACACCTGTATTTTAAATTTCTATAGTTACTTACAAACTCTTATCAATTCCCTCATAATATATTTTTACTCATATCCATGTATTAACCAATTATGTAACCTTTATTTTAAATCATTCAAATAAATTGATTAACTAATATTTATTAATTCATTTAATAAATCTTAAAATATACCGATTTAAGTAGGTATACAACACTCATATATACAAACGAAGATGTTAAGATTGTTATTTTTATTCATATATAAAGGTATATGGATCACATAACATGAAATGTAAACATAAACAATAATATATTTTTAATTCATCATTCATTTATCTTTAAAAAAATCATGCATTGTAGTATAAAATTTCGTTTTTAACAACTTTTAAATAATAAACTTATATATTACAACAGTGGGATGTGAAAGCACGGATTACTCTAATACAAATTAAGTTACGTAGACATTCTCATTTTCAACATTATATTATTACAACTTTAAAAGGATAAATTTATATTTTATAATATTGGGATGTGAAAGCACAGATTACTCTAATACAAATTAAGTTATGTAGACATTTTCATTTTCAACATGATGTTAAAACTTACCCAACTCATAACCCAAAGACGCTACAGATTTATTATTATTATTATTATTATTATTATTATTATTATTTTGCAAATATTGAAGTTGTAAACATGACACTCATACAACAACGTGAAATTTATGATTAACAGTTAAGTTAAAAAAAAGGTTTACTAATTGAAATCTCAAATAATGAATAAAAGTTCATGTGCAGATAAGTTAATCGTAAGATGTTTTTCTCAACTACAACTACATACAAAGCTCTTCTCATCTTTTACCATACTTTCTAACATTCAGCTACATATATTTAATTAGTTAAGTTGATCATTAATTTAAAATATTCAATACATTCAATTACTTAATATTCGTTATTTCATTATAAATCCTTAAATATACATATATATATATAATATTCATATTAATAGAAATGGAAAATTCAATTTTTTCATCCATTTATATAAAAAATATATGTATCACATAACATCAACTATTTACATATATATATATATATATATATATATATATATATAAACACACATGCACGCGCGCACGCACATATATATTGCTATTGCCGAGTTAGGACAATAATTCCGACGAGAATATGCGGTTGGCGACCCTCTACCTTATATCCGAGTGTTGCATGTCATTTTAAATTATAAATTTCTTTATTTCAATAAATTTATCATGTACTGCTCAAAAATATTCAATTTTTAACAATAATTAAAATTTAAAAATTATTTTTTAACAACATTACCGTGTGCAACGCACGGGTTACACACTAGTAATATAATGTGGCAAGAGATGTACAGTTGAGGACACATGTGCAAGGCTGAGTAGCAAACTTTTAATACCTATTCCTATACTCAGAGATACATGAATTGGTTATGAAGGAGGAAGACTAATCATGCGAATGTGCTAATATAAATATGAAAGTGAGAACAAGAGAAAGAAAACGAATAAATAATTTTATTCATGCAAGGAAAATAAACCAAAAATAGGCAACAATGAAATATATTATGTATACTTATCGATCCGTAAAGTATTCATAATAGGTCATTTGTCCAATTAAAGCCCTTTGAAGCCCCGCAAAATCTCTGCTATAGCGCATAGCGCTTTTCGACCGATACGCTATTTCAATTTAGCACTATTAAACAGTGTATGACCTTAATTATAAAAATAGCAATAAACAGCGATAATCGATGCACAGAAATCGTGCACAAAGATGCACAAACATTATAAAAAAGTGCATGATAACAAGGCATTAGAAAAGAGAAGATGAACAGGAAAAACAGAAGATAAATTATAATGCAGAAATCCAAAAATAAAATAATCTAACCGATTATAAGAAAATTTCATCCGAGGCTTACCGTAACAATTTCCTTAAGACTTTATTTCAAATCTTCCAAGATACAACAGATGATGATCTACACGAGATTGTGATGCGTATGAACGTCCCGTGATATGAATACGGTTTGATTTTGAGAACAGAATGAAGAAAAGAAGTAGTAGTTTTTCAAAAAGAGTGCGAATGTAATCAGTATTCGACTCCTTTTATAGCCTTCTCTTCGACGGTCGTGCCTCTTCAAAAGGTTGTGTCTGTTCATTTGAACCAAACAGCTGTTTGCAACGGTTAGGTCCATTGGTAATTTGCAACAGTCATTTTGCAAATAGCTGTTTACAACGGTGCGTGTTAAACCATGGTCATATAGATCCTCCCCTCGTATAAAATTACTTGACCCTGTAAGAACCAATATAGGTTAATGAGAATGAATATATAAACATGTATATCTCTTCAATTTTTGCCAATGTGGGACTTTAAATATATATCATCATTCACCTCTTATACAAGGATTTCTAACAAATATTAGATCTACTTTAAATCCCGTTATTTTTACGCTACACTCGTTAAATCAAGACTTTTTAGCATCCGCTTCAGCAATATTAATATACAAATGGTGATTTGACAAGTTCTTTTTTAAATTAAATTAACAAAGTTAAGATAAAGACCTAATTTTAAAGCAAAAGTGCTTAATATAAATTAAAAATTTATTATAGTCGCCAAATCTAGTTGTATAAATCATGATACTATTCCGTTTTTTTTATATAAGATTAAACAATATTTTTTTTTCTACACAATGATGTGTGAATGAGAATAACTTAACTTTAAATATTTGATTTATATCTATTGAAGCTTTTGCAGCACCGCTAATCATTCCTCTCACTAATCCTTAACATTAATAAATGAGAAGGAAAGGTAGAATATTAGTGGTTTCACTTTACGGTTCATAAATGGTTGAAACCAAACCATCCTCATACAAAATTCAACTCCAAACAACAACTGAGGTGTAACGCATCCCGCTAAAATTACCAGTAATCAAAACATTATCACTCACTGGCACCTTGGAGCAAATAAGATAGTCAATCAATGGCTTGAAAGTAGGAAAATCAGATCCATAGATCAACTAACACCCAGAGACGGAGCTAGGATTTGATGTCTCCCCGGGCTAATCAAACATTTTAACTCATAAGATTAAAGAAAAATCAATAAAATAACACCAAAAAATATATAATAAGTTCAAGAAATATGAATTTTTACAATAATATAAAGTATTGAACATAAACTGTATTGAATTGAAAGTGGAAGAATAGGATGAAAAGGTATTTGAAATTAACTAATACCGTATAGCAAAACGGATAGGATCTACTATCATGCATAAATATAATATTGTGTAGCAAATTTACCCGGGCTGTAGCCCAGGGTAATGAAACCATAGATCCGTCCCTGCTAACACCACTCCGCTTTAAAATTAAAACAAATCATTGGATTTAAAACTGACGAAAAAAATAAGAGACAGAATAAGAACCTACATCACGATATTGTTAGCATGCAGCTGGGAAATAATTGATAGGAGGAGGAGAGGAAGAGAGCACGTGCAGTATTTGTGTTACTTTTTTGTTTTGTTTTTTGTTTTGTTTTATTATATATGAAGGACAGTTGTCCAGAATCATTTTATGAATGAAATCCTAACAAACTTGTGCTCCTGCGTTCTTTTTTCCTTCAATTTCTCCTCCCTACTACTTCAGTTGCTCAAATTTTTTCTCTTCTCCAAGCACATCTCCAGTTCCATCCTCTTCCCTACCTGACCATACCACCATGCCCAAATCTCACCGCAAACAGGCCACCAACTCCCACCAAATAGTTACTTCTTTTCGTATCATTCCTATAATATTGCATTGAAACTCGTAACTATCATAATGTATTGATTAAAGAGAAAAATATGTTAGGGTTGTCTCGCACTACTAAAAAACATCCATATAAAGACTGAAAAATAAAGACTGAATTTACTTAGTCTTTAAATAGATACTTATTAAAAACTAAAAAAATCAGTATTTAAAATTTAAAGTTAGAGACTGGGGTTCAGTCTCTAATCGGTTTATAAATATTAAGACTGCTTAGAGACTAAATCTCAGTCTTTATTTCGGTCTTTAATTCGGTTTTTAAGAAGTCTTAAAACAACTAAACATTCAATGTTTCTATCTTAAGCAAATCTAATGGTTAATATTCGTAATTCATGTGAATGCGATTAAAACTTATTACAGTTCACATAACAACCAGCTTCATGAGTGACAATATATATTTAGTATCATCGTCCTTACAAAAGAAGTTAAGTTGTATTTATTGTTGGTTAGCATAAACCTAATAGGACAATGCTCAAAATTATCGGTAAAAAATAATTATATCACAAAAATATTTGCTAAATATTCCTTTTTATACATGTTTAAGACTCATCCTGTAATAACCTGCTTTTTTGATCCTCAGATATCGACGCTAATACATCCACGGTATTCACTTGACGAACATCCAAGAACCGGAAAGATATACTTTTGGGGCAAAAGGAAAAAAAAGACAAAATCAGATCGTACAACATGCTGAATAATATAATATCCCAAATTAACTTTACAAAAGAAACCCTTGATATTCAAACAACATCATAGCATAACATATCATCGATCTGAACAATTATATAATAGCACGTCCTTACAAATGCTGATAAACACAACCAATAAAATACAACAGAAATAGAATACCGGAATACATCTTGGACATCCAACTCGACTCCTGAAGCTCAAAAAGAATACAAAGCTAATTCTGAATAAATACTCGGATCTAACCCGAGCATGTAAGAAAATAACATTTGAATCAGTCTGGTAAACCAGCGTGAGAGAACTCAAATCACGAGAAATTGTTATATCTTATAAAATCCTTTTTAAAATAAAATGGTATCTTGTAAGACCATGCTGCATATAAAAATATTTTTAAGCAAAATAAAATGAAGAATCTAACCTTTGCAAAGTTATTGAAAAATCCAAGCGAACTTATTTTTAAGCAAAAATATGATTTTTCTCTTCTCCAATACTTTTGAGTGAAAAAAAATGAACTTGATGCTAAGGAGATGAAGTATGAAATAAAAGATGGGAATTGTGCATTGTTAACGAATTATCAAATGAGAATATTTCAGAAAACCAAATTCGTTAACTTGTTATTCACGAACCACAAAGTATATATACAAGACTCCATCAGCCCATTGAAGCCCACGAACAATTGCCTTCATATTACAGTTAGGCTGGGCCTTATATTACAAACCAAAAGTATAAAACGACTAACAAATGTAAATGTATACATAAAAATACAACTACACATATGTATGTCTCACAACACTCCCCCTCAAGTTGGTGCATATTCATTTATCATGCCCAACTTGTTACTCAGAAATCTGATTCGTGCTCCATTTAATGCCTTGGTGAATAAATCTGCAAGCTGATCACCAGACCGAATGTGCTTCAGATTCACCAAGCCCATTTGTACCTTCTCCCTAATGAAATGGCATTCAACCTCGATATGCTTTGTCCTCTCATGAAAGACTGGGTTGGTTGCAATATGAACAGCTGCTTGGTTATCACACCACAAGTCTACTGATGTCACATTCTTCAACTTCAATTCAGACAAAACATGACTCAACCACATCAACTCACAAATTGCATTGGCCATGGCTCTATATTCTGACTCAGCACTTGAACGAGACACAACAGTCAGTTCCATAAACTTGCGCATAACCTTTAACAACTAGGCGAGCTTTAAGTCTAGCCACTGAACCATCTGGATTCATTTTGACATTAAAAACCCATTTGCACCCAATAACCTTTCTATTTTCTGGTAACTGTACTAACTCCCAGGTTTGGTTTTGATCTAATGCTTCAATCTCCTCTAACATTGCCATTTTCCACTCAGGTTTAGATAAAGCTTCTTTCACAGTTTCAAGGGTAGATACAAAAGATGAAGAAATTTGATCTAATTTGTCATATGAAACATATGATGATATAGGATATGTACATTTGCGTTTACCTTTTCGAAGTGCAATAGGTAGATCCAAATTAGGATCTGGTCTTGAGACTTCTCTATCATCCACTGTTGGTAAGTTCATCTCATCTTCTTGTGTGACACTAATATTTTCTTCATCATTTTGTGCACTTTCCTAAGGTAGACCAGCATGATAGATTAAGACATCTTCCTCTTCACTCTCTTCTTTTTGTCTCTGTAATTCTTTAACTGCTGGAGAAAAGTAAGGTACATCTTCTACAAATGTTACATCAACTGATACAACATACTTATGAAGACTGGGACAAAAACATGTATATCCTTTTTGAAGTCTTGAGTATCCAACAAATACACATTTCAATGACTTTGTTTCTAGTTTGGTTAACTGTGGGTTCACATCCCTTACATAGCATACACAACCAAAAATTCTTGGTTTCACTGGATATATGGTTTTATTTGGACATAAGACTTGAATATGAACCTCATAGTTTAACATTGTTGAAGGCATTCTATTAATTAAGAAACATGTCGTACTCACAGCATCTGCCAAGAATACTTTGGGAACATTCATCTGAAAGAGAAGTGCTCTAGTAGTTTCAATGAGATGTCGATTCTTCCCCTCTGCCACTCCATTTTGAGCTGCTGTATCCACACATGATGTCTCATGAAGCATACCATACTGAGCCATATAAGTACTGAACTGACTGGACATGTACTCTTTTGCATTATCACTTCTTAGAGTTTTGATTGATACATTAAATTGGTTTCTTATTTCATTATAGCCATTTGTTCTCACTGCTGCTGTTGAACTTTAACATCTGGACTAAATGGAAGCAACAGATTCAATTCCTCATATATTTTCTTGAAATTCATGAAATAACTCATTAATGTTAGGTCGCTAACTTCCTTGGGTCGTTAAGTCGGCTCTGTAGTTAGGTCGCTAACTTCCTTGGGTTGTTAAGCCGGTTCTGTAGTTAGGTCGCTAACTTCCTTAGGTCGGTAAGTCGCGAATCAAAAGAGGGTTAACACATCAATTCTTTCACAAATTCACAATGATCCACTAAACCAATCACTTCAGTATCAATTGAATTTCGGATCTGAAGAAATAGACGAGCATCATCTCGTAGCCACAATAAATCCTTCTTTTCTTTAGAATCAGCATCTGGTGGATCTTCAGTTAAGTGATTACCTTTGTCAATACTCCTGAGGTAAAGACGAACCGTTTTACTCCAATTCAAATAGTTTTGATCATTCAACTTGTGATCGGTGACCTTGGGCATCATCTGAACAGTATCGTGAATAACCTTGTTTTCTCCCATGACTTAAGCAAGCTAAGATCTGAGATTGAATACAATTGGTAAATCAGACGATCAATTGAAGGAGAAGAAGAACTAGCGGGATTAATGAATTTGAACCTCTTTTGGCTCTGATACCATGTTAACGAATTATCAAATGAGAATATTTCAGAAAACCAAATTCGTTAACTTGTTATTCACGAACCACAAAGTATATATACAAGACTCCATCAGCCCATTGAAGCCCACGAACTAATGCCTTCATATTACAGTTAGGTTGGGCCTTATATTACAAACCAAAAGTATAAAACGACTAACAAATGTAAATGTATACATAAAAATACAACTACACATATGTATGTCTCACAACATGCATATTTATATATAAGAAGGTTACATAAAGAAATATAAGTAAAGAAAATAGAATGAAAATACCCATAAATCACCATTTCAACTCTAACATCAAATCTTAAGTCACCTAAGTACGTACCATTGCATATAAAACATGTTGGGTAATAGAGTGTCTCAAGTCCTTTTGTTAACTTGATTGCTTAAGGAATACATCTTTTCATGTTCAAAATTCAACTACAGTTATCTTTTTACTGTCCTATTTTATTTATTCGTTTTTACATTCTAAAATATAAAGTTTTCCTTCTTTAAACATGTGAATATTTTTTTAAAACCATATGCAAGGGTATTACGATTTTCTACAACTTGTCATTCGACGAAAAGCTGAAAATCCAAAAAAGGGTTTAAGCCACATTTTTAATTTTCTGTCGAACTACCAATTTATGTAAACAAAATCCAAAAATGAATTTTCTAATATTAGTTATAAAATTTAAAAGAGAGTTATTTACTTGTTAAAACCATTAATTGAATATTTAAAAGGAATTAAATATTCACAAATCAAAACGAAAAATTCCATATCATTACATATCTTCTCTTTCCCCTCTTCAGACATCCAAATAGCTTTAATTATACTAACTTAACCAACTTAATATTTGTTCTACCAATCAAAACGTACTTGTTTAATATTTTAAATTGGTGGTTAGATTGTGGAATTAATTAACATTAATGGTTAGCTTATGGATAATAAAAATTGATCGGATAGTTGATCAAAAATAAATAAATAAATTCTATTTTAAAAACTTCTCAACCAAAATCCTAGCACAACCTTATATGTTACTAGATTCAAATTATTGTAAGTTTCATTCATGTTCCTATAAAAGCTCAAACAAATTATTCTTTTCACATTACTAATAACCCCCCTCTCCCAATAGAAAATTTTTGTCAATGACAAAATTTCTCAGCGTTTTAGCCTCAAGGACAGACCTTTAGTATTTTAGGCTGAATGACAACTTTCTTTAGGTATCAGTTTTTAGTTATTGATAGTGGTTTTTAGGTATTAGTTTGTAGTTATCGGTAGCAATTTTTAGGTATCAGTTTTTAGTTCGGTAGCAGTTTTGGAAGAATGTTTGTCCTTATGAATAATTTTGAAAGAATGTTTGTCCTTATGAATAATTTTTAGAAGAGTGTTTGTCCTTGTGCTTAAAATATTGAGGTCGTGTCCTTGAGGCTAAAAATATACAATTTTTTGTCCTTTAAATTAACTCCCCCTCAACTCAAATACATTTTGATTGATTTAAAAATTAAACTTAGTGGAGGGTTAGGGAAATAGTGTAAAACATAGTCATTAATCAAAGTAAGTTTCCAAAATCTTCCAGTACACTTATGCAAATTTTCAAATTCTACTACTTTAAATGGGATTTAATTTTGTTTGATCAGTTATATAAAAAATTGAATTTTTTTATGGTAAGAGAGAGAGTATTAAAATGTAGGCTAATTCTATTCATAAACCATAAATAACTCTACCTACACCATGAACTATTTAATAGATCCTATGACAAAAATGCCTTTATTTAACAAGAAGTTAATACTAATATTAAAGAATGAAGGATTTACAATATATAAATCCTCTTCATCCACATTTTATATAGCCAATTTTTTTTCATAAAGTAATTAAAATTTCATCACATCATAAGTTAAATCAAATTTAAATTCCTCTTAATTACGAAGTTTGACTAATAAATATCAAGTTGTATTCATGCATAATCTATTTGACATTTTCACTTCTAATTGAACAAAAAAATATATTTTAAGATTCAATACTATACTGATATTATTCATAGAATACTAAATCCACTCTATCTTTTATATAAATTGAATTACGTTTAAATTTGACATCAAATTTTGAATTATTGAATATTTAAATATTAAAAAATTAAATTTAAATTCAAACTTTAATATATGAATAATTATATAAATTTAAATTCCATTTAAAGTATTCATTTAAAATTTCCAAAAGTGAATTTGTAGAATTTTAGGAATACATGCCTTAATTTGAGTAACGCATTAGAGAATTAGGAAAATAAGGTAACTATTTTGTTTATCCCAAAATGATGGTAATTGTGTAATACATAGAGTGTTCGTTAATTAAAGAATGGTGTATATGATTTTGGTTAATTTTTCGATGTACGTAAATTATATTGCGATGTATAAATAGATTTAGCTTAAAATGTAAATCTGTTAGTATATAGATGTTAAATTTGAGCGCCTTGATCTAGTTTGAAATAAAGATAAAGAAGAATTTAGTATTTCATGAATAATACTATTACTTGTATGATTAATGGTATGAAATAATAATACGATTTATATCCTAATTTGAGTGTCTCGATTTAATTTGAGCATCTTGGTTAATGTTATATTTAAATTTAATATCCTAATTTTAAGAGTAAGAAATAATATTACCATTTATACATTTTGATTGTTTGATGTCCATTGCATCTCATTGGAAACAATATCTCTAAATTTGGTAATTAGCAATTACTTTATTAGTTTACCTTATAAACTAAAATAATTGTCGTATGAAATTAAAATACATGTCATGTACACCACCATGCCAATTATATAATAAGATAATATAACTAATGATAAAAAAATGATAATATGATCATTTCTTTGACCCATTCCCTTTCCACTCCTCAAATTCGCAGATCCGATTTTTCCAGATCAAAATCCATAAATGAATTCCCATCTCGCGCTAAAAATCTATTTCCCCCTCTTTCCACGATTATTATGCGACCCAGTTATCATTGATTTCGCAAACAACATCTCTCACATCTCCAGATTATTATCAAGGGGTAATTTCTTTCCTGTTTTTCCAAAATTTGTTTATTTATGTAGAGTTTCTGATTCATAAATGAGTAGCACTAAAGGAAATTAACATTGATTTTGCATCTTATTAATTTTTGTGAATTTTTGTAGGTTTCAGTTCTGGCTCAAAACCCTAGTGCCTTGACTACCCCTTAAGCGACAAGCGACGACCCCAACCTCCGCTTAACTTCTCCAGCTCTTGGTAGGTAATCTGAAATTCAAATTAGTTTCAGTTTGTTGTTTGAGCTGCATTTGATTATGTGTGCTAAGTTTTGTTGTTTGCACTGAGTTTATAATTGGTTAATTGTTTGATTTTGCTATTTGAACTGATAAAAATTTACCTAAACTTAGATTATGGGTAATTTTTTATGTAGAAAACGGAAGAATTATGCAAAAAGCTATCATGTATGTATGCTACTGCATTTTGTTTATGGACTAGTATGAAGCCCGTGCCGATGGCACGGGTTCAATTTCTTATGATACTTGTCTTTCTAAAATAAACAATACCGTGAATATAATTTAGTGATCATACCCATCTCTTAAAACAGCATATGTGCCAATCTACTCATTACATACATTTGTATATATACCTTTGAACAACTTTTTCTTCGATTAGACTTTTAAATTGCTAATCAGATTAATGATACGTAGATTATCTTGACTTGTAAACTGCTTTGTGTTTTATGAAATCATGTTAATGTTTCATCTATACATAACCAGTAGAAGACATTTTGAGTAATTTATAACTTCAAACCTTTTGTTAAGAAGATGCTTATTAGTATGACAATATGCTGATGTTACAAACTGCATATTAAGTTGCAGTTAATGCTTAAAACACTAAATTAAAATTGTTCCTTAAAAAAACATTTGAAAATAACAATGAAACAAATAATCATGTCATCAAAAACAGAAATTAAACAAAAGGAAATATAAAATGTTTGTTTGCATACTTTATGAGTAAAGCTACTGAATCCTATCCAAGAGTTCTAACAAACATAAATTGCAATAGCTACTGAATAATTTCTGTAGTCCACATCTGACACCATGATCGGTTTGCATTCGCATTTCTATTGTTATTTAAAAAAGAAAGAAAACATACAAAATTTTAAACAAAAACAAAAACATTTTATTTTCTATTCATTTTCTTTACAATTTCAGTTACAATTTTCCATTTCAACACACATTCTGTTTTTTTACATCATTTCTGGCCTTACTATTCACTATCTTCTCCTTACTGACATTCTTCCACAAACATCACTCAATCACCTCAATTCATACAAAACTGCCTTGCACTTTCCCTGCCACAAACACATTCAACAGTCCCACATTCAACAATCCCTCCTCTGTTCTCTGCATTTCAATCACACCAACCAATTCAACATCTCTACTGCAACAATTACTCATCTGCCTGCAACAGATCAAATCAACTTCAAAACATTGTCACCAGCAACATAGTGCTGTTACATCCCTCCATCACTCCCTCATTCTATCGCATAACCACCCACCACTTCTCCTTCCCCATCAATTTGGCATTACCACTAACCAACCTTTTCCATCGCAAACCACTTACAACAGTCTTCCTCTACTGTAAACTGCCTAGCAGCTCCACTGTGGTTGTGCTGCCACCCTTCATTGCTTACTCTATCAACAAACCCTTCACATTCAACACTTTAAGTTTCTGCATTTTGCCTTCTCCATAGACCAAACTGTGCACAACACTTCCCCACAAACCACCTGAATACATACCATAACAACATCATCTCTGTGTAACTTCACCAGAAACTCTACCCATCATCCTAAACTCCACTTCATATTTCAAAACATATCAAACATCAAATACCCCCACAGCCATATCCAATATACGTGATCAACCACTCTTTCAACATTTCCACTGCAACTCCCTATACAATCACCAACTGCTCTCCTCGCTGCCAACAACACTACCCTTTGCAATTCACATACGCGACTTCCAACATAACAGTCCATCCACATCGGCAACCCACAAACACCATCAGCCACCTGCCTACTGCCTATCACTGGCATTATCGCTTAAAATTACCTTACTGCCATTACACCAACTCAGAACAAACTACTATAGCTACTACAAAAACATCAACTACCCTCCCTTTAGTGATGGGATATATTTATATAAAATTTTAAGTGCAAATTCTCTAATTTAGTGATGTACTCTCCAAGGAAACCATGATAGAAATTTTATTTATAGTTATTGATCTCTATATCCATAGGTCGAATGACACTTTAACTGTCAACCCGCACCTTAGCAGGCCAAACCGGACAACTTGCAATAAACAAGTCTTAGTTCATTGAAACAATTAATTGTACGATGTGAAATATAGAAAATATTTCAACATGGTACTTACGAGATACTTATTTTACACCTAATCATGTGCAATTGCTTATGACAATTTATTTTAATATGAAAATTATAGATTTCTCTAATTTGATAGTACTAAGTTACTTGTCCAATTTATTTTAATGGTACAAATCCGTTGTATTGTAGGATTATTATATATAAATGGACGATCGACTATGGATGTATCGTAGGGTTTGTGAAGGTTTTGTAACTCAAGAATTTTATGATGGTGTTCGAAGATTTATAATTTTGCATTTTCTCAAGCATTACCAGAAAGGGTTGTTAGATGTCCATGTGTGAAATGCGATAATAGAAAGTTTCAAAATAAAGAGGTTGTCATAGCACATTTGCTACAGAAAGGGTTTACTCCACAATACTCATGTTGGATATACCATGGGGAGATGGATATAGAAGAAACGTCAACGTCAGGATCTTTAAACAATAATAATGTGAATGATGTCAACCCATATAGGGAAATGATTATGGATGCAATTGGTGAAAGTAATATCCATCCAAATGAAGAATATGATTACGTAAATGAAGAAGCACCTAATTTTGAAGCTAATTTTTTTTTGATATGTTGAGAGCTGTTAATGAGCCTTTATATAGCGGTTGCAAAACTGAGACAGTGTTGTCAGCATGTGTGAATATGATGGTATTAAAGGCCCAAACAAGATTGACACATGCAGGGTTTAATTATGCTAGTTCCATGATCAAAAATTTTTTACCCGAAGATAATAAACTAACTGCTAATTTTTATGAGGCAAAAAAAATGTTGAAACCTTTAGGACTTGGTTATGAAAAAATCGATGCATGTCATAATTTTTGCATGTTATATTATAAAGAGAATGAGGCAAAGATTGTTTGTGATATTTGCAAAGAGCTAAGATATAAGTTTGATAATTCTAGTAGTTGTAGGAAAAAAAATCTGAAGTACAACTACGTTATTTTCCTATCATACCACGTCTAAAAAGACTGTTCATGTCTTCGAAGCATGCTAAAGACATGACATGGCATTATTACAATCGTTCCACCTGTGGTAAATTGGCTCACCCAGTTGATGGTGAAGCATGGAAGCATTTTGATCAGTGTTATCCCGACTTTGCTAATTCTCCACGAAATGTTAGGCTTGGACTTTGTACAGATGGATTTAGCCCATTTGGAATTAGATCGACGACTTACTCATGTTGGCCTGTGGTTTTGGCAGTGTATAATTTGCCACCATGGAAGTGTATGAAGAAGCCATTCATGTTCTTAAACATGATTATCCCAGGTCCAAAAAGTCCAGGAAAAAACTTGGATGTTTTTCTACAACCTTTGATTGATGAGTTATTGGATTTATGGCGAGGTGTAATGGCTTACGATGTGCACAAAAAAGAAAATTTTCTTTTAAGAGCTTCACTGATGTGGACCATCAGTGACTTTCCAGCTTATGGAATGTTGTCTGATTGGAGTACACATGGTAGATTAGCATGTCCTTATTATATGGAACAAACAAAATCATTCACTCTTCATAATGGTGGTAAACCTTCATGGTTTGATTGTCATCGATGTTTTCTACCATTTGCCATCCATTTAGAAAACAAAAGGACAAGTTCAAGAAGAATAGAGTTGAATTAGATAGTTCTCCCATCCAACGTTCTGGCACTGATTTGAAAAATATCGTGTCTCAATTGCCTTATATTGCACCTGGGTCTAAATCAGGAAATAAAAAAATAGCAGGTTTTGGTGAAACACACAATTGGCTTCGTAGAAGTATATTTTGGGATCTTCCGTACTGGGAGAATAATTTGATTCGTCATACTATAGATGTAATGCATGTGGAGAAAAACTTTTTTGATAACATATTTGAGACACTAATGGATACCGATAAAACAAAAGACAACTTAAAAGCTAGATTTGATCTAGAAAAGTATTGTAGTAGAATACGATGGATGAGCTTAGTTAAACATCACGGTGGTCGTTATTTCAAGCCGAAAGCTCCTTATTGCCTTACAAAAGACAATCAAAAAGATGTCTGCAAGTGGGTTAAATCAATAAAATTTCCCGATGGGTATGCTTCCAACATAAGAAGATGTGTTAATGAGACTGAAACAAAAATAAGTGGGTTCAAGAGCCATGATTGTCATGTGTTTATGCAAAGACTTCTTCCTATAGCCTTCCAACCATTTATACCAAGAAATGTATGGGAAACTTTGGTGGAGTTAAGCAACTTTTTTCGTGAACTTTGTGCAAGAAGTTTAAATATTGAAAGCATGATGCTTCTAAAAAAGAATATCATTGAGATTACTTGCAAACTTGAGAAGATATTTCCTCCTGGTTTTTTTAATTCTATGGAACATTTAGTTGTACATTTTCCATATGAGGCTTTGCTTTGTGGTCCGGTTGGATATCACTGGATGTATCCATTTGAACGGTACGTTTTTATAATAATGTTGAAGCTTTATTAGTACTTTATTATTGATATTCCAATATTTCTTTTAATACAATTTAGGTATCTATTTTATTTAAAAAGAAAAGTAGGAAATAAAGCACATGTTGAGGGATCCATTGCTGAAGCATATGTCATTGATGAGACTTCAAACTTCTCATCATGTTATTTTGATCCGAATGTAGAAACAATTTGGAATCGACCTCCTAGAAATGATGATGGAGGGGAAGTTATATTTAATGGACGTTTATCTATATTTTCTCATTCAGGAAGAGTATTATCTAATGCATTTATTAGGCGGAATCTCTCTGAATTTGAACATCATGCCATCCATAAGTATGTGCTTTTCAACTGCATCGAAGTAGAAGAGTATGTGAAGTACGTATTTTAAGATTTATGGTAAAGTAGTTAAAGCATATACTTTTTGATTTAACTCTATTTTTGTTGCTTACAGTGAATGTAAAAATGGATTAATTAGCCAATACCCTACAGAAAGTGAAAGTTTTATTGTTACAAAGCTTGAATCTATATTTCCTGATTGGTTAAAAAATCATGTAAGTATTTTTAGTACGATGTGATTTCTAATAAAAATAAATAATTTGAACACTAATGATGATTATGCCATTTTTTGTATATAGATTCCGTTTCAACCGAGTGGTATTGGACATCAATTATACTTACTTGCATAAAAACCGGATTATATAGTTGAGTGCTACAATGGTTATTACGTCAATGGCTTTAAATTTCATACACTTAACTATGGAAAAAACAAGGCAACGATGAATAGCGGTGTTTGTGTGAAAGGGAGCTGTTACGATGATTTGGAAAACGATTACTGTGGATTGTTAAAGGAAGTAATAAAGGTTAGATATCTTGGAGAAAAATATGAGATATTCATATTTAGTTGTGAGTGGTTTGACACGTTGAGTGGAAATGGAATGAAAGTGCACCATACAAATGGGCTAGTAGAATTGAATAAAAATTCTCGGCTACAAACCGATGATATCTTTGTATTCGCCCAACAATGCCAACAAATCTATTTATTGTCCAAGCCTGAGTGTGAATCAAATGAATGGGTAACAGTAATTAAAACGGTAGCTAGAAGCCGATTTGCAAGTGATGTGTTAAGCCCTAACATAACGGATGATGGTTTAGATGTAGATCAAGTAGATGAGATATCTCAACCCTCCATTGTCAGTATCGATGATAACTCCAATCAACCATTTATTATGGAGCATTTTGATGTAGTTGACGATGATGAGTTGGAACGTGCAATGCGACTAAATGATGTTTATTATTTTGGCTCAGATGATGATGAAAACGCGTATGATGTTGAGGTAGATTACGATGAAGATGCTGACCTTGATGATGAGGATGAAGATGGCGATCAAGATAAAAATATTATTGATGAAGATACTGAAGATGAGTTTGCATTATAATCTACCGAAAATATTGTGCATTGAATAAAGTTTATGCAACTTACATTAGTTTACATTAATGTTAAGAAGTTTTTATGGTGATTTATCAAAATATTCATTTATTAACTTGATGCATTTTCTAAAGTTAAGCCTTTAATTTTGAATGTGGAAGGATTATTTACACTAATACCATTAACTTTTATTTTACTATTTTGGAAGTTGCATGGAGATAAGTCATACACTATACTTCCACTTTAATTGCACTTTCTTAAGCATACAAATTTGACCTTTTAATGGGTAAATAAACTGACAGCTTAAGTATGCTTGTTTCCTTGCTCAATATAATGTAGTTATGCACATGAAAAGGTAAGTGCGACTGCGATTTAATTTGTGGTTTAATTTCTGAAATACAGTCTCAAATAATGAATTTAATTTTTCAAGTTAAAAGGGTACACGATAAATATTAATACCAATATTAAATTCTAGTCGATATTTCATATATCTTCTTGGTTTCTTTAAATTGAATGCATGCATAGTACAATCCAATGTAAATATACAGAAAATATAGTTCTTTACCTTTTACCCCGTCAAAGATAACTTTCTGAATAGTGGCATGAAGTAAATATTGAGATAATTTCAATACATTGATGTTTCTATGATTTGATTTAAACTATGGACAAATACCGCATGCTATAGACAGATAAGGAAATTTCAAATTTGTGGGAAGAAATTAGTTAATTGTGTTTTCTATACAATTTGGACTTACTGCATGATCTACCTTTTTTTCTTTTTTTTTTGTTAATACGGTATATCTACCTATTAAAAAAATTATTATTATTCAGCTAATGATTTGGTTATAATGCACACTTAATTCCTCCTTTAATATACCATCTTCATTTCATGTTGTAAATCATTTGTGCTTAACCTCTTCAGTTCCCTTCTGTATTAGTAATAAGTAATTACTATTCTCTAATCTGTTGCATATGGTAACTTTTTTCTACTGGCTAATTTGGTAAATCCTATGTTTGTACTATTTATGTGTTTTATTTTGTTTGATTTAAAGAGTAGAGAATATTACTATAAACATATAAGGAAATTTAAGGTTTATGGGAAGGTACTTGCATTTTGTACAAAATGCCATCTTAATGCACATCTAACATTTAATCTATGTTA
The DNA here is from genome assembly GCA_030737815.1 of Allium fistulosum. NCBI lineage: Eukaryota > Viridiplantae > Streptophyta > Magnoliopsida > Asparagales > Amaryllidaceae > Allium > Allium fistulosum. The sequence goes on along the minus strand of CM060903.1, from coordinate 1,282,679,933 downwards.
TCAAGGTTTTTGGTTTCTAATTATTCATACTTTGTTAATAATGTGTGTGGTATTTTTTTTAAAAAAACTTTTGGGTTATTGGTTATAGATTGTTATATTTGAGATACCAACTATGGACCTATATCAGTTAATAAAACAAATGTTTGTAAAATTTCTATTCAAGTCAAATTAATAGTCATGCAAAGATTTTAATGAAATAAAACAAAATAAACTGCTTAACCTACAATTTATAGTTTTTCTATATTGTCTCTTTTTGCTATCAATTTATCATAGTACCTTGGATCCTAACTAGGTTATAACTACAAAGTAAATTTCATAAACTTAACGATCTTTGTGGATTTCTTGATGTTGATGCTAGGTTGTTTTATGGCATTATTTTTAGTAAAAGATCTTACATTTTCATCTATTTTGTTTATGGTTATTTATAGCAAAAAAATATTAGACTTTCATTCTTTTTCCTTATGCTATTGTGAATATGCAGTAACATGATATTGTTGGTTTCAGGTGTCATTGTATTGGATTTAGTTAAGTTGCTCCAAATAATAACAAAATGTATTGAACTGTAAATTTAATACTTATGTCTCTGTGTACATATGCACACTTGAATTAAGTTTTTCTTTGAATTTGTACTTGATAATATGTACATACTAAATTTCTAATAAGATGCATTATATGCTTGCAAATATATATTCAGGATAATCGTAAATTGCTATTTAGAAGCAGCAAAGATGATGGGAATACATGATAATCATTATGATCATTATGTCAATACCTTTGTATATGCATACAACGAATGTTTATTATGTCAAATGCAATGTAATTTCTTTTAAATGGATTGTCAAATATTATACAAAAACATGTTCTATTTTTTTACATCAACATGCTTTGTATATCAAATGTACTTCACAGTTAACGTACAATAGAATCTAAGATAGTAAAATTACTTACTAAAATTTCAATGTTGTAGAAGATGATATATTTGATCTTAAATAACGTTCTATGTTGGTTGTTTGGTTGAATAGAACTAATTTTACAAGGTATCACCTATTTCCTCACTGACTTAAAATGGAAATGCAATGAATTATACCGGTTTAGATACTTTGTTTGGAAATGAAAATTAGCTGTCTAAAATATCTCAAAAACTCATTCAAACTAGACAACTCATGTAGTGTGACTAATATGAGTGAGTGGAGATGACTGTGATTGCAAGAACTGTGACTGAACTGAATGTCTAACGTTGTTAGTTTGATAAGCTAGTTGATATTAGCTGCTTGGTATCCATATTAACTACTAATCTCAACTGTCTTTTATCTTTTGTTTGTCTTTTCCATCTTCTCCGACTAATTTTGTTATATAGATAATGCCCGGTGGATCCGTAACTAGACGTCTTTTTCAAAGAAGAACTTATTCAAATCAATCAAACAATGTTGCCATATCTAATTCTCAACATAGCAGTGGACCATCATGTGAAGAAGATTTAGAGAGGACAACCAATGTTGACGAGGGAACGAACAAGTTGAAGAAGAAGAAGATTTTAAAACCATTCCCACTCAAGGTTACAATCCCCCAGTTGATCCTATTACAAAGAAACCTTGATTGGAATGGAAAGACAATTGGTAATAAAAAAATTTATATTAAGTTTGAATATCTGTTTATGTAACAATAGACTATTGAAGGAATTAATGAATTTAACATATTTTTTCTTTTAGTTTCCTCAACCAAAAAGCCTCGCGTATAATTGGGCAAATATGGTCTAGACGGTTTACTGGACCATGGTTTGAATTTAAGTCAGTACCTCCAGAAATTAGAAGCGTACTCTTTGATGAATTTAAGGTATCGCTTCTTTATCCATTTATTTTTTTCATAACAAACTGTAAGTTTATTTATATTATTGTTTTTTTTCTTGAGTGCTTTAAGTCTCAACGAGTTTAGGTATAGTTCTCAGGTATTCAACAATATCGGCTTCATGTACAAATAAATTTTATTTTAAGTATGAACTCTCCTTCATTTTTTGTGAATGCTTGTAAGTGTATTTAGTTCATACCTCATAATGATCAAAGAAACATTCAAACAACCACCCAGCTAGTCATATTTGTTCAAATCTAACTTGAATAATCTTGCATTATTTATTTTTAAATTGTTTCATAAATAAAAATAATTACAATTTATTTAACTAGATCAACTGAAACCAGATTGTGGAACATAATATTAATATGTGGCCTTATTAGTCATGTATCATTCTCACATGATGTGCATTTCTTAAGCGTAATATGTTTTATGCAGAGGCATTTCTCATATGATGAAACTCATGAACCGACAATCCGAAGAATATGGGAGACTACAGCAAAAGACAATTTAAAGAAAAAAATTAACTCGTGCACGAGAAGCAGCAAAAATAGCTAATAAGACAACAAGTATAGCAGAATGCAAGGATCATCCACCAGTTTGGATTCGTCGTGATATTTGGAATGAGATGATTGATATACGTTGGGCGCAAGAGGAATTTCAGAAAAGAAGAGAAACAATGAGAAAGAATCGGCTTACATCGAAAGAAGGGACTTTTACTCGTCATTGTGCTGGTTCAGTTTCGATAGCCTCGCATAATGAACAAGTTGTAAGTCAAATATTCTTCAAATTGTTTTTCATCTTATAAACTACTAACTATATCAGTTAAGTATATATGCTGAAAATTTTGAATTAATAAATAGATGAAACTAAGAAGATGTATGTATCATATCACTTTGCACGTCACTAGAGGAGGAACGAGTCGTTATTGCCTCGATTGCAGTTATGTACTGTTGCCCTGGCAGCATTTTATTCCTACCTCTTAGCAACTATTTATAAATACCGTTGAATCAATATGTCGAAAACTATAGTGTTTTTGACGTTGTTGCCAATATATTTCAACTATGCACTAGGCTTCGATGAAATTCTAAGCTTTGCCTATACACACTAATTTTTGTGATTTTGTGTGCTACAGAAATTAGATTTTGTAGTACATCTTGCTATCCCTATATCAGTAGCGAACCTGAAATTATATAAATTGATGAATCTAACATGATTTATAAATACATATGTTAAACCATTCATTACCATAGTACGGTAAGTCATCGAGCTAGTATTATCCCTTAGTTATAATCATATCCAACATTTTGCTAACCATTCAAGCATGATATCGAGCAATATGAATGTATAAATAATGCAAGCATGTAGAATTTCACCCTTTCTAATACCCATAATTTTCTAATATTTATATAAATGAATGTAGAAAGTGGTGACGGGAAAGGAACCAGCATTTCATGAGGCATTTCGATATTGGCACGTTTTGAAAGATCCATCGAACTCCTTAAAAAATACTAAAAAAATATGTAGGAGTAGCATATATGTGGATAACAAATCTACGAAAACAATGGTAATTATTATATTTAGTTAAATTGTTAATATGTACGTAATGTCGATTGATTTTACTTATTGATCAGGAGAATTATCTCAGCAAAAAGGCCGAGTTAGAAGAAGAAATGGATGTTTTTAATCCACAACATTGGATGGATTCATCAGGGGGACTTACAAAAGGAAAGTTGTATGGAGCGCCTCATGTAGACGTTAGTAGTTTACGTGGAGTTTCTAGGTCTTCTTCAGCCAGTGCTCATCGATGATGTACTTCTACTCCAACTCCATCTACTCAACCAATACATACACAATTTTCATTGGAAGAAATTGTTCAACGGTTAGAGCTATAAAACCTAAATATGTAATTAATGTTGAATGATTATGTAGTTGTTTGTTTTAATGCATGTATTATCTGTAAATAGGGTGTTGGATAAATTATCGCAGTCCCTTGGTATACCTATGCAGTCCATTGTACATACATAGACAACTGATCGTGTTGCAGTGTCTTCGCAACCGGCTGTGCCAACATCGCCTTATATTCCTGATCAGTCCACCATGCCTACAGAAGCGACCGTGCCTACACAAGCCACCATGCCTACACAGTCACAACAAATGGGATTTTCTCCATTTAATGGTACATTTCCTCATTTCACGGGTTAGTATATTTTCTCATTATTTCTATTATTCTTAGTGCTAGCCTTGTTGCAATTGATGATCATCTATTTATATTATATACTATGCCAACTAGATGAGTCAATAATAATTTACTTGATTAATTGAAAAAGCATAGCATTACTGTTTGGACTGAAATATGTGTTGATTGAACAAAAGTATGTGCTCAATGGTTGATTAGTATTCAAAATAAACGCTGTAAGCATGTTTAGCAGAGAATTCGATCTGCACTTGTCTTTAAAATATAATATGTAGATATAAGTATATTTCACAACTGCCCTCTGTGAGGCTGCCTTCGTTACTCGATCCATAGCGAAGATGTATATTTCAGTTTATACAACGTAGATAGTGGGATAGAGAATGCAAGATTACAACTGACTAAGATGGTTGGATGTAGAAACTTGGACTCTGTTACAAACTTTGAACTTGTAATCATTGAACTTCTTACATATATATTCTGTTACAAACTTGTAATCTTGATTCAAACTAAGATTACAAACTAAGATAGTTTGTAACAGAGTTCAAACTATTGGTTCAGTTACAAACTTGTAATCAGTTACATATATATTCAGTTACAAACAGAGTTCAAGTTCAAAGTATAGGCATATATATTCTGTTACAAGTTCAGAGTTTGTAACAGAGTTCAAGATTACATATATATATAGCCATTCAGTTACAAGTTTGAGCCATTCATTTACAAACTTTGAACTCTGTTAATATATATTCTATAGACGTGCAAGATCACAAGTTTGAGCCATTACAGCTGCTGTTGCCATTCAAATATAGTTTCCTGGTTTTTGCTTTATCCTAGTTTTTTGTATGTCTAAATTGGAGAAAATAAGAAAGAAGAGTGACTAAAAAAGGAGTAAGAACGAGCCTTTATTTTACAAGTTTAATTTTCTAAATTTCGGAGTTGCAAACAGCTATAAAGCTTTTAGTAAAGCTATAAAGCCCGAAAATTAAGACATCTATAAAGTTTTTTGTAACGCCTTATCTTTTTCATGACGTCCATGCTTATTTCCATTAAATGACTTAATTTGCATGTATTTTATGTAACAGGTCACAAGTCTATGTCGTTGGGAGCATATCCATCGCAACAATCACCTTTGCATTCCAACACATTTGGGACTGCGCAACAGAGCATGCAATTTTTTGATTTAATGCAACAACAACTACCACATGTGCAACAATATTCACATATGCAACAGTTTTTAGGACCATCAATGTCTCATCAGCCTTATCAGTCATCACGCAATTTCGGAGAACATCAACATCATGGCGGTATGGAGTGATTAGTGTTTTCTACTTCACTTGTTTGTTTTGTTTTCCTTGTCGAAATAATATATGTACATATATGTCAGTGGACTTATTTTCTTTGTTTTTTGTTTCTAAAGTAACGTGTACTTGTTTCAGCGAACATGTTGAATTACCTTTTTGTTAATGTAATATGTTTGGATATGTTATCTTAACTTTCTTATGCATGTCTTATGTTAAATTGAGTACTTTATCATTAATTTGTGTGTTGTTAGTTTGTATGTAGTTTTTATGTAATACATAATAAATTTTGACATGTATATGAAATTATAACGTTGATATTTTGAATTCTTGGTTATATTCCACCGTTTATTATTGTGGGTATCATATGTTGCTAAATCATGCAAATTTAAGACTGCCTAAAGACAAAATTTCAGTCTTTAAAATTCAGTTTTAAATATATTTAAGACTGAAATATCAGTCTTTACATCTTGAGACTGAAATCTCAGTCTTAAATTTTTTTTGGGACTAGTAATTCAAAGACTGAAATTTTAGTTTTCGATCAGTCTTTAAATATAATTTAAAGACTGATTTGCTTTATTAAAGACTGGAATATTAAGTCTTTAATCAACTGTTTTTTTGTAGTGTCGTATGTTTAATGGAGGAACGACGGTTCGAATTTGAAAAGTCTCACATTGCTAAATAACTTAAGAAGTGGTGTATAAATATGAATAGGTAAGTACGAAACATCGGGAATTCCATTTGTTTCAACAAAGTATGTGCCAACGCATATGAGTACGGAGAAAAAAGGGTAAAACAAAGTTCTTTTTACTCTAATGCTTGCGGAAGAGTGGAAATGGGGAGGAGGGAAGAATAATGTGGACTTGAATGAACTGTTTTCGTTCAGTGGGGTGAGGTAGTTTTTATTACTTGGATGATGCTCCATTAACTATGTAGAACCAAGGTTCAAGGTATCGTTCGGTACACTGAAATGGTATCGTCCTTGATCGGTCCGAAATGAAGCTAAAAATTCGGTTTTGCACGAGTAACAGTGAATTAAAAAAAACCAAATCGAGAAGAATCCAAGAAAAAGTAAGAAAAATCAAAAGAAAAAAGGAATAAACATCAAATCAAGAAGCAATCCGTGCCCTAACTTTGAATCAGCTTACGCAGTTATTCATCTTTGCCCTAGCCTTGAATTCGAGAAATTTTTTGGTTTGCTCTGTGCTGTGAATCGAAGAGGAAGTCGATCGAAGTAAGAAGCAAGTATTTTTTTTAATTCCATGCTGATTTGTTCCTAGCCTTAAAATCAAGAAGCGGTCTTTTTTCTTTTACCGTGTTTCGGTTCAGCCCTATTTTTAAAAAGAAATGGACGAAGATGAGAAAGGATGAAATGTGTGGGCTATGTTTTTTTTTTCATTTTATCTTTAATTGGTTTTGTAACTGAAGTTGGGCTGGATTTGTATGTTTCTAGTTAATGTTTTGTTCAAATTAATTAGGGATTTGTGTAATTTAAATATGATTTTGACTATTTTACTTAGCTAATTATGAATTGTTTATTAAATCAAGTTCAAATTTAGTTCATTTCATTGAAAGAAAGTCATTATATGGAACTAGGACCGAAACCGAAATCGAACCCGAAACATCTGAAATTTTCGAAATTGACGAAACTAAGAAAAATTCAAAAGTCCGAAATCGAAACCGAAACCGAGTTCTTAAACCTTGGGTAGAACGTCCTTATTTTGCTGCGGGTAGAGATAAATTTCACGGCGAAATTCACGAAATTCAGGAGGTTCAAAATTCTTCTCTCAATTAGGCGTTTCAAAGGGAGCAGATCACCTAGGCTTAATGCCCCCTGTCCCGGTAAGGCAAACCAATCAGGACACGGAGATTTTTACAAAACTTCATTCTCTCTCTTAGTTAGGGTCTTTTTTGCAAAAAAAAATTCAAAATCTCGTGTTCTGATTGGCTGCCACACGGGGACACTGAGGATTAGGCCCAGATGACCTCAACCGGCCTTAGCAGCAATTTCTTTTAACAAAAGTAATGGGTGTGAACCCGTCACTACAACAAAAAGGACTTTTTATAGCGTGTAAAAACCACTATAAAAACTTTCTATAGCGATTCTATAATCGCCATAGATCAACATGTTGTAAAAAGTCTGGTAGATACTATAGCGTGTCATACTTGTAATGGAAAACGTATTTTCCTTGCCATCTAAAATAGACCATATTGGTGCAACTGCTTTTCTATAGCATTATGAAACATGCTATAGAACTTTTTATGATGCATTTTAGTTGCTATAAATATGTCGACATGCTATATTATTATAGCATTTGAACGCGCTATGGAATCATCGTGTCAACCTTTTATGACACATTGAAATGCTATAGAAAATTCATTACTATCTATTATAGCACCGTCTTATTGCTATGAAAACTATTTACTCTTTGCAAAATATTTTGTATAGCACTAACATGATGCTATAGTATAACAAAGCTGAACAATTTTTCTTTTTATTGCATAGTTAGAACGCTATAAAAAAATTCTATTGCGCATTTTTTGCTGCCATAACATTCAAAGCTTAACAATTTTCAATTCTACTTATATATTATAACTCAAAAAACCACATTCATCACATTAACATAAGTACACAAATTGAGTCATAAGCCAAATACATTCGTCTACATTCGCTTTCAGTACTCCCTCACGTAGCAGATCTTCTCACTCACGTAGCAGATCTTCTCCGGGCATTCGTCTACACTCGCTTTCAGTACTCTGCTCTATTTGAACTCGTGGAAGCCACGCCAATTCAGTTCCAAAGCCAGTACAGCATTGTCAGTCTACACTCCTCACTCTGCCTAACTTAGCTTCTCTGCCCGACTGAGCCTCATTAGCAGCGCTTTCCTTCATGTCATCACAAATCATTTTATAGCTCACTGAATAGGCATGTATATCCTAAAAGAGACCAATTCGTCCGTCCTCAAAAATGATGTGCCCCAGTTCTCAAAAAAATAGTGCTAGTAATAGAGAGAGAATGTTATGTCATTACCACAATCAATTTTCCTTCGTTCTCCGGGAGCTGTGCAAGTCTAATAGCAGCAACTGCAGCAGCAGCGGATGAAATTCCAACCTACATAAGATAGAATTAGGAAGATACAAAAGCATGATGCCAAATCGATAAGTACTGACCTTAACCGCAAATTGGACTTGTCGTTACTGAGTTAGCAACTCACCAAAAGCCCTTCTTACAGCGCAAGTTGTTTTGCCATTTCTATTGATTCCTCACTTGAAACTTGAGGAAATAGCCCATATGTTTTAAAGGTAAAAGCATGTTGTGCTAAAAAGAAAACTAAAGTTGTTACTTATATGAAGTATAAAATATGATTAACAGGAGCCAAAAGCTAGACCCAGTGTAAAATTTGTACAATGTATGTGTAGATAGGTTTCAAAATTAAATTTATTTTTTTCTTATTTTGAATTATACAGACACAAATAGGTAATGGAATCTAAAGTGTCCAAACAACAGAAATTGGTAGGTGACGAATGTTTAATGGCATCATATATTTGCTAGATAAAAAGTCCACCTATGTGATATGGTAGACATTATCTAAGCATGAAACTTCAAATTCAATTTAATTTAATATTAGGCCAAAAATATGTGACAGCTATGCTTATATTTGTGGGTATAATTACCTGAAGAGTTTCATCAATAAGATTGACATCTAAAACACCTGGAATAAAACCTGCTCCTATCCCTTGAATTTTATGTGGACCTACAATCAAATATTAAGATGGAAACTTATTTAATTTTATAGTATGTTGAGTAACTTTTGTCAAGAAAGCTGAAAAAAAGAACTGTTTGTTAAAAAGGGTAAAATAGTGGACAACTCTGTCTTTGTATTCCCACCATACGAGGATCAGGGATATGTCACTACTAGAAACTAACGCTGCTAAGGAAAAAAGGCAAAAAAATTTGTCCAAAATTCAGACTCATGATTAGTGTAAACGTATTGATTTGTATTTACCATAACATTAAGCCCACCCATGACATGGGGCAAAGGGCGCATTATGAAGCACTAAAATACAAAAAATGTAGAATATAAATCCTAGGAGCTAATAGCAAGTTACCTGGCTTTCCACCAGATAAAATAGCACTTTCCACTGGTTCAACTCCATAAAGCTAGAAAAACGATGAAAGAAACACAAATTGGAATTTAAAACTCCATGCAATAAATTTTAAAGTTTAAATAGTCTACAATTATCAAGTACACTAACCTTGACATTGGGGTTTTGTTCTTTGAGATATTTACCACTTCTTGTAATTGTACCTCCAGTTCCAATACCAGATACAAGTCCATCAATTTTTCCATCAGTTGCCTTCCATATTTCAGGGCCGGTTGTCTCGTAATGGATCTACATGCAAAACATATTATACGTACTTTATCTAGCAATAAAATATAGTATGTTTGATGTATTTTATGATATACATGCACGGATCAACTCCTATTCTTTTTTGATTGACAGTAGATATTGGCTTATATGATAGAAAGGATGGGCGTTTTGAAATGATCCAATTATTTTTTTAGATAACGTGAAAGTAAGAACAATCTATAGCAAATCGATTAGTTTCGAAATATGTCAATACAAAAACCATTGCTGAAGAATGCATTATCTTTGCTTCAGCTTAAGTATGGAAACTATCCGATCTAAATATGGATTAGGAAAAAGAAATGGTAATTAAATTTCAACTTTTCCTTCAACACAAACGCTATGTTTTTACACAAACATTTCGAGGACCGAAGATTTTTATGTATGTGTTTAAGTGGGCATAAAACATAAAACGCAATTCAGTTGAGATTCAAAATTTTGACAAATATGCACCTTTGGGTTAGAGGGATTTTCAAACTGTTGAAGAATATAAGAATTTGGTGTTTTTGCAGCTACCTCCTCAGCTTTCTCGCATGCTCCTTTCATACCCTTAACAGGATCAGTTAGGACCAATTCAGCACCAAAATCTTTGCGAATGATCCTTCTCTCAAGACTCATAGAAGCAGGCATTGTCAAAATAAGCTTATAGCCTTTAGCTGCTGCCATGAAAGCTAGCCCTATCCCCGTATTGCCACTGGTTGGTTCAATAAGAACACTCTTAGGAAGAGAGATTCAAGAACCAAATGAAAACAATGTTAGTCTTTATACAGAAATACATAGAAATATGTGAATGGTGACGGTAATAGGCCCAATAAATCTACTAAGCTAAGAATTCAACGCTATCCGAAATATATATAATTCTTCATATAAGTTTTTGTAACAACCTTGCAATCACAGTCATCAATCATCAATAGAATAATAAGACTTTCTCCACTCAATGGAATACATTTCTGTAACTTGTATGATAAATACTAATTATGATGTTGCACAGGCTCATACCAGCTACCGACAATTTCGTACTTTTATCTCCAAAGGAGCTAAGTCTTAACGATGCATTCGTTATAATGTTGCTTCAGATGCGCAAACGCACATGCACATTATGACGTTCCACTTGCGCATCAACTACTCCAAGTTTCATATTTTTATCACCTAAGGAGTTAACTCTTACTGTGCATTTTTTGTAATGTTGCTTCAGAAACACATGCACACACATACGCACTCGCTCGCTCATTTCAGTAAACTTGTCGGTCTTGTCGATTTTGACATTCTTGAATTCCTTTTTCAGACAGCTTACACTCGACATAGAAAAAAATGATAATGCAACTGTCCTACAAATTATTTCTTTTCAAACCCTGAAATGAGTTTACCGCATTTGATCCATCTTTGTGGTAAAGAATAAATCTTCATTACCACATCACTGTGAAGCATTTTAATCTTAAGAATGAAAATGTTGGCTACTGGTTGTTTCTGAATTCTAACAATATAATATACATATTTATCATAGTGAACCGTATATTTTCCATATTATTCTTTAAATTCCACATTACAAGCTGCAAAGGTCTTTTTTTAGCCTTTCACAGGCGCACACCCGCACGCGCGCGCGCAAGCACGCGCGCACAAACACACATGCACACGCGCGCGCGCACACACACATATATATATAATTATTAATCACATCAAATCATTTACCAAATTTATCAGCAAGGACAAACAGGTGACAATTGGAAACCTTTATACAATTTTAACAGTTTATTTAGGGCTATAAAAAATGTGATATGTTTTCCTCGGGTGATTTTCACCATCAAATTAGAATACAACCCACCATTATCAGACATATACAAGTTCTCTTCAACACATAGGTGACAAGGATAAAATTCTTACCACTCTAGGAGTAATAAGGCCTTCTTTCTCTGCCTCAGTAATCATGCTGTACCCAATCATGCCAAAGAGAGATTCTTCTTTTTTATGGAAAGATAAATGGAATCATTTTAAGGGTGAAATTTTGAATAAATATTGCACCAGACAGCAAAACAGCATAATTTTTCGTCAGTACACAATCATAAGCATGACTAAATTAAAGGGTGTCAGCTAATGTAAAAAAGAAAGAAGATTATTTTTATTATTATTTTATTTTTCAGTATGACTATGAAAAAATACCTGTCCTTAACACTAGAACAAGGCTCCATCATTTCAAGCTTGGCAGCAATACGAGCCTTGCAGCCAGCTGTAACTTTGTTGAGATATACTAACGGAGTTTTACCAATCAACTACAAGGTTAGTGAAAATAATTAGGAATTGACTATTTATTTCTAAGAATAAAAAGTAGAACATGTAGAATAAAAGTAGATGGAGATCATACTTCAGTAACATCTTTCGCAATTGCAGGTCCAACTTCACCCATTGGTTAAATTTGCTAAAACACATGAAACATATAACATGAAAAAAAGTATAACAGATAAATTGTGCTTGCTTGTAACCATGTTCAAAATAATCATAGGTATATTTGCACATAAAATAACATAATATTCTTAAAACAATCAAATGCATTGCTTGTTGCAGTCAACACGCTATTGAACATTTACTGTATAACATAACTGTGCAATAAAGATATCAGGTGGACATACATGACAAAGGAAAATTCCCAAAGCCTAACACGAAAAGATAGAAAATACAAATTCAATGATTCAAGAGTTGACAACCATAACAGATAAGATTAGCAAAAGGTTATCAATAAGAGATAAGAGCTCCATTAACATAAAATATGATCAAATCAACCTGTCACAGGATTTATCCCAATTCAATGTTTGACACTCATATAAACTGCCTACAAATTAAATTATAATTATTGTTATTATTTTTCGCTCACTTACGAAATTCTTGGCTACTACACTGAATAACCTAGACAGTAGAAATTCCTAATTAGGCTTCTAATCATTAGCATTAAAATTTAATTTCATAACACATAGACCAACCAAGACAGGGACATGTATTGCGTTAATAAAAAACCAAACTACAAGCGCCACTAAAGTAGTATTATCAAATTCAATCAGCTAAAGTTACAAGTACAGGCTGATTATCAAAACCAAAACTCTCAAAAAGATCCTTTGAGTTCCTCACAAGGGTATATCCACCAAATTGTAGAAATGTAAGTAATTGCTCAACAAATGTCAAATTAAACTCTATATCACAAATTCTGTAAATATATTATGCTTTAGAATCTTTCCGGTGCATTATGTTGTCACGCCTTTATAGCCAACCAATGTTTGTTTAGCACTTAAAACGTGCTTCATGCAAAATAAAATATTAAAAAATAGAAAATATGAATGGAAACAGAAAAGCTAAACTTAGGTCGACACAGTCGAGTTGTCAGATTTTCTTGTGGCTGATAATATTGGATATATTTCTACTAGATATCTTTTGTTTTAATTACTGAGGTAATAGGTGAGACTGAGTTAAGAGGCCAAGTTTACTCACAAATAACACATTCAGTGAGTTGCACATTCTTTATTTTAACAACTTAATCATGTTTAACTTGTTTTGGATTATCAACCAAGTATGCATCTCAACTTTTGATGGCATTATGATTTTCTACATTGAGTTAAAATGGGATTATCTACTGGTAGAACGATGGAATTATAATCCCAGAAATAAAATGAAACTTAAAATATGGATTATCTATCTTCATTATAGACTTAAATTTGTGGTCATCTTCAAGTACAACAGGTTGCATGATATTAACTTTTATATTGAACATGCAATCCATCTTCTAAAAGTTCATAAAACCCAAGCTTCCATTAAAATAACTCGGTATTGAAAGAACTTAAGATATTTGGAAAGTGTATTTGAATTAAAATTAATATGAATGGAGAAAGAACCATATTAGCTAATAAATATTTTATATGCTAAAATTTGTTTTAAAAAAGACCAATATCCTAGGAGATTAAACACAGCAGCTTCTTCAGATTTAATAATAGTATTGACTGAGGCATTTGCCTCAGTTAAGAAAATGCCTGAGTTGAACATGAATTTTCATGAGTTATATCGAACAAACTACAAACTAAACTAATACAAACAGTAAACTTGGTAAAAGTTTGTGAATCGGATCTTAAATGCTACTTCTGCATGAAAGTTTATTGCATTTAAAAAAGAAAATGAAGACATTTCTACATTGTAGATAATACTTCCAAATCCGAGCTTCTATAAACAAATCTTAAATTGCAGTGAAGCTGAATCAAAGCTCATATTATCAAAAGAACTAAAAAAACTAGCACCGAAGTAAAAACTTAGTCATTATAAACATGAATCGGAAAATAGCAGAAATAGAATAAAAAGACAACCAAATACTCAAAAAGAAACTGATAAACAACTTAAATTTATCATCAAACTTAAAAGGCTTATAGCTTAATTATAGCAAATCAAATACTCGGTGTCACATACATAGCCAATATAAAATGACTATGACACCACACAATAACATAGTTCAACTGAAATCAAAATCATACAAATAAATAGTTTAAAACCACAAACTAGATAGAATTAAAACCTGAAACTTAGTCGATCTCTTGGATCTTAGGACCTGCAAGGCCACCAGAAGGAGCAGATTTAGGAGTAATGCTTGCAAGAATCAAATCGAATTGATAAAAATCGAATGAAATTAAACAAAAAGAGAATATTATACCTACAAGGCCATCGATCACCTAAAGGAATACAAATGAAGTCTGTGTTTTGAATTGCTACCAACCATTGCACAAAGTATACCTACTAATTCCATCCACACATTAGCCATTTTTCTGCATGAATTTTATAAGCATTATGGTGATTTTTGACAATTGTAGCACCTTATATAATACAAGGTGCCTATGTTATGTACATATAAATATTTTTTCATACTTTCTTAGCTTCTTGATTTTTATAATCATTAATGTAATGATCCTACACTCTACGCAACGCTACCCATCAGGCATGTTGATGATATTTGGTATTCATAATTTAATAAAATGTTGAGTGCTCTCCTTGTAATGAGGATCACTCTTTTGTCAATAAAAATGCAAAACTTTCTTCACCGTATTCATATAAGATTATACATGGCAATGTCAAGGGTGCAAAATAAAGGAAAATATCACAACAACATTGATCAAAGGAACCGTGTTTACAATTAGAAATCTTAGGTAATGATAGCAAAATTTATTATGGTAGATAAAAAAACATAAATGCCTTCCTTTGGTTTCTGACCAGTTAAGCATTCATTAAACTACGTGTCTTGTATATATTATACATCTGTTTGTAATATATAATGTAAACTGTGGCTGTTGTTTCTCAAATTCTATTTTGGTTTATTTGTATTTTAAAGAGGGAAAATTTTAGTTGGATGGGTCTTAACAAAATTTTCTACTATGAAAAATAACATGCAATCACAAATAAGATCAATTATCCCCTCTGATGATTTTTATTATGGATCGGTATATCAAGCTCTAAGTAGTATTCATATGTTTCACTGAAGATATAATTCTTCAAATCCGATAATCCACTTATACCATTTCAAAGCTATAATGAAGTTTTACTGGATTTTCATTTTGGTATATCACCATCTAGCACAGGCTACAGGTTCACTGATAACGATAATTTTGAATTAGAAGTTTAACTAAAAATTGCTAAAATAAATAATTGAACATATTATATTATGTCATGTGAGGAGCATTATTATAGGATGTACAAAACTAAGAAGCAAAGGAAGTCAACGTTAATAAATAATCATGTATACAATCAATGCAAGTTTAACCGTTTCCTCATTCTTAGCATTATCCATATGCTTAAACATACAACCTCTTATTATTCCTTGTTTAAACAAAGTAAATCACACACCTGTAAGAATCACTTAACTATTACTAGCTCAACCAACCATAACTGTATATATAAAAATGCCCAAAATTACCAAATGTAGATGGAAAGAGCTGTCATCTTTCAGTATTAATTCAATCTTTCAAACATAATTGAATCAATTCCATAAATTCTAGACGATTAATATAAACCTAAATGAAAAGAACGCTCAATTCATGACAAGCTTTCATCTCCATAGAATTCATGGCAAACCTAAATGAAAAGAACACTCAATTCATGAAAAACTTTCATCTTCATAGAATTCATGGCAAACCTATATGAAAACCTAAAAGTAGATGGCAAGAACTAATCCAGATCGATTTTATACACCCAATTCACGGCAAATACATTCTTAAAGGGAAAAGGTTTTCAAAAATGATAGTTCATCTATGTACAGTAAAAGAACCAAACAATGATCGATAAAAAATGCAGTAAGTTGAAAAATATACCTAAAAGCAGTCGAAGTTGGGCATCGAAAGAGCTGCTTCAGCAAAGTTGAGGAATTGGAGCTACAGCAGGCTAGATGAGAGAAGAAAAGTGGCATCGTGGCTTCAACAAAGTTTATGGACTTTAAAATAAATACGAGTGCTCGTAAATTAGGGATTTTTGGATTGAAGGGCGGGAAGAGGGATACGAGGGAAAAGGAATAAGAGAGAGGGAAGGGAAAAAAAAGGACCGCCAACGTTTTATTTTATTTTCATTAATAATGGCGTGAATAGAAGCTATGTTTTTAATCTAAATGACTACTAAATAGCTAACTATAGCAAGACACATTTCAATGCTATTGCTGTTTGCTATTGATAGATCATTTTCTTGTAGTGCGTGCAACGCATACGAATGTCTACAAATCTTGATTACATAAAAAATACCTTAAAATCATATTCATTGCTTGCTTTTGGGATAAATTGAAAGATACATGAGATTGTTATTTGGAATACAAGCATGTAATCGTGGTATTAATGAGATAGAATGAATATTATCTGATAAAAAACGTTGGATTGATCAGCAATGAAGCTCAGCTGACCGCAGCAGTATAAATTCATCAAATTCGTAGAATGTTTGCCATAAGATATAGAGAGAATACATTGTTTTAGTTAATTGATTAAAGTGGGAATGTAGTAAACTTTGTATAAACTTTACTGATATACACAGTCATCGTGGCAACCTCACCCAACACACGGTTTTTTAGTTCAATAATGCAATTCCATCTTCATGGTTTCGTGTATTTATAATGGGCTGGTGAAGGTCTTTCATCTGAACTTTGAGCCTTATTATGTTTTTTTGACTAACCACATTTTAAGTTAACGAATGAAAAAATTGTTCGAAAATAGAAAAAATGCAAGTAAATACTGTTGCAACCATGAATATGATATGTTTGCGCCTAAAATGGTCACAAACACCCAAGAATAATTTTTTGTAGAGAAGTAAGTGAAGAAAAGAAATATTAAACTGAGTAGATGAATAAGTAAGCAACAGAGAATAAGCATAATCAAAGACACAGAAATTTATAGTGATTCGACGTTGTATGCCTACGTCCACTTTTGAGATTATCCTTTATTAATCACTTTTAAATCCGATTATAGTAGTAGAAAATAGCAAGTACTTGATTACAATTGAGTCTAAAGTAACAAGCAGCGTAAAGATCCTCAGAATGACCCATCATGCTAGTATTTATAGACGAGGATGGCCAAATATCTCTCTAAAATATCTGCCGATCCCTCCCAAGGAATGTATACCGGTCCCTCCAAACTTGTCCTTTTGATGTGCGATCCCTAGTTTGGGTTCCCTAGGGTCCTTATATCTTGCTCTTAAAATTTCATAGGCATTGGACTTGTAGATCTTGAGATATTGATTATTTTTCACAAGAATGCTCTTGTACTTTGAAACATGCCGATTCTTCTTGTTGGAGCCAATCTATGTCGATCCCTTTGAACCATATTTCATACTTCGAACATTCTACATCGCACATCTATCAATGCCATTCAATTATGACTATATGTTACCATCTATACTTGACTTCTTGGCCCTACAATCACCACTTTGGAGTCATGGACCTTGATGGCAGTCGAATCTGACTTGTGCAATTAGTTCAATATAGCCGGGTTAAAATGTCGAATAACACTTGCCTACTATATGACTTGTGATGAACATGACGTGCTTTGAATCAAAACAAGTTAGAGCCGTCAACAAGAAATCTGTCCAGCTTTCTGAATAGTTGCCATCCATTTGCAGAAATATTTTTCCAAGGTGCTTTATTTCTCATCGATTGTCATGACGTTTGGTCGATTTTCAATGGTATAGATCCAGGGCTATATTCCGTCAGTTAATATATGTAAGTCCGGTTCCGCAAGTCTAACTAGTTTTGGTTGTTTGGTTTAGCTTTGAACTTGAAAGCTTCAGGTTTGATTCCAATTTTTGTCAATTTCAAAAATTGAAATTTCTAGGTTATATACATGTATGTTCGTATATACGTTCTTGTCGTTAGCTCCCGGACGTGCTCGTACGTTCACGGGTCATAGTCAACTTTTCTGCATTTTGTATGTTCATGTTTTTTTTTACAATTTTCATGCTTATATTCATTGGCGTGCATGTTTATGACCGATCCCACACACTTTACTCCCCCCTTTTTTTAAGAAGCATTTGTAGTGATCATCATATGTTTTTGTGTGCATGCTAATAGAGATCTGTATGCTTTTAACCGATCACTCCCTATTTTATGTCAAATGTACAGCCGATCCCCATGCTTCCTTATATAAGCTAAGTCTAACATTCCATCCCTCTACTTTTCTTTCATTACTTTGGTTTAAAAAAGAAAAGCCTGATCCCTTCCCTTTCACTCAACCATCGCTTTGACTAATTAATCCATCTTCCTACTTAATTTTAGACCATCATTCCACTTTCCAATTAAATCGTAGTCCAATCCTTTTTCCTTTTCACAGTTCGCCTTCGATAAATTAGGTAATTTTCCCATTTTGCTTTCGATTTTAAGACGAGGCAATGGATTCTACTTGATCGACGATAGTTTAATGCGTGACATAGTGGATGACTGAGGGCTTGTTTGGGGGAAGCCGAGGTGTGGAAAGGAGTAGGGCCTGACAGAATGATGAAGGAGGAGGAAGAAGAGGGAGTGGAGGAGGGATTAGTGTTGAAGGTTTGGATATAGACCGATCCCTCGTTTGATGACAAGGGATCGGTATGGAGGCTTGATGAGAGGATGGTAAAGTAGAGGGATCGACTAGCTTTGTTTTAGTAGAGGCATTGGTGTAATGGATCGAATTGGTGGGATTAGGGATCGACAAGCTTTTACTCAAGTGAAGGGATCAGTATTCTTTGTTAGGAGAAAGGGGTTGGCCGTGTTGTTTAAGCAGAGTGTAATGACCCAAGATTTTAGGAATTTATCCTGAAAATATAAATGAATTTAAAATAATTTTTAAATAAATTGTAAAGGAGGAATTGATATAGCTTGATAGTGTATCAGTGTGTGTACATGTGTGCACAGGAAATGCACATGAAGATAAGCTAAAACCCTGAACTCCAAGAATACATACATATTGATGTGTATGGAAATATATATATATATATACATATATATATATGTATATGTAGATTAAACCCTTAAAAGTAGTATGCATGAGTAAAATGTATATATGAATGCTACTGAATAATTTGCGTGTACATGTGCATATGTGTGTGTGTCAGTATAGAATGATGTATGAATATATAGGTGGGAATACTAATTATTTCAGAAAGACTTATATACAAATATATATGTGTTAATAAAATACTAGAGTTTAAACTAGTGAAATAAAATATACAGACACATTTTAATATAAGCAGAAATGAAAAGAATGGAGATATAAAAAGGAATAATTCTCTTATAAATAAATGAAGGAAGTACATACCATTTACATGAAAGCTAAAAATAGGAAAATAAGATAAAACAGAGAAGTTCTTGATATAGGCAGAATTAGAAAAGAGTATTTAATAAATAACAAAACCAAGTCACATTTTTAGCATGATTGTAGACAAGGGGGAAAAGTATTTTCTGAAAAGCAAATTTCTGAAAAAATGTGTAACCACTTTCCTCTTCACCCAAATTAAGCCGGGAAGGGGTAAAACTTTGGGTTTAAAATGCAGATAACATGATTTTTCTGGTGGGCAAAAATGGACTTAGCCAATACCCAAAACCCTAAGAGAGAGACCCTGTATATATATACATGTATATGCAGCAGCCTCCTCTCCTCCTCAGAAAAGAATTTTGAAAAAAAAAAGAAGAAAAAAAACAGTACCACAGAAATCATAAGACAAGGGAAGAAAGAGAGCTTGAGGATAAGAGCAGGAGTTCATCAGTTAATTAAGGAAACAAAGGAGAGAGCTAGGTGAGAAAACTCACTCAAAAATCTAAGGCAATAAGTCCTAATGTAGGCAGCCAGTTAAAAGTATTTTCTTAAAAGAGTATTTTCATATATGAATGTTTATCTATGAATTTAAACCTGAATATGTTTTGATTTTCTTTGGTTGATCACTTGTTTTATTATAACAAAGTTTTATGTGTTGTTAGCATACATGTCTGTTTTATACACTCAGATCTCTGATATGTTAATGTCTAGGGATATAAACAAATACCCAGAAAATAAAATGTTGAGAATAGGCAAGTAGTATTGGTTTTGGCTCAACCCAGAAAGATATAAATAATGTTGAGCTGCAATATACTCATGTATAAGTGCTGAGGCTTGAAATAGAAAGGAATTAGGGGTGCAATAGGGTTGCCTATGTGCTGATGCTCCTGATTCAATAAAATGCATAGCAAACAAAATTTTGTGATTCAGTGAAACCAGATTATTCTGAGTTTAACTCAAGCACAAATGGTTGCAAAAAGAAAAACTTCCCCAGAAGCCATAAACCAATGTTAGCTGCCTAAACTCCTTTAAAGAAAAATATACCAGGATGAATATCCATATATATATACAGAACCTTATTTTGTAGTCACCAATGGTTGTTTGCTTGTTGTTTCTGTATGGTCATGAATAATAGGAGATACCATGATATAGATGTTTTCAGTTAATGGATCACTGAATGGTTTTGTCATGAACAATCAAAAGGGGTTATTATTAACTAAAACCTGATTAGGAAATTGGGGTCAAGAACACTGCAGGAATGACTTGTGTGCTTGAGTAACATAAGTTGACACATGGCTTGTTTAAGTCCTGAGATCTTTGTGTAATGGAGTGAATTAGTTCATTACAGTGTGTCCATTGATTCATAAATATTGCAGATGAGACCAAGGATAGATAAATATACCAAGGAAATAATACTTGAGCAGATGAGAAAACTAGAGTTTTTCCCAGATTTGAAATATGAGAATTGAATAAGTGATTTAACTCATATTAGTTATTTTCCTGTTTGGTATGAATGATTATTTGACTATGATTGAGTTGTATGCTTGAATGTATGTGCCATATTCATATGTGTAGTCTCTGGAAAGAAAGTTAAAGTGTGCACATGCACAATGACACAGAGCATGCACACAAGTATTTACCTGATTCCAAAGGACAGAACCTTATGTATTTGTACTTAACTTGATTTTAACCTAATTAACAAATTGCTTTTGTGAATTTTCTCATACCAGACATGTGTCTGACCCTAGTGTGCTAATGGCATCTGGGGTGTCTCATTTAAAATGAGGCAGTTTCAAATGCTTTTTCAGGGATTGCAGCAACTAAATAGGAGTAGGAGCAAGGCCTTGAGAAGAAGATATAGCATGCTAAAACTTAGTTAGATAAGAGCCTAAATGTTGAAATCTGCATGTATTGACAATTTAAATTGCTACTTGTATTAAGTGTGGAATATTGGATGGATATTTTGTTAGGCATTTTGTTAAGAGATTGATGTGTATCTGGAAACTATGAATTAAGTTAAATATCTGTTATGTTTAAAAAGAATTTTAATCAAATCTTGTAAGTAGATTTAGCAAGATCACCATGTTAAAATTGAATGATTACATTTTATAAATGCATTAGTCAATCATGAATCTTTGGAAAGGATTAAGTTTTGGAAAATCTGGAGAGTTGATTCTCAGAAAATCTAAATGGTTTTATTTTCTAATATAGCATATGTATACAAAAGAAATAGGCATAGGTTGAATGCTTTTATTTGGCTGCAAGGTTTCCATAATTAAACTTGTTCCATACAAATGTTTCCTGTCCTATTTTTAATTAAAGAAAGGATCTGTAATAAGGTAGATGGAAGCCAGATTCAAATAGTTGCAGATTTATATGCACATAAATATGTTTAGTGCAAACATTACCACATCTTTTTCTTTGCACTTGTAATAGGAATCTGAATTTCACTCAGATTTTAACCAAATGCATTTTAAATGCCAGACAGATTTAGTGAGAAGAAATTCAAACCTGAATAATGATAAACACTTCTATCATCCTCAAAACCCAAGAATCAGACTCTTAACTCATATCAATCCTGAAGTCTTCCAGGTTATAGGGATGGGTTTCAAAAATAATTAAGCAAGAATTATTGTTTTGTATGATGGAATATAGGCAAAAATAAAGTATATACATATATATGTGCAGGTATAGGTAGATAATAGATTGCAAACTGTACAGGAGAAAAAAAAAAACCAAAAATTGTGTTTGAACCGACCAGCATAGCACTCGAACTCGTGACCTTTCATGTATAAGTTAGGCGCGTTTCCATTACGCCTAGATGTTGCTTGTGTTCCCTTAGGATCCACTTTCTTTTATACTGAATTTGTCACTATTCAGAGCTTAACACAAACATCTATATTAAAAGCTTGTTTACTACTGATTATTACTTGATCACTTTTTAGTTAGTATAAACAGACAAATGTGTATGTTTCCAGTGGATTGTTTGGTCAAAAAGAAAAATAAAATAAAATAAATTAGCAATCCAACATCCTCTTGTTTTCCAGAACTCTGATTCAAACAAGAGAGGCATATACATCCTCACATGTATGTGCTTATTTTTGTGAATGTACTAATATATTTATATTGGTTGATTATTGTGATCCTGGATATATTTTGGTTTATTGGAGAAAGATATTGACCCTGAGAATTATATTTGCAATGGATGATATATCTATATATTTATATATCCTCTTTACCTTAAAAAAAAAAATCCTTATGAAATTAGAATAGAAATAGGAGGGTCATTTCAGTTGGTATCAGAGCTATGTTATTCAACATAGTAGAAGTAAGGATCAAGTTCTTAGATAGAAATAAAATTAAAAGGAACTAAATATCAAACTAACCAGCTATGTAAATTATTATTAGCAAACTATGGTAGGGAGACCACCCAATCAGGGAGCAGGATCTTCCCATGCACCACCAATGGTCAATCTGCAAGACTTGGTGAGAGCATTTAGGGATGGGGCAGGACAAAGGCAAGAAAATCCCTATGAAGAACTCTCAAAATTGCTTAAGACATATACTCATTTAGGAGGCAAAAGCTTTGAAGGGACAGAGAGTATCATGGAAATTCAAACATGGTTGAGAACATTGGAAAGAATTTTCAATGACATGCAACTTGATGATCAAAGAAAGAGGCAAGTGGCTTCAAGACAGCTAAAAGGAGTAGCTTTAGGCTGGTGGGAAGTAATCATTGCAGGAAGGAATGAGAATGAAATCACTTGGAATCAATTCAAAGAGATGTTGGAGGCAAGGTTTGTACCAGCATCAGCAAAGACTACCTTGCTAGAAGAATTCATTAGACTTAGACAAGGAACCATGACTGTCACTGAATACACTCAAAAGTTTGAGGGGCTTTCCACATATGGAGCAATGCTTGTGGCAGATGAGGCATCTAAAAATGATAGGTACATAAAAGGGCTGAACCCAGGACTTAGCAGAGCCATGTTACCCTATGCAGACAAGACTTTTGATCATGTGATAGACTTAGCTTTGAGGTTGGAACAGCATGACAAGGAAAGGGAGAAGTTCAGAAATTTTAAGAGCAATAATAACAAGAAAGGTAAGGGGAGGTATCACCCTTATGATAAGAAGAAAGAAGAGGCTAGTAACAAAAGCACTGGAGATGTCAAAGCTAAGGAAGACAAGAAGAAAATTGTGTGCCATCAGTGTGGAAAGGAAGGGCATATCAAACCAAAATGTCCAGAATTGAAAGGAGGAGCTTTCAAATGCTATCTATGTGGGAAAGAGGGGCATATGAAGAGGAATTGTCCTGAGTATAAACAGCAAGGCAAATTGGCAAATTTGGAAGGGAAAGGCAAAGCCACAGTGGAAAGTAACACTGTAAACCATAGCCAAGTGGAAGGTACATTACTTATTTGTACCATACCCATAACAGTAGTATATGATACTGGGGCAACTCACTCCTTAATTTCTTATGAACTGGTTAAAATGCTAAAACTGAATTGCATATTAGTTGAAACCCCATTGCATATACAAAGTCCATTGGGGAGTTCTAGTGTTTTAAATATGATTTGTGTGGATGTGGAGTTAAACATAGGAGGAAATATGTTTATTTCCAATTTATATGTTTTGAATTACCCAAATATAGGTGTTATATTGGGGGTAGACTGGTTAAGGCAATTTAAAGCCATAATTAATTTAGACTCATCCACCATATCATTGCAAAATTCTAGAGGCCAGAGAATCACAGTTTTATGTGAGGTAGCTAAGGAAGGAAAACTATATCATTTAGTTGACTCAGAAAAAGATTTCAGTGAACTAACCATTGAAGAAATTCCCATAGTCAATGAATATTTGGATGTGTTTGGTGAGGTCAAGGGTATTCCACACCATAGACCAGTAGAATTCCAGATCAATCTAGTTCCAGGAGCAAGCCCAGTGATTAAAAAGCCAACTAGAATGGGGCCAAATGAACTAAAAGAATTAAAGAAACAGTTAGAAGAATTGGAAGAAAAGGGTTTTATAAGACCAAGTAATTCTTGCTGGGGAGCACCAGTGGTATTTGTTAAGAAGCAAGATGGCTCTTTAAGACTCTGCATAGATTATAGAGAATTAAACAAAGTAACTATTAAAAATAAATACCCATTGCCAAGAATAGATGATCTTTTTGATCAATTAGCAGGGGCGAAAGTATTTTCTAGACTAGACTTAGCATCTGGTTTTCATCAAATGAAGGTGGAAGAATCAAGCATCAAGTACACTGCCTTTAACACTAGGTATGGGTTGTATGAATTTTTGGTTATGCCATTTGGCTTGACCAATGCACCATCTTATTTTGTAGATTTAATGAACAGAACCTTTAGAGATTGTTTAGACAAGTTTGTGCTTATTTTTATAGATGACATTTTGATTTATTCCAAGACAGTGGAAGAACATAAGCATCATTTGCACCTGGTTTTGTCTAGATTAAGGGAAAAAGATTTAAAGGCAAAATTTTCAAAATGTGTGTTTTGGAAGGAGGAAGTACATTTTCTTGGCCATGTTATATCTGCCAAAGGAATTTCTGTGAACCCCAATAAAGTAGTGGCTATCCAAGCATGGAAGAGGCCAAGCACTGTGAGTGAAGTGAGGTCATTTATGGGGATGGCAGGGTATTATAGAAGGTTTATAAAAGATTTTTCAAAAATTTTTACACCACTCACTAACCTAACCAGGAAGAACCAAGCTTTTGTTTGGTCAGAAAAATGTGAAAAGTCTTTTGAACAATTGAAGGAGGCATTGGTGAATGCTCCAATTCTAAAGGTACCACATGGAAATGAAGAATTAGTGGTATACACTGATGCTAGTGGATTTGGCTTGGGTGCAGTGTTGATGCAACAAGGCCAAGTCATTGCATATGCATCCAGACAACTTAAACCCCATGAAGTAAGGTATGCCACACATGATCTCGAATTAGCAGCTGTGATATATGCTTTAAAACTTTGGAGACATTATTTATTAGGCACTAAGTTTGAACTTTACACTGACCACAAGTCTCTAAAATATTTGTTTTCACAAAAAGATTTGAACATGAGGCAACATAGATGGGTGGAGTTCTTAGCTGCCTATGACTTTGACATACTTTATACACCAGGGAAAGCAAACAAAGTTGCAGATGCTCTAAGTAGACAGCATGCTAAATTGGCTATGATGATGATAGCAGAATTTAAAGATTTGTCTTTGCTAACTGAGTTAGAGATTGAGGAGAATGGTTGTGTGCAGATGCATGGTGCACAAGAAGATAAAGGGAAGTTAAGCTTAATGACACTTCAACCAGATTTAATTCTGAAGGTAGGAAAAATGCAAGAACAAGATGCTCACTTATTAGAGAAGAGAATGCTCCTCTCAAGAGGGGAGGAAGTGATGAAACACCACATTGATAAAAATGGTTATGTGAGATACCAGAATAGGATGTGTGTACCAGAGGACATAGAATTGAAGAGGGAGATATTGAATGAATATCACAGAAGTAAATACTCCATACACCCAGGTAACACAAAAATGTACCAAAATTTGAAAAGAGACTTCTGGTGGAAGGGGATGAAATCTGATATAGCTAAGTACATTGCCAAATGTATGACTTGCCAACAAGTCAAGGCTGAAACTCAAAGACAATCAGGGTTGATGCAACCTCTTAGTGTACCACAGTGGAAGTGGGAAGACATATCTATGGACTTCATAGATGGACTGCCTAGATCTAAGAGAGGTAATACAAGCATATGGGTGATAGTTGATAGGCTAACCAAGGTAGCACACTTCATCCCAGTCAAGTCAGAAAGAACTGCACCAAAACTAGCTCAAATTTTTATAAAAGAAGTGGTAAAGTTACATGGCATTCCCAAAACCATTGTGAGTGATAGGGATACCATCTTCACCTCAAAATTCTGGAGAAGCTTTCAAGAAGCAATGGGAAGTGAACTATGTTTAAGTACTGCCTACCATCCTCAATCAGATGGGCAGACTGAGGTGGTAAACAAAGTTTTGGAGGACATGTTGAGGGCATGTATACTGGATTTTGGGGGCAACTGGGAAGATTATCTTCATCTAGTTGAATTTACATACAACAACAGCTACCAAAGCACCATAGGAATGGCTCCATTTGAAGCCTTATATGGTAAACCCTGTTTGTCACCTGTTTGTTGGGTAGAAGCAGGAGAAAGGTCTATTTTAGGACCTGAGTACATACAAGAAACCAAGGAGAAAATTGAGTTGATAAGAAGAAGAATGACAGCAGCTCAAGATAGACAAAAGAAATTTGCAGACATGAGAAGGAGGCAGGTAGAATATGAAGTGGGAAATTTTGTTTTCATCAAAATCTCACCCATGAAAAATGTGCTGAGGTTTGGAAAACAAGGCAAATTAACCCCAAGATATATTGGACCATACAAAATTCTGGAGAGAATTGGTCCCTTGGCATATATGTTGGAATTACCAGGAAACATGCAAGGTATACATGATGTTTTTCATGTATCACAATTGAGAAGGTGGGTCCATGACAAGGCAGAAATTCTTGAAACCCCAACCCAAGTGCAGATAAATCCTAATTTGATTTATGAAAAGGATCCAGTGGGAATCTTGGCAAAAGATGTGAAGAAGTTGAGGAATAAATCCCTGAAACTTGTGAAGGTACAGTGGAGTCTAGATCCTAGTGATTGCACATGGGAATTAGAAGACAAGGTTAGGATGAATTATCCTAAGCTATTTTCAGATTAAGGTAATTCTGATCTTTGATTGTTTTCTTTATTTTGGATGAATATATTTTTTTAGTTAGTATAGAACTAAGAATCTATTTAGTAGAGAATATACTTGTTCTCTGAATTAAGTTTAAAATTTATTTTAAGCTTAGGAAAATTGTGGGACACAATTTCTAAAAGGAGGGGTGTATGTAATGACCCAAGATTTTAGGAATTTATCCTGAAAATATAAATGAATTTAAAATAATTTTTAAATAAATTGTAAAGGAGGAATTGATATAGCTTGATAGTGTATCAGTGTGTGTACATGTGTGCACAGGAAATGCACATGAAGATAAGCTAAAACCCTGAACTCCAAGAATACATACATATTGATGTGTATGGAAATATATATATATATATACATATATATATATATATATATGTATATGTAGATTAAACCCTTAAAAGTAGTATGCATGAGTAAAATGTATATATGAATGCTACTGAATAATTTGCGTGTACATGTGCATATGTGTGTGTGTCAGTATAGAATGATGTATGAATATATAGGTGGGAATACTAATTATTTCAGAAAGACTTATATACAAATATATATGTGTTAATAAAATACTAGAGTTTAAACTAGTGAAATAAAATATACAGACACATTTTAATATAAGCAGAAATGAAAAGAATGGAGATATAAAAAGGAATAATTCTCTTATAAATAAATGAAGGAAGTACATACCATTTACATGAAAGCTAAAAATAGGAAAATAAGATAAAACAGAGAAGTTCTTGGTATAGGCAGAATTAGAAAAGAGTATTTAATAAATAACAAAACCAAGTCACATTTTTAGCATGATTGTAGACAAGGGGGAAAAGTATTTTCTGAAAAGCAAATTTCTGAAAAAATGTGTAACCACTTTCCTCTTCACCCAAATTAAGCCGGGAAGGGGTAAAACTTTGGGTTTAAAATGCAGATAACATGATTTTTCTGGTGGGCAAAAATGGACTTAGCCAATACCCAAAACCCTAAGAGAGAGACCCTGTATATATATACATGTATATGCAGCAGCCTCCTCTCCTCCTCAGAAAAGAATTTTGAAAAAAGAAAAAAGAAAAAAAAACAGTACCACAGAAATCATAAGACAAGGGAAGAAAGAGAGCTTGAGGATAAGAGCAGGAGTTCATCAGTTAATTAAGGAAACAAAGGAGAGAGCTAGGTGAGAAAACTCACTCAAAAATCTAAGGCAATAAGTCCTAATGTAGGCAGCCAGTTAAAAGTATTTTCTTAAAAGAGTATTTTCATATATGAATGTTTATCTGTGAATTTAAACCTGAATATGTTTTGATTTTCTTTGGTTGATCACTTGTTTTATTATAACAAAGTTTTATGTGTTGTTAGCATACATGTCTGTTTTATACACTCAGATCTCTGATATGTTAATGTCTAGGGATATAAACAAATACCCAGAAAATAAAATGTTGAGAATAGGCAAGTAGTATTGGTTTTGGCTCAACCCAGAAAGATATAAATAATGTTGAGCTGCAATATACTCATGTATAAGTGCTGAGGCTTGAAATAGAAAGGAATTAGGGGTGCAATAGGGTTGCCTATGTGCTGATGCTCCTGATTCAATAAAATGCATAGCAAACAAAATTTTGTGATTCAGTGA
Organism: Allium fistulosum; assembly: GCA_030737815.1. NCBI lineage: Eukaryota > Viridiplantae > Streptophyta > Magnoliopsida > Asparagales > Amaryllidaceae > Allium > Allium fistulosum. The sequence goes on along the minus strand of CM060903.1, from coordinate 1,282,651,010 downwards.
AACCAGATTATTCTGAGTTTAACTCAAGCACAAATGGTTGCAAAAAGAAAAACTTCCCCAGAAGCCATAAACCAATGTTAGCTGCCTAAACTCCTTTAAAGAAAAATATACCAGGATGAATATCCATATATATATACAGAACCTTATTTTGTAGTCACCAATGGTTGTTTGCTTGTTGTTTCTGTATGGTCATGAATAATAGGAGATACCATGATATAGATGTTTTCAGTTAATGGATCACTGAATGGTTTTGTCATGAACAATCAAAAGGGGTTATTATTAACTAAAACCTGATTAGGAAATTGGGGTCAAGAACACTGCAGGAATGACTTGTGTGCTTGAGTAACATAAGTTGACACATGGCTTGTTTAAGTCCTGAGATCTTTGTGTAATGGAGTGAATTAGTTCATTACAGTGTGTCCATTGATTCATAAATATTGCAGATGAGACCAAGGATAGATAAATATACCAAGGAAATAATACTTGAGCAGATGAGAAAACTAGAGTTTTTCCCAGATTTGAAATATGAGAATTGAATAAGTGATTTAACTCATATTAGTTATTTTCCTGTTTGGTATGAATGATTGTTTGACTATGATTGAGTTGTATGCTTGAATGTATGTGCCATATTCATATGTGTAGTCTCTGGAAAGAAAGTTAAAGTGTGCACATGCACAATGACACAGAGCATGCACACAAGTATTTACCTGATTCCAAAGGACAGAACCTTATGTATTTGTACTTAACTTGATTTTAACCTAATTAACAAATTGCTTTTGTGAATTTTCTCATACCAGACATGTGTCTGACCCTAGTGTGCTAATGGCATCTGGGGTGTCTCATTTAAAATGAGGCAGTTTCAAATGCTTTTTCAGGGATTGCAGCAACTAAATAGGAGTAGGAGCAAGGCCTTGAGAAGAAGATATAGCATGCTAAAACTTAGTTAGATAAGAGCCTAAATGTTGAAATCTGCATGTATTGACAATTTAAATTGCTACTTGTATTAAGTGTGGAATATTGGATGGATATTTTGTTAGGCATTTTGTTAAGAGATTGATGTGTATCTGGAAACTATGAATTAAGTTAAATATCTGTTATGTTTAAAAAGAATTTTAATCAAATCTTGTAAGTAGATTTAGCAAGATCACCATGTTAAAATTGAATGATTACATTTTATAAATGCATTAGTCAATCATGAATCTTTAGAAAGGATTAAGTTTTGGAAAATCTGGAGAGTTGATTCTCAGAAAATCTAAATGGTTTTATTTTCTAATATAGCATATGTATACAAAAGAAATAGGCATAGGTTGAATGCTTTTATTTGGCTGCAAGGTTTCCATAATTAAACTTGTTCCATACAAATGTTTCCTGTCCTATTTTTAATTAAAGAAAGGATCTGTAATAAGGTAGATGGAAGCCAGATTCAAATAGTTGCAGATTTATATGCACATAAATATGTTTAGTGCAAACATTACCACATCTTTTTCTTTGCACTTGTAATAGGAATCTGAATTTCACTCAGATTTTAACCAAATGCATTTTAAATGCCAGACAGATTTAGTGAGAAGAAATTCAAACCTGAATAATGATAAACACTTCTATCATCCTCAAAACCCAAGAATCAGACTCTTAACTCATATCAATCCTGAAGTCTTCCAGGTTATAGGGATGGGTTTCAAAAATAATTAAGCAAGAATTATTGTTTTGTATGATGGAATATAGGCAAAAATAAAGTATATACATATATATGTGCAGGTATAGGTAGATAATAGATTGCAAACTGTACAGGAGAAAAAAAAACCAAAAATTGTGTTTGAACCGACCAGCATAGCACTCGAACTCGTGACCTTTCATGTATAAGTTAGGCGCGTTTCCATTACGCCTAGATGTTGCTTGTGTTCCCTTAGGATCCACTTTCTTTTATACTGAATTTGTCACTATTCAGAGCTTAACACAAACATCTATATTAAAAGCTTGTTTACTACTGATTATTACTTGATCACTTTTTAGTTAGTATAAACAGACAAATGTGTATGTTTCCAGTGGATTGTTTGGTCAAAAAGAAAAATAAAATAAAATAAATTAGCAATCCACCATCCTCTTGTTTTCCAGAACTCTGATTCAAACAAGAGAGGCATATACATCCTCACATGTATGTGCTTATTTTTGTGAATGTACTGATATATTTATATTGGTTGATTATTGTGATCCTGGATATATTTTGGTTTATTGGAGAAAGATATTGACCCTGAGAATTATATTTGCAATGGATGATATATCTATATATTTATATATCCTCTTTACCTTAAAAAAAAATTCCTTATGAAATTAGAATAGAAATAGGAGGGTCATTTCACAGAGGGATCGATAGGATTTGTTTGAGGAAAGGGATCGGTTGCACTGCTTTGGGACAGGGGTCAGAAAATATGGATCGGCATGTAGGGTTCGGCGTAGTGGGTTCGGTTCATAGGGATCGGAAAACACATTCTTTGAACTTGAAACATAATCCAAACTTACCTATTTGAACAATCACTACCAATCCACCTCAATGAACTTGAACATACGATGACGAAGAACAATAAAACTTGTATATTCACTATTGATCTTGAGATTGAACAATCAAATCCCTTGAACTTTCAACATGAACTAAAACTTATCATACATACTTGAATGACATATTTCACACTTTAATATGCCGATTGTCGATCCCAAAGCTTTCACAACCGATCAATCTCCTCGCTAGTTGAGACGGTCGGCGATGACGGTCACTCTGGTTGGAGTCCAAAGTCACCTCATTTAACTTCATTCTCTTATTTAAAGTTGTTTATTTCTATTATACACTACACCGCACTAGCTCACACTTAGCACGGGGGAAACAGGTAATTTTTCTAATCTTGATCATGTACTGAGTATAGTTAACATGGACTTCAGACGCTCAGAGCATTTATTTGCAATGTCTTCTGGACCAGTCTCGCAGCATAGCAATTTTGAAGCAAAATTGAGCTCCACGACTATATCTGGCAGGCTTTCTCCTGGTCATCAGGTCGAACAAACAGAAGTTTCTGGCCCATCAGTCAACCTTTTTTCAGATGTTCTCGTCGTCCTGATGGAGGATGTACGTCCTGCACCTGACGTAGTAGAAGGCGCCATTCTCTTAGATAACCCGATAGATTCTGGAGCCTCCCGAATCGGTGAGGCTGCCCTTCGCAGGCTATGTTCCATACACGGAATTCCATTTGAAGACGTCCCGGTTCCTTCAAAAAATGACAGGCCTCACTTAACCTCCGAGGGGTACATAGCATGCAACAAATTCATGTGCTGGGCCAGATGCGTGTCGCCTTCCAATTCTTTTATTCGGGAAATGTTAAGATATCTTGAATAACTCCCACTTAACTTCACTCGAACAGCTATGTCTTCCTCCATGGAACTTTTCTACTATTCGTGAGCGTACTATTACACCCACCAACTTCTGAGGACATAAGGTTCATTTACAACTTTAAATGACGGTCAGGAAGTCCTTCCTATGTTTTTCTTGAGCCTTCACCCAACTGCCAAGTCCTAACGGGTGCTTGGAATAAACTTTCTCTTTTACAACACGAGTGGTTCTATGTTCCGTGTCTGCCTGGCTTTGCAAGGTGATGGTTGGATGGACGTAAGTGTTGTCTTCGCTTCACTCTTAAATCTATTAATCCTAGTCATTTTTTTAAATCAACTAACACCCTGAATATCTACAGGTGTCTGCCCACGCCCTGAGGAGAAAGGTATTCCAAGAGCGATCTCCGTTATTCGTACCACCCCTGTTGAAGACAGGGACATTAGACTTCTCGTAATCGACGAGTTATTATCTCTATTCGGGCCGCTGGAAGAGGGTCATAGCATTGAGCTCCCTGGAAGTGCAGCATTACCGAGAAACATCGTAGAGCAAGAGAGAGATGTCAACAATCCTGTCGTGCCCCCAATCGAAGGGACTCAGGATGATGTTGAAGAAGGCGAAATTGGGGATGCCCAGACCAATGAGCCTGGCGACGCTGATGCGAGCCCAGGCAAGGAGCCGGTGGTTGAATCGTCATAAGGCGCGCAATCCCAAATAACGACTAAGAGAAGGAAAAAACTGGCATATAAACTTTGTTGAAGAAAAACTGCCAAGGATCTAGAATTCATTATCACTTCTGTTGATGAAGAGTCATCTTCCCAACACTTAGAAAGTTCAATGTGAAAGGATTTTTAAATCTCCAGATCCCCGATGACATTATGACTTATGGCTTCCCAAATATCAATATCGAGGGGCTCAATTCTCCCGTCAGGAGTGGTGATGGCATTCTTCCTACCGATAGAGGAGAGAAAACGCCTATATTTAAGGTTGCAGCTACTGTTCTGTTAGGGGGGACACTAGGACACTTACAATCACGTGCACTCCACTACACGCTCTTCATCTAAATTTTGTATAATGGTTACTTATACATTTTCGTTTGGACTTTGCAGGTGAAATGACTCAGTCTCGACCTTTTGATCACCTAACGGGCTCTTTGACGCATTATGGGTCTAGTCGCGGCCCAGAATCAGGCAGGCGTTGGGAAAGAGACGACGACCGGAAAAAAATCATCGTTCAAGGGAATCTTCTTCTTCCAAGCGTAAGTCGCAGTCGCAATCTCAGTCATTCCATCATGAAGATCGACCCAATCTTCCTATTTGCAGTGGAGATCAGACTTTCCATCAGGGACCTCAAATTGCTGTATCACACGAGCAGTACTCTGGTTCTTCCAACTCTAGTCAACCTCGCGACTACAAATCGAGCAAGCATCTAATTGCTACTTCTGATCCATCTTCGCCGACCGTTGCTCCTGATACTTCCACAGCGGAGAAATTGGCCAAACTTAAGGCCACTTCCCAAAAATCTGTTTTGACGGACATAAGTTCCTTCTCACAATTCATATGATCCCGAGACATGCCAAAGCAAGCTCTTTTGCATGTGTTAACAATGTTTTCGTGCAGCATGATTCGTTCTAGCACTTAGCGGAAAAAATCTCCTAGGTGTCAATCGAGCGACAATATGAAATTGATCGTCTAAAGCTAGAGGCGATCCACAATAAAGATATAAACAAGCACCAAGATAATAAGATATCAGAGTTGACAACAAAACTTGCCGCGGTAGAAAAGATGCTAAGGAAACATTTGAGGCAGTCAGTCATTTGGAAGCTGTCCATAAGAAGGAACTCGATGCTGCCCACAATCATGGCGGCGCACTCGCTCTAAAAAAGGATTCCTTGCAAAAGGAGAAAGATACCTTGGCCTACTGCATTGAGGAACTTGAAGAGCTTCTGAGAAAATAAAGGGAAGAGAAGATCGAGACTCAGGAAGAATCACAGAGGTATTGCGAGGAGGCTGTTGAAGCCAGGATTTTGAAAATCAAACTTGACGAGAAACATGCCAAAATAGAAGCTCTCAAAGAAGAGGCAAGGGAGGAAGGCCGCAAGGAGATGATGGAACAAATTGAAGCCCAAGTGGAAGATGCTAAAGAGTTCGGTCGGAATGAAATTAAGGACATGTTTGATCCTCTGATCATCGAATACATTGCTAAAGTCCTTATCCACCGCGATTTGAGTTTTCTTGGCGAAGGTTATCTTGAGTCACTCGTTTAAGCCTAGGAGTATATTATCGAGATGAAAAAGAGGGAGCTAGGTGAAGCTGAGCTAGATAAAGAGAAATTAATGTGAAAGATCCTTCATGGGAATGAACCCCTAGATCTTGTCGCCGTGAGACTCCGATATTTCGACATTTTAGCACCTTCCGGTAAAGGGAAAAATATTGCTGACTCGGAGTCTGATCCCAAGGGCCCCTCTTCTTTCCAAGCGGCTAGAGTGTTAGTTTCTTTTGGCCTAGGGCAAGACTAAAGCTACGATCCTTATAAACCTGGTAACCAATCTAAAGTGCTGACCCATATTCTGAAAGGGGGCACTCCGGTGACAATTGAGAGCTAGTCGGACGCAGGTATTCTAGTATACTCTCCACTTTTCGAGAGGTTTCGTTCTTCATGCCTAATGATTTTAGGCTTATCTCCTTGTTTTGACAAATCCACATGTCTTCCGGTTCTCGGACAAACTTCTAAAAGTGACGCTGCCATGGAGCAACAAGAAAAATCAACAGAGATTTCGACAGCCATCGATGTTCCGAGGCCCAATGCCCAAGTCATCGGAGCATTCGACGATGATAAGGCTGAAGATCCGCTACTGATGGATGAATATAATGATGTTCTGATTATCGGCACCTCTGAACGCACTGATGAGATCAGTCTGAAGGAGCGCATTGGGAAGGAGGAGTTGCTAAAGAGAAATGCCAAAGCTGAGCCCACCAAGGTGGACATTGATGATCCATACCTCATTCCACTACAAATCATTCTGCCCGGTGGGTCGATTCCCAAAGAACTCCCTCCAAGCTTCGAATGCTTTCCCACCAAAGGTGGTAATGGATCAAGGAATAGAACAAGTAGAAGTTCAGATAGCGCCACTCCCAAGAAATCCAAAAAGGAGAGAAGATCGAAGAAATAGTTGTCGCTTCGGCTCGGTGTGTACATTGTTTGCATGGCTATTTGTTTGTTGTTTTTTTGTTTGTCGTGGTTGTATGGGCATGACCCCGTTTTTTTTGAATAAACTTGTACCATAATTTTGAAACTTATCATGTGAATAAAAGTTTTTGTTTTCTGTTGAGCTCTCGTGTGAACTATTACTTAAGTAGTTGAACTATTACTTTCCATTCAATTTACTTGTAATTCGTTGTTTGTTAATTTTGATAACAATCCACTAGATCTATCCCAAGGTCTCATGTGGTCATGGCCTTGAGTCGCATCAAACACTGGGCTCGACCCTTAGTGGTGCGCCGTCGAATTCAGCGATTTGAGTAATTATACTCCTGCCGTCAGTCTTGGGTTAGCGGGGTTAGACGTTGGATGGTTGAACTCCATCCTTAGTGAGTTTATACTCCTCCAGTTGGTTTCAGGCCAGAGTTCATGGAATAATGAATGGTCGAACCGCACTCATTTATCTGTTTATACTCATATCTGCACTTTGGGGTTAAGAGTTACTTTGTGGGTGGTCGAATCGCATCCATCTATCTGTTTATACTCTAGTCCGCACTCTGGGGACTTAGAGTTATTTCGCGGGTGGTCGATTCACACCCGATTTATGTTTATACTCTAGTCCGCACTCTGTGGACTTAGAGTTATTTCATGGGTGGTCGATTCACACCCAATTTATATTTATACTCTAGTCCGCACTCTGGGAACTTAGAGTTATTTCGGAGAGCGGTCGGATCATGCTTTCCTTAATTAATTGATTTGCCCCCAAGGCCTGGGTTTTGATTTAGCAAGCGATCGATCGTGTCACGATCGCTCTTAATTTATTTCGGTCCCATCATTCGGTGGGATTTATTCGATCATCAGATGGTCGACTCGCATCCATTCCTCATTGTGTATCCCATCCATTGGATTATGGACGAGAGTTATCAAATAAACAATTAAACCACACTCATCTTGTTTAGTCCCCCTAGGAACTAGCGTAATTGATTAACTCCAAACTCTGGGAACCTGTTCGGACATATCGACATTAATCAGTTTCCTCATGTAACTAATGCATAATGCTACAGTAAACATAAAATAAATGAAGTTCAAAACATTATTTGCTAAATGTAAAGGAATGACATAACCTGTCTTATTACATATATGGAAAGTCAAATGCTAAAGCAAATTCTGAAAGCAAATACAACTGAATGAAAAAGAAATAAACTAAGTGAAATAGCATCGTAAATGCTCGATATTACACGCCCTTGGGTGTATGATGCCATAAACAGTTGCTAGCTTGAAAGTTCCCTCTCCAAGCCTCTATTCAATGACATACGGTCCTTCCCAGATTGGATTCATGTGCGACGAGGCAGGAAAAACTCGTTTCAAGGCAAGATCGCCGATTTCAAAGGTTCTAGGTCGGACTTTAATGTTGTCAGTATCGATGCATAGCTGCCCTCAAATCGGCTTCCTCGCGCTTCTTATCTATGAAATCGAAAGATTCCAAGAGGAGATCTTTATTCGTTTTGGGATCGTAGTAAGTCACTCGATGATAAGGAACTTCAAGCTCAACAGGAATGATGGCTTCAGAACCGTAAGAAAAGATGAATGGAGTATTGCCAGTCACAGACTTGTAGGTGGTCCTGTAAGTCCATAGTGCTGTCGGGAGTTCATCCACCCACTTGTCTCTAGCCTTTTCCAAACGCTTCATCAGAATGGACTTTATAATTTTGTTCACAGCTTCAACCTGTCCATTTTCTTGAGGGTGAGAGATTGCTGCAAACCTCTTTTTAATATGGTACCTTCGATAGAAGTCTTTGAATTCAACATTGTCGAATTGAGTCCCATTACCTATTACAATAGTTTGTGAAAGACCAAAATGACAGATGATGTTCCGGACAATGAAGTTGATTACTTTCTTGGTTGTGATCATGGCTAAATGTTCTACTTCGGCCTATTTGGTGAAGTAATCAACTACGATGATAACATACTTTGCACCACCTTTAGAGATCGGTAAAAAACCGATAATATCTATACCCCACATAGCAAATGACCATGGGATGACCATTTGCATGATTTCTGTCGGCGGAGCTCTTGGAACTTTTGCATATATCTGGCACTTGTCACATAGTCAGTGGCATCTCACCCGATGGTTGGCCAATAATACCCATAACAGAATATTTTCTTTGCTAGAGTTTGCCCCCCAGTGTGATTGCCGCATTCCCCTTCATGAACTTCTTTTAGGACCTGTTTTATCTCATCATGAGTGTGATATCCCGGGAATTTGGACAGTATCAATTTAATAATCTGCATTGGAAATTAAATTGATTTGATAATTTGTTAAATAAATTTGAATTAATTTAATAATCTAATTAAAATAAATATTTAATTAGTGATTTATCTTTTAAAAGTTTAATAAAATATTTTCTATTTATAATATATATATAAGTGTATATATTGTAAATAGATGAGTTGGTTTGAATTTAACAAATAAAGTTATGTTTTCAAATTTCTAATATTTTGGTAATTTGGAAATTATGATTTAAAATAATATTTAGCTTTTCAAAGATATTTGATAAATAACTATATAGTTTTAAATACATAAGATAAATGTTTAATTGTTTAAAAATAGATTTTAGCTTAAGTTTAAATTTAAATAAAAGGTTGGTTTTATTTCTTTAAAATTATCTATACATATAAATAAGTACTTATTAACTAATTAATTAAGTATAAGCTTATATTAAACTTTAAAAATAAAATACAAATTAACTTAAAAAGACAAGTGTAAATTTATAAACCATACTAAAGACAAATGTCATTATATTAAAGCCTAATATGACATGTGTTAAGTAATAAATATAACAATATGACAAATGTCAAGATTTTGTTTTTCTTTTAATTTTTAAATTTATCATTTCAGCCTTTATAAATATATATCCTTTCTCCTCTCCATTTCTTTTCTATTCTTAAATTTTAAAGCTAAGAAAACTCAAACAATTCTCTAAAAACAAATCTGAAAACAATCTTCAGCCTGCAAAATTCTTCTTCAATCTGAAATTAACATCCTCTTCATTCCAAAATGTAATCAAAGCCTGCCTCTTCTTCAACCTGGAATCAAGCAGTTCCCCTTTTCAAAGCAATTCATCTCTGTCTAGATTAAGTCATCTCTGCAAGTTTCAAAAGCAAACAATTCCAGTTTTCAAAAGACATTTTCCAGCATCTTTTCAAAATTTAAAGCAAGTAAAATCTGAAGCAAGATCAAGCATGCATACAATTTGTAAATCAAAAGCAAAAGCATTTCAGTTTTAAGGATTCAAAGGTTTTCAAAGCTATTTTCAAAAATGGAAGCTCTGTCTTCATTCTAAAATTGGTGAGTAACTCTTAACATTTAAAATACAAATGGTTGCATGCTAGTAGTGGTCGAATATAAATGAGTATTGCATATATCTATAAGTGAATGTCTATAGGTAATTGTATGTTTGTCTGTAATATTCTCTGTTCTTGTTTTCCTGATTGTTAAAACAGTTCAAATCTATTGCATGTGAGAAATTAAGATGGATATGATATAATATGTTTGCATGAATGATTCATTTCTGAAATATGATTGAAACTACCCTGTATACATGGATGTAATTGTTTGAACTACTGAGTATATACATATGTGCATATCTGTCTGGCCTCTGTTTGATTCTAACAGACTAAACAAGTTTAAAATTCTATATCTCTAGATCGAATTCAAATCTGTTGATGTTATAAACTATGAAAACGTTTATTTTTGTGTGTAGTTTAAGTTAAAAATAATCCTATGGATAGATTATGCTGTATAGTTAACAAGTGATAAGTTTTACAGTAAATAACCAAATTGGGTGAAAATTTAATGTATTTAAAACAAGAATTCAAGCACGCTATTTAGATTCTTTTATAGAAATAAGAATTTTAGAAGTAAAATTGTGATTTTTAGTAGTTCATAATGTAAGGAATTTTAAGAGGACCAATTTCTCTTTAAAAATTAATTTCACAACCGTGGGTGGGGGAGACATCGGGACGGTGACGCTGGGAGGTGCGCGTAGTTATGGTGAAGAGCTTGACCGTGGCCATTTGTTGGATTAAGGCTTGGATTGGGTTGGGTGATGGATTTTAGGGTTTAGTGTTGGTCTCAGTTGTGGTGGAATCGCGACCAATTTGGGAGTTCGTGAGATGATCGGAATGTGTAAATTTTGGCAGAAAGGTGGCGTCAGGCTAAGGCTTTCGATCAATGGTAGCGTGGCTTCGATCAGAGAAATGTGGTGGAAGCAGTTCATCGATTTTGGGCTGGAACTTTTCTCGATGGTTCAAGCGAATACTGTTTTTCATTTGGGGAAGATGCACGTCATCGTCGAGAGGGTAGTATCGATCAGTGGAAGAAGAGGCATCGGATTAGGGGCTCGCGAGGCCGGATGGATCATCGGAGGAATGGTGCATGTGCACCGCGTGCACGTGATATCTCGGCATGGACGAATTGGAGATTGGGGAAGAAGGAGTGGGAAACTCGGGTTGTTCTCGTGGAAATGGATTGGAAACTCGAAGGAACTCTCGAGTAAATGAAGGTATGGCTCGGGTTAAAATATATGTGTTACAGGTTTTAGAAGAAACCTGTTTTGTTTTTAAAATTTAACCTGGAGTTTAAACTGTAAAGCTAAGATTTAAACCAAAGTTTAAATCTGAAATTTAAATCAGAATTTAAGTTAGTTTGAAAAACTAGTTTTAAAAAAATGTATTAAGTATAGATTCAAATCTAAATTTGAATTCTAAGTTAACATAAGATAAAGTTTTATCAAATTTAAAAGTGTTTAAATGACTTTAAATGTTAAAGAATATTTTAAAAGTGATTTTTTTTAAAACAAATTTGGTTTTTAAAACTATTATAAATTCTCTTTATAAGTTAAGTGTTCTTAACATGTGATTTAAAAGGGTTTTAATTGTTTTAAATCTTGATAAGTTAAACCATTTTAAATCTTAAATTTAAAATGAAATTTAAAAGTAAATTTAAAGGTACATTGTTTTAAATGCTTTATTAATGATAGTTTAATCATTAATAGAAATAAAGTGTTATCTTAAAGATAATTGAGATTTAATAATTTAGGATAAAATAAATTATTAAGGAAATTAAAAGTTAATTAATCAATTTAATTAATTTATGACTTGGGTTAATAAATTAGTAATTAAGGGTTTAAAATTGATCGATGAAGGATTAATTAAATTAATTTAAAGGTTAATTAATTTGAATTAAGGATCACTAATTTTATAAGTTAATGGTTAGGAATAAATTAATCAAGTAATTAAGGTTTAATTAAGTTATAGTTAAGTACTTAATTAATTAAGTAATTAGAGATTAATTTATTGATAATTAGGATTAATTAAGTTGTAATTAATAATGGTTCATTAATGTTTAATAATTTTAGAAAGGTAATTAAAATAATTAATAGTTAATGTAGATCATTAACTAAGGATAATTAATTAATGTGATTAATTTTGATAATTAATTAAAGTTTAATTAATTTAAAGGATAATCATTTGTGAAATTAATAAAATTACTTAATGGAAGTAATTAAGAAATTAATTACTCATTGTAATTAATTGAGTTTAAATTGATAAGTTAAGTTAATTAATTTAGTTTAATTAATTTAAGATAATCATTTAATGATTTGTATAATTACTTAATGTAATTTAAGGAGGTATAATTACTTAGGAAAGTAATTAATGGGTAATTACTGATGTAATTAATAAAGTAATTAAGGGTAGTTAATTACTTAATGGAAATTAATCAAGGGATTAATTAAGAAATTAATTAAGGAATAATTAATTTATTTTAAGAAGTAATTAAGGTTAGTTAATTACTGAATGTGATTAATCAATAGTGATTAATAATTATGGTTTAATTAAAGATTAATTACTAAATGTAATTAATTTAAAAATAAAGTAATTAATGATAAAATGTAATTAAGGATCATTAATTAATATAATTAATGATGTAATTAAGAATTAATTAATTAAGTAATAATAATAAATGAAGTGATTAATTAATGTAATTAATTAAGGAGTAATGTAATTAATTATAGTTAATTAATAAAAGAAGTAATTAAAGGTTAATTACTATAAGTGATTAAGAATAATTAATTTGTGAATTAATTTAATGTTAATTACTTGAATGTAATTAAATGTAATCAATCAAGGATGATTAATTAAAATGAATAATTGGATGGTGAATGATTAATTAATTAATTAATAATTAATTAATAGTGACTTAAGTAATATGGGAGATGATGGAAGTAATTAATTTAATTCATTTTAAATTAATTATAGATGGTAATTAATAAATCATGGCTTAGGGATATTGAATGATACTGATTTACCTTGAATGGTTCCTCAGAGATGAGATAATTGATACTGTATGATTTGGATGCTTTGGTTGCATAATAATGATGATATGGATTATCTGCTTTTAATGATAATGTCGATTATCTATTATGAATTATCTATCTGTATGTAAATAGATAATAGAATTGAATTGTTTTAACTTTAAAACAACTTGGCCTTAAAAGATACGTTTTGGATTTCGATGAGACCGGGATCGGGTTTCCGTATACCGGATTTCCAGGTTTGGAGACCCGAATACCACATCGATCCAAATTAACGATAGGTCGTGAATCTCAAGTGAAGATGAAGATTCAGAGTGCAAGGGTTATTGTCGTTAACTCTGAGGGTGATTCCAAACGAGTGTAACGAGATAATTCCTTCGGTTTCGTTCGAACCCGGAACGAACTTGTATGGATTGAATGCTTTCAGAACATCGTCAGGTGGACGATGAGCATTCTAAGTGGTGTGTTCTGATTTAAAGGTAAATCGTAGCCTCAAGCCTCATCAAACCGGGAATGGCTAAAACAGGGGAGGTGCAGCAAGGTTAGTGGGTAGCACCCAAGTAGGACAAGATTATCCCTGTCTAGAGGTCCCTTCTTATTATTCGGTTGAGTGGGCAGTTGAATTGCAACAACTGCTGGGATATCTTGTGCGGGAATTATCCAGTAAGGGATGTTCCGGCCTTGTGTTGCAGGGGATTGGGAGTGATCCTCGGTACGGTGATCTAGGCCACGTACTATGACGGGCGGTACCCCGGTAGCCCTGCCATTGTATGGAAATCCAAACTCCAATAAGTGATAACGGACTTGATTGTATAACCCACTTTGTGGCTAGTATGCTGGAATTTAATAATGTAACAATTTCAGCTATTTCATATTTATTTGAAAACCCTAGACCTATTATAATACAATCGAATTTCCTATCAAATGTTTTGGTTATCGTAAGGTAAAAACTTTCCCGTGTTTATGTGCGGGAAGTCTTACGAGATACCTTTTCTTTTCAAATGGTTTTGAAATTAAGCAAGTTTAACCTGTTACTCACACCAGACCCATGTCTGACCCAAGTTGTTTATTTCTGTTTTATAAACTCTTGGGTACTCAAATTTTTACGAGTAGCCAAGGGATTCAGGTTAGCTTTGACGAGTTATCTGGAGGAGCAATGGAGCAGGAGGCTTCGGCGTTGTAGATATAGATAGTAGTTCCGCTGTGTTAATCTCTGAATAGAGTTTTGTGTTGAGTTGTAATAACTAGACAGATGTTTATAACTGTCTAGTATGTGTTGTATAATCTGTGTAACTCTGATAGTCATTGTATATTATGTAATACTTTTGTTATTAATATAATTTATTCGTTCCGCTGTTGAGATTCTGTTGTTGTTCTTTCTTTCTTCTCTTCTTTTCTACTTTCTCACCTCTTTCTTTCTTCAAAACGATGCGTCTTCCTAGTTGTAGGATGGCGGGTTGTTACAAGTGGTATCAGAGCATTAGGTTGAGTGAACACCTAGGCTCTAGAGTGGCGTCTATCTTGAGAGAGCGTATTTGTAATTTTTATATAACTATATATATATTTATTCTACCTATTGTTGGATTACCTGTTCGGGTTTTCCAAATTAAGTTATAAGGGTAGATGAGGTAGGCTGTGTGTAACATGACTACCATTGATTGGAGTTTGAATGTTTGGAGTTAGAAGTGTATCTGATGAGACTGTAGACCCAAATACCGTCTCGAGTAAGCTTTGCTGTGGTAAAGGATTTCATCGATCTCCGAAGGAAACTGTTAAGGTTCGGAGTCAATCTTTGAAGTGCAGTTGGATGAGTAGAGTTTGGATCTACCAGTTAAGTAGAAGCGAGTGATGGTATCTTGGTAACTTCTGGAAGAAGTAGCTGTGTGATGAGACGCAGTGACTATGGATATTTCCGAAGATGTTTTCTTTGGAACAAGTTTAAGGAGTAAGTCTGCTTCGGTGTTGTGGATGAGTTCAGCATAGCGTCTCTGTTTGAGGTTCGAGTTTCTCGAAGAGCTTTGGATTAGGAAGTCCTTGGCATCTGTGGCAGCAGTGCAGTTCGGAGTGTTTTGTGTATTAGCAGGAAGTTTTCTGGCTGAGCAGTTTTTCTGAAGATGGAGTTCAGAAGTAGCAGAGTATATCCATTTCTTCGATGAATTGGATAGATAAGTGTAAGCTATTCTGATTTGTTAAGAGAGAATAGTATCTTTGGATACTGGACTGGGTTGATCGCAAAAGTGACTTGCGATAGTTTGAGTGATCTTTGAGTTATTGAAGATTTTATGGATGTCTTCAGGGAAGTCAGAAGTTGTCCGCATCTGGAGATGAGTTTTCTTATCGACAGGATTCCAGGAGTGGTACCGGTGGTTCAGCCAAGTTGAAGGATAAGTTCTTAGAGATAGAGTTGGGTGAAGCAGCTCAAGTTTTGATGGAGTATCTGAGTATTCTTTATGGATTTGTTGAACCATTTCTTCTGGGATGAGTTGTCCAGTCTGTGCTTATGTTCTTCATCAGCATTTTCATTCTATTTCAGATCAGAGTTGAGCAGCGAAAGCAGTTTGGAGTGTATCTCTGGATGGGAGGAGTAAGTTCGGAATCTACTGATAGTTGTGAAGTAGAGTTATGTTTGGATCTCGTCTGTGTTCTGATTTGGATAAGTATTTGGTCTTCCGGATTGAATTGTCAGTTTGGACAACTGGAATTTGTTGTATTTTACGTATCTCTGAGGGAGTACGTTTTTGATCTATCTTTGGTTTTGGAACCAGCAGTTCAGGAGGTTTGGTAATTGAGTCAGACTCGTCTATAGTCTGATATCCTGTCTAGTTCTATAGATCTAGATGAGTAGGAGTTCTGTAGCTTCGTAGTTTAGATTGTTTGTAAAGCGAGTATCCCGATATATATATACTTGGGGAAACTCGAGGAAATTTTATCCAGAATTTTGTCTGGATAATTAGAATTGTTTGATTGGATGATTGTTTGCTATGGTTGTTAGCATATGGTTGATAATATATGCTTGTTAAATATTAAATAGATTATTAAATTACCTTTGTTTAAATTTCGGGGACGAAATTATTTTAAGGGGGGAGGAATGTGATATCCCGGGAATTTGGACAGTATCAATTTAATAATCTGCATTGGAAATTAAATTGATTTGATAATTTGTTAAATAAATTTGAATTAATTTAATAATCTAATTAAAATAAATATTTAATTAGTGATTTATCTTTTAAAAGTTTAATAAAATATTTTCTATTTATAATATATATATAAGTGTATATATTGTAAATAGATGAGTTGGTTTGAATTTAACAAATAAAGTTATGTTTTCAAATTTCTAATATTTTGGTAATTTGGAAATTATGATTTAAAATAATATTTAGCTTTTCAAAGATATTTGATAAATAACTATATAGTTTTAAATACATAAGATAAATGTTTAATTGTTTAAAAATAGATTTTAGCTTAAGTTTAAATTTAAATAAAAGGTTGGTTTTATTTCTTTAAAATTATCTATACATATAAATAAGTACTTATTAACTAATTAATTAAGTATAAGCTTATATTAAACTTTAAAAATAAAATACAAATTAACTTAAAAAGACAAGTGTAAATTTATAAACCATACTAAAGACAAATGTCATTATATTAAAGCCTAATATGACATGTGTTAAGTAATAAATATAACAATATGACAAATGTCAAGATTTTGTTTTTCTTTTAATTTTTAAATTTATCATTTCAGCCTTTATAAATATATATCCTTTCTCCTCTCCATTTCTTTTCTATTCTTAAATTTTAAAGCTAAGAAAACTCAAACAATTCTCTAAAAACAAATCTGAAAACAATCTTCAGCCTGCAAAATTCTTCTTCAATCTGAAATTAACATCCTCTTCATTCCAAAATGTAATCAAAGCCTGCCTCTTCTTCAACCTGGAATCAAGCAGTTCCCCTTTTCAAAGCAATTCATCTCTGTCTAGATTAAGTCATCTCTGCAAGTTTCAAAAGCAAACAATTCCAGTTTTCAAAAGACATTTTCCAGCATCTTTTCAAAATTTAAAGCAAGTAAAATCTGAAGCAAGATCAAGCATGCATACAATTTGTAAATCAAAAGCAAAAGCATTTCAGTTTTAAGGATTCAAAGGTTTTCAAAGCTATTTTCAAAAATGGAAGCTCTGTCTTCATTCTAAAATTGGTGAGTAACTCTTAACATTTAAAATACAAATGGTTGCATGCTAGTAGTGGTCGAATATAAATGAGTATTGCATATATCTATAAGTGAATGTCTATAGGTAATTGTATGTTTGTCTGTAATATTCTCTGTTCTTGTTTTCCTGATTGTTAAAACAGTTCAAATCTATTGCATGTGAGAAATTAATATGGATATGATATAATATGTTTGCATGAATGATTCATTTCTGAAATATGATTGAAACTACCCTGTATACATGGATGTAATTGTTTGAACTACTGAGTATATACATATGTGCATATCTGTCTGGCCTCTGTTTGATTCTAACAGACTAAACAAGTTTAAAATTCTATATCTCTAGATCGAATTCAAATCTGTTGATGTTATAAACTATGAAAACGTTTATTTTTGTGTGTAGTTTAAGTTAAAAATAATCCTATGGATAGATTATGCTGTATAGTTAACAAGTGATAAGTTTTACAGTAAATAACCAAATTGGGTGAAAATTTAATGTATTTAAAACAAGAATTCAAGCACGCTATTTAGATTCTTTTATAGAAATAAGAATTTTAGAAGTAAAATTGTGATTTTTAGTAGTTCATAATGTAAGGAATTTTAAGAGGACCAATTTCTCTTTAAAAATTAATTTCACAACCGTGGGTGGGGGAGACATCGGGACGGTGACGCTGGGAGGTGCGCGTAGTTATGGTGAAGAGCTTGACCGTGGCCATTTGTTGGATTAAGGCTTGGATTGGGTTGGGTGATGGATTTTAGGGTTTAGTGTTGGTCTCAGTTGTGGTGGAATCGCGACCAATTTGGGAGTTCGTGAGATGATCGGAATGTGTAAATTTTGGCAGAAAGGTGGCGTCAGGCTAAGGCTTTCGATCAATGGTAGCGTGGCTTCGATCAGAGAAATGTGGTGGAAGCAGTTCATCGATTTTGGGCTGGAACTTTTCTCGATGGTTCAAGCGAATACTGTTTTTCATTTGGGGAAGATGCACGTCATCGTCGAGAGGGTAGTATCGATCAGTGGAAGAAGAGGCATCGGATTAGGGGCTCGCGAGGCCGGATGGATCATCGGAGGAATGGTGCATGTGCACCGCGTGCACGTGATATCTCGGCATGGACGAATTGGAGATTGGGGAAGAAGGAGTGGGAAACTCGGGTTGTTCTCGTGGAAATGGATTGGAAACTCGAAGGAACTCTCGAGTAAATGAAGGTATGGCTCGGGTTAAAATATATGTGTTACAGGTTTTAGAAGAAACCTGTTTTGTTTTTAAAATTTAACCTGGAGTTTAAACTGTAAAGCTAAGATTTAAACCAAAGTTTAAATCTGAAATTTAAATCAGAATTTAAGTTAGTTTGAAAAACTAGTTTTAAAAAAATGTATTAAGTATAGATTCAAATCTAAATTTGAATTCTAAGTTAACATAAGATAAAGTTTTATCAAATTTAAAAGTGTTTAAATGACTTTAAATGTTAAAGAATATTTTAAAAGTGATTTTTTTTAAAACAAATTTGGTTTTTAAAACTATTATAAATTCTCTTTATAAGTTAAGTGTTCTTAACATGTGATTTAAAAGGGTTTTAATTGTTTTAAATCTTGATAAGTTAAACCATTTTAAATCTTAAATTTAAAATGAAATTTAAAAGTAAATTTAAAGGTACATTGTTTTAAATGCTTTATTAATGATAGTTTAATCATTAATAGAAATAAAGTGTTATCTTAAAGATAATTGAGATTTAATAATTTAGGATAAAATAAATTATTAAGGAAATTAAAAGTTA
Organism: Allium fistulosum; assembly: GCA_030737815.1. NCBI lineage: Eukaryota > Viridiplantae > Streptophyta > Magnoliopsida > Asparagales > Amaryllidaceae > Allium > Allium fistulosum. The sequence continues at coordinate 1,282,632,082 of CM060903.1, read as the reverse complement.
ATTAATCAATTTAATTAATTTATGACTTGGGTTAATAAATTAGTAATTAAGGGTTTAAAATTGATCGATGAAGGATTAATTAAATTAATTTAAAGGTTAATTAATTTGAATTAAGGATCACTAATTTTATAAGTTAATGGTTAGGAATAAATTAATCAAGTAATTAAGGTTTAATTAAGTTATAGTTAAGTACTTAATTAATTAAGTAATTAGAGATTAATTTATTGATAATTAGGATTAATTAAGTTGTAATTAATAATGGTTCATTAATGTTTAATAATTTTAGAAAGGTAATTAAAATAATTAATAGTTAATGTAGATCATTAACTAAGGATAATTAATTAATGTGATTAATTTTGATAATTAATTAAAGTTTAATTAATTTAAAGGATAATCATTTGTGAAATTAATAAAATTACTTAATGGAAGTAATTAAGAAATTAATTACTCATTGTAATTAATTGAGTTTAAATTGATAAGTTAAGTTAATTAATTTAGTTTAATTAATTTAAGATAATCATTTAATGATTTGTATAATTACTTAATGTAATTTAAGGAGGTATAATTACTTAGGAAAGTAATTAATGGGTAATTACTGATGTAATTAATAAAGTAATTAAGGGTAGTTAATTACTTAATGGAAATTAATCAAGGGATTAATTAAGAAATTAATTAAGGAATAATTAATTTATTTTAAGAAGTAATTAAGGTTAGTTAATTACTGAATGTGATTAATCAATAGTGATTAATAATTATGGTTTAATTAAAGATTAATTACTAAATGTAATTAATTTAAAAATAAAGTAATTAATGATAAAATGTAATTAAGGATCATTAATTAATATAATTAATGATGTAATTAAGAATTAATTAATTAAGTAATAATAATAAATGAAGTGATTAATTAATGTAATTAATTAAGGAGTAATGTAATTAATTATAGTTAATTAATAAAAGAAGTAATTAAAGGTTAATTACTATAAGTGATTAAGAATAATTAATTTGTGAATTAATTTAATGTTAATTACTTGAATGTAATTAAATGTAATCAATCAAGGATGATTAATTAAAATGAATAATTGGATGGTGAATGATTAATTAATTAATTAATAATTAATTAATAGTGACTTAAGTAATATGGGAGATGATGGAAGTAATTAATTTAATTCATTTTAAATTAATTATAGATGGTAATTAATAAATCATGGCTTAGGGATATTGAATGATACTGATTTACCTTGAATGGTTCCTCAGAGATGAGATAATTGATACTGTATGATTTGGATGCTTTGGTTGCATAATAATGATGATATGGATTATCTGCTTTTAATGATAATGTCGATTATCTATTATGAATTATCTATCTGTATGTAAATAGATAATAGAATTGAATTGTTTTAACTTTAAAACAACTTGGCCTTAAAAGATACGTTTTGGATTTCGATGAGACCGGGATCGGGTTTCCGTATACCGGATTTCCAGGTTTGGAGACCCGAATACCACATCGATCCAAATTAACGATAGGTCGTGAATCTCAAGTGAAGATGAAGATTCAGAGTGCAAGGGTTATTGTCGTTAACTCTGAGGGTGATTCCAAACGAGTGTAACGAGATAATTCCTTCGGTTTCGTTCGAACCCGGAACGAACTTGTATGGATTGAATGCTTTCAGAACATCGTCAGGTGGACGATGAGCATTCTAAGTGGTGTGTTCTGATTTAAAGGTAAATCGTAGCCTCAAGCCTCATCAAACCGGGAATGGCTAAAACAGGGGAGGTGCAGCAAGGTTAGTGGGTAGCACCCAAGTAGGACAAGATTATCCCTGTCTAGAGGTCCCTTCTTATTATTCGGTTGAGTGGGCAGTTGAATTGCAACAACTGCTGGGATATCTTGTGCGGGAATTATCCAGTAAGGGATGTTCCGGCCTTGTGTTGCAGGGGATTGGGAGTGATCCTCGGTACGGTGATCTAGGCCACGTACTGTGACGGGCGGTACCCCGGTAGCCCTGCCATTGTATGGAAATCCAAACTCCAATAAGTGATAACGGACTTGATTGTATAACCCACTTTGTGGCTAGTATGCTGGAATTTAATAATGTAACAATTTCAGCTATTTCATATTTATTTGAAAACCCTAGACTTATTATAATACAATCGAATTTCCTATCAAATGTTTTGGTTATCGTAAGGTAAAAACTTTCCCGTGTTTATGTGCGGGAAGTCTTACGAGATACCTTTTCTTTTCAAATGGTTTTGAAATTAAGCAAGTTTAACCTGTTACTCACACCAGACCCATGTCTGACCCAAGTTGTTTATTTCTGTTTTATAAACTCTTGGGTACTCAAATTTTTACGAGTAGCCAAGGGATTCAGGTTAGCTTTGACGAGTTATCTGGAGGAGCAATGGAGCAGGAGGCTTCGGCGTTGTAGATATAGATAGTAGTTCCGCTGTGTTAATCTCTGAATAGAGTTTTGTGTTGAGTTGTAATAACTAGACAGATGTTTATAACTGTCTAGTATGTGTTGTATAATCTGTGTAACTCTGATAGTCATTGTATATTATGTAATACTTTTGTTATTAATATAATTTATTCGTTCCGCTGTTGAGATTCTGTTGTTGTTCTTTCTTTCTTCTCTTCTTTTCTACTTTCTCACCTCTTTCTTTCTTCAAAACGATGCGTCTTCCTAGTTGTAGGATGGCGGGTTGTTACAATGAGCGATACATTGAAGTAGGGAAACAAAAAAACCCTTTCTGTACATAAATCCTTCTTGCATGATATATCGTGAAGCTTTACGAAGGACTTATCGTTTTTCATTCCTTTGTTCAGGTAGAACTCCATGTAGAAAATAATGTTTAATCGAAGTCATCCACGATTCCCTCTCAGGATCCATCTTTAGTACCTGGACGATTTCTATCAGGTTCATACTCGGGGCATTTAATACTTCGACCGGAACCAAGCCCATCTGCTATGCATCGCCAGTGCTAGCAAACTTTGCTAATTAATTAGCCTCTCTGTTTTGATCCGGTGGAATATGCGAAATATCATAGTACTCAAATTCAATCAATAACTCTTGGACTTGGGTAAGGTATGGAACAAGTCGTTGTCCTTTAGCTTGACAATCTCCCCTGACTGGATATACTGCCAATTATTAATCGCAAAAGATTTCAAGAGACTTTATTCCCAGTTCTCTATCGAGTTTAAGTCCAACAATCAGAGCCTCATACTCAGCTTCGTTGTTTGTCGTGGAGAAATCAAGCTTTAAAGCATAACAGATCGACCGATCTTCGAGAGTTACAAGCACGATTCCTACTCCAGAATAATGATTATTGGATACTCCATCAGCATACAATTTCCACCATATGGTAGGGATTTCGCTGCTCTCCGGGGAATCATCCTGCGCAGTGAATTATGCTATAAAATATGCTAGTTCCCGACCCTGGATAGCCCTTCGAGGGAGATAAGTGGTATCAAATTGACTAAGCTCGATATTCCACTTGAGTAATCTTCCAGACGTCTCAGGTCGCTGCAGGACCTATCGTAATGGCTGGTCGGTGTAAACATTGATCGGTTGTGCTTGAAAATATGAGCGGAGCTTTCGTGATGCAATCAGTAAATAGTATACTAGTTTTTCTATTTTCAGATAGTTCCTTTCAGCTCCCGTCAATCGCTTGCTGACGTAATAATCTCTGGATTCGATTCTACTCACGAAGTATGTTAGTCCATGAGATGATGGTTTTGATGACAACAACCTTAGAATAGATTATAAAATATAAATACTTACATTACAAGTTTAGATATATATATATATGTATATGCAGGATCTAACCATGCAGGTATCAAGAATGAAGACTGTACAGTATAGAGATTCAAGATATAGAGATAGAAGACTCATGAGTATCAATAATTTCAAGAGTTTAAGATTCCAAGATAAGTTATATAGTTAGGAATATTTGTTAAAACTCATAGAAAAGCACTGACATCTTAATATCTATTTTATTCGTGGAATGGAATCCACTTCGAGCTTGTTAAAGGGATGGAACCATAAGTAGGATGGAACCTATGAAAATCTAGTGGGACATTGTTTTGTATCCACTAATTTTAATTCAAATGATTTTACAAAATTATCTTGTTTTCAAAACTTTCCTTTTAAAAGATTCAAAACTCTTTGTCCTGATTTTAAATAATTTAGCCTCAAAAACATCTTTATTTTCAAAGTCAAAATTACTCTTGATTTTAAACTATCTTTTCAAATAATATATTTCACTTTTAAATATTTATACTTAGATTTAAATATAAAATTATAGTTAAATTATGTATATATTGTTCTTTATATTTACGTATGTATTTTAACTATAGTTAAGTATATTTATAAAGTTTAAAATAATTTTAATATAAGATAGAGGTTATTTTCAAAGAAAATCAAAGCACCAAAAATTCCTTTGGGATGTCGACATGCCCATGTACCCCATGTCGACATAGTGTCAGTTGGTTTCAAAATTCAAATTTCAAAAGAAGTGTCTACTCGCCATAACTCTTCATGAATGGTCATGGCTGTTGCTCTTCTATAAATAGGGGTCAGTTTCAACGAATTTTCAATCACTTTTTTCTGGTTTTCACTCCTCTTCTTCTTCCACATTTCTTAATACAAAATCATACCATTACTCTGCCGAAATCAACATCGAATCATACTCGATTACTTCTAGTGTGATTCTCCATCATTATCTCTACAAGATCCAAGTGCTATTCAGAGTTATAGACTTCTTTGTAATCAATCGAGCGAGAAAAGGTGTAATTGTAGCCTTGGAAATCAATTGAGCGAGAGAAGGTGTGATTGTAGCCCTGGAAATCAATTGGGTGAACTTGTTGCCCCGGAAATCAAGTATCTCTACCCAGAGGATTGTTATTCTGGAGGGTGCACCTTGTAGCCTTGAAATCGAGGGTTGTAATTGTTGAATTGGTTTTTGAAAGGAAATCCGTACTTAGTTGTGCGGGACTGGATGTAGGGTAACTCCGAACCAGTATAAAATCCGGTGTGTTCTTTCCTTTACTGCTTTTACTTTATATTTGCATCTGTGTTTGATTCTGTGTTCATATCTGTGTCTGATTAGTGCATACATTGTTAACAAATTAAGATAAACTCAAAAAGATTAACAAATTTCTTAAAACACTATTCACCCCCCCTCTAGTGTTAATTCTAGCCTTAAGATCCTTAATCCGCATTTCTCACATTTGGTATCAGAGCTTTGTTTTCAAAAGTTTCATAATCTGAATTTTGAAAAGTTTTAAAATGGATACTAACACTAGTACTGCTATTTCCACCAACACTAGTTCATTTGTAGAAGGTCAGTCTACTGCCAGACCACCACTTTTTAATGGCAGTAACTATGCATATTGGGCATGTAGGATGAAAATATATTTACAATCTGTAGGATTAGAAACATGGAATATCACACAAACTGAATATTCTGAACCCACAACTAATTTTGCACAATGGACCACTGAGCAAAAGACTGTTGCACAAAATAATTCTAAGGCAATGAATATTCTGTTTTGTTCACTTGAAAGAAATGAATTTAATAGAGTGTCAGTTTGTAAGTCTGCATATGAAATCTGGAAAACTTTGCAAGTAACTCACGAAGGAACAAGCAAAGTTAAACGGACCAAAATTTCCATGCTCACAAATCAGTTTCAGTTATTTAAAATGAATAATAATGAGTCTATTTCCGATATGTATAGTCGATTTCAAGATATAGTGCATTATTTAATATCTTTGGGAAAGGAATTTTCAGAAGAAGATCAAGTCAGAATTTTTTTGAATTCTCTCACTCCAGAATGGGATCAAAAGACACTTGCAATTGAAGAGGCAAATGACATCAGTACTTTAAGGATAGAAGAATTGATTGGAAATCTAATGTCGTTTGAAGTTCAAATGATCGGGAGAAGAGAAAGCAAAGCATCTGAAAAGAAATCAATGGCATTCAATGCATTAACCGACGGATCAGGTTCAAACAGTGATAATGATGAAGAGATAGCATTTATGACCAGGAATTTTCAGAAATTTCTGAAATATAGAAAGATGAATAATCTCAAGAGAAACATCTTTATGAATTCCGGTAATCAGACTACAGTACCAAATTTTATCAAATGCTTCAATTGTGACGAAACAGGTCATATCAAAAGAGACTGTCCGCATCCAGATAAGCAAAACTCTCCTACAAACAATGATTCTGCAAAGAAACGGAAACGTGCATTCACTGCTACTCTAGATGACTCTGACTCATCCTCCAGCGATGATGAACAAAAGAAAGATAATTCAAATCTATGCTTCACAGCAATTCTCGATTTAGTCGATACCAAAGACATGGACTCTGAAAAAGGTACACGTTTACAATACATTGGCTGAAATTGCATGCTTGAATTGATTGATTGATTGGTTGTTTTTGAATTGATTGATTGATTTTGTATTGATATGTTGTTTGAATTTTAAAATCTATTTTCTATTTTTTTACTATTTTTTTTACTACTATTATTTTTAACACATTCTGAAATATATTATAATATTTCAGAAATATAGACATTAATAATAATATTTTTTTATATATGTATATTAGATAATTTTTGGAAAAATCATGTCATGAAAATTCAAAGCCACATGTCGACATGGCCCCTACCATGATGTCGACATGCCTACATGAATTTGAATTTCAAATTTTGAATTCAAATGTTTGAATTTACCTCCACCTTTTCACTTCATTTATTTCTCTGAAAAGATTCCTTCTGACCAGAGAATATGTCCTTTGAAAGTCTATTTATTCACTATCTTTTATCATATCTTTTCACCTTCATTTTCAAATTCAAACTCTCTCTTCATATCTTCAAGCTTTCTACTCTCTACTCTAATGGCTTCTTCAAGCAACCCCTCAACCATGAGAATTTCCAGAAAAATCAAAGAGCAATTACTTAATGATCTGGATGCAATTAAAGCATACATCAATTATGCTAATTATGCCAAAGTCCATCCCTAAAAATTTGCTATTTTTCAAGATTTTTCTTCTTATGAAATTGATTCTCTTTTTGCAAACAATGGTGTTTTAAGTCTTATTGACTCTTCTCAAAATGATTTTGTTTGCTATCCTAATCTTGTCAAAATCTTCTATGCTAATTTAAACCGTGGTTTTTATATTGGAAATGAGAATGAAATTTGGAGTAATGTCAAAGGCACTCAAATTGTTTTGAATTGTGACCTTTTGGGTACCATTCTCAATTGCAAAAGCACGGGAATGGATCTTTCTAGTTTTTAAATCGATGAACATGATCGTGAGACATTTCATCATATTTTTGAAGGAGATGAAAACTTTGAATTTAAGAATTGAAACTTTCGTCCTAAAGCAAGAATTGTCAATCTTCTCTTACAACATACTTTGACCCCAAGATCGGGAAATTTTAACAATCCTACTTCAAAAGTGTGCAAAGCACTTTCTGCTATTTTCGAAAATTATGATATCAATTGGGCGCAAGTTATTTTGGATGAACTTCGTCCTAAAAATTTTGAAATGGGAGAAAACACTTTATATCATGGAATTTACCTTACTCGGATTTTCAACTATTTTGGAGTAAATTTCAAAGGAGAAGAATTTATTTCGAGAAAAGTTTTTAATATCTCAAATATTTCTCTCATGAAAATCCCATATGTTTTTCAACCTTATGAAATCCTTACCGAAAAGGAAGAACGTTTGGCTCATGAAGAAATGGAAGAGGAAGAAGAAGAAGAAACAGATGAAATGGAAATAGAAGAAGAAGAAGAAGGTGAAACATCTCTAGAAAGTATTGAATATTCATCCAATCCTTCCAACAAAACCCTTCTCAAAAACCAAAAGGTAATTGTGGAGAATCAACAGATTTTAAAACGATCCGTTAGTAAGAAGTTGGATAACATTTCTTCGAAGATGAAAAAGTTCTTTTCAAAAGTCAGCAAGAAACTTGGACTATCTTCATCATCTTCATCTTCTAATTAGTTTTATCTTTTAGTATCTTATTGTAGTTGTCTTAGTTTTTTTTTTTCGAATGTTCATGTAGTTCATTATGCTTAATCTTTGTATTATCGTAATGAAATTGAATTTCCTTTCTGTTATCTAGCTTATCTTATCTCCTGAATAAATGTTAGTATATTATATAAATTTATATACATATACACAATTATTCACAAAATCAAAGTTAACATAAATTTTCACTAACCCATGTCGACATCCCCTAGTAGACCATGTCGACATATACTGGTCAGAAGTGATTATTGATTTTGAATTTGAAAATTGAATAACTACCAAATGTCTATTCATTTCAAATGAATTTCTACACCTATATATACCTTTTTCTTCCAGAAATCTTCATTGAAATTTATTTCTCATTATCTATATCCTTCATTTCTTTCTCTAATTCAATTATGGCCAATCATATTCACAATCTATCTGAAAATCTTGAAGAAACACTCAATTCATTCAAGAATCTTCTCTCTTTTATTCTACGAAACCAGCGTCACTTGGAGTTGAGTCAAATGCAGATGATCAAGGAGCAAGAAAGGCATTTCGATGCAATACGATGGATGATCTCCTCTATACACAAGGATGATAATGAAGCACATCCTCCTGTCTCTCTCACCAATGACAATGAGAATTGGGATGCAATTAAAGCAGACCCTATATTTGGAGAAGATGGATGGGTAGATGTTCCTCGAAACGTTTAATTTTCTTTCTTTGTTTGATTTGTTTGAATTAATTTGTTTGATTTGGTTTGATTTGATACTTTGTGTGGATTGATTTTATTTGGTTTGAAGTTTGATGTGTGAAACATATATATATACACTGAAATTAATATAGTCTTTAATTAAGTTATTATGCTCATAAGTATCATTACTTCTTAATCTATATATTATATATTCCGTTGTATAGTTTGTCAATGCAGGTACTAAAGTCCAAGAATAAGGGGGAGTAAGTTTTTGTTGATGACAAAGGGGGATAAATATAAAATAGGGTAGTTAGGCATAGATTAAGGGGGAGTTGTTAGTTTTAGGGGGAGTTATTAGGATAGAAGGAATATTTTATAAACAAAGGTTTTCATCATCAAAAAGGGGGAGATTGTTAGTCCATGAGATGATGAGATGATGGTTTTGATGACAACAACCTTAGAATAGATTATAAAATATAAATACTAACATTACAAGTTTAGATATATATGTATATGCAGGATCTAACCATGCAGGTATCAAGAATGAAGACTGTACAGTATAGAGATTCAAGATATAGAGATAGAAGACTCATGAGTATCAAGAATTTCAAGAGTTCAAGATTCCAAGATAAGTTATATAGTTAGGAATATTTGTTAAAACTCGTAGAAAAGCACTGACATCTTAATATCTATTTTATTCGTGGAATGGAATCCACTTCGAGCCTGTTAAAGGGATGGAACCCTAAGTAGGATGGAACCTACGAAAATCTAGTGGGACATTGTTTTGTATCCACTAATTTTAATTCAAATGATTTTACAAAATTATCTTGTTTTCAAAATGATTTCAAAACTTTCCTTTTAAAAGATTCAAAACTCTCTGTCCTGATTTTAAATAATTTTAGCCTAAAAAACATCTTTATTTTCAGAGTCAAAATTACTCTTGATTTTAAACTATCTTTTCAAATAATATATTTCACTTTTAAATATTTGTACTTAAATTTAAATATAAAATTATAGTTAAATTATGTATATATTGTTCTTTATATTTACTTATGTATTTTAACTATAGTTAAGTATATTTATAAAGTTTAAAATAATTTTAATATAAGATAGAGGTTATTTTCAAATAAAATCAAAACACCAAAAATTCCTTTGGGATGTCGACATGCCCATGTACCCCATGTCGACATAGTGTCAGTTGGTTTCAAAATTCAAATTTCAAAAGAAGTGTCTATTCGCCATAACTCTTCATGAATGGTCATGGTTGTTGCTCTTCTATAAATAGGGGTCAGATTCAACGAATTTTGAATCACTTTTTTCTGGTTTTCACTCCTCTTCTTCTTCCACATTTCTTAATACAAAATCATACCATTACTCTACTGAAATCAACATCGAATCATACTCGATTACTTCTAGTGTGATTCTCCATCATTATCTCTACAAGATCCAAGTGCTATTTAGAGTTATAGACTTCTTTGTAATCAATCGAGCGAGAAAAGGTGTAATTGTAGCCTTGGAAATCAATTGAGCGAGAGAAGGTGTGATTATAGCCCTGGAAATCAATTGGTGAACTTGTTTCCCCGGAAATCAAGTATCTCTACCCAGAGGATTGTTATTCTGGAGGGTGCACCTCGTAGCCTTGAAATCGAGGGTTGTAATTGTTGAATTGGTTTTGAAAGGAAATCCGTACTTAGTTGTGCGGGACTGGATGTAGGGTAACTCCGAACCAGTATAAAATCCGGTGTGTTCTTTCCTTTACCGCTTTTACTTTATATTTGCATCTGTGTTTGATTCTGTGTTCATATCTGTGTCTGATTAGTGCATACATTGTTAACAAATTAAGATAAACTCAAAAAGATTAACAAATTTCTTAAAACACTATTCACCCCCCCTCTAGTGTTAATTCTAGCCTTAAGATCCTTAATCCGCATTTCTCACAAAGTAATGCGGCACTTATAGCATGTACCGACACGACCAAATAGATGTATAAATCTTCATGATCCACCGGCTTTGACAAAATGGGGGGTCTCTCCAAGTGATTCAGCAAAGCTTGAAATGTGTCTTTACAATCCTATGTCCATTCGAAGTTTCTTTTTCCTTTCCTAATCAAGTCAAAGAAAGGAATGCATTTGTCGGTAGCTTTGGAAATGAATCGGCTTAAGGTAGCAACTTTTCCATTCAGATTCTGTACTTGTTTGATAGTCTTTGGCGCTCAGATATCATGGATAGCTTGAATCTTCTCGGGATTAGCTTCAATTCCATGGACGTTAACAATAAAACCCAAGAACTTCCCTGATGCTACGCCAAAAGAACACTTTAAAGGATTAATTTTCGTCTTGTAATGTCGGAGGATGCCGAACATTTTTGCCAAGTCTCTAATATGGTCGCTTGATCATCGTGACTTCACGAGCATATTGCCCACATCTACTTCCATCGTTTTTCCAATCCGATCTTTAAACATCCTATTGACTAAGCGTTGGTAAGTCACTCCTATATTCTTTAGTCCAAACGGCATCACCACATAGCAATATAATCCAACATCGGTAATGAAACTGGTGTGCTTTTGATCGGGAATGTGCATTGAGATTTAGCTATATCCCAAGTACGCATACATGAAAGATAGCAATTCGTATCCACGGTTAAGTCCACCAGCTGGTCGATTCTTGGAAAGGGAAAACTGTCTTTTGGACATGCCTTGTTCAAGTCTGAGTAATCTATGCATGTTCTCCATTTCCCATTCGCTTTTTTCACAAGCAAGGATTAGATACCCACTTAGAATAGAGGGCGTCACAAATAAACCCGTTTTTTTAGTCTATCCACCTTCTCTTTTAGGGAGGCAAATCTCTCCAGATCCATGCCGCGTCTTTTTTGTTTCACCAGGACATACCTCGGGTGAATATTCAATGCATGGCTCGCAATGGCAGACAAGATTCCACACATGTTAGAGTGAGTCCAAGCGAACACTTCTAGATTCGCTGGAGAAATCCAACAAGTTCTTTCATCATCGGGGGCCGAGCTATGATCTGATCTTTAGGACCCATAATGGGTTGTCGTGGCTAACTGTGATGTCAATCGTCAACTCAGCCGGTGCAGCCTTGGTCTCTTTGGGCTCCTCCTCATCATCTTTTAGTTCTATATCTCTATAGGACCGACTATGGCGGCCGAGCCAAGGCTCAGGCGCTAGTTGTCAATCTTTTGTAGCTTGGATACAGGTAGTCTTGTCCACACCCTTACCTTTCTCTTTGCGTTAAGCATCCCTCAACTCAGCTACATAACATGCATGTCCAATCGCCTGATCACCGTGAACAACTCCAACACCATTATCTATCAGAAACTTTAAAGTCAAACACCATGGGGTAAGGGCTGCTCGGAATTTGGCTAGGGCCGGTCGGCCTAGAAAAACGTTATAAGAAGAGTCAACATCCAAAACAACGAATGGCAAGATTCGCACTCTCCTACGGTCACCATCTCCCAACTCTACAGGAAATTCAACAAAACTAATGGCTTCGGTTGTAGTACCATTAAAACCGTATATGAGGGCTTTAGACAGCTTCGAGTCCTTGACTTCCATCCTCATCTGAATCATAGGATTTTTTGAAAATTATATTTATAGAACTTCCACAATCAATCAACATCCTTCTCACCAAAGTGGGACCGATCATGGCCAAAATGACCATTGGGTCAATTGTCTAAGCCTCCACCTTGTCTGCATCTCTATTTATATACATGATATCATCTACCATTGCATGTTGCTGTTTTGCCGGAGCTCCATCTTTTGTATTCGAACAATATTCAAAATCCACATGATTAATCGCGCTAGCATAGCGTTTCATCTCATACCAACCCTTATTCGCCGGGTGCGGTCCTCCGACTATTGTATTCATTACTAATCTTCCACCAGTTCATGCAGGCTCCTCAACCCTACATGGTACTTGTCCTCGGTTGGGGTCGGATGTCCCATGTCCGCCATCCTGCGAGGTTTTTAAAAATTGGTGCAACTTCCTTTCTCGAATCAGCTTTTCAATAATGTCCTGGAGATGCCTGCATTCATTCGTTCCATGTCCATCGCATTCATGGAATCGACAATATTTTTCGGTTTGTTTTTGCTTCTAAGTTGATTCTTTTAGAGGCAGCTTCCTGTATTGCATGGTATTGCAGGTAGACAAATAGATATTCTCTAAGGACATATTCAACGGTATGTAAGTATCGTACATCGGAATCTTAGGGTTCCCTCTTCCAGAATCCCTCTTTCGTTCTCGGCCTCTATCTCCGCCTTTCTTTTGCTGATTCGGCTTGTTTTGGACATCCACTTGAACTTTTTCATAGCTATCATCAGATTGCTTTACTGTAATATTACCTTGTACTCTCTCTGCTTGGTCCTACAACATTCTTCTTCCTAGAAGATCTGGCTTCCTCCTTTCTCAAATATTGAGCCGCCTTTGCGTAAAAGCGTTCCAACATTGCGGGTGACTTGCCAGCTAATCAATCACCAAAATCAGATTCTGGACCTATCCCTCTCGTCACGACCATCAATATCGCATGGTCATTCGGATTACTGATTTCCATAACAGCTGTATGAAATCTCTCCAAATAATTCTTCAACGATTCTCCTGGAGCTGGGATCATACTGGACAGGGACATTACGTCCTTGGGACGAGTTACGTGCATTCGAAACTGCTCCACAAACATTGTTGCCAAATCATCGAATCTAGAATTAATCGTGGGGGTAACATTGTGAACCACATCATTGCTATTCCAGAGAAAGTTATGGGAAAGCATTTACACTTGGTTGCATCATCCGCTCGCGTAGAATCCATCGACCATTCGTATCTCATGATATGCTGTCCGGGGTCATTTTTTTCCTTGTAGGCGGGCATCGATGGCATGTTGAACCTCCTTGGATACTCCGCATGTAGAACATTATCAGTGAATGGGGCATGGATTCTTGAGATTTCCCAGTCATTGTTACTCAAGCCCCGGCTCACTCTCACTAATTGTCTGACCATTGCCGATAAATCTAGCGTTTAGATAGTTGGTGCCAAGTGGTGGTCGTGTTCCACCTCACGTGAATTGTCCGATCGGTATCTATGGGTCGTTCCACGCCTTCTTGGTTCACCATCTTCCCGATGTACATATTGTAAATTCACTTCATTGTCATTCCAGGGAAGTACCTGGTCAACATTTAATTAAATTCCCGCATCCAAACTAACTGAAGCAGCTCCAGCCTGATTCCCATGATGTATGGGTTGAGTCCCTCTACTGGGGAGGGATCGGTACCGATCCCTATGGAGGAATCGACACCGATCGATCCGGCAGACTACGATGGTCTGCTGATTGAAGCCCCGAAGTTTCTGTGCGATATTCGTCTATTCTACGACGCCTATGCCTGTGATATTCGTCTGATGAGCTAGAACTCTCCGATGTTGAGTAAGGAGTGGGGCCCCTCCTAGGTTTCCCTCCCTGCTGCTGATTAAGTTGGTTCATCAAGATGATATTGGTCTGAATATGTTGATTTAATTGTCGACGGCTCTCCATCATCTCTCTCATTAGATTATGAAATTCAGCTCTTGTAATAGAATCAGAGGGATTCTGAACTTCAATTGGTTCAGCATTCACATACATTGGTTGATTGCTTGGGTCTCTTTGCTGGATGATAGCATTCTCATTTCCTTCCACATTCTAAGAAGTAGATCTAGTATTCCTCACCATTGTAGATATCTCTGCTTAGATTTATGCAAATCTGAGTAGTATGAGCAACTCCTTGAAGATAAGTGCAGATCTCCTTTTAGGGATTTATCTAATCCAGTAGCATCAAAGAGATCCTAATAAGTTGAGAATCAAGTCTCTCAATGAAAGCACCAAAATATTTACGCCTAAAATGGTCGCAAACACCCAAAAACAATTTTTTGTAGAGAAGTAAGTGAAAAAAAGCAAAATTAAACCGAGTAGATGAATAAGTAAGCAATAGAGAATAAGCAATAATCAAAGAAACATAAATTTATAGTGATTCAACGTTGTATGCCTACGTTCACTTTTAAGATTATCTTTTATTAATCACTTTTAAATCTGATTACAGTAGTAGAAAATACCAAGTACTTGATTACAATGAAGTCTAGAGTAACAAACAGCGTAAAAATCATCAGAATGACCCATCACGCCAGTATTTATAGACGGCAACGACCAAATATCTCTCTAAAACATCGGCCGAAGGACCTTCTAAGCCATATAGGCCCACGAAAGGGATCACTATGCCCAATTTCCAAAGGGGAGGGATCGGTACCGATCCCTTCTTTGGTCGAATTTTGGTGAGCGATCCCTATGGTGGCTTCCTTATGCAGAAATATGTTTAGCTCCAATTTTCATGTCATTTGGATCATTGGAGCTTGAGTTACTGCTTGATCTTTGATCCAATATGGCTTGCATGCTGCTCTCTTTCGATCCCTTCCAAGGGATGTATACAGACCCCTCCATACTTTTCCTTTTGATGTGCGATTCCTATGATGGATTCCCTATGGTGTTTATATCTTGCTCTTCAAATTTCATAGGCATTGGACTTGTAGATCTTGAGATATTGATTGTTTTTCACAAAAATGCTCTTGTACTTTGAAATATGTCGATCCCTCTTGTTGGAGCCAATCTATGCCGAAGCCTCATATGCATTGAACCATATTTCATACTTCGAACATTCTACATCATACATCTATCGATTCCATTCAATCCTGACTTCATATAACCATCGGTATTTGACTTCTAGGCCCCACAATCACCACTCTGGAGTTATGAACTAATGCAGCGCGAGATAAACGACTTACCTTAAGTCGCTTCCCTGAATCACGCTTCCATAGGTCGCAAACGACATTGCTTAAGTCGCGAAACCCTAGGTCGCGAACGAGCTTCCTTAAGTCACGAGCAAATCCAGAATTCCTAAACCGCTCTAGCTTAGGTCGTGAACTTCCTTATGTCGCTCCAACTTAGGTCGCGAACGAGCTGTTTCTTATGTCGCGAATTCCAATAGGTCGCAAGCTTCCTATGTCGCGAATTCCAGTAGGTCGCGAGCTTCCTATGTCGCGAATTCCTTAGGTCGCGAGCTTCCTTATGTCGCTGCCCAAGTTGTTTTGTCGCATTAGTTAAGTCGTGTGCCATTTGTGTTGTATTTGTTAAGTCGCATTGTTGTTATGTCGTTATTGTTCTTATGTCGTATGTTGTTAAGTCGTAAGGTGTTGTAACTTGTAACTCGTATGATGTTAATTCGTGAGTCGCATGTGTTGGGTCGTATGTGTTGTAATTACCTATAAATAGGGGTGTGTTGTCATTTGTAAAGGAGTTGAATTTTGAATAAAATTTGTTGAGAGCTTTGTGCCTCCATTAAAATTGGAGGTTGAGTGTGATCTCCTTTCTCCATCTTTGGATATTCGAGTGCGCTCGAATCAACGACTTTAAAGCCGATTCACGGAATCTCATGCGCGAGATCAACGTCGAAGAATCGTAGATCTTCTAACGCGGTATCGTGCGCGATCAACGTGTTGAAGATAGCTAGAATCCAGTATCTCGAGAGATCAACAGATTTGGGCATTGGGTATCATCAATTCATCAATTTATCTTGTTTCATCGATTCATTTTTCCACAATTCGTGATTGGATCCGGGATAGATTTGACCGCTGGTTTAGATCTACTTCCGTGCTGCGTCATTTTGGTATCAGAGCAAGGAGACGAACTTTTCCAAGTTCGTTGGGTGTGAAGTTTCGAGATTTGACGTTTTTGGAGTTCGAATTGAGTTGTTTGTTCATTTGGGTGTTCGTGAGATTTCAAACAAGTTGGGGAGTTTTGATTCGAGATTTTTTTGGATCCAAGTGAAGTTTGTGTTTGGATTTGTTGAAGATTTGATCATGCCTCCGAGACGTGCTAACCGCTATCAGAATATTGAAGATTTGTATAGAAGACAAGAAGCTGAGCAGATGGAGCAGCGTATCAATGAAAAGTTCAATGAGGGTATTGAAAAATTGGAGAAATTGATGAACGACATGAATCAAAATCAAAGGAGAACGTCACCAGTTTCGAACCAGGGTGGAAACAGGGTTTCGCCATCGGTTTCGGAAGAAAGGAGGATGTCACCCCAGTCTTATCGAGATAGGAGAGAATCATCAGTTTCAATGATGCGAGACCACAATGGGTACCAAAATGAAGAGGGAAGAACTCAACGTGGTTTTGAAAATGAACCATATCGTAATGTTGAAAGACAGGGTAGAAGGGATATGCGTGGTCGTAGGGATGTAGATGGTCAGGATCGAAATCGAAATACATCTGATTTTGAGGAAGATGGTGATGGAGGTAGTATTCATTATCGAAATCAAGGCCAAGTGCGAAATCAATTTCGGGATTCAGAAAATGATCGTAAATGGGGGTCAGGTATGAGGATGGAAATTCCAGAATTCAAAGGTGGTATGCAAGCAGAAGAATTTCTTGATTGGTTGTTGAATGTTGAAGAAAATTTGGAATTCAAGGATGTGCCTGAGAATCACAGAGTCTAATTAATTGCTACAAGACTAAGGGGAAGAGCTATGGCTTGGTGGCAACAAACTAAACTAACCCGGGAGAGAATGGGAAAATCAAAAGTTGTTACTTGGGAGAAGATGAGAAAGATGATGAAAGCGACTTTCTTGCTGTATAATTATCAATCTCTTATGTATCAACGTTTGCAGAATTTGATACAAGGGACGAAGACAATGAATGACTATGCAGATGAATTCTATCAATTGATTGCAAGGAATGATATCATGGAAACCGAGGAACAGCTAACGGCTAGATATGTTGGAGGGTTACGAATACAAATTCAAGACATGGTTAATATGTTTAATCCAATGTCTATTGCTGAAGCACATCAGAAAGCTCTAGCTTGGGAGAAACAAGGGAGACGAGGAGGTGGTGTGTTTACGAGTTCCAACAACCAGAATAAGAGTGCTAGTAGCAGTGCTAATGTTTCCAAGGCAGTCAATAAACCAATTGCCAATGAAGCCGCTAAAGCAAAGGTTAATAACAGTATCAAGTGCTATAATTGTCAGGAGTTTGGCCATAAAAGTAATGAATGTACAAAGCCAAATAAGAGAGCATTAGTTGCAGAGGAATGTGAGTGTGAGGATGTGGAAGCTGAAATTGATTATTCGCATCCACCGAAGTTTGATGAAGATGAAGAAGTTGTGTCAGGAGACGAAGGGTGTAACTTGATGATGAGGAGGTCTTGTTTAACGCCAAAGCATGAGAATGATTCTAGTTGGCTGAGAAGCAATATCTTTCAGTCTACATGTACTATCTTGGGAAAGGTTTGTCAATTTGTTATTGATGCGGGAAGCCGCGATAACATTATTTCTGAAGAAGCCGTCAAAAAGTTAGGGTTGAAAATTGAAAAACACCCTAGACCTTATAAACTAGCATGGCTAAAGAAAGGTGGAGAAGTGACAGTGGGAAGACGAGCATTTGTTACATTTTCTATTGGGAAGAAGTACAAAGATGATATATGGTGTGATGTTGTCAATATGGATGTGTGTCACCTACTATTGGGAAGACCATGGCAATATGACTGAGCTATACAACATAATGGTCGCACCAACAGCTACAGTTTCATGTTCGAAGGTACTCAAATCACCTTAGTTCCTAAGAAGCGTGAACAAAGTGAAAGCAAGTCAGAAAAGAAAGTGGAACCAACTAGTCTATTATCTTCGAGAGAATTTGTTAAAGAAGTGGAAGAGAGTGCTGAATTGTTTATGTTGATTGGGTATGAAACAAGTGAAGATCTTGAAATTCCTACAGAGGTTAGACTGGTGTTAATGAATTTGAAGATGTCTTTTCTGCAGAATTACCCAAGGATTTACCGCCACTAAGGGACATACAACATCAAATTGATCTAGTGCCAGGTGTTGTTTTACCGCATAGGCCGCATTACCGTATGAGTCCGAAAGAGCATGAAGAGTTGAGGAGACAGGTTGAGGAGTTGCTTGAGCAAGGGCGTGTTCGAGAGAGTCTCAGTCCTTGTGCTGTACCAGCTCTGTTGGTGCCAACGAAAGATGGTTCGTGGAGAATGTGTACAGACAGCAGGGCACTCAACAAAATAACTGTCAGATACAGATTTCCTATGCCAAGACTTGATGATCTATTGGATCAACTTAGTGGGTCTGTAATCTTTTCTAAGATCGGCCTTAAGAGTGGTTATCATCAGATTCGCATAAGACCAGGTGATGAATGGAAGACAACATTCAAGACTCGGGAAGGATTATATGAATGGCTGGTCATGCCATTTGGTCTATCTAATGCACCAAGTACATTTATGAGGGTGATGAATCAAATTTTCAGACCTTACATCGGGAAGTTTGTTGTAGTCTACTTTGATGATATCTTGATAAATAGTGCTAGCACAGAGGAGCATGTACAACACTTGCGAAAAGTGTTAACTATTCTTCGTCAAGAACAGTTCTATGCAGCGATGAAGAAATGCGTGTTCATGACGACGAGTGTTTTATTTCTGGGTTATGTCGTGTCCAAGGAAGGGATACAAGTGGACTAGAGTAAAGTAGCCGCAATCAGAAATTGGCCACTGCCCAAAACTATAACAGAAGTCAGAAGTTTCCATGGGTTAGCTTCATTTTATCGAAGATTTATACCACACTTTAGTAGTGTGATGGCTCCTGTTACTGATTGTATGAAAGGAAAGCAGTTTTCATGGACGAAAGAGGCAGGATCTGCTTTTGAACAGATCAAGGAACTTTTAACATCAGCGCCGATTCTAGTGTTACCAGATTTTCAGTTACTATTTGAGTTACATACAGATGCGTCCAAAGTTGGAATTGGAGGAGTGTTGAGTCAGAAGGGTCGTCCAATTGCCTATTTCAGTGAAAAACTTTCAGGAGCAAAGATGAGATACAATACTTATGATGTGGAGTTTTATGCTATTGTACAAGCCGTGAAGCATTGGAGACATTACTTGTTCCACAAAGAATTTGTTTTGTATACGGATCATGAAGCATTGAAACATTTACAAGGGCAGAATAAAATTGCAGCTAGGAATGCATCGTGGATAGCTTATTTGCAGCAATTTACATTCGTCGTAAAGCACAAGTCTGGAGTAACTAATCGCGTCACCGATGCATTGAGTCGAAGGAATAATTTACTAACAACCATGCGAGTAGAGGTGATGGGTTTTGACTTACTTCCAGATTTGCTTACTTCAGATTCATATTTTTCCAAGATCCTAGACAAAGTCAAGCAAGGAAACATGGATGGATATATGTTGGTTGATGGTTTTCTATTCAAAGGAAATCAGTTGTGTATTCCAGATTGCAGTCTGCGAATGAAAATAATCAAAGAATTACATGAAGAAGGACACATGGGCCATGACCGTACTATGCAGTTGATCTCAAAGTCTTATTTTTGGCCATCAATGAGGAAGGAGGTTGAGAAGTTTGTTCAAAGGTGCCATATTTGTCAAGTTTCAAAGGGGACCGCAACAAATGCAGGTTTATATATGCCGTTGCCTATACCTACTAAACCATGGGTGGATGTTAGTATGGATTTTGTATTGGGATTGCCGAGAACACAACGTGGCAATGATTCTATCTACGTGGTGGTTGATCGGTTTTCAAAAATGGTACATTTATCGCATGCAAGAAGACGACAGATGCAATTAATGTCGCACAGTTATATTTCAGAGAGATCTATCGCCTTCATGGGTTGCCTGAATCTATTGTATCGGATAGAGACACTCGTTTTCTGAGTCATTTTTGGATGAGTCTATGGAGAATGGTCACGACAAAGCTGAAATTCAGTAGTGCTTATCATCCACAGACGGATGGAAAGACAGAAGTTGTGAATAGATCCCTAGGTATTCTATTGAGATGCCTCGTGAATGACAATTTGAAGAGTTGGGATTCCAAGCTGTGTCAAGCTGAGTTTGCACACAACCATGCGGTTAATCGTAGCACTGGGTTCAGTCCATTCTAGGTCATTTACTCAACAATGCCTAAGGGACCATTAGATTTATCTACAGTACCACAGCAGAAAGGAGTGGTCAAACGAGCTTGTGATTTTGTGAATGAATTGCAAGAGTGCCACAAGGTCATGCATGAACGATTGCTTAAGGCGAATGAGAAATATAAGCAATCCGCGGATATTAAGCGACGAAGTGTTGAGTTCAAAGAAGGAGATTTTGTATATGCAGTATTGACTAAGGATCGATTTCCTATTGGTACTTACAACAAACTGGCTGCTAGAAAGATTAGCCCTTTGGAAATCATAAAGAAGATTAATGAGAATGCTTATCAGTTAAGATTGTCGGATCATATCCATACTGCTGACGTTTTCAACATCAAACACTTGATTCCATATCATGAGAATAAGCATGTCGAAGAAGAGGAAAGTGTGAATTCGGGGTCAAATTCTTTTCAACTAGGGGAGGATGATGCAGCGCGAGATAAACGACTTACCTTAAGTCGCTTCCCTGAATCGTGCTTCCATAGGTCGCGAACGACATTGCTTAAGTCGCGAAACCCTAGGTCACGAACGAGCTTCCTTAAGTCGTGAGCAAATCCAGAATTCCTAAATCGCTCCAGCTTAGGTCGCGAACTTCCTTATGTTGCTCCAGCTTAGGTCGCGAACGAGCTGTTTCTTATGTCGCGAATTCCAGTAGGTCGCGAGCTTCCTATGTCGCGAATTCCTTAGGTCGCGAGCTTCCTTATGTCGCTGCCCAAGTTGTTATGTCGCATTTGTTAAGTCGTGTGCCGTTTGTGTTGTATTTGTTAAGTCGCATTGTTGTTATGTCGTTATTGTTCTTATGTCGTATGTTGTTAAGTCGTAAGGTGTTGTAACTTGTAACTCGTATGATGTTAATTCGTGAGTCGCATGTGTTGAGTCGTATGTGTTGTAATTTCCTATAAATAGGGGTGTGTTGTCATTTGTAAAGGAGTTGAATTTTGAATAAAATTTGTTGAGAGCTTCGTGCCTCCATTAAAATTGGAAGTTGAGTGTGATCTCCTTTCTCCATCTTTGGATATTCGAGTGCGCTCGAATCAACGACTTTGAAGCCGATTCATGGAATCTCGTGCGCGAGATCAACGTCGAAGAATCGTAGATCTTCTAACACGGTATCGTGCGCGATCAACGTGTTGAAGATAGCTAGAATCCGGTATCTCGAGAAATCAACGGATTTGGGCATTTGGGTATCATCAATTCATCAATTTATCTTGTTTCATCGATTCATTTTTCCGCAATTCGTGATTGGATCCGAGATAGATTTGACCGCTGGTTCAGATCTACTTCCGTGCTGCGTCATGAACCTTGATGACAGTCGAATCCGACTTGTGCAATCAGTTCAATATAGTCAGGTTAAAATGTCGGATAACATGATATATTTTGAAGATATTGCATCTTTAACAACAGTCTAAGTGTTTTCTAAATCAGAATACAATCCATTAGCAATATGCAACTATATCCAAACAATTGGTGTACCAACGACTTTGTGTGATCTACTGATGCATGTTCAAGATAAACGCATAGCTAGACTGATAGCTGCTAATGAAACCTTAATTCAATGTTGGAGTAATATACCATGATTAAATACATAGTAGAATGATACACTATTATATTAAAAGAATTTGAAGCAGTTTCATGTTAATGCTAAGGGTATGGCTACCATATTCACTTCACAATTTAAATTTTATTTCTGTTTAAACAATGCTTATTCAGCCCCTACCCATAAGGCATGAGATAAAATCATACTAATGTTAACATATTGTGCCTACAATAATGAAACAGCTATTCCAAAATACATTAAACAAATGCAACTAAATGTCGTTGCTATCATAATTACGATATATCTTGATGGCCACACATCTTTAACTACTCTACATAAGAAAATTAGACTTCAGTTGTACATAATGATCCTCATTGGTGGAAAAGCATTCAAGACATGGACATGGGCTGTTGAACTTTGATGCTGTTGCTGCTCTTTACTGAAAGGTATGGGAGTTGGAAAGTTCAGTAGAATATGTTGCCAAAGTGTGGCGGAGCTTCACTACCTAGGCTGTTACATATCCATTTAAATGTATAAGGATTACATGTTGTGGAAAAAAAATCAAGCAGTTGTACACTAACAGTTGGAAAAAACATGTCAAAAAGCATGTTGTTATAAACGCAACATGTGATAATTAGTCAAGTCCATGTAATAGCAGGAAAAAGTTTACAAACTGAATCATGAGAAGAAACTTAAAAGCCATATATTAAAAGCCATTTAAAGCCTTTAAGTCAAATTGTAATTTGACCGATACGTAAAGTATCTAAATTTTGTAAACATGCAAGGAAAACATGTAAGAAAATCAATTATATGTCAGTTTGACGCAGCATAAATTAGGTGGAATAGACTAAAATGGCAAATTTATAGGTCTCCAATTGTAAAGCAAGCATACACAATCCTAAAGTCAGCTGCAATAATTGTAAATCAACATGTAAAATGAACATCACACTACTAGAAAGGCTTCCTATAGCGGCGGAGCTTAGCGACGGCTAGCGACGGCTAAAAAACGCGGCCGTCGCTATACGCAATATACAGATCTGGCCGAGAGCAGCAGCTTCTTCATTTCCTCCCCCCCAAATTCCTTCCTCCTTCCCCCCTCCGTCGCCCTCCGTCACCGTAGCCGCCACCCCAGCCTTCAACGCCTTCAAATCACCCAAATTTAGGTCGGTATGCTTCTAATCTCTTGTTTGAATGTAAATTTGATGTTTTTAGGTTTAGTTTAAATCCTAATTCAATTATGATTTGTTGTAAGATTGAGATTTGTTGTTAAATTGGATATTAGTAGTGTTGTTAAATTAGGTATTAGTAGTGTTGTATGTTGATTTGGTAAATTAATTAGTTTATTATCATGAACTTGAATTAATTAGTATTACATTAATTAGTTTATCATGATCAAGTTGAATAAATGGTTGATGTAGATGATTAATGTTGGCGATTAACATGGTTAGTTGTTTTAGGTGAAAAAATAGTGTATATTAATGATTAACTTGGTTATTGATAAATTTACATGAAAGTATTTCATAGTTTATGAAATTGATAAATTACAAATTTAAGTTGTTAAAATCTAAATTCTGCAAATATGAGTATTACAAATTACAGTATTGTACAAAAATAAAGTTTATATAGTATTGTACAAATTTAAGTTTGATAAATTACAAATTACAGTATTGTACAAAAATAAAGTTTATACAAAAAATTAAAAAATGAATATGAGAACATTAAAAATTCTACAAATATCTATTTTTTTTTTAAAAAATTAGGAAATGACTTTAAAAACAACTGATATTGTACTAAAATCTATTTTGTAAAGAAATTAAGAAATGAATATAACAACAACAAAGATTACGCTAAAATCTATGTCGTAAAAAAATAAAGAAATGAATATTGAACTAAAATTTAAATATACAAATTTACTAAATAAAATTTAAATAGTTGAAACATTGTCAAAATTTGAAAAGAACAACAATATTTGATAAAATTTTAAAAAATTTAAATTGTTGAACCGTTTAATCTGAAATGATTTATAAAATGTAATTACATTATTGTGTTTGTAATGGGAGGATGACTGACCACTGAAGTGAAAACCAAAATACTAAAAAATTAAAAAATAAAGTGAAGTTTTTATTTTGAATTTTCTGCAACGGTGAACTGTTTACAATGGAGAATGGTTGAAAATTAATGATTTAAACTGTCTAACATACATTTTCAAATCAGGAAAAATGTTCAATTATTTTCTCGACCGTACTTGGATATATGAAGTCAGAACTGGAAAGAAGGGATCAATAAAGCAACATTTCTACAACGGTGTACACGAATTTATTAGATTTGCTAAATCTAATAACCGAAACAACACAGAAATTCGTTGCCCGTGTAGTAAGTGCCAACATTTGAAGCATTGGAAACCGGATATAGTTGAAGTACATTTATATCAATATGGTTTCGTGCCTGATTATTATTTCTGGGATCGTCATGGAGAACTTGTTGAACCTACACCTAATACTGAACTATTAGAGGACGGTAATATGATGACGAATCCGATAGAAAATATGGTGGATGATGCAGCACGATCAATATTTCCTACAACTGAAGCTGTCGATGAAGACGAAAATGTCGAAGAAGAACCAACTGCGGGAGCTAAAAAATATACGATTTGTTGGATTCTGCTAAGAGGCCGTTGTGGGACGGATGTAATAGCGGAACCGAACTTTCAGTAACCGTCGAATACATAACTATGAAATCAAAATTCAACCTTACGGAAGCTGCATTTACAGCAGTTGTACAAGCTGCAAAACGACACATGCCATCCAATAATCTGATGTGCGATAGTCATTATAAAGTAAAAAAATTAATGTCCGCTTTCGGTCTACCGTACGAGAAGATAGATGCATGTGTGAAAGGTTGCATGTTGTATTGGAAAGACGACCTCAGAAAATTCAAAATATGTAACGAAGAAAGAAACAAACCAAGAAAGAAGAAAGGGAAAGAAGTCCCCTACAAGAGAATGCATTATTTACCCATCACTCCCAGACTTCAAAGATTATATGCATCTTCTGCTACGGCCTGTCATATGCGATGGCATAGTATGAGAACAGCGGAAGAAGGAACTTTGATACATCCATCCGACGGAGAAGCATGGAAACATTTCGATAAGACTTATCCCGCATTTGCTGCGGAAAGCCGTAATGTCAGACTTGGTTTATGTACGGATGGATTTTCACCATTTTCACAGTTTGGTAGTAAATATTCATCCTGGTCAATTATCGTTACTCCGTATAATTTACCTTCATGGATGTGTATGAAGACACCATATATGTTTCTCACCACTGTCGTTCCCGACCCTCATGATCCAATCCATGGAATTGATGTTTATTTACAACCATTGATCGAAGAGTTGAAGAAACTGTGGTATGAAGGAGTCGAAACTTACGATGTATCAAGGAAATTTTTTTTTCGTATGTTCGCTTCTTTGTTATGGACTATTAATGATTTTCCTGCATACGGGATGCCTGGAGAGGACGGCAGCGATGGCGAGGAGTAGGTATGTTTGTTTGCTCGTGTTATAGTTTGGTATATACACATTTTGGTTGGTTTGGTGTATATATATTTCAGGATATTATGTACATATTTTGATAACTTCTAGTTGATGGATTTGGTTGGTTATTATGTATATATATGTCGGGATATTATGTAGAAATTTCGGGTTACTATGTACATATTCTGGTTAATGGATTTGGTTGGATTTGAAAATGAGATTTGGTTGGATTTTATATTGTTTGAATGTATAGTGGTGTTATATGATGGATATATGATGGCTATAGTTGATGAATATAGTGTATATTGACTGTGATGATGTTATTTGATGGTTGTTGTTTGAAGTGTGTATGGGCTGTGCAAGCTCAAAAATTTTGCTTCAGATTAGCGACGGCCTGTAGGTTGCCAGATAGCGACGGCTAGCGACGCCTAATTTGCAAAAAATTTGTGTCGCTTAGCGACGCGTAGTGACGCCATTTAGTCGTTGGAAAATTTCCACGTGGCACATTTGCAGTCGTGAGCCGTCGCTATTTTGGTGACGGAGTCGTCGCTAAAGCCGTCTCCATACTGTTGGGCGACGAGGCAAATAGCGACGGCCGGCGACGGCTAGCGACCGCCGGCGACAGCTAAAAGCCGTCGCTATCTGCTGCCGTCCTTGTAGTGTCAAGCAAACTAAAGTATAGATTATTCCTAAAATAATACAAATTGGAATAGCTGTTTTTTAAACCAAAATTATTACAATTGTAAATCAACATGCAAACTGAACATCAAGCAAACTGTCTTTAATTTTAAACCAAAATATACAGATTATTCCTAAAATAATACAAATTATTAATAGCCAAATACAAATTGGAAACTAATATTTTTAATGTAAAATAGTAGAAATTTGATGTTTTTCTTTAAAACTCAAATATGTAAAACTATAAAACACTTTGAATTTAAATTCACTTTGTAAAATGTTAAAACTCTTTTTAAGCTTTTAAATCAACAATTATACTGTAAAATACAAATTGAATATGAAATATAAAGTTTGATAAATACATGTAATAAAATTTTGAGATATATAAATTTAAAATAACAACCGAGAAATTTGAGCGAAAGAAAAGTAACAAATTAATCCAAGATAAACATAAATCTAATAATCTAAACAAAAATACTAAAAATAGTTTGGAAAAATTCGACAATTATACACTCAAAGTAAATGCTCATTACAACAAAATACTCTGCAATTAATAATATATGTACACATGTCTTATTATAAAAGACATGTACACATGTATTTGAGAAGTCATTGCTCATTTAAGTTAAATTCTCAAATTTTTTCCTAAGAATTTTTTCCTAAGAGTTGAAAATTTTAGAATTGAAAACCCATAACCAAATTATTTTTATAATTAAAACAAATCAAAAAATATTAGTGTAGGCATAATAGTGTATGACAAAATGGTGGAAGTCATAGGTGAATCTTTGCACTCAAACCTGATATTGTCCACTTTTAAAAAAATGAACCAAGTTTATATATGGGATTAACTATTACTTCAAATAAATTAATCATTTTTTGATATATGATATTCATAGTGTTTAACATTTTGTACCAATGCACAGAGTTTTTCGCCAATAATATAAAATGTTGCATGTCATGGTGATTTAAGATCATGAGAACTAAAGACAGTCATAAAGTTTTAAACCAATGCACAAAATGGAGATACCAAAAAATAAACCTTAAGTACATATTTAAAACTAAATGACAATAGCCTTACAATCTACATAAATTAAAAGGTTCATCATAATCACTGTTAGGAATTTTCCGGGATCACTACACAATTAAATTTAGAAAAGAAAATAGTGAAGAAAGCAAACAAAAATGGTTCTCCAAAAACAAAAACTTTTATTGATTCAACCAAGAAAATACAAAAGTGACCTAAAATTGAGAAGAAATTTCAACCCCGAACATCCAATAAAATTCACTTTTCCCACCCACATCTTATGAACCCTAGACATGTCTATTTATAATAGACTTCATAAAATATCTTTTTTAAAAAGCCATTGAATACTTTCATAAGTCTTTCCCATGTAGATAATTTGTTGCCTTCTCTAAACTAATCACCCTACCAAATACACAAAATCTCTAAAAGGTGCAATTAACCACACTCCAAAATCTATCAAATCTATAAAATAGGCAAATGAATTTGAGTCATAATCCTACATAGACTCAAATATCTCCAAGATCAACTTAAATATGGAATATTATATCATCAAAATCTAACAATCTCAAAATTTGTTAGGTCCAAAGCATATATTATATGCATGGAGAAAATGAGATAAAGTTCACAATATATGAAACCTAAAACATTTCAGTTTAACACAAAAAATTGTTGGATTATAAGTTAAAAGTTAAAACCATCCAAAAATATCCCTTATTAACATAGTACATCCAAATTGCAGTTAGCAAAAGTCAAATATTGTTAAATATATAAAGGTTCATAACATCTCGGGGCTTAATAAAAATAGAAGTGGAAAGACCTGAACTGCAAGTGAAGTTGAAAATATCAGAGGTGGTTTGAAATTGAAAGCATGCACAATTGAAGGCAGAGAGGAATGAAACAAATAGGTACTAAGAAAGAGACTTACAAAAATAAGAAGCAAAAAAAGTGAATCAAAAGAAGAATTGGAAATGAGTACAAAGAGTTTACTTATCTATCATTTGCTTTTGTTCCTTTGTTTGGAAATCAATACGGATTGAATACACTTGTGAATGCAGTGTTGTCTATAGTAATCACTGCATTCAACTCTTTGATTCCTGCTCCTGTCTCTTATAATAAATTGTTATCATAGAATGTTTGTACAGTTGCAATATATTTGAATGGAATTATAGTTACCTTGTTCTTTGTAGTCAAATTTCCATCACTGAATGGTTGAGAAGGAACTGTCCATTTATTACAATTTTCAAATCCATTCCTAAGGTTGAAAATACCAAACTGAAACTATTTGTAAACTAAAGGTAATAGCTACACTCTACAACACATAGTTTATTGCTACATAAATGCAGGATGTTATGACTTCTATTTTTTTAAAGATTTGTTACATTAGCATTGATAGACATCATAAATATACCCTAATTAAAGTGTAAAAGTAATTCTTTGGTATAGAGGAGAAGCATTGAAAGCCATGTACTTTACGGATTGAAAATTTCATTATGTTTCGTGAGGATAAAAAGCATATTTTAGAATTATAGCTTTGGAAGTTTCATTATTTATATAAAGCTATGTAAATATTTCACACTCCAAATTGACATAAGAAAACATACACTACTAGAAAAAGGCTTAAAACCGGCAGCATGGGGCGACGGCTTCCGACGGCAAATTTCTGACGGTTTCCGACGGGCCGTCGACGGCCGTCGGAAATTTGCGATTATACCTCCAGCCGAGAGCCATCTTCCTCCTCCTCTTCATACGAAAATCCCCCCAAAAAACCCCCAAATTCAACCTCCAAACTTCCAATCCCTAATTTCTAGCTTCCGGATCTTCCAAGGCTCCCTAATCAACCTCCGTTACTCTTAATCTCAGGTATAATCTTTTATTTTTGTGAAAAATTCAGTTTTTACCCTAATTCTAGATTTGCATAAATTGATAAATTAGGACGAATTAGTGATTGCAATTGTTTCCAATAGCGTAATAACAGTTTATAGCATCACATGGTATACCGATTTCATCTTTTATCGTGAAATTGTGAAAAATACGTATAATTTGTCGTTGTTCATGTATATGTAAATTGTTGTGTATGCCTTGACTCGACGATTGTATACGTTATTTGGAATAAGATAAATTGATTGAATGAACTAGGAGTATTATATTGTGCGCGTATTTACTTATGAAACAAAAAAAATGCATTACTCTAAATTATATTGTGTGTATTGAAAAATGACAAAAATGTTAAAACAGCCTTAAGTTGATGTAATACGTTGAATAAATGTGTTAAATTAATATATATTTTTGTAAATGTGAACATTGAGTAAAACTGTATTTTTTTGTAAAATGCGCGCATGTAACTGACAAATGTCCCTTAGAGAGTTTTTGGCCCCGTCTGACGAGTGTTGTACATGATCGTTGTATAAATAGTCGTTCTTTTTGAAAAACGACCATTTATATTCATCTGGTACAATGTTTATCGGATTTATCCCTGTATTGGACAAGTTATGAACACAGTAAGCATTTATATTTTGTATACTACTTCGTCTCAAACGGTTCATAAAATTTCGGCCTAACTTTTCTTTTTTGTTTCCTGCGTACACGCATTTGTGTACAATGCAGGGAACAAAAGGGAAATGCTGCCGAAATTTTGTTGAATCGTTTGAGACGAAGTAATATACGAAATGTAAATGCTTACTGTGTTTGTAATGGGAAGTAGGATGCCTGACCAATGAAGAAAAAAAATTATATATAATTTTAAATCGTTACGTTAAAAAAATAAAATGTGCCCTATTTGAAAATATTTTTAAATTTGTGACGCTGTTCTTTAAATTCAAAATATTATACGACCATGAAAATAATCTTTTTCGAATTTGTATTCTTCAAAATAAATATTAAATTTTGAACTTCTCATTTTGTCAAATAGGAAAAATGATTGAGTATTTTGTTGATCGGAGGAGATGGATGTACTAAAGAAAATGACTGAGGGGCTCAATAAAAGAAGATTTTTATAATGGTATAAACGTATTTGTTGAATTCGCTTTAAGTAATAACGGAAACGATCCAGAAATTCGTTGTCCGTGTAGTAGGTGTAGACATTTGAAGTATTTGTTACCAGATGTTGTGAAAGTTCATTTGTGCAAACACGGTTTCGCATCCGAATATTATGTTTGGGATCGGCATGGAGAAGTTGTAGCAAATACTTCTGTAGAGTCTGAAAGTGTCCTTGACGAAATAGTTTCAACGACCCGTATAGAAAATATGGTCGAAGATGCAGCACAATCAATGTTTCCTATGGTTGAAGTTGACAACGATGATGGAAATGTTGAAGAACCAAATATTGAAGCTAAAAAAATTTATGATTTACTAGATGCAGCTAAGA
Organism: Allium fistulosum; assembly: GCA_030737815.1. Lineage (NCBI taxonomy): Eukaryota > Viridiplantae > Streptophyta > Magnoliopsida > Asparagales > Amaryllidaceae > Allium > Allium fistulosum. The sequence continues at coordinate 1,282,601,210 of CM060903.1, read as the reverse complement.
AACCTATTTGGGATGGTTGTAAAAGCGGCACTCAGCTGTCAGTAATCGCAGAATACATTGCGATGAAGTCAAAATACAACATCACTGAAGCTGGGTTTACGGCTGTTGTACAAGCTGCAAAAAGACATATGCCGCCCGATAATCAAATGTGTGAAAATCACTACGAAGTTAAAAAACTTATGTCGGCTTTTGGTTTACCGTATCAGAAAATAGATACATGTTTAAAAGGATGCATGTTGTTTTGAAAAGAAGACGCAAACCTTAGAAATTGTAAAGTTTGTAACCAGGAGAGATACAAACCAAGAAAAAAGAAGGGGAAGGAAGTTCCATACAAGCGTATGCACTACTTACCCATAACTCCAAGACTTCAAAGATTATATGCATCTTCTGTAACTGCGTCTAATATGAGGTGGCATAGTGTGAGAACAGAGGAAGAGGGTACGTTGACACATCCGGCCGATGGAGAAGCATGGAAGCATTTCGATAAAACGTATCCAAATTTTGCAGCGGAGAGTCGAAATGTTAGATTAGGATTATGTACGGACGGTTTTTCTCCATTTTCTCAATTTGGTTCTAAATATTCATCCTGGCCCATTATCGTCACACCGTATAATTTACCTCCATGGATGTGTATGAAAACGCAATATATGTTTCTTACTATTGTCGTTCCTGGCCCCGACGATCCGACACAAGGAATAGATGTATATTTACAACCGTTGATTGAGGAGTTAAAAATACTGTGGAACGAAGGAGTAGAAACATACGATGTGTCCAAGAAGAAAAATTTTCGTATGTTTGCTTCTTTGTTGTGGACTATAAGTGATTTTCCTGCCTATGCAATGCTTTCGGGATGGAGTACTGCCGGTCGTCTAGCATGTCCATATTGCATGGATGAAACACGAGCGCTTTCTTTACCTCATGGTAAGAAAATTTCATGGTTTGACTGTCATCGATATTTTCTCCATGTAAATCATCCCTTCAGAGGAGACAAGAAATTTTTTTTAGCTAATAGAGTAGAAACCAGACAACCACCGACGATATGGTCAAGCGAAGACATATATGAACTTGTTAAGGACTATCCAAAAATATATGAAACGGGCGAGCAAACAGAAATTCAAGGCAAATCAGTTGTTCATAACTGGTGCAAACAAATTATTTTTTGGGAGTTGCCGTATTGGAAACATCTTCTGCTTCGCCATAACATAGATGTGATGCACAATGAGAAAAATGTATTTGATAATGTTTTTAACACAATTTTGAATGTGAAAGGGAAGACGAAGGATGATTTGAAATCAAGACGTGATATAGAAGAATTATGCAAACGTCCTGAGCTTCATATGAAACCAAATGACAGTAAAAAACCCAAAGCATGTTACGAATTAGATAATAATCAAGTTAAAACTGTGTTAAAATGGGTGGAAGGGTTAAGATTTCCTGATGGGATATCATCAAATCTTCGTAGATGTGTTGACTTTAAAAATGGTAGATTGAGCGGAATGAAAAGTCACGACTGTCACATAATGATGGAAAATTTATTTCCCGTAATGTTCAAAGAACTACTGCCGTTAAAAGTTTGGAAGCTAGTAATGGAGCTTAGTATGTTTTACAAAGAGCTTTGTTCGACTACTTTAAAAGTGCAACGTTTACGTAAACTTGAAGTGGACATTCCTATATTGCTTTGCAAATTAGAGAAAATATTTCCGCCAGGTTTTTTTAATGTGATGGAACATTTACCTGTTCATCTCCCAGCTGAAGCACGACTTCGAGGTCCTGTCCAATATGGATGGATGTATCCATTTGAGAGGTATGTAATATGTTATAACGTAATTTAATTGCATTTGAAAGATGAAGTTAATATAAATTAATTTTGCATAGATATTTGAATCATTTGAAGAAAAAAGTGAGGCAAAAAGCATGAGTTGAAGGTTCGATATGTAAATCTTACATCGAAGAAGAAGCTTCGTTCTTTTTCTCTCACTATTTCAGTGACCATGTAAATATTTCATTTCAAAGTGTTCCTCGTAATGACGAAGGCGACGAGCAAGAGTCCTCTCAAACAATGTTATCTATTTTTAGATAATATGGTCGGCCTTCTGGAAAATGTGTAGAAATATGGTTAGACGATAGAGATCTTCATGTAGCACACACTTATATTCTTCTAAATTGTGCCGAGGTTGCACCGTTTGTTAGGTAATCTGAAATAATAATTTGTGTTTTATTCTTTTCTATAATGCATGCGCGTGTATAACCTAATGTAATAATTTGTTTATATAAACAGTGTTTATGAACGTGAACGTCCGAACGGAGATCTTAGTAAAGAATTTTCCGGTTGGTTTTCAAATTACGTTTATGAGCCGAGAAATTGTGTTGTTGACGAAGGGTTGAAACATCTAGCGATGAGACCAAAAAGAGTGGTCAAGACATATCCAATATATTTCGTCAATGGATATAAATTTAACACCAAAGAATACGGTGCAGAAAAATTAACAAATAATACTGGTGTATTTGTTAAAGGTAGTGACGATCCAGAAAATCATTTAAATGATTTTTATGGCGTTCTGACACAAATTTTGCAACTGACATATTTCTCACGACCCGCGGAGGAGGTGTTTCTATTTAAATGCAATTGGTTTAGCAATGTTCCATGTTCTGGAATTAATGTGCACAAGGATTATAATCTTATCGAAATAAAGCATACATCGCACTATCACAAGTATGATCCTTTTGTACTAGCCAAACAAGCATTGCAAGTTTATTACGCTCCTTATCCGTCTCTAAAAAGAGATAAAGCAGATTGGTCTGCAGTTTTTAAAACAAAGGCCAGATTCACATTTGATGGGAAGAATATTCCGGATGAACAAGCTTATCAGGCAGATCTTAAGCAAAATAACGAAATAATAATTACAGACGATTATACAGATTTTGGTCCTTTGATCGATGAAACAAATGTTTTGGTAGAAGCGTTTGACAGTGCGGAAGAAAATATCGTCGAAAACGAGACCGAATCTGAATCAGAAGACGATGATGACTGATATAAATCTGATTCTGTTTTTTGCAATTGATGTAACTATGTTGAATTCTTGATGTATTATGAAATTGATGTAACTATATGAAACCAAATCCGTTTACTATTTTTTGCATGTTTTATGTTATTTCCATTTGTCATTTATTTAGCAATTTTTATTGAAAATGCAATGAACTCTGCTTATCGTTGGAATAGTACACCCATTATGAATCAGGTATAACACACTTCCATTTCTATTTCCATTTCAGTTATTAATTAAGCAATTTATACCGTTGATGTCATTTTCATATGAAATATATTAATTATCATGTTTTTATTCTCTTATATAATGATGTGTATATGTCACAGGTTTATCAATATGTCATGTAGAGGTAGGAGCTCTTCTCGATCGTCAGGAGGCGATGGCATTGGCCCATCGCAAGAGCCACAGCGTGCAGTTGTATCGTTAGTCCCTAGAGTAGATGGGTAAGAATTAAATTTTATTCAGCATCTTATTTTTTCTATGATATACGTACGTACTTATCTATATCGTACTTAAAAACAGGGAGTTCGATCTACTTCCTTCTAAGGTTGTGTTGGACGTCTCTAGAGCTTCTTATCGCAGTAGGATGAGTGCCTGCTGGCCGAAGTGGGATAACATCCCTCCTCACATCATAGAGTGCATATGGCAGGATGTCCTAGTATGCATATTTTTCTGTTTTCCATTTTTAATTCGTTTTTGTCGTTTTTTTACTGTTTATATCGTTTAAAGTGTAATTTTTTTTTTAACACAGGCTGAGATAGACATCCAGACAGATGATATGATGCTCGCACGAGCATACTAGATGAAGAAGATGCGCAAGAACTACAGGGATACGATATCTGAGATTAAGAAATCTGGTAAGAAACCACGGTGGATGGGAGAGAGCGTGTGGCAAGCTTGGTTGAGATACTGGGAGACGGACGAGGCGAAGGCAAGTATACTAATTTTTTTTGAATTATTAATTTGACGTGATCGAAAATTAACGTATAAAATTTTGAATGTACAGGCAGAGTCGGATAGAAACTCTGCAAATAAAAATAAGAATCCCGTCACTCATCGCGGAGGATCGAAGTCGTTTCAGCAGTATCGGCAAGAGTTGGTAAATTTACTGAATAATAAATGTAAATAGTTTATACTATATGATTTTAAATGTATAATAATTGTATGTAACAATCAACTTCAGGAAGCCGAGTCACATGGTCCTGTCAGCTAATGGACGTGTTCACCCGTACGCATGCTGTCGAGCATGTTAATCCAGACGGGACTGTTCCGTACACATGGCAGGACGATAAATCCAGCAAAAGCCATGTAAGCATATTTTATTTTATTCATTATTAGTAATTGTTTTAATTGTTAAACTATGATGACATAAGATATGATATTATTAATTTGTTAATGCAGGAGAAGTTTATGGAGCAGCGGCAGAAACTCCTTGTTGACACGGGTCGAGATCAGCTGACGACCAATGAGGAAGACGTTATTTTTGAGTCCGTTATGGATCCAGCAGAGCATGGTCGACGATACGGATTTGGCAATTTAGTGGTAAATAATTTACTTTTTCTTAAAATATGATATTTTCACTTTTTCAAAACAATAAACTTGGATTTTATTTATTTTTCAATTATTGCAGTCTAGTAGTCAGAGTAGGGGACGGCGGAGTAGACATCAAAGCGATCTTGAAGATATAGAAGAATTGCATACTAGAGTTGCCCAGTTGGAGGAGCAGAACCGCCAACAAGCCATGCACACCGCACAGTTGTTAGAGTACATGCAGCAGCAGCAGGGTGGTGGTCACTTTCCTTCCTCGACTGGCTCTGGATCTGCAGGAGATTGATTCATTACTTGCTTTCTTGTTCGTTCAGGTATGTTTTGTTTTAACTTAGAATGATTTGATAGACGTCGTAGGTAATTGTTGATTTATGTATAATTATGTTTGACACATTTGGTTCTATGGTAGTATGAGAACGTGTATGAGAATATTGATGAATTTGTGTATTAACAACATGGTAGAACAGTTATTGTTAGGATTATGTTAATGTTGGAATGGTTATTTATATTTTGATGTAATTTTATTTATTTGTGTGTTTATTAAATATTTTGTGGTTTGGGTTTGAATATTTGGTTGGACTATTGTATATTGGATTGTGCAGTATTAATATTCTAATGTTTGGAAGAGAAATGTGGTTGGAAGGCTAAATGTGAAGCAAATGTAAAAAAACAGCAGATTTCCAACGGCTTCCGACGGCTTATTGGTCAAAATTCCCGTCGATTTTCGACGGATAACAACGGCCTGTTTCAGACGATTTCCGACGGATTCCGATGGATTCCGACACCCGTCGGTATCCGTCGGAAACCGTCTGGATCCGTCGGGAATGTATACGGCAGCGTCCGTCGGAAGCCGTCGGAAATACTGCTTCCCGACAACGCCATTTCCGACGGCAATTTCCGACGGCGGCCGACGGGTTCCGACGGCCGCCGACGGCTTTTGGCCGTCGGAAAACGTGTTTCCCCTTGTAGTTAGTGTAAGAGTTATATATTTGATTAGTATAAATAAAGGAATACTAAGAAATAAATTTTGAAGTTCATTTTTGAAAACAACTAAAAGCACAAATTTTGAAACTAACCAGGAAAGATGAATATTTTCATAACCATAAATTAAAAAATATACAGAGCAATCCTAAAGACATAAATTTTAATATTAGAAGCAAAACATTTTAAAACTATATTGTTAAAGAGCAATATATCAAATTATAAAGCCTCATTGGCTTAAGTCTAACTTATAAAACTTAAAGCTCTTTATAAGCTTTTAAATCACTACATAAAATGAAAGTTTTAAATTTAACATGGAATAGAAATTTGGAAAATATGGTTTGTACAAAAATTCAAACATTGTCTGCAGAGCTATGGACCTTTAATTACTAAAAACCAAATAATTTATTGCCCCAATTGATCAAGTCATAATTCGTCATTCAACGCTCTATAATGTATTATTTATATTGTGATTAAAAATATTGCTAACATTCAAAGCTTCATGCATGCATTTATTTGGTAGAACATAGTTTTATTTCTTTTGATAACTAAAAGTCTCTTCAGTTTCTCACAAAATACAAACTACTATAATATATCATGTCGCGGTGGATAATAATATGTAATTTTAGGAAACCAGGTAATTTAATATCAAATTAGGTAGAAAAAATACTGACCACTGAAACTCCCTTCAATTGATCATAGGTTCAAATAAAAACTACAGTAATTATTATGAGCAGGGATAATAACTGGTAATTTTAGGAAATGGACTGTAATGACCCACCATTAAACAAAGACATTTGCTTAAATGATAGATAGTTATTTCGGGTAATAATGGAATCAATCACAGAAAACAGACACAGAAATAAATACAACTCAGAATCTCACAGCGGAAATTAAATAAGTATATAAATAAAACATGAATCTCCAAATAAGTTTACATTTATTCTCACACTAAACAATTGGGAATGAAATGACATAGCTAAAAACACTAAACTAATGGAAACAACAGAAATAGAACGGAGTCTCCAGCAATGCCTTCGTCTCCACACAAGCTCTCCAAACTGGAACTACTCAGGCTGACCCGAGAATAATGAAAAACACAATACTCGAGTCAGAACTAATATCCTCGTGTAAATCAATAAATCAATGCAAAGTAACTTTGGAGACGTTACGGGATTTTCCTTCTCCTAAGGATCCGTTAAACTATTTATATATAATAGTATACGGTATAATAAATAATGTCTATCAGTAAAATAAATATCATAATATCATTAAGGCTTTACCTTGATCCACCTTAACACATCTTTTTAGGTACAAAACCAAAGTCGTAATGGGCTCGCATAAGGATAAATATGACAAGGCATGTGAGACAATGCCCAAAGTAAGATTCTACCTGTTTACCCTTTCTGGCTGGTCGCAACCCATCATAGCCGACCGCGACAATCAATCCGAACAAAAGGTGCACCCATCGAGTCAAAAACCACAATAGTAATACGAGTGATAACGTCGCCAGAGATAGCTAACCTTATTGGCCAGACATAGGCTCATGTTTTAGTCATAAAAATTATGACACAAGTGTCAAGGCTATCCATCATCATTCTCTTACTTCATTCCAATAAACGTCGCCAATTCAACCACTACATTCTGGATATCATCCACCGCGTACACGGTTGTCAAAGTGATTCCAATATTGACAGAGAGTATGCCAATAAGAGGCCCCGGTCTCTTTAACAACCAAACTTCGTTTTACACACCGGTTGGTTCTTTTATATTTCGAAAACAGTTCGTACTTGTTATCAAAATATCATATTCGCTTCAAAATCAAATCCATTTCGAAATCATCATATTCGCTTCACAAATCATATCTTACTTCAAAATATTAATTCAATTCGATATATCTATTTTACTTCAAAACTTGATTCAAATTACAATTTTGGATATAATTCACTTTAACCCAATTCGCCTTTAAATCCAAGATTTAAATATAAACATTCCACCCTTTTACCAGTTTGAATTTTTTGAAAATATTTTAAATAGTTTTAAAATAATTAAATAGTTAAAATAGTTTAATAGAAATAGTTTGAGTATTAAAAATGATTATATAATAAAATAGTTTGGAAAATCAAAATAATTTAAATATTTAAGGAATATAAATTTTAAACCGTTTATACTAAAATAATTCATTTAAAAATAGTTTCAAAGTCAAACGGTTCACTTTCCAAATTTTCCAATTCAAATCAGATCCCATTTCCAATTCGATTAAATTAATTCAATTCCAATTTCAAGTCGAATTTTTCTTCGATTCCAAATTAATTTAAATTCCAATCCCAAATTAATTTCAATTCCCATTCCAAATTAATTTCACTTCCAATTTCAAATTCCAATTCCAAATTAATTTCAACTCTAATTCCAAATTAATTTAAATTTCAATTTCAAATTAATTTCAACTCTAATTCCAAATTATAAACCATTTCAATTTATATCAATTCCGAGTTCGATTTCCAAAATATCGATCTAAAACGCTTAAATCAAATTTTCCTTCAATATCCAATTTAAAAACCAAATCTTCAAATATAATTAAATTCCAATCTCAATTTTGGAATATCGTTTTATATCATTTTTACTTAGCAATATTCAAAATTCGAATAAAAGTACAATCTTTTAAAACAAATCAATTTCTTAAATTCACATCATATTCCGGTTATGACTTGAAAATCTCAAGTTCGATTAATTAAAGAATTCCTGTTTCAAATTTAAATTTCGACATTCCGTATTCCAATTCGAAAATAATTCGATTTTTATTTCTTAAACCCAAATCATTTAAATAATTTCAAATCAAAATTTTAAAATCATTTAATTTAACCAATCCGGTGTCCGTATATAATTCTCTATCCTATGGCCAAATGAATCGGTTATTCCAAATTAATTCAGGGATGAATATATATCATATCAATCCAAAATAAATGCCATTGGTATATATCATTTCAACCTATTTCTTAATTTATTCGAAATAATTCAATTTACAGTTTTATATATTGTAAATAATATTCAGGATCATAGCATGATATATCAAAATAAATAAACATCCAAATATCAACCAATAGCATCCATCACAACAAATCATCCAAACGGTCAATAAAATTCACAACAATTTCATAGTTATAAATATCAGGTATTTTACTGGCAACTAAATTCCAATTCAATTTAACTATCAATTCAAATTCTATCAATTGATTCAGATGTCAATTTAAATGTCAATTAAACTTATTAATAAATTTCAAACCTTTCCAATATCACAAGTTCAATATATATACAGTCATGTCCAAATATCGATGGGAAAAATTTTCATCAAAATATAACATACTAGGTATCGATAACATGGTGAAACGTGGCATATCCAATTTAATTTTTTCTACACTTGTGTACATACATATGACGTGTATATCATGTCAACATGTGCACATATCATTCAATAATTCATCATACAAATATATATCAATTTAAATTAACAACGAACATATAAAAGTGACAATTTCAACTTTTATTAACTTACGTAACGATATTAGTTAAATGTGAATATTGAATATGCGAGTATATGATTTTTGTTTGATGATAATAAACATATATATATTCATTTAAATGTATATGTTGATGTACTATTTTATTTTTCACATAATTAATTAATATTTGCTGAATATATTAAATAATACAGAATTTAAATTCAAACAGATATTTTATTCAAACAAATATTTTATTACAATTTTGAATAGTACAAATTTGAGCTCTCACTATATATATACAAATTTCAATTACATCACAATTTCAATTACATCATAATTTATCATTTACATTAGCACCTCACTACATATCACTCATTCACTCGTATTTATCTTCAACTCCATTCCACATTGAATCCAGCATCTGAGTGATCTGCAAAATAAACACTGAAGCAGTAAAATTGAAAAAGAAATATTTTGCAGTGTAAAATAAAATGTGTATTTTTGAAAATATTATTTTCCTAGGTTATTTGGGTTGTTCATCATCATTTAATTTTGAATTCATCAAACACGAACAACTTGTGACATGCATAGTGTATCACTGTATATGCCACAAGGCCGTGCACACCGATATACACTTGATAAATCTACAGGGACAGGTGAGCACAAGGTCAAACCCAAATCAAAAGCCGAGTTCAACTCAAGTGAAATAAATATTAAGTCACAATATCAGCACAAGGTCAAACCCGAGCTTTATGCTGGATTCAACACAAGTGCAAATTCAAATGAAATGGTCAAGGCACATAAATCAAGCCTCGACCAAAGTTCAAGTCGTGCACATGAAAACAGAGGCTAGACAGTCCAACCAGACCAAATTGAAACAACAACGAAGCATGGTAAAACTAGACTACACAATGAACACAAGTGACATGATGCAATACAGTTGAATACAAAAGAATATATATATATATATATATATATATATATATATATATATATATGCAAACTAGCTCAAAGCATTAACTCGAAATAACTCAAGATCAGATACAATGCATCAAGTGAAGCAAAAGTCAGGTGAACCATGAAGAACACAAGACTGGCAACAAAATGCTCCAAGTCAGACTCAAGTACAATATGTACAAAGTCAATGCAACAGTAGTGAACATGCATATGACTCAAGACCACAATGCAAACTCAAGTGAAGTTAGTGCATATATGTGTAACAGTTCAGAGCTTCAGCTACAAACCAAATTCAAATGAAATAGTCAAGACTGCATATGACCACAATGCAACAGTCACTAGTGAAGCAACTCGACCAGTCTAAAATCAAAAATGAACAAGCTTCAGATGCAATGCAGACCAACAGTAAAAAATGGAGATGGCCATCAACAAAAGAGCAGTTTCAAATTGAACAATGCAATGCCAGTGAAACATCATACACATTGAAACCAGAGCTCAATGCAATACATATCTATAGCACAGACTCGAATGAAATAGTGATACTAGAGACATGTACAAACTGTGAGAAATGCGGATTACGGATCTTAAGGCTAGAATTAACACTAGAGGGGGGTGAATAGTGTTTTAAGAAATTACTAATTCTTTTTGAGTTTATATTAATTTGAACACAAATGTATGCAATATTCAAACACAAATATGATCACAGAATCAAACACAGATGCAGATATAAAGTAAAATCAATAAAGGAAAGAACACACCGGATTTTATACTGGTTCGGAGTTACCCTACATCCAATCCCGCAACACAAGTACAGATTTCCTTTCAAAATCAATTCTTACAATTACACCCTCGATTTCAAGGCCACGAGGTACACCGCTCCAGATTCACAATCCTCTGGGTAGAGATACTTGATTTTACGGGCAACAAGTTCACCCGATTGATTTTCCAGGCTACAATCACACCTTTTCTCACTCGATTGAATACAAAGAAATCTATAACTCTGAATAGCACTGGGATCTTGTTGAGATAGTGATAGAGAATCAAACCAAAGATGATCTAGTTAGATTCAATGGTGATTTCGGCAGAGTAATGGTAAAAATGTATATAAATAAATGTGGAAGAAGAAGAGGAGTGAAATCAGAGAAAATATGAATGTAAATTCGTTTAAAACAGCCCCTATTTATAGTAGAACAACAGCCATGTCCATTCGTGAAAGGATATGATGAATAGACACTTCCTTTGAAATTCAAACTTTTGAAATAAACTATCACCTTGTCGACAAGGGTTCCTTGGGGTTGTCGACAGGCCTAAGTTATTTTTGGTAATTTGTTTTTCTTTGAAAATAACTTCTATCTTGTATTAAAACTATTTTAAACTTTATAAATATACTTAACTATAGTTAAAATACATAAATAAGTATAGAGGATAATATTTTGGTATATATAAAATTTTACTATAATTTTATATTTAAATCTAAGTATAAATATTAAAAGTTAAATATATTATAATTAAAAAATAGTTTAAAACCAAGGATAATTTGATATTGAAAATAAAGATTATTTTGAGGCTAAAAGTATTTTAAAACCAGGATAGATGTTTTTGATTTAAAAAGGAAGATTTTGAAATCATTTTGAAAACAAGATATAATTTTGTAAAACATTTGAATAAAAGTTAGTGGATACAAAACAATGTTCCACTAGATTTTTCGTAGGTTCCATCCTACTTAGGGTTCCATCCCTTTAACGGGCTCGAAGTGGATTCCATTCCACGAATAAAATGGATTTTAAGATGTCAGTGCTTTTCTAGAAGTTTTAACAAAATTCCTAACTAAATTACTTATATTGAAATCTTGAACTCTTGATAATCTTGATACTCATGAGTCTTCAATCTTGATATCTTTGATCTTTAAATTCATCAGTCTTGTATCTCTATACTATACAGTCTTCATTCTTTGGTACATGTATATATATCGTGCATATACATATATACATCTAAACAATAATGTTAGTGTTTATATTTTATAATCATATTCTAAGGTTGTTGTCATCAAAACCTACTTCTCAGGGACTAACACAAACATGCAAGACCAAGTGCAATCAGACTCACTGAAACAAAGGAGGAACCAGACCAGTAAAAACATGAAGACTGCAACATACTCAAATACAAAAAGAAGAATCAAGTGCAGACAGTCTCGAAATCAGTAAACACTGTGTAGCCGTAAGGAATCAATCCAAATGACCAAAGTTCTAGGTGTAAACAAAAATCGAACAAGTTCATATTTTCACAAATCATACATGAGTTCAAATGCAATACAACATGAAATGATCAAGTTCAATATCCAACCAAACTAATGTACACATGAATGCACATGACTCAAGACTTTCAAAGTTTAGTGAAACCAGAGGCAACAGCAAGCCAATGATCAAACAAAATGAAACCAGACTCCATAAGACATATACAGGTGCATTGAATCACACAACGGCTCAAGTGAGCAACTGCACAAGACCAAACCAGCCTATATGTAATCTAGAGCAATAGCAGTTTCAAAATAATGATATACAACAAGTTCAAAAATCATGGAACGGCAGTTTCAAATCAAAGTGGCCGAGTCAAAGGGAACAAAGAACGAAATCAACATTGTCAAAGAATTCAACGTCGTGATGACCAAGAAATCAAACAAGTCAGAATCGAGCCGTGGTGATCAAGCAATCAGGAAAAGATACGAATTGAATAAGTCTAAACAAATCACAAACATCCATACAAAATAGAATGGCCAAAGCATAGCAAATGACGAATTCAAATGAACGAAATTATAGGAATTCGATTCTTATTTAACCCATTCATCATCGGCTTTCAGAATCCATCGAGTTTAAACATATCAACCAGAAAAAGAAAAAGAAAAAGAAGATAACATACCAATTTTAATTCGAACTAGATCGAATTGAAGTAGCCGCAAGCAATCACTCATAGAAGAAAGCATTCGAAGCATCAGCAGCTAATTCAACAAAGCGGCTTCTTTAATTTATCACAAAGCCCTAATTTTTGTTTAAAGAGGAAACGAACGAACAACGAACGACCAATTGAAGCGGCGCCTCAATTCCCACAAAGCCCGAACAACGAACGACCAATTGAAGCGGCGCCTCAATTCCCACAAAGCCCTAACTTGGAACGAAGAGGAACGAACAATAGGAAGCCATTTTCAAATCATTAAAGTGGAAGGAATCAGGCCAATAAAATAAAAGGAGAAGAGGGACATATTTTTATCTTCAATTTTTTTGTGGGCCGGTTATAGAGTTTTGGGCTTTGTTTTTTAAATTAGGGTTTAATTATTTTTAAATTGTTTTTTAAATTTATATTTCTCTTTTAAACGTTGTAAATTCTAATCGTGTGACTAGGGGACGAACTACGGTGGTGTAGTTCGAGAATTCGCAACTCAATGGCTGAGTTGTGGCAGGGTTTTGAGCGTAGAGTTAAGGTTAGTCGATAGCGGGTGTCACGAGTTTACGTGTGTAAGCGTCTGACTACTTAATTTCTAGTAGAAACCTTGGGGGCAGCATGTAGGCAGGGTTTTGCCGAAGCTAGGTAAATCTGTGTTGTTCTATTTCTGCATTTTTATATTCTACTATTATTTGTGCTGCTATTATTCTGCTGTGATCTGTGCTGAAATTATTTTATATACTTCCACAATAAATTTTTATAATTAATAGTATCACCCTATTCACCCCCCTCTAGGGTGAAATCGATCCTACAGTGAATGTATAAACACTCATCTCTATGGCGATAACTCGACACGATCCATGAACAGCCTACGACACATGACACGATCGGACTCAACGGCGTATGACCAAAGCTTGTACACGTGATCTCGAAATCCGGACAGCGCACTTCTCCTTCCTTTAATAAAATACGACTCTATCTATTTTTTATAAAACTGTATATAAAAATATACACAACCAAGCACTGTGGAAGGAGAGGAGTGGTCGAGCTTGGCTGGGGCGGCGATGGGTATTGCAGGCGATGAGAAGAGGTGGTGCAAGTCTTGGCAAACAAGGGGGTCGGTGTCAACTTGGTTATATATATATATAATTATAATAAGGCGATTGGGCGGAGGAGGCTCTGGCCAGAGGGTGGATGGTGCGGCGGCGGCTATGGGGAAGGATGGAGGCGAGCTAGGCGCGGCGGTAGTGCATCAGGTGGTGGAAGAGGAGGGGAGGTGTGTGAGGCTCGATTGTTGGGATACTTGCTTCTTCTTTTTTATATGTGGTGGCGGCCGTTGTCACTGGTCGAAGATGAGGGGGAGGCAGGCACAGGGGTTGGAAGAGGTGTGGCGGTGAAGGTTGGCGGTAGGAGACGCGGTGGAGACGTGCTCGGTCTTGAGGAGGAGCAAATTGAAAATAATTATATATATATATATATATATATATATATATATATATTTTATTTGCTTGCTTGAGATCTCTCGCATATAAATATATATGATGCGGTAATAAACTAGAATAGGGGACGAAAGAACGTGGCCACGTGGTATAGGAAGGAAGACCGAATCTTATTGCTGGTATTACTAATTCACCCGTGACTCGTTCATATAAAATTTTATATATATCAATTCAAAGAAAAACCTTTGTTTTTTTCACGTATATAAATGTAACCGAAAAATATATACTTATTTTTCAAATGCCAATTTCTCTTATAAACTTATATTATAATTCTAATAGCCAACAAACCCTGTATATATATAGAGCAGCCACCGTTTACTCGGGCCAAAACAATTGCACCGAACAAAACAAAAATCCAAACACGCGAAACGGAACACCGTTATGCTCGTTGCGTCAACACGAACACGTTAGCACACAGAAAAATAGTTATTTAACGTTCGGGTGAAATTTGATATTTATGCAATATCGGTTGTCGCTACCGTAAATCAATCGTATAAATCGATTTAAACTAAGCTAGCGAAATCAGAATTCGACAAAACAAACGTCGACGTTTTTATTAAAAAAATTTCTAAAATATTTTCATGTAAAATATTTAAATATTTGAAACCAAAATTTTCACTATTTTATTTACGACTGATTTTACGTTAAATTTCAAACTGTTTAAATTTCCGTCTTATAATTTTATTCACATTTTTATTCAGTCAACCAATCGTACGCAACATTAATTCAATTTTAAATTCTCAACTTAAATCAAGGTTAGTTTTAAATCGAATAATTTTTCAAAAGAACGGTAAATTTCGGAATCGTTACATGGACTAATTTAACAATATCAAATTAGGTAGGAATAATAGTAGCTCTTTAAGAAAAAAATCATAGAAAACCAAAATCTCAATTGCAATATGCAAAATTAAATTTCAAAAGGAAAACCCCCGTTATACAATTCTTTAAGAATAATAGTTGAATATGATTAGAAAAATAATTTTTAATTAGTAAAAAAATTGGCATTGATTATAAGAGCATTGATTCATTTATATTACAAAATGAATATGGACCTACAAATTAAATTTGCATATATAATGCAAAAAAATATTTGAACTTGACAATTTACATGTATAATTAGTGTACTTTGATGCTATAGCCAAACAACATTTTATACGGAGCTTAAAGTACTAAATATAGGTAGAAAAAACTATATGCTTAAAATTTAAAATGTAGATACTTTTATACTCCACAATGTAACTATAAGTAAGTACATTATAAATTATAATCAAGAAGACAAAGTATCTATTGGGATTGCTTAAACACTTGAAATAGTGAAGGGAAAAAACTTACATTAAAATGTAAAATAACCTAGTTTGAAAAATCATTTCAATGCACTTTTACAGAGAAATACAAAGGCAAAATAAATTTATAAAATTGTTTGGTTATAGTAAAAAGAATCTACTTCATGTGTAAAACATCCACTTCATAGACAAAATTTACAGTAAACAAAAATTGCACAGGAATTTAACAAACCAAGAGTCCTAAACAAACATACCTAAAATGCAATTGAAGCCAAAAATAAAAGCAACACCAGTGAAATAAAGCTGAAAGCAAGCAGTAAATCTTAATGATAAATGAGTAAGATTCAGTATAACTATATCTTAAAATGAATTTCATATGGGGAAAAGAATGGGAACTCAAAATTACATACTCACGGTGAATCTGTAAAAAAAATTAGAAGGAGAAAGTTTCTATATATGGAATGAATTGGATTTTGTAATGAAAAGGTAGAAGAAAGATCAGAGTGAGATGAACAAAATTCCCTATCGTTATGGTCAGATATTAATGAGTTGAGAGTTTCAATAATATTGATTTAAAGTGGAAAATATTGTAAGGTGGATATTGTAAAAAAATCATCAGATGGCCTAAGTGTAAAGTTTCATTCGGAATAATTGAAAAAATAGGATTTGAGCCGAAGATTAATAAGAAAAATGGTAAGTGCAAAGTTTGACAAATATATGTTATTAAAAGTTACAACATTTTATACAGAGTTTAAAGTAGTAAATATAGGTAGAATAAACTCTATGCTTGAAATTTAAAATGTATATTTTTAAACTCCACAATGTAACTATAAGTATAATATAATTTGGAAGACAAAGTATCTATTGAGATTGCTTAAACACTTGAAATAGGGAAGGGGAAAACTGACATTAACATGTAACACTACCTTATTTGAAAATCATTTCAATACACTTTTATAGAGAAACACAAAGGCTAAATAAATTTATAAAATTGTTTAATTATAGTAATAACACATCTACTTCACGGGTAAAACATCCACTTCACAAATAAAATTTATAGTAACGTAATGTTAAAGCTGAGTATAATTAAAGTGCTAAAATCAATATAAATAGTCAAAAATCAAATTTAATATGGTCCAAACAATCATTTATTTTGAGATATTATACTTTCAATAAAACGAAAATAAAATTTGATTGGATTATGAAACAACCCTAGTTGAAAAAAACAGTTAATTAATAGGACACATAACATTGTTAAAATTGGTGAAACAAAAAGATCAGACCTTTTTTTGGTGTTAATGTGGAACACAATTTTGAAGTGTTACAAATCAAACTCAAAACAATGTAAAAAACAGTCTAAATAAGAACAAAGAACAACTAGTATTTTCAAATTATTTAAGAGTACTAAAAATTAATTAGTAATGCTTTATTCCGTCTTTTTTTCAAAATTAAGTGTTAATGCTACATTCCTTCTTTTAAACAGGAAGTGGATAATGCACTCGTGTAACGTGCAGCTATTACCATCTCTGCCATAACCAAAGTGAAGCAAAAAACTACATAAAATAGCAGTTATCATAAAACAACATTTATCATATTGACTGTATGTAAAAAGTATAGAAAGCAGAACAATAAGTCGAAAATCCAAACAAAATATCAACAAAAAACTGAAGAGATGATGACAAGAAAATCCAAGTGACGCAGCAGGAACAGCTGATACTCACAATTTAGCTACTCAAGCAACATTCAATCTGAACAAACATAGACATAGATGGTAAACAAATAGAAACAATATTCGATCGGATCGAAAGGAACGAAAACATTAACCAATCAGGGAGAACAGTAACAACATACCTGAATAGTAGGAGAGCTGGATGATTGAGGCAACAATCAACTATTTGATACTCAAGCACAGCAGCAAAACAATGAAGAGAAAGAGAAGCGTTAAATTGATTCAGCAGCAGAAAGAAGTGGAAAGAAAAATGTAAAATTAGGGACTAATGGTTACCTGATGTCGATATGGATGCGAGGAAGAATACGTAAAAGAGAAAAGGTCTGACGGAAAAGAGAAAAGGAGAGCGGTTCTTGATTTGGTTGACCCTCCATATTCATGGTCATCGGTAGGTGTACAGGTAGGTAGGGTATGGGGAAAATGTAAAGGCTGGTAATGTGAAGAGGCAACATTCAGTTCTATTAATCATATTAGGATTGCAAATATAAATTTGTTATTTTAGGATAGCTAAAAGAGAAAAAGTCCTTCAAATGGCTCAGAATTAAGGATTAGAGCTAAGAACAAATAGGGTGAAAGGAAAAAGTCAACAACCTATTGTTTTTTATATGTAATAGAATAGATAAGCAAATTGCTGCCAAGACCGGTTGAAATGCCTGATTAAAAGATGAGACTGAACAGTGATCGATTATTTTGAAATACAGAGAAAGAAGCTATGCCACCTAAGCAGGTTTTGTTTTCTGTTTTTACTTTTAAGCAGTGTTTTAAACACCCAATCAATCTCAGTTTAACCATGGTTAACCTTTAACCTTTAAGCGCTACGGTTTTGAAAATGAAATAACCTTGCACATGCATGAACTAGTGCCCAGTCTTAAAACCTTGAAAAAACTTCTAGATCGACCTCTTTGAACCACATATTTCTTCAAATTTGAAAAAAACTATCGCTTCATTCTTCATTTTTTTTTCACAAATCAAATTAACAAATGATTTCATAACCTTTGCCACTAAATTATGTGGGAAAATGGGTTGTCCATAACACAATGCGGAATGGATCTTAAGGCTATTTAAGCACTAGATGTGGTGAAGTGTGTATTTCAAATATTTAAAACATGCTTATGAAATTAAAACTCTATCTACTCAAATTGCAAATCGAAACAAATGATCACAAAACAAGTAAGTAATAAAGTAAAATGCAGTAAAGTAAATAACCCTGGGAATTTTTATACTGGTTCGGTTTGACAAATCCTACATCTAATCATGTACTACACCGTACAAAATTTCACTATCACCACTTGCTTTCCACGGATGACAAGAACACCTTTGCAATCTTAATTTCATATGCTACAAGATACACCATCTTGATTTACAGACTATAAGAACACCCTCTTCTCTATATAAACAACGATAGAGTATGACAAGTAGTTGCATCTTCAATACAGATTCTTGTAGATTTGGTACAGTAATCCTATAGGCCTCCAGTGGCAATATATCTTTAAATTCTTTAATAAATATGATGAAATCAGAGAAAGAATTATATGAATTCAAGTACAAAATCTCTGATATTGTTTGGCTTACAAATTCTTTAAGAATTGGATTGAAACACTACAACAAAACAGTCTTTTTACAACGGGCAATGCCCGTTGTAATATGGTTTTCGCAACGGGCATGTGCCCGTTGTAATAGGCCTCGTTGTAATAGATCCACCACATTTTACAACGGGCAAAGCACGTTGATGTAACAACGTGTAGCGACCATTGTAAGAAGCTCATATAACAACACACATTGCCCGTTGCAAAATAAATGCAAATTTAAAAAAAATGACAGCAGCATCCATGCAATACATCCATACTAATATTAAATATTGTCGTAAAATAATTAAAATCACATACGAAAAGACTAAAAACTAGAGTCATAGAATTCTAACACTCCAAAAAGTTAGATAAGTTTACATGCCAAATACATAAAACATTAACACATAACAGTCCACTACAAATATCATGTTCTAAGTACAATCATACTATACCACAGAGATGAAGTCTTTATGCCACGCGACGGTTGATCCAACGGCCTCTTTGATAGTCTGCATCTCTGAATTTGGCAACTTTGATAGACTACTATGGCAACTAAAAATACAAAAGGAAAAGAAAATCAGACTACAATTGAAAAGGATAAAAACAGGATGAATTCACCCGATAGATCAGAGACAAATGTTTATATAGACGCACCTACTCCTCAACATACATGGTGGAGAATTTCATTATTATTTATCCAGATGCAATCCATATCCATTTACTGTATAGTACTAAAGATTAAAATGTACATGACTAGAATCACCTGATCATAAGTGGAATATAGATCTGTACTCGACAGCAGAACCTTATCACCAAGTTTTAACTAAAATAAAGTTTAAACCACAACTCCCACCACAACAATAAATGTTAATAATTGCATATTACTGTATTCCTGGACAGTTACTCCCCGAGCAGTCAAGCTCTCTTCCAAGCCCTCCAAAATGCATTTAATTTGTTTTACCAACCCACTGTCATTCTTTTGCCAATCACATAACATTGATAGTATATGTGGACCTGTAAAATAAGATTAAGAACTTCAATTTCTATTTGGTTCTCATCCAAGATCATAAGAACACATTCAAAATAATATTGATTCTACAGGTGCATTGCTTGAGATAAGACAAATTAAACTTTTTTCTTTTTTTTCTGGTTCTCAAATTTACATTTGATTGCTATCTCTTCGTATTAACTTTCATTTGCTAATTTCATATTTTTAGTTTTATATTCATTTTCACCCAGTTTAATAAATTATTATTGTTGTCACTCATGCTGTTTTTCATTAAGGGGATTTCTGTAAAATAAGTTAGATTAGATTAAAACAAAAAGTCTGAAAGTTATGCAAATTATAAAGTACAAACTAAATAATCTTTAGACTAAATTATACTAGTAGATAGTTAAGAGCTAAATAGTTGAATTTTAATTTAGCTTAACGGAAATATCACAATACCCTCATCAACTCACAGTTTATCACATTCAACACCACAACTCTACGGGCATCCAAGCTTCACAATGAGAACCACCAAATAGCTTTAGAAAATTACCAATAGGAACGCATCTTTCATCCAAGCACTGTAAACCATTGGAATTAAAATTTTCAACATTGGCAGGCCTACCGATAACGCAAGGACAATCAAGAAATCTACATAATTATAGGAGAATTTTAATACAATATTTAAATGATGGAGACTTATTGACAAAGGGTTTTTATGAAAAAATAATAATCTCACAAGTTACAAGTGTTTTAGTTCATCTTATAATGATATCTACATTGAATGAGACACGCAATTGAAAATTGTTTAAACTACTTTATGTACGCATTTATGAGTTCTCAAAGATAACATTTTTTACACAAATGACAACTCTATCACGTAGAATTTAACAGCCTTGGGATAGAATTCTAAGATCAAGCATATAAAGAAAGGTAAATTTGATATCTATTATTGTGACACTATTCATTAATTATCTACACTATACTAGAAGGTATACTAAACATGTAATTTGCATATTTATACCAGCTTCCTAGTTGAATGATTTGTTTTGTTTGATGCATTCGGTAGTTCTACACTCTTGGGAAAGAATGAATATACATGTGGGTTTTGAAACTGGTATTCAATTGTTGACAGAATACGAGTTGAACATGAATTCATGAACAAATCTGGTTTTGCCAGTTTGACATATTTACAGTATTAGTATCAAATTCAGTATACTACATGATGTGGGTGAATAAAATTGTTAATAATTCTTTGGTATTAAGGCAAGTATATGAAATGATGAGTATTAAATTGGCATTTAATTTAATGTGGAACTTGAGCCTAACATATGCAATCTAAAGCAAATATCAGGCAACAAAATGTAACTTTCAAAAAACTAACAAGAATAGCTGACTGAGATTTCAAATTTTTAGAATTCAAACTTCTATTCAGAAATAGTCCTAGAAAAGTCAGAAAAAATAAATGAATCAGCCAACAATGTGTTTGCATATGGCAATACATAGAGTTGAGATTGTTAATTAACCATAAATAGGACACGGCCTTTTTAAATATATAGTTATTATACACCATGGAAGACGGTACATGGCATCAACATTTTGACCTCTACATATAAAAAAAGATTAGCATGATAACTACACTCTTGGTATATGTCTAGACCATACAATGCATTAGCATATAGGGATATATACAGCTGGTGAATTCGATAAGTCTATATGCTTATTGTCTGAACCATTAAGTTTGAAGCATACTAGTTTACCAAATTAAAACATCTATATAACAGTCAAATAAATACTTTAATCGAGTAAATAATAAAGTATGTTATATATAAGCAATGCAATATAACTATGAATCGGTTTTAATATATGATTACATCCAAATTTTAATCCACAACGTTCTCAGAACAATCTAATATGTATAGTAAAGCTGTTATATATAAAAACTAAAATTAATTTTATTATATATAAAAAAAGGTGTACTATAAACCATTGGAAGAAGACATTTGAATCACAAATTAACAGAACCTACTTAAGCATACAGAACAAAAAAACAATTTAATCAAGGCTTATGTGCATTGCATGGTTGTTGCACCACCTAACTATTACTTCCAACCAAGTACTCTTGTGCATGCTTTTGATACGCATGCTGGTAAGTGAAAATCCACTTTCATATTCAAAACAAACAGGATGTTTCATATTCAAAATAATTGCCAGGAATTCATCATGACTAATGTAATAAAAACCAAAAATAATAAGTAGTATAGATAAAAATAAACAAAATTCTAGCAAAGTTGATAATCTTTATATTTCAATAGAACATTGCAATATAATAAATTCGATATCAAAATTCTCAAGGTACGAAATCCAAAGCAAAATAATCAAACAACACAAAGTAAACAGTAGAAAATAAAAAGCATTTCTTCAGCCTTCATGCTGTAGTTTATGGCACATATTTACCATGGACTACAAATGTACATTTAAAAGACACAATTTGTTTTATTTGATAGTATACATAGGAAATGTGGAAATGTAAAACATGCATGCTAATTAATCATTAAATCATACTAGAGTTAGTAACTAGGATGTCTTATTCAACTTTAAAATTGTTACTATAATAGCCCAATCACATTTTGTTAGAATTTTTTCTTTTGTATTAGCATCTGTTTCAAAATCCTAAATAGTCTGCATCAGAAATATTATAGGAAATTCAATCACTATTTAAACTCTGGAATTGAACAATACCTTAAATTTGGGAACGACGGGTTGTCTTTAACTCATCGCATCGATTCTATATAAGGTTGAGAAGACCGTAGTTACACGCGAGCAGTATGTGAAGCGATTTTGGGATGCGAAGCCATTTTTGGAGCGCCTGAAGTTTCGAAGCGATTTGGAATCGGTCGATTTCGGAGATGAAGTTGCGAAGTGATTTGGAATCGATCGATTTGGAATATGAAGTTGCGAAGTGATTTGGATTGGGGAACTAGGGTTTCCTATTTTTATTTTACTAACGAACGGGCCGGTTAAAGAAGCGGGATGCGTGTGAGAAAAGTTAAAGAGGAGGCGGTAAGTTTAGTGATAAATCAAACGTTGTAAATACTATCCTGTGTAAAATTTACTATGTAAATAGGAAGAAATTACCTATGTAAGTACTTAATTATAGATCATTAATTAATTATAATTATTAATTATAGATCATTAATTATAATAAGTAGTTAATTTAAAATTATTAATTATCAACTATTAATCCTTAATTATTATATATAATTATTTAAAATTATTAATTATAATTTATAAATTAATATTTATGAATTAATACTTTAAATCATTAATTATAAAAAATTATTAATTTTAAACTATTAAATATTAAGCATATATATTATTATTTATGCATTGATATTAGAAACTAAGTGTTTACTATAATATTATTAATTAACGTTAATTAACTATAATATATTATTAACTAGAGGAAATTATAAATTATTGATTGTAAAATATTTACTGATAATCATTAATTATATTTTAAAATATTTACAGAAAATTTTAAAATTTTGTCTTTAAGTTCTATAAATATTTTCTAATTTTTTATAAATTTCAATTTTCTTTAAATATTAGATACAATTATTAAAATTTTAATACTAAATGATAAATATTACTTCCTAATCATTAAATATTAATATTAATTATCAATTTTTAAACATGAAATATTAATTTTATAATTAATTATGTAATATTATTAATTATTAATTATTAAATTAAGTATTAAATACCAATAGTAATTATTAAATATTTATATTTATTACTAATAGTTAATTACTAATTATTAAATTAATTATTAAATATTAATAGTAATAGCAATTATTTAACATTAAATATTTTGTGACCGTTGTAAAATTGTCGTCTATTACAACGGGCATTTTGTGAAGGTTGTAAAATTGACATGTATTACAACGGGCTTGAAAGGACCGTTGTAATAGCATTCTATTACAACGGGCTATCATCGCCCGTTGTAAAAAGGGCGTTGTATAGGGCATCTATTACAACGGGCCTGAATGGACCGTTGTAATAGCCTTCTATTACAACGGGCTATCATCGCCCGTTCTAAAAAGGGCGTTGTATAGGGCATCTATTACAACGGGCCTGAATGGACCGTTGTAATAGCCTTCTATTACAACGGGCTATCATCGCCCGTTGTAAAAAGGGCGTTGTATAGGGCATCTATTACAACGGGCCTGAATGGACCATTGTAATAGCCTTCTATTACAACGGGCAACCAATGCCCGTTGTAAAAAGGGCGTTGTTATTGGGTATTTTTGTTGTGGTGAAATAATATGGATTTGTAAAGAGAATGGAAGAATATGCAATGGGTTTCTCTCACAAATGTTTGGATATGAAAGAGTAAGAGAAAGAAGAGAAAGACGTGTAAATATTCATCTTCCAGGGCCTTTATATAGTAGTTGAAGAGACTTGTCTTTTGATGAAGAGGTGGCTGGAAATGTCTCTTCATTTGAAATTTGAAAATCTGAAAAACGACATGTATGTCGACATACATGCAGAGGATATGTTGACATACATGCAGAGGATATGTCGACATATAGTGTTACAAAAAGGAGCGTCAACACCAATAAGCGCTGCGGATTTTTTTATTTCAAAAGTACCTCATATTTTTGGATTTTTGTCATTCGGTTGAGGTCAATGGTTGATGATTTTCAAGTATAATTGATATGGGGTCTTTAACAAAGATTCTAAGATCCAACCAACCACTCATCACTTCAAATGCCTCTATCCTTTCAATATTTGCATTTCTTCTTCAATCAATAAGTGTTTTCGGTTATTCTGATTAATCTCCATATATAATTTATTTTCTTCCACTGAGTTCTTATTTATCTTTGTAAATATCTCCATAATATATCTGAAAGAACTACACAACTCGAAGATACATCAATAGTAATATTTATAAGGTTGTTGTCATCAAAATTAGTTTTCGAGGTATTAACAATCTCTCCCTTTTTGATAATGACAACCACATAAATATTTGAGAGATAAAATATAATATTTTTATATTTGACTCCCCCTAACTCTATGAACCCCCCCTATAATTTTGCCTAGTATATTTATATATTTTCTCCCCCTTTATCATCAAAAAAGGGGCAAAAAAGAATCGCTTAAGCATAACTAGACAACATGTATAGAGTTTGTATATAGAGATATACACAAATATATATAAATAAAACTTTTGGAGGGAATCAAAATAAAGCATAAAACAAATATTTAAAATAAGAGTAGTTTTAGAGTTACCGATGTTACTAATGCCAATAACATATCGTTTTGAATTATATCCAAAGTTCACAATTCCATTATCTTTGTATATAATGTCGCTCGGTATCTATGGATTTTTTTGACATATGCTTTGAACATTCGTTATCTGGTATCCAGTGTTCGATACTCGAAAAATATAAGATACGCGTAGTGATACCCTATTTTATTTTGGGGTCCATGGGGTTAAGTTTTGGAAAGCCGAACCCATGAAGAGTTTGAATGCCCTTTCAAAATATAATCATTAGATAAATGAACTTTATTAATAAAATTATCAATATTTTTTTTCTTAATATTATCTAACCTTCTAGGAAACCATAAATTAATGAACCTGTTTGGTGGTTTTAACTTTAATTTTCTAGGCTTTGGTTTGAACTTGGTAGCCTTAACAAATTTGGTACTTTGAGTACTATTTTTCTTTGATTCGGGTTTAACATGTATCCAAGTCCATGTTTATTTTTAGTGGGTTTAGATCCAGATAATAAATTTTCTAGATTATCCTTCCCTTTATTAAATTTATCAACATAGACTCTAGCAGGTTGAACATGTAATTGAACTCAGTAACGGATATTTCCTGATAGCCTTTTTAAGAGTATACAATTGTCATAGCAGATAAATTTGAGTAGGAAGTAACCAAGAGTTGGAAGGCATTAATGCGATAAAGTTCCAATGCCTTAACAAATAAAAGGGCTAGAGGTAAAAAGATTCCATGTTCTAAATGTTCTATGGACCATATAAAATACCCTATTGGAGGGTTAGTAAAACGTATCCCGGAGCCATCGATTGTCTCGACTCCATGATCCCGTAAGAAGAAAAAACTTCGTCAAGATCTCGCTGAGTTTTGATATGAGCATCCATTTCCAACCTAAGGAAAGGGGGCAAAGTATCTAATTATTAAAAAGAAAATTCAGCATTATCCATAGAACAAGGATTAAGCAGGTTAAATCCAATGAAAACCAAATCTAATTCTTGGTTAAGCAAAAAATAGAACAATACCGATGATGATATTTGCAATCTTACCGAGAATAATAAAATTAAAACGAACTTACTGGCTCAAGAGTAGATATCAAAGGAAAAATTGAAGAAAGCTTGAAAATATCAATGGCGGTTTTACAATTTGAACAGGCGAAAAGAGGAGAGAAAGATGGAAGATTGTTTATATTAAGAAGGAAAGACAGATTGAAGAGAGAATATTTTCACTGCATATCACGTTTGACAGCTTTCCATAAGAGGAAAATCGAAAGATTTCCTCGTCAGACGCCAAATCATTCTTGTACAGGAAAAGAGGGACGCTTTTTGAAGATAACCAATTAACTACCGATACCTGGACTCACATTTAATGCAAGATCAGAATCCATCCCTTCAAAAGTCCAGTCCCGGATGGTCACTTACAAATTTCATGCTGCAAGTACCATCTTGACCTCATGGTCTCAAATTAGAATTTTCCACTCGGCACTCAAACAATTTCGCTTATGACTTAGCCTAGATGGCTTCAAGTGACGAGCATGATTTAAAAAGTTTTGACCACACGATCTCAAATTAGATTTTGCCTCTCGACACTCAACCAATTTCGCTTATCACTTAGCCTAGATGGCTTCAAGTGATGAGCATGATTTCAAAAATTTTAACCTCACGGTCTTAAATTAGATTTCTCCTCGCGGCATTCAAACAATTTCTCTTATCACTTAGCCTAGATGGCTTCAAGTGACGAGCATGATTTCAAAAGTTTTAACCTCAAGGTCTTAAATTAGATTTTGCCTCAAGTCGCTCAAACAATTTCTCTTATCACTTAGCCTGATGACTTCAAGTGACGAGCATGATTTCAAAAGTTTTGACCCCAGAGTCTCAAATTTGATTTCGCCTCTCAACGATCAAACAATTTCTCTTATCACTTAGCTTAGATGGCTTCAAGTGATGAACATGATTTCAAAAAAATTGACCTCATGGTCTTAAATTAGATTTCGCCTCAAGGCACTCTAACAATTTCGCTTATCACTTAGCTTAGATGGCCTCGAGTGACGAGCACAATTTCAAAAGCTTTACCTGATAGTCTCAAAATATGTTTCGATTCTCGATGCTCAAACAATTTCGCACACCACTTAGCCTAGATGGCTTCAAGTGGAAAGCACAATTTTTCGAAGTTTCGACCCTAAGGTCAAAACTAAATATTCACCTTTCGGTTTTCAAAACCTTTAAAAATTCATCACTTGACCTAAGTGGCCAGCTTAGTTTTCGCCTCTGGGCATCAAATTTAGTCCGAGCTTAAACAACATGGTTTGTTTTTCCAACTCAAGTTAAAGATTTGTTCTCCCATTATCTCAATTCCTCCATTCAGAATTAAGTTCCATGATCTCTTCAATACAAATAGTGCAGACTAAGCCCGTAAGATAACCAAGAAAAATGAACTAAACCCATTTACATCAAAGTTCACGCCGTATTTCATATATGAAGTAAATTTTAAGAAGCATGTGTTATACCAAAATTTCTCGATAGTATAAACAACGATTATCTTTCTAAGAAAAGTCCTACACCCTCTAATTATATGTATTACAATTATGTGTTTTAATGTATAAGGACTGAATGGAATGAGCTCGTACAAAGAGAATAATACTGTAGGCCAAAAGAAGCAGCCTGTCAGCATGTTTAAATCCCAAAACATCAATTTGTAGTGGCAAGAATCAACGGTGGGATGACCAATGAGACAATGTACGACTCAGATACAAGTGGCCACCTATGTAAGAAATAAGTCACCAATCTGCGCCTCCTAAGTAGCATCGTTAGATGTTCAGTACAAGCTTAAATCGCAGCCACTTAATATGCCACTCTAGCAATCCAAGGAGAAGACTCTCCACCAATGGCGTTACGGCATACCGGTTATAAATAGGCGGCAATCCCAAGACGCAAGGATCTTCTAGCATAAAAAAGAATTGAGAAATAAAGTAATATTGTACTTTCCTATATTAGAGCTCTATTTACAAATTCATTAATGGTGGAAATGCATAAACTCAACGTAATAAGCCTCTCAGTTAGATAAGAGTGACTAAATAAGGAAAGGACAGTAGATGTAGGGACTTTTGGCCCGAATCACTATAAAAGTCTCGGTTTTATTTACTTTCTGCACTTTACCTTCTGTACATTTGCTATCGTGACTCTATAGTCCAATATTTCATAACCTAAGCTTGATTAAATCGCATATCTGTCAGGTGAAACATTTCAACTAGCTTCCAAAGCCATACCTTCGAACCTCATGGTGTTGGTGTGGAAGAAAATTTGCACTAACATCATCCATCTATCCCTTAGTGCATGTACTGATAGTAGAACTATCCCATAGATGCTCAACTCTTGCCCACGCAGATGGCTAAGGAATGGACACACGTAGACATCCAAACACATAGGTACATGCAGACTACACTGAGTATAAGCAGACTACCCTGTCCTACTCATAAGCATCATAACATCATGTTCTACTCTATGAGCTATCACGCAAAACTTGTCCTTTTGATCCACCACAGTTGCCACAATCTATCTACACATCGAGTCGTCGAAGCCACCTCAGTACTCGAATCCATGCTACTCAATAGGCTAGGAACTAGATCATGCTCCCTATAATAGTCCAAGGTATGGATCAAAACATCGTGCGAACCGGGGCACTCCCTATAACCCAAGTGAGCATCCTCACCCACCCCTGCTATATGAGTCGTCGAAGACATTGTACTTCGTTTGGTTGCTATCCCAAAGTCATCCAAAGTTGTTGTGACGACAGTCCTACACCTCTGATGCTCGTATAATCAAATAGTGCACTGCTGGAGCATTCGGCCGATGTAGGATGATTGTCAAGGGAAAGAAATAGAAGTAAAGAAGAGGAATTGAAGAGAAGAGAATATAAGAGTGGGAAAAGTAGAAAACATCACACAGTTATATAATATATCGTATATCATAGAGTGGATCAGAAAAAATATAATAGTCATCACAGAAATAAAACATGCGAGACAGTAAGAACTACATGAACGACAAAATTAGAGTACACAGGCTCATACAGTTATACAAAACAGTAATAGAGTTTATACAAATGATGAATAAACTCAACTGATAAACCGTCTCTAATAATAGTAAGTTAACACTGTCAAGGCTCCACAGTGTCACATAGCGGAATAAACAATAATAAGTCTAAAATATAAGTATAATAAAGCGTCACCTCCTGCTAGTCCATCTGAATAACTCCAAGTTCAGCTTACACCTGCGATCTAGTCTACTCATTTAGGAGTACCCATGATAATAAAATCTCGAGTCAGACAACAGCCTGGTGTGAGCGATGAATAATCTCAAAACACTATAAAAGTCGGTATATTATATGGAACAAAGGGCATGGAGAATCATACATGACCTATCTCTGCATCCAAAGATTTAGCACATAACATAAGGTATATGCTACTCTATCATAGTCATCGTGGGTGTACTATACGTCAAATTACTAAGGGCGTCTATATATCTGCATGGATAATATCTACATCGTGTGACATCCCTAAGGTGCTAAACAACCAAAGCAAACATGGCATCCTTCATCCATCCTCACATTCACTTGCTCAGTGCGTTGGATATATGATACTCATATGACCTCATTGCAACAGTCAGGGACTACACAATGTCCTCAGCTCCTCAGTACTCGGATCCATGCTACTCAATAGGCTAGGAACTAGAATGCGCTCCCTATAACAGTCCAAGGTATGGATCAAAACATCATGCGAACCAGGGCACTCCCTATAACTCAAGTGAGCATCCGCACCTACCCCTGGTATACGAGTACACTTCAAAACCTAAGAATATCAACGATCCCTTTACACACATCATCCATAGTAGAGCTCATCCCGGAACTATCCTTACAACTTCTGTCTAAAGTTGTCGCGATTGGAAACTACTCTAGACAACCATCATAAGTCATAGAGTGTCATCATTCGTCCCATAACCACCCTCCGACCATTAATCTGACTCGTCGTTGCCTACTCTGCATACTGAAGTACAGGTGTCCATCGTTGAAGTCATCACTTCCCAGTTCCCATCATGGGATCATCATCGTTGAATCGTGAAGTCATCACATCGAAGTTCCACATCTTCGCTTCACTGCCAAAACCACTCGTCGAAGAGTAGTAACACCAAAATCAAACATTGAACAAATAAATAAACCATCGCATCATGCTCCTCGAATCCTCTTCATCGTCCACATCAAAATTGGCCTAATCGGCCATTATCAATAGTAGTAGATATCGACCCTTTCAGAGAAGTCCATAGCGACCACTTTGGTCGTGTACTTAACAAAAAAAGGTTAAGTAAAAGCCAAATGAAAATGTCCTCCATCAATCCCGAAATCCAAAGCACATCTCCAATTCCATCTTTCATCTTCAGATCAATCAACGTGCAAGAAATTCTATGCATGAAAATTCTATTCTATGGGATATTTTCTAATACTATATTGCCTTCGAACGGCATTTTCAACCAAACTAAGCGAACAAGCATACATGTAACCAAAAAACATACTAACGTCTATAATAACCTACATACATCTATAATAACACATATATAGTACATCCAAAATAACCAATGTGGGATTAATACCAAAATAGCCTAAATCTATCAATATAATAAAAATAGTGCGTCAATGGAATAAATGTGATATTTAATTTAAAATCATTTAAAAACATTTTTAAATCCTTTTTTAAAATAAGATGTAGGTTTAAGTATGTCAAAAATCATTTTTTAAAGTTAGAAATTGTGACGACCCACAAATCCGTACCCTTCGAATCGACAATAATCCACACATGTCCGACCCAAAAAGCACAGACTGACGGAAAGTCAAGAGAAAGAAAAGAAGAGAGAAGAAGAGAAGAGAAGAAAGAGAGAAGATAGAACTCAATAGAACAATACAGAATCTCACATCACAGCGGAAAACATATAATATCATATCAAACAGAAACTGTATATATACATACATCAATTAGAGTTCAACAATCAATCACTAATCATCAGCTTGGAGTCTTGGACAGTTATAATAACCTATCCTCACAATTGCCGATAATATACAACAACTAAGCAGCGGATAATAAACAGATACGTGTATACAAAAATGAAGATCTCCAGCTCTCCTGCTGAAGCTCCAAAAGCACCAAATATGAACTTGTAAATATACTCGGTCTGACCCGAGCATTAAATGGGAAAAACGCCCAGATCAGTCTGGTAAACCAGCGTGAGAAACACACTCAACTGAATTTATTAAATTACCAAACTTTTCCTTTCAAAACAAAAGTATCTCATAAGACACGCCCACACATAAACACAGACATGTTTTTACCTTACGATAACTAAAACATTTCTTATCAAATCCTCTTATATTATAATAGTGTCTAGTATACAAATAATATTAATCATAGCCGAAATTGTTACATTGATTAAATTCCAGCATATAGCCCAAAATGGGTAATACAATCAAAATGGCAAGCACGTAGTGGAATTTGGATTTCCATACAAATGACCAGATGAAGGGACTAACTTCCGATGGGTACACCTCTAGATGGATGTCCCGAGGCATAGAACATCTGCCCTCTACCAACATAAGACCGGCCCACCTCTATAACTAGATGGTACCGAATATGTCATCCTGCGGTCGTTGCCGACCTTTACCTAGGGCCATCATAGCATACAAACCACAATAATCAGATACACGACGTCATAGCGTGTAAAGATATATCTAGAAGAGGATGATCATACCCTACTTGGGAGCGACCCACTTAGCCTTTCCGCATCTAACCCTGTTTTGGTCATTTCCGGTTGATGAGGCCTGAGCTAACGATAACCTTTCACAATCACATATCACATCACTTTGAATGCCACACGGCAATTTCCGTTGACTACTACTTGTCTTCCACAAAAATACAACCCTTAAGCTCATACGTCTCAAGGAGGGTGTTAAGCTAAGAGAAGTTGTCTTCTCCGTCACCACTGATGTTCGTTTGTAAAAACCAATATATGTAATCTTTAGAAATGCAATGTCAAACAAACATCCATACAAGTTGTCCAGGAACAGGACAAACTGAATGTACTTTCCTACCACATCCTGTCAGGAAATCCCTAGGATCAGTAGCGAATAGTCCTTGCATTGGATATTTCATAATGAATAGACCACTGCTACTATATGTATATTGGGATTTTAACCCCAAACGATCAACAAGCAGTCCCCCACTATGAAAATCCGAAATATCAATATTATCATAAGCAACCTGCACAATCGTCGCATATACGTTGGTCCGAAGTGGTTTTCAGATAAATCTGATCCCGGTTTCTTCACACCAACAACGCAAAAGCGTTTCTCAACCTCACACTGAAACTAAGTTTCATGGACTTATCACGTCTCCAACTTTCAACTTATTATCCTTCGTCCAAGAAGGAAGCTCGATAGATTGGAGTAATACTCTGCACTATACGAAACAACATCCTCAACACAAACGATAATCAAGCCTACACAGAAGGCTACATACTAAGTGTACGACTAAATAGTTCCCACATCAAGTCGAGGAACTAAAATGGCCAAATTTGATAGTCGGTTATTTAACTATCAAAGCAAACAAACAAATATTTAGCATTATAAACAATCACTAGGCCCTTTTAATTAATCTTTTATTGATTAAATCATTTGCCAAATATTCACTTCAAATTATCTTTAAAAAGATATAACCTCAAACCATTTCAATATTGGAAAACATTTCCATATACTTATATAATAATAAGTAATTCACAAATCAATTTATTTTCAACACTTGGAAAATATTCCATATACTTAAATCAGGATTAAGTATATATTTTATTCTTTAAGGAAAACATTCTCTTAAACATATTTATTCGGGTCAAAACGAATGTTGTGTAAAACATCATTACGACAACCCAAAATCACTAGTATTGGGATTCGAAAATTAGATAGATATATAAATCCTATATACTATACAAAACATTTCCTTTCGAAAATCATTTACTATTTCAACAATAAATGTTAAAATCTATGGTTCAATACTTAACACATTTTAAAATACCACTTTTCAAAACATTCATTTAATTCAAAGATTTATTCACTGTCCAAAATCGTGAATATAATTCATTTACCAAATTCATTATTATTACAACATTTAATCTAAAGGATAATTCACTGCCCAAAATCGTGGATGAAATTCCTTAATAAGCTTCTATATTTAACTTATTAAATTCAATTGATTTCGGATTTATAAAACAATGTTTATAAATTCACTTTCTATTTTATAAAACTTTCATATATAAAACCCCTTTATTCGCCAATTCTATATATATATCTCATTTACATGCCCAAAATCCAATTTATAAGTTAATTACTTATAAATCATTTATTTTACAAAATTCATTCATTTTATAACTTCATTAATTCATAAATCTTATAAAATCCATTTATAACCTCATTTTAACACTTATAAAACGTCATTACAATTCCATTATTCTGATTT
The DNA here is from genome assembly GCA_030737815.1 of Allium fistulosum. Taxonomy (NCBI): domain Eukaryota; kingdom Viridiplantae; phylum Streptophyta; class Magnoliopsida; order Asparagales; family Amaryllidaceae; genus Allium; species Allium fistulosum. The sequence goes on along the minus strand of CM060903.1, from coordinate 1,282,567,344 downwards.
ATAAAAATTCAATTTTATAAATCATATATTTAAACCATTTATAATAATTCAAAAATCTCAATTTAAACTATTTTACCAAAATAATCAACTTCATATTTCAAAAATCACATTTTGACTATATTTCACAAAAATCATAATTTTTATAACATAAAAATTATAACTATTTATTTATTTAAAATAAATTCATTTCCTTAACAATTCAAAAATTTTATATTTTCAAAATCACTTTAAAATCCTTTTTAAATTGAAATCATCACTTTAACATTTTTAAATTACCAAAAATAGGCCCAATGCTGCAACAACACTAAATACATCAATCACGGCATTCAAAAAATCATATATCATATGATAACATCATATATATCAATATCTGTAAATAAAACCAGTACTGTTGAGGAATCTTGTTGGATCCCTCCAAGCTGTCACCTGCAACAAATATACATATTAGAAAATATGTACAATGTCCGCTTCGAGGCAGACGCGCGTACAAAGGGTCATCCGCTCATACACGAGAACGTATAGGGTGTCATCTGCTTCAATAGGCAGGAATATATCCAAATACCAATCAATATATAGATAATGTATCATATATCATCGAAACAATCATCAGTCATCACAAATAATATATATCCACTTATATAAAAATATCAGTGAGTCAGAAAGAGTGAGTTGTACTCACATTGGTTCCAATAGCAGTTGCAGTGTTTTATTCTAAATAAAATTAAAAAAGAGTTTAATTTTACTGAAAATTTTCACTAGCTCCAATCAACTCTAAACTAGCTCTAAAATGTAGTTCTCATCAATACGGACCCAACGCAATTTGTTTCGTCAAAAACAGACCTCGTATGAAGAAGTTGGAGCATTTTAAAGTTTATACGAATTTATTATATAATAATTTACAAATCTATTTCTATTTTTTAACCTTATAATAATCAAGGCCGTTGATTTCGTATACAACAGATCAGAGCCGCATTTCCTTTCTTCCACTTCTCGTTCCAAATCGCAAGCACGAGAACCCAAAGCCGCCCTCCAACCATCAATTATCGCCCCACCACCTTCGCCTTTGACGACGATCAGACCCCACCAGCGAACGCGCCCACGCAAGCCTCGCCCACGGCATGAACAACATTGAACTCGGTCGTGCCGTCGCCTCGTATTTCGTGCTTGAACGTGCGACGTTCGACGTTAATTTGTCATCGATCCATAGCTTGAAATCCAATCTCGACCGTTCATATCGAAGATCTCGATGCCCTCTACGTTTTTGTAGTTGGAGATTTTTCGTATAGGTTGACGGATTGGAAGAAATCAAAGGAAGAAAATCATGCATTTCTGGCCATTGGAATATAACCAGTGGCTTGCCCTAGTTTTTATTAGGGTTTTGAAAAATAAAAGAAAGTTTGGCCTTATATCGAAAATTTACGCGCACTATTCATCCGGAAAATTTCCGAACTCCAATCGTAGCGTGCCGCCTGGCGTTTGTAATGTTTTACCCCTATTTCGAACATAATGGAATATATATCGGGAGCCAATTCGATTGTATTTGGAAGATAGGTTTTCGAATCGAATTATTTAAATTTAAAATCCACTTAAACAGATTTCTACGCGTTTTATCTTGCCTCGGCTAAACCGTAAATCTGATTGACATGAAATTTGAAATCCTACAATAATATAACATTACGGATCCAATGAAACTTGTTTTGTTGAAATCCAAGACTGTTTGAAAATGGCTATTTTTACTCGTTAATTGAATATTAAAATATTCAATTTTTGAAATTTACTTTTAATTCAATTTTAAAAGTTCACTAACATCATTCTAATTCAAATAGAATTTAATTCAACTTTATAAATCATTTTCATTCACATTAAATTCAAATTCCAATTATTTACACAAGTTCAAATATTGAATTAACAATTTAATTATCCAATTAAATCACTATATTTCAAGTATAAGTTATTCGTATTGTAAAATTTACTTGTGAATATTTAAAATAAATTAAATATACGAATTTCAAATGACAGAAATTCTGGGTCGTTACATAAATCAGTTCAAAACCTCGTTCTAATACCATACTAACAGTCATATTACGGTGAGAGACAATATCACTTACTTCACCCAAATCTGACTAAACAAATGCCAAGTCATAGAGCTCTCCATCACGAACGCAACGCAAGAAACCACATCCAAAACGGACCTCGTATACAAAACTTACCTTTTTCCCCAAACTTGTCGTGCACCTGTACGTGCACAAACCCACCAAATGCAAACCTTGTCTCCTTGATTTCTCGATCACTACCTAATCAAATAAGGAACGAATTTCGCCTATGCACTTTACTACGCAATCTCTCTACCCCGGACCTAAAAATGTGAAGCTCTACCACCTCTTGGAAGTCGCAACCTGATGCATGCCTCACGACAAATGCACGGATGCGTTTTGTGTCTCCTGATCAGACATGATGAGATTTTGTGAGAAGGTGCACTTTGCGAAGAGAAATCCAATAGTAATCTCCATTTCACCTACTGTCACTTCAATCTCCTGCCAAGTGAAACCGTAGTGGTCGAGGTATGTACGACCTTTACCAAAATCATCACTACACCCAATTCCACCATGGTCAATGCGAGCTCTCCTCGATAGAACTCAACGAAACTAGTTTCGTGATTTTTAGTGGCCTAAATCACTCAGATTTATTTTTGAAATAATTTGGGGGAGGCGGCCATGTTTTGTTAATGAAACAGTAACTGATTGCAATGGGAAAGAGAGAAAGGTTTAGTTATATAATATAATATTATTTGTTTATTTAAATTCTCAAATAAACAGTCGTACGTTTCAAGCTTGCACGATTACATGGAGTGCTAGATTGCAATGAAACTCGTCTGCATACATCACCTCATTTTTTCGGTCCCGATGGTATAAATTTCGTCGCTATCCAAGACAGTGCTTTGGGATGATAATTTCACGCTTTTCAAGATCGTTTCGGCCGTCGGATCATCCGATCTCCAAATATAGCGATTCTTATACTCATTTAATTCACATCGTCGATACGAACTCAACGAAAGTGGTCTTGAGTCTTGATTCGAGCATATGCGAAAAATCATATTTTTGGGACCGTCAATTAATTAACGATTCAATATTTAAATCAATTATTTAATTATCCAATCATTAAAAATATGGGTTGTTACATTCTCCCCTCCTTAAATGGATTTCATCCTCAAAATTCCAAGGACGAAGCAACACAACCCAATACCCTCACATAAGCAACGACACAAGAAAAATCGTCACTTAACAACTCATGACCACAATCATTGAAAGCGATCACAACAAAGGGAATAGACTCAAAATTATCTTGGAGCCATCATGCTCATCCCTAAGTATAATCACTATTAAATCTGAAATCAATGTGGCTAAACCAAACGTCTAGGTTACACACTTATTTCCAAAGAAATAGATAATGGAAAATAAAAGCCCCAACTCGTTAATCGAAAGGTAAGTCAACTAAATGTCATACATCACCGACTCTCAACTATTGGCAATGTCTAATATCCCATACATTGGCTTTTCTCTCAGTTTTGGCTTATGTTATGGAAAATTTCGACAGCACCTTCTTTGCATAACCATGTCTGGGAAAAATTCCAATACAATATAGATATATATACATCTCATATCTGAGGCAGCTCATTTCTAAGGACAACCAAGCATATATAGCCAAATCTACACTACATATGTTACATACCTCTTTTATAGCAGGTGCATACCATTAAATGTGAATAAAAGTGAGTAAGCCTCCAAATAGCAAACACTTGCTTCCATGTACCTGATCAAGTACTCAACAAAGAGGATTAAACAAAATAGTAGCATCATCATGCAAATAAGTATACTAAATTGTTTATATAGAATCGCCTCATGTGCAATCGCCTTCACTTTCATTCCACTAAACCTCTACTACTCCACTACATTGCTCCTGACATGTTTATTATCACGTCTATCGGTACGAATAGGTCTTTGGGGTCTTGAAGTTCCTAGTTCAATCTTGATATCATCAAGTCATTTGGTGCTAAATTTCCAAACGTCTCTTGTAACCCACTATCGAATAATGGGTTTCGGCCACTTACAATGCTCTTGGCACAGAATGGAGTCACACTATCTATTCCACATATAAATCGACTAATCTGGATGTCATTCAACTAGACTTAACGAATATAATCTTAGCATTCTTTGTCAATCAATCGACTGAGACTCAAATGCTATCATATTCTCTTCTATCCCTTGGCATTCCATCAATGAAGTCCATTAATATCTATTCCCATTTCCACCTGGGAATCTCAAGCGATTGTAGTAACCACTTGGCCTCTTCCGTTCAGCACTTACTAGTTGATAATGTGTTCACCTCGAAATGAATGCCTCGATGTCCTTCATCCCTTCCTAATAAAATGTGTGTCTCATGTCACGGTACATTTTATTGCCATGGGTATGTATAGTCAATCTTAAATATGATCACTCTAATAGTACCTCATCCTTTGACCCATCGACATCGGAAACAACAATGCCTCCTTTATACAGAGCTAACCTTCTCGGCCGAGTCCGCAATATATCACCTCTACGGACACTATTTGTTCCTCTAATTTAGCCATAATCTCCACGAGTCTAGCTTCACGCCTCTGACTAATATCGATCCGCTAAATCCAAGTAGGTATGATGGTCAAACCCCTCTATCAGACTCACTAACGCATGTTTGCACCTCGCATCTCAAATAAAAGTCCGATTCCTCCTCCTTAAATCGGTTAACGGTGCTGCTACCTTGGAGAAGTCCTTGGTAAAGCTTGTATAACATCTCGTCAACCCAAAGATATTTCCAATCTATAGCACTCTTAGGTTTATTCGAATCCTCAACTGCTGTAACCTTCGTAGGATCTATAACAATATCCTATTTCAAAACAACATGATCCAAGCATCTCACTTCTATCCTCTAGAAGTTATATTTCAAAGACTTCATCATCAATTGGTGTTTTCTCAACACCTCCAACGCAATCATCAATCATGTCTTGAGCTCCTCTTTCCTCCATGAGTAAAGGAAAGTATCATCAACAAGCATAAGCACGAACTTACTCAAGTGATTCCTTGAAACATAGTTCAAGAAATCAACAAAGCATGCCAATTCATTAGTTAGCCCGAACGGCATAACCAACCAATCAAAAATCAAAGTAGCATACGAAATGCCATGTTTGGCACACTCTCTACAAATACTCTCAATAGATGAAACCCCATCGCAAGGTCCAACTGAGAGAACACCTTCGTGTCGTAAAGCTGATTGAACAAGCCATTAATAAGCAGAAGTGGATACTTGTTCGTCATCTCATTCAGCCCATGACAATCAACATACAACCTCAAAGAGCATCCGCCCTAGTGGCAAACATTATAGGTGCATCTCACTCAAACAAACTCCTACAGATAAAATCTCGCCTCAATAAGTCATTCACTCCACCCTTAACATCCTCTACTCTTTGGATGTCATATATCTTAAAGGCATAGCTACTGGTCTAGTACCTTTAACCAGATTGATATGGAACTCAGCCCCTATATTGTGGTAATTCAGTCATCTCATCGAATATATCCAAATGCTCTTTAGCTACAAGCATAGATGATAACTCATCGTATGGGATATCGACCGAATATAGAAAGCTAGTCATTATCTCATCATCAGGTAGGCAACCGAACACTACCTTCCGCTAACCGTCACTCCTGAAGTCACCGAGACCTCTCACAATCCACCATATTCCGTACCCCTTCAGCCAGTCAATTCCTAGATTATAATACTAAATCCAGTTAAACCCCAAAACAAATCAATAAAAAACAAACGAACATCCATGACTCGATAAGACAAAGTCACGACAAACCATGTATAGGTTGGTTGGGCCACCAACAAGGTTCGTCTTAATTAAAGGTTGTTTAACTATCTCGGGTCTTAATCACAATCAATTTATCAAATCACTAGATATTTAGGAATATGAAACCATGATGTCAAATAAAACATGTATGAAACACCATAAATGGAAAGCATAACTTAAATGGTAATGCCCTTTCCCTTATCTTTTGTCAATGGAGCACTCAACGAAATTGGAATGGCATTCAACGCATATGCTTCCCTTATTTGCCCCTATTAAGTCTTTTAAAGAGAATCCTTCAACACTAGGTAAAGGCTCTCACATTATAAGCCTTTTCGATCAACTTCTCGAAGCTCTCATCAATATGACCAATCAATCATTTTCTAAGATGATCATTCAACCCAATGATAAATTCTTTATTCTTTTTTAGTGGTATCAATGGAAGATAGACCATACTTTGACAAAACATCGAATTCAGCCATATACTCTGACAAAAACATATCGTCTTAATTCAAATCGACGAACTTCATAAACAGCATCGACTTTTGAAAAGTCGAGATAAAATTCTCTTCAATACGAACTATGAACTTATCCCAAGTAAAATGATCCTCGAGAATCGAAGCTATAAGGGTACTCCACCGGTTCATTGTATGTCCATGGAGTCATCTAGAGTCAACTTCTACCTCATTGCATTATCTAACTCCAAGTCATCGAAGATCCTTTCGCAAATATCCATCAAGTCCTACATTTCAATAGTCGACTCTATTCCAAGGAACGGTTCGCCTCTTAGACTTATGCAGTATTTATACAGCTCGGCAAAGTCGACTCTAGGCATTTACACTTGAGCATCATAATCATTCAGGACAACTTAGGCATTCTAGAAAATGATTCGCACCATTTCTGCAAACATATTCTATAAATCAGTGTTAGTGGCCCCCAATCCTGCCTACTCTTCAACTCCGGAGATGAAGTCAATAGCAACTTTTCTCGTATGCCAGATCAATCTTTAGTACTTAATAATAATGGTTGGTCTCTAATAAAGAAAAACTACATCAGTGGTACTTATGTGTGCAATACAACTTATATACTATGCATCCTGCTATATAGTTTCAAAAATCAAAATATATAATGAATATGCACTCTCTTATATATAAGCATACTCTCGATCTTGTCTAAGGCAACAACTCCTACCCTATCTCTGATGAGTCATGGTATTAACTATGGTTAATCACGTAACCTAAGCTTTGATTCCAAATATGACGACTGCCTTACACCTTCGATGCTCATATAACCGAATAATGCGCTGCTAGAGCAGCCGGTCGATGTAGGATGGTTGCCAAGGGAAAGAAATAGAAGTAAAGAAGAGGAATAGAATAAAAGAGAGGAAAATGAAGAAAACATCATACAATCATATAACCTGTCATATATCTTATAACACATCGGTTAAAATATAATAGTCATCACATAGATAAAACAGACGAGACAGTAATAACTATATAAACCACAAAATCAGAGTACACATGCTTATACAGTTATACAAAAAAGTAATAGAGTTATACAAATGATAAATAAACAACTAATAAACTATGTCACATAACGGAATAATAACTCTACAATATAAGCATGAGAAAGCATCACCTTCTATTAGTTCATCTGCACAGCTCCAAGTGCTATTTACACTTGCTATCTAGTTTACTCATTTAAGAGTACCCAAGATAATAATAAGCAAAGCATAAAATCTCGAGTTAGACAATAGTATAGTGTGAGCGATAAATAATCTTAGAACAGTATAAAAGTCAGTGTAGTATATAGAACAGAGGGTATGGAGAATCATACCTGACATGTCCCTACATCTAAAGAGTTAGCACATAACATAAGATATATGCTACTCTATCATAGTCATCATAGGTGTACTATACATCAGAGCACTAAAGGCATCTGGATATCTGTATCGATAATATCTACATCGTGTGACATCCCTAATGTGACAAACAACCAAAGCAAACATGGCATCTATCATCCACTCTCACATTCACTCACTCAATGCGTTGGATATATGATACTCATATGACCACATCGCAGTAATTTGGGACAACTCAATGTCCTTAGTTTCTCAGTACTCGAATCCATGCGACTCAGTAGGCCATGAACTAGACTGGGCTCCCTATAACAGTCCAAGGTACGGCCAAACCATCGTATGATCCGGGATGCTCCCTATAACCCAAGTGAGCATCCTTACCTACCCTTTCTATATGAATGCACTTTGAAATTTACAAATATCAACGATCCCTCTGCACATGTCATCCATAATTGAGCTCATCTCGACTATCCCTATAACTCCCGCCTAAAGTCGTCGTGGTTGGGAACTACTATAAACAACCATCATAAGTCATAGAGTGTCATCATGTGTCCCATAACCTTCTTACAACTATTCCACCAATCTGATTCATTGTCTCCTACTCTGCATCCCGAAGTACGACTATCCATCGTCGAAGCCGTCACTTCCCATCATGAAATCATCATCGTTGAATCATGGAGTCATCACGTCGAAGCGCCACATCTTCGCTTCACCGCAAAAGCCACTCATCGAAGAGTAGTAACACCCAAATTGAATTTCGAATGAATGAACGAACCATCGCATCATGCTCCTCAAAGCCTCTCCATCGTCCACGTTAAAATTGGCCAAATCAGCCATCATCAATAGTAGTAGATATCAACCATTTCAGAGTAGTCGATAACGACTACTTTGGTCGTGTACCTAACAAAAAATGTTAACTACAAACCAAATGAAAACATCCGCCATCTATCCCAAAATCCAAAGCACATCCCTAATTCCATCTTCCATCTTCAGATCAATCAACTTGCATGAAATTTTATGTAAGAAAATCCTATCCTATAGGATATTTTCTAATACTATATCACCTTCGAACTGCTTTTTCAACCAAACTAAGCAAACAAGCAACCAACAAACATACCAATATCCATAATAACCTACATACATCTATAATAGCACACATATAATACATCCAAAGCAACCATTGTGAGGTTAATACCAAAATAGCATAAATCTATCAATATTGTCAAAATAGTGCCAAAACATTGCGTCAATGAAAAAACTATGATATTTAATTTAAAACCATTTTAAAACACTTTTAAATCCATTTGTAAAATAAGAACCTAGGTTTAACTATGTCAAAAATCATGTTTTAAAGTTAGAAACTGTTTCAAAACATCATTTAAATACTATGCTAATAATCATAGTACAGTGAGAAATAATATCACTCACCTTGACCAAATCTGACTAAACTAATTCCAAGTCATAGAGCTCTCCATCACAAGCTCAATGCAAGAAACCGCATCCAAAACGGATCTCGTATGCAAAAGATATAGATATATAAGATATCTATTTATATATTAATTTATTGATTAATTAATCTAACTAATACTTAACTTAATTAATCAAATTCATAATTACATTCCTTCCCCAAACTTGTCATGCACCTGTACGTGCACAATCCCACTAAACGCACACCTCTTCATGATTTCTTGGTCACTACTCAACGAAACGACGAATGGATTTTTCCTACATGCTCTACTACACAATCTCCCTGCCCTAGACGCAAAAATGTGAAGCTGGGCCACCCCTTTGAAGTTGTGACCCGATGCACACCTCACGACAAACGGATAGACGCTTTTTGCGACTCTTGATCGGACTCGATGAGGTTTTGTGGGAAGGTGCACTTTGCGAAGAGAAATCCAATAACATTCTCTGTTTCTCATATCATTGCTTCAATCCTCGGCCAAATGAAACCCTAATTGTCGAGCTATGTTTGGCCATTACAAAAAATCGTTATCCCACTCAATTTCGCCATGGTCAGTGTGAAGCTCTCCTCGATACGAACTCAACGAAACTGATTTTGTGATTTTTAGTGGCCTAAGTCACTCGATTTTATTATTAAAATAACTTAGGGGAGGCGGCCATGTTTTGTTAATGGAACAGTAACCGATAACAATAGGAGAGAGAGGATGGTTTAATTATATAATATAATACCATTTGATTGTATAAATTATCAAATAAACGGTCGTACATTTCGAGCTCGCATGATCACATGATGCATCTGATCGCATGAAACTCGCCTGTATACATCTCCTCATTTTTCCGATCCCGATGGTAATTTTGTCGCTATCCGAGACAGCGTTTCGAGATGATATTTTAGTGCTTTCGAGATCATTTCGGCCATCAGATCATCCGATCTTCAAATATAGCAATTATTATACTCATTTTGATTTGAATTGTCAATATAGACATATCAGAAGTGGTCTCGAGTCCTGATTTGATCGTATGCAAAAAATCACATTTTTGGGACCGTCAATAAATTAACGATTCAATATTTAAATCAATTATTTAAATATCTAATCATTAAAAATATGGGCTGTTACAAATGTCCTGGGATTTTCCAACCTTACCCCAAGCTAAACCCATGACCTCCAAGCAACACCACACCTTGCCACGAAGCCAATATCCTGAATCTTCACCCTCCCTCCATTTCATTCGGCACCTCACCATAGCACCACCTGACCAAGCAACACCAAATATGGTTTCCTGTTCAGCAACCCACCAGCCGAACCAACAACCACCAAATGACATTTCTTGTTTGGCTCCTCCATTAGCCGAACCAATCACCTACCGAATAATATTTCATGTTCGGTCTTCTTCACTATCCAAACCAATCACCTACCGAATAGCATTTCCTGTTCAGTCCTCTCCTCTAGCCAAGCAAATAACCTACCAAACAACATTTCTTGTTCAGTCCTCTCCTCCGACCGAGCCAATGCCTTTTCTTCTTGAAGTCAACCATCAAGCTATCCAACATCAGACCAACCCCTACCAAATCAAAACCTGTAGCTCATTCAACATTTCAACATCACACCGATTCCACTGCTACACTTAACGCTTTGACCCTCATGCATCGCCTATGCAAAATATGAATCCAGACGCTCTATAGTCAATCCTCGAAGTCCGTCTCCACGGTTCCTACCTCTAATTCGCTCCCATGAGCGTTTTCAACCATATAAGCATATAAAAAACACCATACATGCACCAAACAGCATTCAAACATGTAAATCATGTAATCAATCATAGCAATCATCATACAATGTGTATACAAAATAGCCTAACATCCATTAAGATATTCATATATCCAAATATCATGTTTAAAATACCAAAAATTTATTTATTTATGTTTTTACTAAAGGTTGGGTTTTAAAACAGCGTTATGAGATGAGAGATGATAAATCACTCACCAAAACTCCAAAAAGTGAAGATTTGCGTGCAAATCGAGGCAAATACGAGAATCAATAGAAAATATGTGAATTTTATTTCCTAAAGATATAGATTTGAAGAGCTTGCTAATCTAACCCTAACCTATGATCTAGACTTGATTTGATGGAGAAAAGAGAAGGTTTTGGGTGGAGATTGGTTTAGTGGAGGCTTAGATCTATGAGAGAAGTTATAAAAGTGATTCGGGGATGATGGTTCAGCCATATAAGGTCTACAAACCCAAAATGGATTAGTGGGCTTGCTCCCAAACTCACTAATTACCCACTAAGCTGCTCCAAAACTACCAATCTTCAAACAATCATATCTCCTAGCCAGAAAGTCCAAATTGGTATATGACCACTCTATGAAAAGGGAAACCATCGTATCTTTCCAAAGGAAGTGGTCTCGGATGCTAATTCCTAGAGGTAAACTAATCGATACATATGAATTTAAAAATAATATCTTACGATTCTCTGATACATAAAATACAGGTCATTACGCTCCCACCCATTTAGGAATTTCTCCATCAAAATCCTCAATACAAACAAGGAAAGTCAACCATAGCTACCACACATGCTTATCATCCACGAGCAAACTAATCGAACATAAAACATGCACAAAAAAGCAATAAATGATATCTACACCTACCCTAGCATGTAGGGCACTAAACTACCCTATATGATGTTGAAAGTGCAAGTAAATGCGATAAATAGAAATCTCACCAAGTAAAGGGTTCCGGATAAGCGGTCCTCGTGCTCTCCTTAATCTCTGGATAAGCGGTTCTTCCAACTGTCCCACTGAAATAAGATTCTTCTTAATTTATAGGACATGCCTAACTCCTGTGAGTTTCACCTTTCTTCCATCATACATCTTCAGGTCAACCGAACTTATACCCTTTACCTCAACATCTCACATTAGCGGAATCCATCTTACTCTCTTGCTTCTTACAATCAATGAATGCTTCTTTTTGGTTGCGTATATGAAAACATTTACCTGAATCAAACATCCACTCATCTTCTTTTCTTCCTTCAAAACAAAGAATATAATTACTAATACGAAAATTCATGTCGAAACCGTAGCCTTCATCAAGCTTGTCTTTGTCTTCCTATATGCTTTCATCCTTTCTTTGTCCTTTTTAAGCCTTTTGTAAAATCTTAGCTGATGAACGGGTTATTCACAATAGTGTAGATGAAATCCCTTTATATGCTCGATCTATTTAATCATCTTTCCATATTCGAATGGTTAACCGTTGTTCACAAGATTTCTTATTAACACCCCAAAATTATGCTAAGAAAAGTGAATTTTCCTTTATACAAGTAGTGCAGAAGAGAAGGTACGAATCCTCTTAGTACTGCCTTTCGATTAGGCGGCCTTTCGACTCTGTCGAAAGGGTCAGTTTCTATGTTAGATGACCTACTACAACAAAAATACTCTATTACAACGCCCATTTTACAACGGGCATTGGCTGCTCGTTGTAATAGTAGACTATTACAACGGTTCATTCAGGCCCGTTGTAATAAATGCCCTATACAACGCCTTTTTTACAATGGGCAATGACTGCCCGTTGTAATAGAATGTTATTACAACGGTCTTTTCATGCCCGTTGTAATAGATGCCAATTTTACAACGTTTACAAAATATCCGCTGTAATAGATACCAATTTTACAACGGTCATAAAATGCCCGTTGTAAGAGGTGCCAATTTTACAACGGGCTAAAAATGCCCGTTGTAATAGGTGCCAATTTTACAACGGGCTAAAAATGCCCGTTGTAATAAATGTTTGTTGCCAATTTTTGACAACCAATAATTAATAATTACATTGCTTTCTTAAAATTAATATTTATTATTTATTAATATTTAATAATTATTCATTAATAATATTATATTAATCATATGTTACTAATTACTAATTATAATATTATATTGCTAATTACTAATTACTAACCATTAATAATATTATATTATTTATTAATATTTAATAATTAATCATTAATAATATTATATTAATCATTTATAACTTATAATAATTAATGATTATTATTAAATAATCACTAATTACTAATTGTTATACATAATCAATATTAATTATTAGTTATTTGATAATAACTATTTAATATTAATTATTAATTATTAAATGTAAGTAATAAATATTAAATATAATTTACTAAATATTAATAATTTATTAATTATTAATAATTATTTTTTATATTTAATTTAATAATAGTTAATTATTAATAATTAGTGAATTATAGTTAATAATGTCTAAATAATAATAATAATAATTAAAATAACAAATTACTCCAAACCTCTGCTTTTGTTCCCCCGAAAATTTCACAGCCCGCCTTTTGTGCCTAAAAACTACTTCTTCCCACTAAAACGCAATACTCTCTTCCATGAAGCCCTAATTAAACACAAATATAAAACAAAACCCTAATTTTTAAACTATAAAAGCCCAAAGATAAATTATAGAAGTCGGCCCAATAAGTAAATAAATATTTCCCTTCTCCTTTTTATCATCGGCCTGTATTCTTTTGTCTATGATAATTCGATGCTCTCTTCGTTCCTCTTTTCCTTTGCTCGAAAAATTAGGGCTTTGGAATTTGTTGAAGCCGCCGACTTATGTAGTTGATTGAAGAATGAATTACATATGGTTTGCTTTGTCAATCAAATTGTCACTTTGATTCGAAGCCGGCTGCTTCTCGATCGAGTTCGACTTGTATTGGTATGTTATTTTCCTTTTGCTTTTCTGGTAGATATGCTTGAACTCGATCGATGATTCGAGTCAAATGATTATTCCTTTTTTGCTTGTACTCGAATGCATAATTTTGCCGATGATGTTCGTTTATATAGGGTTCGAACCCCTATATTTTCGTTCGTATATTTTGTACTTCAAACAATCTTGTACTTGGACTTTGAGGAAATTGAAATTTTGAAACTAGTTTTTAGTTTAACAAATAAAATGAGAAGTAGTTATAATGTTAATTAGAAGCTAGAAGCTATAGTGAAGTAACCCACTCAAACTCGAAATCAATATGATGGAAACATATCTGTAATTCAACCAATTAAGTGACCGAGGAAGGTTGATTGTATGAAGATACATGTTTGCAGAAAGTCCAATGCATAAATCTGCCAAAGTTTTATCGTATGATTTACCTGAGATAAATTATTTAAATCGCAGAGGTTAAAGTACGAGCGAAATTTTGTTTGTAGTAAAGGTATACTGAATTGAGTCTCCAAATTCAACTTTAGTTGGGAGTGGATCAAAAATCCATAATCTGTTTAGTATCATATTAAATTGGTGATAAAATCAGGGCATAGTGATAGCTGTTATTTAATTACTTGCTAAAACTAAAAATTTGATTACCCTTTTTATATTATTTTTGAACCAAAAGAATGTACGTTTTTGTTGGGATGGATGCAGATGAAATTGGGATTCCAAAATTGGATAAAGTAGATTTACGAACATGGAAAGACCTTTGACTGTATTCATTGGACTCCATTGCAACATGGTAGGTTAATGTTATAATAGAGATTTTCTAAATTACCAAGTTGAATGCTTTTGTGTTAAGTCAGTCACTTACATTTATCCATATTCAATTGTGCTATAACAAATCGGCATGAATTTTCATTTCACATTGTTTCATATTATGGGGAAGCGTATGGTGTTGTAGTAGTTCCAATGACATCACAGAGATAAGCTATAGTAGAAAAGTCACACTTCGCTATCTTAAAGATGAAGTAAATAAGGAAATCAAAATTAAAAATATTCCATGTAGACACGCAATTTCTAAATGGATAGTAGGTTTCCTTTTTATCCACAGGTTAACATGCCTTTTGTACCTTAAAAACATATTCCTTCCATGCAAAAGCAATGTAAGCTTATAATATGAACACATGGCGATAGCAGTTGAGTAAAAACATTAGAGATATGAACTAAGAAATTGGAGAATAAAGTAACAACTTGGAAGCTTCACAATTTTAAAGTAAATTACAGGGAAAAAAGGTTAAAGGGGAAGAACTGTATGATTTTCATTTTTTTACTACGTTAGATTATAGGGCAGCTAAATATTGTTGATATAATAGAAAAGTAAGAAAATGGAGAAAAAGTATTAATCTGGAAACCTCAAAATTTTGAAATAGGTTGCAGGGGAAAAAGTATGAAGGGGAAGAACTTCATGATTTGCATTTATGTCTGCTACATTACAATAAAGGAGAACAAAAACTTTGACATATGAGCATTAATCCCTCTTCCCTTTTTATCGTAGGAAAAAAAGATTTCTTGCTCAAGCGACAATCAATTAACTTGTGATCGGTAGAACGGGGGCAGTTACTATTCGAGTTGCCTATGTAGTTGGTAAATTATCTTTAGTGGTCTATATCTTTTATTTTTCATTTATCATTCATAAGTAAATGACAATTAGTGGAAATTTTTCTTCAGCTTTATATGGTGTTATCATGTACAATTACATAAAGATAAAGGATGTCCAAGCATCAAATCAACTTCCACTGGAAAAAATCCAAGAAAGAACAGCTAAGGTTAGATTTTATCTGTTAATGTTAATCATATATTAAAATTTGGATGAACGACCTTGGTATCATGGTAGCACAAATAAAGTGTTACTATCTATTCAAGTCATGGTATTTTCTTATCTTACAATTAGTAATTTGATTTTTTACCCATTTAGGCCACTCATCATAACTTATTACACATTTCCCTTCTGAAGACTAATTGCTAGTATGGACAATTTTCTGTTTACATAGCTGAAACTAGATTTTTATATTGGTACGCTTTGAAACTGCATGAATAATTTTTTTAGCTGAAGAAAATAGTAAAAATGCTGCTGTTCCACACAACGCTGGTATATTAAAACTGCATTGGTGCAGTTTCAAAGTGCACCAATACAATGACACTTTCTGCCACAGAGTAGAAAATGATCCATACTTATAATTAATTTGCAAATGTGAATGATGTTGTTTTTTTTGGCAGTAGTAGCTGTTGAGGTTGGTGCAGCAATGGTAAACAGCAGTAGGAAGGTTGGCGATTGTAAAATGATGTTGTTGTTGAGGAAGTATTGTTTTAGATGGTCAGAGGGCAGCGAGTTTGGCAGTACGTAAGAAGATGAGTGGGTATGAAGAAGGAAGTAGTTTTGTTTTGAGTGATGGTTGTTGTATGCTGGATGTAGTTGTGAAGTGATGATGGCAGGGCAGTTTATAACAGAGGGATGGTCAGGGTAAGTGTGAGGCTGTAGTGGTTTGTGGTGAAGTCTGGTGTAGCAGCTTGTTTTGGTGACAATTTCTGGTTGTGGTTGAAGTGTGGGTAATAGTAGTAGGGTGATAGCAGCAGGGTGACAGTGGTGAACAGCTTGGATGGTTGATGTATGCTTGTGGTATGGTGATTATTAGAGTGTGGATGGTGACATGAATTGTTGCTGTTAGTTCTGTTGTTCGAACGCAGGGGGAGTAGCAGTTTCGATGATTGACAATGTAAATGTGCCCACAGGTAAGGCAGGTATGTGGTCTGTAGTGTAGGTAAAACTATCGATGCAATATATTATAGCCGATGGATGTTTTGATGGAAGTTTGTTGAAGTGTTGCGAAGGCAGTGGTATGAACCGAGTACTGGTATGTTGCTTTATGCTTATGTGTTAATGCTTTATGTATTTGGTTGTTATGAAACTAGTTGTCAAGTGTATATTAGAACTATGTCGATGTAAACTTATCTAACTTTTTGGAATGTGTTGGAATTTTATGACTCTAGCTTTTAGTCTTTTCGTATGTGAGTTTGGTTGTTTTATGATAATATTTATTACTCGCTAAATTATTCATTATTGGTATGGATGTACTGCATGGATGCTACTGTAATATTTTTTAAAATTTGCATTTATTTTGCAACGGTCAGAAACCTTTGCAATATCATGTATTACAACAGGCATTGCCCATTGCGAAATCCATATTACAACGGGCATTGCCCGTTGTAAAATATGGTCGACCTATTGCAACGAGGCCTAATACAACGGGCGCATGCCCGTTGCGAAATTCATATTACAACGGGCATTGCCCGTTGTAAAATGGCTGTTTTGATCCAGTTAAGTAAGTGTGATTTCTCCTTCGAAAGCGTTCCTTGCGATCCAATTGGAATACCCTGAGTTTAGTTCTCTTAGATAGGTTTCGACCTAATTGGAGGCTAGAAACTGTTGATTAGCTTGGGTTTTGGTTATTGTGCAGAAATGGAAGTTTTGACCTTGTTGAAAGCTTGAGGTCTTATCGTTTTTGTGTTTGAATTGGTAATCTTAAGCTTCAGTGAATCTAAGATAGGTTTCGACCTTGTCGAAAGCTTTAACCCCAAGTTCTTTATGTTAGGTGTAATCCTTTACTGTATTTTAGTTAGTTTCGACCTTGTCGAAGGCGATGGTTCAAAGGAAAAGTAACTCAAAGTAGGTATCTATTCTTGCTTGATTATGAGATGTTTCGACTTTGTCGAGAAAGATCCCTATTGATGCAGGCGAAACCTGAAATACACAAGGTGAAGCCAACAAAACTTAAATGGTACGGTAAAGTATATTAAAGTACTCAAAACTCCCCTTTTTCCAGCTAAGAAGACTTTATTTCTTCAAACTTCCAAATTGATTTACAAATTAGGATTACAATGCTTTACTTAAGAGTATACAGGTTGAGAATGAGAGGAAACGTCCACTAAATGTGACCCATTGGGTCTTATTTATAGATGCGGCTTGACACCTTTCGACCATGATGCTCTTGACTGGGTCGGAAGGTGGCTGCTGAAAGACTTGAGCATGTTACCGCCTTTGTTGAAAGATATGGTGGCGCTCCTCTTCTTCGAATGGTCTTGTGAGTGCTTCCGACTCTGTCGTTAGCCTTCGTTCATTGGTTTTAATGACGTTGGTTACACCTATGCTCTTATTTCTGATCTGATGCGGAACCCTTCTTAGACCACACTGGTTTTGACCAATTCGAAAGACTTACTATAACTTCCGAAGGGATTGCTCCAGATAATGCTTACTTTCGAGCAGTTTGAATGAAGGTGAAACCATTGGTTTCGAATGGTTTGGTGCATGCTCAAAGAGCTATTCTTTATTGTCTTTAGAAGGTGTGGCTTTACCTTAATCGAAAGGTCTTCAACTAGTCAAAGGGTTGCTAATGAGGGCGGAAGGGTGCTTTCGACTCCTTTATCTTCTTCGAAAGGTAAGAACCCTCTGGATATCGATTGGCGACACCTTCGAAAGGTCTCTAGCTTCCAGTTTTAATGGCAGCATCCCTTCAACTCCTTCGAAAGGTTTGGTTGGAACTCTTCTGACTTGTTCTTTGCTTAAAGAGATTTCGACTCAGTCGAAAGGTGATTTTTGGAGTAACATTTGACCCCCCTCCCCCCCGCGAAGGGATGAATTTGACTTTTCAAGTCAACCTTGTCGTAATCTAGAAGCTTTCCCCCCTCTTGGCCTTCCCATGTGATCTTGGCCTTCCCACGTGGATCTGGGCCGTCCATTCAAATCTTATCCAATGGTTGATAATTTGGGCAACTTTTCTTATAAAGTGCGCCTTTCTTCTTCCTCCTCTTTTACTTTTCCTACTATCAAAATTCTAAGTGCGAATAACAAAATTCCCAAACTCCTCAAATTCCCAGTTTACTTTCAGAAATCCAAGCAATTATCAAATCTCATTCGTAAGATTAAATTTAACCTTACTTTCCTTGTTTCTATCGAACTTCACTTTTCCAGATTTCAAATTTGAAATTCGATTTTTTTTATAAAGTCCGACCTTCGATTTTTTCGGAGGTTGGTTTGGTTTGATTTGCTAAGAAGCTTTTCTGAATTCTGTTATAGGAATCAATATAGTTTGTTTCTTGTCTGTGATTTTGAAACTGATTGAGGACGACATTGAAATCCACCCCTTAACGGGTTTGGATTTTCATCTTAAATTTTTTTACTTTCGTTCATCATTTGTAATGACCCGTAAATTTTCAATAATTAAAATTGGTTAATTTAATTAGTTTAGTGATTTAATATTGGGAGAAATAAAAATTTGTAATTTAATAATGAAATAATAGCTAAAATGAAACGTAACAATGTTAATTAAAGTTAATCACTAACAACTTGAATCAGTGGTATGTAAGCAATTGTAACATTGGTTGTAAATAATAACTTATAAGTGTGATTAAAAGATAATGGTAACAATTATTATATGTTACCTATTTATTTAGTCTGTTAAATTTAGTTTGAAATCAATTATAATTAAATGCAGTTAAATGTTACATTAATGTGAGTTAAGACAATAACTGAAATTTGTGAATGTAATAAAATGAATAGAAATGTTAATTTTATTCATAAGGTAATATTGATTAATAAAAGAATGAAACCAAGATAAATAAATTAATTGGGATTTTAAATTATAATAAATGTGTAAAATTGACAAAAATCCAATAAAATTGAAATATAGTGGTTAATACAAATAAAAGATGGAAATTGTAGTGTATTAGTGAAACAAGACATCAACAAACATTAACCATGTTATTAGAGTAATAATTGACTGAATATAAAGATTGAAATCAAATAAAATCAATTTATTGGAATTGAATTTTAATTAATTGGATTAATTGTAGTTGAAATTGAACACTTTAATGTTTGAAATAATTAACACTGAAATTGATATGTAAATTTACTTTAAATTATTATAAAAATGTCCAAGCAATCAAAAATGATGGAAATTGTTAGTTATTAACTTTGAAATAAAAAGGTGATTTAAGTAATTTAATTATTAATTTATTTAATTATTGTGAAAATAGCCATTTTGGCCACTGACTCGGATTCCGACGAAACCAGTTTCATCGGATCCGTAATGATGAATTATTATAAAATTTCAAGTTTCATAGCAATAGGACTTGCCGTTTGATCGTACGGACTCGAAACGCGTAGAAATTAATTTAATTGAAATCAATTTTAAATAAGCCGATTTTAACATAACTTCTTCATACAATGGAATTTGGACTTGAAACCTGTTCCATTGAGTTTAAAAAAATTGGAAACGTCTATTTTGATATATGGGATGTCTCATTTTCGTTCCGGAGACAGAACGGGCTTTTCGGATCGTTTATCGTTCAAATCAAATCTTGTCCGTTCTTTATATTTTCAGCTCTGCCTATAAATAGTATGTTATAAACCCTAGCAGTTTTTCTGTTTCTTATTTTTGTATGTACAATTCTCTTTGACTTCTCTTTTCCAATGGCAGAAACAAACTCCAATTCCCAAACCTTCAAATTCAATTCCGAAAAACAAATCCAAAATTCAAACTCTCAAAACTATACCATACTATATACCGTTTCGAAGCTCTCAACGAGCGCAATTCACTGGTGGTATTCATTTTTCAATTCGAATTACCGTTTGTCTAGAATTCGCAAATCAATTATGGCCGTTCATATTGGATTTTGGACGATCCAACGGTGGATCTGGGACTATAAGGCGATCGGCTGGTGGCGTTGGGAAGGTGGTGTCGTGTAGGCCATGGATCTGTGTTCACTCGTCTTAGATGAGGTCGGGTTTGCCAGAATTTAACAATATAGCGGCGACGGCGCGAGTTCGGGCGGGCGACCGGAGGGGGTCGCGCCACCTTTGCCAGGGGCGGCTAATTCAGGTGAGTTCGGCGATGAAATCTAATTGTGGGGAAGGTGGACGGTGGAGGGTCAGCGACGAGATGGTTGAGGCGGTTGTAGCTTCGTGAATCAGGGACAAGGTCGCGTTGGCGTGGAGCTAGGGTTGGGTGAAGGGGCGTTTTTACAAGTTTTCCCTTTTGATTCATTTTTAAAATTTAATTTAAATTCCAATTGGTCTAAATTACATAACTTTTGCATACGAACTCGGATTTGGATGTCGTTTGTTTTATTGGGATCGTATCAAATTTCCAGACATTTTGATGCTTGTTTGGACAAATTCTAAGACCGTTCAAATTTCGGGCTTAAATTGGATTTTTATTCGATTTAAAATCGAAGGTGAGTAATTTGACCCACTTATAACTTCTAAAATTTCTTATGTTAGTTAAATTAAATTTATGATGTAATTAGAAATTTATTTATTGCAGTTGGATATATTTAAATCGTCATTTCAGTTAATTTGTGTTAGCACCAAAATTGGTCACTAACCTCGTTGAGAAAGATTGTGTAGAGATGTAAGTGATGAGGTTAAATTAAACAAGGAAGAATATGCTAATTTAAATGTAGAAAGTAAGGACACCAGATTTATAGTGGTTCGGCGTAACTGCCTACGTCCACTCTGAGTTTTGATCTTTATTTCTTTCACAAATAGTTGAATACAGATACAATCCGTATATTGATGACTTGAATACAAGTTTGAATTAAAAAGAGGAGAGTATAAAAAATGGCAGAGTCTCCCCAGTGTTCTCCAAAAAAGGTCCATTTCATTGTACCCCTGCCCTTCTATTTATAGAGGAAGATGGGTTGGACTTCCTTCATGGGCTTAGGAACAAGGTGCCTCTGCCCATAGTGGGTGAATCTGCGCACCAGGCCAGGCAGGCCGAATGCTCTTGCTTTGTTGTGGGCCTGACAACTTGCTACCACCTCCAGTCTCTTCTTGATCAGAATCTTGTCTAGTGCTAATGATAATTTCTTCAACTGTCGTTTTGTAACCGGGCCAAGATGCCGGTTAACACTTGCCCCCCAAAGTGTGTCGTGTGAAGCAACACAACACGCTTTGAATCATCGAGTATTCCTTGTCTTCAGAAAGAAATCCACCATGTTTCTTGAATAGTTATTATCCTCCAATTTATACTCCCAAGGTGTTGTATCCTTCTTTGGTCATCGTGATGCTTGGTCGATTCCCAATATTATAAATCCAGGGTTGTAGTTCATCAGTGGCCATCCGTGTCTGATTCTGCAGAGCTAATAAGCTTCGGCTATCTGATCTAGTCTTCTCTTAATAACCCTTAGTGAGAATTCAATTTTTGTTGATTTCAAGAAGTCGAACTTTTTCGGATGTACACATGCACGTTCGGGTACATGTTCTTGCCATTGGCTCTCGGATGCGTTTTATATGCTCATAAGTCGTCGCCAACTCTATCTAGTTTAATTGCGATTCCTTGTTTGTATTTTCTGTGAAATAAGGGTTGCAATCAGCCACTTGAGGAGTTTTCCAAACCTCTCTTCAGTACAGACTCTATGATTTTGTTCGCAGCTTCAACCTGTCCATTTGTAGTTATAATGGATCATGGAAGGTCATAAGGACAGATAACGTTACGGATAAAGAAGTTGATTATTTTCTTCATCTTGGTCGAGGTTAAGAGTTCTTCATCTGCCCATTTGGTGACATAATCCACTGCTATGATGGTGTATTTCGCACCACCTTTAGGATCGACAAGAAGATGATTTCAGTGCCCCCAAGTGGCAAACGGCTATGAACTAGCCATTTGAATAATTTCCATCGGCAGGGTTCCTGGATTTTTTGCAAACATCTTGCACTCGTCACATTGTCTAGCATGATCAACCACTTCTGGGTTGATAGTTGGCCAGTAATACCTGTAGTAGAGTATCTTCTTTATCATGGTTCTCCCCTTGATATTATTACCGCATTCTTCTTCATAGACTTTGCTCAAGATATCATCATGGGCGATATGCCGAAGCATGGGGATGGATAAACTCCTTTTGACACACGACTTATTCTTAGATGATTTGGCGTGAAGCTTTGAGGAGGATCTGTCGTTTTACATTCCTCCGTTCAGTAAGAATTCCTCATTGTAGATAGTCTTTGATAGGAGTGAACCATGACACCTTTTCATTTTGTTCGCTGAGTTCGTGTGTAATGATGTAATACGTGAAGTCGGTTAGTAGCTCTTGGAATTGGCCGAGATAAGGAGCAAGACAATGCCCCTAGCAAGATCAACTTCCTTAAATTTGTATACTACTAATCAAGAATCACAAAAGATATGTAAAGTTTTCACTTCAAATCCTCTAGCAAGTTTGAGGCTGGCAGTCAAGGCTTCATACTAAGCATCGTTGTTTGTTACAGGTAAATCGAGTTTTAGGACGTAGCAGATTGATCATTCCTCAGGAGTCATTATCATGACTCCTATGCCATAACACTGATCATTGGATGCTCCATCCGCGTACATTTTCCATCTCATGGTTGGTTCTCTGCTACTCTTCAAGTAGTCATCTGAGGTAGTGAATTTGGGTGTGAGGTCTGCTAATTTCCGTCCTTGGATAGCCCTTCGTGGGAAATAAGTGATATCGAATTAGCTTAGTTCGATATTCTATTTAAGTAGTCTTTTAGACGTCTCAGGTCATTGTATGCCCTGTCGCAACGGCTGGTAGGCATAGATGTTGATGGGGTGAGACTAAAAGTAAGAGTGGAGCTTTCATGATGAAATCAATAGGATTGTGCTAGCTTTTGTAGCTACGGGTTGATATCCAATGCATGGCTCGCGATAGTTAATGAAATCACATATGCATGTCAGAATGGGTCCAAGGGAACATATCATCATTTATTCAGAAAAATCCAACTAATTCTTTTATCACCACTGCACTAAGCTGTGATCCGATATTCAGCACCCGGAAAGGGTCGCCATGGCTGGCTGTAATGTCGACCGTCAGCTTAGCAGGTGCCATCCCAGATTCTTTGAGTAAAGATGTAACTATTTTGCATAACATTCAATGTGAAATATGGTTGGGACGGTCAATGTTGATGGTTATTCTGGTCGAATCCTAGAGTCTTGTCATGAGTTGTTAAGTCAAATAATGAAGGGCTCTGAATGCTCTAATTAATTATCTGCAAATGGCCAAAGATCAGGCTTAAAAGCACGTTGAAGGAAATGTCGAGTAGGGGCCAGTCTCGAGTTGCGTGCAACTACATAGCTGGATCTTGCTATGAGTTTGAATTTGCTTGTATATTCGAGTAACGCATTTTCTATTCAATGCATTCATGATCCTTCACTCGCCCTTCGGGTTGGAGTGACAGTCAGTTGCCCACAAGCTTTGGCATTGATTTAATGATTCTATCTCTAGGCATCCTTTCGGTCATTGCCTTGAGTAGCTGTAAGCACTATATATAAGTTTTAATACTGAGCTATCGTAGCCAGTTTTTGGATGACCATGCATCTTCTCCCAGACTCGGGTTAATAAATGTACTGCATGGACGGTTGAGTCTCGTCCTAGCTATGTTTATGCTTTCACCTAAACTCCAAAGACATAAAGGTGATTGGTGAATAGTCGGTTCACATTCATCTTGCTTCTCGCTCGTGCCCCCAGGTCTGGGGCATATACCGATAAGTAGGAAGGCCAGCCATGCCCACTTTAGCTTTACTCTCTTTCCCGTTGAATCGGGGGATCATGTCAGTCGATAGGAGACTAGGTCTCGCCTATCTTGGATTTTATCGTGGTTTTTCATTCCAAGAGGAATACTTCGATGCCACGTAAGTTTTAGGGTGTAATTTGGACAGTGGATGGTCATCCACGTCCACTTTGGTTCATGCTCTGTAATCAGATCTCGGGGTAAAGTTGGCTACAAATGTAGTCGGGTTATGCTCATCCAGTTTCATACTCCTCCTGACGAATTGAACGAGGGTGCTGGAGAATTTTTGACCAAGTATTCGTGGTTTACCCTCCTTTCCATACTCTGGGGGTCATAGTTTTTCATTAAACAAACATCCGAGTCACATTCGTATGTGCTTGGTGCGATTGGCATTGACCCTTGGTCTGAGGTATGATATAGTAGGTTTCTCGTAGCTTTGGATGCCGTTTTGATTGGTTCTGTATTGAGGCCTCCCTGCAGTCGCTGCCTCAAGTTATAAAGAACGCCATGCTAGGGCTATAGTAAGCTGTCGTATTCGGCCTTTTAGTGTTTTGTACCCCTGCCCCCAGCATTGATTTAGCCAGGTCACTAGTTGGATGGTCGAACTCCATCCTCAGCGGGTTAATAATCCTCCTGTCGATTCCAGGCCGAAGTTTACGGAATAGAAAATGGTCGGGATCCACTCGTCTATTTATCGATGTTTATACACCACTCTACATTCTGGTGACTTAGTGTTATTCTCCCTCCGGTTGACTCGCGCCCAATTTGTGTTCATGCTTCGGTCCACGCTCCGGTCCACGCTCCGGGGACTTAGAGATTTTTCGAATGGTTTATGCTTTAGTCCACAGTTCGAGACGCAGAGATTTTCGTCAACTCGTTTATACTCTAGTTCGCACTATGGGAACTTAGAGTAATCTGGTCCGCTTCTGGGATTTAGGGATTTTTCTGAAGTCGTCTATAATCTAGTCCATGCTCTGAGGACTGAGAGTACTGTAGTCCGCACTCTGGGGACATAGAGGTTTTTGAGTCATTTATACTCTAGTCCGCACTCAGGGACTTAGAGTACTTTAGCCCGCATTCTGTCTCCCGTTCCAGAGGGTGAGACCCCCCGGATGGCTGAGAGTTTGCCTAAACCTGGTAGATAATCCTTCTCTTTAAGATTCTCTTTAAGATTTCGAAAGTCGTTATTCTTTATGTAGGACTATTGCATTCTAATGCTTGTTTTCCACGATTTTGTGCAGGCCGTTCTGACCCCGAGCCCACTCCGAGGAGCGATGTCGCCAAGTAAGTGAGGGAGAAAACAAGTGAAGCCACTCACGCAGGGGAGGCTTCTGGTCCAGATGCTCAAGTGATCGGAGCGCTTGATGAAGACAAGTCTGAAACCTCCTCTCCTACCGACGGGGGTTATGAAGTAGAAATTACAGGCGCCTTTGAGCACATATCTGAATTGAGCATGGAGGAGCGGCTCGAGAAAGAGAAGGAGGAGACGGTCAAGGTCATAGTAGAGCCCCGAGTTATGGACTTGAACGATCCTTTGAACAAGCCGTTGAAGGTCATCCTTCCTGGCGGGTCCAAACCCATGGAAGGCCCCCGTACTCCTTCAGTTGCTACCCCTCTATCAAAGAAGAGTACCAAGGGTAAATGCTCTGGAGAGGAGCCGTCTGGAAAGAAGTTGAAGAAGCACAAGAAGTGATTACTATCCTCGTTCAACGAGAGTTAGTTTAAGTCATGTAATTATTTTCATCTATTTCCTTAGTCCTTGTAAATAGAATGTCGACCCCGAACTTTGGAGGGGTTGTAATAGAAACTCATTTCTGAATAAGGTTTAGTTCCTTTTTCTGTCTTAAAAAAGACTCTTATTGTTCAGTTTTCTTTGTGATTGTGATTTTAATCCAAGCAGTTGTGAATAACATAGACTTCTCAGTCCACCTTCATATAACTCGGAAACTCTTCGGGGGTCGTTGAACTTCCATTCTGTGCTACGAGCACTTAGAATACTTTCTAGCCCGTATGTCAGGGATTTGACAAATTCAAGTCATTTGTGTCATAGTTCATATTCAGGGAACTTGGAGATCCGATTCGCTTATATTCGAGTTCGCACTCTGGTGAGTTAGAGTACTCCAGTCCGCACTCTGGGGACTTGGAGGTTTAAGTCATTTATACTCTAGTCCGCACTCTGGGGACTTAGAGTACTCCAGTCCCCACTCTGGGGATTTAGAGGTTTAAGTCGTTTATACTCTAGTCCGCGCTCTGGGGACTTAGAGTACTCCAGTCCGCGCTCTGGGGACTTGGAGGTTTAAGTCGTTTATACTCTAGTCCATGCTCTGGGGACTTAGAGTACTCCTGTCCGCACTCAGGGGACTTGGAGGTTTAAGTCGTTTATACTATAGTCCACGCTCTGGGGACTTAGAGTACTCCAGTCCGCGCTCTGGGGATTTGGAGGTTTAAGTCGTTTATACTCCAGTCCGCGCTCTGGGGACTTAGAGTACTCCAGTCCGCGCTCTGGGGACTTGGAGGTTTAAGTCGTTTATACTCTAGTCCGCGCTCTGGGGACTTAGAGTACTCCAGTCCGCGCTCTGGGGATTTGGAGGTTTAAGTCGTTTATACTCCAGTCCGCGCTCTGGGGACTTAGAGTACTCCAGTCCACGCTCTGGGGACTTGGAGGTTTAAGTCGTTTATACTCCAGTCCGCGCTCTGGGGACTTAGAGTACTCCAGTCCGCGCTCTGGGGACTTGGAGATTTAAGTCGTTTATACTCTAGTCCACGCTCTGGCGACTTAGAGTACTCCAGTCCGCGCTCTGGGGACTTGGAGGTTTAAGTCGTTTATACTCCAGTCCGCGCTCTGGGGACTTGGAGGTTTAAGTTGTTTATACTCTAGTCCACGCTCTGGGGACTTAGAGTACTCCAGTCCGCGCTCTGGGGATTTGGAGGTTTAAGTCGTTTATACTCCAGTCCGCGCTCTGGGGACTTAGAGTACTCCAGTCCGCGCTCTGGGGACTTGGAGGTTTAAGTCGTTTATACTCTAGTCCGCGCTCTGGGGACTTAGAGTACTCCAGTCCGCGCTCTGGGGATTTGGAGGTTTAAGTCGTTTATACTCCAGTCCGCGCTCTGGGGACTTAGAGTACTCCAGTCCGCACTCTGGGGACTTGGAGGTTTAAGTCGTTTATACTCCAGTCCGCGCTCTGGGGACTTAGAGTACTCCAGTCCGCGCTCTGGGGACTTGGAGATTTAAGTCGTTTATACTCTAGTCCACGCTCTGGCGACTTAGAGTACTCCAGTCCACGCTCTGGGGACTTGGAGGTTTAAGTCGTTTATACTCCAGTCCGCGCTCTGGGGACTTGGAGGTTTAAGTCGTTTATACTCTAGTCCACGCTCTGGGGACTTAGAGTACTCCAGTCCGCGCTCTGGGGACTTGGAGGTTTAAGTCGTTTATACTCTAGTCCGCGCTCTAGGGACTTAGAGTACTCCAGTCCGCATTCTGGGGACTTGGAGGTTTAAGTCGTTTATACTCTAGTCCACGCTCTGGGGACTTAGAGTACTCCTGTCCGCACTCTGGGGACTTGGAGGTTTAAGTCGTTTATACTCCAGTCTGCGCTCTGGGGACTTAGAGTACTCCAGTCCGCGCTCTGGGGACTTGGAGGTTTAAGTCGTTTATACTCTAGTCCACGCTCTAGGGACTTAGAGTACTCCAGTCCGCGCTTTGGGGACTTGGAGGTTTAAGTCGTTTATACTCTAGTCCGCGCTCTAGGGACTTAGAGTACTCCAGTCCGCGCTCTGGGGACTTGGAGGTTTAAGTCGTTTATACTCTAGTCCACGCTCTGGGGACTTAGAGTACTCCTGTCCGCACTCTGGGGACTTGGAGGTTTAAGTCGTTTATACTCTAGTCCATGCTCTGGGGACTTAGAGTACTCCAGTCCGCGTTCTGGGGACTTGGAGGTTTAAGTCGTTTATACTCTAGTCCACGCTCTGGGGACTTAGAGTACTCCAGTCCGCGCTCTGGGGACTTGGAGGTTTAAGTCGTTTATACTCTAGTCCACGCTCTGGGGACTTAGAGTACTCCAGTCCGCACTCTGGGGACTTGGAGGTTTAAGTTGAGAGCAGTCGTATTTCCACTCTTTAATTTGTATTCATCCACTGTATCGAGGCTAATTTCGTCGAATGAACAATCGAACCACGTTTGCTCATGGAATGGGATTCTGTCCCCCAGGATGAGGGATGGAATTTGAAAAATGGACGATCAATTCTCGTTCGCTTGGTGATTATAGCTCTTCCAATCAAGTCAAGGAAGGAGGTATATGACAGATGGTTCGATCACATCCATGTTGGGTTAGATAGCCAAATCTCTTACAATTTGCTCCGTATCTCCTTCTAGAAAATAAGGATAATATATTGTTGAGTAGACAAAGTAAGTTGTATATGTTCCAAGGTGCAGTCGTGTCCATATAGTGACAGTGATGGTTAGCGAGTATGCAGTCTACCATAGCTACTTCAAGTCGGGCTTTCAAACAACCTTTCGTGTTCAGGGTAGGATTTGATGTGTAGACGATCAAATCACGTCCACTTTAGACGGATCCCGGCGTCACTGAGCTTCATGAGGGGTATCTGTATTTTGTCTAACTTTGTTCTATGACTCGATTGGAGTGGATGATCGGGCCATATTCATTCCAAGCAGTTTAGGTCTCCAAGTCAAATGTGGAGGTTGATGGATGGATGGTCGGTTGTTCGAATCGATCATAAGTTGAGCATACGAACTCGGATCATCTTGAAACTTGGAACGTTGGCTTCCCTGGCTTTGATTGTTATGTCTTGTTAATCGTGGCTCGATCCAGACTCGGACAAAATCCATCGATATCCATAGTGAGCCTTTGTATAACCGATCTCCAAGACAAACTGTCATTGGTTTCTAATCAAGTTCTTGGTGTCACGGCCTTGCCAAAAGGCGGGATAACATTTGCCCCCCAAAGGACGTCTTGTGTAAACAGGACGTGCTTTGAAAAACCGCAGTCTTTCATGCTGAATATTTCCGTTCAGTTGATTGCTTGACAGTCGTCTTTTAATTGTTTCGTCGCAATCTTCTTTTAGACAAATGTTCAACTAGCGTGCTTTGCTTTGGTTCTGCCCCCAGTTTTGGGGATGAGTATGGAGTTGATGTATGTTTATACTCCATCTCGCACTCTGGGAGTACGGAGTTGAGTAAATGTTTATACTCCGTCTCGCTCTCTGGAAATACGGAGTTGATTAATGTTTATACTCCGTCTCGCACTCTGGGAGTACGGAGTTAAGCGAATGTTTATACTCCGTCTCGCACTCTGGGAGTACGGAGTTGATTAATGTTTATACTCCGTCTCGCACTCTGGGAGTACGGAGTTAAGCAAATGTTTATACTCCATCTCGCACTCTGGGAGTACGGAGTTGATTAATGTTTATACTCCGTCTCGCACTCTGGGAGTACGTAGTTGAGTAGATGTTTATACTCCGTCTCGCACTCTGGGAGTACGGAGTTGATTAACGTTTATACTCCGTCTCGCACTCTGGGAGTACGGAGTTGAGTAGATGTTTATACTCCGTCTCGCACTCTGGGAGTACGGAGTTGATTAATGTTTATACTCCGTCTCGCACTCTGGGAGTACGGAGTTGAGTAGATGTTTATACTCCGTCTCGCACTCTGGGAGTACGGAGTTGATTAATGTTTATACTCTGTCTCGCACTCTGGGAGTACGGAGTTGATTAATGTTTATACTCTATCTTGCACTCTGGGAGTACAGAGTTGATTAATGTTTATACTCCGTCTCACACTCTGGGAGTACGGAGTTAAGTAGATGTTTATACTCCGTCTCGCACTCTGGGAGTACGAAGTTGTGCGAAGGATCGTCGTGTATCAACCCATTTTTAGCCTTGATGTGATGGCTTGCCCCCGAGCTCGAGTTTCACTTAGTGAGTGGTCGGCCGTATCACAGCCGCTCTCTACTTGAATAAATTCCACTTGCAGGATGGAATTCAGCTCTCCGTGCATCGTGATGTTGTACATTGTATGTAACCCATAGCCCCAAATCAAAGGCATATGGTTGATGATGAGCGATAGAATTATGCTCGTCCAGATGTAACTCCACACGTCCGATCATGGTCTGCGTAGATTGGTTGGCAACCAAATCTGAGTACCTAGTCACCTGCATCGTTGTGACGCCCCACCTCTATGCTCATAATAACAAAGAGTATTAAAAGAAATACTGTCTATTATTACGAAGAATAAGGCTGGATAGGAGCGACCATCCGTAGTTGGCCTTACACTAATATTGGTTATCTCGATAGGAGTGGTATATGCTTTTTATTTTTCATCTATTATTTATTTACTCCCATCGACATATCCAATTATCAGTATAAAACAAACTACGATAGTTCATAATAGTTTAGGACATTAGATATAACAATAACACAGATAATATAATTGCGGAACACAGATTAACAAAAATCTCATATATATATAACCGATGTCAGTTACCATATAGTTGACACGATACATATGATACAACTACAACTGCCGACTCTAGAAGTTATATATACAAGTACATTATCGACTAATATACATGAATACATATCGTTCTATACAATGACACGACTACTACAAAATGACACTGACAACTTCAGAAGATGTGAAAAGTCTTCATATCCTGAACAGCAACTCAAAGAAGAAAATCTACAACCTGAAATAACTCGGGTCTGACCCGAGTATTACATTCAAAAGAGAATAATACCCAGGTCAGTCTAATTCAAACCAGTTTATTAGTGCATATAGGCAGTAATAATTTAAATAGACGACAGTCACAATAATTCCCGTCTATCCGATTCTTTAAACAAAGAAACCGGATAACGGTCAATATAACACTTAACAGTGTTTAACAAAAATCAGCAGATTTAAATCATCAACAGAGATAAATAAACAATTTATCAAATCGACTAAATCAATTTAAAACTGTCAAATCTGATAGGGCTGCAGTACACGCACGCGTGTACTGCCTCGCCACTATCACAGGAGATACACAAAAGCTCAGTGAAAGTCACAAATGATCACCAGGTCAAACCCCGAAGTACCGGATTCAACTCAAGTGAATTCGAAAACAATTCCCAACCGGGGGAAAACTGCAAATAAAAGTCAGAGAATCAATGCAATGAAACCCAACAAGGACAAAATCTCAACAATACAACACTGAAGCCACCACAAATGTTTAAGAGCAAGATTGCGACAGTGAATGAAACAGGGCATCCAGTAAAAGAGGCAGCAAGGGATGTACAATGAATACATCATTAGAACAAGATAGACTGTAAGTCAAGTGCCAGCGTATAAGACAACAAATAGAAAGTTGGGGAGTAGTTCTAGTGCCTGAACACCTAACTCAAAGGAATGAAGCACTACTGGAAAATAAACTCAAGACTATAGAGGTGCAGGCGACCAAACAGTAACATGAATCAAACAAGGCATCAGGTATGACAAAGTCAGGTACAAGTTAACAATGTCAACAACAATGCTGCAAAACCATATTCATGTATGCAGCAACCAAGCCAGAAGTACAAGTGTTAGTGCAACTGGACAACAAACTCACATGCAACAAGCATCAACAACAAAGAAACCGACTACCATACCAAAAGCATGGATGCAGACAACACCAACGAAGCAATCCCACAAGAACTCAAAATGCACAATTGACAGCAATGAGATGAGCAAGTGAACCAGAGTAGTTCAAGTTCAAACTACAGTTAATGCACCAGAAACTATCATGCAACATCATGAACAACAGAAGTTCAAGCAACATCACAGGTGATGAACAACAGGAATGGTATGAAGATCATAAGGCTCAGTGGTGAAACAATAAACTCGGCAAACAAAAGATAAGTTCGAAGTCACAGTGAATTCAATGGCGAAATCATATAACCAGGCAGCAAGTAAATATACAACATGAAGCATCAGATCAATCTGAGTGTCAAGAAAGTACTCAGGAATAAACAGAATCATGAACAAAGTCAAGATAAATTCAAAAGGGGACTGTGGCCAACCTGTATGTCACAAGTACGAAGCAACTTCGAAATTAATACCGAAAGCAATTGCAAAACTAACCTAATTAATTCAAGACAGTGACTATCAGGCATTGCAATTACTTGGACTAGATTTATCGAGTCAATCCACCCATATATGCATACACACAAACATATTTGTGTATATGCACACATAGGCAGAAACAGGTGACAGTGCAAGCCCAGCAAAAACATAAGACTCGAATACAAAGTAATGCTACTGGCGACCATGGAATGCAACAGGTCAGAGAATCGATCAAAAACAACACCAACAAAAACCCAATTTAAGTTCGAATAGCAAACAGAGGCTCAAGTGATCGATGAGAAAGACTACACAGTGAAAATGGTATGCAAACCATATGCCACAATGAAAAGTGAGTAAACACAATTATACATGTATGCTAGAACCCAACTCCTCAAATGACCGAGTAAAGTTTAAAGACAGCGAGCTACACCAACTACAAGCCCAATGTGAC
The DNA here is from genome assembly GCA_030737815.1 of Allium fistulosum. NCBI lineage: Eukaryota > Viridiplantae > Streptophyta > Magnoliopsida > Asparagales > Amaryllidaceae > Allium > Allium fistulosum. The sequence goes on along the minus strand of CM060903.1, from coordinate 1,282,534,293 downwards.
AGCAAACGCGAATGAAATGCAACCACAAGGCATGGAACCATAGTGGAATAGGTCAAGCAACAACATGAAGCAGTGCAGACTACCCTAAATGAAGACTACTCGAGGACCACAAGTATCCAGACCGAAGTCAAAATGAAATCAAGATACAAGTTCAACAAAATCGAGTGGCCGAAGAATGGCCAAAGTCGACACCCAAAATCATCAATATCAACTAAATCGAACTACCGAATAAAAATCATATCAACAGCAAAAATATACCATCGAGCCAAAGTCACATAAGAGTTTCTCATTGCAACATCAATTTCCAACCGCAAACGAAAACAAATGGTCAACTCAATTCAGTTCGAACAATTATATACGAACAAAACAAAGGGCTCAAACCCAAATCTCGAAATGAAGGCATGAATTAGATGTGAGTAAGTACTCACCTTAGCATCGACGAGCAAGAAGTGAACTTCGATCGAGCTACGCAAATCGGCAGAAGCCCTATTCTCGAGCGAACGAACACATAAGTTAGAAGTTGCCATTTCTTTTGGGAGACGAACGAAACTAACAGCATGCCCTAATGTTCTTAGATGAGGAATGAACGAAGACGACGAATTCGTGCCGCCATTTTTACTCGAATGATTTTTAGGGCTTAGGGTTGAACGAATGAAAAGGGGTCGGGTTTCTCCTTGACAAAAGAGAACGGCAACAAAGGAATAAAAACATGGGCTAGATTCAAAAGCCCATTTCAATCATTTGAGAATTGTTTAAAAGAATAACAATTTGATTCAAATTCCCAAACAACGTTTTACCCTTCTTATTTACTCTACTTACAATGTTTAATAGAGGATTATACAAATCAAAAGAAAATGAATTTCAGATTGATTTAAAATCTCTAACCACGTATAACAATTTTTATTAAAGAATTTAAATACGATTTAAATCCCAATATCAATTGTCAACTGAATTAAATTGTTATTTTGACGATAATTAAAATTACAAAAATCCCGGTTGTTACAATCGTTTTGAAAGTAGTTTAGTTCAAGCTAGTCGTAGTTCATAGAACAATTGAAATAGAGATGGAAATGGAAATAATTCAAAGAAGATTATGGTAAATATCATTGATATGTGAAGCATCATCGTGTGCTCGCTATTCGACTCTGCCCTTGGCTCCTTTCAAAGGGATGTCGGCCGTCAACCGTCCAATTGATAATCATAGCCCTTTATTAATAGGCATCAGATATTCGCTGCCCGCCATTCTGCAGGACGTGTACATACTATTGAAGCTTCCCTTTCTAGGTCATCTTTTCGATCGCACCTCGGAGGTGTTTGTAATCGCCCGTGTTAGGATCAGTGAGCATCTGGGAATATACAACATTCCCCTGATTTTCTTTAGACTTTGGTGTACTCTCTCGAGGTTGGTTTCCAGTACCACTCCGAGTCGTGAGTCTTCAAGTAGAGGTTGTCAATTGAATCTTTGAAAGAGCATATAAGCTAAATTCTGAAGTCTTGTTTCGGATACTGGGATCTACATCCTTAGCCAACGGGCCTTCATTGTTATTTTTCTTAGTCTGCTCCACTCCTCCTCACTTTAGTTCTGATTCATTTTGTAAAAGAAACGATCCATAGTCGTAGGAGGCTCTTTAGCCAACTAGCTGTAAAAATATATCTGGAGGTCGACTTTCCTCAAATGCGATCAGTATGATATCCTAGTTAGTATTTGGAATAAATTGCTTAGAGCATTGGTTTATTTGGAGTCATCTTGACGTTTGCTAGAGTCACATCATCTATGTTCTCCAACATTTGGGAGTACCGTTTTAATAGCGGTTGCTTGTCCGTTCCCTTGATGTCGTTCATAAGCTGCCGCTAGATCCTCTATGCCCTGGTCGATCATGGGATGTCAGGAAAGTGGATAGAATGTTCCTTTATTAAGTTGAGTTTTGAATTCACTATCCGGAGGCACTGCGCTGCGGCTAGGTTTTAGCCTCATTTTCGAAAATTTGGGTCGTACCTGAAAAAGTTTTTTTTTGTAAATAGGGGTCGTATAAGAGACCGGTGTAACTTAAGTTTCGATCGGCATTGAGGGCCGTTCGGCATGACAAAGTTGCTCGGCATACAAGACTGTTCGGCATCCCACACTGTTCGGCATTCCTCACTGTTCGGCATTCCACACTGTTCGGCATTCCACACTGTTCGGCATCCACACGTGTTCGGCATTCACACTGTTCGGCATCCTCACTATTCGGCATCCCACACTGTTCGGCATCCCACACTGTTTGGCATCCCACACTGTTCGGCATCCACACTGTTCGGCATTCATTCTTGTTCGGCACAACCGAGTCGTTCGGCATACAATACCGTTCGGCATTACAGAGGTGTTCGACATTCATTCTTGTTCGGCACAACCGAGTCGTTCGGCATACAATACCGTTCGGCATTACAGAGGTGTTCGGCATAGAGGTATGGATCGGCCTGGAAGAGCGTTCGGCCTAGAGGTATGGTCGGCCTGGAAGAGCGTTCGGCCTAGAGGTATGATCGGCTGGAAGGGCGTTCGGCATAAGCCTTTTCTGGGGCGTTCGGCATATGCCTTTTCTGGAGCGTTCGGCATACCCCTTTTCTGGAGCGTTCGGCATACCCCTTTTCTGGAGCGTTCGGCATACGCCTTTCTGGAGCGTTCGGCATACGCCTTTTCTGGGGCGTTCGGCATACGCCTTTTCTGGGGCGTTCGGCATACGCCTTTTCTGGGGCGTTCGGAATATGCCTTTTCTGGGGCGTTCGGCATACGCCTTTTCTGGGGCGTTCGGCATACGCCTTTTCTGGAGCGATCGGTCGAATTGCCTTCAGAGGAGGATCGGCCTTCATTCAACTTTAGTGCAAACTTCAACGTCCAATCCCCAGATCTTGCGTACATCAGTGAATCCAATCTACGGCTATCAGCTTCCTTTAGATTTCTTTCAAATCTGAGTAGAATAGGAAGTTTTCTAGTAAACAACTGGATCTATCTCGCGAATTTGGAAATCCACTAGTAGATGATGAGATCCAATCAAGTTGAGAATTCAATTCTCAGTGAAAGCACCAAAGTGTTAGCACCAAAATTGGTCACTAACCTCGTTGAGAAAGATTGTGTAGAGATGTAAGTGATGAGGTTAAATTAAACAAGGAAGAATATGCTAATTTAAATGTAGAAAGTAAGGACACTAGATTTATAGTGGTTCGGCGTAACTGTCTACGTCCACTCTGAGTTTTGATCTTTATTTCTTTCACAAGTAGTTGAATACAGATACAATCCGTATATTGATGACTTGAATACAAGTTTGAATTAAAAAGAGGAGAGTATAAAAAATGGCAGAGTCTCCCCAGTGTTCTCCAAAAAAGGTCCATTTCATTGTGCCCCTGCCCTTCTATTTATAGAGGAAGATGGGTTGGACTTCCTTCATGGGCTTAGGAACAAGGTGCCTCTGCCCATAGTGGGTGAATCTGCGCACCAGGCCAGGCAGGCCGAATGCTCTTGCTTTGTTGTGGGCCTGACAACTTGCTACCACCTCCAGTCTCTTCTTGATCAGAATCTTGTCTAGTGCTAATGATAATTTCTTCAACTGTCGTTTTGTAACCGGGCCAAGATGCCGGTTAACAATTTGAATTTATTTTGAATTAAATAGCCACTTAATTTATTTTTGAATTTAAATTGCAAGTTAAATAACTTTTATTGATAATTAGTTATCTGTTGATGTTTATTGATTGATTAGGATGATGATCGTGATGAATGTTTGATTTTTGATATTGGATGATTGGATGTTATGTTTGATTTATATATTGTTATCACTCTGCAAGTTCCCTATGGGTTGAAATGATACATACCCGAATGATCTATAGATTAAGGAAAAATCATTATGGGTTGAAATGAAAGACTCGAGCGATTTTATGGATTTTACTTAATTCAGGATTGCGGTTTGAAATGATATATAATCGTAAATTTTTAAATTGCGGATTGAAATTATAAATATTCGTATCACTTGACCCTAGGGTAAAGAATCATATACGGACACCGAATTGGTTAAATTAAATGATTTTAAATCCTAAATTTTTGGATTTAGTTAAACGGTATTTTGAAATAAAAATTTGACCCATATAAATTTAATTATTATCAAAATCCAAGTTTTATGTTAAAGTTGGAATTGGTTTAAAGGAATTGTTTAAAGGAATTAGATTGAAATTTTAAGGTTAATTTTGAAGCATAATTGAAATTTGTCGTAATTGAGTTATTAAAATGATTTGAAATATAACTTGGAAACGTATTGAAATTGGAGTAGTTTTAATTGATATTTCAAACATGGATTGAGAGCGATACAGGATTAAATATTTTATTGAGATTTGAATCGGAAGATTTGAAATTGGGTTTTGTTGTTTTGGAAATTGAAAATGGTCCAAATGTGTTGAAATGAAATAAATAGTTTAAATTGATATAAATTTTTAATTCATGTTTTAATATAAACTGTTTTAAAAATATATTATTTTAAAGATTCCAATTATTAAGATTTTAAAATTTTAAACTATTTTAACCTATATTAACAATATAAATTATTTTAACCTATTTTAAACCAATTTAATTTATTTTATCTAATTAAACCATTTTAATTTATTTTAACTCGAATTAATCTATTTTTAAATCTATTTAATCTATTTTAATTTATTTAAACTATTTTAAATTTATTTAAACTATTTCTACTATTTAAACCTATTAAACTATTCATGACAACCTAAACTATTTTCTAAAATGCCAGACTGTGTAAAGATGAAGTATTTATATTTAAAATCCTTAATAATGATACAACCTAAGTTGTAATTGGGAACTGATACCTCTTTGAAAATTTACATATTGGATAAATATGAATATTTTGAAACTGAAATATGATTTGAAAGTAAATATGATTTTTGAAGGCGAATATAATTTGAAAGTGAATATGATTTTGAATTGATATGGTTTTGAAATTGAATATGATATTTTGATACAAATGGTGAATTGACTTTTGAAATGTAAAAGAACCATCTAGTGTGAAATAAGCGTTTGGTTGTTAAAGGGACCGGGATCGGATATTGTCATACTCTCTGCCAATATCGAAAACCACTTTAACAACTGTGTATGGGGTGGAGATTCTAGAAATGAAGTAGGATGGTTTGGCGAATGATTTCTGTATAAGGTATGGCGTGACCCTGACTACCGTGAGTCGGCTTAGATGTGACTAAAACAGGAGCTATACTTGGGCCAAGTGAGGTCATTCCTCCGATCGGACATGCTTCTTTGATACCATATTATGACATTTGTGATGATTTGGTGGTCACCCCTTGATTTTGATTTGGGAGTGTGTTCCGAGGTGGGCGGTAGTAGCTGCTATGTGTTACCACCAGCCCGGTTCTGCAATTGGTAAATCTACCTTGGCATTGCCTCGAGTGCCGTATTCACATGCCCTAGAGCGCCTTCTATGAGTTTGTTTTGTACCATACCTATGGAGTGCCCTCTGATAGCTCTCCAGTTTACGGAGGAATTATGGTACTGTATAGACTATGGGAATATATAAAATGTGTTAAAGGGGATATGGGTAACGTGTTAACGCTATTTTAATACTTTACTTTACTTTAGACACTATTATAATAGCGTATTGTACTACCTAGTAGATAGTTTAACGGATCATTGGAAGATGTAAATCCCGAACATCTCTTAAGTTACTGCACTCACGTTAGACACTGGATATGAGATGTCAAACCCCGTAAACATCTCTGACGCCGTTCCACTCATATTTTTTACCATTGATTCAACTTACATAAGGTCTTTTAATTCTGACTTGAGTGTTTTGTCTTTTCAATTCGCATGGGTCAGCCTGAGCATTTCAGGGTGGAAGACCTTATTTCTGGAGGACGAAGACGAAGATTTATACTATTACTATTTATTGTATTCATACTACTGCATCATATTGTTCTGCTGCATTTTATTTAATTATTCATGATTATGTAACTCTGATATTTGTGTTGTGAAGAATAATCAAATGTATTTATAAAAAGTAGCTTCTTGAACTGTTATTTGATTATTATATTTTTTCATTCCCTTGTGAGATTCTGTATTTGTTTTATTTCTCTCTTTTTCTTATTTAACCCATAACAATCTGCCCTTCTGAATGGTTTGAGTCCAACTCGTGTGTGTGCTTAAAACGTCCAAAAGGCAGGTTGTTACATCATTAGTAAATCTGGGTTTTAAGTTTGATAATTATTATTTTTATACTTTTGATATCGATAAAGATCGATTTACGTTAGAATTTATTTTCTTAATAAGTTTGATTTATTTGTCTTTAAGAAATTAATAGAATCCTGGATTGCAATCGGGTTTGGGGAAGATGGTGGAACATGCTTTCTTCACTCGGAAGTTTCAAACGTACAGATGAAAACTTGGCGCCACAAAATGACTTTTCTACCCCTTCGAAAGGAATTGAGGTGGCAACTTGGGTTTTGCTTCCTTAGCTCCTTTCGATGAGCTCAAAAGGTGTTGTATTGCCGATTTGATCAACCTAGTCGTAAGGTTATGATGTTAAATAGAGAGTAGGAACTCTTTCGATAACATTACATTTTGACCAAGTCGAAACATTTTGTTTCGATTGTAATCCATTTTCCTTAGTAAATTTTGGGAATCATTAGACCCCATCGACCACTTCGACACTTCCTTTATCTACTAGATTGAAACCCCCTAGAATGTTTTGGTCCAACTTCATCGGAACGTCCTAAGTACATATAAGTTTAACTTAGAACCTTTCGACCTCAATGAGTATGTTAGGTTCTGACAACATTAGTATTATTATATTATTTATTTATTTTATTTTTTAGGAAACCTAAGTTATAGGTTTCGACAATGTCGAAGGATCTTGTTGCTCGGTTTATGAAATGTTTGTACTGTATATTTTTGTTTAAGTTTTGAGTTGATCTTATCTATTTCCCTTTAACAATTTGATTCCTTTGAAGCTATCGACACTATCGAAAAGTGTTCATTATACAAATGTTTTGTCTTATCCTTTCGACCTTGTCGACAGCTCAAGGAGACTTTTACTTGGGCTTTTGACAATGTCAAGATGTACATGTTTAATGTTGATGTTCCTTTCCTTTTGACCTTGTCGGAAGCCTAATGTCTTTGATTTTAACTTAAAATTTTTCCATAGTTTGAAGTTTCAAATTTGGTTCATGTTTAAGTTATTTAAATAGGTTTATTTGACTAGTTATTGAAAGTATGATAAATTCATATTAACCCCGAAAATTTTAACTAAAACGTTTTCACCTGGCAGAATCAAGAGTTCTCCAAAAAGGCTGTAGCTACTTCTAAGCATTCTTTCATTGCAACTCAAGATGAGGTCGATACCATCCTTAATGACTTTGGCATTACCGGTATTGAAGCTATTCCCCCGATGGAGACTAACACCATCAATAATCCTCCCAAAGGGTTTTTTGCCTATAAACGCAAGGCGGCACGTCTCGATTGGAGTTCGAAATTTTTTTGGATGAATAGTGTGCGAAATTTTCTATAAAAGGCCAAACTTTCTTCACATTTGCACAAACCATAATCTATCTAGGGTTACAGCCGCCATTATATTTCAGTGGCCAGAAAACATCCACCTTCATTCCCTCCGATCTCCTCATTCATCCTCTTTCATCGAAAACTTCAAACTGCAATGTTGTAGAGCACGTCGAGAGCTTTCAATCCAACGGTCGTGATCGCCATCGGGGTTTAGAATTCGCCAAAATCTGGCGATGAACATACGGCATTCATCCACGTTTTTCTAGGCAATGTTGCAACCGATCTTAGCGTGGCTCAGGGCGGTGGGGGTGCAAGGCATGGCGCTTCGTTTGGCACTCTCCGATCAATCTCTAGGGTGATGTAGAAAGTGCGGCCACCAAGGGGAGCATGCACGTTTGGGTTATGGTGATGAACGTATGTGAGAGAGGGAGAGCGCATGAGGAAGGTGATTAGCATTAAAAATTGTAATTAGTTAAATATTAATTATATTTATAATTCGTGTAATCTTTAAAATAGCATAACTTCTTCATACGAGGTCCGTTTTTGACGAAACAAGTTGCGTTGGGTCCGTATTAATGAGCACTACATTATAGAGCTAGTTTGGAGTTGATTGGAGCTAGTGAAAATTTTGAGTAAAATTAAACGCTTGTTTAATTTTATTCGGAATAAAACACTACAACTGCTATTGGAATCAAAGTGAGTACAACTCACTCTTTCTGACTCACTGATATTTTTATATAAGTGAGAATAAATTTTATTTATGATGATTGATGGTTGCTTGGATGATATATGATATATTATCTATATATTGATTGGTATTTGGATATATTCCTGCCTATTGGAGCAGATGAGACCCTATACGTTCCCGTGTATGAGCGGATGACCCTTTGTAAGTGCGTCTGCCTCAAAGCGAACATTGTACATATTTTCTAATATGTATATTTATTGTAGGTGACAGGTTGGAGGGATACAACTGGATTCCTCATCAGTATTGGTTTTATTTACAGATATTGTTATATATGCTGTTATCATATGATATATGATGTTTTGGATGCCGTGATTGATGTATTTAGTGCTGTTGCAGTATTGGGCCTATTTTTGGAAATTTAAAAATGTTAAAGTGATGATTTCCAAATTTAAAAGGATTTTCAAAGTGATTTTGAATTTGTACATTTTATTAATTTTTGAATTGTTAAAGGAATGAATTTATTTTAAATAAAATAAATGTGTAGAACTATTGAATTTGGTTAGGGAATTATATTCACGATTTTGGACAGTGGATCATCCTTTAATAAAATGTGTATAAGTAATGAATTTGGTTAGAAATTATGTTCACCATTTTGGACAGTGAATAATCTTTAAATTAAATAGATGTTTTGAAAAGTGACTTTTAAATGGAGTAAAATGGTTTGAAGATGTTTTAAAATGTGTTAAGTATCGAATACATAGATTTCAACATTTATTGTCGAAATAGACATTTTCGAGAAATAAGGAAATGATGGACTATAACACTGTTGTTATAGTAAGTGATTTTCAGAAGGAAATGTTTTGTATAGTATATGGGATTTATATATCTATCTAATTTTTGAATCCTTATACTAGTGATTTTGGGTTATCGTAACGATGTTTTATGCAACATTCGTTTTGACCCAAATAAACATGTTTAAGAGAATGTTTTCCTTAAAAGAATAAAATATATACTTAATCCTGATTTAAGTATATGGAATATTTTCTAAGTGTTGAAAATAAATTGATTTGTGAATTACTTATTATTAAATAAGTATGTGGAAATGTTGTCCAATATTGAAATATTGAAATGGTTTGGAATCGTATCTTTTTAAAAGATAATTTGAAGTGAATATTTGGCAAGTGATTAATTAATAAAAGATTAATTGAAAGGGCCTAGTGATTGCTTATGGGGTTAGATTTTTGTTGTTTGCTTTGATAGTTAAATAACCGACTATCAAATTTGGCCATTTTAGTTCCTCGACTTGATGTGCGAACTATTTAATCATACACTTAGTACGTAGCTTTCTGTGTAGGCTTGATTATCGTTTGTGTTGAGGATGTTGATTCATGTAGTGCGGAGTATTACTCCAATCTATCGAGCTTCCTTCTTTGCTGAAGGATAACAAATTGAAAGTTGGAGACGTGAAAAGTCTATGAGACTTAGTTTCAGTGTGAGGTTGAGAAACACTTTTGCGTTGTTGGTGCGAAGAGACTGGGATCGGTTTATCCAAAAACCACTTCGGACCAACGTATATGTTCGATTGTGCATGTTATTGATGATATTGGTATTCAGGATTTTCATAGTGGAGGACTGCTTGATGATCGTTTGGGGTTAAATTCCCAATATACATATAGTAGCAGTGGTCTCTTGATTTTGAAATATCCAATGCAAGGACTATTCGCTACTAATCCTAGGGATTTCCCGACAGGATGTGATAGGAGAGTACCTTCGGTTTGTCCTATTCCTGGACAACTTGTATGGATGTTTGTCTGAAATTGCATTTCTAAGATTACATGCATTGGTTTTTACAAACGTGCATCAGTGGTGGCGGAGAAGGCAACTTCTCTTAGCTTAACACCCTCCTTGAGACGTACGAGCTAAAGGGTTGTATTTTTGTGAAAGGAAATTAGTAGTCAACAGAAATGGCCGTATGGCATTCAAAGTGATGTGATATGTGAAAGGTAATCGTTACCTTAGGCCTCATCAATCGGAAATGACCGAAACAGGGTTAGATGTAGCAAGGTTAAGTGGGTCATTCCCAATTAGGACATGATCATCCTCTTCTAAATATATTTCTTCCTGCTATGACGTTCGGGCTATAAATTATTATGGTTTGTTTGCTATGAGGGCCCTCAGGAAAGGTCAGTAATGACCGGATGATGATATATTCGGTACTATCTAGTTCAAGAGGTAGGCCAGTCTTGTGTTGGTAGAGGTTCCTTTGTGATGTTCCTCGGTGCATTCCTCTAGAGATGTACTGGCGGAAGGTTATCCCTTCACCTGGTCATTTGTATGGAAATCCAAACCCCACTATGAGCTTGCGGTTTCGTTTGTAATGGCATAATGTATAGCCCCGAAATGCTATATAGGTAACCATTTCGGCTATGACTAATATTATTTGTATACTAGATACTAGTATAATATAAGAGAATTTGATATGAAATGTTTTAGTTATCGTAAGGTAAAAACATGTTCGTGTTTTTGTATGGGCGTGTCTTACGAGATAATTTTGTTTTAAAAAGGAAAAATTTGGTAATATAATAAATTCAGTTGAGTGTATTTCTCATGCTTGTTTACCAGACTGATCCGAGCGTTCTTCCCTTTTCAATGCTCGGGTCAGACCGAGTATATTTACAGGTTCAGATTTGGTGCTTTTGGAGCTTCAGCAGGAGAGCTGGAGATCTTCATTTTCGTATACATGTATCTGTTTATTATCCACTGCTTAGTTGTTGTATATTGTCAGGAATTGTGAGGACAGGTTATTATAACTGTTTATGCTGATGATTAGTGATTCATTGTTGAACTCTGATTGATGTATGTATATACAGTTTCTGTTTTGTAAAGATCATTGATATAATATTATATGTTTTCTGCTGCGATGTGAGATTCTGTATTGTTCTATTTTGTCTTCTCTTCTCTCTTTCTTATCTTCTCTTCTTCTCTCTTCTTTTCTTTCTCATGACTTTCTGTAAATCTGTACTTTATGGGTCGGACATGTGTGAATTATTGTCAATTCAGAGGGTATGGATTTGCGGTTCGTCACATTTGGTATCAAAGCTTAGATTTTGTATATTCCTAGGCTTTGATGTGTACTCAGTATAGATAGGGACAGTAGCACCCAAGATTGAGTTTGAGTGTATTATATATATGAGCGCGTATTTGTTAGTGATATAAAAATGTTTTATATTGTGTTTACTTATCCGTTGAGTTGTTTCTGAATTCTGGTCGGTATGTAGGATGCCATGTTATCAATAGGGATTTCTAAACTCTTAAACGAGGCAAGTCGACATAGTATTGTTTTTAAATTGGGTAAATGAAATAATTTTTCCTCGATTATATTTTATATATAAAGTAAACAATTTTTCAGAATTATTAAAGTGTATATAATTGATTGTTTGGTTGTTTGAAAATGTAAATATATATAAGTTAATAAAAGCTGTTTGAATAATCTAAATAAAAACAACAATTGTAAAAGAATAAATTATATAAGCAAATGAATTATAAGATATGGAATTATAATTAAAATAATATACAATTGTCAAATAATCTTATATATAAGAAATGAAAGTATATGAATATATTTATAAATATGGATTATAAATAAAAATAGATTTAAACTAAGAATTTGAAATTTTGAATCCTGTTAATTTTGAAAGTTATTTTTCAAAGTTTAAAGAGGTTATATTGTTATAAATCTAAATAAGACAAATAAATTTGGAATGAATCTTATATAAGTGAAGTGAAATAGTGAAATTATATAAGTAAAAGATTTGTAAATGTGATTTATAAATAATAAAAAGGATTAAATAATTTAAAGCATTGAATTCACTGTTGTTGCTGGGAAATAATAAAGGTGATGACTACAGCATCATCAGTATCATTTTCGAGTTCCTGTGTGATTGATTTGCTACCTCTAGTAAATTGAAATTAAGTTTTGTTATGATAAACAAATCTGAATTTAAAATCCAAGTTGAAATTGATGAATATAAGTGAAATGAGTTTTGGACTTATAATATGAAATGAAAATTTTAATTTTAGTAAAGTTAAATAAATTTTAGTTAGCATAATAAATATATGATTTGAAATTTAACTAAAGGAAGGTTAAATGAAGTGAATTGAATTTGAACTAGATTAGATGAGTTATTGAAATGGAAATTAAACTTAAGGGGTAAGTGATTATATAATATGAATTTGAAAGTTTAGATAACAAAGATGTATTACTTATAAAATGGGAAAAGGTAAGTAAAACCAATTGTTAAAATGGTTAAACAATTTTGTTAAGAAAAAAATAGAATCTGAATTTGAATAGTGATATGAATTTGACTTAAGTAAAAGTTAAATAAAATAGAATTTCAATTAAATTAGAAATGAACTTAAGTTATATAGTGGAAGAAAATGCAAGTGAGAATGAAATGAAACATAACTTAAGAGATGTTGAATGAGGTTGAATTGATATCAAAATGAAGTAATAAAGTGAATAATGAAATGAAGTAATTAAATGAATATGAACTTGGGTTATAAAATGAAATTCAATTTTAATTGTAAAAGTGAATAAGTGAATAAACATGAATTAGAAATGTTGTTGTTAAGAATTGAATAAAACTTAAGTTAAGAAGTAATGATAAAAAATTGGAAGTGTTGTATAAAAATGTGAATATAGTGAATACTAGAATTCAATCTAAATTAGATATTAAACCAATTGAAATTAAATGTGTTGAACCAAATTGGAGGTAAATGAAGTAAATATGAATGTTGAATGTAAACTAAATTTATTTGGTAATGTTGGATATGCATTGGTTGTTAGATGGATGTTAGTTGATTATATAGAAATTCATATGGAATTGAATCAATAAAATTGAAAGTGAAATAATTGAATCCAAATTATAAGTAAGTGAATCGAAATAAAATTGAATTTGATTTGAATTGCAAGTGAACTAACTTGAATGTAAATTAGTGAATGTAAACTAACTAAATAGAATAAATGAATGTTAGTAAAATCCAATGTTAATGAATCAAATGTGATTAAATTGAAAATCAATTCAAAGAATATTAATGAGAAATGAATGCATATTGATTTGGTTAGGGATTTACTAGATAGATATTGGTTTGTTGGATGTTAGTTGGATGATAGTTGTTTGATAGTTGGATTTGTTGCTTTTGGTTGCATTTGCTATATTGGCATATATAGTTGTTGTATTGGTATATATTATATACTGATATTACTTTTCATTTATGTTTCTCATTTGTTTGTTGAGTGTTTAGTAGGTGCGGATGGCGTATGCTTCGCATTTGGAGCTCGCTTTCACGCTGTATTAGTCGTATATGCTTGCTAATAATATATAAGGTACATATCTCGGATTACATATCGTACTTTTATATTTTTTCTGTACAGGATGCCTCATCCTCGAAGTTGAGATGTATATTTGTGATATATATATTGTGATTTTTTTTCGGATAGAACTGCGCAAAGGAGGCTATGGAAAAAAAATTTGAAAAATTAAGGCGTTGGAAAATGTTTGGGAAAATTGAAAGAAATTTTTGATAACTAAAATTTTGATTTTGAGTTGAAAGTTAAACGATATTAGTTGGTTTTTAAAAGATAACTATGAATGGATTTGAAAACTTAGAAAAGATTTTATAAGAAGTTTAACTAATGGACTTTTGGGAAAGTTAAACACTTAAGAGATTTGGTAATCCAATTTGAACGAGTTGTTTTTGAAAAGTTAATGGATTTTGTGATTTTTTCTTACTTGGTAATTTCGGGGACTAAATTCTTTTAAGTAGGGGAGAATGTAACGATCCAGAATTTCAATCATTCGAAATATGTATATTTAATTAATTTTAAATATTCATAAGTTAATTTTATAAGCTGAGTAACTTACATTTCAAATATAGTGATTTAATTGGATAATTAAATTGTTAATTTAATATTTGAAATTGCAGAAATAATTTTTATTGTGGATTTAATGTGAATGAAAATGATTTATAAAGATGAATTAAATTATACTTGAATTAGAATGATGTTACTGAACTTTTAAAATTGAATTAAAAGTTAATTCGTAGAAATTGAATATTTTAATATTTAATTAACGTGTAAAAATAGTCATTTTTCACACAGTCTCGGATTTCGACGAAACCAATTCCATTGGATCCGTAATGTTATATTAGGATTTCAAATTTCATGTCAATCGGACTTACGGTTTGGTCATACGAAGTTAAAACGCGTAGAAATTTGTTTAAGTAAATTTTAATTTAAATAAGTCGATTCAAAAACCTATCTCTCAAATACGATCGAATTGGCTCCCGATATATATTCCATTGTGTTTGGAATAGAGGTAAAACATTATAAACGCCAGGCGGCACGTCTCGATTGGAGTTCGAAAAAATTTCGAGTGAATAGTGTGCGAAATTTTCTATAAAAGGCCAAACTTTCTTCACATTTGCACAAACCATAATCTATCTAGGGTTACAGCCACCATTATATTTCAATAGCCAGAAAACATCCACCTTCATTCCCTTTGATCTCCTCATCCATCCACTTTCATCGAAAACTTCCAACTGCAATGTTGTAGAGCACGTCGAGAGCTTTCAATCCAACGGTCGTGATCGTCATCGGAGGTCAGAATTCGCTAAAATTTGGCGATGAACGTACGTCGTTCATCCACATTTTTCTAGGCAACGGTGCAACCGAGCTCGGCATGGCTCAGGGCGGTGGGCGTGCAAGGCTTGGCGCTTCGTTTGGCGCTCTCCGATCAATCTCTAGGGAGATGTAGAAGGTGCAGCCATCAAGGGGAGCATGTGCGTTTGGGTTACGGTGATGAACATACATGAGAGAGGGAGAGCGCGTGAGGAAGGTGATTAGCGTTAAAAACTGTAATTAGTTAAATATTAATTATATCTATAATTCGTGTAATCTTTAAAATAGCGTAACTTCTTTATACAAGGTCCGTTTTGACGAAACAAGTTGTGTTGGGTCCATACTGACGAGCACTACATTATAGAGCTGGTTTGGAGTTGATTGGAGCTAATGATAATTTTGGGTAAAATTAAACGCTTGTTTAATTTTATTCAGAATTAGACACTGCGACTGCTAGTGGAATCAAAGTGAGTACAACTCATCTTTCTGACTCACTGATATTTTTATATAAGTGAGAATAAATTTTATTTATGATGATTGATGATTGTTTGGATGATATATGATATATTATCTATATATTGACTGATATTTGGATATATTCCTACCTATTGGAGCAGATGAGACCATATACGTTCCCGTATATAAGCGGATGACCCTTTGTACGCGCATCTGCCTCGAAGCGGACATTGTACATATTTTCTAATATGTATATTTATTGCAGGTGACAGGTTGGAGGGATCCAACTGGATTCCTCACTAGTATTGGTTTTATTTACAGATATTATTATATATGCCGTTATCATGTGATATATAATGTTTTGGATACCGTGATTGATGTATTTAGTGCTGTTGCAGCATTGTGCCTATTTTTGGAAATTTAAAAATGTTAAAGTGGTGATTTCCAAATTTAAAAGGATTTTCAAAGTGATTTTGAATTTGTACGTTTTATTAATTTTTGAATTGTTAAAGGAATGATTTATTTTAAATAAAATAAATCTGTAGAAGTATTGAATTTGGTTAGTGAATTATATTCACGATTTTGGACAGTGGATAATCCATTAATAAAATGTGTATAAGTAATGAATTTGGTTAGAAATTATATTCACGATTTTGGATAATGAATAATCTTTAAATTAAATAGATGTTTTGAAAAGTGACTTTTAAATGGAGTAAAACGGTTTGAAGATGTTTTAAAATGTGTTAAGTATCGAATACATAGATTTTAACATTTATTGTTGAAATAGACGTTTTCGAGAAATAAGGAAATGATGGACTATAACACTGTTGTTATAGTAAGCGATTTTCAGAAGAAAATGTTTTGTATAGTATATGAGATTTATATATCTATCTAATTTTCGAAACCCTATACTAGTGATTTTGGGTTGTCGTAATGATGTTTTACGCAACATTCGTTTTGACCCAAATAAATATGTTTAAGAGAATGTTTTCCTTAAAAGAATAAAATATATACTTAATCCTAATTTAAGTATATGGAATATTTTCTAAGTGTTGAAAATAAATTGATTTGCGAATTACTTATTATTAAATAAGTATATGGAAATGTTTTTCAATATTGAAATATTAAAATAGTTTGGAATTATATATTTTTAAAAGATAATTTGAAGTGAATATTTGGCAAATGATTTAATTAATAAAATATTAATTAATAGGGCCTAGTGATTGCTTATGGTGCTAGATTTTTGTTGTTTGCTTTGATAGTTAAATAACCGACTATCAAATTTGGCCATTTTAGTTCCTCGACTTGATGTGGGAACTATTTAGTCATACACTTAGTACGTAGTGAAAGTGTGATATGGATCGTGTAATATGGATATACGATAATACAAAATATAGTGATGATAGCTATACAGTAAATAATGCGAAATATAAGAGCAGTATAATAAAAATAACACCAGAGATTTTTATACTGGATCGGAGCACCGTCCTACGTCCAGTCCCAGACTCCTTCTGGAATTTCACTAAAACAGCAACCCTCACTTGACCCGGAGGAACAGGTCTATACAACCTTTAAGCAGTAGAACAGGGACCTAAGCAGCGGAATAGGATTTCACCTCAGCAGCTGAAGATGACTTCACACGCTGGAGTAGCAGAACGGCACTTTAACAAATACAAAAGATTGTTTGACTTTTTGTGTTCGGATAACATGGATAAGTCTATTTATAGTACACCCTTCCTATGGTCTTCTCCTTGAGTATGAATATGTATATTTGAAGTTTATGAAGATTAGAAAGGAATAATATTGCTTAAGAATGCTGAATATTTGAGAGTATAGTCGCAAGAATATTCAAGAGAGTTAGATAAGAGAGATAAGCGGATCAAGCTTTTTGGAATGAAGTTAGAATATGTATTTATAGTTGTAAATAGCAGCAACCATCGGCGAAGAGTTCCGGTTGAAGCATCGTGTCCAAATCTCTTCGTAGAGATTCGTAACTCTTCACGAATGATCGTGTCTTTTCAGAAAATATAGCCATTATAGAAATTCAGTCAACTGAGCCTCTGGATCAGTCGACCAAATATTCAAACGATTTTTATTATATATATATTTGTGCACCTGTGCATGTTGCACAAATACTAGCAGGTCAGTCGACTGACCTGGTATTATCTGTGCAATTTGCACAGTTTACACAGGTATATAATATATATATATTTCTAACTTTAAAAACTTTGATAATATTTTTTTTATATGTTTATATATGTAAGTTAATATATACGTAAATGAGGAGAGATCTTAACAATATTGACCTAAGACTCAAAACAAAATAATATAAAAGTTGATGCACCGATTTTGATGTCTTGTCTCCATGTAGTATATATTCTCTTTTTGTCGTAACAGTCGTCGAATCTGTATGTTGTAGTGATAGCTTCGTGTCATGAATCAAAACCAAGTCTCAACATTCTCCCCCTTTTTGATTGATGACAACCTGTAAGTAGATATAGATTTGACTGTATATAATATAATATGAATACTTACTCTCCTTGAATCTTTGATATATATCCTACAATCTTAATGTTAGTGATAATTCTCCCCCTTTGTCATCGACAAAAAGGAATAAAGAACATAAATAATCTTATGATGCATGTATAGATATTCAAATCATAGCAATAAAAGTAACAAGCATTCATACATTGCAATATCGCAAACAAGAATTTTAATGCAACAAAATAATACGAAACATTGGCTATTTAGTACAAGCCATGTTTTAATTTTTTGAAATGAAAGACTAATGTTTGTAGATCATAAAGGGCAAATACTAAGATAAGTAACAACTTACTCTATTATACGCTTACCCCTTAATATGTGCTTTTATCGTTTATTCCTGCAAATAGTGTTAGAGCAATATCTTTCTCCCCCTTTGTCATCGACAAAAATGAGGGTTTATATGATGACATAAATTATATTCTACATAAGTGTTAACATAGAACAACAAAATAACTACTACTTATAATGTAAGGTATCAAAAAATTTAACATTTAAAGCATGTGATACCCAAGATTCTTATAATTTCCTAATTTTTAGGAAACCATACCCATTTGGGTGTGGTTGAACCTTTAAAAATATAATTTTCATTATTAACTACCATATCAAAATAATCATCAATGTATTTTTCTCTATTTTTCTAATTAACAGGAACCTAAATACTTAGATAATTTTTATTTATATTTCCCGTCAATGATTTTGTACTTCTAGAGAAATTATAAACATTATTGGTCATAATAGTATTTGAATTTCTATAGAAATCAGATTTACGCTTTACTCAAAATTTAGTGCTAGCACTAACATTTTTACTATACATGAAAGCGTATCTAGTGTTATTTCTATGATTAGTTTTATTATATCCTAAACCACTTTTATCATGTAAAGGTCTAGAACTAGATAAAATCATGTTTAAATCATTTTGACCTTTATTAAATTTTATGACTTTAGTGTTAAGTTTATCAAATTTAGTTTTAAAGTCACAATTATTATTTTCAAAAGAAATATTACTAGTATTCAAAATATCAATTTTCTCATTTAATCCAAAATTCTCATTTTTTAACGTACAGTTCTCATTTTTGAGAAGAAAATTTTGAGATTTTGAATTATCTAAAGAGGATTGTAATAAATCATTTTGTCTTTTCAAATCAAAAATTTATTTTGAAATTTTTTTTCTCTCCTTTTCAAATATGGTGTTTTGTTCATCTAGAAAATCTTTAATGGTTATAAAATTATTTTTTAAAACACCAAGTTGATTTTCTAAATTTAACTTCTCGTTTTTTAATTACTCGTTTTCAAGTTCAACAGATTTCATCTTTTCTAAAATAATAAAATTAAGCTTTGAAATCTTATTGCTTACACTAACTAATTCATTATTATCTTTTACTGAAATTTGTAAATTAGAAAGTACCTTTTGTAGTCCTCATTGGTGGCTTTGACAGGGATTTTGCCTGTTGTATTTCGACTAGATCGTTTTCCGGCCATTATTCTATGATGTTGTGACGATCGATAGAATTCCAGGCTCTAATACCAAATGAAAGTGTGCTATGGATCGTGTAATATGGATATACTATAATACAGAATATAGTGATGATAGCTATATAGTAAATAGTGCAGAATATAAGAGCAGTATAATAAAAAATAACACCAGAGATTTTTTTACTGGTTCGGAGCACCGTCCTACGTCCAGCCCCAGACTCCTTCTGGAATTTCACTAAAACAACAACCCTCACTTAACCTGGAGGAATAGGTCTATACAACCCTTGAGCAGTAGAATAGGGACCTAAGAAGCGGAACAGGATTTCGCCTCAGCAACCGAAGAGGATTTCACACGCCTGAGCAGCAGAACAGGACTTTAACAAATACAAAAGATGGTTTGACTTTTTGTGTTCTGATAACACGGATAAGTCTGTTTATAGTACACCCTTCCTATGATCTTCTCCTCGAGTATGAATACGTATATTTGAAGTTTATGAAGATTAGAAAGGAATAGTATTGCTTAAGAATGCTAAATATTTGAGAGTATAGTCGCAAGAATATTCAAGAGAGTTAGATAAGAGAGATAAGCGGATTAAGTTTTTTGGAATGAAGTTAGAATATGTATTTATAGTTGTTAAATAGTAGCAACCATTGGCGAAGAGTTCCGGCTGAAGCATCGCGTCCAAATCTCTTCGTAGAGATTCGTAACTCTTCACGAATGATCGTGTCTTTTCAGAAAATAAAGCCGTTATAGAAATTCAGTCAACTAAGCCTTTGGGTCAGTCGACTAAATATTCAAACGATTTTTATTATATTATATATATATATATATATACTTGTGCACCTATGCATGTTGCACAAATACTAGTAGGTCAGTCGACTGACCTGGTATTATCTGTGCAATTTGCAAAGTTACACAGGTATATATAATATATATTATATATGATTCTAACTTTAAAAACTTTGATAATATATATATATATATATTTTATATGCTTATATATGTAAGCTAATATATACGTAAATGAGGAGAGATCTTAACAATATTGACCTAAGACTCAAAACAAAATAATATAAAAGTTGATGCACCGATTTTGATGTCTTGTCTCCATGTAGTATATATTCTCTTTTTGTCGTAACAGTCGTCGAATCTGTATGTTGTAGTGATAGCTTCGTGTCATGAATCAAAACAAAGTCTCAACACTTAGCGTTATGTGTAGGCTTAATTATCGTTTGTATTGAGGATGTTGATTTGTGTAGTGCGGAGTATTACTCCAATTTGTCGAGCTTCCTTCTTGGCCAAAGGATAGCAAGTTGAAAGTTGGAGAGGTGGTAAGGCTATGAGACTTAGTTTCTGTGTGAGGTTGAGAAACACTTTTGCGTTGTTGGTGCGAAGAGACCGGGATCGGTTTATCCGAAAACCACTTTGGACCAACATATATGCGTTCGATTGTGCAGGTTATTGATGATATTGATATTCAGGATTTTCATAGCGGAGGACTGCTTGTTGATCGTTTGGGGTTAAAATCCCAGTATACATATAGTAGCAGTGGTCTCTTCATTATGAAATATCTAATGCAAGGACTATTCGCTACTAATCCTAGGGATTTCCCGACAGGATGTGGTAGGGGAGTACCTTCGGTTTGCCCTGTTCTTGGACAACTTGTATGGATGTTTGTCTGACATTGCATTTCTAAAATTACATACATTGGTTTTTACAAACGTACATCAGTGGTGGCGAAGAAGGCAACTTCTCTTAGCTTAGCACCCTCCTTGAGACGTACAAGCTAAAGGGTTGTATTTTTGTGAATGGAAATTAGTAGTCAATGGAAATGGCCATGTGACATTCAAAGTGATGTGATATGTGATATGTAAAAGGTAATCATTACCTCAGGCCTCATCAACCGGAAATGACCAAAACAGGGTTTGATGCAGTAAGGCTAAGTGGGTCATTCTCAATTAGGATATGGTTATCCTCTTCTAGATATATTTCTTCCCGCTATGACGTTCGGGATGTAAATTATTGTGGTTTGTATGCTATGAGGGCCATCAGAAAAGGTCGGTAACGACCGTAGGATGATATATTCGGTACTATCTAGTTACAAAGATAGGTCGGTCTTGTGTTGGTAGAGGTTCCTTTGTGATGTTCCTTGGTGCATTCCTCTAGAGATGTAATACCGGAAGGTAGTCCGTTCACTTGGTCATTTGTATGAAAATCCAAACCCCACTACGAGCTTACGGTTTTGTTTGTAATGGCGTAATGAATAGCCCCGAAATGCTATATGGGTAACCATTTCGGCTATGGTTAATATTATTTGTATACTAGACGCTAGTATAATATAAGAGAATTTGATATGAAATGTTTTAGTTATCGTGTGGTAAAAACATGTTCGTGTTTTTGTATGGGCGTGTCTTACGAGATACTTTTGTTTTGAAAAGGAAAAGTTTGCTAATCTAATAAATTCAGTTGAGTGTGTTTCTCATGCTGGTTTACCAGACTGATCCGAGCGTTCTTCCCTTTTCAATGCTCGGGTCAAACCGAGTAAATTTACAGGTTCAGATTTAGTGCTTTTGGAGCTTCAACAGGAGAGCTGGAGATCTTCATTTTCATATACATGTATCTGTTTATTATCCGCTGCTTAGTTGTTGTATATTGTTAGCAGTTGTGAGGACATGTTATTATAACTGTCCATGCTAATGATTAGTGATTGATTGTTGAACTCTGATTGATGTATGTATATACAGTTTCTGTTTTGTAAAGATCATTGATATGATATTATATGTTTTCCGCTGCAATGTGAGATTATGTATTGTTCTGTTTTGTCTTCTCTTCTCTCTTTCATCTCTTCTCTTCTTCTCTCTTCTTTCTCATGACTTTTTGTTAATCAGTGATTTTTGGGTCGGACATGTATGGATTATTGTCGATTCAAAGGGTATGGATTTGCGGTTCGTCACATTATACTAACTTCGATCTATTCTAACTTTTTTCTGATAAATCTCAAGTTACAGTGCCTATCAGCGGTGCTGACCCTCCTCCTCCAACTTCCGTAGTTTCATTAGTTATAGAATCACTTGCTAAATCCAAGATAGCTTTTAAAAGGAAATTGATGGAATCTTCCGAAGATGAGCCTTCGAAGAAAATTGCTAAATTTGTAGATGTGGAGGAGGAGGAATGCTTATCTTCTGAAAAATCTCTTAAGAGTCCACCTATAGAGGTTCTCAAAGATAAACCTATGCAAACCCCAGCAGCTATTGATCCTATCACTCGTGTTTCTGTTTCAGATTCGCCAGCTGCTCTTACCCAAATGCAGCTGGCCTTGAATATGCCTCCTACCCCAAGGCACGCTCCTTATCTACCGAAATCTTCTTCTCCTTCCACCATCAATTTTGAAGAGATAGTTGAGTCTATTCTCCACTCAGAATCTTTAATTTATATTCATCCACCTTCTTCTGCTCTAGATTTAGCGAGGTATTATCACTCTCTAATGGAGCAACAACTTTTAGTAAGCTCTTATTTAATTGACCTTATCACCATCGGTTTTATCCTAAATCACTAACTTGTGTTACATTTTTCTTTCGGATTTCTAAGAGTTGGTTAGCTTTGAATGAACCTGTTTCAAAGTCCTCTGCCGAATCTTCCAAACTTCAGGAGGAAAATTCTAAGCTTAAAAATCATTTATCTTCTATGTATGCTTTTAAAAATGACACTTCCACAGAGTTGGAACGAATAAAAGCCTCTCTTACTCGAGCTGAGGCTGATCTAGAAGTAGAAAGACAGGATCGTCAACTCCTTACCGATGAGAAACTTGTCGTGGAGCTCACTCTAAAAGATTCTGAAGACGAGAAGGCTCGCTTGGTCGCAAAGAACATCTCTCTAAAAGATAAATTCAAGAAGACCGAAGCTTCATTAAAACTTGTTGTCCATACCATTACCGATCTCGAGCAGCGAGTATCCCAATTTGTCGGCGCCATTCTTGGGCAAATGATGCTGAGAACTTATGAAGATGCCCTTATGCTTGCTTATGCCGACAACCATAAGAAATGCCCAGACTTTGGCTTTCTTTCGCTTGATTCTGCCTTAGTCGATAGAGTGATGGGCAAAATTGACCAGATGAAGTAGGGGATTGAGCCTGCAGATGAAGAAGAAATTAATGCTTCTGCGATTCTTTCTTTTAATGTCCCCTCCTTCGAAATCAAATCAGATTCAGAGGAGGAGGGCGACAAAGATGAGCTGCTGAGGAAAAAGGAGACGATGATGGCGATGGTAGTGACGATGATAATGATGACGACGACGATGATAACCTTGCTGGAGGCCAAGGTTTTGACGGAGATAAAGGGGGGCCTTTTGGAACTTCTGAAAAGGAAGGTGGCGACAATGCTGAACCTCCTGAAAAAGAGCCATCTCCCTAGAAGGATGTTCCATCTGCATCCCCTAGACCTTTTTTCTCCTCTTAAGGATGCGCCTGCTCGTGTTCATGTTGAGGATCCTAAAGGAAAAGAGCAGGCCTCTCCAGCTTCCGTCCCGGTATCTCGGGTATGAGATTCTCTGTTTAAATATCTTTAACTTCGAAGATAATAATTAGTGCAAAACCATTTGTTTTAGATAAGGAAGAAGTCCACCATTCCTTAAAGGACAAAACTTGAATGAAAACAAGTAGAAATTAACAAGTTATATAGGGAATTAGACAAACAGATAAAGGAGCATAACATTCTCTCCAAAAAGTATTATAGTCTTGACAAGAGTGCCTCAATATTAGCATCTTTTAAACATCAGAGGACTGCCCCCTTATAAAAGAGAGTGCGCCTTCGGTACGACACTCTCTTAAAAGAGAATGGAGAGTAGCCCACTTATTTTGGATGATGATTAAAGAAAGAGACATCTTAGTTAACTTTTTATATAAAACTTATTGTAGACATTCGATTATTGACTTTTTGTACTTAGATGAATTCAGCATGGCCCTACTTAGACATTTCCACAAAACATACTTAGATGAATTCGGATCTGACCCACATCCTGGATCTTGTTGGAATTTACCATAGGTCAGATCGATTCCTCAAAATCTCTCCGCTGAAAAGCTTAAGTACTACAAAGATAAATTTGTATCAGAACTATTTTCTAAATTTGTATTGTATGAACCATACGAATAGTTGTAAAGAAATGTTATGATGTATCGATTTACAAATGTTTGCTTTAGTTTTAATTTTTTGGTTAACTCCACTTTATTATATTATTTCAGAGTGACTGTTCATTAGTTGCCTTGTCTCTAGAGATCATTTAAGCCAATATGTCAAATTGAGATGATTTTATCATGAAAAGGCATCACTTTTAAAGACTTCGAAATTAGCAAGATATTGCTTTCTTCGAGATTTACAAAAACTTTATTTGGAGTACCCTCAACTTCAGTTTGATTTCCTTGGTTACGAGAAAGAGACTTTCCTTAAAGAAATCAAGACATTTCATACAAAATTAATTTGTGGCCGTGAAGTCCTCCAGCTGGGAAGTGGGATTATAGCAAATTCCCCCTAGTGTTAACCCCGGAAGGACTAAATATTCCTTTTTATTATACAGTTAATCTTTCTGCTAATTCATTAAACAAAGTTAAAAATGTAGTTTCTATGCTTTACATGTCAATCAATTCTCTATTGTATTTTTTGACTTCGTTTTTGTTTGAATTGTAAACCTTTGTTGTAATAATAAATAAATTTTTCATTCTAATTTTGATTCTGTTTATTTCTTTTTCTTAAATAGGAGCTACACTTATCTACAAATTCTTTTCCTTATAATTTATCGTCACGCATCGATGCTCTTAGGAAGAAATTATTGGAATCAAGTGGAGGGATTGTGCCCAGCGATGATGTCTTACTGGAACGCTTTGGTGGGGAATGCTGAGGCCTTGAAATGGAATAAAAGATACTTTATCCAGAAAACCATAGCTTGCAAGGAAGGATCAAATCCCTTATCTCGAATTTGACATTAGAAGCAAAGATGAGACAATCTCATCACTGAAGCGACAAGTAAAAGCAAGTCCTTCAATCGATTTTGATCTTAAGATGTTAGAACTTATCCAGCAAATCAGCAACTTGGAGTTGAAATTGAAAGATAGTCAGGTGCAGTGAGAATCACTGGAATTCATTATGGGGGAGAAGATCTCAAGTATTGATTTACCATTCCCTCATGCTACTCCTTCGTCTACCAAACCTACAAGGTCGAAGCTTCTTGCGGCCCAGAAATTCCCAACCATGCTCAATCCTCCTCCGGGCTTAGACGAGAACGTCGTGGGTAACTGGTGCAGGAGGGTCAAGTTTGAAATAGCCAAGTATAGAATATAAATGAGTATGCCGCCAAAGTTTAAAAGTTCGAACATGACAATTACTTCCTACAGAAGCGCGCTGTAGAGCTAGAAAGGAAAAGCAAGACCCTTAGAGCGGCAAATAGAGCCTTCAATCGTGCTCTGAAAAATAACATTGATGCCATTGATGATGAAACCAAAGTAAGGAAGAAAGAGAAAAAACTCAAAGTAGTTCTCCGTGCTATGATCCTCCATGTAGTAGATCCTTCAATTGCTAGGACTCTTGACAAAGCTGCACAGGATTTGTAATTTATTTGTATATTTGATTTGAATAAACTTGTTTTGTATAAAGGTGCGATTATCTTCATAGTTTTTAAATCATCTCATGACTTATGTAAATTATATAAATTAGGAAAGTATCACTTGATCTGCAATTCTTTTCTATGATGTCATTTCTGAGGTGCTTTTTGATAGCTCATTCACCACTTCCGAATTTGCTGAATCTTTCATTTCTCTTTGCTGTGCTGATTTCCCTGAAAAGTATGAAGCAAACAATGGTTGTAATTGTTAGCTTAAAAATTGACATACCAGTCTATGTATATTATTTGCTTAAATTAACAAATCATCTTGTTAATTTCATAAGAGATAATCTATATCAAACATTTGAACCCCGTCTTCAACTGTGAGGAGAAATGTTTGGGAATTTAACTTCAACCATTTGGCTGGAATATCTGAAATTTGCTGATAGAAAATCTTGCCTTATCATAAAAGCATAAAAGTTGGAATGTAACCTTTAAGATATATTTAATAAAGAACTAAATTCAGAAATCGCCATCTGAATTTTGGAAGAAAAAATCCTTTGACCCATTCCTAGACATAAATGGGATTTAGTAAATTAGAAATCCGAAACCCAGATTCAGAAACTCTTTACAATGATCTTCGTGATAATACTCTTTGACCCAGATTCGGGCATTTGCGATAGAAAAAATAAAATTCCATTATTGAAATTTCACATCCAGATTAGGGTTCAAATAAGTAACTGCCTCGATACCCAGATTCAGGTATATTAAGGTAATTAGCGATCGATAGGGACCCCCGAAACCCAGATTCGAGTACTAATAAATGAAGCCCTGAAATAAACTTCTTGAAACCCAGATTCGGGTATTAATAAATGAGATTTAGAAATGAAAGACCCAAAACCTAGATTTGAGAATTGATAGATGAAATTCCAGTATGAGAGACCCGAGACCCAGATTTGGATATTAGTAGATGATGTTTATAAATGAAAATCCCGCCCAGATTCGGATATTTATAAGTGGAGCTTTGTTCTACTCCTTTGATGTGTGAACCCTTTAGGTCTTGTATAGAAGTAATTTGTCTAGTTGCCTCTTGAGCTTGGACGTCTTAGTCCATGATCTGATGAGCCTCTTCTCGGGCTTAGACATCTTAGTCTATTACTGAATGTGCCTCTTCTTGGGCTTGGACATCTCAGTCCATTATAGAATGTGCTTCTTCTTGGGCTTGGACATCTTAGATCATTGTTTAGCAGGCCTCTTCTTGGGCCTGGACGTCTTAGTCCATTGTTGTCTGGTACTCTTGGTTAGCTCATCTTAGAGACTGGAACTAAGGACTTACCCGACCTCCCTCTAGGAGGCGCCCTTCCCTGGCCCTTTTGCGGCACTGACTGGGGCTTGTTCGGTGCTCTACCCTGGCCATCTTTTGGCGCGGATAAAGACTTACTCCATCCTCCCTTCAGGAGGTGCCTTACCCTGACCTTTTGCGGCGCAGATAAGGGCTTGTTAGATGCTTTACCCTGGCCATCTTATGGCGTGGATAAAGGCTTAGTCCGTCCTCCCTCCAGGAGGTGCCATGACCTGACCAGAGGCGCGGCCAAGGGCTTGTCTGGTGCTTTAACCTGGCCATCTTATGGTGTGGCTAAAGGCTTACCCGCCCTCCCTCTAGGAGGTGCTCTGCCCTGGCCAACTCGGCGCGGACAGAGGCTTTTCTACCATCTTAGGTAGTATCCAAATATAAGGAGCATTTCACTCCCAACCTTTAGATTTTCTTTGAAAAGCAACTTTTTATTGATTCTTTCTCAAATCACCTTTACATATTCTTTGATCTTTCCTTGGCGAAAGAAATTTATGATCAACCCCTCCAGCTCTCTACAATGGTTAGTTTCGTGACCATTCATCATGTGGTAATGACAATAGGATCCTCCTTGATTTCTTTCATGTTTTGGCCTCCTTTTCTGTGATGGCCAGTAGTTAAGCTGATCCTTTGTAAGCAAGTAGACATTCTCTATGGAAGTTGTCAAATTGCACTCTTTTGGAAGTCTAGATTTGAAACTTGATTCTTGCGGATGGCCTTTTGACTTTTTATTTTTTGGCCTTATCATTTCACATTCTTCGATTGCTTTTCTATTTAACACCCTTTGAATTCCTTGATTTGGAAGTGCTTTTGTTGTAGTTGGTTGCCACTTATGTGCAAAGGCATTGTAATCATCCATTATTTCTTTCTCAAAGATGGTGCCTTTGGAAAAATATTGGATTTTTCCTCTCATTTGATTGAAGATATTGTCACTTCCATTTGTTTTCTTTCCTAGTGCAAATATGGGGGTTGGGCCAACATGAAAAGGATTTAGACTCCATTTCTCAGGATTATAAGATTTCACTTTTTTCTTGTTTATAATTCTAAGAGCTTATAGCCTTAATCTTTTCTCTTCATCTTGGTTGGAATCCTTGATGATCATTGGAGGGAATCTTTCAAAGTGAGGTTTAGATGACCCTTGTTCAGGTCTTTTTATCCTTATGGCCATGGTCAAACCAAAATAGATCAACTTAAGATAGGATTAAACTAAGCAGGGTTAGAGAGCAGCAGTGTTGGGGGTTTATCTGAGTGGAGGTTCAAGCCCTCCTTCTAGCGCCAAAAATGTTAACAAGATTTCTTGTCAACCTCCAAAATTATGCTAAGAAAAGTGAATTGTCCTTTATACAAGTAGTGCAGAAGAAAAGGTGTGAATCCTCTTAGTAGTGCCTTTCGATTAGGCGGCCTTTCGACTCTGTCGAAAGGATCAATTTCTGTGTTAGACGACCTTTTGATCCAGTTAAGTAAGTGTGATTTCTCCTTCGAAAGCGTTCCTTTCGATCCAATTGGAATACCCTGAGTTTGGTTCTCTTAGATAGGTTTTGACCTAACTAGAGGCCAAAAGCTATTGATTAGCTTGGATTTTGGTTATTGTGTAGAAATGGAAGTTTTGACCTTGTCGAAAGCTTGAGGACTTGTCGTTTTTGTGTTTGAATTGGTAATCTTAAGCTTCAGCGAATCTAAGATAGGTTTCAACCTTATCGAAAGCTTTAACCCCGAGTTCCTTATGTTAGGTGTAATCCTTTAGTGAATTTTAGTTAGTTTCGACTTTGTCGAAGGTGATGGTTCAAAGGAAAAGTAACTCAGAGTAGGTATCTATTCTTGCTTGATTATGAGAGGTTTCGACTGTGTCGAGAGAGAGCCTTATTGATGCAGGCGAAACCTGAAACACAAAGTGAAACTAACAAAACTTAAATGGTACGGTAAAGTATATTAAAGTACTCAAGACTCCCGTTTTTCCAGCTAAGAAGACTTTATTTCTTCAAACTCCCAAATTGATTTACAAATTAGGGTTACAATGCTTTACTTAAGAGTATACAGGTTGAGAATGAGAGGAATCGTCCACTAAACGTGACCCCTTGGGTCTTATTTATAGATGTGGCTTGGCACCTTTCGACCCTGATGCTCTCGACTGGGTCGGAAGGTGGCTACTGAAAGACTTGAGCATTTTGCCGCCTTTGTTGAAAGGTATGGTGGCGCTTCTCTTCTTCGAGTTGTCTTGTGAGTGCTTCTGACTCTGTCGTTAGCCTTTGTTCATTGGTTTCAATGATGTTGGTTACGCCCATGCTCTTGTTTCTGATCTGATGTGGAACCCTTCTTGGACTACATTGGTTTTGACCGATTTGAAAGGCTTACAATAGATAATGCTTACTTTCTCGCAGTTTGAATGAAGGCGAAACCATTGGTTTTGAATTGTTTGGCACATACTCAAAGAGCCATTCTTCATTGTCTTCGGAAGGTGTGGCTTCACCTTAATCGAAAGGTCTTTAACTAGTCGAAGGGTTGCTAATGAGGACGGAAGGGTGCTTTCGACTCCTTTATCTTCTTCGAAAGGTAAGAACCCTCTGGATATTGATTGGAGAAACCTTGTGACACCTTCGAAAGGTCTTAAAGCTTTCAGTTTTAATGGCAGCATCCCTTCGACTCCTTCGAAAGATTTGGTTGGAACTCTTCTCACTTGTTCTTTGCTTAAAGAGGTTTCGACTTAGTCGAAAGGTGATTTTTGGAGTAACAACCATCCTAGCACGATTGATCTCTTCAATCAGATTTTCACTTTTCCTTTCCTCCTTATCATTTGCTTCCATTAGGTTCATCCTCCGCATCTCCTCATTAAGTAGACTACTAAGAACCGATCCAAATGAAACAACTCCATCTGAATTTGATTTGTTCAATGCAACTACAAGTTTTTCCCAACTTCTGGTAATGAACTCATCGTCATCAAGGCTTGTGTCTCATCATCCACCTTATAATTCACGGCCACCAATTGGTTCACAATTACCTAAAAATCATTAAGATGCTCTCCAATTAACCCACCATTCCCTAAGTTTCATATTCGCAAATTTTCTCATAAGAAGAGCCTTATTTGTTGCGGAGTTATTTGCATAAATTCCTTCCAATTTCTTCCAAACCGAATAAACAGATGTTTCATTAGCATCGGTATGAAACATTACATTCTTCAAAAAACACCGAATAGTCATCACATCCTTCCTATCCAAAGCCTCCTTTTTTGCTTCAGATACATTACAAGGTTTCTCCCTTTTGTTCTCTACTAGTTGTTGAAGATCATTGAGATAAAGAAAATCCTTCACCTTTCATAACCTCTAATTTCTCCCATTAAGTTTTTCAACACTTATCTTCTCCATAACCAAAATTATGTTCAAAATTTCTATATAGTAGGCTATGATACCAATTGTTAGGGTTGTCTCGCATGTGGCAATGAGGAACGACGGTTTGAAATTGGAATAGTCTCATATCGGTAAATAACTTGAAGAAGTGGTGTATAAATATGAGTTGGTAAGCATGTAAAATTGGATATTCTTTTTGTTACAATAAAGTGTGTACTAACTTATATGTGTACACCGACTGCTGGAGATAGGGAGCTTAATCCGATCGTCATTACATAACAAGTGATATCGGAACCGAAGGTTGCGAACTGGGTCATGCGAATAAAAAAATGCTCTCAAATTACTCCAAGAGGATGCGATTCAAGCAAGAGATTGTTAGGGTTGTATCGCATGTTGCAAGGATGTACGACCCTTTGGAATTGAAATATCCCAACATCGCTAAATAACTTGAAGAAGCGTGTATAAATATGAGTTGGTAGGTATGTAACATTGGAATTCTTTTTGTTACAATAAAGTGTGTATTGACTCATATGCATATGCCACGTGTTGGAGATGAAGAGTTTGGTCCGACTGCCGTTACATAACGACTCTAGCATCTCATTTCCTCAAAACGATTGAGTTCTCTTATCATTGTCTGCCATAGATGCATGCTGAAGTTAAATGGACAACTTTTCGTTCAATGAGCTTGAATTGAAAATCTCCGAAATAAAGACCATTATTTATTCAGAGCTGTCGCTTGTTTTTGTAAACTTTTGATAATAATTATTTGCACTATATTTTTTGAGGCATATTATTTATTAAAATTCATTATGTTTTTCTAAAAGGATTATTTGTAAAATTTAGCACTATTGCTATCGAGGGGTTTTGTTTTGGGATAAGATTGAGAAAACAAGAAAATCAAAATTCGACGTGCACTCATAGATTCGAGCATGGAACGTTACAGTATTCCTTATTTCTGTCTCTTTTGATGATACTCCAGAAAGGTTGGTTCTATTTTTTCCTCTTTTAACCCTATAGCTAATTTTTTAAATACCCTACTTCTTTTCTTTCGTCTTCCAATTCATTTTGAAAATGCCCCAACCACCGTCTTAAACTCCGTTTAGATGTGACATGATTCTTTCATGCGAATCACGTTCAATGGAAGTGTGATTCTTCCACAAACCTTGCTCGTTCCGAGCGTGGTTAATATACGAACTTCAATCGTTTCGAACGTGGTTTTTACACGAATCTCGCTCAGTTGGAATTTGTTTTCGCCATTGTTAATTGAATCATATTTCTTTTGAACGCGATAGATAGATGACTTAGAGCATTTCTAACCCAATTTGAATGTAATGTCATGGAATGCTTGCGTGTTCTAATCTATTTCACAATTTGAAACATATAAAACAAGCTTCTATAATAAAATATAAGATTGTTCTCCAATGCAAATGTCTAAAAGAATACAATTTTGTATGTGTCATTTTAGAAATATTTTAAAAATTAAATAACTAAATAATTACAGATATATGCACTTTCACATTGTGGATTGACATTATATTATAAAATGTTTAGAACTGGACATTATGTTTTACAATGTCATGTAAATTGTTTAACACATGGTCTCTAAAATTCATTCAACATTTACATTGGAGAAAATAAATTTAACAAAATTGTATTTGATGATGTGTTTTTGATTTTACAGTTAAATTAACAAAGGGGTGGAGATGCTTTTATGTTCTATTGTGGTTTGAAAATATGGACAATTTTTGGAATTTCGAAAATTGATTAAATGGTGTTGTGGGAAAGATGTGTGTCGTGAAGGGTAGAAGTACAGAAATTAGATGCCTCAAAATAATCAAGAAACAAAATAAGCTCTCTTGCTAAATCCTTTTAGCTCTAGCGATGCCTTCGTGTTCGTAGTATTCACCTGACCAGGTTCGATTTTCATCTCCCACTATCGAATATCAAACAACAGTTAAGTTTCGGTAATTCAAGTTTAAATTCTTGATTCGTTTAAGTTGTGAAGAAGCCGCA
The DNA here is from genome assembly GCA_030737815.1 of Allium fistulosum. Taxonomy (NCBI): domain Eukaryota; kingdom Viridiplantae; phylum Streptophyta; class Magnoliopsida; order Asparagales; family Amaryllidaceae; genus Allium; species Allium fistulosum. Next base: position 1,282,501,622 of record CM060903.1, on the reverse strand, counting down.
TCCATATGATTTTGCACCATAATCATCATTCGCAAATGAACAGCTTGGCATATAAAACTAATGCGAATTTTTGCATACAAGGTGTTTGCGCAAATGTATTAAAGGGAAACAGAAGCAATTTACTTAATACCCACATCACTCATTTCTTAACCACCTCAATCGTTAATGAAATAATCATACATTTATCAAAAGATACAATACTTTCATGGAATTTCTTCAATTGGGTCAACTCTCTTCCACATTTTCATAATTCTATCCAATGTTCTTGGACCATGCTTCATATTCTTACCAAGAACAACCACTTCAAAATGGCCAAAGGTTTCCTCGAAAGTTTCACATCAGATAATAATTTTTTTACCTCATCAATGTTAACTTCATTGATTGACTCTCACAAGGACCCGGATACTAATGGTCAAATTTTGAGTTGGCTTATCACATTTCATTCTAGGAGAAGGTCCACTAGTGATGCGATTCACATATTTGAGCAAATGAAGCGTAAAAAATTTAAGCCTGATCAGCATGCATGTAGCTCTTTACTAAATGCATTGGCAAAGTCTAGGCTTACTGCTACGGCTTGGAAAATTTATAATGATATTCAAAAGATGGGAGTTGTTACCAATATCCACATATATAATGTGATGTTACATGTTTGCTGTAAATCTTATGATGTGGATAAGGCTGATAAATTGATTTGTGAAATGGAGATGAAGGGTGTATGCCCAGACATTTTCTCGTATAATACGTTGATATCTTTATATTGCAAGAAGAGTATGCATTATGAGGCATTGGGTGTCGAAGAGAGGATGAAAAATGCTGGGATCAAACCCGATATCGTAACTTATAATTCATTGATTCATGGGTTTTGCAAAGAAGGTAGGATGATAGATGCCATAAGGCTATTTAGAGATATTAAACACGTGGTTCCTAATCAAGTTACATACACTACTCTTATAGATGGGTATTGTAAAGCAAATGAGCTTGATGAAGCATTGAAACTTCGTAAAGAAATGGAAGCGAAAGGGTTATATCCAGGAGTAGAGACGTATAACTCAATAATTCGTAAGTTATGCGAAGAGGGTAAAATGATGACTGCTAATGCTATCTTGAATGAGATGGATGAGAGAAATATTGAACCTGATAATTTCACTTGCAATACTTTGATTAATGCTTACAGTAAGAAAGGGAATATGCACTTTGCATGTAATGTGAGGAATAAAATGTTGGAGTCGGGTTTGAAGCTTGACGAATTCACTTATAAAGCTCTGATCCATGGATTTTGCAAGGTTGATGAAATGGATGAAGCAAAGAAAGTTCTTTTTGATATGTTGAATGCAGGTAAGGATAAGTTTTTACATTGTTTCTAATTGTAGCATCGAAAAGCTTATTATTTTAACATGATTTTACTTTAATTTTAGATAATTATGCAAAAAGCTCATGTTATCTGTGATTCAAGCATATCAGTCTTTTTGGAAAAATAGTCGTGGTGCAATGCATATAACTCCCAACTTGCATGACGAACTTAAGTTCTTTATATAATACCATATAAAGTTTAAATGAACACCATGAGTTACACGACAAGAAAAAGAGCAATATATAACTCATTGCTACTGTAATATGTACTTTTTTAAGCCTTTGTGCTTAGAAACTGATTCTCAAGTATATTGACATTTATTTATTAACTGAATACAGGATTTACTCCAAATTACAGCATCTTTTCATGGATTGTCGATGGTTATTGTAAACAAAACAAAGAAGATTCAGTAGTAAGCATCCCAAACGAACTCACAGAGAGAGGCTATTTCTCAGATAAATCAGTGTACAGATCATTAATTCGAAGACTTTGTAAACTGGATCGTGTAAATTCAGCACAAAAGCTATTCATTCAAATGCAAGGAAAGAGATTACAAGGTGACTGTTTTCTGTACGCTAGCCTAGCCATCGGCTACTTGAAGGCAGGTAAGACGATGTCTGCTTATGAGATTTTTGATGACATGGTTAACGATCGATTTGTGATAACTGCTAAGATATACAATAGTATTTGTGCATCATATGCAAATGAGAGAGATGTGTTGGATAACCTTTGGCATAATGCTGGTGAGAGAGGCCTCATTGCAAAGAATGTTTACAGGTTGATGCAACAACCTAAATCAAAATCTTAGTTCTCTGAGTTTGTGGAAACTAGTTAAGTTGCAATGTAGGTCATGCCTCTTTTTGGTACATCTTTTGATTAATGATAAGTTGATTTGCTAGGTGGATACCTATAAATTTACGGTTGTATATATCTGCATTTCTTGTTTATCAACCAATTGAAGGTATGGTTACTTTTACACTGTCAAAATGTATGTGAAAAGTATTTAATCTTCATGGGGTAGAAGTTCTTGTTGGTTAAGGCCGGTCCTGGACCTAGGGGTGCCAGTGCCAAAGCCAATTTTAATTTATTTTCCTGTATTTTGCTTCTTAAATAAGATGGCATAAGATGATCGTGGAATTCCAAGTATGTCAATGGGAAACCTTGAGAACGTCTTGCTTGACCAATTTGTTACTGGGATGTCCATTATATCCACTATCGAAGTTGTCTCCTACAAATCTAGATCAGCAACGCAGATCGTGTTCGGTCACAGATAAGGGAGCGACAAGGAGGTAGTGGACAACAGCAGCAAATAACGGTTGCTAGCATGAAAATAGGATCACTTTCTGAACACTTTAAATACTTCAAGTCATGCTATAGCAAAGAGGTTGGATTTTTGAATCTTGTTTGTATTTACTTGTAATTTATTAAATAATAGTAAAGCAGAAGAATTTCTGGCCCTCTCATTAATTATCGGAATTTCCTCCTCTCTCCTTGATTTTCTATAGATATTTTATTTTCACATTCTCATAAATTATTGTTATTACAATTGTTACAATATTTCTATTGGTTGTCTTTTCTACCGTTAAAATTTAATACTAATTTTTTACAATTATGTACAGATTTCTTCTAAGTTTTTTCTGTTGTTTTACATCTAAGTCTGTATATATTAAATTTAGTTAGGTGATCTTAAATTTAAGCTTTTTAAATAAATACAATTAATGTATATTCATTAATTGATATAATAAATTTTAGAAAATGACAATTCAATATGTGTATCGCATGCATATTGATAAAAATAGTAAAACTAATTTTTCATTTAAGTCCACATAGTTTTACATTTTCATAATTATATACAAATTATTACAATGTTCTTCTAATATTCTCTCATGACATTTTGCATTTAAATGTCAATGTTCAATAATTTTTACAATTATTTGCGGATTTCTCCTAAGTTTTCTTATATTATTTTGCAGTTAAGTCCATATATTTGAATTGATTAATTGACTTTGAATTTAAACTTTTAGCTAAATCCAATTAACAAATATCTATTAATTGATCTAATAAATCATAAAAGATGATAATTCAATATGTATACCTCATTTGTACTGACATAAATGATAAAACTATTTTTTATTCAAGTCCTTATAATTTAATATTTTCATAACTATGTACAAAATTATCTTTGATACTTTTACATTTTTCTACATTTAAGTTCATAAAATTTCTTTCTTTCTAAAATTAGTTATTTAATACAAAGAAATATATACATAATTTTTCTATGTGAAGTTGATATTTCATTACAAGCAAATATATACAAAAACTTTCTTTTCAAAATTTGTACATCATTATAAACATATATAATGTTTTCCTTCCTAAAATTGGTACGTCAAATGGACTCTTTATCATTATTAAATTATATTTTTTTGAAGAATAACGGTATAGTTAATGATAGGTGATGAATGTTTGTATTTTGTAATATTGAAAAAAGAATAAAGATTTTAAATTGGTGTGTTTTTGTGCAAAATGTTACATTTTATATTTATTTTCGTAATTTGAGTTAATCAATGGACAAAAATTAAACCTTATTTTGATTAGAAATATTTTCTTTCATATTCTATTACCTTTTTTACATAAATGTTAAATATTTTTTGAAAATTTTTATTATAAAATAAAATAGTGAGGTATGAAACAAAGGACTAAAAATCATTTTTTACGTAATTAAAATGACAATGTGATTTATAACATTTTAGGTTTTATTTTCACTTAATATTTCTTTTAGTAGTTAAATAAATATGTTTTCATCGCTCTGATAATATCATATACTTATTTTGGTAAATATACGCTGTAGGAACTTTAAATGCATACAAATATATAGTCTTTGGTATTACACTTCTACTTATAGGTATTTGTTGTCATTTTCTCAAGTAATATTTGTAATTTAACGTATACATCATTTATCTTTTAGTCAACGTATCAAAAGCTAAATGTCAATATTAAAATATACGTACATGGATATTTATTTATTGAAATTTTATAAAAATATTAGTTTCAAAATTTATTAAGAATACTTATTTTCATTTGTTTGATTGATAAATAACCAATCCTTAAAAATAATAAATTAATATATAACTTATTTTTATCAACAAAAATGATAGTTTAATTTTTATTCAAATATAAAAAATATATGAATCTCATAGCAAAAATACACACTTATAAATATAGCAATTTCAATTTATAACTCATTTATCCGAACAAATTCATCAGACATTGCATAATAAATTATATTTTTCAAAAATAGTTATAATATTATTTTTTTACAACATACCGTGTGCAACGCACGGGTTACACACTAGTCTTAAAGAAGCAAGCAATAAAAGAGAAATTCATAGTCAACGTAAATATATATTCAAATTCTATAATCAAAATCGAGAAACTTTGTTCAGGATTTCTTGATATTCTTATCGTAAACGGAAGGTTTCAATATGAATTTTCATGCCAACAACCTTTTTTTCGTTTATCATTCCCATTATTACGAGTACAATTATTGCTATTAATTTGCTAGTGATCAAATTCTCAATTTGACAGGGATATGTGACTTAGTGCAAAAGTGATTTGGAAAGGTTAACTGGACCAGCATGCAGCGGATTAAATGAGTGGATATATAAGAAGAAAAAAACAATTTTTTGATCATATTGCGTATGTGAAGTCTAAATTATTTTAAATTCACTCTAATAATTAAAAAATTTATTTTACTTAATTAGTTTATATAAAAGATTTGATTCAAAATTTATATAGTATATAATATATATATGTGTGTATCAAATACACATATACGTGTATAGCCTATGTGTAACATATCGATGTGTACATAGTTTAATATGCTTGTATATAAGTTCTGAGAATTACATCACAATGGACACATTTGTCCATTTATGTACATACAAGTATGAAACCGTGCTACGCATACGAGTTTCACGATATAGTTTCAATAGTGCATTTTTTGGAATTTTAAGTTATATGAAGTTGAAAATACTTAAATACATGTTATGGATTGTAAGTTAATTAGTTTTTCCTTGAACACTACCGACAAACTTTTTTTTTTGATTAATTTGCTTAACTAATCTCGAAGCATGTAAAAGGAAAATTAATATTTTAGAATACAATGGTTTTATATAACAACCATAACATCAACAATTAGTTGTTCCTAACTTGATAAATATTACATTACTGAGAATGTCTGTTTATTAATTTTAAACGTAAGTGATATAAGTCAACATTATTTTGTTTTATGTTTAATATATAAATTAAAATATATACATAATTTTGTTTGGTAATAGTATTCTAAACCTGGAATAGAGAATAGTATTCAAAGTGAAATGATGTTAAAATTAGGTTCAAAGAAATCACATTCCAACATTTACATTTTTACACTTTTTGACATTACGCATAGTAATTATATTAGAGAAAATATTTTAGCAGCTTTGAAACATTATATTTCTAATAACGATAACGTAATATGACATGACACTTATACGTAATACATACATTATGTGATCAAGTATTTGGTATTGCCAAATAATTTTTTTCTTTTACTTCAAATATGTTAGTTCCTGAGATGATGGTTTTGATGACAACAACCTTAGGACTTGTTATAAAATATAAATATAAATATTCTTGTCTAGATATATATATATATATATGTGTGTGTGTGTGTGTGTATGTATGTATGTATGTATACGCAGGATATATATGCAGGTACTGAAGAATAAAGACTGCACAGTATAGAAATTCAAAACTAACGAATTCAAGATTGAAGAAATCAAGACTGAAGACTCATAAGTATCAAGAGTTCAAGATTTCAAGAGTTCAAGATATCAAGATAAGTAATAGTGTCTAGATTTATGTTAAAACTTCACAATAGCAATAAAATATTTATTCGGATTTTAATTGTGGAATGGAATCCACCTTCTCGCTTTAATAGTGGGTTGGAACCCACGATCCCTTTAGTGGGATGGAACTCACGACCGTCTCTAGTGGAATGGAATCCACGAAATTTTCAAAATGATTTATTTTAAATATTTTTCCAATTTTTTTTAAAAGTCATCTCTCTCAGTTTAAATATTTTAGCCTTAAACTATTTTTATTATCTTTTATATTTTGATTTCAGAATCATCTCTTGTTTTTAAACTATCTTATGGTTTTAATATTATAAGCTTTAAATCTCAAAAATACTCTCTATACTTAGTTTTTAATATTACTTTTATATTATAAATTATATATTTTTAAGATTAATTTTTAAATCTCTTTTATAAGTTTAAAATATATTGAAAATGGTTTTAAAACTTCAGAAATTGTTTTGATAAGTTTTAGAAAGAAAATCTCTTTTAAAAACAAAAATCAATTTTCAAAATATACTAGGGCATGTCAACATACCCCATCCCCCCATGTCGACATGGTAGCCGTAGAAATTCAAATTTCAAATTTTCAAATGAAGTGTCTATTCGTCATAACATTTCACGAGTGGACATGACTGTTGTTCTTCTATAAATACCAGTTGTTTTCAACGAATTTTAAGTTAGTTTTTCTTCATTTCTTCACTCCTTCTCCACTCAAATATTCTCTTAATTTTTACAAAACTCTACCGAAATCCTAAGTGAATCAAACTTGATCATCTCTAGTTTGATTCTCTGTCACTCTCTCAAAGATCTCAGTGCTATTCGGAGTTATAGGATCATTTGTAATCAAAGATCGAAAGATCGGAGTGTATCGAGTCTCTCTCTATCAAAGTGATATTGGAAACGATGTGATTGTGGCCTGTAAATCAATTAGGTGTGATTGTAACCCGTAAATCAATTAGGTGATCTTGTAGCCTGGTTAAATCAAGAGAGTTTGCACTGTACTCGAAGACAGGAGAATGTATCTCGTGGCCTTGAAATCGATGTTGTAATATCGACATTATATTTGAAAAGAAATCTGCATAAGAAATTGTGTGGGACTGGATGTAGGGTAACTCTGAACAATATAAAATTCTGGTGTGTTCTTTCCTTTTACTGCTTTTTATTTACTATTTTCATCTGTGTCTGATTCTGTGATTGTCTCTGTGTTTGTCAATTGCATCTGTTTGTGTTTAATTTCAAAAGATTTCAAAAGTTCCATAAAATCCATTAAACACTATTCACCCCCTCCTCCAGTGTTAATCCGGCCTTAAGATCCGTAATCCGCATTTCCAACATTTGGTATCAGAGCGTTGGTTTTCAAAGTTTTCATAATTTGATTTTTTGAAAATTTTTCAAATGGCTGCCAACACCGGTAATGTCAACACTATCACTAGTTCATTTGTAGAAGGTCAGTCTATTGCCAGACCACCACTTTTTAATGGCAGTAGCTATGCATATTGGGCATGTAGGATGAAAATCTATTTACAATCAATAGGATTAGATACTTGGAATATCACACAAACTGAGTACAGTGAACTCATTACAAATTTTGCACAGTGGACCGCTGAGCAAAAGACTGTTGCTCAAAACAATTCCAAAGCCATGAATATTCTATTCTGTTCACTTGATAGGAATGAGTTTAATAGAGTGTCTGTCTGTAAGTGTAACGACCCAGAATTTTGAACGAATTAAATTGAGAATATTTAATTAATTTTAAATATTTGAACGGTAATTTAATTTGAATCCCGAATATAATTCAGGAATTGGCGATTAAATTTTATAATTTAATCTATTGAACTGGATAAAAATTTGAATCTTCAGTTTTAAGCTGAAGAAAAATATTTCAAAAGCTTTTAAATTTCGCAATGATAATACTGAAGATGATTGAAACTTCAGAATCTAATTTCAAAGTGTTTCGTTCAGTTTTGAAATTTAATCGTTTAACCGATATTTAAAAATAGTCAATTTTCAAACAATCTCGGAATTTGACGAAACCAGTTCCATTGGGTCCGTAATATTGTATTATTGTCGGGTTTCAGATTTCGTATTTTTCGAAGTTGATTGGTGACCTTACGGTGAGATAACGCGTTGGAAATTTGAATTGAATTCAATTTTAAATTCAATTTTTAACTGGGTCAATATCACACCACGTTGTCTCCCATTTGATGCGCCTATAATCACGGAAGCAATCATGAAGGCACGATCTCCTGTCTCCCTCCTTCAATTCTTTAAACAATACGAACCCCTCCCCTTTTCATTCTCGTTCAAAATTTAGTTGCCAAAGAAGAAAAATAAATGGCGACTGAAACAATACAGCATCGCGACTCATCCTTACCCCACGCGATATTTCTACTGCCGATTTGAAGTCTTGCCACAGTCTCAAATTCAAATTCGCGAGGCGATAGGGGATTTAGGGTTCATCGCGACCGGAGGGCAACAGCGTGCTCGAGTTCGAGCAAAGAATGGCTACTCGAGAAGGTGGCTCGGCGGCAACGTCAATAGCAGGATGGTTCTCGCGAATGGCTGTGGCGTGCGTACGGGGTCGCGACTGGGGCCACGCCGTTCAGATGGAGGTCGCGCGAGTGGTTTCGCAATTGGGCAGAGTCGGCCTGATTGGTTTCGAAGGAGGCGACAGCTGATGCTCGAGCAAAGCATCGAGTGACAAAGTGGAGCATCGCGGAGGTGTCACAGCGGTTTGGGAAGGGATTTGCGAAGTTGGCAGTTCTCTGGTGGTGGGTTCGTGTTCGAGCAGGGTTTGGTCGAGCGTGGTGAGAACCTGGGTTCGTTCGATTTTGTCAGTGAGGTAAATAAGTAATGATTTAGTTATCCAGATAACTATATTTTGAAGATAAACACTTTTAATTTTCTGTACAAAATTTAGTTGTTCAACAACAGTAAAGTCATTTTACTTTATTAAACCACATACAAGAAACAGAAAATATATTTACAGTCAGTTGATCCTGTTTAATATGTGTAAATGTATATACGTAGGTTAGAAGGTAATTTATAAGAATTTAATAAATATATATGTATATTAAAGAAGGAAAATTTTACAATAAAGGAAATTGCTATTTTGTTAAGTACCAGAAAGAAATTTGTTTAATTAAATAATTAGTTAATTAAATTTAAGAAATGGGAAATTTATTGTTCGATAGTTCAAATATTAATTTAAATCATACAATTGTTATACAAGGTTAAATGAAATTGGAATTAGAGAAATTGGTTAATTAATTGTTTCGAATATTAATAAATGTGTATAAATTATTTATACAAGGTTAAAGTCAAGAAAATCAAGTCAAGTTGGAAATGGATTGCAAAATAAATGCTAAGGTGAGATTTTCTCACTCGATTTAAAAGTGGAAATTTTCAGTTATTGATTTGATTGACTGTTTGAATGTGTATTAGATATGATAGGATATATCTATATATATAGCAGTATATACATATTGGCATATGTATATATTGGATTGATTGATTTCCCGCCTCGTATAGCGGATGAGACCCTATTGCGCCGTTAGTAAGCGGATTTATAAAAACCTATATACCGCGATAATTCCGTACTGGAGCGGAATTGGTATTGTGCTAACATCTTTGGATGCAGGGAAACAGGTTGGAGGGATCCAACTGGACCCCTCACATTGATTGAATTTATTTCTATTGTGATATGAATCTGTGAATGATTATAGTGATGCTATTAATCATATTGATATCTGGAAATTGTTTGAAAGCTAAAATTTAGCTGAATGGATGTTTTGACATCATTGGATTCCAAAGATAAACGAAATTGAATTTTTGAAATTCAAGTAGAAAATTTCTAAGTGAATCAATTTCTGAAATTGAAGAAATTTTGAAGAAAAGAATTTAAAAGTATAAAAGCTGTTTTTATAATCTTATCGAATAAATTCCAGAATAAAGTGAAATTGCTAAATAAATGGATTTCATAAAACAGTGATTTTAAATTGAAGAAATTAATTTAAAATTTGGATTTTTAAATAGATTGAAAGAAACGATTGAAATTTATTTTCTTAAAAAGGAATTTATTTAAAAGAAGATAAGTTGGAAATTCAGTTTGGAATTTAAATTGGTAAATTGAAATAAGTTGTGAAATCAATGTAAAATGATTTCAATTTGAAGAATTCTTTTAAAAATAGAATATTGAATAAATTGGAAAGAATAAGGAAATTATTTAGAAATGATAAAATTTTGGAAATCAATCTGTAATTGATGTAGTATTTGGAAATGATGTTAAAATGGGTTTATAAAAGGGTAAACTTTACAGTTGTAAAGTTTTAAAAGAATGATCTTTGTAAATAAATGAGATTATAAGTATTTAACTTATAATATGGGTTGTGGTATATAAATTGAATTGTGAATTGAATTGGTAAATAAAGAAGATTTATAAATTGAAGTTTTTATAAATAGAAATAGAATTTATAACCGTGTTTATAAATTCGAAATCGATTGAATTTGATAAATTAAATATAGAAGATTATCAAAGAAGATATATTCGCGATTTTGGATAGCGAATTTCTATTGAAATAAAATGTGTAGAAAAGATTGAAATTTGGTTAAGTGAATTATATTCACGATTTTGGACAGTGAATATAATTTTAAGTAAAATGGATACGTTTTTGAAGAAGTGATATTAAAAATGAAGTTAAACATTTTAAAGATGTTTTAAAATGTATTATGAATCGAAAGCATAGATTTCAACGTTCATTGTTGAAATAGACGTTTTCGAGAAATAAGGAAATGATGGACTATAACACTATTGTTATAGTAAATGATTTCCGAAAGGAAATGTTTTTATGTAGTATTGGGATTTATGTACCTATCTAAATTTCAAATCCCTATACTAGTGATTTTGAGTCGTCGTAACGATGTTTTACGTAACATTCGTTTTGACTCAAATAAATGTGTTTAAAGAGAATGATTTCCTTAAAGAATGAATATATACTTAATATTGATTTAAGTATATCGAATATTTTCAAATGTTGAAAATAAATAGATTTGTGAAATACTTATTTTTAAATAAGTATGGAAATGCTTTTCTAATATGAAATGAACGTTTTGAGATTTTATCTTTGTAAAGATAAATTGAAATTGAATATTGAAAACGATTTGAAAATCGTATATCAGAAGATATTTTGAAATATAAATTCACTATGGAATTTATAAAAAGAAATGGGAAGTTGTTTAAAAATAAATGTTGATTTATTTTTGGAAGTGTGGAAATTATTATATCTAGTAAAGATATTTTTGAAGATAAATAATTTGGAAAATTATTTGGAATCTGATGATGTTGCGCATCTTTATTGATAGTTAAATAACCGACTATCAATAATTACCTTTAGATAGGTATTTGTTGTGAATTGGATGAATTTGAATGCCACACTTATTTTTGAATTTACGCTCACTATTCGGGTTAGCCGGGAAAGGACCATGGGGTCGTATAACCCATTCCGAATATGTGATACGTCGTTATGAATCGCATTTGAAGACCGGTGTTGAAGACCGGATATTTTTGAAAACGGAAGGATTACCGTCGAGTTACTCTACACCGACTGATCTTCGGTTTAGAGGTTTTATCACCCTTAGTGACGGGAAGTCCTGACGTGATTGAAAATTATCCGGAAATGCAAGGGCTTCGTGAGAAGTGCCTTCGGTTCTGTTCGATCCCGGAACAGACTTGTATGGATTGTGTGTCTGACGTTACAATTTGAGATATAAAGCTGATTTCTTTCAAATACATTTCTGTTGGTGGCGGAGAATTTATTCTCTTAGCTTAACACCCTTCTCTGAGACGTACGAGCTCAGAGGTTATGTAGTTGAAATTTATCAGCGATATATCCCAATTTGGTAACGTGGCATACTGAGTGTTGCTGTGAAATGATCAGTGTTTGATCATTTGTGATATGATCATTTGTTTGATCTTATATCTTTGTGATCATAGGTTGATCATTTTGTTTGACCCGAATCAGGGCTTTTTGAGAAAGCGTAGCTTTGTGGACGAGACTTCATCGAGCCTCACACCCCGGAAATGGTCGAAACAGGACGAATGCAGCAAGGTTCTAGGGAGTAGCGCCCCTTAGTGTATGTCATTCCTTCTGGATAAAGGTGGTATCATGGTATGGAGCCCAGATACTTAACCTCTGTGGTTACTGCATTATTATTATCTATGTGGTTTGTTGCGAATCGGGGATCCTCGGGAAGATCGGTGACGATCGGGGGATGGCATACGCGTGTCAGTAGTTACCTATTTTTGCAGAGGTAACCCGGCCTTGTGTTGGCAGAGATCCGGTTAGGTTCTCGGGTCGTCTATTCCAGGGACGTACCCATCGTGGATAGGAAGTTCCTTAGCCTGACCATTTGTTGGAAATCCAAAGAAACAATACGAGCCTTGTACGGTTTTAGTTGTAGAACCTGCCATTTAATATGGTAGCTATAGCAAGCATACTATAATGGTACCTATGCTGGCTAAGATTTATATTGTACTTTCGAAATGTTTTCTACACTATGCACTAATAATAATATCAAAAAGAATTTGATTTTTGCGTAGTAAGCATCTTTGATTATCATAAGAAGAAATCTCCTCCAAGTCTGCGTTTGCATTGTGTGTGTGGCGGGAGGTCTTATGGTAGTTTCATTTTCCAAAAGCATTTCGAATTGACTTTAAAATTTTCCTGTTGTTTATTTTAAAGAATAACTGTTTTACGATCTCACACCAGTCACCATGACTGACTCGGAGTTTATTGTTTCCCTTCTAAACTCTGGGTGCCCACCAATTTCCACACGGGCAGCCTAGAGTTATATTATCAGGATATTCTGGATATTCTGGAGCTTTGGAAGCAAGCTGGATGACGAGACGTAGTATTTGTATTTGATAGTATTTATTCCGCTGTGTATTCTGTATGAGGACAAGTTATATAACTGTCCATTGTTGTATATCGACTCTGATGATTGATGTATGTATAAACTGATATAGTTCTTTGTTTTAAAAGACTAGTGTTTATTTATTATATTTTGTTCCGCTGCGATATGTGAGGTTCTGATATTGTCTCTGTTCTGTATCTGTTGTTGTTTTGTTGTTCTTCTTCTCTTTTTCTTCTATCTCCTTCTTCTTCTACTTTTTCTTTTTCTTAAAACCCTCACTATTGGAGTTTCCGGCACTCGATTGCTCGGCAGTCGATAAAGTGAGTATCGATGTCGAATTTTCGAAAGTCGAAAATTCCAGGATGTGACAGTAAGTCTGCATATGGGATCTGAAAAACTTTGCAAGTTACTCATGAAGGAAAAAGATAAGTTAAACAGACCAAAATATCCATTTTGACCAATCAGTTTCAATTATTCAAGATGAATCCAAATGAGTCCATTTCAGACATGTACAGTCGGTTTCAAGACATTGTGCACTCACTAATTGCATTAGGAAAGAACTTCTCCGAAGAAGATTAAGTTAGAAAAATTCTGAGTTCACTCACTCCGAAATGGGATCAGAAGACTCTAGCAATTGAAGAGGCTAATGATATCAGTACGCTGAAAATTGAAGAATTAATTGGGAATTTGATGTCGTTTGAAGTACAAATGCAAGAGAGAAGAGAAAGCGAGGTGTAACGCCACACTCCGAGACCCACACTAGCAAAGAGTATTACAAGGTAATACCGTCTACTAATACGAAGAATAGAACACGTCCGTTTATCTTTTCAGTTAATTCCTAATCTATTCGTTTGATCGTTTTGACCTTCGGGTCTGGTTTACCGATGAGATGAGGTAAACTTTGTACTGCTTTGAGTGTTGAATTGACTAGCGGTTAGTAAACCGTTTAGCGTGAACGTGAGGTATGGGACACACATTAACATTTTGCGGGTTCCTATCCGAGGGGTTTGTGACACATATTTCCAGTTAGTGGTGACCCGTGTATTTTATACTCGGGTCAGACCGAGGTGTTTCGGGTTAGGTACATTTGGACTTAGCATATTCTGCTTCCACATGGACTATTCTGCTAGCTCTTTTTTGTTATAGCTTTTTATGTATTCCTTTTTGGTTGTAACTCTATTATGTATATTCTTTTGAATCGCCTTTATATTGTGGTTGCTACACCACTTGACATGTATCATTTTGTATACTATGTGATGTATCTGTATATGCGTATATGTATGTGATGATCTACTGTTCTGTGATGTGTTTTACATTTGAGTTGTTATATTTTATTCTGTTAGATCTTATAGCCATTATAGTTTTGTATTAAATATCTATTGGATATGTTGATCCACATGGAAAAAATATATATATGCTACATTTATCGACGTATTCAGTTGATAGTTAAGACAAGGCTATAGATGGTCGCTCCTATCCAGCTTTATTCTTCGTATTAGCAGACGGTATTACCTTGTAATACTCTTTGCTAATGCGGGTCTCGGAGTGGGGCGTTACACAAGGCCTCAGAAAAGAAGTCAATAGTATTTAATGCAATAACAGATGGTTCAGACTCAAACAGTGACGACGATGAAGAAATAGCCTTGATGACAAGAAATTTTAGAAAGTTTCTGAAATACAGAAAGATGAACAACTACAAGAGAAATGATCACAAAAATTCTAGAAATAATAATGAGACTCTCAACAACGTCAGATGCTACAATTGTGATGAGCCGGGCCACTTAAAAAGAGATTGTCTGCATCCAGATAAGCAGAAATTTCCTCCAAGCAATGATTCATCAAAGAAAAGGAAGAGAGCATATACTACTACACTAGACGATTCAGACTCATCCTCCAGTGATGAAGATCGGAAGACGGAAAATTCAAATATGTGCTTTATAGTTATTCACGAATCTGATGATCTCGGAAATATGGATCTAAAAATAGGTACGCATTTAAATTATATTGGTTGAAATTATTTGCTTGAATGTTTGCATGTTTTGAAATTGCTTGCTGTTTGAATTTAAAATTTTGATTTTCAAAATAATATTATTTTAATAATATTTTTAATATTAAAATATTAATATTAAAGTGTTATTATATTTATATTATTTCAGATAAAATATAAATTAGATTATAGGATATATATATATATAGATATTAAATAAAATCGAAAAAATTAGTCTCACATATTATAGGACCCATGTCGACATGGCCCTACCCCCTATATTGACATCCCCCCCCCCCGAAATTTGAAATTCAAGTTTGAATTCAAAACTTTGAATTTCCCTCCACCTTTTCACCGACTCCAAAGCTCTGAAAAGGTGTCTCTTGACCAGAGAACATGACTATTGAATATCTATTTATCTCCTTAACTTTATCCTATCTTTTCACTTTTATTTCAAAATTCAAACTCTCTTTCAAACTGTCAAGCTCTCTACTCTCTTCAAAAATGGCTTCTTCAAGCACCCCATCCATCATTAGGTTGTCCAAAGCAATCAAAGAATTCCTCTACAATAACCCGGAAGCTAACAAAGCTTACATAAGCTATGTAAACTTTGGAAAAGTCCATACCGAAAAATTTGCTATCTTTAATGATTTTCCTTCTTATGAACTCAATATTCTTTTCGAAGAGAATCAAATTCTTAGTTTAATTGATGATTCTCAAAATAATTTCGTTTGTTATTCTAATCTTGTTAAAAGGGTTTATGCAAATTTGAATCGTGGTTTTTATGATGGTAATGAAGGGGAAGTTTGGAGCAGTGTTAAAGGAACACAAATTGTTTTGAATAGTGAGATTCTAGGAAATATTTTGGGTTGTAAGTATACGGGAATGAATCTTTCGGATTTTCAAATTGATGAACATGATCGTGAGACATCTCATCACATTTTTAAAGGAGATGATAACTTTGAATTTATAAATAGAAATTTCCATTCTAAAGCAAGAATTGTTCACCTTCTTTTGCAACATACCATAACTCCAAGATCGGGAAATTTCAATCACCCGACCATAAAAGTTTGTAAGGCTCTTTTTGCTATTTATGGGCATTATGACATTAATTGGGCGCAAGTAATTTTGGATGAACTTCGTCCCAAAAATTTTACTTTAGGAGAAAACACTTTGTATCATGGTCCCAAAAATGAGAGAGGAATTCGTTTCTCGAAAAGTGTTTAACCATGCAAATATCTCTCTTATGAAAATTCCGCTTTGTGTTTCAATCATACGAAACACTTACCGAAAAGGATGAAAGGTTGGCTCATGAAGAAATGGAAGAAGAAGAAAAGGAGGAGGAAGAAGGGAGGAGATGGAGATTGAAGAAGAAGGAGAGGATGAGGAAGAGACATCATTGGAAAGTATTGAATACCCTCCATCCAACAATACACTTCTCAAGAATCAAAAGATTATCGTGGAAAACCAACGGATTCTCAAAAGACCCGTTAGTAATAAGTTGGACA
Source organism: Allium fistulosum (assembly GCA_030737815.1). Lineage (NCBI taxonomy): Eukaryota > Viridiplantae > Streptophyta > Magnoliopsida > Asparagales > Amaryllidaceae > Allium > Allium fistulosum. Next base: position 1,282,484,966 of record CM060903.1, on the reverse strand, counting down.
AAATTTCCACCAAAATGAACAAGTTCTTTGGAAAGTGAGTCGTAAACTTGGATTATCATCATCTTCATCATCCTCTATCGAATTCTAGTTTTCATTTCATGTTGTATTAGTTTGCATCTTTCGATTAGCTAATGTTATGTATTGTTTATGTAATGATTAACTAAAATTTATCAATGAAAATCCTTTATTTTCTGTTTATTAGCTCTAAAATATCTCTGGAATGCTTGTTATTATATTATATAAGTTTATATATATAGACTTCTATATACTATAAAGAAACAAAGCATATTGCTAAAATCAACAGGGGCATGTCGACACCCCCTACCCCCCATGTCGACATGTAACGACCAGAAAGTAATTTCTGTTTTGAATTTGAAATTGACATAACTACCTTGTGTCTTTTCATTTCAAACAACTTTCTATCTATTTAAATACCTGTTTCTTCTAGAAAAATGCTCATTTTCAATTCTCCTTATTTTCTATTGAATTTCTTCATATTTTTATCAAAAATGGCCTCTCCTATTCATAATCTAAGTGAGAATCTTGAAGAAACTCTCAAACCTTTCAAGAACATACTTACTTTTATCCTTCGCAATCAACGACACTTAGAATTAAGCCAATTGCAGATGATAAAGGAACAAGATAGGCACTTCGATGCCATTCGATGGATGATTTTAGCCCTTAACAAAGAAGAACTCGAAGCGAATCTAGAAGGAACTCTGAACAAGGATAATGAAGAATGTGATGCTATAAAGGCAGATCCTATCTTCGGTGAAGAAGGATGGGTTGAAGTTCCAAGAAATTTTTGATTTGACTTGTATGGTTTGATTTACTTTGATTTGATTTGGTTTGATGTGGTTTGAATTGTTTGGTTTGATTTGAACTGTTTGAATTGATTTGAACATGGTATGTAATATATGATTGAAATGGTGTGGTTTGATAAATATATTGATTGATTATGTTTGAAATTTTCATATCTCTCACATTTACCTTACTATATTTTACTCATATTATTATCTGTCTCAATTATATTCTATTATACTGTATTATTATCCTATATAGTGCTATAGTATAAGATTTAGGAGGAGTTATGTAGTTTAGGCTTAATTTTTGTTGATGACAAAGGAGGAGAATTATAAAATAGGTTAGTTAGGCTTAAATTAAGGGGGAGTCAATAGATTAAGGGGGAGTTAGAGTAGAATCAGAGTTTGGTGGAGTATATTTTATAAACAAAGGTTGTCATCATCAAAAGGGGAAGATTGTTAGTTCATGAGATGATGGTTTTGATGACAACAACCTTAGTAGTTGTTATAAAATATAAATACTAATATTCTTGTCTATATATGTATGTATATGCAGGATATATCTGCAGGTATTGAAGAATGAAGACTGTACAGTATAGAGATTCAAGACTAACGAATTCAAGATTGAAGAAATCAAGACTGAAGACTCATGAGTATCAAGAGTTCAAGATTTCAAGAGTTCAAGATAAGTAATAGCATCCAGATTTATGTTAAAACTTCATAATAGCACTAAAATCTTTATTCGGATTTTAATTGTGGAATGGAATCCACCTTCTCGCTTTAATAGTGGGATGAAACCCATGATCTCTTTATGGGATGGAGCCCATGACCTTCTCTAGTGGAATGGAATCCACGAAATTTTCAAAATGATTTATTTTAAATATTTTTCCAAAATTTTTTTAAAGTCATCTCTCTCAGTTTAAATATTTTAGCCTTAAACTATTTTTATTATCTTTTATATTTTGATTTCAGAATCATCTCTTGTTTTTAACTATCTCCTGGTTTTAATATTATAAGCTTTAAATCTCAAAAGTATATTCTATACTTAGTTTTTAATATTAATTTTATATTATAAATTGTATATTTTTAATATTACTTTTTAAATCTCTTTTATAAGTTTAAACTATATTCAAAATGGTTTAAAAACTTCAGAAATTGTTTGGAAAGTTTTAGAAAAATCTCTTTTAAAAACAAAAATCAATTTTCAAAATTCACTAGGGCATGTCGACATACCCTATCCCCCCATGTTGATATGGTAGCCGTAGAAATTCAAATTTTCAAATGAAGTGTCTATTCGTCATAACCTTTCACGAATGGACATGACTGTTGTTCTTCTATAAATACTAGTTGTTTTCAACGAATTTTAAGTTAGTTTTTCTTCATTTCTTCACTCCTTCTTCTCCACTCAAATATTCTCTTATATTTTTACAAAACTCTACCGAAATCCTAAGTGAATCAAACTTGATCATATCTAGTTTGATTCTCTGCCACTCTCACAAAGATCTCAGTGCTATTCAGAGTTATAGGATCATTTGTAATCAAAGATCGAAAGATCGGAGTGTATCGAGTCTCTCTCTATCAAAGTGATTTTGGAAACGGTGTGATTGTGGCTTGTAAATCAATTTGGTGTGATTGTAGCCCGTAAATCAATTAGGTGATCTTGTAGCCTGGTTAAATCAAGAGAGTTTGACCTATACTCGAAGATAGGAGAGTGTATCTCGTGGCCTTGAAATCGAGGTTGTAATATCGACATTATATTTGAAAAGAAATCCGCACAAGAAATTGTGTGGGACTAGATGTAGGGTAACTCCAAACTAGTATAAAATTCCGGTGTGTTCTTTCCTTTTACTGCTTTTTATTTACTATTTTCATCTGTATCTGATTTTGTGATTGTCTTTGTGTTTGTGAATTGCATCTGTCTGTGTTTAATTTCAAAAGATTTCAAAAGTTCCATAAAATCCATTAAACACTATTCACCCTCCTCTAGTGTTAATCCAGCCTTAAGATCCGTAATCCGCATTTCCAACAAAATATTCGTACAAATATAATAACTAAAATAATATATGATAGTAAGAATAATTCAAAGTAAATTAATCTCACTATTAAACAAAATATACATGGATACACAAAAAATACTTTACATGACATTTCACTGAAAATAAAATTTGGATCAAATGATGTAAAGAACATAGTCAATGAAGCAAAGTGATAAATATAGATTACTATTCGTATTCATAAATAGGCACATACGTATGCACATAAGGAAAAAAATCCTTGATTTAAAAATTTTATGTAGTAAAGTAATGATTTATAAAATGCAAGAAGTGCCCAAAGTTAATTTCATTTTACTATAAATCAAAATCTATGGAATATACGATTGCTCAAAGATAAATTATGTTGTTTTCCATCAATAGAAAAGTTAAAACTTCAATACCAGTTATGTCTATTACCGATCTCTATTATTTTGTGTTAATCTTTCAAATAATTAGTTGAATGGAAGCATTTGTAAACCTCTCCTGCAACAAACTGATATCGCTTAATACCGAACTCTACATTCAAACATAATTTCATTTCAATTTGACTCTTGTTTAATAATTCATCATCTTGTCTATTTTCAAGCAATCAGCCTTCATTCGTTTTTATTCGTCACATGGTTTCGTGGTGCAAACATGGTATTATGGTCCAAACATTTAAATTCAAACATTTTACATGACTTTTGTTTGTAATACTAACTCAACATCGATACTAATGCTCGTAATATTTATTGTTTGTACAAAGAAACATCAACCCAACATAATTTTAACCAAATCCATAAGTTATGCATGTAGATAATGATTATCAACGTGTTTTGTTATATATCGAATATATGATACTTTATTTCAGGCATACAAAAATACATAAAATATAACTTTGCTAAAAGTGTGAATGGAATGAATATTTTGTTCGTTTATTAGAAAAGATTATCTATAAATAGTTTTTCTCGTTTATTTTTTCTTTTTTCCAAAAGTGTAAAAGGAAAGAGATATATTTGTAAAAAGGATGGTGTGTTTCTACTTTATTATCTCTAACAATTAAAAAGCATTTGTTAAAGTTACAAATAGTTGTTGTTGTTTGTTAAAAGGAATTAATCAAGATGAATTAATTGATTACCAACCAATTCTCTAATTGATTGGCATTATCGAGAATTAATACATAACTGATTTTGTTAATTAAATGTAATTTCAATAAAGAGAATTAATTATTGTAATTCCATAATCTATTAAATAATAGTAAAGAAGAAGAATTTGAAGCTCTCTCATTAATTATAGGAGCTATCTCTGTTCTCCTTAATCCTCTCCAAATCGGGACATTTTATTTTCAAAATTTTATAATTTACCAATTTACAATTATTTTACTAAACTTCTTACACTATATTACATTCAAATATCTATTATTTTTTAAAATTTTACAATTATTTACAAATCATTCACGGTTCTCTCAATACATTTAAATTAAATACATAATTCAAAATTTAAAATAATTGATAAACTTATTCAACTGATATTTATTAATAAATCTAAAAGATGAAAGTTTTAATATGTTACTACGGGCGCATCAACAAATTGGTTAAAAAAATCATTTATGCAACTATATATAAATCACATAACTTAAATTATATATATTAATGACAATAATAAATTTCTTTTATAATTTATTTAATAAATAAATTTATCATACATTACACTGTAAAATTTTATTAACTTCAAATACTTAAATTTTAATTTTTTTACAATAATGTAGAAACTGGTCTCAATTATCTTCTAATATTTTACATTCATGTCCATACATTACTGACAATAATAAATTATTTTATAATTTATTTAATAAATGAATTTATCATACATTGCATTATAAAATTCTATTAACTTCAAATACCTAAATTTTAATTTTTTTACAATTACATGGACACCCTTCTTAATTATCTTTTAATATTTTACATTCAAGTCCATATATTTAACCAATCGTGTAATCTTAAATTTAAACTATTTAAATACAAATAATTAACTAATGTTCATTAATCCATCTAATAAATCATAAAAATATAAGAATTTCAATATATACAATATTCATATATATGTGAAAAAATGTTAAAATTATTTCTTCTATATATAGATATATAAAGATATTTAAATCACATAACATAAAATGTATACATAAATAATAGTAGTTCTTTTAATTTCTAATTCATTTATCTCAAATAAATTATCGTGCATTATATAACATAATTTCATTTTGAACAACCTTTAAAAGATAAATTTATATTTTACAACATACGATGTGTACGTGCAGATTACATCGATATTAAATTATATAATAATTTTCATTTTCAACATGTTATCAAACCATACTCAACTCATAACTTGAATAAATGCTAAAAAACATTATTTTGCAATTATCAAAGTTGTAAGCATGATCCTCCTACAACAATACGAAATATATGGTTAATTATAAGAATAAAATTGTTAAAAATAAGAACTAGATAACGCGTAAAAGTTCACATGTAGATAAGCTAATCATAAAACCGATTCTCTTCTCAATTACAAATATGTACAGAGCTCTTCTCTATTTTCACCAACTTTTTTACATTAAACTCCTTATATTTAATTAGTTATGTTGATCGTTAATTCAAATTATTTAAATAAATTCAATTATTTAATGTTCATCAATCCATTTATAAATCCTTTAAAAAAGATGACAATTTAATATATATATATATATACAGCAACCGTATTAACAAAATAGTAAGTTACGTATCCACTCATATATATAAAATATAGGGATTGAGACACAAAATAAAACACAAAACTAGACATAATAAGTATTTGACCATTTGAACATTTTGTCTTTACATGGGAGGTGAAATTCAAAGGGAGATCTAATGGTCAGTATCTTTTATGTTCCATTTTTGTGTCTATATTTTATGTTAAAATGGAATTTACAAAAAATATATATCACATAACATAAATTATTTATGTGATAAAAAAAACATAAATTATTTATCTATACAATATTAACAATTTTAATTTATAAATTTTTTAGTTAGAACATTAATTTTTACAGAGATATGTTGTTAGCGAGGATTGAACCCTCAACCTTATGTCCGAACGTCACATATCATTTTAATTTATGATTAATATATCACGATATATTTATCATATATTGCATAATAAAATATATTTTAGCCATAATTAAAATATAAATACAATTTTTGACAACATTACCGTGTGCAACGCATGGGTAACACATTAGTCTATTAGATAGTAGTAAATCAGCTGAATTTCTGGCTCTCCTTTTAAATCTAGGAGTTCTATCTCTTCTCTTTAATTCTCTTTTGATATTTTATTTTCATATCTTTTAAAATTATCATTTTGCACTTATTTTACTACTTCTCTCTAATTAGTTTACATTTTGTGTGGACATTTTATGGTTTATACAATTATTTATAAATAATTCATCAGTTATTTCCTAAAATTTTATATTCAAGTCCACATATTTAGGTTAATTACATAATTGAAAATTTTAAATTATTCAAGTAAACTCAATTTAATGAACTATTTATTACTATTTCTTATAAAAACTAAATAATGACAATTTCAATACGTAATCCACTATTGTACAAACCAAAATGGAAAAACAAATTATTCAACTATAGAGACATATAAATCAAATAAAACAATAGCAACAAATTTAATTTGTAATTGATTTATCCCTATAAATTTATTATACATTGCATTGTAAAATTGCACTTTTAACTTCAAGCACCAATATTTAAAATTACCATAATTATTTACAAAACTCACCCTACTTTTCTCCTAATATCTTACATTTCAATCCATATATTTAAATTAATTATGAAATCATAAATTTAAATTAGTTAGATAAATTCAATTAGGTGATATTCGTGTATTCGTTTACTAAATTATGAAAATATAAAAATTTCAATACGTAAACCATGCTCTGTTAGATGTGGCCCGCATTATATTAGAGTGGGTGCGTAGGTTGAATTATGATTAGTCCCACATCGTAAGATATTCTAAAAGAGATGAGCATGTATGTGAGATTGGTAGCATGTAACAACAAGGGATTCCTTTTGTTACCAATGAATGTTGTCATGAAAATATATGTGCTTTAGGAGGGATATCCAATCATGACACTGGCACCAAAAGAGCTCCGTTCAGTGGTCTTGCTTCTTCTACACTAAATGAAGTACGCGCATAGCGGAAGATGCGAGAAGGTGCCGAAAATTTCAACATGGTATCATAGCTGATGGTTCGAGGGACCATTATACGATGCGAGAGCGACTGAAGCAAGAACTCCTTTAGAGGCTTGAGCTGAGTCATGGTGGAGATATGTTGAGTTCTGGTAGATGCAGATTCCTCACTGCGTTGAGTTGATCTCCAAAGTTAACTTAAGTGGAAAGTACTTGCTTAAGGTGGAGATTTGGTAAACACAACATCATCAACTATGTAAAGAAGTGAGAAATCGCAGCCTAGCCAACTGCGGAACTTCTTCAGTATGCTCCAAATGAAGGTTAAAGGAAATGCTCACCAAGGTGGAGAATTTGTTAGGTGTGGCTCGCATTTGAGAGTGCGTGGGTTGAACGATAATCCCACATTGCAAGAAATATGGCGCATTTGAGAGTGCGTGGGTTGAACTTCTTCAGTATCCTAATATTTTATATTTAAATCCATTTATTTAAAGTACTTACAAAGTATGCCAATTTTAATGTGTGTGTATTCATATTACTAAAAATGGTAAAAAAAAAAATTCATTCAACTATAAAGATATATAGATTATATAACATAAATTATGCATATAAACAATAATGACAAAGTAAATTTGTAAATCAATTATAATGCATTTATCTCAAAAACTGATCATACTTTGTACTATAAAATTCTGTTTTAAATTTCAAATAACCCTGCATTGAAAGTTCAACATCCTTTTACAAATCCATTCTCTATTCTTTCCTACTATTTACCTTTAAGTCCATGTATTTAAACTAATTACATAATTTTAAATTCATCCTATTTAAACGAATTCATTTAAATAATATTTATTATAATTTCAACGTGGGTACCATATTTATATTAACAAAAATGATAAAATTATTTTTTACAAAAAAAAAGATATATAAGCCACATAAAATAAATTAAACATATACAATAATAATAATTCTAATTTTATAGTTCATTTATTTCACTAAATTTATCTTACATTAGTAAATTTCTAATTTTACATTAAAAGTATAAATACTATATTTTGCAATATTACCGTGTGCAATGCATGGGTTACACACTAGTTAGTTTAAATTCATATTAAATGTTCGTTATTGACCATAATTATTTGATACTATCTTTACAATTTGAATTTAGTTCACTTACAAAATTTAAAGTATGTAGACATATATGAATAAACATGTGAGAAAATTCATTTTATTGTATATTATATATATGCGCACACACTATTTGAAGTTAAATATTGAAAAATAAATTACAAAACATTTTGTATGCAAATTTCTAATGTAAATTACAACCATGTTTTAGTGTTCAACTCATTAAGAAAATAGTCATAGCAAGCTTCATATTTTTCCCCAATTTGTAATGTTAAGTTTTAATTACATCACCATATTATATTATCAACTTTCAACTAAAGTAGAAAATTAATATTGTCAACTTTTCAAATTTATCAAGTTATGCATATTTTCCAGCAAATTTATAAAAAACTTAAACTAAGCATATTTTCTAATAGTTTCAAAATATGAAGGATCATCGTACTTGATATTGTGCATTTTGAAAAGGAAGCATCTCTAGCTTAATAAATTATTAAATTAATAAACAATTATTGAAACTGATGATGACTTGATTTTTTGAAAATATTTTAGAATTTACATGATTCCAATATATATATATAAGAAAAAATATCATGAGAATGCATTGATATTTTACTTCGTATGAACTTGAGAGAATGTAAGTAAATTAAGATAAGGATAACTACTAATTTATATCTGAATAAAAACTAATTACAGAATTATTTACAATATGAATTTAATATCATAACTCCATCAACATCGAGCCGCCATCATCATCATGACTCCATCAACATCGAGCCATCATCATCAAATCACAACTCCATCAACATACAGTCGTTGTCGTCATCTCGACTCAATCAACATCGAGTCGTCCTCATCAAAGCACAACTCCATCCTCACTAAGTTGGGATAGTCTAAACACAACTTCTTCCTCATCTAACTGTCATCTTCGAAACATCTTTATACATCCATGTAGAGTCATCTCGTTCCAACCTTTAAATCACTTCAAAAAAATATGATTTAAAAATCCTTTTATAATGATTTCTTCATTTCACGATAAGGACGACTCACTTAAAATAGCAAAGACGAACCTACTAGCGAGGAGAGTTTCGATATCTAAACATTTACCGAAATATTTTTATTTTCAAATCAAAGCCTCCGTTTTCCTTTAAAATGAGAAAAATTCTTCTTGAAAAACAACAATCATTTTATGAAATATTTTCTAAAAATATTGTCTGCCATCTTAAATCAATTCAAAATAATTTTGGGAAAACATCGTTATACATGAAAAAATCATAGAAATTTCTTCGAAATAGAAATTTTTTGGTTTAAAATATTTATGGAAGCTGGTAATTGTTATCATAAAGAATGGTTTCAAAATACATATTTTAAAACCCTGTATAATTGACCTCCCACCTATCTTTGATTCCTTGATGTTATTTAAGCCTTTTGTCATCAGAATCCTCCAATCACCATTACTCATCTTCACGAAACATCTTCACATATCTTAGTCAATCTCTACATCTAGTATTATGTGGCTTAGAAAATTAAGACATTCCACTATGATTAAATGTAACATGTCCCTTAACATCTTGCTAGTTTCTCCAATGCACATCCTACTAAAAGACAACATTGGATAATTGCCTCATCAAACAATTATCAATACTTAGCAACCAAATTAACTTAGCACATATGTGCCAAACAACAAGCAACCATGTGAACAAGTTATTGAGATTCTACGATCCAAATTATATCTCTTTTTGAAGAGGGTTATGTGTTCTTCTTTATGAAAGAGAAGGGTGGTCGTTCGTAGCATCGAGGAGGAAGTTATAGTAAAAAGAAAAGTAATCACGTTTGTTCATTATTTTTAATATGGAAATGCATAAATTATTGGGTTGCATTTGCATGAGATGGCAAGGAAATAAATACATGCACACGTTATGGAATAAAATATCCGAAAGGACATGTATATTATTTCTTTCTTAGTAAACGCGTTGCTTTGGGATTGTTTATTTCCATTTTGCTAATTAAAGGAATGAGTGGATTATCTGCTATGTTTGCACCATTTATTACTGTTGTAAATTGCCTCCATTATATTCTTACCATATCTTGGTAATTTAATCGACGACTCTCATGGATTTGCAATAGCTATATATTGAGGGTAGACTTCATTGTAAACCCATCCTGACATTCAGCCAGCGATCCCCTAAAGATGGAGTGTCTCTTCTTGTTAACCCTAATTAAGGGCTTTGTTATGTAAACTCTTATCTTGTAATCTCTTGTAACTCTCTCATGTGTAATAAAATCTATCTCCTTTGGACTGGACGTACACTATCTTAATGACAGTGGAACCAGTATAAATATTGTGTGTCTCTCTTTTCTTCTTTATAGTTATTTACTATTTATTTAGAGTAATAGAATAATTATTGCTAGATTGACTGATTTTCAAATTAGCAAATATAGATCTTATTTATTTATTTTTCCACATTTGTGCAATCTTTGCACAACAGATTGGTATCAGAGCAGTAGATTTTGCTCAACAGATTGGTATTAGAGCAAGGCGATTTGTGTAAATTTGTGCATCAATAGTTTCTAGAAAGAGCGATAGATCTTGTGGTAATTATGCTATTACTCATTTAGATGGAAAAGGAGAATTTGTGCAATATGGAAGATAAAGATGGAGGAGATTATGTTGAGAGAGAAAAGCGTTCTAATCTTACAACTTTGGTGATAAGGAGTTTAGTATGTTGAAGGGACAACTGGATTTGGGAACCTATATTTGCTTCATGTCTCAACGCTGATGTGAGAGCCTTATGTTGATTTCCATGGGAAATTTGTTGTTTGGAAGATAAGGTATGTAGGAGGAGAGAGATTCGATTGGTGATTGAGAGGATTATTTGGCCTTGGTGGCTTTGAGATTATTTTAGTATCTACCTTCTTTTGATTTTGGAAATTTTCAATATTTTGTTGGCGGGCAGGGAATAGTCTGAGCTCGTTAGCAAGCGGTGATGGGGGTGGCCTTGCCGGAACCATTGGGTAAGTATTCATTTTTGGTATCTATCTCATTAAGAGATATTGGTAGAAGGTGGAGTTCATTTTTTAGAGTTTTATGTTGAAAAGATAATTTGAATCGAGGTGGAGTGTTGAGATTCTACGATTCAAATTATATGTCATTTTAAAGAGGATTATGTGTTTTTCACTATGAAAGAGATGGGAGGTGGTCGGAGCATCGATGAGGAAGTTATGGTAACAAGGAAAGTAATCGCGTTTGTTCATTATTTTTAATATGGAAATGCATAAATTATTGGATTGCATATGCATGAGATGACAATGAAATAAATACATGCACACGTTATGGAATAAAATATATGCAAAAGGATATGCGTATTATTTCCTTCGCAGTAAATGCATTGCTTTGGGATTATTTATTTCCAACTTTGCTAATTAAAGGAATGAGTGAATTACTTGCTATATTTGTATCATTTGTTACCATTGTTAATTGCCTCCATTGTCTTCTTACCATATCTTGGTAATTTAATCGACAACTTTTATGGATTTGCACTGGCTATATATTGAGAGTAGACTTCATTGTAAACTCATCATGGCATTCAAACAGCGATTCCCTAAAGATGGAGTGTCTCTACTTGTTAGCCCTAATTTAGGGCTTTGATATGTAAACTCTTATCTTGTACTCTCTTATAACTCCCTCATGTGTAATAAAACCTCTCTTCTTTGGACTGGACGTACACTGTTTTGATGATAGTGGAACCGGTATAAATATTGTGTATAACGAACCAAATTTCCGACCATAAAAAATTGACACTAATACATCACTATATTATATGCCGAGCAATCGAATGATGGAAAAACCCCGATTGTTAGGGAAAAAGAAAGAAGGAAGAAGATAAGAAGAAAACTAAACAACACAGAATCTCACGGCGGAACGAATAATCTATGATATACCATAAATCTTTACACAAAAACAAAACTGTAACATGTGTATATACAAACATTAATCAAAGTATACTAACCTATTTCATCCTGGACAGTTATAACAGCTTTTCCTCACAATTTCTGATAACACAACAATGAGTACAGCGGAAAATAACCATCTACATGAATACGTCTCTAGGCCTCCAACTCGTCTCTTGAAGCTCCAAGCATAAACTAATCTGTAATTTGCTCGGTCTGACCCACCGGAGGTTGCCGCTGCCATCTGCCTCGCCGTTCGTCTACCTCCCTGCTCCACCACCATGAACCGCCATGTACACGAGCTCGAAATCGAACAATGAAACCCATAAAACATGTCTCCATTCGTTCCCAATCTCCGTCGCCACAGGCCACTGTTGGCCATGAGATTTTGGCCGAAGGTGGACCCAACTCCCCTCTACCTTTTCTCTTCAGACACCACCACCTCTAGTGCCACCAATGCTGAGAAAACTCAAGAAAACCGCCGCGATGTTTATCAACGAACTGGTGCAGCCTCGGTACAATCTGAGGTGATCCAACCATTGAATGAGTCGAACTCGATGTTCGCGAACAACTTCCTAGTTAATGACGAAGGCTGAAAACGCCTTGGGTGGCGCTGATGAGGTCGTGGCCGTTGGATTTGGTGAGGTAAAGGTGTGAAAATGGGAGATATTCTCAGGTTGAAGGGTGTAGATGTGATATATATAAAGGAGGAAGAATACGGTTGAACGTGGGTGGTATGGGCTGATGGGAAATGGCATAAGTATGGTCAAATCTAAGTAAATATATATTATTTAAATTCAAAAATATCTAGCTATATAATTTTGGACCCCAATCGAGACGTGTCGCCTGGCGTTCTATATGTTATACCCATATTCCGACCGCAATGGAACTAGTTTCGAGCCATAATTCGATCGTATGCAGAAGATAGCTTTTTGACCTCAATTATTACATTAAATTTTCAATATTAAATTCTACGCATTTCAATCTCGCACGGCCAAACGATACGTCTGATCGCCATGAAATTTGATGGCGTATTAAGATTCATTATTACGGACCCAATGACACTGGTTTCATCAAAATCCAAGACTATGCCCCGGGAGGCTATTTTCACTCGTTAATTAAAACGAGTTATTTAATCTAAAAAAATTAACTTTCCAATATTTAAAATCAATTAAATATTCCAATTTCAAATGATTGAAAATTATGGATCGTTACATTCTTCCTCCCTTAAAAGAATTTCGTCCTCGAAATTTCTAAGGTAGGAAAAATGCCCAAACCCATTACTTTTCTAAAACCAATTAGTTGAAATAACTTACCAAATCCATTTCAGCTATTAACTTTCCAAAATCAATTGGTTGAAACCTTGTTATTACTTTTACTAAGTTTCCAAATTCTTTCATAGATTCCAACTAATAGCATCCTATTCAATCATTTTAGATTATAACTCAAATTCAAATTTTAGTTATTAAAATTTCTTCAAAATTTCTCAAAAAATTTCTAACGCCTTAATTTCTCGAAAAATTTCGTCAGCGTCTCCTTTGTGCGGCTCGATCGAAACAACTACGAATAGCCACTGCGGCCCAAACCAACAAAAGAAACAAAAGCCAAGCGGCCCAACCATAAAACCATCAAATCAAACAACAAATTAAATGTGTACCTTTTGGTCGGGCAACCCATTTTGCTCATGAAATCAAAGACATCAACTAGCTCTTGCTTTTATATATTTGCATCTTATTTACCCATGATATCCAATCACATAGTTCATAATCGTATTATTCTGCAATTTCAATTTCTAACACTTACTTTACTAAAACCATACGATGTATATGTATCATCCGTAAGCAATATCAAATCTGATTGCTCACTCGATCACACAATTTCACTTCTGAACTAGTATCGTCCACACGACCACTCTAGTGCGGACTTAGATCTGGTTCCTTGATCAGGAACCATTATTCTCCTTGCATAGCCATAAACTATGATAGAGAATTCTAGAATCAATCAAAAATCCATATCCAGTGTTCGCCGTCGAGAATCGAATGAAAAATCCTTGTTCGGACCGATATAAATCATCATAAACTCATGTACTCGAATCTGGATCAAACCGTTATGCGAATAAAATAATATACGTACAACCCACGTATTTATTTCAATTGATTCTTAGCTACACCAAATTCCTTTTATTCACCTTTATCCCATTCTCATTCATTTTATCCACACTCAATTTATCTATATTCAATTATTCACATTCACTTATTACTTAGTATATTTTTTTCAATACCAATATCACTTAGGAACCATTTCATCAAATTTCATGTTTAACAACATTTCACTCTATATTAATTTCATTTATGAATCATTCATAAAATTTTACCTAAATTTAAAACAACATCTTATACTGCACTTCACATGTTTATTTCCGCTTTATAACTTACGTTCATATCTATTTCTAACCATTTTTAATTTACTAATTTATTTAATTAGCTCATTCACTTATTCATTTAAAATCTCATCAAATTTATTTCAAAAATTATTTTATTTAACTTAACTAAATTTAATTTAATTCCATATTTAAATTTCAAATTTACTTTTCTTAACATTCATATTCAACAATTTAAAATATTATTTCACTTATTAATTCTCAAATTTTATAAGTTATCAACTTATTTTCTCATATTCTCAATAAAACATTTAAATGAAAATCCCAGAGTTTAAACACCTTATTTTTAAGTATTTCAAATCATTTTTTTGGATTTTCAAATCAAAACTAGTTTTACCAAAACAAAACTCCAAAGTAGCAATTCCTCTCTTGAAACCCAAAAATGAATGTCGATGATGTTGCAGCCATCACCGAAATTATTTTCCAACGACCGAAGTGAGTTTAGAGTTTTTATTCCCTTTAAAATCCTTTTTAAATATTTTTATTCAAAAATATTTTCCCCAAATAATATCATTATTATTTTCCAAAACTTTGAAAAACAATTTTCAAAACCCAACGGGGTATAATTTCTCAATTCCCAGTTTTTTTTAATCCTTTCTACTTACAAATCATATTTATAATATACTTCTTAAATTTCATTTCGATTTATAAATCACTTTATAAATCATATCTATATAATTCCATTTAGTTATATAAAATTATTCCTTTGGTTGTTAATCTTTGTTTGCATTATTTTATTAACAACTTTATTAGAACACACAACAACAAATGACAATAGTCAAATATTATCACTCTCTAACAACCGAGCACACCATATATACTATAATAATTTTATGAAAATTATTCCTTTGTATATAAAATATAATAAATGTAAAATTATTTCATTTATCCAATTTCAAAACAATACCATGTCGAATTGCTCTTTCAAGTGTTTAGAGATCCCTATCAATAACGTTAATTACTCTATTGACCAAAATCCATATGTCACTCAACTGACCAATCAACACAATATAAAACAATTTTTATATCACTAACAAATACGCGCTCATATATATATACACTCAAAATCATTATAAGGCATTCCATTACCTTTTCTCTTAATGAGTTACCCCCACCAAAGCCAAGGTTCTCGCTTAACCTTCAGCTCTGATACCAAATGTAATGAACCGGATTTCTGATCCTCAAAAATCAACACTAATACATCCACTATATTACATGCCGAGCAATCGAATGCCGAAAAAACCCCGACCTATAGAGAAAAAGAAGGAAGGAAGAAGATAAGAAGAAAACCAAACAACACAGAATCTCACAGCGGAACGAATAACCTATGATATACCATAAATCTTTACACAAAAACAAAACTATAACATGTGTATATACAAACATCAATCAGAGTATACTAACTTATTTCAGCCTGGACAGTTATAACAGCCTGTCCTCACAATTTCTGATAACACAACAATGAGTATGGTGGAAAATAACCATCTACGTGAATACGTCTCTGGGCCTCCAACTCATCTCTTGAAGCTCCAAGCATCCAAACTAATCTGTAATATGCTCGGTCTGACCCACCGGATGTCGCCGCTGCCATCTGCCTCGCCGTTCGCCCACCTCCCTGAGCCACCACCATGGACCGCCGCATGCACGAGCCCGAAATCGAACCATGAAACCCATAAAACACGTCTCCGTTCGTTCCCAATCTCCACCGCCACAGGCCACCGTTGGCCATGAGATTTTGGCTGAAGGTGGACCCCACTCCCCTCTACCTTTTCTCTTCAGACACCACCACCTCTAGCACCACCAACGCCGAGAAAACTCAAGAAAACCACTGCGTCGTTCATCTACAAACTGGTGCCGCCTCGCTAAAATCTCAAGTGATCCAACCATTGAATGAGTCAATCTCGATGTTGCGAACAACTTCCTAGTTGATGACGAAGGCTGAAAACGCCTTGGGTGGCGCTGATGAGATCATGGCCGTTGGATTTTGTGAGGTAAAGGTTTGAAAATGGGAGATATTCTCAGGCTGAAGAGTGCAGATGCGATATATATAAAGAAGGAAGAGTACGGTTGAACGTGGATGGTATGGGCTGATGGGAAATGGTATAAGTATGGTCAAATCTAAGTAAATATATATTATTTAAATCCAAAATATCTATCTATATAATTTTGGACCACAATCGAGATGTGCCGCTGGGCGTTCTATATGTTATACCCCTATTTCGAACGCAATGGAACTAGTTACGAGCCCTAATTTGATCGTATGTAGAAGATAGCTTTTAGAACTCAATTATTAAATTAAATTTTCAATATTAAATTCTACGCGTTTCGATCTCCCACGACCAAATGATACGTCTGATCGGCATGAAATTTGACGGCGTATTATAATTCATTATTACGGACCCAATGACACTGGTTTCGTCGAAATCCGAGACTATGCCTCGAAAGGCTATTTTCACTCGTTAATTAAAACAAGTTATTTAATCTAAAAAATAAATTAACTTTCCAATATTTAAAATCAATTAAATATTTCAATTTAAAATGACTGAAAATTATGGGTCATTACATTTTGCATCTTTCTTTTCTTTTTTTATAGTTATTTACTATTTATTTGGAGTAATAGAATAATTATTGTTAGATTGAGTGATGTTCAAATTGGCAAATCTTGATCTTTTTTATTGTTTTTTCCACATTTGTGCAATTTTTTCACAACATATAAACAACTAAACAAACAACAACCAATCAAACAAACAAGCGACAAGCAAACAAACAAATAATTGAATCAACCATAGTAAAACAAACAATTAACTACATAATGCAACTAAGAGAAAATAATTCAAACAAACAGGACATAAATTAATTAAACAAACAATGAGATGATACAATACAATCAAGGAATCAAACATAACTTAACAAAAATAGACTGGTGCAAACAATTCAACCAAAAGTAAAAAAAGTGCAATCAACAAGGTTACTATCCCAAACTTCGAAATGTGCAGTCACCTATTCATGTCCCAACTTTCTTCGTGGAAGGGAATAACTAGACCTCCCTACAACTCATTAGGGAAAATCACACATACAGTCATAAAGGTAACAACGTCATAATGGGTAGGGATGGCAATGGGGCGGGTCTAGGGTCCAAACCCGGTTGACCCGCCCCTGTTTTGTCCCGCCCAGACCCGCCCCATTGGGTCATCGGGGCGGGTAGACCCGTGACCCGTTCTTGAGAGCTCCGGGTCTAGGGTCGGGTCGGGGCTTGGCTGACCCGCCCCAACCCGACCCGCACTTCTAAGATCTCATGAAATTGCTTTAGTATTATAACGATGATTTGTTAATCTTTATATATATATATATATGTGTGTGTGTGTGTGTGTGTGTGTATGTTTGATTATGACATGGATATTATAATGTTCCAATCAATAAGCTATAAAAGTTTATAGTATTAAGCTGCATCATTGATATTTATAAAATAACATATGCATATTTTTTTGAATTATTTTGTACACCACATTTTTATTAGCTTCCTTTATAATTGTAAACACATTGTTATTTGTATTTAATGTATCATTTAGTGACAACAAATATAAATACATGTACATTAGTACACAATTTTGAATCAATACAAAAACCTTCACTGGGTCTCGGGGCGGGGCGGGTCTACCTTGACCCGTACGGGTCTCGGGTTGGGGCAAAATTCTGGACCCGCACCGGGTCTACGGGGCGGGTCTGGGGCGAGGTCTAAAAACCCCGGGGCGGGCCTGGGGCACAAGAAACCGCCCCAACCCGCCCCATTGCCATTCCTAGTAATGGGTATCAAGCAAACTCAAAACTCATCTTACACCATTGTCTTAAACCTTATGTTATAAAATCTAGTTTTGTAGTTCTCGGCTAAAATTTCCAAATAAAACATCTTTTTAGTAAAATATCTCTTTAACAAACACCTTCAAAGTTTGTTATTCAATGAAATATCTTATTTTTTTAACCATTTACTTTCAAAATAATATCATCCTCATCTTAGTAAAATATTTTCCTAAAGTATCGTATAGCTAAATATTTTACAATACATCATTTTTAATAATATATCCCGAATATTTTCTCAAATAAACAATTTTTAAATTATGAATTTTTTGACCAAAAATGTTTTCTATCCAAAACTTCATCCATCAAAGAAGTGAAAATCATTTCATCAAAATCAATTTCCAAACAAAAAGTTCTCTAAAATCAAATACACTCTTTTGATAAAACTTTTCTCTCAAATAATTATTTTGTTGCATTCTTTTACTCGAAAAGATACTTCTCAAATAAAATTAATTCCATCAAACTATTTTCAAATATTTCCACCAATAAAATAATTTTTCTAATAAAAATATTTCCATCGTATTATTTTCAAATACCTCTTTTGAGGAACCAATTCCTTCAAAATAAAATATCTTTTTATGGAATAACCTACCTGTAAAGTGTCTTTAAAATAAATCTTCTCTAAATCATATAATATCCATTATAAAGAATGTTTCAAAAGGATATTCGTTTCTTTAAAATATAGATTATCACTGGATATTTCCTAATAAGGTACCTTTGACGAAAATATTTCACCCTCAAGACATCTTATCAAATGAATACTTCTCGAACCTTACATTATAAATTTTAAAATATTCTTTAATAAAAATATATCTTTCCAAAATATTCCTCAACAAAATATTCTTTTAGAGATTCTATATCATAACGGGGTTACAAAATACCTTTCAACATATACTTTTTGTTCAAAAGATGTTTCAAATTAAGAACGATTTTAGCTAAGATATTCTCTTTAAAATATTTCTAATAAAATATTTTAAACCAAAACCTTTTATAAAAAATATTATTAAATAAAACGTATCAACAAAAATTCCACTTTCCTTGAATAAAAATTTACACTCTTAACAAAGCATTTCTTAATCATAATATTAATATAGAAATGCATTTAAATGGTGTTTTAGAAACAATCAAAATTTCTCACATAAAAATCTTTCTTCAAAGATTGAATTCAACTTCCATTATCTAATCAAAACATCTTGTTACTAAAATACTTCCAAATAAAATATTTTTATAATATTCACTTTCGCTTACGAATATATAAAAGTATTCTATTTCCTAATTTTAAATACTTTATTCTTACCATGAATTTCAAGAAATCACATTGTGCCAAAAAATAACCAATTTTTTTTCACTTTTTAATAAAATATCTTTAAACTCATAAATTTATATTTTATAAATTCTCCCGATAAATATTCACTTAAAAAAAAAGTAGTTCCATCTTATTAAGGTCAGGTTTCAATTATAATTTAATATTAGGTATGTGTCGCTAGGGTTATAACCAACATTTAACTCCACTTATAAGTGTTCATCTTGCTCAACTCCTACATTATTTATCTTCCATGTAAAGGTCATCATAAAACATCATTTTAGGGTGAGCTAAGATGATTAAACAAACAACCCATACTAAGCATATAATTATCAATCAAAACCCTCTCTCATTTATATTCTAACCCAATATAAGGCACAAACTAAACTACCCTAATTATTTTAAACCTTCCCAAGGCTCAGGGAATCGTTAATTCTAAACGATGATACCAAGTGTGGCAACCAACTATTTCTAGCATCTAAAATAATTAAAAACATCAATAAAATACGCTTTTAACTAATTTCAAAAGTTAAAGATAGTGGACCATGATATATAAAATTAAAAATTCTGAAACAATGAAAAAAGGGAAACGCAATACAGAATTTAAACATCAATGTGTGCATATTCGTATATATCACTTTAATAATTGAATATCACTCAAATTCTTTGCATCACATAATATACACATTTTAATACATCAATTATTAAGCAATAGCTATATAATTATGATGCAAGAGGTATACAGAGTCATTTTGTGGATATCACTCATTACAGACCATTTACTTCCTACTTTACTTCCACTTGCAAACATACAAATATGTATATACATATAATAAAGGGAAAAGATGTCAACTATATTTATACTACATCTAACCCTATACACTTTGGTCAAATGCTCGATAACTATTGCATAGGAAAAGTCTGCTTATGTGCCCCTTTTAGTGGATCAACCCCACTTAGTTATGTTTTTTGCTCTTGTCCTACATCCAAATAACTATTAGCACATAACAGCCCCAATATCCATGCAACCATTGCAACTAATGCTACCAATGCAAATATTACAAGAAGAAAATTGTATTCATACTCCTCCATCAACACAAATGTAAAGACCCGTATTTTTAATGATTGGATATTTAAATAGTTTATTTAAATATTTAATCGTTAATTAAATGAAGGCCCAAAAATGTGATTATTCGCATACAATCAAATTAGGACTCGAGACCGCTTCCGTTAAGTTTGGATTGATGTTGCGAATTCAAAGGAGTATAAAAATCACTATGTTTTAAGATCGGACAATCCGATGACTGAAACGATCTAGAAATACGCGAAATTAGCATTTCAAGGCGTAGTCTCGGGTGTCGACGAGATTAGTACCGTTGGATCTAAAAAAATAAGGTGATGTACGCAAACGAGTTTCATGACAATCAAATGCGTCGTGTGGTAGTACGGACTCGAAACGTATAGTCGTTTATTTCGAGAATTTAATAAATGGAATAAAGTAATGTTATTTAAATCCCAAATTCATCTCCTTCCAAAATCATTTCACTATTCACATCTGATAAGAGAATAGCATGGACAAACCCAAATCCTTCTCTTCAAAAATCAAATTCTCCCAAAATACTAAATGAAAAATCATGTCATTTGATTCATTGTGTTCGTATCGATGAGAGCTTCAATCCCATATGCTCGATTTATGGTCGAATCATCATGGCCGAGATCGAACCTATAGCCATCGATCTAGGGTTCCACTTTGTCGGATCTTGGAGCAACGATTGGCGAATCTGAGATTTACATTGTGGTTTTGGTGGCAAACGGTCAAGCGAGGCAGAACGCGTCGTGGCACCTGGAGGTTTTGCGTGGCATCAGGTCATCTAAGTCGTGATCTAACAGGGAGGCACAGTCGGGATATTCTTGGGTGCAGATCGAAGAGATTTTGTCGTTGAGTCCGTTAGCGAAGACGATTCAAAGTTTCGTCGATTATGGAGTGAGAAATCGACATGTATATACACACTTGGAGTATCTTGTGTGTTTGTACCAAAATTGGGCACAACACTCTTCGGATGTGTTTGAAGAGATAAAATGAAGAATATAAATGGAAAAAGAGAAAAATCTAACAAACACACCAGTAATAAGTAAGAAAATCACATAGAAACACACAGATTTAGAGTGGTTCGGCGTATGGCCTACGTCCACTATGAAATGATTGACTTTTATTAACTTTTGCTTGTTGGTTACAACGAATTACAACAGTAGAATTCGAGTACAACAATGATTTCGGCAGAATCTGGGCGTAGAAGAACCAAAAGTCCCTTTTTTGTAGGTCTAGGGATGTTATTTATAGACGTAGGCCGCAAATATCTCGCTTAGATCTCGGAAGACCTCTTCTCTCATGTGGGTGGGCCCACACGATCGATCCCATGCCATTTGCACTCGATCCGTGATCGATATGAACGAATTTCGTATCGATCAATATTTCGTCCAATTGAGTCTCGAGATCGATCATGAACACTCTTGATGATGTGCGCAAGCTCCTCTGAAAATTTGGTGGCATTTGGACTTGTAGATTTTGAGTTATGATCGATGCAAGTTTGGGTTTTTTGAAGGCTGTTGAAATCGTATCGATAGTTCTGCACGTGATATCTGATGACGTGCCGCTTGTTTTAGGATCAATCCACATTTCATGCCGAACGATCGAGTCTTTCCTATGGATGCGCCTTGTTCATATCGACCCGGCTTGGCCTTGTTTGTATCGATCCACTACTCTGTTCGTATCAATTGTCACTGCTCTATTTCGTATCGATCAATCATAAGTGCATTTCACACCGGTCCATCTTGTATTGTTCGTATCGATCACTGGCCGATCGATACGAATGCAGTGTGTACTAATGGATCGATACGAAGTAGCGGCTTTGTATGGTTTCGATGGATACGAAGTAGACGTTGGTTGATCGATACGAAGAGGCTGGAGATGATGGATGCGAAGCAGTATGAGGATGGATGGATACGAACTTGTGCTCCCCTGATCGATACAAAGCCATGCACATTTGATGGATTCGAACCAGATCGATACGAAGGAGGTTTTTTCCTGGTCACTTGTTGGATACGAACAAGGTGATCACTTGAGTTGCATCTATCATATCTTGGGCATACGAACTTGGATTGACTTGAAATTTAGAACGTTAGCTTCTATAGCTTTGCTTGTCGTGCCTTTTCAATTGTAGCTCGATCCGGACTCGGACAAAATTCGTCAGTATCCATAGTGAACCTGTGTATAACCGGTCTTCGGGATGGACTGTCCTCGGTTTCCAGTTAAGTTCTTGGTGTCACGGCCTTGCCAAAAGGTGGAATAACATCGTGCACGGCCTAGATTCTGATGAAGAAGAAGGATTAAGTTAATTAGGTAATTATCATTTTAATTCGTTAATTAATTATCCAGTTAATTCTAATTCTTATATCAACCATATCTTTTGCATACTAGATCCGTTTTTGATGCAGTTTCTTGCATTGCGCTCATGATGGTGAAACAACATTTTGGTACTAGTTCGGACAGATTTGACTGAGGTGAGTGATATTGTCTCTCACTTTACTATGGTTGATTATTTAGTGTTATATTGACGTTCGGGAATGATTTTTGGTTTTTAAACGCGATATTATTATTATTATATAGCCGCTATATTTTATAAAAGAATATATAATCATTTCAAAATGATTTATAAAGAATATCGCGTATTTTCTATCGTCGTACCATAGTTAGTGAATTATCAGATTAGATCTATTATTGATGTTATTTCCCACATTAATTGATATAGATGGATTATTTATATTGTATGTATGTTGTTTTGGATGGATGTATGGATTTTTGGATGTATATTTGATTGTTTGGCTTGTTTGTTATTTGGTTGTTTTGGTTGAAAATGATGATTAGCGATGATTTGATTTTAGGTAGCATCTTGTATATTGGAGTTCTGCACATGCGGAAATCTAATGAATAAGATGAGTTGTAGAAGAGGGTTTGGAATATGTGCCGACGGATCTGGGTTTCAGAGTGGATTTCAGACGTTTCCGTTTGGTCTGTACTTAACCATTCGTTAAGACAAGACCAAGGTGGATGGATTGACCATAGTAGAGTGGTCAATGTCCATCACTGTTGTCAATTTACGATTTGGCCGATATGTTGCTTGGACGTTGATGAGATATCATGGTGCACGATGTGATGGATTGTTCGTGGATCAGTTTAGAGATTAGATGTTATTAACCTACGATGAGTGATATTGATGGTGAGGCAGTGATGTGGTGCTTCGACCTGGTGATTTTGATGGTGAGGCAAGGATGTGGTGCTTCGACTTGGTAGTCTGATACTACGGATAGTGACTCGATGATGTATAGAGTAAGCTCCGGAATGATAGTATCAAGACTATATGGATCATGCTGGTCCTCGGGCTTTGGATGGCATGATAGTAGGGTTCTTCGATCAAGAGCTCAGGCGGAGAGCAGGATCGAGGATGGCAGCTTGGATTGGAGTAAGGCTACGGATAGTGGACTGGGTTGAGTGTTAGGGCTCGTGCCTAGAAACTGTAGTGACCCAGTAGGGTTTGAATCTGTATCGAGTGAGTAGGGTTGATGGATGTGTTTGTGCCTAGGGATCGTTGATGACTTGAAGTGTTTTCTGTCATGCTCGAAGCAGGGGTACTATATGCGAGTGATACCCAAGGGCTGGTAGGGATGGTCGTGTACCTTGGACCACCCCGAGGGGGCCTAGTGTCAAGCAGGTATGGGAGAGTACTGGGTCATGGCAGCGTACATGGGTTGAAACAGACCCATCTGTACGTGAGTACGATAGAGAACCAGGATTTCCACTAGTCCTTGATAGTTGCAAAGGGTCATATGAGTCATCATATATCTGGCACATTAGGTGACAGTTAGTATTGTTTGATGGATGTTATGTTTGTTATGGTTGCTCACTAGTCACCTGTCACCCTAGGGTGTCACACACGGTAGGTATTGTGGTAGGGATACCTATATACTCTGACTTGACTTAGTGTGGAGTAGGTATGGATGGAGATACCTAGATGCCTGAAGTTTACTTAGTATGGAGTAGAGACTATAGGTGGAGATACCTAGGCACTCATATAGATACTGAGTATGGTATACCTTTTTACCATGTTATAGAGTAGCATATTACTTATGTTTTTGTGCACACTCTGTGGTTGCGTGGACATATCAGGCATGGTTTATATACCCTCTGTTCCATATATTATCGAGTTTTATAGTATTTTGAGATTTGATATCACTCACACCAGACTATTGTTTGACTCGAGGTTTTATGCTTTGCTTCTTATTATCTCGAGCACTCTTAAATGAGTAGATTAAGAGTGGGTGGATGACTATTGAGTTCTATAGGTGGACCAATAGGAGGTGACGATTATCTATACTTATATGTGCATTTGTTATTATATTTCCACCGTGTGACACCGTGGAGCCTTAACGGTGTTGATTTGCCATTATGAGACAGTGTACCAGTTGGGTTTACTTTCATGTTGTATAAACTCTATTGTGGTGTTGTATAACATTGTGGATCTTTATTCAGACGATTATTTCACATTGTTATTACTATCCCTATTGTTTTATACCTGTATTTATTATTATATTTAATCTGATGCGATGTGAGATATGCGACAGGTAATTTGGTAGTAGATGCTTCCTTTTTCATCTTTTTCCATTCTTTTCTCTTTTATTTCATCATCTTATTTTTTTTCTTTCCTTTGACTACCATTCACGGTCGTTACAATAAATCATCATATGGGGCAAACAACAATAATAGCACGCTTGACCAATATCAACAACACTCCACGGTGTAACATAATGCCAACTGCAATCGTTGTGAAGACCCACCTTTTTGGACGATTCAAGTAGACAATAAACCACACATGTCTAACTCAGACCATTCAAAAGGGGCGGATTATCAATGAGATTTAATAAGAAAATAAGGAAAGCAGAACATAGAATCTCGCAGCGGAATGATAAAATATAATAATCAAATAAATAGTTCATGAAGCTATTTTACAATATACATTTGATTTCAATTTTTACAACATAATTAGAGTACAATTAACAAACATAGCAAAATAATCCAACGGAATAATAATAGTAAATATGGTCTAGCAAACTCCATCTTCACCTTCAAGGAATAATGTCTCCAACACTGAAATACTCAAGCTGACCCAAGCGTAATGAAAAGACAAAACACTCGAGTCAGAACTAAAAATTCTTATGTAAGTTAAATCAATAGCAAGTGAATATAAGTGTAATAGCTTCAGAGATGTTTACAGGATTTTCCATCTCCTATCAAGTGTACAACGTGAGTGCAATAACTTAAGAGATGTTACGGGATTTTCCATCTCTTAAGGATCCGTCAAACTATCTATATATAGTAAGATACGCGATATATGTAGTGTCTATCAGTAAAGTAAAGTATTAAAATAGCGTTAAGGTTTTACATTGATCCCCCTTAACACCTTTTTAAGCAGGCAGTCTATGCAGGTCCTATAACACAACCAGTAACGTCGGTAGCCAGTGAGTCCCATATAGGTACCATACTAAAACAAAATCTTAGTAGGCGCGTATAAGGATAAAAGTATGACAAGGCACGCGAGTAAAGGACCAAGGTAGGATTCTACTAGTTTACCCTTTTTGGCTGGTCGTAACACATCGCTGCAACGACTGCCGACCGAGTCCACCACCCCCAAAATCAAATCAAGGTGCACCGATCGAATCAAAATCAATATAGTAATATGAAGGGGTGATGGCCACCAAAGGTAGCTAACCCCTTGGCCAGACATAGGCTAATGTTTTAATCATTTCAAATTGATACAAGTGATGGGGTTATCCATCTTCGTTTTCTTTCTTCATTCCAGTAAACTCCGCCAATTCAACTCTACATTATGGATAACATCCTCCACGTACACGGTTATTAAAGTGGTTCCGGTAGAATAATGGAGAGTATGTCATTCATCCGGCCCCGGTCTCTTTAACAACCAAACGTCATTTTACACACCGATTAGTTCTTTTAAATTTCAAGAAAAAGTCATATTTCATATCAAAATATCAGATTCACTTCAAAATCATTTCGAATTCAAAATAGGTTATACCTTCATATCAAAACATTCGTATTTAAATCAATGATTTAAATCTAAATAGTTCCCCTTTTAAAACAGTTTGAATATTTAAAATGATTTTGAATAATTAAAATAGTTTGAATATTAAAAATGGTTTGGATAATTAAAATAGTTTTAATATTGAAAAATAGTTTGGATAATTAAAATAGTTTTAATATTGAAAAAAGTTTGGAATAATTTAAATAGATTTAAAGATAGAAAGTAGTTCGAATAATTAAAATTGTTTATATATTAAAATAATTTGATTATTAAAATAGTTTATATATTAAAATAGTTTATATTAAAACTGTTTCTTCTTTCACAACAATTTGACCTCGGATTCAAATTCCAAATCACAACGAATTCAAATTTTTGACTTCCTGTTCAAGTCAACTTCATATTAAAAATTCAATTTAAATCAGCCTTAATTCAAAACGATTACAAATCTTACTTTAAATTCAATTTAATTAAACGGTTCATTCAAATGACTGAAAGTTTTAATTCAATTTTTCATTTTTAAACAATTTAGTTTAAATCCATTTCACATCCAAAACTTGGAATACCAATTTAAACCATTTTAATCAAAGTAAATTCAAAGCTTAAAATAAAATTTAAACCTTTATAATAATTCGATTCTAAAAAATTAGATCATATCCCAATTTCCACTTTAAGATTTCAAATTAAATCCTTAAACAATTTCATTTAAACAGTTTCAATGTCAACATTTCAAACCTCGAATTAGAAAATAATTTAATTCATATTAATCAAAATTTTATTTTCTTTAAAACAATATCACTTAAACCAAATCCAAATTTAAGATTTGTGACCATTTAAACTTAACCAAATCCAATCGGTATATAATTTTCTACCCTATGGCCAAGTGATCATCTATTTCAATTTTAATTACATGGATGGATATATATATCATTTCAACTCATATTTAAATGACATAGGTATATATCATTTCAACATATTTCTTAGTTCATTTCAAATAATAAAAATGATAATTTATATAATGTCAAATAATAAATAGTGTACTAACAGGGATATATCCCAAATAAATAAACAACCATACATCCAACATCAATCAATAGGCATATAATAAGAACCAACATCCAAATCAACCAATATATCACAACAGTTACTAGTTATCAATTGTCAGTGTTTAACTAGCCATTAAATTCATTATTAATCTAAATGTTAATTTAGTTCAACATAAAATTCAAATTCAATTTAAATATCAATTTAAACTACCAAACAACAATCAATAAAAATTTATCACTTCATGATTTTAATTTAACTAGCATCAGAAAATTTTGTATTGCGTGAGTGGGTTTAATCCCTCACCTTTGATTTAAAGCCCATTAAAAATCCAACTAGCCCAAAATCTCAACAGTCTCCAAATTCAACCAAACTAGTTTCATGTTATCCAAAATTTCGATACGAGTCTAGCAGAAGAAAGCGCGCGTCAATTGAAGTTTGTATGCAAAAGTTATTGACGTCAGAAGATTTGAATTTTTAAATTAAATTAATATAGGGGCAAAAATGTAATTAACTTAACCTTTCCCAAACCCTATCGATCAACGAACTGAACCCAGCCCCGATCTTCATCCTCTAACTGCCGCGCCTACATGCGCTCCACCCAGATCCAACCCCATCACTAGAACTGCCATGACCAAGTGCTCCAACTGAACCCCACGCGCGCCTCCTCATCACTAAAAAACTCCGTCGTCGCCTTCATTCGCCGGCCTTGGTGAACTCGAGCTCCTTTGACATGATCCAAACCATTAAATCGACTCTGTACATCCTCCTCTACCCAGTGATCATCTCTGCTCATCCCATAGATGAAGATCCACCGTTGAATGCCAAACCTACGATGGACGGCCGAGAATGTTTTTCCAATTTCTGGCCAAACCAAGCTTTGATGGAAAAAACGAATTGCAGATGTTGATTCCATTTGTCGAGAGCTTCTCGACAATATATAATTTGATAGGGTTTGAGCAGTTTGAATTTTGAATTGAATTTTGAATTGGGAATTAAGGTTTTAGGATATTCACGATTGAGAAGGAACAGTTAGATCTGAAAGTACGTACAGAAGAATAGAATAGAAAGAAACATATGGAGATTGCTAGGGTTTCATAACAATCTATATATAGAGAAGAGAAAGATTGATTTGGGCCAAAGCGGTTACGAAGACCCGAAAACCGGTTTCGTTCCCGAAACGAAAATAGGTCATCTTATATATCGAAATGTAGGTTTTTAATATTTTTAAACTCAATGAAACAAATTTCAAACCCTAATTCTATGGTATATAGAAGTTAGCTCTAAAATAAAATCATATTTATTTTTACACATTAATTAAAATGAATTATTATTAAACTGATTTAATCCCTTTTAAATTCTAAAGTAGAAGTTTCCATCATCATTTTTGATTAAACAGGATTTTAATAATCTTTTGAAATTCAATTTTTCATGTTAACTTAAGATTTAAATATAAATTAATTCCAACATTTAATTACAACAGAAATGAAACTCTAGATCACTACATTTAAATTTCCAACAATTCTTTTATTTTGACCTAAATATTCTTTATATTAAATCAACAAATACCTTATGTATTCATTAAATATAAGTTTCCATTTATCTTCCACATATTACGGGTAACGTAGGAGACATCTCTATTTTTCCTCGGGGCTTCATCATACGATTCATATAAGATAAAGATCCATCTGTCTAGATAGATATTGGTTGGGTCGATGAGAGAGAACACACCAAAAAGTGACTTTCTTATAGACAAAAGGTATAAATGCTCTTTACCTATTCTACTTACTAACTTTCGCACTAGTCTAAATAAGGAAGGCCCATTACTTCAGTTTCTATAATGAAAAATTATTTCATTATTTTTTAGTCTCATTACCCTAAGTTAACATCTTCTTCCATATTAACTACAATATTTCAATTACATTAAATTTCATTGATTACAAAATTAATTTCAAAACGGATTAAATAATGAGATGAGAAATAGAACAATCGTCACAACTTAGTAATTCAAATATCTATAAATTTATTGTTTACAAACAAGGATTATAATTTACTTACAAATAATTGCTTTTTATTCTATATTAAAACCAATTTCAATTAAATAACATATTATTTCACCATTAAATACATCATTGATTTTATTCCTTATTAAAATTTACAATTACATCCAAATTAAACTTTACAGTTATATTCTAATTAGAGATAAACATTCATTTTATTCTTTATAACAGTAACATTTATTATTTCAAATCTTGTTGTTAATATGCAACCCCACATTGTTTCACATTCAATTGATTTGGGTTATCATCTTTTAACTTATTGAAATTTTTTATTTAAGGATTTTATCTTAGATTCTAACATATATCTAATAACGTTTCCATTAATAAATCATGAAATCTTTATTTCTAACCATTTTTATTCAACATTATATTAAATTTAATATTTCTAAATGATTGAAAATATGGGTCGTTACAATCATCGAATAAGAAAATGTAACAGATGGGATTTTCGAAAATCGACACTAATACATCCACTGTATTACATACCAAACAATCGAATGCCGAAAAACCCGATAGTTAGGGGAAAAGAAAAGGAAGAGGTAGAAGAAAAGAGAAACAACAACACGGGAATCTCACAATTGCAACGGAACAATATATAATAGATAATAACATGTCTTTATACAAAAAGGACTACAACTGTTATTTATACATTACATCATCAGAGTACAACAAATCAGTAACTCAATACTGGACAGTTATAATAACTTGTCCTCACTAGTGCTGACTACACAGCCTAACACACACAGCGGAATATAATCAAGTACGCGGGATACGTCTCTACCATCCAGCTCGTCTCCTAAGCTCCATAGCATCCTAACCTGAATCTGTAATACTCGATCTGACCCGAGCATTATAATAAAATAACACTCGAGTCAGTCTGGAAAACCAGCATGAAAAAACACACTCGATTTCAATTATTACTATTATCAAAACCCTTTGAAAAACAAAGGTATCTCGTAAGATCACGTCACATATAAACACGACGAGTTTTTCCCTTACGATAACCAAAACATTTTATATTAAAGTCTTTTGATATTATAATAGTGTCTATAGAAAATAAACTAGAAAATAGCTGAAATGCTTGTATCTCACGTTTCAGCATAGTTGGGCATAATCAAAACCGTACAGGAACGTATTGGAGAATGGATTCTGTACAATGACTAGGCACTGAGGTACCACCTATCACAGTACACATCTAGAAAAATGTACCGAGGACCTCGCCGAGATCCCCTACACCACAAGACTGGTTCTACCTCTAACCTGGATAGTACCGAATATGTAACCACCCCGGATGTTCCCACCCTTATCGAGAGCTCTTTTTTCATGCACCACCGTATCCATAATTTATAATATATCCGAGGGTATCTAGAAAGGTGATAGCATACCCAAATTGGGTACGACCCACTTAGCCTTGCTGCATCTCCCCAGATTTTCAGTCATTTCGGTTGATGAGGCTTGAGGCTACGATTACCATTTTAAGGAATTTTCACTTAGAATGCTTTGTCCTCCAATGACAATGTGTCGAAAGCATTCATCCATACAAGTCCATTCTAGGTCTGAACGAAACTAAATGCACTATTCCTACTACATCCATTTTGGAATCATCCTCAGGATTAGTAGCGATTAGCCCTTGCACTTCAATGCTCCAACTTCGATTCCATGCTCTTTTCTTCACTTCGAAAGCGTATTCGTTGGATCGAAGTGGTTTTCAGATAACTTATCTGATCTCGGTCTCTTCGAGACAATGTTCGATATTTCCGGTAAACTCAACCCCAGTTCTTTAGGAAATAAACAGACGAAAATAAGGTCGGAGATCATCTCCTAACCGTTAGTGGACGGATTTCCTTATCATCGTCCTAGAAGAACGAAACAAGTTTATACGTACAGTATAGCACCTTCGACGGTAACTGTACCATATAATCCCCGTGTTTCTCCTAAATATTTCCAAAGTTATGTTTTTGGTCCAGATTTGATAGTCGGTTATTTAACTATCAAATAAACAATCATTCAACCAAAGGTTTCATTTCCCATTGAAATCACTAAGCCTTATTTAATTTAAATTTCAACAAATTAAATCTCTTTATCAAAAGGTATATGCTTATCTCACTGGAATAAGTATATTCACAAATTATTCCCTTAAAAAATATTCGAAAAACTTTTTAAAATAAATATGGAAAGCACCATGCGGTATAAACCATGGATTCGCAGCTCAATGATTACGTCTCTATCCCAAAGAAATCCAAACTTAACTATAAGCAATCTATGCCTCCCGATTTCGCCATGAAAGTATACCATTACTTTCCAAAAACTTTATTTAATAATTAAATATACTTTTAGACATTTTAAATAGTCACAAAACTTTGAAAACAATAATTAATTCTAATTTATTAATAAAATTCTAATCGATTTACAAGACTTATTTATAAAACTTATAATTCATTTTAAAAATCTTTAAATAACTATCTTTCTGAAACATTTTTAAATAGTTTAATAAATAAAAATCCTCTTTTTAAAACAAACTCAACTTCTCGAATGAAAATATATTTTTCAATCCCAATATAACCAATCTAATATTTATAAATCTCTCTCAATTTATCACCAATCGATTTACGTCCCTAATTTCATAAATCCCTTTTCCACATTTCCAAAAGTAAAATCTATCATTTCTTTTTAAACTGATTTACCCATCTCATTATAAATTATTACCGTGAATTTATATCCTCAATTTATCAAATTATAATCATTTCACTTTATTTATAAACATTGTTTATGAATCCCATAGTCTCATTTCCAGTTTACAACGGTTTTCACACCACTTAAATCCATTATAAATCGATTTCTAAATTAAATTCCATTTATAAATCAATTTCTTAAATAACCCAAACTATATTTCAAAACCGACCAAATCTCGATTCTACTTCCATTTCGTAATTTAGACATCTTATTTAAGATCCAGTATAACCAATTTTATATTTATTCCCAAATTCCTTTTTTATTCTCCCAATCTATTTTAAATCTCGATTTTCAAAACCTTTTATATTTAGACAAGTATCACTTAAGAATTATTATTTAAAACCCTTTATATATATTATTCCAAAATCTCTATTTATAATGTCCCAAAATAATCAAGTACAAATTTAAAGTCAAACTTTTTATTTTATCCAAATCAATTTCTTTAACTAATCAAAAATTCTATATAAACATTTTACTTCCAAAATCCCTTTTTTTCTTCTTTTATTTCTTTTCAAATTCAAAACATATATATACATATATATATTTATGGTATTTTAAAATATCAAAATCTAAGCCAGTGCTACCATAGCATCCAATAAATTCAAATCACACTATAATCTATCACAGATTATTCAAACATATTATATATCACTATATATGAAATTAAATTCAACATTTTTTAGGAATCTAGTTGGATCCCTCCAACCTGTTTTCCTACATCCACAGATGTTAGATAACATAAAATACCAATCCCAGTTCGAGGCGGGATATCGCGGTAATGTAGGGTCATCTGCTATTATGCGGGGCGCATACGGTCTCATCCGCTCCAACGGCGAGAATATATCCAACTACTAATATATATACTAATATATATATATATATATATATAATATAACATCAAACTGATAATATAATTTATCAGTTCATCCAATCAACCAATAAATAATTTTTTACTATTTAAATTTAAGCCAATAATGCGTATGGTATCAATATATTGGTACATAGTGAATTGGGTAGAAGGTGAAAAGCATGAGGTCGAAACCATGGCTTCCGAAGGGATCGAAGCACCACTTTGCTTTTAAATTAAAAATGTGCCTGCTTGCTTTCGACTAAACGGCTTTCGACTAAGTAGCTTTCGACTTGGTTAGCTTTCGATTAGGTCAAATGGATTTATGGAAATGGTTTTGATTGGGTTGCGTCTTTGTTTTTAAACAACAGCTTTCGACTAAATCGAAACCTTTTGCTGCCGCCTTTTTACCTTTCGACCCAGATAGTTTCAAAGGGGTTGCTTTGTTTTTAAAATATGGCCACTTCTCCAATGATTTCGCAGGGATGGTTTAGACACCATCACTACTTTACTTAGGAAATAGTTTCAAAATAGATGCTTTTGACTTAAATTTTTTGAAGACATTTTTTTTATGATCTAAGTAAAACCCAAATGGTTTCGAAAGAGATAGTTTTAAATTATTTCAAAATAGATGCTTTTGACTTTAATGCGTTTCTGATCCTTTTGCTCTACTTGAAGGCATAATCCAAAGGGTCTTGACCGAAATAGTTTTCAAAGGTTTCGAAGGGGTAAATTTTTGAATGGTTTCAAAAGGTTTCCACATGTTTTAAATTGAACCCAAAGGCTTTCGAAAGGTTTAGTATTTTAATGCTTTCGAAAGGGTTTTAGTGAATGGTTTCGAAAGGGTGTTCCCTAGGGTTTCAAAAGGGTTGAAAGGAAAGGTTTTTCTTATGTTTTCGAAAGGCAATATTTAAAGGTCTTAAAGAGGGATGTCTAATGTTTTGAAGCTTTCTAAGAAAAGGCTTTTAATGGTTTCAAAAGAGCCACTTTCAATGGTTTCAAAAGGGTTACCTTCAAGGGTTTCGAAAGGGTTGTTTAAAGATTTTAATCAAAGGTTTCGAATGAATTAAATAGGCAATATAGTCTAAGTATTTTCAAGTTAAAAAGGGTTTAACTTGTTTCGGAAGGATAGCTAATTCTCATTAAAATTCATCAACATTATTTTGAGTAAGGTATATATAAAATGGCAAAATAGCTTAGAGTAAAGCTAAGGATATATTTTCCTTGTATAAGTATGATTTAAAAGGTTAAATAATTTTGAAAAGGTTTTCAAGGAAAAAGATGAAGGATAGTTAACCCTAAGAAAAAGATTCGGACAGATAGTCCATTTTGATTCAGACAGTTAGTCCATTTTGCAGGCAGTCAACCCAGTTTTCGGATAGATAGTCCATTTACTACTTATGGACAGATAGTCCATTAGTTACCTGATTATAGTTTAATAGGCTTAGCTATTATTATCATTATTATATCAGTTTGATTAACTAGTTTGGTTGCAGGAAAGGATCTGCAAAATATATGTTTTAAAGAGGATATTAGTTAGGGTAAACCCGTTCCGCTAAGCGGCGTGGTCTCACTTAATATCAGTAAATCGAGATGTAACAGTATTATTCACACTAGAGTAAGATTCGGGGTATGGGATAACGCTATAGTAACGTACTGGTATTTGTTATGCATAAGTATATATTTTATCTCTAGTCTCCTATCTTTGTTAGGTTATTTTTCTATATCTCATGGGGTTTGAATACAGATATGGAAGGTAGAAGAGGAAGAGTTAACCCAGGAGGGGATGGCATGGATGAGAATGCCAAACCTAATGCAAGGAGGACCTAAGGTCAGGTACAAGAAGAGAATGTAGATGCTGGAGTCCTGCAAGTGGACAGGGGAGCTATGTATCAGTTTTTTGTGAATATGATGCAAGCTGGAGTTGCAGTTGGAGTGGTAGGATGAGACACTGTAGGAGAAGGAGTTCCTGAGGTTCCGGTAGTTAATCATTATGCTAAGCTGGGAGGGAAGCTATTTCTGGGGACAGAGGATGCTATAGAAGTGGAAAATTGGTTGCTGCACTGTGAGAGAATCTTTGCAGACTTAGGGCTCAATAATGAGTAGAAGAGGAGGCTTGCTTTGAGAAAACTCCAGGGAGCAACTTTGTTTTGGTGGAATAGTGTGACAATTGGTGTGGATGAGGAAACCTTGATATGGGCAGGTTTCAAGGGGAGGTTCCAGGAGAGGTTCATGTCTGCGATGGCATAGTCAACTTTGATCAGAAAGTTTGCTGAGTTAGAGCAGGGAGAGATGTATGTTCTGGAATATGCTAGGAGGTTTGAGGAGTTGGCCAGATATGGGTATGCTTCAGTGGATACAGTAATGAAGAGGAATGAGAAGTTTATCAGGGGGTCGAAGCCTGAGTTAGCAAGGGCTACATTACCTCATATTAGAGACCCTTCTGATTTTGTAGTGGAGATGGCCTTAAGGCATGAGGAGATTCTTGATTCTCTAGAGAAGAGTAACGCTAAGGAGGTCCAAGCTTTGGCAGAACGAGAAGAGTAAGTTCTTTTCTAAGAAAGGTGCTCAGAATGGTGGAGCAGCTAAGAAAGGGAAGTCTAAGATTGTTTGCTTCAAGTGCGATAAGAAAGGGCACTTTGCTAATGAGTGTTGTGCTAGAAAGGTGAAGGAGGTAGCCGAAAAGAAGAATTTCAGGTGCTTCAACTGCGACCAGATTGG
Source organism: Allium fistulosum (assembly GCA_030737815.1). NCBI lineage: Eukaryota > Viridiplantae > Streptophyta > Magnoliopsida > Asparagales > Amaryllidaceae > Allium > Allium fistulosum. The sequence continues at coordinate 1,282,448,686 of CM060903.1, read as the reverse complement.
CCACTATAAGAACCAGTGCAAGGAGACCGCTAAGGATGGAAAGGGAAAGGTGTATGCATTGAATCCTGCTGCTTCTAAGCCAACAACCCAGGAGAAAGGAAAGGCAGTTTTGGGAGGTACGCTTCAGATTCATGGTATGTCTGTTAGCGTTCTATTTGATACAGGTGCATCACATTCTTTTATATCTAGATGTTTGATAGATAAGCTTAACCTAGAACCCACATATTTAGTTACTTCCTTATGGGTTGCGAATCTAATAAGAGGGTATGCAACTCTAGGGTTGAGGTGTGACCATTTAGAGTTTGACTTGTTAGGTCATGCTTTTGTTTGCAGCTTGCATGTGTTTGATTTTGTGGGGTTCGGGATTATTCTTGGGAAGGATAGGTTTAATGAGTACGATGCTATGATATTTTGCCAGGATAGGAGAATATCATCTATACACCTGATTTTAGCGACCAGATTGTTTATACCATAGAAGGTTCTAACTGTGAGGTGAATGCTTTGTTGGGTGTTATGGAATTAGAAGATGTGCTGAATCGAGTTTTCATGATTAAAGAATTCATAGATGTTTTTGAGCCTATAATCGGATTGCCACCGAAACGAGCTATTGAGTTTCGGATAGATTTGGTTCCGAGAGTAGAACCAGTGAGTAGACCGCCAAGCAGGATGACCCCTACAGAGATGAGAGAGTTTAAGGTGCAGTTGGTGGAATTGGAAGGCAAGAGCTTTATCAGGCAAAGTAGTTCGCTTTAGGGGGTAGCCGTAGGCCCGTAGTGTTTGCTAAGATGCCTGATGGATCGTTGAGGCTATATATCAATTATCGTAAGTTGAATGAGAGGACGATAAAGAATCGATATCCATTGCCGAGGATTATTGATTTGTTCAACCAGTTGAGTGGAGCCAAGATATTCTCATAGTTGGATTAGTCGATAGTTTTCCATCAGCTCAGAGTAGCAGAGGAAAGTATATCTTTGACAACGTTTAGGACCAGATATGGGTCGTACGAATGGTTAGTTATGCCATTCGGACTGACTAATGTGCCAACTTTCTTTGTTGATTTGATGAACCGAGTTTTCCAAGAGCACTTGGATAGGTACGTATTGGTTTTTATAGATGATATCATGATATACACTAAGGATGAAAGAGGGCATGAAGTTCATCTTAGAATAGTACTTGAGACGCTAAGGAAGCATCAGCTGAAGGCGAAGTTTTCGAAGTATCATTTCTGGAAGAAGGAAGTGAAGTTTCTTGGTCATGTGGTCTTAGAGAAAGGTTTGTTAGTAGATTCGGTTAAGATTGAAGTAGTGAATAGTTGGAAGAGGCCCGAGACAGTGACGGAGATAAAGAGTTTCATGGGTTGGCTGGTTATTATTGGAGATTCATTAAGGATTTTTCGCGGATAGCGGCACCGATGACCAAACTAACGAGAAAGGATGTGAAGTTTGTGTGGACCGATAAATGTGAGGAATCATTCCAGAGTCTGAAACACTTATTAACCCATGCACCTGTGTTGGTTGTTCCAGAAGGGAATCAGAATTTGGTGGTTTATAGGGATGTGTGTGGAACGGGATTAGGAGCTGTGCTAATGCAGAGAGGTAAATTGATTGCCTATGCTTCTAGACAGCTTAGACCGCATGAGGTCAGATATCCGATGTATGATTTGGAATTGGCTGCAGTAATTTTTGCATTGAAGGTATAGAGTCATTACCTTTTGGGAGAGAGGTTTGAGTTATATACGGATCATAAGTCGCTGAAGTATTTGTTCTCTTAGAAGGAGCTGAACATGAGACAACAGAGGTGTTTAGAGTTTATCGCTGCTTATGATTTTGGGATTGAGTATACACCGAGGAAAGACAACAAGGTTGCAAATGCACTTAGCAGGAAACATTAGAATGCAGTGTTGGCGATGATCGTTGAGTGGAAAGATTTGGAAGCATTAGCAGATTGCAGAGTGCAGTGAAGATATGAGGATAGGTCTAGCGGAGAAACCGTAGTGTTATCTTGTTTGGAAGTTCGACTGGTGATGATTTAAATGATTGATTCTAAATATGAAGAAGATCGATATTAGCTGAACGGATCAGGAAATTAAGAGATGTGATATGCACATAAATGTGCATATATTTACATCCATATTTTATCTCTTTTTATTTAAATAAACATCATATTTGGGCATTTTTACATGTTAAAACCAAAATTCGATTATTTTCAAACCATCATATTTTCATCTTCATTCAGGGGCAAAATGGTCATTTGTGTGCATGTGTTAGTTTAAGAATTTTTACTTGGACAATTTTTATGATTTTTATAGGATATTTTGGTGCTTTTGGAAGTGAGATTCATAATGATATATGCATGCACAAGGAAATACAAAGGAATGAAGAGGAAATAATTCAAGTTCAAGATCATGGAGGACCCCACCCACTTACCTAAATGTACAATTATGAGCTAATGGACAACTAAGTGAAGGTTAAAGCTTCATGCACAACAAATGATGGATTAATTAATGGCTAATGGTTACTTGGTGGCCACACTTCCTAAAGGGCATTTTGGGAAGCACCCTAAAAATGGAATTAGGGTTTTATGCATGTTTAAATAGCCCACTTGTGTACATGAAAAGGGCATCTACTCTTTCATTTTACTTAGGAAATTAAGAGATCAAATTGTAAGCTCAATGTTCTATGAAATAAAAATGGCTTCCAAGCCTCTTTCTTCTCTCTTTTCTACATGCTATTCTTTGTTTTATTGTTAATGTTTATTTCTATGCTCTCTTTCCTATAATGTTCATAGCTTAGATTTACATTTATGCAAGTAGTTTAGCTTTAATTTTTATGCAATTAGTTACTAGTTAATCTCTCTTTGTTCCTTTGCTTAGTTTTCATTTCTTTGTTCTTTCATGTTGAAATTTACAAGTGTTGCTTCAATGCCACAAATGAGTAGCTAAACCCTTCAATTTAGGGGTAATGAAGCTCTCAAATATTATGTAATTTCAACATTTCTATGATTTATGATCTCTTTGTCTATGCTTCATGAAAGTAAATTTTGATGCAAGTTTATACAAGTGGGTTTGATAGCTTATGTTGCTTTTGCAAATGAGCTATTCTTATTCAACATAAACACAAGTTGCATCATCATTTGCTAATCCATTTTTGACTTTGAAATGAAAGTAAAAATGAAATTTGATGATCTATATTACTAGTTACAATAGTAAATAGATCATACTTAAAATAACTTTTGCTTTGGCTTCATTTTCATGAGAATTATAAGTGGTATAATTGTTGTATTATAGTTTGATGGTTTGAGTTATGTTGATTAATAACAAAAACAAACCATACTTATGATAAATGCAACACTTATTTCACTTAATATCAAAGTTAGAGATCATAAATTCTATGTTTGTTGATTTACAAACATATTAGAGTGGATTTGCCTCTAAATTGTTTTCTAGTCTAATTGTTTTTAAATCACATTTTAATTCTGGTTTTAGCTTTATTTTTAGTTAACAATTCCTCCTCCATTTGGTCTAATTTGATTGAATAGATTTTTAAACTCTAACAATTCCCTGCGGATCGACCCGTATTCGCCACGTACTACGATAGTACGCCGTGCGCTTGCGTTAAATTTTAATTTAAATTCATTCGACGGTTTTCTAAACCGATAGAATTTCCGTCGACGAAAAAGATGGAACCGAGAGCGATGATTTGGAAGATTTCAGTCTTGACCAGAATGGGAGGTTGAGAAAGAAAGGGAGATTATGTGTTCTGAGTGTAGGAAACATAAGGAAAGAAGTCTTGGAGGAATTCCATCGTTCGAAGTTCTCTATTCATCCAGGAGGAACTAAGATGTATCAGAATATGAAGAGGAGTTTCTTCTAGGAAGGTATGAAGCGGGATATTGGTTTATGGGTAAAGCAGTGCTTGAATTGCCAACAGGCAAAGGCTGAACACCAGAAGCCGAGCGGGTTGCTTCATCCATTGGATGTTCCGGTATGGAAATTGGATTCTATTTCCATGGATTTCATTGACGGGTTGCCAAGGTCGAACAAAGAAATGATAGTATATGGGTCATAGTGGACAGATTGACCAAGAGTGCCCATTTTGTTCCCGTTAAGTCAACTAGAACAACACCCGTTTTAGTGAAGTTGTTTGTGAAGAATGTAGTTAGAATGCATGGGGTTCCTAGTAGTACTGTTAGTGATAGAGATTCCTTAGTCACTAGCGAGTTCAGGAAGAGTCTGTAGGAAGTTTTGGGGACCAAGCTCAAGATGAGTACCGCTTACCATCCGTAGACAGATGGGAAAACAGAAAGAGTTAACAAAGTCTTGGAAGATTTGTTAAGAGCTTGTGTTCAAGATTTCGAGGGATCATGGGAATACCATCTGGATTTAGTCGAGTTTTCGTATAACAACAGCTATCAGACTAGTATTGGGATGACACCATTTGAAGCTTTGTATGGAAGGCCATGCAAATCTCCCGTACGTTGGTTAGAGACTGGGGATAGGTTAGTTCTTGGTCCAGATTTGGTCAAAGAAGATGTAGAATAGATTGAGGTAATTCGAGCTAGAATAAAGGAGGCTCAATCTAGGTAGAAGAGTTATGAAGATAAGAGATGGAAAGATTTAGTTTTTTCAGTTGGAGATTAGGTTTTTGTCTAAGGATCACCGATGAAGGATGTGATTAGATTTGGGAAATCAGGAAAGTTAGCACCAATATTCGTTGGACATTTTCCTATTGTTGGGAGGATCGGGAAATTGGCATATAGAGTTGAGTTAGCGAGAAGTTTGGAAGGAGTCCATGATGTTTTTCATGTTTCATCTCAGAAAGTGTGTTAGAGACCCGAAGACTACTAGTGCACCGACTGTGCTAGATGACTTAGTAGTGGAACCGGATTTGACTATAGTGAGGAAGCCTGTTCGTATTGTTGTGAGAGATGAGAAGAGGCTAAGAACCAAGATGGTCAGATTAGTCAAATTTCAATGGAACGACGATGGCAGGGACTGTACTTGGGAGATTAAGAGCAGGATTAGAGGTACTTATCCTGACTTGTTTGATGGTATGTTTTACTTCTTTGATTGATTTGTTGTGTACCTTATCGTAATTTCGAGGGCAAAATTCTTTAAGGAGGGGAGTTTGTAACACCCCGTATTTTGGTAACATTATTTAGGATATTTAATTAGTTAAATTAAATAAAATAATGTGTTGATTAGGGGATTGAGATTTGATCTAATTAAAGGATAGTCGTACCATTTAACCTATGAATTAAAATAAGAGTTAAATTAAAATAGAGGAGGGGTAAAATAGGAAAGAGCCATTCCTATATCCCTTAAACTTGGTCGTGTATCCTCCTATACACGTTCATTTCATTTTCTCAAATTTTTAAACCTTAAGGCCGACCACCATTAACAAGAGAAAGAAGAAGAAGATTAAGAAAAGCTAAGGAAGAAGCTAATTCAAATCAAATCCATTTACATCTCAATCTCTTTAATCTCTAAAGCTAAGGTGAATAATGTTTACATCTCATATTTATTTGTTTTCGGTTTTAAGATGAAATCCGAAATATTTTGCATTGATTTGCCATGTTTTTGAATGATGGAATGATTATATATACTTGTTGATGATTTATGGTTGTTCATATAGATTTTATGACATTTTTTGATATGAAAACCCTATTAAATGACATCCAAATGCCTTGCGAATTTTATATAGACCAGAAATATTATTTTGGAGGTGGGTTTCATCAAATTTCGAGACTGTGCCCCGGAAGGCTATTTTTATATGTTAATTCAAACGAGATATTTTTAAAATTTTATTTACCTTTATTCTTGTAAATATAAATTTAATAAGCTTTGAAATTATTTTTATCAAGCTAAAAACCCAAGATTCAATTATTTAAGCAAATTCCAATTATTAAATTATCCAATAAATCATTATATTTGAGATTCAAGTTAAAAATTAACTTTTAAATATTTTTTAAATCAATTAAATATTCCAATTTCAAATAACCAAAATTCTAGATTGTTACAGAAAATAACAACATAAATTATACTTACATACATGATTGATTATCAACTATATACATCATCAATGTAATTGTAAGTCGTCAGATGTGCACTAATCACTCCACAATAGTAACACAACATCAATCATCAAATGTGTACTGATTGACTCAATATTAGTAACACAACCTCAATTATCAATATGTACTAACCCACTCAATATCGGTAACACAACATCAATCACCAAATAATCATAATCGACTACCCATCATTTAGTAGTAAAAATGATAAAATATCGCATCTACATCCTAATGCGATTCCATCATCACAAAACAAATGTTTGTGATAATTCAAATGAATAATTGACTACATAATACATCCGTCCAAAACATTATATTTACAACCATTGTTATTCTCTTACGAATAAAATTATTTTATTATTATTTATTATAAAATCACCTTTATTTATATCTATCGAAACAATAATAATCTTTTCTAAAATAATAATACATCTTAAACCGCTTAAATACTTTCCAAAATTAAATTATTGCTAACTATTCCAAAATTAATAATATTCTAAATCACCGAAGCACCTTTTTATTTCTAGTTATCTCAAAATAGTAATTATATTATCCAAAAACACTTTTGGACAACATTTCTATATTATTATCCAAAAACTACCTTTTTATTTTATTATTCAAATAATAATATTTTCTACCATAAATACCGCAAAACCAATCACTTTGTCATTTACACAGACCAATATACTTTTCACTGAAATGCATATATTATTATTTGAGAAATTTATCTAATTTTATAAATAGTAATAAACTTCTCAATCTCAATTTAAAATGTAATTTTAGTTATTATTTATGAATTTTCTCTGAAATTCATACATAATAATCTTATTAAATTTCATATTTTAATTTCAGCAAAATTTGTTAAATCATTATTATTGTAACACCCCATATTTTGGTAACATTATTTAGGATATTTAATTAGTTAAATAAAATAAAATAATGTGTTGATTAGGGGATTGAGATTTGATTTAATTAAAGGATAGCCGTGTCATTTAACCTATGAATTAAATTAAGAGTTAAATTGAAATAGAGGAGAGGTAAAATAGAAAAGAGCCATTCCTACATCCCTTAAACTTGGCCGTGTATTCTCCTATACACGTTCATTTCATTTTCTCAAATTTTTGAAACCTTAAGGCCAACCACCATTAAGAAGAGAAAGAAGAAGAAGATTAAGAAAAGCTAAGGAAGAAGCTAATTCAAATCAAATCCATTCACATCTCAATCTCTTTAATCTCTAAAGCTAAGGTGAATAATGTTTACATCTCATATTTATTTGTTTTTGGTTTTAAGATGAAATCTTAAATATTTTGCATTGATTTGCCATGTTTTTGAATGATGGAATGATTATATATACTTGTTGATGATTTATGGTTTTTCATATAGATTTTATGATATGTTTTGATATGAAAACCCTATTAAATTACATCCAAACGCCTAGCGAATTTGTATATAGACCAAAAATATTATTTTGGAGGTGGGTTTCAATTTTCAGAATTTTCTGATTTTTTGTGGAATTTATGTGAATTTTCTAGTAAAGAAAATGTTAATTTGGGTTAATAATTATTTACGGTTAAATAATAAAAGGTTTGGGTCTAAAATTTTTATATGTTGGAAAACATATTAAAAGAGATTTTCTGGAATTTTTGTAGAATTTTCATAAGTGTTTTAATGAGTATATAAAATTATTTAAGGTATGGGACTTAAATGTTTTATATATTTATAAAAGGAGAAGATGCTTTTTGCAAATAATTCAAATAGTTAGTTCTGAAAATTGCAGCACTTTTTAGTGGTAAAGAAAAGAGGCAGCCAATCAAAATTTGACACGTAAAGCAGGTTAGGTGAAAAGAACTATTTGCTACATGCTTATTACGGTTTTGTTGCTTTCACCACTTGCTTCAGCCTTAGTTGGCTTTCGACCAAGTCCCTCTGCCTTCATCACCATCAAAACCAATGTGCACGGTATCAATATATTGGTACGTAGAAAATTGGGTAGAAGGCGAAAAGCATGAGGTCGAAACCATGGGTTCCGAAGGGATCGAAGCACCACTTTGCTTTTGAGTTAAAAATGCGCATGCTTGCTTTCGACTAAATGGATTTCGACCGAGTAGCTTTCGACTTGGTTAGCTTTCGACTAGGTCAAATGGATTTATGGGAATGGTTTCGATTGGGTTGCGCCTTTTTTTTTAAACAACATCTTTTGACTAAGTCGAAACCTTTTGCTGCCGCCTTTTTACCTTTTGACCCAGATGGTTTCGAAGGGGTTGCTTTGTTTTTAAAACATGGCCACTTCTCCAATGCTTTCGAAGGGATGGTTTCAACACCATCACTTCTTTACTTAGGAAATGGCTTCAAAACAGATGCTTTCGAATTAAATGTTTTAAAGACCTTTTTCTATGATTGAAGTAAAACCCAAATGGTTTCGAAATAGATAGTTTTAAATGGTTTCGAAATAGATGCTTTCGACTTTAATGTGTTTCTGACCTTTTTGCTCTACTTGAAGGCATAATCCAAAGGGTCTCGATTGAAACAGTTTTCAAAGGTTTCGAAGGGGTAATTTTTTGAATGATTTCAAAAGATTTCCACATGTTTTAAATTGAACCCAAAGGCTTTCAAAAGGTTAAGTATTTTAATCCTAGCCGTTGCCACAGGCTTCCAAACGCCCTGATTCCACCGCCATTGAACTCCCCAGCCTGCCACAGACCTTCCCTAGTTAACCTCACCACCTGCGATGCCCAAAAACTATGTCGCCATCACCTATAGAGGAAACCCTAATTTAATTGTTGCAGCCACTACAGTTTCGGCCGTGCTGCACCACCACCATTTTCCTTGGCTTGCCAAGACATGCACCCATACCAGCGCCACCCCATAACCCTGTCATCGTCTCCTTGGTCAAACCCGACCCATTAAGGGTTTGATCGGGTTTCCTATCCAATTCGAGCATCATCTCAAAAATGAACACCACTCGTCAACTCCATTCGTGGAGAGCTTCGTAATGATATATAGAGAAACGTAATGGAAGAACTCCGTACTAACTGAGACATTTTCCGTTTTCGATCGTTGATGGAATAATATCCAGAGCTGGCCCAATGACATTTAATGCCCTAGACGAGCTTTATTTTCTCATTTCTTTTTACCTTATTTCTTAAAAGAGAATGATAATTTCAAATGTAGGAATAAAATGAAATTTTTTAATGTAGAAACAATATGAAAACTCTTTCATATTTAGAACGATAATTACAAAATATTAGTATACTAAGCCATTTAGAGTACACATCAAAAACCAAATGTCAACATGATATCATAGCATACTAATGCAATTAACGGAAACAACTCCTTCTCGCATTTTTTGAAGCAAACTCGTCTATTATCTCTTCATAGTTAAGCATATCCAAGTACTCATTTTCAATTGAAATCATAGATAATCTTTTTAACCTTTCTTGCGACATAGTAGTCCAAAGATATGTTTTAGTCAATTTCAATTTTGAGAAACTTCTTTCCGCCGAAGCAACCATTACCGGAATAGTCAACAAAATTCGATAAGCAAACCAAACATTCAAAAATCCACTTACATCTCGTTAAGACCTCAAAAAATTTAAAATAGCAATAGATTTAGTTACTTTCGATGGTAGAATCCTTTTTAATTGTCGAAGCTCGTAGAATAATTCTTTACCACAAATATCTTTCTCTTCGTTATGTTCCAAAGAACCTTCTAATTTCATGTGATGGTTCTTCAACTCGCCATCGTTGATATTTTTAAACTTCAAATTTAACAAGAAACCAAAAGTTCCTTCATAAAGCTTAAATTGCTCAAACCAGTCTCTAAGTGAAGTTAAAGTTTGATCTATTATATGAAGAAAATAAGTAACTTGAAAATTATCTTCGGGAGATTGCATATCATTATTCTCTTCGATATCTTCATAAAATTGTTTTTTTCTACGCACAACTCTCTTTTCCAAAAAGATTGGATCAATACCGACTTCAATTGCAATTTCTTTAGCTTTATTCATCATGGTTTCAAATCCATCTTCTCAAGTTTTTAAAAAAATGCTACAAGCTTCTTAATATTTGTAATTGCATCTTCGATATCCATTTCCTCTTGTTGAAGTATTTTACTTACTCGATTGATATTGTCTAATATTGTGTACCAAATACAAAAACTAATCAAGAATTCAAAATTTTCCAAAGCATTTTGGCATAATCCTTTAGCCTCCATCATCACAACATCATCTTTGGAATTATTTGCAATATCAATTAAAGTGTAACGACTCGGAATTTTCGATCGTGAAAATTCCAGATAGTTAGCAAAAGAAGAAAGAGATAGAAGAAAAAGGAACAGAAACACAGCACTGATTCTCACAAATCGCAGCAGATCAAAATATAATATCAAATAATAGTAGTATACAAAAGAATACCTGTATCTGTCAATTATATTTTAATACATTAGAGTTACACACATACACAAACACTGGACATATACAAATCAACATGTCTCAGATAAACAGAAATATATCATAGTGGAAACACTCCATACGTTCCTGCCATCTAGCTCACCTCCTGAGCTCCAGAACGTCCTTACCTGAAAATCTGTAATACTCGATCTGACCCGAGCATTACATCAAAGTAACACCCGAGTCAGGCTGGAAAACCAGCGTGAGTAAACCCATATAATATGAAATACCAAGCTATATAACTTAAGTGAATTATCAGGGTAACTCGTACTTTTCTACGAGTTCTTATAGTCAAACATTTATCACTCACGACACTTTCAGGTTAAATGTCCATGTTACTCAATTCATTCCATTCCAGCCTGTATAATTTCACATACCCAATTTATAAAGAATTTAGTTTACAAATCGAAGTGGTTTCGGGTATTACTTATATCCGACCCCGGTCTCATCGAATCCCAAGTCATCTTAACCCAAGTTATTCAAGTGAAATACAATTCAAAATTTAAATACAGGGCGTCACCTTTACGCAGTAATTCCTCATCGATAGATACCCACATTATCACCGTTTAAACCAAACATATCATATCACATAACATCACAAATCACATATCAGAGATATCAACTAATCTAAAGCATACAATATCATTTAATCATTCATAAGCAAGATTTATTTGGCCACACCATTCTTAATTAATAAATTAAATTATTAACTACTTCAATCACTTTTAATCCTGCTTACTTAACATTAAACCAATTAATTAATCATCCTCAAATTATCATCTTTAATTACATTAAGTAATTAGCCTTTAATTAATTACCCAAATAAATAAATCTTCCACCATTCACATTAATTAATCCTTAATTACTCTCATAAATTAATTAACAATAATTTATTACATTGGTCCTTAATTAGTTACTCTAATTAATTATTCTATAATCACTTATAGGGATTAATTATCCTTTAATTAATCACATTAATTAACTAACCCTTTAATTAATTTTCTTAATTAATCAATCCTTTAATTAATTTCACTAAGTAATTAATCCTTAGTTACTTCCATTAAGTAATTCCCTTTAATTACTTACATTAAGTAATTATCATCTAATAAATCACATTTATTAATTATCCATTAATTATCCACCTTAATAAATGGCATTAGGTAATCATTCTCTAATTACTTTCATTAATTAATTATCATTACTTAATTCCATTAAGTAACTAACCTTAAATAAATTAATCATCTTTAAATTAATTACCTTAATTAATTAATCTCATTAATAAATCAATCCTTTAAATTGATTACATATATTAATTATCCTTTACTAAATTACATCATTTGTTTTTGAAACTTGTTTAACAAATTTACTTTTACTTTAAACCTGCATTCCTTGTTTATACAATTTCCTGGTCGCGTTTCTTTTTAAACTTTAAGATCTGGTATAGATTTTACTTAAAATTTTCAAACGCCTGATAACATAAAAACCGGAAACAAACAAACAAGCTCGAACCTCCCCACACAACTTCCCGACAAAAACTCGAGCCAAACCCCTCTTTACTCATGCACGAACTAGAGACTACCCTCCTTCTCCAATCCCTGAAATCAACAGACACGAGAATAACCCCGTGTACGTGCACACGCGACCAGTCCCCCTCCCACCGTTTCTCCGACCATCCACAAGTCGACGATCTGCCCCTGAGTCGACTCGACCACCCAGGACGACGAACTACTCGTAAATTCAAAATCGGACGAAAGAACCACAGTAGGCTCTTGAACCCATCGCCAAGATCCACCACTCATCGCCATCTCCGACCACCGGAGACCCCGGTCTCTTGCCTGGACCTTCGCCTGACCTCCATCCCCCTTTTCCTCCACCACCGGTCCACCTCGACGCTATCACGTCGCCGCGCACACCCAGTAAACAACTCCGATCAAAACACAACCTAAAACACTAAATCGACGCCATTCGTTCACCATGACAAGCTTGAACTCCGGCGAATAAATTTCCCATGACCATCCACATACCAGCCATCTCCAGACGCAGGCTTGACGAACAGTTCGTCGCCGTTCGTCGGCACTTGGTAAAAATGTAAAATCCGATCAACTAGTAATTCCAAACAAATTCCAAGCTTAAAAATCATGGTATCTATATAAAAATTTATGATTTTTCTATACGAATGAGATTATGAAGTCCAAACACAAATTCGTGTTCATCGATTTTTCTGATTAAGTGGAATTTCACTGTTAATTTTTAAATTTCCGAAATAATTCCTAAATAATTCCTCTTAAAACAATTTTTAACAATGAAATTACCTTCTTACAAATATTTTTCATTTATAAATCATAGCCTAAAATTAATTGGAGAAGAAGAAATTGATTTTTAAACATATGGTAACCTGTGATACTAAATAGAGAGATGTTTCTGGGTATACACAGACATGCACATCATATATACACATATCTACATAAACATGCAGGCCTACTTATTATCTAATAAACCCTTTAATATCGAACTTCCAGTATTCATTACGAACATCAGATATATATAAACAAATTCAAGCTTTTGGTGAGTTAGTTTACTCACCTTGTAATGTTTGAACAGAGGAATTAGAGAACCAGGGGTTTGAAGTTTGAAAACTAGAAGCTGCTAGCTTACTTCAGGTTGATCTTTGTTGAGTTTGGATAAAATTTAATTTTAGCTGAATTTGAATCTGCAACTTGATCTTTACTTCAGTTTTGAAATGCAAGAGTTGTTTGGTTTTAGTTTTATACCTTTTTTTTTCTTGAGAGCAATGTGATAAGCTCGGCTACAAATATATAAAATGGAAATTAAGTGTGTAGAGTAAGCTATCATATGTACAGGCTACTCACACAATTATTTATCTATTTTATTTTTTCTCTTTTGGTCAGCAATTTCTTGGTATGATTTGAAGTTTTTGGGGCTGATATGATATATGTATGCTTGAACATTAAATGTTTGGCCTTGATAAAAAAATGTCTGCTCGAGTTGACTTTTTACCTCCCTTTTTGTTTACAAACATTTCCATATGAGTTTTATATATGTATATGTATCTTTTTGTGTACATGCTTATATACTTCCATATTTACAATTGCTATATGTATTTTAGCTCATGTATATGAAGCTTTTACACGTGCATACCTATATATATTTTACATCCTATATGTACTATTTTTCATACATATACTCGTTTACATCTACTTACATGTGTTTGCTATCATATACATACACTTACATTCCTATATACTTACTTATGTATATTTTGTCCTAATATGTATATATATTCACATTTATACTCCCATATATTTTACTTCACATAGGCATATATATACATTCATATACTTGTATATGTATATATTTTCAACATCATAAAGCTTATATATGTTTGTATATATATATTTGGGTGTTTATCTTAGTTTTTTTTTAAATGGTGGAGTTTATATATTTATACATAAGACTACAATATTCATCATATCCAGAAATTTATACCCCAATATCCAAAATAGCTTTTAAATCGATATATATATATATATATATATATATATTCCAGATATCTTTATGTTTGTACCAAAATTGGGCACAACACTCTTCGTAAGTTTTTGAAGAGATAATAATGAAGAAAATAAATTGAAAATGAAGATTATCTAACAAAAACTCCAATAAACAGAATGGTAAATACGCAGACAACAATTTAGAGTGGTTCGGCGTATCGCCTACGTCCACTATGAAGTTTTGATGATTTTATTGATTCTCTTTCAATGATTACAAGTGATTGTAGCGAACAACAGTGAATTACAGTTTGGAATTCGAATTCAACAGTAAGAATAAGTTGCAAATCTCGATCCGGCAGAGTCTGGGCGCTTGAGAATCAAAAGATCCTCTTTCCGTAGGCTCCGAGGCTCTATTTATAGGCATAAGAGGCTGAGATTCCGCCCAAACTTCAGGAGACTCGTTCTAGCACGTGAGGGGGCCCACACGACCCACCTCAGAAAGTTTTGACTCGATATGCGATCGATAGGAATTCATTTCGTATCGATCAAGATGATGTCCAATCGAGCTGAAATTTGGCAGAGACATTCCTTAGTGTGTACGCAAGCTCCTGTGAAAATTTTATATCATTGGGATCGGTGGATCTCGAGATATGATCGATACGAGTTGAGATTTCTCGGATGGCTGTTTGGTTCGACTCCATAGCTTCAAATCGATCCCCTCATATCGATGATTGCACGTGCTTCTGAGATGATGTGGCGTGCGTGTTTTGAACCGATCCACCTTTTTCTCCGGTTTGACCGTGCCGCATCCATGGATCTCGCCTCGTTTGCATCGATGGCCGTTGTGCCAAACCAGGTCCATTTAACATGATCGACACGAACGAGCCCTTGGGCATGGATTCGAACAGGAGCCTCTAATGGTTATGAAGCAGGGTCATCCGATGGATACGAAATCAATCGCCTGATGGATTCGAACTGGATGGTTGCGAACGATTGTGAGCTATTGGATTCGAGACAGATGGATACGAGGGTATTGCAACCCTGATCGATACGAAGATGATGGATTCGATCAGAGGCTCAACTATGGATACGAGTCATGCCTGGTTGGATGGGTACGAATACTGATGGCTCGAACGATACGAACCAAGGGGAACTGATCGATGCGAAGTGGGCGATGGATGCGGACCGGATCGAGTCGAACTGTGGCATGCTGATGGATACGAAAACGAGGTTGTTTCCTCTGATTTGAATCGATCATACCTCGAGCATACGAACTCGGATTGACTCGAAACTTGGAATGCAGGCTTCCATGGCTTAGCTCGTCATGTCTTGTCAGTTGTAGCTTGATCCGGACTTGGACAAAATTCATCGATATCCATAACGAACCAGTTCCTTGGTATCTCGGCCTTGCCAAAAGGCGGGATAACATTTGCCCCCCAAAGTACGTCTTGTGGGAACATGACGTGCTTTGAAAAGCTGCAGTCTTCATTCTGAACAACCATTGCTCTTTGGTCGAAGGTTGTAATCTTGCGTTGCCATGACGGATTGTTGCATGATAGTGCTCAGCTGTTTGTCGCTGTAATAATCTTTATTGAATGAATATCCAATCCCTGTTAATGCTGCAAATTGGATGTTGTTTTGACATACATGTATACATGTTGATCCAACTCTCGTTAACGTTGCACGCTCACGAGTCATTGTTAGTTTTCTTGCATCGAATTTCGTATCGATCCTCTCCTGAACCGATGTGAAATTTGAGTTGCAACAACGACCGACAGTTGTTTAAGAAGTTCCTTCGTACCGATCCTCTCCTGAATCGATACGAAAGGTTGAAAGGCTGACTTCACATCGATAAATGGAGGATTTGGAACCAGCAAAATGCTCGTTCGTATCGATGCTACTGTTTAAGATATGATGGATACGAAATCGCCGTTCGTATCGACATGCAGTGGATGGTGTTGTGAACTTGTTAATGTGATCAAGGGCTTCGAGTCGATGTGCTCACTGTCCGTTTCGAATCGATGGGAACTTTAGTCAGATGGATACAAACAAGGGGTTCGACTCGACTCGTGGGTCGACCGGTTGCGACTGATCACCTGGACTGGGAGGCGAATCGACCCGGTTTCACCCTAGGCCCCATATAAATACCCGGGACTTCGCCATTGTCCAATTTTTTACTTTCTACTTTTTACTGTTGCCTTTTGTCTCTACTTTCGTATCGATCTACGAACTCGAGAGGAAAACTGTTCTAGCCTTCGAATCGATTCAATCCTTCGAACCTAAACATTAAACTCAGGTAATTAATAGATTAAACCATGCCAAGAACGATGAAACTCGACATCTCCGCCATCCTTTTTGGGCGGTATGATCAATTTTGATGGGTTTAAGATCTGGATGAATCTGAGTAAGATGGAGCATGGCCATGGAGTTAAGGCTTCTTGGGGAAGAAGGAGTTGTGGAACTCTACCACCGTTTTATGTCGATATGGAATAGGAGAGTTCGAATCGAGCCAGATTGCATGACTTCGTATCGATGCCCGTATCGGTTGAAAAGTTAAGTGGGATGAAGAGGTTCGCATCGATCGAGGATGGTTGGAGCTCGTATCGATCTAGAATGATCGATGCAAGTACTTGGCCCGTATGATCGATACGAAGTTCTGACTCCCACGATCGATACGAAGACCAGGAGATCGATCGATGCAAAATCAGCAGTTTTAGATCGATGCGAGACCTATGGATCTGGTCGATACGAAGTTGTTAACCCTTGGTCGATATGAAGTAAGCTTTCCTGATCGATCCAAAATACGCTCCTTCGATCGATACGAAATGCATCGAGTCAACCTTGATCGATACGAAAGTATCGATTCGAACGTGGTAGATACGAAAAAATGTTGCATCTCTGACTCGATCGGAACTGCGACCGATTCCGAGCTAAAATTTGACGAACTTTGTGAACTGTTGCATATCCTGATACTTGACTCCTACAAGCTTCTGCCTCGCATAATCGAACTTGACCATAGGACTGCACATTTGACTGCCTTTTGAAGCTCATAGACGGAACTATAACCTAACAAAAAAATAATGGACTTAAATTTGAATCAATCGTTAGCATCTAGATGGCACGGTTGTGACGGTCAGCGATGACGGTCATTTCCGGTCTGATTTTCAGAGTTTTGTCGTTCACACATTTTGGTTTATTTCGTAGAATTTTCTCAAGTAATGCACAGCACTGCACTGTACAACACATTCATACACTTTACACTGGGGAATGCACGGGCTTTTTATCGTCTAATGATGATTTCTCGTGAGTTAGCTAGTTATGGAACCATCAAGTTCGCAGCAGCAAGAAACTCAGAGTTTAACCCCTCCCAGACTTGAAATACCGGACATCGAGGCCGAAGTCATCGGTCCAGCCCCGGACGAATTGCCTGATGCGTCCTTCATTAATAGTCCACCTGACTCTGTTCCGTCCAATATTTCTGAAGATATGCTAGGGAGAATATGCTTAAGGCATGGTCTGTCGATGGACGACGTATTATTGCCGGGGTCAAATGACAGACCACATAATCCCTCGGAGGGATATACTGCATTTAATCGCCATGCGTGCGCAGCCGGGACACTTCCTCCGTTCAACGAATATATAAGAGAAGTGTTGGCTTATCTAGGGATCGCCCCATCTCAGCTACACCCGAATGGATATGCTTCGCTCAATAGCTTGTTCATTGCATTTATGGAATACCTCTGTCGACCTCCTCGCATGACCGATATAAGATATTTGTTTAACTTCAAAAGTCGAACTGACAGTCCATCTTTCACATTCCTGGAGTCTGTAAGAAATTGCCAAGTAGTCACAGGGTCTTGGACTAGACTGAGCTACTTCAAGACGGAGTGGTTCTACGTTCGATGTCCTCCAGGATTCGCCAGGCGATGGTTATTCAAACGTGAGTGTTATCAATTTCCCAAGTAGTTGATAAGGTAATTATGAACGAAATCGAACTCACATTTCTTTTTCTTTTTCAGCAATAATCCAGCGACCCGAAGGTGGTTATTATAAAGAGATAATTCGGGTTCTCCAAGAAATTCCAAGTGAAGAGAGGAATATCGAACTGCTGTTGACGGACCGGAATCTCAGAATTCTTGGGTTGATCGGGCGGAGACAAAGTATAAGGCTGGATGGCGCGTTAAGGACCGTCTCAAGAGAAAAAGTCAAACGGAAGAAGCCCAGAGTCGTTATGATTGAGGAGGCTGACTCCGAAAGAATTCACACCAATGAAGAACCATTGGTCGGGCCTGCTGATGTTACCCCGGATTCTGAAGAAAAGAGAAAAGGCAAGGCAGTTGCTTTTAAACAATCTAAATCTGGGAGGTGGAAGTCTGTGGTCACAAACCGACCCCTTTCTAGAGTTAAAATCTCGGAGGCATCCCCCCTACGGGCGGAAAATCCCTTCGAAGGGCTCGCTGACCTCCCAATTCCGGACCTCACGTCCACACAGCATGATGTCGAATTGGATGAACTGCAACGTACTCTTGACGTTAGCGAGCCTCTTTCTACCAGTGTGGTCGACACTTCTGGTTGGTCTGGGGGGTTACACATCCATACACTCTTCACAGCACTACACAATCTTTGACCGCAAACTGTATACCATACATGGTTACTAATCCTCCTTATTTTACTTTACAGGTACGATGTCTGGTCGAGGCTCAGTGCTTGGTAGTTTGCGCAGCAAGCGCCGATCTTCATCATCTTATGAACCACGCAGGAGAGAGGGAGATAGAGATTATGAACCAGGGTACTCCGGTCAGGAGCGGTCTGACAGAGATAGGGGATATGTACGCCGGTCTCGATCCCGCTCTCCTCCTCCTAGGACCTCTGTACCACCCTCAGTTCTAGTTACAGTTCCTCCTGAAACTTCACGGCACAAGCCATCCTCTCATGTTCCTAGATCTGACCCTCAACGTGGAACTGAGATAGCCGCCCCCTCGACTACTACATAGTCATGACTGATTCGACCGGGGAAGGAGCAGCCAAGCTCGCACAAATGAGGAAGGAATTCCCCGACATTTGCTTTGACGGTTACGTCTTTCCCCCACATTTGAAGAGAATTCCGCCAACCACCGAAAATACTATTCATGATTATGTTGCAGACATATTATTTCAGTATAAGGAGTGGGCGAGGGCCGCGAGGAAAGCATCGAAAGTGGCATTTGATCGGGTCGCCGCTATTGAAAAGCTGGAAAAGGAGTTGGGTCAAAAAGACAGAATTATTAAGGTGCTCAATGCCGAGGCCGAGTCTTCCCGTAAATCTGAAATGGAAGCTCTCAAAAAGGCCGATGATGCAAACTCGGCCATGAATAGAATGAAACAAGAGCACTATACTGCGATGGAAGACATGGGTCATAGGAACACCACCATCACTGCTGAGAGAGACGCAGCCCTCAAAGAGCTCAATGAGCTTAAATCTAAGTTCTCCGAAATTGCGAGGGAAAAAGATGCGGTCAACATCTCCGCGCAAGAAGCCTGTGATCAGGCGGTGGTGCTTCAGAAGGAGAGGGATGCGGCTATGGAAAAAGTCCACAAAGTCGAAGCCGGGGTTGACGAGAAGGTCCGACTGGCGGAAGTCAGGGTTGAGGCTGAGGTAGAGGAGCTCCTTGTCACTTACAACGCCAACGTGTTAAGGCATAGAGATCTGACCTGGCTCGATGATTACCCAACACATCTCTACAATGCCTGGAACTTGCTGATTGAGGATGAGAAATCAGGGCATCCTGATGAAGCCTTTGACGAGTTTGAGCTGGAGAACCGTATACTTAACGATGACGAAAAGAAGGTTCTTCACGGCTCCGTAATTTCTCATGAAAAGGAGAGGCTTGGTACTCAGTCCCAAGAAGTTGGAGAAGGCTCTAGTGTTGAGCATCATATTACGAGTTCCAAGATTGTTATGCCACCTCAGTCTAAGCCGACTTCAATGATCGACTCTCAGCCTATACCAGCTTATGACCCGGAATAGCCACATCTATCTCTTATAAGGGAGCACCCTTCTGAAGTCGTTCAGCTGACCTTGAGCCAAACTGAGGAAGGTACTCTGCACTAATCTCTTGTACGTTCGGACTGATGAACTTGTATAGAAGTGTATACTAACAAATGCTTCTTTTCCCTGATCAGTGACCGTAGTTGTACTGACAACGCTTCCTGCAATCCAGGAATCATGCCAAGCGCAGGAGGCCATCATCTCTGAGGTGACCTCTGTTGTGATGGTTATGCCTGTCGAAGTAGCGCAGGGGAGCTCAATCTCTTTTGACGAACAGATGATAAACGAGCTTCTTGGACGACAGACTGACCCCTTCGCGGACTTACCATTCGGTCCGGGTGGATTTTCATCTACCCCTGATACTTCGACACAGACCACCACGACACATAGTGAAGCCCGAGCCTTTCGAGAAGTAAACATACTGGCTGAAATTGATGCCGAGATGGAAGCAGCGGCACATGGTGGCAGCTCAGAGGGCGGAGCAGTAGCGCATGGCCCTACACCACTTATGATGGTATCTTATGGGGGCACGCTTGTCGATACTAGTGAGCCAATCCCGCTTCCGGCTATAGATCCCGTTCCTCTGACTCCTCCCGCGGGAAGCATCCCCTTAGGCTCCAGTTCGGAGGAGGATGTCGACATCATGCTTCCGTCTGAGGATAGCCCGTCTAAAGAAAAGGGCTCAAAACGGAAGATCACTAGTGGCTCCAGTAGCTCCTCGAAGAAGAAGAAGCCAAGGAAAAAGAAAGAGTAGATAGACTTTTTAGGCACATGTTTCCTTTTGCAGTTAGGAATTTTTTCATCTTTTTTCTTTCATAGGCCGTGTATAGATGCGGGTTCGGCCCCTGCTAGTAGGAATTTTTTGGAAGGGCTGGTGTATGAGCCATCGCTCTTGATTAGCTGAAATAAAGTTTTGTCTTTTTGTTTCAACTTTCATTCCTTTTATGCTTAAATGTTGCAATGTTTGAACCTCAGTTCTGTGTACTTGCATTATTTTAACTCTTAAGCATAGCTTGTTTTATCTGCCAAGTCTGAAAATTACGAACTTAAGTTGTAATTGGAGATTGAGTCGGACTTGAATGTTATACCGTTTCGGGTAGTGATTAACACTTGAATCTGCCCCCAGTTTCGGGGTTAAGTTATAATGATCAGCTTGCGATCGAAATAAGTGAGGATCGAGCGGTCGAACTACACTTGCTTCTTTATGAATCGTTTCATCCACACTCTGGGGGTTTGCACTTGCATTCTTGCAGTCAGTCATAGCTGTCGAATGCTTTCAAGTATTAGTCTGCACTCTAGGGACACAAGTCATCTTGTGAGCGGTTGTTCACACTCTGGGAACTTAAGGTTGACGTTAATACTCCAACCCATATTCTGGGAAATTTGGAGTTAGCGTTCACATTCCAACTCGCACTCCAGGAGTTCGAAAGGCGTATCAGGATCATGGATGGTTAGATCATATCCATCCTGAGTTAACAAGTGAGATCGTTAGACGGACGGGTCCATCTCTCTCGAGCTTGGTTAATCTATGGTCGAAGTCGTTTGGTGAACGGATTCACCCTCCTCGAAACTATGTTTTAAAGTTTATACTCCACCTCGCACTCCAGGAGCATGGAGTTGGCCGTCAAATGGTCAGTCACATTTGTTTGGGCACTTGGATTACGTTCGCACTCTGGGAACGGTGGATTAATCAGGATCGTGGATGGTTAATTCGCATACACCCTGAATTGACAAGCGAGGTCGTTAGATAGACGGGTCCATCCTCCTCGAGCTTGTTGAAGGTACAACCGAAGTCGTTAGGTGGATAGGTCCACCCTCTTCGGAACTGCATTTAGTCGTAATACAGTCGAGATCGTTAGGTGGACGAATTCACCCTCCTCGAGACCGCATTCGTTTGATGTTTATATTCCAGCTCACACTCTGGGAGTTTGGAATTAGTTATAGGATTGTCATGTATCAATCCTATTTATCGTTGGTGTAATGGCTTGCCCCCGAGCTCGGGTTTCACTTAGCGAGTGACCGGTCATATCACAGCAACTCTCTATTTGAATAAATCCCACTGCGTGATGGAATTTAGCTCTCCGTGCATCGTGATGTCGTACATAGTATTCAATGAATCACAGCTCCGGCTCGAAGAGATGGCATTTTAAAATGCGGCAAAGTCAGTTGCCGTATTACAGAATTCAAATTTAAAAATACGGAAACAAACTGTAAATGGAAAAATAGGATGAAACAAATAAAGCCTGTCAGGTGTAATAGCGACGGAGACTTTCGCTGTTCCAGGCCCTTGGCAAAGCAAGACCGTCAACGGTCGATAATTTGAATGTGCCATCTCCAAGTCTTTGTGCAATCACGTATGGTCCTTCCCAATTTGGTTTCATGTGTGAAGGGACCGGATAGATTCTCTTGAGAACGAGATCGCCGAGTTCAGAGATTCGAGGTCGAACTTTGGCGTTGTACAATCGAGCGACTCAACTTCGATATGCTGCTGCTCTCAAATCAGCCTCTTCCCTCTTCTCATCCAGTAGATCCAAAGATTCAACAAGCAATATAGCGTTTGTTTTCAGATCATAGTAAGTCACACGGTGGGAAAACACTTCCATCTCGATTGGGATAACGGCTTCTGAGCCATAAGATAGGGAAAACGGGGTGTGTCCGGTCGTGGTCTTGTGGGTCGTTCGATAAGCCCATAAGGCCATAGGAAGTTCATCAACCCATTTGCCCTCGGCCTTTTCTAGTCGTTTCTTTAGAATGAATTTTATGACTTTATTGACAACTTCGACCTAACCATTTGCCTGAGGATGTGCAACTGCCGAGAATTTTTTATGGATATGGAACCGTTGACAGAAGTTCTTGAATTCCGCACTATCGAATTGGGCTCCGTTATAGGTGATGACGGTATGCGGGAATCCAAATCAACAGATAATGTTGCGAACTACGAAGTTTATCACTTTCTTCGTCGTAATGGTTGCGAGGGGTTCAGCTTCAGCCCACTTGGTGAAGTAATCAACTGCAACGATGGCATATCTTGCCCCACCTTTGGCCAGAGGTAGTGCGCCGATGATATCGATGCCCCACATTGCAAATGGCCAGGGACTGACCATTTGGGTTATCTCGGTAGGTGGGGCTCGTGGAATTCGGGCGTGTTTCTGGCACCTATCGCATTTTCTAGCATAGTTTGTTGCATCTCGGTTCACTGTCGGCCAGTAGTATCCGTATCGGAGTATCTTCTTAGCGAGAGCTTGCCCACCGGTGTGATCGCCACATTCTCCTTCGTGTATATCATGTAACACTCGTTTGATTTCATCGTGTGCGACACATCAGAGGAGAGGAACAGAATACCCTCTTCTATACATGACTCCGTTCTGAATGACAAACCGTGAAGCTTTTCGTAGAATTTGTCTTTTCTCATTTCTATGCTCAGGCAACATCCCATTCTCGATGTAATTTCGGTACGGAGTCATCCATGATTCTCTACTGGGAGCGGTTTTAAACAAAAAATTTGTCTCTACTTGATCAATACTTGGAGAGGACAAAGTTTCGACGGGGATAAGTCTCATCTGTTGTGCTTCACCTATACTTGCTAACTTTGCTAATGAGTCAGCCTTCTGATTATGCTCACGGGGTATATGGTAAATAGCATAGTAATCGAATCGATCTAGTTCTTCTTGGACTCGGGCTAGATAGGCAGCTAGTCGTCGATCCTTGGCCTGATACTTGCCCAGAACTTGATATACAACCAACTGGGAATCACAATAAATTTCCACAGCGACAATCTTTAGATCACAAGCAAGTTTTAACCCAGCAAGCAAAGCTTCGTATTCGGCTTCATTGTTGGTTGCACGAAATTCGAACCTCAGAGCGTAGCATATGGATCGGCCTTCGGGAGTTTCAAGTACTATTCCGGCACCTGAACGCTGATCGTTCGATGCGCCATCGGTGTGCAGCTTCCAAATGCATTTAGGAGGTATAGTGGTTTCAGGCAGATCCTCTGAAACAATAAATTCGGCTATAAAATCCACTAGGACTTGTCCTTGAATGGCTCTCCGCGGAGCATAAGTGATATCAAATTGACTCAGTTCAATGTTCCACTTGAGTATCCTACCAGACGTCTCAGGCCACGTGAGGACCTGTCGTAACGGCTGATCGGTGTACACAGTAAGAGGATGAGCTTGGAAGTAAGGACGGAGCTTTCTTGAGGAAATGACCAGGCAATAAGCCAGTTTCTCCAGTCTTGGGTAATTTCTTTCAGCTCCTGTTAGTTGTTTACTAACATAGTAGACCGGTTTCTGCACTCGGTCTTCTTCCCGAACTAAGGCAGCACTGGTCGTATGCTCTGATACTGCCAGGTAAAGGTACAATTGCTCGTGGTCAACTGGTTTTGACAAGATCGGTGGTGTGGAAAGATGCTGAACCAGCGATCGGAATGCGTCTTCACACTCCATGGTCCATTCAAAGTTTCGCTTTCCTTTCCGGATCAGATCAAAGAAAGGAATGCATTTATCGGTGGACTTTGAAATGAACCTTCTCAATGCTGCTACTTTCCCGTTGAGACTCTGGACTTGCTTTATGGTTCTTGGGGTTTGCAGGTTCCTTATTGCCCAGATCTTTTCGGGATTTGCTTCTATCCCTCGAGCATTAACGATGAACCCGAGGAACTTTCCAGATGCGACACCGAAGTGACACTTTAATGGGTTGAGCTTCATCCCATATTCCCGAAGGATGCAGAACATCGAATCTAAATCTCTGACATGATCTGTGGAGAATCGAGATTTTACTAGCATGTCATCCACATAAACCTCCATGGTCTTCCCGATCTGGTTGGCGAACATCCTGTTGACCAAGCATTGGTATGTTGCTCCGGCGTTCTTTAGACCAAAGGGCATGACTCTGTAGCAGTAGAGTCCCAGATCGGTCACGAAGCTGGTATGTTCTTGATCAGGCAAATGCATGGGTATTTGATTGTAGCCAGAATAAGCATCCAGAAAAGATAATAATTCATGCCCAGTTGTCGAGTCTACGAGCTGGTCAATCCGAGGAAACGGAAAACTATCCTTTGGACAAGCCTTGTTTAAGTTAGAGTATTCAACGCAAGTTCTCCATTTCCCATTCGACTTTCGAACCAGTACGGGATTGGACACCCATTCTGGATATAAAGCATCTCGGATGAACCCATTTGACTGTAACTTATCAACCTCCTCTTTAAGGGCGGCAGATCTCTCTGGATCCATACCACACCTTTTCTGTTTGACCGGGACATACCGCGGATCAATATTCAGGGAGTGACTTGCGACGTTGGCAAGATCCCGCGCATATCAGAATGTGACCAGGCGAAAACATCGAGATTCGCCCGGAGAAATTCAACCAATTCCGGTTGTGTCTGTTGGCCCAATTGAGACCCAATTTTTAGCATCCTCGAATCATCATCTTCACTGATTGGAACATCCACAGTCAGTTCGGCCGGGGAAGCTGGATTCTCTTTAGACTCGTCTTTATCTTCATTGTCTCTAGGGTCAAGGTCTTTCTAGAATTGGTTGTGGTGCCCGGGCCGAGGCCCAGGCATCAATTGTCAATTATCAACAAAACGGATGCAAAGAGATTCCACTACGTCCTTTCCCTTCTCCTTTCACTGCGCCTCGTGCAGTTCAGCAACATAGCAGGCCCTCCCTGCTGCCTGATCTCCTTGGATGACTCCAATCCCGTGATCAGTGGGGAACTTCAGAGTCAAACACCATGGGGCAATGGCCGCCCTGAATTCAGCAAGGGTCGGTCGGCCCAAGAATGCGTTGTAAGGTGAATCAATATCCAAAACGACAAACTGCAACATCCGGACTCTCCGGCGTTCTCCAACCCCCAACTCCACTGGTAGTTCTACCACTCCAATGGGTATTGTAGCACTTTCGTTGAAGCCGTGGATTCGAGATTGGCAGGGTTTCAAATCCTTCGCTTCCATTTTCATTAAATCATAAGCCCGTTTAAATAAGATGTTTACGGAGCTCCCACTGTCAACCAGGATCCTCTTCATCCAAGCAGGACCTACCTGGGCAGATATGACCAGTGGGTCGATTGTGGGGGCTTTGACCTTATCAGCGTCTCGGTTTCTAAATACGATATCATCGGTCATTGTTTTCTGTTGTTTGGCCGGAGCCCCGTCTTCACAGTTACTGCAGCACTCGAAGTCCGCATGCCTGATAGAGCTAGCATACGACTCCATTTTTCTCCAGCTTCTGTCTATTGGGTGGGGACCACCACTTATTGTGTTTATAACTAGCCTTCCGCCCGTGCGAGCGGGTTCTTCCTGTCTTTCTTGATTCTGTATACGATTTTGACTTGAAGGGCCCGCACCACCAGACTGCAGCGCCCGCACGAATTGATCTAACTTTCTCTCCCTGATCAACTTCTCGATGAGGTCCTGCAAATGTCGACACTCATTAGTATTGTGGCCATAACTCTCATGGAACCTACAAAACTTCCCTGTTTGAATCTGCCTCTCCGATGGTGGCTTCGGAGCAGGCTTCTTATATTGCATAGTGTTGCAAGTTTGTAGGTATACGTTTTCCAATGACGTATTCGACGGCGTATAGTTATCAAACATCGGAGCCCTACGCCGTTGGCCTCGATTTTGATCTCTTTTCTTATTCTGACCATTGTCGCCTCTCGGTTGGGTTTGTTTGTTCTGTATATTTAACTGAATTTTTTCGGAACTCTCACCGGACTGCTTAACTGCTACGTTACTCTGTATCCCCTCACTACTAGGCCTCACATCGTCCTGCTTCCTAGACTGTTTCGTGTCCTCTCGCCGTAAGAATTGAGTGGCTTTGGAGTAGAAACGGTCCAACGATGCGGGTGGTTTCCCAGCTAACCAATTTCCAAACTCAGAATCAGGATCAATCCCTTTGGTTAATGCCATCAGGATCGAGTTATCGTTGGGATTACTAATCTCCGCACATGCTGCGTGGAATCTCTCTAAATAACGCCCGAGTGTCTCTCCATGAGCTTGAGTGACACTAGACATGGTGTTAACGTCTTTAGGTCTAGCAACATGCATATGAAACTGTTCTACAAATTTTTTAGCCAGTTGATCGAACGAAGAGATAGATCTAGGTGGCAACCTTGTAAACCACATTGTTGCGATTCCCCCCAGAGAGATGGAGAAACTTCGGCACTTCACTGCGTCATCAGCTCTTGCAGCGCTCATTGACCACTCATATTTCAAAATATGTTGATTGGGGTCGGAACTTCCTTCGTACATTGGGAGAGTTGGCATTCTGAATCGTCGAGGGGGGTCAGCGTATAATATCTCATCTGTAAAAGGGGTATGACTACGGGAGATTCCCCAATCGTCATTAGTGAGCCCTTGACTTTCGCGAATCATCTGACGTATCATGGTTGAAATATCCGGCACCGGCACATTCTGTGCATGCTGAGCTAAGGTGTGGTTGGGTTCCACAGTACGAGTTTGGATCGGGCGCTGTCGACGGTCCATGTTTCGCCTCCTTGGCTTGGCATCTTCCGGGACGTATGGTTCAGGAGTACGCCCACGTTGCTGATTGTTCGGATCTGACAGATTTCGGGTATCAACCCTTGTTTCTACCGTGGCGGTTGTAGTGTGATTGTCCGTGGTATACCGTGGAACAACACCTCCTCGTGATGAGGGCCCGGCCTGGAAGCTGGTTGACGGCCCCGCCCTCAGCTGTCCAACGGTCAAGGCAGGTTGATATCCGGTAGTTTGTGCGTGACTCCCGTCTAATCGGGGATGGGTAGATCTGTGGTGATAGTCATATGAGGTGGAACTTTCAGTAGATGAACGGGAAACATCATCCCTCCTGGGCCTCCTACGACTTTGACGGTTTAGTTGGTCGGTCAATTCAGCATTAGCGCGCAACTGTTCAGTCAATTGTTGCCGACTTTGAGTCAGTTCTTGGAGCAACACTTGGAACTCTTGTCTGGTGACTGGTCCCGATGGATCTGAGTGAACAGTGTTGTCTTGATTGGATGGTGGCTGCTGTACAGGATTCTGTCTATCCCGACCTTCTTAATCAGCCGCTGTAGAGGAAGTTCTTGTGCTAACCATCTTGAGTGGTGGAGTCCTTTCCCAGACTTTACACAAATCTGAATAGGATGGAAGGATTTTGGATTAGAGATTTGGATCTTCCTCTTGGATTTATGCAATCCGGTGTCGATGGTAGATCCAAGGAGCAGGAGAAAAAACTGGTTTCTCAATGAAAGCACCAAAGTGTTTGTACCAAAATTGGGCACAACACTCTTCGGAAATTTTTGAAGAGATAATAATGAAGAAAATATATTGAAAATGAAGATTATCTAACAAAAACTCCAATAAACAGAATGGTAAATACGCAGACAAACAATTTAGAATGGTTCGGCGTATCGCCTACGTCCACTATGAAGTTTTCATGATTTTATTGATTCTCTTTCAATGATTACAAGTGATTGCAGCGAACAACAATGAATTACAGTTTGGAATTCGAATTCAACAGTAAGAATAAGATGCAAATCTCGATCCGGCAGAGTTTGGGCGCTTGAGAATCAAAAGATCCTCTTTTCGTAGGCTCTGGGGCTCTATTTATAGGCGTAAGAGGCTGAGATTCCACCCAAACTTCAGGAGACTCGTTCTGGCACGTGAGGGGGCCCACACGACCCACCTCAGAAAGTTTTGACTCGATCTGCGATCGATAGGAATTCATTTCGTATTGATCAAGATGATGTCCAATCGAGTTGAAATTTGGCAGAGACATTCCTTAGTGTGTACGCAAGCTCCTATGAAAATTTTATATCATTTGGATTGGTGGATCTCGAGATATGATCGATACGAGTTGAGATTTCTCGGATGGCTGTTTGGTTCGACTCCATAGCTTCGAATCGATCCCCTCGTATTGATGGTTGCACGTGCTTCTGAGATGATGTGGCGCGCGTGTTTCGAACCGATCCACCTTTTGCTCCGGTTTGACCGTGCTGCATTCATGGATCTCGCCTCATTTGCATCGATGGCCGTTGTGCCAAACCAGGTCCATTTGACACGATGGATACGAATGAGCCCTTGGGCATGGATTCGAACAGGAGCCTCTAATGGTTACGAAGCAGGGTCATCCGATGGATACGAAAAGCAATCGCCTGATGGATTCGAACTGGATGGTTGCGAACGATTGTGAGCTACTGGATTCGAGACAGATGGATACGAGGGTATTGCAACCCTGATCGATACGAAGATGATGGATTCGATCAGAGGCTCAACTATGGATACGAGTCATGCTTGGCTGGATGGATACGAATACTGATGGCTCGAACGATACGAACCAAGGGGAACTGATCGATGCGAAGTGGGCGATGGATGCGGACCGGATCGAGTCGAACTGTGGCTTGCTGATGCATACGAAAACGAGGCTGTTTCCTCCGATTTGAATCGATCATACCTCGAGCATACGAACTCGGATTGACTCGAAACTTGGAATGCAGGCTTCCATGGCTTAGCTCGTCATGTCTTGTCAGTTGTAGCTTGATCCGGACTCGGACAAAATTCATCGATATCCATAACGAACCAGTTCCTTGGTATCTCGGCCTTGCCAAAAGGCGCGATAACACTTTATTTGTCAGAATTTTATTTGTTCGACTAATCAAAACTAATATTTAAATGATCTAATTCAATTAATTACCAATTATAATCATTAAAAATCTGGGTCGTCACATTCCTCCCCCCTTTAGAACTTTTCGTCCTCGAAAATGAACGAAACGAATTTATGAAAATGCTTAAAATCAGATAAATATCCTTTGACTGTTTTTAAAACACCTTTAAATATCTATATAATGTCATTCCAAAATATTTTTTATAAAATACTTTTATACTTGATGTTTCGACAAGTCCATCCTTGTTCTCACAAAAATTCGGTCATACGTTGATCAGGCGTAGGACTGAAAATCTATAAGTACTCGGTAAACTCGTTTCCAACACCCAGTGAAAATATTTTGGAAAATAATTTTATTGAAAATATAGAAAACAGTTTCGAAAATAGAGGAAATATCTTTGGTGAGAATGCTTTGGAAATCATCACCCCCATCCATGGTCGCAATTAACCCGATGGTTACGTTGCCGTCCCGGCAAAATCCATAGATAACTGTAGGTCTCCGCGCCCCTCGATTACGCCATGGAACCCGCTACAGATCGCAGTTATACCCGGGCCTTATGTTGCTATCATAGCAAAAACCCATATAGCTGTAGGCATCAGCGCCACCGAATTTCGCTGCCAAAAGAATGAAACTCCTCCACTTGACCATAGATCGCAGTCTACCGATGTTACGTTGCCATCCCGGCAAAATCAAGTGTAGACTGTTGGCACTCATCCTCCACACGATTTTCGCTATGGCCCACACACAGTAGATCGCAACGACATCGAGTTACACTGTCGTCACAGCATACCCCAAATGCCCCCTGTAGGCATCAGCGCCCTCGACTTTCGCTACCCAATAATCCTTAGGAACTGGTTTGTCCGGACTCCTCACAGGATCAACTTTAGAACCTCCCCCTTAGAGGCTCAAGGCAGTACCAACCTATGGTACTCCTGAGAAGTTTATTCAAGAGAGCGCCTTTTTCCCCAGAGCCACTTTCAAAACACTTTATACTACTATACACATATAGTATTTTCCAAATTATACACCAAGTATGAATCTCATATAAATCTCCTTTACAAAATCGATTCTCAAAATCGATAATTCTCATATTAGGCTTTTCCAAATTCCAAAATTGATTTTCCTCAAAAATCAAAAGCCTTTTTAGAAATCCATAGGTTCGCAAAAAAATTTCTTAAAATCATTTTCACAAAATCCTTTATATATACATATATATATATATAACCTTGGGAAATTTTTGAATCACTTTATACTTGTATAAATTCACTTTTATACTTCAAATACTTTCAAAAACCCTTTTCTTCTGGCAATAGATTCAACAAGGGGAGTTTACCATATAATACATATATATGACTTAATTTCAAATCAATTATTCAAATCTGATTACTCTTTTATAAAGTTATTAACTACATTACTTTTCTTCATAAAGTAAATTTCAATCATAAAAATTTCCAATTTCCATTTTACTCGTCATATATTTCACAAAATATACTTTTCATTTCAAAAACCGTTTTACAATTCTTATCCATAAATTTTCAATATCAATTTCATTCAAACCCGTACGATGTCCACATATCATTCGTACGCTATATCAATCTGATCGCTCCCTCGATCACAAAATTTTTCTTCCGAACTAGTATCGTCCACCCGACTTCCTAGTGCGGACTCAGATCTGGTTCCTTGATCAGAAACCGTCATTCTCCTTGCATAGCCATAACTATGATAGAGAATTTCCAGAACCAATCAAAAATCCATATCCAGGTTCGCCATCGAAAATCGAGTGAAAAATCCCAACTCGGATCGATAATATTATCTCGAAATTCTATGCTCGAATCTGGATCAAATCATTATGCGAATAGAATAATATACGTACATCCTACGTATTTATCTTCATTGATTATTAGCCAAATCAATCTTCTTTTCTATTCACATTCACCTTGATTTTATCCACTTATTCACATTTTCCTTAATCCCCATTTGGATTATCACTTCCATTCTTATCTCAGTTGGGTATTTAATCAATAACAGTTTGAACTCCGACCAGTTTATATTTAGAAAATAGCTTGAAAATTTTAAAAAAAATAGATAAGTAGTTGAAAAGTAATTATTAGTTTGTAAAATAGCTGTAAAACAGTTAAGTAATTGTAAATAGTTGAAAAAAATAGTAATTATTTATAAAGCAGTTGGAAAATAGTAATTAGTTTATAAAACAGTTGTAAAATAGCTAAATAGTTCCAAAAGTAGTTGCTAAATAAATATAAGATAGTCTTGGAATTTAAAAAGAAAAGTTGCATAGTAAATAGTTAGGAAAATAGATTTAAAATAGTGTATATCAAAATAATTTATTTAAAATAGTCCTGAGCCAAACTATTCAATTCCCCATCAATTCAATTTAAATTTCCACTTCCATTTAAATTGACTCAATTCTAATTTGAATAACTTCAATTTTCCTTGAGCTTGATTTATTTCCCAAATCAAGTTGGATTAACCTCAATTTCTTTCCAAATTCAGATCAAATTCAGTTTGAACTAATTCAATTTAAAATCTCAATTTTAAACCATCTCGAATTATATAAATTCGAGTTAAATTTTTAAATGTTGATTTAATCCCTTAAATCAAATTAACACTTATTTAAAATCGACAATCCCAATCTTAAAACAATTTAATTCTGAGTCCCAATTTCATTTAAATTACCTTTACTTAACTTATTTCAAGGTTCTAATAAGAGTTCAAATCAAATTTAATTTACAAATTCAAATTTTCAGTTTAAGGTAATTCATATCCTAAATTCCAAATTAAAGTTTAATTTCCCTTTTATCAGAGTAATGGATATATTACCACACTTCATTCCTCATTTATTCAAACAAATCCAATTCACACTTTTAAAGATTATTAATAACAATAGGATGACATCATCCAGTTTATTCTAAAACATCCATTTCCAATTTCCGGATCTCAAACCCATTTTAAGATCACACAAACTTCCCATTCAAATTAACCATTTAACTTCCCAAGTTAAATCATAATTTCATCTTGAAATTTCCAATTCAGATTGCTTGTTAACTTATTTAACTTTCCCAAAGTTAAATTTCATTTACTTAATCTAGACAACCTTACCCAATTTGAATTCCCATTTCAAATTTTAAACTTCACATTAATAATCTTATAAGTTCAAAAACTTATCACCTTGGATATCACATCTCATTTCAAATTTAAAACTCAACATTTAGAGTTTATTCCAAACCATTTTTGATATCATGTATATTTTTCATATATACATATTATTTCCTTTACACACTAAGTTATCCTTAAATTTTAAATCACCTTTGGTTTTTAATTCAAAACAAATTTTCAAACAACCCTTGTTTGCAACAAGTCCCTTTTATTCAAATAATATTATTTATTATTTCTTTATCACTTTGAAACAATTTTCAAATTCTGGGCTCAGATTTAAAACTTCACAATTAATATCATCTTCAGTTCCAATTTATAAGTCATACTTGCCTAAATGTTTTATTTCCCTAAAACATTTCATTTTGCTTACACAACAATCATTTATGATAATAACCCAGGTTATTGCAACTGGAAACCATTCATTATCATCTTATTCTGAAACTCTTTCCCAAATTCAAGATTTTAATTTTAGTTCGAATCTATTTCAAACTTATCTTTATTCAATTTCAGTTTGGTTATATTTCTATTACCTCTTAATTTAATTCTAATAATTTAACAACTAATTACCTTAATATTTTATTAGAAAGAAATATTGCTTTATATATCAAAATATATTCTTATAAAATCATTTAAAATCTTTATATATGAAAATAACAAGTACGCTCTCATATATATATACACACACTCAACTCATACTAGGGTACTATTGACCCTATCATTATGAGTACACCCACCAGAGCCAAGGTTCTCGCTTAACCTTTCAGCTCTGATACCAACTGTAACGACCCGGAATTTTCGATCGCGAAAATTCCACATAGTTATGAAAAGAAGAAAGAGATAGAAGAAAAAGGAATAGAAACACAGCACTGATTCTCACAAATCGCAGCGGATCAAAATATAATATCAAATAATAGTAGTTTACAAAAGAATACCTGTATCTGTTAATTATATTTTAATACATCAGAGTTACACACAAACACTGGACATATACAAATCAACATGTCTCTAATAAACAGAAATATATCATAGCGGAAACACTCCATACATTCCTGCCATCCAGCTCGCCTCATGAGCTGCAGAACGTCCTTACCTGAAAATCTGTAATACTCGGTCTGACCCGAGCATTACATCAAAGTAACACCCGAGTCAGGCTGGAAAACCAGCGTGAGTAAACCCATATAATATGAAATACCAAGCTATATAACTTAAGTGAATTATCAGGGTAACTCGTACTTTTCTACGAGTTCTTATAGTCAAACATTTATCACTCACGACACTTTCAGGTTAAATGTCCATGTTACTCAATTCATTCCATTCCAGCCTGTATAATTTCACATACCCAATTTATAAAGAATTTAGTTTACAAATCGAAGTGGTTTCGGGTATTACTTATACCCGACCCCGGTCTCTTCGAATCCCAAGTCATCTTAACCCAAGTTATTCAAGTGAAATACAATTCAAAATTTAAATACAAGGCGTCACCTTTACACAGTAATTCCTCATCGATAAATACCCACATTACCACAGTTTAAACCAAACATATCTTATCACATAACATCACAAATCACATATTAGAGATATCAACTAATCTAAAGCATACAATATCATTTAATCATTCATAAGCAGAATTTATCTGGTCACACCATTCTTAATTAATAAATTAAATTATTAACTACTTCAGTCACTTTTAATCCTGCTTACTTAACATTAAACCATTAATTAATCATCCTCAAATTATCATCTTTAATTACATTAAGTAATTAGCCTTTAATTAATTACCCAAATAAATAAATCTTCCACCATTCACATTAATTAATCTTTAATTACTCTCATAAATTAATTAACAATAATTTATTACATTGGTCCTTAATTAGTTACTCTAATTAATTATCCTATAATCACTTACAGGGATTAATTATCCTTTAATTAATCACCTTAATTAACTAACCCTTTAATTAATTTTCTTAATTAATCAATCCTTTAATTAATTTCACTAAGTAATTAATCCTTAGTTACTTCCATTAAGTAATTCCCTTTAATTGCTTACATTAAGTAATTATCATCTAATAAATCACATTTATTAATTATCCATTAATTACCCACCTTAATAAATGGCATTAGGTAATCATTCTCTAATTACTTTCATTAATTAATTATCATTACTTAATTCCATTAAGTAACTAACCTTAAATAAATTAATCGTCTTTTAATTAATTACCTTAATTAATTAATCTCATTAATAAATCAATCCTTTAAATTGATTACACATATTAATTATCCTTTACTAAATTACATCATTTGTTTTTTAAACTTGTTTAACAAATTTACTTTTACTTTAAACCTGCATTCCTTGTTTCTACAATTTCCTGGTCGCGTTTCTTTTTAAACTTTAAGATCTGGTACAGATTTTACTTACAATTTTCAAACGCCTGATAACATAAAAAACGGAAACAAACAAACAAGCTCGAACCTACCCACACAACTTCTCGACAAAAACTCAAGCCAAACCCCTCTTTACTCGTGCACAAACCAGAGACTACCCTCCTTCTCCAATCCCTGAAATCAACAGACACAAGAACAACCCCGTCTACGTGCACACGCGACCAGACCCCCTCCTACCATTTCTCCGACCATCCACAAGTCGATGATCTGCCCCTGAGTCGACCCGACCACCCAGGACGACGAACTACTCGGAAATTCAAAATCAAACGAAAGAACCACAGTAGGCTCTTGAACCCATCGCCAAGATCCACCACTCATCGCCATCTCCGACCACCGGAGACCCCGGTCTCTTGCCTGGACCTTTGCCTGACCTCCATCCCCCTTTTCCTCCACCACCGGTCCACCTCGACGCTATCACGTCGCCGCGCACACCCAGTAAACAACTCCGATCAAAACACAGCCTAACACCCTAAATCGACGCCGTTCATTCACCATGACAAGCTTGAACTCCGGCGAATAAATTTCCCATGACCATCCACATACCAGTCATCTCTAGACTCAGGCTTGACGAACAGTTCGTCGTCGTTCGTCGGCACTTGGTAAAAATGTAAAATCCGATCAACTAGTAATTCCAAACAAATTCCAAGCTTAAAAATCATGGTATCTATATAAAAATTTATGATTTTTCTATACGAATGAGATTATGAAGTCCAAACACGAATTCGTGTTCATCGATTTTTCTGATTAAGAGGAATTTCACTGTTAATTTTTAAATTTTCCGAAATATTTCCTAAATAATTCCTCTTAAAACAATTTTTAACAATGAAATTACCTTCTTACAAATATTTTTCATTTATAAATCATAGCCTAAAATTAATTGGAGAAGAAGAAATTGATTTTTAAACATATGGTAACCTGTGATACTAAAACAGAGAGATGTTTCTAGGTATACACAAACATGCACATCATATATACACATATCTACATAAACATGCATGCATACTTATTATCTAACAAACCCTTTAATATCGAACTTCCAGTATTCATTACGAACATCAGATATATATAAACAAATTCAAGCTTTTGGTGAGTTAGTTTACTCACCTTGTAATGTTTGAATAGAGGAATTAGAGAACCAGAGGTTTGAAGTTTGAAAACTGGAAGCTGCTAGCTTACTTCAGGTTGATCTTTTTTGAGTTTGGATAAAATTTAATTTTAGCTGAACTTGAATCTGCAACTTGATCTTTACTTCAGTTTTGAAATGCTAGAGTTGTTTGGTTTTAGTTTTATACTTTTTTTTCTTGAGAGCAATGTGATAAGCTCGGCTACAAATATATAAAATGGAAATGAAGTGTGTAGAGTAAGCTATCATATGTACAGGCTACTCACACAATTATTTATCTTTTTTTTTCTCTTTTGGTCAGCAATTTCCTGGTATGATTTGAAGTTTTTGGAGCTGATATGATATATGTATGCTTGAACATTAAATGTTTGGCCTTGATAAAAAAAATGTCTGCTCGAGTTGAATTCTTGCCTCCCTTTTTGTTTACAAACATTTCCATATGAGTTTTATCTATGTATATGTATCTTTTTGTGTACATGCTTATATACTTCCATATTTACAATTGTTATATGTATTTTAGCTCATGTATATGAAGCTTTTACACGTGCATACCTATATATATTTTTCATACATATACTCATTTACATCTACTTACATGTGTTTGTTATCATATACATACACTTACATTCTTATATACTTACTTATGTATATTTTGTCCTAATATGTATATATATTCACATTTATACTCCCATATATTTTACTTCACATAGGCATATATATACATTCATATACTTGTATATGTATATATTTTCAACATCATAAAGCTTATATATGTTTGTATATATATATTTGGGTGTTTATCTTAGTTTTTTTTTAAATGGTGGAGTTTATATATTTATACATAAGACTACAATATTCATCATATCTAGAAATTTATACCCCAATATCCAAAATAGCTTTTAAATCGATATATATATATTCCAGATATCTTTATTTGTCAGAATTTTATTTGTTCGACTAATCAAAACTAATATTTAAATGATCTAATTCAATTAATTACCAATTATAATCATTAAAAATCTGGGTCGTCACATAAAGCATCTCTTAGTTCCGATATTTGTGTTCTTATTGCTTTAACACTTTCAATGTAGCATTCCCACCGGGTTACCGATAAGGCGATAATGGTTTTGGAGTCAAACCCTTCACATAGCTTCGAAGTATTTCCCATCGATGAGTTGAGCCGGAAAATAAAGTATAAATCTTTTGCACATATGCAAAAAAGTTTCTAGCTTTCATACATGATTTAGCCATATCGCATAAAGCAAGATTAAGACTATGACACCCACATGAAATGTAGAAGGCTCTAGGATTTATATCAAGTAGCTTTTTTTGCACACCTTGATGTTTACCTGCATTAAGTTCAATTAAGTATTTAATATTATTGTCAATAAATTAAAATCAAATATAAGGAAAAAAGTTATTTACTATTGTTACCTTTCATGTTTGACCCATTGTCATACCTTTGTCCTCTCACATCATTAATATCAAGTTTAAGCTCAACCAAAACATTTTCAAGCTCTTTAAAAAGGCCAAACCCAGATGTATCATCCACCGTTATGAATCCAAGAAAATATTCTTCTACCTTGATGTCATTTGCATCATCAACATTCACACATCTTATAATAATGGACATTTGCTCCTTATGGTTCAAATCCGGAGTGCAGTCAAGAATAATAGAGAAGTATTTTGCTTTCTTAATCTTTATAAGCATTGCTACTTTGATCTTGTTAGCCAACAAACTTATCAATTCATTTTGAATTTTGTGACTTAAATAATGATTATTGATTTCATTATTTACCACCCGTCTAAGATGATCTTCCATAATTGCATCAAACTCGGCTATAAATTCTATAAGTTGATAAAAAACCCATTATTTTTCTCATAAATTTTCTCATTTGATCCACGAAATGATAAATTAATTCTAGAAAGTGTTTTGACAACACCAATTATTCGTACAAATACTTTTTTCCAACGTTGTTTCTCTTGATCAATTTGCGCTTCCATTGCTTTATCGATTGTTGCTTTTTGTTGAAGCCCTCTACGCAAATCCACACATTTGATTAGATTTTCATTATGCAATGGATTACCTTTATGCTCTTTTAATTTAGTAGATAAATTATGTCAATCATTAATTCCTTCATCGGCTAATTTGGATGTTTTTTTTGTATGCTTAAATAGCTTACAACAAAAACAATAAACTTTATCATACTCATCCGAGTACACAAGCCCATTTTCATTTATGCTCTTCTCTCCATGGATAGTCGCCGATGTAATGTTTAAATGAGAAGTGTCTACCATCAATCTTATTTTGTTTGGAACATATCATTTTCTTTCACTATTTTGATGGGACCACGTTGAATCAGCATAATTCGTTTGGTATCGGTAATTTTTCCCCATAATCCTGGATCGCAATTTATATCAACATCCTTTTCAATATCAAATATAGCTACATCCCCAACATTTTCATCATCAACAAAAATGTGTACATGTACATTTTTATCCTCGTTTACAACTTCTACAACATGTTGATCCTCAATTTCTACTTCAACATCCTCATTTGTAGGCACTTCATATTCATTTATCTCGATATCGGCATCAATATCATCATGCTCAAAATTAATTTCTTCAACTTGACTTGATTTTGAAGTTTGAGATTTCTTTAGTCTTGCTTCGAATAAATTTGAAATTAAGCCTACCAATGATATTGCTTCTTCATCTTTGCGTTGTTTTCTCTTCCTATTTTGATAACCGGAATTTTGTTTTCGATTCCTATCTCGAATTGAAATACAACACGATATTATTAATGAAAAATATATTAGCACACGCATCTTAATTCTTTTAAGATCAATTCTAGTAACTAATCATAATTTAATTCATTCAATGAAATCAACGCTGTTCATTTTCAAAAAAATTGTTCATTCACAAAAAGAATTAAATCAACGCAATTAATTTTCAGTGAACCAATTTGCAGTTTTATCATGTTCATTAAATCATTTCCAACAACATTACAGACCAATTTGCAATTTTATCATGTTCATTGAATCATTTCCAACAGCATTGTAGCTATCATATTTATAATATTGTGGAAATTAATCATAAGGGCCTCTTTAATAAGTGCAATTAGTTTATAGGACACACAACTGAAATAATTACTTTTAAGGACAAAATGCAAAATAATTAGTTTCTAAGGCCAAAAAACCTATTAAATTATGTTCTTGAAAGTAATTGAACTGCTGACTTTGTCCTTAAAAGTAATTATTCTGCTGACTTTAGTCTTGAAATTAATTTCTGTGGATGTGTGTCCTAGAAACTAATTAGACTGCAAAGTTTGTCCTTCTAGTGAAATGCCCCTATAAGAAACTTGATAAAAAACCGGATATCTAACAGCAATCCTACTTTCAACAGCAATCAAAATAGCAATCATATTTATATATAAAAATAAAACTAATGAAAAACTTACATTTTAGAAAATCACAGCAAAAGCAATTGCACAGCAGCACTGCACAGGTTAGGGCAGCATAGCACAAACACAAGGCAAGCAGAGCAGAGCTGAGAGAAATAGCAGCAAAACAGAAAATTAGGGCAAAATTGGATTTGGGGCTGCTTTCGTTCTTAGTGGTGGCGTGCCCTGGCGGTGGCTTTCGTTCCTGGTGGTGACGCGCTTTCGTTCTTGGTGGGGCTGCTTTTTTTCTTGGCGGTGGCGTGGTGCCCTGGTGAGAGGTTTCGGAGGCGCGTTTTCTTCAGTTCGTCGTTCGCGAACGAGAAACTTTTTTTTTCTGTTCCCTCTTGCGTGCCTGTTGCCCTAGGCATAAAGACTTGTTTGCCTTCGTCTTGGGTCGGGCCTGATGATATCACATGTTTCATATTCATCCAGGAATTCCGTCAAGTGAAAACCGAAAGAAATGGAAGAAAACATGAAATTCCATTTTGCCAACGAGA
Source organism: Allium fistulosum (assembly GCA_030737815.1). Lineage (NCBI taxonomy): Eukaryota > Viridiplantae > Streptophyta > Magnoliopsida > Asparagales > Amaryllidaceae > Allium > Allium fistulosum. The sequence goes on along the minus strand of CM060903.1, from coordinate 1,282,408,309 downwards.
ATTTTTTTAAATGCAGAATTTGCATCATACTTAGTTATGAATCAAAAGTGCAATAAAGCCACTAAAACTAAAGACCGAAGCACAAAATAAATGAAGAAGCATCTGCGACTTAGGTACCGTTCTTATGTTGAACTGCGCAGTTGAAGTTGACGTCCACGTCCGACGGACGCGTTGGATGTGGACTCCATAAGTTTGTCCAGTTCAACTTAACCGTTGAAGAGAAGCCGTTCGCGTCTGAGGCGTCGGACGCTAACGTCTTCCCTCCAACGGCCATATTTCCCAACTACTCTTATATAAACCCCCTCCTTTATCAGTCTCCTCACTCACTTTCATTCACAAGTTCACTAACCCGAGCGTTCGTCGCAGCAGCACCGTATTTTGGTAATTTTATTTCTATTTTTGTTTGTTTCGTTTCGTTTCTTTTCTTGTTTTTCTAATTTTTTTTGACATATTTTGTCTCAGAAATGGCCGAACAAAATGTACCGAGAAATTTCCGCCATAGCCCAAGATTTGGTCCGCTCATGCAAATTCTACATTTTTACGAATAGCTGTCGAAGCTTATCAAGCTACCGGTCAATCCAAAAAAGAAATCCATAAGAAGATAATGACAGAACTGAACGAGGCTTTAGTGGGTGTTCAGTCGTAGCCCAAGAATTAGTGGAAGCGAACATTGGTGGATCGATCGCGTAGGGGTAATACTTTTTATCTTTTTTTTTATTTCTATTTTATCGCAACTAATTTATGTTTATTTTTAATTTTAGGAGTTTGGCAACTCAGTTTTGAAGTATAAGAGACAGCCGATAGAGAATTGAACTCGAACAAATTTTTGGTAATAGTATTGCAACTAGTGTCGATGCTTTCACTCCTGGCACTACCGAAAGTTTCAACGGTCACCCCGTTCTCCTCCTCAAGAAGACATCACACGCATATTTTGACCGAACATAGGAAACAGAAGGTTTTCAAGTTCCACTTGAAGACATCAACAAGCAACAGTCGTTTCAACAACCTACACAAACACGTGGCGTAGGTTCTTCTTCCAAGTCCCGATCAAGCAGAAGAAGACGGACGGAGAACGAGAAAAGAAATGGATGCACTTGTTGATATGATGTATGAAAAACATAAAAACAAGAAATATCGTTCGAACACAGATAGTCCATCCTCTAATCCATCCACTAATGCAAGCAGCTCCCCTTATGCTAATGCAAGCCCATAGTCCACTACCCCAGGTTCAGATTTGAAGGCTACAATTGAGCGTGTGAAGAAATTTGAAGATATTTAACTTTCCAAAGCAATTTCACTACTTCAAATCAAGGACAAAAGAGATACGCTCACACTTTTGGAAGACGATGAAGCTCGAGAATGGTTGCGGTACGAGATCGACAAATGCAATCATATAATCAGATACCAATAGTATATGATGTCTATGACACCACCTGCCTTTCCAGCTGCATTTCCACCGAACTTTCCACCTACATATCAACCGAACTTTCCACCTACCTATCCACCGCAATACCCACCACAGTAGTTTGTATTTGTAGATTCTGCTTTGTATTTCATATTTTGTATTGCATTTTGAATTCTGAACTATGTATTCGGTATTCTGTATATATCTATTTTATTAAAAAATAATTAGCACAAATAAAATAATAATATAAATAATAATTTTACCCCTTCCGCGTTGCCACTTTCGTAAAAAGAACGCATCCCCTTTCGCGAACTTGACCCTTTCGTTTAAAAATAGTACGCACCCTTAGTCTTCAACGGCATATGCCTTTGTCATACAATCTATTAAAATTCAAAATATATAAACTATTAAAAATATCTAAACTTTATATTATTAAATATTACATTACAACAGTGAGCTAATAATAGAAATAGCATTGGAATTTCAATTTGTTGCAGGCATAAACTAAAGAAACAGAGACAATTTATTGCCGTAAGGCCAACGTTGTTCTAGCGATTAATCAATGGTTGCCTTTTCTGTTAGAATTTATTTATTTGCATGAACCATAAATTTGTTGTAAAGCTGTCCCTAGATTTGACGTTTATAATTAAGCAAGCTCATGTGAATCTTTTTCTTGTTTTGTTTGTTCTTTGCACTGTCAAACTCCGTGATCAATTTATCACTTGCAGGCAAAACATAACAGAACAAGATATTGACGTATACACAATCCACTTAAAAATGAATGGTAACAAATGAAAATAACAACGAAAACTGGAAATTTCGGAAGTGCTCGAAAGGAAATTGCAAAAAGCGGAAATATGGAAAAATACCCATCCCTAATGATATATACTATGTAGGGGGTTTGAGCACTTTTAATTTTGTACCAACTTGTAATTAGCGAAAATCATCCGCTATTAAAATAGGCGATTAAGATAAATTTCAGTATTAAAAACGAGAGACTGTTATGACGGCTGCTCTTTAGGATTTTTAAGCGTCACTTATATAGGCAATGAAGTGGGTTCGGTAGTATGTAACTGTTGTTTAATCCAAAAGCGGTTGCATACTTTATTTTAATACTAACGTTTCAATTTCGCAAACCGTAGCTTCAAATCTATCAAAATTGCATAGCAAACCATTTAGCTCGGATAAACCTTCGCAATGGATATAAATATAACACCTAATTAATCATTTTATTAAAAATACATTTTTAATTACTTTAATATTACAAGTGTTAAATTTGCGGATCTTTACGAGAACAAAACTTGGAGAAATCAGGAGATTTCATAAAAAATTCTAAAAAATGAATAGCTACTAGAGATTTGGATGTTTAGAGCATCTCCAACAGCTCCAAAATTCTCAAATCCGCACCCAAATTCGTTCCCAACAGAGTGTGAGAAAATGGAATAGTGCAGAAAGGGGGGCCTTCGGGCTGAGAATGTGGGATGCGTTGAGGCGCCTGTTGAACAGGCGCCTGGCAACAGGCGCCTGTTGCAAGCAGACGCCTGTTTAACAGGCGCCTACTATCCTCAACGGCCATTTCCCAACGGTCGTTTTCCATCTTTAAATAACACTCCCCCCTCTTCTTCCATTTCAAACCAATTTCCATTTTTGCAATTTTTTTCTGCCACTGATCTCAACTGAAAATGTACTCCGATTTCGACGATGTAGCTGCAAGGGCCAGTTTTGAAGAATACGACTTGCAAGACGCTACGATTCCTATTGGGGGGGAAGTAACTAATGCAAGTTGGAGCGCTGCGGAAGACTACGATCTTTGCTACATTTACTGTGCACTATCAGTCGATCCTATTCGAGGGACCGATCAAAGTGGTGAATCTTTTGGGGGCAAAATTACTAATTGCTACAATCGGAAGAACATTAATCGAAAAAGAACGCTATCTTCGGTCAAAGGTCATTATGGAAAAATAAATCGTCAAACGCAAACGTTCGATTCTCAAATGTTCAAATTGAAGCAAACGAATCCTAGTGGCTTTGGGAATGAAACGCATTTAGTAAGCTTCAATGTAATTTCATTGTATTTTTTTTATCTTAGTTCCTTAAGTTTACCAGTTATTTTTTGAACAGAGAATGGCCGCAAACAAGTTGTTCAAACAAATCTATAAACCTGATAGTAAACAAGCACCACATTTTTATCAGTTCATGCACGTGTATGACATGTTGGTCGAGCATGTTAAATGGAAATCATCGCTTCAGAAGACCGTTCAACAAGTTCAATCAAACAGCGGTAGGGGTAAAACGCCTAGAGTTGGAGAAACCTCCAGTCCTATGGAATCCCAAGGAAGCTTCGGTTTAGGATCAGAAGAAGGCCCATCCCCAAATGAAGATCATTTTGTTAGGCCACAGGGAGCAAAAGCGGCCAAAAAGAAGCAGACTGCCGCAGCGGATCAAGATGAAATTAAAAAACTCATGCTTGAATCTGAGGAAAGATTTAATCGGGCAATGGACACTCGAGCACTGCAACACCAAGAAAAGTTATCAAGAATGGATCAACTTATTGCTGGAAACCGCCAAAGAGATGAAAATGCAATCATGTTTATGGATACGTCACATATGTCTGCGGAACAACTGCAGTATACGGAGCAAAGAAGGAGAGAAATTATGAGGCGTAGACTTGAAGAGGATCATTAAATGAATTACTGTTTCTACAACCATTGTATCTTTAAGTACCGTTATTTGTATTGTGTTCTTAATGCAAGCAATTAGTAATATAAGTTTTTCATTTAAATTGCATTACACTAAAAAATGATTTTAACAACCTTAGCTTAATTATACAGAAACAGATTACAATAACCTTAGTACGAAACAACATAAACAGTAGTAGAAAACGTAAGAATAGAAATAGAGTTTCACTGATTTCCAGAAAACCCCCAAAGATGATCTATGAGATTATTTTGTAGTCTTCGATGAAGTTGAGCACTACGGTATGACATTTGACTTTGTACATGAAACTCGAGTTCAAGTGCGCTTCCAATCATATCGTTGCGCCAAACATGCGGTGGTGTAGGAGCACCCTCGTACACGTAATCTTCTTCCATGTCTTTTTCATCCTCTATAATCATATTATGTAAAATAATACAAGTGTATATTATTTTTGTCATTTTAACTGGTGACCAAAGTCTGCATGGATTACTGACTATGGCAAATCTAGACTGAAGAACCCCAAATGCTCTTTCAACATCCTTCCTCTGGCCTTCTTGCATCGCTGCAAACTTTGCTTGTTTATTGTTTTGTGGGTTAGAAATTGTCTTGACAATGGTACTCCATTTCGGATATATACCATCACCTAGATAATATCCATGATCGTACGTGTTACCTCCCAAAGTAAATGTACATGGAGTAGATCTTCTGTTTGCTAAATCATTGAACAACGTAGATCGTTCGACTACGTTAAGATCATTGTTCGAACCTGGCATTCCAAAAAATGCATGCCATATCCATAAGTCATAAGACGCTACAGCTTCAAGAATAATAGAGGACCTATGAGATTTACCCTGATAAGCTCCAGCATACGCCTTTGGACAATTCTTCCACTCCCAATGCATGCAGTCTATACTGCCTAACATTCCGGGCCAACCTCTACTACCATGCATATTTAATAAGTTAATTATATCGGCCTCGTTCGGTCGGCGTAAGTATTGATCACCGTAAATGTCCACGATAGCTTGACAGAAATGTTCCAAACACTCTAATACCGTGCTTTCCGCCACTTTCAAATTTTCGTCAAGTGCGTCCGCCGGTCCTGCATATGCAAGCATTCTGAGTGCAGCTGTCATTTTTTGAATTCCTGTCAAACCCATTGTACGAGATGCATTGGGTTTGAAGATAAAGTATTTGTCATGCTGCTTGATACATTGGAGGATTCTAAGAAATAGAGGACGCCGCATGCGGAATCTTCTTCTAAAATCGGCATCTGTGTAAGTAGGATTTGGGACAAAGTAGTCTTCCATCAGTCTGTCGTTGTGCCATGAATGTCTACGATTTTTATACCGACGACCAACAACTGATCCACCGTGTTGCCTGCTCGATTGACCAACCTGTAGCGCGGCCATACTTAGTAGTTCCTTTTCGCGGCGAAAATGATCTTCCATCATTTCATCAAATTCGTCGTCGCTATCATCAAAAAATATATAATCTTCGGCCGCCATTTGTTATATTTGAAATTGTATGAAATAAGACTGAGCAATAATACTTCTCAACATCTAGCAAGCCTTTTATAGCTTAATTCCCGGTACTGTTGCCATCCCATCATACAACTGTAGCCATCCCAGCATACAACTGTAGCCATCCCATCATACAACTGTAGCCATCCCATGTTTAAGCAACTATTGTATGTAGGAGCAGTGTTGAATGGTTCTTATCGTACAACTGTAGCAATATTACTTTATCTTATCATACAACTGTAGCCATCCCATCAAACAACTGTATCATCACATCATTCAACTGTAGCCATTTTCTTAACGCAATAATACAGAAAGAAACAAGCCAATGTTACTGAAACAGCCAACAGTAATACAACCAACAAAAAAATACCACTACAACCAACAAGTAACAAACTCAACGAGAATACACTCAACTTAAGGATATCCAAATCGTTCTAGCCAATTTTGACGTACGATATAAGCCTCATGTCCAGTGAATGTGCTGTGATATTTGAGAAAGTAACGACCTTCAAAGGTGGAAAGGGTTGGTTCGAATACATTTTCAAATATAACTTCATTGATAACTGTACTGTACCGCGTACAGGCGTTGCAGAAGTTCCCATACGTAGTCCTCAACTCTACCTTCGTACGTCTAGTTCTACACTCAACATTGTTATTGTATAGTTCAGCAATGGTGTCCCAAAACTGAGTTGCCATTATCTCTTCATCGTCGCACATCTGATCAGTTTGTATAAAAACATTTACTAACTGTTTCAATTCCGTAGCCGAAAATATTATGTTACTCATTGATTGAATTTACCGAACTTTTAAATGCTGTGACATAAGAGTACAAAAATTTCTCTTAAATAAACAAGTCGTGATCCGCGTACAATAAAATGAAGCATGAGATTAAAGACCACGTGTCAAACATCCATAAACTGTTTGACAAACAAACACAAATGTGTTTGTTACATCAAAATCTTCACAATTCTAGTACATATACGCTCAATAATAACCAAACATAAATTAGCATCATCACCACCATATAGACAGTCACATAATAACACAGTCTAAAACATCTAAATGGAGCACATCAGTCTATGTGATCAGAACCGCTATCAATCTCCTCATCGTCGTCACTATCGTCGTTGACGTCATCAAAGTCGTGCGGCTGAGGTCCCGCATGGAGCTGCTCCTGAAGCTGCTGAATCTGAGTCTGTAATCTCTGTATCTGCGCATCATACTGAGTCTGCTGTTGTTGGACCGCGGTCTGGTAACTCTGATACATCATCCCTGTATAATCGAGCGTCATACGCTCAAATGCAGCAATCATCCGTCTATCATAATCCATGTACTGAGAAAACTGATATGCGCACAAGAAAAATTATACACAAGTGGATAATATAATGACAAGTAATATAATGACAAGTAAATTAAGGAAAATTAAAAACTAATACAGACCTGATGAGGCTGGTACAATCCGGCGGATGGTATACCCGTAATAGCGTCGTCTGTAGGATACTGCAAGGGATACTCCACAACCTGACCGTGTACATCATACGCTCTAAACGAATGAGGTGGTGGGTCGAAAGTAGGAGGCTGTGTGTACTGAGATGATGTAGGCTCAAAGGTGGCAGGCGGTAGTGGAACTCTACCAGAAGAGATACGCGGCCCAATATGATCGGAGTTCAAACCCCGAATATAATCAGGTAAAGCGTAAGCACGTGGGGCTACTCGAGCCCAATATGAATCAAAGTCTCCCAAAACTGTAAATGGCTCACCATCCACCCAACCCGCACCCCTCATCGCATGAATATAAGCTGGTCCAACCCGAATATCACCATACATATCATCTCATGGTAGCGGATCTGATGGAATGCGAACTATACCATACAACTGTAGCCAACACCGATCCCCTAAATACCATATGAATGGACATGTAGCAACCTGAAAGCAAATCCTACGTCGCGACATGGATACATGAAAAGTGAGTGGATGGTCAGGACCGGGCTCTACGAACTGTAAGTACTGATCCCATGGACGAATGATAATGTTACCACGCCGCCTCATATCCATCTGCTGTCTAGCCTTCATCAACTCATTGTGCACCCCTTGTGCAACACGGGACAAATGCATAGGAGGACCCCAACGATGCAATCTGGGAAAGTAAATATAAGGTGTGGCATTCGCCTCTACAATAAGTCAGGGGTGCATATTGGCAGTATACTCGTAGTACCAAAATGGAAGAATGTACCAAAAGCCATACATCTGTCTAGACTGCTGAAGCGCATATGTATCGAATGCTACGTACAAATAACCAATAATAGCAGTACCGTAATCATATATATGGAGTCCATCCACATCTACTAACCCAGCCAGAAAACCAAGTCTAATAGTACCCTTATTGTTACTAAAAAATGTAGACCCAAAAAGGTATAGTATGAATGCACGGATAACGGGAGTGTGCATATCCTCAACGGCCATGTACTCTACTATATAACGCTGCAAACAAGGGAGAGTAACAGCTCATCCTCTAACCTCCTCATCGGCCATAGTCGGTAAATAAGCTGAATATGACTCGAACTCCTCAAATGAACTATCAAATGGAACAGGGAGACGGTCAGGTCGACCAACCTCTATGCCAGTGAGCATATAAAAATCTAGGGGAGTCAGTCCTAACTCAAAATCAGGAAAATGAAATGTGTGAGTGGTCGACCACCATCTCTCGGTAAGGGCCTCTACTAGACAACGATCTACATGTGCAAATCTAGGTAAAGCAAGAAATTCACCAAAAGGTGATGCATGTAGCCTATCCAAAATCGGCTCCGGTAACTGATCAAAATATTCAGACATACACCTATACCAACTACCTCGCATCGCTACGTGACGAACCTAAATATATGATTATTTAATGTTAAAGTAAATAAGGAATTATTATACAGTTATATTTACATGGTCGTTTATTAAGCAATAAATAAATAAACGTATACCTGTGGCGTCGCTATAGCTGCAGTAAGTCGATGCGAAACAGTAGGAGGCAAGTCGTGCAAAGATCGAAGATCGGCTGGAGTCACGGTAGCATCGGGAGGGATATGAACAGGTCTGATATTGGCATCAGTCGTATATCGAACGGTGCGTCTACCAGTTTTGACCGGACGGGGCGGCATTTGAACGTGAAGTTGGTTGGAAAATGGGGGTTGGGAAGAGTGTGGAATGAGAGGGAACGTGGAAAATGCGCCTGATATAGGCGCATTAACCAGGCGCCTGTTGAACAGGCGCCTGATGTCCAGGCGCCTGTTCAACAGGCGCCTGCCCTCATTTCTGTTGTAGAAATGAGGGCTCCAACATTTTGGAGTGCGGCTTTTCCGCACTCCAAACTGTTGGAGATGCTCTTAGGGAATAACACTAAAGCCGAGGAAACAGCTGACTCGAGATGGGTTCTTGAGTGGTTGCCTTTTTTCCATAATAAAAAAGTCTTCATCACTTCATGCATGGGTCATGTCATGTAAATGAATAGAAAAAAGAATGCATGAGATAGAATTTGTGGAGATGGACAACTAGTTAGGTAGTTTCCCCTAACAATAAAGAAGAAAACAGGTTAAAAGCCGAAACAATAAATACTTGATATGGGAGTACCTTTAACGGTATGGGAATGTATTGAATCGCCCCCTTGGGTTGTTGCTTCTTTGCTGCGAAGTAACATAAATTGAGTGCACGGGCTCTATCTCACAATGGATTGGAACAAAGTGCATGGCAGACACTCACTTGATAGGGTAGGAAACCTATAAACAATAAAAGTAATGAATAACTGTGATTTGCAAAACACATGGAAACACACAAGTTGAAACAGAGGAATTGAATCCACCTCCAACCTCAAACAGTAAGCCATAAACCAATGTACTGGCACAAAATTCTTCCACCTACAAGGATTTGCAAGTAAAATAACACGATTTTTCATACCGCTAATTTTACTAATATCAACTGAAGCATACCAACCAAAAACATCAAAAATATCATATGCTAAGAATAAAGAATGAAAAAAATCACACCTAAAAAAAGAACCAAGTACAAACTCTACAGAATTTTGGGCAAGTCTTGGAGATCCCTGCAGCTTCCAATAATCCTCTAAAAAATACCAAATACAACATAAATAGAAAACTAGAACTAAATATTGGATACAAGTAACGAGAAAGTAGAAACCGAAGATTTAATACAATACACTCCATTGGATCTTATCCTGATCATTGCTAAAGGTGAAATAAAAACAATCATGATTATCTTCAATTCCCACAGTTAAGAATAATTAAACAAGTACAAGAAGAAAAGGAAAAAAATAGTATACAAGAGTATTTCAAAAATTCGCACATGCTGGCTAAAATAACCAGCACATAAAATCTACACAGCAATAGTCAGCATTCCAATGGGCTTCTTCATTCATTCAATCTGGCCTCTCTAATTTTCCCATATGAACTTCATACGACTTTGTGCTTAACTTTACAAGCAAAGCTAACATATAATCCACCATGAAAATACAATAAACCGAATAATGTGCTTTTATGTCTTTATAAGAAGTAAGGGACTCCTGTCCTTGGCCCCCTCATTTGATTATTCTCTTCTGTTTCGGTAAAGAACTTCACCTCTCTCTCCTGTTTTCGAAATTGAAAATTGTAAAGAAGAAAATAAAAACTGCATTTTTTAAGGAATAAAAGGTTAGGATAAAGATATCACCATCTTCTCGTTGAAACTCAATATGGAAGCAACATTTCCGCATCTATAACAATAATTTGGAGCAGACCAGACCTGCAGTTCAGATGAATACAAATTTATGCAAGTTTAGAACATAACGAAAGTAACAAAATTGGAAAAAGCAAAAAAAAAAAAAAAACCACTCTAACTCACGGTTACAAGCCCTTTGTCTGGGAACATGTACTTAAGACCTTCTTGAACAAGCTGATGGGCCCGACAAACAAGGTCTAGATTGTTTATATGATTGAACTGCAAAATTGAATTTGTATTTAATATTGAAAAGCACAATTATATAAACATGATACGGATAGAAGGACAAAAAAGGAGCAAGTACTTCAGTTGTCACTCTTGATCCAAATAACCACCCTGCACCTCGTGGGCTTACAGCCCATGTTTCAATCTCTTCTGGATCGCTCCACATTAGATCGCAAAAGGGTCCCTCGTGTGGGATTTCACAATTCCGATCAATAACCCTAATCTGGCAAAAGGATAAACAAACATCATTTATAAAACTTCTTCATTAATCAGAAATCATCGTATCAAAAATTATTTATTTCGAGTGCAAATTTGTATTGACTGTTGTCGGTAGCAATTAAAGATGCTTGAAAATTAAGCTGTAAAATGAATTCTTTCAGATTGCGAAGGAAAAAAAAGTAAAGTAGAAGACTAATGCAACTGAACATAAAAACAGAACAGACACAAACCTGATCAACTGTTCGTATATCAGGGGAAAGACCGCCATGGACACATAACACCTGCATTCCAAGAGAAACTCTTTAATTTGTTTAGTTTGTCATGGATAACCATACCTAAATAATAGATATATAAATGTTAACCATCATGAGGTCAAACTGCATGTGTGCTTATTGCAATGTGATTGACCAAACTGCACACTACATGAAATAAAATAAAGTACAAAATAACCTGCAGTGAAACAAAAAAGATGGTAATGTCAAAAATAACTCACTTTTTCATCTATTATTGCAGACAAAGTTAAATAGTCAAAAACATCTGTGCAGTAGCGCCAAGCATTCGCATTTCCATACTTTCTTTGGCATTCATCATAAAAACCATAAACCTAGAAAAAGTAAAATGTGTTCAGCATGTCCAGATGAGGAAACTGGATTATTAAACTTTTGCATGCTGGGAGTCCTTTATATTTCACATGGCAAGCAGAGAGTGATACATACAATTAGTGGTGATGGATATTCCACAAATTGCACCATTAAATGTATATGCCAATTCCTAAAATTTATATGATGTTGGTGATGCTAATATTTTCAGAAAACGAAGTATCAACTATAGCATTTTAAGTCATTAGCCTCTAGGGAGTACACATCTACCTATTATTCTTGATAATTGTCTTGTTATCTATAGTTTTAAATCGCACATTATTCAAGTTATGACGGAATAAATGTGGAAAATCCAAATTTAAACTTTCGTTGCGGAGGACGCAATATAGATGCCTCTAAGATTCTGAATCTTGTTTAGACTTTTAGACAGGGATATTTCCAATAGTAAATTAAAGGTTGATAATTGCAGCATTGCTTTAATTTTACTCCTTTTAGAAATATTACTGAAATGAACAAAAAGTAAGCTGGGGAAGTGTATAGATTTCAAAACACCATGTTCAGCTTTTAGTAAAAAAAATTATGTAAGGCCTATTGATTGCAACATTACTCCTTTTCTTCTTTCGAAAATATAATTGAACTAAACAAAAGACATATTGAGGCAATAGACAATTTTTCACACCATGTTTAACTTCTACCACAAACGGATATTGGTAACAAGATAATCAAAACATCAAACACTTAACAAGCAATCTTTGAGAAAATTATGCAGCTGCTTACAAGAATAGTACTGTAAGATTTTGGTTCCGGCTTGAAAAGATAAGGCAGGGTTAGGAACAACATACCTGGGTTAACTGTCTGCTTTCATGATTTCCACGTAACAAGGTTATATGAGCAGGATATCTGGTAATTAAGCAGAATGAAAACAGATATGTCATGCAAGTCAACCTCATAAAAAAAAATCTATTTACTGATTCCCGTTTCACAACAACGAATTACATGCTAAGAGTTGAACATAACAGTACAGGAATGTAGAAATAAATCAAAGCAAAAAAAGAAATAAAAATAAACTGAAATAAGGAATTAAGGATAATTCTATGATTTCGTCTACCAAAGACACGAGTATATTTCAATATCTACTGCAATCACCCCATAATGTGTGACAAGGACTTGATAAACAACTGATTAATAATAAAGTATTGTCAAAATCCTATAATAACACCACCAGTAATCGGTCAAACTGATGATACAGATACCCAAAAACAGATTTGCATCAATCTGATTCAGTCATAGTAGATCGATTTTAATTTAAGACTTTATTTTCAAGCAAGTATATATGACCCTTCAAATAAAATACATTGCATTTCTCAAAGGATAAAATATAGTAAGTTGTGCCATTATTGTTATATTTTCCTAGGATTAAAGACCTAAAATGATAGTGCTACAGAAATCATGTGGCAACGACCACCTTGCAAATACAATGACTTCTCTAGAGATGGCCACTGATTAGGCAAACAGTCTTCTCCGCCATAGTAAATGTCAGCATTTAATTCTACCATACATAACATTGACAGGGATAACTAACAAACAGGACTACATTTAATTGTTTAGTTCAGAATCCCAAGTGACTGAACAAAAATCAATGGGAGTGCATTACTAGATGCGGGTATGAAAACATACTGCAAAATATTTCATGAATAATAGCATACTCAAGTATTGTTATGTCAATAACCTTTAATCTAAGCTCAAATACTAATATATATGATTCTCTATGAGTCCAACTGTTGCAACATTGTAGCATGAATGAAAAAAAAAAACTTGACATGTTTTTTCTCTTAAGATATGACAAGTAACTGGACAATCATCAATGGGAGTGAAATACTTGAATTTTGGGTACAAAGACATACTGCAAAACTTATCATGAGAAATGGTATACTTAAATATATTATTGTCAATAACATTTTACTAGGAGCTGAAGTACTAATATGGTATGAATCTCCAACTGTCACAACAATGCAGCTTGAAGAAACAAAAATTAACATGTTTTTCCTCAAGGATTCCAGTTTGTTTGTATACCCAACAAGTTAAACTGTTAATTAACTTTTAATGCTAAAAATAAAAAAGGTTATAACCGTTCCCAACTAGTTGGTAGGCATATATAAGAAGTTACAAGTATACCTTATCAGGTTCCAGTCACGATAAACAATTATCATGCAGGGAGAGTAAAAACATGGTTTTTATATACATTTAAATGAAGAATGAATGCAGCAATTATATGAATGTCCATAAATTAAGTGTATGTATGTTTTTTGAACATGCACAAATGTAACTGAAACTTCAATCCATGCCTGTCATGGATGCAAATAGAGCCGGATTGTCTTGTAACCGCATCCACATACGAAGACTAGTAGAAATTTGTGCATTCGCTCAGGCAAAATTCATACATTTGATTGTGGGGGTGTGAATAGACTTCTGGTATTTGGCAATCAGCATTCTCTACAAACATTGTATGAATACCAACCATAAACCAGGTTTATTGTTATTACTTAAATCACACAGACACATGCAACCTCCCCACCACCCTCCCCAATTTGACATTCAAATTGGGGTACATCAATGAATCTTAACCATCTGTTTCTATTGATGGCCATAATATTTTGCTTTTTTCTGGTGCAGATTTCAACACAGTTACATCCACTTCTTGAATGTCGGTTTCATCGGCATGCCTAATACTGAAGCAATATGAAATAAATTTTGGACCTCTATTCTCTCTTACAGTCATAAATATTCACCCCGATTACCGATAAACCTTCGTGCTGTGTGTATATATAGTGTGTATATATAGTATTTACATACGAACAACACTAAAATTTGTAAATATTTAAATTTTAAATTCGTGGTTCTAAACATATCTCTAATTTGTATGAATAGATGTGTTTTCTTTGCCATACGATGAATCTGTTCACCTTAGGGATCCAATATAGAACAATAATATTTTGAAATATATACCTGGCTTTAAGAAGCAATAAGATAGTGAAAACTTCAAGACTATTATATCCGCGATCAACGAAATCACCCTGAAGAATAATTGATGAAATTAGTTTAGCATCACTAACAGAGACACAATAAATGTCATGCTAAAATGGTTTACAAATTAAACTTTACCATAAATATGTAATTTGTCTCAGGAACATGTCCTCCAGTCTGAAATAGTTTCATTAGGTCATGAAATTGGCCATGAATATCACCACAAACTGTAACAGGGCTATTAACAGGCTGCACATTTGACTCCTCGATGAGAATTTCCTTTACCTGTGTATAGTTAATAACAGCGAAGTTAACAAGATGGTAAAAAGTTTAAGGTAAGCAAACTAACATTTGATAAGCTTTAATAAGCTTTCTTAATACAACTGCAACCGAGATACAATAAAACTGTATGTTTATGCTAGACTGTGCAACTTTAAAGGTTATACAACAAAGAATAAAATCTCGTTAGTCGACAAAATTAAGTTATTTCATTTATTTTGAACATCAAAGTTGATAATATGCCACGAAGAACCATAAGATCGAGCGCTCTGTCCAGATGATGCTTCTAAATCATTAATTGAATATGGATAAGCCACTGAGTAAACCGCACACATTGACTTTTTCGCAATGAAATAAGAAACGGTAAAAGTAGAATTCTTATATTTGTAATACCCTCCAAGTCATTTCTATGTTAGCATTGCACTAAAGCATCGGCCACCAGCTAACAAAAATTTTGCAAAAAAAACAAAAACAAAAGTGAAAAATTGGAAGAAACCTATGTTTAACCGAAGGTTCAAAATTATGTTTTCCGTTCCGATCATCAATTTTTTTTGATATTTCGGTCCCATTTAGGAAGTTCCGTTGTAATTCCAGTTTGTGAATTCTAGTGCTTTTATATTCTATTATATATAAAAGACAATCTTTGACCATTTGTATTCTTTTATCCTAATTCATTCCCAGCTTGAATACTCAATTCTCTCCGATTTTGAGGTAAATTTTGCATTCGAAGTCTTTCTATATCTTCGTTATTTTTCAAAATGTTGAAAGCATTAACCCCTAAATTTAATGGACAGTAATTAAGCATATACTTGTTCTTTCTAACTCTTTTTTTGAAGGTTGCTCTCTTCTTCTTCTTAGCAATTATACCTAATCATTTAAAAAAAACTATATCTTTAACAGTTATGCAAATTCAATTTCTCTTGCTTATTTCTCGTCCATTCTCAAAGCAACTCTAATTCCACATAATACCCTTTTTCAAATCTCAAATGATAAGAAATAGAATTTTCTTTAGAAAAAAACTCATTCTTTAAATATAGGAAAGGCAGTTTGATTCAACATATTCAAAGTAGTTCAACCCATTATATCTTTGTTTCCATCCCTTCCCGGTTAATTTTTTAAATCCTAAATTTACCTCAACTTGAAATTTGTTCAATGTTGAAGATGCGAAGGCTTGAATTACTAAATTTTGTTCTAAATTCAATTATGGATTTTATTTTAGTTGTATATATTTTTAACAATATTGTAGGAGAATTGAATTGAACTAATAACTTACAAGGAATGGAAGGAATTTCCCTTGTGTTTGCCATTTACTAAGTAATTTGAAATGTTGAGTAATTTGTAGCTCTCGATAATATTTTCATATAAACATCCATGGCATAACACATATTCTTTGTATATGATCATATTTCTTTTCATCTATCAGTTCATTTTTGGTATATCCTAGCACTGGAGATTAACTATGTTTTGTAGGCAAAGAAATCATATATCAAAAGATAATAAAATCCCATCTAAAGAAGATGAAAAAAGGCGAGTTATCAATTAATTATAACCATGAGAAAAGATTTGTTGATTCGACAAACACTAATGCCAATAAAAATTGTTTGTTGACGTCTCTACCTTTGGAACTACAAATATAGATGTACAAATTTGCAAGAATTGTTATGTGTGCAAAGAAAATCAATGAAGACCATATAGACGGTGCCTTCAAATAATTTATTTAATTGAATTTTAAAGAAGGATCAAAATTTATTTTTTTTAAATTGTACCTTTAAGCCTTAAAAGTGCAAGTTTGACGTTTATATTAAAAAACAATCATTTATACAATTTTATAAAAGAATAAAAATTTGTGCTATATATATATGTGTGTATGAGTATATATATATATATACGTATGTATATATATATATACGTATGTATATATATATATGTATATATATGTATGTATATGCAAAGGATTTCACCACAAGTTCTGATTTAAATAACACTACTTTCTCTTCCTTGTCACTGCACTATATCATTTAATTCGGAACATGTGGCGGAAATCAAAGGAAAATTGAGATGTAGCCAATCCATGTCATGTGTCTATATACATACACCTAAAATTCTTTATATTCATATTTTGAAGTTAGTCGTAAACTAGGATCAAGATTTGTGCTTAATATTAAATGTGGAGGTGGATGAACTTATTTTACTCCATTTCCAAAGCATGGAATCTAATATTTTGTGCATATTTGTAACTTACTATATTCAACCTCATTTATATTGATAAAAATTAATATTAGTGATATTAAAATAATGTTTTGTCAAGGATACTCGGTAGGTTTTATGGCACATGATTCGAGTACATACCTTATTTTGTATGGTTGTTTCCACCTTTTGATATGTAATAATGGGTTTTGTAAATAATATCATATCTATTCTATTATATACACAAAGTGAAATATATGATTTTTCATCATCTATTCTCACATTCCTTCTCAAGCTGTATACTGGATTCTCTTTTTTGTACAGTCCATTTTTCATTTTCACCATTTAATTATTTTATTTTTCTCTTCAAACATTAATCCTAGATATTAATGATGCCTACTCAGCTTACCATTTTTGTGTCAGCTTCCTTAACATATTTATTTTTTAAGTTGGAGTTCTTTCATTATTCATCGACTTCCCAATTCCACAGCTAAACAATAATTTAATCAACATTTGTTTACCATCCAATTTCTAAGTTTAATTTCGGTAATCATTCCAATTATCATCATATTTATTTGATTTCCTAATTTAGTATTTTTTTTTTAAAAAATTCATTTTTGCAAGCAAAAATAAAATAATATGTATTAATTTATATGTAATAAGATAAAAATTCTTTTAGGAAGTAAACTAAGTTCATTTTATTTTGCTTTTCTTGCTTTATCTTCATAGAATTTGATGTTTGCTAATTGATTTGTTTTTTAGATTTTTTTTTCTTTAATTGCAGCTTTTTCACTATCGAGTATGATGACTTAATATATCACACTGAAGTAACCTAATTCTAATGGAAATAAATGATGCCACCGAGTAATATGAGGGCTTCAATTTTATATTTATGAGAGGTTTTGTTATACCAATGTTTTCAAAACGGGATTTAAATCGTAAATCGTATAGTTCAAACTTTAAATTGAAACGAGATTCAAATCGTAAATCGTGGATTCAAAAGATTCGTCTTTGAAAGTTTGCAAACAATTTGAAATTGATTTTGATGTTTGAACTTCTACAATTAAAAATAAACTCAATTTTCTCTCTTATTATATTTTTATTTTATTTTGAAAACATTGTATTTTGAATTTTGAATCCAAATAAACATAGTAAGTATGTTAGTATATAAGTAGAATGTTTTTTTATTTGCGGTTTTGACTAAGTTTGGAACGGAATGTGAATCGAATCGTCAAGGGAGAGATCTGATCTGAATCGGGATTTAAATCGTAGGATTTTAGGATTTTTGACAACAATGTTATACACTGGTAAATAGCTTAATTTTTTAATCAATATTACTTTTTTAATTAAGCTTATATCTTAATTTGTATTGGACTTTACATTCCCGTTGATGAAAGAATTGAAAGACCCTTCATTGCTGAAAGGTAATTTTTGTTCCAATTTCATTTTTATATTACACGTTCACGTTAAGGGGTTCATGCTTATGCAGAGCATATATCATTTTCAACTTGATAACTTGCATTCTTGGTGTCTCATAATTCTTAATTCTTTCCATTTTAACTACAATAAAGGTAGTAGTTTAGTTCTTAATGTTATAGTTAAGTATCCCTGGATTTATGCTTCCTCATAGCGACCTTCATATTTACTTAATGATGATTAGACGTATGTAGGAATTACGCTTAGGGTGAATTTTGATGAGAATTGTATAGTTCATTTTAGATTGGCTTGTGTCATCAAGTAAAACACACTTATTTTTGAATCTTAGTTAAGATTATATAATCTTTTTGCCTTCTTAGTATTAGTTTCATGTGGTTTCTTTATTTTGATTAACATATTCAGTTTTGATGTTATAACAATATTTACTATGCATTGTACTATAACATGGAAAGTATTTGATTTTATATTACTTTTTATTGAAAATTTTAATATTTACTTATTTTATGATTTTATCAATATTTAGCAAATAGTTTTTTTTCAATAATTGTTAGATTGAGCAATTGACTTTTGTAGTAAATTGCATTTTGAAAGCTATGTTGATATATCAAAGTAGTTAAATTGAAGTATTTCCATTTTATTAATATTTCTTTTAAATCAATATTATCAACTCTTGTATTTAATTCATACTAATATCTGGACAATTTTTAATGTAGGTACTCATGTTTAATTATTTACATAATGCATCAAATCTATAAATTAATGCATTAAATAAAACATGTCATTAATTTATTCCACTTTTCCTAATCTATTCTATTAATTTATCATATAATGTTGAATATACATCTTTTCATTTCCTCGCTAATCATTTAATTTTAACCATATACTAACTCTTCTTAATTTAAGCCAACGTTTTACATTTTCTCATCAATATCTACATCTCAATTAATCACTGCTCTATTCATTCTATATCACATTAAAAACATAAAACTATCATCTTCTCACATTCTCACTAAATCAAATTCTCCTTTTCTCTTTTCAATTCCCACTAACCAAAATTTGTATATATACATTTTCATCTCCTCACTTCTCGTTTAATTTCAACACAAATGTTGAACTCTTCTTAATTTATGCTAATATTTTATATTTTCCACTTAGCGTTTACATTTTAATTAATCGCTAATATATTCATCCTATAATGCATTAAAAACACATGCTATTATCTTTCACATTCTCGCTCTACCTAAAATTCTCTTTCTACCATTTCAATTCTTACAGACCAAAACTAAAAATTCAAAGTGCTTCTGTGCGATCAAAATAAGAGCATGACAAATCAATGTTCATATCATGGTTCTATTACCCAATAAGTGTAAATCCAACCAAAATCAGATTTCTCTTTTCGATGACATCGGGTTTTAATAAATATTTTTAAAAGATACCTTTTGGTTATTTTCAAACCTTATTATTTTTTTGATAACTCTATTATTTTTATTATATTGTCAAAATTACAAAAAATGTGTGGGTGGAACAGAGTTGAGATATGATAAACTTCTTATAGCTGAGAAGATGGATAATGATAAATTAGGAATGACAGAACATTTCAATGAAATGTATACTTTAAACTTTGTAATTGAAAGTATTGATTTCGTGTTGTATTCGTTATTAATATTTATTTTCATCCTCTCTCTTTTCCTAATCTATTCGTTATTACCATGTTGTTCTTACCTATTTTTAATTTAAAGTCTTATTTTCATGTTGTATTCATTATTGATGTTTCTTTGTTAAATTTTGACATCTTTAATCAATAAATTTTTCGTAAGCTTATTATATTTACTATGCATTTTTCAAAGACATTAGAAGTATTTAATTTGATATTACTTTTGCTTGAGCAATTTAATAGTTACTTATGATTTATCAATATTTACAAATAGTTCTTATTATAGTTGTTTTAGATGGAGAAGTTGACTTTTATAGTAAATTGTATTTGAAGCTATGTTGATGTATCAAAGTAGCTGAATTGCAACATAGGTTCCGCGATATTCTTTTTATTAATAATGTTCCTGTTATATCAATATTATCATCTTTTATACATGATTCATATTAATCATTGGGTAATGTTTCTTTTATGTGTTTCCATTTTATTATTCACATAATACATTAAATTTTATAAATTAATGCATTATATAACATATGTCATATCTTTGTATATTCAATTTCGACCTATTTTTTTGCCTTTGTTCTCTTTTTCTTCTTTTAGTCTAATTTTCTTAACTGTTTTTCTTATAAAAAAGCAAAACAAAACCGATTCGAACAATGTTCATTCTTTTAGTTCACATGAAATCAACAAAAAAAAAGTGTTTATGTAATATGTTCGCTTGTGTTATTTCTTTAATAATGTCTCATGGTTACATGCATTTTGAAATAATAAAAATAAGGTCTTGATTTACTGTTTCCAAACGTATATGTCTTGATTCAAATTAATCCTAACCAAACGTGATATTAATTTCTATCATCGTATAATCATTCTTAATTATTTTTCCATGCATGAATACCACTATGATTTTTATATTCTCAAGTTTACAATAAATGATGTTAATTTGTACATTAATAATCATTTTTGATTTCTTTACATTTCATGATCACCGATATGCTTTGTTTTCTTAGTTTTGGCTTGATGATTCCATATTTAAATTATAATGTCAATGATGAAAATTTTCTTAGGGTAGCCATAAAAGATGTATTGTTTTACAATGTAAATTTTTGAAAATAAATGTAGGATATAAACCTTCCAAAGTGCATACAAGTATATTTATTCACAAACGTGGAAAGATATTTTTATGATAACATTATAAGAAAATACTTTTGCGGTAATAAAAGGGAGTTAGTTACAAGCAAAATTTGTAGAAAAAGTTGATAACGCTAATTTAGGCATCTAATTCAGTTAGTCTTTTCATACGATCTGTATCAATCTTTATGATACTTTTAATTATTATTATTTTTTGAATTCTATTTAGTGTAACATTTTCTTTTTGTCTTTTTTAAATGGTCTGTATCTTTATCTTTATTAAACATAAAAAAATTAACTACGTCAAAGACGATAAAAATAGTTTTATTAAACCTTACCGATTATTGATTACCTCATAATCATTTCTTCATCAATCTTGTTGGTTCTTAGATAAAACTGCTCTATATGTTACTTATTCAACATTAACTACTTTCTACTAATACTTATGAAGTTTGCTTTATAGTTTGATTGACTAATTATTACTGTATTGTATTTTAATTAATGACTACTATAATTTGTTATTTAATTGTCAAATAATGGTTGTATTTTATATGTTTGATAAATTTTATATTTGGTTTTAATTAATTGTTGTCCGCGGGTGCGGCGCAGTGGAAATGAGAATTGAATTCTGGTAAAAATACTCAGGTTCGATTTCTACCATGCGCTTTCCTATCCTATATAAATTTACCTGAAGGTATGAGGGTTTGGATTAGCGGACAGTTTTACTATAACCTCCTCAGGAGTTTACCGGCCCGCCGGATTCTCCTGGGTTTTCAAAAAAAAATTGTTATTGCTATATTTGGTATGTTGTTTGCTCATCTTAAAAAAGAACCTATGTCTCAAGTCTTGTTAATTAAATTACATAAAACATTTAATACATGTTTTCTCATCTTCTTTATTCTTATGCTTTCAGAGTTAGAATTTTCTGCTCCTTAAGTTATGCTGCATATTAACATTTTACGCCATCTAATTATTATTAGAATGGTGTGTTAATTTAACTTTGATTATAATGAAAAAATTGTCATATTTCACATTATCTAACGAAAATCTCATTCTCCTGCTACTCATCTTCCTTTTCCTTTAATTTTAGAAACAAAATGCTCAATTTATCATTCATAAAATTAAATTTTATATTGCCAAACATCAAATTATCACATTCTCTTCTTTCTTAAGAAATTTTTCCATAATTATCTTCATTTTCTTAATATATTCCACTTTATTTATTTTGTTCACTATTTTGCTTCCTAATTGTCTCTTATCCAGGTATTAATAAATTCCTTCCTCAATTATCTTATTCATTTATTTTGACTTTCATTATAAGTATGTATATATATATATATATATATATATGTATGTGATGATGATATATTTTCTAACTTAAGAAAGTTACCATTCATCGTAGTTTAATTCTGTGAATCGTTGAAGAGAAAATAGACTTAGATTAGAAGAATAGAGGACAAGGTACAAATTACAGAAAGAATGGAAAATTTTATAAGGGAAAGACATGTACTTAGCCACCATTTACTTGCTGCTCAAAACTTTAATCTTCTTTAAACCCCAATCTACTAAGATTTGTATTCTGTAAATTTTAATTTGTTAAAAATATGACTAGAACAAAAGTGTTAGAAAAATCTAATCATTTTATGTGATGTAGGTATGAATTTTTTAATATATATACGCATGCGTGCACGCGCGCACACAGACATATATATTTGAATATGTTGTCTTTTAGATTTTTTTTTCTTTCTTTTAATTACCTACTTAAATATCATATTTACTCTTTGTGAAACATTAAGTCAAAAAAAGGATTAGTAATCAAGATCTGTGAACAACTAAAGGCGGCTTTTTATATGTTACATTTATTTTCAATTTATCGTTGATTTCGGATAATGTTGGTAAATCGATTCAAATTAATGTCCATTCTTTTGGATGCATAACCTAAATTTTGTTTATTTTTATCTTGCTCCACTACAAATAGATTGCACCAAAATTATGTTGTGAAAGAGACTATGAAAATTTAGAATTTTTTTCATCTTGCTCCAGTTTTAGATAGATTGCAAGGAAATCATGTGTTTACATGAATTTCTTGCATAAAATTGTGTTTCAATATCAAATGAATCTTTTATATTTGAAATTTCAATGTTTTGGCTTTGTTGAAACTTGCTACAATTAGTGAAAACGTTATTGCCTTTCTTCATAAATATTTATCCACGCATGTAATATTTAACTTTTAATTTAAAAAAAACTTACACTGCATAGTTTAGCATTTTTTTATTATAACAATGACGTTACATTTGAACTTGAAAAAATAATGATGATCGTTTTCTTTTAGTATGTTGAAAAATGGTTTTCTAACATTATAGATGTCTCATATCCATCTTTATAATGGTATTTATTAGAGAACAAGTTACCGATGAAGCTTCAATCACATCAGAATATATAATCAATGTTACTGATTAAAAAAATTCATATTCAGTGTGCTTGCAATATTTATGAATATTATTTCCATTATTATATAGTTATTTGTATTATTAAGAAAAATATTTTGTGTAACTCTATGAAAGCTAATATATATCTATCATAAATAAATGACGTACATAGAATTGTTGCTAATTGCAAATGTGTAATGTGTATTTTTATCATTATCTAGTTTAAAGTAATATAAATATGTGTTTTACTTTTACCAACATGCATATTCATATATACTTTATGACGTTTTATTTTTGTGTAACTTATAATCTCATATTCAATGTTGAAATCAACAATCTATATTTTTTCTTCATATTGGTATTAGTTTTGATCTTTGCATAAATAAAGTTATGATGTTTGCAAAAAATAAGAATTAATATTTTTCAATTATTTTAATATATTAATTCTGCGTAGAAATTAATTTGTTCAAGATATTTGTTTGAATTTCATTTTAATTCTTTTTTTATTTGGTATGAATTAGATATTGTATTTGTGTGCTTAATTTGAATGAGAAATAGTGTTTGACTGTTTTATTTTGGAATCTATTAGTGAAATATAAAATCTATTATGATCACTTTTTTAACTTATTTGGCCGGGTTCGAAATTGAAACGTTCTTTTGACAAAAAATTATGTACACAACGAGGATCACGGATATGAAATAGGTTAAATATACATATATAGATATAATTTGTAATAATTTTGTAGTTATTTTTAAATTATTTTAACAAAACTATTTAGTAAAAAAACCGGTGCATAGCACGATTTCGCACTAGTTTCTATAATTACATCGTAAATATCCAATATTGACATAAATTTATAGTACTCTTTGGATTGTACACACAACATACATGATTGCAAGAAAATATACAATGTGCAACACTTTTAATAAAGAAAAACTATTTTTTTGAGCTTCATATGAACTATTGTTCTCTTTATCTTCGAGCATCACTACTTGCATAATTAAGTACATGAAATATATTAAAAAACTAATTTACAATAGGTTACAAAATAAACCCAAAACGGTAATCAACCCTAACCAATATACTTAAATCAAAAACCATTATTTTACATTAGACCCAAAATATAGCCATTAAAGGGACAATCAAGCCCAAATAAAACTAAACTCTAAGACTGAAAACTCTAACCCTAGACCACAAATATTTTCAACGTTGTCTAACCAAAAACCCCTAATCGAGGACACATACGTTGCCTTTCCCTCTCCTCCATCCACGATGTTGCTTCTCTCTCAATGTTGCCTCTCTCGCTCGATGCAGCTTCTCTCCCGCTTGATGCCTCTTTCTTCAACTCTCTTAGGTATTTATAGATAAATCATTTTCTTTTTTTATTGTCCAAAAACCGGAATTATAGGCAAATTCAGCCTTGTCATCGCGGGAACTGAACCGGAATGGTCGGAATACCGGCGCGCCGGCCAAAATTTGGAACCACGGTTTAAACTAAAGATAATATAATGTTTACAAAGATTATTACTCTTCAGCCTTATAAATATTGATAACAACTTATTGAATGATTTATTTATTTATTTTTATTTTTTTCCAACGTTCTTTCTAATGATATTTCTACTCTAATTTTCAAGTCCTTGCATTGTATTCCATTAGCAACTATTTGCTTATGACTGAACGGCTACTTTTTTGTCAAAAGTAGGCTACTTTTTTGTCAAAAGTAGGTTCTAGGTAATTTTAATAAAATATTTGATTGCAAACACTGTCATGTAGATGTGTGATTCATTACACATTTACATCTTACACTGGAACGATATCCGTACACAACAAGATAATCTGCAAAAGCATTTTTATATACTCGCATCGCCATTTCTCTTTTGCTGATAATTAAACATAGACTTTGTCTTTTCATCATCTTTCATTATACTATTATTACACCCATTCTAAAGGAAATAGTAATAGTGTGATGATATGGGAACCACCCTATTGTCTAAGGGCACCGCGGTCAGCGTTTAATCGCCGGCTGCAGTGCCCTAGGGCCATGATAAACCACGGACCGAGCAAGGTGCAATGTTAGGTGCCGCCCTAGGGATCCATGGCCGACGATTGACCGCTGACCGTGGTGCCCTTACACAAAAGGGCAGCGTCCTTAGCAGTACACTAGTAATTAGCAATAACAACCCAGATCCAAACATTAACATAGCCCCAAACCTGCAGGCGAACCCTAATATAGTATGCACGCGCTATTACAAAAAATATCCTTTCACTCCTAATGTCACAAAGCCCTAATCATACTTGGTCATCAAACCCTGTTCTGCAAAAATAGTACACCACAAAAAAGGGTAAAAGGTAAATACGTATTCACAGAGATGCTGGAGCTCGTCTTCCAACAGATGATTGCCTGCCTTCACTTTTGAAATCCACTGATCCAAATCCATGACGAATACTTATTTATTTTCCCAGAGAAGAAAGAAATACTGAGAATTGAAGTGAAAACGGAAGAATCGTAAGGAAAAAACGAATTTTGAAAAGAAACGTAGGAAATGGCGAAGAAGAAGATAGGTGAGGGTGTTTCTGTAAAACAAAAATATGGATCTAATTACACACGGGTGGGCTGGGTGACTATTGTCTGACCCAATTTATATCGGAAAATACAAAACCTACTGGATACTGGAACCGGATTGGTGTGCGTTGGTCGGTCGGACCAACTTGGAGCCACTTAACTCATATACATATCTTTTTTCTTTTTTATTAATAGCTGGAATAAAAACATAAACTTTTGATCCGATCATAAACTTCCAAATACACCCTTACTTTGTAAAGATGATGACAATTGGGTCATGAATTTGAATCCCTCCCATGATAAAACCATCTTTATTATTACGAGCGTTACGGCACGCGCTTTGCGCGTGATGAAGAAGGTGAATTATTTTTCTACAAATTGTATTTATTTAATACGTTCAAAAGAAAATGATTTCAACATATATTTAGTCATATTTTTATGTTAAATCATACGTAGGTAATTTAAAATTTTATTTCTAAGTTGCAATATCTAATTTCTTGCGAGTTTAAATTTTTGTTTATATTATTAATTAATAAAAAATAAATTTGTAAAGTTGTTTATTTACTAGATCCTATTTTTAAGTGATATTAAGACTTAATAAATATTTGTAGAGGAAATTTTGAATTTGTAAAAGAAGCTTAATTGTCAGATCCTAATATTAAGCGATGCTAAATTTTAATAATATTTGTAGAGACGCATTTCTAGTATTTCATGCTGATACCAAAAAAGTGTGACGTCAAATATACAAAGATATAAAGGGCAATTTTGAAAGTTCGCGGTCGGACCAAAAGTTTGCGCTTCCAAACCAACTATTAATAAAGATTTCTGAAGTTTGAAATATTATTAAGGCTATATGTTGGAATCTCAATAGTGAAAATCCTTCAAACAACTTTTACTTTTTTGAGAAAAAGGGTGATCTTCTAGAATAGAGGAGAGCACACATGTAAATATGTATATATCACAAAAGACAAAGTGTTGCCAACATGTATGGCAAGTAGCTAAACAAAGTACAAATAACAAAGAAAATAACTCAAGTACCTCTAGAATGAGCTCCAACAAGGCCACCGCTCATTACACCCCAATATCGAGCTCCAGCGAGGCCACCGCCCGGTATTGAGGTGTTAGAAGTATCTAAAAAAACTATGGAGCATCTCAAAGCCAATGATACTAGAAGCCAGCTTCATCTGAGAAGGAAACACCACGCTTTAAACTCGAAAGAAATGGAAATGCGAATGATCTTGAATGGAAATTGCCACTCTATAAACTCGGTAGAACTGGAGGGAGCGCCTCGTTGAAAAGTGAATCATCCAGAATGTAGAACGCCACAATGAAGATGTAGAAGAACTCCTCACTGCAAACAGCAATCCTGCCATCAACAATCATGTGAACCTGCAAAAAGAATATAGCAAACATGTATCTCAAAAGGAACTAAAGAAAATTATAAGAATAATACGCATATGTGTATATAAATGAAATTTATATACATATATATGTATTAATGAAATAAAAGTAAAGATAGAAAAGCTAAGATAATGGGACAGAATACAATAAGAATTAGAAAAAAAAAAGTCTAAAAAGAATCCATGATCAAAAGAAGTTAAAAATCTATAAGCTAAAACAAAAAACAACTAAAACTAAAACTAAAATTAAAACAAATTAAAACTTATCCTTATGGTTCTTTGATCAAAAGTATATTATGATAAACAGTGAAATCATTATTTAAGTTTGAAAAAATGTTAATACTATAATTATTAATGTCAAAAATATTGTTTTTTTGTTTAAATAATTTAATATTATTACTAACCTTATTAAGATATTCTTTAAAATGATTATTTTTAGCTAATTTATATTTAGGATTTGAGATCCAATTAAAACAAAATGAAGAAATTATAAAAATCAATTTATTAAAATGACTATTATAATTATTTCAAACAAATTTTTTTTCTTTCCATTTCTCATATTCGTAATACTTTTCTCTTCTAAGTATCATAAAATTTGTATACTTAAAATATTTTTGTACCGATTTAGCCTACTTTGCTAAATTTTCTTCAAGAAATATTTAGAAGTGGAAACTATTTCACTTCAATAAGTTTATGACATTCGGTTTTTCTCGTACTCAAAAGAATTTCAAGAAAAAATATTACAAAAGAAATTTTTCTCCCCATTTTTCATATTTGTAATGAGTTTTCCTTTTTGGATATCAATAAAATTGTATGTATTAAAAGTTTTTGTATTAGCATTCTTTATGAAATTTTGTTAAAAACATATATTTAGAAATAGAAAACCATCTCACTTCAATTATTTTAATGACAAATTTATGCCATTCGGTTTTCCTCATATTCAATAGAATTTTGAGAAAATTTACTGTAAAAGAAAATTAGGTTTATATATACATATGTACATACACATGTGTGTATATGTGTGTAACACCCCTAATTTTATTGACATTATTCAGGAGATTTAATTAGAATAAATTAAATAGAATAATGTAGATGAGGGGATTGAAGTTGATTAATTAATTAGGTGGTCGTGCTTATTAAAACTAATGAACTTATATAAATGGTTAGGAAATTAAACATAAGGGCATTAGGGTAAATAGCCGCCCACAACTCCTACCTTTATACTATTCTCATTAGGCTTTGCATGTTCATTTTTAACCAAAACAAAAATACTTACAACCGTGAGAAGCAAGGCCGGCCATTAGAAGAGAAGAAGAAAACTTAAGAAAAGCTTAGGATTCAAGCTAGAGGAAAATCAATCTCAAACAATCTCTAATCTCTTTATCTCAAGCAAGATGAATAATAATTTCTACATCTCTATTTTGATTTTTACATCAAATGATTTCGGATTTAAGGATAAATCTATTTTATGATGTTTTGAATGATGATATGCTTGTTTATGTTTTATAAGAGTTTAAACAAGGTTGTTTAATAAAGGATGTGCACGGTTTTAGGGTAAAACCGAGATGATATGGTTCTTAAATGCCATGGAAAAAATTTATGTTATAGAAAACATGATTTTGGAGATGGGTTTCAATCCTTATAATTTTCCGAGTGCATATGGATTTTATACGAATTTTCTAGTGAAGAAAATGAATTATTGGGTTATAAATTATTTACGGCAAAAATAATGATTATTTGGGTTCAAAATTTTTATATGTTGGAAAAGATATTGAAATAGATTTTCTAGGATTTTTTAATATTTTTCCAATGTGTTTTGATGAATATATAAAATTATTTAAGGTATAAGACTTAAATGTTTTATATATTTATTTAAGGAGAATGTATGTTTTATAAAATAAAATTATTATTTAAATCTGAATTTGCAGCAGCATTTTTCTGAAAAGTAAAGTGTTAACCAATGAGATTTGATAAAAAGGGCAGGTTAGTTGAAAGTGTGCTATGGATCGTGTAATATGGATATATGATAATACAGAATATAGTGATAATAGCTATACAGTAAATAATGCGGAATATAAGAGCAGTATAATAAAAATGACACTAGAGATTTTTATACTGGTTCGGAGCACCGTCCTACGTCCAGTCTCAGACTCCTTCTGGAATTTCACTAAAACAATAACCCTCACTTAACCCGGAGGAACAGGTCTATACAACCCTTGAGCAGCGAACAAGGACCTGAGCAGCGGAACAGGATTTCGCCTCAGCAGCCGAAGAGGACTTCACACGCCTGAGCAGCAGAACAGGACTTCAACAAATACAAAAGATTGTTTTGACCTTGTGTGTTCTAATAACACGGATTTGTCACTTGTAGTACACCCTTCCTATAATCTTCTCCTCGAGTATAAATATATATATATATATATGAAGTTTATGAAGAATAGAAAGGTATAAAATTGCTTTAATGTAGAATATTTGAAAGTATAGTTGCAAGTAGATTCCAGAGTGTTAGATAAGAAAGATAAGAAAATTCGGTAGTTTGGAATCAAGTTAGAGTATGTATTTATAGATGTTAAAAAGCAGTGACTGTCGATGAAGAGTTTCGATTGAAGTGTTGCGTCCAAATCTTTTCGTAGAGGTTCGTAACTCTTCACAAATAGTCGTGTCTTTTCAGAAAATAGCTGTTGTAGAAATTCAGTCGACTGAGCCTCTGGGTCAGTCGACTAAATATTCAAACGAATTTAAATATATATATTATTATACTTGTGCACCTGTGTATGCTGCACAGAAATTTCTGGGTCAGTCGACTGAGCCTCTGGGTCAGTCGACTGACCTGGTACTTTCTGTGCAATTTGCATAGTTTACACAGGTATAATACTATATATATATATTATATAATGATTCTAACTTTAAAAACTTTTATAATATATATATATAAACGAGGAGAGATCTTAACAATATTGGCATAAGACTCTAAACAAAATAATATAAAAGTTGATGCACCGATTGGTCAGTCGACTGAGCCTCTGGGTCAGTCGACTGACCTGGTACTTTCTGTGCAATTTGCATAGTTTACACAGGTATAATACTATATATATATATTATATAATGATTCTAACTTTAAAAACTTTTATAATATATATATATAAACGAGGAGAGATCTTAACAATATTGGCATAAGACTCTAAACAAAATAATATAAAAGTTGATGCACCGATTTTGATGTCTTGTCTCCATGTAGTATATATTCTCTTTTTGTCGTAACATCGTCGAATCTGTATGTTGTAGTGATAGCTTCGTGTCATGAATCAAAACCAAGTCTCAACATTCTCCCCCTTTTTGATTGATGACAACCTGTAAATAGATATAGATTTCGACTGTATAATATGAATACTTACTCTCCCTGAAACTTTGACGATCTATATCTCCCCCTGAAACTTTGACGATCTATATCCTACATTCTCAAAATTAGTGATAAGATTTCTCTCCCTTTGTCATCGACAAAAAGGAATAAAGAGCATAATAGTATGATGTATTCATGGATATTGAAAAAGAAATGTACAGTCATACAGTACAATATCACAATCAAGAGTTTTTGAAATAAGACGTAAGGAAAACAATGGCTATTAAGTACAATCCATAATGATTTGAAATAATAGACTAGTGTTTCTAGAAATAAGAAAGGTAACATCTTACTCTACTACACGTTTACCCATATCACCATGTGAACTTTGACCACCACTATTGCCTCCATTTCCGCCGTTGTCGTTGCTACTTGCTTGATCATCAGAAGAGGAAGACCAAGTGAAGATGGGTTGTTTACCCGGATCACCTATTGTAGCCGTGGAAGTGCCGGATGAACATGAGATAGCTTGCCA
The DNA here is from genome assembly GCA_030737815.1 of Allium fistulosum. Lineage (NCBI taxonomy): Eukaryota > Viridiplantae > Streptophyta > Magnoliopsida > Asparagales > Amaryllidaceae > Allium > Allium fistulosum. The sequence goes on along the minus strand of CM060903.1, from coordinate 1,282,376,912 downwards.
TAATTTGGTAAAAAATCCTTTAACTTTGTCAAGATTCTTGTCAACCTTATTAATATGGGATTGAAGAATTTGTTGGTTCCGGCATATCATGGAAATCGGTTCATGTGAAGGAAGGCCCGGATTAGGAATCAGAATCTCGTCTTGTTGACGAATAGTTGATCTTTGGCGGTGAGATGCTTCGCCTTGTTGTGGTTGATCTTGAGATAATTGTCATTGAGTCCATTCTTCGAAAGTAATGATAGTAGGAGGTCGAGCAACTGGTAGCCTCATTAATGATCGCCTTTGCCGATGATATATCCCTTGGAATTATCTCCAAAAGTGACAGAATCTCCATCCGAGTATGTAATGTTAGTCAACATATTTTTGTCTCCTATCGTGTGTTTTGAGCAACCACTATCGAGTATCCATTTTCCTCTTTTCTTGAGTGGGGCCTCATTATCTTTGGTCATAAAGCATACATTGGCTTTTTCATTATAGTTGTTACTCTCGCTTTCTGATGAGGAAGAGGAGTCTGAATCATCCCATGTAACCGAGAAAGCTTTCCTTCTGAACTTATCCTTCCTTTTATTACGATATTCTTTCTTTTGATCCGGACAATCCTTCTGTATATGCCCCTTTTTGTGACAGTTAAAACACTCCAATACTGATGAAGACGGTGGTTTATTGCTGTTTGAGCTTCTCTTGCCATTATTTTTGTTTCCTTTTCTATATTTCAAGAATTTCTTGAAATTTTTGGCAATAAAGGCTAGGTCGTCTTTGTTTGAATCTGATTCTTCTTGTTCTACGTGGAATGCTATATTCTTTTTATCTTGAGCTTGAACTCGTTTAGCCTGCAAATTCACTTCATAGGACATTAGATTTCCTATTAACTCTTTCGGAGTTATTTTGGAAATATCGTTTGCTTCTTCAATTGCAAGAACTTTTCTTTCCCATTCATCCGTTAAAGAGTTAAGAATTTTGGATACGATATCAAAATCTGAATATTTTTCTCCTAGTCCTACTAATGAATGATAGATATCCTGAAATCTTGAATACATATCGTTTATAGATTCATTGTCTTTCATTCTAAAGTTTTGAAATTGACTTTTGAGCATGGATATCTTGCTTTGTTTGACCTCGTTAGTTCCTTCGTGTGTAATCTTGAGTGTACGCCATATTTCATATGCAGTGTTGCACATACTAACACGGTTAAACTCATTTTATCTAAGGCACAAAACAATATATTCATGGCTTTTGCGTTAGCTGTGGCATCTAGTTTCTGTGTATTGACCAAGTAGAATACTCTTCAGTAGGAATAATATATTCTGTCCGAGTTATATTCCATGAATCAAAACCATTTGCTTGCATATATATTCTCATTCATGTGGCCCAATAGTTATAATTTATGCCAAAATAGTGGTGGACGTGCAGTGGATTGTCCTTCAATGAAGCTAGTGTTAATGTTAGTGCTAGTGTTAGTTTCCATATTATTAGTTTACCAAATAACTTTGTTACGGTTATATGATGACCTTGCTCTGATACCAAATGAAAGTGTGCTATGGATCGTGTAATATGGATATACGATAATACAGAATATAGTGATGATAGCTATACAGTAAATAGTGCGGAATATACGAGCAGTATAATAAAAATGACACCAGAGATTTTTATACTAGTTCGGAGCACCGTCCTACGTCCAGTCCCAGACTCCTTTTGGAATTTCACTAAAACAATAACCCTCACTTAACCCAGAGGAACAGGTCTATACAACCCTTGAGCAGCCGAGCAAGGACCCGAGCACCGAAACAGGATTTCGCCTCAACAGCCGAAGAGGACTTCACACGCCTGAGCAGCAGAACAGGACTTCAACAAATACAAAAGATTGTTTTGACTTTGTGTGTTCTAATAACACGGATTTGTCACTTGTAGTACACCCTTCCTATAATCTTCTCCTCGAGTATATGTATATATATATGAAGTTTATAAAGAATAGAAAGGTATAAAATTGCTTTAATGCATAATATTTGAAAGTATAGTTGCAAGTAGATTCCAGAGTGTTAGATAAGAAAATTCGGTAGTTTGGAATCAAGTTAGAGTATGTATTTATAGATGTTAAAAAGTAGCGACTGTTGATGAAGTGTTTCAATTGAAGTGTTGCGTCCAAATCTTTTCGTAGAGGTTCGTAACTCTTCACAAATAGTCGTGTCTTTTCAAAAAATAGCTGTTGTAGAAATTCAGTCGACTGAGCCTCTGGGTCAGTCGACTAAATATTCAAACGAATTTAAATATATATATTATTATACTTGTGCACCTGTGCATGCTGCATAAAAATTTCTGGGTCAGTCGACTTAGCCTCTGGGTCAGTCGACTGACCTGGTAATTTCTGTGCAATTTGCACAGTTTACAAAGGTATAATACTGTATATATATTATACAATGATTCTAACTTTAAAAACTTTTATAATATATATATAAACGAGGAGAGATCTTAACAATATTGGCTTAAGACTCAAAACAAAATAATATAAAAGTTGATGCACCGATTTTGATGTCTTGTCTCCATGTAGTATATATTCTCTTTTTGTCGTAACATTCGTCGAATCTGTATATTGTAGTGATAGCTTCGTGTCATAAATCAAAACCAAGTCTCAACATTAGTTAAAAAGTTACCTTTTTAAGTTAAAAACAAGAAAATCATGCTTTTAGCATGTTTTAGCCATTTTAGGCATAGTACCTTCCGACCCAGACCGTTCATCTAAGTCGAAAGGATTAAGCCTTTTGGCAAGGTCAAACCAATGCATATGGTATCAAGCACTTGGTGTGCAATGAATTGGATAGAGTCGAAGGGTTTGCAGTCGAAAGGTTGATGGCCAAAGAGGTTGAGATATGTTTGTTTTATAAAGTAAAGTTTTCACCTGCTTAGCTTTCGAATTGGAGCTTTCGACTTGGTTGCCTTTAACCAGGTCAAATGTTTAAAGAAAGGTTTTAAACCTTTCGACAAAGTACGAAAGGTTACTGCTACTTTTTATTATTGTTTTGAACCTTCCGATACAGTCGAAAGGTTTGGTTTTTATAAGCTGTTTTATATAAGACCTTCCGACACAGTCGAAATGTTAGGTTTTGAAAGGTTTTAAGAGACCTTTCGACAAGGTCGAAAGGTTTGGTTTCGAAAGGTTGTTTCAAAGAGATTTTGAAAAGAACTGCCGCCTTTATTATGTTAAAACCCTTAGAAGGGGTCAAAAGTAGGAGCTTTCGGCTTAGTCAAAAGGTTTACCTGTTTTAAAAACCAGCCGCTTCTCCCATTGTTTTCGAAAGGTTTCAAGGCTTTCGACTTGAATGATTTACTCTTGTATTATAATTGAAGTATAACCCAAGCTTACGAAGGAGTTGTTATAAAACGCGGAGGTCTATTATTTTAAATGAAATGATTTAAGCTTTCGAAGTAGACCTTCTGGTAAGGTCAAAAGGTTGCTTCCTTTGTATTCGAAAGGTATTAAAAGAGGACCTTCTGCATGTTTTAAATCGAACACAGTAAGTTTTCAAAAGGTTTAATCCACTGGTTTCGAAAGGTTTATGTATAAGGGTTGAATGCTTTCGAAAGGTTTAAATTGCCGAATGGTTTCAATGGTTTCAAAAGGTTGTTTTGTAGACCTTGCGACAAGGTCGAGAGGTTGGTTTTGAAGGTTTTAAAAAAAACCCATACTCCAGTTTTTAAAGGAAAACCCACGGCTTGTATAAAGGAGTTTTATAATGGCTTTAAGTATGTAATTTTGAAGAAGTACTTCCTTGATGAAAATATAAGTTAAAGAGGTTAACTATGTTATGATATATATATATATATATATATATATATATATTTCAAGGACTTTAAACCCACATGATCGGTATTGTTAAAGTGTTGTTTTGCTTCTTCAAATATGAGTATGTTCACATGATTACCGATAACCATATTTGAGGGAAAAAGGGGTAGAAGGACCAGCTAGGTTAACTCAATAGTGAATATAAATTGCTTAAACTCCTGAATGAGTAGAATTGCATCCATGGAGTCAGGGTGACCAAAAATATAGAATGCCTAAACTTTGTAGTTTTTGGTGTATACCAAAAAGGTTCATAGTAAAACCATGAAAACTATGATAAGGTAGTTATTGGTGCATACCAAAAGGTTCATAGTTAACCCATGAAAACCATGTAGTAAAAGTAGTTGGCAAGGGCCAATTAGTATGTAGTGAACCCATAAAAACTATATCCGGATTAAGGATTGACATCAGTCAATAGGTTACTAGTAAACCCATGAAAACTAGGATAAGTAGTGGTTAATGGATGTATCAGTAGGTCCCTAGTCAACCCATGAAAACTAGGATGCACTACACCATAACAGCCATTTTATAACACTTATTTTTTTTAGTTGCCAACACTTATTTGCGTTGTAAATTAATCACAACAATAAGCGTTGCTAAGCAGAAAATGTGTGACCAAAAATACACATTTACAAATTTTTTATTGCTAACATATATTTGTGTTGCAAAATGTGGTCAAACTGAAATTATCTGCAATGTATTGGGTAAAATAGTAAATAAGCACCCTTCGTTATCCGTAGCCCTAATCCCCCAACTTCTCAATGCTTTTTCATTTCAGCTGCCACTAAAAAAAGAAATTTTCGACTTGTAGGCGATTCGATTACGAACTCTCGATTTCTGGCAAATCGGCCTCGAATCAGGCGATTCGATTTCAGCCACGACTTCGCAATCCGATCCTTCCAATAATAAAAGGAAGCTTGATGATGTAGAAGTTGAAGAACTGGGTGCGAAGAATGGCGAGACTAAAGTGAAGGTCGATGAGAAGGATGGCGCTAAGAGACAGCGTCTTGATGAATCCGGTAACTTTTTTGTTGTTCTTTTATAAATGCGTGGCTGTATTGATAATATTATGGATTGATTTGAAAGCATAATTTATGAATCTTTTATTTGTATTGCTTTGCTCAGGTGGGGATGGAGTCAAAATAGTTAAGAAAGATGACGCTCTATTAGAAGTAAATGATCACAACAAATCTGCAGAATATATCGAACCTGGGCACATGGAAACTAACCAAAACTCGGCCGAAATTTATGAGCAAAGTCTTAATACCTCTAGAGAGACAATGAGAAAAATTCAAGTTCCTAACAACAAGGTTCTTCATTCTATTTTTTTCGATATTTCTTGTATGCATATTTGATTGAAATTTTAATATGTAATATATTTAATTATAAATTTATATAGTCTGAAACTTGCCATATAAAAACGAGGGCGATTTTTTTCTCCATGCCAGATACAGATTTTATCAAGCCTAAGTAATACTAGTTTACAACCAAAAAATTTGCACTTTCTCCCACTTTCAACGTATGTTTCTTGTAGACATTCTGTTGATATCTTTTTAACCTGATAATTTGATATATTTTTCTCATGTAAAATCCATATGGCTAATTTTACTCACATTTCTCCAATTTCCAAATCCGACTCATAGTTTGTATAGTTTACAATCTAAACAAAATTTCATCGTCTTGAACCAAGATAACCTCCATGCTAACGTTGAACAAAAATGAGTAGATTCTTCGAGCAATTGAATTGAACGTTCAAATTTGAATTGAACGTTCAAATTCGATTTGAACATTAAAATTGAATCAAATCCGCAATTCAATTCAATGAGGAAAGAATAGCAGCTACAAATCTAGATTTCCAAGAGCACATACAAGCATGAAAAGGGATGCTATGAAAACTAATTTTGTTGCATGGGAACATTAAAATTAAATAGAAGAAAGTGATGAAAGATTGATAATTATAACTTACATCCCTATTGGAGACCAGATTTCAATTGTTAAAAAATGGAGGGATTTATAATTTATTTAAAAAATAAACAAGGATGTAAGCTTACGTAGAGTTGATATTATCAGGCTTTCCACGATTTAAATGTCACACACTAATTGTAGTACATATGTAAACTTCAATAGTATATCGTTTATAAGCCACCGAGCTCTCTATGCTCTCTCTCACTATTATAATGACCACGAAGTATAATCAGAAATATAGAGCAGTAAAAAAATTACAGGACGGTTAACATCTTTAGTTTGTTGCATAAACTGATTACATATTCAAGTTATATTGGCAACTAAGTTTATATTACTAGGATTTATCATTCATGACCTATGTACTAATTTAACAAAGCACTGGCACTAAAAAAGAAAGGGAAAAGTCAATATGATTTACTTAGATTTTACTTATTGATCTATTTTGTATCAAAATTTGTAAATATGATTATTAAATAATCTGGGAGAAGCGATTTATTTGGTAGGAAGGTAATTAATTCAATAGTATATCATGGTACAATTTCTGCAACCACTATATGTCACATAGCACAATAATTTTGATGAGTATGAGTTTATTCAATAATGACAAACATGTGTGTGAAATGACATATGGCAGATGGACAAGTATATCAATGATTGAAGCTAATATATACTTTTCCATACAGATGTAAAACAACACACATAATCTATTGATTTCAAAGTTTCAAACAATGCTAGCCTTTATTTCTTTACTCTAATCTAGTTCATTAGTTTAATTTATGTACTTATTTTATTTTAATTGTGTTACTCGGAGAAGCAGCTTTTGATTACTTGTATTAATGTGCATATTTCAGATTAATAACAGTAATTCTTTGTGATCAATTGTTTTTAATTTACACCAAGAAAAACCTATGGGTTATCTTTGTTGTCGAAGCTGACATGCAAATTATATCAAAATCTTTAGCGTTGGAGGTCCGATTTACATTTTGAATTTAAGATGCTATGGTGTTGCCAGAAATATTATATCAGGCATCATCTTGTATAAGGTTTTGTCGCAATTATGTTTCTGTCAAATATACAATAATGTAATGGCTATATTATTATTCAAAAATGACTTAACATAGAATCATTCAAGTCTGCTTCTAGAAGAATCTGACCTTTGAACTAATGGTTTTTATCTGTCAGCAGCAAAGAAATGCAAGTTTACAAGTTTTCATGACTAATTTTGTTTCTTTTTTCCTTTCAAAAACATCAAGTTGAGTTACTGAGCTCTTTAATGGGCAGACACAATGTAATGTGTTTCATGTTCCTTATCCAGAGAAAGTGTATTCAATGAGGCTGATGCTTCATATGATTTGGCTATGTAACCTGAAATGACTTTTGTGCATAGATATAAAACAAGAATTGCCTGATATGTCTTTTTTGCATAGATATAACACTACATGCTATTGTTTTACAACCTTCCAAACATTCTTAACTAGCGTCTAAGTTTAAGTACACCATATGTTTGTTTATATGATTATCACAAAATAACAGGGTAAAATTACAACATTCTTAACTAGTCAAATAGTTCTAGGCTGATGCTTTAAGTCATGTAATTACAATACCAAGAAAAAGACTACCATGACACGCCCTCAATAAATGAGCTCTTGGAATATGATTCCCTGTTACATTGTCCCCATACTTGGATTCATAGGCATTATGCTGTAACATAGATAATTCATAATGCTATAACAAGGACGTCTTTTTTTCTCTATGTACAAATAATATTTGAAGTACATGTATTGTGCTAAAAGATACAAGACTAGAATATCAAATAGAACTAGATTAATACCTTCCTGAAGCCTCGCATTACAGTCAAAAAACAGTTATCCGAAGAAAAAATGAAGTAAAAAATGAACAAAATGCTACTAGCTAATTAGTCCTCAGAAATTGAGCCCAGTTACAGTATTAATTATCAACTTAATTTAATGTTCAATTTAATTTTTATAAAGGAACTACAAATTCAATTTAACGTGATATTAAATGCAGGCACTTCTAGAGGAAGCGGAAAAAAAGAGGAAGTTGGATGATAGTTCTAAGGGTGGAGTCGAAGATCTTGAAGATGACCCAATTGCGGAAGTTTTTGGTTCCGACACGAAGAAAAATGTATTGAATTAACCAACTTAATTATGTATTGTACTTGTTATGAAGTAGTTGACATTGTTATGAAGTAGTTGATTATGTATTGAATTAACCAACTTAATTATGTATTGTACTTGTTATGAAGTAGTTGACATTGTTATGAAGTAGTTGACTATGAAATTTATGTTGTTATTTGATCATGAATATTATAAATTTTGGGTTCCTATTGAATGTAGTATAATAATGCATATCATGTTAGTTATTAATTGTTTATTAATGTTAAAATAATTGACTATATTGAGAATGAAAATATTTCAGCGTTATAAGCGTTGGCAATTAAAATTTACCAATGCTTATAAGCGTCGGCATAGAAAATTAAACAATGTTGGATGGTTAATTTGCCAACGTATATAAGCGTTGCTAAATAATATACACCAACGTTTATAAGCGTTGGCGAATACAACCTTCCAACGCTTATAAGCGTTGGGAAACTAAACTCCCCAACGTTTATAAGCGTTGGCAATAAATTGCAACGCCCCTACAGCGACGCTAATAAGCGTTGCTGAAACTGTTTGCGACAGTTATACTCGTTGGGAATCACCTGTTTTGGTGTAGTGATGTGAAGTGAGTTACTGGATAAATCCATAGGTTCCTAGTAAACCCACGAAAACTAGGATAAGGTGATTTGTTATTGGAAAGTCCAGTAGGTTCAGGAGGACCCATGAATTGATTAAGTTATCTAGCAGGAGCCTATATGTTCTTAGTGATCCCATGAAAACTATGAATATGACCGAGTGTCTATTAATTATGAGAAGGTTATTAGTAAACCCATGAAAACTAAAATGGTTAATAGTGACCCTAGAAACTATAATTATGACAGGGTATCAGATTAAACTGAGAATGGGAATTCTTAATTATTCTCAAGTATGCATATCATCATAATATTTTGAAATTGTATGTTTTAACCGTTGTGGATGCAGGAGTACAATATACGGTTTTATAAAGGATTTTAGGATATTAGTGAGGGGAAAAACCGTTTCGCTAAGCGGCGTGGTCTCACTAGATATCCAAAAAGGATTGAGATGTTAGATTATTATTTATACCAGGCTTTATGTCTGACTCGAAGTTTTTGTTTTCCCCTTAAACTCTCGGGTACTCAATTGATTTTGAGTAGTTTGAGATTTAAGGTTTCCAGGTTCTCTTCTTAGACGAATAAAGCTTTCGGAGACGTGCATGAGGCCGATAGTTATTTAGAGTTTTCTTGTCCATTGTGTGTTTGTTTGTAAAGGCAGATTTATAAGCCTTAGTATATACTCTAATCAACCAGGGGGCATCTTCATATGTCGCTCTTGGCGTATTTATAATAATTATATTTTGTTAAACGTGGACAACGTAATTTGGAATTATGTAATGAACATGAAATGTTTTGATTTGAATATGGAAATGTGTTTTGAATTGTTAAAAAATTTCCATAATTCTATGATCTGTGTATCAATAAATCTAGCACCGTCGTATTTGGTCGCCGAAGATTAATAACTATGGATGACTGCTGCATCTGTAGCCATTAGTTTTGGGCCTCCAAGTAGGGGGATGTTACAGTGTGTGTGTGTGTGAGTGTGTGTGTTTGTGTGTATGTATGTATATTTGTTTGGTATATATATATATATACATATATAATATATGTAGTTTTTGCAATATTTTATTATAGAATTCAATATTTTTGAAATCGTTTCTAACTATAAATTTATTTTATTAGAATTGTAATGACATCATCACTATATCCATATTATTAAAGAACATTACAAGTAATGTTGTCTAATAACACAAAGAATACGGTTGGTTAAGGGCGATCGAATGTGAATATACCTTTATACTAATACTAACAGGTCTTTATTACCTTTTGAGGATCTAGATTGAGAATTTTTGACGTGTACAGTATTAATACAAAGTAATAAACGCAACGATTAAAAATATTCAGAACAGTATATAATATAAATATATCAGAATCACGGATCACAGCGGCATGATATACATCATATACATAATAGAAGGTAGTCTACAAAATATCAGAACTAAACCTACATAATATACACATCACATTCAAAAGTATTGTATTAGGTACACAACGACTACTAAATAATATACATGACATATACTCCTAAATGTCAATATATACAAGGATGAAGTAAACTAAAACGGTCAAAATAGTCTACTTTGATGCTAGCCCAAAATCCAGAGGCCAACTAGTCACTATACCTATAGAGTCTCTGCTTGACCCATGTATTTTAAAATAAACGGGTCGGACTATATCTAATAAGAAGATGAGATAATAATATCATAAATATATGACTTAACGGTAATGTAATCTATAATAAAAATATGTCTAAAACCAAATAAACATAAAAAAGACATATCAATCCAAAGTCACCATTTCATAAATCCATATCAAATCTCAAAAGGACTATTATAAAAAGTATGGTGATAGCAGTTCAGAATACTCTAAAACCAAAAAGATACTAAATATCTATCATAAGATATCTAAAGAAATAATCATCACTAATAAAATAATAACGGTAGTCAACTATCAGTTTAAAAACAGCGACACAGAACCTCATAACCAAATAGACTAAAATCAGTCTAAAACCAAATAGACCCCTCCATATAGTGTAATAGTCTAACCCAAAAAAATAGACTACTATGCGAATTTACCTAAACCAACAAAATAGGCAAACATCATCTATTGTACACCAAATAAACTGATAAGTACTAGTCATCCGGTTTATAGACTAAACATGCATGTAACACTTGTCCAAACAACAAAAGGACAACCGCATTACACCATAATAAAACTAACCCAACCAAATAGGTCTACCTATCCAAATCTAAGAATGTATCGAATCTAAGAATGTATCGACTCTCGGGTCGATGAAAACTCAGTTGTCATCTCTCAAGGATCTATCGGCCTAAAATGAAATCCCAACACCCTAAGATGATATAACTCTAAAGTGTAAATCACTTTAACTTTAGTAATCACTAGAATTTAACTAACTGTTTAATACCAGATGGTAAATTCAAGTTTTACCATAAGCTGTTAAGTCCACTTAAACTCTATTTAATAAATTATAATAACAAGCGAAAGAATTGTATAAATCCCATATACCAATCCGACAATTTAATCGTTCATTAATATTCTTTGTTTCATAGAAAATCATGAAATCTAATATAATCAAATTTAAGCATGTTCACTTGAAATTTAAAAGATAAGAGTTAAAGATTTCTAATTTTAAAAAATAGAATTTCTTTACTAAAATTAGAAACCAAACTAATATTTTTCATAAATAATAACTCTCTTTATTTTAAAATCTATATAAATAGAAATAATTACTTTTAAAATATATATATATATGTTTTTCATAAAATATTATCCACTTTTAAAAAAAATTAATCTCAATCCTTTTTTTAAACAAACTCTTTATATACATAATAATATGTGTATTTTCTTTAAAACAGATGCTAAAAGAATTTTTAAAGTTTTAAAACCAATTGCCATTCAAAATCAAAGGATAACATTGCCATGAACAAGCTAAAAATCCACAAAGCAAAGCAATTTATAAAACAATACATTTTAATAGGAGCTGGGCTTACTGCCTAATTTTATTATTCATCGATCGACCGGTGATAATTGACCTGTCGAATGGTCGACGCAATTGCCTGGGAATTTGTGGCCTAGAGATCGTCGATTCTGCTCAGGTAATCTAATTTCTTAAATTATGGCAAGTTGCAAAACATACTAGAAATGATATCAGGTCTAACTAACTATTCAAACACAACCAATAATCATCTCAATACATATAGTGTGTGTTTGTGCTATAAGAGGAACTGAAGGTATTCATTTCTAGCATTTTGATTAAACTGATTCTTATTTAACTAAACAATTTATTCATTCAACTATCAAATTCTAAAATAACAATCAATTTAGATATCTGATATATTAGATATAGTTGTGTGAGATGATTATCTCACTCAATCCAACCATCAACAACCAAAGGTTATCACACAATTGGATATAGAATTCATGAGTTTTAACAACTCACCTTGACCCAATGCTCGCTTTAATTTCTCGTTGTTTCGTTTCAGCCTGCCTCGAAACCCTAGCACCACCACATGTTTGCTACTTCAGAACAAAGCCTGCCTCGACCTATCTTCGATTGCCAGCCCTCCATCACGCACACATTCCCAATGGTGTCGCTTCCTAAATCACGATGTTGTCTCGAAGCATGCTTGATCACACGACCTCCCCGAATGCCACCAAGTCGCGGCGTCAGCCGCCGCCTACCAAGTCACACTCGCCCTAAGATCACACGGCCTCCTCACATCAACGTCGGTCATCGCCATGTCTCCTCCCTAAAGCCAGCATTGAGCACGCCCTCTATTTATTTTTTTCTCTTAAACAAATAGAATACGATTTTCTTCTTTTATATTTTTATATTATTTTTTTCAACGTAGGGAAGTTGGTTGCGTGCTTTTAGAACCTAGGAGGAAAACGAGAATGGGTTTGGGTTAGCAAGAGGTTGGGTTACAATTTCATAAAGGGGAGGAGAATTGATAATGGGCTATGGGCCTTTATATTCCTATTTAATATATATATGTATGTATGTATGTATATGTATATATATGTATATGTATGTATATATGTATATATGTGTGTATATATATATATAATTCCCTTCTCATTCTTTTTTTTTCAAATTATTTCTCTTTATGTATTTAAAATTATACTTTGATTTAACTTAAATTGATTAACACCTCGTTTCACACTGCATACATTAATAATTTTTCAATTCCTTTTTAATTTGATATTTACCCATCTTAGTTTAATTATTTACCGCATCAATGTTAAGACAAATAAATTTCCAACCATTTCAATTATATAAAAAGATATTTATACTCTGAAATATCTTATATTTATTAAAACATTTTTTTGAATTTTTAATATTTTATCTAAAAGGAAATTTATAAACTAATTCAATTTTTATTATAACAAAATCCCTCATTAAATAGACTTTAATTGAATAATAATTAGATTCCAAAAATAATAAGTACCAAACTCGAATTCAGCCATTTCTATTCTAATTAAATTAGTTTAATTCTACAGCTTTAAAATATGGTTGTTACGGACCTCCCCTTGTGAAAATTGCATCCTTGCAATTTCTTATAGGGAAACGTCACACAAACACCCAAGCACTAACTCACTTCGTATTGTACAATCGAGTTGAAACTCGTTCAATTCTCTAATTGGTTAATATTAAAATCATAGTTATCGTAAGTTATAAACTTAAATAGATTCATTTATTAACCTTTATTTCTTCACACACGACATTTATCGAAAAAATTTCTAAGTGTAAGAATCACTTTATAGTTTTGCTTTAACACTAAAACAGAGATTCTATTATTTTGTATAATTATGCTAAATAAGATTATGTTGCTATCTCTCTTGAATTAGCTACATGCTTAAAATAAATGGAAATAAGCATGAAAGTCATGAGTGTTTCGATTATCATTTCTTTATGTGTTCGCGTTGAAATTCATATCTACTTGTGAAATTAGTATCAATACAGAAAACAGCTTGAAGCGGTAGAGATTCACTGATAAGAGTATACAGAAATAAATGTATAACCAATCAAAGTCGTCAACTATGGCCATAAAATTTTCAAAAACTTTTCTTATCTAAACAGCAAATAACCATCATTTGTGTAATAAAATAGCGAGATTTCCCAATATGATTAGTAATTTCTACAAACAGTTGTAGTGCATAATCTAAAGCCAACCTTTACATATATTGAAGTATGGGCAACAAAACTGTCATCAATTAAAAACAATCAAAAATGGTAATTTGCAAAAAAAAAAGACTAATAAAAACAAAAAATAAATCATAATTAAGAAAACAAGAATATGAAATCTCATAATACTTGAAATGGTACCAATTTAAATTATTTTCCAAATCAAAGCAAGTGAAAGCTCAAATTTTCGTCCAACCGTGAACTTCCAAAAATACCCTTGCTTTATAGAGATGAGGACCAGGCGGTCATGAGTTCGAATCCCACTCATGTTAAAACTATTTTATTATTATTTATGAAGTTTGGAATATTATTAAGGCCATATGTTCGAATATCAATGATAAAAATCCTCCAAACATATTTTTGCTCATGCAAACAGAAACACAAACTTCTGGACCGACCGTAAACTTTCAAAAATATCCTTACTTTATAGAGATAAGTACTATGGGGTCATGAGTTCGAATCCCACTCATAGTAAAACTATCTTTATTATTATTTGTGAAGTTTGGAATATTATTAAGGCCATTTGTTTGAATCTCAATGATGAAAATCCTTCAAACATACTTTTTTCTTTCCATTTTTCATATTAGTAATGCTTTTCTCTTCAATATATCAATAAATATGTATACTTAAAGATTTTTGTACCGTTTTAGCCTACTTTGCTAAATTTTCTTCACGAAATACTTAGAAATAGAAACCATTTCACTTTAATAAATTTATGACGTTCAGTTTTTCTCTTACTCGAAAGAATTTCAAGAAAAATTATTACAAAAGAAATTTTTCTCCCCATTTTTCATATTTGCAATACGTTTTCCCTTCTAAATGTCAATAAAATTGTGCTCCTAAAAGTTTTTTGTATTAGCATACTTAGTGAAATTTTGTTAAAAATATATTCAGAAATAGGAAACCATCTCACTTCGATTATTTTAATAACAAGTTTACGACATTCGGTTTTCCTCGTATTCAACAAAATTTTGAGAAAAATTACTGCAAAAGAAAATTAGGATTATATATACATATAAACACACACACACACACACACATCTATGTGTGCATTTATGTATGTATATTTGTTTGGTATATATACATGTGTAATATATTTAGTTTTTACAAAGTTTATTATAGAATTCAATATTTTTGAAATTATTTCTAACTATCAATTTATTTATTAGATTAAAACAACCAAAGCTATAATTAAAATTTTAATTGTTTCGTTTTTTTCAAAAGGTAACATTTTAAAAGTACTTGCAATGCATGTGTCAAAAGTACTCACAAACTAATAAAAATATTAACTATCTTTTCTGTTTCATTAATAAACAATTTTTAATCAAAATAGTTTTTGATTATAAGATGTGATAAAATGACAAACTATGAACTAAACCTAATAAAATTAACAAAAATTATTAAGTCAAATAGTCTTATTAGCATTGTAAATTTATTTTGCATTCTATAGGTGAATTTATACCCAATGTACTAATTATTTTGTTTTGCTCGCCCGAAGAGCGTGCCGTTAGGCCTTGTATTAAACAAAACCAATTGAAAACATTGTTTTGACAATGAATTCATTATATTTGAAACATGTAAAAAAGCTTATATTTACAACTTCGTTTAGTTGACTTCGATATTTTATGTGTGTCACATTTAGTTTTTTGATTAACTAAGAGTTATTTCTTTTGAGTTTATACGTGGTTCTCTATCATCATAATTAGATGGACGGTTAAGTTATGCATTTGATATATGATATGTCATGCTAACATGTTCAATTTCATATAATGCACCAAGATTCTACAACATAGATTCTTACAAAATAAAAGTTTGAAAATAATGAACTACTTTATTAAGTTTACGTCAATTAAGTAAGCAGCTATATATTCATGACCTTCAAAATTAGTAAGGTAGGAAGCGAAGTTATGCCACTTTGAATTTATATTCAGTTCTACATGTGCCATTGAATCTCCCTCTACCAACAAAATAAAAGAATGATATTGAATTCAGCTACAAAAGACCCATTAAACAACATTTTTAGTTATGAAGTTTTAAATATATTTTGCTTCTTACAATGTTAAATATTGTACATATGCATGTGTAAGTATGAATTAAAAGTAGCAGTTTATGTTGGAATATTTCGACTTATGGGTTACACATGTAAAATAAACCTGTTGTGCTATTTTGGTGTAAAGCTTAATTAAAGTGATCAAATTTACGCTAAACTGAAAAAACTTAAAGATATAATTATCATGAGATTAATGCATAAATACTGGGGCATTTTAATTTGTTGAAGCCTAATTAGAAAATGCCAACATTTTAAATAAGTAGTTATGGTCCCCATGTTACACAAGCTCTAGCAACTCTCTAAACCTCTTCTTTGGGAGAACTAAATTCAGGTCTGCGGTTTCTGTCAATTTGGAAGACCAAACCAAATTCTTCTTCTCTTCAATAATCAACTATGGATTCATGTATGCTTTTGCTGATTTATTTGCTTTACTCTGATCTCTTCTCAATCAAATCAATATTGGTCACTTATTCAGATCTAGGGTTTCATGATTAATCAATCCTAAAGTATATTGAAATCCTAACAAGTGGTATCAGAGCCATTCTTTATTTATTTGTTTGAGAAAATTATTTCAATTGCAATCATAATTTCTGAGGATCTAAACTTTTGTTTTGTTTTGAGATCATTGATATGAAATCAAAATGATCTAAATATACGGTATTATAGAGGATTCACAAACTGATATAATCATTTATGCAATCCATTTTTTTAGTTCAATTGATAGGAAAATATGGCGAATTTGGTCAATTTACTTTATATTAAAATGATTTAAGATAAATATTCTACATAAATAGTTTCTAAGATGCTACGGCCAAACTAGATCATGTTTAATAATGATAAATTCATACTCATTTCATGTGAATTTATTTGTACACAATTAGAAACTGTGATTAGAGAATATGATATTGATATAATGGCTTGTGTAATACTAATAAGTTTATGTTCACATGGTGTCATAGGAGCATAAGTAGTTTAAATTGATATTAGTTATGCCGACATTATCAGACTATTGAAATGAAATATAATTATCAAACAATTTTTGATTCGGTGTAAAAAAGAATAAAAGAAAAAAGGAAGAATGCACTTTGTACCTTCTGTGCAATGGATATAGCCATATAGATAAGTAGTCTAGGAAATATTTCCTTGGACTATGTGCATTTTTTTCTCATGCACTCTATTGAACTTTGAAATTTCATTTTGTTTTAGGAAGTGAGTTCAAGTATGGACCTATTATCATGAATTCATGTATAAAGTAATCATGAATATTGACTTTGTTCAAATAATCCTACACCTAAAACTATCACATGTCAGCACCTAGAGCATTTCCAACAGACGTATATTGGGCTAATATTAAGGAAAACCCATTCAAGCAACTCCAATCGTTTTTAATACCCTTAATATTAAAGGTAATATTCAATGGTCAATTCAGGATTCTGAATTGGACCCGGGCGCTGATTAAATCCAACACTAGACGCTGATTAAATCAGCACCCAACACATCTATTTTTATAGCCGTTATCCACAGAATCCTCCCCCCAAATGGCTATATTCCAACCTTTCAACTCTTAAAATACACTAATTTCATTCTTCATTTCCGCACAAAACTCTTCCCTACTTCCTCCTCTAATCCGCATTATCTTCAAATGTCTTCACCGTTTGGAAATTTTACGCATCCTTCTTATTCTCAAAACTACATTTTCAAAGAAGACAATGAGCCATAACCAAGTACTCCTCCGAGTCAGCATTCATCCAACCCATGGCGAAGCTATGAGAACTTCGACTTATTCAATATCTACTGTCATTATACCAAAGACTCGACTAGGAGTAATGACCAAAAAGGTGATAAGTTTTGGAATAAAATAATGAATACTTTCAAACTTAAGCATCTTGAAAGCACACTATATTTGTCGGCGATTCAAGGTCGATTTAGAAAATTCAATCGTCAAATTCAATTTAATGAACCACAGATTTATAAAATAAAAAAAGCGAATCCTAGCGGAATGAGAGGCGAAGAGCATTTGGTATGATATTTGATTTTACTACTTTGTTAGTGTTTTAACTTATTATTAATTTATTTCAATTTTGATTATCAGAAAGAATGGCGAACGTGGAAATCATGAAGCTTTTTACAAGGGAAAATGGTGCTAAAAACCACACTATTATCAATTCACGAATTGTTATGAGTTGCCGACGAGCACATCGAAGTGAAACTCCGATAATGTGAAGAGCCTTCGAGACGTTTAGACAAAGACGAAGGGAAAGAACAAAACATCAAAATCATTATATTCGTCTACTCATGGAGATTCATCATGTAAAGAAACCCAATTTGAAGTAGAAAATGAGGCGGATGTGCTCACCTAGAGACCCGATGAAGATTATAGACCAATGGGCATCAAAGCAGGAAAGAGAAAGAATAAGTTAATGTTGCTTGTGACCGCTAAAGTGAATGCCGCTCATGAAATCCATGAAAGAAGACATCATGATAGAAGTAGGTAAGCATAGGAGATGATCGATATAATGCGTAAGATTCCAGATATTGAACAACAAAAGTTGGATACTGAACGGGACCGGCAAAAACAAATGATTATGGATAAAGATTTGATGGGAATGGATGAAATTCAAATGAAATATTGGGTGGAGTGCAAAAGACAAGTACTAATATGTAAGTTTCCTCAACTTTAGTTTGTTGTAATCTTAGCATTGTATAAGTTGTATTATTTTCAGTGTACTTTGAGTTTATGTCAATTGTTGTATTTGGTTATTAACTAATGTTCAACTATTTTTGTTTTCATTCTTACAAAGTCTATAACCAAGCTACATAAGATTTTGAAGGAAATGCATTATAGTTGGTAAGTTAACTAAAATTACGAATATAAGACAAATGCATTCACACATGACTAATTAGATGTAAAATTGAACTAACAATCTCCAAAGTAATTCCAAATACGATTCACAAGATCCTTTTGTAGCTGGTTGTGAAGTTGTGCGTCTCGGAATGAAGTAGATGTTCCACGTGAATGTTGAAAGCTTCTTCATTTATAAGAATGTCAGCTCGGAATATTTCTAGCATTTTTTGCTGCACCATCATATTTGTAGTGATAGTATTTTTCATCCACATCTCTTTCGTCTTCAATAATCATATTATGCATAATAATACATGCAAACATGATTGTGGACATTTTTTCTCGAGACCACAATCGACAAGGATTACCAATCATTGCAAATCTGGATTGAAGAACGCCAAAAGCTCTTTCCACTCCTTTTCTCTGTCCCTCTTGCATTGCCGCAAAATTTGTTTACTTTGCTATTATCGGGTTTGGACACGTTTTCACAATGGTGCTCCATTTTGGATAAATCCCATCGCCAAGATAATATCCGTGGTCGTAAGTGTTTTGTCCAAGAGTAAATGTCACTGGAGTTACTCGACCAAGTGCCAGATTATTGAATAAGTGTAACCTCTCAATAACATTTAAGTCGTTGTTAGATCTAGATATTCCAAAGAAAGCATGTCATATCCATAAATCGTACGAAGCAATGACTTTGAAAATAATAGTTGGTCTTCTTTCTTTACCATTGTAAGTTCCATGGTATGCTTTGGAGCATTTCTTCCATTCCCAATGCATACAATCGAGACTTCCTAGCATGTTAGGCCATCCTCTGCTCTCGTGCATTTCTCTAATCCGCACCACATCTTACTCATTCGGACATCTAAGGTACTCGGTGCTGAAAACGTCCACCATGACTTGGCAGAATTTGTCAAGGGTTTCTAATGCGGTACTTTCTACAATCCTATATGCATCGCCCAATGCATCTACGTGCGTGGCATAAGCTAACATCCTCATTGCGGTAGTCATTTTTTGTTTGCTGCTAAGACCCTGTGTTTTTGCAGCATTTGGTTTTTGAATAAAATATTTATTGTTGCTTTGAATTCCTGCTAAAATTCTTAGAAACAGTTCTCTTCTCATTTTTTATCTTCTCTTGAACATATCTGGTCCATAAGTGCAATTTGGATTGAAGTAGTCTTGCATGAGACTTTTATGAAAGGCAAATTGATTACAGTTTACATGTTTCCAACCAATCCTCGATCCACCATGTTTTCTGGATGTGGAACCATAAGCTTCATGGCATATTTCAACTATTTCTTGCATCTCCTCGGCTTCCTCTCGTAGGATATCTTCCTCCTCGAAATCACTATCGAATGCTATAACACATTTGAGGAAAGATGAAGAGTTCTGAGAATTTATTGTAGTAATTAATTTTATGCTATGAGAGAAAGAAAATTATAATGTTAATGTGCAATGGATTAAGTCCTTATATATAAGTGAAATGATATGTTTGGTCATCTCAAGTACAACAAGTGGCAGACAATAAATTCAGAGTGTTGTCATCTCGACTTTAACAAGTGGTAGACAACATTAATTGGAAGCGTGGTCATCTCAACTTTAGCACATGGCAGATAAAGACTTCAGAGTGTTGTCATATCAACTTTAACAACTGGAAGACAATATGAATTGAGAGTGTGGTCATCTAAACTGTAGCAAGTGGCAGACAAAGACTTCAAAGTGTTACCATATCAACTTTAACAACCGACGGACAGCATTAATGGAGAGCGTGGTCATCTAAACTGTAGCAAGTGGTAGACAAAGACTTCAGAGCGTTATCATATCAACTTTAACAACTAGCAGACAACATTAATGGAGAGCATCGTCATTTAAACTATAGTAAGTGGCATATAAAGACTTCGGAGTGTTGTTATATCAACTTTAACAACTGGCAGATAACATTAATGGATAGCATGGTCATTTAGAATTATTGTTTTAAGTGAAAATTTTATATGTTGTGATGAAACAAACACACATGTTTTTGTTTCTCCATAAGTTCATGGATGTTTGTCACGTGGTCGTTCAGATTACACTTGATTCGACTGACACAAATTATGAACTGTCTATTTAAGTGAAAAGTTTATACTAAAAGTTTAAAACAAATTCAATGGCAAATGAAAGTTGGCTTCCACAAGATTATTTGGTACTAATCAAAGAATACATAGAAACTGATACAAGACACATGGAAGATGAGTTGAATCAAAAAATTTGGGTTACTCTAAATGAAGCATTCAATAACCATCCTGATTGTAGATTAATTCGAAGGATTTTGGAAACTCAAAGTACTTATATCACGTTTACTAGAGCTTGTCAAAAATACAAAAGCGTCATAGATACAGTGGAGGAAGAAGACCTATTTAAGTTAACACGAGCCATGTTTGATTCATGATATTTGTGGGAGTATCGAACTAATTTTGTTGGACATGCTGCATATGATCTTTGAGTTGACTACATTCAAAAATTTGAATGATGTTTGGGTTAGCTATATTCGACAATTTGAATGATGTTTGGGTTGGCTATTTGTATTAAGTAAGTTCTATATACTTTCAGTAAGTTCTATGTGATTTGGAATTCAATAAAGGTAGTTAAGATATTTATATTAAGTAAGTTATATGTACGTTCAATATCTATTAAGTAGTTAAGATAATAAAATAACAAATATGTAATTCAAACGATATAAACAACACTAAATACTTAAAAGTATTTGATAATTGAAACGATACAAACAATACAACCTGATAATTGAAACGATACAGACAAGAAAACCAACATTGAAATAGATCTAAAACAAACGCATAGACTAGTTAAAAATTTATCTTCGACCATTTGACACTTGCATTGAACCAAGTGTTCTTTGGAGCATTTCAATTTGTTCTTCAAGTTCAGTTGCATACAAAACTACTGGATGAGGTAAAGGATCGTCAAGCCACTGCAAAAAATCACAACCATCCGGAAAATTATGGCATCTAAAGTGACGTCGACCGATGTCAGTTTCGTTTCTTATAATAGAATAAAAAAACTCAACAGTTACAGTATATGAGTCTAGAGTCAGCCTCTTGATCTACTTTGAGGTACTTGGTGGTGTGTTTCAACCCTTCTTTGCCTTCTGCCATTATTGCTATGTTGCTCCGCTTTTTGTCTTCTACCATCCACTAACAGCCTCTGCTCTTGACATTAAGAGTGAAGTATTCGGCACCATTATCTCTCATGCTCCCTTACATCTTTATAGTGTCTTTCCTCCATTTCAACATACCACTTGGTTGGTGGTTGGGGGATGACGTATCCGGCGGGGTATCGTGTCTTAAAGGACCTTCATACGAGTATGACGAGGTCAAAGAGGTATGGTTGTAATCCACCATTTTTTGTATTACTGGTATGATATTAGTGAAGAGAATTATGTCAAGCAGTCCAATTTAAATAGAACTGAGGTCTTCTATCTCCACGCATTTAAAGCAGTGGGACGTTAAAAGTAGTGCGACGTTAAAAGCAGTGCGTTAAAAGCAGTGCAACGTTAAAAGAAGTGAAATGTTAGAAGCAGTGCTATGTCAAAAGCAGTGCAATGTTAAAAGAAGTGCAACATTAAAAGCAGTGCGATGTCAAAAGTAGTACAACGTTAAAAGCAGTGTGATGTCAAAAGCAGTGTAATGGTAAAAGTAGTACAAGCATTAAAAGCAGTGGGTACAGTGTTCGATATGACAGGACACTGTTCCACTTTCTCTTCGTCAAGTATGATGAAATTTGATTAAAGATGTGCAATATAAATAAAGCTATATAACGCGACATAACTACTGTAATGTAAGTGTAACAGTACAGTACATAAGTATAACGGTACAATTAAAAAATGGTAACATAAATGTATTAGTACAGAAATTGATCATCCTAAGTCTATAGCACCATCACCGGCATCGTTGTTCTCATCCTCATCGTCCTCTACATCATCAAATCAGCAGGACTACCATGATCAAACTAAAATGAAGCCAGCTGAGGCTACAAATCATCAATTTGTGCCTGCATCGCCTACTAAGCTTGCTAAGCCTACTGACTGAGCATCTGGGTATGAATGATTGTCATATGCTGAATAGCAGCAATATGCCATCTATTATCATCTAACCTGCCTACATACTGTAATTACATATAATATATTAGTATATGCATGCTTAACTAACATTGTACAATGAATTATTAATACATTGAATTACCTCAAAAGGTGGGTAAAGTCCAGCAATAGGGATACCGACAATTTCATGATCCTGTGGATAAACTATCGGTTGCGCGATACAAGTATCTCTGATATCATATGCTCTATAATAGGCATCAAGCTCGATGTCCATATGCTGCTGAGAGTAATGGGATGTAGTGGAATCAAAAGAAAATGGAGGTGCCTGAACTCTACCAGTGGCTATATGTGGATCTATATGATCGGAGTTCGCTCCTCAAGCGTAGTCAGGTAACATGTACCGTCGGGGAGTAACTCTAACCCAGTATCTGTCAAAATCCACATTAGCTATGAAAAAGGCCGAAGCATCTACCAATCTAGCCTGCCTCAATCTCTGTATATGCTAAGATCCAATGGTCCAACATCTGTCGAACATGTCTTCATAGGATAACAGATCTTCAGGGATATGTAGCTCTCCAGTAGTCTGCAACGAGCATCTCTCCCCCAAATACCAAATAGAAAGAAATGTTGGTGGGAGTAAAACAACCCTACATGAATACAAGTGATACGCAATAGAAAGAGGACGACCATCATACGTATGACCCGTCTGTGTCATGGAGATCCAATATGAAGCCCATGATGCCTATAAAAGATTAGCCCTACACCTCGAATCAATCTGAGTATGGCCCTCCATCAAGTCATGCCTAACCCCCGTAGGCACATAAGAAACTAATTAAGCATGCTTCCATCGTCTCATACATGGAAAATATATCTCTAGTGCATGATGTTGAGACTTGGTTTTGATTCATAACACAAAGTTATCACTACGACATACAGATTTGACGACTGCTATGACATAAAGAGAATATATACTACAAGGAGACAAGACTTCAAAACCGGTGCATCAATTATATTATTTTGTTTTTGAGTCTTAGGTCAATTTTGTTAAAATCTCTCCTCGGTTACATATATATTAGCTTATATATTTAATCATTCTATTCCCAAATATTTTATACATATATAAGCATATAAAATTTATAAAAGTGTTTAAAAGTTATATATATTATTATACCTATGTAAACTGTGCATATTGCACAGATTTTACTAGGTCAGTCGAATGACCCAGAAATCTCTGTGCAACATGCACAGGTGCACAGATATACAAATATATATTTAAATTTTAAATATTCGTTTGAATATTCAGTTGACTGACCCAGAGGCTCAGTTGACTGAATTTCTACAACAACTACTTTTTGGAAAGACACGACTTTTTGTGAAGAGTTACGAACCTCTAACAAAAAGATTTGGACGCAACACTTCAATCGAAACTCTTCACCAACAGTCACTGCTCTCTAACCTTTATAAATACATACTTCAACTTTATTTCAAAACACATAATCTTAATCTAATTCTCTTATCTTTGCTAATTTATCTCTCTTGATTATATTTGCAATATACTTTCAAATATTCTGCATTAAAGCAATACTATACCTTTCTATTCTTCATAAACTTCAAATATATATTTATACTCGAGGAGAAGATTATAGGAAGGGTGTAATACAAGTGACAAATCCGTGTTATTAGAACACACAAAGTCAAAACAATCTTTTGTATTTGTTGAAGTCCTGTTCTGCTGCTCAGGCATGTGAAGTCCTCTTTAGTTGCTGAGGCGAAATCCTGTTCCGTTGCTCAGGTCCTTGTTCGGCTACTCAAGGGTTGTATAGACCCGTTCCTCCAGGTTAAGTGAGGGTTATTGTTTTAGTGAAATTCCATAAGGAGTCTGGGACTGGACGTAGGACGGTGCTCCAAACCAGTATAAAATCTCTGGTGTCATTTTTACTATACTGCTTTTATATTCCGCACTATTTACAGTATAGCTATCATCACTACACATCTATATTATCATATATCCATATTACACGATCCATAGCACACTTTCATTTGGTACCGGAGCAAGGTCATCATATAATCGTAACACATTTATCTGATAATCTAATAATATGGACACTAATACTGGCACTAGCACTAGCATTAACACTAACTTCATTGAAGGACAATCCACTACACGTCCACCACTATTTAATGGCATGAATTATAACTATTGTGCCACACGAATGAGAATATATATGCAAGCAAATGGTTTTGATTCATGGAATATTACTCAAAAAGAATACACTATTTCTACTGAGGAGTATTCTACTTGGTCAAATACACAGAAACTAGATGCCACAGCTAATGCAAAAGCCATGAATATGTTGTTTTATGCCTTAGATAAAAATGGGTTTAACCGTGTTAGCATGTGTAATACTGCATATGAAATATGGCGTACACTCAAAGTTGCACACGAAGGAACCAACAAGGTCAAACAAAGCAAAATATCCATGCTCAAAAGTCAGTTTCAAAACTTTAGAATGAAAGAAAATGAATCTATAAATGATATGTATTCAAGATTTCAGGATATCTACCATTCATTAGTAGGACTAGGAGAAAAATATTCAGACTTTGATATTGTATCCAAAATTCTTAACTCTATAATGGATGAATGGGAAAGAAAAGTTCTCGCAATTGAAGAAGCAAATGATATTTCCCAAATAACTCCGGAAGAGTTAATAGGAAATCTAATGTCTTATGAAGTGAATTTGCAGGCTAAACGAGTTCAAGCTCAAGATAAAAAGAATATAACATTCCATGCAGAACAAGAAGAATCAGATTCAGACAAAAACAACCTAGCCTTTATTGCCAAAAATTTTAAGAAATTCTTGAAATATAGAAAAGGAAACAGAAATAATGGCAAGAGAAGCTCAAACAGCAATAAACCACCGTCTTCATCAGTATTGGAGTGCTTTAACTGTCACAAAAAGGGGCATATACAGAAGAATTGTCCGGATCAAAAGAAAGAATATCACAATAAAAGGAAGGACAAGTTCAGAAGGAAAGCTTTCTCAGTTACATGGGATGATTCAGACTTCTCTTCCTCATTAGAAAGCGAGAGTAACAGCGATAATGAAAAAGCCAATGTATGCTTTATGGCCAAAGATAATGAGGTTAGTGATTTAACTTTCGATGATATGATAGAAATAAATTCTAAATTATTAGATACTTTAAAAAGTCTAAAAAGAAAATATAAAGAGGCTATAGAAAATCAGAACAAGGCAGAATTCGAAAGAGATATGCTTAAAGATGAGAAGAAAATATTGGAAGAAGAACTTGAGAAAACTCAAGAATCACTTTCAAATGTTAATTCTCAACTTATATTATTGAGTCAAGAAATTGAAAATCAAAAAGAAAAGAATGATGGTCTTGTTTCTGAAAATCATATTTTAAAAACTAATATTAAAATGGTTGAACTAGAAAATTCAAGTCTAAAGACCAAACTAGAAGGAATCACTAAAAACATTTCAAATTTAATAAAGGAAGAGAAAATTTATCTAGACTTATTGAGAATTCACAACCTGTTAACAATAAAAATGGTTTAGGATATAAGAAGAAAGTCAAGAATTCACAATCTAATAATTTAAACAAAGTTAACTATGATAAAACACCCACATCTTCAAAAAGACTAGTTTCTAAAACTATAAATATATGGGTACCTAAAACTAATAACAAGTTAATAAGGAAAAAGTATATTAGTTCATTTATAGAAGATGTTCATAATAATGAAAATTATATTTATAAAGGTTCAACCACACCCAAATGGGTATGGTTTCCTAAAAATTAGGAAATTATAAGAACCTTGGGTATCGCATGCTTTAAATGTTCATTGTTTTCTGATACCTTACATTATAAGTAGTAGTTATTTTGTTCTGTATTGTTAACACTTATGTGGAATATAATATTTGTTATCATATAAACTCTCCTTTTCGTCGATGACAAAGGGGGAGAAAGATATTGCTCTAACACTATTTGCAGGAATAAACAATGCAAGCACAGATTAAGGGGTAAGCATAGGATGGAGTAAGTTGTTATTTTATTTTATAAAAACATTAGTCTTTATTTCTTATGGCTTTTATTAAATAGCCACTCTATTCATATTATTTCCAGACTCTTGTTAATGGTATTTTAATGTATGAATAATCGTTTCTTTCATAATATCTATCAATGCTTCATACCTTTACTTTCTTATTCCTTTTTGTCGATGACAAAGGGGGATAAATATTATTACTAACATTAAGAATGCATGATATAAAGTATCAAAGATTCAGGGGGAGTAAGTATTTATATTATATATACAGTCGAAATCTATATTTATTTACAGGTTGTCATCAATCAAAAAGGGGGAGAATGTTGAGACTTGGTTTTGATTCATGACACAAAGATATCACTACGACATATAGATTTGACGACTGCTACGACATAAAGAGAATATATACTACAAGGAGATAAGACTTCAAAACCGGTGCATCAATTATATTATTTTGTTTTTGAGTCTTAGGTCAATTTTGTTAAAATCTCTCCTCGGTTACGTATATATTAGCTTATATATTTAATCATTCTATTCCCAAATATTTTATACATATAAAAGCATATAAAATTTATAAAAGTGTTTAAAAGTTATATATATTATTATACCTGTGTAAAATGTGCATATTGCACAGATTTTACCAGGTCTGTCGACTGACCCAGAGGTTCATTCGACTGACCCAGAAATCTCTGTGCAACATGCACAGTGCATAGATATACAAATATATATTTAAATTTTAAATATTCGTTTGAATATTCAATCGACTGACCCAGAGGCTCAGTTGACTGAATTTCTACAACAGCTACTTTTTGGAAAGACACGACTTTTTGTGAAGAGTTGCGAACCTCTAACGAAAAGATTTGGACGCAACACTTCAATCGAAACTCTTCACCAACAGTCGCTGCTCTCTAACCTTTATAAATACATACTTCAACTTCATTTCAAAACATAGAATCTTAATCTAATTCTCTTATCTTTGCTAATTTATCTCTCTTGATTCTATTTGCAATATACTTTCAAATATTCTGCATTAAAGCAATACTATACCTTTCTATTCTTCATAAACTTCAAATATATATATTTATACTCGAGGAGAAGATTATAGGAAGGGTGTACTACAAGTGACAAATCCATGTTATTAGAACACACAAAGTCAAAACAATCTTTTGTATTTGTTGAAGTCCTGTTCTGCTGCTCAGGCGTGTGAAGTCTTCTTCGGCTGCTGAGGCGAAATCCTGTTCCGCTGCTCAGGTCCTTGTTCGGCTGCTAAAGGGTTGTATAGACCTATTCCTCCAGGTTAAGTGAGGGTTATTGTTTTAGTGAAATTCCAGAAGGAGTCTGGGACTGGACGTAGGATGGTGCTCCAAACCAGTATAAAAATCTCTGGTGTCAATTTTACTATACTGCTTTTATATTCCCACTATTTACCGTATACGTGACGCCCCACCTCTATGCTCACAATAACAAAGAGTATTAAAAGGAATACTGTCTGTTATTACGAAGAATAAGGCTGGATAGGAGCGGCAATCCGTAGTTAGGCCTTACACTAGTATTGGTTACCTCGATAGGAGTGGTATATTTATTTTCATCTCTGGTTATTACTCCCATCGACATACCCAATTCCAGTATAAAACGAACTACGATGGTTCATAATAGTTTAGGACAGTATATATAAAATAATGACACAGATAAGCTAAATGCGGAACACAGCTAATATCAAATCTCATATATATATAACTGAAGGCAGTTACAATACATTTGATACAATACATATGATACAACTACAACTGTCGACTCTGGAAGTTATATATACAAGTACATTATCGAATAATATACATGAATACATATCAACCTAGATCAGATACACTAACTACTACAAAATGACGACGACTACTCAAAAAGATATGAAGAGACTTCATAGCTCAAGCAGCAACCCAAAGCAAGATATCTACAACCTGTAATAACTCGGTCTGACCCGAGTATTAAATTCAAAAGAAAATAATACACGGGTCAGTCTAATTCAAACTCAGTTATTAATGCACAGAAGCAATAATAATTTAATAATCAAATAGACGACAGTCACAATAAATCTCGTATATCCAACTCTTCAATATGAGAATCAGATAACGGTAGATATAACACGAAACAGTGTTAAACAACAAATCAGCAAATTCAAATCATCAACAAAGATAAATAAAAACGATTTTCAATGAAGACAATATGAAAACCACAGAATTGCCTAAACAGCAATTAACAACAAAATCCAATTATTAAATAAATAATTAGAAACTCATAATCTAATTATCTATAGATAATTAGAAAATCACAAAATGATCAAATCAAACCAAATCAGAATACAATTTCAAAATATTGAATTGAACACACAAAACAATTCAAGCAATTGAAATACCACTTAAAACATCAATACTGATAGGGCTGCAGTACACGCACGCGTGCATTGCCTCGCCACTACAGTGATGAAATACACAAAAGCTCAATGAAAGTTCACAACACGAGCACAAGGTCAAACCCGAGAGTTTAAGCTGGATTCAACTCAATGTACAAATCAATATACAAGTAACCAAAATAGTGAAACAACACTGTCCCCAAAGTCACTCGACTAGAACAGTGGACAGAACAAGGCTACAAGGATAAATGAATCTACAAAACAGCAGGTGTTCAACTACATAGATATATGCAGTGCAGTAACAATATAAATGAATCAAAAACAACTGGCACCAACTCGAGATCAATTCGAAGTGAACCAGAATGAAAGGAGTATTACTGCAACATGAACCATTGATACATGTTAACAGCAACCACAGAATGACAGCAACCAAAACTATCGCAACATGGCAAATCCAAATTGATCAAAGAGCAGGAAAACATAAACAATGTCAAATACCAGAAACCCAAAGCAACTCGAGCTAGCTGATTGAACCCGCTCTCAAGTCCAGATGACACAAAGTGTAAAACTGCATATATATACACGAACCAATACAGTAAAATACATGATGAACATGTATGCAGGGCAACATCAAAGTGTATATGTAGGGTCAAAACCCCACTAAAATCAAGTGCAGTCTTATAAAGCAACTCGATAACAAAGTAAACAACATATATAGTGATACATAAAGAACAATATGAATGCAAAATGAGCTACATGAACACTAGTGGTACAAAATGCAAACCCAATAGTGAGTTGGTTGAATCAAAGCAGCTGCATATATGACAACTACACTAGCCTCAATAATGAAGAACAGATTTCAAATGCAGTGACACCACTTACGCAAGTGCACAATGCAAATGAACTCCACCAAGTACAAAACATACAAACCAGAATGCACAATTACACATGACACTGAAACAAATGAACTCGACCAATATAAAAAAATACATGATAAAAACACAATTCCAAATGAATACAAAATGACTAGTTCTGACCAAAGAATGGCCAGAATTAAGGCAACAATGTGCACAGGTCAGGGAAGCAACAATTGTACAGAGACAATAATCACTTCACCAAAGTACAAGAGAAACCAAGACAAGCACTGATACAAAGATGGCCAGAACCGAAGTACTCAGGGGCCAGAAATTCAAGCCTCATCAGTGAAGCTGGAATTACAAAGTGAACAAGTCAAAGATTATCACTGTCAACAAGCGCAAGAGATATCACGAAACCAAAATCAAGTTCAAAATCAATACCGTGATAACCAAGTCAGAAATCAATGCCGCGGAATCAAGTCAAAAATATACAAATTCGATAAAGTCAAACGTCACAAACTCTAGCCGAGAAATCAAAGATCGACTACAAGTCAAAGCCAAAGCCAACCAAGAATCGAACAAATCAACGTCATCAACACCCATACGAAACAGTGCCATGATACCAAAAACAAGAAATCGAACCAAATCAAAATCAAGTCAAAAATCATCAACGACGAAACCAATCGAACGCAAAGCATAACGCTAAGTTTGAATTAAGATGTGAATGGAGTGTCACTCACCTTTGCTTTGAAGAACCCCAAATCCATTGGCCAAACTCGATCAATCATTGAAGCAGCCGAAGTGAGCAACGAAGAAGAAACAATCAATCAAGAGCTACACGAGAATTCCCATTAATCAATCAACAAAAGGCGCGGCTTCGAAAATTCTCACAAGCCCTAATTTTCAGAGAGGAACGAACGAGAACGAAATCGTGCCACCATTTTTAATTTCGTTCGTTTATTTTGTTTTAGGGTTAGCAATCAAAAGTGAAAGAGAAACCGGTTATATGCTTGATATTTATCACCGCCCCCAAAACAAAAGAAACATGGCCAAAATTTTAAAGCCCATATAATCCCTTAACAAATATTTAAAAGAATTTAAACCCGATTAAAAATTCCAAACAGCAATTAACAACCAATTTAATCGTCATTTGACGATAATTAATTGTTACTAAACCCCGGGTTGTTACAGACTCCCCTCTTTATAAAAATTGCGTCCCCGCAATTTTCATAATTAAAGCCGTCAATAACAATTATTTTTCTAACATAAACTGGTTAAGCTAGAAAAATAGAGGTCGAGAACACAAACGCCAAAGAAATCTTTTAATTCCATAAAAGAAATTCACAAATTCTCAACAAAATCTAATTATCAAATAGATAATTAGAAAACAATCAAAACTGAATAAATACAATTTTCAGCAATATTTATTAGAAAACACAAATCACAGATCGCAAAATCCCAAATATTTAGTCATCAACCAGATAGTAAAGAACAACAAACATCCAATTACCAAAAACGATACTCAGAAATCTCAAATCAACAAATATCTAATTATCAAAAACGATAATGAGAAATCTCAAATCAACAAATATCTAATTATAAAAAACGATAATCAAAAATCTCAAATATCTAATTATCAAAAACGATAATCAGAAATCAGAAATCAACAAATATCTAATTATCAAAAACGATAATCAGAAATCTCAAATATCTAATTATCAAAAATGATAATCAGAAATCACAAATCAACAAATATCTAATTATCAAAAACGATAATCAGAAATCTCAAATATCTAATTATCAAAAATGATAATCAGAAATCATAAATCAACAAATATCTAATTATCAAAAACGATAATCAGAAATCTCAAATATCTAATTATCAAAAACGATAATCAGAAACAACAAATATCTAATTATCAAAAACGATAATCAGAAATCACAAATATCTAATTATCAAAAACGATAATCAAAAATCTCAAATATCTAATTATCAAAAACGATAATCAGAAACAACAAATATCTAATTATCAAAAACGATAATCAGAAATCACAAATCAACAAATATCTAATTATTAAAAACAATAATCAGAAATCACAAATCAACAAATATCTAATTATCAAAAACGATAATCAGAAATCTCAAATATCTAATTATAAAAAATGATAATTAGAAATCACAAATCAACAAATATCTAATTATCAAAAACGATAATCAGAAATCTCAAATATCTAATTATCAAAAACGATAATCAGAAATCACAAATCAACAGATATCTAATTATCAAAAACGATAATCAGAAATCTCAAATATCTAATTATCAAAAACGATAATCAGAAACAACAAATATCTAATTATTAAAAACGATAATCAGAAATCACAAATATCTAATTATCAAAAACGATAATTAGAAACAACAAATATCTAATTATCAAAAACGATAATCAGAAATCACAAATCAACAAATATCTAATTATCAAAAACGATAATCAGAAATCAAATCAACAAATATCTAATTATCTCAAATGATAATCAGAAACATCAAATATCTAATTACCAAATACGATAATCAGAAGTCTCAAATCAGCAAATATCTAATTACCTGTAGATAATTAGAAACAACAAATATCTAGAAATCAATTAAGATACTCTAGAAAATCAACATAAAAGGTTGGATCGATCCCATCAGATGGCGAGTTTTAGCTACGCCGCACGTGCATCAACAAATGGCCGAAGCCTACCAAGTACTATAAATTTTTGGCGCCCATCAGATGACCCGAAGGTCCGCAGAGTGACTCGAAGGTCTAGTACTGGTATTTGACCCAAAGGTCCTCAGAGTGGCCCGAAAGCCCAACAAATGACCCGAAGGTCCAGCAGAGTGGCCCGAAATCCCAACAAATGACCCGAAGGTCCAGCAAATGACCCGAAGGTCCAACATAGTGGCTCGAAAGCACACAAAATCATCAAAATCATCAAGCAACAGATGTTTCAATTAACGAGTCCGGAATTAACTGAAATAGCAAACGCACATGTCCCATACCACGTGTTTTACTAAATCATTTGATTCTCTTCATCGTTTCCTTGAAAGTGCAAAATTGTGTATTTTAAATAAATACATTTTACGTTCTCAAACAGACAAGTCCGGAATTAAGCGAATCAGTAAAAGTGAGGGTTCATAGTCCTCAATTTTGCTGAAGCGTTTAAATCGCTTCCTCATTCTTTCGAAAGCGCAAACTGTAAATTTTTTGAAAACAATTTTATTTTATAAACAATTTTCAAACACATGATTAAAACAGCAATATCAGTAGCAATTTCGAAAAGGAAATTGTACTTCCCAAAACACCGTAAAATCGGATCTCAAAATCAGCATTGCGGAATAACCGCTTGAAAATCCACTTTAAAATTGACGGTTACTAAAGTCAAAGCGACAGTAATTTTTAAACGTCAAAATCTCATCAAAATAATTCGCATCAAAATATAATACCAGTGAATTTTCATTCATTACAAATGTCAACAAAACACCGTGCTTCAAAAATTTAGCACCAGTGTAAAAATCCCGTTATAAAAATAACGGCAACTAAATACGTTCAAACCAAACACCGGTTCAACGTAAAATTAATGTAGTAACGTGCAACTCAAATCTGCACGTACACTACAAAATGAACAAAGAAATCACTAGATTATATCTTCAATGAAGATAATTTAAAACAGCAAAATCTCAACAAAATCACATAACAGCAATCGCTTTGGATCCTCAAATCGGATTCGAAATTTTCAAAGAAAACAAAATTAACACATCCACGTAACAACACAATGAAATTTTATTTCATTTTAATATTTTGATTTTTAAATCAAAAAGGTTATCAGCCGTACACGGCGAAGACAATCACTGTTTCTGCTGCGCATTCTGATAAACAAAACACAAATTACTCAATCATCAAAACATAGTTTCACTTTTATTTTTAAATAAAGATATTTAAAAATTTCATCATAATTTCAAAACTTTAGTTTTGACTCAAAGCACAAACAAAACATCAACAATAGTTGTAACACATGTTCCATCTAAGTTATGTTATATATTATGTCCATAAACCCCTCGCTCTGATACCAACTGTGACGCCCCACCTCTATGCTCACAATAACAAAGAGTATTAAAAGAAATACTGTCTGTTATTACGAAGAATAAGGCTGGATAGGAGCGGCAATCCGTAGTTAGGCCTTACACTAGTATTGGTTACCTCGATAGGAGTGGTATATTTATTTTCATCTCTGGTTATTACTCCCATCGACATACCCAATTCCAGTATAAAACGAACTACGATGGTTCATAATAGTTTAGGACAGTATATATAAAATAATGACACAGATAAGCTAAATGCGGAACACAGCTAATATCAAATCTCATATATATATATATATAACTAAAGGCAGTTAAAATACATTTGATACAATACATATGATACAACTACAACTGTCGACTCTAGAAGTTATATATACAAGTACATTATCGAATAATATACATGAATACATATCAACCTAGATCAGATACACTGACTACTACAAAATGACGATGACTACTCCAAAAGATATGAAGAGACTTCATAGCTCAAGCAGCAACCCAAAGCAAGATATCTACAACCTGTAATAACTCGGTCTGACTCGAGTATTAAATTCAAAAGAAAATAATACACGGGTCAGTCTAATTCAAACTCAGTTATTAATGCACGAAGCAATAATAATTTAATAATCAAATAGACGAAAGTCACAATAAATCTCGTATATCCAACTCTTCAATATGAGAATCGGATAACGGTAGATATAACACAAAACAGTGTTAAACAACAAATCAACAAATTCAAATCATCAACAAAGATAAATAAAAATGATTTTCGATGAAGACAATATGAAAACCACAGAATTGCCTAAAAGCAATTAACAACAAAATCCAATTATTAAATAAATAATTATAAACTCATAATCTAATTATCTATAGATAATTAGAAAATCACAAAATGATCAAATCAAACCAATTCAGAATACAATTTCAAAATATTGAATTGAACACACAAAACAATTCAAGCAATTTAAATACCACTTAAAACATCAATACCGATAGGGCTGCAGTACACGCACGCGTGCACTGCCTCGCCACTACAGTGATGAAATACACAAAAGCTCAATGAAAGTTCACAACACGAGCACAAGGTCAAACCCGAGCGTTTAAGCTGGATTCAACTCAGTGTACAAATCAATGTACAAGTAACCAAAATAGTGAAACAACACTGTCCCCAAAGTCACTCGACTAGAACAGTGGACAGAACAAGGCTACAAGGATAAATGAATCTACAACACAGCAGGTGTTCAACTACATAGATATATGCAGTAACAATATAAATGAATCAAAAACAACTGGCACCAACTCGAGATCAATTCGAAGTGAACCAGAATGAAAGGAGTATTACTGCAACATGAACCATTGATACATGTTAACAACAACCATAGAATGACAGCAACCAAAACTGTCGCAACATGGCAAATCCAAATTGATCAAAGAGCAGGAAAACATAAACAATGCCAAATACCAGAAACCCAAAGCAACTCGAGCTAGCTGATTGAACCCGCTCTCAAGTCCAGATGACACAAAGTGTGAAACTGCATATATATACACGAACCAATACAGTAAAATACATGATGAACATGTATGCAGGGCAACATCAAAGTGTATATGCAGGGTCAAAACCCCACTAAAATCAAGTGCAGTCTTATAAAGCAACTCGATAACAAAGTAAACAACATATATAGTGATACATACAGAACAATATGAATTCAAAATGAGCTACATGAACACTAGTGGTACAAAATGCAAACCCAACAGTGAGCTGGTCAAATCAAAGCAGCTGCATATATGACAACTACACCAGCCTCAATAATGAAGAACAGATTTCAAATGCAGTGACACCACTTACGCAAGTGCACAATGCAAATGAACTCCACCAAGTACAAAACATACAAACCAGAATGCACAATTACACATGACACTGAAACAAATGAACTCGACCAATATCCAAAAATACATGATAAAAACACAATTCCAAATGAATACAAAATGACCAATTTTGACCAAAGAATGGCCAGAATTAAGGCAACAATGTGCATAGGTCAGGGAAGCAACAATTGTACAGAGACAATAATCACTTCACCAAAGTACAAGAGAAACCAAGACAAGCACTGATACAAAGATGGCCAGAACCGAAGTACTCAGGGGCCAGAAATTCAAGCCTCATCAGTGAAGCTGGAATTACAAAGTGAACAAGTCAAAGATTATCACTGTCAACAAGCGCAAGAGATATTCACAAAACCAAAATCAAGTTCGAAATCAATACCGTGATAACCAAGTCAGAAATCAATGCCGCGGAATCAAGTCAAAAATATACAAATTCGACAAAGTCAAACGTCACAAACTCTAGCCGAGAAATCAAAGATCGACTACGAGTCAAAGCCGAAGCCAACCAAGAATCAAACAAATCAACGTCATCAACACCCATACGAAACAGTGCCATGATACCAAAAACAAGAAATCGAACCAAATCAAAATCAAGTCAGAAATCATCAACGACGAAACCAATCGAACGCAAAGCATAACGCTAAGTTTGAATTAAGATGTGAGTGGAGTGTCACTCACCTCTGCTTCGAAGAACCCCAAATCCATCGGCCAAACTCGATCAATCATCGAAGCAGTCGAAGTGAGCAACGAAGAAGAAACAATCAATCAAGAGCTACACGAGAATTCCCATTAATCAATCAACAAAAGGCACGGCTTCGAAAATTCTCACAAGCCCTAATTTTCAAAGAGGAACGAACGAGAACGAAATCATGCCACCATTTTTAATTTCATTCGTTTATTTTGTTTTAGGGTTAGCAATCAAAAGTGAAAGAGGAACCGGTTATATGCTTGATATTTATCACCGCCCCCAAAACAAAAGAAACATGGCCAAAATTTTAAAGCCCATATAATCCCTTAACAAATATTTAAAAGAATTTAAACCCGATGAATAATGACTACATCTCATTTTCTTAAATGTTTTCGGTTTTAAGTTAAATCCGAAGTGTTTTGCAAGTTTATGCCATGTTTTTAAATGATTAAATGTGTATATATGCTTGTTGATGATTTGTGCTTGTTCATATAGCTTTTCTGATCTAAATCTAAATTTGCAAGGCATTTAGATGTCATTAAATAGGGTTTTCTTCCAAACAACAATTAACAACCAATTTAATCGTCATTTGACGATAATTAACTGTTACTAAACCCCGGGTTGTTATAGTATAACTATCATCACTACACTCTGTATTATCATATATCCATATTACACGATCCGTAGCACACTTTCACATGATTGGCTGGCTCAACAATGCAGAGATGCATGTTTGCCGTGTACTCATAGTATCAGCACGACAAAATATACCTAAACCCAAACTTCTGCCTAACCTCCCCGAGAGCATATGAATTAAGAGTGGTGTACAAATATCCAAGTATAAAGGAATCCTAATCTACAGTACGAAGCTGATCTAGATCGGCTACCACTGCAAGATAACCTATAACGGTACTCTTTTGATTTGAAAAGAAGGTCGAACCAAATAAGTATATGAGAAATGTTATAAATACAGCGTTACCCATAACATCGATGCCCATATGAGCTGTAATATACTTCTGTGGATATGTCGGGAGACAGGGCCAAAAGAAACATGACCCTCCTCAAACTGTGGTAGATATATAGTGAAAACCTCAGGGCTCTCATATATATGATCAAAATGAAATGGTCTCCTATCTGGCCTCCTATCTCAATCCCAGTCAGCATATAAAAATCAGTGGGGTTAATGTAGAGCTCAAAATCTGAAAAATGAGAAGTGTGTGTCATAGGCCACCACCTCTCAACTAAGGTGGATATGAGTGGATGATCAAATGAATGAGGTGGTCAAATCTGTAAGAAAAAAGCAAAAGGACCGACCTGCAGCCCATCTAGCATACCCTGAGGAAGTTTATCGTACTGTTGTGCTATACACTATGCCCAACTACCCCGATAGTTGTCGTACGGGGACTAAAAAATAAACAGTTGTTCGGAGTTATTGTACTATATAAATATGTAACAACTAATTAATATACTTTGTAATACCACAGATCTATATAATAAACAGTATTTCATGATTAATATACGATGAACGTAATAGCATGTTAATATTTAAATTGTACCTCGACCGTATCCAAGGCTGTCAACATACAATGTATGTATCCTTCGGGTAGATTGTGCAGAATCCGTAGGTCATCAATCGTTGTCCCAAGGGCAGGAGAAATGTGTAGTGGATCTGCAAGCTCCTTTGTCTACCGTCGAACGGTGCGTCTAGCGATTTTGGTGACGCATAGCTTCATTTGGACGGTTTCTAAAAAAAAGTGAAAATAAGAAGTTTAAAGAGGGAATTTGCGAGGTAAATGGTTCTGGGCGCAGGGTTTATAGGCACTCAGCACCAGGCTTTGATTTGATTAAATAAGCCCCCTACCCTTGGGCAACCACCTTAATAGTAAGGGGGTAATATTCAGGGACTGAATATTATCCCCTTAAGCCGTTAGAGATGCTCTTACTGTGAATGCAAATGTCATAATGAGTTCATATATATTTCAATAGGCAAGTGGCATGTTAATATATGTTATGGACACTTTTTATTTCTTTGCTTTCAAACAGATTCAGTGAAGGTCATTTAATGCACAATTAACATAGCATATATTATGAATATTAGCTATTACAGCGATTGCTACACTTTTTAGCAGTGTCGTTTTTGACATATGGTTTTGTACATATGTTAGTTAGGCCCTGCTCTGTATTAAATGATATTAAGATTACAGTTGGACTGATAAATAATATTTCTCCACTATGAAAATTTGTGATTTGTTTTGGTAAATCTTTGCACAAGCATGGTTTAGAATTTTTTTAAGTTTGAATGTAAAATAACAATAGTGATTACAATTATTGAGCTAGTCAATTATAGTCTATGCAATGTAAAAAGATTAGGTACATTTGAAAAGGTCTACACCAACATACATATATACGTATATATACACAATGTAAAAAGATTCAGTTCATTTTAAAAGGTCTACAACAAAACACACACACACACACACACACATATAACTGTAACTTTTGGCATAAGCATTAAATGACTTTTGTGTATAAGTTAATTTAAATTCCAAATACATTTTTTGATTTCTCTTTGCAAATTAGTTTTAAATATCCTACATTCCAAGTGAGCTAATTGAAATAACATATCACCAAAGTGACCTCTCTTATTTTAATTATTTATGAAAATATTTGATATTTGTGTGTATTTATTCATGTGGATATTAGCTGGTCCAAAGGAGGACTAATATATGGTCGAATAATCTACACATGTGTGATGATAAATATGTGACAATTAAGGTTTTACAAGTGAATAACCAATCGGCCCAAAGAAAGATTGTTGTTTGACTTGAATTTATTATTAGTGTTTGATCATTACGACAAGAGTACCACTTACAGTTAATATTACTATCCAAAGACTTGATATTAATATTGTGCTAGGTATCTTGAGAAGAGGCATACCAATTATATGAATTTACTATGACTGATATTTAGATATGAGCATATACAATCGATCTTTATTTTTTGTTCAATTTCAACTAATTTGACTAAAATGTGCCA
This sequence comes from Allium fistulosum, assembly GCA_030737815.1. NCBI lineage: Eukaryota > Viridiplantae > Streptophyta > Magnoliopsida > Asparagales > Amaryllidaceae > Allium > Allium fistulosum. The sequence continues at coordinate 1,282,337,110 of CM060903.1, read as the reverse complement.
ATTTTAATAATGTTCTCATCTGGTTTGAGACAAACTTTAAGGATTAGTAAGAAAAATGTTGTTTTTTTCTTGACTTCATGGATCTAGCTATTGCAATTAAGCGGATCACAACCACCTCTATTTCAGTTGAATGTTATTATAATATTATGAAAAACATTGAGAGGTGGGATAATTCAAACAGTAATAATCAAAGGATCAAAAGGTAAAATATTTCAACAGCTTTCTAGGTTTGGTATATATAGGGATAACCAATTTTAAAGAGTTCTTTACTAAGACTAAAAAGCATTTTGTCAAAACGATAAGGGAAAACACGCATGCTTTGCAGTGCTTGATTTTATAAAGTCAAAATAAAGAAAATATAAATGAGTACTATATGGAAAATATTGTTTCAAAAGTCAAAGGCACTAAGTTATTGTTTTTTTTGTACTCTCTTTGTTCACAGTATGACCATTTTAAGATTATTATTAATTTTTTAAGAATAAAATGTCCTCTTGTTGAGCTCATTTCATATTGTGTGAAGAAGAAGAGAGGTTGAAGCATGATAAAATAGGAAATACTTATTTAATGTATATTGTAAATCAATGTATAAGTAAGGATAAAGAAGTCGCTAAGAATCTAGAAAAAAGGAAATAATATGAAAATATATTTATAGTTGTTTCTTCAATGAGATATATAGACATATAATGTAATGTATACTAGATATTTTTAAGTTATTATTGGATTTTAGTTATATTGTTTGGATTTATTTGATATTTTTGTTATGCTGTCATTTAGACAGATTTATGTTTTCTATTTCTGATATGAACAAATTAGGTTATTATTGCTCATTTAGAAATAATAAGATTGATTTATGAATAAATTCAAACATTGTTGGAATTAAAGCTCCTAATGTTTAAAATATAGCATATATCTACTTATGTTGAATACCCTTTATAATAAAGTCTCAAATTTTGATTTGGTGATTAATATGATTATTTGTTTCAGCTTACTAAATAATTCTAGATTAAGGCATTAAAGATAGAAAATATTTTATTGATATTTTAAGCGACTTAAAAGTTATAGTTTCATGAACCCTCAGTAAGGAAAAGTTTTAAGATGGGAAAAGCAACAGTTTTTAAGGATGTTGAGTTTGAGGGGAGAAATATAGCATGAAACATTATCTTTAAAGAGAATCATTATCTTTGATTCAACTATAGTTACTTCTTCAGATAATGTATAGGATTTATTCCCTTTCATTAACAAGAAGTAAATTGAAAATCATTATAAGACAATGTTAAACAAAATTTTCTTCAAGTTAAGGTTACTGTTTCAAGAAAACAAACTCAACAACCTCAAAGTGTAAGGTCACCAAGGAAATCCACTTGAAAAGGAAGAAATACTATTCCAGATGACTATGTAGTATTTCTCCATAAAAATAAATATTGGATTGGTGAAGATGATTCTTTGGACTTACCTAAATCCTTACAAGACACTAATTTGAAATATGGATTTAAGGTATGAATATATAATGTAAATATATAATGACAATAAAGTTTGAGATTTTTCCAGCTACCTTCAGGTAACAAGATCATTAGTTAAGAATAACTTTTCAAAATAAAAAGGATCAAGTGGGTAATGTGGAAAGGTATAAGGCTCGTTATAGAAAAGACTATACTCAAAAGAAAAACGATGATTTATTTTTAAAGAGACTTTCTCTTTGGTTTTACTGAAAAACTCTTTAGAATTATTTTGGTACTTGTTGCTGATTATAATTTTAAGCAATATCAGAAGGATATTAAAGTCGTATTTCTCAATGGAGACATTGATGAGACAACTTAAGAAAACCACTTATGGATTACTCTTTTGTTTTAGGTATTCAAATACACCATGGGATGAAATTTGGATTATCACGGAAGGGCTAGGCAGATAAGGCTTAAAAAAGGAGTTTGGTATGCAATCTACGAATCAATTAATTCTCTTTTGCCAAAGTAGACAAATATTGTCTTATATAGTAATATAAGAACATTCTTAAAGCTAAAGAAATGCAAAAGATTCCTCACGTATGTAAGGTGTGAAGTCTAATGCATGCTAAGGCATATACACATATGGATATTGCATGTATTATTTGACAGATATCTTACTGACATTGAAAGTGGATCAATGGTCAGTGACTAAAATAGTTACAAAATATCTTTAAGGAACAAAAGGAATATATGCTCAAGATAAAAGATCGAATTGGTTGGAGATCTTAAAGCATTACAATCCGAATATTTTGGATGCCAAGAGTACAAAAGATCCGCTTCAGGTATTATTATTATTGTGTTGTTATTATTATTGGATGGAGCTATATAATGAAAGTTGTCATACAGACTTATAACTTCACCGACCATGGAAATAACGTTTATTTTCTAAATGGTATCCAATGATGAAAAATAATTGCAAAACTTTGTCACAAAGTTATGGAATACTAAAAAAACAGAAATCGAAAGACCATTAAAATAATATTGTAACAATAAACAACATATTTTTCCAACAAAGGGAAAGCGCAAAATATATTATAATTCATAGAGCATATTATGACCAACTCCATTATGGAGGATTCGCTTACCAAAGGGTTATCACCCAAGGTCTTTCATGAGCGTCTTGCTCAAATTAGTGCACCTTTTATGTAAAAATAATTTTGTTCTATGCGAGTTTGTATTAGGAAGTCATTTGTCATTACTATATACTTCAGTTATGACACTATGCCACAAAGTGAATCAGACAATAGTGATCACAAAACACATGGTAAATTTTATATTATCCCACTTTTTTACACAACATATGGAAAAATCATCTGTTGTGTGACATAACAATGATTAGACAACATTTGTTTTCAGACAACATTTATCCGTTGTTTGATTGAAGTTATCAAAAAATTTAGTTTTGGCACCATATCAATATTTTGGTTTCCCTCTCAATATTTTTGTGGCCGCATATTCCTTAATTATTTCCATCCTCTTTCTTTCCATTTCATTTTTTCCTCATCTCTCAAACTAGAAAATCAAAAGGTGAAACCCTATTCATACCGTTTTATTCTCTCACTCTAGAAACCAAATCGGCAGAACCCTTTAAGCCCAAAATTAATCGTTTTGTTTTCCTTTAAGCCCGCTTTCATTTCCATGCCGTCTTCCTTTTGTCTTTGTTGTGATATAGGGTTTTTAGATCGAAAGCTGCCACTTGGAATTTGAAGTGTGAATGGTACTCCTTATCTGATGCTCGCACACTTCGATTAACAGTGATTGATTGCGCGCTTGCTTTCTTTGTCGAGTTGATTGCTATCGATTTGGTATGTTTAACAATTTTGCCCCTTCTCAATTTTATGCTCGAACTCCATTAAGTTTGCCAATGATGATATGAGTTAATTTACAGGGTTTGAATACTTATATTTTCGTTTTGAAAATTTGATTTGCCTATGATGATTTGGGTGTTTATATAGGAATCAATTTCCTATACATTCGTATATACTTTTGACTTGAATTTTTTCGGAGTTTGATTAGCATTCTAACTTTTTCATTGATATATATATATATATATGAGTTTTTTGAATATATTTTGAATATGTTTTGTCCATCGTTTGTTTCTGCTTTGGTATCTTGTCTATAGTTTGATTACCTTTCAGATTCTTGAATTTCTACTTTGATTTCTATTTGCTAATTGGATTGCTATGTTGGACTTTGTTTTTCACTATGTTACCTGACCATGTGCTCTTGACCATATCGCTCAAAACCGATACCTGTGTGTATGTGTGAACCTCTAGTTGTCAATGTGAATTTGAAATTATCAGTCCCGGTTCATGTTGCTAATGATTTGCTTTTAATTTTGATATGCCTTGCGATGGTCCATGTTGCTACTAAATTCCACTATTACTATTTTGTTGTGATGGTGAACACTTAAACTTGGTTGTTCCTTTGATGAGTTCATGTTTGAGTTAATGGGTGCTTTAAACTTCCATGTACATACATACATACATACTTATGTATGTATGTATGTATGTTTGTATGTGTGAATGTTTTTGGTTGATGGTTCTTTTGGATGTTGGAGTGATACACTTTGCCTTGTAACATGAGTCTTTACTAAAACTAATACATGTCCTATGCTTGAATTTTTGCTTCTATGTAACTATACCATGTATAAGTCCCCTTGAATCTTCACTTGCACATGCATTGGCCTTTTGATTTGCATCATTGATGTACCCTTTTTTCTTTTGTCTATGTGCACTGTGTGGTGTTGCACAACTTCATTCCTATCTGGTTTATACATGTGCACTTGTATATTTCCATGGACTTGCTTCTCCTTGTTTTGCATGTTCTGTCCTGAGTGCATTGATGTGTATCCCTGCACCATTTGCTTTGAACCATTTGCTTCATAATGGCCTCACTTGTTATGTTTGGTGCACTTGTCTGGCTTTTGGTTTAACCTTGAGTCTAAAACTGAAACTAATTGCATTTTTTCCAACTTGTTGCATTGTTGCTTGAAACTGAAACTATATCCATCTTGTTGAATTGTTTCCTAAAACTGATTTCCATACATTCAAACTTATGTTAATGTGGCATGTTCATGTGATGGTATGATATAGAGATGGTCATGGTTGATGTCGATCTGGTTTTTGGAATGCTATGTGTTATGTTTATTACTCTTTCACGTGCTAGTGCCTTTACTTGTTTATGCACTTGCACAAGTATTCTACCCAGTGTGCATGCTTGTCTGATCTAGTTTGCACATGTGCTTGACTTCATTTGATAGTTCATGTATACACTTAGTCTTGTTTCCTGACCATGTGCTCGAACCCGTGCACTTCAGCCTTGTTCATGCTTTTTAAAACTAATATGTATGTTGCACCTGAGTTAAGCCCAAGCCTTTTTAGCTGACCTTGTGCACACTTGCACAGTGTTGAGCCTTCGAGCTTGATCTTTGCATTTGTCCCTGAGAGATAACCGATGCTCGGTCTTGTGATATTCACAGTGATACACTGTGTATATCATAAGCCGTTCGTGCACACTTAATTTTTTTCCCTGTCTAAAATATGAAAACAAACAACCCAAATAACTAAGGCAAAATTAAATCACAGTCGTAATTTTATTTTTTTCATTTATGTTTGTTTCCTTTTCCATTTTACGACCTTGTTTATTTGACAGATATAGCGGATGACTAGATATAGGCTAGCACAAGAAGATATCAAAAACATTCGAGTGAGAGTAAAAATATTATATATGAGAGTATGAAATAGTGTATGATGAGAGTTTTATTGTATTTTAAAATGTGAATATAGTGGAAGCCAAATGTGTACTATTTGATTTTGAAATGTAATAAAATATTTTTTTAAATAAAATTGCAATTTATTTATTTCATTCTGCAAATATTTATTTCATTCTATGAACAAAAAGTAAGTGTAATTGGTATTCACATTAGTCAATATTTATATGTTGTCAAATAGGAAATATTGGAAATGATATTATAACATCAGACAACATATGGTTTTTTTGTTGTGCTAGTGCATATGAGATGATAAAGCATATCTGTGGTCTGATGTGCAATAAGACTGTACCAGATTTAACGACAAATAGATATGCTTTCAGACAACGGAGCATATCTGTCGTCTGATGCGTTTTCTGGCATAGTGTGGATATATACAATATTTTGTTTTTTCGATCAGAATAAAGAAATAAAGTTTTCTTCTTACACTTTGTTTAGTTCATCTATTTAACTTTTGATCTCAGTAAAGTAAGACCAGTTGACAATAGAGATGTACATATCATATTTCATGTAATTTCCATTCTACACATCCATGATTGATCTATGTCATTTGATTATATTGATATATGTGGCCATTGATTGCTTTAGTTATGGTAAATGTAACGTAAGCCGCTTTGATCCTTTGTCAACATAGTCAATTGACGAGATTGTTTCAGAAACACCTTATTTATAAATAGCATATCTTAGAGCTAATAAATTTGTACACATTTATAAGGTTGTTACATATGCGGCCCAGGGGGAGATTGTTGGAATATTTCAACATATAGGTCGCATATGTAAAATAAAACATGTTGTGCTATTTTGGTGTAAAGCCTAACTAAAGTGATTAAAGTTACACTAAAGTGAAAAAGGTTAAGGATCTATTTATCATGGGATTAATGTGTAGATACCGAAACATTTTAATTTGTTGAAGGGTCAAATTAGAAAATTCCAACATTTTAAATAAGGGGTTATGATCCCAAATTACACAAGCTCTAACAACTCTCTAACCCTATTTTATGGAGAACCAATTTCAGATCTAGGGTTAGTGTCAATTTGGAAGATCAAACCAAATTCTTCTTATCTTCAATAATCAACTATGGATTCAAGTATGCTTCCGTAGATTTATTTGCTTTACTCTAGTCTATTCTCAATCAAATTAATATGCATCACCTATTCAGATCTAGGGTTTCATGATTAATCAATCCTAAAGTATATTGAAATCCTAACATTTAACTTTTAATAATACAATTTGGTTGAATTGTTCTTTAGTAGACAAAATTTATATCATGTGTTAAATTGAAATTATAAAAAGATATTGTGTTATGCATATTAACAGGATATGAAGCATTAATCAAAAAGATACCATGAAGATTGTGCTATAATTCAAATAGACTAATACAACATCATAACTACCAAAATATCATTTCATGTGAATATTATATCTCCATCTACCAAATGTACAGAGAATGGACTATTATATATTGTTAAATCAGAGAATAAGTATTTTTAAAGTTGTTTGATTGTAAAATTGTTTGATCAAAAGAAGTAATAGATTCGGTTCACCACTTTTCCAAAAAAATATTGTAAATATAGTAAGCTTGTAAATAATTTATCAATTGAAATTGGTTAATTGTGTCAATCTAATAATGATTATAATACAAATGAAATGAAGTCATCAATGCACAAAATGTAAAATATATTTTCGTTTGAAATGCTATGGCTTTGTCATTGTTAATTTTATAAGGTATAAAGAGTTTATTATATTCTAATTTAGTCCACCCGTACTTCATGCTGATAAAAGAAACTAGGACGTGAAAAAAAAGACAATAGCAAATTTAGAAAGAAAAAAGAAACTAAAAATATTAAAGGAGAGATTTTTGATTTTTTTGAGTAGGGAGAAAAATGTTTGATGATAAATAGGGGTCATTATAAAATAGAAATCATGTCTGAAAATTACATGAACATCCTCAATGCTATTCTGTATTGAACTTTTTAGTAAATTACAAAATTTGATATTTCAGGAACTTCAAAAAAGAATCACTTTATAGTTTTTCTTTATACATAACACTAAATTAGAGATTGTGTTGTTTTGTACAATTATGCTAAATAAGATTATGTTACCATCTCTCTTGAATTAGCAACGCACTTAAAATAAATTGAAATAAGCATGAAAGTTATGTGTGTTTCGATTATCATTTCTTTTGTGTTCTCGTTCAAAGTTCATATCTACTTGTGAAATTAGTATCAATATAGAAAACAAACTTGATTGTGGCAGAGATTCACTAATAAGAGTATACAAAAATAAATGTATAACCAATCAAAGTCATCAATTATGGTCATAAATTTTTCAAAAATATTTCTTATTTGAACAACAAATTACCCATCATTTGTGTAACAAAAATAACATGATTGTCCAATATGATTAGTAATTTCTACAAATAGTAGTAGTGCATAATCTAAAGCCAACCTTTACATATATTGAAGTCTAGGCAACAAAACTATTACCAATTAAAAATAAATAAAAATGGTTGTTAAAAGATTTCTTGTCAACACCCCGAAGTAAGACTTGAGGAGTGAATGACCCCTTCGAAATTCCTTTCGAATTAGTTGAAGTAACCTATGGTCATAATCTCGTGGGAACAAAGGTCTTAACTGAGTTGAAAGGATCTTATTCCTTTGAAAGGAACCCCTTCGAAAGGTTTAGATGTAAGCGTTCCTTAAATGAAACTTCATATAAGCAGCGCCAAAAATGTTAACGACATAATCTCAACATCCAAAGGTGCATTAGATTGGAAGTGAATCAGAAGAAGATCCCTTTTGAAGGACTTTGAAAGGGTTTGTATTTCCTGAATCAAGGTTCAATGTTTTTGTCTTGATTACCATCCCTTTCGAAGGGATCAAAATGTGGTCAAGAGCTAATTCGAGTGGACCCCTTCAAAGGTGTCGATATAGTTGCTATGAGGGTGATCTTCTTCGAAGGCCATGATGTCAAGACCCGCAAATCCGTACCTCTTGATTAAACACTAATCTCCATTGATTAATTCAAGATGGATGGAAATACGAACCCTGAGGGGTTTTAAGAAAAAGAAAAAGGCAGAAGAAGAAGAAGATAGAAGAAAAAGAGAAGAAGAACCACAGAACAACATCAGATACAGAAACAATATCAGAATCTCACATATCGCAGCGGAACAATATATAATAGATAATCATTAGTCTTTTAAAACAAAGAACTATATCAGTTTATACATACATCAATCAGAGTCAATATACAACAATGGACAGTTATATAACTTGTCCTCATACAGAATACACAGCGGAATAAATAATATCAGATACAAATACTACGTCTCGTCCTCCAGCTTATCTCCAAAGCTCTAGAATATCCTGATAACATAACTCTAGGCTGCCCGTGTGGAAATTGGTGGGCACCCAGAGTTTAGAAGGGAACAATAAAGTCCGAGTCAGTCATGGTGACTGGTGTGAGATCGTAAAACAGTTATTCTTTCACAAAGAAAATAAAACAAATTCGCAATGCTTTTGGAAAATGAAACTACCATAAGACCTCCCACCACACACACAATGCAAACGCAGAATTGGAGGAGATTTCTTCTTATGATAGTCAAAGATGCTTACTACGCAAAATCAAATTCTTTTTGATATTATTATTAGTTCATAGTGTAGAAAACATTTCGAAAGTATAATATTAATCTTAGCCAACATACGACTAGTATCGTATGCCTACTATAGCTACCATCTAAACAGTGGTGACCACCGTACGTAAATGGCAGGTTCTACAACTAATACCGTACAAGGTGCGTATTGGAGTTTGGATTTCCAACAAATGGTCAGGCTAAGGAACTTCCTATGCCACGATGGGTACGTCCCTGGAATAGACGACCCGAGAAATAACCTAACATTACGGTTAGATCTCTGCCAACACAAGGCCGGGTTACCTCTGCAAAAATAGGTAACTACTGACACGCGTATGTCATCCCCCGATCGTAACCGATCTTCCCGAGGATCCCCGATTTCCAACAAACCACATAAATAATAATGCAGCAACCACATAGGTTAAGTATCTGGGCTCTATACCATGATACCACCTCTATCCAGAAGGAATGACATACACTAAGGGGCGCTACTCCCTAGAACCTTGCCGCATCCTTCCTGTTTCGACCATTTCCGGGGTGTGAGGCTCGACGAAGTCTCGTCCACAAAGCTACGCTTTCTACAAAGCCCTGCTTTGGGTCAAACAAATGATCAACCTATGATCACAAAGATATAAGATCAAACAAATGATCATATCGCAAATGATCAAACACTGATCATTTCACAGCAACACTCAGTATGCCACGTTACCAAATTGGGAGTATATCGCTGATAAATTTCAACTACATAACCTCTGAGCTCATACGTCTCAGAGAAGGGTGTTAAGCTAAGAGAATAAATTCTCCGCCACCAACAGAAATGTATTTGAAAGAAATCAGCTTTATATCTCAATTTGTAACGTCAGACACACAATCCATACAAGTCTGTTCCGGGATCGAACAGAACCGAAGGCACTTCTCACGAAGCCCTTGCACATCCGGATAAATTTCTAATCACGTCCGGACTTCCCGTCACTAAGGGTGATAAAACCTCTAAATCGGAGATCAGCCGATGTAGAGTAACTCGACGGTAATCCTTCCGTTTTCAAAAATATCCGGTCTTCAACACCGGTCTTCGAATGCAATTCATAACGACGTATCACATATTCGGAATGGGTTATACGACCCCATGGTCCTTTCCCGACTAACCCGAATAGTGAGCGCTTATTCAAAAATAAGTGTGGCATTCAAATTCATCCAATTCACAACAAATACCATATTCAAGGTAATTATTGATAGTCGGTTATTTAACTATCAATAAAGATGCGCAACATCATCAGATTCCAAATAATTTTCCAAATTATTTATTTCCCAAAAATATCTTTACTAGATATAGAATTTCCACACTTCAAAAATAAATCAATGTTTATTTTTCTAGACAGTTTCCATTTCCTTTATAAATTCCATAGTGAATTTATATTTCAAAATATCTACTGATATACGATTTTCAAATCGATTTCAATATTCACTTTCAATTTATCTTTACTGAGATAAACCTCAAAAACGTTTCATTTCGTTTTGGAAAACATTTCCATACTTATTTAAAAATAAGCCAGCAATTCACAAATCCATTTATTTTCAACACTTGGAAAATATTCGATATACTTAAATCAAATTAAGTATATATTTCATTCTTTAAGGAAATCATTTACTATAACATTTATTTGAGTCAAAACGAATGTTACGTAAAACATCGTTATGACGACTCAAAATCACTAGTATAGGGATTCGGATTTTAAGATAGATATATATATATATATCCCAATACTACATAAAACATTTTCTTTCGAAAATCATTTACTATAACAACAGTGTTATAGTCCATCATTTCCTTATTTCTCGAAAACGTCTATTTCAATAATGAACGTTGAAATCTATGATTTTGATAGTTCACACGTTTTAAAACATCTTTTAAAATAATTAACTTCATTTATAATATCACTTTCCCAAACATAACCATTTTTTTTCAATAATATATTCACTGTCCAAAATCGTGAATATAATTCACTAACCAAATTTCAATCTTTTCTACACATTTATTCCAAGAATTATCCACTATCCAAAATCGTGGAAAAAAATTCCCTTAATAACCTTCTATATTAAATTCATCAAATTTGATTGCTTTTCGAATTTATAAAACAACGTTTATAAATTCCATTTCTATTTTGTAACAACTTCAATTTAATAAATCCCCTTTATTAACAATTCGATTCATAACTCAAATCTTATACCAACAATCCATATTATAAGTTAAATACTTATAATTCCTTTATTTTACAAAATCATTTCCATTTATAAGTTCATAATTTATAAATTCCATTTATTTATAAATTCTTAAAGATTCATTTTAACGCTTATAAAAACTCGTTTTATAATACCAACATTTTAATTTATAAAATGTCAACTTTATAAACCTTTTAAGTAAACCGTTTATAATATTTTAAAAATCTCAATTTAAACCATTTTATAAATCAATCAACTATTTATTCCAAAAATCACTTTTCGGTTATATTTCACAAAGATCTTAACTTTTATAACTTTAAAATTTGAACGTTTATTTATTTAGAATAAATCACTTCAAAAATTTAATAAAACGTATAATTTCAAAGATCACTTTAAAAATCCTTTTAAATTAAAAGTCGTTATTTTTAAACTTCAAAACTGAATCCGATGATGCAACAGCACCAATTAGTCAATCACAACATCAAACATCATATATCAACATATGATAACAGAATATACATCAATATCTGTAAATAAATAAATACTGGTGAGGAATCCAGTTGGATCCCTCCAACCTGTTTCCCTGCATCCATAGATGTTAGCACAATACCAATTCCACTTCGAGGTGGAATATCGCGGTATATGGGTTTTATAAAAATATCCGCTTACTAACGGCGCAATAGGGTCTCATCCGCTATACGAGGCGGGAAATCAATCAATCCAATATATACATATGCCAATATGTATATATTGCTATATATATAGATATATCCTACTATATCTAATATCACAAATCCAAACAGTCAATCATCAATAACTGCAAAAATTCCACATTCAATTTGAGTGAGAAAATCTCACCTTTGCTTTTAATTTGCCATCCATTTCCATTTCAGTTTGTTTTCTTCCATTCTTAACCTTACTGCCATCGCCAGAACGACCTTCGCAATTGACTTGAACGCCCTCCAGAAACTTGCGATCGCCACCGTAACGAAGATGAAATCGCGATTCCCATCTGAACGTGTTGCTGGCAATTCCATTGCGCACGAACTGGAGAGCGCAACTACGTTCAAACGAACGTCCCCTTGCCGAAGTTGCCGCAATCTCCACGAATATCACCATCTCCTCGAATGACATCGCCGCCAACGATCGCCTGAAGTCGAACCCTAGAATGCCTCGTGCACCATCGTTCAGTGTGCCTCCGCCGTGGTCGCCGTTGTCACCCACGTGCTCGCGCACGCTCACCCATCGGCATCGCCGCCGCCTTTTGCCTCGTTCGACCCCTTCTCTGACACGCGCGAGCCACCAGCCTTCACGAGATCGCACGCGAGTTCTGCTTGATTTGGTAATTGATTTTCGTGGGTACGAGTAGGAGAGGACTCGTACGTGATTTGAAGGAACTCGGCTGCCATTTTCTTTTATTTTTATTTTGCTTTCGATTGAATTGCTTTTGAACTGGGAAGGGAGAGAGGGAGACAAAAGACATGGGTTGCGTGATTTTTTCGTGATGCTCGGCGTGCTTTTAGGCGTGAGATAAGGAATGCTGTCCAAAGTTTAAATTTTTAAATTTAAATTTAAATTCAATTTGTTTCGGTACAATTTTTTTTACGCGTTATTGTGTCGTATTCTTACCCAACAACTCCGAACGATACGAAATTTAAAACCCGGTGATAATTTAACGTTACGGACCCAATGGAACCGGTTTCGTCGAATTCCGAGACTGCGCCTCGGACGACAACTTTTAAATATCGATACGAACGATATAAATTCCAGAACTGAACAAAACAGTCTGAAATTAAATTCTGAAGCTGCTGTTATTTTCAGTGTTATCAATATAAATTTTACAAGCGTTTTGAAATATTATTCTTTAGCTTTAAATTGAAGATTTAAATTTTTATCCAGTTTCAATAGATTAAATTATATAATTTAATCGCCAAATTCAGAGTTATATTGGGGATTCAAATTAAATCATCGTTCAAATATTTAAAATAAATTTAATATTCTCAATTTAATTTGTTCAAAATTCTGGGTCGTTACACATGATATATTCGAAAGCATTTAAATGCCTTTCGAAGAAGTCCTCCCAAAGGGTCTAATTCATCGGTTACAAAGAGAATCCCTTCGAAGGTCCGGTACCCTTCGAAAGGATTCGAAACCCAATATACATAAATTTGAGTAAAGAGTGGATTTAATATGCGATAGAGCCTCGTTTTGGATAAATGTTATAAGTCCAATGGACTCACTAACGTTAAATTATTATCATCATGTTTCTTTAATGCCGCAAGGGCTTTGAACGTAATGATAATATGCTTTAAAGTTGAGATATCCAAATAAATTATGTGGCATTGCATATGCTAATAAAGGGTTAAGAAGATAAGTGTGTATCATGTAAAATTGGTCATTACACAAGCTAATGGCCGAGATGAACATTCTCATATTCTAAATCAAAATCAAGCCCATGCATCCTCTCTTTTTATTTCTCGCAAAGGATTATAAGTCCAATTTGATTTATAGTTACAAGAACTTGATTTGATGAAGAAATGTAAAAATCCAAAAATCGGTCCCGAACTTGGACCCCTGGGGTTGTATTTATAGATGTAGGTTGGACCCTTTCACATCTATCCCTCCGAAGCTGTCGAAAGTTCTCTTCACCGACCTTTCACATCCATCCTTCCACCCTCAACCTTCTGCTTTCATAGTTTCAAATTTGTAGGTAGATATTCGAGTCTTTTAGCATGCTTAAATTAGCCCTTTCGTCTCCATCGAAAGCATGCTATTGATAGATACTGATATGATATTGATCGATACCGCTTTCAAATACTTCTGGGACCTTTTGACACCGTTCAAAGATGCGCTTTTTTTGGTGGCGAACGAATCATGGCACTTCATTGTGTTGTTTGAGTATAAGTGGAAGCATTTCTGACCCCTTCGTTACCTTTGAAACCTAGAATCAGAGTCAAGGTGGGTTGCTTGGATATGTGCGGAAGGGTAGTTATGGATGACTTTCCTTCCAGTGGCAGAACCAATCGCTTCGAAAGGTTCAACCTATGCGAAAGGGATAGTGTTGGTGAAAGCCATGGTTCTCATTTCCTATGGTAGTGCGTAATGCTAGCGGCACTTATCTAATTCCCTCGAAAGCTATCTTTAATGCCTTCGAAACCCTCCTTTTTGAGTCATGACGGAACCCCCCTTTTTAACACTTACGAAACCCCCTATGAAGAACATTTTACGACACCTTTAGATGCCTCCCCTTGATACCTTCAGAAGCCATCTTTTTACGATTTTGGAAGCCCTTTCTTTCATGCCTTTACTCTCGAGTGAGTTTTGTTGTTAAAATTTTGCCCCCTTTATTAAACAAGCTTTTGTTCTTTAGGACAAAAAACCAAGAATTCTCATTTGCATTGTTTCATCCTCAATGGTCTTCCTTATCAATCTTATTTTCCTACAAAGTATAAAGTATACAATATTTCCTATTGTTAATTTGAAATTGAAATAAGAATATGTTTAGTAGTCTGTCCATATTATTGGAGATAGTATTAGAATTCTTGATAATAGAATTTCAAAAATCTAAATCGGGGAATAAGGGAAATTAATAGATCCTCGTCTGTAACGACCCTGAATTTTTGACATTTGAAATGTGAATATTTAATTGAGTTTAAATATTCGAATGATAATTTAATTTGAAATTCGAATATCAGAATGAATTTGGTGATTTAATTATAAAATTTAATCTATTGTAAGTTGAATAAAAATTTGATTCTTCAATTTTAAGCTGAAGAAAAATATTTCAAAAGCTTTTAAAATTCGTAATGATAATACTGAAGATAATAGAAGCTTCAGAATTTAATTTCAAATTGTTTTGTTCAGTTTTGAAATTATATCGTTTGAACCGATATTTAAAAATAACATTCCGGGGCACATTCTCGGAATTCGACGACACCAGTTCCATTGGGTCCGTAATATTGAATTATTTTCGGATTTCAAATTTCGTATTGATCGGAGTTGTGGTGTGAGCGTACGTTGAGTAAACGCGTTGAAATTTAAATCGAATTCAATTTAAATTTAAATTTGTATTTGGTCAACATCAGTACTTTGCCTTCCCCATCAAAACACTATAGCTAGGTAATGCAAACACGTTAATATCAAAGACTTTTTCTCTGCAAAGTCACGTACTCTTGTCTCCTCCCTTTTCTTTTCAACCGAACAAAAAGAAAATAATGGCCGACACTTCCTAATAATAACAGCTCCTCTTTTTCCCTTTGTAATTTGTAATCAATCGGAGAACAGAGGGCATTCGGGGATATCATGCGAATATTTATCGCGATTCAAATTGACGCACGATGCGAATTTAGAGGCGATAGGAGGCTCACACATTCGAAGGTTGGAGGGGATATCGAGGGCGATCGCGAGTTAGGGCTTCAAGCAATTTCGAATCTGGGCAATATGGGGTTCGTAATGGCGGCGCGGAGCAAGGGCGGCACGCACGATTTCGAGGGCCGTTGGAGTGTCGCGTTTGCCATAGGGCGTCGCGAGGTCAGAAGAGGGGGGCGGTAGCCTGGTGTTGAGGCTGGGCGCGCGCGTAGCAGCGATGGGTTCGAGGTCTGGGTTGCTCGATTTACAGTAAGGTATTTGCTAAATTTTCAATTCAAATTAGACTGGGAAAATAAATTTAAATATGTACAGGAAACAGTTTCTATTTCACTAAATTTTAAAATACCTATTTATATATGTATTTAGATTCAAAAGAAAAGAATTTTTTTTAAAACAGTAAAGTAAATCTTGTTTTACTGTTTGTAGAAAGTAACGGTTTAAAAGGAAACAGTTTGTAAATTTATTGGTAATTAGGAATAAATTAAATAAGTATATAAGATTTTGGAAACTATAAAAGTTTATAATATATAAAAGAATTTTATACAAAAGAATTTTAAAATATTGAAGGAATTTATATAAGTAGAATGTTTGAAATATTTATGTAACTGAGATTTTGGTTTAAAGTAGAAGGAAAGTTAGTTTGAAATTAAAAGGTTTAGTTAAATAAATTTATTTAAAAGAAATTGGGTCAAAATAAAATCACTGGTGAATCGAAATTATCAAATGAAAATTTATTATTCGATCTGTTCAAATATTAATGAATTTATATAATTGTTATACAAGGTCTATAAATGGAGAAAAACAAATTGGAATGGAAAATGGACTGCAAATTTCAAATCTAAGGTGAGATCTTTTCACTCAAATGAAAAGTGGAATTTTCAGTTATTGATTTGATTGTCTATTTGGATGTGATATTAGATATAGTAGGATATATCTATATATAGCAATATATATATATATTGGCATATGTATATATTGGTGATTGATTTTCCCACATTATATAGCGGATGAGACCCTATTGCGCCGCATAATAGCGGATGATATTTTATAAATCTCATATACCGTGATATTCCACCTCGAAGTGGAATTGGTATTGTGCTAACATCTGTGGATGCAGGGAAGCAGGTTGGAGGGATCCAACAGGATTCCTCAAAACATTTGAATTGGTTTATATGTTGTGTGATTGGTTATTTATAATCTGTGTATGATTATATCTGTGATTGAATGTGTTGAGAGCTATAATTTAGCCGAATGTATTTTTGGTATCGTTGGATACCAGAAATAAATGAAATTGGATTTTTGAAATTAAAATTGGAAATTTTAAATAAATTCTTTTGAAAGAATTGGTTGAATTTCAAAGAAGGAATTTTAAAAGCGTAGAGTTGATTTTTGAAATCTTATTGAATAAATTCCAAATATGGGAAATATTTGTATAAATGGGTTTTGAATAGTATTATTCGAAAGTTGGAAAGTTTATTTCAAATTGAATTTTAGATGGTTTGGAAGAATAAAGGAATTTATTTAAAAGGAGATAAATTTGTTTGAAATCCAATTGATAACTGATTTGGTATTGGAAAATAAACCTTTGGGAAATCGATATGAAATTTATTTGGGTTTGAATGAAAAATCGATTTGTGTTGAAATAAATTAGAAATCGATTTGTAAAAATGATTTGGTATTTGGGATTAAAATTAGAATCCAATTTGAAAGTTAATTCGATGTTGAAGTAAATTCAGAAATCGATTTGGAATTTGATTTGGGGGTTTGAAATAAAAATTGAGAAATCAATTTTGAAAGTTGATTTGGTGTTGAAAGTAAATATTTGAGAAATCGATTTGAAAATCGTATAAAAAAGTGAATATTTGAGAATGTAAATTCCGAATAGAATTTATAAAGGAAAGGGGAATTTGTTTTAAAAATAAACATTGATTTATTTTTGAAGTGTGGAAATAAATTTACAGTTTTGGAATGGAAATTTGAAATAAATCGATAAGGATTTATTTAATTGGTTTAAATGGACCTTTTGTGATGAAGTGTGAAAATACGATTTGAAATTGGTTTTCAAATGTGAATTGTGGAAAATATATATCTTATGAAGATATTTTGAAAATAAATAATTTAGGAAAAATTATTTGAATTGGATGTTTGTTGTGAATGTCATTGATACTTAAATAACCGACTATCAATATTTGCCTTTGAAATGGCCCTTGATTTGTTTTTAAAACAAACGCTCACTATTCGGGTTAGCCGGGAAAAGACCTTTGTGTCATATAACCCATTCCGAATTAGTGATACAACGATATGGATCGTATTGAAGACCGATGGTGAAGACCGGGTATTTTCAAAAATGAAAGGACAACCTGTCGAATGTCTCTGCACCGAGTTGATCCGGTATAGAGATTTATATCACTCTTTTTGTGATGGGATGTCCGGACGTGATTAGTGAATATCCGGATTTCAAGGGCTTCTTTGGAAGTGCCTTCGGTTCCGTTCGATCCCGGAACGGACTTGTATGGATGTGTGTTTGACACTACACTTTGAGATGTAAAACTGGTTTCTATCAAATACATTTCTGTTGGTGGCGGAGAATTTATTCTCTTAGCTTAACACCCTTCTCTGAGACGTACGAGCTCAGAGGTTATGTAGTTGATGGTTACTAGTGATACATTCCTAATTTGGTAATGTGGCATATGAAGTGCTGTTGATCATTGGTTGATCAAAGCGTGGCTTTGTGAAAAAGCGTGGCTTTGTGAAAAAGCGTGGCTTTGTGAAAAGCGTAGCTTTGTGAAAAAGCGTAGTGTATGTGGACGAGACTTCGTCGAGCCTCACAACCCGGTAATGGTCGAAACATGAATGTTGCGGCAAATGTTTGTAGGGGTAGCGCCCCTAGGGTATGTCATTTCCTTCTGGATAAAAGGTGATATCATGGTATGGAGCCCATATATTTTACCTATGTTGATGCTGCACATTTATTATACTTTGTGGCTGTTGCTTTGTGATTGAGGATCCTCGGATAAAGGTTGGTTACGACCGGGGGATGGCATACTTGTGTGTTAGTTACCTAGTTACTGCTGTACAACGTGAGGTAGCGTCAGTGTGTTAGTTACCTAGTTACAGCTGTACAGCGTGAGGTAGCATCGGCCTTATGTTTGCAGAGATCCGGTTAGGTTCTCGGGGCGTCTTTCCAGAGGCGTTTCCATTTCGGTGTAAGGAAGTTCCTTTGCCTGACCATTTGTTGGAAATCCAAAGAAACAATACGAATCCTGTACGGTTTTTAGTTGTATTACCTGCTATGGAATGTGGCGGTAACCTGCTACTGAACGTAGTAGCTATAGTAGACATACAATAATAGTTGTATGTTGGCTAAGATTGATATTATATACTTTCGAAATGTTTTCACACTAGACATTAATAATAATATCAACTGATTTTGCGTAGTAAGCATTTTTGACTATCATAAGGAGAAATCTCCTCCAATTCTGCGTTTGCATTGTGTGTGTGGCGGGAGGCCTTATGGTAGTTTCATTTTCCAAAAGCATTGCGAAATTGTTTTATTTCCTTTGTGGAAATAACTGTTTTACGATCTCACACCAGTCACCATGACTGACTCGGAGTTTATTGTTCCCTTTCTAAACTCTGGGTGCCCATAATTTTCCACACGGGCAGCCTAGAGTTATGTTATCAGGACATTCTGGATATTCTGGAGCTTTGGAGATAAGCTGGATGGCGAAGCGTACTACCGTACTTGTTTATTTTATTCCGCTGTGTATTCTGTATGAGGACAAGTTTATATAACTGTCCATTGTTGTATTGAGTTGTATATTGACTCTGATTGATGTATGTATAAACTGATATAGTCCTTTTGTTTTAAAGACTAGTGATTATCTATTGTATATTATTCCGCTGTGAATGTGAGATTCTGATATTGTTTCTGTTTCTGTTTTTCTGTTCTTTTTTTTCTTCTGTCTTCTTCTACCTCTTCTTTTTAACCCTAATGGTTCAGTTTTCCGGCATTCGATTGCGTGACATTTGATACAGTGGACGTATTAATGCCGACTTTCGAGCGTCGAAAAGTCGAGTCGTTACAAGTGGTATCAGAGCAGCCGGTTAAGCGACAACCCTGGCTCTGTTGGGTATTACTCATTAGAGATAGAGTCAGTAGTACTCTAGACTGAGTGTGAGTGTAATAATAGATATGAGCGCGTATTTGTTAGTGAATACAAAAATTTGTTTTGTATTGTGTTGACTTATCAGTTGATTGTTTATAGATTCTGGTTGGTGCAGGGTGGCCAACTGTAATCAATAGGGGTTTCTAAACTCTTAAACAAGATAAACCGACACAGTATTGTTTTAAAATGGGGTAAATGAAATAATTTTACCCAAAACTATTTTTGTATAGAAAAGAAATGATTTTCTATGAATTATCATAGTATATGGATGCTTGGTTGTTAGGAAAGATAATATTGAATTATTATCATTGCTATATGGAAATTGAATAAGAAAAATGGTATAACCAAAGATTTGAAGATAGATCCATTTAACAAATGGAAATTATAAATATGAATTGAAAATATAAGGAAATGAATTCATATATAAATGGAATTTGTAAATAAATTGTAAATGTGATTTATAATTTGAAATGGAATTCCAGGAAGATAAATGAAAATAAATTCATTAATGGAATGTAAATAAGTTGTAACTTATAAAATAGTTGAAGTTCGATTGGAATAAGATTCAAATTTAAAATGAATGAATTTGTGAATGCACAAATGAAGCTACATTCGTAAACAAAACAATTTATAAAAAAAATGGAATTTGAATAAAAATAGTTATGGAATGGAATTTATTAAGGTGGAAAATAAATTCGTGAACAAGTAAAATTAATTTACAACTGCAAGTAAATGAAATTGAAAACTGAAATGTTGGGATTCATTTTAAATTTGTAAGTGAATGAACAAAATTAGTCAAGTGGACTAAGTATTGAAATAAAAATTAGTAAGTGAAACTAATTGAGGAATGACAAATTTAATATGGTTTATAATGAATTGAATTCAATAATTATATATTGGCTTAAGTAATCATTATAATGAAAGATAAATTGAATTGAAATGGAATCTATTTAAACGATTATTGGCTTAAGTAATCATTTAGTTGCATGAATGTTAACAAATTTGAACAGAAAGAATTATCGTTTGACAAAAACGAGAATTAAATGAATCCTATGAATTGATAAAAGTGAAATAAATTGATTTTTGAATCAATTGAAATGGTATGAATTCGTTTCACTTAAAAATGAATTGAATATAAGAAAGAGAATTGTTAATCACTTGAATTAAATAGAAATTGAATGTAAATTAGATATAAGCAAATTTAATTTGTATCGAAACCATATAAATTGCTTATGGAATTTATTTTGAATCTATTGCTTATGAAATCTGTGTATTTGCTATTGAAATAAGTGAAATGTTAATAGATTTCTTATATTTGTCACTTACGTGTTTAAACTGAGTAAGTGCAGGGTTTTGGAAGCCGTTTAGCTACATTTTGGTTGCGTTAATAAGCTAATAAATAACTGCTTTGCTTAAAATGCTAAAAGGTACGCCTACGCAATACCAAATAGGAAATATGAACTGTTTTTCTGCTTTTCCGACCGAGTGGGTCGATGTATATATATTTATATCTTTTGTCATATTGCAAAAGCTCCTCCGTACAAAGGAGACTCCGCCAAAATTTTCCAAAATTTTTGGGAGTTAGAAAATATTTGAATTTTTTGGAAATTTTTTTTTCACTAACGACAAAAGATTTAAAATTGGGAATTGAGATAAAAGTGAATGAAACTCCGAAATGAGTAGATGAATCGAATTCAAGTAAAATTCGAAATGAAAATCTGAATGAAAAATTTGGAAATATAAGTATTGAGATTTGAAATGAATTCAAATTGAATTGAAATAGTAAATTGAATTTAAATGGAATTGAAATTACAAAGTTGAATAGAAATGAATTTAAAACTTTGTTAGTGAAGTGAAATGAATATAAGAAGTATGCAATACTTATATTGAACTTAAGAAATGGAGAATGAAATTCTTAAGTAAATGGGTGTTTGGAATCCAATAAGTGAATTTGGACATTATCGTCAAGTAAATTATACAGGGATTGTAAAGGCTAAGGAAAATTGGGATTTTTGATTTTGAAGATAAATTTGAATTTCTCAACAAAAAGGTATGTATTTCAATTTCAATATGAAATTTGATGAGTTTCTGATTTTGCCACTTGGCATTTTGTTTTCTTTTGGGATTTGAGAGTCCGTAGGGACGTTTTGTAGTCGTACCGTGTTAGCCGTGCAAAGGAGACGCTGGCGAAATTTTTCGAAAATTTCGAAAGTTAGAAAATTTTTGAGAAAAAAATTTGAGTTTGAATTTAAATTTGAACTGTTAAGAAAACCATATTATTTGGGACTTATGGTTGATTTTGGAAAATTAGTTAAAGTAATCATGAATCTTTTGTAATAAAAAGATTGATTTGAAAATTTGATAAAACTATTTGGATTTGAGAAAATAGTTAACGGGGGTTGGAGCATTTTCTTCTTAACTTGTAATTTCGGGACGAAATTCTTTTAAGGGGGGAAGATTGTAACGACCCTAAATTTTTGACATTTGAAATGTGAATATTTAATTGAGTTTAAATATTCGAATGATAATTTAATTTGAAATTCGAATATCAGAATGAATTTGGCGATTTAATTATAAAATTTAATCTATTGTAAGTTGAATAAAAATTTGAATCTTCAATTTTAAGCTGAAGAAAAATATTTCAAAAGCTTTTAAAATTCGTAATGATAATATTGAAGATAATAGAAGCTTCAGAATTTAATTTCAAACTATTTTGTTTAGTTTTGAAATTATATCGTTTGAACCGATATTTAAAAATAACGTTCCGGGGCACAGTCTCGAAATTCGACGAAACTAGTTCCATTGGGTCCGTAATATTGAATTATTGTCGGATTTCAAATTTTGTATTGATCGGAGTTGTGGTGTGAGCGTACGTTGAGTAAACGCATTGAAATTTAAATCGAATTCAATTTAAATTTAAATTTGTATTTGGTCAACATCAGTACTTTGCCTTCCCCATCAAAACACTATAGCTAGGTAATGCAAACACATTAATATCAAAGACTTTTTCTCTACAAAGTCACGTACTCTTGTCTCCTCCCTTTTCTTTTCAGCCGAACAAAAAGAAAATAATGGCCGACACTTCCTAATAATAAGAGCTCCTCTTTTTCCCTTTGTAATTTGTAATCAATCAGAGAACAGAGGGCATTCGGGGATATCACGTGAATATTTTTCGTGATTCAAATTGAGGCACGATGCGAATTTAGAGGCGATAGGAGGCTCGCGCATTCGAAGGTTGGAGGGGATATCGAGGGCGATCGCGAGTTAGGGCTTCAAGCAATTTCGAATCTGGGCAATATGGGGTTCGTAATGGCGGCGCGGAGCAAGGGCGGCACGCACGATTTCGAGGGCCGTTGGAGTGTCGCGTTTGCCATAGGGCGTTGCGAGGTCAGAAGAGGGGGGCGGTGGTCTGGTGTTGAGGCTGGGCGCGCGCGTAGCAGCGATGGGTTCAAGGTCTGGGTTGCTCGATTTACAGTAAGGTATTTGCTAAATTTTCAATTTAAATTAGACTGGGAAAATAAATTTAAATATGTATAGGAAACAGTTTCTATTTCACTAAATTTTAAAATACCTATTTATATATGTATTTAGATTCAAAAGAAAAGAATTTTTTTTAAAACAGTAAAGTAAATCTTGTTTTACTGTTTGTAGAAAGTAACGGTTTAAAAGGAAACAGTTTGTAAATTTATTGGTAATTAGGAATAAATTAAATAAGTATATAAGATTTTGAAAACTATAAAAGTTTATAATATATAAAATAATTTTATACAAAAGAATTTTAAAATATTGAAGGAATTTATATAAGCAGAATGTTTGAAATATTTATGTAAATGAGATTTTGGTTTAAAGTAAAAGGAAAGTTAGTTTGAAATTAAAAGGTTTAGTTAAATAAATTTATTTAAAAGAAATTAGGTCAAAATAAAATCACTGGTGAATCGAAATTATCAAATGAAAATATATTATTCGATCTGTTCAAATATTAATGAATTTATATAATTGTTATACAAGGTCTATAAATGGAGAAAAACAAATTGGAATGGAAAATGGACTGCAAGTTTAAAATCTAAGGTGAGATCTTCTCACTCAAATGAAAAGTGGAATTTTCAGTTATTGATTTGATTGTCAGTTTGGATGTGATATTAGATATAGTAGGATATATCTATATATAGCAATATATATATATTGGCATATGTATATATTGGTGATTGATTTTCCCGCATTATATAGCGGATGAGACCCTATTGCGCCGCATAATAGCGGATGATATTTTATAAATCCCATATACCGCGATATTCCACCTTGAAGTGTAATTGGTATTGTGCTAACATCTGTGGATGCAGGGAAGCAGGTTGGAGGGATCCAATAGGATTCCTCAAAACATTTGAATTGGTTTCATATGTTGTATGATTGATTATTTATAATATGTGTATGATTATATCTGTGATTGAATGTGTTGAGAGCTATAATTTAGCCGAATGTATTTTTGGTATCGTTGGATACCAGAAATAAATGAAATTGGATTTTTGAAATTAAAATTGGAAATTTTAAATAAATTCTTTTGAAAGAATTGGTTGAATTTCAAAGAAGGAATTTCAAAAGCGTAAAGTTGATTTTTGAAATCTTATTGAATAAATTCCAAATATGGGAAGGATTTGTATAAATGGGTTTTGAATAGTATTCGAAAGTTGGAAAGTTTATTTCAAATTGAATTTTAGATGGTTTGGAAGAATAAAGGAATTTATTTAAAAGGAGATAAATTTGTTTGAAATCCAATTGATAACTGATTTGGTATTGGAAAATAAACCTTTGGGAAATCGATATGAAATTTATTTGGGTTTGAATGAAAAATCGATTTGTGTTGAAATAAATTAGAAATCGATTTGTAAAAATGATTTGGTATTTGGGATTAAAATTAGAATCAATTTGAAAGTTGATTCGGTGTTGAAGTAAATTCAGAAATTGATTTGGAATTTGATTTGGGGGTTTGAAATAAAAATTGAGAAATCAATTTTGAAAGTTGATTTGGTGTTGAAAGTAAATATTTGAGAAATCGATTTGAAAATCGTATAAAATAGTGAATATTTGAGAATGTAAATTCCGAATAGAATTTATAAAGGAAAGGGGAATTTGTTTTAAAAATAAACATTGATTTATTTTTGAAGTGTGGAAATAAATTTACAGTTTTGGAATGTAAATTTGAAATAAATCGATAAGGATTTATTTAATTGGTTTAAATGGACCTTTTGTGATGAAGTGTGAAAATGCGATTTGAAATTGGTTTTCAAATGTGAATTGTGGAAAATATATATCTTATGAAGATATTTTGAAAATAAATAATTTGGGAAAAATTATTTGAATTGGATGTTTGTTGTGAATGTTGTTGATAGTTAAATAACCGACTATCAATATTTGCCTTTGAAATGGCCCTTGATTTGTTTTTAAAACAAACGCTCACTATTCGGGTTAGTCGAGAAAAGACCTTTGTGTCATATAACCCATTCCGAATTAGTGATACGACGATATGGATCATATTGAAGACCGGTGGTGAAGATCGGGTATTTTCGAAAATGAAAGGACAACCTGTCGAATGTCTCTGCACCGAGTTGCTCCGGTATAGAGATTTATATCACTCTTTTTGTGATGGGAAGTCCGGACATGATTAGTGAATATCCGGATTGCAAGGGCTTCTTTGGAAGTGCCTTCGGTTCCGTTCGATCCCGGAACGGACTTGTATGGATGTGTGTCTGACACTACACTTTGAGATGTAAAACTGGTTTCTATCAAATACATTTCTGTTGGTGGCGGAGAATTTATTCTCTTAGCTTAACACCCTTCTCTGAGACATACGAGCTCAGAGGTTATGTAGTTGATGGTTACTAGTGATACATTCCCAATTTGGTAATGTGGCATACGAAGTGTTGTTGATCATTGGTTGATCAAAGCGTGGCTTTGTGAAAAGCGTAGCTTTGTGAAAAAGCGTAGTGTATGTGGACGAGACTTCGTCGAGCCTCACAACCCGGTAATGGTCGAAACAGGAATGTTGCGGCAAAGGTTTGTAGGGGTAGCGCCCCTAGGGTATGTCATTTCCTTCTGGATAAAAGGTGATATCATGGTATGGAGCCCATATATTTTACCTATGTTGATGCTGCACATTTATTATACTTTGTGGCTGTTGCTTTGTGATTGAGGATCCTCAGATAAAGGTTGGTTACGACCGGGGGATCACATACTTGTGTGTTAGTTACCTAGTTACAGCTGTACAGCGTGAGGTAGCGTCGGCCTTGTGTTTGCAGAGATCCGGTTAGGTTCTCGGGGCATCTTTCCAGAGGCGTTTCCATTTCGGTGTAAGGAAGTTCCTTTGCCTGACCATTTGTTGGAAATCCAAAGAAACAATACGAACCCTGTACGGTTTTTAGTTGTATTACCTGTTATGGAATGTGGCGGTAACCTGCTACTGAACGTAGTAGCTATGGTAGACATACAATAATAGTTGTATGTTGGCTAAGATTGATATTATACTTTCGAAATGATTTCACACTAGACATTAATAATAATATCAACTGATTTTGCGTAGTAAGCATTTTTGACTATCATAAGGAGAAATCTCCTCCAATTCTGCGTTTGCATTGTGTGTGTGGCGGGAGGCCTTATGGTAGTTTCATTTTCCAAATGCATTGCGAAATTGTTTTATTTCCTTTGTGAAAATAACTGTTTTACGATCTCACATCAGTCACCATGACTGACTCGGAGTTTATTGTTCCCTTTCTAAACTCTGGGTGCCCATAATTTTCCACACGGGCAGCCTAGAGTTATGTTATCAGGACATTCTGGATATTCTGGAGCTTTGGAGATAAGCTGGATGGCGAAGCGTACTACCATACTTGTTTATTTTATTCCGCTGTGTATTCTGTATGAGGACAAGTTTATATAACTGTCTATTGTTGTATTGAGTTGTATATTGACTCTGATTGATGTATGTATAAACTGATATAATCTTTTTGTTTTAAAGACTAGTGATTATCTATTGTATATTATTCCGCTATGATTGTGAGATTCTGATATTGTTTCTGTTTCTGTTTTTCTGTTCTTTTTTTTCTTCTGTCTTCTTCTACCTCTTCTTTTTAACCCTAATGGTTCGGTTTTCCGGCATTCGATTGCGCGACATTTGATACAGTGGACGTATTAATGTCGACTTTCAAGCGTCGAAAAGTCGAG
This sequence comes from Allium fistulosum, assembly GCA_030737815.1. Taxonomy (NCBI): domain Eukaryota; kingdom Viridiplantae; phylum Streptophyta; class Magnoliopsida; order Asparagales; family Amaryllidaceae; genus Allium; species Allium fistulosum. The sequence goes on along the minus strand of CM060903.1, from coordinate 1,282,310,232 downwards.
TCGTTACATCGTCTGAAGATAATAAGTGATGAGAAACCCACAGACTGGTAATTCTTATCAAACAATAATAGAAGTCCTGTGATCCAACTTTGGTAATGATGGGAGAAGACTAGAAAATCGTCTTTGTTTATATTAATAGAAGATCAGAAATCTAATTATGGAATTAATAGTAGAGGGCCATAAATCCAAATCTGGCATTAATAATAGAAGTTTAGAAATGCTCTTCTGGAAATAGTTGATAGAAGACCAAGTATAATCATTTAATAACAAGAGTTTAGAAATTATCATTTAGAAATAAGTTATAGAAGACCAGAAATCCTTATTTAGGGACAAATAATAGAGTCTAACAACCCTTATCTGAAAATAGTAGAAGACCTGAAACCCAGATTTGGGTACGGTAAGTGTAGTCCAGAGGTTAATAATATAAGTCCCAAGACCCAGATTCGGGCATTAGTAAGAGAGACCGAGAAATTATCATCTGAAAGTTAGTAGAAGATCAAAGATCCTAATAATAGAAGACCTGAAACACAGATTTGGGCATTAATGAATGAAGTTTAGAAATCAATACTGGAAGACCTGAAACCTAGGTTTAGGTATTGGTAAGAGAAGTCTAGACATCGTCTTCATAATAGAAGACCCGAAACCTAGATTTCGGGTATTGATAAGTGAAGTTCAAAAAATCATCTTTGGAAATTAGCCAAAGGCCATAAATTCATATCTAATAATGAATGTAATCCGAGAATTATCGTTCGGAAATGAGATTAGAAGTCCGTTCCTAGCAATAAGAAGAAAAGTTTAGAAATCATTATTTGAATAATAGAAGTCTAGAAATTCTCATTTGAGCCTTTTGGTATGCACCACTCTTTGGGCTTTTATCGTTCGAATCTTTTGCTTTATGTTACCTCTCCGGTTTGAAGTACCTAATTCTTTCAATGCGCCATCCTTTAGGCTTCGTATATTGTTAATGCTTTGTGTGCCACTCCTTGGGCTTGGATGTCTTAGTTCGATGTTGTCCGTTGTGCTTGGTTAGCTTATCCACAAGTAGGTTCCAAGGACTTACCTGACCTCCCTCCATGAGGCGCTCGAACCAGACCTTATATGTGGGACTGAAGGCTTATCCGGTGCCTTGACTAGGCCATAGTGTGGTGAAATCAAGGGCTTACTCCATCCTCCCTCCAGGAGGTGCTCCAGCCAGGCCTTATAGGCGGGACTGAAGGCTGGTCGGTGCCTTGAACTAGCCATAGCATGACACATTCAAGGGCTTATTTCATCACCCTCCATGGGGTGCCTTGACCTGGCCACGTAGGCGCGGTCAAGGGCTTGCAGATGCTTTAACCTGGCCATTTCTGATGTGGCTAAAGTTTACTTTGACGTCCCTCCAGGAGGCGCTTTGACCGGGCTATCTTGGTGCGGACAAAGGCTTATGACCGTTTAAGGCAATTTCCAAGCTTAAGGAGAATCCTCTCCCGACCATGTAGATTTTCTTAGAAAAGAGGCGCTTTATCCATCCAATGTTGGAAAATACAATCGCAAATGTTCCGCGTTCCATGTCCTAGGAACCATATTGCCATCCAGATGACATAATTTATAAGCTCTCGGAGGAATTACTTTGCACACAATTAGAGGACCTTCCCAGTTTGGTCCTAGTGGTCCATCTATAGGATTTCTAATGTTTGTCATCACACTCTAGAGCACTAAATCTCCTTCTTGGAATGATCTTGTCTTTTTTTCGAATTATAGTATTTTGATATTCTTCTTTGATACTCAGCAGTTCGAATAGCTGCTTCATCTCTTAGTTCATGTATGAAATTTAATGACTCTTTCTTCAACTCTTGGTTTGGATCGAATGCGTATGCAATTCTTCGATGGGAAGGTATTTCAATTTCGACTGGTAACATCGCTTCGCATCGATATGTTAGGGAGTAAGGGGTATGATCTATAGTAGTTTTGGTGGACGTATGATATGCCCAGAGTACAAGTGGCAGTCCTTTCACCCAATTTCCTTTGGCCATATTTAGTTGTTTTTTCAAGATGGTCTTAATAGTCTTGTTGGCTAATTCGATGGCTCCATTAGCCTTTGGATGTGCTACATAAGAAAAACTTTTGATGATTACATTCTTTTAGAAAAATCAAGAAAACTCTTCACTTTCAAACTGTGCTCTATTATCTGATATGATCTTGTAGGGGATCCCAAATCTAGTGATGATGTTTTTAATAACAAATTTAAGTACTTTCCCAGAAGTGATTTTAGGAAGCGGATCTGCTTCTACCCATTTAGTAAAGTAATCAATGGCAACTATAACATACTTTTCCCCTCCTTTAGAAATTGGCAATGGTCCAATCAAATCGATTCCACATACATCAAAGGGCCAAGGACTTGAGATCGGGGTTAATTAGCTTGGTGGTAAATGGGGAATCTTTGAGTATTTTTGACACCCTTCACATTTCTTCACGTGCTCTATAGCTTGACTAGTCATTTAGGATCAATGGAAACCTTGTCCCATTATTTTCATAGCCAACTTTATCCCATTGGAATGGTCTCCACAAAACCCCGCATGCGCTTCTTTAAGTAATTTTAACCCATCTTCAGAATTCACACATCTTAATTAAGGAAGAGCGTATCCTTTCTTATAAGGATTCCATCCATCATAGTGAAGGTCGGAGCTTGATGCCTGATTTTTCTAGCTTCCGTTTTGTCTGATGGTAATATTACGTTGGTAAGGTATTCTACAATAGGTGTCATCCAAGTGTTCTTGTAGCATCTATCTGTTTTTGGATGAAGGGGCTCTTCATATGAAATCTCTTCATCAATTTCTCTTTCTTCTCTTTCTTGTGACATGGCTTGGGATATAGTTAAAACTAATAGTTCTTCCCCGAATTTGAGCATTTTCTCTTTATACTGGGACTTGCTTGATACCCTACTGGTATGACACGAGTTTCTGGAGCTCCTCTTGAAGTAGCCAAATTTGCCAATGAATTTGCTTGAGAATTATCTCCCTGGGACTTGGTGTATAGAAAAATCTTAAAATTGGGTATGCATTTTTAGTACTTTCTTAACATATAGGGATAGTCTAACGTCTTTAATCTGGTATATCTACTTTATCTGATTTACCATCAGTTGAGAGTCGTCGAAGACTTGAATTCGTCGGATCTTGAGTTGTAAGGCTAGAGTTAGTCCTGCCACCATCGATTTGTATACAGCTACGTTGTTTGTGGTAGGAAAACCTAGCTCCATTGCATAGTGTAGGCAGTGTCCATCTGGTATGATTATAACATACCCTGCTCCGTCTCCCTATTCATTTGATGCTCTATCCACAAATAGTTGCCATGTGGGCTTTTAATTCTTTTATTTCTCCGATTGCTCTTTAACAAAGCCTGTAAATACATTGATAAAGTCCGCTAATGCTTTCCCTTTGATTGATGTTCATGGCTGAAATTCTATGTCATATTGGCTAAGTTCAATTCCCCATTTTACTAGCCGACCCAAAGTCTCAGGTTTACTGAAAACCCGCTTGAGTGGAAAGTTAGTCAATACTCTGATCGGATGTGCTTGAAAGTATGCTCTGAGTTTCCATGCTGTGAGTATCAAACAATAAGTCAACTTTTCTATGACTGGGTATCGAACTTCGACATCCTTCAATCGTCTGCTCACATAATAAATGGGAAGCTGAGTTTCATTTTCTTCTCTAATCAGAATTGAACTAACCACATGTTCCGAGACTGCCATATATAAGTATAAGCTCTCTCTATTCTCGGGGATGGATAATATTGGTGGCTTTTCCAAATGATTTTTTAATTCTTGGAAGGCTTCCTTATAGTCTTCTCCCCACTCAAAGTTCTTTCTTTTCTTGATTACATTGAAGAATGGAATGCATTTATCGGTTGCCTTGGAAATGAATTCGCTTAAAGCTGTAATTCTATCGTTAAACTCATTTCGTCTTTGCTTGTTTTGGGTTCGGCCATGTTTTTGATAGCTTGGATCTGGCCAGGACTGGCTTCAATCCCTTGTGCACTAACAATGTAACCTAAGAACTTTCCAGAATGAACCCCGAAAGAACATTTCTGAGGATTTAGTTTCATTTAATACCTTTGTAATACTTCAAACATTTCTTCAAGATCTTTAACGTAATTCTCAGATTCATAGGACTTTACTAGCATATCATCCACATAAACCTCCATATTTCGACCAATTTGTTCATTGAACATTCTATTCACTAAACTTTGATAAGTAGCTCCTGCATTCTTTAGCCCAAAAGGCATTGCTTTATAACAAAAAGTTCCCCAACCGGTAATGAAGCTTGTATGTTCCTCGTCCGACTTTAATATGGGTATTTAATTACATCCTGAATAAGCATCCATGAGAAATAATAGCTTGTGTCTGCTAGTCGCATCAACTAACTGGTCTATTCCAGATAGCGGATAGTAGTCTTTTAGGCATGCTTTTGTTCAGATCAGTGTAATCGACGCAGGTTCTCCACTTGCCAGTTGACTTCTTTACCAACACAGGGTTTGCCAGCCACTTTGGATAAAAAACTTCTTGAATGATTCCATTTTCAAGTAGCTTTTTAACCTCTTCTTTTAAGGCATCAAATCAAATTTTGTAAAATTGCCTCTTCTTTTGCCGGACAGGAGTCACATTTGGGTTAATATTTAGTGCGTAGCACATAACTAATGGGTCAATCCGGACCATATCTGAACGGGTCCATGCAAATATGTCCTTGCTAGCTTTAAGGAATTAAATCAAGACTGCTTTCAAGTTGTTCTCTAACTCCTTCCTCACTTTGACTATTTTGGTTGAATCAGTTGGATCTATACATACTTCTTCAAGATCCTTTATAGGCTTTATCCTCTCCATTTCTCCTCAGCAATCCAATTCTGTGATGATCTCGCCTTCTTCCACAGAGTTAGCATCGGTCCTCTTCCTCTTCCCTCTAGGTGAGATGTACCTTTCAAACACACATTTATTTGTTTTATTAGTTCTTATTTTTGCTTCAAATGTTGGACGTAAAAATCCATCATGCAAAGGCTGAAAAATTGTAGAAGAATCATAGTAAGAAGAGTACTCCCTTTTCTATTAATCGAGAGTTGCAAAATACATTTCGTGGGAGCTAAATTGTTCTTCCCGAATAGTACCCCAACCCCTTTTAGTCAAGAACTTTACCATAAGGTATTTTGGTGAAACAAAAGCATCCACCTCATCTAGAGCAGGATGACCAAAGAATGCATTGTAATATGAAGGCTGATCAATGATCACAAAGAGAGTCTTAAAAGTTCTGTAGCATGCTGGCAGGCCTATCTGTACCAGTAGATTTACTTGTCCTACTGGTGTCGACCCCTTATTATTGAACCCAAAGACAGGTTCAAGACTAGGCTCTAGTTTATCCTCAGGAATGCCTATCTGATCATAAGCATGCTTGAAGATGACATTAACAGTGCTTCCAATATCTACTAGAATCTTAGATACTATGGAAAGTCTGATTTGAGCTGTGATCATAAGGGGGCCATTATGAGGATGATGGATTCATTTCTTTAGCTCTTATGAAGTGATGACAAAGATTTGGCATTTGTATATTAAGTCGCGGATTTTTGAGCGGGGGCTCTTCCTGTACAGAGAACACTCCTTCCCTAGCTTCTTTGATGTATTTGTTCCCAACTCCCTTACTATTTCCCGCTGGATGTGGTCCCCCATGAATCACATCAATCCCGTTCAAAGGTGGGTTTAAATTTAATGAATCTTCATCCTCTAAGACATTCACAGCATTACTAGGGAATTTTTGGGGTTCATTGTCAATTCGTAATGCTTTCTGTTTACCTTGAACGAACTCTTTCAGATGCCCTTCACGGGTCAGCTTTTGAATAATCCCAGCTAACACTCGGCACTCTTCCATCTTATGGCCATTTGCCTTATGATAAGCACAATAATCACCCCCTTTTTCTACTCGGGGAAGTTCTTGGCCTTGAATGAAGTTGAGAAATTAACCTTTTCTTTAGGTGTGGCGTAGATGTACGACAAAGGTTTATTGAAAGCAACTGAATTAGTGTTGGAGTCTTCCCAACTCAACCTTTTGTGTCCTCAATCGAATCTAAATCTTCCAATCTCCTTCTTAGGGTTAGCTTTCCTTTTAGCATAGTATAATTCATCCATTCAAATGAATTTAACAGCTTGAAAGTGAAAGTCTTGTAAATTTTTACATCCATGAATGAAGAGCTCTTTCCAAAATGGTGTATTTTCTATCAATCATGAATGCACTGCAATTAGCTCATCCCCATCATTTATGTCTTTGGCCTTTAATGCCTCTATATTGAACTCTTTGAGATAATCACCCAACAACTCCATAACATCCCCTATCTAGAGGCCCAAAACTAAGTGCTACAGATGTTGCAGTCATCGATAGTATTAGCTTCCGGCGACTAAATACGGCTATGTTAATGGTATCTATAATATCAGAAGCACTTGAATATGAAATAAAACACAGATTTCAAAACAACTTTTCTTCATTACATTCAAAACAGATGTTCCACATTCTTAATACATAATCCTAATACGTTCCCAGGCATAAATAAAATATACTTAATACAAAATACGCCAAGAGTGGTATATGAGGAAACCCCCTTGGATGATCAAAGTCATATAGTCATAATAGACTTAATACAAAGATAGCGGAAATACAAAAAAACATAAAACTGCAACTCCTAAATTGCTATCCGTTTGCCTCCTGCTTGCCTCTGGTAGCCTTATTCGTCATCCTACTAAACCTGAAAAAAATTAACCCATCAGCCTACTCAAATTAATTTTTGAGCACCCGAGAGTTTAAGGGGAAAACATATGAGATTTATGGACACTATCTAATAGTAGGAAGTATTAAAAAGAAAATCCGTTGTATATACATTCGAACTACTGTTGGTCATGTTTCTTTTTATCGAGAAATAGAAGAAGCCATACAGGGGTTTTGTCGAGCCTATTTATATGCTATCTAATATTTATACACTATCTAAATAAAAAAATCGATTAGACGTCCTTCCTTGGGAAGTCGGGTTTATCCAATTTCATCGGTATTATAAGAATTTCTTAATTTCTATGTGAATCAAGATTGAGGAAAGGAATCAGATACCTATGACTCGATTGGTGAAATAGTCTCTCTCTCCAAAAAAATATGTTTTTTTACCGACGCACAAAGAAAATATTTTGTTGCGAATGAACAAGGTATTGAGGAATTGTCCATATGTAAGATCATCATTATGGATACGGGTCTTTTCCACAGAAAAAGGGAATCTTTTGTTACAATTGAACCAGAAGTGATGTGGATCATTCAAGAATCGAAGTTGATTTGCTTTATAAAAAGAAGATATCAATAAACTTCTATGAAATGGTTCGAGTCAGACATAAAACCTGCTATGAATAATACTATACATCCCGGTTTAGTATGTTAAGTGAGACCACGCCACTTAGCGGAATGGGTTTTCCCTCACTGACATCCTTTTAAAACATATCTTTGTAAAACCTTTTTCCTGCAATCAAAACTGATGAAACACTGTAAAGCATCATTATGTAAACATACATAAATATCAGGTAATAATGAACTATCCGTTCAAGCACATAAGTTTTGTTTGGATAACTTTTAACCTTTGGCCGACTCGAGCCTACTAGACAATATAATCATAATTAATCTAACACCTGTTAGCTATTCTTCTTCAAGATTACCTATCCTTAACTATCTGTTAAATACTTCACTTCTGGACTGTCTATCCTTAATTATCTATTAAATACTTTGCTTCTAGACGGTCTGTCCTTAACTTACTCATCTCCCAAGTCTTCCTGATCCTAATGGTTTTTTGGGCTCACCAATAACCTATCTGTATACAAACATATATTCCTTTCGGTGTGTAATCATAATTTTAGTCTACCTGTAACAAAGCCCTACACACTGGAATTTTGGACAACAATTAGCTGAGGCTAGTAGCTAATGTATAGGGCGCGACCTTATACTAGTCCTATCTGGTATTCTATTATCCGAGTCATTTTCACTTAAGGATCCCCTCCCATAAATTTCCTTGAAAACATTTTCAAAATTATTTAAAACCTTTAAATCAAATTTAAACAAGGAAAACATAAAATCTTTAAGCTTTACTCAAAATCACGTTGCCATGTTATATATATATATATTCTTTACTAACATTAGTTGATGAAAACATTTAACATTTGAAAGTACCTCTTTCTAAACCCAAGTAAAACCCTTTAATTTTCTAGACCAAGAAGCCAAAACCTTAACTTTCGAAACCATTCATCAAACCTTTTGAAATCATTGATCTCAAACCCTTCGAAACTATTGAACTAAAACCTTTTGAAACCATTGGACTCAAACCTTTCAAAACCATTGAAACTTTAGACACCCCACTATATAAGTACTTTAAAACATTGCCTTAGAAAACCTTTGGATAACCTTCCATTTAAAACCTTCCGAAATCATTCAAAAATAGAACCTTTCGACTATGTCGGAAGCTACCTTTCGACCCCTTCGAAAGGTTACCTTTCGACTCCTTTGAAATCATTCAAAACAAAACCTTTTGAAAGCATTACCTCTTAAAACATAAACCTTTTGAAATCACACCGGGTACAATTTAAAACTTGTGGAAAATCCTCCTTTAAAACCTTTCGAATTCATTGGAAGCAACCTTTCGACTTTGTCAAAAGCTCTGCTTCGAAAGCATTAAAACATATTATTTAACACAATAGGCCTCTGCCTTTAAAACAACTTCTTCGAAAGCTTGGGTTGTACTTCAATTTATAAAACAAGGGTAAATCATCAAAGTCGAAAGCTTTCTTTCAAAAGCATGGTGAAGCTGCTGGTTTTAAAACAAGTAAACTTTTCGACTTTGTTGGAAGGTTCAAAACAAAACAAAGCACCAGTAACCTTTTAACTTTGTCGAAAGGTTTAAAATCTTTATTTTAAGTAATTGAGCTACTCGAAAGCAACCAAGTCGAAAGATCCTTTTCGAAAGCAAGCAGGTGAAAGCTTTTGGTTTATAAAACAAACATACCCCAACCTCTTTGGCCATCAACCTTTCAACTAAGAACCCTTCGACCTTGTTCAATTCATTACGTACCAAGATACTTGATACCATATGCATTGAATTTTGACCTTGTTGAAAGCTATGAATCCTCGACCTTGTCGAAAGGTCTAGGTCGGAAGGTTTAATGTCGTAAAAGGCTGAAACATGCTGAAAGTATGATTTCTTTGTTCTTAACTTAAAAAGGATAACTTTTTAACTAACTTGCCTTTGTTTATCAAATTCTCATTGGTTAAAAAATAATTTTCAAAAAAGTGCTGCCACTATTTTCAAAAACAAATAACAATTTTATTTTAGAAAATGCCCCTTCTCCTTAATTAAATATATAAAACATTTAAGTCCCATAACTTAAATAATTTTATATATTCATCAAAACACTTAGGAAAAATTCCAGAAAATCTATTTTAACATGTTTACCAACATATAAAAATTTCAAATCCAAATAATTATTTATTTAGCCATAAATAATTTATAACCCAATAAATCATTTTCTTCACTAGAAAATTAATATAAATCCACATAAATTCAGAAAATTATGAAAATTGAAACCCATCTCTAAAATATCATTTCTGACCTATATTTAATTTTCAAGGCATTTGGATGCCATTTAATAGGGTTTTCATATCAAACATATCATAGAAACTAACACAAACATGGATAATTCACTAAAAAACACATACATACATACATACATACATACATACATACACACACACACACACACAGATATATATATATATATATCTTTAATTATCTAAACATGGTATATACATGCAAAAACATTTCGGATCTAATCTTAAAACCGAAAGCCAAAAGAAAATGGGATGTAGTAATTATTCACCTTAGCTTTGAGATTAAAAGATGTGAGTTTTGATGTTGAATTAGTTGATTATCTTCCTTCTCTTGAATCCTAGCTTTAATCTTTCCTTGAGAACAATAATGGCGGCTGGCCTTGGTATAATTTTAGTTTGAGTGAAAATGAAATGAACGTGAGTTTCATTTCCTAAGGGTTTAGGGTATAAGCCTTTCCTATTTCCTATATTGCCCTTACTCATTCCTAATCCTTTGTTTATGTTATTTTATTTTAATTAACACACTAACATGACACAGCTACCCTTAGTCTAATCAAATCTCAACCTATTAATCTTCACATTACTTTATTTAGTCTACCCAATTAATTATTCTAAATAATGTTATAAAAATATGGGGTGTTACTGACTACTTACCTTAAAGAATTTCGTCCTCGAAATTACGATAAGGTATACAACAAAACAATCAAAGGTAAAACATACCATCAAACAAAGCGGTGTAAGAGTCTCTAATCCTGCTCTCAGTCTCCCAAGTATAGTCTCTAGCATCGTCACTCCACTGAACCTTTACTAATTTTACTACCTTGTTCCTCAACTTCTTCTCATCTCTAGCCACAATTTGAATAGGCATTCTAACTATAGTCAAATCTGGCTCTACTACTAAATCTTCTAACACTAAGGGTGCTATGGTAGTTTCCGGGTCTCTAACACACTTTCTAAGATGAGAAATATGGAAAACATCATGGACTCCTGCCAAACTATTCGGTAACTCTATTCTATAAGCGAGTTTCCCGATCCTCTCAACAACACAGAAAGGTCCTATGAATCTAGGTGCTAATTTTTCTTACTTTCCAAATCTAATCACACCTTTCATCGGTTAAACCTTAATAAACACATAGTCTCCAACGGAGAATTTCATGTCCTTCCTTATTCTATCTACATAAATTTTCTGCCTAGATCGAGCTTCCTTCATCCTAGTTCGAATCAACTCAATCTTCTCTATGGCTTCTTTCACGAAATCCGGACCAATAACCAACCTATCCCGGTCTCTAACCAACACAAGGGAGATTTGCATGGTCTTCCATACAAAGCTTCAAACGATGCCATCCCAATGCTAGTCTGATAACTACTGTTATACGAGAACTTGACTAAATGAAGATGGTCCTCCCATGATCCCCCGAAATCCAGTACACAAGCTCTTAACAAATCCTCCAAGACTTTGTTAACTCTTTTCGTTTGCTCATCAGTTTGTGGATGGTAAGCGATACTCATGTTGAGATTGGTTCTTAAAGCTTCCTGTAAACTCCTCCAGAACCCACTAGTAAATAAAGAATCTCTATCACTAATGATACTAACAGGAATTTCGTGCAGTCTAACCACATTCTTTAAAAATAACTTCACCAAAATTAGGTGCCATCCTAGTTAACTAAACTAGAATGAAATGGGCACTCTTAGTCAATCTATCTACTTTGACCCATATGCTTTCATTTCCTCTACTACACCTTGGCAACCCACCGAAAAAATCCATAGAGATAGAATCCCACTTCCATAATGGAACTTCCAACGGTTGAAGTAATCCACTTGGCTTCTGGTGTTCAGCCTTTGCCTGCTTGATAACACATAAACGAATGTCCTGCTTCATACCTTCCCAGAAGAAACTTCTCTTTATATCCTGATACATCTTCATTCCTCCTGGATGGATAGTGAACTTTGAAAGATGGCATTCATCCAAAACTTATTTCCTCATGTCTCCTACTTTTGGAACACACAACATTCCTTTCGTTCTCAACCACCCATTTTGGTCAAGACTGAAATCCTTTAAGTCATCGCTCTCTATTCCCTCCTTTAACTTTCTGATCCGTTCAACCAAAACTGGATCCTCCTCCTGTCTAGAAGTTATCTTCTCAATCATTACCGGTCGAACTTCCAAGCAAGACAATACATCATTTCCTGCACTAGAACCTGCCTTGGATCTATACTGCACACTACAAGCTGATAATGCTTTCAAATCTTTCCACTCAGCAATCATAGCCAATACTGCATTCTGATGTTTCCTGCTAAGTGCATCTGCTACCTTATTCCCTTTTTCGGGGGTGTACTCAATTCCAAAATCATAAGCAACAATAAACTCCAACCATCTCTGCTATCTCATGTTCAGCTTCTTCTGAGAGAACAAGTACTTCAACGACTTATGATCTATATAAAGCTTAAATCACTCTCCTAACTGATAATGCCTCCACACTTTTAAAGCAAATATTACGATAGCTAACTCCAAATCATGCGTTGGATACCTAACTTCATGTGGTCCGAGCTGTCTAGAAGCATAAGCAATCACTTTACCTCTTTGCATCAACACAGCTCCCAATCCAGTTCCACACGCATCGGTATAAACAACTAGATCCTGATTCCCCTCCGGAACCACCAACACTGGTGCATGGGTCAATAAGTGTTTCAAGCTCTGGAATGCTTCCTCACACTTATTAGTCCATACAAAATTCACATCTTTTCGCGTAAGCTTAGTCATCGGTGCTGCTATCCGTGAAAAATCCTTTATAAACCTTCGATAATATCCAACTAATCCAAGAAAGCTTTTTATCTCGGTCACCGTCTCGGGTCTCTTCCAATTATTCACCGCCTTAATCTTAGTTGGATCTACAGACAACCCTTTCTCTTATACTACATGACTAAGGAATTTCATTTCCTTCTTCCAAAAATGACACTTTGAAAACTTAGCCTTCAACTGATGCTCTCTCAACGTCTCAAGCACAACTCTAAGATGAACTTCATGCTCTTTCTCATCCTTAGGTATATCAGAATATCATCTATGAAGACCAACACGAACCTATCCAAGTGATCTTGGAAAATTTGATTCATCAAATCCACAAAGAATGCTGGCGTATTAGTTAGTCCAAACGGCATAACTAACCATTCGTATGATCCATACCTCATCCTAAACGCCGTCAAAGGAATAGTATTCTTGGCCACTCTAAGCTGATGAAATCCCGTCGCCAAAACCAGCTGAGAGAATACCTTGGCTCCACTTAAATGATTGAACAAATCATCAATTCTCGGCAATGGGTATCGGTTCTTTATCGTCTTCTAGTTCAACTTACGATAATCGATACATAGCCTCAACGATCCGTCCGGTTTCTTAGCAAACACTACGGCAGCTCCCCATGGTGAACTACTCGGTCGGATAAAACTCTTGCCTTCCAAATCCACCAACTGCACCTTCAACTCTCTCGTCTCTGTAGGTGTCATCCTGCTTGGCGGCCTACTCACCAGTTCTGTTCCAGGTACTAAATCAATCTGAAACTCAATGGCTCATTTTGGTGGCAGTCTAACTACCGGTTCAAACACGTCAGCAAATTCTCTAACCACAAAGACTCGATGCAACTCATCCTCTAACTCCATGATACCCAATAAAGTATTCACTTCACAACTAGGGTTCTCTACGGTATAAACTATCCGATCAGTACAATCTGGGTGACTAAGTGATATCTTCCTATCATGGAAAAATATCCTAGCATCATATTTACTTAACCAATCCATCCCAAGGATAATCCCAAATCCCCCAAAATCAAGCACATGCAAACAATAATCAAAAGTATGGCCTAGCAAATCAAATTCTAAACGGTCACACCTCATCCCAAGTGTCGCATACCCTCCTATCAGATTTGCGACCCTTAAGGAAGTAACTAGATATGTGGGTTCTAGGTTAAGCTTATCGAGCAAACATCAAGAAATAAAAGAATGTGATGCACCGGTATCAAATAGAACGCTCACAGACATACCGTGAATCTATAGCGAGCCTCCCAGAACAGCCTTCCTTTTCTTTTGCACAACCGGCCTTGAAATTGTGGGCTCCAATGTATACATATGTCCCTTTCCATCTCTAGCAGGCTTTGGGCATTTGTTCTTGTAATGGACGATCTGATCACAATTAAAACATCGGATTTCCTTCTTTCCAACTACTCCTTTCCCTTTTCCTTTTCCAGTCCGACACTCATGAGCATAGTGTCCCTTCTTATCACATTTATAACAAACCACCTCAGCTTTTCTCTTCTTCTGTGCTCCTCCCTTCTGAGCATTTTTCTTCTAAAAAACTTCTTTTCTGGCCTTATCCCACTTGGGTCTCGATCATCTTCTTCCTCAAACAAGCTAATGCCTCTTCCTGCCTCAACGCCATTTCTACCACTACATCACTTGGATCCCTTAGGTGTGGCAAAGTAGCACTTATCAGCTCCGGCCTCAAGCCTCTTATAAACTTCTCATTCCTCCTGATCACCGTATCAACCAAAGCATACTCGTGTCGGGCCAACTCATCAAATTTTCTTGCATACTCTAAAACAGACATCTCCCCTTGTTCTAGTTCCGCAAACTTCCTAACAAATGCCAACTGCGCCATTACCGACATAAACCTTTCTTGAAACCTTCTCCTAAACTTTGCCAAAGTCATGGTTTCCTCATCAACACCAGCTACAATAGTATTCCACCAAAATAGAGCAGCTCCTTGAAGCTGTCTCGAAGCTAATCTCCTCTTCTGCTCGTCATTCAACCCTAGGTCAGCAAAGATTCTCTCGCAATGCAACAACCAGTTTTCCACCTCAATCGTATCTTCAGTTCCAATGAACGGCTTCCCTCCAAGCCAAATATAGTCTCTGCTCAAGTTAGCATACTGGTTGACCATTGGAGCTTCCTGTACTCCACCTCCAGCAGCATTTCCTCCGACAACTCCAGCTGTAATTCCAGCTTGCATCATGTTTACAAAGAACTGATACATGGCTCCCATGTCCACTTGGGGAACCCCAGCACCAAAAGTTTCAGCTTGAGCCAGACCGGGACCTCTTCTAGCATTTGGTCGGGCATTTCCATTAGTGGTGGTTCTATCTCCTCCAAGATTAACTCTGCCTCTTCTTCCTTCCATATCTGTATTCAAACCTCGTGAGATACAGATGAATAGGCTAACTAAGATAGGAGTCTAGAGATATAGCATATACTTATATATAGAAAATGCAAGTACGTTACTATAGCGTTATCCCATACCCCGATCTTAACTCTAATAACTAAGGATTATGGCTTCAAAAACCACTTTTAGTTAAAGTATTTCATAAACCATGCTCAGATACCAAGCTGTAATATCCCCTGTCTAGAGGCCCAAAACTAAGCGCTAAAGATGCTGCATTCATCTATAGTATTAGCTTCCGGCGACTAAATACGGCTATGTTAATGGTATCTATAATATCAGAAGCACTTGAATATGAAACAAAACACAGATTTCAAAACAACTTTTCTTCATCACATTCAAAACAGATGTTCCACATTCTTAATACATGCTTCCAATACCTTCCCAAGCATAGATAAAATATATTTAATACAAAATACGCCAAGAGCGGTATATGAAGATACTCCCTAGGATGATCAGGGTCATATAGTCATAATAGACATAATACAAACACAACGGAAATACAACAAAACATAAAACTGCAACTCCTAAATAGCTATCTGTTTGCCTCCTACATGCCTCTAGTAGCTTATTCGTCATCCTACTAAACCTGAAAAAGACCTTAACCCCTCAACCTACTCAAATTAATTTTGAGCACCCGAGAGTTTAAGGGGAAAACATAAACTTCGAGTCAGACATAAAGCATGGTATGAATAAAACTATACATATCGGTTTAGTATGTTAAGTGAGACCACGCTTAGCGGAACGGGTTTCCCCTCACTAACATCCTTCTAAAACATATCTTTGTAAAACCTTTCTCCTACAATCAAAACTGATGAAACATTGTGTAACATCCCACTATTTTAGACCATTCAAATCGACAATAAATCCACACATGTTAGACTTGAATACTTCAAAACAGTGGATTATCAAGAAAATTTGGAGCAAATAAAATCAAACACAAAATCACAGACATAGAATATCAGAATAACTCGCAGCGGAAATAAAATACCATAGTAGTTCATGAAGCTACTATATACATACTCTCAAAACATATACAAAATCTCATAGTCAAAATAGATACAATAGAAGTCAGGATACATAAGTCAAAAATACAGAGACAATACTGAATAGGAAATAACTGGAATAGAAATCGATGAACCGATAGACAAATGAGCTCCAACAAATCTCTAACTTCAGAAGGTGAATCCAAAGCTGTGATTCTTAGGCTGACCCGAGCGTAAAGTAAAACACAAACACTCGAGTCAGGACATACATACTTATACAATGTAAACCAACTCAAGTGAACTGTAATAGCAATGCACAATAACTTAAAGGATGCTTGGGATCGCCCATCCTTTAAGGATCCGTTAAACCATCAATTAAGCAGTAATAAATGCTATCATAGAAATGTCCATATTAAACTAAACAATGCAAATAATAGTGTTAATGTTAGCATCAAAACAAACACAAGGAAATCAAATGGCCCACAAAGAAGTATACCCATGGTTATAGATTTCAAAATGGTTTATAATTTCGAATTAAAATCATCCATTTAAACCATTAAAAGTGAAGTCATTATACCCTCAAATTGAATATTCAATTCCCAAAAATTTAGCCTTTTCTGAGCTCATTTATTCAGTTAATATTCCAAAACAATGAAATTTTCAGCTTTCGCAGCACTTAGGAAATGCTGCGGTAAGTTATATTTGAAACAATTCAATTCAGCAAAGACAACATTTACAAAACTGCTGGAGTAGTTCAGTTACAATTAAAAATCTTACTTCAGCCAACTGCAGCACTTATCAAGTGCTACTGTAGCTCTTTTATTAGTTTCGGGTTTTAGTTTTAATTCAGCAACCACAACACTTACCAAGTGCTGCAGTAGCCCTTAGTTAATTTTAGCCTTTAGTTCATTTTCTGCAACTACAACACTTATAAAGTGCTGCAGTAGCCCTTAGTTCAGATTTTTAAGTTAATTCCAGAAACGATAGCATTTCTGAAGTGCTACTAAATACATTTCCAGATTTTTACAAAAAATTCAAAAACAATTAAACTTCAAATTTAACCATTTTAACTTATAAAAATCATATTTTCCACTTCAAAATGTTCATTTAAATACCCATTAACTTCTGATTTTATAAAGTAAAATTAAATAAATAAAATACCAAAATTTCCCATAATTTACTTATTTAATCCAAGTGTACAATTTTCCTATTCTTTGCATTTAATCATTAACTTAACACTTAAATTTAAATTACCATTTCATAAATAAAACTTAATTTCTATTTTATTTTCTTTACTTAAACTTTCATTTTAAACCAAATCACAAATTTCCAAATTAAGTTATATTTCAAATTACAATTTAATCATTTATTTATTTAACATTTTAACTTATAGAAAAATCACTAATCCCTTTATTAAATCATTTTAAATTCAATTTAAATCAAATTATCATATTTTTACATTTAAAATACTTAAAATTTTCGAGAAAAAATAAATAAAATAAACACGGGTCTGTATAATATTTTCTAACCTAGGTCAAGTGATACGGATAATATATCATTTCAATCCGTAATTTACAAAGAAAATCCGGGTTCTATCATTTCAAACCCGCAATCCCACGTTAATAAAAATAAATAAATAAAAATCGCTCAAGCCTATCATTTCAGCCCATAACGATTTTTCCCTATTCTAAAGTCCGTTCGGATATGTATCATTTCAACCCATAGTGATTCTATTCTACAGGGAACTTGCAGTGTGAGAAACAGAAATAAATAAACAGTATAACAAAATATAACATATTAGATGATGTGACAAGTTTATAACAAAGTTTAACATCATATAATTCATATCACAGGTAGGTATATCATGGTATAACAATTCTACACATTCACTTGTTATCGTTTCACAATTCTATAAGTATGAATGTCAAGTGTGAATAATTCACCTTTTTAAGCTGGAGTTAGCAAATCAAAACACACAAAGATAAATTCCAGAAAGCACAATACATCACGATTAAGATTCAAGTAGAGAGAGAGCCAAGATATTGATCTTGTATACAACAAATAAGCAAAGCAATTATAAATATATATTCAACACAAAGATTAAATCGAAAGAAATGAAATTAGAATTAACAAAGAGACAAATGGCTTAACCATGCTTTAGATCAAAAGTGCTTGACCACTACTTCTTGTTTGCTCGACCATGAATGTTTTATTGGTGGAAATGGCTCGGGTTTGGACTCAATAACACATGGCTAGGCAAGATGGTGAAGGGGTTGGAGTTACAAACATGAAATGCAAAGGGTCAAGGCCAAAAGGTGGAGTTTGGTGCAACATAGGCTCGGCCTATGTCAATATTTGGCTCGACCATGGTCACTACAGGTCAGGTCAGGTGCTGAGGTGATGGCCAGAGGTCATGGCAGCAAGTGGTGGTGGTGGCCGAGGCTAAACATGAAGGTGATGGTGGAAATATGGCTCGGCTATGCAATTTGCAATGGGTTTGCAATGTTTTGTGGTGATTGCTCCACTTGGTGGTCACGGCCAAGTCTGGGCAGGGGATTAAGGTGGTTGGCCGTGGATGATGAGGGGGAGGAGATGATGGTGGTGGTCGGTGGAGGAGATGGTGGGTTATGGCCGAGCAAAGCATGAGAGATCAAATGCCAAAATCAATGAAAAAAATGAAGAAGAAAAGTAGAAAAAGAGGAAGCCATTACTTACAAAAATTTTCAGAAATGGAATGGCCGAAAGAATGAGGATGTTGAGAAGTTTTTCACGTGAAAAGTAAAAGAAATACATGGCTACAATAAAAGAAAGAACGACCAAGAAAGTGAAGAGACTAGCAAAGGAAAAGTCACAAGTTTTAAAAGCTTTTGTCTCTTTGAATTTCCAAATCTATTAATTCAAAATAAACAAATATAAAATCAAGTAAATAAAATAAAAATCAAAACAAAATAAAGTGGATATGAAAATAAAAAAAATTTCTTAGGAAAATAAGAAAATAAATAAAGAAAATAGTTTAATTTATTGAAACTAGAATTAAAAATTGTAAACAAAATACAACTAATATAGGAAAATTCCAAACACAACAAAATTCACACAATTAAATTCAAAGCCCAAAACAAAATAAAAGATGGCAAAAAAAATAGAAAATGAATAATAAAATGCAGATAAAATTCTGCATGTAAAATGCTGAATTTATCAAATTTTAATGGTTTTAAAACGGAATTCGACGAAACGAAAAGCAGAACGGATATCAGAACCAATTACTGTTTCAAAGAAAAAGAATAAAATTTAAAATTTAATAATTTCAATTTAAAAATCACAGTTTGACAAAATATAACATTTCCAGAAAAATAAATATTTAATTGTATTTTGAAAAATAAAATAGAAACAAAAATCCAAAATACATTGGAAAAATTCCAAACTTCAATTTAAAATTATTTAAAAATCAAAGTTTAAAAATAAAAATTAATTTAAAAATATTTATTAAAATTATGGGTTGTTACACATTGTAAAGCATCATTATGTAAACATACATAAATATCAGGTAATAATGAAATATCTGTTCAAGCACATAAGTTTTGTTTGGATAACTTTTAACCTTTGGCTGACTCAGGCCTACCATAAAATATAATCAAAATTAATCTAACACCAGTTAGCTATTCTTCTTCTTCCGGATTTCCTATCCTTTACTATCTATTGAATACTTCACTTCTGGACTGTCTGTCCTTAACTATCTGTTAAATACCTTGCTTTTGGACGTTCTGTCCCTAACTTACTCATCTTCTAGGTCTTCCTGATCCTAATGGTTTTTCGGGCTCACCAGTAACCAATCTGTATACAAATATATATTCCTTTTGGTGTGTAATCATAATTTTAGTCTACCTGTGACAAATCCCTACACATTGGAATTTAGGACAACAATTAGCTGGGGCTAATAGCTAATGTATAAAGCGCAACCATATACTATTCCCATCAGGTATTCTATTATCCGAGTCATTTTCACTTAAGGATCCCCTCCCATAAATTTCCTTGAAAACATTTTCAAAATGATTTAAAACCTTTAAATCAAATTTAAACATGGAAAATATAAAATCTTTAAGCTTTACTCAAAATCATGTTGCCATGTTATATATATATTCTCTACACAAACATTACTTAATGAAAACATTTAACATTTGAAACTACCTCTTTCTAAACCCAAGTAAAACCCTTTAATTTTCTAGGCCAAGAAGCCAAAACCTTACCTTTCGAAACCATTCATCAAACCTTTTGAAATCATTGATCTTAAACCCTTCAAAACTATTGAACTAAAACCTTTCAAAACCATTGGACTCAAACTTTTTGAAACCATTGAAACTTTAGACACCCCACTTTATAAACACTTTAAAACATTGCCTTAGAAAACCTTCCATTTAAAACCTTCCGAAATCATTCAAAAATAGAACCTTACGATTATGTCGGAAGCTACCTTTCGACCCCTTCGAAAGGTTACCTTTCGACTCCTTTGAAATCATTCAAAACAAAACCTTTCAAAAGCATTACCTCTTAAAACATAAACCTTTTGAAATCACACCGGGTAAAATTTAAAACATGTGGAAAATCCTCCTTTAAAACCTTTCGACTTCATTGGAAGCAACCTTTTGACTTTGTCGAAAGCTCTGCTTCGAAAGAATTAAAATATATTATTTAAAACAATAGGCCTCTGCCTTTAAAACAACTCCTTAGAAAGCTTGATACTTCAATTTATAAAACAAGGGTAAATCATCTAACTCGAAAGCTTTCTTTCGAAAGCATGGAGAAGAGGCTGGTTTTAAAACAAGTAAACCTTTTGACTTTGTCGAAAAGTTCAAAACAAAACAAAGCAGCAGTAACCTTTTGACTTTGTCAAAAGGTTTAAAACCTTTATTTTAAGTAATTGACCTGGTTGAAAGCAACCGAGTCGAAAGCTCCTTTTCAAAAGCAAGCAGGTGATAACTTTTGGTTTATAAAACAAACATACCCCAACCTCTTTGGCCATCAACCTTTCGAATAAGAACCCTTCGACCTTGTTCAATTCATTGCGTACCAAGATACTTGATACCATATGCATTGAATTTTGACTTTGTCGAATGCTATGAACCTCTCGACCTTGTCGAGAAGGTCTGGTTCTAAAGGTTTAATGCTGTAAAAGGCTGAAACATTCTAAAAGTATGATTTCTTTGTTTTAAACTTAAAAAGGATAACTTTTCAACTAACCCGCCTTTGTTTATCAAATTCTCATTGGTTAGAAAATACTTTTCAGAAAAGTGTTGCCATTATTTTCAAAAATAAATAATAATTTTATTTTATAAAATGCCCTTTCTCCTTAATTAAATATATAAAACATTTAAGTCCCATACCTTAAATAATTTTATATATTCATCAAAGCACTTGGGAAAAATCTGGAAAAATTCCAGAAAATCTATTTTAACATGTTTTCCAACATATAAAAATTTCAAACCCAAATAATTATATATTTAGCCGTAAATAATTTATAACCCAATAATTCATTTTCTTCACTAGAAAATTAATATAAAATCCAGATAAATTCAGAAAATTATGGAAATTGAAACCCATCTCTAAAATATCATTTCTGTCCTATATTTAAATTTTCAAGGCATTTGGATGTCATTAAATAGGGTTTTCATATCAAACATATCATAGAAACTAACATGAACATGGATAATTCACCAACATATATATATATATATATATATATATATATATATATATCTTTAATCATCTAAACATGGCATATACATGTGAAAACATTTCGAATCTAATCTTAAAACTGAAAACCAAAAGAAAATGGGATGTAGTAATTATTCACCTTAGCTTTGAGATTTAAAGATGTGAGATTTGATGTTGAATTAGTTGATTATCTTCCTTCTCTTGAATCCTAGCTTTAATCTTTCCTTGAGAACAATAATGGTGGCCAGCCTTGGTATAATTTTAGTTTGAGTGAAAATGAAATGAACGTGAGTTTCATTTCCTAAGGGTTTAGGGTATATGCCTTTCCTATTTCCCATATTGCCCTTACTCATTCCTAACCCTTTGTTTATGTTATTTTATTTTAATTAACACACTAACATGGCTGACCACCCTTAGTCTAATCAAATCTCAATCTATTAATCTTCACATTACTTTATTTAATCTACCTGATTAATTATTCTAATTAATGTTATAAAAATGTGGGGTGTTACAAACTCTCCTTACCTTTGCTTGATGTTTGCCAAAACCATGTAGTCAATTGTTGGATCTTTGCATATGCAAAACTAAGCATAAAATTCATAGGAGAATTGTTTCCATGAGCAAATAGTTTTCTCCCGATATTGGCGGTACCATTTTGCAGCAGCCCCTTGAAGTTTTACTGGGAATAATCTACATCTCACTGCCCCTGAAGCATTATAATTTATAAAGGTCCATTTAGTTGTCAAAAGCCATTAGGTGGTCATCAGAATCAGTAGTGCCGTGGTATTTCATAGTTGGAACCCTAATATGAGATGGAATTGTTGTTACCATGATTTCATCAATGAACGGAGCCACTCGATCGTTATCATTCACTTGCTCATCTAAAGTTCTTTTCTTTTTAGCATTCAACATGTTTTTAACAGCTTTCTCTGCCATGTCTTTCAAATACGCTTCATGATAGCTTTTTTGATTTGGATTATATTCCTTTGAGGTTGAGCTTTCAAATAGCTCCAAGGATTTGTCTTGCATTCTACCTTGGTGATCGGCTTTAGTTTCATAAAGTTCCTTCTTTTTGATGATGTTAAATCAATCTTTCTCTTGCCCTCGAATGTGTAAGCCTTAAGATTCCTCCTTGGGGAGACCACTTCATCCCATGTTGTTGGCTTAACATTTTAGATGATTTCTGAGTAAGGGCTACTTCTAGGAGTTCTTGCATTTCCATTAGTCGTTGCCCTAAATGTTTTATCCTAGCTGCATTATCATCAGGTGGCGTCGGAGTTGATGGTTGTCCTGGTACAGTGCCCTCTAAGTTGAAGGTTGGCGTAATATTTTTCTCCAAAAATGTTGTGTGTGATATTACTTCATCTAATCGGTTGAGTCTTTTTTATTTCATTTTCCTACAACAAATCAAACATAATTAGTCTATAAGGAAAGAATAAGGTCTGAGGTTCGAGCCCTCCTTCTAGCGCCAAAAATGTTAACAAGATTTCTTGTCAACACCCCGAGTAAGGTTATAGGAGTGAATGACCCCTTCAAATAAAATGTATTAACTGAGTTGAAAGGGTCTTATTCCTTTGAAAGGAACCCCTTTGAAAGGTTTAGATGTGAGTGTTCCTTAGATGAAACTTCATATAAGCAGCTCCAAAAATGTTAACGATATAATCGTCAACATCCAAAGGTGCATTGGATTAGAAGTGAATCAGAAGAAGGTCCCTTTTAAAGGACTTTAAAAGGGTTTGTGTTTCCTAAATCGAGGTTCAATGTTGCTATCCTGATTACCGTCCCTTTCAAAGGGATCAAAATGATGTCAAGAGCCAATTCGAGTGGACCCATTTGAAGGTGTCGATATAGTTGCTATGAGGGTGATCTTCTTTGAAGGTCATGATATATTCAAAAGCATTCAAATGCCTTTCAAAGAAGTCCTCCCAAAGGGTCTAATTCATCGGTTATAAAGAGAACCCCTTCGAAGGTCCGGTATCATTCGAAAGGATTCAAAACCCAATATACATAAATTTGAGTAAAGAGTGGATTCAATATGTGACAGAGCCTTATTTTGGATAAATTTATAAGTCGAATGGACTCAATAAAGTTAACTTATTATTATCACGTTTCTTTAATGTCGTAAGGGCTTTGAACGTAATTGATAATATGCTTTAAATTCAAGATATCCAAATAGGTTCTATGGTGTAGCATATGCTAATAAAGGGTTAAAAAGATAAGTGTTTACAATTGGTCATTAGACAAGGTAACGGCCGACATGATCATTCTCATGTTCGAAATCAATATCAAGCCCATGCATCCTCTCTTTTTATTTATCATAAAGGATTACAAGTAATAAATTTATCCCCAATTTGATTTAGGGTTACAAAAACTTGATTTGATGAAGAAATGTAAGAATCCAAAAATCGGTCCCGAACTTAGACCCCTAGGGTCGTATTTATAGATGCGGGTTGGACCCTTTCACATCAATCCCTTCGAAGCTGTTGAAAGGTCTCTTCACCAACCTTTCGCATCCATCCTTCTATCCTCGACCTTCCGCTTTCATAGTTTCGAAGTTGTAGGTAGATATTCGTGTCTTCTAGCATGCTTAAATTAGCCCTTTCGTCTCCATCGAAAGCATGCTATTGATAGATATTGATCTCATATCATCAATATTGCTTTCAAATACTTCTGGAACCTTTTGACACCGTCGAAAGGTGCGCTTCTTTTGGTGGCGAATGAATCATGGTACTTCATTGTGCTGTTCTAGTGATGGAACCAATCACTTCGAAAGGTTCAACATATGCGTAAGGGATAGTGTTGGTGAAAGCCCTGGTTTTTTTTGTGGAAGTGCGTAATGTTAGTGACACCCATCTGATTCCCTCAAAAGCTATATTTAATGCCTTCGAAACACTCTTTTTTGAGTCATGACAGAACTCCTTTTTTAAATACTTGCGAAACCCCCCTATGGAGAACACTTTCTGAGGCCTTTGGATGCCTCCCCTTGATACCTTCGGAAGCTTTCTTTTTATGATTCTGGAAGCCCTTTCTTACATGCCTTTACTCTCGAGTGAGTTTTGTGGTTAACAATGGTAATTTGCACTCTAATACAAACAAAAAATAAATCATAATTAAGGAATCAAGAACATGAAATCTCATGATACTTGAAATGGTACCAATTTAAATTATTTTCTGAATCAAAGCAAGTGAAAGCTCAAATTTTCGTTAGACCTTCATCTTCCATGTCTTCTTTGCTAAAGACTTAAAAGATAGTGATTGGAATATGAAAATGAAATATTGATGTGACTAAGCCAAACTAAGAAGTTTTAAGAGTTTTTTATGCAATGGAAAATGATAACTCCTTATAAAAGAAATGTGGGCTATGGGTGGAAAATATGGATAATACAATAATAGCATTTCTCCATTTACTATATTAATAATTATACGGACATTTCAAGAATACCTAAAACTTTCGCTAACTAAGTTTATCTTTATAATAAAATACATGTAAATTATGAGGAGTTACGTGTTTTTTTCTCTAAATGAAGAAAAGAAGAGGATTATGAATGATAGTGAATGTGAGACAAGAATATAAATAGTCAATTATTATTGCTGCTGTTGTTATCATCGTATACATATATGAGTGAACAATTGCATATGTATGCTCGTATAATGCATGCATGCATATATATACATAAATATAAAAAACATTTATCCTAAATTTTTTATACTTTATGTAATTTACAAATTACTCATGATGCCTTTTTTTATAGTGGGACCAACAAAAAAAGTAAGAGATCAAAGTTTAAGAAAATATAGCAAAATAATAGCACATAGGTAGAGGCAAAGTTAGAAGGCAATGCATTATCAATGATGAACATTAATCCACAAGAAATGAAAAAAGATGGAGAAATTGACTATCAGTAATGTATAATGATTAAATGATATCACGACAATCTTCGCCTTTATAATAAGTGGATGAGGAATGAACACTTATCCACAACTATCTACCATGAAGGAGTAGCAGATAATTCTTACTACTGGTTTGAGAAAAATGATAGAAACATATACCTCAACATCTTTTTCATTTGAGTAAGATTAGTCTCAGTACCTGAATGTTCTAATGTAATAGTTCACTTCCAATGGCATAATGTATATTTTCCTCTTAATTTAAAATATAACTAAAATATCATCTAAATAAGAACATCCATAAACAATAGTACGATATTATTTTATCATAGGAGAACTTAAATGAAATTAAGCTTGAAATATATAATATGTTCTAGTATAAATTCATTCATTCCCAAATAAGCTTATGCATGTCCCTAAAATAGAATAAAATCAACTAAAAAAGTATTGAAAATTTTAGATAAAAAACTCAAACGATGTATATCATCATTTGTTCTCCCTGCTTTGTTTTGACTTGTTCTACGCTTTGTAGTAGAACTTTCCTCATTAAATCCAGCCGGTGAATTCCTTCTTCCTTCATTATCTCTTGTGTGAGATTCTGACCTTTGAGTGGTTTATCTCTTCAAAATGAATTGTCTAACTATCTCTTCTATCAATACTTGTTGCATTATTTCCACCTATTGGTTGAATCTTGCTACAATTCCTTCAAACTCTTCTCGAATGACAAGATTCGATGGTGGATGTGTGGATCCATCATTTGAACTATGTGTTCTAACACTTCTTCCTCATTAGTCCCTCCAGATTGCTTTCCTAAATTCTTCTTGGAACCCATTAGATCTAATCTCAAAGTATATATAACTCTAATCCTAACAACTTCAAAGAACTATCTTGATTTTTATGCTCTCAATGAAAATGCCAGATACGGTGAACCTATGTATCATGCATTCACAATATCATGTATCACATTTAATCTACATATTATTCATTCTCTTTATCATGCGTTCATGTTCTCGCTTTATAGGAGGCTAGAGAACAAACATGTATATTCGTGTTAATGTGTACGTAACCGATCATTTACTAATAAATAATATTTTCTGACCCAATGCTTTACATATAGGCTGCATTGGAAAATAAATAAGTAGCCTTAGGCTTATAGTAATATATATATATATATTGATTTAAACAAGGATATTTAGTTGGACATACACAAAGTACAATAGTAATTATCAACTACATATTTAGCCAACTTCAGAATCAGCCTGGTTATGCTGTGACACTAGGCTTAAAAATGAAAAATGAGGAAGAATGCAAGCAAAACAAATTAAAGGGACATCAAATATAAGGTGGTTTTGCAAGCTTGCTTATGTCCACTTTGAAGTTCTCTTATTAATTTTTTCTCTTATAGTTATAAGAGAATAATGAAGCACATAAGATCAAAAAGTTTAGCCGATCTTAAGTACTTAGGGCTTTGATTTGCTATGAGGAGAGCTTTGAATAATGACAACGACCAAAATTCTAATTATTTCCAACCCTTTTGAAGTAGCAATGCATTGGTTATTTATAGTGGTTGAAATGGCTAACAGATGGCTGAGGTGGTGTAGTAGAAGTGGCGAGAAACATGCCTAGCCATTGATCTAGTCGCGTGGGCCGATGGGAGACAATTATAAAGAAAGAATGGAATATGTGGCTAAGAAGTAAGCTAATTGTCCTTCGGTGATAAATATGAACTTTGCATTTAATGTGCATAAAATGCCGATGACTCACTATAGAATTAGACGTGCTTTTTGCCATTTTGTTATAGTACTTTGTATAGCTGGCTGTATGGCTTGTTGTTTACTTTTGCATGCCTATATAGCAAGGTGAGCCAAGCTGGTTTGTTGATCACCGAAGATATGAAGGAAGCTAAATGTTGATAATGAGCAGATGGTGAGGGAGATACTAGGTCGAATGTGAGGAGAAATGATGGGCTACCTAGGAATGGTCGAAAGTGGTCACGATAAGGTCGAGCTAAAGACAGGCTACACTTTGCTCAATCTTGACAGATGAGTGTTGTTTGAAGCTATCCTAAGACTGCTGACTAGCTAAAGAACTAGTCTTGATGGGCTGGCATGAAGCCAAGTTGGATGAAGATAGCCATGAGCGAGCCGATTGCTGAATTCCTAAGGTTTGCTAAGAGTCGACAGGTGCTAAGGACCATGTTACTAGAGGGATGCCATACTGGCTATGAGATGACAAGACGAGCTGCTTAAACCGGTCGAAGGCCGCTGTAATGAAGCTGGATTGAAGACGAGCTACGTATGAGTTGGTCTTATTGAATATTTTGGCTGTCTAGAGCTGTGCTGGCCGACAGTTGAAGTGATGCCGAGAGAAAGGGTTGACATGGAGTCAGGCTAGAGGTGGGTTGGAAGTAGAGAGCTAGTCATTATTGAGTCAGGCCTATATGGACCAGGCTGGGCTGCATAGCTTTGTTATCAGCTGATGAGTTGGCTGTGCAAGCTGCTTTGATGATATGATAGGTTATTAGCTTGATTTGTTAGTTGAGTAGATGGGTATGCCTAAGATCAACCTAAGTTTGGGCTGGCATGTGCATGCCGATTGTAGAATAGTTGGGCCAGCTTTAATTGGGTCTTGCCATAGTACTGTTTCAAATCTCGTTTATCTCACCTGAGATCTCGCTCGAGATCTCATTTTCGAACTTGAGCGAGATGAGATTTAGCGAAATAAGACATATCATTTTTGTACCTCTTATTTGACACTCATCCCGTCCAAGATATTAAGATCTCAGGTGGAATTTGAGATAAATCTCAATATAAGATCTCATACGAAGATGTTTTTACATTTACATATTTCTTTAACTTCTTATGTGGGTCCAAAAAACTTACACTCTAATGAATTTTTATTTGCCCCTTAGTTTTATTTTTTATTTTTTTAACTAGAGAAAAAATAGATACTCTTTTGTTTTTTTCTTATTTTTAATATTCGAATGAGTATAATACATTTAATCAATACCAAATCAATCATGTAACCACTCCCTTCTAAAAAGAAAATTAATATTATTGTTTTTTACGAATTGTGTATGTTAATTAGTTTATGTTCAGACAAAAATTATCATAAATAATTAGTCAATTTTAAATGCTTAAGTTACTCCCCGATAGCCCCGAGATAGAATTTAAAATCAAGGAGGTCAATCCGAGATATACACCCAAGATACGCTCTTCGATCTCACCCGAGATCTCATCCGATATGAGATATTGTGTGCAGCAGTCTCGAGACGAGACGCGACCAAAATTTGAGATTTAAAACCTTGGGTCGCACCATAACCAGGTTGTTAATTACTTGCAAGAAAATTTAGCAAAGTAATATTGCAATCATCTTTTATTTTAAACTTTTTAATGCACACCTCCATTTAAAAATAAAAGAATTATTTCTATATGGATCAGTGCACTTTCAATAGTAAGATAGAACATGCCTTCTTTTAGAATTAAATGACATATTTTTTAGCATAGTTTGTTATAATATATAATATTTGGACAACATACAAATAATGATAACTTTCCTTCTCCATATATATAGAGTGAAAAAATAAAGAAGTGAAGATAATCCAACTTATCATGGAAGGATAGATACATAAATGACATACCTTTAAGAATTTATTAGAAACTCGGTAAATGTACAAGTATAAATGTAATACACTATAAATTCAAATAATTAAATAAATAATAAATGAAGGATAAAATTGTATTGTACTAAACATGGTATAATATAAACTTGTATAAAAATGAATTAGGGGTCGAAACTTGCACCGTTGCATAGGGTATATTTTTCTAGTCAGGTTTCATTATAAAAACGTTAAAATTGGACATATGGACTGGGAATTATAACTAAAATAGTAATTTGGCTTAAATTGGGTTGTTAGGTCTAATAGCCCCTTAGTATATAATAGGGTACTAGTATCTTTTCACAACTTAGAAAGAAACATACATACATTTTTCTGCATCTTCCTCTTTACCTTAAAACAAAGAAACCCTAAACCAAAAATTCTAGATCTAAGTTTGTGGGCTGTAAAATTATGGATCTTAAGGCTAATTAAACACTAAAGGGGGGGTGAATAATGATTTCTAATTTTTATGAATCTTTTTAAAATTCTTTCAATATTGTTATCAGTCTACACAGAATGAGCAATCACGGATGTGAACATAAATAAGTATAAATGCAGTAAAGTAAAAAGTAGAGAATTAGAGATATCACACTAAAGACTTTTGTACTGGTTCAGGGTTTACCCTATATCTACTCCCGTACAATTGCTTGTATATATTTCTTTTCAAATGCTAGTCTTTAAATGGGCAGAGTACAAACCCAATACAATATCGATTTCAAGGCTACGAGACACGGTCTCTTGAATTCCGGGCTTAGGGTACACCCACTTGATTTGGATGGGCTACAAGCACACCCACTCGGATTTACGGGTTACCAAGCACACCCAATTGATTTGACTGGGATGCAATCACACCCAAGCAAACTCAACTAGAGTTTGATGGTTTTTCCAAAGATAATTTCTTGATCTTTGGTTATAATGATCCTATAGCCTCTTGGATAGCACTTTGATCTTTGATTGAAAGAGTGATGATTGAAATCAGAAAGTAAATAATAGAGAATTGATACAATAAAAATTGAATTGATTATGGTTGAATTTGAGAAGATTTGAATAAATTTTTCACTAAAATTTTTGGCAGAGCAAGAGGATAGAAGATAATAAAAATGTAGTTGTCAAAAAATTAGTTTAAAACTCCTTAAATATAGAGAATAAACAGAGATGTCCATTCGCAAAGAGTTGCAATGAAAAGACACTTTATTTCAAAATGTGAATTTGAAAATTATGGAATTTATGTCAAGATATCATCTGTCTATATGTCAACACAGGCTAGTGTATTTTGAAAACTTGTTTATTTTAAAATATTTTGAAAATCTTATGCTTTGTAAAATAGTTTGATGCTTTGTAAAATATTTTGGTACTTTGTAAAATAATTTAAACATAGTTTATAAACATTTTAAATTTTAAAAACTTTATTAAAATATTTTTAAATATATTTTAAAAATATACTTTGTTTTAAAAATAAAGAATAAGAAAATGCGAAGATAGAGATCAAAGATTGCTACCAGGGACTTTGATAATATTATGACTCTATACACTATACCCTAGCCATGAGATCTTAATGTCTTGATCTTTATACTCATGAGTCTCCATGTCCATTCCTTGAGTCTCTATACTGTATAGTCTTCGAATCAATACCTGTGTAATATCCTGCACTATATACTATATAATTGGGCAAAACATTATTATTCATATTTTATATGAATGTATTATTGTTATTAAGGTTGTTATCATCAAAATCAATAACTAAGGTATTAAAATCTCCTCCTTTTTGATGATGATAACCATTAATATCCTATATATATAAAATATGATATAACTCCTCCTGAGTTGGATAACTCCCCCCTGAATAAGTGAATATATATATATATATATATTATATTTTTTCCCTCTTTGTCATCAACAAAAATGTGTGAAAAACTAAGAAAACTAAGGAAAAAAACATAAGAAAAAAAGTCCCCCTAATTAAAATATATGATGATATATGATTCATAATCAATAATCTAAGTTTAAAACGATATATATGATTATATATGATAAATGATACTATTCTATATTAAACATAATGATATATGATAAATTAAATTTTATCAATGTAATTTCAAACTATACAATTTCAATACATTCAAGTCAATTAAACCAAATCAATCATACAAACAATCCAAACCAGTCAAATTCAATCCAAATACACACTAAGTCATTCAAACCAAATCCTAAGAGTATTTATATATTTTCATATTAAATCCAAACCTAATAACTAGACATTTCGTGGAACTTCTACCCAACCATCGGACCCGAAGATTGGATATGCTTTAATGGAATCCTAATCTTCATTATCCTTGTTAACAGTGCATTCTGGATTGTTGGATGGTTTATCTTTGATTAGGGAAGAAATCATCCATCGAATAATGTCAAAATGCTTTTCTTGTTCCTTTTTCATCTGCATTTGCCTCAATTCTAAGTGCTTTTGATTTCTTAAGATAAAAGAAAGAATACCTTTGAAGGATTGAAGAGTTTGTTCAAGACTTTCACTAATTTTTGATGTGGAAAAGACATATTTGTAAAAATATGTTTGAGAATGAAAATAGAGTATATAATAATGATAAATCAGTTTCTGGAAGAAATCGGCTTATATAAGAGTAGAAATTCGTTTGAAATGAATGGATGGATAGTAGTTATTTTTTTTTTGAAATTTAATTTTTTTTCTTTCTGGCCGTTATTTGTCGACGTATCACTAGTATGTATATCGATATACATACCAAAATTTTCAAACTTAATGTTTTTGTTATAACTTTTGTTTTTATCTTATACTATTATATATTTATAACTTACAAAGACTAATAAACAATCTAAAATAGTAATAGATACTTTTCATTACTTAGAATTTGAAGGATACATGGATTTCAATCAAAATAAAGGAATACACATTAGAACAACATGAATTTTAAACTAAAAACAAACAATACATTGCTAGATAACACATGTAAACAACTAAATAGATTTAGATGGATGTAGACGATGATGATGAAGAGCCACCAAGTTTGCAAATGATATTTCCAAAGTATTTATCCACTTTATTGGAAAGGGAAGTGAATTTCTTACTAAATGATTGTTTAAGTTTCTTTTGGTTCTTAAGAAGCTTTTCTTGATTTCTAATGCTCTCTTTGTTAGAGTGATGGATTGGTTTGTCAAAACTTTTTAAGGAAGTTTCTATATCTTCCTTCTCCTCCTTCTCTTCTTCTTCCACTTCCATTTCATCTCATTCTTCCAGTTCTTCTTGTTGAATCTCTTGTTCTTCTTCCAATGCCAACCTTTGCTCCTTTTCAGGAAGAGTCTCATAAGGTTCGAAAAATGGTGGAATGTGCATAAGAGAGATATTTGCTTTGTCGAAAACTTTTTGAGAAATGGATTTTTCTTCTCTTAAATCCACACCAAAATATAAGAAAACTTTGGTAAGATACACACCATGAAAGAGTGTGTTCTCATGTCTAGAAATGTTCTTTTAAACAAAGTCATCTAAAATGACTTGTCTCCAATTTATGTTGTAGCGACCATAAATAGCAAAAAGAGCTTTGAAATTTTTTTGAGTGGGGTCATTATAATTATCCATCCTTAAAGTTATACTTCGTTGTAAAATGAGACTTATAAGTCTCGATTTTGGTCGAAGATTCTTATGCTTAAGTTCAAAATCTTCATCACTTTTGAATATGTCGCGAAGAACTTCACGATTTTGTATATCAATTTGAAAAGTAGAGACGTCAATTCCACTAGATTTGTAACTAAGAATATGACCTAAAATTTCATAACTTAAAACTATTCGAGTACCATTAATGCTACTCTAAATTTAACCTTCTTCTCCTCGATAAAAATTTTCGTTTTAATTTGCATAAAACATTTTGACCAAATCGAGGTAACAAACAAAATTATTTTAAGAAGATTCAATCAAGCTAAGAATATTATTTTCAAAGCAGAGTTCATGTAAACTATAAGAAGAAAATTCTTCGAATTTAGCAAACCCTCCGGGAGAAACTCTTCCAGAAGTAGTATATTTGTAACAACCCTGTTGTTAATTACCTAATTAATTAAATTTAATTATGGTTAATAAAATTCTAAATCGTGATTTTTTTGCGATTTAACTGTGTAATTAAATTCAGTTTTGAATGATTGGTTTAAATTAATAAAAAGAATGAAGTTATTATTTCTTAGAGAGGATTTTAATTTAAAATTAAGGTACTGTTGAACTTATAATTAAAGATATTGATAATGAAATGAGATATTTTAAAATTAATTTAGAATTTTAAAGTGATAAGAAAATATGGATTTTTAGTTGTAAAACCAATTAGAGAATATGTTGGTTTATAAGTATAAATAAAGTAAACAAAAGAAAATGATATTCCCTTTTCTTATTGGGTTATAGGGTAACTATTTGGCCAATGTAGTAACCTAAGATAAGCATAAACACATCAATCCTCTTCTCATTATTTTCATTTCAGCCAAGTAGTAAAATCTAAAAATAAACCATCTTTATTTCATAAACCCTAGAACATAAATTAAATCCCCAAATAAAGTGCAAGACAATGGGATTTTGATTAATAATTGGAAATTCAAAGCTAAGGTAATCTCTATTACCCTGTGTTACATCTAATTTTGTTTCAATCTAAATTTTCTTCTTAGTTAGTAATTGTGCTTTTGCCAATTTCTATAATCAACCTAGGTCTAATTGCTGAAAGGTATTAGTCTAGATGGATTCTATTACTTAGCTTCAATTCAAGTCTATACAGGTGTGAGTTAACACTCACACAACCTATTTCTAAAATTCATATTGGATGCATGTGACCGTTGGTTGAATAACTCGAATCTATAGTGAATGCAATCTCAGTTTTTGTGTTAATTTGCTTGTCATATGAACTTTGATTTTCTGCTTGTTGAAAACCCACTTTTATCTTGAATAACATCCAATTATAGTTTTTATGCTTATATGTTAGCCTAATCAGTACTCCAGGAGTTGTATTGGTCAACACCGAAGAAACAAGCACCAACGAAGTGGCGAAGGGCCGCCGACATTGCTTGGGGCTCTGCCCAAGCATTGTAACCGATGGACCAGTCCCACCAGACCAATGCACCGATTGGGACCAGGGTTGAGCCCCAGGTCATGCCATTTAATCCTCCGGTCGCGCTCATTCGCTCATTCATTCGTCCATCTGATCACCTAGTTCAATTTGCTTACTTTTATGTACCCTATTTAATGTTGATTCCAGTGCTAATTTCGGATTTGGTTTAGTAATTTATGAATTCATTTTGAAGTCTTGTAAACATATGCATAGCTGACCAATATGTATATGGCTCAGAATAAAATGATTCGCGAAAAGTTAGTTATTTTAGTATATAGATTTCAAATTAAATTTCCATATCAATCTAGATCTATGAAGAGAATGAATATATATATATATATATATATATATATATATATATTACTTTAGTAGAAAGGGTTATGGATTATGAAATATAGATTTTTGGAAATATAAAACTAGATAAGTGTTTGGATCACAACATGGGTCTAAAAAATAAGTATTATGGTTGCTTAAAATAAATGGGTTCTTTTATATGGGATTTTGGAACTTGGTTTATGTAATGTACATACATACATACATACATACAACTAATAAAAAGAGTTTTTTGGAACATATATATATATATGTGTGTGTGTATGTATATATTAGTATTTTGGTATAAAAATCAGATTTATGATATACACAACACACACATATCCATGCAGTTGGCAATAAATGGATTTCTGGATTTTGTGTATAGGAAATTTGAAAGTAAGTATTATGTGTATGGAATATTTTGAAATTTACTTCTATAAATTAAGAGTATAATAAATAATTGTTTTTGAGAACCTTAATTCTATAATTTGGGGAATACTAATAATCGACTTAGTGTTATTGATTGGTTTAATTGCTTTTAAGTAATTCTTTGTCGAATATTGTACAACTCATCGAATATAATGTTCGAGTGGTACTTATAACCCATTAGCGGATACTTGAATTTCACCAGGTAGTATGGGATGCCTTGGTTAAGTTCTTGTGATTGCTTTTAGGAAGTACTTAACACTTTAGGGATTCTCTTTTAGTATTCGGTAGGACCGATAGATCCTTAAGAGAATATAGTTCAGGTTTTCCGGTGGAATTCGTAACGAGTGAGTTTTACTAACTTCTAGTAAATACTTGAATTTCACCAGGCAGTATGGACGTTTTGGTTAATTTCTTGTGATTACTACAAGTGATATTATTTGACACTTTAGAGTTTACTACCTTTTGGTGTTCGATTAGACCGATAGATCCTTAAGAGGTATACTCATGGATTTCTTTACAACTACATATATATAATAACATTGAATAATCTAGAGATTTCGAGTCATGGTTGCCGTCTTGATTGGTCGAGATTTGGTTTTCCAAGATCCTTGTGGTCGGGTCGAGATTTTGTGTTCCCCGATCCATGTGATCATGTCGAGATTTTGTGTTCCCGATCTTTGGTATCAGATCGGTATGAGTGATACCACATTTGTTTGTTTGCCACAGTATGGAATTGGTTTCTTTGTATTAGGAAGATTGTTCTTTATTCCGTAATTCTGTGTCTTGTGACTAATCTATGTTTGTGACTTAAATATATAACTCTGTACCTTAAGATAAATTATGAGTTAAATTAACTCCGTGATATTTTATATCTTATTCTCATCCTTTTGGATATTTAGAGATATCTGACCCGGGTTATATTTTAATGCTTGGGTCAGGCCGAGACTTTTCAGGTTTCAGGACAGGCAGGCTTTTAGGTAGGTGTGCTCGTAGAAGATAGATCATTTTGACATTTTATTTTTATCTTCCATAGGATATTTGTACATGTAGGACTATGAGATGTATTATTTGAGATAGTGACTTAGTTTGGATATACATTTTGTGAGTCTAGTATTATATTTTGTAGGCTCACATTATATGTTGTAAATGATGTATATTATTTCGCTATGATTCGTGATTGTTTCATATGATATACTGTTCTAATTTTTGAGAAACCAATGTGTTTATTACTTTAGATTGAGACTAGACATGTCTTAATTTTATCCCAGATATTCATCAAAAAACAGTAAGTATGACGTATCAGTGTTAGTTCAAAGTTATGTTCACATTTGATCGCCCTTAACAAGCCGTATTCTCCATGTTATTAGACAACATTATTTATAATGTCCTTTAATAATATAAGTATATCCGTAGCGTTGTTACAATATTCCATATAGGATTTAATTGCATCTTTCTCATTGAAGAGAAAGCCTTTTGTTTTCTTAGAGAGCCTAATGGTTTTTGGGTTTGGACTAGAGGGAGCCATTTTTTAGTTTTTGAAGGGATAAGAGAGTGAAATGATATTTGAATTTTGAAATAAAGAGAATGAAATGATAGGATGGAGTAAATAAGTAGAGAATCAAAGGACACGTTCTCTGGTCAAAAATGCATCTTTTCAGAACATAGGAGTAAGTGCAAAGTGGAGGGAAGTTCAAAATTTGAGTTTGAAATGAAATTTCAAATTTTTTTCTAATACATATATCGACATATAGGTGGAGCATATGTCGACATATAGCCCGTTATTTCAAAACTAAACTTTAGAAAAAATATTCCTATATACTGATATTTATATATATATATATATATATTTATAATTCCTATTATTATTACTAATTTATAGGTTATTCTTATCAATCAAAAGCAACCAAAAAAATTAAAATTAAAATATAAAGCATACCTATTTTTGCTGCTTTGTGGATCAGTTTTGATTAGTTTATGTTGCCGTGAAACACATATTACATTTTCAGTATCAGGTTCATTGTCGCTAGAGGAAATGTATAAATCAACCAAAGTTGCTTATAAGCCCTTTTTGGATGAATCATTTGCCGGTGAGATCTTTGATTTATTCAGATGCAGGCAGTCTCTCTGAAAATGACTGGGTTCATCACAGTTGAAGCATATAGTTGCGGTTGCAGTTCCATTGGTCTTGTTTACAAGTTTTCGAAAGTTATTCATTTTTCTATACTTCAGAAGTTGTTTGAAATTTAAGGTCATAAAAGCAATTTCTTTATCATTATCATCTTCAAAAACCTGATTGTCATTTACTGCATTGAAAGCGATGAATTTCTTTTCTGTTGCCTTGCTTTCCCTTCTACCCTGCATCTGTGATTCATAGGACATTAAATTTCCTAGTAACTCTTCAATTTTTAGAGTACTAATATCATTAGCCTCTTCTATTACTAATATATTTTGATTCCACTCTAAAGAGAGTGAATTGAGGATTTTTCTAACTTGATTCTCTTCAAAAAAGTTTTTCCTTAATGCAACTAATGAATGCACCATACTTAAAATCTACAGTACATGTCAGAAATGGACTCATTTGGATTCAGTTTAAATAATTGAAATTGAATAATTAACATGGAAATTTTAGTCTATTTTACTTTACTAGTGCACTCATGTGTAACTTGCAGTGTTTTCCAAATTTCATATGCAGAATTACAAATAAACACTCTATTAATGTTATTCTTACCTAGTGAACAAAATAGAATATTCATGGCTTTAGAATTATTTTGTGCAAGTGTATTTTGATCAGCAATCCATTGTGAAAAATTAGTTTGTGATTCAGTATACCTATTTTGTGTAACATTCCAAATACCTAAACCATTTGATTATAAATAAATCTTCATCCTACATGATCAATAAGTGTAATTACTGCCATTTAAAAGTGGGGGTCCAGTAGTAGATTGTCCTTAGAAAAAAGTGTTAACAAATGTACTAATAGTGTAGTTATCCATTAAATCTTTTCAAAAATCAAATTACAAAATTTTGAAAACCTAATGCTCTATTACCAAGTATGGGTTGCAAAATTATGGATCTTAAGCCAAATTAAACACTAGATTGGGGTGCATAGTATTTTCTAATTTTTATGAATCTTTTTATAATTAATTCAAGATTATTATTAATCAATACAGAATGAACAATCACAGATGCAAATATAGATAAATATAAATACAGTAAAGTAAAAAGTAGAGAATCAGAGAGATCACACCAGAGATTTTTATACCGGTTCAGAGTTTCGCTACATCCAATCCCGTACAATTGCTTGTACATATTTCTTTTAAATGCTAATCTTTAAATGGGTAGAAGGAAAAACCTAATACAATCTCAATTTCAATGCTACAAGACACATCCTTCTGAATTTCCAAGCTCAGGGTGCACTACTTGACTTGAACTGGCTACAAGTACACCCACTCGGATTTCCGGGCTACCAAGCATACCCAATTGATTTTCATGGGCTACAATCACACATAAGCAAATACTACTAGAGTTTGATGGTTTTTTCAAAGAAAATTTCTTGATTTGTGGTTACAATGAATCCTATAGCCTCTTGGATAACACTTTAATCTTTGATTGAGAGAGTGAGATAATTGAAATCAGAAAGTTAATAGTAAAGAATCAATACAATGAAGACTGAATTGATTATGGTTGAATTTGAGAAGATTTGAATAAATTTTGGTAGAGTAAGAGGAGAGAAGATAAAAAGAAAGTAGCTATTGAAAATTCGTTTGAAAACCCCTATATATAGAGAATAAACAGACATGTCCATTCGCGAAGAGTTACGATGAATAGACACTTCATTCCAAATTTGAATTTGTAAACCGTGGCATGTATGTCGATGTATCATCTGCCTATATGTCAACATAGGCTAGTGTATTTTGAAACTTATTTATTTTAAAATATTTTGAAAATATTACGGTTTGTAAAATATTTTGATACTTTTAAAATAGTTTAAACATATTTTATAAACATTTCAAACTTTAAAAAACTTTTATAAAAGATATTTTAAAAATATACTTTGTTTTAAAAATAAAGAATAAGAAAATAAGAAGATAGAGATCAAAGATTACTACCAGGGACTAACAATATTCTATGACTCTATATACTATACCATAGCCTTGAGATCTTCATATCTTGATCTTATACTCATGAGTCTTCATGTCCATTCCTTAAGTCTTTATACTATACAGTCTTCGAATCAATACATGTGTAATATCCTACACTATATACTATATAACTTGGCAAAACATTAGTATCCATATTTTATATGAATGTATTATTATTATTAAGGTTGTTATCATCAAAATCAATAACTAAGGTATTAACAAAGTTTACTTCATCAAATTTCCATCGAATTCAAAGGAATTTGGGTTTAAAGAGAATAAGGCAAAGATAGCAATAAGGAAATACTAAAGTTGAAGCATTTCGTCGATTTTGGAGATTATGGCATATTCAGGACAACGAGAGAGGAGGATATTTTAACCTAAATCAGGCTAACCAGGCTAATTAGTGAAACGAAATCCTTTTACTTTGAAATATAGTATCATATATGATTTTATTTTATCCTTAAAGCCTATGTTAGCTAAATGATCATAGTTGACATAAATTAATCGTAAATATATATTGAATTAAAATATTGACATCGATATTTGGGTTTAGAAATGATATTTGGCCATTAAGGTTGGGATATGACATTTGGTTAATAAAGGAAGAAGAAGATGATTAAGGTAATATAGATGCATCCATGAGAACCGTAAGAAAAGTTTACAAACCTAATATAATGGATAGCATTTGGATTAATGACATAAACTTAAAATGATTAAACTATGATTTTGATGCAAAAAAATAAACCGATAACTATAGAAGGCGATGTAACAAGTGACAAACTATATCTATATAAAGTTAAGGAATATGGAAATAAGGAAGGAATAAGTAAGGAATTGATAAGATAACCTGGACAAAATGACTATATATATGTTGCATTGCCTTTTTATAATGTGTGTGTGTATAAAGATTGACAAGTTACTAAGAAAAAAACATAAGAAAACAGTAATCCAAGTTTAACATCGATTCAAATGTTTGAAATAAATAAACCAGCTATATGAAAGTTTACAATAAAAAATCGCATGAAAACATACAAATTCATCTATTTAAAGCATTCGAAAGTAGAGTTTGGACATCTGTAATATTGATTCAGACGTCTGAATCAAGAGATTAGACATTTGGAAAGTTGATGGGATTTTTCATTAGCAAGTCATCTGAATGGTATAGCCAGACATTCGAAAAAAATTCAGGCATTTGAATGATTTTACCAAATGTCTGACAGTATAGAGTTAGAACTGATTGAACTAAACCTATAGGGGCCAATATAAATGGCTAAGGCACTTTATCTCGATCGGTAACAATGTTGGGACTTTGAGAGACATGCATGGGTATGCATAGGGTAACACACATTTTGATGATTGCTTTGAATATGTATCGATGCAAGTAACTTGAAAGCAAAGCTTGAGGTATGTTAATGTTGTAAAGCATATCAGCAGGCATGATACATTAATATTGTAAAAGTGTATCAATAGTAAAATAAAGCTACGAGGGTATGTTAATATTGCGAAGCATATCAGCATGAATAAGGTATGTTAAATAGTTGTAAGCGTACCAGTCTAACGAAATGAAGCTATATGGATGTGCTAATATTGTAAAACATATTAGTAGGAACATAGTACGTTAATATTCTAAAGCATATCAATAAGAAGATAAGACTGTGAGGGTACGGTAATATTGCAAAGCGTATCAGTAGGGAATAAAGATAACATGATACATTTAAAGCTATCAAGCATATAATTCTTAATGTTATATGATGATTTCTTATATGTGATTTTGGTCACAACAATGATACCATTAAAATGCTATGAATGGTAGATTAGCTGATTGTTATGAGAAAATCCTACGATGATATTTGTAGAAATAGTCTATAAAAATGTTTTACTGGCATGTTGGTATCTTACACTCAGATATATGTTCTCACTCACCAGGCTTATATCTTTCCACCTCTGTTTTTCCATTTGGTATCTATATATTATAGGGTGACAAGGGTTAGGGAATGTTGAACATGAGATGGAGACCTCTGGAGCTAATTAATTTATCTCACTTATTAGTTGTCTACCATTTTAATAGTTTATGTAACTATGTTGAACTACGTACCATGAAGTGTTATTTAGATTGATGTAATAACACTTAAGTTTATTTTAGTAGATAGTTCTCATATGTTATATTTTATTATATTTCTTTCTGCTATGATTTTTAAAAGTGTGGTTAAAAGTATTTGGATATGTGTACTTTTTATATCATATTTTATCCTAACGATCCACCGTTTACTATCCTCGAGATTTGAGTGTCGATTGGAATGTAGAATTAAAAGGTTTATGAATGATAGTTTATTACATTTGGTATTAAAGCTTAGGTTACCTGATTCCTATAGGTTAAGAGTGTATTGAAAGAACATACCTGTATTTTTATATATAGATATATGTATAAAAGTAAAGTACATATGCACACACCAGTTTATTTTCTAGTTGTATCTACTATAGGAGAGTTTCTAATGAATCTCATTTATAGATAATTGAGATGGATAACGATACGTGAGCTAGTACATGAGATTTGGCCTCAGAGGTTCCTTGCATGTATGTACCATTTCGGTTCCGTTAGTATCTTTGACCTAGAGCACAAACTAATACAAACCCAGATTCGTCTGTGAAACAGACACAAAGGCAAGTCCTTGTTAATCCACCTATCATGGACTTTACTAAGTTATATAGAGACTTTCTAAGCATGGGTGGAAAACCATATGTGGGGACCGAGTCTTTTATGGATACGAAGGCATGGCTATGCACATACGAGAAGATCTTTGAGATGTTAGGTCTGGATGATGCTATTAGGAAATAGCTTGCTTCTTGGAATTTGCAAGAGGAGGCTTTAAACTGGTGAGATGTTGTAGTGGTTGAAATAAATAATGAGGAAGTAACATGGGTTTATTTCAGAAGGCATTTTGGATCTAAGTTTTTGTCAGTAGCTGAGCAAAGAGTTTAGTTAGAGAAGTTTATTCATCTATGTGACGCCCCACTATTTTTAATATCTAAAGTTAGTTACAGACGTTGTCAAAATCTTCTTGCAACCGATCTTAGATGGATCATTGATTATATAATTTAAAATTCCAAAATATGAAAATGAAAAGGAACACCTCACAATGAAATTAAAAAATGTTAAACATATATCTCATCGGTAAATAATGTACAAGGTCAATACAATGAATGAAATATCTATATCTCTCTATACACCTATTATGAAATAATAACTAGAAACATGACCTTTAAGATATAATTAGACACGTGAACATAGCATAGTGTATTCTAGAGATATTTGATTTCCTACCTATTTGGGAGGTTTGATATAATTATAATGAAATATATGATGCACATTACATAGCTCTCAAACTTTTAGAATCGAATCTAATCTAAATTGAAATCCTTTATAATCTAATTTCTATGCATTTATTTGGTTTAATAAAATTACCAAATATATAAACAAATCTCTTCTAGAGATATGTTATCATTTCCAAATTTATAAATCTCTTCTAGAGATATTTTATTATCATGACTTCTAGAGTGAATTTATCTCTTCTAGATCTATATATATGTACTATTGGAATGCCATATCAATATACAATATTTCGTTTATATTTACATAATTACTACTTTTACAGTAGCATAAAATATCCCTATTGGAGATTTTTGTTGTAACTGCTTTTGAAATGACATATCAAACTTTAAATACAACAAAAAAATTAGATGCACCAAATGAAAGTAAGATGCGAGAGATAGAACCACTACTTCTGGAGTGTAATATTGGTACACAATACCCTTTTTTAGGGATAAACTATCGTTATTACTTCTAAAGTTTTATATGATTTTCCTTCAGGGATATAACGTTTCTTTTTAAGGAATTGCAATCGAGCAAAAATAATTTTTTTATAACATCTCTTCTGGGATGTTGAATTTTACATATAAATTTAAAGAAACACATCTTCAAGAGATTAATATATATATACACATCCATAAACATAAATAGTATGTTATATGAGTTATCATCTCTCGAGAATACTAAAATGCATTTCTTCAATTAAATAGTTAGCCATATGTACATAGAAGTAATTTATCTAAACATAATTTTTTACAACATAGCATGATTAGTAAAACCAGAAGTAATGATTATTTTATAGTGTTCAACAAACTTCAAATTTGAGTTAATAAGAAAACAACAAAGAGAATAATTAAATTGGAGCTATACATATTGAAATGAAATTAGACTTTACATTGCACAATCCTATAAATTAACTCTGTATACTTTTTCATAATTTGAAGTAAACAAT
Source organism: Allium fistulosum (assembly GCA_030737815.1). NCBI lineage: Eukaryota > Viridiplantae > Streptophyta > Magnoliopsida > Asparagales > Amaryllidaceae > Allium > Allium fistulosum. The sequence continues at coordinate 1,282,266,837 of CM060903.1, read as the reverse complement.
GGAAAAAAAATAGATTAAACTAGCTAAAACATGTATTGAAATATCATTTGATTTCATACTTTGTTAATAAATAATGCCCATTCTGAGCCTAAATTAATAATTAGTTTACACTCTGGGGGATGTTTGAAATGTCATTCAACAATATATCTTCAGGATATTCGGTCAATATAAAATGTAAATGAAAAAATGCAAGTAAGATAAAACTCATTTGGAGATGTTCACTTGAATCCAATATTATTATCACGTATTATGATGTGCTTATCTCTTTTAACTTCTTCTAGAAGTACAATCTTATCATGTCACAAAATGTGACGACCCAGAATTTTGGGCTTTTAAATTGGAATATTTAATTTGTTTTAAATATTCAGAAGTTAAATTTTAACTCGAATTTTAAATATAAATATTTATTGGATAATTTAATTTTTGAATTAAACAATCGAAAATAGGGTAAAATAGAGAATCCTGAGTTTTGAGTCTGTTAAAAATAGTTCAAAGGTTCAGAAAATTTATATTGTCAATATTGAAGGTAATGGAACTTTTAAAATTGAATTTATAAGCGTTTTGTTCGGTTTTGAAATTTTATTGTTTAAAATGAATTTAAAAATATCCTTCCGGGGCACAGTCTCGGAATTCGATGAAACCAGTTCCATTGGATCCATAATATTTAATTTTTGTCAGATTTCAATTTTCGTAGCATTCGGAAGTGTGGTGTGAGCGTACGATTTATTAACACGCTGAAAATTTGAAATGAATTTAATAGAATAACCGGTCAAACTCATAGCACATCAGAGCTTTTCAAATCACTGTATACGAACCTTATCAACACGCAACCATCGAATCATGTTCCCCTTCTCTAAAACAGCAGGCCGATAAAATAATCTCAGAAAAGAAAGGGAAAAATCAAAATTTAAATATGGCCGAGATCTCGTTTTCGACCACAGTCCAATGCTATGCGAAATTAAGCAAAGGGAAGGTTACGATATTTTCTTCGTTCAAAACAATCCTCCACTTAATTCGATCAACTCGCGATTAGAGAGAGATAGAGGGGGCGAAATCGTTCAAGCGGGAAGGGGAAGGAGTTGCGATTCGTCGCGATGGGGAGCATTCACTCGCGAAGCTGGAAGCGGAACCTCGAGTCGCGAGGAATCAAGGGAGGCGATCGTGTGGCGGCGCCTTGGAGGGAGCGGCGGCGAAGGGATCGGTCGCGTCTGGGTCCATAAATTGTTTTGAGCGTCGTGGTGGGTTGTGGGAGAATCTGGAAGGGTGTTCGTCGACCGTACGATGGCCGCGGGTTGGTTGCTGTTGGGGTTATCAAGAGCGTGGAGACATTCTCAAAGTACCCTCCACTTGGAAGGTTGCCGTTAGGGACATGAGGCAGATTGTTGTTGCTGGGGTGTTTTCGCGAAAGGTAGAGGAGGTTGTCTCATCGTGAGTAGGTGATGGGTAGTGGTTCGCCGCCTTTGTTCAAAGCTGTGAGGTATTAGTCTTTGTTTTTCTGTTAAATTTTTATTTACAACAGGAAATAGAATATATCCAGCAGAAAATATTCATTCGAGTTTGAATATGTATTGGTAAACAATACTATATATATAGGTAAGGTTTTTAAAGTAAGTAACTTGGTCTGTTAAGCAGTTATTTAAATAGTAAGTTAATCCTGATTCGATTGGATATAGGTAAAATAGAAACTTTCACAGATTTTTGGAAGGATATAAGAATTTATATAAAACAGATTTTTATAAAAATCAATATAGAATACATTTTATACAGAAGTAGTTACGAAGGAAAAAAAAAAGTACATATGTACACACTTTTTAATTTACTAGTTCATTTTAAAAATAATGGATTTTGGAAATTTACTAGTTTATTTACTTATTTACTTTATTTCAGTTACTAAAAGATTTTTAGAGGAACCTTATGGGTTCAAAATAAATTATTAATTAATGTAGATTTATAAATGGTAAAAATTAAATTATTGGTTAACTAAATTCATCAAATTGGAAATACATTTTTCGATTAGTTCACATATTAATAAATCCTATAATGTTTCGTGCTAAGGTCTAAAATCGAGAAGGAAATGGTCAATTGGATCGGACTGAAATTTAAAAGCCAAAGGTGAGTTAATCTCACTCAGTTTAATTTTATTTACATTGGTTAAGTTTAAATATGGATGAATGATTGAATTGATTGATTTGATTGATATGGTATATAGTAGTATATAGAAATATATACATATTGGCATGTATATATTTGAGTTGTTGATATTCCCGCATTTATATAGCGGATGAGACCCTATGCGCCGCATAATAGCGGATGATATTTTATAAGACCCATATACCGCGATATTCCACCTCGAAGTGGAATTGGTATTGTGCTAACGTCTGTGGATGCAGGGAAACAGGTTGGAGGGATCCAACTGGATTCCTCAAAATATTTAATTTTGTTTAAATATTCTGTGATATGATTTTTGATATCCTGTGATGATTTATATTGGATAATCTGGTTGGATTGAATTTCCCAGTATAATGAGTTATCAAAAGCAATTGAATTGAATTTTGGAAAGAAATAAAAGAGTAAAATTTAAGTTAAATAATTCTAGTGAATTCGAATAAATTAAATAGGGAATTGTAAAAGAAATAAAGAAATTTCTTAATTCGAACAAATATGGGAAAAGAGGATTTTGAATTTAATAGTGAAGAAATAAATCTTTAACTAAAGTGATATTATTTAAAAATATAAAAGAATTAATTTTATTGAAATTTAAAGATTTAATTTAATTAAAATATTAATTGAAGAAGTTTGGAAATCCGAAATTGGTATTTTAGTTAAAAAGGGTTTTAACTCATAATAAGGAAATAAAAAATGAAAGTTAATGTATTTGAAATAATTGAAGTAAATAGGGAAATTTACTTCAAAGTAAAGTAAAATGGAAATCAATTGGAAATTGATTTAAGTGTTTAAAAACTTGGATTTTTAAAAGAGAAATGAGATTTTGGAGATATAAACTGGGTTTATAAAGTAAAATAAAATATCAGTGGATATTTGAGAATATAAATTCAAGATGGGAATTTATAAAAGGATATGGATTGGTTTAAAAATAAATGTTGGTTTATTTTTAAAAGATGGGAATGAGAAGTGTATTTCTCTGGATAGCCAAGTACGTTTTCAAAGCAATTTTTAATATAAGTTAAAAGTTCTAATTTGTGTTTTTAAAAGCATATTTTAGAAAATCTATTATTTCTAAATGTTAAAGCCTAAAGTAGTATTTTCAAAAATCTATTATTGTAATAATTATATAAAAGTGATTTGGTAATATGTTTAAAGAGAAATTTAGTTTATATTTATAAATGGTTTTATTTTAATAAAGTATTAAAGTAGTTTTAAAATTTCAATGTTATAAAGTATATTTATAGTAAAGTCTTTTAATTTATTTTTAAATTAAAAGTATTTTGTACTTGGTGATTCAGTGGAACTAATTATTTGGGAAATGTATTCCGTAAGCGGAAACTGTTTGAAATTGTTTTCAAATGAGCTTTGAAAATTTGGAAATATATCTTGGAAAGATATTTGGGCAAATAAATAATATGGGAAATTATTTATTGTGTGATGGTTGCTTGTGGATGTTAATTGATAGTTAAATAACCGACTATCAATATTGGCCAAATGCGCTGATCGTTTCGAAGAGACCGGGATCGAGTTTCCGTATACCGGGATTCTAGGTCTGGAGACTCGAATACCACTTCGATCCGGTTTGTACGTTTCGTGTAACGATTTCGGAGTCGAAGATGGAGCAGTGAAGTGCAAGGGCTAGTCGCTACTAATCCTGAGGATATTTCCAAAATGGATGTAGTAGGAATAGTGCCTTCGGTTCCGTTCGGACCCGGGACGGACTTGTATGGACGAATGCTTTCGTGACATCGTCAGGTGGACGATGGGCATTCTAAGGGATATGTGCTATAAAGGTATCGTTTAGCCTCGAGCCTCATCAACCGGGAATGATTGAAAATCAGGGGTTATGCAGCAAGGCTTCGTGGGTAGCCCCCACTTGAGAGTAAGGTCATCCCTGTCTAGATGTCCCTTTTATTTCGGCTTAGTGTTGCGGTTGCTGATCCCAACCGTGGGGTGATTTTACTTGGAATTATCCAGTAAGGGATGATTCCGGCCTTGTGTTGCAGGGGAGCGGGCGTACTCCTCGGTACGGTGATCTAGGCCACGTACTGTGATAGGTGGTACCCCAGTGCCTATTCATTCGTTGGAAATCCATTTTTCCTACGTGCCTTGTACGGTATTTGTTTGTATTACCCACTTTTGTGGCTAGTATGCTGGAATTTAATAATGTAACAATTTCAGCTATTTTAATAAGTATGTGTATATAGACACTATTATAATATCAGAGGAATTTGATAAAAAGTGTTTTAGCTATCGTAAGGTAAAAACCCGACATGTTTATTTGTGGCGTGGTCTTACGAGATGCTTTTATTTTCAAAAGGATTTTTGAAACTTTAATAATCAATTGAGTGTGATTTTCTCACGCTGGTTTTCCAGACTGACTCGGGTATTGTTTTATATGATGCTCGGGTCAGACCGAGTATTATAGGATACAGGATATGATGCCGTGGAGCTCAGGAGACGAGCTGGATGACGATACGTACTCCCGTACTTGCTATTATTTTTCCGCTGTGTATTCAGTTGTATGTTATGGATGTTGATGTACTCTGATGATATATTCTGATGATGTATTGTATAAACAGATATAGTTTTGATTTGTGTAAAGATCTGTTGATATATATTATATTTTATTCCGCTGCGATGGTTAGATTCTGATGTTGTTTTTTTTACTTTTCTTCTTCTACCTCTTCTTCTTAATTAAAATGGTTCGATTTTCCGGGTCTGGAAAGTTCGGGTCGTTACAGTGGTATCAGAGCGAAGGTTGGCGATAACCTTGGCTCTGGTGGGAATTTTGAGAGTATTAATAGATATGAGCGCGTATTTGTTAGTGAATATAAAATGATTTTATATTGTGTTGGTTGGTTTATTGAGTGGCATATGAACCTTCGTCGGCACAGTCTGGACAACTGTATCGAAGGGGTTTCTAAACACTTGAATAGAACAGTTCGACACAATTTTGTTTTAAATGGGGTGAATGAAATAATTTTGCCCAAATTATTTTGTATATAAAAGAAATAATTATTCGAAAATTATTATGGTTATATATTTGGATGCTTGGTTGTTAGAAAATGACAATAATGAGTTAGTCTCATTATTGAGTAGAAATTGAAAACTTATAACCTAAGTTGAAGAATAAATTTATATAACAAAATGGAATTTGAAATATAGACTATAAATGAAATTTATAAATTGAGATAAACTTTATATACAAATGTGAATTACAAATGTGATTTATAATCAAATGAGATAAATTCATAAACAAATGAAATTTGTAAATGTAAATTGTAAATGTGACTTATAACTTGAAATAAAATGTGATAGAATTCCAGAGTAATGTTTGGATATAAAATTGAATGGATTTTGAATTTGAAGTTTTGGGAAAGGTTTAAATTCCTTTGGATTTAAAAATAGTTTTTAAAGGTTTTGGGGAAATAATGGTGATATTATTTCATGAATATTTTTGAAATTGAATTGAAATCTGTTGGGATTTAGGAATTAAAAATATTTGAAATGTTTTAAAGTGATAAAAGCATTAAATTCTCTTACGGTCGCTGGAAAATAATTTCGGTGATGACTGCAGCATCATCGATGTCTATTTTCGAGTTTCCAAAGAGAAATTTGCTACCAAACTGTTTAAATTGGAAATGATTGTGAACTGGGTTGGTTTTGAAATTCAAAAGGGAAAATTGTTTGGTAAAAGCAGATTGTTTTGGAAATTGGGATTTGATGTGATATACCAGATATGTATGAGTTATTTATGGATTCAAAATGGTTTTTGAAATAAAACCGGGCAATTGAATTCTGGGAATTCTATTTAAAATATAAATGTGGAAATTTAAAAGAATCAACAATATAAAGTATAGAATGAAGTTGATTGAAATAAGAAGGGAATGAAAGTTTAATTCTGGGATTATAATTATGAGATGAAATTAACTCAATGAGTAATATAAGCTGGTAGATAAAAGAGTTAGAGAACTTGAAGGTGAATGAATTGTAAAACTTGTATAAAATTGTATCCTAGAATTAAAATTTAATTCGAGTATATGAAGGTGAATAAAATATATTTGAATTTAACTTAAGATGAGTTAAATAAAATTGAGAATTGGAATTGAATTAAATATAAGTAAGTTGAAGTTGAATTGAATTGGATATAAAGGTAATGTAAAATGCTTATAATTGTGTAAAGAAATTCATATTCTTAAGTGTAATAATTTGGAAGTTGAGTATAAAGATGAAATGGACTTAAATGAATAGTCCCAGGTCTTAAGTAAGTAAGTTAAAACTTATGAATAGAAATGAAATTGTAAGTCATAAATGGGAATTCATTTCTTTGAACCATTAAGAGTTATAATTTGAAATTGTAATTATCAAATGGAAACGACTAAGATGAGCAATCTTAATAAATCCAAACTTGAATTATAAAATAAATTGAACTTAAGATAATTAAGTGAAGTGATATTAGGAATTAAAAAGAAAGTATTTAATCTTAACCAGTGGAGGAACTAATGAGATAATAAATTAGTAAATGAAATTGAATTGGGAATTAATGAAATTGGATTAAAATAGTAATGGTTTGGATTTCTAATGGAATCCGAATAAGTGAAAATAAATAAATGGATGGAATTTGATTAAATAAGAATCAAATGGAAGATGGAAATAAAACTTAAAAGGGTTGGTTAAATGGAAAATAAACTTAAGCTATTGACTTAAGTAAATGTTGAGTGGAAACTGAACTCAAACAGAGGAGTGGTTTAAATAAGTTGAGCAATAGTTATTGAATGAATTAACTTGGATTGTTTTCGAGCTAAATAAAATTCAATTTTTGGAAATTGGAGATGAATTGAATTTAAGAAAATTATTAGAAATGAAAATCTGAATGAAATGTGGAATAAGTATTTATATTTGAAATGAAGTAGTAAATTGAAGTAAGTTGAAATTCATATGAAATGGGAGTTCAATTTGAATATACACTTCAGTGGTGAAGTAGTAAATAAATATAAGAAAATTTATATGAACTTAAGAATTGAAGAATGAAATTCTTAAGAAAATTTGTATTTGAAATATACTTGGTAATTTTGAAAAAAATATATACTAAGTGAATAGATGAATAAAGACTAAAACTGAAGTTGTGGAATGGGATAGTTGTGAATAAGGGGATAACAATCAAAAAGGAATGTGAATAAAAGAGAATTGATATAACTGATAATCAATTGGAATTTATACGTAAGATGTACGTATATTATTTTATTCGCATAGCTATTTGGTCCAGATGTCGAACACAGAATTTCGAGATAGTTTTATCGATCCGAATCAGGATTTTTCACTCGATTTTCAACGGCGAACCTGGATATGGATTGTTGATTGATTCTGGATATTCTCTATCATAGTTTGTGGCTATGCAAGGAGAATGACGGTTTCTGATCAAGACACCAGATCTGAGTCCGCACTAGGAAGTCGGGTGGACGATACTAGTTCGGAAGTGGAATTGTGTGATCGATTGAGCAATCGAATGTGATATTGCGTACGGATGATATATGTGCATCGTACGGGCTTAAGTAAAGCAAATATTGAAAATTTGTAAAGAAAAGTATAAAATGACTTTGGGATTGTGATTGAATATTATTGCTTAGTAGGATATACAGGTGTATAAAAGCAATGGATAAATTGGGATTTTTGATTTAGAAGATAAAATTTAATGGCCCGACAAAAAGGTATGTATTTGAATTTCTATATGAAATTTGATTGGGATTTGGATCCAGCCACTTGGCTTTTTGTTTTCTTTTTGAGATTGGGAGGCCGTAGAGCCATTTTGTAGTAGTACCGAGCTAGCCGCGCAAAGGAGACGCTGGCAAAATTTTTCAGAAATTTAGGGAGTTAGAAAAATTTTGAGAAATTTTGATAATTTATAATTTGAATTCAAATTTAAATTTGAATTGATAAGTGATATTGTTTGGAAAACTTATAGCTAAGTTTGAAGGGTGGGAAAGGATAGTGTGTCTGTGATAAAAAGATTTGTTGGGTTAATTGTTAAAAACTATTTGGATTGGGGAAATAGAACGGGTATCGAATCATTTTTCTTAACTGGTAATTTCGGGGACGAAATTCTTTTAAGGGGGAAGGAATGTGACGACCCAGAATTTTGGGCTTTTAAATTGGAATATTTAATTTGTTTTAAATATTCAGAAGTTAAATTTTAACTCGAATTTTAAATATAAATATTTATTGGATAATTTAATTTTTGAATTAAACAATCGAAAATAGGGTAAAATAGAGAATCCTGAGTTTTGAGTCTGTTAAAAATAGTTCAAAGGTTCAGAAAATTTATATTGTCAATATTGAAGGTAATGGAACTTTTAAAATTGAATTTATAAGCGTTTTGTTCGGTTTTGAAATTTTATTGTTTAAAATGAATTTAAAAATATCCTTCCGGGGCACAGTCTCGGAATTCGATGAAACCAGTTCCATTGGATCCATAATATTTAATTTTTGTCGGATTTCAATTTTCGTAGCATTCGGAAGTGTGGTGTGAGCGTACGATTTATTAACACGCTGAAAATTTGAAATGAATTTAATAGAATAACCGGTCAAACTCATAGCACATCAGAGCTTTTCAAATCACTGTATACGAACCTTATCAACACGCAACCATCGAATCATGTTCCCCTTCTCTAAAACAGCAGGCCGATAAAATAATCTCAGAAAAGAAAGGGAAAAATCAAAATTTAAATATGGCCGAGATCTCGTTTTCGACCACAGTCCAATGCTAAGCGAAATTAAGCAAAGGGAAGGTTACGATATTTTCTTCGTTCAAAACAATCCTCCACTTAATTCGATCAACTCGCGATTAGAGAGAGATAGAGGGGGCGAAATCGTTCAAGCGGGAAGGGGAAGGAGTTGCGATTCGTCGCGATGGGGAGCATTCACTCGCGAAGCTGGAAGCGGAACCTCGAGTCGCGAGGAATCAAGGGAGGCGATCGTGTGGCGGCGCCTTGGAGGGAGCGGCGGCGAAGGGATCGGTCGCGTCTGGGTCCATAAATTGTTTTGAGCGTCGTGGTGGGTTGTGGGAGAATCTGGAAGGGTGTTCGTCGACCGTACGATGGCCGCGGGTTGGTTGCTGTTGGGGTTATCAAGAGCGTGGAGACATTCTCAAAGTACCCTCCACTTGGAAGGTTGCCGTTAGGGACATGAGGCAGATTGTTGTTGCTGGGGTGTTTTCGCGAAAGGTAGAGGAGGTTGTCTCATCGTGAGTAGGTGATGGGTAGTGGTTCGCCGCCTTTGTTCAAAGCTGTGAGGTATTAGTCTTTGTTTTTCTGTTAAATTTTTATTTACAACAGGAAATAGAATATATCCAGCAGAAAATATTCATTCGAGTTTGAATATGTATTGGTAAACAATACTATATATATAGGTAAGGTTTTTAAAGTAAGTAACTTGGTCTGTTAAGCAGTTATTTAAATAGTAAGTTAATCCTGATTCGATTGGATATAGGTAAAATAGAAACTTTCACAAATTTTTGGAAGGATATAAGAATTTATATAAAACAGATTTTTATAAAAATCAATATAGAATACATTTTATACAGAAGTAGTTACGAAGGAAAAAAAAAAGTACATATGTACACACTTTTTAATTTACTAGTTCATTTTAAAAATAATGGATTTTGGAAATTTACTAGTTTATTTACTTATTTACTTTATTTCAGTTACTAAAAGATTTTTAGAGGAACCTTATGGGTTCAAAATAAATTATTAATTAATGTAGATTTATAAATGGTAAAAATTAAATTATTGGTTAACTAAATTCATCAAATTGGAAATACATTTTTCGATTAGTTCACATATTAATAAATCCTATAATGTTTCGTGCTAAGGTCTAAAATCGAGAAGGAAATGGTCAATTGGATCGGACTGAAATTTAAAAGCCAAAGGTGAGTTAATCTCACTCAGTTTAATTTTATTTACATTGGTTAAGTTTAAATATGGATGAATGATTGAATTGATTGATTTGATTGATATGGTATATAGTAGTATATAGAAATATATACATATTGGCATGTATATATTTGAGTTGTTGATATTCCCGCATTTATATAGCGGATGAGACCCTATGCGCCGCATAATAGCGGATGATATTTTATAAGACCCATATACCGCGATATTCCACCTCGAAGTGGAATTGGTATTGTGCTAACGTCTGTGGATGCAGGGAAACAGGTTGGAGGGATCCAACTGGATTCCTCAAAATATTTAATTTTGTTTAAATATTCTATGATACGATTTTTGATATCCTGTGATGATTTATATTGGATAATCTGGTTGGATTGAATTTCCCAGTATAATGAGTTATCAAAAGCAATTGAATTGAATTTTGGAAAGAAATAAAAGAGTAAAATTTAAGTTAAATAATTCTAGTGAATTCGAATAAATTAAATAGGGAATTGTAAAAGAAATAAAGAAATTTCTTAATTCGAACAAATATGGGAAAAGAGGATTTTGAATTTAATAGTGAAGAAATAAATCTTTAACTAAAGTGATATTATTTAAAAATATAAAAGAATTAATTTTATTGAAATTTAAAGATTTAATTTAATTAAAATATTAATTGAAGAAGTTTGGAAATCCGAAATTGGTATTTTAGTTAAAAAGGGTTTTAACTCATAATAAGGAAATAAAAAATGAAAGTTAATGTATTTGAAATAATTGAAGTAAATAGGGAAATTTACTTCAAAGTAAAGTAAAATGGAAATCAATTGGAAATTGATTTAAGTGTTTAAAAACTTGGATTTTTAAAAGAGAAATGAGATTTTGGAGATATAAACTGGGTTTATAAAGTAAAATAAAATATCAGTGGATATTTGAGAATATAAATTCAAGATGGGAATTTATAAAAGGATATGGATTGGTTTAAAAATAAATGTTGGTTTATTTTTAAAAGATGGGAATGAGAAGTGTATTTCTCTGGATAGCCAAGTACGTTTTCAAAGCAATTTTTAATATAAGTTAAAAGTTCTAATTTGTGTTTTTAAAAGCATATTTTAGAAAATCTATTATTTCTAAATGTTAAAGCCTAAAGTAGTATTTTCAAAAATCTATTATTGTAATAATTATATAAAAGTGATTTGGTAATATGTTTAAAGAGAAATTTAGTTTATATTTATAAATGGTTTTATTTTAATAAAGTATTAAAGTAGTTTTAAAATTTCAATATTATAAAGTATATTTATAGTAAAGTCTTTTAATTTATTTTTAAATTAAAAGTATTTTGTACTTGGTGATTCAGTGGAACTAATTATTTGGGAAATGTATTCCGTAAGCGGAAACTGTTTGAAATTGTTTTCAAATGAGCTTTGAAAATTTGGAAATATATCTTGGAAAGATATTTGGGCAAATAAATAATGTGGGAAATTATTTATTGTGTGATGGTTGCTTGTGGATGTTAATTGATAGTTAAATAACCGACTATCAATATTGGCCAAATGCGCTGATCGTTTCGAAGAGACCGGGATCGAGTTTCCGTATACCGGGATTCTAGGTCTGGAGACTCGAATACCACTTCGATCCGGTTTGTACGTTTCGTGTAACGATTTCGGAGTCGAAGATGGAGCAGTGAAGTGCAAGGGCTAGTCGCTACTAATCCTGAGGATATTTCCAAAATGGATGTAGTAGGAATAGTGCCTTCGGTTCCGTTCGGACCCGGGACGGACTTGTATGGACGAATGCTTTCGTGACATCGTCAGGTGGACGATGGGCATTCTAAGGGATATGTGCTATAAAGGTATCGTTTAGCCTCGAGCCTCATCAACCGAGAATGATTGAAAATCAGGGGTTATGCAGCAAGGCTTCGTGGGTAGCCCCCACTTGAGAGTAAGGTCATCCCTGTCTAGATGTCCCTTTTATTTCGGCTTAGTGTTGCGGTTGCTGATCCCAACCGTGGGGTGATTTTACTTGGAATTATCCAGTAAGGGATGATTCCGGCCTTGTGTTGCAGGGGAGCGGGCGTACTCCTCGGTACGGTGATCTAGGCCACGTACTGTGATAGGTGGTACCCCAGTGCCTAGTCATTCGTTGGAAATCCATTTTTCCTACGTGCCTTGTACGGTATTTGTTTGTATTACCCACTTTTGTGGCTAGTATGCTGGAATTTAATAATGTAACAATTTCAGCTATTTTAATAAGTATGTGTATATAGACACTATTATAATATCAGAGGAATTTGATAAAAAGTGTTTTAGCTATCGTAAGGTAAAAACCCGACATGTTTATTTGTGGCGTGGTCTTACGAGATGCTTTTATTTTCAAAAGGATTTTTGAAACTTTAATAATCAATTGAGTGTGATTTTCTCACGCTGGTTTTCCAGACTGACTCGGGTATTGTTTTATATGATGCTCGGGTCAGACCGAGTATTATAGGATACAGGATATGATGCCGTGGAGCTCAGGAGACGAGCTGGATGACGATACGTACTCCCGTACTTGCTATTATTTTTCCGCTGTGTATTCAGTTGTATGTTATGGATGTTGATGTACTCTGATGATATATTCTGATGATGTATTGTATAAACAGATATAGTTTTGATTTGTGTAAAGATCTGTTGATATATATTATATTTTATTCCGCTGCGATGGTTAGATTCTGATGTTGTTTTTTTTACTTTTCTTCTTCTACCTCTTCTTCTTAATTAAAATGGTTCGATTTTCCGGGTCTGGAAAGTTCGGGTCGTTACACAAACTTTCAAGAAAGCTTCAGGTTTCTATTCATGAAATACTCTAGGTTCATTAATTTATGATGAACTTCAGGTTCTCAAATCTTTTGCAAACCTTTTTTGTTTAGAAGCTTATATATTTTGGACGATTAAGAAAAATATTGATAAGATTTTAAGTTTGTAGACTTTATCAACAAATCTTTCCATAATTCAAGACTTCAAGTCTCGGATTTTGTGTTATACAACTTCTGGTTTAAAAAAATTCTTTGAACAACTGCAGGTTGTTGCTCTAACTTATTTAATAAATGGAACAATGGTAATAATTAGTAATGTAAAAGAGTAAAAAGACAGTAACCATTGAATAAATAGTGTTGTTAGACTAAGAAAAGGGTAACATTTTTAAGCATCATCTGACCACATACACATGGAAATATGAACAATAGATTCCATGGATTAAAGTGCATTATTTACCCATCCAAACCCTAGATATATGTATTTCCGTTTGACGATCAAATTTTTTGATCCTCTTTTTTCTCTTTAGTTAGAACTTCTGGTTCTTTATTTTGAGGAAACTAGAAATTCACTGATTTATGGAAACTCAACCTTTTTTTACATTATAGAAATTGTAGGTTCTCAATTCTTATTTCCCTTTTTAAGGAAAAATTGGAAGATATTAAGCTTATCATGTAAGCTTTTATTAATGTTTCCATTCACTTCAGATGTGCTAAATCATGATCAATATTAGATCTAAACTTAATATGATCTTTTAGATACGTATTATCTTTATATTTGTTTCTCTAAGGAACATAAAATATTTCTTCTAGAAATATAAATCATTTATCAAAATAATTTTCAAAGCCTTCATTCAAATCTAAATCAAATCAAAAGGTTTTCAAAATGAAAACTCCATTTACCAACCATGTTTGGATTTCTCAAATCCATATCCAAACTAAATTACAATCAAATTCAATAAATTTGCTTGAATCAACAATATCAAAAATTTTCAAGTTCAAACTTTCTTTCCAAAATAAATGAACTCAAAAACATAAAAATAAGCATGATATTGAGATCTACAATATAATAAAATCAGAAAAATAACAAAAACAAAAAATTTGATCTGTAGTAGAATGAGATATGAAATATAATAACTAACAAAATAAGAATGAGATCTCAAAGTTTAGGTCTACATGAGATCTAAAATTATAAGACTAATATAATAAAATATAAAAGATAAGACAATAGATTCAGATCTGAAGAAGTAGATCTAGAATGAAATGAGATCTAAAAAAAGAAAAAGAAAAAATGATTTGAAAGATTAGATCAATCAGATCAGAAAAATGACTTACCGTTTTGAGATCTATAATTAGATCTGAAAAAAATAGATCTGATTTCATAGATGATCACAATTGTAGATCTGTAATTTTTTTTAGAGATCATGCTGATAATGTGTTAGAAAATAGAAGGAAATAAGAAGACATTAGAGAAAGAGGAAGAAAATATATCATTCACTACAGAGGTTAATCATTCTATACGCCTGTTATTGTAGATCTATACACCTATTATTGTCAAATTTACCACAATGTAACAATAATACAAGATATATATATATATTTAAATGAACAACCTGTAAGTGTGGCGTACAACCAAAGCTCCTTTCCTTTTGCTCTCACCTACAAAATTTACAAATACACACACATACACACAAAAAGGAGAAGGTGATCAACTATATTTAGGTTGTTTCTAACTTATACATTCCGACCTTAGGTTCAAGAGCTATTGTATTAAGAAAAGACCGCCTACTACCCTTTCGATATCAAGCCCACGTAGTTTTATCTCCCGCTCTTCTCCTGCACGAAAATCGTGTTAGCACATAACATTGCATAACCATAGCAACCTTACAACTAATGCAAGTAGAAAACACCATCTCTGCTAAGCCATTGCAATCAATCATTATAAATATGGAGTAACAACAATAATGACAATACATGCCATTAAACATCAGACAAGTTTGCTAACGCTCAATATCAATCCCAAATATCAAATCGAAAACAACGAATTTTCATTAAATGTGTACCAATCACTAATTACCAGCAACACAAACATCAACCCTCAAATTTGTACCAACCCACTATATTAGCAACACAAACATCAAACCATTAAATGTGTATTGACCCACTATATTAGTAACGCAACATCAAATCATTAAATGTGCACTAATCCATTATATTAGTAACAAAACATCAAATTATCAAATGTGTATCAATCCACTGTATTTGTAACACAGACATCCAATTGTCAAACCATGATTAACCACACACTATGAGGTAATAACGAAAAAATATCGCATAACTTGTCCTAATGCAATTTCATCTCTACACAATAAACACATATGATACTTTCAACACAATAATTAATCACTTATGCTACAACAATAAAAAATAATGTATTTACCCATTATTTCCTCTCAAGAATAAAATCATTTTATTATTATTTATTATAAAAGCGCATTTATGTATTTAACTCCAAAACAATAGTAATTTCCCAAATGGTAATATACTTTAAGAATCCTTTATTTCCAGCATATACTTCAAATATCTCAAACGTTGTTAGTTCATCAAAAATTGTAATTTATTCCAAATT
The DNA here is from genome assembly GCA_030737815.1 of Allium fistulosum. Lineage (NCBI taxonomy): Eukaryota > Viridiplantae > Streptophyta > Magnoliopsida > Asparagales > Amaryllidaceae > Allium > Allium fistulosum. Next base: position 1,282,251,329 of record CM060903.1, on the reverse strand, counting down.
TATTTCAAATTACTTTCAAAAATAATAATAATATTATTTTAAATCAAAATAATAATATATATACTCAAACCAGTTTATTGTTTTCACAAAACATTTATTACCATGTAACTAAAAAATATAATATCCCACTATAAATCTTAAAAAAAATCTTTTCGTTGTTATTTATCTCAAAACAGTAATAACTTAATCCAAAATACTTTTGAAAACGCATCTTTACTATTATTATTATCATTCCCAAAATGTCTCTTATTTTGTTAATCAAATAATAATAGTATTCTTATCAACTTCATAACATTAATTATATTTTTATTTATTCAAAATAATACCATCTTCATGAAAATCATATTATTATTTATCAAGTCACTTTACTTTGTAAGTGATAATAAATTCTCCAATTATTCTTTAAAATAGATTTTCGTTATTATTACGAATTTCCGTAAAAATTTGTAAATAATAACCTAACTAAATTCCTCATATTAATTTCAATAGAAATTGTTAAATCCCTATTGTTTAAAAATATCACTCAAATTTGCAAATAATAATACTTTCCATTAATTTATCAATTTTTCCAAAATTATACAATTTCACCGACTCTCTATTAATTAACTATTGTCCATAATTATATTGGTCTTCTATCGCCCAATAATATAATCAATAATCCAATCGAGGCACAATATTCCAAAATATCGCAACAATCAAACGACCATAAATATAACATATATATCAATAAATATAAATTTTCATCGATGATATCCATTTAATAATTTTAAAACTCAATTAGTTAAAATTAATTAATCATGCCAACGTGCTTTTGCAAATAGCTTCAAAACTCAGCAAACTACATGCCTAATCATTTGACATCTTGCCTCGAGTCCAAAGGAACAAGCTGTGTGTGAATTGAAGTTCATTAGCAAAAGTTATGGAGGTTAGAAGATCTATGGGTCTAATTTGTAAATAAATAAAACCAAGGGACTTTAATATAATTTTACCGTCTTGCTATATTTCTTCTTTCTACCTGATACCTCAGCACTGCAACCTTTCGAACCACTGCGCTCCGTCATCTCACTATGGCAGCCTCAATGAACAGCACCGCCGGCCTCCCCTGTCGATCCTTGTTCGTACCAAAAATGGGCACAACACTCTTCGGAAGTTTTTGAAGAGATAAAAGTGAAGAAAATAAACTGAAAATGAAGATTATCTAACAAAAACTCCAATAAACAGAAATGTAAATACGCAGACAAGCAATTTAGAGTGGTTCGGCGTGTTGCCTACGTCCACTATGAAGTTTTTATGATTTTATTGATTCTCTTTCAATGATTAAAAGCGATTACAGCGAACAACATCGGATTACAGCTTGGAATTTGAATTTAACAGTAAGAGTAAGATGCAAATCTCGATCCGGTAGAGTCTGGGCGCTTGAGAATCAAAAGATCCTCCTTCTGTAGGCTCTGGGGTGCTATTTATAGGCGTAGGAGGCTGAGATTTCGTTCAAACTTCGATAGACTTGGTCTGGCATGTGAGGGGGCCCATGCGACCAATCTCAGAAAGTTTCGCCTCGATCTGCGATCGATACGAATCCATTTCGTATCGATCAAGATGATGTCCAATCGAGCTGAAATTTGGCAGAGGCATTCCTTAGTGCGTACGCAAGCTCCAGTGAAAATCTCATTGCATTTGGATCAGTGGATTGCGAGAAATAGTCGATACGAAATGGACTCTTTCGGTGGCTGTTTTGTTCGAATCCATGGTCTCGTATCGATTCCTTTGAGTCGATCATCTGCACATGCTTCTGTAATGATGTGGCGCGCATATCTCGAGTCGATCCACCTTTTTCTCCGGTTTGGCCGCGTCGCATCCATATATCTCGCCTTTTTCGTATCAAATTTGACATGTCATCCAGGCTTGTTGACTCGATGGATACGAAGTAGTCATCAACTATGGATTCAAACAACAGTTATATCGATGGATACGAGCTAATGAAGGTTGATGGTTACGAACAGGCTTTTCCTTGATGGATACGAACCACGTAGCTTCTCAATGGATACGAAACCAATCGATGCGAACTGGAGCCTTTTGATGGATACGAAGTAGGGCTTCCATGATGGATGCGAAGCAAACATTGGCCAATTCCTACGAGGCACAACACCTGTTGATGGATACGAAGTCCATCGATACGAATTTGATGGATTCGTACACTACCAACCTGATCGATACGAACTGCTATTAACTGATCGATGCGAACATGGTCGATACGAACCGAGCGCACTCTTGGTGGATATGAAATCAACCATATTGATGGATACGAAGGCTGGGCCGTTTCCTCTAGATTGAATCGATCATAACTTGAGCATATGAACTCGGATTGACTTGAAACTTGGAACGTTGGCTCTCTTGACTTTGCCTACCGTGCCTTATCAATTATAGCTCAATCTAGACTCGGACGAAATTCATCGATATCCATAGTGAACCTGCATATAGCTGATTTTCTATCAGTCCATTGATATCCTGGTCTTGCCAAAAGGCGGGATAACATTTGCCCCCCAAAGTACGTCTTGTGGAAACATGATGTGCTTTGACAAGCTGTGATCTCTCTCTGAACAATTATCGTGTTTCTTGTAAAAAGTTGTACTCTGTATTGCTATAATTAACTGCTGTATGATAATGATTAGCTGACTCTCGTTAACGTTGCATGTTTGCAAGTCGTTGCCAGTTTAGCCTGTTATCGAATTTCGTATTGATTCTCTCCTGAACCAATTTGAAATTCGAGTTGAAGCAACGCTTGATGGTTGTTTTTGACTATCCTTTTGTATTGATCCTCTCCTGAATCGATGTAAAAAGTTGAAAAATAGTTTCCCATATCGTCACGGTTTTCATTGATGGGTACGAAATGGTCGTTTGTATCGATGAGTTTTGATGGATACGAAAATAACGTTCGTATCGATAAACCTGCACTGTTGCGAGTCGATGGCTGCTAAATAGACGCTTCGAATCGATGGAGTTTAATGCCTTTAGTGCAGCCTTCGTTGTGAGCTTTGAATCGATGAAGTCTTGTGATAACTTCGCTTCGATGGAGGCAAAGTCCTATGGATACGAAATGAGCATTCGCATCACTCCGTTGCTTGACTGGTTGCGACCGGTCGAGTTGACTGGGAGACGAATCGACCCAGTTTACCCCTAGGCTCCATATAAATACCTGGGACTTAGCCCATTTTCACTTTTTACTTTTTACTGTTGCCTCATACTTTCTGCACTTTCGTATCGATCTACGAACTCGAAAGGAAAAATTGTTCCAGTCTTCAAATCGATCTCATCCTTCAATCCTTCGAACCTGAACATTAAACTCAGGTAATTAAATGGTAGAATCGTGTTAAGAACGATGAGTCTCAAAATCTTATCCATCATTCTTGCTTTAACTCGAATTTAGATAAATTTGAGATCTGGACGTGTGAGAGCAAGGTTGTGGATGGAGCGTGGCCATGGAGTTGCGGCTCTTTGGAGAAGAAGGAGATGAGGAGGAATCACTTTAGCTCCATTTCGTGTCGATCTGGAATGGGAGTATTCGAATTGGTCCAGATGGTATGATTTCGTATCGGTATGGAGGCGAGAGCGGCGATCGATGCGAAGCCAGCGTTTTCAGATCGATGCGAGATCAACACACCTGATCGATGCGAATTGGTTTGCCCTCGATCGATACGACACGTATCGATTCAAACCTGATTGATGCGAAACACATCTAGCCCAAACTGATCGATACGAACGTATCAATTCAAACTGTATGAAAGTGAAATGTTGTGACCGATTCCAATCTAAATTTTGACGAACTTAGGGAAATTTTGCATACTTGAACACTTGACTCCGACGAGCTTCTGCTTTACATGACTGAACTCAAACACAGAACTGCATATTTGACTGCCTTTTGAAGCTCGTTGATGGAACTATAACCTAACAACGTGATAATGAACTTTAACTCGAATCGATCGCCAATACCTGGGTGGTATGGTTGTGACGGTCAGCGATGACGGTCATTTCTACTGGACCTCGAAGTTTTGTCGTTTGCATATTTTCTTTAACTCTGCAGAATCTTTACAAGTTATGCACAACACTGTACTGCACAACACACACTTTACACGGGGGGAACACACAGGCTTTCTAGCATCTAACGATGATTTCTCGTGAGTTAGCTAGTTATGGAACCATCAAGTTCGCAGCAGCAAGAAACTCAGAGTTTAACTCCTCCCAGACTTGAAATACCGGACATCGAGGCCAAAGTCATCGGTCCATCCCCGGACGAATTACCTGACGCATCTTTCATCAATAGTCCACCGGACTCTGTTCCGTCCAATATTTCCTAAGATGTGCTAGGGAGAATATGCTTAAGGCACGGTCTGTCGATGGATGATGTATTATTGCCGGGGCCAGATGACAGACCACATAATCCCCCGGAGGGATATACTGCATTTAATCGTCATGCGTGCGCAGCCGGGACACTTCCTCCGTTCAATGACTATATAAGAGAAGTGTTGGCTTATCCGGGGATCGCCCCATCTCAGCTACACCCGAATGGATACGCTTCGCTCAACAGCTTGTTCATTGCATTTATGGAGTACCTCTATTGACCTCCTCGCATGACCGATATAAGATATTTGTTCAACTTCAAAAGTCGAACTGACAGTCCATCTTTCACATTCCTGGAGTCTGTAAGAAATTGCCAAGTGGTCACAGGGTCTTGGACTAGACTGAGCTACTTCAAGTCGGAGTGGTTTTACGTCCGATGTCCTCCAGGATTTGCCAGAAGATGGCTATTCAGACGTGAGTACCATCATTTTCCCAAGTTGTTGATAAGGCAATTATGAACGACATCGAACTCACATTTCTTTTTCTTTTTCAGCAATAATCCAGTGACCCGAAGGCAGTTATTATAAAGAGATAGTCCGGATTCTTCAAGAAATCCCGAGCGAAGAAAGAAACATCGACCTGATCTTGACAGACAAAAACCTTAGGATCCTTGGACTGATCAAGCGAAGACAGAGTATAAGGCTCGATAGTGTACTAAAGACTATCTCAAAGGAGCGAGTTAGGCGCAAGAAGCCTAAAGTTATCATACTTGAGGAGGCTGATTCTGAAAGAACCCATACCGACACTGAACCTTTGGTCGGGCCTGCTGATGTGACCCCGGAGTCTGATGAAAAGAGAAAAGGCAAGGCTGTTGCTTTTAAACAACCTAAATCTGGGAGGCAGAAGTCTGTGGTCATAAACCGACCCCTCTCTGGAGTTAGAATTTTGGAGGCATCCCCTCTGCGGGCGGAAACCTCCTTCGAAGGGCTCGCTGACCTCCCAATTCCGGACTTCGCGTCCGCACAACATGATGTCGGATTGGATGAACTGCAACATACTTTCGATGTTAGCGAGTCTCTTTCTACCAGTGTGGTCGACACTTCTGGTTGGTCTGGGGGGTTACACATACATACGCCCTTCACGGCACTACACAATCTTTGACCGCAAATCGCATACCATAAATGGTTACTAATTCTCCTTATTTCACTTTGCAGGTACGATGTCTGGTCGAGGCTCAGTGCTTGGTAGTTTGCGCAACAAGCGCCGATCTTCATCACACTATGAACCACGCAGGAGAGAGGGAGATAGAGATCATGATACGGGATATTCCAGTCAGGAACGGTCTGACAGAGACATGGGATATGTACGTCGGTCTCGATCTCGCTCTCCACCTCCTCCCAGGATTTCTGTACCACCCCCAGCTATAGTTACACGTCCTCCGGAAACTTCACGGCACAAGCCGTCATCTCATGTTCCTAGATCCGACCCTCCACGTGGAACCGAAATAGCCACCTCCTTGCCTACTACATCAGTCGTGACTGATCCGACTGGGGAAGGAGCAGCCAAACTTGCACAAATGAGGAAGGAATTCCCCGACATTTGCTTTGACGGTTACGTCTTCCCCCACACCTGAAGAGAATTCCACCAACGGTTGAGTCTACCATTCACGATTATGTTGCGGACATATTCTTTCAGTACAAAGAGTGGGTGAGGGCCGCGAGGAAAGCATCAAAAGCGGCATTTGAATGGGCCGCCACTATCACAAAGCTGGAAAAAGTGCTAGGCCAGAAAGACCGAATTATGCAAGTGCTCAATGCTGAGGCTGAGTCTTCCCGTAAATCTGAAATGGAAGCTCTCAAGAAGGCCGATGAGGCAAACTCAGCCATGAACAGAATGAAACAAGAGCACTACACTTCGATGGAAGACATGGGTCATAGGAACACCACCATCACTGCTGAGAGGGACGCCGCCCTCAAAGAGCTTAACGAGCTTAAATCTAAACTTTTCGATCTTATGAAGGAGAAAGATGCGGAAAACGTCTCTGCGCAAGAGGCCTGTGATCAGGCGATGGTGCTTCAAAAGGAGAGGGATGCGGCCATGGAAAAAATCCACGAGATCAAAGCCGGGGTTGATGAGAAAGTTCGACTGGCGGAAGGCAGGGTTGAGGCTGAGGTAGAGGAGCTTCTAGTCACTTACAATGCCCATGTGTTAAGGCATAAAGATCTGACTTGGCTCGATGATTACTCGACAAATCTTTATAATGCCTGGAATCTGCTGGTTGAGGAGGAGAAATCGGGGCACCCTAATGAAGCCTTTGATGAATTTGAGCTAGAGAACCGTATACTCAACGATGATGAAAAGAAGGTTCTTCACGACTCCATGATTTCTCATGAGAAGGAGAGGCTTGGTACTCAGCCCCAGGAAGTTGGAGAAGGCTCTGGTGTTGAGCACCATACCACGAGTTCCGAGATTGTCATGTCAACTCAGTCTGAGCCGACTTCGATGATCGACTCTCAGCCTATACCAGCTTATGATCCGGACCAGCCACATCTATCTCCTATTAAGGAGCATCCTTTTGAAGTCGTTCAGACGACCTTGAGCCAAACTGAGGAAGGTATTCTAAACTAATCTCTTGTACATTCAGACTGAAGAACTTGTATAGAAGTGTATACTAACAAATGCTTCTTTTCTTTGACCAGTGACCGAAGTTGTGCTGACAATGCTTCTTGCCATCCAGGAATTGTGCCAAACGAAGGAGGCCATTATCTCTGAGGCGACCTCCATTGCGACTATTGTGCCTGTCGAAGTAACGCAGGGGAGCTCAATTTCTTTTGACGAACAAATGGTGAACGAGCTTCTTGGTCGATAGAGTGACCCCTTTGCGGACTTACCATTCATCCTGGGTGGATTTTCATCTACTTCTGGTACTTCGACTCAGACCACCACAGCATACAGTGAAGCCCGAGCCCTTCGAGAAGCAAACATGTTGGCTGAAATTGATGCCGAGATGGAGGCAGCGACACATGGTGGCAGCTCAGAGAGCGGAGCGGTGGCGCATGGCCCTACGCCACTTATGATGATATCCCATGGGGGCACGCTTGTCGACACTAGTGCACCAGTCCCGCTTCCGGCTATAGATCCCGTTCCTCCGACTCCCCCCGCGGGAAGCATTGCTTTAGACTCCAGTTCGAAGGAGGATGTCGACACCATGCCCCCGTCCGAAGATAGTCTTCCCAAAGAAAAGGGCTCAAAGCGGAAGATCACTGGTGGCTCTAGTGGCTCTTCGTCGAAGAAGAAGCTAAGGAGAAAGAAAGAATAGATAGACTTTTTAGGCACACGTTTCCTTTTGCAGTTAGGAATTTTGTCATCTTTTTGATTTTATAGGCCGTGTATAGATGCGGGTTCGGCCCCCGCTAGTAGGAATTTTTTGGAAAGTCTGGTATATGAGCCATCGCGCTCGATTAGTTGAAATAAAGTTTTGTCTTTTTGCTTCAACTTTCATTTCTTTTACGCTTAAATGTTGCAGTGTTTGAACCTTAGTTTTGCGTACTTGCATTATTTTAACTCGTTTCAGGTAGTTATTAACACTTGCATCTGCCCCCAGTTCCGGGGTTTAGTTGTAAAGATCAATTTGCGATTGCAATAAGTGAGGATCGAGCGGTCGGACTGCACTTGTTTCTTCATAAATCATTACATCCGCACTCTGGGGGTTTGCACTTGCATTTTTGTAATCAGTGACAGCTATCGAAAGCTTCCAAGTATTAGTCCACACTCTGGGGACACAAGTCATCTTGTGAGCGGTCGTTCACGCTCTAGGATCTTAGGGTTGACGTTAATACTCCAACCCATATTTTGGGAAATTGGAGTTAGTATTCACATTCCGACTCGCACTCCGGGAGTTAGAAAAGTGTATCAGGATCATGGATGGTTAGATCATGTCCATCCTGAGTTAACAAGTGAGATCGTTAGATGGACGGGTCCATCCCTCTCGAGCTTGGTTAAGTTATGGTCGAAGTCGTTAAGTGAATGGACTCACTCTCTTCGACACTGTATTTTAAAGTTTATACTCCACCTTGCACCCTGGGAGCATGGAGTTGGCCGACAAATGGTCAGTCACGTTTGTTTGGGCACTTGGATTACGTTCGCACTCTGGGAACGGTGGATTAATCAGGATCGTGGATGGTTGATTCGCATCCACCCTGAGTCGACAAGCGAGGTCATTAGATAGACGGGTCCATCCTCCTCGAGCTTGTTTAAGGTACAGCCGAAGTCGTTAGTTGGATAGGTTCACCCTCTTCGGAACTGCATTTAGTCGTAATACGGTCGAGGTCGTTAGGCGGACGGATCCGTCCTCCTCGGGACCGCATTTGTTTGATGTATATATTCCAGCTTACACTCTGGGAGTTTGGAATTAGTTATAGGATTGTCGTGTATCAATCCTATTTATCATTGGTGTAATGACTTGCCCCCGAGCTCGGGTTTTGCTTAGCGAGTGGCCGGTCGTATCACAGCCACTCTCTATTTGAATAAATCCCATTGCATGATGGAATTTAGCTCTCCGTGCATTGTGATGTCATACATTGTATTCACTGAATTACAGCTCTGGCTCGAAGAGATGGCATTTTATTGCTGAAGTAAGAAAATGCGGCAAAGTTAGTTGCCTTATTACAGAATTCAAACTTAAAAAATGCGGAAACAAACTGTAAATGGAAAAATAGAATGAAACAAATAAAGCCTGTCAGGTGTAATAGCAATGGAGACTCTCGCTATTCCAGGCTCTTGGCAAAGTAAGACCGTCAACGGTCGATAAATTGAATGTGCCATCTCCAAGCCTTTGTGTAATCACGTATGGTCCTTCCCAATTTGGTTTCATGTGTGAAGGGACCGGATAGATTCTCTTGAGGACGAGATCGCCGAGTTCAAAGGTTCGAGGTCGAACTTTGGCATTGTACAATCGGGCGACTCGACTTCGATGTGCGGCTGCTCTCAAATGAGCCTCTTCCCGCTTCTCATCCAGTAGATCCAAAGATTCAGCAAGCAATATAGCGTTTGTTTTCAGATCATAGTAAGTCACGCGATGGGAAAACACTTCCATCTCGACTGGAATAATGGCTTCTGAGCCATAAGATAGGGAAAACGGGGTGTGCCCGGTCGCAGTCTTGTGGGTCGTTCGATAGGCCCATAAAGCCATAGGAAGTTCATCAACCCATTTGCCCCTAGCCTTTTCCAGTCATTTCTTTAGAATGGATTTTATGACTTTATTGACAGCCTCGACCTGACCGTCTGCCTGAGGATGTGCGACTGCTGAGAATTTCTTATGGATATGAAACTGTTGACAGAAATTCTTGAATTCCGCACTGCTGAATTGGGCTCCGTTATCGATGATGATGGTATTCCGGAGTCCAAATCAACAGATAATGTTGCGAACTACGAAATTGATTACTTTCTTTGTCGTAATGGTTGCAAGGGGTTCCGCTTCAGCTCACTTAGTGAAGTAATCAACTGCAACGATGGCATATCTTGCCCCACCTTTGGCCAGAGGTAGCGTACCGATGATATCGATGCCCCACATCGCAAATGGCCAGGGACTGACCATTTGGGTTATCTCGGTAGGTGGGGCTCTTAGAATTGGGCGTGTTTCTGGCACCTATCGCATTTTCTGGCATAGTTCGCTGCATCTCGATTCACAGTTGGCCAGTAGTATCCGTATCGGAGTATCTTCTTAGCGAGAGCTTGCCCACCGATGTGATCGCCACATTCTCCTTCGTGTACGTCATGTAACACTCATTTGATTTCATCATGCGCGATACATCGGAGGAGAGGAACAGAATACCCTCTTCTATACATGACTCCGTTCTGAATGACGAAACACGAGGCTTTTCGTAGAATTTGTCTTTTCCTACACTCGGGCAACGTCCCATTCTCGATGTAATTTCGGTATGGAGTCATCCACGATTCTCTACTGGGAGCGGTTTCAAACACAGAGTTCGTCTCTACTTGATCGATGCTTGGGGAGGACAAGGTTTCGACGGGGACAAGTCCCATTTGCTGTGCTTCACCTGTACTTGCCAGCTTTGCTAATGAGTCAGCCTTCTAATTATGTTCTCGGGGTATATGGTAAATAGCATAGTAATCGAATTGACTTAGTGCTTCTTGAACTCGGGCTAGATAGGCAGCTAGTCGCCGATCCTTGGCCTGATATTCGCCCCGAACTTGATATACAACTAATTGGGAATCGCAGTAGATTTCCACAGCAACAATCTTTAGATCACAAGCAAGTTTTAACCCGGCAAGCAAAGCTTCGTATTCGGCTTCATTGTTGGTTGCGCGAAATTCGAACCTCAAAGCGTAGCATATGGATCGGCCTTCGGGAGTTTCAAGTACTATTCCGGCACCCGAACACTGATTGTTCGATGCACCATCGGTGTGCAGCTTCCAAATGAATTTAGGAGGTATAGTGGTTTCAGGCAGATCCTCTAAAATAGTAAATTCGGCTATAAAATCCGCTAGGACTTGTCCTTGAATGGCTCTTCGTGGGGGCATAAGTGAAATCAAATTGACTCAGTTCAATGTTCCACTTGAGTAGCCTACCAGACGTCTCAGGCCGCGTGAGGACCTGTCATATCGGTTGATCGGTGTACACAGTAAGGGAATGAGCTTGGAAATAAGGGCGAAGCTTCCTTGAGGCAATGACCAGGCAGTACGCCAGTTTCTCTAGTCTTGGGTAATTTCTTTCAGCTCCTGTTAGCCGTTTACTAACATAGTAGACTGGTTTCTGCACTCGGTCTTCTTCCCGAACTAAAGCAGCGCTGATTGCATGCTCTGATACTGCCAGATAAAGGTACAATTGCTCGTGATCAATCGGCTTTGACAAGATCGGTGGTGTGGAAAGATGTTGAACCAGCGATCGGAATGCGTCTTCACACTCCACGGTCCATTCAAAATTTCGCTTTCCTTTCCAGATCAGATCGAAGAAAGGAATGCATTTATCGGTGGATTTTGAAATGAACCTGCTTAATGCTGCTACTTTCCCGTTGAGACTCTGGACTTGTTTTATGGTTCTTGGAGTTTGTAGGTTCCTTATTTCCCAGATCTTTTCGGGATTTGCTTCTATCCCTCGAGCGTTAACGATGAACCCGAGGAACTTTCCAGAAGCGACACCGAAGTGACACTTTAATGGATTGAGCTTCATTCCATATTCCCGAAGGATGCAGAACATCGAATCCAAATCCCTGACGTGATCTATGGAGAATCGAGATTTTACTAGCATGTCATCCACATAAACCTCCATGGTCTTCCCGATCTGGTCGGCGAACATCTTGTTGACCAAGCGTTGGTATGTTGCTCCGGCGTTTTTTAGACCAAAAGGCATGACTCTGTAGCAGTAGAGTCCCAGATCGGTCACGAAACTGGTATGTTCTTGATCAGGCAAATGCATAGGTATTTGATTGTAGCCAGAATAAGCATCCATGAAAGATAATAATTCATGCCCAGCTGTTGAATCTACGAGCTGGTCAATCCGTGGAAGTGGAAAACTATCCTTCAGACAAGCCTTGTTCAAGTCAGAGTAGTCAATGCAAGTTCTCCATTTCCCATTCGGTTTTCGAACCAGTACGGGATTTGACACCCATTCTGGGTACAGAGCATCTCGGACGAATCCATTTGATCGTAACTTATCAACCTCCTCTTTAAGGGCGGCAGATCTCTCTGGATCCATACCATGCCTTTTCTGCTTGACCGGGACATATCGCGGATCAATATTCATGGAGTGACTTGCGATGTCCGGCGAGATCCTGCACATGTCAGAGTGTGTCCAGGCGAAAACGTCGAGATTCGCTCGGAGAAATTCAACCAATTCCTGTTGTGTCTGTTTGCCCAGTTGTGACCCAACTTTTAGCATCCTCGAATCATCACCCTCACTGATTGAGATGTCCACAGTCAGTTCGGCCGGGGAAGCTTGATTCTCTTTAGATTTGTCTTTGTCTTCATTGTCTCTAGGGTCAAGGTCTTTTTGGAATTGGTTGTGGTGCCTGGGCCGAGGCCCAGGCATTAGTTGTCAATCATCAGCAAAACGGACGTAGAGAGATTCCTCTACGCCCTTTCCTTTCTCCTTTCGCTGTACTCCTTGTAGTTCAGCAACATAGCAGGCCCTCCCCGCTGCCTAATCTCCTTGAATGACTCCGACCCCGTGATCAGTGGGGAACTTTAGAGTCAAGCACCATGGGGCAATGGCTTCCCTGAACTCAGTAAGGGCCGGTCGGCCCAAAAATGCATTATAAGGTGAATCTATGTCCAAAACAACAAACTGCAACATCCGGACTATCTGGCGTTCTCCAACCCCCAACTCCACTGGTAGTTCCGTCACTCCAGTGGGTATTGTAGCACTTCCATTGAAGCCGTGGACTCGAGATTGGCAAGGTTTTAAGTCCTTCGCTTCCATTTTCATTAAATCATAAGCCCGTTTAAGTAAGATGTTTACAGAGCTCCCACTGTCAACCAGGATCCTCTTCATCCAAGCAGGACCTACCTGGGCAGATATGACCAGTGGGTCGATTGTGGGAGCTTCGACCTTATCAGCGTCTCGGCTTCTAAATATGATATCATCAGACATTGTCTTCTGTTGTTTGGCCGGAGCCCCGTCTTCACAATTACTGCAGCATTTGAAGTCTGCATGCCTGATAGAGCTAGCATACGACTCCATTTCCCTCCAGCTTCTGTATGCTGGGTGGGGACCACCACTTATTGTATTTATAACCAGCCTTCCGCCCGTACGAGCGGTTTCTTCCTGTCTTTCTTGATTTTGCACACGATTTTGATTCGAAGGGCCCGCACCACCAGACTGCGGCGCCCGCACAAACTGATCTAACTTTCTTTCCCTGATCAACTTCTCAATGAGGTCCTGCAAGTGTCGACACTCATTGGTATTGTGGCCGTAACTCTCGTGGAATCTACAAAACTTTCCTGTTTGAACCTGCCTCTCCAACGAGGGTTTCGGAGCCGGCTTCTTATATTGCACAGTGTTGCAAGTTTGTAGGTACACGTTTTCCAACGACGTATTCAACGGCGTGTAATTATCAAACATTGGGGCCCTACGTCATGGGCCTCGGTTCTGATCTCTTTTCTTATCCTGACCATTGTTACCTCTCGGCTGGGTTTGTTTGTTTTGTATATTCAACTGAACTTTTCCGGAATTCTCACCGGACTGTTTAACTGCTACGTTACTTTGTATCCCTTCACTTCTGGGCCTCGCATCGTCTTGCTTCCTAGACTGTTTCGCGTCCTCTTGCCGTAAGAACTGAGCGGCTTTGGAGTAGAAACGGTCCAACGATGCGGGTAATTTCCCAGCTAACCAATTTCCAAACTCAGAATCGGGATCGATCCCTTTGGTTAATGCCATCAAAATCGAGTTATCGTTGGGATTACTAATCTCCACACATGCTGCGTGGAATCTTTCTAAATAACGCCTGAGTGTCTCTCCATGAGCTTGGGTGACACTAGATAGGGTGTTAACGTCTTTAGATCTAGCGACATGCATACGAAACTGTTTGACAAATTTCTTAGCCAGTTGATCGAAAGAAGAGATAGATCTAAGTGGCAACCTTGTAAACCACATTGTTGCGATTCGTCCCAAAGAGATGGGGAAACTTCGGCATTTCACTGCATTATCAGCCCTTGCAGCGCTCATTGACCACTCATATTTCAAAATATGTTGATTGGGGTCACTACTTCCTTCGTACATTGGGAGAGTTGGCATTCTGAATCGCCGAGGGGGATCAGCGTATAATATCTCGTCTGTGAAAGGGGTATGACTACGGGAGATTCCCCCATCGTCATTGGTAAGCCCCTGACTTTCACGAATCATCTGACGTATCATGGTTGAAATATCGGGCATCGTCACATTCTGTGCATGCTGAGCTAAGGTGTGGTCGGGTTCCACAGTGCGAGTTTGGACCAGACGCTGTTGACGGTCCATGTCTCGCCTCCTTGGCTCAGCATTTTCCGGGACGTATGGCTCAGGAGTATGCCCACGTTGCTGATTGTTCGGATTTGACAGATTTCGGGTATCAGCCCTTGTCTCCGCCGCGGTGGTTGCAGTGCGATTGTCCGTGGTATACTATGGAACAGCACCTCCTCGTGATGAGGGCCCGGTCTGGAAGCTGGTTGACGGCCCAACCCTCAATTGTCCTACAGTCAAGGCAGGTTGGTATTCGGTAGCTTGTGTGTGACTCACGTCTAATCAGGGACGGGTAGATCTGCTGTGATAGTCAGATGAGGCAGAACTTTCAGTGGACGAGTGGGAAACATCATCCCTCCTGGTCCTCCTGCGCCTTCGGCGGTTTAATTGGTTGGTCAATTCAGCGTTAGTGCGCAACTGTTCAGTCAATTGTTGCCGACTTTGAGTCAGTTCTTAGAGCAACACTTGGAACTCATGTCTGGTGACTGGTCATGACGGATCTGAGTGAGCAGTGTTGTCTTGATTGGATGGCGGCTGCTGAGTAGGATTCTGTCTATCACGACCTTCTTGATCAGCAGCTGTAGAGGTAGGTATTGTGCTAACCATCTTGAGTGGGGGAGTCCTTTCCTAGACTTTACGCAAATCTGAATAGGATGGAAGGATTCCGGATTAGAGATCTGGATCTTCCTCTTGGATTTATGCAATCCGGTGTCGATGGTAGATCCAAGGAGCAGGAGAAAAACTGGTTTTTCTCAGTGAAAGCACAAAAGTGTTTGTACCAAAAATGGGCACAACACTCTTCGGAAGTTTTTGAAGAGATAAAAGTGAAGAAAATAAACTGAAAATGAAGATTATCTAACAAAAACTCCAATAAACAGAAATGTAAATACGCAGACAAGCAATTTAGAGTTGTTCGGCGTGTTGCCTACGTCCGCTATGAAGTTTTTATGATTTTATTGATTCTCTTTCAATGATTACAAGCGATTACAACGAACAACAACGGATTACAGCTTGGAATTCGAATTTAACAGTAAGAGTAAGATGCAAATCTCGATCCGGTAGAGTCTGGGCGCTTGAGAATCAAAAGATCCTCCTTCTGTAGGATCTGGGGTGCTATTTATAGGCGTAGGAAGCTGAGATTTCGTTCAAACTTCGGGAGACTTGGTCTGGCTCGTGAGGGGGCCCACGCGACCAAAAACGAACACTTACTGCCTCTTCTACTCATCAAGTGCTTCGAATCAATATTTTATAAGGTAGAGTTTTGGCATATTGGATTTTGGATATTTTAATTAGTTGTTCAATCCACCATTTGAGAAGGATTAATAGGATTTCGGGGTTAATGTAACACCCCACAAATTCTAATAATAAATTAAAATACAAAATAAGGGTAAATATGTATTGTACATAAAAGAACAAATAGTAAAATATCATAAATACTGGAATTAGGAGAGAAAACCTATTCTATTACATTTGGAATGTCATTTGTAGTTAGAAACATATATATCTTGTTAAATTTAATAAAACGGGTCAAAATTTGCGAAAACTATAACTAGTGGCATTTTCTTAATTATTAATTTGGATTTAGACCAGATAACCGTAGTTTTCAACAACATATAAGGCTCTAACCTTTACTAATTTTCACTCTAAAGCATAACTGCCAACTCTTTATTATATATGTACAATTCTTCTTCTTCCTTTTTAAAAACTTCTCAAATCTAAATAATACTTATATTCTCTTTAGAAAAAAGTTTCCACATCAAAAATAAAATAAAACATATCTAATTCAAAGATAAAGAGAGAATCAAAATTAAAAATATAAAGAGAGAAGGATGGACGGATCAACCTATCCAGGAGGTATAGGAAAGGAGATTCAAATCAGGTTAGAAGAAAGAAAGCTTTGAAAAGGTGAGTGATTTGATTAGATTATTTATAAATAATAAAATTCCTTTATACTCTACCCGAATAAAAATATGATTTTTGAATTTAAACTAATATTTTCAACTTAGAGTTTATTTGGCTTACAATTTCAACTATAAATCAAAAGGGATAATAATGATGCAAAACCTTAGGTGTTATTTAATAAGATTAATTGTAAAAAAAGGGTAAAAGATAGGCTAGTGAAATTCATCTTAAATTCTATAGAGACAAATCTTTATTTGATAAAGTTGGGTTTGATTTAGATAAATGAAAGAAATCAAATACCCTTTTTGTTTTACCTTGAATTGATTATATAAATAGATTTTGATGCAAATACATTGGTGGTTCGTTGGAAAATTTTATATGAAGTTGCGTGTAAACAAAAGTAGGATCACCACCTAAACACTATTAAGATAAGCCCTTAAGTCTATAATCGAAACCACGAAATGACAAACGAAATAAAAAATATAAAGATTTGGAAAAATCCTAATTAGACATCTGAAACATTAATAAGACATCTGAACTAAGGCTCAGACCTCTGGATTTTAGATAGTGATAATCCAAAAAATAATTAGTGGAATTTCGATTCAATTCCGTCTAAATTCTTTTCTAGACATTTGGAATAAAATTCAGATGTCTAAGAAAGGAAGTCAGACATCTAAATGGCTGGAATTTTTTTTAAAGGAGGATCAAACGTTTGAAGTAAATTTTCAAACATCCAAATTGTTTTAGCAACTCCTTGTTGAATTTGGACCTGTTGCGGGCCAAGTAAGGCAAATCGAGGTACCGGTTCCCACTTTCTTGACCTTTAGGAGTTCACATAGCTTCATAAGTAGGTGTAATAGGAAGTATCAATTCTACACTGGATGACGTACCTAGGTCCACACTTCATGGCAGACGTAACATGGAACTCAATAAGGCGTGCGATGGTAGCACAACAAGAAACTCTTATTGTTATTAGGGCATGCTAGGTCACATGTTAAACATGCTGGAATTGGGGAAAGGAGATGAAGACATCTGTAATAGTAGGGCTATACGGTCGGGTAGTGGCTGGACCTATGTAGGAATCGCTGTAGTGATTTCTTTAGCTTCAAGTTGAGTGATTAAGAGCATAGGACTCGGTTACCATTGAGAAGGTGGCATGAATGCTTCGATAGGCCATGAATCATCAAGGTAATATACTCAGCGCAAGCCCATGCATTATGATGTTCGCTCAATGTATAAATGCGATAAATGTGATTCGTCATTGAGAATGATGACTCAATGTTGATTACGAAGTTATTTATCAGAATCATATACTAGGAATTGACTTAGAGTTATTATTTGTCGGTTGTTCAATCCTTAATTGGAAACCTTCGTAAGTTGTTTATTTATGTATGTGTAATAGGAATTATACCCTATGATTTGTAAAGTAACCAATCCTTTATAAGTGATAAACAAGCATAGATAGATACCCTAGGTTGTGTAGATTATAAATAAAGCTAATTACTTGCGGACACCATACAGTAGAAATAAAATTCATTCACGGGACTTTGTTTGATCCACTCCTTTTCTTCCCTTTTTATACCCATTACAGGAGGACATGCCAGCATGTTATTTA
Organism: Allium fistulosum; assembly: GCA_030737815.1. NCBI lineage: Eukaryota > Viridiplantae > Streptophyta > Magnoliopsida > Asparagales > Amaryllidaceae > Allium > Allium fistulosum. The sequence continues at coordinate 1,282,233,522 of CM060903.1, read as the reverse complement.
GCCAGCACACGGTGCATTAAGGAGGACTAGGTGCCCAGGGTTACATTTCTTATAGTTATTCTCCATGTATTTTATACTATATTATTATATCAGTCGGACTTTATGTCATTACTTGGAGACATCATTGTATGGACAATGTTATGTTGAGGCCATTATCTGATTTGCTAATTTTTAGTATTATACTTTATTTCTTTCTGCTATGAAATCTAAAAATGTAGAATATTTTAAATTTTATATTAGTCTCTATATCATATAATGTTCTAAAACCCCAACGACTAGTACTTCTTAGCATGCCAGAGTTCAAAAGCCACTTTAGGCTCTGAATTGATGCGCCCAAGGGTATGGGTTGTCACAATTAGGGCAAAAAATAAGGATGGAGTTGAGGTCTAGGATTCCCTAGCCTCATTTATATAGTCATATAATCGAGTTATGGGTCTTGTACCCAATTTTGCTCGAAGTAGGTACGTGAATTTATAGCTTGTAAAATTCATATATCTCAAACTATTAATCCAAATTTAGCAAATTTATTTTCGAAACTTATCAGCTCTTAAAGACCTGCGCAATGGTTATAAATACAACGATGGACCAAAAAATCTGCAGTTCCTAACAGAATAGGTAACAAAGCTACTTTGCCACCTACTGCCACTAACTCACCACCCCCCCAAGTTAAGCTGGTACTTGTTGTTGCACCAGGAGCTGTTACGCCAGGTGCTAAAGCATGGGTGTTTTGTATCCATTGAGCAAAGATAGGCTGTAATTGTATAGCGGTATCTGAAAACATATCTTGGGGACGTCCTAAAGCAACCAAGAAATATAGGCCTGCCTGCCATCCACACCAGAATAGATGGAGTTTTCCGAAAAACCCTGCTAGTGGAGGAAGACCCCCTAGGGATAAGAGACATAGGGCTGAAGAGAGAGCCAAAAAAGGATCTTAAAAACACCATCAGATTTTAAAGTAGCCCGGTCTAATTCAAAATTTTTGCCTAATTGTGCGCACCTAGCATATTTTTTCACAGTAGAAGGATCGCTATAATTGACTCCATTGAGTTCGCCACCATAGAACTCAACAATGGAAGTTTCATTTTCCCAGAATGTCAAGAGATCTTGAGTGAAAAGTTTTGCTAAATTTATCCCGTTAGTGTCTATTTTTGTTTTATTCCCCTTCTCTTTCATGGATGAATTATCCCTATTTTCACATCTAGGATTTACATATACAACACATATCACTATCAAGGGGGAATTTGGGAGGATTCACTTTAGAAGCGACTATTCCCTAGATTTCAGTTAGGGCAGACATATGCCAAACATGAATACCCCCGGAAGCCACGGGAATAACACCTGGCATAGAAACCCAATCTTGAGTGAAAAAAATACATAATTCCAATAGGTATGGCCTATGAATTACCTCATATAAATAAAAGGCAGTGTAATAAAGCATTCATTTCATATTGTTTTAATATTGTTTAATATTGTATCAATTGATATATAAATAATAAATGATATATAAATAATAAAGAGCTTCCGGTTAATAGAAACTGAGGAGATTGACTCGGAAACAGATTTTGTTGAGAGCTCCATTGCAGAGTTCAGGCCTAATCATTAATGGAGAAGCTATAGGAACGATGAAACCTGTGACTACCAAATTCACCCTTTAATTAAAAACTCATTTTTATTATTTTAGTATCAACGGTGTCAAATTTGTGGGACCTAACATTCTCTCCTCGCTTTTAAAAGAATTACACCGCACAATCCCCCAAATACAACCCTCAACCAAATCAAAAAAGCATCATCATGGGTTTAATCACAATATATAGGGAAGTATATCAATCATAAACTTACCATCTTTAGTGTAGTACACGACAACCACATAACGTAATAAATCATGGCATAGTAAAATTCATTCACAACAGCGAATGCAATTCTCTACACACATACTATAGAAATGTATACATTTCCATAACCATGCAATCAAACTATAACTTGTAAAAGGTAACACTACATCAAACAAGTGTGAAACAATCTCAGTCATAGATCAACTCCATCATAAGTCACATCATGCATTTAATAATCCAATCATAATTGCCCATACCAAAAGTTCACAACAAAAACTCAGGTTGGTCCAAACATCCGTGCATAAATAAATAAATATTTAGATCAACAGTATAGCTCGTCAAAATAAAACACACATACTCAAGACAACATGGTATCATCATCATACTAGCATGCAATACAAAACACATGTGTGCTAACCCATATACTGACTACACATCCCCATAATATGTGTATTCTCAATACTAGTGATGAACTTCCTCATAGTATCATCCTTAAAAATGGCGTACCATTCATACTTACACCCTTACACCTCCCAATATATCATGTGAACCAACTTATGGTTGTATTCTCAGAAATACATATGCCTACTCATAGTTATATCCTCAAAAAATATATGTCCAATCGTAGCTACATCCTCAAAATAATATGTGCACACTCATGGCTACATCCTCAAAATAATATGGCCATCAACTCATAATGCAGATGCATCAATCCTCGATTCCCTGAACCACAAAAATGGTTGGGAAGTACTGACCCCATATAGACGATCATGAAGTATAGATCCGCACAGACAGTCGGAAGGTATAAACCCCACACAGAAGGCCGAGAAGTATAGACCAAAAATGGTTGAGAAGTATAAAACCCATATGGACGGTCGCGAAGTATAGACCTCACACAAACGATCAAGAATTATAGACCCCGCATAGACGATCTTGTACTAAGCACTCTTGGATATATGATGACACAAATAACCCACATAGATGGTCAATAAATACTCAATGTCATGGCTACACAATGCTCGAATATTTGCCCATGCAAATGGCTAGGGACCGGACTAACACAGATGCCCAAAAATATGAGTACTCATAGATTAACCTGGATACACACATACTACCGATGGTGAGCATCCTCGCTTATCCCATCTTTATGGGTGCACATCAAAGCCTTTGGTTATCAATGGTACATACAGACTATCCACATCGGAACCCACCTTTCCAACCTTCAGATCACATCGAATATCTGATTCCAAAATCCTTCTATAGTAACTTCTTCTTTTGATGATAGGGATCACTCACCTAAAATACCAAAGAGAGGCCTACTAGCCATTGCTAGCGATGAGATATTTACCAAAATAATTTTATTTTCACATCAAAACTTCCATGTTTTCTTCTACTCAAAATTTCTTTGATTCAAAATAACCTTTCTTATTCCGTTTTCTTTTAAAATTAATTTTTGAGAAAGCAATGCTTTATAAAAGTTTCCAAAATGTATAAACATTTTCAAGAATCGAAATAGAAATCATTATTGAAGTTTGTACACTTAAGGAACCTTGTCATTGCTTATATAAAATTGATTTTGAAACATATATTGGATAAACCTCCATATTTTAGTAAAGATGTAATGAACTTCCCATTGTCGCTTTAATTCCTCAATGACACCACCAAGCCTTTCATCACCAAAACTCGGAAATTATTGTTTATCCTTAAGGATCATCATCACATCTCTTAGTCAATCTGAATATCTAGTCTTCCTCAGCTTGGGAAACTCTGTCATCCTACTATGACTAAACTGAATATGTTACTCAACACATAGCTGGTTTCTCCAATGTACACTCCTTTAAAATTCAACATTGGATAAATACCTTATCGCACAATTATCATCCAGTAGAACGCAATATACCCTAACATACAATCATAACAAAGCAATTAAATAATCAATCAAACAATAAAAAAGAACATAGAAAGAAAAGAAATCAGCCAAACAAACAGACAAACAATCCAACAAATAATACAATGTAAATAGAGGAAATTAATTCAAACTGATATGTCATAAACCATGAAGTAAACATGGTCAAACGAAATAGTCAAATTAATATAACTAATAACTTATCAAGCAATAAAACAACACTAACAATCCAACCAAAGCAATTAAATACATGCAAAGAAAACTCTTACCATCATATACGACGAAATGGGTAGCTAACTTCACTTCATATCCTAACTTTCTCACTAGAAAGGAATAATAAGACATCCCAACAACATATCAGAGAAAGTAACATGATAGGCATATAGTTTACATTATCACAATGGACGCTGGGCAAACTATAATATCCTCCACTTTGAGACTTGAAAATAGACGTCGATGATGCTATACTCATCACCATAATCATTTTCAAATGACAAAGTGAGTTCAGTATTTACTTTGCATAAAATTAAGTAAACATAGCAGCTAAATAAGTTTCCATTACATCAATTGGTTTTTACATAATTCATCACAACGTCTTTATTCCTTCTTGTTCCCATGCACGGTTAAATATAATAAGAAATAAATATAGTGTCATGCTTGACATATGAAGATGCCGATATGACACTTAACTATAGTTATAATTCCTGGTGTAACACAGTGGAATTTTAAAAATAAATTTTATTTGCTAGATAAGCCTCCTGCATTGTCTTTGGAGTCTTTATTCGCCTTTCCAACAGATACCCGTCTGACTATAAACATAGCATACTCGAATGAGTAACCATGAGTTTATGGGAAATAATAAAAACATGGATCGGAAATAAAGCCTGATATGAGTAAAACTTTACCCTAAGCAACCATAGCGAGATTACGCCGCTAAAGCACGTAATGGATTTTCCCCTCATTTATCATCACAAAAATTACATCTATCATGTAACAAGCATAACATCATTAGCAGAAGTTTGCATCACATTCAATCCACAAGTATACCATATGCCTATCATCCAATTATGAACCAAGTCATATTTATATTTTACGACTCAAATTAAGTATACCCTATACTTAATGCTCAATTAAAACCATATTATGTAATAATCAATCATCCATACAAACATCAACTAATCTCTTGGTTAGGTGTCAAACTTTAAGTTATCATTAACTTATTTTAATGGTTACCTCCCTAGGCTCGTCTATCACTAATTTATCTTCTTCTCGAACAATGTTACCTAATGGAATAGCCACTCATTCCACCGTGGAAGCTACCCTAATTTGAGCCACCCTAACTCTCCTAGGAGGTTGAATGTAAGCACCCTAAATACATTCCAACAAGTGTCCTTACTGAACGTTAATAGCTCCTCTTAGTCCTAAAACCCTTTCATTTCACATTGTCGACTTATTTATAACATCACTCAAATGTTTTGACACCTTGCCATAACTCACTTAAGAGTTTAAATATTTTTGGATTGAACCTTATTTTGGCACCCTACCGTATGCCATTGAACTTTAGACTTAATAGTCTTGGCACCTTGTCATCCAATAACCCTATGAGCCGATATATCTTTATGATCCTAGTTTAACCATTTTCTGTCATTTATTTGTTGTGTACCTTGCACATTCTTTAGGTAAAATATCTTTATATTTGATTTAACCCTATCAATTTTTAGCTTCTCCAAGCCTCTTCCATTTCAAAATAAGTTAACTTTAACTTATAAATTTCATTTATTATTTCATCACTTTGAAATAGTCAATTAACACTTGAAACATATCTTCCAAAGTGCACTAAGTATTTTCTTTACTTAGAAAATTATAGCTTACCAAGCCATCACATATTGGCTGTTGTAGGGAGCCTAGCTATCGTAAGCCGACTTACATATAAGCATCGGAAGTTAAGCCTAGCGATCCCCAGTTGACTTCTTCATAAGCTATCACATATTGATCTTTCTTAGCTATCGCAAGTTGAACCTCAACTAATTGTCGTAGGTTGATAATTTCATTAGTTATCATAAGTTAAGCTCTTATGAGTTGGCGTAAGTTGATAACTCCACTAGCTATCGCACGTTGATCCCTAAGTAGTTATCACAAATCGACATTTCCTTAAGCTATCGCAAGTTGAACCCTTATGGGTTATCGCAGGTTAAACAACAACAATTATAGTAGGTTGAGTCCTTAGAAACTATCGCATGTTGATAGATCAAGTACCATCATAGGTTGACACTATATATCATATTCCATGTTGATATATGAAGAGCTATCGCAGGTTGACATTATATATGCTATCGCATGTTGATAGATCAAGTGCTATGGCAGGTTGACATTATATGTGCTATGCCAGCTTGAGATGACAAATCTGTAATTAACTTGAAAACTATTTTATTATCATTCAAAGAAATTACTTTATACCAAATCTCATTTTGTATCAAATTCTCATTGGTCTATACAAGATTTGTAGTTTTCTTTTTAGAATGTGTTAATTACATGCTCATTTAATTAATCAATTATCTCTTAATAATTTAACTCTTTCCTTTACCAAATAATTTATATAAAATTGACAGCTAATGGGAAAATTTCAAAAAATCCACCCAAAATCTAATTTATCATATTTTATCCCATATTTAAATTTTAGATCAAAATAATTATATTTAATAATTGATTTATCTAAAATTAAGTATTTTGTCAACTTAGAAAATTCACACTAATTCTGATTTATTTCCAAAAATTATGGAATTAAAGCTCACCTTCATTTTATTATTATAATCACCATATTAAATTCTCATAGCATCCGTATATGATTAAGACATGTTTTACCCTAAAACATGACTAAATTATTTTAATTCAAGTTTCAAAACACATTCAAAACAATGTTTAGTCATCTAAACATATTTATCATCATCAAAATTATCCATTCAAAATCAAATCTTTATACAAATGATTTAAGAAGAGTTTTATGGAAAAATTTACTCACCTTAGCTTTGAAAAACTTGATTTAGACTTCTTTCCTCTTAGAAATGAAAGCTTGAATCTCCTAGCTTTTGTTTTCCCCTTCCCTTGCTTAGAAAATATGGTGGCTGACCTTGTGATGGTTTAGGGGGTTTTGTTTTAGAAAATGAAATAAAGTAGGATGAGGAGAATATGGCCAAGGAAAGTATGTTAGTGCTTTTGGCTTGGGCTAATATCCATGCTTGCCTAATCTCATCAATATAATTCCCTTATACAAAATTCCTTTCCTTCCAAAAACTTAATTATTTATTCTCATTAACAAGGCCAATTTTAATTGTCTAGTTACCCTTATTCCATCTAATTGACTTTTAAACTATCCTACACTTAATTAATCAAATATCCCTAAGGCAATTCTTTCAATTATTTTGTTTATCATTTTAATACTTTCTTCTTATTATTAGTTTAATTTAATTTTCCATATTATGGCACTCTAAAATAAGGGGTGTTGCACAAAATAAAAACCATTTCACTCGGTCATCTCGCATCACATGCCACTCACCGGTCTTATAGTTCTTAAAACGTCCTTTGATAAAATATCTTTTCCATAAAATAATTTTTAACAAACAGCTCTAAAGTTTATTATTCAACTCAAATATTTTACACTTTTAACTGTTCATTTTCGAATCAAATCATTCTCAACTTTATAAAATATTTTCCCAAAGTATTTTAAAACTAGATATTTTCCAATACATCATTTCTCAACAAAAATATTTTCAATAAAGCACCCTTTTATCAAATTAGGTATTTACCTTTACCTAAAAATGATTTCCTTTCAAACATGGTTTATCAAAAAATCCTTTAAGTAAAAGCACTTACAACCAAAATTAATTTCAAATTAAAAGTTTCCAAACTAGAAGGTATTCTTTTTGAATAAAACATTTTCTTACATGAAAATGTTTTGCACATACGTTACTCAATAAGTCTTCCATAAATCAGAATATTTCTAAAAATATTTTCAAATATTTTCTTCCATAAAATATTTCCTTAAAGTATTTTTCCAACTGGAATTAAATATTTTCTATTATAGTAGTTTCTCCCATAAATATCTTTTAAATAAGTACTCTACGAATCTTACAATATTTATTGTAAAATACTCCTCGACAAAACATTTCTAAGTCATACTATTATTATCAAAATACCATTCATAATGTGTTTTTATTTTCAAACAAAATTTTTAAACCAAAAATAATTTAGTTAAAATGTTTCCACCAAAAATATATCTCCAAAGATGACAAAGTAAATTAATTTTCTAATCAAAGTACTTTATACCAAAATGTCCTTCCATAAAATATTTTTTCAATAATAATTTTTGTTCTTACCATACTAAAATATCTTCATTAAGTATTTTATTTCTCAAATTAAATGCTTTACTTTCACCCATGTAAAACTTTCAGTAAATTGTTTGAAGCCCAATAACATACATTTTTCCCTTTTAGTAAAATACCTTTAAAATCAAAAATGTATATTTAATATAATTTTTCAGTTAAAATAATTTTCAAATAAAACTTCACAATATATAATAAAAATAATAATTCCATTCATTATGGTTGGTTTTAATCATAATTTAATATCATGCGTGTGTCACATGGGTTATAACCAGCACTTAACCCTTTCTATAAGTGCTCATCCTACCCCCACTCCTATTTATCTCCTTCACAAAATGACACCATAAATAAACATCATTTAAGGTGAGGTAATGGTGGCTACATATACAACCCATACACACAAATTATACAATCGGTAAGAAGAACAATCCCCCATTCAATATAATTTAAAAAAAAACTCTACTTCGGAGAGTAGAGCCATGAAATTCGGTTGCCCACCACACCGGTCTCTAATTTAAGCTAGCCCAACTTGGAGCTTCAATCCCTCACCCTTTTTATTCGGTTTATCAAGGAATAACCACTCCAAGACTTAAGGGAAACATAGCTCAGTTTGCTAGGACTCAAACCCACGACCTCAAGGAACTTTGTTCCAAAGTCGCTAAGTAGCCCTGACCAACCAAGCTATGCTCACGGACTCATTCAATATTTTACCAACCTAAGGTGTGAATTAACATACCCTAATTGGTAAAACCTACCCAAGACTAAGGGAATGGCTAAATCGAAGCTCTGATACTAAGTGTGACGCCTTACAATTTTTAACGTCTAAAGTCGATTACAAATGCCATCAAAACCCACTTGCAAATAATTTCAGATACTAAAAATAGTGGATTGTTGGTTATATAATTTAAAAATCCAAAACTATAAAAATGAAAGGAACACCTTATAGCGAAATTAAACAATGATATACATATACCTCATCATATGGGTTTTTAATGAGTACAGAGTTGGATCATCACTTTCCTTCCATTTTAATTAGTTTTCAACCTACAAATATTATCCAAGGTTGTCCGGACTTATTTCCTTTTTCTTATGTTTTAGTATTTCCTTTGATCTTCCCAGAAAGGAGGAAGTTTTTTTTATTATGTATGAGACTTTAATCTCTTCATGCATATTCATATTATGCTGATTAATTTGGTTTAGGATGTGCATAATATCATCGAATTGCTCTACTACTAGCCTATCATTAGTCATTTTGTAATTAGAAAAATCTGTTGCTAAAAATTTCTAACTTGTGGTGTCCTCTATTAGATTTTTGGCCTCTAGTGCATCTCAGACATCTTTTGCAGTCGGTTTGTTATAGTATATATGAAACATCATATTTTTTTTGAAACTGGGTACTTATATTTACAAAGTAGGCGGCACACAAGTCCGCAAGAATCATGGTAACACATAGTTTAATATGCCAGAGGCAGGGATCGAACTGCCGACCTTGTCGTCAACAGCCTGGTGTTTTTACCACTGCACCAAGGCCTCAGACAGCATATTTGTCATTGCACTACATATGTACCCCTTGCAAATGTATTCATCATGCTCCTAATTTAGCCTTGCTCTTGTATACGAAATTGTTTCATTCTCCGCCTCTTTTGATTTTGGTATGGTCAACACGTATACAACTTTCAATCCAACTAATAAAAAAATGCTTTTTCTTCCAGCAGTATGAAATTAATGCCATTAAATCATTCAATTTGGTGAAATTAGAATCAAAATCCTTCAAACTATGCAGTGCCATTATTTAAATGACATCTTATGGTTGTTAGATAAATATTATGGATTCTGGTAAAACGGCACCATAGCAGTAGTAATGAAATATATAGAGATCGCTCCAAGGTACATTGATACTTTCCTCAAGATGTTATTGTCATCTCCACTCATTTAAGTAAATGAATGGGTGTTTAGAGTTGCAAAAATAATCTTTTGAGATACCAAGGGGCCTAGAATTGATTCTCTCCAATCGATTGTAGTTGCATTACTGAGACCGATTCAAACTACCGCATGGATGACTATAGTGACAAGAGTTTTCAATTTATGATATGCAGTATCACAAACTCGATATTTGTTTTTACAAAGTGAAAAACAGAGCTGAGTGGAGGAGAATGAGAGAGAGGTGTTCATATTTTTCTAGTAATTTCTGAGAAGAAGTACCAACTTTATATAAGCACCTGACTTTACGTAAGCATGAAGGGAAGAGTCCATTCGTGAATATAGGCATCCATTTGAAGAGAAGCGTCCATTCAGTAAGCAGTCTGGCCATTGGCCCAATAGGCAATTTTTCCATCGTATTTTTATTTTCATAACTCTTAAATTTCTCACCATTTTGTGAGAAATGCGGATTAAGGATCTTAAGGCTAGAATAAACACTAGAGAGGGGGTGAATAGTGTTTTAAGGAATTACTAATTCCTTTTGAGTTTATCTTAATTTAAACACTAATATATGCAATATTCAGACACAGATATGATCACAGAATCAGACACAGATGCAAATATAAAGTAAAAGCAATAAAGGAAAGAATACATCGGATTTTATACTGGTTCGGAGTTACCCTACATCCAGTCCCGCAACACAAGTACGGATTTCCTTTCAAAATCAATTCTTACAAATACACCCTCGATTTCAAGGCCACGAGGTACACCGCTCCAGATTCACAATCCTCTGGGTAGAGGTACTTGATTTTACGGGCAACAAGTTCACCCGATTGATTTTCCAGGCTACAATCACACCTTTTCTCGCTCGATTGAATACAAAGAAATTTATAACTCTGAATAGCACTGGGATCTTGTTGAGATAGTGATAGAGAATCAAACCAAAGATGATCTAGTTAGATTCAATGGTGATTTCGGCAAAGTAATGGTTAAAATGTATATAAAGAAATGTGGAAGAAGAAGAGGAGTGAAATCAAAAAAATATGATTATAAATTTGTTTAAAACAGCCTCTATTTATAGTAGAACAACAACCATGTCCATTCATGAAAGGATATGACGAATAGACACTTCCTTTGAAATTCAAACTTTTGAAATAAACTGTCACCTTGTCGACAAGGGGTACTTGAGGTCGTCGACAGGCCTAAGTTATTTTTGGTAATTTGTTTTTATTTGAAAATAACTTCTATCTTGTATTAAAACTATTTTAAACTTTATACTACAGTTAAAATACATAAATAAGTATAGAGAATAATATTTTGATATATATAAAATTTTACTATAATTTTATATTTAAATCTAAGTATAAATATTAAAAGTTAAATATATTATAATTAAAAGATAGTTTAAAACTAAGGATAATTTGATATTGAAAATAAAGATTATTTTGAGGCTAAAAGTATTTTCAAACCAAGATATATGTTTTGATTTAAAAAAAAGGAAGATTTTGAAAACAAGATATAATTTTGTAAAACATTTGAATAAAAGTTAGTAGATACAAAACAATGTTCCACTAGATTTTCCGTAGGTTCCATCCTACTTAGGGTTCCATCCCATTAACGGACTCGAAGTGGATTCCATTCCACGAATAAAATGGATTTTAAGATGTCAGTGCTTTTCTAGGAGTTTTAACAAAATTCCTAACTAAACTACTTATATTGAAATCTTGAACTCTTGATAATCTTGATACTCACGAGTCTTGAATCTTGATATCTTCGATCTTGAGTTCATCAGTTCTTGAATCTCTATACTGCATAGTCTTCATTCTTTGTGCCTGCATGTTTATATTCTGCATATACATACATATCTAAACAATAATGTTAGTATTTATATTTTATAATCTTATTCTAAGGTTGTTGTCATCAAAACCAACTTCTCAAGGACTAACACATTTTACTGTTCAAATTTCAAATTTATTCTGGGCTTATTATAGGCATAAAACTAGCCCATTTAGATAAGAAATATTTATCCAGAAAATATTTTTGGACCCAACCCAAACCTAATCTGGCACGCCTCGGCTCGGCCTGTTGATCAAACGGCGACGATGACGCTTGCATGTGTTAACATGTGTAGCCTCTCACTTTAACCCAAGAGAAAACATTTGAGTGCCCAAAGGGAACAACCATTCTCTTGTAAATCTTATATTTAAAAAAATATAGTTTATATTATTTTGTGATACGAGACTATTCAATACTCTCCCTCTTCTCTTTCTCTCTTCTCCACCAAAGTAAAAGATACTCACATAAAGTTTATTAAAATTTATACTAGCAATCCTTCACCAAATTTTAATAAACTTCCCTTTACACATGTTGCAGGAAAACTCAAGCATAAGTATAGAAGTCTTGTGGACTTGAATTTATACATAGTGATAAACTACCAAAGCATGTTAGGATGGACAGTTGGCTAAGCATTGAACCATCAAACCTATGTGATGTATCAGATGTGTCTCATACACTTGTTTTTTTTCCTTCAAATAGTTTAGAAGCCAATGCATGGATTAGCCTTATGTATGTATCTTGGTTTCTTGAAATGCCCTTAGAGAATAAGCCACAGTTTTGCAGAAGGCGACACTACCTTCATGCATCCATATTGATAGGTTTATCAGAAGTACCCTATAATTATACACTTCAATAATAATTTTTTTGTAAACCTATTAAGTACTAAGCAATACATCCTCTACCATATCCAATCACTTTTCTTGGAATGGAATATAATATTAGTTGTTCAAACTAATAATATAGTGCTTCCAATCGCATCGTATGATGTACTTTTATTCACTGAACTCAAGGTAATGAATTTCATTATGTTGAGTTGAATTTCCATCATACGCGATTTTTTATATTGGCTTTAAATCCATTCCCTTTGACGTTTTCAACACCAAGTCTCTTGCAAGTCCTTTTGTAAATAGATCTGCCAAGTCTTGATTAGATCTCATGAAATCTATGGTAATTACCTCATTAGTGAGCAGCTATCTTACTGCATTGTGACTTAGGCCAATATGTCTAGATTCGTCATTATATTCCTGGTTATATGCTCATGGTCATGTTGTTTGACTATCACAATGCACATATATCGGAGGCATTGGTTTTAGCCATATAAGAATATTTAATAGTAGATTCCTTAGCCACTCCACTTTTATTTCGCAAGAAGTCAATTCTATAAAATTCAACAGCCATGGTAGAATCAACAATACATGTTTGTTTCTTTGAGGTCCGTGATATCGCTCCCACACTTAGAGTGAATATTCACCCGCTAGTTGATTTGTTATTTTCCTCTCTTCTGGTGTTCCACTTAACATCTGCATATCCTTTTACTAAACTTGGATACCCACTGTACAAAATACCATAGTTTACGGTTCCTTTTAAGTATTTTAAAATCCTTCGTACAACTATCCAATGCATATGGCTATGGTTATTGGTGTGTATACTCATTTGGCCACCAACGTAGGAGATATCAAGTCTAGTGCATGTCATGGCGTACATTGGACTCCAAATAACATTAGCATATTCTAGTTGATCACCAATCTACCAATATTAGAATATAATCACATATTTAGGTCACAAGTTGTAGTTACATCTTTGCTGTCAAATTGATGGAACCATTTTAGGATCTTTTTAATATAAAGAGATTGGGTAAGGACTAGTAGTTCAGTTGTTTTTATGATTCGTATTCCTGGAATCACTTCACCTTCTCCTTATCCTTCAGGTCAAATCATAAAGATAAAAATCTTTTCGTTTCTTCAATACCTGAGGCGTCAATCTCAAATATCAACATAAAGGCATGTTATAACTCCTTTACCAGCATGGAATTTGCTATAAACACATTTGCCTGATTCAAAAATTCTAAAACAATTTGATACTATGGTTTTATCAAATTTTTCAGGTTATTGTTTTGGTGCTTATTTAAGACCGTAAAGTGACTTAATAAGCTTTAATACTTTACATTCTTGTCCAGGCATCACAAAACCTTCTGGTTGTATCATATACATTTATTCTTCGAGTTCTCCATTTAAGAATGCAGTCCTAACATCCATTTCATAAATTTCAAAATTTATGAATAAATACTAATGTAAATTATGTCCTAAGTGTTGAAATTCTCCCTAACCCATTTCATTGTTTATAGCTTCTTTCCAAAAGGATGGATCTTTAGAATTTATTGCCTATTATATGTTAAAAATGTAGGAAGTGGACCAACCCGTAAAAGAGTTAAAGGATAAATTTCAAATTTTTTTTGGATCTATTGGGCCTATGAAGTTTAAAACAATTTTAGATCCAATCTGAAAGGTATTTTAAATAAAATCCTTTATTATATTTGATTGGTTTGAAAAAGTTTGAATTTGATATTTATATAAATTAGAATATATCAAATATACTCTTATATATGTATTTTGTGTGACTATTTCTTGCCAAATTTAATTTACAGAAGGAAACCATTCATTTCCTTCTCTTAGCTTATTCAATTAACGAGGGGATGTATGGTTTTAATTATAGAGAGAAAACTTTACATTTCTTTCCCTTTAATTAATTGAATTGTTTATTAAATGATATTAATGATATTTACTTAAGTTGGAGCACATCAAATATACTCTTATATATATATGTGGAAATTAGCCACAAGGGCCTCTTTAGCAAGTGAAATTAATTTCTAGAACACACAACTAAAATAATTACTTTTAAGGACAATACGCAAAATAATTAGTTTCTAGGGCCTAAAAACCTATGAAATTATGTCCTTGAAAGTAATTGGACAGCTGACTTTGTCCTCGAAAATAATTATTCTGCTGACTTTGGCCTTGAAAGTAATTATTTCATATGTGTGTCCTAGAAATTAATTGGACTGCAAAGTTTGTCCTTCTGGTGAAATGCCTCTATATATATATATATTTGTGTGACATTGTTACTTGTTAAATTTAATTTAGATAAGAAAACATTTCATTTTCTTCTCTTAACTTATTCAATTAATGGGGGATGTATGGTTTTAATTAGAGAGAGAAAAATTTTCATTTCTTTCCCTTTAATTAAATCGAATAATTTATAAAATGACATTAATGACCAAAATTATACTTAGTATAAGTTGTGAGTATATCCAAATATACTCTAGTGAAAATTGTGTAAGTGCAACATATCATATTACGTACATAATTAATGTGTACGTGTGGTGTGCTGAGATTTACACCACAACGAACACATTTTCTATTTATATATGCATTGGCCAATTAAAACATTGTTTAAAATTATGTTTATGTATACACACACATATGTTTAAACATATTTCAAATATTTGTGTATTGTTAATGAATCCTTTAAAATATCTAAATAACTAAACCAAGTAAACCATTATGAGTTCAAATGTTATTATTGAACATGTAGTGATTTGATTTAGCAAAATAATTTGAAAATAGATCTAAATTTTGAATTCGAATATATATTTTATAAGCAATAATTTGCCAAAAGTGTATTTTATTTAATAACAATATTATGTTGATTTATGTTCATTTATACGTCAATACAATTCTCCTTTATTATTATTATGTATAGATTTAAAATATGTAAATTTGATTTTAAAATTCTTTTATGAAACCCTTTGTTGTAAATTATTTTAACACACACACACACATGTGAAAGTCTATAGGACCGTGTAATATGGATATATGATAATACAGAGTATAGAGATGATAGTAATACTGTAAATAGTGTGGAATATAAAAGGAGTATAGTAAAATGACACCAGAGATTTTTATACTGGTTCGGAGCACCGTCCTACGTCCAGTCCCAGACTCCTTCTGGAATTAACCAACTAACAATACCCTCACTTAACCCGGAGGAATAGGTTTATACAACCCTTGAGCAGCCGAACAAGGACCTGAGCAGCAGAACAGGATTTTGCCTCAGTAACAGAAGAGGTCTTTACTTAACCCGAGCAGCAGAACAGATCAATAATAAATACAAATTAGTTTCTGACTTCTTGTGTTCTTAATAACATTAATGATTCAATGATGTACAAAAACTTCCTATAATCTAATCCTCAAATTTGTGAATGTGAATAAGGATTGAAGGAAGAATATGATAGCCTTATAAAGCAAAAAGAATATTAGAGAGTAAGATCAAAAAGCAATAATTTAATTGATGATTTTGATGTAGAACTAACGTGTTTATATAGTTGTCTAAGAGTTATAACCATTCACGAATAGTTCTCATCAAAAGAAGCATCTATTTAGAAGAAATATGGATTGAGACTCTTCATCAAAGGAGATGTCTTTTCAGGAAAAAATGACAGTTGGAATAGAGGAGTCAACTGGTCAAAATATACCAGCCAACTGGTCGAAGAAGGTGTGTGCACGTTTATGTGCATGTTTGCATATATATGAGAAAACTGCTGAACCGGTCGACTGGTTTAAATGCACCAGTCGACTGCTCTGGCTGTTTGAGCATATATATGCTTATTTTCCAACTTATTTAAAATTACGATGAAGGTGGATAATTTCTTGATGTTTGTGAGAAATTTTGAGGATAGGTTTTAACAAAAATAACTACTCTACAAACACAATATATATGTACTAACACATTTATACAATGTGGCCTTGAGATCTCCAAAGTGTTAGCATATCTCCTTCGGTTAGTAGTTGCATCTTCTTTGCTTCTTCTTGTTAATTATTGTACGTTGTCATGAATCAAAATCCATGATTCAACATTTTCCCCCTTTTTGATTGATGACAACCTGTATAAGAAGAATATATATGTCGTAGCAAAAGAATATAAACTCCCCCTGAATTTATTATACCTCCTTAATAAATGGCTATCGTTTTCCTACAAATAAAATGTTAGTCCACTTATGTCTCTCCCCCTTTGTCATCGACAAAAAGGAAAAATAGATGCATTGCATAACCAGGTAGTATATATAAAATATGAAATATGAACAAAACTAGGTAGCAGTAGTAGCAGTTGTCATAGAGAGACTAGTTATACAAGTCTCTTAAAATAGTAAAGCAGTGAATAATATTCAAAAACCAACACTGG
The DNA here is from genome assembly GCA_030737815.1 of Allium fistulosum. Taxonomy (NCBI): domain Eukaryota; kingdom Viridiplantae; phylum Streptophyta; class Magnoliopsida; order Asparagales; family Amaryllidaceae; genus Allium; species Allium fistulosum. The sequence continues at coordinate 1,282,216,411 of CM060903.1, read as the reverse complement.
AGATAACCATGAATGATTAGTCGGAATCTGTTTGCTCATCGTCTCCTTCCTCCTCTTCTTCTTGAATGTCTTTCCCTTTGCTTTTGTGTTGTGGTTTAGAAGGAGGTCCGCCAATACTTGGAGAAGAACTAGTAGCTTCATCTGAAGTGCTCCATGTGAATTGAGGTGCAGGACGTTTTCCCGGATCTTGAGTAGTATGAGGACTTGATGAAGAGCATGAGATTGCATCCCATAATTTGACAAAGAATGATTTTACCTTATCGAATTTCTTATCTATCTTAGCATCCATTCTTTTCAAACGAGCTTCTAGAAGGAATTGATTCCGAGCAACTATATCCATTGATTCTTTTGTTGAGAGAGTTGCAGAGGGAATGCGAACATCGCTTGGCCTTGAAGATTGAGAAGGAGCAGCTGGTGGTTGTTGAGGCTGTCCTGATTGTGCATGTGCAAGCCAATCTGTATAGGGCATAATGCGAAGAGTGGGAGGAGGCAACTTCATGAGCTTTATAGTCTTTGCATTAAGAATCCCGACGGTAAAAATTTCGGAATCTGGTTCCGGGATGTCACAATGTTTAAGTAAAGGCATTATGTACACAACATAGAAAATACGTTTCATAGCACCTTGATTGAAGCTGAGTAACTCGTCTACTATGAGTTGAATCCAATTAATATCTTTACCATCATATATAGCATACAAAGCACGAAAATTTTCTTGATAAACCTGATCAAAAGTGCCGGTTCGTTGAAGAATAGATCGCATCATTACCCGATGAAGTAATCTGGCGGTGGGACGAAGACCAATCGACTTTGTACCGTCTGAATTATCTTCTATAAAACGGTGACTGACTTCATTTCGGGTATGGACTACACAATCAACTTCTTAAAGATTTATCCCATCCGTTGGTGTGTCAAGAATATGACCAATACGATCAATTGGGAGAAATACCTTCTTGCCACATACTAAGCTCCAAATGCAATTATCTCGGTTACCTCTTGGATCTTGATGACCCAAATTCAAGTTAGCCAGAAAAAGTTTAACCATGATGTGATTTATTGGAAGCTTGTTCTTTTCATAGTCGAGTAGAGATTCTAATTTGCCCTGCCTAGTAATGTTGAGAAGACCGTAGGCTGAGAAATCCGGGAAAACAACAAAGGAGCTCTCTAGAATTGGAACATTTTTCAATTTCCTCCATCGTTGTATGGTAGTAGCATCGTACAACCACTGAGCAATGTATGAATCAATGGGTTCTTGAGTGGAAGAGGATGAAGTTTTTGATTTTTTTTGTTTTGGGAGGTGCCATTATAGTGTAATTTGAAAATAGTTGAAGGGGTGGTAGGGTTTTGAAATTTTAAAAATGAAGAGGAATGAATCGGTTATGAGGAGTTGCAGTTGAGGTGGCAAAAAACTATTTGATGGTAGGGTGAAAAAAAATGGGTCGGGTTGCAGAAAATTTTAACCATGAAGTCCAGCAGTCGACTGGTGAGTGATATCCAGTCGACTGTTTAAGCAATCCTGAGAAGAACTTAGGTAAACCAGTCGACTGGTGAAACTTAGTCGACTGGATAAGGAAACCAGAGAGCAAATAATGTTAAGGCAGTCAACTCCTGGAACAATTTTTGTACAGAGAGTCTGTGACTTGTAAAAATATATATATCTAAATTTTGTACTAATATGTATATAAAATAGGAGATTTTCATACATAATAACAGTATGTCCAACACTCATTTCATCTTTGGTTGAGATTTTTGATCATTAGGAAATATATATTATTTGAAACAAAGAATTATAATGAAACAAAATATTTAAAACATAAATTAGGAACAAAAACAAATAAAGTAAGAAATCATTTGGGAGATTTCTTTGGAGTCTTCCTTTGAGACTTCTTTGGAGTTGTCTTCGGTGTGGTTTCCTCTCCTGGTTCTATTTTGGTGTTCTCAATATATGGTTGGAGAGGAGACCAAATGTTATTCCGAGACGAATAATTTGGAGAGACTGGAGGAGGTTGAGGACTCGGTTCCCATGGATTATAATGAGAGGAAGACGGTTGAGAAGTATGAGGATGAAAAGATGTTGGTTGATGTACGTTAGATGTAGAACAACCACAAATTTTCGATCCGATATCTGCAAGAAATTGAAGACGTCTTGAATTTGTTTTCTGCTCGTAATACATTTCACGGTTAAGTTCAACTAGTTACCTTTGATAGTGATGCATATCATCTATCTTTTGTTTAGTATCCGGGGCACCAAAGAACAAAAACCGCCTAGACTTCTTCTTTTCCGGAGTATATCCGGTATGATTTCTAGTAGTTGGAGTGGGTAAATGAGAATCAGAGGAATCATATGCAGAAGATGGTGTTGAAAAATCTTCTCATGATGGTTCATCAGAAGAGTTGTGGTTAGAAGCCATAAGAATGATAATATTTGCCAAGAAGAGTTCTAGAGTCATTGTTTTGAAATAACTGAAAGAAGGCTGTAAATTTGTTTGCAAAAGAGAATGTGAGGATAATATACAAAAAGCGATTATATATATAGGGGAAAACTTCAGAAAGTATAGATGGTTAGAAAAGTTTAAAAGTTTTCTACCAGAAGAAAAGGAGTGATGGGGAGAAAATAAAGGAAACAAGTAGTTAAAAAAATAACTAAAAAATGTTATAAAACAGAAAACGTAAGCAGGCAAGAAATACTCATAGCTTAGTTGGTAAGTATATCTTTAAGACAGACGATACCAAGTTCTCGTCTAAATTTAATAAACGAATTTTCATTTAAAGGTTTAGTAAAAATATCAACCAATTGATTTTCTATAGGAACAAAATCTAAATCTATTAAATTCTTTTCAATACAATCACGAAGAAAATGGTGACGAATGTCAATATGTTTTGTTCGTGAATGATTAACTGGATTTTTGGATAAATTTATAGCACTGGAGTTATCACAATATATTGTTGATTTAGATAGGTCGAAACTAAAATCTTTAAGTGTTTGTTGCATATATATGACTTGAGCACATGCTAAAGCTGCAGATATGTATTTTGCTTCACAAGTAGACAGTGAAACACAATTTTGTTTTTTACTAAACCAAGATACAAGAGACCATCCAATAAAATGACAAGTCCCACTTGTACTTTTTCTATCCGTTCGACTTCCTCCAAAATCAGCATCGCTATAGGATACTAATTCGAAAGGACATTCTTTAGGATAAAAGAGTCCAAAGTTCTTGGTTTTACTAAGATACCGTAAAATTCGTTTCACTGCTCTCATATGTGATTCTTTCGGATCTGCTTGAAATCGTGCACATAAACAAACGCTCATCATTATATCTGGTCTACTAGTAGTTAAATAAAGTAATGATCCAATCATGCTTCGATATAATTTTTGGTCAATGCTTTTGCCATTCTCATCTTTTTCTAGATGTATTGTTGTACTCATGGGAGTTGGTTTGGCAGAAGTATTTTCCATACCAAAACGTTTGATTAAATTATTAGAATATTTTTCTTGATTTAAAAAAATACCATTGTCAAGTTGTTTAATTTGTAAAACAAGAAAATAATTTAATTCACCCATATGCGACATTTCAAATTCTTTGGTCATTATGTTTGAAAATTCTTTACATAGTTTTTCATTAGTAGACCCGAAAATAATGTCATCAACATATATTTGAATAACTAAAATATCCTTTTTATTTCTTTTAATAAAAAGAGTTTGATCAACCTTCCCAATTTCAAAACCAGAATTTATAAGATAACTTTTGAGACGATCATACCAGGCACGAGGTGCTTGTTTAAGACCGTACAAGGCTTTCTTTAACTTATAAACATGGTCTGGAAATTGTTCATGTATAAATAGAGGAGGTTGTTCAACATAAACATTTTCTTTTATAAAACCATTTAAAAATGCACTTTTAACATCCATTTGATAAAGTTTAAAATTATGAAAGCATGCATAGGCCAATAAGATACATATTGCTTCTAATCTAGCGACTAGAGCAAACGTTTCTTCATAGTCAATTCCCTCTTCTTGATTATATCCCTGTGCAACTAATCTAGCTTTATTTCTAGTGATATTTCCAAGTTCATCTGCTTTATTTTTGAAGACCCATTTTGTACTAATGACTGATTGATCACTAGGCCTTGGAACTAAATCCCAAACGTCATTTCTTTCGAATTGGTTTAGTTCTTCTTGCATAGAGATAATCCAATAATCATCTGTAGAGGCTTCTTTAATATTTTTAGGTTCAAATGAAGAGAGAAAAGCTACATGACCCATTTGATTCAATTGATTTCTTGTTCTAACATTTGAATTAATTTCTCCAATCACGTTTTGAACAGGATGATCCCATAAAATTCGAGGTGGAGATCTTATTTCTGTTTGAACAGGATTATCAATTTGATTTTCATTATGAACAGTATTTTCAAAATTCTCAAAATTTGTAGTTTCAGTATTTGTGATATTTTCAGAAAATTCTTCATCATCTTTTATACTTGGTTTAGTAATAAAATTTTCATCAAAAGTTACATGTAATGTTTCTTCAATAATTTTTGATCTTTTATTAAAAATTCGATATGCTTTGTTTTGATCTGAATATCCAATAAAGATTCCTTCATCAGATTTTGGATCAAATTTGCCAAGCTGATCTTTAGTATTTAAGATAAAACATTTGGAACCAAACACTTTAAAATACGAAATATTTGGTTTTCTGCCATAGAACAATTCATAAGAAGTATTCTTGGTTAGTGGTCTAATAGAAACACGATTCAATACATAACAGGCTGTTGCAACTGCTTCTGCCCAGAAATGTTTTGGTAGCGTACTTCCATTTAACAAAGTTCTTGCACATTCTTGTAAAGTTCTATTTTTTCGTTCTACTACTCCATTTTGTTGAGGAGTTTGAGGAAAAGAAAAATTATGGATTATTCCTTTCTTTTTACAAAAATGTTCAAAAGCTTCGTTTTCAAACTCACCACCATGATCACTTCTAATATTTTTTATTTTTAAATCCTTGAAATTTTGTATTCTTTTGACAAAAGTTTTGAAATGCTCAAAAGTATCACTTTTGTTTTTCATAAAAATAGTCCAAGTATATCTAGAAAAATCATCAACAATTACAAACGCATACTTACTATGATTTATGGATTGTACTTGAGTTGGTCCAAATAAATCCATGTGTAGTAATTCTAGTGGTTGTACTGTTGAAATAACCTTTTTAGATTTAAAAGATGACTTAGTTAATTTTCCTAATTGACAAGCATCACAAATATGATTTACTTTAAAATTCATTTTAGGTAAACCTTTTACTAAATCAATTTTAGAAAGTTTATTTATAGCTTTGAAATTAATATGACAGAAACGTTTGTGCCATAACCAAGGATCGTTTTCTTTGGCTATTAAACACATATCTGAATTATGATTTATTTTCATATTAAGAACATAAATATTTCTGTCTCTATTACCTTCAAAAATAAGATTTTTATTTTGATCAAAAATACTACATTTATTTTCTGAAAATGTGATTTTGAATCCTTTGTCACACAATTGGATAATGCTTAAAAGATTATGTTTCAAATTTTTAACTAATAAAACATTTGAAATAAGAGGTAAATTAGATGTACCGTTGTTGCTCACAATGCCTTTGCCGATGATAAATCCTTTGGAATTATCTCCAAAAGTGATAGAGCCTCCATCTGAGTAAGTAATATTTGATAGCATATCTTTGTCTCCTGTCATGTGTTTTGAGCAACCACTGTCTAATATCCATTTTCCTCTCTTTTTGAGTGGGACCTGCAAAAAATAAGAAAATAACATTGGTACCCACTTTTCTTATAGGGTCCTAAGAGTTAGGTCTTAGGAAACCAAACCCAAGAGGGTTCAGTATTCCCTTTAATAATATAATTTTCATTTTTGTATACAGATTCAAAAAAGGAGTTTATATATTTCTTCCTAATCAAACCGTTGTTTGTTTTAGGAATCCATATTTTTATAGTTTTTGAACTGGTCCCTTTTGAATTATCTTTTGTGATCTTACTTTTAGAATCTTTTCTCCATTTATTTTCTATTTTATGTGGAGCTATTGATTTCTTAACATATCCTAGACCTCTTTTACTTGAAACAGATTGAGAATTTTCAATAATTTTAAACAAATTTTTTCTTCCTTTATTGAAGTTAGAGATATTTTTAGTAATATCTTCTAACTTACTTTTAAGACCAATATTGTCTAATTCAATCATTTTAACTTTAGTCTTTAACTCGTGATTTTCAAGAACTAAAGCATCATTCTTTTCCTTTGGAGTTTCAATTTCTTGACTTAATAAGGTAAGTTGAGAATTAACATTAGAGAATGATTTTTGAAGATTTTCAAGTTCTTCCTCTAGTATTTTCTTCTCATCTTTAAGCATATCCTTTTCGAATTCTGCTTTATTTTGATTTCATGAGTTTCCTTATATTTTCTTTTGAGATTTTTAAGAGTGTCTAGGAGTTCTGAATTAATCTCAATTAAATCATCAAATGTAAAATCACTAACCTCATTATCTGTAGCCATAAGACATACATTAGCTTGTTTAGTGTCATTGTCGCTTTCACTTTCAGATGTTGAAGAGGAACATGAATCATCCCATGTTACTGAGAAAGCTTTCCTTTTGTAATTTTCCTTCTTGCTCTTGTTTTTGTAGGTTTTCTTCTATTCTGGACAATCTTTTTAAATATGACCTTTCTTATGACAATTATAGCATTCTAGAGCAAAGTTTGATGGTTTGTTGGATCCGTTATTGAAACTTCGTTTGCCATTATTTTTGTTAATTTTTCAAAATTTCAAAAACTTTTTGAAATTTTTGGCAATGAATGCAAGATCTTCATCATCAGAACCTTCTTCTTCTTCTTGTGCATGAAAAGCTATATTCTTTTTATCTTGTGCCTGTACTCTCTTTGCCTGCAAATTTACTTCATAAGACATTAGATTTCCTATTAACTCTTCTGGTTTCATGGTAGAGAGATCATTAGCTTCTTCGATAGCTAATACTTTTCTTTCCCACTCATCCGTTAAAGAGTTAAGGATTTTCGAAACAATATCAAAATCAGTATATTTTTCTCCTAGTCCTAGTAGTGAATGGTAAATGTCTTGAAATCTAGAATACATGTCATTAATTGATTCATCTTGCTTCATCCTAAAGTTTTGAAATTGATTTTTGAGCATAGAGATCTTACTTTGTTTAACTTTATTAGTTCCTTCATGTGTGATCTTAAGTGTACGCCATATTTCATATGCAGATTCACACATACTAATACGATTAAACTCGTTTTTCTCTAAAGCACAAAATAACATATTCATTGCTTTAGCATTGGCAGTTGCATCTAATTTTTGTTTATTACTCCATGTAGAGTATTCTTCGGTAGGAGGAGTGTATTCTTTTTGTGAAATATTCCATGATTCAAAACTATTAGATTGCATATAAATTCTCATACGTGTAGCCCAGTAATTGTAGTTCATGCCATTGAAGAATGGAAGTCGTGCTGTAGATTGACCTTCAGTAAAACTAGTGTTAGTGACAGTGCTGGTGTTACTCTCCATATTAGCAAAGTATCAAATAACTGTGTAACGGTTATAGGATGCCTTGCTCTGATACCAAATGAAAGTCTGTAGGACCATGTAATATGGATATATGATAATACAGAGTATAGAGATGATAGTAATACTGTAAATAGTGTGGAATATAAAAGCAGTATAGTAAAATGACACCAGAGATTTTTATACTGGTTCGGAGCACCGTCCTACGTCCAGTCCCAGACTCCTTCTGGAATTAACCAACTAACAATACCCTCACTTAACCCGGAGGAATAGGTTTATACAACCCTTGAGCAGCCGAACAAGGACCTGAGCAGTAGAACAGGATTTTGCCTCAGCAACAGAAGAGGTCTTTACTTAACCCGAGCAGTAGAACGGATCAATAATAAATACAAATTAGTTTTTGACTTCTTGTGTTCTTAATAACACTAATGAGTCAATGATGTACAAAAACTTCCTATAATCTAATCCTCAAATTTGTGAATGTGAATAAGGATTGAAGGAAGAATATGATAGCCTTATAGAGCAAAAAGAATATTAAAGAGTAAGATCAGAAAGCAATAATTTAATTGATGATTTTGATGTAGAACTAACGTGTTTATATAGTTGTGTAAGAGTTATAACCATTCACGAATAGTTCTCATCAAAAGAAGCATCTATTTAGAAGAAATATGGATTGAGACTCTTCATCAAAGGAGATGTCTTTTCAGGAAAAAATGACGGTTGGAATACAGGAGTCGACTGGTCAAAATATACCAGCCAACTGGTCGAAGAAGGTGTGTGCACGTTTATGTGCATGTTTGCATATATATGAGCAAACTGCTGAACCAGTCGACTGGTTTAAATGCACCAGTCGACTGCTCTGGCTGTTTGAGCATATATATGCTTATTTTCCAACTTATTTAAAATTACGATGAAGGTGGATAATTTCTTGATGTTTGTGAGAAATTTTGAGGATAGATTTTAACAAAAATAACTACTCTACAAACACAATATATATGTACTAACACATTTATACAATGTGGCCTTGAGATCTCCAAAGTGTTAGCATATCTCCTTCGGTTAGTAGTTGCATCTTCTTTGCTTCTTCTTGTTAATTATTGTACGTTGTCATGAATCAAAATCCATGATTCAACAACATGCGTGTGTGTATGTGTATGTATCTTACAATAGAATACCAATTTTAAATAATAGAAACTATCATTGATAATTGAACAAACAAAAATACAAAACAACAAATTAATTATCAGATCTATATTTAGATCAATGTCAATAGACATTATCAAAGAAAATCATTTATAGAAATTGTCAACATAAAATTAAAACCAATTTAAATGATAACATGATATAATATTTTGAGATCTACACTTGTAAATTTATAAGGGACAACAAATGCATATATGAATCCATTAGAATGAATCAACCACTAGATCTATAATATCATGGAATATATAGATAAAAACTAATTGAATTTACCTTGTTAATGTTGCCTTTTGATTTTCACCTTAAATGAAGAAAACTCCTAGATCCAATTGAATAACCTCCATAAATCACAACAATCTAAAACACTATGTTTGTGTTTATTTAGTTTGATTTGATTTGGCTTTCTTTTGGGAATTTTTATGGCTTGGCGCCTTGAATTTTTGGCCAAGGATGTTAAGAATTGAAGTGTAGGCTAGGATTTAGAGGGAGAGTGATAAAGAGAGCCAAGTAAATGAAAGGTAAGGTATTTATAGAGGGAACCTTCCTCAACCTCCTCCCTTCATTATCTACATCCAACCATTTTCAAGCCTTATTTTTGTAACAACCCTGTATTGTACAAATATTTTTAAATTGATTTTTCCAGATTCAAAAGCTTTATTTATGAAAAAGAATAAATTTTGTTATTTTAAATATAAAATTTGATTTTGATATGGATTAGAATTCCAAATATGACTAGATTTAATATTTCCAGAAAATGTGAATTTTGGTCAATAGTCAAACTTTGACTTTTAAATTTAAATTTTTAAATATTTGAAATTATAAATTTTATCTTTTATTATGAAAATAGATGTAATAATTTGAATACTGCTTTTCGTTTCGCTGAAAACGGAGTTAAACTGTAAAAGTTATGTACATTTCAACTTTGAGTATAATTTGTTTATTTAACAATTTTGTCTATTTCAAATGATATAAATTTTATTTTTCTTTGTTATGTTTTATTTTAATTGGGTTAATACTTTATTTTGAGTATATTTTATCTTTTAATATTTTTAAAAATGATCATATAATTTTTCTAAAGTTTACTTGAATTTATTTCAATTTATAAAGCCTAGTTTCTATTTTTTCTGTTATTTTCTTCATTTAAATTTTATTTAATTAAAATTTATTTATTTATTTTTGTAAATAAATTTTTATTTCATGTTCTTACCTTTATTTATAAATATTTTTAAGTACATAAAAAGTTTCCAAAGTTCATTGCATTTATTTTTCATATTTTCAAGACTAGTTGAAAATTTTGCTGTTTTATTTAATTAAATTATATATATTTAATATATTTTTTTGTTTATTTAATAAATTTTCGTATTTTTTACCTGAATTTATATATATATTTCAGTTATTTAAAAATTTAAAGGAAATGGTTGGATATATGAAAAGTTTTAAACTCTTTTGTCTTTTAGCCTTCCACCTCTTCATTTTCTCAACCTACATCCTTTATGATTTTGGCCGTTCATCTCTTTACCATTTCAGCTGCATCTTTCATTTGTTTTCACGTATCTTAACCTTCCCAAACTCACAAAAATAATGCACGGCCATAGGATCAAAAGTTGGGTAAGAAATCTCTTCTTTTTTTCTTGTTTTTCTATGTTTTTCTACTTTGATTTGCATGTTGTTCTCATCTTTGTTGATCGGCTCCTCCTCCACCAAGTCATTGGCCAACCTCCACCACCTGATACTCCGAGCACTCAGGGCATGAGAACCACCACAAAAACTTCACAAACCATCACCTAACATTGCAAACCGAGCCTAGATTGCCACACCCACCTTTATCCACCACTAGCCGCCACTTCCACCACCACCACCACCTCTGACCTGACCTCCACCCTCTACCACACCACCCAACATCTTCTGGACACCTGGCCATGACCATAGGACCTAGGGCCGAACCCTTTTGTAGCAATAAAAGTGATGATAGTTGCCTTGTAGTTGAAGATTGTTACACCTATATACATATGCACCATTTAAACCCACGTAGGTCGACCACTATGGACCCAAACCCAGCCCCTAGTCCCTGCCTTAGCTGACCTTATTCCATCACTAACTGATCCATGTGAAGTTGAGAACAAGTGCAAACCATTTGATGTTGTTTTGGGCATTTATTTCTAGCGTTAATTGGTGATAGCTTGTGTTGAAACTTATTTGTACATTTGCATTGTTTTATGTAAATGAATTCAAGGTGTATAGCTTTGGCTCTCTCCACTCTCTTGTCATATCCATGTTGTCGTGCCATAGTGCTTTTGAAGATCTCAGTTTGTGCTTTTGATCGTTGTCTCCAGCTTATACAAGTGAGTTATTCTCACCAGACAGTGTATACTTATATAACTAGTAAACTGACACCATTTGAATCTGTAAAACTTATATCATCTTGTTATAACTGTTATATTATGATTATATGATGTTCACACCTGTTATTACACCTGTTATATCATATGTTACTATTATTTAATGTTATTCTGTTATTTATATCAGTTATCACCATTGCAAGTTCCATGTAGACTAGAATCACTATGGGTTGAAATGATACATACCCGAACGGACTTTAGAATAAGGAAAAATCGTTATGGGCTGAAATGATAGGCCTGAATGGTTTTTATTTAATTTATTTTAACTTGGGATTGCGGGTTGGAAATGATAGAACCCGGATTTTTCTTTTAAACTGCGGATTGAAATGATACATATCTGTATCACTTGACCTAGGCTAGAAAACTATATACAGACCCGTGGTTATTTTATAAAGTGTTTTGAATATTTTTAAGTATTTTAAAAATTATAAATTTATGAAATTTGATTTAAATAGATTTTGAAATGTTTTAAAATAAAGAAATTATGATTTTTTCCATGTGTTAAAAATGTAATTAATGAATGGTTTAACTGGATTTTTGAAATACAACTTAAGTTGGAAATTTGGAATTTTGGTTAAAAATGATATTTAAGTTATATAAATAAAATGGATATTAAATTTTATTTGGAAATGGTAAATATGATAATTTGATAAAATTTGAATTTAAGTGATTTATTAAAGTATTATTGATTTTTCTATGAATTTAAGTGGTTAAATAAATGAATGTTTAAAAGTGATCTTTTAAAATATAACTTGACTAGGAAATGTGAAATTTGGTTTTAATTAAAGGTTTAAGTTAATTAAATAAAATTGGAAATTTTGTTAAATTCTGAAATGGTAATTTAAATTTGAAGTGTTAAGTCTATTTGTTGAAATGTGAAGAATTGGAACCTTTACACTTAAACTTATTAAGTAAATTGTTGAAATTTGGATTTAATTATAAGAAATTTATTGTGAAAAAGATATATGTTAAATGATATGTAAATGAACATTTTAAATGTTAAAATATGATTTTTAAAATGTTTATGTGTTTTAAATTAAAGTTATTTAATTGCTGGAAATACACTAACACCTGAAATCTACTTTTAATAGCATTCAGAAATGCTATAGATTCTGTTTTGAACTAAAATTGTGTAAAAAGAGCTATTACAGCATTTCTGAAATGCTGTAGTTGCTGTAATTGAACTTATAGGCTAATATTGAACTCAGGTATATTATAGCATTCTCTGGAAATGCTATAATGGTCTGCAGTCTTTGTTGAAACAAAATTTAACCCTTGTTTTGAAATCTGAACTACCGCAACACTTCTGAAATGCTGTCTTTTCTGTTTTTGAACTATAATTCAACTAAAACTGAGTTTTAACAGCAGTTTTAAGTGCTGTCTTTGCTGAATTAAAAATGTTTTCAAATATAACTTATAGCAGTTGTTTTTAAATTCTGTGAAATACTGAAATTTTAATAATTAGGGTTTTTAACTTAGTAAACGAACTCAGAATGGTTTGAAACTTTGGAAATTGAATACTTGATTTAAAAATATAATAATTACACTTTTAAAAGGTTTAAATGAATTATTTTGATTGGAATATAAACTATTTAAATGTGATTTGAAATGATAGTAAATGAACGATATCTTTGAATTTAAAAGGTATTTAAAGTTGAATATTTGGATTTGAACGGCTATGATATTTTATTATATTAAAATGATTTGAAATGAAGTTTTGTAAGGATATGATATTTTATTATATTAAAATGATTTGAAATGAAGTTTTGAAATGATATGAAAATTTAAATATATGGAAATGGTTTGGAATTGATTTAATCTTTATTTTTATAAAGATATGGTTTGAAATGATATTTTATTTTGAAGTAAAGTATTGTTTTTAAAAGTTATAACCACGGGTTATAATAACGATTGGTTGGCAAAGAGACCGGGATCGGATATGGACATACTCTCTGTCGATACCGAAAACCACTTTGACAACCGTGTACGCGGTGGAGATTCCAGAATGAAGTAGGATGGTGGCGACGTTCTTAAGGTATATTACGTGGACCCAACTCCCGTGAGTTGGCATAAGGTGGCTAAAACAGGAGCGATCTCGGACCAGTGAGGTAGCACCTCTTCTCGGACACATTTCTTCGATATTATACTCTTACTTGCGATTTGACTAGATGGCCATCCTCCGATTTGGGAATGTTGTTCGAGGTGGACGATAGTGGCTGCTATGCGCTCCATCAGTCCGTGTGCGTAATTGGTATATCTACCCTGGCATTTCCTAGTTGTGCCGTGTCACCTACCATATCGAGCTTTACTACGATTATGATTTTAAGATCCAACCGCGTTAAGGTTCTCCATCCCCTTAACGCTATTTTACGATATGATTATACTTTACTTATTTAGACACTATTGTAATAGTGAATATTACTACATAGTAGATATTTTAACGGATCCTTAGAGGATGAGCGGTCCCAAGCATCTTCTAAGTTACTTGTACCTTTACTACAGTTCACTTGAGTTGGTTTACATTATATAAGTATATATTGTCCTGACTCGAGTGTTTTGTGTTTTGCTTTACGCTCGGGTCAGCTTGAGTTATTCACAGATTTGGATTCCACTTTCTGGAGATTTGAATCGCTGGAGATTATTTGCTTGTCTTGTCCTATCTATTTCAATTCCGTTGTTCTACTCAGCTTGTACTTGGTTATTATATTGAGACTTTTGTTGTATTCTATTTCTTCTGTTATATCTTATGTAACTCTGATATATTTATATAGTAGCTTCATGAACTACTCTTTCTTTTACTTCCGCTGCATTATTTTACTCTGTGTTTGTGATCTGTGATTATATTTATTTACTGTATATTCTGAGATTTGCCAAATTTTATTTACAACGCGGTATTTTGAGCAATTCAATTCCGGCATGAGTGTCTACTTATACACTTATAATGGATGCGAATGGTTGAAAATACCGGGTCGTTACAGTTGGTATTAGAGCTTTGGCTTTAAGGCAAAACTCAGCATATGGAGTAGATTTATTTACAGAATCACTTTCATTCGAGTTTGAATCTTTTCCTCTAGATTCGAATTTCCTTTGAATTTTTGGAACGTGCCCTGCGGTTCCAAAATTCATTCTTGTCCCTCACTATTCATCTTCTTTTGATTTTGGAGTATCACATAACTCCACTTCGAATGATCTTTATAGTGAATTGACTGTCTCGCCAATATTCTAATTTTCTGGTAAAGGGGGAAACTCCTTTACAAATTAGCATCGATTCACCAGAGATTTATATCTATCCTTGGTTTAGATGCTAATATCTTTTATTACTCCAAACTCTATCTCTTGAGATCGAACGTAGATTTATCCCAGAAAAATCCACATCGATCTTATTCTCTAAGTCACGGTTGACCCGGTTAAGGTTGTCCGCGATTTATCTAAGCTTACCCATCTCTCTACTCTGTTTAACCATCTTGTCTTTTGTTTCTAAACTATCTCCAAACATTTTGAATTGTACTTGTAAATCTATGTTTTGTTTTATATATGGTGTTGTTTGAGTTGTTGATGTTGATTTGGATTTCCGATCGATTCGTCTGATCAACGCTATCGATAGGATTTCTAAAACACTTTGACAGAACAAACCGACACCATATTATTTTTAATTTGGTTAATGAAATAAAATTTTGAGATATAAGTAAATTTATGGAAGTTATCATTTATTGTTCTACAAATGAATTTATAAATAGTTGTTTATAAATTTATTTGGGAACTGAAATGAATTTAAAACAAGAAATTTAAAGAATTTAATTTCCGATGGATTTCAAACCTTGTGTTTAAAATTTTTAAAAGGATATTATTTAAAGTATTTTGAATAAAAATTTGTCTCTAAAGGATTTTAAAGTTTAAAAATTAAGTGCTCTTCTCTTTGTCGCTGGAAAATAATTTCGGTGATGACTGCAGCATCATCGACGTTCATTTTCGAGTTTCGAAGTGAAGAGACCGTTCTGTTGTCTTGCTACAGCTGTGTTTTGGGAAATTTAATTGATTTGAATTTCTAAAATATGACTTAATTTATAATATATATAGATATATGATTTAAACTTGATTTGACATATTATGTATATATAATTACTTATCTCCAAATGGTTTGAAAGGAATCGGAAGTTTAATTCTAAAATTTTAATTTAAAGAATAATTTCAGTTATAAGAAGAAAATCAAAAATTTGAATAAATGATTCAAACTTGAGATAATTGAATTGGAGAGTTTTACTTGTATAACACACAATTTAATTCCAATATAACTTACCTAAATTACACAGAAGTTAAATATGGAATTGGATAATATACAATATAAAAAGTATTTTTATAAATAAAATTTGAGTGGTTATAATACATGTTATACACTTAAATTTTAGTTATAAAAGATTAACAGAGGTAAATAGTGAAAAAGGAATTTAAAGAGATTTTATTTAAATAACTTAATAATCAAATTTGATTTAATATGGAACCTTAAGTCTAACCTAGGAATTTTAATAAAGGTTATTTCTTGAAATGAATATGTTGTATAATAAATAATGTATCTTTGAATAGATAAAATAAAATACATTTGAATTGGACATTTTGTAATAAAGATCATTTAACTTGAATTCATAGTTTAATTGATGTCTAAATGAATAAATGTGTAAAGGAATTTGATTGTTATATCTGCTATGATAAATATTTTATTTATGAAATAGATATGTCTTGAAAATGAATAATTATGATTTAAATAGTTGAAATGTATTTTAACATCACTAAAACTTGATAATTGAGAATTTGGTTTTCAAATGGAATTTTAAGTGTAACTTATTAAAGGAATATCTATTTATGAAATGGGTATTTTAAATAAAGAGTTAGGCTATGTGTTAAATTAAGAGTTAAGTAAAATAGTGAACTTTTGACTTAATAAACGAAGTATAGTTTAATTTGGATATTCCATTCATAAAAGTTTGTTTTAATAAGTCATAAGTTAAATGATATCCAAATGAATATTTCTGAAATTGAACTGATTTGAAATACTAATATATCTACCGTAGCATTTTATAAGTGCTGCTATTTTGAAAAGACAATGTTTAGGAAATTTTTATAATTGAATGAACATAGAAATGTTACAACTTTAAAATGAATATTATTTGACCTTGAATTAAAATGGTTTAAATGAAGATTTTTTTTTAAAGGAGTTTTGATTTCCTAAGTGTTATGTTTTTTTTTAGAATAACATGTCCAAAGTGTTATGATTTCAGTAGTGTGATTTCCAGATGATAAACATCCCTAAATTATTATGATTTCAAAGCATTATGGTTTCAAATTTATTATCTTATTTTGTTTTTCAAACTACCTTTTGGTTGTCCTTATTTCTCCTATCTTGTTACAGAATGGGAAGGCTATTGCTTATACTAGTCCGTTTAGAAATCTTTCTATAAATCTTGATAATCTTTGTTACTCATCTGGATCTGAACACTATTTTTCCATTCATAGACCGTCGGTCAAGTGAAAAGGGTGATTCAGACTCTAGAGGATCTTTTCGTGTTTGTGTTCTTGATTTGACCACCTCCATCTTGTCAAACTTACCTATAACAATAGTTATCAGGTGTAATTCCAATCTTCTTATCATCTTGTCTTAATTCTATTTCATTCTATCTTTTTCTGTGCTTTCCCGTACCTCGTTCCTTTTCGGGGACGAAAAGTTTTGAGTGGGGGAGAGTGTAACAACCCTGTATTGTACAAATATTTTTAAATTGATTTTTCCAGATTCAAAAGCTTTATTTATGAAAAAGAATAAATTTTGTTATTTTAAATATAAACTTTGATTTTGCTATGGATTAGAATTCCAAATATGACTAGATTTAATATTTCCAGAAAATGTGAATTTTGGTCAATAGTCAAACTTTGACTTTTAAATTTAAATTTTTAAATATTTGAAATTATAAATTTTATCTTTTATTATGAAAATAGATGTAATAATTTGAATACTGCTTTTCGTTTCGCTGAAAACGGAGTTAAACTGTAAAAGTTATGTAAATTTCAACTTTGAGTATAATTTGTTTATTTAACAATTTTGTCTATTTCAAATGATATAAATTTTATTTTTCTTTGTTATGTTTTATTTTAATTGGGTTAATACTTTATTTTGAGTATATTTTATCTTTTAATATTTTTAAAAATGATCATATAATTTTTCTAAAGTTTACTTGAATTTATTTCAATTTATAAAGCCTAGTTTCTATTTTTTCTGTTATTTTCTTCATTTAAATTTTATTTAATTAAAATTTATTTATTTATTTTTGTAAATAAATTTTTATTTCATGTTCTTACCTTTATTTATAAATATTTTTAAGTACATAAAAAGTTTCCAAAGTTCATTGCATTTATTTTTCATATTTTCAAGACTAGTTGAAAATTTTGCTGTTTTATTTAATTAAATTATATATATTTAATTTTTTTTTGTTTATTTAATAAATTTTCGTATTTTTTACCTGAATTTATATATATATTTCAGTTATTTAAAAATTTAAAGGAAATGGTTGGATATATGAAAAGTTTTAAACTCTTTTGTCTTTTAGCCTTCCACCTCTTCATTTTCTCAACCTACATCCTTTATGATTTTGGCCGTTCATCTCTTTACCATTTCAGCTGCATCTTTCATTTGTTTTCACGTATCTTAACCTTCCCAAACTCACAAAAATAATGCACGGCCATAGGATCAAAAGTTGGGTAAGAAATCTCTTCTTTTTTTCTTGTTTTTCTATGTTTTTCTACTTTGATTTGCATGTTGTTCTCATCTTTGTTGATCGGCTCCTCCTCCACCAAGTCATTGGCCAACCTCCACCACCTGATACTCCGACCAGCAACCACCCTAGACCACCATCCTACCAGGCCGAGCACTCATGGCATGAGAACCACCACAAAAACTTCACAAACCATCACCTAACATTGCAAACCGAGCCTAGATTGCAACACCCACCTTTATCCACCACTAGCCGCCACTTCCACCACCACCACCTCTGACCTGACCTCCACCCTCTACCACACCACCCAACATCTTCTGGACACCTGGCCATGACCATAGGACCTAAGGCCGAACCCTTTTGTAGCAATAAAAGTGATGATAGTTGCCTTGTAGTTGAAGATTGTTACACCTATATACATATGCACCATTTAAACCCACGTAGGTCGACCACTATGGACCCAAACCCAGCCCTTAGTCCCTGCCTTAGCTGACCTTATTCCATCACTAACTGATCCATGTGAAGTTGAGAACAAGTGCAAACCATTTGATGTTGTTTTGGGCATTTATTTCTAGCGTTAATTGGTGATAGCTTGTGTTGAAACTTATTTGTACATTTACATTGTTTTATGTAAATGAATTCAAGGTGTATAGCTTTGGCTCTCTCCACTCTCTTGTCATATCCATGTTGTCGTGCCATAGTGCTTTTGAAGATCTCAGTTTGTGCTTTTGATCGTTGTCTCCAGCTTATACAAGTGAGTTATTCTCACCAGACAGTGTATACTTATATAACTAGTAAACTGACACCATTTGAATCTGTAAAACTTATATCATCTTGTTATAACTATTATATTATGATTATATGATGTTCACACCTGTTATTACACCTGTTATATCATATGTTACTATTATTTAATGTTATTCTGTTATTTATATCAGTTATCACCATTGCAAGTTCCCTGTAGACTAGAATCACTATGGGTTGAAATGATACATACCCGAACGGACTTTAGAATAAGGAAAAATCGTTATGGGCTGAAATGATAGGCCTGAATGGTTTTTATTTAATTTATTTTAACTTAGGATTGCGGGTTGGAAATGATAGAACCCGGATTTTTCTTTTAAACTGCGGATTGAAATGATACATATCTGTATCACTTGACCTAGGCTAGAAAACTATATACAGACCCGTGGTTATTTTATAAAGTGTTTTGAATATTTTTAAGTATTTTAAAAATTATAAATTTATGAAATTTGATTTAAATAGATTTTGAAATGTTTTAAAATAAAGAAATTATGATTTTTTCCATGTGTTAAAAATGTAATTAATGAATGGTTTAACTGGATTTTTGAAATACAACTTAAGTTGGAAATTTGGAATTTTGGTTAAAAATGATATTTAAGTTATATAAATAAAATGGATATTATTTATTTGGAAATGGTAAATATGATAATTTGATAAAATTTGAATTTAAGTGATTTATTAAAGTATTATTGATTTTTCTATGAATTTAAGTGGTTAAATAAATGAATGTTTAAAAGTGATCTTTTAAAATATAACTTGACTAGGAAATGTGAAATTTGGTTTTAATTAAAGGTTTAAGTTAATTAAATAAAATTGGAAATTTTGTTAAATTGTGAAATGGTAATTTAAATTTGAAGTGTTAAGTCTATTTGTTGAAATGTGAAGAATTGGAACCTTTACACTTAAACTTATTAAGTAAATTGTTGAAATTTGGATTTAATTATAAGAAATTTATTGTGAAAAAGATATATGTTAAATGATATGTAAATGAACATTTTAAATGTTAAAATATGATTTTTAAAATGTTTATGTGTTTTAAATTAAAGTTATTTAATTGCTGGAAATACACTAACACCTGAAATCTACTTTTATTAGCATTCAGAAATGCTATAGATTCTGTTTTGAACTAAAATTGTGTAAAAAGGGCTATTACAGCATTTCTGAAATGCTGTAGTTGCTGTAATTGAACTTATAGGCTAATATTGAACTCAGGCATATTATAGCATTCTCTGGAAATGCTATAATGGTCTGCAGTCTTTGCTGAAACCAAATTTAACCCTTGTTTTGAAATCTGAACTACCACAGCACTTCTGAAATGCTGTCTTTTCTGTTTTTGAACTATAATTCAACTAAAACTGAGTTTTAACAGCAGTTTTAAGTGCTGTCTTTGCTGAATTAAAAATGTTTTCAAATATAACTTATAGCAGTTGTTTTTAAATTCTGTGAAATACTGAAATTTTAATAATTAGGGTTTTTAACTTAGTAAACGAACTCAGAATGGTTTGAAACTTTGGAAATTGAATACTTGATTTGAAAATATAATAATTACACTTTTAAAAGGTTTAAATGAATTATTTTGATTGGAATATAAACTATTTAAAGGTGATTTGAAATGATAGTAAATGAACGATATCTTTTAATTTAAAAGGTATTTAAAGTTGAATATTTGGATTTGAACGGCTATGATATTTTATTATATTAAAATGATTTGAAATGAAGTTTCGTAAGGATATGATATTTTATTATATTAAAATGATTTGAAATGAAGTTTTGAAATGATATGAAAATTTAAATATATGGAAATGGTTTGGAATTGATTTAATCTTTATTTTTATAAAGATATGGTTTGAAATGATATTTTATTTTGAAGTAAAGTATTGTTTTTAAAAGTTATAACCACGGGTTATAATAACGATTGGTTGGCAAAGAGACCGGGATCGGATATGGACATACTCTCTGTCGATACCGAAAACCACTTTGACAACCGTGTACGCGGTGGAGATTCCAGAATGAAGTAGGATGGTGGCGGCGTTCTTAAGGTATATTACGTGGACCCAACTCTCGTGAGTTGGCATAAGGTGGCTAAAACAGGAGCGATCTCGGACCAGTGAGGTAGCACCTCTTCTCGGACACATTTCTTCGATATTATACTCTTACTTGCGATTTGACTAGATGGCCATCCTCCGATTTGGGAATGTTGTTCGAGGTGGACGATAGTGGCTGCTATGCGCTCCATCAGTCCGTGTGCGTAATTGGTATATCTACCCTGGCATTGCCTAGTTGTGCCGTGTCACCTACCATATCGAGCTTTACTACGATTATGATTTTAAGATCCAACCGCGTTAAGGTTCTCCATCCCCTTAACGCTATTTTCCGATATGATTATACTTTACTTATTTAGACACTATTGTAATAGCGAATATTACTACATAGTAGATATTTTAACGGATCCTTAGAGGATGGGCGGTCCCAAGCATCTTCTAAGTTACTTGTACCTTTACTACAGTTCACTTGAGTTGGTTTACATTATATAAGTATATATTGTCCTGACTCGAGTGTTTTGTGTTTTGCTTTACGCTTGGGTCAGCCTGAGTTATTCACAGATTTGGATTCCACTTTCTGGAGATTTGAATCGCTGGAGATTATCTGCTTGTCTTGTCCTATCTATTTCAATTCTGTTGTTCTACTCAGCTTGTACTTGGTTATTATATTGAGACTTTTGTTGTATTCTATTTCTTCTGTTATATCTTATGTAACTCTGATATATTTATATAGTAGCTTCATGAACTACTATTTCTTTTACTTCCGCTGCATTATTTTACTCTGTGTCTGTGATCTGTGATTATATTTATTTACTGTATATTCTGAGATTTGCCAAATTTTATTTACAACGCGGTATTTTGAGCAATTCAATTCCGGCATGAGTGTCTACTTATACACCTATAATGGATGCGAATGGTTGAAAATACCGGGTCGTTACAATTTTTTTCTTATTAAATACTTTTATGGATTTTCTAATTTATCTACATACCATTTACAAATTTTCTATTAAATATACTTTTAATTAATTAATTGATATAACACATTATATAAGTATATAACAGAAAAAAAAACTTTATTTTGAACGAGATTGGTTATTGAGTTAAATATAGTAACAAATTACATAATGACAAGCACCATTGTCCCAATGGTTAAGTGATTCGGCTTTGGTGCGAGAGGTCACAAGTTCGAAACTTGCGTAGCGTGATTCGAACGTTTATTGACATGTGATATGTTGTCCCAGTGACATGTTGTATATAAAGTACCATTTCAAAAAAAACAAATTACATAATTATCTCTAAGGCATACCTCTAAATCTATCAAAAAGATCGGACTTTACGCTTGAAGAAAGCATGATTTGATGTTTAACATAACATGATCCTTCTACCAACTAAATGAAAAAGTTTGAGCCATCCTCATTCTCTTACTTGTCTGAAGAGGTTTGCCAGTTTCATCACTATTTGTTTGAGTAATCTCAATTTTACGAATTGGTCCAACCTCCACCGTTTCATGAATAGGTGTATTAACCTCTAACATTTCATCTATAGATATATTAGACAAAACAAATATGAATCTATTTTTATAGAACACCGCATCTCTTGATTCTATTATTGTGTTTACCTCAGCCAAATTATTAGATTTTATTACAAGAAATCTATAACCCTTCTTATGTTGAGCATATCCTAAGGAAATACACTCAATGCCCTTTTTTCCTAATTTCCCGATTTTTGGTTTAGGTAATGGAACAATTACCCTATGACCCCAAATTTTAAGATAGTATAGATTAGGCTTTCTTTTCTTTCGATGTTCATATGGAGTGACTTTGGTTTTCATGTGAGGTATTATATTTAATATATAACATGAAGTAAATAATGTTTCACCCTACAAACTAGTATTAAGACTAGAGTTACATAACATAATGTTAACTATTTTAGCGTGGGTCATATTTTTTCATTCTGGTACTCCATATCGTTACGGTGTATAAGCTATTGATGTTTCATGTATTATTCCTATAGATTCACAACACATAGGGAAATGTTATTCACCTCCTTTATCAAATCTAAGTGTCTTAATTTTAGAATCACATTGGTTTCTACTTTGGTTTTTTAAGTCAAAAATGATTGTAATACTTCATCTTTAGCATGCATTAGATAAACATAACAATACTTTGAATAACCATCTCTGAAAGCGATGAAGTACTTCTTTACTTCTCTTATAGTAGTTGATATACACGTAAATGTGTACATTTTTATGCTCACATTTTATCTAGTTCATTCAAATAAAAGTTACATGAAGGGTATTTTTACATGTTTTCACAAATTCATGAAAGTTCTTTCAATCATCGTTCATTTTGGGCAAAAAGAGGTTTTTGTGCATATTTTATTATAAGAAAATTATATGCAAATTTTCTATAATTATTTATTAATTTTTTCATAGCTCCATTAGTGCATGCAATTAATTTGAAGATTGGAACAAGAAATTGGTGCAAAGAAGAATGATTTGAAGCCTTAGATTTTTGATGCAAAAGAAAGAGATTTCAAAGGCAAAAAGTGTACAAAACTCAAAGTTTAAAGCCCATAGAAGACTCTTATTTACGATTACAAGCTACATCTCATAAAGAAAAGGCAAAAGGCCCATTTGTATTTTAGGAAGGAAATATTTTTATTACTTCGGGCTTAAGGCAAAACACCCTATAAATACCTATGTACCCTCATTGTATCTAGGGAATTCATTAAACCTTTTGAGTGTAATCTTTTGTTTGGAGTTAAAAAATAAAGTTAGTCTCTTTTATTCTTCCTCTTTTTCTTTAATGGATTTTTTCCTTTTTTTATATTTCTTTTTGTTCATATTCATTATGAGCTACTCCCCTACAATTCTGGGGGTAATGAAGCTCTTCGGTTAAATTGAAATCAATAAAAAGATGCTTCTACAATTCTCTTGTTTTGGATCTTACTTTTCTTTAGATATTTTTCTATTCATGTTTATACATGTATTTTTGATAGCATATGTTGGTTTATTCCAAATAGGCTATGCTTAATATCAATAATAAATTAAATAGAGAATTATCTACATATATGAACCATGGAATTATTAATAATATTTGGCATAGAATTGAATTTGATGATATATATTTGATTTATCCCTTAATAGGTCATACTTAGCTTTTGTTTCAAATATATTAATATTTCCTAAATAACTAATAAGTGGATCGATTTGTATGTTTAAATTTGATGATTCATACTTCTCTATTTAGGGTTGATATTTTATACTTAAAATAGATGTATAAATCTTTTCCATTTATTAGAAAAGAGATTGTAGAAATTATCTTTTCTTATTTGATGAAATTGGAGAGTGGATTTATTACCCTAAATTATTCCTCAACCACAATAGTTTCCTCTTTTATTATTCTTTTGCACTTCTAATTTAGAACTTCTCTCAACTTCTTGGTTTATTTTGATTAAACAAATAGAAATTATTTGTTTGCCCTGTGGATTTAACAACCACTTACCTACATACTACAATTGTACACTGTGAACTTGCGGTTTATTACGTTAAAATTCGGTGTTTTCTAATTGATAGAAAATATCTCGATCAAGTTTTAGGCGCTGTTGCCGGGGAAACAATTTAATTTTTGTTTATTTTTCAGATTAATTTTCCTTTTATTTTTTTTGTTCTTATAAAAAAAAGTACAATAGATTTGGCAATAAGATTTGTTACAATCTAATATTCTTTTTTTTCATTTCGTTTCCTAATCTATACAAATCTTTGTCCCATTATCTTTGTAATCTTCCTTTCCCTTATTGATTTTTTTCTTTTCTAAATTTTTGTTTCTTTCTGCTCTTGTTTTCTTTTCCTCTTTTTATTTCCCGCAAAATCTTCTCTATAATCTTCTCACTTTTTGTTTATTTCTT
Source organism: Allium fistulosum (assembly GCA_030737815.1). Lineage (NCBI taxonomy): Eukaryota > Viridiplantae > Streptophyta > Magnoliopsida > Asparagales > Amaryllidaceae > Allium > Allium fistulosum. The sequence goes on along the minus strand of CM060903.1, from coordinate 1,282,191,743 downwards.
TCCATATTTTTGTTTGCCTCTTTTTATTTTTATTTTCCTCCTCCTTTTTGTTTCTTTTTCATTCCTTTCTTCCATTCTTTAAAAAAATCCTTTACAAAAAAACATTTTTGCTTTAGTTTGTCATTGTTTTTGTTTTATTCTTCTTAAATTTTTTTTGGGATATTTTTCATTACTTTTTTAGGTGCAAACAGTTGACAAGTAGTAATAGAGGAAATTGCACTGCTCAAAGAATTGCTTAGCTTGCCAAAAATTGCAAATTGCACTTAAAAAAATGCTTCTTACAAATTAATTGCTAAATAAAATATGCATGCTCTGGTATTGTCTTCTGATTCCTAGTTTATACTTGCATTGATAGTTGTTAAAACATGTGCTATAATTTTGCAAAATTTGCTGCTTTGTAAAAATATTTGATTTGCTGATATTTGTTGATTTATTAGTGTTTGTCTGCTTGAAAATTCATAAATTCACCTATCGAAATACAATTTGAAAATTTTATAATTGAAAAATCAAAATTTGTGAAATTAATTTTTTCAAGGGCTAAATCGCGGATATATACTTAATAGGGATTTTATAAGAATTTTCGGTGATTCAAAATTTTATATAATTGAACTATTAGCAAAGGAGGTTGCATACTACTCGTAAAACATTAGTTGTCTCCCTTTGTGAATAGCTATGAGACCCTCCTTCCCCTTTTAGTCGAGTACTTAACTCACAATCATTGATTTAGTAAAACATAAATTTTTGATTTAGGTGAAACAAATGTTAAATTGTTTTCTTGTTGTTTTCATTCAAAATGAACGGTTTTTCTTATCTACAAGAATTTTACAATAGTTATGAAAATCAATGTAATCCATATAGTTTCACATCAAATTCTTATGGATATTTTAATAAAAGTTATTGTATGAACAATTTGAATTTGCACCATAAAGTTTTCAAAATAATGGTCAACTCTCAACTCTTGAAAAAAGTATTAAAACTATTGAATCATTACTTGAAATTTCTACAAAACAAAATCAAATGATAAATAATTTGTGTAATTCATATCTGTGCAATAATTCAAGTCAAAGATTTCAGAATAATCAAAATTTTAATTCACTTCAAAATTCTAATGATTTTGATTATAACCCATGTCAATACAATTTCTGACTCCTAAATGAATTTCAAAATCAAAATGGAAATGGGAACCACTTTTTAAATGATATTGGCAATGGGAATAGTTTCAATTATGGTGCGATTGACAATTTTTCTCCCAAAAATTACAAATTGAAAATTCTCAAATTAATAATTATGAATTTGATCTAGTTTAGAAATTGGAAGAAAATCAAAAGAAATCATATAGATTTGTTGTTTAAAACTACATAAAATAACGTGAGCAACAAAATCGAATCCCAACGTGTGACGAGTCAAATGATAATCCACCTTTCACCAAAATTGACGATTTTTAAATAACAACTTTTGAAATTGAAAATGACAATCTTAATGATGTTGTTGAAATGCGATAATTGAGTTGGATTTCAATTCTTTTGAGATCGTGGAATCAAATTTAAAATTCAATCTTCCTTTTTTTGATTTTGAAAGATTGAATACAATAACTTTAGATTTTGAAAATGATACATGCAATAAAGTTGTTGATAATTTAGTAAAAGAAGATGAAGTTAGTGAACACAAGTTTTTTGAACTGTTTGAGGATGAGTTTGAGGGTGAGGTTGAAATAAATTCGAGTTGGCGACAATGTTGAAATGTCAGTTAATTTCACTATTTCAAACGAATTTATTTGCGGATACATATTTTTGAAGGATTACAATAATAAATTTATGGAGCACATGTACATCCTTGTGAAAGAAACTCTAATAGAGAAAATTCGGGTGAGGAACGCACTTGACATTAATTTGCTTGATTTTAAATCTAGGTTTAAGAACAAACCTTTCTGTGGAAACATTTTACTATTCGATGCAAATTCAAATCATAATGCTAAAAACAAGTGTAGGGAGATAAAGGAGATCGCACATCTTAATTCATACACAATTTGCATAAATCGCATTTTATTTTCAACATATTTTCGCATGTAGTGGTTAAATTACATTTTCTTTTACACGTTATTTTGCATTCGATCCATCTTTGGGGTCCTCTCCATTGCTTTAGGAAAAAATTAAACAACGAGAACACTATATATCTTAAGTACAGAGGGGAACTCACATTGCATTGCATTTCATTTTTTTGAATTTTGCATTTGCATTCTTCGAAAAAAATTCTTCATCTTTTGCATTTGCATTTTATTTTCAAAATTATTTTTGCATAAAATTTGTGCATGATTTTTATAACTTTGATTTATTTAAATAAACAAGATATAGTGAGTGTATAGTCTAGGTCATCTGATGATAATTTTATTAAGTAATTGGTTTTGAATATAAATCAGAATGAAAAGTTTGATTTACAAGTGATAATAATGATATAGGTTGACTCACAGACGACGGCTATGAAGTTTATTCTAATTTGTAATCATTGTTTAAAGAGTGATTGATCTAAAGTACATGCGTTAACATTTGTAAATCTTTAATTATAAGTGATGCTAAGATGATTTTGTGTAACTCTCTCTAAAAAAGCAAATAAATAAATAGTTACCCAAGGGCATCCAACATTTCTAGTATATCTAGCATTGGTGTGTAAACCAGCAAAGCTCTTTTCCAACTCTCACATAAGCCTGCAAGGTAGTGCATGAGTGGTATACCTCAATCTCATTTTATGAGATCAGGCACCTAAGGATTATCGATCTTTTTCTGACATAGTCAGCGTCCGTTTGCACAATCCGCCAAGCTATGTCCTTACTCTCATGTAAGCCCGTAAGGCAGTGCATGGGTGGTGTACCTTGGTCCACAAGTTCGGTGTATGTAAATAGTTTTAACAGTATTCTTTTATATAAATAATTAAACTAAAGAGAGAGTGGTAATTGAAATCTAAGTGTCCTTTTGATTTTACTGGTTTGTACTTGTTATACAAAAGGAAATAGAGATATTACATTAAAATTTGACATCCAAATAAAGAATTTATTTCATAGTTGCACCATGTTTCCAGCTGAAACAACTGACCAAGCTAGCGTCCAATGTGATGAAGACTTGATTTTTGCTAGAAATTCTTGATCAGTTAACAAACTTTAATTCCTTGATTTTGACTAAAATAAACACACGTTATAATATCGTACTTATTTGAATATAAATTGAGTCTTCATTTGTAATTAAATGTGCACTCATTCGCATTAGATTATGAACATCGCATTTTGCATTTGGATTTTGTGGGTAGTATCCGCAGAAAACCCTCATGAGACAACACTCGTTCTACTAGGAAACCTAGAGATTTAAAGGCTTGTTGCGTATGCTCAATACAATCATGTTTCCTATGAAAGTGTGACTTATCTAGTTTTATTTTGTTTATTCGAGGACGAATAAAAAGATAAGTGTGGGGGTATTTTATGTACACGTAAATGTGTACATTTTATGCTCTCATTTTATCTAATTTATGCAAATAAAAGTTACAAGAAGGGTATTTTTACTTGTTTTCACAAATTCATGAAAATTCTTCCAATCATCATTCATTTTGAGTAAAAAGGGGTTTTTATCCATATTTTATTGTTAACAAAATTATATGAAAATTTTCTATAATTATTTATTTATTTTTGCAGATATTTAGTTGAAAACTTGATAGCTTCCTTGGTGCATGCAATTAATATGATGATTTGAACAAGAAAGTGGTGTAAAGAAGAATGATTTGAATCCTTGAATTTTTGATGCAAAAGAAAGAGATTTCAAAGGCAAAAAGTGTAAGCTCAAAGTGAAAATCCTCTTATCAATCAAAGTTTAAAGCCCATAGAAGACCCCTATTTACAATTATAAGTTACATCTCATGAAGAAAAGGCAAAAGGCACATTTGTAATTTAGGAAGGAAATATTTTATTACTTGGGGCTTAAGACAAAACGCTCTATAAATGCCTAAGTACCCTCATTGTATCTAGGGAATTCATTAAATCTTTTGATTCTAATCTTTTGTTTGGAGTTAGAAAATAAAGTTAGTCTCTTTTCTTCTTCTTCTTTTTCTTTAATGGCTTCTTTCCTCTTTTATATTTCTTTTTGTTCATATTTCATTATGAGCTAGTTACCTTCAATTCAAGGGGTAATGATTTTCTTCAGTTAAATTAAAATCAACAAAAAGATGCTTTTACAATTCTGTTATTTTGGATCTTACTTTTCTTTAGATATTTTTCTATTCATGTTGATATGTGTATTTTTGATATCATATGTCAGTTTATCCCGAATAGGCTATGCTTAAATTAATAATAAACTAAATAGAGAATTATCTATATATATAAACCTTGGAATTATTAATAATATTTGGCATAGAATTGAATTTGGTGATCTATATTTGATTTATACCTTAATAGGTCATGCTTAGATAGATTTTGTATCAAATATATTAATATTTCCTAAATAACTAATAAGTGGATCTATTTGTATGTTTAAATTTGATGATTCATACTTCTCTATTGATATTTCATACTTAAAGTAGATGTATAAATCATTTCCATTTATTAAAAAAGGGATTGTAGAAATTAACTTTTGTTATTTGATTGAATTGGGAAGTGGATTTATTCCCCTAAATTATTCCTGAATCATAGTAGCTTCCTCTATTATTATTATTTTTGCACTTTTAATTTAGAACTTCTCTCAACTTCTTAGTTTAATTTGATTAAATAAATAGTAATTATTTGTTTTCCATGTAGATTCGACACCCACTTGCCTGCGTACTACAATTGTACACCATGCACTTGTGGTTTATTACAATAAAATTTGGTGTTTTCTAATTGATAGAAAATATTCTGATTAGGAGTACTAAGCATATCACAAACATCACTATGAATTAGTTGTAAAATATTAGCGGTGTTAACAGATTATAAGAAAAATGGTTTTCTGGTTATCTTTGTTAAAGAGCATACCCTACATCGACCATTAGCTTGTTATCATGCTTAGGGATCATATTTAAAGCAATCATATCATTTATACATCTAGTACTGACATGTCATAATCTAATATGCTATAAAGAGAAAGATTCAATAATATAAGCATAAGCAACAGTATTATTAATATCCAATTTGAACATTTCATCATACATGTACCTTTTACCCACAAACACGCCTCCTTTGGTCAATACATCTTTATCTGACTCAACGACTTATTTGTAACCAAAATTATTTAAAAGACTACCAAAAATAAGGTGTTATCTATTTTCAAGTACATAATATACATTATTCAATGTCAGAATCTTTTTGGACATGAAGTTTAAGTCCACTGTCCCCTTCCTCTTCCCTTAAACTCTGCTTTGGTTGAGTTTCGCATATGGAGATAGCTTTCATCCTGAAACAGTTCAAGTTTCTTTTATTTAATATTGTTGTTGCAGATATGCTTAGTAGTATCAGAGTCGATCTGCCAAAAATTGTATCTTTGATCATATTGATTTTAGATATGACGGTCGCAAAATTTTGTTTTAGCGACCGTTTTTCTTGTTAAGATAACAACAATATCTTTTAAAGTGGCCTGAGTTTCCACTGTTATTACAACCATTCACATTCATGGCCATCTTGTTTTTGAAGTTGTTATTATTCTAAAATTTCTGCTTTTGATTAAATGAGTGCCTAGAGGCATTATTTGCTTTTTTTCTCTACGATCTGAATTTTTAATAAATACACTATTGGATCATCACTTTACTTCTTCCTTAATAGTTCTTCAACCCATAAATATTATGCTAGGTTATACAGAATCATTTCCTCCTTATGTTTTAGTATTTTCCTTGGATCTTTCCTGGAAAGAGAAAGTTTGTCAATTATGGATGATAATTTAATCTCTTCATTCATATTCCTATGATGTTGGATAAATTAGTTCAGAATGTGCATAATATCATTGACTTGCTCTATTACGTGCCTACCATCGGTCATTTTGTAATTGAAAGTTTCTATAGTAAAAAAATTCTTACTTGTTGCATTCTCAATAAGATACTTCGCCTCAACATCAGTCGTAGTTGGTTTGTTGTAGTACATAAAAAATAACACAACCGTCATTGCATTACATATGTGCCACTTGGAAAATGTACTCATCTTGTTCCCATTTTAGTCATGCTCTTGTATCCACAATTTTTTGATTCTTTGCTTCTTCCGATTTTAGGGTGGTAAACATATATACAACTTTTAATCCAGTCAATAAAAAATGTATTTTCTTCCGCCAACGAACAAAATAAACGCCATCAAATAGTTTCAATTTTGTGAAATCAGAAGCGAACTCCTTCAAATTATGCGATGTCATTGTTCAGATAATATCTTAAGATTGTTGGATAAAGATTCAAGATTCTAGTGAAACGACACATCAGCATTAGTAATGAAATCTGGAAAGATCGCTCCAAGTCATGTCAATGATGCTTTCCTTAAGGTGTTATTTTCCTTCTCCACTCATTTAAATAATAATGGGTGCTTCGAGTTGCAACAAATCATCCTCCAAGATATAGTGGAGCCAAGAATTGATTCTCTCTAATCGATTATAGTTGCACCACAGATATCGATTCAAAGTATCGTACGGATGACTACAACGATAAGAGTTTTGATTTTATGATATGCAGTACCAAAAATCCAATATATTATTTTTGGAAAGTGAAAAGTAGAGCAGAGTGGAAGAGAATGAGAGAGAGTCGCGAATAAAAGCATATGTTCACCAAACAGTCTGACTGTTGGCCCAATAGTCATTTTTTCCGATGTATTTTAATTTTTGTAATTCGACAATTTTCCAAAAATTTTACTGTGTAAATTTGGAATTTATTCTAGGCTTATAGGCTTAAAACTGGCCTATTTATGAAACATATGACCTCGTTTTCCACAGTTGTAACAAGCACTCACTTCATGGACTTCTTGTTTTTGAAGTTTTTATTAATTTGAAAACTTTCTCTTTTGTTTAAAAGAGCACTTAAAGGCATTATTTGCCTCCTTTTCCTCCACCAAGTGGATTTTTGATGAATACACTATTAGGTCATCACCTTCCTTCTAGCTTAATTGTTCCTCAACCTGCAAATATTATGCTAAGTTGTCCAGACTCATTTCCTCCTTCTTACGTTTTAGTATTTTCCTTTAATATTTGCTAGAAGGAGGAAGTTTGTTTATTATGGATGAGATTTAATCTCTTCATCCATATTTATACTAAGCCGGTTGAAATTGTTTGGGATATGCAAAATATCATTGAATTGCTCTACTACTGACCCAACATCAGTCGATAGCCAAAAGTTTCTTACTTGTTGTGTCCTCATTGGATACTTGGCCTTTAATGCATCCGAAAACATGTTTTGCAGTCGGTTTATTGTAGTACATATCAAATGCTATATCTGTTATTGCATTACATATGTGCCCCTTGTAAGTGTAGCCATCCTGTTCCCATTTTAGCCTTGCTCTTGTATCCGCAATTGTTTCGTTCTGTGCCTTCTTTGGTTTTGGCATGGTCATCACTTGCACAATTTTCAATCAAATCAATAAAAAATGCATTTTCTTCTGCCAGCAAACGAAATTAGCGCCATCAAATCTTTCTAATTTGGTAAAATCAAAAGTGAACTTCTTTAAACTATGTGGTGTCATTATTCAGATAACGTCCTTAGATTGTTGGATAGAGATTCCGAATTCTAGATAAATGACATAACAACAGTAACAATGAAATTTTTAGAGATCATTCTAAGACACGTTGATGACGTTTTACTTAAGATGTTATTTGCCCTGTCCACTCATTTAAATAATTGAATGAGTGCCTAGAGTTCAGCAGATCGTCTCCTAAGATATCAGCAACTAAAAATTGATTTTCTCTAATCGATTGCAGTTGCATTACTGAAATCGATCCAAACTATCATATGGATGATTTAGTGATAAGAGTTTCGAATTTGTGACCTGTAGTATCACAAACACAATATATTATTTTAAGAAAGTGAAAAGTAAAGTAGAGTGGAAGAGAATGAGAGAGAGAGAGTCGTGAAAAGAAGCATCCGCTGCCCAAATAGTCTAACTGTTGGCCTAACAATTACTTTTCCCATTGTATTTTAATTTTCATAATTCGAAAATTACCCACCGTTAAACATTTATTTATTACGGGCTTTGTAACGACCCGTAAATTTTAACAGTTTTTAATAACACATTTAACTGAATTTTTCATGAAAATTTAACAATAGAATTTGATAATGAAAATTTGATATTAGTGATGTGTCTATTCAAACATAGCAAATGGTAAATTTTTGTTGGAAAATGTGTAAGTTAGTTCTATTGTGAAATTTTCAATTTCAAATCAGTTAATTTGATGAGAAAAAAATATTTCCAAAATCTGCATATTTTTATATAATAAAAATGGAAATCATTTTCTAAGTGTGACGTCATATTTCGTTTCATCAAATTTGGACTGCTCTAGCTCCGTTTATGTTATTTTCAGCATTTTTAGCACCATTTTGGCAGCGAATATCGACTTTTGATAGGATTATCGTGTCGCTGATATCTGTATACCATTCTGTTCGTCTCGTCGTACTGATTTCTGTAGTATATTTATTTCAGTATTTTGGGGTCCGATGCACGTCGAAATTCACAAAATGATTTTCGCATTGGTTCCGTATTTGGGTCTTTTAAGTTTCCAATGTCCTTTCATTGTCTACCGTTCAAAAAACAAATAGCCTGTTGCTTTTAATAATTTCAAAATTTTGCATACCTGACTTTCACTATTCCACTATCTCAGTAATATGTGTTAATTCGTTTGCTCCGTTTCATTTCTTTGCCTCTCTCATTACCTTTCTGTTCTTGCTTTTGTCGAGAGAATATTATAATATATAAGTTATATATATTTTGCCTATGAAAACAAGTTAGTATATTTGTCTTATCCCTGAAGCTTTCATATTTTCGTTTGAATTGGAGAGACCTACTCACCCTTATTTGCCTTGAATCCCTGCCGTCCTCTTAAAGTTTGGCCGTGTTCCCTCCACTGTTCGTAGCCTCCGACCACCACTGCAGCTCGTGCATTAACCAAGCTCGTCCACTTTTAGGACCTGCTCCAAACCCTTGCCATGGCCGAAGCCTTCCCTCTCCAAACCCGACCTTACCTGACAGCAAACGCCACCGTGAGCATCATCATCCACCACCGTATACACCCACAACCGTTCCACCCCATGTCCCCAGCTCCACGTGAGCACCAACTGCAGCTCCCTCTCCACGTCATAGCAAACCCCACCTTCAAGCCTCCGCCTTCAAGAGCTCCTTCACCGCCTGCATGTTTTCCTAACCATAACCTACGTCCAACACCGCACGCCCACCTCCCCTCGCTGTTAGCTCCGCCCTCCCCAGCGTGGTCGCCATTCCACCTCCAACCCGCTACCTACCTTCACCCGAACCCGCTCCTCCCCCTTTTCCCTTTTTCTGTGGTAGTTAATCACGTACCGCCGTGTGCCACAGTATAGACCCGCCTCCGAGACCCCTCCGACCTGCCACCAGCCTTGCCCTCTGCGTCACCTAGTTTTCCACCCATCAGCCAAAGCTGTGACCTCCACCTCACCCCTATAGCAGCACCATTTTGTCGGGCCTTCTCTTGCTTTAGGTAGGTACATAGATTTATATATATATAATTTATATTATAAGTTGTTTTTGTTTTGTTTGTAAGCTGTTCATTTGTTTGAAAACAAGCCCAAATGCAGTTGATGTTTATAAATTATAAAATATATAAAGATATTTTGATAACTTGATTTATTTATATCTTATGTATTAAGTTTATATTACATGTATATGGGTGTGTTTTGAAATTTTCGAGAAATGCTTGCTAGTTACTATGTTCGTAGTAGTTATATTCTATGTTTAAAGTATTTACACATATATTTTAAATTTCCATTTATTGTTTAAGTATTGTTTTAAAATATAACATATATGGATATGTTGATTTTGAAATGTACATAGATTTTAAATTATAATTTTGTATAAGTTGTACATAAGCTGTGATATATAGAAGTTTGTGTAAGTGATGATATGTTAGTTTATATATATAAATTTACGTTAGTTATATGACATATTGGTTTATATACTATGTCTATATTATAAGTTTATAACAGTTACAAGTTTATATAAGTTATATGTAACCAATTTGTTTGTTTATATAAAAATATAAGTTTATATATGATCTTTTGAGTTCAAAATATAGTATAATAAATTAAGTTTATATTGATTTTTATAATTATTGATTTTAAAATATAATAAGTATGTAAGTTTATATATATGTTTACATATTAGTCTATATATAAGTATATATGAGTCTGGTTCAAGTATATATATATGGGAATTTTATTTATATGTGTTTGAACTAAATATGGGTTTGAAAATATATGTTTTTGAAATTAATTTTAGAAACAAATATATATATAAATATAACATATATTGTGTTTCATCGATCTCTAGTGCATCTTGACTTACGTTCTCCATATTGAAATTGTCGCAGAAATTCCTAGCTTGTCGCTGTCCCGCTAGTTCATGTTCGTATCCGTGTGCGTGTCCGTGTCATCCTCGTATTTCTCTAACCTCGAAAGGTGACCAATCACTCACGATTAACATCCTTATATTTAGTAAATTTAATTTCACTTGAAACAACAATTGAAATATGCTGTTAAATTTGAATTGCTAGTTATTTAATTGTTAAATATGATATGTCATTATCTGCAATTGTTCACCTATGATATATGACACCATATCCTGTTGTATATATTATATTTAATTTTTTACTGATGATATATGTATGTTGTTGATATGTTATATTATTATCATATTTGTTCTTACTCTGCAAGTTCCCTGTTGGTGTAGAAATCCCTATGGGTTGAAATGATAAATACCCGAACGATCTTGTAGAATAAGGGAAAACCATTATGGGTTGAAATGATAAACCCTAGCGATTTTCATTTATTTTTGAAATTTTGGGATTGCGGGTTGAAATGATATATACCCGTAAATATTTAAATTGCGGATTGAAATGATAAATATCCGTATCACTTGACTATATGATAGAAAATTATATACGGACACCGTTGGTCTATATTTTGAAAATGATTTCCAAAGTTGAAGGGAAATATATGGGTTTTAATGAATATTAGTTTTTAAATATAATATAAAGAATCTATTTTATATATGTATAAAATTTAGATTTTTCAAAATTATATGTTTTGGAAATTTTAAATTTATAAGTTAGTTTTAAAAATATAATTTTTAGGATTTCTCTTAAAATTTTATTATTTTAAAAATATATAAAATAAGATTTAATACAAAATACATTTAATAATAAGATTTAATTTAATAAGATTTAAATTGGTTTATAATATGCTTAAGTATTTATCTAAATTTATATTAATATTTTAAAAATAGATTTTAGTAACTTTAAAAATAGAGGTTGGGAAGTTGATTGGGAATTTAAATTAATTAATAATTGAATTTAAATAAAAATTGATATGAAATTATTGATTTTTGAGATTTTGAAAGATATTATTTTATAAATTGATTTGAAAGAAAAAAAGTGATTAAATGAATATTTCTACTTTAAAAAAAATTGAGACTGAATATTTAATATTGATTTAAATTTATAAATTGAGATTTTATTTAATTTTTATTAAAATGATTAAGTGAATATTTTCCAATTTGAATGAAATTAAAGTTAAATGTTGAAATATAAATGAAACTTATATTGAAATTGTTTGAATATTTAAACCTCGAACCTTATTGGAATTGAAATGATAATTCAAACTTGGATTTGAAATCGATAAAATTGAAATGGTTTATTGAGAATTTGAATTGAATCTTTAACCTTTTAAATTGAAAGTGTTGAACATGGATTTATTTAAATTGAATTTTAGAATTTAAGCTGATTTGAATCGATTTGTGAAATTAGAGGAAACTATTTTATTATATAAAGTATTTTAATATATTTAAACTATTTTAATATATAAATTATTTTAATATATAAATTATTTTAATTTATAACTATTTTAATACATATACTATTTTCAATACCTAAACTGTTTAAGTTGGAAGTGTTATGATTTTAAAAGTGTTATGATTTCAAAAGGTTATGATTTCAAAAGTGCTATGATTCCAAAAGTGTTATGATTTCGGAAGTGTTATAAATTTGAAAGTGTTACGATTCTGGAAATTAATATTATTTAAAGTGAATAATGATATCAAATTGATATGGTTTTGAAACGAATATGATATTTTGATATGAAGTATGAACTATTTGAAATGAAATGACTACAGTGTGAAATAAGCGTTTGGTTGTTAAAGAGACCGAGATCAGATATTGTCATACTTTGCCAATACCAAAAACCACTTTAAGAACTGTGTACGTGGTGGAGATTCCAGAACGAAGTAGGATGGTTTGGCGATGATTCCATATGAGGTTTTAGCGCATCCCTGACTCATGTGAGTCGGCTTGATGTGGCTAAAACAGGAGCCACGCCGGGCCAAGTGAGGTCATTCCTCCTATCGGAAAGATTTCTTCGATATCATTCTATTACTTTGTGATTTGATTGGGTACACTTTGATTTGGGAGTGTGTCTCGAGGTGGGCGATAGTAGTTGCTATGCGTTACCACCAGTCCGGATCCGCAAACGGTATACCTACCCTGGCATTGCCTCGCGTGCCTTATCACATGCCCTATCGCGCCTTCAACGAATTTGTTTTGTACCATACCTATGTTGTGTCCTCTGGGTAAACCACCGGTTTGGTGGGGCGTACGACATTGTATAGACTACGGGAATATATAAAATGTGTTAAGTGGGATATGGGTAACGCCTTAACGCTATTTTAATAGTTTACTTTACTATAGACATATTATAATAGCGTATATTACTACATAGTAGATAGTTCCACGGATCCGTAGAGGATGGAAATCCTAAACATCCTTTAAGTTATTTGTATTTCAGTTGACATTTCACTTGAGTTGAATATACTGGTATAAGAATGTTAATACTGACTCGAGTGTTTTGTATTTTGTTTTATGCTCGGGTCAGACTGAGTGTCACATCATTTGAGACTCACCTTTGGAGTTGGGAGCTTTGCTTGAAGATATATCTTATATCTAGTCAGCTTCCAGTTGTTTCCAGTTATTTCTATTCAGTCTTGTAGTTACTTTTGTATTTGAGACTACTCTGTATTTGAGATTTCCGTTGTATTTTGTTTTAAACTCTGATGTTTATATAGTAGCTTCATGAACTACTATTTATCTATTCCGCTCCTTATTGTTATATTACTCTGTGTCTGTGATTCTGTGATTGATTTATTTACTGTATATGGTTAGTTTTGCCAAATATAAATTAACAATGTGTTGTTTTGAGCAATTCAAGTCTGACATATGCGGATGCGAATGGTTCGAACTGCCGGGTCGTTACAGGCTTTTTACCAGTTTAAAACCGAACCATTTAAGTAAACAATTCTATCAAGAAAATATTTTCAAACCCCAGGAAAATAGGCACAAGGACAAACTTAGAAATTTGTTTAGGATGAAGGACAACAAGTTTATTTTTTTGGCTGAAGAACAATGCTAGTTATAACTTGCATTTTGTATAGTGTAAAATTGAATACAATGCTAGTTACAACTATCATTTTATATAGTGTAAAAGTTGAACATAATGCTAACTGTAACTAGCATTTGTCCTTCAGCCTAAAAATAAAACTTCAAGTCCTTCAGCCTAATTTTTTTTCCAAAGTTTGTTCTTTTTCCCAATTCTCTCTTTAAACCCAAACCTGACCCGGCTTGGCTCGGTCAGTCTATTGGACGGACAATGGCGGCGGCGTGCGAGTTTGTGTTTACATGCATGACCTATCACTACAATCGAAGAAAAAATATTAGGTTTCCAATGGGCCAAACCTTTCCCTTTAAAATCTTATATTTAAACAAATATAGTTTATAATAATCAGTGGTGTGTGACTATTCAATTCCCATATTCTTCCTTATCTCTTTATCTAATCTACTCCAAAGTAAAAAATCCCGACAAAAATTATTAAAATTTTCATTAACAATTCTCCATCAAATTTTAATAAAATTTCTCTTAACATTTATTGTAGAAAACTCTTTCATAAGCATAGATATTATGTGGACTTGAATCTATACATTATGGTAACATATCAAAGCATTTTAGGATTGAGTGGTTGAACAAGCACTAAATCATCAATCCTATGTGGTTGTTAACCCAAAATATGGATCAACGACCATAAGTAAAATGAAAGCACCGGTTCGGATTAAAAGTAAAAGAGAAAGTAGACGAGAACATGCAGAAGTTTTTATAGTGCTTCGGCGTAATCTCTGACCTACGTCTACTTTTATCTTTATAGTTGTTCTCTCTTTGGATTACAACTAGCTATATCAGATTCAACCATAATCTAGTGGATCTTATATTTACTATGAAGTTTCTAGAGTATTTAAGAGTCAATTGTACTAAGAATTTGCCGATCTAAGTCCTAGAACATCAAATAGTTGTTTCCTAGGTGACTCTAATAAGGGAGAGATTAGAGGTGAAGAAATGGTAGAGTATCCATCAGAGAATTTAGATTCTCTTTTGGTTGCTCTATGGCTTATATTTATAGGGGAAACAATCGTGTTGGGCAAGAAATCCACCTAGGGAAGAGTCCAAATATCGGCCCGAAGTAGTGTGCAAAGTTGCAGAATCTCCCAACTTAACCACAGAGGTTGGTGCCGACCTCTCGATTCGGTGGTGACTTCTCTCTGTAGTTTGGATCACTTCAAACCTTCTTGCATTTTTCCTCTTACTTCATTTTATGATGCCCGTCCAAAACAAATCGATACCTAGCTCTCTCCAAAATAGCTCAGTATCAGCCTTTTTGCCTAAGAGGTCGGTAGTGACTTTTTCCTTAGCTCGAAATGAGTTGTACTCTTTTACAACGCTCTTATAATTTCACCTAGAGGTGTCCTAAAGAGGTCACAAAATCTACGAAGTTAATGACATACTTGAGATATCGGTGGTGACCTTTCTCCTTAGTGTATTTTTCGTGCAAATTTCTTAAGATCAATTCTCTAATCATTTTAAGTGCGCCTCTAAGTTTTCAAGTCGTTTCGTCCTCATTTAAATCTTCTAAGTCTAGTTGAAATCTGCTTTGCTAAAAAGCGAGTTAACAATAGTCCTCCAAAGTACGCCTTTCAAATGTAAGGTGTGCTTTGTTCAAGAACTAGTTCCAGTAATTAGTCTTCGATAGTTGAGCTCTCCGGCTACTTCAATCTTGGTGAATCGTGCAGTTCCTTCGGATTCTCTTGTCAATCACGGATCATTCCAAACTTGTTATAGCCTAAGACTCTAGATTTTGCATAAGTCTAGTTTATACATCACAATCATTCCAATTTCATTTGGAGTTATTACATCACATATCTCTTATTACATCACATATATGATTTCATTCAAAGTTATTACATCACATATCCAAAATCATCCAGTGTTCATCCAGGATTTTTTATTTTTATTCTAATTACAAGGCATTCAAATCCTTTTATCAAGTATGTTTTCATTCTAAGGTTCGATCTCTCTAGATCATTTTTCATTTAGTTTAACGTGTGATCTCTCAAGATCATTTATCGTTTAAGTTAAGAGGATGTTCTCTCTGGATCATTTAATGTTTAATTTAAAGGGGACGATCTCTTCAGATCATTTATAGTTTAAGTTAAGGGATGATCTCTCCTGATCGTTTATCGTCTAATCTAAGGTTTAGATTTCTCCAAATCCTTACTGAGTTCGCTTGCTTTTTGGCAAAGGAACTCAACGACCAAGCAAGCCCATCCACTCACTCTCTCGCAAGGGGACTTACTTTTCTTATAAGCTTATCCACTCGCTCTCTGGTAAGGGAGCTTTCACCTTGCACTCTAGTCCTGTTTCTCTAGCAGGACATAAAGCGATCAATATCAGTCATCACATTCAATGTGGATTTTTCAAAAGTCAAATAAGTAGAATTCCTAAGCATTCACCCTAGACATCTGACTCAAAGCATGCCTAGAGGCTAATCTAGGTCTCGTACACGTGTAAGCGGTCTGAGGTTATTATTACCCTAATCAGTCATCTCAGGCATCCAACTCAGAGCGTGCCTTAGGACCGTTCGGGATCCCGTACACATGTAAGCAACCTGAGGTTATACTGCATCATTTATTTAAAGTCGGCGTAAGGGAATCGAACCTAAGCCCTATCCATCCCGATCAAGGAGTTTTCATCCAATGGAAGTCTCTGATCCATAACTTCATTCTGCCTCCCCATTCCAACGGTGAGCTTCTGGTTCTAGTTCCTACTGTCATGCATTCTTTTTTTGATTTTCCACTCTAGCTCTAGCATCCCCCGTTCTATGCATTAAATCTCATCCTAGATCAACATCAATCTTTCCCTCGAGTCATGGGGGCATTGTTTCAGTTTGCTTTGCTCATCTCCATATGCTCCTGCATTGGGTTATGATCTTTTGTTCTAGGTTCCAACTTCCCTGGCCGTTCATTGTTGATCCATCCTTTTGAAAAATCTCTCCATCATTTCCTATTGTCAAGCCATTACTCCATCTTTCTTTTCCTTCATCACTCTCTCCATCTCTTCTCCAGTTATGTAGATGGATTGATGAGAATTTTAGGACACCTCCTGATTGCCCCTTGCTCTGGTTGACTAGCTCCAGTTTTAGATCTAGTGTTAGGCCTCTTCATTTTCTTCAAATCTTAGATTCAAGCTTCAAGTTTTAGATCTAGTTCTTCCTTTCAGTGAAAGCATCAAAATATTGACTCAAAAAATGGATCAATACCCATAAGTCATATGAAAGCGAAGGTTCAGATTAAAAGTAAAAAAAGCAGAAAGTAGATAAGAACACACAAAAGTTTTTATAGTGGTTCGGCGTAATCTCTGGCCTACGTCCACTTTAATCTTTTATTAGTTGTTCTCTCTTTGGATTACAACTGGCTATATCAGATCTGGCCACAATCTAGTGGATCTTAGATTTACCATGAGTTTCTAGAGTATTTAAGAGTCACCAGTATGAAGAACTTACTGATCTAAGTCCTAGAACAACAAATAGTTATTTCCTCGGTGACTTTAATAGAGGAGAGATTAGAGGTGAAGAAATGGTAGTTTCGATAATCAGAGAATTCATATCCTCTTTTGGTTGCTCCGTGGCTTGTATTTTTTAGGGGAAACAGTCGTGGTGGAGTAGAAATGCACCTGGGGCAGAGTCCAAATATTGGTCTGAAGTAGTTTACAAAGTTGCAGGATCTTTCGAGTTAACGACAAAGGTCGGCGCCGACCTCTCAAGTCGATGGTGACTTTACTCTGTAGTTCAAATCACTTCGAACCGTCTTGCACCCTTCTTCTTACTATATTTTAAGGTGTCCCATACTGTTTCCATCGATCATTGGTTGTCAAAAATAAGTTGGTATCTACCTCTCTCCAAAATAACTCAGTATCAGCCTTTTTGTCAAAGAGGTCAGTAGTGGCTTTTTCCTTAGCTCTAAATAACTTGTACTTTTTTGCAGAACTCTTTTAATTCTACCTGGAGGTGTCCTAAAGAGGTTGCTACATCCACCAAGTTAATGAGAAAGGTTGGTACCTAATTGAGAGGTCGGTGGTGACCTCTCTCCTTAGTATATTTTTTGCCCAAATTTCTTGAGCTCAATTCTCTAGTCATTTTAAGTATGCCTCCAAGTTTTCAAGTCATTTCATCCTCATTTGATTCTTCTAAGTCTAGTTGAAATATGCTTTGCTAAAAAGCAGGTTAACGGTGGTGTATTAGATGTGTTTCACACTCTTATTTTCTTTCCTTTAGTTTAGAAGTTGACACATGGATTGGCCATACGTTCGTACCGTGGTTTCATAAAATGCCCTTAGAGAATAAGCGACAGTCTCGTAGAAGGCAGCACTACCTTCATTCCTTCATATATGTTGGTTTATCGGAAGTGACATATACTTATACACTTCAACAATAATTATGTTCTAAATATATTAAGCATTGAGAAGTATATCCTCCACCATAACATTAAAGGTACCAAGCACTTTTCTTGAAATGGAATATAATATTAGTTGTTTTCAGACTATTATAGTACTTTCAATCACATCATATGATGTACTTTTTTTCATTGAACTCAGGATAATGAATTTTATTATTGAGTTGAGTTTCCATCATAGATGATTGTTTTATATTAGCTTTAAAATCATTCCCTATGATATCTTCAACACCAAATCTCATGCAAGTTTTATTGTAAATGGATTTGCCTAGTTTTGGCTAGACTTTAAGAAATCTACGATAATTACCCCACAGTGAGCATTTTCCTTACCACACCGTGCCTTAGGCCAACGTGCCATGATTTTCCACTATATACTGGGATACATACTCATGATAGTGTTGCTTGACTCATAATACAAAGGTCGAGGGCATTGGTTTTGACCATATATAAATTTTTAATAGTAGATTCCTTAAACATTACGCATCTTTACTATAAAAAGCCAATGCTATAAATTCAGCAGCCATGGTAGAATCAGCAATACGCATTTGTTTCTTTGTGGCCTAGGATACCACTATCCCACCTAGAGTTAATATCTATCCGCTAGTTGATTATTATTATTCTCTCTTCTAGTGTTCCAGTAGCATCCTTGTATCCTTCTACTACACTTGGATACCCATTGCATAAGACACCATAGTTTATGGTTCCTTTAATATTTTAAAATCCATTGTACAGCTATCCAATGAATATGGCTAGGGATAGTGGTGTATCTACTCATTTTGCCAACAACATAGGCAATGTCAGGTCTGGTGCATGTCACGGTATACATTAGACTCCAATCTTTAGCATATTATAGTTGATCAATGGATCTATGAGTACTAGTTATAGTTAAATATTTGGGTCAAATGAGGGTGATTATAGGTTTACAAACAAATCATTTGAACCTTTTAGGATCTTTTCGATATAATTAGATTCGGTAATGACCAATCCTTCTGTCGTTTTACGATTCTTATTCCTTGACTTACTTCAACTTCCCCCATGTCCTTTATGTCAAAATATGAAGATATAAATCTCTTCATTTCTTCAATACTCGAGGTATCAGTCCCAAATACCAGTATATCATCAACATAAAGGCATATTATTTCCCTTTTACTAGCATGAAATTTGCAATAGACACATTTAACTTTTTCATGGATCCTAAAACATTTGATACTATGGCTTTATCAAATTTCTTATGCCATTGTTTTGGTGCTTAGTTAAGACCGTAAAGTGACTTAACAAGCTTGCATACTTTACATTCTTGTCTAGGCATGGAAAAACCTTCTGTTCACGTCATATATATTTCTTCATTAAGTTCTCAATTTCAGAATGTGGTATTGACATCCATTTGGAAATTCTACGTTTATAAATAGATGCTAAAGCAATTACTGGCCTAAATGTTGAGATTTTCGCTACATGTGCATATGTATCAAAATAATCTATTCCTTCATTATGAGTAAATCCTTTAGCAACTAGTCTGGCCTTAAAATTTTCTATTGTGTCATCTACTGTTAATTATTTCTTAAGTATCCACTTATTCTTATTGGTTTAGAACTAGGAGGTAAGTCTAGTTTCCAAGTTTTATTTCCTATAATGGAATTCATTTCATCATTTATGACTTCTTACCAAAAAGATGAATCATGAGACTTTATTTCCTCGTTATATGTTAAAGGATCGGACTTTACACTTGTATAAAGCATGACTTGATACTTAATAACATCTCTTGATCCTTCGACCAAATAAATGACAAATTCTAGTCAAAATGATTTTTTAGTCCTCATTCTCTGACTTCTCCGAAGAGGTTTGCTAGTTTCATCATTATTTGTCTGAGTGTTCTCAATTTCACGGATAGGTTTATTAACCTCTACCATTGGATGAATAGGCTTATTATCCTCTATCGTTTCATCAATAGATAGATTAAATGGAACAGATGATTTTATCATTGTGTTTACCTTGACCAAATTATTAGGTTCTATTACTAGAAACCTATAACCCTAGATGTGTTTAGCATATCCTAAGGAAATACACACGATACACTTTTGTTATAATTTTCTTATTTTTGGTTCTAATTGAACAATTGCCCTACTATCTCAGATTTTAAGATGGTCTAGATTGAGCTTTCTTTTCTTCCAATGTTCATATGGAGTGACTTTGATTTTCTTATGAGGTATTCTATTTAATATATAACATAAAGTCAATAATGCTTCACCCCAGAAACTAGCTTTGAAATCGAAGTTACACAATAAACCATTTCAGTGAGGGTCCTATTTTTTCATTTTGTTACTCCATTTTGTTAAGGTGCATAAGATATTGATGTTTTATGTATTATTCCTATAGATTCACAATATGCAGGGAAATGATATCACCTCCTCTATCAGATCAAAGGGTCTTAATTTTAGAATCACATCGGTTGTCTACTTCAGTTTTGTAAGTAAAAAATGATTGTAATGCTTTGTCTTTAGCATGCATTAGATAGACATAACAATACTTTGTATAATCGTCTATGAAAGTGATGAAGTACTTCTTTCCTTTTATACTAGGAGTACTATGCATATCACATACATCATTGTTAATTAGTTGTAACAAATTAGTGGTGCTGATAGATTTTAACGGAAATGGTTTTCGAGTTATCCTTGTTAAAGAGCATATCCTACACTGACCATTAACTTGTTATCATGCTTCATATTTAAAGCAACCATACCATTTATATGTCTAGTATTAACATTTCATAAACTATTATGCCATAAAGAGAAAGAGTCAATAATATAAGTAGAAACAACAATTTTCTTAATATTCAATTTAAACATTTCATCACACATATACCTTTTTTCCACAAACAAACCACCTTTTCTTTCAATCCTCCAAGAATCTTTTCTTTCAATCATATTGATTTTAGAGATTATGGTCAAAGATTTTTCTTTCGGTGATTGTTGTTTCTTTTTAAGTAAATGACAATCACTTTTAAAGTGATCTGGTTTTCCCCAGTTGTAACAATCATTCACTTTCCTAGCCTTCTTGTTTTGAAGTTGTTATTATTTTGAAACATCCTCTTTTGATTAAAAGAGCACTCGGAGACATTATTTGCCACCTTTTCCTTTACCATGTGGATTTTTGATGAATACACCATCGGATTATTACTTTCCTTCTGTCTTACTTGTTCTTCAACCTGCAAATATTGTGTTCAGTTGTAAACACTCATTTCCTCCTTCTTGTGTTTTAGTGTTTTCCTTTGATCTTTTCCATGATGGAGAAAGTTTGTCAATTATAGATAAGACTTTAACTATTCACCCATATTCATAATATGCTAGTTGAATTGATTTATGATGTGCATAATATCATTGATTTGTTCTTCTACTGGCCTAACATTAGTCATTTTATAATTAGAAATCTTTATAGTTAATTTTTTTATTTGTTGCACTCATTTGATACTTGGCCTCTAGCACATCCTAAACATCCTTTGTAGTCGGTTTATTATAGTATATATCAAATAACTTATCCATCATTGCATTCGTATATGCCCCCGCAACCTCTTCTGGTTTTTGCATGGTCATCATGTATACAACTTTCAATCAAGCCAATAAAAATGCATTTTATTCTACTAACAAATAAAATAAACGCCATAAAATTTTACAATTTGATGAAATTAGAAGTGAACTCCTTTAAACTATGCAGTGTCATTGTTCAGATAACGTCTTTTGTTGGATTAAGATTCTTAATTCTAGTGAAACATCACGATTGCATTAGTAATGAAATCTGTAGAGATCACTTCAAAAAACATCAATGATGCTTTCCTTAAAATGCTATTTGCACTCTCCACTTGTTTAAGTAAATGAATTGATACCTAGAGTTGCAGCAAATCATCTCCAAAGGTATAATAAAACCGAGAATTAATTCTATCTAATCGATTGCAATTGCACCACTAAGTCAATTCAAAGTATCATGACTACAGTGATAAGAGTTTCATGTTTGTGATCTGCATTATCAAAAATCAGATATATTACTTTTAGAAAGTGAAAATGAAGCAAAATGGAAGAGAATGAGAGAGTTGTGAATAGAAGCATCCGTTCACCAAACAGTCTGACCGTTGGCCCAATAGTCACTTTTTCCACCATATTTAATTTTCATAATTTCCAGATTTCCCATTGTTTTATTGTTTAAATTTGGAATTTATTCTGGGTTTGTTACGACCAAAAAACTGGCCCATTTAGGAAATATAGCGACCTGGCTTTCAATAGTTGCAACAACCATTCACTTTCTTAGCCTTCTTATTTTTGAAGTTTTATTATTCTGAAACTCCCTTTTTTTATTAAAAGAGCGCTTAGAGGCATTATTAGCCTCTTTTTCCTCCGCCCTGTGGATTTTTGATGAACATATTGTTGGATCATCACTTTTCTTCCACCTTAGTTGTTCTTCAACATGCAAATATTATGCTAGGTTGTCCAGACTCATTTTCTCCTTCTTTTATTTTAGTATTTTCGTTTAATCATTCATGAAGGAGGAAGTTTATCTATTATGAATTAGACTTTAATCTCTTCATCTATATTCATTCTATGTTGGTTGAATTGGTTCAGTATGTGCAAAATATTATTGAACTGCTCTATTGCTTCCTAACATCAGTCTTTTTTGTAATTAAAAATTTTTATAGTTAAAAGGTTGTAACGACCCGGAATTTCACTACTTTGATTTGTGAATATTTAATTAATCTTAAGTATTCAATATGTAAGTTTATAATGAAAATAGAACTCTTTTTAATAATAAATAATGATTGTGAAATAGTTTTCAAAATCTGTTTACAAAAATATATAGTTCGATGAAAAACAGAAAATGTGACCGGAAACTGTTTTCCTAATTTTTGACGTTTCATCGTATAAAAGTTGGTTGAAATGTTGTGTTCTCTTTCGTATAATTATAAACATTCAAATTTAAATAAATTAGGGTTAGATGGTGTTTTTATGTGTGTGTTAGGGATGTGTACATGCATGTATATCTAAGTATACAAACTATAAAAGAAAAGAAAAAAAAATGGAAATTGGTCACATCGAGGGGAGACAAAAAGGACCTAAGGTACAAGGAAGGAAAAAACATATTTAAACATGTTATTTTCTTATTATGGGATGGGGAACAAGGCAAGGTGATGTGGCATGTAGTGGTGGAGGGTAAAGGACGAGGGGCGTTTAGGTAATTTCAACTTTTTCTTGTCTATAAATATCACTTTTCTTCTCCATTTTCACTCTTCTTTATTCGGCTATATCTTCTTCATTTCTGACTCAAATTGTGATTTTCTTTTTTTTTCAAAGTATGTTAAGTTCCAGTGGGTAGAAATCACTCTTAGACTATCTCCTCAAAATTTGAGTGTAGTTATTCCAAAAAGTTATTTCTTTTGAACCCATTTTCGGACTCAGAAATCCAAATCCGAAAATGGTCCTCATTGTTTCGGCCATAGCTTCCACAGAACTTCACCAAGTCAAGATATTTTTTTCAAATTGTGTATAGTTCCAGTGGCTACAACTTTTTAGTCTACCACTTTTCTTGATTTCGAGCTTAAGTACTCCAAAAATCCACATTTTAAAAAAGTGTTTTTGAACAAAGATTTTTATGTACGAAAATACCCCTTACTCTTTTGACCATAACTTCCTCAAAATTTAACCTTTTTGAGTAATTCTTTTTTTAAATAATATAGAAAAGGACAGTCTAAAATTTTCCTTTTGACCACTTTGCCAAAATCAGAGAGGAAAGGGTCGAAAAATCGAGAGCAAGTTGACATATTTTGAAGTTGGTTTTGTTGATTTTCAAGCTTCACAAGTCCTAAGTGTTTTTGCAAAAGTTCATCGAAATTTGGTGAGTAAATTCCTTAACTTTTCGGGAAAGAAATTACTTTTATATGTATGGTTGTTATATGGTTGTATATGTGAATGATATTGTTGGATTATCATGTGGTTGTTATGGTAATATATATGTGATGTGAATCTTAGAATTCAAAAATCAAAGTCTAAGTATTATGTTTGGTTCGAAAGATGTGTGCTTGTTTATGTGATGTTTATGGTTCATAGACTTTGGGTTTGTTGTGATATAGAAGTGGAAAACAAGTTGGAAATTACGGGTATCCATAGCGATAGTCACTATGGATGTAGTTCGGAAAATTGAACGATTTCAAATTTTTTTAGTGTTTATTTTGAGTTGTTTAGGGTTTAAAAACCATGAGGTCATATCAAATCTTTATTTAAATGTCACATCAATCTTTATTTAAAAGTCACATAAAATCTTTATTTAGTTGTCACATCAAATCTTTATTTAGTTGTTACTTCAAATCCTTACTTAATTGTCAAATCAAATCTTTATTTGAATTGAGGATAACTATTCACTTAATTATTTCTTAATTCGTGTTAAAATTTAAATGAAGGTTGTTTAATTTAAGTTTAATTATTAATTCACTCTTAATTAATTAAGTAATATTTAATTAATTAAGACTTAACTGAGATTAATTAGAGTTTAATTATAAATAAATGTTTGTTTAATTAATTAAGATTTAAATTAAACTTTAACTTATGATTTAATTATTTTAAATTAAGGTTAATTTATTATTTAAGTTTTAATTAAGGTCTATTTAATTAATAAATTAAGATTAATTAATATTTAACTCTTTATTTAGGTTTAAATTATTATTTAAAATTAATAAAGGATTAATTATGGTTAATTATTTATTTAATAATTAATTATTATTTAAATATTTATTTCAGGTTTAATTTATTATTTAAGTTTAAATGAAGAATATTTAATTAATTAATTGAGATTAATTAATGTTTAATTATTAATAAAGGTTTAATTAATTATTTAGGATTAATTTAGGTTTAATTAATAGTTAATTATTGTTTAACTATTTAATTAAATTAAGTTAAGATTCAATTAAAATTAAATGCGATTTAAACAAGGATTTAACTTTTAATTAATTATTTTGTAAAGGGTTTAAAGGTTTTAAATCCTTTGGTTTTCAAAAGTAAAATTGTTTAAAGGTACTTCTTTTTCAAAGATGATTTTGAATACAAGTGATTCAAGTGTTGATACCATTAAGAAACCATATAACTATGAATGAGTTATAATGTAGATTGTTTAGTTGTTTGGACATGTGTTAGTAGAGTAAATCCTCATTCCGCTATTAATTGATTGAATTGTTTGAACATCTGTTTAGTAGGACAAATCACCATCCTGCTATTATGTTATTTGAACATGTATATGCTAGTTAACTTATATTGACATGTTATTCCCTGATTTGGATATGAGTTGTATTTACATACATGATGACTTATGTAAATAACTGTTAGGTGAATTGGAATTGAAATTGAATGGTAACTTAAATGAGTACCATTGGGATTGTTGAGCCTCTTTTTGAATTTATAAAGTATGGTTTTGAATTAACTTAACTCTTTAATCAATTTGGGGTTGTAAGATTTATAAATGATTTCAAAGCTATACTATTATTTTATAAGTTATTTATAAGTAATAACTTGTTCATAAAAAGGGTTTTTACTAAATAAAAGGGCTTACCTAACGTGTTTTACAAATGTTATTTTTAAATGATACTTTATAAAGGAAATTTTATAAAGGAGTTATAAAGGAAGATTTTTAAATAGTTTAAAAATTGAAGAGATGTTATAAATCATTTCAGAGATTTTTGAAAGAAGCTTTAAATGTAGTTGGAAGTTTATAAAGAGGTTTGAATATAAAGTGAACTTATAAAAGAATTTTTATAAGAGATAAGTGAATGAGTTTTATAGTAAGTGATGTTTTGAAAAAGGAATTGTTTGGCCATTTAATATGGAATTTTGAGAAGAGCAAGTTTTCCCAAAATGTTTTGGTAAACACTTACATTGTTTTTCTAAGTTTAGAAAGGAATGTTAAGGGCTTTGGAAAAGTGTTTTGAAAGGATCATTTTATAAACTTTTATAAAGTGATTTTATTAATTAAAGATTAATTAAGAAAGGCTTGGATCCCATATGGAATCGAATCAATGTTGAATGATTGTTATTTGATAGTTATATAATCGACTATCAAATCTGGACCAAAATGCAACTTTTGAGATATCTAGGAGAAACATAAGAATTATATGGTACAGTTACCGTCGGTGGTGCTATACTGTACGTATAAATTCGTTTCGTTCTTTTAGGATAAATGATAAGGAAATTCGTCCACTAACGGTTAGGAAGTGAACTCCACTATTATCTTTTATCTACTTATTTCCTAAAGAACCGAGGTTGAGTTTATCAAAAATTATCTGAAGTTGTTTCGAAGAGACCGGGATCGGATCTGTTATCCGAAAACCACTTTGATCCAACTCAAACATTTCGAACTGAAGACATCTTGAAGGATATGGAATCGAAGATGGAGCATTGAAGTGCTATGGCTGCTTGCTAATAGTCCTGAGGGTGATTCCAAAATGGATGTAGTAGAAGTAGTGCCTTCGGTTTGTCCTTATCCTGGACAACTTGTATGGATGATTGTTGGCACTGCATTACTTCCTGGAAGGCAGTGTTAGCATTCCAAGTGGTATAGCTATTCAAAAAGGTAAAACGTAGCCTCAAGCCTCATCAACCGGGAAATGACTAAAATAGGGCATGCAGCAGGACTAAGTGGGTCGCTCTCATTAGGGTATGTCATCATCTTTCTAGATACCATATTTTTATGGATTTGGTTATGCATAAGAGATCTCGATTAAGGTTGGAAGACTGGGATGATGATATATTCGGTACTACTAGTCAAGTGGTAGGCCAATTCTGTGTGGCAGGGTATAAGATGTTCTTGTCAGACCCGGGTGCATTTTTCTAGAGATGTATCCATCAGAGGTAGTTCCTTACCTGGTCATAGTATGGAATCTATTCTCCAATACGTGCCTTTACGGTTTTGATTATAGAACCTAGTATGCTGGAATTTAATTAATGTAACAATTTCGGCTAAGATTAATAAGTATTTGTACTTTAGACATTATTATAATATCATTGGATTTTCTATAAAAGTGTTTTGGTTATCGTAAGGTAAAAACCCAACCGTGTTTATGTGCGGCATGGTCTTACGAGATACCTTAGATTATTAGAAGGTTTTGAAATGTAATAATCAAGTTGTTTGAGTTTACTCACACCAGACCATGTCTGACCCGGAGTTTTATTTTCTTTCCCTAAAACTCTTGGGTGCTCAAATTTTTACGAGCAGCTAAGTAGTTCAGGTTTCTTACTGTTGGATCATAGGTTTTGATTGCTGACAAGACACAACAATTCACGAATCTATGAATACGACAACATCCGGACTCAACGACTCAAAGTATGGTTCATATATGTATATAGAGTCTAGTTTAGTGCTCTGTTAAAATCTTTCCTCAAGAATCATCATTCACATTCAAATAAACTTGCATGCATATTTTAATCAAAATCAAGTTTTCAAAAAATGCATGGAGCGGGGCTCGAACCCGGGTCACTAGTTTAAAAGGCAAGTGCTCTAACCAAATGAGCTATGGTGATTTTTGATTATCAGCAAAATTCAGTCGATTGAACAAAATCGACCAGTCGACTGAATATCTATAAACAACCTATTAAACTTGTGCACTGCTTTTTTTTGAATTTTTGAATAATAAGTCGACTGATCCAAATCAACCAGTCGACTGACCTAAACCCAACTGCCATATTTTGAAAAGACATTTCCATTCTGTGAACGGTTGCAATCCTTCTCTTAATGGGAATGGTTGCTTCTTTTGGTCAGAACTCTTCACCAATGGCAGCAACCCTCTGTCTACTATAAATATATGTTCCCAAACACTTCATACTACACCGAAAATCTTTCTAACTATCTTGTATTCTTCTTGTGCTCTCATACTCGCATTCAAACAGCATACAAGCATTTTATTGCTTTGAATCTCCAAATTAACTTTCATAATCTTCGATTCTTAGCAACACCTTCTTTTCATATCTTCACATACACTTCATAAACTTGAGGATTTGATTATAGGATGTTTGTACTATCAAAGACAAATCAGTGTTATCAAGAACACACAGTGTCAAAGCAATTTTATTAAAACTGTTAAAGTCCTGTTCGGTTGTTCAGGCGGGTAAAGTCTTCTTTCAATTGTTAGAGGCGGAAAAATCCTGATCGGTCGCTCAGGTGTTGTATACCTATTCCTCCGGGTTAAGTGAGGGGTTATTGTGAGAAATTCCAGAGGGAAGTCTGGGACTGGACGTAGAACGGGAAGTTCGAACCAGTATAAAAACTCCTAGTGTGCTAATTCTTATTTACTTTACTATTATTATTTGTTTTACCATTTAGATTATAATACATTCCATATTACACGATCCTAAGTGATATCTAGCCACATAGTATTAGTTATACGGCATAGTAGTCACTTTCATTTGGTATCGGAGCACTTTCATTTGGTATCAGAGCAAGGCATCTTATAACCGTTACACAGTTATTTGATATTTTTTTGCTAATTTGGAAAACAACACCAGCACAAGCATTGTCACTAACACAAGTTTTATTGAAGGTCAATCCACTGGACGACCACCACTATTCAATGGCATGAATTACACTTATCGGGCTACACGTATGAGAATTTATATGCAAGCAAATGGTTTTGATTCATGGAATATCACACAATCTGAATATAATATACCCACAACTGAATATTCTACATGGTCAAACACACAAAAATTAGATGCTACTTGCTAAAGCTATGAATATGTTGTTTTGTG
The DNA here is from genome assembly GCA_030737815.1 of Allium fistulosum. Lineage (NCBI taxonomy): Eukaryota > Viridiplantae > Streptophyta > Magnoliopsida > Asparagales > Amaryllidaceae > Allium > Allium fistulosum. The sequence goes on along the minus strand of CM060903.1, from coordinate 1,282,162,939 downwards.
CCTTGGACAAGAATGAGTTTAATCGTATTAGCGTGTGTAATACTGCATATGAAATATGGCGAACACTGAAAATAACTCATGAAGGTACTAATAAGGTTAAACAAAGCAGGATATCTATGCTTAAAAATCAATTTCAAAATTTTAAAATGAAAGAAAATGAGTCCATTAATGATATGTATTCCAGATTCCAAGATATTTATCATTCATTATTAGGACTAGGAGAAAAATTTACTAACTTTGATATAGTATCAAAAATCCTAAACTCTTTAACGGATGAATGGGAAAGAAAGGTTCTAGCTATTGAAGAAGCAAATGATCTTTCTACTATGAAACCAGAAGAGTTAATAGGAAATCTAATGTCATATGAAGTAAATTTGCAGGCAAAGAAAGTTCAAGCACAACATAAGAAGAATCTAGCTTTTCAAGCAGAACAAGATGACTCTGACTCAGATGAAGAGAATATGGTATTTATTGCTAAGAATTTCAAAAAGTTTTTGAAATTCAAAAAGAATAACAAGATCAAGAGTTACAAAAATAACTCTAGTAACGATAATAGCAATAAACCATCATCTTCTGTCATGGAATGTTATGAATGTTATAAGAAGGGTCATATGAAGAAAGATTGTCCAGATAAACAGAAAAACAAATTCAAGAAGAACAAATTCAAAAAGAAAGCATTTTCTGTAACATGGGATGACTCAGATTCTTCATCATCTGAAAGCGACAGTGACACAGAGCAAGCAAATGTATGCTTCATGGCTACAAATGATGATGTAAGTGAACTAAGTTTTGATGATTTGGTTGAACTTAATTCAGAACTAGTAGACTTTGTAAAACAAACTAAAAGGCATAATAAGGAATTACAAGAAAAACTAAATAGATCTGAATTAGAAATTAGTATGCTTAGAGATGAATAGAAAATTCTCGAAGAAGAACTTGAAAAATCTAAAGAATCTAATTCTAATTTAACATCTCAACTTTCTATGATAACTCAGGAATTAGAAATTCAGAAGAATAAAAATGATGGTTTATCAGTTGAAATTAATGATTTAAAGTCTAACACTAAAGTATTAGAATTAAAAAAATCCAGTCTCAAAACTAAGTTGAAGATATTAATAAAAATATTTCTAACTTTAATAAAGGACGAAAAAATATTTCCACAATAATAAAAAATTCTCAATCTACTTCAAATAAAATGGGACTAGGATATAAGAAAATTGAAAATCCAAAGAAATCTGGAAAGTTTAAAAATAAGTTTAAAAAACAGTGATATTTCTTTTGAAAATAATAATTGTGACTTTAAAGCTAAATTTGATAAACTTACACTAAAGTCACAAAATTTAATAAAGGTCAAAACAATTTAAACATGATTTTATCTAGTTCTAGACCTTTACATGATAAAAGTGGTTTAGGATATGATAAAACTAATCGTAGAAATAGCACTAGATACGCTTTCATGTATAGTAAAAATGTTAGTGCTAGTACTAAATTTTGAGTAAAGTCTAAATCCAATTTTAATAGAAATTCAAATACTGCTATGACCAATAATGTTTATAGCTTCTCTAGAAGTACAAAATCATTGATGGGAAATATGAATAAAAATTATCTAAGTATTTGGGTTCCTGTTAATTGGAAAAATAGAGAAAAATACATTGATGATTATTTTGATATGGTAGTTAATAATGAAAATTATATTTTTAAAGGTTCAACCATACCCAAATGGGTATGGTTTCCTAAAAATTAGGAAATTATAAGAACCTTGGGTATCTCAATGCTTTAAATGTTAATTTTTTTGATACCTTATATTATAAGTAGTAGTTATTTTGTTTTATATTGTTCTATGTTAACACTTATGTGGAATATAATTTATGTCATCATATAAACTCTCCTTTTTGTCGATGACAAAGGGGGAGAAAGATATTGCTCTAACACTATTTGCAGGAATAAATGATGCAAGCATAGATTAAAGGGGAGAAAAGATTAATTATTTACAAGAATATATAGCATAGATTCAGGGGGAGAAATCTATAACACAATTATAGGAATATATTCAGGGGGAGAGATAAGTTGACAAAGCTTGTCGAAGATTCGTCCGTAGCAAATGGAGTTGTCATCATCAAAAAGAGGGAGAATGTTGGATCATAGGTTTTGATTGCTAACAAGACACAACAATTCACGAATCTACGAATACGACAACATCCGGACTCAACGACTCAAAATTTGGTTCTTATATGTATATAGAGTCTAGTTTAGTGCTTTGTTAAAATCTTTCCTCAAAAATCATCATTCACATTCAAATAAACTTGCATGCATATTTTAATCAAAATCAAGTTTTCAAAAAATGCATGGAGCGGGGTTCGAACCTGAGTCACTAGTTTAGAAGGCAAGTACTCTAACCAAATGAGCTATGGTGATTTTTGATTATCAACAAAATTCAGTCGACTGAACAAAATCGACCAGTCGACTGAATATCTATAAACAGCCTATTAAACTTGTGCACTGCTTTTTTTTGAATTTTTGAATAATCAGTCGACTGATCCAAATCAACCAGTCGACTGACCTAAACCCAACTGCCATATTTTGAAAAGACATTTCCATTCTGTGAACGGTTGCAATCCTTCTCTTAACGGGAATGGTTGCTTCTTTTGGTCAGAACTCTTCACCAATGGCAGCAACCCTCTGTCTACTATAAATATATGTTCCCAAACACTTCATACTACACCGAAAATCTTTCTAACTATCTTGTATTCTTCTTGTGCTCTCATACTCGCATTCAAACAACATACAAGCATTTTATTGCTTTGAATCTCCAAATTAACTTTCATAATCTTCGATTCTTAGCAACACCTTCTTTTCATATCTTCACATACACTTCATACACTTGAGGATTTGATTATAGGAAGTTTGTACTATCAAAGACAAATCAGTGTTATCAAGAACACACAGTGTCAAAGCAATTTTATTGAAACTGTTGAAGTCCTGTTCGGTTGTTCAGGTGGGTAAAGTCCTCTTTCGGTTGTTAGAGGCGGAAAAATCCTGATCGGTTGCTCAGGTGTTGTATACCTATTCCTCCGGGTTAAGTGAGGGGTTATTGTGATAAATTCTAGAGGAAAGTCTGGGATTGGACGTAGAATGAGAAGTTCGAACCAGTATAAAAACTCCCGGTGTGCTTATTCTTATTTACTATTATTATCTGTTTTCGCATTTAGATTATAATACATTCCATATTACACGATCCTAAGTGATATCTAGCCACATAGTATTAGTTATACGGCATAGTAGTCACTTTCATTTGGTATCGAAGCACTTTCACATACGAATGCATTTTGGAGGAGCTTGGAGTAGGAGGCTTCATTGATAGATAGTATTACTCGATTCCACTGTATATTATGTACTTTTTATCAGATGTATAAGGACATGCTATTATAACCGTCCTAGGTTAGAAATTGTATAGTGTAACTCTGATGTATCATTTTTGAAATGACTTTGTAAAGAATTATGTTGATTAATATATTTTATTCCGTTGCATTGTGAGATGCTATGTTTGTTTTTAGTTTCTTCTATCTTCCATTTCCTTTCATTCCCCAAACAATCCATCTTTTTGTTCAATTTGAGTTGACATGTGAGGTTTATTGCTAACTTAAACTGTACAGAAAAGTGGGTTGTTACAAAGGTACTTACTTGTTGCGACTACCATTAAATATTTGGCCTACAGTACATCTCAAACATCCTTTTGCAGTTGGTTTGTTGTTGCACGTATCAAACAACATACTCAACATTGTATTACATATGTTCCCTTTGCAAATGTATTCATCCTATTCCCATTTTAGTTGTGTTCATACATCAGCAATAGTTTTGTTTTTTGCCTCTTCTGGTTTTGGTGTAGTCAACACATATACAACTTTCAATCTAGCCAATAAAAATGCATTTTTTTCTAGCAGCGAACATAATAAATGCCATCAAAAATTTTCCAAATTTGGGAAATCAGAAGCAAACTCCTTCAAACTATGTGGTGCCATTGTTCAGATAATGTCTTAAGATTATTGGATAAAGTTTTCGAATTATGGTGAAACAGCACAACAACAGTAGTAATGGAATCTGCGGAGATTGCTCCTAGGTACATCGATGTTGTTTTCCTTAGGACTTTACTAGTCATCTCCACTCGTTTCTTTAAATGAATTAGTGCTTAAAGTTGCAACAAAGCGTCTTTCAAGATAGAATGGAGCCGAGAATTGATTTGTAGTTGTATTGGTGAGATTCAAAGTATAGTATGGATGACAGTAGAGACAATAGTTTCGAGTTTGTGATTCGTAGTATCACAAACCTGATATAATATTTTTAGAAAGTGAAAAAAGGAGCAGAGTGGAAGAGAATCAGAGAAAGTCATTTATAGAAGCATCCGTTCACCAAGCAATTTGATCATTGGCTCAATAGTCACTTTTCCCACTGTATTTTAATTTTTGTAATTCAAAAAGTTCTCGCTATTTAAATTTGTAAAACCCGCAGCCTATTGACTTGGGTTTCAATTTAGTCAAAATTCCGGTCCATTAAGTGGTTTCGATTTAGTCGAAATTCAGACCCATTAAAGTGTGGGTTGTATCAAAATTTGTAATTTATTCTAAGCTTGTTATGGGCTTAAAACTGGTTCGCTTAGATTAAAAATTGTCCAAAAGATATGTTTGGTGGCGGAGCATGTGCACATGTGTTAACATGTATGATCTCTCTTCAACTCAAGGGAAAACATTTGGATGCTCAAAAGGTTCAATCGTTTTCTTGTAAATCCTATATTTAACAAATATAGTTCACAATATTCCATGCTGTATGAATATTCAATTTCCATACTCTTGCTCTTCTCTTTCTCTCTTCTTCTCCAAAGTAAAAGCTACCTGCACACAATTTAAGAAAATTTACACTAACAATTTATTAAAATTTACACTAATAATAAATAACACTAGTGTTATGTTGGGACAATAGTTTTGTTAGCGGTAGTTTGAATACCTTAATATGTAGTAATATATATTTAATAACCACTAGTACAAAACATGTCATTTGCGTCAGTTGTTTTACTCTTGTTGCTACGGTTCAGCAACCATAGTAAATGCAGACGTCGCAACAGGCATAAACCTGTTGCTACGGTTGTTTAACCGTCGTAGGAAACACTTTTTTGCTACAGTTTTCCTAAACAACTGACGCAATAGGTTGGTTTTTTTGTAACGGTTCTTTACAACAATAGTAGTAAAAAATCGCCAATTGAGTTCAAAAGTGTTGCCTTTTGCGACGGTTGTCGTAAACAACCGACGCAATAACTTTATTTTGTGCCACGGTTCTTCGTAATAATAGTAGCAACAAATCTTTGGTTGTTTCAAAAACATGGCCTTTTGCTACGGTTTTTTCTTGCAACCGTCGCAAAAAAGAGTGAAAAAATATTTTTTTTTGCTGCAGTTGCTTATATAAACTAGCTCAGTCGCATTTACAAAATATCAGTAATAGAAAAATATATAAACAGTTATCTAATAAAAGGCAATGAACACGAGAAATATATAGGCAATTCACATAATTTAATAACGTATATTATCTTATAATACACTTGCAATATTAATACCTTCTAATGCTTGTCTTTACAGCCTTATATAATTGTGTCATCACATCCAAAAAAACAACATGCAAAAAGGATCCGGTAAATAAACTTCAATGCCACTTCCATGTTCCAAGTTCCAACAACAATTAATCCTGTTACCTGAGTGTTTAGAAAAGAAAAAAAACACACTTAGGCATATAAATGGTAGGCAAATAATATATACCTTCTACACTGTTGACATAAATATCTTTATATTAGTAAAACCTCACTTTTGAAGATTTTGTTCACATGAAAATCTGTTCATTAAATATCCTAACAAACAAAGATTGGTGCCTGTATATTTTCCAATGTTTCTTATCTCATTTTGTGATCTGTACATCTTTTAATTATATATTTGCTAGTTGAAAGTTGACACTAATATTGTTTAATTAAGACTGTCACCGTAGAATTTTTTCTTCGCACCATTTCACATGGAAGAAGTTCAGCAAAGTCTTACTTAATTTATCGTACATAATGGTCAAAAAGAAAACAGATTTACAAACAAATTTATCCGACACTAAGCAACTTTATGTATTTCATATGTAAGCATCTTACTTTCAAACCATGTTACAGCATTGATTACTGTATTTATCTTATCTAACAAATGGTATCCAACACTCTTGTGACCAAAATATTACAAAACTGGTTTTGTATACAATCTAATTTTACTTAGCTTACAATTTTCATGGTCTGCCTAGTTTGATTAAACTGTAAACACATATAGTACTCCAAACCTACAGTTAGAAAAGATATAAACATCAAGTTATACCGTCTCCATGTATTCATTTCCAGATTGATGAAAACTGAAGGAATGTCATTCACTATACTAACTATCTATTTAAAGCAGCTTTCAGTTGAAACCAAAATTGACTTCATTTTTGCTTAATTCCATCTTTTTTTTAAACCTTTTTTTGTTTGTATGAAATGCTTTTTAGGAGCAAGTAGTGAACTGAATAAGTATAGATGATGAAGGTGAAGGGTTGATAAATTTGGGTATCTTTGATCTTAATTGATCGGATGTTAAATTTAGACATGCACGCACACTAAAGTCATGTAAGTATTATCGTTGGCCTATACGATTTACAAAACCCCATGCATTACTTTATGTATCGATCTAATCTCCTTATGGTTCATACAATTACACAACAATGTTTGCTTACATAATATATAACGAGGGTCAATGAGTATTTTTTTAACTGCTCACCCCAACACTAAGCAACTTTAGAAGGTACATGCAAAAAAAATCATATTTAATTTGATATGAACAACTGCTTACGATTTATGTAATTCATGTAAAGTGAATAAATATATAATCAGTGTTTAAAGTGGTTAAAAATACACTCAACTACTTAAAGTAGTTAAAAATGCCCAACTGCTTACGATTTTGCATACAAATATATAATTAGTTAAACTCTGTAAAGCGAATAAATATGAAATTGATAGCTCTTTTACGTGTTTCAAGTGATCTTCTTTCGCTGGTGCATATAAAAGGGAATTATATATAATGAGCCCAAGAACATAACCTCTTGTTATCATATGATCGAATAACCATAGAGTATCAGATAAGTTTCTAGCTTTTGAAAAAAGCGTATTAAGTGGGAACAAGAAGTGTTATCTAGTCAAATGCAGTAATATGACATTTTTTCCAAACTCCGTTTTCTAAATTGAGGCATGCCTCAGTTTCAAAATAGAAGCATGCTAAATTGAGGCATTACCTCACATACAGACTAAAGCATGCCTCTGTTTTGCTTCTTTTTTTTCTTTTTGTTTTGGGATACAAAGCGAGGCAGTGTGCAATGCCTCAGGCACAAACTAAAGAATACCTCAATTTGATACAAGTATAAAGTGAGGCAATGCCTCAGCTTGTTTTCAACGTACAAACTGAGTCAATGGATGCCTCGGTTATAAATTGAGGAAATGAATGCTCAGTTTAGAGGCAATGCATTTGTTTGTAGCAATGCCTTGGTTTGAGGTAGACCTATATAACTCAGACTATTTCCAAAACCTAAATAATTCAAACTTTTCCAAAACCTATATGACGCAGACACCATTCTCTTCCACATGACTGAGAAAGAGGCTCATTCAATTGCCAAATAAACAAGTCACCTATAAGAAGTATTGTTTTTTTAAATTAACCCAACTCTTTATGTTATGTAGATAGAAGAAAGAACAAATTTTCAATAACCATACAAGAAAAAAAAATACTTTAACAAAATAACCTGGTGTATGGATGGTGTAGAGTCCGTAAGCATGATTCTGTTGATGGAACGAGAATGTCTACAACAATTGTGTCTACTTCAGATAACCATTAAATCCAATCCCTAACAAAAACAAAGCATTTTAATAACAAAAGTAATCTAAATATTGTTGACATTACGTAACTCTTTCATTATGATGAATCCTTTTGCACCGTGTCACTACACTAGAAAATGGATTTCGTAGTGTCCTAAAAATGCTACTAAAGCTTATAGTAGAATTTTAGTAAACATTTAAACTAAATTACAAGGAAAGGATGGTAAGGAGTCTAAAAGTCAAACGCTGATTACTAGATAGGTATCAAATCAAAGAAACTAATAAACCCAATTGATATTTATATGTTTGACAGCATCTTCGGATGTTAGAGTACATGATTTGATAACACTAAGGTATTACAGTTGAACTTTACCACCGGGCATCAAGTGCAAAAAAGTTCTGGTAGCAAGTCATTTTTTCCAGTGCATCATAAATATACACAGATTAAGGAAGAGAAGTGAAAACGGAAGTTACCTTCATTACAGGATCAAAAAGCAAACAAGTCATTGTGGTCGCTTGATATTTCCTGTGAAACAAAAATATTTTGGAAGCACATGACAAAATTACATTACAAATGAAAATCTTAATAGAAAATGTGTGCACCTAGGCAACAAGACATCGGTGTCAAGCAAAAAAAAGGGTCCAAAGGTAGGCCAACAACTTTGGTTCTGCTTGGCGGAGATCCTTCCAAATTTAGCAACAACGATTAGTGATGAAATATAAATGACTGATTATTAGAATTACGTAAGTGAACATTGATCTAAAGATTTACAAGGAAATATGCATCATTACACTTCCAAATCAAGTGGAAAACCGCAAATATTTTTTCGGATTATGTATTACCAGTATCTTTCCAAAAGAGAAAGAAATTGGAATTATATGCTTCAAACAGTGGATAAGTTTATAAGTTGTATCTTTTCACGAGCAGGTACATTTATGAAGCAAATAAAAATTCTTCTAAGTTATGTGATTTCGTAAATTTCTATATCTCACACATTATTCCATCTGTTATATATATATTTACCACCCATAACTTCACTTCTTTATATAAATAAAGATATCAAAATATTATTCCACCATAATTGTTATGAAGGTTGGAACACTTGCTTCCATAGAACATTCTATTCCATTAAGGATTTGGAGGTTAAAACCTCCAAAATTAACAAAATTATTCAGAAGATGGTACTCAGTATTCTTAGTTTGAAATAACAGTTTTTTTGACAACTTCTTTCAAATAAAAAACTGCAAATGTCCTGGTAGTTTTGGATCTTAACCATTGATTTCCACCTTATTCATAAAGACAAAATGATGTGCCAAAAAAAAGTTCTGTTCTTGTTTAAGTATACCCTCAATTATTTTAAGAGAACTCTACTTCACGATGTAAAATGATAAAATCAAGTATTATAGGTTTGTTATAAAATATGACTAGCAACCGGGGAATCAAGTCACCACACACAGTCAATTGCAGCCAAGATTAATATTCTGTATTCCGTTCAAGCTTTTATTTATTTATTTATAATTAGAGGCTAAGGCCAAGCTGACACAATCAACCTACTATACCCATGTCACATATCTTCTCAATGTACATAGCCATAAACAATGATCACAGTTGGGTACCTGTGTACATTGGACATTTGAAACAAAGGTCTGCCTAGTAACATTACATCCAGAATTCGAAGCACCAATGACAATCTTATCAATGCCAAGAGGAGAGATAGTCATGAATGAATCTATATTTTTAGTTGTCACTTCAGCTACTATTTCGAGCATTTCCTTTCCAGATTCACATTCATCAAAAACAGGGTCTTTAATTACCTACGATTCTTTACTAAGGGTAGTAGACTCGAGCAGATGAGAGATGACCGAAGTTGAGCTAATTTTAACAATACCATAAATAGGGCCAACATCAGATGGAGATGAGACGATCTTGGCAACAAAAGAGTTGACAATGCCGTCACCATCATTGTCAGTAGAGACAAGAGTAGCAGGCGAAGATGAACCAGGCATATCAATGTCAGAGACACTGATCATAAGAGAATTAGCGATTTCAACATCAAGAGAAACATCGCTCAAAATTTGTAGAGGAGGCGCCGAGAAGAAGCGACCAGATCTAGTTTGTGAACTGGGGCGATTCTCAATCGCCACCGCTAAACGAGGTTTTGCCTTGCGATTCTTGGTCATCGAAAACGGGAAAGAGCCGCGGGAGGATGTAAAGGAAGAGGTCGGCGGAGTTGGAAGAAAGCGTTAAAAAATAAGTGGATCTGAGAAGAAGGAGCAGCAGTTTGATTTGAGATGTTAATACGCGATATTTGATCTTCCATGCTTTGAAACTGCAGTTCGATTTGAGGCGAAGGAGCGGGCAGATTTTTTTTAAGAGGGAAATGAAATTAGGTTATACGCGATTTCAATTTGGGTGGGCTTGGGACCAAGTCTACGTTTGTTTGCTACGGGTGAAGCATAATGGACGCAATTTGCTTATGTATTTGCTACTGTTGTATTATACAACCGGCTCAAATTATTTTTTTATTTTTTAGTCGCATTTGAAATAGATGTTTGCTACGGTTATGAAAATAACAGTCGCAAATAAATAACAACGTATTTGCTACGGTTATAGACAAAAATCGTCGCAAATTGTTTTTATTACATTTTCTTCTGCTTCTCATATACCAACTGCTACGGTTTTCAAGAAGAACCGTCGCATATTATACTATTTGCTACTGTTTTTACCTAAACCATCGCAAATAAGACGACGCAATAGACAGATTGTGTACTAGTGAACTTCCATAGTCATAACAACTTGATTTATGATGCATATCTGCTTTTTAGATTTGACGAATTTAATACACAAATTTTCCTCAAAGACATCTTCGGCTTAGATTTAGTAAGTATTCTTTCATGAAGAAACTTGTAAATTAAGTTCTATATTAAAAAAATTCCACTGTTGAACCATCAATGGACTCGGTTATATGATTACTCATCGATCTGTAAATATTTATGTCTAATTTGATAAATTACTTGGTACAAACCCCCAAGGTGGTGCAGTGGTTAGGACATGCGGCGCTCACCTTAAAGGTCGAGGGTTCAATCCCCACCAACTACATATCCTTGTGAATTACCTGAAGTATGTGTTGTGGGTTCGGTGCATACTTCCTTAGAGTTTACAAGCAAAACTTGGTTCTCTAGGTCTTAAAAAAAATTACTTGGTACAAGCAACAGATTTAGTGATATCTAACTATGTCGGATTTGGGAAACGATGAAATTCCTTCCCTTGTCAATATTGTCATTGATAATGGAACCGGTACAATGAAGGTATGGTGTGTTAGTGTCTCTCAAACTCATATCACTAGTGGCTAATTACAATTCCATTCCATCTTGGTGTGTAATGTCTCATCCCACAACAAATGTGTCACACAACATTCAGCTAAATATATGTTGCCAGTTTTGTCTATCAATGCATCCGCAGCACATGTGTAGATCCATTACCTTATGATTAGGAACATCTGATCATGAAATCTTGCTCAGATCATAGAGTGTAATTTGGCCTCTCTACTTAATTATCCAGCACTAATAATCTAGTAAAATGCATCATCTTAAGGTACACATGATTTCATGTTTTACTTACCAGAATAGAGATTCATTGTCCGAATAATTATTTTGACTCGATGGCATTTTTCTATCACAATTATGTAGTTGAGTCTCTATCAGTTTGAATTTTCCATACCCTTATATAAAATGTGAAACTTTAGTCAAATATCCTTATGAACTTTGAGGCAATATCACAGTAATTGGTGTTGTTTACCAACATGAGACTGCAGTTAGCTTCAAAAGCCACACAATGTTTTACTGCAAATGGACATAATTATAGTGAAATTTAGGATATCTTCTTCATCTAAAATTGGTAACAACACTCACTTTTACTAATATCAACACTCCATGCAGAAAGGAGAGAGTAGCATCAGTATTATTATGGTCAAATATAGGCAAGTTTTGCTGGAGATGATGCTCCAAGGTCCACCTTTCCAAGTACTGTTGGTCGGCCTCATCACACTAATGCCATGGATGGCTTGGTATTGCAAAAAACATAAGTTGGTGATGATGTGATGCCCTAGAGAAGCAACATCAATTTGAAATATCCAATAAATGATGGAATTATAACTAGTTAGGACGATATAGAGGTGATTTGGCAACACGCATTCTACAATGAGATTTGTGTTGCACCAGAAGAACATCATGTTCTTCTTACAGACCGACCTGGTGATTCAAAAAGAAATTAAAGAGAAAATGACACAGATCATGTTTGAGACTTTCAACGTTCCTGCCTTCTATGTTTCTATGCAGACTGAACTTTCTCTTTATACCAGTGGTCAAACCACAAGTACCAATATAACTACTTTTAGTTTCATATAAATCCTTCCTAACACACATTATGCTCTAAATTATATCGTATAAACTGGCGCTAAAGGTCTATCCGCTAACCATATATTAAAGCTGGTGTACCTCAATCTGAATTTATAGCATCTTTCTAGCTGAGTCGTGAACTAGATCGCTCTCTTTAAGACGTTTCGCCGCTGTGCCGGAATTGTGCAAGGCAATCTCTGATGCAGCGCCGTCTCTAGGATAAAACATATGATAGTGCAAATGTTACTCTCGAATTTATAATAAATACACTTGTCATTTTCATTTACTTTAAAACCATGTGAAATAACTAGATTGTCATATTTTTCATGCCATTATTTAGGTACTTGTTTAAGACATATTGAGATTTATCTAATTTACAAATTTTATGCTCTTGACCAGGTATAACAAAACCTTCATATTGGTCCTTATAAATCTCTTCTAAACTAGTAGATCATAAAGTGAAGCAAGAAAAATCATACTCGAATTGATGTTATTCTTGTAACAAGTGAAAAGGTATCAAAAAAGTCAATGCATTCTCTTTGTATAAATCATTTAGCTGTAAGATGAGGCATATATTTATCAATTGTACCATCAGGTTTCAACTTCTTTTTAAATACCCACTTACAACCTATAGTTTTACAGCCTGGAGGTAAGTCAACATGATGCCAAGTTTTATTGAATTCAAGAGATTCCATTTCATCATTTAAAGCTTCTTGCCAGAGTGTGTGAATCTAAAGAAGACAAAGCTTCTTTTAGATTAGTAGGGTCCTCTTTTAGTGCATAAGCATAATATTCTGGACAAAATCTTTAGCAATCCTAGCTCTTTTACTTCTTCTAGGTTCATATTCAATTTTCACATTATGTTCATTATTTCTGATTATTGGATTACTAGTGATAAATATTCCTCCTTCAAAGGAATCAATATCATTTGACTCAATAATAATTCGAGCCAAATCAAAAATCCATATGCTTTACTGTTAATGGAATAACCAATGAAAACACATTCATATGCTCGACTTGCTAATTTAATTCTTTTAGGGTTCAAAATATGAACATATGCTAAGAAACCCCAATTTTAAAATAAGACAAGTTGTGCTTATGATTTTTAAAAATCTCAAAAGGTGAAATTTTACTCTTAGATTTAGGAATTCTATTCAAACCATAACAAACAGTTAACAAAATTTTACCCCCACCAGTGTGATGTTGCACTCGAATTTAATAAAACAGCTACAACTAATTCGATAAGAGTTATATTTTTTCTTCCAGCTTTGTCGTTCATTTCAAGCGAATAAGGTGCAGTTCTCTCATGTAATATGTCATGTTGGTTATAGAATTCAATGAATAGGCTAGATTAATATTCTGTTCCTCTATCACTTTGAAATCTCTTAATTTCTTATTAAATTATTTTTTAATTTCAGTAACAAATAACTTAAACATATCTAGCGCATTATTTTTATTTTTCATGAGATAAACATAAGTGAAATCAGAGCAATCATCAATAAAAGTAATAAAGTAGCATTTGTCATCCCTAGTTAGAGTGTCATCAAGTTCACATATATTAGAATGTATTAAATCTAAATGTTCTGACTCTCTAAACACAGATTTATGTGGAGTCTTTATAATTTTAGTTTGGCTACAATATTCACATTTTTTTGAATCACTTATGGATACTTTAGGGATTAAGCCTAATTTACTCATATTATGAATCAGTCACTTATTAACAAAGTCTAGCATGTCAAATATTAAAATCACACAACATATAAGCAGAACTATTAACTTTATTCAAATCAGCATTTAACCTAAACATCCCATCTATAGCATATCCTTTACCAACAAAAACACCATATTTAGTGATGGTGTACAAGTCAGATCCAATAGTTTGAGTAAAACCAGCTTTATTTAACAAGAAACCAAATACTAAATTTTCCTCATCTCTGGAATATGCATCACATTTTCAGCAACAAGTTCTTTCCAATGGTAAACTTTAATTCCACGGTCCTAATTCCAGCAACAATAGTGGTGTAAGAATCTCCCAACATCACTTTCATGTCATTATCAACGTTATATGTTTTAAATATTTCACGATCATAGTAGACATGGCGAGAAGCACTAGTGTCTACCCACCACCCTTCCTGATCCATCGACTAGGTTAATCTCAGTAAGCATAGCCATAAGGGCTTCTTCAGTCAGGTTAACTTGCGGTGTAGGATTTGGCATGTTTCGACATTTTCGTATCATATGGCCTGGTTTGGCACAGTTATAACATAAGAACAACTGTCTAATATCATTCTTTAGGAAGGAATTTGCTGTTTTTTTAGAGGCTGATTATTGCGGTTTTGATTTGGTTCACGATTCTAATTTTTGAAATTTTTCGCATTTGGTTTCATACCCGCGTTTGTGGATTTCTTAGTGTTGTTGGTAGATACAACAAGCACCTCTTCGTTCTAGTCCTGTTTTCTAGCCTTCTCCTCAATACAAAGATGAGTAATCAAACTTTCTAACTAGGGCGTAATTTATCAATTAACACAACAATCTAAAACCGTTCATCTAAATACATACCTTCGGAGATGATCTAATGCGTAATTTTCTGAAGCTCGAACGACTGAACCTCCATAGATTTGTCGTCCATCATTTGAAACTTCAAATAGCAACTGACAGCATACTTGCTCACTACAGCTTCCTCAATATCATATTTCTTTTGCAGCACATCCCAAATCTCCTTTGTTGATTTGTCTGAGTTGTAGTAGTCATACAAATCATTGCTGAGTTTGTTGAGGATGAAATTCTTGCGTAAATAGTTTTGCTCCATCCAGGTCTACAAATTTTTTGATTTTTCTGTTCAAGCTCGCATCTGCTCTGTCTCAGCTTTGTCTGGCAGCTATGGTTTGTCTGTTGTTTGTACAACGAACACCTTCCACGTAGACAAAAAGAACTCCTTCTTTTGGCGCCATCGTTTGAAATGCAGGCCCTTGAATCCAAACAGCGCAGTAGACACAATTGAAACCTAAAATATTGACATTGTGACAGCAGAGTCGTCAGTGATCGAAGTCATACCATAATAAAATTATTGTACCTTGATCTGAATCTGTAGTGTCTTTGTGGTTGAGTCGTGGACCTACTCCAACACTTTCGTGCCATATGGCCTAGTTTGCTACAGTTGTAACATAAGAACAACTATCCAGTACCATTCTTTAAGAGGGCATTTCGCCGTCTATTTTGAGGTTGATTGTTGCGGTTCTAATTTGGTTTGCAATTCTGATTTTGTAAATTTTTCGCATTTGGTTTCAGACCCGCATTTGTGGATTTATTAGTGTTGTTGCTAATAAGCATCTCTTCTTTCTGGTCTTGTTTTCTAGCCTACTCTTTAATACGAAGACAATAATCAAACGTTCTAATGAAAACTCCTTAGTCTTATGCTTGAGAATATATTTAAAGCTCCTCCAACCAAGGGGTAATTTATCAATTAACACAGCAAGCTGAAACTGTTCAACTAAAGCCATACCTTCGGAGATGATCTCATATGCAATTTTCTGAAGCTCGTACGACAGCGCCTCCATAGATTTGTCGTCCATCATTTGAAACTTCAAATAGCGACCAACATCATACTTTTTCATTCCAGCTTACTTGGTATCCAATTTCTTTGCAGCGTATCCCAAATCTCCTTTGCTGACTTATTTGAATTGTAGTAATCATACAAATCATCGCTGAGTCTGTTGAGGATGAAATTCTTGCATAGTTAATCTTACTCCATCCAGGTCTGCACCTCTTTTGATTTTTTTGTCCAGGCTTTCATCTGCGTTGTCCCAGCTTCATTGGGTTTGTCTGGTAGTTATAGTTTGTCTGTTGTCAGTACAACGACCACCTTCCATGTAGTTAAAAAGAACTCCATCTTTAGGCGCGATCGTTTGAAATGCTGGTCCTCGAATTTGAACGGTGCAGTAGATACAATTAGAACCTGAAATATTGACATCGGGGCAACTAAGTGGTCAATGATCGAAGCCATATCTTCTTAAAATTATTATACCTCGATCTGAATCTGTAGTGTCTTTGTTGTTGAGTCGCGAACTAGGTCGCTCTCTTTAAGACGTTTCATCGCGTGCCAAAATTATGCAAGGTAGTCTCTGATGCAGTGCTGCCCTCCAGAATAAAACAGCCCTAAATATCAGTATCAACGGTCTCTTGTAGAAAGACCGTTGATTCAGTAGCACCTAAAAAATATTGCTCGGATCTAAAGTAATGTTTAAAGGCAGAATTAGAAGAGAACTCAGTTTTAAAAACTTATAATATTTCTGTGTCAATTACTTAGTTTATATAGAGAGTAAAAACAGGGCTGAGTTATGAGAAAATATCAGACCTGAGTTTACTTGGTATTATTACCAAGTCAAAGTTGGTTTACAAATATACTGCCAAAAATAAAGAGTTCAATACCACATCAGCCAAGCCAAGTTAAGCCAGGCCCGTATCGGGTCGAGTCGAGTCGGTCGGTCGGCGCACGCGCGTGTGTGTGATGGTCAGCATGGTCTCCCTCCTCAACACAAGAGAAAACATTGGGTGCCCAAAGGGCCCATACTTTCTCTTGTGAATCCTATATTTAAATAGGAACACTCTATAGTTTCCCATAATGTGGGCCTATTCAATAAGAGGGGTATTCTTTATTCTTTTCAATATTTTTAATAATTCATTTTTTAAATCAAATTTTCCAAAAATCCCCCACGTGAAATTTTCCATAAGAGGGGTAGTCTTTAGCCCGTGCTTTAAATGCCATGCACGTCTATTCCAGTTTACTGAACGCTCTACGAATTTTCCCAAAATTCCATAGGAAATGGCCACATTTCCACGTTCGCATAAGCGAATCTATCAAAAGTACTCCTACAGCTAGGCACTCCACCCCACATAGAGTATATATTTCATTAAGAGTTTCATCCTCATATCACTTCAGGACTACGTGCTTCTATTTAATGAAACTAGCATGTTCAATCATTGTCACTTCATAACTTGTTATTATCCATCGAACCTAGTTCTTGGGATCTCCAGTCATCAGGTTGGGTAACTATTATGAGTGACTACTCATTCTCTGATTTCTCGTTCTATAGGCAATAGTCTCAATCTTTTAGATGTAGAAAGGACTTTCTCTTTGTGCAATCCTTTCGTCAAAGGTTCCGTCAGATTCTCATTAGTGCGTACATGATCAATTCTTACAGATCCTGAAGAGATATACTCTCTTACAGTACTGTGCTTACGATGAATTTACGGTCTCTTACCGTTGTAATAGCGGTTCTCAACTTTTGCTATAGCCACGGTACTATCGCAATAGATCAACACAACTGGTATCGGTTTTTCCCATAAGGGGATCCCAACTTGGAGATTTCTTCAGTAATCTACTTCTTCACTTGCAGTAGGTAGTACTATCATTTTGGACTCCATGGTGGATTGAGCCAAAATAGTCTGTTTCTTAGATTTTCAAGAAAAAGCTCTTCCTACGATATTGAAAATGTATGCACTGGTGGCTTTGGAATCGTTTGATAATGTATTCCAATCTGCATCCCTATATCCTTCATGGAAAGCGGAAAACTTCTGATAGTGTAATTCAAGTTTCATGATTCTTTTAAGGTATCTCATGCCCTTTCAATAGCGTGCCAATGCTCTATACTAGGTCTGCTAGTAAATCTGCACAATAATCCCATGACATAGGCAATGTCGGGTCTACTACAATCAATGACATACCAAAGGCTGCCAATGATGCTAACATATTTAAAATGTCTTACACCTTCATCAGTGTTTTTAAATAATTTTACACTTGGATCATATGGTGTGCTAGCAAACTTACATTCAAAGTAATTATAGTTCTTTAACGACTTCTCAATATAATGAGAATAATGCAAAGAAATTCCTTTTTAGACTTAGTAATCTTAATACCAAGAATTACACTTGCTTCATCGAGATCTTTCATATCAAAATTGGAACATAGTATGGACTTAACATGATTCATATCATGAATATTTGAACCAAAATATAAGTAAATCATCCACATATAAACATACGATAGTGTAAATATTATTCTCGAATTTATAATAAATACAATTGTCACTTTAATTTACTTTAAAATCATGTGAAATAACTAGATTGTTAAAATTTTCATGTCATTTTTTAGGTGCCTGTTTAAGACCATACAAAAATTTATATAATTTACAAACTTTATGCTCTTGACCAAGTATAACAAAACCTTCAGGTTGGTCTATATAAATCTCTTCTTCTAATTCATCATTCAATAAAGCAGTTTTTACATCTGTTTGGCGAACTAGTAGATCATAAAGTGAAGCAAGAGAAATTAGTACTCGAATCGATGTTATTCTTGTAACAGGTGAAAAACTATCAAAAAAGTCAATGTTTTCTCTTTGTCTGACTCCTTTAGCTACAAGACGAGACTTATATTTATCAACTCTACCATCATGTTTCAACTTCTTTTTAAGTATCCACTTATAACCTATAGTTCTACAACCTAGAGGTAAGTCAACAAGATGCCAAGTTTTATTAGATTCAAGAGATTCCATTTCATCATTTATAGCTTCTTACCAAAGTCTAAATTTAAAGAAGACAATGCTTCTTTTGGATTTGCAGGGTCATCTTCTAATGCATAAACATAATATTCTGGACCAAAATCTTTAGCTATCCTAGCTCTTTTACTTCTTCTAGGTTCAGATTCAATTTCCGCATTATGTTAATTATTTCTGATTATTGGATTATTAGTGGTAGATGTGCCTTCACTATTCCTAAGTTTAAACGAAAATTTATTTTCAGAGAAATCAGCATCATTTGACTCAATAATAACTCGAGCATTCAAATCAAAAAATCTATATGCTTTACTGTTAATGGAATAACCAATGAAAATACATCCATATGCTCGACTTGCTAATTTAATTTTTTAGGGCCAGGAATACGAACATATGCTAAGCAACCCCGAGTTTTAAAAGAAGACAAGTTGGGTTTATGATTTTTAAAAGTCTCAAAAGTTGAAATTTTGCTCTTAGATTTAGGAATTCTATTTAAAACATAACAAACAGTTAACAAAATTTCCCCCACCAGAATTCGGTAAGAGCCCTATTTTTTTCTTTTATCATTCATTTCGGACGAGTAAGGTGCAATTCTCTCATGTATTATGCCATATTGATTATAAAATTCAGTTATTAGGTTAGATTCATATTCTGTTCCACTATCACTTCGAAGTCTCATGTACTTTGATCAGCATGGTCTCTCTTCTCAATACAAGAGAAAATATTGGGTGCTCAAAGAGTCCATCTTTTCTCTTATGAATTCTATATTTAAATAGGAACACTCTATAGTTTCCTATAATGTAGGACTATTGAATAAGAGGGGTACTCTATACTCTTTTCAATATTTTTAATAATCATTTTTAAAATCAAATTTTCCAACAATAGCTCATTGCCTTAATAGCCAGTAGGATCCTAAGGTTGTAGTCTAATTGGTATATCCCTTGACATACAAGTTTATCTTATGTATAACATTTTGAATCGGTTCATGTGATTGTTTCAAGTTTCAACATGATGCTATATACTAACAAGGAAACATGGAGCAGTCTTTCCCATATTGCATAATACAATATTGGTGATCAGTTCATAAACATCTAATATATTCTAGCTGTAGTAATCCTTTGTATGTACACGACATTAGGATTTGTAGCCATTAAATGATGAAGAAGAACATATTGTTTCCTTTTGGTGTTCATGTGTAATCTATGTCCTGTATGATTGTGCTGTTCTGTCATATCCAGATTTGCTTAGTACACACACAGAAACACAAATTTGCTTAACGAAATTGTTCTGAGATTGAGGAATGGTCTGGATACATTGCACTCGATTATGATGAAGAAATTCAAAAGTTTAGGCTCTAACATCAGTAACCAATATGAGTTACCAGATGGGCAGGTTGCTACAGTGGGCGAGGAGAGATTCGAATGTGCAAAAGCACTTTTTAATCCTTCAATCGTTGAGATGGATAACAGTCTAGGAATTCATGATATAGTCTACAAATCAATCATGAAGAAAGATACATACGATAGAAAGAGTTTGTATGATAGCATAATCCTTAGCGGTGGGCTACTGTATGTTTCCTGGCTTCGCTGAAAGATTGACTAAAGAAATGGATGCATTGGTACCAATCAGTATGAGAATGAAAATCGTTTCTCCTCATGAACATCAATATGGTACTTCAGATTGGAGTCTCTATTCTGGCTAACCCCCTTGTACATGATCAATATCGTCAACAAAATTTCTACCACATACTGTACTTTGTGTAACTGCATTCAATATAATAACTAACCCCCTTGTACATGATCACATATTCCTGAGGTTGTTTTGTGTGGGCATAATTAAACTTTAAACCATTTTGTTCTATATTGTTTAAAAAATATATATTTTGAGGATTATGATATATTTTTGGATTCTAAAACAGATGTGGATATCTAAAGCTGAGTATGCTGAGGTTTGGACCAGGGATTGTGCATACTAAGTAAAAGCTCTTTAACTGACCCAATAAGAAATTTCAAATGAACCTTACTATATATATTTCACTCCTTGTGATTGTGAGATATATAATAATGTATCATCTGTTGCTTATTGCTTGTTATGAAACTGATCCACCGTTATATTTGCTTCACATTTCATTTTATGTATGTAGTCCTGTTATAGTAGAATGTTTGACATTGTCTTTTTTTTTATGATTTGTACTTCCTGCTGTACTTGTTTGTTTGGCAAATTATATATCATTGTTTATTATATTTTAGCAATTATATTTAGTAAACTAACATATGGTAAAAATTGTGCTCTCCTCTAATCGAGGATCATTCTTTCATAAAAAAAACATATGGTAAAAATTTGTGTTATATTATACAATTCCTTTGATACTCAGCATATATGCTACTTGATTCCCTGAACCCATATATGCTACTTGTTTGGCAAATTATACGTCATTGTACATGTATACCCAAAATGGATGCTTTCACAAATTGTTTCCTTGATTAAATTATCAAAACCTTACTACCTATTGAAGAAACATGGTAGGGACATACATCTACATTCCTTTATGGAAATGGAAGAAACATGTTTGGTGATCTTGTATGTAGTACATTTTTAGTATTATGTTTCCAGGAACTCTTTGGTATATTTAGAATCTTAGATGCCAAATACAGTATCACTACAAGGAAAATCGGCAATTGCGTCGGCAGAAAATCGACGCCAGCCGATTCTATCTGACGCAAGTCGATTCTAAAAACCGACGCAAAAAAAGACGTCATCACCAAACATTTGAGTCGGGTTTTGCGTCGGTTTCGTCACCACTTTAGTGTCGGAAAGTGACGTCTATATCCACGTGGCCATTTTTTTTAAAATTTTGATGGGCGTAACTTGCCGACGCAATCTGGCTCAGATCTGTAACCAAACAGCCGATTCTATCCGACGCAAGCCTGTAACCGTCCCACCGACGCAAGCCGATTTCAGCCGACGCAAGCCTGTGTTCTGCTGTTTGTAAACAACTGCTGTTTGCGCCCTCAAACCGCAATATAAAAAATTTCCGTCGAACTATAACAACATTCAATCTTCCAACACAAGTATAACACCAACCTCTCATCAATCAAACATAACATTTACAATTTTCCATCAAACAACAACTATATATCCAAAAACTCATCAATCAAACACAACGTTCACTAATATACATCATACTCAACAATACATATAAGTACTATCAAACAAATCATACATCATTGTCCTACTCATCATCATACATTAAACAACAATAAGTTCAATACAAAACGACGCCAAAAATGTGACAAGCACAACCTTACCTACTCATCATCTCCAGACGCATCCTCTTCAAGCATTCTTCCATGCTCTGCCAGGTATGCCGCGATATGCGCATCGAGCTGCCGTGCAAAAGCATTGCTCTTCCGCCAGTCATTGATCTCTGCAACCTGCCGACGCAACAAAGTTATCTCCTCCTCTGCCTGGGATCTCCTGTAAGCACTCTAGGACGATATCGCCTGTGAAATAGTTAATAGCTAGTTATAATTTATGCTTCATATCATATTAAATGTATATATTAGTTAATGAAGCAGTTTACCTCCATATTTCCATAACTATATCGCCTATCTCGCGTAGGCGGATCTATAACGGCGTTCCAAATATGGTTTGACTCCTCAACGGTTAATTCCTCAGGTCCGGTGGTTTGGGCCACACGTGTCCGCTCCGCCTCATATGACTCCGCTCCGCCTCATATGACTCCTGCGATTATAAATAAAAGTTTGACACGAAAAAAATTTAATTTATGATTTTTTAGCTGTGAAATAAAGTATTATCAAACACTATCATTACGGATAAGCATGTTTACCATTACAGATTGAGATTTGGCGTCTGTCCATCTATACGAAACATTGCCTTCCTCGTCTGTCTCCTCCACAGCATGTGTGGCAGTAAACACCTCAACCATCGTAGGCTCGCGATTGTACTTCTTAGACTAAAAATATACATATGAATAAACAATGTTACAGATATTTATAAACACAATTTATAAATTTACCAATTCGTTTTTATGTTGTTGAAAAGATTTCAAGCCACCATGATGTACAGCAGGATTCTTATTCCTGTTTTCGCGATTCTGCGCGCTGATATTTCCTATACATTTAAATACAAGGTTAACTATATTAATGCAACTAATATACGAAATCTTAAAAATTTTAAATTACAATTCAAAAGTGGATAGCTTACTTTGAATTCAGGAGTATCCCAGAGCCGAAGAAACTCACTATATACTTCAGCGCTCATCCAACTTGGCTTTTTTCCCGCACTCTTTGCTTTAGTTATCGTGTTTCTATAATTTTTTCTCATTCTTTGATTCCAATGATTTCTAAACACATCCAGATCCTGGGGCTCAACACGTACGGCAGCCTGCATATTGAAATTAACTTGAATTATAAACATTCTATTGACATTCAAATCAAATAAAAATTTATACTTAATTACCATCAAATCTGCCCATATTGCGTTCTTTACAGGCGCTGGGATGTCGTCCCACCGTGGCCAACAGCCGGACATCCTACTCATAAACGCTTGTCTCGACGTTTGTAAAATGAAATCTGAAGGCTCCACCTCAAAGCCCTTGTATAAATTTTGATGTACATATTTAATATATTTTAAATAACATACTTGAAATATATTTGATACTTACCCTGCCGTCTTCGGAACTAACTTAGCAACGGGACGTAAATCCGGCGCACTGCCACTCGCACCTGCGTCGGGAGAAGGAGAAGGCTCAGACCTACTTCCGTGTCTCCTGTAAGACATATCTGCCACAAACATATCATATCATATATCATATATCATATCAAAACATATCATATCATATCATCGCATAAAACATTCCACTTGATTCAGACTTTAAATATTACATATGTCATAAAAATACATTATACAACATGCAATTCAAATATTTACATATGTCATATTCAGACTCTAAATATTACATATGTCATAAAAATACATTATACAACATGCAATTCAAATATTTAAAATGATCAGTCTTCGTCGTTCTCTGATTCAGACTCGATCTCGTACTCTATATCGTTTTCTTCAACACTTTCAAATGCATCTACCAAAACATTTGATTCATCATTCAACAACCCTACATCAATGTCATCGGTTATTATTACTTCAGTATTTGGCTCAAGATCAGCTTGATACGCTGTTTCATTTGGAATATTATTTTCGTCAAATGCAAATTTTGCCTGTTTTAAAAACAGCCGACCAATCCGCTTTATCTCTTTTCAAGGATGGATACGGAGCAAAATAAACTTGTAACGCTTGCTTGACCAATCTCGTTTTGCTGCTTGTACAACTGCTGTAAATCCAGCTTCTGTAAGGTTGAATTTTGATTGAATAGTAATGTATTCGACAGTTACTGATAATTCGGTTCCACTTTTACAGCCATCCCACAACGGCCTTTTAGCAGAGTCCAATAAATCATATATTTTTTTAGCTCCCACAGTCGGTTCTTCTTCGACATTTACATCTTCATCGTCATCTTGATCAAACAATGGAAACATTGATCGTGCTGCATCTTCCACTATATTTTTATTGGATTCGTCATAACATTATTGTCATCTAACGCTACAGGATTAGGTGTGGGTGCAAGAAATTCTCCATGACGATCCCACAAGTAATAATTCGGCACAAAACCATTTTTATACAAATGTACTTCAACTATATCTGCTTTCCAATGCTTCAAATGTTTGCACTTACTACACGGGCAATGAAGTTCTTTGTTATTACGATTATTAGATTTAGCGAATCTAATAAATTCGTGTACACCGTTATAGAAATGTTTCTTTATTGAACCTTTCATACCAGTTCTGACTTCATACATCCAATTACGGTCGAGAAAATAATCGAACATTTTTCCTGATTTGAAAATATATGTTAGAAACACAATAAAGTTTATCGTTTATTAATCCCAATAATCAATTCGATTTATTTTTTGCTTTTTGCTTTATTGTTTTATCATTGATGGTCGACCATCCTACTTCCCATTACAAATACAATAAAGTAATTACATTTCGTAAATCATATCATTTTAAATGGTTCACAAAATTTCGGCAGCACTTCCCCTTTGTTCCCTGTATCGTACACAAATACGTGTACACAGGGAACAAAACGGAAGTGATATCGAAATTTTGTGAACCGTTTAAAATGATATGATTTACAAAATGTAATTATACTTTATTGTATTCGTAACTTGTCCAATACAGGGACAAATCCGACAAATATTGTATCAGATGAATATAGATTCCGTTCTATGAAAAACCGAACAGCTATATAACGATCATATACAACACTTGTCAGACGGGGCCAAAAATTCTCTAAGGGGTTTAAAAAATAAAACTTTTATAATTAACAATATTCATTCAACTATTTAAATATTTATTAACTAAATTTGAAATTTTACAACGTAATTCAACTTTCGTTTAACTATTTTAATTTTTAATTTGCCAATTATGTAAACTAAAATAAGTTGTTCACATATATAATTAGTAAAAATAGATTTTTTTTATATACTAAATCAACTAATACCTTTTATCATCAACTAATGTACACCATTAACATCAACCCATACGCAATAATCAACAATTACAAATTGATAATCAACTATTTTCCCTAATTTCTCTAATTTCAAGCCGACAATGTCAAAATTATTTTTCCAAACCAATCTAAAACAGTAATATCATCGAATAATACCAACCAATAATCAATTTCTAATCTACCATCAACTAATCTCAAAATTTAGGGTTTAAATCATATCTCAAATAAACTGAAATCGAAAAGAAAGAAGATACCGGAGAGCTTTGGAGAGCGTCGAGGGCACTACAACAAAAATACCATTTTACAACGGGCAATGCCCGTTGTAATAAGGATTTCGCAACGGGCCAATGCCCGTCTTATTAGACGATGTTGTAATAGACCCTGAAGATTTTACAACGGTTCAAAACTGTTGTAAAAGCCCGTTGTAGTAAACTTTTTTACAACGTTTTTTGCCCATTGCAATAAAAAAATTTACAACTGTTTTGACCCGTTGTAATAGGGTCTTTTACAACTGTTTTTGCTCATGGTCAAAAAATTCAAATGAAAAAAAAAATACTACTACATTGCACACATAAATTTAAAATTAACTTCTATTGAAACCAAAATATTGTAGCAATAACACACATATTCATATCTAGTAAAAATAACAAAAAGATTTACATTTCTAAACGCCAAAAAGGTTCATGCATTACATTATGCTTTTGCCATCCTATTTTAGCTGCACTTATCTATCCTGATCCATACATGTATTGCATGATGTAGTAATAAACTTGAATAATGTGGATCATGTTTCTTGAAAACGATTGACGCAGAAGCTAAAGCAGAGGCAGTTTCAGCAGCAACTTCTGAGCCTGCACTATCTTGAATGATCTTCTTGGTGTTGTCATGTCTTCTTGGTGCCTCTGTTAAAGAGAACATTGCCTCTGACCATGCTCATCACACAACGCAATCCTTGAATCAAACTATAGCTGGCTGCTATCCTATTTGTTATCACCAAAAACCTACAGCAATGAAATTACATGGATTTGATTAGAAGTATGTAGCAACTTCATAAAACAGAGTAACATGGTACAAATAAATAAATAAAAGAAAGAGGAACAAAGAGAAGTTATTCACTTCCCGACGTTAGTTCTACGGGAAATAAGATACTATTAATCATACATGCAAATGGGTGGTTAGATTTGGAAACATGCTATTAGTCATGATTTCTCAACTCTTACATAAAAAGGTTTTCACGTCACTCTCTTATGATAAATGCCAATTAATATCCAATGATCTCTAAAGCATGTACAGCTGAAACTGTCATGTAATAACATCAAAATGTATTGTAAAAAAATATATGCAAACTATGCTTCAGACTTGGAAAATATGCTACAATGATGCACATCTATACTATATTATTATTAGTGAGTTGAATTTCAAGCTCACACAGGCCCCCTTGAAATTTGGCAACTGAACAATCGCATTTTTTAATTTCTTTATATTCCAAACTTTAAAATGTGATAACTTTTTCTACATTGATTGGATTTAAGAATCGTTTTCACTATTAAATCTCAAATTTAATTTGCTTTCCAATGATATCCATTGTTGATAGCTAAAAATAAATTTTTTAAAATCATAATTTTATATAGCAGCTTTAATTGCACAATTATTTTGTGTCACCACTGTGTACCGCGTTTTTGTAACAGCATTATTATGATGATCATAAACATTACATAATAGTTTTACCTAGATTATTATAATGTATTTATTATCTTTTAACATATTTGAAAGGAATATTTTTTTTGAATTATACAATTATGGTTGCCTTTGAATATTGTAACTACATTATGTAATAAAGTAATAATCTTGATTGTGTTTAATAGTATTCAAACTTAGTGCAGTTATAATTTAACCCCATCAAAAAATGGTGTAATAATTTATAGACATTTTTCGAATTAATTTAACTACGTTAGCATTTTTTTATTGCATTTACTATTGATGATTTTGACTATATTTGATAATTTTATTCAATTTTAAAATAGTTATAAATTAATGAAATTAAGAAAATGCAATTATAATTTACCAACAAGTTTTGGATAAATTTAACTATATTTGAAGATTTTTAACCACATTTATGTGATGAAGTAATAAATTTGGCTACATTTCAGGAATTTATTCAATCTTAATACAATTAAAATTTAACTACATTAATAAAATGCAGTTATAATTTAATGACAATTTTGAATTATGCATGGTAGAAATTGAATATTTCAGCTATATTTATGTGATGCAGTAATAATTTTGGTTGTACACGATGATTTATTCGAGCTTACTGTAGTTAAAATTTAAATGCATTAAGCAAAAACAGTTATTATTTTGCAGTATTTTTGGAATTAAGCAATTATTGTTTTTGAATATTTTAACTGCATTTGTGTGATGCAATACTAATTTAGCTGTAGTAATAATTTTGTTTGATGTTAACGATAGTTATTTAACCGCATTATGAAAATATAATTAAAAAATGAATTTTGATTTTTGATAGCTTGAGATGATTAAATAATGACTTCACATAATTAATGCTTGATTCAACCGTGCAGCTCACCGTTTAATACATTGCTTCCAGGTTTGATGACATAATTTGGCTAAGTTTACTCAATTTCGTTTACAATTACGATGATCAATAATACAATAAGCATATAAGTTGTTGTATTCGGGCTTAAGGTAGATGCTCAGTTTAAGTGCTGGGTCAAAACATGTGTTGTAGTAAGAATAATGTTGATAACCACCTAAAAGAGTTTATTTTTTATTTTTTGCAGTAAATTCTAAAATCACTTGCACCACCACCGTCGAAAAACTTCTAAAAAACAATTGATGAATGTATCTTTGTATAGATGATTATGTAGTCATAGTTTGATTATTAGATATAGTTAATAGGTCAGACGAGCAATGAGAGAATTTAGTAATAATACTGCATCAATGACACTTTTGCCTTTTTTGGCTGCAGGTACAAATACCTTCAATGGTTAAAATAATTGACTGATGTAATGCATCTATTAAGACCAAGAAAACATCACCTATTTGCGCTCAAGCCAATATCATACACGCGTTGCTAGCAGTTATTTCTGAGGCTAAAAAATGAATGGACTTCTCACAATTGTTCTCTTCTGTATGTTTTGGATATTTTCAAATATTGGTTACTCCAACTAGCTGTATGCCGTGTTTTGTACCCTGCATCGACATAGATCAAATTCGGTGAACAATAGTAATTTATATTGGAACCCATGTTATTTTCTTATTGCATCATCATTTCTATTTCAATTGAATCTTCTGTTTTACTACTTTTCCCCTGTACTACATCTGTTGTTTTTTCTTTTTTCTTTTGCTCCCTTTTTTCAGCTGTTGACAAATACTTTTCCTGACTGTTTACAAATTTCATCCTATTACTATATTTCTCCCCATTGCAAAAAACTTTTGTTACTCTTATTTAATTGAATCGAACTGCACTGTGTCTTTGTGTCTGCAGTTCACAGTGAATACTTCAACTATATCTATGCACATTGAAGCAGCTGTGTAATTGCAAAAGTAACAACATTGGCGTTATATGCCACAGTGAATATATCTATGCATTAGCGGATAAATTTTTAACACATTATCCTCTAAATAGTCTGTGAACTTTAACATATTCACTGTAATTGTTT
Source organism: Allium fistulosum (assembly GCA_030737815.1). Lineage (NCBI taxonomy): Eukaryota > Viridiplantae > Streptophyta > Magnoliopsida > Asparagales > Amaryllidaceae > Allium > Allium fistulosum. The sequence goes on along the minus strand of CM060903.1, from coordinate 1,282,133,807 downwards.
TGTTCGATTTTAATTGTGATTATCATAACCAAATATATCTATGTATTCTTTATCCTACAAAATTGTTATTCATGATGTAACACTATCATTCAACAATGTTTTTTCATTACCACCGTATTAAATTTCTTATACATTTGGATATGACCTATGCAACAACAATATTTTTTCAACATCCGTGTGCGAAGCACGGGTTCGCACTAGTTAGTACAATAATCATCTAGATGGAATACTGCAAAATAGTACAGTACTATCAATTTTGTTCATGATGGAATAAGCAAATATGATCAAATAAATATGCATACTTACTGAAAACCTAGAAAGAGAAGTACCATTATGCACTATTGTTGAAATATTTTTAAAATATCCTCTTCCCTGCATCTTGAATTGCAAAGTTACAAAAGGAGGGTTTTAAAATCTACAAGATTATCTCATATGCATGCATGGTTCAATAACTACAGCATAGTTCATAGAGCAATACGCACACAGAACATATAGATTATACAATGCAAAATGGTTCATGTGTATCATAGTCCTAAAAATATAATAGAAATATAAAGGCGCATAGTTCATAGAGCATAGTTCATTGTTTATATTGTCCTCTTAATCCTTAATCCATTGTTTATATTGTCCTCTTAATTCATTGTTTTTTTTCTGGAGCCCAATTTTAATTTGGATTGGGCCTGTAATAGCCTAAAGTCGAACTGAAATAGACATTTACAACCTAAAACAGTATTACTCCACTACTTCGACAAGTTCATGGCTTTTACATCCATAAAACCTTTTACTAACTTGTGTGACAAGCGACAACGAGAACCCACTGGTCATTTACTATGTATTGCTAAAGTAGCAGAATGATGACACTTAACAATACCAATGATTCAAATGCAGTAAGAGGAGGGGAAGCTTTCATACATTAAAGGAGGAGAACATGTTGCGAAGTTTAAATTTAATTTTGTAAGCAAAAAGTTTAAATTTAATTTTGTAAGCATTGACAGTTCACTGTTACGTATAATAAATAGTTTGGAACATCCAATCATGGTTATTCCAGAATGATGAAACCCAACAAAAGAATGCGAAGAAGAAGGACTTGATTCTTCAAAATCTCAAACAACAAAAACTGAAAATGACGTAGAGATTGTAAAAGAGCTCGAGTCGATATCAAACTCTACAAAAGAGGACGCCGAAGAAGCTAAGAAGAGTGGAAGCAATGAGTTAACTTTCAGTGAAAATGACTATGATCTTCTTCCAAATTTCCATGAAATTCTAATCTCAAGCGTGAATGATAACAAAGATTGTTTTTAAAGTTCAAGTGCATTCTCTAGTGTTTCAACTTTCACCATTTATGGCGTTTATCAAGATTGCCCAAACTATCCATGACACTTGTAATGACATCTCTTACTAGAAAAGTTGCAAAATCATTCAAAAATGTACTTGTACCTAATACCTTATCAAGTAGTAGTACCAAAATAGTTGTAAAAGAGTAGTTCTAAAGGAATATGACATGTTTACTTGTAAAAGAGCAGTTCCAAAGTGGCAGTCCAGGAAAAAACATGAGTTCTACCTTCTTCTTCACCTGTACAGTAAGGATAAATTGGTTCAAAAACATTAAAACAGACACTTGAACAAACTCAAAGTTGCTAGTCATGGAAATGGCGGCGATGGAAGACCAACAAGAAAACAAAATTCGCTTATTCATAGTATACCTGACATGATTCTAGGTCCTGACCTGATCCCTATCGGGCTTCAGTATGTGGCCACGGCTAGGAAGCTTGTCGGGTCTAATTACGAACCAGGCTCACATCCAATACTGGATCGCCAGCAACCTCCAATCCACCGCCCCAGCTGCTACCATGATATCGAATTGGGATTGGGAACCAACGACGTGAACCAATGACGAGATACTCCTAATCGCGAACTGACAACGGAAAGCACGGCGAGTAGCATAGGAATTGGGAAATGGGATTGGGAATGCGAAACATTTTTTATTTTGTTTAAGATTTTGCAGTGGGATTGGATTTAGGGTTAAGTAAAAGGGGAATTAATTTCGACGACAAAAATTTGTAAGTAAAAAGAGGGAAAGCAGGAATTTAGGTTAAGTGAAAATGGGATAAGCGGGCAAATGAAAATTAACAGAAGTAGGGACGGCAAAACAAGGAATTCACTAGTTTTAATATTAATTATTACAACGGGCTTATGAACGTTGTAAAATTGGCATCTATTACAACTGGCATGAAAGGACCGTTGTGATAACATTCTATTACAACGGGCAGTCATTGCCCGTTGTAAAAAGGGCGTTGAATAGGGCATCTATTACAACGGGCTTGAGTGGACCGTTGTCATAGTCTTCTATTACAACGGGCAGCCAATGCCCGTTGTAAAAAGAGCGTTGTAATAGGGTATTTTTGTTGTAGTGGGGCTAGATGTTGACTTGAGACGACGGTGACGGCAGGCGGCTGCGGCGGGTGACGAGGAGGAGGGTTTTGACGCGAAAATTTGGAGGGAATAATGAATGAAAACTGCTTGCGGGTTTTCCTTCTGTAATGCGATATTGCGTCGGCTAGAATCGGCTATGGCCGCGTTTTTTAGCCGATTCTAGCCGACGCAAAGCCTGGACACTAAACAAGCCGATTCTAGTAGTGTATCAACCCAGCATACACCAACTGCAAAGGAACTTTACTTATATATAAACTAACAATTATGAAAGGGGCTTTGCACTGAAGGTCAATATTTTTGATGTTGTTGTAAGAAAAGTCCCTATGATAATGAGTATGTAAATTAAGTCCCTGTTTTTTTTCTAAATCAGAAAGTGCAAATTATCTTGCGCTTTCCTTATAGAAAGTGCAAGTTAACCTGCACTTTTCAAAATTTTAAATTTTTTTTGAAAATTTCAAAATTTTCAAAAAAAAATTCAAAATATAAAAGCGCAAACTAGCTTGCGCTTTCCTGATAAAAAGTGCAAGTTAACTTGCGCTTTTCAAACATTTTAAAATTTTCGAAAATTTAAAAAAAAAAATCAAACTCAGAAAGCGCACATCAAGTTAACCTGCATTTTTCAAAAATTTTAAAATTTTCAAAAAAAAATTCAAAATCAAAAAGCACAAACTAGCTTGCGCTTTCCTGATAAAAAGTGCAAGTTAACTTGCGCTTTTCAAACATTCTAAAATTTTCGAAAATTTTAATTTTTTAAAAAAAAATCAAACTTAGAAAGCGCACATCAAGTTAACTTGCATTTTTTAAAAATTTCAAAAAAAATCAAAATAAAAACGCAAACTAGCTTGCGCTTTCTTGATAGAAAGCGCAAATTAACTTGCGCTTTCTAAATTTTTCAAAAGTTTTAAAATTTTCAAAATTTAAAAAAAAAATTCATAGTCAAAAAGTTGCAAGCTAGCTTGCATTTTCTGTCAGAAAAATGCAAAGCACCTTGCCTTTTCTATTTTTCAAAAAACAGGGACTAAATTTACATATTCTTATTTACATGGACTTTTCTTATAACAACATAAAAAACAGGGACCTGTAACATTTTTTTTTATTATGAAAAATGATTTAGGTTATCGTGTTTCTAATTACACAATAAGTGTGGTGATATAAATCCAAAATTTATAGGATGATGGATCGTTCATAATTGGAACATTTTCCCTTATTTTACTCTTTTTTCTTTACAGATACAATGGAATGCGAAGTGGTTGGAATTTGTGAAGCATGGGATAAGTTGTGATTCAAGCAGCTGTATCAAAATTGAATGAATCAGACTAGAATTGGTTGGTACTTGGCTCGTTTCCTTATCTTGTGCATATGCTTCATGGATATAGGTGTGCTAATATACCGAGTTTTAGTTTATTTTTCAATATTATCAGTTATACTATAGAGTACATATGAGCTCTTAATGTCAACCATTATCAGTTATTCACATGGTCAATTGATGATATTTATACCATAAAATATTACTATACAACAGAGACTCGATATTATGCTAGTTGTATTGATTTACTAAATTAAACACGTTTACATAATTTTTAGGTAAATGAATTTTCCTCTCAAACTATGTTTGAAATTCAAAAAAAATTGTAATTTACCTACTAGCCCATTCAGAATCCGGGATATTAGTAAAGGTGATTGACCTTTATTTCAAATGTAATATCATGTTGTATACATGCTTAATCGCCTGGAAGCATAATAAGTAGTTAACCATTTTTTTATATTAAAGATGGTATAGTGTTATACACCCTTTCATTTATCTAATCCACATAGATTTTAAAGGTTATTTGATTATTGTAAATTGTTTAGTTTATCCACCATTTATTTCATTTTATGTTTTTTTTAAATCAATGACATCTATTTCACCCTCCTTCACAAACACCAAAAACTTGTGGGAACACCACAACAGTTGGCAAGGTGATCAATTTTAATTTATTGAAGTTTATCCGAACAAGGAATAGAATGTACAGCACTACACCATTCTTCACAAGTCCATACCCAGTTGCAATCACAAATATCCACCTAGAAAAACTCTTAGTTCCCCGGTAGAATGAACCACCTATGGATTCCCAAACAACCCATACCCTACTACGGCTGCATCTCCTCCTCCTAATTTTGGTCCCACGCTATCCTTGCCTTGTCCTCTCTTTCCTTTGCAAAGGAGTATTGAATTAAGAAAGACGATGTGTTTGTGAACTGTGTTTAGTTCTCTTCTAGGAAGTTTAGTTTTAGGCTTTTAGCTTATGACAGCGAGGAGCTTTCCAAAGCATTAGAGGAAGGCCCAACTAGCTGCAAACCTTGCGCTGATGTTAGTTTCATTTTATATGTGGGTTGCAAAGTTGCAACATTTGGTTTGTCTGAGTGTGTACCAGATATATGGTCATGTCATGTCCTCCAATCAACGGATTTGTTGATTAGTAGCAATTTCTTCTGTTGTGATGTGATATACGTCATATTGACAGGTTGATGATTTGAAAACTTTTCACTAGCCATGCCAACTTTTGCGGGAAACACACGAAGGTAAATTTGGCACGTGGGATGCTTCTGCGGTGTTAAGGCTAGGAGATGCATAAAAATATGCTCCACTTAGGGCATTATATCACCCATATGAAAGCATGTTCATTTTCATCTAGTATGTAATAATAATGAGTTTCTAACTGGTGTTATGATATCAGCGACAATGTCTTGGTAATAAATTCTCAGAAAAGGTGGTAATGCACATAAGAAAAATAAAGAACTATATGTTTAATTACTTGAAGGAAAAACAAACGAAGAAGAAGAAACAAATCTTAAACGAGGATGACATGTTTTCTGTAAAACAAAAGAATTTAGTTAATCCACTGTGGATTAACTCATACAAGAATAAGTGGATCAACTTAGCAAAATTTGAAATGTGGATTAACTATTAAACTAGTGGATATAAATAAAAGTTACCTAAACCATACCAACCAACCGCTCACCCCTAGAAGTGTTGAATATTGTACAACAATGACGTCTCTGAGATTGTAAAAATACCATGAGCTGTTTGTGAATCTTCACTTGTCTTCTTTCACGGCCGAAAGCTACTGTCACTCTAGCCTTATGTGCTGTTTATTTCATTGAAGATGAAGCAAACATAAATGGTTGATGATGAAATACTTGCATTTAAGTGCTAGAAATTATGGAAATTCGGTATTTAATTAATTTCAGCGTTCTTTTCTTAATTGTTGATGATTTCATGTATACTATTTAAATGTGCAAACCTGCAATAAAGGAAAAAATGTTACGGATATACTAGTATGCTTATATAACAAATTTTTATTGATTTTGAATTCTCTTTGACCCCTCTAGAAAAAGATTATGGATTCACCTGTGGATGATGACACATTTTCACAAACACTTCATGGCCAAATTTAAGCACGGCTTTATGGAACAGGGGGAGCATGATCGGCTGATAATGATATCAGAAAATGAAAATACTAGGAGTTGCTTGAAGAACCAACCTAGAGGTGTGCACGTGAACACATTCACAGGTTGTGCATGTTGTTATATAAGAATTAGATAAACTACATGTATAGAAAGACTACCAGGACCGAGTAAAGAATGAATGTTTAATCAACCTACAACAGAGAAGCCACCTAACACTAAAGATGGTCAAAATTTGAACAACGGTGAGAATGTGAAAGGGAAGCTGAATATTGAGGGCTAAATCAAGGGGAAAAAAGGAGACCTTTAAAGCTTCAAGGAAGGAATGAGATATTTGTAACCAACCCAATTAGGTAGAACTCACCCCTCTCGTATTTTAATCTAGCATATAGATCGTCCCTCCCGTGACTTGAACTTTCATCGGTGGTGACCTGCTCTGATACCACTTGTAATGAACCCACTTAGATAGAACTCATCCTTAAAAGCTAGCTTTTAAGAGAAGGGTGTCTAATAGGTTTTATATGCATCACTTATCCTGTACTAGGCAACGTGTGACATAACAATATACCTTCCATATACATGCATCTGATGAATACAGCGATGAACATCTACTTGACTACTCAAGGATCCACGCCTTACAAGAATCACTTGTAAAGGAATGCTATTGAGCAAGGAAAGAAATTAGGGATGTATTGTCACTTCCATGGATTCTCAACCATAAAACCAAGGATTTTAGGCGTTTGAGAAACGTAATCAAGGATTACATCTAGAGAAAAATTACAGTTGTATGTGAATAAATATTAGCATTGGAATCAAGCATCTCCACGAACAAATAATCCCAATTTTGGACCTAGTTTAACCCTCCTTAGTTTGTCGATGTTGGGAATGATGATAAAGCCAGTGTGTCGAGGACCACATCTTCCGGAGGCTTCGAAATATTGTGAACTCATTGGAACGAGGCATAAGGATTTTCTCTATTTATGTGGAAAGACCCATAAAGAAACCTCATCTAGAGTATGAAGATACAATTTTTAGCGAGAAGGACGTGGTGGGGATCAATTATCCCCATGTGGATGCTTAGTTTATTGCTGCAAGGATCATACTACTGTTGCTGAGTTGAATGTTAATTGATAATCAGGGTATGGTAAACATAAGTACAAGAATACAAGTTTGACGTGATTATTAGAGAAAGAATAACAACCGTATACCGTTGCACATGTTTAGTAGGGAAGGAAGATTCCACTTGGACGCATTAATCCAATTTTTATTATTGAATGTGAGTCGGCTTTTTTGCAAGGATGGTGGAGTTTTTTGTACTTGATTTTTAATCGGTGTATGTTATCTTTCTAGGTTTAACTAATTCTGATTTAAATGTTGTAACGATAATTTAATTCATAGGGATGAAGTTGTTGATCCCTAAATGAATTAGAACGGTTAAAAGAGATCAAATCTAATTCAAGAGAGTGCTTTGTTGCTAAGATAAATGAGGCTTCTCAAAAGATGAAAGAGAGAGGCATATAGGTTCAATAATGCACCTAGTATATTAATGCATAACATCCATGCCCCAAGCACTTATTTAGGTCCACTAGTGCTTTGTATGATAATGTAGATCCACATTCAGAACCAAGAGAGTGCTATGTATATTGAGGATTTAGAGACTATCCCTTTCTATATTGATAATTGTAAATTTGACAGATTAATCATTAATTAATTATCAATAGTTTTAAATTAAATTGACGATTTTGATATGTAATATGTTATGGTTTTAACACATTTGTTGAAATGCGTATTTTTAGGACTAGAATTGCTTTGGACCCATAATACCCGAATTTTCGCTATAGATATGAGTCTTCGCTAACCCTAGCCACCACCAAACCAATCTCTCTTCTCTAATCCCAAGCTTCTTCTTAATCCCATTTAGTAGCGAAAAATTTTCTTTAATTAAAAATTGTTAGAAAATTTCACGTGTCTAAACATCATTGAATTATATATCAAATTGGTCGTATCAAAGAGTCGTCAAGTGTTCTTTTTCACAAAGAGGCACGATTTGACCAGAAATCATGATCAAATGTGAAAATTGATCAAAACCCTATGAGAATTAGGCAATTTTGATCTAGATGACTATTGGCAGAATTGAAAGCACGAAATCATAGATCTCGATGAATGAAGTTTAGGGATGGTTTTAATTGCTTGAAACATTGCAGGAGTTGATCAGAATTTAGACTAGAAGGCAGACGACGATGGGTTGGGAGCAACGTTGATGGCGATGATAGGCGACCAGACTAGGGTAGAATTGTATGACGACGACGAGAGTTGTTGATTGGTGGTAGTCTTTCATGCTGCGATGGTATAGAGGAGGAGGAATCAACAATCAAAGGGGGGAGTCTAGTGGTGGCTGAACGAGATTGGGGAAGGTAGCATTTTCTATTTGGTCCTTAGAATTTTAAAATTTACATTTTATACTTTTGATATTCTAATCATCTTATCTTTTACATACAACTTTCATTTCAGCATGGTTTGTTTCTTTGGGTTCGTGGTGAGACTCCAGACAATTTAGCATGTTTTGCTAACTTTTGGAGCTGTTTGCGAAAGTATCTTAGTGGAATTCAATAATCACTTTATATTTTATAATATTAGATAATTATTCGTCAATATAAATACACATCTGTTGATATACGTTATGCCCTTTTTATGATTGTTTTATTATTGTGGTGTTTTTGATATGTTATGTATTCTGATATGTATTGTCACATTATTTGATGATGGAAGTTCCATAATAAATAAATAGGAAAAAATAAATAATTAATTTAAAAACAAATAAAAATGTGTAATCGTGGAACAAATAGGATTATCTATGAATTTTGGATGATAATTGTAGATAATCATAATTAATAGTGTGTATTGAAATAAATGTATGGATTTTAATAATGTTATTATTCATGAATTTCTCGGGAAATTCATAAATAATAACGAAAAATCTAATTTAAGGTGAATTTGAAGAATTTACTTTATTAAAGTATAATTAAATAAAAAATAAAATGATTTTTGGGAATACTGTGTTATTTTGGGTAAATAATAATACAACTATTTTATGGAATTTATGGAGAATTATTATTTTATTATTTAAGTAATATAAATATGAGATATTTGGAAAATAATAATAATAATAGTAAAATGGTATCTATTAGAAGTATTTTGGGCTAATTATTACTATTTTTGAGATGAATAACAATAAAGGGATTCTGGGATTAATGTAGAAAATTATTATTTTTGAGTTAAATAGTAATAAAGCGGTTGTAAAAGATAATAAGAAGATTTGGATAAATATTATTGTTCAGATGTAAAGTCATGATATTATTATTTTTGAAAGTAATTGATCGTAAATGATTATTTTTGATTAACTAACAGTGTTTTGAGCTATTTAAAATAATAATTTAATAATAAAGGTCTTTGTATATTATCATTTCGAGAAATACGCATGATTGTTTTGAGATAACATAAATATACATATCCTATAATAAACAACAATAAGACCATTTTATACTTAAGTAGGAATAATCGATGTAAGTGCACCATTTATGATTTGTTTTGTTGAGGTGAAATCGCATTAAGACGAGTTATGCGATATTTTACCAATATTACTACGCGGATGTTATGTAGTTTATTATGGTTTTTGGTCTATTGATGTTGTGAAGTTTGTGTTACTAATATAGAGCGGTTAGTTCACATTTGCTGAGTTTGATGTTGTATTACTAATATGGAGTTTTTATTACACATTTGGTGGGTTTATACTTCCATTTATGCTATTGATGTTGTGTTACTAACGATGGATGATTAGTGCATACATAACAATATTTGTTATTGTTCATTTATTTGATGTTGTGTTACTAATGATGGATTAATAGAATGCCGTGTTTTCTACTTGTAATAGTTTCATGGATGCTAGTTCTATGTAGTGTTATGTTGTTTGCAAGTATTTGATGCAGGAGAAGAGCATGAAACAGAATTACATGGGCTTAATCCTAAAAAGGTACATCGGTAGTCATTTTCTATGCAATAGTCACTAAATCTCTTAGTTGGGATAGGGTGTATAGAGTTAGGCGAAGTCCATAAATAGTTGTTCGCCTTTTCCTTTTATTTTTTATACATTATTAAGGCTTGTAGGTGAAAGCAAATAAAATGAAAGAAGTCTGGTTGCATGCTATGCATATAGGCTGCTTGCTCAATACATTTCTCCTGCCTTATTATTGTATTGGTTATAAATTTAATAATGACTAATGTATAGGATGATATAGATGTTTTATTCATTGTATGGAGCCTTAAATGTTATTTTATGTTGAGACATATGTATACTATTAATTAATTCTATTGTGACCTATTTGTTCACATTTTCTTTTTGGATTTTGAATTACATATCCAATGACCCATTAGAAATCTGAGATTAATGCACAACTATATTTTTATGGCGTCTATCACTAATTTTATATGTTAAGAATAAGGGGTGTCAAACAATCTGACCTGGAATTTCAAGGTTGGGACTCAACTTTGCCGAAGACTGAAGGATCTCACATGATCTTTATGATCAAATGTGCATGCATGGCCACATTCAGATATGTGCAAGATTTTGCCAAAATCACATCACATGCATTGAATGTATATCAAAAAGCTATCTCGTGAGATAAAGGATAAGGACCTTGGATCCGGATGGATATGTGGCTTTGAAAGAAGAAATTCAAAACTTTTTTGTGAATGACTTTATTAAAGAATCATTTTACCTATTTTGGATGGGAAATTCTCTGATTGTAAAAAAAATCAAATGGGAAAGTGAGGACTCACATAGACTTTTCGAAACCTAATGATGCTTATCCTAAGGATTGTATACCAATTCCTTGAATAAACGAACTAATGGATGCTGCAAAAAGTGGTAAAACACATTTATTTATGGAAACTTATTAGGGCTACATCAAGATCAGAATGCACGTACTTAACAAAAGGCACATGTTGCTCAAATTTTTTGTAAGTCCCTAGCAGACCAACTAAAGGCAATCTGGTCCAATCAAAGCCAGCCCAATTGATCCACCACGGCCCGAAAAGACCAGCCCAAGCCCATGGTCTTAAACCAACCTTTCTACTCAGCAAGGCGCCAAAATGAGGCCCTACCATTTCACCACGAACCAACCTTCCCATTTAGACAAGATCTGGACCAGGTCTGGCTTGGTACCAACCAGCTCCCCTATATCAAACTTCCAACAATAGTTAAAAACCAACACAGTTAGCCCGACATCACATTAGCTGACAGTCGACTCCTATCTTAGCCCGCGCCCAAAAAGCAACATATCACGTAAGAATGGTCCAGGTCTAGCCCGTCTTTAAGCATGGCTTCAGTATAGCGAACTCCAACCGACATCAAGCCTCCCTTCTAGACACTATAACAACCCAACCTCTCAACCCTCGGATCCGTCCCCAAAACTGACGCCAACACCCGAGAATTGAAAGGGCGAGCATTAGGGTTGAAATATAATATAAATAACTATGGAACAACTGGGATAGATATCAACCATTAAATACAATTCTAACTAACACTATCTACTTTTAAACTCCTGCAACGGAATGAATAAAATATAATACTTAGTCACATCACCATAACATGTCTGAAATATCAAATACACATGTATGAATAAATACAGGTACAATCTAAATCCACACACATAAAATCAAGTCCAGATGCAATACTTATTTACATCATTTATACAATACATAAATAAATCTCCATCTCTAATATCGTATCTTCTCTAAACTCCATCAACCTGGATATATATGTGTGTGTGTGCGCGCGCGCGTGTGTGTATAAATGAAAGTAGGAGTGGATCAAACATAAGTCTAGTGAGTGAGTCACGCTCTACGCGACGTATACTACAAAAATAATACTATAAAATAAAATGATATGAGTCAATTGTCGGCCACCGTGCATTCCATCTCCATGCCATACCAAACAACCATATCCATCTATCCATATCATATCATATTGTGTGGTCTCACTTCCCTGGACTTGGCTTGTGCGCTAAAGGTTCGCGTATTGTCCATCGTCATGTCAATCGCATATAACACTCACGCCCTGGACTAGCCTTGTGCGTTGTAGGGTCGCCTATTGTCCTCGTGCTACCTAGTTGGATTCACACCATGGACTAGCCTTATAGACTATACAAGGTCGCTTAACATCCACTCCCTCCTACCGGTCCACCGTAACATTATAAGGGAGCAAATTGTCATGCCTGGACCACCAACTAAGTGTATTCACATACACATGTTAGGCCGTCTACCTGTGCCCTAGATTCGTTCACTTCCACCTGCATCGTTGTATCATATTTTCGTATCACAACACACAAACTTATCACTTCGAACAATAACTAAATAATTGCACACATTCGTTCATTCCATAGCACCGTCATTTATCTCATCATGTATAACAACCCGCGACTCCCAACACGCCGATCCAAAGCCTAGTGTGAGTTTCGGACTCGCCCATGCCAATACAGCTCGTCGGGGTTTATAACATTTCACAATAGAGAGACTAATATAAGCAGATATAATCTAAGAATATACTACACTTTTAAAACTCACAGCGGAAGGAATAAAACATATAATGTAGAAAAATATACATCTTAGAAAATATTTAAATCATGGTCTCAGAAAATCGGTACATGATCGTACATAGAGTACATAAAAAATATTACTACAAGTCTGACAAAAGAGATAAACTGTGCTGATAAGACAGATAAATACATGGAGAGAAAATATGGTAAAAAGCAGTCTCTAAAGATAACCTCGACTCTCCAAGTATCAAGAATGGGTCGATCGCCTGCTGCCTTGTCCACCTGTAGTGGGGGAATAGAAGGAAGGATAATGGATCAGACATAAAGTCTGGTAAATGAATACAAGTTTTATATGTGATGATCATATGCAGTTACTTTAATTCTACTCTAAAAGATATAGCGTGTGATAACAGTGTCCGTGAATTCCTAAAGTCTATTACCTAAGGGTTCCTACACTATAATCTACCTTACCTAAGGGTTCCTACACTATAATATGTGTAGATAAACACAATGGATAGAATCTCATGTCTAACGATCGACCACTGCCCCTTGAGCTACTCAATATGTAAGACACGACCCACTTGGCAACTAAAAATAGAAGACACTGCCACTATGATACCGTGGGAATAAATTTCTACAACTATCACGCTACTAGGCTACAGGCAATGATTCATCCTCACTACGTCTGGAGAGGAAGAACCCAAAATGCCAACCCATCGGAATGTCTCAACGTTCACATTCGCTTCCACCTCTCAACCGTAGTGTTGACCTCTTATTGCACGCTTTGGGTCCTCCTTTCTAACTGTATCATGTGCATCAGGAATCATGCATACTAGGACCACACATTGTGCTGAAACCACTCCATCAAGCATCGAGGCCAGTCAGCACGCCCACTATTAGAACCTCATGTGTGTACCATTTGTGAATATACATCGCCTTAAATCGATCACTATCCTAAATTGGGTAAACAATATTTACCCAACATCGCCATGACCTAGAATGCACTCTTAGGGAACTAGATTCCCTACAAGTCCTAACATGCAACCAATTGTCCTTAAATAGCCCCATAACAATTCACGTTTTATATATTTTTATTTAAAAATTTAGGCCTTATGCCGAGGTTCAATTCTGCAGTTTTCAATACGAATGGTCGACTTCTTATACCCAACGGTCGACCGCTACCGATCGACCACTAGGGTTTCTAGGTTGATCGATCACGAAGTAAAATTAGGGTTTCTACATGTTTCAATTGTTGATCGTTTGTATACTTAAATCATATTTTTGCAGTGTTTAATTTACCCTAATTTACTAAGTGACCAGTTTACTTATCAAGTTGCAATTCAATTTAGGGTTCATGAATTTAGGGTTTGCAAACTTGATGATAGAATAACGGTCTAGCCAAGTAATTACATTAACAACTTACTGTAATTCAAATTCTACGGTCTCAGAATATTCAATTTAAATTTAACATATTCTATTTAGGGTTCCCTAATGCTCTAATCCATTAAAATAGTTTAAACTAACTATAATAATCAACTTACCAAAATTGTTCCCAATCACCTCAAGCCTAAGCTCTCCTAATACTTGCGCTTGAGAATCATTCCTCCAAATCGATAGCTCCGCCTTGACTCGCCTTGACTCGCCTTGATCCACCTTGATTTAGTTGCTTCCAGTCTTCCAGGTTGAATTGATTTGGCTTTTTAAAAATTTTTAGGGTTTAGGTTTAATGAAAATTTTGGCAAAGTATAGTTAAGTTTTAGTTGAGAATTCAGGGTTCCGTTGGCATGGTATTTATAGGGTAGGGTTTAATTTGGGCTATTGGATTAGCATAGAAAATGTTTTTATAGAATCTGGTCCTCTGATCATAGCCTTCGTTCCCAAGTAATTAATCTCATTCGTTTAACTCGCCATTATGAAAGCAGAAAAACTCGATTTTATATGCGTTCGGGTCGACCGCCCCCGTCCCTGGGTCGAACCCAATCGGTCGACCTTGTAGGATCCTTTTCACCCTGGGGGTGAATAGGGTGATACTAAAATTAATGCGGAAATAAAAATAATAACATAAGTAATGCAGCTAAAATCACACACAAATTTACCCAGCTTCGGCAAAACCCTGCCTACGTGCTGCCCCTAAGGTTTCTACTAGAAATTAAGTAGTCAAACGCTTACAAACACACGTAAACTTGCGACACCCACTAACTTGACTAACCTAACTCTAAGCTCAAAACCCTGCAACAACTCAGCCACTGGGTTGCGAATACTCGAACTACAAAACCGTAGTTCGTACCTAGTTACACAACTAGAATTTTACAAAAGTTTAAAAGAGAAATTTACACAATAAAAATAAACAACAAAACTTAAAACCCTATTTAAAATTTTAAGCCCAATATATAAAAATTAGACCGGCCCACTAATTAAAATAAAGATGTCTTATTTTTTCATTCCAGTGATTCCTTGGCCGATCCCTTTTTGTCACTCTTCAGAGAAATAGGGTTTTGATTATTTTGAGGCCGCCGCTTTGAATTAAAATGTTCAGATCGATTGTTCACTTTGATGCTCTCGTTCCATAATTAACCTACTACTTCAATCAGTGTTCTTTGATTTTCTTTGTAACTGCTTCAAATGTCGAGCTCGAATGCTTGGATTAAATTGGTACATGATTTTCCTTTTTCGATTTTGATTATGCTCAACTTGATTCGAGTTCTGGATTGGTTCATGATTTATTTGCTTGCTCTCTGATTTTTCTTGAACTCGAATCTCTTATCTTTGCCGATGATGTAATGGGTTTAATTTATAAGGGTCGAACACCCTATACTCTCGTTCGTATATATTGGTTTGAATCTTTCGTGATTTTATCACTTGCGCTGATTTTTTGCTTGAACGATGGTGATTATACTAACTTGTTCAATAGTTGATGAATTTGAATCTCTTTGAGTCGGTTCCATTCTTTTCTCCTTTGACTTCGACATTTGAATTTTTGAGATATTCTGATTCTCTGGCTATGACTTATTCATTGAATTTCTCTGCAACTTTATTCAAGCTGCTTCACTGTCATTTTGATTGACTGGTTCATCATTGACTTACTGGAAATTTTTGAACTGCTACTAAACCACGGCTTCAACTGATAATTTTTGATTTCCTGTTACACTTTGAAACTGCTCCTTGACTTGTTCATTAGTTGATGTATTCGAATGTTCTCTGCTGTTTGTCTGGTGCAGTTGCATTGTATGGTGTTGTTGCATTGTATCTGGTTTAAGTGTGTTCATGCCTTTGTTTTCACTATTGGATATGTGTGTGTACTCATGCCTGAGTTTTCATTTGAGTCTTCATGTTACATTGTTAAAACTGAGCCTGTTGTTGTGTGCATTGAATGCTCTGACCAGTCTGGGTTCAATGATGACCTTGTCTGTTTGCATGTTGGATTGCATGTTCACAATTGTGTTGTTCACTTGAGTCTAATTGTATGTTGATCTGGTTCACTTCAGTTTTGTATTGTTCGAAGTTTGGTTCCTTGCAATTGCTTTGAGCCCCTGTGTTGAGTCTTGGTTGTATGTTAATGCTGACTGGTTGAGTTGAGTATGTTGTTTCTACTTGAGTCTTCATGTGGTTGCATTTTGCTTCATCCCTTGACTTGTGCCTGCACATTCATGTTAACTGCTTTGCATATTCATGTACATTTGTTATTTTAGTTCAAGTCATGTTTCCTCATTGAAATTGAGTATGTCTGCAGCTTTGTTGCTTTATGTGTGGATTCATGCCTTCATACGCACTGGCCTTTGCACATTTGAAGTTTTTGGTCTCATGTCTGAATCATTGCCTAAATGTTTGCATTATGTGGTTCCTTTTGAAGTCTGATTGAATGCACTTTGGTATTGTGGTCTTGAAGTCTGTTGTAGTGTTGTTTTACTGGCTTGTTGTTTTTGAGTTCCTGACCGTTTCATTGAACATGTTCACTCGAGTTCGTACTGTTCATTTGCTTTTTGTTCCATGGTTTGCATCCTTGTACTTGTGCTTGTACTTGATCATTCTGTGATGTTTTGTTTTTATGTTGCACATGAGTTAAATCCAGCTTTTTCTTGGGTTTGACCTTGTGCTCACATGTCCCTACAATTTTATCAAGCAAGTGTATATCAGTGTGCACGACCTTATGGCATGTACAGTGATACACTGTGCATGTCATAAGTTGTTCGTGTATGATGAATTAAAAGAAAAATGATGACAAACAACCCAAATAACTGAGGCAAATAAAATTTTCAAAACACACACTTTATTTTGCACTGCAAAATATTTTCTTTTTCAATTTTACTGCGTTAGTGTTTATTTTGCAGATAGCTCAGATGCTGGATTCAGGCTGAAACAGAGTTGAAAATCAAATACGAGTGTTGAGTGAATTATGTAGTGAGGTGAACCATGTATGAAAAAATGTATATTGAAAATTGTGTTGTAATTGAAGTTGTATTGTAATTGAGAATGTGTAAATGTATAGCGAGAGCTTAAATTTGTACTATTTGAATTTGCAATAAAATATTTGTTTGAATAAAATATTTGTTTAAATATGAATTTTGAGTTATTTATTTTATTCAATAAATATTTATTTAATTATGTGAAAAAATAAAATAGTACAATAACAAATACATTTAAATGAATATATATGTTTATTACCATCAAACAAAAATCATAAGCTATTGTATTCTACAATCTCTCCCTTTTGATGATAACAAACATATATTAAGATTTTGACTCTATTAAATGTATTTGGTTTTGATGAATTCCATGAGCTCCCCCTATTTTAATGCTCCCTCTACAACAAAGCTCCCCTTTCACATATGCATGAAAATAAATAAAAAATATGCAAATCAATAAACAATGCAATGAACCTGGATGAGAGTATGCAAATAAAATTTTTTGACCTATTTGTCAAAATCTTAACTTCTCTCTCCCCCTTTTTTTTATCAGTAAAAGAGTAATAGTGTTAGAAAATAGAGATAAAGTGATAGACATTAATGCAACATTAATACCTAATCGAGTATAAATATTAAATTTCAATAAAAAATCAGACAAAAATCATAAATACTCTATTAGGCACATATTCCATTTTAGAGTGATAGTGGTGATGTCGGTATCGAAAACCATATAGTTGTGTCTCTTTGTGGTATATTTATGACAGGAATTTAAATACTTACTATGCATAACCGTTAGGACTTTTAAATGAGATTAGTAGTATTCCCAATTTTTATTAAAAAAATGAATTCCAAGCATCTTCTAACCACGCATAACCGTGAGGACTTTTAAATGGGGTAAGAATCAACTCGCATATTTCAACCAATTTTGATATGTGTTCCATACATGCATAACCGATAGGACTTTTAAATGAGCATGAAAGCACATAATCAAAGATTCCAAGTAGTTCACCTATGCATAACTGTGAGGACTTTTAAATAAGAGTGAGTACTTTTGGACGATTTTATTCCTAATTAATTAAAAAATGAACAATTTCCCGTTTAAGTACCACATTTTGACATACTATATTGGATTTTGATGAGTGATAGTCGTAGAAATATGATAGAAATAGAGATGGTCATGGAATTTTTACTAACCAAAGTTATTACAAATTTTGTTTAAATTTTTAAAGAAATTTACTAAATATACTGTCTCAAGTCATAATGTATGATCAAGATCAACACTCGTCATTTTTTTTAGTCACTATTTATCTTTTTGATAATCGATAGGGAGTTAGATTAGTTAACATAGGCATTTAAGATCAAATCCAAAAATATGAAATCAAATTTCTAAAATGCCTAAACTGAGATGAAGTCGACAAAAAACTATTTTCTGGAAGGGGTTTTGTAAAAATGTATGTCAATTGAAAATCAGTTAAAATGAAATTTGTGCAGATATTTTCTTTGGAAATATGATGCAACTGACGAATGTCCCAACATAAAATACTTTTCCATTTGTACTTTTTCTATCAACTAGACTACCAGCATAGTCTGCATATGAATACCTTTTTAGCTCAAAGTTATCATTAGACGGATACCATAGACCAAACCGTGGGGTGTGCAACAAATACCTTATAATCCTTTTTACGGCTTTTAAATGAGATTCTTTTGGATTTGATTGAAACCTTGCACATATACAAATGGAGAATATAATGTCTGGTCTAGAAGCAGTAAGATAAAGAAGTATACCCACGTGTATCTAGAGTAATCATCAACCAATACAAGACAATATCTCTTACCACTTAAGCTTGCAATATCGTTAGGTCAGCAATTTTGCACAAATCAGAATCAAAACCAACATTCATTCCCTTATCACATAACTGGCTGATTGAAATCAGATTATGGTGCAGATTTTCAACATATAAAACATCGCATAAGGTAAATGTACCGTTACCTACTTTACCTTTACCGATAATTTTACAATTGTCGCTGTTGCCCATTGTGACTCTGCCACCTTTGTACTTCTCTAGGCTAAGGAACTTTGATTTGTCGCCCGTCGTGTGCCTGAACAGCCATAATCCAGGTACCACTGTTGTTGTTCCTTAGCCTGCCAACACACCTACACGAGGAAAGATTTTTGTGACCTATTTGTCTTTATAGGTCCATGATTGTTAGTGATAGAAAATTCTGAAAAACACATAGAACCAAGACATTCTATGTTTGTTCCTTTTGGCACCCAGATTTTTGTTTGACATTAAGGGATTTTACATTTGTGCCTTTAGGAACCCAAATTTGTATGGTTTTCACGTGTTTGGGTCTATACCAGCAATTGTTGTGATTGTGTCCAATTTTTCCACAAATCGTGCACTTGGAATTAACATGATTAGTTTCAATTCTAACTCTTTCAGATTGAGTATACCTAAGTCCTTGTCTTACAGTATTAACAGTTTGTTTTCCTAATAACATATTTAGTAATCTTTCTCCTTTGGAGAATTTTCCTAAAGTTGTAGACAATTATTGGACTTGTGACTTGAGAGATTCATTTTCATTCAATAACAAAGTGCACTTTTTAATAGAATTTTCTCTCCTGGTATTTTCACTTTCTTTCAAAATCAGAATTTCATTTTCAAGCGATTTAATTTTATTTTCTGATTTTTTTATTTCTTCTTCGAGTGATGGACACTTATCACACTTAGGGCACTTATTTCTATAGTTTTGAACCAATTGATCAAGCTGCATATTTAGTTCTATCAAACTGTCTTTTTGTGATTCAAGTTTATCGTACTTCTCCTTAAATCTCTCAAAATAGCCATTTACTTCATGAAAGTATATAAGTAATTGAGAGTGAGTAAGTTTTGATACCTCGCTTGGCTCGTCATCATCGCTGTCACTTGTTTCTCCTTGAAGACACATTTTCTTTTTCACTCTCACTGCCGGTGCTTTTATCAACTTCATCACTTTCATCCCAAATAGCTGCAAAACTTCTTCTTTTTGGTTTCTTTCCTTTGCTGAATTGATTTTTAGGACAATTTGGCTTGATATGACTAGGTTTATTGCACTTGTGACAAATGATATCCTACTCTTCTGAGTTGTCTAGAACTTTAACAATTCTATTCTTCAATTTTTGATTTAGAGCTGGATTTCCATACTTGCGGTTCCACCTTTTGAACCTCTTTATTATCAGTGCCAGTTCTGCTGCTCCATCATCATCACTTTCTGTTGTACCTTTGAGAGCTATTGATTTCTTTCACGTATCTCCTCCTTCACATTCTTCCTTGAATTTGATTTCTAGCTCAAAAGTGGTGAGGTTTCCGATGAGTTCCTCGACTTTAACCTGTTTCAAATCCTTCGATTCTTGAATGGCAGACACTTTTGCTTCAAAATTTCATGGAAGAATTCTGAGGATTTTTCGAACTATTTCCAGCTTTGTGTATGGCTTTCCAAGTGATTTTGATTTGTATACTAGATTAGAAAGTCGTCCATACATTTCTTTGACACTTTCATCCTTTGCCATTGTGAAGTTCTCGTACTCGCTACTAAGCATGGCAAGTCGAGATTCTTTAACTTGGGAGGTTCCTTCATGAGTCACTTCAAGCGTGTGCCAAACTTCCTGCACAGTTAGACAATGTGAGACACGATTAAACTCAATTTGATTTAATGAAAAAATAATAGAATTCATAGCTTTAGCATTATCATTTTGCAATTTATTTTCAAGGTCTATCCATTGATCCATAAGTTTTTTAACTTCTTGATTATCTACCATTATTGTTGGTGTATTATATCCCGTCTCAACAATATTCCACGCATCCATGGTTTTCAGAAAAATTTTCATTCTATTTTTCCAATATGCATATTCACAATTAAACATGGATGGTCTAACTATGGACTGACCCTCAGTAAAAGCATTGTTAAAAGAAGCCATTTTTTTAAAAAAATCAAAATTTTAAAACAAAAAATGGTTTTTGTTCCTAGCTCTGATACCACTTGTAGGATCTTTTTCACCCTAGGGAAGGGGTGAATAGTGTGATACTAAAATTAGTGTGGGAATAAAAATAATAACAGAAAGTAATATAGTAAAAATCACACACAAATTTACCCAGCTTCGGAAAAACCCTGCCTACATGCTGCCCCCAAGGTTTCTACTAGAAATTAAGTAGTCAGACGCTTACAAACACACGTAAACTTGCGACACCCGCTAACTTGACTAACCTAACTCTAAGCTCAAAAATCCTGCCACAACTTAGCCACTGAGTTGCGAATTCTCAAACTACAAAACCGTAGTTCGTACCTAGTTACACGACTAGAATTTTACAAAAGTTTAAAAGAGAAAATTACACAATAAAAATAAACAACTAAACTCATAACCCTATTTAAAATTTTAAGCCCAATATATAAAAATTAGATCGGCCCACAAATTAAAATAAAGACGTCTTTATTTTTTCATTCCAGTGATTCTTTGGCCGATCCCTTTTTGTTACTCTTTAGAGAAATAGGGTTTTGATTAGTTTGAGGCTGCCGCTTTGAATTAAAAAGTTCAGATCGATTGTTCGCTTTGATGCTCTCGTTCCACAATTATCCTACTGCTTTAATAAGTTTTCTTTGATTTGCTTTGCGACTGCTTCAAATGTCGAGCTTGAATACTTGGATTAAATTGGTACGTGATTTTCCTTTTACAATTCGATTATGCTCAACTTGATTCGAGTTTTGGACTGGTTCATGATTTATTTGCTTGCTCTATGATTTTGCTTGAACTTGAATCTCTTATCTTTGCCGATGATGTAATGGGTTTAATTTATAGGGGTCGAACACCCTATACTCTCGTTCGTATATATTGGTTTGAATCTTTTGTGATTTTATCACTTGCGTTGATTTTGCGCTTGAACGATGGTGATTATACTGACTTGTTCAATAGTTGATGAATTTGAATCTCTTTGAGTCGGTTCCATTCTTTGCTCCTTTGACTTCGGCATTTGAATTTTTGAGATATTCTGATTCTCTGGCTATGACTTGTTTATTGAATTTCTCTGCAACTTTATTCAAACTGCTTCACTGTCATTTTGATTGATTGGTTCATCATTGACTTACTGGCAATTTTTGAACTGCTACTGAACCACGACTTCAACTGATAAATTTCGATTTCCCATTACACTTTCAAACTGCTCCTTGACTTGTTCATTAGTTGATGTATTCGAATGTTCTCTGCTGTTTGTCTGGTGCAGTTGCATTGTATGGTGTTGTTGCATTGTGTATGGTTTAAGTGTGTTCATGCCTTTGTTTTCACTGTTGCATATGTGTGTGTGTGTACTCATGCCTGAGTTTGCATTTGAGTCTTCATCTTACATTGTTAAAACTGAGCTTGTTGTTGTTGTGTGCATTGAATGCTCTGACCAGTCTGGGTTCAATGATGATCTTGTCTGTTTGCATGCTGGATTTCATGTTCACAATTGTGTTGTTCACTTGAGTCTAATTGTATATTGATCTGGTTCACTTCAGTTTTGTACTATTCGAAGTTTGGTTCCTTGTAATTACTTCGAGCCTCTGTGTTGAGTCTTGGTTGTATGTTAATGCTGACTGGTTGAGTTCAGTATGTTGTTTCTACTTAAGTCTTCATGTGGTTGCATTTTGCTTCATCCCTTGACTTGTGCCTGCACATTCATGTTAACTGCTTTGCATATTCATGTACATTTGTTAATTTAGTTCAAGTCATGTTTCCTCATTGAACTTGAGTATGTCTACAGCTTTGTTGCTTTATGTGTGTATTCATGCCTTTATATGCACTGGCCTTTGTACATTTGGAGTTTTTGATCTCATGTCTGAATCATTGCCTGGATGTTTGCATTGTGTGGTTCCTTTTGAAGTCTGATTGAATGCACTTTGGTATTGTGGTCTTGAAGTCTGGTTGCAGTGTTGTTTTACTGGCTTGTTGTTTTTGAGTTCCTGACAGTTTCACTGAACATGTTTACTCGAGTCTGTACTGTTCATTTGCTTTTTGTTCCATGGTTTGCATCCTTGTACTTGTGCTTGTACTTGATCATTCTGTGATGTTTTGTTTTTATATTGCACCTGAGTTGAATCCAGCTTTTGTTTGGGTTTGACCTTGTGCTCACCTGTCCCTGCAATTTTATCAAGCAAGTGTATATCGGTGTGCACAACCTTATGGCATGTACAGTGATACACTGTACATGTCACAAGTTGTTCATGTATGATGAATTAAAAGAAAAATGATGACAAACAACCCAAATAATTGAGGCAAATAAAATTTCCAAAACACACACTTTATTTTGCACTGCAAAATATTTTCTTTTTCAATTTTATTGCGTCAGTGTTTATTTTGCAGATAGCTCATATGCTGGATTCAGGCTAGAACAGAGTTGAAGATCAAATACGAGCATTGAGTGAATTATGTAGTGAGGTGAACCATGTATGAAAAATTGTATATTGAAAATTGTGTTGTAATTGAAGTTGTATTGTAATTGAGAATGTGTAAATGTATAGTGAGGGCTTAAATTTGTACTATTTGAATTTGTAATAAAATATTTGTTTAAATATGAATTCTGAGTTATTTATTTTATTCAACAAATATTTATTTAATTATGTGAAAAAATAAAATAGTACAATAACAAATGAATTTAAACGAATATATATATATATATTTATTATCATCAAACAAAAATCATAAGCTATTGTATTTTGTAGACCTTGAACCCTTATGGGTCGACCGGTGGCCTATAAATTTTTAAAATTTTGATTTTAAATTTTTAATTCAACCTAACACTCGTAACTTCACCGTTCTAACTCGGATTATAAAGTGTTATATACTAAAATCATCCAAATAATCACTATGAACCCAACGGCATAAGTTTCGTTGCCAAATTCAGACGTCTATGAAAATTTGTTTTTAAGTCCTTGTTTTATTTTAATTTAATTTTCTTATTAAATATCCATTTAAATTTCCGTTAAATTTTTGGGGTGTTACATTCTTCCTACCTTAAAAGGATTTCGTCACTGGAATCTCAAAGGACGGAAAAATTCCACTCGTACACACAACAACCAATAGCTACAATCATCTACTAATCCATCATCCACGAGCAATCATTGTCCTTATAAATTTTCTAATGCATCATGTAGATATATATGCAACATGAAATGCACTTGAATCTATTCTATTGCCAAAGAAGGTAGTTTACTGATTCATTTGACTTCCTGTTATGCAAAATGTTCATGCTATGCATCCAAATTTATGCAACATCCTAAGTGATATACTTGTAATTCTATATGCATGCACAACCATTCGAACATATGCAACATCCATATGCATAACATCCACTAGCACAATAATAATCAAGGAATAACATGCAACTAGATATAAGTGTGCATGTGTGTACCTAGAGGATATACCATCCTAACATGTAAAAGAGTACCATGCGAACAATACATCCATTAGCATCCATTATCCATAACATGTCCTACCGACACGTTTACAACCATTCATAGCATCCAATGTTTTCTACCTAAAGGGTATACCACCTATGTCCCATATATAGGTAACCTATACTTAAGAACTTCTCATTTAAGACATACTAAAGAAGAGTTATAGGTGGGTAGCTTAGATCTTCTCCTCGGGCTCCTATGTACTCTCCGATGGATCGTCTCCCCATTGGACTTTAACAATTATGATCTCCTTTTTGCGGAGTCCCTTTGTGCCAAGCTCTGAAATACACGTAGGTACATGGCGAACAAGCGACTCTCGCCCTACCTCAACCTCCTCTAACTGACTCGGCTCAACCATGGTAGTTGTTTTGTGTAAGAACTTTCACAAGTGTGACACATGAAAAACGTCATGTACCCTTGCTAATTTCTATGGAAGCTCTACTCTATATACCAACTTCCCTACTCTAGCCACTATCTGGAAGGGTCCTACATATCTCGGTGCTAGCTTCCCCGAACTACCAAATCTCGTCACATGCCTAAAGGGTGAAACCTTCACAAAAACCAAGTCGTCCATTGCGAACTCTAACTCCTTACATCTCCTATCAGCATAAGATTTTTATTTATCCCGAGTGGTCGTCTTCTTATGGATTAGATCCACCCTCTCCGATGTCTCCCTCACCATATCCGGCCCAAGAATAATCTTATCCGTCATATCCCACCAACAAGACGGTATTCTATGGGGTCTACCATACAATGCCTTAAAAAGTGCCATCCCAATGATATCCTGATAAATGTTGTTATAGGTAAACTCTACTACTGAGAAACTATCCTCCCAAGAACCTCCAAAGTCTATAATGCACATCCACAGCAATTCCTCCAAAACCCGATTCACTCACTCTATCTATCCATCCGTCTACGAATGATATGTAGTAATCAAGCTCAACTCAATTCCCAAAGCCTTCTGTAGACTCCTCTAGAACTCAGTAGTGAAAAGAGGATGTTGGTCGCTAACCATGCTAATAGAAACTCCATGTAACCTAACAACCTCTCCCACGTATAAAGCCGCCAACGACGTCGCCATCATAGTACTCCTTACTGATATGAAATGAGCGCACTTAGTTAGTAGATCGACTATGACTTGAATGCTCTTATTCCCTCTCCTACTCCTAGGTAGACCATCTACAAAGTCTATATAAATACTCTCCCACTTCCATTAAGGAATACCCAATGGCTGCAACAATCCTCCAGCATTCTTTTGCTCTGCTTTTAACCTTTGGCAATTCATACATCTAGCTACATACTTCGCCACTTGCTTCTTCATACTGGGCCAATATAAGACCCTCTTCATGTCGCGATATATCTTGTCTCCACCGGGTTGAATGGTCATCCTAGACGGTGAGACTTTTGTTGATACGCTATATTTTGATCAATGACAATGTGCTTCAACAAAAAGGAAGAGATATGTGCAAAGCTAAAGGGAGAACTATGAAGACCAAAGATACCATAAAAATATAGGTCTTAGTTTAGATTCATTGTTAAAATCTATCCTCAAGAGGCTTGCACAAAACACTAGAACACGTTTCATAACTTCATTTTTTAGAAAAACATTCACTGTGCAAAAACTAATAGTTCAGTCGATTGAACAGGTATTCCCAGTCGACTGAACTTATTACAAAATTACAACATGCACAGTTTCAGTCGACTGAAATTCCCTGTTCAGTCGACTGAATTCGAACCTGTGAATTTTTAATGAAATGACACCTTCTTCTTCCCAAGAGTTGCAACCATTCTCCAATGGTAATGGATGCATCTCTTGCCTGAATCTTTTGCAAATAGATACACCTCTTCTACACCTATAAATACATGTTTCTATCATTTGCAAATCATGAATTCTAAGTGCTTTAATCTCTCTATTATCTTGAACATACTTTCAGATTTCTTAGTTTTTCAAAAGCAATCACAAACCACTTCAATTGCTTGAATCTATAATTTATCTTAAATACTCTTTTGATTCATAGCAATTTATATTTCCTAAATCTTCATAAACACATTTCATATTCTTAAGGATAAGATTATAGGAAAGTTGTAATTAATTAGACTCATTAGTGTTATCAAGAACACAACAAGTCAGAAATACTCTTTGTATCTAGTTGAAGTCCTCTTCGGTAGTTGAGGCAAGAAATCCCGTTCGGTTGTTCAGGTAAGTTGTAAACCTATTCCTCTGGGTTAAGTGAGGGTTGTTGGTTAGTTGAATTCCTAAGAGGAGCTTAGGGACTGGACGTAGGACAATAGGTCCTTACCAGTATAAAGTCTTGGTGTCTACTTTACTTACTGCTTATTGCTATCTACCTAGACCATTCCACTATTCCATATTATACGATCCTACCGCATAGCCTCTTTCAATTGGTATCAGAGCAAGGTCGTCCTATAACCATAACACCATTATTAGACATATTAATAATATGGAAAATAACACAAGCACAAGCACAACAGCTGCCTATAGTTCTACATTTGCGGAAGGACAATCTACCCAAAGACCCCCCCTATTCAATGGACTAAACTATAACTATTGGGCTACAAGGATGAGGATTTATATGCAAGCAACAAGTTTTGAAGCCTGGAATGCAACTCAAGCAAAGTTCATTGCACCCACAACTGATTACCCTACATGGACACAAACTCAGAAGAATGAAGCTAGTGCAAATGCCAAAGCTATGAATATGCTATTTTGCGCTTTGAATAGAAATGAGTTCAATCGTGTTAGCATTTGTACTACTGCACATCAGATATGGAGTACACTTAGAACCATACATGAAGGCACAAACAAGGTTAAACAAAAAAAGATCTCCATGCTAAAGAACCAATTCCAAAACTTTAGAATGCGACAGAATGAATCCATCAATGACATGTACTCGAGATTTCAAGACATTCATCATGCCTTAATAGGACTAGGAGAAAAGTACACGGATTTTGATATTATATCTAAAGTTCTAAATTCACTCACTGATGAATGGGAGAGAAAAGTCTTAGCAATCGAAGAAGCAAATGATCTATCTACAATGAAACCAGAAGAATTAATTGGAAATCTTATGTCATATGAAGTAAATATGCAAGCTAAGAAAGATCAAGCACAAGAAAGAAAGAATGTAGCTTTTCATGCGGAAAAGGAAGAATCAGAATCTGAAGATGAGGATTTAGCATTTATAGCCAAAAATTTCAGGAAATTCTTAAGATATAGAAAAGGAAATAAAAACGGATTCAAAAAGAATTTCTTGAACAAACCTACATCCTCGAATATAGAATGTTTCAACTGTCACAAGAAAGGTCACATGCACAAAGATTGTCCAGAGCAAAAGAAGGAGAATCAGAGAACTCTCAATAACAAAAACAAGAAAGAAAAATTCAAAAAGAAGGCATTTTCTGTAACATGGGACGATTCAGATTCATCTTCATCTGAAAGTGAAAATGATAGCGACAATGAACAAGCGAATGTATGCTTTATGGCGCAAGAATCTGAGGTTAGTAATTTAACTTTCGACGATTTAATTGATGTAAACATTGAACTTTTGAGCACAATAAAAACTCTTAAAAGGAAACTCGTGAAAATAAAAACAAAGCTGAATTTGAAAGAGATATGTTAAAAGATGAAAAGAAAATTCTAGAAGAAGAACTTGAAAAAGTTCAAGAGTCTCTTTCAAATTCGGAAACTCAATTATCACTTTTAAGTCAAGAAATTGAAACTCAAAAGACAAAGAATGATATAATTGTTTCTGAAAAACATGAGTTAAAAACTAAGATTAGACAAGTTGAGTTAGAAAATAATAGTCTTCAAGCTAGATTAGATAACATCACTAAAAATGTCTCTAATTTTAACAAAGGAAGAGAAAATTTATCTAAGATTTTAGAAAATTCTCAATCCTCCTCAAATAAACATGGATTAGGATATAAAAAGGAGTCAAAATTCCTAAAAAGAAAAATACAAATTTTAAGAGGAATATTGATTCAAAACAACAAATGTTATTAAGAGAACTTATTAGAACAAAAGAAGAAACTAAGACAGTTAAAATTTGGGTTCCAAAGACTAACAATATTTTAATTAGGAATAAATATATTAAAGCATTTATGGATAGTGTTCATAATAATAAAAATTATATTTATAAAAAGGATACTGAACCAAATTGGGTTTGGTTTCCTAAGTTCTAACTTTTAGGACCCTATTGAAAGGTGGGTACCATTAATTTTGTATTTATTTTCAGGTCCCACTCAAAAAGAAGAAATGGATACTAGACAGTGGTTGCTCAAAACACATGACCGGCGACAAAGATATGCTTACAAACATCACATACTATATGCTATTTGGGGCAATATTCAAGTTAATTGGGTTCAACTCATTCTTGATGAATTTATTACATTCAATAATGGCAAAATGAGAACAATATACTTTGGCAAGTATATCATGCGACTACTCCTCAACGTTGATACGCCACTACCAGAGTCCGAAAATACAATGGTTCACCAAATCAACCATCGGACTATAAGCCTTATGCAACTCTCGGCTAGACCTCCTCGCATCATATCTCTTGCTAAATGGGAAGCAAGACATCAAGAACCGCATCAACCTCCTCAACCCTAACAAAAAGAACCTTTCGATCAAGATGATGATATTCGTCTCGTTGAACCAAATTTTACTACCAATCAATCATTAGGAATCCTATCAAGAAATCAACAAATTCTTAATAATCGCCTCAAAAAGGTGGATCATAAACTTGATAGGATTAAAGGTTTCTTCCACAAATTATGGGATGCCATATCATGCACAAGCTCCACTTCTGCTTCAACCTCCCGCGGCAAGCGTCCGGCTCCAACCTTCACATGGACGTCATTCGAAGAAAATCCAAGAAGCAGCACAAGTGGAAATAGCGGTGGTCAAGGAGGAAGAGCATTTAGACAACCCACCGGTGGACCCGTGATTCGTGAACCAGAGGGCGAACGAGAAGGCTCCTATGATTGGGATAGAGATTGATCACTTATGATTTGATTGTTTTTTATTCTATTTCGAACGCTACTACAATGGCTTGTATAAATAGCCTTCTTTCTTTTATGCTACATTTTGCGTTGTTTAAACTATAGTTATGCATATCAAAGATTGTCTTTTTCTTGATAATATACTTCTGCAATTATTACTTCTTTTTTGTCGATGACAAAGGGGGAGAAATCTATGTTACTAACCTTGTTTTGTAGGAAAGACAGTGCATATATTCAGGGGGAGGAAATAATTACACACATAAGTATTGTCATCAATCAAAAAGGGGGAGAATGTTGATACGCTATATTTTGATAAATGACAATGTGCTTCAACAAAAAGGAAGAGATATGTGCAAAGCTAAAGGGAGAACTATGAAGACCAAAGATACCATAAGTATGATTTAAATATAGGTCTTAGTTTAGATTCACTGTTAAAATCTATCCTCAAGAGGCTTGCACAAAACACAAGAACACATTTCATAACTTCATTTTTTTGAAAAGCATTCACTGTGCAAAAACTAATAGTTCAGTCGACTGAACAGGTATTCCCAATCGACTGAACCTGTTACAGAATTACAACATGCACAGTTTCAGTCGATTGAAATTCCCTGTTCAGTCGACTGAATTTGAACCTACGAATTTTTAATGAAAAGACACCTTCTTCTTCCCAAGAGTTGCAACCATTCTCCAATGGTAATGGATGCATCTCTTGCCTGAATCTTTTGCAAATAGATACACCTCTTCTACACCTATAAATACATGTTTCTATCATTTGCAAATCACGAATTCTAAGTGCTTTAATCTCTCTATTATCTTGAACATACTTTCATATTTCTTAAGTTTTCAAAAGCAATCACAAACCACTTCAATTGCTTGAATCTCTGATTTATTTTAAATACTCTTTTGATTCATAGCAATTTATATTTCCTAAATCTTCATAAATACATTTCATATTCTTGAGGATAAGATTATAGGAAAGTTGTACTCAATTAGACTCATTAGTGTTATCAAGAACACAACAAGTCAGAAATACTCTTTGTATCTAGTTGAAGTCCTCTTCGGTAGTTGAGGCAAGAAATCCCGTTCGGTTGTTCGGGTAAGTTGTAAACCTATTCCTCCGGGTTAAGTGAGGGTTGTTGGTTAGTTGAATTCCTAAGAGGAGCTTAGGGACTGGACGTAGGACAATAGGTCCGAACCAGTATAAAGTCTTGGTGTCTACTTTACTTACTGCTTATTGCTATCTACCTAGACCATTCCACTATTCCATATTATACGATCCTACCGCATAGCTTCTTTCAACTTTACTAGTACCGCATCTATCAAATCCATATTATGGGGAGCACAAAGCCTATCATCTCTCCATAACCATCCTCTCGAGTCAATTGAATAACGCCTCTAATTACTCGATGATTCTCCTCTACCAATCCTCTCAATAATATCTACTAGCTCTTTACCCTCCTTATACCTAGATCCAATATACTCCATCAATGTAGGCTGAACATCTAAAGCTGCTAGTAATCCTAGGGTAATATTTAATGATGGTCAGAAATCAAAGTTAGAAATATACTCCAAATGTCTCCACTCCAAGAACAAAGGACTCAACACTGTACTTCGTCTACTCAAAGCGTCTGCCATTACATTACCCTTGCTCGGGGTATAAGAGATATCAAAGTCATATTATGCCAAAAAATCCATCCATTTTTACTACCTCAATTCAAGTCCTTTTGGGAGAACAAGTACTTCAAGGACTTGTGATCCGTAAATAGCTCAAATTGCCCTCATAAAAGATAATGCCTCCATGACTTAAGCATAAAGATAATGGCTACGAACTCAAGGTCATGTGTAGGGTAGTTCCTCCCGCGGGTCTTCAGCTGTCTACTCGCATAACTCACCGCCCTTCCTTCTTGCCTCAGTACCCTGCCTAACTCCGTACCACAAGCGTTGATATAAACTGCAATAGCATCGTCCTATCTGGTAACACCAAAACCGGTGCACTAGTCAATGCCTCCTTCAACTTGATAAACTCAACTTTATACTTCGCATCGCGTAAGAAGACTGAATTCTTCTTGTTAAGACGGGTTAATGGGGTAGAGATCTTCACGAAGTCCTTAATGAACATGTGATAGTAACCCGCCAAACCAAGGAAATTTTTTACCTTCGTGGCATTTTTGGGAACATGCCAATTCTGAACTGCTGCCACCTTACTGGAATCAACTACTAAGTCACTTTCTAAGACGATGTGTCCCAAGAAGTATACCTTCTCTCTCCAAAAGTGACACTTCGAAAACTTTGCCTTAAGCTTATGTGCACGGAGTGAACTGAGAACTTCTCCTAAATGCGACTCATGCTTCTCCACACTCCTCGAGTATACCGGAATATCATCCACAAATAACACGATAAATTTGTTAGGAAACCTCTTAAAAATTCGGCTCGTCAATCAATGAAGTAGGCGGGTGCATTGGTTAGTCTGAAGGATATAACTACCACTCATACAATCTGTCGATGTATGGAACGCCATCTTTTGAATACTGTCCTCGACTATACGCGACCGATGGAATCCGATGGCCAAGTCGAGCTGTGAGAATAATCTAGCTCCAACCAACTGATCAAAAAGATCGCCTATGCAGAGCGTTGATACAATTCTTATTTTCCAGTTTATCCAGCTCTCTATAATCGATGTAGAGTCTTAGAGAACCATCCGCCTTTGTTGCAAAGACGACTGGTGCTCTCCACTCAGAAATTCTTCTCTTGATAAAACCCTTGTCCAACAACTTATTAACTGGTTTTTCAACTCGGATCCTTCCTTTAGAGCCATACGCCTTACTGGTAAGGCAACGGGTCTTGCATTCTCGATAAGGTAGATCCTAAACTCGATTTCTCTCTAGGACGGGAGACCAGTAACCTCAGCAAAAACATCTGGGAAATCTCTAACTACGGGTACTGCACTAAGTTCGTCATGTGATAGGTTCAATTAATATAAGTAGCTCAACATAACAGATCCTCGAGGATCACAATAAACCTCCAAGATACGTCCACTACACGTGCTCAATCTAATAAACCTCCAAGATACGTCCATTACACGTGCTCAATCTAACAACCTTCCTATCACAGTCTAGAATAGACCCATACATAGTCATACAATTCATGTCTAATATAAACCCAGACCCAGAGAATCCCAATACAAAGACATCACAATCAAACTCGACTGCTAAAATGAACAACTTCAAACTCCTACATAACATAGACATATAGGCCGATCCTCCTATAGGGTTTGACATAAGTATAGGGTCTATGACTATACTAATGTGTAAGTGCAAGTCATCAACAAGTCAAATAGAAATGAAAGAATGTGAGTCCAGTATCAAATAAAGTGTGAATGGATAAACCAAAAAGAGTCAAAACACCTTCATTGCCACTTTCTTACCCTTGTCTACCACTGGCTTCACGCTCGAGCTAGGGACTACCTCTAGTGCAAAAGCCGGGACCACCTGAGTAGAAGTCTAAGTAGTAGCTCTCGGTGGTGCTATGCAAGAACATCCGCCCTGCACTCGTTCATAAAATGTCCCTTCCTGCAACACTTCCTATAGTGCATATCCTTCTTCTGTATCTTTCCCTTGGGTCTACCTCCTCCTTTATACCGGTTCTACCATGCTTTCCCTCCAGCCTTCTTGGGTTCCTCTCCCTTGGCTTCCCCCTTGGAGATGGTATTTAGCAAAGCCATCTCCACTAGACCCTCATACGTAGCACCCATAGGAATATGACCCAGAGCTAAGTCCTAAAGAGGTTGACTCGGCCCTTTAGCAAATTTGAGAGCCTTCTTATATGGGGTGTCAACCATTCCTATACCGAATCTAGCTAGCTTATTGAACCGGTTGATATACTCCTTAACAGATAGATTTCCTTGCTTTAAGCGAATGAACTCCTCTAACTGCACTCCTTCCTCTACCCTAGAAAGAAACTTCACCTCAAGTTGCCTATGGAACTCATCCTAAGTGATCTTCACTTCATCGGTCTTAGCCTTAACTGTCTTCCACCAGCTCAATGCCTCACCTTGCAACTACCACTTAGCCAACTGCATCCTCGCCTCGTCAGTCAAACCCATCAAACCAAAGATCCTCTTGCAAATGCAGATCCATGACCTTGAATCCATATAAGACCTACCCCAATGTATGACTTTCCTCCAAGATTTGAGAAGTCTTTGCATAGCTTAGCAAAGTCTGTAGCGGTAGGTGGGTGGGCATGAGCCGCACCTGTCGCTCCCTCCGCGGGTCCTCTAGTGGGATTAAGCTTGGCCTGTCCGCTTGCCTGGAGATATCAGCGGAACCAAATCGAAAGTTTTACACCTGGAATCTCGGCTGCATCGCTGAGCCTGAACCTGTGGGATCACTCATCTTATATATATGAATTTTTAAGAATTCTATTAGCAACTTTTCATAGATACAATAGGCACGAATAGAGAGATAACATAAGCATGGATCAATTAGCATAGGCACAAAAAAGAGATATTACGGTTTGTATAAAACCTTTTGGAAAAGCTATTTGAAACATCTTTACTTTTATACATATATACTTTAAAAGTCCATTTTGAAAAAAAAAATTGGAAGACATTTTTGGAATATCTTTGGAAAATCCGTTTTAAAAAAAAAACCTTTCAAATACGCTCCCTCAACATGGTCCTAATTCCTAAGAAACCTTGAACCTATGCTCTAATACCAACTGTGACAACCCGCACCCCCCAACACACTGATCCAAAGCCTAGTGTGACTTTTGGAGAGGCGCCATGCTAAGAAATACGGATCGTCGGGTTTATAACATTTCACAACACGGAGATTAATACAAGCATATATAATCTAATATATACTATACTTTCAGAACTCACAGCGAAAAGGAATAAAATATAAAATACAGAAAAATATCCATCTCAGAATATATCTAAATCACAGTCTCAGAAAACTAGTTCATGATCCTATATATAGTACATAGAAAATATCACTCCAAGTCTAAAAAAAGAGATAAACTGTACTAATAAGATAGATAAATACATGGAGGGCAAATATGGTAAAAGCAGTCTCTAAAGATAAGCTCGACTATCCAAGTATCAAGAATGGGCCGATAACTTGCTGCCCTGTCCACCTATGGTGGGGGAAAAGAAGAAAGGAGAATGGGTTAAACATAAAGTCTAGTGAATGAGTACAAGTTTAATATATGATGACCATATGCAGTTACTTTAATACTACTCTAAAATATATATGGTGTGATACAAGTCTTCATGGATTCCTAGGGTCTTTTACCTAAGGATTCCTACACTACACTGTACGGACTAACAAAATGGATTGAATCACATGTCTAACAATCGATCACTGCACTTATAGCCACTCAATATGTAAGACACCGAACACTTGGCTACTAACAACGGAAGACACCGCCACTAGGTTACCGTGGAAAAATAAATTTACACCACTATCACCACTACTAAGCCGCTGGTAATGATTCCTCCTTACTATGTCTAGAGAGGAGAACTCGAAATGCCGACTCGTCGGAATGTCTCATCATCCGCATTCGCTTCCACCTCTCAACCACAATGTTGGTCTCTTATTGCACACTCTAGGTCCTCCTTTTTAATTGTATCACGTGTGTCGGCAATCGTGTATACTAGGACCTCCCATTATGCTAGACCCACTCCATCAGGCATCCACGTTAGTCTGCATGCCCACTGTTGTAACCTCCTGTGAGTGCCATTGGCAAAAATACATCAACTCGAATCGATTATTATCCTAAATTGGGTAAACAATATTTACCCAACACCGCCATGACATATCCTTCGCTCCTAGGGAAATAGCTTCCTTACAAGTCCTAATATGCATCCAATTGCCCTTAAATAGACCCACAACAATTCACGTTTTGTATATTTTTATTTAAAAATTTGGGCCTTAGGCTGAGGTTCAATTCTGCAGTTTTCAATACGAACGGTCGAATGCTTATACCCAACGATCGACCGTTAGGGTTTTCAGGTCAACCAATCATGAAATAAAATTAGGGTTTCTGCACATTTCAATTGTCCGTCGTTTGTATACTTAATTCATGTTGTTTGTAGTGTTTAATTTACCATATTTTACTAAGTGACCAATTTACTTATCAAGTTGCAATTCAATTTAGGGTTTGCAAATTTGATGATAGAATAAGGGTCTAGGAAAGTAATTACATTAGCAACTTACTGTAATTCAAATTTTAGGGTTTTAGATTCAAATCTAGGGTTTTAGCATATTCAATTTAAATTTAACATATTCAATTTAAATTTAACATATCCAATTTAGGATTCTCTAACACCCTAATCCATTAAAATAGTTTAAACTAACTACAATAATCAACTTATCAATATTATGCTCACTCACCTCAAGCCTAAGCTCTTCCTAATACTTACCTTGAGAATTGTCCCCTCAAATCGATAGCTCCACCTTGACTCACCTTGATCCGCTTTGATTTAGTTGCTTCTAGTCTTTTAGGTTGATTTGAGTTGACTTTTTAGACATTTTTAGGATTTAGTTTTAGGGAAAATTTTGGTAGAGTTTAGTTACTATACAGTTTTAGTTGAGAATTTAGGTTCCATTAGCTTAGTATTTATAGGGGTAGGGTTTAATTTGGGCCATTGGATTAGCTTAGAAAATACTTTTAGAGAATCTGGCCCTCTCATCAAAGCCTTCGTTTCCCAAGTAATTAATCATGTTCGTTCAACTTGTCATCACAAAATAAGAAATGCTCGATTTCACATGCGTTCGAGTCAACCACCCTCGTGCCTGGGTCGACCGCTACCGGTCGACCTTGAACCCTTACGGGTCGACCAGTGGCCTATAAATTTTTTCATTTTTAATTCAACCTAACACATGTAACTTCTCCATGCTAACTATGATTTTAAAGTGTAATATATGAAAATCGTCCATAAAATCGTTACGAACCCAATGGTGCAAGTTTCGTAGCCAAATTTGGACGTCTGTTTAAATTTTCTTTTAAGTCCTTATTTTATTTTAATTTAGTTTTCTTATTAAATATCTATCAAAATTTCCATTAAATTTTCAAGGTGTTACATCCCGCGCCAGATCACTTTCCAAAACCCAAGAGAAAAAAAGAGTTGAATCGTTCGTTAATTATTTTTGTAGACCTTTAGGGCCGAGGTTCAGACTGGTAGGAAATTAGTGCACCGATGGGCCGATTGGCACATACCAGTGCATTAGTGCACATTATTCCTAAAGGTTTCATGTTTTGGGATTTCCATCATTTCATCGTCCTTTCCACCTTTGGTTGCCACCACTTTACCTTAGATCGCCTGAAAACGTGCTTATCCCCTAACCCTAGGTTCCTAAGTTAGATTTAATCATTTATTTTATCAGTTTTGATATATAATCACCAAATTATCACTAAACCTAGTTTCTAAGTATCGATATCATTCAAATCCCTCTAAAATCCTCTTTTATCTAAATTTAAGTGTTTATAAATTTCATACTACACTAATGTAGCCAGCATGTCATGTATATTGCATTATAATTGTATTATACGAGGAGGAAAGGACGAATCACTCACAAAACTTCTTATTCCTATCCAGATCCACACTATCTAGGCTGCAGCATCTCCCCTCTTAGGATCTTAGCATATATATATATATGTATGTATGTAATGATATAAGCAGTATACTAGTATGCATGTTATGAACTTGTAGTTTCTAATCCTAAAATGCATAAATGCAGCTAATGCATCCTATATGAATGCGACAAGATGACATAGTAGGCATGATACACAACATCCTAATATAAGCATTATATATATAGCTCTCTGTGTGTATTTCTATATGAATGTGTTACGGCAAAAGTTGGGCCTCATGTGCTTCGAGTTACTGATTTAAGTCAAGTTGAGGAAGAATAGTCATTGTGCCATCGATAGTCATATAGGCATTGATTGAGAGTAAGAGTCATATGTTCAAGGTAAGAGAGTAGTCATATGCACAAGTCAAGAGTCCAAAATAGCCAATTATACAAATTATGCTAAGTACAAGTCCTCAATTACAACGTCTTCAATTTAATTTGCCCTAGCAGCAATGAATTCTCAATTTAAAGCACACATCACAATGTTGAAAGAAAAATGAAAAATGGGAGAGAAGAAGATTTAGAGATCGACCCCATTTTAGATAGGGGGTACATTCTTATTTATAAAGAATTCAGATCGTTGGATCCTTGAAACGTGGCACCTTGTTTAGGATGGACGGTTGTGATTTGATGATGTGGCACATGTTCCGAGAGACATGTGACTCATCTTTTGTGGTTTTATGGTTTGATTTATCACCATGCGATGGCTTCATATTATCATATGATGGCTCTACTTCATCTTCCTTTAATAGCTTGATTTTCCATCTCACGACGGCTTTAGGATTACTACACAATGGCTCCATATCATTACATAATAGCTCTATTCCATCTTCCTTTGATAGATCGACTTATCATCTCACAAGGGGTACGGAATCACTACACAATGGCTTCATATCATCACACACTTCCTCTACTTCATCCTCCCTTGGTAGCTTGATTTATCATCTCACGATGGCTTTCGGATTACTACACAATGGCTCCATATTATCACACAATAGCTCTATTCCTTCTTCCTTTGATAACTCGACTTATCATCTTGCGAGGGCTATATAATCCTACACAACGACTCCATGTCATCACACAATGGCTCTTCTTCATCCTCCTTTGCTAGCTTGATTTATCATCTCACGATGCTCCATATCATCACACGATGGCTCTTTTTAATTTTCCTTTCATTATAGCTTTGGAATTCGCTTCACGATGACCTCCATTTCTTATTTCAAAATGGCTTGGTCACCACATGATGGCTTAGTTTCCTGGCTTTTTATTATTTTGGGAAATCATCCATGATAGCTCACACATATCAACCTATGATGACTAATGGAACCATTACACAATAACTCTTTGCTATAGTAAGTCAATGCATGAAGGCTTTTATTCCTCACTCGATGGCTCTTGGGAATCAACCCTTGATAGTTCCTTCCTTTGTAATATTTCTTCTTCGTTTACTTACGATGGCTGATATATTTAGGGTGTAATATTTGCCCCCTCCATTTTACAATGTTTCTTTATACTTCAGTATAAAATAACTTTCTGTATCCTTGGTTTGTTCATCTTGGCCATCTATTCTTATCGTGCATGATCTAACGTTCACCGCTAATTTCTTCTCTCCTTTTATAAATAGTGCGCTTTCTCCTCCCTTTTCATTTTTACCAGTTTTGTTAAAGAAGAATCGATTGTATCCCATTACTTGAATCTCAATTTCTTTCAAACTTTCAATTAGTAAGTGATTTATTCATTATTAATGTTTTTTATCATTTGTTTTGCCGCTGCTCTTCGATCTGATTTAGCTACTTTTGATTTAAAAGTTAATTATGATTTAGTAATTAATTTCGGTGTTAATGACTTTCTTCGTGTTTCCTTTAAAAACTGCTATTTTAATCCAAATTTATTTGCTTAGGTAGTAGTTTTTTGTTTTTGGACTTTGGGTCTTACTACTTTAATATCCACTTCCAACAAACTTGATTTGTCGCCTTGTGTCAAGTTGTCATTCAAGAGCTCAATACACGAAAGTTACGTTTAAACTCTATACAAGAAGGCTTTGTTTAGGATTTACATGTGAAAGCTTTGCATTTAAAACATATTTAAAATGGCTTCTAGTAAATTCCAAATTAGTTATTTTTACATAAATTTTGTGTGGATATTTAAAACAAATTTATAAATGCTTTAAATATGTGTGTGTATTTAGGAAATTAGTTAAATATTTTATACAAAGGATAAAAGGTTTTAAGTAACATTTTGTTACTTAAACTATTTTAAAATATTAATTATATTATCCGTATAAATAATTTAGTATACATGCATATATCATTATTAAAGGATTTTAAATATATATATATACAAGTATTTAAAAAGGATATTATTTAATAAAAGAGGTTTCCAGTAACAATGTTTAAGTAACATTTGTTTTTAACCTTTTTGATTATTATTTTAAGTGGAAAATCTTGTTACATGATTTGTGAATCTTCTTATACCTTTGAGATAAGTGTTTGAATATATTTAGAAAAATGAAAAGAGTAGAATAAATAGTGAAGTAGTAGTATATATGTATATAATTTATAAAGGTATTCTAAATATATAAGTACTGAAAAAGAAGTATTATTTAATAAAAGAGGATTAAAATTCGCCTGTTTGTTAATCGTGTTTGTGTGTTTATTCGTTTATGGGAAGCTTTTACTCCTGTACTTAGCACTAAAAGTCGACAAAGTAGACTTGTTCTATCTGTGAGAGTCAAGAATGATGTGTTAAGGTAGGGCTCTAGTGCAACAAGCATCCTAACCTACCCGGCGCCACTCTTGATGGAGGGATAGCATAATTTTAGAAGGTCAGAAATGGTGATAAATATATGAGACCTGATTTCCATATGCGATCATTTTTATTTCATACTAGGTAGTTGACTTATCAACTATCGAAGTTGACCAAAATTTTCTTAAGAAGTATATAAAAGCTTCAGGATTTATATGGGTTGAGATCCCTTAGGGAGGACCCATTCGTATGAAACATCCCTTGCTTTAAGAACCATATTCAAGATCCCCTGGGTAGGACTCCTATACATCGTCCGCTTACTTTTGAAAGAACGGGAATGGCGTTAACAAAAAATTCACCGATTTGGTTTTGAGGAGTCCGATATTAGGGAGAGTATACTTATATAAGATAAGTCAAAACCATAATTACTTCAAAACAGAGATATATGAGTTGCATGTTATGGAAGCGGTTGTAGAACAGAATGTTATAGAGTTGGGCTATCTATCCTGTGGGTAACTCCAAGAGAGAGTGGTCAGCGTTGAAATTTTGAATGATGCAATCGTGTTGTACCATTTATCTTGAGGGGAATTCCATAGGAGAGGATAGCGTTAGCATTCATCGGATGACTTATGTCGAAATCCATGGAGAGGTTCCTGAACTATTCGAGTGATGCGAGCTCATGTTGTGAGATGCTGGAAATGTGAGTTCACATCAAAAATGACATAAAATAGAGTAGGGACATAGCCAGTGGGTGTAGCTAACCTAAGGGTATATCCATTCCATATCTAGAGATGCTTATAGTTGAAGCTAGCATGAGTTAATGATACTCGGTATCATATGTTTGAGTGTACCAGTTATGTTTTTCTTTATGGTATATTTTATCTAGAGATATACATCGCTTCGAAAGGTAGTTTCTGACCCTTGTTAGGAAGACCACCTCAACGTACTGAGGGCTCTTCCGAAAATCCATACGCAAACACAAATCTTAGCGGTTTTAGTTGTATACCTAGTATTATTGTGATGTGAGGTGCAAGCAGCATTTTTTTTTGATTTATATTATACACCATAGACACTATCAATTATATAACCTTATTTAGTTATCAAATGGTTTTGGTTATTTTGAGGGGAAAATCGTTACGGTGATTCGAATGGTCTCAAAAGTTACTGTTATATAGTGCACATATTTTTTTTAGTTTCTCATAATTGGCTTATGTCTGACTTATGATTTTATTTTTCCCTTAAATCTTCAGTTGCTCTTTTAAGTAGGCTGAGTAAAGAAAAATTTGCTATAGATGCTTCAAAGCTTCAGCAGACAAGTTGGAGGCTTCCAACTATCTACCTATTTTTATTTCCTTTGTGCTATTACTTTGTATATATCAGCATTGTAAGGATAGACAATTATAACTGTCCAGGCTGATTATAGTGCTTAGGATAATAACTTCGAAAATACTCTGTATCTTGGAGTAATCCTTTGTGCTGTCTTTTTGGATATTATATATTATCATTCCGTTATGAGATTTTGATGTTTTGTTGTTTTTTACTTGTTTTTCTTTTTGCCTTTTCTTTTTACCCTAACAATCTGCTTTTTGGATGCTTATGTGATTAATGCATGAATACCGTGGATGTATTTAGTACTGTACTTAGAAGTCGGAAAGTCGGGTCGTTATATTTTGTATCAGGGCCAAAGGTTTAGCGAACACCGGACTTCGGTGGGTAAACCCATTAGGATAGGGCAAGCAATGCCCTAGAATGAGTTGAGTGTATTGTATATATATGAGAGCATATTGGTATTTGTTATATACATATACCTCAAAGGTATTCCACCTACGAAAATTAAAAGATTTTATATAAAAGTAATTTTAATGAGTATGATTTGTAAGATGTAGTTTAATTAATATAGGTTATAATGATGAGCATTTATTATCTCTTATTAATTACTGAATTTTGCTCGACTGGTTTATGAGAATTTATTATCTCTTATTGATTGTTGAATTATACTAGGCCAGTTTATGAGCGTTTGTCATCTCTATTGATTGTTGAATACTTCTTGACCAATTTATGAGCAATTTACCTTTTTATACGACATGGGTTGGGTAGACGAGAACTATGGATGCATTGAAACGAACACCTTATGATTAGAATTTCACAGTTTGACTATAAGACGTTCGATGATAATGTTGGATTAGAAGTTTATTTTAATAAAAGAAGTTTAGTATAAATTTTCTAAAAAGGTGATTTTATATAGGTATGGTTTATAAATGAAGAGGATTTAAAATGATAATTTGAAAAATTAAATCTTGGTCTCTTTGAAAATGGTTTTTGTGATTTTGAAGAAAATAACAATAGTATTATTTGAAAGTATTTGTGAATATTAATATTTTGAAAAGCATTTTAAGATTTGTTTGAGTTTGAGGTTGCTCTTGGAATCAACGAGTCAATTCGGGAATAAAGTATTTTTATGTTATCTAGTTCAAATGACTCAAATATGGCTAAAAATGGGCAAGAGAAGTGTTTGGTTGGTGAGCATTTCTTGTGAGTATCAGCCTTCGTAGTAAGGGATATATTCTACGACTTAGTAGAACCCGTTTCCTTGGTATCATTATGGTGTTACCCGATCTATTTGCATATTTTCTATGGAT
This sequence comes from Allium fistulosum, assembly GCA_030737815.1. NCBI lineage: Eukaryota > Viridiplantae > Streptophyta > Magnoliopsida > Asparagales > Amaryllidaceae > Allium > Allium fistulosum. The sequence continues at coordinate 1,282,091,421 of CM060903.1, read as the reverse complement.
TTTAAAGTAAATATTTGAAAATTTGGTTTATAAATTAAGATCGTGATATTTAGTATTAATATACGAAGTATTTGATATCGTTCTGAAGATGATTTTAGATTTAATCCTAAAAAATATGATTTGATATACAAAAGGCATATGCATATATTATTATTTCAAAAGATTTGAGATAAAACCAGGGTATCTAGTTTTAAAGTTTTCTTTAAATAAATTTGATATAAAATTTAAAGTAGTTTGATGTAGAGTAGTTTTGGTAATACAAATTTTGATATGAGCTTTCTCCATAGAAAAGATTTGTATATATGATATGTAGGTATCCCAAGTGGTTATGGCATAACCCAAATAATTATAAAACCATTTCCTATTTTCCCTATATAGTAAAGTGCATCTAGTAAATAAGTGAAACTTTGATAAGTTATTTTATTAGCAAATGTATCCTATAAATTTAGGATAGTGTGGTATATTCATCATATTAAGATGTATTTGTTAGGTAGTTTTCATTTGTCAATTTTAGAACGAATGGATTTTTCGACGATTTTTGATTATTTGAAACTTATAGATCATTATAAATCTTGAAGTAAATTGTTTTAAAAAAATATAAAGATGAGTCTAAATAACTGTTGAATTGAGAAGGAAATAAATTAACACAACTTTTAGATTGGTTGTACATCCACATTATGTAAACCATTCGATGTTATTAGGCTAATTAATAAATGTCTTCACCTTAGGGGTGTCTAAGTAGACTCTAGGCCTGAGTTTGGATACCGGTATCCTACTTCTCCTAGCTACTTGCCTGATCCAACGGATAAAGAAGTCGAAAAGTTGACTCAGTTATAAGACCCAGATTTATTTTGGGCCTTCATCTGAATCTTATTAAGTATAATGAATCCAATGTTTTGTATATACTCTTAGATTAGGATGTAGTAGAGTATTATACAAATATAATCTTGAGTTATGTTTTTATGAAATGTTTTACAAATGATTTTAGTGTTAAATGAGATATATTATTTCTGTAAATGAATGTGATGGAGAAATAGTAATTGGTATAGTTGAATAAACTATTTAGAAGCCTTATTTTATAATTGGTCCAAATAGGATAAAATCCATATGTTATACGTAGATCATTTTATTCGCATGATAGTTCTTGATCTAGGATTTGAGTATACAATTTCTAGGTGATTTACACGGTTTGAACTAGGATTTTTCACTCGATTCTCGATAGCGAATAATAGAAAGGATTATTGAGATGATCTCACGATCTTCTATCATAACATACGACTATGTAAGGGAAATAAATGTATCTAATTAAGGAACTTGATTGGAGTCCACACTAGAAAGATTAGGTGATATACACTAGGTTAGATGTGAAATTTATGTGACAAAGCAAATGATCAGGTTGGATATCGTGTACGGATGATCCATGCACATCAAATGGGCTTAAATATATATTAAGCTTGGTTAGCTTAGGAGAGTTCGAGGGAATGACTTACCAATTTGATAATCGTCTAAGTAATAACCAGGGGTTAATGAGTAAGAGATATACTAGTAAATTATTTATTATCCTTGTGTGATCGAGAAGATTTTGAACCTAATCAAACCTTAAGCTTTGTTTGAATAGTGTTAAGTGTTGGTATGTGCTTGTTTCTTTTGTTAGTTGATCAAGTTGGAATTTTGGGGACAAAATGTTTTAAGAGGGGAGAATGTAGCGAACCATAATTTAAAACACTTCATATTAAAATATCTGAAATATTTAAATATTTGAATTTGAGTTACATCTGATAAAATTGATTTTATAACCATAATGAACATGTTTTTAATTATAGATAATGATAAGAAACTCACTTGTGAAATGTTTTTACAAAAATAAATATTTCAAGGAAAAATCAATGATATGACTGAAAATCGTTTTATCGGTAAACGAATTTTTACTCAATTAAAGTTGCTTGAAATTTTTAGGCATGTTTAATAAACTAATGTAGTCATTAATATTAACTAAAAATATTTTGCTACTATGTGTTTAGTGGAGATATTTAAAAGAGATATTTAAGGGAGATATTTTGGAGAAGATATTTTAAAGGAAGATAATATTTATAAGGGGTGTGGTGGAGAGTTATGCACATGGGAAGGAGGGGTGTTGTGGCAGACTATAGGAGGGATAAGGGGAAGGGATAACCTCTTGAACACTTCTATATAAGACATAGCTCACAAATTCATTTCATAAATTAAAGCATAAACACTATATCTTCATGCTTCTTATTCTCTTTAAATTCTAAAACCAAAGTAGAATAACCCGAATCCTTCTCGAACTCAAGCAAAGGACCTAGTACAACATATGAGCAAGGAATAGAAACTCAATGCTCGAAGGAAAGGAGTACAAATCTCTACACCACTATTGGTCGTGAGCATTAGAAGGGAAGCAAGTGTGGCCATGAGCTTTTCAAGAGGAAGGAACAAGTTCGTGGGCTTTTGGTGAGGGTCGGAAGGATTCTTGAGTTTGTTGAGGATTAAGCTTGAAGTAGGCTTGTTAAAGGGTGAGTCAACTCACCATTGAAAAGTATATATTGTGTATATAATTATGTGTAAATATAAAGTAATGGCATTAACTAATTAAATTTATGTTTGGACCCATCTTGCTTGTGTAAAGCAAATGATAATTTTATATATAGTATATTCACTTCTATTACCCTCTACAATCTGGTATGTGGCCTAGACTTTATGTTTACATGCTTAGTTTGGTTGTATGTGCACTTGAAGTGTGTGTGAGATTGTTAGAAGCGAGAAAGGTCACTATATGGGCATTTTGTAATCCCTTGTGTTTAAACCTCTTTAAAGTGGTGATATATAAATGTATTTTGATTGAATGTAATTTGGTTGTGCTATCCACTTATAATAGTGTATATGACATCAAAGGGAATGTTTCAAAAAGTTTTAAACATGTAGAATAAAATTTTAAAAGTTAGAAGGCGAAAAGATCGCTATTTGTGCACTTGAAAGTACCTTATTTTTTTGGTGATTTTAATATGATTAAGAAACATATCCTTAAAGGTTTCTTTTCATGATTATTTTCTACTCTAAGTAAAATACTAATTGTAAAAAATTCAGACCTTAAATCACTTTGAAGCACAGAGAAAACATGCCAAAGTTTCAAGGATTTTTAACTGTTATCAACAACGACTTTTTGATAGCACTTGATAGCACTTTTCACCCTATGGCATCATTTTCGACTCTATTATAGCATCGACTATTGTTGTGTTGTTTTTATCAATTTAGTGACCAAAATGAGTTTAAAAATAATGGTTATACTGATTAATTTTGTGAGATATTTTTGGAAAGAATAATAGCATGTTTAAGAGTATTTTAAAATATATTTCTAGTCGGAATATATTTTTAATAAATATATATGAATTTAAAGTAAAGGGTTTTCTTTATATGTAACACTTATTTAAAATGGTTTTTAGTAAATTATATATTTTTACATAGTATTTTATATGGATATTTAAAACATATTTATAAGTATTTTAAAGGGGTTTTTAGGCTCAAGGAAAAAGTTAGAGAAAAATTTAGTTTCACGGACAAGAAGTTTGTTTTTAGGCTGAAGAACACTTTTTAGTGTAAATCACAGAATGATAGTTGTAACTATCATTTTCAGTTTACACTAAAAAGTGTCCTTTAGACTAAAAAGCAAACTTGTTGTCCCTGAGACTAATTTTTTTTGCAACTTCTTCCTTGTGTCTATTTACCTGTATTTTAAAAGTATATATATTAGGAAATTAGTTAAATATTTTATAAAAAGAATAAAAGGGTTTATATATTTTGTTACTTAAAATTGTTTTGAAAATTTATAAATTATGTTGTCCTTGTAAATAATTTAGTATGCATGTATATATCATTTTCAAATGTTTTTAAATATATATACCAGTATTTAAAAAGGATCATTATTTGATAAAAGGGGTTTATAGTAACAATGTTTGAGTAATATTTGTTTTTAACCTTTTTGGTTATATTTTTGGATGGAAAATCTTGTTAAATGGTTTGAGAATTTTCTTATACCATTGGGATAAGTATTTGAATATATTTAGAAAAATGAAAAAAGTAGAATAAATAGTGAAGTAGTAGTATACATGTATATATCATTTATAAAGGTATTACACACGTATCGATAAAGAAGTAGTATTTGATAAAAGGGGAATATAAATTACTTGTGATTTAATCGTATTTGTGTGTTTATTTGTTTGTGGGAAGTTTTTACTTCTGTATTTAGCACTGAAAGTCGACAAAAGTAAACTTGTTCTATCTATGAGAGTTATGAATGATGTGTCAAGGTAGGGTTCTGGTGGAACAAGTGTCCTAACATAACCGGCTTCACTCTTGACTAAGTGATAATGTAAGCTGAGAAGGTCAGAAAGGGTGATAAGTATGTGAGACTTGATTTTCATATGCGATCGTTTTAATTTCGTACCAGATAGTTGACTATCGAATATCAAACTTGACCAAAATTTACTTGGAAGTATATAAAAGCTTCATGGATTTGTATGGTTTGAGATAACCCAGGGAGGACTAATTCGTATGAAACGGCGCTCTCTTTAAGAACGTATATTCAAGATCCCCAAGAAGGACTCCTATATATTGTCTGCTTACTTCTGAAAGAACCAAAGTTAAGTTAGCTGAAAATTCACCGATTTGGTTTTGAAGAGTTCGATACTGGGGAGAGTATACTTATATGAGATAACTCAAAACCGTAACTACTTCAAAACCGATATACGAGTTGTATGTTATGGAAGCGGTTGTAGAGCAGAATGTTATAGAATTTGATCGTCTATCCCGAGGGAAACTTCGAGGGAGATGTCAACGTTAACATTTCGAATGATGCTATGTCTATTTTGAGGATGATTCCAAGAGGGAGGACAACGTTAGCATCGTCGGACAACTTATGATGGAATCCATGGAGAGGTTTGTGAACTGTTCGAATGATGAGGGTCGTGTGTTGAGATGGTGAAAATATGACTTCACATTCGAAATGATAGAAAACAGAGTATGGACATAGCTAGTAGGTTTAGCTAATCCAAGGGTATATTAACTCCATATCTAGAGATGCTTATAGTCGATGCTAGCGGTAGTTGATGGTACTCAGTATCGCATGTTCGGGTATCTACCCATTATGTTTTCCTTTATGTATGTTTTATCTAGAGATATATGTCGCTTCGGAAGATAGTTTCTGACCCTTGTCAGGAAGACCGTCTTGACATATTAAGGGCTATTCCAATGGGAATCCATATGCAAACGCAAACCTTAGCTGTTTTAGGTGTATACCTAATATTGTTGTGATGTGAGATACAAGCAGCACAGCTATTTTTTGATTTCTATTCTTCACCCCAGACCCTATCCATTATACCTCCTTTTTTACTTATAAAATGATTTTGGTTCTTTTGAAGGAAAAACCGTTACGGTAATTCAAAAGGTATCATTACTTATTGTTATATGATGTACGTATTTCTGAGTTTTTCACACCAGATTTATGTCTGACTCATGCTTTTATTTTTTTCCTTAAATCATCTGGTACTCTTTCGAGTAGGTTGAGTAAACCAGGATTTGCCATGGACGCTTTGAACTTCAGAATACGAGATGGAGGCTTACACCTATCTACCTCTTTTTATTTCCGTTGCAGTATTAGTTATGTTCTTTTTTACTTGTTCTTCTTCTTTTTGCTTTTCTTTTTACCCATGCATAAGTGATTGATACATAATACCGTGGATGTATTTAGTACCATTCTTCGAAGTCAGAAAGTTGGGTCGTTACGTGCCTTTAATACTTTTTAGCTTTTATCGTTTTGTATAGAAAAGATATTAAGTGAAAAAATTTGATATTATAAAATTTAAATAAAACGATAACTATATTTATAAGATCAATCCCGTGATAACAAATGTATACTTTTATTGTATCAGTGTGGTGCCTGGACACTGTGAAGCAGGGGGAGAAGCAAGTGTTGCGGGTCATGGTGAGTCGTGTGGAATAATGGCCTGACCTCCGCCCTATATTCATCATCAGGCGGTGGGTTTGTTCATATTCGGGTTGTGGACGGGTACTTCTACTTCACCCAAGTCTATTGACATGTTGGTAGCATTTTGTTTACTTTATTTATTATTATATTCTCCAGTGCTCTCTTTTTGAAAACCAGTCATTACTCTAGTAAAAAGGTAAGAATGAAATTCTTAGATTATTACAGCAGGACAAAAGGCTTGTTTGCTGCCAACTAAATCCTGATTTTAATGAACTGTGCAGCATTTTTCTTTATATTAATTGTTATGAAGTTTATTAACTTTATACCTATCGCATGAGAGAGAGAGAGGGAGAAATTGAAAAGTATCTTATAATTCACATAACTAACATTCCTATGCTTAATGCACAGACACTTCAACAACTTTGTAGCTTTTGTGCCTCATTCCACAAAAAACTGTGAGAATAAAAGAAGGTTGCACTAAAGAATTGTATTCATATTGAGTCTGTTAACCTATTTTACCAATACTCTCGATCACCACACAACTTGTATGTTGTACCAAAAATACATCAATTATTCAGGAACAAACAACACTGAATACAATGATAAGAATGTAGTGAACTAACATTAAAATGAGCAACAGAACAACTTCAAAACTTCATCCTGCTTGTTACACAGCCATAGTTATAGTAATCTTACTACAGAACTTACATAAATATTGTAAACTGAATCCAACATGCTTGCTAATTGAACATTTCAACTTCACAAAACCACTTCAGTTCTTCAACTGAAACCGAAAGCGTTATACATAACTTAAAAATAGCATAAACCACCTCATCTGCAAAAATCAAGCGACATGATCAAATAAATGAACAAATAAATGAACGTTAACAATGAATTATCAATAACATAATTTGATGAAGTGATTGAACCTTGCATGGATGGCTAGAAATGCACAAAACACAATCCATTTCAATATCATCGAAATTTCTTTAAAAATAAAGCAAGCATGGTATAGAGATTTCATTATTCAAATTGTTAATGGATCTAATCATCACTTGTAGGATAATGTAATAGTGATTCACGTGGCCACAAACAATTATCTGCAAACACGAAGCAAGTTACAACATAAACAATATTTTGAATGGATGCGTCACTTGCAGTCTTGCAGCAACGTTATTAATCATCTATCGGAAAAAAAAAAGATTAAAAATCAGACTTGTTTGCTTTCTGTCTCCATATTAAACATTGGCTACAGTCATGCAACTGGAACCATGTGGTGTGGAAGAGTTCAAGAATAGTTGTGCATAAGTAGAAAACTTCAAATTTTACTTCAAACCATGTAGGAGCTGCCACTATAATAAACAATTGTTATCTTAGATGGATCGCCATGACAGGAGAACAAGTTTTATGCACGAAAAGAGTACACTTTCCATGATCAGAGAACTCATACGTCCTTGATAGAAAGGAATATTGGCATCCAAAAACATTTTACCATTTGAGCTGTTGTTTATTATATAGACCTAGTATATTTTCAGTATTTTAGATAATGTTTTGTTAATCGTATATTAATCATGAACTATTATTTATTTTATAGACTTGGTATGTCAGTTGTCGGAGCAATTGGTCCAAGCGTATAGTTATTCACCGTATATCCGCCATGTTTTTTCGGATGTTGTTCTCTTAACATATTTGCAGGAGTACGTTACAGCCCATATAGACATTGCTGCTATGACTGATGTTGTCTTTAGGGCGTTGCTCCAGTATTTATTTGGTTCGATATTCTTTTCGAACCAAAAGGGGACCATTAGATTAGGATACTTCACAACGGTAACCGATCTAGATCGATTACCGTACTATAGACTAGAGGACGTCTATACTTGGATACTTGTACACCATTCTTGACTCCTACGCTCTAGCAGAGATGTTTGGCTTTTGCTATATTTTGTCGTGCTGGTACTATGAGTACACGTCAAACATGCATCTCCACATTGTTATGACATCTAATCAGGCGTCACGAGACGATAGGAGCATTTAGTTTATGTTTCTCATGCGCATGTAGAGTTAGACACGATTTGATGGAAGTCGGATCTCAGTTTGATTTGAGGTGCAGAGCTAATATTCTACGGGCACCATGAATTGGATATTGGATTGCCTTGACACAGACTGGTCAGATGCTTGTGTTAAAATACTAAAGTACAACAAAATATAACGTATAGAAGAAATGAGAGGGAAGAAGAAATGAGAAACCACTAAATGTTACATTTTATTGATAACTTAATTCATTAGTTTGACAATACATGACTTTTATTTATATCAAGATTACTTCAAACTCAAATAATTATATAATAGAAAAATACTATAACTAGGAAAGCCATACATACAATTGGTAAATAATAATTTAGAAAACCTCCTGCAATATTCTTTAATATGCCCTCTCATACTCAAGATGCATAACAAGGATTAAAAATGAATCTAAAACCAGCAATGTCATCTGAATCATCCAATGATGCAAAATAATGGTTTCAAGTGCTGGATCTGACTGATAGGCAAACTGCCTACAAAGACAACAGTAATGAATCATAAATCCGGAATCAAAATCCAAGAAGAAAAAATAGGAGTATGAAAATTCCTACAGGACAGAAAGCGGACATCCAATTAAGATTGGAAGAATGATACAATCAAAAATCTGGAGTCGTAATCCGAAAAAAGGGAGTAGGATTAAGGAGATTCCTATGAGATTGGAACAATAATTCCAATCGGGATTCATTACTGTCATTGTCGGAAAATTGACGACAATCAAAAAAAATCTGGAAACTAAAATCTGGAATGAGTAATAGTTATAAATTGTTTTGCAAGGAAGTTCGGTAACATTTTGCGAAAATTGAGTGGCTTGGATCTGATGTTTTGAATCAAGTTGAGGTATGCATGATGAAGATATGGTTTTTGGAGATACGAAGAAGGGGATGCTTTGACAAATCACATAATTTTAGCAGGATTAAAATTTGGATTCCATGTTTAAGTATATTGAAATAAAACAAAATATAATGTATAGAAGAAACGAAGGAAGGAAGAAAAAATGAGAAACCATAAAAGGCTACACTTTATTAATAACTTGCTTCATTAATTTGACGATATATGACTGATATTTATATCAAGATTACTTATAATCCAAGTAATTACATGATAGAAAAATATTATAACTAGGGAAGCCATAAATACAATTGGTAAATAATAATATAAAAAATATTCTACGATATTTTTTAATAGTTTGATGGTCATACTCTTGCTATTGCACATCATGCTTGTAGATGGAGGATTGTTTTACATGCACAGGATTTTCTTTTTATTTGGTATTTGAGAGAGAAATGTTGGTTTCAGACCACTGATGAGTTACGTATTCCCGAAGATTCATTATTATGGGATGATATGTTCAGGGTTATTTGATCGCAGTATATATTAGGCCTACAATAGGCTGGATGTGTAAGTGCTTAGATGTTCTTCTTAGTAGATGTGATTTCCACGTCTATTGGGTCAGAGTTACTCCACGACGCTACATGTTACATGACTAGAGTGAACTCCGATCATGTAGGTCCACATCCAGCCTTTAGTAGAGTTGACACCTCCATTTTTTTTTGATCTCACGTCATTCCAATACTTTCAACAACCCATGGATTTTGATTTTGACGCCTATTTCAGAGCATATGATACCGACGGTACTTTTATTGAGCAGCCTACAGTTTCTCCTCTAAATCAAGATATTGCTAGTATCCTACAGTTGGATTATATCCACCTTCCGAGGTTATTAAATAAATTAATAATTCATTACACTGTACTAGTTAAGTAGACGTATACTCGTATATTATTTGTAATTAGAGCAAGCATGTAGACTGAATGAGCATAGACAATATATTTCCGCTCTTCAGCATATGACACTCGGTCAGACTCAGATGCTCAGCTTATGCAAGCACAAATTGATGAACTGTAGGTCAGCTGGATGCAGTCCTGGTTGGTGACGGTAGTCCTGCTCATTTTGATAATGTGCAGGATGATGATTTTGATAATAATGACGACAGTGTGATACACTTGGGTTGAGTGTTACATTTATCCGATCGTGTAGAGACATGTATATTATTGGGATTTTTGTGTTGTATTCGCACTATGTTATTGTATTCCAGTTGATTCTATTATACGGACATTTGTTCTTTTATTAATTCTATTGTACAATCGTCGTTGGCATGATGTACAGTGATATTGTTTATATGGCCGTTGTTGATTATATTATATTGGTTGTTGTTGGCATAATGTATAGTGATATTATTTATATGACCATTATTGGTTCTATTATATTGGCCATTGTTGGCATAATGTACAATGATATTGTTTATATAACCGTTGTTGATTCTATTATATAGTCGTTGGCATGATGTACAATGTTATGTACTTGTTGCTTCCAAATCCTATAAATAAAAATGATATTGTTCTTCATTTCAAAATCACATATCAAGTTTATATAAGAAAAAATTAATTTTATTTATCAAACCATGTCAACAAATGTATGTGCAACCCCTTATCCGCTATGACCAACAAAAGCAGAGATAAGACGTCAACAACAACAGCAAGAAGAGGTTATAACGGGGGACTAGCCTACAATCTGTTATTTCTATGTGTATGAATCTCCAATGGTTGTTGTGAAATATGGCCTTAATGTCGGGCGTCATTATCTAATATGCCTATTCAACATATGAGGATTTCACGAGTGGATCAATGACTCTCTACATCAACATGCAGCTGACTACTTAACGGAATCATAAAAGGAATTAGCTTTACTACAAAATCAAGTAAGTCTAGCAATGGTTCAGAACCGAGAGTTAACTCTTATCAAAGAGATGAAACTCAACCTGTTTTTTGCAGTTGTGGTCTTGAAGCTCATATTGACATTGGCACAACAACTTGCACAAATATCGGACGTCGTTACTATAAATGTCCTGAAAGTCGGTACGGGGTCTGTTATTGGCTCGACTTACCGCTCATTCGAAGAGCTAAATAGTTGTCTCAAACTTTAAGGAATGTGACTGTAGTGCTTAAAACCAACTTACATGTAGAAAGAGCTTTTGGCGTCCTTCAATCTAGATTTGCAATATTAGTAATCCTTCTTAATTATGGTCTCGAGAAAAAATGTTCATAATCATGTTTACATGTATAATTCTATATAACACGATCATTGAAGATGAAAGAGATATGAACGAGGATCATCGTCACTACGAATACGATAGTGCAAAGCAAATACCAGATATATTCCGAGACGACATTCTTGTAACCGAAGAAACTTTCAACATCCACGTAGAACGTCATCTTTCATTCTGAGATGCACAACTTCACAGTAGGCTTCAAAAAGATCCGATGAATCATGTCTGGAATCACTTTGGAAAATGTTAGTTCACTTGTAGATCTAATCAATCATGTGTGTGCGCCTATTTATTTTATTTTCGTACTTTCTTTTACGTTGCACTTGTATTTATTTTAGTTCACTTGTAGATCTAATCAATCATGTGTGTGCGCCTATTTACTCATGATTTTGATACTTTTTTCCTTCTTTGTTTGAACATCCCTCAAGCTCTTTGCATCATCAGAATTCCAATTCGGTTGACTTGTCAATGATTCATAACAGCTCGCGGATCGGTAATTGTGTGGTTTTTTAACACCATTTTTCTTTGCAAAAAGCTTTAAAAACTCCATATTCGCCATTCTTTTCGGATAACAAAGGAAAATAAAAATAAAATAAAATAAGATCAGCACATCCATAACTCTTCAATACAACATTTCAGATAATTTTTTTAATTATTACCACATACATCCATGATGGAATGTTATCGGGTTTAAACAAAATTATTCTACATTTGCTTCCACCTTTTCTACTTAGTCTGAGAAGTTAACTGATGAATAATGACCACTATATTAGTGAAGTTGGTAATGTCCCTTTTTACCTCATGTTAACTAACAGATCTAAAAGAGCCACAATCCAAGCTTCCAAGCATCTAGATATTGTTACAAGTGCTACAAGCACACATTTCAGCAAACACCTGGGCAGCAGCAACTTGAAGAGGCATTTTCACAAACAGATTGGAAAAGTAAGCTCGACACAACAACTAGATTTATCTAGAACAACTGAAATGATTTCTGAAGATTTATTAAAGACTCAGACTCAGGAAGAAGCAAGTAATAGCAAAGAATCGAAGACAGAGAAGGAGAATTGATGGTGTGCACGTGCACACTTGAAGATGTTCAGTTTGCACTTCTGTTGGTTTTGATCACATTATTTGTGATTGGTTGATTATGTTTTTGATGAGCTGTTAATTATAACGGCTAGTTTGATGGGTCTGACATGAGAATATATATATAGGAATCAAGTTAGGTACGTAAGATCAGTTTTTATGAGAATTAATAAAAAGGATCAGTTTCTCTTTCACCTATTATCTCTTGTGTGCATTTTCCTTCTAATACTGCTGTTGTTACTTCTTGTTTCACCCCCTTCTTCTACCTACTGAAACTCACCTCTTCCCTCTACCTTAACCTGCTTTCAACTTGAACCCATTCAGCTACCTGAAACCACCACTACCTTCCATTCCACCATGACAAACACCCTTGCCCAGACCCAAAAGAGCAAGGAGCATTTCAGATATCCATATTTGAAAGATGAATTCTTATTCAAGTAAGTAGATACCTTACAATGGTATCATGAAATAGTATGTCTTAGGTAGAATAAAACATTAAATAATTTGAGCTAATGGATTCAAATCATTAATGTCTAACACCTCCATCGAAACCTCCACAAAAAAAGTAATTTTATTTCAATGTTAAGGTTCTGAACCGTTGACACATAATAAATCGATAACCAATTTCACATTTGAAGTCGATCGCAAATCAAATCAATGAAAAAAAAAAAGACCGATCACAAAATCTAGGGTTTAAAATCGTATCATTGAAGTGGGAGCGCCTGAGTAAGTTGATTACAAAACACCAAACATATTTTCAATTTTAGAAATAAAAGGCGAGACTGACTTGGGAAAGAGAAAGTGAACTAACCGCATGTGGTAAGGATTATTATATGCGGGCGTTGGTTTTATGAAAAGAAAATGTGCAATTATGTCCTTAATTTTAGCATTTGTAATACCGTGTCCTATATTCTAAACGAAGTTGACATACCCTTGGACCTAATTTACAGAAAAAAATAAAAATTAAAAATTAGGCACAAAAACCGTTGATTTTCCTCCACCATCTTAAAAATTTACTCACATTTATAACCATTAATGGTGGCAAAAAATCATTCCTTTCATCTTTCAATACCATGTTCTTAAATTACTCTTTACATTTATAACTCATTAATGATGATCCTATATTTATTTTAACGTTAAAATCCTAAATTTATTTTGTTTCTCATTCGTTCGTCTTCTAAACGTAAATACTAGAGTTTAGCTCTAGCAAAAACCCCTTATATTTTCCTTAATTTTTTTTATATAGAAAGGATGGCACGTATTGGAAATGCTAACAATACAGAGGGATTAACACCGCTAAAGAGGTTTTTGTCAACTACATGCGAAAGAGAGCTTAACTTCTCAGTCAACAAAGAAAAAACTGATGCTGCAGTATTATGTAGTACTTTTTCAAACGAGTCTGAGATTTTCGATGGAGATGTATCATCATATCATAATAAGAAGGTTGTTAAAGGAAAAGAAGTGAGGCATGGTTCAAATCTTAATTCTTTTGCTTCTTCCAAAGATTTGAATCTTGTCAGAGGGAAATGGAGTAAGCAAGAGGACAGGTATATTTTTTTTCATTTAAGATATTCTTCTACATATCGATTTTTTCAATTTTTTATTACGTTTTATTTTTTGATGTAGCATGTTAATAAGATTGGTGAGGCAACATGGAGTTCGAAAGTGGTCTGAAATTGCCAAAGAATTAGTTAGTAGAAGCGGAAAGCAATGCAGAGAAAGATGGCACAATCATTTGCGTCCAGATATCAAGGTAAAGATTATTAAGCCACTTTCAATGTTGATGTAATATATTATTATGCATTGTATTGGATAATGCATAATTTGATATTCCTTAAATAACTTTGTTAAGTTTTCATTTAATTAAAATTTGTGCAGAAAAATCATAAGATATTGTATCAAATGAATTGTTCGGTTTTGGATTTTGTTCGTATATATGTGATCATATGATACAACATATACCAAGTTAAGATGTATTGGATTTAATACTTCATATAAGGCCAATAAAAAATAAAATTTTAAAAATAAAATAAAAACTCATAAGATCGATCAGGATGTTATGTGAATGGAATATTTGTAAATTAGAAAATTTATTATAAACGCATTATTCTAGTCAAAATTGCATGTAGGTTACATATACACTGTAACAACCCGAGTTTTTCTAACACGAAAAACCGGACCATTTGGGTAAAAAGAAGAAGAGGTAGAAGAAGAAAATAAAAGAAAAACAACATCAGAATCTAACCATCGCAGCGGAATAAAATATAATATATCAACAGATCTTTGCACAAATCAAAATTATATCTGTTTATACAATACATCAGAATATATCATCAGAGTACATCAACATCCATAACATACAACTGAATACACAGCGGAAAAATAATAACAAGTACGGGAGTACGTATCGACATCCAGCTCGTCTCCTGAGCTCCACAGCATCATATCCTGAACCTGTTTATCTCGGTCTGACCCGAGCATCATATAAAACAATACCCGAGTCAGTCTGGAAAACCAGCGTGAGAAAATCACACTCAAATTGATTATTAAAGTTTCAAAATCCTTTGAAAACAAAAGCATCTCGTAAGACCACGCCACAAATAAACATGTCGGATTTTTACCTTACGATAGCTAAAACACTTTATATCAAAATCCTCTGATATTATAATAGTGTCTATAGAAAGTAAAATAGAATCTAGCTGAAATGCTTGCATCTCACATTTCAACAATAGTTGGGCACAATCAAAACCGTATAGGCACGTAGGGAGAATGGATTTCCAACGAATGACTAGGCACTGGGGTACCACCTATCACAGTACGTGGCCTAGATCACCGTACCGAGGAGTACGCCCGCTCCCCTGCAACACAAGGCCGGAACCATCCCTTACTGGATGATCCCGAATAAAATCACCCCACGGTTGGGATCAGCAACCGCACCACTAAGCCGAAATAAAAAGGGACATCTAGACAGGGATGACCTTACCCTCCAGTGGGAGCTACCCACGAAGCCTTGCTGCATAACCCCTGATTTTCAGTCATTCCCGGTTGATGAGGTTCGAGGCTAAACGATACCTTTTAGAGAACATATCCCTTAGAATGCCCATCGTCCGCTGACGATGTTTCGCAAGCATTCGTCCATACCAGTCCGTCCTGGGTTTGAACGGAACCGAAGGCACTATTCCTACTACATCCATTTTGGAAATATCCTCAGGATTAGTAGCGACTAGCCCTTGCACTTCACAGCTCCATCTTCGACTCCGAAATCGTTACACGAAACGTACAAACCGGATCGAAGTGGTATTCGAGTCTCCAGACCTAGAATCCCGGTATACGGAAACCCGATCCCGGTCTCTTCGAAACGATCAGCGCATTTGGCCAATATTGATAGTCGGTTATTTAACTATCAATTAACATCCACAAACAACCATCACAAAATAAATAATTTCCCACATTATTTATTTGCCCAAATATCTTTCCAAAATATATTTTCAAATTTTCAAACTTCTTTTGAAAACAATTTCAAACAGTTTCCGCTTACGGAATACATTTCCAAATATTTATTTCTCTTCACATCCCTTTAAAAATAAAACAACACTTATTTTTAAACCAATTCATATCCCTTTATAAATTCCCATCTTGAATTTATATTTCAAATATCCTCTTATATTCCATTTCACTTTATAAACCCAGTTTATATCTCCAAAATCTCATTTCTCTTTAAATTTCAAATCCCAAAATATTTAAATCAAATTTATAATTGATTTCCCAATTTATTTTACTTTGAAATAAATTTCTTTACTTAATCCATTCATTTCCAAATTCATTAACTTCCAGATTTTATTTCTCATTACGATTTAAAATCTTTAAACCGAAACACAAGTTTCAGATTTCCCAAATTCCTTCTCTTTTTAATTACATTTAAACATTGAATTAAAATAAATTTTTATCCCTTTAAATAACATCACATAAGTCTTCTTTAAATTCAACATTTCTTTATTTATTCAAAATTCCTCTTTTCCATATTTAATTTATTCGAATTCACTAGAATTACTTAACTTAATTTTACTCTTTTATATTTTTCCAAAAATCCAATTCAATTGCTTTTGATAACTCATTATACTGGGAAATTCAATCCAACCAGATTATCCAATATAAATTATCACAGGATAACAACAATCATATCACAGAATATTTAAACAAAAATTAAATATTTTGAGGAATCCAGTTGGATCCCTCCAACCTGTTTCCCTGCATCCACAGACGTTAGCACAATACCAATTCCACTTCGAGGTGGAATATCGCGGTATATGGGTTTATAAAATATCATCCGCTATTATGTGGCGCATAGGGTCTCATCCGCTATATAAATGCGGGAATATCAACTCCAATATATACATATGCCAATATGTATATATTGCTATATACTACTATATATATAGCACATCAATCAATGCAATCATCCAATCAATTATTTAAATTTAACCATTTAAATTTAAATTCAACTGAGTGAGATTAACTCACCTTTTTCCCCTTCTATTTTGCAATTCAACCCAAATCAATAGTCCTCTTCACGATGCCAGACCTTGAATACATATTATATGATTTCATTAATATTCGAACAACTTGGACAAATCAATTTCTATCTAATAAATTTTATTTTACTTAGTAAAGTAATTTTCCCGTTATCAAATAATTATATATATAAGTTAACTAAATAAATTGATTCCTACGATTTCTCAAATCTTGTTTGACCATTTACAGTTTATTAATATTCTAAATAAATCAGGAAATAAATTCCTATCTATTTCTCTAAGTCAAACAAAAATTTAATTTATCTAAAGATTAAATTTTAAACTAACTTTATATAGATACTTCAATGTCTAAACCCTTATATATTTTTCTCTGACTTACATAGGTTTAACCCGACAACCTTATTTTATATAAATTCAAATTAGTTTAACAAAGTATATGGGAACCTCGTATAATATTATACTATTTATTAACATCCATCTAATAATTAATTTCTCTTAAATAAATCATTTCCAGTAACTATATAAACTAAACAGGTTAATAGACTAATAGCTTACTAGATCCATTATTTTAAAACTAAACTGGCCAGTTAAATATATAAGTGTATATTTATTTTATTATTATCTATATATAAATCCCTAAATAAATTTCTAGTTTACTGGAAAAATTCAAATACAGATTATATGTATAACATCAAAATTTTAAAATTAGATTTATTTACCTTACTGTCGACTTCGACGAACCAATACCCCAAATCCCCAAACGCGAGCTTCAACCATCGCGACTCAGATGATCGTCCACACGCGCTTGACCCAACTGCCACCAACAAGCTGTCGCGAGCATGCATCGACACTGACCAACCCCCAACCATCATCGCACACGAACGCGCCTCCACTGTCGCGGAAAACCTCACCATCAAGCTCCTCCACGACGTCATCCAGTGCTCGCCTGCTAGAGTTTCATCGCGAAAGTCGCGACCCAGTCTGGCCTCGCGAATTTCCGTCGCCCCACAGCTCCACCCAAAATCGAAAGCTCCTTCGCCAGCAACCCCCAATCCTTCCCTCGATCCAATTGCAACTTCGATCTGGCTTCCAATTAGCAGTAGAAAATATCGCGTAGGAGGCAAGGATGAGCTGACGATGGCTGCTGGAATAGCCGAGTACGCAGCGATGATTATTTCGAAGGTGTTGATTTTTTTTTTTTTTTTTTAAAACTGAGTATTCTCGAACGGAAATAGAAGAGAGGGGCAATTTTTTCTCTATTTGTATATCTTTGTTTACTTAACGAAAAAGAAAGGGAGACAGAAGCGATGTTGGCGTGCTTGAAACGTTACACGTGCTGGTGGAGCAGGAATTCCAGCTGAAAAGAAAGAATGTAGGCTGATAGAAAATTTGACTAGACCATTTATAAAATTAAATTTACATTTGATTCCAACGCGTTTATCCAGCGTACGACCTCACGACAATTCCGGAAGCTACGAGAATTGAAATCCGATAAAAATCCCATATTACGGATCTAATGAAACCAGTTTCGTCGAATTCCGAGAGTGTGCCTCTGAAGGCTATTTTAAAATTCAATTTAAACGATATATTTTAAAAACTGGTCAAAACACCTTTAAATTCAATTCTATCACTTTTATTATCTTCAGTATTATCAATATAAATTTTCTGAACCTTTAAACTATTTTTAACAGGCTTAAAATCAAGATTCAATATTTTACCCAATCCCGATAATTAAATTTAATAATTAATTATCCAAATAAATACTGTATATTTGAAATTAAAGTTAAAATTTAACCTTCGGATATTTAAAATAAATTAAATATTCACATTTCAAATATACAAAAATTCCGGGTCGTCACATTCCTCCCCCCTTAAAAGAATTTCGTCCCCGAAATTACTAGTTAGGAAGAATGATTCAATCCCCATTAACTATTTCCCAAATTCAAACAGTTTTAACAATACCCAAACAATCTTTTATTAATGATACACTAATCATCTTTTAACTTCCCAAACTTATTCATAAGTTCAACCCATACCACCTACTTATCCATTCAAATTTTGAATTATCAAAATTTTCCAAAATTTTTCTAACTCCCTAAATTTCCGAAAAATTTCGCCAGCGTCTCCTTTGCGCGGCTAGCTCGGTACTACTACAAAATGGCTCTACGGCCTCCCAATCTCAAAAAGAAAACAAAAAGCCAAGTGGCTGGATCCAAAACCCAATCAAATTTCATATAGAAATTCAAATACATACCTTTTTTCGGGCCATTAAATTTTATCTTCTAAAATCAAAAATCCCAATTTATCTATTGCTTTTATACACCTGTATATCCTATTAAGCAATAATATCCACTCACAATTCCAAAGTCATTTTATCGACTTCTTTACAAATTTCCAATATTTGTTTTACTTAAGCCCGTACGATGCACATATATCATCCGTACGCAATATCACATTCGATCGCTCAATCGATCACACAATTCCAGTTCCGAACTAGTATTGTCCACCCGACTTCCTAGTGCGGACTCAGATCTGGTTTCTTGATCGGAAACCGTCATTCTCCTTGCATAGCCACCAACTATGATAGAGAATATCCAGAATCAGTCAACAATCCATATCCAGGTTCGCCGTTGAAAATCGAGTGAAAAATCCTGATTCGGATCGATAAAACTATCTCGAAATTCTGTGTTCGACATCTGGACCAAATAGCTATGCGAATAAAATAATATACGTATATCTTACGTAATTAGCCCAATTGATTATTAGTTATATCAATTCTCCTTTATTCACATTCCTTTTTGATTGTTATCCCCTTATTCACAACTATCCCATTTCACAACTTCAGTTTTAGTCTTCATTCAACTATTCACTTAGGATATTTTTTTCCATTCCAAAATTACTAAGTATATTTCCAATACCAATTTTCTTAAGAATTTCATTCTTCAATTCTTAAGTTCATATAAATTTTCTTATACTTATTTACTACTTCACCACCGAAGTGTATATATTCAAATTGAACTCCCATTTCATATGAATTCCAACTTACTTCAATTTACTACTTCATTTCCAATTTTTTTTTTCCTTAAATTCAATTCATCTCCAACTTCCAAAAAAATGAATTTTATTTAGCTCGAAAACAATCCAAGTTAATTCATTAAATAACTATTTCTCAACTTATTTAAACCACTCCTCTGTTGAGTTCAGTTTCCATTCAACATTTACTTAAGTCAATAACTTAAGTTTATTTTCCATTTAACCAACCCTTTAAAGTTTTATTCCCATCTTTCATTTGATTTTTATTTAATCAAATTCCATCCAATTATTTATTTAATATAATTGGTTCATTCACTCAATCATTATGAATTTTAATTTCCATACTCAATTCATCTGGAATTATTTTATTAATAACCAGGTCATTTCCAATTTAATTTCACTTATTTGGATTCCATTCGCAATCCAAACCATTACTATGTTAATCCAATTCCATTAACTCACAATTCAATTTCATTAACTAATTTATTATCAAATTAGTTCCTCCGCTGGTTAAAATTAAATACTTGCTTTTTAATTCCAAATATCACTTCACTTAATTTTCTTAAGTTCAATATATTTTATAATTCAAGTTTGGATCTATTTAAAAATTAAGATTGCTCATCTTAGTCATTTCCATTTGATAATTACAATTTCAAATTATAACTCTTAATGGTTCAAAGTAATGGATTTCCATTTATGACTTACAATTTCATTTCTATTCATAAGTTTAACTTACTTACTTAAGATCTAGGACTATTCATTTAAGTCCATTTTCATCTTTACAATCAAATTTTCAAATTATTACACTTAAGAACTTAAGAATATGAATTTCTTTACACAATTATAAGCATTTTACATTACCTTTATATCCAATTCAATTCGACTTCAACTTATTTAATTTAAATTCAATTCCAATTCTCAATTTTATTTAACTTATCTTAAGTTAAATTCAAATATATTTTATTCACCTTCATATACTCGAATTAAATTTTAATTCTAGGATACAATTTTATACAAGTTTTACAATTCATTCACCTTCAAGTTCTCTAACTCTTTTATCTACCAACTTATATTACTCATTTAGTTATTTTCATCTCATAATTATAATCCCAGAATTAAACTTTCATTCCCTTCTTATTTCAATCAACTTCATTCCATGCTTTATATTGTTGATTCATTTAAATTTTCCACATTTATATTTTAAATAGAATTCCCAGAATCCAATTGCCCGGTTTTATTTCAAAACCATTTTGAATCCATAAATAACTCATACACATCTGGTATATCACATCAAATCCAAATTTCCAAAACAATCTGCTTTTACCAAACAATTTTCCCTTTGAATTTCAAAACCAACCCAGTTCACAATCATTTCCAATTCAAAACAGTTTGGTAGCAATTTCTCTTTGGAAACTCGAAAATAGACATCGATGATGCTGCAGTCATCACCGAAATTATTTTCCAGCGACCGAAAGAGAATTTAATGCTTTTATCACTTTAAAACTTTTCAAACATTTTTAAATCCCAAATCCCACCAGATTTCAATTCAATTTCAAAAATATTCATGAAATAATCTCACTATTATTTCCCCAAAACCTTTAAAAACTATTTTTAAATCCAAAGGAATTTAAACCTTTCCCAAAACTTCAAATTCAAAGTCCATTCAATTTTATATCCAAACATTACTCTGGAATTCTATCACATTTTACTTCAAGTTATAAATCACATTTACAATTTACATTTACAAATTTCATTTGTTTATGAATTTATCTCATTTGATTATAAATCACATTTGTAATTCACATTTGTATATAAAGTTTATTTCAATTTATAAATTTCATTTATAGTCTATATTTCAAATTCCATTTTGATATATAAATTTATTCTTCAACTTAGGTTATAAGTTTTCAGTTTCTACTCAATAATGAGACTAACTCATTATTGTCATTTTCTAACAACCAAGCATCCAAATATATAACTATAATAAATTTCAAATAATTATTTCTTTTATATACAAAATAATTTGGGCAAAATTATTTCATTCACCCTATTTAAAACAATATTGTGTCGAACTGTTCTATTCAAGTGTTTAGAAACCCCTTCGATACAGTTGTACAGACTGTGCCGACTAAGGTTCATATGCCACTCAATAAATCAACCAACACAATATAAAATCATTTTATATTCACTTAACAAATACGCGCTCATATCTATTAATACTCTCAAAATTCCCACCAGAGCCAAGGTTGTCGCCAGCCTAAGCTCTGATACCACTGTAACAACCCGAGTTTTTCTAACACGAAAAACCGGACCATTTGGGTAAAAAGAAGAAGAGGTAGAAGAAGAAAATAAAAGAAAAACAACATCAGAATCTAACCATCGCAGCGGAATAAAATATAATATATCAACAGATCTTTGCACAAATCAAAATTATATCTGTTTATACAATACATCAGAATATATCATCAGAGTACATCAACATCCATAACATACAACTGAATACACAGCGGAAAAATAATAACAAGTACGGGAGTACGTATCGACATCCAGCTTGTCTCCTGAGCTCCACAGCATCATATCCTGAACCTGTTTATCTCGGTCTGACCCGAGCATCATATAAAACAATACCCGAGTCAGTCTGGAAAACCAGCGTGAGAAAATCACACTCAAATTGATTATTAAAGTTTCAAAATCCTTTGAAAACAAAAGCATCTCGTAAGACCACGCCACAAATAAACATGTCGGATTTTTACCTTACGATAGCTAAAACACTTTATATCAAAATCCTCTGATATTATAATAGTGTCTATAGAAAGTAAAATAGAATCTAGCTGAAATGCTTGCATCTCACATTTCAACAATAGTTGGGCACAATCAAAACCGTATAGGCACGTAGGGAGAATGGATTTCCAACGAATGACTAGGCACTGGGGTACCACCTATCACAGTACGTGGCCTAGATCACCGTACCGAGGAGTACGCCCGCTCCCCTGCAACACAAGGCCGGAACCATCCCTTACTGGATGATCCCGAATAAAATCACCCCACGGTTGGGATCAGCAACCGCACCACTAAGCCGAAATAAAAAGGGACATCTAGACAGGGATGACCTTACCCTCCAGTGGGAGCTACCCACGAAGCCTTGCTGCATAACCCCTGATTTTCAGTCATTCCCGGTTGATGAGGTTCGAGGCTAAACGATACCTTTTAGAGAACATATCCCTTAGAATGCCCATCGTCCGCTGACGATGTTTCGCAAGCATTCGTCCATACCAGTCCGTCCTGGGTTTGAACGGAACCGAAGGCACTATTCCTACTACATCCATTTTGGAAATATCCTCAGGATTAGTAGCGACTAGCCCTTGCACTTCACAGCTCCATCTTCGACTCCGAAATCGTTACACGAAACGTACAAACCGGATCGAAGTGGTATTCGAGTCTCCAGACCTAGAATCCCGGTATACGGAAACCCGATCCCGGTCTCTTCGAAACGATCAGCGCATTTGGCCAATATTGATAGTCGGTTATTTAACTATCAATTAACATCCACAAACAACCATCACAAAATAAATAATTTCCCACATTATTTATTTGCCCAAATATCTTTCCAAAATATATTTTCAAATTTTCAAACTTCTTTTGAAAACAATTTCAAACAGTTTCCGCTTACGGAATACATTTCCAAATATTTATTTCTCTTCACATCCCTTTAAAAATAAAACAACACTTATTTTTAAACCAATTCATATCCCTTTATAAATTCCCATCTTGAATTTATATTTCAAATATCCTCTTATATTCCATTTCACTTTATAAACCCAGTTTATATCTCCAAAATCTCATTTCTCTTTAAATTTCAAATCCCAAAATATTTAAATCAAATTTATAATTGATTTCCCAATTTATTTTACTTTGAAATAAATTTCTTTACTTAATCCATTCATTTCCAAATTCATTAACTTCCAGATTTTATTTCTCATTACGATTTAAAATCTTTAAACCGAAACACAAGTTTCAGATTTCCCAAATTCCTTCTCTTTTTAATTACATTTAAACATTGAATTAAAATAAATTTTTATCCCTTTAAATAACATCACATAAGTCTTCTTTAAATTCAACATTTCTTTATTTATTCAAAATTCCTCTTTTCCATATTTAATTTATTCGAATTCACTAGAATTACTTAACTTAATTTTACTCTTTTATATTTTTCCAAAAATCCAATTCAATTGCTTTTGATAACTCATTATACTGGGAAATTCAATCCAACCAGATTATCCAATATAAATTATCACAGGATAACAACAATCATATCACAGAATATTTAAACAAAAATTAAATATTTTGAGGAATCCAGTTGGATCCCTCCAACCTGTTTCCCTGCATCCACAGACGTTAGCACAATACCAATTCCACTTCGAGGTGGAATATCGCGGTATATGGGTTTATAAAATATCATCCGCTATTATGCGGTGCATAGGGTCTCATCCGCTATATAAATGCGGGAATATCAACTCCAATATATACATATGCCAATATGTATATATTGCTATATACTACTATATATATAGCACATCAATCAATGCAATCATCCAATCAATTATTTAAATTTAACCATTTAAATTTAAATTCAACTGAGTGAGATTAACTCACCTTTTTCCCCTTCTATTTTGCAATTCAACCCAAATCAATAGTCCTCTTCACGATGCCAGACCTTGAATACATATTATATGATTTCATTAATATTCGAACAACTTGGACAAATCAATTTCTATCTAATAAATTTTATTTTACTTAGTAAAGTAATTTTCCCGTTATCAAATAATTATATATATAAGTTAACTAAATAAATTGATTCCTACGATTTCTCAAATCTTGTTTGACCATTTACAGTTTATTAATATTCTAAATAAATCAGGAAATAAATTCCTATCTATTTCTCTAAGTCAAACAAAAATTTAATTTATCTAAAGATTAAATTTTAAACTAACTTTATATAGATACTTCAATGTCTAAACCCTTATATATTTTTCTCTGACTTACATAGGTTTAACCCGACAACCTTATTTTATATAAATTCAAATTAGTTTAACAAAGTATATGGGAACCTCGTATAATATTATACTATTTATTAACATCCATCTAATAATTAATTTCTCTTAAATAAATCATTTCCAGTAACTATATAAACTAAACAGGTTAATAGACTAATAGCTTACTAGATCCATTATTTTAAAACTAAACTGGCCAGTTAAATATATAAGTGTATATTTATTTTATTATTATCTATATATAAATCCCTAAATAAATTTCTAGTTTACTGGAAAAATTCAAATACAGATTATATGTATAACATCAAAATTTTAAAATTAGATTTATTTACCTTACTGTCGACTTCGACGAACCAATACCCCAAATCCCCAAACGCGAGCTTCAACCATCGCGACTCAGATGATCGTCCACACGCGCTTGACCCAACTGCCACCAACAAGCTGTCGCGAGCATGCATCGACACTGACCAACCCCCAACCATCATCGCACACGAACGCGCCTCCACTGTCGCGGAAAACCTCACCATCAAGCTCCTCCACGACGTCATCCAGTGCTCGCCTGCTAGAGTTTCATCGCGAAAGTCGCGACCCAGTCTGGCCTCGCGAATTTCCGTCGCCCCATAGCTCCACCCAAAATCGAAAGCTCCTTCGCCAGCAACCCCCAATCCTTCCCTCGATCCAATTGCAACTTCGATCTGGCTTCCAATTAGCAGTAGAAAATATCGCGTAGGAGGCAAGGATGAGCTGACGATGGCTGCTGGAATAGCCGAGTACGCAGCGATGATTATTTCGAAGGTGTTGATTTTTTTTTTATTTATTTTTTTATTTTTTTAAAACTGAGTATTCTCGAACGGAAATAGAAGAGAGGGGCAATTTTTTCTCTATTTGTATATCTTTGTTTACTTAACGAAAAAGAAAGGGAGACAGAAGCGATGTTGGCGTGCTTGAAACGTTACACGTGCTGGTGGAGCAGGAATTCCAGCTGAAAAGAAAGAATGTAGGCTGATAGAAAATTTGACTAGACCATTTATAAAATTAAATTTACATTTGATTCCAACGCGTTTATCCAGCGTACGACCTCACGACAATTCCGGAAGCTACGAGAATTGAAATCCGATAAAAATCCCATATTACGGATCTAATGAAACCAGTTTCGTCGAATTCCGAGAGTGTGCCTCTGAAGGCTATTTTAAAATTCAATTTAAACGATATATTTTAAAAACTGGTCAAAACACCTTTAAATTCAATTCTATCACTTTTATTATCTTCAGTATTATCAATATAAATTTTCTGAACCTTTAAACTATTTTTAACAGGCTTAAAATCAAGATTCAATATTTTACCCAATCCCGATAATTAAATTTAATAATTAATTATCCAAATAAATACTGTATATTTGAAATTAAAGTTAAAATTTAACCTTCGGATATTTAAAATAAATTAAATATTCACATTTCAAATATACAAAAATTCCGGGTCGTCACATTCCTCCCCCCTTAAAAGAATTTCGTCCCCGAAATTACTAGTTAGGAAGAATGATTCAATCCCCATTAACTATTTCCCAAATTCAAACAGTTTTAACAATACCCAAACAATCTTTTATTAATGATACACTAATCATCTTTTAACTTCCCAAACTTATTCATAAGTTCAACCCATACCACCTACTTATCCATTCAAATTTTGAATTATCAAAATTTTCCAAAATTTTTCTAACTCCCTAAATTTCCGAAAAATTTCGCCAGCGTCTCCTTTGCGCGGCTAGCTCGGTACTACTACAAAATGGCTCTACGGCCTCCCAATCTCAAAAAGAAAACAAAAAGCCAAGTGGCTGGATCCAAAACCCAATCAAATTTCATATAGAAATTCAAATACATACCTTTTTTCGGGCCATTAAATTTTATCTTCTAAAATCAAAAATCCCAATTTATCTATTGCTTTTATACACCTGTATATCCTATTAAGCAATAATATCCACTCACAATTCCAAAGTCATTTTATCGACTTCTTTACAAATTTCCAATATTTGTTTTACTTATGCCCGTACGATGCACATATATCATCCGTACGCAATATCACATTCGATCGCTCAATCGATCACACAATTCCACTTCCGAACTAGTATTGTCCACCCGACTTCCTAGTGCGGACTCAGATCTGGTTTCTTGATCGGAAACCGTCATTCTCCTTGCATAGCCACCAACTATGATAGAGAATATCCAGAATCAGTCAACAATCCATATCCAGGTTCGCCGTTGAAAATCGAGTGAAAAATCCTGATTCGGATCGATAAAACTATCTCGAAATTCTGTGTTCGACATCTGGACCAAATAGCTATGCGAATAAAATAATATACGTATATCTTACGTAATTAGCCCAATTGATTATTAGTTATATCAATTCTCCTTTATTCACATTCCTTTTTGATTGTTATCCCCTTATTCACAACTATCCCATTTCACAACTTCAGTTTTAGTCTTCATTCAACTATTCACTTAGGATATTTTTTTCCATTCCAAAATTACTAAGTATATTTCCAATACCAATTTTCTTAAGAATTTCATTCTTCAATTCTTAAGTTCATATAAATTTTCTTATACTTATTTACTACTTCACCACCGAAGTGTATATATTCAAATTGAACTCCCATTTCATATGAATTCCAACTTACTTCAATTTACTACTTCATTTCCAATTTTTTTTTTCCTTAAATTCAATTCATCTCCAACTTCCAAAAAAATGAATTTTATTTAGCTCGAAAACAATCCAAGTTAATTCATTAAATAACTATTTCTCAACTTATTTAAACCACTCCTCTGTTGAGTTCAGTTTCCATTCAACATTTACTTAAGTCAATAACTTAAGTTTATTTTCCATTTAACCAACCCTTTAAAGTTTTATTCCCATCTTTCATTTGATTTTTATTTAATCAAATTCCATCCAATTATTTATTTAATATAATTGGTTCATTCACTCAATCATTATGAATTTTAATTTCCATACTCAATTCATCTGGAATTATTTTATTAATAACCAGGTCATTTCCAATTTAATTTCACTTATTTGGATTCCATTCGCAATCCAAACCATTACTATGTTAATCCAATTCCATTAACTCACAATTCAATTTCATTAACTAATTTATTATCAAATTAGTTCCTCCGCTGGTTAAAATTAAATACTTGCTTTTTAATTCCAAATATCACTTCACTTAATTTTCTTAAGTTCAATATATTTTATAATTCAAGTTTGGATCTATTTAAAAATTAAGATTGCTCATCTTAGTCATTTCCATTTGATAATTACAATTTCAAATTATAACTCTTAATGGTTCAAAGTAATGGATTTCCATTTATGACTTACAATTTCATTTCTATTCATAAGTTTAACTTACTTACTTAAGATCTAGGACTATTCATTTAAGTCCATTTTCATCTTTACAATCAAATTTTCAAATTATTACACTTAAGAACTTAAGAATATGAATTTCTTTACACAATTATAAGCATTTTACATTACCTTTATATCCAATTCAATTCGACTTCAACTTATTTAATTTAAATTCAATTCCAATTCTCGATTTTATTTAACTTATCTTAAGTTAAATTCAAATATATTTTATTCACCTTCATATACTCGAATTAAATTTTAATTCTAGGATACAATTTTATACAAGTTTTACAATTCATTCACCTTCAAGTTCTCTAACTCTTTTATCTACCAACTTATATTACTCATTTAGTTATTTTCATCTCATAATTATAATCCCAGAATTAAACTTTCATTCCCTTCTTATTTCAATCAACTTCATTCCATGCTTTATATTGTTGATTCATTTAAATTTTCCACATTTATATTTTAAATAGAATTCCCAGAATCCAATTGCCCGGTTTTATTTCAAAACCATTTTGAATCCATAAATAACTCATACACATCTGGTATATCACATCAAATCCAAATTTCCAAAACAATCTGCTTTTACCAAACAATTTTCCCTTTGAATTTCAAAACCAACCCAGTTCACAATCATTTCCAATTTAAAACAGTTTGGTAGCAATTTCTCTTTGGAAACTCGAAAATAGACATCGATGATGCTGTAGTCATCACCGAAATTATTTTCCAGCGACCGAAAGAGAATTTAATGCTTTTATCACTTTAAAACTTTTCAAACATTTTTAAATCCCAAATCCCACCAGATTTCAATTCAATTTCAAAAATATTCATGAAATAATCTCACTATTATTTCCCCAAAACCTTTAAAAACTATTTTTAAATCCAAAGGAATTTAAACCTTTCCCAAAACTTCAAATTCAAAGTCCATTCAATTTTATATCCAAACATTACTCTGGAATTCTATCACATTTTACTTCAAGTTATAAATCACATTTACAATTTACATTTACAAATTTCATTTGTTTATGAATTTATCTCATTTGATTATAAATCACATTTGTAATTCACATTTGTATATAAAGTTTATTTCAATTTATAAATTTCATTTATAGTCTATATTTCAAATTCCATTTTGATATATAAATTTATTCTTCAACTTAGGTTATAAGTTTTCAGTTTCTACTCAATAATGAGACTAACTCATTATTGTCATTTTCTAACAACCAAGCATCCAAATATATAACTATAATAAATTTCAAATAATTATTTCTTTTATATACAAAATAATTTGGGCAAAATTATTTCATTCACCCTATTTAAAACAATATTGTGTCGAACTGTTCTATTCAAGTGTTTAGAAACCCCTTCGATACAGTTGTACAGACTGTGCCGACTAAGGTTCATATGCCACTCAATAAATCAACCAACACAATATAAAATCATTTTATATTCACTTAACAAATACGCGCTCATATCTATTAATACTCTCAAAATTCCCACCAGAGCCAAGGTTGTCGCCAGCCTAAGCTCTGATACCACTGTAACAACCCGAGTTTTTCTAACACGAAAAACCGGACCATTTGGGTAAAAAGAAGAAGAGGTAGAAGAAGAAAATAAAAGAAAAACAACATCAGAATCTAACCATCGCAGCGGAATAAAATATAATATATCAACAGATCTTTGCACAAATCAAAATTATATCTGTTTATACAATACATCAGAATATATCATCAGAGTACATCAACATCCATAACATACAACTGAATACACAGCGGAAAAATAATAACAAGTACGGGAGTACGTATCGACATCCAGCTCGTCTCCTGAGCTCCACAGCATCATATCCTGAACCTGTTTATCTCGGTCTGACCCGAGCATCATATAAAACAATACCCGAGTCAGTCTGGAAAACCAGCGTGAGAAAATCACACTCAAATTGATTATTAAAGTTTCAAAATCCTTTGAAAACAAAAGCATCTCGTAAGACCACGCCATAAATAAACATGTCGGATTTTTACCTTACGATAGCTAAAACACTTTATATCAAAATCCTCTGATATTATAATAGTGTCTATAGAAAGTAAAATAGAATCTAGCTGAAATGCTTGCATCTCACATTTCAACAATAGTTGGGCACAATCAAAACCGTATAGGCACGTAGGGAGAATGGATTTCCAACGAATGACTAGGCACTGGGGTACCACCTATCACAGTACGTGGCCTAGATCACCGTACCGAGGAGTACGCCCGCTCCCCTGCAACACAAGGCCGGAACCATCCCTTACTGGATGATCCCGAATAAAATCACCCCACGGTTGGGATCAGCAACCGCACCACTAAGCCGAATTAAAAAGGGACATCTAGACAGGGATGACCTTACCCTCCAGTGGGAGCTACCCACGAAGCCTTGCTGCATAACCCCTGATTTTCAGTCATTCCCGGTTGATGAGGTTCGAGGCTAAACGATACCTTTTAGAGAACATATCCCTTAGAATGCCCATCGTCCGCTGACGATGTTTCGCAAGCATTCGTCCATACCAGTCCGTCCTGGGTTTGAACGGAACCGAAGGCACTATTCCTACTACATCCATTTTGGAAATATCCTCAGGATTAGTAGCGACTAGCCCTTGCACTTCACAGCTCCATCTTCGACTCCGAAATCGTTACACGAAACGTACAAACCGGATCGAAGTGGTATTCGAGTCTCCAGACCTAGAATCCCGGTATACGGAAACCCGATCCCGGTCTCTTCGAAACGATCAGCGCATTTGGCCAATATTGATAGTCGGTTATTTAACTATCAATTAACATCCACAAACAACCATCACAAAATAAATAATTTCCCACATTATTTATTTGCCCAAATATCTTTCCAAAATATATTTTCAAATTTTCAAACTTCTTTTGAAAACAATTTCAAACAGTTTCCGCTTACGGAATACATTTCCAAATATTTATTTCTCTTCACATCCCTTTAAAAATAAAACAACACTTATTTTTAAACCAATTCATATCCCTTTATAAATTCCCATCTTGAATTTATATTTCAAATATCCTCTTATATTCCATTTCACTTTATAAACCCAGTTTATATCTCCAAAATCTCATTTCTCTTTAAATTTCAAATCCCAAAATATTTAAATCAAATTTATAATTGATTTCCCAATTTATTTTACTTTGAAATAAATTTCTTTACTTAATCCATTCATTTCCAAATTCATTAACTTCCAGATTTTATTTCTCATTATGATTTAAAATCTTTAAACCGAAACACAAGTTTCAGATTTCCCAAATTCCTTCTCTTTTTAATTACATTTAAACATTGAATTAAAATAAATTTTTATCCCTTTAAATAACATCACATAAGTCTTCTTTAAATTCAACATTTCTTTATTTATTCAAAATTCCTCTTTTCCATATTTAATTTATTCAAATTCACTAGAATTACTTAACTTAATTTTACTCTTTTATATTTTTCCAAAAATCCAATTCAATTGCTTTTGATAACTCATTATACTGGGAAATTCAATCCAACCAGATTATCCAATATAAATTATCACAGGATAACAACAATCATATCACAGAATATTTAAACAAAAATTAAATATTTTGAGGAATCCAGTTGGATCCCTCCAACCTGTTTCCCTGCATCCACAGACGTTAGCACAATACCAATTCCACTTCGAGGTGGAATATCGCGGTATATGGGTTTATAAAATATCATCCGCTATTATGCGGCGCATAGGGTCTCATCCGCTATATAAATGCGGGAATATCAACTCCAATATATACATATGCCAATATGTATATATTGCTATATACTACTATATATATATAGCACATCAATCAATGCAATCATCCAATCAATTATTTAAATTTAACCATTTAAATTTAAATTCAACTGAGTGAGATTAACTCACCTTTTTCCCCTTCTATTTTGCAATTCAACCCAAATCAATAGTCCTCTTCACGATGCCAGACCTTGAATACATATTATATGATTTCATTAATATTCGAACAACTTGGACAAATCAATTTCTATCTAATAAATTTTATTTTACTTAGTAAAGTAATTTTCCCGTTATCAAATAATTATATATATAAGTTAACTAAATAAATTGATTCCTACGATTTCTCAAATCTTGTTTGACCATTTACAGTTTATTAATATTCTAAATAAATCAGGAAATAAATTCCTATCTATTTCTCTAAGTCAAACAAAAATTTAATTTATCTAAAGATTAAATTTTAAACTAACTTTATATAGATACTTCAATGTCTAAACCCTTATATATTTTTCTCTGACTTACATAGGTTTAACCCGACAACCTTATTTTATATAAATTCAAATTAGTTTAACAAAGTATATGGGAACCTCGTATAATATTATACTATTTATTAACATCCATCTAATAATTAATTTCTCTTAAATAAATCATTTCCAGTAACTATATAAACTAAACAGGTTAATAGACTAATAGCTTACTAGATCCATTATTTTAAAACTAAACTGGCCAGTTAAATATATAAGTGTATATTTATTTTATTATTATCTATATATAAATCCCTAAATAAATTTCTAGTTTACTGGAAAAATTCAAATACAGATTATATGTATAACATCAAAATTTTAAAATTAGATTTATTTACCTTACTGTCGACTTCGACGAACCAATACCCAAATCCCCAAACGCGAGCTTCAACCATCGCGACTCAGATGATCGTCCACACGCGCTTGACCCAACTGCCACCAACAAGCTGTCGCGAGCATGCATCGACACTGACCAACCCCCAACCATCATCGCACACGAACGCGCCTCCACTGTCGCGGAAAACCTCACCATCAAGCTCCTCCACGACGTCATCCAGTGCTCGCCTGCTAGAGTTTCATCGCGAAAGTCGCGACCCAGTCTGGCCTCACGAATTTCCGTCGCCCCACAGCTCCACCCAAAATCGAAAGCTCCTTCGCCAGCAACCCCCAATCCTTCCCTCGATCCAATTGCAACTTCGATCTGGCTTCCAATTAGCAGTAGAAAATATCGCGTAGGAGGCAAGGATGAGCTGACGATGGCTGCTGGAATAGCCGAGTACGCAGCGATGATTATTTCGAAGGTGTTGATTTTTTTTTTATTTTTTTTATTTTTTTAAAACTGAGTATTCTCGAACGGAAATAGAAGAGAGGGGCAATTTTTTCTCTATTTGTATATCTTTGTTTACTTAACGAAAAAGAAAGGGAGACAGAAGCGATGTTGGCGTGCTTGAAACGTTACACGTGCTGGTGGAGCAGGAATTCCAGCTGAAAAGAAAGAATGTAGGCTGATAGAAAATTTGACTAGACCATTTATAAAATTAAATTTACATTTGATTCTAACGCGTTTATCCAGCGTACGACCTCACGACAATTCCGGAAGCTACGAGAATTGAAATCCGATAAAAATCCCATATTACGGATCTAATGAAACCAGTTTCGTCGAATTCCGAGAGTGTGCCTCTGAAGGCTATTTTAAAATTCAATTTAAACGATATATTTTAAAAACTGGTCAAAACACCTTTAAATTCAATTCTATCACTTTTATTATCTTCAGTATTATCAATATAAATTTTCTGAACCTTTAAACTATTTTTAACAGGCTTAAAATCAAGATTCAATATTTTACCCAATCCCGATAATTAAATTTAATAATTAATTATCCAAATAAATACTGTATATTTGAAATTAAAGTTAAAATTTAACCTTCGGATATTTAAAATAAATTAAATATTCACATTTCAAATATACAAAAATTCCGGGTCGTCACATTACATATACAAGTTAACTATAATTTCCTAATTTAAAATTAGAATTAAAAAGTCAAGGAGATTAATGATCTTAGGACTTTATTTTATATACATGAATTTCTAGCCATTATGTGTCATTAATAGGTATATGGATTTAATTTCTAATTCTTCATAAGTACAAGTAGCATTCATAAATCTCTCAACTTAGTCTACTTTCTATCATAGAAGTTATCATGGAGTGAAGAAGAAGAGAGGCTTCTAATTAAAGGTCATGAGAAGCTTGGAAACAAATGGGTAGAGATAGCGAAAAGAATCCCTGGGCGAAGCGAGAACTCAATCAAGAACCACTGGAATGCCACTAAAAGGAAGCAAAACAAGAATAGAAAAAACAAAAGAAAGTCAAAAAATGATTCAGGACCTCATTCGTCCATTTTACAAGAATATATCAAAACCCTAACAACCCTTGTTGAGACGCCACCCATACAACAGTCCTTACAATTTCCAACCATTGATTACCCATATTACCCTTCCAATGTCACTACTTTCATGAACAATCAAAACCCCAATGCAACTTTTCAAGAGGGAGTATATTATAATGATCAAGCTGGAATTGAAGAACCATCTATGGATGCAGGAGATTCGCTTGATTATTTGATTTACTTGGAATCTCCTCAGCAGCCTCATTTTTTGCATGTAGAATCTTACATTGACTGTAGCGATAATAAAAATGGCAGTAATGATCATAATCGCTTGGATTCTTACATCTGTTCTTTATAGAATGGAGGTCCATCACCTAGTTTTGAAGCATATCAAGAAAAGGAGAAATGCAAATTTTTAGAGGAAAAGGATTTTGAAAGTTCGTTTGGTTCGAGTAGAGATATGGATTTGATGGATGATCTCTTCTCGGTCTTCTAACTCTAAATCCGAGAGAAGCAGCAACGGTAGCAATTTCATTTAAAAGTTTGCATGAAGATTCATAGCCACCTAGATATCAACATAAATTGTTACCATGTTTCTTATTTCATGTTTATGCATTGCTTTTGTTGTTTAGGTGCATCGTTATTTTATTTTATTTTTGAAAATTAGGTGCATTGTTATGTTATTATTTGAATGGCCATTTAAACTAGTTGATCTTTACATTATGTAGAACAAATGTACAAATTAACGTGTTTATTTGTTTTATGAATGTTGCAGCATATATTGGTAAGTTTTGTTACTCCAGTTCTTTCCATTTTTCAATTTATAAAATGTGTGTCTATTCGTTGATAATACAGAGGGAATCTTATTAGGTATTTTTTTTGTTTTTTGTTTTGGTGATCAATTACTAATATCTTATACTCCCTTTGGTATGCTTCTTGGAATTTAGGCTACAACATTGTGATATTATAAATCACATTAATTGATTTTTTCATATAACAGTTTTTGGCCAAGATAGTATTTGGTATATATCTATTTAAAAAATAGTAAAATAGAAGAATTCCTCACTCTCTTATTAATTCAAGGGATTTACTCATTCTTCTTAATTATCTCCTTATATACTATAAAGGGAATATTATTGAATATATATTTTCTATTTTTTCTCACGATCAGCTACTATTATCTTACAATCCCTTTTATATGCTTCTCAAATTTTAGGTAGAAACGGCGTGGTGTTATAAATCGACATTTATTGATTTTCCATATAACAATATTTGGCCTAGATAGGATTTAGTATGTATTTATATATTGAATAACCAGTGTGTAACCCATGCATTGCACATGATAATGTAGTCAAATCATAGTTTTTTATCCTTTGAATATTGCTAAAAATAGAATGTTATTATGCAATGTATGGTAATTATATAGTGATAAATCAATTATAAGTTAAACAGTTTATTATTGTTTATGTATATATTGTTGAGTGGCCTAGATAGTTTTATGTTTAAATAAAAATTTGAATTTACAGTCAAGCACCTCTATTCCAACTGTTAAAGGTATAACGCTTTAGACCGAGGTTTTATTGGTTATGGGTTCGATCCCTGAGACATCAAAGTGAATGCTCTGCTTGGATAAAGTACCACTCTTATTATTAAAAAAAATGATTTTACCATTTTGTTAGCATGAATGTAATATGCACATTAAAATTGTTAATTTTCAAGATTAATTGGAAAATTTAATGTAAATTAGTTTGAAGTTATTTAAGTAGTTTAAATTTAGTTATTTTAAAATAAATTAAATATATGGACTTAAATACAAAATAATAAAAGAATTATTAAGAAAATTTTAAATAATTGTAAATATTATAAAAATGCATATATTTAATTATGTAATCATAAAAGGAATTAATGCAGAATTGTGAATAATCATAAAAATGATGACGTGTAGGATTTGAAAAGAAGAAACAATATGAGAGAATTAAATAAGGGGGTGGGAACTTCTAGAATTAATGAGTGGGTTGGAATTATTAAATTAATAAATAATTTATTAAGAAAAAAAGAACATAAATAAAAGTTGATTTTATTGTTTATATATCTTTTATGTTATGTGATTTTTATATCTGGTAGTTAAC
This sequence comes from Allium fistulosum, assembly GCA_030737815.1. Lineage (NCBI taxonomy): Eukaryota > Viridiplantae > Streptophyta > Magnoliopsida > Asparagales > Amaryllidaceae > Allium > Allium fistulosum. The sequence continues at coordinate 1,282,054,816 of CM060903.1, read as the reverse complement.
TCAAAAAATAACTTTTATGATTTTTGTTAGTGTAAACATGACACATATTGAGATTGTTATATTTTTATGAATTATATGATGAATTAATGAATATTAGTTGATTGAATTTATTTAAATAGTTTAAATTTAAGATATTTAATCAATTTGAATATATGGGCTTAAATGTAAAATAATAGAAGAGAAATGAGTAAAACTTCTAACTGTATAAGTTGTAAAATGTAGACATTTGAATGTAAATGGTTGATGAGTAGTAAAACAACGTGGATAATTTTGAGATTCATAAATTATAATGATATTATAAGATAAAATATCAATAAAGAATTCAGAAAAGAGGAGAAATTTGCTAGAAGCAATAAAAAGGGTGGAAATTCTTTTGCTTTAATATTATTTAATAAATTTAATGGATAATTTATTATGATAGTGAATTATAACTTGTTATTATCGATAATTTATTGAGATAAACGAATTATAAATTTAAGCAGTTATTATTGTTCATGTTTATAGTTTTTGTTATGTGTTTAATACATTTATATATTTAAATCAAAATTATATTTTACCATTTTTATTAATACGAAAGTGGTATGCATATTGAAATTCTCATTTCTAGAATTCATTGGAAGAACTAATGGATATTAGTTAGTTGAGTTGATTAAAATAACTTAAATATAAGATATTTAATTAAATATATGGATTTAAATGTAAAACTGTAAGGGAATATTGAGAGGAACCATGTAAATAATTGTTGAAATTATAAAGTAAAGGTAAGATGTAAAGCATTGGAGTGAATTAATAAGACAGTGTTATTTTTCGTTAAGATAATAAAAATATACATGGATTTTAAAGTAAAAGAATCAAAAGAGGACTATGGAGAGCAGAGGAAATTCATAAAATTAATAGGAAAGTTTGAAATTTTATGATTTGGTATCATTTAATTTAATATACTAATTGATATATAACTTATTAAGATAAAGAAATTATAAACTATAACCGTTTTTATTGACGATTTATTGAGATAAATGAGTTATAGATCCTAATTTTTATTATTGTTTATTTAGAAGATTTGTTATGTGTTTTATATATTTTTACATGAATTAAATTTAGGTATACCATTTTTATTAGTATGAATGTATACATATTGAAAATGTTGTTATTTTTAGGATTTGTTAAATAAGTTATTAGGTAAACTAATGAATTTTAGTTAATTAAATTTATTCAAATATTTTAAATTAAAATTACCTAATTAATTTAAATATATTGACTTAAATGTAAAACGATAAGAAAGAATCGAGGGGAACTTTGTAAAATCATAGGAATTATAAAATATAGGTATTTGAATGCGAAAGGTTTGGAGAGAATAAAAAACATTGTAATTAGTTGTAAAAATCATAAATTATGTTAAACATTGTAATTAGTTGTAAAAATCATAATTCACAGAATCAATAAGAAGATTGGAAATTCTTTTGCTTTACTATTATTTATTAATAGATAAGTAATTTACTAAGTTAAATGAATCATAAATTAAAGTTGTTGTTACTAATAATAACTGAGATAGTTGAATCATAAATTAAAGTTTTTGTCATTATTTATGAATATAACTTTTATTATGTCTTTTACATATTTAAATTAAAATTTGATTTTACCATTTTTTCAACATGGTTGTGGAATACATACTAAAATTGTCATTTTTAGGATTTAAACGAATCCATGAATATAAGTTTATTTAAATAGTTTGAATGCAATTTTATTCAAGTAATCTAAATATATGGATTTAAGTGTAAAATGATAGGAGAGAACCGAGAATAATTATAATTAAATGTGGATTACAATGTAAAACAATAAGAGAAAATTGAGGGGAACCTTGTAAATAATTGTTGAAACTATAAATACAGGTATCTAGACGTAAAGCATTAAAGAGAATTAATAAACATTTTGATTTATTATAAAGATAAAAAATTATACATGGATTTTAAAGTAAACAGAGCGGAGAAAATTCATATAAATAATAGGAAGTTTTGAATTCTTATGCTTTATATCATTTAATTTAATAGATTCACAAATATATCTTATTATTTAATCTAATATATTGATTGATATATAACTTATTAGGATAAATAAATTATAAACTAAAAACCTTTTTATTGATGATTTATTGAAATAGATGAATTATAGATCCTAGTTTTTATCATTATTTATGTAGAAGATTTGTTATGTGTTTTATATATATTTATACATGAATTAAGTTTAGGTTTACCATTTTTGTTAGTGTGAATGTACATATATAGAAAATGTTATTATTTTTAGGATTAGTTAGATAAGTTATTAGATAAATTAATGAATGTTAGCTAATTATGTTTATTCAAATAATTTAAAGCTAAAATTACTCAATCGATTTAAATATATTGACTTAAATGTAAAATAATAGGAAAGAATCAAGGAGAACTTTTTTAGATCATACAAACTACAAAATGTAGGTATTTGAATGGAAAATGTTTAGAGAGAATTTTATTACGAATGTATGATAAATTTAGTGAAATAAATGAACTATAAATTATTATTTATGTCTAATTTATTTGATGTAGCGTATATATCTCTATATTTGAGTATGAAAACAATTTTATCTTTTTATTGACAATAATATGACATACATGTTGAAACTGATATATTTTAATGATTTGTTAGATGAATCAACAAATATTATTCAATTGGATTTGTTTAATTATGTTAAATTCAAATTACATTAGCTTAAACATATCAACTTAAAGGTAAATAGTCGGAAAGAACTAAGACAAATTTTGTAAAAAAAAATGTAGAAATTTACTTGCAAAGTTACTTGAAGTTAAAAATAGAATTTTGTAATGCATTATATGATAAACTTTTGAGATAAATGGATTGTAGTTGATCTACAAATTAACTTTGTGATTATTGTTTATGCACATACTTTATGTCATGTTGTCTATATTTCTTTATTATTGAATAAAAAATTAATAAATTAATTTTACCATTTTTTAACATACAACACACATATACATACATACATACATACATACATACACACATACATATACATACATATATATGTATATAGGATTTATTTGAAGAATAGACTTGCTATTTACTAAGATTGTTTAAATAGATTAAATTTGAGATTTCAGAAGATGATTAAATTTATGGACTTAAATATAAAAATTAGGAAAGAATTGAGCAATTTTGTTGAGATGAATATGGTACACATATTGGAATTGTCATATTTTAGAATTTATTAGATGAATTAAAGAATGTTTTTTAATTGAACTTATCCAAATGGGTCAAATTTAAGATTACATAACTAGTTTTAAATATATCGATGTAAAAGTACAATATTAGGTGATATTGAGGAGGGTTTTGTAATGACAATGGAAATTTCAAAAAGTAGGTATTGAAAAAAAAGAAATTTACAATGAATGGTAAATATAGTGATATAAATTAATTATATATATTAAATTTGTAATTTATTATTCATGCATTCAATTTGTGTTATGTGACTGATGCACTTATGAATATAAATTAATTTATTTTATCTTTTTTGATATGAATATGGTAAAATATTAAAATTTTCATATCTTTAGGATTTATTGGACAAATCAACGAGCAATAGTTTGCTGAATTTATTTGAGTGAAAATTACGGACATATCCTTCTTTTTTAAACTTATTTGTTTTACATCCTTCCCTTTTAGAAACTAATTTCTACATCCTTCTTTTTTTGAATTACTTTTTTTTTATTTCTCTTATTTTTAAATCTAAAAGCGGTCGCTACGAGATATATTACGGTGCTTATGAGTTATGGATGTGCACTCTAAGAGCGCATGTTATGATTGGTAAAATTATCCAAATACCCTTGTAAATTTCACCATTTTAAAAAAATAGGAATGCAATTTATGAAAGAATATTGTAAGGGACCTGACTAATTTTTTTACAATCATAAGGATGTATGTCAAAATTTTCCATTATTTAAATAGTATTACGTAAATGATTCTAATATATAAACTTAAAGGTAAAATATTAAGAGGGAACTGAGTGGGATTTTGTAAATGGTTATGGTGTTTTAAAAAAAAAAAGGTATTTGAAGTAAAAACATAATGCATTTTATGATATATTTATTGAGATAAATGAATTGTAAGCAGCATTTGTTATAATTGTTTACGTATATTTTGTGTTATGTGACATACATCTTTACGTTAATGAATAAGTAAATTTACCATTTCGTTAGTATAAATATGGCGAACATGTTGAAATTTTCATAATTTAAGAGATGAATTAACGAATATTAGTTATTTGAATTTTTTAAATTTGTCTAATTTTATGATTAATTAATTTATATATATGAATTGAAATATAAAATATTAGAAGAAAACTGAGGTGGATTTCGAAAATAAATGTGGTAATTTTAAATGTAGGTATTAAAATTAAAAGAAGAAATTTTCAACGTAATGTATAATAAATTTGTTAAGGTAAATTAATTAAAAATTAATTTTTTTATTATTTTTTAGGTGATTTATATATCATGGTTAAAAGGAAAAATCTATTTACTAGTTTGGTTGGTACAGTAGCGATATATATTGAAATTGTCGTTCTTTAGTATTTATAAGAAACATTAAGTAAATAATTATTAACTGAATTTATTTAAATAGTTTAAATTTGGATATGTAGTTGACATAAATATATGGACTTGAATATAAAATATTAGGAGGTAATTGATGAATTATTGGTAAATAGTTGTATAAACTATTAAATGTCTATTCCATGATTTAAAATGATGGATGAGAACTAATAAAATAAGCATACAACAATGAATTAAAGGGATATGAAAATAAATATCAATAGAGAGAATTAATAAGAAAAAGGAGAAAACTTGGAATCAATTAGAGACTTTGATATTCTTCTACTTTGCTATTAACTGATCACAAACTAAAAAATGTCAACAAGAACACTACCAGAACTTGGAATAAGGAGGTGTTCTTTAACATATTTGATCGTGTAACAAATGCAGAGAAAGATGTAATGACCTGCCTTTCCGACCGTCGAAAGTCGACATCGTATATGACTATTGTATTCAAATGTCGAACATCCAACCATCGGAAGGTAGATTGTTAGGGTAAAATAAAAAGAAAAGAATATAGAACAGTAAAAAAGAATCTCATAGCGGAATCGACAAGATATAATATAATAAGGACAGTAAAAACTCATACTCCAAAAATACATAGTATATCGGTGTTAAAAACAAATCTTATCAACGGGACAGTTATAAAATCCCGACCTTACAATTGTTGATATAGATACTATACAACACAACGAAAAATAAAACACTATGATAGGTGAACCTCCAGCTCCTCTCCAATATCTTCATAACACTAAAGACAACCTAGGAAAATGCTCGGTCTGACCCGAGCATTATAATAAAATAACATCCAGATCAGTCTAGAAATACCAGCGTGAGAAAACTCAAATAATAGGCAACATATAAAAGTTCTATGAGACCACGCTTTTAACACGGAACGGGTTTTTACCTCACAATAATAACATCCATACAGGAAAGAGTTGAGATAAACAACAGAAAAGAAATCCAAATAAGAATGGGCATAAACAGTATTAAAAACCAGACTTGAAAGAATGAAAATAATCTGAGCAAAATCCAAACTGGATATAATGGATAAAATAAAATAATAGTCCAAACTTGATAGAATGGAAAAAACTAATAATTAAACACCGCGAACAGTGGTTGACCCTTTCTATTGCAATTATAGAAAAATAGATTCAAAGGTTCGAATCAAATAAGGAAAGGAACATTTCCAATAAAAGAATTGGAGGGTGCACCCCCCCTTTAAGTATACCTCTAGTAATATACTTCTGAGAAGCCATTTACTCTATGAAACTTCTCGGAACACTCCAAGCTGGACCTCGCCAAACCTTACCGAGTATCCAAATATTTCACATCTAATAGCGCTATAGAATCCAATCTAGATGAGATGTGAAAGTATCCTAATGGAAGCAACCTTACATAGCTTGGCCTCCTCTTGCGCTTTGGATTTAGTCATTTTCCAGCAAAGGATATCAAAGCACAAAGAGTAGCAAATCGTTTTTAAGGTGATGATGCACCATAAAGAAAGCTGAATCCGATAACTAATAAATCAACTATCGGGGATAATTAAAATGATCATATACGAAAATTAAATATCATATATTTAACACTACTCGTCGATTCCAAACAAGTGATATCTCTCTGTTGAAAATGAAGCTAGGCAAGTTGAGGTAGTTTTACCTCTAGGCATTACCTTGATGACATTTTTAACCTTCAAGATAGAAACGAGTCCAAGCCTCAATGTTCAGCATTAAAAGTATGACTAAATCCTTTCCATATAAGCGATATCGATTGCGGAACTACTTTTCCATAACCGAAATCAAACTTTACTTTTAAAAACTGAACTTGTGCTTGATTTCCATATTTCAATATTGGCAAAAACACTTTGGAAATACCCTTTAAAAATATTCTTTTTAAAAGGCCTATTTATAATACTAAGTGCATTAAAATAAGTGTCAAAATCTAATGTCATTAAAATATTGTTTACTATAAACCCAAGACAATTTACACTTAGCTTTATTTATAAATAATCCCTTTTAAAGGATTTTTCTCATTTATAAACCATTTTTTATAAATTTAAAACAATTTTAATCATCCTGAAACATAATTAATCACATTTATAATCTCTTTTAAATAAGAAAATAAATTATTTTAAATAAAACAGTTACTTATTTCGAAAACACTTTTATATTATCAGTAAATTAACTTTAAATTCTTTATTAAGTCAGTATATTAACTTTAAACCACTAAATCAGTTAATTAACTTTAAAACACTTTCATTATACTAGTTAATTTACTTTAATCACCTTTATTAAATCAATTAATTAACTTTAAATATTATTAATTAAAAAGATTTATTAAATTCAAATAACCATTAATTAAAATGAATAATTAATCTTAAAAATCATTAATTAAAATGATTAATAAATTTTAAACACTATTAATTAAAAACAGTTAATTAAGTTCAAATAATCATAAATTAACTAGATTAATCAAATTCAAACATCATAAGTTAAAATGATAAATTAAATCATCTTTTGCTAAAATGATTAATTAAATATAAAACATCATTAATTAAAATGATTAACTAAATTTCAAATATCACTAGTTAAAATAATTAATTAAATTTAAAACAATCATTAATTAAAATGATTAATTAAAGTTTAAAATCATTAATTAAAATGATTTAATTAAATTCAAATCTCATTAATCAAATAGATTAATAAATTTCAAAACGTCATTAACTAAAGTAATTAATTAATTCCAAAATCATTAGTTAACATGATTAGTTAACTTTAAATATCATTAGTTAAAATACTTAATGAATTTAAATAACCATTAATTAAAAAATTTAATTAATTTAAAATACCATTAATTATTCTGATTAATGAATTTTAAAATTCTATTTAATGAAAACACAAACTCTAGTTCAAAACACACACGATAGGGTTTTAGGGATGAAAGTCAATAAATGACTGTATAACAAAAATCACTATAACGACATTTAAACAATTTAAATGGAATATCAAGATTTATTTCAATTAAATATCAATATAACAGCATAAGAATGTAAATAAATAATTATTGGCGAGAAACCCCTCAGGGTCTCTCTATAAATTCTCCCTACAAAATAATTGTTAAGGACATTATATATAATCATATGGGTTCATAACAATCAAGTTAATATGATATCCATTTTCCAAACAAAAATTCAACCAAACAATCAATAAAACAATTTAACTGACATCCAAGCAATCAGTAATAGTTTATAGCATCATAGATATGATATAGTAAATTTGAATGTGAATTAAACTCACACTGATTCCAGTTTTTGCTGAAGCGTTCTGATTTGAACTAAAACCGAACGGGCGTTCGATTTTTGCCAAAAAATCCACCAGCTCCAAAACCCTCCAAACCAACTCCATTGCAAAGATAATGTCCATACGAGTGCAACACAACAAACGACGTTCGAATACAACCTCGTATGCAAAAGTTATTCAATAAATATATGTTATCGAATTTTAAATAATATAATTAAATAGTTAATTACATCATTAACTAAACTAATTACCCCTAATTACTCTAATTACTCTTCCCACCTGCACAATGATATGCACAAACAACCCATCACCGCAAATCTTTTAACGACCATAGCTCATTTGTTTCTCGACGGAATTGACTCCCGTTTTCGCCAACGCATCCGTCTTCGAGAGAGGTACCTCCTTATCACTTACGCTTCACCTCCACATAGCCCAATCAAAATCTGACCTGACATGCGTCCTTGCTGCCCCATAATGTCGCAACACCCAAATGGATGTCGGTCCCTCTGAAACTCTGGCCAAAGGTGTTATTTTCCACCACGAATGCGAATCCAAGCTCTGATTAGCCTCTTGCCCTTTCAATCTCCAGCTCCCTAACCCTAGCTCACTGCCCCAAAATCGACCCTACCCCAAGCATGATCGAACCCCATAAATCCTACCTAGAATTGAAGCTAACTTAGATACAGGTTCAACAAATCAAGAATCATGATTTTTATTGGAGTATACGATTTTATTTTGATTTTTGAAATGGTGAAACTCTCATTTGGTTATAGGCTGCATTTAAATAGGGGAGTGAAGTATGGACTTGAACAAACAGGTATGGGAACGTGTATGGGGTAGAATGATAGAGTACGGGGTAGGGTATATAGGAGTATGGTGAATAAGATATGATATATACTATTTTATTTGATGATATTCGACAATACATACCCAAAAATTTTGAACTCCAATCAAGGCGTACCGACTGGCATTCTATACTAAATACCCCTATCCCGGACTTAATGGAACTATTTTCGAGACCTAATTCAAAAACATACAGAAGTTAGCTTTTTAAATCAAATTATATTTAAAATTAATCGCTACGCATTTCGAGTTCGCGTGACCAATCGGTATATCCAATCTTTATAAAAGTCAACGGTGTTCAACAATTTATTATTCCGGATCTAGTGACACTAGTTTCGTCAAAAATCGAGATAGTGCTCCGGAATGATAATTTCACATATTTAAATACCAGTTTATATTTTCGAATAAATTATCGATGTTTATCTAATCTATATATTTCGGTAAATAAATTTACAAATTGAATTCATCAATATTAGTTATTTCTTAAAAGAAGTTAAATATAATTATTAAATCCATTTAAATAATATTTATTTTAAAATTCAAATATTTAAAATGATCATTATATTTGAATTCAATTTATTAAATTCCAAATCCAATTATTTAAATATTTAAAATTAATTAAACATTTAAAATTAAATGATCAAAATTTTGGATTATTACATTCTCCCCCCTTAAAAGAATTTCGTCCCCGAAAATCCCGAAGGTAGGAAAAATGCTTCAAAAGCCTCAAACTTTTCAAAAATCAATTAGTTGAAATTGATTATCAAAATTTTCTATGTCCTAAAATTTAAGAAAATTTCGGCAGCGTCTCCTCCGTGCGGCTCGATCGAAATAACTACAAATTGCCTCTACGGGATCTAAACCGGCCAAAGAAAACAAAAGCCAAGTGGTTACCCATAACCGGGGCATAAAATCAAGTAATTTAAATTTCTAAATTTATTACTTACCTTTTTGCGTTTGTTTTATATTTTTGGAAGCTGTTTATTATTTTGATGCAAATGCATGTGTGTAAGAAACCAAGTGGAAATCTCTTACTTACCTGTACTTACATAATCCAAAAGAGAAATGAAGTTGACAAAAAACACTATTATGTAACACTACATGTGAAGATTAGCCTGATATAAATCTACTTGCAACCAAAGCAACATAACAAGCATATGCAACTAAATTACAGAGGATGTCCCGTAATAAATAATATGCATCCAATTTTCAACGATAAATTTAGAACTAAATGCTCGGGTTTTATGTTCAAAGGTTTATTTTTGAATTCCTCAAAAGAGAAGTAAATCAAAAACCAAAATAAAAAATGTCAAGGAGAGGGTCCTCCTAACAAAACATGTTAAACTCTAGAATCAAAACAATACGGAGCTTCCAGTGGTATTCTGGTTCCTCCTAAAACAACAACTAGAGAAAACACTTTATTTATTTCCCAAATTTTTTCCCAAAATCATTGGGATTTAAGTCCTAACAATAATTCAAAAACCTTGGTTTATAAGTTTTAACTTTATAAATCATGGTATATAAAATCACACAATCAATCAATCAAATTAAAGCAAATTCCATAAAGGAATAAAATAACACTATCAATAAATCAATTTCCATAAGGGAAAAATCTAACACTTAACATTATTTAAAATGCCAAATGATTTACAAACAAATTTTAGCTTAGGTTCAAAACTTTCTTAATTGCCCGAAAATATAGATAATTCACTAAGCGTACCATTTTGCTCAATAGATTTTGGTTATTGCTTAAAAGATTATCCAAATTTATTTGGAAAACATTAAAAGTTATATTTTAAATTTATTAGTTTCTTAACTACATCGGTTTTGTATAAATCACTTATATTTCAACTTAGTATTTTATTCAATAACAAAATTATTTATGGATTATTTCATAAATTTTCACCTAAGTTTAAAAATATTTTATAAAGTCGTTTCTTTATAAAACATTAAATAATAACTTATTCTACTTTATTTATTTGTATAATACTCTTCTATATTCTTAGAGTACATGCAAACTTTATTTTACTTTTCACAATTTAGGTGAAGATCTAATCAAAATTTGGGTCTTTTAAAACCAAGTCAACTTCTCGACCTCTTTAACTTAGAGTGTTAAAATAGAAGATATTTATGGATTGACCTAATCAACAAATAGTTTACACTACTTAGATGTTTTGAATAATTATATTGTTTTAATAAAATAATGTTTATCAAAACCTTCCTATCCAATTTACCCTAAGGTGTTATAATGAATGATGTTTATGGGCTGCCGAATAACACCAATTAGTTACACTGCTTAGATGTTTTAAATAAATTTTATGGCTTTTGATAAAACAATGTTATCAAAACCTCCATATTCAATTTAACCCAATTTCCTGTTATTAAATTATCCCCTACCTTATCTAAGGGTAAAATCTCATTTATCAAAACAATCTCTTATCAGAAATACTTTTTATTTAGAATCCAATTCCCTTTTAGGGAACTTAAAAATTAAATACTCGGTTTTTAACTTCAAAAACTCATCTTTGAAATCATACTACATATATTTTTATATATAATAACTTCAAATGATTTATTTATTAAAGCTCACTTAGGGTACATTCAGATTTGAACTCATTTCAATCGCACAATGATAAAGAAAATAATTTACTAAGTATTCCATAACGTTTGCCAAAGCAAACATCTGATCGTCACTTAGAATATTATTCAGATTACCCAAAAATTAATCGAAATGATTTTCTGCCGAGTTATCCCAAAGAAAATGCACTCCATTTAAAATTTTGATTCCTAAAATATTTTTACTTTTAAATATTTCCAAAAGCACTACTATTTCATTTCTCAAAATCCTTTTGAAATTAATTTCAAAAACTCTTGGATTTAGATTCAAAAGTCCTTTTTAGAACACATTTTATAAAATACGTTTATATAAAATTTCCTTTATATAAAAATCATTTCATATTATAATAACTCTTCTTTAGTATAATAGAATTTTCTCAAATATCTATTCTCTAAAGGTCTTATCCCACCATTTCGATTATATTAAACAACTTTTTTTAAAAGTTTAATCCTTAACTCACCATTATAAAATGGTGAATTTTAACTTAACATTTTCTCCGAACACCTTATAGTCAAATTGTGAAAGTTAATTCACAAAGGGGTTCATTATAAATTCAAACAACAAATGCTTATATATAAGCTAAACACAAATAATAAATAATCGACAAATGGCAATCAATGCTCCTAATTTAATCGAGTACAACTGATCAAACAATAGTGAAAATAAATATGATCACATTCAAACAAACACACTCTATGACTATATAAAGTTTTGAAAATTATTCCTTTATATATATAAAATATAATCATAGGCAAAATACTTCATTTGCAAAATTTAAAAAAAAATCAATATCATGTCCATTAGTCATGTTCAAATGTTTAGAAACCCCTATCGACACCATGGCATCCCACGTCTTGACTAGAATTCATAAACAACTAAATTGGCCAATTAACACAATAAATTTTTATAATAATAACAAATACGCTCTCCTATATATAATACTCTCAAACTCATTCTAGGATATTACTAACCCTATCTCTAATAAGCCATACCCTATCAAAGACAAGGTTCTCACTTAACCTTTGGCTCTGATATCAACGACTGGCCTTTTTGACCATCAAAAGTCGACACCATAAATGACTACCGTATTCAAATGTCGAACATCAATCGTCAGAAGGGTAGATTGTTAGGGTAAAATAAAAAGAAAAGAACACAGAGCAGGAAAACGTAATCTTACAGCCGAATTGACAATATATAATATAACAAGGATAGTAAAAACTATCACTCCAAAAATATAGAGTATATCAGAGTTAAAAACAAACCTTATCAACTGGACAGTTATAAAATCATGCCCTTACAATTGCTGATATGGATACTATATAATACAGCAGAAAATAAAACACTACAATAGGTGAACCTCCAACTCCTCTCCAAGATCTCCATAACACCAAAGCCAACCTAGGAAAGTACTTGGTCTGACCTCAGCATTATAATAAAATAACACCCGGGTCATTCTAGAAATACCAGCGTGAGAAAACTCAAATTATACGGAACATATAAAAGTTCCACAAGACCACACAGCTAACGTGGAATGGGTTTTTACCTCATAAGAATAACATCCATACAGGAAAGAGTAGAAATAACAACATTAAACAAATCCAAATAAGAATGGCATAAATAGTATTAAAAACTAGACTTGAAAGAATGAAAATAATTCGAGCAAAATCCAAACGGGGCAAAATGGATAAAACAGATAACAGTTCAAACTTGGTAGAATGGACAAAACCAATAATTAAACACCGTGAAGAGTGGTTGACTCTTCCCATAGCAATTAAAGAAAAACAGATTCAAAGGTTCGAGTCAAATAAAGAAAGGAAAATTTCCAAAAATAAATAGGAGGGTGCACTCCCTTGAAGTATACCTCTAGTGATATACTTCTGAGAAGCTCATTTACTCTAGGAAACTTCTCAGAACCCTCCAAGCCGGACCTCATCAAACCTTACCGAGTATCCGAATATTTCACATCTAATAGCGCTACCGAATCCAATCTAGATGAGATGTGAAAGTATCCTAATGGGAGCAACCCCACATAGCTTGGCCTCCTCTCGCGCTTTGGATTTAGTCATTTTTGGGCAAAGGATATCAAAGCTCAAAGAGCAGCAAATCATATTTAAGGTGACGATACACCATAAAGAAAGCTGTATCCGATAATTAATTATCAACTATTAGGGATAATTAAAATGATCCTATATGGAAATTAAATATCATATATTTAACACTACTCGTCGATTCCAAACAAGTGTTATCTCTTGGTTGAAAATGAAGCTAGGCAAGTTGAGGTAGTGTTACCTCTAGGCATTACCTTGATGGTATTTTTAACCTTCAAGATAGAAACAAGTCCAAGCCCCAACATTTAGCGTTAAAAGTATGACTAAATCCTTTTCATGCAAGCGATATCGATTACAGAACTTCCATAATCGAAATCGAACTTTATTTTTAAAAATTGAACTTGTGCTTGATTTCCATTTTTCAATATTGGTAAAAACACTTTGGAAATACTATTTAAAAATATTCTTTTTAATAACAGACTTATAATACTAAGTGTATTAAAGCAAGAGTCAAAAACAAATATCATTAAAACATTATTTATTATAAACCGAAAATAATTTACACTTACCTTTATTTATAGATAATTCCTTTTAAAGGATTTTCTCATTTATAAACCATTATTTGTAAATTTAAAACAATATTAATTATCCTGAAAGATAACTAATCACATTTATAATCTCTTTTAAATAAGCAAATCAATTATTTTTGATAAAATAGTTCATTATTTCAAAAACACTTTTATATCATCAGAAAATTAACTTTAAATTCTTTATTAAATCAGTTTATTAACTTTAAACCACTAAATCAGTTAATTAACTTTAAAACACTTTCATTATATAAGTTAATTTACTTTAATCACTTTTATTAAACCAATTAATTAATTTTAAATATCATTACTTAAAAAGATTTATTAAATTAAAATAATCATTAATTAAAATGAATAATTAATCTTAAACATCATTAAATAAAAATATTAATAAATTTTAAATACTATTAATTAATGACATTTAATTAAGTTAAATAATCATAAATTAATTGGATTAATCAAACTCAAACACCATTAGATAAAATGATAAATTAAAACATCATTTGTTAAAATGATTAATTAACTATAAAACATTATTAATTGAAGTGGTTAACTAAATTTCAAATATCACTAGTTAAAACAATTAATTAAATTTAAAACAATCATTAACTAAATGATTAATTAAAGTTTAAAATCATTAATTGAAATGATTTAATTAAATTCAAATCTCATTAGTCAAATAGATTAATAAATTTCAAAACATCATTAACTAAAGTAATTAATCAGTTCCAAAATCATTAGTTAACATGATTAGTTAATTTTAAACGTCATTAGTTAAAACAGTTAATTAATTAAAATGGTTAGTTAATTTAAAATACCATTAACTATTATGATTAATGAATTTTAAAATTCTATTTAATGAAAACACAAGTTCAAGTTCAAAACACACACTATAGAGTTTTGAGGATGAAAGTCCATAAATGACAGTACATAGAAAATAACTGTAACGACATTTAAACAATTTAAATGGAATATCAAGAATTATTTCAATTAAATATCAATATAACATCATAAGGATGCAAATAAATAATTATTGGCGAGAAACCTCTCAGGGTCTCTCTACAAATTCTTCCTGCAAAACAATGGTTAAGGACATTATATATAATCATATGTGTTCATAACAATCAAGTTAATATATCATCCATTTTTCAAACGGAAATTCAACCAAATTGTCACGTCCCGGCTTTCTATGCCCAGAAAGACGTATCGTGAATTAAGAAAGAAAGGGATAGAAAAGAGAAAAGAAAGAAAAGAAGAAAGAACAACAACATCAGAAACTCACAGCGGAACGAATGAAATATAATATATCATATAAAATATTACATAGTATCATATACATCAGAGTTACACAACTTATACATCTTATATTAGACAGTTATAAACATCTGTCTAATTCATACAACTCAAGTATCACAGATACAGACACAACATATACACAGCGGAATCATCATATATCTACACGGTGAAGCCTCCTGCTCCAAATCTCCTCCAGAATTTTTCAAAGCTAACCTGAATCCCTCGACTACTCAATACAATATTGAGTACCCAAGAGTTTAATAAAACAGAAAATAAACACTTGGGTCAGACATGGGTCTGGTGTGAGTAAACGGTTAGATTTCTTAACTTTGAAAACTTTTGAAAACAAAAGTATCACGTAAGACTCCCCACAAATAAACATGGGTAAGTTTTTACCTTACGCTAACTAAAACGTTTGATAGGAAATCTGATTGTATTATAATAGGGTCTAGGGTTTTCAAGTAAAATACAGAAATAGCTGAAATGCTTACATCTCACATTCCAACATAGTTGGGCACAACTAATACGTACGGCACTTATTGGAGTTTGGATTCCATACAATGGCAGGGCTACTGGGGTACCGCCCGTCACAGTACGTGGCCTAGATCACCGTACCGAGGAGTACTCCCGCTCCCCTGCAACACAAAGCCGGAACCATCCCTTACTGGATAATCCCGAACAAGACAATCCCGTAGTTGGCGCGACCAACCACACACTAAGCCGAATAAAAGAAAAGGGACCTCTAGACAGGGATCTATCTTGCTCTCAGTGGGTGCTACCCACGAAGCCTTGCTGCACCTCCCCTGTTTTAGCCATTCCCGGTTGATGAGGCTTGAGGTTACGATTACCTTTAATCAGAACATATTACTTAGAATGCTCATCGTCCGCCTGACGATGTGCTGAAAGCATTCAATCCATACAAGTTCGTTCCGGGTTCGAACGAAACCGAAGGCATTATCTCGTTACACTCGTTTTGGAATCACCCTCAGAGTTAACGACAATAACCCTTGCATTCTAAATCTTCATCTTCACTTGAGATTCACGACCTATCGTTAATTTGGATCGATGTGGTATTCGGGTCTCCAGACCTGGAAATCCGGTATACGGAAACCCGATCCCGGTCTCATCGAAATCCAAAGCGTATCTTTTAAGGCCAAGTTGTTTTAAAGTTTAAAACAATTTAATTCAATATCTTTATACACAAAGAAAGATAATTTACAACAGATAATCAACATTATCAGATAATCCATACAATTCAACTAACATCCATATCACACAGCATATATCTCATCAGAGATATCAATCAATGTCAAGTATCCAATACTATCACTCATTCATAAGTAATGATTTACACTATCTCTAATTAATTTAAAGTGAATTAAATTAATTACTTTATTTTATAAATCCTTCTTACTTAACCATTAATTAATTACAATTTAATTAATAAATTATCCTCTAATTACCTTTTTCAATTAATCATCTTGATTAATTATCTTTTAATTACATCCAAGTAATTTATTCTCAATTAATTACTCAAATTAATTAACCTTAACTACTTATAATAATTAACCTTTAATTACTTCATTAATTAATTAACTATAATTAATTAAATTAATCAACTATAATTAATTACATTAATCCTTAATTAATTACATTAATTAATCACTTCAATTATTAATTATTACTTAATTAATCAATCTTAGTTACATCATTAATTATATTAATTTATGATCCTTAATTACAACTTAATTATTAATTACTCAATTAAATTAATTACATTAAGTAATTAATCTTTAATTAAACAACATTTATTAATCACCTTGATTAATCTTTAATCAGTAATTAACTACCCTTAATTACTTTAATTACTTCCTTAATTAATTTCTTAATTAATCCCTTGATTAATTATTCAAAGTAATTAACTCAAATTACTTTTATTAATAAAATCATTATTCAACTAATTACTTCCAGTAATTATCATATTATTTACTTCCCTAAACAATCTTACCTTAATAATTACATTAAGTAATTATTATTAAACCATCTCTTGATTATCCTAAATTAACTAAACTAAATTAATTAACTCTTAATTAATTATAATCTTTAATTATTTATTTACTATTACTTAATTAATAATTAAAATAATTAATTACCCTTTATAAATATTATAAAAATCTTAATTATCTTTAACAATTCATTTACCTTTGTTAATTACTAATTTACATTATTAAACTTTAATCTTTAATTAATATTAATTATATTTATAAAATGATTAAGTTTTAAAACATTTTATTTAAATTTTTAACACTTACATTTAATCAACATTCCCTTAAATAAAGTTTAAGAACATTTTTAAAGAGGTTTAGAAAGTTTAAAACAGAGAACTATCTTTAAAAATTCCAAACTGTAATTATTTTATAAAACTTTAATACGAGCCTAACTCTTCCTCTCCTGATCCTTGCTTCGGGTCTAAACCACGTTCTACTCGAGATCGCTTCGAGTCTCCCCCTCAACTTCTTCTTCCTCCCCTAGTTTCTTTTATAAACTAAAACTTCTAATCTACACTACACGCACACGAGAGAAACTTCGAGTCTGGCCATCTAATTCCTGAGAGCTCCTTCGAGTCGCCCACGTATCCATCTCCCCTGACACACACCTCACCGTTGTGCACGTGCACGGCGATTCCAGCCAACTCCGACGAACTCACTCATCTCCGGCAAATCGTAAATCAACTCGCCATTCAACTTCGAACATCAAATTGCAAATATCTAGCCTAAATCGAAAACGAGACATCAATGCGAACAGCAGTTCGACATCACCTGGGACGAACATCTCGCCACCACGCCTCCGACCATCGTTTCATCTGAAACTTCGACCATAACCTTCCAAACCCTTCACGCATCCATCCCCATCACACCCATGAAGCTCGATCTATCATAGATGCTTCAGACATCACGATTCCAACCACGACATTCAAAAAGCCTAAACCCTACTTCGTCTAATCGCCACTGCCAAAGAGGATGATAAAATCATCAGGCATTTTTCTCGACATCACTGACCACCAACCCAACTCCGATCAAAACCTCGAGTACCAATTGTCCTTCGATCGTCAGAAAACTCTCAGAACCCATTTTCTGGTTAACTTAGGATTTCTTACTCGATACAATATTAAAAATCAGGATTTCCTTTTTAAAAATCATATTTTCTTGAGCCTATTCAAATTATATAATTGAATCAGTAAATTTTCACACTTGATTTTAACATATTATTCAAGGGATCCTGTATTTTCTTGATCCCAGCAAATTTAACTGAATAATGATACTTGAAAGTATATTAAAATTAAAGTCTGGTAAAATTTAAACATATTTTGTTTAAAAATTAAATCTTAAAAAGAAATAGAAGAAGAATAATTAAATTTTCCAATTGTTTCTTCCCTGTAAACTTTAAACAGAGCAAAAGTTTCTATCTAAAGACATGTACACATTTATTTACATAATCTATAAACATGCAAACATATTTACATTCATACAAATACTTTAAATAGATAGTCATAAGATATCATGGTAGATCTAAGGTTTATTTTGCTTACTGGAACATTTGAACAGAGCAGATTTTATACATATACAGGTATATTCTCATAAGATCATAGTAATTCATATATAACTAGATAAGATCAATCATTCAAACTACTTTTCCTATAAAACTGTCACATGCAATAAAACAAACAACCATATTACTGATTTTCAAACATTTTGTTTACTCACCTTTATAAAGATGACAGAGCCTATTTTTGAAAACTGCATTTGAAAAGCCTTTGAATGCTTTTAAACCGAGATCCCCTTTTGATCTTTAAAACTTTTAAACTTGAATACTTTCTGAAGAAACTTGCATGCATGCTTTGATTTCCAGATTTACTTGTTTTTGATTTCAGACAGAATAAAATGTACTAGCTTTTTAGTCTCTGGTTTGAAGAAGTTCATTTACAGGTTTTGAAGAAGGGATTTGCAGGTTTGAAGAATTGCAGATTTGAAGAATGAGTTACAGGTTATCATTTGATTTTGGAAAATGAATTACATATCTTTGTTTTGAGATTGAGGAATTTGATTACTAATTTGTTTATGAGGATTTAGTTTGAGGAATACTTCAGATTTTTGGTTTCTGAGAATAGGCTGAAATTTCTTATCTTTGAATTGAAGAAAAATAGGGAAAGAAAATGAGATGAGAGGTAACTGTTTATATAAGTTAATATGTAGTTTATTAAAAATAAAAATAAAAGAAAACTAAAATTTAAAAACTTGCCATTTGTCATTTAGAGTTGTTAATAAATTTACACTTGTTATGTAGGTGTCTTTATAGATTTACACATGTCATTTAAGTAACACTTATTCATTTTAAATGTAAATAAAGCCTTTTCTTAATTTATAAATTACAATTACTTATCTAAAATAATCATTTTATTAACTTATAAAAGATAAAATTCACCAATTAAATATTTATTTAATTAGATTATTAAATCAATTCGAATATTTATTATCAAAAATTATCAAATCAATTTAATTATTTAAACAGATTATTAAATTGATATTGCCCCAAATTTCCGGGATATTACATTCCTCCCCCCTTAAAATAATTTCGTCCCCGAAATTTAAGACAAAGGTAATTTAATAATCCATTTAAATCACAATCATATATTATCTTCCATATGCTAACAACCATAGCAACCAATTCACACAAATCAAACAATTCTAATTATTCAGAAAAAATCCTGGATATAATTTCCTCGAGTTTCCCCAAGTATATATATATACCGGGATACTCGCTCTACAAACAATCTAAACAATCAATACTACTAAACTATAAAGCTCCTACTCATCTATATCTACAGAACTAAACAGAATATCAGACTACAGACGAGTCTGACTCAACTACCAAACTTCCCAAAACTGCAGATTCTAAAACCAGAGATAGATCAAATACGTACTTCCTCAGAGATACGTAAAACACAATGAATTCCAATTATCCAAACTGACAATTCAATTCAGAAGTCCAAATACTTATCCAAATCAGAACACAGAAGAAATCCAAAACACAACTCTACTTCACAACTATCAGTAGATTCCAAACTTACTTCTCCCATCCAGAGATACACTCCAAACTGCTTTCGCTGCACCACTCTGATCTGAAGTAGAACACAAGCACAGACTGGACAATTCACTCCAGAAATAAGGTTTACTGATCCATAAAGAAAACTCAGATATTCCAGCAAAACTTGAGCTGCTTCACCAAACTCTATCTCTAGGAAAACATCCTTCAACTAGACTGAACCACTGGTATCACTCATGGAATCCAGTCGATAAGAAAACTCAACCTTCAGATGCGGACAACTCCTGACTTCCCTGAAGACATCTAGAAAAATTCTGACAACCCAAGAGAACACTCAGACAATCGCAAGTCACTTTTGCGATCAACCCATCCTAATTCCAAACAGACTGTTCTCTCTTTACCAATCAGAACAGCTTACACTTATTTATCCAATTTATCGAAGAAATGGATCCACTCTACTGCTTCTGAACTTCACTTCCAGAAAAACTGCTCATCCAGAAAACTTCCTGCCATCACAAAGCACTCCGAGTAGCACTGCTGACACTGATGCTCCTATCCAAAGCTCTTCGAGAAACTCGAACTCCAAACCAAAGCAGAAACACCATGCTGAACTCAGCGACAACACCGAAACAGACACACTTCCTTAATCTTGTTCCAAAGAAAACATCTTCAGGAACATCCATAGTCACTGCATCTCATCATACAGCTACTATTACCTGAGGTATCAAGGTACCATCACTCACTTCTGCCTCATCGACAGATCCAACTCTACTCATCCACACTTCAAAGATAAACTCCGAACCATTACAGTTTCCTTCGGAGATCGATGAAATCCTTCACCACAGCAAAGCTTACTCGAGACGGTATTGGGTTTACAGTCTCGATATATACTTCCAACCTCAAACATTCAAACTCCAACTATTGGTAATTGTGTTACACACACTACCACCTTATCTACCTTTATAACTTATATTGGAAAACCCGAACAGGTAACCCAATAAATAGGTAGAAATACATAAATATATATATTTAAAATGATATATATTTTTTTATATAGAAATTATTTCTGGGTAAAATTATTTCATCTACCTCTTTAAAACAATATTGTGTCTGTTGGCCTGGTTCAAGTGTTTAGAGATCCCTATCAATAACGTTAGCTACTCGTATTGACCAGAATCCATATACCACTCAACCGATCAATTAACACAATATAAAACCATTTTTATATAACTAACAATTACGCACTCTCAAGATAGACACCACTTCAGAGCCTAGGTATTCACTCAACCTACTGCTCTGATACCAACTGTCACGGGCCGAGCCAGTGGCGACTGGTAGGCTTTGCAACCATCCCAGACCCACCGTGGCAAACAGTGATACCTCGAATTTGCTTTTACGGCCAGCCTCTCGACTCGCAACCAACCCCTCAATGGGACATGTAGGGGTAAGAGTCTCCCGTTCGCCACCAAACCGCGAAGCGAGAACCCCCTATCATGCTGTAATGTAGCAAACCCGATCCCGGTCTCATCGAAATCCAAAGCGTATCTTTTAAGGCCAAGTTGTTTTAAAGTTTAAAACAATTTAATTCAATATCTTTATACACAAAGAAAGATAATTTACAACAGATAATCAACATTATCAGATAATCCATACAATTCAACTAACATCCATATCACACAGCATATATCTCATCAGAGATATCAATCAATGTCAAGTATCCAATACTATCACTCATTCATAAGTAATGATTTACACTATCTCTAATTAATTTAAAGTGAATTAAATTAATTACTTTATTTTATAAATCCTTCTTACTTAACCATTAATTAATTACAATTTAATTAATAAATTATCCTCTAATTACCTTTTTCAATTAATCATCTTGATTAATTATCTTTTAATTACATCCAAGTAATTTATTCTCAATTAATTACTCAAATTAATTAACCTTAACTACTTATAATAATTAACCTTTAATTACTTCATTAATTAATTAACTATAATTAATTAAATTAATCAACTATAATTAATTACATTAATCCTTAATTAATTACATTAATTAATCACTTCAATTATTAATTATTACTTAATTAATCAATCTTAGTTACATCATTAATTATATTAATTTATGATCCTTAATTACAACTTAATTATTAATTACTCAATTAAATTAATTACATTAAGTAATTAATCTTTAATTAAACAACATTTATTAATCACCTTGATTAATCTTTAATCAGTAATTAACTACCCTTAATTACTTTAATTACTTCCTTAATTAATTTCTTAATTAATCCCTTGATTAATTATTCAAAGTAATTAACTCAAATTACTTTTATTAATAAAATCATTATTCAACTAATTACTTCCAGTAATTATCATATTATTTACTTCCCTAAATAATCTTACCTTAATAATTACATTAAGTAATTATTATTAAACCATCTCTTGATTATCCTAAATTAACTAAACTAAATTAATTAACTCTTAATTAATTATAATCTTTAATTATTTATTTACTATTACTTAATTAATAATTAAAATAATTAATTACCCTTTATAAATATTATAAAAATCTTAATTATCTTTAACAATTCATTTACCTTTGTTAATTACTAATTTACATTATTAAACTTTAATCTTTAATTAATATTAATTATATTTATAAAATGATTAAGTTTTAAAACATTTTATTTAAATTTTTAACACTTACATTTAATCAACATTCCCTTAAATAAAGTTTAAGAACATTTTTAAAGAGGTTTAGAAAGTTTAAAACAGAGAACTATCTTTAAAAATTCCAAACTGTAATTATTTTATAAAACTTTAATACGAGCCTAACTCTTCCTCTCCTGATCCTTGCTTCGGGTCTAAACCACGTTCTACTCGAGATCGCTTCGAGTCTCCCCCTCAACTTCTTCTTCCTCCCCTAGTTTCTTTTATAAACTAAAACTTCTAATCTACACTACACGCACACGAGAGAAACTTCGAGTCTGGCCATCTAATTCCTGAGAGCTCCTTCGAGTCGCCCACGTATCCATCTCCCCTGACACACACCTCACCGTTGTGCACGTGCACGGCGATTCCAGCCAACTCCGACGAACTCACTCATCTCCGGCAAATCGTAAATCAACTCGCCATTCAACTTCGAACATCAAATTGCAAATATCTAGCCTAAATCGAAAACGAGACATCAATGCGAACAGCAGTTCGACATCACCTGGGACGAACATCTCGCCACCACGCCTCCGACCATCGTTTCATCTGAAACTTCGACCATAACCTTCCAAACCCTTCACGCATCCATCCCCATCACACCCATGAAGCTCGATCTATCATAGATGCTTCAGACATCACGATTCCAACCACGACATTCAAAAAGCCTAAACCCTACTTCGTCTAATCGCCACTGCCAAAGAGGATGATAAAATCATCAGGCATTTTTCTCGACATCACTGACCACCAACCCAACTCCGATCAAAACCTCGAGTACCAATTGTCCTTCGATCGTAAGAAAACTCTCAGAACCCATTTTCTGGTTAACTTAGGATTTCTTACTCGATACAATATTAAAAATCAGGATTTCCTTTTTAAAAATCATATTTTCTTGAGCCTATTCAAATTATATAATTGAATCAGTAAATTTTCACACTTGATTTTAACATATTATTCAAGGGATCCTGTATTTTCTTGATCCCAGCAAATTTAACTGAATAATGATACTTGAAAGTATATTAAAATTAAAGTCTGGTAAAATTTAAACATATTTTGTTTAAAAATTAAATCTTAAAAAGAAATAGAAGAAGAATAATTAAATTTTCCAATTGTTTCTTCCCTGTAAACTTTAAACAGAGCAAAAGTTTCTATCTAAAGACATGTACACATTTATTTACATAATCTATAAACATGCAAACATATTTACATTCATACAAATACTTTAAATAGATAGTCATAAGATATCATGGTAGATCTAAGGTTTATTTTGCTTACTGGAACATTTGAACAGAGCAGATTTTATACATATACAGGTATATTCTCATAAGATCATAGTAATTCATATATAACTAGATAAGATCAATCATTCAAACTACTTTTCCTATAAAACTGTCACATGCAATAAAACAAACAACCATATTACTGATTTTCAAACATTTTGTTTACTCACCTTTATAAAGATGACAGAGCCTATTTTTGAAAACTGCATTTGAAAAGCCTTTGAATGCTTTTAAACCGAGATCCCCTTTTGATCTTTAAAACTTTTAAACTTGAATACTTTCTGAAGAAACTTGCATGCATGCTTTGATTTCCAGATTTACTTGTTTTTGATTTCAGACAGAATAAAATGTACTAGCTTTTTAGTCTCTGGTTTGAAGAAGTTCATTTACAGGTTTTGAAGAAGGGATTTGCAGGTTTGAAGAATTGCAGATTTGAAGAATGAGTTACAGGTTATCATTTGATTTTGGAAAATGAATTACATATCTTTGTTTTGAGATTGAGGAATTTGATTACTAATTTGTTTATGAGGATTTAGTTTGAGGAATACTTCAGATTTTTGGTTTCTGAGAATAGGCTGAAATTTCTTATCTTTGAATTGAAGAAAAATAGGGAAAGAAAATGAGATGAGAGGTAACTGTTTATATAAGTTAATATGTAGTTTATTAAAAATAAAAATAAAAGAAAACTAAAATTTAAAAACTTGCCATTTGTCATTTAGAGTTGTTAATAAATTTACACTTGTTATGTAGGTGTCTTTATAGATTTACACATGTCATTTAAGTAACACTTATTCATTTTAAATGTAAATAAAGCCTTTTCTTAATTTATAAATTACAATTACTTATCTAAAATAATCATTTTATTAACTTATAAAAGATAAAATTCACCAATTAAATATTTATTTAATTAGATTATTAAATCAATTCGAATATTTATTATCAAAAATTATCAAATCAATTTAATTATTTAAACAGATTATTAAATTGATATTGCCCCAAATTTCCGGGATATTACACAAACAATCAATCAAACAATTTAACTAACAACCAAGTAATCAATAATAGTTTATAGCATCATAGATATGAAATATAGTAAATTTGAATGTGAGTTAAATTCACATTGATTCCAATTTTCCCCGAAGCATTCCGGTTTGAACTAAAACTGAACGGGTGTTCAATTTTAGCCAAAAATTCCACCAGCTCTAAAATCCTCCAAACCAACTCCATTGCGAAGATAATGTCCATATGAGTGCAACACAACAAACGACGTTTGAATCAGACCTCGTACGCAAAAGTTATTCAATAAATAAGTTATCGAATTTTAAATAATATAATTAAATAGTTAACTGTATCATTAACCAAACTAATTGCCCCTAAAATCCTTCTTCCACCATTCCCTAATTACTCTTTCCACCTGCACAATGATACGCGCATAACCCATCACCGCAAATCTTCCAATGACCATAGAATTGACTCTTGTTTTTGCCAACGTATCTGTCTTCACGAGAGCTAGCTCCTCATCACCATCGCTTCACCCCCACATAGCCTAATAAAAATTTGACCTGACATAGCCATAGGTGCTATTTTCCACCACGAACGCGAATCCAAGCTCCGATTAGCTTCTCGCCCCTTCAATCTCCAACCTACCCTAACCCTAGTTCGCTGCCCAAAAACCGACCCCACCCAAGCATGATCGAACCCGATAAAGCCTACCTAGAATTTAAGCTAACTTAGATACGAGTTCAATAAATCAAGACTCGCGATTTTTAGTGGAGTATACGATTTTATTTTGATTTTTGAAATGGTGAAAACTCTCATTTGGTTATAGGCTGCATTTAAATAGAGAAGGGAAGTATGGACTTGAACACATAGGTATGGGCACGTGTATGTGGTAGAATGATGGAGTATGGGGTAGGATATATAAGAGTATGGTGAATAAGATATGATATATATTATCTTATTTGATAATATTCGACAACACGTACCCAAAAATTTCGAACTCCAATTGGGGCATGCCGACTGGCGTTCTATACTAAATACCTTCATTTTGGACTCAATGGAACTATTTTCGAGACCTAATTCCAAGGTATATGGAAGTTAGCTTTTTAAATCAAATTATATTTAAAATTAATCACTATGCGTTTCGAGTTCGCACGACCAAATGGTATGTCCAATCATTGCGAAACTCGATGGCATTCAACAATTTATTATTCCAGATCTAATGGCACTAGTTTCGTCAAAATTCGAGGCAGTGCCCCGAAATGATAAATTCACATATTTAAATACCATTTTATATTTTCGAACAAATTATCGATGTTTATCCAATCTATTTATTTTTGTACATAAATTTTGAATTCATCAATATTACTTATTAATTAAAAGAAGTTAAATATAATTATTAAATCCATTTAAATAATATTTAGTTTACAATTCAAATATTTAAAATGATCACTATATTTGAATTCAATTTACTAAATTCCAAAATCCGATTATTTAATTATTTAATATTAATTAAACATTTAAAATTAAATGATCAAAATTCTAGGTTGTTACAAAAGACTTCATTATTAAAGAGGTCATTTATGATGAATATCCCACTCCCCATCACCAAGAGAAATGGATTAAGGCCAAAGATCTTTTTATTAATGAGCTTCGAATCAAAGAAATTTTATAGAGCTAGAAAGCTCTTAATATATGGACTCTCCTTGGTGGCACTAACTCCAAATTCATTCTGTAACAAATACGAATATTAATAAGTTTGCTACATATAAAATTAAAAAGAAGGACGGCCGCTGGACTTCTTCTTAAACCGAAATAGAATTTGTCATCTTCAAGCATTTTCCTGACCTTCTTGGAAAATAAACCGCTAATCATATAGAACAGAACATACTTAGATATGTCCCTCACTTTGTAGAATCCTTTTAATACCTCTCCTTTTCCGATGTTCCCTACGCTGAGGAGATTACATATATTGTCTTTAGCCTAAGGAAAGACAGTGTTGCTAGATCAGATGGGTTTAACGGCTGCTTGCACCAAACTTGTTGGGATAATATTCATCTTAACCTTATCCATGCCTGAAGAAACCAGGCCAATAAGCATTGGGTGAAATGGGTAGATTTTAAAAAAATATTCTCTATTTGGATCACAGTGGGCCTTTGAAGTCTAATGTGTGTTACTTGATCCAATCTAATTAATTAGATAAAATCTAATTTTATTAGATTTTCTTAATTATTAATGATTTAATTAAAGTTTAGTTGTATAATGTTTCAGAGTATATCACTATATACTGATATGTGCATATTGTGCATGTGCAACATAATAATTTGTACGTAGTTAAAGCATACATATACATAGATAGAGTTAGGGCTATTCTCTAGAGGCAATTATGTAATTTGTAACATATATCTAATTTTTGGACCAATCTTGTTCATAATAAAGGTATTTGATTTCTATTATATACTTAGTTATATATTGATATGATTAATTATTTAAAGTACATTAATAAGAAAATCCTGAAATGTTAGGTGATTGTAGTTCAAATAGTTGCATTTATGAGTAATTAATCACACAATAAAGTATCTTTTTATTTTAAATATTCCAGGTTAAGATATTCCGAGAAAGGATATCGATATATCCGTTGAGACCAAAGTGCATAACGCTCTCTAAATGTTGGGTAGCGTATTATTCATGACTATTGGAGGCACCAAGGGGTCATGTACTGGTAGTTATTAGATAACTATGCAATGACTCGCTCGAGAGTTTCCAATTGGTTAATAACTTGGTCAAATATGAAATCTTATGGCGACGATGTTACACAGTTCCCTTGACTTGAGAAAACTGTGGAACTTCAATATGAATACTCCACTTTGATTATAGTTCAATCATTGCATGAGATCCATTAAGCGACTATAATTGGGTCTGAGTTGAAGCATTAGATGTGAAACACTATTCGACGGAGAATTTGTCTCCTTAATTATATGAAGTCGGTATAATAGTCAACTGCAGTCAACTCAAAGTCAAAATCTTTGACCAGAGTAGTACGGTTAACAAAAAATGTTATTATTGAACTAATGACTTTTTAAGGTCTAAATGAGTTAAATAAGGATGATATTGGAATTTGACTAAAAACCAAATTGCATAAATGCTAAAGTGATATAGTGTTAACGAAGAGAATGTATGTAAATAATTGTTACTAAATGGTACAACTTAAGAGATCATACAATATGATTATACTTAAAAGGTCTATATACAACGAATTTGGCTAAACCATCACACCACTAGCTAAGGTAACGTGTGAATATTGATATTTGAATTGCTCAAAATTAATCGCTGACATAATTCACATATCTGAATTACACGACTGTATTTGTGAATTATTCGAAAAAATGCATAATTTAATTAATTTATAAAATGTTGTAAATTAATTAAATTAATTAATATATAAAATGTTGTAAGTTAATTAAATTAATTAATATTTGAGAAATATTGATTATTTTCTAGTTTATTTTATGTTTTCGTGTTGTTAGTACTTATTTTGTATGTATATATAAAAGTTATATATGCTGGTATCAATATATAATATAGGTATATAATTAAATGGGTTTAAATATTGTTAGTTGGTTAGTTAACATGCTTTTGGAAATAATTGTCCGTATGATGGAATGATGTGCCCTGCCATGCTACATACACAGAGAGAGAAAGGGACAAATGAGATTTGATTGAAAATTAATTAAGAATTAAAAGTGGAATTTCTAAAGTGAGAATAGGAAATAAGGTTTTTATTCTCTCATTAAAGCAAATCATCTCATTCATTTTCTTACTTAAGTGGTTTTCTCTTCCTCTTTTCTCTCTTGCCACGGCAGAAATTACCTCCTCCATTTTCTAAAACCACAACTCCAAAAAAAATGAAAAACATCAAACAAAATAAAAAAAAATAAGTGGACCACCCTTCTCTTGTAGAATTGGGCGTGGATCTACGCGAGATCCGAGGAGAAATCTCAAACCAAGATGTTACAATGGGCAAGAACTTTAAGGTACAATTATTCTATTATATTTGGACTTTTATATGTGTATTATCACCATTAATACATATATTGTAAGGCTAATTCTATTTAACTCGTAATTGTAACGACCTAGAATTTCAGTCATTCGAAATTGAAATATTTAATTGATTTTAAATATTCACAAGTTAAATTTATAAGTTGAATAACGTATATTTCAAATATAATAATTTATTTGGATAATTAAATTGTTAATTTAATATTTGAAATTGTAGAAATTATTGGATTTTGAATTTAATGTGAATGAGAATGAAATATAAAGTTGAATTTAATTCTACTTGAATTAGAATGATGTTAATAAACTTTTAGAATTGATTTAAAAGTGAATAAATATAAATTGAAAATTTATTGATTTAATTAACGTGTAAAAATAGTCATTTTTGACACTATGTCGAATTTCGACAAAACCAGTTTCATTAGATCCATAATAGTGAGTTATTATAGGATTCCAAATTTTGTGTCAATCAGACATACGGTTTGGTCATGCGAAGCTGAAACGCGTAGAAATTTATTTAAGTAAATTTAATTAAAATAATTCGATTCAAAAACCTATCTTCCAAATATGATGGAATTGGCCTTCGATATATATTCCATTGTGTTCGGAATAGGGGTAAAACATTATAAACGCTTGGCGACATGCTTCGTTTGGAGTTCGAAAATTTTTCAGGTGAACAGTGATTTATATTGCCTATAAATAGATGACCATTCTCTCAAAACCCTAGCCCTAGAATAGCCTAGCCGCCACTATGAAACTAACGGCCGAAAATCACCATCATTCTTCCTCGATTTTCTTCCAATCCATGCATTCCAAAAACTTCCAACCGCAAAGTTATAGAGCTCGATGAGCTATATAAATCGAACGACTACGATCGAGAATGGAACGATGGATAGGCGGCGATTTGCGTTGGAAGTCGCACCATTCGTGCATGCTTTTCTAAGGATGGGGAGGACCAAGTTCAACGTAGCTCCAGCCAGTGATGGAGCTTGCATAGGCGATGAACGGGCAAATCCATACCCTTTGAATCGACAATAATCCACACATGTTCGACCCAAAATGCACAGACCGACGGAAAGTCAAGAGAAAGAAAAGAAGAGAGAAGAAGAGAAGAGAAGAAAGAGAGAAGAAAGAACCAACCAAAACAATACAGAATCTCACATCGCAGCGGAAAACATATAATATCATATCAATGATCTTTACAAAACAAAAACTGTATATACATACATCAATCAGAGTTCAACAATCAAACAATAGTTATCAGCCTGAACAGTTATAATAACCCGTTCTCACAATTGCTGATAATATACAACAACTAAGCAATAATGCAGCGGATAATCAAACAAAACATGTACGAGTATACGAGAATGAAGATGTCTAGCTCTCCTGCTGAAGCTCCAAAAGCACCAAGTCTAAACCTGTAAATATACTCGGTCTCACCCGAGCATTGAAAGGGAAGAACGCCTGGATCAGTCTGGTAAATCAGCGTGAGAAACACACTCAACTGAATTATTAATTACCAAACTTTTCTTTTATCAAAACAAAAGTATCTCATAAGACAAGTCCACACATAAACACAGACATGTTTTTACCTTACGATAACTAAAACATTTCATATCAAATCATCTTATACTATACTAGTGTCTAGTATATACAAATAATATTAATCATAGTCGAAATGGTTACCCATATAGCATTTCGAGGCTATTCATTACGCCTTTACAAACAAAATCGTAGCTTGTAGTGGGGTTTGCATTTCCATACAAATGACCAAGTGAAGGGACTACCTTCTGGCAGTACATCTCTAGAGGAATGTACCGAGGACCATCACAAAGGATCCTCTACCAACACAAGACCGGCCCACCTCTATAACTAGATGGTGCCGAATATATCATCCTCCGGTCGTTACCGACCTTTACCGAGGGCCCTCATAGCATACAAACCACAATAATCAGATACACGACGTCATAGCATGTAAAGATATATTTAGAAGAGGATGATCATATCCTACTTGGGAATGACCCACTTAGCCCTGCTGTATCTAACCCTGTTTCGGTCATTTCCGATTGATGAGGCCTAAGGTAACGATTACCTTTCACAAATCACAATCACATCACTATGAATGCCACATGGCCATTTCCGTTGACTACTAATTGCCTTCCACAAAAATACAACCCTTGAGCTCGTACGTCTCAAGGAAGGGTGTTAATCTAAGAGAAGTTGGCTTCTCCGATACCAAACAGATGTACGTTTGTAAAACCAATGTACGTAATCTTCAGAAATGCAATGT
This sequence comes from Allium fistulosum, assembly GCA_030737815.1. Lineage (NCBI taxonomy): Eukaryota > Viridiplantae > Streptophyta > Magnoliopsida > Asparagales > Amaryllidaceae > Allium > Allium fistulosum. The sequence goes on along the minus strand of CM060903.1, from coordinate 1,282,023,046 downwards.
CAGACAAACATTCATACAAGTTGTCCAAGAACAGGACAAACCGAAGGCACTTTCCTACCACATCCTGTCGGGAAATCCCTAGGATTAGTAGCGAATAGTCCTTGCATTGGATATTTCATAATGAAGAGACTACTGCTACTGGATGTATATTGGGATTTTAACCCCAAACGATCAACAAGCAGTCCTCCACTATGAAAATCCGGAATATCAATATCATCATAAGCAACCTGCACAATCGTCGCATATACGTTGGTCCGAAGTGGTTTTCGGATAAACCTGATCCCGGTCTCTTCGCACCAACAATGCAAAAGCGTTTCTCAACCTCACACAAAAACCAAGTCTCATAGACTTATCACGTCTCCAACTTTCAACTTGCTATCCTTCGGGCCAAGAAGGAAGCTCGATAGATTGGAGTAATACTCCGCACTACACGAATCAACATCCTCAACACAAACGATAATCAAGCCTACACAGAAGGCTACGTACTAAGTGTACGACTAAATAATTCCCACATCAAGTCGAGGAACTAAAATGGCCAAATTTGATAGTCGGTTATTTAACTATCAAATCAAACAAACAAATATTTAGCACCATACACAATCACTAGGCCCTTTAATTAATCTTTTATTAATTAAATCACTTGCCAAATATTCACTTTGAATACGAGAATCCTTTAAAAAGATATAATCAAAACCATTCAAATTTGGAAAACATTTCCATATACTTATGTAAAAATAAGTAATTCACAATTCTCTTTATTTTCAACACTTAGAAAATATTACATATACTTAAATCAGGATTAAGTATATATTTTATTCTTTAAGGAAAACATTCTCTTTAAACACATTTATTTGGGTCAAAACGAATGTTGCGTAAAACATCGTTACGACAACCCAAAATCAATAGTATAGGGATTCGAAAATAAGATAGATATATAAATCCCAATACTATACAAAAACATTTCCTTTCGAAAATTATTTACTATAACAACAGTGTTATAGTCCATCATTTCCTTACTTCTCAAAAACGTGAAATCTATGGTTTCGATCCTTAACACATTTTAAAACATCCTTAAAACCATTTAACTCCATTTAAAATATCACTTTCCAAAAATATCCATTTTATTCAATATATTATTCATTGTCCAAAATCGTGAATATAGTTCCTTAACAAATTCCCATACTTCTACACATTTAATCTAAAGGATAATTCACTGTCCAAAAACGTGAATTTAATTCCTTTACCAAATTCTAAAATCAATAAAACATATATTTTGAAAATCACTTGAAAATCCTTTTTAATTTGAAAAACATCACTTTAACATTTTTAAATTTCCAAAATAGGCCCAATGCTACAACAGCACTAAATACATCAATCACGGCATCAAAACATCATATATCACATGATAACAGCATATATCACAATATCTGTAAATAAACCAATACTGGTGAGGAATCCAGTTGATCCCTCCAACCTGTCACCTACAATAAATATACATATTAGAATATGTGTACAATGTCCGCTTCGAGGCAGACATGCGTACAAATGGTCATCCGCTCATACACGGGAACGTATAGGATCATATGCTCCAATAGGCAGGAATATATCAAAATACCAATCAATATATATACAATATATCATATATAATCCAAACAATCATCAATCAGCATAAAATAAATTTATTTCTCACTTATATAAAAATATCAGTGAGCCAGAAAGAGTGAGTTGTAGTCACATTGATTCCAATAGCAGTTGCAGTGTTTTATTCCGAATAAAATTAAACAGGCGTTTAATTTTACCCAAAATTTTCACTAGCTCCACTCAACTCCAAACCAGCTCTAAAATGTAGTGCTCGTCAATACGGACCCAATGCAACTTGTTTCGTCAAAAACGGACCTCGTATGACAAAGATATGATGTTTCAAAGTTTATACGATTTAATATACAATTAATTACAATTTCTTTATTTATTTATTTTTAAACCTTTTATCAGGCCGCACGATTGCATCACGAGATCAGGGCCATCGCTCCCATCTTCTTCCCCAGCCAAAAAATCGTGCACGAACAAACCCATACGCCGCCCCTAACCCTAATTAGCGCGGCCCTATCTCTCGACTAGACGTCAATCAACTAGCACCATTTCGAAGCCCATCATCAACTCCATCACCGGCCGAAGCAAGGTTGAACTCGGTTGTGCCGCCATATTGATTTTTGCGTGCAAAGGTCGAACGAACGCGAGCCTATAGCCGACGATCCAACACATTAAATTCGATCACAGCCGTATATTTTTAAAGCTCTCCTCTAGATCTACAACATTGTAGTTGAATGTTTTCGATAATTGTTGGTGGATTTAGAGAGATTAAGAGGAGAAGTTTCGAAAGATATCGGCCATTAAAACGAAGTGGCGGCTAACCCTAGCCGAATTACGGTTTTGGCAAATGATGAAAATTGAGGTCCTTTAATAGAAAATTCTCGCGCACTATTCACCCGAAATTTTTTCAAACTCAAAACGAAGCTTACTGCCTGGCGTTTATAACATTTTACTCCTATTCCGAATGCAATGGAATATATATCGGGAGCCAATTCGATCATATTGGGAAGATAGGTTTTCGAATCGAATTATTTAAATTTAACATTCACTTAAATAGATTTCTACGCATTTTAGCTTGCCTCGGACAAACCGCAAGTCCGATTGACACAAAATTTGAAATCTTACAATAATATAACATTACGGATCCAATGAAACTTGTTTCGTCGAAATCCAAGACTGTTTGAAAAATGGCTATTTTTACTCGTTAATTAAATATTAAAATATTCAATTTCTAAAAATTTACTTTTAAATCAATTTCAAAAGCTCTCTAACATCATTCAAATTCAAATAGAATTAAATTCATCTTTATAAATCATTTTTATTCATATTAAATCAAATATTCAATTATTTACACAATTTCAAATAATTAAATTAACCATTTAATTATCCAATTAAATCCAGATATTTCAAATATAAGCTATTCAACTTATAAAATTTTACTTGGTAATATTTAAATTCAATTAAATGCATGAATTTCAAATGACTGAAATTCTGGGTCGTTACATTCTCCCCTACTTAAAAGAATTTCGTCCTCGAAATTACCAAGTAAGAAAAAGTCACAAAATCCATTAACTTTTCAAAAACAAATCATTCAAATTAGATATCAAATTCATTTAAACATTTTAACTTTTCCAAAATCATTCGTTAAACTTCTTACAAAAACTTTTCTAAGTTTCAAATTCATTCATAGTTATTCTTTTCAAAATATAACTCAAAATCAAAATTTTAGTTATCAAAATTTTTCCTCTCAATTTTCCCAAAATTTTTTTAACGCCTAAATATTTTTGAAAAATTCGCCATAGCCTCCTTTGTACGGTTCGATCGTAGTAGGATCACAACATATATATATATCACAAATATACTTCTCATCTTCGAGGATGAGGCATCCCGTAGGAAAAAAAGTATAAAAGTACGATATGTAATCCGAGATATGTACCTTATATATTATTAGCGAGCATATACGGCTAATATAGTGCGAAAGCGAGTTCCAAATGCGAAGCATATGCCATCCGCACCAACTAAATACTCAATAAACAAATGAGAACCATGTATATAGAAAGTAATATAATTATACAACATATACCAATACAACTACTATATATGCCAGTATAGCAATGCATCAAAGTGAACAGAAATATTTACATCTTTAGAATACAACATCAGAGTTCAACAACATCTAACACACAACTGTACAGTAATCACTACATGTCCTCACAAAACTGAATACACAGTACACACAACATAGCGGAATACATCAAGTACGAGTGATACGTCTCGCCATCCAGCTCGTCTTCTGAGCTCCACAGCATCATAACCTGTATCCTATAATACTCGGTCTGACCCGAGCATTATAAATAAATAACACCCAAGTCAGTCTGGAAAACCAGTGTGAGAAAACACACTCAATTGGATTATTAAAGTTTTCCAAACCCTTTGAAATCAAAAGCATCTCGTAAGACCACGCCACAAATAAACATGTCGGGTTTTTACCTTACGATAGCCAAAACACTTTTTATCAAATCCGTCTGATATTATAATAGTGTCTATATACAAATACTTATTCAAATAGCTGAAAGTGTTACATGAATAAATTCCAGCATACTAGCCACAAAGTGGGTTCTACAAACAAAAACCGTAAAAGGCGCGTAGGGAGAATGGATTTCCAACTAATGACTAGGCACTGGGGTACCACCTGTAACAGTACCCGGTCTAGATCAGCGTACCGAGGACCACGCCCGATCCCCTACAACACAAGACCAGAACTACCCCTTACTGGATAATTCCGAGTAAGATCACCCCATGGTTGGGATCAGCAACCGCACCACTAAGCCAAAATAAAAGGGACATCTAGGCAGGGATGACCTCACCCTAATGGGTGCTACCCACATAGTCTTGCTGCATAACCACTGATTTTCAGTCATTCCCGGTTGATGTGGCTTGAGGCTAAGCGTTACCTTTTTAGAACATATCCCTTAGAATGCCCATCGTCCACCTGACGATGTTCCGAAAGCATTCATCCATACAAGTCCGTTTCGGGTTCGAACAGAACCGAAGGCACTACTCCTACTACATCCATTTGGAATCACCCTCAGGATTAGTAGCGACTAGCCCTTGCACTTCACTGCTCCATCTTCGACTCCAAACTCGTTTTCCACGAAAACGTACAAACCGAATCGAAGTGGTTTTCGAGAAATTAATCTCGATCCCGGTCTCTTCGAAACGATCAGCGCATTGGCCAATACTGATAGTCGGTTATTTAACTATCAATTAACATCCACAAACATCCATCAAACCATAAATAATTTCCCAAATTATTTATTTATCTCAAATATCTTCGCAAGATATATTTCCACTTTTCAACCCTTTTGAAAACAGTTTTCAAACCACACTACTCTTATGGAATAAATTCCCAAATATTTATTTCCACTGGAACACCAAGCACAAAAACTTTAGGGTTCGTTTGGTTTCATTTTGAGTTTTGTGTTTTGTGTTTTCAACATACACTACAAAATACAAGAAAACATGAGAAATTTTTTTACAATTCTTAGCCATTACAACGATGGACGGGAAATGGAGGAGAGGAATTGTTTTCCGTCCTTTTGTTATGTCTCAAAACACGAAAAATCAAATAAACTTGTTTTATATTTTCTATGTTAATTTCATTTTTCAAAATTGTGTGTTTTCCAACAATGCATAAGAAATGCGCATTTTTGTTTAGATGAAAACACAAAACTAAAAACAGCAAACCAAACGGGCCCTTAGTTTTTAAACCACTTTAGTATAAATTATACTTTAAAACATTTAAATTAAAACTATTTTAATACTTTATTTAAAGATATAAACTTTAAGAATATTTTAAATAAAGCTACTTTATAAAACTAAATTTTCATCTTTTCAAAACATAATACCAAATCACCTTTAAATAATTACTACTAAAATAAATTTGAAAATAATACTTACTTTAAACTTAAACATTTAAAAATAATAAATTTTCTAAAACATACTTTAAAGACAACTTTAAAACCTTTAACTCATATTTAAAAGTTTACTTTGGAAACGTACTTGGCTATCCAGGGAAATACACTTCTCTTTCACGTCTTTAAAAATAATTCACTATTTATTTTTAAAAAAATTTACCCATTTCTTTAATAAATTCCCACCGTGAATTTATTCTTCCAAATATCCACTAATATATTACTTCACCTTTATAAACCCAGTTTATAAATTCCAAAATCCCACTTCTCTTTTAAATTTAAATTCCAAACACTTAAATCAATTTACAATTGATTTCCAATTTACTTCACTTTGAAATAAATTTCCTTACTTACTCCATTTATTTCAAAATCCATTAACTTTCATATTTTATTTCTTTATTATGATTTAAAAATCTCTTTTAACTGAGAATACCAATTCAGATTTTTCCCAAATTCCTTTCTTATCCTTTTAAATAAATTCAACCCTTAAATTTTAAAATAAATTCTTTATTTCTTTAAAATAATAATGCTTGAGTTTTAAAAATTCATTATTTCTCGGTTAATTCAAAATTCCCTTTCCATACTCGGAATTTATTCACTAGAATTTAAAAAAAAAATCTCTTTTATTCTTTTCCAATTCATTTTTGAATTTATTCAAATTCTCTATCATTATCTACTTAAAAATCTTCTCTTATATTTCCTTTTTCAAAAATCCAATATATATATTTTTGGTAACCCAGTATACCCAAACATATTCAATCAACCCATTGCATCCAACATTCCAATCATCAATATATTTCATCATAGGATAACAAATTACCATAACAGAGAATATTAAACATTCTAAATAAATTTTGAGGAATCCAGTTGGAACCCTCCAACCTGTTTCCCTGCATCCACAGATGTTAGCACAATACCAATTCCACTTCGAGGTGGAATATCGCGGTATATGGGTTTATATAATATCATCTGCTATTATGCGGCGCATAGGGTCTCATCCGCTCTATAATGCGGGAATATCAATAACTCCAATATATACTATATATACTACTATATATAATATAGCACATCAAACCAATTCAATCATTCAACCAATTATTTAAATTTAACCATTTAAATCTAAATTAAACCCAGATGAGTGAGATTAACTCACCTTTTATTTTGCTGTTTGCAATCCATTCCAAACGGGCTTGCTTCCCTTTTAGATCTTGACCTTGTATAAACATTTTATACAGTTTATTAATATTCGAAAGAATCGAACAACCCAATTATCATTAATAATTTTATTTTAATCTAATAATTTAATTTTAACTAATATTTTCTCTTAAAAAAATCTTTTTAATAACTAAAAATAATTAGATAAGTTAATCAAATAAGTTAATCACTATAATACATTATTTAAAAATAAACTAGTAGATTTAAAATGTGTATGTGTATATTTTTATTTATTTTTAAACTGCTTATAAAAATAATCTATATCGGTTTTAAAAACCTAGTCTTTATATAAATTCTTATATTTCAATCTTATATGTATATATCCTTACTGTTTTACTGTTGATACATTAAAATATGTGTTTGTGTTTATATTTTATTTTCTGGTTTTCCTATATACATATTTAAATTAAAAATAGGTATGAGTACATATATTAAAATATGCGAGTGTATTTATAAAAATATGTTTTCTTCTGTAAACAAGAACAATAATTTTACTTCACTGCATATATATATATATATGCATATATATATATAAACCTATGTATTGAAGATAATAAACTGTTTTTATAAACCTTACTATATATATTTCCCTCTGTTTTCAAAATTTATATGTATATTTGTATTTATATTACTCTACTCTGATATCTATATACAAATACATATATATAAATAAATAAATAAACTGCATATCAAAACCTCACCTCGGCCACCACCGCTTCACCGGCAAATCGCGACCCAAGGGGTACAAAGCTCGATTCCCCTTCCTCCTGTGCGTTGCCCTTGCCTTCCCCCTTCCTCATGCGAGAGCCTCCCCCTTCGTCGACAACGGCCAAGCCCTCGAGCTCGAGCTCGCAACTCGATTCGCCGCCCCGCCCCGAAGTTCACAATCACAGCCCCTACTATGCACGCGATAGCATACGCCAAGAGCACAGCCTTCCCTCCTCCATCACCTCACGCGAGCGCGTGCGACAACAGCCCACATCGCAACTCCAAGTCCCCCCCCTTCGCTCACAAATCGAACGCGAGTGCCCCTTTCAGACCGGCGATGCCGATTTCCCTTACTTCGTTCGATTATGATTCGAACGAGTGAATTTTGACACTGAACCATACTTCGATTTGATTTTTGTTTAGGAGTTTAGAAGAGGGAGCGTGAAACTTTAATTTGTAGGGAGATACGATTTTTTTCTTCGGCCACTATTATTATCTTCCTTTTTTTTGAACGAAATGATTTTGATCTGAACAGAAATGAAAGGAGGGACATCGATCTGAATTAAAGGAAACGTTAGGTCAGCTATGTTCAGGAATAGAGGATGGCTGAGATGAAAGAATGGTGGCTGATGGAAAGGAATTTTGACTGGTGAAATAATATATATATTATACTTAAATTTAAATCGTCTCGAAACCATAACCTAAAATTTCAATCCCCTAACGAGGTGTGCCAGTAGGCATTTATAATGTTATAACCCCATTTCGAACGCAATGGCAAAGGTTTTGAGTCCTAATTCGATCGTATGGAGAAGATAGCTTTTTGGACCCAGTTATTATATTAAATTTTCGATATAAATTTCAGTGCGTTTATATATCGTACGCTCACACAACAACTCCAATCACTACGAAAATTGAAATCCGATAATAATACACTATTACGGATCCAATGGAATTGGTTTCATCGAATTCCAAGACTGTGCCTCGGAAGGCTATTTTTAAATTCAATTTAAACAATATATTTTCAAAACTGAACAAAACACCTTTAAACTCAATTTTAAAAGTTCTATCACCTTCAGTATTATCAATATAAATTTTACAAGCCTTTAAATTATTTTTAACAGGCTTAAAACTCTAGATTCAACATTTCACCCAATTTTTAATCATTAAATCCAATATTTAATTATCCAATAAATAGAGATATTTGAAATTTAAGTTAAAATTAACCTTTTAAATATTTAAAATCAATTAAATATTCCAATTTAAAATATTTAAAAATTCCGGGTCGTCACATTCCTCCCCCCTTAAAAGAATTTCGTCCTCGAAATTACTAGTTAGGAAGAATGATCCATAACCCATTAACTATTTCCTCAACCCAAATAGTTTTTAACAGCTTGCCAAAACAAATCTTTTTATCAAAGACACGCTAACCCTCTTTCTAACCTTCCAAACTCTTCCATAGTTCCCAAACAACATTACCTATTCACCCATTCAAATCATAATTCAAATTCAAATTCAAATTTACAACCAAATTTCAAATTATCAAAATTTTCAAACTCTCTAAATTTTCGAATTTTTTTTCCAGCGTCTCCTTTGCACGGCTAGCTCGGTACAACTACAAAATGCCTCTACGGGCTCCAAATTTCAAAAGAAAACAAAACGCCAAGTGGCTAGATCAAAAACCCAATCAAATTTCATACAGAAATCTTAAATACATACCTTATTGTCGAGCAAATTCAAATTTTCTTCGAAATCAAAATCCAATTCCATTTCCCTATAGCCTTTATAATCCCTGTATACTCTACTTAACAACAATGTCCAAATTTACTTAGTGGATTCCCAATACCAATTTACTTAAGAATTCCACCATCCATTTCTTAAATTTAATATAAGCATTTCATATACTCATATTATTACTCTACCATTTGGTCTTTATATCCACTTATTTTAAAACTGGATTTCCAATTTCATATGAATTCAATTTGCTTCATTTTAGATATTGAATTCTATTTACCTTATCTCAATTTCAAATTTGAAATCATTGTCGTTACTGAAAATTTTCAAAAATTCCAAAATTTTTCTAACTCCCAAAATTTTCGGAAAATTTTGGCAGAGTCTCCTTTGTACGGAGGAGCTTTTGCAATTTGATAAGAGATATAAATATATATACATCGACCCACACGGTCGGAAAAACAAAAAAACAAACAACAGTTCATATTTCCTAACTTTTATTGCGTAGGCGTACCTTATTTTGCATTTTAAGCAAGCGGCTTATTATTTTTAGCAATTAGCGCGACTGAATCCAGTCACACGGCTTCCTTGAACCTGTACTTACTCAATTTAAATATGTAAGTGACAAATATATGCAATTTACTAGCAATTCACTTATTTTAATATAGTTAACACATACATTTCACATATAATGCATGTTATAAAATTTCCATAAGCACATATGCAAGGTTTCGACACTAGTTTTAAATTGTTTGCAACCACATCACATACCATTCCATTTAATTCGAATAGTTTCCAACTTAATTTCTTACATTCAATTCATTTTTAAACGAAATGAACTCATATTCATTTTAATTGATTCCAAAATCAATTTATTAAACTTCTATTAATTCATATAATTTTATATACTTCCGTTTAAGTCCAACGACCAATTTTCCTACACAATTTGACACTATTCATTCAAATAAACCACTGCTTTCGTTCATAACCAATTTAAATTGATTCCAACTCAATATATATAAATTCCATTTCGTTTCACATTGGTTTTGTTCAAAAACCATTTTATTATGCTCGACATCATCCCATGCTTATATATTAATTACCATTTCCAAATTTATATAAGCCCATGCTTCTATTAACTTCAAATTTAAGTCAATTTACTTCAATTCACTCCCATTTCATAACTTAAGTTCATTCTCATTTTAAATTTGATTGTCATTTAACCAAATCCCGTTAAATTCAATTAGCCATTCACTTAATCCATTTTAAATTTTAATTCACATTCATTAAAATAATATCCAAAGCCATATTTAATTTATTCATAATCGAATTGGATTTATTTTCATTTCAAATCATTTTTATTTTAATCCAATTCCATACAACTTCAATTCATATTTACTTCACTTACAATTCCATGTTGAATTTCTATTTATAACTCAAGCTTCATTTCCAAACTCTATTATTTATTCACATGTCAACTTTAAGTTAACCATTTCGAGTTCCATTTCCATATTTCATTAACTAATTTATTCCAAATTTAATTTCTATTTCCCATTCCAATCACATTCAAAATTTACCGATTTGTTTCTTCCAAGTGTCAATTTTATTTCAAAGTTTAATCTTAATCCAAGTTAAACTCTCATTTTTACTTACCTTTAATTTCAATTTCAAAATCCAATCCCCATATTCCTCATCAAAATCATTCACCATTTATAAGTTTATAACTTATCTCCTGATGATCTTTAAATTATTTAAATAAGGATTTCAGGATTTTTAAACACCCGGCTATTGTTTCAAATCATTTCGAAATCACCAATATCTCAAAATCACACTACTCAGATTTTTAAACTAATCCTGGCTTTATTCCCGACAAATTTCCTATGAAATTTCAAAAACAAAACTAATTTTTCTGAACAAATCAATTTGGCAGCAATCCGTCACTTAGAAACTCGAAAATGAACATCGCTGATGCTGCAGTCATCACCAAAGTTATTTTCCAGCGACTGAAGTGAGCTCAATGCTATATCCCTTCCCAAAATTTATTTGAAACAATTTCCTTTCAAAAATACCTCCCAAATTAATAATGCTATTATTTATCTTCAAAACACTTCGAAAAACACTTCCAAAATCTCCGAGATTTTAAATTTACCAATTTGATTAAATCAAATTTGAACTATAATTCATTTGTATAATTTATGCTTATACAAATTTCCATTGGTTATACAAATCATTCCAATTTTATAATCTTATTTGTTTAAAATACTATCATCCAAACATCCAAGTTATATAACAATTTAAGGAAATATTTCTTTTATATCAAAATACATTTTTGGGTAAAATTATTTCATTTACCCGTTTCGAAAACAATATTGTGTCGAATTGTCCTATTCATGTGTTTAGAAACCCCTTCGATACAGTTGTCCAGACTGTGCCGACGAAGGTTCATATGCCACTCAATAAATCAACCAACACAATATAAAACCATTTTATATTCACTAACAAATACGCGCCTCATATTTATTAATACACTCAAACTCATTCTAGAGTACTACAGACTTTATTTCAATGAGTAATACCACCAGAGCCAAGGTTATCACCAGCCTAAGCTCTGATACCAAATGAAACGACCCGCAGTCCCGTACCTCTTGAATCGACTCTATTCTCCAACATATCGACTCAAAGTGAACGGAAATACGAACCATTAGGGTTAAAGAAGAAGGAGGTAGAAGAAGAAAAATAGAAAACCACATCAGAATCTCACAAACGCAGCGGAATAAAATATAATAGATAATAACTGATCTTTACACAAAAGTAAACTATATCTATTTTATATTTACATCTTTAGAATACAACATCAGAGTTCAACCACATCTAACACACAAATATACAGTAACTACATGTCCTCACAAAACTAAATACATAGTACACACAACACAGCAGAATACATCAAGTACGAGTGACACGTCTCGCCATCCAGCTCGTCTCTTGAGCTCCACAACATCATAACCTGTATCCTATAATACTCGGTCTGAACCGAGCATTATAAATAAATAACACCCGAGTCAGTCTGGGAAACTAGCGTGAGAAAACACATTCAATTGGATTATTAAAGTTTTCCAAACCCTTTGAAATTAAAAGCATCTCGTAAGACCACGCCACAAATAAACATGTCGGGTTTTTACCTTACCATAGCCAAAACACTTTTTATCAAATCCGTTTGATATTATAATAGTGTCTATATACAAATACTTATTCAAATAGCTGAAATTGTTACATGATTAAATTCCAGCATACTAGCCACAAATTGGGTTCTACAAACAAAAACCGTAAAAGGCGCATAGGGAGAATGGATTTCCAACTAATGACTAGGCACTGGGGTACCACCTGTCACAGTACCTGGTCTAGATCAGCGTATCGAGGACCACGCCCGATCCCCTACAACACAAGACCGGAACTACCCCTTACTGGATAATTCCGAGTAAGATCACCCCATGGTTGGGATCAGCAACCGCACCACTAAGCCGAAATAAAAGGGACATCTAGACAGGGATGACCTCACCCTAATGGGTGCTACCCACATAGTCTTGCTGCATAACCCCTGATTTTCAGTCATTCCCGGTTGATGAGGCTTGAGGCTAAGCGTTACCTTTTTAGAACATATCCCTTAGAATGCCCATCGTCCACCTGACGATGTTCCGAAAGCATTCATCCATACAAGTCCGTTTTGTCACGACCCGCCCTTCTCGACCCTCGAAAATCGACACAAAATACTCAACAGTATAATATGTCGACGATCGAATGCCGGAAAAGACAGATTGTAGAAGAATAAGAAAGTAGATAGAAGAAGAAAGAACTAAACAAAATCAGAACCTCACAGTCGCAGCGGATAAAATATAATATATAGAACAGATCTTTACACAAAATGAAACTATATCTGTTTATATACAATACATCATCATCAGAGTATATCAATACCATCATCAATATCCAGTCAATCAGTCAATACAACAATCACAGCAGCGGAATAATACAAGTACGAGAAATACGTCTCGAACTCCAGCTCCTCTCCTGAGCTCCATAGCAACCTATCCTGTAAAATACTCGGTCTGACCCGAGCATTATAATAAAATAACACCCGAGTCAGTCTGGAATACCAGCGCATCATAAATACATCCAAACTGATTATTAAAGTTTCAAAAATCCTTTGAAACAAAAGCATCTCGTAAGACCACGCCACAAATAAACATGTTGGGTTTTTACCTTACGATAGCTAAAACACTTTTATATTAAAATCCTCTAATATTATAATAGTGTCTATAGAAAGTAAAATAGAATCTAGCTGAAATGCTTGCATCTCACATTTCAACAATAGTTGGGCACAATCAAAACCGTACAGGCACGTAGGGAGAATGGATTTCCAACGAATGACTAGGCACTGGGGTACCACCTGTCACAGTACGTGGCCTAGATCACAGTACCGAGGAGTACGCCCGCTCCCCTGCAACACAAGGCCGGAACCATCCCTTACTGGATGATCCCGAATAAAATCACCCCACGGTTGGGATCAGCAACCGCACCACTAAGCCGAAATAAAAAGGGACATCTAGACAGGGATGACCTTACCCTCCAGTGGAAGCTACCCACGAAGCCTTGCTGCATAACCCCTGATTTTCAGTCATTCCCGGTTGATGAGGTTCGAGGCTAAACGATACCTTTTAGAGAACATATCCCTTAGAATGCCCATCGTCCGCTGACGATGTTTCGCAAGCATTCGTCCATACAAGTCCGTCTTGGGTCCGAACGGAACCGAAGGCACTATTCCTACTACATCCATTTTGGAAATATCCTCAGGATTAGTAGCGACTAGCCCTTGCACTTCACTGCTCCATCTTCGACTCCGAAATCGTTACACGAAACGTACAAACCGGATCGAAGTGGTATTCGAGTCTCCAGACCTAGAATCCCGGTATACGGAAACTCGATCCCGGTCTCTTCGAAACGATCGCGCATTTGGCCAATATTGATAGTCGGTGATTTAACTATCAATTAATGTTCACAAACATCCATACACATCCATCACACAATAAATAATCTCCATATTATTTATTTTCTTCTAATATCTTTCAAAGATATATTTTCACATTTTCAAAACTCGTTTGAAAACAATTTTCCAAAACTCTTCCTTTACAAGGTAAATCTTTTACCCTTTATTCCCATCGGGAATAACCAAGTATAAAACAATTTGCATTTAAACAGTTAAAAATACTTTATACTGAAATATACTTTAAAATATGAAAATTTCTTCTATTTATTTACTCAAAATATAAATTTAAAATATGTGAAGAAAACTAGTTATTAACACATAAACTTTGATTTAAAGATAAGGGTTTTAGTTTAACTAAATTCAAAATAGCGTTATAAGAAGAAAATACTAATTTTAACAGCTTAAGCTAAAACCAACTTTTAAATAAATCCATTCGTAAAATATTTACTAATATATTCTCAAATCATTACGGTATTAAAAATTATAAATTTATTCCTTTAAAAATAACAATTTCTTAAAAATACTTTTAAAACGATTTAAAACTTAACCTTAGTTAAATAAAAATCTTTTTATAAACATTTACTTGGTTTTACCAGGGAAACACTTCCCGTTTCTAAACATTCCAAAGTACTCTTTCATATAAATCCACTGATTTATTTCAAGTCAATTTATGATTTCAACATAAATCCCAAATCCCATATTTAACTATGACTTCATCCGAAGTTCATACCCAATTTCCCATATCCGGAATTTCACTTTTAAATATACCACTTAAATCATTTTTCTTAAATAAACAATATCGGAGAATTTCTTACTGAAAACCATATCTACCATTTACTTAAATAAATTCCCAATGAAATACGGCATTTCAAATTTTTCTATTTTCTTTTGAAACTTGTTAATTTATAGTTGACAACTCCATTTAAACATATTTTTAATTTCCGGATAACATCAGTCATTATTAAAATAAACATCGTTATTTTAAACAATTTATAATTCCATAAATTTAATTTCCAGAAAACTATACTTTCCATTTACCCATTTCATAAACTTCCCATTATATTCAAAATCCCAATTTGGCCCAATTTACATTTTCCTTTCAAATCCGATTTCAAATTTTATTCTTTGAAATTCTAAATTTAACAATTCATTTTATTTTGTAAAAACACAATTTATCCATTCATAATTAAATTATGTGATTATACTTTATACAACAATGTCACAGAACAACTAAATTTCTAGATTTATCAATCACATCATATAAACAGGTATCACTATCAATTATAAAATAATTGCTACATTGTGAGGAATCCAGTTGGATCCCTCCAACCTGTTTCTCCCTGCATCCACAAATATTAGCACATCACAATATAAATATCAATCCAGACTGATAATAACAATTATATTCAGCCATCCACACAGATATTTAAATATTAACTATTTAAAATGCCTAGCATCCAGATGTGAGTGAGAAAAACTCACTTTGAGTTTCGGCGAGCGTTCGAAATTTAAATTAAACCGAACGATGTCCGATTTAACTCAAATTCCTACTTGCCCGGAATGACTCCGGATCTGCACCATCACGTAGTGTTCTTTCCTGCGATTCCAACGCCACGAAAATCGTCGAATTCTGAGAACGTATGAATTTGTTATGATTTTATAAAGTTCCAACAACAATTTAAAACAACTCCTTTTATTATTAAATAATATTATACCCCACAAAATTATCAGCCGTAGATCTAGCAGTGAGAAATCGAGGCCGTGAAACCCTCTTCTTCATCGCGACGTACCCAGAGCAAAAAGAAACCCATCACATACAAGGTAGGGCTTCAACCGCCTCCCTCTACACTCCTCTCTACGATGATCAAACAACGCCAACGTGAAGCTTGCCACCGCCTCCCACTTCGGCCAGAAACACGCCTGGCTCGGTCTCCTCCTGGGCTCGAAAATCGAGCACGAACCAGACATGAACGCCACCCCACAACTCCCTCCCAGATCGACTAAACTCAATCTCTACCGCACAACTCGAAGAGCTCGGGAAGCTCGACATCTTTGTAGTTGGGAGATTTGTGAATTAAAGCTTGGATGAAGAGGATTTAAGGGATGAATGCCGATCGATTTCGGCCATTGAATATCTCGTGGCGGCTCAAACGATAGCCCTTAGGGTTTGGCCTAGAAAACGTGAATATATACGTTTGTTAATAATATTTAATATTATTTAATTGATAAAATATCTCAACCTAACAGTTTTCGCTAACGAACTCCAAACTACGCGTTTCGACAGGCTACCCTAGGGTTTTTCCGCGTTCTGGACACGATGGAACAAGTTTCATAAGCTAATTTGATCGTATGCGCAAGATACGAAATTAAACGATCAATTTAAAATTAAATCGATTAAATCGATTTCTAAGCGTTTCGAGCTGCCACGGTCACACGACAACTCCGATCGCTACGAAAATTGAAATCCGATAATAACTAACTATTACGGATCCAATGGAACTGGTTTCGTCGAATTCCGAGACTGTGCCCCGGAAGGCTATTTTAACTCGTCTATTAAATCAGGCGATTTTCTGAAATTATCAGAAACGCTTAAAATTTTAATAACTTAACAATAAATCATATAAAATTTATAACCACATTTAAAATCATTCCGGCTCAATCCGGACTCAAAATCTGATTAATTGCAATTTAATAATATTAAATTCATTTTTAAATTAATATAAAATCCCAAATAATAATTTATTCACTTTAAAATTCATCTAAAAATCCAACAATATTATTTATACCCAATTGAGCTTAAAAATACATTTAAACACCATTTTTATAATCATTTATCCCAAATTCACCTTTTATCCCAATCCCGAATATTTAATTATTATTTTCCATTATTCAAATTCAACCAGAATTTACTATAATTAAAAATTTCAGCTTATTTCATTGATTGAATCTGAATCTATTCATTTTAATATCAATTAAGAATCCACATTAACATTTAAAATGAATTAAATGTTCAAATTCAATAGCTTAAAAATACGGGATGTTACATTCCTCCCCCCTTATAAAAATTTCGTCCCCGAAATTTGCTAAGGTAAAAATATACTCCAACTCAACTCACTTATCCCATTTGCTTAGTTAAAGGCTATATTCACTTTCCAAAAAGTTTCAGCTCCATTTCAAAACCATTTGCTTTATTTACTCTAAAGCCTTTATCTTAACACTCGCTTTCAAAATAACTTTACTTATTAATAAATTTTCCCAAACCCCAAAAATTTTCTAACTCCCAAAATTTTTGAAAATTTTTGGCGGAGTCTCCTTTGCACGGAGGAGCTTCTGCGATATCGCAGGATACACAAATATATATACATCGGCTCACATGGCCGGAAACCAAAATATATCACAATATATTTATCATTTTCCCAATTATATTTGCGTAGGCGTACCTTTTAGCAAATTTTTTTTTTTTTAAATAGCAAGCGGCTAATATAACGCATATTCGCGCTCCAACTCTCTCGAACGCCTCCCGTACCTGTACTAAACTCAACAAACTCATCAGTTTCCCAATATGAGCATTTTAACAACATTTCCAATACAAATGCAAACCAAACATATTCATTGCATAACCAATCCAAACAAACTTCATTATTAACAATGTTAATCACCTTATAAACAATTTTACAATTTCAACATCATTTTAACTCGCTTTACAAACTCAAATTTCATAGTTTAACAATGTCACTATATTTTCAACAATCCAAAGATTTCAATCACTTTCGAATCACTTATTCAAGTCTACTTCATTTTATTTCACTTGAATGCCTTAAATTCAAGTTTTCAATCACCTTTCAAGTTACTTATTCAAGTCCAACTATTTTATTTCATTTGAATGATTTACATTCAAGTTCACCATATACAATTTATATTTATCTCAATCAATTTATTTCTACTTCAATATGATTACATATGCCTTTCTTACCTTTTAATTTTACTTACATTCCAAATTTGATTTACAATCAAATTTCATTTTAAACTTGAAACATTTGCATTTCAGTTATGATCCATTTCCATTCATATGCAAAATCACTTAACAATATTTCAATCCATTCCAATTTATTCAAAACCAATTCCACTTGTCATTTAAACCAATTCACTTGCATTTATTTACAAAACTCTTTGAATTGGGTTCCCATTCATATCAATTTATTCACAATTCAATTCCAATTGCTTTTAAACACTCAATTGCAAATACATGCAAATTTCCATGTCATTCAAGCAAAACAATTGCCACTTAAGCTTATAACCATTTAAAATTATTTCCAACTTGGATTCATATAAAATTTATTCCATTACAAGGTTCACAAACCAAATATTTTCTCTTTCCAATGTAATTGTTAAATTACATTTTCCTTACATCTTTATTTCCATTAACCAAATTTAAGTTTATATTAATATCATTCATTCCTGAGTTATTTACAACTCTTATATTTTTAACTCATCACATTAATTAATTTAAAACTCACTTCACTTGCATTTCAGTTTATTTCCTAACAAATTTCATTCGGAATTACTTAAATAAGCCCATTCACAATCATTTGTTTTTTCTTCCAAGTTACTTAAGTTCTTTCACAAAATTTCCATCATCTTCTTATATCAATTTTATTTTATTTTCATTTGATTCTCATTCAAATCAAATTTCAATTCCTTTACAACTTTAATGCTCTTTGTTTATTTATCCAATCCATGTACAAATTTATTTTATTAACAAAGAGACCATTTAAATTATTTCTCTCATTTGAATTTTATTTACAATTCAAACCATTACTATTATAAGCTAATTCCGTTATACATTCTCACTTCCAACATTTATTACCAAACTTAAATTTCATTCAACAACTTGATTTTTTTTTCCTTACTTTCTAAATTTTGACCAAACTATCAAAATCCTATTTATTGCAATACAAACTCCATTTAATTTAGCTTACACAAGATTTATTTCCAAACAATCATTTTGGATTTAATTGAGTAAGCATTTACTTCATTCAACATCACTTCATCTAAATTTAAATTTCCATTTAATTAAATTCTTATCCAAATTTAATTCAAGGTTAACTAGATTATATATGCATTTTCAATTTAATTCCTTTCCAGAATTAATTCAAGTTCATCTAAATTTTATCTAGCCCACCTGAATTTAAACCATTTCCTTTACTACTTTAAATAAGAATTTAATTACATTCATTCTTATTCATAACACAACAGAAATTTTAATATTCAGCTTAATTCCATCTTGGTCGAAGTTAAACCAAATTCAATTTAATCTTAATTCTCCATATCCAAGTTCAACTTATTTACTAACCTCAGTTCACTTACCTCTTTTATATTTTATAATTGTTTCATCTTACCTTGCATTCCATTTAAAACTAAGTTCGAATTCACCATTCCATTTACTTCCATATATACTCAAATTAAATTTTAATTTCAGGATAAAATCTCATTCCCTTCTTACTTAAATCAACTTCACTTGCACGATTCTAGTTGATGTATTTCAATTTTTAACCCAAATTCTTAATTACATCAACTTTATCTTATAAGTTTATAGTTGATTCATTTCAACTTCCACATTTTTATTACAAAATAGAATTTCCAGAATTCAATTTACCCGGATTTATTTCAAAACCAATTCAAAATAAAAATCAACACATTTCTCTTTTGATATTCAAATCAAATACCAAATTCCAAAACAAACTGCTTTTACCAAACAATTTTCCTTTTGAAAATTTTAAAATTACTTGTTTCCCAAACAAGTCCAAACAAATACCATAACCAACTATTTTGGTAGCAATCCATCACTTTAGAAACTCGAAAATGAATTCTAATGATGTGGCCAGCATCATCAGGATTATTTTCCAGCGACTGAAGTGAGTTCAATGCTTTCCACTTCCAAAATTCACCTCAAAACAATTTCTATTCAAAAATATTTCCCCAAAATATACTTCATTCTTACAAATGCTTTTGAAAACATTTCTAACATTTCCACAAAGTCAAACTCCCAAAACTTTGTTTTATTCCATTTGAAATCCCTTTCAAAATTTCCGGGGTCAAAATTCTAGTTTAAATCAAAATTTAATTTTTTTACTTTTCTTATTTAAAACATATTCAGTCAATTCCATTTGGTTATAAACCATTTTAATATTTTAACTTCATATTGGCTTATAAATCATTTCGAATTTTAGCTCATATTTTAATTTCTTACTTGTTTACTGTATCAACAACCAAACATCCAATACATAATAATAATTCAGAATATTATTTCTTTATATCAAAATATAATTTTGGGTAAAATTATTTCATTTACCCACTTTAAAAACAATACTATGTCGGTTTATCTTGTTTAAGAGTTTAGAAACCCCTATCGATACGGTTGTACTTCCCGCACCGACCAGAATTCATAAACACTCAACCGTAAGTCAACACAGTACAAAAACAATTTTATATCCACTAACAAGTACGCTCTCATAGCTATTAGTATACTCAACTCATTATAGAGTACTTCTGACTCTATTTAAAAATGAGTAATTTTCCCACCAAAGCCTAGGTTGTCGCCAACCTAAGCTCTGATACCAAGTGTCACGACCCGCCCTTCTCGACCCTCGAAAATCGACACAAAATACTCAACAGTATAATATGTCGACGATCGAATGCCGGAAAAGACAGATTGTAGAAGAATAAGAAAGTAGATAGAAGAAGAAAGAACTAAACAAAATCAGAACCTCACAGTCGCAGCGGATAAAATATAATATATAGAACAGATCTTTACACAAAATGAAACTATATCTGTTTATATACAATACATCATCATCAGAGTATATCAATACCATCATCAATATCCAGTCAATCAGTCAATACAACAATCACAGCAGCGGAATAATACAAGTACGAGAAATACGTCTCGAACTCCAGCTCCTCTCCTGAGCTCCATAGCAACCTATCCTGTAAAATACTCGGTCTGACCCGAGCATTATAATAAAATAACACCCGAGTCAGTCTGGAATACCAGCGCATCATAAATACATCCAAACTGATTATTAAAGTTTCAAAAATCCTTTGAAACAAAAGCATCTCGTAAGACCACGCCACAAATAAACATGTTGGGTTTTTACCTTACGATAGCTAAAACACTTTTATATTAAAATCCTCTAATATTATAATAGTGTCTATAGAAAGTAAAATAGAATCTAGCTGAAATGCTTGCATCTCACATTTCAACAATAGTTGGGCACAATCAAAACCGTACAGGCACGTAGGGAGAATGGATTTCCAACGAATGACTAGGCACTGGGGTACCACCTGTCACAGTACGTGGCCTAGATCACAGTACCGAGGAGTACGCCCGCTCCCCTGCAACACAAGGCCGGAACCATCCCTTACTGGATGATCCCGAATAAAATCACCCCACGGTTGGGATCAGCAACCGCACCACTAAGCCGAAATAAAAAGGGACATCTAGACAGGGATGACCTTACCCTCCAGTGGAAGCTACCCACGAAGCCTTGCTGCATAACCCCTGATTTTCAGTCATTCCCGGTTGATGAGGTTCGAGGCTAAACGATACCTTTTAGAGAACATATCCCTTAGAATGCCCATCGTCCGCTGACGATGTTTCGCAAGCATTCGTCCATACAAGTCCGTCTTGGGTCCGAACGGAACCGAAGGCACTATTCCTACTACATCCATTTTGGAAATATCCTCAGGATTAGTAGCGACTAGCCCTTGCACTTCACTGCTCCATCTTCGACTCCGAAATCGTTACACGAAACGTACAAACCGGATCGAAGTGGTATTCGAGTCTCCAGACCTAGAATCCCGGTATACGGAAACTCGATCCCGGTCTCTTCGAAACGATCGCGCATTTGGCCAATATTGATAGTCGGTGATTTAACTATCAATTAATGTTCACAAACATCCATACACATCCATCACACAATAAATAATCTCCATATTATTTATTTTCTTCTAATATCTTTCAAAGATATATTTTCACATTTTCAAAACTCGTTTGAAAACAATTTTCCAAAACTCTTCCTTTACAAGGTAAATCTTTTACCCTTTATTCCCATCGGGAATAACCAAGTATAAAACAATTTGCATTTAAACAGTTAAAAATACTTTATACTGAAATATACTTTAAAATATGAAAATTTCTTCTATTTATTTACTCAAAATATAAATTTAAAATATGTGAAGAAAACTAGTTATTAACACATAAACTTTGATTTAAAGATAAGGGTTTTAGTTTAACTAAATTCAAAATAGCGTTATAAGAAGAAAATACTAATTTTAACAGCTTAAGCTAAAACCAACTTTTAAATAAATCCATTCGTAAAATATTTACTAATATATTCTCAAATCATTACGGTATTAAAAATTATAAATTTATTCCTTTAAAAATAACAATTTCTTAAAAATACTTTTAAAACGATTTAAAACTTAACCTTAGTTAAATAAAAATCTTTTTATAAACATTTACTTGGTTTTACCAGGGAAACACTTCCCGTTTCTAAACATTCCAAAGTACTCTTTCATATAAATCCACTGATTTATTTCAAGTCAATTTATGATTTCAACATAAATCCCAAATCCCATATTTAACTATGACTTCATCCGAAGTTCATACCCAATTTCCCATATCCGGAATTTCACTTTTAAATATACCACTTAAATCATTTTTCTTAAATAAACAATATCGGAGAATTTCTTACTGAAAACCATATCTACCATTTACTTAAATAAATTCCCAATGAAATACGGCATTTCAAATTTTTCTATTTTCTTTTGAAACTTGTTAATTTATAGTTGACAACTCCATTTAAACATATTTTTAATTTCCGGATAACATCAGTCATTATTAAAATAAACATCGTTATTTTAAACAATTTATAATTCCATAAATTTAATTTCCAGAAAACTATACTTTCCATTTACCCATTTCATAAACTTCCCATTATATTCAAAATCCCAATTTGGCCCAATTTACATTTTCCTTTCAAATCCGATTTCAAATTTTATTCTTTGAAATTCTAAATTTAACAATTCATTTTATTTTGTAAAAACACAATTTATCCATTCATAATTAAATTATGTGATTATACTTTATACAACAATGTCACAGAACAACTAAATTTCTAGATTTATCAATCACATCATATAAACAGGTATCACTATCAATTATAAAATAATTGCTACATTGTGAGGAATCCAGTTGGATCCCTCCAACCTGTTTCTCCCTGCATCCACAAATATTAGCACATCACAATATAAATATCAATCCAGACTGATAATAACAATTATATTCAGCCATCCACACAGATATTTAAATATTAACTATTTAAAATGCCTAGCATCCAGATGTGAGTGAGAAAAACTCACTTTGAGTTTCGGCGAGCGTTCGAAATTTAAATTAAACCGAACGATGTCCGATTTAACTCAAATTCCTACTTGCCCGGAATGACTCCGGATCTGCACCATCACGTAGTGTTCTTTCCTGCGATTCCAACGCCACGAAAATCGTCGAATTCTGAGAACGTATGAATTTGTTATGATTTTATAAAGTTCCAACAACAATTTAAAACAACTCCTTTTATTATTAAATAATATTATACCCCACAAAATTATCAGCCGTAGATCTAGCAGTGAGAAATCGAGGCCGTGAAACCCTCTTCTTCATCGCGACGTACCCAGAGCAAAAAGAAACCCATCACATACAAGGTAGGGCTTCAACCGCCTCCCTCTACACTCCTCTCTACGATGATCAAACAACGCCAACGTGAAGCTTGCCACCGCCTCCCACTTCGGCCAGAAACACGCCTGGCTCGGTCTCCTCCTGGGCTCGAAAATCGAGCACGAACCGGACATGAACGCCACCCCACAACTCCCTCCCAGATCGACTAAACTCAATCTCTACCGCACAACTCGAAGAGCTCGGGAAGCTCGACATCTTTGTAGTTGGGAGATTTGTGAATTAAAGCTTGGATGAAGAGGATTTAAGGGATGAATGCCGATCGATTTCGGCCATTGAATATCTCGTGGCGGCTCAAACGATAGCCCTTAGGGTTTGGCCTAGAAAACGTGAATATATACGCTTGTTAATAATATTTAATATTATTTAATTGATAAAATATCTCAACCTAACAGTTTTCGCTAACGAACTCCAAACTACGCGTTCCGACAGGCTACCCTAGGGTTTTTCCGCGTTCTGGACACGATGGAACAAGTTTCATAAGCTAATTTGATCGTATGCGCAAGATACGAAATTAAACGATCAATTTAAAATTAAATCGATTAAATCGATTTCTAAGCGTTTCGAGCTGCCACGGTCACACGACAACTCCGATCGCTACGAAAATTGAAATCCGATAATAACTAACTATTACGGATCCAATGGAACTGGTTTCGTCGAATTCCGAGACTGTGCCCCGGAAGGCTATTTTAACTCGTCTATTAAATCAGGCGATTTTCTGAAATTATCAGAAACGCTTAAAATTTTCACTTTTAAAATTTTAATAACTTAACAATAAATCATATAAAATTTATAACCACATTTAAAATCATTCCGGCTCAATCCGGACTCAAAATCTGATTAATTACAATTTAATAATATTAAATTCATTTTTAAATTAATATAAAATCCCAAATAATAATTTATTCACTTTAAAATTCATCTAAAAATCCAACAATATTATTTATACCCAATTGAGCTTAAAAATACATTTAAACACCATTTTTATAATCATTTATCCCAAATTCACCTTTTATCCCAATCCCGAATATTTAATTATTATTTTCCATTATTCAAA
Source organism: Allium fistulosum (assembly GCA_030737815.1). Lineage (NCBI taxonomy): Eukaryota > Viridiplantae > Streptophyta > Magnoliopsida > Asparagales > Amaryllidaceae > Allium > Allium fistulosum. The sequence goes on along the minus strand of CM060903.1, from coordinate 1,281,997,937 downwards.
TTCAACCTGAATTTACTATAATTAAAAATTTCAGCTTATTTCATTGATTGAATCTGAATCTATTCATTTTAATATCAATTAAGAATCCACATTAACATTTAAAATGAATTAAATGTTCAAATTCAATAGCTTAAAAATACGGGATGTTACACGTTTCGGGTTCGAACGGAACCGAAGGCACTACTCCTACTACATCCATTTGGAATCACCCTCAGGATTAGTAGCGACTAGCCCTTGCACTTCACTGCTCCATCTTCGACTCCAAACTCGTTTTCCACGAAAACGTACAAACCGAATCGAAGTGGTTTTCGAGAAATTAATCTCGATCCCGGTCTCTTCGAAACGATCAGCGCATTGGCCAATACTGATAGTCGGTTATTTAACTATCAATTAACATCCACAAACATCCATCAAACCATAAATAATTTCCCAAATTATTTATTTATCTCAAATATCTTCGCAAGATATATTTCCACTTTTCAACCCTTTTGAAAACAGTTTTCAAACCACACTACTCTTATGGAATAAATTCCCAAATATTTATTTCCACTGGAACACCAAGCACAAAAACTTTAGTTTTTAAACCACTTTAGTATAAAATATACTTTAAAACATTTAAATTAAAACTATTTTAATACTTTATTTAAAGATATAAACTTTAAGAAAATTTTAAATAAAGCTACTTTATAAAACTAAATTTTCATCTTTTCAAAACATAATACCAAGTCACCTTTAAATAATTACTACTAAAATAAATTTGAAAATAATACTTACTTTAAACTTAAACATTTAAAAATAATAAATTTTCTAAAACATACTTTAAAGACAACTTTAAAACCTTTAACTCATATTTAAAAGTTTACTTTGGAAACGTACTTGGCTATCCAAGGAAATACACTTCTCTTTCACATCTTTAAAAATAAATCACTATTTATTTTTAAACAAATTTATCCATTTCTTTAATAAATTCCCACCGTGAATTTATTCTTCCAAATATCCACTGATATATTACTTCACCTTTATAAACCCAGTTTATAAATTCCAAAATCTTACTTCTCTTTTAAATTTCAATTCCAAACACTTAAATCAATTTACAATTGATTTCCAATTTACTTCACTTTGAAATAAATTTCCTTACTTACTCCATTTATTTCAAAATCCATTAACTTTCATATTTTATTTCTTTATTATGATTTAAAAATCTCTTTTAACTGAGAATACCAATTCAGATTTTTCCCAAATTCCTTTCTTATCCTTTTAAATAAATTTAACCCTTAAATTTTAAAATAAATTCTTTATTTCTTTAAAATAATAATGCTTGAGTTTTAAAAATTCATTATTTCTTGGTTAATTCAAAATTCCATTTCCATACTCGGAATTTATTCACTAGAATTTAAAAAAAATCTCTTTTATTCTTTTCCAATTCATTTTTGAATTTATTCAAATTCTCTATCATTATCTACTTAAAAATTTTCTATTATATTTCCTTTTTCAAAAATCCGATATATATATTTTTGGTAACCCAGTATACCCAAATATATTCAATCAACCCGTTGCATCCAACATTCCAATCATCAATATAATTCATCACAGGATAACAAATAACTATAACAGAGAATATTAAACATTCTAAATAAATTTTGAGGAATCCAGTTGGATCCCTCCAACCTGTTTCCCTGCATCCATAGATGTTAGCACAATACCAATTCCACTTCGAGGTGGAATATCGCGGTATATGGGTTTATATAATATCATTCGCTATTATGCGGCGCATAGGGTCTCATCCGCTATATAATGCGGGAATATCAATAACTCCAATATATACTATATATACTACTATATATAATATAGCACATCAAACCAATTCAATCATTCAACCAATTATTTAAATTTAACCATTTAAATCTAAATTAAACCCAAATGAGTGAGATTAACTCACCTTTTATTTTGCTGTTTGCAATCCATTCCAAACGGGCTTGCTTCCCTTTTAGATCTTGACCTTGTATAAACATTTTATACAGTTTATTAATATTCGAAAGAATCGAACAACCCAATTATCATTAATAATTTTATTTTAATCTAATAATTTAATTTTAACTAATATTTTCTCTTAAATTTTTTTTAATAACTAAAAATAATTAGATAAGTTAATCAAACAAGTTAATCACTATAATACATTATTTAAAAATAAACTAGTAGATTTAAAATGTGTATGTGTATATTTTTTTATATTTTTAAACTACTTATAAAAATAATCTACATAGGTTTTAAAAACCTAGTCTTTATATAAATTCTTATATTTCAATCTTATATGTATATATCCTTACTATTTTACTGTTTATACATTAAAATATGTGTTTGTGTTTATATTTTATTTTCTGGTTTTCCTATATACATATTTAAATTAAAAATAGGTATGAGTACATATATTAAAATATGCGAGTGTATTTATAAAAATATGTTTTCTTCTGTAAACAAGAACAATAATTTTACTTCACTACATATATATATATATATGCATATATATATATACCAACGAATTGAAGATAATAAACTGTTTTTATAAACTTTACTGTATATATTTCCCTCTGTTTTCAAAATTTATATGTATATTTGTTTTTATATTACTCTACTCTGATATCTATATACAAATACACATATATATATAAATAAATAAACTGCATATCAAAACCTCAACTCGGCCACCACTGCTTCACCGCAAATCATGACCCAAGGGGTACAAAGCTCGATTCCCCATCCTCCTGTGCATTGCCCTTGCCTTCCCCCTTCCTCACGCGAGAGCCTCCCCCTTCGTCGACAACGGCCAAGCCCTCGAGCTCGAGCTCGCAACTCGATAAGCCGCCCCGCCCCGAAGTTCACAATCACAGCCCCTACTATGCGCGCGATAGCATACGCCAAGAGCGCAACCTTCCCTCCTCCATCACCTCGCGCGAACGTGCGCGACAACGGCCCACATCGCGACTTCAAGTCCCCCCTTCACTCGCAAATCGAACGCGAGTGCCCCTTTCAGACTGGCGATGTCGATTTCCCTTCCTTCGTTCGATTATGATTCGAACGAGTGAATTTTGACACTGAACCATACTTCGATTTGATTTTTGTTTAGGAGTTTAGAAGAGGGAGCGTGAAACTTTAATTTGTAGGGAGATACGAAATGATTTTGAACGAAATGATTTTGATCTGAACAGAAATGAAAGGAGGGACATCGATCTGAACGAAAGGAAAAGTTAGGTCGGCTATGTTCAGGAATAGAGGATGGCTGAGATGAAAGAATGGTGGCTGATGGAAAGGAATTTTGACTGGTGAAATAATATATATTATACTTAAATTTTAATTGTCTCGAAACCATAACCTAAAATTTCAATCTCCTAACGAGGCATGCCAGTAGGCATTTATAATGTTATACCCCCATTTCGAACGCAATGGAAAAGGTTTCGAGTCCTAATTCGATCGTATGGAGAAGATAGCTTTTTGGACCCAGTTATTATATTAAATTTTCGATATAAATTTCAGCGCGTTTATATATCGTACGCTCACACAACAACTCCAATCACTATGAAAATTGAAATCCGATAATAATACACTATTACAGATCCAATGGAAATGGTTTCATCGAATTCCGAGATTGTGCCTCGGAAGGCTATTTTTAAATTCAATTTAAACAATATATTTTCAAAACTGAACAAAACACCTTTAAACTCAATTTTAAAAGTTCTATCACCTTCAGTATTATCAATATAAATTTTACAAGCCTTTAAATTATTTTTAACAGGCTTAAAACTCCAGATTCAACATTTCACCCAATTTTTAATCATTAAATCCAATATTTAATTATCCAATAAATAGAGATATTTGAAATTTAAGTTAAAATTAACCTTATAAATATTTAAAATCAATTAAATATTCCAATTTCAAATATTTAAAAATTTCGGTTCGTCACACACTTCAAGCAGATGTAATATGGAAAATAGACTAAATCTTTAAGATGCTCTCTATGGTTGTATTCTATCCATGTGGAACTCAGAAATCTTCTTACTAGCCAGAATTGCAAGCTCAGATCAATTTATTCATTATCAAGACTTGCATCTATCCTCAAACTCCTCCTTTGACCTAACCTTTTTCTATGCACAAAACTAACGTGGCACAAGGCAGTCTTTTCTCCCACATCTTCCTTCCATTAGCTCAACCACTAATCAATGGATCATGACCAGTAACATAAATTGCATGTATAAATCAAACCATAAATTAGGAGGTTTCCCTTTGACCTTGAAAGACATAACCTATAACACCCTCATCTCTATACCCATAGAATTAAAGAGTATTACTAGGTAATACTGTTAGATAATATGGAGAATGATATTATATGGGGTACATATATAAATATTCCCGTAGGCTAACACTGGTACGTATTTAAATGTCGAATATAACTTACTAACAAACTTACGCAGTATCAACACAAAGCACCAAACACATGTGCCTCTAGGATAGAAAAATACACAATGCGTAGAAAATAACAGAGATCACAGAGATAATCACAATGATAATATATAATATAAAATATACAAAATATATTCAATATACATCACATCAATGTACACCCAAGAATCTATACAATACATGATGATAGCCTATTATAACAACCCGAAATTTTATCGTTTGATTTTGAATATTTAACTAATTTCAAATATTAAATAATTTGGTTTCTTAAGTTAAATAAGTTGAATTCAAATACAGGGATTATTTAAATATTTGAATTGTGAATTTAATATTTGGATAGTGATTTAAATATCTAGATTTTGAATTGAATATTAATTTAATGGATTTAATGGCCTTATTTAACTCCTTTTGATTAATAAATAATAATAGTGAATTCATTTTGTAAAATTTATTTGCAGTAATAAATGGTTCGAATAAATAATAAGAAAATTTATTTATTTATTTTTTATTATAAAGATTCGATTTTTATTGACGTATTTTTAAATATATTTGATTTTTCCATAATTTTTAATATGGAAAAAATTAGAAATTTTCTTTTGACAATTTATCAACAAACAACGTTATTTTTGTGATTTTACATAATAAAATAACAAGTGTATATTATATTTGTTTTGCGATCGCGATGTTGTTCTGAGCACGATCATATTTTCTTTTTATCAACTGGTGTTCGTATGCGGAAGAAACGTTGTGCAGCGTTTGCCGAAAACTTGTGAATAACAATAACCTAACACTTATCCCACACATTGCCTTTTATTCTCTTTCATTTTGTACCATTTCATCAAATTGGTGCAGTAAGTTTATATCCAAAGCAAGCAAAGAGAATTTCAAACTTTAAAATAAAAAATAATCTATTCAACAAAAAATGCAAAGCTAGTATCTTTGAATTCGTTTTGCAGAGATCTACTAATCCATATTTGTTTCATGGATTGCGGCAGTCGTTTGAAGTGACCAACAGCATGAGACTAACCTATGTTTTAGGTTTAAGGAGGTTCTGGTCATCGATTGTGGATTTGGAGGTTTGTTTCAGGTTTAGGAGGTCGAATAACACCTCGATGCCGAGTTTGAGGAGGCACAGTCACTTGAGGGTGTTTGCGTCACTTGTACGATCGAGAGGAGAGGCATTAGAACGTGACGGAGAGGAGGGGACCGAGCTTTGTTTGAGTGGGTAGGATAGGAAGCTTATGCTTGTTGTGACGCCCCACCTCTATACCCACGCTAACCAAGAACACTACAAGGTAGTGTTGTCAATTAGCGCGGAGAATAAGGCTGTGGAGGAGCGACCATCCATGTAACTTCTTTGTGCGAGCACCGATATGTCAGATAGAATAGAATGCATATCTTTTAAGGAGGAAATCCGACATACCGACACAAACTCAAAGCTATCACACGGTGGCTATATATATAATCTTCGGAAACTAACATAGAAGTAATCATAACAAAATCAGTCACAGACATCCATATCACAAAGGCGGAAAAAGATATGAATATTTATATAACACTTGAAAGTGTACATCAGAGTAGTGGTCAGAAAGATCCACAAGAATGCAAAAGGAATAGCAACATGTGCTATACAAAAGAATACATCAATGAGTCTATATCTCAAATGTGTACAATCAAAAACTACTAATCTAAGTAGTTAGCCAAAAGTCAGAGTAATCCTGAAGAGAAGTCAAGCAGAAGCACCTGTAACATCTCGGTTTGAACCGAGTATTATTTATAAGAAAATAATAAACGGATCAGTCTAGCTATAAATATCAGATGATAAGGTATAGGATAAATAATATGGCATGAACATGTAACAACCATAACGGCATACTACTATAAGTATGTAAATGATAATCAACAAAAGATCAATCAATATCACAAGAATCTTCTCAAAGATAAAATAGGGTATCATACCCTAAACTTGTGTTCATAACAAGTCAATAACACATAAATTCACCAATGCACAAAAACTGATATCATATCAATGAAAATCATGAAAATTGGTAAAGCACAAATTCCAGAAATCATCACAAGAAATCCAGAAAACACATAAAAAAGGGGGAGGCCTAACACATGAACGGGAGCATGAAAACTCACCAACGCGTATAACACATGAACGAGAAGCTATCTCATGGAAGCTATCCATTAAATTTTAACACATGAACGGCCCGAAGACCATGGGGTGCTACCCCATATATGTGATGGCGAAACATCACAAAAGCGGGGTCTAGTCTCCCTCGGAGACAAAGAGACATCGCTCAATCGCTAGTCTAAATCACAAAAATGATCGTCATGATCATAAGGAAGTGTCAATTACACTAAACCAGTAAATATATGAGTTTAGCTTCATGTCCCATAACTACTAGCTTAACTTAAATATTTATGAACAAACTGTAGATCTTCACTAGGAAATTGTCACAAAAGGGTTCAATCGAACAAGTCCAAGAGCTAACCGACGAAGTGAACGCAAGCGTTTCATACCACTCGTTTTACTAAGTCGTTTAATTCGATTTCTCATCCGAGTGAAGCAAAGGCTTGTATATACTAGTAGATTGAAATACGGTTTGAGGAAACGTGTTTTATATTTAAAATAGTGTTGAAATCGTCTTGATGAAAGAGTTTTGATATTTACTATTAGTATTGAAACCTTCACATTTTTAAAGTGACAAGTCACAAAACGATTGTTAAAACAAATCGAATCACATAAATTCACGTTCGAAGACGTGAGTAAAGTCCAAAGAAGTCAATCCCAAAACCATCAAAGTATGAATGTCCTTGCGACCTAACATAGCCGAGCTAAGGAATATAAGCAGGGCGAGTTAAAGAGGCAATGGAACGACCTACAGGTCAAGCGACCTAGGGTAAGTCAGGAGGTGGTGCGACCTATCGAGTTACGCGACCTAACAGTGTGGAGCGACCTAAAAGGTAGATAGGTTGAGCGACTTAGAGGTTGCGATACATAGTCATGGGGTCATGCGACCTAAAAGTAAAAGGCCTAGCGACCTAAAAGAAGTAGGTCTTACGACCTAAAGAACAAACAGATCGAACGACTTAACATAGAGATGATTGAGTGACCTAAATAATTAAGGCCGAACGACCTAACAAAGGTTGCGACCTATCAGAGGCAAAGCCGAGCGACCTAAGGGTTTAACAAGGCCGAGTGACCTAACGATATCGAGTCCAAGCGACCTATCGCGTTGGGCGATCTAAGTGCAGAAATGGGCCGAGCGACCTAAAAGAGGTACGCGACCTAAAAGGGTGCGCGACCTAACTGGTTCGCGACCTAAAGGGGTGCGCGACCTAACATTGCGCACGACCTAAGGAGGAACAATGGCGAGCGACCTAAGGAGTTATCGAAGCCGAGCGACCTACGACCTAATGTAGCCGCGACCTAGTAACTGAAGCAGGAACGAGCGACCTAGGACCTAGGCGACCCACGACCTACGACCTAGCGACCTATATCCATGCGATCTAAGCCCAGAACGAAAATCTGCAGTCTTTCTTCTTCGAGGTAGAGCGACCTAACGTCCAGAATTGCAAACACACACGAAAATTTCGGGTTTTCACCCATTCAATCCAAATCCAATGCAAACATACATGCTAAAGTGATGGGGAATCATTCCCAACAGTCCAATGACAATTATAGGCAAGATGTGAGATAAAAATCTCACCTTTTCACTAAAATGGATGAAGATGGAGCTTGAAAGCAAGGAGAAGCAATCCAAAGCTTGAATCCAATATCTTCTACTTGAATTTGGAGTTGAATGTTGGATTTGCAATAGAATTTGAGTTTGGAGTTTTAATTTCCCATTCCCTCCTCCATTTTTGAAAAAGCTTGAAGTGTTTGATAAAATGAGGAAGAGGAGGTGGGTTGGGGCTGAGTTAGAAGGGGTTCAGTCCAACCAAAGTCAAAGGCGGGAAAAAGTGACGAAAATTTCACTATCTCCAAACATATCGAAGTTTACACTCAAAAAGATCACAAACATCATTTTGAACTCAATGGAGGTGGTCTCGAGTCCTAATTTGACCGTATGCAAAAAGTGGCTTTTCGGACTAACATCCGACTAACGATAAAATATTTAAATATAAAATCGATAAATATGCGGGTTGTTACAGACTCCATTCCTTAAAGAAATTATGTCCTCGTAATATATGAGATGGAAATAAAAAGTAACAAAAAAGCATATTAACACAAAAGGAATTTTGAAATAAGAAGTTTACCTCAAAGAGCATGAGAAAGTAATTCCGGATGTGTACGCTCGATGAATTCTCTAGTTTCCCAAGAGCAATCCTTAGGATTTGAGGACCATTGAACTTTAACAAGCGGAACATCTTTATTTCGAAGTCGTTTGATCTCCGAAGCAATAATTCGAACAGGCTGCTGCTCATAAGTTAAATTAGGCAAAACTTCAATCTCTTCCACAACACCGGGCTCAAGAATAGAATCGGAATCCCGAAGGCACTTCCGTAATTGAGAAACGTGAAATACGTCATGCATGGCAGAAAATTGAGCCGGTAATAAAAGGCGATAAGCCATGGAGCCAATACGTTCAGTGATAGGAAATGGCCCAATATATCGAGGCGCTAACTTTCCCGATCGACTGAAGCGTACAACATCCTTCATAGGTGAAACACGAATAAATACAAGATCTCCAACAGAAAATTCTAATTTCCTTCTTCGATTATCTACATAGGACTTTTGTCTACTTTGAGCTTCTTTCATCCTATGACGAATAAGTTCAATCTTTTCTGTGGAATCTCGAATAAAATCTGGTCCTAAAACCAGCTTCTCACCGGCCTCAAGCCAACAAGAAGGAGATCGGCATGGCCTTCCATAGAGTGCCTCGAAAGGAGCCATACCAATACTAGATTGGAAGCTGTTATTATAGGAAAATTCGACAAGTGAAATATGATCTTCCCAACTTCCACCAAAGTCAAGCACACAAGCACGAAGAAGATCTTCCAGAGTTTGATTCACACGCTCAGTTTGTCCATCGGACTAGGGGTGATAAGCGGTGCTAAAATTAAGCTTCGTTCCTAAAGCTTTTTGAAGACTGTTCCAAAATCCACTAGTAAACAATGGATCACGATCACTAACAATGGAAGAAGGAACTCCATGCAGTTTAACAATTTCTTTGATAAAAAGTTTGGCTAGAAGAGGAACGGTTCGGTTCGACCGAACGGGAATAAAATAGGCAGATTTAGTAAGTCTATCAACAATCACCCATAAGCTATTATGACTCGAACGAGAACAGGGAAGACCATCAATAAAATCCATGGAAATTTGATCCTACCACTACAAGAAAAACAGTCTTTTATAGCGGCATATAGCCGCTATTAAACACAACTATAGCGGTTTGATAAACGCTGTATATCGACATGTTATAAAAAAGAATTGCACATTTATAACACACAAAAAAACCGCTATAAAAGAGCATGATTTCATAGCATAAAGTAGCCGCTATAAAAAAGCATGACTTATAACGACTATTTGCCGCTATCCTTTGACAATAACCTCATACATTGCATTATCTTTTTATAGCACTTATGTCATATAGTTATAACGCTTTTTAGGAGCTATGCTTTATTTTACTATATATTTGATGCACCCCACTGTTACATTTTAATAATAACAATCAAAATGAATCTTCTTTAAATAGATAACAATTTGAACAATGTATGAACGAATAAATATAATAATCAGCAAATGTAACGCATATTCATGATAACAAAATAAAGTATCGACTAACAAAAAATAAGTTCAATACATGAGTTACCAAATTCAATACATATTCATGATGACAAAAGACAACATAGTTTAAAGTTAACGTCTACAAGTACCAAATGCATCACTAAGAACTTGAACTGCTCAAAGCCTTTCTTCATGCATGTCTTCGGTCATTGGTAGTACTTTCTGAAAATTCAAAACAATTTGGAAATAATTATATAAAACTGTGATAACATGCATTTTGACGGCTTAACAGCTATCACTGATTTGTCATAAATTTTCTTTGCTGCCATAGGTTAGTGACATGAGATACAAAGCAATCACTAGAAATATCTTAATTAAGGCAACATGAATACATGGTAAAACATGCAGTGTTCATTCTAAGAAATGGTCAGCTAAGCAAGGTGATGAAATATGCAATGGTTAGCTAAGAATACACAACTAAATTTGGAGCTAGTAGATGGAATATTGTCAAATTTGATCATCACTAGTGTAAATTGGAAAAGTTGCATATACAGCTCCAATGAGTACTTAAACATGGTGTTGCTTCGATTGATAAACTAAGCATGAACCAGAAGGAGGAAAACTAATCTTGGTGTAACCTTTTAGTAGATCATCGCTCATTTGGCCAGAGTCGTACCAAGCAAATTAAACTGCAGTTCGGCCTAGCTTATCTATGATCAATCTCACCTATAAACCAAACATAAACCAGTTTGATAATTTCAAAGTAGGTTAAAACAAATGAAGTGCCAACTTTGGTAGTCTTAAGGAAATGATAAACAATGAATCAGGTATAAAAACATATAGCTTCAAAGTGGGACTGGATCAGCTGACCCTGATCAAAAGATTTAATATGGTTCTTATAAATTTGTGAATATTAGCATGTCTTATAGTTCAAAAGTCTACTAAAACCCATCAATTTATACAGACAACTAGATTTTCTGACCATTTTCAATCTATAGAAGATGGTCAATTATGTTTAGCTGTTTGTACCTACCATCATGCGAGCAAAAGCTGACCGCAGTCGGCAAGCATATTAAACAGACATTAACTTACGATAAAGGAAATTATCAGAACTTAAATGTCCATGCTAGAAGTCTAGCCTAGAGGGCACAGGGCACTCAATTGAATTGCATACGAAAAATATGACTTACAAGTACTGCAAATTTGAAAGCTGGCCAAGCTATGAAACCAGTTGTCCCGAAAGGTTTGCATTTCCAAGATCGCTACAATAGACAAAAGCAACAACTTATGCTGCTGTCACAATGTGCTGTACATATCCAAGAAATTGCAAAAACACAATAACCAGCTACTCTAAAGAGTCATTATGTGGCTTACACTCTTGTAACACCTTTTTCATCGTTGCAAGTAACATGAAACCAAGTACAAGGATCTGCAACTGAATCCCAACTTTGCAGAACATTATTAATATCGACTAAATTATTCTTCAGTTCAAACAAAACATCGCTTGTCTTACAAAAACGAATCAATGCATTAAAGTCATATCGTTTCTCTAATACGTAGTTATCGACTCCAAACAACTGATTTAAACCTCAATATTATCGCAACACAACTAAGAACAGTCAATTTCACCTAAGCTTCTCATAGTATAGGATTATTGAAAAGAAAGAAACTGGATATGCAGGCAAGAAATGAAGTCAAGATTATAGCTCATGTACCTTCAGTAGTGCCAGAAACAAGTGAAAAATGATCAAGAACCTGAATGAAATAGAAAACAGAACAAATCCACAGAACCAACTGAGCAATCACCATCCAGAAAAACTAAGATTAGAATATAATCATCATCTGCTCATAAATTTGTTCATGATTGCAGGTCGTTGCATATCCTGCATGTAGTCAATGGTCATGTGTGATTAATACTATTTTAGATTCCACATGTTCCTTGTTCTGACTCTTCAACATGTATACAATTTTAAGTAAGAAAGACATCTATACTATTTTGTTGTCCAAACGTTAAAAGGTTTGATGGTCATACCGGTTTATGGCATCTTTATTTTATAATATAGTTTAATGGGTTTTTGATTATTTATAAGTTTTGATTTCTTGCCATCCCTTCCTGTCTTAGATTTCTTTAAGTTAGTGTAGTGGGTAGGGTGCATGTGACATGTTTACCAGAAACACATGTCATTAAAAGTTGCAAATTTAGTTTGACAAATAAAGATACAATTAAAGATACAATAAGTACTAGATCAGTGCCCGGACAATCAAAATTCGACAGACTTCAACTAAACAACTTAATAAAAGCTAAGCTTTAGGAAAGGACTCGTCGAACCACCCTCGGTCATCCACTCGGCTCAGCCTTTTCACCCCGCTCACCTGAAATTTAACAATCTGGCGAGTCTGTCTTTGTCTCCAATATCAATATCATTTCTTGCTTTCTTCTTTGATCTACACCTCAGTTTTACTGATATTTCTTTTCCTCTTATATGTTTAGTTCACCCTTACCCTCCTTTTAGTTTGGACAATTTAACGCTTCACCCACACCCACTGACTATTAATTATGTGTCCTTTTTTTTTACTGGAAGAGGCAGAAGCAGGGGTACGAAATTTGTTTCAGGGTCTTGAAAAGCAGGTCTGCAGTTTCCTGTTGGTAGGATTGTACGGTATCTTCGGTCATTTTATGGTAAAGAGGGAGCCTCTGAGGGTGAAGTAATAGAAGCTTCAAAACTTGCTAATGCGCATAGTTTCATTAGTGCTCTTCCTAAAGGCTACTCAACTAAAGTTGGAGAACGCGGTGTGCAATTGTCTGGTGGTCAGAAACAAAGAGCGACCATTGCTCGTGCAGTTTTAAAAAAACCCTGCAATTTTGTTACTAGATGAGGCCACCGGTGCTCTTGATGTGGAGTCTGAGCGTATCGTACAAGCAGCTTTAGACAGGCTGATGCAAAATCGAACAACAATTGTTGTGGCACATCGACTATCCACCATAAAAAACGCGGACCACATATCAGTTTTGCAGGATGGGAAGATGGTAGAGCAAGGAACTCACTCGACTCTTGTCGAAAACAGGGATGGTCCATACTACAGATTAATCAGCCTACAGCAGCAGCAACAAATGTAACCTCACTGACCATTCTCTCAATTTCTTCCTTCGCGAGTCTTCCCATATAGTTAAAAATAAATAAAAAAACAAACAGTTTTATATTTTTCACCTGAAGATGACTTTTAGCATGATAAATGGCATGTCCTTTAACATTCATTAAGTAAAGAAATAGTTTCGGTGTTGACCCTACAACAAACGGTTCTATTATTTTCAGCCATTAAATGTTTAGAATCGGTGAAACGAAATATGAAGAAAAGCATATCCCATTTAACTAAGCTTATAAAATTATAACCATTATGCAAATTTTTGTTGAGTGTTTGTTTGATTTTCACTGAGCAATGCATATTGCACTATAGCAATAAATCATCCATGTACATGGAATGCTTCTTTTTTTGAGGCCTATCCTCTTGTATGGAAATTCTTAAAAGAGAATGAAAAAGTGGTAAAGGACGATAAAACAGAGTTTTGTTATCACACACCAAAAACAGTGAAATCATAAACAAAGATGCGTGTGACGAAGTCGTGGGGCAACTGCTGAAATGGTATAACGGAAAGTCTTGTTATAATTTCAATTTGCATGTAAAATAGCGACTAGTTACTATTCTAGGGAATTGTTTAACAGGATTGAATATTGGCATGGCTACATGGCCACTGTAGTTCTTACTCATTCACCAGTGATAGTTTACTCTGTATTAAAAATAGATTGACATTTGCAAACTGAAAAAGTATTATTTTGTTTCTGTTCAGTTTCGTACCATGACACAAGCAAAGTATATAATTAGATTCAGCTCCATAAACGTCTTCCAGTCCAAATAGTTAGGCAGAAATCTAGACCATTTAGTGCATTTTAATAAGAAATTTCTGGCATCTCATCTCTTTCCTAGTTGTATGGCATGGTTACTTACCACAATAAAAATACATTATGAATCCTTATTTTTTGCAAACACTACACGAAACCTACATATATGATATGTAAATTAATGCCTGTAGAACAGAGTTTTGCTATCATGTCAAACAATGTTGTAAATCACACCTCATTCATCATAATCTCAGCAAATGTAATCAATAAAAGCAAAACATTAAAACCACGCTATATCCGTCGCAATCGCAATCTCAGTAAATGTAAATCCTAACATTAATTATGTAATGAAATATAACATATTAAGAAGAAATTTCAGAATATTTGAAATAGAGTTAGAAAACCTACTCTAACGGATCGGCCGATTCATCGGAAGAAGGAGACGTGGAGAATAAGGAATAGGCCATTATCGATTCATCGGAAGAAGGAGACGTGGAGCTTAAGGAATAGGCCATTATCGATTCACCGGAAGAAGGAGATGTGGAATTTAAGGAATCTACAATTATCGGGGGTTCGGCCCTCATAGATTGACCGAAGGAGGAGTCGAATTCACAGAGACTAGATTTTTTATAGAAAGAAAAGGCGGGAAAATCAATCGCAATGTTTCCACATATCTCTAGAATAAATCGCGAGCGAATTTGAGCGGGATGGTCTGCCCTCCTCCGTTGCTTACCCTTAGACTCCTCCTTTTCCTTCTCCGCTTTCTCCAACTCTTCTTCTTCAGTGACGGCGAAATCAAAGATCGGTGATTAGGGTTCCAGACGCCATCGAGTTGACTTCTGAGGAGTGAACTATTGAAGTGGAGGAGAACGACTGTGAAGATCTGAGATGGAGCGAACAGTTTTGATTAGGGTTATTTTGTTGGAGACGAAAATTGACAGCACTATTTTGGGAGGGATATGAAAATGGTTAAGTTTTTTTTGGGAGGGAGATGAAACTGCTTAATTGTTTTTCTGGAGGGTGGACGAAAATTTTGGAGCCAAGAGCGTTACACAGCACGGTACAAAACAAAATGAGTTAAAAAACAAATGATTAAATGTAAACAATAAAGCTTTAGAATAACGCGTTATTAAATGACGTTATTATTAACATCTTTTCTTGTAGTGCACTTCCAAACTGGAATTTCCAATGGTTGCAATAACCCACCAGGCCTTTGATGTTCAGCCTTAACAAGTTGGCAAGTCATGCAACACTTAACAAAGTTAGCAACATCAGATTTCAAGATTTCATTCCCTCCCAGTAATAAAGTCGCTTCATATCTGCGTACATTTTACTGCTACCGGGATGAATGGAATATTTGGAACGATGTGAATCTTCAAGAATATCTTTACGAAGATCACTAATATTTGGTACGATAAGTCTACCAAATTTTTGAATGCCGCCACGAGAATCGATATCAAATTCTTTCAAACCTTCAATATTGGTTTTATCCTTAAGATTTTGGCCAAGCAAAGCCAATTCAGGATCTAGCTGTTGAGCTTCCAGAATGCGGTCTAAAATAGAAGGATGAGCCTCAAGGCTACATAAAACAAGAGATGAACATAAATCGGAAACATGATCTCGAATTTCACAAGTGGATAAAACCTCGAGATCCCTCCATTCGGAAATCATCATCGAAACCACCGCTTGTTGCTTGCGACTAAGTGCATCGGCAACTCGATTTTCCTTTCCGGGAGTATAAAGGATATCAAGATCATAAGAGGCAAGGAACTCGAGCCAACGCTGTTGACGCAAATTAAGTTTCTTTTGAGAAAATAAATATTTTAAAGACTTATGATCAGTGTAAAGTATAAACTTTTCTCCCAAAAGATAGTGTCGCCAAATACGAAGGGCAAAAACGATAGCCGCGAGTTCTAAATCATGTGTGGCATATCTAGTCTCAGCCGACTTCAATTGCCTAGAAGCATAAGCAATAACACGTTCTTTTTGCATAAGAACGACACCCAAACCAACGCGACTAGCATCGGTATAAATGACAAAGTCTTGATTCCCTTCGGGAATAATAAGAATAGGAGCATCGGAAAGTTCTTTTAATTTCTGAAAAGAAGTTTCACATTTGTCCGACCAAATGTATTAAACACCTTTCTTTGTTAAGCCAGTAAGAGGCATGACAATCTTAGAAAAGTCTTTTATAAAACGGTGGTAATAACCTGCCAATCCGAGAAAGCTACGGATTTCAGTCACGCTCTCCGGTCTCTTCCAATTTTGAATCGATTCAATCTTTGAAGGATCCACTGATATTCCGGATTCGGAAATAATATGACCGAGAAATTTCACACTAGATTGCCAAAAATGGCATTTAGAAATTTTTGCCTTTAATTGATTGCTCCTAAGAGTTTCCAATACAATCCGAAGATGCTTTTCATGTTCCTCTTTGGTTTTAGAATACACAAGAATATCATCAATAAAGATGAGAACAAACCGATCGAGGAAATCTTTGAAAACTCGATTCATGAGGTCAACGAAATAAGCCGGAGCATTCGTTAAACCGAATGGCATAACTAGCCATTCATAAGATCCATAGCGTGTATGGAACGAAGTCAAGGAATACTATCCTCTACAATACGAAGCTGATGGAAACCAGTAGCCAAGTCCAATTGTGAAAAGACTCTAGCACCACTAAGTTGATCAAACAGATCATCAATCCGAGGTAAAGGATATTTATTCTTAATTGTAAGATCATTAAGCTTGCGGTAGTCAACGCAAAGCCTAAGTGTACCATCGGACTTACTTACGAAAATAGCTGAAGCTCCCCAAGGCGAGGAACTAGAGCGAATAAGTTGCTTCTTCTCTAACTCGGATAATTGTTTGCGCATCTCTTCATTCTCCTTATTGGACATGCATAAGGAGGACGGGTAATAGGTTGAGCTCCAGGTATAAGATTAATTTTGAACTCGATTGCTCGCTTAGGTGGTAGTCCTAAAACGGGCTCAAAGATGTCGGAAAATTCACGAACGACGCGAATAAGAGAAATGACATCCTCCTCATCATCATTATCATCATCACGAGGATTTAAAGAATATAAAGATGCAACCAAAGCGGAATTCGAATCTTTAAGAACAATAGAAATATGATTAACAGATTGCGGATGACGGAGATAAATAGTCCGCTCAGGACATAGGATATGAGCTTCATAACGAGTAAGCCAATCCATACCCAAAATCATTCCAAAGCCTAAGTAACGCATGACATGCAAATCGGCTAGGAACGATAAATCACACAAAATAATCTCAACGTCTTTACAAAGTAAACTAAGAGTTGCGGATCCACCAACCGGATTCGCAATTCTTAAAGAAGTCATTAAAGCAACAACACTTAAAGAAAAAGTATCGACAAGTTCCTTTGATATAAAAGAATGGGATGCACCCGTATCAAAGAGAACTCTAATAGGTTGATCATGAAATATAATAATGCCATCAAGGACAGAATGAGACATACCTTGACCGCGAGATTTGTTGCCAGGGGCTTGAGCAACGTTTAACTTTCCCTCCTTATCTTGAAGCTTAGGGCATTGGTGCATAAAATGATCTGGACTTTTACAATAGCGGCAAGAGCGGGGCTTTGAACACTTGTTTGAAAAATGGCCCTTAGCACCACAGTTGAAGCATTTCTTATCACTGGGGGAAAATGCCTTTGCAGCAGGAATTGCTTACTTACCCTTTTTGTTGGGATAAGGACCTTTAAACTTGTTAGGCCTTTTCTTGTTGTTGAAGTTTGGTTTGGAAGTCACCACTTCAACATCACTGTCCTTATCGGCCTCTTCAAGACGAAGAGCAGTATCAATGAGTTGGTCGAAGGTCTTCAGTGGGGTGTTGATGTATTCAACCCCATATTTGGACAGCGACTCGAAGGATGCGACATAATCTATCACAGAGGATTCACCTTGAACAAGGTCTATAAAACGACGAGCCAATGTCACCTTCTCTGCTTCTGGTACAAATTTTAATTCGAAGCGTTCCCGGAATTGCTCCCAGGTGAGATCTGCTTCATTAATCTCAGAAATAAGAAGTTCGTACCAATTCAATGCTCTCTCTTGGAGCATACTGGAGGCCACCTGAACACGGTGAAGATCGACAAGATTCATGCGAGAAAAGATTCTATCGCATGTTCTTAACCAAGCCTGGACCTCGATAATAGTTTCGGAACCCTTGAATGGTTTCCCACCTAAGTTGGTATAATCATTGCACAAACGTGCAAATCCAGACTTAGGATGAGTAGGTTCCTGATTAGGACCAGCTGCTTGAGCATTTTTTACTAAATCAAGAAGCTGCTGAGCAGTCATGAAAACTCCATCCTGGGGAGTAATAGTAGATGGTCCAACTCTGGGACGGCCTTGTCTAGACATTCTCTTCTTTAAGAAAGAGAGAAGAAGAAAAAGGTTATTCACCAAATGAATATCAAGCAATCTTGATAGATGAAACAAGGAATCATAAAGAAAACAGGATGAATCGGTTCGAAGACTCGAACTAAATCCTCAAACACAACTCCTAAGGTGGACTTAGGACGATGATCCTTGTTAAGTTATTCTACATTGTTCCGAAGTTTGGCTCTGATACCAAGCTGTGACGCCCCACCTCTATACCCACGCTAACCAAGAACACTACGAGGTAGTGTTGTCAATTAGCGCGGAGAATAAGGCTGTGGAGGAGCGACCATCCATGTACTTCTTTGTGCGAGCACCGATATGTCAGATAGAATATAATGCATATCTTTTAAGGAGGAAATCCGACATACCGACACAAACTCAAAGCTATCACACGGTGGCTATATATATAATCTTCGGAAACAAACATAGAAGTAATCATAACAAAATCAGTCACAGACATCCATATCACAAAGGCGGAAAAAGATATGAATATTTATATAACACTTGAAAGTGTACATCAGAGTAGTGGTCAGAAAGATCCACAATAATACAAAAGGAATAGCAACATGTGCTATACAAAAGAATACATCAATGAGTCTATATCTCAAATGTGTACAATCAAAAACTACTAATCTAAGTAGTTAGCCAAAAGTCAGAGTAATCCTGAAGAGAAGTCAAGCAGAAGCACCTGTAACATCTCGGTCTGACCCGAGTATTATTTATAAGAAAATAATAAACGGATCATTCTAGCTATAAATATCAGATGATAAGGTATAGGATAAATAATATGGCATGAACATGTAACAACCATAACTGCATATTACTATAAGTATGTAAATGATAATCAACAAAATATCAATCAATATCACAAGAATCTTCTCAAAGATAAAATAGGGTATCATACCCTAAACTTGTGTTCATAACAAGTCAATAACACATAAATTCACCAATGCACAAAAACTGATATCATATCAATGAAAATCATGAAAATTGGTGAAGCACAAATTCCAGAAATCATCACAAGAAATCCAGAAAACACATAAAAAAGGGGGAGGCCTAACACATGAACGGGAGCATGAAAACTCACCAACGCGTATAACACATGAACGAGAAGCTATCTCATGGAAGTTATCCATTAAATTTTAACACATGAACGGCCCGAAGACCATGGGGTGCTACCCCATATATGTGATGGCGAAACATCACAGAAGCGGGGTCTAGTCTCCCTCGCAGACAAAGAGACATCGCTCAATCGCTAGTCTAAATCACAAAAATGATCGTCATGATCATAAGGAAGTGTCAATTACACTAAGCCAGTAAATATATGAGTTTAGCTTCATGTCCCATAACCACTAGCTTAACTTAAATATTTACGAACAAACTGTAGATCTTCACTAGGAAATTGTCACAAAAGGGTTCAATCGAACAAATCCAAGAGCTAACCGACGAAGTGAACGCAAGCGTTTCAAACCACTCGTTTTACTAAGTCGTTTAATTCGATTTCTCATCCGAGTGAAGCAAAGGCTTGTATATACTAGTAGATTGAAATACGATTTGAGGAAACGTGTTTTATATTTAAAATAGTGTTGAAATCGTCTTGATGAAAGAGTTTTGATATTTACTATTAGTATTGAAACCTTCACATTTTTAAAGTGACAAGTCACAAAACGATTGTTGAAACAAATTGAATCACATAAATTCACGTTCGAAGACGTGAGTAAAGTCCAAAGAAGTCAATCCCAAAACCATCAAAGTATGAATGTCCTTGCGACCTAACATAGCCGAGCTAAGGAATATAAGCAGGGCGAGTTAAAGAGGCAATGGAACGACCTACAGGTCAAGCGACCTAGGGTAAGTCAGGAGATGGTGCGACCTATCGAGTTACGCGACCTAACAGTGTGGAGCGACCTAACAGGTAGATAGGTTGAGCGACTTAGAGGTTGTGATCCATAGTCATGAGGTCATGCGACCTAAAAGTAAAAGGTCTAGTGACCTAAAAGAAGTAGGTCTAACGACCTAAAAGAAGTAGGTCTAACGACCTAAAAGAAGTAGGTCTAACGACCTAAAGAACAAACAGATCGAACGACTTAACATAGAGATGATCGAGTGACCTAAATAATTAAGGCCGAACGACTCTACATAGAGATTGGTGCTTGTAGAAATTTCAGCTATTGGACTTCTGTTTGATTTTAGATGGAACTAGAATGTGGAAGCGATAACTGAAATTTTGGTGAGTATAACTCACCTCTATGGATAAATTAGTAAGATATATAGTAGATAATTTTTACTATTTGTGTTTGGTTGAAATTATTGGTTATACGCTTGGATGTTTTAATTGGTTGATTTTTTAGTTTTGATGAATTGTCACTTTTGTAAACGGTCAATATATGAAATCATTTGTAGGGAATTTATATGACATATAGGGATTTTATAAAGGGATCTAACGGAATCCCTCGCCATTTTTGATTTATTTTCAATCATATTCCTATGGTATGAATTATTGGATATCAAAACCTGATTGTTTGGCCCTATTGGTTATGACATTGTTATGTGTTTAAACTTAACCTTGTAATGATAAAAATCAATAACAACATTGGTTAAGTGCTTAGTGGCTATGGGATTCAATTTAGTGTTTTGAAATACTATTAACTACCGTTTTGGCTTGAAATGGGTTTTTGATTTGGAGAATGATTTCAAATCCAATCTTTGGATTTTCTAGAATATTTTATTTAAGCAGATTTTGAGCTTCTCTATATTACCTTAACCTTTTTATTTGTCTTCTCTAAATCATTTAGAAATGTTTTAAAGTTGTTTAACTATCATTTAATAATGATATAAAGTTGTTTAACTATTGTTTAATAATGTTTAAAAAAAATTTGTTTCCATCTAATATTTTTTTAAAGTTATTTATTAATATTTTAATATAGTAAAAAGTTATTTATTTAAATAATTGATATTGTTTGAAGATAATAATTATTATTTATTAATAATATTATGGAAGTTAACTTTTCCTATAATAAGGTTTATGAAGATTAATTATTAATTTTTATATAAATAATGTTTGAAATTATTAATTATTATATTAATAATGATTTGAAGTTATTTATTATTATACTGACAATGTATGAAGCAAAATTAATTATTTCATTCATATTGTTCTAAATGAAACAGACTGTGTTATTAACGTTTGTCAAAAAGTTAATTTATTATTTATTTATGATGTTCGAAGTTAATTAATTTATCTGATTAATTGTATTTATAAATAATAAATTGATTTATAAAGGAATTTCATTTAATAAAGAGTTTATAAATGAAAATGGAGTTTTGTATTTATAAACGATTTTTATAAAGGCTTTATAAAGAATTTTTATAAAGGAATTTTAGAAAAGACTGTTATAAAATAATTTTAGAAGGGATTTTTATAAAGGATCTTTATAAAGTAGTTCTATAAAAGAACAAAGTTTTATAAATGGGTTTATAGATTTATAACAGGAGTTTTATAAATAGTATTATGGGATTATAAAAGGGCTTTATAAATGGTTTAGAAATTTATAAAAAGGGTTTTATCAATGGTTTTAGATATTTGTAAAAGAGTTTTATAAATTATTTTAGAGATTTATAAAAGAATTTAGAGATTTATAAAAGAGTTTTATAAATTGTTTTAGAAATTTATAAAAAGGGGTCTTATAAATTGTTTCAGAAATTTATAAAAAGAGTTTTATAAATTATTTTAGAGGTTTATAAAAGAGTTTATAAATTGTTTTAGAGATTTATAAAAGAGTTTTATGAAAGGTTTTAGAGATTAAAAAAAGGAGTTTTATAAATGATTTTAGAGTTATATAAAAAGGATATTTATAAAAGAAGACGAGTTTGATTTCCAAAAATGATCTTTGAATAATTATAGTGGTATGAAAGATCGTTCCATACTCAACATCGAATAGGAAATTTCCTCTGGCTTTGTGAATATACTTATACCGTTGAGATAAGTATATAAACACATTCTCTAAGTAGTGAAAATGCAGTGTTTTTGTGAATATACTTATTCCATTCAGATAAGTATATGGATATTTTTCCAAGTATTGAAAGGGGTATAACGGGTTTGTGAATATATCTTTGTAAAAGTATTTTGATATAAGTATTTACAAAGTTATTTTAAATTAATGAAAGGATTAATTAAAGAGGTTGGTGGTTGCTTATGTGCTTAACCAATATTTCTTTTCCCTATGGAAATAAACCCATGATTTGATTGTTGTTTGATAGTCAAATAGCCGACTATCAAAATTGGCCAGTTTTAAACTAGCGTTGTCGGTTTGAGGAGACTAGGATCAGACATGTTATCTGAAAACCACTTCTAACTAGCATAAGCGTTCGAATGGATGACGTCTTAAAGATGATATTTCAAAGATGGAGTTCTTTGAAGTGCAAGGGCTACTTGCTACTAATCCTAAGGGTGATTCCAAAATGGATGTAGTAGAAGTGCCTTCGGTTTCGTTAAGACCCAAAATGAACTTGTATGTATGAATGATGGCATTGCATTTCTGACTGGAGGGCAATGTTAGCATTCCAAATGGAATTGCTATCTAAATGGTAAAATATAACTTCTAACCTCATCAAATAGTAAAATGATTAAAGCAGGGACGTACCATATGGCTATGTGGGTCACTCCTATTAGGGTATGATCATCCCTTATCTAGAGTCGATATCTATGTATGCTTTGAGGCCCATTATGGTTCTTTATCAACCTAGGGTTGATCATGTTCGATGTTATCCAGTAAGGGCTAAGGCTGATCCTAAGTAGCAGAGGAGCAACGTGTTGTAGCCTCCACTATATTTTATCTAGATTTATACTAATTCGGTGGTTAGACCCATACCCTTTCATAGTTGGAGTTCATTTTCCAATATGAGCCCTCAGACTTGATTGTATATCTATCATGCTGGAATTTAATCAATGTAACAATTTCAACTATATTCAATATTTATTTTAAACCCTAGACACTATTATAATATCAGAAGATTTCTTATGAAATGTTTGGTTATCGTAAGATAAAAATCCACCCGTGTTTATGTGCGGCGTGGTCTTACGAGATACCTTTATTTTCAAAATGTTTTTATAACATTCGAATTCAATCGAGTTGTGTTTCTCATGTTGGTTTACTAGACTGATCCGGGCATTATTTTTCTTATAATGCTTAGGTCAACCAAGTATGTTTCAGATTTAGTCCTGGATGCTTTGGAGCTTCAGGAGACGAGCTAGATGCCCCGAGATGTATTCGCATATCTTTTTTATTTCCATTGCATTGTCTGGTGTTGTATTTATCAGTAACTGTAAAGACATGTGATGTGCACGTAAATGTGTATATTTTTACCACCATATTTAATCTATTTAAATTAAATAAATGATCATATCGGGTATTTTAACTTGTTTAAACCAAAATTCATATTATTTTCAAATCGTCACATATTCATCTTCATCCAAGGGCAAAATGGTCATTTTTATGCATATACTAATTTGAAAAAATTTAATTATAAATTTCTATAATTTTATAGGAATTTGGCTTTATATACAAGTGGTTACATGATGATATATGCATGCACAAGAGTGAAGAGAACAAATGAAGATGGAAATAATTCAAAGTGAAGATAATGGAGGACCCCACCTACCCACCTACCTTAATGTACAAATTAGAGGCTAATGCACATGCTTATGGAATTAATGGCTTCATGTACACTTAAATGAGGATTATTTGAAGCTAATGATTACTTGACCTCCACACTTCCTAAGAGGGTATTTTGGGCATTCCCCAAAATAATGAATTAGGGTTTAACACTTGTATATATACCCCTTATGTTTCATGTAACCTTGCTCTCTCTCCTTAGTCTCTCTTTAGATTAGTTTAGGCTCAAAATAAAAGAAAGCTTCTCTTTTCTTTTCATGGCTACTTAGCCATTTTTATTTCATGTAATTTCTTTTTATGCAACTTTAAATACATGCTCTTTTCTTCTTTTCTTGTTTGTTTCCTTTCATGTTGTAGTGTAGATTGCTTTTATTTTTCATGCAAGTAGAATAGTAGTTCTCTTTTCTATTAGCTTTCATTTTACTTTTCTTTTGCTTTCATGTTGCTAGCTACATTTGTTGTTTTGATAACAAATATGAGAGGCTAATCCCTTCAATTTAGGGGTAATGAAGCCTCTAATCATGTAGCTTCAACATTTTGATAATTATAGCTCTCTTTTTGTGCTTAATGACAATGCTTGAAGTGGTTTAATTTGTTGTTTTTGCTTTGAATTTGATAGCCTATATTGTTGACACCAAATAGGCTATGCTTAGACAATCACTAACACAAATGCCTCTTCATCAAAATATGATTATGGCATAAGAAAGTGATTTGAAACTCAAATTTGATGGTCTATATTTCTAATCAATAGTTAATAGGCCATACTTAAAATAGATTTCATTTTCAACTTTGTTGTCATTTTCAAGAGAGTTAGTAAGTGGTTTAAAAGTTGTGTTATAGTTTGATGGCTTATGTTGAGTTAATTAATAGCACAAATGAGCCATACTTATGATAAACACATCATTTAAACTCACTTATGACCAAAAAAAGAGATCATAATTTCATTAATTGTTGAATTATATGATCTAGAGAGTGGATTTATCTCTAAATTGTCATTTAACTCTCATATTTTTATCTATTTTTCTTTTGCTACTTTTTGTTAGTTTCTTACATTTTTAGCTAATCACACTTTCAACTTTGGTTAATTTGATTGAATAGAATTTTAAAATCATCAATTCCCTGCGGATCGACCCGTATTCGCCACGTGCTACATTCGTACACCGTGTGCTTGCGGTTATATTTATTTCTAAATTCGTTCGACGGTTTTCTAAAACGATAGAATTTCCGTCGACGAATAAGTTTTTGGCGCCGTTGCCGGGGAATTGCTTTGATTTCGATTTTCTATTCTTCGAATTATTTTTGTTTGATTTTCTTTTGTGTGTGTTTTGTATGTTAATTTCAGTTTGATTTTTGTTGTGTTAGTTGTTTGATTTTTGTTTGTGTGGGTGTTGTTTTTTTTCTAGTTCCAGTTTGCATTGCATTTCTATTTGAAAAAATACACAACCTCAATTTCAAAAAAAAAAATTCATTTCTTTTACATTTTATTTTACATTTACATTTCAATTTCTTCTACATTTCTGTTACACCTCTCTGCATACATATATACTGTTACACAAAAGAAAAAAAAACTGTGCATTTCCATTCCATTTCCTCCAACCTCTTAACTTCTGCACATACATCACCCAAACAGTGCATTGCCTCGACTGCTCCACTTCTCAACCAGTCTACCACCAGTCCTCACTACCTTGCAACTGCCCTCCTCAAACCACAGCAAACAACCCACTTGTCTTCACTGTTTTGCCATACACTGCTCTACAAAACTCCCCTCCAGTTCAAATTCACTCTTCATTACTGTACCCTACTACATCATCTTTCGTATACCATTCATCACACCACAGTTCACCTCAGTTCATCACCTACAAAACACACCAATCATACCACTGCCTGCAAACCCGTCCAACCATCCACTGAAACAGTCTAAACATCAATCCAGACCACTTTCCTCTCAATTCGATCACAACTAACATTCAAGTGTCTTCCAGACAGCACTCAACTCCATCACTCATATTCAACTTCCAATACAAATCTCCACTTCCAACATTCAACCATTCAAACTTCTCCACTGTTTCTCCACACTGCCAAACATTCCACAGCCTCTTCACCTCTGACCAAAACTCCTCCACTGTTTCTCCACACTGCCAAACATTTCCTTAGTGTGCCACAAACTCCTCCACTGTTTCTCCACACTGCCAAACATTCCACAGCATCTTCACCTCTGACAAAAACTCCTCTCATCAAACTCTGCCATATTGAACTCCTCTAACATACACATCAACATCCCTTACTTTCCATTGCCACTGCATTCCATACCATACTCCTTCCTTGCTGCACATCATCAGCAGCAAATACCACACCCATTTACACTACAAACTGTGCAGTGCCATTTCCCCTTCTTGCCTTCATATCAACCTTCAACCACAAACCATATCAACATACAACTCAGATTGTAACTCCTCCAACAACAAAAAAAAACTCTACACAACAACTTTGACGGCAACCATACTCAACCTCATAACACCACTACATCAATCAACAGCAGCAACTCCCTTGAATCGAACCTCCCTGATCACCATTCGACAACCAGTGCAGCCAGGCGAACATAATTCATCACTCCTGAAAACAAAACATACACTGTCACGTCCACTGCCACACAACGATTCCACCACTGTTGCTATTGCCTCACTCAAAACACTCATAACTGCTCACTCCAAATCCCTTAACCACTTCCTCCCACCACATCACAAACGTGGTTCGAAATTCAATCTGCAAACGACAGAGACCATACCTAAAACCGCCAAACAACCAGCCTGCAGCATTGTCAATCACCACTGCTCGTGCCTTACACCGACAACAGCTACCCCTACCACCACAAAACTACAGACATAACAACCCTCTTCTACAACCTGCTACGAAGCAACGCAAACAACCAAAACCACACAGAGAATCGAACCTTCCCAATTCATCAACCCAAAATCGCTTCACCCGAATCGAAATCGAACATCACCTCTGCCTTCAACAACATCACTCCAACGCAGCAACCAATCTGCAACTAATCGCATCGCCAATCGAATCGCCTCATTGACCCCACAACCATACCTTCACCGTTCACCGCATTCATTAACCACCGGTCACAACTCCGCACGATAACCAATCGCTACCTCACCTGAAATCGCGAAACCCAGCAACTCGACCCCAAATTGACAATCGTCATCGCGACCTTCATTGCAATCAACATCATCCATCCCCAGTTCACGAACACGTGAAGATCCGCGATTTTGAGTTGCTTATTTTATTGCAGATTTGAGTTGGAAGTTCTGTTTGATTATTTGATTTAACTGCCGAATTATTTGATTGTTGAATTGAGGAACTGTTGAGAATCTAAGAATGGGATAAAGTGGTTTTGGGCTGGGTTATATTTCACTTGTTAAACAAAAAAAAATCAAAAAAGTTTCAGTTGTATATATTTGTTTTAACTTTAATTTGTTTGGTGTTGTTTTCATTTGTTTTAATTTTCCTTAATTTGGTTTCTTCTTTTGATATATAAAAAAATTTAATTTTTTTTAAGTAAAACTCTACTTTTAAGTTTCCTTTAGAAAAAACAAAAAAATATTTTACAATTTCAAAAAAAAGGGGTTGTTTTGACTTTATTTTCATTTAGTTTGTTCTAGTTTTTCATTTTTCTTTGATAATATATATATATATATATAAAATCTATGTATATATCTTTGGTTTTTACTTTTCAGGTTGCCAAAGCAGATAGGAAAAGTGCTTGCTTATGCTTGCCAAAAAATAATAATTGCCTACTTGCTTATAAATAAAATTTGTTGCTTTTTACCCCTATTTATTGTTTTTAATTTCTTGCATTGTTGATTGCTTGCATTTGCATTTGTATATAAAAAAAATCAAAAAAAAGCATCAAAAAGAAAAAAAAAAAAATTCCATTCGTAGTTGCATTGTTAATACACGTTTAATTTCTGCATTGCATTTCATCTTAGATTTTGATTAATAATAACGGTTAGACATCAATAACTTTTAATTGTATATTGACAACTTGTCTTCTTTGAACAATTTACTTTCTTGGTGTCTAGGCTACGGCAGAGTAATAACCATTTATAAATATTACGGTGATTCGTAAATATTATAGTGGTTGTTCCTTTGAAGGTACTTAAACCTTCGGCTGCATTGCTACGGTGATTCGTGGTGCACCGATAAATCCTGTCCGTTACCTGGCTGAGAACTATCTTGTTTATTTAAGACAAAGTGTGATTATACAATTTTGAGTTAACTTAGGATAAATCATTTGTAATTAACCCTTGCATTCATTTAGTTGCATTAGTTCATGCATATTTAAAAAAAAAATTCAAAATCCAAAACTAAAAAAAATTGTATATATTCCTTTTTCTTTGAAATTTTTTAAATCCTTTTTCTTTGAAATTTCAAAAATCCAAAAAAATTGAAAAACCAAAAAACAAAACAAAAATCAATTTCCCTTTTGATAAATAAATTTTATTTGTAAATATTTTTCCTAAAAAAAAACCAAAAACATTCTTGAAAATGTCCGAGTTTCCCCACTTACGTGAATTTTATAATAGTTGTGAAAATCAATATAATCCATATGATTTCACTCAAAATCCGTGTGGATATTTTAACAACAACTATTATTTAAACGATTTGAGTTTTGAACCACAAAATTTTCAAAATGACAAACCACCCTCGAATCTCGAAAAGAGCATTTCGTCTTTACTTGAAATCTCTACACAACAAAATCAAATGATAATTGATTTGTGTAATTCATATTTGGGCAATGATCCAAATCAAAGTTTTCAAAATAATCAAAATTTGAATTCGCTTCAAAATTCAAACGATTTCGAGTATAACCCATGCCAATTCAATTTTGAACTCCAAAATGAATTTCAAAACGAAAATGTGATCCACTTTTCAAACGACTTTGGCAATGGGAATAATCTTAACCATGTTACGATTGAAAATCTTTGTTCTCAACAAATCCAAATCGAAAATTCTCAAGTTAATAAGTATAAATTGGATTTTGTTGAGCAAATGAACGAAATATACGATGATCACACGGATTCGTTGTTTGAAACTTATATCAAACAACGTGAACAACAAAACCAAATCCCAACGTGTGACGAATTAAACAATAATCCATCTT
The DNA here is from genome assembly GCA_030737815.1 of Allium fistulosum. Lineage (NCBI taxonomy): Eukaryota > Viridiplantae > Streptophyta > Magnoliopsida > Asparagales > Amaryllidaceae > Allium > Allium fistulosum. The sequence continues at coordinate 1,281,968,575 of CM060903.1, read as the reverse complement.
TAACCCAAATCGACGAACAAGTTCAAATAACAACTTTTGAAATTGAAAATAATGATCTTAATGAAGTTGTTGAAAACACGGAAATTGAGTTGGATTTCAATTCTTTTGAGGGTGAGAAACTCGATTTAAATTTCGATCTTCCTTTTTCTGAAAATTCGAATACAACAACTATAGATTTTGAAATGGATATATGCGATGAAGTTGTTGATAATCCAACAATGGAAGTCGAATTTAACAAACACGAGTTTTATGGACTTTTTGAAAACGAGTCGTTAAACTCTGACAGGGATGATTTAAATCACCATTTTGATTTTGAATTCAATAACTTTTAAGAATTTTTCAATGAACAGCTTGAATTTCAATTTGGTGAAAATAAACTTGAACTTCAATCAATCGTATTATCAACCCCAAAAATCATCGAAAAGGAAACAACTCATACGATTTTCAATAAAATGACATTCATTTTTCCAAATCAACATTCAACTTTGAAATCTTTTACGGTTTGGTTTTTCGAGCTTAAACCGTGTCTCGTATACTTGATGAGACAAATGAATCGGTTTTTGGAAGACCGTTTCATTTATGCTTTGATGATATACTTTCTAATCTCGTGTAAAAACCATTCATTTTCATATAAATAAAGGCCGTTTTTATTTTTATTTTTTCTCCTTCCACTTGGGTTGACTGTGGGGACACAATCAAAATCAAGTGTGGGGGGGAGACTCATCATCATTTTTCAATTTTTCTTTCCAAAATAAAAAAAAAATCTAAAAAAAAACAAAAAAAAAAGATTTTTTTTTAAAAACCATTTTGATTTATTTTTAAAGAAACACTATAGGATATATATATGGTTTTGGTTTATTAAATGGAAATTTTTGAAAATTTATTCGTCTTAACAAAAATAAAAATGAAGTTTGATTACAAATAATAATGGTTTAACTAGTATATAGGAAGATTCATACGTGTTAATTATGAAATACATCCTAATTGAAAATCTTTGTTTTAAAAAGTGGTTGATTTAAAGTAAAGGATATAACATTTTTTTTGTCTTCTAAGTTAAATGGTGCTAAGATGATTTTGCAAAACTCTCTCTCTATTAAGAAAATAAAATAAAAAAATTTAATAAAAATAACAACATCCAAAGTATTCACTCTCATTTAAAAGTCCTCACGGTTATGCATGGGTGAATTACTTGGAATCTTTGATTATGTGCTTTCATACTCATTTAAAAGTCCTCACGGTTATGCATGTATGGAACACATGTAAAAAAAGGGAACAGACTTAATAAAAACCACCTACGGTCGATAGGTGTATGCAGGAAAGTGTGTGCACTCGCCATGCTCTGTACTCCCCTCACATAAGCCCGAAAGGCAGTGCATGAGTGGTATATCTAGCCTCAGTTTACCTGAGCTAGGTGTGTAGTTTTTCTTTCAAATAATGAGAGAGCAAGCAATTAAAATGATAGCATTATTTTTACTTATTTGATTTGATTTGTTATTGAAAAGAAATAAAAATACCACTTTGATAAACTTTGATAATCAACTAAGGATCTATTTCATGGTTACACTTTGTTATCAACCGAAACAACGAGTTAAAACTGTAGTCTATTTGTTATGATAACTTAATTTTTGTTGGAAATTTTGACGAGTAAATGACTTAAATTTTACGATAATGACCAAACCTATATTTAACTTATTTGTGTTAATTTAAAAGTAAATCCTTCATTCGTAAATATTTTCAAAAACTTGCATTCACATCTTTTTAAATAAATCTTGCATTTTGTAAATATTTTCATCCTGCATTTGGATTTTGTGGGTAGTATCCGCTGAAAACCCTCACGAGACAACACTCGTCCTACTGGGGACACCCAGAGGTTTAATGGCTTGTTGCATACGCTCAATGCAATCGTGCTCCCTACGAAAATGGATTTATCTTAGTTTTTCTTTATTCGAGGACGAATAAAAAGATAAGTGTCGGGGTATTTGATGTGCACGTAAATGTGTATATTTTTACCACTATATTTAATCTATTTAAATTAAATAAATGATCATATTGGGTATTTTAACTTGTTTAAACCAAAATTCATATTATTTTCAAATCGTCACATATTCATCTTCATCCAAGGGCAAAATGGTCATTTTTGTGCATATATTAATTTGAAAAAATTTAATTATAAATTTCTATATTTTTATAGGAATTTGGCTTCATATACAAGTGGTTACATGATGATATATGCATGCACAAGAGTGAAGAGAACAAATGAAGATGGAAATAATTCAAAGTGAAGATAATGGAGGACCCCACCTACCCACCTACCTTAATGTACAAATTAGAGGCTAATGCACATGCTTATGGAATTAATGGCTTCATGTACACTTAAATGAGGATTATTTGAAGCTAATGATTACTTGGCCTCCACACTTCCTAAGAGGGTATTTTGGGCATTCCCCAAAATAACGAATTAGGGTTTAACACTTGTATATATACCCCTTATGTTTCATGTAACCTTGCTCTCTCTCCTTAGTCTCTCTTTAGATTAGTTCAGGCTCAAAATAAAAGAAAGCTTCTCTTTTCTTTTCATGGCTACTTAGCCATTTTTATTTCATGTAATTTCTTTTTATGCAACTTTAAATACATGCTCTTTTCTTCTTTTCTTGTTTGTTTCCTTTCATGTTGTAGTGTAGATTGCTTTTATTTTTCATGCAAGTAGAATAGTAGTTCTCTTTTCTATTATCTTTCATTTTACTTTTCTTTTTCTTTCATGTTGCTAGCTACATTTGTTGTTTTGATAACAAATATGAGAGGCTAATCCCTTCAATTTAGGGGCAATGAAGCCTCTAATCATGTAGCTTCAACATTTTGATAATTATAGCTCTCTTTTTATGTTTAATGACAATGCTTGAAGTGGTTTAATTTGTTGTTTTTGCTTTGAATTTGATGCCTATATTGTTGACACCAAATAGGCTATGCTTAAAAAATCACTAACACAAATGCCTCTTCATCAAAATATGATTATGGCATAAGAAAGTGATTTGAAATTCAAATTTGATGGTCTATATTTCTAATCAATAGTTAATAGGCCATACTTAAAATAGATTTCATTTTCAACTTTGTTGTCATTTTCAAGAGAGTTAGTAAGTGGTTTAAAAGTTGTGTTATAGTTTGATGGCTTATGTTGAGTTAATTAATAGCACAAATGAGCCATACTTATGATAAACACATCATTTAAACTCACTTATGACCAAAAAAAGAGATCATAATTTCATTAATTGTTGAATTATATGATCTAGAGAGTGGATTTATCTCTAAATTGTCATTTAACTCTCATATTTTTATCTATTTTTCTTTTTCTACTTTTTGTTAGTTTCTTACATTTTTAGCTAATCACACTTTCAACTTTGGTTAATTTGATTGAATAGAATTTTAAAATCATCAATTCCCTACGGATCGACCCGTATTCGCCACGTGCTACATTCGTACACCGTGCGCTTGCGGTTATATTTATTTCTAAATTCGTTCGACGGATTTCTAAAACGATAGAATTTCCGTCGACGAACAACATGCTATTATAACTGTCCAGGCTGGTGATGGATTGTTTTCTCTTATTGATGTATATATATTACAGTTTCCTTTTGTAAATATCATTGTGTATATTATAGATTACTCAGTATGATGTAAGATTCTGTTTTTATTTTCTTTGACCCCAATGATGTCTTTCCGGCACTTGGATGCTCGGCACACAAATACCATGGATGTATTAGTTTCGAATTTTGAGGGTCGAAAATGAAGGATGTTACATCTATAATATTGAATATCTAATCTCCTTTGTGCCCAAAATACATGCCGGTCCTGTAGTCCTTGTACCTGAAATGTTTCAGACTGACTCGAGCATTATATAAATAGTAAATGAGTCAGACTGTAACAACCTGCATATTTGCCGATTTTTTATTTAAATATATTATTTAAATATTTCATCGTTGAGTCCAAAATGCCGTTTTTTAGTCCAAAAAGCTACTTTTTGCAAACTGTCGAATTGGGACTCGAGACCACTTCCATTGAGTCCAAAATGCCGTTTGCGACCTTTTTGAGTATAAACTTTGATATGTTTGGAGCTAGTCAAAAATTTGACCATTTGCACTTTGGGTTTGGTTTTGGGTTCAGCCCCCTTTGCCAACTTAACCTCCAAACTGAACCATCCCTCCCCATTCATCCTCACTTCCTCCTCTTTTCAGTTTCAAAGCAAAAATGGTGGGAGAGATTGGAAATTAAAACTCCATGCCCTAGTTCCTCTTGCAAATTCTTGTTCTTGCTCCAAATTCAAAGAGAACCCATTGGTAAGCCTCCTCTTCATCTTCTCCAACTCATTCTCTTATCAATTTCAGTTTATTCCTAAACCTAACTTTGGGAATGTCCTTCTTTAAAGCTTTGATTCAAGCTTGTTGAGTTGGAATTGAAGAGTGATTGCCATTGCCATTGCTTTCAAGCTTCTTCTTCATTGATTTGGGTTCAAAGGTGAGAATTTTATCTCACATCTTAAACTATAATTATCTTCGATTGTTAGGTATGAATTCCTAACACTTATTCTTGTGCAATTGCTTTTGGTTTGGATTGATTTGGTGAATATTCCAATTTTTAGTGTTTTGAGTTCAATTCTTTGAAAATCCTAACTTTGATGTTTTGATCATGTTTTTGGTGATGAATCGAAGAGCGTATATGGCCGGGTAGTCGATTGGCGTAAACCCTTAGCGCCGTTGCTCGACCGATTGCATTTCGAAAGGAATTGGTATTCATTTGATTGGCATGGGAGTGCTGGAAACAGGCTCCGGTCGACCGACCTCAGAGTCCGGTCGACCGACCTGCTATTCTAGCATCTCCCTGCCTCTGTTTGGAAGTGCAGGTTACAGGCTTCGGCCGACCGACCTCAGGGTCCGGTCGACCGACCTGCTACCCGAGCACTTCTGTCTCTGGTCCGGTCAACCGACTCAGGGAGTCCGGTTGACCGACCTGCTCCTATTTTGACAATTTTGCCTATATTGTCTATTTGTTTGAATTTCCAACTTTAATCGATTCGTGTTGTCTCCTCTTTGTTGTTATCATTTCTTAAGACTTTGATGACTCCTCTTTCGGGCTGGTACCTCGTTAGGTCGCTCGACCCTATCCCCTTAGGTCGTTAGACCTCATTTTGTCCTCTCTAGGTCGTACCGTTTTGACGGGGCGCTGCCCCACACCCCGCCGTCTTCTTACTTTGATGGTTTTGGGAATTGATTTCTTTGGATTTTATTCACGTCTTCGAATGTGAATTTTTATGATTGATTGTTTCTACAATCACTTCTATGATTTGTCACTTCAAAATATAAAGGTTTTCTATACTAGTATTAAATATCAAAACTCTTTCATTAAAACGATTTCAACTCTATTTTCAATATCAAACTCGTTTATAAAACTGTTTTCCAATCTATTAGTATATACAAACCTTTACCTCATTCGTATGAGAAAATATAATTAAACGGCTTAGCAAAACAAGTGGTATGAAACGCTTGCGTTTACTTCGTCGGTTAATTGATGGACTTGTTCGATTGAAACTCTTGTGACAATTTCCTAGTGGAGATCTACAGTTTGTTCGTAAATATTTGAGTTAAGCAAGTGGTTATGGGACATGAAGCTAAACTCTTATATTTACTAGCTTAGTGTAATCGACACTTCTTTATGATCGATGATGATCATTTTATGATTTAGACTAGCAATTGTGCGATGTCTCTTTGTCCGTATGAAGGACTGTACCTCATTTTATTGAGCTTCGTCTCATTTATTGCATGGGTCGTATCTTTCTAGATATGTCGATGTTTATTTATGCATGGGGCGTATCTTTCTAGGTGCGTCGATGCTAGAAAATGGGTCGTACCTATTTAGGTGCGTCGATGTTTATTTACTTCGTGGAGCAATCGGCTCAATAAGTCGGGGCATGGGGCGTATCTATTTAGGTGCGTCGATGTTCGTCTATGCATGGGGCGTATCTTTCTAGGTGCGTCAATGTTCGGCTTTGCATGGGGTGTATCTTTCTAGGTGCATCGATGTTAGACATTACATGGGGTGTATCTTTCCAGGTGCGTCGATGTTTAGTTATGCATGGGGCGTATCTTTCTAGGTGCGTCGATGTTCGACTTTGCATGGGGTGCATCTTTCTAGGTGTATCGATGCTAGACTTTACATGGGGCGTATCTTTCTAGGTGCGTCGATGTTCAGTTTATGGGATTGGCCATCCTCTTTTCTTGTGATTTCTGGATTTTATGTTTCACCAGCTTTTACCATTGACATTGATGAGTATGTCATTTTATTGTGGCTTGGTGAATTAAATTAAGAATATGACCTTCTTTTAATCTTTGAGAAGATTCTTGTGATATTGATTAATCTCTTGTTGATTATCATTTTCATACTTGTAGTAGTATGCTTTTATGGTTATTATATGTTTATGACATATCTCTTGTTCTATATCATTTTATCTGATAATTATAGCTAGACTGATCCGTTTATTATTTTCTTCTTAAATAATACTCGGGTCAGACTGAGATTTTACAGGTGCTTCCTCATGACTTCTTATCTGGAGCCATCTTCTGACTTTTGGCTAACTACTCTAGTTTAGTAGTTTTTGTTGTATGCATTTGAGATTAGACTCCTTGATGTATACGTATTCTATTGTCCTGCACTTGTATCTATTCTTTTGTGTTATTGTGGATCTTATTTGACCACTACTCTGATGTACACTTTCATGTGTTATATTCATATCTATTTCCGCCTTTGTGATATGAATTGTCTGTGACTGATTTGCATTACGTTTATTTCTATATTTGTTTTCCGAAGATTATATATAGCCACTGTGTAGTAGCTTTGAGTTTGTATCGGTATGTCGGATTTCCTCTTTAAATGATATGCCTCCTATACTATCTGACATATCGGTGCTCGCACAAAGCTGTTACACGGATGGTCGCTCCTCAACAGCCTTATTCTCCGTGCTAGTTGACAGCATTACACTGTAGTGTTCTTGGCTAGCGTGGGTATAGAGGTGGGGCGTCACACAGACTATATCTAAATCCAAGGTCATTAAACATATAGATTATAGTGTATGCTGGGTATAAATAATTATAACAATGTCATCTCAACAATCCCAAATTTATATACTCAGAGCACCACAAAACCTAGCATAAAGATGTCATTATCCATATAAAACCCATTAAATTAGAAACCATAAAACAACATCAAATGGGTGAATTATCCATATCCGAAAAACATCATTAAAATCCAAAAAACATCTATAAATGAGATATCACCAGGTATAATTAGGCTAGCACATAATGTAGCCCAGATATATCACTCAATCTCAACAAAATATCCACAACATTAATTTAAACAATCATCCATAAGTTGGAACATCAGAGGTTTACATGATTTAAATAAGTGTGACAAAGTTAGAACTTTTTTTAAAGACTATTCTATTGGCATTGCTCTCCTTCAGGAAACTAAAATTGATTGTCCATATATTAGATTCTTTAGAAGATTAGGTGGTTATCATTTTAGAAAATGGGCTTTTTTACCCTCTGTAGGCGCTTCTGGGGGTTTAATGATTGGGTGGCGAGATAATTATTTTAAACTTCTTCAGTGTATTTCAAAACAACATTCTTTGCACATTATTTGTAATAATCTTGTTGATAATTCTTTTTTAAACATTTCTAATGTTTATGGACCAAATTCAAAAATAAAACGTTAGATTTTATGGAATGAATGCCTAGAGTTTAGATCTTTAGCTCCGGGCTCTTGGATATTAGGAGGGGATTTTAACGTTACACGTTTTTTGGGAAAGCGTTCTCCACGGGAAGGTGATTTCTCTACTATGGAGGAATTTGACCAATTTATTATTAATTCTAATTTGATAGAAATCCCTATTTCTAATAGAGAATTTACAAGGAGTAATACTAGGGAATACCCTTCTATGGCTCTTCTTGATAGGTTTTTCGTTAGTGATGAGATAGAGGAAAATTTTCCCATTTGCAGAGTTTCTGGTTTGCCTTACACTTATTCCGATCATTGTCCAATTATTCTCACTTGTGATAAGCATAGGGTAGTTAATAGATCTTTTAAATTTGAAAAAATGTGGCTTTTAGAATCATGTTTTTTGAATTTAATTAAAAATAAGTGGATCTCTTTGAGTTTTTATAATATTAGAAATAAGGATAATTCTGCTAAAAATTTTGTTTTAAAACTTAGGAATCTTAGGAATTTTCTTAAAAATTGGAATAAAAATGTTTTTGGTAATATAAAAATTAAAAAAGATAATATTCTTAATGAGATGCTTAAAATAAATAAGATTGAAGATACTAGACAACTAAATTTAGGAGAGCATAACGTTCTCGCTAATCTAAAAGCGGATTTTAATTCTATTTTAGAAAAGGAGGAGGTTATGTGGAAACAGAGATCCAGAATCCAGTGGATTAATGAAAGTGATAATAATACCAATTTTTTTCATAACATGGCTAATGGTAGAAAGCGTATTAATACGATTAATTCCATTATTGTAAATAATGAAGAATTAGTTCATCAGAGAGATCTTAATAAGGCTTTTACAGACTATTATAGAGATATTTTTGGTAATAAAAATAAACTTAGAATAAATGTTAGATGGAATTATATTTATCCGTCTGATTCTAATGTTGCTCTTTCTGAGTTAGATAATCCTTTTACTGAAGAGGAAATTTGGAAAGCTATTAATGACATGCCTAGTGATAAATCTCCGGGTCCGGATGGGTTCCCTATTTTATTTTATAAAACTTTTTGGGATGTTTTAAAATTAGATCTAATTAATATGTTTAATGATTTCTATAATGGAAATTTGCAATTAGGAAGATTCAATTTTGCAAATGTTATTTTATTACATAAAAAAGTAGGTGCTAATAATTTAAAAGATTTTAGACCTATTACATTGATTAATTGTTCCGTTAAAATTATTTCCAAAGTTTTAGCTAATATATAGACTGAGTATAAGAATGAATGATCTAATTGACTGTTCACAATCTGCCTTCATTAAAGGGAGAAATATCACTGATGGGGTGGCTGTTGTTCAAGAATATATTAATCACTGTTGTAAGAATAATAGTACCCGTGCCATCTTAAAACTAGACTTCACTAAAGCTTTTGATTCGGTAGATTGGGATTTTCTAGTAGATATTTTTCATGCTAGAGGTTTTAGTCATAGATGGATTAGCTGGATCATGAATTTGCTTAAAACTGGTAACTCTAGTATTATGGTTAATGGTATTTTAGGTAATAAAATTCAATCTAAGAGAGGTTTAAGGCAAGGGAATCCTTTATTGCCTCTTCTGTTTAACTTAGCCACAAACGTTTTTGCTAAGATAATTAAAAAAGTGGTTGATAATGGATCTTTGGGAAATATAGGTAATGATATATCGCGTAACGGTATATCAGTCCTTCAATTTGCAGACGATACCTTGCTTCTTTCTTCTCATTACCTAGACACATTACTCCTCTTAAGTTTATTCTATATAGTTTTGAACTTCTATCAGGTTTAAAAATAAACTTTGGTAAAAGTTCTGTTTTAGTTTTAAATGATTTTGAGAAAGTTGAAAAGTTAGTTGCTAATACGCTAAATTGTAAAACTATGATTTTTTCCTTTTGACTATCTGGTTTCGTGATTAGACCTACTAAACTAAAACATGAAGATTGGGTTATAATCATAGATAAAATCAAAAATAGGATTTCTAATTGGAATGGGAGATTTTTATCTAGAGAAGGTAGACTTGTATTAATTAATTCTGTTTTATCATCTCTCCCGATTTATTGGATGTCTATGCATCTTTTTCCTGACCGGGTGATTGATAAAATAGATAAAATTAGAATAGATTTCTTATGGAGTGGTGATAATTCAAACAGCAGTATAAAATGTTTGGTAAATTGGGAAACTGCTTATAAATCCAAAAAGGATGGTGGTTTAGGAGTTATTAATTTGCGTAATATGAATTTGTCTCTTCTAGGTAAATGGTTATGGAAGTTCAAGGATTAAATGATAATGCCACTTGGAAATAATTTATCTCTAAATATTACTACAATGGTAGTAATAATTTATATCAAATTACTCCTTCGGTCATCCGTAAACAATCTTATTTTTGGAAATCCATTTAAAAAAATCTTAAGGTTTTTAACTTAGGCACTAAAATTATAGTTCATTCAGGTAATAATACTTCTTTTTGGAATGACAGTTGGATTTCCGTTATTCCTCTTAGGATCGAGTTTAGAGAGTTGTATGATATTTGTAATTTTAAATATGCATTAATTTTAGAAGTTTTTTCTCCCGAAAATGTCTCTTCTTGGAATTTTAGCTTTAACAGAATTCTTGTAGGTTCAACCCTTAGGATGCTTTCTTTGCTTTACGCTATATTAAATCTTTATAATATTGATAATGACAATGATTTTATTAGTTGGGAGTGGGATAAGAGTAAGAAATATTCTTCTAAATATTTTTATAGATTTATTAACTTTTCGGGTGTAACTAATAATTTGTTTTAAATTTATTTGGAAATCAAATGCTCCTCCTAAGTCTAAAATTCACATGCGGTTAATTATGCATGGAAAACTAAATTCTATAGAATTTTTAAAAAGAAAAAAAATATACAAATTGATAATAAATGTTATTTTTGTAATTTACATTTTGAAGATATTAAACATATTTATTTCGACTGCATGGATACTTACTTCATTCTAAATAATACCCTTAAAATTTTTGATTTTAATATTATTACTAGAATTACTAATTGTGAATTCTATTGGAATACTTTTAGATTTAAGTTCAATATGGATAACAGATACTTACTTGATACTTTATTCATTATATCTTGTTGGTATATTTGGTTTGAAAGAAATCAGAGAATATTTAATAATAATAATAATCACATTAATAAATTGATTTTGTTAATTTCATCTTTCTGCTTTAATTGGATATCTAATCCTAAATATAAATTAGCTAAAAATAACCTTTTTAAGGAATATCTTAATAAGGTTAGTAATAATATTAATGTATTCAAACATAACAATAATATTTTTGACATTAATAATAATAATATTAATATTTTTTCTAACTTAAATGATGATCCCACCGTGTATCATAATTTGCTTTTGATTATAGGTCCACAAAGTTAATTCTAGAATTTTCTTTATTTTTATTTTAGTTATTATAGTATTTGTTTATAGTTCTTTAATTTTCTTCAGTATGGATCACATTACTTTTTCCTTTTTAGAGCTTTTAATTTTTGTACAAGTTTATCTTTATTTTATTATGTCCTATTAGATTTTTATGTACACATATAAGTATATAAATTACATTTATATACATATATGTATACCATTCTAACTATTTTCCTAGTGAATTTTCAGTTACAGGTTTGGGATGGATTGGATATTAATGTCTCTTTGTAGGTGCACAGGATTGCTATTTCCAGGATTGCCGATAGCAGTGAGGGTTTCTTATCAGTACATCTTCAGCTTCACTTAGGCTTTCTATCTTCAGGAGGATTCACTTCTCAGCTAGGTGCTACTTCAGCTTTACCGAGTCTTCAGAGTGGAGTTTTACGTTCTGAACTATTAGTCATTATACCCCAGATTAGCCACAGCCCTATATCTTCAGAGGCAGAAGCTTTGAGTCATCTTACTAGATGGTGTTGGTCTTCAGTATCTTTGGTTTTTGGTTTTCTTCAGTTTTTCAGGTACTTCTCACACCTTAATATCGGGCGGTGGCCATGCCAGAGCTCGATATTGGGGTGAAATGGGCGGTGGCTTTGCCGGAGCTCATTATAGGGGTACCCGAGTTTTTTCCTTAGATACTTGTACTTAGATTTGTTACTGCCAGGCATGTTGGCCACACTTTGTTATGTGTTATATATATGACTTCATGTGTGCTCTCCTCTATTGCTAGAGGATCACACATTTTTCTCAAAAAAAAACAATCATCCATAAGTCAAAACACATTAATATCGATACATGCCGAAGGAAGATATAATTAACGACACACGCCTATGACAATATTGTTGGCGCTTATAAAGTATAATCGATGACACATGTCTAAGAAGATAATTGGAAACGCAAGATAATGAAAAGTAGTTGGCAATATACGTCAAAGATGGATAATAGGCGACCCACGCCAAAGAAGGATACAGGGGTTGATCATACACTTGACATAGTCTCTGGTATAATCACAACTTATCATCTCCAATAAGAGAATAAGTACTTGCCTATATCACAACACGCCAGAACCAGACGAGAGACCGACGGACACACCTGCTCATGAGACTACACATATAACTAGCAACCACAACACACGTGCCCATCCAACATGGCTCCTACAGTCTTGGTTACCTCGATGGACATCGTGACTCCTTATCCATCGCATGTCATAAATACACTATAGGACTACGCTCTGCATTGGTCATAACCCTACATGCGCCCCTAATTGGCAACAAACTGTTGGCTTAAGTGACACAAGGGGATATATATTGCCGACACATGGCTTTACTATTGTTGACACATGGCTCAATACTGTGCCAATGCACGATTATAAATATTATCGATCCACGATTGGAACATTGCGGACACACAGCTCGGATGTGTCACAGATCTGGGGCACGACCACCGTGATCGGGCCGCTAGGATTGATACTAGACAATCTGGTTCACTCCTAAAACATAAAAGGAGTTGGACAGTGATAGATAAATACTGTAAATATATATAATAGCTGACACACATCAATATACACATACCAACACACAACACTATACATATGGTGGCACACGACTAAATATATATACCGATACATGGCTTTCATGTTGCCAACACACGGCTTGATATAAATGCCGACACATGGCTTTATATAAGTCAACACATGACTATAATATATTCACCACAACAAATATCACATTTCGTATCCCCATACCGAGTGTCATTCATAAGCAAAATATAATCAAATAAATATTAGCACAACGTTTCATACCACCGTGTGTTAATAGTCGATTTATTCAGTGCTTACACACAATACTCGCCCTTTAATATTCTATATAACGAGTCCAAAGGATAACCAAAAAATGTTACCGAAATTACCATATTATACAGTATCACTAATCCGTTTATTCTAGTTTCTCGTTACATAGAATAAAACAACATAAAATCCCATTGACTGGTGTCATCACCGTATCATATTAAAGTCATCAATCAAATTCATTTCAATGGTGAATCAATTCATACAATTCAAATCAATGTATAAAGAAATAATGCACATAAATGTAATATAAAAATAGATTATTCAAATAAATAAATATAAAAATAATCTAATTGTAACAACCCGCCTTTTCGATCCTCGGAAGTCGACACTAATACGTGACGATATTTACATGCCGACCATCTAAGTGCCAAAATGAAAGATTGTTGGGGAGAAAGAAAGAAAGACAGAATATAATCTCACATCCTGACGAGTAACATATAATATGCGATAGATCTTTGCAAAAAGAAAATTGTAATATACATACATCAAATCAGAGTACATTAAACTATCATCAGCCTAGACAGCTAAAACAACCTGTCCTTACAATTGCTGAAAACAGAACTAACAACTGCAGCAAACTAAATCTGTAATATGCCTGCTCTGACCCCAAGGATTATAAGAAAATAGCACCCGGATCAGTCTGGTAAACCAGTATGAGAAAAGACAAATCATATAGATTTTTAATATCGTAGAACCTTTTAAAGTAAAGGTATCTCACAAGACTACACCATATATAAACACGAATGGGTTTTTACCTTACTATAACAAAATCATTTCATAGGAAATCTTCTGATATTATAATAATGTCTAGGGTTTAAAATAAATACTGAATCATAGTCGAAATTGTTACATTACTTGAATTCCAGCATAATAGGTATACATATAAGTCCGAAGGTTCGTATTGGAAAATGGATTCCAACTATGAAAAGGTAAGGATCTACCTTCTGAATCTGCACACATCTAGATAAAATATACTACAGGCTACAACACGTTGCACCTCAGCTACTCAGGGCCGGCCCTAACCCTTACTAGATAGCGCCGAATATGATCACCCCTTAGTTGCGATCAATAATATCGGGCCTAAAGAATACATAAAACCATAAATATCACTCTAGATTAGGCGATGATCATACCCTAATGGATGTGACCCACATAGCCCTACCGCATGTCCCTACTTTAGTCATTTATCAGATTTGAGGCTTGTGAGGTAATGATTACCTTATTTCTCTTAGCAATTAGTACTTGGAATGCTAACACTGCCCTTCAGGAAGAAATGCAATGCCTGCATTCATCCATACAAGTTCGTTTGGGTCTGAAAAAAACCGAAGGCATTCTTCTACTACATCCATTTTAGAATCACCCTCAGGATTAGTAACAAGTAGTCCTTATACTTCAAAGAGCTCCAATTTCGATCACCTTCAAGATATCATCCATTCGAACGCTAATGCTAAATCGAAGTAGTTTTTAGATAATATATCTGATCTCGGTCTCTCCGAACCGACAAAGATAGTTTTTAAAACCGACCAACATTTGATAATCGGTTATTTAACTATCAAATAACAAATAATTCAACCAAAGATTTTAATTCCACAAGGAAAATAACGTTAGTTAAGCACAAAGCAATCCTAAGCCTTTTAAATTAATCTTTTCATTAATTTAAAACTACTTTGTAAATTCTCGTATTAAAATACTTTTACAAAGATATATTTCACAGACCTTTCTCTACACTTTCCAATACTTTGAAAATATCCATATACTTACCTCATCGGTATATGTATATTTTACAAATCTTAAGAAAAAATTCCATTTCAAACCGTACTTATTTGGGTTAAACAAAAGTTTTTTAAAGCAGAGATAATAATAACCCAAACATTATTCCTTCGGTGTTAAGTATGAAAAAGAATGTTCCATACCACCATAATTAAGAAGGCCATTTTGGAAAATCAAATCTCTAATATAAATTAACTCATTTGTAAAATCCCTTCATAAGTATATATGCTACATTCGTTTCTAAAATTTCTTTTATAAAACTCATCTCTATTTGCAAGCTCCTTTTATAAATCACAAAATGAAATTTTAAACCTCCCTTCTAAACCTTCAAATTTATTTAGTAAACTCCTTTATAAACATCCTTTATATTATTTACAAACACTGTTTATAAAACTTCTTTTATAGAATAACATTTATAAAACTCATTTTTTAATTTTCCAACTTATTTGTAGCTCTTTTATATAACTCCAAATTTATATAAAATTCCTTTCGTAAATTTATAAATATAATTACAAAAACTCCTTTTTATAAAAAAACTCCAAATATTAAACCAAAATCCCAAATATTTGAGCAAACTCCAAAATCCATAACACCATCTTCCATATCTTTTAATAATTTCACAACTGTAATTCATTGTATCCATTTCAAATGGTAATATCTTTACTTTTTATAAAATTATTTATAAATCTGTTCTTTTATTTTCAGCATTTTATATAAAATATCTCACAAATATTTATTCCTAAATATTTTCATTTCTTTTGTAACAAAATCACTTTTAAATAAAGGATAACCCTGGTTCATTCACCTTTTGAAAACAATCATTTTTATTATAATAATTTTCTATAAAGTCTAATACTTCCTAAAATAATTATTAAAACATTTACTTATATATAGATAATAGAAAGAATAAATAAAGAAATTGAAATAAAATATAAAAGTTTGAAAAATCATTTAAATTAAAATACCATAGAAAATCCCAAAACAGTCAGATTTAAAATCCTTTTCCCAAATCAAAAATCATTTCCAAACTAAACTAACAATTAATAGTATTTCAAATTACGCCAAATAGTCACTATAGCACTTAACTAATACTATAACTACCTTTTCTACTAAAAAGGTTCAATTTTTTACATATGTCGGTGTCATATCCAATATAGCCAAGCAATCAGATTTCAATATTAACAATCTATATCATAGGATTACAACTGAAATAGATCAACAAGTACATGACAAGAAATTAAAATTAACAATATCGAGAAATCTGGATTTCTCTACTAAATTCCTGTATTTTAAGTTTTAATGCCAATCCTAAAATCGCTTTTCAAAAGTGGATATTTTAACCAAATCAGCCCATAATTCAACCGAACACAAACAGTAAAATTTATCTACTATATATTATACCGATTAACTAAAAAGGCGTGTCAAACTCATTGAAATTTCAGTTGGCGCCAAAGCGTTCCGATTTGATCTAAAATCGAACGACGTCCGATTTTAGCTCAAATTTCTATTAGCTCCAAATTCAACCAAACTAGTTCCATTGCAAAACCTTCATCATTACGAGCACAACACGAAATTTTCATCTCGATTGGACCTTGTATGGACAAGTTATTGAATTTATATGTTATTCGGGTAAATTAATTAAATAATTTACACTAATCACACAATTTTCCTTAATTACCCATTATAAATCAAAACCCCTTCTTCCCAAATCACTCCCGATCAAACTAGAGAACCACCATCACCATTGCCAACCTTTGACCACCGATCTCTCCCTTCATGGACCACACAAACACATATCGTCATCTCCCAAGGACACCTCTGCCCCTGCTCTTCCTCCCCGAACAAACAAATCCTCGCTGATCCTCCCCTCCACAATGCTTCATCGACCACCTGTTCGTGACCACGCTCATATTGTGCGATAAAAAAGTGCCAAACTTCACCAAAATCGGCCACGAGGTGCCATACTCGCCTATAAACCCTATACCAAACTTTGATTCGCTTAATTCGCCTTAATTTTTCTAAAAGTAAAATCTTAGCCATGTCAATGTTGATTTCAAACTGTTATGCACCTCTAACTACTGCCGCACCTACCATAACCCCTACCAAATTTATGATCTTGCCACCACGATTCCAAAGGTCAGACATTTATATTTTTTTATTCAATTATCTTGAGATTTTGAATTTTAAAGTTTGCATTATTTTTTTTCTTTGGATTTGAACTTATTGGCTTTGAATGGAACACTAAACAGAAAAGAAAATGTGTGGTGCTTATTTTGATAAGTGTTGAGTTATTTTTACTTGCAATTTTCGACATCTCGCCGCATAGATTTTTGTTTGCGTTTGAACTACGAACGATAAAACAAAAATACGGTCGCGCTCAAAACAAAGACGCGACCCGAAAATAATAATAATATACACTAGTTATTGATTTCTGTAAAATCATAAAAACATCGTCATTTGCTAATAAACCATCAACCGAAAATTTAAATATTTTCCAATATTGAAAGATCTAATAAATTAAATTAAAATACATCAATAAAATTCAAGTTGTAAAAACAAAAAAAAAATTTCTAATTTTTTATTCGAATCAATTATTATTGCAAATAAATTTACAAAATAAATTCATCGTTATTATTTATCTAATTAAAAGAAGTTAAATAAGACTACTAAACCAATTTAATTAATATTCAATTCAAAATTTCGATATTTAAATTACTATTCAAATATTAAATTCACAAATTCAAATATTTCATATAATCTCTGTAATTGAATTCCGGTTTTAAACCTTCAAAACCAATTCTTTCAGTATTTAAAATTAATAAATATTCAAAATAAAACTACAAAATTCCATGTCGTTACACTAATCAATATTTAGTAATAAATATTTTATAACTAATAATCTTATATAACAAAACAAATACTTAGAAATAAATACTAAATATATATTAAAGAATTAACTGGATATTTAAATAATTCCTAAATATAGTACAGTCTTCACAATAAGTACTAATCACACAACCTTAAATAATAATTTAATCTTCACCAAAAACATTAGAAAATTCATTCCGCTCTGTAAGCACCCTAAATGTAGATTATAACATCAAATATTTTGGTAAACAACTATTTTATAACTTTCTATAATAAAATACTATTATTAAATAGTTTTATAACATCCAAATTAATTTATTATACTCCAAATCTATAAAAAAAATCAAAACTTTAGTTATATTCAAAATTTCATAAAATATACTTTAAAATAAATTTGTAAACTTCCAAAATAATTATTTCTATTTTAGTCCATAATTTATTACCCAAAACCTTCATTATATTCAAAATCTCTAACAGCTCATTTTCAATTATTCATTTAAATTCATTCCATAGCCTTTTATCAAAAAATACCATTTCAAAATAAATTTACAAGTTACAAAATAAATTATATTTATTTCAAGCCGTAAAAAAATATAATTCAAAATCTTCAATTTATACTATAATAGTTAGAAATATCTTCCATTTTCAAAACAACTTTTATATCCAATAATTTCCAAGAAATCATTATATTTACCAACCAATTTTATCTATTTATATATATACTTCAATTTAATTTTAAAATATAAAAAATAATTTATTAAAGCTTTTAAAAATATTTTAAAACTAGTAAATCAATTGAATGTTCAAAAATATGAATCATGGAGCAAAATCCTTTAAAATCAACAACAATCACTAATATAAATTTTATCATGCGTCTAATTGAATTCCATCGAATTTTGACCATTTATAAACTATACACAACAATATAAATAAATTCCAAACATTAAAATACAAATGTATATCGTCTCCTTTGCATTTCGAACATCCAATAAACACAAACTCCATTATTGAACACCAATAACATCTAATATCACTATAATCCTTTCATCCAAATAATTAAATCAATTTTACCAATCACCTCAACCAAGTAATGCAATATAATTGAGAGAGATAGATATATAAGTATATGATGCAAAGAAAAAAGATATAGTTATGAGTAAGGGAAACTCACCGATTCAAAGAATAGAAGATAATATATAATATGCTCACCTTATATGCTTTATCGCTGCCTCGCGTCACACCTGGAATCATGCGCCACCCAGACACAACCAAGCTCAGGTTGCACCACTTCAACTGGTTATCATCAACCTCTCGAATGCATGCACGCAACACCATGTAGCTTCAGGGATCTCATACAACACCAACACCATCGGAAATTGCACTATTTGAACGCCACCATGCTAGAATCACCATCGCATCCCCATCATCGATCTCCAGTCATAACTATGCCATCGTCACTGCAGCCTAGAATCATCTCACATACCTCAAGTCGATCAGCTCCTTTATGGCATCGCTCCACACTTTCGCCCGTTGTCGATTCCTCCTTGGTCGCGAATTAATCGCATGCTATTTTTTTTCCTTTTGAAATCACGAATTTGAATTTAGGATTTAGGCTAAACTGGTTAGGGGAGGTTCAGGTGTTAGTTTGAATGGGGAGATTAGAGTCTAGAAAAGCGGAGAAGGGTTTAAGATTAATGAGCTTGGGCCTTGTATTGGTTTTGGGCATTGATTGAACAAATTAATTTTTCTTTCTTTTAATTTTTTCCTTTCTTTTCACAATTCCTTTTAATTTATTTGTAAATAAATTTCAATTTGATTTAAATTAATTTACATTTCATTATACGAATATATTTCAATAATTGTCCAATATTATCAAAATCTAATGCCTGCTTATAAATTTTTCACTATTCTAAACATATTTAAAATTATTTACAACATCAAAATATTTTATATTTAGTTAAAACAATTTATTCAAATTCAATAAATTATTTAAAAAGAATTTACCGATTCAATTCAATTTATTTCGACAAAACCTTTTATTAAATATGATTTAGTTAACTTATAAATTATCGAATATTGAATTCGAACAATTTTAATGTAATTTAATTTATTTATTTATATGGCATAGAAAGCAGGGTTGTTAAAGACTCATCCCTTTACAAAAATTGCGTCCTCGCAATTCCTTATAGGGATACATCAACAACTTATACCTTGACTTTCGTCGAATCTACAAACTTCTAACAACCTTAACTACTCAATCCTTAATCTGACCCTTATAGTGACCTAGAATTTTTTAGTTTGATTTTGAATATTTAATTAAATTAAAATATTAAAATATTAAAATAATTAGTTTTAAATGTTTAAAACTGGAATTCAATTACAGAGATTATTTGAAAAATTTTAATTTGTGAATTTAATATTCGAATAGTGACTTACATATAAGAATTTTAAATTGAATATTATTTAAATTGGTTTAGTAGTCTTATTTAACTTCTTTTAATTAGATAAATAATAACGATGAATTCATTTTATAAATTTATTTGTAGTAATAAATGGTTCGAATAAATAATAAGAAAATTTATTTTTATTTTTATGACTCAATTTTTATTGATGTATTTTTAATTTAATTTATTTGATTTTCCATAATTTTTAATTGGGAAATTATTTAAATAAATCATTTGATGATTATTCAGCAAACGACAGTGTATTTGTGATTTTATAGAATCAGTAAACTAGTGTATATTATTATTGTTTTGGGGTTGTGTCACTGTTTAGAGCGAGACCATATTTTTGTTTTGTCGTTCGAGGTCCGTTCACAAACAAAAATCTGTGCAGTAAGATACCAAAAAATTCAATATAAACTAAAACTAACACTTAGCTTACTGAAGACCTTTCTGTCTTTTCCTCAAATATTGTTCCATTCATTTGCATTTGTAAATAAAGAAAATAGAGCCACTTCCTTCAAAAATTCTTTAACAACCCATAAAATTTAACAAATATTTTAAAATTAATTTATTTGAAACTTTGATTTTAAACCATCTTAAATTTAATTTTGGGATTTTCCAATGCAATTTTGGATTTTGTTTATATTTTATTTTCCAAATATAATGAAATAATGATTTTTTGAAAATTTTATATTTTTGGTCAACTTTGATCAAACTTTGACTTTCAGTTGAAATTTTAAATTTGAATTTTAATTTCCAATCCTTTTCTTTTAAGCTGAATTTGATTCCGATATTCGTTGTGGTTTTCGTTTTGTTAAATTCTGTTTTATACTTTTAAATCTGATAAAATTCAGCGTTTTACATGCAATTATTTTCAGTATTTTATTGTCTATATCTTTCTATGTTATTTTCTATTTTATTTGGTTTGGACTTTGATTTGGTTTGAGTTTGTGAGCTTGTTTTGATTTGGGCTTGGCTAATGGGCTTGGAAATCCCAAAAGTCATGAGTTCATTTTTCTTTAATGTGATGAGATGCCTTTTCCCATGCCTATAGCCGTACATAGCATCTCATCTCCATCTCTCTTTTCATTTTTCATTTCCTAACAAAAATTTTAAAGTAAGTTTTCATGGCTTCCTTCTTCTTTCTCTTTTCGTTTTCTCCTTTCTTTTGTTTCCTTTCTCTTATGCTATTTCGGACATCACCCTTCCCATCCCACTTAGCTGACCATCTCCTCCACCACACCATTAACCATGATCGGCCTCCACCATCCCATCACCATCCCTTGTTGTCGTGACCTTAGATCCAAATCCACCACCAAACCAAGATGCAAACCATAGTCGAGCATCTATTGATCACCTTTTCCTCTTTGTTTACCTCGGCTACCCCTTGTTCACCACCTTCCATCCCTTTGGCTGTGACTACCCCTTGCAAAAGCCTTCATTTCAGATGTGCCTTCACCCATGTAACGCCCCACTCCGAGACCCATTCTAACAAAGAGTATTACGGAGTAATACCGTCTGCTGGAATGGAGAATAGAGTATAATGGAAGCGACCATATGTAATAAAGCTATAACTATCTACTGAATACGTTGAAATGTGGTATCGCTTTTTTTTTCCAAGTGGTTCGACATATCCAATAGATATTTATAACGAAATTACAATGGCTAAGGAAAATAGGTTCAGAACAAACATAATACTAAATGATAACATCATCATCACAGAACAGTCACATAACAGTCACAGAACATAGGTACACTATATCGTCAATACAGATCCAAATATAAAAAAGGTGTGTACAAAGCCACCGCTCACACATGTGAGTCAAAGATATGTACATAAGAGGCTGAATAATTAGAGTATCAAAATAGTGGACAAATATAAAGAGCTATCTATCAGCATAGCAGATAATGTCCAAGCGGAAGCACAGAAAGCTAAGTCCAGAGACCTAACCTGAAACAACTTGGTCTGACCCGAGCGAAAAACACTCGGGTCAGGCTGGCAAAACAATCAGTTAATAAACTGAGATAAACATGATAGATAATGAGGTGATATATAACATAGTACTATAGACCACAAACTCTCACATAGAGAAGAAATAAACATCTAAGTAGAGATGTATAGCAAGCCTTGTATCATTGGCATAACATAGTCACAAATGTCAAAACAAAACATCTAAGTAGAGATGTATAATAAGCCTCGTATCATCGGCATAACATAGTCACAAATGTCAAAACAAAACATCTAAGTAGAGATGTATAATAAGCCTCATATCATCGGCATAACGTAAGCACAAATGCCAAAACATAAACATCTAAGTAGAGATGTCAAAAACTATACATCTAAGTAGAGATGTATAACAGGCCATCTAAGTAGAGATGCCAAACACGATACATCTATGTAGAGATGTATAACGGCCATCTATGTAGAGATGCCAAAAACGATACATCTAAGTAGAGATGTATAACGGCCATCTAAGTAGAGATGCCAAAACGATACCTCTAAGGGAGACAGTCCGAAGACACTATCCCAAAGGTAATAAAAGGAATGTGTCACGAACTTTTAGCAAGGAACCCGTAAAGTGTTAACATGAGTCCCATACCCCACGTTCGCACTAAACGGTTTACTAACCAATAGTAAGCTTCCACACTCAAAGCAGTAAAAAGTTCACCTCATGTCATCGGTAAATTAGGCCGAAAGGCCAAAACGATCAATCGAATAGGTCTGGGATTAACCGGAAAGGAAATACACACGGTTTCATAGGCCGGAGTTTTTCCCAACCGTTTAAGCACCTTTCCACTTCCGTCGAAGTGCTAAAGTGTGAGTGTGGGATTTAGTTATAGAAAATAATTACGGAAAACGGATTTATAATCGGTTTGAAATCACTTTAAAACGGCCTTTGAAAACTCTCCTATTATGGAGTAATTAATTTAATAATTAAAATAATATTATATAATAATTTCGAAAGCCATTTCGGAGTGAAAAATCCTTTTAAAACCTTTTTATAAGGCCCGTGTACGAAATCCAGAGACAAATCTCAAAGAAATCGATAAAACCAGAAAATCACTGAAAATATTCCAAGTGTTGGAAAATAGTCCAAAACTGACGCGAACCCAAGTTCGGAAAATTATTCGGACCAGCAAACTGAATCCGAATGGCATGAAAATTGGTAGTAACGTAGTCCGACATTCCTACTTCAGAACACATAAAGAATTACTTGATTCCAACTTGAAACGAAGTCGCAGCGACGCTCCAAAGTCGGACTCAGAAACAGTGAATACACTGTTTCAGGCTGAGATCCGGGTCCTTCTTCGACAGCAATTTCGAAGAGTCGAATGATACTAATCAAACTTCCTAAAGATGGAGTTCGAAACTCCAGCTTTCCAACGAGACCAAAATCGATGAAATCCGACAAAGGACGAGCCCGTGATGGCGTCGCAAAGTCGGGGTTCTGTACTGAAAACAACGGGAGAAAAGAGACTAAGGCCTATAGTTATGCACTAACAGACCAGAGATGAAAAACCACAATTTTGGTATAGTAAACTTCCAATTCTGACAAAATGAATAAAATAAAAGTTGTAGCTTAGTTTCTAAGCTTTCCGGAATGACCAAGATCGTCAAATTCCGATCGGGGATGAAAAGTTTATGACTAAAACAATTCTCAGATCTAAATTCTATATCACTGTCAATGTGCTCTCGGGACAGTAGTAAGAAGCACAGTTTTGACCAAATTAGCTTCGAAATTTCATGAAAATCAAAACATGAAAGTTTTAGCCCTAAATTCAAGCTTTCCAGAACATCCAAAATTATTAGATTTGGATAAGAAACGAGTAACTTATGGCCAAATCAATTTCAGGTTTTTATTTTATCAACCCTGTAGTTTGTTGTCAGGTCAGCGACAAACAAACGTGATTTCGACCATTCAAACCACAAAATTAAGCAAAGCTCAAAACATAAAAGTTATAGCCTACAGAATATGCTTTCCAGAACATCTAGAAAATCTTAATTCTGATTAAAGATGAATGAGATATGCCTAATTTACTAACAGCAATAAACTAATTATAATTTCAGCTAGCATATATTACCTCTTTCCTAAGCAATGAAAAGAAGATCAAAGAGTTTTACAATCTAAATGCACAAAAAAAAAAGAGGAATAAAAAATAATTTCAGAAATTAAACAATGGATTAGAGGTGGGTTTTGTGATTGCTATTACCTTCAAATGATTAGATTAAAACCCCTTTGACTTTGATGAAGATTAATGAAGCTTTGCTCTAGGTTTGGAGGACATTATTTAGTGTTTTGCTATAGGGTTTAAGGGGTTATGGAATGAGATGTTGGCTGAAACAAATGGGTAAAAGATGGTTTATAGGCTAATGGAAGTGGGTTTGCGGGCCTAATACCCATTAGGACTTGGAATATGTTCCATATCTCAAGTTAGCTAATTTTCTAAGTACAAACTACACATTATTTACCCATAAAATTTTAAAATATGTTACCAAAATAATTTAGCTATAGTTATAAAATTTTACATCACAATAATTTCCAACTTACAATTTAACCCCTATTTATTCCAAAACACATTTTAGTCAAAATTGCCCAAAATCACCGTTTTGCAATTTAATTGTAAATTAAATTCCCAATTCAAATATTGCACTATTTTACACATATAAAATTTTGCAATATTATAAATTTCCATTTACCCTAATTAATTTCCATTAAATTCTCCATTTTACACTTAGGCCCAAAATATTAATTTATTCAAAATAACTAACTTTTGAACAAATTAGTCACATAAAAAAAATCATTAATAGCTCCAATTAAATTAAAATCCCAATTTTAATTTATTATTTGGTAACCGCAATCACGGGTTGTTACAGACTCCCCCCTTAAGAATATTGCGTCCCCGCAATTCCCTATCATGGAAGTTATCTATAACATCTAATCCTCAAAATAAATCTAACGAAGGTGAAGTAAAAATACTCACCAACAACAGATGGAGATAGAAAACCGGGATAAGTACGCTCGATAAACTCTCTGGTCTCCCAAGTGCAGTCCTTAGGATTAGACGACCATTGAATCTTCACGAGCGGGACCTCTTTGTTTCGAAGGCATCTAACCTCCGAATCAAGCACACGAAGAGGTTGCTGCTCAATAGATAAATCAGGAGAAATCTCTAAATCTTGACCAAGAATGAGCTTCTCGCCAGATTCTAACCAACAAGCAGGAGAGCGACATGGCCTTCCGTATAGAGCCTCGAAAGGTGCCATGCCAATACTAGACTGATAGCTGTTGTTGTAGGAGAACTCTACGAGAGGTAAATGATCCTCTCAACTACCCCCGAAATCCAGAATACAACAGCGCAAAAGATCCTCCAAAACATGATTCACCCTCTCAGTCTGACCGTCAGTCTGAGGGTGATAAGCAGTAGAGAGATTCAGCTTTTGTGCCCAAAGCTGACTGTAGGCACTTCCAGAAGTGAATAGTGAAAATGGTGTCTCGATCACACACGATAGAGCTAGGAATGCCATGAAGTCGTACGACTTCCTTCACATAGAGCTTGGCCAACTGAGGTGCAGTCCGAGTGGACTTAATCGGAATGAAATGAGCCGATTTGATCAAGCGATCAACAATAACCCAGATAGAAGTATGGCCTGACCTCAATCGAGGCAGACCGTCAATGAAATCCATGGATATCTGATCCCATTTCCATAATGGAATCTCTAGAGGCTGAAGAAGACCAGATGGATGCTGATGCTTGGCCTTGATCTATTGACAAGTCATGCAACCGCTCACATAACTTGCAACATCTCTCTTCAAACCCTCCCAATAATATAGCCGACACATATCGGCATACATCTTACTCGAACCGGGATGTATAATGTACTTAGAGCGATGGCACTCGTCTAGAATGTCACGCCTAAGTGATAAATCAGATGGTACAACAATACGGTTCCTCCTACGAAGACACCAATGAAAATCAAGAGAATAATCCAGCAATGTCTCATCACTGGATCCCGACTCGAGAAGATGAATAAGAAGCAATAAGTCTGGATCCTACCGCTGAGCATGGGCAATGCGATCCAATAAGATAGGACGAGCTTCCAAGCTGAATAATAAGACCGTAGAATCAGAAGATGGAGCTCGATCTCTAATATCACACAAAGATAGGGTCTCAAGAATATCGCACTCGGCAATCATCATAGAAACTACTGCCGAGTGCTTGCGACTGAGCGCATCTGCGACACGATTACCCTTGCCAGGGGTATACTGAATATCTAAATCATATGAGGCGAGAAATTCAACCCATCGCTGCTGCCTTATATTGAGATCCCTCTGACTGAATAGATACTTCAGCGACTTGTGATCGGTGTAAAGAATGAAGCGTTCGCCTAATAGAAAGTGACGCCACGTCTTCAAGGCAAAGACGATAGCTGCTAACTCAAGATCATGAGTAGGATAGCGAACATCATTCGGACGCAGTTGCCTGGAAGCATAAGCAACTACCCGATCCTTCTGCATAAGCACAACACCGAGCCCGCTACCACAAGCATCGGTGTAAACAACAAGATCATGGTTACTCTCTGGAACCACTAGAATAGGAGCATGAGTGAGAAGTTCCTTCAGTCGCTGAAAGGAAGCTTCACACTTATCAGACCAAATAAAGCGAACACCTTTACGAGTCAGCGTCGTAAGGGGAAGTGCAACTCAAGAGAAATCCTTGATAAACCGACGGTAATAACCCGCCAGACCAAGGAAGCTGCGAATATCATGAACGTTTTCGGGCTGCTTCCAATTCTGAATAGCTTCGATCTTGGCAGGATCGACAGAAATACCCTCAGATGATAAAATATGGCTCAAGAACTTGACCCTTGCTCATCCAAAAATGGAACTTGATGAGCTTGGCCTTAAGCTGATGCTGACGAATAGTATCCAAGATGATCCGCAATTGATGAGCATGCTCTGCCTCGGATCTAGAATAAATAAGAATATCGTCGATGAAAACCAGAACGAATCTATCGATGTATTCCCGGAATACTCGATTCATAAGATCGACGAAGAAAGCCGGTGCGTTCATCAAGCCGAATGGCATGACCAACCACTCAAAAGAACCATAACGAGTGAGGAAAGCGGTAAGAGGAATGCTATCTTCCGCAACTCGGAGCTGATGAAATCCGGTGGCAAGGTTGAGCTGGGAAATGACATTCGCACCGCTCAACTGATCAAACATATCGTCTATCCATGGCAATGGATAACGATTTCTGATGGTCAACTCATTAAGCTTGCGATAGTCAATGCAAAGCCTAAGAGAGCCATCGGGCTTCTTAACGAAGACCACAGCAGCACCCCATGGCAAAGAACTGGACCGAATGAACTGCTTCGCCTCAAGCTCTACTAACTACTTCCTGAGTTCCTCATTCTCTTTAGTAGACATCCTCGTGGGAGGATGCCCAACTGGGTGGGAGCTTGGAATGAGATCGATGCGGAACTCAATGGCCCGCTTTTGCGGCAGGCCTGATACTGGCTCGAATATATCGGGGAAATCCTGAACAACAGGAATACGAGATATGTCCACATCCTCATCTCGTGAATCAAGAGCAAATAAAGTAATATCATAAATCCCAACATCTTGAAGAGCAATAGCTAATGGAGCGAATGAGTCAGGATGATGAAGAAATAATATCCGCTCCGAACAAATGATTTTGGCGTCGTACTGAGCGAGCCAATCCATGCCAAGAATCATGTCAAAGCCCAAATACTCCATAACGTGCAGATTCGCATGGAAAGAAAATCCACAAAGATCAATATCTATATCCTCACAAAGCAAGCTAAGGGTCGTGGATCCGCCGATGGGATTCACAATCCTTAGTGAAGAAACCAAACAAGTAACATCCACAGATAAAGTATTAACTAGTTCCTTTGATACGAATGAGTGAGAGGCACCCGTATCAAAGAGAACTCTACAAGATCTACCATGAAATAAAATAGAACCTTCAAGAACGGGAGGATGCGTACCTCGAGGCTGAGCTGACGATTTAGGAGCCTTGGCAGCATTAAGCTTGCCAGATCTAGGAGGTGCAGTAGGACAAGTGGAATAATGATGACCCTCCTTCTTACAATAGCGGCAGAAATGAGGCTTGGG
Organism: Allium fistulosum; assembly: GCA_030737815.1. Classification (NCBI taxonomy): domain Eukaryota; kingdom Viridiplantae; phylum Streptophyta; class Magnoliopsida; order Asparagales; family Amaryllidaceae; genus Allium; species Allium fistulosum. The sequence goes on along the minus strand of CM060903.1, from coordinate 1,281,940,264 downwards.
ACACTCTTTAAACATATGATCGGTAGATTTAGTTAAGCACGATTCAAAGGTAGATAATTCATTAAGAAATATTACGGAATATAATAGATTCCTACACATATTCCTAACTTATTTATCTAAAGGTGGATATGTTCAATTTGGATCGTATTATAACGTATTGTACTACGTGTCTGTTCTGTGTTTGTTATGCTTAATTCTGAACATTGGCTCTGATACCAAGATGTAACGCCCCACTCCGAGACCCACTCTAACAAAGAGTATTACAGAGTAATACCGTCTACTGGAACGGAGAATAGATTATAATGGAAGCGACCATATGTAATCAAGCTATAACTATCTACTGAATACGTCGAAATGTGGTATCGCTTTTTTTTTCAAGTGGTTCGACATATCCAATAGATATTTATAACAAAATTACAATGGCTATGGAAAATAGGTTCAGAACAAACATAATACTAAATGATAACATCATCATCACAGAACAGTCACATAACAGTCATAGAACATAGGTACAATATATCGTCAATACAGATCCAAATATAAAAAAGGTGGGTACAAAGCCACCGCTCACACATGTGAGTCAAAGATATGTACATAAGAGACTGAATAATCAGAGTATCAAAATAGTGGACAAATATAAAGAGCTATCTATCAGCATAGCAGATAATGTCCAAGCGGAAGCACAGAAAGCTAAGTCCAGAGACCTAACCTGAAACAACTCAGTCTGACCCGAGCGAAAAACACTCGGGTCAGGGTAGCAAAACAATCAGTTAATAAACTGAGGTAAGCATGATGGATAATTAGGCGATATATAACATAGTACTATAGACCACAAACTCTCACATAGAGAAGAAATAAACATCTAAGTAGAGATGTATAGAAAGCCTTGTATCATTGGCATAACATAGTCACAAATGTCAAAACAAAACATCTAAGTAGAGATGTATAATAAGCCTCATATCATCGGCATAACATAGTCACAAATGTCAAAACAAAACATCTAAGTAGAGATGTATAATAAGCCTCATATCATCGGCATAACGTAAGCACAAATGCCAAAACATAAACATCTAAGTAGAGATGTCAAAAACGATACATCTAAGTAGAGATGTATAACAGGCCATCTAAGTAGAGATGCCAAACACGATACATCTATGTAGAGATGTATAACGGCCATCTATGTAGAGATTCCAAAAACGATACATCTAAGTAGAGATGTATAACAGCCATCTAAGTAGAGATGCCAAAACGATACCTCTAAGGGAGACAGTCCGAAGACACTATCCCAAAGGTAATAAAAGGAATGTGTCACGAACTTTTAGCAAGGAACCCGTAAAGTGTTAACATGAGTCCCATACTCCACGTTCGCCTAAACGGTTTACTAACCAATAGTAAGCTTCCACACTCAAAGCAGTAAAAAGTTCACCTCGTGTCATCGGTAAACTAGGCCGAAAGGCCAAACGATCAATCGAATAGGTCTGGGATTAACCGGAAAGGAAATACACATGGTTTCATAGGCCGGAGTTTTTCCCAACCGTTTAAGCACCTTTCCACTTCGCTCGAAGTGCTAAAGTGTGAGTGTGGGATTTAATTATAGAAAATAATTACGGAAAATGGATTTATAATTGGTTTGAAATCACTTTAAAACGGCCTTTGAAAACTCTCCTATTATGGAGTAATTAATTTAATAATTAAAATAATATTATATAATAATTTCGAAAGCCATTTCGGAGTGAAAAATCCTTTTAAAACCTTTTTATAAGGCCCGTGTACGAAATCCAGAGACAAATCTCAAAGAAATCGATAAAACCAGAAAATCACTGAAAATATTCCAAGTGTTGGAAAATAGTCCAAAACTGACGCGAACCCAAGTTCGGAAAATTATTCGGACTAGCAAACTGAATCCGAATGGCATGAAAATTGGTAGGAACATAGTCCGACATTCCTACTTTAGAACACAAAAATAATTACTCGATTCCGACTTGAAACGAAGTCGCAGCGACGCTCCAAAGTCGGACCCGGAAACAGTGAATACACTGTTTCAGGCTGAGATCCTGGTCCCTCTTCGACAGCAATTTCGAAGAGTCAAATGAACTCGGATACTAATCAATCTTCCTAAAGATGGAGTTCGGAACTCCAGCTTTCCAATGAGACCGAAATCGATGAAATCCGACAAAGGACGAGCCTGGGATGGCGTCGCATAGTCGGGGTTCTGTACTGAAAACAACGGGAGAAAAGACTAAGGCCTATAGTTATGCACTAACAGACCAGAGATGAAAAACCACAATTTTGGTATAGTAAACTTCCAATTCTGACAAAATGAATAAAATAAAAGTTGTATCTTAGTTTCTAAGCTTTCCGGAATGACCAAGATCGTCAAATTCCGATCGGGAATGAAAATTTTATGACTAAAACAATTCTCAGGTCTAAATTCTATATCACTGTCAATGTGCTCTCGGGACAGTAGTAAGAATGCACAGTTTTGACTAAATTAACTTCGAAATTTCATAAACTCAAAACATGAAAGTTTTAGCCCTAAATCTAAGCTTTCCAGAACATCCAAAATTATTAGATTTGGATAAGAAACGAGTAACTTATGACCAAATCAATTTCAGGTTTTTATTTTATCAACCCTGTAGTTTGTTGTCAGGTCAGCGACAAACAAACGTGATTTAGACCATTCAAACCACAAAAATAGGCAAAGATCAAAACATAAAAGTTATAGCCTACAGAATAAGCTTTCCAGAACATCAAGAAAATCTTAATTCCGATTTAAGATGAATGAGATATGCCTAATTTACTAACAGCAATAAACTAATTATAATTTCAGCTAGCATATATTACCTCTTTCCCAAGCTATGAAAAGAAGATCAAAGAATTTTACAATCTAAATGCACAAAAAAAGAGGATTACAAAATAATTTTAGAAATTAAACAATGGATTAGAGGTGGGTTTTGTGATTGCTATTACCTTCAAATGATTAGATTAAAACCCCTTTGACTTTGATGAAGATTAATGAAGCTTTGCTCTAGGTTTGGAGGCCATTATTTAGTGTTTTGCTCTGGGGTTTAAGGGGTTATGGAATGAGATGTTGGCTGAAAAAAGTGGATAAAAGATGGTTTATAGGCTAATGGAAGTGGGTTAGTGGGCCTAATACCCATTAGGACTTGGAATATGTTCCATATCTCAAGTTAGCTAATTTCTCTAAGTACAAACTACACATTATTTACCCATAAAATTTTAAAATATGTTACCAAAATAATTTAGCTATAGTTATAAAATTTTACATCACAATATTTTCCAACTTACAATTTAACCCCTATTTATTCCAAAACACATTTTAGTCAAAATTGCCCAAAATCACCATTTTGCAATTTAATTGTAAATTAAATTCCCAATTCAAATATTGCACTATTTTACACATATAAAATTTTGCAATATTATAAATTTCCATTTACCCTAATTAATTTCCATTAAATTCTTCATTTTACACTTAGGCCCAAAATATTAATTTATTCAAAATAACTAACTTTTGAACAAATTAGTCACATAAAAAAAATCATTAATAGCTCCAATTAAATTAAAATCCAAATTTTAATTTATTATTTGGTAACTGCAATCACGGGTTGTTACAACCCATAGCACCTAGGGCCGAACCATTGAAGTCTATGGCCGAACCCAAAAGTGTGCATGACCTTTCATTTGCTTGACCTTTAGCATCCCCTTAGCCGTTTTGCATTGCTACCCCTTCTAATACCCATGACTGAACCTTGTAGCCATTTTAGTTGACCCATAGTACCAACTGATCCATGCCTTAGCACACCATGAACCATAGGCCGAGGCATGTTGCCATAGGCCGAACCATTAAGCCCCTTGACCCTTCATTTTCCCTTGCCTCTTTGCCTTCCACTTGACTTTTGGTAAGCCATCCCTTCACATACCATAGTCGTGCCTTTTCCTTGACCATGGCCAAGCATATGTACCTTTAAACCATGGTGGCCGAGCCCACTTATCATGTGGTCAAGTTTATTTGGGTAGTGGCCGAGCCCACTTGTTTGGTTAAGCCACTTTGTTCCACTTTTGTTCATATTTTACATTGTTAAATTTATATTTTTTTGTGTTGAATCTTTTCTTATGCATGTCGTATTTTATTTCTTTACAAGATTTGGATTTGGGTGCTACATCTCCTCGAATTTGATTTGTGCTTTGTCGTGCTTTTTCGGAGTTTGATTCTGTGTCTTGAATTGTCATCTCTAGCTTTAGAAGGTGAGTTTATCACTCTCGACAAATCGTACTTATATAAATGTGAAACAATGTCACTTGAATTGTAGTTGTTGATATGTTATGTTATATGCTCACATCTGACTGTTATCTGACATTATATGATGATATTACCTGATTATATACCTGTTGCATCACCTGACATCATATGATATGTTTTACCGTTATTTATTTTCCGTTTCTCACACTGCAAGTTCCATGTTAGTATAGAATCACTATGGGTTCAAATGATACATACCCGAACGAACTTTAGAATAGGGAAAAGTCGTCACGACCTGAAATGATAGGCTCGAGCGATCTTTGTTTGACTTGGGATTGCGGGTTTGAAATGATAAAACCCGGAATGTTAATTGATTACGGATTGAAATGATATATTATCCGTATCGCTTGACCTAGGTTAGAAAATATGATACAAACCCATGGTTAAATTTTAAAATGATTTTTCTAAAATTGTTAAGTATTTTAAAATTTTAAAAATATGGAAATTTTGACTTGAATTGGATTTAAATGATTTAAACAGTGATTTCCTAAAAGTTAAAATCGTATAAGTTAATAAATGGTTTAAATTGTAATTCAAAAATTTGAGTTAACTTAATAATTGAAATTTGAGTAGAAATGGAAATTTTAAGCTCAACTTAGTAATTAAAATATTTATTTATTGAAATGGATACCTTTTTAAAGTAAAAGAAAATATCAAGTTATTTGTTAAAAATAAAAGTTAAGTTACTTATAGTGAATTTTGACTTAAATGAATGAATTATAATTAAATTGGATATTTATTAATAAAATGTTATTTTATTAATATTTTAAGTTAAATGATATCCAAATAAATAATTTTGAAAGGTGAGATAAGTTTGATAAGTTAAAGATGATAAAGGTTGAAGATATATTGTTTATAATGTCGTAGTAAAACTTATAACAGAAATTGTAGCATTCCAGAAATGCTGTGGTTTCCATGTACTGTTTTCCAAATCTACTGTCTCTACAGCAGTAGTTTATAAGTACTGCTGTTTCCAACAATGAACTGTTTTCAAATTTTCACTAATTACAGCAGCAGTTTATATGTGCTGTCAATTCTGAATTGTTTTGTTTTCAACATATCACTATTCTTACAGCAGCAGTTTATAAGTGCTGCAGTTTCTGAATTGTATTGTTTTTCAACCTATCATTATACTTACAACAGCATTTTCTAAGTGCTGCGAATGCTGAAAATACAATGTTTTGAAATATTATAATTGAATTAACGAACTTAGAAATTGCTGCAGTTTTGGGAATTGAATATTTGATTTGAAAGTATAATGACTTCATTTTAAATGGTTTAAATGAATTGTTTTGATTTGAAATATAAACCATTTTGAAATTTATAACCATGGGTTATAATAACGGTTGAATGTTATAAAGTGTGGCTAGAGGTGGGCAATTGCTGCAGCTTTGCGCTACCCCAGTCACATTAACACTATTATTTGCATAGTTTACTTTACGTTAGACATTACTATGATAGTGTTTATTACGGCTTAGTAGATGGTTTAACAGATCCTTAAAGGATGGGCGATCCCAGGCGTTCTTTAAGTTACTTGTGCATTTCTATTACAGTTCACTTGAGTTGGTTTACATTGTATAAGTATGTATGTCCTGACTTGAGTGTTTTGTGTTCTACTTTATGCTCGGGTCAGCCTGAGTATCACAGCTCTGATTCATCTTCTGGAGCTAGAGATTTGCTGGAGCATATTTATCCATCTGTCATCCATTCCCATTTCGGTTATTTCCTATTCAGCCGTGTTTATGTATTAGTGACTTATGTATTCAGACTTCTGTTGTATTTGCTTTTCAGACTATGATATTTTGTATCTGTTTTGAGATTATTTATATAGTAGCTTCATGAACTACTATGGTATTTTGTTTCCGCTGCGAGTTATTCTGATATTCTGTGTCTATGATTCTGTGTTTGATTTTATTTGCTCCAAATTTTCTTAACAATCCACTGTTTTGAAGTATTCGAGTCCGACATGTGTGGATTTACTGTCGATTTGAATGGTCCAAAATAGTGGGATGTTACATTTGATATCAGAGCTTTGGTTTTAGGCAAACCTTAGCCTACGGAGCAAAAAATCATTAGAGATATGGTAGAAATACCCTAGAATGAGTGAAATCAATCTCAGAATCATTTCTTTGTGAGAGAACGTATTTTCAAAGGATTTTCAAAGATTATTTTCATATAAATTTTCTTGTTTTGAAAGAAATTTTTTCTAGACCTTATTCCTTTCCTTGTCCACCTTGTTAGTAATTTCTTTGATTAGGATTCTCATCGATTAGGATTCCTTTGAATTTTGGAACGCTCCCACTTGCTCTGAAATCCATTCTTGTCTTACCCTATTTGTATTCTTTTGATTCTGGAGAATTCCATAACTCCACTTCAAATGACCTCTATAAAACTCGGTGATCCTGCCAATCTTTGAATGATTTCTAAAGGGGTTAACCTCCCTTACAATTGGCATTGATTCACCGGAGATTTCTATAACCTCAGCTTAGATGATTCTATCTTTTGTTATGCCGAATTCTATCTCTAGCAATCGAGTGCCGGTTTGCCTTAGAATCCTTCATCGATCATATTCCTGAAGTCACGGTTGACCCGGTTAAGGTTGCCCGTGATTTATATAGGTATATCCTTCTTCTATTTGGTAATTTAATTAGCTCATCTTCGTTCGAGCCTATCTTCGAATTAGAATTCTACTTGATTAGAGCTCCTCTAATTTGAATCTCTATTTTTGTTTTGAAATCCATTCTTGAATCATCCCTTGAAAAATTTGTGTTTGATTGTATTTTGAAATTGTATATATATCGAAATTATTATTTTGATAAGAATGATTATATTTTATATATAAAAGTGAAATGTTTCAGATAAGAATTATATACCTTTTAAAACGAGAATTTGAAGTTTCGAAAGGATTTGAAATTTTTGAAGTTATATAAGAAATTGATTTATATAAAAATGATTTATAACTGAATGGTTTTGAATTTGAGATTTGAGAGATTGAACTCCGGCATTTTCAAACTGGTTTTAAGATTTTGAAATATATAATAATACGATTTGAAAGTATTTTCCGAATAAGAAATGTTTCAAATGACTTTAAATGATTTCAAATGATTTCAAAGAAATTTCAAAGAAGTTCCCAAGAAAATAGAAATCCAGAACCCACTTATGTCGCCGGAGAATGATTTCGGTGATGAGTGCACGCATCATCGACATTGATTTTCGAGTTTCAGAGTGGGGGAGAGGCCACTTTAGTAGCTTTGCTATGCGATTGATTTTGTGAAACCAATTTTGATTTCGAATTCCGAAGTATGATTTGATATTCGAAAGATATATGTATATATATTTGAAACGGTTTGAATGAGCTCGGTGTTCAGTCCTCGAGTTTTGGATTTGATTTGGTATAACCCTATCTTTTGAAGTTGATTTACTGATTTGCTATTGATTTCCAACTCTTAGATTGGAAATTTGATTTCCCCGACTATTTTGAATGTTCGAACACTTCCAAATCAAGGTTTAATTTTCAAAGCTAAGTAATTTCGAAAAGTATAAATTATTTGATAAAGTATATAAGTTTAGTTTTGTATGTTTAAGTAAGAAGTAATAAGATTTAAATAAGTTTGAAACTGCTTTGTTAGGTAAATGAATAAGACTATTTTGAATTATACTAATATGAAATTTAGTTTAAAAATATTTTGAATAAAATTTAGTTTTAAATGTTTTAACTTAGTAACATCTTTTATAAAACTATTTATATATATATATATAATAATAATTTTCAAAGGGTAAAGTGGATCTTTCAAAAAAGATAAAATAAATAAATAGTTTAAAGGATTTAAAGGGATGGTTATAAACTGGGAAATCATTTTGGGGTATATTTGATTTTGAGGAAAGGATTTGATTTAGAAAATAGATTGGGATTTAAAAACCCAGTATTTATTTGATATCTATATATTTTCAAATATAGAGTTTATAATGATTCAGGTTGGAAAGATAAATTTTAGATTGATTTGAAATTAGATTTATTTTAGAATTATACTTAAATAAGTTTGATCTGAAATTTATTAAAAATTGAAATTTCAAAGATACGATTTTTATAACTTGGATTCGATTAAAAGTGACTTAAATGCATATTTCAAATTTATATAAATTTGAATGGGATATTTTGTTTATTTAAATTTGAAAATTGAGGTTGTATTTAGATGTTATTGAAATGATTAAGTAAAAATTTCAAACTAAATAGTAGTAAAGTGAATTTGAGATATAAATGAAATTATCAAATTTAGTTTTGAAATATTGAATATATAAAGCTTTGAAATATATTGAAATTGAAATGGTTTATTTTGTGGTTCAAATCTGTATTTGAATCGATAAAATTTGAAATGGTTGATTGAGGAACTGAATTGAATTAAAATTAATGAATTGAGATTAAAATTAATTTGAATCTTGAAACTCGTGTTAATTTGAATTGATTGGTGAAATTTGAAGAAACTATTGTATTATATAAAGTATTTTAAAACTATTTTATATTATTTTATAAACTATCTTTAATATAACTATTTTTAATATAAACTATTTTTAATATAACTACTTTTTTTATATAAACTATTTTTAATATAATAACTATTTTTAATATAAACTATTTCTAATATAACTATTTTTTTAATATAAACTATTTTTAATATAACTATTTTTTTAATATAAACTATTTTTAATATAACTATTTTTTTAATACAAACTATTTTTAATATAACTATTTCTAATATAAACTATTTTAAAAATACTAATTATTTTAATATAAATTGTTTTAACTTATTGCTATTTTATTTTACAAATTATTTTATTTTATATACTATTATTAATATCTTAACCGTTTGAAGGAAAGTGTTATGATTTCAAGTGTTATGATTTCCAAAGTTTGAATTTCAAAGTATTATGATTTCCAATGTATTATTATTTTAAATTGTTTGGGTTCGAAAGTACTATATCCTTGAAAGTACTATGATTTTGGAAATGAATTTGATGACATAAAATATGTTGATTTGGAAACAAACTTGGATTATTTTCTAAAACCTATTACCTTGGAAACTTTGAAACTGAAGATATTTAGTTTGGAAGAAATAACTTTGTGAAATCATATATGATTTTGAAACTGAACTGATATTGAAACGAATTGAAAATTGAGAACCTTATTTTACTAAATACTTGATTTGGGAGTTATCGAACTTATATAAAATTAATTTGTATAAGTATGAAGTGATTCGAAAACTATTGATGTGGAAAGGTACTCAATTTGAAAAGTGAAATCTTGTATAATCGAAGTCTATATAAGTGTGATTTGATATACTATTGATTTTGGAAAGTATTTGATTTGAAATGTAATCTTATATATAATGGACTTTATATAAGTATGATATTTGAAATTGATTTGAAAATGTACTATATGATACATATTTTCGAAGTAAAGATATGGAAAGTGCCTTCTGCTTGATATTCGCTTTGTGGTCACATTGTGGATTCATTCTATTGATATTATTCTCTCTGATTTGGGTTTTCCGGATATAATACTCGAGTGTCCATCGAATTCCATGGCGTTACCCATGGTCTTATGAACTCGACTGCATAGCGTAATTCACAGGGGCTGTGACTACCTACGGGTACTGATGTTTCTTGGGGGATCCAGGCGTAACCATTGTGTATCTGCGATTCTATGGGTTGTTTTATAGCGTAATCTGCAGGGGCTATGATTGCCTACGGGTACGGATGTTTCCTGGGGGATCTAGGCGTAACCATTGTGTATCTACGGTCTACAGTTGTTATCTTGGCATAATTCGCAGGGGCTGTGACGGCCTACGGGTACGGATGTTTCCTGGGGGATCCAGGCGTAACCATTGTGTATCTACGATCCATGATTCGTTTCGGTTGATTTGTTTGGATTGTACTTTCCATATCGGTTTTGAAAGTTTTTCCAGTATTTTTAGTGGGTGTTGAAACAAGTCTACTAAATACTTGGAGAAATCTAGCTTTGCGCCTGATCAATGCATGGCCAGAGTCTGCAAGAATGAGGATAAACTTGTTGAGACATCGATTTATAAAAGTATTTTCAAAAAAGGAAAATTTGTTTCGATATAAAAGTATTTTATTATAAAGGTATTTTGATAAAGTATTATATAAAGGATATTTTGATCAATTCTCTTTCTAAATAATTTAAAATGTTTAAAATATTGTTTGTTTATATACTACATGGTTTAATAGTAAATTATTAGTGTTGTAAATATTTTAGAAGTTATTAATTAAATACAATAAATTTAAAGAAAATGATTATTGATTTATTAATAATGTTGAGAAGTATCTTGAGATAAATTAATAAATTTATGAATTATGGATTTAATGTTTTCAATAGCTTCTTTGTAAATATAAGTAATGATATAAATAATTGTATTCAAATATGTTTTCATGTATTTATAAAGGTGTAATTTAAACATATAAATGGTATTTATAAAGGAAGCAAGAAATTTTACAAATGGGTTTAACCAAATTATTAAATATTAAATAATTGTAATTGAAATTTATACAGTTTTAAATTTATTGTTTATCCTTGCCTTTCAATATAATTTTCTTTCTAGTTGTTTCTATTCTCCGACCTTCTTCCTTTTCGAGGACGAAAAGTTTTGAGTGAGGGAAAGTGTAACAACCCATAAAATTTAACAAATATTTTAAAATTAATTTATTTGAAACTTTGATTTTAAACCATCTTAAACTGAAACTTGGGATTTTACAATGCAATTTTGGATTTTGTTTATATTTTATTTTCCAAATATAATGAAATAATGATTTTATGAAAATTTTATATTTTTGGTCAACTTTGATCAAACTTTGACTTTCAGTTGAAATTTTAAATTTGAATTTAACTTTCCAATCCTTTTCTTTTAAGCTAAATTTGATTCCGATATTCGTTCTGCTTTTCGTTTTGTTAAATTCTTTTTTATACTTTTAAATCTGATAAAATTCAGCGTTTTACACGCAATTATTTTCAGTATTTTATTGTCTATATCTTTCTATGTTATTTTCTATTTTATTTGGTTTGGACTTTGATTTGGTTTGAGTTTGTGAGCTTGTTTTGATTTGGGCTTGGCTAATGGGCTTGGAAATCCCAAAAGTCATGAGTTCATTTTTCTTTAATGTGATGAGATGCCTTTTCCCATGCCTATAGCCTTACATAGCATTTCATCTCCATCTCTCTTTTCAGTTTTCATTTCCTAACAAAAATTTTAAAGTAAGTTTTCATGGCTTCCTTCTTCTTTCTCTTTTCTTTTTCTCCTTTCTTTTGTTTCCTTTCTCTTATGCTATTTCGGCCATCACCATTCCCATCCCCCTTAGCCGACCATCTCCTCCACCACACCATCAACCATGACCGACCTCCACTATCCCATCACCATCCCCTTGTTGCCGTGACCTTAGATCCAAATCCACCACCAAACCATGATGCAAACCATAGCCGAGCACCTATTGATAACCTTTTCCTCTTTGTTTGCCTCGGCCACCCCTTGTTCACCACCTTCCATCCCTTTGGCCGTGACTACCCCTTGCCAAAGCCTTCATTTCAGAAGTGCCTTGACCCATGGCACCTAGGGCCGAACCCAAAAGTGTGCATGACCTTTCATTTGCTTGACCTTTAGCATCCCCTTAGCCATTTTGCATTGCTACCCCTTTATCTACCCATGGCCGAACCTTGTAGCCATTTTACTTGACCCATAACACTACTTGATCCATGCCTTAGCACACTATGAACCATAGACCGAGCCATGTTTCCATAGGCCGAACCATTGAGCCCCTTGACCCTACATTTTTCCTTGCCTCTTTGCCTTCCACTTGACTTTTGGTAAGCCATCCCTTCACATACCATAGCCGTGCCTTTTCCTTGACCATGGCCGAGCATATGTACCTTTAAACCATGGTGGCCGAGCCCACTTATCATGTGGTCAAGTCTATTTGGGTAGTGGCCGAGCCCACTTGTTTGGTTAAGCCACTTTGTTCCACTTTTGTTCATACTTTACAATGTTAAATTTATATTCTTTTGTGTTGAATCTTTTCTTATGCATGTCATAATTTATTTCTTTACAAGATTTGGATTTGGGTGCTACATCTCCTCGAATTTGATTCGTGCTTTGTCGTGCTTTTTCGGAGTTTGATTCTGTGTCTTGAATTGTCATCTCTAGCTTTAGAAGGTGAGTTTATCACTCTCGACAAATCGTACTTATATAAATGTGAAACAATGTCACTTGAATTGTAGTAGTTGATATGTTATGTTATATGCTCACATTTGCCTGTTATCTGACATTATATGATGATATTACCTAATTATATACCTGTTGCATCACCTGACATCATATGATATGTTTTACCGTTATTTATTTTCTGTTTCTCACACTACAAGTTCCTTGTTAGTATAGAATCCCTATGGGTTGAAATGATACATACCCTAACGGACTTTAGAATAGGGAAAAGTCGTCACGACCTGAAATGATAGGCTCGAGCGATCTTTATTTGACTTGGGATTGCGGGTTTGAAATGATAAAACCCAGAATGTTAATTGATTATGGATTGAAATGATATATTATCCATATCGCTTGACCTAGGTTAGAAAATATGATACAGATCCGTGGTTAAATTTTAAAATGATTTTTCTAAATTTGTTAAGTATTTTTAAAATTTTAAAAATATGGAAATTTTGACTTGAATTGGATTTAAATGATTTAAACAGTGATTTCCTAAAAGTTAAAATCGTATAAGTTAATAAATGGTTTAAATTGTAATTCAAAAATTTGAGTTAACTTAATAATTGAAATTTGAGTAAAAGTGTAAATTTTAAGCTCAACTTAGTAATTAAAATATTTATTTATTGAAATGGATACCTTTTTAAAGTAAAAGAAAATATCAAGTTATTTGTTAAAAATAAAAGTTAAGCTACTTATAGTGAATTTTGACTTAAATAAATGAATTATAATTAAATTGGATATTTATTAATAAAATGTTATTTTATTTAAATTTTAAGTTAAATGATATCCAAATAAATAATTTTGAATGGTGAGATAAGTTTGATAAGTTAAAAATGATAAAGGTTAAAGATATATTGTTTATAATGTCGTAGTAAAACTTATAACAAAAATTGTAGCATTCCAGAAATGTTGTGGTTTCCATGTATTGTTTTCCAAATCTACTACTGTCTCTACAGCAGCAGTTTAGAAGTACTGCTGTTTCCAACAATGAACTGTTTTCAAATTTTCACTAATTACAACAGCAGTTTATAAGTGCTGTCAATTATGAATTGTTTTGTTTTCAACATATCACTATTCTTACAGTAGCAGTTTATAATTGTTGTAGTTTCTGAATTGTATTGTTTTTCAACCTATCATTATATTTACAGTAGCATTTTCTAAGCGCTGCGAATGCTGAAAATACAATGTTTTGAAATATTATAATTGAATAAACGAACTTAGAAATTGCTACAGTTTTGGGAATTGAATATTTGATTTGAAAGTATAATGACTTCATTTTAAATGGTTTAAATGAATTGTTTTGATTTGAAATATAAACCATATTGAAATTTATAACCATGGGTTATAATAACGGTTGGATGTTATAAAGTGTGGCTAGAGGTGGGCAATTGCTGCAGCTTTGCGCTACGTCAGTCAGATTAACACTATTGTTTCCATAGTTTACTTTACGTTAGACATTACTATGATAGTGTTTATTACGGCTTAGTAGATGGTTTAACGGATCCTTAAAGGAAGGGAGATCCCAGGTGTCCTTTAAATTACTTGTGCATTTCTATTACAGTTCACTTGAGTTGGTTTACATTGTATAAGTATGTATGTCCTGACTCGAGTGTTTTGTGTTCTGCTTTACGCTCGGGTCAGCCTGAGTATCACAGATCTAATTCATCTTCTGGAGCTAGAGATTTGCTGGAGCTTATTTATCTATCTGTCGTCCATTCCCATTTCGGTTATTTCCTATTCAGCTGTGTTTATGTATTAGTGACTTATGTATTCATGCTTCTGTTGCATTTGCTTTTCAGACTATGATATTTTGTATCTATTTTGAGATTATTTATATAGTAGCTTCATGAACTACTATGGTATTTTATTTCCGCTGCGAGTTATTCTGATATTCTATGTCTGTGATTCTGTGTTTGATTTTATTTGCTCCAAATTTCTTAACAATCCACTGTTTTGAAGTGTTCGAGTCCGACATGTGTGGATTTATTGTCGATTTGAATGGTCCAAAATAGTGGGATGTTACATTTGATATCAGAGCTTTGGTTTTAGGCAAATCTTAGCCTGCGGAGCAAAAACTCATTAGAGATAGGGTAGAAATACCCTAGAATGAGTGAAATCAATCTCAGAATCATTTCTTTGTGAGAGAACATATTTTCAAAGTATAAAATGATTTTCAAATGATTTTCAAAGGATTTTCAAAGCTTATTTTGATATAAATTTTCTTGTTTTGAAAGCAAAATTTTTCTAGACCTTATTCCTTTCCTTGTCCACCTTGTTAGTAATTTCTTTGATTAGGATTTTCACCGATTAGGATTCCTTTGAATTTTGGAACGCTCCCACTTGTTCTGAAATACATTATTGTCTTACCCTATTTGTATTCTTTTGATTCTGGAGCATTCCATAACTCCACTTCGAATAACCTCTATAAAACCCGGCGATCCCGCCAATCTTTGAATGATTTGTAAAGGGGTGAAACTCCCTTACAATTGGCATTGATTCACCGGAGATTTCTATATCCTCGGCTTAGATGCTTCTATCTTTTTGTAACAACCCTGGTTTTGATGATTACCTTTAATATTAAATTATAACGGTGGTTATAATTTAATATTGGAAAATAAAAATAAATTGGAGATTTAAAATTGTTTATTTTTAGTAAACAATAAAATTGGAAGGAATAAAATGGAGTAAAAGTTGATAATGCTGGTTATAAATGGTGAATATTGGAAATATGATGATTTGGACTTTTGTTGAATTAATTAAATTAGATAAAATAATTTAATCAACATTAATTTGTTGAAATAAGTGTAAAATGATGAAACTAAAGTTTTAAAAAGCTTCATTATGTTAGTTTGGAGGAAAAATGAATATTATATGGTTTTAATTTGATAAATTGCAATGATTTTGCAAATTATTGCCAAATGTTGATTTTTGTTAATTTTAACAAAATATTATAATTAAAAAGGTGGAATTTTGTTTAAATTAAGATTTGGATGTAAGAATGATGTTAACAAGGTTTGTTATATTTAATTTGACAAGAAAACGATTTTTGTGTAGATTTTGGTTGCTAAAATATATTTTTTATATAAATTAAAGTGTAAATTGAGTTTTGAGTAAAAATAATAATAATAATAATAATAAGAGTTTTAATGATGGAAAATAAGTTTGATGGCTAAAATATCTTTTATATGTTGTGAAAACATTTTGTTAAACATAAAATAAGTTTTGTGATTTTTATAAAGTTGAAACTATGGAAATGTAAGTTGTTTTGGCTAAAAAAATGTGAAATAAAGTGTAAAAACATGAATAACTTAGTTGATTTAGTTTAAGTATTAACACATATGCTATTGGGTTTTGGATTTAAAGCCCACTCACCATTTAATTAAGGAGAAAATCATCTCCTTCTCAAACTGAACGTATGCTTCAGTTTACAGTAAACAAAAAGAAGGAAAAAAAAAACCCCCTCTTTCTTCTTAAAACCTAGAATCCAAATATTCAAATTCTCCAATTTCTATGCAAAAGTAAAACAATCTGAAGCAAATTATTTCAGGTAATCAATACAAAACCAAAGATAATTTCATCAATTTCTAGTTTTGAGAACTTGTATTGTCCTTAATTTCAGCTTCTCTTTGCATGTCTATGTATTTCCCTTTTTTCAGGTTCCTAAAGCATAATCAAGGCATAAGGCTATCATCTTCTTCTTTTTGCTGCTAATAGGTAAGCTAAGGCTTATAGCAACTGTAAGTGAACAAATTTCAGTAGCAATTAATCTCTCGCTTGAAATATTTGGTTAAATATGTTGAATTTTACCTCTGTTCTATATTGATTGATGCTGAAAATGCCCTGTCTTGTTTTGCTCATATCTGGCTCGTCCGTTGTCGGATTGATGCCACTCTTTTTTCAGATTGTAGAGGACTGATTATAGTTTGTTCATGTTAAATTTCATTTAGTTTTGAGTCCGTTTGGACCTTCTTAGTTGCTGTCAAAAATGAAAATCCGAGAGGGATTAAGCCCAGAATATTCTAGTGGCTGATTAGGGTTTTTGCCATAACTTTTGTTTTTTTTATCGGAATTTCGAATTCTTGGATGTTCTGTAATCCTTGTGAAATATACCACAACTTTCATGTTTTTGGTTTTGACTGATTTAGAAGTCTACATAGTGGAAAATTGTCATTTTCATCGCTGCCCTGTGTTGACAGGCAGAGCAAATAATTTCTTTCTTGTATTTCGATCATAACTTCTTCGTTACTGATTGGAATATTAAAATTTTTAAAGTTTTGGAAACTTCAGAAAGTGTATGACAACTTTTATTTGTATCACTTTCTGAAATTCGTTGATTAAAATGTTGAAAAACCTCTTGCAAACTCGCTGTCTTGTTGTTGTAGTGTACTCAGTGTTTTGTGCAAACCTGAGCTAGTATTTTGTGCATAACTTTTGCGTTTCTTATCCAAATCCTATAATTTTTAAAGTTTTGGAAACTGCAGAAAGAGTGTGACAACTTTTATTTGTATCACTTTCTGAAATTCGTTGATTAAAATATTGAAAAACCTCTTGCAAACTCGCTGTCTTGTTGTTGTAGTGTACTCAGTGTTTTGTGCAAACCTGAGCTAGTATTTTGTGCATAACTTTTGAGTTTCTTATCCAAATCCTATAAATTTTATAGTTCTGGAAACTGCAGAAAGAGTGTGACAACTTTCATTTGTATCACTTTTTGAAATTCTATGATTAAAGGATCGAAATAGCTGATGCAAGATCGCTATCTTGAACACTTGCATGTAGTCTTGTGTGGTATTTGCTTTGGTTGATGAGTTTTCTAATGATTTGTTTTTTTCACTTGATTTGCGAATAGTTTGAGCTTAGTATTTTATACCATATGCCGATGATATGAGGCAAGGTATATGACTTTTGGGAACATCTGAGTTTCTATTTTAATGTGGATTTGACTAACGGTTAGTAAACTGTTTAGTGCGAACGTGTGGTATGGGACACAGGTTAACACTTTACAGATTACTCTCCGAAAGTTAGCGACACATTCTAGAATTACTAGTGCTATGACCTTCGGGTCATCTGAGAATCTGAGAATCTGAGAAATCTGAAAAAGGTGACCTTGGTCGCCTTTGAGATCTTTGCTGGGTACCTAACTATATTACTAGCACTAGTCTGAGAACTTTAGCACGTGCAACATGCTTTAGCATGTAATTATTGGCCAATCTGAGATTTATTTTATGAGTTAAGAGAATTTTGATTTCACCATATTTTGATGTGTTTACTTAGCCTTATAGAGATGAATAAGGCGAAATATGAGTTCTTGAGGATTTTGGTGATTTCAATTTTATGGTTCTATACTTGGGTTTCATTTACCACTTTGACAAGTTTATTTATTCATGAATCATATTCGAATGTTTTCTTTATATGCATGAATCCCCTATTATTAACCCAAGTAAGTGTAGAATTATAACATCTTAGAGATAGACAATCCTTGATATCAACCTTAGTCATTCTTATCAATTATTGATCCCTTGATGTATGTTTCCCTTATACCTTATCGTATTTCCTTTCTAACGATAAGATTCAGTTGCCTGACCCGTGTGTTTATCACTCGGGTCAGACCGAGTTGCAGGTTAGGTTGGTTGACTATCCTTTATGCTTGGATCCGTTTTGCTATCTTTTGTGGGCTCATGACTATGGACTTGGATATCTCCACTTTTGATGGATCTTTTATTTACCACTTCATGTATATATTCTTTTATGGGATGATGTTGTATTATATTATGTGGTGAACGGTATTACATCAGATGTTTGGTTTTGTATCAGTATATATATATTATATGTGACTGCTGTTTCTGTTACATGTTATGATATTATTGTGCTTTGTTCTGAATAGATCCGTTAGCCGTATAGTATCGTATTAGTGAATCACTGAGTATGTCAACTATATGGAATTCGAAAAAAAATTGTAAGATTTCGACATACTTAGTCATTAGCTAATGCATTACTATTCGGTCGCCCTTAACCAACCCTATTCTCCGCATTAGTAGACAGAATTACTTGATAATTCTCTTTACTAATGTGGGTTTCGGGACGGGGCGTTACAGCTTGGTATCAGAGCTAGCTTTCAGAACAAAATAGAATAAATACAGAACAACAGACGCTAAGAACCATACATCTAGTGTAACACCTTTATACATCTCATCCCTTAGAAGTGGCCAAGCCTAGTCAAGTCCTTATCCTTTCGATTCCTTCGGGGTAGATAGGAGGGAATACGTCTAGGAATGTTAAATACTATTCCGTAGTATTCCTTACCTACTGCATTTCTATTGTGATATATATATATATCTACCCTGTGAATAATCTTTTCTTATCTTATCTTTCAGCTATGTCTGGTAGAGGTAGAGGTCGCACTTCGGCAGTGGGACCGTCCAGTGGTTCCCGACCCGAAGGCATTTATATGACTACCGATCAGATTCGAGAGCTTCTTGGGAGCACTCAACCTCCCGCTCCTGTTCCATCTTCATCTCCTCGTAAATCTGTGTTTGCACGACTTTGCAGTGACTTCTCTCACCTCGGAGGCAAGCCATTCAAAGGCTCCGAGTCGGTTCTTGATGTCCAAGCCTGGCTTCATACTTGTGAGCGTATATTCTTACGCATGGAGCTTTCAGATCATCATCGAGTTCTTGTGGCATCTAGTATGCTACAAGAGCGTGCTTTAGATTGGTATGAGCTTCTTATTGCTGAGGTGGATGAGACTACCCTCACATGGCAGCAATTCCGAGATAAATTTGAGCTTAAGTTCATACCTGAGTCTGAAAAAGCTTCTCTTACTCGCCGCTTCATCGAGTTGAAGCAAGGCAATTCCACAGTATCAGATTATGTTTCTTCTTTCGAGGCTTTTTCTAAGTATGGGTTAGAATTCATTAGTACACCATACAAGAAGAATCTTAAGTTTGTTTCCGGACTTAAAAAATATTTGAAGAAGTCCTTAATGCTCCAACTCAAGCTTTCCTTCGAAGAGTCGGTTGATTCCGCTCTCCATCTCGAGGCAGTCGAGAACGAAAAGGAGAGTGACGAAGAAGTTAGTATTCAGTCTAATCCTAAGAAGAAGAGATTTCCTTTCCGCAAGCCTAGATTCCCTCATTCCAAGAAGAAGAAGCAAGGTGGATCGTCTTCTTCACAATCCCAAGCTCCTTCTCAGCCTAAGCCTTTCGCATGCTACAACTGTGGTTCTCCTAACCATCCAGCCCGTGAGTGTCCAAAGCCTAAGAAGTGCAATTATTGCAAGGCCGAAGGACATATGGCTTTCTCCTGTCCTAAGAAGAACAAGGGTTCTCGTCCGGGAAATCTTAATATAGCAGCAGCTTCTAGTGATGCATCTCAGCCGAAAGGTATATTTCCTTCTATTCTTGAAGGTTCCATTCTATTTCATGATCGATCGATTAGAGTGCTCTTTGATACGGGTGCGTCACACTCATTCGTATCAAAGGAACTCATGGATGCTTGTTCTTTGGATGTTTCATGTTTGCTTACTTCTTTGCGGATTGCAAATCCTGTTGGGGGGTTTGCAACCCTTAGCTTATATTGTGATGATGTTGAGGTTATGCTTTGTGGATTTTCTTTCCGTACGAATCTGCACGTTATTCCTTCGCTTGGTTTTGATATGATCTTTGGTATGGACTGGCTAGTTCGATACGATGCCAGGATTCTTTGTTCAGACAGAGTCGTTTATCTTCGACATCCAGATTCCTCTTCTCAGTTATCCCTGATTCTCCGGAATACCGATGTTGATTCCTTAGCCTCTTTGCATGCTCTTGATTCGCGAGACAGTGATGATGATGTGTCTCGTATTCCGATTGTTTGTGACTTCACTGATGTGTTTGAGCCTGTTTCGGGTTTGCCACCCAAGCGGGCCATAGAGTTTCGTATTGATCTCATCCCTGGGGCGCAACCAGCTAGTCGTCCTCCCACGAGGATGTCTACTAAGGAGAATGAGGAACTTAAGAAGCAACTCCTCGAGCTCGAAACCAAACATTTCATTCGTTCTAGCTCTTCACCGTGGGGTGCCGCGGTGGTATTCGTGAAGAAGTCTGATGGGACTCTTAGGCATTGCGTCGACTATCGCAAGCTTAACGAGTTAACCATCAAGAATCGCTACCCATTGCCTCGTATTGATGACATGTTCGATCAGTTGAGTGGTGCAAAGGTCTTTTCTCAATTGGACCTAGCCATGGGTTTTCATCAGCTTCGTGTTGCGGAAGATAGCATTCCACTTACAGCTTTCCGCACTCGATATGGTTCATATGAGTGGCTCGTCATGCCGTTCGGATTGACGAACGCTCCTGCTTTCTTTGTTGATCTCATGAATCGAGTATTCAGGGAATATCTCGATAAGTTCGTCCTTGTATTCATCGATGATATCTTAGTTTATTCTAGATCCGAAGAAGATCATGCTCGACATCTTAGAATTGTCTTGAGTACTCTCCGCAAGCATCAACTCAAGGCAAAGCTTTCTAAATGTCACTTCTGGGAGAAGCAAGTGAAATTCTTAGGCCATGTTGTATCTTCCAATGGCATCTCAGTCGATCCGTCTAAGATTGAGGCTATTCAGAATTGGAAGAGGCCTGAGAATGTTCATGAGATTCGTAGCTTTCTGGGATTAGCCGGTTATTACCGCCGCTTTATTAAGGATTTCTCTCGTATCGCTCTTCCTCTTACTAGTCTTACTAGGAAGGGTGTTCGTTATATTTGGTCTGATAAGTGTGAGACTTCCTTCCGGCGATTGAAGGAACTCCTTACTCATGCTCCCGTGCTTGTAGTTCCTGAGGGGAATCAGGATCTCATCGTTTATACCGATGCCAGCCTTAGTGGTCTTGGTGCGGTTCTTATGCAGAAGGATCGGGTTGTTGCCTACGCTTCAAGGCAATTACGTCCGAACGAGATTCGGTACGCTACCCATGACTTAGAACTTGCAGCTATCGTCTTCGCTTTGAAGATGTGGCGTCATTATCTTTTGGGAGAGCACTTCATTCTTTACACCGATCATAAGTCTCTCAGGTATCTCTTTTCGCAGAAAGATCTTAATATGAGGCAACAACGATGGTTAGATTTTCTCGCCTCATATGACTTTGACATTGAGTATACCCCTGGGAAGGGCAATCGTGTTGCTGATGCGCTTAGTCGCAAGCATTCGGCGGTAGTTTCCTTGATGTTAGCCGAATGGGATATTCTGGAGACTCTATCTTGTCTTGATATTCGTGATCGTGCATCATCTTCTAATTCTCCAGCTTATTTATTTAGCATGGATGCTCGACCATCTCTTCTTGATCGTATCTCCGAGGCGCAGAGACGTGATGATGGTATTATGCATCTCATTCAGTCATGCTCATCCAAGTCCCATAATGAGGAGTTGCAGGATTATTCGATTGATTCTCATGGTTGTCTCCGGTTGAGAAACCGTATTGTGATTCCTTCTGATTTAGCTCTTAGGCGTGACATACTTGACGATTGTCATCGCTCTAAGTATTCTATTCATCCGGGTAGCAGTAAGATGTACGCGGATATGCATCGCCTTTATTATTGGGAAGGCATGAAGCGGGATATTGCAAGTTATGTAAGTAATTGCGTGACTTGTCAGCTTGTCAAGGCCGAGCATCAGCGGCCATCCGGTCTCCTTCAACCTTTAGAGGTTCCGCTATGGAAGTGGGACCAGGTTTCGATGGACTTCGTTGATGCCCTACCTCGTTCGAGGTTGGGTCATTCAAGCATTTGGGTTATTGTTGATCGTCTCTCTAAATCCGCACACTTTGTTCCTATTAAATCTAATAGGAATGCTCCTCTTTTAGCGAAGCTTTATATTAAGGAAATTGTTCGATTACATGGTGTTCCTTCTTCGATAGTTTGTGATCGTGATCCTTTGTTCACTAGTCACTTCTGGACTAGCTTTCAGCAAGCTTTGGGTACAAAGCTAAATATCTCTACAGCTTATCATCCCCAGTCTGATGGGCAGACTGAGAGGGTGAATCGTGTGCTTGAAGACCTCCTCCGTGCGTGTATTCTTGATTTCAATGGTTCTTGGGAAGATCACGTTCCATTGGTTGAATTCTCTTATAATAATAGCTTTCAATCCAGTATCGGTATGGCACCATTTGAGGCTCTTTATGGTAGACCGTGCCGTTCGCCTTCTTGTTGGTTGGAATCGGGCTAGAAGTTCATTCTCGGTCCCGATTCAATTCGTGAGTCTTCTGAGAAGATATCTTTGATTAGACAGCGGATGAAAGAGGCACAAAATCGTCAGAAATCCTACGCGGACAACCGTAGGAAGCCTTTGGAATTCGCAGTGGGTGATCTTGTATTCCTTCGTGTATCTCCTATGAAGGGAGTAATGCGCTTTAGCTCCACTGGGAAATTGGCTCCTCGCTTTATAGGACCATTTCCGATTATTGAGCGCATTGGTCCTGTAGCATATCGATTGTCTCTGCCATCTCATTTATCGGGTATTCATGATGTCTTCCACATTTCTCAGCTTTGGAAATGTATTCGAGATTCAGATTCAGTCATTGATCCTTCCGAGCAGCTTGAGCTTGAGATTTCACCGATTTTATCTACTTCTCAGCAGCCTATTCGCGTGCTTGATTCAGAGGTGAGACGCCTTCGAAGCAAGAACGTTCCTCTTGTTAAGATTCAATGGTCGGAGAATCCGAAAGATTGCACTTGGGAAACCAGAGAATCTATCGAGCGTTCTTTTCCGGGTTTTCTTTCTTCAATTGATATCGGTGAGAACTTTCTTTCTCAAGCAATTTCCTTCTCCTTCATGACTGAATTGTTCTGGTATTACAGATTTCCTTAAGAAATTGCGTGGACGCAATTTATTTAAGGGGGGGGGAGTCTGTAACAACCCTGGTTTTGATGATTACCTTTAATATTAAATTATAACGGTGGTTATAATTTAATATTGGAAAATAAAAATAAATTGGAGATTTAAAATTGTTTATTTTTAGTAAACAATAAAATTGGAAGGAATAAAATGGAGTAAAAGTTGATAATGCTGGTTATAAATGGTGAATATTGGAAATATGATGATTTGGACTTTTGTTGAATTAATTAAATTAGATAAAATAATTTAATCAACATTAATTTGTTGAAATAAGTGTAAAATGATGAAACTAAAGTTTTAAAAAGCTTCATTATGTTAGTTTGGAGGAAAAATGAATATTATATGGTTTTAATTTGATAAATTGCAATGATTTTGCAAATTATTGCCAAATGTTGATTTTTGTTAATTTTAACAAAATATTATAATTAAAAAGGTGGAATTTTGTTTAAATTAAGATTTGGATGTAAGAATGATGTTAACAAGGTTTGTTATATTTAATTTTGACAAGAAAACGATTTTTGTGTAGATTTTGGTTGCTAAAATATTTTTTTTATATAAATTAAAGTGTAAATTGAGTTTTGAGTAAAAATAATAATAATAATAATAATAAGAGTTTTAATGATGGAAAATAAGTTTGATGGCTAAAATATCTTTTATATGTTGTGAAAACATTTTGTTAAACATAAAATAAGTTTTGTGATTTTTATAAAGTTGAAACTATGGAAATGTAAGTTGTTTTGGCTAAAAAAATGTGAAATAAAGTGTAAAAACATGAATAACTTAGTTGATTTAGTTTAAGTATTAACACATATGCTATTGGGTTTTGGATTTAAAGCCCACTCACCATTTAATTAAGGAGAAAATCATCTCCTTCTCAAACTGAACGTATGCTTCAGTTTACAGTAAACAAAAAGAAGGAAAAAAAAAACCCCTCTTTCTTCTTAAAACCTAGAATCCAAATATTCAAATTCTCCAATTTCTATGCAAAAGTAAAACAATCTGAAGCAAATTATTTCAGGTAATCAATACAAAACCAAAGATAATTTCATCAATTTCTAGTTTTGAGAACTTGTATTGTCCTTAATTTCAGCTTCTCTTTGCATGTCTATGTATTTCCCTTTTTTCAGGTTCCTAAAGCATAATCAAGGCATAAGGCTATCATCTTCTTCTTTTTGCTGCTAATAGGTAAGCTAAGGCTTATAGCAACTGTAAGTGAACAAATTTCAGTAGCAATTAATCTCTCGCTTGAAATATTTGGTTAAATATGTTGAATTTTACCTCTGTTCTATATTGATTGATGCTGAAAATGCCCTGTCTTGTTTTGCTCATATCTGGCTCGTCCGGTGTCGGATTGATGCCACTCTTTTTTCAGATTGTAGAGGACTGATTATAGTTTGTTCATGTTAAATTTCATTTAGTTTTGAGTCCGTTTGGACCTTCTTAGTTGCTGTCAAAAATGAAAATCCGAGAGGGATTAAGCCCAGAATATTCTAGTGGCTGATTAGGGTTTTTGCCATAACTTTTGTTTTTTTTATCGGAATTTCGAATTCTTAGATGTTCTGTAATCCTTGTGAAATATACCACAACTTTCATGTTTTTGGTTTTGACTGATTTAGAAGTCTACATAGTGGAAAATTGTCATTTTCATCGCTGCCCTATGTTGACAGGCAGAGCAAATAATTTCTTTCTTGTATTTCGATCATAACTTCTTCGTTACTGATTGGAATATTAAAATTTTTTAAGTTTTGGAAACTTCAGAAAGTGTGTGACAACTTTTATTTGTATCACTTTCTGAAATTCGTTGATTAAAATGTTGAAAAACCTCTTGCAAACTCGCTGTCTTGTTGTTGTAGTGTACTCAGTGTTTTGTGCAAACCTGAGCTAGTATTTTGTGCATAACTTTTGCGTTTCTTATCCAAATCCTATAATTTTTAAAGTTTTGGAAACTGCAGAAAGAGTGTGACAACTTTTATTTGTATCACTTTCTGAAATTCGTTGATTAAAATGTTGAAAAACCTCTTGCAAACTCGCTGTCTTGTTGTTGTAGTGTACTCAGTGTTTTGTGCAAACCTGAGCTAGTATTTTGTGCATAACTTTTGAGTTTCTTATCCAAATCCTATAAATTTTATAGTTATGGAAACTGCAGAAAGAGTGTGACAACTTTCATTTGTATCACTTTTTGAAATTCTATGATTAAAGGATCGAAATAGCTGATGCAAGATCGCTATCTTGAACACTTGCATGTAGTCTTGTGTGGTATTTGCTTTGGTTGATGAGTTTTCTGATGATTTGTTTTTTTCACTTGATTTGCGAATAGTTTGAGCTTAGTATTTTATACCATATGCCGATGATATGAGGCAAGGTATATGACTTTTGGGAACATCTGAGTTTCTATTTTAATGTGGATTTGACTAACGGTTAGTAAACTGTTTAGTGCGAACGTGTGGTATGGGACACAGGTTAACACTTTACAGATTACTCTCCGAAAGTTAGCGACACATTCTAGAATTACTAGTGCTATGACCTTCGGGTCATCTGAGAATCTGAGAATCTGAGAAATCTGAAAAAGGTGACCTTGGTCGCCTTTGAGATCTTTGTTGGGTACCTAACTATATTACTAGCACTAGTCTGAGAACTTTAGCACGTGCAACATGCTTTAGCATGTAATTATTGGCCAATCTGAGATTTATTTTATGAGTTAAGAGAATTTTGATTTCACCATATTTTGATGTGTTTACTTAGCCTTATAGAGATGAATAAGGCGAAATATGAGTTCTTGAGGATTTTGGTGATTTCAATTTTATGGTTCTATACTTGGGTTTCATTTACCACTTTGACAAGTTTATTTATTCATGAATCATATTCGAATGTTTTCTTTATATGCATGAATCCCCTATTATTAACCCAAGTAAGTGTAGAATTATAACATCTTAGAGATAAACAATCCTTGATATCAACCTTAGTCATTCTTATCAATTATTGATCCCTTGATGTATGTTTCCCTTATACCTTATCGTATTTCCTTTCTAACGATAAGATTCAGTTGCCTGACCCGTGTGTTTATCACTCGGGTCAGACCGAGTTGCAGGTTAGGTTGGTTGACTATCCTTTATGCTTGGATCCGTTTTGCTATCTTTTGTGGGCTCATGACTATGGACTTGGATATCTCCACTTTTGATGGATCTTTTATTTACCACTTCATGTATATATTCTTTTATGGGATGATGTTGTATTATATTATGTGGTGAACGGTATTACATCAGATGTTTGGTTTTGTATCAGTATATATATATTATATGTGACTGCTGTTTCTGTTACATGTTATGATATTATTGTGCTTTGTTCTGAATAGATCCGTTAGCCGTATAGTATCGTATTAGTGAATCACTGAGTATGTCAACTATATGGAATTCGAAAAAAAATTGGTAAGATTTCGACATACTTAGTCATTAGCTAATGCATTACTATTCGGTCGCCCTTAACCAACCCTATTCTCCGCATTAGTAGACAGAATTACTTGATAATTCTCTTTACTAATGTGGGTTTCGGGACGGGGCGTTACACTTTTGCTATGCCGAATTCTATCTCTGGCGATCGAGTGTCGGTTTGCCTTCGAATCCTTCACGACCATATTCCTGAAGTCACGGTTGACCCGGTTAAGGTTGCCCGTGATTTATATAGTTATATCCATCTTCTATTTGGTAATTTAATTAGCTCATCTTCGTTCGAGCCTATCTTCGAATTAGAATTCTACTTGATTAGAGCTCCTCTAATTTGAATCTCTATTTTTGTTTTGAAATCCATTCTTGAATCATCCCTTGAAAAATTTGTGTTTGATTGTATTTTGAAATTGTTTATATATCGAAATTATTATTTTGATAAGAATGATTATATTTTATATATAAAAGTGAAATGTTTCAGATAAGAATTATATACCTTTTAAAACGAGAATTTGAAGTTTCGAAAGGATTTGAAATTTTGGAAGTTATATAAGAAATTGATTTATATAAAAATGATTTATAACTGAATGGTTTTGAATTTGAGATTTGAGAGATTGAACTCCGGCATTCTGAAATTGCTTTTAAGATTTTGAAATATATAATAATACGATTTGAAAGTATTTTCCGAATAAGAAATGTTTCAAATTACTTTAAATGAGTTCCAATGATTTCAAAGAAATTTCAAAGAAGTTCTCAAGAAAATAGAAGTCCAGAACCCACTTATGTCGCTGGAGAATGATTTCGGTGATGAGTGCATGCATCATCAACATTGATTTTCAAGTTTCAGAGTGGGGGAGAGGCCACTTTAGTAGCTTTGCTATGCGAACCAATTTTGATTTCGAATTCCGAAGTATGATTTGATATTCAAACGATATATGTATATATATTTGAAACGGTTTGAATGAGCCCAGTGTTCAGTCCTCGAGTTTTGGATTTGATTTGGTATAACCCTATCTTTTGAAGTTGATTTACTGATTTGCTGCTGATTTCCAACTCTTAGATTGGAAATTCGATTTCCCCGTCTATTTTGAATGTTCGAACACTTCCAAATCAATGTTTAATTTTCAAAGCTAAGTAATTTTGAAAAGTATAAATTATTTGATAAAGTATATAAGTTTAGTTTTATATGTTTAAGTATGAAGTAAAAAGATTTAAATAAGTTTGAAACTGTTTTGTTAGGTAAATGAATAAGACTATATTGAATTATACTAATATGAAATTTAGTTTAAAAATATTTTGAATAAAATTTAGTTTTAAATGTTTTAACTTAGTAACATCTTTTATAAAACTATTTATATATATATATATATATATAATAATAATTTTCAAAGGGTAAAGTGGATCTTTCAAAAAAGATAAAATAAATAAATAGTTTAAAGGATTTAAAGGGATGGTTATAAACTGGGAAATCATTTTGGGGTATATTTGATTTTGAGGAAAGGATTTGATTTAGAAAATAGATTGGGATTTAAAAACCCAGTATTTATTTGATATCTATATATTTTCAAATATAGAGTTTATAATGATTCAGGTTGGAAAGATAAATTTGAGATTGATTTGAAATTAGATTTATTTTAGAATTATACTTAAATAAGTTTGATCTGAAATTTATTAAAAATTGAAATTTCAAAGATACGATTTTTATAACTTGGATTCGATTAAAAGTGACTTAAATGCATATTTAAAATTTATATAAATTTGAATGGGATATTTTGTTTATTTAAATTTGAAAATTGAGGTTGTATTTAGATGTTATTGAAATGATTAAGTAAAAATTTCAAACTAAATAGTAGTAAAGTGAATTTGAGATATAAATGAAATTATCAAATTTAGTTTTGAAATATTGAATATATAAAGCTTTGAAATATATTGAAATTGAAATGGTTTATTTTGTGGTTCAAATCTGTATTTGAATCGATAAAATTTGAAATGGTTGATTGAGGAACTGAATTGAATTAAAATTAATGAATTGAGATTAAAATTAATTTGAATCTTGAAACTCGTGTTAATTTGAATTGATTGGTGAAATTTGAAGAAACTATTGTATTATATAAAGTATTTTAAAACTATTTTATATTATTTTATAAACTATCTTTAATATAACTATTTTTAATATAAACTATTTTTAATATAACTACTTTTTTTATATAAACTATTTTTAATATAATAACTATTTTTAATATAAACTATTTCTAATATAACTATTTTTTTAATATAAACTATTTTTAATATAACTATCTTTTTAATATAAACTATTTTTAATATAACTATTTTTTTTAATACAAACTATTTTTAATATAACTATTTCTAATATAAACTATTTTAAAAATACTAATTATTTTAATATAAATTGTTTTAACTTATTGCTATTTTATTTAAATATTTTATTTTACAAACTATTTTATTTTATCTAATATTATTAATATCTAAACGGTTTGAAAGAAAGTGTTATGATTTCAAGTGTTATGATTTCCAAAGTTTGAATTTCAAAGTATTATGATTTCCAAAGTATTTTTATTTCAAATTGTTTGGGTTCGAAAGTATTATATCCTTGAAAGTACTATGATTTTGGAAATGAATTTGTTGACATAAAATATGTTGATTTGGAAACAAACTTGGATTATTTTCTAAAACCTATTACCTTGGAAACTTTGAAACTGAAGATATTTAGTTTGGAAGAAATAATTTTGTGAAATCATATATGATTTTGAAACTGAACTGATATTGAAACGAATTGAAAATTGAGAACCTTATTTTACTAAATACTTGATGTGGGAGTTATCATACTTATATAAAATTGATTTGTATAAGTATGAAGTGATTCGAAAACTATTGATGTGGAAAGGTACTCAATTTGAAAAGTGAAATCTTATATAATCGAAGTCTATATAAGTGTGATTTGCGATACTATTGATTTTGGAAAGTATTTGATTTGAAATGTAATCTTATATATAATGGATTTTATATAAGTATGATATTTGAAATTGATTTGAAAAGGTACTATATGATACATATTTTCGAAGTAAAGATATGGAAAGTGCCTTCTGCTTGATATCCGCTTTGTGGCCACATTGTGGATTCATTCTATCAATATTATTCTCTCTGATTTGGGTTTTCCGGATATAATACTCGAGTGTCCATCGAATTCCATGGCGTTACCCATGGTCTTATGAACTCGACTGCATAGCGTAATTCGCAGGGGCTCTGACTGCCTATGGGTACTGATGTTTCCTGGGGGATCCAGGCGTAACCATTGTGTATCTGCGATTCTATAGGTCATTTTGTAGCGTAATCCGCAGGGGCTGTGATTTCCTATGGGTACGGATGTTTCCTGGGGGATCCAGGCGTAACCATTGTGTATCTGCGGTCTACAGTTTTTATCATGGCATAATTCGCAGGGGCTGTGACGGCCTATGGGTACAGATGTTTCCTTAGGGATCCAGGCGTAACCATTGTGTATCTGCAATCCATGATTCATTTCAGTTGATTTGTTTGGATTGTACTTTCCATATCGGTTTTGAAAGTTTTTCCAGTATTTTCAATGGGTGTTGAAACAAGTCTACTAAATACTTGGAGAAATCTAGCTTTGCGCCTGATCAACGCATGGCTAGAGTCTGCAAGAATGAGGATAAACTTGTTGAGACATCGAGTTATAAAAGTATTTTCAAAAAGGAAAATTTGTTTCGATATCAAAGTATTTTATTATAAAGGTATTTTGATAAAGTATTATATAAAGGATATTTTGATCAATTCTCTTTCTAAATAATTTAAAATGTTTAAAATATTGTTTGTTTATATACTACATGGTTTAATAGGAAATTATTAGTGTTGTAAATATTTTAGAAGTTATTAATTAAATACAATATATTTAAAGAAAATGATTATTGATTTATTAATAAGGTTGAAAAGTATCTTGAGATAAATTAATAAATTTATGAATTATGGATTTAATGTTTTCAATATCTTCTTTGTAAATATAAGTAATGATATAAATAATTGTATTCAAATATGTTTTCATATATTTATAAAGGTGTAATTTAAACATATAAATGGTATTTATAAAGGAAGCAAGAAATTTTACAAATGGGTTTAACCAAATTATTAAATATTAAATAATTGTAATTGAAATTTATACAGTTTTAAATTTATTTTTTATCCTTGCCTTTCAATATAATTTTCTTTCTAGTTGTTTCTATTCTCCGACCTTCTTCCTTTTCGAGGACGAAAAGTTTTGAGTGAGGGAAAGTGTAACAACCCATAAAATTTAACAAATATTTTAAAATTAATTTATTTGAAACTTTGATTTTAAACCATCTTAAATTGAATTTTGGGATTTTCCAATGCAATTTTGGATTTTGTTTATATTTTATTTTCCAAATATAATGAAATAATGATTTTCTGAAAATTTTATATTTTTGGTCAACTTTGATCAAACTTTGACTTTTAGTTGAAATTTTAAATTTTAATTTTAATTTTCAATCCTTTTCTTTTAAGCTGAGTTTGATTCTGATATTTGTTCTGCTTTTCGTTTTGTTAAATTCTGTTTTATACTTTTAAATCTGATAAAATTCAGCGTTTTACACGCCATTATTTTCAGTATTTTATTGTCTATATCTTTCTATGTTATTTTCTATTTTATTTGGTTTGGACTTTGATTTGGTTTGAGTTTGTGAGCTTGTTTTGATTTGGGCTTGGCTAATGGGCTTGGAAATCCCAAAAGTCATGAGTTCATTTTTCTTTAATGTGATGAGATGCCTTTTCCCATGCCTATAGCCATACACAGCATCTCATCTCCATCTCTCTTTTCATTTTTCATTTGCTAACAAAATTTTTAAAGTAAGACTTCATGGCTTCCTTCTTCTTTCTCTTTTCTTTTTCTCCCTTCTTTTATTTCCTTTCTCTTATGCTATTTCGGCCATCACCTTTCCCATCCGCCTTAGTCGACCATCTCCTCCACCACACCATCAACCATGACCGGCCTCCACCATCCCATCACCATCCCCTTGTTGCCGTGACCTTAGATCCAAATCCACCACCAAACCATGATGCAAACCATAGCCGAGCACCTATTGATCACCTTTTCCTCTTTGTTTGCATCGCCCACCCCTTGTTCACTACCTTCCATTCCTTTGCCGTGACTACCCCTTGCCAAAGCCTTCATTTCAGATGTGTCTTGACCCATAGCACCGAGGGCTGAACCATTGAAGCCTATGGCCGAACGCAAAAGTGTACATGACCTTTCATTTGCTTGACCTTTAGCATCCCCTTAACCGTTTTGCATTGCTACCCCTTCATCTACCCATGGCCGAACCTTATAGCCATTTTACTTGACCCATAGCACCACTTGATCCATGCCTTAGCACACCATGAACCATAGGCCGGGCCATGTTGCCATATGCCAAACCATTGAGCCCATTGACCCTTCATTTTCCCTTGCCTCTTTGCCTTCAACTTGACTTTTGGTAAGCCATCCCTTCACATACCATAGCCGTGTCTTTTCCTTGACCATGGCCGAGCATATGTACCTTTAAACCACGGTGGCCGAGCCCACTCATCATGTGGTCAAGTCTATTTGGGTAGTGGCCGAGCCCACTTGTTTAGTTAAGCCACTTTGTTCCACTTTTGTTCATATTTTACATTGTTAAATTTATATTCTTTTGTGTTGAATCTTTTCTTATGCATGTCGTATTTTATTTCTTTACAATATTTGGATTTGGGTGCTACATCTCCTCGAATTTGATTCGTGCTTTGTCGTTCTTTTTCGGAGTTTGATTCTGTGTCTTGAATTGTCATCTCTAGCTTTAGAAGGTGAGTTTATCACTCTCGACAAATTATACTTATATAAATGTGAAACAATGTCACTTGAATTGTAGTAGTTGATATGTTATGTTATATGCTCACCTCTGCCTGTTATATGACATTATATGATGATATTACCTGATTATATACCTGTTGCATCACTTGACATCATATGATATGTTTTACCGTTATTTATTTTCTATTTCTCACACTGCAAGTTCCCTGTTAGTATAGAATCACTATGGGTTGAAATGATACATACCCGAACGGCTTTAGAATATGGAAAAGTCGTTACGAGCTGAAATGATAGGCTCGAGCGATCTTTATTTGACTCGGGATTGCGGGTTTGAAATGATAAAACCAGGAATGTTAATTGATTACGAATTGAAATGATATATTATCTGTATCGCTTGACCTAGGTTAGAAAATATGATACATACCCGTGGTTAAATTTTAAAATGATTTTTCTAAAATTGTTAAGTATTTTTTAAATTTTAAAAATATGGAAATTTTGACTTGAATTTGATTTAAATGATTTAAACAGTGATTTCCTAAAAGTTAAAATCGTATAAGTTAATAAATGGTTTAAATTGTAATTCAAAAATTTGAGTTAACTTAATAATTGAAATTTGAGTAAAAATGGAAATTTTAAGCTCAACCTAGTAATTAAAATATTTATTTATTGAAATGGATACCTTTTTAAAGTAAAAGAAAATATCAAGTTATTTGTTAAAAATAAAAGTTAAGCTACTTATAGTGAATTTTGACTTAAATAAATGAATTATAATTAAATTGGATATTTATTAATAAAATGTTATTTTATTAAAATTTTAAGTTAAATGATATCCAAATAAATAATTTTGAAAGGTGAGATAAGTTTGATAAGTTAAAAATGATAAAGGTTGAAGATATATTGTTTATAATGTCATAGTAAAACTTATAACAGAAATTGTAGCATTCCAGAAATGTTGTGGTTTCCATGTATTATTTTCCAAATCTACTACTGTCTCTACAACAGCAGTTTATAAGTACTGCTGTTTCCAACAATGAACTGTTTTCAAATTTTCACTAATTACAGCAGCAGTTTATAAGTGCTGTCAGTTCTGAATTGTTTTGTTTTCAACATATCACTATTCTTACATCAGCAGTTTATAAGTGCTGCAGTTTCTGAATTGTATTGTTTTTCAACCTATCATAATACTTACAGCAGCATTTTCTAATTGCTGCGAATGTTGAAAATACAATGTTTTGAAATATTATAATTGAATAAACGAACTTAGAAATTGCTACAGTTTTGGGAATTGAATATTTGATTTGAAAGTATAATGACTTCATTTTAAATGGTTTAAATGAACTGTTTTGATTTGAAATATAAACCATTTTGAAATTTATAACCATGGGTTATAATATCAGTTGGATGTTATAAAGTGTGGCTAGAGGTGGGCAATTGCTGCAGCTTTGCGCTTCCCCAGTCACATTAACACTATTATTTGCATAGTTTACTTTACGTTAGACATTACTATGATAGTGTTTATTACGGCTTAATAGATGGTTTAACGGATCCTTAAAGGATGGGTGATCCCAGGCGTCCTTTAAGTTACTTTTGTATTTCTATTACAGTTCACTTGAGTTGGTTAAGTATGTATGTCCTGACTCGAGTGTTTTGTGTTCTGCTTTACGCTCGGGTCAGCCTGAGTATCACAGCTCTAATTCATCTTCTGGAGCTAGAGATTTGCTAGAGCTTATTTATCTATCCGTCATCCATTCCCATTTCGATTATTTCCTATTCAGTTGTGTTTATGTATTAGTGACTTATGTATTCAGACTTCTGTTGTATTTGCTTTTCAGACTATGATATTTTGTATCTGTTTTGAGATTATTTATATAGTAGCTTCATGAACTACTATGGTATTTTGTTTCCGCTGCGAGTTATTCTGATATTCTGTGTCTGTGATTCTGTGTTTGATTTCATTTGCTCCAAATTTTCTTAACAATCCGCTGTTCTGAAGTATTCGAGTCCGACATGTGTGTATTTATTGTCGATTTGAATGTTCCAAAATAGTGGGATGTTACAAATTCAAAAACAATCAAACAATTATAAAAAATAATAAAACTTGGATCTTTGTGCTTATAGGGTTGAGATCTTCATGGGGATGGGTTTGTGGAAGGCACTGTCAGAATTTGAGGAGTTCAACAGAGAATGAACGTGAGCTGTTAAACTAGGGTTAGGGATTTCTCGATCTATAGTTGATGTTGGGTGATATGGAGGCAAGATTTGAGTACGGGAGGTCGAGGAGCGATGTTGGTTAGGATTTGGTGGCGCGCAGTGAAGTGATGGGAAACGCGACATTTGTGAGGTCGCTCGCTGCTATCTAGTCGCGATGGAGGGTGGGGCTTCGGCCGTGATGTTGAACTGCCAGGGTAGTGGAGCTCGAGGTGAGGAAGACAATGGCCGAGGTGGCATGTCGTTTAGTGGGCCGTGGCAGGAGGTTAAGGGGGATGGGGGAATGATCAGCAGTAGATGGGTTTGAGCATCAAGAAGTAGGCGGGAGATTTAAGTGAGAAAGTAGGGTTTATGTTTGTTAATGGGGTAATTGAGGTTAATCTTGTAATTAGCGATTTTAATTTATTATATTTAAAATCGATAACTTATATATTAAATAACTTGCTCATATGAGGTCCAAATTGAACACAGTCAGTTGTGTTGCACCCATGGATCATTAGCTACACAATGGAATCAGTTTGGTTGAATTTGGAGCAAGTGAAAATTTAGGCTCAAATCGAATGTCGTTCTATTTTAATTAATACTGGAACACTTCAGGGCCAACTGGAATTTCGGTGAGTTAAACCCACCTCTTTGGATAAATCATTATATTATATAATAGATAAAATTTTACTATTTATGTTTGGTTGAAATTGTTGGCTGATTGGTTAAGATATATGTTTTGAAAAGTAATTAGTATTTAAAATTGAAATTCAAGAAAATTTGTAGAGAAATCCGGATTTCTCGAAATTGTGATTATTAATTTTCATTTATGTTCCTGTTATTTTATTTCAGTTATATTCCTGTTTAATAGATTGTTAAATGCTAAAAGTTGACTGTATGGCCATATTGGATGTGACATCGACACTTGTGAAAAGTTAAACCTTTTTAGTGAAAAGGGAAAGTAAAAGCATTTGTTAAGTGCTATAGTATTATTGGCCTCGATATGATACTTTGGAAATACTATTAATAAATGTTTTATTTTTGAAATGGTTTCCGATTTGGAAAATGATTTAAAATTGATCTTGGGGTTTTTGTGATATTTTATTTAAAAAATGAGTTTCGAAACTTTACTATTTTTATTCAACTTCTTTATTTATTCTTTTAAATTACAATGTATATATATATATAAGGAATTTAATAATTATATTCGAAGTATATTTCTTCATACAACACTATTTTAATAATAAATGTTATAAAAAAGGAAATTAAAAGATTTATCTTTTAATTTAAAAAGGGCGACCTTATGTTTAAAGGAAGTGAAGATATTTTGGAAATGAATATTTGTGAAACCAATTGATATAAAATGCTAAAAATAAAAGAACAGATTTATAAATGGTATGATATAGATTTAAAGGAGATTTATAAGTTTATAAATAAAAAGGAAATCAATATCATTTTGATAAATTGGAATAAATAATTCCAATTGTGAATTTATAGAAATATATGAAATCATCTAGTTATGGGAAGTATAGGAGTTTTATAATTATATATTGGAGTTGTGGTTATATTTAGAGTTTTTGTTTTATAAAAAGGGAGTTGTAATTCCATTTAGAAATTTATAAAAGAAGTTATAAATGAATTTTTAATTTGTAAAAGTTGCAATAATTTTGAAACTTTATAAAAGGAGGCTGTAATTACGTTATATATATATATTTATTTATAAAGGAATTTATAAATGATATTTTATGAAAGGAATTCTTAAATGAATTTAGAGCTTATACTTATGAGAGGGTTTTATAAATTGTTTTAGAGTTTTATAAATGATTTTGGATATTTATAAATGATTTTGGATATTTATAAATGAAGTTTTATAAATGATTTTGGATAAGTTTTATAAATGATTTTGGATATTTATATAAAAAAATATAAATGATTTTGGATGTTTATAAAAGAGTTTTATAAATGGTTTTGGATATTTATAAAAGAGTTCTATAAATAAACTTGGAAAATTAATAAGATTTTATAAATGGAATTGGAATTTTAGTGAAGAAGATTTTCATAGATAAAAGAGATTTATTAAAAAGGATTCATTGAAGAATTTATAAAGGAAATTAAGATTGGATTTCCCCAAATTAACTTTCTTAATTTTGGTGGTGTGGACATCCGTTCCGTGCTTAACATCGAAGGAATAGTGTCTGGGTTTATTCTTACCTCCGTTTCTTTTAAAACAATATTTATTCTAACCCTTTGATATGATTTTTGAATAAGAAATCTTTCATAATATTTTATGAATATACTTACACCATTGAGATAAGTATACGAATACACTTTCTAAGTAGGAAAAGTGTAGTGTTTTTGTAAATATACTTATACCGTTGAAATAAGTACGTGTATATTTTTCCAAGCGTTGAAAGGAGTATAAAGGGTTTATTAATATATCTTTGTAAAAGTATTTTGATACAAGTATTTACAAAATGTTAATTAATGAAAGGATTAATTAAAGAGGCTAATAGGTGCTTGGTGCAAAACTAGCATTATTTTCCTGTTATACCGCCTTTTGACCAGGCAGTATATCATAAAAGTTGGCTAAATGGCTTCTGTGATAATTAAGGCAGGAAGCCTGGAGAGAGAGTTATCAGGCTCGGAGATCTGCTGTAAATAAGACTATGGACGATGGTCAAGCGGATTTGGATCGGGTCCTTAATATTTGTCCCCATAGAGGTGCAATCGAAATGAAGTGACCAGGAAGCCCCATGAGGCTACATTTCAAAGTTCAAGTCGATTGGAGTTTGTATGCTTGAGTTATGGATAAAAGAAGATGGATTAGTATCGACGGATCAGTCGTAATTTGCTTGGAGTCAGACCCGGGAAAATTTGTTACCTGCTTGAAGTCGGCGCATGGTTCATTTGGAGTTGCAGGAACTTGTGCTTGGTGTCGAACATATGATTGCTTGAAGTCAACGTGGAGTTAGAACGATCGTTGCTAAGAGAAGAACGATCGACACCGATCGTTCTTCGTGCTGGGAGTCAGCTTGCAGTCAAATCGATCCCCGCTTGGAGAAAAATGATTGGCACCAATCGTTTTTCATGCTTGGACTTAGAATCATGTTTTGTTGGAGAAAATTTCAATTTTACCCGAGTCTAACCTTTGGCTAGAATCTTCAGCATCTGCTTTGAGTCAAAACGGTGATTACATGATCTTGCTTCAAGTCAACCTTGAAGTGGGTTTTTCGACGACCATTTTGGCAATTTTCAACGATGATCGATCTATAACTCAAAATTTATAAAGCTAATCGACATGAAATTTGGAGGACAACTGCACTACCATGAGAGATCCACACCATCGATTGCTGGCCCCACAATGAAGTTTGATCGATCCATAAAACGATTCAAATCAATGATGATCGATCAATATCTCACAAATGGTAAGTCGAAATTTCCCTAAATTTGGAGAGCAAGTAGCTAGCATCATGGGGAACTCACAAGAAAGATCGCACCCCAAAAGGAGCAAATATTGAATGATCTTTCATATTTCAAATTTTCAACTCGACTTCACGGAAAACACTATATCTCACAAACGGTAAGTCGGAATTGCATGAAATTTGGAGAGCAAGTAGATAACATCATGGAGGACCCATTAAAATGGTTGCACCCCTATTGGAGCTAGTATGTAATGATCAGCATAGATGATTTTTTAGTGTGCGATCGATCCCAAATTTTGTGGGTCCGGTTGTATGGAATATGAGGTTCTTTTGGCGAAATTTCAACCCGATCCATGCACGTCTTCATCTATAAATATAACGGACTTGACTCATTGCAGGGGGATTTTTTCGGCTGGCTCTCCTTCATCACTTCTTATCTCTTCCTCACTATTTCTCTAAGGCAAAAACAATTGTGCTTGTATTCTTACAATATAAATAAAAGATTATTGGAGTGGACGTAGGTCGGAGTTTGCCGAACCACTATAAAACTTGCATTTTCATTTACTTTTCTACAATTTATTATGTGATCTGTGAATTTATATTTCTCTATTTGGATTAATAATTGGATATTGGTGCTTTCACATTCAACATGGTGTTTTTGACTAAATTTGGCGGAAACATTTTGGTGATTTATTTAAGAGGGACTTGCACCCACAGATTCAGAAGCTAGGATCTTGGATTTAGGAGATTGGATCCAGGAAGTTAGGAAGTAATGGTTAGGCAATCGAATAGGAGAGCGCTACCAGAAAGGAGCCAACATAAAGGAAGTCAGGAGGCTTCCTTTGGAGTTGGAGCTAATCAAGCATCTATCTACATCACTAGGGATGAAATGGAGGAATGGATGTTGAAGAGGCAAGAGGAAACGATGCAATATTTTCTTATGCCACTTGGACAGGCTGGAGCACAGAACCAAGGACTTGAAATTGCTGGAAATATGGATCAAGGTAATGGAGTAGTAGGAACTACTGGAAATCATAATGTAGCACAAGGAAACAATGCTAACCTGATGCAGGATGGAGTGGAACAGCTGGGAGCGGCCCTTGACCAACCAAGAACAATCGGGGCCGATCGTTCCAGAACGTGCTGATCGATCCATACATTAGGGTTTGCCCTTGGGTCACGCTAGATCGATCCCAAGCAGGATACCAAATGGTGTTGTGTTGTTTGGCATCGAGTGGAATGTAGACGCTCGTCCAGAAGAGCAGATTTTAGGATTCCCCTATGGACTTGGGGGGCAGGTTGGAGACAATGATCGAAGACTACCATTGGATGACAACAAACAGGTTGGTAGAAATGATCAGACAGGCTATGAGAGGAGGATTGGTAAATAGGGATCTAGAAGATGTAAATAGAAGTCCCTTCGCTTCTAATATCAGGCAAGCTGGGAATCTACCAAAGTTCAAACTACCAATGCTTGAGACATATGATGAAAAAAAGGATCCCGTTGTTCATCTGACGAGGTACATGAGACACATGGAAGTACAGGGGGTATCAGAGGAAGTCATGGCTTGGTGCTTCCCCTTATACATAATGGATATAACCGCACTATGGTTTAGGCGGTTGGAAAGTGGCTCTATTAGCACATGGATGGAATTGATCGAAAGGTTTATGAGGCAATTTCAGGTCCATATCACGAGACCCAAGAGTGTGATGACTTTAACATCAATGAAGCAGTGGAAAGGAGAATCACTCGGGGATTCTTAACTAGGTTCAATGCGGCAGTAACTTTGGTGGATCGACCAGATCCATCGATGGTTCTGATGGCAGCAGTGTTAGGGATTGCAAATAACTCAGATTTCAAGATATCGTGGGAATGGGATCCACCAGTGGATCTCGGGGAATTTACCATGAAACTAAAAGGTTTCTACGACAGGAAGATGTGAAAGCTGATAGAGAGGGAAGAGAGGAAATGTAAGTTTATGCGGTTAGAGGCGGAGGCCCACCAGGGGATGGTTCAAACAAGGATAAAGGAAAATGGAAAGCAGAGGATAGCTCTATGGATTAAAGCGACCATGTAGGGAACCGAGATTCACCTCTTACAATGAATTGACTGAGACATTGGAATGGATATATCTAGATACTAGGGGGTAGATCCTCTATCGAAGGCCTATGAGGAGAGAGCCTACAAATAACGAAATGAAATTATAAAAATACTATCTATTCCATGTGCTGGACGGGCATAATACAAATGATCGCAAGCACTTAAAGGATGAGATTGAGGAACATGTCTGGAACAGCAGGCTATCACAATATGTAAGAACTCGGGCAGTGGCACTGGAACAGGAGCAGCCACCATCCTCGTTGAACGGGAACTGCCTTGGATCAGGACGTTAACTTGTTATAAATTGATTAGGATGGCAAGGAATAAGTAATAAACTCCCCAATAAAATGGATAAGTCACTTACACATGTACATGATCGAGAACGGTCCCTAGGCATGCTTTGAGATGACGATGAACCGTCACACCCGGAGAGGCATGCATTTTAGTGTTTAGTTTTAGTTTTAGTTTTTATTTTAGTACTTGGACTTAATTCTATTAGTTGAATATGTTGATTACAAAACTCACTCGAACGTGAAATTTGACACTGATAATTTTAAGTCCCATCCGGACAATCACATCTCGCCTCAAAAATGCACTCGATCTCGAAGGATCACATTTCGCCTCGAACGGAACTCGATCTCGAATGATCACATTTTACCTTGAACGGCACTTGATGTAACGACCCAGAATTTCAAACACTTTGTATTTAAATATTTGTGTCCAAGATTTAATATGATTAATATGATTTTATAACCTTGTTAAACACTTTTTAATTAATAACTAATGTTAGAAATCTTATTTTTGATATATGTTTACAAAAATATAGACTTTGGATAAATACTGAAAATGTGACCGGAAAACGTTTTGTTAAAAATCAACTTTTTATTCAATACAAGTTGTGTAAATTTATTGCAACTTGAATAGTTATCATATTTAAACATGTGATAAGAATTAAACACATCTTTTACTAACTAATAATTAATTAAACTAAGTGTATATTAGCAAAAAGTAAGCATGGACAAGAGTACATAAAGAACCCTTAAATCACTCCTTGATTTAGGGAAAGCATGCTTGTGTAAGAGCATGGTCTTACATGCTTAACTTCTTGTCTAAGGACGGAATTTTTGAATATGTTCTATCCATTTCCTAAGGCTAAAATAAGCATGCAAGGCCTCTTCATTTTCTACAACAAATACACTTCTATTACATGTCTTCACTCCTTTCTCTTCTCCATTTCATGTCTTCTCCCCTAGGCTGTGAGCACGAGGGAAATATGGCCGATAGCCATGAGTTAGGGTGAGGGAGGAGGCTTTGACCGTGAGTTTTGGAGGAGGAAGAAGTGATGGACGTGAGCTTGGATGCCTTTCTGGGCATGGCTATGAGCAAAGATGGATGGGGGAAGGTGGATGAGTGGTTTTAAGAGATGAAGGAGAGGTTTAGGTGATGTTTTAATGAAGTATAAGGTTCTAGTGAAGAGTTATTTGAAAAGAATGTTGGTAGGAAGTGTTTGGGTTAAAGAAAAGTGAGTTAATCTCACTTTGAATGAATTTATAAATTGATAATTACATGTTGAATAAACATGTTAATATTGCTTGCTATTATTTATGATAATATAACCAAACTATTTAAAGTTCTGATCCTTGATTATATGCTTCAACAAGTATGTAATTTGTTAAAGTAGTTGCCTTATAAACCTTTGAAATGTGTAGATTAAATTAAATACACTCGAATGTTTAATATGGACATGTTGATTTGTATATATGTTAATACATGTTTAATAGTGATATGGTTTGAGTTTGGAATCATATATATGTATATAATAGAATGACACTTAATATTGAATTGAATACGGAATTGTCCGTATAGCGATATTCGCTTAATAACACTTGAATTATAACTTATGAAAATGGTGATTTAATGACATATTTTAATAATAACTTGTTTGGTTATTATCTACACTTCTATAAGTGTTTAGTAAAGCAAAGAATATGTTTTGGAAAGTTACAGTAGAAGTAAAACAAAGTTGAGAAAGATTGAAGTAAAATAGTCGCTATAGCGGCACTTTTTATATAACTTGCTTTCAATAAAAACTTTCTTAGGGGTATCTTTGGTAATTAATCAAGTAAATAATATATTATTCTTATTGCAAAAGTTTTGAAGCCTAATTCATTTGATAGCTAGTAGAACGAAGTGCAAAAAGTTATAGCGAAATAGTCGCTATAAGTGTAGTTCGATAAAATACCATGTTTTCAGAAAATTCTCAAAAATAATTAGAAGATATTCTTTAGGATTTTTCTTCATACTTTTCAAGCACCGAAAACATAATAGTAATTATAAAAAGAATGGATTAAAAATCGTTGTTTAAGACGTTGAAATCTAGGTGCAAAGTTGGAGCAAATTCACTTTAAACAACAGCCTATGACTTTTTGTAACACTTCAGAAATGTTGTCTTTGCTTCTGAAAAACGGTAAACTGTTGCGAATTATTTTGGTAGCATTTGCAGAAATGCTATCTTTTTGTCTAAAAGTATAAATTGTTTGAAAATTATATTTACGTTTTCTAACTTATAAAAGAGTGTTTAAAAATTGGTTTCAAGTTTAAATATATTTTTAACAATTAATTATGAATTTCTAAACTAAGTGGCTTTTAAAAATAAAACTTGTTTATTTTTGTTTTTCTATTTATTCTGAAATTCTATATTTTTACATAATATTCTATATAAGTAATTATCATATATTTTAAGTAGTTTTAAAAGAATTTTATTATATTAATAAGTATTTTAAAGATATTTCTATATATATATATAAGTTGTCAATATTAAATTAAGTATTTTATAAATATAACAAAGGGAGTTTGGATTTTAATACTTAAGTTAAAATAAATTGTTTTATAGAATCAACTAAAAGTATATTGCCTTAATCATTAAGTGTGGATATGCTTTGATCTTGAAATAAATGTTTAAAGTTATTAATGGATAAGCAAATAGTTTTGGGTTGTTGTAAACAGTGTTTTAATAGTACTTGTTTTTAACTTTATTATTAATTATACTTAGGAATATAATTAGATATTTACTAATGGATATTTTGTAAGAGTGTTTTCAAAGTATGAAATATTTGGGTTTTTTGTGACAATTGTTTTTAGCAACACTTGTCTTTAACCCTTAAATATAAATAAATCTTTAAAAAGGGAGTTTTAAAGAGGAATGTTTTCAATGCATAAAATGTTTGGGTTTATTATGACAATCGTTTTGTGCAACACTTGTCCTTAACCCTTAAATGTAATTAAACTTTAAAAAGAGAGTTTTAAAGATAATGATTAAATGGAATGGGTTTGGCTTTGTAGTAAATAATGTTTTAGCAACATTTGTTGTTAAACCCTTGAATTATACTTTGGAAGAAATATTATAAATCTTTAATAATGGAATTTTAAAGATAATAACAAGTATTGAAATCTTTTATAAAGAGATAGAAAATGTTATATGTTTAATTTATTAAAGAAAAGGAGTTTATTATAACAATATTTTGGTAGTAATTGTTTTAATCTCTTTGATTAT
The DNA here is from genome assembly GCA_030737815.1 of Allium fistulosum. Lineage (NCBI taxonomy): Eukaryota > Viridiplantae > Streptophyta > Magnoliopsida > Asparagales > Amaryllidaceae > Allium > Allium fistulosum. The sequence goes on along the minus strand of CM060903.1, from coordinate 1,281,896,228 downwards.
ATTTCAAGTAAGTAAAACTTATTTAACGATTTGTGAATACACTTATACCATTTGAATAAGTATATGAATACTTTTTAAGTATTAAAAGAATAAATGAATAGTTAAATTTATAAAGACAAGTATATATCTTTTATAAAGAGAAATCCAATATATTTATACAAGTATATAAAGGAAGTTTTAATTAATAAAAGAGTATTAATTAATAAAGGAAGTCTGGAATCATAAAAGAAGTTTTATTAGATAAAAAGATGTTTTACTAATAAAAAGGGTTTTAATTAATAAAGGATAAATTAATTATAAAGGGATTAAAAGTCGTTTATGTGACTTGATTATACTTGGATGATAAGTAACAACTATGTAATGACCTCAGTTTGATTGTTTATGGGATGTTATTACTAATATGCTTAACACTAAAAGTCGAACGAGTAAGATTCTCTATTTGTGAGAGTCAAGACTAATGCTTAGGTAGGGAGGAGCAATAGAGCTCTAACCTATCGGCATTCTTCTAGGCCGAGTAATAGTTAAGCAGAAAGGTTGAAACTGTGTGAACTGTGGAACCTTAATTCCCATAAGAAAGCGTTCATGACTCGATATTCGAATAGTTGACTACCAATCTTGATAACTTAGGAAGTATACAGAATGCTTCGTGGTATACCAATAAGAGCCCCAGGGGAGGAGTATTGGTACGAAATGCCTCTAACTTTCGATTACTTCTAAAAGAACCGGAATTAAGTTAACCAGAAATTCATCGATTGGTTTTGAAGAGCCTAGGATCGGTAAGTATTTTACTTACCGAACATCACTTCAAAACTATTATACGGGTTCTATGTTTTGGAAGTGAATGAGGGAAACCACGTGTGCTTCCGAGATCTATTGAGTTGATGGATTAAATGTGGAATTCATTATATAATCAAGTTTTTTTGAAAACTTGTGTGAAGATGCCGAACGTAGCCTCGACATCGAAAAATAACTAAAGACAGAGTAGGATGCATGATCCTGGATTCAGCTAACCCAAATAAGAGGTACATCAACTGGATTATCTAGAGTATGCTTATCGATATGTTGCACATGGGGAGTTGATGATACTCGGTTCATGTGTTAGGGCATGGGCTGGTTGTGTTCACCTTATGTTATATTTTATATAGAGTTATACAGCACTTGGAAGGTAGATTCCGACCCTTGTCATATGTGATCAGTCTCAGTATGGCTTACGATTATACTAGGGAGGTTTCCATGGAAAATCCATTTATACGAACATTCCTTAGCGGTATTGTTTGTATACCTGAATATGCCATCAAATGTAATTAATGTAACCATTTCAGCTATGTTATATTTATATTAAACACCTTAGACAATATTATAGTATCACATGATTTTATATATAAATGTTTTGGTTATCGTAAGGTAAAAACCCATCCGTTTTTATTCGCGGTATGGTCTTATAAGATACCTTTATTTTTAAAGATTTTATAACATTAAATAATTTAAATTACTTGAGTTTTCTCATGCTGGTTTACCAGATTGATACGGCTGTTATTCTTCTTATAACGCTCAGGTCAGCCCCATGTATATTTCCAGATTTCATTGATGATCATTGGAGCTCTTAGAGAGAGGAGCTGGATGATTGTCTACCACAGATTTTATTTCCACTGCATTACTTTGTTTATTTTTATATCAGTAATTGTGAGTAATGGTTGTTATAACCGTCGAAGTTGATAATAGGTTAGTTTACTCTGATTATTGTATATATACAGTTTTCCTGTGTAAAGGTATGATTTTTGATATTATATGTTATCGTTCCATTGTGAGATTCTCATATTATGTTCTCTTCTTTCTTGTTCTTTTTTCCTTTTCTTTTAGCTTACCCTAACGTTCTGTCTTTTTGACACTTGGGTGTTCGGCACATGAATAACGTGGATGTATTAGTGTCGACATTAGGTGGTTGAAAAGGCGTTTCGTTACATCGTGGTATTAGAGCTGAAGATTAAGCGAGAACCTTGGCTTTGGTCGGCTATAACTCATTAAGAGATAGGGTAATGGAATGCTTTATTATGAGTTTGAGTGTATTATACATATGAGAGCGTATTTGTTAGTGCTATAAAAATGTTTTGTATTTTGTTAATTGGTCTGTTGAGTGGTTTATGAATTCTAGTTGGAACATGGGATGCCATCGTATCGATAGGGATTTCTAAATACTTAAACAGAAAAAATCGTCACAATATTTTTTTCAAAATTGGTAAATGAAATAATTTTTCTTAGGATTATATTTTATATAGAAGAATAATTTATAAACAATTAACATAGTTATTTATAATGTATTTGTTTGTTAGGAAATGATAATATCCAAGTATTATCATTTATTGTTTGATTAATATGCTCAGCTAGTTTATGAGCATTAATTATTGCATATTGAATTATTAGCAATTTACCTTTTCAAAACATGGGCTCGGTAGATAATAATTATAGGAATATTAAAAAAAGACCTTGTGAATTAAGTTTCACAATTTGACTATAAGGCGTTTGATGATAATGTTGGGTTAAAAAAGGATTAACTTTGATAAAAGTTGTTATTTAAAGAGATAAACACTTATGAAATGATTTCATATAAGAAACTTGATTTATATAAATATGATTTATATAAATATGGTTTATATAAATATGGCTTATATAAATATGGTTAGTATACGTATGAATTATAAAGGATTTAAATTGAGAATTTGAGAACTTAAATCCCAGTGTTTTAGAAAATGTTTTCCAGGAGTTTGGAAAAACAATAATATTATTATTTGAAAAGGACTAATATTTTTAAAAAGGATTTTAAGACTTGTTCGAGCTCGAGGTTACTCTCAGAGTCAACAAGTCTATTCGAAAAACAATGGTTTTTTATGTTAGCTAATTCGAGTGGCTCGAAAGTGACTAAAAATGGACAACAAAGTGTTCAATTGGTAAGCACTTCTAAGTATTACCTTCCTTAGCAAAAGGGGATATATTATACTATTTGGTAGAACCCAGTTCCTTGTATCATTTTGTTGTTACTCGATTTTATGAATATTTTCTAGGGATTTTAAAGAAAATATTTTGGGAATTGGTTTTAGAAAATGATTTGATTTTTATCTTGAAAAGTATGATTTGATATCTAAAAGATATATGTATATATTATTATTTCAAATAACTTGAAATAAAATTCGGAGTTTAAATTCTTAAATTTTCACTAAAGATATATATAGTTGCATGTATCCTTTGCATTAAGGTAGTTCAGTTGTGCATCTTGTTATGGTATATTATTAGCTTTCAATTATTGAAATAAAATAAAATCTTTAGCATTTCTGGGTAGTCGGAAACTTCCGAATTAATATAATTGAAGCTAAGAATTTTTGTGAAGATATAAAAGTAAAATTTTTATAACTCTCATTTTGAAAAGATAGTAAACTAAAACAAGTTTAAAAGTTGTTGAGCATCTCTATTAAGAACATTCGATGTTATTAGGCCAACTAATACACGTTTTTACTTTAGGGTTGTCTACGGGAAGTAGACTCTAGTTTTGAGTTTGGATACCAGAGTCCTACTCTACCTAGCTACTTGCCTAACCCACTAGATAAAGAAGTCTAGAAGGTTGATTCGATTATAAGATCCAAATTTATTTTGGGACTTCGTCGAAATTTTAGGAAGTAAAATTGTAAAAGATTGTTTTGTATATACTCTTAGGATATAACGAAGTATTATACGAATAATGGACATAAGTCTTGAAATGTTTTAAAATGAAATTAAGTTTCAGGAAATGTTTTTAAACAAAGTTGAGTTGTTATAAAAATGTTTATAAACTTAGTCAATATTTTATTAAATGTTTTATAAATAATCTGAGTTGTAAAAGAGAATACTATTTGGGTAAATGAATATGAACTTAAGATAATGAAATGTTTTATAAATAAAATTGTAGCTTTTCGAAATGATTATACAATTGAGTGATATCTTATATTAGTAAAGATAAGTCTTTGCATAAAATTTATAAGCTTAAATATATGTTTTAAGAAATGTTGCATAAATAATTTTAGTATTATGTAAGAAATAATTTTGTAAATAAATTGGCATAATTAAAAAAACAATTGGATTAAGTACGTAAGTTATACGTAGGTCATTTTATTCGCATAACTGTTTTGATCCAGATTCGAGTACATGATTTCAAGGTGGTATACACCGATCCGAACAAGGATTTCTTACTAGATTCTTGACGGCGAACGCTTGATACAGATTCTTGATATGATCCATAAGTTTTCTATCATAGTCCATCGCTATGAAAGGAGAATGAAGGTGTCCAATCAAGGAACTAGATCGGAGTCCGCACTAAAAAAAGTCAAGTGCGATGTACTAGTCCGGAAGTAAAATTTATGTGGCTGAGCAAGTGGTCAGATCGATATTGCGTACATATGATATATGTACATCATACAGACTTAAATATAATTACATACTATGTTTGTTTGGCTTATGGAAAGTTTGGGGAAAAGACTCTTCGAATTGTTTGAAGAAGCATGAATAATCGACTAAGTAATAATGTAAGGCTATGGAGCGAAAGGTACACTTGGTAGTTTATTTATCATCCTTGTGCAAAGAGAAGGTTTTGACCTAGACAAACAATAAGCTATGTTGCTATTGATTATAATACTAGTTAGTATTAATGTATGGTTGTTTCTTGGATTGCTTGTGTCGAAATATCAAGGATGAAATATTCAAAGGAGGGAGAATGCGACGACCTGGAATTTTAAACACTTCGTATTTAAATATCTGAATTATTTAAATATTCGAGTCCAAGATTTAATATGATTAAATATTCATAACCTTGTTAAACATTTCTTAATTAATAACTAATGTTAGAAAACATATTTTTGAACCGTGTTTACAAAAATATAGACTTTGGATAAATACCAAAAAGGTGACCGGAAAATGTTTTGTTAAAAATCAACTTTATTCAATACATGTTGTGTAAATATATTACAACTTGAATAGTTATCATATGTAAACATGTGACAAGAATTAAACACATCTTTTACTAACTAATAATTACTAAAACTAAGTGTATATTAGCAAAAAGTAAGCATGGACAAGAGTACATAAAGGACCCTTAATGTAACGATCCGCTATTTTGAACATCCAAATCGACAATCATCCACACATGTCGGACTTGAATTGCTCAAAACAATAGATTGGTAATTTATATTTGGCAAAACTTAGCATATATAGTTAGGGCTGGATTTTTTTCCATCTTACCGCTTTTCCGTTATTTTCCTTTCGAATATTTTCGAAATTTCCGATTTCCATGTTTTTTCCGAAATAAACAAGTCGGAAGGAATTCCTTTCGATTCAAAGCGGTAAAAAAGCGGAAATTTCCATGTTTTCCACGGTAATTCCGTTTCTTCCTAGTTTTATTGTTTGGGCCAGGCCCATAAATAATTAGGCATTTATTTCTTAAAAATAACGTTTCATTTCTTCTCACGCACGTAAAAACCTAACCCTAATTTTGCTTCCGTCCCTCTTCTTGTTGACCGTCCCATCTCCATCTTCATCTTCAGATTGCCAAGTCGCTATTTTTTATCATCGCCATAACCATCTTTCGATCGATTGTCTTTAGCTTGCCCTAATTTCATGGCATGCCATTGTTCTACTTCACTACCTGCTATGGGAAATCGACCATTTTAGGTTATCAATCACTTCTATCAATATTGAGTCTGGTGTTGTGGTTGAGGTAACCATCGCTGACCCTTGATTTTGAAAATATTTTGTTATTATTTCTGTATTAGTGCTCTTGTTTGTGTGATTTTTCATGTGGACAAATAAATTAGAGAAAAATAAACTTCTTTTACATGAATTGGAGATGCAACTCTATTCTGTACTATTATGATCTCTTTATATTAGTCTTACCAGGAAGTTATAAATTAACGTACCATTAAAATTCAATGGTATTTGCTTCTTGAAAGCTAAAATTAATATTTGATTTTTATCCAGTTAGTTCATTATTTAAATCATGCATTTAAGCATTAGTAAATAGTTTTTCTATCGAAGTGTTTGTGTCTGTATATTGCAGCAGTTTTCTGAAAATGGATATTAAATTCCACACCGTTTGATTTTTCATAATATTGTGCATTGCATTTCCTTTTTTTATGTTTAACATCTAGAATTTATTCAGTTGTGCATATGCTTCTTCTACCCCGTCTGCTGCTGGGTATTATAACAATTAAAAGAAGTTTCGCAAATGTGCTAAGGAGTTTATGTAATATACACTTCATATAAGCATTCTCATTCTATCTCATTCGTGTTGATGGCATGCCTAATAAACCAGAACATTTTCTTCTTCTTCTATAACGTTGTCATGCTTCAAATTTCGTTCTGTTATCGTCGATAGGTTCCAAAGCAACAGCTGAAGATTTTTTTCATATCTCTAGGTTAATCGGTTGAATCTCATCTGGCTTCCAATAAGATTGCAAGAGGTATGAATATTGTTATTCATCTCAAAGCATATTCTGTAAGCTTAATGTTGAGAGAACCATTTAAATTGGCTGTTATCTATGTTTGGTCATTTTCTTAATTGCCTAGTCTTTAGATAATTGTCAACATCCAATTGAGCATGACATTATTCAATAATGCAACGAATATTTAAAACACTGTAGCCAGAATATGGGAGAAGACAGCTGCAGATCCTATTATTAGTGTTATATAAGTGCCCAATTCATTTGCGCAGTAAGATTCCATTATTATGCTTTGCATTTTAATCACTAGTGCATCCATGAACATGATCTGATTTACCTCTTTTGGACCTTGATGTCAAGAAATTTCTTTCTTATCATTTTTTCTAGTAATATTGGTTTCTCTTTCAACCGTAATCCGATCAATCTTTCTCCAATCTCAAAATTAAAGAATCAACTCTAGACTATGAGCTTTGTTTCTTATTCATAGCATACACTCTTGTAGGTCTAACAACATCATCATCAGTTGTAGGTGTACAATCATTAAGCGACATTTCATGACTGGCATGAGATTCATTTGGACTTGATGTGCAACTAGTTATCCATGTCTTGCTTTTACCTTTGTTGTACCCAACTTAATAAGTCATAACAAAGCATAAATCGATGGAAATGAGGTTTTATATGGTTTTCAGGAGTAAACACGTACAAACTATTTGTAGTATTTGTGTAAATTTAAAAAATTTACAAGTACAGTGGATGTTAAAATATATCAAAACAATGCATTAAGGTTAAAATAAGTATATATATTGCTATACCCGACTTTTCCATTGAAGAAAAATCAAGTTGAAAAGTGTTAAAATTTGGTTTGAAGATTTATATGATATTTAGATACACTTTTCTCAATGAAGACGATACTAGAAACGCTTGAAAACGACGAAAAACCAAGTTTTACCAGACTTGTTTTGAGACCCAAAACAATCCCCAAATCAACCAAAATTTGACCGAAGTTTGAATTTGAATGGGTAAGTTGAATCAATGAGGACAAATTAGTTTATATTACATGGTTTATAAATATTTCATTCCTCAGATAACAGTTGAAAGTTAAAACAAACGCAAAAGACAAAACATTTGTAAATAGTTATAAATGGCAAAGCTTGTGTTTTTATGTGGATGAATACGTATACGTAGGATTTTTCATTGCATGCGCACTTCTACGTAATAAACTACCGTTACTCAAATAGCCATTGCATGCGCACTTCTATGTGGTGGTAAGATATTTGGTTTATTTTACTCAAATAGCCAATGCTCTGTTCAAACCCCTCTTACCATAGATTCAATGCAGTACTGTAGTTGGTATCAAAAACTAATAACTCAAACATCATCATGAGTATTATTCACTTATTGTAAGCGAAAATAGAGTAGTTCAGTTATTTTTATATCCCCTGAATTACAAATTACTCATTAAAAATTTTGAGTGCCTCTTGTCTAGTTAATGAGGAATAGTTAGTTAAGGACAGTTTTCAATTAACCAATCAAATATGTACCTCCATTTTTAAAGTTTAGCGACTTATATCAATACTGCAAAAGCTGCAGAGCCAACATAAAAATTTCAATTACTTTGTTATACATAATCAAAATATTATGTCACACATGTGATTACCTCAATAAAGCTTAACTATGTTGCATATGTATAGGCACTTATATATCAAAATTTGGAGGCAAAAGCAAGAAGTTTGGGTTTGGTAATCCAGTGTGGATTTGGTATCTTCCCATCATACTCGTGCATTCACTTCAGATAACATTGAGTTTCCAGAACTGTTACTGAATATTGAGTTAACTAAACCTGAAGTAGATTGGTAAAAACACCTATCAGGATAATTATTTTTGTGTTACTTAAGACTTCATGTTGTGTATGTATATCTTCTAACATCTTCTATTTTGATATAGGTTTCTTATGGACTCGAGTGGATCAAGTGTGGCGAATGAATTAGGACAAACACAATCTGATTCACAAAGTCGGACTGAGATTCATCACAAAAAACCTTTAAGGCAACCTAAGTCGATAGTATGGGATCACATGACAAAGATTGTCAGAAAGAAAGACGATGGGAAATGGAGACAATTGCACTATGCAAGTATTACAAAATGGAGTGCCCAGCCGAGTCAAAGCAATGACAACTGGTTTACGGTATCATCTTTTCTATTTATGTCCAAAATCTCCTTTATAGAAGAAAAAAGACATAGATAAGGGTCAAACTCAAGATGGATTAGGTGGATCTTTGGTTCCACATTCTTTTAATCAAAATAGATGTATGTTAGCACTGTCTAAATTCATTGTTAAAAATGAGATATCATTTAGGATGGTAGAAAGCGAAGGGTTCAGAGAATTATTTGCTGAACTTCAACCCAGATTCATTGTACCTGATAGGAAGAAATGTGCCTTGGCTATTTGGGATTTATTTACAATAGAAAAGACTAAATTAAAAAGTGTGATAAGGGATCAAAGGGTTAGTATTACCACCGATACATGGACTTCAGTTCAGAATATTAATTACAAGGTAATTACCGCACATTTTATGGATAACGACTGGAAATTACACAATAGAATCATAGCATTTACAAAAATCAATAGTCATAAAGGTGATGAAAATGGAAGAGTATTAGAGAATTGTTTGAATGAATAGGGGATAGATAAAATTTTTACCATCACCGTTGATAATGCTAGTGCTAATGATACTGCAATTGGTTATATAAAGAGAAGATTAGAATATTCTAATTCTTTATTGCTTAATGGAAAATATTTACATTTGAGATGTGTTTGCCATGTCTTAAATTTAATAGTTAAGGATGGACTAAAATTTTATTGTGAAGCTGTCGAAGGCATTAGAAACTTAGTCAAGTACATTCACTCATCTCCTTCTAGGTTAGACAGATTTAGATATTACTCCAACTTGATGAAAAAAGATAAAATGGCTATCGTTCCACTTGATTGTCCTACAAGATGGAATGCAACATTTAAAATGCTTGATGTTGCTCACAAGTTTAGAATAGTGTTTGATAGGTTGTGTGTAGAAGATGCATCGATTAAAGCTTACTTTAATGAGATGGTCAAAGATAAGAAAAAAAATTTGGTAAAAAGAACGGGACCTCCGAAACAAGAGGATTGGGAAAGAAGTCGTATTTTAACTGAGTTTTTGAATGGATTTTATGAAACTACAATGAAACTTAGTGCAAGTAAGAATGTCACTTCTTCGTTAATTTTTGATGAGGTTATATTGATTCAAGAAGCGATTGAACAAGCTAGTGACAATATTCATGATTCTAATTTGCAAAGTGTAGCAAAATTGATGAAGGTTAAGTTTGACAAATATTGGGGTAGCATCGAAGTAATTAATAAAGTTATTTTCATAATGCATATTTTGGATCCAAGGTATAAATTTCAATCTTTGAAGATTAGTTTTCTTGATATAGGTTGGAGTGATGGTAAAATAAATGAGTTTCTCAATGTTATGCTTTAAATGAGTTATACGATGAATATAGGAAGAGCATGAACATACCCAATATAATTGGATCTAATTTGGTGGTAAGAATCGAAGAAGTCGATGAACAAATTGATGATAATGTTAGAAGTAAAAAGTTAAAAAGACTTCAACAAACAAGAAGAGAAGAACAATCGCTTGAGATAACTAATGAGTTTGATCGATATTTAAATGACCCATTTGAAAATCTTATGAGTAGAGATTTCAATTTATTGGAGTGGTGGAAAGGCAACCAAACAAAATATCCAATACTTTCCAAAATAGCTAAAGATATTCTAGCAATTCCTAGTTCAACCGTTGCTAGCAAAAGTGCATTTAGTCTAGGTCGGAGAGTCATTAATCCTTTTAGGGCTTCATTGGCTCCTAGAATGGTTGAAGCATTAGTATGTCTTAATGATTGGTTGAAAGCGGAGAACTTTAATTTTCATCAAATGCAATTTGAAGAAGACGTTGAATTATTCATGGATACGGAGGCGATATGTGAAGGTAAACAATTTTTAGTTGGTATTGATATGTTATAGGCACTCATCTTAAAGCCTTTTGTTGAAATTATTCATGTTTCAGATTACACATTAATGCTAGTATGTAAATGCTAATTAATATTTTGTATAGGGACTTCTTCTTTATCCTTGGGAGAATCATCATCATCACAACAAAATGAAGCAGAATGAAGAACTATTGGCAAGAATTTATGAAGACAGCAAAATGACTTTCGGTACTGCATCTAGCTAACTGTAGCATTGCTTTGGAGCTTGTTATTCTGAAGTATGAATTTTGTTGTTATGTACTGAATTTAAATTAGTTCTGTGTTGAAATGATGCAAAATACAGTGTTATGCACAATGATATTCTCAATTCTATGTAAATATGTATTCAGATTTGTTAGAAACAAATGAATTTTGTGCTTAAAATCATGGTGGACAGCCACATAAGTAGACATGTCGAATCCAGTGCAAAAACAACAACAGTAAATTACATGTTTTATGTTCAGTTAGCAATTGAGGTTTTTTTGATGTATGTATCGTGTTCAATTTGTTTCATTATATTTTGTAATGCTGATGTTTCATACATTTGCTGCATTTTAAAAGGTCTTGTTGGAAAAATGAAACTCCATGTTTCCTTCCGTTTCTTCCAGTTTACACACATTGGAATTCCGAGCTTAGCGGTACGGAATACGAAACACATTGTATTATTCCGTCAACAATCGGGAGAAAAGGAAAATGTCTCGGTTGGTACGGAAATTCACCATACCCACCCCTATATACAGTAAATAAATCAATCATAGAATCACAGACACAGAGAAATACAACAATAAGCAGCGGAATAGATAAATAGTAGTTCATGAAGCTACTATAGAACATTAGAGTCTTAAGTAAAATACAATAGAAATCCAATACCCAAAAGTCTCAAATACAAAATCCAATAACAAGTCTGAACATAAACAATTGGAAATAACCGAAAGAACTGAAATGCCAAATTGATAAAGATAGATCTTCAAGCAAAGCTCCAAGCTCCAAAGGTGAGTCTCAAATGCTGTGACACTCAGTCTGACCCAAGCATAAAGCAAAACACAAAACACTCGAGTCAGGATTAACATTCTTATGCTAGTAAATCAACTCAAATGAAATGTCCAAGTGAAATGCAATATAACTTAAAGGAAGTAGGAATTCCCATCCTTTAAGGATCCGTTGAACTATCAACATACATTGTACAATACGCTACATAGATAATGTCTACAATAAAGTAATATTAAAATAGCATTAAGGCATTACCCATATCCCCCTTAACACATTATATATATATATATATATTCCCGTAGTCTATACAGATACTGTAAGCTCCACCAAACCGGTGGGATACTCAGTGAGCACTCCATAGGTACGGTACAAACCAAACTCGTAATGGGCTCGATAAGGCACACTCTCAAACTGGTGGTAACGCATAGCAGCTACTACCGCCCACCTCAAGACACACTCCCAAAATCAAAGGTGCACCCAAATCAAATCACAAAGTAATAGATATGGTATCGAAGAAGCTTGCTCGATCGGAAGCGCGATCTCACTTGGCCCGGCATGGCTCCAGTTTTAGTCACATCAAGCTGACTCGCGGGAGTCAGGGTTGCGTACATACCTTATATAGACGTTGCGAAACCATCCTACTTCGTTCTGGATTCTCCACCACGTGCACAATTGTTAAAGTGGTTTTCGGTATTGGCAGAGAGTATGACAATATCCGATCCGGTCATTTTAACAACCGAACGCTTATTTCACACCGTGGTCATTTTTCATTTCAAACAGTTCATAATTCATATCAAAATATCATATTCATTTCAAATCATATCACTTTCGAAATCATATTCACTTTTGAAATCATATCCCTTTCGAAATCATTATTCATTTTAATCATAACGGTTCCAACTTAAACCGTTTGAATATTGAAAGTAGTTTATATATTGTAATAATTATACATTAAAAATAGTTTATAGATCAAAATAGTTTATATATTAAAATAGTTTATTTATTAAAATGCATATATTTTAAATTGTTTATAAATTTAAAATAATATATATTAAAATATTTTATATATTTAAAAGAGTTTATATCAAAAATAGTTTCAAATAGAATTGTTTCTTCCAATTTCACAAATCAAATCAAATCAACTTTAGTTCCAAAATTCAATTTAAATCAATCTCAGTTCAACAATTTGAATTAAAAAGGTTAAAATTCAATCCAAATTCTCATTAAAACCATTTTTAATTTATATCGATTTCAAATCCAGGTTTTAACTTCAAATTTAAACCACTTCCACTTCAATAGGTTTCAAAGTTTAAATATTCAAACATTTACAATAACTCAATTAGAAAAATTTCATTTAAATTTCAAAATTCAACTTTAGTTTAATTTAAATTTGAAAATATTCACTTAATCATTTTTAATAACATTTAAATAAAATCTCAAATTACAAATTTAAATCAAAATTAAATATTTAATTTCAAAATTTATTTAAATTTGAACATATCCATTTAATCACCTTTAATCAAAATCCAATTACCAAGTTATAAAATCACATCTTTAAAAATCTCATAATTAGTAAGTTCTAAATCAATTTTAAATTTCAAGTCAACTTTAATTTATCTTTCCAAACTCTATTTATTAAAGTTATTACAAAATATGTTTTCAAGATATTAATATAAATTTTAAATAAATATTTTAAATACAATATATATACTTTTCTAATTAAATTCTATTAAATTAAATTTTATCATATTAAATATTATTAAATTAAATCTTACTTTATTAAATCTATTTTATTTCATATTAAACTATATTTTTTATATATATAAATTATAAGTAAAATCTTAAAATTTACCCTTTCAAAACTTAATTTATAAATTCAAAATTTCCAAACATATAATTTAAAAATCTAAATTTTACACATATATTAAAATAAAATCTTTATATTATATTTAAAAACCAATATTTATTAAAAACCCATATATTTCTCTTTCCTCAAGATTTTGGAAATTATTTAAAATAGATCAGCGGTGTCCGTATATAATTTTCTATCGTATGGTCAAGGGATATAGATATTTATCATTCCAATCCGCAATAAATTAAATTTTATGGGTATATATCATTTCAACCCGCAATCCATTTCAAAATCAACAATATCGCTTGGCTTTATCATTTCAACCCATAAAGATTTTTCCCTAATATATAATATCATTCGGGTATATATCATTTCAACCCATAGGGATTTCCTAAACTAACAGTGAACTTGCAGAGTGAGAACAATAAAATAATAATATAAAATAGCATAACATATCTATTTCAAGCATATAATCATCAACAATTTTAAATATAATATTTAGTCAACATGTTATGGTGTCAATTTACATAAGTGAACAATTTAAAATATCAACCTATCATATTCAATAATTAAATAACTCACAATTCAAATTTAACAAAGTATTTAAATCGTCATTTCATGTGAAATCAATTTATCAAGCATATGAATGTTAATAGTGAGTGATCACTCACCTTTCGAGGCTAGAGAAAACAACGGGAATGAGAAGCAACATACATGGATATAGATACGACATGTCAAAGAGTTGCGACAAGCACAAAAGCAAATCTAAGCGACTGGATTCAAAAATCAATATATATATATGTATATATATATATATAAGCAAACATATATATATATATAAGCTTAGATTGAAAGTAATATATATAACACATATAGCTTTTCTACCGACAAACATATATTTGCAACACATATAGCTTTTCTACCGACAAAACATATTTACGCAACACATATATGCAACATAGATGCAACATATATAAGTTTTCACATATTTTTTTAATATAAAATAGAGAAGTGGAAAGCTTTCCTGGGAGAGGTGATCGGCAAAGGCTGTTGAGACAGGAAGGAGTGGTGATGCTCGGTGGTGGGCTGTTAGGTCAGTGATGGGGTGGCGACTGTTGGAGGATGTGGCTGCTGTGTGTGGTGGAGCAATCAGGGAGGGAGATGAATTGGCTGTTCAGAGGAGGGGAGGACGTTGGCTGTGTTCGGCTTTCGGTGGTGATGGAGAGGTCGGCAGGGGTCAGAGAGGAAAGTGGTGGGTTGCTGCTTGGTGGCGAAGCAAGGGGAAAGGCGGAGGGTTGAAGGTGATCGGTTGTTGGTGGAGTTGGAGCAAGAAGCAGGGAAAGGGAGAGGATAAGTGACACTGGCGGCTATTGGCTAAGGCAGAGGAGCAGTGGGTTTGGCGATGGAGTGCTTGGTGTTCGGCTGTCAGAATGGAAAGGCGAAACGGTGAATGGGTCGTGCTCGGCTGGAGTGGTTGCGGTCAGGCGAGGGGATGCTTAGGTCTGGTCGCGGGCTGTGTGCTATCAGTTATAAGTGGCCGAGGCTGAGGAAGAGTGGGATGGAGGGAAGGTTGCTGCGTGAATGGAAGGGTGATGTGGCATTGGCTGAGGTAGCGGCAAGGCGAGGCTATGTTGGAGTGGGTTCCGGTAGTAAGGAGGTGGGGCTGCTTGGGTGAAGGTGGCTGTAGGTTGGCGGAGAGAGGTTGTGATGGAACGGAAGGTGGTTCGGGGAGGGAGACATGGATCGGTAGGGGAAAAACAAGGCTAGAGAGGCTATAGGGGTTGGTTTGCAAAGGAGAAAGAAGCGAGCATGCTATCTCCAGCAAAAATGAAAACAAACTTCAATATGTTATTGTTTTTTTATAAATGAACAGAACAAAATGAACGGAATAGAAAGGACGTTAGAAACGATCCAGCATATTATAAATTGAATATAGGGAATGGCAAAAGTCAAGAGTGGACTTTCAGGAAATATTAATAGCAAATGGCTGTTTGTTTTACATGGTGGATAATGAAAGGTCATAAGAAACCAAAAGGCTGAAATGCGAAACCGATACAGCTAATCGTTTCGTAGATTTCACCACGCACCAGATGCTGAAATACACAAATGAATATACTACGGAGATCAGCACGACGAGACAAACAAAATGGTACACAAATATTAGCGATATGACCATCCTATCAAAAGTCGATATTCGCTGCCAAAAATGCTGCTAAAACGCCGAAAATAAGATAAACGGGGCTAGAGCAGTCCAAATTTGGCGAAACAAAATATGATGTCTTACTCAGAAAATGATTTACATTTTTATTATATGTTCAAATTTCAATTTTTTTTATTTCCATCAAATTTAAATGATTTTAAATTTAAAAATTGATATTTCACAACTGAACAAACTTTTGTATTTTTTGATGAAAATCTGACACTTGCTACGTTTAAATAGACGTATTCCAAATATCAAATTTTCATTGCAAAAATCTAATTGTTTAATTTTCATAAAAATTTAGTTAATTTCATTATAAAAATCGCTAAAATTTACGGGTTGTTGCACTCTCCCCCATTCAAAACTTTTTGTCCCCGAAAAGTTACGAAATAGGAGAATAGAAGCAACAGAAAGGAAAGATAGATTCGAAATACATAGTACCAGATAGAATAATTAATCCAAAACCATATAAATTTCATTTTTGGACATCTTATTACTTACATTTTATATTGTATACTATTCAATTACATGTTCTCATTACATTCAAACTTTTCCCAAGTAAGTTTATTAATGTATCCGAATGTAATTGAGCACTATACAAATTTGCCCTTTTATTTACAACATTTTTATTAAGCAAATTTAGTTTGTACATTTTTATTACTTAAATTTTTTCTTATATAACCTTTAATTACATACTCACATTAACATTTATGTGACGACCGCCCATGACCCCTGCACCGAATCTAGAGACAGTGCGCTGTAAAGTGTGCCAGGCGACCATGGACGATTGTCAAGGTAAATTAAAGCAACAGAATCTATCGTATTACTCACAACGCATGGACAAAATACAATAGAACATATGTATAGTGAAGCTTTACAGAACAAAATGACATCATATAAAACTTCATAATAGTTGAATACAAGCATCCAAATAGTCAATACATCAAGCCTCACTACATATCTCTCAGAGAATACAAAACAGCGGAATATCCAGTACATATAATAAGATAATATGCAACCCTCAATCTCGTCTTCGATATCAGCATCGTGAGAAGAGAACAGCACCTGTCACCTGCTACCTAGTCTGCCCGTCCCAAAATGGACGAACAGCCCAAGGCAATAAGAATTAAAACATAAAGCCTTGAGTCAGACAACAGTCTTAGTGAGCAGTAAATTAACTAACAACATACCAAAAGAGCATAAAGGAAAAGGAATAGGAATACAACCCTCCCACTCCAACCTCATTCTACAGTGATAGCCCCCAGACACACACTAAGCAGAAGCAACCATAGCAGAGCATACAATTTAAAGTAAAGCTACTATCACTCGAGTCAAGGGCGATGTTTTCCAAGTACCAAGGCCTCAATCAGATAAGCACCCAGAAATTACCGCTCTTGAGTCCGAATGACGTTACAACCAAACATCCATGACTCTGGCTATCACTGTTATCATTGCTTCGATATTACCATTAATTGAATGACCGGCACATTCTTTCAGCCGTCCGTCAAGGGCTAATGGAAACCCCGGTTCTAGACATAACTCCCGCACGTCGTCGCAACCCGTGCCTAGGACTATCGAATCTGCCCAGAGTACTCGACCTTCAACAGTTGGTCGTTGGGACTATCGAATCCGCCCAAACGTACTCTTGCTTAGAGCATGCTAGAACCTTCAACAACGATGCTATCCAAGCCTCCTAGTCATCCTCCTCGACGACTATTCTCACATCCATTCATTATCCTCAACTCGAATCATATCACCGAGTTATCAACATGCTTGGAATGATCCCGTCTGGATTAGACCAAGTCTTCATCACATGATTGCCTCGCTTCATCACATCCTCGTGAAGCCTCATCTCAACATCACATCATCAAATCTATGCATAAGAGCTCCATCATCCCGCTACATATGCCACGAGCAGCTTTTCCAATTCAAGAGCCTTTCCCTTAGCTTTTGAATCATCTTCGATCTAGATCTAATCATCAATCATCTAGTTCATAACAATCAATCAAATCAAACATCAATCCAAGCAATCAAGCATTCAAAAATGATCTAAGTAGACAATTATAACAATAATGGCATTTTCGTAATTAAAGAGTTGAAAGTCCAATAAGCATGAAAACATGGATTATATCTCTACAAACTTGATGAATGAACTTGCATAGGTTAACATATGATAAAATGGATGTAACATCATCATGAACAATGGATCTATATGGATCTACACTTTGGATGAAAAAAATGCATGGAAATCTCTATTTTAACACCAAATCGAGCCAACAATCCGATATACTCCTTTGGATCCGTGTGAGAGATAATCACCACTCACCAAATCAACTAAACAAACCCAAATCAACACGCTTCAGATCTGGACAGCGAAGAATCAAGCTTGATCTATCACGAATCCGCTTCAAACGAAGAAATCTCTCTTGAAAAGATGAAGATCTTCAACTTTAGCTCTTGAATCTTCAATCTTGATCTTTGATTTGGATGGAAGGAAGCACTAGATTAGAGTGGAGAAAAGAAGTGAAGAAGTGTAGAAGTCGAGCTCTCAAAATGGCAGCACTTCGTCGCTTCAAAATCCGGATCCCAAAAATGAAGAGAAACTCTCCTATTTATAGCTGAAATCCCTGTCTCGTCTGTCTCCATGAGTCGTTTTCGACTTACGACTCAAAGCCCTACGACTCAACGACTTCTGGCTTCTACGACCTAACCAGACTACCCTTAGCGACTTAACACACATCTGCCTACGACTCATGACAAAACAGCTATCTCCTATGTCGGTTACGACTCATAGCGTGTGCCTACGACTCAATAAAAACCCAGATCCCTTACGACTTAACAGTTAACTCGGCTACGACTTATCAACCTCACGACTTAGCTAGGCTACTGGGATACTCGTCTACGACTTAACTGGATATACGACTCAACTACTAGGCCGTCTACGACTTATCAAATCCCACTATCCTACGACTTATAACCTAGCAGCCAACTACTGAGTCGGTCACGACTTAACAAATAGCTGAGGTTACGACTCAACTGGTCAGACGACTCATCAGATAACTAGGATACGACTCATCAGATGACTTGGGTACGACTCATCAGATGACTTGGGTACGACTCATCAGATGACTTGGGTACGACTCATCAGATGACTTGGGTACTACTCATCAGATGACTTGGGTACGACTCATCAGATGACTTGGGTACGACTCATCACCTTAACTCGGTCACGACTTAACTGCTACAACTTAAGCCTTATCTCGCCCAGTCCTTAAGTCGCGCCTACCCCTTAAGTCGTTCAAACGACTTATCCTTACACCCTTAACTAGCCAAACCCCTGAGTCGCTCCTATACCCTAAGTCGTATACGACTCACGACTTACACTAAGTCGTTCACGACTCAGGACTTAGCCATTTTCGCCTAAAATCTGAAATGGCTCAAAAACTCTAAAATTCCAAATTCTGTCGAACTTGTCGATCCGTTAAAAATATGGGTTGTTACATTCTCTCCCCCTTAGGAATTTCGCCCCCGAAATTCCAAACAAACAAAGCAATCGAAGACTATTCTGTACGCCTACCAACCATAACAATCAGCAAACCATGCATCCAATTCTAGCTTAGCGTGCAGAATTCTAAGACTTAGAACAAGTTACAATGTTGTTAGATGATACGACACCTTAGGGCCATACCTTGAAGAGTTCAGGATGAGCTTCCTTCATCCTCTCTTCCACCTCCCACGTACAGTCGTTATCATCGTCACTCCATTGTATCTTGAGCAATTTAACTACCTTCCTCCTAAGCTGTTTCGTGTCGGTTTCAACAACACGAAGTGGCTTACGAGGTCTTCTATCGACTGGATCAACTTCGAAGTCTTCACAGCTATCAACAGAAACCACTGTATTCGAGTCGTGCACATACTTTCGTAGATATGATACATGAAAAACATTGTGCACACCCGACATCTTCTCAGGTAACTCCAACTTATAGGCGATCTTTCCAATTCGCTCGATGATCGGGAATGGTCCAACAAATCTCGGAGTCAATTTTCCTTTCTTCCTGAATCGAATAACATTCTTTAGTGGAGAAATCTTCACAAAAACCATATCTCCTGCGTCGAATTCCAAATCCTTTCGACGCTTATCAGCATAACTCTTTTGACGGTCTTGGGCTGCCTTCATTCGTTGCCGAATGATTTCTATACAATCTGAAGTCTGACGAATCATCTCTGGCCCAAGCATCAGCTTTTCTCCAGTTTCCAACCAACATGTTGGAGAGTTACACGGTCTTCCATACAATGCCTCATACGGTGCCATACCAATGCTTGACTGGTAACTGTTGTTGTACGCAAACTCCACCAAATGAAGGTGATCTTCCCATGATCCTCCGAAGTCCAAAACACATGCTCTGAGAAGATCTTCCAAAACTCGGTTGACTCTCTCGGTCTGACCATCTGTTTGGGGATGATAAGCTGTACTCAAACACAACTCGGTTCCCAAGACTTCCTGGAAGCTCTTCCAAAATCCACTAGTGAAAAATGGGTCTCGATCGCTCACTATACTTTTCGGAATACCATGGAATCGAACTATCCACTTAACATACAACTCAGCCAACTTTGATGCAGTCCTAGTCGATCGAACAGGAATGAATCGTGCACTCTTAGTCAGACGATCCACAATGACCCAAATCCCTTCATTTCCCGTTCTAGTTCTAGGCAATCCATCGATAAAATCCATCGACACTTGTTCCCACTTCCATGTAGGAACTTCTAATGGCTGAAGCAATCCGCTTGGCTTCTTCTGTTCGGCCTTCACCAATTGGCAGTTCATACATTTGGAAATAAAATTTCCAGCATCCTTCTTCATACCTTCCCAGTAGTAGGTTCTCTTCATATCCCGATACATCTTATTTCCACCTGGATGAATTGTCAGCTTCGAGTGATGACTTTCCTTCAGAACTTCACTCCTCAATTCATCTATATCGGGAACAACTAGTCGTCCTTGCTTCCGAAGCCAACCCTCTCGATCGACCTCGAATCCTTTATCCTTTTCTGGATCCAATCCAGATTCCAATTCACGGATAATCTTGACAAGCTTATCATCTCGCTTTTGGCCCTCGCCAATCCTTTCCACAAGAGTGGGTCTTATCGATAAGTTTGCCAACATCTCAGGTTCCAATTCGCATCTAGGCCTGAAGTCAAATCCAGCTAAATACTCGAGACTCTTCCATTCTAAAAACATGGCTCCCAATCCTGCATGTCTTCGACTTAACGCATCTGCCACTGCGTTACCTTTTCCCGGAGTATAAGCTATACCAAAATCATATGATGCTAAAAACTCTAGCCAACGTTGCTGCCGAAGATTCAAATCCTTTTGGGAGAAAAGATACTTCAACGACTTGTGATCCGTAAACAACTCGAATCGAACTCCCAACAGATAATGTCTCCACATCTTCAGAGCAAATACAATCGCGGCTAACTCCAAATCATGAGTTGGGTAATTCCTTTCATGCAGCTTCAGTTGTCGACTAGCATACGCAACAACTTTATCCTTCTGCATCAGCACTGCTCCAAGTCCCGTACCACATGCGTCAGTGTAAATCACCATCTCATCATTCCCACTTGGAATAGTCAAAACAGGAGCACTCGTCAATCTCTCTTTCAGGATTCCGAAAGCTTGCTCACACTTAGCATCCCAACTGAACACTTGGTTCTTCTTCGTCAATCCTGTTAATGGTGTAGCTATCTTGGAGAAGTCTTTGATAAACCGTCGATAATATCCTGCTAATCCAAGAAAACTTCTTACATCAGATGCATTCTTAGGTCTAACCCAATCCTGGATTGCTGCCACCTTAGCGGGATCAACCGCTATTCCACTTCCAGAAATCACATGGCCTAAGAACCTCACTTCACTCTTCCAGAAGTGACACTTCGAAAACTTAGCCTTCAGCTGATGTTTCCGTAAGATCTCCAAAACAATACGCAAGTGCGTCTTGTGCTCTTCTTCCGTTCTGGAATAAATCAGAATATCATCCACGAACACAAGTACAAACTTGTTCAACTGATCTCTGAACACTCTATTCATAAGATCCACAAAATATGCTGGCGCGTTAGTCAATCCAAACGGCATTACCAGCCACTCATAGAAACCGGATGGTGTCCTAAAAGCAGTCTTCGGCACACTATCCTTAGCCACTCTCAACTGGTGAAATCCCGTAGCCAAATCCATCTGAGAAAACACCTTAGCTTCGTGAAGCTGATCAAACAAGTCATCTATTCTCGGCAATGGATACTTGTTCTTCTTAGTCACCTTATTCAGCTCACGATAATCGACGCACAATCTCAACGACCCATCTGCCTTGGTTGCAAACACAACTGGTGCACCCCACTCGGACACACTACGCCGAATGAACCCTTTCTGTAAAAGGTCATCAACTTGCACCCTCAACTCCTGCTGTTCCCTAGGCGCCATCCGCCTAAGAGGCATCACAACAGGTCTGGCCCCTTCAACAAGATCTATCCGAAACTCGATCTCTCTATGCGGCGGAAACCCTTTGACTTCGTCAAAGACATCCTCGAATCCATTTGCGATTGGCACTAAAGACAGTCCATCCCGTGGAACAACTAGCGAATACATGAAGCTCATGAAGACGCCTTCCTCATGCTTACATCGTATCACAATCTTTCGCCCCTCCACATTCTCGACTGTCACCTCCAGCCTCTCACAATCAACCTTAGCCGCATACTTCCTAAGCCAGTCCATACCCAAGATAATTCCGAACCCCGCAAAGTTCAGAACAAAGCAATCACAAACAAAAGAGCAACCATGACTCGACACAACTAGACCACGGCATAACATACACAAACAAGACGAACCCCCAACTGGATTAGTCACAACCAATGGCCTATCAACAATATCCGGTGCCAAACCTAACCGGCCTACGAGTTCATTACAAACAAACGAATGCGACGCTCCAGTATCAAACAGAACTCTAACCGGAACACCACATAGGAAAAGAGTACCTTGAACAATCACACTCTTTCCCTTCTCTTCAGCAGTAGGAGCTTTTGAAGACGACAGAACAGCTCCCAAAGCATAAGCTTGCACAATCTGCTTGTCCTTCCTCGGTTCTGGACAATTCTTCCTGATGTGCCCTGGCTTGTCACAGTTGTGACACTTCATCGGTGCCTTCGGATTCTTACAATCCTTAGAGAAATGGCCCTTCTGCTGACAATTGTAGCAAGTCACCTCGCCTTTCGGCTTCTTCTGGCCATCCTTACCCTTCTGCTGCTGCTGCTTCCTCTTCTGGTTTCCACCCTGCTGTGGTTTAGATTCTCCCTTGGTAACAGCAACAACAGGTCCTTCCTTAGGAAACAGACTCTCATGCCTAAGAGCTTTCTCCACAAGCTTCTCAAATGAATCGTCCAAATGATCCACCAACTGTCTCCCAAGATAACTATCCAAGTCTGTCACAAACTTCTCATTCTTCTGATAAGCAGATTCAATATATGACCGAGCATACTTGGACAAAGCTTCAAACTCAGAAACATACTCAAGAACAGATCTTCCACCTTGCTTGAGCTCCACAAACCTCTTGAACAGAACAGACTTCTGAGCTGTAGAAATGAACTTAGCTTCAAACCTAGCTTGGAATTGCTCCCAAGTAATCTCCTCCTCTGCAGTATTGATGGTGATAGAGTTCCACCAATCAAAGGCTCTCCCTTGAAGCTGCCTTGATGCCAACTTCCTCTTAGTTGCATCATCAATTCCCAAATCACCAAAAATCCTTCTACAAGCATCTATCCACCTCTGGACCTCGATAGTTGATTCTGTTCCCAAGAAAACCTTTCCTCCAAGAGCAGTGTAGTCTTTACACAACTTAGCAAAATCCACCGGTTTTGGAGTTTGAACTTGAACTCCAACATCAACTGCCGCTCCCGGAACTGGTATCCTCCTCATGATCGAAGTCATCATAGCTTCGAACATGGCTGCATAATCAGCAGTCTCTTCAGTAGCACGGCCTTCCCTAGCAGCTGGTCTCCCTCTTCGACTCATTCTCAATATCTATAAAAAGGAATGATTAGAACATCTAGAGAAACAACTGCATAAAGGACTCAAACTCTACTAAGCTACTATATTATATATAGTAATCATCCATCAAAATACAATTACGTCTCTCATACGTAGTTACGACGGCGAGCGTTGGGTAAAATCGATTAACCAATGCTCTGATACCAAATGTGACGACCGCCCATGACCCCTGCACCGAATCTAGAGACAGTGCGCTGTAAAGTGTGCCAGGCGACCATGGACGATTGTCAAGGTAAATTAAAGTAACAGAATCTATCGTATTACTCACAACGCATGGACAAAATACAATAGAACATATGTATAGTGAAGCTTTACAGAACAAAATGACATCATATAAAACTTCATAATAGTTGAATACAAGCATCCAAATAGTCAATACATCAAGCCTCACTACATATCTCTCAGAGATTACAAAACAGCGGAATATCCAGTACATATAAGAAGATAATATGCAACCCTCAAGCTCGTCTTCGATATCAGCATCGTGAGAAGAGAACAGCACCTGTCACCTGCTACCTAGTCAGCCCGTCCCAAAATGGACGAACAGCCCAAGGCAATAAGAATTAAAACATAAAGCCTTGAGTCAGACAACAGTCTTAGTGAGCAGTAAATTAACTAACAACATACCAAAAGAGCATAAAGGAAAAGGAATAGGAATACAACCCTCCCACTCCAACCTCATTCTACAGTGATAGCCCCCAGACACACACTAAGCAGAAGCAACCATAGCAGAGCATACAATTTAAAGTAAAGCTACTATCACTTGAGTCAAGGGCGATGTTTTCCAAGTACCAAGGCCTCAATCAGATAAGCACCCAGAAAATACCGCTCTTGAGTCCGAATGACGTTACAACCAAACATCCATGACTCTGGCTATCACTGTTATCATTGCTTCGATATTACCGTTAATTGAATGACCGGCACATTCTTTCAGCCGTCCGTCAAGGGCTAATGGAAACCCCGGTTCTAGACATAACTCCCGCACGTCGTCGCAACCCGTGCCTAGGACTATCGAATCTGCCCAGAGTACTCGACCTTCAACAGTTGGTCGTTGGGACTATCGAATCCGCCCAAACGTACTCTTGCTTAGAGCATGCTAGAACCTTCAACAACGATGCTATCCAAGCCTCCTAGTCATCCTCCTCGACGACTATTCTCGCATCCATTCATTATCCTCAACTCGAATCATATCACCGAGTTATCAACATGCTTGGAATGATCCCGTCTGGATTAGACCAAGTCTTCATCACATGATTGCCTCGCTTCATCTCATCCTCGCGAAGCCTCATCTCAACATCACATCATCAAATCTATGCATAAGAGCTCCATCATCCCGCTACATATGCCACGAGCAGCTTTTCCAATTCAAGAGCCTTTCCCTTAGCTTTTGAATCATCTTCGATCTAGATCTAATCATCAATCATCTAGTTCATAACAATCAATCAAATCAAACATCAATCCAAGCAATCAAGCATTCAAAAATGATCTAAGTAGACAATTATAACAATAATGGCATTTTCGTAATTAAAGAGTTGAAAGTCCAATAAGCATGAAAACATGGATTATATCTCTACAAACTTGATGAATGAACTTGCATAGGTTAACATATGATAAAATGGATGTAACATCATCATGAACAATGGATATATATGGATCTACACTTTGGATGAAGAAAATGCATGGAAATCTCTATTTTAACACCAAATCGAGCCAACAATCCGATATACTCCTTTGGATCCGTGTGAGAGATAATCACCACTCACCAAATCACCTAAACAAACCCAAATCAACACGCTTCAGATCTGGACAGCGAAGAATCAAGCTTGATCTATCACGAATCCGCTTCAAACGAAGAAATCTCTCTTGAAAAGATGAAGATCTTCAACTTTAGCTCTTGAATCTTCAATCTTGATCTTTGATTTGGATGGAAGGAAGCACTAGATTAGAGTGGAGAAAAGAAGTGAAGAAGTGTAGAAGTCGAGCTCTCAAAATGGCAGCACTTCGTCGCTTCAAAATCCGGATCCCAAAAATGAAGAGAAACTCTCCTATTTATAGCTGAAATCCCTGTCTCGTCTATCTCCATGAGTCGTTTTCGACTTACGACTCAAAGCCCTATGACTCAACGACTTCTGGCTTCTACGACCTAACCAGACTACCCTTAGCGACTTAACACACATCTGCCTATGACTCATGACAAAATAGCTATCTCCTATGTCGGTTACGACTCATAGCGTGTGCCTACGACTCAACAAAAACCCAGATCCCTTACGACTTAACAGTTAACTCGGCTACGACTTATCAACCTCACGACTTAGCTAGGCTACTGGGATACTCGTCTACGACTTAACTGGATATACGACTCAACTACTAGGCCGTCTACGACTTATCAAATCCCACTATCCTACGACTTATAACCTAGCAGCCAACTACTGAGTCGGTCACGACTTAACAAATAGCTGAGGTTACAACTCAACTGGTCAAACGACTCATCAGATAACTAGGATACGACTCATCAGATGACTTGGGTACGACTCATCAGATGACTTGGGTACGACTCATCAGATGACTTGGGTACGACTCATCAGATGACTTGGGTACGACTCATCAGATGACTTGGGTACGACTCATCAGATGACTTGGGTACGACTCATCACCTTAACTCGGTCACGACTTAATTGCTACAACTTAAGCCTTATCTCGCCCAGTCCTTAAGTCGCGCCTACCCCTTAAGTCGTTCAAACGACTTATCCTTACACCCTTAACTAGCCAAACCCCTGAGTCGCTCCTATCCCCTAAGTCGTATACGACTCATGACTTACACTAAGTCGTTCACGACTCAGGACTTAGCCATTTTCGCCTAAAATCTAAAATGGCTCAAAACTCTAAAATTCCAAATTCTGTCGAACTTGTCGATCCGTTAAAAATACGGGTCGTTACAATTTAACTTTTTAAATATTTCAGGTAAGTTATATATGTGTTTTAGAATGCAATTGAGTATTATACAAATAAATTTATCCTAATTCAACTGTTTCAAGTTGTTTCAATTCCATTTCTTATTTTAGTCACTCCAATTATTTAAAATTTTACTTCATTTCAATAATTGAAAACCATCTCTTAACATAAAACTTAAGAGGTAAATTTTCGGTTTCACTTTAAATATTTTGAAATAAATATATACTTATATATTTTATATATCAAATCATACTTAAGAAATTCAAATCAAAAACCATTTTCCAAAACAAGTGTAGAAAATCTACTAAGTTGTCTCCCCACTTTGAGACTCGAAAATGAATGTCGATGATGCTGCAGTCATCATTGAAATTATTTCCCCGCGACCTAAGAGGAGAGTACATACTTTCTTCTTTCAAAATTCTTTGGAAACAATTTCTATTCGAAAATACTTTCAAATAATATATTTTTCCAAAACCTTGAAAACCAAATTTTGAAATTCATCGTAAAATAAATTCTTAAATCCTTAAATTTAATTCATCACTTTTACAAATCAGATTTATAATCCATGTTTTAAAATTTCATCTCCTTATAACATACAACAGTAGTAGTTTAGGAATGTTGACAAAACAATAAATGATAATATAGTACTATCATTTCTAACAACCAATTCAATTAACTATCTAATTTCAGAAAATTATACCTTTATATATAAAATATAATCATACATAAAATTATTTTATTTACCAATTTTGAAAACAATATTGTGCCAGTTTGCTCTGTTTAAGTATTCTGGAATTCCTATCGATAGCGTTGGCCAGACGAATCGATCAAAACCCAAAATTCAAACTTAACAACTCAAACAACACAATATAAAACATTTTATATCAATTACAAATACGCTTTCTCATAGGATGATTCAAGAATGGATTTGAGCAAGGATAGGGATTCAGATTTAAAGGAACCCTAATCAATGAGAATTCTAACTAAGAAGATAGGCTCGAAAGAAAGATAAGATAATTAAATTACAAAAAAAGAAAGATGGATATACTTATATTAATCATGGCGAACTTAACCGGGTCAATCGAGACTCCATTTTCAAAAATAATGTGCCCAAGAAATCAGACTTCATTCCTCCAGAAATGGCATTTAGAAAAATTGGCTTTCAACTGATGACTCCTAAGAGTTTAGAGAACATAGCTCAAATGAAATTCATGTTCCTTCTCAGACTTAGAAAAGACGAGAATATTACCAATGAAAAATGGGACAAACTTGTTGAGAACATCGCGGAAAACGCGATTCATGAGATCGATGAAGAAGGCAGGAGCATTGGTTAATCCAAAAGGAATGACTAACCATTTATAGAAACCATTCTTCGTTCGAAAAGCTGTCTTGGGAATGCTCTACCTCGGCTACACAAAGTTGGTGGAAACTAGTAGCAAGATCAAGGTCCAGGAATAAGATCGATGCGGAATTCAATTTCCCGCTTGGGGAGAAGAGAAGTGACTTCACCAAAGACATCTGGAAATGGTTGGATAACATGGGTGGAATCAAGATCACTAGGCTGAGAATCAAGCGAAAAGATAGAACTGCCTGCATAATCCTGAGGCAATCTACATTCGATCACAAGATAATTACCCTAGTCGTCTACTAGGGAACGGTTCGGGCTTTGCAAGAAATAATAGTAATCAAAACTGAGGATCAAGGAATATCCGGTGAATCGACGCCTGTTGTAAAAGAGTTTCACCCCTTTACAAATCATACTCAGGTTGGCAGGATCGCCGATGGGATTAGTCACACATAAGGATGAAGTTGCCAATTGAGGTTGCAAGATGTGCTTAAATTTATTATAGAGATCAACAGAAATAAAGCTATGGGATGCTTAGTATCAAGAAGAACACGAACATGAAAAATCATGCAAAGAGAAGGAGCCCTGTAGAGTACCTTGGGTATCACTAGTAGAAGAAGGAGTGGAAGAGGTCATAGCAAAGACTCCAGATGTCTTGCCTCTCTATCGAGTGGACAATCCTTCTTAAAATGACAAAGACAAGAAAGGATTTCAAAACAAAGGAAAGATCCAAAATTCAAAAGAAATCATAATTGAGGAGTATCCTAACGAAGAATTTCAAGCTCGAACGAATATGATTATGTAATTAATTTACTCATTCTAGGGTATTATTGCCCTATCTCTAATGAGTTTTTACTCTATATGCTAAGTTTTTCCTAAACTAGAGCTCTGATACCAACTGTAACGACCCGCTATTTCGAACCATCCAAATCGACAATCATCCACACATGTCGGACTTGAATTGCTCAAAACAGCAGATTGTTAATTTATATTTGGCAAAACTAAGCATATACAATAAATAAATCAATCACAGAATCACAGAAACAGAGAAATATAACAATAAGTAGAGGAATAGATAAATAGTAGTTCATGAAACTACTATAGAACATCAGAGTCTAAAGTAAAATAAAACAAAAATCCAATAAGCAGAAGTCTCAAATACAAAAGCCAATGACAAGTCTGAAATTAAAAAACTGGAAATAACTGAAATAACTAGAATGCCGAATAGATAAAGATATATCTCCAAGCAAAGCTCTAAGCTCCAAAGGCGAGTCTTAAATGCCGTGACACTCAGTCTGACCCGAGCATAAAGCAAAACACAAAACACTCGAGGCAGGATTAACATTCTTATGCCAGTAAATCAACTCAAGTGTAATGTCCAATGGAAATGCAATATAACTTAAAGGATGTTGGGCTTCCCATCCTTTAAGGATCCGTGGAATATCTACATACATAGTACAATACGCTACATAGATAATGTCTACAGTAAAGCAAAATATTAAAATAGCATTAAGGCGTTACCCATATCCCCCTTAACACATTATATATATATATATATATATTCCCGTAGTCTATACAGATACTGTAAGCTCCACCAAACCGGTGGGATACTTAGTGAGCACTCCATAGGAATGGTACAAACCAAACTTGTAATGGGCTCGATAAGGTATGTGACAAGGCATGCGAGGCAATGCCCTTGGTAGGATACTACCATTTTGCAGATCCGAACTGGTGGTAACGCATTGCAGCTACCACCGCCCACCTCGAGACACACTCCCAAAATCAAAGGTGCACCCAAATCAAATCACAAAGTAATAGATATGGTACCAAAGAAGCATGCTCGATCGGAGGTGCGACCTCACTTGGCCCCGTAGGCTCCTGTTTTAGTCACATCAAGCTGACTTGCGGGAGTCAGGGCTACGTTCATACCTCATATAGACATCGGCAAAACATCCTACTTCCTTTTGGATTCTCCACCACATACACAATTGTTAAAGTTGTTTTTGGTATTGGTAGAGAGTATGAAAATTTCCGATCTCGGTCTCTTTAACAACCAAACGCTTATTTCACACCGTGGTCATTTTTCATTTCAAATAGTTCATAATTCATATCAAAATATCATATTTATTTCAAAATCATATCGCTTTCGAAATCATATTCACTTTCGAAATCATATCCCTTTTGAAATCATTATTCACTTTAATCATAACATTTCCGACTTAAAACGTTTGAATATTGAAAGCAGTTTATATATTGGAATAATTATACATTAAAAATAGTTTATATTAAAAATAGTTTATAGTTCAAAATAGTTTATATATTAAAATATATATATTTGAAATTGTTTATAAATTTAAAATAATATATATTAAAATAGTTTATATATTTAAAAAAGTTTATATCGAAAATATTTTGAAATAGAATTGTTTCTACCAATTTCACAAATCAATTCAAATCAACTTTAGTTTCAAAATTCAATTTAAATCTGTCTTAGTTCAACAATTTCAATTAAAAAGATTAAAGTTCAATCCAAATTCTGATTAAAACCATTTTTAATTTATATCGATTTCAAATCCAGGTTTTAACTTCAAATTTAAACCACTTCCAATTCAATATGTTTCAAAGTTTAAATATTCAAACATTTACAATAACTCAATTCGATAAATTTCATTTAAATTTCAAAATTTAACTTTAATTTAATTTAATTTGAAAATATTCACTTAATCATTTTTAATAACATCTCAAATTACAAATTTAAATCAAAATTAAATATTCAATTTCGAAATTTATTTAAATTTGAATATATTCATTTGATCACCTTTAATCAAAATCCAATTATAAGTTATAAAATCACATCTTTAAAAATCTCAAAATCAGTAAGTTCCAAATCAATCTTTGTTTAAATTCAATTATTAACCAATTTAAATTTCTAGTCAACTTTAATTTAACTTTCCAACCTCTATTTATTAAAGTTATTACAAAATCTATTTTCAAGATATTAATATAAATTTTAAATAAATATTTTAAATACAATATATATACTTATCCAATTAAATTCTATTAAATTAAATTTTATTATATTAAATATTATTAAATTAAATCTTACTTTATTAAATTTATTTTATTCTATATTAAACTATATTTTATATATAAAAAATAATAAAATTATAAGTAAAAGTTTAAAATTTACACTTTCAAAACTTAATTTATATTCAAAATTTCCAAACATATAATTTAAAAATCTAAATTTTACTTATATATTAAAATAAAATATTTATATTATATTTAAAAACCAATATTTATTAAAAGCCCACAAATTTCTCTTTCCTCAAGACTTGGAAATCATTTAAAATAGGCGAATGGTGTCCGTATATAATTTTCTATCCTATGGTCAAGTGATACAGATATTTATCATTTCAATCCACAATAAATTAAATTTTACG
This sequence comes from Allium fistulosum, assembly GCA_030737815.1. Classification (NCBI taxonomy): domain Eukaryota; kingdom Viridiplantae; phylum Streptophyta; class Magnoliopsida; order Asparagales; family Amaryllidaceae; genus Allium; species Allium fistulosum. The sequence goes on along the minus strand of CM060903.1, from coordinate 1,281,864,840 downwards.
GGTATATATTATTTTAACCCGCAATCCCAAAATTTTGAAATCAACAAAATCGCTTGGGTTTATCATTTCAACCCATAACGAGTTTTCCTTTATCTATAATATTGTTCGGGTATGTATCATTTCAACCCATAAGGATTTCCTAAACTAACAGGGAACTAACAATAAAATAATAATATAAAATAGCATAACATATCAATTTCAAGCATATAATCATTAACAATTATAAATATAATATTCATTCAACATGTTATGGTGTCAATTTACATAAGTGAACAATTTAAATATCAACATATCATATTCAACATTTAAATAACTAACAATTCAAATTTAATAACATATTTAAATCATCATTTCATGTGAAATCAACTTATCAAGCATATGAATGTTAATCGTGAGTGATCACGCACCTTTCGAGGCTAGAAAAAACAACGGGAATGAGAAGCAACGGACACGGATACGGACATGATACGTCAAAGAGCTGCGACAAGCACAAAAGCAAATCTATGCGACTAGATTCAAAAATCAATATATATATATATATATATGTATGTATATATACATAAGTATACTTATATATATAAGCTTAGATTGAAAGAAACAAATATATATATATATATATATATGTATATATATTGCAACACATATAGCTTTTCTGCTGACAAACATATATATGCAACACATATAGCTTTTCTGTCGACAAAACATATATATGCAACACATATATGCAACATAGATGCAACATATTTAAGTTTTCACATTTTTTTTATAAAATGGAGAAGTAGAAAGCTTGCCTGGGAGGAGTGATCGGCAAAGGCTGTTGAGAGAGTAAGGGGTGGTGATGCTCGGTGGTGGGTTGCTAAGTCAGTGATGGGGTGGCGACTGCTGGAGGATGTGGCTGTTGTATGTGGTGGAGCAGTCAGGGAAGGAGATGAAGCGGCTATTAAGAGGAGAGGCGGAACTTGGCTGTGTTCGGCGTTCGGTGGTGATGGAGAGTTCGGCAGGGGTCAGAGAGGAAAGTGGTGGGTTGCTGTTTGGTGGCGAAGCAAGGGGAAAGGCAAAGGGTTGAAGATGATCGGTTGTTGGTGGAGTTGGAGCAAGAAGCAGGGAAGGGAGAGGGTAAGTGACACTGGCGGCTATTGGCTAAGGCGGAGGAGAAGTGGGTTTGGCGATGGAGTGCTTGGTGTTCGGCTGTCAGAATGTAAAGGCGGAACGGTGGATGGGTGGTGCTCGGCTGGAGTGGTTGCGGTCAAGCGAGGGGATGCTTGGGTTTGGTCGTGGGCTGTGTACTGTCAGGTGAAAGTATGCAAGGCCGAGGAAGAGTGGGACGGAGGGAATGTTGTTGCGTGAATGGAAGGGTGATGTGGCATTGGCTGAGATTGTGGCAAGGCGAGGCTATGTTGGAGTGGGTTCCGGTGGTAAGGCGGTGGGGCTACTTGGGTGAAGGTGGCTGTAGGTTGGCGGAGAGAGGTTGTGATGGAACGGAAGGTGGTTCGGGGAGGGAGACAAGGATCGGCAAAGGAAAAACAAGGCTAGAGAGGTATAGGGGTTGGGTTGCAAAGAGGAAAGAAGCGAGCATGTTATCTTCATCAAAAATGAAAAAAACTTCAATATATTATTGTTTTTATTTTTATTTTTTACAAATGAACAGAACATAATGAATGGAAGAGAAAGGATGTTAGAAACGAACAAGCATATTATAAATTGAATACAGGGAATGGAAAAAGTCAAGAGCTGAACTTTCAAGAAATATTAATAGCAAATGGCTATTTGTTTTACACGGTGGATAATGAAAGGTTATAAGAAACCAAAAGGCTGAAATGCGAAACCGATACGACTAATCGTTTCGCATATTTCACAACGCACATGACGTCGAAATACACAAATGAATATATTGCGGAGATCAGCACGACGAGATGAACAGAATGGTACACAGATATCAGCGATATGACCATCCTATCAAAAGTCGATATTCGTTGGCAAAAATGCTGCTAAAACGTCGAAAATAAGATAAACGGGGCTAGAGTAGTCCAAATTTGGCGAAATGAAATATGACGTCTCACTCAGAAGATGATTTACATTTTTATTATATAAAAATATTCAGATTTCAAAAATATTTTATTTCCATCAAATTTAACCGATTTTAAATTTAAAAATAGAAATTTCACAACTGAACAAACTTTCATATTTTTTGATGAAAATCTGACACTTGCTACGTTTAAATTGACGTATTTCAAATATCAAATTTTTATTGCAAAAATTTAATATTCTCATAAAAATTTAGTTAATTTTGTTATAAAAATCATTAAAATTTACGGGTCGTTACACTTAAATCACCCTTTGATTTAGGGAAAGTATGCTTGTGTAAGAGCATGGTCTTACATGCTTAACTTCACGTCTAAGGAGGGAGTTTTTGAATATTTTCCATCCATTTTCTAAGGCTATAAATAAGCATGCGAGGTACCTACATGTTCTACAATAAATCCACTTCTATTACATGTCTTCACTCCTTTCTCTTCTCCATTTCATGTCTTCTCTCCTAGGCCGTAAGCATGAGGGAGATATTGCCTATAGTCGTGAGTTAGGGTGAGGGAGGAGGCTTTGGCTGTGAGTTTTGGAGGAAGGAAGTGATGGACGTGAGCATGGATGCCTTCCTAGGCATGGCCGTGAGCAAAGATGGATGAGGAAAGGAGGACATGTGGTTTTAGGAGGTGGATGAGAGGTTTAGATGATGTTTTAATGAAGTATAAGGTGTTAGTGAAGTGTTATTTCAAAAGAAAGTTGGTAGAAAGTGTTTGGGTTAAAAAAAAGTGAGTTAGTCTCACTTTGAATGAATTTATAAATTGATAGTTACATGTTGAATAAACATGTTAATACTGCTTTCTATTATTTATGATAATGTACCCTAACTATTTAAAGTTATGATCCTTGATTATATGCTTCAAAAAGTTTGTAATTTGTTAAAGTAGTTGCCTTATAAAACTTTGAAATGTGTAGACTAAATTAAATACATTTGAATGTTTAATATGGACATGTTGATTTGTATACATGTTAATACATGTTTAGTTGTGACATGGTTTGAGTTCGGAATCATATATGTGTATAAAATAGAAAGACACTTAATATTGAATTGACGACAGAATTGTCCGTATAGCCATTGTCGCTATAAATGCACTTTGAATCCCATGAGCTATAACTTATGAAAATGGTGATTTAATGACAGATCTTAATAATAAATTGTTTGGTTGTTATCTACAATTCTATAAGTGTTTAGAAAAGCAAAGAATATATTTTGGAAAGTTAAAGTAGAAGTAAAACAAAGTTGAGAAAGATTGAAGTAAAATAGTCGCTATAGCGGCACTTTTTAAATAACCTGTTCTGCAAATAACACTTTTTTTGTGGAAAGTTTCTTAGGGGTTTCTTTGGAAATTAATTAAGTAAATAATATAGTATTCTTATTAGGAAAGTTTTGAAGCCTAATTCATTTGATATATAGTTGAACGAAGTGCAAAAAGTTATAGTGAAATAGTCGCTATAAGTGTAGTTCGATAAAATACCGTGTTTTCGGAAAACTCTCTAAAATAATTAGATGATATTATTTAGTATTTTTCTTCATGGTTTTCAATTACCTAAAGTTTAATAACAATTGTAAAAAAAAGGATTAAAAATCATTGTTTAAGACGTCGAAATCTGGGCTCAAAGTTGTAGCAAATTCACCTTAAACGACAGCTTTGGACTTTTGGTAGCAATTATGAAATACCGTCTTTTTTTCTGAAACACTTTAAGCTATTGCAAATTATTTTGGTAACATTTGCAGAAATGTTATTTTTTCTGTTTGTAAGTGTAAATTGTTTAAAAATGATATTTAAATTTTATATTTTTCTATAATCTTTTTATGGTTGTTTTCTAACTTATAAAAGAGTGTTTTAAAATTGGTTTCAAGTTTAAATATATTTTCAGCAATTAATTATGAATTTCTAAACTAAGTGGCTTTTAAAAATAAAACTTGCTTATTTTTGTTTTTCTATTTATTCCAAAATTCTATATTTTTACATTATATTCTATATTAGTAATTATCATATATTTTAATTAGTTTTAAAAGCATTTTAACATATTAATAAGCATTTTAAAGATATTTCTATATTTATAATTTTTGAATATTCTATTAAGTATTTTATAAATATAATAAAGGGAGTTTGGATTTTAACCATTAAGTTAAAATAAATTATTTTTGGAATCAACTAAAAGTATATTGCCCTTAATTAATAAGTGTGGATATGCTTTGATCTTGAAATAAATGTTTAAAGTTATTAATGGATAAGGAAATAGTTTTGGGTTGTTGTAAACTGTGTTTTAGCAACACTTTTTTTTAACCCTTATTAATAATTATACTTGCGAATATAATTAGATATTTACCAATGAATACTTAGTAAGAGAATGTTTTCAAAGAATAAAATGTTTGGATTTGTTGTGAGAATCATTTTTAGTAACACTTATCTTTAACCCTTAAATGTAATTAAACCTTTAAAAGGAGAGTTTTAAAGATAATGATTGAATGGAATGGTTAGCTTTGTAGTAAACAATGTTTTAGCAACATTTGTTTTTAAACCCTTGAATTATACTTTGGAAGAAATATTATAAATCATTAATAATGGCATTTTAAAGATTATAACAAGTATTGAAATCTTTTATAAAGAGATAGAAAATGTTATATGTTTAATTTATAAATGAAAAGGAGTTTATTATAACAATATTTGGTAGTAATTGTTTTAATCTCTTTTATTATATTTCAAGTAAGTAAAACTTATTAAACGATTTATGAATACACCTATACCATTGAAATAAGTATATGAATACTTTATAAGTATTAAAAGAATAAATGAATAGTTAAATTTATAAAGACAAGTATATATCTTTTATAAAGAGAAATCCAATATATTTATACAAGTATATAATGGATGTTTTAATTAATAAAAGAATATTAATTAATAAAGGAAGTCTAGAATTATAAAAGAAGTTTTATTAGATAAAAAGATGTTTTACTAATAAAAAGGGTTTTAATTAATAAAGAATAAATTAATTATAAAGGGATTAAAAGTCGTTTATGTGACTTGATTATACTTGGATGATAAGTAACAACTTGTAATGACCTCAGTTTGATTGTTTATGGGATGCTAGTACTAATATGCTTAACACTAAAAGTCGAACGAGTAAGCTTCTCTATTTGCGAGAGTCAAGACCAATGCTTAGGTAGGGAGGAGCAATAGAGCTCTAAACTATCGGCATTCTTCTAAACCGAGTAATAGTTAAGCAGAAAGGTTGAAACTGTGTGAACTGTGGAACCTTAATTCCCATAAGCAAGCGTTCATGACTCGATAGTCGAATATTTGACTACCAATCTTGACCAAACTTAACTTAGGAAGTATATGGAACACTTCATGGATCTATACCAATAAGAACCCCTGGGGAGGAGTATAGGTACTAAACGCCTCTAGCTTTCGATTACTTCTAAAAGAACCAGAGTAAAGTTAACCGAAAATTCATCAATTGGTTTTGAAGCCCTAGGATCGGTAAGTGTTTTACTTACGAATACCACTTCAAAACTATTATATGGGTTCTATGTTTTGGAAGTGAATGATGGAAACCATGTGTGATTCAGAGATCCGTTGAGGTGATGAAATCCATGCGGGAATCATTATATGATCAAGTTTTGTTGAATACTCGTGTTAAGATGCAGAACGTAGCCTCAACAAGTTTAAATGACTAAAGACAGAATATGACGCATAATCCTGGGTTCAGCTAACCCAAATAAGAGGTACAACCTCCATTATCTAGAGTATTCTTATCGATATGTTGTGCAAGGGGAGTTGATGATACTCGTTTCACGTGTTAGGGCGTGGGCTGGTTGTGTTTACCTTATGGTATATTTTATCTAGAGATATACGACGCTCGCAAGGTAGTTTCTGACCCTTGTCATAGGTGATCGGTCTTAGTATGGCTTATGAGTATACTGGGGAGGTTTCCATGGAAAATCCATTTATATGAATGTTCCTTAGCGGTATTGTTTGTATACCCCAGTATGCTGTCAAATGTAATCAATGTAACCATTTCAGCTATGTTATATTTATATTAAACACCTTAGACATTATTATGATATCGTAGGATTTTATATATAAATCTTTTGGTTATCGTAAGGTAAAAACACTTTTGTTTTTATTCGCGGCATGGTCTTACGAAATAACTTTATTTTTAAAGGTTTTATAAAAATTAAATAATTCAAATTACTTGAGTTCTCTCACACTGGTTTACCAGACTGATATGGGTGTTATTCATCTTATAATGCTCAGGTCAGCTCCGTGTATATTTCTAGGTTTCATTGATGACCATTAGAGCTCTTGGAGAGTGGAGCTGAATGATTACCTATCGTAGATTTTATTTCCGTTGTGTTATTTTGTTTATTTTTATATCAACAATTGTGAGGACGGGTTATTATAACTGCCCAAGCTGATGATAGGTTAGTTTGCTTTGATTATTGTATCTATTCAGTTTTCCTGTGTAAAAGTATCATTTTTGATATTATATGTTATCGTTCCATTATGAGATTCTAATATTGTGCTCTCTTCTTTCATGTTCTTTTCTCCTTTTCTTTTATCTTACGCTAATGTTCTGTCTTCCCGGCACTTGGGTGTTCGGCACGTGAATACCGTGGATGTATTAGTGTCAACATTCGGGGGTCAAAAATGCGTTTCGTTACACTTGATCTCGAACGATCACATTCACCTCGAATGGCACTCGAACTCAAATGATTACATTTCACCTCAAATAGGCATTCGATAGTGAATGATCACATTACGCCTCGAATAAGCACTTGATCTCGAATGATTGCATTTTGCCTCGAACATGCATTCGATCTCGAATGATCACATTACGCCTCGAACAGACATGCGATCTCATGCGATCTTCATTAGCCTGGGACGATTGCGAATTTAATTAATGATCTCGAATGACCATAATTAACGATCAGGCAAGATCATAGATTTGTTTGTAGGTCATCAACGGGTTTCAAGCACTGGACTTAAGGCAATTCAAAATATGCCTTCCCATCGCTAGGCATGTTTCGGGGGCAAATTTTATACCGCCTTTTGACCTTGCAGTACATAATAAAAGTTTGCTAAATGGCTTCTATGATCATCGAGGCAGGAAGCTCGAAGAGATGGTTATCTTGCTCGGAGATCAGTTATAAATAAGACTATGGATGATGGTCAAGTAGATTTGGATCGGGTCCCCATTATTTGTCCCAGTACAGGTGTAATCGGAATGAAGTGACACAGAAGGCCCTATGAGGCAACATTTCAAATTTCAAGTAGACTGGAGTTCGTATACTCAAATTAAGGATAAAAGAAGATGGATCAGTATCGACAGACCAGTCGTAATTTGCTTGGAGTCGACGTGGGAAAATTTGTTACCTGCTTGGAGACGGTGCATTGTTCGTTTGGAGTTGTAGGAATTTAAAGTCTTGTATCATGCTTGGTGTCCGACACATGATTTCTTGGATTCATAATGATCATTGCTTGGAGAAGAATGATTGGCACCGATCGTTCTTCGGGCTTGGAGTCAGCTTGGAGTCAGATCGATCGTTGCTTGGTGAAAAACGATCGGATTCGTTTGTTTTTCATGCTTGGAGTCAGAATTAGTTTGCTTAGAGAAAATTTTGATCTTACCCGAGTCTAACCTTGGGCCAGAATCTTCAACATCTAGTTCAAGTCAGAAGGGTGATTACTAGGGTCATGCTTCGAGTCAACCCTATAGTGGGGTTTTCAACAATCGTTTTGGCGATTTTCGAGGATGATCGATCCATAACTCAAAATTAACAAAGGCAATCAACATGAAATTTGGAGGACAACTACATTATACCATAAGGGACCCACATCATCAATCTCTGGATCTCATGATAAAGTTGGATAGATTGGTCATGATCCATATGGATCGATCCATAAAACAATTCAAATCAATGATGATCGATCAATATCTCACAAACGGTAAGTCAAAATTATACGAAATTTGGAGAGAAAGTAGCAAACATCATGGGGAACTCACTAGAACGATCGCACCCTAAAAGGAGCAAATATGGAACGATCTTCCATATTTCAATTTTTCAACTCGACTCTAAGGAAAACGTGATATCCCACAAACGGTAAGTCGAAATTATACAAAATTTGGAGAGCAAGTAGACAACATCATGGAGGACCCACAAGAACGATCGCACCCCCATTGAAGCTAGTATGGAACAATTGGCATAAATGATTTTTTGGTGTGTGATCAATACCAAATTTTGTGGGTCAGGTCATATGGTCCTGGAGGTTCTTTTGGCAAAATTTTAGCTTGATCTATACATATCTTCACTTATAAATACAGTGGACTTGACTCATTACAGGGGAATTTTTTCAGTTGGTTCTCCTTCATCACTTATTATCTCTTCCTCCATTATTTTTCTTAGGCAAAAACAACTGTACTTGTAATCCTATAGTATAAATAAAAGATTATTGAAGTGGACGTAGGCCTGAGTTTGCCAAGCCACTATAAAAATTTGATATTCATTTACTTTTCTATAATTTATTCTGTGATCTATGAATCTGTATTTCTCTATTTGGATCTAAATATTTGATATTTGTGCTTTCACATGTAACAGGGTGTTTGTGACCAAATTTGGTGCAAACATTTCCTTTGGAATTAAATCTCTGTTTGAATGTTGTTATTTGATAGTTAAATAACCGACTATCAATGGCCTATTTCAAACTATCGTTGTCAATTCGAAAAGACCAGTTAGCAGATATATGTTCGAAAACTACTTCGAACCGGCATAAGCGTTTGAATTGGAGACATCTTGAGGATGGTTTCAAAGGTGGAGTTCTTTGCTGTACAAGGGCTACTTCGTACTAATCCTGTGGATGATTCCGAAATGGATGTAATAGAAGTAGTGCCTTCAGTTTTGTACAGACCTAGGACAAACTTGTATGGATGAATGCTGGCATTGCATTTCTGCCTGAAAAGCAGTGTTAGCATTCCAAGTGGAAATTACTAGGAGGAATTTGGTAATCATTACCTCACTAGCCGCACACATGGTAAAATGATTAAAGCAGGCATGGAGTAGGGTTATGTAGGTCGCTCCCATTAGGGTATGATCATCCCTTATCTAGAGTCGATATCTATGCATGCTTCGAGGCCTATTATGGCTGTTGATCAACCAAGGGGTGATCATATTCGGTGCTATCCAGTAAGGGGTAAGGCTAGTCCCGAGTAAAAGAGGTGCAATGTGTTGTAACATCCAATATATTTTATCTAGAGGTGTACTGATTCTGTGGGTAGACCCTTACCCTTTCATAGTTGGAATTCATTTTCCAATATGAGCCTTTAGACTTGATCGTATACCTATTATGCTGGAATTTAATTAATGCAACAATTTCTTATATGATTCAGTATTTACATTAAACCCTTGACATTATTTTAATATCACTGAACTTTCTACAGAAATGTCTTGGTTATCATAAGCTACAAACTCATTCATGTTCATGTGCAATGCGGTCTTACAAGATACCTTTATTTTGAAGGGTTTTTATAGTATTAAAATCCAAATTAAGGAATGTTTCTCACACTGGTTACCCGACTGATCTGGACGTTATTTTTCTTATAATGATGGGATTAGATCGAGTATGTTTTCTTATTTAGCTTTGGATTCTTTGGAGCTTCAGGAGACGAGCTGGATGCCTCCAAGACATATTTACGTATATTTTATTTATGCTGAATTGATTGTTTATATTTATCAGCATTTGTAAGGATAGGTTTTTATAACTATCCAGGCTGATGATAGATTAGTGTACTTTGATTGAAGTATGTATATTACTAGTTTTGGTAAAGATTTTTTGTATATTATATACTATTTGTCATGATGTGAGATTCTATTTTGTCTTTTCTTTCTTTTCTCCTAACAATCTATCTTTTTGGCACTTGGATGTTTGGCACGTGAATACGGTGGATGTATTAGTGTCGACTTTTGGGGTTGAAAAGACTGGTCATTGCACGTGGTATCAAAGCCCAGGTTGAGCGAACTCCTAGGCTTTGGTGGGGTTAACTCATTTGAGATAGGGTAAACGAGACCCAAGGCCGAGTTTTAAAGTGTCAGTGTGTGTATATATAAGCGTGTATTTGTTAATCCTATAAAAATGTTTTATATTGTTTTGATTTATTGGTTGAGTGGTTTATGAATTTTTGTTGGTGCAGAAGGAACAACTGTATTGATAGGGGCTCCTAAAATCTTGAACAAAGCAAAAAAATACAATATTGTTTTGAAATTAGGTAAATGAGATAATTTTACCTAGATTATATTTTATAGATAAAAAGAATAATTTTAAGAAATTAATATAGTTATATATGATGTGTTCGGTTGTTAGAGAAAAATAATATTCGATATTATCATTTATTTTTTGATTAGCTGTGCTCAACTAATTTAAAAGCATATATTGTTTTTCTTAGATTTAAAGCATAATGTTAATAAAGTTGTTTATTATAATCTTAATAAGATAAACAATTGTGGAATAATAAAAAGTAAAGTTATATAAGTATGATTTATTATATGGGTTATGAATGAAAGAGGATTTAAACTGAGAATTTGAGAACTTAAATCCTGGTATTTTCAGAAAACAATTTCAAAGTTTTGAAGTAAATAATATTAGTATTATTTGGAAGTAATTGTGCATAGAAAATTTTATAAAAATAAATTTAATGGAAATGAGAAAGCACTGAACTAACTTCAGTCACTGGAAAATTATCACGGTGATGACTACAACATCATCGGTGTTCATTTTTTAGTTTCTAAGTGATGGATTGCTACCATAATAATTGGTTATCTAATTGTTTGGTAAAACAAATTTTATTTTAAATTCCAAAGGTATGATTTGGGATCAAAGGAGATATGTATATTATTATTATTATTATTTCAAAATAATTTGAAATAAAACCGAGTGTTTAAGTTTGAAGTTTTCAGTCAAGTTATTATATGGATGCATGTGTCTTATGCATTCGGGTATGGTTGTGCATCTCATTATATTTGTTGTTTGGTAGTTTTCATTTATTGAAATGAAATGGAATTTCCGACGATTTTGGACAGTCGGGACTTCCAAATTTGATATAGAAATTTAAGCTAAATGTTGTGAGAAATTATTAGAGAATAAATTTTTGTAAGTTATAAATTTAAAACTTAAATTTGATGAATATTCTAGTTAAGTAAAACAAATTGGATATTGTATATATACTCTTAGGATGCATAAGAGTATTATACAAAAATAAACTTAAGTTATGAAATATTAGCACACTTAAGTAACGGTTTTATGAATTGAAATCCTATTTAATGAAATTGAATGTGATTTAAAAGGAAAGGCAATTGGTATAATTAAGAAACCAATTGGAATAAATACGAAGGATGTATGTAGATCATTTAACTCGCAAAAGGATCTTTGATCCAGATTTAGGCACATGAATTCAAGGTGATTTACACCGATTCAAATAAGGATTTTTTACTCGATTCTTGACGGCGAACACTTGATATAGATTCTTGAGATGATTGTGAAGTTCTCTATATAGTATATGGCTATGCAAGGAGAACGACGGTTTCTAATCAAGGAACCAGATCGGAGTCCGCACTAGGAAGTCGAGGGAACGATACTAGTTCAAAAGTGAAATTGTGTGATCGAGCAAGCGATCAGATTTGATATTGTGTACGGATGATATATGTACATCATACAGGCTTTAATAAATTATTCGCTTTTGTCATGAGAAATGCAAGATATATTGTTGCATATTATTTGTAAGTAAGATGCAGGTTCATGGAAGCAAAGACTTGTCGATGCTTTTGGTTTGATGAGTAGAGTTGGTCACTCGACTAATAGGTACATGTTTATATATTGTTTTGATGGTTTTATGCTCCTGATATTGGAGGCCACTTGGCTTTTGTTTTCTTTTGTTGGTTTGGGCCCATAGTGGCAATTTGTAGTTTTCCAATTGAGCCATGCAAAAAGGTGCTACCGAAATTTTTCATAATTTTAAAAGACTTAGAGAATTTTACAATCCGTTTCAAGTAATTGATTTTGAAAAGTTTAAGGGTTGGAGGCATTTTTCTTACCTTTGGAATTTCAAGGATGAAATTATTTTAAGTGTAGAAGAATGTAACGGCCAAGAGTTTTGTAGGTAGATTTTTAATATTTAATTAATTTTAAATATTGAAGCAATTAGTTTTAAAGGTTTAAAACTGGAATTCAATTACAAAGATTATTTGAAATATTTGAATTTGTGAATTTAATATTTGAATAGTGATTTAAATATCGGAATTTTAAATTGAATATTAATTAAATTGGTTTAGTAGTCTTATTTAACTTCTTTTAATTAGGTAAATAATAACGGTGAATTCATTTGCAGTTTTTGAATAAATAATAAGAAAATTTATTTTTATTTTTACGCCTTAATTTCTATTAATGTATTTTTAATTAAATTATCTAATTTTTCCATATTTTTAATTTAGCAATTATTTAAATAATCTGTTTGACGATTATTCGGCAGACGATAGTGTTTTTGTGATTTTGTAGAATCAATAAACTAGGGTATATTATTATTGTTTGGGGGTAGCATCACTATTTAGAGCACGACCATATATTTGTTTTGTCGTTCGCGGTCCGTATGCAAAAAAAATCTATGCGGCGAGATGCCGAAATATTCAATATAAACTTAGAAAACACTTAGCTTACTCAACACCTTTCTTTCTTTTCCTCAAGTACCATTCCATTCATTTGCGTTTGTAAACAGAGAAAATAGATCCACTTCCTTCAAAGGTTCAAAAACAAATAAAATAATTATAAAAATAAAATAAAAACTTGGATCTTTGAGCTTATAGGGTTGAGATCTTCATAGGGATGGGTTTATAGAGGGTAATTAAGGAGCTCGACAGTGAATGAACATGAGGGGTTGAACCAAGGTTAAGGTTTTCTCAATCTATGGTTGATGTTAGGTGATATGGAGGCTAGATTTGAGTTCGGGAGGTCGAGGATCAGCGTTGGCCAGGATTTGGTGGCGCCACGGTGAAGTGATGGGAAACACGACATCTGTGGGGTCACTCGTGGCTGTCAGGCCACGATGGAGGGTGGGGCATGGCCGTAACATGGAGGGGCCAGGGTAGGGGAGCTCGAGGAGAGGAAGACAATGGCGGAGGCGGCACGTCGTTTAACGGGCCGTGGAGGGAGATTAAGTGGAGTGAATGATCGGTAGTAGATGGGTTTGGTCATCAGGAAGTAGGCAGGAGATTTAAGTGAGGAATAAGGGTTTAAGTTTGCTAATTGGGTAATTAAGGTTATTCTTATAATTAATGATTTAAATTTATTTTATTTAAAATAGGTAACTTATGTATTGAATAGTTTTCTCGTACAAGGTCCAAATCGAATGCGGTCAATTGCATTGCACTCGTGGGATCATTAGTTACACGATGAAATATATTTGGTTGAATTCAATGGAAGTGAAAATTTAGTCTAAAATAGAACAACGTTTGATTTTATTTCAAACCAAGTAGAATTTCGGTGACAATTGGAATTTCGGTGAGTTAACTTACCTCTTTGGATAAATCAATATATCATATAATAGATAAAATTTTAAGGATGATTTCAAAGACGGAGTTCTTTGATGTACAAGGGCTCTTGCTACTAATTCCGAGGGTGATTGCAATATGGATGTAATAGAAGTAGTGCCTTCGGTTTTGTTCAGACCCAGAACAAAATTGCATGGATGAATGTTGGCATTGCATTTCTTCCTGAAGGGCAATGTTAACATTCCAAGTGGAAATTGCTAGGAGGAATCAGGTAATCGTTACCACACAAGCCTCACACCCGGTAAAATGATTAAAACAAGGATGTGTAGCAGGGCTATTTGGGTCACTTCCATTAGGGCATGATCATCCCTTCTCTAGAGTTGATATCTATGTATGCTTCGGGGCCTATTATGGTTGTTGATCAACCAAGGGGTGATCATATTCAGCACTATCCAGTAAGGAGTAGGGCCTGTTCTGAGTAGCAAAAGTGCAATGTGTTGTAGCCTCCAGTACATTTTATCTAAAGATGTATTAAATCGGTGGGTAGACTCTTACCCTTTCATAGTAGAAATCCATTTTCCTATACGAGCCTTTGGTCTTGATTGTAAACCTATTATACTGGAATTTAACTAATGTAATAGTTTTGGCTATGATTCAGTATTTACTTTAAACCCTAGAAATTATTATATTATCAATGGATTTTCTGTAGAAATGTTTTGGTTATTGTAAGGTAAAAACCTGTCTGTGTTTATGTGTGTTGTGGTCATATGAGATCCCTTTATTTAAAGGATTTTTAACGTTAAAATCCAAATTGAGGTGTGTTTCTCATGTTGGTTTACCAGACTTATCCGGCTGTTATTTTTCATTTAATGCTCGGGTTAGACCAAGCATATTTTCAGATTTAGCTTTGGATGCTTTGGAGCTTCAGGAGACGAGTTGGATGCCTGCAAGAGTATTTACATATATTTTATTTCCACTGCATTGGTTGTCAATATTTATCAACATTTCTGAGAATAAGTTGTAATTGTCCAGGCTGATGATAGATTAGCGTACTCTGATTGATATATGTATACTACGGTTTTCTTTTGATAAAGATCTGTTGTATATTATATATTACTCATCACAATGTGAGATTCTATTCTGTCTTTACTTTCTTTTTTCCCAACAATCTGTCTTTCTGGCACTTGGATGTTCGGCACATGAACACCATTGATGTATTAGTATCGAATTTTGAGGGTTGAAAAGGCGGGTCATTATAGCCCTTCTTCTGATTCTCTTATCGTATGCTACTATTTAAATAGATTCAATTCAACAACTTTCTATTCTTTGCATACTATAAATTTTGTGAATATATTCAAAGTGTTGGATTTTTCAAATTTTTTTGACAGAGCCTCCTTTATATGGAAAGCATTTCAAAAAATCAAAACAAAATATAACTGCATGATATGCATCTCCGAAGAGGCATCCGAACACGAGGCATCGCGACACACGAAGAAACAAAATAATACCATAACATATATCGATATACCATAAAAACGTACCTTTTAATTAGCATTTTAAGCAAGTTACCTAACTCTTAATAGAGCTAAAGCAAGCCTATTTCGCCATTAAGTGCCAATAAGCTCCAATGTACCTATCTTTATTCTCCAATACAAATATTAGTAACATATAAAAAATTAAAAAAAGTAACATTCATTAAATGTAAATATTACATCACATTTCTATTCGAACCACTTTCTATCCAAATTTTACGGATCAAAATGACTAAATTAAGCCATGATTTTAAAGAATGAATTATTACATAGCGAGTTAACTTTCTAAAACAACTTTCGGGTTGCAAAAATGTCAAGTAGAACATCAGTTGTGTGAGTTTCTCTTCAAGTATTAAATTCATATTTTTAAAGACATACACAAGCCCACTTATGAATGCACGATTTTAGCCATGAAACATCAAAATTTTGTGAACAATTAAAATAATAGCTGTTTCTTATACTCTTAGCTTTTCGGGATGGACAAAATCGTCGAAATCGGATAAACAGTTTGAAAGTTATGAGCAAATTAGTTCATCTCTGTTTTATAAAATTTTCCATTTAAAACAATGACATACCTTCCTTTTAATTCACGTTTTAATATTAACAAACTCTAAAATTTCAAAAAGCGACTAACATGAAAATTATACTGTATTAACGTATCTTCCAAATAAAAGAAGATTCTCTAAAATTCATTCACAAAATCATAAGTTGTAGCAATAAAAGTAGAACAAATTGAAGTGGTCATTTATAAATTTCATTTCCTAGCTAAAGACATAACTAATTTTTTTTCCAACTCTTTTACTTTATCTCATCATTTTTTCCAATTGTTGCTTCATTATTGAAAAGCTTACCTTTTTCAAATTTTATTTCAAAATTACTTATCTAAGATATCTCCTTTATTTTTCAAAAGATAAAATTAAATTCAAATTATCAATAGCATGACATATGCTATATACTTTCTCTAGTGATGTGCACATACCTGAAGCAAAAGATTATTGAAACATATGATTTGCAATAGAAATAACAATAACCTCATTTATTCAATCACGATTCACTTTATATTATTATTATTTTTCCTTCAAAATGTAGCATTCTTTTCGAAACCTTTTCTCTTTTCAATACATTATATTCTATTTCAAAATGCTGCGTTTCTTCCAAAATATTGCTTTCTTTTTAAAGATTGTGTCGAGATATCTCGTTCTAGTGTTTAGAAATCCCTATCGATAATGTTAACTAGGCGCATTGACCAGAATTCTTAAAGCATTCGATGGAAAAATTAACACCAAAAATAAGTTTTTATTATTTTTAAAGAAAAACTTTTTTTCTTATTTGTGATGCTCAATCCTCTTTGTAGATTTGTCATTAAGTGTGAGTGTATTATCTTCCACTATTTGCTGGTGTTTAGGTTGCACTATCCTTGGAAACTTCCATTGAACGAGAATGTATTGGTTATAAGGGTCCATCCATATTTGTTAAAAGATGACAATATAACCATGAATCTAGTTCCACCAGGTTTGTTAAACGATTTGGTTGACAAATGTTTGAATATGCTTCTACATAGCATCTAAGTTTAAGGAATTTGAATTGTATTGATTAAGGTTCATATATGAATAACACATTGCTTTCGCTCTTCTGTCTATTTTCACTTGGTTACATCTTTATAATCTGTAGTGATAGTGAAAACTCCAGATGTTCATCATATATGTTTCTCTATAGCACCACTAAAATTGCAGAACATATTCCTTAGATCTGGTAGTGTTTATTTTATGCATTATCTCCATTAAGGCATGTGAATGTTTAGATTCATGGTATAGGAAAAGAAATTCAATGGACAAGTAACTTTTAAAGCTTTTTTCTTATAGATAACATTTTTACCCTCTCAAATCTATTTTTCCCATAAAATTATATACTCATTCAATGTGGCTGCAAGTGATTTCTATCATCATTCACATGCTATCTATACAAAATTTTATTTGCCTACACTTGAAACAAATATCCCTTATCCATGACTTGATAACTTACTAAAAATTGCAAGTAGTGTTTATTATATATATATAAACGTAGGTAACATACTTGGGTGATTTATTGTTCCACCCTACAGTCATTAATTTGAGCACTAAATAGTATTATCCTTTTAGATAAGCATGAAAATAGTGACTCTTAATATGTAAGTCATTGATTATCTATTTACAGTAACGTTGGTCAGAGTAAAATCTGTACATCGACATAAAATTACAAAATATATTTGTTTTGAATGATTAAACTGATAGAATAGATTGTGTTAATAATAATATATAGTATAAAAATAATAAGTATGTCGCTAGATAATTACCTAGTAATCATCATATATTCCTTAAATATAGGGTAACTACCCATTACACCCAAGAGGATAAGGACTCTACGTCATATCTAAAGTCTTGACTCATGTCCCCTATATATGACATATTTTTCTAAACTTGCTCTGATACTATGTTGTAACACCCCCACCTCTATACTTATACTGTCCAAAAGTATTACTAGGAAATACCATCTTATATTATGGAAAATGAGGCTTTATGGAGTACACACATAAGTATTCTGTTGGACTAACATTGGTACATATTTAAATATCGAACATAACTTACCGGCAAATATATGTAGTATCAACAAAAAGCAATAAACACATGTGCCTCCAAGATAGAATAATACATAATATACAGAAAATAACAGAGATCACAGAGTCAATTGCAACGATATTATATAATATACAATATACAAAATATATTCAATATACATCACATCGAAATACACCTAAGAATCTATACAATACAGGATGATAGTCTATAGTGCTGAATATCTAATCTCCTCTATGCCCAAAAGACAAGCTGGTCTTGTAGTCCCTGTATCTAAAATATCTCGGACTGACCCAAGTATTATATAAATAATAAACAGGTCAGACTATATCTAAATCTAAGGTCATTAAACATATAGATCATAGTATATGCTGGGTATAAATAATTATAATAATGTCATCTCAACAATACCAAATATCATATTCTCAGAACACCACAAAACCCAGTATAAAGATGTCATCACCAATATAAAACTCATCAAATCAGAAACCATAAAATAACCTCAAATGGGTGAACTATCCATGCCCTAAAAGCATCATCAAAACCCAGAAAACATCTATAAATGAGATATCACCATGTATAATCAGGATAGCACATAATTAGCCCAAATATATCACTCAATCTCAATAAAATTATTCACAACATCAGTTTAAACAATCATCCATAAGTCAAAACAAAGAAATGGCGACAAATGCCAAAGGAAGATATAATTAGCAACACACGCTTATGAAAATATTGTTGGTGTCTATAAAGTATAAGTGACGACACATGTCTATGAAGACAACTGGCAACGCAAGCCAATGGATAGTAGTTGGCGATATACACTGAAGAATGATAATAGGCGACACACGCCAAAAGGGATGCAAGGATTGATTATAAATGAGACACGGTCTCTGCTATAATCACAACTTATCATCTCCAGTAGGAGAATAATTACTTGTCTATATCACAATACACCAGAACAAGACGGGAGACTAATGGACACACCTGCTCCAGGAGACTAAACACGTAACTGGCGAACACGACTCACATGCCCATCCAGCATGGCTCCTACAGTCTTGGTTACCTCGACGAACATTATGACTCATTATCCATCGCATGTCATAAACATGCTGCTGGAATACACTTTGCGTTGGTTATGGCCCTACATGTGCCTCCTAATTGGTAACAGACTGCTGGCCTAGGTGGCACAAAAAGTTATACGTCGCCGACACATAGTTGTACTATCGACAACACATGGTTCTATATGTCATCGACATACAACTATAGATATTGTCATCACACGACTAGAACATTGCCAACACATGGCTTTGGGGTGTCACAGATCTGAGGCGCGACCACCATGATTAGGCTACTAGAATGGATACTAGCCAGTCTGGTTCAGTCTCGAAACATAAAGGGACTTAGACCATGATAGAATACTGTAAATATATATAATAGCCGACACACAGCTATATACACATATTAATACATGGCACTACACATATGCTAACACACTGCTAAATACATATACCAACACACGGCTTTATATATTGCCAACACACGCTTGATATAATCGTCGACACACAGCTTTATATAAGTCAACACATAACAATAATATATTCACCGCAGCGAATATCACTTTTTGTATCCCTATATTGAGTGTCATGCACGAGCAAAAGATAACCAAATAAATATCACCATGACATCACATACCACCACATGTTACTAGTCTGTTTATTTAGTTTTCACACATAACACTCGCCCTTCAATATTCTATATAACGATTCCAAAGAAATACCATAAAAGTGTTACCGAAAGTCCCATACCAGTTAGGATCACTAATCCATTTATTCTAGTTTCTTGTCACATAGAATAAAACAGCATAAAAACTCATAGAAGGACGTCGTCACCATATTAATCAAAGTCATCAATTAAATCCATCTCAATGTCCAATCATTCATATAATTCAATTCAATGTACAAGGAAATAATGCATATAAAAGTAATATAAAAATAGATTATCCAAAAAATAAATATAACAACAATCTAATCAATATTTAGTAATAAATCATTTACAACTAATAATCTTATATAACAAAATAAATATTTAGAAATAAATACTAAATATATATTACAGAATTAACTAGACATTTAAATAATTCAAAAATATAATATATTCTTCACAATAAATACTAATTACACAACCTTAAATAATAATTTAATCTTCATCAAAAACATTAGAAAATCCATTCCTTTCTTTAACAACCCAAAAAATATATTATGCTAAACAACTATTTCATTACTTTCAATAATTAAATACTATTTTTAAATAATTTTATAACATCCAAATCAATTTTTTATACTCCAAATATATATATATATATATTTATATATATATATATATATTTATATATATATATATATATATTTCAAAACTTTATATTCAATATTTCATAAAATATACTTTAAAATAAATTTGTAAATCTCCAAAATAATTTTTTCTATTTTAAACCATAATTTATAAACCAAAACCTTCACTATATTCAAAGTCTCTAATAGCTCATTTCATTTATTCCTTTAAATTCATTCCATAATCTTCTATAAAAAATACTATTTTAAAATATATTTACAAGTTACAAAATAAATTATATTTATTTCAACCATAAATTATAATTCAAAACCTTCACTTTATACTCTAACATTTTGAAATATCTTCCATTTTCAAAACAACTTTTATATCCAAAATAATTACCAAAAAATCTTTATATTTTACCAACCAATTTTATTTATTTATAAATATACTTCAATTCAATTTTCAAATATAAAAAATAATTTATCGAAGCTTTCAAAAATATTTTGAAACTAGGAAATCAATTGAACGTCCAAAAATATGAATTATGGAGCAAAATCCTCTAAAATCAACAACAATCACCAATATAAATTTTATTGTGTGTCAAATCGAATTCCATCGAATTTCGACCATCGATAAACTGTACACACAATATAACTAAATTCCAAGCATTAAAATGCAATTGGACAACATTTCCTTTGCATTGCGAACATCCGACAAACACAAACTCCATTATTGAACATCAACAGCATCCAATATCACTATAATCATTTCATCCAAACAATTCAATCAATTTTACCAATCGATTCAACTAAGTAATGTGATATAATCAAGATAGATCGATATATAAATATATGATGTAAAAGAAAAAGATATAGTTGTGAGTAAGGGAAACTCACCGATTGAAAGAATGGAAAATAATATATATAATACACTTAGCTTATAAGATTTATCGCTGCCTCACATCATACCTGGAATCATGCCCCTCCCTGATACAGCCAAGCTCGGGTTGCACCACTTCAACCAGTCATCATCAACCTCTCAAATGCATGCACGCAACACCATACAGCTTCAGTCATCTCATATAACCCTAATACCACCAGTAATCGCATTGCCTGAATGTCACCAAGCAAGAATCGCCATCACAACTCCCTATCATTGATCCAATCACAACCACACAATCAATCCCGCAACCTGGCATCGTCTTTCACACCTCAAGTCGATCAGCTCCTCCATAGCATTGCTCCACCCCTTTGCCTATTGTCGATTACTCCTTGGTCGCGAATCGATGACATGCTATTTTATACGAAATCAAGAATTTGAATTTTGGGTTTAGGTTAAACCGGCTAGGGGAGTTTCAAGTGTTAGTTTGCATGGGGAGACCAGAGCCTAGAAAATGGGAGAATGGGTTGGGGTTAATGGGGTTGGGCCTTTATGGGTTTTGCGCATTTATTGAATAAATTAATTTTTCTTTTTTTCCTTTTCTTTTCACAATTCCTTTTAATTTATTTGTAAATAAATTTCAATTTGATTTAAATTAATTTACACTTCATTATACTGAATATATTTCGATAACTGGTCAATATTATATAATTTAATGCCCTCTTATAAAATTTTCACTATTCCGAACATATTAAACTTATTTCCAGTTCAAAATATTTCGTATTCAATTAAAATAATTTATTCAATAGATCAATCGAAAAGAATATACCAATTCAATTCAATTTATTATGACAACTTATATTGAATATGATTTAATTAACCAAAAATTTAATTTCAAAATATATATTATCAAATATTGAATTCGAACAATTTTATTTTAATTGAATTTATTTATTTACATGTTGTAGAAAGCAGGGTTGTTACATAACCCCTCTTAACCATGCTTTAGCCTAATCTCACCTTTTGCACATTGCAAACTTTGGCCTTACCTACACATGGAACAACAAAAGCCACTCAGGAGCAATGATACTGTATAAGCAAAATCATGCCTTTGCAAATCCTGCTTCAATCTCTCTCTAGCCTAACCTCTACTCCCAAAATTTGTTGCCTTCCATATCTCATCACTATCCTCTTTTGATTTCATCAGGGGAAGAAAAAAAAATTAAAATAAGTATCTTTTAAATTCTTTAATCCTTGGCTTAAGCACTGTGATTTCAACTCTTCACCGTTGCAGGTTTCAAAGTCTCCTAAGCAGGGAAACCCCATCAACCCTCTTCTCAACAAACTAAAGCTCCTTAAATCATCCCTGAAGTTTTGGTCTGCAACAGATTTTGGTACTTGCAGCAAAATCCCATCAGGCTATAGGCAACAACTTGCACAAGTTCAATATGACCTATGCAGGCCCTTTAAACTTATCACTTTCTAATCTAGAACACCAACTATGTCTAATTTGTAGTAGGCTCTTGAAGAAGAGGCTTTAATGGCTAAGCAAAAAGCCAAAATTAAATATGATAGGGAAGCAAACAGAAATACCAAGTACTACCACAATTCACTCAAAGTTAAAATGGAAAAGAAAAGAATTCATATGATTGAAGATATCTATGGTATTATTCAGTCCTCTCCTGAATCCATTAACATAACATTTATCAACTATTTTACCCCCATTCTAGCTATGACTACTCCACACCAACCAGACACATCTACCTTGTTTTACTCTAACCTCCAATGTATATCTAATAATCAGACCAATAACCTAATTTCCCTTATTACTGTTGATGAAATTAAGGATGCATTTTTCTCTCTAAACTCAACAATCTATGATGGCTCGGATGGAAATAATGCAACTAAATTTGTGCAAACTATTGGCACTGACATCATCTTTGTAACTCAATATTTCTTCAAGACAGGAAAACTAACCTTTGGTCTAAATGCAACAACCATATCACTAATACCAAAGAATGAGAATCCTACCAATATTGCTAACTTTCATCCTATTTCATGTTGCAACATTCTGTACAAATGTATATCAAAGGTTCTAGCATTAGATTACAAAACACATTACCCTAAAAAATCTCTAATAACCAAACAAATTTCATCTCCTATGCTCTATTTGAGACAATATCTTACTAACATGAGTACTTTATAAGGGCTATGACATGACAACAATCTCACCTAGATGTATGCCTCAAACTTGACATAAGGAAGGCCTTTGACTTGGTAGCTTGGAGTTCTATCATTTCCATCATGTTGAGGATGAATTTTCCAAAGCCTTTCCTAGCTTGGATCTATTCTTGTATATCCTTTCCTCATTTCTCAATTACTATTAATGGTAGTCTTCATCTTTCTTCAAATGACACAAGGATAAGGCATGGTGACTATGTTTAAACCTATCTTTTCATCATAGTTATAGAGGTACTTTGTAACATCCTTAATTTCAGATAACATTATTCAGAAGATTTAATTAGATAAATTAAATAGAATAATGATGATAAGGGGATTGAGATTTGAATAAATTATACGATTGGCCGTGCTAATAATAATATTTAATGGGCTTAAATTGGTTTATAGGTTAATCAGATTACACATGGGCATATTAGTAAAATAGCCTCTTTATTTTACATGGCTATACATTTCTCACTATTGTCCATTCACATTCATTTTTCTCAAATCAAAAATAAAACGCAAAAACCCTAAGATAGCCAGCCATTAACAAGGAGGAAAAGAGGAATTTCAATCTAAAGCTAAAGATCAAAAGCTAGGGAGGATTAATCAACAACAAATCTCAAATTCCGTATCAAGTTTAAGGTGAATAATAATTCATTCCATCTATTTTTGGTTTTATAATCACATGATTTCGAATTTGAGTATTAATTATGTTTCCAAGATATATTGGATGATGATATGCTTAATTTATGAATTGTTTGATTTAAACAATTTATTTTTACACGAAATTCATACGGTTTAAGGAGCAAAACAATGGGTTATTGATTTTAAAATGCCATGTAAAATTTATATGTTAAGTAAAACATGATTTTGAAGATGGGTTTTAATTTTCAGAATTTTCCAAGTTATGGAAATTTTATTATGAATTTTTGATGATAAATATTATGTAATTGGGTTTAAAATTTATTTTGAATATTTTAGGAAGAAATTGGGTCTAATTTTTAATATGTTTGCTTACATGATGAAATCGAATTTCTGTGATTTTTGGGGATTTTTCTCAATTGATTTACTAAGGAAAGTAAATTGTTTTAAAAGAAGGACTTTTCTATAATAATTGGTTTTGGTAGATGGAAGGGCTTAAACGTTACATTTTTATGGTTTAAATCTGATATAAGTGAGGCAATTTTAAATGTAAAGTATTTGAAAAGTTTTATGGCATCAAATCAATTGTTTACAAATAGGCAAGTTAATATAAAACAATTACTAAAAGAAGCAACATTTCAGCCTTTAATTCAGAAAAAGGTGTTCCGCCTCAATTAATAGTTTCGATCCCAATGATTCCGCCCCATCCTAGTCAAAACCGACTTAGTCAAAACCATCATAGTCGAAACTAATACACAAGATATCACTTAGTGGTACGCAGTGGATTGGAAGGTAGGTGGAAGCCTTGGTGTCGAAAGGTAAGCTTCCGATGCGGTCGAAACCCTGCTTTGATTTCAAAAGTTAAAGTCTTGCTTGTACTTAAAGCTTTCGACATAGTAGAAACACATGCTTTCGAAAGGGGTTTTATAAATAGCTTCCGAATAAGGTTGTCACATTATGTTACAATATTAGCTTTCGAAGAGGTGCCTTTTTCTTTAAATAAAAGCTTTCGAATAGGGTTGGTTCCGACCTGGTCGAAACCTAGCCGCTAATTTCCTTTTGAGGTATTGAATTCATCAATAGCCTCCGAAAGGTAATCTTTGCTTTTACCTAAGTTAAGCCGCTTCCTAATTGATTTCGAAATGGGAGGGGGTGAGGGTTTCGAAGATGATGGAGTCGAAAGGGGGTTTCGATTCTGTCCTTCGAAGTTTTAATTTTTAAAAGTCTTTGCTTTCGACTATATGGTCTCGACACCATCACTTTTTCCCAAATTAATTTTGTAGTGACCCATATTTTTCGATGATTAAAAATATTAATTTTAATAAGATTTTGGGATTTAATATTAGAGATTTTTTTTTGATTTATTTATAAGAAAAATAATTAGAATTTGATTTAATAATGTTGTTTGAATGTTGTTGACAACTATTTTAAGGCAACCTCAATCAATTGAAATAATTGTAAAGTTAATTTGGTTATAATTGTAAATAAGGAATAAATTAAATGTTGGATTTAATATTGAAATTGTATGTTATAAATTAGAATAGGTTTATTAAGGAATATGAAATCGGTTAATTAGTATGTGAATTTATTAGCTTAGTTTGTAAACAATAAATATAGAAATGTGTTTGAATTATTAATGTGTAATAATTGTTTAATTATCATTTCATTATTTAATCCGTTGAAATTTAATTTGGAATCAATATGAATTAATGTAATTTAATATTACAGTTAATTTGAAATAAGATGATAACTGAAGAATATGAATGTAATAAAATGTAAACTAATGTTAATCATATTCATAAGGTAATAGTTGATTCAATATAAGAGTGTAAATCGAAATAAAAGAATTTATAGGGAATTAAAATATAATTAACTGGAAATTTATTACAGTTGCAATTGAACGTTGTAATTAGTGTAATATTTAATATAGGACTTGACATGGAAAATTTATTTTAAAAGATTACAAATTCATGGTTAATTAAGAATGATAAGATTGTTAATTTTTAAAAATTGAATTTGGAAGTGATTAAATTTATTTAACAATAATTTACCTAATTAACGTGAAATTTAGCCATTTTGGCCGCTGTCTCGGATTTCGACGAAACCAGTTTCATCGGATCCGTAATAGTGAATTATTGTAGGATTTCAAGTTTGAAGCGATCGGACTTGTCGTTTGATCGTGCGGGCTCGAAACGCGTAGAAATCAATTTAATGAATTCATTTAAAATAAGCTTATTTTAAAAGCTAACTTTTGTATACAATGGAATTTGGGTTTGAAACCAGCTCCATTGAGTTTAAAAATATCGAAAACCTATATTTAATATATGGGATGACCCACTTTCATTTCGAAAAGGGAACGAGCTTTTTGGGTCGCGTTATCGTTTCGAACCAATTCAATCTGTACCATTCGTTCTTGTCCATCTATCTATATAAATAGATTTTGTTTCTCTAACCCTAGCAACCTTTCATTTTATTTTTGTACGTACCTTACTTCTCATATGTTCCTCCTTCTCAAACGTCCGAACATCAACCCTAATTCCCAAATTCATTTTCAAATCAAAATCAAATCGAAAAATTTAAACTCCTCAACTATGGCATATTATATATCATTGGAAAGCTCTCGATGATCAAAACCTACTGCTACAATTCATTTTTCGATTCGAGCCATGGTTTAGCTAGGAATCATCGATTTATCCTCGACCGTTGACGTTTTCGATTTCAACAGTGGATCGTCGATTTTATGACAATTATAAGGTATAGGCTTGTAGAGGTCATCGAGCAGAGTGCATCCATGGTGTTAGTTCATCGCAATAGTGCTCAGAATCGCCAAAAATGCCAAGAAAAGTGGCACTGGCGCTGGCGTTTTCAGGGGAGGCGGCGGTCGCGAGGCCTGGTGGGGATGCGGCCTGAGGCGCGTGGCTCTATGGCGAAGTCAGATCTACAGGCGGAGGTGTCTAGGCGCGGCGGCGACGAAGTTGAAGGGTGGCAGTTGCATGCATGAAGGGGAGGGGGTTGTACTCGTACGCGATTAGGGTTTTTGCTGAGGTAATGAAATTACGAATTTACCCTTCAACTTTATTTTAATTTAAATTGAATTTTCAATCTTCTAGCGCTAATCACTTTTGCATA
Organism: Allium fistulosum; assembly: GCA_030737815.1. Taxonomy (NCBI): domain Eukaryota; kingdom Viridiplantae; phylum Streptophyta; class Magnoliopsida; order Asparagales; family Amaryllidaceae; genus Allium; species Allium fistulosum. Next base: position 1,281,837,868 of record CM060903.1, on the reverse strand, counting down.
CGAACTCGGTTTTGGATGCGTTTTCTTCCATTGCGATCGTATCAGAATTCCAAACAATATTAAACTGGTTTTGTTACATTCTAAGATTATTGGAATTTTGGGCCTAATTTGGATTTTAAATCGACTAAAATCAAGGGTGAGTGATTTAACCCACTCACGAATAATAAAGTGTCTTATGTTAGTTAAATTAAATTTATGATGTGATTAGAAATTTATTGATTGCCGTTTGGTATTTTAAATTATCATTTAAATTTAATTTGAATTTATATTGAAGTAAATTGCCATTTAATTTAATTTAATATTGAATTTAAATTGTTAATTAAATGGCTGATAATGTCAACCAATTAATTGTTGTGATTTATTGGCTGATTTGAATGATGATTGTGATGGATGCTTAATTGTTGACATTTTGGATGATTCGATGTTATGTTTATTTTATATGTTGTTACCACTGTAAGTTTCCTTAGTTATTGTTAGGAAAATCACTATGGGTTGAAATGATATATACCCGAATGATCTTATAGATTAGGGAAAAATCGTTATGGGTTGAAATGATAAACTCGAGCGATTTTATGGATTTTGAATTTTACTCGAGATTGCGGGTTGAAATGATATATACTCGTAAATCTAAATTTTGCGGCTTGAAATGATATATATATATGTATCACTTGACCATAGGGTAGAAAATTATATACGGACACTGGATTGGTTAAATTAAATGATTTTAAAACCTTAATTTTGAATCCAACTAAATGATATTACGAAATAAAATTAGATTTATATGAACTAAATTATTTTTAAAATCCAAGCTTTTAAAATATTGAAACTAATTTTTTTTAAATGAATTGTTTAAAGAATTTAAATTTTAATATCAAAATTGAAATCTTAAAGTTGGATTTGAAATATAAATGAAATTTATCAAAATTGAGTTATTGTAAATGTTTGAATATTTAAGCTTAGAAACTTATTGAATTAGAAGTGGTTTAAATTTGTAGTTACAACATGGATTTGAAATCGATATAAATTGAAATGGTTTTTAATGAGAATTTGAATTGAAAACTTTAGCCTTTTGAATTGAAATCGTTGGACTGAGATTGATTTAAATTGAGTTTTTGGACCTAAAGTTGATTTGAATTGATTTGTGAAATTGGAAGAAACAATTCTAATTTAAAACTATTTTCGATATAAACTCTTTAATATACAAACTTTTTAACATATAAACTATTTTCTCATGTAAACCATTTTAAATATTAATAAATTTTAATATATTAACTATTTCTAATATATAACCTATTTTAACATATATACTATTTCTAATATATAAACTCTTTTAATCTATAACCTATTTTTAAAATATAAACTATTTTAATATATATTATTTTAAATTTATAAACAACTTTTAATATATATATATATATTAATATCTATACTATTTTAATGTATAACTATTCCAATTTATAAACTACTTTCAGTATTCAAAGTGTTTAAAGTTGGAATTGTTATGATTTAGATTTAATTGATTTAAATGCAAATATTTTGATATAATGGTTTAACCTATTTTGTGGTTATGATTTTGAAAATGAATATGATTTAAAGCGAATAATGATTTTGAAAGTGAATAGCAATTTCGAAAGTGAATAACGATTTCAGAAGTGAATAATGATTTCGAAAGTGAATATGATTTCGAAAGTGATATGATTTTGAAGTGAATATGATATTTTGATATCAATTATGAATAGGTTTTTGGAATGAAAAAGAACCAACCGCTATGAAATAAGCGTTTGGCTGTTAAAGAGACCGGGATCAGATATTGTCATACTCTCTGCCAATAATGAAAACACTTCAACAACTGTGCACGTGGTGGAGAATCTAAAACGAAGTAGGATGGTTTGGCTATTGCTACTATATGAGGTATGAATGCAGCACTGACCCCCTTGGGTCAGCTTGATATGACTAAAACAGGAGCCACACCGGGCCAAGTAAGGTCGCTCCTCCGATCGGCAATATTTCTTCGATACCATATCTGTTACTTTGTGATTTGATTTAGTGGCCACCCTTGATTTGATTATGGGAAAGTGTCTCGAGGTGCGCGGTAGTAGCTGCTATGTGTTACCACCAGTCCAGATCTGCAAAACAGTAGTATCCTACCCTAGGCATTGCCTCGCATGCCTTGTCATATGCCTTATCGAGCCTACTACGATTTTGGTTTGTGTAATACACTCTGGAGTGCCCTTTGATAGCCCTTCAGATCACAGAGGAATTACGGTACTGTATAGACTATGACATTTATAAAAATGTGTTAAGGGGATATGGCAAACACCTTAACACTATTTTAATACTTTACTTTACTGTAGACATATTATAATAGCGTATTGTACTATATATCTAGATAGTTTAACGTATCGTTAGGAGATGGAATCCCGAACATCACTTAAGTTATTGCACGCACATTAGACACTGGATAGGAGATGTAAAATTCCGTAAACATCTTTGAAGCCGTTAAACTCATATTTACCTATTTTGATTTAACTTACATAAGATCTTTTAGTTCTGACTCGAGTGTTTTGTCTTTTCATTATGCTCGGGTAACCTTGAGTATTTCAGCACATTGAAGTCTATCTTTCTGGAGGACGAAGACGAATATTTAGTATATTATTACTATTTATTATATTTATTCCACTATATCATGTTATTCCGCAGCATTATTTATTTATTCTTTCTGTATATATAACTCTGATTTGTATTGTAAAAGTATAATCAAATGTTATTTGTAAAACAGCTTCATGAACTGATTATTTGATTATTATGTTTTGTAATTCCGCTATGAGATTCTGTGTTTTATTTTTCCTTCTTTTCTAATTTTTTTATATACCCCAAAAACAATCCTCCCTTTTGAATGGATTGAGTTAACATGTGTGGTTTATTGTCGACTTAAACCGTCCAAAAAGGTGGGTCGTTACAAATTTTAGTTAGTTTCGAAAGATATACTTTTGTACATAACCATTTTGACCAAATGATGTTTTTAAAGAGTAAACCCAATGCTTTTGAAAGAGTACTCTATTTGTTTTGAAGCTATGTTTTAAAGAATGCTTTCTTAATATCATCGAAAGGTATCATTGGTTTCGAAAGGTACATACTTAGAGTTTTGAAAAGAGGTTTTCTATGCTTTCGAAGGAGGTCATCCAGTGGTTTCAAAGGTGATGTTTTAAAGTTTCAAAACAAATAACCCATTCTCATTTTTAAAGGAAAAACCATGGCATAAATAAAGACATTGAAAGTATTATTCATATTGTTATTAACCCATAACTGTATTTTGGGGAAAGGGCAAAATAACCAGTTAGGTTGACCCAGTAGTGAATATCACTTAACGGATGTTAAAATCTTAATTAAAGATATTGGCAGGGGCCAATAGGTTTACAGTAAGCCTATGAAAACTGTATGATATTGGCAGGGGCCAATAGGTTCATAGTCAACCCATGAAAACTATGATTTGATACTGGCAGAGGCCAATAGGTTTGTAATTAGCCTATGAAAACTATATCCGAATTAAGATATTGACAGTCGGTCAATAGGTTCCTGGTTAGCCCATGAAACTAGGATAAGAGATAAGAGGTTGGAGTTACCAATAGGTTCTTAGTGATCCCATGAAAATTATGATATTGAACAGATAGTCCATAAACATTTAATAGGTTAATAGTAATCCTAGAAACTATAATTAAGACAGATAGTAAGAATGAATGGGGATGGGTAATCCAAATTTGATTTACTTATTTTGCATATCATCATAGAGTTTTTTTGAAATACCATGCTTTAATCATTATGGATGCAGGAGCACAATTTATGGTTTTATAAATGTTTGAGGATACTAGTGAGGGGAAAACCCGTTCTATTAAGTTGCGTGGTCTCACTAGATATCTAAATGGTTTGAGATGGTACATTATTATTCATACCAAGCTTTATGTCCGACTCGAAGTTTTTGTCTTCCCCTTAAACTCTCGGGTACTCAATTGATTTTGAGTAGGTTGAGAGTTAAGGTTTCCAAGTGTTCTTTTAGACGAATAAAGCTTCCGAGGACGTGCAGGAGGCAAGCTTGTTATTAGAGTTCTTTTATTTCCGCCGTGTGTTTTGTTTGTGAAGGAAAATTGTTTTTTGCCTATCTATAAACTCTGGTCTACCAAGGGGGCATCTTCATATATTGCTCTTGGCGTATTTTATAATAATTATATGTTATCTAAATGTGGTCTGCGATTTGGGATTATGTAATTGTAACAACCCTGTATTTTTTAATTACTTTAATTTAATTTCCCGATTGAAAAACTTTATTTTATTTATTTAAATTAGATAAAGTTTTTATTTTAAATATTAATTTTGATTTGGATGTGAATTAGAATTCCAAACATGAATAAATAGAATATTTTCCAGAAATGTGATTTTAGTCAATATGGTCAAACTTTGACTTTTAATTTAAAATTTTAAAAGTTTAAATTTTTTAATTTTATCATTTATTATGAAAATAAATAAAATTTCAAGAATACTGCTTTCCGTTTCGTTGAAATCTGATTTATAATGTGAAAGTTATGCCCTTTTAAATATTGTGTGTAATTTGTTGTATTTAACAAAATGGTTTATTTTAAATTATATAAATAATATTTTATTTGGTCATGTAATGTTATAATTTATATTTATATGGGTAAAATAACATGTTATGTATATATTTTGGTTTAAAAACATTTTTAAAAGAACAATTGGAATTTTCCAAGTCAGCTGCAATTTATTTACAATTTTTAATTTCTAGTTTCAATTAATTAAAGTAATTCTTATTTATCTTTTTATTTTCTTAAGGATTTATTTTATTTTCATTTACACTTTATTTTGTTCAGCATTCAATTTATTTTACTTGACTTTTTATTGGATTAGGAGTAAGGTTATAATTTTCCAAAGTTAAGTGTATTTTGTTTGCAAACTTTAAAGCTAGTCTCAATATAATAAGCTATTTCCTTTATTTATTTTTTTATTTTTGTAAAACAAATTATTTATGTTCCTTTCCACTTTATTTTAGTCTGTTTTTATTTTTATTTACTGGGTTTTATTTTGTTTATTTTGTATAAACATAAATTGGAAATTTCAAGAGACAAAAGCTTTAAATCTATGACTTTTCATTTGCCTAGTCTCTTCATTTTCTTTGGCCGTTCCTTTCTTTATTGTAGCCGTATGTTTCTTACTCCATTTTCACGTGAAAACCTTCTCATTTCCATCATTATTCACGGCCAAACTCAGATCTGAAAATATTTGGAAATGTTTTCCTCTTTTTCCTCCTTTCTCTTCACTTTTTCTATGTGATTTTCTATGTTTTTGCCTTGACTTGCTCTTGCCTTATTCGACCTTAGCCACCACCATCTTCTCCGACCACCACCACCACTTCCTTCCCCTCCTAATCCATGGCCTGACCTTCCCCTCCTCTGACCAGGAAGTGCCATGACCTCCCCTTGATGCAAACAACACAAAACAATGTCCAAAACCCTTAAACTATGCATGTAGCCTAGCCTAGCTTCTTCACCACCAACATACATCACCTTGGCCACCTCCTATTGCTCCACCACCACCTAGATACCACCACTACCTATCACTTTAGCCTCTGTCCAGATCAGACCTGACCTGTACAAGCCATGGCCGAGCCCAAAAAGTTCACCAAAACTCCACTTTGCCTAGTCCATTGACCTTCCATGCTTTGTAACTTCCAAAACCATTTTTATTCTTGACTTAGCCATGTATTTCCAGGTCCAAACCTGATCTATTTCCCACCTGAAAACATGCCAAAGCCGAGCCTAAGCATGTATGGTCGAGCATACATTGAGTTGTGGTCAAGAAAAACTTGTTCGAAAGCTTGGTGATGTTCTTGTCTACTTTATTTCCAATCCTGTTTCAATTAACCTTTTGTATTGTAACTATATTTATATGGTGCTTTGTTTTATTTTTTATATACAAGATTTATGTCTTGGATCTCTCCATCCATTCGAATCAAAATCATGCTATCTTGCTTTCGGGAATTCATTTGTGTGTTTTGATTTGCAATCTCTAACCATAGAGGTGAGTAAATCTCACCTGACATTTATACTTATGCAAATGTGAATTGACAACAATTGAATGTGTAGAATATTATGTTATGTTATACCTGCTTATGTTATATATTATATGATGTTAAACCTGTTTATTTATCTACCATATCATCTGTTACTGATATATGTTGTTAACTGTTCATTTGTATCTGTTTATCACACTGCAAGTTCCCTGTTAGTATAGAAATCACTATGGGTTGAAATGATACATACCCGAACGGACTTTAGAATAGGGAAAAATCGTTATGGGCTGAAATGATATAAGCCTGAACGGTTTTTATTTAATTTATTTTGACTTGGGATTGCGGGTTTGAAATGATAGAACCTGGATTTTCTTTGTAAACTGCAGATTGAAATGATACATATCTGTATCACTTGACCTAGGTTAGAAAACTATATACAGGCCCGTGGTTATTTTTATAAAGTATTTTGAATATTTTAAATATTTTTAAAAGTGTAAAATTATGAAAATTTTATTTAAATTTGATTTTTAATGTTTAAATAAAGAAAATTGATTTTTTCTAGAAGTTAAAAATGTAATTTAAATGAATGGTAAAAGTGAATTTTTGAAATATAACTTAAGTTTGGAAATTTGGAATTTTGGTTTTAAAATGATATTTAAGTTATATAAATAAAAGGGAAATTTAATTTTATTTGGAAAATGGGAAATATGATAATTTAATTTGAATTTGAATTTAAATGATTTAATAAAGTGTTATTGAGTTTTCTATGTATTGAAAGGGTTAAATAAATGAATGCTTAAAAGTGTAATTTTAAAATATAACTTGACTTGGAAATGTGAATTTGGTTTTTATTAAAGGTTTAAGTTAATTAAATAAAATTGAAAATTTAGTTTAATTTGTGAAATGGAAATAAAATATAAGTGTTAAGTTTATTTGTTAAAATGTGAAGAAAAGAAAATGGTACATTTGGATTTGGTAAGTAAAATTATTGGAAATTTGGATTTTTACTGTAAATGTTTCTTATAAAAATCATAAGTTAAAAGATTAATTTTAATGAACATTTTTGAATGTCAAAATATGATTTTTATAATGTTTAAAAGGTTTAATATTGAAGTTTATTATTTGCTGGATGTTTGCACAAAAAATGGACAAACACCTCAAAGTCGTATGATTTAGTAGATCTTATGTTGTTCTTAGTGATTTGGGTGATTTATGCGAATATATGAAAAGCAGGGGCTAAACTGTAAAAAGACACGCAGATTTATAGTGGTTCAGCCAGAATGTGCCTACGTCCACTTTATATGTTATTTCTCTTCTCTTGTTTAGATTACAAGTACAAAGCTTTGATACAAGCAAAAGAAAGTTGTTTGAAAGTTCTCTCCGTGCTTGAGCTCTCAAACTTGTCCCCCATTGTTGTACCCCTGCCCCTCTTTTTATAGAGTGAGGCTGGGAGTAAGGGCCTTGGATGTATACAACTGCTGGTGGGCTTGGGCTGATGCAGTCTGGCCTGGCAACCTTGGTTCGGTATAGCTCTGGCCCAGTTGTAAGTAGACGGAGTTCGGTTCGGTAGGACTTCGGTATGACTTGGTCCGGAAGTGAAGTGATCCGGTAGTATTTGGTTCGGTGGTTGGTTGGATCGGTGGGGTCGTGGAGAGGAGTTGATTCGGTAGTGTTGGTTCGGCGTTGAGTTGGTGATATGGTTCGGTGAGGCTTGGATCGGTGGCTTCGTTGGTTTGAGGCTGATTCGACAGTGAGGTGGGAAGTGGATTGGTTCGGCGTTAGGTAGTGAGTGAGTTGTTGGTTCGGTGGAGTCGTTGCATGCGAAGCAGGTTGGTTCGGCAGGTGTTCGATAGGGAGATGGTTCGGTGAGGCTTGAGTCGGTAGCCTGTATGTTTTAGTTCGGGCGTTAGTTGATTTGGTGGTGAGAATTCACCCAATCATTTGCCCCCCAAAGTAGGGCATATGCTTAACATATGTCGTGCTTTGTTTCAGTTGAGCCATCATATTTGGCCAGAGGACCGAACCATCTGGTCCGGCTATCGAACCTTTCTTTATAAATAGGAGCCTCAAGCCTTTGTTTTTCCTCACCGAACGAGATAACCGAATCAACTTTCGAACTGCCGAATCAATATGTGCCGAGTCAATACGTACCGAATCAGGCAAGTTCTTCCGCCGAATGGCTTCTTAAAGTAGCTTCACCGAATGAGTTCAGTACCGGATGGCTTGATGCCGAATGGACCTCAAACCGAATGAATTTGATACCGAATGAAATTTGAAAATCTTTGCCCGGTGTACATTTCTACATCCTTTTGTTCTAACAACGTGCTTTTGTGTTGCAGGTAAATGTCTCGAAAAGCAGAAACTCGATCAGATAAAAAGAAGTCCCAGGGCGAAGGAGAATCTTCAGCAGTGCCCCCTGCTCAGCCAGGACCGGAACGTCACGGAACTGCCCCGAGATCACTGGTGGACGGGTACGGCCCTTAGGAGCTTCTGAACTCCCCGCCCGATTGCTTTCCCAGCTCCCTCAAGTAGGAGCAGCTTGATGTCATCTCCCGTTCTTTCGGAATCGATAGAGCGTGCATGCTGTTGCCAGGGAGAGAAGTTATGCCATATGACCCTCCCGAAGGGTACTTTGCCTACAGCAGATACCACTGCATGTGCGGTGCCATCCCGTCTCTTAATGCTTGGGTAGTCAGCTTTCTTACATATCTAAAGGTGGCCCCATTCCAGCTTCAACCCAATTCCTATACTATACTGGTGAGCCTCTTCGTCATCTTTCAGAGGAAGTATGGGTGTGCTCCTTCCAACCGGGAGATCCGGTACTTATATAATCTGAGGGGCTATAAGAAGGGGTCCCCATACATCAGCTTGGAGTCAGTTGTAACCTTCAAGCCGGTCTTGGATCTATATTCTAAGTACAGCATGTTCAAGAAGGAGTGGTTCTTCGTCAGGGACGACTCTGTTTCTATTCGGCGTTTCACCTCTGGATGTAAGTCGACGCTTTATTTATAATTTCCGTTCTGGTTGCGATGCTTCTTCTCATACATTTTCATTTTTTGCTAGCGACAGGTGGCTTTGCGGTTGTGGAGACTGATCGCCTGGTTCAGATGGCGGCTGAGATAGAAGCTATCCCCGAGAGAGATAGATCAGCTGCTTACCTGATCAGAAATGCGACTTTTCTGGAGTATAATTTGATCCTTCCACAGCAGTCAGTAGTCAAGCAGCGGGAAACGGCGGAGGAGAGGGCGGCTGCTCAAGCTAAGGGAGGTGTCACAGTAGAGAGTGGCAAGAGGAAACCTTTCTCAAAACCTCCAGCTGTCGGAGGTAAGAAGCTTAAGAAGTCGGACGGTCCTTCCCCCAGCACTTGTCCAATTACTCCGGGGGAGGAAGATGTGGAGGAGGAGAGAGGTGAGGGTGGAGATGACCGGGAAGGTGGTGACGGTGGCGATGGCATCGGGGCCTTGCTTCCTGGGCAAGCAAGCGAGATTCAGGAGTGGACAGATGATGCATTCCGCCAAGCTTTCGAGGGGCTGGACGGAGAACCGGCTTTGGTAGAGAAATTCGGGAAAGCTGACGAGGCCGGGACCGGTGCAAGCATGTCTTCCCAGACTATTCCAGCCAAGGTGGCTCCGACGACTCTAGGTGAACTTTTGACTTCTGCAGGCTCCATTTATGATAGGGACTTAGGAATATTTTATGGTCCGCTCCCGTCCTGGAATGAAATCCAGGACTTATTGCAGTATCCTACTCCTCCCCAGGGTTTGTATAACAGATGTGTTTCCTTTCTTTTTTTAACTTTTAATTTAACGCGTTTCTTGAATTATGGATCAATGTAAGTTTGTAACATTTGTTCTTTATTCCAGGGGTGAGCGAGGTATCCAAGACTTCAGATGTTCGTCATTGCCTCGAACAATACAAGCTTCTCAGAGCTTCCTCCCAACCCAAGCCTCCGACCGGTCGTCCCGGAGATGTAGTAGGTTACCGCCCTCTTCTTGGGGTTATTGAAGAGGATATTCGGAAGAGGGAGAGGGGTCGCTCTTTGTTTGAATCTTCACCCGGTCCTTAGGCCCCAACTCAACCTTCTCAGGGTATGCCAGAGGAGCACTTTATACCTTCTCCTCATTCATCCGAACGTCCCACTGTCATCCCGATAGAACACCCTGGTTTAGTTCGCAACCCGTTTGCCGGTCACCCGGATCTGGATCCGAGTTCTCAGGATATTTCATTTGACGAGGCCACCAGTGAGCATCTTCTTCCCTGCAATCCCATGGTACGGGTGCTTGATGAGGCTAAGTCCTTAGATCTTGATTTACTTACTACTCGGATAGTTACCATAGGAGACGAGGCCAAGGCTAATTTTGACCGGGTGGCGGAGGAGACCAGGAAGCTGATGGGGCATCATGCCCGGCTGGTTAAGGCTGGAGAGAGATTGGGAGTGCCAACATCCGACTACGATTGATGGTTTCGGACCGGGCCAAACAGCTTGCTGATCAGGCCCTTCAGATTTATCAGCATGAGGCTGCCTCCAGGCGGTTGAGGAAGACTATGGAGGAGGCTAGTAAGGCGGAATTGCGGAAGATGGAGGCTGCCTGCAAGGAGCGGGTAGATATGGCCATCTCGACAGTGGACGAGGTTCGGAGGGCGGATCTTGAGCAGGTAGAGGAGCTGTCGGGGAGGCTTGAAGCCGCAGGGCTTGCTCAGGTCAGGCTAAAGGAGGAGATGGAGGCGACGAGGAGGTCCCTTCAGGCTGACTGCTCGCGATACCGACTGGAGAGGGATGCTACCGTTGCAAGACTATCGGTCTCCGAGGCTCGTATGAGGGAGTTTGAGGAAAATGAGGGGATGATGGATGATATGCTGCAGGACATGTTCTTTCGCACCTGGAAGCAGGGCGGCTTATCTTGGATGGACAACTACCCCCGGGTTATGGCTAGGATTTACCTCAGGGCTTTAGAGGAGGCCAAGGCTGAGGCGGACAAGGAGGGTGGAGAGGCCTTTAGGATGGATGCGGTTACCGCTCAGTTCACCAAGGAGGAGAAGATAACGGTGAAGGAGGGGATGCGGTTGTTTGCAGCTGAGGAGGCAGGCGTGGAAGTAGGGGATGACGACCAAGATGATCAAGGGGAAGTTGCTGGTAACCTCTTCTACTTTAGTTTCTTCTTTTGTTAATTCTGTTGCTTATCACTAATGATTTCTCTTCTTGCCTGATCAGGTGGTCAACATCAACAAGACAAGGGTAAAGATCCAATGCAGCCAGCTCCCTGATTCGACCTGGATGTTTCTTTTGGTTGACTCGATACTGTTACACTTGTTGGTTTTAAAACAGTAACATGGCTTTCAAGTTGTAATGGTGCTATTTGTAATAAGAGATTTGATTTCCGGCATGTAATTCTTAACTTATGATAATTTCGTTATATATGGATGTTTTTTGTAGTCTTAACGTGCTGAATAAGAAATATAGCTATGCATGTGCTTGTGATTCAGTGGTATTTGATGCTAAGTTCCTGCTTAAAGTATAATTTCATATTTTGTAATACTAACGTGATGTGCGAATAAACTATAGCTATGTTTTTAGGAACACAAGAATAAAATACCGTCCCTCCTGCTTTAGTTGTAGACGGCGGCTTTGAATGTTTAGCGTGACTGAGTATGAAATGTGGTCGAGTGTCCGGCCATCCGGTCTCATTTGCGAATGCCTCCTATTCTGTGACCTGTGCTTTAGGGATCGTTATAGAGGATAGGAGAAAAGTTCCTTAAATAAAATTGAAATATGTGAAATAGTAAAACTTCCAATCATGGAAGGCCTTCGATGTGCTTAAGTTCGTGGCAAACGGGCTTTGTAGTCACTTTCCCTAGCTGTGGGTCTTGGAGACATTTGTCACCCATCTTACGCCTCCGCGGGGAGTTAATTCTTTTTTACCTCAGCCGCACTTAAGACACATCGGAGCCGAGATTGCGCACAGTAACTACTCGAGCCATTATGGCCCGTAATCGTGGGTATTATTCGATTTACTGTGGCCGGCTAGCGTGGGTGCCGATCGTCAACCGTGAATTGCCCCTGGCTGGCCACACCTTATGTTGGGGCTTATAGTCGGTTCACAGTTGCCGGCGAGCCGAACGCCGTAATGAGCTGCCTCGGCTATAGTCGGCCTTCTCAGTGGCTTATAATCGGCTCATTACAGTTGGCTTTAAGGGCCGTCGCGATTAATGAGTTAAACCGCAGCAGAGGGATGCTGGAGCAAAAGTGTCTCATTGGCGAGGGCATAGATTCGCATAGTACATGTTAGGTCTTGTCCAGGTGAAGTTGCGCTGTGGAGTGCCTTGAATGGGAATGCTATATGAACAGGATTTTGTTCAACAGAAAAGGATAAAGTTAACAAGCAGCCAAGATATAAATGTACAAGTTAAAAAAGAGACAAGATTTTTTAAAGTGGTTCGGCACGGAAATGCCTACATCCACTGATTCTCATTGTTAATTTACTTCATATGGGCAGTACAAGTTAAGAAAAGTATCGACGGAGGTGTTGGATGTTCCATGCCCTCTGGAACACCTCTCCATCCACTGTTGACAAAATATAAGCTCCGTTGTGGAGATCTTTATGAATTACATATGGTCCATCCCAGATTGGATCTAGTGCTCCGGGGCGAGGGAAGATTCGCTTGTGGACAAGATCTCCTTCTTGTAAGATACGATGCTTGACTTTGGAGTTGTATTGTGCTGCCACTTTTTGCTTGTGGGCCGCTGCTTTAAGGACTGCATCATTTCTTCTCTCCTCAACTAGATCCAAAGACATGTGAAGGAGTTCTTCGTTTTCTTCTGGGTTATAGTGGACCCTACGGTGGGACGACACAATGGTTTCAACTGGGAGCATAGCCTCCGATCCGTATGCCAAAGAGAAATGAGTATGACCCGTCGATGTTCTGAAAGATGTGCGATAGGCCCACAGTGCCGTAGGGAGTTCATCCACCCAAGCGCCTTTTGACTTTTCGTGCTTCTTTTTTATTAGAGTTTTCAGAATTTTGTTGACGGCTTCGACTTGTCCGTTTGCCTGGGGATACGCTACGGATGAGAAGCTTTTGTGAATTCCATGCTCTTGGCACCAGTTGGCGAATTCCTCGCTGTCAAACTGAAGTCCATTGTCTGATATGATTTTGAGTGGGACTCCGTACCTGCACAGAACATTTTTGATCAAGAAGTTAATAACTTTTGTTGAAGATACTTTATTCAGAGGTTCTGCTTCCACCCATTTGGTGAAATAGTCGACTGCCACTATAGCATATTTGGCCCCGCCTCGGCCCATTGGCAGTTCGCCAATTAAGTCAATTCCCCATACTGCAAAGGGCCAAGGGCTGGTCATTTGAGTAATCTCAGTCGTTGGTAGCCGCGGAATCTTAGCGAACTTCTGACATCTGTCACACTTTTTGACGAAATCCAAGGCGTCCTTGCTTAAGGTGGGCCAGAAATATCCATATCGGAGTATCTTTTTTGCTAATGATTGCCCTCCGGTGTGTTCTCCGCAGCTTCCTTGATGAATGTTGGATAAGATTTCCTTGGCTTCCCTTCCAGCGACACACCTTAACAACGGGTTAGAGAATCCGCGCCGATAGAGGATGTCTCCTTGTATTGTGTAGCGGGAAGCTTTCCTCAAGATTTTCTTGACTTCGTTACGCCCGTTGGGTAGTGTGCCACTTTGTAAGTAGTCTCGGATGGGAGCTATCCAATTTGCTTCTTCGGTTGCAGCTATCAGATTCACTTGCTCAAAACTTGGGGTTAGTTGCTTCGAGATGGTTACTGCTCGAAGATGGCGCTGTCTCTCACACTTGCTTGCTTTGCTAATTCGTCGGCCTCTTGGTTCTCTTCCCGAGGGATGTGTTTGACTAAGTAGTGGTCCAATCGGCTGAGAAGTAACTTGGTCTTCTTTAAATACGCTATGAGTCGTTCTTCTCGAGCTTGGAATTCCCCTAGTATTTGATTGACAATAAGTTGAGAATCGCTATGAAGACATAAAGAATTGGCTCCGATTTCCAAGGCAAGTTCTAATCCAGCTATCACTGCTTCATACTCTGCATCGTTGTTGGTGGCAGCGAACTCCAATATTATAGCATAGTGCAGCTTATTTCCCCTGGGAGTGATTATTACCACACCTGCCCCCGAGCCTTGTTCGTTTGATGCACCATCCACAAAGAGATTCCACCTTATGTCTTTTGCTATTTCCAATTGCTCCTTATCTTCGTTGGTAGTGAATTCTGCAATGAAATCAGCCATGGCTTGTCCCTTGATGGCGGTGCGAGGGTGATAGGTGATATCATACTGACTTAGTTCAATGCACCATTTAAGTAGTCGCCCAGAAGTGTCGGAACGATGGAGTACCTGTCTCAGTGGTTGATCGGTCAGGACCTTGATGGAATGGGACTGGAAGTAGTGACGCAGTTTCCGTGATGTGATTAGTAAACAGTATGCTAGCTTCTCAAGTTTAGGATATCTGATTTCTGCCCCCGTAAACCTCTTACTTACGAAGTAAACTGGTCGCTGTGTGCAGTTGTCTTCCCTTACCAAGGCAACGCTTAGGGCGTGAGATGACACAGCAAGGTATAGGTATAACTCTTCGCCTTCGCTTGGAGTCGAGAGTACCAGTGGTTTCTGGAGGTGTTTGATTAAGTTAAGGAAAGCGGTTAAGCATTCGTTAGTCCATTCGAACTTTCCTTTGTCTTTCTTTAGAGCTTCGAAAAAGGGGATGCACTTGTCCGTTGCTTTGGAGATGAATCGGCTCAGGGCGGCCACCTTTCCATTAAGGCTTTGCATTTCCTTTCGAGTAGAAGGTATCTTGATATCCCTTAGTGCTCGGACTTGTTCAGGGTTTGCTTCAATCGCTCTGGCATGGACGATGAATCCTAAGAACTTTCCTGATGATACTCCGAAGGAGCATTTTAGGGTATTCAACTTCATTCCATACTGGCGAAGTATTTGAAACATCTCGCCTAGGTGGCTTACGTGGTCTTTGGCTTTCCTTGACTTTACCAACATGTCATCCACATACACTTCCATAGTTTGCCCTATTTGCCCTGCAAACATCTTGTTGACGAGGCGTTGGTAGGTGGCTCCCGCATTTTTAAGTCTGAAAGGCATTACCTTATAGCAGTATAAACCCCGGTCAGTGATGAAACTAGTGTGGTCTTGATCGGGAGCATGCATAGGAATTTGGTTATATCCTGAGTATGCATCCATAAAATATAAGAGCTCGTGCCCGGCTGTGCTGTCCACAAGTTGGTCAATTCGGGGAAGTGGGAAGCAACCCTTTGGGCAGGCGTCGTTTAGGTTGGAGAAGTCAATGCATGTTCACCACTTCCCATTAGCCTTCTTTACCAGCACCGGGTTAGCGATCCATTCCGGGTAGATGGTTTCTCGTATGAAGTCATTGGCGAGCAGATTCTTTACTTCTTCATCGAGGGCTGCTGATCGCTCTGCCCCCATACTTCTCTTTCTTTTTTTTACGGGCGCCTTGGTAGGATCAATGTTTAGTACGTGGCATGCTAAGTCGGGGGAGATTCCGGTCATGTCAGCGTGTGACCATGCGAATACATCCAAGTTGTGGCGGAGAAAGTCGATGAGTTGCTCCTTCAACTCTGCTTTTAGTTGGGACCCAACTTTCAATAGTCTACTTGAGTCGTGCTTGTCTACAGATACAAACTCCATAGCCTCTGCAGGCTCGGCGGTGGCCTCCTCCTCTTTGTCCCTAGGGTCTAATTCATTGAAAGGGTCGCTGGTATATCGAAGAGGAAGGGCTTTCTTTAGTTGCTACGCTTCTAGACTTTTCGTGCAGAGGGCAACCTCTACACCCTTCCCTTTATCCTTCCTGTGGTTGTTGCGAAGTTCAGTCACATAGCAGTCTCGAGCAACGTCCTGGTCTCCTTCTACTTCCCCTACTCCATTGTCCGTTGGAAATTTCATTTTTAGGCACCATGGAGCTAGGACAATTTGGAAGTCAGACAAGGCTGGCCTTCCTAAGAAGGCGTTGTAGGCCGAACGGTTTTCTATTAGCACAAACGTCTGTTTCCGTACAACGGAACGGGGATGACTTCCAATCTCAACAAAGAGGTCCAGTTGCCCGAGAGGCATCTTTGCATCCCCAGTGAAACTGTGTAGTGGTTTATCACAGGGAGATACATCCTTCATTGATAGCTTCATTTTGTCGAATGCATGTTTGAACAGGATGTTTACTGAGCTTACAGTGTCTACTAGGATTCAGTAAGCTTCGGCGGGACCGAGTCGGGCAGAGAAAACCATGGGATCCATGTGAGGGTATTGCCTTCCTTCTAGGCCACGCTTACCGAATGTGATGTCATCACTTTCTTTTCGCTTTGGGTGGCGCTCTTCTATGACCGAATTGACACAGTCTTTATTGTCTCTAAGCGACTTTCCATATCTTTCCATCTCTTTCCAGTTTCTGTCTGCGATGTGCGGTCCTCCCGAGATGGTATGGACCACTATCTTCTCTTGACTAGAGCTGCTAGTGTTGCGGTTTCCTCTGCCGATCTCCGGTGAGGGTAGCCTTGGGTTCTCATTGGCAGGAGCTGGAGTCCCGTCCTGACTTTTTACATAACATTCCAGTTTCTTCCTTCTGATGTGTTCCTCAATCAGATCCCGGAGATGATGGCATTCATTGGTATCATGCCCGTGAGATTCGTGGAAGCGGCAGAACTTTCCAGACTTCTGCGTGTTATCTGATTCCTTCTTGTATGGTGGGCGTTTGTATCTAACTTCGCCTTGGGTGGCAAGGAAGATATTTTCGACGGTCTCGTTCAAAGGAGTGTAAGTGTCGAATCTCGGTCCAGGCCGATATAGGCGGTTTTCTCCCTTCTTGCCCCCAGCATTGTCTCTGGAATCATTTCTTCGAACGTCCCTTGCCACAGCAGGGGCGTTGCTGTAAGTTGCCTTATTTTGCTGTCCTGACTGCCCCTCAACGGCAGCATCCTCAAGCCTCATATATTTCCCGGCTTCATGGAAGAAATCGGGTAAAGTAGCTGGTTTTTCTTTCGTCAACCTTCTAGCAAATTTAGTGTCCGGATGCACACCACTACAGAGGGCCATTAGGATAAGCTTCTCATCGGCATCTTGGACCGCGGCTGCTGCGGAATTGAATCGGGTTAGGTATTGCTGCAGTTTTTCTCCAGGTTTCTGTTTGACGCTGGATAAGGAATAAGCGTCCTTAGGTTGTTCCACATGAATGCGAAACTGACTGATAAACCTTTCTTTCAACACTTCCCACGAGCTGATGGATCCCTGGGGTAGATGACAGAACCAGGAGGTAGCGAGATTTGCTAAGAAGAGCGGAAAGCATTTGCACAGTACTCCCTCTGTCGCTCCACTCATGAGCATATGTTGTGTGTACCTCTGTAAGTGTACAACGGGGTCGGAGGTTCCTTTGTAAGGTTCCATTGTTGGCATCTTCCATTCTCGGGGAGTGATAGCAATTTCGATATTGCAAGCGAAAGGGCTGGTTACCCTAGCGCCTATCCCTCGATCTCTTTGCTCCCGTTGGACGCACTCTCTGAATAAGCGTGCCATCCTTTCATCAGAATTTGGAGCAGATAGAAATGAGTTTGGTTCTGTTCTGAGGGATTGATTCCGTCCAGATGACCTGTAGGGATGGTATCGTCTATCATTCCTCATATTTTCCAGTGGCTGCCTTTGATCTTCTGGGAGCATGCTAGGATCAGCTACAGTTGGCCCTTGCCTTGATCTTCCCCTGCTGGGTTCTGATCTAAGCACTTCCTCGGGTCCAACTTCGGGTTGGACTCTAGCTCGGCCCCGTTCACTGGCGTTTCCGTGGTTAGGCAGTATGACAGGCTCAGCTACAGTTGACCTTCGTCCGGTACCTCCCCTGTTGGGTTCGGTACCAAACGTTTCCTCAGGCCTAACTTCGGGCTGTGCTCGATCTCGGCTCCTACCCTGGCTACTTCTGCCGTTAGCTCCTTCGAAGAAGGAAGACCTTTGTCGTCTCCGAGATCCTCCAGACTGGGACTCGCCCCATGATTCAGTGTTGCGGTTTGACTCTTCAGCATCCCTTAAGCGTGACATGAGATGGTCCACCAAGGCTTCCTGCTGGGATGTGAAGCGGTTAGTTACTTCAACCACAACCCTGTCTAAATCTGCCCTAGTAATTGCTGCGAGCTGTTCTGTGGCAGGAGTGGTCGGATTAGCCTGTCCTTCATTTGGTACTGCTGCTGGAGGAGGACGATTTACTTGATTTGTGATAGCTGGATCTGGAAGACTGCTGGATGCGATGTTTTTTCCTTTGTTAACATCTTTTCTCGGTTTGGGAGGCATGTTTTCCAAGTGGCGAACGATGCTGTTAGGAAAAATGTTAAGTGGATGAAGCTGAAGCTTCGAGCTTCTAGCTCTCAATGAAAGCACCAAAAATGTTTGCACAAAAAATGGACAAACACCTCAAAGTCGTATGATTTAGTAGATCTTATGTTGTTCTTAGTGATTTGGGTGATTTATGCGAATATATGAAAAGCAGGGGCTAAACTGTAAAAAGACACGCATATTTATAGTGGTTCAGCCAGAATGTGCCTACGTCCACTTTATATGTTATTTCTCTTCTCTTGTTTAGATTACAAGTACAAAGCTTTGATACAAGTAAAAGAAAGTTGTTTGAAAGTTCTCTCCGTGCTTGAGCTCTCAAACTTGTCCCCCATTATTGTACCCCTGCCCCTCTATTTATAGAGTGAGGCTGGGAGCAAGGGTCTTGGATGTATACAGCTGTTGGTGGGCTTGGGCTGATGCAGTCTGGCCTGGCAACCTTGGTTCAGTATAGCTCTGGCCCAGTTGTAAGTAGACGGAGTTCGGTTCGGTAGGACTTTGTCCGGAGGTGAAGTGATCCGGTAGTATTTGGTTCGGTGGTTGGTTGGATCGGTGGGGTCGTGGAGAGAAGTTGATTCGGCAGTGTTGGTTCGGCGTTGAGTTGGTGATATGGTTCGGTGAGGCTTGGATCGGTGGCTTCGTTGGTTTGAGGCTGATTCGGCAGTTAGGTGGGAAGTGGATTGGTTCGGCGTTAGGTAGTGAGTGAGTTGTTGGTTCGCAAATGATTGGGTGAATTCTCACCACCAAATCAACTAACGCCCGAACTAAAACATACAGGCTACCGACTCAAGCCTCACCGAACCATCTCCCTATTGAACACCTGCCGAACCAACCTGCTTCGCATGCAACGACTCCACCGAACCAACAACTCACTCACTACCTAACGCCGAACCAATCCACTTCCCACCTCACTGCCGAATCAGCCTCAAACCAACGAAGCCACCAATCCAAGCCTCACCGAACCATATCACCAACTCAACGCCGAACCAACACTACCGAATCAACTCCTCTCCACGACCCCACCGATCCAACCAACAACCGAACCAAATACTACCGGATCACTTCACCTCCGGACCAAGTCCTACCGAAGTCCTACCGAACCGAACTCCGTCTACTTACAACTGGGCCAGAGCTATACCGAACCAAGGTTGCCAGACCAGACTGCATCAGCCCAAGCCCACCAGCAGTTGTATACATCCAAGACCCTTGCTCCCAGCCTCACTCTATAAATAGAGGGGCAGGGGTACAACAATGGGGGATAAGTTTGAGAGCTCAAGCACGGAGAGAACTTTCAAACAACTTTCTTTTACTTGTATCAAAGCTTTGTACTTGTAATCTAAATAAGAGAGGAGAAATAACATATAAAGTGGACGTAGGCACATTCTGGCTGAACCACTATAAATCTGCGTGTCTTTTTACAGTTTAGCCCCTGCTTTTCATATATTCGCATAAATCACCCAAATCACTAAGAACAACATAAGATCTACTAAATCATACGACTTTGAGGTGTTTGTCCATTTTTTGTGCAAACACTGGAAATACACCAAAATCTGGAAATTACTTTTTATAGCATTCAGAAATGTTATGATTTCTATAAATGAACTAAAATTGAATAAAAGAGCTATTACAGCATTTCTGAAATGCTGTAGTTGCTGTAGTTGAACTAAATAGACTAAAACTTGATAAAGGCCTATTATAACAGTTCTGTAATTGCTGTAGTGGTCTACTGTCTTTGCTGAATTTAATGATACCCTTTAATTTGAAACCTGAGCTATTACAGCATTTCTGGAAATGCTGCCTTTGCTGTTTTAAACTAAATTTCAACTAAACTGAGATTTAACAGCAGTTTTAAAATGCTGTCTTTGCTAAATTAAAATGATTTCAAGAATAACTTATAACAACATTTTCTGAATGCTGTGAAAGGCTGAAATTTAATATGTTTATGGTTTTTAACTTAGTAAATGAACTCAGAATAGTTTAAACTTTGGAAATTGAATACTCGATTTGAAAGTATAATAATTACACTTTCTTAGATGAATTATTTTGATTGAAATATAAACTATTTAAAAGGTGACTTGAAATGATAATAAATGAATGATATCTTTAAATTTAAAAAGTATTTAAAGTTGAATATTTAGATTTGAACTCAAATGATATTTTGATATATTAAAATGATTTGAAATGAAGTTTTGAAAGGATATGATATTTTGATATATTTAAATGATTTGAAATGAAGTTTTGGAAAGATATGATATTTTGATATATTTAAATGATTTGAAATGAAGTTTTGGAAAGATATGAATTTTGATATATTAAAATGATTTGAAATGAAGTTTTGGAAAGATATGATATTTTGATATATTGAAATGATTTGAAATGAAGTTTTGAAATGATATGATATTTTAAATATATTGAAATGGTTTGAAATTGATTTAATCTTTATTTTGACAAAGATTTGGATTTGAAATGATATTCTATTTTGAAGTATAAAATATTATTTTAAAAATTATAACCACGGGTTATAATAACAATTGTTTGTTAAAGAGACCGGGATCGGATATGGACATACTCTCTGTCGATACCGAAAACCACTTTAACAACTGTGTATGCGGTGGAGTTTCCAGAATGAAGTAGGATGGTGGAGACGATCCTAAGGTATATACGTGGACCCAACTCCCGTGAGTTGGCATAATGTGGCTAAAATAGGAGCGATTGACGGGCCAAGGAGGTAACACCTCTGATCGGACACACTTCTTCGATACCATTCTATTACTTTGTGACTGATTGGGTGCACCCCTTGATTTGGGAGTGTTGTTCTAGGTGGGCGGTAGTGGCTGCTATGCGTCACCACCAGCCCGGATGCGTAATTGGTATATCTACCATGGCATTGCCTAGTTGTGCCGTGTCACTTACCATAGCGAGCTTTACTACGAGTTGTGATTTCTCCCATAGCCTGTGGAGTATCGAGGGTAGCCCCCATTTTGGGAGTATGCTAATACTGGATAGACTACTGGGACTATTACGTGTTAAGGGGAATATTGGGTCACTCCTTAACGCTATTTAAAAGTATGTTTATTTTATGATTAGACATTATTATAATAGCGAATATTACTACATAGTAGATAGTTTAACGGATCCTTAAAGAATGGGAGATCCCAAGCGTTCTTTAAGTTACTTGTACTTTCATTACAGTTCACTTGAGTTGGTTTACATTGTATAAGTATGTATGTCCTGACTCGAGTGTTTTGTGTTTTGCTTTACGCTCGGGTCAGACTGAGTGATACAGCATTAGAGACTCACCTTTGGAGCTGGAGTTTTGCTTTGAAGATCCTGATATCTATTCCTCTAGTTGGTTCCAGTTGTATTCTGAGTTGTTCATGATTATCATACTGTTTCTCCTGTTGTACCTTGGTATTCCTATTGTATCTTACTTAACTCTGATATATTTACATAGTAGCTTCATGAATTACTATTTCTTTTACTTCCGCTGCATTATATTACTCTGTGTCTATGATCTGTGCTTATTTATTTATTGTACATGATGAGTTTGCCAAAAAAATTATTTACAACATGGTATTTTGAGCAATTCAAGTCCGACATGTGCGGATGCAAATGGTTGAAAATATCGGGTCGTTGCATGTGGTATCAGAGCTCTGGTTTTAGGCAAACTCAGCATATAGAGTAAGTTTAATTACAGAATCACTTTCGTTCGAACTTGAATTCCTTCTTCTTCGATTCGGTTTCCTTT
Organism: Allium fistulosum; assembly: GCA_030737815.1. Classification (NCBI taxonomy): domain Eukaryota; kingdom Viridiplantae; phylum Streptophyta; class Magnoliopsida; order Asparagales; family Amaryllidaceae; genus Allium; species Allium fistulosum. The sequence goes on along the minus strand of CM060903.1, from coordinate 1,281,815,674 downwards.
GAATTTTAGAACGTTCCCTTCGGTTCCAAAGTCCATTCTTGTCCTCCCCTATTCGTGTCTTCATGATTTTGGAGTGTCCCATAACTCCACTCCGAATAATCTTTCTAATGAATTGGCGGTTCCGCCAATATTCTAATGACTTGTAAAGGGGTAAAACTTCTTTACAAAAGCATTGATTCACCGAAGACTTCTGTATCCTTGGTTTACAATGCTACTATCTCTTTCTATGCCTGAATTCTATCTCTTGAGATCGAATGTAGATTTACCCTAGAAAATCCACAACGATCTTTTTCGTTAAGTCACGGTTGACCTGGTTAAGGTTTCCCACGATTTATATAGGCTTACCCATCTTCCTATTATGTTATTTAATCGTCTTATCTTTGTCTCCAATTTATCTACAAAAACACAGAATTCTCTTTAATTTGAGTGCATCAATTTGAATTCCTATCCTTATTTTGAAACATTAATCTTGTATTTGAAAATTTTATATTTTAAAGATGTTTTATATTGTGTTGTTTGAGTTGTTGATGTTGATTTGGGTTTCCGATCGGTTCGTCTGATCAACACTATCGATAGGATCTCCAAAACACTCGAACAGAGCAAACTGACATAATATGGTTTTCAAATTTAGTAGATAGATAAATTTTGTATAATTATAATATGTATAAGGATGATTTTTTGATTTTTGATAATTAATGGAATTGGGTGTTAAGAAATAATATTTAACTTTGCATGTGTTTTATAATCATTGGCTTTAGTTTCATATCTAAATAATTGAACTATTAAACATGGTTATAAATTAATTTGGAAATTTAAATGGATTTAAATCAAGAATGTGAGAATTTAATTTCCGATGATTTCGAACCTTGTTTTGAAAGTTTTAAAAGGATTTATTATTTAAAGGTATTTCTAGTAGAAATTTTTTCAAAGGATTTTTAATCTGTAAATCTGTGCTCTTTTCTTTGTCGTTGGAAAATAATTTTGGTAATGACTGCAGCATCATCGACATTCATTTTCGAGTTTCGAAGCGAAGAGACCATTCTGTAGTTTTGCTACAGTTTTCTTTGGAGAATTAATTTGATTTGGCTTTCTAAATATGACTTGATTTATAATATATGTGATTTAAGAGTTGATTTGATATATATTGCGTACATATATATATATATATATATATATTTCTAAATAGTTTGAAGTTAATCGAAAATCTAACTCTTAAATTTTATCTTAAAGGTTAATTTCAACTATAAAAGGAAATCAAATTTTGAATAAATATGTAAGCTTGAAATAATTGAATTAGAAAGAATTTATTTGTATAATACTCAATTACATTCCAATATAACTTGCCTAAATTATTAAAAGTTAAATATGTAATTGGAGAACATACAATATAAAGAGAATTTTTATAAATAAAACTTAAGTGGTTATAATAAATGTTATACACTTAAATTTTATTTATAAAGGATCAATAGAGGTAAATAGAGAAAAAAGGGTTAATTGAATAATTCACAATATAATGACATTTAAAAGAAATTATAAATAAATTGAAATAGTTAAAATAAGTGAAATAAACTTAATGTATAGGATTAGATATATTAAGTGGAATAAACTTAAGAATAATTTGGAATAAAGGAAAATAAAATTTAATGAATAAAGATGAATATAATAAATGATTGTTCAAATTCATGACTTTATAAATTGTTGATTGGATGAAGAGATAATGAGATTTAAATTAATTAAGATTTATTTAACCCAAATGAAATCAAATGGATGAAATTTATTATTAATGTAAGTTGAAATTTTCATGGTTTTAAATTTATTATCTTATTCTGTTTTCCAATCTATTTTTTCTTTCTGGTTGTTTCCATTCTCTTACCTTCTAAGTAGGAAATCAAATTCGAATTGGTTAGCCTTGGAGCTACTGTTCTCTTTCAGCTGGATCTTGCCTCTGATTTTCACCGACTCAGGGTTGCTGAGGAAAGTATTCCAGAGACTGCTTTCCGTACTGAGAATGGTTTTTCTATGGATAGTTAGCCATGCCTTTTGGTTTGACTAATACTCCTGCTCTCTTTGTTGATTTGATGAATCGTGCTTTTCGTATTGTGCTTAATAAGTTTGTTCTAGTCTTTCTTTCTTTCTCTTTTTCCTTCATCATTTAACTTTTCTATCTCTTCTGTGGTTTTTACTTCTCCCTATTCTGAATCTGAGCACTGCTTACCATCCACAGACCGACAGTCAAACGGAAAGGGTGAATCAGATTCTCGATGATCTTTTTCGTGCTTGTGTTCTTGAATTCTGGAGGATCTTAGGAAGATCATCTCCACCTTGTTAAACTTACCTATAACAACAGTTATCAGGTATAATTTCAATCTCCTTGTCATCTTTTCTTAATCCTATTTCATTCTATCTTTTTCTACGTTTCCCGTACCTCATTCCTTTTAGGGGATGAAAAGTTTTTAGTGGAGGAGAGTGTAACAACCCTGTATTTTTTAATTACTTTAATTTAATTTCCTAATCTAAAAACTTTATTTTATTTATTTAAATTAGATAAATTTTTTATTTTAAATATTAATTTTGATTTGGATGTGAATTAGAATTCCAAACATGAATAAATAGAATATTTTCCAAAAATGTGATTTTGGTCAATATGGTCAATCTTTGACTTTTAATTTAAAATTTTAAAAGTTTAAATTTTTGAATTTTATCTTTTATTATGAAAGTACATAAAATTTCAAGAATACTGCTTTTCGTTTCGTTGAAATCTGATTTATAATGTGAAAGTTATGCCCTTTTAAATATTGTGTGTAATTTGTTGTATTTAACAAAATGGTTTATTTTAAATTATATAAATAATATTTTATTTGGTCATGTAATGTTCTAATTTATATTTATATGGGTAAAATAACATGTTATGTATATATTTTGGTTTTAAAACATTTTTAAAAGAACAATTGTAATTTTCCAAGTCAGCTGCAATTTATTTACAATTTTTAATTTCTAGTTTCAATTAAGTAAAGTAATTCTTATTTATCTTTTTATTTTCTTAAGGATTTATTTTATTTTCATTTACACTTTATTTTTTTCAGCATTCATTTTATTTTACTTGACTTTTTATTGGATTAGGTGTAAGGTTATAATTTTCCAAAGTTAAGTGTATTTTGTTTGCAAACTTTAAAGCTGGTCTCAATATAATAAGATTTTTTCTTTTTTTCCTAAAACAAATTTATTATTTTCCTTTCCACTTTATTTTAGTTTGTTTTTATTTTTATTTACTGGGTTTTATTTTGTTTATTTTGTATAAACATAAATTGGAAATTTCAAGAGACAAAAGCTTTAAATCTATGACTTTTCATTTGCCTAGTCTCTTCATTTTATTTGGTCGTTCCTTTCTTTATTGTAGCCGTATGTTTCTTAATCCATTTTCACGTGAAAACCTTCTCATTTCCATCATTATTCACGGCCAAACTCAGATCAGAAAATATTTGGAAATGGTTTCCTCTTTTTCCTCTTTTCTCTTCACTTTTTCTATGTGATTTTCTATGTTTTTGCCTTGACTTGCTCTTGCCTTGCTTGGCCTTAGCCACCACCATCTTCTCCGACCACCACCACCACTTCCTTCCCCTCCTAATCCATGGCCCGAGCTTCCCCTCCTCTTGATGCAAACAACACAAAACAATGTCCAAAACCCTTAAACTATGCATGTAGCCTAGCCTAACTTCTTCACCACCAACATACATCACCTTGGCCACCTCCTATTGCTCCACCACTACCTAGATACCACCACTACCCATCACTTTAGCCTCTGCCCGGATCTGACCTGACCTGTACAAGCCATGGCCGAGCCATAGACCCATGTAGCCGAGCCCAAAAAGTTCACCAAAACTCCACTTTGCCTAGTCCATTGACCTTCCATGCTTTGTAACTTCCAAGACCATTTGTATTCTTGACTTAGCCATGTATTTCCATGTCCAAACCAGATCCATTTCCCACCTGAAAACATGCCAAAGCCGAACCTAAGCATGTATGGTCGAGCATACATTGAGTTGTGGTCAAGCAAAACTTGTTCGAAAGCTTGGTGATGTTCTTGTCTACTTTTTTTCCAATCTTGTTTCAATTAACCTTTTGTATTGTAATTATACTTATATGGTGCTTTGTTTTATTTTTATATACAAGATTTATGTCTTGGATCTCTCCTTCCATTCAAATCAAAATCGTGCTATCATGCTTTCGGGAATTCATTTGTGTGTTTTGATTTGCAATCTCCAGCCATAGAGGTGAGTAAATCTCACATGACATTTATACTTATGCAAATGTGAATTGACAACAATTGAATGTGTAGAATATCATGTTATGTTATACCTGCTTATGTTATATATTATATGATGTTAAATCTGTTTATTTATCTATCATATCATCTGTTACCGATATATGTTGTTAACTGTTCATTTATATCTGTTTATTACACTACAAGTTCCCTGTTAGTAGAAATCACTATGAGTTGAAATGATACATACCCGAACGGACTTTAGAATAGGGAAAAATCGTTATGGGCTGAAATGATAGGCCTAAACGGTTTTTATTTAATTTATTTTGACTGAGGATTGCGGGTTTGAAATGATAGAACCCGGATTTTCTTTGTAAATTGCGGATTGAAATGATACATATCTGTATCACTTGACCTAGGTTAGAAAACTATATACATGCCCGTGGTTATTTTTATAAAGTATTTTGAATATTTTAAATATTTTTAAAAGTGTAAAATTATGAAAATTTGATTTAAATTGGATTTTTAATGTTTAAATAAAGAAATTTGGATTTTTTCTAGAAGTTAAAAATGTAATTTAAATGAATGGTAAAAGTGAATTTTTGAAATATAACTTAAGTTTGGAAATTTGGAATTTTGGTTTTAAAATGATATTTAAGTTATATAAATAAAAGGGAAAAATAATTTTATTTGGAAAATGGGAAATATGATAATTTGATTTGAATTTGAATTTAAATGATTTAATAAAGTGTTATTGAGTTTTCTATGTATTGAAAGGGTTAAATAAATGAATGCTTAAAAGTGTAATTTTAAAATATAACTTGACTTGGTAATGTGAATTTTGTTTTTATTAAAGGTTTAAGTTAATTAAATAAAATTGAAAATTTAGTTTAATTTGTGAAATGGAAATAAAATATCAGTGTTAAGTTTATTTGTTAAAATGTGAAGAAAAGAAAATGGTACATTTGTATTTGTTAAGTAAAATTATTGGAAATTTGGATTTTTACTGTAAATGTTTCTTATAAAAATCACAAATTAAAAGAGTAATTTTAATGAACATTTTTGAATGTCAAAATATGATTTTTATAATGTTTAAAAGGTTTAATATTGATGGTTATTATTTGCTGGAAATACACCAAAATCTGGAAATTACTTTTTATAGCATTCAGAAATGTTATGATTTCTGTAAATGAACTAAAATTGAATAAAAGAGCTATTACAGCATTTTTGAAATGTTGTAGTTGCTGTAGTTGAACTAAATAGACTAAAACTTGATAAAGGCCTATTACAGCAGTTCTATAATTGTTGTAGTGGTCTGCTGTCTTTGTTGAATTTAATGAAACCCTTTAATTTGAAACCTGAGCTATTACAACAATTCTGGAAATGCTGTCTTTGCTGTTTTAAACTAAATTTCATCTAAACTGAGATTTAACTGCAGTTTTAAAATGCAGTCTTTGCTGAATTTAAATGTTTTCAAGAATAACTTATAACAACTTTTTCTGAATGCTATGAAAGGCTGAAATTTTCAATGTTTATGGTTTTTAACTTAGTAAATGAACTCAGAATAGTTTAAACTTTGTAAATTGAATACTTGATTTGAAAGTATAATAATTACACTTTCTTAGATGAATTATTTTGATTGAAATATAAACTATTTAAAAGGTGACTTGAAATGATAATAAATGAAAGATATCTTTAAATTTAAAAAGTATTTAAAGTTGAATATTTAGATTTGAACTCAAATGATATTTTGATATATTAAAATGATTTGAAATGAAGTTTTGAAAGGATATGATATTTTGATATATTTAAATGATTTGAAATGAAGTTTTGGAAGGATATGATATTTTGATATATTTAAATGATTTGAAATGAAGTTTTGGAAAGATATGATATTTTGATATATTAAAATGATTTGAAATGAAGTTTTGGAAAGATATGATATTTTGATATATTGAAATGATTTGAAATGAAGTTTTGAAATGATATGATATTTTAAATATATTGAAATGGTTTGAAATTGATTTAATCTTTATTTTGATAAAGATTTGGATTTAAAATGATATTCTATTTTGAAGTATAAAATATTATTTTAAAAATTATAACCACGGGTTATAATAACGATTGGTTGTTAAAGAGACCGGGATCGGATATGGACATACTCTCTGTCGATACCGAAAACCACTTTAACAACTGTGTACGCGGTGGAGTTTCCAGAATGAAGTAGGATGGTGGAGACGATCCTAAGGTATATACGTGGACCCAACTCCCATGAGATGGCATAAAGTGGCTAAAACAGGAGCGATTGACGGGCCAAGGAGGTAGCACCTCTGATCGGACACACTTCTTCGATACCATTCTATTACTTTGTGACTGATTGGGTGCACCCCTTGATTTGGGAGTGTTGTTCGAGGTGGGCGGTAGTGGCTGCTATGCATCACCACCAGCCCGGATGCGTAATTGGTATATCTACCCTGGCATTGCCTAGTTGTGCCGTGTCACTTACCATAGCGAGCTTTACTATGAGTTGTGATTTCTCCCGTAGTCTGTGGAGTATCGAGGGTAGCCCCCATTTTGGGAGTATGCTAATACTGGATAGACTACTGGGACTATTACGTGTTAAGGGGAATATTGGGTCACTCCTTAACGCTATTTAAAAGTATGTTTATTTTATGATTAGACATTATTATAATAGCGAATATTACTACATAGTAGATAGTTTAACGGATCCTTAAAGAATGGGAGATCCCAAGCATTCTTTAAGTTACTTGTACTTTTATTACAGTTCACTTGAGTTGGTTTACATTGTATAAGTATGTATGTCCTGACTCGAGTGTTTTGTGTTTTGCTTTACGCTTGGGTCAGACTGAGTGATACATCATTAGAGACTCACCTTTGGAGCTGGAGTTTTGCTTTGAAGATCCTGATATCTATTCCTCTAGTTGGTTCCAGTTGTATTCTGATTTGTTCCTGATTATCATACTGTTTCTCCTGTTGTACCTTGGTATTCTTATTTTATCTTACTTAACTCTGATATATTTACATAGTAGCTTCATGAACTACTATTTCTTTTACTTCCGCTGCATTATAATACTATGTGTCTGTGATCTGTGCTTATTTATTTGTATATGATGAGTTTGCCAAAAAAAATATTTACAACGCGGTATTTTAAGCAATTCAAATCCGACATGTGCGGATGCGAATGGTTGAAAATATTGGGTCGTTACAGTAATCAAATTGGAATATTTTGAAATGGAATGTGGAATTTGTTTGCTGTTTAAAACTTTTCTATATTCTTGTGTTTTTGTGTATCAATGTATCTAATGTCGCCGTATTTGGTCGTCGAGGATTAATAACTATGGATGACTGATGCATCCGTAGCCGTCGGTTTAGGGGCTCCAAGTAGGGTGATGTTACAAGTTGATATCAGAGCATAGGTTTATGAAACTTTAAAAGAAACTTAAACCTAAAAGATTTTTTCCAAACATAATCTAATGAATATGATAATAAGATTGGGGTTTGGGTTAATTTAAAAGTAACGTACTTGTATTTGCTATATATAGTTATATATATAAGTATGTATTCCCCGCTCTCTTAGAGCATTCTTCTGTATCTTACTAAGGCTCATATACCGATTTACGAGAAAGCAGATATGGAAGCAGGAAACAAAAGCGGAAATCTCGATGGAGGAAGCACCACAACTAATGGAAATGCTTGACCCACTTCCAGGAGGAACCTGGGTCGACAGGCTAATGCTAGTAATCAAAATGTTGATGCCAATGTGAGTGCTTGGAATCCACCAGTAGATATGGGGGTGATGTATCAGTTCTTTGCTAGTTTGATGCAAGCAGGGGCTGCTGAAGTTGCTGGAAATGCATGAGGAGCTAATCATGTGGCTTCAGTTGGGAATATTGCTTTGCTGGGTGGGATTACACCAATTTGGGTAGGAAGCCATTCTTGGGAACGGAGAGTGCTATAGAGGTTCAGAATTGGCTGTTGCATTGTGAGCGTATATTTACTGATTTGGGTCTGAATGATGGGCAAAAGAGAAGTTTGGCCTCTAGATAGTTGTAGGGGTCAGCACTACATTGGTGGAATAGTGTCACTGCTGGAGTTGAAGAGCAGTTAACTTGGGCTGATTTTAAAACGAGATTTGAGCAGAAGTTTGTATCTGAGTTTTCCAAGTCTGAGCTGATGAGAAAGTTTATGGATTTAGTGCAAGGAGAGAGGTCAGTAGTCGAGTATGCTACTAATTTTGAAGAGTTGTCTTGATATGGATATGTTGTTATTGATATTGACATCAAAAGGAATGAGAAGTTCATTTGGGGATTAAGGCAAGAGCTTGCTAGAATGACCATGATACATGTCCGTGATCCTTGTAATATAGTGGTGGAGATGACCATTCGCCATGAGGATACTTGCTGATTTAGCTAAAGAGAAGTCAGTGGAAACTCAGGGTTCTCAAGGGAAGAAGAGGAAGTTCTTTAAAAAGAAGGGAGCCCAGAAGGAAGAAACTGCTAAGAAGTCAAAAGCTGAGGTAGTTTTCTATAAGTGTGACAAGAAGGGTCACTTTGTTAATGAATGCCAATCGGGAAATGGGAAGAAAGCTGCAAGTAAGAAGAATGTGAAATGCTTCAACTGTGATCAAGTTGGGCATTACAAGAATCAGTGTCCAGAGCCAGTTAGGGAGGACAAAGGAAAAGTTTTTGCTATAGGACCAGCTAGGCCTACTACGGCTGATAAAAGAAAGCCTGTGATGGAAGGTACGCTTTTGATTCAGAGTATTCCAGTTAGAGTACTTTTGATACCAGTGCATCACATTCATTTATTTCTCAGTGTTTGGTTGATAGATTATTTTTAGAACCCTCCTACCTTTTACTTCCTTAAGGGTTGCAAATCCAAAAGGAGGGTATGCAAATCTAAGGTTAAGATGTGACCAGCTAAAACTCGATTTGTTAGGTCATAAATTTGCATGCAGTTTGTATGTTATTGATTTCGAAGATTTCGGAATCATCTTGAGAATGGATTGGTTGGGTAGGTATGAGGCTAGAAATTTTGCTAAGACAGAGAGATATCACCGAGACACCATGATAATCATAACCGAGTGATATTCTCAATAGAGAATACTGACTGGAGTGTTAGTGCTATGCTTAATGCTATGGAGATTGGAGATGAGTTAAGTCATGTTCAGGTAGCAAGAGAGTTTGCAAATGTCTTTGAGACAATCACTAGATTAAACCTAGAAGAACAGTTGAGTTTAGAATAGATCTTGTGCCAGGAGCTGAACCTGTGAGTAGACCACCTAGTAGGATGACACTAACTGAGATGAAGGAATTGAAGGTGCAGCTAGTGGATCTAGAAGGAAGGAGTTTTATAGACCAAGCAGTTTGCCTTGGGGAACGGTCGTGGTGTTTTTGAAGAAACCAGATGGGTCGTTGAGGATGTGCATCGACTACTATAAGTTAAAAGAAAGGACGATCAAGAATAAGTATCCTTTGCCAAGAATAGATGATTTGTTCGATTAGTTGAATGGATCCAGAGTGATTTCCCGATTGGATTTAGCGATCGAGTTCCATCAGTTAAGAGTGGTAGAGGACATTATTCCTTTGACAACATTTCCGACAAGATATGGTTCATATGAGTGGTTGGTGATGCCATTTGGATTGATGAATGCACCTGCTTTCTTCGTAGACACTACTACAAAACAGACCATTTGCATCGGTTGTTTACCCCCCTTTTGCATCAGTTCAACAACCGATGCATATGCAACCGATGCAACAGGCTTAACACTTTTGCATCAGTTCTGAAACCGATGCAAAAAGGTCCTTTTTGCATCGGTTGTTACTAACAACTGATACAAAATATCATTATTACAGTACTCAAATAGACTATATATATATTGATTATAACAAACAATTATTGCATGCAATATTACAATCATTCAAAATTAAATTTGATGGCAAATACAAACTGAATAACATAATACCAAAATAAGCATATATCAATTACAGTGTTAATAATCTATACAAAATAAGTGTGGATACATCAAACTGTGCAACCATCTAGTTACATCAAATAACCTGCTAGTTACCTCAAACATACTTGTGTGCAAAAAAAAACTACTGCATACATACATAACTTGCACATAACCAAACCTCTCACTGCCTTGTTTCATCACCAAACCTCTGATCATCCTTCTTCATCACCAAAACTGCTGTGTCCATCCCTTCTTCATCACTGTCAATACCCTCAAACAAACATATAGCCTCCACCACTACTCACTTTCCATCAACGGTGCCTTGCCTCCCCTTCTTCCCATGATCACAACATTCACTACATCATATAACCCACTTTCTCAGCTTCGACAACCTCACAACCTTGGTTCAAGCATCTCAACCCCCTCCATCAACTTACTATCAACTGCATATAATAACCTCTCCTACATCTCCTACCAACATCATTACACCAACATCATCACACCACACCAACATCTCTGCAACAATACATCTCCACACCAACATCATCACAAACTTCTCCAACCATTTCATCCACCCTCTCTGTCCTTCACAGCTCACCACCTAGCAGCAAATCGCTGCCCTTCTGCCTTCTGCCTACATCATCAACTTACAACTCCAAACTGCAATACATCTATCAATACTCAAAACTTCAGCCACAAAAACTACCGCACATTTGAACACAAAGCGACAATTCATAATAAATAAATAAAACTCAAAGGATCTTCAGTCAAAATTGCACAAGAAAAAATAAATAAAACTCAAAGGATCTTCAGTCAATTCTTGATGAGTAGGAATTAAACATACTACAGAAACTAATATGTAATAAAAGTAAGTTCTGAACATACTGTACAAGTGAGAAGCAAGATTTCCATTAGTCATGTAAACATATATAAGCATATGCTTTCCCTTTTCTATGCAATAGCCTGCTAAATTTACAAGATATCTATGATGCAATCTTCCTAGAAGTATGACCTGCAATTAAACATAAGCATATTAGAAGCATTTTTATATTCCGGCAATTCAACCAGGCCAATTTGTTGAAAAAGACCCTTTATAAAAGTCTATAAAAAAGTTGTGTAAGCATGTCCTACGAACTAGAATATTTCTCCCCACTTTCAACTATCATTTAAAATTTCAACTGTCCATGAATTACAAAATTACCAGTCTACTAGTCGACAAACTCCTCATTTCCAACTATCAAAATCTACAACTTTTTATTTTTTGTCTGATCTTATATTGAGGTAGAAATTTGTTTCGTACTTCTTGCTTAGTGCATTAGATGGTCAATGAAGATGTAGGAAGATACTCATTTTTCCCCTATTGGATAACAAAAGGTAGCATAATTTTTTATTTCATATTTTTACGTGCAATTATTCAGCAAACATCATTAACTTCACATCAATACATTAGAGAGCAAGCATGGGTTGTATATGTATCTTCATGAAAACAGCACAGATGGATTGCACATCAAGTTTTTTGTAAGAATATCATCCCAAAGATTATAAACTAAGTTTACTAAGTCAAGCATTTCTCCAAGTAGCCTTTTGCTTTTTATATAAGATGTCATATGTGCTTCAAAAAGACTTATTGACAAACTATTATACCATTGTGTATAAGAATACCATCCCAGAGATTGTACCTCCGATTGAAACTCTTACTCACCCTGTTTAGAGTTAGAAGCAAGCACTTTGACAGCTAATGTTTCACCAGTCGCCATTTGAGCTTTATAAACTGTACCAAATGCACCATGACCGATTACCGTTGTAAAATTATGAGTAGCTCTTTGTAAATCCATGTAAATTAAGTATAATAAAATCCATGAAGATGTTATACTGTAAATTATTGTAAGGCTAAAAAGGTTAAAAATCTTGAAGCCTCAATATACTATATCGATCACCTACTATGTACAACAAAAAAAGCATAAATAGCAGTAAAAGAAATGATATTTTACTCACCATATAGTCATTTGGTTATCCCAGGAGTGAAGATCAAATGATTAGATATCAACCTTGCAACAGAAGAAACGATAAAGTATTAATAGTCGGGAAATAAGATAAAAAAGACATATCTACTGTGATTGTTAAATATAAGGAAACCAGTAATCACCGGATATAGAATACAGAAAATAGTCTAAGACTTGTTCATAGAAACAACATAGGAAGAAACAAAATTTGCAATGAATCAATGACTAACACACGGAAATTGCACTGAAAGAATGTCAATAGTTTGAATACATTGCATGAACCGTATGGTTGTGCAGTTTCAGTTTATCATCTATGCTTATGATGTACATAAATATCAGTATGGCCATCATTAACAAAATTCTTGGGAACTATCAGATCAGCATGGATTGATTAAGTTACTTGTTTCAGCATTTTAATTTTAATTTTAGTACTTCAAAGATAAAAAAGAATTGTTAAGCCAATCAATTCAGATGCGAACATTTTCTCAAGGTTGTGGCATTCTTGCAGGTGAAAACAGTTGAAACTAATTCAAACAAAATGTTAGATTTGGTGATACAATATTTCCATATTAAAAACTTAGTTTTCTTTTGTGATAAACGTGCTTCCTTATTTAAAGATCTAATTGTAGAGAATCAACATATAGAAATAAGAAGAAACTAAATGTGGAAATAATTATAAACAAATGATGATACTGAGTAGTATCAGTTATACCAATTAAACATATGTATTTATAAAGTAAGAAATACTAGTAATGAACTATTAAAGTAATACATGTTCAAAAATTACACAAATTCTATACAAAATTTGATAAGTATTCGTGCAATATAATGTACTGATTTCAAAAATATCAGCCAGATTAATTTACACAAAAATCACTATCGATTGAATTTAGTTTGAAAGAAAAACATATATGTATGTCTATTTCCTGAATTAATATGTACCAATTTTAAAGCTCTGCAAATTTTCTTACTTCGTATGTGAAATCTTGACCAATTGAAAGTAAAGATATTTCTATAAAATCTATTGATGAAACCTTCAATGTCTTATTTGTACATCCATTGTAAAGCTCTGTAGTCGGTCATGACATAGATCATAAAAGGATTCGAATTCTTTAGGCATTAAAACTCCAGTTGTATATGAAAAATATTGGGATTACATCTTGTAAATTTTCTTCATTCTATCCTTTCAAGTACTTCATATACCGTAATATGCCAATGTGTAACTGTCAGCTATGAGACCTATCAACTTGTCCACCGAGGTATGAAACCAAATCAGAATCATTAGTCTGTATATGACATAAATAGATCACCAATAATTTTTTATGATTTGTCTTACATATTTGCACAATGAATCGATTATTTATGTTTTCCAACTTTTCAAGGTTCAGTGCTTTAGAATTCTTTAGTGTTAGTAATAGAAGCACGGTAAATCTAAGAAGTCAAAATTAAAAAGTCTATCGAATTGGGTGGTCCAATATATGGAACAATGCAAGGTATAGTATTTTGTATCGAACTAAGTATACATATCGGAGAGAACATGAGATAAATACATTGCCATGGCACAATTTTTCATGAAAGTCAACACATGAAGCTTGACTACTTTACCTGACATATAATATGGAGACAAGTAATATATTTCACAAATGGTGACTTATCAATCAGAGATTGAAGATTACTGCAAATATATTAATGACAAACCTCTACTATTATTGCTATCAAAACTGACCAATCCTCACCTGACCTCTGCACTGCCAACAAACTTTAATTTCCTCTCCACCAAATCAACCAGCCCCATCTCCTTCAGCAGCCAAACCTCACCAAAAAATCAAAATCGCAACCTCACTGCTGAAAATTACAACTACGTGCATTGAAAATAGTAACCTCAAAGCAGTTCTGCAACCAAATTCCCCTCATAGTTGAACTGCTCAACCCACCACTCACGACCTTCGCCAACCGCCTACAACCAATCGCAACTTGTCACAACCACGACTTCGACTCCCTCAAATTTCTAAACCAGCAATCGGCCGTAGCACCAACCTCATCTGAAACTCGAACAACCCACCCCCGAACATCACCGAACCACGCTCCTCCAACTCTTGAATCCTCAAATCGAACGCAATTTCACTTCAATTTTCGATAGCGACAACCATACCCTCAACAACGAACAACCTAAGCACCCACAGTAATCACCCAATTCGCGAAAACCAACGACCACCTTTGCATCTCAATGTCACCCGAATCCAAAACACGAACCTAACTATCTGAAACTAACTTCACCACCTCACCCACCTCAACAATCCCCAATTCGACCTGAATCCGCCTCCATCACCTAAATCAAATCAATAAAATTGGCTGAATTGTGAAAGTTTGATTGAATTGTGAAATTGGGGCTAATCGTGAAAGTTGGATTTCGATTTTTTTTGGTATAAGCTTTCTGATTATATAAACAAGTACGCGTGTAGTTGATTTTGAGGAGGAGAATTTTTTTCTGGGAGTAGGTTATTGAGGAGAAAGGAGTACATTTGTTCAAAATAGTTATTTGGAGCCAATTTTTCATTATTTCCCTCCTAAATTTCATATTGCCATCAACATGTAGTTGCATCGGTTGACTTTAAAACCGATGCGACTAAAACTATTTGCATCGGTTGTTGGTGAGAACTGATGCAAATTTAATTTTTTTACTACCTATTGCTTTCCACGTATCAATTGCATTGGTTATTAAGATAGAACTGATGCAAATAGTTCTATTTGCATCAGTTTTTACTTCAGCCGATGCAAATGAGGCGAAGCAATATGCACTTTTTGTACTAGTGAGATTTGATGAACCGATTTTTCCAAGAGTACTTGGATAGGTTTGTACTAGTGTTTATCGATGACATTCTAGTATACTCTAAGGATGAGAGAGAGCATGAAGTTCATCGTAGAGTGGGCTTGATACGCTGAGGCTGAATAACCTAAGGGCTAAGTTTACCAAGTGTCATTTTTCGAAGAAAGAGGTTAAGTTTCTTGGTCACGTGGTTTCAGAGAAATGATTGTCGGCCGATCAAGATAAGATCGATGCTGTAAATCATTGGAAGAGACCGGAGACTGAGATTGGGAGATTTCTTGGTCTTGCTGGCCACTACCAGAGATTCATTAAGGATTTCTCGCGGATAGCAGCACCTTTAACTAAGCTAAACAGGAAGGAAGTGAAGTTTGTTTGGTCTGACAAATATGAGGAAGCATTTCTTAAGTTAAAGCATTTGTTGGTTAATGCACCCATTTTAGTAGTTCCAGACGGAAACCAAGGGTTAGTGGTATATACTAATGCATGTGGAACTGGATTAGGAGCATTATTGATGCATAATGGTAAATTCATTGCCTATGCATCTAGGCAGCTTAGAGCGCATGAAGTTAGATATCCTGCTCATGACTTGGAGTTGGCAGCTGTGATCTTTGCATTGAAGATTTGGAGACATTATCTCTTAGGGGAGAGATTTGAGTTGTATACCGATCATAAGTCTTTACGATATTTATTCTCAGAAGGAGTTGAATATGTGGCAACAGAGGTGGCTAGAGTTTTTGGCCGCTTATGATTTTGGTATAGAGTACACACCAGGATAAGGTAATAAAGTGGAAGATACCCTTAGCAGAAAAAATCATAATGCGGTGTTAGCTATGTTGGCAGAGTGGAAGGATTTAGAAGCTTTAGTTAGTTGTGATGTGCAGTTAAGGTCGACTACTGGTTCTAGTCAGAATTCCACCAGATTATCTTGTTTAGAAGTTTGGCCAGTATTGATTGAGAAAATTACTTCTAAGCAGAAGGAGGATCTAGTATTAGCTGAAAGGATCAGAAGACTGGAGGTCGGAACAGAGATCGATGATTTAAAGGATTTTAGCCTTGACCAGAAAGGATGGCTGAGAAGGAAGGGACAGTTGTGTGTTCTGAATGTGGAGGATTTGAGGAAAGAAGTTCTTGAAGAATGTCATCGATCCAAGTTTACGATTCATCCTAGAGGAACCAAGATGTATTGGGATATTAAGAGGAGCTTCTATTGGGAAGGAATGAAGAGGGATGTTGGCTTATGGGTTAGGCAGTGTGCAAACTATCAATAAGTGAAAGTTGAACATCAGAAGCCTAGTGGGTTGCTTCAACCTTTAGATATTCCAGTTTGGAAATAGGATTCAAAATCTATGGATTTTATAGACGGGTTGCTAAGGTCAAATAGAGGTAATGAAAGTATATGGGTTATAGTGGATAGATTAACTAAGAGTGCCAATTTCATTCCAGTTAAGTCTACCAGAACGGCACCTCCTGTCTTAGCTAAGTTGTTCCTGAAGAACATAGTTAGGCTATATGGAGTTCCTAATAGTATAGTCAGTGACCGAGATGCTTTTTCAGTAATGAATTCTGGAAGATGGGTACCAAGCTTAATATGAGTACTTCGTATCACTATGCCACAAAGTGAATCAGACAACATCCATCACACAGCATAAGCTAGATTTGCTGTTATCACAATATTTACAACCGTTTCACACAACACATGGAAAAACCATATGTTGTGTGTCATAGCCTGTGAAATCTTTGTTCTATTGAGATTTCATCAATGCCATTCAAACAACATTTCATCTGTTGTCTGATTGAAATTATCAAAAATTTGGTTTTTCCTCCTTATCAATATTTTGTTTCCCTCTTCCAAAATTGTCTTGATATTTCGTGGCCGCGTTTAATTATTTATTTCCCTCTCTTATTTTGTTAGCAGCTAAAAGAAAAAAATGGCGGCCCAAAAAATCTTCTCCCACCTCTCCGCCCTCGCCGTTGCTTTCTCCTACCCATCGTCTGCTGCCGACTCTAGCCTTCTTTCTGATTTAGGGTTTTCGTCTTCGTTCAGGTCTAGGGTTTTTGTCTTCGTTCCGATTTAGGGTTTCTAGATCGAAAGCTGTTGCTTAGAATTTGAAGTGTGAATAGTACTCCTTTTGCTTTGATGCTCTCACACTTTGATTACCAGTGATTTATTGCACGGTTGCTTTTACTTGTCGAGTTATTCAGATTGTTCGGTATGATTTTTTCCCCTTTTAATTTTTTTGCAGCATTCTCGACTTTTACTTTTTTCCAGTGATGATTTGGGTTTATATAGGAATTGATCTCCTATATTTTATGGTTGCGTTCGATTGCTTGGATTTGCTTTCGGTTGCTTGGATTTGCTTTCGATTGCTTACATTTGCTTTCGATTGCTTGGATTTGCTTTCGGTTGCTTCTACGTAGACTGCTGTCGATTTGGTATATGCTCGATGATATAAGTATATATAGGAATCAATTTCCTATATTTTCGATTATATACTATGATTTGAATTGCTGGTTTTTGTTCTTCCTAGAGTTTTTATCTCTTTTGAACTACTGGGTTTTCATTCTAATTTGATCTTTGCAATGATTTGTGTGCTTCATAGAGTTTTTATCTCTGTCGATTTGTATTATCTCTGTTGGTTTGTACATATATGAGTTTTTCTCTTTATTCGTTTATAACTTTGTTGGTTTGTATCTCTTTTGATGCTCTATTGCTGTTGTATCATTAATGCTTGTTGTTTTTGAACTAGTTGATGCTTGAAGTGGTAGAAGCGGTGTGCTTATGGTTCGCTGTATCAAATCATCACTGTTGAACTAGTTGATGCTAGCCTGTTGCATTAGTGCTAGTTGTTGTTGAACTAGTTGATGCTTGAAGTGTCTTCTTGCTTGTTGCTGGTTATGTATACATGTATATACATATACGTTTGCACCATGCTTGGTTGTGTGAATATGTGCTTATGGTTCTATATGTATGTATATACATGTGCACTATGATTAACTGTTTTGATATTTCATGCATTTTACTATATCAATTCATCACATAGAACTTCCATGTATATACACACATACATTTGTATGTATATATGTGTGCATTTGTTCTATTTGGATAATTCTTGTTGTGGTTTATATATGTGTGCACTTGTATATATACTTGTATGTTCATACTTGTATGTACATGCTTAGACTGTTTTGACTTGTATATATGAACTGGTTTGTGTATACGAACTGTTTTGACTTGTGTACACTTGTATATATATATACTTGTATATATGAACTGGTTTGTGAGTTTTTTGTATATAGTTGTATACTCTTGTATACACTTGTATGTTCATAATTTTATATACATGCTTATACTATTTTGAATATGCTTAAACTGGTACATATGGTGTGTGATTGCTTAAATTGATCGCTTAAACCAGTTTATATATGTGTTTTGAAAATGCTTAAACTGATTGCTTCTTGAACTGATTACTTCTTGAACTCCAAGTCGGATTGCTTCTTGCACTTTAACTGATTGCATTGCCTTGTTTTGTACATATATACATGTTTACATCCATATGTGTGTGTGTGTGTATTCCGTTATTAAAGTTATGTATACATATATACATGTATACATCCTTGAGTGTGTTGACACCTGAGTGAGCTGCTCCTATGTGCAATGGCACCTACATGTGCATTTTCTGAACCATTTTGATTTTCTAAACCATTTTGAGTTGAACCTATTTTTTCTGAACCATTTTATGTGCCCTGGCACTTGTTGTTTTGTCTGAGCTTGTTTATGTGCACTATCTTTAATTCTTGCCTAGTTGAACTTGTTTTTCTGAACCATTTTGATTTTGGTACCCGAGTGTGCTTGTTACTGCTATATGCAATCTTCTTGCTTGTTACTTCCAAGTTTATACACACATACATATGTATGTATATATGTGTTAAATATTAGCATCTTTTGTATTTTATACATGTGTATATGTGTGTTACTCACATATACTTTTGATGCTCCATGGTTTGGCAATTTGTTTTGAACTGAAATGAAATATGCATGTGTACTTGTTTTTCACTTATACATGGCTTTTTGAACTGCACTTCTACACTTTTCAGTCCTTGGTACATACCTGTACATACTATTATATATACATACTTGTACCATATTTTGAATTGCCTTGAGCTTCTTTTGAATTGTTCATGTATTCATTAGTAGAACTACTGCTGTGGCATTGGTTATATTATGTGCACTGATAAAGTTGTTGATACTTGATTGCGGTTCATTTGCATCACTTACATTATGTGACGCCCCACCTCTATGCTCATAATAACAAAGAGTATTAAAAGAAATACTGTCTATTATTACGAAGAATAAGGCTGGGTAGGAGCGACCATCCGTAATTGGCCTTACACTAATATTGGTTATCTCGGTAGGAGTGGTATATACTTTTTATTTTTCATCCATTATTTATTTACTCCCATCGACATATCCAATTATCAGTATAAGACAAACTACGATAGTTCATAATAGTTTAGGACATTAGATATAACAATAACACAGATAATATAAATGCGGAACACAGATTAACAAAAATCTCATATATATATAACCGATGTCAGTTACAATATAGTTGACACGATACATATGATACAACTACAACTGTCGACTCTAGAAGTTATATATACAAGTACATTATCGACTAATATACATGAATACATATCGTTCTATACAATGACACGACTACTACAGAATGACACCGACAACTTCAGAAGATGTGAAAAGTCTTCGAATCCTGAACAGCAACTCAAAGAAGAAAATCTACAACCTGAAATAACTCGGGTCTGACCCGAGTATTAAATTCGAAAGAAAATAATACACGGGTCAGTCTAATTCAAAATCAGTTATTAATGCACAGAAGCGATAATAATCAATATCAAATAGACGACAATCACAGAAATCTCGTATATCCAACTTCTCGATAAGAGAAATGGATAACGACAAATATAACACTAAACAGTGTTAAACCACAAATCAGCAAATCCAAGTCAAAATTCGGTGTGGCTGCAGTACGCGCACGCGTGTACTGCCTCGCCACTACCGCGATGAAACACACAAAAGCTCAAGGAAATCATAGACAAACGCAAGGTCAAACCCGAGCGTTTAAGCTGGATTCAACTCAGGCGTAACTCAACTGTCAAGAACAATTAACTCTACCAGACACACATGAACCAGAAATGAACAACCCAATATGCAACATGATTAACAAGGTAAACTACAGTACTCAAAACTACAACTGGTCAATGCAACTAAAACAGGAATGAATAGTTTCGACCAAGAATATATAGATGTCAGCAACTCGAGCACAAATGTAACATGTTCAAAGTAACTACATTGATGCCACTCGACTAACAGCAATAAGTTGAAACCAGAATGTGCTGTGATGACTCGACTATCTGGTTCAGATCCAATGAGGAGTGACTGCAAATCATCCAAGTACAAAGGCAGAGCAATGCACTTCGATGATCAACCTAGGACAACGTGCAGTGACCACAAATGTATATCCACAACTATGCAAAACTGGTCCAACCATAAATCAACTAAACTGGCCATGAAAATCAAGTGCAGTACAACTCACTGTTACAAAAGGTTCCAGACTCGATTGTATCACTACAATCAACAAATCTAAATGCACCAGGCTACACTAAGGATCTACAAAATGAAGGGCTTGCCAACACCAATAGACAATGCAGACAACCGGGATGAGATCAGAACTCCAACACAATATGTGCAGAGTCCATCATGCAAGCAAAATTTCATGTATACATATGCATAGATATGTACATTGGAATCTGATTCGAAGAAGGTAAACAACTGAAGTAGGACTCGATTGAATCGAGTATAGCAAGATGGCAGAGACGCTATCAAGACAACAATGAGAAACATGTTGCAATGACCACAACTCCACTAACATACGTATAATAGTGCATATACAAGAGACTGCACAACTCAAAATTAGCAACAGTTCTAAAGTCAACAAAACAGAAGTGAAGACTACAATGCCAGAATTCGAATGAAGCAGGGCAGGCAACCGGATTTTAGTTCCAAATACACTGGAGATCGCAAGACTCAAGTCTACACATACACTCCAGACAACAAGTTTACATAATAGTGCAGTGCAACAACAGATTCAACAAAACAAAAACAAAAAAAGAAGATCAACAAGGAATATATACTGGAGCAACCCAAATATAACTGTAAATGACTTAAGCCAGCCAAATTCATGAAATCAGAGAGTGGAGCCACAAAACAAAAATACAGAACAATTGAACTAGACAAGGCCTAGTCCCAATCAAGTGTGAAGTTACTGCAATTCCAAAAATAGGTAAGTGCCGAAGTCATAAAAAAAACTAATTCAATGACAAGGCTGATACCAACATTGTAATCAACAACGAGGTTTAGCATCAATTTAGAACCAAGGTGGTCAAGGCTATAATCAAACAAATTCAGAGATAATAATTTCGAAATATCAGAAAATCCAACAAAACATGTAAGTGCAGACATACTACAACAAGGCAACACCACTCGAAAAATGGCCACCAACATATGCATACCCACATACGAATGCATGTATGCATACATATATAGGTAAGTCCACCGATAAGTTTGACTATATCGAGAGTCGAAGCCGCAATTTTTAAGGCCATAAACAAATTGAAACTGCACTATAATGAGTAAGTCAAGTAGGTCTACCAATTTTAACCCAGTGTTCAAATGCTAGAGTGATAGAAATCTCATATTTAAAGAAATCGAAATTAGCAGCTTCCCAACAATCAAATTTATCGAGCCTAAGCTCAAAGCAAAGTATCGCATATTCCCAGATGACTACAACTATCAACCCAGAGTCAAAATGAAAGTTAAGCCATACTGGCAAAGGAATTCGAACACCTCGAAAATCGTCAAAACCGTAAATATGAATCAGTCAATAACAGTAAGTGTCGAAGTCGACTCGAAATTAGCATCGCCAAAAGAATTTAACATCAAAAGACAACAAATGACGAACCACGACAGCCAACTCAAAACAAGCCAAGAATCACGACCGAAGTCGAATTACAAAGATTCAAGATCGATTCTACAAAATCACACGTACAAGAAATCGAATCAGATGTGAGTAATTAAGAAATTACTCACCTTTTTTTCGAGCAGCCAACAATCGATGAAGGCTACGACTTCCGAAGTAAAGATGAACCCAGATCCATTGCCCCACTTCCAAAAATTGAAGTCTCGTCTCTTACAAGTAGGCAACGCGGCGACTCTAAATTGGAAGCCTTAATTTGATCGAACAAAGAAGAGGATGGGCAGCCATTTTTGTTTCTTTGATTAGGTTTTCGAACGCAAGCGAAAAAAAAAATAAAGGGGCGGGTCGAATTGGGAATAAGAAGGGCACGACCAAGAATAAAAGGAGGAAAAATGTATTTGGGCCTTGATTTTTACTTAAAGCCCTTAATCTCTAAATGAATTTCAAAAGAATTTAAACTGGATTCAACTCTAAACTGAAATTTGCAACCAATTTTAATCGTCTAATGACGAAATAAAATAATTGCAAAACCTGGGTTGTTACACATTATGTGTGCACGCCTATTGATTGATATTTTTCAGTTCTTGTAACCATTTTGAACTGTGTTGCCTCCTTTAGTTTGGTTTTCTGATATGAGTTGCATTTCCTTGTGCACCTGAGTTGAGCCCGAGGAGGCTTCGACTTGATCTTTTGCACTGTGTTGAACCTTCAGGCTTGACCTTTGCAATAGTCAATGAGATTTAATCGATGCCCGACTTTGTGATATTCATAGTGATACATTGTGCATATCATAAGTTGTCCGTGCATATATATATATATATATATATATATATATATATATTTGTCCCTGTCTGAACCATGAAGAGAAAACAAACCCATAAACTGAGGCAATATTAACATTCAAATTCAATTTTATTTTTTGCAGTTTAGGTTTGTTTCCTTTTCCATTTTACTACGTTTTTAATTTAACAGGTATAGGAGATGGTTGGACACAAGCCGGAGAAATAAAATCAAGATTAACATCAAAAATAAACTCAACTGTGTGTGAGTGAGTGCTAGTAAAATAAGTTATATGTGAGAGTGTAGTGAAAATTCGTATATATGAGAGTGATAGTGAAAGTTGTATTGTATTTGAAAGTGTAAGTATAGTGAAAGCTGTTTTGTATATGAATTTAATTTGAAATAAAATATTTGTTTAAATAAAATTGCAATTCATTTATTTCATTCTTCAAATATATAATATAATTGTAATTGGTATATAGAAAATTCTAAAAATGATACTATAACATCAAACAACGTATGGTTTTCTTTCTTTTGATGTGCTAGTGCATATCAGATAACGGGGCATATCTGTGGCCTAATGTGTAACGAGACGGCACAAGATTTAACGATAGATAGTTATGCAATCAGACAACGGAGCATATTTGTCGTCTGATTTGTTTTTTCCCATAGTCCATCAGACAGATGGGCAGACAGAGAGAGCCAACAAAGTACTCGAGGATCTACTAAGAGCATGTGTATTAGACTTTGTGGGATCTTGGGAGGACCACCTGCATTTAGTTGGGTTTTCCTATAATAATAGTTACCAGACTAGTATAGGAATGACGCCATTTGAAGATTTGTATGGTAGACCATGCAAATCACCAGCATGTTGGTTGGAGACTGGAGATAGATTAGTCTTAGGTCCAAATTTGGTTAGAGAGGCATTAGAGAAGATTGAGTTAATCCAAGGAAGGATAAAGGAAGCGCAGTCAAGATAGAAGAGCCACACAGATAAGAGGTGTAAGGACTTAGAATTCTCATTTGGAGATAAGGTTTTCATTAAGGTATCACTAATGAAGGGTGTGATACGATTTGAAAGTCAGGGAAGTTAGCCCCAACATATGTAGGTCCATTCCAGATTATTGAGAGGATTGGAAAGATCGCATATAGAATAGATTTGCTGAGCAGTTTGGCAGGTGTCCATAATGTATTTCATGTGTCTCATCTTTGCAAGTATGTGCATGATCTAGAGACTACTATTCCTTCGACAGGGTTGGATGACTTAGTGGTAGAGTCTAATTTGACTATTGTTAGGCAATCAGTTCGGGCTGTAGCTAGAGATGATAAAAGATTAACGAATAAGACAGTCAGGTTGGTGAAAGTTCAATGGAGCGTGAAAGAGAAGGACTGTACTTGGGAGACAGAGGACAGGATTAGAGATACTTATCCTGATCTGCTTTGAGGGTATGTCTATATAGAAATTTATATAGATAGTTGCTAGTCAATTAGACTAGTATGGTTGTTAGGAGTTGTTAAAGATGATTTCTATGTTTAGTATTTAGCCATTACTGAATTTCGAGGATGAAATTCTTTAAGGAGAGAGCCTGTAACATCCCTAATTTTTGATAACATTATTTAGAAGATTTAATTAGATAAATTAATGATGATAAGGGGATTGGGATTTGAATTTCGTTTTTCTCTTATAATTGTTTCCAATTCACCAATTTTTATTGCTTTTGAAGAAAAAAATTAAAAAATGAAAAAAAAATAAGACACCTTAAATATTCTTATTTTACAATTTTCTTACTTTTTTCAGATATTTCAAAATTTTGAAATTATATGACGGGCCGTGCTTAATAATAATATTTAATGGGCTTAAATTGGTTTATAAGTTAGTCAAATTAGACATGGGCATATTAGTAAAATAGCCTCTTTATTTTACACGGCTGTACATTTCTCACTATTTTCCATTCACGTTCATTTTTCTCAAATCAAAAATAAAACGCAAAAACCCTAAGATAGCCGGCCATTAACAAGGAGGAAAAGAGGAATTTCAATCTAAAGCTAAGGATCAAAAGCTAGGGAGGATTAATCAACAACAAATCTCAAATTCTTTATCAAGTTTAAGGTGAATAATAATTCATTCCATCTCCTTTTGGTTTTATAATCACATGATTTCGGATGATGATATGCTTAATTTATGAATTGTTTGATTTAAAACAATTTATTTACATGAAATGCGTACGGTTTTAGGGGCAAAACCGTGGGTTATTGAATTTAAAATGCTATGGAAAATTTGTATGTTAAGTAAACATGATTTTGGAGATGGGTTTTAATTTTCAGAATTTTCCAAGCTATGGAAATTTTATTATGAATTTTTGATGATAAATATGATGTAATTGGGTTTAAAATTTATTTTGAATATTTCAAGAAGAAATTGGGTCTAAATTTTTAATATGTTTGATTACATGATGAAATCGAATTTTTGTGATTTTTGAGGATTTTTCTCAATTGATTTACTAAGGAAAGTAAATTGTTTTAAAAGAAAGACTTTTATGAAATAATTGGGTTTGGTATATGGAAGGGCTTAAAATTTACATTTTTATGGTTTAAATCTGATATAAGTGCTATAGTTTTAAATGTAAAGTATTTGAAAATTTTTATGGCAGCCAATTAATGGTTTACAAATAGGCAAGTTAATATAAAGCAATTAATAAAAGATGCAACATTTCAGCCTTTAATTTAGTAAAAGGTGTTCCGCGTCAATTAGTAGCCCTTTCGACCCCCATGATTCCGCCCCATCCCATTCGAAACCTACTTAGTCCAAAAAATCACAATCGAAACCAATACACAAGGTATCACTTAGTGGTACAAAGTGGATTGGAAGGAAGGTGGAAGCCTTGCTGTCGAAAGGTAAGCTTTCGATGGGGTCGAAACCCTGCTTTGATTTCAAAAGTTAAAGTCTTGCCTTGTTTTACTTAAGCTTTCGACATAGTCAAAACACATGCTTTCGAAAGGAGTTTTACAAATAGCTTTCGAAGAAGGTTGTCACATTATGTTAAAGTATTATCTTTCGAAGGCGTGCCTTTTTCTTTAAATAAA
The DNA here is from genome assembly GCA_030737815.1 of Allium fistulosum. Taxonomy (NCBI): domain Eukaryota; kingdom Viridiplantae; phylum Streptophyta; class Magnoliopsida; order Asparagales; family Amaryllidaceae; genus Allium; species Allium fistulosum. The sequence continues at coordinate 1,281,789,687 of CM060903.1, read as the reverse complement.
AGCTTTCGAAAGGGTTTGGTTCCGACCTAGTCGAAACCTAGCCGCTAATTTCCTTCTGAGGTATTGAATTCATTAATAACCTTCAAAAGGTTATATTTTCTTTTACTTAAGTTAAACCGCTTCCTAATTGCTTTCGAGGGGGGGTGAGGGTTTCGAAGACGATTGAGTCGAAAGGGGGTTTTGACTCTGTCCTTTGGGGTTTTAATTTTTAAAAGTTTTTGCTTTTGACTAGATGGTCCCGACACCATCACTTTTTCCCAAATTAATTTTAGTTGGTTTCGACAAAGATACTTTCGTATATAACCATTTTGACCCAAATGATGTTTTTAAAGAGTAGGGTACTTTATTTGCTTCGAAGCTATGTTTTAAAGAATCCTTTCTTGATACCATCGAAAGGTATCATTGGTTTCAAAAGGTACATACTTAGAGTTTTGAAAAGAGGTTTTCTGTGCTTTCGAAGGAGGTCATCCAATGGTTTTGAAGGTGATGTTTTAAAGTTTCAAAACAAATAACCCATACTCAATTTTAAAGGAAAAACCATGACATAAATAAAGACTTCGGAAATATTATTCACATTGTTATTAACCCATAACTGTATTTTGGGGAAAGGGCAGAATAACCAGTTAGGTTGACCCAGTAGTGAATATCACTTAATAGATGTTAAAATCTTAATTAATGATATTGGAAGGGACCAAAAGGTTTGCAGTAAGCCCATGAAAACTGTATGATATTGGCATGGGCCAATAGGTTCATAGTCAGCGCATGAAAACTATGATTTGATACTGGCAGGGGCCAGTAGGTTTGTAGTTAGCCTATAAAAACTATATCCGGATTAAGATATTGATAGTCAACCAATAGGTTCCTAGTTAGCCCATGAAAACTAGGATAAGAAATAAGAGGTTGGAGTTACCAATAGGTTCTTAGTGATCCCATGAAAACTATGATATTGGACAGATAGTCCATAAACATTCAACAGGTTAATAGCAATCCTAGAAACTATAATTAAGACAGATAGTCAGAATGAATGGTGATGGGTAATCCAGATTTGAATTATTTGTTATGCGTGTCATCATAAAGTTTTTTTGAAATACCATGTTTTAACCATTGTGGATGCAGGAGCACAGTATATGATTTTATAGATGTTTTAGGATACTAATGAGGGGAAAACCCGTTTCGCTAAGTGGCGTGATCTCACTAGATATCTAAATGGTTTGAGATGGTAAATTGTTATTCATACCAGGCTTTATATTTGAGTCGAACCTTTTGTTTTCCCCTTAAACTCTCGGGTACTCAATTGATTTTGAGTAGGTTAAGAGTTAAGGTTTCCAGATGTTCTTTTAGATGAATAAAGCTTCCGAGGACGTGCAAGAGGCAAGCTTATTATTAGAGTTCTTTTATTTCCACTGTGTGTTTTGTTTGTAAAGGAAAATTGTTTTCTTGCCTATCTATATACTTTGATCTACGAAGGGGTCATCTTTATATGTCGCTCTTGGCGTATTTTGTAATAATCATATGTTATCTGAACATGGTCTGTAATTTGGGATTATGTGATCAATTTAGAGTATTTTTAAATGGAATGTGGAATTTGGTTGATGTTTAAAACTTTTCCATATTCTTGTGTTTCTATGTATCAATGTATCTAATGTCTCCATATTTGGTCATCGAGGATTAATAGCTATGGATGACTGCAGCATCCGTGTCTATTAGTTTTAGGCCTCCAAGTAGGGGGATATTACATACTTCACTCGCTTCTCTTAAAGGAAGTCAGCAATAAGAAGTTGCAATTTCACCCCAATTGCAATAATACGCTAGTCACAAATCTCCTATTCGTAGACGATTTTGTTATTTACACAAAACCCATCAAACATAACATTCAGACCATCCTTTCCACACTTCGGAGTTTTTAAAACCTGACTGGCTTTCGGATTAGTCTACAAAAATTTCATATACTTATAATAGGCCTCTAAGAAAATGCAATGAATGATATCATTAACTATTCTGCGCTGCAAGAAATGCCTAGAAATGCAAACTATTTTTGTATGCCTCCTATTATTTCCAGAGTCACTGCAATGAACTGCTTTCCACTTTTTCGAAAAGATAACACATAAACTATCAACATGGACTAACACTATGTTGTCCTACTTCGATAGGCTGGTCACTGTACAATCTATTACAACAACTATGACTTCTTATTAGACCGGACATTATATTCTACTGGAAAAGCTAATCAAAATGATCTCAAGTGCCCTAAATAGGTTCCTATGGCATGGGAATCCTTTCTAAAAAAAGATGATCCTAATTTCTTTTCATAAAATTCAAATGCCAAAAAGAGCTGAGGGATTGGGAATAACAAACCTGAAATAATAGAATAAGACAACGATCTTGGTTTATTTCGAAAAATTGCTAACCCCTAGTACCAATTTATGGACGAATTAGGGTCAAAACAACTTAATCAAAACTAGAAACTTCTAGACAATGGATATTCCAACAAATGTTATCTAGAGTTGGAGGAATATACTAAAGCAAAAAAACCTTTTTCTACCAATAATTCAATGCAATCCACTTATTAACCATCAACTTACATTCTGGGATACACTATGGGCAAAAACTGGATTAATTTTGAGTAATCTCATTTACAGCAACCTTAAGCACTTAGCAAAAATATCTCAAGCAGCATTAGCTTCTGATTATATAGTAGATAATTTGTAAACTTATCACATAGCAGCTCGCATAAGGTAAGAGAACTATGAAACACAATTTCAATTAGTACCTTGTCGAGCTCTGAACTAGTAGTATTGTGATGTCCAAAGCTAGATCTCACTCAATTTCACTAGTGTACAACACACTGACCAACATAGAGGAGAATCAAGTCTTTCCATGGTCTGCTCACATTTGGAATATGGGCTATCCTGTAAAAGAGAACTTCGTGCTTTGGAAGGTAATGGAAGATGCGATCCAAACCGAAGGCAAACTGATGGAGAAAGGTATCATTGGAGATGCTGATTGTAACATCCCACATCTATACCCATACTACCTAAGAGTATAATATAATAGCATGTCAAATAATATGGAGACTGAGGCGATATAGGGTACACATATGAATATTCCCTTGGACTAACACTAAGATGTATTTAAACATTGAATAAATAACTCAGCTATACGTACATGGTCTCTGTACAAAGCAATAAACACATGTGTCTACAAGACAGAAGAATACATAATATATAATGAATTAAAGAGAACACAGAGTCAATCACAGCGATAACATATATAATGCAATAATACAATAAAGGTATAGCTCATCACAAATATTAGCTATCTCAATAATATACAACTCGATGACAAATATATACAATGAATCAATTCAAATAAGTATCAAAAAATAATCCTAGTTTGAGTCTCCTCTAAGCCAATAAAACAAATATTGGTTATGACATCCTTGTACCTAAAATATCTTAGACTGGCCCGAGTATTACATAAATAATATATGGGCCAGACTATGTCTATAATAGTAGATGATATTATAACATATAATGATAACATGATAAGTGTAAAGATGATGGTACAACAACCTCAAAATATCTCAAAACAAAATTCTTAATAATTCTACATAGGAAAGCATCATCATCCATATAAATACATCAAATCAAAATCTTCTAAATCCAAATCGAATAGGTGAATCATCTATATCTTGAAATTACCATTAAAACTAAAAATAATCAATAATGAGATATCCTCAAGTGAAGTCAGGAAATAACAAAGCAATGCTCATAATCTCTCTCCATCTAATATTATAAAATACCATTATCAATTAATAAAATCAATAAGAAAGACTTGAGCCAGCTCAAACAATATCCAAATATAATCAATAATAAGTAGGCCATCTGCTTGCAAAGAATAGGCCGTCTGCCTAAGAAGGAAACGTGGCTGACCATACTTTGGACACAGTCTCAGGTATAATCTCATTTATATAGAGTATATGTCTATCACCCATTCACACATGCATACACAAACATCGGAACTGGATGGGAGACTGACAGCATGTCTGCTTGCTCTAGGAGCCATACATGGTCCATATAACATGACTCCTACAGTCATCGGTTACTATTGCCTCTCCCCTCTCTATATCATGACAATGATCCACCATAGGCTTGACAATGCATAGCCTCTTCGGCTACGACTACCAACATGTGCCCCTATGGTAACCGAGTGTTGTCCTATGTGACATAAGGGGTAACCAAATACTATGATGTGCAATGAATATAATATACAATAATGATGTTGCAATCGGTGGTGCGACATCCTCGATCAGGCCGCCAGAGTGGATAGTGACCAATTTGGTTCACTTACGAAACATAAAGGAAGCTGGACAAAAGGTAGACGGACATATAGTATATATATATAATCTAAGGTAACGTCTAGCCTCTACGTATGCTCACCGCAGCGAGTCACACAACATACCCTCATATGAGTGTCATCACAAGAAAAGTATAACTAAATGAATAACACAACAACGCCCCATACCACTACGTGTTACTAGTCCATTTATTCAGTGCTTACACAGCAACTCGCTCCTCTAATATTCTATATAATGAATCCAAAGAATAACATGAAAAGTATTACCAAATGCCCCCAATCCTAAACGGTATTTCTAATCCGTTTACTCTGATTCCTCACTATATAGAATCAAATATCACAAAATTAAACAGAAGGATGTCATCATCATATCGTACCAAATCACTAAACAACTCAACATCAACGGCGAATCACTCATATAATCCAATTCAATATACGAGAGAAGAATGCTCAGAAAAGCAATATAAAATCGATTATTCAAATAAATATACATAAAATAAACAAATCAATAATTAATAATAAATAATTCACAACAAATGATATAATCTATACTATATTATTATTAGTGAGTTGAATTTCAAGCTCACACAGGCCTCCTTGAAATTTGGCAACTGAACAGTCGCATTTTTAATTTCTTTATATTCCAAACTTTAAAATGCGATAACTTTTTCTACATTGATCGGATTTAAGAATCATTTTCACTATTAAATCTCAAATTTAATTTGCTTTCCAATGATATCCATTGTTGATAGCTAAAAATAAATTTTTTAAAATCATAATTTTATATAGGAGCTTTAATTGCACAATTATTTTGTGTCACCGCTGTGTACCGCGTTTCTGTAACAGCATTATTATGATGATCATAAACATTACATAGTAGTTTTACCTAGATTATTATAATGTATTTATTATCTTTTAACATATTTGAAAGGAATATTTTTTTTGAATTATACAATTATGGTTGCCTTTGAATATTGTAACTACATTATGTAATAAAGTAATAATCTTGATTGTATTGGATAGTATTCAAACTTAGTGCAGTTATAATTTAACCCCATCAAAAAATGGTGTAATAATTTATAGGCATTTTTTGAATTAATTTAACTACGTTAGCATTTTTTTATTGCATTTACTATTGATGATTTTGACTATATTTGATAACATTCAATTTTAAAACAGTTATAAATTAATGAAATTAAGAAAATGCAATTATAATTTACCAGCAAGTTTTGGGTAAATTTAACTATATTTGAAGATTTTTAACCATATTTATGTGATGAAGTAATAAATTTGGCTACATTTCAGGAATTATTCAATCTTAATACAATTAAAATTTAACTACATTAATAAAATGCAGTTATAATTTAATGACAATTTTGAATTATGCATGGTAGAAATTGAATATTTCAGCTATATTTATATGATGTAGTAATAATTTTGGTTGTACACGATGATTTATTCGAGCTTACTTTAGTTAAAATTTAAATGCATTAAGCAAAAGCGGTTATTATTTTACAGTATTTTTGGAATTAAGCAATTATTGTTTTTGAATATTTTAACTGCATTTGTGTGATGCAATACTAATTTAGCTGTAGTAATAATTTTGTTTGATGTTAACGATAGTTATTTAACCGTATTATGAAAATATAATTGAAAAATGAATTTTGATTTTTGATAGCTTGAGATGATTAAATAATGACTTCACATAATTAATGCTTGATTCAACCGTGCAGCTTAGCGTTTAATACATTGCTTCTAGGTTTGATGACATAATTTGGCTAAGTTTACTCAATTTCGTTTACAATTACGATGATCAATAATACAATAGGCATATAAGTTGTTGTATTTGGGCTTAAGGTAGATGCACAGTTTAAGTGCTGGGTCAAAACATGTGTTGTAGTGAGAATAATGTTGATAACCACCTAAAAGAGTTTATTTTTTATTTTTTGCAGTAAATTCTAAAATCACTTGCACCACCACTGTCGGAAAACTTCTAGAAAACAATTGATGAATGTATCTTTGTATAGATGATTATGTAGTCATAGTTTGATTATTAGATATAGTTAATAGGTCAGACGAGCAGTGAGAGAATTTAGTAATACTACTGCATCAATGACACTTTTGCGTTTTTTGGCTGCAGGTATAAATACCTTCAATGGTTAAAATAATTGACTGATGTAATGCATCTATTAAGGCTAAGAAAACATCACCTATTTGCGCTCAAGCCAATATCATACACGCGTTGCTAGCAGTTATTTCTGAGGCTAAAAAATGAATGAACTTCTCACAATTGTTCTCTTCTGTATGTTTTGGATATTTTCAAATATTGGTTAATGTGACCAGCTGTATGCCGTGTTTTGTACCCTGCATCGACATAGATCAGATTCGGTGAACAATAGTAATTTATATCGGAACCCATGTTATTTTCTTATTGCATCATCATTTCTATTTCAATTGAATCTTCTGTTTTACTACTTTTCCCCTGTACTACATCTGTTGTTTTTTTCTTTTTTCTTTTGCTCCCTTTTTTCAGCTGTTGACAAATACTTTTCCTGACTGTTTACAAATTTCATCCTATTACTATATTTCTCCCCATTTCAAAAAAACTTTTGTTACTCTTATTTAATTGAATCGAACTGCACTGTGTCTTTGTGTCTGCAGTTCACAGTGAATACTTCAACTATATCTATGCACATTGAAGCAGCTGTGTAATTGCAAAAGCAACAACATTGGCGTTATATGCCACAGTGAATATATCTATGCATTAGCGGATAAATTTTTAACACATTATCCTCTAAATAGTCTGTGAACTTTAACATATTCACTGTAATTGTTTTGTTCGATTTTAATTGTGATTATCATAACCAAATATATCTATGTATTCTTTATCCTACCAAATTGTTATTCATGATGTAACACTATCGTTCAACAATGTTTTTTCATTACCACCGTATTAAATTTCTTATACATTTGGATATGACCTATGCAACAACAATATTTTTTCAACATCCGTGTGCGAAGCACGGGTTCGCACTAGTATAACATAATAAATACTTAGAAATGGACATTAAATATACTTTACAGAATTTATTTGATAATTAACTAATACCCAAATATAATATATTCTTTACAATAAATAACTAATTTTTCAACCTTAAATAACAATTTAGTCTTCACCAAATACATTAAAACTCCTTCCTTTCTTTTATAAAGCCAAAAATAGTGTATGAATTAAATATTATGCTAAACAACGATTTCATAATTTTCTATAAGTAAATACAATTATTAAATAGATTTATAAATTTCCAAAATAATCCTTCCCATTTAAATCACTAACTTATAATTTAAACCGTGAATATTAAGCTCAGGTCCCTAATAAGTTTCAAAATACATAAAAACCCCAGTAAAAAAAGTATGTAAATTAGGTCGCTAGAATTAAGTTACTAAGTAATTGCATATAGTTATGCAATTATTCACTGAATAATTGCAGACATTTATGCAATTATATCCAAAAGTTTCATAAATTTATGCAATTTTTTCGGTGAATAATTGCGGAAATTTTCGCAATTTTTTTTGGTGAATAATTGCGGAAATTTCCGCAATTTTTTGGCGAATAATTGTTGAATTTTCCGCAATTTTTCAGTGAATAATTGTGGAAATGTCTGTAATTTTTTAATATAATTGCATAAATGTCTGTAATTATTCACTGAATAACTGCATAAGTGTATGCCATTATTCGGTAACTTAATTCTAGGGACCTAATTTACAAACTTTTTTTTATTGGGGTTTTTGTGTATTTTTAAACTTATTAGGGACCTATGCCAAACTGTCCCATTTAAACCTCCATATTACTTTATAATAATATCTCCCAAATCCTATTTACTTAAACATACGTTATACGAAATAAATTCCTTTTTAAAAATAGCATTAATACCATTCGATTAAACAAAATCATAAAATAAACTAGTTCTATATACTTAATTACATTTGAAAATCTCTATTTCCATTTTTAAAAGGGACAGTTTGCCACAGGTCCCTAATAAATTTCAAAATACACAAAAACCCCAGTAAAAAAAAGTTTGTAAATTAAATTCCTGGAATCAAGTTACCGAATAATGGCATATACTTATTGAATTATTCAGTGAATAATTGCAGATATTTATGCAATTATATTAAAAAATTACAGACATTTCCACAATTATTCACTGAAAAATTGCGGAAATTTCCGCAATTTTCTCAAAAATTTGCGGAAAATTCCGCAATTATTCACCAAAAAAATTACAGAAATTTCCACAATTATTCACCGAAAAAATTGCATAAATTTATGCAACTTTTGGATATAATTGCATAAATGTCTGCAATTATTCAGTGAATAATTGCATAACTATATGCAATTACTTAGTAACTTAATTCTAGGGACCTAATCTACATACTTTTTTTTACTGGGGTTTTTGTGTATTTTGAAACTTATTAGGGACCTGAGCCTAATATTCACTTTTTAAAATAACTTTATTTCTACAACAACTCATTTTATTTAACAACCATCTTTTTTTATTTATAAATATACTTTAAATTAATTTTAAAATAATAAAAATAATTTATCGAAGCTTACAAAAATATTTTAAAACCAATAAAACAATCAAACGACTAAATATATTAATTATGGAGAAAAATTCTCTAGAATTATCAATAATTCATTACAATAAATTTTATCATGTGGCCAAGTCGAATTCCAATGAATTTCGGCCATTAATACACTATACACATAATATGAATAAATTATCTAAATTAAAATGCAAACGAACAACATCACCTTTGCATTTTGGACATCCAACAAACACAAAACAAATTTTTAACCTGCCAAACAACAATAGTCACATACAACCAATCAATCCATATCAACCAAGCATTCTATCACCAAGCAATTCATATTTAATGGAAATCATTAATGCAATAACCAACCAAAAGCATATAAGAAACATATAGGCGGTAGTTGTGAGTAAACAGAAATTTACTTACCAAAACGATAAGTGTAAAAGACGATCCACAACATGACAACCTCAGCCATATATCAAAACAACCACCACCAACGCCAGCCGCTACCATGCTTGAGCTACCTTCAATCGCCATAGCTTCCAACACACCAGCCCCTAACACATATGCACACCTTCAGGTCATGGAATCGCGAACGCACCGCCATGACATTGTCGTTGCAGTTATTCCTCCTTCATCACGTCGTCATTAGGTCACAGCTCCAATTTCCATTCGCCTACTCACCAATGACCACGACACCAAGTCGTGACCACTCTCCTAACTGCGACCGCAACCAATGGAACTGGATTATAGTGTCACCACCAAGTCACACCACTCCAGCCACCAACCTTCCCTTGCCGTCGATGTTGCCTCCGTATGCACATGATTGTTATATTTTATTTTTATTTTCCTTTTCCATTCGTGTTTTTCTCATTCTGGGAACAGAATTAGGGTTTGATTAAAAATCAAGCCTTGTTAATATCCTAAATAGAAGTGAATTTCTAGAGGCAAATGAAATGGGTTTGGGCCAAAAAGATTTAGGCCTTGGTTTTAATTAATTGAATTTTCATTTCTTTCCTTTTATTTTAACAACCTTTTTAATTAATTACAAATAAATTCTAGTTGATTTAATTTGATATATCCTTCTAAATATTTGATTTTAATTAAAACACATTATTCAATTTAATATGTAATTTGAAAAGAATTATCGATTCAATTTTTTTTATTATGACAAAACCTTTTATTATACAATTTAATTAACTAGAAATTTATTATTATTTTTAAAATATTTATTATCACAATTTGAATGTTTATTGTAACGACTCGAAATTTCACCGCTTTGATTTGCGAATATTTAAATTATTTTAAATATTCAAATAATATATTTTATAATTAAAACAAAACTCTTTTAAATGATAACTAGTGATGCTGAATTAGTTTTTCAAATGTTGTTAAAAAATATTTAGGTGAAGTCATCAAACCCAAAATATTTAAAGAAAAAGAATCAACCAGTTCTCTTGGCATAAAAGAGCGGGAGGCACCCGTATCAAAAGAAATCAAATAGAGTGATTACAAAACAAAATAATGCCATCAAGGATAGAAGGAGAATTACCTCTGGACTGAGATGAACCTCCAAAAGCTTTAGCAACATAAAGCTTGCCAGACTTGGCACTAGCAGGAGCAGTAGGGCAGGTAGAAATACGATGACCTTCCTTCTTGCAATAACGGCAGAAGAGAGGCTTAGGATAATCTCGGATCCTATGATCATGAGAACCACAATTGAAACACTTCCGAATGGAAGGTGTTCCAGCAGATTGAGAGTTAGAACCAGATTCAACAGGCATTTTCTTCTTGGAAGGGAGAAATTCCTGCTTATGAAACGGAAACTTCTTCTTATTGGGGTTCTTGCGAACCTAAATATCATCACCACTAACACACTCCTTCTCGATGGCTTCGAGATGAAGTGCCGAGTCAATCAACTCCTCAAAAGAAAGCTTAAGCTGAAGCATTAAAGACTTCTTAAGATATTTCTTAAGACTAGAGACAAACTTCAGATTCTTCTTATAAGAAGTGCTAATGAATTCAAGACCATACTTGGATAAGGCCTCGAATAATGCAACATATTTAGAAACGGAGGACTTCCCTTGCTTTAACTCAAGGAAGCGACGGGCTAATAAAACCTTCTCTGATTCAGGAACGAATTTGAGTTCGAATCATTCCCGAAACTGAGTCCAAGAAAGGACATACACATCAAGTTTGGCTATAAGAAGCTCGTACCAATCAAGGGCATGCTCTTGCAATAAGCTAGAAGTTACAAGAACTCGTTCGTGGTCAGAAAGATCCATGCGAGAAAAGATACGCTCGCATGTGCGAATCTAAGCTTGGACCTCAAGAACAGACTCGGAGCCTTTGAATGGCTTTCCACCAAGATGAGAAAAATCACTACACAGGCGTGCAAAGGCAGACTTGCATGGAGGAGATGCACGAATAGGAGTTGGAGGCTGAGTGCTCCTAAATAACTCCAAGAACTGATCGGCAGACATATAAACACCGTCCGGATGCGAGCCACTGGATTGCCCAGCATCCGAGCGTCGTCCTCCGCCTCTTCCGGCCATTAGCTGAAAGATAAGATAAGATAAAGATTATTCACAAGGTAGATATCATTAATTCAAATATGGAATACTACGGAATAAAATGCATTTCTATACGTATTCCCAAATTCAATCTACCCCAAAGGCACGGAAAGAAATAAGGCACGATGATTCAAAAATTCATAACATTCGTACTACCCTTTGATGTACCATAATATGTGTCTCTGTTCTATGTTTATCATATTTTGTTTTGAACTCAGCTCCGATACCAAGCTGTAACGCCCCACTCCGAGACCCACATTAGCAAAGAGTATTACTAGGTAACACCGTCTACTAACACGGAGAATAGAGCTGGATAGGAGCGACCATCTATAACCTTGTCTTAATTATCTATTGAATACGCCGACAATTGCCACTTCTTACCTAAATGGATCGACATATCCAATAAATACTTAATACAAAGCCATAGGTGGCTGAAGGATCTATCAGAATAAATATGACAACTCAAATGTAATACACATCACAGAACAGTAGATCATCACATAAATTTTCACATATACATATACATCATAGAGTTTACAAAATGATACATGTCAAGTGGTAAAGCAAACCACAATATACAGGCGAGTCAATAGAATACATATCAGAGTTACAAATAAAAAGGACTACACAAAAAGCTATAACAAAAAGGAGCTAGCGGAGTAGTCCATGCGGAAGCAAAATAGGCTAAGTCCAATGTACCTAACCTGTAACATCTCGGTCTGACCCGAGTATAAAATACACAGGTCAGTCTAGCTAAACAAATCAGTTAGATAAACAAAATGATAATGAACATACAAGATCATAAAGTACCACCAGTATCTCCAAAAGAGATAACCAAATCATCTAACAAAAGATGAATCATAACAAGCCTCATATCATAGGCAACTCAAATAAACAAAGGACATACATATCCCAAAACAAGCCAAGAAGGCAAATAACAAATACCAACAAAGGTAACACAAGTTTCCACATGGTAATCGCTATATATCGTGTGGTTTAAAGGACCTACACCGAAGGCGATACACTAGGGAAATATAATTGTCAAAGAAACAAAAGATGCTCGAGCTCAAGACTGTATACTATAGGGCAACAAACCCAATATCACTGGAGTGGTGACGAACGACCAACTCCAAAAGCGATACTATAGGGCAAAAAACTCAATATCACTCGAGTGGTGACGAACGACCAACTCCAAAAGCGATACTATTGGGCAACACCCGAAGGCAACGCCCGAAAGCAACAAACCGTAGTGGCGGTACTGGACACCACTGTCTGGCAGAATGTGTCACAACTCTCAGAAAGGAACCCGAAAAATGTTAACGTGAGTCCCATACCACATGTTTACACTAAACGGTTTACTAACCGTTAGTCAATTTCATAGTCAAAGCGGTACAAAGTTCACCTCATCTCATCGGTAAACCAGGCCCAAAGGGAAAAACGGTCAAACGAATAGATTAGGAATTAAATGAAAAGATAAACGCACGTGTTCATAGCACGCGTTTTATTTAATCATTTAATTCTCCTCCCTCTTCGCTCGAAGTAAAAAATTGTGTGTGTTTTGAATAGAAATTATAAATTGGAGAAACGAGCTTTTAATACAATTTGAAAAGATCATTTTATAAAAATCCGTGTACGAAATCAAAAAGGAATCATCAAAATCAAATATGCAATAACAACTAATTGGAATCAACACGGATCGATTAAAATTGGAAACCAAGCAAAATAGGCAAATCTGGGCTGAGACAAGCAGGTCAGTCGACTGACTGTAGAGGCCAGTCGACTGATCCAGAAACCCGAAAGTTTCATTTCTTGCAGTCAGTCGACTGACTGCAGAGGCCAGTCGACTGATTGTAGAAAACAGAGACTTCCAGTTTCTGGAGACAGTCCCAGGAACTTTCATTTTCTACAGCCAGTCGACTGACTACAGAGGCCAGTCGACTGACTGGCACTGGGACTGTTTTTCAGCCTATCCAAATGAAGAGCAAACTCTTCCAATTTGCAATCGAACGAGCAATGGGCGCTAGGGGTTTATGCCAATCGACAACCCAGCCCTATTGGCTCTTCAATACACCACCAAAAGCATGATCAAACATCAAAGCTAAGATTTTTAGAGTTTTAGACTTCAAACACCAAAAATTGAAATGTTCACCAAATCAATTCAAACCAAAAGCAAATGAACATGAATAAGAGTTAGGAATTCATACCTAACATCAATGATATCAAGAGAAGTAGATGTGAGTTCAAAACTCACCTTTATACCCAAAAACACAAGAGAGAAGCTACAAAGCAAGGCTACAACAATCACTCTTCAATTTCAACCCAAGGAGCTTCAATCTAAGCTCAAAAGAAAACATTTCCTAAGTTAGGGTTTAGAACATTTCTGAAATTGAATAGGACATGAAATGGAGAAGATGAAGAGAAGGCTTACCTAAGCTTCTCTTGGATTTTGGAGCAATAATTTCAGTTTGCAATTGAATCTAGGGCTTGGAATTTCTATTTCCCATTCTCTTCCTCCATTTTCAGTTGAGCTTGAGTTTTTATGAAATGAGTTGAGTGAATGGAGAGGAGAGGGGGCTGAGTTAGGTTATAGGATGAGTTGGGTGAAACCCAAACCCAAAAGCCCAAGTAGAAAATAGCAAAATTCAACTTACTCCAACCATATCGAAGCTTATACTCAAAAAAGTCGCAAACAACATTTTGGAGTCAATGGAAGTGGTCTCGAGTCCCAATTCGACCATTTGCAAAAAGTGACATTTCGGACTTTAATCCGACTAACGACGCTATATTTAAATAAAATATTTAAATATAAAATCATAAAATACGCGGTTTGTTACAGACTCCCCTCCTTAAAGAAATTGCGTCCTTGCAATACTTAAGAAGAAAATAAAGAGTAACAACCATAAAAGCATATCAACACAAAATAAAATTTGAAATGAGAAGTTCACCATAAAGAGCACGAAAGAGTAAGTCCGGATGTGTTAGCTCGATGAATTCTCAAGATTCCCAAGAACAATTCTTAGGATTTGAGGACCATTGTACTTCCACAAGAAGAACATTTTTATTTCGAAGGGGTTTAACCTCCAAAGTAAGGATACAATAGAATGTTGCTCATAAGTCAAATTTGGTGAAACTTCAATTTTCCTCAATAACACAGGACTCAAGAATAAAATCGGAATCCCTAAGGCATTTCCGTAGTTGAGAGACGTGGAAAACGTCATGAATAACAAAAGAATTGAGCCGGTACTAAAAGAGGTGATAAGCCACGGAAACAATGCGTTCGGTGATGGGAAAAGGACGAACATATCGAGGTGCTAATTTTCCCGATCAACTGAAACGCACATCACCCATCAAAGGTGTAACATGAATGAACACCAATAAAATCTAGACCTAAAACCTGCTTCTCACCGGCTTCAAGCCAACACAAAGAAAATCGGCATGGCCTTCCGTAGAGTACCTCAAAAAGTGCCATACCAATACAAGATTGGAAGCCTACTATAGGAAGAAAACTCAACAAGAGACATATGATCTTCCCACTTCCACCAAAATCAAGAACACATGCATGGAAGAGATCTACAAGAGTTTGATTCACACGCTCGGTTTGTCCATCGGATTGAGGATAATAAGCGGTGCTAAAAAATTAAGCTTTGTTCCCAAAGCTTTTGAAGACCCTACAAAAATCCACTTAGAAAAATAATGGATCACGATTGCTAACAATAGAAGTAGGAACTCTATGCAATATAACAGGACATAGAGTTCAGCCAAAAGAGGTATAATCAAAAAGAGAAGGACGAGCCTCAAGGCTACACAAAACAAGAAATGAACATGAATTGGATTCACGATCTCGAATCTCACACGTTGATAAAGTCTCGAGATCACTCCATTCAGATATCACTATGGAAACAACCACTTGCTGCTCTTGTCTTAAGGGCATCGACAACACGATTGCCCTTTCCGGAGTATATAAAATATCAAGATCATAAGATGCAAGAAACTCGAGCCAACGTTGTTGACGCAAATTGAGTTCCTTTAGAGGAAAAAAATATTTCAAAGATTTATTATCGGAGTAGAGAATAAATTTCTCTCCCAAAAGATAATGAACCAAATTCTAAGAGCGATAACAATAGTCGCGAGCACCAGATCATGAATGGCATATCTAGTCTCGACAAACTTTAATTGTCAAGAAGCGAATGCGATAACAAATTCCCTTTGCAAGAGAATGACACCAAAACCAATACGACTAGTATTAGTACAAACAATAAAGTCTTGGTTCCCCTAGGGAAACATAAAAATAAAAGCATCGGAAAAGAGTTCTTTCAATTGATCCTCTTTCCTGGAAAGCTAAAACTTTCAAAATTATAATTAACTTCGGGTAATCATCTTTTTAGAAAAATTTACTTATTACAAGAATTTACTGTGTTTGACTGTCTCATCATAGCGTTTAGGAGATTCCTATCGATAACGTTGATCAAGCGCATCGACCAGAATTCTTAAAGCACTCAATAGGAAAAACAACACAAAATTATCTTATATATGATAACATGTCTCTTATAAAATTTACAAATATTCTTTGCTCGTTTTAAGAACAAGACCCAATCATACTTATAAATATCTTATTAAAAAGATTAGCAAATTTTTAAATTTGTTATCTTCATCCATAATCAATTAATATAAGGATAAACTAATCGAGATATTCGTAGAATACTTGATTCACAAAATGGATGAAATAAGGTAGAAGGTTCGTCACACCGAATGACATAACGAACCAACACAAAAATCACAACGAGTGCGGAATGCGGTAAGAGGATGCTACCTTCCACAACTCGTAGCTGATGAAAACCGGTGGCAAGGTCGAGCTGAAAAGACCTTAGCACCACTCAAAAGATTGCTTAGGTGATAATCCTAAGACAAGCTCAAATATACCGGAAAATTCACAAACTACTTGAATGAGAGAAATAACACTTTCCTCATCAAGTGAGTTTAAAGAATTAAAATGATATCACCGAATTTGGAAATGAAAATCATTAAGAATAAAAGAAATCTGCTTAACAGATTGAAGATGTCGAAGATAAATAGTCCACATTGGACATAGGATATGGCCTTCATAATAATTAAGCCAATCCTTTCCCAAAAATCAATTTCAAAGCCTAATAACACATAACATGCAAACCGGCTCGAAAAGAATAATCACAAAAATAATCTCGACATTTTTACAAAGCAAACTGAGTGTTGCGGATCCACCATCCGGATTCGCAATTCTCAGTGAAGTCATCAAACCCAAAATATTTAAAGAAAAAGAATCAACAAGTTCTCTTGACATAAAAGAGCGGGAGGCACCCATATCAAAAGAAATCAAATAGAATGATCACAAAACAAAATAATGCCATTAAGGATAGAAGGAGAATTACCTCTGGACAGAGAGGAACCTCCAGAAGCTTTAGCAACATAAAGCTTGCCAGACTTAGCACTAGCAGGAGCAGTATGGCAGGTGGAAATACGATGACCTTCCTTCTTGCAATAACGGCAGAAGAGAGGCTTAGGACAATCTCGGATCATATGATGAGGAGAACCACAATTGAAACACTTCCGAATGGAAGGTGTTCCAGCAGATTGAGAGTTAGAACCAGATTCAACAGGCTTTTTCTTCTTGGAAGGGAGAAATTCCTGCTTATGAAATGGAAACTTCTTCTTATTGGGGTTCTTGCGAACCTCAATATCATCCCTACTAACACACTCCTTCTCGATGGCTTCGAGATGAAGTGCCGAGTCAACCAACTCCTCAAAAGAAAGCTTAAGCTGAAGCATTAAAGACTTCTTAAGATATTTCTTAAGACCAGAGACAAACTTCAGATTCTTTTTATAAGAAGTGCTAATGAATTCAAGACCATACTTGGATAAGGCCTCGAATGATACAACATATTCAGAAACGGAGGACTTCCCTTGATTCAACTCAAGGAAGCGACGGGCTAATAAAACCTTCTCAGATTCAGGAACGAATTTGAGTTTGAATCGTTCCCGAAACAGAGTCCAAGAAAGAAAAGACTCATCAAGTTTGGCTATAAGAAGCTCGTACCAATCAAGGGCATGCTCTTGCAATAAGCTAGAAGTTACAAGAACTCGATCGTGGTCAGAAAGATCCATGCGAGAAAAGATACGCTCGTATGTGCGAATCCAAGCTTGGACCTCAAGAACAGACTCGGAGCCTTTGAATGGCTTTCCACCAAGATGAGAAAAATCACTACACGGGCGTGCAAAGGCAGACTTGCATGGAGGAGATGCACGAATAGGAGCTGGACGCTGAGTGCTCCTATATAACTCCAAGAACTGATCAGTAGACATATAAACACCGTTCGGATGCGAGCCCTTGGATTGCCCAGCATCCGAGCATCGTCCTCTGCCTCTTCCGGCCATTAGCTGAAAGATAAGATAAGATAAAGATTATTCACAAGGTAGATATCATTAATTCAAATATGGAATACTACGGAATAAAATGCATTCCTAGACGTATTCCCAAATTCTATCTACCCCGAAGGCACGGAAAGAAATAAGGCACGATGATTCAAAAATTCGTAACATTCGTACTACCCTTTGATGTACCGTAATATGTGTCTTTGTTCTATGTTTATCATATTTTGTTCTAAACTCAGCTCCGATACCAAGCTATAACGCCCCACTCCGAGACCCACATTAGCAAAGAGTATTACTAGGTAACACCGTCTGCTAACACGGAGAATAGAGCTGGATAGGAGCGACCATCTATAACCTTGTCTTAATTATCTATTGAATACGCCGACAATTGCCACTTCTTACCTAAATGGATCGACATATCCAATAAATACTTAATACAAAGCCATAGGTGGCTGAAGGATCTATCCGAATAAATATGACAACTCAAATGTAATACACATCATAGAACAGTAGATCATCACATACATTTTCACATATACAGATAGATCACAGAGTTTACAAAATGATACATGTCAAGTGGTAAAGCAAACCACAATATACAGGCGAGTCAATAGAATACATATCAGAGTTACAGACAAAAAGGACTACACAAAAAGCTATAACAAAAAGGAGCTAGCGAAGTAGTCCATGCGGAAGCAAAATAGGCTAAGTCCAATGTACCTAACCTGAAACATCTCGGTCTGACCCGAGTATAAAATACACGGGTCAGTCTAGCTAAACAAATCAGTTAGATAAACAAAATGATAATGAACATACGAGATCATAAAGTACCACCAATATCTCCAAAAGAGATAACCAAATCATCTAACAAAAGATGAATCATAACAAGCCTCATATCATAGGCAACTCAAATAAACAAAGGACATACATATCCCAAAACAAGCCAAGAAGGCAAATAACAAATACCAACAAAGGTAACACAAGTTTCCATACGGTAATCGCTATATATCGTGTGGTTCAAAGGACCTACACCGAAGGCGATACACTAGGGAAATATTATTGTCAAAGAAACAAAAGATGCTCGAGCTCAGTACTGTATACTATAGGGCAACAAACCCAATATCACTCGAGTGGTGACGAATGACCAACTCCAAAAGCGATACTATAGGGCAACAAACCCAATATCACTCGAGTGGTAACGAATGACCAACTCCAAAAGCGATACTATAGGGCAACACCCGAAGGCAATGCCCGAAGGCAACGAACCGTAGTAGCGGTACTGGACACCACTGTCTGGCGGAATGTGTCACAACTCTCAGAAAGGAACCCGGAAAATGTTAACGTGAGTCCCATACCACACGCTCGCACTAAACGGTTTACTAACCGTTAGTCAATTTCACACTCAAAGAAGTACAAAGTTCACCTCATCTTATCGGTAAACCAGACCCAAAGGTCAAAACGTTCAAACGAATAGATTAGGAATTAACTGAAAAGATAAACGCACGTGTTCATAGCACGCGTTTTATTTAATCACTTAATTCTCCTCCCTCTTCGCTCGAAGTGCAAAATTGTGTGTGTTTTGAATAGAATTTATAAATTGGAGAAACGAGCTTTTAATACAATTTGAAAAGATCATTTTATAAAAATCCGTGTATGAAATCAAAAAGGAATCATCAAAATCAAATATGCAATAACAACTAATTGGAATCGACACGAATCGATTAAAATTGGAAACCAAGCAAAATAGGAAAATCTGGGCTTAGACAAGCAGGTCAGCGACTGACTGTAGAGGCCAGTCGACTGATCCAGAAACCCGACAGTTTCATTTCCTGCAGCCAGTCGACTGACTGCAGAGGCCAGTTGACTAATTGCAGAAAACAGAGACTTCCAGTTTCTGCAGACAGTCCTAGGAGCTTTCATTTTCTACAGCCAGTCGACTGACTGGCACTGGGACTGTTTTTTAGCCTATCCAAATGAAGAGCAAACTCTTCCAATTTGCAATCGAACGAGCAATGGGCGCTAGGGGTTTATGCCAATCGACAACCCAGCCCTATTGGCTCTTCAATACACCACCAAAAGCATGATCAAACATCAAAGCTAAGATTTTTAGAGTTTTAGACTTCAAACACCAAAAATTGAAATGTTCACCAAATCAATTCAAACCAAAAGCAAATGAACATGAATAAGTGTTAGGAATTCATACCTAACATTAATGATATCAAGAGAAGTAGATGTGAGTTCAAAACTCACCTTTAAACCCAAAAACACAAGACAGAAGCTACAAAGCAAGGCTAGAACAATCACTCTTCAATTTCAACCTAAGGAGCTTCAATCTAAGCTCAAAAGATAACATTTCCTAAGTTAGGGTTTAGAACATTTCTGAAATTGAAGAGGAAATGAAATGGAGAAGATGAAGAGAAGGCTTACCTAAGCTTCTCTTGGATTTTGGAGCAAGAATTTGAGTTTGCAATTGAATCTAGGGTTTGGAATGTCTATTTCCCATTCTCTTCCCCCATTTTCAGTTGAGCTTGAGTTTTTATGAAATGAGTTGAGTGAATGGAGAGGAGAGGGGGCTGAGTTAGGTTATAGGATGAGTTGGGTGAAACCCAAACCCAAAAGCCCAAGTAGAAAATAGCAAAATTCAACTTACTCCAACCATATCGAAGCTTATACTCAAAAAAGTTGCAAACAACGTTTTGGACTCAATGGAAGTGGTCTCGAGTCCCAGTTCGCCCGTTTTCAAAAAGTGACATTTCGGACTTTAATCCGATTAACGACGCTATATGTAAATAAAATATTTAAATATAAAATCGTAAAATACGCGGGTTGTTACAAATTATTACTGTATTAATTAAATCACTTTTTCAGTTTCAAATTTAATAACTAACAATTTTCACCATTTTGGATTACTTAGACATTTACAATAATTTAAAACAAAATTACATATCAATTTAGTGTTAATTATTACACCAGTTACGGTGTTCAATTTCAACTGAAATTAAATCCAATTAATTATAATTTAATTCTAATAAATTGATTTATCTTGATTTCAGTCTTTTTATTCAATCAATTATTACTCTATAGACATAGTTAACATTTGTTTATATCTTATTGCGTTAATATTCTACAATTATCACCTTTTACCATATTGACGTTTCAATTATATTGAATTTTTGTCGATTTTCACATTAATTATAATTTGAAATCCCAATTAATTAATTTATCTTGGTTTCACTCTTTTATTAAATCAAATATTGCCTTATGAATACAACTGACATTTCTGTACATTTTATTGCATTCACCTTTTACAGTTATCGTCTTAACTCATATTAAAGTAACATTAAATTACATTTAATTGCAATTGATTTTAAATTTAATTCAACAGATTAAATAAATTGGTAACAAATGACAATCGTTATCTTTTCTTAATTTAATAACATTTGTAAGTTTGTTATCTACACCCAAATGTCATAACTACTACCACAACACTACTTTTATCAATTACAATTAATTACATCCTATTTCATAAATTTGTACACATTTAAATTATCAATTACTCCTTTAATCCAATTATTAATTAATACACACATTATTACAATTAATTTACAATCTATAACCAATTATAACTTTTTAATCATTTTAATTAATTGGAATTACGTTTACAACAGTTATCAATTACCTTAAATTAATACTATTACATTTCATTCCAGTCATATTCTTATTATTAAATAACAAATTTTTATTTCTTCCAACATTAAGTCATAAAACCTTATTAAATTAACTATTTTTAATTATAAAAAATTATGGGTCGTTACATTACCTCATGAGGCTCACACCTCGAAAATGACTAAAACAGGGTAGATGCAGTAGGGCTATATGGGTCGCTCCCAAAAGGGTGTCATCAACTTTCTAGATTATCATATTATGGATTTGGTTGTGCATGGGAGCTCTCTATAAAGGTTTGGAACACTAGAGTGATGACATATTTGGTTCTATCCAATCAGGGGTAGGCCGGTCCTGTGTTGTTAGGGTTGCAAAGGTAACTATGGCCCATAGTACATTTTATCTAGAGGTGTACTGTTTTTCGAAAGGTAGTCCTTTACCTTGTCATTTGTTGGAATCCATTCTCCAATAAGCGCCTTCGGTTTTTTATTGTATACCTATTATTGTTGTGATGTACACATATCATAACTACTTGATTATTGATATTTTAAACCCATAGACCTTATTATAATATCACTAGATTTATAATAAAAATGTTTTGGTTATCGTTAGGTAAAAACCCATCCATGTTCCTTTGGAGCTTTCAGGAGATGAGCTGGATTCTCCAAGTCTTATTCACGTATCTTATATTCTTCTGTTGTTTTGTTGTTCTTGATTTCTGGCTGTATTTATCAACAATTGTAAGCACAAGCTGTTATAATTGTCCAGGCTGATAATATGTTAGTGTACTCTGGTGTTGTGTATATCTCTTTGTAAAGATTTGTGTACATCATATATTTCTCATCACAGTATGAGATTTTGTTCTATCTTTTCTTTCTTTAACCTCAAATGACCTATCTTTCGGACACTTAAATGATCGGCACATGAATACCGAGGATGTATTAAGTGTTGTCTTTAGGTGTAAGAAAGGAAGATCGTTAATTTATTTCAATTAAATTTATTAAAAGAGCATTCGACTCTTCCATGCAATCTGCTACTAAGCTATTTCAAATTATTTCGGCTTGTTTTTGGTTTGATTTCTCACTATTTTTCGTTTTCAATTTTTAAGGCTATTGTCTAATACGCTTCTGTTCTTTATTTAGGCACATCATATTTTTGTAACTATTTTATGGTTAGTAGATACAGGCAAGGATCCCTTAACCTATTACCATTCGAAATAAATGCAATACAAGTGTAAATAAAATATGATTTTATTTAATAACTTATTTGATGTAAACTATTAGACTTAATAGGCCCACAATTATCATATAGGGTTATTTTTGAAATCTACCCATTTCATCAACTGTAGACTAGCCTAATTCCTTTAATTGTATTAGAACCCTAATTTTCTATATGGTCCAAATTCACAACTTTAGGGCCAACTAATAAATTCTACTTGTCATTTGGGTATTTAGAACAGTAGTGTCTAGGCTTGGAGTTGGATAATCAAGTATTCTTTCCTCCTTCGCTACTGGCCTGCCTCAATGATTGAGTAAGTTCAAAAGGTTGCCCAATTGTATATGTCTAAATTGGTTTTGGCCTTGAGCCAATTTTCAAAATTTAGTTTGAAAATTTAATACTATATTTTGAATTTAAAAGTTAAATTTAAAATATAAAATAAATTAATAAATGTTATAAAATATTTTTCAAATTTGTTTTTAAAATAAACTAATATTTTTGAAATTATTTACTAACCTAATTAATTAGGTTAATTAAATAGATAATTTAGTTTAACGTTAAACAATTGTAATAAACACATATATATCGATATACGTGCGCACACACACACACACATATCAATAAATGTTATATATATATATATATACATATACATATATATCTTGTTTAAGGTAAATTATAATTTAATATTTTGAATTTATTAATTATTCAATTAAAATTGTTTTAATTAAATAAAAATTATCATTAAATTTATTAACTAAATGTTAATTTAATTATAAAATCAGTGTATACATATAATGATATATGTATATAAAACTATAGGTACTATAGTTAATATTCATCTTAAATTGTTTAGGGTGAAAAAATAATTTTAAATTTAAAAATAATTTATTTAATTAGTTAATTAAATTAAAATTAATTAGATATGATTTAATTAATAATATACATAAGAATATTGTGTAAGTTAATTAAATTATAAAAGGTTATAAATTAAATAAACTTATATAATATGAGTGTATAAACCTAAGTGAAACTAAAATAAACCCAATTTGTTTTTTCGAATAACTATATACTTTGTTTCAGATGTGTCCGACACTTAAATCGCAAAGTCCTTTTCATAAGGAACACATTATTCCTTAAATCAATATCACTCAGTATGTGTGTGTGTATATATATATATATATATATATTAAAGAGTATGAATCCTTAATATATGAGTTGTCTACTACCATTTATATATTAATAGATTATTTTCGTACCCTTTGGTTGTTGAGCAAACTCAAGCCCGAGATGTTATTTGTAGTATTATTAATATATTGTTAGGCGAGGTAAGATAAATGCATGTATTTGTTGAGCAACCTCAAAGATCGTGCATTGTAATTAGTCTGTTGCAAAATGGTTGATACGAATGAATAATCTCTTTCAATTTATTAAACAAACTCAAGGTCAAGATCGAGATTAGGACAATGACCATGGGTTAGGAGCAAACTCAAGGGTCCTATGATTTGTTGAGAAAACTCAAGGTCTGAATCACAAGGAAAGCCAGTCTTAACACCCACTGGAGAAATAGAAAGATTTCTATGTTTTTCTTAGGGTTTTGAGAAACATAAAATTCTAGTGGGAGCCTTATTAGAAAAATGAAATGATATCAGTTGACCTTTCTAATATTGTAAGAATATTGTTATATAAAGTTGAAATAATCTTTATTGATAAATTTGTGCAACTAATAAAATTGTTAAAATGTTTATTAGTTATGATATACAAATTAACTGAATTAAGATTAATATAGAAATTTAGTCTGTTATATATATGTAAAAGAAAATACTAGACTTTGGGTATTCTTATCTCTCTTTCACTCTCACTCAGAATACTCTTCTCTCATTAATTCAAGGGTAAAAATTCATTTAACCCACAAGATTTATTATTCTCATTTAGGACTAAATTTATTTCCATTATCAGATAATAATTTCTTCAATTTGTAACTCAATTTCTTACCTACCTCACTCCGCATTTATTATTTTTAAATAATCTAAGTGGTGTTATCTTCCTCTTCTCTACATTTGCAATGAAAGAAAAAAAATATTTCCTTAGTTATTTCGCATCGTCACTTTCTTCTTCCTCCTCTCACGCATTTGTTTCTTCCTTTTTTCTAGTTATTTATATTAAAAAATTCAATTCTCGTAATTTTGTTACTTCCACTTCTCCAGTTTCATATTAAAAAAAATTCAATTCTCAATATAAAACAAATTAGTGTTTCTTTTCAAACAATTTTGTATTCATATAATATCTTAATGATCCTAACATGATTATAATTTGATTGAATTCATTAATAGTTTTTTACCTTTGTATACTCCATAATTATATTTGATTTTATTCATATTTTGCAGTGGTTATTTTCTGCTTGGTGCAATTAGGTTTTGGATTTTTATGGAAGTATATCTAATTAGTGCTTGATTCAAATTTTCTGACACGGTTCTGTTTTTTTCTTATTTTTGTTTCAATTAGTGTTCTCATGAATATGGTTTTCTTTATTGATTTTACAGAAGTTTATTGAATTTATTAACGCATAAACATCTTAGAATATTTAGTTTTTATGGAAAAATTGGTACATGTAAAGTTGAATTAGTTTTTAATCTTTGATATCAAAATCCATTTCCATTTTATTTTTCTTTTCGTTGAAGATCATGACATTGTTTTTGCAAAGAATTATTGAGTTTATTAACATATATATACTAATAAACCTTAAGTTATTCTATATAGAAAATACCAAGTTGCGAGAAAAAGTTATAGCTAAAGCAAATGAACAAATAAAAAATATTTTTTATAGAATAGTCTAAGGAAAAAATATAAATGCACAAGCAACATTTTTGTATTAGCTTCATTATGCAACTTAAATTTTTTTTATAAAGTTTAGTTTTGACAATGTTTATTGACAACTTGTTTTTCTAATTTTCTTTCGTAGTCTTAGTCACTTGAACTTATATTTTGTAAATTTGGATATTATCTTTCTTAACTAGTTTAAATTTTATATATTATTCTACTACATTATTTAATATACTATGAAATGTTCGCCAATAAAGTCATATCCATGGTTTCCATCAAATTATTAGTGATATTTTGAAATAATGAGGAAATTATCCGTGATCATATGCGAACTTTATTTTATTTTAAAATGTTTTTAATTTTAATGGAGATGGAAATATATATTCATAACTATACATTGGGGATGCAATTATTTATAATATTTATAATCTAACTATTTTTAAATAGATATTATAATATCAAATATTACTACCATGCAAGTGTTACAACAAATAAATTGGTTTGGATATTGACCCGATTGAATTCAAAGTAATCAAAGAATTAATTATAATTAATTCTATTTTATTTGTAATTCAATTTCTTTATTATAATGAGAAAATTAGTTATATATTTTTCTCTTTAAATTTAATATATTATATAATTAAGCTATAATAATTTAATTCCTTATACTCATTTTCTTAAGTAATTCCTTAAAGTTAGTCTTTTTATGTGTATCTACAAGTAAATTTTTATGATGATACATTATTTCTCTTTGAGTTTTCGTAATTTTTGTATTGTTTCGATTATTACATAAACTAGTATGTTTGAAGTAAAGGTAAAAAATATTAGGTTGTCCTAAAAATTAGGCAACATAAGGTTTATGTTCTATGTACAATGTAACGACCTGCCTTTTGGACGTTTTAAGCAGATACATATGTCAGACTCAAACCATTCAAAAGGGCAGATTGTTATGGGGTAAATAAGAATAAGTAGAGAAAGAAAGAAAACAAAATACAGAATCTCACAGCGGAATGACAAAATATAATAATCAAATAAACAGTTCATGAAGCTGTTTACAAATAACATTGATTAAACCTTTATAATACAGATCAAAGTTACATAAAACAAGAATAAATAATAAATAAATACAGCGAAACAACATAATGCAGTGGAAAAAATATAGTACATAATAATAGTACAAAATCTTCATCTTCATCCTTCAGAAAGCAGTCTTCGATAAACTAAAAAGCTCAGGCTGACCCGAGCGAATTGAAAAGACAAAACACTCGAGTCAGAACTAAAAGATCTTATGTAAGTTAAATCAACAGTAAATAAATATGAGTGTTAACGGCGTCAGAGATGTTTACGGGGTTTGACATCTCCTATCCAGTGTCTAACGTGGGTGCAATAACTTAAGAGATGTTTGGGATTTCCATTTCCTAAGGTCCCGTTAAACCATTTACTATGTAGTACAATACGCTATTATAATAGTGTCTACAGTAAAGTAAAGTATTAAAATAGCGTTAAGGCGTTACGCATATCCCCCTTAACACATTTTATATAATGCCGTAGTCTATACAGATACTATAAACTCCACCCGCAGGTGGGCTATCAGGGAGCACTCCATAGGTACGACACAAAACAAACTCGTAGAAGGCGCGCGCATGTGAACACGACACTCGAGTCAATGCTAGGGTAGATATACCAATTGCCGATCTGAACTGGTGGTAACGCATAGCAGCTATTACCGCCTACCTCGGAACACACTCCCGTAATCAAAATCAAGGGGCGGCTACTAAATCAATCACAAAGTAATAAATATGGTATCGAAGAAATGTGTTCGATAGGAGGAATGACCTCACTTGGCCTGGAATGGCTCCTGTTTTAGTCACATCTAAGCTGACTCACGGGAGTCAGGGTCACGTAAATACCTCATACAGAATCATACACCATACCATCCTACTTCATATCTGGAATCTCCACCACGTATACAGTTGTTAAAGTGGTTTCCGGTATTGGCAGAGAGTATGACAATATCCGATCCCAGTCTCTTTAACAACCAAACACTTATTTCACACCGAATGGTTCTTTTACATTACAAAAGTCAATTCACAATTGATATCAAAATATCTTATTCTCAAAACCATATTCACATTCAAAATCATATTCATTGTTGAAAATGTCGATAAGATTGGTTAATCAAATCCTCATTCCAAATTCATCATATTTGGTCAAATATGTCATTTCACAAAAGGTATCAATTTCAAATCCCAACTTAGGTTGTATCATCATTAAGGATTTAAATATAAATACTTCAACTTTACACAGTCTGAAATTTTAGAAAATAGTTTAGATATTCATAAATAGTTTTAAAAATAGTTTAAAATAGTTAAAATACTGTATGTTTGCGCCAAAATTGGTCACAAACCCCGAGTATCGTGAAAGCACCAGTGTATGAACACAAATCAGCAGTAAATAATCATAGATCACAGATCTAAGTAATGTAGAGGATAAAAAGTGAAGAATAATGAACTTAAAACGGAAAGAAATAGACAGAGACACAATATTTATAGTGGTTCGGCTATCTCCGGCCTACGTCCACTCCAAAAGTTAATCTTTTATTGATATTCTTCGCTGATTGCAGCGGATTATAGCAGATTGTAATGATAAAATTCGAGTATAACAACAGCTATAGAGTACAAAGTTGAACCAGACAGAGTCTGGACGTTGAGAAGCAAAAAGATCCTTTTTCTATTGGCTCTGGGGTGCTATTTATAGGTGTAGGAGGCTGATATTTCGCTCAGATCTCGGGACACTCCTCCTGGAACGTGAGTAGGCCCGTGCGTCCAAGCCCGTGAAGTTTCGGTCCGATCCGTGATCGATACGACCGGATTTCGTATCGATCAAGATTGCGTTCGATGGAGTCAAAATTTGGCATGGACATTCTCTAGCATGCACGTAAGCTTCTGTGAAAATTTCATATCATTTGGACTTGTAGATTAGGAGATATGATTGATAAGAATTAGGATCTTTGGTTGGATGTTTCGTTTGACTCCCTCATTTCGACTCAATCCTGTTCGACTCGATGTTGTTCGACTCGATCCTGTTCGACTCGATCATGTTCGACTCGATGGATGTACGTGCCTTGGTGATGACGTGGTGCTATCTTCCAGGTTCGATCCACTTTCCATGCCGTATTGAACGCTTCTTCCCTCGAATCGTGCGCATTCTCCGTTCATGTTAGTCATATTCGTGTCCATCAATCTGCTAATGCCCTTGGTCTTCTTCGAATCGATGCGCGAATGTGTCCATCGTATCGATCGAAACTGATCGATACGAAGTGCTTGTCCAAATCTCCACGACTAATGCTCCATCCCTCATATTGATTCTAGCCCTGATCGATACGAAATGCACCGTTATGCCTCATTATCACATCGATGCGAACAACATCGATACGAAAACTGTAGCCTGAATCCATCCGATCGATGCGAACGTTTCGACCCAAAATAAGCGACTGAATCCATCCTCATCGATACGAACTGTATCGATACGAAATATATCGAGGTGAAACCTTCGGTTCAATCAAACCATCTTGCGCACCTCTACTCAACCTGGGTTCAATGCTATCGAGTCGAAACCCATCTGGCCTTCCTTCTGATCGATACGAAGGCGCTGTTCGTATCCATGCTGATCGATACAAACGCCTTGTTCGAATCGATCAATTATCTTAAGCCAATGAACTCTTTTTGACCTGGGATTTGAAAGGTAGTCTCTCCTAGCCTTGATCATCATTCCTAATCGATCCCGCCATGATCGGAGCTCGGCCAAATTTTGACGACATCAGTCAAAGCCTTGTCTCCAAACGATTTCCAATCCCGATATCCGTCATTTTCCAGTTATTTTGTTGATATCCCAGCCTTGACCAAAAGGTGGGATAACATTTCCCCCCAAAACATGCCTTGTGATAAGAAGGGGTGTTTTGAATAGTCCAGAATCCGATATCTAAAGTCCATAGCCATATCATCCAAGTGCATCATTCTTGACTGCTCCGAGTCGATGTCTGATCCCAAATCCAGTAACCAAAACCTTAGCCAATTCCATATCCATCCATACTCGATATCCGAGTCCTAATCCATCCTTATCCAATAACCAATAACCGAATCCAGGACCTCTCCGGGTTGATATCCAAATCTGTAACCTCTCCGGGTTCTTGCCAAGCGCAATCCACACCTGACGACCGTGGCCCAGTGTCCCTGGACATTGAGTAATGCCATGGCTTAAGTCCTAAGCCGAATCCTGGTCGCTCCGGACCCTTGCCGAGCATAGTCCATACTCGACGACCTGAAATTATAACCGATTGGTATTATGGGGCCTAAGTCCTAGGCCGAATTCTGGTCTCTCCGGACCCTTGCCGAGCATAGTCCATACTCGACGATCATTTACCAAAAACCAGAGGAAAATCCAATCCAAAATCCAAATCAAATCAGAAAACCAAAAATCCACATCCGAAATCAAAACCAATATCCAAAAAATGAAAACAATCATTCAAATGAAAATCCAAACCAGAAATCAAACAGGATCAGGAGTTCAAACCAAACTCCAAAACCGAACCAGAAAAAGCAAATGTCCAAACCAAAAGAAGAAACAGTTTTCACAAACCATAGCGTCGCGGTTTATCGTCAGTCAGAGCATGCCTAGGGGCCATCTCTGTCCCCGTACATGAGTAAATGACTTGGCCGTTTATTAATAGTTCGCTACTTATTTCATATTACCTCCTGTCAATTGATAACCAATCGACCATCATTCCTGGGCCTCGTGCCATCGTTGTTCGAGGTAGACGGTGGTTGCTCTTGCTCCACCGCCGCATTCTGGGCCCCGACATATTGTCGCAACTGTCCATTCCTTACATGCTCCTCAATTATGTCCTTCAGATGCCTGCAACTGTTGGTATTATGTCCGTCTAAATCGTGAAAAAGACAGTGCCTCCATGATGCCCTTTCACGTTCTGAGGGCTGTAACGACCCGCTATTTTGGACCATTCGCATCCATTATAAGTGTATAGGTAGACACTCATGCCGGAGTTGAATTGCTCAAAATACCGCGTTGTTAATTTAAATTTGGCAAAACTCAGCATATGCAGTAAATAAATCAATCACATAATCACAGACACAGAGTAATACAATAATACGCAGCGGAATAGATAAAATAGTAGTTCATGAAGCTACTATATAAACATCAGAGTTAGAAATAAAATACAACAGAATATCTCAAATGCAGTGAAGTCTCCAGTACAACAGATGACTTCTCTGAACAAATCAACTAGAAGAGCTGAAAGCTGAGGCGATAGTTGGATCTCCAAAGGAAGCTCCAAACTCCAAGGGCGAGTCTCAAATGCTGTATCACTCGGTCTGACCCGAGCGTAAAGCAAAACACAAAACACTCGAGTCAGGATTAACATTCTTATATAAATAAATCCAACTCAAGTGAAATATCAATTGAAATACGAGTAACTTAAAGGATGTTGGGATAACCATCCTCTAAGGATCTTCAGAACTATCTACAAGGTGGAAATATACATTTTTACACCGTGGTCATTTCAATTAAATTTATACTTCAAAACCCAAATATCATTTCATTTCAAATATATCCATTTTCCAAAATAGTATATATATATATATTAAATGATTTAAAAAGTAAAGTATTTAATTTCCTCAAGTCTAGCAAATCGATTCAAATCAACTTCAAATTCCAAATTCAAATTTATTCAAAGCTCAATTCATCAATTTAATTCAGTTCTAAATATACCATTTATTTTTTTTATATATTTCAAAGCTTTAATACTCAACATTTTCCAAAGTTAGATTTAACAGTTTCATATAGCTCTTGATTTAACTTCATTATTATTTAATCAGGGAATATTCACTTAATAAACTCAATATCATCTAACTAGCCTTACATTTCATTTTTACTAAATATTTTCTTAAATTTATTTAAGCAAGAATTATTCATTAAATTATTTAAATAAAACCCAAGGTATAAATCATATCTTAAATCTCAATTTTCAATAAGTTTCAAATTTGTTTAATTAATAAATTATCTTTCCAACCTTAACTTATTCAAATTATTACCAGAATCTATTTTGAAAATATAATTTTTATACTTAAACATCTCATAAGTATTAAATCCATCCTAATTTAAATTAAATAATTTAAGGCTCAACATTTATTAAAACCATATATTTCTTTCCAAAACCATAAAATTCATTTTCAAAATATTTTATATATGGACCAACGGTGTCTGTATATATACATCATATGGTTAAGTGATACGGATATTTATCATTTCAATCCGAAATTTAAATATATACGGGTAGATATCATTTCAACCCGTAATCCCAATTTCAATTCAAATGAAAATCGCTTGGGTTTATCATTTCAACCCATAACGAAATTCTCCTATTCTAAAGTCCGTTCGGGTATGTATCATTTCAACCCATAGTGAATTCTAAACTACAGGGAACTTGCAGAGTGATAACAGATACAAAAAAAAAATATATAACAGCAGGCATATATCATCAGTATAAATAACAGATACGGGTGTCAGATGTCACAGGTGAACAGATATAAATAATAGTAATAACAGGCATATAATACTAGATACTGGTGTCAGATGTCACAGGTGAACAGTTATGGATAATAGCATATATAACAATGTAAATAACTACAGCAGCATATTTCAATTGCTATTTCAAATGAAATCGAATTTAAATAATAATAGAACGTTAATCGTGAGTGATTGCTCACCTTTCGAGGTTAGATAGATTTGACAAAGAAATGAGCTACGAATCCAGGCATGAATCTCAAAACAAGGCAAGATTGAACTTGAATCGACAACGAAGCTGATGAATAGATATTGATGATAACAAATCAGAAATCAACTAGATAGAAGCAACAATGATATATATAATGATTGCAAGCCAATATATTATAATTAAATTGAACACAAACAAAGATTTTGGAAAAATCTATATATATATATATAAGATATTATATATGTGACCTACCTTAAACAATGTAAATGAACCGACATATTATATACCAATCTTATATGTAAACATATATATATATATATGGATCTTATATACCTTATATCTATATCAAAATCGGCTATATATTTATATATAGTCCACTGTATAAATAATTCTATATTTACACATATATAGGTCACAGTTAAACAGTATATATACATACAATTTAAAAGTCGCAGTATACTGTAGCATACATATATTGAATCTTAAAAATAGTATAGCTTATATATACAGCAAGGAATATTACAAATCAAAATATATATTATATATTCAAAATTTATACTGACAGATCATATAGCACACATATAAAACAACTTTGTGTAATTATATATATATATATAATATAAAAATCAATATTGATAAAACTCATATCCATACAAACTGACAGATGAAGTAATATATAACTAACTTACATATTATGTTGTAAATCTGCACTAACATATTTCCTTAATATATATTTTAATATCCATACAAATCATTCAGTATTGAACCTATATGTTACCAGAACAAATACATTTTATGTTGTACAACAAATAGTCTTTATTATATACATTAGGACGTAAGTTATAAAAATCTATACTAGCATATTTCTTTATGCTGTACATATTTATAAATACAACTATTATACTTATACGATAAAACTCCACAACATATTTATACCCATTTATAAGCTGATATATATATGTGTGTGTGTAAAGACAGCAGATTCACTAAACCAATTCATTTTATACAACTATAACTTCATATACAACAACTTATATTTAGTATAATACTTTAAACAAAACATATTTATATATATATATATATGAGAAACAGTAAATAGCATAAATATCATAGGCATACTTTATAACTTCATGTGTATATAAATACTTATTGATATGCGACCCAGGTAGTATACAACCTATGTATATACATAACTCAGACAACATATTACAGATGGGTAAGTTTATATAGACGTATATATATTCAATGAAAACAATATTGCAAAAATCCAATATATATATATATCATTACTTTACATATTATTTCATATATATAAACAAAACTGTTATAAAAACATAAACAAATTGATATGCACGATTATTATAACATGCAGCCAACTGTGTGCCTTTATATGCCACTAATATAGCTATATTAAAATCCAAGTATAATATAGGAATCAACAGCTAACATTTTCTGTACTAATATATATAACTAACTGAAAGTATAAAATATACATATAGGTATAACTATGAAGGTATATATAACCATACGGGGATGAGAAGGAGGCCGAGAACTTCCCAGCAACAAGGTGGCGAGCGGCCAAGAGAGAAGAGGAGGTGGGATGATCGGGGACAAGGTGAGGGGGTGTGGGATTTGGGTGCGGACCTGGTGACGAGCACCTTGGGTGGGAGTAGGCGGTCATAGGGAACACGGCTGGAGTTGGTTGCGTGGAAAAGGAAGGGGCGAGGCTGCGTTCGGCGAGAAAAAGGGGCGGAAGATGAAGGGGAATGTGTAGACATTGGCTCTGGTTATAAGGAGGTGGAAAATTTGAGAGGAAATGGTGGAGAGAAGATGCACAATTTATTATTATTACTATGCTATTATATTTGTTTTTTTTTTCAACGGAAGTGCAGAAGTGAGCAGGAGAGGAAACGAACAGATATAAAAGCAAACGGCAATTTATAACTCGAACTGGTGGATGATAGCTGTTACCAAATATAAAACAGGAATCATAATTGCAAAAGACGGTTTGAATTATGACCGTTGTGCAATTGAATGGCTGAGGAATTTAAAAGGATAAAACGTACCGATTCGGTGAATCGTTGCACGGTTTCGCCGCGTACCGGACTTCAAAGCATAAAAATGAATATATCATGGAGATTAGCACGACGAGACGATCAAGACGGCATACAAATATCAGTGGTACGATCATCCGATCAAAAGTTGATAATCGATACTGAAAATGCTGCTATTGTGTCGGAAATAAGATAAACGGAGCAGTAGAAGTCCAAATTTGGAAAAACGAATTTCGCAGTCTGATTCAGAATGATCTGAATAAATTTTCTCCTGTTGACATATTTTGATTTCGGAAAACTTTTAAATTCACTTTTATTAACCGGTTTGATTTGAAATGAAATTTCATAGGAAAATAAACTTCAATGTTATCTGATGAAAATTTACCAGTTGCTATATTAAAATAGACGTATTCCAAATAATAAATTTTTAATTTCAAATTTTATTGTTTAAAATTTCACAATTTCCAGTTAAATATACTTTTAAAACCATTAAATTTTACGTGTCGTTACATATTCCCCCACTCAAAACTTTTCGTCCCCGAAAAGGAAGGAGGTAGAAGAATAGAAACAACCAAACAGAAAAGATAGATTGAAAGTCAAGATTAAACAATTAATTTGAACTATATAAAATTTACTTAAATTTGAAAACTTCATTTGCAATTCAATTATCTTTAATACTTTAATATCTTCCAAAACCCATTTGTAAAATTTCTTGCTTCTTTTTTAAATACCATTTATATGTTTAAATAACACCTTTATAAATATATGGAAATTATTTGAAAACAATTTATTTATATTATTACTTATATTTAAAAAAAACTATTTGAGAACATTAAATCCATAATTCATAAATTTATAAAAAAAAAAAAAATTCTCAAGATACTTTTCAAATATTATTAATAAATCAATAATCATTTCTTTAATTAATAACTTCTAAAATATTTATAACACTAAATTTCTATTAAACCAAGTAGTATATAAATAAACAAAAAATTTATAGTCAACAAGGAAAAAAAAGGAGGATTTGGAAAAAAATAGAATATAGGTGAATAAATAAAACTGAGTAGATAAGGTAGATTCAAGGAATAGTATCGGGCACGAGTAATTAATTTAGAACCATAAGAATTTCAATTTCAAATATTAATATAGAATTTCTTTGTTGAAAATACCTTTATAATAAAATGCCTTTATATCGAAACAAATTTCCTTTCGAAAATACTTTTATAACTCGATGTTTCGACAAGTTTATCCTTGTTCCTGTAGACTCTGGTAGTGCGTTGATCAGGCGCAAAACTAGAATTCTCCAGGTACTTAGTAGACCTGTTTCAACACCCAGTGAAAATACTGGAAAACTTAAAAAAAAACAGATATGGAAAGTACAATCCAATCAAAAACGAATCAAATCATGGATCGCAGATACACAATGGTTACGCCTGGGTCCCCCAGGAAACATCCGTACCTTTTAAGCATTCACTGCCTTGCGAATTTCGCCATGCAACAAAACGGTGGACCGCAGGATACATAAAAATGGTTACGCCTGGATCCCCCAGGAAACATCCATACCCCGTAAGCAATCTCTGCCTTGCGGATTACGCCACTAACACGACCATAGATCGCAGATACACAATGGTTACGCCTAGATCCCCCAGGAAACATCCGTACCTTTTAAGCAATCACTGCCTTGCGAATTACGCTATGCAGTCGAGTTCGTAAGACCATGGGTAACGCCATGGAATTCGAAGGACACTCGAGTATCATATCCGGAAAACCAAAATCAGAGAGAATAATATCGATAGAATGAATCCAAGATGTGGCCACAAATCGGATATCAAGCAGAAGGCACTTTCCATATCTTTACTTCGAAAATATGTATCATAA
Organism: Allium fistulosum; assembly: GCA_030737815.1. Lineage (NCBI taxonomy): Eukaryota > Viridiplantae > Streptophyta > Magnoliopsida > Asparagales > Amaryllidaceae > Allium > Allium fistulosum. The sequence continues at coordinate 1,281,753,334 of CM060903.1, read as the reverse complement.
AGTACCCTTTCAAATCACTTTCAAATATCGTACTTATATAAAATCCATTATATATAAGATTTAATTCTCAAATCAAATACTTTCCAAAATCAATAGTATATCAAATCATACTTATATAGACTTCAATTATATAAGATTTCACTTTTCAAATTGAGTACCTTTTCAAATCCATAGTTTTCGAATCAACATCATACTTATACAAATCAATTTTATATAAGTTCGATAACTCCCAAATCAAGTATTTAGTAACATAAGGTTCTCAAATTTCAATTTTGTTTCAATATCAGTTCAGTTCCAAAATCATATAAAATTCCACCAAAATTATTTCTTCTCAAATTAAATATCTTCAGTTCCAAAGTTTCTAAAATAATAGTTTTAGAGAATAATCCAAGTTTCTAAATAAATATAATTTAAGTCAAACAATTCATTTCCAAAATCAATGGTTCTCAAAATCATCTTATACTTACATAAAGTTCATCTTATATAAGAATCAAAATTTTACAAAAATAAATTTCGCTGTATGAAGAGCCATATGGGATTGAATATCTTTGCTTTTATGGGTTATATATCTTTGTAATTGGAAATTTTCTTCTAGTAAGCAAAGATATTCTAACCCGACAGCTTTCAATTTCAGCGTCAAAATATATCACCGATATTAGAATATAAGATATACATACGTCATCATTTCGCAAAATCACATTTGATCGCTCGCTCGATCACACAAGTTCGCTTTCGAACTAGTATTGTTCATTCGACTTCCCTAATGCGGATTTCGATGTGGTTTCTCGACTAGAAGCCATCAGTCTCCTTGCATAGCCATATACTATGATAGAGAATTCTAGAATCAAGCCCAAAATCCATATCAAATATTCGCCATCAAGAATCGAATGAAAAATCCTAACACAAAATGGTGTAATTCACCTCGAACTTGTGTACTCAAACCTGGATCAAATTATTATGCGAATAAAACAGCATACGTACAACTTATATATTTATTCCAACTTGTTAAATATATAGTTTCATAAAGATGTTACTAAGTTAAAACATTTAACTAAACTTTATTCAAAATATTTTGAAGACCACATTCCTTTCAAAACATTTCAAATCTAAATTTCATATTAGAAAATTTTAAAATTGCCTTATTCATTTACTTAACAAAACAGTTTCAACTTATTTAAATCATATTACTATATACTTTAGCATACATACCAAACTTATATACTTTATACTTTTCAAAATTTCTTGGCTTTGAAAAGTTAACCTTGATTTGGAAGTGCTCGAACCTTCAAAATAGTTGAAGAAATCATTTTCAAATTCAAGAGTTGGAAATAAGCAACAAATCAGTAAATCAATTTTAATAGATGGGGTTATATCAAATCCGAAACTCAAGGACTGAACACCGGCTTACTTCAAATCTTTTCAAATATATACATATATCCTTCGAATATCAAATCTTACTTTGAATTTGAAATCAAAATGGTTTCACAAAATCACTCGCATAGCAAAGCTACTAAAGTGGCCTATCCCCCACTTTGAAACTCGAAAATCAATGTCGATGATGCGTGCACTCATCACCGAAATTATTTTCCAGCGACATGAGTGAGTTCCGGACTTCTATTTTCTCAAAATTCTTTTGAAATTTCTTCGAAACTCATTAAAATCATTTGAAACATTTCTTATTTGGAAAATATTTTTAAATCATATTATTATTATATATTTCAAAATCTTAAAACCAATTTCAAAACACCGGGGTTCAATTCTCAAATTTCAAATTTAAAATCCTTCAGTTATAAATCAAATTTCTTATATAGTTTTTTTTTCAAAATTACAAATCCTTTCGAAACCTCAAATTCTTATTTTTTGTAAAGGCTTTATAATCTTTATCGAAAACATTTCACTTTTATATATAGAATATAATAATTTCGATATATAAAACAATTTCTAAAATATAAACAAGCCTGATTTTTCAAAGGATGGTTCAAGAATGGATTGCAAAACAAAGATAGAAATTCAACTTAGAGGGACTCTAATCAATAGGGTTCTGATTCGAAGATAGGCTCGAACGAAGATGAGATAATTAATTTCAAAACAGTAGATGGGTACACTTATATAAATCGCGGACGACCTTAACCGGGTCAACCATAACTTCAAGAATATAATCGATGTGGAAATCTAAGGCAAATCGACATTCGATCGCCAGAGATAGAATTCGGCATAACAAGAGATGGCAACATCAAAACCGAGGGATATATAAATCTCCGGTGAATCAATGCCAATTGTAAAGGAGTTTCACCCCTTTACAAAACATTCAAAGATCGGCGGGATCGCCTATTCTTATAGAGGTTATTCGAAGTGGAGTTATGGGATACTCCAGAATCACAAGAATACAAAGAGGGAGATGTAAGAATGAATTTTGGAACCGTAAGGAACGTCCCAAAGTTCAAAGGAAATCAAGTCAAAAGGAAGAGATTCAAACTCGAACGAAAGTGATTCTGTAAATAAATTTACCGTATATGCTAAGTTTTGCCTAGAGCCAAAGCTCTGATACCAACTGTAACGACCTGCTATTTTGGACCATTCGCATCCATTATAAGTGTATAGGTAGACACTCATGCCGGAGTTGAATTGCTCAAAATACCGCGTTGTTAATTTAAATTTGGCAAAACTCAGCATAAGAAGTAAATAAATCAATCACATAATCACAGACACAGAGTAATACAATAATACGCAGCGGAATAGATAAAATAGTAGTTCATGAAGCTACTATATAAACATCAGAGTTAGAAATAAAATACAACAGAATATCTCAAATGCAGTGAAGTCTCCAGTACAACAGATGACTTCTCTGAACAAATCAACTAGAAGAGCTGAAAGCTGAGGCGATAGTTGGATCTCCAAAGGAAGCTCCAAACTCCAAGGGTGAGTCTCAAATGCTGTATCACTCGGTCTGACCCGAGCGTAAAGCAAAACACAAAACACTCGAGTCAGGATTAACATTCTTATATAAATAAATCCAACTCAAGTGAAATATCAATTGAAATACGAGTAACTTAAAGGATGTTGGGATAACCATCCTCTAAGGATCTTCAGAACTATCTACAAGGTGGAAATATACATTTTTACACCGTGGTCATTTCAATTAAATTTATACTTCAAAACCCAAATATCATTTCATTTCAAATATATCCATTTTCCAAAATAGTATATATATATATATTAAATGATTTAAAAAGTAAAGTATTTAATTTCCTCAAGTCTAGCAAATCGATTCAAATCAACTTCAAATTCCAAATTCAAATTTATTCAAAGCTCAATTCATCAATTTAATTCAGTTCTAAATATACCATTTATTTTTTTTATATATTTCAAAGCTTTAATACTCAACATTTTCCAAAGTTAGATTTAACAGTTTCATATAGCTCTTGATTTAACTTCATTATTATTTAATCAGGGAATATTCACTTAATAAACTCAATATCATCTAACTAGCCTTACATTTCATTTTTACTAAATATTTTCTTAAATTTATTTAAGCAAGAATTATTCATTAAATTATTTAAATAAAACCCAAGGTATAAATCATATCTTAAATCTCAATTTTCAATAAGTTTCAAATTTGTTTAATTAATAAATTATCTTTCCAACCTTAACTTATTCAAATTATTACCAGAATCTATTTTGAAAATATAATTTTTATACTTAAACATCTCATAAGTATTAAATCCATCCTAATTTAAATTAAATAATTTAAGGCTCAACATTTATTAAAACCATATATTTCTTTCCAAAACCATAAAATTCATTTTCAAAATATTTTATATATGGACCAACGGTGTCTGTATATATACATCATATGGTTAAGTGATACGGATATTTATCATTTCAATCCGAAATTTAAATATATACGGGTAGATATCATTTCGACCCGTAATCCCAATTTCAATTCAAATGAAAATCGCTTGGGTTTATCATTTCAACCCATAACGAAATTCTCCTATTCTAAAGTCCGTTCGGGTATGTATCATTTCAACCCATAGTGAATTCTAAACTACAGGGAACTTGCAGAGTGATAACAGATACAAAAAAAAATATATAACAGCAGGCATATATCATCAGTATAAATAACAGATACGGGTGTCAGATGTCACAGGTGAACAGATATAAATAATAGTAATAACAGGCATATAATACTAGATACTGGTGTCAGATGTCACAGGTGAACAGTTATGGATAATAGCATATATAACAATGTAAATAACTACAGCAGCATATTTCAATTGCTATTTCAAATGAAATCGAATTTAAATAATAATAGAACGTTAATCGTGAGTGATTGCTCACCTTTCGAGGTTAGATAGATTTGACAAAGAAATGAGCTACGAATCCAGGCACGAATCTCAAAACAAGGCAAGATTGAACTCGAATCGACAACGAAGCTGATGAATAGATATTGATGATAACAAATCAGAAATCAACTAGATAGAAGCAACAATGATATATATATAATGATTGCAAGCCAATATATTATAATTAAATTGAACACAAACAAAGATTTTAGAAAAATCTATATATATATATATATAAGATATTATATATGTGACCTACCTTAAACAATGTAAATGAACCGACATATTATATACCAATCTTATATGTAAACATATATATATATATATATATATATATGGATCTTATATACCTTATATCTATATCAAAATCGGCTATATATTTATATATAGTCCACTGTATAAATAATTCTATATTTACACATATATAGGTCACAGTTAAACAGTATATATACATACAATTTAAAAGTCGCAGTATACTGTAGCATACATATATTGAATCTTAAAAATAGTATAGCTTATATATACAGCAAGGAATATTACAAATCAAAATATATATTATATATTCAAAATTTATACTGACAGATCATATAGCACACATATAAAACAACTTTGTGTAATTATATATATATATATATAATTTAAAAATCAATATTGATAAAACTCATATCCATACAAACTGACAGATGAAGTAATATATAACTAACTTACATATTATGTTGTAAATCTGCACTAACATATTTCCTTAATATATATTTTAATATCCATACAAATCATTCAGTATTGAACCTATATGTTACCAGAACAAATACATTTTATGTTGTACAACAAATACTCTTTATTATATACATTAGGACGTAAGTTATAAAAATCTATACTAGCATATTTCTTTATGCTGTACATATTTATAAATACAACTATTATACTTATACGATAAAACTCCACAACATATTTATACCCATTTATAAGCTGATATATATATGTGTGTGTGTAAAGACAGCAGATTCACTAAACTAATTCATTTTATACAACTATAACTTCATATACAACAACTTATATTTAGTATAATACTTTAAACAAAACATATTTATATATATATATATGAGAAACAGTAAATAACATAAATATCATAGGCATACTTTATAACTTCATGTGTATATAAATACTTATTGATATGCGACCCATGTAGTATACAACCTATGTATATACATAACTCAGACAACATATTACAGATGGGTAAGTTTATATAGACGTATATATATTCAATGAAAACAATATTGCAAAAATCCAATATATATATATATCATTACTTTACATATTATTTCATATATATAAACAAAACTGTTATAAAAACATAAACAAATTGATATGCACGATTATTATAACATGCAGCCAACTGTGTGCCTTTATATGCCACTAATATAGCTATATTAAAATCCAAGTATAATATAGGAATCAACAGCTAACATTTTCTGTACTAATATATATAACTAACTGAAAGTATAAAATATACATATAGGTATAACTATGAAGGTATATATAACCATACGGGGATGAGAAGGAGGCCGAGAACTTCCCAGCAACAAGGTGGCGAGCGGCCAAGAGAGAAGAGGAGGTGGGATGATCGGGGACAAGGTGAGGGGGTGTGGGATTTGGGTGCGGACCTGGTGACGAGCACCTTGGGTGGGAGTAGGCGGTCATAGGGAACACGGCTGGAGTTGGTTGCGTGGAAAAGGAAGGGGCGAGGCTGTGTTCGGCGAGAAAAAGGGGCGGAAGATGAAGGGGAATGTGTAGACATTGGCTCTGGTTATAAGGAGGTGGAAAATTTGAGAGGAAATGGTGGAGAGAAGATGCACAATTTATTATTATTACTATGCTATTATATTTGTTTTTTTTTCAACGGAAGTGCAGAAGTGAGCAGGAGAGGAAACGAACAGATATAAAAGCAAACGGCAATTTATAACTCGAACTGGTGGATGATAGCTGTTACCAAATATAAAACAGGAATCATAATTGCTAAAGACGGTTTGAATTATGACCGTTGTGCAATTGAATGGCTGAGGAATTTAAAAGGATAAAACGTACCGATTCGGTGAATCGTTGCACGGTTTCGCCGCGTACCGGACTTCAAAGCATAAAAATGAATATATCATGGAGATTAGCACGACGAGACGATCAAGACGGCATACAAATATCAGTGGTACGATCATCCGATCAAAAGTTGATAATCGATACTGAAAATGCTGCTATTGTGTCGGAAATAAGATAAACGGAGCAGTAGAAGTCCAAATTTGGAAAAACGAATTTCGCAGTCTGATTCAGAATGATCTGAATAAATTTTCTCCTGTTGACATATTTTGATTTCGGAAAACTTTTAAATTCACTTTTATTAACCGGTTTGATTTGAAATGAAATTTCACAGGAAAATAAACTTCAATGTTATCTGATGAAAATTTACCAGTTGCTATATTAAAATAGACGTATTCCAAATAATAAATTTTTAATTTCAAATTTTATTGTTTAAAATTTCATAATTTCCAGTTAAATATACTTTTAAAACCATTAAATTTTACGGGTCGTTACAAGGGCTCTCTCCTAGCCGGCCTTCGATAGGGAAGGCGATTCCGAGTCTCCATGAATATCCATTCCAATGTTTCGTTTAATCCTGTGTAAGTGGAAAACTTTGGTTCCCTCCATCGCTTCCTAGCTTTTCCTGATTCGTCATCCAGCTTCCTTTTTGTTTTATCTTTATTGGCCCACTATCCTCAGTCGTATTCACCTCCTTTAATTTCATATCTAAACATGCATCTTCCTGCCGAAGGAATCTCTCAGCTTCATGAAAGAATTCCCCGACATCCATTGGTGGGTCCCGTATTAGAGATACTTTGAAATCTGAATCCTCTCTGACTCCTGATACCGCTGCCATTAAAACCATCGACAGATCCGGCCGATCCACTGAAGCAACCGCTGCATTAAACCGAGTTAAGAATGCTCTGAGTGATTCATCCATCCTTTGCTTTACTGATGTTAGCGTCATCACGTTTTTCGGCCTTTTGATATGAACCCGAAATTGCTTCAGAAAACTGTCCACCAATTATGTCCATGTCCTGATAGATCCTTCCTCCAGCTGTCTGAACCACATCGCAGCTATATCTGTTAAGTATAGAGGGAAACATCTGGCCATCACTTCCTCCGATGCCCCCCGACACTTCCATATGTCTTGTATATCTCATCAAGTGATCAGTCGGATCAGCTTTTCCATTGTATACTTCTACCGTAGGTAGCTTGAATTCTGGTGGATTCTGAGCCATTCTGATGTCACGAGTAAACGGACTTATGTTTACTCCTTCCAGATCTCTGTTCGTCAAACCTCCACGCATGGTTCGCCTGATAATCTCAGCCAATCCTGCTTTGTCTGCCAATGGTTGCCCCCCGAGTCCCCGAGGGAATTCTGGTACGTACTCCTCATCCCGCGCTCCTACATTCCTGCCAGCGTCTTGCTGTGTAGTGTCAATTGGAATTCCTCCATGAACTGGTCCATTGCTGCCGGGTGGTGTTCCCACATGTCCAGGTCCATCCAAATTAGCAGTAGTGTGCTGATCAGGGGTTGTGCCTTGTTGAGCTGCTCCATTCAATTACCTGTTTGGACCTTCTGCTCTTATTCTATGGATCTGATCTCCTGAAGCTCCAGCTGTTCCTGCTATTCTCATTTGATCAAAGAAGTTTTGCATCATTTCTTGTTGACTCTTCAACAACCTTTCATGAATTGAATCCGCCATAGCCTCCATTTCGTCCTTGGTGATGTATATCGAAGCTTGTCCTTCTCGAGCTCCAGAGGATGCCTCTTGACTTCCCCCTTGTTGGCTTCTCTCCGCTCTTTGTCTTCTACTTGATTGCCTTGTCATAGCTCCTTAGACCTGAACTCCAAATCTGGTATAGCGGGTGCTAGTTCTTCTCAGTGAAAGCACCAAAGTGTTTGCGCCAAAATTGGTCACAAACCCCGAATGTCGTGAAAGCACCAGTGTATGAACACAAATCAGCAGTAAATAATCATAGATCACAGATCTAAGTAATGTAGAGGATAAAAAGTGAAGAATAATGAACTTAAAACGGAAAGAAATAGACAGAGACACAATATTTATAGTGGTTCGGCTATCTCCGGCCTATGTCCACTCCAAAAGTTAATCTTTTATTGATATTCTTTGCTGATTGCAGCGGATTATAGCAGATTGTAATGATAAAATTCAAGTATAACAGCAGCTGTGGAGTACAAAGTTGAATCAGGCAGAGTCTGGACCTTGGGAAGCCAAAAGATCCTTTTTCTATTGGCTTTGGGGTGCTATTTATAGGTGTAGGAGGCTGATATTTCGCTCAGATCTCGGGAGACTCCTCCTGGCACGTGAGTAGGCCCGCGCGCCCAAGCCCGCGAAGTTTCGTTCCGATCCGTGATCGATACGAACGGATTTCGTATCGATCAAGATTGCTTCCGATGGAGTCGAAATTTGGCGTGGACATTCTCTAGCATGCACGTAAGCTTCTATGAAAATTTCATATCATTTGGACTTGTAGATTAAGAGATATGATCGATACGAATTAGGATCTTTGGTTGGCTGTTTCGTTCGACTCCCTCATTTCGACTCGATCATGTTCGACTCGATCATGTTCGACTCGATGTTGTTCGACTCGATTCTGTTCGACTCGATCATGTTCGACTCGATGGTTGTACGTGCCTTGGTGATGACGTGGTGCTATCTTCCAGGTTTGATCCACTTTCCATGCCGTATTGAACGCTTCTTCCCTCGAATCGTGCGCATTCTCCGTTCATGTTAGTCATATTCGTGTCCATCAATCTGCTAATGCCCTTGGTCTTCTTCGAATCGATGCGTGAGTGTGTCCTTCGTATCGATCGAAACCGATCGATACGAAGTGCTTGTCCAAATCTCCGCGACCAATGCTCCATCCCTTATATTGATTCCAGCCCCGATTGATACGAAATGCACCGTCATGCCTCATCATATCATCGATGCGAACAACATCGATACGAAAACTGTAGCCTGAATTGTAGCGACCCTGAATTTTTGATATTGGAAATCAGGATATTTAATTGATTTTAAATATCTGGAAGTTAGTTTAATTTGAAATTCGAGATATCAGAATGAATTTGGCAATTAAATTATTGAATTTAATTTACTAAAGTTGGGTAAATTGTTGAATCATCAGTTTTGAGCTGATTAAAAATAATATGAAGTTTTGTAAAATCTATATTGATAATACTGAAGGTAATGGAACTTTCAGAATTGAATTTGAAACTGTTTTGTTCAGTATGGAATTTTATCGTTTAAATCGATATTTAAAAATAGCCTTCTGAGGCACAGTCTCGGAATTTGACGAAACCAGTTTCATTGGATCCGTAATGTTGTATTATTATCGGATTTCAATTTTCGTAGTGTTCGGAGTTGTTGTGTGAGCATACGATAAGCAAACGCGCTGAAAATTATATCGAAATTTAATTTAATGACTGGTTTAAAAAGCTATTTTCTCCATACGATCGAATTTGGAGTCGAAACCTTTTCCATTGTTTTCGGAATAGGCGTATGACATTACAAACGCCTAGCGGCACGCCTCAATAGGAGTTCGAATTTTTGAGTGGTAATATCGAGATGGTTTAAATTTAAATTTGAATAGAGAATATATTCGGTTGACCAGTCAACCCTCAACTGTAATTGCCTCACGTCAGCTGCCTTTTATCACCTTACAAGCACTGTAGCCTGTCAATTGAGCACGTGAACGTGTTCTCTTGTCTCCTCTCCATTTCGTTCAAGTGGCCAGAGAAAATTAATTTCGTTCAAAACTAAATCCATGGCCGCTCATTCTTCTTCCTTTTCTTAAAACTGCAATCTCCTCAGCCATAACGAAAGAAAAAAATCATCAATTCATTCTCATTCAAAATAAATAATGGCCACGTTTTTTTCCCCAAATTCGAAAAAAAAAGACGAACGAAATTCGTTCGTGCCCACTCCAAACCAAAATGAGGGAGACTCGCGTGAATCTTCTTTTGCCTAATTCGAGCTCGAAGTCGCAATGGAGAAGCTTGGCGGTGGCGCAACTTTGGGGAAAAGCTCGAGTTAGGGGATTTAGTGCGCGGCGTCGACTGTTAGTGGCTATGACGTGGAAGTGCATGCGCGTAGGCACAGGCAGTCGCGATGGTAACCAGAGGTAGCTCCAACTAGGGTTTCAAGGTGCAGAGGTCGAAGGCTGTCCGTGGTCGATTGCAAGAAGTTAGAGATCGAGGCTGGGTTCGAGGAGGAATTCGTGAGGCAGTGGAGACTGTGAGGTATTTGAATTTGTTATTTTCGATTTAGCTTGATTTAATAAAAAAAAAATAATATGTAAATGCAGAAAAAAAATGTTACACCTAGTGGACTTACCGTCTAATTTTAAAATATAAATCTATGGTTAATTAAATTTATCAAAAAGGAAATTTTTAGTTAAATTATAAATGGCAATTGTTTGTCCGATTATTTCGAATATTAATAAATTGTATAAATTGTTTATACAAGGTTTAATACAATGAAGAAATAGTCGAATTGGAAATGGACTGCAAAATAAAAAAAGCATAGGTGAGATCTTCTCACTCAAATTAAAATTGAATTACAGTTATTGATTGATTGCCTGATTATGATAGTATATATAGTAGTATATAGCAATATATATATATATTGGAATATATATATATATATATATAAATATAAATATATATATATATATATTGGAGTTGTTGATTTCCCGCATTATACAGCGGATGAGACCCTATGTGCCACATAATAGCGGATGATATTTTATAAATCCCATATACCGCGATATTCCACCTCGAAGTGGAATGGGTATTTAGTTGTTGTGCTAACATCTGTGGATGCAGGGAAACAGGTTGGAGGGATCCAACTGGATTCCTCAAATTATATGAATTTGTTTCATATGTTATATGAATTTGTTTCATATGCTGTGTGATTATTTATTTATAATCTGTGAATGATTATATTTGTAATTGAATTTGTTAAAGGCTATAATTTAGCCGAATGTATTTTTGGTATCGTTGGATACCAGAAATAAATAAAATTGGGTTTTTGAAATTAAAGTTGGAATTTTTTGTAAATTCCTTTTGAAAGAATTGGACTAATTTAAAAGAAGTTTGAAAAAGATAAAGTTTTATTTTTGAATCATATTGAATATAATTCCAAATATGGGAAAAAAGCTTAATAAGTGGATTTCGAGTAATATTGTTTATAAGTTGAAGAATTTATTTAAAATTTGGATTTTTTTAAAGAGATTGGAAGAGATAAAAGAATTTTTTTTCTTTAAAAAGAATTTGTTTCTTTAAAAGGAATTTATTTTAAAAGGGAAATAAATTTGGAAATCCATTTGAAAGTTGATTTGGAGTTGAAAGTGAATATTTGAGAAATCGATTTGAAAATCATATAAAAAGAGAATATTTGGGAATGTAAGTTCAAAATGGAATTTATAAAGGAAAGGGAAAATTGTTTTAAAAATAAACACTGATTTATTTTTAAAGTGTGGAAGTAATTTACAAATTTGGAATGTAAATTTGAAATAAATCGATAAGGATTTATTTAATTGGTTTAAATGGACCATTTTGAAATGGAAGTGTATTTTCTTTGAAAAGCCGAGTATATTTCCTAAGTAGTTTTAAATTATAAATGAAGAAATTATGAAATTGGATTTTAAGGAATATTTTGGAGACAAAGTATTTGAACTCGACAGATTTCCAGTGGAAAGGAATAAATATTTGGAAATATATCCCGTGTAGGGAAATTGATTTGAAATTTGTTTTCAAAAGTTTGAAGTGTGAAAATATGATTTGAAATTTGTTTTCAAAATGATGAAGTGTGGAAAATATATATATATCTTGCAAAGACATTTTGAGATTAAATAATTTGGGAAAATTATTAAATTGATTGATTGTTGTGAATGTTGTTTGATAGTTAAATGACCGACTATCAATATTTGCCTTTGAAATGGCACTTGAATTTGTTTTGAAAACAAGCGTTCATTATTCGGTTTAGCTGGGATAGGACTTTGTGTCATAAAACCCATTCCGAATAATGATACGACGAAATGGATTGCGTTTGAAGACCGGGTATTTTTGAAAATGAAAGGACAACCTGTCGAATGTCTTTGCACCGAGTTGCTCCGGTATAGAGATTTATATCACTCTTCTTGTGATGGGAAGTCCGGACGTGATTAGTGATTATCCAGAATGAAAGGGCTTCTTTGGAAGTGCCTTCGGTTCTGTTCGAACCCGGAACATACTTGTATGGTTGTTTGTCTGACATTACACTTTGAGATATAAAGTTGATTTCTTTCAAATACATTTCTGTTGGTGGCGGAGAATTTATTCTCTTAGCTTAACACCCTTCTCTGAGACGTACGAGCTCAGAGGTTATGTAGTTGAAGGTTATCAGTGATATACTCCCATTTTGGTAGTGTGGCATGCTAAGTGTTGCTGTGTGTTGATGATCATTCGTTGATCATTTGTTGATCAAAGCATGGCTTTGTGAAAAAGCGTAGCTTTGTGGACGAGACCTCGTCGGACCTCACAACTCGGAAATGGTTGAAACAAGAAAGATGCGACAAGGTTATGAGGGTCGCGCCCTTTAGGGTATGTCATTTCCTTCTGGAAAAAGGTGATATTATGGTATGGAGCCTAAATATTTACCTGTGTGGTTGCTCCAATCTCATTTACTGTGTGATTGTTGCTTTGTGATTGAGGGCCATCGGATAAAGGTCCCAAAGGACCGGGGGGTGGCATATTCGTGTAGTAGTTACCTAGTGTAAGTGGTAACCCGGCCTTGTGTTGGCAGAGAGCTAGTTAGTTCTCGGGACGTCCATCCAGAGGCGTACCCATGTGGCAGTAGGAAGTTCCTTAGCCTGACCATTTGTTGGAAATCCAATTCCCAATACGAACCTTGTACGGTTTTAGTTGTAGAACCTGCCATTTACTTATGGTGGTCACCACTGTTTAGATAGTAGCTATAGTATGCATAGTTCAAAATGTCTATGCTGGCTAAGATTAATATTATACTTTCGAAATGTTTTCCACACTAGACATTAATAATAATATCAACTGATTTTTCATAGTAAGCATCTTTGACTATCATAAGGAGAAATCTCCTCCAATTCTGCGTTTGCATTGTGTGTGTGGCGGGAGGCCTTATGGTAGTTTCATTTTTCCAAAAGCATTGCGAATTTGTTTTATTTTCTTTGTGAAAATAACTGTTTTACGATCTCACACCAGTCACCATGACTGACTCGGAGTTTATTGTTCCCTTTCTAAACTCTGGGTGCCTATAATTTTCCACACGGGCAGCCTAGAGTTATGTTATCAGGATATTCTGGATATACTGGAGCTTTGGAGATGAGCTGGATGGCGAGACGTACACTCGTACTTATTTATTTATTCCGTTGTGTATTCTGTATGGGGACAAGTTTATATAACTGTCCATTGTTGTATTGAGTTGTATATTGACTCTCATTGTTGTATTGTATAGACTGATATAGTTCTTTGTTTAAAAGACTAGTGATTATCTATTATATATTGTTCCGCTGCGAATGTGAGATTCTGATATTGTTTATGTTTCTGTTTTTCTATTCTTTCTTTTCTTCTGTCTTCTTCTACCTCTTCTTTTTAACCCTATTGGTTCGGTTTTCCGACATTCGATTGCGCGACATTTGATACAGTGGACGTATTAATGTCGACTTTCGAGCGTCGAAAGATCTCAACGTTACATGTGGTATCAGAGCTGTTGGTTAAGCGATAACCCTAGCTCTGTTGGGTGTTACTCATTAGAGATAGAGTTAGTAGTACTCTAGAATGAGTGTGAGTGTAATAATAGTTATGAGCGCGTATTTGTTAGTGAATACAAAAATTTGTATTGTGTTGACTTATCGGTTGTTTGTTTATAGATTTTGGTCGGTGCAGTCTGGCCAACTGTAATCGATAGAGGTTTCTAAACTCTTAAACAAGATAAACTGACACAGTATTGTTTTAAATAGGGTAAATGAAATAATTTTACCCAAAACTATTTTTGTATAGAAAAGAAATCATTTTCCATAAATTATTATTGTATATGGATGCTTGGTTGTTAGGAAGTGATAATATTGAATTATTATCATTGTTATATGGAAATTGAATAAGAAATAATGGTATAACCAAAGATTTGGAGATAGTTTCATTTAACAAATGAAATTTATAAATATGAATTGAAAGATAAGGAAATGAATTCATATACGAATGAGATTTGTAAATGTAAATTGTAATGTGATTTATAATTGGAAATAGAATTCCAGAAAAATATTTGAAAATAAAATTCATTTATGGAATGAAATTGGTAATGTGAATTTATAAATGAGTTTTATAAAATGAAATGAGATTTGATTTGAGTCAAGTCGAAGAGAAAATCCAACTTGGAAAAAAATAAAATAATATGGATTGAATTCAAGTAAACTGACTGATAATTTATTAATTCATAAAATAATGAATTAGAAGTTGAGTTAGTTAAATAAATAAAAAATTGAATTGTGAGCTGAATAAAAATGGTTTGAATATGCATATAAATTCAAGTAAGTAGTAGAAATAAATTGAAATTTCCTTGTTATTGATAAAGTAAATTCAGGATGAATTGAATATGGAAATGTGAAATTTAAAATGGATAAGTGAATATACTAATTGAATTAAATTAGTAGATGGAATGGATTTGATAAATGAAAAATCAAATCAAAGATTTAAATTGGAAATTGTTTACAAGGAAACTATAATTTGAGTTTTGATTTGAAATAACTTAAGCAAATTTGGATAAATGCACGACTTAAGTAAAATTGTAAAATGGTTGTTGTCGAGTTTTGTGAAATGGTTTCAAATGAAATGAATGTGAATATGGAATGTAAATTAAATTGAATGGAATCAATTGGAAATGTAATGGAATTAAAATAAATTGAGTTGGTATCAATTTAAATTAGTTATAAACTAGAATGGATATTCTATTAAGTGAATATCGTTGAATTTGCATAATAATGGTTGTCGTTTGACGTAAACGAGATTATATAAAATTCAATGAGTTAATAGAAGAAAATAAAAAAATTGATTTTCAATCAATTGAAATGGATATGAATTCGTTTCGCTTAAAAATGAATTGAATGTAAGAAAGTGCATTGTAAATCACTTGAATTGAATAGAAATGGTATGTGAATTAGATGAAAGAAATTTAATTTGTATCGAAACCATATAAATTGCTTATGGGAATTATTTTGAATGCATTGCTTATGAAAACTATGTGTTACTGTAGAAAATAAGTGAAATGTGAATGAATTTCTTATATTTGTCACTTACGTGTTTAAATTGAGTAAGTAAAGGTTTTTGGAAGCCGTTTGGCTGCATTGGTTGCGCAAATAGCTAAATAAATAAGCCGCTTTGCTTAAAATGTTAATAAAGGTACGCCTACGCAATACAAAATAGGAAATATGAACTGTTTTTGTTTTTTTCCGACCGAGTGGGTCGATGTATATATATTTATATCTTTTGTCAAATTGCAAAAGCTCCTCTGTACAAAGGAGACTCCGCCAAAAATTTTTGAAAATTTTGGGAGTTAGAAAAAATTTGGAATTTTTGAAATTTTTCACTTAACGACAAGTGATTTCAAATTGAATTTGAGATAAGGTAAATAGAATTCAATATCTAAAATAAAGTAAATTGAATTCAAATGGAATTGAAAATGCAAAGTTGAATGGAAATGAATATATAACTTTGTTTGTGAAGTGAAAATAAATATAAGAAGTTTGCAAATACTTATATTGAACTTGAGAAATAAAGAATGAAATTCTTAAGTAAATCGGTATTTGGAATCCAATAAGTAAATTTGGACATTGTTGTTAAATAAAGTATACAGGGATTATAAAGGCTATAGGAAAATGGAATTGGATTTTGGTTTCGAAGATAAGGTATGTATTTAAAATTTTAGTATGAAATTTGATTTGGTTTTTTATTTTGCCACTTGGCATTTTGTTTTCTATTGGAATTTGGGAGTCCGTAGGTACATTTTGTAGTTGTACCAAGCTAGCCGCGCAAAGGAGACGCTGGTGGAATTTCTTGAAAATTTAGAGAGTTAGAAAATTTTTGAGAAATTTTGGATAATTTAAAATTTGAATTTAAGTTTAAATTTGAATTGTGAAGTAAATAAAGTTGTTTGGAAACTATGGTTAAGATTTGGACAGTTAGTTGAAATAATGGATCTTTAATAAAAAGAAGATTGGTTTGAAAATTTGATAAAACTGTTTGGTTTTGGTAATATGATAAACGGGTATTGGAGCATTCTTCTTGACTTGTAATTTCGGGACGAAATTCTTTTAAGGGGGGAAGATTGTAACGACCCTGAATTTTTGATATTGGAAATCAGGATATTTAATTGATTTTAAATATATGGAAGTTAGTTTAATTTGAAATTCGAGATATCAGAATGAATATGGCAATTAAATTATTGAATTTAATTTACTAAAGTTGGGTAAATTATTGAATCTTCAGTTTTGAGCTGATTAAAAATAATATGAAGTTTTGTAAAATCTATATTGATAATACTGAAGTAATGGAATTTTTAGAATTGAATTTGAAACTGTTTTGTTCAGTTTTGAATTTTATCGTTTAAATCGATATTTAAAAATAGCCTTCCGAGGCACAGTCTCGGAATTCGACGAAACCAGTTTCATTGGATCTGTAATGTTGTATTATTATCGGATTTCAATTTTCATAGTGTTCGGAGTTTTTGTGTGAGCGTACGATAAGAAAACACGCTGAAAATTATATCGAAATTTAATTTAATGACCGGTTCAAAAAGCTATTTTCTCCATACGATCGAATTTGGAGTCGAAACCTTTTCCATTGTGTTCGGAATAGGCGTATGACATTACAAACGCCTAGCGGCACACCACGATAGGAGTTCGAATTTTTGAGTGGTAATATTGAGACGGTTTAACTTTAAATTTGAATAGAGAATATATTCGGTTGACCAGTCAACCCTCAGCTGTAATTGCCTCACATCAGCTGCCTTTTATCACCTCAGAAGCACTGTAGCCTGTCAATTGAGCACGTGAATGTGTTCTCTTGTCTCCTCTCCATTTCATTCAAATGGCTAGAGAAAATTAATTTCGTTCAAAACTAAATCCATGGCCGCTCATTCTTCTTCCTTTTCGATTTAAAACTCCAATCTCCTCAGCCATAACGAAAGAAAAAAATCATCAATTCGTTCTCGTTCAAAATAAATAATGGCCGTGTTTTTTTCCCCAAATTCGAAAAAAAAGACGAACGAAATTCGTTCGTGCCCACTCCAAATCAAAATGAGGGAGACTCGCGTGAATCTTCTCTTGCCTAATTCGAGCTCGAAGTCGCAATGGAGAAGCTTGGCGGTGGCGCAACTTTGGGGAAAAGCTCGAGTTAGGGGATTTAGTGCGCGGCGTCGACTGTTGGTGGATGTGACGTGGAAGTGCATACGCGTAGGCGCAGGCAGTCGCGATGCTAACCGGAGGTAGCTCCAACTAGGATTTCAAGGGGCAGAGGTCGAAGGCTGTCCGTGGTCGATTGCAAGAAGTTAGAGATCGAGGAGGAATTCGTGAGGCAGTGGAGACTGTGAGGTATTTGAATTTGTTATTTTCGATTTAGCTTGATTTAATAAAAAATAATAATATGTAAATGCAGAAAAAAAATGTTACACCTAGTGGACTTACCGTCTAAGTTTAAAATATAAATCTATGGTTAATTAAATTTATCAAAAAGGAAATTTTTAGTTAAATTATAAATGGCAATTGTTTGTCCGATTATTTCGAATATTAATAAATTGTATAAATTGTTTATACAAGGTCTAATACAATGAAGAAATAGTCGAATTGGAAATGGACTGCAAAATAAAAAAGCAAAGGTGAGATCTTCTCACTCAAATTAAAATTGAATTGCAGTTATTGATTGATTGCCTGATTATGATAGTATATATAGTAGTATATAGCAATATATATATATATATATTGGAATATATATATATATATATTGGAGTAGTTGATTTCCCGCATTATATAGCGGATAAGTCCCTATGCACCGCATAATAGCAGATGATATTTTATAAATCACATATACCGCGATATTCCACCTCGAAGTGGAATGGGTATTTAGTTGTTGTACTAACATCTATGGATGCAGGGAAATAGGTTAGAGGGATCCAACTGGATTCCTCAAATTATATGAATTTGTTTCATATATTGTATGAATTTGTTTCATATGCTGTGTGATTATTTATTTATAATCTGTGAATGATTATATTTGTGATTGAATTTGTTAAAGGCTATAATTTAGCCGAATGTATTTTTGGTATCGTTGGATACCAGAAATAAATAAAATTGGGTTTTTGAAATTAAAGTTGGAATTTTTTGTAAATTCCTTTTGAAAGAATTGGACTAATTTAAAAGAAGTTTGAAAAAGATAAAGTTTTATTTTTGAATCATATTGAATAAAATTCCAAATATGGGAAAAAGCTTAATAAGTGGATTTCGAGTAATATTGTTTATAAGTTGAAGAATTTATTTAAAATTTGGAATTTTTTAAAGAGATTGGAAGAGATAAAAGAATTTTTTTCTTTAAAAAGAATTTGTTTCTTTAAAAGGAATTTATTTTAAAAGGGAAATAAATTTGGAAATCCATTTGAAAGTTGATTTGGAGTTGAAAGTGAATATTTGAGAAATCGATTTGAAAATCGTATAAAAAGTGAATATTTGGGAATGTAAGTTCAAAATGGAATTTATAAAGGAAAGGGAAAATTGTTTTAAAAATAAACACTGATTTATTTTTAAAGTGTGGAAGTAATTTACAAATTTGGAATGTAAATTTGAAATAAATCGATAAGGATTTATTTAATTGGTTTAAATGGACCATTTTGAAATGGAAGTGTATTTTCTTTGAAAAGCCGAGTATATTTCCAAGGTAGTTTTAAATTATAAATGAAGAAATTCTGAAATTGGATTTTAAGGAATATTATGGAGATAAAGTATTTGAACTTGGCAGATTTACAGTGGAAAGGAATAAATATTTGGAAATATATCCCGTGTAGGGAAATTGATTTGAAATTTGTTTTCAAAAGTTTGAAGTGTGAAAATTTGATTTGAAATTTGTTCTCAAAATGATGAAGTGTGGAAAAAAAATATATCTTGCAAAGATATTTTGAGATTAAATAATTTGGGAAAATTATTTAAATTGATTGATTGTTGTGAATGTTGTTTGATAGTTAAATGACCGACTATCAATATTTGCCTTTGAAATGGCACTTGAATTTGTTTTAAAAACAAGCGTTCATTATTCGGTTTAGCCGAGATAGGACTTTGTGTCATAAAACCCATTCCGAATAATGATACGACGAAATGGATTGCATTTGAAGACCGGTGTGAAGACCGAGTATTTTCGAAAATGAAAGGACAACCTGTCGAATGTCTCTGCACCGAGTTGCTTCGGTATAGAGATTTATATCACACTTCTTGTGATGGGAAGTCCGGACGTGATTCGTGAATATCCAGATTGCAAGGGCTTCTTTGGAAGTGCCTTCGGTTCTGTTCGAACCCGGAACAGACTTGTATGGTTACATGTCTGACATTACATTTTGAGAAATAAAGCTGATTTCTTTCAAATTCAGATCCGTTGGTGGCGGAGAATTTATTCTCTTAGCTTAACACCCTTCTCTGAGACGTACGAGCTCAGAGGTTATATAGTTGAAGGTTATCAGTGATATACTCCTAATTTGGTAGTGTGGCATGCTAAGTGTTGCTGTGTGTTGATGATCATTCGTTGATCATTTGTTGATCAAAGCATAGCTTTGTGAAAAAGCGTAGCTTTGTTGACGAGACCTCATCGGACCTCATAACCCGGAAATGGTCGAAATAGGAAAGATGCGACAAGGTTATGAGGGTCGCGCCCTTTAGGGTATGTTATTTCCTTCTGGAAAAAGGTGATATTATGGTATGGAGCCCAGATATTTACCTGTGTGGTTGCTCCAATCTCATTTACTGTGTGATTGTTGCTTTGTGATTGAGGGCCCTCGGATAAAGGTCCCAAAGGACCGGGCGGTGGCATATTCGTGTAGTAGTTACCTAGTGTAAAGGGTAACCCGACCTTGTGTTGGCAGAGAGCTAGTTAGTTCTCGGGACATCCATCCAGAGGAGTACCCTTGTGGCAGTAGGAAGTTCCTTAGCCTGACCATTTGTTGGAAATCCAATTCCCAATACGAACCTTGTACGGTTTTATTTCTAGAACCTGCCATTTACTTATGGTGGTCACCACTGTTTAGATAGTAGCTATAGTAGGCATAGTTCGAAATGTCTATGCTTGCTAAGATTAATATTATACTTTCGAAATGATTTCCACACTAGACATTAATAATAATATCAACTAATTTTTCGTAGTAAGCATCTTTGACTATCATAAGGAGGAATCTCCTCCAATTCTGCGTTTGCATTGTGTGTGTGGCGGGAGGCCTTATGGTAGTTTCATTTTCCAAAAGCATTGCGAATTTGTTTTATTTTCTTTGTGAAAATAACTGTTTTACGATCTCACACCAGTCACCATGACTGACTCGGAGTTTATTGTTCCCTTTCTAAACTCTGGGTGCCCATAATTTTCCACACGGGCAGCCTAGAGTTATGTTATCAGGATATTCTGGATATTATGGAGCTTTGGAGACGAGCTGGATGGCGAGACGTACACTTATACTTATTTATTTATTCTGTTGTGTATTCTGTATGGGGACAAGTTTATATAGCTGTCCATTGTTGTATTGAGTTGTATATTGACTCTCATTGTTGTATTGTATAGACTAATATAGTTCTTTGTTTAAAAGACTAGTGATTATCTATTATATATTGTTCCGCTACGAATGTGAGATTCTGATATTGTTTCTGTTTTTGTTTTTCTGTTCTTTCTTTTCTTCTGTCTTCTTCTACCTCTTCTTTTTAACCCTAATGGTTCGGTTTTCCGGCATTTGATTGCACGACATTTGACATAGTGGACGTATTAATGTCGACTTTCGAGCGTCGAAAGATCTCAATCGTTACATCTGATCGATGCGAATGTGTCGAGCAAAAATAAGCGACTGAATCCATCCTCATTATGACGCCCCACCTCTATGCTCACGCTAGCCAAGAACACTACTTGGTAATGCTGTCGACTAGCACGAAGAATAAGGCTGTTGAGGAGCGACCATCTGTGTAATAGCTTTGTGCGAGTACCGATATGTCAAATAATATAACTTACCTATCATTTCAAGAGGAAATCCGACATACCCAATACAAACTCAAAGCTTCCACACAGTGGCTAAGTGGCCTTCGGAAACAAATATAGAAATAAACATAACACAAATCAGTCACAGACATTCATATCTCAAAGGCGAAAACCTATATGAATATATAACACAAAAAGATGTACATCAGAGTAGTGGTCAAATAAGATCCACAATATCACAAAAGAATAGTTACAAGTGCTAGACAAAAGAATAAAATACATCGTGGAGTCTATATCTCGAATGTATAACAACAAGAACTACAAATGTAATGTAGTTAGACAAAAGTCAAAAGATGATCCCAGATAAGGAGTCAAGCAGAAGCACCTGTAACATCTCGGTCTGACCCGAGTATTATTTAATAAGAAAATAATAAACGGATCGGTCTAACCATAAATATCAGATAAAAGAATGAGATATAAGCAGAGATATAATAAGAATGTATGATAACAATAATGTCATACTAGAACAAATATGATTTAAAACAACTACAAAATCATACAATATCTCAAAAATCTCAAAGCACCAAAAAGAATATCATATTCTTTATTTTATTCACCAAACTACAAATATTGACAAACATATTAATGCCAATCGCAAAAGTTAGTGAAACCCAAATTCTAGAAGTCATCAATTAGAAATCCAAAAATCACAAAAGGGGGAAGGCCTATCACAAACGGGAGCATGAAAACTCACCAACACGTGTATCACAAACGGAACGCTATTCCATGGTCGCTAACCATAAATTTTGAGCCGAAGCTCCACAAACGGTCCGAAGACCATGGGTCGCTACCCCGCCAAATTGAACCGAAGTTCCACAAACAAGGATTGTAGTCCCCACACAAATAAATAGACATCGCACGTCGCTAGTCTAAATCACAAAATGATCATCATCGATCAATAAAAAGTGTGAATTACACTAAGCTAGTTAATATTAGAGTTTAGCTTCATGTCCCATAACCACTAGCTTAACTTAAATATTTACGAATAAATTGTAGATTTCCACTCGAAAATTGTCACAAGAGTTCAACCGAACAAGTCCAAGAATTAACCGACGAAGTAAATGCAAGCGTTTCATACCACTTGTTTTACTAAGCCGTTTAATTAGATTTCTCATACGAATGAGGTAAAGGTTTGTATATACTAATAGATTGGAAAACAGTTTTAAAAACGAGCTTTGTATTTAAAATAGTGTTGAAATCGTTTTGATGAAAGAGTTTGAGTATTTACTACTAGTATAGAAACCTTTGTATTTAGAAGTGACAAATCACAAAAATGATTGTAGAAAAAATCAATCACCAAAGATTCACATTCGAAGACGTGAATCAAATCCATAGAAATCGATATCAAATCCATTAAATGGATATTCCCAAAAATCCAAAGTAAGAAGTCATCAAAGTCGATAAGTGATAACAACTATCCGGGTCAATAAAAATCGATTAGAATAGGAAATCCACACAAAACAGCCTAAATAGGCAAAAATGAACATTTCTAGACGTCTGGTTTGGAATCTAGACGTATGGATTTATTTTCTGAAAATAGTTCAGAAAGCCACCTAGACGTTTGGAAAATCAAAACAGACGTCTGAGCCATGGCCAGACGTCTGGTTTTGAATCCAGACATCTGGTTTCGTTCTCTGAAAATTATCCAGAGAACCGCCAAACATCTGAAACTACAAGTCAGACGTCTGAGACTCATCCAGACGTCTGATTTGAGATTTCAGACGTCTGGAATTAGTATCTGGCTTTTTTTTATAAAGTCTACGTGCATAAATTTTTGCTCTAGGTCCAAACCAGACGTCTGGACTTAGTCACCAGACGTCTGGTCACTTGGTCTGGGCAAGAATTTGCCTAGGCCAAAGTGGCCAAAACGTATCGGAAGCGATCGGACGAGCAATGGCAACTAAGGATTTACGCCAAGCGACAACCCGGCCTTAAAAGCTCTTCGATACACCCCGAATATCAATGTCCAAATATCCATAGAAGGATTTTCATAAAATTGGACTAAAACACAAAAATTTGGAAAATTCACCAAATTAATTCAAATCAAAAGCAAGTGAATATGCACAAATGTCAGGAATTTGTACCTAACAACAATGATAGCTATAGACATAGATGTGAGTTAAAGAACTCACTTTTAAACCCAAAAACAATGAAGGAGAAGCTTTTAAAACAAGGCAAGAACAATTCCTCTTCAACACACCTCTAGAATCTTCAATATATTATCAAAGATGAAGTTTTTCCTAAGTTAGGGTTAGGAAATTCTGAGAATTGAAGAGAGATTGAGATGGAGAAGAAGAAGAGGATGTTTACCTTAGCTTCTCTTTGATGTTGGAGCTAGAATTTGTATTTCCTAATCAAAACTAGGGTTAGGAATTTTAATTTCCCTTCTCTTCCACCATTTCTGCTTTAGCTAGAGAGTATAAGGAGAATGAGAATTAATGAAGGAGCTTGAGTGGAGCATAGGTTATTCGGTTTGGTTAAAGGGCTGAAACCCAACCCAAAGCCCAATAGAAAAATAGCAAAATTCACCCAACTCTAAACATATCGATGTTTATACTCAAAAAAGTTGTAAACGCCATTTTAGACTCAATGGAAGTGGTCTCGAGTCCCAATTCGACTATTTACAAAAAGTAGCTTTTCGGACTTTAATCCGATTAACGATTCTATATTTAAATAAAACATTTAAATACACGATCGTAAAATATGCGGGTTGTTACACTCATCGATACGAACTGTATCGATACGAAATATATCGAGGTGAAACCTTCGAGTCGATCAAACCATCTTGCGCCCCTCTACTCAACCCGGGTTCACTGCTATCGAGTCGAAACCCTTCTGGCCTTCCTTCTGATCGATACAAAGGCGCTGTTCGTATCCATGCTGATCGATACAAACGCCTTGTTCGAATCGATCAATTATCTTGAGCCAATGAACTCTTTTTGACCTGGGATTGGAAAGGTAGTCCTTCCTAGCCTTGATCATCATTCCCAATCGATCCCGCCATGATCGGAGCTCGGCCAAATTTTGACGACATCGATCAAAGCCTTATCTCCAAACGATTTCCAATCCTGATATCCGTCATTTTCCAGTTATTTTGTTGATATCCCAGCCTTGACCAAAAGGTGGGATAACACTGTAAAATAGTTTTAAATGTTTTAAAATAGTTAAAAATCGATTAAAATAGTGTAAATAAAAAAATATTTTAAATAGATTCAAATTAGATTTAATTAGATTTAAATAGATTTAAAATAGATTAAATAGATTTAAAATAGATTAAATAGTTTTAATATAGATTAAATAGATTTGAATTATATTAAATAGATTTAAAATAGACTAAAAAGTTATAAAATATATTAAATAGATTTAAAATAATTTAAAAATGGATTCATTAGGTTTAAATAGATTAAATTGTACTATATAGACTAAAATAAATTTAAACAGTTTAAATTTATTAAAATAGCTTAAATTAGTTTAATAGTTTGAAAATCTTAATAATTTGGATTTTTAGAATAATATCACTTTACCAAATTTATATTAAAATGAATTAATATCAAACTAGTCTACTTTCTTCAACACATCTAGACCACATCCAGCTTTCAAATTTCAATTTAAGTCCTTTAAACAATTCATTAAAACGACTCCACTTTTACATTTTAAAACTCGGATTTTCAACAGTATTTCAATTTATATAAATTAAATTTTATTTCAAAATATCATTTAACTGATTCAAAAATCAAGGATCTAAAATCATTTAATTTAACCAATCCAGTGTCCGTATATAATTTTTTACCCTATGGTTAAGTGATACAGATATCTACCATTTCAATCCGCAATTTACAAATTTATGGTTATATATCATTTCAAACCGCAATCCCGAATTAAATAAAAATCTATAAAATCACTCGAGTCTATCATTTCAACCCATAACGATTTTTCCCTAATCTACAGATCATTCAGATATGTATTATTTCAACCCATAGGGAACTTGCAGTGTTATAATGATATAAAAATACAACATCCAGTCATCCAATATCAACAATCAAACATCTATCACAATCATCATCCAAATCAACCAATAAACATCAATAGATAACTGATTATCATTAATAGGTATTAAATTGACAATTAAATTTAATATTAAATTAAACGATGATAAAATGCAATAAAAGTCAAATTTAACTAGAATGACAATTTAAACATACTGAAAATCAGTCAATTAATTTCTAACCACACCATAAATTTAACTTAACTAACATAAGATAATATAGTAGTTATGAGTGGGTCAAAACACTCACCTTTGATTTCAAATCGATTTGAAATCCCAAAATAGGGCCCAAATTTGAACAGTCTCATAATTCGATCAAACTAGTTTCAAAATGTCCAAAATTTTGATATGATCCCAACGAAACAATCCGCGCGTGAATCGCACCTCGTACGTAAAAGTTATTAAGGTTAGAATGTTACGAAATTAAATAAAATTAAATAAGCAGAGAAATACACAAGCCCAATTACCACTGCCACATCATCAACTTCCCTTATGTAGAGGAACCCTAGGTGAACTATCGCGATTGAGCACAAACGAACCAGCCGCTGCTTTCAAACCAAAACGCCAACCACCACAAAGCTCTTCGACCGGATCAGACTTCGCCATTGTCTCTGCCACGTCGAGCCGCCCATATAGCCAAGTTGCGGCCACCCACAGCCCCTCCAAACGCCTCGCGCCGCCGCCCTCTTCATCACCGATTTCTGCCGAACCACGACCACCTGCGGACGAATGACCACCAGATCCGTGACCTGCTTGACTCCCTCTTCCAGACGCAACTCCTCGATCGTCGATCGAGCGACGATCCACCGTTGGATCGTTAAAACTTAATAATGAACGGCCGATGTTCAACCTCGATTTCTGGACAAACGGTGAATCTGATTGAAAAACGAATCACACTAGTTTGGAATAGGAAATCCACACAAAACAGCCTAAATAGGCAAAAATGAACATTTCCAGACGTCTGGTTTGGAATCCAGACGTCTGGATTTATTTTCTGAAAATAGTTCAGAAAGTCACCCAGACGTCTGGAAAATCAAAACAGACGTCTGAGCCATGGCCAAACGTCTGGTTTTGAATCCAGACGTCTGGTTTCGTTCTTTGGAAATTATCCAGAGAACCCCCAGACGTCTGAAACTACAAGTCAGACGTCTGATCTGAGATTTCAGACGTTTGGAATTAGTATATGGCTTTTTTTTTATAAAGTCTACGTGCATAAATTTTTGCTCCAGGTCCAAACCAGACGTCTGGACTTGGTCACCAGACGTCTGGTCAACTGGTCTAGGCAACAATTTGCCTAGGCCAAAGTGGACAAAACGTATCGGAAGCAATCAGACGAGCAATGGCAACTAAGGATATACGCCAAGCGACAACCCGGCCTTAAAAGCTCTTCGATACACCCTGAATATCAATGTCCAAATATCAATAGAAGGATTTTCATAAAATTGGACTAAAACACCAAAATTTGGAAAATTCACCAAATCAATTCAAATCAAAAGCAAATGAATATGCACAAATGTCAGGAATTCGTACCTAACAACAATGATAGCTATAGACATAGATGTGAGTTAAAGAACTCACATTTAAACCCAAAAACAATGAAGGAGAAGCTTCTAAAACAAGGCAAGAACAATTCCTCTTCAACACACCTCTAGAATCTTCAATCTATTATCAAAGATGAAGTTTTTCCTAAGTTAGGGTTAGGAATTTCTGAGAATTGAAGAGAGATTGAGATGGAGAAGAAGAAGAGGATGTTTACCTTAGCTTCTCTTTGATGTTGGAGCTAGAATTTGTATTTCCTAATCAAAACTAGGGTTAGGAATTTTAATTTCCCTTCTCTTCCACCATTTCTGCTTTAGCTAGAGAGTATAAGGAGAAGGAGAATTAATGAAGGAGCTTGAGTGGAGCATAGGGTATTCAGTTTGGTTAAAGGGCTGAAACCCAACCCAAAGCCCAATAGAAAAATAGCAAAATTCACCCAACTCTAAACATATCGATGTTTATACTCAAAAAAGTTGTAAACGCCATTTTGGACTCAATGGAAGTGGTCTCGAGTCCCAATTTGACTGTTTACAAAAAGTAGCTTTTTGGACTTTAATCCGATTAACGATTCTATATTTAAATAAAACATTTAAATATATGATCGTAAAATATGCGGGTTGTTACAGACTCCCCTCCTTAAAGAAATTGCATCCTCGCAATCTTTAAGAAATAAATAATAAGTAACAACAATAAAGGCATATCAACACAAAAAGAAAAAATTTGAAATAAAAAAGTTCACCTTAAGGAGCACGAGAGAGCAAGTCCGGATGTGTTTGCTCGATGAATTCTCTGGATTCCCAAGAGCAATCCTTAGGATTTGAGGACCACTGAACTTTCACAAGAGGAACATCTTTATTTCTAAGGCGTTAACCTCCGAAGCAATGATACGAATAGGGTGTTGCTCATAAGTCAAATTAGGCGAAACTTCAATTTCTTCAATAACATCGGGCTCAAGAATAGAATCGGAATCTCGAAGGCATTTCTGTTGTTGAGAGACGTGGAATACCTCATGAATAGCAGAAAATTGAGCCGGTAATAAAAGGCGATGAGCCACGGAACCAATGCGTTCGGTGATGGGAAATGGGCCAATATATCGAGGTGCTAGTTTTCCCGATCGACCGAAACGCACAACACCCTTCATAGGTGAAACACGAATAAACACAAAATCTCCCACAGAAAATTCTAATTTCCTTCTTAGGTTATTGGCATAGGATTTTTGTCTACTTTGTGCTTCTTTCATCCTATGACGAATAAGGTCAATCTTTTCTGTGGCTTCACGAATAAAATCTGGACCTAAAACCAGCTTCTCACGGGCTTCAAGCCAACACGAAGGAGATCGGCATGGCCTTCCGTAGAGCGCCTCCAAAGGTGCCATACCAATACTAGATTGGAAGCTATTATTATAGGAAAATTCAACAAGAGAAATATGATCTTCCCAGCTTCCACCAAAATAGAGAACACATACACGAAGAAGATCTTCAAGAGTTTGATTCACCAGCTCGGTTTGTCCATCGGACTGGGGATGATAAGCTGTGCTAAAATTAAGCTTCGTTTCCAAAGCTTTTTGAAGACCCTTCCAAAATCCACTAGTAAACAATGGATCACGATCGCTACCAATGGAAGTAGGAACTCCATGCAATTTAACAATTTCTTTGACAAAGAGTTTAGCCAAAATAGGTACGGTCCGATTGGACCGAACGGGAATAAAATGGGTGGATTTAGTAAGTCTATCTACTATCACCCATAGGCTATCATGGCCCGAACGAGAACGGGGAAGACCGTCAATAAAGTCCATGGAAATTTGATCTCATTTCCATATTGGAATATCCAAAGGTTGCAATAACCCATCGGGCCTTTGATGTTCGGCCTTAACGAGTTGGCAAGTCATGCAATGCTTAATAAAGTTAGCAATATCAGATTTCATTCCATCCCAATAATAAAGTCGCTTCATATCCGCATACATTTTACTACTACCGGGATGAATGGTAAATTTAGAACGATGAGAATCTTCTAGATTGTCTTTACGAAGATCAATAATATTTGGCACAATAAGTCTACCAAATTTTTGGATGCCGCCACGAGCATCAATATCAAAGTCTTTCAAACCTTCAATATCAATTTTATCCCTACAACTTTGGCCAAGAAGAACCAATTCGGGATCATGCTTTTGAGCTTCAAGAATGCGGTCTAAAAGAGAGGGATGAGCTTCAAGGCTACGCAAAACAAGAGATGAACATAAATTGGATTCACGATCTCAAATATCACAAGTGGACAAAGTCTCGAGATCATTCCATTCGGATAACATCATGGAAACAACCGCTTGTTGCTTACGACTAAGGGCATTGGCAACACGATTCCTCTTTCCGGGAGTATAATGAATATCAAGATCATAAGATGCAAGGAACTCGAGCCAACTTTGTTGATGCAAATTTAGTTCCTTTTGAGAAAATAAATACTTCAAAGATTTATGATTGGTGTAGAGAACAAATTTCTCTCCCAAAAGATAATGGCGCCAAATTCTAAGTGCGAAAACAATAGCTACGAGCTCTACATCATGAGTGGCATATCTAGTCTCGGCAAGCTTTAATTGCCTAGAAGCATAAGCGATAACACGTTCCCTTTGCATAAGAACGGCTCCCAAACCAACATGACTAGCATCAGTATAAACAATAAATCTTGGTTCCCATCAGGAATCACAAGAATATGAGCATCGAAAAGGAGTTCTTTTAGTTTCTGAAATGAAGCTTCACATTTGTCTGACCAAATGTATTTAACTCCCTTCTTTGTCAAATTAGTAAGAGGTACGGAAATCATAGAAAAGTCTTTTATGAACCGACGGTAATAGCCTGCCAATCCGAGAAAGCTACGAATTTCTGTCACACTCTCCGGTCTCTTCCAATTTTGAATCGCTTCAATCTTTGAAGGATCCACGGAAATTCCGGATTCTAAAATGATATGCCCTAAAAATTTCACACGAGATTGCCAAAAGTGGCATTTAGAAAAAATTTCCTTCAATTGGTTGCTCCTAAGAGTTTCCAACACAATCCGAAGATGATTTTCATGCTCTTCCTCGGTTTTAGAATAAATAAGACTATCATCGATAAAGATGAGAACAAATCGA
Source organism: Allium fistulosum (assembly GCA_030737815.1). Lineage (NCBI taxonomy): Eukaryota > Viridiplantae > Streptophyta > Magnoliopsida > Asparagales > Amaryllidaceae > Allium > Allium fistulosum. Next base: position 1,281,722,912 of record CM060903.1, on the reverse strand, counting down.
TCGAGGAAGTCTTTGAAAACTCGATTCATAAGGTCAACAAAATAAGCTGGAGCATTCGTTAAACCAAATGGCATAACAAGCCATTCATAAGATCCATAACGAGTACGGAACGATGTCAAGGGAATGCTATCCTCTGCAATACAGAGCTGGTGAAAACCGGTTGCTAAGTCCAATTGTGAAAACACTTTAGCACCACTAAGCTAATCGAATAAATCATCAATCCGAGGCAAGGGATATTTATTCTTGATGGTGAGATCGTTAAGCTTGCGGTAGTCAACACAAAGCCTAAGTGTACCATCAGATTTCTTCACAAAAATAGCTGAAGCTCCTCATGGAGAGGAACTAGAACGAACAAACTGTTTTGCTTCCAATTCAGATAATTGTTTTCGCATCTCCTCATTTTCCTTATTAGACATACGATAAGGAGGACGAGTAATAGGTTGAGCTCTAGGGATTAGATTAATTTTGAACTCAATTGCTCGCTTATGTGGTAATCCTAGAACGGGCTCAAATATGTCGGGAAATTCACAAACAATGTGAATGAGAGAAATGACATCTTCCTCATCATCATTATCGTCATCATGAGGATTTAGAGAATACAAGGATGCTTTCGAATTGGAATCTGAATCTTTCATAACAAGAGAAATCTGCTTAATAGATTGAGGATGTCGAAGATATATAGTCTGCTCAGGACATAGGATATGGGCTTCATAACGGTTAAGCCAATCCATTCCCAAAATCATTCTGAAACCAAGGTAACACATAACATGCAAATCGGCTCGGAAAGCATAATCACATAATATAATTTCGACTTCTTTACATAATAAACTGAGTGTTACGGACCCACCAACTGGATTTGGAATTCTCAAAGAAGTCATCAAGCCAATAACATTCAAAGACAAAGCATCAACAAGTTCTTTTGATATAAAAGAGTGAGATGCACCCGTATCAAAAAGAACTCGAATAGGAAGATCACGAAATATAATAATGCCATCAAGGATAGAATGAGAAATACCTTGACCACGAGGAGTGTTAGCAGGGGCTTGTACAACATTTAGCTTGCCCTCCTTCTTGCCTTGAAGTTTGGGACATAAGATATAGTGTGACCCGAACTCTTGCAATAGCGGCAAGAAATAGACTTCGGGCACTTGTTTACATAGTGGTCCTTAGAACCACAATTGTAACATTCTCCTCGACGAGGGTTAGGAGTATTTGCTATCGAAGTTTTTTGCTTCCCCTTTTTGTTGGGATTAGGCTTGAATTTAAAAGGTCTCTTCTTGTTGATGTTTTGTTTGACCTCAGCATCACTATCTTTATCGGCCTCTTCGAGTCGAAGAGCAATATCAACAAGTTGATCAAAAGAAACTTTTAATTTCAGAAGTAATGGCTTTTTGAGGCTCTTGTTCAAGCCATACACAAATCTTTGATTTTTCTTCAATGTAGTATTAATATATTCAACCCCATATTTAGAGAGAGATTCAAAAGATGCGACGTAGTCGGTCACGGAAGATTCACCTTGAACAAGGTCGATAAAGCGCCGAGCTAAAGTTACTTTTTCAGCCTCCGGCACAAACTTCAATTCGAATCTTTCCCGAAATTGCTCCCAAGTAAGATCCGCTTCACTAATTTCAGAGATCAAAAGCTCGTACTAGTCTAATGCTCTTTCTTGGAGCATGCTAGAAGCCACTTTGAATCGATGGAGACCAATAAGATTCATGCGAGAAAAAATGCGGTCGCACGTTCGAAGCCAAGCCTGGACTTCTATAACGCTCTCGGAACCTTTGAATGGCTTTCCATCCAAACTGGTGTAATCATTGCACAAGCGTGCAAACCCAGATTTAGGATGAGTGGGCTCTGGAATAGGTCCGGCAGCTTGAGCATTTCTTACAAGATCTAGAAGTTGATAAGCAGACATAAATACTCCATCCTGAGGAGTAGCACTAGATTGACCGGCGTTGGGACGGCCTGGTCTAACCATTTCTCTTCTTTTAAGAAAGAAAGAAAAGAAAAAAAGGTTAATCTCAGAATGAATATCAAACAAACTTGATTGATAAAACAAGGCATCATAAAAAGAAATAGGATATAACGGTACGAAGACTCGAATTAAATCCTATGGAACGACTCCTAATAAAGACTTAGGACAATGACCCTTGCTAGATTATTCTACATTGTTCCGAAGTTTGGCTCTGATACCATGCTGTGACGCCCCACCTCTATGCTCACGCTAGCCAAGAACACTACTGGGTAATGCTGTCGACTAGCACGAAGAATAAGGCTGTTGAGGAGCGGCCATCTGTGTAATAGCTTTGTGCGAGTATCGATATGTCAAATAATATAACTTACCTTTCATTTCAAGAGGAAATCCGACATATCCAATACAAAATCAAAGCTTCCACACAGTGGCTAAGTGGCCTTTGGAAACAAATATAGAAATAAACATAACACAAATCAGTCATAGACATTCATATCTCAAAGGCAAAAACAGATATGAATATATAACACAAAAAGGTGTACATCAAAGTATTAGTCAAATAAGATCCACAATATCACAAAAGAATAGTTACAAGTGCTAGACAAAAGAATAAGTATACATCGTGGAGTCTATATCTCGAATGTATAACAACAAAAACTACAAATGTAATGTGGTTAGACAAAAGTCAGAAGATGATCGCAGATAAGGAGTCAAGCAGAAGCACCTATAACATCTCGGTCTGGCCCGAGTATTATTTAATAAGAAAATAATAAACGGATCGGTCTAGCTATAAATATCAGATAAAGGAATGAGATATAAGCAGAGATATAATAAGAATGCATGATAACAATAATGTCATACTAGAACAAATATGATTTAAAAAAACAACAAAATCATACAATATCTCAAAAATCTCAAAGCACCAAAAAGAATATCATATTCTTTATTTTATTCACCAAACTACAAATATTGACAAACATATTAATGCCAATCGCAAAAGTTGGTGAAACCCAAATTCTAGAAGTCATCGATTAGAAATCCAGAAATCACAAAAGGGGGAGGCTTATCACAAACGGAAGCATGAAAACTCACCAACACGTGTATCACAAACGGAACGCTATTCCATGGTCGCTAACCATAAATTTTGAGACGAAGCTCCACAAACGGTCCGAAGACCACGGGTCGCTACCTCGCCAAATTGAACTGAAGTTCCACAAACGGGGATTGTAGTCCCTACACAAATAAATAGACATCGCACATCGCTAGTCTAAATCACAAAATGATCATCATCGATCAATAAAAAGTGTGAATTACACTAAGCCAGTTAATATAATAGTTTAGCTTCATGTCCCATAACCACTAGCTTAACTTAAATATTTACGAACAAATTGTAGATTTCCACTCGAAAATTGTCACAAGAGTTCAACCGAACAAGTCCAAGAATTAACCGACGAAGTAAATGCAAGCGTTTCATACCACTTGTTTTACTAAGCCGTTTAATTAGATTTCTCATACGAATGAGGTAAAGTTTTGTATATACTAATAGATTGGAAAACAGTTTTAAAAACGAGCTTTGTATTTAAAATAGTGTTGAAATCGTTTTGATGAAAGAGTTTGAGTATTTACTACTAGTATAGAAACCTTTGTATTTAGAAGTGACAAATCACAAAAATGATTGTAGAAATAATCAATCACCAAAGATTCACATTCGAAGACGTGAATCAAATCCATAGAAATCGATATCAAATCCATCAAATGGATATTCCCAAAAATCCAAAGTAAGAAGTCATCAAAGTCGATAAGTGATAACAACTATCCGGGTCAACAAAAATCGATTAGAATAGGAAATCCACACAAAACAGCCTAAATAGGCAAAAATGAACATTTCCAAACGTCTGGTTTGGAATCTAGACGTATGGATTTGTTTTCTGAAAATAGTTCAGAAAGCCACTTAGACGTTTGGAAAATCAAAATAGACGTCTGAGCCATGGCCAGACGTCTGGTTTTGAATCCAGACGTCTGGTTTCGTTCTCTGAAAATTATCCAGAGAACCCCCAGACGTCTAAAACTACAAGTCAGACGTCTGAGACTCATCCAGACGTCTGATCTGAGATTTCAGACGTCTGGAATTAGTATCAGGCTTTTTTTTATAAAGTCTACGTGCATAAATTTTTGCTCCAGGTCTAAACCAGACGTCTGGACTTAGTCACCAGACATCTGGTCACCTGGTCTGGGCAAGAATTTGCCTAGGCCAAAGTGGCCAAAACGTATCGGAAGCGATCGGACGAGCAATGGCAACTAAGGATTTACGCCAAGCGACAATTCGGCCTTAAAAGCTCTTCGATTCACCCCGAATATCAATGTCCAAATATCCATAGAAGGATTTTCATAAAATTGGACTAAAACACCAAAATTTGGAAAATTCACCAAATTAATTCAAATCAAAAGCAAGTGAATATGCACAAATGTCAGGAATTCGTACCTAACAACAATGATAGCTATAAACATAGATGTGAGTTAAAGAACTCACTTTTAAACCCAAAAACAATGAAGGAGAAGCTTTTAAAACAAGGCAAGAACAATTCCTCTTCAACACACCTCTAGAATCTTCAATCTATTATCAAAGATGAAGTTTTTCCTAAGTTAGGGTTAGGAATTTCTGAGAATTGAAGAGAGATTGAGATGGAGAAGAAGAAGAGGATGTTTACCTTAGCTTCTCTTTGATGTTGGAGTTAGAATTTGTATTTCCAAATCAAAACTAGGGTTAGGAATTTTAATTTCCCTTCTCTTCCACCATTTCTGCTTTAGCTAGAGAGTAACTCTAAACATATTGGTGTTTATACTCAAAAAAGTTATAAACGCCATTTTGGACTCAATGGAAGTGGTCTCGAGTCCCAATTCGACTATTTACAAAAAGTAGCTTTTCGGACTTTAATCCAATTAACGATTCTATATTTAAATAAAACATTTAAATACACGATCGTAAAATATGCGGGTTGTTACACTCATCGATACGAACTGTATCGATACGAAATATATCGAGGTGGAACCTTCGAGTCGATCAAACCATCTTGCGGCCTTCTACTCAACCCGGGTTCACTGCTATCGAGTCGAAACCCTTCTGGCCTTCCTTCTGATCGATACGAAGGCGCTGTTCGTATCCATGCTGATCGATACAAACGCCTTGTTCGAATCGATCAATTATCTTGAGCCAATGAACTCTTTTTGACCTGGGATTTGAAACGTAGTCCTTCCTAGCCTTGATCATCATTCCCAATCGATCCCGCCATGATCGAAGCTCGGCCAAATTTTGACGACATTGATCAAAGCCTTATCTCCAAACGATTTCCAATCCTGATATCCGTCATTTTCCAGTTATTTTGTTGATATCCCAGCCTTGACCAAAAGGTGGGATAACACTGTAAAATAGTTTTAAATGTTTTAAAATAGTTAAAAATCGATTAAAATAGTGTAAATAAAAAAATAGTTTAAATAGATTCAAATTAGATTTAAATAGATTTAAAATAGATTAAATAGATTTAAAATAGATTAAATAGATTTAAATCATATTAAATAGATTTAAAATAGATTAAATAGTTTTAATATAGATTAAATAGATTTGAATTATATTAAATAGATTTAAAATAGACTAAAAAGTTATAAAATAGATTAAATAGATTTAAAGTAATTTAAAAATGGATTCATTAGGTTTAAATAGATGAAATTGTATTATATAGATTAAAATAAATTTAAACAGTTTAAATTTATTAAAATAGCTTAAATTAGTTTACTAGTTTGAAAATCTTAATAATTTGGATTTTTAGAATAATATCACTTTACCAAATTTATATTAAAATGAATTAATATCAAACTAGTCTACTTTCTTCAACACATCTAGACCACATCCAGCTTTCAAATTTCAATTTAAGTCCTTTAAACAATTCATTAAAACGACTCCACTTTTACATTTTAAAACTCGGATTTTCAACAGTATTTCAATTTATATAAATTAAATTTTATTTCAAAATATCATTTAACTGATTCAAAAATCAAGGATCTAAAATCATTTAATTTAACCAATCCAGTGTCCGTATATAATTTTTTACCCTATGGTTAAGTGATACAGATATCTACCATTTCAATCCGCAATTTACAAATTTATGGTTATATATCATTTCAAACCGTAATCTCGAATTAAATAAAAATCCATAAAATCACTCGAGTCTATCATTTCAACCCATAACGATTTTTCCCTAATCTACAGATCATTCAGATATGTATTATTTCAACCCATAGTGAACTTGCAGTGTTATAACGATATAAAAATACAACATCCAGTCATCCAATATCAACAATCAAACATCCATCACAATCATCGTCCAAATCAACCAATAAACATCAATAGATAACTGATTATCATTAATAGGTATTAAATTGACAATTAAATTTAATATTAAATTAAACGATGATAAAATGCAATAAAAGTCAAATTTAACTAGAATGACAATTTAAACATACTGAAAATCAGTCAATTAATTTCTAACCACACCATAAATTTAACTTAACTAACATAAGATAATCTAGTAGTTATGAGTGGGTCAAAACACTCACCTTTGATTTCAAATCGATTTGAAATCCCAAAATAGGGCCCAAATTTGAACAGTCTCATAATTCGATCAAACTAGTTTCAAAATGTCCAAAATTTTGATACGATCCTAACGAAACAATCCACGCGTGAATCGCACCTCGTACGTAAAAGTTATTAAGGTTAGAATGTTACGAAATTAAATAAAATTAAATAAACAGAGAAATACACAAGCCCAATTACCACTGCCACATCATCAACTTCCCCTATGTAGAGGAACCATAGGTGAACTATCGCGATCGAGGACAAACGAACCAGCTGCTGCTTTCAAACCAAAACGCCAACCACCACAAAGCTCTTCGACCGTATCAGACTTCGCCATTGTCTCTGCCACGTCGAGCTGCCCATATAGCCAAGTCGCGGCCACCCACAGCCCCTCCAAACGCCTCGCACCGCCGCCCTCTTCATCACCGATTTCTACCGAACCACGACCACCTGCGGACGAATGACCACCAGATCCGTGACCTCCTTGGCTCCCTCTTCCAGACGCAACTCCCCGATCGTCGATCGAGCGACGATCCACCGTTGGATCGTTAAAACTTAATAATGAACGGCCGAGGTTCAACCTCGATTTCTGGACAAACGGTGAATCTGATTGAAAAACGAATCACACTAGTGAATTACGCTCATCGAGAGCTTCGAATTGATATATAATTTGATATGGTTTGGAGGAGTTTGATTTTGATAATTGATTTAGAGATTGGAATTTAGGGTTTGAATGCAAATTGGGTTTTTTCCATTGGAGAAAGGAGCAGACATAAGTTGATGTACGTATAGAAATAAGAAATAGAAAGACTGCTAGGGTTAGAATAGAACAATATATACTAATGAAGCCCGATAAGAAATGAATAATACCCGAATTGATTTGAAATGACAAATGCGACCCAAAAAGCCCGTTTTGTCTCCGGAACGAAAATGGGTAATCCCATATATCAAAATAGATGTTTTTGGTAGTTTTAAACTCAATGGAACAGGTTTCAAGTCCTAATTCCATCGTATGAAGAAATTAGCTTTAAAATCAGCTTATTTCAAATTGATTTCAATTGAATTTAATTAAATTGATTTCTACGCGTTTCGAGTCCGTACGATCAAACGACAAGTCCGATCGCTACAAAACTTGAAACCTTGCAATAATTCACCGTTACGAATCCGATGAAATAAGTTTCGTCGAAATCCGAGACAATGGCCAAAATGATTATTTTCACGTTAATTAAATAAATTATTATTAAATTGATTAAATCACTTTTCCATTAAATTTGGTAATTAACAAAATTTCATTATTTTTGATCACTTAGACATTTATAATAATTTAACAAATTTACATGTCAATGCAGTGTTAAATTGTAACAACCCAGAATTTCTGTCATTTGAAATTCAGATATTTAATTGATTTTAAATATAAACAAGTAAGAATTATAAGCCAAATGAATTAAAATTCGAATATAGTGATTTAATTGGATAATTAAATTATTAATTTAATATTTGAAATTCCAGAAATAATTGGAAATTGGATTAAATGTGAATAAAAATGATTTATAAAGTTAGATTAAATCATATTTGAATTAGAATGCTGTTGCAGAACTTTTAAAATTTGAATTAAAAGTTAAATTGTGATAATTGAATATTTTAATATTTAATTGACTAGTGAAAATAGTCATTTTTCAAACAGTCTCGGACTTCGACGAAACCAGTTTCATCGGATCCGTAATGTTAAATTATTGTAAGGTTTCAAATTTCATGTCAATCGGATTTACGGTTTGTCCGGGGCAAGCCAAAACGCATAGAAATCGTTTTAATCGATTTAATTTTAAATTGATTGTTTAATTCCGTAACTCGCAGATATGATCAAATTAGCTCCCGAAACACGTTCCATTATGTCCGGAACGCGGGTAAAACCTTAGAAACGTCAGCCGGCACACTTCGTTTGGAGTTAGGAAAATCTCGAGGGAATAGTGTTTTGGCAATTTTCTATAAAAGGACATTAGAATTTCACATTTGCTAAAACCCTAAATAACCTAGGTCAGGCCGCCACCCTCACTTTCAATGGCCGACGTCTTTAAATTCTTCTCTCCTTAATCTCTTCCAATCCATCGATCTATACGAAAAATCTTCAACTAAAAGATTGTAGTGCGTAACGCGATCTTTCAATCCATACGGTGGATCATCGTAAAACACGACGTGGAGGAGGAAGTTTGCTCGCGTTCATCACTGGTTTACACACGTTTTTCGAGATGCATAGGAGGTCGAGCTTCTCCTGGTTCATGCTAGAAGTGGAGTTCGTGGTGGCGCTTCGAACGGCATCCTCTGATCGTTGTGAAGTCGAGTACATAGGTCGCGATATCTAGGGTTTTGGAGGCGGCCATTGGTTTCACGCGCGTGATAATTGCCTGGGGGAAGAAGCTTTCGCAAACGGCCAGATCTGCTTCAATCGAAACGAGCGGCCCGATTTGATTTAAGGTTAAAAATAAAAATAAAATTTAAAATTAATATATATTATAATTCGTTCAAACTTTAAAATGCTCTAACTTTTTGATACGAAGTCGGAATTTGACGAAATGACTTGCGTTGGGTTCGTATGGACGAACACTACGCAATGGAGCTGGTTTGGAGTCGTTTGGAGCTAGTGATAATTTTGAGTAAAAATTAAATGCGTGTTTAATTTTATTCGAAATAAAATACTACAACTTTTATCGGAAACTCAAGGTGAGAACTTCTCACCTTGAGTTGTGTTTCGATTTAAATTTTAAATAGTTAGATTTAAAATTGTTGATAGTGTTGATTGTGTGTTTGGATAATGATTGATGATTGGTTGAATTGAAATAGACCCTATACGCCACATAATAGCGGAGGTTATTATATTAAAAACATATACTGCGATATTCAACCTTGAAGTGGAATTGGTATTATATATGTATTTGGAGTTGATTTCCCGCATTATATAGCGGATGAGACCCTATTGCGCCGCATAATAGCGGATAATATTTATAAATCCCATATACCGCGATATTTCACCTCAAAGTGGAATTGGTATTGTGTTAACATCTGTGGATGTAGGGAAACAGGTTGGAGGGATCCAACAGGATTCCTCAAACATTTGAATTTGTTTCATATGTTGTGTGTTGATTATTTATAATCTCTGTGTGATTATCTTTGTGATCAGTAATTTGTTTGTCTGTGATATATATATATATATCTGTGATCGGTGAATGAAAGATAAGCGTTATAATTTATACCGCTCATCAATTATATTGTTATATTTGATCTTTGATGGTTGAATGTTGTTGCACTATTATGTTAAACCCTTGGACTACACAACACACACACAAATGTGGATTTCACGTGGAAATCAGTTAAGTCACAAATTTTTAACAATTCTAAAGATTGAATTTTTGAGTCAAAAATAGTTTTGGAATTGGAATTGAAAGTTTTTGAAAATGAGATTAAAAAATAAGAGTTATTTTAAATAACTTAATAAAAATTGGAATTTAAATCATTTGATTTAAATTTTGAATTCAATACTTGAAATTGAATTCAATAATTTGGGAATTGTGGTTTAAACGATTTTACAAGTGTAAAAGGTGTTTATATGGGTTTTTAACCATTTAAAATATGGTTTTGGAAATTTAAATTTATATTCAAGTTTTGTACTTGGATGGCTTTAACCTATGTAATTGTAGTCAGTTTTTCCCAAAACGAAAACTATCTGTTTTCAAATAATAATAGCTTTCATAAAGTGAAAAGATTTCCAATTTGTATCGAAACATTTCAAGTTGAAATGAAATTGTGAATAGTTTAGAAAAAATATGAATTAACCTTTGTGAAGATGATTAAGCTTTATCTTGAAATCAAAGAAGATTTTAAAAGATGTATCTTTTATATTATAAAAGACTTGAATTGTGAATAGTTTTGAAAGCTATAAGTTAAATCTTGATTTAAAGATTTAATGAGTTAGTCCAATTGAAATGGAAATTTATTTGGGAATTTGTGAATGGATCTTTGTGAAATTGGTGAACTTTGTGAAGTAAATCTTTTTGTTTAAAGATTTAAAATGGTAATTTGTTTAAACCATTTAAAGGAAAGGATTTGGGTAATAAGTTAAGACTTAATTGAAATCCCTATATCCATATGTTTTAAATATTGTGCTCACTATTCGGTTTAGACGGGAAAGGACCTTTGTGTCATATAACCCATTCCGAATAAGTGATATGATGATACGGATAACATTTGAAGACCGGTGGTGAAGACCGGGTATTTTTTGAATACGATAGGATGACCTATCGATTGTCTCTGCACCGTTAGCTACGGTATAGAGATTTCCTTTGTGATGGGAAGTTCGATCGGGATTGTGAATACCCGGATTGCAAGGGCTTCTTTGGAAGTGCCTTCGGTTCTGTTCGAACCTGGAACAGACTTGTATGGTTACATGTCTGACATTACATTTTGAGATATAAAGCTGATTTCTTTCAAATACATTTCCGTTGGTGGCGGAGAATTTATTCTCTTACCTTAACACCCTTCTCTGAGACGTACGAGCTCCAAGGTAATGTAGTTGAAGGTTATCAGTGATATACTCCCAATTTGGTAGTGTGGCATGCTGAGTGTTGTTGTGTGATGATTATTTATTGATCATTTGTTGATCAAAGCGTGGCTTTATGAAAAAGCGTAGCTTTATGGACGAGACCTCTTCGGACCTCATAACCCGGAAATGGTCGAAACAGGAATGATGCGGCAAGGTTATGAGGGTCGCTCCCTTTAGGGTATGTCATTTCCTTCTGGAAAAGGGTGGTATCAGGTATGGAGCCTTGGTATTTAACCTATGTGGTTACTCCAATCTCATTTACTGTGTGATTGTTGTTTTTTTGAGGCGCCTCGGATAAAGGTCCCAAAGGACCGGGGGGTGGCATATTCGTGTAGTAGTTACCTAGTGTAAGAGGTAACCCGGCCTTGTGTTGGCAGAGAGCAGGTTGACTCTCGGGACGTCCCGCCAGAGGCGTACCCATGTGGCAGTAGGAAGTTCCTTAGCCTGACCATTTGTTGGAAAATCCAAAGAAACAATACGAGCCCTTTACGATTGCAATTTGTATAACTTGTCTCCTCAGGCGGCAGCTATAGCAGGGATAATATAATGGTACCTATGCTGGCTAAGATTAATATTGTATTTTCGAAAGAATTTTCACACTCTGCACTAGCAAGAATATCAAAAGAGTTTTTCTTGCGTAGTAAGCATATTTGACTATAATAAGAAGAAATCTCCTCCAAGTCTGCGATTGCATTGTGTGTGTGGTGGGAGGTCTTATGGTTGTTTCATTTTCCAAAAGCATTGCGGATTTCAATGTTGAAAATTCTTTTATTGTTTGTTTTAAAGATAAACTGTTTTAAGTTCTCACACCAGTCCCATGACTGACCTGGAGTTTATTGTTCCCTTCCTAAACTCTGGGTGCCCATAATTTTCCACACGGGCAGCCTAGAGTCAGGTTATCAGGTCATTCTGGATTCAGGAGATGCTGTGGAGCTCAGTGGCGAGCTGGATGGCGAGGCGTATCACTTGTATATGATATTATTATTCCGTTGTGTATTCTATATGAGGACAAGTTTGTATAACTGTCAATTGATGTATTGTGTGTATATTGACTCTGATGATGTAATGTACAAACTAATATAGTTCTTGATTTAAAGATTATTCATTGATCTATTATATGTTGTTCCGCTGCGAATGTGAGATTCTGATATTGTTTCTGTTGCTTTTTCTTTTTCTTTTTCTTCTGTCTTCTTCTACCTCTTCTTTTTAACCATAACAATTCGGTTTTCTGGCATTCGATTGCTCGGTAGTTGATACAGTGGACGTATTAATGTCGATTTTCGGAAGTCAAAATTCTCGAGATGTTACATGTGGTATCATAGCATTTGGTTAAGCGATAACTTTGGCTCTGTTGGGTATTACTCATTAGAGATAGAGTCAGTGGTACTCTAAAATGAGTGTGAGTGTAATAATGGATATGAGCGCGTATTTGTTAGTGAATATGAAATTGTTTTGTATTGTGTTGACTTATCAGTTGATTGTTTATAGATTCTGGTCGATGCAGTCTAGCTAACTGTATCGATAGGGGTTTCTAAACTCTTAAACAAGATGAACCGACAGTGTGTTGTTTTAAAATCGGGTAAATGAAATAATTTTACCCAAAACTATTTCCGTGGATAAAGGAAATAATCTTTGTAAATTATTATAGTAGTATATGGTTGCTTGGTTGTTGAAAATGTAAGAATATATATATGAGTTAATAAAAGTTGTTTGAATAATCTAAATAAAAACAACAATTATGAAAGAATAAATTATATAAGAGCAACAATTGTATAAGTATAGAATTATAATTAAAATGATTTACAATTGTGAAATAATCTTGTATAAGTAAAGTAAAATAGTGAAATTATATGAGAAAAAGATTTATAAATGTGATTTATAAATAAAAGGAAACTTTAAAAGAATATTAAGCACTGAATTCACTATTGTTACTGGGAAATAATAAGGGTGATGACTGCAACATCATCAGTATCATTTTCGAGTTTCTGTGTGATGGATTTGCTACCATAATAAATTGAAAAATTGAAGTTTTGCTGTGATAAACAAAATTTAAATTAAAATCCAAATTGAAATTGATGAATATAAGTGAAATGGGTTTTGAACTTATAATATGAAATAAAGATTTTAGCTTTGGTAAAGTTAAAGAATCTGAGTTAGCATAATAAAATATGTGATTTGAAATTTAACTAAAGGAAGGTTAAATAAATTTAATTGGATTTTAACTAGCTTAGGTAAGTTATTGAAATTGAAGATATAAACTTGAATGTTAAAGTGGTTATAATATGAATTTGGAAGTTTAAATAAATAAGTTGTATAACTTGGAGAATGAGAAAAGATAAGTAAAACCAAATATCAAAATGGTTAAACAATTTTGCTAAGCAAAATGAGATATGAATTTGAATAATTGATGAAATTTAACTTTGGTAAAAGTTAAATAGGATTTACTTTAAAAATTGAAATCTGAATTGGATTTATAAAGGGAAATTTAAGTTAAGTCAAATAGAATGAAATGTTGTGATGATATATAACTTAAGTAAAAGTTGAATAAAATAGAAGTTGATTTTGGTGTCGAAGTAAAATAATAAAGTGAATTAAATGAATGTGAACTTGAGTTATATAAAAATAAAACTCGAATTTATTTGTTAAATGAATTAGCAATTGAATTAATAAATGGATTGAATATTAATCAATCTAAGGTAAATAAATTGATATGGAATAATGAATGTAAGTGTTAATTCATTAAAGCTAATTAAATGCGTTGAACCAAATTGTATGTACATTTTAATAATTTGGTTATGTTGGTTATGATTTGATTGTTAGATGGTTGTTAGTTTATTGTATATAATTCATTAAGTGTTAATGAAATTGAATTAGTGAAATTGAAAGCTATGTAATTGGATTTAAATTGAAAGTGAACCAACTTGAATTTAAATTAGTGAATGTAAACTAATTGAAAATGAATAATTGAATGTCGTTGTATATAAATTGGTTGTAAACAATTACAAGTGATGTCGAAATTATATAAGTTGCTTATAAACCTTGTTTAGTATGCATTTCTTTTAATATGCATGTGTTGTAGTTGTTTAAAAGAGTAAATTGTTAATAACTTTATATATATGTCACTTATGTGTTTAAATTGAGTAAGTACAGGTTTTTGGAAGCCGTTTGGCTGCATTTGGTCGCGTAAATGCTAATAAATAAGCCGCTTTGCTTAAAATGCTAATAAAGGTATGCCTACGCAATAAAAATTAGGAAATATGAATTGTTTTTATGTTTTCCGACCGTGTGGGTCGATGTATATATATTTATATCTATTGTGATTTTGTAAAAGCTCCTCCGTACAAAGGAGACTCTGCCAAAATTTTCCGTAAATTTTAGGAGTTAGAAAATTTTTGAAAATTTTTGGAAAATTTTTGTTAATGAAAAGTCAATTTCTAAATTGTAATGAAAATATAGGAATTGAACTAGAAAATGAAAACCATTGTTTTGGTTGAAGTTAAAGGTTTTGGAGAAGGTGAATATAAAATTTTCACGAAGTGGATTTTTGAAAAGTTAATGGATTTGGGGCATTTTTCTTACTTTGCAATTTCGAGGATGAAATTCTTTTAAGGGGGGAAGATTGTAACGACCCAGAATTTCTGTCATTTGAAATTCAGATATTTAATTGATTTTAAATATTAACAAGTAAGATTTATAAGCCGAATGAATTAAAATTCGAATATAGTGATTTAATTGGATAATTAAATTATTAATTTAATATTTGAAATTCCAGAAATAATTGGAAATTGGATTAAATGTGAATAAAAATGATTTATAAAGTTACATTAAATCATATTTGAATTAGAATGATGTTGCAGAACTTTTAAAATTTGAATTAAAACTTAAATTGTGATAATTGAATATTTTAATATTTAATTGACTAGTGAAAATAGTCATTTTTCAAACAGTCTCGGATTTCGACGAAACCAGATTAATCAGATTCTTAATGTTAAATTATTGTAAGGTTTCAAATTTCGTGTCAATCGGATTTATGGTTTATCCGGGGCAAGCCAAAACGCATAGAAATCGTTTTAATCGATTTAATTTTAAATTGATCGTTTAATTCCGTAACTCGCACATATGATCAAATTAGCTCCCGAAACACATTCCATTGTGTCCGGAACACGGGTAAAACCTTAGAAACGTCAGCCGGCACGCTTCGTTTGGAGTTCGGAAAATCTCGAGTGAATAGTGTTTTGGCAATTTTCTATAAAAGGACATTAGAATTTCACATTTGCTAAAACCCTAAATAACCTAGATCAGGCCGCCACCCTCACTTTCAAAGGCCGATGTCTTTCAATTCTTCTCTCCTTAATCTCTTCCAATCCATCAATCTATACGAAAAATCTTCAACTAAAAGATTGTAGTGCGTAACGCGATCTTTCGATCCATACGGTGGATCATCGTAAAACGCAACGTGGAGGAGGAAGTTTGCTCGCGTTCATCACCAGTTTACACACGTTTTTCGAGATGCATAGGAGGCCGAGCTTCTCCTGGTTCATGCTAGAAGTGGAGTTCGCGGTGGCGCTTCGAACGGCATCCTCTGATCGTTGTGAAGTCGAGTATATAGGTCGCGATATCTAGGGTTTTGGAGGCGGCCATTGGGTTCACGCGCGTGATAATTGCCTGGGGGAAGAAGCTTTCGCGAACGGCCAGATCTGCTTCAATCGAAATGAGCAGCCCGATTTGATTTAAGGTTAAAAATAAAAAGAAAATTGAAAATTAATATATATTATAATTCGTTCAATCTTTAAAATGCTCTAACTTTTTGATACAAGGTCGGAATTTGATGAAATGACTTGCGTTGGGTTTGTATGGACGAACACTACGCAATGGAGCTGGTTTGGAGTCGTTTGGAGCTAGTGATAATTTTGAGTAAAAATTAAACGCGTGTTTAATTTTATTCGAAATAAATTACTGCAACTTTTATCAGAAACTCAAGGTGAGAACTTCTCACTCAATCGAATTGTGTTTCGATTTAAATTTTAAGTAGTTAGATTTAAAATTGTTGATAGTGTTGATTGTGTGTTTGGATAATGATTGATGATTGGTTGAATTGAAATAGACCCTATACGCCGCATAATAGCGGAGGTTATTATATTAAAAACATATACCGCGATATTCCACCTTGAAGTGGAATTGGTATTATATATGTATTTGGAGTTGATTTCCCGCATTATATAGCGGATGAGACCCTATTGCGCCGCATAATAGCGGATAATATTTATAAATCCCATATACCGCGATATTTCACCTCGAAGTGGAATTGGTATTGTGTTAACATCTGTGGATGCAGGGAAACAGGTTGGAGGGATCCAACAGGATTCCTCAAACATTTGAATTTGTTTCATATGTTGTGTGTTGATTATTTATAATCTCTGTGTGATTATCTTTGTGATCAGTAATTTGTTTGTCTGTGATATATATATCTATGATCGGTGAATGAAAGATAAGCGTTATAGTTTATACCGCACATCAATTATATTGTTATATTTGATCTGTGATGGTTGAATGTTGTTGCACTATTGTGTTAAACCCTTGGACTACACAATACACACAGAAATGTGGATTTCACGTGGAAATCAGTTAAGTCACAAATTTATAACAATTCTAAAGATTGAATTTTTGAGTCAAAAATAGTTTTGGAATTGGAATTGAAAGTTTTTGAAAATGAGATTCAAAAATAAGAGTTATTTTAAATAACTTAATAAAAATTAGAATTTTGAATCATTTGATTTAAATTTTGAATTCAATACTTGAAATTGAATTCAATAATTTGGGAATTTTGGTTTAAAAGATTTTACAAGTGTAAAAGGTGTTTATATGGGTTTTTAACCATTTAAATATGGTTTTGGAAATTTAAATTTATATTCAAGTTTTGTACTTGGATGGCTTTAACCTATGTAATTGTAGTCAGTTTTTCCCAAAACGAAAACTATCTATTTTCAAATAATAATAGCTTTCATAAAGTTAAAAGATTTCCAATTTGTATCGAAACATTTCAAGTTGAAATGAAATTGTGAATAGTTTGGAAAAACTATGAATTAACCTTTGTGAAGATGATTAAGCTTTATCTTGAAATCAAAGAAGATTTTAAAAGATGTATCTTTTATATTATAAAAGACTTGAATTGTGAATAGTTTTGAAAGCTATAAGTTAAATCTTGATTTAAAGATTTAATGATTTAGTCTAATTGAAATGGAAATTTATTTGGGAATTTGTGAATGGATCTTTGTGAAATTGGTGAACTTTGTGAAGTAAATCTTTTTGTTTAAAGATTTAAAATGGTAATTTGTTTAAACCATTTAAAGGAAAGGATTTGGGTAATAAGTTAAGACTTAATTGAAATCCCTATATACATATGTTTTAAATATTGTGCTCACTATTCGGTTTAGCCGGGAAAGGACCTTTGTGTCATATAACCCATTCCGAATAAGTGATATGACGATATGGATAACATTTGAAGACCGGTGGTGAAGATCGGGTATTTGTGAAAACGATAGGATGACCTATCGATTGTCTCTGCACCGTTAGCTACGGTATAGAAATTTCCTTTGTGATGGGAAGTTCGATCGGGATAGTGAATACCCGGATTGCAAGAGCTTCTTTGGAAGTGCCTTCGGTTCTGTTCGAACCCGGAACAGACTTGTATGGTTACATGTCTGACATTACATTTTGAGAAATAAAGCTGATTTCTTTCAAATTCATTTCCGTTGGTGGCGGAGAATTTATTCTCTTAGCTTAACACCCTTCTCTGAGACGTACGAGCTCAGAGGTTATGTAGTTGAAGGTTATCAGTGATATACTCCCAATTTGGTAGTGTGGCATGCTGAGTGTTGCTATGTGATTTTTATTTAATTATCATTTGTTGATCAAAGCGTGGCTTTGTGAAAAAAGCGTAGCTTTGTGGACGAGACCTCTTCGGACCTCACAACCCGAAAATGGTCGAAACAGGAATGATGCGGCAAGGTTATGAGGGTCGCTACCTTTAGGGTATGTCATTTCCTTCTAGAAAAGGGTGGTATCAGGTATGGAGCCTTGGTATTTAACCTATGTGGTTACTCCAATCTCATTTACTGTGTGATTGTTGTTTTGTTGAGGCGCCTCGGATAAAGGTCCCAAAGGACCGGGGGGTGGCATATTCGTGTAGTAGTTACCTAGTGTAAGAGGTAACCCGACCTTGTGTTGGCAGAGAGCAGGTTGACTCTCGGGACGTCCCGCCAGAGGCGTACCCATGTGGCAGTAGGAAGTTCCTTAGCCTGACCATTTGTTGGAAAATCCAAAGAAACAATACGAGCCCTTTACGATTGCAATTTGTATAACCTATCTCCTCAGGCGGCAGCTATAGCAGGCATAATATAATGGTACCTATGCTGGCTAAGATTAATATTGTATTTTCGAAAGAATTTTCACACTATGCACTAGCAAGAATATCAAAAGAGTTTTTCTTGCGTAGTAAGCATATTTGACTATAATAAGAAGAAATCTCCTCCAAGTCTGCGATTGCATTGTGTGTGTGGTGGGAGGTCTTATGGTTGTTTCATTTTCCAAAAGCATTGCGGATTTCAATGTTGAAAATTCTTTTATTGTTTGTTTTAAAGATAAACTGTTTTAAGTTCTCACATCAGTCCCATGACTGACCTGGAGTTTATTGATCCCTTCCTAAACTCTGGGTGCCCATAATTTTCCACACGGGCAGCCTAGAGTCAGATTATCAGGTCATTCTGGATTCAGGAGATGCTGTGGAGCTCAGTGGCGAGCTGGATGGCGAGGCGTATCACTTGTATATGATATTATTATTCCGCTGTGTATTCTGTATGAGGACAAGTTTGTATAACTGTCCATTGATGTATTGTGTGTATATTGACTCTGATGATGTAATGTACAAACTAATATAGTTCTTGATTTAAAGATTATTCATTGATCTATTATATGTTGTTCCGCTGCGAATGTGATATTCTGATATTGTTTCTGTTGCCTTTTCTTTTTCATTTTCTCCTGTCTTCTTCTACCTCTTCTTTTTAACCATAACAATTCGGTTTTCGGGAATTCGATTGCTCGGTAGTTGATACAGTGGACGTATTAATGTCGATTTTCGGAAGTCGAAAATCTCGTGCTGTTACATAAATATTATACTAATTACAATGTTTAATTTTTATTGAAATAAATATAGTGGTTATTACCGTAATTTCCAATAAATCCATCTATTTGCCTTTTCCTCTTGTTATTCAATCAATTTTCATCTCATGGCTATAATTTACATTTGTTTATATCTTATTACACTAATATTTTACCATTATCATCTTACTTTTCGTTAACGTAGTATTTAGTTACATTTAATTGCAAAAAATCCATTATTATAACTTAAATTCCAATAAATTGATCAAACTTGATTTCAATTCTTTTATTAAATCAATTGTCACATTATGAATAAAATTTACATTGGGTTACAACTTATTGAATCAATATTCTACAATTATCAATTTAATCTACATTAACTGCACCAATTAAGTGAATTAATTGCAATTGATTTTAAATTAAATTTAACAGACTAAATAAATAGGCAACGTATAATAATTGTCACAATTAACTTTTAATCACATCTTATAAGTTATTATCCACAACAATTTTTATAATTACTACCACACACTAATTTTGTTATCAATTGCAATTAATTACATACTATTTCATAAATTTGTACATATTTAAATTATCAATTACACCTTTTATAGTTATCGTCTTACTCACATTACGTAACGTTTAATGACATTCAATTGCAACTGATTTAAATAAATTGGTAACAAATAACAATTGTTACCACTTCTATATTTAATCACATTTGTATGTCTTTTATCTACACACAAATGTTATATTTATTCACACAACTCTAATTTTATTCAATTTTACTTTATTACTTACTAATTCATTAATTAATCCAACGTCTAAATTATCAATTGCTCCTTTAATCCAATTATCAAATAACACACACATTATTACAATTAATTTACAATCTATAACCAATTATAACTTTTTAAATCATTTCAATTAATAAGAATTACATTTAGAGCAGTTATCAATTACCTTAAATTAATACTATTTCATTTCATTCCCGTTATATTCTTATTATTTAATCAAAAAATTTATTTCTTCCAACATTAAATCACAAAACCTTATTAAATTAACTATGCTTAATTATCGAAAATTATGGGTCGTTACACTCTCCCCTACTGTAACAACCCGCATATCTATCGATTTTATATTTAAATATTTTATCGTTAGTCGGAGGTTAGTCCGAAACGCTACTTTTTGCATACGGTCAAATTATGACTCGAGACCACCCCCATTGAGTTCAAAATGACGTTTGCGATCTTTTTGAGTGTAAACTTCAATATGTTTGGAGATAGTGAAATTTTCGTCACTTTTCTCACTTGTGACTTTGGTTGGGACTGCACCTTCTTAATTCAGCCCAACCCTCTTTCTCATTTGTTCAAACACTTCAAGCTTTGTCAAAAATGGTGGTGGGAAAGAGAAATTAAAACTCCCAACTCAAATTCTATTGCAAATCCGAGATTCAACATCAAATTCAAGTAGAAGATTGTGGATTCAAGCTTTGGATTGCTCTCCTTGCTTTCAATCTTCATCTTCATCAATTTCGTGGAAAAGGTGAGATTTTTAATCTCACATCTCGCCTATAACTGTCATTGGGTTGTTGGAAATGACTTCCTATCACTTTAGCATTAATGTTTGCAACTGGTTTGGATTGAATTGGTGAGAAACTCAAGTTTCAGTGCTGTTTGCAAAATTCTGGCCCTAGGTCGTTCTGCCCTCCTTAGGTCGTCCAGGCTACTAGCTCGCGTGTTGAAAAGTCTTCACTTTCTTAGGTCGTTCGCGAGTTAGGACTTAGGTCGCTTGCGTGCTTAGGTCGTTCTGGCTTAGGTCGCAGGGAAATAAGTCGTAGGTCGAAACAGCTTTAAGTCTTAGGTCGTTGCCGACCTAAAATTCCAAGGCAAACCACTAAGTCGCTCGAATTTTGTTAAGTCTTAGGTCGTTGCCGACCTAAAATCCCCAGGCAAAACGTTAGGTCGTTGCCGACCTATAATCTCCAGGCAAAACGTTAGGTCGTTGCCGACCTATAATCCCCCAGGCAAACTTTAGGTCGCTCGCACTGGCTTATCTCGTAGGTCGTCTCCGACCTAAGCTTCTTTTCCATAAGTCGTTCGCGAGTCAAGTGTTAGGTCGTCTCCGACCTAACGCCCTCGTCACCTTAGGTCGTAGCTCGTAAGTCGCTCGACCCTGCTAAGTCTTTAAGTCGCTCGAGTTAGGTCGGCCAGTATATCTCGTAGGTCGTCTCCGACTTATCCTCCAGTTAAGTCGTTCGACCCTCTAGGTCGTTCGAGTTAGGTCGTTGGACCATTTACCTTAGGTCGCTTGACCTTAAGTCGTAGGTCGTCTCCGACCTATGCCCCACTAAGTCGCATCCCACTTAGGTCGCAGGACTTTGTTAAGTCGTAGGTCGTCTCCGACCTTGTCCTTAGCCTTGTTAGTTCGCGTGAACTCTTAGGTCGTATGACCTACTTTTCCTTAGGTCGCTGGACCAGCTTGCCTTCGCTAAGTCGTAGGTCGAACCCCGTATTACTCTGCGTAGGCAATCTCTTCTGAAAAACATTTATCAGAATTTCTACTTTGATGGTTTTGGGATTGACTTCTTTGGACTTTACTCACGTCTTCGAACGTGAATTGATTTGTTTCTACAATCGTTCTATGACTTGTCACTTTAAAGATATATGAAGGTTTCAATACTAATAGTAAATATCAAAACTCTTTCATCAAAGCGATTTCAACACTATTTTAAATATCAAAAGTTCGTTTTCTCAAACCGATTTTCAATCTACTAGTATATACAAGCCTTTACTTCACTCGAATGAGAAATCGACTTAAACGACTTAGTAAAACGAGTGGTATGAAACGCTTGCGTTCACTTCGTCGGTTAGCTCTTGGACTTGTTCGATTGAACCCTTTTTGTGACAATTTCCTAGTGAAGATCTACAGTTTGTTCGTAAATATTTAAGTTAAGCAAGTGGTTATGGGACATGAAGCTAAACTCATATATTTACTAGCTTAGTGTGATTGACACTTCTTTATGATCGATGATGATCATTTTATGGTTTAGACTAGCAATGTGCGATGTCTCTTCGTCCGTGTGTTCGGACTTGCCTTCGGGCCATCCGTGTGTTCGGAAAAATTAAATGGATCGCTTCCATGAGATAGCTTCTCGTCCGTGTGTTCGGACTTCCCCCTTTTAGTGATTTCTGGATTTCGTGTGTTGATTTCTGGGATTTGTTCTGGATTTCGTGTGTTGATTTCTGGATTTAGTGCTTCACCAACTTTTGTGATTTTCACTGATATGATATCAGGTTTTTGTGTATTGGTGAAATTGTGTGTCATTACCTTTTTATGTGTTTGGATCTTTGAGAAGATTCTTGTGACATTGATTAATCCCTTGTTGATTATCATTTACATACTTATAGTAGTATGCCATCATGGTTATTATATGTTTATGCCATACCCCTTATCCTATATCATGTCATCTGATATTTATAGTTAGACTGATCCGTTTATTATTTTCTTATAAATAATACTCGGGTCAGACCGAGATGTTACAGGTGCTTCTGCTTGACTTCTCTTCTGGATTACTCTGACTTTTGGCTAACTACATAGATTAGTAGTTTTTGGTTGTACACCTTTGAGATATAGACTCTATGTTATGTACTTATTCTTTTGTATAGCACGTGATGCTATTCTTTTGTATTATAGTGGATCTTTCTGACCACTACTCTGATGTACACTTTCATGTGTTATATATTTATTCATATCTTCTTCCACCTTTGTGATATGGATGTCTGTGACTGATTTATGTTATGACTATTTCTATGTTTGTATCCGAAGATTATATATAGCCACCGTGTGATAGCTTTGTGTTTGTATCGGTATGTCGGATTTCCTCCTTAAAAGATATGCATTCTATTCTATCTGACGTATCGGTGCTCGCACAAAGAAGTTACATGGAGGGTCGCTCCTCCACAGCCTTATTCTCCGTGCTAATTGACAACACTACATCGTAGTGTTCTTGGTTAGCGTGGGTTTAGAGGTGGGGCGTTACACCTACTCAAAACTTTTCGTCCTCGAAAAGGGAAAGAAGGGAAAAGAAGGAATTAATATATCTTATTTAAAATATTAAATTTATAAACAGTCAATTTACATAATTAAATAATTTAAATAAAATATATTACTTTAAAATAGTTAAATCCCTTTTATATTCAAGTTAATAAAATTTGTAAAAAATTTCACAAAATTTTCTAAGTTCAAAATGCACGGAAAATTCGGTAGAGTCTCCATTGTACGGAGAGGTCTGGGAGAAATAGTAATATCAATAATAACAATATATATCAGGTTTTTCAAAATAAAATATCCCAAACCACAGGAAAACAATATAATATCGCTTGAAAATCGTAATCCGAAAGCGTACCTATTTGTCGGGCAAACAACGCTTATTTTATGAAACCAAAAGCAGTAGCTATTGCTTTCATAACATGTATTTCACTCATATAATCCAAAGAGATTAAAATTACACAAAGAGAAATATTTAAGTTTTTTCAACTAATAACAACAAAACAACCTAACATAACAACAATTACTTACAAACAAATCATACAATCATCACATACAGTCAAAATATCAATTTTACATCCATAGCAACCAACAATTGGTTTGTTCGGGTTTAGAAACCTCTAATCATATAAAATGATAAATAAACTATGAAGTAAACCAAACACTCAACAGCCGTAGATAAAACTTTATAGATTATTTATACATCTCTATAAAAAATAGAAATATCCTTTCCCAACCAATCCATAAGCCACACAAACAAAGAATTCAACACATTTTTAAGTTTACTCTATTCATCTTTTTCACATCATTTATTGTTCATTTTTTTTCATACAATAATTTTCTTTGATTCACGTTCATTACTTACAAAATTTTAATTTTCATTCATTCATGTAAGGCTTATTTCATTAATTTACATTCTTTACTTACATAAGTTATATCCATTTCAATTATTTGGATCATAAATGACTTCATTATTGAAGTATTGTATACTTTTTTTTCAGTTTACTTCATGTTTACTATTTAGTTTGATTTCCTTTTTTTTCTTTTTTTCTCTCTTAATTTACTTTTTTTTTCTCATTCATATAATGTTTATTTTCATTAATTTACATTCGTTAGTACTTAAAAAAGTTCATTTCTCCTTTATTCCTACAATGCCATTTTCTTTCATTTTACTACTTTACATTCATTGCTTAATTAAGTTATTTTTATTTCGATTATTGGATTATACATTATTAGGTAAGTTTCTTCACAATTCAATTCATCATCAATGGATTATTTCTTTCATATATAATATTATTGAACATTTAATCTATTTCTAAATCATTTCACATTTTCTTAAGTCCTAATCATTAATTAATATAGTATCCACTTACATAAAAAATGGCTTCAACATTACTTAAGTTTATAATTATTTACATACAGTATTCACCTTTTACTATTGAATTCATTTTTCTTACATTATTTACTTCTATTACATTTAATCAGTAGCATTTCAAACTATTATATTTAGTTTATAAAAATTTATAATATCAAAATTCTCATTTACAGAAGAAATTCCATTGAGCACTTTCATTTACTAAAGTTTACTTGCACAATATTCTATTACATATCCTATTTAACATTTCAACTTTTAATATTTTGGTAAGTTATATATGTGTCTTAAGAATGCAACTGAATATTACACAGGTTCATCTTATTCATTTAGTAACAAAATTGTTCAATAGTTATCATTTCTCATTTTCAAAATCCCTTTGATTTACAGTTTACAAAATTTAGTTTCTTATATTTTCATTAATCACTTAGCATCTAGTTTCTAATTACACATATTAAAAGTTTCCAATTATTAAGATAGTTAAGATTCCATTTTATTACAATAATCGAAAGTTACTAATTATCAGAAAGTTTAAGAACTAAATTCCGGATTCATTTCAGTCATTTTGAAAATAATATATATTTATATCCTTTATAGGTCAAATCATATTTAGGAATTAAAAATTTAGATTTATTCATCAAAATAGATGTGTAGTAAAACTACTACAACAGCCTTCCCACTTTGAAACTCGAAAATGAACGTCGATGATGCGTGCACTCATCACCGAAATTATTTTCCAACGACAGAGAGGGGAGTATAGAACTTATTTCCTTAAAAAAATTCTTTTAAAACTTTTCTTTCAAATCATCTTGAAATATTTATATCAGAAAATATTTCTAAATACTACTAGTATTATATTCCAAAATCTTTCGAAAGAAATTTTCAAAATCCTGGAACTTCAGTTCTAAACTTCCAATTTATATTTACTTTATTTGTAAATCCTATTTTTAAATCAATATTTATAAAATTTCTCTACCTAACAAACAACATATTACATCCAACTATATCATTTATAAAATTTATTATTTTATATACAAAAAATATATAATTGGCAAAATTATTTCATTTACGTATATTTCAAAACAATATTATTTTGGTCTGTCCTATCAAGTGTTTAGAAATCCTTATCGATGTCATAGCGTCCTATGCACCGACCAGAATTTATAAATACAAAACATAACAAATCAACATAATACAAAAACCTTTTATAACACTAATAAATACGCTCTCTCGTATATATACACTCAGCGACTCATTCTAGGGTATTACTACCATATTTTATATGAGTTAGACCCCACAAAGCTAAGGTTATCGCTAAACCAAAGCTCTGATACCAACTGTAACGACCTGCCTTTTTGGACGTTTTAAATAGACACAAATGTCAGACTCAAACCATTCAAAAGGGCAGATTGTTATGGGGTAAATAAGAAAAAGCAGAGAAAGAAAGGAAACAAATACAGAATCCCACAGCAGAATGATAAAATATAATAATCAAATAAACAGTCCATGAAGCTGTTTACAAATAACATTGATTAAACCTTTATAATACAGATCAGAGTTACATAAAACAAGAATAAATAATAAATAAATGTAGTGGAACAACATGATGCAGTGGAATAAACATAATACATAATAATAGTACAAAATCTTCATCTTCGTCCTCCAAAAAGTAGTCTTCGATAAACTGAAAAGCTCAGGCTGACCCGAGCGAATTGAAAAGACAAAACACTCGAGTCAGAACTAAAAGATCTTATGTAAGTTAAATCAATAGTAAATAAATATGAGTGTTAACGGCGTCAGATATGTTTACGGGGTTTGACATCTCCTATCCAGTGTCTAACGTGGGTGCAATAACTTAAGAGATGTTCGAGATTTCCATCTCCTAAGGATCCGTTAAACTATATACTATGTAGTACAATACGCTATTATAATAGTGTCTACAGTAAAGTAAAGTATTAAAATAGCGTTAAGGCGTTACCCATATCCCCCTTAACACATTTTATATAATGTCGTAGTCTATACAGATAATGTAAACTCCACCTGTAGGTGGGCTATCAGGGAGCACTCCATAGGTACGACACAAAACAAACTTGTAGAAGGCGCGATAGGGCATGTGAACACGGCACTGGAGGCAATGCCAGGGTAGATATAACAATTGCGGATCCGGACAGGTGGTACGCATAGCAACTACTACCGCCCACCTCGGAACACACTCCCATAATCAAAATCAAGGGGTGGCCACCAAATCAATCACAAAGTAATAAATATGGTATCGAAGAAATGTGTCTGATAGGAGGAATGACCTCACTTGGCCCGACATGGCTCCTGTTTTAGTCACATCTAAGCTGACTCACGGGAGTCAGGTCATGTAAATACCTCATACAGGATCGTACACCAAACCATCCTATTTAATTTCTGGAATCTCCACCACGTACACAGTTGTTAAAGTGGTTTTCGGTATTGGCAGAGAGTATGACAATATCTGATCCCGGTCTCTTTAACAACCAAACGCTTATTTCAAACCGGATGGTTCTTTTACATTTCCAAGGTCAATTCACAATTGATATCAAAATATCATATTCTCAAAACCATATCACTTTCGAAATCATATTCACTTTCAAAACCATATTCACGTTCAAAATCATATTCATTGTTGAAAATGTCGATAAGATAGGTTAATCAAATCCCCATTCCAAAATCATCATATTTACTCAAATATGTCATTTCACAAAAGGTATCAATTTCAAATCCCAACTTAGGTTGTATCATCATTAAGGATTTAAATATAAATACTTCAACTGTACACAGTCTGAAATTTTAGAAAATAGTTTAGATATTCATAAATAGTTTTAATAGTTTTAAAAATAGTTAAAATACTCTAAAATAGTTTTAAATGATTTAAAATAGTTAAAAGTCGATTAAAATAGTGTAAATAAAAAATAGTTTAAATAGACTTAAATTAGATTTAAAATGATTAAAATAGATTAAATAGATTTAAATCATATTAAATAGATTTAAAATAGATTAAATAGTTTTAATACAGATTAAATAGATTTGAATTATATTAAATAGATTTAAAATAGATTAAATAGTATTAAAATAGATTAAATAGATTTAAATTATATTAAATAGATTTAAAATAGATTAAATAGATTTAAAATAATTTAAAAATGGATTCATTAGGTTAAAATAGATTAAATTGTATTATATAGATTAAAATAAATTAAAATAGTTTAAATTGATTAAAATAGCTTAAATTAGTTTAATAGTTTGAAAATCTTAATAATTTGGATTTTTACAATAATATCTCTTTACAAAATTTATATTAAAATGAATTAATATCAAACTAGTCTATTTTTTTCATTTCAACACATTTGGACCACGTCCAGCTTTCAAATTTCAATTTAAGTCCTTTAAACAATTCATTAAATCGACTCCACTTTCACATTTTAAAACTCATATTTTCAATAGTATTTCAATTTATATAAATTAAATTTTATTTCAAAATATCAGTTAGCTGATTCAAAAATTAAGGATTTAAAATAATTTAATTTAACCAATCCGGTGTCCGTATATAATTTTCTACCCTATGGTCAAGTGATAAGTGATAATTTTCATCCAAATCAACCAATAAACATCAATAGATAATTGATTATCATTAACAGGTATTAAATTGACAATTAAATTTAATATTAAATTAAACGATGATAAAATGCAATAAAAGTCAAATTTAACTAGAATGACAATTTAAACATACCGAACATCAATCAATTAATTTCTATTCACACAATAAATTAAACTTAACTAACATAAGATAATCTAGTAGCTATGAGTGGGTCAAAACACTCACCTTTGATTTCAATCGATTTGAAATCCCAAAATAGGGCCCAAATTTAAACAGTCTCAGAATTCGACCAAACTAGTTTTAGAATGTCCAAAATTTTGATATGATCCCAGCGAAATAAACCGCGCGTGAATCGGCACTCGTACGTAAAAGTTATTAAGGTTAAAACGTTACGAAATGAAATGAAATGAAATTAACCAAGAAATACACAAACCCAATTACCACTGCCACGTCATCAACTTGCCGTATGCAGAGGAACCCTAGGTGAACTATCGCGATCGAGCATAAACGAACCAGTCACCGCTTTCAATCCTAAACGCCAACCACCACAAAGCCCATCGACTGGATCAGACTTTGCCATCCTCTTTGCCATATCGAACCGCCCATATAGCCAAGTCGCGGCCACCCACAGCCTCTCCAAACCGCTCGCACCGCCGCCCACTTCATCACCGATTTCTGGCAAACATGACTACCTGGGGATGAACGACCACCAGATCCGTTACCTGCTTGACTCTCTCTTCCAGATGCAACTCCTCGATCGTCGATTGGGCGACGATCCACCGTTGGATCGTCAAAACTTAATAATGAACGGTCGAGGTTCAACCTCGATTTCTGGACAAACGGTGAATCCGATTGAAAAATGAATCACACCAGTGAATTAAGCTCATCGAGAGCTTCGAATTGATATATAATTTGATATGGTTTGGAGTAGTTTGATTTTGAAATTGATTTAGAGATTGGAATTTAGGGTTTGAATGCAAATTGGGTTTCTGCCATTGGAGAAAGGAACAGACAGAAGTTGATGTACGTATAGAAATAAAAAATAGAAAGACTGCTAGGGTTAGAATAGAACAATATATACTAACGAAGCCCGATAAGAAATGAATAATACCCGAATTGATTTGAAATGACAAATGCGACCCGAAAAGCCCGTTCTGTCTTCGGAATGAAAATGGGCCATCCCATATATCAAAATAGATGTTTTTGATAGTTTTAAACTCAATGGAATAGGTTTCAAGTCCTAATTCCATCGTATGAAGAAGTTAGCTTTAAAATCGGCTTATTTCAAATTGATTTCAATTGAATTTAATTAAATTGATTTCTACGTGTTTCGAGTCCGTACGATCAAACGACAAGTCTAATCGCTATGAAATTTGAAACCTTGCAATAATTCACCGTTACGGATCCGATGAAACTGGTTTCGTCGAAATCCGAGACAGTGGCCAAAATGACTATTTTCACGTTAATTAAATAAATTATTATTAAATTGATTAAATCACTTTTCCATTAAAATTTGGTAATTAACAAATTTCATCATTATTGATCACTTAGACATTTATAATAATTTAACAAATTTACAAGTCAATTCAGTGTTAAATATTATACCGATTACAGTGTTTAATTTTTATTGAAAAAATTACAGTGGTTATTACCTTAATTTCCAATAAATCCATTTATTTGTCGTTTTCTCTTGTTATTCAATCAATTTTCATCTCATGGCTATAATTTACATTTGTTTACATCTTATTACACTAATATTTTACCATTATCATCTTAGTTTTCATTAGCATAGTATTTAGTTACATTTAATTGCAATAAATCCATTATCATAACTTAAATTCCAATAAATTGATCAAAATTGATTTCAATTCTTTTATTAAATCAATTGTCACATTATGAATAAAATTTACATTGGGTTACATCTTATTGAATCAATATTCTACAATTATCAATTTAATATAAATTAACTACACCAATTAAGTGAATTAATTGCAATTGATTTCAAATTAAATTTAACATACTAAATAAATAAGCAACGTATAATAATTGTCACCATTAACTTTTAATCACATCATATAAGTTATTATCCACAACAAGTGTTATAATTATTACCACGCATTAATTTTTTTATCAATTGCAATTAATTACATACTATGTCATAAATTTATATATATTTAAATTATCAATTACACCTTTTACAGTTATCGTCTTACTCACATTACGTAACATTTAATGACAATCAATTGCAATTGATTTAAATAAATTGGTAACAAATAACAATTGTCACATGTTTATCCTTCCAACATTCTTATTTCCATCTACAATACTCATGCAAAACCATAATTTTTCTATCATACTAGTGTGAACCCATGCCTTATACACGGTTATTTGTAGAAAGATAGAAAAAAATATAAATCCGACTAAGCCAAAAGTAGGTATTTGCAACAGAACTACACAAAATCATTAAAATTAACAGAAAGCTTTTAATTTTATTTAAAAATTACAATTACAGTACACTAATCAAATCGACCGTTAGGGTGATCATGCCGACCGTTAGAGAGGTTCGCCTACTATATGAGCCAAAATAATATTGTCCGAAGCCCAAATAATACTCCCTCGTTTTCTCAATGCGTTATCAATTTCCGTATTAAAAGAAATTTGCATCTCCATTGTACTTGCAACTTTTCCCAAATTTTTCATTTTTGTTGCCACCGACCATTCTACTTATTATAGTTTCGCTCTTCTACATTTTAATTTTTCTTTTTCCTTTTTAGACCCAATCCTTAGATGCCGCTCTTCAACATCTCAAATTCTTTGATTCCTTGTTCGATCCAAGCCCTAAATGCCAAAAATCTTAAAGTTTCAATCCATTCAATCACGTCATACCGCCCGTTATTGCGAACCCTAATCTCAGCCAAGGACATAAACAAAGTCGACCTCTTCTCTAAAATTGAGATCTATGGCATTTCCATGATAGGTGGTGATCCAAGGTTGAATATGACGATGCATTCGAACAAGGTAAAATTTGGCTTAATTATGAATTTATTTCTCTAATGTAGTAGGTTTACCTTCTTGATATTAATAATTCAGAAATAATAGATATTTGACTTAATTGTTCATATCCATAAATATATATATTATAGTGGCATACATTGATTTTTCTTTAATCTAAGATTAACTTTTGTTATGTCACTGAATAGGTCGAGGATATGAAGTATTCCCATTATTTATACCTGTAGTCAGTGGATTGTATGTTATTGAACTAAAAGATATCAAACCATTAGTACATTAGTTAAGTCGATCCTTTTGGCATATAATTTTAACCTTTTGCATATGTTGATAAGTGAGTAAATTGTTTCTATTTTTGATGTTTGTTGTTTTTGTAAATAATTGGTAGAAGTCTCTACTTTTTTCTACTGTATGATCGATATGTCATAAGCCTACCTTTATATATATCCTTTTTGAACAAAGAAATAATTCCTTAGCTCATATAAAAAAGATGAGGTTACTCTTTATTTAATACCTAATGTATAATTTCTTCACTTGAACAAGACATAGCGATTTTCCTGGTCACCGGTATGTGTTAAGGTTAGGCACCTACTACTCAACAATAAAATTATTATTGAAGATCTAGTATTTAGACCAGTTTATGAGGTGATCTTATAAAGACTAAGATATACGATAAATAAATTCCATATCAATAGTGGTATCCTTTATCCAAAATTATTTTCTTTTAACATTTACCATATAATAATCTTCAAAGTTCAAATATGTTGTATTAAGCTATAATGCAAGGCATAGCGATATTACATCATTGAATGAAACTTAATTTTTTGAGGACTAACATTCATTATTTAAGCACTGGGATCAATATTGACTTTATAATATAATAGTTAGCTACAATACTTTTATAGTACAATAAAAAAGCTAATGCTTTGAAAACTTATTTCTTTTCTATAAAGGTTAACAAATATGTGAGATGTAAGAAAAATACTACCATGATATTTTTTACTATGATGTTAAGAGATATGGTGATATAACTATCATGATTAGTATGTCGTTGGATTTTCAATGATTTGTTGCAATACTTTTGCCCTTGATCTAATGCATATGCATAGTACATGTGGCATTAATTGTTATTGTTTAAGCTGTGTTAAATGTTAGTAAGCCAGGCAAGACTGGTTGTTGATAAGTAACATTTAAGGGCACTTTAGTACCTTTTTGAACTAATGAAAAAGAAAATAGTTACATGAGCAATAAATTTTTGCTAAGGCCTATTTTCCATAGCACCGATTTAAAGTCGCTATTTTCTTTTTAAATTTTACATACCTTATTATAAATACTAGCGTGAACCCTTGCTTCATACACAGTTATTTGTAGAAAGATTGATCCGTAATGGAAATCCAACAAGGCAAAAAGTGGCTACTCACAACAAATATATATAAAATTGCAGAAAATAATGGAAATCTATTTAATTCTGTGAAAAATTACATTTATAGTCCATGATAATATTCATAATCTCATTGATTCTTTTTCAGCAAATATTAGAAAATTGGCGCAACTATTTTGATGATGTAAAATTGGAGGCCGAAAAGAATATTTATTGGGTATGAGCTTAAACTTTTAAACAATTAATGAAAGAGATATAGAAAAATAATAATAGTGCTAGTTTGCTAGTTTAAAACAAACGTCTCATATTAGAAAACAACAAATGAAATCTTTTAAGTTCAATAGACTACTGCATATTACATAAAAAAATAAATGTTAGACAACTTTATCCCTACGAAGGCAATGATGAATGAAACAAAAATAATAGAAATTACTATTGGATTCGACTGTAGCCATACAACTCACTAAAGCATTATTAACGCAATACTCCCGTAAGTTTTTTCTTCATGTGAATGACATTTCTATTTATCCATTGGAAGGACATTAGTCGATCGAACTTACCCATATCTACTTCTTTGTGCAATCTCTTAATTTGGGATAATTAAAATTTTGAGTCTTAATAACAATAAAAAACATGTTATCATGTTATTTCATTAGGAAAATTGGTTATTTGATACGAATTTACATAAATATATCCTACATTAAAATTGAATATGCGAGGTACGATAATTTTTGAAATGCAATTGAAACTAAAACTGACAGTTAACTATTTCATACATGCAATCATTTGTTATCTTGTTAATGAAGATACCTTATTTTCTAGAATGACGTTATGTTTTTTTAATGTATTAGAATCGAGTACCTTCAGAAAATGAAGTTTTGTTAAGTATCGGTGAATAATTGATTTCTACTTAAATATGTGGTGTATTGATTCATGAATTTTAAAGCGAGAAAAGTTTAACTAATTTTGATAAAAATTAATTTTTAGTTTGATAATGATTCTTGAATTACTTTTTTCCTTGATCTTTGGTATCTTTCATCAAAGAGTTTTAATTTGCATGTGTTGGATCCTTCAAGAACATGAAGTCCCAAATCTGAATGAATTATTTCAAAATTATTATTTCAAAATGTGAACAATTAAACATGGAGAGCAAAATGTCAAATACCTTATCATATGATGGTTTCCTACATATACTTTTATATGGCAGACATGTACGTTGGAATTTAATACATCTTCTCAAATTTTAAGCTCATAAGTCCATATAATCATTGAAAGCTTGAACATCAACATAACATAGGTTCCAGTGAATCAAAATGTCGACATCCATATAGTATCACAAAAGTTCCTGTTATCACCATGCATCACTAAATTGGCATCACAATGAAATCACTAACATTTTAGTGACGATCATTTTTCGGTATGAGCTTTTGATGTCGCTAATTAAATTATCAATGACATAACGATACCAAAAGCTCATTAGAAAACTATAGGTTTGTAGTAGTGTACAAACCAAAATCGCATTACACTTTTAATTCTGACATACAAATAAAAAAATGAAAACCCCTAACAATTAATAGTCTTATTAACATAACCATGAAGCAATTCGATATACCCATCAAAAATATCCGGTGACCCTAACCAAACGTACATTGATAATTAAATGAAATCTTCAACTTAGTAGAGTACTAATCTTCGACATGTTTAAGAGAAAAAAAATGCATTTATACATATACTACACTGGTTTATTCTATGCTAAATATTCCCAACCGTTTTCTAATCTAATTATTAAAAAATTTGGGGGAACAAAACTGTTTGACACTGAAAATTGCGAGCATCAATTTTGCATACTAATATGTTAGAAATTCATGAATGTAAAAATAAGAAAAAATACATAGATAAAAGAACGATGCATTACAAACTAAAGTCGTCACTGCATAGTTTATGTAAATAAACAAAGT
Organism: Allium fistulosum; assembly: GCA_030737815.1. Lineage (NCBI taxonomy): Eukaryota > Viridiplantae > Streptophyta > Magnoliopsida > Asparagales > Amaryllidaceae > Allium > Allium fistulosum. Next base: position 1,281,688,164 of record CM060903.1, on the reverse strand, counting down.
ACCCTTCTTCGATAATATATGTAAATCAGGTCCCTGTCCATTGACATCCTTTGTTATTAACTGCTATTCTTATACCCATTTTAATACTTCACACCTATATAGATTTCAAATATTCAAAACATAATAACATTTTCTAGAAACATTACATTGACAAACAGTTTTCACCATTAAATCAACATATTTATGATCTTTTAAATGATATTTGTTATGCATAGGTAAATATCCAGTCGTTGATTTTTTTTTTGAAAAACTATAGCTTTTCATATAAATATTATATTTACAACTGCATCATTCAAAATGCAACTATAATTGCATCATTCAAATCAGTATGTACAAAAATAATAAATATGCAATTAAACTCAATTTCATTTTTGGTGTGAATTTAAAATTATAACTACATCTTCATAATGTGGTTAAATTACTATTAGTAACATCAAATAAAATCATCAACTATAGCCAAAATTAGTATTGCATCACAAATGCAGTTAAAATATTCAATGCAATAATAATTGCATAATTCCGAAAACACTATAAAATAATAACTGCCTTTTGTTAACGCATTTAAATTATGTTTGCATTAAGCTCGAATAAATCATCATGTACAACCAAAATTATTACTCATCACATAAATATAGTTGAAATATTCAGTTGCTACCATGCATAATTCAAAATTGTCGTTAATGTAGTTAAATTTTAATTATCTTAAGATTGAATAAATTTATGAAATGTAGCCAAAATTATTACTACATAAGATAAATGTGGTTAAAAAAACTTAAAATATAGTTAAATTAATCCAAAACTTCCTGGTAAATTATATCTGCATTTTCTTAATGTAGTTAATTTATAACTAATTTAAAATTGAATAAAATTATGAGATAAAGTCAAAATCTTCAATATATCACATAAACACAGTTAAAAATTCAAATGTAGTTAAATTAATTCAAAAAATGTCTATAAATTATAACTTCATTTTCTTGATAGGGTTAAACTGCAACTGCATTAAGTTTGAATAAATTATCAAATACAATCAAAAATATTACTTTATTACATAATGCAGTTACAATATTCAAAGGAAACCATAATTGCATAATTTAAAAACAAATTCCTTTTAAATATGCTAAAAGATAATAACTGCCTTATAATAATACAGTCAAAAATACTATATAATGGTTATGATTATCCATAATAATGTTGTTATAGAAACGCAGTACACAGTGGTGACAAAAAATAACTGGATTATAAAATTATGATTTAAAAAAATTATTTTTAGCTATCAACAATTGATATCATTAGAAAGCATATTAAATTTGATGTTTCATAGTGAAAATGATTCTTAAATCCAATTAATGTAGAAAAGGTTATCAAATTTTAAAGTTTGGAACTAAATCATTTAGCGGATGTTAATTTTGGTTTAAGTGTGTCGATAAAGTAGCAGGGACCAAATTTAAAAAAAGACCTGATTTAAAATAACAAATATGGACCTGAAGTTAATATTCTACTCTTTATTAACTTCATGCATAGATGAAAAATATAAACAAAATAATTCAGTTATAGAAATTATTTAGATTCTGATTCATTAAATACATATTATTAAAATTTATCCAATTTGACAACAAAATTTCTACATGATGACCAATTACTATTTTATTGTTCCCATATTTTTTCATGTATATCGTTTTAATCCATTTTAGGTGAGCATGGTGCATATCAGCATCATAAAGGGTTTAAAGCTGCTCGGGTATTGAAATATCAGCTCGAGTATGTTTTTTTGTGTTCAATATGAGTCCATTCTTAGTCTGTTATAAAAAAGTGCATGATGATGACCAAATTCATATTTCAGGGTCACGAACATGCAATAGCTAGCATTTTCCAGCATGTGGTGGGAAGCGAGGACGATTTGGAAAACCTAAAAGAAATAGCAATGCAAGATTAAGACGAAGTTATCAGTAGAATAGAAAAGAGCGAATTAGGCATCTACGTTCAAGCTTCAACTCTGGGTTCACTGGAAGCATTTGCTGTGTTCTTGAAAAAATCCAACTGAGAGAAGAAAAGAAAAGAAAAGGGTTGAGGATGTAATATCACATGTTCTCAAGATCATGCCAAATGATGTTTTTAACGAGATTGATCCTATCTTTCTTGATGTTGATGTCTATGAAGGCATTTTAAGGTATTTTTTTAAATTACTAACCAATATGTATGTAAATGGAAATATCTATGTAAACATATATGTGTATACACATATACACTCAAGTTAATTGTGATAGCTATCCAAAGTATAAATAGTGACACTTTTACAAATGTTGACACACATATCTTTATACAACTAAAGGACTCCACATTCAATTTAATGGTTCTTAAATTGGTCATTACTATTATATCCTATTCTTCAATTTTAAGATGTTTGCTTTTGCAAATATTGACCGTAAAGCTTTTGAGTGAGATATGCATCTCGAGTGGCGAAGCTGAAAAGCAAGTTGTATCATAAATAATGTCAGCCCCTTTCCCCTTCCTCTGTAAACCAATCCAATCCACCTAATATTATTACTCTCTGCTTGATAGATACACAGTAGTTGGTTCTATACCTATCACATGTTAAACAAATATGGAACTTCCTTTGACACTTTGAATTTATTTTCATATTGCAATTTTGGCATAGAGTTCATATGATGCACTATTCACTTAGGAATTTATAGGTATCCATGGGTTTTTGGCATTCAATATTACAACAACATGACTAATGCTTCATATTAAGAAAGATAAATTACAATGTGAAGAAAGCTACAAACAATAAATTCAAAGATTTTACAACTGTGATATAACCATCTTTTAATTTTTTAGCCAAATAATGTTGAACTTATTACTAAATATTTAAGAATCTCAATACAATGTAGTATATGTCATAAGGAACCCTTTATTAACCTCCTTTACTGAGAGTCTTTGGTTTAAGGAAATTCAGTTAATCTGATTTTCAAATTAGAAGAACAATTTTGAAACCATTTTTGGATTGTAACGACCCCGAATTTTAATTAAATTTAAATTGATAATTTATTGAATTTTTGAATTAAAATTGTAAAATAAATCGATAAGTGATGCGAGTTTCCCCGAATTCAAGTATATTTTGTATAAATCATTTAAATTTAATAAAATATTGTGAATAAATATATCTTTGATTTGAATTTAAAATGTAAGTAAATGGTTTAAGAAATGAAAATATATAGGATGTTAAAATATAAAGTAAAGATATATATCTTAATCCCATGTTAATAAATCAATACAAAATAATATAAATAGTAATAGACTACAAAATAATAAAAGAAAAATAAAATAAAGTAAAAGATAGAAGTTTACTCATATTATAAAATAAAAACTACTTGTCAATAATAAATCAAAGTGTAAAGTATAAAATAAAATATTATATGTATGATTAATTATGGATGTATGTAGGAAAGAGAAAAGAAAACATTTAAATACAAAGCAAGCAAACAAATGAAGACAACATCACTTTAGCCATAAAATCTCATCTCAGCCGAAGTCAACAAGTATGAACAAATACAAAGTAAAATTATATAGCTTGTAAAATAAGCCAGGCATGTAGAAAAGAAAAATAGGATAAGTATGAAAATGGAAGTATCATGGTACAAAGCATTTAATGCTAGTCATGCAAACATCTCCTCTAGCTCACAATATGTATTCTCAGCCTCCAGATTTTACAAAAATCTCTGAACAAAGCTTGTACCACGCAAATAAACTATCCTGTAAACTGTTTCCATATATCCATCCTCATTCACATTCGATCAGTTCAAGGCTAAGAAAAATTTGAAGTGAGTATCATTTATAATTTAAACAAAAGAAATTCAACTTTAAAACATCAATAAACAAGGCAAACCAGAGATCAAACGCAAGTGATCAAGTTTTGAATCTGGAAAATCAAAACAACATGCCCTGTTCTTCTTTGTTCTTTCAGGAATCAAGTGAGCAACTCTTCTTATTTACCTGTGAGTAACACCTTATTTAAAATTATCACCTAAGTTAGTCTAGCCTATATTTCTCTGTGATGATATGTTACCTTGTGTATATGTGATTGTATAACTCATGTGCATCTGTTTTGTGAATACCTGTATCTGGGTTCATGATTTTGGAAAATATGGAAACCCACCTCCATCTCATGATTTAACACTTATTTGTATTTAAGTTGTGAAATAAAACTGTTGGTTAGTTGTAGTTTAAGTATTTAAAGTATGTTAAAGATTAAACAAACTGTAAATTTCTCTGGTAACTTAAGAAAACTGATCTCATCTTTATATGTGTTTAAATCAAACTTCTGATTTTAAAGATTTAAGAATATAAATTGAAACTACATTCAAATTTATGATTTTTAAAACAAGAACTACAATTTTTAAACAAAGGAGTGAAGAGCAGTTTTACTTCTCTGTTTTGAACGTTTTGGGTCGCCATGGTCGATGTAGTTGACCGGAAATATTGAGTCTTGGTCGAGAGGTAGAGGAGCGACCAGGGATGTTGGGAAAAATGGAGTCGAGGTCGCCAGATCAACGTGGAGCAGTTGGCAATGTTTTCTTGCCTGTAAACCTAGTTTTTAAGTGCCATAGTTAATTGTCTCGTTTGAAGCCATGGAGTGATCGAGTGTGACGAGCTTTGGGGGTCGTGTACAGGGAAGGTAGGCGAGGCTTTGGCAGGAGTGCGGTGGTCTCTGGTGATCGGAGGTAGGAGCAGCGGCGAAGTTTACAGGTGAAGATTGTTTTCTGGTTTTGGGTTCCAGGTGTTCATTCGAACTCGATTTCGATTTAATGCCTGAGATGCTGAACGGAGGGCCGGAATAAGGTGCCGAGTGGATCGCCGATGTGTGGTGATGGACGTGGTCGATCGGAGGTGATGAACGGAACTGTGCATGTGCACAGTCGAGAGGGGATGGATGTGTATATCTTTGGTTGGACAGGGAATGGACTCGAGAATCTCTCGAGTAACTCGGCGATTAGCTCGGGTGATTCAGTAAATTACTCGAAGTGAATTTAGGTTGTCTCGGTAGATAGTTTTTTTTTCTCAAATGAACAGTGCCAGGCAAACTCGAGATTTACTCGAGTAACTTTTCGTTCTGGCCCGGGGAAAAACAAGTTTTTCTCAAAGCAGGTATGGGGGGAAAACTCGGGAAACTTGTTTACAGTGAACAGTGTTTAGTTTTTCCCAGTTTTAAATTTTGTGGTTTTAAATTTAAACCAATATCGACTGAGTTTGATTTAAGTGTTTAAATTCCGATTTTTGAAATAAAAGAAAAGTTTAAATTTTAAATACTTTTTAATAAATTTAAATATTTGAAATTAAGGTGGTTTGATTAAAAGCACTTATAACTAAGATTGTTTTATAATTGTAATTTATAGTTTTCTTTTGGCTCGAAGTTAAGCTCGGGGAGAGAGGCATTTGGCTCGGGTAAGTACTCGAGTAAGTCTCGGGTAGAAATTTGTTTCAAGTCCAAACCAGATTTGTCTCTGTAAATTTAAACTGAGTTTTAAATTTTTGACTTAAGGGTTAAAATGAATTCTTAAATCCAAGTAAATTACTTAATGAAATTAATTAAAGGGTTAATTTATTAATGTGATTAATTAGTTATAATTACACAATTAATTCATCTTAATTGTAGATGATTGATTATTATCGAATGCTTTGTGATATAAATTGCTTGGTATTGCGCTATTATATCTGTGATGAATATACTGTTATATGAATATGAAACCCTTGACCCGTAAACGATATTTGAATTTCGATGCGGCAGGGAGTCGGATTCCAGTTGGTTATCCGAAACCCACATCGAATTGAAATAATGAATCTTTGTGACTGATAAATTTATTTTATCTATGAATTTGTGAATGAAGATAAGCGTTATCGATTATACCGCTTATCGTTATATCTGTGATGATTGATGTTGTGCACTTGTGTGTAAAACCCTTGGACTACACTTTTACACACACAAATATGGATTTCACGTGGAAATCGGTTAAGTCGCAGATAATTTAAATTTGATGTTTTTGAAATTGAAATTTTAATTTCAATTGATTTTGAAATTGGAAATTTGGGGTTTAAAGTGAAAAGCTTTGGAAATGGGATTTCAAAGATAAAAGTTATTTCGAATAACTTAATCGAGTTTCGAAAATTTAAATAATTTGATTTAAATTTGAATTCAAGTTTGAAATTGAATTCTATGATTTGAAACTAATGATTAAAAATGCTGTACAAATTATATATGGGTTAAACCATTTTAAAAGTATTGATTTGGGAATTTGAATTTAATTCAAGGGTTTTAACCCGTGTAAATATAACTGGATTTTTCTGAAACGAAACTATTTGTTTCAAATAGTAAAAGCTTTCACAAAAGTAAAGGATTTCCAAATTGTGTTGAACGGTTTCAAGTTTGAAATAGAATTGAAATGTTTTGAAATTTATGAAATGAGTCTTTGATTCAAAGACCGAACGAGTTAATCTAACTTGAAATAAAATTGTTTTGAAAGGCTATGAATGAATCTTTGGAAACGAGTTTTGAAAGCTATAAGTTAAATCGTGGTTTAAAGATTTAACGAGTTAATCCAAGTGAAATGAAAATTGTTTTGAAATCTATGAATGAATCTTTATGAACGGGGTAAACTTTGTGAATTGAATCTTTTGTTTAAAAGATTAAAAGTGTGGAAATTGTTTAAACCATCGAAGGTTTTTGAAATAAATCTTTTTGTTTAAAAGATTGGAAATGGTAATTTGTTTTACCATTCGAATGAAAAGTTTTAAGCTTTAAGCTGTGATTTAACTGAGACCCCAGTATCCATATGATTTTTAATTGCGCTCGTTATTCGGTTTAGCCGGGAGAGGACCTTTGTGTCATATAACCCATTCCGAATAGTGATACGACGATATGGATAGCATTTGAAGACCGGTGGTGAAGACCGGGTATTTGCGAGAGCGATATGATGACCTATCGATTTTCTCTGCATCATGGCTCCGGTATAGAGATTCCCTAAGTGATGGGAAGTCCGATCGAGATTGTGAATACCCGGAATTGCAAGGGCTTCTTCGGAAGTGCCTTCGGTTCTGTTCGAACCCGGAACAGACTTGTATGGATGTGTGTCTGACGTTACACTTTGAGATGTAAAGCTGGTTTCTATCAAATACATTTCTGTTGGTGGCGGAGAATTTATTCTCTTAGCTTAACACCCTTCTCTGAGACGTACGAGCTCAGAGGTTATGTAGTTGATGGTTACTAGTGATACATTCCCAATTTGGTAATGTGGCATACAAAGTGCTGCTGATCATTTGTTGATCGAAGCGTGGCTTTGTGAAAAAGCGTGGCTTTGTGGACGAGACTTCGTCGAGCCTCACAACCCGGTAATGGTCAAAACAGGAATGTTGCGACAAAGGTTTGTAGGGGTAGCGCCCCTAGGGTATGTCATTTCCTTCTGGATGAAGGGTGGTATCATGGTATGGAGCCCAGATACTTACTCATGTGGATACACTTTATTATTATGTGTGATGTTGGTTATCGAGCGCTCGGATAAAGGTCGGTAACGACCGGGGGATGACATAGCTCGTGTGTTAGTTACCTAGTTACAACTGTACAGCGTGAGGTAGCGTCAGTGTGTTAGTTACCTAGTTACAGCTGTACAGCGTGAGGTAGCGTCGGCCTTTTGTTTGCAGAGATCCGGTTAGGATCCGGGGCGTCTTTCCAGAGGCGTTTCTATTTCGGTAAGGAAGTTCCTTAGCCTGATCATTTGTTGGAAATCCAAATAAACAATACGAACCCAGTACGGTTTTAGTTGTATTACCTGCTATGGAATGTGACGGTAACCTGCTATTGAACGTAGTAGCTATAGTAGGCATACAACAATGGTTGTATGCTGGCTAAGATTAATATTATATTTTCGAAATGTTTTCGACACTATGCACTAATGATAATAATATCGAATGATTTGTCATAGTAAGCATTTTTGACTATCATAAGAAGAAATCTCCTCCAATTCTGCGATTGCATTGTGTGTGTGGTGGGAGGTCTTATGGTAGTTTCATTTTCGAAAAGCATTGCGGGTTTCAATGTTAAAAGCCTTTTGTGTTTGTTTAAAGATAAACTGTTTTTGTTGCTCACACCAGTCCCATGACTGATCCGGAGTTTATTGTTTCCTTCCTAAACTCTGGGTGCCCACCATTTTCCACACGGGCAGTCTAGAGTTAGGTTTATCAGATATTCAGGTTTAGTAGATTATCTGGAGCTGGTTCAGTTCTTGGAGTTCATGGACTGACGTTGCTTATCTTGGAGCATTTTATTGGAGATATTCTATCCGCTGCTGATGATATCATTTTCTTTCCGCTGCTATTTCTTGTATCATATCTCTGATGTATATTGATATCTGTTGTATCATTCTGTTGTATCAGATTTTGTATCTGTTATTTTATCAATGTTATGTAATTGATATATTCTTTTTCCGCTGTGTTGTTTACTTAATGGTGTTATAAGCTCCGGCGACTCGGATTTGAACGGTCGAATCTACGGCATTCGAGTATGATGTAAAGTATGGATGTCGATTTTCGAACGCGAAAATCCGTATCGTTACATTTGGTATCAGAGCTAAGGTTGAACTTTAGCTCAGGAGTATAACACGTTAAGTAGCTCATTAGAGATAGAGTGAAGTAAACTCTAGAATGAGTATTCCTCAGATATCCGTTCGAACGCCTCAGTAAATTTTCTTGCTATTCACTGATAGTGAGTATGAGTGCAAGAAGAGGATGAGATAGGGGACAGGAGAATACGACTATAAATTGTCAATATCCTGTAGCAACAAGGAAACAATCTTTTCTCTATCAATCTCTTTTGTTCAGCATCTTCTTCTCAATTCATCGATAATTTCTGGTAGATCCGGGAAGGAGATTCGATATCAATATGGGACATAAACTCCAAATAGGCCAAAACTGTTTGTTTGGATGAATTGGTTGCTTTGTTTGTTATGGTTGATAGCTATAATTTAGTTTCTAAACTGAAAGTTTTGAAATTGTATCCATATATCTATCTATATTTTTTTTTGGGTCCGGATATGTTCTACGGATGGTTAGTTATCCTTTCGAACTAACCGATGCCACTGTATATTTCGTAGATCTGGATAACCCGAGTATTTTGTGAAGTGTCAGACAGATTCGTTCTTGTATCTGTTATTGATATTCTAATTTGGTAAGCCAAATGCAGAACAGATGTTCAGTTGATGAAATATTCTTCATCTATCTTTGTATCTCCTTGGTAATTTCGAGGACGAAATTCTTTTAAGGGGGGAAGTCTGTAACGACCCCGAATTTTAATTAAATTTAAATTGATAATTTATTGAATTTTTGAATTAAAATTGTAAAATAAATCGATAAGTGATGCGAGTTTCCCCGAATTCAAGTATATTTTGTATAAATCATTTAAATTTAATAAAATATTGTGAATAAATATATCTTTGATTTGAATTTAAAATGTAAGTAAATGGTTTAAGAAATGAAAATATATAGGATGTTAAAATATAAAGTAAAGATATATATCTTAATCCCATGTTAATAAATCAATACAAAATAATATAAATAGTAATAGACTACAAAATAATAAAAGAAAAATAAAATAAAGTAAAAGATAGAAGTTTACTCATATTATAAAATAAAAACTACTTGTCAATAATAAATCTAAGTGTAAAGTATAAAATAAAATATTATATGTATGATTAATTATGGATGTATGTAGGAAAGAGAAAAGAAAACATTTAAATACAAAGCAAGCAAACAAATGAAGACAACATCACTTTAGCCATAAAATCTCATCTCAGCCGAAGTCAACAAGTATGAACAAATACAAAGTAAAATTATATAGCTTGTAAAATAAGCCAGGCATGTAGAAAAGAAAAATAGGATAAGTATGAAAATGGAAGTATCATGGTACAAAGCATTTAATGCTAGTCATGCAAACATCTCCTCTAGCTCACAATATGTATTCTCAGCCTCCAGATTTTACAAAAATCTCTGAACAAAGCTTGTACCACGCAAATAAACTATCCTGTAAACTGTTTCCATATATCCATCCTCATTCACATTCGATCAGTTCAAGGCTAAGAAAAATTTGAAGTGAGTATCATTTATAATTTAAACAAAAGAAATTCAACTTTAAAACATCAATAAACAAGGCAAACCAGAGATCAAACGCAAGTGATCAAGTTTTGAATCTGGAAAATCAAAACAACATGCCCTGTTCTTCTTTGTTCTTTCAGGAATCAAGTGAGCAACTCTTCTTATTTACCTGTGAGTAACACCTTATTTAAAATTATCACCTAAGTTAGTCTAGCCTATATTTCTCTGTGATGATATGTTACCTTGTGTATATGTGATTGTATAACTCATGTGCATCTGTTTTGTGAATACCTGTATCTGGGTTCATGATTTTGGAAAATATGGAAACCCACCTCCATCTCATGATTTAACACTTATTTGTATTTAAGTTGTGAAATAAAACTGTTGGTTAGTTGTAGTTTAAGTATTTAAAGTATGTTAAAGATTAAACAAACTGTAAATTTCTCTGGTAACTTAAGAAAACTGATCTCATCTTTATATGTGTTTAAATCAAACTTCTGATTTTAAAGATTTAAGAATATAAATTGAAACTACATTCAAATTTATGATTTTTAAAACAAGAACTACAATTTTTAAACAAAGGAGTGAAGAGCAGTTTTACTTCTCTGTTTTGAACGTTTTGGGTCGCCATGGTCGATGTAGTTGACCGGAAATATTGAGTCTTGGTCGAGAGGTAGAGGAGCGACCAGGGATGTTGGGAAAAATGGAGTCGAGGTCGCCAGATCAACGTGGAGCAGTTGGCAATGTTTTCTTGCCTGTAAACCTAGTTTTTAAGTGCCATAGTTAATTGTCTCGTTTGAAGCCATGGAGTGATCGAGTGTGACGAGCTTTGGGGGTCGTGTACAGGGAAGGTAGGCGAGGCTTTGGCAGGAGTGCGGTGGTCTCTGGTGATCGGAGGTAGGAGCAGCGGCGAAGTTTACAGGTGGAGATTGTTTTCTGGTTTTGGGTTCCAGGTGTTCATTCGAACTCGATTTCGATTTAATGCCTGAGATGCTGAACGGAGGGCCGGAATAAGGTGCCGAGTGGATCGCCGATGTGTGGTGATGGACGTGGTCGATCGGAGGTGATGAACGGAACTGTGCATGTGCACAGTCGAGAGGGGATGGATGTGTATATCTTTGGTTGGACAGGGAATGGACTCGAGAATCTCTCGAGTAACTCGGCGATTAGCTCGGGTGATTCAATAAATTACTCGAAGTGAATTTAGGTTGTCTCGGTAGATAGTTTTTTTTTCTCAAATGAACAGTGCCAGGCAAACTCGAGATTTACTTGAGTAACTTTTCGTTCTGGCCCGGGGAAAAACAAGTTTTTCTCGAAGCAGGTATGGGGGGAAAACTCGGGAAACTTGTTTACAGTGAACAGTGTTTAGTTTTTCCCAGTTTTAAATTTTGTGGTTTTAAATTTAAACCAATATCGACTGAGTTTGATTTAAGTGTTTAAATTCCGATTTTTGAAATAAAAGAAAAGTTTAAATTTTAAATACTTTTTAATAAATTTAAATATTTGAAATTAAGGTGGTTTGATTAAAAGCACTTATAACTAAGATTGTTTTATAATTGTAATTTATAGTTTTTTTTTGGCTCGAAGTTAAGCTCGGGGAGAGAGGCATTTGGCTCGGGTAAGTACTCGAGTAAGTCTCGGGTAGAAATTTGTTTCAAGTCCAAACCAGATTTGTCTCTGTAAATTTAAACTGAGTTTTAAATTTTTGACTTAAGGGTTAAAATGAATTCTTAAATCCAAGTAAATTACTTAATGAAATTAATTAAAGGGTTAATTTATTAATGTGATTAATTAGTTATAATTACACAATTAATTCATCTTAATTGTAGATGATTGATTATTATCGAATGCTTTGTGATATAAATTGCTTGGTATTGCGCTATTATATCTGTGATGAATATACTGTTATATGAATATGAAACCCTTGACCCGTAAACGATATTTGAATTTCGATGCGGCAGGGAGTCGGATTCCAGTTGGTTATCCGAAACCCACATCGAATTGAAATAATGAATCTTTGTGACTGATAAATTTATTTTATCTATGAATCTGTGAATGAAGATAAGCGTTATCGATTATACCGCTTATCGTTATATCTGTGATGATTGATGTTGTGCACTTGTGTGTAAAACCCTTGGACTACACTTTTACACACACAAATATGGATTTCACGTGGAAATCGGTTAAGTCGCAGATAATTTAAATTTGATGTTTTTGAAATTGAAATTTTAATTTCAATTGATTTTGAAATTGGAAATTTGGGGTTAAAAGTGAAAAGCTTTGGAAATGGGATTTCAAAGATAAAAGTTATTTCGAATAACTTAATCGAGTTTCGAAAATTTAAATAATTTGATTTAAATTTGAATTCAAGTTTGAAATTGAATTCTATGATTTGAAACTAAGGATTAAAAATGCTGTACAAATTATATATGGGTTAAACCATTTTAAAAGTATTGATTTGGGAATTTGAATTTAATTCAAGGGTTTTAACCCGTGTAAATATAACTGGATTTTTCTGAAACGAAACTATTTGTTTCAAATAGTAAAAGCTTTCACAAAAGTAAAGGATTTCCAAATTGTGTTGAACGGTTTCAAGTTTGAAATAGAATTGAAATGTTTTGAAATTTATGAAATGAGTCTTTGATTCAAAGACCGAACGAGTTAATCTAACTTGAAATAAAATTGTTTTGAAAGGCTATGAATGAATCTTTGGAAACGAGTTTTGAAAGCTATAAGTTAAATCTTGGTTTAAAGATTTAACGAGTTAATCCAAGTGAAATGGAAATTGTTTTGAAATCTATGAATGAATCTTTATGAACGGGGTAAACTTTGTGAATTGAATCTTTTGTTTAAAAGATTAAAAGTGTGGAAATTGTTTAAACCATCGAAGGTTTTTGAAATAAATCTTTTTGTTTAAAAGATTGGAAATGGTAATTTGTTTTACCATTCGAATGAAAAGTTTTAAGCTTTAAGCTGTGATTTAACTGAGACCCCAGTATCCATATGATTTTTAATTGCGCTCGTTATTCGGTTTAGCCGGGAGAGGACCTTTGTGTCATATAACCCATTCCGAATAGTGATACGACGATATGGATAGCATTTGAAGACCGGTGGTGAAGACCGGGTATTTGCGAGAGCGATATGATGACCTATCGATTTTCTCTGCATCATGGCTCCGGTATAGAGATTCCCTAAGTGATGGGAAGTCCGATCGAGATTGTGAATACCCGGAATTGCAAGGGCTTCTTCGGAAGTGCCTTCGGTTCTGTTCGAACCCGGAACAGACTTGTATGGATGTGTGTCTGACGTTACACTTTGAGATGTAAAGCTGGTTTCTATCAAATACATTTCTGTTGGTGGCGGAGAATTTATTCTCTTAGCTTAACACCCTTCGTTGAGACGTACGAGCTCAGAGGTTATGTAGTTGATGGTTACTAGTGATACATTCCCAATTTGGTAATGGGGCATACAAAGTGCTGCTGATCATTTGTTGATCGAAGCGTGGCTTTGTGAAAAAGCGTGGCTTTGTGGACGAGACTTCGTCGAGCCTCACAACCCGGTAATGGTCAAAATAGGAATGTTGCGACAAAGGTTTGTAGGGGTAGCGCCCCTAGGGTATGTCATTTCCTTCTGGATGAAGGGTGGTATCATGGTATGGAGCCCAGATACTTACTCATGTGGATACACTTTATTTATTATGTGTGATGTTGGTTATCGAGCGCTCGGATAAAGGTCGGTAACGACCGGGGGATGACATAGCTCGTGTGTTAGTTACCTAGTTACAGCTGTACAGCGTGAGGTAGCGTCAGTGTGTTAGTTACCTAGTTACAGCTGTACAGCGTGAGGTAGCGTCGGCCTTTTGTTTGCAGAGATCCGGTTAGGATCCGGGGCGTCTTTCCAGAGGCGTTTCTATTTCGATAAGGAAGTTCCTTAGCCTGATCATTTGTTGGAAATCCAAATAAACAATACGAACCCAGTACGGTTTTAGTTGTATTACCTGCTATGGAATGTGACGGTAACCTGCTATTGAACGTAGTAGCTATAGTAGGCATACAACAATGGTTGTATGCTGGCTAAGATTAATATTATATTTTTGAAATGTTTTCGACACTATGCACTAATGATAATAATATCGAATGATTTTGCGTAGTAAGCATTTTTGACTATCATAAGAAGAAATCTTCTCCAATTCTGCGATTGCATTGTGTGTGTGGTGGGAGGTCTTATGGTAGTTTCATTTTCGAAAAGCATTGCGGGTTTCAATGTTAAAAGCCTTTTGTGTTTGTTTAAAGATAAACTGTTTTTGTTGCTCACACCAGTCCCATGACTGATCCGGAGTTTATTGTTTCCTTCCTAAACTCTGGGTGCCCACCATTTTCCACACGGGCAGTCTAGAGTTAGGTTTATCAGATATTCAGGTTTAGTAGATTATCTGGAGCTGGTTCAGTTCTTGGAGTTCATGGACTGACGTTGCTTATCTTGGAGCATTTTATTGGAGATATTCTATCCGCTGCTGATGATATCATTTTCTTTCCGCTGCTATTTCTTGTATCATATCTCTGATGTATATTGATATCTGTTGTATCATTCTGTTGTATCAGATTTTGTATCTGTTATTTTATCAATGTTATGAAATTGATATATTCTTTTTCCGCTGTGTTGTTTACTTAATGGTGTTATAAGCTCCGGCGACTCGGATTTGAACGGTCGAATCTACGGCATTCGAGTACGATGTAAAGTATGGATGTCGATTTTCGAACGCGAAAATCCGTATCGTTACATGGATGGTATTTGTTAACAAGATTTCTTGTCAACACCTCAAAATAATGTTAAGAAGGATGGATTTCTTCTTTGAAGAACAAAGGTCATGACACCTTTAAGGACTGCCTTTCAATCTAACCTTATTGGTTGGTAAATCCTGTAGCAGACCTTCCAACACCGTCGAAAGGTTTAGAACCTGGGCTAAGTGTCCCTTCGGCTTTGTTGAGCTTGCTTGAAGTCTTTCATGAAGGCTTTCGCTTCTGATTAGGTTAAGTTTCCTTTGATGAAAAGGTAGTGGCTTTCGACCTTGTCGAAAGGTTTGATCACTTATATTTAGTAGATTCCAACCTTATTGAAGGGTTTAAATAGTAGAGTCAATGGTTTCAGAAGGTTTAGGTGAATGCTGGGCCAATTGAGTTGACCACCTTGTCGAGGGGTTTAAGCTGTTAAGTTGAAGGTTTCGAGGGATTGTAGTAGTTATTTGTAACAGAAGTGTTGTCGACCTTGTCGACAAGAACCTTTCGATGAGGTTGAACCTGAAAAATAGGAGTTAAGCCAACAAAGGTTTAAACAAACAGTAAAGTAATTAACCAAGCTTAAGACTTTTTTCTATATCCAATAAAGAGCTTCCTTTTATTAAATTTCCCAAATCAATTCCCGATTAGGGTTACAATGCTTTTATTAAGAAGTTGCAAGATTAGAATAAGATAAATCAGATCCCTAAAACTGGACCCCTTAGGTCTTATTTATAGATGTAGGTGGCCCTCCTTTCGACTTCATGCTCTCAACTTGGTTGGAAGGTATCCTTTTTATATGTCGCCTTAAACCCTTCGTCTTCATCGAACGGTTTGCTTTTTCTTCTTCTATTATGAACCTTTCGCCTTTGTCGGAAGGTTTGTTACACTTATGCCTCCATGATCCTTTCTCCTTTATCGAAGGGTTTGGCTTCTTTATATTGTCATGAACCTTTCGACCCTGTCGGAAGGTTGCTCCTCTTCAATGATGTCGAGAGGTTGTCTTTCATTCTTTGTTGACTTGTGAGTGCTACTTTCTTCATAAACTTTTCGACATTGTCGAAAGGTATCTTGGATGTGTTCTAACCTGTTCGAAAGGCTTGTTATGCTTTCAAAAAGGTCACCATGGATTTGCACCCACTTGCTTTCACTTCTCCATCTTCTTCGAAAGGTAAGAACTCCTTGAACAGAACCTTTCGACTTATTCAAAAGGTTTGAAATTATTAGATTCTGATGGTTGCATCCTTTTGACTCTTTCGAAAGGTTTGGTTTGAGTTTCTTCTCCTTTGTCTTTATTGAAAGACCTCTCGACCTAGTCGAAAGGTGAATTTTTGGAGTATTATCCTCCATATGGACTTTGAAAGATAGCCTTTGACTTCGCCGAAAGCTTCTTATCAGAAGGTACGATTAACCAGAACATCTTGATGCTTTCTGATCTTTCCCTATGCTCTTGTGATCCTTCTTTCATACCTTTATTCCTGTGAATATTTTATGAATAACATTTAGCCCTTCCTGTATGAAAGAAGCTTTTGTTCTTTAGGAAAAAAACTCCAACGGACTTCCTGCAAAATAGATAATAACCTCTATTAAGGTTGTAACTTTTTTATGAGACCTTAATGAGCAATCTTAAATTTATGAAGCTAATATTTAAGATGACATTAAGGTGATATTTTTCAAATAAGTTGCTCTATAATGACCATAACTAAACTTCCTTAAGATTGTGGAATAATATCACCTGATTTGCAAATGGCGGTTCAAATAAATGAACCTTTATAGAAAGCTTATCGTATACTCTTGATTTTTCTTTCTCGAGTTAGACCTTTTCAACCCATGGAAATCAATTTCATGCTATCTGGGATTTTTCCTTGTTCCTCTAAGTTTCTTTTATTTTCAACCTTAAACCATCGATTAGTAATTCTCGTTTAGTGAAAGAGTGAAAAGTAGTTTTGTAATGATTCCATTAGGTGTCATGAAGATCTCGTATTGAAATCAAAATTTCAATTTAATGGAAAATTCACAAATCACCATAAAATTCAATAGCAAAATATTAAATTTATAAAGTTAGAAATTTAGTAAATATCTCATAAGGAAATCGAAGATGTGAAATTCATAAATTATCATCGAAATCCACAAGGAAATTTTAAAGTCCATGAAATTGGTCAAATGACAAAAGATCATTCAAAATTCAATGAGAAAATCAAGCATAGAAAATCCACAAATCATCAGGGAGACCCACAAAGAAATTTTAGAATTCATTCGATAAGAAATCCAAATAGTGATCATTAAAAACCTCAGTAAGGACAATAGAAATATTAAGATCACGAATCATGATGAAAATGATTAAGGAAACAAAAGGTTTTTAAAATCAAGGACTTGAAAATCCAATAAAATGGTCGGGAATAGGAAAATCATAAATTCTAATCAAAATCTAAAGGAAAGCGTGAGTCTCAACAAATTAGAAATCAAGCAGAAAACCATCCAAATTCTGCCATGGAGGTGTAGAGAACCAAATTCATGAATTATTATAAAGACCAGCAAGGAAATTCGAAATTCACTGTATCAAAAATCCAATAAGAAATTATTCCAAATCCACTAAGAAATAAAAATTCACAAGTCACCATAAAGATTCACAAGGAAATCTCGAAATTCATAAAATCAAAAATCTTGGAAAGGATTATCAAACACCCAATATGGAAATCAGAAATTCATAAATCATCAAGTAATTTCAGAGTTGATAAATTCAAAACCCCAATAAAAATCATCCAAACTTCAATTGGAAAATTAAAAATATAAAATTCATCAAATATAAAAAAAATCAGTATGGAAGCTTAAATTCCATTAAATCAGGGAATTAAAAACTTAAGAATAAAAATGTGAACTAAAACCCATCCATTCTTAATCAAAATCAGAAGATCAATGGAAAATTCATAAATTATCATGGAAAACCAATAAAGGGAGCCAAGTAATCACGAACTCACGAAACAAGCGATCAATAGGAAATCATCATGAAAATTAAATGGGAAAATGTAACACGCAAAATTCGCGAATCATCATAGAAATCTACGGAGAATTCATTAAACCAATAATTTAGTAAGAAATCGTCACAGTGATTTAATAAAGAAATCATGAATACAAAATCAGCAAATCATTGCATAAATTATCATAAGAACTCCACAAATGAGTTGAGAATTTAGGAACTCAATAAACAAACGAATGACGAGAAATCATCATGAAAATCCATGTATGTAAAATTCATAAACCATTTCGAAAGTTAATGAATAAATTGAGAAATCTTGAAATTAGGAATTCAATTATGAAGTCTTTATAGAAATTTTTCAATGAAATCGATAAATCATCATGAAGTCAATGTAGGAGTTTAAGATTGATCAAATCCAAAAATGGAATTTCTAGCAAAAAAACCAAAAGTCCATGAAACCAAGAATTTAATCAAAATTTTTGCCAAGATCTCATCTAACAAATAGATTGCTAAAAATCAATCCAATATTGAAATTAGAGACTTATCTGGTCATAGTAAATTCAATAAATTCAAGTAATAAATTCCTAGACCTATGGGTTAGTAAAGTTTTTGATATATTGGAGTATCGATTCCTCAAATATTGGTAGAGTTTCCTTTGTTCTAAGGGATTATTCTGTTTCTGGGGACTCTGTTACGGCTTACTCAATTCATTCTTGGAGTATGGTTTCTATTATCTTTAGCAGCAACTTGCTATTTATTCCATTCCTTTGGCCATTGTATATATTTTGGCCTTTGATTCCATATTAGGGATTCCTTTTATCCCTTTTCTTATCTCACGTCATCTCTTAGGATGCGGATTCCTCAGTCCCTTGATATAGTAATTATTTCTCAAGCGGTAGATGTTTTAAAATTTGCTAATGAATATCTTGTCTCTTTTGGATATGATTCTAGACTCTTTGTATGCTTTTGACTGTTGTGTTGGACATCTTTGTCCTGTCATCCCTATATGTATCCTTCTTTAGGATTTCAATTTTGTCCCAATTGATAGATAGATTTATTTTTGTAACCCTTTATTCTCTTGGGTTTTAACCTTTGGTCTTGAATTATGAACACCTTTGTTTTCGTTCTTCTATTTGGAGCCCCTACTGGGCTTGGACATCTAAGTCCATTCTTTGATGGGACACTCTTTGAGCTTGGACATCTTAATCCATTCTTTGATGGGCCTTCCCCGGGCCTCCCCTGTCACAAAGGGATATTGTGTTGGCTGAGCTGACCTTCCTCCAGAAGGTGGCTTGTGGGTACTATCTTGACCCACTCCTTAAGAGGTGGTTTTGACGTTAGGGGTTTTGTCTCTCCCTCTAGGAGATGCTATGGAATAGCGTCGTAGGCTTATATCCCTCCCTCTAAGAGGTGCCATGGAATAGCATCGTGGGCTTATGTCCCTCCCTCTAGGAGGCGCTACGGAATAGCATCGTAGGCTTGAATATTTGTATATATTAAAATGGAGTCTCCTTTGAAAGAATTTTATAATTAACCTCTCTTAGTATACTGAGTGGTTTTCTTTTGAAAAATAGTTTGGACTCATGAATCCTTTCAATAAAAGAATTTTTCTCAATATAGTCTTTTGCAAGAACTTTCTTGATGTTCTCATAATAGAGACGTGGATCTCAAATAGGAGAATAGGAGGTCATGATACATGAACCAATAGTCTTTTAGTTGAGAATAGGATTCTCTAGTTTGAGTTCCAATAAACTTTTTTGTGCTTTCAAAATCTTTCTTGAAAACATATGAATAGGCTTATCTACACCCATGATTTCAGTAAACTTTGAAACATTATTATTGCTCAGTTTGAAGACTTTTGGTGTGCATTTATTAATATCTCAAATTAGTTGCATAAATATGCTTTTGGAATAAATAAGTATTTGTTTCTCCCCAGACCATGGGATGACTGAAAATAGTTTTCTTAAGAGCATATAATTTGAGAAATTTCATTTTGAAATTATTTGCTAAAAATACATTTGGTATATATAGGAGTAAATTGGAATTGAGTTTAGCAGGGATTTAACACTTCTTACAGGAATGCCTTGGTTTGTGTTGATTGAACTGTTGATAATTATCTCGTGTCAGGCGTCTGAGTTGTCCCTTTAAGTATTCTGGAGTTTGTCGTGCTCTCAAGTTTCATTGAGTGCTTTGGTTTGATTTTGTTTTTACCCATAATAGCACTCAAATTTTAATCAGTACTTGATCAATACAAATTCAAGTATGAATGGAAATAGAAATTGAGTTAAAAAGATATGAAAAGAGAAAGAGAAAGCTCATAGTTGAGATAATGCCATGAGTCCTCATGACTCGATAGAAATTTGCATTTATAATTAGCTTAGTTGCTTTTCTCTCAGCTCGAACAAGATGTCCTTCAGGCTCTTTTGACGAATTCTTGCAAGAACCCTGCCCTAATCATGCCTTGTATTTTCGTTGATAGAACACGACATTCATCAGTTTCATGTCCATTTGCCTTATGGTATTTGCAATAACTTCCTATTTTATTTGGCTCTGGGGCACTCCAAACCTTTTGAGGTGCAATAAAATTCTCATTCCTTTTCATCTTAGTGTATATGTAGGAGAGGGGTTTGCTCAAGACAGCACAATTCATTTTAGAACTCATTTTCTGACCTCTTTTCGGGTTTTCACTTTCCTTTAGCCTCTTGTAAAAGCGCTTGAGATCAGATTTCTCTTCCTTGAATTCTTGGTGGAATTCTCTCTTAGCATGGTGCATCTCGTCTAATTAAATAAATTACTCTGCCCAGAGGAAGAAATATCATAGGTCTCTACATCCATTTATATAAAGGTCCTTCCAAAAAGGAGTTAGTTTGATCAAACCCGACCAAACTGCCATGAGTTTTTCCCTATCAATGGTACTTTCTACTCTTAGTGCTTCTGTGCTAAATCTGTTCAAATATTCGCCAAGTAACTCCCCTGGTTTCTGTCTGATGGTTTCTAGCAAGCTAAAGTCCATAGTTATATCTTTGAATATAGCAAATTGAGCCACGAAGTCGCAAGTAAATTGTTCCCAAGGATATATGGTTTCCATTCGGTAACTCCTATACCATTTAATAGCTGCTCCTTGGAAAGTAATGGGAAAAAGTTTACAACGAACTACCTCTAAACGTTGTATAAGTTCATCCGATTTTTAAAGACAACAAGATGGTCATCTAGATCAGTTGTTCCATTATATTTTAGTGAAGGAATTTGAATGTGTGGAGGAAGATTTGTCGGCATTATTTCTTCGAAAAAGGGGGCCTTTTGCAGGATATCATAATCTTCAGGATCATAAATTTCTTTTCCTCCGAGTGCATTTACCATCATATGGTGTAGACTGTCACTTTGGTTGGTCTCATTTCTATGACTACTCCTGTTGTCTTCTTGGATAAAGCTATTCGATTATTCAAGTGATTTACTCACTCGACTATCTCGGTTTAACTTTTGATTTTCTATCTCATTTGGAGGTTGTACTTCATCCTCTCTCTCCATAATTTTTATTGATTCTCAAGTCGAAACTCTTTCGAAACACTCCTTTACTTCCATCCTTTGTGGCCATTAATTCTGAACCTTGATCACATTGCTTTCCAATTTTGTCAGGGTTGAAGGTTGCCTTACTTCTTTATTTCCTAAGTTAGGATTTAAGCCCATGTGACCTTTAAAGGTTAACCGCGATGTAGCCTCTTTATTTGGATTGTTTTTACTACTCTTAGATTTTATCATATTTCATTTTTAGTCAAGGCTCTTTATGCAATTGATCAGAGATAAAGGTGATAAGATATCATAGGTTCAAGCCCTCCTTCTAGCACCAAAAGTTTGGAAAAATTTCTTGTCAACACCTCAAAATAATGTTAAGAAGGATGGATTTCTTCTTTGAAGAACAAAGGGTGTGATACCTTTAAGGATTGCCTTTCAATCTAACCTTATTGGTTGATAAATCCTATATTAGACCTTCCAACGTCGTCGAAAGGTTTAGAACCTGGGCTAAGTGTCCCTCCGGCTTTGTTGAGCTTGCTTGAATTCTTTCACGAAGTCATTCCCTTTTGATTAGGTAAAGTTTCCTTTGGTGAAAAGGTAGTAGCTTTCGACCTTGTCGAAAGGTTTGATCACTTATATTCAATAGATTCCAACCTTGTCGAAGGGTTTAAACAGTAGAGTCAATGGTTTCAGAAGGTTTAGGTGAACGCTGGGCCAATTGAGTTGACCATCTTGTCGAGGGGTTTAAGTTGTTGAGTTGAAGGATTCGAAGGGTTGTAGTAGTTATTTGTAACAGAAGTGTTTTCGACCTTGTCAAAAGA
This sequence comes from Allium fistulosum, assembly GCA_030737815.1. Classification (NCBI taxonomy): domain Eukaryota; kingdom Viridiplantae; phylum Streptophyta; class Magnoliopsida; order Asparagales; family Amaryllidaceae; genus Allium; species Allium fistulosum. Next base: position 1,281,665,941 of record CM060903.1, on the reverse strand, counting down.
ACCTTTCGATGAGGTTGAACCTGAAAAATAGGAGTTAAGCCAACAAAGGTTTAATCAAAGGTTTAAACAAATAGTAAAGTAATTAACAAAGCTTAATACTTTTGTCTATATCCATTAAAGAGCTTCCTATTATTAAATTTCCCAAATCAATTCACGATTAGGGTTACAATGCTTTTATTAAGAAGTTGCAAGATTAGACTGAGAGAAATCAGATCTCTAAAATTGGACCCCTTGGGTCTTATTTATAGATGCAGGTGGCCCTCCTTTCGACTTCATGCTCTCGACTGGGTCGGAAGGTATCCCTTTTATATGCCGCCTTAAGCCCTTCGTCTTCATTGAAAGGTTTGCTTTTTCTTCTGCTATTATGAACCTTTTGCCTTTGTCGGAAGGTCTGTTACACTTATGCCTCCATGATTCTTCCACCTTTATCGAAGGGTTTGTCTTCTTTATATTATCATGAACCTTTCGACCTTGTCGAAAGGTTGCTTCTCTTCAATGATGTTGAGAGGTTGTCTTTCATTCGTTGTTGACTTGTGAGTGCTGCTTTCTTCATAAACCTTTCGACATTTTCGAAAGATATCTTGGATGTGTTCCAACCGGTTCGAAAGGCTTGCTATGCTTTTGAAAAGGTCACCATGGAGTTGCACCCACTTTCTTTGACTTCTCCATCTTCTTCGAACGGTAAGGACTCCTCGAACAGAACCTTTCGACTTCTTCGAAAGGTTTGAAGTTATTAAATTCTGATGGTTGCATCTTTTCAACTCTTTCGAAAGGGTTGTTTTGAGTTTCTTCTCCTTTGTATTTGTTGAAAGACCTCTCGACCTAGTCAAAGGTGAATTTTTGGAGTATCATCCTGCATATGGACTTTGAAAGATAGCCTTTGACTTCGCCGGAAGCTCCTTGTTAGAAGGTACAATTAACCAGAACATCTTGATGCTTTCTGATCTTTCCCCATGCTCTTGTGATCCTTCTTTCATACCTTTATTCCTGTGAATATTTTATAAATAATAGTATTGAACTTGAAATATTCTTTGTTATAGAAAATGTAACAACCCTGTATTTTACAATTATTTTTAAATTGATATTTTCAGATTTAAAAAAGCTTTATTTATGAAAAAGAATAAATTTTGTTATTTTAAATATAAACTTTGATTTTGATATGGATTAGAATTCAAAATATGACTGAATAGAATAATTTTCCAAAAAGTGAATTTTGGTTAAAATAGTCAAACTTTGACTTTTAAATTTAAATTTTAAATATTTGAAATTATAAATTTTATCTTTTATTATGAAAATAGATTTAATAACATGAATACTGCTTTTTGTTTCGTTGAAAACAGAGTTAAACTACAAAAGATATGTACATTTCAATTTTGAGTATAAATTGTTTATTTTGCAATTTTGTTATTTTAAATTGTATAAATTATATTTTTCTTTGTCATATTTTATTTTAATATGTGTTAATATGTTATTTTATGTATATTTTGTCTTTTAAATATTTATAAAGTGATGTTTGAATTTTTCCAAAGTTCATTGAATTTATTTTCTATTTTTAAAGGTAGTTTCCATTTTTCTACTATTTTCTTCATTTAAATTATATTTAATTAAAATTTATTTATTCATTTTTATGTATGCATTTTTTATATTATGTTTTTATCTTTATTTATAAATATTTTTCATGTACATACAATTTTCCCAAAGTTCATTTCATTTATTTTCAAATTTTCAAGCCTAATTTACATTTTCTTTGTTATTTTCTTAATTTAATTATATTTAATTAATATTTATTTATTTATTTATTTTTGTTTATTTACTATATTTTCGTGTTTTATCTGTATTTATACATATTTTACATGTATTTAAAATTTAAAAAGAAATGGTGGAAATTTGAAAGGTTTGTGACTCTTTATTTGCTTAAGCCTCTTTGTATTCTCACCTTTTCTTTATCAACCATTACCTTTTCATTGTTGCTGCCTTAACTCCATTGCTTCAGCCGTATCTTTTTCCTCATCATTTTCACGAAAATTTAAGCTTCTCAACTCCAAAAAAATCGGCCATCAACCTGAGAAAACGTTTTGGTAAAATTTCTATTTCTTTTTCCATGTTTTCCTTCTTATTTCTTATGTTATTTACATTGCTTTCTTCACCTTCTAGGCTCGGCACCTCTCCAATCCATCAGCTCCACCATCACCTCCTCCATCTACAGCAGCCATTAGCCCCTCCTCTGACCAAAAATTCAGGCCATGAACCTTCACATGAAGCATCACCACAAAAACATTACAAAGCTTTGCCAAACTTCACCAAAACAATGCTAGCCATGCCTATACTCCACTATTACCTTCATAGTTGCCTTTGGCCACTCATTAGCCACCACCACCATCATCTACATCACTTTTGGCTGCCACATGACCGCTGAATAGATCTGAAACCCCCTATGGCTGAGCTCCAATTGACCTAAGCCGAGCCAAAAAGTTAAACAACTTGCCTCTTTTGCATTGTCTTTGGTATGCTTCATGTTAGCACCACTACACCTTCATCTCCACTTGTTTTGATGCCATACCTGACCCAAACCTGATCCAAACCCTTGACTTAGACCTGTATTCCACTTAAGGCTGAACCCAAAGAGAGTTGAAAGCAAGTGCAAGTGATTTGGTGACTTGTTGTGCATGTATCTTTTGTGTTGTTTAAAATTGTGTTAAGTGTTTATTCATGTATATTTGCATTGTTTTGTCTCATGTATTCAAGGCAATTAGCTTAGGCTCTCCATTCATTCAAATCAAAAGTCATGCTATATCGTGCTTTTTGTGCTTTCTGGAATCTATTCTGTGTGTTTGATCGCTAATCTCCAGCTTTAACAGGTGAGTTATTCTCACCAGACAATATGTACCTATATAACTGATAAACCGACACCATTTGAATCTGTAATGTATATCATCATGTTATATATGTTTATATTATTATCATATGATTTTCACACCTGTTATTACACTTATTATATCATATGTTACTGTTATTTCATGCTATTCTGTTATTTATATCTGTTTATCACACTGCAAGTTCCCTGTAGATTAGAATCACTATGGGTTGAAATGATACATACCCGAACGGACTTTAGAATAGGGAAAAATCGTTATGGGCTGAAATGATAGGCCTGAATGGTTTTTATTTATTTTATTTAACTTGGGACTGCGGGTTTGAAATGATAGAACCCAGATTTTTCTTTTTAAACTGCGGATTGAAATGATACATATCCGTATCACTTGACCTAGGCTAGAAAACTATATACAGGCCCGTGGTTATTTTATAAAGTGTTTTGGATATTTTTAAGTATTTTAAAAATATAAATTTAGGAAATTTGATTTAAAATGATTTTGAAATATTTTGAATTAAAGAAATTATGATTTTTCTATGTGTTAAAAAATGAAATTAATGAATGGTTTAACTGGATTTTTGAAATATAATTTAAGTGGAAATTTGGAATTTTGGTTAAAAATGATATTTAAGTTATATAAATAAAATGGATATTAAATTTTATTTGGAAATGGTAAATATGATAATTTGATTAAATCTGAATTTAAGTGATTTATTAAAGTATTATTGATTTTTCTATGAATTTAAGTGGTTAAATAAATGAATGTTTAAAAGTGATCTTTTAAAATATAACTTGACTAGGAAATGTGAAATTTGGTTTTAATTAAAGGTTTAAGTTAATTAAATAAAACTGGAAATTTAGTTAAATTTGTGAAATGGTAATTAAGCTCTAAATTTAATTTGACAGCATTTTTGAAATGTATGTAAAAGATATTGCAGCATTTTGTAATTGCTGTAGTTGTTTAAATGAACTAAAGAGTTAATTTGGAATAAAGGCTATTATAGCACTTTGTAAGTGCTATAGTGGTTAAACTTAACATTTAAGTTTATTTTAATTTTAATGGAAATATATTACAGCATTTAAGTGCTGTCGTTTTGTTAAATGAACTATTTTAAACTATAAATTTACATAGCATTTTGTAAGTGCTACGAAAACTATATTTTGTTGTTTTAATAAATTTTAATGAAAAATAATCTTTGGAAAATGATATAATTTTGGAAATAAAATGTTAAAAATGCTAAAGATAATGAAGAGACATTTAAATGGTTTTAAATGGAAGAATTTGATTTTTATGTGAGTTTAAAATGGTATTTAAATTTAATAAAAAGAATGGATTCAAATGGTATTTAAATGAAATATAAATGAATGATGTTTTGAATAATATTTTGATATTTTGAAATGTATATATATGATTTTGAATTTATGAAATGTGGGATATTTAAGCTTTGAAATATACTAAAGATTGAATATTGTATTTTGTGAATTAAACCTATATTTGAAATTTATAAGATTTGAAATGGTTTGTTAGTAAACAGAATTTGAGTCGAAAATGATGGTTTGAAATAAAAATAAAAATTTGGAATTTGGGTTTAATTTAATAAATTTGTAAATTTGTAGAATTAAAAGATGATTTAAAATATATGTTTTCGAAATGTTGTGATTTTTAAAGTATAATGATTTCAAATGTTTTAGTTTCAAAAGAATTATAACTTTGAAAGTATAGACTATTTGAAAGGTGAATATATGTTTGAAATGGAAATGATATTGTTTTGAAATGGGTATAGTTTTGAAATAAAAATGATTTTTGATTTCGAAGTATAACTATCAAAGATATGATATTTTGATATTGAGATGATTTGAAATTTAAGTTTTGGAAGATATGATATTTTGATATATTGAAATGATTTGAAAAGAAGTTTGAAAGGATACGATATTTTGGAATATTGAAATGATTTGGAAATGATAAATCTTTATTTTGATAAAGATATGGTTTGAAATGATATTTTATTTTGAAGTAAAGTATTGTTTTTAAAAGTTATAACCACGGGTTATAATAACGATTGGTTGGCAAAGAGACCGGGATCGGATATGGACATACTCTCTGTCGATACCGAAAACCACTTTGACAACCGTGTACGCGGTGGAGATTCCAGAATGAAGTAGGATGGTGGCGACGATCCTAAGGTATATACGTGGACCTAACTCCCATGAGTTGGCATAAGGTGGCTAAAACAGGAGCGATTGACGGACCAATGAGGTAGCACCTCTGATCGGACACACTTCTTCGATACCATTCTATTACTTGTGATTGATTTGGTGGCCACCCTTGATTGGGAGTGTTGTTCGAGGTGGGCGGTAGTGGCTGCTATGCGTCACCACTAGTCCGGATGCGTAATTGGTATATCTACCCTGGCATTGCCTAGTTGTGCCGTGTCACCTACCATATCGAGCTTTACTACGATTATGATTTTAAGATCCGACCGCGTTAAGGTTCTCCATCCCCTTAGCGCTATTTTCTATATGATTATACTTTACTAATTAGACACTACTGTATATAGCGTATATTACTACATAGTAAATAGTATAACGGATCCTTAAAGAATGGGCGATCCCAAGCATTCTTTAAGTTACTTGTACCTTTATTATAGTTCACTTGAGTTGGTTTATATTATATAAGTATATATTGTCCTGACTCGAGTGTTTTGTGTTTTGCTTTACGCTCGGGTCAGCCTGAGTATTCACAGATTTGGATTTCCACCTTCTGGAGATTTGAATCGCTGGAGATTATCTGCTAGTCTTGTTCTATCTACTTCAGTTATGTTGCTCTGTTCAGCTTGTACTTGGTTATCTTATTTATACTTCTGTTGTACTCTATTTCTTCTATTGTATCTTATGTACTCTGATATATTTATATAGTAGCTTCATGAACTACTATTTCTTTTACTTCCGCTGCATTATTTTACTCTGTGTCTGTGATCTGTGATTATATTTATTTACTGCATATTCTGAGATTTGCCAAATTTTATTTACAACGCGGTATTTTGAGCAATTCAATTCCGGCATGAGTGTCTACCTATACACTTATAATGGATGTGAATGGTTGAAAATATCGGGTCGTTACAGAAAATTTCCAATATTAGAGGACCAAACAAGGATTTAAGTTAAAACTATTGACTGTAATATATACTATTCATATTTATATCGCCTTCAAATTATTTGTTGTTACCTACACTCATCTGGAAATATTTTAATTTAATTTTGAAATAATTATTCTTTGCTACTTATTATTCCTTTATCATACATTTTTAGACTATAGTCTACAAACTAATAAAAAAGTAATTGATAATTGCATGATGGAATTATAAAAGTAGTTAGGTGGAATTAAATTAAAGGAATTTAGTGGTATGTGGTCAAGGGTTCGTTCACAGCCTTCTTTTCTTCGACTGGAGTCCACATCACGTCCGCCGCATTAGACGCGTCACTATTATGACCCACCGATTTGCCCAGCTGGGGTGTGTGTATGTATATGTATGTGTTTGAGTTTATGTATAGGGAAATTCTATTTTGGACATAATTTCTAAACACAAAGGATGACTCAAGAGATCTTAACCATTAGATCTCCTTAAGAATTCTGCATTCTATATAAGGACAAAAAGGTCCAATGATCTAGATCTATTGTACCACCAATTATATATTTTTATCACAATAGTCGGCCACACACACACACACATATATATTTATGTGTATATGTGTGTGTAATATAAACACTTTATATTTAACTATAGTGATTATATAAATACTTAAATTGTGAATTTAATAATTAAATGGATTTAATAGCATTACTAAACTCCTTTTAATTAATAAATAATAATGGTAAACTCATTTTGTAAATTTGTTTACGTATTTAGATAGAGAAAATTATTTGTTAAAATGTGATCGAAAAATATATTCAATTTTTTTTAAAAATAACTTGTCGATAATCCAAAGAGAAATCGACAAGCTGCCTCCCTAATTACCTGTGACCCTTTTAATCCGTTAGGCTCAGGGGATTAATTTTGTGTGTTGCTAAAAGAACCTAAAAAAATGTCGACTACTACCATTTCTAAAGACTACCATACCTCATCACCATACATGCTATTTCATACCATTAAATAAATAAAATAGGCTATCCTTTCTAAACTTCCCTCCTTCTTCATCATTCTCGATAAAGCAATTTTCCTTACGTCGCAACAATGAGAAAGTTAAGAAGAGTCATTAAGAAAAATCAAGCATCTCAACAAAACACCAATGGTCATTTTTGTATACCACAAAAGGTTGAAAAAGCCCTAAAGTACAAATAAACAATGCAAAATAACATTACAAAACTACAAAATTAATTTAAATCAAATATATCTCATTTTTTTCCTTAGGACATTGATTATTCACGAAGTCGCTCTCTTCCTTAAAAACGTTCTCTTCCTTAATGGGTTAGCAATCAAAACTTAAAAATTTAGTGGATTTTGATAATGTGATTTCGAACTTTGGAGATTTTAGGTAGTTAGAGTTAGAGAGCAATGAAAATGGTGGAGGATAACGAAGGGAGAAAATGATGCGATGAAGTTAGGTATTAGGGTTATTAGACGTGACGAAGAAGAGAATGTGCGCAAGGTATTAAGCTCGATGATTAATGACTGAATGGAGAAATAAAAGTGGTATTAGGAAGAATCTAATTAATTGAGGTTAATTTAAAAAAATTGTGGTATTAATCAACACGTTTCTTGGTGCTTTTAGCAAAACACTTTATTTTTGGCAAACTAAATAGTAGAGGTGATTTGATTCGAACCCGGAGTATCGCATTGAATGCCCTGTTTCGCGGATGCTGCCCTACAGGTATTGTCCCCGACCAACTGAGCTACTAGTCCAGGTCAAAATATATTCATTTTAATCAAGTTTAAGTAAGTCAAAAGTTGTTAGAAGAAGATGAATGAACATATTGTTAAATTTAACATGTCCTAAGTGTTCATAGGAAACTAAATAAAATTTATTAGTGTTAAGAGCGGGATAATGATGGATGAAGAATTATGGTGAGCTTGGGGCCTTGAAATAAGGAAGAGTGTTTTGTGTTGAGTGTTTTAAGGAGGAAAATGGTTTATGGATCTTTCCTTAAAAATACACACCCTCACGAACCTCTTCTCTTCAAACATTTTTCTAATACAAGCCAAAACTCTACACATTGCTATTCTCATCAAAATTTTCTTAAACAAAAATAAGCCAAATCACTTCAAAACTTCTTTAAAACTTCACAAAACCTCCATATAAATATTCTAAGACCTAGAGTATCATTGCTAGTGCCAAAGTCAAGACACTAAAGTCCAAAAATTCTTATCCTAGGTCAAGATGCAAGCAATTAGGGTAGGGAGAGGAGCTTCGGAGCTTGGGTTTTGACATTTTGAAGGGGTAGGAGGAAGGTTCTAGGGTCTATAAGTTTATTATTAGTTTTTCTTGATAAAAAATGATTTAGTCTCGTTTAAAAATGTTTTTAAAAATTGACAAAATATTGTGAATTATATATTGTTGTTTATGTTATTTATACTTCTATATATTGCTAGTTTGGATTTTATTCCAGCTTAGAAGCAGATGGCAACAATAACCATTGTTTTGCACGGAACAAAACGAGGAAGTCGAAGTGTCTTCGTAGCGAATAGGTCGCTATAGAATACCTCGAACTGTATATGAGATTTGTAGGGAGACCCTAAGTGGGTTTCTCACCATTGTTGATTTACTTTTAGATGCATCTTACTTATTTTAATGTTTTGTTGTTGTTGGAAAGGTTAAAGTAGCAAAAATGTTGAATAGTGGAATAATCATGCTTTTATACACCGAAATCGCGTTATTGGACTTTGAAATCTCATCTCTTTAAATCTTGTGTTTGTTGCTCTAGTGCTTGTGTTTGCATATTTGGTTGCGCTTTTGGATTTTTAGAATGTTGTTCAAATTAAGTTTTGATGGCTCGGAAAAGGTTATGGCACCTAACCCCAAAGTGTTTAATAGTTAGAAACCTTTGATCATGGTTTTGCAGTTTGAAAGTCAAGTTTTAAAACAACTTTCAAATGAGCTTTGTTGGCATCAAAATCTCTAAATTTTTGTAAATGCATATTAGACTCATATTATGTTGTTCTAAAAATAAAGTATAGTATTCATACTTTGTAAAAATGTGGAGAAAATTGCAATTTGAAAAGAATAAAGGAATTTCCCTAACTCTTTTTAGCGGCACTTTTGCAGCACTATTTCCAGCTTTTATAAAAATGATTTTAAACTTGATTTTTCTTCATCAATCTTTTAAAGTATCTTTCTAATCTATATTGAAGTGTTTTAAAAAGTGGTTTGGAACTTATATAAATATTTAAAAGAAGAAGTTTTTATTTTGTAAACAAGAAAAGGAAATGTTTTTGAATTTTAATATATAAATTAAACTTGAGATTTTCTTTTTTAAGTAATATTTGAAATGGATGTTTTAAAAACTATATTTCAAGTATTTTTGAGTTTGTTGAAAGTGAGAAAGAAGCATGGATTATAACACATTTTTGTTGTAATAAATGTTTTCCAAGAATTGAGAAAGAATTCATGAATTATAACACTTTTTGTTATAATAAATGATTTGGTTAAGCTATTAAGTAAACTTGTTATTTAGCTTAATAAGTGTTGATATTCTTAAATATTTGAAGGAGTATTGTTTTAAAGATGATAATAAGTTGATTTATAAATGATATTTTATAAATGAAAAGATCTTTAAAAGAATGTTTTAAAAATAAAGTTGAGTGTAACTTGTTTTGGGTTTATAGCAAACAATGTTTTAATGACATCTGTTTTTGACCCTTCTTTTTAGTATACTTAGAAATATAATTAGATCTTTAAAGGAATATTTTAAATAGTTTTTTAAAGTGTTTTACAAATATTTATCATGTGAAAAATCAAGCGCAAGTATGGTTTAAAGTTTAAAAGTTTGATTCGTTTATAGAAAGGATTTAGTCTTATACTTAGTACCAAACGTCGATAAGTTAGATTCATTACTATCTATGAGATTTAAAAACAGGAGTGTCTAGGCAAGGCTAGGAGCAACCAGTACCCTGTCTTACTTGGCTTTGTTTTAAGCGAGGGATAGTACGAGTTGGAAATCAAAGTTTGGTGATAGGGGTAAGAAATTTAATTTTCATAACCGATATCACTTATTTGGAAATGATTTAGGCATATACATAACACTAAACGTTGAGGCATGGAAACTTGTCTCTATGCCGAATGTTAAGAATGTATGTCGAGGCAAGGTCTGAGAGGCAAAAATGTCCTAACTTGTCCAGCTTCATTGTTAACCGATGGATAGTACATGTTTGTAAGCAACGCGTGGTGATAAGTGTATAAGATTTAATTTTCATATACGATCATTTTTGTTATTTTCGGTAGTTGACTTATTAACTATCGACATCCTTTCTTGAGTTTTTTTAATCTAAGAAGATTTGTTACTTATTTGGGGAATTGATATCCTTTATAGGAAATGAATAAAAACAAAGAGCGTGTGGAATCCAAGTTATGTAGGGATGGTCCTATTAGGGTATTTTCACATCTACTCCAGAGTGGTTTTGGTTGTATGCACAAGGTGATGTTAAATACTCGAATACTCAGTAAGGTTGGTGGGGTCCGACTTGGACATGTTTGAGTGCCAACGTAGTTATCAAGTATATTTTATAGAGGTATACTTTCGGTAAATTGGGCGCACCCTCCTATTCATTATAGGAAAAATTCCTTTTTCCTTGTTTTTGATCAAACCTTTGAATCGATTCTTTCTTAATTGCATCGGGAAGTATCTTGCAATCTTTGCGACGTTCAATTATTAATATCCATTCCTTTATGCTTGGATGTTGTTCTTGTGAGGTAGGGCACATTCCGTGTTTAGCGGCGCGATCTCACAGATTATTATATGTTCATCATATTTCTTGAGTTTTTCCATGCTGGTTTTCTAGACAGATACAGGTGTTATTTTATTATAATGCTCCAATTAGACCGAGTTTTGTCCAAGTTTTCGTTGGTGGGACATGAAGCCCATGGAGAAGAGTTGGATGATCGCCTGCCGTAGTGTTTCTAGTTACCGTTGTATTACTATGTATACCTATCAGTAATTATAAGGTCAGGAAGTTATAACTGTTCAGGCTGATGAGGTTTGTTTTAACTCTGATATATCTTATATCTTAAAGTGACAGCTTTTACTATCTTTATAATATTATATGCTGTCATTCCGCTGTGAGATTCTATTTCTATTGTTCCTTTTCTTTTTATTTTACCATAACAATCTGCTTTTTAGCACTTGGATGCTCGACATTCTAATACCGTGGATGTATTAAGTGCCGACCTTCAAGGGCCAGAAAAGCAGGTCGTTACAGAATGGTATTGTAACGTCCCGGATTTTTGACTTCCGAAAATCGACATTAATACGTCCACTGTATCAACTGCCGAGCAATCGAATGCCAGAAAACCGAATTGTTATGGAGAAAAAGAAGAGGTAGAAGAAGAAAGAAAGAAAGAAAGAAGAAAAACATAGAAACAGAGCAATATCAGAATCTCACATTCGCAGCGGAACAACATATAATAGATAAATGAATAATCTTTAAATCAAAGAACTATATCTATTTATACATTACATCATCAGACTCAATATACAACACAACACATCAATGGACAGTTATACAAACTTGTCCTCATACAGAATACACAGCGGAATAAATAGTATCATATACAAATGCTACGCCTCGCCATCTAGCTCGCCACTGAGCTCCACAGCATCTCCTGAATCCAGAATGTCCTGATAACCTGACTCTAAGCTGCCCGTGTGGAAAATGATGGGCACCCAGAGTTTAGGAAGGAAACAATAAACTCCAGGTCAGTCATGGTGACTGGTGTGAGAACTTAAAATAGTTTTTATCTTTAAACAACAACAACAAAGGAAGTGGAAAATATTCGCAATGCTTTTGGAAAATGAAACTACCATAAGACCTCTCGCCACACACATAATGCAAACGCAGAATTGGAGGAGATTTCTTCTTATGATAGTCAAACATGCTTACTACACAAAATCATTCGATATTATTATTATTAGTGCATAGTGCAGAAAACATTTCGAAAGTATAATATTAATCTTAGCCAGCATAGGCATTTCACACTATGCCTACTATAGCTACTATGTTCAATAGAAGGTTACCGCCACATTCCATAGCAGGTTATACAACTAAAACCGTACAAGGTTCGTATTGTTTCTTTAGATTTTCGAGCGCCCGTCACCAACACATCACACAGTAGTAAATATAGTGTGTCCACATGAGTAAGTATCTGGGCTCCAAACCAAGATACTACCCTTTTCCAGAAGGAATGGTCATACCCTAGGGGCGCTACCCCTGAAACCTTGCCGCATCTTTCGTGTTTCGACCATTTCCGCGGTGTGAGGTACAAAGAGGTCTCGTCCACAAAGCTACGCTTTTTCATAAAGCCATGCTTTGATCACAAATGATCAATAAATGATCATCACACAATAACACTCAGCATGCCACATTACCAAATTGGGAGTATATCACTGATAACCTTCAACTACATAACCTCTGAGCTCGTACGTCTCAGAGAAGGGTGTTAAGCTAAGAGAATAAATTCTCCGCCACCAAACAGAAATGTATTTGAAAGAAATCAGTTTTATATCTCAAAATGTAATGTCAGACATGTAACCATACAAGTCTATTCCGGGTTCGAACAGAACCGAAGGCACTTTCGAAGAAGCCCTTGCAATCCGGGTATTCACAATCCCGATCGAACTTCCCATCACAAAGGAAATCTCTATACCGTAGCTAGCGATGCAGAATCAATCGATAGGTCTTCCTATCATTTTCACAAATACCCGATCTTCACCACCAGTCTTCAATACGATCCATATCGTCGTATCACTAATTCGGAATGGGTTATATGACACAAAGGTCTTTTCCCGGCTAACCCGAATAGTGAGCACAATATTTAAAACATACGGATATAGGGATTTCAATTAAGTCACAACTTATTACCCAAATCCTTTCCTTTAAATGGTTTAAACAAACTACCATTTTAAATCTTTAAACAAAAAGATTTACTTCACAAAGTTTACCCAGTTTCACAAAGATTCATTCACAGATTTCCAAATCAATTTCCATTTCAATTTGATTAACCCATTAAATCTTTAAATTAAGATTTAATTTATAGCTTTCAAAACTATTCATAATTCAAGTCATTTATAATATAAAAGATACACCTTTTGAAATCGTCTTTGATTTCAAAATAAAGCTTAATCATCTTCACAAAGGTTAATTCATAGTTTTTCTCAAACTATTTACAATTTCATTTCAACTTGAAATGTTTCAATACAAAATTGGAAATCTTTACTTTATAAAGGCTATTAGTATTTGAAAACAGATAGTTTTCGTTTTGGGAAAAACTTGTTACATTTACACAGGCTAAAGCTATTCAAGTATAAAACTAGAATTTAAATTTAAATTTCCAAAACCATATTTTAAATGGTTAAAAACCCATATAAACACCTTTTATAATTTGTAAAATCCTTTAAACCAAAATCCCAAATTATTGAATTCAATTTCAAAATATTGAATTCAAACTTAAATCAAATGATTTAAATTCCAATTCTATTAAGTTATTTAAAATAACTTTTATTTCTGAAACTCATTTCAAAAACTTTCAATTCCAATTCCAAAACCATTTTGGATTCAAAAACTCAATTTTCCAAAATTCATAAAAATCTGTGACTTAACCGATTTCCACATGAAATCCAAATTTGTGTGTGTATTGTGTAGTCCACGGGTTTAACACAATAGTGCAACAACATTCAACCATCACAGATTCAAATATACAATATATTTGATAAGCGCTATAAACTATAAAGCTTATCTTTCATTCACAGATCACAGATATATATATATATCACAGATAAATAGATCAAATCACAACACAAAACAGGATATATCACAAAGCATCACACATTAAAGATGTCAAACAATTCAATATCCAATATAATCCAACATCCATAAGTAGGATTAATTTAATTATCTGATAAATTTAAAGTTAGACAAATTTCTATAAATAAATTTGACTAGTTATGGTAAATTAATAATCAATTAATTTCAAATTGATTTTCAAATTTATTTCAAAACACGAAATAAATTTCCAAACATTTCCAAAAGATTTATTTTCAATCACCAAAAATCAATTACCAAATGGATTTCTAAATTTATTTCCTTTTTAAAATAAATTCCTTTTTAAGATGATAAATTCCTTTATTTTCCAAACTATTCAAAAATCCAAATTTTAAATAAATTCTTCAATTTATAAATAATATTTCCGAAATCCATTTATTAAGTCTTTTAAAAACCCCTTTTAAATTTATCCAATTATCAAAAATAAATTTTTCGATAAATCTTCAAGTTGAATTTCAAAAATCCAATTTTTAATTATTTTCGGCATCCAATGATACCAAAAATATATTCGGCTAAATTTTAGCCTTCCACAATTTCAATCCACAAATATAATCATACGGCGATTATAAACAATCAACACACAATATTGAAACAAATTCAATTATTTGAGGAATCCAGTTGGATCCCTCCAACCTGTTTCCTTGCATCCACAGATGTTAGCACAATACCAATTCCACTTCAATGTAGAATATCGCGGTATATGGGATTTATAAATATTTTCCACTATTATGCGGCGCAATAGAGTCTCATCCGCTATACAATGCGGGAAATCAACTCCAAATACATATATAATACCAATTCCACTTCACGATGGAATTATCGCGGTATATGTTTTTAATAAATAACCTCCGCTTAATTTATGGCGCATAGGGTCTATTTCAACACAATAACTAGCAACCATCATTCAATTCACACAATCAAGCAATTTTAAATCTAACTATTTAAAATTTAAATCGAAACAATTTCGATTGAGTGAGGAGTTCCCACCTTGAGTTTTGTCGAGCATTTGAAATTTTAAATTAAATCGAATCATTTGATTTAATCCAAAATTTTAGCTTGCTCAAACTGACTCCAGACCTGCGCTGCAGCGTAGATCACATCGCTGCGATCCCGACGCTTCCAAATTCGTCGAAATCTGATATCGTATGACAAAGATATGGCAATTTAAAGTTTAAACGATTTATATACAATTAATTTACAAATTTATTTTAATATTTTATACCCTCAAATAATCTAGGCCGTATGATTTGTTATTGAGAAATCATGGCAGTGACTAACACCTTCTTCCCCAGGTGAATTACGTTCGAACAAAACCCAACTATCACGTTCGATTTCCGATGGCCGCACTTCCTAATGACGACGAGAAGATGATCAGATACCCCCTCATCGAAGCCCAACGTCGACTCCATCACCACCGTTAACCACGTGCAGCTCGGCCCTTCATCTTGCTCGAGAAACGCGATTGAACATCGAATGTTCATCATCATTTTGTCGTTGATCCATCGCATTAAATCCAATCTTAACCGTTGGATTGGAAGATCTCGTCGCCCTTTACAACATTGCAGTTGAACGTTTTTGATAATTGTTGGTGGATTGGAAGATATTGGAGAAGAAACGAGACAAGTTTTCGGCCATTAACAGCAAAAGTGGTGGCCACGAGACTGTCTCTAGGGTTTGGCCCAGAATAAACGTATATATACGTATAAATCTAATTATATTATTATTAAATTCACCAATTCACAAAATTTTCGAATGAACTCCGAATGAGACATGCCGCCAGGCGTTTCTAAGGTTTTACCCACGTTCCGAACACAATGGAACGTGTTTCGGGAGCTAATTCGGTCATATGTGCGAGTTACGGAATTGAATGATCAATTTAAAAATTAAATCGATTAACCCGATTTCGATGCGTTTTGGCTTGTCCCGGACAAACCGTAAGTCCGATTGACACGAAATTTGAAATCTTGCAATAATTTCACATTACGGATCCGATGAAACTAGTTTCGTCCAAATCCGAGACTGTTTGAAAAATGACTATTTTCACTAGTCAATTAAATATTAAAATATTCAACTTTCACAAATTAACTTTTAATTCAATTTTAAAAGTTTACAAACATCATTCTAACTCCAATATGTTTTAATATAACTTAATAAATCATTTTTATACACATTTGATCCAGTTTCCAATTATTTCTGGAATTTCAAATATAAATTATCGATTTAATTAAACAATTAAATCTCCATAATCGAAATAAAATTTATTCGACTTACAAATCTTACTTGTTAATATTTAAAATTAATTAAATATACGAATTTCAAATGACGGAAATTCTGAGTCGTTACAATCTTCCCCCCTTAAAAGAATTTCATCCTCGAAATTGCAAAGTAAGAAAAATGCCCAAATCCATTAACTTTTCAAACAATTCGTTCAAATTAGATTTCAAAATCACTTAAGTGTACAACTTCCCCAAAATCCAATAGTTAAACTCTTTCAAAAACTTTACTAGGTTTTTCAAATCTATACTTAGTTATACTTTTCAAAACAAATTATATCGTTTAACTTTTAACTCCAAATCCAAAATTTAGTTTTCACAAATTTCCAAAATTTCCCGAAAATTTTCTAACGCCTTAAATTTTCAGAAAAATTAAGCATAGCCTCCTTTGCGCGGTTCAATCGTAGTAGGATCACAATAGACATAAATATATATACATCGACCCACACGGTCGAAAAAGCAGAAAAACAGTTCATATTTCATATTTTTATTGCGTAGGCGTACCTTTTTAGCATTTTTAAGCAAAGCAGTTATTTATTTAGCATTTTAGTGGGACCAAATCAGCCGAACGGTATCCCCGGCACCTGTACTTACTCAGTTTAAATACGTAAGTGACATATACATGAAGTTATTAACATTCTACTCTTTTAAACAACTATAACACATGCATATTAAAAGAAATGCATACTAAACAAGGTTTATAAGCAACTTATATAATTTCGACATCACTTGTAATTGTTTACAACCAATTCATATACAACGACATTCATTTATTCATTTTCAATTAGTTTACATTCACTAATTTAAGTTCAAGTTGGTTCACTTTCAATTCAAATTAAATTCAATTACTTTAGCTTTCAATTTCTATCAATTCAATTTCATTAACACTTAATGAATTATACTATATACAATCAACCAACAATCAAATAACAACCAATGTATATTCAACACAACCAAATTATTAAATTTACAATACTTACATTCAATTTGGTTCAACACTTTTAATTCCAATTGGTTTAATATTAAATTGGCTTCCATTCAATTTCCAATTTATTAGCTTTTAATGAATTAACACTTACATTCATTATTCCATATCAATTTACTTACATTCGATTGATTAACATTAGTTCAATTCAATTGCTAATTCATTTAACAAATAAAGTTGAATTTTATTTATATAACTCAAGTTCACATCTATTTAATAAATTCACTTTATTATTTCACTTTGATATCAAAAATCAATTTCATTCAACATCACTTAAGTTATATTCCAATTAAACATCATTTGTTTAACTTAACTTAAATTTCCACTTATGAATCCAATTCAGATTTTGTTTTGCTTAACAAAATTGTTTAACCATTTTAATAATTGGTTTTACTTACATTCACTCATTCTATAAGTTATACAACTTATTCATTTAAACTTTCAAATCATATTATAAGTATAAAACTCATTTCACTTATATTCATCAATTTTTAACTTGGATTTTTAATTTCAAATTTGTTTATCACAACAAAACTTCAATTTCCAATTCACTATGGTAGAAAATCAATCACATAGAAACTCGAAAATGATACTGATGATGCTGCAGTCATCACCCTTATTATTCCCCAGCAACAGTAGTGAATTCAGTGCTTAAATTCTTTTCAAAATTTCCTTTTTATTTATAAATCACATTTATAAATCTTTTTCTCATATAATTTCACTATTTAACTTTACTTATACAAGATTATTTCACATCTGCAAATCATTTTAATTATAATTCCATACTTAATAATTGTTGCTTTTATATAATTATTCAAACAACTTTCATTAACTCATATATATTTTTACATTTTCAACAACCAAACAATTCAATTTTATATACACTTCAATAAATTTTGAAAAATTATTTCCTTTATATACAAAATATAATCAAGGTAAAATTAATTCATTTACCCAATTTAAAATGATACTATGTCGGTTCATCTTGTTTAAGAGTTTAGAAACCCCTATCGATTACAGTTAGCTAGACTGCACCGACCAGAATCTATAAACAATCAACCGATAAGTCAACACAATACAAAACAATTTCATATATATTCACTAACAAATACGTGCTCATATCTATTATTACACTCACACTCATTCTAGAGTACTACTGACTCTATCTCTAATGAGTAATACCCAACAGAGGCATGGTTATCGCTTAAACAAATGCTCTGATACCACATGTAACGTCCCTGATTTTCAACTTTTGAAAATCGACATTAATACGTCCACTGTATCAACTGCCGAGCAATCGAATGCCGAAAAACCTAATTGTTATGGAGAAAAAGAAGAGGTAGAAGAAGACAGAAAGAAAGAAAGAAGAAAAACACAGAAACAGAACAATATCAGAATCTCACATTCGCAGCGGAACAACATATAATAGATAAATGAATAATCTTTAAATCAAAGAACTATATCAGTTTATACATTACATCATCAGAGTCAATATACAACACAACACATCAATGGACAGTTATACAAACTTGTCCTCATACAGAATACACAGCGGAATAAATAGTATCATATACAAATGCTACGCCTCGCCATCCAGCTCGCCACTGAGCTCCACAGCATCTCCTAAATCCAGAATGACCTAATAACCTGACTCTAGGCTGCCCGTGTGGAAAATGATGGGCACCCAGAGTTTAGTAAGGAAACAAAAAACTCCAGGTCAGTCATGGAGACTGGTGTGAGAACTAAAAATAGTTTTTATCTTTAAACAACAACAACAAAGGAAGTGGAAAATATTCGCAATGCTTTTGGAAAATGAAACTACCATAAGACCTTCCGCCACACACAAAATGCAAATACAGAATTGGAGGAGATTTCTTCTTATGATAGTCAAACATGCTTACTACGCAAAATCATTCGATATTATTATTATTAGTGCATAGTGCAGAAAACATTTCGAAAGTATAAAATAAATCTTAGACAGCATAGGCATTTCACACTATGCCTACTATAGCTACTATGTTCAATAGCAGGTTACCGCCACATTCCATAGCAGGTTATACAACTAAAACCGTACAAGGTTCGTATTGTTTCTTTGGATTTCCAACAAATGGTCAGGCTAAGGAACTTCCTATGCCATGTAGGAACGCCTCTGGCGGGACGCCCTGAGAGACAACCTGCTCTCTGCCAACACAAGGTCGGTTACTCCCTTCCCGGGTAGTAAACCTGAGATATGCCACCCTCGGTCCTTTGGGAACTTTATCCGAGCGCTCGTCACCAACACATCACACAGTAGTAAATATAGTGTGTCCACATGAGTAAATATCTGGCCTCCATACCATGATACTATCCTTTTCTAGAAGGAATGGTCATAACCTAGGGGCGCTACCACTGAAACCTTGCCGCATCTTTCCTGTTTCGACCATTTCTGGGGTGTGAGGTCCGAAGAGGTCTCATCCACAAAGCTACGCTTTTTCACAAAGACACGCTTTGATCACAAATGATCAATAAATGATCATCACACAGCAACACTCAGCATGCCACATTACCAAATTGGGAGTATATCACTGATAACCTTCAACTACATAACCTCAGAGCTCGTACATCTCAGAGAAGGGTGTTAAGCTAAGAGAATAAATTCGCCGCCACCAAACAGAAATGTATTTGAAAGAAATCAGTTTTATATCTCAAAATGTAATGTCAGACATGTAACCATACAATTCTGTTCTAGGTTCGAACAGAACCGAAGGCACTTCCGAAGAAGCCCTTGCAATCCGGGTATTCACAATCCCGATCGAACTTCCCATCACAAAGGAAATCTCTATACCGTAGCTAGCGATGCAGAGACAATCGATAGGTCATCCTATCGTTTTCACAAATACTCGGTCTTCACCACCGGTCTTCAATACGATTCATATCGTCGTATTACTAATTCAGAATGGGTTATATGACACAAAGGTCTTTTCCCGGCTAACCCGAATAGTGAGAACAATATTTAAAACATATGGATATAGGGATTTCAATTAAGTCACAACTTATTACCCAAATTCTTTTCCTATAAATGGTTTAAACAAATTACCATTTTAAATCTTTAAACAAAAAGATTTACTTCACAAAGTTTACCCAGGATCACAAAGATTCATTCACATATTTCCAAATCAATTTCCATTTCAATTTGATTAACCCATTAAATCTTTAAATTAAGATTTAATTTATAGCTTTCAAAACTATTCATAATTCAAGTCTTTTATAATATAAAAGATACACCTTTTAAAACTGTCTTTGATTTCAAAATAAAGCTTAATCATCTTCACAAAGGTTAATTCATAGTTTTTCTCAAACTCTTTACAATTTCATTTCAACTTGAAATGTTTCAATACAAATTTGGAAATCTTTACTTTATAAAAGCTATTAGTATTTGAAAACAGATAGTTTTCCTTTTGGGAAAAACTGGTTACATTTACACAGGTTAAAGCTATTCAAGTATAAAACTTGAATTTAAATTTAAATTTCCAAAACCATATTTTAAATGGTTAAAAACCCATATAAACACCTTTTATAATTTGTAAAATCCTTTAAACCAAAATTCCTAAATTATTGAATTCAATTTAAAAATATTGAATTCAAACTTAAATCAAATGATTTAAATTCCAATTCTTTTAAGTTATTTAAAATAACTTTTATTTCTGAAACTCATTTCAAAAACTTTCAATTCCAATTCCAAAACCATTTTGGATTCAAAAACTCAATTTTCCAAAATTCATAAAAATCTACGACTTAACCGATTTCCACGTGAAATCTACATTTGTGTGTGTATTGTGTAGTCCACGGGTTTAACACAATAGTGCAACAACATTCAACCATCACAGATTCAAATATAACAATATATTTGATAAGCGGTATAAACTATAACGCTTATCTTTCATTCACAAATCACAGATGTATATATATATATCACAGATAAATAGATCAAATCACAACACAAAACAGGATATATCACAAAGCATCACACATCAAAGATGTCAAACAATTCAATATCCAATATAATCCAACATCCATAAGTAGGATTAATTTAATTATCTGATAAATTTAAAGTCAGATAAATTTCTATAAATAAATTTGACTAGTTATGGTAAATTAATAATCAATTAATTTTAAATTGATTTTCAAATTTATTTCAAAACACCAAATAAATTTCCAAACATTTCCAAAAGATTTATTTTCAATCACCAAAAATCAATTACCAAATGAATTTCTAAATTTATTTCCTTTTTAAAATAAATTCCTTTTTAAGATGATAAATTCCTTTATTTTCCAAACTATTCAAAAATCCAAATTTTAAATAAATTCTTCAATTTATAAATAATATTTCCGAAATCCATTTATTAAGTCTTTTAAAAACCCCTTTTAAATTTATCCAATTATCAAAAATAAATTTTTCGATAAATCTTCAAGTTGAATTTCAAAAATCCAATTTTTATTTATTTTTGGCATCCAACGATACCAAAAATATATTCGGCTAAATTTTAGCCTTCCACAATTTCAATCCACAAATATAATCACACGGCGATTATAAACAATTAACACACAATATTGAAACAAATTCAATTATTTGAGGAATCTAGTTGGATCCCTCCAACCTATTTCCCTGCATCCACAGATGTTAGCACAATACCAATTCCACTTCAATGTAGAATATCGCGATATATGTTATTTATAAATATTATCCGCTATTATGCGGCGCAATAGGGTCTCATCCGCTATATAATGGGGGAAATCAACTCCAAATACATATATAATACCAATTCCACTTCACGATGGAATTATCGCGGTATATGTTTTTAATAAATAACCTCCGCTTAATATACAGCGAATATGGTCTATTTCAACACAATAAATAGCAACCATCATTCAATTCACACATCAAGCAATTTTAAATCTAACTATTTAAAATTTAAATCGAAACAATTTCGATTGAGTGAGGAGTTCCCACCTTGAGTTTTGTCGAGCATTTGAAATTTTAAATTAAATCGAATCATTTGATTTAATCCAAAATTTTAGCTTGCTCAAACTAACTCCAGACCTGCGCTGCAGCGTAGATCACATCGCTGCGATCCCGACGCTTCCAAATTCGTCGAAATCTGATATCGTATGACAAAGATATGGCAATTTAAAGTTTAAACGATTTATATACAATTAATTTACAAATTTCTTTTAATATTTTATACCCTCAAATAATCCATGCCATATGATTTGTTATTGAGAAATCGTGGCCGTGACTAACACCTTCTCCCCCAGGTGAATTACGTTCGAACAAAACCCAACTATCACGTTCGATTTCCGATGGCCGCACTTCCTAATGACGACGAGAAGATGATCAGATACCCCCTCATCGAAGCCCAACGTCGACTCCATCACCGCCGTTAACCACGTGCAGCTCGGCCCTTCATCTTGCTTGAGAAACGCGATTGAACATCGAATGTTCATCATCATTTTGTCGTTGATCCATCGCATTAAATCCAATCTTAACCGTTGGATTGGAAGATCTCGTCGCCCACTACAACATTGCAGTTGAACGTTTTTGATAATTGTTGGTGGATTGGAAGATATTGGAGAAGAAACGAGACAAGTTTTCGGCCATTAACAGCATAAGTGGCGGCCACGAGACTGTCTCTAGGGTTTGGCCCAGAATAAACGTATATATACCTATAAATCTAATTATATTATTATTAAATTCACCAATTCACAAAATTTTCGAACGAACTCCGAATGAGACATGCCGCCAGGCGTTTAAGGTTTTACCCACGTTCCGAACACAATGGAACGTGTTTCAGGAGCTAATTCGGTCATATGTGCGAGTTACGTAATTGAACGATCAATTTAAAAATTAAATCGATTAACTCGATTTCGATGCATTTTGGCTTGCCTCGGACAAACCGTAAGTCCGATTGACACGAAATTTGAAATCTTGCAATAATTTCACATTATGGATCAGATGAAACTAGTTTCGTCGAAATCCAAGATTGTTTGAAAAATGACTATTTTCACTAGTCAATTAAATATTAAAATATTCAATTTTCACAAATTAACTTTTAATTCAATTTTAAAAGTTTACAATCATCATTCTAACTCCAATATGATTTAATATAACTTAATAAATCATTTTTATACACATTTGATCCAGTTTCCAATTATTTCTGGAATTTCAAATATAAATTATCGATTTAATTAAACAATTAAATCTCTATATTCGAAATAAAATTTATTCGACTTACAAATCTTACTTGTTAATATTAAAATTAATTAAATATACGAATTTCAAATGACGAAAATTCTAGGTCGTTACAGGTATCATAGCTAAAGGTTAAGCGAGAACCTTGGCTTTGGTATGGTATGGCTCGTTAAAGATATGGTTAGTAATGCCCTAGAATGAGTAAATCATTAGAGATAGGTTAAGTGATACCCTCGAATGAGTTGAGAGTACTATATATACGAGAGCTATTTGTTACTACTATAAAAACATATTGTGTTAATTTGTTTGTTGAGTGACTTATGGATTTGGGTCGATGCGTTTGATCAACGTTATCAATAAGGATCCTTAAACGCTTGAACAAGGCAAACATACACGATATTTATTTTTGATTTTTTTAAAATGAAATATTTTACCTAGGATTATATATTTATGTATATAAAGGAATAATTTTCAAAATTGATACAGTTATTAGTGATGTCTTTGTTTGTAGGGAAATGATAATATTTCTTTATTATCATTGTTGTTTGATTTTTCATGTTCTGATAGTTTAGGAGCATTGACTATTGACTGTTGATTGTTGATTTATGCTCGACCAGTTTATGAGCATTTATTATTTTGATAATTGTGAGTGCATTAAAATGAACGCTTGTGAATTTAGTTTCATAGTTTGTCTATAAGGTGTTCGGTGAAAATGTTAAATTAAAAGTCATCATTTAGTATAGTTGTTTGATATAATCTAAATGGAAAGATAAGACATTCAGAGGATAAAAAAAGTTATGAAAAGTTTATTATAATAAAGGGAAGTTATTATAATGTAAGATGATTTTAAAGGTACATTTTATATGAGTATGGTATGTAAAATGATTTAAATGATATATAAAGGGTGTTTTATAATTAAAAGGGTTTTCGAGAATTTAATTCTCGATATTGCTTAAAAGGATTTCAAAAAGGTTTGAGAAAAGTAATGATAGTATTACTTGGAAGTATTTATAAGTACAAATATTTCAAAGAGGATTTTTAAAAAAGATACATTTTCTTTGGATTGTTCGAGGAAAACATCTCCATTAGTTTTATGGTAATCTGAATAATCTTCTAAGTGATGATCAAATTTTTGCTTAGACAAACGTTGTAGTGCACTTAGTAAATTATTCTCTTTATCATCATGCGATCGAAACGAGTTCAAATCCGAACAAACCCAACGCAAGTGTAGGTGAATAATTGTGAAAGTTATTTTATATATAGAAATATATGTAGTATGATTTAAAAAAGGATTTTGAAATAATAACCGAGTATTTAGTTCTGAAGTTTCCTTAAAGGAAATTGATTTAAAAAAAAGGCATTTTGATAAAAATGTTTTGATAAATGAATTATTTTTACTTTTAGCACTATGGGAAAAAACGAATCACATGACAGATATGCTATGTTATTTAATTGAATACCTATCTATCGTTAAATCTCATGTCGTCTCATTGCACATCAGACCACAAAGATGCCCCGTCATCTAATATGCACCAGCACAACGAAAAAAACCAAATGTTGTCTCATGTTATAATATCATTTCTAAAATTCCTATTAGACAACTGATGCAGGCCAAGTACTAGGTCGTGACCGACCTAGTAAAAGCTTAAGTCGTTTGGAAACGATAGGTCGTTTACGACCTATCACCGAGGAACCTAACAAGGAAGTTCGCGAGGAAGTCCTAAGTCATGACCGACTTAAGGCAACCATAAGTCGTGACCGACCTAGTAGAGAGCGGCGAGTTAACAAGCTAAAGGGACTAAGTCGTGACTGACCTAATGGAGAAACGCGAGTTAACCAGCTACAGGGAAAGGCGCTCGCGCGACTTAACAAGAATGATATGGGAGGAGCAGTTGAGAATGCACAAGGGATAAGTCGGATATGACTAAAGGAAAATGATAAGTCAGCACCGAGTTACGACTCAGTTAAGTCGTACCATCTTATGTCGCTGAAGCCTGAAGACCGAAGATCCTTATGCCGCGTTAATCTGAACCGTTGATGCTTTAAGTCGAAGAACGAGTTGCTGATAAGTCGTTACCGACTTAAGTTGAGTCGTATGTCATCTGTTTTCTAAGTCGTATACTTCTAATGTGTTGTAATTTTTAGGTCGTACCAGGTTAGGTCGGCCATGTTTGTAAATCATTGTAAATTGTAAATAGGTCGTTGCCGACCTATGTTGAGTCGTTCTATACGTAAGTCTTGAGTCATATGATTTTAGGTCGTGCATTTATAAGTCGTAAGCCATTGATATGGTGTTGTAATGTGACTGGGTGTGTTAGGTCGTTACTCTTAAGTCGTAAGTCGGAAAGGGGTCTAAGTCGGAGCCGACTTATGAGTTTGTACAAATTGTGTTGTTCAAGTCAAATGCCTATAAATAGGCCGAGGATCTCATTTGTAAAAGTTTAGTTGATTTTTGAATAAATTCTTGTTTGATTGCTTTGTGCTTTCATTTAAATTGGTAGTTGAGTGTAATCTCCTATCTCCTCTTTCGGATAATCGAGTACGCTCGATTCAACGATTGCAAAAGCCGATTCGCGAAATCAAGTGCGCTTGATCAACGCTTGAAGAATTGAAGATCTCTCCTCACGGTATCGTGCGCGATCAACGTGTCAGAGATAGCTAGAATTCGGTATCTTCGGATCAACGAATTTGGGCATTACGGTATTCATCAACTCACCGATCGCTACTTTCATCGATCCACATTGTTTTTGTATAATCCGCTGCGTCAGTTTTGGTATCGGAGCTTGTTTTAGCCAATCATAGCTAAATCGAGTCTTGGAGCCGATTTGTTTGAAGTTTGAAGTTGTTGTTCATCGTGTTCATCGCAAATTGCAACAAAGGGGAAATTTTCGATCCATTTCACTTTGGATCTAAGTTCGAAAGGTGTTTGAATTTTGGAGTGTTGAAGAATTTGTGAAGTATTCAATCATGCCACCAAGGAGAGCTAATCGACATCAAAACGTTGAAGCTTTGTATCGAAGAGAAGAAGCTGATGAGATGGAGCAAAGAATCAATGAAAACTTTAGTGAAAAGCTTAACGAAGGAATTGGACGGCTAGAGAAGATGATGTTAGAGATGAATCAAAATCGGAGAAGGGTTTCACCTGAATCTAACCATGGGGGAAGTAGAGTCTCGCCACATTCCAATCAAGACAGAAGTGTTGATGATGATCAAGGGCGTGGGAGGAACGTGAATGATCGTGAACGGAGGAATGTAGATAGAAGGGATGATGGTGGTAGACGTGATGGTAGTAGAGATGTGGGTGGACGAGATAGACAATGATATACATCTGATTTTGAAGAGGAGTATGATGGTGGAAGTGTTCGAGGACAAGGACGAGGACAAGGAAGAAATTACTTTGAGTATGATCATAAGTGGGAGTCGGGGATGAAGACTGAAATTCCTGAATTCAAAGGTGGTATGCAAGCGGAGGAGTTTCTAGATTGGGTGGCTAATGTAGAGGAGATTTTTGACTTCAAGGAAGTTCCAGAACATCGTAGAGTTAAGTTGGTTGCTACAAGGTTGAGGGGTAGAGCTTAGGCGTGGTGGCAGCAAACCAAACTTACATGTGAACGGATGGGGAAGTCAAAAGTTGAGTCTTGGGAGAAGATGAGGAAAATGATGAAAACCACATTCTTACCTTATAACTACCAGTCGCTTATGTATCAGAGGTTGCAAAACTTGAGACAAGGAACGAAATCTGTGAATGACTATGCTGACGAATTTCATCAACTGATTGAAAGGAATGATATTATAGAGACAGAAGAACAGTTAACAGCGAGATTTGTTGGAGGGAGGGTTGCGAATGCAGATTCAGGATATGGTTAACATGTTTGATCCCAGATCTGTAGCAGAAGCACACCAGAAAGCGTTGGCTTGGGAAAAACAGGGAAGACGAGGAGGAGGTGTGTTTACAAATTCCAACAATCCAGTGAAAGGTGTTAGTGGGAGTTCTAATGTTTCAAAAGCTGTTGCAAAACCAGTTGTGAATGAGGCTGGGAAGGCGAAAGTCAATAATGGTTTCAAATGTTAAAATTGCCAAGAGTTGGGCCACAAAAGTAATGAATGTCCAAAGCCGAAGAAGAGAGCTATGATAGCGGAAGTTGAGGATGAGAATGAAGAAGCTGAATGTTCCAATTCACCACCTGATGAGGAGGAAGAAGAAGTGCCGGGAGACGAAGGTTATAATCTAATGATGAAGAGGTCCTGTTTAACACCAAAGCAAGAGGAGGATTGTAGTTGGTTGAGGAGCAATATTTTTCAGTCGACCTGTACTATTCTGGAGAAAGTTTGCAAATTTGTTATTGATGCTGGAAGCTGTGATAATATAATTTCTTCAGAAGCTGTGAGAAAGTTGGCATTGAAGACTGAGAAACATCCGAAACCATACAAGCTAGCTTGGTTGAGGAAAGGCGGGGAGGTGAAGGTTGGACGAAGGGCTCGTGTGAAGTTTTCAATTGGGAAGAAATATAAAGACGAAATCTGGTGCGATGTGGTAGATATGGACGTTTGTCATTTGTTGCTGGGGAGACCGTGGCAGTATGATAGGGCGGTGCAACATGATGGGCGTACCAACAGTTACAGTTTCATGTTTGAAGGCACAAAGATTACTCTAATTCCAAAGAAGCGACAACAGGAGGAAAACAAGTTGGAGGAGATTGAAGAGCTCAAAACTTTGTTATCTTTGAAGGAGTTTGTGAAGGAAGTAGAGGAGGAGCCTGAAGTATTTTTATTGATCGGACGGGAGAGTCAGGGAGTGGTTGAAATACCAGAAGAAGTAAAACCAGTACTGGAAGAATTTGACGATGTATTTCCAGATAGATCTTGTTCCAGGTGCTGTGTTGCCACATAGACCACATTATCGAATGAGTCTGAAGGAACATGAAGAGTTGCGAAGGCAAGTGGAAGAATTGCTTGAACAGGGGCGTGTGCAGGAGAGTTTAAGTCCTTGTGCTGTACCAGCTTTATTGGTACCCAAAAAGGATGGAACGTGGAGGATGTGCACTGACAGTCGAGCATTGAATAAGATTACTGTGAGATACAGATTTCCAATGCCGAGGTTGGATGACTTGCTAGATCAAATAAGTGGAGCTACTATCTTTTCGAAGATTGATTTGAAGAGTGGATATCATCAAATTCGTATCAGTCCAGGTGATGAGTGGAAGACTGCTTTTAAAACCAGGGAGGGTCTATACGAATGGTTGGTAATGCCATTTGGTTTATCAAATGCGCCAAGTACATTTATGCGAGTGATGAATCAAATTTTTAGACCATTCATTGGAAAATTTGTGGTGGTGTACTTCGATGATATTCTGATATATAGTGGAAGTCCAGGGGAACATTTGAATCATCTGAGAGAAGTGCTAATGGTAATGCGACAAGAACAATTTTATGCTGCAACGAAGAAATGCGTGTTCATGACGCATAGTGTTTTATTTCTGGGGTATGTTGTATCGGAGGGAGGAATACAGGTTGACCAAAGTAAAGTCGAAGCTATCAGAGATTGGCCGCAACTCAAGACGATAACGAAAGTTCGTAGTTTTCATGGGTTGGCTTCATTTTATCGAAGATTTATTCCACACTTTAGTAGTGTGATGGCGCCTATTACAGATTGTATAAAGGGTAAACAGTTTTCATGGACGGAGGAAGCAGGAGTTGCTTTTGAACGAATCAAGGAGTTGTTGACGACAGCACCAATTCTAGCATTACCTGATTTTCAGTTATTGTTTGAATTACATACGGACGCGTCGAAGGTTGGAATTGGAGGGGTATTGAGTCAAAGGGGACGTCCGATTGCATATTTCAGTGAGAAGTTGTCAGGAGCAAAGATGAGATACAACACATATGACGTGGAATTCTATGCTGTTGTGCAAGCTATTAAACACTGGAGACATTATCTATTTCAAAAAGAGTTTGTTCTGTATACTGATCATGAGGCATTGAAGCATTTACAAGGGCAAGACAAGATTACAGCGAGACATGCATCGTGGATTGCATATCTGCAACAATTTACTTTTGTTCTTAAACACAAGTCAGGAGTGATGAATCGTGTGGCTGATGCTTTGAGTAGGAGGAATCATTTGTTGACAACAATGAAGGTTGAAGTGACGGGGTTTGACATGTTGCCGGAATTATTTGTTGAAGATCCTTACTTTGCAAAGTTTGTTGATAAAGTCAAGAATGGAGTGACGGATGAGTTCGTGATGGTAGATGGTTTTCTGTTCAAAGGAAATCGATTGTGCATACCTGATTGTAGTTTGAGAATGAAGATTGTAAAAGAGCTGCATGAAGAAGGACATGTTGGGAGAGACCGTACATTACAGTTGATTTCACAGTCTTATTTTTGGCCATCGATGAGGAAAGAAGTGGAGAGATTTGTGGAACGATGTCATATCTATCAAGTGTCGAAGGGAACTGCTACAAACGCAGGATTATATATGCCCTTACCTGTACCAACTAAGCCTTGGGTTGATGTGAGTATGGATTTTGTTTTGGGTTTGCCTCGAACTCAAAGGGGAAACGATTCCATTTATGTGGTGGTTGATCGATTTTCGAAAATGGCACATTTTATTGCTTGTAAGAAGACGGTGGATGCTGTTCATGTTGCTCAGTTGTTTTTCAAAGAGATATATCGACTTCATGGATTGCCAGAATCGATTGTGTCGGACAGGGATACTCGATTTCTGAGTCATTTTTGGCTAAGTTTGTGGAAGATGATCGGAACGAAGCTGAAATTTAGTAATGCTTACCATCCACAAACTGATGGACAAACAGAGGTGGTTAACAGATCATTGGGAAATTTGTTGAGGTGTCTTGTGTAGGACAATCTAAAGAGTTGGGATGTGAAGTTATGCCAGGCCGAGTTTGCTCATAATCATGCTGTAAATCGAAGTACTGGGTTCAGTCCATTCCAGATTGTTTATTCAAGCTTACCAAAGGGGCTGTTGGATTTAACGGTAATACCACACTTGAAGGGGACAATTAAGAAAGCTGTTGATTTTGGTGAGTGGTTGACGGAATGTCATAAAATTGTTCAGGAACGATTGGAGAAAGCGAATGAGAAGTATAAACGTTCTGCAGATCTGAAGCGAAGGAATGTTGAATTTAACAAAGGAGATATGGTATATGCTGTGTTAACAAAGGATCGTTTTCCAGTGAGCGCTTATAACAAATTGAAAGCCAGAAAAATTGGTCCTGTAGAAATCGTCAAACGGATTAATGAAAATGCTTATAAATTGAAGCTGCCGGAGGGTGTGTACACGTCGGACGTATTCAATGTTAAGCATCTCGTACCGTATCATGGGGATGAGTGTGTTGCAGAGGAGGATGATGCAAATTCGAGGACGAATTTCTCTAAACCAGGGGAGGATGATGCAGGCCAAGTACTAGGTCGTGACCGACCTAGTAAAAGCTTAAGTCGTTTGGAAACGATAGGTCGTTTACGACCTATCACCGAGGAAGCTAACAAGGAAGTTCGCGAGGAAGTCCTAAGTCGTGACCGACTTAAGGCAACCATAATTCGTGACCGACCTAGTAGAGAGCGACGAGTTAACAAGCTAAAGGGACTAAGTCGTGACCGAACTAATGGAGAAACGCGAGTTAACCAGCTACAGGGAAAGGCGCTCGCGCGACTTAACAAGAATGATATGGGAGGAGCAGTTGAGAATGCACAAGGGATAAGTCGGATACGACTTAAGGAAAATGATAAGTCGGCACCGAGTTACGACTCAGTTAAGTCGTACCATCTTATGTCGCTGAAGCCTGAAGACCGAAGATCCTTATGCCGCGTTAATCTGAACCGTTGATGCTTTAAGTCGAAGAACGAGTTGCTGATAAGTCGTTACCGACTTAAGTTGAGTCGTATGTCGTCTGTTTTCTAAGTCGTATACTTCTAATGTGTTGTAATTTTAGGTCGTACCAGGTTAGGTCGGCCATGTTTGTAAATCATTGTAAATTGTAAATAGGTCGTTGCCGACCTAAGTTGAGTCGTTCTGTACGTAAGTCTTGACTCGTATGATTTTAGGTCGTGCATTTATAAGTCGTAAGCCATTGATATGGTGTTGTAATGTGACTGGGTGTGTTAGGTCGTTACTCTTAAGTCGTAAGTCGGAAAGGGGTCTAAGTCGGAGCCGACTTATGAGTTTGTACAAATTGTGTTGTTCGAGTCAAATGCCTATAAATAGGCCGAGGATCTCATTTGTAAAAGTTTAGTTGATTTTTGAATAAATTCTTGTTTGATTGCTTTGTGCTTTCATTTAAATTGGTAGTTGAGTGTAATCTCCTATCTCCTCTTTCGGATAATCGAGTGCGCTCGATTCAACGATTGCAGAAGCCGATTCGCGGAATCAAGTGCGCTTGATCAACGCTTGAAGAATTGAAGATCTCTCCTCACGGTATCGTGCGCGATCAACATGTCAAAGATAGCTAGAATTCGGTATCTTCGGATCAACGAATTTGGGCATTACGGTATTCATCAACTCACCGATTGCTACTTTCATCGATCCACATTGTTTTTGTATAATCCGCTGCGTCAACAACATATTAATATTAACTAATATGAATAATTTTTCATAGAATGAAATTCAAATATTTTATTTAAACAAATATTTTATTTCAAATCAAATTCAAATACAATACAACTTTCACTATCACTCTACTTACATTTTCAAATACAACTTTCACTATCACTCTCATATATATAAATATATATATATATAACATTTCTCTACACTCTCATATACAACTTTTTTTTTACTCACATGAGTTTGTTTTTGATGTTGTTCTTGATTTGCTTGCTCCAACTTATGTCCAGCCATCTCCTATACCTATCAAATAAACAACGCAATAAATTGGAAAAGGAAACAAATCTAAATTGCTAAAATAAAATTGAATTGAATATTAATATTGCCTTAGTTTATGGGCTTGTTTTCCCATCATGTTTTAGACATGGACAAATATATATGCGCATGGACAATTTATGATATGCACGATTATCATAGTGAATATCACAAGGTCGGGCATCTATTAAATCTCACGGATTATTGCAAAGGTCATGCCCAAAGCTCAACACAGTGCAAATGTGCACAAGGTCAAGCCTAAGACTCCTTGGGCTCAACTCAGGTGCACATATCATAAAAAAAGTTTCAACAATTCAAGTTCAAAACAAGTGCACCAATAGGTGAAACACTAGAATTCTCAAAGCAGGAATATATGCAATTCAAATGTGAGATAATACAACCAGAATACTCAAACCAGGAAATGCACACCTGCATATTCATACATATATACATACATATGTGTATGTATATACATGAAAATGCACACTTAGACAACAAGGAAATGCAAGAAAGACAACTAGGTAAGAATTCAAGGAAAAACTATAGTGCACATAATGTTTAGAACTGAAGTGCATATAAATAAGAATTCAAGTGCACATAAACAAGCTTAGGAAAAACTATAGTTCACATAGAAGAAACTTAAGGCAACTCAAAACAAGTTCAAATCAGAATGGTTCAGAAACTCTAAATGGTTCAGATAAAAATATGAACAAGGAATACCAGAAAATGCACACATGAAGCATGTATAATGGTACATGCATGACAAGCATTTCATGCTATAGGCAACAAGCAAATACCATCAAAGTGGGCATGTACATATATAAATATATATGTATACATATACATAGGCATCAAACAACAAGTGCTCAGGCAAAACAAGAAATCATAGTGCTGAAGCAAGTATATACAAGCTCAAGTGTACATAAGTATATACAAGTACATACAAGTATATAAAGTATATATACAAGAACTATATTGGAACAAGATTTGTAATTGAAAGTGTAACAAGAAATCACAGTGTACATAAATAAGCTCAGGTAAAACAACAAGTGTTGAAGCAAGTATCAAAGTGCACAAACAAGAAACCAAAGCACATGAAAGGGTTTCGACCAATGTCAAGGTAGTGCACACTGCCTTATTTAAGACAGTGCACTGGCACTGCCTTGAACAAGGCAGTGTGCACTGCCTTGAAAAAGGCAGTGTGCAAGTACATGGACAAGGCCAACAATGCAACAAGGCAGTGCTACAAACAGCAAGTGCCATAAATTAAAACAAGGAAGTTCCACAAATTAAAACAAGGAAGTGCCAAAAACATTCTGGCGGCAAAGCAATGTACAAGTATACATCAACCACCAACATTCACATATATATATATACATACGTATGTATGTATGTATATACATGGATTATATTGGAATCAAAGGCACTGCAACAAGATCAACTCAAAATGGTTCAGCTCAAAGCAATAAGGAGAAGCAAGTGACAATGTACATGAAAACATAGGAGCGGATAAACAAGGGACAATGAAAACATTCTGCTCCTATATAGAAATTCTAGGGGAAGTTTTGACAGGTGTGGAAAATATGAAAACACAAGAACATATGAAAACACAAGAACATATGAAAACATTAAAGTGTATATGAAAACATACATACTGATCAACAAGGGACAGTTTTGACATAAAAGCATCAAGAATCAAGTGCTAGTGCATATAGGAGCAGCTTAAGGCAACTCAAAACAAGATCAACTCAAAATGGTTCATCTCAAAGCAATTCAATAATTGGTTCAGCTCAAAATGGTTCCAGTTCAAACATGTTCATATATATATGTACATAGTGAGTAGAAATGGTTCAAGCTCAAACTAACTCAAAGCAATTCAACAATTGGTTCAGCTCAAAATGGTTCAAGCAATTCAAAATGGTTCAACTCAAAGCAAACTAGTTAAAGCTCAAAATGGTTCACAAACAAATTAGAACAAGACAGTGCCACAAACATCAAGTGCTACAAATTAAAACAAGACAGTGCCACAAACATTCACACATATATACATACATATGTATGTATGCATATACATGGATGATATTGGAATCAAAGTGCATTGCAACAAGATCAACTCAAAATGGTCCAGCTCAAAGCAACAAGAAGAAGCAAGTGACAGTGTATATGAAAACATAGGAGCAGATAAACAAGCGAGATATGAAAACATTCTACTTCTATATAGAAATTCTAGGGATAGTTTCGACAGGTATGGAAACATATGAAAACATATGAACATATGAAAACATTAAAGTGTACATGAAAACATACATATAGATATACACATATGTATATACATGTATATATATACATAGTGAGTAGAAAAGCAACAAGTATATCACTCGGTGCCAAGCATCAGGCAAAACATTTCATTTTAGGTCAAGGAAAACACTAACAGATAAGTGATGGAATTATAAGTGCAGGTGTAACACCCCATATTTTTAGTAACATTATTTAGGATGTTTAATTAGCTAAATAAAATAAAACAATGTGATGGTTAGGGGATTGAGATTTTTGATTAATAGGGGTAGCCATGCCATGTTAATGAGTAAACTAAAATGAGCTAACATGAACTAAAATAGATAAGGGAAATAGGTGACGGAAAAATAGGAAAAAGATATTCTAATACCCTAAACCCTTAGGAATTCATTTGATACGTTCATTTTATAATCTAACAAACAAGAGGCCGGTCGCCATTAGCAAGAAAGAGGAAGATAAACAAGAAAAGCTAAGGAAGAAGATTAATCCCAATGCTAAGGTGAATAATGACTACATTTCATACTTCTTAAGTGTTTTCAGTTTTAAGGTTAATCTGATTTATTTGCAATGTTATGCCATGATTTTGAAGGACAAAATGTCTATATATGGTTGGTGATGATTTATGCTCATTCATATAGGTTTTATAATATGTTTTAATGTGAAAACCCTATTTAATGACATCCAAATGCCTTGCGATTTTAGATTTAAATCAAAAATGATATTTTAGAGATGGGTTTCAATTTTCATAATTTTCCAAATTAATGTGGATTTAATACTTAATTTTGTAGAGAAGAAATTGATTATTTGGGTTTAAAAATTATTTACGGCTAAATAATATAAGTTTTGGGTCTGGAATTATTATATGTTAGAAAACATATTAAAAATGATTTTTTGGAATTTTTATAGAATTTTCCTAAATGTTTTAATAGATATTTAAAATTATTTAAGGTACATGACTTAAATATTCTATTTATTTATAAAAGGAGAAGGGATATTTTGTAAATTATTTAAATTGTTAAATTCTAAAATTTTGCCAGCTCTTTTAGAAAAGAAATTAGCAACCAATAATATTTTGACAAACAAGGCGGATTAGTTGAAAAAGATTTCTTTTTAAAGTTAAAATCAGTTTTACATGCTTTTAGCATGTTTCACCACTTTCGGCACCAAGGGTTTCGACTTAGTAGTTCCGCCACCACTACCATCGAAACCAATGTGCATGGCATCAAAGACTTGGTGTGCAACAAATTGGATATAGGCACAAGGTATTGAGTCGAAACCAGGGGTTCCGAAGGGATCGAAGCGCTACTTTTCTTTCAAATGAAATGCATCTGCTTTTCTTTCAAAAGCAATGATTTCAACTTGGTTGGCTTCTGACTGGGTCAAATTGATGTAAGGAATGGTTTCAAAGAGGCTATGCCTTTGTTTAAAGTATATGCCATCGTCGGGTTTGAAACCCCTAGCTGCCTCTTTTTTACCTTTCGAAGCAAATGGTTTCAGAAGGTATACTTTGTTTTTAAATCCAAGCCGCTTCTCCAATGCTTTCGGAAGGGTTGGTTTCGACACCATCACTTCTTTACTTAGCAATGTTTTCGAAAGAGTGCTTTTGACTTAAATATTTTATGACTCTTTTGCTCCGTTGAAGGTAGAACCCAAAGGTTTCGAAGGAGATGGTTTTAAATGATTTCGAAAGGTTTTCCACCTGTTTTACTTGAACCAAAAGGCTTTCGAAAGGTTTGATGTTTTAATGCTTTCGAAAGGTTTTAAAGAATGGTTTCGAAGGGGTGGTTCCCCACTGGTTTCGAAAGGTTTAAAAGGAAGGTTTCGAAAGGTTTGAAAGGAGAGGTTTTTCCAATGCTTTTGAAAGGCAATGTTTAAAGGTTTTTAAGATAGGATGTATAAGGTTTTATAGCTTTCGAAGGAAAGGTTTTTCAATGGTTTCGAAAGTTTTATATGAATGGTTTCGAAAGGAATGTTTTGGCCTTTCGGCCTAGGTGAAAGAAAGGGGTTTACTTGGTTTCGGATGGGGTACTTTCAATGGATTCGAAAGGGATACTTTCAAAGGTTTAAATGTTTTCATCAACAAAGATTTGAGTAAAGTATATATAACATGGCAAGGTGATTTTGAGTAAAGCATAGAGTATATTTTTTTTCTTGTTTAAGTTTGATTTAAAGGTTTTAAATCAATTTGAAATGAAAAGGTTTTCAAGGAAAATTTAAGGGAAGATTACCCTATGTAAAATGACTCAGATATTAGAATATCAGATGAGACTGGTATAGGGTCATGGCCTATACATTAACTATCAACCCCTAGCTAATTTAGTCCAAAATTCTAGTGTGTAGGGTTTTGTCATAGGTAAGGCAAAAATGATGTTACACATAGAAGGAAATATATTTGTACAGAGGTAGGTTATTGGTGAGCCCGCTAAACCATTAAGATCAGGTGAACCTAGAAGAAGATAAGTTAGGGACAGACCGTCTAGAAGAGACATGTCTAACATGTGTTTGATTATTTGTTTATATTGTTTGGTAGGCCCAAGTCAGTCAAAGGTTAGTAGTTAGCCAAACAAAACTATAGTGTTTGGATAGATAGTTCATTTGTTAATTGACATGTAAGTTTACATGATATTGCTTTACAGTTTTTAACCAGTTTTGGTTGTAGGATTTTGATTTGCAAAAGAAATGTTTTAAAAGAATATTAGTGAGGGGAAACCCGTTCCGCTAAGCGGTGTGGTCTCACTTAATATCAAATAACCAAGATGTATAGTATTATTCACACCGAGCTTTATGTCTGACTAGAAGTTTATATTTTTCCCCTTAAACTCTCGGGTGCTCAAAATTGATTTAAGTAGACCGAGGGTTGAGGATTTACAGGGTTTTAGTAGGTTGGCGAATAAAGCTTCCAGAGACGAGCATGTGGCTGACGGATAGCTATTTAGGAGTTGCTGTTTTATTTTGTTTGATTCCGCTATGTTGTATTAAGTCAGATATGACTATGTAGCACTCTGGTCAACCAAGGGGGCATCATCATATGTCGCTTTTGGCGTATTTTGTAATAATTGTATTTGATCTGAACGTGGGAAACATTTGGGATTACGTAACTTGGATATAAAATATTGTTTTGAAATGTAATCAGAAAAATGTTTTAATCTATAATGATTTTTATTTCATATTCAAGTGCTTCTGATATTATAGATGCCATTAACATTACCGTATTTTGTCACCGAAAGTTAATACCATGGATGACTGCAGCATCTGTAGGGCTTAGCTTCGGGCCTCCAAATAGGGGATGTTACAGCAAGGGACAACAAAACAAGCAATGGGCAACCAGTGAAACAATGAGGTGATCAAAGTCGAACTTAACTTCCCAAAATCATACAATGAAATTGAAATGAAATTGTAAGGTGCAAGAATCAATTGAACAGGAATTAAAAGGACATTTACACATATATACATACATATGTATGTATGTACATGGAAGTTCAAAACATCCTCTAACTTAGACATGAACTAATAAAGCAGCAACCAAAGTTTGCACCATCACAACACATATATCTCAAAACATTTAGGTACATGACCAAAACATGTTGGTCAGTTCATTTTAGCCAATTTTTGTTCATTATCACATAAACACCCAAATCATCATAGGCAAATCAAGTCGAAATCAATACAAAACCGAAGGGGGGCAGAATTCGAAAGGGAATTAGATGGCCAAGCAAATAGTTTGAAATTCAAATCTCAGCATATATACGAAAATATAGGAAATTAATTCCTATATAAAGAATCCAATTCATCATTGGCATGATAATCAAAGTCAAGAACAATATAAATCGAAACGGGCAAAAATCATACCAATATCAATCGAAGAACACTCAACAAGGAGTTGCAACCATCAATAGCCATGAAATTGAAGCACGCGGTTAACAAGGAATGAAAGGAGCAAGACAATTTGAATGAATTTCAAAGGGGTTGAAACCCTAATTCCAGAAGATGCTCGGTTTTTTTCAGACGATGAAAATATTTGATAGGGAAACAAAAATAAAAAGGTAGGACAAAAATATAAAGCGGTGAACAAAAAAAAGCAGCCACAAAATAATTGAGAGGGAAAAGATGGAGTCAAAACTAAAGAATTTGATAACTTAAATCAGACGACATATAAAATGTTGTCTGAATAACAAGCATGTACATAGAGATTTCATGGGCTATTCTGATAACAGATGAAAGATTTCACAGGCTACTCACATAACAGATGATTTTTCCATGTGTTGTGTAAAAAGTAGGACAGTAGGAAATCTAACTTTTGTTGTGTGATCACTGTTGTCTGATTCACTTTGTGGCATTGTGTATATAGAAAGAAGATAATTTAACACGAGTTCTTAAATGAATTAAATTAGATAGGAGGATTTTAATAAACTTTGCTTTATTAAAACTATATCTTTGTTTAAACATCTAAGTCATATAAACTATTTGATGTTATTGGACTGACTAATAAACATCTTTATCATAGGGATGCTCAAAGAAATGTAAACTCTAGGACTGAGTTTAGATACCAGCATCCTATTCTTCTTAACAACTTATCGGGTCGGATAGGTAAAAAGGTAGAAGTATAAGACCCATATTATGTTTAGGGCCCCATCTGAATGTTGAAAGGGTAAAATGAGACTGATATTTTGTATAAACTCTTAGGATGTAGAAAGGAATTATACAAGTAAATAAGAGTGGAGTAAATTTTTAATTTAATGTTTTATAAAGATGCGTCTTTATAAAACGTTTATAAACTTAAATGGAAATTTGTGAAATGATTCATATTGAATGAAATACTATAAATGAAAATGAAAGTGATTTAGAAAGAGATTGGTGTAGTTAAGAAACCAATAGGATTAAGTACATAAGTTGTACGTGGAGCATTTCATTCACACAATTCTTGATCTTGGATTCGAGTACATAACTTCGAGGTGATTCAAATCAGTCCGAACAAGGATTTCTCACTTGATTCTTGACAATGAATATTTGATTCGGATTCTTGATATGATACTAGATTTTCTATCATAGTATATGGCTATATGAGGAAAGCAAAGGTTTCTAATCAAGGAACCTAATCGAAGTCCACACTAGGCAGGTCAAGTAAGTGATACTGGTTTGGAAGTAAAGTGTAACACCCCTAATTTTAATAACATTATTCAGGAGATTTAATTAGATAAATTAAATAGAATAATGTAAAGAATAGAGTGACAAGGGGATTGAGATTTGAAAATTTTATTAGAGGCCAAACTTAACAAAATGTAAACTTAAAAGAATGGGTTTATGGAATTGTTTTATAAGTTAACTAATTAGAATAAGGGAAGGGTATTATGGGGAATAACCGTCTACCATAACCCATAACCCCTAAACCCTTATTACTATTTTCATTTTTATAAGTTCAATACTCTAAAACATAAACTAAGAAGAGCAAGCCGGTCATAACCTAGGGAAAAAGAAGAGAAAATTCAATTAAAAGCTAAGGAATCAAGCAAGGAGAATTAAGCAAGATCAAATCTCAAGTTCCTTATCCAAATCAAGGTGAATAATAATAAAAACCATCTCAATTTCGTTTTTAAAGAGCATTATATTTCGGGTTTTAATTTTAAAACCTTTAGGATGATTTTATTGATGATATGCTTGGATTACATGTTATGTTATATTCAAACAAGTATGTTTTTTATAAATGTTTTATTCGATTTTAAGATAAAAATCATACATATTGGGTTTCGAATGCCATGAGGATTTAATATGTTATGTAAAACATTATTTTGGAGATGGGTC
The DNA here is from genome assembly GCA_030737815.1 of Allium fistulosum. NCBI lineage: Eukaryota > Viridiplantae > Streptophyta > Magnoliopsida > Asparagales > Amaryllidaceae > Allium > Allium fistulosum. Next base: position 1,281,625,582 of record CM060903.1, on the reverse strand, counting down.
TAAATTTTTATAATCATTCAAGCTATGGATAATTTACTATGAATTTTTTAAGGAAGAAATAAATAATTTGGTTTAAAATTTATTTCGGCTATTATATAAATGATTTTGGGTCTAAAATTTATAAATGTTAAATACCATATTAAAAGTGAATTAGGATGATTTTTGGGTATTTTTCCTAAGTAATTTACTATGTAAATTAAATTATTTAAGTTGGATGACTTAAATATCTTAATTGTTTTGTTAAAGGGAAGGGCTACTTTGTAAATTATTTCTAATTAATTCTGGATAAATTCGGCACTCTTTAGAAAATATTTTGGCAAAGGTTATGGAAACCAATTATATTTTTACAAATAGGCAAATTAGTTAAAAAACATTTACATAAAAAGGCAACAAAAAAGTTTTGTACAGATTATTGTTTCACCGCTTCCAGTTGCAACCTTTCGACCCCATACCTCCGTCGCCAACCAAGTCCTAACCAATACACATGGTATCAATGCTTTGGTATGCAGTGTATTGAAGAAAGGCGGAAGGTATAGAGTCGACAGCATGCTTTCGAAGGAGTCGAGGCCATTTTAAAATAGCTTTCGAATGTCTTTGCTTTGCTTTCAAAAGAGGTGCCGCTTGCCTTGTTTTTAATGGATGCTTTCGAAAGGGTTGAATCAATTTTATATAGCTTTCGAAGAGATCATCGCCTTCTTGTTTTAAAAGGGTAGCTTTCGAATGAGTTGCCGTGTTTTATGTTTTAAAAAGGAAGCTTTCGAAAGGGTAGTTTGAACCTAGTTGAAACCCTGTTGTTGTCTTTATACCTTCGAATAGGTTAAAAGTCTTCAATGAGTTCGAAAGGCAAGATTTTGTTTTATAAATATAACAAGCCGCTTCCAAATGCTTTCGAAAAGGGGTCTTGTAGCCATTTAAACCAAATGTTTCGAAGGCAAAGGCTGCGAAAGGGGTTTCGAAGCTATCCTTCCAATTGTTTTCCTTAAAGACTAAAGCTTTCCAAAGGATGGTTTCGAAACCATCTGTTTTCTCCAAACTCTTTTACTTGAAGTTTAATGGTTTTGAAATGGGTTACTTTCATTTATGTTCACTTTGACCCAAAAGTTAATTTTAAGAATAAGCTCAATGGTTTCGAAAAAGGTACTTTCAAATGGTTTCGAAGCTATGCTTCTACGAGTTGGAAAGATATACTTTAATACTTACGAAAGGAATGTTTTGATGCTTTCAAAAGAAAGGTTTTGATGCTTTCGAAAGAGATATTTTGAGTGTTTCGAAAGTCATATGTTTAAGTGTTTTGTAAAGAAGATTCAAATGCTTTCGATAGATATATTCTAATGGTTTCGAAAGTAAGGTCTAAGGTTTCGAAAGCCTTAGTTTTCAAAACAAAGAACCTACTCTCATTTTTAAAGGAAAATCCATGGCAATATATAAGAGCTTTGAAATGGCTTATAGTTTTGGAGTTTATAAAGAAGCTTTCCTTGATATAAATAATGGGATAAAGGGATTAACCATGTTTCATGTGAAATTGATTTCAAGGATATTAAACTCTAAATGTTGATATTATTATGTTATGATCAGTATTTCTATATGCTTCTTCTATAAAAATATTCACTGTAAAATGGACCCATAAATGTATTTTGGAGTGTAAGGGTAGAATAACCAGCTAGGTTGACCCAGTTGTGAATATAACTTGAGTTAACTCCTGAATGAATAGAGTTGCATCCAGGGGGATAGGTAGACCAGAACATAGGATGCCCAAAGTCTAATCGAGAAATTGTCAGTTAAGACAGGTTCATAGTAGACCCATGAAAACTATGTTTAGAGAGAGTTGCTGGCAAGGGCCAACAGGTTTGTAGTGATCCCATGAAAACTATATCTGGATAGAGTTATTAATAGAAGTCAATAAGTTCATAGTCAACCCATGAAAACAATGACTCAAGAGAAGTTATTGGAGATACCAATAGGTTCAGGGAGAACTCATGAAATAATTGAATGAAGTTATTGGCAAAGGCCAATAGGTTCTTAGTGATCCCATGAAAACTATGAGGCCAGACAAATAGTCCATAAGCTTTAAATAGGTTCTTACTGATCCCATGAAAACTATGAAACCTGACATGTAGTCCATAAACTTTAAATAGGTTATTAGTCAGCCTATAAAAACTAATATGGTAATAGTCACCCTAGAAACTATAACCGTGACAGATAGTCAAATGAGTGGGGATGAAAAATCCAGGATATTTTGCTTATTTGCATATCATCATAATATTATAAATTGATGTTATTAACCATTATGGATGCATGAGCATAGTATATGGTTATTATAAATTTTTAGGTAAGATACTAGTGAGGGGGAAACCAGTTCCGCTAAGCTGCGTGGTCATATTAGATATCTAAATAGTTTGAGATGGTAGGTTATTATTCATACCAGAATTTTTATCTGACTCGAAGTTTATGTTTTCCCCTTAAAGTCTCGGGTACTCAATTGATTTCGAGTAGTTTGAGAGTTAAGGATTTTCGGGTTCTCCTTTAGACAAATAAGCTTTCAAAGACGTGTAGGAGGCAAGCTAGCTAATAAGGAGTTCTTTTCTATTTGATTCCGCTATGTTTGGATGTAAATGTAAAGTTTTTTAGTTGCCTATATATATATATACATACTTTGATCATTCGAGGGGCATGTTCATGTTCTCGGCGTAATAATTATATTTTCTCTGAACGTGATTTTCGAATTTGGGATTATGTAATGAATTTGAAATATGATTGAAATGTAATGAGAAATTTGTTTAATGGTTTTAAAAAAATTTCCTATCCAAATGTTTCTGTTTTATCAATGTATCTAACATTACCATATTTGGTCGTCGAGGATTAATAACTATGGATGACTGCAGCATCCATAGCCATTACTTTTAGGCTTCCAAGTAAGGGATGTTACAAGTTGGTATCAGAGGATAGGTTTATGAAAACTTAAGAAATTTAAACCTAAAAGATTTATCAAAATATAATCCAGTGAATTAAAAAATAAGATTGGGGTTTTGCTTAACGTTGATGTAACGTACTTATACTGGATATATATATATATATGTACGTACTCCCCTCTCTCTTAGACCGTTCTTCTGTATCTTACTAAGGCTCGTATGAAAATTTATGAGAAAGGAAGATATGGAGGTAGGAAATGGGAAATCTCGGTAGAGGAAGCACTACAAATAATGGAAACAATCAACCTAATACTAGGAGGAAACCGGGTCAACAGGAAAATGATAATCAAAATGAAAATGCCAACGTAGGTGCTAGAAATCCACCGGTTGATATGGGGATGATGTATCAGTTCTTCGTCAATCTGATGCAAGCTAGAGTAGTTGGGAATGTTGGAGGAGCTAATACCGTGGCTCCAATTGGAAACAATTATGCTAAGTTGAGCAGAGATTATACCAGTCTTGGTGGAAAGCCATTTTTGGGAATGGAGGATGCTATAGAAGTTGAGAATTTCTTTTGCATTGTGAGAGAATCTTCGCACTTGGGGTTGAATGATGAGTAGAAAAGGAGGCTTGCTTCTAAATAGTTGCAGGGAGCAGCGCTTTATTGGTGGAATAGTGTTACTACCGGAGTTCCCGAGGAAGAGTTGACTTGGATGGAATTTCGAAGAAGATTCGAGCAAAGGTTTTTATCTGAAGTTGCCAAGTCGGCATTGTTGAGGAAGTTCATGGACTTGGTGCAAGGCGAGATGTCAGTGATCGAGTATGCCACGAAGTTTGATGAGCTAGGTATGGACATGTTACCATTGACACCATCATCAAGAGGAACGAGAAGTTTATTCGGGAATTGAGACACGAGATTGCTAGGGCGACCTTGGCACATCTTCGTGATCCATGTAATGTTGTTGTGGAAATGGCCATCCAACATGAGGAGATGCTTGCTACTTATGGGAAGGAGAAGCAGATTGAAACCCAGAGTTCTCTTGGCAAGAAGAGGAAGTTCTTCAAGAAAAAGGGAACCTAGAAGGGAGAAGCTCCCATGAAGGCAAAGGCTAATCTAATTTTCTTTAAGTGCTATAAGAAAGGTCATTATGCTCATGAGTGCCGAACTAGCAAGGGGAAGAAGGCCGTAGACAAGAAGGGTGTGAAGTGCTTTAACTGTGACTAGGTTGGGCATTATAAGAATCAGTGTCCAGAACTTGTCAGGGCAGACAAGGGAAAAGTCTTTGCTGTTGGACCATCATCAGCTAGGCCAAATACTGCTGAGAAGGGAAAGACTGTAATGGAAGGTACACTTTTGATTCTAAGTACACCAATTAGGGTACTATTTGATACCGCGCATCACATTTATTTATATCTCGGTGTTTGGATGATAGGTTATGTTTAGAACCCACATACTTTGTTACTTCCTTAAGGGTTGCAAATCAAATAGAAGGGTATGCAACTCTAGGAATGAGATATGACCAGTTAGAACTTGATTTGTTAGGTCATAAGTTTGCATGTAGTCTCTATGTTTTTGATTCCGTAGATTTCAGAATCATTCTGGGTATGGATTGGTTGGGTAGATATGAGGCGAGGATATTTTGCTAGGATAGGGAAATATCGTTGAGACACCCTGAAAGTCATAACCGAATTATATTCTCATTGGAGGATTCTGACCGTAGTGCTTGTGTTCAGTTGATTTCTATGGAAGTAGAAGAAGTTTCAAGTCACGTTCAAGTGGCAAGAGAATTTGTAGATTTTTTTGGGCCGGTTAAAGGATTACCACCGAAACGAGTCATCAAGTTTCAGATTGGTCTTGTGTTAGGAGCTGAATGTGTAAGTAGACACCCTAGCAGAATGACACCGACCAAGATGAAGGAATTGAAGGTGCAGCTAGTGGATCTATAAGGGAGAAATTTTATTAGACCATGCAGTTCGCCTTGCGGTAAGGCCGCGGTATTTGTGAAGAAACCAGATGGGTCGTTAAGGATGTGTATCAACTATCGTAAGTTGAACGAGAAGAGATCAAGAATAATTATCCTTTTCCGAGAAACGACGATTTATTTGATCAGTTGTGTGGAGCCAGAGTGTTTTCCCAATTGGATTTGGCAACCGGTTTCCATCAGTTAAGAGTGGCAAGGGATAGTATCCCGTTGACCGCGTTTCAGACTAGTTATTGTTCGTATGAGTGGTTAGTAAAGCCATTCGGGTTGACGAATCCACCAGCTTTCTTCATTGATTTGATGAACTTAGTTTTCCGAGAGTACTTAGATGGGTTCTTATTGGTATTTATAGATGACATTTTAGTATACTCTAAAGGTGAAAGAGAGCATGAAGATTATCTTAGAGTAGTGCTTGAGACGCTGAGGTAGCATCAGCTGAAAGCAAAGTTTTCCAAATGTCATTTTTGGAAGAAAGAGGTTATGTTTCTTGGTCACGTGGTTTCAGAGAAGAGTTTACCAGTTGATCCAGATAAGATCGAAGTTGTTAATAACTAGAAGAGACCAGAGATGGTGACTGAGGTTATAAGTTTTCTTGGACTTGTTGGCTATTACCGGAGGTTCATTCAAGATTTCTCATGGATAGTAGCGCCTTTGACTATTTAACCATGAAGGATGTGAAGTTTATTTGGTTTGACAAAAGTGAGGAAGCAGTCCTTAACTTAAAGCATTTGTTGACCAATGCGCCTGTGTTAGTGGTTCTAGACGAAAACCAAGGGTTAGTGGTGTATACCGATGCATGTGGAACAGGACTAGGAGCTGTGTTGACGAAGAAGGGTAAAGTCATTGCCTACGCTTCACGACAGCTTAGACCGCATGATTTTGAGATATCCTACTCATGATTTAGAGTTAGCTGCAGTGATCTTCGCATTGAAGATATGGAGAAATTATCTCTTACGGGAGAGCTTTAAGCTATATACAAATCATAAGTCCTTAAGATATTTATTCTCTCAGAAGGAGTTGAATATGAGACAGCAGAGGTGGCTGGAGTTTTTAGCAGCTTATGATTTTGGTATAGAGTATAAACCTGGGAAAGGAAATAAAGTAGTGGATGCCCTCAGCAGAAAACATCAGAACGTGGTGTTAGCTATGTTGGGTGAATGAAAAGATTTAAAAGCATTGACTACTTGTAGTGTGCAATTTAGATCGACTACTAGTTCTAGTTAGAGCACCGCCATGTTGTCCTGTTTGGAAGTTCGAACAGTATTGATTAAAAGGATTGCTTCTAAGAAAAAAGAAGATACATTATTAGCGGAGAAGATTAGAAGGCTTGAGGTTGGGTCGGAGATCGATGATCTAAAGGATTTTAGTCTTGACTAGAAGGGATGGTTGAGAAAGAAGGGATGGATGTGTGTTCTGAATGTTGAGGACTTAAGGAAAGAGGTTCTTAGGGAATGTCATCGATCCAAATTTACGATTCATCCTGGAGGAACCAAGATGTATCAAGATATGAAGAGGAGCTTGGGAAGGTATGAAGAAGAATGTTGGCTTGTGGGTCAGGCAGTGTGCGAACTATCAACAAGTGAAGGCCGAACATCAAAAGCCGAGTGGATTGCTTCAACCTTTGGATGTTTTAGTTTGGAAATGGGATTCGATATCGATGGATTGTATAGACCGGTTTCCAAGGTCGAATAGGGGAAACGAAAGTATATGGGTCATAGTGGACAGGTTGACCAAGAGTACCCATTTCATTCCAATTAAGTCAACCGGGATGGCACCTGTTTTAGCTAAGTTGTTCATGAAGAGCATAGTTAGACTGCATCCAATTCTTAGTAGTATAGTCAGCGATAGAGATGCTTTGTTTACTACTGAATTCTGGAAGAGTCTACAAGATGTGTTGGGTACCAAGCTTAAGATGAGTACTACATATCACCCTTAGATGGATAGGCAGACGGAGAGAGTCAATAAGGTACTCGAGGATTTGTTAAGAGCTTGTGTGTTGGACTTTTGTGGATCTTGGGAAGATCACCTACACTTGGTCGAGTTTTCCTATAATAATAGTTATCAAACTAGTATAGGAATGGCGCCTTTTGAAACTATGTGTGGAAGGCCATGCAAATCACTAGCAATGTTGGTTAGAGATTGGAGATAGAGTAGTCTTGGGTCCAGATTTTATTAGAGAAGCGACAGAGAAGATTGAGTTGATCTGAGAAAAGATGAAGGAAGCTTAGTCTAGACAGAAGAGTTATGCAGATAAGAGGCGTAAAGATCTATAATTCTCGGTGGGAGATAGGGTCTTTATTAAAATATCAACAATGAAGGGTGTGGTATGATTCGGAAAGTCAGGGAAACTGGCATCGAGATATGTTGGTCCGTTCCTAATTATAGAGAGGATCAGAGAGCTCGCATACAGAGAAGAGTTACCGAGCATACCGAGCAGTATGGCGGGTGTCCATAATGTGTTTCATGTGTCTCATCTTCATAAGTATGTACATGATCCAGAGACTACATTCCTCTAATAGAGCTGGAAGATTTGATAGTAGAACCGAATTTGACTTTTATTAAACAACCAGTTTGGGATGTAGCGAGAGATGAGAAGAGGTTAAGAAACAAGACAGTCAAGTTGGTGAAAGTTTAGTGGAGTGACAACGAGAAGGACTATACTTGGGAGACATAAGACAGAATTAGCGATGCTTATCCTGATCTGTTATGAGGGTATGTTCTATATTTGCTTTATATAGACTGTTGCTAGTCAGGTAGGCTAGTATGGTAGTTAGGATATGTTACAAATGATTACTATGTTTAGTATTTAGTCCTTACCGAATTTCAAGGACGATATTCTTTAAGGGGGGAGCCTGTAACATCCCTAATTTTAATAACATTATTCAGGAGATTTAATTAGATAAATTAAATAGAATGATGTAAAGAATAGAGTGATAATCGGGCTGAGATTTGAAAATTTTAATAGAGGCCGAACTTAACTAAATGTAAACTTAAAAAAGGGTTTATGGAATGGTTTTTACGTTAACTAATAAGAGAATAATGCAAGGGTATTATGGGGAATAGCCATCCACCATAACCCTTAACCCCTAAACCCTTATTTCTATTTTCATTTTCATAAGTTCAAACCTCTAAAACATAAACCAAGAAGAGCAAGCCGACCATAACCTAGGGGAAAAGAGGAGAAAATTCAATTAAAAGCTAAGAAATCAAGCAAGGAGAATTAAGCAAGATCAAATCTCAAGTTCCTCATCCAAATCAAGGTGAATAATAATCAAAACAATCTTAATTTCATTTTTAAAGGGCATTTGATTTCGGTTTTTAAGTTTAAAACCTTTATGATGATTTTAATGATGATATGCTTGGATTATGTTATATTCAAACAAGTATGTTCAATACATGTTTTATTCGATTTTAAGGCTAAAAATTGTATATATTGGGCTTTGAATGCCATAAGGATTTAATATGTTATGTAAAGCATTATTTTGGATATGGGTATAAATTTTCATAATCATTCAAGCTATGGATAATTTACTACGAATTTTTGAAGGAAGAAATAAATAATTGGGTTTAAAATTTATTTCGGCTATTATATAAAAGATTTTGGGAATTTATATATATTAGATAACATATTAAAAGTGAATTAGGATGATTTTTAGGGATTTTTTCTAAGTAATTTACTATGTAAATTAAATTATTTAAGTTGGAGGACTTAAATGTCTTAATTGTTTTGTTAAAGGGAAGGGTTGCTTTGTAAATTATTATTAATTAATTCAAGTTAAATTAGGCACTCTTTAGAAAAGATTTTGGTAAAGATTATGGCAACCAATTATATTTTTACAAATAGGCAAGTTAGTTGAAAAGTATTTATTTAAAAATGCAACAAAACAGTTTTGTACAGATTTATTGTTTCGCCACTTCCAGTTGCAACCTTTCGACCCTATACCTCCATTGCCAACCAAGTCCAAACCAATACACATGGTATCAATGCTTTGGTACGCATTGGATTGAAGAAAGGCTGAAGGTATAAAGTCAAAAGCAAGCTTTTGAAGGGGTCGAGGCCATTTTAAAATAGCTTTCGAAAGTCTTTGCTTTGCTTTCAAAAGAGGTGCTGCTTGCCTTGCTTTTAATGAATGCTTTCGAAAGGGTTGAATCACTTTTATATAGCTTACGAAGGGGTCGCTGCCTTCTTGTTTTAAAAGGGTAGCTTTCAAATGAGTTGCCGTGTTTAATGTTTTAAAAAGGTAGCTTTCGAATGAGTTGTCGTGTTTAATCACTTTTATATTAGCAAGCTTTTGTTTTATAAATATAACAAGCTGCTTTCCTATGCTTTCAAAAGGGCTCTAGTAGCCATTTAAACCAAAGGTTTCGAAGGCAATGGCTTCGAAAGGGGTTTCGAAGCTATTCTTCCAATTGTTTTTCTTAAAGACTGAAGCATTCGAAAGGATGGTTCAGAAACCATTTGTTTTCTTTAAACTCTTTTACTTAAAGTTTAATGGTTTTGAAATGGGTTACTTTCATTTATATTCACTTTGACCCAAAAGTTATTTTTGAGAATAAGCTCAATGGTTTCAAAAGAGGTACTTTCAAATAGTTTCGAAGCTATGCTTCAATGAGTTAGAAAGGTATACTTTAATTCGTTCGAAAGGAATGTTTTGATGTTTTCAAAAGAAAGGTTTTGATGCTTTCGAAAGAGATATTTTGAGTGTTTCGAAAGGCATATGTTTAAGTGTTTTGTAAAGAAGATTTGAATGCTTTCGATAGATATATTCTAATGGTTTTGAAAGTAGAGGTCTAAGGTTTCGAAAGCCTTAGTTTTCAAAACAAAGAACCCACTCTCATTTTTAAAGAAAAACCCATGCAATATAAAAGAGCTTTGAGATGGCTTATACTTTTTGAGTTTTATAAAGAAGCTTTCCTTGATAAAAATAATGGGCTAAAGGGATTAACCATGTTTCATGTGAAAATGATTTCAAGGATATTAAACTCTAAATGTTGATATTATTTAATTATGATCAGTATTTCTATATGCTTCTTCTATAAAAATATTCACTGTATAATGGACCCATAACTGTATTTTGGGGAGTAAGGCTAGAATAACCAGCTAGGTTGACCCAGTAATGAATATAACTTGAGTTAACTCCTGAATGAATAGAGTTGCATTCAGGGGGTCAGGTAGACCAGAACATAAGATGCCCAAAGTCTAATCGAGAAGTTTTCAGTTTAGGCAGGTTCATAGTAAATCCAAGAAAACTATGTTTAAAGAGAGTTATTGGCAGAGCTAACAGGTTTGTAGTGATCCCATGAAAACTATGACTCAAGAGAAGTTATTGGAGATACCAAAAGGTTCTGGGAGAACCTATGAAATAATTGAATGAAGTTATTGGCAGGGGCCAATAGGTTCTTAGTGATCCCATGAAAACTATGAGACCAGACAAATAGTCCATAAGCTTTAAATAGGTTCTTAGTGATCCAATGAAAACTATGAAACCGGACAGGTAGTCCATAAACTTTAAATAGTTTATTAGTCAGCCCGTGAAAACTAATAGGGTAATAGCGACCCTAGAAAATATAATCGTGACAGATAGTCAAATGACTGGGGATGAGAAATCTAGGTTATTTTGCTTGTTTGCATATCATCATAATATTATAAATTGCTATGTTATTAACCTTTGTGGATGCAAGAGCACAATATATGGTTATTGTAAATTTTTCGGTACGATATTAGTAAGGGGAAAACTCGTTCCGCTAAGCGGCGTGGTCTCAATAGATATCTAAATGGTTCGAGATGGTAGGTTATTATTCATACCAGAATTTATGTCTAATTTGAAGTTTATGTTTTCCCCTTAAACTCTCGGGTACTCAATTGATTTTGAGTAGTTTAAGAGTTAAGGATTTTCAGGTTCTCCTTTAGACGAATAAGCTTTTAGAGACATGTAGGAGGCAAGCTAGCTAATAAGGAGTTCTTTTCTATTTGATTCCGTTGTGTTTTGATGTAAAAGCAAAGTTGTTTAGTTGCCTATATATATACTCTGATCATCCAAAGGGGCATCATCATATGTCGCTCTTGGCGTAGTTTGTAATAATTATATTTTCTTTGAGCGTGGTTTTTGAATTTGGGTTATGTATGAATTTGAAATATGATTGAAATGGAATGAGCAATTTGTTTAATGGGTTTAAAAAAATTTCCTATCCATATGTTTATGTTGTATCAATGTATCTAACATTACCATGTTTGGTCATTGATGATTACTAACTATGGATGACTACAACATCCGTAGCCGTTAATTTTGGGCCTCCAAGTGGAGGATATTACATAAAGTTTATGTACATGACCAAGTGATCAGATCAGATATTATGTACAGATGATCCATGTACATCATACATGCTTAATTATATTTGTATGCTATGTTTTGTGGTTTACGTAAGTTCAGGGAGTGACTTTCAATTTTGTTTTAAGGTAGCTTAAATTATCTTCTAAGCATGAACCAAAGGCCGATGAGCATAATGGTATGCTTAGGAAATTGTCTATATCCTTGAACGATCGAGAAAGTTGTGAACCTAAGCAACATTCTAAATCTTGTTTGTTAGTCATTTAACATTTTAAATAATATTAAGTGTTAGTTAATTCCTTTATGGAATTTGATTGATTGATAGAGTGATTTCACATACTGGTTTATAAAGTGCGACTTTATAAGCAATGGATTTTAAAAGTTGTTGTTTATTAGGTCTTAAATCCTGATGCTTTTTAAAAACCGATTTTGAAAGAGTTTGTGAAAGAAATAATAATATAATTTTAAAAAAATTGGTGAAGAATTATTATTTTAGGACATTTGAAAAGATTTCTATGAAGTGATTTTTCGAATATTGTTGTTACGGCCAAAGTTGGGTGATTGAGGGTTTTTTGATTTGGAAGACTCACTGGGTATATTTGTTTACTCTAGTTATTGTTTAGGGAGGAACCAGAATACCACTAGATGCTCCATATTGTTTTGATTCTAGAGTTATACCATGCTTCGATAGTAGGACCACCCTCCTTATCATGACTAATTTTGGTATTGTTAAATTTCTCTTTGGAGGAATTTGAAAATATAATTTGAATATGAAAACCTGGACATTTAGTTCAAATTTATCGTTTGAAAAGATTGGACGCATAGTATTATATTATAGGGTATTTTCTACACTTATGTTACAGATTTTTGATATGGGTTTTCTATAAAGAAGAAAATAACTAATCAGATTTACTGAAAACCAAGTAAGTAATTTGGCTTAGAGCCTTGAAATAAGGAAGAGTGTTTTGTGGAGAGTGTTTTAAGGAGAGGGTTTTAAGGAAGATTTTATGCCATGAAATAAGGACAATGGTTTATGGATCTTTCCTTATAAATACATACCCTCATGAACCTCTTCTCTTCACATTTTGTTTTCTAATACAAGCCAAAAACTCTACATACTTCTATTTTCTTCAAAAAATTCTCAAATAAATAGAAGAAGTTCAAATCACTTCAAAACTTCACCAAACCTCCACATAAATATTCTATGACTTACAATATCACCTCAAGTCACCAAAGTCCAAAAAGGACCTATCCTAGGTCAAGATGCAATCAATTAGTGGGGAAAGGAGCTTCGAAGCTTGGGTTTTGACATTTTGATGCGGTAGAGGAAGGTTCTAGGGTCTAGAAATTTATTCTTGGTTTTGCTTGATAAAAAGTGAGTTAATCTCACTTTAAAGTGGTTTTAAAAATTAACAAAATTTTGTGAATTATACATTGTTGTTTATGTTATTTATACTTTGGTATATTGCTTGTTTGGATTTGATTCCCACTTAGAAGAAGATGGCATAAATAACCATTGTTTTGTAGGGAACACAAAGAGGAAGTTGAAGTATCTTCGTAGCGAATAGTTTGTTATGGAACACTTCGAACTGTATATGAGATTTGTAGAGAAACCCTAAGGGGGTTTCTCACCATTATTGATTTAGTTTTAGATGAATTTTGCTTATATGTTTGGTTGGTTGGTTGTTGTTGGAAAGGTCAAAGTAGCAAAAATGTTGAATAGTGGAATAATCGTGCTTTTGCACTTTTAAATCGTGTTATTGCACTTTTAAATCTCATCTCTTTAAATCTTGTGATTGTTTCTTGAGTGCTTATGTTTGCATCGTTAAATATTTGGTTGCACTTTTGTGTTTTTAAAAGTAAGAAAATTTTGGTTGCGGTTTTGCAGTTCGAAAGTCAGGTTTTAAAACAACTTTCAAATGGATTTTGTCGACTTCAAAAGTCTCTAAATTTTTATGAATGAATAGTAAACTCATATTATGTTATTCTTAAAATTAAGTATAGTATCCATACTTTGTAAAAATGTGGAGAAAATTCCAATTTTAAAAGCATCGATTTAGATGAATTTTCCCTACTCTTTTTAGCGGCACTTTTGCGACACCATTTCCAATTTTTATAAAAATGGTTTTAAACTTTATTTTTCTTTTTCAATCTTTTAGAGTACCTTTCTAACCTATGTTTAAGTGTTTTAAAAATTGGTTTGGTATTTACATAAATATTTAAAAGAAGAATTCTTTTTTGAAAATAAGGAAAGGAAATGGTTTTGAGTTTTAATGTATATTAAACTTGAGATTTTCATTTTACGTAACATTTGAAATTGATGTTTTAAAATCTATATTTCAAGTACTTTGACTTTGTTGAAAGTGAAAAGGAAGCATGGATTGCAGTACATTTTTGTTATAATAAATGTTTTCCTAGAATTAAGAAAGAATTCATGGATTATAACACTTTTTGTTATAATAAATGATTTTGTAAAGTTATTAAGAAAACTTGTTACTTGACTTAATAAGTGTTGGTATTCTTAGATTCTTGGAGGATTTTTGTTTTAAAGATGGTAATAAGTTGATTTATAAATGATATTTTATAAATGGAAATGTCTTTAAAAAATGTTTTAAAAATAAAGCTAGTGTAATTGGTTTTGGGTTTATAGTAAAGAATGTTTTAATAACATCTTTTTTTACCATTCTTTGTTAATACACTTAGAAATATAATTAACTCTTTTAAAGGAATATTTTAAAGAGTGTTTTTAAAGTGTTTTATAAATATTTGTAATGTTAAAATCAAACATACGTATGGTTTTAAAAGTTTAAAAGTTCGATTCATTTATAGAAAGGATTTAGTCTAATCCTTGGTACCAAACATTGAGAAGTTAGATTCGTTAACTGGAGTGTTTAGGCAAGGCTAGGAGCAACCAATGCCCTGACTTACCTGGCTTCATTTTTAAGCAATGGATAGTACGCATTGGAAATCGAAGATTGGTGATAAGGGTAAGAAATTGATATCACTTGTATGGAAAGAGTTTAAGCATATACTTAACAATAAACATCAAGGTATGGAAACTCATCTCTATCTCAAAAGTAAAGAATGTACGTTGATGCAAGGTCTGAGAGGCAATAATGCTTGAGAGGCAACAATGCCCCAACTTGTTCGACTTCATTGTTAACTGAGGGATAGTACAAGTTTGAAATCGATGAGTGGTGATAAGTTTATGAAATTAAATTTCCATATACGATCATTTTTGTTATTTTTGATAGTTAAGTTATTGACTATCGACATCCTTCCTTGAGTTTTATCAATCTAAGATGATTTGTTGCTCGTTTGGGGCATTGATATCCTTTATTGAAAATGATTAAAACCATCGAGCATGTGGAAGCCAAACTATGTAGAGTTGCTCCCATTAGGGTATTTTTACATCTGCTTTAAAGTGGTTTCAGTTATATGCGTACAGAGATGTGAAATACTCGGATACATGGTATGGTTGGTGGGGTTTAGCTTGGATGTGTCCAAGATCCATAGTAGTTCTCAAGTATATTTTTTAAAGGTATCCTTTCGGTAAAAGGGAGCATCATCCTAGTCATTATCGAAAAAAACCTTTTTCTTGTTTTTTGATTCAAACCTTTGAATTGATTCTTTCTTAGTTGTATCAGGAAGTGTCTTGCACTCTACGCGATGTTTAATTATTTATGTCCATTCTTTTATACTCAGATGTTGTTCTTTTGAGGTAAAACACATTCCATGTTTAGCGATGTGGTCTCATAGATGTTTATGTTTTCATCATATTTCTTGAGTTTTCTCACACTGGTTTTCTAGACTGATCCAGGTGTTATTTTATAATAATGCTCAGGACAGACCGAATTTTGTTCAGGTTGTCATTGGTGGGACATGGAGCTCATGGAGAAGAGCTGGATGTTCGCCTACCGTAAAGTTTTTAGTTACTGCAGTATTAGTATGTATACCCATCAGCAATTGTAAGATCAGGAAGTTATAACTATCTAGGTTGATAAGGTTGGTTTTTAACTCTAATATACCTTGTATGTTTGAGTGACAAAATTTACTGTCAATGTGATATTAATGTTGTCATTCTGCTACGAGATTCTGTTTCCCCTGTTTTTTCTTTTTATTTTACCCTAACAATCTGCCTTTCCGGCACTTTGATACTCGGCATTCTAATAGAATGGATGTATTAAATGCTGACTTTCGAGGGTTGAAAAGGCAGATAGTTACAGTGTGTGTATATGTGTGTACATGTGTATGTATATATATGTGTGTGTAGGAGCATTCGATAATAATCCACTAGCCCTTTGATGTCCACAACAAGTTCTGATTTAAATAATATGTGTAGTAGGAGGAGAGAGAAACAACTATAATTTAAGTCAAAACTTATGGTGACAAATCAGGGGGCTAGTAGGGTGTTGCACTATTTAGGGTGATAATGAACGCTCCTCGCATGCACACACAAAATACACACACTGATATATGTATGTGTGTGTGTGTGTATATACATATGCTTCTCTCTCTTTCCACCAACTCTCACTCAACCCATTCAATTATTTAGATAAAAACTTGTGGCTGAAATTAGGGTGGTCCCAAACAGGAGTGCAATGGAGGGCTCCTCATATATATTTATAAAAGAAGGCATCATCCTTTACAGTTCATTCCTTTCAACATTTAAGTATGCGCTGCATGCATCCAATAATAATGGCAAATATATGAGTGTTTGGCATAGAGCTCAAGAAATGAAAGAATGTCTATTTTCTCTTTCCTTTGCCCATGTAGTAGTTCAAATACCAGTCTCGTTGAAAACCTGACTAGCCATGGAACGACAGCTATTTGAAAGAGTTAAAAGAGTTATAGTTATGATGAATGCTATAGAAAGTTTTGGAGTAGGAATATGATCAGGGGCATTGCTGGGTGCTTTCAAGAATTTGTGTATTCTCAAGATTTCAGTGCCATTATTTATTTGCTCCAAATCATTTTGTACATGAATATATACGAAGTCCATGTATATATACTTAGTGCCAATGAAAGTATGTTTGAAGTCTATGTATGCCATGAAGGTCTCAAGTTTACAATTAAGTCATTGTGTGTGTAGCCATCTCATCTCCCTTTTGGATTATGTCTTAAGCATTTATTATCATATCTTAAGCTATGATACCAAAATGCTAAAAAACACTATAGATATTTAATCTAGGTTCATGAATATCTAATAAAAAACTGAGATTATTTCAAAAGTCCTATCCTTTAAATCATAAGTCGATATATTCATTGTTATTCATTTATTGTAACGGTTAATTTTAAATATCAAATATACTAAGATATAGCCAAAATGAGTTCAAATTTTATGGAGACGTTCTTAAATATTATATTAATATATTTACAAAATTTAACATTGTTTAGAATATGTTTCTCAAGACATGATAAAGGTTATATAGAAGAGAGCTATCATTGAATCTTTCTCGTACATATGTGGGTGTGTGTATGTGCGTTCATGTGTATTTATATATAAGAAAATGTTCCACTATTCTCTTTCTACACCCATTCAATTTTTAGAGTTACACAAGATCATATGTATATTTTTAGTTTGAATAATTCCAACATATTTAAAATTGGCGGTTAAAATAAACATGTAAATGGTTGATGTTAATTTACTATTTTCATATTGTAGAATTTTCACTTGACATCAAATTGTATAGCTCTACAAATCATAACTATGTAGAATGAGATGAAAGTTAATCGTTTCTCCCTATTGTACATTTTCTTTATGTGGAAAATAGGCACAATGACAAACTTTGAAAAAAATTAAGGCTGAAAGATAACTAGTTTCATTTTTGGACTGAAGGACAATGCTAATTATAGTTAGCATTTTGTATAGTATATAAACTAAATATAATGCTAGTTATAACTAGCATATTATATAGTGTAAAAACTGAATATAATGCTAGTTATAACTACCATTGTCCTTCAGCCTAATTTTTTTTCAAAATTTGTCCTTCAGCCCAAAAATGAAACTTGTCATCCTTCAGCCTAATTTTTTTCCAAAGTTTGTCCTTCTCCTTAATTCCCTTCTCTTTAATACTTTTTTATGTTAGATTAACATTAATGAAATTTACATTGATTTTTTTCTTTAAAATTATAAAATTAAACGGCCAGTTTTTCTACCGTTGTAAGGTTGTACCAGTGTTTGCATGTGTCCAAATTGGCTTACCAAAAATAATATTCGCATGACCAATATTTATTTTGAATATTTTATACATTTTAATTTCAAAAATTAGCAGTTTCCAAAATTAATATATGCACAGTTGTTTATGTCAACACGGTTTCATAAACTGTTTGAAGTAGAAGAAAAAGCTGGATGAAACCAAATATATTTCACTTTATAGATCAAAAAGAATCAATTAAACATCCACAAACTTGGGAGACTAGCAAATTACATTGTATTATGAAGGCAAAAACAATTCGATTAGCCTACCTATACTTAGTAGGTATGGAAGGACGAATCTCATAGTTTTTGTTAAAAATAAGGCAAGAAATTACAGGTGAATTTAAAACTCAAAATAATGGCATGATCGTTACTTTATTATATAGTAATGTCAAACACGTGATAAAATTGTACTACTCAAAAAATTATCTTAATTATCCATCCCTGCATTCGCTAGTAATAATGTGCTAAAAAGCACAATGTACAGTTAACAATTCCCAACTGATAACTTCATAATCCGTAATATCAATTTAGGAATGAAAGTAACATCTCTAATAATATGTATAAACTTATAGGAAAAATCCAAACAGACTATACTAACAAATTTCAAGCTTCAATGTTATTCTTCACTCGGATCTGCCAAAACTTTCCCATCTTTATAACTTAGTAAATCCTTGGCTTTCTTTAAATCTATTAAGCTAAATATAAGTTACACTAACTCTATTATTTAAATAATACTACTTTCTCCCACCTTTCACTAACTCTATTCTTTAAATGGGGATGTGTGAAGTGGAAATCAGGGGATCAGAAGAGATGACGCAAAATGAAGGTCCTGTTGAGCTCTACTATATATATGTATGTATGTATGTTTGTATGTAAGTACATACCTATATACATATACACATATATATATTCATGTGAAATAGACAGATTCCTATTTCTCAATGATATCCCACGATCGAGACAATTGGCTGAATCCCGTGAAACCATATTTTTTTACGCACTGAAATAACAAAAATCATTGCAATTATAGTTCGGTGTCATTTATTTAACAAATGGAACTTAATTTTATAACCAAATTTATCCAACATTCTACTTATACAAATGATTTATCCATGCAACCACAAATATTTAAGCTACCAAAAATACTACCATGATGTATTATAAGTTTCAAGGTGATCACATATCTATGTAAATTATCTGGAAGACATCACTGTGATGTCAACAATTTGTGAAATTACAACTCAGTAATTGGCCATAATAAATAGCTATATAATTTCAATAGGCATTGTTAAAGGAACTTCATATTTGGTTATGATGGTTGTTTTAAGGCGGAACAAATATAAATGATATATATATTGAATTTTGAACATTTTTAGGATTGGAAGATGTTAAAATAGCATACGATTGTATATTGAAGGCTTTTTCACTGAAAAAACTATAAAATTCACTTCAATTTTATAGTGTAATTTACCCTTTATAAGAAAGCCCCCTCATAGCCAAGTATGAAGTTGGTGTACCAATGCATAAAAGGAATCGTCATTCATTAAAAAAATTCCTGATTCCAAACACCATGAATTATAATTTGATGTATTTTCAAAAAAATTCATGGTTCCTTACGGTGAGGTATGTTATTGTACACAAGTCATGCAACATATAGTTAACTATATTATGGAGAGATGTGGACATGAATCAAACATGTTGATTAATTATTTGTTTGCAAGTTCGTGTTTGGTACCTTTGAATAGAAAGTCGAAAACGTACTTAAATTCATGAACCTCTTGGTGTCAATTGTTAGAAGTAACCAAACTTCATTTAAACTTATGGTGACTTGTCATCTAAAATGAATGACTCATTAGGATGCATAAGTTGATTTGGAATGCATGAATGTTCCAAAACTAGAATTTAAAAGGTATTATGGTTTTTTAGTGCTAACCATCCTTCTTGTATGTGGTATGTTGTTTCCATTTTTATGCAGTTTATTTGCAATGCCCTATTGGAAAACTGCCAAGTCCCAATTCTAAAGAGGAGTTAATGATAGGCGGGTTATTATTAAGCTACTTTTGATTAAAACCCTAAATTGAATGTGCAAATATATAAATTAGACGAATCCAAATATAAACACCAAAAAGCTTATGCACCCCACATTATTTTCTAATAACAAATGACTTATATTTTTGTGTAACAAGGAATTAGAATAAACAAAGTTATAGTACCATCTGGTATGAGAATTTCAGTAATATTTCTTCGATTATTCTTTAGACTTGTTATATAGAACAACATTGTGTGAAATTCTAGATTGTGGGAATTTGAGTAAAAATGGGTTGATAACACCATATGGTATGTGACATTCGGTTATACTATTCTATTTACTCTTTTGACTTATGGTATATGATATTATTAGGGGTATGGAGTGTAGTTTACAAGCATTGAGCAAATGAGCGAGTAACACCAGATGGTATGGGACGTATGCGTGATATTGTTCGATTACTTTCTGTAAGTGAGGGACACTCTTATTTAAGTGTTAATGTCTAGAGGAATGGTCCGTTACGTAACAACTTGTGCCGTGTTCTATTTATCTAAATAGTTTAGAGTCCATCCGAGTTGATTGATCATGGGGTTAGGCCCCAGATCCAAGGCATCACCTTATTATATATATACGTGCTATGTGATGATGTTTAAATTGTACGATGATATACCTTGGTTCCACACTATTAAAAAAGTCTGTTAGCATTGGGTAGCATGCTCATAACCGTAGAATATAGATGAACGTAGTGTAATGACCCACCTTTTTGGACGGTTCAAATCGACAATAAACCACACATGTCAGACTCAAACCATTCAAAAGGGAGGATTGTTAATGGGTAAATAAGAAAAAAAAGGAAAATAAAACACAGAATCTCACAGCGGAACGACAAAATATAATAATCAAATAAACAGTTCATGAAGCTGTTTTACAAATAACATTTGGTTACACTTTTACAATTCAAATCAGATTATACATACATCAAAAATAAACAAATAATGCAGCATAACACAGAATGTAGTGGAATAATAAATAGCAATAATATACTGAATCTTCGTCCTCGTCCTCCAGAAAATAGTCTTCAATACACTGAAAAAGCTCGGACTGACCCGAGCGTAATGAAAAGACAAAATACTCAAGTCAGAACTAAAAGATCTTATGTAAGTCAGATCAAAATAAGAAAAATGAAAATATTAGTGCAATGGTTTCATAGATGTTACGAGATTTTCATCTCCTACCAAGTATACAAAGTGAATATAATTATTTAAAGGGTTTCAAATAATTTGAAATATCAATCTTAATCATCTAATTTAAACAAATCCGAATTTTGAATTAACTTAAACCCTTCAAATAATTCAATTCCAAATAAAATCCAAATTCAAGAAATTATATGGGTATATGTCATTTCAACCAGTATCAAAAATCAACATTTCCAAATCAATGAAAATCGCTCGGGTTTATCATTTCAACCCATAACGATTTTCCTCTAATCTACAAGATCGTTCGGGTATGTATCATTTCAACCCTTAGGGATAACAGAGAAATAGACATAAATAACATCTAATCATCCAAAATGTAAACCAATAACATCCATCCAATCACCCAAATATCAACAATTGACCATACAACACAATCATCATTGAAATCAACCAATAACTACCAACAATTTACTGGTTACCATTGACAGGTATTTAACTGGCAATTTAAATTTAAATATTAAATTAAATGGCAATTAAATTCAATAAAAGTCAGATTTAATAGGAATGACAATTTAAAATATACTAAACAGCAACCAATCAATTTCTAATCACATCATAAATTCAATTTAACTAACATAAGAAAACCTAGTAGTTGTTCTTGTTTGCTCACCTTTCGTGGATACGAAGATGATGATAAAAATGGAGCAATATGAAGATTCCTAGAAAATATCCAAATGCAAAGCAAATCCAGCAAAGCTTAGACACGAGCACGAATCAATAAACAAGTTTCAACTACTTCCAACTTCCAAACGACCCAAGATCCAAACTACGGACAAACCTGAAACTAGGTCATCTTTAAGAAAATATTCAGACTAGAATATTACCGAATCTGTAAAAGTGAGTAACTAGAAAGTTGTCACAAATTCTTTTCTCTCCACTTCAAAAAAGGAATCACTCAAAAAGCTTTTGTATTGAGGAAGTTGTGGTCAAAACAAACAGAGGTGTTTTGTGGGTTGAAAATCTGAGTTTAAAAATACTTCGAAAGGTTTGAGTTTTTGGCATAGAAAATTAAGGAATTTGAAGAACTGATCTAAAATAAAGTTAAAACCACTAGAAAAGTAAATGGTTTGAAAAAATAATCACATAATTCGGTTCTTTCTGAAGGAGATATGATTGATACAATCTGGGGTATTTTCAGCCAAAACTGGACCCAAGAAAGGACTTGAAAAATAGAGTTTTTGATATAGAAATATTCAGAATGGGAAGAAGGGTTCAACAAAAAAGTTGTTGCCATTGAAATTATACACGGTTTCAAAAAAAAAAATTGATTTGGAGTAGTTTGATGGAATATAGAAGCCATGGAAGTAAGGGAAAGAAAGAGGGAAATTAGGGAAGGGGAAAAGAAGGGTAAAATGAGAAAGAAGAGGAGAGGGAAGGTGGAAGGAGATGGCCTTAGAGATGGTGGAGAGGGCAGCAACTATAGGGGAGGAAGAAGGGTTAAAGGAGAAGAGGAAATGAGTTATGATTTGTGAGGTTTTGGAGTTTTAGATCTAGTGTTCTCTGTAGATTTTGAGGAGAAAGAAGAAGTGTGCAGAGAAAGTTTCTCAGGAGAAAAATTATGTACGTAGATGTTATCAGATAAGAAACATAAGGTCATAGGCAAAGGAATGATCACATGACTGACTAGAGTCTCTTGGTTAACCAAGGCCCATTGTAACGACCCGGGTTTTAACCATCGAATATTGGGATAATTAACTAATTTTAATTATTGAAATATTAAATTTTATTAGTCGAATAAATGAATTTTCTGATATTTAAAATCAGGATATATAAATTGATTAAAACCTATATAAAATTTTGGAATATAGATTTTTGAATAAGGGAAAAATTTAATATATGTATATGTATTAAAAACTTCACCATTTCAAACTCGTGATAAAATAATCTCTATATAAAAATGGTATATATGTATGTATGTATATATATATATATATAAGTGTAAATGTCTATACATATGTAAATATAGGCAAATATGTAAATGTATATGTATATATAATTATGTATATGTATAGGTAGATATGACAGAAATATACATATGTACACATGGATAGACATATATGTGTGAAATAGTGAATAAGTATATATATATATATATAAAAGTAATGTATACGAAAATATGTATAAATGTATATATATATATATGTATGTATGTATGTATGCATGATGACAAATATAGGTAAGTAAATATATATAAGTATATATGTGTTTGTATATTTAGAAAAGAAAATATATGTATATATAGCATATGGAAATAAATGTTTATGCATAAGGGGACATCTGTGTGGTAAATATCTACTCAAGCATGAAAAAAAATCAAATCACTTAAATTAAATAAAATCCAATCACACACAAAACATCACATCTCTTATTTAATCAAATCAGCAAAACATGAAATCAAATCATTTAAAAAAATGTAAAGTACTGTACAAGCTTCAGCCCTGTTCCTTCCTATCCTCTTCTATATATATGCCAGTGCCTTGTTTTGGTCAGGTTTAACATTTCTACCAGTCTATCCTTTCAAAAAAAGGGAGAAATTTGCCATTAAAAAATGGAGGGAAGCTGGTGCTCAAGCTCCACTAGAAACAAAAACAGAGTGCTTTCTTTTCCTTTAGAAAAACTGTGAGTAAAACCAAAACTTTACCAACTGGAAAACTATGATTGCATATGTACATGCCCACGAATTTGGATAAAACTCTTCCAGTTTGGCGTGTAATCACATATTAATATGTTCAATGTTTTATAGATGTATGCTAATCATTTTTTTAAAACAACCTGTAACTAAACGAACACCCTATTCTTGAAAAAAGAGTTAACCTTGAAACTTTAAAATTTTCTATCTCCCCATCCAATTTGTTTTAGACTATGATTCCAAAGGGAAACTTGTTTGTTTTCAGATGTAGTTTATTTTAAAAATTGTTTCGAAATCTAATATGAAGTATAGAGGAAGAGAAGCTCGTTTTACAGTAGACAACCTGGAAATGTCCAAAATTCGAATATCATAATTTAGGTTTTCGATTATATGAATGTGTTTGCCTCCGAAAATCATAAATTTTGGAAGTTGTTTGGGGATTTTTAGTCGACGGTGGGATGAGATAGGGGAAGATGACAAGATTTTGGTTCTTGGTCATTTTTAGTCGGTCGAGGTGATTTGGGGGTTTGTCGTTGGTTGCGGAGGTTGCTGGGACGATGGAGGACAGAGGAAAAATGGAGCAGCATTTTCTGGTGAGGCGAGACGTCCAGTCGATTTTAGGGTTAGAAATCAATTTTGGGTCGTGCTCGGTTTTCGAGCAATGGCGACGTCGTGAAGGTGGGTGCGGCATGCGGTCGTGGGGGAATGAGAAGGAGAGGGACGTGGCGAGGTTTTGGTCGAGTACGGTGATGAACGAGGGGACGAGGTGGCGAGGCGAGGTGGTTTTGTGGAAGTGTGTTCATTTCAGGTGGGTTCTTGGTTTGGCAAATGGTGTATTATTCGAACAAGGGCGGCGCGATGGTCCTTAGGTGGTGGAAGGGGTCGCGGCAGTCATGGGCGATGGTTGGCGGTGAGGTGGATGGCCGGAGTGTTGCGTGCGCGTTTGCGTGCACGTCTATGTGTTCATATCTTATCTGGAAATAAAGAACTAAAGGAAAGAGAGGAAGAAAGGGGAACGAGAGAATGGGCCGGTGGTGGGCCAAAAGAAAAGGGAAAAGAAAAGGAAAAAGGAAAGGAAAAAAGAAAAGGGAAAAGAAAAGAAAAGAAAGAAGAAAAAGAAAGGAAAGGGAAAGGAAAGAAAAAGGAAAAAAAGAGGAAAGTAGGTGGAACATATATCATCTCTATAATAAATTAAGTCATTAAACACTAATTCTATTTTCAATTTAAAAATCCAAACCGACATGAAGATTTTTGCATCTAAATTCTTTTACCCGGTATTATAAATTAGTATTGTTGATTTTCCGTAATTTAGAGTTTAAGGATATTTTATAATTAAAGGGTAATTAATTATATTATTACTATTTGACTTAAAAACTTATGTAAGTTAACAAATTTAGATATTTAATAGAGTGATTAACTTTGATTAACTAATAATAAAATTGTTTTATAATTTCTTTAATTTGTAATTAATTTGGAGAAAAATATAAATGGATTCGGTTAATTAAAGTTAATTAAAATCCCAATGTGTGAATTGTTTTGATATTGGTTATTGTTCGTCAATCCATATCTTGGCTTAATCCTATTGGATATTTATTTAAATTATTTTTGTTCGGTGCCACCAAGTGGTCGAACGAGTTAAAATAGTTAGATTAAAATGATGATACATTTATTCAAAATAAACATCTGTAATAAATTTCCATATGTGGATATCGTCACCCTAAATATAAAATTGTTTATTTTAAACAATTTAACCCTTTTAAATTTATCGCCTAGATTCGAAGAGGACAGAATCGGCTAACAGTGTTACCTAGAACCACTTCGATTTGAAAATCACTACGAACCTTTACAGATTTGATTTTGGAGTTTAATGTGATGGAATTGGATTAATTTAACAAATTTAACTATTTTAAATAAGTAACTGTACTTAGACGCTATTGCAATATCGATGAATTTCTGTAAAAGTGTTTTGGTAAAAACTCATTATGTTTGTACGAGTTACCTCGGTTTCCCAAAAGATTTTTATAACTTAAGTATTTCAATTTAAGTGGGTTTACTCACGCTGGTTTCCAGCCTGACTCGGATGTTACTATATTGTAATGCTCGGGTCAGATCTAGTATTACAGATTTCAGGTTAGGACGCTTTGGAGCTCAAGAGACGAGCTGGATGGCAGAGACGTATTTCACGTGTTTGTTTATATTCCGCTGTGTATTATAGGCTGTATATTCAGTAGTTAGGGACAACTTATTATAACTGCCCAGATTTTGTATTGGTGATTGTACTCTGATAACCTGTATGTATAGTAACAGTTATAGTTTTCTTTTGTGTAAATACTGCTATTGTATATTATATTTTGTTCCGCTGCGTCTCTTTTCTTATTCTATCTCTTTTTCTTAAACCATAACAACCTGGTATTTCCGGCACTCTATTGCTCGGCAATCTATGTAGTGGACGTATTAGTGTCGATTTTCAAGGGTCGTAAATCACCTGGTTGTTACACCCATTAGACCAAACAAACCCAATATGCTTTAGCCAAATAAAACACAACTAAACATTACCAATTCATGTTAATTTTTCACAGTAATTAAATTTTTTAGAGCGATATGAATTCAATTTTGACGAAATGAAAAGTGGAGGGAAGATCAGTGTTCTGTCTAGTATCATATAAAAAGAATAAAATTTTAAAATTCAAATTTAAAATATTAAACCAAAAGTCAATCTTTGACTAATTTAGACCAAAATTTAAAATTTCACAAAAATTTTATTCTATTAAATTTGGTTAAATAAAACATTCAACATCACAAATTCAAATATTTTTATATAATTTTTATTTAAATTCAAAATACTGCCATTTTAAAGCTGTTAAAAGTTATGGATCATTACACTTTATCTTAATTAAAAGATGTAGTATCAATTAATGTAATATTAATTTGTTTCCCCTTATGATATATAAAAGGTTAAACGCCATTAACTATGCATCCAATTCTCATTCAATTACATTCAAACCTATGTTATCATCCTTATTATTTAATCAACAATACCCTATGAATTATATTAACATAAGTTTATATTTTATTACATTCATTATTTTACCGTTAACATATTTTACCATATTAACTGCAATAATTAATTACATAAATTTTCATTGATTTCCAAATTAATTCCAAACATATTAAATAATGAGATGTTAAATGAACAATTGTTACCTTTAAATAATTTAATCATATTTATAAGTTTATTATCTACAACAAATGTTAAGACTACTTACACATCACTAATTATATTCAATTTCAATTAACAACATATAATTCCAACATTCAATTGCCTTAATTGCATTAATTACCCATTTAATATTCAAATGGGCAAATTAATGAGAAGATAATTACAACCATCGTTTATAATAATAGTTCATATCCATTATCTTATCATTTACAACCAAGGGTTATAACAAAATGATTTTATATTCCATATTAACCTATTCCAATCAATTACATATAATCTCATCATTAAATGCATCATTTAATTTATTTCATTATTTACAATTATAACCAAATAACCTTACAATTATATCCATTGATTGAAATTGGATTAAAATGGTTATCAATTACATTAAATCAACATTACTATATTACATTCTAATTGTTTTATCATTACAAATCATAAATTTTAATTTCCTATAATATTAGTATTTCAAAATCTTATTAAATTTAATATTTTAATTAACGAAAAATACTGGTCGTTACACGTAGTGTCACTATGACCAAGAGTAACTAAGACTGTGTGTGTGATGTGTGCTGAAAGTGTTGTGTGCTGTCCCTTGGAGCGCGCTGTGTGCTGTATAGCTCCCATTTGGGATATGTGTGACTATATGATTATATTATAGTATTAAAACCCTACTAGACATTTATTCAGAGGCGAAGACCCCTTAACCCACTGGAGCGTATTGTGTGCTATGAGGCTCCCAATTGGGATATGTGATTTGAAATTCATAGACATATGCTACCATACTTATAACACCTCACTGGACTATGTGCTTGTTGATGGTTGATTCCCTTTTGTGTTATGGGTGTGTTGGTTATTGATTGGATATTTGGTTGTTCCACCCACTTGATTATATTCCGTTGATATGTTGATCGACTTTATTTGGGAAAGTGTTATACTTTATGTGCATGGTTTTGAGATTTGTTGAAACTTGAGTTATACACTGCCATTTTTTGTTGCATTTTTTATATCATGCCAGTTACTATTTTATGTTGACTTCTAAATTCTAGACATAGTCTGACTCATGTGTTATTTATATAATACTCGGGTCAGCCCAAGACATTTCAGAATCAGGGACATATGACTAGTATGTGGATATTGGGCATAGATAGAGGAGAGAGTATATGTATATAGTTTGTATATTTTTATTTACATGTATTCATGTATTGGGATAGAGAAATGAATAATGGTGAACACAGACTATAGAGCTGGAACAGTTATTCCACCTCCTTCTAAGCCGCCTGACATAACTTTCATTCTCCAGCCACAGCGGCCGGGATGCTCGCATGCAGAAGAGTCTCAATGACCTAATCAGACAGTCAGCGAATTACATAATTGTGAACATATAGAGAATTTTGCATCAGGGCCTTCTTCTACAGCCGCCTGTGGTTCAGATCTACATGAGCCCTCAATTCACTTTGCACAACCACCCTGTACAAATACGTGGACACGGTCTTGGGCAGCAACGGTAAAAGAATGCTATGTAGTCATAGATGTTGACATAACTGATCTTACTTACTTTGCTTCTATCTTTGATGGAGTTGTAATGAAATGTATGCTTCCTAAATCAGTTTTTACTATTGCAGAGGAGAAGTGGAAGAACACGTTAGTTGTTTATATTTTGGGTAGATGTCCTATTTATAAAAACTTTAAAAGTTTTGTTGACAAGATCTGAAAGTCAAATGGAGCATATGATTTATTCTATAAGAAGAATGGATTTATTTTTATCAAATTTTATAACGTAGAAGATTGTTGTAAAATAACTTGATCATGCCCTTATACTATAGGTTCTGTAACGACCCAGAATTTTGAACAAATTAAATTGAAAAATATTTAATTAATTTTAAATATTTGAACGATGATTTAATTTGAATCCCCGATATAACTCTGAATTTTGCGATTAACCTTTAAAATTTAATCTATTGAATTGAATAAAGACTTGAATCTTCAGTTTTAAGCTGAAGAAAAATATTTCAAAAACTATTAAAATTCGAAATGATAATACTGAAGATAATTGAAGCTTCAGAATCGAATTTGAAAATGATGTATTCAGTTTTGAAAATTTATCGTTTGAATTGATATTTGAAAATAGCCGTCCGAGGCACAGTCTCGGAATTCAACGAAACCAGTTCCATTTGATCCGTAATATTGAATTATTGTCGGATTTCAATTTTCGTATTTTTCGGAATTGATATGTGAGCGTACGATATATAAACGCGTAGAAATTTATACTGGGACCGATTGAATTTAAATAAAATCAAATTGCTTTCCTATAATCCAACAACTCGTACAGCCCACCCCCCTATTGTCTCCTCTCGTACACGCCTTCTTTCTCTTTAGTTAAATCACGAAAAAGGAAGCCGCCTTCTCATTTAAAATCACGTACCTTCCTCTCTTCGATTTGAACGAAAAACTATCTTCGTTCAACAAATAAAAATGATGGCTTCGTGAGAAGCTTGGAGGGTACGTGACTCTATCTAATTAAAGGGATGGAGACTGCGCTCGCAGCTATGGCAGAGCAGGCGGCGACGTGATGAAGCATGGGTCGAGTGGCGAAGTGGGAGGCTCCCGTTCATGTTGGGATGGTGGCGATTTAGGGCAGCGGCAAAGGCGAAGTAGGGTTTCGAACCAGGGGGCGCGAGTTCGGGGCGATGGGTGGCCGCGTACGCGAGTCGAGTCGCGAGGCAATTGAGCGAGGGTCGGCTGGGTTTCGCGATCGATTTGCGATCTGTAGGCGTTGGGGGAGCGCGATTGAATGGAGCAGCTGGGTTGTTCGACTTCTGGTGATGTGGTGGTTCTCGCGACTTCGGTAGGAGCTCGGTGGCAGCAGTAGGGTCGAAGTCGAAGGGGATGGCCGGTCTTCATCGATGGAGTATAATTTCGAATTCAAGTTGCAGTGAGGTATTCATTAGTTTTACAAATTAATGTTGAAGTTTAAATAAATTACTGTTAAGTTATAACAGGAATTAAATCATTAGTTCCAGGAAATCATTTTTTCCCATTCGGAAAAAAAATAAAATAAAAATAAAAATGTGAAATCAGTATTTAAATTCTTACAGTAAGTATATATATATATAAAGTTTAACAAAATACGGGATTAATCTGTTAATGAACTTATTTAATAAATTGATAAAGATACCGTATAAAATAAATGTTGAACTGAATTTGTTGAAATGAGAATTTAATGGGTCGATTTATTCGAATATTAATAATTTGTATAAAATTGTTTATACAAGGTTTCAAATCGAGAATCAAGCCAAATTGGAAACGGATTGCAAAATAAAAAGGCAAAGGTGAGATCTTCTCACTCAAAATAAATTTGGATTGCAGTTATTGATTGCTATTGGATGTGATATTAGATATAGTAGGATATATCTATATATATATATATATATATAGCAATATATACATATTGGCATATGTATATATTGGATTGATGATTTCCCGCCTCGTATAGCGGATGAGACCCTATTGCGCCGTTAGTAAGCGGATATTTTTATAAAACCCATATACCGCGATATTCCAGCTCGAAGTGGAATTGGTATTGTGCTAACGTCTGTGGATGCAGGGAAACAGGTTGGAGGGATCCAACTGGATTCCTCACCAGTATTTATTTATTTACAGATATTGATGTATATTCTGTTATCATATTGATATATGATGTTTGTTGTTGTGATTGACTAATTGGTGCTGTTGCATCATCGAATTCAGTTTTGAAATTTAAAAATAACGATTTTTACTTTAAAAGGATTTTTAAAGTGATTTTTTGAAAATAGACATTTTATTGAATTTTTGAATTGATTTATTTCAAATAAATAAACGTTTGAAAATTTAAAGTTATAAAAGTTAAGATTTTTGTGAAATAAAATCAAAGTGTGATTTTTGGAATAAAAGTTAAGAAATTTATGAAATGGTTTAAATTGGGATTTCTAGTATTATAAACGGTTTATTTAAAAGATGTACAAAAATGGATATTTATAAATTTGAAATATTGGGATTATAAGACAAGTTTCTATAAGTGTTAAAATGAAGTGTAAATGGGATTTCATAAGTTAATGAAATCTGAAAGTTTTAAATTTTGTGAAGTTTAAAAGAACGATTTCTTTTAAAATAAATGAATTATAAGTTATATTAACTTATAAATTGAATGGGTCATTAAAGAAGATTTATAAATCGAAGTTGTTATAAAATGGAAATAGAATTTATAAATGTTGTTTTTATAAATTCGAAAATAAATCAAATTTGATTGATTTTAAATATAGAGATTATTAAGGGAATTTTATCCACGATTTTGGATAGTGGATAATTCTTGAAATAAAATGTGTAGAAAATAGTGAAATGTGGTTAGTGAAGTATATTCACGATTTTGGACAGTGAATATATTATTAAGTGAAATGGATATGTTTTGGAAAGTGACATTAAAGATAAAGTTAATTGTTTTAACGATGTTTTAAAAAAATGTGTTAAATATCGAAAACATAGATTTCAACATTTATTGTTGAAATAGACGTTTTCGAGGAAGAAGGAAATGATGGACTATAACACTGTTGTTATAGTAAATGATTTCCAAAAGGAAATGTTTTTATATAGTATTGGGATTTACCTATCTATCTTAATAATCCGAATCCCTATACTAGTGATTTTGAGTCGTCGTAACGATGTTTTACGTAGCATTCGTTTTGACTCAAATAAATGTTGTCAAAGTAAATGATTTCCTTAAAGAATGGATATATACTTAATTTCGATTTAAGTATATCGAATATTTTCAAATGCTGAAAATAAATTGATTTGTGAAATACTTATTATTAAATAAGTATGGGATTGCTTTTCCAATATGAAATGAACGTTTTTGGGTTTTATCTTTGTAAAGATAAATTGAAATTGAATATTGAAATCGATTTGAAAATCGTATATCAGTAGATATTTTTGAAATATAAATTCACTATGGAATTTATAAAAGAAAAGGGAAGTTGTTTAAAAATAAACGTTGATTTATTTTTGAAGTGGAAATTTTATATCTAGTAAAGATATTTTTGAAGATGAAATAATTTGGAAAATTATTTGGAATCTGATGATGTCGCGCATCTTTATTGATAGTTAAATAACTGACTATCAATAATTACCTTGAATGGTATTTGTTGTGTTTTGGATGAATTTGAATGCCACACTTATTTTTGAATAAGCGCTCACTATTCGGGTTAGCCGGGAAAGGACCATGGGGTCGTATAACCCATTCCGAATATATGATACGTCGTTATGAATTGCATTTGAAGACCGGTGTTGAAGACCGGATATTTTTGAAAACGGAAGGATTACCGTCGAGTTACTCTACATTGGCTGATCTCCGATTTAGAGGTTTTATCGCCCTTAGTGACGGGAAGTCCGGACGTGATTAGAAAATTATCCGGATGTGCAAGGGTTTTGTGAGAAGTGCCTTCGGTTCTGTTCGATCCCGGAACAGACTTGTATGGATTGTGTGTCTGACGTTACAATTTGAGATATAAAGCTGATTTCTTTCAAATACATTTCTGTTGGTGGCGGAGAATTTATTCTCTTAGCTTAACACCCTTCTCTGAGACGTACGAGCTCAGAGGTTATGTAGTTGAAATTTATCGGCGATAAATTCCCAATTTGGTAACGTGGCATACTGAGTGTTGCTGTGAAATGATCAGTGTTTGATCATTTGTGATATGATCATTTGTTTGATCTTATATCTTTGTGATCATAGGTTGATCATTTGTTTGACCCGAAGCATGGCTTTGTAGAAAGCGTAGCTTTGTGGACGAGACTTCGTCGAGCCTCAGACCTCGGAAATGGTCAAAACAAGAAGGATGCAGCAAGGTTCTAGGGAGTAGCGCCCCTTAGTGTATGTCATTCCTTCTGGATAGAGGTGGTATCATGGTATGGAGCCCAGATACTTAACCTATGTTGATACTGCTTATTATGTAGTTTGTTGCGAATCGGGGATCCTCGGGAAGATCGATTACGATCGGGGAATGGCATACGCGTGTCAGTAGTTACCTATTTTTGCAGAGGTAAGCCGGCCTTGTGTTGGCAGAGATCCGGTTAGGTTCTCGGGTCGTCTATTCCAGGGACGTACCCATCGTGGCATAGGAAGTTCCTTGGCCTGACCATTTGTTGGAAATCCAAAGAAACAATACGAGCCTTGTACGGTTTTAGTTGTAGAACCTGCCATTTAATATGGTAGCTATAGCAAGCATACTATAATGGTACCTATGCTGGCTAAGATTTATATTTTACTTTCGAAATGTTTTCTACACTATGCACTAATAATAATATCAAAAAGGATTTGATTTTGCGTAGTAAGCATCTTTGACTATCATAAGAAGAAATTTCCTCCAATTCTGCGTTTGCATTGTGTGTGTGGTGGGAGGTCTTATGGTAGTTTCATTTTCCAAAAGCATTGCGAATTGACTTTAAAATTTTTCTGTTGATTGTTTTAAAGAATAACTGTTTTACGATGTCACACCAGTCACCATGACTGACTCGGAGTTTATTGTTCCCTTCTAAACTCTGGGTGCCCACCAATTTCCACACGGGCAGCCTAGACTTATGTTATCAGGATATTCTGGATATTCTGGAGCTTTGGAAGAAAGCTGGATGGCGAGACATAGTATTTGTATCTGAAGTATTTATTCCGCTGTGTATTCTGTATGAGGACAAGTTTATATAACTGTCCATTTTTGTATATTGACTCTGATTGATGTATGTATAAACTGATATAGTCCTTTGTTTTAAAAGACTAGTGTTTATCTATTATATATTGTTCCGCTGCGATATGTGAGATTCTGATATTGTTTCTGTTTCTGATGTTGTTCTGTTGTTCTTCTTTCTCTTTTCTCTCTTTCTTCTTCTTCTCTTTTTCTTCTATCTTTTCTTCTATTTCTTTTTCTTAAAACTCCTCAGGGTTCGTATTTCCATGCCTCTTGAGTTAATCAATGGAGATTAGTGTTTAATCAAGGGTACGGATTTGTGGGTCTTGACAGGTTCCATAATTTTAATTATTAAAATATAAAAGCCTGGAATTGTGCTTACGAAGGATTCCTTTCCTACTATTACTATATGGACACGGCTTATGGATTTGAAACTTGACTATTGGAATAACGAAGGTATTACTAGAATAGCTAGCATTCTTGGCAAACCAATTAGAACGGATTCTAATACAAACACATAGAAAATCATCAACATTTGTTTTTGAATTGTGAGTATAGTACTTATATGTGAGATTATTTATTGCTTCAACTCGTAATTCCACATTTTGCTACCAACTCACTGCGGGACTATTTATCCAAGCTGCGGCTCCACTTCGAAGCAACATCAGTGCTCCACGAGTTGGCTTTCATAGCGGCAGCCACACTTGTTCATCACATTTGGGTAGAAAGAGTTCGACAACGTTTCAACAAAAAGGCTTGTTCGAAGGAGATGAGATGGAAACTTTTGGAGATCAAAATTCGGCTACAATTAGAACAACGACTCAATCATCGATCTGCAACATTAACAGAAAAAGATATTTTACATCATTAGGGGATTGAGCTGCAAGACAATGGATGATAGAGGCGCTGTGAAGTTTGATTTGGGGTTTTAGGGTATGTTTATTCTCGTGTGAAGGTTTGGGCTGGACCGGGTTGCATGTAGGAAGCGGAGGCATTCTCTATGTTCGGCCAATTTTTTTTATTTTGAGCCCTATTAGTTATGTTATATTTTGGTTAAAGTATTAGTTGTATGTGTTGTATTGGTCTATAATTTTCTATATTGTAGATTGCCTATATAGGGGATGTCATGCACTTTTTCCTTACCATAATGCTAAGGTTTTTTAAGGAGGCAAATCCTTCTATTATTGGTTCTATTCCATTATCAATAAAGAACCTTTTATTTAAAGAAAAAATTCATGTGTTGTTGAGATGTATATTGGACATCTTGTGTATATTATTGATGATAGTGGGTGTTTGACTATTTTTTTAGACCCATTGGACTCGTGTATATTTATTAGTATATGTTAACGCTGCATTGATGACCCTATGATTTATTTTATATTGTCTATTGTTCTATCCTAGAGATGCACAGGTTCATTGCTTTATGCCAATATTGTGTACGTATATATGAGTTGTTTGTGACTTTAAAAAAATATGTACCAGTGTTAGCCCAAGGGAATATTCAGGTGTGTAAGTCCAATATTGCCTCATTCTCCATATTATCATATAATATTACACTGTAATATTCTTTGGTAGTATGAGTATAGAGGTAGGGTGCTATAAGTTTTACCCTCACAAAAAACCAACTATTCGTTAAGTTAGTATAGTGATACAATAGATAATGTCTGGGGTGAATAATATAAATCAGAAAATAGCTGTGCCGGTTGGACCTCACACATCAATATTAGAAGTTCATCTAAAACCACTTAAGGTACGTTCACATATGGATTTTCTATGGAGACGCATCTAGTAAACTAAAGCGGATCTCCATGACAAGGATCAAAATCCATCTTCCGAGCGTCGTATATCTCTAGATAAAATATACCATAAGATAAACATAGCTGGCCCACGCCCGAACATTGATATGAACCACGTAGAACCGGGTATCAACAATTCACGCTAGCAACATGATAAGCATACTCTAGATATGGAGTTAACATACCTTATCATGAGTTAGCTAAACCCCAGACTATGAATTATACTATGTCTTTGGTCATTTATCCAGGTCCAGGTTACGTTTGGCGTCACTCACAGGAGTCTTAATCACTCGAACAGAACCTGAAGCACTCCATGGATTCCCACATAAGCCGTTTGACAAATGCTTATGCTGACCTCTCCCTTGGACTTAAACTTAAGATAGACATTTCAACTCTATAGCATAAGTCTGAAATGTTAACGCTGACCTCTCCCTTGGACTTAAACTTAGGATAGGCAGTTCAACTATATAACATTCCACTTCACAAACGCTTCCAAAACATAGACTCGTGTACTAGGTTTGAAGAGGTATTCGGTAATTAAAAAATACCGGTCTTGGACTCGCCAAAACAAATTGATGAATTTCTAGTTAACTACACTCTGGTTATTTTAGAAGTAAGTGAACTATATAAAGACGAGTCCTCCTCGGAGGATCTCATACATATAAGTTCTTAAAGCTAGAGATATTTCAAATGCTCCTCCTTGAGGGATCTCAGATCGTACGGAGCCATAAAGCTTTAGATACTTCCTAAGTTAATATTTAGTCAAGTTAGATAGTCGACTAATCGACTATCAAGTTCTAAAATTGATTACTTATAGAAATCAAGGTTCGTATACTTAACACGTTTCTGTCCTTTTTTAACTTAATTAGTCCTGTCAAGATTGAAGCCTATAGGTTAGAGTATAATTACTTCTAAACACAAGGCGAATAAACTTTTTAACACCAGTTATTTTTATAGTAACTAGTATACACATAATACTTCATAACTGTGGTTAGAATCCCTTAAGGATCTCTGTACCGAAATTCATAGAAAATGCTAAACACAAGGCATTTTCAAAGTGCGTTTATAACAACTATTGTTATAAAACCACTTCCAAACTCATGTTTGATTCAAACTATGTTCAACCAAACCATATGTACTTTGTTTCATGGCTATGTAGCAATTCATGCAAGTCCATACACATGGATCACATATGCCATTTACTTTTCAAAGTAAGAATCAGAACCAATATGATAACATATAGCGATTCAAATTCAATCACATATAAACAATCAAACACAAGCATATATCCACTTCATATTCATTCAAATGGGATATTAGCTCACCTTAACCAAGTAAACAAGCAAGTATAAGCATCCATTTCCTACCTCAACCTTACAAACACCAAACTTCCTACTACAACCTTGCTTTGCACTTGTCTCTACATAAAACTTCCCCTTTGCTTACGGCCTTGGTGGTGTGGGGCTTGTGCGCTCCAAATCTTCAAGGTTTGACTTGATGGAATGTGGTGTGATGTTGTTCTAAGGTCTTTAACCAAGTTTGAAGAGATTTGGAGATGTTTTGAATTTATTTGTCTTTAGAAATTTTATGAAGAGAAGGATATGAAGAGTATTGTTTTTGCACTAAAAAAATATGAAATGGATTCGAGAGCTAAGCACCCACTTATATAGGCTTCAATATGGTAGCCTCACTCTTCCCCTCACCTCTATGGCCGACCATGGATGGCTTACCCACCACATGCGCATCATATCTCCTTTCCACCTCCTTTCCTTAGCAAATTACCTTACTACCCCCATACACAAATATCCTCTTATCTTCTAGAAGCTTCTAAAAGTAATTAATTTCTTTATGAAAAAAGTGATTAATTAGCTACTAATGCCTTCATATATTAATTAGATAAGTACAAAAGAGTTCGAATAACTTATATCAAATAAAAAGTTGTTTATCGATAAACCGATTTTTGGTCACATTATCGATATTCCTTCAAAGTATTTATTTTTGTAAACAAATTTCAAAAAAAATGTTTCTTATCATTATTCATTAATTAAAAAATGTTTAATATGATTATTAAATCACATTTATAACACTTAACAATATTTCAAAAAGTTACAATATTCAAAGACGAAGTGTTCGAAATTATGAACCACTACATTCTCCCTCACTTAAAACATTTCATCCTTGAAATTCAAACAAGAGCAATAATGAAAGAAGATAGAAGAAATAAGATACATATATAGAGTACTGTAGAAACTATATACAAACGAAACTGCAAACCAAAACGTAAGTGACTCCATCTCAAGCAGTAAGTACACAACAAAAGATATATGATACTGAAATAAGAAGAAACCAGTAGTCTATAAGAAACTTCGGATATGACTCTCTCATCCTATCCTCCATCTCCTATGTACAATTTTGAGCATCCTCACTCTGTTGTACCTTGACTAACTTAACAACCTTAGTCCTCAATCGCTTTGTATCTCTATCAACAATACGAACATGTTATCTTAACATAGTTAAATTCGAGTCGATCTCTAAGTCTTCATGTTGTGATGCTTCTACTATCAAAGACAGATCATGCACAAACTTATGCAAATGCGACACATGAAATACATTATGCACATTCGATAGTCTAGTCGGTAACCCGAATCTATACGCGAGTGTACCAATCCTCCCTAGAATCAGAAGAGCCAACTTCCCAGTCCTTCCAAACCGAACAACACTTCTCATCGAAGAAACTTTTATGAACACAAAGTCTCCAACTGAGAAATCCAAGTTTTTGCACCTCTCATCTGCATGTCTCTTTTGCCGATTCTATGCTTCCTTGATTTGCTTGTGTATCTCCATTACCTTATCTGATGAATTATATCTGAGCCAATCACTAAACGATCTCTAGGTTCCACTCAAAACGATGAAGATTTGCAAGACCTTCCATACAATTCCTTCAAAGGTGCCATTCTGATACTAGCCCAGTAACGGTTGTATTATGAAAACTCAACAAGTGGTAAATGTTCTTCCCACGAATTCCCGAAATCTAATATGCAAGCTCAAAGAAAGTCCTCTAAGATGCGGTTCACCCTCTTTGTTTGCCCATCAGTTTGTGGATGGTAAGTGGTACTCAAACTAAGCTCGGTCCCTAAAGCATCAGGTAGCCCATTCTAAAATTGGCTTGAAAAATTGGTTCTCTATCACTCGCGATATCATAAGGAACTCCATGCAATCTGATGATCTCCTTCACATATAACTTAGCCAAACTAGAAGCCATCCTCATAGTTTTAACTAGTAAGAAGTGCACACTTTTGGTCAATCGATCCACAATAACCCAAACATCTTCATTACTTTCCTCCCCTCGGCACTCCATCGATGAAGTCCATGGATATCTGCTCCCATTTCCACCTAGGAATCTCGAGGAGCTGAAGTAATCCAGCTGTCTTCTGGCAACTGCCTTTAACTTATTGGCAGTTGGAACACCTACTTACAAAGATAGAAACATCTCTCTTCAAGCTCTCCTATCGGAACATTCGCTTCATATCTTGATACATCTTATTAACTCTTGGATGTGTCATCAATCGCGAATGATGACTCTTTTTTTTTGAGAGAGACGGGTGTGTAGCGTGAAACTACACAGCCGGTTAAGTAGTTATATTATATAATATGTAAGAGGTCGATCGACAAGCCCGATCGATGGCCAAAAAAATAGGTATGAAGCAACAAAATACAATTAAAGTGCTATAGTATCATAGTCCATTACATACTAACTATTACAGGTGCTAAGAAATGGCCCACGGTGGACTAAAACTACCTTTCCGGAGATGCATTAGTACTACCTTGAGACTCAGCTGGTTGGACGCTGCAAGGCGGGAGACTCAAACGGAATGGCGCGGAGGAGGAGGTTTGACCTGTTAGAGAGGAGAAAAAGTGAGTGATACTTCTACAGGTTCCACCAAAATGTCGTGCAGGTTTCCCAAACACGTGTGCATTCCTCTCTTTCCAAATGCACCAACTAAAGATTGATATGAAAGTGTCCATCAGCGCATTCTGCTGATTATACTGCCAATACTCGAAGAAGGAGGTCGCGCTGGGGATAAACCCCAAAAGATATGCACTGGTTGCAGCCCAAATTGAGTAGGAGAAGTCGCATTCGAAGAAAAGGTGGGTTACTGATTCATCGTGTGTTAAACAGAAGACGCAGCGCGGGTCAATGGGGATGTTGAGTCTGTCATTCGTATTAATTCTTCCAGAAATTAGGCACCATTGGAAAAAAGCTATGCGAGGTGGAAGATTGCAATGCCAAATCCTGGGGAAGGAGAAAAGACGTCCGGGGTGAATTAGGTGTTGATAGTAGGAGGCGACTGAGAAGCCCTTGGAAGGTGCAAGGGCCCAGAGGAAGAAGTCTTGACTGTTGGAAGGATGAATCGATAGGAGGATATTTGTGGCGGAGAGGAGTTCAGGAACCAAGTCTGCATCGAAGATGGAGGGTGGGCAAAGGTGCTCAGGACCAAGTGTGAGGTAGTCTTCAACTGTTGCATTAGGGAGGATGGCGTGCGAGAAGAGGTTGGGTAGGAGCTTAGAAAGGGGCAGTTGGCCATACCAAGTGTTGTGCCAGAAGAGGCATCTGTTTCCTCTTTCGATTTTCACCTGGAAAAGTGTTTTGACTCTAGGAAGGGTTAGAAGGACCCCGGACCAGAAGGGGGATGGCCTGAACCGGGTGGTGGTGTGGAGCGCCAAATGGGGGTTTGAATGATAATGTTGACATAGAATCCACGATTTCCAGATGTAGTTTCCAGGTGTGAGTAATCTCCAAAGCCATTTGGACAGCAACGCTTGGTTGAATGTGCGAAGGTCTGTAATCCCTAACCCCCCATGATTGCGGTGCAGACATACCGTCTTCCAGTTGACCAGCCTTTTTGCGTTGCCACCGTTCCAAAGAAACGAGCGCCTGATTGAGTCAATTTTCTTGATAACCCAAGATGGAAGTGTGAGGAAGGACATCCAGTGTGAGGGGATGGCTGATAGGACTGATTTGACTAGGACAAGGCAACCTGCAGAAGAAAGCGAGTGTGCCTTCCAAGTTGAGAGTCAGGATTCAATTTTGGAAATGAGGGGGAGCTAGTCAGCATGGTGGAGATTGGTGGGGCAGATGGGGATGCCTAGGTATGAAATGAGGAATTGGGCTATGCTACAATTGATGAGGGATGAAATTTGAGGGCCAAGATGAGCGGAGTTGCCAAGCATGATGACGGTGCTTTTGTTAAAATTGATGGATAGGCCGGAAATTGCTTCAAAGACATACAGCGCAACCTTGAGGCAATGGATGTGGTTGGTATCGGTGGAAGCGAATAGGATCGTATCATCTGCAAATTGAAGGTTAGACACAGACAAATCTGAGTTTTGAAGCTTGATACCTCTAAATAAATCATTGGACGAGGCAAGTTTGATCATCTGGTTGAACACATCCGCTACCAGGACAAAGATTAGGGGAGAGAGCGGGTCCCCTTGCCTCAATTCCCTGTTTGATTTAATGTGACCACCCGAAGAACCATTGATTGAGATGGATGAAATGCTTGTATTGAGTATCCCTTCGATCCAACCGCACCACTTTGGCGGAAAGCCCCTGTGCTTCATAAGGTCCAGGATGAAGTCCCAGTGTACCGTGTCGAAGCTTTGGAAAAATCTAATTTTAGAAGGGGACCAGGGGTTGATGTTCTATGATAGTAAGAGACAACTTCTTAAGTGGCGGCGACACAGTCCAAAATATTTCTGCCTAGTATGAAAGCGGACTATTCCGCCCCCACCAGAGGATCGATGACTGACTGAAGTCTATTAGCAAGAACCTTTGTGATGATTTTGAATGTGGTGTTGAGCAGGCTGATTGGTCTGAAAGCGGGCATAGTGTTAGCGCCGGGGGATTTGGGGATGAGGATGATGTTGGCGTGGTTAAGGCGAGCAACTGAGGAGGGATTAGTTTGGAATTCTTCGCACATATCTAGCAAGTCAAATTTGATGGTTTCCCAATAACGTTTAAAAAAGTGTGGACCGAAACCATCTGGGCCCGGGGCCTTATCATCCGACAAGTCTCTAAGCGCGGCCCAAACTTCATCTTCGGAAAATGGGTGGTCAACAGGAATTGGGGGACAGGATGGGTGTAGGAGGTTCCAGTCAATAGGGGGTAGCACCGGGGATGACTTGCCGAGGATATTTCGGTAGTGGTTAGTGAAGAGGCGGAGATGGTCAGGCGATTCGGTGAAGCTGGAATTGTTGTGGACTAACTCCGTGATGTTGATAGATCTGCGTCTGCCATTGGCCATTCGATGGAAAAAGGAGGTATTCCTGTCTCCTGCCTCTAACCATTTGGTTTTGGATCTTTGTTTCCAACCAATTTCCTCTTGTTTGATAAGTCTATCAAGCTCAGATTCTAATGTCTTCAGTTGAGAGTATTCGGTTGGAGTTAGGGGTCGAGATTCTTCGAGGATATTGAGTTCTAAGATAGCATCTTGGGTGGTAGAAATGCGCGAACGAAGGGAGCCCCAGATGTTTTTGGCCCAAGGTTTGATGATCTTTCTGAGTGAAAGTAGTTTGGAGACTACCCTGTCGGTTGCGGAGTTGGACACAACCGGTTGGGACCATGCCAGCTGAATGAAATTGTCGAATGAGGGTTCCAAAGTCCATAGGCGTTCAAAGCGGAAGGGACGATTTAGGTTGGAGGATGAGCCCGAATCCAAGATTAGAGGGCAGTGGTCTGAAATAGTCGACGCTAGGCTGGAAACGATGGAAAGGGGATGCAGATCGTCCTAATTGACATTGAAGAGGAATCTGTCAAGTTTAGCAAGTGACGGGTCGGATCTACGATTTGACCAGGTATATAGTCTGTTGTTGATGGGTGGGTCAATTAGGGAACCGGAATTGATAAAGGAGTTAAATGAATCTGAGTCTTGAGAGATGTTTCCGGAGTTTCTTTCATGGGTATTTCTGGTGGTGTTGAAGTCTCCCCCTAATAACCAAGGGCCATTGAGGTGGGTGGCAAAGGCGAGG
Source organism: Allium fistulosum (assembly GCA_030737815.1). Classification (NCBI taxonomy): domain Eukaryota; kingdom Viridiplantae; phylum Streptophyta; class Magnoliopsida; order Asparagales; family Amaryllidaceae; genus Allium; species Allium fistulosum. The sequence goes on along the minus strand of CM060903.1, from coordinate 1,281,583,491 downwards.
CAGTTATTCCATAAGGTATTTCTATCGGTCGAATTTTATGGGCCGTAAATATTAGAGAAGAAGTAAATGGTGTTGGTTTGGATGTGGCAAAGTGAAACACGAAGGACAGAAGGATGAAGGATGGTTTGACAATGAGACCATATGGATTCATTCCAGAGGGTGATTAAACCACCACTGGATCCTATAGCATTCGAGTAGGCCCACCCAGTAAGATATGGCCCACCTAGCTGCCTTATTTGGGTAGGAGAGGGGTCCACGAGTTTTGATTCTTGGATGAGGAGAATATCACTTTTTTGTGGGGACAGAGTGAGATTTAGGGCAATTCTTTTGCTGGGATCCCCTAAACCCCTGACATTCTAGGTGATAATCTTCATTGTGAAGGGGACAAACGCTCCTGTTCTAGTGTTTGCATGGCTGTGAGGTGTTCTTCTCGCAAGTTCACCCCCATGCAACGTGCAATTTTTTTATTAAGAATTTTGTTAGCAGAGGAAAAAACTACAGGTTTGAAAAAGCTACCCGGGTGAGACGCTGCTTTATGTAGTCTGGCGCTACGTCTAACTGCTGTAGGAGTGACCAATGGAGACTCTTGTTCGACCCAAGGTGGCGATGTTGCTGCTCGAACGTCTGAAGGAAGGAGGGCTAGTTGGTTATCCAAGGGTTGGTTGCGTGAAGGATGAGAGTTGGCTGGAGGCGGATGATGAGGTGAGGGGATTAGGGCTAGCTGACTTACGGAGTTTTGAAGAGCCGGTGAGTGGCTGTGAATGGGAAATTGGAGGAACCATGGGTTGGAAAGGTCTAGGTCCGCATAGGGATTCCAATTCTGATCTACAATCGGCCAGCTGTCCCAACAAAGGGGACCCATGACTTCAAAGGAATTCTCTTGTGGGTTAGGGGCATCGGGTTCGGCCGGGATAGGGGCATCGGGTTCGGCCGGGATAGGGGCATCGGGTTCAGCCTGGATGGGGGCATTGGGTTCGGTCGGAGGGGTGAGGTCAACCAGAGGGGTAGGGTCGAGAGGAGCTAAGGGTGCAAATATATCTGGATCTAAGTTCATGGCGTCATGTCTATCTTCCGAATTCAGTTCCTCTATGGGGATATGTTCGTCGAAACATCTGAACACCTCCTCCAAATCAATACCTATTGGGAGCGACTCGGGATTTTGGTTTGGGTGCGCGTGTTCCCATCTTTCTACGGAAAGAAGGTAGTCATGGTTATTCAGGTTAGCGACAAAGGTTGAGGGAGTTAAGACGCCTGCAAAAAATTGTATTTTGACGTACAGGTAACGGTGGTCTAGCATTGCCCAGTTGCAGCAATCAAATTCAATGAAGCGGCCCCATGGGTTCCGGGCGGAACGCACCGCGTCTGGGCGATCACGGAGGAGCTCCGGGAAGCCTTGAATTCGTGCCCAAGTGACCGGTTCAAGGCTGAAAGAGGAAGGCTCAGGATCTGACCAGGGTTGGATGAGGATGGACCCGCCTGGTTTGGTAATGGTTCGGAGTTGGAGGACGAGGACAAGTGATTCATGAGTGGGGCAGCAGAAGGCAAAGCTGTTGTTGTTTACGATCCAGATTGACAGATCATGGTGATGAAAAGCGGTTGAGAGGGTTTGGTGCAATGATTCTAGCATCCAGATTCCATTGATTACTGTTGCTGTGAGGTAAAGTGAGGAGTTGTCCATAGAGAAGTGTTGTGGAAGGGGAGCAGAGTGAAGAGAATGAGAAGGATTTTTGGTATGAGAATGGGGTGGGGAACGATGGGACTTCAGAATGTTAATTGGTGTGAGGGTACTTTTCGGCTTGGCAGTGTAATGATGTGGTGTTGGGTCCCGATAGGAGTGAAGTGATGTTTTGTTTTTTGCTGAAGGGGCAGAGGCACGCACGGGAAACGAAGCGGATGATTTGGCTTTGTTTTTCTCGGGGCAAGTTGATTGTGAGTGGCCGAAAAGATTGCAATAATAACAAATCTTAGTGTCTCTGCAATTTCTTGCCAAGTGCCCATTCCCTGCGCATTTTAGACATCGACCTTTGGATATCAAAAAGTCAATCGTGGAACATACATTAGCAAAAGATGGCAAGGAACGCCGACGTTTCTTCCTCGGAAGGTCGGGAATAAGTGGTGGGAGAGAAGCCACTTGTGCATATGATTTTTCTGGAATAGTTTTGGTGATATTGGGGTGAGGATATTTCAAGCTATCTGGTTTGGATTTTTTTAGAGCTGTTGACATAAATACCAGTGGTCGGCTGAGAGGAGGTGGGCTTAGCGCTAAAGAGGGAGGCGTATTTCTTAGGTACGAATGAGATCGGGGGAGGGTTGGCGGATGACGAAGGGTCAGTTGGAGTGGTTGTTGGAGATGGGGAGAGGGGGTAAGGAGGAGACGGAGAGGGATTGAGGAGGGAAGCCATTTTAGTATTTTGAATTGATTCATCGAATGATGACTCTTTATCCGTACCTCATGCCTAATCCCATCAACATTTGAGACACACAACCTTTCGTTCACCTTCTATACTGTGGCTATCTACTTTGAATCCCAACCACCTCTTCAGTGCTTTATTCTCGCTTTCCGCTTTGGCTATCCTAGCGATACGAGGATCTCTAAGCTGATTCTCTTCGATACGGCTAACAAGGATTGGACGAACCTCTATATTTGCAACAATTGCGTACCTCCTACTGAGCACATCAACTCCAACCACCATTGTTGCCTCATGTTTAAGACCTTCTATATGAAAAGATACTTCAAAGATTTATAGTTCGTACACAGCTTTAACCTCTCACCTAGAAAGTATTGCCTCCACATCTTCAACGCAAAAACAGCTGCTAACAATTACAAGTCATGGGTTGCATACATCGCTTCATGCGGTTTGAGCTACCGGCTGGCATAAGCGATAACTCTTCCATGCTGCATCAACATAGCACCTAAACCTGTTCCACATGCACCTGTGTAAGCAGTCAAACCCTCATTTCTGTCAAGAAACGTAATAATAGGAGCACTGGTTAACCTTGCCTTCAGCTCTATGAATGCTTGCTCGCATTTATCAGTCCAAACAAATTTGATGTCTTTATTCATTAAATTCGTCAAATGAGACACAATCTTTGAGAAATCCTAAATGAATCTCCAATAATAACCCGCTAACTCTAAGAAGCACATAATCTTAGTTGTGCTTTCTGGCCTCTTCCAATCTTGAACAACCACAACCATAGCTGGATTAATAGAAAGACCTTTAGCCGAGAAAACATGACCCAAGAAACTAACTTCCAAATGACAAAAATGACACTTTGAGAACTTAGCCTTCAACACTTGCTCTCTTAATGTTTCAATACAATCGTCAAATGGTGCCTATGCTCTTCCATGGTCTTGGAGTAGACCAGAATATCATCAATAGACACAAGAACAAACTTATTCAACATGTCTTGAAACACTCGATTCATTAAGTCCACAAAATATGCTGGAGCATTAGTTAAGCCGAACGACATAACTAACCACTCATAAAACTTATCGAACTGAAAAAATGTCAATTTTACACTTTCTTTTCCTACCCTAAGTTGATGAAACCTAGTAGCAAGATCAAACTGAAAAAACAGCTGAGCACAATGAAGCTGATCAAACAAATCATCTATCCTAGGCAAAGGATAATTTTTCCTAATAGTTCGCTTATTGAGCTCGCACTAATCTATACGTAGTCTTAAGGAACCATCTGCTTTCGTAGCAAAGATGATAGGTGCTCCCCAATTTGAACGACTCGATCAGATCAAGCCCTTCTGTAATAAATCTCTAACCTGGCTAGTTAGTTACAACTTCTCCTTCGGTGCTAGCCTACAAACAGGCAACAAGATAGGTTTAGCATCCTTAACTAAATCAATATGAAATTCTATCTCCCGATGAGGTTGTAAACCCGACACCTCTTTAAACACATCAACAAACTCATGTACTAAAAATATTGAACCCGACTCTCCTTCCACCACATCAAGAGAATACTAGAAAACAAGTCATAAGTGAGCTAGGTCCTTCACAATCTACTGTTAGAGCCTCCATCCCCTTCTTCAATACCATAATTTTCTTAACACAATCCAAGACCGCATTATTCCGAGATAACCAATCCATCCCAAGAAGAACAACAAAACCCATAAAACCTAGAACATATATATCGCAAGAAAAAGTTGGTCAAAAAAAGTAACCTGAACTCCTAAATAGATCATACAAAGATGGGCCGAGCCCCTAACAGGGTTCGACATACAAATAGAATCTAGAACCATAATTGGCTCAAGTCTCAATCTATCAATAAGGCTACTAGAGATGAAACTAAGATAAGCACCAGTATCAAATAAGACACTAACATGAATACCATAAATGATAAAATACCTTTTAGAACTTGCTTCCCATGTACAACTATAGAAGTAAAAGGTGTTGAAGCAAGTCCAAAAACTCTAGGCTGTCGCCCCTTCCGAAGCATCGGACAATCTCTTGGTGCTAACTGAGCTTTGGTTGCATGCACACTAGCTTTGGTACCTTAGTAATCAGTGCCTTCACTAACGGCGCTTTCACCACCTGTCCTCCCTTACCAGACCTATAGTTCTAAGCAAAGTACTTCATCTTCCACACTTATGATAGACTAGACCCAAAATATCTCTCGATGGCTGAAATTTTCGCTTGTTGTCCCCAGTTGATGTATAAATAGATGGCTTTGGTGCTAAGCACTTAAACCTCAAACCCATGCCTACCAAATTAACGGATGATCCATAAACGTGATTAGTCGTATCCCTCTAGAACTCTGGATGCGTACTTGCAATGAACATCTTATTCTTCTTTTGTGGTGTATCTATTAGCCCCAACCCAAATCGAAATAATGCAATGAACCGGTTCTCATACTGTACTACTGTTTGGGCCCTCTTCTTCAAATCGAGGAAGCTCCTAGACAAAAAAGTCTCTCCGACCTCCGGAACAAACTTCATCTCAAATACCTTCTTAAATTTGGCCCAGGAGAAGTCATTCTCTGGACATCTACAGTGATCAAACCCAATCAATCCATAGCTACATCCGGCAGATGTCGAGATGTCAAACGATGCTTCATCGCATCTTCTAACTCCATGTCTCTGAACATTCTATCCAACTATCGGAGCCAAGACTGAACTTCTATGATCGTCCCCGAGCCACGAAACCTCTTACCCCTCAACCTCTCATTATAATGAAAAAGTGAAACAAAACTCATCTAAGGCCTAACCTGCACGACTTCCTTCATAATATCCACCCTCAATTCCTCTATAGGAGCATCATTCCTCGATACCTGATTCCCACCATTAATGCTAATACTACCCCATCCACCTCTACCTCTAACTCCCATAACATTAAATCTTTGGTACTCATGGTTTGTACTACCTGAACATAGCAAAACAACTTCAGGATACCTAATAGAGTTATTAAAAGAAAGAGTCATTCAAAGAAAGAGTCATTCCTAAGGAAAAGATGAAAAAAAGGGTGCAGGTTTATAGATAAATACAAATATGCTCTGATTTAATAAGTACAATCAACTCATTCTAGGGCGTCAATTACCCTATCTCTAATGAGCCATACCCAACTAAAGCCAAGGTATGCACAAAACCTAGGCTCTCATACCAAATATGATGACCGGACTTTTCGACCATCAAATATTGACACTAAATACATCTAAGATATTCATGTGCCTATTATCCAAGTGCTGGAAAGACAATATAGTTAAGGTATAATAAAAAGGGACAGAAATAGAATAAGAAAGAAAGAACACAATATCAGAAACTCATAACAGAACGATAACATATAATTTCCATAAGATAGTACAAAGGGTTACTCCAATACAGAACAATTTCAGAGTTACCAAACCTTAGTACTATCATCAGACTGGATAATTATAACTATCTGTCCAAACAATGTTGATACATACATGAACAATATAATCGAACAAAAATAGAAACAGATAGATAACAGAAGCCTCCAGTTTGTCTCCTAAAATCTGAAGCATCCGAAGTAAAACCTGCTTTACTCCGCCTACTCGAAAGAGTACATGAAAAATTTAGGAAAAACAAAAACCATGTATTAGACATAAGTCTGGTATAAGAAAACTCAAGATACATGCATACATGTAATAGTAACCTTTGAGACCGTACAAATCATCGTTACAGTTTTCCCCTTACAAGAAACCAACCATTCATTAAGTTAACATAGAGATATAATAAATAATGTCTAAGGTGTAGATATAAATCTGAAAATAGTTGCATTACAACAATAATAGAAGTACATCTAAAACCGCTAAGGTACATTCGCATATGGAATTTTCATGGAGATGCCTCTAGTAAATTGACGCTGATCTCTATGACAAGGATCAAAAACTACCTTTCGAATGTCATATATCTTTAGATAAAATATACCATAAGGTAAACATAGGTGTCCCACCCCTAAACATTAGTATAAACCATGTGGAACCAAGTACCAACAACTCACGCTTGCAACATCGATAAGCATGCTCTAAATATGGAGTTGATATACCTTGTCATGAGTTAGATAAACCCCAGCCTATGCAGTCTACTATGTCTTTGGTCATTTCCCAATGTCGAGGTTACATTCGGCATCTCTCACACGAGTCTTCATCATTCGAACAAAAGACAAATCACTCCATGGATTTCCGCATAAGCCGTTTGACAAATGCTAATGTTGACCTCTCCCTTGGACTTAACCTTAGGATAAATAGTTCAACTCCATAGCATAAGTCTGAAATGTTAATGCTGACCTCTCCCTTGGACTTAAATTTCGGAGGTATTCGGTAATTAAAACACCTACCGACCTCGTACCCTCTAAAACAAATCGATGAATTTCCAGTTAACTCAATTCTGGTTCTTTTAGAAGTATGCGAACTATATAAAGTGGAGTCCTCCTTGGAGGATCTCGTACATATAAGTTCTAAAAACTAGAGACGTTTCATAACAATGCTCCTCACCAAGGGATCACAAATTGTATGAATCCATGAAGTTTTTAGATACCTGCTAAGTTAATATTTTATTAAGTTCGATAGTTGTAACGACCCGATATTTTTAACCATTCGCATCCGCACATGTCAGACTTGAATTGCTCAAAATACCGCGTTGTAAATAAAATTTGGCAAATCTCAGAATATACAGTAAATAAATAATCACAGATCACAGACACAGAGTAAAATAATGCAGCGGAAGTAAAAGAAATAGTAGTTCATGAAGCTACTATGTAAATATATCAGAGTTAAATAAGATACAACAAAAGAAATAAAATACAACTGTAACGCTCTGGATTTTCACGTTCGAAAATCGACATCCATACTTTACATCGTACTCGAATGCCATAGATTCGACCGTTCAAATCCGAGTCGCCGGAGCTTATAACACAGTTAAGTAAATAACACAGCGGAAGAAAAAGAATAATACATTGATATACAATATCTGATACAACAGAGTGATACAATGAATATCAATATACATCAGAGATATGATACAATAAATAGCAGCGGAAAAGAAAACGATAACATCAGCAGCGGATAATCTCCATTACCAAAGCACCAATCTAGAAATAGCTCGAACTGAAATGAGGAGGGATAGATAAATGAAATTGAGTTGTACAGGTTGATTATAGGGTTTTGTATATACAGTAGGGTATGGCTGAGGTTATTGGAGGTATGGCTAAAGTTTATCTTGCATTATGGACTTGGGTATGGTACAGGGTATTGTTACCCCTTTTCTTTGTACTTTATGTTTTTCATCTTTAGTGCTTGTGTACATATCTTATGTTTGTTTGCCTAGCTTGTATTTGTACTTGTTTGTTTGGTTTATTTTTATTTTGGTTTATAAATAAGTAATTAGGATTTAAATTGGTATAAAACTATATATATATATATATAGATAAAATTTATTTATTAATATAGATGAATTTCCATATTTTTATTTTGTTGTCAGATTTTATTTAAGTGTTACTTTTATTATTATAGTTCATCTCTTATTTATTTATTTCTATTTATAACTCAATTATTAAATTTAAATGATTTATACAAAAAATATTTGGATATCGGGGAAACTTGCATTACTTTATTAATTTAATTTTACAAATTTTTATTCAAAAATTCATTTAATTATCAATTAAATGTAATTAAAATCTAGGGTCGTTACAAATTCCCCCCCTTAAAAGAATTTCGTCCTCGAAATTCGCAGGCACGAAAACAACAGAGAGATAGACAGATTCGATCTCCTATAATTTCTCAAACTTAAGATATGAATTCCAAACTCAAGTCGGAATACCTAAGAATACATACCAATTTGTCCCTCTTCGGACTTTGGTATTCACAAGAAATTACAATAGAATTTCAAATTTTGGTTTTAAACGAAATCGTTTTATTGATTTAATTCAAATTTAGCCCTATATTTTATTAATCAATTTAACTCAATTCAAAATTTCCAATTCATATTCATTAAGGTTTCAATCAAAAACTGATCAGAAACCGATGAAGATACGAAGTAAGAATTTTATACAACGATTTGTAGGGCCACCATCACACCGAAACTTCTTTCTGGAGCAGTCACGAAGCAATCAAAAGAATTTGGAAACGAATCAAAGAAGATTGATAAGAAAGTTGTTTCCACTGTTGCAGGGTATTGACCATTTATAGTCATATTCCCTTGTCCCCTATCTCGTCCTCTTCTTGCACTCATACTCACTATCAATGGATAGTAAGAGAATTCATTGAGGCATTCAAACAGATATCTGAGAATTAGTCATTCTAGGTTATACTTCACCCTATCTCTAATGAGCTACTTAACGTGTTATACTCCTGAGCTAAAGTTCAACCTTAGCTCTGATACCAAATGTAACGCTCCGGATTTTCACGTTCGAAAATCGACATCCATACTTTACAATGTACTCGAATGCCATAGATTCGACCGTTCAAATCCGAGTCGCCGGAGCTTATAACACAGTTAAGTAAATAACACAGCGGAAGAAAAAGAATAATACATTGATATACAATATCTGATACTATATCTGATACAACAGAGTGATACGATGAATATCAATATACATCAGAGATATGATACAATAAATAGCAGCGGAAAAGAAAACGATAACATCAGCAGCGGATAATCTCCATCTCCAAAGCACCAATCTAGAAATAGCTCGAACTGAAAAGAGGAGGGATAGATAAATGAAATTGAGTTGTACAGGTTGATTATAGGGTTTTGTATATACAGTAGGGTATGGCTGAGGTTATTGGAGGTATGGCTAAAGTTGATCTTGCATTATGGACTGGGGTATGGTATAGGGTATTATTACCCCTTTTCTTTGTACTTTATGTTTTTCTTCTTTAGTGCTTGTGTACATATCTTATGTTTGTTTGCCTAGCTTGTATTTGTACTTGTTTGTTTGGTTTATTTTTATATTGGTTTATAAATATGTAATTAGGATTTAAATTGGTATAAAACTATATATATATATATAATTTATTTATTAATATAGATGAATTTCCATATTTTTATTTTGTTGTTAGATTTTATTTAAGTGTTACTTTTATTATTATAGTTCATCTCTTATTTATTTATTTCTATTTATAACTCAATTATTAAATTTAAATGATTTATACAAAAAATATTTGGATATCGGGGAAACTCGCATTACTTTATTAATTTAATTTTACAAATTTTTATTCAAAAATTCATTTAATTATCAATTAAATGTAATTAAAATCTAGGGTTGTTATTATAACCCGTGGTTATAATTTAAAACAGTTTATACTTCAAAATAGAATATCATTTTAAATCCAAATCTTTATCAAAATAAAGATTAAATCAATTCCAAACCATTTCAATATATTTAAAATATCATATCATTTCAAAACTTCATTTCAAATCATTCCAATATATCAAAATATCATATCTTTCCAAAACTTCATTTCAAATCATTTTAATATATCAAAATATAAAATCCTTCCAAAACTTCATTTCAAATCATTTTTATATACCAAAATATCATTTGAGTTCAAATCTAAATATTCAACTTTAAATACTTTTTAAATTCAAAGATATCATTCATTTATTATAATTTCAAGTCACCTTTTAAATAGTTTATATTTCAATCAAAATAATTCATCTAAACCATTTAAAAGTGTAAGTATTATATTTCGAATCAAGTATTCAATTTCCAAAGTTTCAATTCAATTCAATCATTTATTTCAATAAAATTTCCATAGACCATTTCAAATCTTATAAATTTCAAATATAGATTTAATCCACAAAATAACTATTCAAATTATAAAATAAATTTCAAAGCTTTAATATCCTATATTTCATAAGTCCAATATCTTTTAAATAGATTCAAATTACAAGTAAATCAATTAATTTTCATACTAATATAAACTTCAATTATTCATTCAAATATTTAATATCATTTATTTAATTTATATTTAAATACCATTTAACCACATTTTCAAAATAGTTGTATTTCCCAAATCAACTATTCCATTTAAATCATTTAAAGTCAATTCATTATATTTAATAATTAAATATTTAATTTCCAAAATTTAGTCTTTTTCAAAGATCATTTATTCATTTGAAGTTATTAAACAAAGAAAATTCAAATTTCGCAACACTTAGAAAATGCTACGAAATGTTATGTTCAAAAATAGTTCATTAACAAAAGAAGGCATTTAAAATGCTGTAATATCTTAATTTAGTTTCAATTAAAACTTTAGTTAAATTTAAAACTATAGCACTAACAAAGTGCTATAATAACCCTTAGTTGAAATTTGCTATTTGGTTCATTTAAAACAACTACAGCATTTTCCAATGATGTAATATCTTTACTTTACATTTCAAAATGTTGTCCAATCAAATTTAGAGTTTTATTTACAATTTCACACATAATTAACTTTCAATATAAATCATTTAACTTATAAAATCATATATTTTCACAGTTTAAAAACAATCATTTAAATACCTTTATTTCTATGGTTTTATAAAGTCAAATTTCCATACAAAAATTCAAATTAAATAATAATTAAAATTTTCATTTCTTTAATTAAAAATTTAACTTAACACTTAAGTTTAAATTTCCAAAATATAACTTATTTCCACTTATTTTACTTAATTAAAAATTCACTTTTAAACAAATTTCACAAAATTCAATTTAAGTTATATTTCCAAATTCAGCTTAAATATTCATTATTTCATATTTTAATTTATACAAAATCATTAACACTTTTAAAAATTATTATTACTAAATAAAATCATTAAATTCATCTTTTAAATCAAATTTGTCATATTTTCTTACTTTACATAAATTCCATTTATAAACAAAATCTTAAATTCCAAAATTAGCTTATATTTCAAATTCTACTTCACTATTTACTTAATTCACTTATTTAATTTGTAGAAAATCACAAATATTTTATAGAAATCATTTTAATAAAATTTAAATCAAAATATCATAATATTTACATTTTTAAAATATTTTAAAATTTTCAGAAAAATATATAAACCACGGGTCTGTATAAAATTTTCTAGCCCAGGTCAAGTGATACGGATATATATCATTTCAATCCGCAGTTTACAAAGAAAACCGGGTTTTATCATTTCAAACCCGCAATCCCAAGTTAAATAAATAAATAAATAAAAACCGTTCAGGCCTATCATTTCAGCCTATAACGATCTTTCCCTATTCTAAAGTCTGTTCGGGTATGTATCATTTCAACCCATAGTGATTTCTATACTAACAGGGAACTTGCAGTGTGATAAACTGACATAAATAACAGAATAACATTATATAACAGTAACTGATGATATAACATGAGTAATAACAGGGGTGAGCATCATATGATCATAATATAACAGTTATAACAGGATGATATAATTTTACAAATTCAAATGGTGTCAGCTTACTAGTTATATAAGTACACATTGTCTGGTGAGAATTACTCACTTGTTTAAGCTGGAGATGACGACCACAAACACACAACAAAGATTTCCAAAGGCACGAAAGCACGACAATACGAATATGATTTGAGATGGGAGAGCCAAAGATTAATTTCCTTGTCACATTCAAACAAAACAAATATAGACAACATTAGTTTTCAACCCAAAATTCAATAAAACAATGTTAGAAATGAATGCATGAACCAAAGCCAAAGTGATTGCACATGCTTTCTACCATCTGTGCTTCAGCTCCAGATCTGAAATGCATGGCTAAGGAGTGGGTTTGGATCTGGTTTTGGGTTGGTAAGGGTTGGCCAAACATGGACTTGAAGGTGATGAATATAGGTGCATCAATTCAACTACAAGGCAACATATACAAGGCAAATTACAACACCTCTAGGCCACAATAGGGTTCGGCCAGAGGCTATGTGGGCTTGGCCTGGTGTTCAGGTGGTGGTGGTTGATGTGGCAGAGGGTGGAGGTCAGGTCAGAGGTGGTGGTGGTGGAGGAAGTGGTGGCAAAAGGTGGAAGAAGAAGGAGATGGCAATTCTAGACTAGGTTTGGCACATGTGATGGTTAGTGCTAGTTTAGGTGGATTTTTGTGATGATCTTCACCATGGCTTGGCTTGGCCTGAGGAGGGGATGTGTTAGGCTGTGTGATGGTCAGAGAAAAGTGGTGGTGGTGGTCGGGTCAGATCTGGTTGAGGAGGAGCCAAGCTATGAGGTACAGAGCATATGCAAAACAATGGTAGAAAACATAGAAAACAAGAAAAAGGAAGGAAGAATTTTACCCAATCTCTTGAAGCCATGGCCGTGATTTTTTTTTTGTGGGTTTGAGAAGGTTAGAATACGTGAAAAAAGTGAGGAAGTCAGCTGAAATGAGAAAAGTATTGTACGGCCAAATTTTTTTAATGAGATGTAGGTTGGAAAATGAAAAGGCGGAAGAGGAAAAGTCAAAAGGAGATAAAGAGTTTCAAGTCTTTTCAAATTTCCACAAATTCATTTTAATTTTTTTAAATACATAACAAGGCTGATAATAAAGATAAATAAACTCAAAAAATAAAAAAATAAGAAAAGAAAATAAATAAATTTAAATAAAAATCAAATAAATAAAGAAAATGGCAATATATACATAACTAGGCTTTATAAATTTGAAACAAATTCAAATGAACTTTAGAAAATCTTTATGTGTTTGAAAAATATTTATAAATAAAGATAAGAAAACAAAATAAAAAATGAATTCACAAAAATAAATAAATATATTTTAGTTAAATATAATTTAATGAAGAAAATAGCAGAAAAATGGAAACTAGGCATTATAAATTGAAATAAATTCAAGTATACATTAGAAAAATTATATTAACATTTTAAAAATATTAAAAGACATAAAATAACCTATTAACACATATTAAAACAAAATATGACAATAAAAATATAATTTATATGATTTAAAATAAATAATATTGCAAAATAAACAATTTATACACAAAATTGAAAATTACATAACTTCTACAATATAAGTCCGTTTTCAATGAAACAAAAAGCAGTATTCATGGAATTAAATCTATTTTCATAATAAAAGATAAAATTTAAGAATTTGAAATATTTAAATTTAAAGTTCAAAAGTCAAAGTTTGACCAGTTTAAATAGAAATTCACTTTTCAGTGAAATATCCAATTTATACTAGTTTGAACTATAAATCACTTAATAATCAACATTTATATTTAAAATGAAATGTTTGAAATAGAACAAGTTTAAAATAATTTAAAATAAAAATAAAGTCAAAATTAAAATATATGCAAAAATCTAGGGTTGTTACACTCTCCCCCACTCAAAACTTTTCGTCCCCGAAAAGGAATGAGGTACGGGAAAACACAAGAAAAAGATAGAGTGAAATAAGATTAAGACAAGATGACAAGAAGATTGAAATTATACATGATAACTATTGTTATAAGTAAGTTTAGTAAGGTGGAGATGATCTTCCCAAGATCCTCCAAAATCAGGAACACAAGCACGAAAAGATCTTCTAGAATCTGATTTACTCTTTCCGCTTGACCGACAGTCTGTGGGTGTAAAGCAGTGCTCAGATTTAAAATGAGTACCAAAGATTATAAAGATTATAGAAAGATTTCTAAGCAAAAAGATTATATGCCTATACCAGTTTGTAGCAAGATAAGGAAACATAAGGACAACTTAGCAAGATAAGGAAACATAAGGACAACTAACAGACAGTTTGAAAAACAAAATTAGGTATTAAGTTTGAAAAACAAATAAGATAATAGGTTTGAAATTTTCATGGTTTCAGCTTAAATTGATAATTAATTTTTACACAAGTTAAATAAATCTTAACTACCTCTAATTACATTATCTTATCATCCAATTTTCTTAAACTAACAATCTCTAAAATCATGGATTTGAAAAATCATTATCATACTCAAAATGTACTTAATAAGTTTAATTCCTCTTTATTCCTAATTAAAATTAAATTTATCCCTCTCAATCTATTTTATCACCTATGTTAAATATACTTACACTTATTATAACTGTTTTAATTTATTCCTAATTCCCTTAACATCATTTTGTTGTATAAATTATTCCATTACTCCTTTACTCTATTTACCTCTGTTAATCTTTTTATAACTAAAATTTAAGTGTATAACATTTATTATAACCACTCAAATTTTATTTATAAAATCTTTTTTTATATTGTATATTATCCAATTACATTGTTAACTTCTAAAATTAAGGTAAGTTATATTGGAATGCAATTGAGTATTACACAAATAAAACTTTCTAAAATTAATATACAATATAAACATTCTAATTCAATCATTTCAAGCTTGAATATTTATTCAAAATTTTGATTTTTTTTTATACTTGAAGTTATTATTTAAGATAGAATTTAAGAATAAAATTTCTGATTCCTTTCAAACCATTTAGAGATATATAAATGTATGTACATAATTTGTCAAATCAAATTTAAATCATATATCTATATATATTATAAATCAAATCATATTTTTAGAAATTCAAATCAATTAGTTTTCCCAAAACAAAACTGTAGCAAGACTACATAATGGTTTCTTCGCTTCGAAACTCGAAAATGAAAGTCGATGATGCCGCGGTCATCACCGAAATTATTTTCCAGCGACAAAGAGAAGAGCACTAAAATTTTAAAACTTTAAAATTCTTTGGAAACAAATTTCTATTCGAAAATACTTTAAATAATATATCCCTTTTAAAACTTTAAACACAAGGTTTGAAACCATCAAAAATTAAATTCTCAAATTCTTGATTTAAATTCATTTATGTTCCCAAATCAAATTTATAAACAACTATTTATAAATTCATTCATAGAACAATAAATGATAAATCAAGTATTATCATTTTAAATAATCAATTTAAATCAATTTATTAAGTTCCATAAATTTGCTTAGATATATAAAATTTATTTCATTAACAATTTTAAAATAATATTGTGTCAGTTTGTTCTGTCAAAGTGTTTTAGAAATCCTATCGATAGTGTTGATCAAATGAATCGATTGGAAACCCAAATCAGCATCAACAACTCAAACAACACAATATACAAAACAAAACATAGATTTACAAGTACAATTTTAAAAATGTTTGGAGATATTTTTGGAAACAAGGACAAGATGATTAATTAAAAAAATATGAAGATGGATAAGCTTAGATAAATCGCGGGCAACCTTAACCGGGTCAACCGTGACTTAATGAATAAGATCAAATGTGGATTTTTTTCTAGGGTAAATCTACATTCGATCTCAAGAGATAGAGTTTGGAGTAATAAAAGATATTAGCATCTAAACCAAGGATAGATATAAATCTCTGGTGAATCGATGTTAATTGTAAAGGAGTTTACCCCTTTACCAGAAAATTAGAATATTGGCGAGACCGCCAATTCACTATAAAGATCATTCGAAGTGGAGTTATGTGATACTCCAAAATCAAAAGAACATGAATAGTGAGGGACAAGAATGAATTTTGGAACCGCATGGAACGTTCCAAAAATTCAAAGGAAATTCGAATCAAGAGGAAAAGATTCAAACTCGAACGAAAGTGATTCTGTAAATAAATCTACTCCATATGCTGAGTTTTGCCTCAAAGCCAAAGCTCTGATACCAACTGTAACGACCCGATATTTTCAACCATTCGCATCCGCACATGTCAGACTTGAATTGCTCAAAATACAGCTTTGTAAATAAAATTTGGCAAATCTCAGAATATACAGTAAATAAATAATCACAGATCACAGACACAGAGTAAAATAATGCAGCGGAAGTAAAAGAAATAGTAGTTCATGAAGCTACTATGTAAATATATCAGAGTTAAATAAGACACAACAGAAGAAATAAAATACAACAGAAGTCTCAATATGATAACCAAGTACAAGCTAAATAGAACAACAGAATTGAGATAGATAAAACTAGATAAGCAGATAATCTCCAGCGATTCCAATCTCCAGAAAGTGGAATCCAAATCTATGAATACTCAGGTTGACCCAAGCGTAAATAAAAATACAAAACACTCGAGTCAGGACAATATATACTTATATAATGTAAACCAACTCAAGTGAACTATAATAAAGGTACAAGTAACTTGAAGAATGCTTGGGATCGCCCATCCTTTAAGGATCCGTTAAACTATCTACTATGTAGTAATATTCGCTATTATGATAATGTCTAATATAAAATAAACATACTTTTAAATAGCGTTAAGGGGTTACCCATATAGCCCTTAACACAAAATAGTGCCAATAGTCTATACAGTACCTGCATACCTCGCAAGGCTATGAGAAGATACTCCATAGGTACGACACAAATAGAAACTCGTAGTAAAGCTCGATATGGTAGGTGACACGGCACAACTAGGCAATGCCAAGGTAGATATACCAATTACGCATCCGGACTGGTGGTGACGCATAGAAGCCACTATCGTCCACCTCGAACAACACTCCCAAATCAAGGGTGCGCACCAAATCAATCAAAAGTAATAGAATGGTATCGAAGAAGTGTGTCCGATAAGAGGTGCTACCTCCTTGGCCCGTCGATCGCTCCTGTTTTAGCCAACTTATGCCAACTCACGGGAGTTGTTTCCATGTATATACCTTAGGATCGTCGCCACCATCCCACTTCATTCTGGAAACTCCACCGCGTACACAGTTGTCAAAGTGGTTTTCGGTATCGACAGAGAGTATGTCCATATCCGATCCCGATCTCTTTAACAACCAATCGTTATTATAACCCGTGGTTATAATTTAAAATAGTTTATACTTCAAAATAGAATATCATTTCAAATCCAAATCTTTATCAAAATAAAGATTAAATCAATTCCAAACCATTTCAATATATTTAAAATATCATATCATTTCAAAACTTCATTTCAAATCATTCCAATATATCAAAATATCATATCTTTTCAAAACTTCATTTCAAATCATTTTAATATATCAAAATATCAAATCTTTCCAAAACTTCATTTCAAATCATTTTTATATACCAAAATATCATTTGAGTTCAAATCTAAATATTCAACTTTAAATACTTTTTAAATTCAAAGATATCATTCATTTATTATCATTTCAAGTCACCTTTTAAATAGTTTATATTTCAATCAAAATAATTCATCTAAACCATTTAAAAGTGTAAGTATTATATTTCAAATCAAGTATTCAATTTCTAAAGTTTCAATTCAATTCAATCATTTATTTCAATTAAATTTCCATAGACCATTTCAAATCTTATAAATTTCAAATATAGATTTAATCCACAAAATAACTATTTAAATTATAAAATAAATTTCAAAGCTTTAATATCCTATATTTCATAAGTCCAATATCTTTTAAATAGATTCAAATTACAAGTAAATCAAATAATTTTCATACTAATATAAACTTCAATTATTCATTCAAATATTTAATATCATTTATTTAATTTATTTTTAAATACCATTTAACCACATTTTCAAAATAGTTGTATTTCCCAAATCAACTATTCCATTTAAATCATTTAAAGTCAATTCATTATATTTAATAATTAAATATTTAATTTCCAAAATTTAGTCTTTTTCAAAGATCATTTATTCATCTGAAGTTATTAAACAAAGAAAATTCAACTTTCGCAACACTTAGAAAATGCTACGAAATGTTATGTTCAAAAACAGTTCATTAACAAAAGACGGCATTTAAAATGCTGTAATATCTTAATTTAGTTTCAATTAAAACTTTAGTTAAATTTAAAACTATAGCACTAACAAAGTGCTATAATAACCCTTAGTTGAAATTTGCTATTTGGTTCATTTAAAACAACTACAGCATTTTCCAATGATGTAATATCTTTACTTTACATTTCAAAATGTTGTCCAATCAAATTCAGAGTTTTATTTACAATTTCACACATAATTAACTTTCAATATAAATCATTTAACTTATAAAATCATATATTTTCACAGTTTAAAAACAATCATTTAAATACCTTTATTTCTATGGTTTTATAAAGTCAAATTTCCATACAAAAAATCAAATTAAATAACAATTAAAATTTTCATTTCTTTAATTAAAAATTTAACTTAACACTTAAGTTTAAATTTCCAAAATATAGCTTATTTCCACTTATTTTACTTAATTAAAAATTCACTTTTAAACAAATTTCACAAAATTCAATTTAAGTTATATTTCCAAATTCAGCTTAAATATTCATTTATTTCATATTTTAATTTATACAAAATCATTAACACTTTTAAAAATTATTATTACTAAATAAAATCATTAAATTCATCTTTTAAATCAAATTTGTCATATTTTCTTACTTTACATAAATTCCATTTATAAACAAAATCTTAAATTCCAAAATTAGCTTATATTTCAAATTCTACTTCACCATTTACTTAATTCACTTATTTAATTTGTAGAAAATCACAAATATTTTATAGAAATCATTTTAATAAAATTTAAATCAAAATATCATAATATTTTCATTTTTAAAATATTTCAAAATTTTCAGAAAAATATATAAACCACGGGTCTGTATATAAGTTTCTAGCCTAGGTTAAGTGATACGGATATATATCATTTCAATCCGCAGTTTACAAAGAAAATCGGGTTTTATCATTTCAAACCCACAATCCCAAGTTAAATAAAATAAATAAATAAAAACCGTTCAGGCCTATCATTTCAGCCCATAACGATCTTTCCCTATTCTAAAGTCCGTTCGGGTATGTATCATTTCAACCCGTAGTGATTTCTATACTAACAGGAAACTTGTAGTGTGATAAACTGACATAAATAACAGAATAGCATTATATAATAGTAACTGATGATATAACATGAGTAATAACAGGGGTGAGCATCATATGATCATAATAACAGTTATAACAGGATGATATAATTTTACAAATTCAAATGGTGTCAGTTTACTAGTTATATAAGTACACATTGTTTGGTGAGAATTACTCACTTGTTTAAGCTGGAGATGACGACCACAAACACACAATAAAGATTTCCAGAGGCACGAAAGCACGACAACAAGAATATGATTTGAGATGGGAGAGCCAAAGATTAATTTCCTTGTCACATTCAAACAAAACAAATATAGACAACATGAGTTTTCAACCCAAAATTCAATAAAACAATGTTAGAAATGAATGCATGAACCAAAGCCAAAGTGATTGCACATGCTTTCTACCATTTGTGCTTCAGCTCCAGATCTGAAATGCATGGCTAAGGAGTGGGTTTGGATCTGGTTTTGGGTTGGTAAGGGTTGGCTAAACATGGACTTGAAGGTGATGAATATAGGTGCATCAATTCAACTACAAGGCAACATATACAAGGCAAATTACAACACCTCTAGGCCACAATAGGGTTCGGCCAGAGGCTATGTGGGCTTGGCCTGGTGTTCAGGTGGTGGTGGTTGATGTGGCAGAGGGTGGAGGTCAGGTCAGAGGTGGTGGTGGTGGAGGAAGTGGTGGCAAAAGGTGGAAGAAGAAGGAGATGGCAATTCTAGACTAGGTTTGGCACATGTGATGGTTAGTGCTAGTTTAGGTGGATTTTTGTGATGATCTTCACCATGGCTTGGCTTGGCCTGAGGATGGGAGGTGTTAGGCTGTGTGATGGTAAAAGAAAAGTGGTGGTGGTGGTCGGGTCAGATCTGGTTGAGGAGGAGCCAAGCTATGAGGTAGAGAGCATATGCAAAACAATGGTAGAAAACATTGAAAACAAGAAAAAGGAAGGAAGAATTTTACCCAATCTCTTGAAGCCATGACCGTGATTTTTTTTGGTGGGTTTGAGAAGGTTAGAATACGTGAATAATGTGAGGAAGTCAGCTGAAATGAGAAAAGTATTGTACGGCCAAATTTTTTTAATGAGATGTAGGTTGGAAAATGAAAAGGCGGAAGAGGAAAAGTCAAAAGGAGATAAAGAGTTTCAAGTCTTTTCAAATTTCCACAAATTCATTTTAATTTTTTTAAATACATAACAAGGCTGATAATAAAGATAAATAAACTCAGAAAATAAAAAAAAAGAAATGAAAATAAATAAATTTAAATAAAAATCAAATAAATAAAGAAAATGGCAATATATACATAACTAGGCTTTATAAATTTGAAACAAATTCAAATGAACTTTAGAAAATCTTTATGTGTTTGAAAAATATTTATAAATAAAGCTAAGAACACAAAATAAAAAATGTATTCACAAAAATAAATAAATATATTTTAATTAAATATAATTTAATGAAGAAAATGGCAGAAAAATGGAAACTAGGCATTATAAATTGAAATAAATTCAAGTATACTTTAGAAAAATTATATTATCATTTTAAAAATATGAAAAGACATAAAATAAGCTATTAACACATAATAAAAAAAATATGACAATAAAAATATAATTTATATGATTTAAAATAAATAATATTGCAAAATAAACAGTTTATACACAAAATTGAAAATTACATAACATCTACAATATAAGTCCGTTTTCAACGAAACGAAAAGCAGTATTCATGGAATTAAATCTATTTTCATAATAAAAGATAAAATTTAAGAATTTGAATGTAATGACCCGCAAAATTTAATGGTTTTAAAAGTATATTTAACTGGAAATTTGTGAAATTTTAAACAATAAAATTTGAAAATAAAAATTTATTATTTGGAATACGTCTATTTTAATATAGCAACTGGAAAATTTTCATCTGATAATATTGAAGTTTATTTCCTGTAAAATTTTAGTTCAAATCAAACCGGTTAATAACAGTGAATTTAAAAGTTTTCCGAAACCTAAATATGTCAACAAGAGAAAATTTATTCGGATCGTTCTGAATCAGACTGCGAAATTCGTTTTTCCAAATTTGGACTTCTATTGCTCCGTTTATTTTAATTCTGACAGAATAGCAGCATTTTCGATACCAATTATCGACTTTTAATCGGATGATCGTACCACGAATATCTATATACCGTTTTGATCATCTCATCGTGCTGATCCCTGCTGTGTATTCAATTCTACGTTTTGAAATCCGGTATGCAGCGAAATCTGCGTAACCGCTAACCGTACCGGTACCATTTTGAACTTTTAAATTATGTGTCCATTCAAATTTTTCTACCTCTTGGTCTCATCTCTCGGTTCACACTATTCCGGTTTCAATATTTAATTATGGTTGGGTAATGGTGCTTCGTTTTAATCAATTAATGAATGTTAGCTTCATACAAAATTCCAGGCTGTTCATTTTTTTTTCCATTCTAACAGTCACCATAGTCATCCTTCCTCATATATGTTTCATTCGCTTCCTCTCTGCAAACGTTTACAAGAGATGGAGCACGGCCTCTTCCACTCCAAACCCTTGCGCATCTTCTTCCCATCCTCCATCAATATTCACTCCGTCCCCTCTACGTGTTTGCCTCCTCCACCATGAAACTCACGCAACAAATTCAAAGCAGCCTCTTCACCGTGTTTTCACTCCCCCTTGAACTGCCACCCTCCTCCAACAACAAACCCATGCCAGCCTACGCCTTCATCCGCACCCCATGGCCTTCGGCTTGTCACCACCAACACCTCACGGCCATCGCCCACAGCCTCCGCCTACAACTCCGGCCCGACCCTGTGCCTCGACAGCAGATCTCCTCAAAATTTTCGAAGCCTCCTCAAACCTGACCTCGCCCTGACATTCCCACTGCCACCAACCGTGACTTGTAGCCGAACCAACAGCCCTCCTTCCTTCTCCGAGATCAACTACAATCGCAACCACCTTCTTCTTCCTCTGCCGTGCTTTCCAGGCCACGTACCCAGCCTCTACATCTCATTCACTCCCACCTTCACCTTGTTGCCTAAGCTTTGCCATCATCATCCCCTCTGTTCGTTAGTATATAGTTACAGTGCATTATATGATAAAGGTAATATATATATATTTTGGTTTAAGTACTGTTTTTTTAATAATATATATGTGAAAATTTTGGTATATATAATCTTATATATATAAGCGTGAAGCTATATTTGCTGCTATTAGGTGTAGGTCTGCATATGCACGTACAAGTGTATAGGTCGAGTAGTTAAATATATATATATAGTACGTTATCTATTTATGTGTTGAAATGTTGCTCACTGTCTTTCTTTTATAACAATGGTGATTTTTTTTTGAAAAATATGGGTTTTGGGCTTTATATATTTATATTGTTGTATACATTCATAGAGTCTGCATATATATATTTTTTTGTATAAGATAACAGTGTGATTTTAAAATATAAGTCATAGTGTATTTAAGTCTGTTAGTTTAGAAAGTTTAAAGGTGTATTCACCTTACTGTCTACTTGTAGTCGAGAGAAGAAAAATTATAAGTATAGTTAAAGTTATTTGTATCTAAGTCTAGTCTACAATTTATAAAATTGTATAGTTTGTTATAAGTTTTGTTATACAAATTTATATCTAAGTATAGTTGTTAAAACATTTGTTTTACAGTGCATTTGTATATAGTGTTGGGTGTTGACAGTATCAAAGTTTGTAGTCTATTGTATATAGGTTTATATAAGATCTTATAACCTGTTTGTAGTTTATACAGTTTGTATATTATAAAACGTATTAAGTTATATATATATATATAGTTGCTTACAAGTTACTATGTTATACTATATAGGTGATTTGGAAGTATTACAATATATTTGATTTTTAAAAGAAAATGTCATGGGTATGGCTTTAAAATATATATGTGTAGTTATGGTCTGCATAGTTTCTAATATATAAAGTTTCAGGTTATTTTAGTATATATTTCAAAGGAGTATATAATAACAGTGATTTGAAAATAAATAGATATGTGTATTTTATATATATATATATATTTTGTTTCAGTCTACATCAAGCAGTTTCTGATTTATTTCCATCGATTCCTTAGATATCAGCCTTGTTCGCGGAATTTGTGCCAATCTTACTTTGCTTTGAAATTCGTGCTTAGATTCGTGACTCGTCTCATTCTCGTTCATCTCTAGCCTCGAAAGGTGAGCAATCACTCACGATTAACATTCTTGTATTTATTAAATTTGATTTCAATTGAAACGACAATTGAAATATGATGTTGTAGTTATTTAAATGGTTATATATGCTATTATCTGTATATGTTCACCTGTGACATCTGACACCAGTATCTAGTATTTATATGCCTGCTATTACTATTATCTGTATATGTTCACCTATGACATCTGACACCAGTATCTATTATTTATTGATGATATATGCCTGTTGTTAAATTTTATATTATCTGTTATCACTCTGCAAGTTCCCTGTTAGTATAGAATTCACTATGGGTTGAAATGATACATACCCGAACGGACTTTAGAATAGGAGAAAATCGTTATGGGTTGAAATGATAAACCCAAGCGATTTTCATTTGAATTGAATTGGGATTACGGGTCGAAATGATATCTACCCGTATATATTTAAATTTCGGATTAAAATGATAAATATCCGTATCACTTAACCATATGATAAATATATATACAAACACCGTTGGTCCATATATATATATATATATTTTGAAATTGAATTCTATGGTTTTGGAAAGAAATATATGGTTTTAACAAATGTTGATTCTTAAATTATTATATATAAATAGTAATAATATATATAGATTTAATTATAATATTAAATTTGATTTAGATTGATTTAATACATATAATGTGGATAAGTATTTGAACATATATTTCAAAATAGATTTGGTAATAATTTGAATAAGTTAAGATTGGGAAGGTAATTTGAATTTAGTTGAAATTGTATTCAATAAAGAATTTTATTTAATTAAACCGATTTGAAACTTATTGAAATTGAGATGTAAGATATGATTTATCACTCGGGTTTGATTTAAGTAATTTAATGAATATTTGTTGTTTAAAATAAGTTTAAGGAAATATTTAGTAAAATGTAATTTAAGGCTAGTTAAATGATATTGAATTTATTAAGTGAATATTCCCTGATTAAATAATAATGAAGTTAAATCAAGAGCTATATGAAACTGTTTAATTTTACCCTGAAATGGTTGAATATTAAAGCTTTGAAATATATTAGAATTTAAATGGTTTATTTTGTGATTCAGATCTGTATTTGAAATCAATTTGAATTGAATTTGTTATTTAGAAACTGAATTGAATTAAAATGGGAAAATTGAGCTTTGAAAAATTTGAATTTGAAATTTGATGTTGATTTGAATCGATTTGCAAGACATGAGAAAATTAAATGCTTTACTTTATAAATTAATTAATATATATACTATCTTGGAAATGGTTATATTTGTAATGTAATGATATTTGGGTTTTGAAGTATAAATTAAATTGAAATGACCACGGTGTTATAATGTATATTTCCACCTTGTAGATAGTTCTGAGGATCCTTAGAGGATGGTTATCCCAAACATCCTTTAAGTTACTTGTATTTCAGTTGACATTTCACTTGAGTTGGATTTATTAGTATAAGAATGTTAATCCTGACTCGAGTGTTTTGTGTTTTGCTTTACGCTCGGGTCAGACCGAGTGATACAGCATTTGAGACTCACCTTTGGAGTTTGGAGCTTCCTTTGGAGATCCAACTATCGCCTCAGCTTTCAGCTCTTCTAGTTGATTTGTTCAGAGAAGTCATCTGTTATACCGGAGACTTCATTGTATTTGAGATATTCTGTTGTATTTTATTTTCAACTCTGATGTTTATATAGTAGCTTCATGAACTACTATTTTATCTATTCCGCTGCGTATTATTGTATTACTCTGTGTCTGTGATTCTGTGATTGATTTACTGCATATGCTGAGTTTTGCCAAATTTAAATTAACAATCTGATATTTTGAATTATTCAAGTCAGACATGTGTGGATTTATTGTCGATTTGAATGGTCTAAAATATCAGGTCGTTACAGTTGGTATCAGAGCTTTGGCTCTAGGCAAAACTTAGCATATATAGTAAATTTATTACAGAATTGCTTTCGTTCGAGTTTAATCTCTTTCTTTTGACTCGATTTACTTTGAATTTTGGAACGTTCCCTACGGTTTCGAAATTCATTCTTGTCCCTCTCTATTGGTATTCTTTTGATTCTGGAGTATCCCATAACTCCACGTCGAATGATCTCTATGAGAATAGGCGATCCCGTCGATCTTTGAATGTTTTGTAAAGGGATGAAACTCCTCTACAATTGGCATTGATTCACCGGAGATTTATATATCCCTCGGTTTTGATGTTGTCATCTCTTGTTATGTCGAATTCTATCTCTGGCGATCGAATGTCGATTGCCTTAGATTTCCGCATCGATTATATTCTTGAAGTCATGGTTGACCCGGTTAAGGTCGCCCGCGATTTATATAAGTGTATCTATCTACTGTTTTGTAATTTATTATCTCATCTTCGTTCGAGCCTATCTTCGAATTAGAATTCTATTTGATAAGAGTTCCTCTAATTTGAATCTCTATCTTTGTTTGAAATCCATTCTTAAATCATCCTTTGAAAATCGGGTTTGTTTGTATTCTAGAAATTGTTTTCTAAACCGAAATTATTATTTTGATAAGTATGATTATATTCTATATATAAAAGTGAAATGTTTTCGATAAAGATTTAATACCCTTTTTAAAATGAGAATTTGAGGTTTCGAAAGGATTTGTAATTTTGAAAAAATTATATAAGAAATTTGATTTATCTAAAAATGATTTATGATTAAAGGATTTTAAAATTTTGAAATTCAAGAATTGAACTCCGGTATTTTGAAATTGGTTTTAAGATTTTGAAATATATTATAATAATAATATGATTTAAAAGTATTTTTCGAATAAGAAATGTTTCAAATGATTTTAATGAGTTTCGAATGATTTCAAAGAAATTTCAAAGGAAGTTTGAGAAAATAGAAGTCCAGAACTCACTTATGTCGCTGGAAAATAATTTCGGTGATGAGTGCATGCATCATCGACATTGATTTTCGAGTTTCATAGTGGGGGAGAGGCCACTTTAGTAGCATTGCTACGCGAGTGATTTTGCGAAACCGATTTTGATTTCAAATTCCAAAGTATGATTTGATATTCGAAAGGTATATGTATATATATACTTGAAATGATTTGAAGTAAGTCGATGTTCAGACCTCGTGTTTCGAATTTGATATAAGCCTATCTTTTGAAATTGACTTACTGATTTGTTGTTGATTTCCAACTCCTTAATTTGAAAATGATTTCTTCAACTATTTTGAAGGTTCGAGCACTTCCAAATCAAGGTTAACTTTTCAAAGCTAAGAAATTTTGAAAAGTATTTTGATAAAGTATATAAATTTGTTTGAATGTTTAAGTATGAAGTAATATGATTTAAATAAGTTGAAACTGTTTTGTTAAGTAAATGAATAAGGCAAACTTTAAATTTTTCTAATATGAAATTTAGATTTGAAATGTTTTGAAAGGAATTTGGTCTTCAAAATATTTTGAATAAAGTTTAGTTAAATGTTCTAACTTAGTAACATCTTTATGAAACTATATATTTAACAGGTTGGAATAAATACATAAGTTGTACGTATGCTGTTTATTCGCATAATTGAATTGATCCAAGTTTGAGTACACAAGTTCGAGGTGAATTACACCATTTCGTGTTAGGATTTTTCATTTGATTCTTGATGACGAATATTTGATATGGATTTTGGGCTTGATTCTAGAATTCTCTATCATAGTATATGGCTATGCAAGGAGACTGATGGCTTCTAGTCGAGAAACCACATCGAAATCCGCATTAGGGAAGTCGAATGAACAATACTAGTTCGAAAGCGAACTTGTGTGATCGAGCGAGCGATCAAATGTGATTTTGCGAAATGATGACGTATGTATATCTTATATTCTAATATCGGTGATATATTTTGACGCTGAAATTGAAAGCTGTCGGGTTAGAATATCTTTGCTTACTAGAAGAAAATTTCCAATTACAAAGATATATAACCCATAAAAGCAAAGATATTCAATCCCATATGGCTCTTCATACAGCGAAATTTATTTTTGTAAAATTTTGATTCTTATATAAGATGAACTTTATGTAAGTATAAGATGATTTTGAGAACCATTGATTTTGGAAATGAATTGTTTGACTTAAATTATATTTATTTAGAAACTTGGATTATTCTCTAAAACTATTATTTTAGAAACTTTGGAACTGAAGATATTTAATTTGAGAAGAAATAATTTTGGTGGAATTTTATATGATTTTGGAACTGAACTGATATTGAAACAAAATTGAAATTTGAGAACCTTATGTTACTAAATACTTGATTTGGGAGTTATCGAACTTATATAAAATTGATTTGTATAAGTATGATGTTGATTCGAAAACTATGGATTTGAAAAGGTACTCAATTTGAAAAGTGAAATCTTATATAATTGAAGTCTATATAAGTATGATTTGATATACTATTGATTTTGGAAAGTATTTGATTTGAGAATTAAATCTTATATATAATGGATTTTATATAAGTACGATATTTGAAAGTGATTTGAAAAGGTACTATATGATACATATTTTCGAAGTAAAGATATGGAAAGTGCCTTCTGCTTGATATCCGATTTGTGGCCACATCTTGGATTCATTCTATCGATATTATTCTCTCTGATTTTGGTTTTTCGGATATGATACTCAAGTGTCCTTCGAATTCCATGGCGTTACCCATGGTCTTATGTTTCTCTCGTGACTGCATAGCACAACTGCCTGGCTGAGTCTTGCCTAGGGGTACGGATTGTTTCCTGGGGGATCCAGGCATAACCATTGTGTATCCTGCAATCTGTGTAGGTCGCGAATAGTAGCGCAAATGCTTGGCTGAGTCTTGCCTGGGGGTACGGATTGTTTCCTGGGGGATCCAGGCGTAACCATTGTGTATCCTGCATTCTACTAGTCATCATGGCGTAACTCGCAGGGCTGAGAAAGCCTACGGATATGGATTGTTTCCTAGGGGAACCAGGCGTAACCATTGTGTATCGGCGAACCATGGTCAGACAAAGGTTTTGTTCGTTTTGATTGGATTGTACTTTCCATATCTGTTTTTAAAAGTTTTTCCAGTATTTTCACTGGGTGTTGAAACAAGTCTACTAAGTACCTGGAGAATTCTAGCTTTGCGCCTGATCAACGCACTGCCAGAGTCTGTAGGAACGAGGATAAACTTGTTGAAACATCGAGTTATAAAAGTATTTTCGAAAGAAATTTTGTTTCGTTATAAAGGTATTTTATTATAAAAGTATTACAAAAAAAAAATTGTATCAATATTTGGAATTGAAATTCTGATGGTTTGAATTAATTATTCATGCCTGATACTATTCTTTGAATCTACCTTATCTGTTCAGCTTTATTTATTCACCTATATTCTGTTCCCAAATCCTCCTTCTTTTCCTTGTTGACTATATTCTTTTAGGTATTGTTTAATTATAGACTACATGGTTAATAGAAATTTTAGTGTTAGAAATATTTTGAGGTATTAATTAAATAAAACACAATTAAAGTAAATGATTATTGATTATTAATAATATTTGAAAAGTATCTTGAGATAAATAAAAAATTAATAAATTATAAATTATGGATTGTAAATATAAGTAATAATGTAAATAATTGTTTTCAAATAGTTTTCATACCTTTATAAAGGTGTTATTTAAACATAAATGGTATTTATAAAGGAAGCAAGAAAATTTTACAAATGGGTTTTTTAAAAGTATTAAATTATTAAAAAAATAATTGATTTGCAAATGAAGTTTTCAAATGAATATCTCAAGTAAAATTTATATAGTTCAAATTAATTGTTTAATCTTGACTTTCAATCTATCTTTTCTGACTGGTTGTTTCTATTCTTCTACCTCCTTCCTTTTCGGGGACGAAAAGTTTTGAGTGGGGGAGAGTGTAACGACCCGCAAAATTTAATGGTTTTAAAAGTATATTTAACTGGAAATTTGTGAAATTTTAAACAATAAAATTTGAAAATAAAAATGTATTATTTGGAATACGTCTATTTTAATATAGCAACTGGAAAATTTTCATCTGATAATATTGAAGTTTATTTCCTGTAAAATTTTAGTTCAAATCAAACCGGTTAATAACAGTGAATTTAAAAGTTTTCCGAAACCTAAATATGTCAACAGGAGAAAATTTATTCGGATCGTTCTGAATCAGACTGCGAAATTCATTTTTCCAAATTTGGACTTCTATTGCTCCGTTTATTTTAATTCTGACAGAATAGCAGCATTTTCGGTACCAATTATCGACTTTTAATCGGATGATCGTACCACGAATATCTATATACCGTTTTGATCATCTCATCGTGCTGATCCCTGCGGTGTATTCAATTCTACGTTTTGAAATCCGGTATGCAGCGAAATCTGCGTAACCGCTAACCGTACCGGTACCATTTTGAACTTTTAAATTATGTGTCCATTCAAATTTTCAAACGGTCATCTCTTTATTGTTTCTGATTTCACGTGCTCTACTTTATCACTCCCTTTACTTCGCATTTAATATGGTACGTTTTTCTACCTCTTGGTCTCATCTCTCGGTTCACACTATTCCGGTTTCAATATTTAATTATGGTTGGGTAATGGTGCTTCGTTTTAATCAATTAATGAATGTTAGCTTCATACAAAATTCCAAGCTGTTCATTTTTTTTTCCATTCTAACAGTCACCATAGTCATCCTTCCTCATATATGTTTCATTCGCTTCCTCTCTGCAAACGTTTACAAGAGATGGAGCACGGCCTCTTCCACTCCAAACCCTTGCGCATCTTCTTCCCATCCTCCATCAATATTCACTCCGTCCCCTCTACGTGTTTGCCTCCTCCACCACGAAACTCACGCAACAAATTCAAAGCAGCCTCTTCACCGTGTTTTCACTCCCCCTTGAACTGCCACCCTCCTCCAACAACAAACCCATGCCAGCCTACGCCTTCATCCACACCCCATGGCCTTCGGCCTGTCACCACCAACACCTCACGGCCATCGCCCACAGCCTCCGCCTACAACTCCGGCCCGACCCTGTGCCTCGACAGCAGATCTCCTCAAAATTTTCGAAGCCTCCTCAAACCTGACCTCGCCCTGACATTCCCACTGCCACCAACCGTGACTTGTAGCCGAACCAACAGCCCTCCTTCCTTCGCCGAGATCAACTACAATCGCAGCCACCTTCTTCTTCCTCTGCCGTGCTTTCCAGGCCACGTACCCAGCCTCTACATCTCATTCACTCCCACCTTCACCTTGTTGCCTAAGCTTTGCCATCATCATCCCCTCTGTTCGTTAGTATATAGTTACAGTGCATTATATGATAAAGGTAATATATATATATTTTTTGGTTTAAGTACTGTTTTTTTAATAATATATATGTGAAAATTTTGGTATATATAATCTTATATATATAAGCGTGAAGCTATATTTGCTGCTATTAGGTGTAGGTCTGCATATGCACGTACAAGTGTATAGGTCGAGTAGTTAAATATATATATAGTACGTTATCTATTTATGTGTTGAAATGTTGCTCACTGTCTTTCTTTTATAACAATGGTGATTTTTTTTGAAAAATATGGGTTTTGGGCTTTATATATTTATATTGTTGTATACATTCATAGAGTCTGCATATATATATATTTTTTTGTATAAGATAACAGTGTGATTTTAAAATATAAGTCATAGTGTATTTAAGTCTGTTAGTTTAGAAAGTTTAAAGGTGTATTCACCTTACTGTCTACTTGTAGTCGAGAGAAGAAAAATTATAAGTATAGTTAAAGTTATTTGTATCTAAGTCTAGTCTACAATTTATAAAATTGTATAGTTTGTTATAAGTTTTGTTATACAAATTTATATCTAAGTATAGTTGTTAAAACATTTGTTTTACAGTGCATTTGTATATAGTGTTGGGTGTTGACAGTATCAAAGTTTGTAGTCTATTGTATATAGGTTTATATAAGATCTTATAACCTGTTTGTAGTTTATACAGTTTGTATATTATAAAACGTATTAAGTTATATATATATAGTTGCTTACAAGTTACTATGTTATACTATATAGGTGATTTGGAAGTATTACAATATATTTGATTTTTAAAAGAAAATGTCATGGGTATGGCTTTAAAATATATATGTGTAGTTATGGTCTGCATAGTTTCTAATATATAAAGTTTCAGGTTATTTTAGTATATATTTCAAAGGAGTATATAATAACAGTGATTTGAAAATAAATAGATATGTGTATTTTTTTTTATATATATATATTTCGTTTCAGTCTACATCAAGCAGTTTCTGATTTATTTCCATCGATTCCTTAGATATCAGCCTTGTTCGCGGAATTTGTGCCAATCTTACTTTGCTTTGAAATTCGTGCTTAGATTCGTGACTCATCTCATTCTCGTTCATCTCTAGCCTCGAAAGGTGAGCAATCACTCACGATTAACATTCTTGTATTTATTAAATTTGATTTCAATTGAAACGACAATTGAAATATGATGTTGTAGTTATTTAAATGGTTATATATGCTATTATCTGTATATGTTCACCTGTGACATCTGACACCAGTATCTAGTATTTATATGCCTGCTATTACTATTATCTGTATATGTTCACCTATGACATCTGACACCAGTATCTGTTATTTATTGATGATATATGCCTGTTGTTATATTTTATATTATCTGTTATCACTCTGCAAGTTCCCTGTTAGTATAGAATTCACTATGGGTTGAAATGATACATACCCGAACGGACTTTAGAATAGGAGAAAATCGTTATGGGTTGAAATGATAAACCCAAGCGATTTTCATTTGAATTGAATTGGGATTACGGGTCGAAATGATATCTACCCGTATATATTTAAATTTCGGATTGAAATGATAAATATCCGTATCACTTAACCATATGATAAATATATATACAAACACCGTTGGTCCACATATATATATAAATATTTTGAAATTGAATTCTATGGTTTTGGAACGAAATATATGGTTTTAACAAATGTTGATTCTTAAATTATTATATATAAATAGTAATAATATATATATATAATTATAATATTAAATTTGATTTAGATTGATTTAATACATATAATGTGGATAAGTATTTGAACATATATTTCAAAATAGATTTGGTAATAATTTGAATAAGTTAAGATTGGGAAGGTAATTTGAATTTAGTTGAAATTGTATTCAATAAAGAATTTTATTTAATTAAACCGATTTGAAACTTATTGAAATTGAGATGTAAGATATGATTTATAACTCGGGTTTGATTTAAGTAATTTAATGAATATTTCTTGTTTAAAATAAGTTTAAGGAACTATTTAGTAAAATGTAATTTAAGGCTAGTTAAATGATGTTGAATTTATTAAGTGAATATTACCTGATTAAATAATAATGAAGTTAAATCAAGAGCTATATGAAACTGTTTAATTTAACTCTGAAATGGTTGAATATTAAAGCTTTGAAATATATTAGAATTTAAATGGTTTATTTTGTGATTCAGATCTGTATTTGAAATCAATTTGAATTGAATTTGTTATTTAGAAACTGAATTGAATTAAAATGGGAAAATTGAGCTTTGAAAAATTTGAATTTGAAATTTGATGTTGATTTGAATCGATTTGCAAGACTTGAGAAAATTAAATGCTTTACTTTATAAATTAATTAATATATATACTATCTTGGAAATGGTTATATTTGTAATGTAATGATATTTGGGTTTTGAAGTATAAATTAAATTGAAATGACCACGGTGTTATAATGTATATTTCCACCTTGTAGATAGTTCTGAGGATCCTTAGAGGATGGTTATCCCAAACATCCTTTAAGTTACTTGTATTTCAGTTGACATTTCACTTGAGTTGGATTTATTAGTATAAGAATGTTAATCCTGACTCGAGTGTTTTGTGTTTTGCTTTACGCCCGGGTCAGACCGAGTGATACAGCATTTGAGACTCACCTTTGGAGTTTGGAGCTTCCTTTGGAGATCCAACTATCGCCTCAGCTTTCAGCTCTTCTAGTTGATTTGTTCAGAGAAGTCATCTGTTATACTGGAGACTTCATTGTATTTGAGATATTCTGTTGTATTTTATTTTCAACTCTGATGTTTATATAGTAGCTTCATGAACTACTATTTTATCTATTCCGCTTTGTATTATTGTATTACTCTGTGTCTGTGATTCTGTGATTGATTTACTGCATATGCTGAGTTTTGCCAAATTTAAATTAATATTCTGATATTTTGAATTATTCAAGTCAGACATGTGTGGATTTATTGTCGATTTGAATGGTCTAAAATATCGGGTCGTTACATTGAAATATTTAAATTTAAAGTTCAAAAGTCAAAGTTTGACCAGTTTAAATAGAAATTCAGTTTTCAGTGAAATATCCAATTTATACTAGTTTGAACTATAAATCACTTAATAATCAACATTTATATTTAAAATGAAATGTATGAAATAGAACAAGTTTAAAATAATTTAAAATAAAAATAAAGTCAAAATTAAAATATATCCAAAAATCTAAGGTTGTTACAATAGTCGACTAATCATATCAAGTTCTAAAATCAATTGCTTATAGAAATCAAAATTCATATACTTACAATGTTTCCGACCTTTTCATCTTAAATATTCCTCGGCCAAGAGTAAAGCTGTTAGGTTAGAGTACTATTACTTTTAAACCCAACTTGAACAACATTCTTAATTCTTATTATTAGATAAGCATATTCGTCGGCTTTTAGTGTTAAGTAGTATTAATGACTTTCTATAAACAAGAAAGTAAACAACATGATTAACACCTTTCCAACCTTGTCCTATTAACTACTCCTTAATCAAGAGTGAAGCCGATAAGTTTTAGCATCATTGCTTCTAAACCCTACTCGAACATCAATCTTAACTCTCATAAATAGATAAGTCTACTTTGTCAGGTTTTAGTGTTAAGCATAGTTAATTACTTTTCATAAGTTTAAACAAATAAATACGCTTAAGCCACTGATCACTCTAAAACCACTTTGTAAACAATTGGTTATAGTTTAAATACTCTTAAAAATGATATAGATGTATGTATAATAATTTATATATAAAGCTAAGACATTTATAATAATTCAAAATATATTATATTACATAAGATATTTATATACTTTAATAAAATAATTAACTAATTTTCTAAAACTATACATACTTAAATATACTTTGACATACTTATAATATTGTTAAAACATTTACTTAAAATGTCACTTAAAAATAATCAGTTTATAATTTATTTAAAACTTGAAAACAACATGTTTTCTGTAACGACCCGCTATTTTGGACCATTCAAATCGACAATAAATCCACACGTGTCTGACTTGAATAATTCAAAATATCAGATTGTTAATTTAAATTTGGCAAAACTCAGCATATGCAGTAAATAAATCAATCACAGAATCACAGACACAGAGTAATACAATAATACGCAGCGGAATAGATAAAATAGTAGTTCATGAAGCTACTATATAAACATCAGAGTTAGAAATAAAATACAGCAGAATATCTCAAATGCAGTGAAGTCTCCAGTACAGCAGATGACTTCTTTGAACAAATCAACTAGAAGAGCTGAAAGCTGAGGCGATAGTTGGATCTCCAAAGGAAGCTCCAAACTCCAAGGGTGAGTCTCAAATGCTGTATCGCTTGGTCTGACCCGAGCGTAAAGGAAAACACAAAACACTCGAGTCAGAACTAAAATTCTTATGCAAACTAAATCAAAATTTGATGTAATAAGGTATGCAAATAACTACATTTTTGAAGGTTCAAATTTCTGGAAATGTTATTGTTTTCATATTCAAAATACAATAGATTTAACAATAGATCCATTCTAGTAACTTACAAATTTACAGAACAATTCCCAATTAAATTTCATAGTTCAAGAGATTTGATTTATAAAAATGTTTCAAAGTTTCAACATTCAATTTTATGGAAACTTCCCAATGTTTCAAAATTTAATTTTGGAAACTTTCAAATAAGGTAACGACAGTTTATTTCCCAAAATCATTTTTATGGTTCAAATGGTAAGTCTAAACATACTAGTTTTTTTTCCCTCTCATGTAAATACATGAAATTCATCCGTTTTATATCTTTATTCAGTGCTCAAATAATCAATATGAAAATTTATATGATTACAATAAACTATAGGGTGATAACAAGGATATATCAAAATAAATGAACAAATACACATTCAATCACAATAGCATCCATCACATCATACAATCAACATTCAAATCAATCAATTCAACAAATCAACCAATTCAATAACATGTCATATTAATTATTAGTCATCACATATTGGAATTTAGCTATTCAAACTAAATACCAATAAAAATTCCAAACCAACAATCAAAACTTTATCACTATATGACCTGGTTTAACTTGCAATAAAATTTTAGTATTTCGTGAGTGGGTTTAAACACTCACCTTATGGATTTTCGTTTCTTAGTCGGGTTTGGATCCGCTACTACTTCCTCCTATTGATTTATTTCCTTGCTATTTTAATCTTCTTCTTTTTTTTTACAGAATTTTTTTGGAAGAGACAGAGAAGTTTGTATAGGTCTGAATTTGAAGAAAAGGATTTGGAAAAAGAAGAATGTTTGGAAAAGAAGAAAAAAAAAATTCAAGGAAGATGAAGAATTGAAAAAGAAAAAGAAGCTAAAAAAGAAGCTTTAAAAGAAGAAGAAGATTTGAAGAATAAGAATAAGAAAAAGCTTTGAAAGAAAAAAAAGAGAGAAGGAGATTTGAAGAAGAAGAAAAAAATGAAGAAGGAAGAAAATGAAGAGAGGAAAAAAAAATGAGATGGAAGTTTGTTTGGAGAAATGAAGCTACAAAAGATGAGATTTGAAAAATGAAATGAGGCTACAGAAATGACGATGGAAACAAATGAAAAGCTAATAGAGTATATATAAACAAACTAGGAATTGAAATAAAGTAAAAATATGAATAGTCTTAAAATGGTAGTATTGAAAGAGGTGAAGTAAAGGAATAAATATATCAATAAAGATAAAAATAAATCTTCCGTTTTAAATATGAAGTTTCAGGAGAAGAATTGCCAATGAAAGGAAGCTACAAGAACTAATGATGCATAAGTAAAATAAACTTCAGAAACGGAGAATAGTAAATGCTAATTAGATGGCATTAATATTAATTTGATGTTCACATTAAAAACGGAAAAATAGAAAAGAAAAGAAAAACTTCAGGTAAAGCATTTGAAAAGAGCAAACGAATAAAGGAGAAACAAATGAAAAGAATGAGGCAATTATTAATTAGAAATAAATCAAATGAGGTTATTACTAATTAATAAGAAATGAATGAGTAGGCTAATAATTAAATGGATGCACAAGTGGAGACTACGTTAAGAACTTGAAAACGGAAGAGAGAGAATGGAGGTGATAATAATGTAAAGCAAATGAAGAGACCACATATAACCTATGAACAAACCTTTGGGGTCCAAATTCCAAAACTCACTCCAATTAATTCATATCAATAAACCCAAATATACACATATTTACATAATTTAATTTCATATTAAAACATTCGTTTTATGTCAATATATTTGCATACTACATTAACACAATCAATCAATTAACAATCAATCAATCAATTAATCAACCAATCAATCTAAATATATATCTATCTGTGCACAAAAAAATGATTTACTTTACTTTTCTAATGACTATAACGGTCAGATTAATGCAACCAATTTACAAGTTTTAACCATATATAAAATGTAAAAAAAAAATATGAACTTATGTAATTAATGTACAACTGTTAATAAAAGGTAATTTCTAATTGATTCCACAATATTTACAAAACCATGAATCCTCTGATATATTTAAAAGTTTGAATATTAATGTGTGTGTGTGTGTGTGTATTATTCTAAAATTCAATTTTTTTAATCCAAAATCATTCTTGCTTAAAATGAAAGTTTATTTTTATACGTCTCAAAACATGCAACAATTAATAACAAAAGGAATGAATGGACCATGTACATTGCACAACCTTTTTGAAATTCAATTTGTGAAACGTAACCAAATTAACTTCATTAACTCAAATAATATTCAAATTTGTATGCATTTAGTTTTTTTTTCTATGCATAATAAATAAAATTACTTACTATAAAAATGAAAACGTTCAATTTGGTTTTCCCAAAATGATCTTTTATTTCCATTAAAACATCAATTCTGTTTAACACAAAAGGTGCGTTTCTTTTATTAAATCTATTAATTGCAATCAACGTTTTCTTCACTTCTAATTGAAATATTTCAATTACATTAATTACAATTACTTATAAAGTTAAATTTCAAAACAGTCAACTAAAATGGATGAAAAATAGAATAATTGTTTCCTTTAGTCATTTAAACACGTTTATAAATTTGTTGTTTATACAGCAGAGCTATAAATAACTTACTTAAATAAATTATTTTTCTACTCTTGTAATCCATCTATATGCTAAAACACAGTTCAAATACACATATTTACTTCCTTTAAATCAATCATCCTATTCTTTATTTTAATGAAATTAAACCTACATTCACAAATGAAACATCCATTTTATTTGATATAAATATTCTTTTCATTAAACCGACTTTCCTTATATTTTCACAAAACATAAGCTACGTTTAATTACACCTATTAATTTACAGTTTGGTGTCCTCTCTATCATTAATTGAAATTATTCAATTACATTATTTTCAATTGTTTACAAGGGTGAATTTCAAAATGGAAAAAATTAAAGGTAATGAGAAATAAAACAATTATTTCCTATCAAACAGTGATTGAAACATATTTATGCACTATTGGATACAAACAGAAATTATACATTTCTTACCAAATAATAGTTTCTCATCTCTGCAATCAATCTTTCAGCTACCAAACATTTCAAATAAATAAACTTATGATTCTTTTATTTTATAAAGAAACATTTATTATTTCTTATTAACATTTATTGTTCCAATCAATTGGAAATTTACATTCAGACAATTACAAATATCATTCAAACCAATATTATTAAAATACACACTAACTTTTTTTATCATCCTTATATTGTTGCAAACATATGACATTAATAGAAATTTTAATTAAGCTCATAATTTGTATTAAAATCAAATTTGTATAAATAAAATCTTAATTTTTTTTATTCCTAACAATTTTATTCAAAAAATCTTATTTAATTTACTACTTTTAAATGTTTAAAAATACGGGTCGTTACAATCTCCCCCACTCAAAACTTTTCGTCCCCGAAAAGAAATAAGAAGGAATTCAAAATTTTGTTATATTTTATTGAAACAGTCAATTTATAAACAATTAAACATACATATTTAAGTTTAATAAAAATTAAAAAAAATAACTCCAATTCAACAAAAAAAATCTAAGTCTTAAATTTTGAAAAATTTCGGTAGAGTCTCCTTTGTATAGAGAGGTCCGGAAAAACAATAATATCAATAATTACAATATATGTATCATATTTCAAAAATAAAACACCCCATAAGCCAAAACAACCAATAATTTCGACATATTATTTACGTTTATTCAATTGATTTCTTTTCACGTCATTATTTACCTTTTTATTTATTTTCATTCATTCATACAATGTCTTTTTCTTTCTTTCATGTACTTACATAAATTATTTCACAATATTAACTTACGTTTATAACATTTCTTGTACATCAAAAATTTTATTTTGAAATAATTCCATTGAACACTTCCATTACTTAAGTTTTACCTGTATAATTCCACTACATATTCCTCTGTAACATTTTCAACTTTAACATTTTGGTAAGTTATATATATATGTTTTATAGAATGAATTTGAATGTTACACAAGTTTATCTTATTCACTTCAGTTAACAAAATGTTTAATAATTATATCTTCTAAATTTTTCATATTCACAAGTTATTTTCAATTTCTTATATATTTCATTAATCACTTGAAAAACAATTTCAAAATCCCGTAACTTGAGTTCTCAAATTTCCAATTAAATTCATTTTATTTATAAATACTATTTTGCAATCAATATTTATAAAATTCCACTTCCTATGAAACAAATATATCACATACAACTATTAGTACTTCGTAATCAAGTAAATATTCCAGAACATGACTTCCAAATAGCAATTCCAATTTATTTTTCAAGCATATTACTAAAATAAATTTCCCAAATCATTTAATATCCTTAAAATTATACATTCAAAGAAACACATATAACTTTACTTAAAATATTTATTTGAATCTTCATTTGCAAATCGATCATCTTTAACACTTTACAAAGATTCATCAATGAAATTTCTTGCTTCCTTTATAAATACCATTTAAAAGTCTTTGAAAACCTTAAATCCATTATTTATCAATTTATTAGTTTTAAATCTCAAAATACTCTTCAAACATCTTTAATAAATCAATAATCATTAAAAAAGATATAGTCAACAAGGAAAAGAAGGAGGATTTGGAAAAACAGAATATAAGTGAATAAATAAAGCTGAGCAGATAAGGTAGATTCAAAAGAATAGTATCGGGCACGAATAATTAATTCAAACCATAAGAATTTCAACTTCAAATATTAATCAAAATTTCTTTGTTGGAAATACTTTTAAAATAAAATACTGTTATAATAAAATACTTTTATAACTCGATGTTTCAACAAGTTTATCCTCATTCCTGCAGACTCTGGCAGTGCGTTGATCAGGCGCAAAGCTAGAATTCTCCAGGTACTTAGTAGACTTGTTCCAACACCCAGTGAAAATACTGGAAAAACTTTTAAAAACGGATATGGAAAGTACAATCCAAACAAAACAAACAAAACCTTTGTCTAACCATGGTTCGCAGATACACAATGGTTACGCCTGGATCCCCCAGGAAACAATCCATATCCGTAAGCTTTCTCAGCCCTGCGAGTTACGCCATAATGACTAGTAGAATGCAGGATACACAATGGTTACACCTGGATCCCCCAGGAAACAATCCGTACCCCCAGGCAAGACTCAGCCAAGCATTTGCGCTACTATTTGCGACCTACATAGATGCAGGATACACAATGATTACGCCTGGATCCCCCAGGAAACAATCCGTACCCCTAGGCAAGACTCAGCCAGGCAGTTGCGCTATGCAGTCACGATCGTAAAACCATGGGTAACGCCATGGAATTCGAAGGACACTCGAGTATCATATCCGGAAAACCAAAATCAGAGAGAATAATATCGATAGAATGAATCCAAGATGTGGCCACAAATCGGATATCAAGCAGAAGGCACTTTCCATATCTTTACTTCGAAAATATGTATCATATAGTACCTTTTCAAATCACTTTCAAATATCGTACTTATATAAAATCCATTATATATAAGATTTACTTTTCAGATCAAATACTTTTCCAAAATCAAAAGTATATCAAATCATACTTATATAGACTTTAATTATATAAGATTTCACTTTTCAAATTGAGTACCCTTTTCAAATCCATAGTTTTTGAATCAATTTCATACTCATACAAATCAATTTTATATAAGTTCGATAACTCCCAAATCAAGTATTTAGTAGCACAAGGTTCTCAAATTTCAATTTGTTTCAATATCAGTTCAATTTCAAAATCATATATAATTTCACCAAATTATTTTTTCTCAAATTAAATATCTTTAGTTTCAAAGTTTCAAAAATAATAGATTTAGAAAATAAATCCAATTTTCCAAATCAATATAAATTAAGTCAACCAATTCATTTCCAAAATCAAATGTTTTCAAAATCATCTTATACTTACATAAGGACCATCTTATATAAGGATCAAATCTTTACAAAATAAATTTCGCTGTATGAAGAGCCATATGGGATTGGATATCTTTGCTTTTATGGGTTATATATCTTTGTAATTTAAATTTAAAGTTTTCTTTTAGTAAGCAAAGATATTCTAACCCGACAGCTTTCAATTTCAGCGTCAAAATATATCAATGATATTAGAATATACGATGTACATACGTCATCATTTCGCAAAATCACATTTGATCGCTCGCTCAATCACACAAGTTCGCTTTCGAACTAGTATTGTCCATTCGACTTCCCTAATGCGGACTTCGATATGGTTTCTCGACTAGAAGCCATCAGTCTCCTTGCATAGCCATATACTATGATAGAGAATTCTAGAATTTAGCCCAAAATCCATATCAAATATTCACCATCAAGAATCGAATGAAAAATCCTAACACGAAATGGTGTAATTCACCTCGAACTTGTGTACTCAAACTTGGATCAAATTAATTATGCAAATAAAACAGCATACGTACAACTTATATATTTATTCCAACTTGTTAAATATATAGTTCCATAAAGATGTTACTAAGTTAAAACATTTAAACTAAATTTTATTCAAAATATTTTGAAACCAAATTATTTTCAAAACATTTCAAATCTAAATTTCATATTAGAAAAAATTAAAATTGCCTTATTCATTTTCTTAATAAACAGTTTCAACTTATTTAAATCATATTACTACATACTTTAACATTCATACCAACTTATATACTTTATACTTTTCAAAATTCTTAGCTTTTGAAAAGTTAACCTTGATTTGGAAGTGCTCGAACCTTCAAAATAGTTGAAGAAATCATTTTCAAATTCAAGAGTTGGAAATCAGCAACAAATTAATAAATCAATTTTAATAGATAGGGTTATATCAAATCCAAAACTCGAGGGCTGAACACCGGCTCATTTTAAATCGTTCCAAATACATTTACATATATCTTTCGAATATCAAATCATACTTCAAAATTTTGAAATCAAAATTGGTTTCGCAAAATCACTCGCGTAGCGATGCTACTAAAGTGGCCTATCCCTCACTCTGAAACTCGAAAATCAATGTCGATGATGCGTGCACTCATCACCGAAATTATTTTCCAACGACATAAGTGAGTTCTGGACTTCTATTTTCTCAAACTTATTTTTGAAATTTCTTCGAAATCATTCGAAACTCATTAAAATCATTTGAAACATTTCTTATTTGGAAAATACTTTTAAATCATATTATTATTATATATTTCAAAATCTTAAAACCAGTTACAAAATACCGGAGTTCAATTCTCGAATTTCAAATTTAAAATCCTTTAGTTATAAATCATTTTTAGATAGATCAAATTTCTTATATAATTTTTATTTCAAAATCCTTTCGAAAACCTCAAATTCTTATTTTAAAAGGGTATATAATCCTTATCGAAAACATTTCAATTTTATATATAGAATAAAATCATACTTATCAAAATAATAATTTCGGTTTAGAAAACAATTTCTAGAATACAAAACCCGATTTTCAAAGGATGATTTGAGAATGGATTTCAACAAAGATAGAGATTCAAATTAGAGGAACTCTAATCAAATAAAAGTTCTGATTCGAAGATAGGCTTGAATGAAGATGAGACAATTAACTTACAAAATAGGAGATGGATATACTTATACAAGTCGCGGGCGACCTTAACCGGGTCAACCATGACTTCAGGAACAAGATCGATGCAGAATTCCAAGAAAAACCAACATTCGATCGCAAGAGATAGCGGTACCTAAACCAAAGATATATAAATCTCCGGTGAATCAATGCCAATTGTAAAGGAGTTCCACCCCTTTACAAATCATCCAAAGATTGGCGGGATCGCCTATTCTTATAGAGATCATTCGAAGTGGAGTTATGGGATACTCCAGAATCAAAAGAATACAAATAGGGAGAGACAAGAATGAATTTTGGAACCGCAAGGAACGTTCCAAAGTTCAAAGGAAATCGAGTCAAAAGGAAGAAATTCAAACTCGAACGAAAGTGATTCTGTAAATAAATTTACTATATATGCTAGGTTTTGCCTAGAGCCAAAGCTCTGATACCAACTGTAACGACCCGCTATTTTGGACCATTCAAATCGACAATAAATCCACACGTGTCTGACTTGAATAATTCAAAATATCAGATTGTTAATTTAAATTTGGCAAAACTCAGCATATGCAGTAAATAAATCAATCACAGAATCACAGACACAGAGTAATACAATAATACGCAGCGGAATAGATAAAATAGTAGTTCATGAAGCTACTATATAAACATCAGAGTTAGAAATAAAATACAGCAGAATATCTCAAATGCAGTGAAGTCTCCAATACAGCAGATGACTTCTCTGAACAAATCAACTAGAAGAGCTGAAAGCTGAGGCGATAGTTGGATCTCCAAAGGAAGCTCCAAACTCCAAGGGTGAGTCTCAAATGCTGTATCGCTCGGTCTGACCCGAGCGTAAAGGAAAACACAAAACACTCGAGTCAGAACTAAAATTCTTATGCAAACTAAATCAAAATTTGATGTAATAAGGTATGCAAATAACTACATTTTTGAAGGTTCAAATTTCTGGAAATGTTATTGTTTTCATATTAAAATACAATAGATTTAACAATAGATCCATTCTAGTAACTTACAAATTTACAGAACAATTCCCAATTAAATTTCATAGTTCAAGAGATTTGATTTATAAAAATGTTTCAAAGTTTCAACATTCAATTTTATGGAAACTTCCCAATGTTTCAAAATTTAATTTTGGAAACTTTCAAATAAGGTAACGACAGTTTATTTCCCAAAATCATTTTTATGGTTCAAATGGTAAGTCTAAACATACTAGTTTTTTTTCCCTCTCATGTAAATACATGAAATTCATCCGTTTTATATCTTTATTCAGTGCTCAAATAATCAATATGAAAATTTATATGATTACAATAAACTATAGGGTGATAACAAGGATATATCAAAATAAATGAACAAATACACATTCAATCACAATAGCATCCATCACATCATACAATCAACATTCAAATCAATCAATTCAACAAATCAACCAATTCAATAACATGTCATATTAATTATTAGTCATCACATATTGGAATTTAGCTATTCAAACTAAATACCAATAAAAATTCCAAACCAACAATCAAAACTTTATCACTATATGACCTGGTTTAACTTGCAATAAAATTTTAGTATTTCGTGAGTGGGTTTAAACACTCACCTTATGGATTTTCGTTTCTTAGTCGGGTTTGGATCCGCTACTACTTCCTCCTATTGATTTATTTCCTTGCTATTTTAACCTTCTTCTTTTTTTTTACAGAATTTTTTTGGAAGAGACAGAGAAGTTTGTATAGGTCTGAATTTGAAGAAAAGGATTTGGAAAAAGAAGAATGTTTGGAAAAGAAGAAAAAAAAATTCAAGGAAGATGAAGAATTGAAAAAGAAAAAGAAGCTAAAAAAAGAAGCTTTAAAAGAAGAAGAAGATTTGAAGAATAAGAATAAGAAAAAGCTTTGAAAGAAAAAAAAAGAGAAGGAGATTTGAAGAAG
Organism: Allium fistulosum; assembly: GCA_030737815.1. Taxonomy (NCBI): domain Eukaryota; kingdom Viridiplantae; phylum Streptophyta; class Magnoliopsida; order Asparagales; family Amaryllidaceae; genus Allium; species Allium fistulosum. The sequence continues at coordinate 1,281,538,711 of CM060903.1, read as the reverse complement.
AAGAAAAAAATGAAGAAGGAAGAAAATGAAGAGAGGAAAAAAAAAATGAGATGGAAGTTTGTTTGGAGAAATGAAGCTACAAAAGATGAGATTTGAAAAATGAAATGAGGCTACAGAAATGACGATGGAAACAAATGAAAAGCTAATAGAGTATATATAAACAAACTAGGAATTGAAATAAAGTAAAAATATGAATAGTCTTAAAATGGTAGTATTGAAAGAGGTGAAGTAAAGGAATAAATATATCAATAAAGATAAAAATAAATCTTCCGTTTTAAATATGAAGTTTCAGGAGAAAGAATTGCCAATGAAAGGAAGCTACAAGAACTAATGATGCATAAGTAAAATAAACTTCAGAAACGGAGAATAGTAAATGCTAATTAGATGGCATTAATATTAATTTGATGTTCACATTAAAAACGGAAAAATAGAAAAGAAAAGAAAAACTTCAGGTAAAGCATTTGAAAAGAGCAAACGAATAAAGGAGAAACAAATGAAAAGAATGAGGCAATTATTAATTAGAAATAAATCAAATGAGGTTATTACTAATTAATAAGAAATGAATGAGTAGGCTAATAATTAAATGGATGCACAAGTGGAGACTACGTTAAGAACTTGAAAACGGAAGAGAGAGAATGGAGGTGATAATAATGTAAAGCAAATGAAGAGACCACATATAACCTATGAACAAACCTTTGGGGTCCAAATTCCAAAACTCACTCCAATTAATTCATATCAATAAACCCAAATATACACATATTTACATAATTTAATTTCATATTAAAACATTCGTTTTATGTCAATATATTTGCATACTACATTAACACAATCAATCAATTAACAATCAATCAATCAATTAATCAACCAATCAATCTAAATATATATCTATCTGTGCACAAAAAAATGATTTACTTTACTTTTCTAATGACTATAACGGTCAGATTAATGCAACCAATTTACAAGTTTTAACCATATATAAAATGTAAAAAAAAAATATGAACTTATGTAATTAATGTACAACTGTTAATAAAAGGTAATTTCTAATTGATTCCACAATATTTACAAAACCATGAATCCTCTGATATATTTAAAAGTTTGAATATTAATGTGTGTGTGTGTGTGTATTATTCTAAAATTCAATTTTTTTAATCCAAAATCATTCTTGCTTAAAATGAAAGTTTATTTTTATACGTCTCAAAACATGCAACAATTAATAACAAAAGGAATGAATGGACCATGTACATTGCACAACCTTTTTGAAATTCAATTTGTGAAACGTAACCAAATTAACTTCATTAACTCAAATAATATTCAAATTTGTATGCATTTAGTTTTTTTTTCTATGCATAATAAATAAAATTACTTACTATAAAAATGAAAACGTTCAATTTGGTTTTCCCAAAATGATCTTTTATTTCCATTAAAACATCAATTCTGTTTAACACAAAAGGTGCGTTTCTTTTATTAAATCTATTAATTGCAATCAACGTTTTCTTCCCTTCTAATTGAAATATTTCAATTACATTAATTACAATTACTTATAAAGTTAAATTTCAAAACAGTCAACTAAAATGGATGAAAAATAGAATAATTGTTTCCTTTAGTCATTTAAACACGTTTATAAATTTGTTGTTTATACAGCAGAGCTATAAATAACTTACTTAAATAAATTATTTTTCTACTCTTGTAATCCATCTATATGCTAAAACACAGTTCAAATACACATATTTACTTCCTTTAAATCAATCATCCTATTCTTTATTTTAATGAAATTAAACCTACATTCACAAATGAAACATCCATTTTATTTGATATAAATATTCTTTTCATTAAACCGACTTTCCTTATATTTTCACAAAACATAAGCTACGTTTAATTACACCTATTAATTTACAGTTTGGTGTCCTCTCTATCATTAATTGAAATTATTCAATTACATTATTTTCAATTGTTTACAAGGGTGAATTTCAAAATGGAAAAAATTAAAGGTAATGAGAAATAAAACAATTATTTCCTATCAAATAGTGATTGAAACATATTTATGCACTATTGGATACAAACAGAAATTATACATTTCTTACCAAATAATAGTTTCTCATCTCTGCAATCAATCTTTCAGCTACCAAACATTTCAAATAAATAAACTTATGATTCTTTTTTTTTTATAAAGAAACATTTATTATTTCTTATTAACATTTATTGTTCCAATCAATTGGAAATTTACATTCAGACAATTACAAATATCATTCAAACCAATATTATTAAAATACACACTAACTTTTTTTATCATCCTTATATTGTTGCAAACATATGACATTAATAGAAATTTTAATTAAGCTCATAATTTGTATTAAAATCAAATTTGTATAAATAAAATCTTAATTTTTTTTATTCCTAACAATTTTATTCAAAAAATCTTATTTAATTTACTACTTTTAAATGTTTAAAAATACGGGTCGTTACATTTTCCTTTATATAAAAATAAACCACTTACTTTAATAATTTATAACAAATTATTAAAAATTCATAAAAACTCCATACCACTTTTAAAATACTAATATATGTTAGAAAAGAATTGTAAAAAGATTGAAGTAAAATATTTAAGTTTAAATGCTTTTCAAAGTAATTTAAACTCTCAAACAGAAAAGAAGACATTTACAAAATGACGTAAAAAGTTATTCAGAGGCAAAGATAGCATTTTTGAAGTGCTACGGCTGACTTCTGTCAATGGCAATGAACTGGTCAATTTTTTAATACTTGAAAGTTTGATCAACTTTTGATATGCAAACAAACTTTTAGCACCCAATCTTTTTACAGTAACTAGTATAGATATAATACTTCACAACTGTGGTGATAATCCCCTAAAGATCACTCTACAAAGGTTCATAGAAAATGCCAAACACAAAGTATTTTCAAAATGCGATTATAGCGACTATCGCTATGAAACCACTTCCAAACTCAGTCCGATTCAACCTATATTCAACTAATCCTTATGTGCTTTGTTTCAAGGCTATGCAACAAGTCATAACAAGTTAGACAAGTCCACTCAAGCCTATACACATTGATTGCATATTCCATTTTCTTTTCGAAGCAAGAATAAAAAACAATATCACGACATATAGCAATACAAATTCAATCACATATAAACAATCAAACACAAGCATATATCCACTTCATATTCGTTCAAATGGTGAGTTGGCTCACCCTTAAACAAGCAAACGAGCAAGTATAAGTTTCCACTTTCTACCTCTGCCATGCAAACTCCAAACTTCCTACAAGAACCATGTTTTGCATTTGCCTTTGCCCAAAAACCCACCTTTTGCTTATAGCCTTGGTGGTATGAGGCTTATATGCTCCAAATCTTTGAGCTTTGACTTGATGGAATGTCTTATGACGTTGTTCTAAGGTCTTTGTCCAAGTTTAAAGAGATTTGGAGATGTTTTGAATTTATATGTCTTAGTAAATTTTATGAAGAGAAGGATATAAAGAGTATTGTTTTTGCACAAAAAAATGTGAAATGGATTCAAGAGCCAGCACTCACTTATTTTGGCTTCAAAAGATGTTAGTCTCACCCCTTCCCCTCACCTTTGTGGCTGACCATGGAAGGCTCAACCCCCACATGCCCATCACATCTTCTTTCCACCTCCTTTCCTTAACAAATTACCTTACTACCCCGATACACAAATATCTCATTATCTTCTAGAAGATTCTAGAAGAAGTTAGTTTCTTTATGAAACAAAGTGTATTAATTAGGTACTAATGTCTTCATATATGTTAATCAGATAAGTACAAAAGAGTTCGAACAACTTATATCGAATAAAAAGTTGTTTATCGATAAATCGATTTTCGGTCACATTATTGATATTTCTTCGAAGCTTTATTTTAAAAAATATTCAAAAACAAGTTTCTTATCATTATTAATTAATTAAAAGATATTTAATAAGGTTATAAAATCACATTTCTAACACTTAACTATATTTCAAAAAGTTATGATATTCAAAGATGAAGTGTTCGAAATTACGGGTAACTACAAAGTGCACTCATTTCATTCCAGTAAAAAGAAAGCGGACATCAGTTTCTTTAGGTACCTTATATGTTTAGGTAGTAATCAGAATACATGGGATTCCAGTCTGCATAGATTGTGATAGAGATCCACATTTCACCAGTGAGTTTTGGAAGAGTCTTCGGGATGCTTAGGGATTGAGCTCAGCATTATCACTACATATCACCTATAGATGGATGCAAAAAATGAAATGGTGAATAGTAAATCAGAGGACTTGTTGAGAGCTTGTATTTTGTATTTTGGTGGAGCTTGGAAGATCATTTAACACTAGTGGAGTTTACTTACATTAAGAGCTATTAGACGATCATAGCATGGCACTATTCAATGCTTTGCATGGACAGCCATGTAAATCCCATTCTTGTTGATGGGAGGCGACTAATAGAATTATACATGAACCTGACATAATTAGAGACAATCCTTAAAAGATAGAGTTGATATGTAAGTGGATGAAGACTGCACAAGATACGAAGAAATCATATGCTGATAGAAGGCGTATGCATCTAGAGCTTTAAATGAATGACATGGTGTTTGTGAAGGTATCACCGCTTAAGCATATTATGATATTTGACAAATTGAGAAATTTAGCACCTCGATTTATTGGGCCTCTTCCAATATTAGAAAGAGTGAGGAAGTTTGCCTATAGAAACAAGCTTCCAAAGAAGTTGATAGGGGTTTACAATGTCTTTCATGTGTCACATTTGCAAAAGTACGTTCACGTTTCAACAATCATGGTGGAGCCATAGAAATTGGAAAATATAAGAGTAGAATTGAAGTCCATTACACTTCGTGGGCCTACAGGTATAGTAGAGCATGGATTGAAGTGGCTTTAGAATAAAGAAATGAAATCGGTCCAAATGCAATGCAGAATAGATCCAGTGGAGATACTTGGGAGACCAAGGAGAGAATCCGAGCTACCTGCCAAAATCTCCTTTTTAGTAAGTTTCTATTTAAATTAGTATGATTACTTGAATGCACTGAATTTAGCTTAGTGTATTACCTAGGTAGCTGTGTATGGATGCTAGGCATGTATGTGAATATGTCATTAGGACATATTTTGTATGATTGTTGTTAATGAATGTATTTGTTTGTTAGTATTGCACATATGAGCTGACATGTTCATGTTAGCCTCCGATGGACGTTACCCAGTTTATTTTATGGTATCAATTTAGATGTATAATGATTTTCGCATTTTGCATATGTATTGAACAGTTGCTCATCCATATAGAATTGCAAGCGTGTGTGTGTGTGTGTGTGGAACGTTGCATACATTTTAGATACATGACATAAGCACTTGTATTACATGAGGTCGACAAGTTTAAAAAACCACTACTATTGCTTCATATATGTTTCATATACATTTCATACCCATACATACTTGTTGCATAAAGTTTGAAGTTAAGTACAATGTTTGAAGTGTTGATGGTTGAGCAGATGGTTGTAGATATTGATTTTTCTAGAATGAGCTACATGTTTCATCCTTAAAAATTTTGGAGACAAATTTCTTTTAAGGAGGTAGAATCTAACACCCTAAAAAATTTAAATAATGAGTTAAAATAATAAAAATGGTAAAATGGGAATTATATATTAAAGGACAACATTGTAAGTTTTTATAGACCTTTAAGCCACGAGGCCTGCTCTATTAGTCTAAAATGCCATTTATAGTCAGGAAACATATATGACTTGTCAAATTAGGTTAAAAGGCTAAAATCTATGAAAAGTTGAACCAGTGGAATTTTGGTAAAAAAATAGTGCGGCCCAAACCTAAGAATACTTAATTTCTCGCCTATAAATAAGTTGTTAAGGCCTAAATTTTCAATTAGAAACCCTTAGCCACCATTCACTTTTTAGAAAGCCTCGATCTAAACATCTTTCTCCTAACCTCCTCTCAAATGTCTAAACCAAAACAAAAATAAATTAAATTAAAGAAAGAGAGAAGAAGAAGAGCAACAAATCAAAAGATAGAGATCTAGAAAAGAGACTCACAAGGAGGATTTTCAGGGCTACATTATTCTATATATGCTCCTAACTCATTTCTATAGCATACATTATATTAAAATGTAGAAATATATATTGAATTAAAATAAAAAATTAATAATTTAATTGTAATTGAGTCATTGACCATAGAGGTTGAAACGATACTCTGGTTGTAATTGGATCAATGGTGAAATGTTTGGAGTTGAAATGTTACTTTGCTTGTTAAGAATAAATCATAATATTTTCAAGTTATACCTAAAAATATCGAATGAATACATAAATATAAATTGAAATTGAAACAAAACTATGTTATTATTGGATTTATAATTGGGTTTTTGAGTTGAAACGACACTCCGATTGTTATTGACTATCAATAACCTTGTTAAAATATAATTCTAAACAAAAGTAGACCACTTGCGCGTATGTGTGTGTTCGTAATTGTACGGAACAATTATGACTACAATTAAGTTAGTAAGTTGATATGGTGAAAATATGAATAGGGTTATTGTTAAACCAAACTAATCAATAATAGGATGATGCCAATGAAATAGGAAAGGACACTATTAAAATATTATAGGCATAGTAAATGATAAAAATGAGATAACAAAAGCCATTTGATGTCTAGTAGGGCTAAGAGATTGAAAAACCCATTAAAATGCTTAAAAACTCAATTCTAAAGTCAACTGGACATTTGGATTAGGAGGACAGGCATTTAAAAATCTTATAGAGGAAAATCAAATGATAAACGTTATAATTGACTAGTTTTAGAAGTCTGAAATTAGCATTCGGACATTAAGAAATCAAAATCAAACATCTGAATGTTAGGTTAGGCATCTGATTCCGTGAAGCTGGTTTTTTTTAGAAATTACACATCTGATTTGTTAGGTCAGACGTCTAAATAACCGATGAAGGAGAAAGTTGAACCTGGACCTATGAGGGCCAGTACGAATTACTAGAGAAATTCCATATTGTTTGTTTAGGAATATGATGAAGTACAATGATGTGTATATACTTATATGATTTTTTTAATTACACTTCACTATTTTTTTGATTGTCTGGAGATGATATGTCTACAAAGTGTTGAAACAAGACACATAATAGGGATGACATGTTTGCAACATGTTGGAATGAGACACACATTGGGAATGATATGTCTGCAAAGTGTTGAAACAAGACAAATCGCAGGAATGACATGTCTGTAACATCTTGAAATGAGACACATAGCAGTAATGATATTGCTGCAAAAAATGTTGGAATAGTATGTGTAGCTAAACTAGGGTATGATAATACTTCATGTATATCAGTTTGTATGGATATATAGATGGTATTCCTTGTCATCCCCATTATGTATTAAATGGTAATAATTTTTTTTAATATTAAACCTTGTTGAGCCCAAGGATCATCCTAGAATTTTGCATGCCCATTTGCAGTAATGAGAGTTTGAATGTGAGGTAGCATGGATGGTCTAAGATTGAGTATGACACGCTAAACCCAGCTGTAGTTTTGAGGTGCTTCCATAGCCCAACAATTCTTTTTCCTAATGTTGTACTTATAAGACCAGTAAACCCATATATTATTCTTTTTATTAAACAAGTTGTCAAAGTGCTTGCTAAAGGTAGCTTTGTTCTAATTAATCAAGTTGTTAATACCAAGACCACCATATTTTTTTGGCCTTTCAATTTTGCTGAAAGCTATAAGGATAATTAGAGTGCATATTTCTAGACCATAGAAAATTATTCATAGCCCTCCTAATCATTAGAATTATCTTCCTTAGGAGGATGAAAGTTTTGCTCCAATAATTTGTCATAGCAATATATAATTTATTCAAAGAGCATAAGTGTAGGGAGTTGAAAATAATCAAAAGTAAGTGAATAATTTTAATTTAAAGCGAGATAAAATTAAGCTTGAGAGGAAATTTGAATGTTTTGAATTGGATATAACTAAGGAGAAAAAAGGAAAAACAGAATTATATAATATACTATTTGTAAAAGTAATTAGAAGAAGATTAGATTTATGTTCGTATTAACCATTTGGATTCTTCCTACACTAGTTTTAATGAGTCAAGCATTTTGGATATAAGTGAAAAAAGGATCAAAATGAAAACTTTACCCAAATATCCCTAAGAATTAAGTATTAGAGTTGATAAAAAATTAGATAAAAGATGAATATTGGAAGGAGGTTGAACTTCTTATATAATATCATAGACTAGTGTGTAAGCCACGTGTTACAGCGGCAATGTTGTAAAATCACAGTTTTTAAACTTTAAATATTGTTAAAAATAATGGTATTATGCAATATATATGGTAAATGTATTGTGCTAAAAAATCTTATGTGATTTAATACTTGGTAGCACATAACATTGCACAACAATAGCAACTAAGCATCCAACATAAACAAAAAACTTCTTACTCTATCATGCCCCTACAATCAATCATCAATAAATGGGAACTATGATTTTGCTACCTCTTCCTCTTTCATTTCCTATGCCTCTCCACCCGATTGTTCTCCTCTACTTCTTCAATCTTCAACCTACTTTTGTCTAATTTATTACTTTCTCTATTTTCAACTTCTAAATTTTCCTTATTATCACTGTTTGGCTTTCGGGATTCAAATTGGTCCTCTGTTGCTTGCAACAAATTCCTCCTATGCATAGCTTCTCAAATCTGTGCTATTAGTTGTCATTTATGCTGATGTGGCTTTTTGCCCACCTCCTCCTATGCCAAATGTCCGACATGATGCTAGAACGGATCTGGAAGATGATGCTTGATCTACCATATAACATCTATGCTAGCTCCCTCTGTCTTTACTTATTGAGGATATGTGGTCATCAACGTGAATATGCAAGGATCTTTTTTGGAGTTTTCTAACTACAAGCCCCAAAAATCTAACAGTTTATACTTCTTGGCACGACGCGGATTCAAATGCCACTTTTGGGGTTTGGATTGATATGTTTGGAGGTGCGGATCATTACAACTAGTACGAGAGCCAATATTCAGGATTCCCTAGAGACTAGGTGTGTATTGAGAGAATGTACTTTTATATTTTAAAAGTTTTTATGTATATAAATATAACACAAACACACCCATATATTACAACAATGTTAACTACTGTATAAGGAAGTTGGTAATAATTCCTATTTTACAAATAAGTGAAATGAGCAATCAAACTAGAAATGGTGAGGTAGCTGAGGTTATGGGCCTAAATGTTCTAGTATGTTTCTCCTGGTATCTTCAGACAAAAGGCCAGGTCGAACTTAACCCTAATAGAGGACCCATAGCACAAGCACAAGGTATTGTCCTAGCCCCTTCGCTTATTTTGGATTTTCCCAAATTATGTCGGGATTTCAAAATTTTGGGTGGAAAGAATTACTTGAAAACAATTTTTTTTTTGAGACGCGGACCTGTATGAAGAATTGTGATCGAATATTTGTTATTATGGGTGTGGAGGATGCGATGAAGAGACAACTGGCTTTGTGTCACTTGTAAGGGAGGCCTTAAACCAGTGGGATATTGTTATCATTGAGACTGAAGATATAGAGATTACTTGGGCTAATCATAAGAGGCACTTTGAAGTTAAGTGGTATTTCGAGGCAGAACGGGCATGGAGCTAGAAAAGTTCTTTCATTTGGAGCAGGGAAATAGTGACTACCTGCACCTCCAAATACACTGATGCAAAGCCTAAATGACTTTTCAACTCATGTTGTGCCAAGAAGTATGAGTCATTAGGGTTTTAAAATATTATAGGATACAAACATTTTCAGATCCCACAACGGAATGAAATAAAATGTAACGACCCACCTTTTTGGATGGTTTAAATCGACAATATACCACACATGTCTAAATTAAACCATTCAAAAGGGAGGATTATTAATGGGATAAATAAGAAAATAAGAGAAAAGACGGAAACCAAAAATACATAATCTCGCAGCGGAATGACAAAATATAATAATCAAGTAAACAGTTCATGAAGCTGTTTTACAATATACATTTGATTACACAACTTTTACAACATAATCAGAGTACAATCAACAATATACCAATAATGCAGCGGAAAAATACTACTAATGTAATATACCAAACTCAGTCTTCATCCTCCAAAAATAATGTCTTCAAACACTGAATTGCTCAGGCTGACCCGAGCATAATGAAAAGACAAAACACTCGAGTCAGCACTAAAAATTCTTATGTAAGTTAAATCAATAACAAGTAAATATGAGCGTAATAGCTTTAGAGATGTTTATAGGATTTTACATCTCCTGTCCAGTGTATAACGTGCGTGCAATAACTTAATAGATGTTACGGGATTTTCCAACTCCTAAGGATCCGTTAAACTATCTATATATAGTAGAATATGCTATATATGAAATGTCTATCAGTAAAGTAAAGTAATAGCGTTAAGGCTTTACATTGATCCCCTATAACACATTTTTAAGCATTGTCCTAGCGTTTTCCTTAGTAGCATCACCAGTAACGTCGGTAGTCAGGGAGGCGCCGTGATAAGACAACACTAAAACAAAATAGTAGTGAGCGCGAATAAGGATAAAAGTATGACAAGACACGTGAGGCAATGCCCAAGGTAGGATTCTACTAGTTTACCCTTTCTGGTTGGTGGTAATGCATCGTAGCTACGACCGCCCACCGAGTCCACCACCACCAAAATCAAATCAAGGTTCACCAATCGAGTCCAAAATCAATATAATAATAGGATGGGGTGATGGCCCCTAAAGGTTACGAACCACTTGGGCAGACATAGGCTCCTATTTTGGTCATTTCCAATTGACACAAGTGTTAGGGTCATCCATCATCGTTTTCTTTCTTCAAACCTAGCAAATGCCTCCAATTCAACCACTTCATTCTAGATAACATCCACCGCATACACAGTTGTTAAAGTGGTTCCAATATTGACAAAGAGTATGCCAATAAGAGGCCCCGATCTCTTTAACAACCAAATGTCATTTTTCACACTGGTTGGTTCTTTTACAATTCGAAAACTGATTCATATTTGATATCAAAATATCATATTCACTTCAAAATATCCTTCATTTCAAAATCATCATATTTTCTCAAAATATGTCATTTTCACTTGGAAATATCATTTCAAATTCCAACTTAAGTTATAACTTCATTTAACCACATCTGCATTTGAATCAATGATTTAAATATAATATTCTAACTTTGCACGGTTTGAAATTCTAGAAACAGTTTGAATAGTTATAAATAGTTTAAAATAGTTTATATAGTTTAGAGATTTAAAATAGTTTAATATAAAACGATTTGAGTATTGAAAATGTTTTATCTAGTGAAATATTTTTGGAAAATCTAAATAATTTGAATATTAAAAATAATAGATTTTAAACAGTTTATATCAAAAATAATTTATTTTAAAAATAATATCAAATCAATTGTTTCTTTCCATTTCAACAATCTGGACCCATGTCCAATTTCAAATCAACAAATTCAATTTTCAATCTTTCAATTCAATTGACTTAATTTCAAGTTAATTGCAAATCAACTTAATTTTAGTTTCAATTCAAAATAACTTCAGTTTCCACAAACATCCATTTTAACTTCAAATTCAATTCAACAATCCAATTCAATGATTTAAATTCCAATTTAATTCTTATTTTAAACCATTTCAATTCATATCAAATCCAAGTCCAATTTCAATTTACTGATTTAAACACTTAAATCTCATTGTTCAATTTTAAGATCCAAATCTTTAGTATAATTCAAATTTCTGAATTAAAGCCAAATAACAATTATAACTTCACATTTCCATTTCAATTCTTAAAAATAATTTCTTTTAACCAATTTTAATTTCAACATTTTAGAGCTTGAATTAGAAAAATAATTCAATTTATATAAATCCAAAATTTATTTCCTTTAAAACATTATCATTTAACCAAAAATCCAAATTCAAGATTTTTAAAACCATTTAATTTAACCAATCCGGTGTCTGTGTATAATTTTCTACCCTATAGCCAAGTGATCAGTTATTTCAATTTCAATTATAGGGATGGATATATATCATTTCATTCCAAATCAAAATGTCATAGGTATATATCATTTCAACCTATTTCTTAATTTATTCGAAATAATTCAAATAATAGTTGATATGCTTTCAATTATTATACAGGGTAAATAACAGGGATATATATAAATAAATAAACATCCAATCATCCAATTTGTCAACAAATAAACATCCATCACAATCAACATCCAAACCAACAAATAAATCACAACAATTAACTGATTATCAATATCAGGTATTTAACTGATAATTCAAATTAAATATTAATTTAAATGGCAATTTAATTCAATGAAATTCAATTTCAAATTAAAATGTCAATTTAAACTACCAAACATCAACCAATAACATTCTAATCACATCATAAATTTAATTTAGCTAACATAAGAAGGTTTAGTATTGCGTGAGTGGATTAAATCACTCACCTTTGATTTATAGTCGATTAAAAATCCAATAAATTAGGCTTGCTGGAGTCATGGCTGACATTATTTCCCCTAATCAGGCTGCATTTCTGCCAGGGAGAAATATCCTAGATAATGTTTTACTGTCTCATGAACTCTTGACAGGATATGGAAGAATTAACTCTCCCAAGGCAGCAACGATGAAACTTGATATAAGAAAGGCGTATGATTCAATTCACTGGGCTGCTATAGTGAGGATCATGGCTTCCATGCAGTTTCCTAAGCCTTTTGTTGCCTGGATTTACACTTGCATATCCACACCCAGCTTCACTCTCAACGACAATAGTAAAGCAACTGGGTACTTTAATAGTAGCCAAGGAATCAGGCAAGGGGACCCAATATCATCCTATCTTTTTATACTTGTCATGGAGGTGTTCACGATTGTGTTAACACAAGCTTATGCTAAAAAAATCAAATATCACCTGAAGTGTAAGCAAACTTCGGTCACATCTCTTTTATTTGCTGATGACATAATGTTATTCACAAAGCCAGAGCTGTCATCTATTGCCTACATAATGAGGATCATTGATAACTTCTATTTGATGACTGGATTAAAGCTCAAGTTGCATAAATCAAGCTTATTTACGTCTAGGATACCCGATGCACTTTTTGATAATACCGAATTACTGGCCTACCCAGGATGGATCATGATATGAATTACTTGGGATTGCCACTACTTACTGGAAGAATAACCACAACAATCTATCTTCCATTGTACAACAAAATCACAGCTATGATGAATTTTTGGGCTAATAGGTGGCTGACACAAGCTAGTAGATTAGTATTGATTAAAGCAGTAAGCCACTCTATGATTGTTTACTGGGCAAGAATGTTCATTCTACCGAGAAAGGTCCTAGGCATGGTGAGAAGTGCAATGTTGCGTTTCTTTTGGACTGGCTCTATTCATTCTAGAAAGCTGCTGCCTTGCTCCTTTTAAATGCTTGAAACATCTAAACATAATGGTGGTCTAGGATTGCATAACATACATACTTGGAATACTGCAGCATTTAGCACTCATTTTCACAACATGATCTCAAAGACTGACTCTTTGTGGGTTCAGTGGACATGGATTCATGGTATTGGAAGAAAGAGTTTCTAGACAATGGCTATCCCACAAGCTTGTAGCTGGGCATGGAGAAGGATTCTAGGTCTACGTGAAACTTTCTAACCTTATGTCAGAATTAATATAGCTTCTGATTTGAGCATATTGTTCTGGGATGATCCATGGAGTGCTAGAGGGGAGATACTATCTAAGAAGATGACTCATTAGCAAATATTGTAGTCTGGTATTGCCAGAAATGCAACTATAGGTGCATATATGTTCAACAGTCAAATTATACTACCCTATTCTAGCAATCAAGTCATCAAATCTCAATGGCAAAGAATTGAGGCTGCAGATTTCACGGCGGATGAAACTGACTCTGTCACTTGGGTTGGTAGGCAACACTCCACCAGGAAAATCTATTGTGAGCTTGCAAAATTTGGAACCATGCCTATATTTAAATGGCCTAAGCAAATTTGGAGCAATCATGGTACGCCTGCTGATAACCTCATGATGTGGAAAGTCATTAACATAGCATTATTAACAAAAAATGTTCTCAACTCCTATGGGTTTGATTGTCCACTTCAATGTGTATTTTGTGCAACGCAGAATGAGACCAGTGATCACCTCTTTTTTAGCTGTGGTGCTTTGTTTCCTCTGTGGAGCAAACTTATGGTCAGAGCTGGAAGGAGGAATGTAACTGAGGATTCAAATATGGAATGAGAAATTGTGTTCAGATTAACTAAAGGCAAGGGATTCAATGCGATAGTCCTTCTGATATGCATCAAAAAATATTTAGTTCTTGTTTGGGAAGAGAGAAATAGTAGGTGTTTTTAAAACAAGGAAAGAAATATGGATGTTTTATGGCACGTGCTACATAAGAGAATTTCCATGCATATGAAATATTGCAGTGTGTTTTACCCTCCTAGTTTAGTTTGGAGTTAATAGATCCTTATTGACCTTTTGTTTAGCTTCTTAGCTCTCTGTTATCACTGTGTGGTGTTTATTTTTTCTTCTCTCCTTTTGTTTTTATGTGTGTGCTTAGCTCTGAGTCTATTCGAACTAATTTATTTTATTGTTTTGTTGCAATAAAATCTGGTAGGGGTCTAGTCAACCTCGCTAGCTATGTTAAAAAAAACCAATAAAAACCCAAAATTTGAATAGTCTTCAAATTCAACCAAACAAGTTCCATGTTTTCCAGAATTTCGATACGATCCTAACGGAAGAAACTGCACGCAAATCCGAATTCGTATGCACAAGTTATGATAGTTAGAGCGTTTAAATTTAAATTTAAATAAAATAAAAAGGGAGGGAAAAATTGTAAAAAGCATAACCTATGCAAACCCTAGTTACAGCAGGAAACAACCCACGTCTCAACTACAGCCGCCACCCATACGTCTCTACTGCATGCCACCACGTGCATCGTCACCACGATCAGACCACGCCGTTGAGATCGCGTCGCTTTGCCACCACCTTGTCCCGGACGCCAACTCCTCCAGTCACGCACAGTGACTCCGCCGTCGCTTCCATTTTCGGTCAATTCTGGCGAACTATGGCACTTCTAGACCAAAGTAACCATATGGATCGCCCCTACTCGTCGTCTTCTAGACTACAGCGCCTTTCGATCGTCGATTGGTCGACATCCATCATTGATCGCGAAACCCTAGAATGGATAGCTGAAACTTCTTCGCCAAATTCTGACCAAACCAAACGTCAATTGAAAAAATGAACTACAGACGCAGATTACGTTCATCGAGAGCTTCGCGATGATATATTATATGATAGGGTTTGAGGAGTTTGGATTTTCGATTTGATTTGGAATTGGGATTTAGGGTTTTGGAATGTTAGCCATTAAAAAAGAACAGATAATTGAATAGATAGATAGAAATTGTATGTACAGAAAATAAAATTAAGAAGCTACTAGGGTTTATAACAGTCTATATATAGACAGAGATGGATAAGAACAGATGGAACAGATCGAATTGGGTCGAAACGATAACAACGACCCAAAAAGCCAGTTTCTTTCCCGAAATGAAGATAGGTCATCCAATATATCAAAATATATATTTTCGATATTTTTAAACTCAATGGAACTAGTTTCAAACCCTAATTGCATACAGAAGTTGCTTTTAAAATCAAATTATATTCATTTAAATTCATTAATTGATTTCTACGCTTTTCGAGCTCGCACAATCAAATGATAAGTCCGATCGCTATGAAACTTGGAATCTTATAATAATTCCCAATTACGGATCCAATGAAACTTGTTTCGTCGAAATTCGAGACAGTGCCTAAAAAGACTAATTTTACATGTTAATTAAAATGAATTATTATTAATTTGATTCAATCACTTTTAAATTACTAATGAAATGTCTTCTATCATCATTCTTAGTCAAACACAAATTAATAATCTTTTAAAATAATTTTTCCATGTCAAATTCAAGGTTTAAATGTTACATTAATTACATCGTTCAATTACAACTGTAGTAAATCCATTCAATGTAAATTAAATCACAAACAAATTCTTTTATTTTGATTTAAATTCGTTGATTTCTAAATTAATTCCAAACATATTAAATAATGAGATGATAAATAAACAATTTTTACTTTGAAGTAATTTAATCACATCTATAAATTTATTGTTTACAAACAAAGATTATAACTACTTACCACATCACTGATTTCATATTCTATATTAACCAATTTCAATTAATTACATGTAATTTCTCTTTTTAATACAATATTCATTTTATTCCTCACTAACCTTTATTGTTACTATTAATTGAAATTACGTTAAAATAGTTGTCAATAACATTCAACAACTTTATTGAATTATATTGTAATCAAATTTTTTCCTATTTATACATCATAAATTTTGATTTCTTACAATATTAAATTCCAAAATCTTATTAAATTTAATATTTTTAATTATAAAAAAATATGGGTCGTTACATAAATATAAATACTGAAAGTAACCCAGATCAGATAATTGTCTCAATTGCATGGTCCATACAACTATATCTCCAAATAGTAGTACATTGAGTTTGATAAATAGAAATAACATAATACAAAATAGAGTACATGGAAGAGTAATAACAAATAGATATTACTCTAGGCCCCTAGTCACCTTCTCCATGCATTGTGTCAGGGCAAAATCACCTATGGAAGTGAAGTGGATCAGACAAAGTTTAGTGAATGAATTGCACTACTAGTGTATGGTGTTCACAAGCAATTAACTTCATTAATAACATGCATGACCTAGGGTGTCCATTTATGTTTATTTACTACATACAAAGGATTAGTTATTCTACAAATCAAGGTTATAATTCTAATTACACCTACAACCATAAGTAACTTACAAAGGTTTCCAATCAAGAGTTAAAGAACCAACATCTAACAAATCTAGTCCAATTCCCATTAGGTGAATCATGACGATAAACTACCTAACCAACACAGGGTTAACATTCCTAAATAACAAACTATGTATATCACACTAACACAATGAGCGAACATCACCATGTCTGGGCTCATGCCGAGTACACCACCTCGACAATTTATGGCTTACTTAAGGATTTGTGTCAACATGTCAATCATAAACACGTCATATTCAATTTATTATTCAATCTAAAGTATTCAAAAAAATCACTATAGTGATTTCCCCATAGGTCCCACCACCGCCCAACCATGCAGCCCTATTATTGCAAATGCCTCTACCTCCCTTCCCTGGTTTTGTAATGACCTAGAATTTCGGACATTTCATATTTAAATATCCGATTTATTTAAATATTTGAATCTTGAATTAAATATGATTAAAGTGATTTAATAAACTTGTTAACCCCCTTTTAAGTAATAACTAAGGATGATAAACTTGTTTTAGAAAAATGTTTACAAAAATAATTACTTTGAAGAAATATCGATAATGTGATCGAAAATCGTTTTATTGATAAACAAATTTTTACTCATCGGAAGTTGTTCAAACTTTTTTTACATATATTAAAACACTTAGGAAATCATTAGTATGAAATAAAAATATATTTCCATTTATGGAAAATAAATTATGAAGATGTCATGTATGAGATCATAGAAGATATTTTGTGTAAGGGTAAAAGGATAATTTGCTAAGGAAAATGAGGTGTAAAGCTAAAAGCATGCAAGGCAGATAAGGGGGATCTCTTGGCTGGACAAAGGGGGTTCTTTGGGTCCTTAAACACTTCATAAAATTCTAAAACTTGAAATATCAAAAAGAATAAAAATGGTGGAAGTGGGTTAGCACTAATCCACTTTGTTCTTCACTAATATTTCTCTAATTAGTTCAAATCTCTTTCAAACTCCACCAAACTTTCAGCATCATCTTAAAAGACCTTAGGAAGCTTAGATCTAAAGTCA
The DNA here is from genome assembly GCA_030737815.1 of Allium fistulosum. NCBI lineage: Eukaryota > Viridiplantae > Streptophyta > Magnoliopsida > Asparagales > Amaryllidaceae > Allium > Allium fistulosum. The sequence goes on along the minus strand of CM060903.1, from coordinate 1,281,520,758 downwards.
AAAGTGGAAGAATCAAAGAGGAAATAGGGTTTCCATCTTGGGTCGCGATAATGAAGGAGAAGGGGGAGGCTTGGCTTGGCTTGGATGTGTTAAAGATGGTTTTTAGGCTTTTGGAGATGGTAGGATGTGGTTCTATGTTCTTGGGTGCTTTTGTTTGGTTTTTTCATGGATTTTGATAGTTTTCTTACCATTTAATGATCATATTTTGTGTTACATATGTTGTGTTCTTGATATATAAAGTTAAAGTGACATTAACTAATAAAATTATAAACTTTGGACCCTCTTGGTTTTGAAAGCAAATAACAACTTTATATTATATAACATCACTCCTATTACCTTTTATAATATTGGAGTTGTCTTGAATTGATGGTTAAATGGTTGTTTAGATTGTATGTTTAATTTTGTAACGACCCTGAATTTTTGACATTTGAAATATGGATATTTAATTGAGTTTAAATATTTGAATGATAGTTTAATTTGAAATTCGAATATCAGAATGAATTTGGCGATTAAATTATTGAATTTAATTATTGAAACTGGGTAAAAATTTGAATCTTCAATTTGAAGCCTGTTAAAAATATTTTCAAGGCTTTGAAAATTCATATTGATTATACTGAAGATAATAAAAGCTTCAGAATTTAATTTGAAACTGTTTTGTTCAGTTTTGAATTTTATCATTTGAATCGATATTTGAAAATAGCATTCCGGAGCACAGTCTCGGAATCCGACGAAACCAGTTTCATTGGATCCGAATATTGTTTTATTATCGGATTTCAATTTTTGTAATGTTTGGAGTTGTTGTGTGAGCGTACGATAAGCAAACGCGTTGAAATTAAATCGAAAATTTAATATTATAACTGGTCCAAAAAGCTATCTTCTCCATACGATCGAATTTGGACTCAGAACCTTTTCCATTGCGTTCGGAATAGGCGTATAACATTACGAACGCCTGGCGGCATGCCTTGACAGGAGGTCGAGATTTCAAGTTTTGTTTATCGAGAGAATTTGAATTTGAATTGGGAAATTAGTCAACTGCCGTTGATATTATTTCACATCAATACTTTTTCCTTTCCATTCGAAATACTATAGCCTGTTAACTTCAGCACGCAAACGTCTACTCTTGTCCCCTTCGTTTCTTTCATCATGCAAGAGAGAGAAAAAAATCTCGTTCAAAATAAAAATAAAACAATGGCCGAAGCCAGTCGTATAATTTTCGACCCAAAAATCAAAATTCACCGAGCATCCCCTTTCTTTCTCGGTTGAAATTAGACGAACAAGAAAAGATTATATCGTCCTCAGTTAAAAATCGACACTACCCTCTCTGTTCAACCGAGTTTCGATTCTCCCTCGTTCAATTAGCTAGGGCTCATTGTCGAGCATCGCGAGTGGCTCGCGGGGATCGTGGCAGCTGGGGAGTTCGTGGGGGATTGAAGGGCTCGAGCTAGGGGATTTGAGGGCATCGCACTCGCGTTCGAATAGGTGAGGCTGGGTAGGCAGCGGCGAGAAGTTGTCGATCGAGTTTGGTCGCGAGGCGACTGGGGCAGTGGGTCGAACGGCGCTCGCAAGTGAGGCAGGGTCGAGGCTGAGGTTGGGGGTTCGTCGGAGGGTTGCGATCTGGGTTCTTCTTATTGCATTAAGGTATTTTTTATTTTATCTTAAATTATTTTATCAAATTTTATATATGTGTTTTTATGAAAAAAAAATATATATTGGAAATTATTAACTGTAAATTTACAACTGAAACTGAAATGTATATGTGTTTTCGTTTAAAAATATAAACAGGAATTTAGAAAAGAAAATATCAAATTACAGAAGATGTAAATTCTGGTTTAAGTGAAGAATATATATATATATATACTCGCAGACACCCAGACATGTTTTATTAGATAAAAGTATATATATACTTTTAGTAAAGAATGTTTACTGTTTAGTTTCAAATTGCAAAGTTTGAATTCATATATACAGGAAGTAGTTACAGTAAAGGGAAAGGAAATTTTAAGTACTGTAAAATTCTAAAATCGGGATGAATTTTATTGTGTGCAGTTTGAAAGAGAAAAATATAGGAAAATAAAATTTTAAATAAAACCTATATAGTTTATTTATATAAGTATATGGCTTCAAAATAAAATAGATATATACATTTTAAAAATCACTGGTTAGTTAAAATTATCATATGGGAAATTTATTATTCGATTTAATTCGAATATTAATAAATTGTATAAATTGTTATACAAGGTCTATGAATGGAGAAAAACAAATTGGAACGGAAAATGGACTGCGAAATAAAATCAAAGGTGAGATCTTCTCACTCAAATGAAAAGTGGAATTTTCAGTTATTGATTTGATTGTTTGTTTGGATGTGATATTAGATATAGTAGGATATATTTATATATAGCAATATATATATTAGCATATGTATATACTGGTGATTGATTTTCCCGCATTATATAGCGGATGAGACCCTATTGCGCCTCATAATAGCGAATGATATTTTATAAATCCCATATACCGCGATATTCCACCTCGAAGTGGAATTGGTATTGTGCTAACATCCGTGGATGCAGGAAAACAGGTTGGAGGGATCCAACAGGATTCCTCAAAACATTTGAATTGATTTCATATGTTGTGTGATTGATTATTTATAATCTGTGTGTGATTATATCTGTGATTGAATCTGTTGAAGGGTATAATTTAGCCGAATGTATTTTTGGTATCGTTGGATACCAGAAATAAATGAAATTGGATTTTTGAAATTTAAATTGGAAATTTTAAGTAAATTCCTTTTGAAAGAATTGGGTTAATTTAAAAGAAGTTTGAAAACGATAAAGTTTTGTCTTTGAATTATATTGAATAAAATTCCAAAATATGGGAAAAGATTTTATAAATGGATTTTGAATAGTATTATTTGAAAGTAGAGAAATTTATTAAAAATGGAATTTTAAATGGTTTGGAAGATATAAAGGACTTTATTTTAAAGGCGATAAATTTGTTGAAATTCAATTGATAATTGATTTGGTATTGAAAAATAAATCTTTGGGAAATCGATATAAAAATTTATTTGGTGTTTGAAGAAAAATTGATTTTTGGTGTTGAGAATAAATTTGGAAATCGATTTGTAAAAATGATTTGTATTTGGGATTAAAATTAGAATCAATTTGAAATTTGATTCGGTGTTGAAGTAAATTCAAAAATCAATTTGGAATTTGATTTGGGGTTTGAAATAAATTGAGAAATCAATTTGAAAGTTGATTTGGTGTTGAAAATGAGTATTTGGAAAACGATTTGAAAATCGTATAAAAAGTGAATATTTGGGAATGTAAATTCAGAATATAATTTATAAAGGAAAGGGAAATTTGTTTTAAAAATAAACATTGATTTATTTTTGAAGTGTGGAAATAAATTTACAAATTTGAAATGTAAATTTGAAATAAATCGATAAGGATTTATATAATTGGTTTAAATGAATGTGATTTGAAATTGTTTTCAAATGGTTGAAGTGTAAACCGTATCTCGCGAAGAGATTTGAAATTTAATAATTTTGGAAAAATTATTTAAATTGGATGTTTGTTGTGAATATTGTTGATAGTTAAATAACCGACTATCAACATTTGCCTTTGAAATGGCACTTGATTTGTTTTTAAAACAAACGCTCACTATTCGGGTTAGCCGGGAAAAGACCTTTGTGTCATATAACCCATTCCGAATTAGTGATACGACGATATGGATCGTATTGAAGACCGGTGGTGAAGACCGGATATTTTCAAAAATGAAAGGACAACCTGTCGAATGTCTCTGCACCGAGTTGCTCCGATATAGAGATTTATATCACTCTTTTTGTGATGGGAAGTCCGGACGTGATTAGAAATTATCTGGATTGCAAGGGCTTCTTTAGAAGTACCTTCGGTTCCGTTCGATCCCGGAACGGACTTGTATGGATGTGTGTCTGACATTACACTTTGAGATGTAAAGCTGGTTTCTATCAAATACATTTCTGTTGGTGGCGGAGAATTTATTCTCTTCGCTTAACACCCTTCTTTGAGACGTACGAGCTCAGAGGTTATGTAGTTGATGGTTACTAGTGATACATTCCCAATTTGGTAATGTGGCATACGAAGTGCTGTTGATCATTGGTTGATCAAAGCGTGGCTTTGTGAAAAAGCATGGCTTTGTGAAAAGCATGGCTTTGTGAAAAGCGTAGCTTTGTGAAAAAGCGTAGTGTATGTGGACGAGACTTCGTCGAGCCTCACAACCCGGTAATGGTCGAAACAGGAAGGTTGCGGTAAAGGTTTGTAGGGGTAGCGCCCCTAGGGTATGTCATTTCCTTCTGGATAAAAGGTGATATCATGGTATGGAGCCCAGATATTTTACCTATGTTGATTATACTTTGTGGTTGTTGCTTTGTGATTGAGGATCCTTGGATAAAGGTTGGTTATGACCGGGGGATGACATACTTGTGTGTTAGTTACCTAGTTACAGTTGTACAGCGTGAGGTAGCGTCAGTGTGTTAGTTACCTAGTTACAGCTGTACAGCGTGAGGTAGCATCGGCCTTGTGTTTGCAGAGATCCGGTTAGGATCCGGGGCGTCTTTCCAGAGGCGTTTCTATTTCGGTGTAAGGAAGTTCCTTAGCCTGACCATTTGTTGGAAATCCAAAGAAACAATACGAACCCTGTATGGTTTTTAGTTGTATTACCTGCTATGGAATGTGGCGGTAACCTGCTATTGAACATAGCAGCTATAGTAGGCATACAACAATGGTTGTATGCTGGCTAAGGTTGATATTATACTTTCGAAATGTTTTCCACACTAGACATTAATAATAATATCAACTGATTTTGCGTAGTAAGCATTTTTGACTATCATAAGGAGAAATCTCCTCCAATTCTGCGTTTGCATTGTGTGTGTGGCGGGAGGCTTTATGGTAGTTTCATTTTACAAAAGCATTGCGAATTGTTTTATTTTCTTTGCGAAAATAACTGTTTTACGATCTCACACCAGTCACCATGACTGACTCGGAGTTTATTGTTCCCTTATAAACTCTGGGTGCCCATAAGTTTCCACACGGGAAGCCTAGAGTTATGTTATCAGGATATTCTGGATATTCTGGAGCTTTGGAGATGAGTTGGATGGCGAAGCGTACTACCATACTTGTTTATTTATTCCGTTGTGTATTCTGTATGAGGACAAGTTTATATAACTGTCCATTATTGTATTGAGTTGTATATTGACTCTGATTGATGTATGTATAAACTGATATAGTCTTTTGTTTTAAAGATTATTGATTCACCTATTGTATATTATTCCGCTGCGATATGTGAGATTCTGATATTGTTTCTATTTCTGTTCATTCTTTTCTTCCGTCCTCTTCTACCTCTTCTTTTAACCCTAATGATTTGGTTTTCCGGCATTCGATTGCACGGCATTTGATACAGTGGACGTATTAATGTCGACTTTCGAGCGTCGAAAAGTCGAGTCGTTACAAGTGTTATCAGAGCAGCCGGTTAAGCGATAACCCTGGCTCTGTTCGGTATTACTCATTAGAGATAGAGTCAGTAGTACTCTAGAATGAGTGTGAGTGCAATAATAGATATGAGCGCGTATTTGTTAGTGAATACAAAATTTTTTTTGTATTGTGTGACTTATCGGTTGATTGTTTATAGATTCTGGTCGGTGCAGTCTGGCCAACTGTAATCGATAGGGGTTTCTAAACTCTTAAACAAGATAAACTGACACGGTATTGTTTTAAAATAGGGTGAATGAAATAATTTTACCCAAAACTATTTTTGTATAGAAAAGAAATGATTTTCTATGAATTATCATAGTATATGGATGCTTGGTCATTAGGAAGAGATAATATTGAATTATTATCATTGTTATATGGAATTGAATAAGAAATAATGGTATAACCAAAATTTTGAAGATAAATTCATTTGACAAATAAAATTTATAAATATGAATTGAAAGTATAAGGAATAAATTCATATATGAATGAGATTTGTAAATATAAATCGTAAATGTGATTTATAATTGAAATAGAATTCCAAGAAAATATTTGAAAATAAAATTCAAAAATGGAATGTAAAATAAGTTGATAACTTATAAAATATTTGAAGTTTGATGGGAATAAGATTCAAATTGAAAAGGAATGAAATTGTGAATGAACAAATGAAGCTACATTTGTAAATAAATGAATTGGAATTATATATTGCAGCGAGATTTGATTTGAATCAAGTTGAATAAGAATCCAAACTTGGAAAAATATAACAAAATGGATTGAATTCAAGTAAATTAACTTGATAAATTTATTAATTCATGAAATAATGAATTGGAAGTTGAATTTGTTCAATTAAAATTGAATTGTGAGCTGAATAAAAATAGTTATGGAATGAAATTTATAAAGGTGGAAAATAAATTCATGAACAAGTAAAATTAATTTACAACTGCAAGTAAATGAAATTGAAAACTGAAATGTTGGGATTCATTTTAAATTTGTAAGTGAATGAACAAAATTAGTCAAGTGGACTAAGTATTGAAATAAAAATTAGTAAGTGAAACTAATTGAGGAATGACAAATTTAATAAGGTTTGAAACGAATTGAATTCAATAATTATAAATGAAAGATTGATTGAATTTATATGGGATTGGCAATCCAGTTTAAATATAAGTGGTTATAAACCAAGTGGTAATTAATATAAAAAGTATGGAAAATACTTGTATTGAACTTAAGAAATAAGTGTGAAATTCTTAATTAAATTTGATATTGAAAATATTCTAAGTTGATGAATGTAACTTGAATTTTGAGTTGAAATGACTTAAGCGATATTTGGATGAATGCTCGACTTAAGAAAAAAATTGTGAAATGGTTCCAAAGGAAATGAATGTGAATATGGATAAATGAAATTGATTTTTGAATCAATTGAAATGAATATGAATTCGTTTCACTTAGAAATGAATAGAATGAAGAAAATGAGTTGTAAACCACTTGAATTAAATGGAAATGGTATGTGAATTGGTCGTAAGCGACTAAAGTTGAATTGAAACTTATGAATTGCTTATGGAAATTATTTTGAATCTATTGCTTATGAAATCTGTGTGTTTGCTATTGGAATTAAATGAAATGTTAATAGATTTCTTATATTTGTCACTTACGTGTTTAAACTAAGTAAGTGTAGGGTTTTGGAAGTCGTTTAGCTGCATTTTGGTTGCGTTAATAAGCTAATAAATAACTGCTTTGCTTAAAATGCTAAAAAGGTACGTCTACGCAATAAAAATAGGAAATATGAATTGTTTTTCTGCTTTTCCGACCGAGTGGATCGATGTATATATATTTATATCTATTGTGATATTGCAAAAGCTCCTCCGTACAAAGGAGACTCCGCCAAAATTTTCCGAAAATTTTGGGAGTTAGAAAATTTTTGAAAATTTGGAAAATTTTTGTTAATGGAAATTTGATTTTCAAATTGTAATGGAAGTGTAAGAATTGAACTAAAAAAGTGAATTTTTAGTTTTAAAGATAAAATGAATTCAAATTGAATTGAAGATAATTTGAATTCAAAAGGAATTGAAAATGCAAAGTTGAATGGAAATGAATATGTAACTTTGTTTATGAAGTGAAAATAAGTATAAGAAGTATGTAAATACTTATATTGAACTTAAGAATGAATGAATGAAATTCTTAAGTAAATGGGTATTTGGAATCCAATAAGTGAATTTCGACATTATTGTCAAGTAAAATATACAGGGATTGTAAAGGTGATAGGAAAAATGGAATTGGATTTTGATTTCGAAGATAAATTTGAATTTCTCAACAAGGTATGTATTTAAATTTCAATATGAAATTTGATGAGTTTCTGATTTTTCCACTTGGCATTTTGTTTTCTTTTGGAATTTGGGAGTCCGTACGGACGTTTTGTAGTCGTACCGTGTTAGCCGCACAAAGGAGACGCTGGCGAAATTTTTCGAAAATTTTGAGAGTTAGAAAATTTTTGAGAAAATTTTGAATTCAAAATTTGAATTTGAATTGTTAAGAAAACCATATTATTTGGAACTTATGGTTGATTTTGGAAAATGAGTTAAAGTAATAACGAGTCTTTAATAAAAAGATTTGTTTTAGCAAGTTGATAAAACTGTTTGGTTTTGGAAAATGATAAACGGGTGTTGGATCATTCTTCTTTACTTGTAATTTTGGGACGAAATTCTTTCTAGGGGGGAAGATTGTAACGACCCTGAATTTTTGACATTTGAAATATGGATATTTAATTGAGTTTAAATATTCGAATGATAGTTTAATTTGAAATTCGAATATCAGAATGAATTTGGCGATTAAATTATTGAATTTAATTATTGAAACTGGGTAAAAATTTGAATCTTCAATTTGAAGCCTGTTAAAAATATTTTCAAGCCTTTGAAAATTCATATTGATTATAATGAAGATAATAAAAGCTTCAGAATTAAATTTGAAACTGTTTTGTTCAGTTTTGAATTTTATCATTTGAATCGATATTTGAAAATAGCATTCCGGAGCACAGTCTCGGAATCCGACGAAACTAGTTTCATTGGATCTGCAATATTGTTTTATTATCGGATTTCAATTTTTGTAATGTTTGGAGTTGTTGTGTGAGCGTACGATAAGCAAACGCGCTGAAATTAAATCGAAAATTTAATATTATAACAGGTCCAAAAAGCTATCTTCTCCATACGATCGAATTTGGACTCGGAACCTTTTCCATTACGTTCGAAATAGGCGTATAACATTACGAACGCCTGGTGGCACGCCTTGACAGGAGGTCGAGATTACAAGTTGTGTTTATCGAGAGAATTTGAATTTGAATTTGAATTGGGAAATTAGTCAACTGCCGTTGATATTATTTCACATCGATACTTTTTCCTTTCCATTCGAAATACTGTAGCCTGTTAACTTCAGCACGCAAACGTCTACTCTTGTCCCCTTCGTTTCATTCATCATGCAAGAGAGAGAAAAAAATCTCGTTCAAAATAAAAATAAAACAATGGCCGAAGCCAGTCGTATAATTTTCGACCCAAAAATCAAAATTCACCGAGCATCCCCTTTCTTTCTCGGTTGAAATTAGACGAACAAGAAAAGATTATATCGTCCTTAGTTAAAAATCGACACTACCCTCTCTGTTCAACCGAGTTTCGATTCTCCCTCGTTCAATTAGCTAGGGCTCGTTGTCGAGCATCGCGAGTGGCTCACGGGGATCGTGGCAGCTGGGGAGTTCGTGGGCGATTGAAGGGCTCGAGCTAGGGGATTCGAGGGCATCGCACTCGCGTTCGAATGGGTGAGGCTGGGTAGGCAGCAGCGAGAAGTTGTCGATCGAGTTTGGTCACGAGGCGACTGGGGCAGTGGGTCGAACGGCGCTCGCAAGTGAGGCAGGGTCGAGGCTGAGGTTGGGGGTTCGTCGGAGGGTTGCGATCTGGGTTCTTCTTATTGCATTAAGGTATTTTTTTATTTTATCTTAAATTATTTTATCAAATTTTATATATGTGTTTTTATGAAAAAAAAAATATTGGAAATTATTAACTGTAAATTTACAACTGAAACTGAAATGTATATGTGTTTTCGTTTAAAAATATAAACAGGAATTTAGAAAAGAAAATATCAAATTACAGAAGATGTAAATTCTGGTTTAAGTGAAGAAAATATATATATACTCGCAGACACCCAGACATGTTTTGTTAGAAAAAAGTATATATATACTTTTAGTAAAGAATGTTTACTGTTTAGTTTCAAATTGCAAAGTTTGAATTCATATATACAGGAAGTAGTTACAGTAAAAGGAAAGGAAATTTTAAGTACTGTAAAATTCTAAAATCGGGATGAATTTTATTATGTGCAGTTTGAAAGAGAAAAATATAGGAAAATAAAATTTTAAATAAAACCTATATAGTTTATTTATATAAGTATATGCCTTCAAAATAAAATAGATATATACATTTTAAAAATCACTGGTTAGTTAAAATTATCATATGGGAAATTTATTATTCGATTTAATTCGAATATTAATAAATTGTATAAATTGTTATACAAGGTCTATGAATGGAGAAAAACAAATTGGAACGGAAAATGGACTGCGAAATAAAATCAAAGGTGAGATCTTCTCACTCAAATGAAAAGTGGAATTTTCAGTTATTGATTTGATTGTCTGTTTGGATGTGATATTAGATATAGTAGGATATATCTATATATAGCAATATATATATATATTGGCATATGTATATATTGGTGATTGATTTTCCCGCATTATATAGCAGATGAGACCCTATTGCGCCGCATAATAGCGGATGATATTTTATAAATCCCATATACCGCAATATTCCACATCGAAGTAGAATTGGTATTGTGCTAAAATCCGTGGATGCAGGAAAACAGGTTAGAGGGATCCAACAGGATTCCTCAAAACATTTGAATTGATTTCATATGTTGTGTGATTGATTATTTATAATCTGTGTGTGATTATATCTATGATTGAATCTGTTGAAGGCTATAATTTAGCCGAATGTATTTTTGGTATCGTTGGATACCAAAAATAAATGAAATTGGATTTTTGAAATTTAAATTGGAAATTTTAAGTAAATTCCTTTTGAAAGAACTGGGTTAATTTAAAAGAAGTTTGAAAACGATAAAGTTTTGTCTTTGAATTATATTGAATAAAATTCCAAAATATGGGAAAAGATTTTATAAATGGATTTTGAATAGTATTATTCGAAAGTAGAGAAATTTATTAAAAATGGAATTTTAAATGGTTTAGAAGATATAAAGGAATTTATTGTAAAGGCGATAAATTTGTTGAAATCCAATTGATAATTGATTTGGTATTGAAAAATAAATCTTTGGGAAATCGATATAAAAATTTATTTGGTGTTTGAAGAAAAATTGATTTTTGGTGTTGAGAATAAATTTGGAAATCGATTTGTAAAAATGATTTGGTATTTGGGATTAAAATTAGAATGAAATTGAAATTTGATTCGGTGTTGAAGTAAATTCAGAAATCAATTTGGAATTTGATTTGGGGTTTGAAATAAATTGAGAAATCAATTTGAAAGTTGATTTGGTGTTGAAAATGAATATTTGGAAAACGATTTGAAAATCGTACAAAAAGTGAATATTTGGGAATGTAAATTCAGAATAGAATTTATAAAGGAAAGGGAAATTTGTTTTAAAAATAAACATTGATTTATTTTTGAAGTGTGGAAATAAATTTTCAAATTTGAAATGTAAATTTGAAATAAATCGATAAGGATTTATATAATTGGTTTAAATGAATGTGATTTGAAATTGTTTTCAAATGGTTGAAGTGTAAACCATATCTCGCGAAGAGATTTGAAATTTAATAATTTGGGAAAAATTATTTAAATTGGATGTTTGTTGTGAATATTGTTGATAGTTAAATAACCGACTATCAACATTTGCCTTTGAAATGGCACTTGATTTGTTTTTAAAACAAACGCTCACTATTCGGGTTAGCCGGGAAAAGACCTTTATGTCAGATAACCCATTCCGAATTAGTGATACGATGATATGGATTGTATTGAGGATCGGTGGTGAAGACCGGATATTTTCGAATATGAAAGGACAACCTGTCGAATGTCTCTGCACCGAGTTGCTCTGGTATAGAGATTTATATTACTCTTTTTGTGATGGGAAGTCCGGACGTGATTAGAAATTATCCGAATTGCAAGGGCTTCTTTGGAAGTGCTTTCGGTTCCGTTCGATCTCGGAACGGACTTGTATGGATGTGTGTCTGACATTACACTTTGAGATGTAAAGCTGGTTTCTATCAAATACATTTCTGTTGGTGGCGGAGAATTTATTCTCTTAGCTTAACACCCTTCTCTGAGACGTACGAGCTTAGAGGTTATGTAGTTGATGGTTACTAGTGATACATTCCCAATTTGGTAATGTGGCATACGAAGTGCTGTTGATCATTGGTTGATCAAAGCATGGCTTTGTGAAAAAGCGTGGCTTTGTAAAAAGCGTAGCTTTGTGAAAAAGCGTAGTGTATGTGGACGAGACTTCGTCGAGCCTCACAACCTGGTAATGGTCGAAACAGTAAGGTTGCGGCAAAGGTTTGTAGGGGTAGCGCCCCTAGGGTATGTCATTTCCTTCTGGATAAAAGGTGATATCATGGTATGGAGCCCAGATATTTTACCTATGTTGATTATACTTTGTGGTTGTTGCTTTGTGATTGAGGATCCTCGGATAAAGGTTAGTTACGACCGGGGGATGACATACTTGTGTGTTAGTTACCTAGTTACAGCTGTACAGCGTGAGGTAGCGTCAGTGTGTTAGTTACCTAGTTACAACTGTACATCGTGAGGTAGCGTCGGCCTTATGTTTGCAGAGATCCGTTTAGGATCCGGGGCGTCTTTCCAGAGGCGTTTCTATTTCGGTGTAAGGAAGTTCCTTAGCCTGACCATTTGTTGGAAATCCAAAGAAACAATACGAACCCTGTACGGTTTTTAGTTGTATTACCTGCTATGGAATGTGGCGGTAACCTGCTATTGAACATAGCAGCTATAGTAGGCATACAACAATGGTTGTATGCTGGCTAAGATTGATATTATACTTTCGAAATGTTTTCCACACTAGACATTAATAATAATAGCAACTGATTTTGCATAGTAAGCATTTTTGACTATCATAAGGAGAAATCTCCTCCAATTCTGCGTTTGCATTGTGTGTGTGGCGGGAGGCTTTATGGTAGTTTCATTTTACAAAAGCATTGCGAATTGTTTTATTTTCTTTGCGAAAATAACTGTTTTACGATCTCACACCAGTCACCATGACTGACTCGTAGTTTATTGTTCCCTTCTAAACTCTGGGTGCCCATAATTTTCCACACGGGAAGCCTAGAGTTATGTTATCAGGATATTCTGGATATTCTGGAGCTTTGGAGATGAGTTGGATGGCGAAGTGTACTACCGTACTTGTTTATTTATTCCGTTGTGTATTCTGTATGAGGACAAGATTATATAACTGTCCATTATTGTATTGAGTTGTATATTGACTCTGATTGATGTATGTATAAACTGATATAGTCTTTTGTTTTAAAGATTATTGATTCACCTATTGTATATTATTCCGCTACGATATGTGAGATTCTGATATTGTTTCTGTTTCTGTTCTTTCTTTTCTTCTGTCTTCTTCTACCTCTTCTTTTAACCCTAATGGTTCGGTTTTCCGGCATTCAATTGCGCGGCATTTGATACAGTGGACGTATTAATGTCGACTTTCGAGCGTCGAAAAGTCGAGTCGTTACAAATTTGGAATGGATTTGTAATGGTTTTTATAGCGATAGTCGCTATAAGTGCAGTTTGACATCCCTTAACTTTAACTTGTTAAGATTTATGATCTTAAATTGTTATAAATTGTTTTGGTTGTTATCCACACATATTTTTGTGCATCACAAAGTGAATAAATGGTTTTAAAAGTTCTAGAAATTGTGAAACAAAGTTGTGAAAATTAGAAGCAAAAAGGTCGCTATGGATACACTTCGAAAATGCCTTGTGTTCGGTGATTTTCAAAGTCAACTTTGAAAAACATCCTAGGGGCTTCTTTGCATTTTCTTTAAGTACTATAAGTTTATTTTTTCCTAGAAAAATATGGAATTTAAAATCATTCTTTAACCTGTGAAACAAAGTTGCAAAAATTTATAGCAAGAAGAAGGTCGCTATATGCGCACTTTGAAATACCTTGTTTTTGGAAATTTTTATAGTTAGTTTGTTAGACATCCCTAGTGGTTAATTACATTTCTAATAAATATTATATGTGTGCTTATTATGGGGAAAATATGTAAGTTTAGAAGATTTTAGAACCGGCCAAACAAAATGGCTAAAGTTGGAGCAAAAGGGGGGTTATAATTACACTTTGAAATATAACTTATTTTCGAAAATTTTTATAAATAAATTCATATTCTTAAGGGTTTCTTTCCATGGTTTTTAAGTAACCTAAGGGTAGTACTTACTATAAAAACTTCAAGTCTTATATTATTTATATAAGTGGTGAAAATTTGTCTCAAAGTTCATGCTTTTCTATATTGTTCTTTGTATAAGACTTTTAATAACATTTATAAATGCTGTAGTAGATTGTTCGAAGTTTTAAGTGTATAAAAATGATATTTAAATTTAGAATTTTTCCTAATCCATTTAGGGACGTTTTTAAACATATTTTGTAGTGTTTTAAAGTTGGTTTGAAGCTTAAATATATTTTTAATGATTATTTATGAATTTTCAAAGCAAAAGGGGTTTTATAATACAAAACATGCTTTTAAATTATTTTCGTCAAATTCTAAATTAGTTACTTTTAAGTAATATTTTACATATATATTTAATACCTATATATAAGTACATTTAAAGTAGTTTTACATACATATAAGTGTGGAAAGTAAGTTAAGTATTGTTTAAAGGAATGGGAGGTGGTTTTGGATTATAACACTTATGTTATAATAAATGGTTTTTTAAATTCAAGCAAAAGTATATTACCCTGTTTAATAAATATAGATATACTTAAAGCTTTAGAAATGAACATTTTTAAGATAATGACAAGTATGAAATGGATTTGGATTTGTAGTAACAATGTTTTAATGACAATCATTTTTAAACCCATTAAAATATACTTGTACAAATGTGAAAGCCTGTTTAAGATTTGTGAATATTCTTATACCATTTGAAACAAGAATATGGATACATTTCTAAGTATTGAGAAGAGTATAAACGAATAGTGAAATGTAGTATACATGTATATATCTTTCGTAAAGGTATTATATATACATACACATAAGTATTTACGAAGAGATTTTAATTAATAAAAGTATTAATTAAATAAAAAGGGATTAGAAGTCGCTTATGTGACTAAATCAGGCTTTGTCCGACTCGATCGTGCTTTGTCTATTTACTTATTTATGTAAAATATTTAGTCATGTATTTTGTACTAAAAGCCGACTAAGTAGACTTGTCTATCTGTCAGATTTAAGAATGATGTGTCTAGGCAAGGCTTTGATGTAACTAGTGCTCTAACTTACTTGGCTTCACTCTTGATCGATGGATAGTATATGTTAAGGAGTTTAATAATGTGGTAAGTATTCAAGACTTGGTTTACATATGCGACCATTCTCATTTCTGTTAACTAGAAATTCATCAATTCAGCCTTGAAGACACCGGGATCGGTAAGTGTTTTACTTATCGGAAACCACTTCAAGACCAAGACATATGTTCTATCTCTTGGAAGTGGATTGGTTTGAGATGCCTGAATCAATGTGTAGTTTCATGATCTGTTCATGATGTGGAATCCATTTGGGAATTCATTATATGTTCGAATTGTGGCTCATGTGTTGAGACGTTGAACGTAACTTCACCATCAATATATGACTAAAGACAGAGTAGGATGCATAAATCTGGGTTTTTGCCAACCTATGGGGGTATATCAACTCCATATCTAGAGTATGCTTATCAATATATTGCGCACGGGAATATTGGATACTTGGTTCCACGTAGGGCATGAAAGTGTTTGGGCGGTGCGCCTATTGTGTTTACCTTATGGTATATTCTATCAAGAGATATATGGTGTTCGGAAGGTATTTTCTAATCCTTGTCATGGAGATTCACTTAAGTTTTTAAGCTGGAGGTGTCTCCATGGAAAATCCATTATTCAAATGTACCTTAGCAGTTTTGATTGTACTTAAATATTGTTATGGTATGATTAATGTAAACACCAACAACTATTTTATGATTTATATTCTCCATCTTAGACATTATCTATTACCTCGCAATACGAACTTATTAGATAGTTTGGTTCTTTTGAGGGGATAACTGTATGATGGTCTCAAAAGGGGCTATTATAAACTATACACATATTTCTTGAGCTTCTCACACAGACTTAGGTCTGACACAAGGTTTTTCCTTAAATTCCTCACTCTTTCGGGTATTCTGAGATCGGCAGGTCTTCATTGTTGTTTATTGGAGCTCGAGGAAATGAGCTAGATATTTCACCTACCGTAGTATTCTAATTTAAGCTGTGTTATCCGGCATCTTAACCCGGCTATATTGAACTGATTGCACAAGTCAAACTCGAGTGCTATAAAGGTCGATGACTCTAGAGTGGTGATTGTGGGGCCCGGAAGTCAAGTATAGATGGTAATATGAAGTCGTGATGGAATAGAATTGATAGATGTGCAACATTGATTGTTCATAGTATAGAATATGGTTCAATGCTTAGGAGGGAGCGACATAGTTGGGCTCCAACAAGAGGGATCGGCATGTTTCAAAGTACAAAAGTGTTCTTGTGGAAAACAATCAATATCTCGAGATTTACAAGTCCACTACTTATGAAATTTGAAGAGTAAGATATAAGAACCCTAAGAAACCTACCTTAGAGATCGCATATCAAAATAACAAGTTTGGAGGGATCGACATACATCCTTTGGAAGGGATCGGCAGAGAGCAGCATGCAAACAATGTTAAATCGATGGTCAAGCAACAACTCGAGCTCCAATGAGCCAAATGACATGAAAATTGGAGGCTAAACATATTGTTGCATAAGGAAGCCACCACTGGAATCGCTCCCCAAAATTTGACCAAAGAAGGGATCGGTACCGATCCCTCCTCTTTGGGAATTGGGCCTATCGATCCCTCTAGTGGGCCCATATGTTTTAGAAGGTCCTTCAGTCGAAATTTCAAAGAGATATTTGGTCATCTTCATCTATAAATACTGGCCTAATGGGTCATTCTGAGGATCTTTACGCTGCTTGTTACTCTAGACTCCATTGTAGTCAAGTACTTGTTATTTTCTATTTCTGTAATCATATTTTAAAGTAATTAATAAAGGATAATCTTCAAAGTGAACGTAGGCATAAAATGTTGAACCACTATAAATTTTCGTGTCTCTGATTATTGTTTATTCTCTTTTGCTTACTAATTCATCTACTCAGTTTAATTTTGTTTTCTTTACTTATTTCTCTACAAAAACTATTATTTGGGTGTTTGTGACCATTCTAGGTGCAAACAGTTTGGTGTTTTCACTGAGAAACTTGATTCTCAGCTTACTAGGATCCTTTTGGTGCTACTGGGTTGGATAAATCCCCCAAAGGAGATCTGCAATTATCATCAGGAATTTTCTAAACTACTAAGATATGTAGAAATCTAATCATAGCTATCAGCAATGGTGAGGAATACTAGATCTACTTCTCATAACGTAAATGGAAATGAGAACGCTAGCATCCAGCAAGGAGACCCAAGCAACCAACCAATGGATGTGAATGTCGAACCAGTTGAAGTCCAGAATCCTACTGATTCTATTACAAGAGCTGAATTTCATAATCTAATGAGAGAGCAAATGGAGAGCCATCGACAATTAAATCAACAGATTCAGACCAATATCAACTTAATTAACCAACTTAATCAGCAGCAGTGAGGGAAATTTAGGAGGGGCCCCACTCCTTACTAACCATCAGAGAGTTCTAGCACATCAGATGAGTATCATAGGCATAATTGTAGAATAGACGAATATCACGTAGAAACTTTGGGCCATCAACCGATAGACCATCATGGTCTAATAGAATCTTTCGATGCCAATCCCTCCATAGGGATCAGTATCGATCCCTCCACCAGAAGAGGGAACCCACCCATGCATCATGACAATCAAGTTGGAGTTGCTTTAGTTGGTTTGGATATTGGAGTTCAATTTAATGTTGACCAAGTCCTTCCCCGGAATGACGATGAAGTGAATTTACAAGATATATGGTGAACCAAGAAGGTGTGGAATGACCCATAGACATCGACCGGACCATTCATGTGAGGTGGAGCACACCGCCGCTTGGCACCAACTATCCAAACGACGGACTTATCGGCAATGGTCGGACAGTTAGTGAGAGAAAGCCAGGGTTTGACTTACGATGACTAAGGAATCTCAAGAAGCCAATCCCCGTTCACTGATAATGTTCTACATGTGGAGTATCCAAGGAGGTTCAACATGCCATCAATGCCCGTCTACAAGGGAAAAACCGACCCAAGGCAGCATATCATGAGATACGAATGGCTGATGGATTCCACTTGAGTGGATGATGCAACCAAGTGTAGATGCTTTCTTATAACTCTCTCTGGAATAACACAAATGTGTTTCACAAGATTACGCCCACGATAAATTTCGAGATTTGATGACTTGGCAATAAAGTTGGTGGAGTTGTTTCGAACGCACACAACTCGTCCCAAGAACGTAACGTCCTTGTCCAGCGTGATCTACGGTCCAAGAGAATCGTTGAAAGATTATTTAGAGAGATTTCATATAGCTGTTATAGAAATCAGTAATCCAAATGACCATGCGATATTGATGGCCATTATGTGAGGGATAGATCTAAATCTGATTTCGACGATTGGTTAGCTAGTAACCACCCGCGATGCTGGAATGCTTTTACGTGAAGGCGGCTCAGTATTTGAGAAAGGAGGAAGCCAAGTCCTCCAGGAAGAAAAATGTTACAGGACCAAGCAGAGAGGGAGTACATAGTAATATCGTAGTAAAGCAGTCTGATGATAGCTCTACAAAAGTTCAAGTAAATGTCCAAAAAAAACCGAATTAACAAAACAAAGGTCGAGATAGAGGCCAAGAACGAAAAAGGGATTTTGGAAGAGGGAAGCCTAGGATCCAGATGTATGATACTTGCACACCGTTGAACATGTCCTTAGAGAATATCTATTTGTCTACCAGCAATACCATGTAATACAGAAATCCGCCTCCAAAAGAACCAACTAAGAAGCAGAAACAAGCCGAAAAATATTGTCAATTACACGAATGCTATGGACATGGCATGAATGAATGCAAGCATCTCCAAGACATTATCGAAAAGTTGATTCGAGAAAGGAAGTTGCAGCAATTTGTAAAACCCTGAAGGATAGTGGACAGGGGACATCCGACCCTAACCAAGGACAAGTACTGTGCAGTGTTGAGGAGCCTGCACGAACTGGTGAAAGATTGGTAATAAATACGATAGTCGAAGGACCGCACCCACCAGATAAGAGTTGGCATGAGATGGAGTGCTATGCTAACATGATTAAGCATGTAGATTTTGAATATTTTTCAAATATAGAAGATGGAGCTCTGGCAAAATAGCAACGTACAACGATAAATGATATCGTGTTTAGAAACAGAGACGTAGTCAAGGTGGAGGCTTCGACGGTCGACCTAATGGTCATTTCAGCCATGATCGACCCTGCTTTAGTGAGAAGGATATTGACTAATTGTGGAAGTTCAGTAAACATAATTTTCAAAAAAGCTTATAATCAGATGAAAATGGAAGTCAAGGACTAAAAGCCGTCTAAAGCCTGCATACACGGTTTTAACGGTGTTACAACTGAGGTCGTTGGTTATGTTGAATTACCTGTAGAGTTGGGAAAATATGACCGTAAGAGAGTGCGGATATTGTCGTTCATTGTTTTGGATGTTGAATCTCTTTGTAACGTTTTTCTGGGCCAATCGGCCCTAGTCGAATTTCGGGCAGCCCTTGCCCTATGGTGTTTGATTTTGAAGTTTTCGACAGATAATTGTGTTGGAGTTGTTCACATTGATCAGGCGATTGAACATGCCTGTTATGTAGCTGAGTTGAAGGATGTTCAATGCAAAGAGAAAGGTAAGGGTGTGGACAAGAATGTCCACATCCAAGCTAACGAAGATCGACAACTAGCGCATGAGCCTTGACTCGGGTGCCACAGTTGGTTCTATAGAGATATAGATCTGAGAGATGATAAGGAGGAGCCCAAAGAGACCATGGCTACATCGGCTAAGCTGACGATTGACATCAGAGTCAGCCGCGATGACCCATCACGGGTCTTAAAATCACCGGTCAACCCCTTGATGATGAAATAACTTGCTGGATTTCTCTGAGTGAATCTAGACATGTTCACTTGGACTCACTCTGACATGTGTGGAATCTCCCCTGCCATTGCGAGCCATGCATTGAATATCGACCCGAGGCATGTTTCGGTGAAAAAAAATGCGACATGGATCCGAAGAGATCTGCCGCTCTTAAATAAGAGGTGGATAGACTCAAAGACAATGGGTTTATTCGTGATTCCCTCTACCCTAATTGGGTATCTAATCGTATTCTTGTGAAAAAGGTGAATGGTAAATGAAGAACATGCATTGATTACTCAGACTTGAACAAGGTGTGTCCAAAAGACAATTTTCCCCTTCCAAGGATCAACCAGTTGGTGTACTCAACCATGGGACATGAATTGCTATATTTCATGGATGCCTACTCGGGATATAACCAAATCTTGAGGCACATTCCCGATCAAGAGCATACCAGTTTCATTACCGATGTTGGATTATATTATTACATGGTGATGTCGTTTGGACTAAAGAATGCAGGAGCGACCTACCAGTGTTTAGTCAATAGGATGTTTAAAGATCGGATTAGAAAAACGATGGAATCATATGTGGATGATATGCTCATGAAGTCATGACGGTCAAGCGACCACATTAGAGACTTGGCAAAAACCTACCAGGACTTAGTCAATAGGATGTTTAAAGATCAGATTAGATAAATGATGGGAGCATATGTGGATGATATGCTCGTAAAGTCACAACGGTCAAGCGACCACATTAGAGACTTGGCATAAATGTTTAACATCCTTCGACATTACAAGATGAAAATTAATCCTTTGAAGTGTTCTTTTGGTGTAGCATCAGGGAAGTTCTTAGGTTTTATAGTTAACGCCTGAAAAATTGAAGCTAATCCCAAGAAGATTCAAGCTATCTGCGATATCCAAGCACCAAAGACTATCAAACAAGTACAGAGTCTAAATGGAAAAGTTGTTGCCTTAAGCCGATTCATTTCCAGAGCTACCAACAAATGCATTACTTTCTTTGCTTGATTAGGAAAGGAAAAAGAAACTTCGAATGGACATAGGATTGTAAGGATATATTTCAAGCTTTGGTGAATCATTTGGAGAGACCCACCCATCTTGTCAAAGCCGGTAGATCATGAAGATTTATGCATCTATTTGGCCCTGTAGGTACATGCTATAAGTGCTGCACTATTTCTCAAGAGAATCGAATTTAGAGAAAAAATATACAAACTGGCATACTGCTTGCTGATTGCATCACCAAAGCTTCGCCCATACTTCCAGGCACACCCGATTAATGTTTACATCGGCCAGCCATTACGACGGGTCTTGCAGTGACTTGAGACGTCTGGATGATTATTAAGTGGAATATTGAGCTTAGCCAATTTAATATCATTTCTTTCTCAGAAGGCTATCCAGGGTCAGGCACTGGCAGATTCTATAGCAGAATTCACTATATAGGATGATTCCCCGGAGAATAGTGACATATGGTGGAAATTATATATTGATGGAGCATTCAATGATCATTGTTTTGAAGCTAGAATTGTGCTTGTAACTCCCAAAAATCGGTCGATCTGCTATGCTTTAAAGCTTGATTTCCTGGTGATAAACAACGAAGCTGAGTACAAGGCTTTGATTATTGGACTTCAACTCGCTGGAGAACTGGGAATAAAGTCTCTTGAAATCTTTTACGATTCAGAGTTGGTAGTACACCAAGTCAGGGGAGATTATCAAGCTAAAGGACAACGACTAGCTCCATATCTTACCCAAATCCAAGAGTTGTTGACTGAGTTTAAGTACTATGACTTTCATATATTCTACGGGATCAAAATAGAGAGGCTGATTCATTGGCAAATTTTGCTAGCACCGGCGATGCACAACAGACGGGCTTGGTTCTAGTCGAAGTATTAAATGCCCCAAGTATAAACCTGATAGAAGCCGATCGTGTATTAGAGGCGGAGCCAGCGAGGGAATCATGGATGACTGTGATTAAAAACTATTTTCTATAGGGAGTCCTACCTGAACAAAAGAATGAAAAGCGACAAGTCCTTTATAAAGCTTCACGATATATCATGCAAGAAGGGATTATGTACAGAAGGGGCTTTTCTATTCCCCTACTCTAGTGTATCGCTCATGATGAGAATAAATAGGTCCTAAAAGAAGTTTATGAAGAGGAATGCGGTAATCACACTGTGGGGCAAACTCTTGGAAAGTAAATATTCTGTTACGGGTATTATTGGCTAACTATTAATCGAGAGGCCGCTGACTATGTAAGACGATGTGACAAGTGCTAGATATATAAAAAACTTCCAAGAGCTCCGCTGACGGAAATCACGCAAATGGTCAGCCCATGGCCGTGTGTTATGTGGGGTATAGATGTTATCGGTTCCTTATCGATCTCTAAAGGTGGTACAAAATACGCTACGTTGCAGTTGATTACTTCACTAAATAAGTCGAAGTAGAACCTTTAGCCACCATCACAACCAAGAAAGTAATCAACTTCATTGTTCGGAACATCATCTGTCGTTTGGTCTTCCACGAACTATTGTAACAGATAATGGGACTCAATTTGACAGTGTTGAATTCAAAAACTTCTGTCGAAGGTATCATATTGAAAAGACGTTTGCAGTAGTCGCTCACCCTCAAGTAGATAGACAAGTTGAAGCTGTGAACAAATGTATAATGTCATTCTAAAGAAGTGTTTGGAAAAGGCTAGAGGAAAGTGGGTGGATGAACTTTCGACAGCATTATAGGCTTATAGGACCACCCATAAGTCTACGACTGGACATACTCCATTCGCCTTTGCTTACGGTTCCAAAGCTGTCATTTCTGTTAAGCTCAAAGTTCCTTCTCATCGAGTGGCTTACTACGATCTCAAAACGAATAATGATCTCCACTTCAAATCTCTCGACTTTATATATGAGAAGCGTGAGGAAGCCGATCTTAGGGCAGCTGCGCATCGATCGAGTCGACCGATAATACAACATTAAAGTCTAACTTAGAACCTTTAAAATCGACGAACTTGTCTTCAAATAAGTTTTTCCTACCCCGTCGCACATTAATCCAATCTGGGAAGGACCGTATGTTATTGAACAGAGGCTTGGAGAGGGAACTTTCAAGCTAGCGACTATTGATGGCATTACACTCCTAAGGGCGTGGAATAGCGATCATTTACGACACTATTTCAATTATTTTATTTCTTTTTGATTCAATTGTATTTGCTTTTAGAATTTGCTTTATCATTTGACTTTCCAGATATGTAATAAGATAGATTATGTCATTCCTTTCCATTTAGCAAATAAAGTTTTGAACTTCGTTTATATTTATGTTTACTGTAGCATTATGTATTAGTTACATGAAGAAACAAATTGATGTCGATATGTCCAAACATGTTCCTAGAATTTGGAATTAATCAATTACGCTAGTTCCGAATGCGACTAAACAAGATGAGCGTGGTCCGATTGTTCATTTGATAACTCCCGTTCATAATCCAATGCACGGGATACACAATGAGGAATGGATATAAATCGACCATCTAATGATCGAATAAATCCTGCTGAATTATGGGATTGAAACAAAATAAAAGTGATCGTAACACGACCGACCGCTCGCTAAATCAAATCCTAGACTTTGGGAGGAAAATCAAACAATAAGGAAAGTACGATCCGACTGCTCTCTGAAATAACTCTATGTCCCCAGAGTGCAGATTAGAATATAAACATAAATCAGATGTGAAACGACCACCCGCGAAATAAATCTAAGCCCCAAAGTGTGGATTGGCATATAAACATAAATCGAGTGTGAATGACCACCCGCAAAATAAGTCTAAGTCCCTAGAGTGTGGAGTGGAGTATAAACATAAATTGAGTGTGAATCGACCACCCGCAAAATAACTCAAAATCTCCAGAGTGCGGACCAGGGTATAAACATAAACTGGATGTGATTCGACCACCCATTAACTAACTCTTATGCCCAAAGTGTGGATATGAGTATAAACAAATAGATGAGTGCGGTTCGACCATTTACTATTTCTAAACTCTGGCCTAAAATCAACAGGAAGTGTATAAACTCGCTAAGGATGGAGTTCGACCATCCAACGTCTAACCTTGCTAACCCAAGGCCTGAGACAGGAGTTTAATTACTTAAAATACTGAATTTGATGGCATAACACTAAGGCTCGAGCCTAGCATTTGATGTAGCTCAAGGCCACGACCACATGGAGGCATTGGGATAGAGCTAGTGGATTGTTATCAGAATTAATGAACAACGAATTACAAGTACATTAAATGGAAAGTAATAGTTTAACTACTTAAATAATAGTTCACACGAGAGCTCAATAGAAAACAAAAACTTTTATTCACGTGATAAGTTTCAAAATTGTGGTACAAGTTTATTCAAAAAACTGGGGGTCGTACTCATACAACCATGACTAATAAAAAACAACGAACAAAGTGCTATTCAAACAATGTACACACCGAGCCGAAGTGACGACTATTTCTTCGATCTTCTCTCCATTTTGGATTTCTCAGGAGCGGCGCTGTCTAAACTTCCACTTGCTTTCTTCCTTGATCCTTTACCGCCTTTGGCGGGAGAGCATTTGAAGCTTGGAGGGAGTTCTCTAGGAATTGACCTACCGGGCGGAATGACTTGTAAAGGGACGAGGTTTGGATCATCAATGTCCACCTCAGTGAGCTCAACTTTGGCCTTTCTCTTCAGCAACTCCTCCTTCTCAATGCACTCTTTTTGGCCGATCTCATCAGTGCATTTGGAGGTTCCGGTAATCACAACATCATTAGATTCGTCCGCTGGCAGCGGATCTTCAGCCTTATCATTATTGAGTGCTCCGATGACTTGATCATCGGGCCTTGGAACATTGGTGGCCATCAGAATCTCTGTTGATTTCTCTTGTTGCTCCATGGCAGCGTCACTTTTAGGTGTTTGGCAGGAACTCGAAAGACCTGCAGATTTGTCAAACAAGGAGATAAGCCTAAAACTATTAGGCATGACAAACAAAACCTCTCGAAGAGTAGAGAGTAAAGTGGAATACCTGCATTCGGATGAATCTAGGTTGTCACTAGAGTGCCCCTTTCCAGAATAGGGATCATCACTTTAGATTGGTAATCGAGTTTATCCGGATCGTAGCTCAAGTCTTGCTCCGGGGTAAAAGAAACCGACACTCCAATCGCTTGGAAGGAAGAGGAGTCTTTAGGATCAGACTCTAAGGATTCATCAATATTTTTTCCTTTACCGAAAGGCGCTAAAATTTCAAAATATCGGGGTTTTGCAGCGGCAAGGCCTTAGGGTTTATTTCCACGAAGGATTTCCCATACCAGTTTCTCTTTATCTAACTTGGCTTCGCCCAGCTCCCTCTTTTTCATCTCGACAATATACTCCCATGCTTCAGGGAGTTACTTAAGATAACCTTCACTAACAAAACTCAAGTTACGGTGGATGAGGACTTTAGCGCTGTATTCGATGATAAGTGGATCAAATATGTCCTTAATTTCATTCCAACTGGACTCTCTAGTATCATCCACCTAGGCTTCAATTTGTTCCATCATCTCCTTGCGGTCTTCCTCTCTTGCCTCTTCTTTGAGGGATTCTATTTTGGCGAGTTACTCATCAAGTTTGGATTTCAGACTCCTGGCTTCAATAGCTTCCTCGCAATACCTCTATGATTCTTCCCGAGGCCTCAATCTTCTCTTTCCTTTCTTTCCTAAGAAGTTCTTCAAGCTCCTCAACACGGAGGGCCAAGGTATCTTTTTCCGTTTGCAAAGAATACTTTTCCACAGCGAATGCGCAACTGTGATTGAGGGCAGCTTCCAAAGGACTCACTACCTCTGATGTTTTCTTGGCACTCTTTTCTACTTCAGGAAGTTTTGTTGTCAACTCCGATATCTCACAATCTTGGTGCTTGATTATATCTTTATCGTGGATCACCTCTAGCTTGAGATGATCTATTTCATATTGTCGCTCAATTAACACCTTAGAGATTTTTCCCGCTAAGTGCTGGAATGACTCATGCTGTGCAAAAACGTCATTAACACATGCGAGAGAACTTGCTTTGGCGTGGTCCAGGATCATATGAATTGTGGGAAGAAATTTAAGCCCATCAAAACAGATTTTTGGGAAAGTTAACTTATGTTCGACCAATTTCTCCACTATGGAAGTATCAAGGGCAGCAGTAGGCAAGATGGATTGGAAGCGACAATTGGATGCTTGCTCGATCTGTGGTTGCGAGGTTGCCTGGAGCTGGAAGAATCAAAGTACTGCTCATGTGATACGACAATTTAAGGCCTCAGATAGGAAGTCTGATCTCCACTGTAAATAGGAATATTGGGCTGGTCTTGTTGATGGAATGACTGAGATTAGGACTTACGCTTGGAAGAAAAAGATTTCCTAGAATGACGACTTTTTTCCTAGCCGTTGTCTCTTTCCCTACGCCTACCTATTCTAAGCCATGGCTAGATCCGTAATGCATCGAAGAGCCCCTTAGGCGATCAAAAGCTCGAGACTGAGTCATTGCACCTGCAAAGACCAAATGAGAACGTATAAGTAACCATTATGCAAAAGATTGATGAAGAGCATGTAGTGGAGTGCACATGATTATGAGTGTCCTAGTGTACCCCCCTAACATACTAGTAGTTGTGGCCTTGCTTATAGGCGTTTTCTCTCCTCTGGCGGTAGGAAGAATGTCGTCACTGCTCCTGGCAGGAGAATTGAGTCCCTTGATATTGATATTTGGGAAGTCATAATGTCATCGGGGATATGGAGATTTGAAAATCCTTTCATTGAATTTTCTAAGTATTGGGAAGATGACTCTTTATCAACAAAAGTGATAACAAATTATGGATTCTTAGCAGTTTTTTTTTGCGAAGTTTACGTCCTAGCTTCTTCCTTCTGTTAGCGTTTAGGGTTGCGCGCCTTGTGATGATTCGACCAAAGGCGCCTTTCCTGAGCCTACATTAGCATCACTAGGGTCATTGGTCTGGGAATCCCTAATTTCGCCTTCTTCAACATCATCCTGATTCCCCTTGACTGGGGGACATAATAGGATTATTGACATCCCTTTCTTGCTCTATGACATTTCTCGATAATGCTGTACTTCCGGGGACCCCAATGCTACGACTCTCTTCCAACAGCCCGAATAGAGATAATAAGTCGTCAGTTACGAGAAGTTTGTTGTCCATGTCTTCAACTAGGGTGGCATGAATAGCAGAGTTCGCTCTTGAAACTAATGCCCTTAGGGCGTGGACAGACACATGTAGATATTTAGGATGTTAGTTGGTTCAAAAATATGACTTGGATTAACAGACTTAAGAGTGAAGTGAAGACAACACTTATGGCCTTCCAATCATCGCCTTATGAAGCCGGGTGGACAATGAACATAGGATCACTCATGTTTAAAAAGAGAGAGTTTATTCCAAGTACCTATTAAGACTTGGCGGTTGGGTGAGGCTCAAGGAAGACATAGGAAGGACTTCCTGACCATCGTTTAAAGTTATAGATTAACCTTATGTCCTTAAAAGTTGGCGGGCAAAACAAAACGCTCATGAATAGTATAAAAGTTCCATGGAGGAAGGCGCAGCTGTTCGGGTGAAGTTGAGTGGGAGCTATTCCAAGAAATCTTAACATTTCTCGAATAAACGAATTGAAGGGTAGCATGCATCCGGCCTAGCACATGAATTTGTTGCATGCTGCGTACCCCACCCGGGGCAAGTGAGGCCTATCATTTATTAAAGGAATTGAGACGTCTTCAAATGGAATTCCATGTATGGAACATAGCCTGAGAAGGACAGCCTCACCAATTTGGGAGGCTTGAGAATCTATTGGGTTATCTAAGAGAATGACACCTTCTACTGCGTCGGGTGCAGGACTTGCATCCTTCGCCGGAAGAACAGAAACATTTAAAAAAGGTTGATCGACGGCCTAGAAACTTCCATTTGTTCGACCTTATGACTAGGAGAAAGCCTGCCAGATTTAGTCGCAGAGGTCGATTTTGCTTTAGGATTGCTATGCTGAGGGACTGGTCCAGAAGACATTGCAGATAAATGCTCTAAGCATCTGAAGTCCATGTTAACTATACTCAGTAGACAATCGAGATTAGAAAAATTACCTATTCCCCCGTGCTAAGTGTGAGATAGTGTGGTGTGGTGTAGTGTATAACAGAAATAAATATCTTCAAATATGAGAGCAAAGTTAAATGATAAGACTTTGAACTCCGACCAGAGTGAATGTCATAGCTGACCATCTCAAATGGCGAGGAGATTGATCGGTTGTAAAAGCTTTGGGATTGACTATCAGCATATCAAAGTGCAAAATCTATTATTCAAGTCCATATGCTAAGTTTAAGTTCATGTTGAAAGTTATCCCTATGCACCGAACCCTTTATACCGATCCCTATCCCAAAGCGTTTCAACCGATCCCTCTCCTCAACCTAGTTTTACTGATCCCTTTCCTTCTACAAATCCTACCAATCCCTCTCCTCAACCTAGTAGTATCGATCCCTCTCCTTCACCTAGTAGTAATGATCCCTCTCTCCTAGCAAACATTACTGATCCCTTTACTTTAGCAAAGCTTATCAATCCCTAATCCTATTGATCCCTCTACTCCACCATCTTCCATTAAATATCCAACATCGGTCCTCCTACGTAAATCCACTCTACCGAACCCTCCAACCTCACCGTTTTAATCATCCTCCCAAGAAGCTTCCATACCGATCCCTCTCTCACATCATCAAACGAGGGGTCAAAATATCTACGCCATACGCCACATCCCAACTGATCCCTCGTCTACTCTCCCTTTTTATTCTTCTATATCTATCTTACTGAACCCTATCAAACCCATAATTCACCTCCTCTAGACCACTTCGACCACCATTCTATCACTTCTTCAAGCGCCATCGTGATTGTCGATGGCATGAAATACTTTACTCATCATAAAATTGAAAAGCATAACTTAAATACTTACCTATGTGTGTATGTGAGTTAGAGTGTGAGCGAGTGTTTGGATACATTCAAATTGGATAGGGAGAAGAGACGAGTTCGTGGGACATATAAAATTGAAGTTGGATTTCAAGTTAAGGATAGAAGGGTTCAGTTTTGTGAATGGAAGAGGAAGGTTCGGTGCAAAAGTGGATGTTAGGAAAATTAGACAAGTGAAGTTAGAAAGGTGGAATGATGGTTTATATAAGGAGAGGGGGGTTCAACACACAATATGAGGGAAGATGGTTTGGTATAAAAAAAGCGTAGAGTCTTAGAGCACAAATATAATAAGAGGGATTGGCAAGCAAATATGAGGGATCAACATGGAATAAATGAAGAGGAGTTTGGCCCAAAGTTGTAAGTGAAGGAAAAAGGATCGGCTATCAATATGCCAATACCTGTGAGCATAAGGAATGGAAAGGAGGGATCGGCTATGCATGTGTCGATCCTTACCAAAAAGGGAAAAAAGAGAGGGGAGGGGGTAATAGAGAGTGAGAGATCGACCATGAGTATGTACTCAAATGAGTATAGGCATGAAGATTATAGAAAGCATGTATCTATAAAATGTAATGAAATTGGTAGCGACCCGTGAACGTACAAGTTTGTCCGGGAGTAAACGATAAGAATGTGTATATGAACGTGAACGTGTATGGCCTATAAATTTCAATTTTTGAAATTGACAGAAATTAGGATCAAACCTTATGCTTTCAAGTTCGAATATAGCCCTAGAGGTATACCATTGGAAATTGACCGACCGTCATGACGATCAATGAGAAATACAACACCTTGAAAAAATAATTCGGTAGATGGATAACTATTCAGAAAGCTGGACAGATTTCTTGTCGATGACTCTAACTTGCTTCGATTCAAAGCACATCGTGTTCATCACAAGATGTAATTTAGGGGGCAAGTTTTATCCGGCATCTTAACCCTTCTATATTAAACTGATTGCACAAGTCAGATTCGACTACTATAAAGGTCGATGACTCCAGAGTGGAGATTGTAGGGCTCAGAAGTCAAGTACAGATGGTAATATGAACTTAGGATTAAATAGAATTGATTGATGTGCAATGTAGAATGTTCGAAGTATGGAATATGGTTCAATGTATTGGAAGGATCAGCATAGTTAGGCTCCAACAAGATGGATTGACATGTTTCAAAGTACAAGAGTGTTATTATGGAGAAAAATCAATATCTCGAGATTTACAAGTCCAATACTTATGAAATTTGAAGAGAAAGATATAAGGACCCTAGAAACCTGGACTAAGGATCGCACATCAAAAGAATAAGTTTGGAGGGATCGGTATACATCCCTTGGAAGGGACCGACAGAGAGCAACATGCAAGCAATATTGAATCGAAGATCAAGAAATAACTCGAGCTCCAATAACCTAAATGAAATGAAAATTGGAGGGTAAATATATATTTGCATAAGGAAGCCACCATTGGAATCGCTCCGCACAATTCGACCAAAGAAGGGATCGGTACTGATCCCTCCTCATTAGGAATCAGGCCTAGCAATCCCTTTAGTGGGCACATATGTTTTAGAAGGTCCTTCAGCCGATGTTTCAGAGAGATATTTGGTTGTCTTTATTTATAAATACTGGCCTGATCGGTCATTCTGAGGATCTTTATGCTTTTTGTTACTCTAGACTCCATTGTAATCAAATACTTGCTATTTTCTACTGCTATAATTAGATTTAAAAGTGATTAATAAAGGATAATCTTCAAAGTGGACATAGGCGTACAACGCCGAACCACTATAAATTTATGTGTCTCTGTTTATTGCTTATTCTCTGTTGCTTACTAATTCATCTACTCAGTTTAATTTTGTTTTTCTTCACTTATATCTCTACAAAAATTATTCTTGGGTGTTTGTGACCATTCTAGGTGCAAACAAGCTGCATTACTATATTTTATGTATCAACATTTGTGAGGACAAATTGTTATAACTATCCAAGCCGATGACAGTATTTAGAATTGTAACTCTGGAATGCTATGTAACTTAGAGTGACAGTTTGTACCATGTTTTGATATTATCTGTTATCATTCTACTGTGAGATTATGTTATCATTCCACTATGAGTGCTCGATAGGTGAATACCATAGATGTATTAGTGTCGACATTTGAGGGTAGAAAAGGCGAGCCGTTACAGGTTCCTATATGTTTAACATACGACCAGGATACCTTAGTAATTATAAGAACTTCTAGTTGCGCTATAAGCCCACCCTGTCAAGTTCCACCGTATTCCCGCCATGAAGTTATACTACTCATTGCACTTGATGCAAGAGGGTACACGAACTCCTAACATTTGATAAAGTGGAATACAAGTCCCTTACTTTGCCGTGCTTAGCCTACACCAGGTCTAGATTCAACATATGCTTTTTGAAATAAATAAGACATTTGGTTGCCTATTTCAAACATCCAATCTTAAATAATAATAAAAAGCTTTTCAGACATTTAGACATCTGATTTCAATTTTAGACATCTGACTTTGATTCCAGACATATAAATCGGGTCAATTTCATACAAGTTGCTCTCAATTGGAATTTTTGAAATTTAAACATCTAACTCATATTTCATATGTTTGGTCTTAATTTTTAGACTCCTAAATGAATTTTTAGACATCTGGTTCATGTATTTCTATATTTTAAAGTTTGTTTATTGTTCTTGTTTTCATTTTTCTTCTTTGTGATATTGAATATAGGTTTAAGGATTGGGTTTCAACCAATTTTTTGTGTATAATTCATAACTTTGTTTACATGAATTTAACTTATTTCACGATTATTATCATGTATTTTCACCATTTTATTCATAACTACATATGCACTTCTAATGAAAATTCTACATATATTTAAAATTAGTAAATCAATTTTAGATGAAATAAAATGGTATTTGATTTCTTCATTTATCCAAAACTTTAGAGATAAAGATTAACTTTATAGAATCTGATATGAATTTCACTAATTCATTTTTCTCCCTTTTTCAATAATTATCCAAATAAAGTAACAACTAGGGTTTCCCATCCGGACCATTCATTCCAATTCATAATTGGAATTGCAATTCAAAATAGATTCAAGTTGAAATTATTATTCAAATTCAAAAACTTCATTCTCAAATCATATAGAATTATAAAGGAATTCAATTACTTGTAATCATCATAAACATAGTAATCAATTCACTCATCTTTTTGAAGCTTTCCTCTTCATAACTTTCATTTGAATCCAGATCACCTTGGTTGATCCGCCTTCCTCCTCCTTTGGTCTTCTAGTTTGGATTCTCTCTTGCTATCTTTTATTTTGATTCCTCATTATTTTATTTTACTTTTATTAGAAAATTTTCTTGAGGAGAAAAAGAGTTTATTTAGATTGAGAATTTTTATTTTGAAGAAGGGAAAGAAGGAATTTACATACAGAGTGGCGGCAAGGGTTTTGAGTGAGAAGAGATGTGGGTAAAGTTCTTATTTATAGTTGAAATCCCGGGCTTGCTGAGTTAGGCCCGAAATACATATTTATGAAAAAGCCACTGGTCATATGTTCCGCTACTTTCAGCCAGTTCTATAAAATTTAAAAATTATATATGTTTCTTAATTGTAAACAACGTTCTAAACGCAATGGAATAGGCCCCTTAGTCTAATTCCAAAGTTCGTGAAACTTTATTATTTTGTCCTTTTAATTAAAATTGAATTTATAGCTTTATTACTATTTTAATTTTAATATTAAATTTTTTTAGGGTGTTACATTCTCCCCCTTTAAAGGATTTCATCCCTAAAATATCTAAGGGTGGAAAAATATAGTTCGCTCATACAACCAATACTACAACTATCTACTTAACTTTCAACCACTTGCAATCATTGACCTTAAATTCAATTTCTAATGCAACATGTACATATAGGTATGGAATGCATATGAACGTATAAGTAATACAAAATTAGGCGGTCTCCTAGCTGACTTCCTATAAACTAGGTGCTTATGCCATGTATCTAAAAAAAGTTTGCAATGTCCTATACTTGAAATTCTATATAGATGAGCAACCACTCAATACATATGCAACAACCATTATGTATATAACTGATAAAATAAACTGTTAAGGTGGTGTGTGCTTTAGGCTAACCTGAATATATCAACCCATATATGCAACAATAATTAATAAATTTCATCCATTAGCAACCGTCATCCATAACATGTCCTAGTGACACGTTCACAACCATGCCTAGCATCCAAACATTCTAAACAATGGAATATACTAAGGTAAATAAGATGGATACAAATAATTATACTAACTAAAATGTAAACATACTAGAATATAGTTCTGGATGAGTAGCTTGGATCTTCTCCTTCGACTTTCAAGTACTCATTGCTTGGTCGTCTATCATTGAACTCTAACCAGTTTAATTACTTTATTATGGAGCTACCTTATTCCATGCTTAATAATACTGGTAGGTGCATGGCAAAGAAGAAATTCTCTTTAATCCAACTTCTTCCAACCAACTAGGCACAACTGTTAGAACCTCCACCCTATGGTTTTAATGACAACTATACAGTCACATATATTATATATCTTATCAATTTATAGGTATACACTACAAGAGAATGCTTTGCTCAAAGATATCAAGACTCGAAGACAAACAAAGATTTATGGACCATACTAAGGTCATACTAATGTGTTAATAGTCTTAGATAAACAATGTGAAATCTCCTTAAGTACACATACACACATAAATTCAAATATACCAAGATTTTCATCAAAATAAATTTCATTTCTGAAATGGCCAGCAACAGACGTCTGCGGAAAACCAACAAATGTCAATGAAAAGGCTCAGGATTTTTATTCCTGAAGCCACGAACGTCTTTGGAAAACCAATAGACGTTTGTCACACGACTTGGATTATTATTTCTAAAGCCACAGACGTCTGTCATTTTCCAACAGATGTCTGTCATCTAGGCAACTGTAATGTCATGAACGGATGCTTTTGTTCATATTGAAAGAAATCCTCTCTTCCTCAAAAGATTCAGCCATTGGATCAAAGAGATTTTATCTAGCAGTAACAACTATTCATTTACATCGCGTTGATTCTATAAATACATCAAAGATTAAGATTACAAAGACTAACTATTCTCTTGATTCCTACTACTTTCTATCTTCATTATTGTGAACTCTTTGCTTACATATTCTCAATTAATCATAACCAAAATATTACTTTTGATTAGATCACTTCCTATAATTTAAAGCATTCACTTTCATATACTCAAAGGAGATTATAGGAAAAATTACACTATTAGTCAATATCTGTGTTATTTTAAACACAAGATTATCAAAGAAATACTTTTGTATTAGCTTATTCCTTCGGGAAAAGTGAGGGTTATTGGTTAAAGGAATTACCAAAGGGGAGCTTTGAGATTGGAGGTAGGACAGAAGGTCCAAACCAGTATAAAAACTCCAATATGCTCGTTTTTATTATTTTTTTAGTCGTACTCTATTAATTTACCCTACTTAGTACAATTATTAGTATATATACTCTCACATTAGTATATAAGTTGCCTTATATAAGATCCTATAGACTTTCATTTGGTATCGGAGTAAGGTTATTTCAATTTACCGTAACACGTAATTGAAAACTTTCTAATATGGAAAGTACATTTCAAGAAGGTCAATCAACTGCTCATCCTCCATTATTTAATGGTTCTAATTATGCTTATTAGTCAACACATATGCGAATTTTTATGGAAGCCAGTGGTTTAGAAATTTGGCAAACTACTCGAACTAGATATAAAGAACCTACCATGGATATAAGCACTTGTACCGATTCACAAATAACACAGCAACTAATAATGTCAAAGCCATGAATGTTTTATTTTGTTCACTTGATAAAAATGAATTTTCATTAGTTATGATTTGTACTACTGTGAAGACTCAAAAATTTTGAGATAAAAATAATTCTGAAATGAAAAGAAAATTAAATTAGTTAATAGAAAATAATTGAAGAATAAAATAATTTGAAAATGAATATCAAAAGGGAATGAGAGAAACAAGCAAGGGAATAATTATTTCAATAAATAATAATGAGAAGAAAAATAACTAAAGTATGAATGAGTATTAAATACACATACCTTATGAATACAATAAATTTATATGGCCAGAAAAATGTAGGGTAATAAAATAACTTCTCTTGATAATTAAAATGCATAAAAACTAGTCAAGTAATATTTATGAGTATGAATGCATTTTTGAAATAAATCAAGATAGATGATAAAAATATGTTAGCTAAAAATCAAGCCTACAATAGAAATAAGAAAAAAAAATGTAAGGCTGAGCCACATAAAAATAATGTGCAAGGAAATCATGCAAATAGCATGTACACAGAAAAGCAATGAGGCAACTGATTTACTAGAAATGGAAACCAAAAGAAAATGGCACCTTTAGCCATAATTATACACATATGATTCTCTGAGTAAGGTAAGGATAGAATGGGTTTTTCCTCCATTAAAACCCTAGCAAAATGATTTAAATCAAGGGAGGGGCAACAGTTGTTTCTGAGGAGAAAATAGAGGAAATAAAAATTAAAAATAAAATAAGCTCACATTGTCTTTAGGCCTGAGTATTCTCGGGGAGGAGCAAAGGAAGGTGAGTGATAATCACTTATGGGATTTGAGGCATTAAGACCCATGCTAAGGGCAGCCAAGTTATTTTCATATATAAATTCTATTATAATTTTCTATTTGATTTTGTTCTCTGAATAAATGCATGTTGATCATGGATGATATTTTGATTGAACTTTTGGTTGAAGTATTGATATGTCTTGGTTTGATAAGATTGTTTCAGTCTTTTGCTTTAAAATACAACTAATCAACCATGTATTCAGATCATAGAAGTGGATTTTTATGATCCAGTTTTATGTGAGAAATGAACTGAATGTTTTACTGAGAAATAGGGTATCAAAGGAAAAATAAGTAGGCAGTGTGAATAATGAGATTTATGCTTATGCCTAGTTTATATTAAAATGATATGAACAATGCAGTATCATGTATAGGTGCTGAGTTGATCCTATAATAAGTTAATATGTTTTTATGGGTTTTTCTCAAAGAAAAATCATGTCCTGTGTTCTCAGTAAAATAAATGAATAGGGTATATAACTTCATCAGTTTTATGTGAGACATAGGAATACTTCTATAGATACATATGTATACAAGTTTCAGAAAATATGATTAAAATAAAATAACCTTGGAATGGGATTTAGTATTTTGCATGGAAGCTTGATATGTCTGACTAAAACCCCTGAGAGAGTTTCATAACTTTTGACTCATGTAAGGAAGAAAAGAATGCAAAGCATTTCAAGTGATAATAAAATTCTCAGAAGATAAATAAGCATGGTCTCTAAATTATAAGAATAATTTAGGAGTAGTGCCTTGATCTGCTCATCATCAGGAGGATGATGGGTATGTGAATGACTTGCTTAAGTCCTGTAGGCCTCTGTGTAAAGGGATAACAGAACTGAGCCCCTTTACAATGCACACATGTTGTTTAATGGCAAGGAGTTAGACCAAACCCAAAATGTAAAAAGAAATGAAATGAGATTGATCAATCAAGCTATGGAAATTGGAAATTAATCCATAGGAGCATGTACATGAAAATCTAAATAAAGTGAATGCATGGTTGTTTGGGTGTATGATTGATAGATAAGCATTCCAATGCTCATATTTTAGTATGAATTAGTATATCATTAAACTGATATGTTCTCTATGCAGCTTTAAGAATTTACAAAATATTTAATATGTGATTTCACTCATACCAGAAATTTATTTCTGACCCTATTTGTTGCTTTGTAACATTTGGGGTGTCTCATTTTTATTGAGGCAGCTCTAGATGTTGCTGCAGGAAAGGAAGCATAAGAAACTTGCTTGCATGGATATTTGAAGATTTACTTGCATTTAGAATGCTTAAGGAATATGGCAGAAATATTGTAATAATTAAGCCAGGCAAAACTTCATCATTTTTTTTAAGTATTTCCTAGACTGATATGTGCTTATTTATCTGTGTAAAGAATATGCAAAAAACTTTAGTACTATATGTGTGTTTGTGAGTTTTTGTTTTAAGCAACTGATCTGGATAATCTCTGGTGAAGTATGATATAGTAGATCATGCCATATAAACTGATATGTGGTCATGACTTCCTTGACAATGTCTGAGGAGCTTTTAATTGTAAAGTAGAAATAGTTTTAGAAAGAAAAAAAATAAAAGAACATGTAATAAATCTTTTAAAGATTGAGTTGAACCTAGACCGGGCTAACCAAAAAAGCATGATCATGACTTGTAATTGATATAAGTATATGTCAAGCTTAAAAATGAAACCTGTAATTCTTAATCTGGACATTTGATTTACAGTAGAAATTTGTATTGCTTTGGGTAGTAGATCCATATGCAATTTTAATACTTGTAGGTCTCACAACAACTATACTTAACACATCTTACTATCTAGATACATGACTCAAGTCTGGATGCATTGGTCTTGACCAACCTGAGGCAGTATAAAGTAATCTGTAGTCCTGTTTGAAATAGGCATGACCATCACTTCACAACACCTTAGACACTACCACTTATTGTTTAAGAGAACATCAGCTGTCTACCTAATAAGTTCACTTGAGAATTTTGTATTAATTTGATTCATAACATAGTTTTGATTATCTTGTCCTCAAATATATGCTAAGCCTCCATTTGATATGATAGATTGAGTCTGCATTTTTGTTCAAATGTATTATCTTCACTGCCTGGTTTTTGAACTAATTTCTTACTCTGATATCTATTTGTTAATATCATATTCCGAGCATTTGTCTTAAAAAGAAAATTGCTTGAGTTTAAAAGCATAACCCCAGGCTAAACAAATATACTAAAGTTGTTTTAAAAGCATCCTTTACTTATCCAAAACAATAAGTGTCAAATACAAAATTACAAAGGTCTGATGTATGGCTTAAAAATCCAGGAACTGATTAACTTGAGAAATAAAACAAGTAGAATATTAACTGAACAAAATATCAATTAATTTTGGGTGTTAAGTTCAAAAGAAAAGAAATAGATAAAAATTGCTATGTGACAAAAAGTCTTTCAAATATGAGAAACAATGTGTGAATGAGTTTCTTTGCTATTATAATTACTCTAATAAGCAAAGAACCATTTATATATCTTCATATATATATATGATATGATTTAGTTATACACTGATATGTTTATATTGGTAAGATTTTGGATCTTGGGGGAATAAATTAAGAGAAGTGATCTATTGTAAAAAAAATCACTGCAAACAAGTGATCAGAGAAGTGGGTCACTTCAACTACTACATATGATATATGTCGTACTTTGCAAGTTACCCATGTAGGCATGACAAAAGTCACACAATCTCTATTTTACAAAAATCAATTTTCATCATTTAAAATGAAAACAAATGAATCTATTAGTGACATGTATTCTAGATTTCAAACTATACAGCATGATTTCATGGCACTAGGGATCAAATTCACTGATTTTGATTTAGTTACATGAATCTAAAATTCTTTGCACTAGTACAAAAAATGCATGTTGCTTCGCCACATTTGAATCGGTTGAAGTAAAAACTGATGCAAATAGTGCTATTTGCATCAGTTCTGTCTTAATAATCGGTGCAATTGGTATGTGGAAAGCAATAGGTAATAAAAAATCAAATTTGCATCAGTTGTCACCAACAATCGAAGAAAATATGTCGATGCAAATAGTTTTAGTCGCATCGATTTTAAAGTCAACCGATGCAACTACGTTAATTTGCATCCAAAATAATTATTTTCACATCGGTTCACTAGCGAAGGCGATGCAATTTCAAATTATTTAGGTTATCAAACCACCTTCATTGCTCACCTGTTAATTCCCGCCATTCCATTTTTTTCGCCGCTTATTTTCCCATTCTTTTCCCCAAATATTTCGCCTGCTTCAAAACAAAAAAAACCCTAAAATTGATTGTCACCGTACGTTATTTCACGGATTAGATTTGGCCTACCAAATCACCGTTAAGCGATCAATTTTGAGTTTGCTGTAGAGACTGCTGTAGAGTTGAATTTTTTTGTGGAGAAGTGGAAGTATTTGCTTGTTGGATTGATTTTTCAAGTATAAAATGAATATATTGTTACCTTTGATGTTTTAAATAATGAATGATTGTAAGCTAGCGAACACCGGAATGTAAAATGAAAAGATAAAAGAGATCGGTTCACTAACATTTGCTGAGTGATTCAAAAAGAAAGAAATCTAATTAACACAGAATTTCGATGTCACTAACAATTTATGGCGCAACGATAGTTTTCCAGAGATGTGTGCTTGGTATTTTTTTTGTTCTCGATGTTAGAGGTGTCGGTGTTGCTGTTTAAAGAGGAAGTGGTGGCAGAGTAGAGTGGTTGTGTGATGCAGTGTCGATTGTGGGGGGAGTCGATCGGCTACTGATGAAGTTCGAGTTTTGGGTGTGATGATATGGATTGTCATGGTAGTGGATTGGCCGTGGCATTCGTGGTGAAGCTCGGTTAGGGCAGTGGGTGGAGATGAGGCGATTAGCATGTCGCCACCACGAAGCGTACATGTAAACCATATAAACTATCGCATTACTTAATTACCTAATATCAATTATCAAAGTGCTTCCACCTAATCTTTTTTTGCGTCTTAACTAAGTTTTGACTCTAACAAATTTCTAGTTTTGGATCGGGTCAGTCGGGTTAAATTGGATTCAGTAGAGAGAATGTTGTGTATTTTAAATGCTAAATTTCCAAGTGCGTGCTCTATCTTTGCTTCAGACTTGCAATTTTAAATAGCTATTCAGATGTTAATTTGTGTTGGTCAAATCAAGTTCACCTTGAAATGATTGTTGCAGGAATAAAGAAGAGGGTCTAACTAATTATTTACATTCCAGCCTTAGGAACATCACATCCAATCACTTCAGCCCATTTTTTCTAACATCATTAGCCCATGGATTTACATGATGCATTAAGATTATAAGCTTGACGTTGCTCGATCAAGTGGGTCGGATCGAATCGTAAATGAATTGGGCAAAAATTGAATTGATATGGTTAAGGTAATTATAAACTCGACCATTTGACTTGAAGCATGCTACCTGTACTTGCTTCCGTATGAAGAATAAAATATATGGTATTGATAAATTAAACGGCTTCAATATGATCAGTGAATGCTCTTCAACATTGCTAATATAATGAAGCATGTGGGTTATTAAATCAAAAAACAAAATAGGCATCTGAAAAGACTGTGTAGTGTTGAACATGAAATTTTTTTTTCTAAGCCTTAAACTGAACTTGATTTTATTTTAAGCCGTCTGACCATATTGTTGTGAATTTAAGTATTTTATTGAAGATTTTGTGCGAGGTGCTTTGTTGGACTTAGCTATAGGTTACGGAATGAATATGTGATGTAGCTGTAAATCAAAATATTACTCACTTGTTAAACCATAGAGTGGCCAGGGTAGAAAATTTCCTAATTGAAATCTTAATGTCAAATTACCGTATGAAAATAAAGAAATGAATTGTGAGTTTGTATAACGGGTTGAACAAAAATTAACTCTTGGATTAGTTGAACCAAACTGAATTTTAGAATCTTATACAGGTGCTTTTGATAATTCAGTAAAAGCTTTTTCATTATTCAGTAAAGTATATTATATGAGGTTAGATAAGTTATGTACATGTATATGTTGAATGAGGTTAAACACTTGTGTATAGGGTTGCAATAGTCTAGCTAAAGGAATAAAATAAGCTCAAAAATTTATAATAATACAACAAATACTCTACTCAAAAATTAATAATTTAGCACCGGATAATACATTACAAAGTGAAGTC
Source organism: Allium fistulosum (assembly GCA_030737815.1). Taxonomy (NCBI): domain Eukaryota; kingdom Viridiplantae; phylum Streptophyta; class Magnoliopsida; order Asparagales; family Amaryllidaceae; genus Allium; species Allium fistulosum. The sequence continues at coordinate 1,281,480,071 of CM060903.1, read as the reverse complement.
CACAAAAAATGCATTATAGAATTAATCCGCTATAATACAACATCAAAATTTTCACTACATATGTTTTAAGCTGCTGTAGAATAGGAGAGCGATGAAATGAATATGAATGCTCAATGTTCAATGACTTCTTCTTTTGAACATGCGTTGATATGTAAACAGGTACTTAACGGGTGATAAATTTACATTGATACTTCCCTATGGTAAAGAAGGTTGGGTTCCTGGATAAGAGCTATGTTGATTTAATAGTGAATGCTCTTCGTAATCCAATGTTTTTTTTCTTGTGTAGTGTGTCTCTAGCATTTGCATATGGATCGTAGTTGGATGTACAACGTAAAACGTAACGATGACGAGTTCCTAAACAAAATTGAAGAGTTCATCAATTGTGCACTGAATGATCAATTAAGAAGAGGGGAAGAAACTATTTTTTGTCCTTGTAGACACTGCAAAAATAAGAGGAGACTTCGTAACATTGATCAGATTAGAGATCACATAATCCGTTATGGGTTTAAGCAAAATTATACGCGGTGGATATGGCATGGTGAAAGTATACTTAGTAGAGCTAGTTCTAATAATCATGAGAATGATGAGAATGACCGGGAAGATAACATGAATAATGACGCGAATGATGAGAATGATTGTGTTCATGAGATGTTTCGTGATGCTGAAGAACATTTGATGGAAGAGCCAAAGTTGTATGAAAGAATATTAATTGATGCCGAGAAGCCTTTGTTTCCTAATTGTGCTAAGTTCACAAAATTGTCTGCCGTGCTCAAGCTTTTCAATTTAAAAGCAAAGCATGGGTGGAGTGATAAAAGTTTTACATCTTTGTTGGAACTTTTGAATGACATGCTTCCGGAAGGTAATGAGCTTCCAACTTCTAACTATGAGGCAAAGAAAATTATGTGCCCATTTGGTATAGGATATAAAAAGATACATGCATGTCCAAATGATTGTATATTGTATCGAAATGATTATGAGAACTTGCACGAGTGTCCCAAGTGTGGATTATCCCGTTATAAGTCGCGAGGGAACGTTCACAATGACCCAGATAAGAAATGGCCTCTAGCAAAAGTCTTGTGGTATTTGCCAATTATACCAAGGTTTAAACGTTTATTTGCAAATAAAGAAAATGCAAAAAACTTAAGGTGGCATGTAGATGTGAGGAAAAATGATGGATTATTGAGGCATCCAGCTGATTCTCCACAGTGGAGAAACATTGATACAATGTATCCTGATTTTGGTGAAGAAATTAGAAATCTCAGACTTGGTCTTTGCATAGATGGCATAAACCCATTTGGCAACTTAAGTAGTCAACATAGTACTTGGCCTGTTCTTTTGGTGATTTACAATTTTCCACCTCATCTGAGTATGAAGCGCAAGTATATCATGTTGTCTCTTTTAATCTCTGGACCACGACAACCAAGAAACGACATCGATGTTTATCTAACTCCTCTTATTGATGATCTAAAACTTCTATGGGATAAAGGGGTGTGTGTGTTTGACGCATATAGTCAAAGTAATTTTACATTGCACGCCATGATTTTTTGTACCATAAATGATTTTCCTGCGTATGGTAACTTGTCTGGCTATAGTACAAAAGGTGCCAAAGCATGCCCAATTTGTCAAGATGATATGGTTGTTGAGCTTTTACATTATTGCAAAAAAAAATGTGTATATGCATCATCGTAGATTTCTCCCTCCTAATCATCCTTATTGTAAAAAGAATAAGCCTTTTAATGGGGAGATAGAGAATGGAGTTGCTCGTTTTCCATTAACAGGAAATGATGTTTACGAACGGGTCAAGGATATTGAAAATGCATTTGGCAAAGTATTTCCTCTTTTAGAAGGCTCGTGGAAGAAGAAATATATATTTTGGGAACTTCCGTATTGGAGACATTTACAGGTTAGACATTGTCTAGATGTAATGCATATAGAAAAAAATGTTTGCGATAGTATCGTTGGGACACTCTTGAATATACCTGGTAAGACAAAAGATGGTGAGAAAGCTAGGCAAGATATGTTGAAAATGGGTATCCGGAAGGAGTTAGCACCAGTGTAGAAAGGTAAACGTACCTATTTGCCCCCCGCATGTTATACATTGTCCAAAAAAGAGAAAACTAGTTTATGTGAGTGTCTTCATGGTGTGAAGGTTCCAACAGGTTATTCTTCAAACATTAGCAGTCGTGTATCAGTGAAGGATTTGAAATTGACCGGTATGAAGTCTCATGATTGCCATGTGTTAATGCAACATTTATTACCTGTTGCAATTAGAGGTATATTGCCTAAACATGTTAGGCATGTTATTACAAAGCTTTGTCTCTTTTTTAATATAATTTGTAGCAAGGTAATTGATCCTGATACGTTGGATGCTCAACAAGACGATGTTATTGTTACCTTATGCCAATTTGAGATGTATTTTCCACCTTCATTTTTCGATTTTATGTTGCATTTGGTTGTTCATCTTGTAAGAGAAATCAATATTTGTGGTCCTGTATTTATGAGATATATGTATCCGTTTGAAATGGATATGGGAACTTTAAAAAGAAAAACAAAAAACAGATATAGACTTGAAGCCAGTATCATAGAAGCTACGGTAGCTGAGGAGGTTATTGAATTTGTCACTACATACTTAACTGGTGTTAAACCTATTGGACTTCGTAAGTCTCGACATGAAGGACAACTTGACGACCATGGAATAATTGGATCAAAATTGATTTCAATTGGTGATGAGATGTTTCACAAAGCTCAGCTACTTGTTTTGCAGCACCTTACTGAGGTACATCCTTACTTGGAGGAGCACATGGCAATTCTAAAGTCCCAGAATCCTTCAAAGAATGAAAGGTGGTTGACGAATGAACATAACCACTCTTTTGTCATATGGTATAAACATACGGTAATGTCTCAATTGTCTCAAACAAATCATGGTATTTCAGATACAATAAAATGGTTAGCATATGGGCCTCGATTTCATGTCAATTCATGGAAAGGATATGATATGAGAGGTTATGTCTTTTATACGAAGCGTCAGGATGAGAAGAACAAAATGCAAAATAGTGGAGTTAGCATCGTTGCATCCTCAAGAGAATTTGCTAGTGCTAAAGATAACAGACTAATAAATGCGACAATGCTATATTATGGGATAATCGAGGATATTTGGGAACTTGAGTATAAGACTTCACAATCTCACTATTTCGATGTACATGGGCTGACAATCGTTGTGATGTACGAGTGGATGAACATGGATTCACATTGGTTGACTTTGGTCAAGTGAGTCATGATAATGATCCACTCATCTTGGCATCTCACGCAAAATAAGTTTTTTATGTGACTGATCCTGCCGATAATAAGTGGTCTGTTGTTCATCCCGACAAAAGACTCATTGTTGGGATTGGTGATGTGGTGGATGAAGAAGAGTATAATCAATTTGATGAGAATCCACCTTTCTCCATCGGCTTAAGTCTACCAGAAGAAGTTGATTTAAATGCAAATTATGCACGTTCTGATCACGATGAGGGGGTTTGGATAGTTGGTAAAAAAATTATGCTCATCATGCTTTAGTTGCCAGTTGAAATCTTTCATTTTCTGTGATACTTTAGTTTTTTTGAGAATAATTACTAATAAGATATTTTACAGGGATACTTGATCGCTGTTTTAGTTGCAGACTTCAGACATTGTATCACTGCTTGCTCTCAGGTAGAGATTTTTTTCTCAATGACTAACTCATACACTGTACTGTAGGGCTTCAAGTACTTATCAATGTTGTACAAAATGGAAACAGGTAAATCATACATTATAAAAATTAAAGTATGATTTAGAGCCTGATGCAACCATATGTATAATAAAACTTATAGCGCTAGTGGGAGTATAAGTAGTTTCTCAACTACAGGTACTTCTGTTACTTCACAAACGATTGCTTCTTCTTCTAGTTTTGTTATGGCTGCTCCAAGCTCAGTATCAGAAGTTCACAGGAGTAGGTTGGAGAAGGCAACTTCATCGCTTCTTGCTCTGAATCAATCAATATGAATTCAGGTTTGTATTTTTTTTGCTGTAAAAATTTGATTGTTATATACTTAAGGAACATTTAAGTTTGTTCTCATGGCGGTTTGAATGGAAATTTATGCAGTTAATTTGCTTTTTATGTATAAATATATAATAGACATATGATTTCTCACAGTGATTTCTCGCAGTTAATTTATGCAGTTAATTTGCTTGTTATATCCTATTATTTTCTCGTTATTACCCTTCCGTTTTGTTGTGATGCAAACCATATGATTTCTCACAAAAAATTGTCATAGTATTAGCACCTCACCGTCATATTATATTTATAGTGTCTTATAACATCATACATAACCACCTGATCTCCACTTACCAATTCAAACCTTCATTCAATCAACCTTTTCAATTTCTTCCTGTCTGTCTTTATTGCTTTTTTAGAATTATCGATTAATACACAAAGTGTGGCAGATGGCTTTATTATTTAATAGTTTACTGTATATATGGGCTCTGAGTCCAAAAGGTGGAAATAATAGAAGAAATTTGGTAGGCGCTTGGACAGTTACTCAATAGTTTACTGTATATATGGGCTCTAAGTCAAAAATATGGAAATAAGGGAAGAAATTTGGTAGGTGCTTGGAACAGTTCCTTAGATCCCATATTTTATGATGACAGCTACAAACTTTTATGCTTAAACTAAAGCGGTATGGCTATAAGTTAATATGCACTAACGACTAGATGAATATTTTCACAACAACTTGAAAACACTACACTTAAGTGTATAATGGTATTTACATAGAGATGGTTATAAAGTGTTCCTATGTAGTTGAAACAAATAAAGTTTAACTTGCTATATTAAAATGTAATATATGGTCATTTTATTTTTCCTCGCTATAAATTGTTGTTTGGTTGGATGTGTAAAAAGAGCATCTCCAGCTATTTTTAACACGAGGAAGAGCATCTCCAGCTATATTTAGCAAAATTTTGTTCTCAATTTAATTTGGTTCTAAATTATAGCTACAAAACACAGTCTCTCTGATTTATTATTTAGTTGTACATACTTATTGAGTTTTAATACCATATGTAAGATTCATATATATAAACAAGATATCAAAATACATTTGTCAGAAGAACTTAATTAATGGCTGTCACAGACTCAAAACAATGAATGGTCATACATAAGTATTATTTACAAAAGAGTTAATGATCATCTCATTTTGATTATATTCAAACCTACTGAATTATAAGAAGTAACATGTAGCACAAGAACAATTTGTTTATTCACAACTTGAGGGTTCAATGAAGAGGAAAACGTCTTTGTATAACATGACAGTATAGTTGTTATAATTTATCTGTATAACATGACAGTAACCAATAAAATACATTTCAATTTTCCATTAAATACTAATATATTTCATAACTTAAGTGTATTACCAAAATGTCAAAAGATCGGACAGTATAAAATACGTGGCAATATATTTCAAAACTTAAGTATAAAATGTTAATATATTTCAAAACTTAAGTATAAAATACATGACAGTATATTTATGAAACTTATTTCATTCTTACCTTTTTAACAATATTTCAAAAGTCTGTTAAAAAACTTGTAATGAACAATATTTTAATTAATATCACCTCAGGTTAAAAAAATCAGTTTTTTAATTATTGATTCGTTTTCTGAAGAAAAAAATGATATAACATAAGTTATTTAAGCATATGACAATAAATTTTTACTGTCATGAATGCGTCTTTACATTAGTGGGCTATGACAATAAATTTTTAAGCATATGATTCTCTTATATTTGGTGTAACGTCTAATTTATGCCTCTTTTTCATGTAAACAATCTTAACAAGTGTTATCTTGTATTTTATAGGTTTTGCTGTATTATGCAGGTCACTATTTTCGTGTGATGCTCAAACTGTTAAAAGATCAGACCTTCTGAAGTAGTTTGTGTGAACTGGCTATGAAATGACTGAAGACTTGAACATTACATATTAACAATGAGTTACCGCACTGTTTGTAGTGTATGCATATATACATGATACCTCATGTCAAACATAATTACATAACTGAATACTCAACCACTTTTCACACATCATTTTTGATTGCCTTGCTATATCCAGTCTGGTCGTCATAATATTTAGACCACAACATAACCCCTCCATATTTGTTTGAACTCTTGAGCATTGGAAGCACTTGTGATGTCAAATCAGTAGTAGAAATGAATCCACTACCAGCTGCATCTTATTTTTGAGAAAGGCGGATGTGTAGTGATATACTACACAGCCGATTAATAATAGTAGGATAAAAGGTAATAAGGTTCGGTTGACAAGCCCAACCGGTGGCCCAAAAAAATAGGTTTAACTAGATAGCATAATAATGTACCTAAGAGCAATGGATTACAGGATGGAACACAAGCACCATATTCGATGTTTCAACTGAAAAAATGGGGCTAATCTTTTTCGCTTTGGAGCTGCTACCGAGGGTTGGCGCTGGTACTGGCCATTGATTCCGCAGAGTTAGCAGGGGCGGTCCTCAGTCGAAATCTGAACGGGGCAGAGTTGGTACTTGTCCAGTAATTGAAACAATGTGAGATTCGACTACAAATGGCCGCAAAAGAAGATCTTGGTTTGTTGAAGACGTGGGCATTTCTTTCTTTCCAGATGCACCAACAGAAAATGGTGATAAAGATGTCGAGTTTGTGATTTCCGAGATCTTGCTGCCAGTACTCAAAAAATGAAGTGAACTCTGGTATGTAACCAAGGAGATGCGCGCTGGCTAGGGCCCAAATTGCGAAAGATAAATCACAGTCTATGAAAAGGTGAGTGATGGTTTCGACGTGGGAGGAGCAAAGTTCGCAGAGTGGATCTGTGGGGATATTTAATCGAATAAGTCTATCCTTGGTGTTAATGCGGTTATGAATGAGGCACCATTGGAAGAAGAGGAATCTTGGGTGTGAATGGCATTTCCAAATCCTGCTGAAGGGGAATAGGCGGCCAGGGTGGGTGAGGAAGGAGTAGCAAGAGGATACAGAGAAGCCTTTAGATGGGTTGAGTGCCCAGATGAAGCGGTCTGGTGAGTGGGATAGGCGAAGAGATTGGAGGTTTTTAGAAGCTTCGAGAAGTTCATTAAAAGTTTCGATGGAAAAAAGGGAGGGGGATGAAGGCTACCGGGGCCCAGGTGACAGAGGGTATTGATGGTGGCGAGTTGGAGGTTTGAGGAGGAGAAAAGGTTTGGAAGTGATTTGGACAGAGGGGAAGGGTCCACCCACGTGTCATGCTAGAATAGGCAGTTGTTGCCATTGCCTATTATGACATGAAAGAGGGATTTGACACGGGGGATGGTATGGAGGACACCGGACCAGAATGGAGATGGTCTGCAACTGGGGGGTGATGCAGGGCTAGGTGTGGATTGGAGTAGTGATATGTATGTAGGATCCAGTCTTTCCAGAGGAAATTGTCGGGGGAGAGAAAATGCCAGAGCCATTTTGTTAATAGAGCAGTGTTGAGCGAGGAGAGATCAGGGACACCAAGGCCACCATGGGGTTTTGGGAGGCAGACTGAGCGCCAGTTGATTAGGCACTTTGCTTTGGAGCCATTCCATAAGAAGTCCCTGCGAGATTTGTCAATTTTATTGGATACCCAAGAGGGGAGTTTGTGGAAGGAGATCCAGTAGGAGGGGATGGCAGAGAGGACCGATTTGACTAAGGTTAATCTACCAACAAGCGAGAGGGAACCAGCTGCATCTTATTATTGTTGTATGTATGCACTTTTATTAGCTATAAATAAATTCACATTATCATGCTTTATATTTACCTCAATGAAATTTTATAATACATTTCTCATCTTCATATTAAGCAAACGGTGATCGTTTGTACATGATATGAATTTCATTAACTTGTGCTTTGAAGTAGAAATAATTATATTTGTACATCCGAATAATATAATACTATTGTAAGTGCTTACAACCATTACCCTGTAACATTGTATTACAGTTTGGATCCCACCAGGAACCATTGCAGAAACATCACCAGGCACAAACAAATGATGATAAAAAGAAATACTCAGCCATTCTAATCCCACCAGGAACCATTGTAGAGACATCACCAGGTACTGTGTTTTTATTAGCTGCAATGTGAACTGCTTCTATAACCTTCATTCAATGATATTGTCTTTTCTATTTATTTATGGTCTCCTACAAAATTGTTATAGTATCTCCAGTTATGTTCACCTTTAACCAGAATACTTCTTATTTCCAACTTCCATAATTAAATGGTCACTAAACAATCAACTACAGGAATAATGGAGATAGAACAATTTGGACAAAATGAAGAACATGATCCTTCTACTTCACAGTCGTTGTCTAAGAAGAGGCGAAGAGGCCCAACAACCGGGAAGAAATATAAAACACAAGAACCAAAATTCATTGAGTGGAGTGATAATGGCAAACCCATTGAAAAGTGGGCGAAGTCTTATAAGGCATATGTGGGCGATACTGCTAGATCTAAAATTTATATCAATATTAAAAATTGGGATGGCGTTAGTGAAGGGCTTAAAGATACTATATGGGAAGATGTTAAGGTATTATAAATTCATTTGTTCACTTATTACTTATTTGGCTTTGAGACCCAATTGGACATTTTAAGTCTTATAAGGCGTATTTAACTATGATTTTATTTAATCTCAGATCGAGTACCACATTGACGACAACATGAAAGATAATGTGTTAAAATATGTCTGTGGACGATGGAAAGATTTCAAAACAAAATTGGTTGGTGGTTGGATTACGAAGACAAGAAAACTTCCAAAGGACCATAAAGAGCCGTACGAGCTTTATTGTAACGACCCAGAATTTTGGACCATTCGCGTCCATTATAAGTGTATAGGTAGACACTCATGCCGGAGTTGAATTGCTCAAAATACCGCGTTGTTAATTTAAATTTGGCAAAACTAAACATATACAGTAAATAGATATAATCACAGATCACAGACACAGAGTAATAAATGCAGCGGAAATAAAAGAGATAGTAGTTCATGAAGCTACTATATGAATATATAAAATACATCAGAGTTTACAACAGAAGAGTAATACGATACATCAGATACAAATCAGAATACACCACTGGAATCATCGAATACTGAAGCAGAATAGAAGGCTGGATCTTCAAGCAAAGCTCCAACTTCAAAGGTGAGTCTCGAAAGCTGAACCACTCAGTCTGACCCGAGCGTAAAGAAAAATACAAAACACTCGAGTCAGGATTAACATTCTTATATTAATAAATCCAACTCAAGTGAAATAGCAATTGAAATACAAGTAACTCAAAGGATGTTTGGAATAACCATCCTTTAAGGATCCGTCAAACTATCTACTAGGTAGTAATGTACGCTAAGTAGATAATGTCTATCAGTAATATAAAGATATCAAAGTAGGGTTAAGCAGGGCCCATACACCTCTTAACCTGTTTATTCCCAAAAGCATATACAAGACTGTAGTTTCCCCAAAACCGGAAGTCACCAGAGGGCAATCCATATACTAAAGGTACAAATCAAAATCGTAGTGGTCGCGAATAGGATAATCAGTATGACAAGGTACATGAGGCGATACCAACTAGGATACTAGTAGTTGCGTGATCCGGACTGATGTTGGGCATAGCAGCTACTACCCCAACACCGCGAAACAACACTCCCATAATCGAGGGGTGCACCCAAATCGAATCACAAATGTAATAGATATGGTATCGAAGAAGTGTGTCCGCTAGAGATGGCGAACCTCAATGGCCCGGCGCGGCTCCTGTTTTAGTCATGTCAGGGGTCATCCAAAATCGTTCTCTTTCTTCAGTCAACGCGTTCATCAAAACCATCCACTTCGTTCTGGATCAACACTCCGCGTATAGTTATTAAAGTGGTTTCGGTTCAGATAGAGAGTATATCCATTACCGATCCCGGTCTCTTTAATAACTTTCGTAATTATTACACCGATTGGTCATTTATATATTTCAAAAAACCAAATCAATTTCAATTTCAAATAGAATTCGTAAATCAACATTTCATTTGTCTTTCTAAAACAATTTCCAAAATTTTCGTTTCAAAACTTCCAATTTACCATTTCAAGATCTTATAATTAAATTTAAATTTCCTTTAAAACAATTCAAATATCGTACAAAAGTTTCATTTCGAAATCATTTAAATCAATTTAGTTTAACATTCAAATCAATTTACATTCATTTATCGATTTCATTCAACATCGTTAAATTAATTTATCATTCAAAACAGTTTCTATTAAATTTCCAAATCATTAAATCAATTTCTTAAGTTCAACTTCATTATATCAAAACTTACAATTTTGAATTAAATTCAATTCGTCAAAACAATTCTTTCAATTACAAGCCTTACATTAATTCCAAAAATATCACATTTCATTTCTTGTTAAAGAAATTTCATTTCACTTATTTACTTCCTTAAATAATTTTCCACAAACCTAATTAATCAAGAAAACTCAATTTCAATTATTTACAAAGTAAATTCACTTATTCAAAAGTTCAATTTCTCTTATCAAAGAATTCAGTTCAATCTAATCATTAAATGATTCATCCTTATTTAATTATTAAATAATTCAAAACCTAATTATTAAATAGTTTCAAAATTAATAATTTCAAACTTAATTATTAAATCATTTCAAAGCTTAATTCAATCATTTCTCAAATTAAACAACATTCTTTCATTGATTACATTGTTAATCTTTTGTTTCAGATTATTAAATATTACAATTTTCCTTTCATCAAAAATTCAAATGTCAACTTCATTTCAAAACCATATTCTTTATTCAAATAAAATCTTCGTTTAATTTCAAATCAAATTATTGACCAATCGGGTTTTTATTTAATTTTCTATCCTAAGTCGAAGTTCAATTTGGGTATTTATCATTTCAACCCGATTCCAATTCAATTCAAAATCAAAACATATCAAAGGGAACTTGCAGTGTGATAACTGGGATGGTGTCAAAGTAAATAAACAAGCAACAACAACAACCAATATCAATCCAATAATCAATTCAAATAATCCCGAAATAACCGTATTAATTCGCATTGTTATTTGTACGAATTAATATAATTATTTCTAGAATCTACACTATCATTTCATGTAGATTAAAGATTATTACATTACGGTTTTTCACTTGTCATCTATTTACAATTTCATACATCATCAGTTTAACAACATACATTCAGTGATTCAAAATGTAATTAAGCAAATCATACGTGTCGATAATTTCAACAGTAAAAGGGGTCATATTATACAAATGTCAGTTAATCAAATTTAACATTTAATTATACTATATCAAGTTCAATTTCATACTATTTATCAATTTAACATTAGCAATTTAACGTCCAATATAAACATCAACAATCAATCAATTATCAGCCAAACTGTATTATCATCGCATAAATAATTAACAGATAATGGTGTCAGGTGTCACAGGTAAACTGATACAGGCAATAGCATATATAACAGTGTAATTAACTAACAACAGCATATTTCAATTGTCGTTTCAATTGAAATCAAATTTAATAAATAAAAGAACGTTAATCGTGAGTGAGTGCTCACCTTTCGAGGCTAGGGATGATTTGACGATAGAGTAAGTTACGATTCCAGGCACGGATTTCAAAACGAAGCAAGTTTGAACGCGAATTGGACGAACAAGGCTGATAATCAAGAATTGATAAACGAATCAGAACTAGATCGTAAAAATTATTGATATAAATGAATTGGTATAGATAACATATATTCAAGAATCAGATTCTAATTTCAACATTTATAAATACAATATATATACTTGTAATTCAAAACTCATAGGTTTAAATTAATAACACATAAACAAAGTCTCAATATGTAAATTTAAAACCAGACCAATGTATACTTAGGCCTCAATATCCAGTTTCAACTTTAAAACAAAATTTTGAAATACCAATATATATTTAAAAATTAAACATGTTGACTCATGTATATCATACTTAAAAATCAAGCTACACTTGATGTAATAAACCTAAAATTAGTAAACAAATAGTGCAGGAAAATATATACAACTTGATATGAACTTTTAAACTAAATTTATATGAACAACGGCTAAAATTTATATGGTAATATACATACACATATGATCTATATAAATACAAACTATGATACTACCCATAAGACCAGCCTCATACATGCAGACCAACACACATATCCTTATACTAAGACATATGCAAATATGTATGCAGAATACTTGTAATGCAGACAAGACTCTTTGTCACTAATATAGATATAAGACAAATATACAATACCTAATATATTTAAAACAAAATCTTTATAAATCAATCTAACTTATATTTTAAAATGCATAAAACTGTAATGACATATATATTCGTTTCAAGAAAAAGAAAAAAAAAAGAAAAATAAAATAAAAATAAAATAAAAATAAACGAACCCAGATATATATAATTGAAGTCAGTATTTAAACAACTTGGAAAATATATAGTTATACTTGAACAGGCATGCGTAAGACAAGCTGTATGATATACAGGTTAACCAAGCATATATTATTAATAATATACATACAAGACTACTAAAATCCTATATACTGTTATAAATAGCTTATATCTTTTACTGTACGAACAGAGCCTATATACAACATATAACAAATAGGCAGGTAATCATATATATGTCTAACTGTGAATACAAAACAATAGACTATAATTTATATATACTACCATATTTTGAAACTTATATAAACTATCTAATATATTATATAATATCAAACTCTAATACAATATGTACTGTAAACCATTCATGTAACAATGACCGTATACATATATATATGGTACATTCATATCATTCAAATCAAAATACATAATCCATATACTGTAACATATATATGTTGTAACATCTAAGCTACCATATAAACTCATATGTACATAACTAAGTATGTTATAATATAACTAACAAACTTAAACTGTAAATATTTATATGAGAGATACCTTAATTAAAGGAAAGGAAAATAGATGGGAAGCTTGGCCTGGAAGGAGAGTTGAGGCAGAGGAGAAAAAGAAGAAGAAGAAGGTTAGGCGAGGCCAAGAATAAAGGAGACGAGTCGAGGCTAGAGGGCTGCACCCGATTGCTAGGTGTTTGCGGGTCGACTTGGTGGTGGAGGAGGACCGCGTGTGTGCGTGCTTGGAGGGAGAAGGCGGTTGGGTTAGTCTCGGTGGAAGGAGGAGCTCGGGTTGATTCCTCTTGGTCGAGGTGGTGGGTGGTTGCGTGCTTGGGTTGGCGGGTATGGACGCGATGGTGCAGCAAAGGGAAGTATTTGGGTGGAGGAGCTTGGAGTTGGGTGCAGGCGGTGGCAATGGTGGAGGGCGGACGGTGTGGGTTTGGGATGCTGACATGGTGGTGTATGATGTGGACGGGCTGCTGATGAGAGGGAGGTATGAGACTAACGTTTGTGAAGGAGAGGAATGCAAAGTGAATTGGTGAGCTTGACTTTAGATTGTTTACTGGAAGGAGGGGAAGAGGAACACGTTATCACTTTTTATTTTATTTTATATAAATGAAGAAGAACAAGAATAATAAGGAAGCAGAGAAGGTGAAGAGAAAGTGAACCGGTTGAAAGATGTATTGGGACAAGGAAGGTTAGTCATCAAGACATTGAAAAATGGAAATGTAACAGTTGAAAATAAATGCCTTCAGCCGCTTGAAATCTGAACGGACACCAAAAGGCATGAAACGGTTACCGATACGGTAGGCGTTACGCAAAGTGCAACGTACACCGGAACACCGAATTTGACAATCGAATATACCGTAGAGATCAGCACGATGAGACGATCAAAATGGTATATATAAATCAGTGGTACGATCATCCGATCAAAATCGATATCGGTACCAGCATACTGCTATTTTGCAGAAAATAAGAACGACGGAGCAATAGATGTCCGAATTCGGAAAAATGACGAACTGACAACTTGCTCAGAAGATGGTTTAGAATTTTTCTATGTAAAAATATTTAGGTTTCGGAAACATTTTATTTTCATCGTTTCTTAACTGATTAGCTTGAAGTGAATTTACGCGCGAAATAAACTTTCATATTTTCGGACGAAAATTTACCGGTCGCTATGTTTAACTAGACGTATTTCAATTATTAAATTTTTATTTCAAAATTTTATCGTTTAAAATTTCACAAAATTTTAACTAATTACGTTATTAAAACAGTTGAAATTTTCGGGTCGTTACATTCTCCCCCACTCAAAACTTTTCGTCCCCGAAAAGGAACGAGGTAGGAGAATAGAAACAACCAGAAAGAAAAACAGATTTGAAATACAAAATAACAGTTAATTTAAACCATATAAATTCAAATTTAAATTAATTGATATTCAAAAATTGATTTAATCCATTTGATTTCACTAAAATCAATCTCAACTATTTCTAAATTCATTATCTTATTATCCCATTTCTTCAATTTACAATTTTTAAAACCATAAATTTGAATAGTCTTTTATTATAATCATATTTTTTTCAACAATTTAAATTCTTTTTATTCCAAATTATTGTTAAATTTAATCTACTTAATATATCTAATCACATATATTTAACCCATATAAATTAGTTTAAAACATAAAAGTTTCGATTTAAATTAATTTACATCTATTAATTTCTTTTAAATTCAAGGTATTTTCATATGTTGATCAAATTTGAATTTATTAATTCTTTCAAAACAAATTTATTAATTCTTCAAAACAAATTTTATTTCATTATTAACTGAGTTTTATTTATTATCCTATCTAACTCTATTAACATCTTTATAATCAAAATTTAGTGTATAACATTTATTATAAACACTGAAATTTTATTTATAAATTCAATTTATCTTATATATTATCCAATTACATATTCAACTTCTGAATGATTTAGGCAAGTTGTATTAGAATGCAGTTGAACAATATACAATCAAAATTTTTCCAATTCAATTATTCAAGTTTAAATTTTTATTCCAAATTTTGGTTTTATTTATAATTAAAATCATCCTTTAACAACATTTAAGAATTAGATTTCCGATTAACTTTAAACAATTTAGAGATATATATATAATATATTTATATCAAATCAAATTAAATTTTAAAATAAGATACCTATATACAGGTAAATCAAAATATACTGAAGGAATTCAAATCAAAAAAAATAATAATAATTTTTTTTTTAAACAAAACCGTAGCAAAGCTACAGAATGGTTTCTCCACTTCGAAACTCGAAAATGAACGTCGATGATGCGGCCGCCATCACCGAAATTATTTTCCAGCGACAAAGAGAAGAGCACTGATTTCCACATTTAAAAAAAATTCTTTGAAAACGATTTCTATTCGAAAATACTTTCAATAATATATACTTTAAAATTTTAAAACCCAAAGTTCAAAATCACCGGAATTAATAAATTCTCAAATTTCTGAATTAAATTCATTTCAAATTCCAAATCAATTTATAAACCATAATTATAAATTTATTTAGAACAATAAATGATAATCAAATATTATCATTTCAAACAAACAATTTAATTTACTTATTAAATTCCAGAAAATTTTTACTTATGTTTTTACAATATAATCAAACAAACTTGAAAACAATATTGTGTCCGTTTGCTCTGCTCAAGTGTTTTGGAAATTCTATCGATAGCGTTGATCAAACGAATCGATCGAAAACCCACATCAACATCAGCAACTCAAACAACACAATATATAAAACATTTTTATATAGATTTACAAATACACTTCCTCGCTTGATGATACAAGAATGGATTTCAAAGCAAGGGTATAGATTCAAATTGATGACTCAAATCAAAGAGAATTTTGATTCGAAGATAGGTTCGAAACAAGGATAAGATGATTAAATAACGAAATAGGAAGATGGATAAGTTTATTTAATTCACGGGCAACCTTAACCAAGTCGTCCGTAGCTTCAAGAGTAAGATCGATGTTGAATTCCGAGGTAAATCAACACTCGATCTCAAGAGATGGAATTCAGGTATAGCAGGTAATAGATAGCATCGTAAACCGAGGATACAGAAATCTCCAGTAAATCGACGCGACTGTGAAGGAGTTTCACTCCTTTACAAATGAATTTGAGATTGGCGAGATTGCCGACTCATTATAAAGATCATTCGAAGTGGAGTTATGAGATGCTCCAGAATCGAAAGAAGACGAATAGCGAGGGAGACGAATGAATTCCGAAACCGAGGGAACGTTCCAAAATTCGAAAGAATCGAGTCAAAAGGAAGAGATTGAAACTCGAATGAGAGTGATTCTGTAAATACATTTACCCAGTATGTTGAGTTTTGCCTAGAGCTACCAAAGCTCCGATACCAACTGTAACGACCCAGAATTTTGGACCATTCGCGTCCATTATAAGTGTATAGGTAGACACTCATGCCAGAGTTGAATTGCTCAAAATACCGCGTTGTTAATTTAAATTTGGCAAAACTGAACATATACAGTAAATAGATATAATCACAGATCACAGACACAGAGTAATAAATGCAGCGGAAATAAAAGAGATAGTAGTTCATGAAGCTACTATATGAATATATAAAATACATCAGAGTTTACAACAGAAGAGTAATACGATACATCAGATACAAATCAGAATACACCACTGGAATCATCGAATACTGAAGCATAATAGAAGGCTGGATCTTCAAGCAAAGCTCCAACTTCAAAGGTGAGTCTCGAAAGCTGAACCACTCAGTCTGACCCGAGCGTAAAGCAAAATACAAAACACTCGAGTCAGGATTAACATTCTTATATTAATAAATCCAACTCAAGTGAAATAGCAATTGAAATACAAGTAACTCAAAGGATGTTTGGAATAACCATCCTTTAAGGATCCGTCAAACTATCTACTAGGTAGTAATGTACGCTAAGTAGATAATGTCTATCAGTAATATAAAGATATCAAAGTAGGGTTAAGCAGGGCCCATACACCTCTTAACCTGTTTATTCCCAAAAGCATATACAAGACCGTAGTTTCCCCAAAACCGGAAGTCACCAGAGGGCAATCCATATACTAAAGGTACAAATCAAAATCGTAGTGGTCGCGAATAGGATAATCAGTATGACAAGGTACATGAGGCGATACCAACTAGGATACTAGTAGTTGCGTGATCCGGACTGATGTTGGGCATAGCAGCTACTACCCCAACACCGCGAAACAACACTCCCATAATCGAGGGGTGCACCCAAATCGAATCACAAATGTAATAGATATGGTATCGAAGAAGTGTGTCCGCTAGAGATGGTGAACCTCAATGGCCCGGCGCGGCTCCTGTTTTAGTCATGTCAGGGGTCATCCAAAATCGTTCTCTTTCTTCAGTCAACGCGTTCATCAAAACCATCCACTTCGTTCTGGATCAACACTCCGCGTATAGTTATTAAAGTGGTTTCGGTTCAGATAGAGAGTATATCCATTACCGATCCCGGTCTCTTTAATAACTTTCGTAATTATTACACCGATTGGTCATTTATATATTTCAAAAAACCAAATCAATTTCAATTTCAAATAGAATTCGTAAATCAACATTTCATTTGTCTTTCTAAAACAATTTCCAAAATTTTCGTTTCAAAACTTCCAATTTACCATTTCAAGATCTTATAATTAAATTTCAATTTCCTTTAAAACAATTCAAATATCGTACAAAAGTTTCATTTCGAAATCATTTAAATCAATTTAGTTTAACATTCAAATCAATTTACATTCATTTATCGATTTCATTCAACATCGTTAAATTAATTTATCATTCAAAACAGTTTCTATTAAATTTCCAAATCATTAAATCAATTTCTTAAGTTCAACTTCATTATATCAAAACTTACAATTTTGAATTAAATTCAATTCGTCAAAACAATTCTTTCAATTACAAGCCTTACATTAATTCCAAAAATATCACATTTCATTTCTTGTTAAAGAAATTTCATTTCACTTATTTACTTCCTTAAATAATTTTCCACAAACCTAATTAATCAAGAAAACTCAATTTCAATTATTTACAAAGTAAATTCACTTATTCAAAAGTTCAATTTCTCTTATCAAAGAATTCAGTTCAATCTAATCATTAAATGATTCATCCTTATTTAATTATTAAATAATTCAAAACCTAATTATTAAATAGTTTCAAAGTTAATAATTTCAAACTTAATTATTAAATCATTTCAAAGCTTAATTCAATCATTTCTCAAATTAAACAACATTCTTTCATTGATTACATTGTTAATCTTTTGTTTCAGATTATTAAATATTACAATTTTCCTTTCATCAAAAATTCAAATGTCAACTTCATTTCAAAACCATATTCTTTATTCAAATAAAATCTTCGTTTAATTTCAAATCAAATTATTGACCAATCGGGTTTTTATTTAATTTTCTATCCTAAGTCGAAGTTCAATTTGGGTATTTATCATTTCAACCCGATTCCAATTCAATTCAAAATCAAAACA
Source organism: Allium fistulosum (assembly GCA_030737815.1). NCBI lineage: Eukaryota > Viridiplantae > Streptophyta > Magnoliopsida > Asparagales > Amaryllidaceae > Allium > Allium fistulosum. Next base: position 1,281,461,571 of record CM060903.1, on the reverse strand, counting down.
TATCAAAGGGAACTTGCAGTGTGATAACTGGGATGGTGTCAAAGTAAATAAACAAGTAACAACAACAACCAATATCAATCCAATAATCAATTCAAATAATCCCGAAATAACCGTATTAATTCGCATTGTTATTTGTACGAATTAATATAATTATTTCTAGAATCTACACTATCATTTCATGTAGATTAAAGATTATTACATTACGGTTTTTCACTTGTCATCTATTTACAATTTCATACATCATCAGTTTAACAACATACATTCAGTGATTCAAAATGTAATTAAGCAAATCATACGTGTCGATAATTTCAACAGTAAAAGGGGTCATATTATACAAATGTCAGTTAATCAAATTTAACATTTAATTATACTATATCAAGTTCAATTTCATACTATTTATCAATTTAACATTAGCAATTTAACGTCCAATATAAACATCAACAATCAATCAATTATCAGCCAAACTGTATTATCATCGCATAAATAATTAACAGATAATGGTGTCAGGTGTCACAGGTAAACTGATACAGGCAATAGCATATATAACAGTGTAATTAACTAACAACAGCATATTTCAATTGTCGTTTCAATTGAAATCAAATTTAATAAATAAAAGAACGTTAATCGTGAGTGAGTGCTCACCTTTCGAGGCTAGGGATGATTTGACGATAGAGTAAGTTACGATTCCAGGCACGGATTTCAAAACGAAGCAAGTTTGAACGCGAATTGGACGAACAAGGCTGATAATCAAGAATTGATAAACGAATCAGAACTAGATCGTAAAAATTATTGATATAAATGAATTGGTATAGATAACATATATTCAAGAATCAGATTCTAATTTCAACATTTATAAATACAATATATATACTTGTAATTCAAAACTCATAGGTTTAAATTAATAACACATAAACAAAGTCTCAATATGTAAATTTAAAACCAGACCAATGTATACTTAGGCCTCAATATCCAGTTTCAACTTTAAAACAAAATTTTGAAATACCAATATATATTTAAAAATTAAACATGTTGACTCATGTATATCATACTTAAAAATCAAGCTACACTTGATGTAATAAACCTAAAATTAGTAAACAAATAGTGCAGGAAAATATATACAACTTGATATGAACTTTTAAACTAAATTTATATGAACAACGGCTAAAATTTATATGGTAATATACATACACATATGATCTATATAAATACAAACTATGATACTACCCATAAGACCAGCCTCATACATGCAGACCAACACACATATCCTTATACTAAGACATATGCAAATATGTATGCAGAATACTTGTAATGCAGACAAGACTCTTTGTCACTAATATAGATATAAGACAAATATACAATACCTAATATATTTAAAACAAAATCTTTATAAATCAATCTAACTTATATTTTAAAATGCATAAAACTGTAATGACATATATATTCGTTTCAAGAAAAAGAAAAAAAAAAGAAAAAAAAAAATAAAAATAAAATAAAAATAAACGAACCCAGATATATATAATTGAAGTCAGTATTTAAACAACTTGGAAAATATATAGTTATACTTGAACAGGCATGCGTAAGACAAGCTGTATGATATACAGGTTAACCAAGCATATATTATTAATAATATACATACAAGACTACTAAAATCCTATATACTGTTATAAATAGCTTATATCTTTTACTGTACGAACAGAGCCTATATACAACATATAACAAATAGGCAGGTAATCATATATATGTCTAACTGTGAATACAAAACAATAGACTATAATTTATATATACTACCATATTTTGAAACTTATATAAACTATCTAATATATTATATAATATCAAACTCTAATACAATATGTACTGTAAACCATTCATGTAACAATGACCGTATACATATATATATGGTACATTCATATCATTCAAATCAAAATACATAATCCATATACTGTAACATATATATGTTGTAACATCTAAGCTACCATATAAACTCATATGTACATAACTAAGTATGTTATAATATAACTAACAAACTTAAACTGTAAATATTTATATGAGAGATACCTTAATTAAAGGAAAGGAAAATAGATGGGAAGCTTGGCCTGGAAGGAGAGTTGAGGCAGAGGAGAAAAAGAAGAAGAAGAAGGTTAGGCGAGGCCAAGAATAAAGGAGACGAGTCGAGGCTAGAGGGCTGCACCCGATTGCTAGGTGTTTGCGGGTCGACTTGGTGGTGGAGGAGGACCGCGTGTGTGCGTGCTTGGAGGGAGAAGGCGGTTGGGTTAGTCTCGGTGGAAGGAGGAGCTCGGGTTGATTCCTCTTGGTCGAGGTGGTGGGTGGTTGCGTGCTTGGGTTGGCGGGTATGGACGCGATGGTGCAGCAAAGGGAAGTATTTGGGTGGAGGAGCTTGGAGTTGGGTGCAGGCGGTGGCAATGGTGGAGGGCGGACGGTGTGGGTTTGGGATGCTGACATGGTGGTGTATGATGTGGACGGGCTGCTGATGAGAGGGAGGTATGAGACTAACGTTTGTGAAGGAGAGGAATGCAAAGTGAATTGGTGAGCTTGACTTTAGATTGTTTACTGGAAGGAGGGGAAGAGGAACACGTTATCACTTTTTATTTTATTTTATATAAATGAAGAAGAACAAGAATAATAAGGAAGCAGAGAAGGTGAAGAGAAAGTGAACCGGTTGAAAGATGTATTGGGACAAGGAAGGTTAGTCATCAAGACATTGAAAAATGGAAATGTAACAGTTGAAAATAAATGCCTTCAGCCGCTTGAAATCTGAACGGACACCAAAACCAAAAGGCATGAAACGGTTACCGATACGGTAGGCGTTACGCAAAGTGCAACGTATACCGGAACACCGAATTTGACAATCGAATATACCGTAGAGATCAGCACGATGAGACGATCAAAATGGTATATAGAAATCAGTGGTACGATCATCCGATCAAAATCGATATCGGTACCAGCATACTGCTATTTTGCAGAAAATAAGAACGACGGAGCAATAGATGTCCGAATTCGGAAAAATGACGAACTGACAACTTGCTCAGAAGATGGTTTAGAATTTTTCTATGTAAAAATATTTAGGTTTCGGAAACATTTTATTTTCATCGTTTCTTAACTGATTAGCTTGAAGTGAATTTACGCGCGAAATAAACTTTCATATTTTCGGACGAAAATTTACCGGTCGCTATGTTTAACTAGACGTATTTCAATTATTAAATTTTTATTTCAAAATTTTATCGTTTAAAATTTCACAAAATTTTAACTAATTACGTTATTAAAACAGTTGAAATTTTCGGGTCGTTACATTTATAATGGCATTACACAAGCACAGTGGGAAACGTTCTAGAAGAATTGTGAAACTAAGGAATTTAAGGTATTTTTTTGTTAATTATGTTTCATTTACTAAAACATTTACTAAAACTTCCAGGTTTCAAAATGCTTGCACAAATACAGGCTTTTATTTCATTTGGTAGATAGGAACAATAACCAAGCTTCATGCACAAATACATGCATTATTTTTGGCACTTTGGGTATACATTAATATTCATTATTTTTGACAGCGATTAAGCGAGAAGGATAGGAAGAGTCAAGCATACAATGAGCGTCCTCACTATTTGGGGCAAGCTGGATATGCAGGGAAGAAAGCTAAATGGATAACAGAAGGTCATAGTTCCTCGACTACATTACGAAGTGGTTCTTTTTTGGATCGAAGTATTGACTGGGTTTTGGCAAGATCAAAAAAAGAAACTAATGGAAATTATGTAATCCCTAATGAGAAAACTAGGATAGTTGCAGATAAAGCGGTATGACTAATTTCAATGTATTTTATCCCATTTGGTTAATCTCTTACAAAACAAAGCAATAAATTATTGAGAAAACTAATTTTTTTGTTGTTGATAGAATGCTTGGAGAGAAAAAGCCATCAAAGGAACATGGGTTCCAAATAGACATGATGATGTCTTAAATCGTGCTCTTGAAAAAAAAGAACATCCAGGTCGAGTTAGAGGAATTGGTGGGACGGTCGGTATCAAAGATGTATTTGGAAAGGTAGTGAAATATAAAGGTCCAAGTGGTGTAATATCAGCAGATGAACTACATCGTATCACCCAGGAAATAGAAACTAAAGTGAGCCAAAGATTCGAGTCTATGGTAGATACGATGGTTGAGCAAACGATTGCAAACTTTTTCAATAGGAAGGGTATGCAAATGCCCAATGATATTGTGGTCGAAAACATACCATCATTTGGTCATCGTAGCAGCTGTCAATCAGTACAATTGGACAAATTACAAACTACCAGCACAAATCAAGAGACGGATCCTTATGAAAACTTGCAGGTAACTAATTCAAAAGTCTATTTTTGTAAAATTATACGATTCTAAAACATGTAAGTCAATCATTTTAATGTTGTACTTGTCATTCTAGAGGCCAACTAAATGTCGTTTAGCTGTTAATTTGGACTCCAAAATTGTCGTAGTGGGTCACGGCATGGTGCATCCTGCTTCTAGGCCTAGATATCAATGCCATAATCAACAAATCTTGGCCAATCATGTAAAGGTTGGAATTGACGCAGTAGAGCCTATTCATGTAGGAATCCCTCTTACGGTTCCAAGTAACTATCACATCATGATAGGAGAAGCACTTGGTAGTTTTGTACAATGGCCTAAAAATCTCGTGCTTTTAGGCGATGATGATAAGGTAAATAAAACACTTTTTGTATTTTTTTGAGCTTTGCTTGAATAAAATATGCAGACTCCATGCTGCTTATGAATTTTTTGTGTGCAGGCTACACATATTAGGAGCAAAGACAAAGTGGAAGTGTGTGTTGCTATGGACATGAATAATAACAAAAGGATGACAAATGAGCCTGCAAAGCGTAGGACGATCGTGGGTGAAGAGATCATCAATACTTTAATGGATGAGTGAAAATATTTCCATGACCTGATAGTTCAAGTGCCATCCCATGATAATAATTTCATCAATGCAATTCATGTGAACAAGTACTTATTTACGTACGATGAGGACTTTTAAATCCATATCACTATGGATGACATTATCCAATTCCTTAGTATGGGATGGTTGAATGGAGAATGGTTGCAAATTTGCATCATGTGAGTATTATATATATATATATATATGACGAATATTTCTATCTGTGTACCAATATAGCTACTATGTGAAATACTTAGGTTACATTTACAACAAATAGCTTATAAATTCATTGTATATGTTCTATATTATATTATTTATTATACATGAAATGGTAGAATAACAATATTTATATGTTGTACTTATTTTAGGTGGTTAAATCATATGTGCAATGACCTCGGAGTGGAGACCATCGGGTTTATGTGTCCATATAAGTTGTCTCAAGTGCGGAAATATCCAAACGCGACAAATATATATATTTCGAACACATGGCGTGCGTCACAATCGAAGAGCTTACTCTTAGCCCCACACTACGAAGGGTATGAACAATAAACTTTTAGAAACTAGTTTACAAATCTAATGTTGATATTAACTTCATATAAATCTTATAATGTAGGAAACATTGTCTACTGCTTGTTTTTCGTATAGAAAAGAATGAGGTTTATGTTTTGGATCCCCAAGTCGAACGCAAATCTAAACTGGAAATTAGACCACAAGTGAATATGTACGTTTTATTTATTTGCCTTCTGATATCTTTTTTGCTTGATGCAAGTGAATATGTACGTTGTATTTAAAGTTTTATTTTATGTGTAGGGCCTTTAAAACTTATAAGGCATACGGTGGCAAATCTCGAGAAACTTACTTGAAATGGAAGATTGTTAAGGTTATTTATTTTGTACAAAATAAAAATAAACTTCTATGTTGGATATAAATTCAACTTAAACTAACTATTAAATTATTATGTAATATTGTTGTAGTGTCCTCAACAATCTAGAACAATGGATTGTGTATATTATGCGATGAGGTATATGTATGATATAGTAAAAACCAACGATCAAAGCACCGAAATACTTGAGGTACCACTTTAATTTTTTTCCTTTATAATTTTTGTTAAGCAGTTATTCGATTAATGTTTCGAAACAGTCTTGTAATTGCAGTACTTTGTACAAGATGGTTCTTATAGCCAGCAAGAGATAGATGAGGTTCGTGATAATTTAGCTAGTTATATCATGCATAACTGGATGTAGTCTTCTTATATGCTACTATATGGTGAGTTTATTATTGTCTCTTTCATACTTTCAGCATTACATGATTTAAATTGACCTTGTTTATATCATTGTTTGCACATGAAAAACATCACAATGTTTTTGCTCACATATGTTTAAGTTGTGTGGCCGGCTAAGACTTTGATCATATTGTAAATACTTCTAATACTTAGAGGTTCTTGAATCTGTGTTATAACATGTTACATACATGTTATAATGTAGATTCATTTATATTGTGGAATTGGTGTCAGACCAGGCATTGGTGATATGTCGAGCGTTTGGTTGAATAGGAATTGGTGTCAGACCACTGTCATAGGTGTCCTTGAATTTGTAAGAGGTTCGTAAAAGATGTTTTCAATAGGACTTATTAAAAATGTGAGTAGTTATACTTCTTGGATAGAGGAATTATTACTAAAGGAAAGATATGACCAATAGAATATTTTAAGTTAAGGAATACTGAAAATGTAATCTTGAAGAAGTGATTGATATGGTGATGTTTGATAGCGGTTGTTTTGTCTTGGTGGTTGGAGGTGAATAGTGGCAGTATTGAATTGAATGGACAGTTGAGTTGCTAGCAATGTTGTGGTGAGTTCGTACAGAGAGTAGCTATATGGTTTGCAGCAATGTTTGTGACAGTGCAATGCAATGGTAGAGTAGGTGTGGGAGGGTTGACAGCAGGCAGTGGTAAAGGAGATTATTAGGTAGAACTGTTTAGAGGAGCAGCAATTATGGATGAAGTTATATGACAGTAGTGTTGAGTGGATGTATGTGCAGATCCCTGTAGTTGTATTGCACTTGTAAGTGGTTTTGATGTGAAGGAAGTTGTAACAATGAATTTGTCAATGGTGCATAGAGGCAGTGGTGGATAATGTTTGTACTTGCTGGTAGATGGTTTGGATGTATTGGAGAATGTTTTAAGGTGAGTCGATTGAGGTGTTCGAGGATTATTGATGGCAGAGTCGATTGATGCAGTCAGGGATTGGTTTAGGAGTAGTTTGTATGGGCTTGTGGCCCTGTCAGGAGGAAACTAGTGGAGGAGACGCTGTTTGTTACTGGTGGAGAGGAAGTTAAAGTTTGTTGGCAGAGCAGAGATCGTGACTGATATGTAGCGGTAGTTGTGTCGAAATGTTGTAAGTACGCCCTTGGTTTTTTTATTGCAGTCAAAAATTTGATGTTGAAGTGGTGAGTGCTGGAAAATGAGTAAGAATGGCCAGAGGTTAGAAATGTTTGTTTGAGCAAGTTGAGGGAAGACAGCTTTTGAGTACTTAGTGTACTCAATTTTTAAAATTGAGTACTCATTCAAACTGAGTACCCAGTTTTTGAGTACTTAGTGCACTCAATTTTTAAAACTGAGTACAAATTGTACTCAGTTATAAAAAATGAGTACAAACTGAGTCCAAATGTCAGAGGTGTACTGTGCATGAACTGTTAGGGAGCAAGTAATAGTCAATCTTGTATGCAAAAAAAGTTATAACCTTTGTAAAATAGAATTTACTATTTTATGAAGGTTATATGCATTCAGATGGTCATAAATAGCAGTGAAATTACCAGGGAGGAACAGACAATGAGGTCAAGAATGTGTGGCGCACACATTTAAAGAAAAGGCTTGCTAGTTCAAATATTTCAAACTAAAAGTTTCCACTGAAATTGATGGCCTACTATTTTAGTCATATACATTCTCTAGAATTAACATGCTTTTTGTGATTGTGGGGACTATTCTTGATATGCAGTCAATTAGATGTCCAATTAAGCTTAGCTTCAGATCAGACTATAAAGTGCTCCATATCACATGAAACACATGTTTTAGCTATTATTTTACCATTAACTCATTTTCCTCCTTATGCCTGATATATATGTTTTATTATTATTAAAGACTGGCTTCTTTTAATTAGATATCATTATTAGATACTAGTAGGTAAGCCAGTGTGTCGTAATTTCCAGTAATGCAGTATTGCTTTATGCATGAGTAAATAGCTGCTTTGAGATAAAATATTAGGCACAGATGGTTGAATTTTATTATAGCTATGACTTTTTGGTTTTTTGAAATATCATGTTAACTTTGCTGCATTAAGTAAGTTGGTTTTGAATTTAATATCAGTAAGTGACAAATAGGTCTTTGGTTGACTTCCTTCTATTCATCGTTAACTTCCTTCTATTCAGCTTTGAATGCTTTTTCAGCTAAAATAAGTACACACTTGCCTTGCTTCTTCTATTCAGCAGAATTTTATTTTGACACGTAGGTAGTGCATGACTAATTCACATGTTTATTTCTTGTTTTCCCAGGTTCAAGTTGACATTGCAAAAAAAGAAATGCAGCATATGGTTTTGAGTTGAAGCCTAAAAATTTGGGTTTTCAAGATTCCATGAAGTTTTTAAGGTTTTTACTATACTATTTCTTAATGGTTGTACTAATTAAAGATCCGAATTAGGACTATACCACTTAATGATTGTACTAAAGATCTGAATTATGCTGCAAAAATGAATGTATGAACCATTATTTTGTATAGATTATTAACACTTTAATTGATATATGTTTATTTTGGTATTATGTTATTCAGTTTGTATTTGCCATCAAATTTAATTTTGAATGATTGTAATATTGCATGCAATAATTGTTTGTTATAATCAATAATATATATATATATATATATATTGTCTATTTGAGTACTGTAATAATGGTTTCTGAGAATGGCTTTTTTGCATATGGTATAAATGCTGATGCAATAGAGGGATTTGTTTGCACCGGTTGTTATAAAAAACCGATGCAATAGAGGGATTAGTTTGCATCGGTTTCCAACAACAACCTATGCAACAAGTTCCTTTGTTGCATCGGTTTTCATTACAACTGATGCAACATGAGGGCTGTGTCCAAGCAACCAACCGTATTTTGCATCAGTTGTTAGTAACAACCGATGCAAAAAGGACCGTTTTGCATCGGTTTTAGAACCGATGCAAAACTATTAAGCCTGTTGCATCGGTTGCATGTGCATCGGATGTTGAACTGATGCAAAAGGGGGTAAACAATCGATGCAAATGGCCTGTTTTGTAGTAGTGTTGACTATTGAATGGAAAAGAAAGGTTTTAGCCATAGAAGATGCTAACGATCTCTCTTAACTCAAAGTCGAAGAACTAATAAGAAATCTGATGTCATATGAAGCTAATTTGCAGGCAAGAAAGGAGAAAATCAAGAAAAGAAGAATATTGCTTCTCAAGCAACTAATGACAGTTTCGACTTGGATGAAGAAGAAATTGTATTCATAGGTAAGAACTACAACAAATTCTAGAAATTTAAAAGGATGATAAATTTTCAAAATGGTGGCAATTCATCAAATAAAACATCAATCATATGTTATAGATGTGACAAATTCGGCAATATGAAGAAAGATTGTCCTCAACTCGATAATGACAAAAAGAAAAGCAAATTCGAGAATTTCAAAAAGAAGTGAAGAGCTTTTCAAGTAACATATGATGACTCCAGGTCGTCTTCTTCCTCTGACAGTGATAGTTGAAGCGACGTCGAACAAGCTAATGAATGTTTTATGGCGAGTACTAATGAGGTACATCTTGAATTAACATACGATGAGATTTTGGAAATTAATATAGAATTAGATGATAAATATAGAGAATCCAAGAAACTAAATAAAGAATATATACAGGAAAAATAAACAGAGCAGATTTAGAAATTGGTTTATTAAAAGATGGAAAAAAAATTTAGAAGAAGAACTAGAAATAGCACAAAAAGAATGCAAAAAGTTATCCTCTCGAAATGTTACTCTATTACTTGATTTAGAAAATAGTAGATTTGAAAATACCAAACTTAAAAAAGAAAAACTAGAACCTAAGGTGAGTGTAGTTCTAACAATATTGAAATTTGTGATCTTAAGAACAAGTTAGATAAAATAACTAATAACGTATCAAAATTTAATAAAGGAAAAAAAACTTAGAAAATTTAATCAGAATATCAAGACCATTAGGAAATTGAAATAAGTTAGGAATTATAGCTAAGAAAAAACATATAAACTATAATACACTATATACTAAATTCAAGAAACCTATTTCAAAAATGAAGATTAATACTTCTAAACAAGTAGTGTCAAAATATGGATCCCTAAATCAAAAAACAAATTTATTAGGCAAAAACATATAGATGAATACTTCAAAAATATTGTTTATAATAAAAATTATGTTTTTAAAGGTCCTAAACCCACTTGGGTATGGCTACCTTCACCCACTCACACATAGGACGCTAACAAGAGGAAGTGGGTACCAATTAAATCTTTACTATTTTGCAGGTACTCAAAAATATAATTAAAAGTAAAAAGAATTGGATACTCGATAGTGGGTGCTCTAAGCATATGACGGGAAATTCATAGTTATCAAATATAACATATATCAAGGGCGGCACTATGGCATTTGGAGATAACTCCAAAGGATTTATCATCGACGTTGGAGATGTTATCAATGTCGGTATATAAACTTCTCCTCTTATTACTAATGTTTCATTAGTAGAAAATCTTAAATATAACTTACTAAGTATAAGCCAGTTATGTGATAAACGATTTAAAATTGATTTCAAAAAAGAAAAATGCAGTATAATTGATCAAAATAAAAATTTAATTTTTGAAGGATTAAGAAATCAAAATATTTATATTTTAAATATGAATATTAAAAATAATAGTGATTTATGCCTAACCACCAATTATAATGATCCATGGCTATGGCACAAACGCTTTTGTCCTATTAGTTTTAAATATATAAATAAATTAGCAAAGTATGATTTAGTAAGTGGATTACCCAAAATAAATTATAAAGTTAAAAATCTATGTGATGCTTGTCAAGTTGGAAAATTAAAGAAAAGCTCTTTTAAATCTAATAAAGAAATTACTACCAAACAACAGCTTAAATTACTTCATTTAGATTTATTTTCCCTAACTCAAGTAAGATCAATAAATCATAACAAATATGTATCTGTTATCATCGATGATTTTTCACGATATAGTTGGACACTATTTTTAATACATAAAAGCGATACTTTTGAGATATTTAAAATTTTCGCTAAGAGAATTAAAAATTTAATGAACTTAAAAATTAAAAGCATAAGATGCGATCATGGTGGTGAATTTGAAAATAATATCTTCGAAATTTTTTGTAATAAAAAGGGAATTAGTCATAATTTTTCTTTTCCTTGAACACCATAAAAAATAGCATAGTAAAAAGGGAAAATCGAACACTACAAGAATATGAATGAACACTACTTAGCAATAGTAGTTTACCAAAAAAAATTTATGTCGAAGCTATTGTTATCGCATGCTATGTATTAAATCATGTAACATTTCGACCTATGACTAAGAATACATGTTACGAAATGCTTTTCGGAAAGAAACCTAAAGTATCATATTTTTGAATTTTTGGTTCTAAATGCTTTATTTTTAATACTAAAGATAATCTTGGAAAATTCGATCTAAAAGATGATGAAGGAATTTTGTTGGATATTCGGATCGTAGCAAAGCATATAGAATCTTTAATAAACGAACTGAGATTATTGAAGAAAGTCTTCATGTTTCTTTTGACTAAAATTTTCAAAATCCAAAAATGACGACAATGATGAAATCTATAATGACAATAGTATTAATAATAATTCTATAACTGAAAACAATAATACCATAAATAATAATAATAATCTTTTAAGATCACCACCTCAAATCTTAAAAGATCATCCAATCAACAATATAAATGGAGATTTAAACACAAGAGCTTCAACAAGAAATCAATTAAATCAAATAAGCCATGTTGCATTTATATCTAATTTTAAACCTAAAAATTGTAAAGAAGCACTGAAAGATGATTTTTGGATTATCGTAATGCAAGAAGAACTTAATCAATTTGAAAGAAATAATGTATGGGAACTTGTACTAAGACCAAATGATCAATCCGTAATGGGAACAAAATGGGTTTATTAAAACAAAGCAGATGAAAATGGAAATATTGTTTGTAATAAAACAAGATTAGTCACTCAAGGATGTAACCAAGAAGAAGGAATTGACTATGAAGAAACATTTGCTTCTATAGCACGTCTTGAAGCTATACGAACATTGCTTGCCTTTTCATATCATCATAATTTTAAATTATTTAAAATGGATGTTAAGAGTGCATTTTAAAACAGTTTCATAAAGGAAAAAGTTTATGTTGAACAACCATCCTTATTTATTCATGAGAAATATCCAGACCATGTTTTCAAACTTAAAAAGGCATTATACGGCTAAAAACAAGCACCCCGTGCTTGGTATGAGAGACTAAAAACATATTTAAAAAATTCAAGTTTTCAAATTGGGAAAATTGATTCTACATCATTTATAAAAAGAGAAGGTAGTAATATATTATTTGTACAAATATATGTTGATGACATCATATTTGGATTAACTGACGAAAAACTATGTAATGATTTCTTTAATATAATGAAAAATGAATTCGAAATGTCGCACATGGGAGAATTAAATTTATTTTTATGTCTACAAATAAAACAACTAGAAAATGGAATTTTTATAAATCAAGAAAAATATTTGTAGAGAATTAGTAAAACAATTTGGAATGGATAATACTTCAAGTAAACCAACTCCAATGAGCATGAGTTTACATTTAGATAAAGATGAAAACAAAAAAGATTTCAATCAAAAATTATTTCGAAGTATGATAGAATCTCTGTTATACTTAATGGCTAGTAGACTGGATATTATTATGAGCGTATGTCTTTGTGCAAGATTTCAAGCACAACCTAAGGAGTCACATCATCGAGTGGTTAAAAGAATTCTAGGATACTTAACCCACACAAAAGATTATGGACTTTTCTATCCTCAAGGCAGCTCTTTAGAATACGTATCATATAGCTATATAGATTTTGGTGGTTGCAAGACAAATAGAAAAAGTACGAGTGGCACATGTCATCTCATTGGGCAATCTCTGGTTTCATGGTTCAGTAAAAAAAAATTGTGTCTCTCTCGACATGTGAAGCCAAGTATATATCTGCAGCCTTAGCCTGTGCACAAGTAATTTATATGCAACAAACTCTTTAAGATTTCAGTAAAATTATAACCAACTCTTATATTGCGATACTATTAGTGTTATAAATTTATCCAAAAATCCAATTAATCATTCTCATACAAAAACATAACGACATTCATCACGATATTTTAAGAGATAATGTAGAAAAAGGAATTATCTCCCTTGAATTTGTTAACATTGAAAATCAAATTGCCAATATTTTCACCATATCAACCTTCATAAAGCTACGGCGAGACCTATGTGTATGTTCAACTAATGAATGAATTAATTAATGTATGCCACAATTATTCATCATTATAAACATTATTTTTCTATAACTTAAATTTAATTCGGTCAATCTTTTTACAACCATAAAAAAATGGTTAACAAATTAATGGTTAGGACAACTCTATCCATACAAAATTCTAACTATAAATAGATTATATAATCTATTTATACATGATTGAAGAAAAATAAAACCATAAACATTATTTAAAAATTTAAATAAGAACTAATCATGTCTTCTGATCACGACTCCACTTATTCAACTATCGACTTTAGCTCAACTTCATCAAATAGCACCTAAATATCACCAACTAAAACCACACCTTCGTCAATTCGATCAGCCTCGCTAAACATTATGGCATCACCTACATATCACACCGGCTTCTCTCCTAAGGAAAAGAAAGCCAAATAAGCAATTGATCTAGAATCAACATCTCTTAACACAAAAGTTGATACAATATATCATTATCAACAAGAAATGATGGAAGTTCAATGAGAAATGTATTACGAACAACGACGTCAAGGATCTCATCTTAACTTTCTCGAAAAATGTATTCTAACAATTTATGGTCATTCACCAACTAAAAGCTTATTCATCAAAAATCTCCATGTTTAATAGAAACTCCAATAAAAGCTTATAAAATTACTCCAAGAAATTTATGCAAACCATGACCATCAATTCAAGACTAGATTGATACTCCGACTCGCCCAAATTGGTCTCCACTTAAGCCTTAAGATAAGCAAAATGGAACAAATTCTTGGGATCAATCTAAAATCAAAAGTTCTTCCGACAATAAATAATTTTTTGTACTTGCACAGACATACACACACTTATATATAGAAATAAAAATGAAAATCATATAACGTATAATTCTGCCTAATTATTGGTTATAATAATTGTTTCTTACGCTGAATCTATGAAAATATTGTGCTCAAATAATAAAAATTCAACCATTAAAAGTAAATATTTAATTCTGCCTCCCTATAGACGTTTGTAAAGTAGAGATAGATGTCTGTCATATTGCTCGGGAAAATAATATAGAGTGATCTTAGACATCTGTCCCTCCTTCTCAAACGTCTGAGCTAACTATCGGCTACTACCAAAGGCTAATTCACATATATTTCATTTACTAAACTTCAACTATTTACCGAACTATCTTCAAATCTAAAATTCCATCTCTAATACCCTATCTTCTCAATACTTTAATTCACCAAAAATGGCTCTCAAAGCAAAAAATCCTGTTAGTAAAAGATCAAAGTGAGGTCAATCTTCATCCTCTCAAACCCATCTTGTCACTGATGCCCACATTCCAGAATGGCTTCGAAATAGCACAATTGCAAAAAAGAGATTTGAAGAACTGAAACAGAAAAGGCCTCATTCCGGTTCGTTCTATTGTATGAAAGTTAGGGGAATACGGTATTCAGTAAGTCACCACCGCCTCCGGCTGTCGAGATTTAATCAATTTTGAAGAAAATGAGGTACAAATCGATCAATTGGCCATCTTTCTTTTTTATGCAAACTTACGTAGTAATGATATTTGGGCACCTAAGAATGAAAATGGTTATTTATGGATAAGTGTTTACGGTCGCGTTTTGAAAATTAGCGTAAACATAATTGGTTGTTTACTTGATTGTTCCTCTACTACACTTGATTTAGAGGAAATTTCGGACCAAAGAAATCTGCCATGTGATGAAATAACACATCAAATTTGGGAGGATATAATGCCATAGTGGAAATCCATTTATTTACACCCAAAAGCTAGGTTATTAAATCATATGATAATCAATGTGATAATTCGCTATTTCGGAAGTCATGAACAAATATACAAAAATGACCACAAAGCCCTCTATGCTATATTTGGTGGGATTCAAGTAAACTGAGCTAAATTTATTCATGATGAAATTAAAAGCTTTTGGTCTCACTACTGACGCACGATTATGTATGCTCCATATATCATGTGCCTCTTACACGGTCTTGGGGTACCTTCTTATATTCCTCATTTTGAAGAAATCTCTGTAAAAGAAAGTGGTATAAGGTTTTATCCTTAATGCACCTTCCTGAAAGACCACCTTCATTATTATCGTTGGCATAGTGACTATGCAGCATCAACAACAAATGTATACAGTCCCTACTCAACAGATTCATCCTCCTCCTCCTCCTTCAACAACAAACTAAAATTAAAATTTGCAAATTTGATTGTAAGTTTGAATAAAATTGGATAAGAATAAAAAAAATTAATAATGAAATTAGATATGAACTGAATTATGAACCTAATAAAACTTGAAATAAACAATGTGAATGAAATTAAACAATAGTTTCGAATATGAAACGACACTTAAATTATTTATATTAAAATAATCGGACTTGAATAAGTTGTTGGTTTATCTAATTGAAATTAAATTTGTAGTTATTGACTAGAAAGTAATTTGGAGCTCAACTATTACTGTAACTCACTTAGAGAATAGACTAGTTGAGTTTAATATCGAAGGTCAGCTATATAGTTAATTTGATTTCAACTTGATTTATAATTAAGTGAATTTATTTATTCGATAATTGAAACTTTGTAAGATCTAGTTTATAAAGTTAAATTTGATTTATTACAATAGTTTAACTTGTGAATAATTTGATTTCTTATAAAAGGTTTAATATTGAATTAAGATTTGTTGACATTGAAGCTGAGATAAATAGTTAAGTAGATTTCAACTTAGTTGTAACTAAGTAATTTATTTATTTAAACCTTGAAAAGGTTAAGTTTTAAAGTAAATTAGATGTATTATAATAAATTTAAAATTTGTGAGCGAGTGTGTTCTTAAAGGATTAACATTGAATTAGTTCGATAAATGTAATTGAATAATCGATGTGAATAATATTGAAAGCGGAAATTGGATTTAAACCAAATTGAATGAAAATAAGATTATTAAATATTTGATATGGAATTTGGAAATGAAAATATAGTTTGTTTATTTAATTTGCCTTAAAATGTATATTTCTAAGTGTAAATTTAGTTTTATTTAAATTATCGGATTTTTGACGTAAACTGTATACTGATTTGATTTTAATTTTGATAAAGGATGTAGTCTGAATATAGAATGAATGTACAATGAAATTAAAGGTTGTTTATAACTTTATATGAATAAGTGATTATTTAGATGTTTTAAAGATTCAATTTGAATTAAAATTCCAGTATATTGTTATTTGAATAATTGAAAATTCTGAATTGTTGAATATACAATATAATATGAATGAAACCGATTTCATAATTTTTATAAATTATATTTGAGTTAGAACGAAGATTTTGAAGTTTGGAATTTAATTGAAAATGAATAAATTGGAAAACTGAAATGTTATTATTTAATTTACATGTTAAAATAGTCATTTTGCAAACGATCTCGGATTTCGACGAAACTAGTTTCATCGGATCCGTAGCGGTAAATTATTGTAAGTCTTCAAGTTTCGTATCGATCAGACTTGACATTTGATCGTACGAACTTGAAACGCGTCGAAATAAATTAAGTTGAATTTGAATTGAAATAAGTTGAATTTGACATAACTTTTGAATACGATGGAATTAGGCCACGAAACCTTTTCCATTGGATTTAGAAATATTTAAAACGCCCAGTTTGATATATAGTTTGTCATAGTTTAATTTTGAACTGTAAAAATTGATTTTGGGTTGGTACGGACCGTACGAGCCAAATTAAACGTACAACTTATATTGTTATTTATTTCTCATTGAGCCCAGCCCATTTCAATCCCTAACCCTAACCCTAGCCGTCTCTCTTCTGTTTCTCAGTTTTGTACGTACGTTCTTCTTTCTCCTTCCTCCTCAAACGGCAGAAACAATCGATATCCAAATATCAATGAAAATTCAATCTCCTCCAAAAATTCCGAAAAAAATATGTAAATTTAATTCTCGTTGTTACGAAGCTACTGCAATTGTCCATTTTCAAAAAGAGTGCATCGTTTGTTCAGAAATCACGGTCAAAGCTCTGAAATTCGAAAGACCTAGAAATCAATTTGGGGGTTTTCAATCCGATCGACGATTGGCGATGTTTTCAACATGGAACTTGTAGTGCTCGAGCATACGAACCCAACGGTGGTTTCAATTTGGTGAATGGTGGTCTGTAGCTCTCGAATTTTGGTGATTAGGGTTCTAAAAGGAGCGGCGGCGGCGACAAAATCGTGGGGCCGGAGGTAGATAGCTAGGTGCGGCCAGGGGCAGGCTCTATGCTGGTGGCCTCCGATCTGAGTAGTTGTCCTTGTAGTGGCCGGGAGGGTGAATGGAAGTGGCGGCCTATAGGCTTGGAGAGGCGATCGGGTTCCTGGGACGAAGATGGTGAAAGCGCGTGAAGAGGGTGTTCCCGCTGACATGGCAAAGTGGAAGGTTATATTTTTTTATATTTTATTTAATTTGATTTCCAAACATTCAAATCGTCATAACTTCGTCATACGAACTCCAATTTAAACGATTTTTTTTTTGCGTTAGGATCGTAATTAAATTGCGGACATTTTGACGCTGGTTTAGACTGATTCCGAGACCGTTGAAATTTGGGCTAAAAATTCGAATATCAATTCGAATCGCAGTAAAAGGTGAGTGTTTTACGCTCGCATTTGACTAAATTTTTTATGTTAGTTAAATAGAAATTCCTGTGATAATATGTTTTCGTTGTTTGATGTTTGATGGTTGAAATTGGCTGTTTATATAGAATTGTATAGTTTATATGATTTAAATTGCCTGTTAATTTAAATTTAACTGTTAGGTTAGAATTTAAATTTTATTGCCAGTTTAAAAACCCCGACACCCCTGAATAGTAAATTACTGTGATATTATGACTGTTTGGATTGATTGTTGTGACTGATGATTTATTTGATATATTGGACATATGCTGATGCTTTACATTGATTATTCTTGATATTTACCCACTGATAAGATTGTTGTTGATTTGTCGATTAATCCCAATCATTACCCTAGATGTTACGGGCATCAAATTAACCGGGATTAATCGTTTAAGGAATTAAAATTGAAATAATAAAATTTCACTTGGCCATAGGATAGAGAATCTTATATAGACACCGATTGGACAAATTTAATGTTTTCAAACATTGAAATTTGGTTTAATTGAATTTGTTCAAAAAAAAAGATAAATTAAATTTTTTTTTGAAACTAAAACTTGAATTAGAAACCGTTTGAAATAAAACTGAAAGTTAAATTTAAGTTAGGTATGATTTGAATTTAATAAAAGGAATTGTGAATTTAGAATGAACATACTTTATTAAGTGGTATAAATTTAAATGATCGATAACTGGAATTTGAATTCAAAATTTTGTATATATATAAAATGTTTAAATTGAAGTTTAATTTGAAGTTAACTAATCTAATTTAACTATTTGAATCGAGTTGAATCGTGGAAATTTGATTGAAATTTATTTGAACTGAATGAAGATTTATCTGAAAATATAAACTTGAACTTTGATTTGAATCAACTGAGAATTGAAATGAATTTGAAAGGAATCGAAATATTTGGAAATTTAACTGGTTTGACTTGGGAAGGTATTTTAAACAAATTATTTTAGTATAACTATTTCAAATATATTTTATTTATTCAAACTAATTGGTTTTCTCAAACTATTTATTTTATAAACCATTTTATTTGTAAAACTATTTTCTATTAAACTAATACAATTATTTATTTTATAAACCATATGTTTTCTTAAATTATTTTCTATAAAAAAAAAATTTATTTAACTATCAAATTTTCTAAAACTATTTTTTTAAACTATTTTCTAAAAATTTAAACCAGTTAAAGGGAATAAAGGTTATGTTTAAATCCTTGATTTAAATGCGAATTGGATTAATGGAAATTTAATCAAATTTAAAAATTCAAATGAAGTTTTGAAGTAAACGATTTTGAAATGAATTGACTTATCGAAAAATTTGGCTTTGAAAAAATGATATGATATTTGAAATGGTTTTGTTTTCGAAACAAATACGAGATTTGATTTTAAAAAAAATGAATTGTTTTCGAAACATAATAAAACCAATCGGTGTAATAAATACGTAGTTATTAAAGAGACCGGGATTAGATATGGGCATACTCTCTGTCGATACCGAAACCACTTTAATAACTAATATATGCGAAGTATTGATCCAGAATGAAGTGGATGGTTTGGTGAACGCGTTGACTGAAGAAAGAGAACGATATTGGACGACCCCTGACATGACTAAAACAGGAGCCGCGCCGGGCCATTGAGGTTCGCCACCTCTAGCGGACGCACTTCTTCGATACCATATCTATTACTTTTGTGATTCGATTTGGGTGCACCCCTCGATTTATGGGAGTGTTGTTTCGCGGTGTTGGGGTAGTAGCTGCTATGCCCAACATCAGTCCGGATCACGCAACTACTAGTATCCTAGTTGGTATTTCCTCATGTACCTTGTCATACCGATTATCCTATTCGCGACCACTACGTTTTGGTTTGTACCTTTGGTATATGGATTACCCTCTCGTGACTTCCGGTTTTGGGGAAACTACGGTCTTGTATATGCTCTTGGGAATATAAACTGTGTTAAGGGTGGAATGGGCCATGGCTTAACGCTATTTTAATACTTTTACTTTAATGTAGACATATTATAATAGCGTATTATACTACATAGTAGATAGTTTAACGGATCCTTGAGAGATGGAAAATCAAGAAACATCTCTTAAGTTATTGCACTCACGTTGACACTGGATAGGAGGTGTCAAACCCCGTAAACATCTCTGACGCCGTCACACTCATATTTCTTATTCGATTTGACTTACATGAGATATTTTAGTCCTGACTCGAGTGTTTTGTCTTTTCATTACGCTCGGGTCAGCCTGAGCATTTCAGATAAGGTTGAAGATCTATTTTGGAGGACGAAGATGGAGTTTGGTATTACATCATTTGTATTCTGCTACCATATCATTTTTTCCGCTGCATTATTGTATTATCTCTGATATGTATGTAACTCTGATTTATGATGTATAATAATAATCAAATTTATTTATTTAACAGCTTCATGAACTGTTATTTTATTATTATATCTTGTTCCTTCCGCTGCAAGATTCTGAGTTTGCTTCTGTTCTTTCTTTCCTTTTCTTATTTAACCCCAATAACCATCTGCCTTTTTGAACGGTTTGAGTTGGACATGTGTGGATTATTGTCGACTTGAACGGTCAAAAATGGCGGGTCGTTACAGTTGGTATCAGAGCTTTGGTTTAGATTACCTTAGCTCTAGTGGGGAATAACTCGTTGAAATAGGGTTGAAACCTATGAAAGAGTTTGAGGGTATGAGAGAGCGTATTTGTTATTTTGATATAAAATGGTTTTATATTGTGTTGATCTGTTCCATTGAGTATTTATAAATTTTGGTCGGTACATGGGACGCCATGGCATCGATAGAGGTTTCTAAACACTCGAATAGGACAAATTGACATAATATTGTTTTGACTTATATTTATATATAAATATTACTACGGATATATAACTTTGATTTTATTGGTTGGTAGGAGATGATAATATTAGATTATCGTCGTCAATTGGTTGACTT
This sequence comes from Allium fistulosum, assembly GCA_030737815.1. NCBI lineage: Eukaryota > Viridiplantae > Streptophyta > Magnoliopsida > Asparagales > Amaryllidaceae > Allium > Allium fistulosum. The sequence goes on along the minus strand of CM060903.1, from coordinate 1,281,440,479 downwards.
GTCAATATTTATAAATTATTGACAAATGAAAAAAAAAAAGAATTTGGAAAATATAATTGGAAATGGAATTAAATGAATATGATTTTAAATTTGAGAATATAAACTACAATGTTTTGAAATTTGTACCAATGGTTTGGAAATAATCTACGTATCATTTGAAAATTTTGAATAGGAATGATTTGCCAAATGATTTTGAAATAAATAAGTGGTGTATGCCCCGTTTGATGTTTGGAAAATAAGTTTCGGTAATGAGTGCACGCATTATCGACGTTTATTTTTCAAAAGTCCGAGTGGGGAGAGACGCTCAATGTTTTCTGTACTCTTTGAATAAAATGGAAATTGAAATTTTTCTAAAATATGAAATAGAATTTGAAGGTTAAAAATGAAAATTTAAATTACAATAGTAAACCTTAATGTGATTAATAATAAATTGAAGATTTATTAAATAGGCTCAACACTAAAATTTAATGAAAATAAGTTGTATATTATCAACTACACTAAATTTGCATAACCATAACTTACCTAATATTTAAAAGTTTAAAATGCATATTCTGATAAGTAAGAAATAATATACAAGTACGATTGTGAAAACAAAATGTGGAGATTCTTTGATAGTTGTGAATATAAAAGAAATTCGATTGAAATTGAATAATATATACTTAGTTAATAGTGTGAATTTAATTTAAACAAGTAAATTAACCGAATTGAAACAATAAAGTAAACAAATAAATTGAATGAGGGAATTTGCTTTAACTTAAACAAAGCAAATGAATGAGTAAACTGGATTTGTTAGGAATTATAAAAGATGGAAAGTTAAGCTAAAATTTAGAGTGAAAGAAATATACAAAGGAATGAATTAGATTTAAATCAATGAAATATAAAACTTGTAAATGGAAACTAAGTAAATTTGAATAAACTAAATGTCAATAAACTTGAAATTGATTGACTTGGTGGGAAATTTTGTATGGATGTTAATGTTGTGGTGCAATGGTTGTTAGATGGATGTTAATTGATTAAGTATGATTCATTTTGTTAATAAATTGAATAAATGGAATATAAATTTAAATAATTAAATTCAATTTGAAGTAAGGTGATGTTGAATATAATTGTATTCAATTTAATTTGAAGAAAAATTGTCTTGAGTTAAATGTGGATGTAATAAAGTGAATAAACCGGAAAACAAATTTAATGTAAACCTATTTCATAAAAATATGAAAGAAATTAACAACTTTGTGTTAATGCGTGATTTTCCGGAAACTTTAAATTGGATAGTTTGTATTTGTAATAACAAACAAATGTGGAAATCCAAAATTGTCCGGTATGTGCTGAAACTAAAAGTACCATAACTTTTAAATGAATAATCGGAATTTGATGATCTTGGACTTTTCGGAAAGCTTAGAATCTGTAGCATGACTTTTGTTTAGAGTATTTCAGAAAATTCATTCGTTTACTGGGTTAAAAATGTAAATGTCTATCGCTGTCCTGTGTAAGAATAAGCAAAACCAATAGCATTTGACCTTAGTATTTATAACATAACTTTTTACTGGTTTATCGGATTTTCATGATCTTGTACTTTCTGGAAACCTCAGAACCAATGCTCCAACTTTTGTTTTAGAAGCCTTGCATTTTTCTGAAGTTTAGAAGGTCGAAAGTGTGTGTGAAGGTCGCTGACCTGCACTGACCTGAAACGTATTCCCGTAGTAAAACGACCATAACTTTTGAACGGATAGTCCGAATTAGACGATTTTGGATATTCCGGAAAACCTGAAACAAATGCCACAACTTTCATTTTGATTACCTTGCAAAATTATGTCGTTCAGCTAGCTAAAAACTATGTTCTACTCGCTGTCCAGAATTTTGATATTTCAGTTTTGAAGTTAAAGATGTTATATACATTTGTATATGCTAAGTATACTGATATATATTTATTTGCACAGTTCTAACTTGATTATTGAGTATTTTAATAGGTAGAAAGGGGTTGCGCTCCACTTTCGAAACCCGTTTCTGCGCTAAATGCAAAATGTAAGTAAAAATTTGCTAGTAAACGCTAATAAAGGTACGTATTCAGATTATTTATCGTATTTGGGTTATATATATATTGTTTTCCCCATATATGGGATGCCTCATTATTTGAATGAGAGGTATATCGATTATATTTGTTATATTTTTATGGGAAATATTTTCCCGATCGAACCGCGCAAAGGAGATGCTGCTGAAATTTTCCGTAAATCTGAGTGTTAGAAAATTTTTGAAACTTTAAAACCTATAATCTATTTTCTAAATGTTAATAGGGTTTATAGGTATATAAGATGATAATAACTATTACCTCGTTCCTTTTCGCGGACGAAAAGTTTTGAGTGGGGGAGAATGTAACGACCCGCACTTTTAACCAAATTAAAATTTGCAAATTTGATTGTAAGTTTGAATAAAATTGGATAAGAATAAAAAAATTTAATAATGAAATTTGATATGAACTGAATTATGAACCTAATAAAACTTGAAATAAACAATGTGAATGAAATTAAACAATAGTTTCGAATATGAAACGACACTTAAATTATTTATATTAAAATAATCGGACTTGAATAAGTTGTTGGTTTATCTAATTGAAATTAAATTTGTAGTTATTGACTAGAAAGTAATTTGGAGCTCAACTATTACTGTAACTCACTTAGAGAATAGACTAGTTGAGTTTAATATCGAAGGTCAGCTATATAGTTAATTTGATTTCAACTTGATTTATAATTAAGTGAATTTATTTATTCGATAATTGAAACTTTGTAAAATCTAGTTTATAAAGTTAAATTTGATTTATTACAATAGTTTAACTTGTGAATAATTTGATTTCTTATAAAAGGTTTAATATTGAATTAAGATTTGTTGACATTGAAGCTGAGATAAATAGTTAAGTAGATTTCAACTTAGATGTAACTAAGTAATTTATTTATTTAAACCTTGAAAAGGTTAAGTTTTAAAGTAAATTAGATGTATTATAATAAATTTAAAATTTGTGAGCGAGTGTGTTCTTAAAGGATTAACATTGAATTAGTTCGATAAATGTAATTGAATAATCGATGTGAATAATATTGAAAGCGGAAATTGGATTTAAACCAAATTGAATGAAAATAAGATTATTAAATATTTGATATGGAATTTGGAAATGAAAATATAGTTTGTTTATTTAATTTGCCTTAAAATGTATATTTCTAAGTGTAAATTTAGTTTTATTTAAATTATCGGATTTTTGACGTAAACTGTATACTGATTTGATTTTAATTTTGATAAAGGATGTAGTCTGAATATAGAATGAATGTACAATGAAATTAAAGGTTGTTTATAACTTTATACGAATAAGTGATTATTTAGATGTTTTAAAGATTCAATTTGAATTAAAATTCCAGTATATTGTTATTTGAATAATTGAAAATTCTGAATTGTTGAATATACAATATAATATGAATGAAACCGATTTCATAATTTTTATAAATTATATTTGAGTTAGAACGAAGATTTTGAAGTTTGGAATTTAATTGAAAATGAATAAATTGGAAAACTGAAATGTTATTATTTAATTTACATGTTAAAATAGTCATTTTGCAAACGATCTCGGATTTCGACGAAACCAGTTTCATCGGATCCGTAGCGGTAAATTATTGTAAGTCTTCAAGTTTCGTATCGATCAGACTTGACGTTTGATCGTACGGACTTGAAACGCGTCGAAATAAATTAAGTTGAATTTGAATTGAAATAAGTTGAATTTGACATAACTTTTGAATACGATGGAATTAGGCCACGAAACCTTTTCCATTGGATTCAGAAATATTTAAAACGCCCAGTTTGATATATAGTTTGTCATAGTTTAATTTTGAACTGTAAAATTTGATTTTGGGTTGGTACGGACCATACGAGCCAAATTAAACGTACAACTTATATTGTTATTTATTTCTCATTGAGCCCAGCCCATTTCAATCCCTAACCCTAACCTTAGCCGTCTCTCTTCTGTTTCTCAGTTTTGTACGTACGTTCTTCTTTCTCCTTCCTCTTCAAACGGCAGAAACAATCGATATCCAAATATCAATGAAAATTCAATCTCCTCCAAAAATTCCAAAAAAAAAATGTAAATTTAATTCTCGTTGTTACGAAGCTACTGCAATTGTCCGTTTTCAAAAAGAGTGCATCGTTTGTTCAGAAATCACGGTCAAAACTCTGAAATTCGAAAAACCTAGAAATCAATTTGGGGGTTTTCAATCCGATCGACGATTGGCGATGTTTTCAACATGGAACTTGTAGTGCTCGAGCATACGAACCCAATGGTGGTTTCAATTTGGTGAATGGTGGTTTGTAGCTCTCGAATTTTGGTGATTAGGGTTCGAAAAGGAGCGGCGGCGGCGACAAAATCGTGGGGCCGGAGGTAGATAGCTAGGTGCGGCCTGGGGCAGGCTCCATGCTGGTGGCCTCCGATCTGAGTAGTTGTCCTTGTAGTGGCCGGGAGGGTGAATGGAAGTGGCGGCCTGTAGGCTTGGAGAGGCGATCAGGTTCCTGGGACGAAGATGGTGAAAGCGCGTGAAGAGGGTGTTCCCGCTGACGTGGCAAAGTGGAAGGTTATATTTTTTTCTATTTTATTTAATTTGATTTCCAAACATTCAAATCGTCATAACTTCGTCATACGAACTCCGATTTAAATGATTTTTTTTGCGTTAGGATCGTAATTAAATTGCGGACATTTTGACGCTGGTTTGGACTGATTCCGAGACCGTTGAAATTTGGGCTAAAAATTCGAATATCAATTCGAATCGCAGTAAAAGGTGAGTGTTTTACGCTCGCATTTGACTAAAATTTTTATGTTAGTTAAATAGAAATTCCTGTGATAATATGTTTGCGTTGTTTGATGTTTGATGGTTGAAATTGGCTGTTTATATAGAATTGTATAGTTTATATGATTTAAATTGCTTGTTAATTTAAATTTAATTGTTAGGTTAGAATTTAAATTTTATTGCCAGTTTAAAAACCCCGACACCCCTGAATAGTAAATTACTGTGATATTATGACTGTTTGGATTGATTGTTGTGACTGATGATTTATTTGATATATTGGACATATGCTGATGCTTTACATTGATTATTCTTGATATTTACCCACTGATAAGATTGTTGTTGATTTGTCGATTAATCCAAATCATTACCCTATATGTTACGGGCATCAAATTAACCGGGATTAATCGTTTAAGGAATTAAAATTGAAATAATAAAATTTCACTTGGCCATAGGATAGAGAATCTTATACAGACATCGATTGGATAAATTTAATGTTTTCAAACATTGAAATTTGGTTTAATTGAATTTGTTCAAAAAAAAAGATAAATGATTTTTTTTGAAACTAAAACTTGAATTAGAAACCGTTTGAAATAAAACTGAAAGTTAAATTTAAGTTAGGTATGATTTGAATTTAATAAAAGGAATTGTGAATTTAGAATGAACATACTTTATTAAGTGGTATAAATTTAAATGATCGATAACTGGAATTTGAATTCGAAATTTTGTATATATATAAAATGTTTAAATGGAAGTTTAAGTTGAAGTTAACTAATCTAATTTAACTATTTGAATCGTGGAAATTTGATTGAAATTTATTTGAACTGAATGAAGATTTATCTGAAAATATAAACTTGAACTTTGATTTGAATCAACTGAGAATTGAAATGAATTTGAAAGGAATTGAAATATTTGGAAATTTAACTGGTTTGACTTGGGAAGGTATTTTAAACAAATTATTTTAGTATAACTATTTCAAATCTATTTTATTTATTCAAACTAATTGGTTTTCTCAAACTATTTATTTTATAAACCATTTTATTTGTAAAACTATTTTCTATTAAACTAATACAATTATTTATTTTATAAATCATATGTTTTCTTAAATTATTTTCTATAAAAAAAAATTTATTTAACTATTAAATTTTCTAAAACTATTTTTTTAAACTATTTTCTAAAAATTTAAACCAGTTAAAGGGAATAAAGGTTATGTTTAAATCCTTGATTTAAATGCGAATTGGATTAATGGAAATTTAATCAAATTTAAAAATTCAAATGAAGTTTTGAAGTAAACGATTTTGAAATGAATTTACTTATCGAAAAATTTGGCTTTGGAAAAATGATATGATATTTGAAATGGTTTTGTTTTCGAAACAAATACGAGATTTGATTTTAAAAAAAGAAGAATTGTTTTCGAAACATAATAAAACCAATCGGTGTAATAAATACGTAGTTATTAAAGAGACCGGGATCGGATATGGGCATACTCTCTGTCGATACCGAAACCACTTTAATAACTAATATACGCGAAGTGTTGATCCAGAATGAAGTGGATGGTTTGGTGAACGCGTTGACTGAAGAAAGAGAACGATATTGGACGACCCCTGACATGACTAAAACAGGAGCCGCGCCGGGCCATTGAGGTTCGCCTCCTCTAGCGGACGCACTTCTTCGATACCATATCTATTACTTTTGTGATTCGATTTGGGTGCACCCCTCGATTTATGGGAGTGTTGTTTCATGGTGTTGGGGTAGTAGCTGCTATGCCCAACATCAGTCCGGATCATGCAACTACTAGTATCCTAGTTGGTATTGCCTCATGTACCTTGTCATACCGATTATCCTATTCGCGACCACTACGTTTTGGTTTGTACCTTTGGTATATGGATTGCCCTCTGGTGACTTCTGGTTTTGGGGAAACTACGGTCTTGTATATGCCTCTGGGAATATAAACTGTGTTAAGGGTGGAATGGGCCATGGCTTAACGCTATTTTAATACTTTTACTTTAATGTAGACATATTATAATAGCGTATTATACTACATAGTAGATAGTTTAACGGATCCTTGAGAGATGGAAAATCCCGAAACATCTCTTAAGTTATTGCACTCACGTTGACACTGGATAGGAGGTGTCAAACCCCGTAAACATCTCTGACGCCGTCACACTCATATTTCTTATTCGATTTGACTTACATGAGATATTTTAGTCCTGACTCGAGTGTTTTGTCTTTTCATTACGCTCGGGTCAGCCTGAGCATTTCAGATAAGGTTGAAGATCTATTTTGGAGGATGAAGACGGAGTTTGGTATTACATCATTTGTATTCTGCTACCATATTATTTTTTCCACTGCATTATTGTATTATCTCTGATATGTATGTAACTCTGATTTATGATGTATAATAATAGTCAAATTTATTTATTTAACAGCTTCATGAACTGTTATTTTATTATTATATCTTGTTCCTTCCGCTGCAAGATTCTGAGTTTGCTTCTGTTCTTTCTTTCCTTTTCTTATTTAACCCCAATAACCATCTGCCTTTTTGAACGGTTTGAGTTGGACATGTGTGGATTATTGTCGACTTGAACGGTCAAAAATGGCGGGTCGTTACAGGAACAATCTTTTTCAACGAGAATGACTGAATTGGAGAAAATTTGGAAAGGGTTGTGAAACACCCCCACACCCCTTAATATACCCAAAAGGACACATTAAAAGGCGAGGTGCATTGTAGGTATAACTAAAGCTAACAGAGACTAAGATTCGCAAGACAAAAATAGATAAAAACATCGGAAACTTAGAATAATAACTTAATTAAAGCAAAACTTCATAATTGCTTCATAAATTAGTCAAATACCAAATACCACATACATGTCTAAAAATAGGATATGTCTCGTGAAACAAAAACACATAGTCCCAAAAATCAGAGTACATAATATCCCTCATAATAAGCCAGTACATAGAAAGAACAAAAGCTGAAAATAAAAGATATACATAGTAAAAATCTCCTCCAAGAAGACTCTAAGCAATAGCAATCTACTGACTTCTCCCTTGATTTCCTATGGAGGGAAAACGGGAAAATAGAGGAGTGGGTCAGACTAAAAGTCTGGTGAATGATAGTAATTACTAGAGTCTTTAAGAAAGATAAAAGTAATAGACTCGACAACAGTTCTAGCATAAATAAGGATAACAAAGGAAATAGAAAGAAATAAACTAGAAATAAGTACGATTAAATATTGCTCAATTTATAAGATAGGTTAGCTTTGATTGCTTGCACTTGTCCTTGATTTTTTCTTTGATTAGGCAGAATTCCTAATCCTGTAATTAGGATGTAACCCTAATCCTACCCTTTTTGATCAGCCTGCTACTCCATAGACCTTACAGCGGACCAAACACTATATAACTCCCTGCACAGCAGCCAATGGTATTTATGAAAGATGCATAAAGCACCCACTGTGGATCCGGACGACATATATAGCTCCCTACACAGAAAGCAATGGTATCACGAAAGACACCCATACTAAGCACTTGGAACTCATAGAGACTACTGAGCACCCGAATGGAAATCGCATGCATAACTGGCACCATGCCCATGCTACCTTTTGCTCCACCTATTGGGTCTTCTTATTACCTCGAACTCCAGCATAAGAGTGCCCCTCATCTCACTTCAGGCTAATGTGAGATCACCGTGTGTCCATAGAAACTATAGGGGAAATGCTGTTGGTACTGGCCCACCATCCAAACAATATCTAGTTGCGCCTCTTATCCAAATCCCCGTGATTTGGACTTCTATTTGGCCAAATACTACCATTCTTAGCATAAGCGTGCCCTCGTCTCGCTTTAGGCTAATGTGAGACCACCATTTTGTCTAATAGGGAATGTTATTTGGTACAGGTCCTACTTTCATCTTTGCTTCTTAACTTAGATAAATTATTTAAATAACCCTTTACAATTTATCTCTACTATCTTTGCTTACTAATTTATCCTAAGTCTTAAAATAAGCCTCATTCTGTTCTATTTCTTTTTATAACTTACGTTATAATCGTGCTTATTACTTAACCCAAGTTCTAAGTGTAAAAATATGCCTCTTTCATCTTTTACTCTTTTTAGTTATAATTCTAAGTTATAACCAGGCCAATCTTTTTAATTCAGTCCAATTAACGTTATAATTAGGCGTAATTTTAGTCCAACTCCATTTATATTACAGTCTTTGAAACTTACATCTTATATTCCATTATTTCAGTTTTCTTACAATTTAATCCATATTCACGTTAATCCTATTCTAATCCATACACAAAGATGAAGGGGGAATAAAAGAAAACTGAAAAGAAGAAAATCCAAAGCGTAAAAAGAAGATGTATGTAACGTATAAATAACAATAAATAAACTAAGGTACTGTAAATAAACTGTAAATAAATGGAAAAGCTATAATTAACAGAAATAAACTAAAATTACTAAAAAGAATAGCTGAAAGGAAATAGACTGAAAATAATTCTAAAAACTGTAAATAAACTACTGAAAAGGCTATTCCAAAAATCGTAGTAAAACTACAACTATTGAAAGCAATGGTGTCACGAAAGACATCCATACTAAGCGCTTGGAACTCATAGCGATTACTAAGCACCCGAATGGAAGTCGCACATGTAACTGCCACCATGTCCATGCTACCTTTTGCTCCACCTATTGGGTCTTCTTATTACCTCGAACTCCAGCACAAGAGTGCCCCTTATCTCACTTCAGGCTAATGTGAGATCACCATGTGTCCATAGAAACTATAGGGGAAATGCTGTTGGTACTAGCCCGTCATCCAAACAATATCTAGTTGCGCCCCTTATCCAAATCCCATGTGATTTGGACTTCTATTTGACCAATTACTACAATTCTTAGCATAAGTGTGCCCTCGTCTCGCTTCATGCTAATGTGAGACCACCGTTTTGTCTAATAGGGAATGCTTTTTGGTACAAGTCCTACTTTCAGGTTTTCTTATTAACTTAGATAAATTATTTAAATAAGCCTTTACAATTTATCTCTACTATCTTTGCTTATTAATTTATCCTAAGTCTTAAAATAAGACTCATTATGTTCTATTTCTTATTATAACTTACGTAATTATTGTGCTTATTACTTAACCCAAGGTCAAAGTGTGAAAATAAGCCTCTTTCATCTTTTACACTTTTTAGTTATAATTCTAAGTTATAACTAGGCCAATCTTTTTAATTCAGTCCAATTAACGTTATAATTAGGCGTAATTTCAGTCCAATTCCATTTATATTACAGTCTTTGAAATTTACATCTTATATTCCATTATTTCGATTTTCTTACAATTTAATCCATATTCGCGTTAATCCTATTCTAATCCACACGCGAAGAAGTAGGATGAATAAAAGAAAACTGAAAATAGAAGAAAATCCAAAGCATAGAAAGAAGATGTAAATAATGTATAAATAACAGTAAATAAACAAAAATACCGTAAATAAACTATAAACCAACGGAAAAGCTATAATTAATAAAAATAAACTAAAATTGCTGAAAAGAATAGCTGAAAGGAAATAGACTGAAAAATAATTCTAAAAACTGTAAATAAACTACTGAAAAAGCTATTCCAATAATCGTAGTAAAACTACAACTATTAGAAGCCCTATTATTTTAAATTACTTAAAGAAATCTAAAATAATTACAATCACTCACATCCGGTCCTAAGCTCTTCCTTTGGTCTTCCCGGATCCACTTGGAGTTGTAAAATAATTTAATTTATAACGATTTTCTCCTTTGGAAAAATTATTTCGTTTAGGGTCCTTCCTAGAAAGGTGATCCCAATTGGATAAAATTTAGAATGAGAAAAAGTGTTAGGTCTAGGGGTCTATTTATAGGGGTAGAAGTGGATCTCGGACCATTGGATTTGGAGATTGAATATGATGCATCCACGTCATAAGCTGAATAGAAGCCATCAGATGCAAAAATAGATGGACCGGATTGGTCAGAAGAATGAAAAACACGTCAGTTTGAGGCTCTGGAATGTTCGAACGAACGTTTGTTCGTTCGTAAATAGCAAAGGCGGGTCGACCTGCCTATATATATATATATTCTACGTTTTCTGCTTATTTTTTATTTTATAACTTGGTCATATTAGCTCAGATTTTGAAGTTCTATATATGGAAATTGACCGGAAAATTACGACGGACACAATGGTGTAACTCCCGTGACTTAATTCTGAAAATTTCAAAAGGTTATTTTATTATCTAATTAATTAATGAATTAATTATTATGGATTTAATTTTGGGTTGTTACATTCTCCCCTCCTTAAAGGATTTCGTCCCTGAAATCTCTAAAGATAAAAGAATGACTAAATGTTTTCATCCAAGTTCTACAACCAACTACTCAATCATCAACCATTCCAACAAAGTGGCTCGAAAGCACACGAAATCATCAAATATTTCAATTAACGAGTCCGGAATTAACCAAAATAGCAAATGCACATGTCCCATAACCACGAGTTTTACTAAATCGTTTAATTCTCTTCATCGTTTCCTTGAAAGTGCAAAACTGTGTATTTTGTAAAACTACATTTTACATTCTCAAACGGACAAGTCCAGAATTAAGCAAATCAGTAAAAGAAAGGGGTCATAGTCCTCGATTTTGCTGAAACGTTTAAATCGCTTCCTCATTCTTTTGAAAGCGTAAACTGTAAAATTCCTGAAAACAATTTTATTCATTTTATAAAAATAACAATTCACATTCTCAACTGGACAGGTCCAGAGTTAAGCGAATCAGTAAAAGAAAGGGGTCATAGTCCTCGATTTTGCTGAAACATTTAAGTCGCTTCCTCATTCTTTTGAAAGTGCAAACTGTTAAAATTTTCATAAAAATTTTCATTTTAAAACGATTTTCCAATCACGTGATTAAAGCAACAACATCAGTAGCAATTTCGAAGAGAAAATTGTACTTCTCAAAACATCGTAAAACAAATCTCAAAATCAGCATTGCGGAGTAACCGCTTGAAAATCCACATTTAAAAATTTGACGGTTACTGAAGTCAAAGCGACAGTAATTTTTAAACGTCAAAATCTCATCAAAATAATTTACATCAAAATGTAACACCAGTGAATTTTCATTCATAAAAATGTCACAAAACATCGCACTTCAAAAATTTAGCACCGATGTAAAAATCCCGTTATAAAATAACGGCAACGAAATACGTTTCATAACCAAGCATCGGTTCAACGTAGAATTAATGCAGTAACATGCAACTCAAATTTGCATGTACTACAAAATGAACAAAGTAAATCATTCGAATATATCTTCAATGAAGATAATTCAAAACAGCAAAATCTAATCAATATATGATTAGCATAAAAGAAAACCAGCCAAAAATCTCAACAAAATCACATAACTGCTATCGTTTCGAATCCTCAATTCGGATTCGAAATTCTCAAAGAAACAAAATAAATACAGCTATGTAAACAACAAATGAAATTCATATCAGTTTCATATTTTGATTTTTTTAATTAAAAAGATTATCAGTTGTACTCAGCGAAGACAGTTTCACGGTTTCCGCTGCGCACTCTGATGAACAGAACACAAATCAATCAAATCATTAGATCACAATTTCACTTTTATTCTTAAATAAAGATATTTAAAAAAATTCCACCAAAATTTCAAAACTTTAGTTTTGACTCAAAGCACAAATAAAAACATCGACCAATAGTTGTAACGTATGTCCCATCTAAGTTATGTTTTATATTATGTCCATAAACCCCAAGCTCTGATACCAACTGTAACGCCCCACCTTTATGCTCACAATAACAAAGAGTATTAAAGGAAAATACTGTCTGTTATCACGAAGAATAAGGCTGGATAGGAGCGGCCATCCGTAGTTGGCCTTACACTAGTATTGGTTACCTCGATAGGAGTGGTATATATTTTTCTCGTATTACATTTCTTATTTATTTACTTCCATCGACATACCCAATTTTAGTATAAAACGAACTACGACGGTTCATAATAGTTTAGGACAATGTATATAATAATAACACAGATAATAAAATGTGGAACACAGATAACAAAAATCTCATATTTATATATATATATATAACTGATGTCGGTTACAATACATTTGACACAATACATATGATACAACTACAACTGTCGACTCTGGAAGTTATATATACAAATACATTATCAACTAATGTACATGAATACATATCAACCTAATTAGTACTTTGGCTACTACAAAAAGACGCGGACCACTTCAAAAGATGTGAAAAAACTTCATAGCCCAGCAGCAACTCAAAGTAGGATATCTACAACCTGAAATAACTCGGGTCTGACCCGAGTATTAAATTTAAAAGAAAATAATACACGGGTTAGTCTAATTCAAACTCGGTTATTAATGCACAGAAGCAATAATAATCAAATATCAATTAGACGACAGTCACGGAAATCTCGTATATCCAACTCCTCGATAAGAAAATCGGATAACGACAGATATAACACTAAACAGTGTTAAACAACATATCAGCAGATCCAAATCAACAATAAAGTTAGAAAACAAAGATTATCAATGAAGATAATTTTAGAAAACAACAGAATCGTCTAAATGACAATTAGCACAAAATCCAATTATTAAATAATAATTAGAAACTCAAAATCTAATTATCGAATAGATAATTAGACACAACAAAATGATCAATCGAACGAAATCAAATACAATTCCCAAATATTGAATTGAACACAAAACAATTCAAATAATTGAAATATCAATTAAAACAACAAATCAGTGTGGCTGCAGTACACGCACGCGTGTACTGCCTCGCCACTACAGAGATGAAATAAGAGCCAGCACAAGGTCAAACCCAAGCGTTTCAGCTGGATTCAACTCAAGTGTAGTCTGAAAATCACTCCAAATACAATAAAATAGTCGGGAACAACATATCATAGATAGACTACATGCACAGATTCAAGCCAACCCGAAAAGATCAAATCCAGCTACAAAATGTATACAGATGAAACCATGTACAAAAACTAGTAGAGCAGGCTCGTATGGCCAAAGACAACAAGGTATACTACAATACAAATGCAACAAGAGACAAAATGGTACAAGTGCAAGCTCAGTTGGATCGAACATCACATGTAACAAGACAACCAGGACTGTTCCTAAAAGTGAACAATGCTGCAAAAGACACCAAGTGGATGGTACAGAAATCAAATGAAACCTGTTCGAGTCGAAATGCTCAACACAAATAGAGTATAGATCAATGCAAACTATCTCGAACAAATAACCAAGTCAAGTGGATAACCAACGCAACAACTCAGGTCAGTGAGCACTTTATATATGTAGACCAGATATGTCAACATGACTCGAAATGCAAATGAAGATCTGTAACCATTGCGTCGATAGTCCTAGTGACATCATGGACCCAATCAAACTACAAATGCAGCATAAAGCAACAGTGTTCATAAAAATGTTGCAAGACCAGTAAAGTGAAATGGTTGACTACTGAACATTATAAGTGACAATGTAATGATATGCAGTGATCAAGTGGTCTGCAACCCCACCAAAGAAGTGACAAAACAATGTCGATCAAGTATGCAACTGTGAATTTGGGTAAATCAGGTGCAGACACAAGTGACGCAAGCATCAGACAAAAGTTTTACTTATATCATGAAGCAAAACTAAGTTCAGGTTAATTCAAGAAATACTACATGCAGTTTGCTGTGATACAAGGCAAACAACAAAGGCACTGGCAACATCAGAAATGAGTTCAACATAAATGCAACAGTTAAAGGTCCAACACCAAACTAGAAGTGACCAGAGCTTATGTAAAAAGAATCAAAGCTATGCAACAAACTAAAGGAAGTATAAACGAATTCTGTCAGAGGTACAAGTGTACAACACAGCAAATGGTCACGAGTATAACCAAGTCACAATCGAACTGGAGACCACATGAAAACTCAGATATTAATAACTAAATTCGCCAACAAAGCAGTCAAAGAAGTTTCAAAATTATCAAGTGCAGTTTATCATAACAAGATTAAGTGGCCTAAGCCTTCACAAATTCACGGCACTAAGCAAGACTTTACAGGTTTCAAAACAAGGTTCAAACCCGTAGTTGTCAAGAATTCAAAGCAATGCCGAAGTCAAACTTAAAGCAACTGCAAAGACACAATAAATTCTTATTAAAACGTTTTCACAAAATTATGCCTGCAGACCTCTGACCAAACTCAAGACCGTGGTCGTGCCGAAGCCAACAGAAAAATGACGAAGTCAAGCTACAGTTCAAAACATAGCTATGGCAACCAAAGTCAATGCAAAGTCAGGTAATATCAAAATTCGATCCAAAGCCATAAACAACAGACTGGAATCAAAGGGAACAAAGAACAAAATTAATATCAGTAAAATCAAAACAAGCCGGGGCGGTCACGAAAACAATTCGAAACTGTGACGAACAAACCATCATCAAACCATATGAAATTGACAAAGCCAGAGAAATCATCAATATCAAACAAAATCGAATGGCATAAACACAGTACTAAGAAAGAATTAGATGTGAGTGATGTAAGTGTCACTCACCTTGTTTCGACGAAGGATGCAGTCGAGCACTCGAGAAATCGAGCGATTGACGAAGCAAGAAGCACGAATCAATTCCCCGGATCGCTGAAGCTAGCAACTAAATCCATCACTTGATCGAACAAAATGAAGTCAGCGGCTAGCCCTAATTTTTGTCGAAGAGGAATAAAGGAGAACGAAGCCGCCACCATTTTTAATTTTCTTCGTTCGATGGTTTAGGGTTTTCGAATGAAAATTCATAGGGTAACGGTTTTCGAGTGTATGGAAAGGGAGATGGCAATGATAAATAACACGGCAACTAAAATCAAACATGGGCTTCAAAGCCCACACTCTCAATCAAATTTTTTAAAAGAATTTACACCCGATCAAAATTCCTAATAGCAATTAATCATCAATTTAATCGTCCTTTGACGATAATCAATTGTTATACAACTCCGGGTTGTTACACATCCATTGTCCTTAAGTTTTTCTAATGAAGTTTATGATACTTATGCAATTAGTGTAGTGTAAATGACCCTAACTAATGCAAAAGATTTGGCGGTCCACTAATTCAGTTGATCTTCTTTATGCAATCATGTCTTTGCCATGTATCCATATGAATGCAAAAATTTCCTAATGATAACTGATAACTCTATATGCGTGCTACAAACATCATCCAAATGCAACAATCATGTGATAAACATCCATTTATAGAAACCATGGAAATAAAATAAAAATGTGTACACACCCATATGCATATGCTCTAGTGTCCTAATTAGGCCGATCCCTAAGGAATAATAGTGCCTGGTGTACCTATATGCATCCATTAGCATCCACTAGCAAACACTTGCAACCACTAGCATACATCATTCATAACATGTTCTATTAACATGTTTACATCAAATCCTACCATCCATAGGTTAAATCCTAAGTTCTACCCTTCTAAAGGATAATAAAGGAAAGAACCTATTCAAATCTAAAGATGGAAAAATGAATTCTAAAACATACTATCAAAAAGATGAGGATAGGAAGTACAAATCTTCTCTTCTGCTTCCCAAGTGGCGTCTGCAAACATCATCTTCCCATTGCACCTTCACCAGTGGAACCTCCTTATTCCTTAGTCGCTTGATGTCTCTTCCAACAATCTTCATGGGGATACATCGA
The DNA here is from genome assembly GCA_030737815.1 of Allium fistulosum. Classification (NCBI taxonomy): domain Eukaryota; kingdom Viridiplantae; phylum Streptophyta; class Magnoliopsida; order Asparagales; family Amaryllidaceae; genus Allium; species Allium fistulosum. The sequence goes on along the minus strand of CM060903.1, from coordinate 1,281,423,961 downwards.
ACAGAAGCTTCCCTTTCTACCTCCACCTCCTCCAACCGATTAGGCTCTACAACCTCCATAGAGTCATGTAAGCACTTTCGTAGGTGCGAAACATGGAAAATGTCTTGCACTCTTGCGAGCCTATCAGGTAGCCTTACTCGGTAAGCCATTTTCCCAACTCTCCCTGTGATAGGAAATGGTCCAACAAATCTAGGGGCTAACTTTCCATTTGATCCGTACCTTACTACCTTCCTAAGCAGGGATACTTTGATAAAAACTAAGTCTCCAACTTCAAACTCTAAGTTTCTCCTCCGCTTATCCGCATAAGACTTCTTCATGTCTTGAGCTGTCTACATTCTCCGCCGAATCAAATCCACCCTCTCAGATGTCTCTCTGACCATATCGGGCCTAAGTAATAACTTCTCCATAGACTCAACCCAACATGATGGGGACTTGCAAGGTCTCCCATATAAAGCCTCAAACGGTGCCATCCCTATGCTTACTTGATAACTATTATTGTAGGCAAACTCAACCAGTGGAAGATGCTCCTCCCAAGTACCTCCAAAGTCTAAAATGCACATCTGTAGCAAATCCTCAAACACCCTATTTACCCTCTCCGTTTGGCCATCTGTTTGGGGGTAATAGGCCGTACTCAACCTAACTTGCATCCCTAGCGCCTCCTGTAAGCTTCTCCAAAACTCACTAGTGAAAATGAGATCTTTATCGCTAATAACACTTGAAGGAACTCCATGTAGATGGATTATCTCTCGAATATACAAGGATGCCAAATATGAAGCCGTATGCTTAATCTTAACTGGGATGAAGTGGGCACTCTTGGTCAATCTATCAACAATCACCCAAATGCTAGTGTTTCCTTTCCTAAAACGGGGTAAACCATCAATGAAATCCATAGAAATACTAACACACTTCCACTCCAGCACATCTAAGGGCTGAAGTAATCCATCGGGCTTCTGCTGCTATGCTTTTACCCTTTGGCATATGAGACACTTAGCTACGAATTCCACCACGTCCTTCTTCATGCCACCCCAATAGAACATCCTCTTCATATCCCGATACATTTTGTCACCACATGGATGAATAGTTATACGGGAATGGTGCGCCTCCTCCAAAACTGCTCTCAACATGTCACTTGCACGTGGAACACAAAGCCTCCCATTTCTCTTATGCCACCCTCTGTTATCAATGGAATAGCATTGGAGATGTCTCGAGACCTCTCCTTGGCTAATCCTATCCATAACGTCCATGAGCTTCAAATCCTACTGTTGCCTTGAGCCAATCTGATCCATAAGGGTAGACCTCACCTCTAATGTCGCCAACAATCCGGGAGTAATGTCCGTAGAGTGCTTAAAATCAAAAGTAGAAATAAACTCCAAGCTCATCCACTCTGCGAACAAAGGACTAAGGGTTGCTTTCTTTCTACTCAATGCATCCGCAACCACATTACCCTTGCCAGGGGTATAAGCTATCTCAAAATCATACGAGGCTAAAAACTCCATCCACCTCTATTGCCTCAAGTTCAAGTCCTTCTGCGAGAATAGGTACTTCAAAGACTTATGGTCGGCAAAAAGCTCAAACCTCTCTCCAAGCAAATAGTGCCTCTAAAACTTGATTGCAAAAATTATGGCAGCCAACTCCAAATCGTGGGTAGGGTAGTTCTTCTCATGCGTCCTCAACTGCCTACTACCATAACACACTACCCTCCCTTCCTACATCAACACCTCTCCTAGACCCATCCCGTATGCCTCAGTGTAACAGTGAAATGCTTAGCTCCATCGGGTAAAACTAACACTGGTGCACTAGTAAGGGTTCTCTTAAGCTTCGTGAAAGAATCCTCATAATCCACGTCCCACACGAAAGCTTTATTCTTCTTAGTAAGGCGCGTGAGTGGTGCCGAAATCATGGCAAAGTCTCTAATGAACTTCCTATAGTAGCCAGCCCATCCCAGGAAGCTCCAAACCTCGATGACGTTCTTGGGGGCCTTCCAATCTTGCACTACAATAACCTTGGCGGGGTCAATAGCCAAACCTTCCTTCAAAACTACGTGCCCCAAGAACCGAACTTCGTCTCTCCAAAAATGACACTTCGAAAACTTAGCTCTCAAATGATGAATACGAAGTGTGCTAAGATCCTCTTCCAAATGAACAGCATGCTCCTCCATATTATTGGAAAATACCAATATGTCATCAATGAATACCACCACAAACTTATTTAGGACATTTCTAAAGATGTGGCTCATCAAATCAACGAAATAGGCAGGAGCATTGGTTAGCCCAAAAGGCATAACCAACCACTTGAAAAATCCATCTGGTGTCCTAAACGCGGTCTTATCTATACTGTCCTCCGCCACCCTAAGCTGATGGAATCCCGTGGCTAAATCAAGCTGAGAGAAAACCGAAGAGCCTACTAACTGGTCAAAAAGATCATCAATCCTAGGGAGTGGATACCGTTTCTTCTTGGTGAGCTTATTTAATTCTCTATAATACACGCAGAGTCGAAGAGAACAAACCGCCTTAGTGGTGAAGATGACTGGTGCTCCCTACTTCGATATGCTCACTCTTATGAATCCCTTCTCCAAAAGCTCACAAATCTGCTTTCTCAATTCTTTCCTCTCCCTAGGTGTCATGTGCCTCATAGGTAACACTACTGGCTTAGCATTCTCAGTCAAATAAATCCTGAAGTCGGTCTCTCTCTTAGGGGGTAGTCCCCTAACCTCCTTAAAGACGTCTGCAAAATCTCTGATGATAGGAACTGAATGCAACTTTGATGAAGATGAATCGAGGGAATAGAGAAAACCCAACATGATTGACCCTTGCGGGTCGCAAGATACTTCTAGAGTCCTACCACTGCAAGTCTCAAGTCTAATGACTCTCCTCTCGCAGTCTAAGATAGCTCCATATATGGATAGCCAATCAATCCTTAAGATCATCCCATACCCCGAGAATCCAAAAACATAGGCGTCGCAGTCAAATTTTACTCCTAGGATAAAGATTTTCAAACACTTACAAACCATAGATAATTGTGTCGATCCTCCTATGGAGTTTGAAACAATAATGAGGTCTATTACTAATGATATGTCCAAGTGCAAACAATCTACCAGAGAGCTAGAGATAAAAGAGTGTGATGCTCCAGAATCAAATAAAGTCCGAATGGGAAAATCAGATAAAGAAATCAAACCTTCAACTGTGACTTTCCTACCTCTATCTGGAATGCTACTGGAAGGTGCTATGTCTAACGCCTGAATCTGCGCAACTGGTGCACTCACTCCCTGACCAGCTCCCTGGGGACAACTCCTACTCATATGACTGGGCTGCCCGCAAGTATAACACTTACCCTTCATCTTCTCCTTCCTGCAATCCATGGCCATATGTCCAACCTTCCCACAACTATGGCACTTTATTCCTTTATTAATCTGCTTCCGGGGACCATCACCTTTCTTCTTCTTCTTATTCTTTTCCCACCACTTCTTCTTTGAACCTTCTAGCTTAACCTCCTCTTTAGACTCTTCCTCATTGACTGTATCCGACATAAGTGCCATCTCGACCAAAGACTCATAATTAGCTCCCATCGGTACATGAGTCTGCAATAATCCCTAAAGGGGTTGATTCAATCCCTTCGCAAAATTCATAGCTTTCTTATGCTGCGTGTTCACCAAATCCATACCAAACTGCGACAGCTTATTGAATTGCTTGATGTATTCCTTAACATACAAACTCCCTTGCTTCAAATTGATAAACCTCTCCAGCTGAACACTCTCTTCTGCCCAAGACAAAAACTTCCTATCGAATCACTCCCAGAATCCATCCTAAGTAATATTCCTTCCCTCCAACTCGATCACCTCCCACCAATAAGATGCCTTCTCCTTCAGCTGCCAAGCGGCTAGCTGAACTCGCTGCGGACCATCCAATCCCAAAAGACCAAAAATCCTCTCTATGTCCCTAAGCCATGCTCTCTCCTCCACAAAAGTTTCCTTGCCAGAAAAAGCCTTCCCGCCCAAACTCGCAAAATCTGTACAAAGCTTAGAGAAATTGATGGCGATAGGTGGATTGATGGGATTCCCACCTGCTGGTGCAGGATTGGGCACTGGCCCATGCACCTCTAGAGTCGTGGCTTGTAAGTACCTACGAAACCAGGCTGGGATAGGGATGCCCTCGGGAAGCTTCGGGGCATCAGCCATTCTATGAAAAGAAAGGGATAGTTTTGGAAAGAGTCAAAGGAAGATTGAACTAGACTTATGAGGGGATTTTTATGGAAATTCCTTTATACTTAAAATCATTTATAAAAAGTTCTTTTCTGAAAAATACTTTTAAAACGAGTTATTTTGAAAAATACTTTACTTTTTAAAGTAATTTTTTTGGAATCCTATAACCTTAGGCTCTGATACCAAGTGAAACACCCCCGCATCCCTTAATATACCCAAAAGGACACATTAAAAGGCATGGTGCGTTGTAGGTATAACTAAAGCTAATAGAGACTAAGATTCACAAGAAAAAAATAGATAAAAACACCGGAAACTTAGAATAATAACTTAATTAAAATAAAACTTCATAATTGCTTCATAAATAAGTCAAATACCAAATACCACATACATGTCTAAAAATCCGATATGTCTCGTGAAACAAAAACTCATAGTCTCAAAAATCAGAGTACATAATATCCCTCATAATAAGCCAGTACATAGAAAGAACAAAAGATGAAAATAAAAGAAATAAATAGTAGAAATCTCCTCTAAGAAGACTCCAAGCAACAACAATCTACTGGCTTCTCCCTTTATTGCCTATGGGGGAAAAGGGGAAAATAGAGGAGTGGGTCAGACAAAAAGTCTGGTGAATGATAGTAATTACTAGAGTCTTTAAGAAAGATAAAAGTAATAGACTCTACAACAGTTCTAGCATAAATAAGGATAACAAAGGAAATAGAAAGAAATAAACTGGAAATAAGTACGATTAAATATTGCTCAATTTATAAGATAGGTTAGCTTTGATTGCTTGCACTTGTCCTTGATTTTTGCTTTGATTAGGCAGAATTCCTAATCCTGTAATTAGGATGTAACCCTAATCCTACCCTTTTTGATCAGCCTGCTACTCCATAGACCTTACGGCGGACCAAACACTATATAACTCCCTACACATCACCCACTATGGATCCGGACGAAATATATAGCTCCCTACACGGAAGGCAATGGTGTCTACAAAAGACACCCATACTAAGCGCTTGGAACTCATAGAGACTTCTGAGCACCCGAATGGAAATCGCACGCATAACTGGCACCACGCCCTTGCTACCTTTTGCTCCACCTATTAGGTCTTCTTATTACCTCGAACTCCAGCATAAGCATGCCCCTCATCTCACTTTAGGCTAATGTGAGATCACTATGTGTCCGTAGAAACTATAGGGGAAATGCTGTTGGTACTGGCCCACCATCCAAACAATATCTAGTTGCGCCTCTTATTCAAATCACCCATGATTTGGACTTCTATTTGACCGATTACTACCATTCTTAGCATAAGCATGCCCTCGTCTCGCTTTAGGCTAATGTGAGACCACCATTTTGTCTAATAGGGAATGCTATTTGGCACAGGTCCTACTTTCATCTTTGCTTCTTAACTTAGATAAATTATTTAAATAATCCTTTATAATTTATCTCTACTATCTTTGCTTACTAATTTATCCTAAGTCTTAAAATAAGCCTCATTCTGTTCTATTTCTTATTCTAACTTATGTTATAATCGTGCTTATTACTTAACGCAAGGTCTAAGTGTGAAAATAAGCCTCTTTCATCTTTTACTCTTTTTAGTTATAATTCTAAGTTATAACTAGGCCAATCTTTTTAATTCAGTCCAATTAACGTTATAATTAGGCGTAATTTTAGTCCAACTCCATTTATATTACAGTCTTTGAAATTTACATCTTATATTCCATTATTTCAGTTTTCTTACAATTTAATCCATACTCATGTTAATCCTATTCTAATCCATACACAAAGATGAAGGAGGAATAAAAGAAAACTGAAAATAGAAGAAAATCCAAAGCGTAGAAAGAAGATGTAAGTAACGTATAAATAACAATAAATAAACTAAAATACTGTAAATAAACTGTAAATAAATGGAAAAGCTATAATTAACAGAAATAAACTAAAATTACTAAAAAGAATAGTTGAAAGGAAATAGACTGAAAAATAATTCTAAAAACTATAAATAAACTACTGAAAAGGCTATTCCAAAAATCGTAGTAAAACTACAACTATTGAAATCCCTATTATTTTAAATTACTTAAAGAAATCTAAAATAATTACAATCACTCACCTCCGGTCCTAAACTCTTCATTTGGTCTTCCCGGATCCACTTGGAGTTGTAAAATAATTTAATTTATAATGATTTTCTCCTTTGGAAAAATTATTCCGTTTTGGGTCCTTCCTAGAAAGGTGAACTCAATTGGAGAAAACCTAGAATGAGAAAAAGTGTTAGGTCTAAGGGCCTATTTATAGGGGTAGATGTGGATCTCGGACCATTCGATTTGGAGATTGAATAGGATGCATCCACATCACAGGCTGAATAGGAGCCATCAGATGCAAAAATAGATGGACCGAATTGGTCAGAAGAATGCAAAACATTTCTATTTGAGGCTCTGGAACGTTCGAACGAAGGAACGTTCATTCATTCGTAAATAGCTGAGGTGGGTCGACCGGGCAGTCGAACGCCTGGTGCCCTGGTCGATCGGCCGGTCGACCTGCATATATATATATATATATATATATATATATATATATATATATATATATATATATATTCTTCGTTTTCTGCTTATTTTGTTTATTTTATAACTTGGTCATATTAGCTCAGATTTTGACGTTATATATATGGAAATTGACCAGAAAATTACCATGGACACAATGGTGTAACTCCCGTGGCTTAATTCCGATAATTTCACAAAGTTATTTTATTATCTAATTAATTAACAAATTAATTATTATGGATTAAATTTTGGGTTGTTACAGGTTGTGTCCACTTTTGGCAAAGTGATGAGAAAAACACGTGGTAGGTCATCTTCTCGATCATCGGCTTCTCCTTCACCTACACCGCCTTCTCAATCATAAGCACCAATCTATCATGCTCATACCTATCATGAAGGAACTTCTCAAGATAAAGGCAAAAATATTGAGCAAGACCAACCGATTGAAGAGGAAGAAGATAGCGACGATATGTGTTTGTCTGATCCTAACCAACCTCACCACCAACATTATATGGCTTTCCAAGGACTTTCAATACAAGAAAATGAATAATATAATGACCAAAATCAATGGCCAACCGAATACCAACAAGATCCATCCACTTACTGGGAATATTATGAAAACTATGGCAGACTGTCCTATTCATCAAACCGGTATCATTAGCTTCTATCATTTCCTCTCTTTTCCATTGAACTATGCTATTCAAATTTGATGTATTATTGTATACTTATTTTTGTTATGTCTATTCTTGAACTCGTGTTTGTTATCATTAAATTATCTTATGTTATGTTTGTGTTTGACATGTTTATATGTTGTTTATATAACTATTTTATGTTGTGTATAATTTTTTTTATTATGTTTTGATAATGACAAAGAGGGAGAAATATATGCATATACATAGGGAGAGATAAAATTAAGGGGGAGTAATTTTCATCATTACTAACCATTGTATAGTGGTCATCATAAAAAAAGGGGGAGAATGTTAGAACTCCACTCTATGGTTTCAATGAAAACAAGTATACAATCACATATATAATATATCTTATCAATTTACAAGCATACACTACAAGAGAATGCTATGCTCAAAGATATCGTGAATCGAAGACGAAAAAAGATTTATGGACCATACTAAGGTCATACTAATGTGTTAATAGTCTTAGATAAACAATGTAAAATCTCCTTAAGTTAACATACACATACAAATCCAAATATACAAAGATTTGCTTCAAAACAAATTTCATTCCTGGAATGGCCAGCAACAGACCTGTAATACCCCAAGATTTTGAGGAGAATCCTTTTAAATAAATGATTAAAATTCTGGGGGAAAAATCAGAATTATTATATAGGTGGGATTTTCAGTGGTGCAAGGTTATGTGCATGTGTGCACGTGCACACTAGTTATGGCACTAAGAGAAAATCCAGAATTCCTGAATAATAAAACAAAGAAGGAAAACATTTAGATAAAATGTTTTAAATAAAGGAAATATAGGCCTAGACATGAATGTTAAAATTCCTGAGGATATGTATATATATATATATATATATATATATCTATATATATATATGCATATGTATGACTTGTCTGGAAATTAAGACAGAAGAGAACATTGATTTATAATGAATAAGTGAAATTTTAATTGAATAATAGGAGTATAGAAATGCATATAAGAATGCACATGTTTTCTGCAAATAAAAGAAGGTTAAAGTTAAACTAACACCCATAGTTGTATAAATGTATATATATATATATACAGATATTATTTGAACAGAAAATTAATAAAGGAAAAATAAGAAAAAGAAGCACTAAAATAGTAAGAACCAAAGTGCAAGAAAGCAAATGTATAAAGGCAGAAAATAGAAAGTCACACTATTATCATGTTTGAGGTAAGTATAATAAAAATACTTAAAGAAATCACCTTCTGAAAAGGAAAGAAAATGGGCACAACTTAGCCTTGTTTTAAAATAGTGGCCGGGACATTAAGGGTTAGGAGGGAGAGAATATGCAATGCCAAATGCATGATTCTGGTTTGGGCTAAAATAGGGATTTTTCATCACCCAAAACCCTAGGTAGAACCCCTATATAAGTCAAGAGCCTAACCAGAAAACTTCTCTCTCACTGAATTCATTAACCTAAGGAAGAAGAGGAAGAAAAAGCTATAGATTGGAGGGGTTTTCTGGATTAAGCTTGTGTAAGCATTTAGGTGAGTATCCTCACTCATATACATGGCATTAAGACCTGAGATTAGGCAGCCAAGCTTTTATTTGCTATATTTTGCATGTTTTGATTTACAAACCATGTTGACTACTGATGGTTTCATGAATGTTTGATGAGATATGATCTGCTATGATGGATGTATAACTTTGTTGTTCTATTTTCATCTCTGTATGTTATACCAAAACCTTAAAGAACATGTAAGAGAGTATTTGTAACTAGTCTGAATCATGGCTTAAGACAAAGAATGAAAAAAAAACTATGAGCTGCATATACAATGGTATAGTGCTAAGGCTTGAAATAATTGGTTAAGGGTGCAATGGAGTCTTTCTCTATAAGTGCTGAGCCCTAAACCAAACAGAAAATTTACAAGCCTAAAAATTATGTTTAAACAAGGTTAAAAATCTGGCTAAACATAGTTGCTTGCAAAATCAAAATAAACCCAATAGAGCCATGTATTTATTCTCAGTTGCAAACATTCTGATATATGTTTGAATAGGGTGTTTATATGATAAATATTGTGAGATGGAATGACTGGGGTGCTATACCTCTAGAAAGTAACCTTTAACTTGCTTGCAATATTATGTCTGCAAGGTAACTAGTATGTTTCATGTGTACAGGTGGTCTGTACACCTAGCTATCATTGATAGAATGAACATAAGTACACTTAGTAATATAACTAAGGATTTTGTGCCAAGAAGGCTGCTGGAATGCTTGTCCTATTTGAAGTAGACAAGTTGGCACATGGCTTGTTTAAGTCCTGAGATCTTTGTGCCATGATGTTAATTAGTTCATGGCAATGTGTCCCTTTGATTCCTTATAGCAGATGAGGCCAGGAATTTATAAGAAGAAGAAAAGGCAACCTTAGTAGTTCCAAATAAAAGTTGTTTTAATGCATATGTTTGCTCTTGTGTATTGTATATGATAATACCTGTCAAGTTATGCAAGGTATATTTATGCTGTATCCTTAGCTTAATATCATGGATATGTTAGAAATGCTCACACCAGATCATAGATCTGACCCTTATTGCTCATGGCACATGGGGGTGTCTCATTCATAATGGGGCAGCCACTAATGCTTTTGCAGGTTGTGATGGAGCTAAGTAAGCAAGATTAAAAAGATATGGAATAGAGGATGCTAAGATAATTAGAAATAAGAGCTAGAATGTGTTAATTCATGCATATATTTCCTGATTGATATGGTTATCTAAATGTATTAAGTAGGAAGAACTTGTAAGAAATATGTGTTATGTTGTTTCTGGTTATTTCTGGTTTGGTATATTGATGTTAAACTGATTTGAAAATCTATTTGCTAAAGTTGTTTTTGATTTAGAGGAAAAACCTGGATTTTATAAGCATAATCATTTTATGATGGTTTCAGTTCATCCTAAGTCCTTTCAAAAGATAGATATATAGGAAATTATATTGGGAAAATCCAGAAAGAATTATAACTGTTATATTTTCAAGTCATGATATTGATATATGTCCAAATGCAAGTAAAAGTGTATATACTCTGAATATGCATTTTTAATAAAGAATTATGGTTAGGAAGGATGATATAAATCGGATCACAAGGTGTCTGATTCATATATATATATATAAACATGCTTTTGAAAAGAAGGAGTATCAATGGTTTAAGTAGATTCTGGTTTGTAAAATGCAAATAAAGGAATGGTCAGATTAACCACATGGTTAGACCATAGGTCAGGCCAATTGTTCACTTCAAATCAATGAAGCAAGGGATCATTTGAACCCAATTTTCTAGAAAATGAGCAAGGATATTGACATGTACATGTATATCTGTGTACATGTTGATATCTGGGCAAAAATATAGATATAAATTCCTAGAACAGTTGTAGGAATGGGTTTCAAAAATAATAAAGCAAGAAATATTGTTTTGTATGTTAGATTATAGGCAAAAATTGAGTATATATATGTGCAGATATAGGTAGATATCAGATTTCAAACCATACAGGAGAAAAATAAAAAGAAAAACAAAAATTGGGTTTGAACCGACCAGCATAGCACTCGAACTCGTGACCTCTCATGTATAAGTTAGGCGCGTTTCCATTACGCCTAGATGTTGCTTGTGTTCACTTATGATCCACTTTCTTTTAGCCTGAGTTTGATACTATACAGACTTTAACACAATCATCCATATTAAAAGCTTGCTTCCCACTGATTATTACTTGATCTTTTCTTAATTAGAATAACAGACTAAGGTACACGTTTCCAGTGGATCCTATGGTCAAAAATCAGGATACAATAATTAATCTTTTATCAGGGAATTATCACATTTTAATAGATTTAAAAGGATTTCTACTTATATATTATCATGCTCTGATTCTAGTAGAATATAACATAGATATCTTCATATACGTATGTTAGGAATGATTTAGGTTTAAAACAATATTTTTATATTGTGAAAGATCCTGGATAATATGAGAATAGGGAAGGATGACCCTAGGTAGTCTTAGCTAAGTAGAAAAAAAAAACTAAACTAATTTTTGGTTAAGAATTAGGGTCATTACATTTGGTATCAGAGCTATGTTTTAATTAACATAGCAAAATATTTGTATGCTTATGTTTATACTAGGTTTGTTTGTGATATATTTGACTGTTTATAAGTATTCCCTGAATGTGTGTGTGTGCAGGTGACATGCACAATGATTAAATAGGAAAGATACAACCAATTTAAAATTAAAGTAAAGTATTATAAACTAATATAATGAAATACATATACTTTTAGAAATATGGTAGGAAGAGGGTCTCATCATCAAGGAGGATCTAGCACACCACAAATGCTTGACATGCAGGAATTTGTGAGAGTTTTGAGAGATGGAATTGGGCACAGACCTGAGAACCCATATGAGGAGCTCTCCAAGTTAGTGAAGACTTATACCAATTTGGGAGGCAAGAGCTTTGAAGGAACTGAAAGTGTAATGGAGATTCAAGCATGGCTGAGGACATTAGAGAGGATCTTCACTGATATGCAACTAGATGACCAAAGGAAGAGGCAAGTGGCCTCAAGGCAATTAAAAGGTGCAGCTTTGAGTTGGTGGGAGGTGATCATAGCTGGCCGGAATGAAAATGATATTACTTGGAATCAATTTAAGGAGATGTTAGAGGCAAGGTTTGTTCCAGCCTCAGCAAAAACCACTTTACTTGAGGAATTCATCAAACTTAGACAGGGGACTATGAATGTCACAGAATACACCCAGAAGTTTGAGGGATTGTCAACCTATGGGGCAATGTTAGTGGCTGATGAAGCATCCAAAAATGATAGATACATCAAGGGATTGAACCTAGGGCTTAGCAGGGCTATATTACCTTATGCCGACAGAACTTTTGATCAAGTGATAGATTTGGCTCTGAAGATTGAGCAGCATGACAAGGAAAGAGATAAGTTTAGGAGCTTCAAAAACAATAGCAACAAGAAGAACAAAGGGAAGTACCATCCTTATGATAAGAAGAAAGGAGAGGCAGATGGTAAGAAGGCAGTAGATGCAAAGCCCAATGAAGCCAAAAGAAAAATAGTTTGTAACCACTGTGGGAAAGAAGGCCATATTAAGCCAAGATGCCCAGAGCTTAAAGGGGGAGCTTTCAAATGCTTTCTATGTGGGAAGGAAGGGCATATGAAAAGAAATTGCCCAGAATACAAGCAACAAGGGAAAGTGGCAAACCTGGAAGGTAGGGGCAAGGCCATAATTGAGGCTAATGCTGAAAATCATGGTCAAGTGGAAGGTACACTATTTATTTGTACCATACCTTTAGCTGTAATATATGATACCGGGGCAACCCACTCACTCATTTCCCATGAAATAGTTAAAAGGTTGAAAATGAACTGCAATTTGGCTGAAATACCTCTGTTAATACAAAGCCCTTTAGGAAGTTCTAGTGTATTAGATATGATTTGTGTGGATGTGAATTTGAACATAGGGGGAAACACATTTGTTTCCAATTTATATGTTCTAAATTTCCCAAATATAGGAGTTATATTAGGGGCAGATTGGCTAAGACAATTCAAAGCCATAATTGACCTAGATGCATCCACCATTTCACTACAAAATTCTAAAGGCCAAAGGGTTACAATTCTGTGTGAACCTATCAAAGAAAACAGGCTAAATTATTTAATTGAATTAGAAAATAATCCTAAGGAAATAGCTATTAATGAAATCCCCATAGTTAAAGAATACTTGGATGTATTTGGGGAGGTAAAAGGTGTCTCACACCATAGACCTGTTGAATTCCAGATTAACCTTATGCCTAGGGCTAGCCCAATTATCAAAAAGCCTACAAGGATGGGGCCAAGTGAATTAAAGGAGCTAAAGAACCAGCTGGAAGAATTAGAAGCCAAGGGGTTTATAAGGCCAAGTAATTCATGCTGGGGTGCTCCTGTAGTATTTGTTAAAAAGCATGATGGTACCTTAAGAATGTGTATAGATTATAGAGAATTAAACAAAGTAACCATCAAAAACAAATACCCATTACCCAGGATAGATGATCTCTTTGATCAACTCAGTGGAGCTAAAGTGTTTTCTAGGCTAGACTTGGCATCTGGGTTTCATCAGATGAAGGTTGAGGATTCAAGTGTTAAATATACAGCATTTAACACAAGATATGGTTTGTATGAGTTTCTGGTTATGCCATTTGGGCTAACAAATGCCCCTTCTTACTTTGTAGACCTAATGAATAGGATATTCAGAGATTACTTAGACAAGTTTGTTTTGATTTTTATAGATGACATTCTAATCTATTCTAAAACAATAGAGGAACATGAGAACCACTTACATTTGGTCTTATCTAGATTAAGAGAAAAAGATTTGAAAGCAAAGTTCTCTAAGTGTGTGTTCTAGCAAGAAGAAGTACATTTTCTTGGACATGTTGTCTCTACTAGAGGGATTTCTGTAAACCCCAATAAGATAGTAGCAATCCAAGCATGGAAGAAGCCTAACAATGTTAGTGAAGTTAGGTCATTCATGGGGATGGCAGGATACTATAGGAGGTTTATACAAGGATTTTCTAAAATAGCAATGCCACTCACTAACCTGACTAGGAAGAACCAAAAGTTTATATGGACTGATAAGTGTGAACAAGCTTTCACCCAGATCAAGGAGGCTTTGGTAAAATCACCAGTGTTGAGAGTACCAGAAGGCAATGAGGGATTAGTTGTTTATACAGATGCATGTGGGTCAGGGCTAGGGGCTGTGTTGATGCAGCAAGATCAGGTCATAGCCTATGCATCTAGACAACTAAAACCCCATGAAACTAGATATGCAACTCATGATCTTGAGTTGGCAGCAGTAGTATATGCCTTGAAGCTCTGGAGGCATTACTTATTAGGTGCAAAGTTCATTTTATACACTGATCACAAGGCCTTAAAGTATCTCTTTTCACAAAAAGATTTGAATATGAGACAACACAAATGGGTTGAATTTCTTGCTGCTTATGACTTAGATATACTTTATACACCAGGCAAGGCTAATAAAGTGGCAGATGCATTGAGTAGGCAGCATGCAAAAGTGGCCATGTTGATGATGGAGGAGTTTAGAGACTTGACCATGCTCACTGATTTGGATATAGATGAGAGCAGTGGGATAAGTATGGAGATAGTTGAGGAAGAAAGGAGTAAAGGAAGGTTAAGTTTAATTACTTTACAATCAAATTTGGTCTTGAAGGTCGCAAAGATGCAAGAAGAAGATCAAGACTTAGCAGAAAAGAGGTCTCTCCTATTAAAGAAGGAGGAAGTGAAGGATTATCACATTGATGGAAAAGGATACCTAAGGTACAAGGGTAGGATATGTGTCCCAAACATCATAGAATTGAAAGAAGAAATCCTTAATGAGTACCATAGGAGCAAATATTCCAAACATCCAGGCAGCACCAAGATGTACCAAAACTTAAAAAGGGACTATTGGTGGAAGGGAATGAAGTCTAATGTAGCTAGACATGTTGCTAAGTGCATGGTTTGTCAACAAATAAAAGCTGAGACCCAAAGACCTTCAGGGTTGTTGCAGCCACTTAGCATACCACAGTGGAAGTGGGAAGACATATCTATGGATTTTATAGATGGTCTTCCTAGATCCAAGAAGGGAAATACAAGTATTTGGGTAATTGTAGATAGGCTGACTAAAGTAGCCCACTTCATACCAGTAAAAGCAGACAGAAATGCACCTAGGCTAGCCCAAACTTTTATGAGATAAGTGGTAAAGTTGCATGGTGTTCCTAAAACTATAGTGAGTGATAGGGATACAATCTTCACTTCAAGATTCTGGAAGAGCTTCCAAGAAGCTATGGGGAGTGAATTGTGCCTAAGCACTGCTTACCACCCCCAATCAGATGGGCAAACAGAAGTGGTAAACAAGATTTTAGAGGATTTGCTTAGAGCATGTGTGTTAGACTTTGGAGGAAATTGGGAGGACCATCTCCATTTGGCTGAGTTCACATACAATAATAGCCACCAAAGCACAATTGGAATGGCACCCTTTGAAGCCCTATATGGAAAGCCATGTTTATCACCTATATGTTGGGCTGAGGCAGGAGAGAAAGCTATCCTAGGGCCAGAATATGTCAAGGACATCACAGAGAAAATAGGACTGGTGAGAAAGAGGATGGCAGCAGCCCAAGATAGGCAAAAGAAATATGCTGATGCAAAGAGGAAGTCAGTGGAATTCAAAATAGGTGATTATGTCTTCATTAAGGTTTCACCAATGAAGAAAGTCTTGAGATTTGGCAAGCAAGGGAAACTCAGACCCAGATATGTTGGACCATACAAGATTTTGGAAAGGATAGGCTCACTAGCCTATAGGCTGGAGCTTCCAGAGGAGATGAGTGCAATGCACAGTGTGTTTCATGTGTCACAACTAAGGAGATGGGTACATGACAAGGAGGAAATCTTAGAAAAGCCTACTGAAGTTCAGATTAATCCAGATCTAATCTATGAGAAAGAGCCAGTGGGAATTGTGGCAAGGGAAGAAAAGAAATTAAGAAACAAGACATTGAAGCTTGTAAAGATTCAATGGAGTATAGATCCTAGTGATTGTACTTGGGAGCTAGAGGATAAAATCAGGATGGATTACCCTAGGCTCTTTGCAAATTTAAAAGGTAAATTCTTAGATTACTAAGAAAGTTTAATATGTATGATAGACAGTGACTATTTGATTTGCTCATGCATATGCTGAATATTTTTTTTTTCCTAAGGAATTAGAAGTACTCAAAGATTATGTTGCAAATTGTGAGGACACAATTCCTAAAAGAAGGGGTGATTGTAATACCCCAAGATTTTGAGGAGAATCCTTTTAAATAAATGATTAAAATTCTGGGGGAAAAATCAGAATTATTATATAGGTGGGATTTTCAGTGGTGCAAGGTTATGTGCATGTGTGCACGTGCACACTAGTTATGGCACTAAGAGAAAATCCAGAATTCCTGAATAATAAAACAAAGAAGGAAAACATTTAGATAAAATGTTTTAAATAAAGGAAATATAGGCCTAGACATGAATGTTAAAATTCCTGAGGATATGTATATATATATATATCTATATATATATATATATGTATATGTATGACTTGTCTGGAAATTAAGACAGAAGAGAACATTGATTTATAATGAATAAGTGAAATTTTAATTGAATAATAGGAGTATAGAAATGCATATAAGAATGCACATGTTTTCTGCAAATAAAAGAAGGTTAAAGTTAAACTAACACCCATAGTTGTATAAATGTATATATATATATACAGATATTATTTGAACAGAAAATTAATAAAGGAAAAATAAGAAAAAGAAGCACTAAAATAGTAAGAACCAAAGTGCAAGAAAGCAAATGTATAAAGGCAGAAAATAGAAAGTCACACTATTATCATGTTTGAGGTAAGTATAATAAAAATACTTAAAGAAATCACCTTCTGAAAAGGAAAGAAAATGGGCACAACTTAGCCTTGTTTTAAAATAGTGGCCGGGACATTAAGGGTTAGGAGGGAGAGAATATGCAATGCCAAATGCATGATTCTGGTTTGGGCTAAAATAGGGATTTTGCATCACCCAAAACCCTAGGTAGAACCCCTATATAAGTCAAGAGCCTAACCAGAAAACTTCTCTCTCACTGAATTCATTAACCTAAGGAAGAAGAGGAAGAAAAAGCTATAGATTGGAGGGGTTTTCTGGATTAAGCTTGTGTAAGCATTTAGGTGAGTATCCTCACTCATATACATGGCATTAAGACCTGAGATTAGGCAGCCAAGCTTTTATTTGCTATATTTTGCATGTTTTGATTTACAAACCATGTTGACTATTGATGGTTTCATGAATGTTTGATGAGATATGATCTGCTATGATGGATGTATAACTTTGTTGTTCTATTTTCATCTCTGTATGTTATACCAAAACCTTAAAGAACATGTAAGAGAGTATTTGTAACTAGTCTGAATCATGGCTTAAGACAAAGAATGAAAAAAAAACTATGAGCTGCATATACAATGGTATAGTGCTGAGGCTTGAAATAATTGGTTAAGGGTGCAATGGAGTCTTTCTCTATAAGTGCTGAGCCCTAAACCAAACAGAAAATTTACAAGCATAAAAATTATGTTTAAACAAGGTTAAAAATCTGGCTAAACATAGTTGCTTGCAAAATCAAAATAAACCCAATAGAGCCATGTATTTATTCTCAGTTGCAAACATTCTGATATATGTTTGAATAGGGTGTTTATATGCTAAATAATGTGAGATGGAATGACTGGGGTGCTATACCTCTAGAAAGTAACCTTTAACTTGCTTGCAATATTATGTCTGCAAGGTAACTAGTATGTTTCATGTGTACAGGTGGTCTGTACACCTAGCTATCATTGATAGAATGAACATAAGTACACTTAGTAATATAACTAAGGATTTTGTGCCAAGAAGGCTGCTGGAATGCTTGTCCTATTTGAAGTAGACAAGTTGGCACATGGCTTGTTTAAGTCCTGAGATCTTTGTGCCATGATGTTAATTAGTTCATGGCAATGTGTCCCTTTGATTCCTTATAGCAGATGAGGCCAGGAATTTATAAGAAGAAGAAAAGGCAACCTTAGTAGTTCCAGATAAAAGTTGTTTTAATGCATATGTTTGCTCTTGTGTATTGTATATGATAATACCTGTCAAGTTATGCAAGGTATATTTATGCTGTATCCTTAGCTTAATATCATGGATATGTTAGAAATGCTCACACCAGATCATAGATCTGACCCTTATTGCTCATGGCACATGGGGGTGTCTCATTCATAATGGGGCAGCCACTAATGCTTTTGCAGGTTGTGATGGAGCTAAGTAAGCAAGATTAAAAAGATATGGAATAGAGGATGCTAAGATAATTAGAAATAAGAGCTAGAATGTGTTAATTCATGCATGTAATTCCTGATTGATATAGTTATCTAAATGTATTAAGTAGGAAGAACTTGTAAGAAATATGTGTTATGTTGTTTCTGGTTATTTCTGGTTTGGTATATTGATGTTAAACTGATTTGAAAATCTATTTGCTAAAGTTGTTTTTGATTTAGAGGAAAAACCTGGATTTTATAAGCATAATCATTTTATGATGGTTTCAGTTCATCCTAAGTCCTTTCAAAAGATAGATATATAGGAAATTATATTGGGAAAATCCAGAAAGAATTATAACTGTTATATTTTCAAGTCATGATATTGATATATGTCCAAATGCAAGTAAAAGTGTATATACTCTGAATATGCATTTTTAATAATGAATTATGGTTAGGAAGGATGATATAAATCGGATCACAAGGTGTCTGATTCATATATATATATATATATATATATATATATATATATATAAACATGCTTTTGAAAAGAAGGAGTATCAATGGTTTAAGTAGATTCTGGTTTGTAAAATGCAAATAAAGGAATGGTCAGATTAACCACATGGTTAGACCATAGGTCAGGCCAATTGTTCACTTCAAATCAATGAAGCAAGGGATCATTTGAACCCAGTTTTCTGGAAAATGAGCAAGGATATTGACATGTACATGTATATCTGTGTACATGTTGATATCTGGGCAAAAATATAGATATAAATTCCTAGAACAGTTGTAGGAATGGGTTTCAAAAATAATAAAGCAAGAAATATTGTTTTGTATGTTAGATTATAGGCAAAAATTGAGTATATATATGTGCAGATATAGGTAGATATCAGATTTCAAACCATACAGGAGAAAAATAAAAAGAAAAACAAAAATTGGGTTTGAACCGACCAGCATAGCACTCAAACTCGTGACCTCTCATGTATAAGTTAGGCGCGTTTCCATTACGCCTAGATGTTGCTTGTGTTCACTTATGATCCACTTTCTTTTAGCCTGAGTTTGATACTATACAGACTTTAACACAATCATCCATATTAAAAGCTTGCTTCCCACTGATTATTACTTGATCTTTTCTTAATTAGAATAACAGACTAAGGTACACGTTTCCAGTGGATCCTATGGTCAAAAATCAGGATACAATAATTAATCTTTTATCAGGGAATTATCACATTTTAATAGATTTAAAAGGATTTCTACTTATATATTATCATGCTCTGATTCTAGTAGAATATAACATAGATATCTTCATATATGTATGTTAGGAATGATTTAGGTTTAAAATAATATTTTTATATTGTGAAAGATCCTGGATAATATGAGAATAGGGAAGGATGACCCTAGGTAGTCTTAGCTAAGTAGAAAAAAAAAACTAAACTAATTTTTGGTTAAGAATTAGGGTCATTACAAGACCTCTATGAGAAACCAATAGACGTCTGTGACAAGGCTCAGGATTTTTATTCCTGAAGCCACAAACATCTGCCACATGGCTTGGGATTATTATTCCCAAAGCCATAGATGTCTATCATTTTTCAACAAATGTTTGTCATCTGGGCAACTACAATACCATGAACGATGCTTTTGAACATATTAAAAGAAATCCTCTCTTCCTCAAAAGTTGCAGCCATTGGATCAAAAGATTTTATCTAGCAGTAACAATTCTTAATTTACATCTCGTTGATTGTAACGACCCTAATTTTGACTAACATTGTTTAGGACATTTAATTAGATATATTAAATGAAATAATATAAATGGTTAAGAGATTGAGATTTGTATAATTATAAGTTAGTCCTGCCTAATTAATCTAAAGTTAAAGAGAATTAAAATGATGTAAGTAAAAGTAATAAGATAAGGGCAAAATAGGAATAAGTTATATTCTTATACCCTAAACCCTTATCCCATTCTCATTTCCAACATTCATACACAAAACTAAACATAGAGTTTGGCCAGCCACCATTAAAAGAAAACAAGAGGAAGATAAGCAAGAAAGCAAGTAGAAAGCTTAAGCGAATTAATCAAGAGCAAATCTCAACCTCCTTAACAACAAGCTAAGGTGAATAATATATTACATCTCATTTTGATTACTTTTGGTTTCTAGATGAGATCTGAATTTATTTTGCAAATAAAATGCAATGTTTTGATTGTTTAAATGAATATATATGTATTTTTATATATATGCTTGTTGATGATTTATGTTGTTTTATATAGATTTTATGATAAGTTTTGATTTGAAAAACCTATTAAATGACATACAAATGGCTTGCGTTTTTGATAAGGTTAGAAACATTATTTTAGAGATGGGTTTCAAGTTTCATAATTTTCTAAGTTGTTGTGGATTTATTATAAATTTTCTAGTAAAGAAAATAGTTAAGTTGGGTTTAATTTGTTTTCGGCTATTATATGTTAGCTTTGGGTCAGAAATTTAAATATGTTAGAAAACATATTAAAAGTGATTTATGGGAATTTTTGGAGAATTTTCCTAAGTATTTTATTAAAGATACAAAATTATTTAAAGTATGGGATCTAAATGTTTTATATGTTTATAAAAGGAGAAGGGGCAATTTGTTAAATGTTTGAAATTTGTTAATTACTGAATTCGGCAGCACTTTTAGAAAAAGGTTTCGTAAAAGAATTGGCAACCAATTATATGTTGAAAAATAAGGTAAGTTAGTTAGAAAGTTATTACTTTAAAAGGTTAAACATCGGTTTTGTAAAGGATTACTACTTCACCACTTATAGCAGCCATCTTTCGACACCATACATCTGCCTCCTTCCAAGTCGAAACCAATACCCATGGTATCAATGCCTTGGTACGTAGTGAATTGGAGAAAGGCGGAAGGTATAGAGTCAAAACTTGCTTTCAAAGGAGTAGAAGTAGCCTTTATAAACTTGGAACTATTTTGATTATAAATAAGGCTTTCGAAGGGGTTGGAGCTTTCACCTTAACCCACTTGCTTCTGTTTATATAAAGAAAGGGCTTTTAAATGGGTTGCCGCCTTTCGTTTTTAAAACAAGCTTTCGTAGGGTTCGAAACCCCTGCTGCCAAATTCAACCTTTCTAAACAATGCTTTTGAAAGGGTGCTTTTGACTTTAAACTTTGAAGCCGCTTCTCCATGATTTCAAATGGGTTGGTTTTGAAACCATCCACTTTCTTTTACTTAGGAATAATGCTTTCGAAAGCAATGCTTTCAGCCCAGCTCTTTTAAGACCCTTAGATATATTAAAAGTTAAACCCAAAGGTTTCGAAAGGAATGGTTTTAAATGGTTTCGAAGCTATGCTCCACAAACTTTTACTTGAACCCAGTGCTTTCGAAAGGATTGCTTTAAGTAAAGGACTTTAATGATTTTGAAAGATATACAATGAAGGTTTCGAAGGGGAGATTCCCCAATGTTTTCGAAAGGTTTACTTTTAGAATTTGAATGAAAGGTTTCTAATGCTTTCGAAATGCACATTTGAAGTGTTTTGAAAAGAGGATGTCTAAGGTTTTATAAAGCTTTCAAAGAGACACTTTCAATTATTTCGAAAGGTCTATTTTTAAAGGTTTCAAAAGGTATGTTTTGACCTTTCGGCCTAATGTTTCAAGGTAAAGTAGTTAACCTATTTTGAAAGGGGTACTTTTAATGAATTCGAAAGGGACTGTATAAAGTTTTTAAACAAAGGTTTCGAATATGATATCTTGAATTTAAAACCTAATGTTTTCTATATTAAAGAAGGGCTTTAACTTGTTTTAAAAGGATAGATAATCCTACCGATTTAGGTTTTCATCAACATTGTTTCGTATGAAGCATATATCATGGCAAAAAGATTTGAGTAAAGCAAAAAGCATATTTTCCTTGTTTAAGTATGATTTAAAAGGTTAATTCAATTTGAAAAAAATGTTTTCAAGGAAAATTTGATGGAGTAGTTAAGCCTAAGTAAATGACTCAGATATTAGAATACCAAATGGGATTGGTATAGGGTTGCACCCTATACTTTAGCTATTAGTCCCTAGCTAATATAGGTCCAAAATTCCAGTGTTTAGGGCATTGTCACAGGTAAGACTAAAATGATGTTACATACATAAAGGAATACACAAAGAAGGATAAGTTATTGGTGAGCCCGCAAAACCATTAGGATCGTTTGATCCTAGGGGAAGTAAGTTAAGGATAGACTGTCCAAAAGTGTGTCTAACAGAAGTTAGATTATTTGTTTTTTATGGTACACCCGATCGGCCAGTAGTTAGTAGTTGGCCAAACAAAACTACATTGTTCGAACAGATAGTCCATTAATTACCTGATTTATATGCATATATGATACTGCTATTATTGCTTTAATCAGTTTGATTGCAGGATTCTGATTTGCATAAAGATATGTTTTTAAGGGGATATTAGTGTGGGGAAATCTGTTCCGCGGCGTGTTCTCACTTAATATCAGTAAACCGAGATGTAATAGTATTATTCACACCAGGCTTTATGTCTGACTCAAAGTTTATGTTTTCCCCTTAAACTCTCGGGTGCTCAAAATTAGTTTGATTAGATTGAGAGTAAGGGTTTTTTCAGGTTTAGTAGGTTGGACAAATAAGCTTCCGAAGACGTGCAGTTGGCAAAGTTAGCTATATAGGAGTAATTAGTTTTATTTTTGTTGTGATGTATTTAAAATTGATATGTCTATTTAGTACTCTGATCATCTAAGGGGTCATCTTCATATGTCGCTCTTGGTGTAATTTGTAATAATTATATTTGATCAAAACCTGGGAAACATTTTGGGATTATGTATATGAATATGAAATATTGACTTGAAATGTAGTCAGAAAAGTTGTTCTAAACCTGTGTTGATTTTTATTTCATATTTATGTGCTTCTGATATTATGGATACCAATAACATTACCGTATTTTGTCACTGAAAGTTAATACAATAGATGACTGCAGCATTTATAGTGCTTAGCTTCGGGCCTCAAGATATGGGATGTTACAACTTGGTATCAGAGCACAAGTTGATGAAAAATTTAAAAGAAATTTCGAAATTAAAATGATTTTGAAAACATAATCCTAAGGAATTAGAGAAAAGATTGGGGTATGGGATAACGCTATAGTAACGTACTTGTATTTACTATATATAAGTATACGCTTTATCTCTATTCTCCCATCTCTCTTAGGCTATCCTTCTATATCTTACAAAGACTCGAATGTAGATTTTACGGATGTAAGATATGGATGTTAGGCGTTGAAGAGTTAACATTGGTGGGGGAAGCACCACAACTAATGGGAATGCCAGACCAAACACTAGAAGGAATCTAGGTCAGGCACAAGGTACTAATATGGGTGCTGGAATGCAACAAGTAGATATGGAGCTGTATATCGGTTCTTTATTAACATGATGCAGGCTAGAGTTGCTGTGGGTTTAGTTGGAGGAAAAGTTGAAGGAGGAAATCTATGAGCTCCGGTGGTTAATAATTATGTAGTATTTGAGCAGAGATTATGCCAGGCTTGGAGCAAAGTTGTTTATCGGGACCAAGGACGCAATTGAAGTGGAGAATTGGTTACTTCATTGCAAGAGGATTTTTGCTAATTTAGGGCTCAATGATGAACAGAAAAGGAGTCTTGCTTCTAGACAATTACAGGGAGCAGCACTGTACTAGTGGAACAATGTTATGGTAGAAGTTAATGAGGAGACTATGACTTGGGTTGTGTTGAGAAGAAGGTTTAAGGAGAGGTTTATGTCGAAGATTGCGAAGTCAACTTTGCTAAGGACGTTCACTGAGTTGGAGCAGGGAGACATGACAGTGCTTGAGTATGCAACCAAAGTTGATGAGATATTTAGATTTGGATACGCTATGGTTGATATAGTTATTAAAAGGAATGATAATTTCATTCGTAGGTTGAAGCCTGAGCTTGCTTAGGCCACATTATCACATATTAGAGAGCCGTGCAATGTAGTTGTTGAGATGGCTTTGAGGCAGGAAGAGATGCTTGCTTTTCTTTAGGGTAATAAAGCAGAGGGAGCTCAAGGAGGGCAGAACCAGAAGAGGAAGTTTTTCTATAAGAAGGGAGCTCAGAAGGGTGGAGCCGCCAAGAAGGGAAAGGTAGAAGTTATCTGTTATAAGTGTGATAAGAAGGGACACTATGCTTATGAGTGCCAAACAGGCAAAGGGAAGAAAGCTGCAGATAAGAAAGGAGTGAGATGTTTCAACTGCGATCAAATTGGACATTATAAGAACCAGTGCAAGGAGCTAGCCAAGGATGAAAAAGGCAAGATGTTTGCATTGGAACCAGCTACCTGGAGACCAACAGTAGAGAAAAAGGGAAAAGCCATGTTGGGAGGTACGCTTTGGATTCATGGTGTATCAGTTAGAATTCTATTTAATACTAGTGCATTGCAATCTTTCATATCTCATTGTTTGGTAGATAAGCTTAACTTAGAACCCTCATACCTAGTTACTTCTTTAAGGGATGCAAATCTGATAGGAGGACATGCGACACTTGGGATAAAGTGTGACCGGTTAGAGTTTGAATTGTTAGGTCATACATTTGTTTGCAGTTTTCATGTGTTCGATCTCGTAAGGTTCAGAATTATTTTGGACATGGATTAGTTAAGTAAGTACGATGCTAGGATATTTTGCTATGGTAGAAAAATATCACTTAGACACCTCGACTGTAGTGATCGAATAATATACTCCATAGAAAACCCTAGTTTTGAGGTCGATGCTTTTTTGGGTGTTGTGGAGGGAGAAGACGAGTTAAATCGAGTTTTCGTTGTTAGAGAATTTGCAAATGTCTTTCAGCCCATAGTAGGACTGCGATCGAAACGAGATATTGAGTTTCGGATAGATTTAGTACCAGGAGCAGAACTGGCAAGTAAACCGCCAAGCAGAATGACACCTACCAAGATGAGGGACCTAAAGGTGCAGTTGGTGGATTTGGAAAATGAGAACTTTATTAGACCAAGCAGTTCGCCGTGGGGAGCAGCCGTATTGTTTGCAAGGAAACCGAACGGATCGTTAAGGTTATGTATCGATTATCATAAGTTGAACGAGAAGACGATAAAGAATCGATATTTGTTACCTAGAATTGACGATTTGTTCGACCAATTGAGTGGAGCCAAAGTATTTTCCCAGTTGGATTTGGAAACAGGGTTCCATTAGCTTAGAGTGGCTAAGGATAGTATTCCTTTGATGGCGTTTAGAACCAGATATGGATCGTATGAATGGTTAGTAATGCCATTCGGACTAATTAACACGCCGGCATTCTTTGAAGATTTGATGAATCGAGTTTTCCGAGAGCACTTGGATAGGTTCATATTGGTTTTCATAGATGACATTTTGGTATACTCTAAAGATGAAAGAGAGCATGAGTTCATCTTAGAGTGGTGCTTGACACATTGAGACAGCATCAATGGAAAGCGAAATTTTCGAAGTGTCATTTTTGGAAGAAGGAAGTAAAGTTTCTTGGTCATGTAGTCTTAGAGAAAGGGTTTTCCGTAGATCCGGCTAAGATCGAGGTGGTGAATAATTGGAAGAGACCTGAGACGGTGACTGAGATAAAGAGTTTTCTTGGATTAGCTAGTTATTATCGGAGATTCATTAAGGATTTTTCGCGGATAGCAGCACTATAGACTAAGCTAACTCAGAAAGATGTGAAGTTTGTCTGGGCTGATAAGTGTAAGGAGGCATTCCAGAAGCTGAAACACTTATTGAAAAATGCTCTTGTGTTAGTTGTTCCAGAGGGGAATCAAGACTTATTTGTATACGTAGATGCATGTGGTATAGAGCTAGGAGCTGTGTTAAGGCAAAGAGGTAAAATGATTGCATATGCTTCTCGACAGCTCAGACCGCATGAGGTTAGATATCCAACTCTCGATTTGGAATTAGCTGCAGTAATTTTTGCACTGAAGGTGTGGAGATATTACATTTTGGTAGAGGTATTCGAGTTGTACATTGATCATAAGTCATTGAGACATTTATTCTCTCAAAAAAAGTTGAATATGAGACAACAAAGGTTGTTAGATTTTTTAGCCATTTATGACTTTGGTATTGAGTACACACCAGGAAAAGGAAATAAAGTTGTAGATTCCCTTAGCAGAAAACATCAAAGTGCAGTATTCGCAATGATAGCTAAGTGGAAGGATTTAAGCATTGACTACATGCAAAATACAGTGGAAATATGAAGCTAGATCTAGTAAGGAAACTGCTAGGTTGTCATGTTTAGAGGTTTGACCAGTGATGATTGAAAATATTGCTTCTAAGCAAGGGGAGGATCCATTATTAGCTGAACGGATCAGAAAGTTAAGGGATTGAACAAAAAGCGATGACTTGAAATTTTTTAGTCTTGACCAGAATGGGTGGTTAAGGAAGAAAGGATGATTATATGTTCCGAATGTAGGAAACATTAGGAAGGAAGTTCTTAGAGAATTCCGTCATTCGAAGTTCACTATTTATCCAAAAGGAACTAAGATGTATCAGGACATGAAAAGCAGTTTCTTCTGGGAAGGCTTGAAGAGAGATGTAGGCTGTAATGCCCCAGAAATTCATGGAATCTTGTTTTAGTTGAATTTTGAAAATATTTGAAATTATTTGTATAGGAATATATGGAGTTAATTGTGTGCAAGTATGTGTGCATGTGTGCACGTGCACACTGATATGGCACAAGGAAGAACTCCAGATTTCTTGAATTTAAAACAAGAATTAAAAAGCAATACAAACATGATTTTGCAACATGGATATTTGATTTCTGGAATTATATGGATCATCCCAGAAAATAAGAAAAGTAAGTTTTATTTTAAATCAGTAAACAGATTTTATTTAAAATCCAGAGAAAAAAAAATATACACATATATGTTATAAGGATTTGAAAAACCTGTATACATATAGGTGCATATGTTTCTGAAATTAAGAGGAATTAAATAAGCCTAGATAAGATATGTATACAAATATACATTTTCAAGCACTGTAAGGTATACATAAGCAAGTGAAACTATAACACTAAAATGGCAAAAGACGAATTGCAAGCAAAATAATTGCTTTAGGCAGAAAATAGAAAGGAGGATTTTAGAAAATAAACAAGTAAACAATGTCACACAATTATCATGACTTGGTAAGAATATAATATATATATTCTGGAAAAGAAAAAGGGGGAGGCATGTCTCACATATGGCCGGGATATTAAAGGTGAAAAATAAACAAATTTGAAATGCAAAATGCATGAGTTTTGGCCAGGGTAGAAATGAGATTTTACAATGATAAAACCCTAGAAAAACCTCTCTTATAAACCCAAGTATAAACCAGAAAAAAATCATTTGCTACCCAAAAACATTTAAGAAAACAAAGGAGAAAATACTTACAAGCAGAAAAACAAGTTTTGAAAAGGATTCTTTTCTGAGTTAGCAAGAGAAGCATTTTTCTGTGAGTAATCTCACAAAACCCATGGCATTAAGTCCTGTTATGAGGCAGCCAGATTTATGTTATTTTTCTACATGTTTTTGATTCCATTACTATGGTTTTAATGGATGCTTCAATGGATGTTTTAATGGGTGTTTCTGGATGTTTTGATTGATTTGATGATTGAATGTTTTTGCTCTGTTTGGTTACACCCAGAAAGGTAAAGTATAAAATCATGAAAGTAAATAGAGAATACTTGTAACTGGTTTAGATATGGCATGGAAAACATAGAAACCAAAATGTATATGAGTTGCATTACACTTGTGTAAGTGCTGAGGCTCAAATGAAAGATTCAAGGTTGCAATGGAAATATCCAAAAGTGCTGAACCCTTGATCAAATAGAAAATCCATGAGCCAGAAATCTTGTTTAAGCTAGATCTTGAATTTAGTTCAAACATGGTTGCTTATGAAACAATAATAACCCACATGCCTAGTCTTTATTCCCAGTTGTAATTATTCTCGTATTTTCTTTAAGCCAAAACACTTGAAAATATGATTTTCCCTGGACATGAATGTTAGATTGTTCTTGAGTTATGCTTGTAAACTCTATGTAATGTTCCATGTATACTGGGATTTAGTCACCTAGCTATCTCACGATAGGATTAAACATGAACACTTAGTAAATAAACTAAGGATTGTGAGCCAAGAAGACTGCTGGAATGCTTGTCATATTTGAAGTATGCAAGTTGGCACATGGTTTGTTTAAGCCCTGAGATCTTTGTGCAATATTGTGAATTATTTTATTGCAATGTGTCCCCGTGATTCCTTTATGGCAGATGAGGCTAGGAATTAATTTGGTAAATGCAACCTTAAATTGATGAAGTAGGAACTTGAGTTATTCCTAAGATGGTTGGACTGGAACTATGATAGTTCCTGAGTATTTCTGTTTGAAACCTATGTTTGCATGGTTAAATATGTGTATATAATTAGTCATAAACAAGTCAGGCAAATTGATCGAAGATGATATGCCCACTTGAACAAAATATTTATGTCTCACTCATTTACCTAATATCATGGAATTTTTGATTTTACTCATACCAGATCTTGTATCTGACCCTTGTTTGCTTATGGCATCTGGGGTGTCTCATCTAAAATGGGGCAGCCTCTAATGTTCTTTCAGGGAATGCTGGATCTAAATAGGAAGCTGCTGTGGCTAATGAGAGTGATTATATAAGCATGCTAAATTAGAATTAAATAAGAACTTAGAATGAAATATTTGCATGTAATCTGGGAAGTTTTTATAGTTCTGTTTTGGTTGGTATGTAATGATCTTAAAGGTTTGGATTTATTAGTTGTTCTAAATGAATCTAGTGATGTATTAAATTTGGGATTAATCTAAAGACTTGGTTGAATATTTGCAAGAAAATATATATATTTGGGTATTGTGATGAAAATCTGTAAATGGTATATGCCTGTATTTGAGAAATAGAAATGTGTATGTACATACATTGTATTAGATAATTTCAAGTTACTTAAAACCTTAAGTTTGAAGGTTAAAAATCTGAGTCTAGCTATAAAAACCTGGAATTATTCTTGTGGATATTTTTAAGTTCATATAAATTAGATATGTATAGGATTTACTGACTTGTTACAAATATTCAAAAGAATATAGTAATTAACCTTAGTCAGAATTGCTAGAATCCAAATCAAGCAGGATACACTTGTTTAACAAAAATATATATACTCTGAATTTAAACAAGATAAACACTTACATCCTCATATGTATGTGTATATTACTAAGGATGCACTGATATATTTATATTGGTAATAAGTTTTGAATCCTGGTTGAATTGTTTGAAAAGAAAATGACTCTGATAGTTCAAAGGAAGTTTAAATCAAACTTAAAAGTGTAAATGAACGTAGGTGGACATCCAGACACATATAAATTGAATGTGAATATGCATGTACATAGAAATCAAATTTAGACGACAGTCTTAATAATTTAGACGTCTGAGATTAAACTTAGACGTCTGTCATAATAATTTAGACGTCTGAGATCTAATTTAGACGTCTGTCAATAAAAATTTAGATGTCTGAATTTAGTTCAAAATGTTTTCTACTCTCTGTTAAAAATTTAGACACTCTGAGACGTCTGTCATAAAAATTTAGTCGTCTGAGATCGAATCTAGACGTCTGTCATAGAAATTTAGACGTCTGAACTGCTGATTTTGCCTAATTTGCCTATTTTCGAGTAAATTCCCAAGGTTTATCAATTTTTGTCAATTCAACTTATTGTAATTAATTAATATCAACTTTGATAACTATCATGAGATCAATTAAATACTATTTTAGAGTTAAATAGAATTATCTAAGCAAGATAAATATATATATATATATATGTGTTAGTATTTGTCAAAGTGCACCTATGGCAGTAGAACAAGACTTAGAAAAGAAATAAGTGGCTATGTCAATAGCTTGTATGGCATTTTGATTTATATTTGATTTAAATTCCCTTTGATGAAGAAAAAAAAATCCTTATGAAATTAAGGTGGAAAAGAGGAGGGTCATTTCAGTTGGTATCAGAGCACTAGGTTGCATTGATTGCTAAGTATTATAGAAATGTATTTTGTCTATTTGCTTTGGATGAAATAATTTAGATAAGAAAATAGTAATTATTGAAGTACTCATAATATACTAATACCATTTGCCCAGAACTTAGTTAGCAGACCATGGTAGGAAGAGGATCTCATCACCATGCAGGATCAAGTGCACCACAAATGCTTGATATGCAAGACTTTATGAGGGCTTTAAGGGATGGAATTGGGCATAGGCCTGAGAACCCACATGAAGAACTTTCAAAACTACTGAAGACTTATTCCAATTTGGGAGGCAGGAGTTTTGAAGGAACTGAGAATGTGATGGAAATTCAAGCATGGTTGAGAACACTGGACAGAGTTTTCAATGACATGCAATTGGATGATCAAAGGAAGAGGCAAGTAGCTTCAAGACAACTGAAAGGGGTAGCTTTAAGCTGGTGGGAGGTGATCATAGCTGGAAGAAATGAAAATGAGATCACTTGGAATCAATTCAAGGAGATGTTGGAAGCTAGATTTGTTCCAGCATCAGCCAAAACCCTATTGCTTGAAGAATTCATCAGGCTTAGGCAGGGAACTTTTGATGTGACTGAATATACTCAGAGGTTTGAGAGCTTGTCTAAGTATGGAGCTATGCTTGTAGCTGATGAGGCATCAAAGAATGATAGGTATATTAAGGGTTTAAACCCAGGGCTTAGTAGGGCTATGTTGCCATATGCAGATAAAACTTTTGATCAAATCATTGATCTGGCCTTAAAATTTGAGCAA
This sequence comes from Allium fistulosum, assembly GCA_030737815.1. Lineage (NCBI taxonomy): Eukaryota > Viridiplantae > Streptophyta > Magnoliopsida > Asparagales > Amaryllidaceae > Allium > Allium fistulosum. Next base: position 1,281,392,956 of record CM060903.1, on the reverse strand, counting down.
CATGACAAGGAGAGGGAGAAGTATAAGAATTTTAAGAATAATAACAACAAGAAAAATAAGGGAAGGTATCATCCCTATGACAAAAAGAAGGAGGAGACAGAAGGCAAGAAAACCAATGATACTAAGACCACTGAAACGAAGAGAAAAATAACATGTCATCATTGTGGAAAAGAGGGACATATCAAACCAAGGTGCCCAGAATTGAAGGGAGGAGCTTTCAAATGCTACCTATGTGGTAAGGAGGGACATATCAAGAGAAACTGCCCTGAGTATAAACAGCAAGGGAAGCTAGCAAGTTTGGAAAGCAGAAGCAAATCCACAGTAGAGGCTAATGCAGAAAACCATGGCCAAGTGGAAGGTACTTTATTTATTTGTACCCTACCCATATCAGTAGTGTATGATACAGGGGCAACACATTCTCTAATTTCCCATGAGTTAGTTGCATTGCTTAAATTAAATTGCATACTGGTTGAAACCCCCTTGTTAGTGCAAAGCCCATTGGGAAGTTCTAGTGTTTTAAACATGATGTGTGTGGATGTGGAATTAAACATAGGAGGAAATGTTTTTATTTCCAATTTATATGTTTTAAATTACCCAAATATAGGTGTTATATTGGGTGTAGACTGGTTAAGACAATACAAAGCCATAATTAATTTAGACTCATCCACCATATCATTACAAAATTCTAGAGGTCAAAGAATCACAATTTTGTGTGAAATAACCAAGGAACGAAAATTATATCACTTGATTGACTTAAGTAAGGATTCCAGTGAGCCTTCTATTGAAAAAATCCCCATAATTAACAAGTACTTAGATGTGTTTGGAGAAGTTGAGGGTGTTCCACACCACAGACCAGTGGAATTTCAGATTAATCTGATACCAGGAGCAAGTCCAATTATTAAGAAACCCACTAGGATGGGGCCAAGTGAGTTGAAGGAATTGAAGAAACGGTTAGAAGAGTTGGAAAGCAAAGGATTTATAAGACCAAGTAATTCGTGCTGGGGTGCTCCAGTAGTATTTGTAAGGAAACATGATGGTACTTTAAGAATGTGCATAGATTACAGGGAGCTAAACAAAGTCACTATCAAAAACAAGTACCCCTTACCTAGAATTGATGATCTTTTTGATCAACTTAGTGGAGCAAAAATATTTTCTAGGTTAGACTTGGCATCTGGATTCCATCAGATGAAGGTTGAGGACTCAAGTGTTAAGTACACAGCCTTTAATACTAGGTATGGTTTATATGAGTTTCTTGTCATGCCATTTGGGTTGACAAATGCTCCATCATACTTTGCAGACTTGATGAATAGGATATTCAGGGATTATTTAGACAAGTTTGTTTTGATTTTTATTGATGATATTTTGATCTATTCTAAAACAGTAGAGGAACATGAAAATCACTTACACCTTGTTTTGTCTAGATTAAGAGAAAAAGATTTAAAAGCAAAATTTTCTAAGTGTGCATTTTGGAAAGAAGAAGTGCATTTCCTTGGGCATGTTATATCTGCCAAAGGCATTTCTGTAAATCCCAATAAAATTGTGGCAATCCAAGCATGGAAAAGGCCAAGCACAGTGGGAGAAGTTAGGTCATTTATGGGAATGGCAGGGTATTATAGGAGGTTTATAAAAGATTTTTCTAAGATGTCATCACCTCTTACCAACCTAACTAGAAAGAACCAACCCTTTATATGGACTGAGAAATGTGAACAAGCCTTTAGTAGAATCAAGGAGGCCTTAGTCAATGCACCAGTATTGAAAGTACCAGAAGGAAATGAGGATTTGATTGTGTATACTGATGCAAGTGGTTTTGGGCTAGGAGCTGTATTGATGCAGCAAGATCAAGTTATAGCCTATGCATCAAGACAATTGAAGCCACATGAATCAAAGTATGCAACCCATGATCTTGAGTTGGCAGCAGTGGTATATGCACTAAAGCTCTGGAGACATTATCTTCTAGGTGCTAAGTTTATTTTGTACACAGACCATAAGGCATTGAAATATCTCTTTTCACAAAAAGATTTGAATATGAGGCAACATAGATGGGTTGAGTTTCTAGCAGCATATGATTTAGACATACTTTATACTCCAGGAAAAGCTAATAAGGTTGCAGATGCTTTGAGCAGGCAGCATGCAAAAGTAGCCATGCTAATGATAGAAGAGTTTAGAAATTTATCTCTACTTACTGATTTGGAAATTAAGGAAAACAGTGAGGTAAACATGGAGATGATTGAAGAAGGGAGTGAAGGAAAATTAAGTTTGATAACTTTGCAATCAGATTTAATTTTGAAAGTGGGAAAAATGCAAGGGGGAGATCCAGATTTATTAGAAAAGAAGACTTTAATAGAAAAAGGAGAAGAAGTAGCAAACTACCACATTGATAAGAATGGTTACTTAAGGAATAAAGGTAGAATATGTGTTCCAAAGGATATAGAATTGAAGGAAGATATACTTAATGAATATCATAGGAGCAAATATTCTATACACCCAGGCAGCACCAAGATGTACCAAAATTTGAAGAGGAATTATTGGTGGAGAGGGATGAAAACTGATGTGGCCAAACATGTTGCAAAGTGTATGACTTGCCAACAAGTCAAAGCAGAAACCCAAAGACCCTCAGGTCTATTACAACCCCTAAGTATACCACAGTGGAAGTGGGAAGATATATCTATGGATTTCATAGATGGTCTGCCTAGGTCAAAAAGAGGAAACACAGGCATTTGGGTAGTAGTTGATAGATTGACTAAAGTGGCACACTTTATACCAGTGAAGGCAGAAAGAAATGCACCTAAACTAGCTCAAATATTCATGAGAGAAATAGTAAGGTTGCATGGAATCCCTAAGACTATAGTGAGTGATAGGGACACAATCTTTACATCTAGATTTTGGAAGAGCTTTCAAGAAGCCATGGGAAGTGAGTTATGCTTGAGTACTGCATACCACCCCCAATCAGATGGTCAAACTGAAGTGATAAATAAAGTTTTGGAGGATTTGTTGAGGGCATGTGCATTGGACTTTGGAGGTATTTGGGAAGATCACCTCCATTTGGCTGAATTTACATATAACAATAGTTATCAAAGCACCATAGGTATGGCACCATTTGAAGCCTTGTATGGCAAACCATGTTTGTCACCAATATGTTGGGTTGAAGCAGGAGAAAAGGCTGTCTTAGGGCCTGAGTATGTTAAAGAGACTACAGAGAAAATTGAATTGGTGAGGAGAAGAATGGCAGCAGCTCAAGATAGGCAAAAGAAGTTTGCAGACATGAGGAGGAAGCAGGTAGAATATGAAGTTGGTGATTATGTTTTCATCAAAGTTTCACCTATGAAGAAGGTGTTGAGGTTTGGCAAGCAGGGAAAACTTACCCCAAGATATGTTGGACCTTACAAGATTTTGGAAAAAATAGGTTCATTAGCATATAAGTTGGAGCTACCTGAAGAGATGAGTGCAATGCACAATGTATTTCATGTATCACAACTTAGGAGATGGGTGCATGATAAAGAGGCAATTCTAGAAAAACCAACTCAAGTTCAAATAAATCCTGACTTGGTCTATGAGAAAGAACCAGTGGGGATTTTAGCTAAAGAGGAAAAGAAGTTGAGGAGCAAAACTTTGAAATTGGTAAAGGTTCAATGGAGCCTAGACCCTAATGATTGTACATGGGAGTTAGAGGATAAGATAAAGATGGATTACCCTAAGCTTTTTGCAGTGGAAGGTAAAAATCTAAATCCCTAAAAAGTTTAATATGTATGATTGTTTTGACTGAATTGTTTGCTTATGCTATGTTTGATAGATTTTATAAAATCTGGACATGTTTAAAGTCAAATGAGAAAAATTGTGAGGACACAATTCCTAAAAAGGTGGGGTGATTGTAATGCCCCAGAAATTCATGGAATCTTGTTTTAGTTGAATTTTGAAAATATTTGAAATTATTTGTATAGGAATATATGGAGTTAATTGTGTGCAAGTATGTGTGCATGTGTGCACGTGCACACTGATATGGCACAAGGAAGAACTCCAGATTTCTTGAATTTAAAACAAGAATTAAAAAGCAATACAAACATGATTTTGCAACATGGATATTTGATTTTTGGAATTATATGGATCATCCCAGAAAATAAGAAAAGTAAGTTTTATTTTAAATCAGTAAACAGATTTTATTTAAAATCCAGAGAAAAAAAAATATATACACATATATGTTATAAGGATTTGAAAAACCTGTATACATATAAGTGCATATGTTTCTGAAATTAAGAGGAATTAAATAAGCCTAGATAAGATATGTATACAAATATACATTTTCAAGCACTATAAGGTATACATAAGCAAGTGAAACTATAACACTAAAATGGCAAAAGATGAATTGCAAGCAAAATAATTGCTTTAGGCAGAAAATAGAAAGGAGGATTTTAGAAAATAAACAAGTAAACAATGTCACACAATTATCATGACTTGGTAAGAATATAATATATATATTCTGGAAAAGAAAAAGGGGGAGGCATGTCTCACATATGGCCGGGATATTAAAGGTGAAAAATAAACAAATTTGAAATGCAAAATGCATGAGTTTTGGCCAGGGTAGAAATGAGATTTTACAATGATAAAACCCTAGAAAAACCTCTCTTATAAACCCAAGTATAAACCAGAAAAAAATCATTTGCTAACCAAAAACATTTAAGAAAACAAAGGAGAAAATACTTACAAGCAGAAAAACAAGTTTTGAAAAGGATTCTTTTCTGAGTTAGCAAGAGAAGCATTTTTCTGTGAGTAATCTCACTAAACCCATGGCATTAAGTCCTGTTATGAGGCAGCCAGATTTATGTTATTTTTCTACATGTTTTTGATTCCATTACTATGGTTTTAATGGATGCTTCAATGGATGTTTTAATGGGTGTTTCTGGATGTTTTGATTGATTTGATGATTGAATGTTTTTGCTCTGTTTGGTTACACCCAGAAAGGTAAAGTATAAAATCATGAAAGTAAATAGAGAATATTTGTAACTAGTTTAGATATGGCATGGAAAACATAGAAACCAAAATGTATATGAGTTGCATTACACTTGTGTAAGTGCCGAGGCTCAAATGAAAGATTCAAGGTTGCAATGGAAATATCCAAAAGTGCTGAACCCTTGATCAAATAGAAAATCCATGAGCCAGAAATCTTGTTTAAGCTAGATCTTGAATTTAGTTCAAACATGGTTGCTTATGAAACAATAATAACCCACATGCCTAGTCTTTATTCCCAGTTGTAATTATTCTTGTATTTTCTTTAAGCCAAAACACTTGAAAATATGATTTTCCCTGGACATGAATGTTAGATTGTTCTTGAGTTATGCTTGTAAACTCTATGTAATGTTCCATGTATACTGGGATTTAGTCACCTAGCTATCTCACGATAGGATTAAACATGAACACTTAGTAAATAAACTAAGGATTGTGAGCCAAGAAGACTGCTGGAATGCTTGTCATATTTGAAGTATGCAAGTTGGCACATGGTTTGTTTAAGCCCTGAGATCTTTGTGCAATATTGTGAATTATTTTATTGCAATGTGTCCCCGTGATTCCTTTATGGCAGATGAGGCTAAGAATTAATTTGGTAAATGCAACCTTAAATTGATGAAGTAGGAACTTGAGTTATTCCTAAGATGGTTGGACTGGAACTATGATAGTTCCTGAGTATTTCTGTTTGAAACCTATGTTTGCATGGTTAAATATGTGTATATAATTAGTCATAAACAAGTCAGGCAAATTGATCGAAGATGATATGCCCACTTGAACAAAATATTTATGTCTCACTCATTTACCTAATATCATGGAATTTTTGATTTTACTCATACCAGATCTTGTATCTGACCCTTGTTTGCTTATGGCATCTGGGGTGTCTCATCTAAAATGGGGCAGCCTCTAATGTTCTTTCAGGGAATGCTGGATCTAAATAGGAAGCTGCTGTGGCTAATGAGAGTGATTATATAAGCATGCTAAATTAGAATTAAATAAGAACTTAGAATGAAATATTTGCATGTAATCTGGGAAGTTTTTATAGTTCTGTTTTGGTTGGTATGTAATGATCTTAAAGGTTTGGATTTATTAGTTGTTCTAAATGAATCTAGTGATGTATTAAATTTGGGATTAATCTAAAGACTTGGTTGAATTTTTGCAAGAAAATATATATATTTGGGTATTGTGATGAAAATCTGTAAATGGTATATGCCTGTATTTGAGAAATAGAAATGTGTATGTACATACATTGTATTAGATAATTTCAAGTTACTTAAAACCTTAAGTTTGAAGGTTAAAAATCTGAGTCTAGCTATAAAAACCTGGAATTATTCTTGTGGATACTTTTAAGTTCATATAAATTAGATATGTATAGGATTTACTGACTTGTTACAAATATTCAAAAGAATATAGTAATTAACCTTAGTCAGAATTGCTAGAATCCAAATCAAGCAGGATACACTTGTTTAACAAAAATATATATACTCTGAATTTAAACAAGATAAAAACTTACATCCTCATATGTATGTGTATATTACTAAGGATGCACTGATATATTTATATTGGTAATAAGTTTTGAATCCTGGTTGAATTGTTTGAAAAGAAAATGACTCTGATAGTTCAAAGGAAGTTTAAATCAAACTTAAAAGTGTAAATGAACGTAGGTGGACATCCAGACACATATAAATTGAATGTGAATATGCATGTACATAGAAATCAAATTTAGACGGCAGTCTTAATAATTTAGACGTCTGAGATTAAACTTAGACGTCTGTCATAATAATTTAGACGTCTGAGATCTAATTTAGACGTCTGTCAATAAAAATTTAGATGTCTGAATTTAGTTCAAAATGTTTTCTACTCTCTGTTAAAAATTTAGACACTCTGAGACGTCTGTCATAAAAATTTAGTCGTCTGAGATCGAATCTAGACGTCTGTCATAGAAATTTAGACGTCTGAACTGCTGATTTTGCCTAATTTGCCTATTTTCGAGTAAATTCCCAAGGTTTATCAATTTTTGTCAATTCAACTTATTGTAATTAATTAATATCAACTTTGATAACTATCATGAGATCAAGTAAATACTATTTTAGAGTTAAATAGAATTATCTAGGCAAGATAAATATATATATATGTGTTAGTATTTGTCAAAGTGCACCTATGGCAGTAGAACAAGACTTAGAAAAGAAATAAGTGGCTATGTCAATAGCTTGTATGGCATTTTGATTTATATTTGATTTAAATTCCCTTTGATGAAGAAAAAAAAAATCCTTATGAAATTAAGGTGGAAAAGTGGAGGGTCATTTCATAGGCTTATGGGTGAAGCAGTGCTTGAACTGTCAACCGGTAAAAGCCGAACATCAGAAACCAAGTGGGTTGCTTCAGCCTTTAGATGTTCCAGTATAGAAATGGGATTCTATCTCAATAGATTTTATGGACGGGTTGCCAAGGTCGAAACAAGGAAATGAAAGTATTTGGGTTATAGTGGACAGATTGACCAAGAGTGCCTATTTTATTCCAGTTAAGTCAACCAGGACGGCACCTATTTTAGCTAAGTTGTTTATGAAGAATATAGTCAAACTGCATGGAATTCCTAATAGTATGGTAAGTGATAGAGATTTCTTATTCACTAACGAGTTCTAGAAGAGTCTACAGGAAATTTTGGGTACCAAGCTCAAGATGAGTACCGCTTACCAACTGCATACAAATGGATAAACGAAAAGAGCTAACGAAGTCTTAGAAGTTTTGTTATGAGCTTGTGTATTAGACTTTGGGGGATCATGGGAAGACCATCTACACTTAGTCGAGTTTTCGTATGACAACAGTTATCAGGCTAGCATAGGGATGGCACCGTTTGAAGCTTTTTTTGGAAGGTCATGCAAATATCATGTTTGTTGAATAAAGATCCAGGATAGGTTAGTTCATGGTCTAGATTTGGTCAAAGAGGCTGCAGTAAAGAGTAAGTTCATTCGAGCCAGAATAAATGAAGCTCAGTCTAGGTAGAAAAACCATGCTGATAGAAAATGGAAAGAATTGGTGTTCTCAGTTGAAGATCGTGTTTTCGTCAAGATATCACTAATGAAAGGTGTAATTCGATTTGGAAAATCAAGAAAATCGGCGCCGAGATTCATTGGACCATTACCTATTGTAGAAAGGATTGGGAAACTCGTGTATGGAGTGGAGTTACCAAGTAGTTTGGTAGGATTCCACAATGTTTTTCATATTTCTCATCTAAGGAAGTGTATTTGAGATCCAGAGACTACTACAGCACCAATTGTGTCAGACGACTTAGTAGTGGAACTGAACTTGACTATACTTAGAAAACCAGTTCGTATAGTCGCGAGGGATGAGAAGAGGTTAAGGAACAAGATAGTCAGATTAGTCAAAGTCCAATGGAGTAATGACGAGAGAGACTGTTCTTGGGAAACTGAGAGCAGGATTAGAGATACTTATCCTGATTATATCCATGGTACGTTTTACCTTTATGATTGATTGTTACGAGTACCTTATCGTAATTTCAAGGATGAAATTCCTTAAGGAAGGGAGTCTGTAATGACCCTAATTTTGACTAACATTATTTAGGACATTTAATTAGATAAATTAAATGTAATAATGTAAATGGTTAAAAGATTGAGATTTGAATAATTATAAGGTAGCTGTGCCTAATTAATCTAAAGGTAAAGAGAATTAAAATAAAGTAAGTAAAAGTAATAAGATAAGGGAAAAATAGGAATATGTTATATTATTATACCGTAAACCCTTATCCTATTCTCATTTCCAACACACACAAAACTAAACATAGAGTTTGGCCAGCCACCATTAGAAGAAAACAAGAGGAAGATAAGCAAGAAAGTAAGTAGGAAGCGAATTAATCCAAGAGCAAATATCAACCTCCTTAACAACAAGAAAAAGTGAATAATAGATTCCATCTCATTTTTATGCTTTCGGTTTCTAGATGAGATCCGAATTTATTTTACAAGCAAAATGCCATATTTTGATTTTTTAAATGGATATATATATATATATATATGTGGATATATATATATATCAGTTTGTATGTGTGCTTGTTGATGATTTATGTTGTTTCATATAGATTTTATGATAATTTTTGATTTGAAAACCTATTAAATGACATCCAAATGGCTTGCGTTTTGATATAAGGTCAAAAACATTATTTTAGAGATGAGTTTAAAGTTTCATAATTTTCTAAGTTGTTGTAGATTTATTATAATTTTTCTAGTAAAGAAAATGGTTAAATTGGGTTTAAATTATTTTCGGCTATTATATGTTAGCTTCAGGTTAGAAATTTAAATATGTTAGAAAACATATTAAAAGTGATTTATGGGAATTTTTGGGGAGTTTTCCTAAATATTTTATTAAGGATATAAAATTACTTAAGGTATGGGTTAAATGTTTTATATGTTTATAAAAGGAGAAGGGGCGATTTGTTAATGTTTTAAATTAATTACTGAATTCGGCAGCACTTTTAGAAAAGGTTTTGTAAAAGAATTGACAACCAATTATATGTTGACAAATAAGGCAAGTTAGTTGGAAAGGTATTACTTTAAAAGGTTAAACATCCGTTTTGTAAAGGATTACTACTTCGCCACTTATAACAGCCACCTTCCGACACCATACGTCCGCCTTCTACTAAGTTGAAACCAATACACATGGTATCAATGCCTTGGTACGTAGTGGATTGGAGAAAGACAGAAAGTAGAGAGTCGAAACTTGTTTTCGAAGGGGTAGAATTGCCTTTATAAACTTGGAACTATTTTGATTATAAATAAGGCTTTCGAAGGGGTTGGAGCTTTCCACTTAACCCACTTGATTCTGTTTATATAAAGAAAGGGCTTTCATTTGGGTTGTTGCCTTTTGTTTTTAAAACAAGCTTTCGAAAGGGACGAAACCATTACTACCGCATTCAACCTTTCGAACCAATGCTTTTGAAAGGGTGCTTTTGCCTTTAAACTTTGAAGCCGCTTCTCCAAGCTTTCGAAAGGGTTGGTTTCGAAACCATCCACTTTCTTTTACTTAGAAATAATAATTTTGAAAGCAATGCTTTCGCCCTAGTTCTTTTAAGACCCTTAGATATATTGAAAGTTAAACCCAAATGTTTCGAAAGGAATGGTTTTAGATGGTTTCAAAGTTATGTTCCATAAACTTTTACTTGAACCCAGTGCTTTCGAAATGTTTTCTTTAAGTAAAGGACTTTAATGCTTTCGAAAGATATCTAATAAAGATTTCGAAGGGTAGATTCCCAATGTTTTCGAAAGGTTTACATTTAGTATTTGAATAAAGGGTTTCCAAAGCTTTCGAAAGGCAAGTTTGAAGTGTTTTGAAAAGAGGATGTCTAAGGTTTTATAAAGATTTCGAAGGGACACTTTCAGTGATTTCGAAAGGTCTATTTTTAAAAGTTTTGAAAGGTATGTTTTGGCCTTTTGTCCTAATGTTTCAGGGTAAAGTAGTTAGAGGTACTTTCAGTAAATTTGAAAGGGACTTTTTAATGTTTTTAAATAAAGGTTTCGAATGTGATATCTTGAACTTAGTGTAATATCCCGGAAATTTTAACAATATCAATTTAATAATCTGTTGAATAATTAAATTGATATGGATAATCTTTGATAATAAGATTTGAATTTAATTTAATAATCTGATTAAATTAGTATTTAATTGATGATTTTATCTTTTAAAAGTTAATAAGATATTTTCTATTTGAATATATATATTTATTTATATATATTGTAAATAGAAGCTTTGGTAAATTGGAAATTTATATTTAATTTAATCTGGACTTTTCAAAGATATTTAAATAAGTAATTTTATAGTTTTAAAATACTTTAAGAAAATATTTAATTGGTTTAAGAGATATTTTAACTTAAGTTTAAATAAATAAGGTTTACAAAAATGGTTTGTTTTATTTCTTTTTAAATATTTCTTGATAATATAATCTCTTGTTTAAATTATAAAATATGTTATTTTCAAATAACAAGTATAATGTATTATTTTTAATATGTATGAATTTTAATGCTAAAAGGGATTGTTATTTTAAATTTAATAAATAGTGTATGAAAATATATAACTTGACTTTTAAATTGAATCTTAGGATTTAATTTTTTTTTAAACTTGAATTTAAAGTTTTGAAATTCAAAAGAATATATATATTTAAATTGTTTTGAATTTTAGAATATTTGTATAAACTTTTATTTATAAATATAATTAGCTTTTGTTTCTCTTTAAAAAGTAATATATATAGATAAGTGTTTAAATAAATAAGAAAGGGCTTTTTAAATAATTTTAAAATAAATAGAAATATGAGTAATTACTTAAAAGACATGTGTCTTTATCTAATGCCTTGTTTTAACAATTGTAATTTAAGTAATCAATGTTTATGACAAGTGTTCTTTTTATTTTTGATTTTCTTTTAATTCATAAATAAATCATTTTATCCTATATAAACACATACTTCACTCCTTTATCTTCTTTTCTAATCTTCATTTTTTTCAAAATTAAGAAGATTTGTTTTCAGCTGAAACAAATCAGTAACAACTCTCAATAATCAATTCACTCCTCAAACCAAAATCAAAACCCAAAAACCTGTATCATTTCTTCAACCAAAACCAGAACATCTTCTTCAAACCTGAGATGGAAATCAAAAGGACTGCAAGCATTTTCATCTCTGTTTTGAATCTGAGTCATCTTCAACAAGGCTTCAAGTCATCTCTGCATGTTTCAATAACAAGCAACTGCTGCATTCTTTTCAAAACTGGAAGCCAACTTGCATGTAGATTTAAAGCAATTTAAAGATTCAACAATTCAAGTTTTCAAAAGCTTAAGTCTGCCTCTGTTTCATCTTTAATCATGTGAGTAACTTCTATTTTAAAAACAGTTTTCCTTTTTTAAAATCAAAGTTAAACAAAAATTTCCAGAACTCAAGTTCTAATTCACATAAATTAAAAACAGTTTGGATGGAAACTGCTCTGTTTCTTTTAGAAGTAAGTAACCTCAATGCAAAGAACTTAAATTATCTACTGCATGTGAATGTATAGAAATGATATGCTTGTATCCTTATATGATGTTGAAAATTTGTGTAGACATATATAAATATGTATAGGTGTGTTGCTGTGCCAAGAATCTGCATACTTGTTTGTTTTAAAACTAAGACTTTCTTAAAAAATATATATATATAATATAAAAACTGTTATAGATTAAACTGCAGTGCTTCATTTCTTTCAAAGTAAATAACCCCATAATATTAAGAAGCTTTAATCCATATGTTGCATGTGGATAAATGGAATAAGTTGGTTTTGTATGACTTTGTTTTGGATAGATATTCTGTGTACATTTACATATACACATAAATATGTATGTTTACAAGGATCTGGGTACCTGCATCTGTTCTGAAGCTCAGGTTTTTGGTGAAATTTATTTCCATTTAGTGAAATTAATGGGTAAACAAAGGATGTTTGGTTAGTAAGAAAATTTGTTCAAAAATCAACATTAAATTATATTGAAAAGTCTTTTACCTCTGAAACAAATACAACAGTATAAAAAATTGAAATAAGCAAAAATATCAAACATCTTAAATCATTGAAACAAGTTTATAAATTGAATGCATGTATGAAATTATGATTTTTAAAACCAATATCACATTTTTAAAATTTCTGAGGAGTGAGCATCACTGGGTTGAACAGATATTGGAAATTTGGGTTTATCTAATTTCCTAGTGATATTGGGGTGATGTGGTTCTGCCTGGAGGGGGAGAATTGATGTGAGAGTGGGGGAAAATTGGGTAATAGATGATCAGAGGTGGGAGGCGATGGCAGTAGTGATTTCTAAGTTTTAGCCCTAATTTGATGATGTCGAAGTTTTGTAACTTTTTGATCTCTGTGATGCACCGAGTGTTCTAAGACTTTGGGAAATGGAAGTTTAGGTATAGACGTAGTCATGGCCAGAGAATTAGTTTCTCTGATGATCGGAATCGCGAGCACGAGCGATGTGCCAGGTTTGGTCAGCGGTGATGGTTCTGTTCCAGGTTTTTGATTTTAGGGTTCGATTTTGATTTGATGAATGAATCGAAGATAGGATGATCGTTTTCGAGTATGTGGATGAACGTGGACTGATGGAAGATGTCGTCGATGACCGGAGTTGCCGTAGGTGACCGTGCACGTGCACGAGATCGAAGATTGTATCTGGGTGAAGTCTGTTTCACTGGAGAAGACGAATGCAAGTTTTCTCGGGTTTGTTCGTGGGAGTCTCGGAAATTTTGATGTGCGACTCGAAGTTGTTGGAGCTGGAAGGTTGGACTCAAGTGACAGAGAAGGACTCGAGATTTTCGAGAGTTTTTGCGAGGGAGACTCGGGAATTTAGGGTTGCGACTCGAAGCAAAATAGGATTGGCTCGAGTACTTTGGTTGTTGGCAGGTTATTAAACTGTCTGTTTCTAAAACTTTAAACTGGATTTAAAATTGTAAAGGAAATTTTAAAACAAGAATTTAAATCAAGTTTAACTATATAGATTCAAGTTGGTTTTGAATCTTAAAGGTTTGAAATAAATAAGTTATAAATTTATATGGTTTAAATAGGTTTTAAATGATAATTAGATTTAATTAAATGTTTAAAAAAATAAAGGAATTTGGTTTAAACTCTTCTTAAATTTCTTTTATAAGAGATAAGAATTTTTAATAAGTAAAAGTTTTTAAATTGGTTTTAAAAACTTAGTTAAAAATAAATTGGAATTCATTTTAAATACAGAATTTAAAATGAAATTTAAAAGTAGATTTGAAATGGATGTTTCAAATATTAATTTGTAAATGATAACTTGTTTATCAAATAAAATAAAGTTTATCTTAAATTAATTAAAGACTTGTGTTTATTTAATTTATAAGGAAATTTAATAGATAATTAAATTATTTGATTAATTAATCATTTGGATTAATTAAATAGGTAATTAAAGGTTAAACTAATTTATTTATGATTAAGATAAATTAATTAGGGATGATTAATTTGTAGTTAAGGATTATAAATTAGAGTATTAATTAATGGTTAGGAATTAATTAATAAGTAATTAAATATTAATTAAGTTATGGTTAACACTTAATTAATTTAGTAATTAGAGATTAATAAATTGGTTATTAAGATTTATTACTTTAGAATTAATAATAATTAATATAAGTTAATTACTTAAGGAAAGTAATTAAGTAATAGTTAATGAGGTCATTAACTATGGATTATTAAATAATTAATTAATGTAATTAATTTTAATAGTTAATTGGATTAATTAATTTAAAGATAATCAATTATAGAATTTGTTTAAATGAATTTCTTAATGGAAGTAATTAAGAATTAATTACTTATTGTAATTAATTGAAGTTAATTTGATTAGTTAAGTTAATTAATTAAGTTTAATTAATTTAGAATAATCAAGAGTTGATTTGATAAATAATTACTTAATGTAATTATTAAGGTAAGATTATTTAGGGAAGTAAATAATATGATAATTACTGGAAGTAATTAGTTGAATAATGATTTTATTAATAAAAGTAATTTGAGTTAATTACTTTGAATAATTAATCAAGGGATTAATTAAGAAATTAATTAAGGAAGTAATTAATTTAGTTAGTGAAAGTAATTAAGGGTAGTTAATTACTGATTAAAGAATTATCAAGGTGATTAATAAATGTTGTTTAATTAAAGATTAATTACTTAATATAATTAATTTAATTGAGTAATTAATAATTAAGTTGTAATTAAGAATCATTAATTAATATAATTAATGATGTAATTAAGAATTGATTAATTAAGAAATAATTAATAAATGAAGTGATTAATTAATGTAATTAATTAAGGATTAATGTAATTAATTTCAGTTGATTAATTTAATTAATTATAGTTAATTAATTAATGAAGTAATTAAAGGTTAATTACTATAAATAGTTAAGGATAATTAATTTGAGTAATTAATTAAAGGATAATTTACCTGAATGGAATTAAAGGGTAATTAAAGGATAATTAATTAATTTGTAATTAATTAATGATTAAGTAAGCAGGATTTATAGAATGAAGTAATTAATTTAATTCATTTTAAATTAATTAGAAATGGTATAAATCATTACTTATGGATGGATAAATAATATGGAATGCTTTGTATTGTTTGATCTCTGATGAGATATATGCTGTGTGATATGGATGTTTAGTTGAATTGTGATGATAATATGGATTATCTGATAATGTTGATTATCTATTGTGAATTATCTTTCTATGTTTATAAAGATAATTGAATTAAATTGTTTTAACCTTTAAAACAGCTTGGCCTTAAAAGATACGTTTTGGATTTCGATGAGACCGGGATCGGGTTTCCGTATACCGGATTTCCAGGTCTGGAGACCCGAATACCACATCGATCCAAATTAACGATAGGTCGTGAATCAAGTGAAGATGAAGATTCAGAGTGCAAGGTTATTGTCGTTAACTCTGAGGGTGATTCCAAAACGAGTGTAACGAGATAATGCCTTCGGTTTCGTTCGAACCCGGAACGAACTTGTATGGATTGAATGCTTTCAGAACATCGTCAGGTGGACGATGAGCATTCTAAGTGATGTGTTCTTTTCTAAGGTAATCGTGACCTCAAGCCTCACAAACCGGGAATGGCTAAAACAGGGGAGGTGCAGCAAGGTTAGTGGGTAGCACCCAAGTAGGACAAGATTACCTCTGTCTAGAAGTCCCTTCTTATTTCGGCTTAGTGTGTGCGGTTGCTGATCCCAACCGTGAGGTATCTTGTGCGGGAATTATCCAGTAAGGGATGTTCCGACCTTGTGTTGCAGGGGATTGGGAGTGATCCTCGGTACGGTGATCTAGGCCACGTACTGTGACGGGCGGTACCCTAGTAGCCCTGCCATTGTATGGAATCCAAACTCCAATAAGTGTCGTACGTATTAGTTGTGCCCAACTATGTTGGAATGTGAGATGTAAGCATTTCAGCTATTTCTGTATTTTACTTGAAAACCCTAGACCCTATTATAATACAATCGAATTTCCTATCAAATGTTTTGGTTAGCGTAAGGTAAAAACTTACCCATGTTTATGTGTGGGAAGTCTTACGTGATACCTTTTCTTTCAAAAGGTTTTGAAGTTAAACAAGTTTAACCTGTTACTCACACCAGACCCATGTCTGACCCAAGTTGTTTATTTCTGTTTTATAAACTCTTGGGTACTCAAATTTTTACGAGTAGCCAAGGGATTCAGGTTAGCCTTGACGAATTATGGAGGAGCAATGGAGCAGGAGGCTTCAGCGTTGTAGATATAGATAGTAGTTTTCCGCTGTGTTGATCTTTGTATTGATCTGTATTGTATTGAGTTGTAATAACTAGACAGATGTTATAACTGTCTAGTATGTGATGTGTAATCTGTGTAACTCTGAAAAGTGTTGTATATGATACTATGTAATATTTATGTGATATAATATATTTTGTTCGTTTCCGCTGTGAGATTCTGATATTGTTTAGTTCTTTCTTTCTCTTCTTTTCTCTTTCTATCCCTTTCTTTCTTACTGTCGATGCGATTTTCCGGGAGTGGAAAGCCGGGTCGTCACACGTGGTATCAGAGCTTAGGTTGGCGACAACCTTGGCTCTGGTGGAAATTTTGAGAGTATTAATAGATATGAGCGCGTATTTGTTAGTGAATATAAAATTGTTTTATATTGTGTTGATTGGTTTATTGAGTAGTTTATGGATTCTGGTCGATGTGTGGGACGCCACAACATTGATAGGGATCTCTAAACGCTTGTATAGAACAATTCGACACAGTATTGTTTTAAAGAGGTAAATGAAATAATTTTACCCAGAAATAATTTCTATATAAAAAGTATCATTTTTAAATATATATATATATATATATATATATATATTTCTACCTATTTGTTGGGTTACCTGTTCGGGTTTTCCAATATAAATTATAAAGGTAGATAAGGTGGTAGTGTGAGTAACACGACTACCAATAGTTAGAATTTGAGTGTTGAGGTTGGAAGTGTATCTGTCGAGACTGTAGACCTAATACCGTCTCGAGTAAGCTTTGCTATGGTAAAGGATTTCATCGATCTCCGAAGGAAACTGTAATGGTTCGGAGTTTATCTTTGAAGTTTGGATGAGTAAGGTTGGATCTGTCGGTTGAACAGAAGCGAGTGATGGTACCTTGATACCTCAGGTAATAGTAGCTGTATGATGAGATACAGTGACGATGGATGTTCCCGAAGATGTTTTCTTTGGAACAAGATTAAGGAAGTGTGTATGCTTCGGTGTTGTGGCTGAGTTCAGCATGGTGTTTCTGTTTGGTTTGGAGTTCGAGTTTCTCGAAGATCTTTGGAATAGGAAGTCCTTGGCATCAGTGTCAGCAGTGCAGCTCAGAGTATTCTGTGATGGCAGGAAGTTTTCTGGATGAGCAGTTTTTCTGGAAGTGAAGTTCAGAAGCAGCAGAGTGGATCCATTTCTTCGATAAATTGGATAAATAAGTGTAAGCTGTTCTGATTGGTAAAGAGAGAACAGTCTGTTTGGAATTAGGTTGGGTTGATCGCAAAAGTGACTTGCGATTGTCTGAGTGTTCTCTTGGGTTGTCAGAGTTTTTCTGGATGTCTTCAGAGAAGTCAGAAGTTTGTCCGCATCTGAAGGTTGAGTTTTCTTATCGACTGGATTCCAGGAGTGATACCGGTAGTTCAGTCTAGTTGAAGGATGTTTTCCTAGAGATAGAGTTTGGTGAAGCAGCTCAAGTTTTGATGGAGTATCTGAGTTTTCTTTTATGGATCAGTGAACCTTATTTCTAGAAGTGAGTTGTCCAGTCTGTGCTTGTGTCCTACTTCAGATCAGAATTGAGCAGCGAAAGCAGTTTGGAGTGTATCTCTGATAGGAGAAATAAGTTTGGAATCTACTGATGTTGTGAAGTAGAGTTATGTTTGGATCTAGTTTGTGTTCTGATTTGGATAAGTATTTGGACTTCTGAATTGAATTGTCAGTTTGGATAACTGGAATTCATTGAGTTTTACGTATCTGAGAGGGAGTACGTATTTGATCTATCTTTGGTTTTAGAATCTGCAGTTTTGGGAAGTTTGGTTATTGAGTCAGACTCGTCTGTAGTCTGATATTCTGTTTAGTTCTGTAGATCTAGATGAGTAGGAGATCTATAGCTTAGTAGTTTAGATTGTTTGTAGAGCGAGTATCCCGGTATTTATATACTTGGGGAAACTCGAGGTATTTTATCTAGAATTTAGTCTAGATAGTTAGAATTGTTTGATTGGATGAATTGGTTGCTATGGTTGCTAGCATATGGATGATAGTATATACTTGTGTTTTAAAATTTAAATCTTTAATAAGATTATTAAATTTCCTTTGTTTAAATTTCGGGGACGAAATTATTTTAAGGGGGGAGGAATGTAATATCCCGGAAATTTTAACAATATCAATTTAATAATCTGTTGAATAATTAAATTGATATGGATAATCTTTGATAATAAGATTTGAATTTAATTTAATAATCTGATTAAATTAGTATTTAATTGATGATTTTATCTTTTAAAAGTTAATAAGATATTTTCTATTTGAATATATATATTTATTTATATATATTGTAAATAGAAGCTTTGGTAAATTGGAAATTTATATTTAATTTAATCTGGACTTTTCAAAGATATTTAAATAAGTAATTTTATAGTTTTAAAATACTTTAAGAAAATATTTAATTGGTTTAAGAGATATTTTAACTTAAGTTTAAATAAATAAGGTTTACAAAAATGGTTTGTTTTATTTCTTTTTAAATATTTCTTGATAATATAATCTCTTGTTTAAATTATAAAATATGTTATTTTCAAATAACAAGTATAATGTATTATTTTTAATATGTATGAATTTTAATGCTAAAAGGGATTGTTATTTTAAATTTAATAAATAGTGTATGAAAATATATAACTTGACTTTTAAATTGAATCTTAGGATTTATTTTTTTTTTAAACTTGAATTTAAAGTTTTGAAATTCAAAAGAATATATATTTAAATTGTTTTGAATTTTAGAATATTTGTATAAACTTTTATTTATAAATATAATTAGCGTTTGTTTCTCTTTAAAAAGTAATATATATAGATAAGTGTTTAAATAAATAAGAAAGGGCTTTTTAAATAATTTTAAAATAAATAGAAATATGAGTAATTACTTAAAAGACATGTGTCTTTATCTAATGCCTTGTTTTAACAAGTGTAATTTAAGTAATCAATGTTTATGACAAGTGTTCTTTTTATTTTTGATTTTCTTTTAATTCATAAATAAATCATTTTATCCTATATAAACACATACTTCACTCCTTTATCTTCTTTTCTAATCTTCATTTTTTTCAAAATTAAGAAGATTTGTTTTCAGCTGAAACAAATCAGTAACAACTCTCAATAATCAATTCACTCCTCAAACCAAAATCAAAACCCAAAAACCTGTATCATTTCTTCAACCAAAACCAGAACATCTTCTTCAAACCTGAGATGGAAATCAAAAGGCCTGCAAGCATTTTCATCTCTGTTTTGAATCTGAGTCATCTTCAACAAGGCTTCAAGTCATCTCTGCATGTTTCAATAACAAGCAACTGCTGCATTCTTTTCAAAACTGGAAGCCAACTTGCATGTAGATTTAAAGCAATTTAAAGATTCAACAATTCAAGTTTTCAAAAGCTTAAGTCTGCCTCTGTTTCATCTTTAATCATGTGAGTAACTTCTATTTTAAAAACAGTTTTCCTTTTTTAAAATCAAAGTTAAACAAAAATTTCCAGAACTCAAGTTCTAATTCACATAAATTAAAAACAGTTTGGATGGAAACTGCTCTGTTTCTTTTAGAAGTAAGTAACCTCAATGCAAAGAACTTAAATTATCTGCTGCATGTGAATGTATAGAAATGAATATGCTTGTATCCTTATATGATGTTGAAAATTTGTGTAGACATATATAAATATGTATAGGTGTGTTGCTGTGCCAAGAATCTGCATACTTGTTTGTTTTAAAACTAAGACTTTCTTAAAAAAAATATATATATAATATAAAAACTGTTATAGATTAAACTGCAGTGCTTCATTTCTTTCAAAGTAAATAACCCCATAATATTAAGAAGCTTTAATCCATATGTTGCATGTGGATAAATGGAATAAGTTGGTTTTGTATGACTTTGTTTTGGATAGATATTCTGTGTACATTTACATATACACATAAATATGTATGTTTACAAGGATCTGGGTACCTGCATCTGTTCTGAAGCTCAGGTTTTTGGTGAAATTTATTTCCATTTAGTGAAATTAATGGGTAAACAAAGGATGTTTGGTTAGTAAGAAAATTTGTTCAAAAATCAACATTAAATTATATTGAAAAGTCTTTTACCTCTGAAACAAATACAACAGTATAAAAAATTGAAATAAGCAAAAATATCAAACATCTTAAATCATTGAAACAAGTTTATAAATTGAATGCATGTATGAAATTATGATTTTTAAAACCAATATCACATTTTTAAAATTTCTGAGGAGTGAGCATCACTGGGTTGAACAGATATTGGAAATTTGGGTTTATCTAATTTCCTAGTGATATTGGGGTGATGTGGTTCTGCCTGGAGGGGGAGAATTGATGTGAGAGTGGGGGAAAATTGGGTAATAGATGATCAGAGGTGGGAGGCGATGGCAGTAGTGATTTCTAAGTTTTAGCCCTAATTTGATGATGTCGAAGTTTTGTAACTTTTTGATCTCTGTGATGCACCGAGTGTTCTAAGACTTTGGGAAATGGAAGTTTAGGTATAGACGTAGTCATGGCCAGAGAATTAGTTTCTCTGATGATCGGAATCGCGAGCACGAGCGATGTGCCAGGTTTGGTCAGCGGTGATGGTTCTGTTCCAGGTTTTTGATTTTAGGGTTCGATTTTGATTTGATGAATGAATCGAAGATAGGATGATCGTTTTCGAGTATGTGGATGAACGTGGACTGATGGAAGATGTCGTCGATGACCGGAGTTGCCGTAGGTGACCGTGCACGTGCACGAGATCGAAGATTGTATCTGGGTGAAGTCTGTTTCACTGGAGAAGACGAATGCAAGTTTTCTCGGGTTTGTTCGTGGGAGTCTCGGAAATTTTGATGTGCGACTCGAAGTTGTTGGAGCTGGAAGGTTGGACTCAAGTGACAGAGAAGGACTCGAGATTTTCGAGAGTTTTTGCGAGGGAGACTCGGGAATTTAGGGTTGCGACTCGAAGCAAAATAGGATTGGCTCGAGTACTTTGGTTGTTGGCAGGTTATTAAACTGTCTGTTTCTAAAACTTTAAACTGGATTTAAAATTGTAAAGGAAATTTTAAAACAAGAATTTAAATCAAGTTTAACTATATAGATTCAAGTTGGTTTTGAATCTTAAAGGTTTGAAATAAATAAGTTATAAATTTATATGGTTTAAATAGGTTTTAAATGATAATTAGATTTAATTAAATGTTTAAAAAAATAAAGGAATTTGGTTTAAACTCTTCTTAAATTTCTTTTATAAGAGATAAGAATTTTTAATAAGTAAAAGTTTTTAAATTGGTTTTAAAAACTTAGTTAAAAATAAATTGGAATTCATTTTAAATACAGAATTTAAAATGAAATTTAAAAGTAGATTTGAAATGGATGTTTCAAATATTAATTTGTAAATGATAACTTGTTTATCAAATAAAATAAAGTTTATCTTAAATTAATTAAAGACTTGTGTTTATTTAATTTATAAGGAAATTTAATAGATAATTAAATTATTTGATTAATTAATCATTTGGATTAATTAAATAGGTAATTAAAGGTTAAACTAATTTATTTATGATTAAGATAAATTAATTAGGGATGATTAATTTGTAGTTAAGGATTATAAATTAGAGTATTAATTAATGGTTAGGAATTAATTAATAAGTAATTAAATATTAATTAAGTTATGGTTAACACTTAATTAATTTAGTAATTAGAGATTAATAAATTGGTTATTAAGATTTATTACTTTAGAATTAATAATAATTAATATAAGTTAATTACTTAAGGAAAGTAATTAAGTAATAGTTAATGAGGTCATTAACTATGGATTATTAAATAATTAATTAATGTAATTAATTTTAATAGTTAATTGGATTAATTAATTTAAAGATAATCAATTATAGAATTTGTTTAAATGAATTTCTTAATGGAAGTAATTAAGAATTAATTACTTATTGTAATTAATTGAAGTTAATTTGATTAGTTAAGTTAATTAATTAAGTTTAATTAATTTAGAATAATCAAGAGTTGATTTGATAAATAATTACTTAATGTAATTATTAAGGTAAGATTATTTAGGGAAGTAAATAATATGATAATTACTGGAAGTAATTAGTTGAATAATGATTTTATTAATAAAAGTAATTTGAGTTAATTACTTTGAATAATTAATCAAGGGATTAATTAAGAAATTAATTAAGGAAGTAATTAATTTAGTTAGTGAAAGTAATTAAGGGTAGTTAATTACTGATTAAAGAATTATCAAGGTGATTAATAAATGTTGTTTAATTAAAGATTAATTACTTAATATAATTAATTTAATTGAGTAATTAATAATTAAGTTGTAATTAAGAATCATTAATTAATATAATTAATGATGTAATTAAGAATTGATTAATTAAGAAATAATTAATAAATGAAGTGATTAATTAATGTAATTAATTAAGGATTAATGTAATTAATTTCAGTTGATTAATTTAATTAATTATAGTTAATTAATTAATGAAGTAATTAAAGGTTAATTACTATAAATAGTTAAGGATAATTAATTTGAGTAATTAATTAAAGGATAATTTACCTGAATGGAATTAAAGGGTAATTAAAGGATAATTAATTAATTTGTAATTAATTAATGATTAAGTAAGCAGGATTTATAGAATGAAGTAATTAATTTAATTCATTTTAAATTAATTAGAAATGGTATAAATCATTACTTATGGATGGATAAATAATATGGAATGCTTTGTATTGTTTGATCTCTGATGAGATATATGCTGTGTGATATGGATGTTTAGTTGAATTGTGATGATAATATGGATTATCTGATAATGTTGATTATCTATTGTGAATTATCTTTCTATGTTTATAAAGATAATTGAATTAAATTGTTTTAACCTTTAAAACAGCTTGGCCTTAAAAGATACGTTTTGGATTTCGATGAGACCGGGATCGGGTTTCCGTATACCGGATTTCCAGGTCTGGAGACCCGAATACCACATCGATCCAAATTAACGATAGGTCGTGAATCAAGTGAAGATGAAGATTCAGAGTGCAAGGGTTATTGTCGTTAACTCTGAGGGTGATTCCAAAACGAGTGTAACGAGATAATGCCTTCGGTTTCGTTCGAACCCGGAACGAACTTGTATGGATTGAATGCTTTCAGAACATCGTCAGGTGGACGATGAGCATTCTAAGTGATGTGTTCTTTTCTAAGGTAATCGTGACCTCAAGCCTCACAAACCGGGAATGGCTAAAACAGGGGAGGTGCAGCAAGGTTAGTGGGTAGCACCCAAGTAGGACAAGATTACCTCTGTCTAGAAGTCCCTTCTTATTTCGGCTTAGTGTGTGCGGTTGCTGATCCTAACCGTGAGGTATCTTGTGCGGGAATTATCCAGTAAGGGATGTTCCGACCTTGTGTTGCAGGGGATTGGGAGTGATCCTCGGTACGGTGATCTAGGCCACGTACTGTGACGGGCGGTACCCCAGTAGCCCTGCCATTGTATGGAATCCAAACTCCAATAAGTGCCGTACGTATTAGTTGTGCCCAACTATGTTGGAATGTGAGATGTAAGCATTTCAGCTATTTCTGTATTTTACTTGAAAACCCTAGACCCTATTATAATACAATCGAATTTCCTATCAAATGTTTTGGTTAGCGTAAGGTAAAAACTTACCCATGTTTATGTGTGGGAAGTCTTACGTGATACCTTTTCTTTCAAAAGGTTTTGAAGTTAAACAAGTTTAACCTGTTACTCACACCAGACCCATGTCTGACCCAAGTTGTTTATTTCTGTTTTATAAACTCTTGGGTACTCAAATTTTTACGAGTAGCCAAGGGATTCAGGTTAGCCTTGACGAATTTTGGAGGAGCAATGGAGCAGGAGGCTTCAGCGTTGTAGATATAGATAGTAGTTTTCCGCTGTGTTGATCTTTGTATTGATCTGTATTGTATTGAGTTGTAATAACTAGACAGATGTTATAACTGTCTAGTATGTGATGTGTAATCTGTGTAACTCTGAAAAGTGTTGTATATGATACTATGTAATATTTATGTGATATAATATATTTTGTTCGTTTCCGCTGTGAGATTCTGATATTGTTTAGTTCTTTCTTTCTCTTCTTTTCTCTTTCTATCCCTTTCTTTCTTACTGTCGATGCGATTTTCCGGGAGTGGAAAGCCGGGTCGTCACACTTAGAAGCTAATGTTTTCTAATTGAAGAAGGGATTAACTTGTTTTAAAGGGATAAATAACCCTATTGATTTAGGCTTTCATCAACATTATTTTGTTTAAGGCATATATCATGGCAAAGATATTTGAGTAAAGGAAAAAGCATATTTTCCTTGTTTAAGTATGATTCAAAAGGCTAAATCAATTTGAAAGAAATGTTTTCAAGGAAATTTTGATGGGGTAGTTAACCCTAAGTAAATGAATCTGATATTAGAATACCATATGGAACTGGTATAGGGTCGCGCCCTATACTTTAGCTATTATCCCCTAACTAATATAAGTCCAAAATTCCAGTGTGTAGGGCTTTGTCACAGGTAAGACTAAAATGATGTTACACACAAAAAGGAATATATGGAGAAAGATAGGTTATTGGTGAGCCCGGAAAACCATTAGGATCAGTTGACTCTGGGAGAAGTAAGTTAAGGACAAACCGTCCATAAGTGTATCTAATAGAAGTTAGATTATTTATTTTGTCTCATAGGCCCGATTCGGCCAATGGTTAGTAGTTAGCCAAACAAAACTAAATTGTTCGGACAGATAGTCCATTGATTACCTGATTTATGTGCATATATGATATTACTATTATTGCTTTAATCGGTTTGATTGCAGGATTCTAATTTGCAAAAAGATATGTTTTTAAAGGGATATCAGTGAGGGGAAACCCGTTTCGCTAAGCAGCATGGTCTTACTAAATATAAGTAAACCGAGATGTAATAGTATTATTTACACCAGCCTTTATGTCTGACTAGAAATTTATATTTTCCCCTTAAACTCCCAGGTTCTCAAAATTAATTTAAGTAGATTGAGAGTTAAAGTTTTTTTAGGTTTAGTAGGTTGGACGATTAAGCTTCCAAAGACGTGCATGAGGCAAAGTTAGCTATATAGGTGTAATTAGTTTTATTTCCATTGTGATGTATTTAAGAATGATATGTCTATTTAGTACTCTGATCATCCAAGGGGGCATCTTCATATGTTACTCTTGGCGTAATTTGTAATAAATATATTTGACCAAAACCTAGGAAACGTTTTAGGATTATGTATCTGAATATGAAATATTGACTTGAAACATAATCAGAAAAGATGTTTTAAATCTATGTTGATTTTTATTTAATATTCATATGCTTCTAATATTATGGATACCATTAATATTAGCATATTTTGTCACTGGAAGTTAATAATATAGATGACTGCAACATCTGTAGCACTTAGCTGCGGGCCTCAAGATATGGGATGTTACATATTCTATAAATACATCAAAGATTAAGATTACAAAGACTAACTATTCTCTTGATTCCTATTACTTTCTATCTTTGTATTTGTAAACTCTTTTCTTACATATTCTCAACTAATCATAACCAAATATTAATTTGGATTAGATCACTTCCTAAAATTCAAAGCATTCGCTTTCATATACTCAAAGGAGATTATAGGAAGAATTGTACTATCAATGAATATCTGTGTTATTTGGAACACAATATTGTCAAAGAAATAATTTTGTGTTAGCCTATTCCTCTTGGAGAAGTGAGGATTGTTGGTTAAAGGAATTACCGAAGGGGAGCTTCGGGACTGGACGTAAGACGAGAGGTCTGAACCAGTATAAAAACTCTAATATGCTCGTTTTTATTATTTATCTTATTCATACTCTATTAATTTACCCTACTTAGTATAATCGTTAGTATATACTCTCACATTAATATATAAGTTGCATTATATAAGATCCTATAGACTTTCACCAACGACAAAAACTGAATCATGTAGACACTTCAGCAACTGTGACACATGGAATATATCTTGAACTTTCGCCAACTTTTCATGAAGCTCCACTCTGCAAGCTAACTTTTGTATTCTCTCCAAAATCGGAAAAGTCCCTACAAGCCTCAATGCTAACTTTCCTGAACTACCAAACCTCATAACTTATCTAAGTGGTGAGACCTTCATAAAGACTATGTCATCTACTACGAACTCTAACTTCGTGCGTCTCTTGTCAACCTAAGGTTTCTGCCTATCATGAGCATCCTTCATTCCTCTATGGATCATGTCTAGTTTCTCTATCTCCCTTATCATATCTGGTCCTAGAATGATCCTATCTTTAGTATTCCACCAACAAGATGGTGAACTACAAGGCCTTCCATACAACACCTCAAATGGTACCATCCCAAAACTTGCTTGATGGTTGTTATTATACACAAACTCTACTAATGTCAAATGATCCTTCCAAGAACCATAAAATCCAAAATACACGTCCAAAGCAATTCCTACAATAGCCTATTCACCTTCTCAGTCTACCCATTTGTCTATGGGTGGTAAGTGTTAGTCCTTGAGATGATGGTTTTGATGACAACAACCTTAGAATAGATTATGAAATATAAATACTAACATTACAAGTTTAGATATATTTGTATTTGCAGGATCTAACCATGCAGGTATCAAGAATGAAGACTGTACAGTATAGAGATTCAAGATACAGAGATAGAAGACTCATGAGTATCAAGATTATCAAGAGTTCAAGGTTAAGTCTGTTTTATTAGGAATATTTGTTAAAACTCGTAGAAAAGCACTGGCATCTTAATATCCAATTTATTCGTGGAATGGAATCCACTTCGAGCCCGTTAAAGGGATGGAACCCTAAGTAGGATGGAACCTATGAAAATCTAGTGGGACATTGTTTTGTATCCACTAATTTTAATTCAAATGATTTAACAAAATTATCTTGTTTTCAAAATGATTTCAAAACTTTCCTTCTAAAAGATTCAAAACTCTCTATCCTGATTTTAAATAATTTTAGCCTCAAAACATCTTTAATTTCAAAGTCAAAATACTCCTGTTTTTAAATGTCTTTTCAAATAATATATTTAACTTTTAATATTTATACTTAGATTTAAATATAAAATTATAGTTAAATTATGTATTTATTGTTCTTTATATTTACTTATGAATTTCAACTATATTCAAGTATATTTATAAATTTTTAAATAGTTTTTATATAAGATAAATATTGTTTTTATAGAAATTCAAATTATCATTTTTGGCTGAGGGATGTCGACATGTCCCTAGGTAGTATGTCGACATAGTGACAGTTGAAGTTCAAATTCAAATTTCAAAAGAAGTGTCTATTCGCCATAACTCTTCGTGAATGGTCATGGCTGTTGGTTTTCTATAAATAGGGGTCAGTTTCAACGAATTTTCAATCATATTTTTCTGATTTTCACTCCTCTTCATCTTCCACATTTCTTATTACAAAATCATACCATTACTCTGCCGAAATCAACATCGAATCATACTCGATTACTTCTAGTTTGATTCTACATCACTATCTCTACAAGGTTCTCAGTGCTATTCAGAGTTATAGACTTCTTTGTAATATATTAGTGAGAAAAGGTGTGATTGTACCCTTTGAAATCAATCAAGCGAGAAAAGGTGTGATTGTAGCCTTGGAAATCAATTGGGTGAACTTGTTGCCCCGGAAATCAAGTATCTCTACCCAGAGGATTGGTATTCTGGAGGGTGTACCTCGTAGCCTTGAAATCGAGGGTTGTAATTGTTGAATTGCTTTTGAAAGGAAATCCGTACTTAGTTGTACGGGACTGGATGTAGGGTAACTCCGAACCAGTATAAAATCCGGTGTGTTCTTTCCTTTACTGCTTTTACTTTATATTTGCATCTGTGTTTGATTCTGTGTTCATATCTGTATCTAATTAGTGTATACATTGTTAATAAAGTTAGATAAACTCAAAAAGATTAACAAATTTCTTAAAACATTATTCACCCCCCCTCTAGTGTTAATTCTAGCCTTAAGATCCTTAATCCGCATTTCTCACATTTGGTATCAGAGCTTTGTTTTCAGAAGTTTCATTATCTGAATTTTGAAAAATTTCAAAATGGCTACTAACACTAGTACTGCTATTACCACCAACACTAGTTCATTTGTAGAAGGTCAGTCTACTGCCAGACCACCACTTTTTAATGGTAGTAACTATGCATATTGGGCATGTAGGATGAGAATATATTTACAATCTGTAGGATTAGATACTTGGAATATCACACAAACTGAATATTCTGAACCCACAACTAATTTTGCACAGTGGACCACTAAGCAAAAGACTGTTGCACAAAATAACTCTAAGGCAATGAATATTCTGTTTTGTTCACTTGAAAGAAATGAATTTAATAGAGTGTCAGTTTGTAAGTCTGCATATGAAATCTGGAAAACTTTGCAAGTAACTCACGAAGGAACAAGCAAAGTTAAACAGCCAAAATTTCCATGCTCACAAATCAGTTTCAGTTATTTAAAATGAATACTAATGAGTCTATTTCCGATATGTATAGTCGATTTCAAGATATTGTGCATTCTTTAATATCTTTGGGAAAGGAATTTTCGGAAGAAGATCAAGTCAGAAAAATTTTAAATTCTCTCACTCCATAATGGGATCAAAAGACACTTGCAATTGAAGAGGCAAATGACATCAGTACTTTAAAGATAGAAGAATTGATTGGAAATCTAATGTCGTTTGAAGTTCAAATGATTGGGAGAAGAGAAAGCAAAGCATCTAAAAAGAAATCAATAGCATTCAATGCATTGACCGATGGATCAGACTCAAACAGTGACAATGATGAAGAGATAGCATTTATGACCAGAAATTTTAGGAAATTTCTGAAGTACAGAAAATTGAATAGTTCCAAGAGAAACAACTTTAAGAATTCCGATAATCAGACTACAGTACCAAACTTTATCAAATGCTTCAATTGTGACGAACCAGGTCATATAAAAAAGAACTGTCCGTATCCAGAAAGGCAGAATCCTCCTATGAACAATGAACCAGCAAAGAAACGGAAGCATGCATTTACTGCTACTCTAGATGACACAGACTCGTCCTCAAGTGATAATGATCAGAAGACGGATAACTCGAATTTGTGTTTCACTGCAGTTCACGACTCCGACGAGTTCAAAGAAACGAACTCAGAAAAAGGTACACGTTTACAATATAATTGGTTGAAATTGCTTGCATAGAATTAGTTGCTTGATTGTTTGATTGATTGATTTTAAATTGATATGCTATTTGAATTTTAAAAATTTATTTTCTATTTTTACTATTATTTTATTATTTTATTATTATTATTTTTATTATTTTTGACACATTCTGAAATATATTATAAGTAAAATAATATTTCAGAAATATAGACATTAATAATAATATTTATATATATGTATATTAGATATCTTAGGAAAATCACATCATGAAAATTCACAGGCACATGTCGACATGGCACCTACCACGATGTCGACATGCCTACCTGAATTTGAATTTCAAATTTTGAATTCAAATGTTTGAATTTCCCTCCACCTTTTCACTTCATTTATTTCTTTGAAAAGATACCTTTTGACCAGAGAATATGTCCTTTGAAAGTCTATTTATCCACTATCTTTTATCATATCTTTTCACTTTCATTTTCAAATTCAAACTCTCTCTTCATATCTTCAAGCACTCTACTCTCTACTCTAATGGCTTCTTCAAGCAACCCCTCAACCATGAGAATTTCCAGAAAAATCAAAGAGCAATTATTCAATGATCCGGAGGCAATTAAAGCATACATCAATTATGCTAATTATGCTAAAGTCCATCCCGGAAAATTTGCTATTTTTCAAGATTTTTCTTCTTATGAAATTGATTCTCTTTTTGCAAACAATGGTATTTTAAGTCTTATTGACTCTTCTCAAAACGATTTTGTTTGCTATCCTAATCTTGTCAAAATCTTTTATGCTAATCTAAACCGTGCTTTTTATAATGGAAATGAGAATGAGATTTGGAGTAGTGTCAAAGGGACTCAAATTGTTTTGAATTGTGATCTCTTGGGTACCATTCTTAATTGCAAAAGTACGGGAATGGATCTTTCTAGTTTTAAAATCGATGAACATGATCGTGAGACATTTCATCATATTTTTGAAGGAGATGAAAACTTTGAATTTAAAAACCGAAACTTTCATCCTAAAGCAAGGATTGTCAATCTTCTTTTACAACATACTTTGACCCCAAGATCGGGTAATTTTAACAATCCTACTTCAAAAGTGTGCAAAGCACTTTTTGGTATTTTCGGAAATTATGACATCAATTGGGCACAAGTTATTTTGGATGAACTTCGTCCTAAAAATTTTGAAATGGGAGAAAACACTTTATATCATGGAATTTACCTTACTCGGATTTTTAACTATTTTGGAGTGGATTTCAAAGGTGAAGAATTTGTCTCTAGAAAAGTTTTTAATAACTCAAACATTTCTCTCATGAAAATCCCATATGTTTTTCAACCTTATGAGACTCTTACCGAAAAGGAAGAGCGTTTGGCTCATGAAGAAATGGAAGAGGAAGAAGAAGAAGAAAGGGATGAAATGGAAAGAGAAGAAGATGAAGAAGGTGAAACATCCTTAGAAAGTATTGAATATCCTTCCAATCCATCCAACAAAACCCTTCTCAAAAACCAAAAGATAAGTGTGGAGAATCAACGGATTTTAAAACGATCCGTTAGTAAGAAGTTGGATAACATGTCTTCGAAGATGAACAAGTTCTTTTCAAAAGTCGGCAAGAAACTTGGACTATCTTCATCATCTTCATCTTCTAACTAGTTTTATCTTTTAGTATCTTATTGTATTTGTCTTAGTTTGTTTCGAATGTTCGTGTAGTTCCTTATGTTTAATCATTGTATTATCCAATTATGCAATGAAATTGAATTTCCTTCCTGTCATCTAGATTATTTTATATCTAGAATAAATGTTAGTATATTATAGAATTATATATACATCATTATTCACAAAATAAAATTATCATCAATTTTCAATGAAGTATGTCGACATACCCCCCTTGACCATGTCGACATGTACTGGTCAGAAGTGACTATTGATTTTGAATTTGAAATTTGAATAACTACCAAATGTTTATTCATTTCAAACGAATTTCTACACCTATATATACCTTTGTCTTCCAGAAATCTTCACTGAAATTTATTTCTCATTATCTATATCCTTCATTTCTTTCTCTAATTCAATTATGGCCAATCCTATTCATAATATGTCTGAAAATCTTGAAGAAACACTCAATTCATTCAAAAATATTCTCTCTATCATCCTCCGTAATCAGCGTCACTTAGAATTAAGTCAAATGCAGATGATCAAGGAACAAGAGAGACATTTCGATGCAATTCGATGGATGATCTCCTCCCTGCACAAGGATGATAACGAAGCACATCCTCCCGTTTCTCTATCTGTTGATAATGAAAATTGGGATGCCATCAAACAAGACCCTATCTTTGGAGAAGAAGGATGGGTTGATGTTCCTCGTAACGTTTAATTTTCTTTCTTTGATTAATTTGTTTGAATTAATTTCTTTGATTTGATTTGGTTTGGATTGATACTTTGTGTGGATTGATTTCATTTGGTTTGAAGTTTGCTATGTGAAACATGTATATATATACATTAAAATGAATATAGTCTTTAGTTAAGTTATTATGCTCATAGGTATCATTATTTCTTAATCTATATATTACATATTCCGTTGTATAGTTTATCAATGCAGGTACTAAAGTCCAAGAGTAAGGGGGAGTAAATTTTTGTTGATAACAAAGAGGGAGAAGTATAAAATAGGGTAGTTAGGCATAGATTAAGGGGGAGTGGTTAGTTTTAGGGGGAGTTATTAGGATAGAAGGAATATTTTATAAACAAAGGTTGTCATCATCAAAAAGAGGGAGATTGTTAGTCCTTGAGATGATGGTTTTGATGACAACAACCTTAGAATAGATTATAAAATATAAATACTAACATTACAAGTTTAGATATATATGTATTTGCAGGATCTAACCATGCAGGTATCAAGAATGAAGACTGTACAGTATAGAGATTCAAGATACAGAGATAGAAGACTCATGAGTATCAAGAGTTCAAGGATAAGTCTGTTTTATTAGGAATATTTGTTAAAACTCGTAGAAAAGCACTGACATCTTAATATCCAATTTATTCGTGGAATGGAATCCACTTCGAGCCCGTTAAAGGGATGGAACCCTAAGTAGGATGGAACCTACGAAAATCTAGTGGGACATTGTTTTGTATCCACTAATTTTAATTCGAAAGATTTTACAAAATTATCTTGTTTTCAAAATGATTTCAAAACTTTCCTTTTAAAAGATTCAAAACTCTCTATCCTGATTTTAAATAATTTTAGCCTCAAAACATCTTTAATTTCAAAGTCAAAATACTCATGTTTTTAAATGTCTTTTCAAATAATATATTTAACTTTTAATATTTATACTTAGATTTAAATATAAAATTATAGTTAAATTAGGTATTTATTGTTCTTTATATTTACTTATGAATTTCAACTATATTCAAGTATATTTATAAAGTTTTAAATAGTTTTTATATAAGATAAATATTGTTTTTATAGAAATTCAAATTATCATTTTTGGCTGAGGGATGTCGACATGCCCCTAGGTAGTATGTCGACATAGTGACAGTTGAAGTTCAAATTCAAATTTCAAAAGAAGTGTCTATTCGCCATAACTCTTCATGAATGGTCATGGCTGTTGGTTTTCTATAAATAGGGGTCAGTTTCAACGAATTTTCAATCATATTTTTCTGATTTTCACTCCTCTTCATCTTCCACATTTCTTATTACAAAATCATACCATTACTCTACCGAAATCAACATCGAATCATACTCGATTACTTCTAGTTTGATTCTACATCACTATCTCTACAAGGTTCTCAGTGCTATTCAGAGTTATAGACTTCTTTGTAATATATTAGAGAGAAAAGGTGTGATTGTACCCTTTGAAATCAATCAAGGGAGAAAAGGTGTGATTGTAGCCTTGGAAATCAATTGGGTGAACTTGTTGCCCCGGAAATCAAGTATCTCTGCCCAGAGGATCGGTATTCTGGAGGGTGTACCTCGTAGCCTTAAAATCGAGGGTTGTAATTGTTGAATTGCTTTTGAAAGGAAATCCATACTTAGTTGTACGGGACTGGATGTAGGGTAACTCCGAACCAGTATGAAATCCGGTGTGTTCTTTCCTTTACTGTTTTTACTTTATATTTGCATTTGTGTTTGATTATGTGTTCATATCTGTGTCTAATTAGTGTATACATTGTTAATAAAGTTAGATAAACTCAAAAAGGTTAACAGGTTTCTTAAAACACTATTCACCCCCCCTCTAGTGTTAATTCTTGCCTTAAGATCCTTAATCCGCATTTCTCAAAGTAAGCGCTACTCAAATTTTATTCAGTTACCAAGGCATCCCGAAGACTCCTCCAAAACTCAGTAATGAAAAGCGGATCTCGATCATTGACATTACTAGAAGAAGCTCCATGCAGCCAAACTATCTCTCTTACGTATAAGGTCGCTAAAGATGCAACTATCCTTGAACTCCTAATTGGGACAAAATGACTGCATTTGGTTAATCGATCGACTATGACCCAAATACTCTCATTCCCTCTTCTACTCCAATATAACCCATCAATAAAGTCCACAGAGATATTTCCCTTTTCTCCTATGGAATATCCAATGACTATAATAATCCAGCAGGTTTTTTCTACTTTGCCTTTACCCTCCGACAAATCGAACACTTGGAAAAAACGTCGTTGCATGCCTCTTCATACTAGGCCAATAAATGACTCACTTCATATCATGATAAATTTTGTCGCTACTGGATTAATATTCATCCTAAAATATGGGACTCATCTAGTACCATGTCAATCAACTTTATAATAGAGGAATGCACAACCTACCATCTCTTTGCAACCACCCATTCAAATCAATGGAACAGCGGTCCAAATGACTCGAATGCTCAACCCTGTTTGGCTTCTCAAAAATATCCAATAACTCCTTTTCTTGCCTTTGACTCAAACCAATATGGTCTATAAGTAAAGGACGAACATCTAAAGCTGCCAACAAACCTAGTGTAATGTTTGACGAAGGTCGAAAATAAAATGTACAAATGAACTCCAAGTGCTCATTCCGAGAACGTAGGGCTTAACATCACATACTATCTACTCATGACATCAGCTACAACATTGCCTTTTCCTAGAGTGTATGAGATACTGAAATCAAATGACGGTAGGAACTCCATCAACCTCTGCTGCCTATTAATTAAATAATTTTAGGAGAGCAAATATTTTAGAGACTTATAATCCATGAATAGCTCAAACACTCCCCAAAAGAAAATGCCTCCATGATTTGAGGGAAAAAACAATAGCTGTCAATCCAAGATCATGGATGGGATAGTTCCTCTTGTGAATTTTCAATTATTGACTAGCATAATGGAAAACCCTACCCTTCTACATCAACATTGTGCCCAGTGTAGTACCATAAGCATTGGTGTATACTATTACCCCGCCTTTGGCCAAGGTCGGGATACCAACAAATTGGCTGGAAAGGATGAATATCAGGATTGGAGATCGATTGGAAACAAGGCTATGATCGATACCGTCAAAATTGGACCAAGCTCCAATCAAAGTGGGATCGATTGGGAATGATGAACAAGGCTAGGAGAGTCTATGTTTCAAATTTTAGGTCAATCGGAATTCGTATGCTCAAGATATGGATGGATCAACATTGGTGAGAAATGGTTCTGGGATCGATACCTTCGTATCGATCATAGTGGTAATTGGTTTGGATCCATCGGACCGATGGATCTCGTTTCCATCAATATTGATCGATATGAAAGGTCTGCATGGAAGCAGGTCTGATGGATACGAAGGCAAGTGTTTCTGGGGTACTCAATGATGGATACGAACAAGGTG
The DNA here is from genome assembly GCA_030737815.1 of Allium fistulosum. Classification (NCBI taxonomy): domain Eukaryota; kingdom Viridiplantae; phylum Streptophyta; class Magnoliopsida; order Asparagales; family Amaryllidaceae; genus Allium; species Allium fistulosum. Next base: position 1,281,357,685 of record CM060903.1, on the reverse strand, counting down.
ACAGGAAGCATTTCGTACCGATCTTTACGTGATTGATATGAAGGGATGAAGCTTGGATCGATACGAAGAGTATGGATACGAATATGACTTAGATCGGTATGAAGTGATGGACATAAGGCAATGGAATATGATGGATACAAACAGCATGTACTTGAATGTGGCTTGGATCGATACAAAGAAGGGATGGATACGAAAAAGGGTCGGCCGATGGATACGAAGAAGCACATACCGATGGATGTGAAGCATGGATACGAGGTAGTGGAGTTGGTCAAGCGATGAAGTGCTCAACATGGATGTAGGAATGGAGCTCAGATCGATGCGAAGGCCATGGCTATGGATATTGGGATAAAATGTATACGAAGGGGATCGAGGCGAGCTGATCGATACGAATCATTCGGCCTTCATGTAAACTCAAATTTTGATCGATCATAACTCTCATTCTACAAGTCCAAATGCTATGAAATTTTCATAGGAGCTTCCTGATGCACCAAAGAATGTTCATGATTGATCCCAGCTTGATTGGACCATTTTGGAATCGATACGAATTGCACTTGGATCGATCCCAAATCACTCTGGATCGATCATGTGGACCCACCTGCGCACGAGAAGAGATATTCCAGGTATTGAGGAAGATATTTTCGGGTCTAAACCTTTAAATAGCAGTCCGATGGCAACTAAAAAGGGATCTTTCCTTCTCTTTATGCAGAAACGCTACCATTTTTGTTATTTGATTCTAAAGGCTAGTAACTGTAACTACAGTATAAAAAGAAATAAAAGGATTGATTCTAAGTGGACGTAAGTCGGAGATAGGCGAACCACTATAAACCTTGTGTTCTTTCTTGCTTTCTTTCGTTTTAATTTTGCGGTCCCTTCATTTTTATTCTCTACTTCATCCAGATCTGAGATCTGTGTGTGAATATTGTGGATCTGTGTGTAAACACTAGTGCTTTCACAGCTTTTGGGTTTTGTGACCAATTTTGGCACAAACATATACTACAAACGCTTTCGTACGTGCACTAGTCAACAACACCTTCAACTTAATAAAAGAATCTTCACTTTTTGACTCTCGTGAGAAAACTAAATTTTTCTTAATATGGCGTGACAGTGGTGCAAAAAATTTAGCTAAGTCTTTAATGAACTTCCTATAGTAGCCGGCCAAACCAAGAAAACTTCTCACCTCCTTGGCATTCTTTGGTATATGCTAATCCTATACTGTAGCAACTTTACTAGAATCGTCCGCCAGTCCATACTCAGATATAACATGTCCTAAGAATCGAACCTCCATAAGCCTACAGAGCGTGTCAAGCAATTCTCTTCTGGCTTTTTGAATAGACAAGTATTTTATCAACGAATACCACCATTAACTTATTCAAAAACCCTACAAAGACTCAACTTATGAGGTCGACCAAATATTCTGGTGCATTAGTTAGACCAAATGGCATGACTAACCATTCATACAGCCTGTCGGGTGTACGAGAAGTAGTTTTTTAAATACTATCCTCGGCTACAAGCAGTTGATGGAATCTGATAGCCAAGTCAAGCCGAGTGAATACCTTTGCACCCATTAACTAATCAAAAAGATTGTTTATACGAGGTAGTGGATAATGTTTCTTCATTGTCAGTTTATCTAGCTTATGATAATCGACATGAAGCCTTACATAGCCATCTTCTTTAGTAACAAAGACAACTTGTGATCCCACTTCGAAGTACTTCTTCAAATAAAGCCCTTCTCCCACAATTCATTACCTTTCTTATGTAGCTTGTGCCTTTCTTTTGGGGTCATATGCCTAATGAGTAAGCCAATAGGTATATCATTCCCTTCAAGATAAATTCGAAATTCAATCTCTCTATGGGAAGGAAGATCGGAAACTTCGGAAAATACATCTGGGTAGTCGTGAACTATTAGTGCTGAAGCTAACTAATCATGTGATAGGTCGAAAGATTATAGGTTACTCAATATAATTGAACTCTTAGGGCCGTAGTTAACCTCAAGGCTACACCCACTATAAGTAACCCACTATAAGTAACTAACAAAACGACTTCGCCCGTGTTCAACCTAAACCCAAGGAGGATGGACCAGTCCATCTAACGACCTCGTCTTCAATATTTGCAAGCTCGAGGAGGATGGATCCATCCATCTAACGACTTCGCTTTCCCACTCAGGGTGGATATGATACAACCGTCCACGTACCTGATCAACCAACTCCGAACTCCCAAAGTGCGAGTCGGAGTATAAACATCAACTCTAGATTCCCAGAGTGCGAACTAGAGTATAAACATCAACTAACTCCAGATTCCCAAAGTGCGAACTAGAGTATATACATCAACTCCGGATTCCCAGTGTGCGAAACGGAGTATAAACATCAACTCCGAACTCCCAGAGTGCGAGTCGGAGTATAAACATTAACTCCAGATTCCCAAAGTGCGAACTGGAGTATAAACATCGACTCCGGATTCCCAGAGTGCGAAACGGAGTATAAACATCAACTCCGAACTACCAGAGTGCGACTCGGAGTATAAACATTAACTCCAGATTCCCAGAGTGCGAACTGGAGTATAAACATCAACTCCGAACTCCCAGAGTGCGAGTCGGAGTATAGATATCAACTCCAGATTCCCAAAGTGCGAACTGGAGTATAAACATCAACTAACTCCAGATTCCCAGAGTGCGAACTGGAGTATAAACATCAACTCCAAAATCCTAGAGTGCGAGTTGGAGTATAAACATTAACTCCAGATTCCCAGAGTGTGAACTGGAGTATAAACATCAACTCCAGATTCCCAAAGTGCGAAACGGAGTATAAACATCAACTCCGAACTACCAGAGTGCGAGTCGGAATATAAACATTAACTCCAGATTCCCAGAGTGAGAACTGGAGTATAAACATCAACTCTGGATTCCTAGAGTGCGAAACGGAGTATAACATCAACTCTGAACTACTAGAGTGCGAGTCGGAGTATAAACATTAACTCGAGATTCCCAGAGTGCGAACTGGAGTATAAACATCAACTCCGGATTCCCAGAGTGCGAAACGGAGTATAAACATTATCTCCGAACTCCCAGAGTGCGAGTCGGAGTATAAACATCAACTAACTCCAGATACCCAGAGCGCGAACTGGAGTATAAACATCAACTAACTCCAGAATCCCAGAGAGCGAACTGGAGTATAAACATCAACTCCGGATTCCCAGAGTGCGAAACGGAGTATAAACATCAACTCCGAACTCCCAGAGTGCGAGTCGGAGTATAAACATTAACTCCAGATTCCCGGAGTGCGAACTGGAGTATAAACATCAACTAACTCCAGATTCCCAGAGTGCGAACTAGAGTATAAACATCAACTAACTCATGATTCCTAAAGTGCAAACTAGAGTAAAAACATCAACTAACTCCACATTCCCAGAGTGCGAACTGGAGTATAAACATCAACAACTTCAGATTCCCAGAGTGCAAATTGGAGTATAAACATCAACAACTCTAGATTCCCAGAGTGCGAACTGGAGTATAAACATCAACTAACTCCAGATCCCCAGAGTGCGAACTGGAGTATAAACATCAACAACTCCAGATTCCCAGAGTGCGAACTGGAGTATAAACATCAACTAACTCCAGGTTCCCAGAGTGCGAACTGGAGTATAAATATTAGCAAATCCAGATTCCCATAGTGCGAACTGGAGAATAAACTTCAACTAACTCTAAGTCCCCAGAGTGTGGACTGGAGTATAAACACCAATTGGATGCGAATGACCACCCTTCAACTGACTCTGATCCCCAAAGTGTGGCTACAAGAATAGACAAACGAATGAATGTGATTCGACCATTCATTCACCAACTCTAACCTAGACTCGACATGAGCAATATAAACTCACTACATATGCAATTAGACCATCCACGAACTAACTCTTCTAACTCAAGACTGGAGGTAGATGTACAAATCACCGAAAGAAGAGAAAGGTGGCTCGCTACATCTCCAGCTTAGCGTCCTCTACAACTTAAGGCAACGACTACAAGGAGACCCTAATGCTAACTAATCAGAATAATGCCCAAAGTTCTGGGCAACCAATTATATCGTACCGCCGGATCGACGGTCAATATCGATCTGCACCTTTCACATTGTACCATTGAATCGATGGTCAATTTCGGTCATCTTCGTCTACAAGTCGATGTGACCCAAACTCCATCGAATACCTTCGACCAACAGAGCATGGATAGAAGAATAAACCATGAATGGGTGTGACTTGACCATTCATCCTCCGTTACCTTCCTTCGATCCGTGAGGAAGAGCATGAGACCAGATGAGCATGACATGACCGCATTCGAGCTAACTTTATCCCTAAATCTGACAGGAGAACGTAAATCGAAATGGACATGGTTGATCACCCAACTCCAAATGAATGCAACGCGACCATTCATTCATTGACTCTTACCATGATCCGACTAAATGAGCAATTTAAAACAAGTGCAACCTAAACATCTGCACATTGATTCTTACCCTGGATTCAACAAGGGAAGCATCAATCCTACATTGGATCTGACTGGACAATTCACTCTTCAGTTTTTGCCCAAAGTATGGCGACATAAGCAGCGAAGTGGAAGTCATTGACCGTCCAGAATCTAGCTTATGTCCAAATGTTTGCAAAGTAACAATGTATTCCGCCAATAGGAAAGAACTAGAACATAATACAAGATAGGCACGACTCAGCCTTCCATCGGTTAACTCGATCCCATGGTTCAATAGGATAGAATACGAAATTGAAGCGGGCATTATCTACCCTGCCACTTATCGAGATATTCCCCAGACTTGGGGGCACGAACAAGAAGATAAGATTAATATGATTCAACCATTCATCAGTCAACCCTGGTTCTTAAAGCTTGAACTACAGTATAGACACAGCTAGGACGAGACTAGACCGTCCGCGTAATGCATCCGCCAACCCGAGACTGGGGGCAAAAGAGTAATTATCTGAGAGTTTACTATGACAACTTGAACCTATGACCCATGCCTGATATTCATAACAACTCTAGGTTGCGACCGAAAGGATGCCTAGAGATAGAGTCATCAGATCAATACCCGGACTTATAGGCAACTGATCATCATTCTGACCCTTCCAATGAGCAATGGATCACAGGTACATTGCATGAAAAGCGCATCATTTAGAAACATAAGTAAATTCAATCTCAAAGCTGGAGCCATCTATGTAGCAGAATGCAGTACAGGGCTAAGTTCAACTAATCCTTTGATTCAACATCCTTATAAGCCTGATCATTTACCATTGCAAATAAACACATGAGGCGCCTACAACCCATCACGAGTATTGTAGATCAGATCACAACTCTGCACAATGATGAAGAAAGAGTCAACTGTTTTACTTCAGGTGAATCTTGATGTGTTTGCTTGGACTCGATCTCATATATATATATATATATATATGGACTCTCGCCAGCCATGAAGAACCCTACATTAAATGTCGACCCGAGGCATGTCTCGGTGAACAAAAGCGATGCGACATGGATCCGGAGAGATCTGTTGCACTTAAAGAGGAGGCGAATCTGCTCAAAACCAGTGGGTTTATCCATGATGCCCTCCAACCAAAATGAGTATCCAACCCTTTACTTATAAGAAAAACAAACAGGGAGTGGAGGACATACGCCAACTACTAAGATTTGCATGGGGTATGACAAAGCACATCTTTCCACTTCCAATGATCAACCAACTGATGGACCCGTCCATCAGACATGAATTACTCACATCCATGGATGCAAACTCTAGATACAATCAGATACTGAAGCATGTCCCAGACCAGGAATACAACTGTTTCGCTACTAACCTGGGCCTATAGTGCTATGCTGCAATCTATATATTCAAACTTAAGGACACTTGTGCTACTTACAAAAGGAAGATTAACAGATCATTCAAAAATTAGTTCGACCGATCGATAAAGGTAGATGTGGTTAATATGCTCGTGAGATCATGACTATCAAACAACCACATCGATGACTTGACAGAGATATTCGGTGCTCTCCAAAAAAGCAGGATCAAACTCAATCCTTCGAAATGCTCTTTCACCATTACATCAGAAAGATTCTTTGTTTCATCATCAATTCTCATGGAATCAAGACTAATTTCTAGAAAATTCCGACAATTAGAGACACCCATGTTCCGAGGACAACCAAGCAGCTCTGATAGATCGCTTAAAGAGACCTCCCATTTTCCCTAAACTTTTGGATCGCGAAGATTTATACATCAATTGGGCCATGTCAACACACGCCATAAGCGTCGCAATGCTATGTGAAAAGAAATGAATCCAAAGACCCGTATATAATGAAGGCTGGCTATTGGCAAGCTTACCCCGTTAACATCCATATCGACCAACCGTTACGATAGGTCCAGTAGAAACCTTAGATGTCTGAAAAGTTACTCAAATAGAGTATCAAGCTAAGCCAATTTGATATCACTTATCTCCCTCGGAGAGCTCTCCATGGTCAAACATTAGCATACTTCATATCTGAATTCACTACATCGGACGATTATCCGAAGAACAGTGGAGAACCGTCCAACCAATGGAGAACGTACACCGATGGAACTTCCAATAATCGGCTTTCTAACATCGAAGTTGCGTTAATGACTCCTGAGGAACGAACGATCTGCTACGCCCTGAAACTCAACTTCCCTGCAACAAATATCGAAGCTGAGTATGAAGCCTTGGCGCTCAAACTTGCAAGAAAACTAGGAGTGGAAACGTTACATGTCTTATGTGATTACTGGTTAGTAGTACGCCAAGTCAGGGAAGATTATCTGACTAGGGGCAACGTCTTGCTCCTTATCTCAACCGGGTCCAAAAGCTACTAGCCGACTACGACTGTTGCACCACTACACAAATCTCAGAGAACAAAACGAAAAGGCCGAATCACTCGCCAAGCTAACCAGTTATGGGGATGCATGACAAATACACTTTCTCTTAGTTGAAATGCTTATTATTCCAGGCATTGACATATGAAGATCAACTGGATCTTGGGGACATATCTAGAAAAAGAGTCATGGATGACTTCTATCAAAGATTATCCATAATCGGGGATTCTTATTGAATAAAGGAATGAGAAATGGCATATCCTCCGTGAAGCATCACTGCATGATTATGTCTCGATCGTTCGACTCCATCGATACAAAGCATTACTCCTGTATCCGTCAGTCCGAGACCAAATATGACGTATCCATCGATACAGAGCATACATTCCAACATCTCAGATCGATCCAGGAGAGGATCGATACAAAGGAAGGACTTAAAACAACCATCGAACGTTGTTACAACTCGAATTTCACATCGATCCAGGAGAGGATCGTTACGAAACTCGATAAAAAAAAACTTGACAACGACCCATGAACGTGCAAACATTGACGGGAGTCAGGTTAACATACGTACACGTATGATGAACTAATATTCAATTTTTAAAAATTTACAGGAATTGAATGCTCACCTGATGACAATTACAACAGCGAACAACAAATCGCTAGCACTCGACACTCAGTTACAACAATGCACTACATAATCATTGGCAGTCAACAAATCAACATTTATATTACTGGAAATCAATCGAAGGTTACATCTTTTGACGAAAAGATAGCAACTACTCAACGAATCAGATAGAACTTTTTCAGAATGAAGGATGCAGCATTTCAAAGCACGTTATGTTCACACAAGACGTACTTTGGGGGGCAAATGTTATCCCGCCTTTTGGCAAGGCCGTGACACCAAGAACTTGACTAGAAACCAATGACAGTTCATCTTGGAGATCGGTTATACGCAGGCTCACTATGGATATCGACGAAATTTTTCCAAGTTCGGATCGATCTAAATTTGATATGACACGACAAGCAAAGCTATGAGAGCCAACGTTCTGAATTTCAAGTCAATCGGAGTTCATATGCTCAAGATATTGATCGATCACGGTTGAGAAATCCAAACTTGCATCGATCATAACTCGAGATCTACAAAACCAAATGCCACCAAATTTTAACAGGAGCTTAAATATGACCTAAGGAATGTTCCCGCCAAATTTCGACTCCGTCGGAGCAAGTGTTGACCGAGTCGAAATTCGTTCGTATTGATCACGGATGGAAAAACTCCAACTTGCATCGATCATATCTCGTGATCTACAAGTCCAAATGCTATGAAATTTTCACAGCAGCTTATGTACAACATGAAGAATGTTCCTGCCAAATTTCGACTCGATCGGAGCAAGTCTTGACCGAGTTGAAATTCGTTCGTATCGATCGCGGATGGAAAAACTCCAACTTGCATCAATCATATCTCGAGATCTACAAGTCCAAATGCTATGAAATTTTCACAGCAGCTTTAGTACAACATGAAGAATGTTCCTGCCAAATTTCGACTCGATCAGAGCAAGTCTTGACCGAGTCGAAATTCGTTCGTATCGATCGCGGATGAAAAAACTCCAACTTGCATCGATCATATCTCGAGATCTACAAGTCCGAATGCTATGAAATTTTCACAGCAGCTCAAGTACAACATGAAGAATGTTTCTGCCAAATTTCGACTCGATCGGAGCAAGTCTTGACCGAGTCAAAATCTGTTCGTATCGATCACGGATCGGACCGAAACTTCACGGGCTTGGGCGCGTGGGCCTGGTCACGTGCCAGAGAGGGTCTTCCAAGATCTGAGCAAAATACCAGCCTCCTACACCTATAAATAGACCCCCAAAGCCAACAGAAAAGGGGTTCTTCTTCCTCTTTGAGGTCTCCAACGCCCGGACTCCGCCAGATCTAGATCTGAACTCCATTTCTGCTGCTACCAGCGAATTTCACTGCTGCAAATCATATTTATCTGCTGTAATTCATTGAATTCACTTGTAATCTTCATAGAAAGATCAATAAAGCTATCAACTTCATAGTGGACGTAGGCGATACGCCGAACCACTCTAAATCCTTGTGTCTCTGTGCATTTAAATTATTCTCATTTCTGAAATTTGGAGTTTTTGTTAGATAATCCTCTTTTTACATTTAATTTCTTCACTTTATCTCTTCAAAAACTTCTGAAGAGTGTTGTGCCCAATTTTGGTACAAACACGACCCTACGCCTTCATCATGCTGACCCACTTCAACATGCCGATCCACACCATCATGCCGATCCACTCCACCATGCCGATCCACACCATCATGAGATCCACTCCAACATGCCGATCCACACCACCACGCCGATCCACACCATCATGCCGACCCATACCGTCATGCCGATCCACACTAGAATCCAAAGGCTCGGTGCGAACTAGGGTAAAATTCCTTGCCGACCCTGAGTTATACCGATCCCCAAAAATCCTACCGACCCACTATGACTCGAAGTGGCTATCCAAATGACCCAAAGCAAACTGCTTCAAAACCCGAAGCCGACCCATAAGCAACTCGAAGCAAAACTCCAAATATCCCGAATCACCTCGACTGTTGTCGAAACTCGAATTTCGAGTAGTCTATGACTTTTGTCCATCGACTATGCTAAACCCCGGCTTCATAATCATATTTATCATTCGTGATTGATCATCTATCCATCCAGTTGACTCAAACCCGTCGTATTCCAGTCTCGACAAATGAGCAATCGATTTTAGTTAAATCCGCCTGTCTACGGCCTTCCCAAAAGGCGGGTTAACACTTACAAATGCCACGAAGTTAACTGTCTCTGCAGTGCATCCTCCATACCCATCCTAGCAAAATTTCTATCACAATCCCTTAGCCATACCCTACGTCTATACAAATAATTCAATCCCATGATAATTATTTCCACCCAAACACTGGAAATCCCGACATAACTTAGGAATATCTAATGCAGACGAAGGAGCTGCGATTGTAACTCGCGCTTGCTCTATGGGTTCTCTATTGGGGTTGAGTTCACTTTGGTGCCTTGCTTGAAGATACCGGTGGAACCATGTAGGAATTTTCATGTCCGGATTCTCAACTGCCTTACTAGAACTGTTTCCAATTTGATTGCTCATTCTCAACTATCTATAAATAAGAATTATTAGAAATTTTCCTTAGATAGCGTTAAGCACTACTGGAAGTATAAAGGTTGTTTGCGTTATGCTTATTTATATATAATAATAAGTTTTAAAATATACAAGTATGCTCTCTTAGTATGCACTAATCCCTAAAGAATCTTGAACCTCACTCTAATACAAACTGTGACAACCTACACCTCTGGGCACACTGATGCAAAGCCTAAATGACTTCCGAACATGCATCATGCCAAGAAGTAGGAGCTGTTAGAGTTTTAAAACATCATAGGATACAAAAATCAATATAAAATTTAAATCATTCTACACTTTCAGATCCCGCAGCGGAAGGAAATAAAATATAAATACCTAAATACTCCAGATTAAATAATAGTCTCAATTGCATGGTCCATACAATAGCATCTCCAAATAGTAGTACATAGAGTTTGATAAATAAAAATAACATAATACGAAATAGAGTACATGGAGAATAACAACAAATAGACATGACTTCAAGTGCTTAGTCACCTTCTCCATACATTGTGTCTGGACCAAATCACCTACTGGCATGTCCTTCTATAGTGGCCATAAAAGGGGAAGGAAAGGAGTAGACCAGAAAAAGTCTGGTAAATGAGTTACATTACTAGTATATGGTGTTCACAAGCAATTAACTTCATTTATAACCTACGTGACTTAGGATGTCCATTTATGTTTATTCATTACATTTAAAGGATTGGTTCTTTTACAAATCATGGGTATAATTCTAGTTACACCTACAACCATAAGCAACTTGCAAAGGTTTCCAATCAAAGGTTAAGCAACCAACATCTAATAACTCTAGGTCAATTCCTAGTATGTGAATCATGATGATTAACTTTCTAACCAACATTAGGTTAACATTCCAAAACGAAAAACTACGTATATCGCACTTATAAACCAAGCGAACATCGTAATGTATGAGCTCGCACTGATTATACTACATTGATGATTTATGGCATACCAAAGCATTCATGTCAACATTTCACTGGTAAACATGTCATATTCCCTTTATTATTCAACCTGAAGTATTAAGAAAAATCACTATAGTGATTTCCCTATAGGTCCAACCACTTTTCAACCGTGTAGTCATACTTTTGTTCATGCCTCCGCCTCCCTTCCTTAGTTCCTACATGTTTAACATGTGACCAGGGTACCTCAGTAACAATAAGAGCATCTAATTGCGCTGGTAACGCCTACCTTATCGAGTTCCATGCTACGCCCATCATGAAGCAATACTACTCATTGCACCTGCTCCAAGAAGCAAAGAAAACTAATAGCAGTCGATAAAGTGGAATACAAGTCCCTTACTTCAACTACTTGGCCTGCACTTGGTCTAGGTTCAAATCACGCTTTCTGAAATAATTCAAACGCCTGACCTAGTTTAGACGTCTGACCTTCACTTATAAAAAAATGCTTTTTGGCTATTCAAACATCTAATTCCACTATTCATATGTCTAACTTTGATTACAAGCGTCTGAAAATGGATTCGGATTTATGAATTGAGTCAATTTCAAACAAACTACTATCGGTTGAAATTTCCTGAAATCCAAACATTTAGCTCCTATTTCAAACATCTAGACTTAATTTTCAGGCATTTGATTCATGTATTTCCATATTTTAAAACTTGTTTATTTTTGTTGTTTTCATTCATTTTCTTCGTGATTGCAAACAAAGGTTTTAGGCTTGCTTTCAACTAGATTTTTATGCGTAATTCATAAATTTGTTTATATGAATTTAACTTGTTATTTTCACCATTTTATTTAGAACTACGTATGTACTTCTAATGAAAATTCTACGTATACTTCAAATTAAATAATCAGTTCAAGTTGAAATAAAAGGTTATTTGATTTCTTTATTTATTCAAACATTAGAGATACAGATTAACTTCATAGAATTTAATATGAATTTCATTCCCTTTTTCAATAATTATCCATTAGACTAACTAGAGTTTTCCATCCCCAACATTCATTGTAATTCATGATTGGAATTGCAATTCAAAAAAAATTCAAGTTGGAATTATTATTCAAATTTAAAAACTTTACTCTTAAATCAAATAGAATTATAAAGGAATTCAATTACTTATAAGCATTAAAAACATAGTAATCAATTCAGCTACCTTTTTGAAGCTTTCCTCTTCATAACCTTGAATCAAAATCTCCTTGATTGATTAGCCTTCCTCCTCATTTTCTCTTCTAATTTGAATTCTCTTTTGCTATCTTTTATTTTGATAACTCCTTGTTTTATTTTTATTTTTTTATAAAATTTTCTTGAGGGGAAAAGGATTTTTATTTAGATTAAGAATTTTTTATTAAGGAAGAGAAAGAAGGAATATACATACATATCAGCGACTAAGGTTTTGAATGAGAAGAGATGAGGGTTATGTTCTTATTTATGGTTGAAATCTATGGTTTGTAGAGTTAGGCTCAGAACATATTTACGAAAATGCCACTAGTTATAGTTTCCGCTACTTTCGACCCATTTTATCAAATTTAACAAGTTATATATATTTCCTAGCTATAAACAACATCCCAGACGCAATGGAATAGTCCTATGGCCTAATTCCAACATTTGTAAAAAAATATTATTTTGTCCTCTAATGTAAAATTACATGTTTATCCTTATTGATATTTTAATTTATTTATTAAAAAATTTAGGGTGTTATAGATACCATAATGTCAAGGAGTATGTCAACCAGTTCATTCAGCTAGCAAAGTATAGCCTAGAACTCATCAATACAAAAGTAATGAAGGCCATAAAATTTGTAAAGGGGTTAAATCAATGTTTGAGGGATATTGGTTTGAGCCATGTGCCCACTAGAGCTACTTTTGAAAGCTTGGTTGAGAAGGCACTGTTGAATTCAATTACAAAGTAAGGTCCTGAGAAGGTATAAGGGAGGCCAGTTCGGCAGAATACACTCAAGGATGGAATAGGGGCTTGGTGCAGGATAAAGAAACAAGAACTTAGGTGTAGGAGTTGCAATAACTAGGGTCATATGACAAAGGATTGCAAATTGAATCATTCAAAGTTTAAATGTGTAATAACCCTAAAATTTAATAATAAATCAAATAAGCTAATCAAATGAAAAAGGCAGGTTAAACAAGAAGGGTAAAAGGAATTGAATTAATAGAAGCAGGTATGAGGACCCGGGCCCAACTTACTGTGAGATAATATACAATACTCAATTTTATTCACTCATTTTATTTTATTCAAAATTAAAATAATAGTTAGAGAAACTCTTTAATGGTAGAGGCATAAGAAGGCAATAAGAAGTAGATACAAAAACACAAGCTAGAAGAAACTAAAGAAGACTAAAATCTCTATACCTTAAAGATCTAGGTGAGTAATACTTAACCCTTCTACATCAATTTTCGTATATGTATGGGTTTGTTTTAGATATAAATGGTTTATGTATGATGGGATTTATATGGGTTTACATGTAAAGATCTACTGGTTTAATGAATGTTTTGGGGGAAGGATAAGTGATCCTGTGATGTTTACATGTCTTTTCCCTACTTTTGTAATTTCAAAACTTACTAGAAATTTTATATAACGTTTAAATCATGGATTCTATAGCGGGTTTTCAATTTGAGGAATTTCCTAAGCTTATATGATTTTTTGAAGTTGTTTAACCGGAAAATATTAAGGGAAATATTCTTAAAAAAGATAAAATATATGTAAACTATGGAAGAAATGAGGTTTGGGAATTTCAGAGAATTTTATCTGAATTTTCTATGAGAAAATAGAAGGGTTAAACAGCTAAGAACTACGCTGGGGCAAAGGGGTACTATGGGGGATGCAAGGGAATAAAATCCATGGAAAACTATATTATCTGGGGTTAGTTTAAAGGAAGACAAGATCTAAATTGTTTACTGAAAATAATACTGCAAATAACAGAAAGTGAAATAAGATCCGATAGGATAATGACACGTGTAATGGCATTATTAGGGATGTCAGAGTTGTCTGGTAATGGCATCAGGACGACACCTTTATATTTTTAAGTAAGAGTACTGCGCTAAATATCAAGGAATCATGCTGGGCTAATATTTAGAGAAGAACACTTAAAAAGTAAAGTGTAGAGCATACTGCGCCGGTCATGGGGACTGCGCTATAGGGGATAAAGGTACAATACTTATAAAAGATAAGTTAACGAAACTCAAAGAGAGGCCATGTCAAAATGGGGAAGGGATCCTGCGTTAAAATAAGAAGATAGAGTTGGAAGGGCTATTGACATCGGAGGGGATGCTCACTCGAATGCACACCCATGAAGGGTGAGTAGTGGCATTCAACTTCCAAGAACTACGGTGGGGAAGGCCAAGTAGTTCCACATTAAAAAAATGTTTAGAGGCTGCATGAGAGTTTCTTTGCAGTCTAAGGATGCCTATGGGTTTCTTCACTGTCTACTGTAGTGGGGTGGTTCCAAGCAGTTTGAAAAATAAGTAAATAAATTAAACTACGGTCGGGTGATGCCAAGCAGTAAGGAAATTTAGTTACTAAATATAGAATTACAGCCAGTGGTTGTTTCTTTATAGTCCAAGGCTTAGCTAATTAAATTTTTATGTACCGCGGGGGGAGGGGAGTTGAGGTCCAAGTAGTTCGAATAGATGAATAAATTTAGAAGAATACTATGGTAGGGTGATTCCAAGCAGTAATAACGAATAAATTTAGAAGAAAACTATGGTGGGGTAATTCCAAGTAGTAATAAGCAAGAGACAAAGCCTAAAGGGAGGTAAAGTGAGTATCGCGCTGGGACGTAGTATTGAATAATTTAAAGAATGCTTTAAAGAATAAAAGAGAGCCACAAAGGTTTATTGCAGGATTAAGTGGTTCAGTAATATTAGATTAAAGAAGAACCCATATGGGAAACCAAGTAAGTTCTACGCAGGGAGCTCAGTATTCTATATTTCGATGTAAAAACTATCTAAACCAGGAAGAGGTTGGGTCTGCATAGGGTACGCAGAAGAAAAGAAAATCTAGTTAAGGAAGCATTTTATTGAAAATGTAAATAAGAAATAATTGCTTCAGCAGTTTAAAGTGCTTTACTTATGATGTTTGAATAGTAAAGGGAAAATCAAATCTGTGCAGTGCAGGTTAGACTCACTATATATTTGTTTTTGAGGATATTTTTATTCATACCAGACTTTATGTCTAACCAATGTTTTTATTATTGTTTTCCTGATTGGTACTCATTTGAGTAGGCTGAGTTTATGTGTTTAGGCAGGTAAGGAATAATGGTCGTAGTTCGAAGATTGAAGATGGAGTAGGAGGCTCTTAGCCAATATAGATTTGTTTCTGCTGTGTGTAAAAGGGCTTGAGCCACATCTTTATATGTGGATCCGACTCTTATTTATGTTATTTACTATTATATTTAACCTCTACGTCGACACGTATTTGGGAAATATTGATCGAAGTAATTGTGATGAAATTTAAAAGGATACTACCATGGAATGAAATCATAATATTTTGCTCTACGTACTTTAGCTGTGTTTTCATATTATATTGAACTCACTTTATCGCTGGACGATAATACTAGTGATGGCTGCAGCATCATCGCGTTAATCTTTGGGTTTCGAGTGGGGGAGGTTACAGTTTTGGTATCAGAGCATGGGTTAGGAACACCTAAATAAAACATCTAATAAAAGATAAAGGAAGTAATAAAAATAAACACTCTGGGGAAGGGTTGCACTAATGTGTGTGTGCATCGTACTTATAGAGAGATATATCTATTCTTCTAGTGTTATTTCACTTCCTATCTTTTCGTTTTGATGAGAACTTGCTTAAAAGAAAAGACAGGATGGACTTGAGAAGTGGATGAGTTATAATAGAAGAGCAAGGGTAAGAGGAGAGACCAAAGGAGTGCAGACCGAGGAAGGAAATAAGGAAAGAATTCCAAGGGCAGTTAGGGAAGAAGCTACACCACCGACAAATGAGGCAGGCATAGATATAAATGCCTTTTAGGGAGTTCATGGCTCAATTGGTAAGGGAGGCTGCACCGTAGGCATTCCAGCCAAGGCCTGTAGTAGTGCGAGAGGACTTCCCAAAGATGAACAAAGACTATAGGAGTTTAGGAGGAAAGGATTTACAGGGAAAGAGCTTGTAATAGAATTTCTAAATTTGTCGAGAAGCTATAAGCGTATATTTGGTGACCTAGGACTGAATGATGCACAGGAGAGAATACTAGCATTAAGGTAGTTACAGGAAGATGCATTGGATTAGTGGGAGACCATAATTGCATAAACCCCAAAACAGGGAATCACTTGGGAGAAGTTCAAGAAGAGGTTTGAGCCTCAGTTCATATTGGAGTCTCATCACAGTGTGTTGTTGAGGGAGTTTTCATTGACTTTAGGCAGAGTGATCTTACAAAGGAGGGGTGCATTCAAAAGCTCAACGCATTGGCTAAGTATGGAAGGGGATCATTAACACTCCTATGAAAAAATGGAAAGTTTATTAAAGGCTTGAAACAAGGACTTGATCATAAGGTGATAGCTCATCTAGCATCTCCTTATAAGTTTTTAGTGGACATGGCCGGAAGATATGATGACATGTATCAAGAGAAGAGAAGGGTGGAGACGAGGCCCAAAGCCGAACAAAAGAAGAATTTCACCCCTTACACTAAAGGCAAGAAAGAAGCACCGAAGGGGAAATGTGTAATTGCTAATACTGAAGTTGCCATTGCAGATGTAGTCTACTACAACTGCGGACAGAAGGAACATTATTCTTCATAGTGCCCCACCTAAGAATGTTGCGAGGGTTAAGTGCTTCAAGTGTGATAACATGGGGTATACAAAGAAGGACTGCCTAGAGCTTAAAGCGGTGGATATGCATTAGAGGGACCATGGAAAGGACCATTTATAGAGGAGAGAGGCAAGGGGAAGTCTTGGAAAGTATGTCTTTGATTTATAGTATTTTAGTTAAAGTACTATTTGATACTGGATCTACACATTCTTTTATAGTTTAAGATTTGGTGGATAGACTTGGGTTAGGAGTCACCTATTTAGTTACATCCATACATCTAGCAAATCCAATAAGAGGGTGCGCTACTCTCGGATTGAGATGTAGTGACCTAGATGTTGAGTTAGGTAGTCGTAAGTTTTCTTGTGATCCTTATGTGTTTGACTTCATAGGCTTTGGAGTTATTTCTGGGATGAACTGGTTAGAAAGGTATAGTGCTAGGTGCATGCTCTGAGAGGATAATCACTTTGAGTCATCATGACCGAGAGGTAGAGTGGATGTAGTCTTGGAAGAATGTGGAGCAGTGCGTATCGTGCTTTATATGTGTTAGCTTCGGAGGAATAGGAGTTGGGAGCAGTATGAGTAGTGAAGGAGTTCAGGGAGGTGTTTGAACCAGAGATTACCACCCCTAATAGTAGTAGAGTTTTACTTTGACTTACTACCATGGACTACACCGTTTAATCAACCTCCTAGCAGAATGCCTTTTAGGGAAATAAAGAAGCTAAGGAAACAATTGGTAGAGTTATAAGGGAAGAGCTTCATAAGACCAAGCAACTCACTATGGGGAGCAGCACCAGTATTTGTGAAGAAGTCCGATGGGTCTTTGAGACTATGTATAGACTATCCAATGCTGAATGAGAGGATAGTGAATAATATATATCGTTTGCTAAGAATAGATGAACTTTTTGATCACTTGAGTGGAGCTAAGGTGTTTTCTTAGTTAGACTTGGCTATAAGGTTCCATCAACTGAAAGTTGTGGAGGAAAGTGTTCCTTTAACTACATTCAGAACTCGGTATGGTTCTTATGAGTGGTTGGTTATGCCATTTGGGCTAACCAATGCACCTGCATTCTTTGTAGACTTGATGAATAGGATCTTCCGAGATAAGCTGAATAGATATGTGTTAGTGTTCATGGATGACATTTTAGTGTACTCTAAGGATGAGAAGGAGCACGCAGTTTACCTAAGGTTTGTACTGGAGATGTTGAGATATCATAAGTTGAAGGCGAAATTTTTTAAGTGTCATTTCTGGAGAAGGGAAGTGAAGTTCCTAGGTCATGTAATTTTGGAGGTATGATTAGCGGTAGATCCAGAAAAGGCGGAGGTAGTAATTGGGTGGAAGAGACCTAAGACTGTGGCTGTGGTGCAAAGTTTTCTAGGATTGGTTGCTTATTATAGGAGATTCATTAAGGATTTCTCTCATATAGCTGCGCCAATGACTAGGCTGACTACGATGGGAGAACAGTTTGTTTGAGCGCAGGAGCGTGAGAAGGCATTCCAAGAGCTAAAGTATAGATTTGAAACACCCCACACCCCTTAGTATCCCCAAAAAAGCACACCAAAGGATGTGGTGCGTTATAGGTATAGCTAGAGCATCATAGAGACTAAGATTCATAAGACAATTAAGTAAAAGCAGCGGAAAACATTTAAATAATAACATATCATTCATAATTAAACTTCATTTCAAAATAAGTCATAAAAACATAACATGTCTCAAAAATCTCTTATGTCCCATGAAAATATGTCTCGGTCTCACAAAATCAGAGCACAAAATAATAATAATAATTCCTCTCACAAGTGCCATAAGCCAAATGAAAAAGATGAAAAGCAGAAGAATACATCTAAAATGAGAAAACTCCAGAAACGAATCTCTAAGCAACCTGAATCAACTATCCTCAACTCTACTGGCCTATGGGGGAAGGGAATGATAGAGGAGTGGGTCAGACAATAAGTCTGGTGAGTGAAAGTATTTGCTAGCATTTCTAAGCAAGATAAAGATAATAGACTAAGCAATAGTTCTAGCATGAAAGGAAAATACAGAAAAGATAAAAATCACATAAAATATTGTTTCTGATTCTGTCTGACTGTTTGCTTTGATTGTTTGCACTTGTCTTAAACTGTCGTGATTAGGCTGAAACCCTAATCCTATCTCAGCTGCTAATCTTGATTAGGCTGAAATCCTAATCCTACCCATTGATCGGCCTTTCCTACCTCTGTTGTGCCACTACAAGCCAATCATATTGGTCCCACAGTAAAAGAGACTCTTAGCGCTTAGGATGCAATAGCTAATTATTTACCCTAATCGATTCTGCATGCTCGATCATCGCCGGTATACACTAACTATCGCCCCCTATTTGACCCTTTATTTACCCTAATCAGCATAAGCGTGCCCGGCCTCACCCACGTGTGAGACCATCAGTCCTCGATCTGAAAGGGAATGCTGCCGGTACTGGTCCTAACAAACAAATCTTCTAACGTTGCACCCTTTGCCCAAATCCTCAATTTTTAGCCTCTATCTTTTGACCACTTATTTACCCTAATCAGCATAAGCGTGCCCAGCCTCACCTACGTGTGAGACCATCAGTACTAGACCTAAAAGGGAATGCTGCCGTTACGGGCCACTACTGCTATATTTTCTTATTAACTTAATCGAAGATCTAAGTTTTAAAATAAGCCCCTTCGGTTATTTCTTTCTTTTTAATTATAACCCACGTGTTATAATTGTTCTTGGAACTGTTACTCTTCTATTTTCTCTTTTTAGTTATAAGCACTTGTTATAATTATGCTTGAAAATATCTCAAATTTTCCTATTTCGGTCCATCTCTATTTTATTTCAGTTTTCTCATTTTTCATTCGATTTTTGTAAATTTAGTGTTTTTCTATTTTAATCCATATTTGCGAATTATTCTCTTTTTAATATTTTATTCACGTCAAAAAGGATTAAATTTCTATAAAAAGAAACTAACATTTACAGGCTAAATTCCAACTTAAAACAGATGTAAATAACTGTAAGTAAGTGAATAAAATAGCAAAATAAAAATAGACTAAAAAAAACTTCGGAAATTTACTTAAAAACTGACTGTAAATAAACTTACATAAAAACTACAACTATTGAAAACACTATTATTTTAAATTGCTTATAAATCTAAAATAATTACAAAACACTCACTTGTGGTCTTTAGCTCTAATCCTTGGCCTTCCTCGATCCACTTCTAGGGTGTAAAATATTTTTATTAAAAAGATTTCCTCCCTAGAAAAATTTCCTATTTAGGGTTCAGCTCAAGCAATGAACCCAATTGGAAGAAAATCTGAATGAAAAAAATAGCTCGGCCTAGGGTTCTATTTATAGTGTGACTTAGGGATCTCAGGCTGTCGGATTTGAAGATTTAATCTGGTGCAACCACGTCATAGGCTCACTAGGAGCCATCGGATGCAGCTACGAACGCACAGGATTTGACAAAAATCGAATTTACACCCTTCGTCTCGTACCTGGACATAAAATCGTCCAGGGAATGCACGGGTTGACCTAAGCTATTTGCGGGTCGACCTATAGGTCGACCAGACCCTAGCAAGGGTTAACCACTATGGGTCTTCTCTTTTTTTTCGTTTAATTATAATATAATTATAATTTCTTATTTCTATCGTAACTTCTCCATACTGACTCGGATTTTGACAAGTTATATATGTAAATTGATCAAAAAATTGCCACGGACCCAAAGGTGCAACTCCTGTAGCAAAATTCTGACAAGTCCAAAAATTCTCATTTTCACGGTGTAATAATTATTTTGGTTATTTAATTATCTAAAAATGCAGGGTGTTACATTCTCCCCTCCTTAAAGGATTTCGCCCACGAAATCTCCAAGAACAGAAGAATGAAATAAATATTTTCATCCAAATTCCACAACCACATATTCAACCATCATCCATTACATCCATTGTCCTTAAGCTTTTTAATGTAATTTATGATATATGCAATAGTGTAGTGTCAATGTCCCTAACTAATGCAAAAGATTAGGTGGTCTACTGATTCAGTTGACCTCCTTTTTATGCGCTCATGCCCACCATGTATCCAAATGAATGCAAATTCCCTAAATACAACTGATAGTTCTATATGCGTGCTACAATCATCATCCAAATGCAACAATCATATGATAATCACCCATTCATAGAAACCATGAAACAAAAATGCAAGTGCACACACATCCATATGCATATGCTTTAGTGATCTAGTTAGGCCGATCTCTAAGAGATAATAGTGCCTAGTGTGTGTGTGTATGCGTCCATTAGCATCCACCAGCAAACGCTTGCAACCACTTGCATCCAACATACATAACATGTTCTAGTAACATGTTTACATTCAGTCCTACCATCCATAGGTTAAGTCCTAAGATCTACCCTCCCAAAGGATACTAAAGGAAAGAACCTATTCAAAACTAAAGATGGAAATAGGAAATTCAAGACGTACCATCAAAGAGATGTGGATAAGAGATACGTATTTTCTCCTCAGCCTCCCATGTAGTGTCTTCAATACTATCTCCCTACTACACCTTAATCAAAGGGACTTCCTTATTCCTAAGCTTCTTGATATCATGTACAACGATCTCGGTAGGAATGCCAAGAATCGATGCTTCTCTCTCCACTTCAACTTCCTCAAGTTGGCTAGGTTCCACTACCTCTGCCGAATCATGTAAGCACTTCCCAAGTGCGAAACATGAAAAACATCATGAACTCCCGTGAGCCTCTCCGATAGCTTTATCTAATACGCCATCTTCCCTACCCTTTCCACAATGGGGAATGGTCCTACGAATCTGGGAACAAGTTTCCCACTTGATCCCAACCTCACTACCTTTCTTAGCCGAGGCACCTTAATGAAAACCAAATCTCCTACCTCGAACTCAATATCCCTTCTTCACTTATCTGCATAGGATTTCTGTCTATCTTGGACCGTCTTCATTCTTCTTCTAATCAAATTAATCTTTTCCGAAGTCTCTTTAACCATGTCGGGACCAAGTAGCAATCTTTCTGCAGACTCCAACCAACATGAAGGCGACTTGCAAGGTCTTCCAAAAAGGGCTTCAAAAGGAGCCATCCCAATGCTAGCCTGAAAACTATTGTTATATGCGAATTCCACTAAAGGAAGGTGCCCCTCCCAAGTCCCTCCAAAATCAAGAATGCACATCCTCAACAAATCCTCAAGAACTTTATTAACTCTTTCCTTTTGGCCATTCGTTTGAGGGTGATAGGTCGTACTCAATCTAAGTTGTGTCCCTAAAGCCTCTTGCAAGCTCCTCCAAAACTCGCTAGTAAAGATAGGGTCTCTGTTGCTCACTATGCTAGAGGGAACTCCATTAAGTCAGACTATATCACGAACGTATATGGATGCCAAATAATGTGCTGCCTCTTACTCTTGACCATAATGAAGTGGGCGCTCTTAGTCAAACGATCTACAATCATCCAAATACTGGTATTCCCCTTCCTAGATCAGGGTAAACCATCTATGAAGTCCATCGAAACACTATCCTACTTCCATTCGGGCACATCCAATGGTTGAAGCAATCCGCCAGGCCTCTGCTGCTCCGCATTAACCCTTTGGCACACAAGACACTTAGCCATGACCTCTGCTGCATCCTTCTATATGCCACTCCAATAAAACACTCTCTTCATGTCCCTATACATCTTATCACCACCCGAATGAATAGTCATCCGATAATGGTGTGCTTCTGCTAGAACTGCACTCATCAAATCACCGGTGCGGGGGACACAAAGTCTTCCATCTCTCCTTAGCCACCCTTTACTAACGATGGAATAGCGTTGGAGATGTCTAGAGACCTCTCCTCTGCTAATCCTATCCAAAATATCCACAAGCTCCGAATCCTCTCACTGCCTTGATCCAATTTGATCTATGAGGGTAGGCTTAACCTCAAGTGCTTCCAATAATCCAGGTGTAGTGTCCGTAGAGGGCTTAAAATCAAAGGTGGAAAATAAACTCTAGGCTTTTCCACTCCATGAACATTGGGCTAATTAGGGTTGTTCTCTTCCTACTTAATGCATCTGCAACCACATTCCCCTTGCCAAGGGTGTAAGCTATCTCAAGGTCATATGATGCCAGAAACTCCTTCCAATGTTGCTGCCTCAAGTTTAAATCCTTTTGTGAGAACAAGTACTTCAATGATTTATGGTCAGTGAAAAGCTCAAACCTCTCTCCTAGCAAGTAATGTCTCCAAGACTTGAGCGCGAAAACAATAGCAACTAGCTCCAAATCATGGGTGGAGTAGTTCTTCTCGTGAGTTCTCAACTGTCTACTCCCATAGCATACTACCCTCCCCTCCTGCATCAATACTGCCCCAAGGCCAGTCCCACATAAATCAGTATATACTGTAAAAGGCTTAGCTCTGTCGGGTAAAACTAACACTGGTGCACTAGTAAGGGTTCCTCTTTAGCATCGTGAAGGAATCCTCACAATCCACATCCCACACGAATGTCGCATTCTTCTTAGTGAGGTGAGTAAGCAGTGCTGAAATCTTAGCAAAATCTCTGATAAACTTCCTATAATATCTAGCCAAACCGAGGAAGCTTCTAACTTCGGTAATGTTCTTGGGGGCCTTCTAATTGTCTACCGTTACTACCTTAGTGGGATCCACCGCTAGACCCTCTCTTAAGACTACATGCCCCAAGAAACGCACCTCCTCACGCCAAAAGTGACACTTCAAGAATTTTTCTTTTAACTGATGAACATAACGTGTACGAAGAACCTCCTCAAGGTAAATAGCATGCTCTTTCATACTCTTGGAAAACACCAGAATGTCGTCCACAAACACTACAACGAACTTATTTAGGACATCTAGAAAAACATGGCTCGTTAGATTTACAAAATAGGCTGGGACATTGGTCAGCCCAAATGGCATAACCAACCACTCAAAGAATCCATCGGGTGTCCTAAATGCTGTCTTATCGATGCTATCGTCAGCGACCCTAAGCTGATGATATCCAGTGGCTAAGTCAAGCTGAGAAAATACTAAAGAGCCAACCAACTGATCGAAAAGATTATCTATCCTAGGAAGTGGGTAACGGTTCTTCTTCGTGAGATTATTCAACTCCCTATAGTCTACACAAAGTCAAAAGGAACCATCTGCTTTTGTAGCGAAGACGACTGGCGCCCCCCACTTAGATATACTCCGTCTAATGAAGCCTTTCTCTAATAGCTCACCAATCTGCTTACTTAACTCCTTCCTCTCCCTAGGAGCCATATGTCTCATGGGCAATACCACTGGCTTAGCATTGTCATTCAGATAAATCCTAAAGTCGATCTCTCTCTTATGGAGTAGCCCCCAAACCTCCTCAAAAACGTCTGGGAAATCTCTACCAACTGGAACTGAATCTAACTCTCTTAGCGATGAATCAAGGGAATAAAGGAAGCTCAAAATGACTGACCCCTGTGGGTCGTAAGAAACCTCTAGAGTCTGTCTGCTACATGTCCCTAGCCTAACGACTCTCCTCTCGCAGTCCAATATCGCCCCATAAGTGGATAACCAGTCTATCCCCAAAATCATCCCATATCCCGAAAATCCCAGTACATAGCCATCACAATCAAACTCTATTCCTAGTATAAAAAATTTTAAACCCCTACAAATCATGGATAAATGTGCTGATCCTCCTATGGGGTTTGAAACAACTATAGGGTCTACAACTAGAGAAATATCTAAGTGCAAACAATCAACCAAAGAACTAGAAATGAAAGAATTCGATGCTCCGGAGTCAAAAAGAGTCTGAATAGGAAAATCCAAAATAGAGATCAAACCTACTACAGAGACTTTCCTACTTCGGTCCGGTCCACTACTAGAAGGTGCTGCATCCAAAACCTGTACTTATGTCGTAGGTGTGCCTGCTTTATGCCCTGTTCTCTGAGGACAAGCTCTACTAAGGTGTCCAAGCTGCCCACAACTGTAACATCTCACATTCATCGTGTCCTTCTTACAGTCCTTTGAGTAATGCCCAACCAATCCACAATTATGATATTTCTCGCCCTTCTTGATCTATCCCTTTTGAGGTCCTCTTTCTTTCTTCTTATCCTTATCCTTCTTATTCTTCCACCACTGCTTCTTAGAGTTTCTTGATTTAGGAACCCCCTTAACCTCTTCTTCCTTAGCAACATCTGAAATAAGAGCCATTTCCACAAGTGACTCATACGTTGCTCCCATAGGCACATGTGTCAATGCCAACCCTTGGAGGGGCTGGTTCAAACCCTTAGCAAACTTGGTGGCCTTCTTATGCGGTGATTAACAAGCTCCATCTCAAACCTCGATAACTCATTAAACTAATTTATATACTCTTTCACCGAAAGACTCCCCTGCTTCAGAATAATGAACTTCTTTAACTGCATGCTTTCCTCGGCTTGCGAAAAGAACTTTCTCTCAAACCTTTCCCAAAATCCAACCCAACCAATGTCTCTACCCCACATCTCTACAATCTCCCACCAGTAAGAAGCATCTCCCTTTAGCTTCCAAGATGCAAGCTGAATTCTCTATCGGTTCTCCAATCATAACAGCCCAAATATCCACTCTATATTCCTCAACCAAGTTCGTGCCTTTACAAAATCCTCTATTCCAGAAAACGTCTTGCCTTCTAGATTGGCGAAGTCCTTGCATAGCTTAGAAAAATTGGCTGCTGTGGGTGGATAAACGGGACCTCCACCCGCCGGTGCTGCATTGGATGCTTGCCTTTGCACCTCTGATGTCATAGCTTGGAAGTATCTACGGAACCAACCAGGGACTTTGACACCCTTTGGAAGGTTTGGGGCATCCACCATTCTATGCAAAGAAAAGAAAATTTAGGTTCAAAAGAATCGAAAGAAGATTGAACTGGAATTCGAGGGGATTTTTATTAAAACTCTCTTATACTTGAAAACAATTTCTATAATAAGATTTTCTTTTTGAAAAATACTTTTAGTTTGAAGATATGTTACCTTTAAAAAATAGTTTACTTTTAAAACAAGTTTTTAGGAATCCTGTAACCTTAGGCATTGATACCAAATGAAACACTCCACACCCCTTAGTATCCCCAAAAAGGGCACACCAATGGATGTGGTGTGTTATAGGTAGCTAGAGCATCACAGAGACTAAGATTCATAAGACAAATAAGTAAAAGTAGCGGAAAACATTTAAATAATAACTTATCATTCAGAATTAAACTTCATTTCAAAATAAGTCATAAAAACATAAAATGTCTCAAAAATATCTTATGTCTCATGAAAATACATCTCAGTCTCACTAAATCAGAGTACAAAAATAACAATAATAATCCCTCTTGTTTGTACCAAAATTGGGCACAATACTTTTCGGATGTGCTTGAAGAGATAAAATGTAGAAAATAAATGTAAAATGAGGCAGATCTAACAAACACACCAATTAAAAGGTAAGGAACAATACATAAACACACGAATTTAGAGTGGTTCGGCGTATCGCCTATGTCCACTATGAAATCACTGATGTTTATTGAATTTTACTCATTGATTACAAGAGATTACAACAGTACAACTGAAGTTTAATAATGATCTCGGCAGATTATCAGCGTAGAGAAGCCAAAAGTCCATTTTTTGTAAGTCTAGGGTCACTATTTATAGGCGTAGGCAGCAAATACCTCGCCCAGATCTCGGGAGACTCTTTCTCTCACGTAGGAGGGCCCACGGGAGCGAGTTCAGGTGATTTCGACTCGATCTGGGAGCGATACGAATTAGGTTCGTATTGATCAAGAATTGGTCCTTTCAGGCTGAAATTTATCAGGTACATTCTTGAGGTTGTAGGCAAGCTCCTGCGAAAATTTTGTGGCATTTGGACTTGTAGATCTCGAGTTATGATCGATGCAAGTTTGGATCTCCAACGTGCAAACGAGTTCGTCTCGATACTTGTTCTTATCGCTCTGTTCGTATCCCTGTTTGCACGTGCTGACCAGATGATGTGGCACTACATCTTAGGATCGATCCACCATCCATGCCGAGTGACCGAGTCTTCCACTTCTATAGGCTTTTGTTCGTATCAATCTAGAGCATTCCTTTGATGATTCTGCAGCTCCTTTGTATCGATGCCTGCCAGTACCTTCGTATCGATCCTTGGATGTAGATTCATATCGATGGCACTTGGTGGATTCATATTGACAGCTACGGGTCAATTTGTATCAATGGTTGACTGACTTTCGTATCGATCCTTATAGCCGTTTCGTATCGATATGAACCTATGCTCTTCATGTTGATAGGAGGTGCCGATTTTCTATCAATGGAGGATGTTGACTTCGTATCGATCTGTGGCTGATCGATACGAAGCTTTCTTGGTAGTGGATTGTTACGAAGCGAACTGGATCGGTTGTTGGATACGAACCAAAGTGGCTTGGAGGATGGATACGAAGGGACTCGATGGATACGAATAGAGTGAGGTTTCTTGACCTTGATCGATCAATATCTTGAGCATACGAATTTCGATTGACTTGAAATTTGAAACGTTGGCACTTATAGCTTTGATTGTTGTACCTTATCGATTGTAGCTCGATTCGGACTCGGAATAAATTCACCAGTATCCATAGTGAACTTGTGTATGACCGATCTTCGGGATGTATTGTCCTTGGTTGCCAGTCAATTCCTTGGTGTCACGGCCTTGCCAAAAGGCGGGATAACATTTGCCCCCCAAAGTACGTCTTGTGTGGAGATGACGTGCTTTGAAAAGCTGCAATCTTCATTCTGAGGAGTTCTATCCGATTTGCTGAATAGTCGTTGTCTTTTTGTTAAAAGATATTACCTTTGATTGATCTCCAGTAATATAAACACTGAATTGTTGACCGCCAATTGTTGTATTGTGCATTTGTTGTGTCAGAGTGTTGAATGATAGCAAATTGTTGTTCACTGTTTGTAATTGTTACCAGGTGAGCATTCAATTACTGTCAATTTTGAAAATTGAATGTTAGTCCGTCATACATGAACGTATGTTAACCTGACTCTCGTTAACGTTCGCATGTTTACGAGTCGTTGCCAACTTTTTTTTTTGAATCGAGGTTCATATCAACCCTCTCCTAGATCAATGTGAAAGTCAAGTTGTAACAACGCTTTATTGGTCGTTTTAGAGTATCACTTCGTATCGATACTCTCCTGGATCCATGTGAAAAGTTGAAAAATTGTTATCGTATCGATGGATATGAGTCCCTGTGGGATTTACGTCGATGGATACGAACATAGCACTTCTTATCGATGGGTCCTTATAGGTTTCAGATGGTTCTAATAGGCTCTGGCTTCGTGTTTCGTGTCGATTGCTTGGTGGATACGAATGGAAGCCGCTTTTGATAGATGAAGCATGGACACGAACAACGGCTGCTTCAAATCGTCGCTGGACGGATACGGGAGAGCCCTTCTTCATGTCGATGTAGGAGAAACTGCCTTGATTAATTATTGGATAGGAATTGGATTGATTCATGTCGACCAACTATTGACCGTTTCAATCAATAAGAGTGGCTGGGAGACGAATGGCCATTTCCCTAGGTATAAATATCTTGTACTTAGAATTTTTTTTCTTTACTTTCCATCATTCTACTTTCTACCTTCGTATTGCTTCCAACCGAAGGAAACTCACATCGTCTTCGCTACCGAACTGAACCAAGCTTCGAATTTCTTTAACCTCCTATTAAACCTAGCTAATTAGGCTATAAACCTTATGTTAGAATGATGAGATGTGGATTCTCTGGCCATTTCCGTTGATTCCGTGATCAATTCTGGTGATGTGGTGGCCATGGATGGCCAGAGCAAGGTCGAGGGTGGAAGGGACGAGGCTTAGATGGGGTTGGAGAAGAAAAGGAATTGAGGGACATGAAGGAGCTCGTGGAAGGTTCGTCTAGCCTCCATTTCGTATCGAAGGATGAGTCGTATCGATTTGGATTAGGAGCGTTCGAATCGATTTGGGTTGTTAGGTTTCGTGTCGATCAAGTGGAGTATCTTCGTATCGATCGAGGGTAAGGTTTCGTAACAACGCGAAATGATCGTCACGAAGCCGCAGACCTCTTAATCGATACGAAGGTGGTGTATATGATTGATATAATATCGAGCATACCTGATCGACATGAGTTACTTATTAGAGGATTGATACGAACGCACCTTTTTCGACCGATACGAATCAGAGTTTTAGTGATCGATCTGAATTGAATTTTGACGAACCCGAGGCCCCTTGTACATTTGAACGTATTACTCCGACGAAATTCCTCCTTGCATAATTGGACTTTACTATTTCACCGCATATTTGACTGCGTTTCGAAGCTTGTCGATGGAACTGTAACTTAACAAAATATGACGAACTTTAACTAGGATCGATCTCCAAAGTCTAAATGGCACGGTTGTGACGGTCAGCGATGACGGTCACTCCGGTTGGATATTGAAGTCTTGTCGTTTGAACACTTTGTTAATCTCTGTAGAATCTTCTTAAGTAACTCACAGCACTGCACTGCACAACACATTCACGCACTTCACACTGGGGGAAACATGGGTTTATTGTTGTTTAACCATGGCTTTTGATGAGTTGATTAGTTATGGAACCCGGGAGTTCACAGCAACAGGAGGCTCAAAGTCCACCTCCTTTGGTAATAGAGATGTCGGCCATCGCGGACGAAGTCATAAGTACAGGCCCGGACGAATTACCTGGAGCGACCTTCATTGGGAACTCACAAGATTCCGTTTCATTCAATGTTTCCGAAGATATGTTAGGGAGGATTTGTTTGCGGCATGGGCTATCGTTGAACGATGTTCTGTTACCAGGGCCGACGACAGGCCACATACTCCCTCAGAAGGGTACACCATTTTTAATCGATTTTCTTGCACAGCCAGGACATTCCCACCATTCAATCAGTATATCCAGGAGGTGTTATCTTATTTAGGGATTGCTCCATCATAGTTGCATCCGAACGGGTATGCTCTTCTGAACAGCTTATTCATAATCTTCATGGAGCACCTTTTCCGACCCCGACTAAAGAGGAAGTCAGATTCTTGTTTAATGTAAAGAGTCGGGGAGATAATCCTTTTTTCAAATTCTTAGAGGGAGTGAGAAACTGTCAAATCATGATTGGAACTTGGGCCAAACTTAGCTACTTCAAAATCGAGTGGTTCTATGTTCATTGCCCGCCAGGATTCGTTAGACGATGGCTAGTTAGACATAAGTGCTGCACTTTTTCTGGCGACTAATGGGATAGTTACAATCAATGTTGAGTCTAACAGTTTCTTTTTTTTACAGCTTCAATTCGATGACCTGAAGGCGCTCACTTTAAAGAAATAGTATGGATTCTTCAAGAGGTGCCGGGCGAGATTAGAGAGATCGACTCGGTACTTATGGATGAAAATTTGAGGGCCGTTGGGCTAATTGATAAAGACTAGAGCATAAGGCCTGAAGGATCTCTTAAGGCAGCTCCGACAAGACAGGCTAGGCGTAAGGCATCTGGGATTGTAATTGCTAAGTAGGGTGGTGAAGAGGATACGCCCACCGAAGATGAACCCATATTCGGGCCCTCAGGTAGCCCTCGACATTCAGAAGGAAAGAGGAAAGGCAAGGCAATTGCTTGTAAGCTTCACAAGTCTTCAAGATGGAAATATGTGGTCGTGTCCCTGCCAGCCACCGGTGTTATAATGTCGGAGTCTCCTCCCCCACATATGGAGAATCCTTTCGAAGGACTTGTAGACATTCCAATTCCGGACTATGTGTCGCTCCAACAAGATATCGGGTTGGAAGGGCTTCATAGCGCCTTAGATCTAGGCGAGTCGATTCCTCCGAGTATGGCCGACATATCTGGTTGGTCGGGGGGTTTGCACATGCACACACACTTCACGGCACTGTATTATTTCTAATCACAAGCAATTTATCTCTGGGAAATACCAATTCTGCTTCTCTTTTATTTTACAGGTACGATGATGAGACGGGAA
Source organism: Allium fistulosum (assembly GCA_030737815.1). Classification (NCBI taxonomy): domain Eukaryota; kingdom Viridiplantae; phylum Streptophyta; class Magnoliopsida; order Asparagales; family Amaryllidaceae; genus Allium; species Allium fistulosum. The sequence goes on along the minus strand of CM060903.1, from coordinate 1,281,326,981 downwards.
TCTATGCTTGGCAGCCTTCGCTCTGCATGCCATTCATCTAGTTCATATCACAAGTCTCGTAGATGGGAGGCCGATAGAGACCACGATCGCGGCTACTCTAGTCAAGAAACGGAGTGCTATGAGAGGGAGAGGGATAGAGAGAGGGAGAAAGAGTATATGCATCGCTCCCAGTCCCGCTCTCCGCCACCTCGAGGTCCTACACAACCCTTTGGTTCTGGTAAACAACCCTTGGAACCTTCGCGTCAAATACCACCTTCTCAAGTACCAAGGCCTGACCCACTGCGTTGGAGAACCGAAATCGAAATTCCCGTCATCACTGAGCAAGCCATCACAGAGCCCACTAGGGAGGGAGTAGCTAGAATCGCTAAGATGAAAAAAGATTTTCCAAATATCTGCTTTGATAGCTTCATCTTTCTCCCGCACTTAAAGCGAATTCTTGTCGAGGCAGAACAAACAATGCACGACTACATTCATGATGTTTATGGTGAGTACCGGGAATGGATGAAGATCGCGGACAAAGTATCAGCGGTGGCTTTTGAGCGGGTGAAAACAATCGAGAAATTAGGAACTGATCTCGCTCAGAAGGACCGCAATTTAGGTGCTTAATGATGAAAACGATTCCGTGAGAAATTCAGAGACAGAAGCCAAAAAAAGAGCTGATGAGGCAACTCGGAGGATGGTAGAAATGAGGCGAACACACTTAGCCCTGGTTGAGGAAATGGGACATCGGACAACCACAGTTATGGCCGAAAGGGATGGAGCGCTGAAAGAGCTTAAGGAGCTTAAAGCCAAGCTTGCTGAAGTCGTCAAAGAGAAAGATGACGCAAATAAAGCCGCTCAGGAGGCAAGCGAGCAGGCTATGGCGCTCAGGGATGAGAGGGATGCGACAACGCTGAAGGTTCAGGAGGCCAAAGCCAGGGTTGAGAATGAAGTGAAAGTGGCGGAGACCGGGTTGGAGGTTGACATCAAAGATCTTCTTATTACGTACAATGCCAATGTTCTGAAGCATCAAAATCTTACCTGGCTCGAAAACTATCCATCACACCTATACAATGCTTGATGCCACTTGGTGGAAGATGAAAAATCAAAGCACCAAGCTGATCTATCGATGAATTTGAATTGGAAAATCGGGTGCTGAGTGAGGATGAGAGAAGAGTTCTCCACGACATCACTATCACATTCGAGAAGGAGAGGCTCGGTACTCAGCATCCGGAGGCTGGAGAGGGTTCTGGCATTGTGCATCAAGATGTGGGTTCTGAAAATCTTATGCCAACCCTGCCCAAATATACTCCTGCGGTTGATCCTCAATCTGTGCTCGCCTACAATCCTGATCAACCGCAGTTATCCCCAGCTCGTGAGCAGGTCACTGAAGCTGTTCCAATTCCACCAGCAAGCCATTCCGAAGAAGGTATTCTGAACATTTCTCGCACTTATTCAAAGTCGGGAGCTTTGTTTGAAGTAGTCACTAACGCTTTTTCTCTTATCTTCATTCAGCGAGGAGCTACATCGACCGTGTCCCCTGCAACCCAAGAGCCGCATCACGAGCAGGAGGCCCTTATAACAGAGGCAACCACAACAACGGCCGCTGCACCAACCGATGGAGCGCAGGGGAGCACTTTTACGTTTGATGAGCAGATGATGGAGGTACTTCTTGGTCATCAAAGTGACCCTTTTGCCGACCTGCCATTTTTCATAGGCGGAAGTGCACCCGTGGTCAGCTTCTCGGGCTAAACTGCTAGCATCCCCGCGGACGCTCAAACAATCCATGAAGAAGAGATAATAGCTGAGATCAATGTCGAGATAGAAGCGGCCGCGCAGGCCAACGGTATTGGAGGTGGGATGGCGGGTCCTGGGCCGGCTCCTCTACGAATGATTTCTCCAGGAGGCACTGTTGTCGACACCGGTGTGCCTCCCTCGTCCTCCAACGTCGATCATATGCCTCCGACTCCGCCTTCAGAAAGTATTCCAATTCATGTGAGTTCGGAGGAAGAGGTTACCATAATTTCTAGGGATGGAGATCTACCACCAAAAAGCAAAGGCTAAAAGAGGCATCCGAACGGTAGTTCCAGCGGGTCAACTCCAAAGCAGAAGAAGAAGAAAATGAGAGAATAGATATGTCTTCTTGCCTCATTTTTGGTAGACAGATAGGAATTTCTTTTTGTTTCCTATAGGTCGTGTATAGATGCGGGTTCGACCCCCACTAGTAGGATTTTTTGGAATAATTTTTGTACTTATCCTTCTTTTCCAAAGAATAGTTGAAATAAAATTCCATATTGTCTTCTGCGCAGTTTCGCGTTTATTTGCTTAAGTAGTTCAGCACTCGAACTTCCATTCAATGTACTTGTAAATTTTTAGTCTTTGAATTGGACCTGAGTTTAGTTGTTAAGTCCCGAAGTTACGGCTTCGAGTCATAATCGAATGTTAAGCCGAGTTCCAATACCGCACTGTCTCGATTAGTAGCTGGTACTTAAGTTCTGCCCCCAGACCCGGGGATAAATTGAAAAGATCGGTCGGCAATCGCTTTTTGCCTTTAATACATCGAGCTTAACTTTGTTGAAACGAGGCTGAAACAAGACGAGTTCGGGTGGTCGAACCACACTCGCTCATCTGTCGATGATTGCATCCACACTCTGGGGATTGTACTTGTACGTCAGCGGTTGATCACGGTCGCTTAAGGTTTAGAGATATGTCCGTGCTCCGGGGACTTAAGTTATTTTACGAGCGGTCAGTCACAACTGTTCGATATTTAGAATTTCGTCCGCACTCTAGGGATTAGATTGATTCGTGGGTGGTCAGTCACACCCAATTTGCATTTATACTCTGGCCCGCACTCTGGGGACTCGGAGTTGTCTCACGGGTGGTCGTTTCACACCCGATCTGTGTTTATACTCCAATTCACACTCTGGGAAGTTGGAGTTAGCCGATGGGTGGTTGGTAATGCCCATTTTGATGTTTATACTCCAGTTCACACTCTGGGAATCTGGAGTCAGTTTAACAGACGGTCGATTACATCTATTTTGAGTCTTAAAATTCCGTTCGCACTTCGGGAATGATAGATGTATCTGGATCGTGGATGGTCGGATCACATCCACCCTAAGTTAACAAGTGAGGTTGTTAAATGGACGAATCCATCCTCCTCGGACTTGGTTTAAATATGGGCGAAGTCGTTAAGTGGACGGATCCACCCTCTTCGAGCCCGCATTTATAAGTTTATACTCCAGCTCGCACTCTGGGAGCCGGAGTTAGTTAGAGGATTGCTGTGTATCGATCCTTTCTTGGCTTTAGTGTGATGGTTTACCCCCGAGCTCGGGTTTCACTTAGCTACTGACCGGTCGTATCACAGTCACTCCCTATTTGAATATGTCCCACCATAAGATGGAACTTAGCTCTCTGTGCATTGTGATGGTCGCATGACACATTTCAAAAATCACTACTCTGGCTCGAAGAGATTGCATTTTATTGCTGAAATAAGAAAGTAGGGAAAAGTCAGGTGCCTTATTAAAAATTCAAATTTCGAAATGCATAGACAAATTGCAAATGAAAAGCAGACTGAATGAATAAATAAAGCATGTTATGTGTAGTAGCGACGAAGACTCTCGCTGTTCCAGGCTCTCGGCAGAGTGAGACCATCAATGGTTGATAAATTAAAGGTGTCGTCTCCAAGTCTTCGTTCAATAACATACGGTCCTTTCCACGTTGGTTTCATATGCGAAGGGACCGGGTAAATTCTCTTAAGGACGAGATCGCCGAGTTCAAAGGTTTAGGGTCGGACCTTGGCATTGTACAATCGGGCGACTCAACTTTAGTATGCGGCTGCCCTCAAATCAGCCTCTTCTCGCTTCTCATCCAATAAATCCAGAGATTCGGCAAGTAATATAGCATTTGTCTTCGGGTCATAATATGTCACATGATGAGAAGGCACTTCCAACTCGACTGGAATAACGGCTTCTGAACCGTAGGAAAGTGAAAATGGAGTGTGGCTGGTCGCGGACTTGTGGGTTGTTCGATAAGCCCATAGGGCCATAGGGAGCTCATCGACCCACTTGCCCCCGGCTTTTTCCAGTCATTTTTCCAGAATGGACTTTATAACTTTATTAACAGCTTCAACCTGTCTATTCGCTTGAGGGTGTGCAACTGTAGAGAACTTCTTCTGGATGTGGAATCGTTGATAGAAATTCTTGAACTCAACACTGTCGAATTGGGCTCCGTTGTTATTGATGATGGTGTGTGGGAGACCAAATCGACAGATAATGTTGTGTTCAACAAAGTTGATCACTTTCTTCATTGTGATAGCAGCAAGGGGCTCAGCTTCCGCCCATTTAGTAAAGTAATCAACTGCAACAATGGCATAATTTGCACCACCTTTAGCTAGAGGTAGAGAACCAATAATGTCGATGCCCCATACTGCGAATGGCCAGGGACTGACCATCTGATTTATTTTGGTAGGTGGGGCCCTTGGAATCCGAGAATGTTTCTGACATCTGTCACACTTCCTGGCGTCATCCGATGCGTCGTGATTTACGGTCGGCCAATAGTATCTATACCGAAGCACTTTCTTGGCAAGGGCTTGCCCCCCGACATGATCGCCACATTCTCCTTCATGTACATCATGCAATACTCGTTTGATTTCATCGTGGGCGACACATTGTAGTAAAGGAACAGAGTATCCTCTTCTCTACACGACTCCATTCTGAATGGTGAACCGTGAAGAATTTCGAAGAGCTTGTCTCTTTTCACTCCTACGCTCTGGCAGGGTCCCGTGCTCGAGATAGTTTCTGAATGGAGTCATCCACGACTCCTTATCGGGAATGATCTCAAATACCTAGTCGGTCTCCATTTGATCAATGCTCGGTGAAGATAATGCCTCAATGGAAACGAGTCCCATTTGTCGTGCTTCGCCGGTACTGGCTAACTTTGCCAAGGAATCGGCCTATTGATTGTGTTCTTGGGGTATGCAATAGATGACATAATAATCGAACTGATTCAGTACTTCCTGGACTCGAGTGAGATAAGCGGCCAATCTCTGGTCTTTAGCCTGGTACTCCCCTCGAACATGGCACACGACCAACTGTGGATCGCAGTAGATCTCCACAGCAATAATTCTTAAATCTCTGGCAAGCCTTAGTCCAGCGAGCAAAGCTTCGTATTCGGCCTCGGCGTTGGTCGCACGGAAATCGAACTTTAAAGCATAGCATATAGATCGGCCTTGAGGAGTTTCAAGTACAACCCCGGCGCCTGAGCAGCGGCCATTCGATGCACCTTCGGTATATAGCTTCCAGACATGTTTGGGAGATTCATTGGTCTCGGGAACGTCTTTAGAGATAGTGAATTCAGCAATGAATTCTGCTAGGACTTGTCCTTGAATAGCTCGCCTTGGTGTGTAAGTGATGTCGAACTGACTCAGCTCGATATTCCACTTGAGTAACCTACCAGACGTCTCAGGCCGCGTGAGGACCTATCGTAACGGCTGGTCGGTGTATACAGTGATAGGATGAGCCTGAAAATATGGACGGAGCTTTCTCGAGGCAATGACAAGACAATAAGCCAACTTTTCCAGCTTCGTATAATTTCTCTCTGCTCCGGTCAGTCGTTTGCTAATGTAATAGACTGGCGGTTGTATCCGGTCCTCCTCCCGAATTAAGGCAGCACTGACTGATTTTTCTGACGTCGCCAAGTATATGTAAAATCTCTCATGATCAATAAGCTTTGACAGAATGGGTGGTGTGGACAGGTGTTGAACCGGTGCTTGGAATGCGACCTCACATTCTGTAGTCCATTCAAAATTACGTTTCTCCTTTCTGATCAGATCGAAGAAGGGAATGCATTTGTCGGTGGATTTTGAAATGAACTTGCTCAGTGCTGCTACCTTCCCATTAAGGCTCTGAACTTGCTTTATAGTCTTTAGAGTCTCAAGATTTATGATCGCCCATATCTTCTCAGGATTGGCTTTGATCCCTCGAGCATTAACGATGAACCTAAGGAATTGTCCAAACGCAACCCCTAAGTGACATTTCAACGGGTTGAGTTTCATTCTGTATTCTCGGTGGATGTTGAACATCGTTTCCAAGTCTTTGATATGATCGATGGAGAATCGTGACTTTACTAGCATGTCATCCACATATACCTCAATGGTCATTCCGATTTGGTTAGCGAACATTCAGTTGACGAGTCTCTGATAGGTTGCCCCGGCGTTCATAAGTCCGAACGGCATCACTTTATAGCAGTAAAGTCCTAGATCAGTGATGAAGTTGGTATGCTCCTAGTCGGGCAAATGCATGGGTATCTGATTGTAGCCATAATATGCGTCCATGAAGGATAAGAGTTCATGTCCAGCCGTTGAATCTATGAGTTGGTCGATTCGGAGAAGTGGAAAACTTTCTTTGGGGAAAAGCTTTATTCAAGTCTGAGTAGTCAACGCATGTTCTCCATTTCCCGTTAGGTTTCTTAACAAGCACAGTGTTAGACTACCATTCTAGATATAACGCATCTCGGATAAACCTGTTCGACCTAAGTTTATCTACCTCTTCCTTAAGGGCGGCAGATCTCTCTGGATCCATACCACGCCTTTTGTGCTTGACCGGGACATGCCGCGGGTCAATATTCAATGTGTGGCTCATGATATCTAGCGAGATCCCACACATGTCAGAGTGCGTCCATGCAAACACATCGAGGTTTGCCCGGAGAAATTCAACCAATTCCTCTTTCATCTACTGGCTTAACTGGGATCCAATCTTTACCATTTTAGAATTGTCGTTATTATCAATCGGAACATCGATTGTCAACTCTGCCAAAGAAGCCTGACTGTCTTTGACTTCGTCTTCACTCACGGTATCTCTTGGGTCAAGATCTCTTGGGAATTGGTTGTGGTGCCCGGGCCTTGGCCCAGGCGCTAACTGTCAATTATCCGCAAAGCGAATGTAGAGAGATTCCTCTACGCCCTTTCCTTTCTCTCTTCGTTGCGCTTCTTGCAGCTCAGGAACATAACAGGCTCGTCCAGCAGCCCGGTTTCCCTGAATGACTCCGACTCCATTATCGGTAGGGAATTTCAAAGTTAGGCACCAAGGGGCGATAGCAGCCCTGAACTCAGCTAGGGCTGGTCGGCCCAAGAAAGCATTGTAGGGTGAGTCAATGTCCAATACAATAAACTGTAATATCCGGACTCTCCGGTGTTCTCCAACTCCCAACTCCACTGGTAGCTCCACCATCCCAGTGGGTATAGTCGCACTTCCATTGAAGCCATGAATACGAAACTGTCAAGGCTTTAAATCTTTGGCTTCCATCTTCATTTGATCATAAGCTCGCTTAAACAGTATGTTCACAGAACTACCACTGTCCACTAAGATCCTCTTCATCCAAGCAGGACCTATCTGAGCTGAAATGACTAGTGGATCAATGGTAGGGTCTTCAACTCTATCGGCATCCCTGTTTCGAAATACGATGTCGTCTGTCATCATTTTCTATTGTTTGGCTGGGGCCCCGTATTCCAAATTATTACCACATTCGAAGCTTGCATTCCTAATAAAGCTGGCATACGACTCCATTTCCCTCCAGCTCCGATCTGTTGGCATCCAAATTACCACTGACAGTATTAATCACCAACCTCCCGCCGGTACGAATGGGTTCCTCCGGTCTAACCTGATTTGGTATCTGGTTTTGATTCGATGGGCCCACACCTCCAGGCTACGTCGCCCGAACAAACTGCTCCAACTTTCTTTCTCGGACCAACTTCTCGATAATATCCTGTAAATGACGACACTCGTTCATGTTGTGGCCATAACTATCGTGAAATCTACAATACTTCCCCATTTGAATCTGTTTTTCTGATGATTGCTTCAGAACAGGTTTCTTATATTGGATAGTATTACGGGTCGGCAAGTACACATTTTCCAAAGACGTATTTATAGGAGTATAAGTGTCAAACATGGGAGCTCTACGTCGCGGTCTGGGATTCTGATCCTGTTTCCTGCCCTAATTTCCATCGCCTTTATGTTAATTCTGTTTATTCTGTATGTTTAACTGCACTTTTCTGGAACTCTCCTCGGTTTGTTTACAACGACATTGCTTTGGATTCCTTCCACACTGGGCCTTGCATTATCCTTTTTCCTAGATTGTTTCGCATCCTCCCTTCTCAAGAACTGAGCTGCCTTGGAATAGAAACGGTCCAATAACGAAGGGGGTTTTCCGGCCAACCAGTTGCCATTCGGAATAGAGATCGATTCCCTTAGTTAGTGCCATTAGAATTGAGTTGTCATTAGGATTACTAATCTCAGCGCATGTAGAATGAAACCTCTCCAGATAACGTCTAAGTGTCTCTCCTAGAGCTTAAGTGACACTGGACGAGGTATTAACATCTTTAGACTTAGTGACATGCATGCGAAACTATTCAACAAACTTCGTTGCCAACTGGTCAAAACATGAGATAGATCGAGGTGGTAAGCGAGTAACCACATAGTTGTGATCCCCCCTAGGGAAATTGGGAAACTTCGGCATTTGACCGCATCATCAGCACGCGCGACATTCATTAACCATTCATACTTTAAAATGTGTTGGTTAGGGTCAGAGCTCCCTTCATAAAGAGGTAGAGTTGGCATTCTGAATCGCCGAGGCAGTTCAACGTAGAGGTTATCATCGGTGAAAGGGGTATGACTCCCGGAGATTCCCCAGTCGTCATTGGTGAGGCCCTGACTTTCACGAATCATCTGACGAATCATTGTTAGGATGTCTGGCATCCGGACATTTTGGGCATGTTGGGCAAAGGTGTGGTCGGGTTCCACAATGTGAGGATGGGCTGGGCATGGTCAACGGTCCATACCTCACCTCCTTGGCTCTAGGTCTTCAGGAACATAAGGTTCAGGAGTATAATCACGCTGGTGAAGGTTCGGATCTATTTGGTTTTGAGTGTCGACTTCCAACTCGGTAGCAGCGGCATCAGCGTGGTTTTCTGTAGTATGATAAGGATCCGTCCCTCCTCAGGATGAGGGTCTGGTCTGGTGGTTGGTCGACGGGCCAACTCTCAACTGCCCAAGATTCAGAGTGCGCTGATGTCCGGTTGCTGTGTATAGCTTCCATCCAACCGTGGGCGTGTGGATCTATGATTGTAGTCAGAAGAAGCTAAACTTTTAGTGGATGAGTAGGAAGCCTAATCCCTTCTGGATCTCCTTCGTCTTTCATGGTTCAGGTGGTTAATTAATTCCGCGTTGACATGGAACTGCTGGATAAGTTGCTGGCAGCTTTGAGTCATTTGGACTTGTAGATCTTGTGTTATGATTGATGCAAGTTTGGATCTCCAACGTGCAAATGAGTTCGTCTCGATACTTGTTCGTATCGCTCTGTTCATATCCCCGTTTGCACATGCTGACCAGATGATGCGACACTACATCTTTGGATTGATCCACCTTTCATGTCGAGTGACCGAGTCTTCCACTTCTATAGGCTTTTATTCGTATCAATCTGGAGCATTCCTTTTCGTATCGATGATTCGGCAGCTCCTTTGTATCGATGTCTGCTAGTACCTTCGTATCGATCCTTGGATGTAGATTCATATCGATGGCACTTGGTGGATTCGTATCGACAGCCGAGGGTCACTTTGTATCGATAGTTGATTGACTTGCGTATCGATCCTTTATACCCGTTTCATATCGATACGAACCTATGCTCTTCGTGTTGATAGGAGGTGCTGATTTTCTATCGATGGAGGATGTTGACGTCGTATCTATCTGTGGCTGATTGATACGAAGCTTTCTTGGCAGTGGATTATTACGAAGGGAACTGGAGCGGTTGATGGATACGAACCAAAGTGGCTTGGAGGATGGATACGAAGGGACTCAATGGATACGAATAGAGTGGGGTTTCTTGACCTTGATCGATCAATATCTTGAGCATATGAATTCCGATTGACTTGAAATTTGAAACGTTAACTCTTATAGCTTTGCTTGTTGTACTTTATCGATTGCAACTCGATCCAGACTCGAACCAAATCCACCAGTATCCATAGTGAACCCGTGTATGATCGATCTTCGGGATGTATTGTCCTTGGTTGCTAGTCAAGTCCTTGGTGTCACGGCCTTGCCAAATGGAAGGATAACACCTCTCACAAGTGCCATAAGCCAAATGAAAATGATGGAAAGCAGAATAATACATCTGAAATGAGAAAACTCTGAAAATGAATCTCTAAGCAACCTGAATCAACTATCCTCAACTCTACTGGCCTATGGGGAGAAAAGGAAAGATAGAAGAGTGGGTCAGACAATAAGTCTGGTAAGTGAAAGTAATTACTAGCATTTCTAAGCAAGATAAAGATAATAGACTAAGCAATAGTTCTAGCATGAAAGGAAAATACAGAAAAGATAAAACTCGCATAAAATACTATTTATGATTATGTTTGACTGTTTGCTTTGATTGTTTGCACTTGTCTTAAACTGCTATGATTAGGCTGAAACCCTAATCCTATCTCAACTGCTAATCTTGATTAGGCTGAAATCCTAATCCTATACATTGATCAACCTTTCCTGTCTCTATTGTGCCACCGTGAGCCAATCCTATTGGTCCCACAGCAAAAGACACCTCTTAGCGCTTAGGACGTAGCAGCAAATTATTTACCCTAATTGATGTCGCACGCTTGGTCATCGCCGGTACACACTAACGGTCGCCCCCTATTTGACCCTTTATTTACCCTAATCAGCATAAGCATGCCCGGCCTAACCCACGTGTGAGACCATCAGTCCTCAATTTGAAAGGGAATGCTTCCGGTACTGGTCCTAACAAACAAATCTTCTAACTTTGCGCCCCTTGCCCAAATCCCCAAATTTGAGTCTCTATCTATTGGCCACTTATCTACCCTAATCAGCATAAGTGTGCCCAACCTCACCTACGTGTGAGACCATCAGTCCTAGACCTGAAGGGGAATGCTGCCAGTACAGGCCACTACTACTGTATTTGCTTATTAACTTAATCCAAGATCTAAGTTTTAAAATAAGCCCCTTCTGTTATTTCTTTCTTTCTAATTATAACCTACATGTTATAATTGTTCTAACAACTGTTGCTCTTCTATTTTCTCTTTTTAGTTATAACCACTTGTTATAAATATGCTTGCAAATATCTCAAATTTTCCTATTTCAGTCCATCTCTATTTTATTTCAGTTTTTCTCATTTTCATCTGATTTCTGTAAATTTAGTGTTTTTCTATTTTAATCCATATTTGTGAATTTTTCTCTTTTTAATATTTTATTCGCATAAAAAAGGATTAAATTTCTATAAAAAGAAATTAACATTTACAGGCTAAATTCCAACTTAAAATAGATGTAAATAACTATAAATAACTATAAATAACCGAATAAAATAGCTAAATAAAAATAGAATGAAAAGAACTTGTAAAATTTACTTAAAAACCGACTGTAACTGAACTTACATAAAAACTATCTCAAATTGTAGAAAAACTACAACCATTGAGAATCCTATTATCTTAAATTGCTTACAAATCTAAAATAATTACAAAACACTCACATGTGGTCCTTGGGTCTAATCCTTGGCCTTCTTGGATCCACTTCTAGGGCGTAAAATATTTTTATTAAAAAGATTTGCTCCCTAGAAAATTTTTCTATTTAGGGTTCAGCCTCAAACAATGAACCCAATTGGGAGAAAATCTGAATGAGAAAAATTGCTAGGCCTAGGGTTCTATTTATAGTATAGCTTAGGGATCTCAGGCCGTCGGATTTAAAGATTTAATCTGGTGTAACCACGTCATAGGTTCACTAGGAACCATTGGATGCAGCTACGAACGCACAAGATTTCACAAAAATCGAATTTACACTCTTTGGCTCGTACTTGGACGAAAAATCATTTACGGAGCGGGTCAACCTAAACTATTTGCAGGTCGACCTATAGGTCGACCCGATCCTAGGAAGGGTCGACCCTATGGGTCTTCTCTTTTTTCATTTAATTATAATATAATTCTGATTTCTTGTTTCTCTCGTAACTTCTCCATACTGACTTGGATTTCAACAAGTTATATATGTAAATTGATCAGAAAATTGCCACGGACCCAATGGTGCAACTCTCGTAGCTAAATTCTAACAATTCCAAAAATGCTCATTTTCACTGTTTAATGATTATTTTGGTTATTTAATTATATAAAAATGTGGAGTGTTACAAGATTAATAACCGTGTTAGTAATACCTGAAGAGAATGATGATATGACTATGTATACTAACGCGTTAGGATTGGGGTTAAGTGCAGTATTGATGCAGAAGGGCAAAGTAATTGTTTATGCATCTAGGCAGCTACGACCCCATGAAGTTAGTTATCTAACACATGATTTGGAGTTGGCCACAGTAGTCTTCACGTTAAAGATTTGGTGATAGTATCTCTTAGGGAAGATGTTTGAGTTGTATATTGACCATAAGTTCTTGAGATATTTGTTCCCTCTGAAGGGGCTAAACATGAGGCAGCAGACTTTGTTAGAGTTCCTAGCATCGAATGATTTTGGGATAGAGTATACCCTAGGAAAAGGCAACAGACTAGCCAATGCGTTAAGCCAAAGACAACAAAGTTGTGTTTTAGCAATGTTATAACAATGGACTGCATTAGAAACGTTGTATGTGTGTAATGTGCAGTATCGGTCTGGTGCTAGGTCAAGCAATGCAAACATGATATTAGCATGCTTTGAATCAGACCTACGCTGGGAGAAAGGATAGCTGAACTGCAAAAGAATGATAAGTTCTGCTTAGACACTGTAAAGAGTTTGGACTCAGGGGTCGAAGTAGTAGAACTAAAGGGGGTCCATGTGAATAAGAATGGAGTACTATGAAAGAATGGAAGGTTGTATGTTCCGATTAACGGAGAACTGCAAAAGGAAGTATTGGACAAGTGTCATCGTTAAAAGTTTACCATACATCATGGAGGTACAAAGATGTACTGAGATATGAATAGGAGTTTCTTATGGGAAGGAATGACGAAAGATGCAAGAGAGTATGTGAAAAGATGTCTTACATGCCAGTAAGTGAAGGCAGAACATCAGAAGCCATTTAAGCTTTTGCAGCCTGTGGAAGCTCTAGTGTGTAAATGGGATTCAGTATCTATGACTTCATAGATGGATTGCTAAGGACAAGGATAAGGAATGAAGCCATATGGGTCATAGTGATAGAGTAACTAAGTTCACCTATTTCATTCCAGTGAAGACTAAGAGAACTACATCAAAATTATCAGAAACATACGTGAAGATGATGTTAGTCCCTGAGAAGTTGGTTTTGATGACAACAACCTTAGAATAAGATTATAAAATATAAATACTAACATTATTGTTTAGATATATATGTATATGCAGGATATATATACATGTACCAAAGAATGAAGACTGTACAGTATAGAGATTCAAGAACTGATGAACTCAAGATCGAAGATATCAAGATTCAAGACTCGTGAGTATCAAGATTATCAAGAGTTCAAGATTTCAAGATAAGTAATTTAGTTAGGAATTTTGTTAAAACTCCTATAAAAGCACTGACATCTTAAAATCCATTTTATTCGTGGAATGGAATCCACTTCGAGCCCGTTAAAGGGATGGAACCCTAAGTAGGATGGAACCTACGAAAAATCTAGTGGAACATTGTTTTGTATCCACTAACTTTTATTCAAATGTTTTACAAAATTATATCTTGTTTTCAAAATGATTTCAAAATCTTCCTTTATAAATCAAAAACAGCTATCCTGGTTTTAAAATACTTTTAGCCTCAAAATAATCTTTATTTTCAATATCAAATTATCCTTTTTAAACTATCTTTAATTATAATATATTTAACTTTTAATATTTATACTTAGATTTAAATATAAAATTATAATAAAATTTTATATATACCAAAATATTATTCTCTATACTTATTTATGTATTTTAACTATAGTTAAGTATATTTATAAAGTTAAAAATAGTTTTAATACAAGATAGAAGTTATTTTCAAAGAAAAACAAATTACCAAAAATAACTTAGGCTTGTTGACAACCCCAAGGAACCCTTGTCGACAAGGTGACAGTTTATTTCAAAAGTTTGAATTTCAAAGGAAGTGTCTATTCGTCATATCATTTCACGAATGGACATGGCTATTGTTTTACTATAAATAGGGGCTGTTTTAAACGAATTTATATTCATATTTTCTCTGATTTCACTCCTCTTCTTCTTCCGCATTTCTTTATATACATTTTTACCGTTACTCTACTGAAATCACCATTGAATCTAACTAGATCATCTCTGGTTTGATTATCACTATATCAACAAGATCCCAGTGCTATTCAGAGTTATAGATTTCTTTGTATTCAATCGAGCGAGAAAAGGTGTGATTGTAGCCTGGAAAATCAATCGGGTGAACTTGTTGCCCGTAAAATCAAGTATCTCTACCTAGACGATTGTGAATCCGGAGTGGTGTACCTCGTGGCCTTGAAATCGAGGGTGTAATTGTAAGAATTGATTTTGAAAGGAAATCCGTACTTATGTTGCGGGACTGGACGTAGGGTAACTCCGAACCAGTATAAAATCCGGGGTGTTCTTTCCTTTGATGCTTTTACTTTATATCTGCATCTGTGTTTGGTTATGTGATCATATCTGTGTCTGAATATTGCATACATTTGTGTTCAAATTAAGATAAACTCAAAAAGAATTAGTAATTCCTTAAGACACTATTCACCCCCCTTTAGTGTTAATTCTAGCCTTAAGATCCGTAATCCGCATTTCTCACAGATGATAGTGAGACCGCACGGGGTTCCAAGCACTATTATTAGTGACCACGATTCATTGTTCACTAGTGATTTTTGGAAAAGTCTACAGAAGGTGTTAGGTATAGAACTACGCTTGAATATTGCGTACTATCCGCAGATAGATGGGAAAACTGAGAGGGTAAATAAGGTCCCAAAGAATTTGCCGAGAGAATGTAATTTAGATTTTGGTGGATCTTTGAAAGATTATCTACATCTAGTAGAGTTCTCATATAATAACAACTGTCAAAGCAGCATTGGGATGACTCCACTTAAGGCTTTGTATGGAAGGCCATGTAATTCACCTTCATGTTGGTTGGAAGCAAAAGATAGGGTTGTGTTCGGGCCATATGTTGTGAAAGATGCTACTGAGAAGGTATAGCAAATCCAAGCCAGGATGAAAGCAGTGAAGTCTAGGCAAAAGGGCTATTCCAACACAAGGATAAAGGAACTGGAGTTTGTAGTAGGTGATCAGGTGTTTGTGAAGGTTTCTCCAATGACGGGCATGATGCGTTTTAGGAAAGCTGGGAAGTTAGCACCAAGATATGTAGGATCATTTCTGATCATAGAAATGATTGAGAATGTTGCGTATAAAGCAGATCTGCCTAGTGTTTTTGCAGTGATTTATAATGTATTTCACGTAATGTTTGGGGAAATGCATTAGGGACCCGAGAGCAGTAGTTGAGTAGAGGGCAGTAGAAGATTTGGTTATCAAACTAGGTATGACTTATGTGCGCAGACAGGTTCAGATGGTGGATTGGGACAAGAAGCAGCTTCAGAACTAGGTTTTGACGCTAGTATGCTTTCAGTGGAGCGCCAATTCGGGAGGACTGCACGTAGGAAATAGAGGATAAGGTTAGAAGGACCTAACCAGAGTTGTAAGTCACAAATAAGCGCATATGCTATGTATCGAGTTGTGTTGATGTAGACCATAGATATATTATGGTCGTTTGTTGTACTAGTAGGTAGTACTTGTACATTTTATGTATGCATGGATTGAGAATTCACTGTGATGCTTAGGGTAATCATAAAGGAGAGGACTAATCTATAGTTGACCTTAACTAAATTTCAATGTGAAATTCCTTTAAGGAGGGGTGACTGTAATAACCCTAAAATTTTATGATAGATTAAATAAGCTAATTAAAGAAAAAGGCTAGGCAGGTTAAATAAGAAGGGTAAAAGGATATGAATTAATAGATGAGGATATGAGGGCCCACGCCTAACTTATTATGGGACAATATACAATACTCATTTCTATTCATTCATTTCATTTTACTCAAAACTAAAATAAAAGTCAGAGAAACTCTTTAATGGTGGAAGCATAAGTAGGCAATAAGAATAAGATACTAAAACACAAGTTAGAAGAATTAAAGAGGACTAAAAGCTCTACATCTTAAAGATCTAGGTGAGTAATGCCTAACCCTTCTAAACTATGGTTTCGGTTTGGATCTAAATGATATCTATATGATGGGGTTCATACGGCTTTACATGTAATATCTCATGGTTTAATAAATGTTTTAGGGAAGGATGAGTGAGAATGTGATGGCTATATGTGTTTTCCCTTCTTTAATTATTTTGAAACTTAATGGAAATTTTATACAACGTTTAAGTCGTGATTTCTGAAGTGGGTTTTCAGTTTGAGGAATTTCCTAAGCTTATATAATTTTATATGAATTTGAATTTGTTTAACTTGAAAATAAAAGCAAAATATTCTTTAAAAAGGAAAAATATATGTCAACTATGGAAAAGCAGAGGTTCAGAATTTTAGAGAAATTTATCTGAAATTTTCTACGAGAAAATAAAATGGTTAAACGGCTAAGTACTGCGCTGGGGTATAGGGGTACTATGGGGCACACTGGAGAATAAAATCCATGGAAAAATATATCAACAAGGATTCAGAAAAAGGAAGACAAGATCTAAATTATTTGCTAAAATGAACACTACAAATAACAGAAAGTGAAATAAGATCTGAATCACACATGTAATGGCGTTATCAGGGATGTCAGGTACAGCATTGGGGCAGCGGCTCTAAATTTACAAGCAAGATTACTATGCTGAATATAAAGGAATTATGTTGTGCTAATATTTAAAGAAGAACACTTTAATAAGTAAAGTGCAGAGCGAGATGCGCGATCAAGGGAACTGCACTAAAGGGGAAAAATGTATAATACTTATAAAAGATAAGTTATTGGGACTTAGGGAGAGGCCATGTCATAATGGGTTAGGGATCCTGCATTAAAATGAAAAGACAAAGTTGGAAGGGCTATTGACGCTGGGTGGGGATGATTACTCGAATGCATAGATAGGAAAGGTATGGAGAGGCATTCAACTTCCAGAAACCGTGGTGTGGAAGGCTAAGTAGTTCCAAATTAAATAAAATTTTAAAGGATGCATGTGGGTTTCTTTGCGGTCTAAGGCATCATGTGAGTTTCTTCGTAGTCTACTGTAGTGTGATGGTTCCAAGCAGTTTGAAAAATAAGTAAATAAATTATTAAGGTGGAGTGACGCTAGGCCGTAAGGAAATTTTGTAGATGAATATAGAGGAACTACAAGTGGATATTTCTTTTTAGTCCAAGGCTTAAGTAATTAAATCGTTAAGTACTTTGGAGGGAGCGATGGGGTCTAATCAGTTCAAATAGATGGATAAATTTAGAAGAATACTGCGGTGGGGTGTTTCTGTTTGTACCAAAATTGGGCACAACACTCTTCAGATTTGTTTAGAGAGATAAAATGAAAAAAATAAATGTAAATTGTGGCAGATCTAACAAACACACCAATCAGAAGATAAGAAAAAATGCAGAAATACACAAATTTAGAGTGGTTCGGCGTATTGCCTACGTCCACTATAGAATGATTGATGTTTATTGAATTTCACTTGCTGATTACTAGAGATTACAACAGTACAACTGAAGTATAGTAATGATTTTGGTAGAGTAGCAACGTAGAGAAGCCAAAAGTCCTTTTTCTGTAGGTCCAGAGTCGCTATTTATATGTGTAGGCTGGAAATATCTGGCTCGGATCTCGAAAGACTCCTTCACTCACGTGGGTGGGCCCACTAGATCGATCCGAGGTCATTTGGGATCGATCCCTGATCGATCCATGTGCTCTTCGTATCAATCAAGAATTACTCCTTTTGGGCTGCGATCGACCAAAGGCGTTCCTCAGGTGGTAAGTAAGCTCATGTGAAAATTTGGTAGCATTTGGACTTGTAGATTTTGAGTTATGATTGATCCAAAGTTGGTTTTGCAAGTAGGCTGAGCAGTGTGTATCGATACAATTCGTATCGATGGCTCTGTATCGCTTCTGGTTTGAATCGATCAGGTACTGTGGTGCTATATTCTAGGATCGATCCACTTTTCACGCCGAGTGATCGAGTCTCCTACTTTTACATGCTTTGTTCGTATCGATCTAGAGTATTCATTTCGTATTGATGGTTTGCACTTCTTCGTACCGATGCTTGGTAACCGCTTTGTATCGATACGAACCAATGCATTTCGTATCGATGACCTGGATGTCGTTTTGTATCGATAGTTCCACACATCCTTCGCATCGATGACTTTAGTGGCGTTTCGTATCGATTGTTAGCTGATCGATATGAACTGAGTTGATGAGGAGACCGATACGAAGTACATATGGACGATATCAATACGAAGCGTTGCTTATTGATGGATATGAAGTGAAGCGATCATGATGGATATGAACCAATGCTTACCCGATGGATACAAAATGGATCGATACGAAATAGACGGATACGAACAGAACGTGCTTCTCATGGAACTTGGTCGATCCATAACCTGAGCATACGAACTCTGATCGACTTGAAATTCGAAACGTTGGCTTTCATAGCTTTGCTTGTCGTGCCTTATTAATTTTAGCTCGATCTGAACTCATCCAAATTTGCCAGTATCCATAGTGAACCTGTGTATAACTGATCTTCGGGCCGAATTGTCCTTGGTTTTTAGTCAAGTCCTTGGTATCACGGCCTTGCCAAAAGGTGGAATAACATTTGCCGCCCAAAGTACATCTTTTGTGAACACGGCGTACTTTGAAAAGTTGCATTCATTATTCTAAAAAAGCTCTATCTGATTCGTTGAATAGTCGTTGCCTTTAAATCAAGAGAAGTAACCTTTGGTCGATTTTCAGTAATATAAATGCTAAACTGTTGGCTGTCAATGATTATGCAGTGCATTATCGTAACTGAGTGTCGAGTGCTAGTAACTTGTCGTTCACTATTGTGATTGTCAGAAGGTGAGCATTCAATTCCTGTAAATTTTGAAAATTGAATGTCAGTTCGTCATACATGCATGTATGTTAACTTGACTCTTGTTCACGTTTGCACGTTCATGGGTCGTTGTCAAGTTTTTTTTTTAATCGAGTTTTGTATCGATCCTCTCCTGGATCGATGTGAAATTCGAGTTGTAACGACGCTTGATGGTCATTTTTAGAGTATCTCTTCATATCGGTCCTCTCCTGGATCGATTTGAGAAGTTGGAAAATCATCTCCGTATCGATGGTGATCGATGCGAACTAGTTGGCCTTTAAAAATATCTCGTATCGATGGTTATGAATCTCAGTAGCCTTCAAAATGATAGATATGAAGTTGTAATTTCATATCGATGGACTTATGATGGATACAAACAGTCCAACCGGTCCTCCGAGTATCATTCGTATCGATGGAGACGAACACCCGTGGTCTTTAAAGTGATGGGTACAAAATCTTCACTTCGTATCGGTGAATCATTGATGCGTTCGAACGACCATGCTCTGGATGGATTCGAGTCAATAGTTACGAACAGCTGTTGCTCTAGATCGATGGTGGATGGATACGATGAAAGCTTCTTCATGTGGATAATATGGAAACCGCTTCGACTGGTTACTAGCACTAGGAGATGAATCGTTTTCTTTCTTTGGTTTCGTACCCATATAAATACACTTTGGACTTAGAAATTTTTTAATCTGCTTTCGCTTTTGCTCTTGCTTTCGTATCGATAGAAAAACCGAGAAAAGAAAACTGCCTTCATCCCCAATTTAGCACGGTTCTTTAATCCCTCGACCAAACCATTAAATTAGGTAATTGATTAAAAACTTCACACTATAAATGATGAGACTCGAGTTTAATTGCTAATCCATTCATATCCGCGGTCGATTCTAGTGATAAGGAGGCCGGAGATGGGTCGGAGCAAGGTCGAGGAGGGTCGGAATGGCTTCAACATCGTTTGGAGAAGAAGGAGGGTAGATGGATATGGAGGATTCGTACATATCGATCATGGGTGGTAAAAGATTTTCGTATAGATCTGAAGGCAAGGGAGTTTTGTATTGATGGAGGGGGTGTTTTTGGCGTCGATCTATAAAGGAAGCCTGTATCGATTCGAAGTGATCGATATGAAGACTTGAGTTTGCCGATCGATATGAAGGTACCACTGAGCATCGATACGAAATGAACAATTGGTATCGATACGAGCCATCTCTTCGGTGATCGATATAAAGCGAGGTATCCCATGATCGATACGAAATCTATTCTCTGGGGATTGATCCACATCTGAACCTTGATGGATACGAAATTTTTTTCACACTCGAGCATTCGACTCCGACGAGCTTCCGCCTTGCATAATTGGACTTAACCGTTCCACTACATATTTGACTGCCTTTCGAAGCTCGTCGATGGAACTGTAATATAACAAAATTTAATGAACTTTAACTTGGATCGACCTCCAAAGTCTAGATGGCACAGTTGTGACGGTCAGCGATGACAGTCACTCTGGTTGAATTTCGAAGTCTTGTCGTTCGAACATCTTTCAATCCCGTAGAATTTCTATGTATTATGTAGCATTGCATTGCACAACACATTCACACACTTCACACTGGGGAAACACGGGTTTATTGTCATCTAACGATGATTTTTACCGAGTCCAATAGCTATGGAATCTGGAAGTTCACAGTCGTAGGATGTTCAGAGTCTGCCTCTCCCCATAATCGAAATGCCGGCTATCGTAGCCGAAGTTATTAGCCCTGCTCCAGATGAGCTAACAGGAGCAGTCTTCATCGCACACCCTCAAGATTCTATCCGCTTTAATATTTCTGAAGATATGTTGGGCAGAATTTCTATTCAATATAAAGTGTTGCGGGGACAACCATTCCTTTACTTTTCTAGAAGCAGTTAGAAATTGCCAAGTCGTGACCGGGGCTTGGAGCAAGCTGAGTTACTTTAAGACCGAATGGTTCTACGTTCGGTGTCCACCGGGGTTCACCAAACGGTGGCTAGCTTGACGTAAGTGCTCTAACCTTTTTTGCCGACTGACTGGATAATAATAGTTGATGTCGAGTCTAACATTTTCTTTCTTTTACAGCTTCAATTCCATGACCTAAGGATGCCAGTTTAAGGAGATAGTACGACTTCTTCAAGAGGTACCCGCCGAACACAGAGAGATTGATGAAATCCTTACGGACAAGAATCCGGTTACTGTTGGGCTAATTGATAAAGGTTAAAGCATTGGTCTCGCGGGAGTTCTTAGGACAGTCCCGGTGAGACAAGCTCGAAGGGGAGCTCCCGGGATAGTAATTACCGAACAAGGCGGTGATGAGAATATGACCGCTGGAGATGGGCCCGCGGCTGGGCCTTCGCAAAGTATTCGATCTTTAGAGTGGAAAAGAAGAGACAAGTCTACTGCTCAAAAATCTGTTAGGCGCAAAACCACCGTAGTCTCTTTTCCTGCTACTAGTCAATAGATTCCTCTCTCGCAGGTGGAGAGCTCCTTTGCAGGACTGGCGGACATCCCCATTCCGGATGACTTGCCTTTGCACCAAGATACCGGATTAGAGGGGCTCCAAAGCGCCTTAGACATAGGAGAGCCGAATCCACCGAGTATGGCTATTACAACCGGTTGGTTGGGGGGTTTGCACATGCGCGCGCACACTCCACGGCACCACACAATTTCTAATCATAAGTTATTCATTTATGAAGATTACCAACTCTATCTCTCTTTTCATTTACAGATACGATGTTGAGGCGGGAATCTATGCTTGGTAGTCTTCGTTCTTCGCGCCATTTATTTAGCTCATACTCCGAGTCTCGCAGACGTGTAGCCGATAGAGACCGCGATCGCAGCTACTCCAGTCAAGGCAGGGAGCGCTACGAGAGAGAAAAGGATAGGGAGAAGGAGAAGGAAAGACAGTATAGTCGCCGTTCCCGATCACGCTCCCCACCACCTAGAGTTCCAGCACAACCTTATGGTTTTGACAAACAACCTCTTGAATCTCTGCGTCAAATACCACCATCCTAAGCATCAAGGCCTGACCAACTGTGTCGGAGGACCGAAACTGTAACTCCCGTCGCCACTAACAAGCCATCATTGAACCCACCGGGGAAGGAGCGATTAGAATTGCTGAGTTGAAAAAGGATTTTCCGAATATCTGTTTTGATGGCTTCATATTCCCCCCACACTTAAAGCGAATTCCCAATGAGGTAGAACAGACGATGCATGACTGTAGGATCTAGATTAACCCAAGAGGGGGGGTGAATAGGGTTATCGCAATTTTCTCGAATTAAACGCGAAATTAAACTGCAGATAAATAAATATGCAGAAAAGTAAATCACACACAAAATTTACCCAGCTTCGGCAACCCCTGCCTACTGCTGCATTCCCATATTTCTATTAGGATTAAACAGTATCCCGCTTACAAACACTCCTACAGACTCGCACACCCTGCTCCGCCTATAGAGTTTCGTAAACTCGCACACCCTGCTCGCTGAACTAACCCTAACTAGACAATCTGACACTACCTAAACCCTAGGTGGTGATTTACCCTGAATTGAAAAAATAAAACTAAAACCCAAAGAAAACCAGGAGCAAAAATTAAATTGAACTTTAAAACTATTTTTCCCCCAAATTAAAAAAAAACTAGCTGAATAATTAAACTATTAAAACCCTTAGTAACAAGCCCGGCCCAAAGTAAATTCTTTGTTAAAATTTAAACAAGGCCGGCCCCTTCTTTATTTTTTATCGACCCGCTTCTCATTTTTGTTGACCCAGTTGCTTTGCTTGAGAAATGGCAGCTTAGATCGTTCTTCTGGAATTCAGAAATTAGGGTTTCTTGTTTCCCTTTCTTGTATCTCTGGCCCGATCCCCTTTTTGATAATGGCTTCTGAATTAGGGCTTTGGGTCTTTGGCTTTTTGCTGGCGATTCTGGAATTGAGGCGTCGTTACGATCTCTGGAATTAATCTTTCTATATTGCAACTGAATTAGGGCTTTAACCTTGTGTTTACTGCTTCGGCCTCGATGCTTCCAAAATTGGGGCTTTGAGAAGATGCTGCTCGATTTCCTTGCTCTGTCTCGCGATGATTGATTTGATCGATTGTTGGCTCCGGTATGTGATTATTGCTCTGTGCTTTTTAACTTGATTATTCTTTTTCGATTTGCTCTGCACTTCACTTTTCTTCCCCCATTGTCGATGATGAATTTGGGTTGTTTATATAGGGTTTACGAAACCCTAATACTTGCCTTATTTAATTTTCGTGATCTCCACGCTGTTAAAACTTTCTATTTTTATGCTTTGATATTTTTGGTAATTGCTTTGTTCACATGGTTTGATTTTACAACGTTCGATTCTAGAAACTTTCCTAACTTAATTTTGACTGTTTCAATTTGTGATAAAAACATACGGTTTAGAATTTGTGATATATTTTCCTTTTTTTCTCTTCACCACGTCTCTGACTTGTCCACTGTTGATCACGGCTTTGACATTTGTTTACTGTACATATTTTCTGACATCACCTGACTTTGATCTTGTCTCTGACCATCTTCTCTGACCTGTACATCTCTGTTGTACTGCACTGCTTCATTGTTCATTTCTTGTGTTCGTTTATTTGAGTCTGTTGCCTTCACCTGTGTACATGCTTCACTTGTGAGCTGCTTTACTTCCTCTAGTTCACTGATCACTTCCAGTTGCTTTGTGTACACTTCTGTTGTTAAACTGTAGTTTCATTCTGACCTAACTTTGACATGCTTTTGTTATTGTTTGTCACTTGAACCTGACTATGATCTTTACTTGACACTGTTAGATATGCATGTGTTTACTTGATCATGGTTGCAGTTGTATTACATTTGAACTAATTCATGTAGACAGTTGTCTTTGAGCATTCATTTCATTTGTGTAGTCTGGTACATGTGCATACTGCCTATATATGCTTGGTTCTTTGATTTCTGGATTGGTGTGCAGACCTGTCATTGAAGTAGTTGCCATTGTTGTTGTGCATTGCTATACCATTTTAAGTTGTTTCTTTGATCTTTGATCATGTTGCTGTTGGATTTGTTGGTTTTACTTGAGTCTGGGCTTGTTCTATGCTCTGGTCTCCACAGTAGTATTCATGCTTTAGTTGCTGAACTGTTGCATTGCTCAAATGTATTCATGTGTAGCCTTCATATATGTGCATATATTTGTTCTGAAGTGTAGCTTCACTTGAGTTTTCTGATGCATTGCCTTGTATGGTATTGCACATCTAGTCTTGTCATTTGAGTTACTGTGGTTATGCTTCATGTACAGTTTCATTTGCATGTTGGACTAACTTGAGTTGCACTTTGATGTTGCTGTTGGATCCAATGTACATTCACATTTCATTGTTGTAGTGATCATTGATATTTTGGTCGAGGCCATTTGCACTTGTGTTGAATCTGATTTTGATTTGACCTTGTGCACTCGAGTTGGCGAGGCAGTGCACATGTGTATACGTGTGTACTGCAGCCATTCGTAATTACTGTCTCTGATATGAAAACTGATATGCACAGATATTACACAATCAAAGATGATGACGATAACCCATATATCTGAGACAACTTTAAAAATAAATTTTATATTTCTGCAAATCAAATTTGTTTCTTTTCAGATTACTGCTGTAGTTTTTAATTATACAGGTACACAGGAGACAAGACAAATACTTGAGCTGGACAATGCAGATGCAGAAGACTGAGTGTATGAGTGATGTAGTGAGGACAGAAATGTAACAATGAATTGTATGAATGAGAGTGAACTGTAAATATGAAATCAGTGTAATGTATGAAATTATGAAATGTAAAAATCAGTGTATGAACTGAAAACATTTTACTGAATAAAATATTCTATTGAATAAAATACTGATTGAATTTGTTAAATTTCGTGCAATAGTATTATTACTCAAAATGAATATTTATTCTTGTATGTATATAATCTGCAAACACATCTATAATTCAATATATATTTTGTTATCATCAAACACTAAACACACATCAAACAATCTCCCCCTTTTGATGATGACAAACATATATGTTAAAGATTTTGAAATTCTAGTAAATGTGTTTAATCATGAAATATTTAGCTCCCCCTATATGTATGCTCCCCGTACAACTGAGACCACTCCCATTTAGAAGATTTAGGAAATTACAGAAGAATAAAAGAATTATAGAAAAATAACTAACAGCATTTAACAAATTATGGTGTAGTATTCCAAAAATACTGATTTTCTTATCAAAATCTCTTTCTTCTCCCCCTTTTGTTATCATCAAAAGATTGACAAAAAATAATGGAACCGTAGGGGAAAAACAAATGGAAAAAACAAGGAAAAAACCATAATATATCATAACAAGATAACAATTTCCACATTTTAGAGAATGGATCGATGATTTGGTTTTTATAATGAGAAGAGAGATGTTTTATTCTATTTATTATAATTTAAAAAAGATTTGACATTTAAGCACCAAAATAAAATAAGCACTTACTAACCACGCATAACCATAAGGACTTTTAAATGGGATTAGTAGTTACTTATTAGCTATCACGCTCCATCCATGCATATCCTTAAGGACTTTTAAATGAGAATGGAGTGATGATAACCTCCCATGATCCATCCATGCATAACCATAAGGACTTTTAAATGAGAATGGATGCATGAGAAATAATTTTAAAATTTTCTTTATTTTCCTTTTTAATTTAAAAAGTAATTCACTCTTCTCAATTTTCAAAACCATTATGAATGATAGAAAGATGGTAGAAATAGAAATGGTTGTGGAATAAGTTACCAAATTAATCATATTATGAAATTTCTTAAACCAAACGTATTTCCACTACTGAATACCACATTCGAATCAATCTTTGAATGATATCCAAAACAGGTTTGAATCCTAGAAATTGAAGTTGAAAATAATTATCCAAGAATATTTCAACCAAAAATTGAAAAATGATTAGTTAATTTCCATAATCCCCAAATCCAAACGTAATCTGGAAAATCTGTCTTCGGGGAGGGGTTTTGTGAAAATATCAGCAAGTTGATTCTCAGTTGAAATGAATTCAATGCAAATGTCTTCCCTAGCAATGAGATCTCTAAGAAAGTGGTGTCTCACATCAATGTGTTTCGTGCGTGAATGATGAACAGGATTATTAGACAAGTCTATTGCACTTTTACGATCACATTTTAATGGAACTAGTTTAAAAAACTAAGCCAAAATCAGAAAGAGTTTGCATCATCCATAAAATTTGAGCACAACAACTTCCTAATGCAATATATTCTGCTTCAGTGGTGGATAATGCAACACAATTTTGTTTTCGACTTGACCATGACACTAAAGAATATCCTAGCATGAAACATGTCCCACTAGTACTTTTCCTGTCAACCAATGAACCCGCATAATCAGCATCAGAAAAACCAACTAAATCAAAATTTTCACAAGAAGGATACCATAGTCCAAATTTGTGTGTGTGTGAAAGATATCTTAAAATTTGTTTAGTGGCTTTCAAATGTGATTCTTTAGGGTTAGATTGAAAACGTGCACACAAACACACAGAAAACATAATATCGGGTCTAGAAGTAGTAAGATAGAGAAGTGAACCGATTATCCCTCGATATTTCTTCTTTCAAATTGATTAAGTTCAACTTTGCATCTCTAAAATCAAACTTTCATTATTAAGAATCATTTCAATAAAATCAGATTCAATTTCAGAAATAAACCACTGTGACAACAAAACGCACACAAACTTTTATCAAATGAAGAGCAAGTGTGTATACCTTCCGTAGGATCACAGTTAAAATATTATGATTATCTCAAAAGCAATTTGAAGTTTTCACCAGTGAAGTTTCAATAGTTTCAACAGTTTCTAAAAATACTTTTATAGCATGAGTACTCAATAATCAATCACCATCATAATTTGACCAAACAGATTAAGTTAAAGAAAAATGGTTGATCAATTTTTTAAGCACAAGTCAAAGTCATAGATAAGAATAAATCATGTAAGATCATAGTAAGTTAGAATCTGTCAACCATCATAATTATCTTGAGTAATTCTATTAAAAGATGATTGGTTAAAAAAAATCAGAATTAACACCATCAATCATAATTGGCTGATTTAATTCAGATTATGGTGCAGATTCTTACCAGTTATCGATCGTTTGAAAATAAATACAACTACCTGTTTTACCTGTACGGTAATCTTTCGTTGTTTTCCCATAGTGAATCTGTCACCTTTATACTAGGCTAAGGAACGTTGATTTGTCGCCTGTTGCGTATCTGGAATAGCCAAAATCCAGATAACACTAATGTTGTTCCTTAGCCTGCCACCACACCTACACGGTTAAAGATTTATGTGACCTATTTGTTTTTATAGGTCCTTGGTTGTTAGTGGCAGAATAATTGTGAATAAACAATCCTTTTGGAACCCAAATTTGTTTTGTCCTTTCATTCTTGTTCCAATAGACATGAAATTTATTTGTAGAATTTTTAGGAACCCAAACTTGTATAAATTTTGTGTTCTTGTTCCTATGACTATGATGTCCATTTATTTCACAGCCAGTAAAGACACTCTTTCCTTTAGCACTATCATCAACTTGTGTTTTTCCAAAACCTAGTCCTTTTCTATTGTTAGCAAACAATTGATTTCCCAATAACATATTGAATGACTTTTCTCCTCTTGAAAAGTTACTCAGTGATTTCTCAAGATCTTGGACTTTGGTTTTCAGTGTTGTGTTTTCCGTCACAAGTGAGGTGCATCTGTTTATAAAATCCTTTTTCCTAGTTTCAATGGTTTCCTTTAGATTCAAGTTTTCTTTTTCAAGATTCTCAAAGCTATTCTTCAGTTTTGATAATTCTGAATCTAAAGTTTTACAGTTTTTACAGTCTAGGTTTTGAATATTTTCAAGTTCAGTTTCTAACCTAAAATTTTCACTGGCAAGTTCTCTCCTATCAGATTTCATTTTTTCAATTTTAGAATCTAGAGCATCAACTGTTTTAGTAAGATCAAGGCACATAAAGACAAGTTCTTTATAAGAATAGTTCTTTACCTCACTAGATTCCTCTGAGCTTGCTTCTGAGTCTGATCTTGCCGTAAGACACAAGTTAGCCTCCTCTGAGCTATCAGTTGAAACTTCCTCTCCTTCCTCATCATCCCAAGTCGCTGCGAAGGCCTTTTTCTTCTTTTTCTTTCCCTTGTTGTTTTTGAGAAGTGGGCAATTTTGTTTGAAGTGACCAGGCTTGTTGCAGTTATAGCAGGTTAATTCATTTTCTGAATTGTCAAAATCTTTTGACCTATAACCATTCGTTTTCTTCTTGCGTGGCCTGAAACTCGACAATTTTCTTAGATTATTGACAGCCATTGCAGGTTCTTCAATTGGATCTTCTGCTTCATCATCGCTCTCTTCTTTGCTCTTTAAGGCAATCGTCTTCTTCTTTGATTCGGAGTTGTTGCGTTCCTCCTTTGCTTTTAGCTCAAGCTCATATGTCATCAAGTTGCCGATCAAATTATCCATGCTTAGTTTACTCAGATCTTTCGATTCTTGTATTGCTGTGACTTTTGCCTCAAAGTTCATTGGTAAGACTCGTAGTATCTTCCTCACTAGCTCTACCTCAGTGAATACCTTCCCAAGCGCTCTAGCATTGTACACCAAGGTTGAGAAGCGTCCAAACATATCCTTTATGCTCTCGCCTTTTTCCATCACGAAATTCTCGTATTTATTGTTGAACAGGGCTAGACGAGACTCCCTGACTTGAGAAGTTCTTTCGTGTGTCACCTCCAAGGTATGCCAAACTTCCTGTGCTGTTTTACAATGAGAAATTCTATTAAATTCAGTCTTATCAAGAGCACAGATCAAAGCATTCATAGCTTTAGCATTTGTAGTTTTTAATTTCTTATCGTTAGCATCCCACCTATCCTTTGGTTTAGGAATCTCAGTATCACCAATAGTTATAGTGGGAGGTGTATAGCCGGTTTCAATAATATCCCAAACATCATAATCAACAGAACTAAGATAAATACCCATCCTAACTTTCCAGTAAGCATAATCATTCCCATTAAACATAGGTGGCCTAGCAATAGATTGCCCCTCAGAAAAAGCATTATTTGATGAATTCATGACTCTAGAGTTAAAGAAAAATTTACCTTGCTCTGATACCACTTGTAGGATCTAGATTAACCCTAGAGGGGGGTGAATAGGGTTATCGCAATTTTCTCGAATTAAATGCAAAATTAAACTGCAGATAAATAAATATGCAGAAAAGTAAATCACACACAAAATTTACCCAGCTTCGGCAACCCCTACCTACTGCTGCATTACCATATTTCTATTAGGATTAAACAGTATCCCGCTTACAACACTCCTACAGACTCGCACACCCTACTCCGCCTATAGAGTTTCGTAAACTCGCACACCCTGCTCACTGAACTAACCCTAACTAGACAATCTGACACTACCTAAACCCTAGGTGGTGATTTACCCTGAATTGAAAAAATAAAACTAAAACCCAAAGAAAACCAGGAGCAAAAATTAAATTGAACTTTAAAACTATTTTGCCCCCAAATTAAAAAAAACTAGTTGAATAATTAAACTATTAAAACCCTTAGTAACAAGCCCTGCCCAAAGTAAATTCTTTGTTAAAATTTAAACAAGGCCGGCCCCTTCTTTATTTTGTATCGACCCGCTTCTCATTTTTGTTGACCCAGTTGCTTTGCTTGAGAAATGGCAGCTTAGATCGTTCTTCTGGAATTCAGAAATTAGGGTTTCTCGTTTCCCTTTCTTGTATCTCTGGCCCGATCCCCTTTTTGATAATGGCTTCTGAATTAGGGCTTTGGGTATCTGGCTTTTTGCTGGAGATTCTGGAATTGAGGCGTCGTTACGATCTCTAGAATTAATCTTTCTATATTGCAACTGAATTAGGGCTTTGCCCTGTGTTTACTGATTCAGCCTCGATGCTTCCAAAATTGGGGCTTTGTGAAGATGCTGCTCGATTTCCTTGCTCTGTCTCGCGATGATTGATTTGATCGATTGTTGGCTCCGGTATGTGATTATTGCTCTGTGCTTTTTAACTTGATTATTCTTTTTCGATTTGCTCTGCACTTCACTTTTCTTCCCCCATTGTCGATGATGAATTTGGTTTGTTTATATAGGGTTTTCGAAACCCTAATACTTGCCTTATTTAATTTTCGTGATCTCCACGCTGTTAAAACTTTCTGTTTTTATGCTTTGATATTTTTGGTAATTGCTTTATTCACATGGCTTTGATTTTACAACGTTCGATTCCAGAAACTTTCCTAACTTAATTTTGACTGTTTCAATTTGTGATAAAAACATACGGTTTAGAATTTGTGATATATTTTATTTTTTTTCTTTTCTCTTCACCACGTCTCTGACTTGTCCACTATTGATCATGGCTTTGACATTTGTTTACTGTACATATTTTCTGACATCACCTGACTTTGATCTTGTCTCTGACCATCTTCTCTGACTTGTACATCTCTGTTGTACTGCACTGCTTCATTGTTCATTTCTTGTGTTCGTTTACTTGAGTCTGTTGCCTTCACCTGTGTACTTGCTTCATTGTGAGCTGCTTTACTTCCTCCAGTTCACTGATCACTTCCAGTTGCTTTGTGTACACTTCTGTTGTTAAACTGTAGTTGCATTCTGACCTAACTTTGACATGCTTTTGTTATTGTTTGTCACTTGAACCTGACTTTGATCTTTACTTGACATTGTTAGATATGCATGTGTTCACTTGATCATTGTTGCAGTTGTATTCCATTTGAACTAATTCATGTAGACAGTTGTCTTTAAGCATTCATTTCATTTGTGTAGTCTGGTACATGTGCATACTGCCTATATATGCTTGGTTCTTTGATTTCTGGATTGGTGTGCAGACCTGTCATTGAAGTAGTTGCCATTGTTGTTATACATTGCTATACCATTTTAAGTTGTTTCTTTGATCTTTGATCTTTGATCATGTTGCTGTTGGATTTGTTGGTTTTACTTGAGTTTGGGCTTGTTCTATGCTCTGGTCTCCACAGTAGTATTCATGCTTTAGTTGCTGAACTGTTGCATTGCTCAAATGTATTCATGTGTAGCCTTGATATATGTGCATACATTTGTTCTGAAGTGTAGCTTCACTTGAGATTTCTGATGCATTGCCTTGTATGGTATTGCACATCTAGTCTTGTCATTTGAGTTACTGTGGTTATGCTTCATGTACAGTTTCATTTGCATGTTGGACTAACTTGAGTTGCACTTTGATGTTGCTGTTGGATCCAGTGTACATTCACATTTCATTGTTGCAGTGATCATTGATATTTTGGTCGTGGCCATTTGCACTTGTGTTGAATCTGATTTTGATTTGACCTTGTGCACTCGAGTTGGCGAGGCAGTGCACACGTGTATACGTGTGTACTGCAGCCACTCGTAATTACCTGTCTCTGATATGAAAACTGATATGCACAGATATTACACAATCAAAGATGATGACGATAACCCATATATCTGAGACAGCTTTAAAAATAAATTTTATATTTATGCAAATCAAATTTGTTTCTTTTCAGATTACTGCTGTAGTTTTTAATTATACAGGTACACAGGAGACAAGACAAATACTGGAGCTGGACAATGCAGATGCAGAAGACTGAGTGTATGAGTGATGTAGTGAGGACATAAATGTAACAATGAATTGTATGAATGAGAGTGAACTGTAAATATGAAATCAGTGTAATGTATGAAATTATGAAATGTAAAAATCAG
The DNA here is from genome assembly GCA_030737815.1 of Allium fistulosum. NCBI lineage: Eukaryota > Viridiplantae > Streptophyta > Magnoliopsida > Asparagales > Amaryllidaceae > Allium > Allium fistulosum. The sequence continues at coordinate 1,281,295,227 of CM060903.1, read as the reverse complement.
TGTATGAACTGAAAACATTTTACTGAATAAAATATTCTATTGAATAAAATACTGATTGAATTTGTTAAATTCTGTGCAATAGTATTATTACTCAAAATGAATATTTATTCCTATATGTGTATAATCTGCAAACACATCTATAATTCGATATATATTTTGTTATCATCAAACACTAAACACACATCAAACAATGACTACCTCTACGATGTTTATGGCCAATATCGGGAATGGATGAAGACCGCAGACAAAGTATCAGCAATTGCCTTTGAGCGGGCGAAGACTATCAAGAAACTAGGAACCGATCTTGCTCAAAAGGACCGCATAATTCAAGTGCTTAACGAGGAAAATGAGTCTGTGAGAAATTCAGAAACGGAGGCTAATAAAAGAGCCGATGAGGCAACCTGGAGGATGGAGGAAATGAGGCGAACACATTTAGCCCTGGTTGAGGAAATGGGTCACCAGACCACAACAGTTATGGCTAAAAGAGATGCGGCGCTAAAAGAGCTTGAGGAGCTTAAGGCCAAATTTGCTGAAGTCGTCAAAGAAAAAGACGATGCAAATAAAGCCGCTCAGGAAGCATGCGAGCAGGCTGTGGCGCTCAAGAACAAGAGGAATGCGGCAACGCTAAAGGTATAGGAAGCCGAAACCAGAGTTGAGGGTGAAGTGAGAGTGGCAGAGGCCAGGTTGGAGGGTGACATTGAAGATATCCTCATTACATATAATGCCAATGTTCTGAAGCATAGAAATCTGAGCTAGCTCGAAAATTACCCATCGCATCTATACAATGCTTGGTGCCGCTTGGTTGAAGATGAATAAGCAGAGCACCACACTGAATCCATCGATGAGTTCGAATTAGAGAATCGGGTGCTGAGCGAGGATGAGAGAAGAGTTCTCCACGATGCTACTATCATATTCGAGAATGAGAGACTCGGTACTCAGCATCCGAAGGCTGAAGAGGGTTCTGGCATTAAGCATCATGATACGGGCTCTGAAATTCCTATGCCAACCTAGCCCGAATCTACTCCTGCGGTTGATCCCTTATCTGTGCCTGCTTACAATCCTGATCAACCGTAGTTGTCTCCAGCTCGCGAGCATACCCCTGAAGCTGCTCCGGTTCCACCCACGAGCCAATCTGAGGAAGGTATTTTGAACATTTCTTGCATTTATTTGAAGTCGAGAGCGTTGTTTGGAATAGTCACTGACATCTTTTCTCTTATCTTTATTCTGCGATAGGAGCCGCACCGGCCGTGCCGCCTGCAACCCAAGAGTCGCATGAAGGCCCTTATGACGGAGGCAACCACAACAACGGCCGCTGCACCAACGGACGGAGTGCAGGGGAGCGCTTTTACTTTTGACAAGCATATGATGGAGGAACTCTTTGGCCATCAAAGTGAACGACTTACTAACCCGCCATTCATCATGGGCGAAGGTGCATTCATGTCCCGCTCTTCAGGCTCAACTGGCAGCATCCCCGTGGACGCTCAAACAATACATGAAGAAGAGATAATAGTGGAGATTAATGCCAAAATGGAAGCAGTTGCACAGGCCAGTGGTAACGGAGGTGATAGGGCGGGTCCTGGCTCTGCTCCTCTTCGAATGATTTCTCCCGGCGGTACAATTGTCGACATTGGCGTGCCTTCCTCGTCTTCCAACATCGAGAGTGTTCCTATCCCTCCGACTCCGTGTTCAGAAAGTGTTCCAATTCCTGTGAGTTCGGAGGAAGAGGTCACCATAATTCCCCCGGCTGGAGATCAACCACCAAAAGGCAAAGGTTTGAAGAGGCACCCGAGCGGTAGCTCTAGTGGGTCAACGCCGAAGAAGAAGAAGAAGAAACCGAGAGCATAGACATGTCTCCTTGCTTCCTTTTTGGTAGATAGATAGGAATTTCTTTTTACTTCCTGTAGGCCATGTATAGATGCAGGTTTGGCCCCTGCTAGTAGGGTTACTTGGAATGATTTTTGAACTTATTCTTCTTTTTCAAAGAATAGTTAGAATAACATTCCATTTTGTTTCCTTCACAGTTTTGCGTTTATTTGCTTAAGTGTTTTAGCACTCGAACTTCCATTCAATGTACTTGTGAAGCCTTAGTCTCTGAATCGGACCTAAGTTTAGTTGTTAAGTCCCGAAGTTATGGTTTCGAGTTATAACCGAACGTCAAGTCAAGACTCAATATTGTACTATCTGGATTAGTAGCTGGTACTTGAATTTTGGGCAGTCGCTTTCCGCCTACAATAAATTGAGCTTAACTTAATCAGAACAAAGTTGAAACGAGATGAGTTTGAGTGGTCGAATCACACTCGCTCGTCTATTAGTACTCGCATCCATACTCTGGGGATTGCACTTGCACATCGGCAGTCAGTCGCGCCCGTTTAATGCTCAAAGATACGTCCGCGCTCCGGGGACTTAAGTTATTTTACGGGCGGTCAGCCACACTTATTTGATATTCTAAATTTCGTTCGTACTCTGGGGATTTAGATTGATTCGTGGGTGATCAATCACACCCAGTTTGTGTTTATACTCCAACCCACGCTCTGGGGACTTAGAGTTAGCCGATGGGTGGTCGGTTACACCCATTTTGATGTTTATACTCCAGTTCGCGCTCTAGGAATCTAGAGTTGGTAAATAGATGGTCGATCACATCTATTTTATGCTTTAGGATTTCGTTCGCACTCTGGGAACGATTGATTTATCAGGATCGTGGACGTTCGGGTCACATCCACCCTGAGTTAACAAGTGAGGTCGTTAGATGGATGGATCCATCCTCCTTGGACTTGGTTTAAGCACGGGCGAGGTCGTTAGGTGGACGGATCCACCCTCTTCGAGCCCGCATTTGTAAGTTCATACTCCAGCTCGCACTCTGGGAGCCGGAGTTAGTTAGAGGATTGTCGTGTATCAATCCTTTTTTGGCTTTAGTGTGATGGCTTGCCTCCGAACTCGGGTTTCACTTAGCGAGTGACCGGTCGTATCACAGTCACTCCCTATTTGAATAAGTCCCACCGTAGGGTGGAACTTAGCTCTCTGTGCATTGTGATGGTCGCATGACACATTTTAAGAATCACTGCTCTAGCTCGAAGAGATTGCATTTTATTGCTGAAATAAGAAAATATGGAAAAGTCAGTTGCCTTATTACAAATTCAAATTTCGAAATGCATAAACAAGTTGCAAATGAAAATCGGACTGAATGAATAAATAAAGCATGTTATGTATAGTAGCAATGAAGACTGTCGCTGTTCCAGGCTCTCGGCAAAGTGAGACCATCAATGGTCGATAATTTAAAGGTGTCGTCTCTGAGTCTTTGTTCAATAACATATGGTCCCTCCCACATTGGTTGCATATGCGAAGGGACCGGGTAAATTCTCTTAAGGACGAGATTGCCGAGTTCAAAGGTTCGGGGCTGGACCTTAGCATTGTACAATCGGGCGACTCGACATCGGTGCACGGCTGCCCTTAGATCAGCCTCTTCACGCTTCTCATCTAATAAGTCCAAAGATTCGGCAAGTAATATAGCATTTGTCTTCGGGTCATAATATGTCACACGATGAGAAGGTACTTCCAACTAGACTGGAATAACGGCTTCTGAACCATAGGAAAGTGAAAATGGAGTGTGGCTGGTCGCGGACTTGTGGGTTGTTCGATAGGCCCATAGGGCCATGGGAAGTTCATTGACCCATTTTCTCCCGGCATTTTCCAATCGTTTCTTCAGAATGGACTTTATAACTTTATTAACAGCTTCGACATGTCCATTCTCTTGAGGGTGTGCAACTATAAGGAACTTCTTTTGGATACGGAATCGCTGACAGAAACTCTTGAACTCGACACTATCAAATTGGGCTTCGTTGTCAGTGATAATGGTATGTGGAAGACCAAATCGATAGATAATGTTGCGTACAACAAAGTTGATCACTTTCTTCGTTGTGATAGTAGCAAGGGGCTCGGCTTCCGCACATTTGGTAAAGTAATCAATTGCAACGATGGCGTACTTCGCGCCACCTTTATCTAAAGGTAGAGACCCAATAATGTCGATGCCCCATATCGTGAACGGCCATGGACTGACTATTTGAGTTATTTCGGTAGGCGGGGCTCTTGGAATCCGAGCATGTTTCTGACATCTGTAACATTTCCTGGCATAATCTGATGCGTCGCAATTTACAATCGGCCAAAGATAACCATATCGGAGCACTTTCTTAGCAAGAGCTTGCACACCGGTGTGATTGCCACATTCTCCTTCGTGTACATCATGCAACACTCTCTTGAATTCATCGTGGACGATACACCAGAGTAAAGGAACAAAGTACCCTCTTCTATACATGACTCCATTCTGAATAGTGAACCGTGAAGGCTTTCGAAGAACTTGTCTTTTCTAACTCCTGCGCTCTGCTAGGGTCCCATGCTCAAGATAGTTTCTGAACGGAGTCATCCATGACTCCTTATCGGATATGACTTCAAGTACTCAGTCGGTCTCCATTTGATCAATACTCGGGGAAGATAATGTCTCAACGGGGACGAGTCCCATTTGCTGTGCCTCACCGGTACTAGCTAAATTTTCCAAGGAATCGGCCTTCTGGTTGGTTTCTTGGGGAATGCAATAGATGGCTTAATAATCGAACTGATTCAATATTTCCTGGACCCGAGCGAGATAAGCGGCCAGTCTCCGGTCTTTGACCTGGTACCCCCTCCGAACTTGGCACACGACCAATTGTGAATCGCAGTAAATCTCCACAGCAACAAATCTTAAATCTCTGGCAAGCCTTAGTCCGGTGAGCAGGGCTTCGTATTCGGCCTCATTGTTGGTTGCATGGAATCGAACTTCAAAGCATAGCATATAGATCGGCCTTCAGGAGTTTCAAGCACAACCCCAGCGCCTGAGCAGCGATCGTTTGATGCACCATTAGTATGTAGCTTCCAGACATATTTGGGAGAGATAAATTGGGCACAACACTCTACGGATGTGTTTGGAGAGATAAAATGAAGAAAATAAATGTAAAATAAGGCAGATCTAACAAACACACCAATCAGTAGATAAGAAAAAATGCAGAAACACACAAATTTAGAGTGGTTCGGCGTATTGCCTACGTCCACTATAGAATGATTGATGTTTATTTAATTTCACTTGCTGATTACAAGAGATTACAATAGTACAACTGAAGTATAGTAATGATTTAGGCAGAGTATCAACGTAGAGAAGCCAAAAGCCCTTTTCTGTAGGTTTAGGATCGCTATTTATAGGTGTAGGCTACAAATGTCTCGCTCAGATCTTGGAAGACTCCTTCTCTTACGTGGGTGGGCCCACCAGATCGATCCGAGGTCATTTGGGATCGATCCCTGATCGATCCATGTGCTCTTCGTATTGATCAATATTTACTCCTTTTAGGTTGCGATCAATCAGAGGCATTCCTCAAGTGCTAAGTAAGCTCATGTGATAATTTGGTAGCATTTGGACTTGTAGATTTTGAGTTATGATCGATCCAAAGTTTGTTTTGCAAGTAGGCTGAGCAGTGCGTATCGATACAATTCGTATCGATCGCTTCGTATCGCTTCTGGTTTGAATCGATCAGATGACGTGGTGCTATTTTCTAGGATCGATCCACTTTTCACACCAAGTGACCAAGTCTCCTACTTTTACATGCTTTGTTCATATCGATCTGGAGTATTCCTTTCGTATCGATGGTTTGCACTTCTTCGTACCGATGCTTTGTTTCCGCTTCATATCGATACAAACCAATGCATTTCGTATCGATGACCTGGACGTCGTTTCGTATCGATCGTTCCACACATCCTTCGCATCGATGACTTTAGTGGCGTTTCGTATCGATTGTTAGCTGATCGATATGAACTTAGTTGATGAGGAGACCGATACGAAGTACATATGGATGTTATCGATACGAAGCGTTACTTATTGATGGATACGAAGTGAAGCGATCATGATAGATACGAACAATGCTTACCCGATGGATACGAAATGGATCGATACGAAATAGACGGATACGAACAGAACGTGCTTCTCATGGAACTTGATCGATCCATAACCTGAGCATATGAACTCCGATCGACTTGAAATTCGAAATGTTGGCTTTCATAGCTTTGCTTGTCATTCCTTGTCAATTGTAGCTCAATTCGGACTCGGACCAAATTTGCCAGTATCCATAGTGAACCTATGTATAACCGATCTTCGAGCCAAATTGTTCTTGGTTTCTAGTCAAGTCCTTGGTATCATGGCCTTGCCCAAAGGCGGGTTAACAGTTTCCAAGCAGCAACAATAAGTAAATTTAGAAGAAAACCGTGGTGGGGTAATTCCAAGCAGTAATATGCAAATGACAATCCCTAAAGGGAGGTAAAGTGAGTATCGCACTAGTGTCCAGTATTGAACAATTTAAAGAATAAATGAGAGATGTGAATGGTTATTGCAAGAGTATATGGTTAAGTAATACTAGATTAAAGACGAACTCATATGGGGAACCAGGTGGGGTCTGCACCAGGAGCGCTGTATTCTATATTTATATGTAAAAGCTATCTAAACTAGGAAGAGGGTTAGGTTTATGCATGGTGCATAGAAGTAATCTGCTTAAGGAAGCATTTAATTGAATATGTAAATAAGAAATAATTACGTCAGTAGTTTAAAGTGTTTTACTTATGATATCTGAATAGTGAGTGGAAAACTTAATCTATGCAGTGCAGGTTGGACTCACTATATGTTTGTTTTTTGGGACTATATTATTCACACCAGATTTTATGTTTGACCCGCATTTTATTAATGTTTTCCCCATAAACTCATAGGTACTCGTTTGAATAAACTGAGTTTATGGGTTTTGGTAGGTAAGGAATAATGGCCGTAGTTTGAAGATTGAAGATGGAGCTGGAGGCGTTTAACTAATATAGTTTTGTTTCCATTGTGTGTAAAAAAGCTTGGACAGCATCTTCATATGTAGATCCGACTCTTATTTATGTTATTTACTATTATATTTGACCCACGCAAGGGCACATATTTGGGAAAGAATAATCGAAGTAACTGTAATGAAAATTTTAAAGACACTGCTATGGAATTAAATTGTTTTAGTTTGCTCTGTTTACTTTACCCGTGTTTTCATATTATACTAAAATCACTTTAGTCGCTGAAAGATAATTCTGGTGATGACTGCAACATCATTGGCATTCATCTTTGGATTTCGAGTGGAGGAGGTTACAAAATGATACGACTATAACCAGTTTGGACATATGAAAAGGGAGTTTCCAACCTTGCCTAAGACTTCTATTCAGGTGGTTTCAGCTTATGTAGTCAATGTTACTCCTAGCTCGAGCTCGGCTCTAACTATGGAAAAGGGGAAGAAAATCATCATAAAAGGTGTGTTAACTCTTTCTAATTTATCTATATGCACTATATTTGATACCAAATCATCTCACTCATTTATTTCGAGCAAGCTAGTAGATAAATTGCACTTAGGGGCTAGTATAGTCATAGACCCTATTTTAGTGTCGAATCTACTTAGGGGATCTATCCATTTATATATGAGTAGTAAGGGATTGAAGATATTTATTTTGGGTGTCGAATTTGACTGTGATGCTTTTTTATTAGGATTATCTGGGTTTGGATTAATTATGGGAATCGACTAGATGGTTCTGTATGGCGGTGTTGGATGTAATAGGAAGGTGGTTCATTTGGGTACTTGTAATGGGCGTGGCTTGGAGATTTACCGCAATCCCAAAAGTTCAGTTACGTTAAGTTACTTATATTATCTAGACCTATTACATGATGAGTTAGCTTATGTACCGGTAATTCATGACTTTCCAGATATCTTTACCGAAGTGTTTAGCCTTCCTTCACACAGGGAAATCAAATTTCAAATTTATTTAGAAAATGATATCATTCTTGTTACCTTACCCCTTAGGCATATTGCTCCTGGAGAAAGACACGATCTAAGTAAATAGGTCATTGAATTATTGGAAAAGGGCTTTATTTGGAGTAGTATTTCTAAAAGAGTGCACTTCTTGCCTTTTCTACTAATGCAGATAGCTCTTTAAGGCTTTGTGTCTCATGAACTAAAAAAGTTAACAAAGAAGAATCATTATCCATTGCCATGAATTGATGACATGTTTAATCAATTAGTTGGAGCATAGATATTTTCTCATCTTGACTTTGCTATCGGATTCCATCGGTTATACGTGGCTAGGCCTGTCAACGGTACGGATTTTTGCCAGAGCCCGACCTGAACCCATCCTATTAATACAAGTATAGGATTTTCCTTTTGCAACCCAAGCCCCACCCAGGCCCAACCCAGTTACTATTAGGGTTGGGTACTATTTTATCAAAACCTGGCCCAGTTAGAGCACGACCCGACTATTAGTTTTCCATCTTATCAAAACATGAGTGTCTATGTTATTTGTTTAGCATTTTGTTTGTTTACATGTAGATGTTTTTTCATACGTTTATTATGAACTTGATCACAACACCGTCCAATTTTTATGTTAACATCGTTTGTATACAAATTTTATTAAATTTGCAATTTTAAAATATGGTTTCAATATAATTATTCTTAGTTTCGTATACAGGTATTACCTAGCGGGCTTAAAAAGCCCAATGGGCTGGGCTTGGTTTTTGGTTTGAAATACACTACGAGTTCGGACCGGGCTCGGGTTTTAATTATTGTAATCGGACTTGGGTTCAGGTTTTATGATACCCGGACCGAACCTGGCCCATTGACAGGCTTACATGTGGCCGAGGACAGTATTCAAAAAATAGCTTTATACACCTGATGAACTTTATAAGTGGTTAGTTTTGTCATTTGGACAGACAAACTGTAACATCTGTAACACCCCAGATTTTTGGTAACATTATTTAAAATATTTAATTAGTTAAATTAAATAAAATAATGTGTTGATTAGGGGATTAAGATTTGATTTTAATTAAGGTGTAGCCATGCCATTTAACAATGAACTAAAGAAGAGTTAAATTTAAGTAGAGGAGGGGTAAAATATGAAAGAAGCCATTCCTATATCCTACAACCCTTGGCCATGTAAAATCTTACATGTTCATTTTCATTCTCAAATTTAATACTCAAGGCCGGCCACTATTAATAAGGAAAAAGGGAAAAAGAAAGAAGATAAGCTAGGAAGAAGCTTAAGCAAATCAAATCTATTCATATCTCAATCTCTTTAATCACAAAGGCTAAGGTGAATATGTTTACATCACATTTTTGATTGTGTTTTCGGTTTTAAGATGAATTCCGAATATTTTGCAATGATTTGCCATGTTTTTGAATGATGAAATGAATATATATACTTGTTGATGAATTATGGTTTTTCATAATGAATTTATGATATGTTTTAAGATGAAAACCCTATTAAATAACATTCAAATGCCTTGCGAATTTTTATGGAGATCATAAATAATATTTTGGAGATGGGTTTCTATTTTCTATTTTTTTCTAAAATTTTGTGGAATGAATATGAATTTAATAGCGAAGAAAATGGTATTTTGTGTTATAAATTATTTACGAGTAAAAAATTATTTGTTTGGCTCTGAAATTTTTATATGTTAGAAAACATATATAAAGTGATATTTTTGAATTTTTCCAGATTTTTCCTAAGAATTTTGATAGGTATATAAAATTATTTAAGGTATGGGACTTAATGTTTTATATATTTTAAAATGGAGAAAGGGCTTTTTGTAAATAATTTGAATTTGTTAATTCTGGAAAATGATAGCACTTTTGAAAAAAGTATTATGGCAACCAATCAGATTTAGACAATTATGGCAGGTTAGGTACAAAAGAAATAGTTTAAAAGTACTAATAAATAGGTTTTTCACTATTTCGTCTCTTTCAGCACCAGGTTCGCCTCCATACTATCTCCTCTGACACAGTCGAAATGAATGCATATGGTATCAGGTAACTGGTATGTAATGAATTGGATGTGGGCGAAAGGTATAGGGTCGAAACCAAAGGGTTTCGAAAGGGTTGAAGCTTTGCTTTGGTTTTAAAGAAAAATACGCTTGCTTTCTTTCAACCAAGATGCTTTCAACTTGGTTGGGTTTTGACTAAGTCAAATGGTTTCGATTGGGTTGTATCTTTGTTTTAAACGAATGCTTTCGACTAAGTCGAAACACTTAGCTGCCGCCTTTTTACCTTTTTACCTAGTAGGTTTCGAAGAGGTTGTTTGTTTTAGAAAATCTGCCTACCTCTCCAATGCTTTCGAAGGGATAGTTTCAACACCATCACTTCATTACTTAGGAAATGGTTTTGAAACAGAAGCTTTCGACTTAAATTTTTTAAGACCTTTTTCTATGTTTGAAGTAAAACCCAAAATGGTTTCGAAAGAGATAGTTTTAAATGGTTTTGACCAAGACGTTTTCAAAGGTTTCGAAGGAGTTAACTTTGAATGGTTTCGAAAGGTTTCTACATGTTTTAAATTGAACCCAAAGTGCTTTTAAAGGCGTTGAGTTTCAAAGCTTTTGAAAGGTTTTGGTGAATGGTTTCGAAAGGGGTGGTTCCCCAGGGTTTCGACAAAGTTGAAAAGGAAAGGTTTTTCTATGTTTTCGAAAGACAAATTTTAAAAGGTTTTAAAGGAGGAAGTCTAATGTTTCAAAGCTTTCGAAAGAAAGACTTTTATTGGTTTCGAAAGAATTGCTTTCAATGGTTTCGAAGGGGTTTTTTAAAGGTTTTAAACAAAGGTTTCAAATGTATTGAATAGGCAATATAGCCTAAGTATTTCAAGTTAAAAAGGACTTTAACTTATTTTGAAAGGATAGTTAATCCTCATTAAAATTCATCAACATTATTTTGAGTAAAGTGTGTGTGTGTGTGTGTATATATATATATATATCATGGTAAAATAGCTTAGAGTAAAGCTAAAGATATATTTTCCTTGTATATATAAGATTTGAAGGAGTAAATCATTTTGGAAAGTTTTTCAAGGAAAATTTAAAGGGTAGTTAACCCTAAGGAAAGAATTCGGATCGTAGTCCATTTTGATTCAGACAGTTAGTCCAGTTTGCGGGCAGTCTGCCCAATTTTATGGACAGTTGTCCATTTGTAGCATAACGGACCATGCTATTGTTTTTCGGACAGTTAGTCCTTTTGTTAGCATAATGGACCTTGCAATTTTGTTGTGGGCGGATAGTTCACATATATACTTGTTTTACAGATAGATAGTCCATTTATTAGCATAAAGGATGTTGTTATTTTGTTGTGGGAAGTTAGTTCACATATTACCTGTTTTATGGATAGATAGTCCATTTATTTGCATAAAGGATATTGCTATTTTGATATAATCAGGTTGATTAACTAGTTTGGTTGTAGGAAAGGAATTGCAGAATATATATATATATATATATATGTGTGTGTGTGTGTGTGTGTGTGTGTGTGTGTGTGTGTTTTGAAAGGGTATTAGTGAGGGGAAACCCGTTCCGCTAAGCGGCGTGGTCTCACTTAATATCAGTAAACCGAGATGTAACAGAATTATTCACACCAGACTTTATGTCTGACTCGTATTTTTTGTTTCCCCTTAAACTCTCAGGTGCTTAAAATTGATTTGAGCAGGCTGAGGGTTAAGGTTTTAAGATTTTTTTCTTTTGGCGAATAAAGCTTCCGAAGACGAGCAGGTGGCTGACAGATAGCTAATTATGAATACAGTTTATTATGTTCAATTTTCTGTTGTGTATATTAAGTTCAATATGACTATATTTCTCTAATCAACTATGGTGGCATCGTCATATGTCGCCTTGGCGTAGTTTTGTAATTATTATAATTGATCTATACTTGGGAAACAAACATGGGATTATGTAATTTGAATATGAATTTGTTAGAACTATAATCGATAAAATGTTATTTTTTGAAATATGTGATTTTGTTCATATTCAAGTGTTTCTGATATTATGAATACAATTAGCATTGCGATATAATGTCAGGAGAAGTTAATACTATATATGACTTCAGCACCTGTAGCGCTTAGCTTTTGGCCTCCGGATACGGGATGTTACACATCCCGTAAAAATTAATAAGAAATAAATTAATTAATTAAATAAGATAAGTCTAAAAACGGAAATATTGTAAATGTCGGAATTTGGCCGCGAAAGTTACAGTGTTGCATTCGTGGCAATTTTCTGATCAATTTCCGTATATAATATTTTGAAAATGGAGCTTAAATGGAAGAGTTATAGATGCTTGATGTTTTCGGATTCAAAATAATTTAGATGGAATTCAAATTCAAATTAATAATTAATTCCAAAATTTGAAATTCAAGAAATAGTAATTATAATTAGGGTTAAGTAAAAGTTAAAATAAACATTAATGTTAATTGATAATTCGGGTATGAAATAAATATACAATGGCAATAAAGCAAACGGTCCCAAAATATATGAGCCGATCGACTACTCACTAGACTGTCGACGGCTAGCGATCGATGGCTTAGTGTAGACCGGTCGACAGGTGAATGTTGGAGGCAGATAGGGTTTTCACATTTTGAACTTTCCAGATTTTATTATTTTAAACCGACTTATCTGGTGGTTTTGGTTCTTTCTAACCACTAAATAAGAGCCTGCCTCCTCACTATTATTCACAAATTATTTTGGAAACCAAGCAAAGCTCTGTCAGTCTCTCTCCTTAAAGATTCAAAAAATACTATAGGGTTTCAGGTAAGAAATTTTAGATGTTTATTATTCAATTTCTAATCCTTTTCTCCTCCAATCCCTAAATTTCTGAATCTAATTTGTATATAATTCCCTTGTTGTATATTTATAAATGGAGAGATCTATAAGAGATTAAAGCAGATGTAACAAATCCAAAAAGGGAAGAGCTAAGAATTGATTGTGAGTGGAAATCTTAGTCTTTCTTATTTTAGAAATTATATAGTATAACATGGATTTGATATATTCCCTTGGGAAATTTTGTTTACGAAAACATAACACTAAAATCAAAAAATTACCTTAAAGCAAAATGTCAATTCTTACATTAGAATCTCAATTATTCTATGTTAAAATAATGGAATGGTGTAAATATTGCAATTTTAACGTTTTACATTGTGTTCCACTTTTATATTTTTCTTTGGATCCGATCAAGGGTTTTGAAAAGAATAAATTAGTAAATAGTGTGTAAGGTACAGATTCTTTTATTTTTAGTTTTCCCTGCCTATTTCTGCAACATAAATAGAAATTCCATTTTTCAATTTTATACAGAGATGTTGAATAGAGCATAAAAGTATTTGAATTATAAGTTTTTGTTAATGTTGATTCTAATATGTTAGTATAAGATAAGTTTGGTATGGATTCTATTTTATACAAGTCCACTGATTGAATTGTAGATATTAGATATATGGTATATTTGTTGATATGGAATGAGACTTGTATAAATTTGAAGTCTTTGCATTTAAACGTTAGTTTAGGGCGCAATCTTCGCACTCTTAGAAATACTTTTAGGCGCATATTTAAATATATATATATATATATATATATATATATATATATTGGCATAAATAACATATAGATATAACATATTAATTATGTAGTTAATATGTTATTTATTATCATTAAATCCCCCTTAGGAATGAAGTTAAATTGTAAAGATGAAATAAGTGTTTTCTTATAAGGCCTCGATATGGAATGTAGGAAGATGTGCGTCAATATGTTATGAGAGTCTTATAGATTATGACTAAGTTATAAGGATGTGAGGTCAGTCAAAAGCTCATAGAAGTCTGCCCCCAACTAATCTGGCTACCTATAGTATGGCTTCGGGGCTAATGTGAGACATTGCCTATAATAAGTCCACAGGAAGGAGGCAAGGTTAGTCCCAAATTCTACAGGGTAAACTTGTCCAGTTAATATGGCTACCAGTACCTTCGAATAGTCGAGACTAATGTGGTACGTCACAATCAGATTACAAGTCATAATACAAAGGATCTGCTTTGGGGTTGAAGGTATTAAGTGGCTGATTAAGGGCCTGCCTCTTCCCTATATAGCAAGTAGTAAATGGTCAGAGTTAGTGATTGTAACAATCCTACTTTGTGCACTATATAAATAATTAATTTAATTAAAATAAAATTGGTTGATTTTGATATTTGATAATTATTATTTTTGAGTATGAATAATTATTGAACTAAAAGCTATTAATAAAAGATTTTATTTTTTAAACAAATTGAATTAAACTAGTAAATTCTTTTTGATTGATATATTGAAATCGAATAAACTATTATATGATCAAAATAATGGAAATTAAATTAAACTAGCATTGAAATAAAATGAAATCGTTTAATTATTGAAATATAATTTGCAGAATGAGGTATATATCGATTAAGATTAAATTGAAATAAATTTGCAAAATAAATTAAATGAATTGTTGAAAGAAAAGAGTGAATAAACAGGCAAAGTATATTAATTAAAATATGAACAAAATCAATAAAGCCCAAGCCTAAGGCCAAACTTGTTTTAACCGGTTCTTTCTTCTTATTTCTAGATCTCCCTCCTTGCTTCTTCAAGTTATTACCCAAACATTTTCCTCATTTTTGGGGGAAGCCCTCATTTCAAAATCGTGATTTAAAATTTAATTTAAAAAAAAATAGATCAACGAATGCACACATGGCCTAGAGACAAAGGCAACTGCTTGGACCTTTGACGTCGAGGCTCAACATGCCTTTGGCAGCAGTTGTGTTGGGTGTTATCGTGGTCACAGTAGCTGGAGCGTGCGACGGAACACTAGAAAGTGGAGGCCGCGATACCTTTGGCAAGCTTATGTTGGAATAGGAGCTACGTTCTAATGGAAGAGTTGGCTGGCGACAAACGATTTGAAAGCAGTGATGAGGAGAAGTTTTTGCACGAGATGGAAACTGCTACCAAACTACGTTCGTGTGTGACTGAAAGGCAGTAACGGAAGAGATGGCAATGCAATGGTTGCATCAGGTCGTGGTGGAGGTTAAAGCCAGAGCTGGTCAATGTAGGGATGGCTGTAGTGGCGGGTTGGTGGGAGCGTGGCTGCAGACGATGTTGATCGTGGTGCAATGATGAAGAGCTGCAAAGTAGCTGCGGTCATTCTTGCTTGGAATTTTGGTGAGTTATATACTCAAAACTATTTCTATAATCCATTATTTTATATATAATTATCTTCAATTATTACTTAAATTGCATAGTTTAATGAAATCGTATGTTTTATATATATATATATATATATATATATATATATATATATATATTGTTGAATTGATTGGTTGAATCATTTGGTTTAGTTGATTGTTAGTGTTTGGATTATTGAGATATATATATATATATTAGTTTGAAATTGGATGATACTATGATAATTGTTGGTTTGTGTTGGCTGGACGTGTCAATTTGCAAAAGAGCTCTATCGGTTTGCAAATAAAACTATATATTTAATTGTTTGTGGATATGCATATTTTATAAACGATCGGAGTTCGATCGAATTCAACTCAGGTCATGTTGTATAGATAGTGATGTTTGTTGATATATTTATGAAGTAATTTCACTCCATAATATTTATTTGTAGATATTTATTTATTTCTTGTTTTAAAGAATGTTGAAAAGATTAGAAGTATTATTTAAGAGTTTTAAAATCTCATTAAAGTATTTTATGAATATTTTATTAAATTATAAATAATCTAGATAAATTTAATTAAAATTATGAATATAGATTTCTTTTGGTTATAGAACTCTTTTTAAAACCAATATTATAATATCTTATAAATTTGAATTTGTTATAAAGGAAAATGTAATATATATAGTTATTTTATAAAATATAATATGGAAACAATAATATTGTTTTAAGTGATTTCTATTATAAAGGTTATTTAGTGAAAGTCTCTTTTATAATATGAGAATTTTATTATCTTGAACAATTCAAAACAAAATTTTAAATTCTTGATTGGTTTTGATAGTAAGTGAAGACTTTGAATTATATTTACGGTTAGAAATAAGTATAATATATTTTAAAGTTTATATACATATATATTATGATATAATAATTAATTGCAGAAAAATTTGGTAAAACTTTTATTAGTATATTTGATTTATAAATCGATCTTTAAATATTTTATATAAATATTTGACTATTTGTTTTAATTATTTAAAGAACTATTTCAATGAGCTTTATTATTATTGCAATATTTGAATTAGAATTGGGAATATGTCTGATTTCTAGATACGATTCTATTATATTTCATTTCTGTGTGATGAGAAATATGAATAAACGGGTTGATAATATAGTTTGATATCGGGCATTCGGTAATACTTTACCGGTTATTCATCGTACTTGTCATATAGAGATATCTAGTGTGGATTGAGTGTAATTTATGAGCTTTGAATAATAATCCGAGTAAGATGTGGTGGTATGAGACACCATTATTCATTTGATTATTCATTGTAAATAAATATCAATCAAATGGGGATTTCACTTATGTGTATACGTTATACTCGGTGAGGAGTATCGTATTGTTAGATATTGTCTTATGAAAGCCATTTATTGGCTTATGTTAGAGATATATGTAGCTATAGGTTATGAGTACTATATGATCATCAACATAGTGTCCAAATCTCTTTATTATTCGGAGTGAACCAGATTGGCCAGTATCCACACTTGCGGCCTGATCGTGGGGTCGCTCCCAAGATCCGTGACACCGTAGTTACATGTCCCTTTGATGTGCATCACAATATTGGTAGTAGTGGATGGGTTGCTGCCCATAGCCCCTTGTGTCATTTAGGCCAGTAGTCTTTTACCATTAGGGAAAAGCAGGGTCGTGATCATGGCTTCGCATAGATGAGCCATTGGTGGATGAAGTCACGATGTCCATCGAGGTAACTGAAAACTGTAGGAATAGATGATACTCTATGGTAAGCGAGTTGACCTGGGTTCCTAGAGCAGGCTTGCAATAGGCAGCTGTCAGTCTCCCTATCTGGTTCAGGGTATGTGTGTATAGTAGATTGACATATACCTCGAAGATTATAGGAATAGACGGTTACTATGCAGTTGGCGAGTAGAGCTGTGTTTCTAGAGCAGGCTTGCTGAAGGCGGCTGTTAAGCTCTTGCTAGACTCAAGGTATATGTGTGTATAGTGGATTGGCATATATGTCTCTTTCCTATAACGAGTTGACTAGAGTATAGACTGGTTGAGTCTAAAGTGTAGTCATTCCCCGTATGACCATACTCTTTCAGGATTTTGTATTGTGAGACAGCCTTGCCTTATTATTGGTGTTTTAGTTTGTGGATGATTTATATTTATTTTTTGTGTGTGATGTTGGATATAGTTTGGGTGAATTGATAGGAAATCTCACGTTATATATTGATTTAGATGATGATTTCTGGATATGGATGATTCACCCCTTTAATGTTGTTTCATGATTTATCATTTGATGAGTTTTTATATGGATGATGATATTTTATGCTAGGTTTTATGGTGTATTACATTATATGATGTTGGACTATTTGAGATAATATAATTATATTCATACCCAGCATATACAGAATCCCATATGCTTACTAACCTTGAATTTAGACATAGTCTGACCCGTTTATTATTGATATAATACTCGGGTCAGTTCGAGACATTTCAGGTATAGGATAATGAGACCGGCTTTTATATTGGACATAGAGGAGACTAGGACTAATATTTTGTATATCAATCGTGTATTATATAATTCGTGTATGTAAATTTTGGAGTCATATACCGGACATACCATATATATGTTTATGTATTATATGTTATCGCTGCAATTTTGAGTCTGTGTCCTATGTTTATATATTATATATTATGTATTTTTCTATCTTAGAGGCACACAAATTTATTGTTTTTAACCGATATTATGTACGTATAAAAGAGATACTTATTTGATGTTTTAATACGTATAGTATTGGTCCAAGAGAATATTCATGTGTGTACCTCATATAGCCTCATTCTCAGTATTGTCTGATAGTATTACTCTGTAATACTCTTGGATAGTATGGGTATAGAGGTGGGGTTTTACAGTTGGTACCAGAGCAAGGTTTAGAACAATACATCATATATAAGTGACACGAGTTATTAGCCTAGATGAGACTTAGAGTCCATGTTCCTTTGGGTATATTGGGTAGTTATCCTATATAAAATGTGATAGTAGGAATATACGATGATTACTGGGGTAATTATCTGGGGACGTACTTGCTTTCCTACTATATATATATTACTTTAACCCTATGTCTTTGGGGTTTTGTTTCCATGTAAATTTAAGAATAGTTAGACAGACCGGTAGTGTTGGCATTGGAGATTGTAAATGAAATTCTATGTGGCTTTGAATAGAGTAGAATGAGCCAGTATTGATCAGAGTGGCGCAACAAAAGTTTGGTGGGTCTATAACCCAGAGGTCCCAGGACCGCTAGGGATAATAATAAATTGTGTAAGAAATTAATAATAATGTATATAACTAAAATGTGAAATCAAATAAATAAATTAATTGAATGCTTATTTGATATTATGGATGAATTGCAATGTTGCATATGGTTGATAAATTGAGTATATACAAATGATAACAAAAATATATAAGTATGAATAAACAAATATATATTTTTATATAGGAAAGTATACGATTTAATAAAATATGAATTTGATTTTGCGGAGATATTTAATGTAACGACCAGCTATTTCGTGCCACTCGCATCCGCACATGTCGGACTTGAATTGCTCAAAATATCAGATTGTTAATTTTTGTTTAGCAAAACTCAGCATATACAGTAAATAAATAAATCATAGAATCACAGACACAGAGTATTACAACAATAAGCAGCGGAATAGATATATAGTAGTTCATGAAGCTACTATATAAACATCAGAGTTTGAAATAAAATACAACAAAAATATCAAATACAATGAAGTCTCGAATACAAATAGATGACTTCTCTGAACAAATCAACTGGGAAAGCTGAATAGATAAGACAGATCTTCAACCAAAGCTCCAAACTCCAAAGGTGAGTCTCAAATGCTGTGACACTCAGTCTGACCCGAGCGTAAAGCAAAACACAAAACACTCGAGCCAGGATTAACATTCTTATATCAATAAATCCAAATCAAGTGAAATATCAACTGAAATACAAGTAACTCAAAGTATGTTTGGGATAACCATCCTCTAAGGATCCGTGGAACTATCTACTATGTAGTAATATACGCTATTATAATATGTCTATAGTAAGATAAACTATTAAAATAGCGTTAAGGCGTTACCCATATCCCCCTTAACACATTTTTATAATGTCGTAGTCTATACAGATATTGTAAACTCCACCCGCAGGTGGGCTATCAGGGAGCACTCCATAGGTACGACACAAAACAAACTCGTAGAAGGCGCGATAGGGCATGCGACACGACACTCGAGGCAATGCCAGGGTAGATATACCGTTTGTGTATCTGGACTGGTGGTAACACATAGCAGCTACTATCACCCCCTCGTGACACACTCCTAAATCAAAGGGTGCACCCAATCAAATCACAAAAGCAATAGAATGGTATCGAAGAAATGTGTCCGATAGGAGGAATGACCTCACTTAGCCCGGCGTGGCTCCTGATTTAGCCGCATCAAGCTGACTCATGGGATTCAAGGCTACGTAAATACCATATAGAATCATCACCAAACCATCCTACTTCATTCTGGAATCTCCACCACGTACACGGTGTTAAAGTGGTTTTCGGTATTAGCAGAGAGTATGACAATATCCGATCCCGGTCTCTTTAACAACCAAACGTTATTATAACACCGTAATCATTTCATTTAAAACAGTTCATGATTCATATCAAAATATCATATCATTTCAAACTATATTGGTTTGGTATCATTATACACTTTAAATCATATTCATTTCCAGAATTGTAACACTTCCAAATTTATAACACTTTCGAAATCATAACACTTTGAAATAAAACACTTTTGAAATTATAAAATGAATAGTTTATATAATAAATAGTTTCCTCTAATTTCACAAATCGATTTAAATCATCTTACATTCTAAAATTCAATTTAAATCAATTCCAGTTTAACATTTCAATTTAAAGTTCAAAGATTCAAGTTTAACTATTCAACATTTACAATTTAAATTTCAATTACATTTCAACATTTAACTTTAATTTTAATCAAATTGGAAAATATTCACTTAATCATTTTTAAAACAATTTATTTAAATCCAAATTTATTTACCTAAATCAATATTAAACACTCAATCTCAATTTTATTAAAAGTTGAGAATATTCATTTAATCGCTTTTTATCAAATCAAGTTATAAACCAAGTTATAATCATTATAAACCAAGTTATAATCATATCTTTTCAAAATCTCAAACCTAATAAGTTTAAATCAATTCTTTCTAAATTTCAATTATTGACCAATTTAAATTCCAAGTCAACATTAATTTATCTTTCCAACCTTTATTATTAAAGTTATAAATCTATTTTAAAGTATTAATATAGATTTTAAATAAATATTTTAAAACATATTATATACTGATTAAATTAAATTTTATTGAATTAAATCTTATTATATATATTTATTTTATATTAAAACTTATTCATATATATATATATATATTAAAATGGTAAAATTTTAAGTAAGATCTTAAAAATTTTATTTTCAAAACTAACTTATAAATTTAAAATTTCCAAACATATAAATTTAAAAATCTAAAGTTTTAAACCTTCATAAAAATAACATTTATTTATATAAAATATTCAAAATCAATATTTATTAAAACCATATATTTCCTTTTCAAAACCTTGAAAAAAAAAATCATTTTTAAAGTATATATATAGACCAACGATGTCTGTATATAATTTTCTATCATATGGTCAAGTGATACGGATATTTATCATTTCAATCCACAATTTTAAATAACTACGGGTATATATCATTTCAACCCGCAATCCCAAAATTCAAAGTCAATGAAAATCGCTTGGGTTTATCATTTCAACCCATAACGATTCCCTCATATTCTACAAAATCATTCGGGTATGTATCATTTCAACCCATAGGAACAGGGAACTTGCAGAGTGAGAACAATTATGATATAATATAACATAATAACAACATGCATATATCATCAGTGATAAATAAAATATAAACAACAGGATATAGTGTCATATCTCACAGGTGAACAGTTACAGATAATAGTGTAACGACCCGCTATTTTGGACCATTCAAATCGACAATAAATCCACACATGTCTGACTTGAATAATTCAAAATATCATATTGTTAATTTAAATTTGGAAAAACTCAGCATATGCAGTAAATAAATCAATCACAGAATCACAGACACAGAGTAATACAATAATACGCAGCGGAATAGATAAAATAGTAGTTCATGAAGCTACTATATAAACATCAGAGTTAGAAATAAAATACAACAGAATATCCCAAATGCAGTGAAGTCTTCAGTACAACAGATGACTTCTCTGAACAAATCAACTAGAAGAACTGAAAGCTAAGGCGATTGTTGGATCTCCAAAGGAAGCTCCAAACTCCAAATGTGAGTCTCAAATGCTGTATCACTCGGTCTGACCCGAGCGTAAAGCAAAACACAAAACACTCGAGTCAGGATTAACATTCTTATACTAATAAATCCAACTCAAGTTAAATATCAACTGAAATACAAGTAACTTAAGGGATGTTTGGGATAACCATCCTCTAAGGATCCGTGGAACTATCTACAATGTAGAAATATACACTATAACACCGTGGTCATTTCAATTAAATTTATACTTCAAAACCCAACTATCATTTCATTTCAAATATATCTATTTTCCAAAATAGTATATATATTAAATGATTTAAAAAGCAAAGTATTTATGATTTCCTCAAGTCTCGCAAATCGATTCAAATCAACTTCAAATTCCAAATTCAAATTTATTCAAAGCTCAATTCATAAATTTAATTCAGTTCTAAATATACCATTTATTTTTCAATATATTTCAAAGCTTTAATATTCAACATTTTCAAAGTTAGATTTAACAGTTTCATATGGCTCTTGATTTAACTTCATTATTATTTTATCAGGGAATATTCACTTAATAGATTCAATATCATTTACTAGCCTTAAATCACATTTTTCTAAATATTTCCTTAAACTTTATTTAAACAAGAAATATTCATTAAATTACTTATAAATCAAACCCAAGTTATAAATCATATCATACATCTCAATTTCAATAAGTTTCTAATCGGTTTAATTAAATAAAATTCTTTATTGAATCAATTTCAACTAAATTCAAATTATCTTCCTAACCTTAACTTATTCAAATTTGTACCAAAATCTATTTTGAAACATAAATTTAAATACTCAACCATATTATATGTATTTAATCAATCATTCCCATTTATATATAATAATTTAAGGCTATATATTTCTTTCCAAAACCATAGAATTCATTTCAAAATATTTATATATATGGACCAACGGTGTATGTATATATATTTATCATATGATTAAGTGATACAGATATTTATCATTTCAATCCGAAATTTAAATATATACGGGTAGATATCATTTCGACCCGTAATCCCAATTTCAATTCAAATGAAAATCGTTTGGGTCTATCATTTCAACCCATAACGATTTTCTCCTATTCTAAAGTCCGTTCGGGTATGTATCATTTCAACCCATAGTGATTTCTATACTAACAGGGAACTTGCAGAGTGATAACAGATATAGAAATAATATAACAGGCATAGATATATCATCAATAACAATATAATATAAACAATAGGATATGGTGTCATATCCCACAGGTGAACAGTTACAGATAATAGCATATATAACAATTTAAATAACTACAACAGCATATTTCAATTGTCGTTTCAATTGAAATCAAATCTAATAAATACAAGAACGTTAATCGTGAGTGATTGCTCACCTTTCGAGGCTAGAGAGATGAATGGAAATGGAAGTGAATTGTGGATCCAAACACGAATTCCAAAACGGAACAAGATGGGCACGAATTCGACAGTCAAAACAAGGCTGAAATCGATGAGAACAATCAATCAGTTTGATAGGAGTAGAACATATATATATATTATTATTCCCTTGAAATCAATATTTTAATTTAAGACAACTATAAAAATAAAATAAACATATATGTTAATGAAACCATTGTTTTAAATTTAACACGTATACTTTTCTTTCCAAAATCAAATATGTATATATATATATATATATATAATTTAAACTTCACATTCAATAGTTCAAATCGATTCAATTAAGTTAGACATATTATATCAACTAAATCAACTTTATTAGATTTAAAGTTTATTATTAAATCTACTTTATATAAAAACTTAAAATATTTCCAATATTAAATAAAACCACATATATAAATAGTTTAAAATCAATAGTTTAAATAAACAAATATGCTATGCAGACTAATAATGTAACAACACCAAATATATAAACAGATTAAACAAAAATGAACTCCTTCAAATAAAAGCATGCACTGGAAAGAATACAGAATGTAAAACTTTATATAAAATTCACATAATATATATATCAGTTGCTAAGGCAAATTGAAATATTAATATAAATTTGTATATATTCAAAACATACTATTGTATGGCAAAACAGGTTAACAGATGTGCCGATAATACATACATAACTAAATATATGTAAAGCCCCACGTATATAGACCTTCATATCAATATACAATAGTAGCTACCTATGTATATAAGACTGTTACGAACATCCTTTATAAATAGGACAGATACAAACCATTATTACACATAACATATCATATTTCCTGTATATATTATAACTATATGTTTACATAGACTAAGATATATATAAAACTGTTCAACCAAAATACCATGCTGTAACCACCGTTAATATAAAACATATAAACTGGTATAAACTTTTGTGACTTAATAAACTTTATACTTATATACATATATATCAATGCAGACCGTAAAACAACAAAATATTTAAACAACATGTTATATATGTGACTATACAATTATATATATACAACTCCCAAGAGACAAACGTATATATCTATATTATAAGTAACCTTTATAACTTTTTGTAACTTTATAACTATAAAATACCACTTACTGTATATAGATATAACCCAGACTCATGCCTATACATCTCTATATATATCCACTGATACATTACTAACATAATATAAAGAACTATAACAAACCTTATAAAGTATATATATAAAATGTACTATGTAACAACCTATATATGCTTATATTTCATACACTGTCATACTCATACCAAAATATACCATTACACACAACAACTATTTTATATAGTATAAAAGTTACAAACAACTATCTCAAAAAAAATTATATAATATAATACTTACGAAAAAAAATAACTCAGGAAGGCAGCGGTGGTCCACGGTGTGGCATAAGTTGGAGGGAGAGGGGCGGAAGATCAGGGAGGAGATGTGGCCGTTGGTTGCTCGGGGTGAAGGACACGGCAGTGGGTTGGTGGACATGGTCGGGCTTTGATCTAAGGCGAAGGGGATGGGAACGGTGTGCTATGAGTTTGAGGAGGCAAGGACGTGTGGTGAGTAAGGCTCGGTTTGCATGGGTGCCTGGGCTAGCTGCGTGGAGGCTGGGGTGGTATGACGTGGTGATGCAAGGGAGAGGCGGCACTGCAAAGGAAGAAGGCGGAGTCGGAGTTTTGGGGTGTGGTACGTGAACGGTGAGGAGTAGAGGCGGAAGGTTTCGCCCATGAGGGGAAGATGGCGGGTCAGAGTGCTTGGGGCGGAGGATTGAAAAGGAGATGTTGAACTAGTTTTGGAACAAAAGTATAAGTGTTTTATATATTCTCAAATGGAATAGCAAAATCAACAGAGAGAAGGGAAGTGAACCGGCTACAGCTGTTATGCAAATATGAATATAATAAAAAGGAATAAATGCAATACCAACGTTAGGTTTGATTCAGCAAAAAAGTTAAACAAATTATTAAGGTTTGGGCTGCCGTTTCAAATAATATATACTTCAACTTAGCAAAGAAAGAAGGACAAAGCACGTGAGTGAATATAAAATAAAAGTAATTATAACGGTCAAGTTCTTTGGATTCAGCTGAAAAATTATTCAATGCAATTGATTAATTGCTTGAGCTGCACGGTAAAGATTTAAGAAGGATTGGGAAAAGTAAAAGTCACAATTTCGGTACCGGTACAACATACAGTTTTATTTTTTTCGTCGCGTACCGGACCTCAAACACAGAAATAAATACACCACTGAGATCAGCAGGATGAGACGATCAAAACGGTATACAGATACCAGTGGCACGATCATCCGATCAAAAGTCGATAATCGGTACCGAAAATGCTGCTATTTTGCCAGAATTAAGATAATCGGAGCAGTGGAAATCCAAATTTGGAAAAACGAAAGATGACATCTCACTCAGAAGAAGATTTATAAATTTTCTGTAGAAAAATATTCAAGTTTGGAAAACATTTTATTTCCGTCAATTATTAACTGATTTGAGTTTAAATAAAATTATACCATAAAATAAACTTCAATATTATCAGGTGAAAATTTACCATTTGCTATGTTTTTAAATACGTATTTCAAATATAAAATTTTTATCCCAAAATTCAATTATTTAAATTTCACAAAATTCAGTTAAATACGTTAATAAAACCAATCAAAATTTATGGGTCGTTACACTCTCCCCCACTTAAAACTTTTCGTCCCCGAAAAGGAAGAAGGTAGGAGAATAGAAACAACCAGAAAAATATAGATTGAAAAACAAGGATAAACAATTAATTTAAAACTATATAAATTTTACCAGAAATATTCATTTGAAAACTTCATTTGTAATTCAATTATCTTTAATACTTTAATATATTTTTTTTCTTTCAAACCCATTTGTAAAATTTTCTTGCTTCCTTTATAAATACCCTTTATATGTTTAAATAACACCTTTATAAAGGTATGAAAACTATTTGAAAACAATTATTTACATTATTACTTATTTTTACAAAGAAGCTATTTGAAAACATTAAATCCATAATTTATTAATTTATAAATTTTATCAAAATACTTTTCAAATATTATTAATAACTCAATAATCATTTACTTTTAAATTGTTTTTATTTAATTAATACTTCTAAAATATTTATAACATTAAATTTCCTATTAAACCATGTAGTATATAAATAACAATATTAAAAAAGGATATAGTCAACAAGGAAAAGGAGGTTTTGGAAAACAGAATATAGGTGAATAAATAAAGCTGAGCAGATAAGGTAGATTCAAAAGAATAGCATCGGGCATGAATAGTATCGGGCAAACCATAAGAATTTCAAATTTCAATTATTAATACAAAATTTCTTTGTTGGAAATACTTTTTATAATAAAATACCTTTATAGTCGAAACAAATTTCCTTTCGAAAATACTTTTATAACTCGATGTCTTAACAAGTTTATCCTCGTTCCTGTAGACTCTGGCAGTGCGTTGATCAGGCGCAAAGCTAGAATTCTCCAAGTACTTAGTAGACTTGTTTCAACACCCAGTGAAAATACTGGAAAAAATTTTAAAAACATATATGGGAAGTACAATCCAAACAAAACAAACAAAACCTTTGTCTAACCATGGTTCGTAGATACACAATGGTTACGCCTGGATCCCCCAGGAAACAATCCATATCCGTAAGCTTTCTCAGCCCTGCGAGTTACGCCATGATGACTAGTAGAATGCAGGATACACAATGGTTACGCCTGGATCCCCCAGGAAACAATCCGTACCCCCAGGCAAGACTCAGCCAAGCATTTGCGCTACTATTCGCGACCTACATAGATGCAGGATACACAATGATTACGCCTGGATCACCCAGGAAACAATCCGTACCCCTAGGCAAGACTCAGCCAGGCAGTTGCGCTATGCATCTGCGCTCGTAAGACCATGGGTAACGCCATGGAATTCGAAGGACACTCGAGTATCATATCCGGAAAACCAAAAATCAGAGAGAATAATATCGATAGAATGAATCCAAGATGTGGCCACAAATCAGATATCAAGCAGAAGGCATTTTCCATATCTTTACTTCGAAAATATGTATCATATAGTACCTTTTCAAATCACTTTCAAATATCGTACTTATATAAAATCCATTATATATAAGATTTAATTTTCAAATCAAATACTTTCCAAAATCAATAGTATATCAAATCATACTTATATAGACTTCAATTATATAAGATTTCACTTTCAAATTGAGTACCTTTTCAAATCTATAGTTTTCGAATCAATTTCATACTCATACAAATCAATTTTATATAAGTTCGACAACTCCCAAATCAAGTGTTTAGTAACATAAGGTTCTCAAATTTCAATTTGTTTCAATATCAGTTCAATTTCAAAATCATATACAATTTCACCAAATTATTTCTTCTCAAATTAATTATCTTTAGTTTCAAAGTTTCCAAAATAATAGATTTAGAAAATAAATCCAAATTTCCAAATCAATAATTTAAGTCAACCAATTCATTTCTAAAATCAAATGTTTTCAAAATCATCTTATACTTACGTAAGGTCTATCTTATATAAGGATCAAATTTTTCAAAATAAATTTCACTGCATGAAGAGCCATATGGGATTGAATATCTTTGCTTTTATAAATTGGAAATTTTCTTTTAGTAAGCAAAGATATTCCAACATGACAGCTTTCAATTTCAGCGTCAAAATATATCAATGATATTAGAATATAAGATGTACATACGTCATCATTTCACAAAATCACATTTGATCGCTCGCTCGATCACACAAGTTCGCTTTCGAACTAGTATTGTCCATCCGACTTCCCTAATGCGGATTTCAATATGGTTTCTCGACTAGAAGCCATCAGTCTCCTTGCATAGCCATATACTACGATAGAGAATTCTAGAATCAAGCCCAAAATCTATATCAAATATTCGCCATCAAGAATCGAATAAAAAATCCTAACACGAAATGGTGGAATTCACCTCGAACTTGTGTACTCAACCTGGATCAAATTAATTATGCGAATAAAACAGCATACGTACAATTTATATATTTATTCCAACTTGTTAAATATATAGTTTCATAAAGATGTTACTAAGTTAAAACATTTAAACTAAATTTCATTCAAAATATTTTGAAGACCAAATTCTTCTCAAGACATTTCAAATCTAAATTTCATATTAGAAAATTTAAAATTTCCTTATTCATTTACTTAACCACAACTTATTTAAATCATATTACTTCATACTTAAACATTCAAAACAAACTTATATACTTTATCAAATAATTCATACTTTTCAAAATTACTTGGCTTTGAAAATTAAACCTTGATTTGGAAGTACTCGAACTTCAAAATAGTCGAAGAAATCATTTTCAAATTCAAGAGTTGGAAATCAGCCACAAATCAGTAAATCAATTTTAATAGATAGGGTTATATCAAATCCAAAACTCGAGGACTGAACACCTGCTTATTTTAAATCGTTTCAAATACATATACATACATCCTTTGAATATCAAATCTTACTTCGGAATTTGAAGTCAAAAATTGGTTTCGCAAAATCACTCGCGTAGCAATGCTACTTAAAGTGGCCTCTCCCCCACTATGAAACTCGAAAATCAATGTCGATGATGCGTGCACTCATCACCGAAATTAATTTCCAGCGACATAAGTGAGTTCTGGACTTCTATTTACTTGAAAACTTCTTTGAAATTTCTTCGAAATCATTCAAAACTCAACAAAATCATATGAAACATTTCAAATTCGGAAAATACTTTTAAATCATATTATTATTATATATTTCAAAATCTTAAAACCAGTTACAAAATACCGGAGTTCAATTCTCGAATTTCAAATTTAAAATCCTTTAGTTATAAATCATTTTTAGATAGATCAAATTTCTTATATAATTTTTTTCAAAATCCTTTCGAAACCTCAAATTCTTATTTTAAAAGGGTATATAATCCTTATCGAAAACATTTCAATTTTATATATAGAATATAATCATACTTATCAAAGTAATAATTTCGATATATAAAACAATTTCTAAAATACAAACAAGCCCGATTTTTCAAAGGATGGTTCAAGAATGGATTTCAAAACAAAGATAGAAATTCAAATTAGAGGGACTCTAATCAAATAGGATTCTGATTCGAAGATAAGTTCGAACGAAGGCGACCTTAACTGGGTCAACCGTGACTTCAAGAATATAATCGATGCAGAAATCTAAGGCAAATCGACATTCGATCACCAAAGATAGAATTCGACATATCAAGAGATAGCAGCATCTAAACCGGGGAATATATAAATCTTCGGTGAATCAATGCCAATTGTAAAGGAGTTTCACCCCTTTACAAAACCTTCAAAGATTGGCGAGATCGCCTATCCTTATAGAGATCATTCGAAGTGGAGTTATGGGATACTCCAGAATCAAAAGAATATAAATAGAGGAGATAAGAATAGATTTCGGAACCGAGGGACGTTCCACATTTCAAAGGAACTTCCAATCAAGAAAAGGAATTCAAGCTCGAATGAAAGTGATTCCGCATATAAATTTACTATATATGCTAAGTTTGCCTAGAGCCTAAGCTCTGATACCAACTGTAACGACCCGCTATTTTGGACCATTCAAATCGACAATAAATCCACACATGTCTGACTTGAATAATTCAAAATATCAGATTGTTAATTTAAATTTGGCAAAACTCAGCATATGCAGTAAATAAATCAATCACAGAATCACAGACACAGAGTAATACAATAATACGCAGCGGAATAGATAAAATAGTAGTTCATGAAGCTACTATATAAACATCAGAGTTAGAAATAAAATACAACAGAATATCCCAAATGCAGTGAAGTCTTCAGTACAACAGATGACTTCTCTGAACAAATCAACTAGAAGAACTGAAAGCTGAGGCGATTGTTGGATCTCCAAAGGAAGCTCCAAACTCCAAATGTGAGTCTCAAATGCTGTATCACTCGGTCTGACCCGAGCGTAAAGCAAAACACAAAACACTCGAGTCAGGATTAACATTCTTATACTAATAAATCCAACTCAAGTGAAATATCAACTGAAATACAAGTAACTTAAAGGATGTTTGGGATAACCATCCTCTAAGGATCCGTGGAACTATCTACAATGTAGAAATATACACTATAACACCGTGGTCATTTCAATTAAATTTATACTTCAAAACCCAACTATCATTTCATTTCAAATATATCTATTTTCCAAAATAGTATATATATTAAATGATTTAAAAAGCAAAGTATTTATGATTTCCTCAAGTCTCGCAAATCGATTCAAATCAACTTCAAATTCCAAATTCAAATTTATTCAAAGCTCAATTCATAAATTTAATTCAGTTCTAAATATACCATTTATTTTTCAATATATTTGAAAGCTTTAATATTCAACATTTTCAAAGTTAGATTTAACAGTTTCATATGGCTCTTGATTTAACTTCATTATTATTTTATCAGGGAATATTCACTTAATAGATTCAATATCATTTACTAGCCTTAAATCACATTTTTCTAAATATTTCCTTAAACTTTATTTAAACAAGAAATATTCATTAAATTACTTATAAATCAAACCCAAGTTATAAATCATATCTTACATCTCAATTTCAATAAGTTTCTAATCGGTTTAATTAAATAAAATTCTTTATTGAATCAATTTCAACTAAATTCAAATTATCTTCCTAACCTTAACTTATTCAAATTTGTACCAAAATCTATTTTGAAACATAAATTTAAATGCTCAACCATATTATATGTATTTAATCAATCATTCCAATTTATATATAATAATTTAAGGCTATATATTTCTTTCCAAAACCATAGAATTCATTTCAAAATATTTATATATATGGACCAACGGTGTATGTATATATATTTATCATATGGTTAAGTAATACGGATATTTATCATTTCAATCCGAAATTTAAATATATACGGGTAGATATCATTTCGACCCGTAATCCCAATTTCAATTCAAATGAAAATCGTTTGGGTCTATCATTTCAACCCATAACGATTTTCTCCTATTCTAAAGTCCGTTCGGGTATGTATCATTTCAACCCATAGTGATTTCTATACTAACAGGGAACTTGCAGAGTGATAACAGATATAGAAATAATATAACAGGCATAGATATATCATCAATAACAATATAATATAAACAATAGGATATGGTGTCATATCCCACAGGTGAACAGTTACAGATAATAGCATATATAACAATTTAAATAACTACAACAGCATATTTCAATTGTCGTTTCAATTGAAATCAAATCTAATAAATACAAGAACGTTAATCGTGAGTGATTGCTCACCTTTCGAGGCTAGAGAGATGAATGGAAATGGAAGTGAATTGTGGATCCAAACACGAATTCCAAAACGGAACAAGATGGGCACGAATTCGACAATCAAAACAAGGCTGAAATCGATGAGAACAATCAATCAGTTTGATAGGAATAGAACATATATATATATATATATTATTCCCTTGAAATCAATATTTTAATTTAAGACAACTATAAAAATAAAATAAACATATATGTTAATGAAACCATTGTTTTAAACTTAACACGTATACTTTTCTTTCCAAAATCAAATATGTATATATATATATATATAAAATTTAAACTTCACATTCAATAGTTCAAATCGATTCAATTAAGTTAGACATATTATATCAATTAAATCAACTTTATTAGATTTAAAGTTTATTATTAAATCTACTTTATATAAAAACTTAAAATATTTCCAATATTAAATAAAACCATATATATAAATAGTTTAAAATCAATAGTTTAAATAAACAAATATGCTATGCAGACTAATAATATAACAACACCAAATATATAAACATATTAAACAAAAATGAACTCCTTCAAATAAAAGCATGCACTGGAAAGAATACAGAATGTAAAACTTTATATAAAATTCACATAATATATATATCAGTTGCTAAGGCAAATTGAAATATTAATATAAATTTGTATATATTCAAAACATACTATTGTATGGCAAAACAGGTTAACAGATGTGCCGACAATACATACATAACTAAATATATGTAAAGCCCCACGTATATAGACCTTCATATCAATATACAATAGTAGCTACCTATGTATATAAGACTGTTATGAACATCCTTTATAAATAGGACAGATACAAACCATTATTACACATAACATATCATATTTCCTATATATATTATAACTATATGTTTACATAGACTAAGATATATATAAAACTGTTCAACCAAAATACCATGCTGTAACCACCGTTAATATAAAACATATAAACTGGTATAAACTTTTGTGACTTAATAAACTTTATACTTATATACATATATATCAATGCAGACCGTAAAACAACAAAATATGTAAACAACATGTTATATATGTGACTATACAATTATATATATACAACTCCCAAGAGACAAATGTATATATCTATATTATAAGTAACCTTTATAACTTTTTGTAACTTTATAACTATAAAATACCACTTACTGTATATAGATATAACCCAGACTCATGCCTATACATCTCTATATATATCCACTGATACATTACTAACATAATATAAAGAACTATAACAAACCTTATAAAGTATATATATAAAATGTACTATGTAACAGCCTATATATGCTTATATTTCATACACTGTCATACTCATACCAAAATATACCATTACACACAACAACTATTTTATATAGTATAAAAGTTACAAACAACTATCTCAAAAAAAAGATTATATAATATAATACTTACGAAAAAAAATAACTCAGGAAGGCAGCGGTGGTCCACGGTGTAGCATAAGTTGGAGGGAGAGGGGCGGAAGATCAGGGAGGAGCTGTGGCCGTTGGTTGCTCGGGGTGAAGGACACGGCAGTGGGTTGGAGGACATGGCCGGGCTTTGATCTAAGGCGAAGGGGATGGGAACGGTGTGCTATGAGTTTGAGGAGGCAAGGACGTGTGGTGAGTAAGGCTCGGTTTGCATGGGTGCCTGGGCTAGCTGCGTGGAGGCTGGGGTGGTATGACGTGGTGATGCAAGGGAGAGGCGGCACTGCAAAGGAAGAAGGCGGAGTCGGAGTTTTGGGGTGTGGTACGTGAACGGTGAGGAGTAGAGGCGGAAGGTTTCGCCCATGAGGGGAAGATGGCGGGTCAGAGTGCTTGGGGCGGAGGATTGAAAAGGAGATGTTGAACTAGTTTTGGAACAAAAGTATAAGTGTTTTATATATTCTCAAATGGAATAGCAAAATCAACAGAGAGAAGGGAAGTGAACCGGCTACAGCTGTTATGAAAATATGAATATAATAAAAAGGAATAAATGCAATATCAACGTTAGCTTTGATTCAGCAGAAAAGTTAAACAAATTATTAAGGTTTGGGCTGCCGTTTCAAATAATATATACTTCAACTTAGAAAAGAAAGAAGGACAAAGCACGTGAGTGAATATAAAATAAAAGTAATTATAACGGTCAAGTTCTTTGGATTCAACTGAAAAATTATTCAATGCAATTGATTAATTCCTTGAGCTGCACGGTAAAGATTTAAGAAGGATTGGGAAAAGTAAAAGTCACAATTTCGGTACCGGTACAACATACAGTTTTATTTTTTTCGTCGCGTACCGGACCTCAAACACAGAAATAAATACACCACTGAGATCAGCAGGACGAGATGATCAAAACGGTATACAGATACCAGTGGCACGATCATCCGATCAAAAGTCGATAATCGGTACCGAAAATGCTGCTATTTTGCCAGAATTAAGATAATCGGAGCAGTAGAAATCCAAATTTGGAAAAACGAAAGATGACATCTCACTCAGAAGAAGATTTAGAAATTTTCTTTAGAAAAATATTCAAGTTTGGTAAACATTTTATTTCCGTCAATTATTAACTGATTTGAGTTTGAATAAAATTATACCATAAAATAAACTTCAATATTATCAGGTGAAAA
Source organism: Allium fistulosum (assembly GCA_030737815.1). Lineage (NCBI taxonomy): Eukaryota > Viridiplantae > Streptophyta > Magnoliopsida > Asparagales > Amaryllidaceae > Allium > Allium fistulosum. Next base: position 1,281,261,310 of record CM060903.1, on the reverse strand, counting down.
TTTACCATTTGCTATGTTTTTAAATACGTATTTCAAATATAAAAATTTTATCCCAAAATTCAATTATTTAAATTTCACAAAATTCAGTTAAATACGTTAATAAAACCAATCAAAATTTATGGGTCGTTACAAATAGCATGACATATATAGCAATTATAAAATTAACAGTTCAATTTTTGCAGCATATTTCAATTGTCGTTTCAATTGAAATCAAATTTAATAAATATAAGGATGTTAATCGTGAGTGATTTCTCACCTTTTGAGGCTAGAGTGATTCGAAAATGAATGAGTTACGAATCCAAGCACGAATTCCAAAGAAAGCAAGATTGGCACGAATGAGTCACAACAATCAATTAGCTGGGACAGAAAAGGAAAGTAGATTTTTAGCACGATAGATTCAATGGAAACAATCAAATATAAGTATATATATATATATATTAACCAAGAAAGACTACCAATAATAATAAAGGTAAAATACGCATAGTATGTCATTGTTAAATATATATATGAGGCCTATGTGTACCTAGTTCTACCACACTTGCAAACACCTTTTACATTAAACAAAGAATATATACACTGTTACCTCCTAAACAGCAGCAAATCGAGGTGGGCTTCGTATATATATTGTATATAGCTAGGACTAAAATTTGACAAAACCCAAACTAAAATAGATATATAAAACACGTTTATATGTACTATCATTATATATACCTACATGTATATAGCCTCACTAAAACAAAACTTTAATAACACAAATATGACTCACTTTCGGCCCCTCATATACATATACATTAAAATCCATACATAATATCTGTAAACAAAATACGCAAATAACTATACAATATATATAACAGGTCAAGCGAGCCTAGGTAAAATGAAAGTAAGGTGACAGGCTTAACTATATATATACACGAGTATGGTGGCACGTCCATTGGACGTGTGCCAAGAAGGAAGAGTGAAAATTTTGTGTGCGCTACAGTTATGGTAGTGAAATACACACACACACACAGACACATACATACATATGTACGCAGATATGTGTGTGTCTATATCTTTAATAATAGTTGTAATACCTTTGGTGACACACTTTTTGGTGTCAGCGTTAACTATAAAAAATGCCCCTACTAAATCTTAATATCACTTGAAAATATGATCCAACAATTAAATTTCTTCTACAAATTCAAAACGCTACAAATGTTATTTAATTTTAATATCACCTAAAAATCGGATCTAACAAATAAAATTCTTTTAATAATAGTTGTAATACCTATGCAACTGAAATAATGCAAGTGAGGTATAAGTCACAATCAAGTCAATGAAATAAGAATCGGTTATACCTTACAGTTAGAGTGTGATATCCCGGAAATTTCAAGCAATTTAAATCTTCTTTATAAAATTTTAAAATTGGTAAAATTGTTATTTTCAAGCAATAATAATAATATGTTGTTTTATATAAATAGAAATTTATTTTATTTTCAAACAAATTAGGTATGTGTTGTTTAAATATATATATATGAGCTGATTTTTAAATTGAACTTGAATTTAAAATTCAAATGATAAATATCTCAAAATTTATTGGGTTTAAAAATAATATATATATGATTTTATATAGTATATAATTAGTTTCTTTAAAAGACTTTGTAAATATGAATTAAGAAAATGTATTAACTAAATAGAAGAGAAATATAAAGATTTATAAAAAAAATTTAATTAAATACATGCATATTTACAAGTGTAGGAGTTTTAGCATGAAATTGAACAAGTGTAACAATTATAATATACATTTGAACAAGTGTCATTTATTTTAATTATTTCTATTAAAAAGAAAATGAGATTTTATAATATCCTTACTCTCATTTTTATCATTTTCTTCCACCTTCACATTTCAAAACAAAAAAGCCTGTGAAACAAAATTCGAAACCAGATCAAATGAGAAAACTAACCTGAAAAAAAATCAAAGCTTCCACTCTTTCAAAATAAATCAAACTAGGTTTCATCTTCAATATACAAACCTGTAGCAAATCAAAGTTTCAGTTCTATCAAGATAGATCATCTCAACAACAAGATTTCCAGTTCCAGTTCATCTAGCATTTATCTCAGTTTCCAGTTTCAAGCTTTCAAAGATCAAAGCATTTTAGTTTTCAAAATCAAGCATATCAGTTTTAAAGTCTCTGTTCATCTTCTAAAAGGTGAGTAAACTTTCTTGAATCTGTTTAAATTGCTTGCATGTGAAAATATTTGATGTATGTGATGGAAAACTTTGCTGCATCAATGTAAATTTGCTTGCATGTATGTATATCAACATAATTTCTGTTCTAGCTTTACAAAATTTAGAACTTGATAAAAACCCAATATCTCTTTCCCTGATTCCTTTTTAGACTTAGATGAGTAAACAAACTTGTTCCTGTTTAATTGTGCATCTGATGAATATATGAAGAATGATGTGATGAATTGTTAGCATGAGTAAAATTAAGCTTGCATGTTATAAAAATGAAATTATCATATCTGTGCCTCTCTGTTTCAAAATACAGAGTTTAAAAGTAAGAAAATTCAATACTCTATTATCTGATCATTGTTAGGCTGTGAAACTCAAATATAAAATGTTGTTTAAATATAGATTAACATTTAAATTTTGTAGTCAAGCAAAATAGTTTTGGAAATCTCCAGTTCTTAAGTAAATACAGCAAGAATTTTAAAATGTGGAAATATCAATTAATTTAATTTATAGATTTAAGTATGGAACTTGAATCATCTTTGAAAAATTGGATTTTTAAAACGAAAATCACGAATTTTAGTTGGTAATTGAGGGAGCATTCTGGTGATGACCAGAATATGAATTTGAGCAAATTCAGGCAATGGGTTTATCTCTGGTGGTCGGGGTTTTGATCGGAGCTTGGTTGATGGTCAGGGAGGTCGAGAAAAATATCAAACAATTTTATCATTCATCGTGACATGGGAAATCAGATGAACTAGGGTTTAACGTTTGTTTTGGGTTGTCTGGGTTTGAGCGACGTTTGCGGGGACGTGAACGAACTGGAAGCAATCGGACAAGGGGGGATCGAAGCATAGGCGATAGGCGGAGCTATGGTCGAAGCGGTGGGGTCTCTAGCGATCTAGGACGGCGTGTCGAGGTGGAGTTGAACGATCGTTTTTTCAATGGAGTTCCATATTTGCTCGATTTTTATTTCGAAGTAAATTCGAAGTTCTGGGTGATTGAGATGACTCAGGGGAAGGTCGGCGATAGATTGATGGTCGGAGCGTTCATCGGAGGGTGGCCAGATCGTTGTGCACGTGCACAACGTGGATGCGTATGTCAGGAGAGATGGTTCGTGTGCGACTCGAAGAAATCTCGGGGACAATGAAGGTTCTGCTCGGGTATTAGCTCGTGTTCGTGAGGTAGTTGTAGCTGTTAATTGTTTTGACAGTTTAAGTTTTGAAAGGAAAAGGAACTAGGAAGAAGGCTTTTTGTCGGGTTTTCGTTCGAGTATCTTCGCGTTTTACTCGAAGCAGGGTAGTGGGTTTTGACGCGGGAGTTGCTTCGAGTTCCTGAGTGTTTTACTCGAGGTTTGGGTAAGAGTTAATTACTGATAAGATTAATCAAAGGTGATTAATAATTGTCGTTTAATTAAGATTAATTAATAATATAATTAATTATTTGTGAAGGTAATTAATTAATGGAAGTAATTAAGGGAAGTTAATTACTGGATTATATTAATCAAAGGTGATTAATAATTATGGATTAATTAAGAATAATTACTTAATGTAATTAATAAAATAATTAAAGATGTAATTAAGGGTCATTAGTTTATAATTAATTAATGATGTAATTAAGAATTGATTAATTAAGATTAAATTAATCAAATGATAAGTGATTAATTGTAATTAATTAAGGATTAAAGTAATTGATTAAAATTAATAATTAATGAAGTAATTAAAGGTTAATTACTATATTTGGTTAAGAATAATTAATTTGTGAAATTAATTAAAGTTAATTACTTAAAATGTAATTAAAGAATGATTAATCAAGGTGATTAATTAAAGTGGATAATTAGAGGATGATTAATTAATTTATTTGTAATTAATTAATGATTGTATAAGTAAGATTTATAATGAAGTAATTAATTTAATTAATTTTAAATTAATTAAGAGATGAAGTAATTAATTTAATTCACTTTAAATTAATTTAAGATAGAGATAGTTAATTTAATTCATTTTAAATTAATTATATTGTGATTTAGTAAATCATTGCTTATGTATGAATGGATGATTAATGGTATTAAATGTTTGGACTGATTAATATCTCTAATATGATAAGTTGTGACGTTCTGTGCTATGAAATGCTTTGTTAACTCTGATAAATGTGGATTATCTATCTATGATGAAATGCTGTATTCTGAATTTTAAATTGAATTGTATTTACTTAAACAGCTTGGCTTAAAGAAAGACATTGAATTCGAAGAGACCGGGGTCGGGTATCAGCAATATCCGGAACCACTTCGATTTGTAATCTTTAATTCTTTATAGATGTGATTATGGAATCTAATAGGCTGGAATGAGATAAATTTAAGTAAACCGGACCATTTTAAACTAAGTAACGGTACTTAGTATTGTTTTGTGGAATAAATGTTGACTATAACTAGTTAAGAACTCGCACTAAGGTACGAGTTACCCTGGATTGCAAGTAAGTGTATAACTTGGCATTTCAAATTATATGGGTTTACTCACGCTGGTTTCCAGCCTGACTCGGGTGTTACTTTGATGTAATGCTCGGGTCAGACCGAGTATTACAGATTTCAGGTAAGGACGTTCTGGAGTTTAGGAGGCGAGCTGGATGGCAGGAACGTATGGAGGATATTCCGTTGTGAGATATTATAGTTGTTAGAGACATGTTAATTCTAACTGTCTAGTATATTTGTGAATGTTGTAACTCTGATATATTAAAATGTAATTAACAAATACAGTTTTCTTTGTATAACTGATATTATTATTTGATATTGTATTTTGATCCGCTGCGAATGTGAGAATCTGTGTCTTGTTCTGTTCTTTCTTCTATCTCTTTTCTTTTTCTTCTAACTATCTAACTATCTGGAAATTTCGGGTTCGAAAAATCCGGGTCGTTACATTTTGGTATCAGAGCGAGAACCTTGGCTCTGATGGGATTACTCGTTAAGGATAGGGTCAATGGTACCCTAGAACGAGTTGAGTGTATATATATATATATATATGAGAGCGTAATTGTTATTTTCCTATATAAGGATTTTAAATGATTTTATATAAGAATATATTTTGATATATAAAATGGTATTTCTTTCTAATAAATATTAAGGTAATTGGTTGTTAAAATATTGGAATTAAATTAAATAGTAATAAAAATACAACCAAATTAAAATTGAATGAAGATAAGTTTGAAATGAATTCAAACTGAAATTAAAATTTTGAATTTGTAGAAGTGTTATCAAGAATAAAGATAATAATAAATTGGTTTTAGGATATGATAATCTTAGTTATTATCATAAATGGTTGTTGTGTTTAATAATAAAATGTTGTAAATGATTAAGCAAAATAAAATGTTTAGGGAAATAAAACATTTAGGCAAGTATGACTTGTAAATTAAAGTGGATTTTAAATTATGAAATTTTAAATCTAAAGTTCAGAAAACCTGAAATTGTTTTAAAGAAATTTATTTTGAATTAAAACCAATGGCGGTTTTAAAATTTAAGGTATAATTTGGTGTGTAAAGAAAATGTATATATGAAGGATATACATAATATCAAAGATGATTTGAAATAAACTCTAAATGTTGAATTTTAAAATTTTCCTTGGAATGTGATATGAAAACCCAAAGTGATAAGTTTTGAACTTATAAGTGGAAAGATTATTAATATAAAATTTAAAAAAAAATTGAAATGGGAATTCAAATTGGGTAAAGTTAACTGGATTAAATTGAATTTAACTTAAGGAAAGTTAAATGAGTTTAGAATGAACAACTTGAATTGGAAATTTTAAGATGAAATTAAAATTTAACTTGGAAAGTTAAATGGTTGGTTTTAAATGGGAGTTATGAGTAATCTCAAAATGGGTTTGAGATTTGGAAATTGAAAATGGATAATAAATTAGAATCTGAAGATTAAATTGTTTTTGAAATTCTTATTTGAACTTTGTAATAAGTTAAGTAAAGATAATTTTAAAAGCGAATTTGAAATTTGAATTCAGAATTAAAAGGTTTAAAGATTTAATTTGTTAAAATTAAAAATAAAGGTTGAGTTAATTTAAAAGTAAAGGAATTGTGATTTAAGGAATTAAATCAATTTTAACTCGAATTTATATAATTCGAGATAGTTTAAAATTGAGATTTAAATTGAATTAGTTCAAACTGAATTTGATTTGAATAAATGGGAATTGTGATTTAAGATAAATAAGTTTAAAATTCAAATGGAAAATTTGAAATGGATTAATTTAAAATAAAAATTGAAGATTGAATGAGTTCAAAATTCAAATGGGAATTGGGATTAATTCATATAGAAATTGAAATGATTTGAAATTTAAGTGGATTCAATTTGAAATTAGTTTGAATAATTTGAAATTGTAATTAAAGTGAATATGTTTAAAATCAAATGGAATTTGATTTGAATTTGGAAAGGAATTAAGATTAATTCAACTTGAATTGGGATTGAATTAAATTCAATGGAAATTGAAGTATTGAGTCAATTTAAATGGAAGTGGAAATTTAAATTGAATTAATGGGAAATTAATTGGAAATGGAGATTGGGAAATTAAACAGTTTGGCTCTGGATTATTTTCAAAATAAATTGTTTTAATACAAATATATTTTTCCAAACTATTTACTATATAATCTTCTTCTTAAACCCCAAACTATCTTATACTTATTTTACAATTATTTTAGAACTATTTAACTATTTTGAAACTGTCTTATAAACTAATTACTATTTTTCAGTTACTTATATCTAATCACTATTTTAAAAACTATTTTGTAATTATCTAACTATTTTATACCTACTTAACTGTTTTACGGCTATTTTACAAACTAATAACTATTTTTCAACTACTTATCTATTTTTAACCTTTTCAAGCTATTTTTAAATTTAAATTGGTCAGAGTTCAAACTGTTTGTAATTGAAGTAATAACTCAATTGGAAATGGAAGCAATTGAGAATAAGTGAATGAATTAAAGGAAATGTGAATAGAAAAGAAAACTGATTTGGCTAATAACCAATGAAGATAAATACGTAGGATATACGTATATTATTCTATTAGCATAGTGATTTGATCCAGATTCGAACACAGAATTTCGAGATAGTATTATCGATCCGACTTGGGATTTTTCGCTCGATTTTCGACGGCGAACCTGGATATGGATTTTTGATTGGTTCTGGATATTCTCTATCATAGCTACGACTATGCAAGTAGAATGACGGTTTCTGATCAAGAAACCAGATCTGAGTCCGCACTAGAAAGTCGGGTAAACGATACTAGTTCGGAAGTGAAATTGTGTGATCGAGTGAGCGATCAAAATTGATATAGCGTACGGATGATATGTGTACATCGTACGGGTTTGAATGAAATTGGCATTGAAAATTTTTGAATAAGGAATTTGAAATGGTTTTGAAATGAAAAGTATATTTGTGAAATATAATGGAATTGGATATTTCTTTGGTTGAAATTTACTTTATGGAAGTAAGTAAATGGTAAATAACTTTATAAAGAAATCAAACTTGAATATTTGATTTGGCAATAAATAAAGTTATATTTTGTAATATGATAAACTTCCATTATTGAATCTAGCCAGAATAAAAAGGGTTTTGAAATATTTGAAGTATAAAAGAGGTTTTATACAAGTTTGGAATGATCCAAAGATTTTTAAAGTTATATATATCTATATCTATATATATAAAGGATCTTGTGAGAATGATTTTGGAAAAGGTTTTGGGAACCTATGAATTTGGAAAAGGCTTTTGATTTTTGGAAAAATCAATTTTGGATTTTGAAAAGCCTAGTTTGAGAATTATCGATTTTGGTAATCGATTTTGTGTAAAGGATATTTTGATAAATCATAAAGGATATGATTTGAAGATACTATAAGTATATAGTATAAAGTATTTTGAGAATAGCTCTGGGGGAAAAGGCACTTCCTTGAAATGAACTTCTCAGGAGTGCCACTGAGTGGTACTGCCTTGAGCCCCAAGGGGGGTTTCTAAAGTTGATCCTGTGAGGAGTCCGGACAAAACTAGTTCCTGAGGATTATTTGTGTAGCGAAAGTCGAGGGGCTGGTGCCCACAGAGGCATTTGAGTTATGCTGTGACAACAATTTAACTCAATGTCACTGCGATCTACTGCAGACCATAGCGAAAGTCATGTGTGCCGCTGAGAGCCAACTGTCTACGTTTGATTTTATATCGGTAGACTGTGACACTATGGTAACATAGCGAAAGTCGTTTGTGCCGCTGAGAGCCAACAGTCTGCGTTTGATTTTATATCGGTAGACTGCGACCTATGTGGGAGAAGTTTCATTTTGACAGCGAAATCGTGTGTGCCGCTGAGAGCCAACAGTTACATGGACTTTTGCTGCGATGGCAACGTAACCCTGGAATGTAACTGCGATCTGTTGTGGGTTCCATGCTGTTATCAGTTACATGGACTTTTGCTGCGATGGCAACGTAACCCGTGATGTAACTGTGACCATGGATTGGGGTGATGATTTCCAGAGCATTCTCACCAAAGATATTTCCTCTATTTTCAAAACTGTTTTCTATATTTTCAATAAAATATTTTCCAAGTAATTTTCACTAGGTGTTGGAAACGGGTCTGCTAAGTACTTATAGATTTTCAGTTCTACGTCTGATCAACGTATGACCGAATTTCTATGAGAACGAGGATGAACTTGTGAAGACATCGAGTTATAAAGAGTATTTTTATAAAGTCATTTTAATAATATTATGTGAATTTTTCTTAAAGTGTTTTAAAAATTTCTTAATAAAAAGAGTTATAGTAAAATTTATCAAAGAGTAATTTTTAAGATAATAATCATATTAATAAAATTCTTGCTTCGTTTCTTTTCGAGGACGAAAAGATTCTAAGGGGGGAGGAATGTGATATCCCGGAAATTTCAAGCAATTTAAATCTTCTTTATAAAATTTTAAAATTGGTAAAATTGTTATTTTCAAGCAATAATAATAATATGTTGTTTTATATAAATAGAAATTTATTTTATTTTCAAACAAATTAGGTATGTGTTGTTTAAATATATATATATGAGCTGATTTTTAAATTGAACTTGAATTTAAAATTCAAATGATAAATATCTCAAAATTTATTGGGTTTAAAAATAATATATATATGATTTTATATAGTATATAATTAGTTTCTTTAAAAGACTTTGTAAATATGAATTAAGAAAATGTATTAACTAAATAGAAGAGAAATATAAAGATTTATAAAAAAAAAATTAATTAAATACATGCATATTTACAAGTGTAGGAGTTTTAGCATGAAATTGAACAAGTGTAACAATTATAATATACATTTGAACAAGTGTCATTTATTTTAATTATTTCTATTAAAAAGAAAATGAGATTTTATAATATCCTTACTCTCATTTTTATCATTTTCTTCCACCTTCACATTTCAAAACAAAAAAGCCTGTGAAACAAAATTCGAAACCAGATCAAATGAGAAAACTAACCTAAAAAAAATCAAAGCTTCCACTCTTTCAAAATAAATCAAACTAGGTTTCATCTTCAATATACAAACCTGTAGCAAATCAAAGTTTCAGTTCTATCAAGATAGATCATCTCAACAACAAGATTTCCAGTTCCAGTTCATCTAGCATTCATCTCAGTTTCCAGTTTCAAGCTTTCAAAGATCAAAGCATTTTAGTTTTCAAAATCAAGCATATCAGTTTTAAAGTCTCTGTTCATCTTCTAAAAGGTGAGTAAACTTTCTTGAATCTGTTTAAATTGCTTGCATGTGAAAATATTTGATGTATGTGATGGAAAACTTTGCTGCATCAATGTGAATTTGCTTGCATGTATGTATATCAACATAATTTCTGTTCTAGCTTTACAAAATTTAGAACTTGATAAAACCCCAATATCTCTTTCCCTGATTCCTTTTTAGACTTAGACGAGTAAACAAACTTGTTCCTGTTTAATTGTGCATCTGATGAATATATGAAGAATGATGTGATGAATTGTTAGCATGAGTAAAATTAAGCTTGCATGTTATAAAAATGAAATTATCATATCTGTGCCTCTCTGTTTCAAAATACAGAGTTTAAAAGTAAGAAAATTCAATACTCTATTATCTGATCATTGTTAGGCTGTGAAACTCAAATATAAAATGTTGTTTAAATATAGATTAACATTTAAATTTTGTAGTCAAGCAAAATAGTTTTGGAAATCTCCAGTTCTTAAGTAAATACAGCAAGAATTTTAAAATGTGGAAATATCAATTAATTTAATTTATAGATTTAAGTATGGAACTTGAATCATCTTTGAAAAATTGGATTTTTAAAACGAAAATCACGAATTTTAGTTGGTAATTGAGGGAGCATTCTGGTGATGACCAGAATATGAATTTGAGCAAATTCAGGCGATGGGTTTATCTCTGGTGGTCGGGGTTTTGATCGGAGCTTGGTTGATGGTCAGGGAGGTCGAGAAAAATATCAAACAATTTTATCATTCATCGTGACATGGGAAATCAGATGAACTAGGGTTTAACGTTTGTTTTGGGTTGTCTGGGTTTGAGCGACGTTTGCGGGGACGTGAACGAACTGGAAGCAGTCGGACAAGGGGGGATCGAAGCATAGGCGATAGGCGGAGCTATGGTCGAAGCGGTGGGGTCTCTGGCGATCTAGGACGGCGTGTCGAGGTGGAGTTGAACGATCGTTTTTTCAATGGAGTTCCATATTTGTTCGATTTTTATTTCGAAGTAAATTCGAAGTTCTGGGTGATTGAGATGACTCAGGGGAAGGTCGGCGATAGATTGATGGTCGGAGCGTTCATCGGAGGGTGGCCAGATCGTTGTGCACGTGCACAACGTGGATGCGTATGTCAGGAGAGATGGTTCGTGTGTGACTCGAAGAAATCTCGGGGACAATGAAGGTTCTGCTCGGGTATTAGCTCGTGTTCGTGAGGTAGTTGTAGCTGTTAATTGTTTTGACAGTTTAAGTTTTGAAAGGAAAAGGAACTAGGAAGAAGGCTTTTTGTCGGGTTTTCGTTCGAGTATCTTCGCGTTTTACTCGAAGCAGGGTAGTGGGTTTTGACGCGGGAGTTGCTTCGAGTTCCTGAGTGTTTTACTCGAGGTTTGGGTAAGAGTTAATTACTGATAAGATTAATCAAAGGTGATTAATAATTGTGGTTTAATTAAGATTAATTAATAATATAATTAATTATTTGTGAAGGTAATTAATTAATGGAAGTAATTAAGGGAAGTTAATTACTGGATTATATTAATCAAAGGTGATTAATAATTATGGATTAATTAAGAATAATTACTTAATGTAATTAATAAAATAATTAAAGATGTAATTAAGGGTCATTAGTTTATAATTAATTAATGATGTAATTAAGAATTGATTAATTAAGATTAAATTAATCAAATGATAAGTGATTAATTGTAATTAATTAAGGATTAAAGTAATTGATTAAAATTAATAATTAATGAAGTAATTAAAGGTTAATTACTATATTTGGTTAAGAATAATTAATTTGTGAAATTAATTAAAGTTAATTACTTAAAATGTAATTAAAGAATGATTAATCAAGGTGATTAATTAAAGTGGATAATTAGAGGATGATTAATTAATTTATTTGTAATTAATTAATGATTGTATAAGTAAGATTTATAATGAAGTAATTAATTTAATTAATTTTAAATTAATTAAGAGATGAAGTAATTAATTTAATTCACTTTAAATTAATTTAAGATAGAGATAGTTAATTTAATTCATTTTAAATTAATTATATTGTGATTTAGTAAATCATTGCTTATGTATGAATGGATGATTAATGGTATTAAATGTTTGGACTGATTAATATCTCTAATATGATAAGTTGTGACGTTCTGTGCTATGAAATGCTTTGTTAACTGTGATAAATGTGGATTATCTATCTATGATGAAATGCTGTATTCTGAATTTTAAATTGAATTGTATTTACTTAAACAGCTTGGCTTAAAGAAAGACATTGAATTCGAAGAGACCGGGGTCGGGTATCAGCAATATCCGGAACCACTTCGATTTGTAATCTTTAATTCTTTATAGATGTGATTATGGAATCTAATAGGCTGGAATGAGATAAATTTAAGTAAACCGGACCATTTTAAACTAAGTAACGGTACTTAGTATTGTTTTGTGGAATAAATGTTGACTATAACTAGTTAAGAACTCGCACTAAGGTACGAGTTACCCTGGGTTGCAAGTAAGTGTATAACTTGGCATTTCAAATTATATGGGTTTACTCACGCTGGTTTCCAGCCTGACTTGGGTGTTACTTTGATGTAATGCTCGGGTCAGACCGAGTATTACAGATTTCAGGTAAGGACGTTCTGGAGTTTAGGAGGCGAGCTGGATGGCAGGAACGTATGGAGAATATTCCGCTGTGAGATATTATAGTTGTTAGAGACATGTTAATTCTAACTGTCTAGTATATTTGTGAATGTTGTAACTCCGATATATTAAAATGTAATTAACAAATACAGTTTTCTTTGTATAACTGATATTATTATTTGATATTGTATTTTGATCCGCTGCGAATGTGAGAATCTGTGTCTTGTTCTGTTCTTTCTTCTATCTCTTTTCTTTTTCTTCTAACTATTTGGAAATTTCGGGTTCGAAAAATCCGGGTCGTTACATAGAGAATAAATAAATTAACCATTATAGAAGAATTTGAAAGGTTTCTTATACCGATGGAGTTTTTCTTTGTTGTGGTATCAGTTGTATAAATCATAATCTTAAAGTTGTAAGATTTTGTTACTATCTTAACTTCTCCACTTAACACCATTGAGAAACAAATTATATAAATTAAGATAAATTATGGAATTTAAATATGCGAATCATATGTGCAAATTAAGAAGTACATGCAACAAATATATAAAATGTGGGCATTACAATAAATGTTAAAAGTTCAATTCTATTTCAATAACCATAGTTGCTTTTTGAGTATTGAAGTTTAACAAAAAAAATTGAAATGTTTATTATATCGATTATCATTCATGCATCCAATAACATGGCCGTTGGCAATGACTTTCCTAAAGCACACGTGTCAAATAAATTAATTTTTAACCATTTTACTTTTGCATGAAAAATTCAAGTTGTTAAACCCAGTCTATGTTCATACAATCCTAGCTTGAACTAATGTCACCGAAACTTTAATGCTGATTTATCAAGTAAAGAAGATGAATTGATAACATCAATTAGGTTCTAGTCCACCGGCTTGTGAGTTTCACGAATGCCAAGAAAATCATAAACATTTCTAAATTATGACGTTTGGTTTAGATGTAGCACAGTTGGAACCTTAGTGTATAATATATGACTGAAATAGAAATATAGTAGAAAATTAAAAAAAATTAGTGTTGACCATCCAAATATTGAAATCCAGTAGTTTGAGGACCTATGCAAAAAAATCGTATATATCTTCAGTATCTTAGAAAGATTCTTACAGTACAAATAAATTTCCTATTATTGAGCATTCTTACTTTTGGCATATTACTTCATATGTGAATAACTTTATTACATATACACAAATTGCTTTACAAAGTTACTTGTATACAATATTAAAAATATGACATTTTGTTCACATAAATCAACTTTGTGTGCTGCCACTCCATCTACTCGCTGCATCTTTTCAGCTGTGTGATAATTCCTTTTAGGGATATAACGCCTTACCCAAAGAGCTTCCCATTAAATAAGAACTTAACCTTTGGAGCACCACCGAGAAGTTGCAAAGTTGTAGCTCGTTTTGTAACATGAAATGAGAGCATAGTGAAGGGGTTGGCTTCCATTCGATGCCTGAGTATTTACAGATTCTATACCTCTATAATACCTCATGCAAAAGCTCAGTAGTTCCTGCTTGGTCAAAGGATAACCATCAGAGAATGTAACAAAGATAGTCCTCTCATTGAATATTATTTTGGAATGGTTATTGAGGCTCGCCTACTACAATGACAACATTAGGATTCTGAGGTATTGCTGGCATACCAAAACTAAGGAGAACAGTTCATAAACTATGTCTAACTATAAATTGTGTTTTTGACATATTTTCTATTAATAAAACTAATTCAATTTACATTCATACATAGTTTTGATGGTACATTTAAAATTACCTTTTATGTTTTGCATTTTTCTCGCCATTTAATTTTTAAAAACAATCAATAGACAAATAAAATCAAATTTTACTACAGTTGCAACCGTTGTTGTCTTAACTTTCAACGATCGGCATGTATCAATCCAGTGTAGTCAAATTTTCATTGCTTATTAAATACATCTGTTTGTAATAGGAATTTCAACCATAATCTTCTGCATTGACAGCAAAATTTGAATGTAGATTCTCAAATATCAAAAGTTGATTAAATAACTGCATAATTCTATTTGCATGAGAATAAAATCTACAGAAACGTTTAATTACTAACTTAACCGTACAAAAATGAGAACCAAACAAAAAGAATGAATTAATGACATGCATAGAGTAAAAGAAGCTTATATCTTAGTTGTCTGCAAGAACTTAATAGAAAATACTATTTCTTGGGTTCTATTTTTATTGTCAAAAGATAGTTATGATAGGTCATTTGGTAAACAGTTACCAAAGTGCATGTCATTTTAGTTAATCATTTTATAGTATGATGACAATTGAGCATTCATCATTTACCCATTTGTGGAAAACTTTGAATTTATTTTTTAAAATTGTATTACTCTATTACAGAATATACGGTCGTTCCAATGATTAAAAAAAACTTTTTAAAAATGACGTGAAAATTATAAGTAGTAATCTAAATGAAGGAAAATCAAAATTTATATTTAAAAGAAATCCAGTAGAGTGAAGGACAATTTTGAAGTATGAAAATTGGTCAAATTGATTACAAAATAAATTTTCATAACAAACATTTTCTGTTTAATTTCACTCAGAGAACTAAAGCAAAAGGTTATTATTATATTACTAACAAACATATAATAAAACCGCCATATGAAAATCAATGTATAAAGATGTGTACTGAGAAACTTGTATGAAACAATAATATCGAAATGGGAATAATCAAATTAAAGTAAATAAACATAATGACCTGTTGCCAACCATATAATGTAAGCTAATGATGATCTTTTCCTCCTCAAGTTTGAAGCTCCTTCTTCTAATGTTTGGTCTTAAGCAATTTACCAATCTCAACCGACAACTCTTTCCACATCTTGCAGTCCTAGAATACATATGTTCAGACATTTCAATTTTGTTATGTACCACAGAATTACCTATCACTCAAAATTTAATAATCATAATAATAAAACTAAAAGGAAAAAGAGTTTAGCATTAAGACTAACTTGTTAAAACAAAGTTAACTAATATGTTAAATTGAGTTAAAACGTTAATAAACATGTAATTAGTATCTATTTCCAAAAACAAAATTCAAAAAGATTTAAATAAGGGTTCCGTGTTTACAACATAGACATAAACATAACGTAGAAAACAAAATAAAAGAAAATTGTTAGCCAAAAGAATAATGCAAAATTGTGAAATCAGAGTCCATATTCATTGATAATGAATGTATGCATTTATCGCAGATAATTGATTGTCCTCTCCCTTTATAAAAAAGTTCATCCATGTAACAGTTTGACATTACAAAGAATATTTGTTTTAAAGTCAGTTATATCAGTTATGAAAAGCTCTGATACAGGGAATTTAACTCCTTTTCCATTCATCAGTTGAGTGCATTTTATTTACAGGAAGATAGAAAAAAAAAATTTATATCTGGAGTATACAATCTATCTCGAATATTTGTACAACCTTTAAATTTACCTTTATAATAAAAATTTACTAACTGGTATCTTTCTCCGGTATAATATGTAGGTATTTTAGTTTATTTTAATTTGTTAAATGATTATTGTGTTAATTTATATAGTCCACACAGTCTGTAACTCATTTATTGTATTTACTCTGAGAAGACTATTACGCAATGAATGATGTTGCAATATTGTACTCCATCGTTAGGCAAATTAATAATTCTGGAAAAATAATATCATCGTGGAAAATGATCAATCTAGGACGTTAAATGTTCCTAAAATGTAGTAAGTGCATAACTGACTAAAACATTGTTCTAATTTATATCCATTGGTGGAGAAAAATTGAAAACAAAACAGGTAATCTTGTGGTAGTCTGGTAGAGTACCAAATCTACCAATTGCAAAAATTAAAATATATCAGAAACATTAAAGAAACTAAGCAATTAGTTTTCACATTTTACTTAGCATATGTTAATGTTTAGATATGGAACATATATTAATAGCAAACCATGGACAACAGGAAGGAAAATATCGCTCGGTAGGACAAATAATTTCAGTCGGCATCACTTTAAAGTTCAAGCAAATCCAGTAAGCAGCTAAACAATGATTGTACTCAACCAAAATAAATTTCCCAAACTTTGAAACAAAACTCTAGTACAACGCAGAACATAATGAAACCTTAGTCAAAAATACATGAAGAGTAGTACCTACTTTTATCTTTCAATTCTGCACTTATCTAAACGAAGCACTTTGTCTATATTAAAAAAAATATGTTCAACTGTACCTTGATATTCTTTCCCTGCTGCCTCACTTGATTGTGCCTCATCAAGAAAAGTGGGCGAAGGCGACAAAATTCCTGCTTTTATCAAAATATGTTCAACCATCTCCGATGGCTGTGCACCAACGGATAGCCAGTACCTATATTTATTAATACAGGTAGTAAGAATAGTATCCTATGTGTGTGAATTAATATTTAACAGCAAAGGCATTATAATTTATTCATATGTTTGAAGAAAACAATTTAATTTTGATTGCTAAAGGGGTTTAAACATCTTGAAAAACTTTCATTACCTAAAATACACCAACTATGCTAGCATGCAAATTAATTTTGTATATTTGAGCTAGATTTCGACTATTTGCACATTTAGTGTTCGACATTAATTTAGATAACTGACATATTTCATGGCTTATTGCTGATTCACTCTGTCATACAATACTCAAGCTTAGTTGTTTCAATTATTCGCCCAAGTTTGAATCTGGAATTTGATAGTGAACTGGAATAGGCCACTAATAAATGCTTTGCAGGCAACATTTTATCCATGTGCCATATATTGATATATGGCTTATAAATTCTCGCCATTTCAACCATTATAACAAATACTTGTGTTTAAAAATCTGTTTGAACACTGTCAACATTCTCTTAATTCACTAAGAAAGTTCTGACTTACTGCTTAAAGCATTTGACCGAGCATATTAGAAGCAAAGGTGAAAATAACAAAATGAAATGAAACAATTTATAAACTAATGTTTTCAATCGTTCTAACTGATTATATAAAATAAAAATGCAAACCTGTGTAGTCGATATTTTGGTGAAAATCGATGATGCAAAGTATCATTTTCCTGGGCTAGCCGATTGGGTTGGGGAAGTTATTGCTTTTCAATTTCTTTTTTACTTTCTGGCAGGATCTTGATGGTAGCTGCAAATCTAAATGATTTTTTGAATGTAAAAATAGCAGTTTTAGCAATGAACGAAATACAAATTATAATAGTAAAAAATAGTACCTTAATTTGGTCATCATTCGCTTCTTTTGTAGATCTATCTGAATCACTGTATTGCATGCGAAAATAACATAAATGGAATTAGGGTTTCAAAATAACTGTAGCAACATGAAAAAGTTTAATTCCAGTCGAATTGTAGAAAATAGATACCGTGAGTTAGGATCTGTGGTGCGCCATCGTCTTCATCGCAGTTCTCTTGTCCATGGATCGTGTACTGAAACTGCTGAACGGGACGAAATTCCAATCAAATTTAGAAAATCGATACTGTAAGTGAGGATCCCTGTGCACCATCGTCTTCGTCTTCGTGCTCTTGTCCATGGATCGTGTACTGAAATCGTTGAACCTCTCAACTTGAGCAGCGTAAAGATTCGTCATTATTGTCAATGGGGAAGAGAAGGTAAAGCGGTTTCCAACCGAGAAGAAAGGAAAAAAAAGAAGAGGAAACGTGGGATGATCTATTGCTAAAACGTGGATGAGCTGGGGATAGAAATACCAAAGTACCCGTAAACCTGTATTTTGTTTTCAACTTGCGGTGGGGAAAATTTGGGCATTTCAAAAAAGGCTTCACTTTGACCGTTTGACTCAAGGTTTTGCTTTATAGTATAGATTATACTATATTCATTATTATATATATAATAGAGATCAAGCTTCCTCAGCAAGCCGTATGTATTTGAAAACAGTTTATGTGTTAAACAAAACAGCATATATAATAACATAAAAGTACAACAATATAAGAGTACAAAATATATAAATAAACGTATGTGTATATATATATATATATTTATGGAAGATATATATATATATAATAATGAATCATAAAAGTACAAAACATATATATAAACGGTAGGCACCATATCATTGCTATATATGAGACATATATACCTATATATTCCCAGTTCTAAGCCAATTATAAAATCACACTCATATCATCAATATACTCTCCTATACATCAGCAATAGCAACCAAGAATGCTAGAATATATATATATATATATATATATATTCACGTACCATATATATACTACTACATACGACAATTTAAATCATCAAAAAAAAGAAGGTGAAGTTTCGGCCTAAAACCTTTGATAGTTGGAACTAAAAAAAAAGGTTTAACATTATCAACAGAGAGTAACACGCCAGACAAAGAAACAAGAGGCATAAGGCTACATTCTTATATATACGCATGTATATAGATCCAGGAACAAAGTCTTGTTAGGTGGAAGTGGTGGCTATGCGACCGAGGTGAGGTAGTCGGTGGTCGAGCTACCTGACGCGGGGCGAAGGCTGCGGTTTTGGCCCGTAGGCTAGGTGGTGAACACGGTAGGAAAGTGGGGTGGAGCGGCGAGTGGATCCATGGGTGGTGGTCGTCAGGCGGCTTCGGGTGTGGGTTGGCTGTGGATTGCTGGCCGAGGGGTGGTGGTGGTGCGGCGGTTAATGGGCCGGGTGTTCGCTTCGTGCACACGAGGTAGGGAGATGAAAAGAAAAATATATATATATATGATGGGTTCTGATTTGAGAAGAGAAGAAAGAAAAATAGGCTACAGGGATAAGGAGAGGAAGAGAAGAACGTACCTCTTTGATAGTGAACAGAAGGCGGAAAGCAAAACAAATATATAAAAAAGGGAACGAATGGCAACGGTCATGAGCTACATTTCAGCTGTTGAAAGATTTAAAGCAATTAATTTTGTTGATTGGACTGCAAGTTTCAAATTTGAAACCCGAAAAAAAAAGTAAAGTCACAATTTATGGTACCGTTACAACGAACAGCTTACTGCTTCCGTCGCGTACCGAATCTCAAAATACAGAAATGAATATACTATGGTGATCAGCACGACGAGACGAATAGAATAACACACAGATATCACTGATACGATCAAATTATAAAAACTCGAACTTCCGCTACTAAAAATGCTGCTAAAACGCAGAAAATAAGGTAAATGGAGCTATAGAATTCCAACTTTGATGAAACAAAATATGACGTCTCACTCGAAAGATGATTTACAAATTTTTTATAAAGAAAATATTCAGGTTTGAAAAACATTCTATTATCATCTAATTTTAACTAATTTAAATCTTAAATAAAATTACACAATAGAATTAACTTTCATATTTATCAATGAAAATTTACCATTTGCTATGTTTAAATAGACGCGTACCAAATATCAAATTTTCATTTTCAAATTCAATTATTTAAAATTTCACAAAAATTCAGTTAATTACGTTATTAAAACCATTAAAATTTTACGGGTCGTTACACTCTCCCCCACTCAAAACTATTCGTCCCCGAAAAGGAAGGAGGTAGGAGAATAGAAGCAACCATAAAGAAAATAGATTGGAATACAAAACACAACAATAAATTTAAAACCATATAAATTTTATTTATTTTAAAATTGGTTGATATTCAATTTAGTTGATTCCAATTCATTTTATTCAATCAATCAAATATATTGTGTTCACATTTGATTGATTTCACTTCCATATATTTTATTCAATTGATTTGTTTCCCATTTATTAGCATTTATTACAAAACTTTTCCAACAAAATTTGTTTTATTTTACTCATTTATTAAATCTATTTGATCAATCATAGTTAATTCCACCTCAACATTCAATTTCAACTATTCAAAAAAAATTAAATAAATTAATATTCAACAATTTGGTTTAATCCATTTTATTCAACTAATAAATAGTCATTCAAATTAAAATTGATTTTCTTTCACTTTATCAACATTTCTTTCAAACAAATTCATTTTTATATTAACTCATTTATTTTATCCATTTATCTTCAGCTGAGTTGATTCCACTAAAATTCAAGTTCACTATTCTAAAGTTCATATTTATCTACTAAAATAGTATTTTTCTTTTATTTATTTCACTTAACATATTTTGCAACATATATTAGATATATACAATTTATAACCATATATTATTCGACAAATAAAATTTCCTTTTTATTATCCAATTTATTATCTATGAATTTCCTTAACAAAATATCATTTTTGATATCCTACCACTTATATCATAGTGTATATTATCCAATTACATTCTAATTACATTTAAACTTTCTAGGTAAGTTATATTAATGTTCCTGAGTGTAATTAAACATTATACAATTTTCCTTTTTATTCACAACATTTATATTAAGCCGGATTTTAGTTTTGAACAATTTATCACTTAAGTTTTCTCTTGCATAACCTTTTTATTCACCCTAAGATTTTAACTTTTGATTATTTTAGGTAAGTTATATACATTAGAATGCAATTTAGTGCTATACAACTAAGTTTCATTCAAATTCAACTATTTCAAGTTGTTTAAATTTCACTTCTTATTTTAAACAATCCCATTATTCAAAATTTTACTTTTTAAAATTTGAAAACCCTTACCCAACATAGAATTTAAGAGTTCAATTTTCGGTTTTACTTTAAACAAATTTGAAATAAATATATATTTTATACATCAATCATACTCAAGAAAATTAAATCAAATTCCTTTTTCAAAACAAAAGTGTAGCATAGCTACTAAGTGGCCTCTCCACTTTAAGACTTGAAAATGAATGTCGATGATGCTGCAGTCATCACCGAAATTATTTTCCAGCGACAAATAGGAGAGTATAGACTTAATTCCTTTAAAATTATTCTTTTGAAAACAATTTATACTTGAAAATACTTTCAAATAATATATTCTTTCAAATCATGAAAACCAAATTTTGTAAAGCACCAGAAATTAAATTCTTAAATCCTTGATTTAAATGTATTTCATTTTCAAATCAAATATACCCTGTAAAAAAAAGTTTCAACACCTTATAACTTATAACAATAGGAAATGATTTAGTAGTGTCGACAAAATAATAAATGATAATCTAGTATTATCATTCCTAACAACCAATTTTATTAACTATCCAATTTTAGAAAATTTTATTTATATATATATAATATAATCATACACAAAATTATTTCCTTTACACAATTCGAAAACAATATTATGTCAGTTTGCTATGTTCAAGTGTTTTGGAATTCTTATCGATAGCGTTAGCTTGACGAATCGATCAAGACCCAAAATTCAAACTTAACAACTCAAACAATACAATATAAAACATTTTTTAATAATACAAATACACTCCCTCACTCGATGGTTCCAGAATAAATTCTATAACAAGGATAGAGATTCAAATTAGAGGAACTCTAATTAAAGAGAATTCTAATTAAGATAGGCTCGAAACAAAGATTAAATTACAAAATATAAAGATGGATATACTGATATTAATCACGGGCGACCTTAACCGGATCAACCGTGACTTCAAGAATAAGATCGATGTAGATCTGAGGCAAATCGACATCTGATCACATGAGATAGAATTCGAGCATAGCAAGAGATAACAACATCTAAACCGAGAAATCTTCGATAAATCAATGTTGGTTGTAAAGGAGTTCCACCCCTTCGCAAATCATTCCAAGATTGGCGGAACTGCCGATTCATTATAAAGATCACCCAAAGTGGAGTTATGGGATACTCCAGAATCAAGATGAATATGAATAGGAAGAGACGAGAATGGATTTCAGAACGAATGGGAGAGTTCCAAAATTCAAAGGAAAACCCGAGTCAAAGAGAAAGGAATTCAGGCTCGAATGAAGGCGATTCTGCAATTAAATTTACTTTATAAGTTGAGTTTGCCTAAAGCCAGAGCTCTGATACCAACTATAACGACCAGCTATTTCGTGCCATTCGCTTCCGCACATGTCGGACTTGAATTTCTCAAAATATCAGATTGCTAATTTTTGTTTGGCAAAACTTAGCATATACAGTAAATAAATAAATCACAGAATCACAGACACAGAGTATTACAACAATAAGCAGCGGAATAGATAAATAGTAGTCCATGAAGCTACTATATAAACGTGAGAGTTTGAAATAAAATACAACAGAAATATCAAATACAATGAAGTCTCAAATACAAACAGATGACTTCTCTGAACAAATCAACTGGAAAATCTGAATAGATAAGACAGATCTTCAAGCAAAGCTCCAAACTCCAAAGGTGAGTCTCAAAGGCTGTGACACTCAGTCTGACCCGAGCGTAAAGCAAAACACAAAACAATCAAGTCGGGATTAACATTCTTATATCAATAAATCCAACACAAGTGAAATATCAACTAAATTACAAGTAACTCAAAGGATGTTTGGGATAACCATCCTCTAAGGATCCATGGAACTATCTACTATGTAGTCATATACGCTATTATAATATGTCTATAGTAAGATAAACTATTAAAATAGCGTTAAGGCGTTACCCATATCCCCCTTAACACATTTTTATAATGCCGTAGTCTATACAGATACTGTAAACTCCACCCGCAGGTGGGTTATCAGGGAGCACTCCATAAGTACGATACAAAACAAACTCGAAGAAGGCCCAATAGGGCATGCGACACGACACTCGAGGCAATGCCAGGGTAGATATACCGTTTGCGTATCTGGACTGGTGGTAACGCATAGCAGCTACTATCACCCCCTCGTGACACACTCCCAAATCAAAGGGTGCACCCAATCAAATCACAAAGCAATAGAATGGTACCAAAGAAATGTGTCCGATAGGAGAAATGACCTCACTTGGCCCGGCGTGGCTCCTGTTTTAGCCGCATCAAGCTGACTCACGGGAGTCAGGGCTACGTAAATACCATATAGAATCGTCACCAAACCATCCTACTTCATTTTGGAATCTCCACCACGTACACGGTTGTTAAAGTGGTTTTCGAGATTGGCAAAGAGTATGACAATATCCGATCCCGGTCTCTTTAACAACCAAACATTATGATAACACCGTGGTCATTTCATTTCAAACAGTTCATGCTTCATATCAAAATAGCATATCATTTCAAACTATATCAGTTTGGTATCATTATATACTTTAAATCATATTCATTTCCAGAATCATAACACTTTCAAATTTATAACACTTTCGAAATCATAACACTTTGAAATCATAACAATTTTGAAATCATAAAATGAATAGTTTATATAATAAATAGTTTCCTCTAATTTCACAAATCGATTTAAATATCTTACATTCCAAAATTCAATTTAAATCAATTCCAGTTTACCTATTTCAATTTAAAGTTCAAAGATTCAAGTTTAAATATTCAACATTTACAATTTAAATTTCAATTACATTTCATCATTTAACTTTAATTTTATTCAAATTGGAAAATATTCACTTAATCATTTTTAAAACAATTTATTTAAATCCAAATTTATATACCTAAATCAATATTAAACACTCAATCTCAATTTTGTTAAAAGTTGAGAATATTCATTTAATCACTTTTTATCAAATCAAGTTATAAACCAATTATAATCATTATAAACCAAGTTATAATCATATCTTTTCAAAATCTCAAACCCAATAAGTTTAAATCAATTCTTTCTAAATTTCAATTATTAACCAATTTAAATTCCAAGTCAACATTAATTTATCTTTCCAACCTTTATTATTAAAGTTATAAATCTATTTTAAAGTATTAATATAGATTTTAAATAAATATTTTAAAACATATTATATACTAATTAAATTAAATTTTATTGAATTAAATCTTATTATATTTATTTATTTTATATTAAAACTTATTCATATATATATATATATATATTAAAATGGTAAAATTATAAGTAAGATCTTAAAATTTTTATTTTCAAAACTAACTTATAAATTTAAAATTTCCAAACAAATAAATTTATAAATCTAAAATTTTAAACCTTTACAAAAATAACATTAATTTATATAAAATATTCAAAATCAATATTTATTAAAACCATATATTTCCTTTTCAAAACCTTGAAGAAAAAAATCATTTTCAAAGTATATATATAGACCAACGGTGTCTGTATATAATTTTCTATCATATGGTCATGTGATACGGATGTTTATCATTTCAATCGGCAATTTTAAATATCTACGGGTATATATCATTTCAACCCACAATCCCAAATTCAAAGTCAATGAAAATCGCTTGGGTTTATCATTTCAACCCATAACGATTCCCTCCTATTCTACAAAATCATTCGGGTATGTATCATTTCAACCCATAGGGAACATGGAACTTGCAGAGTGAGAACAGTTATGATAATAATATAACATAATAACAACATGCATATATCATTAGTGATAAATAAAATATAAACAACAGGATATGGTGTCATATCTCATAGGTGAACAGATACAGATAATAGCATAACATATATAGCAATTATGAAATTAACAGTTCAATTTTTGCAGCATATTTCAATTGTCGCGTTTCAATTGAAATCAAATTTAATAAATATAAGGATGTTAATCATGAGTGATTGCTCACCTTTTCAGGCTAGAGAGATTCGAAAATGAATGAGTTACGAATCCAAGCACGAATTCCAAAGAAAGCAAAATTGGCACGAATGAGTCACAACAATCAATTAGCTGCGACAGAAAAGGAAAGTAGATTTTTAGCACGATAGATTCAATGGAAACAATCAAATATAAGTGTATATATATATATTAACCGAGAAAGACTACAATATAATAAGAATAATAAAGGTAAAATACGCATAGTATGTCATTGTTAAATATATATATGAGGCCTATGTGTACCTGGTTCTACAGCACTTGCAAAAACCTTTTACATTAAATAAAGAATATATACACTGTTACCTCCTAAACAGCAGCAAATCGAGGTGGGCTTCGTATATATGAATAAAATTTGACAAAACCCAAACTAAAATAGATATATAAAACACGTCTATATGTACTATCATTATATATACCTACAAGTATATAGCCTCATTAAAACAAAACTTTAATAACACAAATATGACTCACTTTCGGACCCTCATATACATATACATTAAAATCCATACATAATATCTGTAAACAGAATACGCAAATAACTATACAATATATATAACAGGTCAAGCGAGCCTAGGTAAAACAAAAGTAAGGTGACAGGATAACTATATATATACATTATACTGTATTCATTATTATATATATAATAGAGATCACGCTTCCTCAGCAAGCCGTATGTATTTGAAAACAGTATATGTGTTAAACAAAACAGCATATATAATAACATAAAAGTATAACAATATAAGAGTACAAAATATATAAATAAACGTGTATATATATATATATTTATGGAAGATATATATAATAATGAATCATAAAAGTACAAAACATATAAATAAACGGTAGGCACCGTATCACTGCTATATATGAGACATATATACCTATATATTCCCAGTTCTAAGGCAATTATAAAATCACACTCATATCATCAATATACTCTCCTATACAGCATCAATAGCAACCGAGAATGCTAGAATATATATATATATATATATATATATATATATATATATATATATATATATATTTACGTACCATATTGATACTACTACATACGACAATTTAAATCATCAAAAAAAAGAAGGGAAAGTTTCGGCCTAAAACCTTTGATAGCTGGAACTAAAACAAAAACAAAAAAAGGTTTAGCATTATCAACAGAGAGTAACATGCCAGACAAAGAAACAAGAGGCATAAGGCTTCATTCTTATATATACACATGTATATAGATCCAGGAACGAAGTCTTGTCAGGTGGAAGTGGTGGCTATGCAGCCGAGGCAAGGTAGTCGGTGGTCGAGCTACCTAACGCGGGGCGAAGGCTGCAGTTTTGGCCCATAGGCTAGGTGGTGAACACGGTGGCAAAGTGGGGTGGAGCGGCGAGTGGATCCATGGGTGGTGGCGGTCAGGCGGCTTCGGTTGTGGGTTGGCTGTGGATTGCTGGTCGAGGGGTGGTGGTGGTGCGGCGGTTGATGGGCCGGGTGTTCGCTTCGTTCACACACGAGGTAGGGAGAAGAAAAGGAAAAAAATATAGGATGGGTTCTGATTTGAGAAGAGAAGATAGAAAAATAGGGTACAGGGATAAGGAGAGGAAGAGAAGAACGTACCTCTTTGATAGTGAACAGAAGGCAGAAAGTAAAACAAATATATAAAAAGGGGAATGAATGGCAACGATCATGAGCTACATTTCAGCTGCTGAAAGATTTAAAGCAATTTATTTTGTTGATTGGACTGCAAGTTTCAAATTTGAAACCCAAAAAAAAAGTAAAGTCACAATTTATGGTACCGTTACAACGAACAGCTTACTGCTTCCGTCGCGTACCGGATCTCAAAATACAGAAATGAATTTACCATGGTGATCAACACGACAAGACGAATAGAATGACACACAGATATCACTAATACGATCAAATTATAAAAATCGAACTTCCGCTACTAAAAATGCTGCTAAACGCAGAAAATAAGGTAAACGGAGCTATAGAAGTCCAAATTTGACGAAACAAAATATGACGTCTCACTCAGAAGATGATTTACAAATTTTTTATAAAGAAAATATTCAGGTTTGAAAAACATTCTATTATCATCTAATTTGAACTAATTTAAATCTTAAATAAAATTACACAATATAATTAACTTTCATATTTATCAATGAAAATTTACCATTTGCTATGTTTAAATAGACGCATACCAAATATCAAATTTTCATTTCCAAATTCAATTATTTAAAATTTCACAAAAATTCAGTTACGCTTGACCAACGTTATCGATAGGGATTCCTGAACACTAGGACGAGGCATTTTGATGTAGGATTGATTTCACCCTAGAGTGGGGTGAATAGAGTGATAATAATAATAAAAATTAATGCAGAAATAAAAATAATAATTGCAGCACAGATAAAAGCAGAATAATAAAAGCAGAAAAAGAACAATACAGATTTAACCAGCTTCAGCAAAACGCTGCCTACGTGCTGCCCCCAAGGTTTCTACTAGAAATTAAGTAGTCAGACGCTTACACACGTAAACTTGCGACACCCGCTAATAACTAACCTAACTCTATGCTCAAAATCCTACCACAACTTAGCCATTGAGTTACGAATTCTCGAACTACACCACCGTAGTTCGTAACCTAGTCACACGAGTAGAAAGTTACATGGTTTAAAAGAAAATTACAAAATAAAAAAAACTCAAACAATTATTAAACAAAACCCTATATGATATTTGAAGCCCAATAAAAAGTAATCAAAGCGATCCATAAAAACTAAAAGACATGTTTCCCTTTTTATTTTTCTCGTTTAAAACTTCGGCCGACTTCGTCTATCATTCTTCAAGCAATTAGGGTTTCATGTTGAAGCCACTGCCTTGATGTTGTGATCGATTGAAGTATGCTTCTGGTTGCTTCGTCAATCGATTTGCTTGAGTTGCTCTCGGTAGCTTCAATTTGATTCTAGTTCGAATGACATGGAATTGGTATGTCATTTACGCTTTTGTTTTACTTATTGATTTACTTGAACTCGAATGCTTTTTACTGCCGATGATGTAACTGGGTTTATAGGGATTAAAGTCCTGAAATTACGTTTGTATAATTCTATTTGAATTCTTCAAATTGCTGTTCTCGGCCATGGATTTTTGATTAAATGCTAGTGATTACTCTGACTTGTTCATTATTGACTTGCTTTGCGTTCATTTCTTTGTGTGCTTCTATGATTTCGATATTTTGAATTTTTGTAATAATATGTTCCATTAATTTCTCCTGGCAGTATTCGAAAAAAACTATTCATGGCTGAAATTTCACTCCCTTGACTTGCGAGTTCATGTTACCTTGCTCTGTACCTTGATGACCCACGGCTTCTGATTATTTCTTTTCGAACCATGTTGCATATGTATATACTTGTGTTATCACCATATATGTACATACATATGTATGTGTGCATATATGTGTTGTTGCAGTCCTTGTGTTTGCCTTTGAATCATGTGGAGTCTTCATGTTGCATTGTTGAACTGATTGCAATGTTGAAACTGAGTTTGTTGCATTACTGTTACTTGATCAGTTGTCTAGTTGCATCATTGATGGTGGTCTGAAACCTTTTGCAGTTTGAGTCTTGTATATGCCATTGCTTTTTGTGTTCTCATATGGTCTTCATGTGTGCATTGTTCTAGGTTGATTAGTTGGCCTTCGCTATTGCAATTGAGTCTGAAACCATTGAAGTCTTTTCCAATCACTGTTGTCTTGGTTTGTTTCTAAATCGATTGATCTGGTTCTTACTGGCAACATTTTGAGTTCAGGTTTTTGAGTCTGGTTCAATTATGAGCCTTCATGTGTGAGCATTTACCACTTTGAGTCAGTTGCTTTTCATCCATTCAATTCACCACTACGGGTCTTGCCCCTAGTTCTCGTTCGCACTACTACTGTTAATAACTCTACACATATAAACATGTATATACATACATATATGTATGTATATATGTGTATAATTGTTCTGCTTATCCACTTGGTTTCACGTGAACTTGTTGTTGTGTTCATGTTGGTCTATGCTGCATATATATATTGTTTTTTGTGATTATGTTGCAACTGTTATTTGTATTGCACCTGAATATTTGCACTTGATTTGAATCCGGCCTCTGCTTGGGTTAGACCTTGTGCTCACATATCCCTGCAATTTTATCAAGTGTATATCGGTGTGCACGGCCTTATGGCATGTACAATTATACACTGTGCATGTCACAAGTTGTTCGTGTATGATGGATTCAAACGAAAATGATGACTAACAACCCAAATAACTGAGGCAAATAACATTTTCAAAACACACACTTCATCGTACACTGCAAAAATATTTCTTTTTCAATTTTACCGTGTTGGTGTTTATTTTGCAGATAGCTCAGATGTAGGATACAAGCTGAAATAGAGTTGAAGATCAAATACGAGTGATGAGTGAATGTAGTGAGGTGAAAATGTATGTAAAAATTGTATAGTGAAAATTGTGTTGTAATTTGAAATTGTATTGTAATTGAAAATGTAAAAATGTATAGTGAGAGTTAAATTTGTACTATTCGAATTGTAATAAAATATTTATTTGAATAAAATGTTTGTTTAATTTTGAATTCTGAGTTATTTATTTTATTCAACAAATATTTAATTAATTATGTGAAAATAAAATTGTACAACAACAAATACATTTAAACGAATATATATATATATATATATATATATATATATGTTTATTATCATCAAACAAAAAATTATATACTAGCATATTCTACAATCTTCCCCTTTTGATGATAACAAACATATATTAAGATTTTGAATTTATTATATGTATTTGGTCATTGATGAATTCTATTTGCTCCCTATATTTAAATGCCCCCCCTACAACCAAGCTCCCCCTTAACATATGCATGAAAATATGCAAATTAACCTAGATGGGAATATGCAAAAAAAACATGACTTGACTTATTTGCCAAAATCTTAACTTCTCTCTCCCCCTTTTGTTATCAGCAAAAGAGTAATAGCATTAGAAAATAGAGATAAAGTGGTAGATATTAATACAACATTAATACCCAATCAAGTATAAATCTTAAATTTCAATAAAAAAATCAAACAAAAATCATAAATACTCTGTTAGGCGCATATTCCACTTTGGAGTAATATGGGTGATGTAGGCATATAAAACCATATAATTATATCTATTTATGGTATATTTATGATAGGAATTTGAATATTTACTAACCATGCATAACTGTTAGGACTTTTAAATGAGATTAGTAGTATTCCCAATTTTTATTAAAAAATGAATTTCAAGCATCTTCTAACCACGCATAACCGTGAGGACTTTTAAATGGGATTAGAATCAACTTGCCTATTTAATAATCCATTTTGATATGTATTCCATACATGCATAACCATGAGGACTTTTAAATGAGCATGGAAGCACATAATCAAATATTCCAAGTAATTCACCCATGCATAACCATGAGGACTTTTAAATGAGAGTAAATACTTTGGATATTTTTATTCCTAATTAATTCTAAAAAATGAATAATTTCCCATTTAAAATACCACATTTTGACATACTATATTGGATTTTGATGAGTGATGGTCGTTAGAAATATGTTAGAAATAGAGATGGTTATGGAATTTTTACCAACAAAAGTTATTATAAATCTTGTTTAAATTTTTAAAGAAATTTACTAAATATACTGTCTCAAGTCATAATGTATGATTAATATAAACACTCATCACATTTTTTCAGTCACTATTTTCCTTTTCGATAATCTATAGGGAGTCAGATTAGTTAATGTATTCATTTAAGATCAAATCCAAAAATAAATATAAAATAACATTTCTAAAATGTCTAATCTGAAACGAAGTCAACAAAAACTATTTTCTGGAAGGGGTTTTATGAAAAAATGTCTGCCAGTTGAGAACCGGTTGAAATGAAATTTATGCAGATATTTTCTTTGAAAATATGATCTCTAATGAAATGATGTCTAACATCTATATGTTTTGTCCGTGAGTGATGTACAGGATTATTTGTGAGATCAATTGAACTTTTGCTATCACACATTAGTAGGACTCGTTTAAAATTTAGACCATAGTCTTGCAAAGTTTGTATCATCCATAAAATTTGAGCAGAGCAACCACTTAGAGCAATATACTCTGCCTCAGTGGTAGATAATGCAATACAATTTTGCTTTCGACTTGCCCATGCAACTAATGAATGTCCCAACATAAAACACGTTCCACTAGTAATTTTTCTATCAGCTAGACTACCAGCAGAATCTGCATCTGAATACCCCTTTAAATCACAGTTATCATAAATTGGATATCATAGACCAAACCGTGAAGTGTGCAACAAACACCTTCTAATCCTTTTACAGCTTTTAAAATGTGACTCCTTAAGGATTTGATTGAAAATGTGCACAAAAACAACTAGTGAATATAGTGTCAGATCTAGAAGCAGTAAGATAAACAAATATATCCACGTGTATCTAGAGTAATCAACAACTAATATAAAACAACATCTCTTACCACCTAAACTTGCATTATCGTTAGTCCAAACAAATCTATATGAACTAGTTCATGGACTCTAGAGGTGCTTTGGCATAAAAAGATAATTGGTCAACAATTTTGCATAAATCAGAATCAAAATCAACATTCATTTCTTTATCGCATAACTGGCTGATTTAAATCAGATTAAGGTGCAGATTTTCAACATATAATATATCGTTCAAGATAAATGTACCGTTACCTATTTTACCTTTACCGATAATTTTTCGTTGTTGTCCATTGGGATTCTGCCACCATTGTGCTAGGCTAAGAAACTTTGATTTGTCGCCCGTCATGTGCCTAGAACAGCCAGAATCCAGGTATCACTCTTGTTGTTCCTTAGCCTGCCACCAAACCAACACAAGGAAAGATTTTTGTGACTTATTTGTTTTTATAGGACCATGATTGTTAGTCACAAATGATTTTGAAAAATATGTTTGTGTAGACCCAAGACAATCTATATTTGTTCCTTTTGGCACCCAGATTTGTTTGACTTTAAGCTTTTTATACTCATGCATTTTGGAACCCAAATTGGTATGGTTTTCACGTGTTTGGGTCTATACGAGCAATTATTGTGATTGTGTCCAATTTTCCCACAAATTGTGCACTTGGAATTGTCTTGATTAATATTTCTTCTAACACATTTAGATTGAGTATATCCAAGTCCTTGTCTAATAGGATTAACAGTTTGTTTCCCTAATAACATATTTAGTGATTTTTCTCCTTTGGAGAATTTCTCTAAAGTTGTAGACAATTGTTGGACTTGTGTTTTGAGAGATTCATTTTCATTCAATAATAAAGTGCAATTCTTAATATAATTTTCTCTCCTAGTGTTTTCACTTTCTTTCAAAATCAGAATTTCATTTTCAAGCGATTTAATTTTAATTTTTGATTTTTTATAATTTCCTCTTCAAATGATGGACACTTATCACACTTAGGGCTCTTGTTTCGATAGTTTTTAACCAATTGATCAAGATGTTTATTTAGTTCTATCAAACTATCTTTTTGTGATTCAAGTTTAGCGTACTTCTCCCTAAGTCATTCAAAACAGCCATTTACTTCGTGAAAATATATAAGTAATTATGAGTGAGTCAGTTTTGATAACTCGCTTAGCTCGTCATCATCGCTATCAGTTGTATCACCTCGAAGACACAGATCTGCTTTTTCACTCTCACTGCTAGTGCTTTTATTATCATCATCACTTTTATTCCATGTGGCTGCAAAACTTCTCCTTTTCGATTTCTTTTCTTGGCCGAGTCGGTTCTGAGGATAATTGAGTTTGATGTGACCAGGTTTATTGCACTTGTGAAAAATGATCTCTTGCTCTTCTGAGTTGTCTAGTACTTTGACTATTCTGCTTTTCAATTATTGATTTAGAGTTGGATTTCCATACTTGTGATTCCACCTTTTGAATTTCTTTATTATCAATGCTAGTTCTGCTGCACTATTATCATCGTCATCATCATCTTCACTTTCAGTTGTTCCTTTGAGAGCTATTGATTTCTTTCGAGTATCACCTCCTTCACGTTCTTCCTTGAATTTCATTTCTAGCTCATAAGTGATGAAATTTCCAATGAGTTCTTCAACTTTAACTTGTTTCAAATCCTTTAATTCTTGAATGGCAGTAACTTTCGCTTCAAAATTTCGTGGAAGGACTCTGAGGATTTTTCGAACTATTTCCAATTATGTGTATGGTTTTCCGAGAGCTTTTGATTTATATACGAGATTAGAAAGTCTTCCATACATCTCTTTGACATTTTCATCCTTGGCCATTGTAAAGTTCTCGTATTCGCTACTAAGCATGGCAAGGCGAGATTCTTTGACTTGGGATGTTCCTCTTGAGTCACTTCAAGTGTGTGCCAAATTTCCTGCGCAGTTAGACAATGTGAGACACGATTAAATTCAATTTGATCTAATGAACAAAAAATAGAATTCATAGCTTTAGCGTTAGCATACTGCAGTTTATTTTCAAGATATATCCTTTGACCTATCAGTTTTTCAATTTCTTGATTATCTGCCACTATAGTTGGTGTCCTATACCCTGTCTCAACAATATTCCATGCATCTATGGTTTTCAGAAAAAATTTCATTCTATTTTTCCAAGAAGCATATTCACCATTGAACATGGGTGGTCCAACTATGGACTGACCCTCAGCAAAAGCATTATTAAAAGAAGCCATTTAAAAAAATCAAATTTTTTTAAAACAAAAATTGGTTTTTGTTCCTAGCTCTGATACCACTTGTAGGATCGATTCCATCCTAGAGGGGGGTGAATAGGGTGATACTAATAATAATAAAAATTAATACGGAAATAAATATAATAATTGCAGCACAGATAAAAGCAGAAATAGAACAATACAGATTTACACAGCTTCGGCAAAACCTTACCTACGTGCTGCCCCCAAGGTTTCTACTAAAAATTAAGTAGTCAGACGCTTACACACGTAAACTTGCGACAACCGCTAATGACTAACCTAAGTCTACGCTCAAAACCCTACCACAACTCAGCCACTGAGTTGCGAACTCTCAAACTACACCACCGTAGTTCATAACCTAGTCACACGACTAGAAAGTTACATGGTTTAAAAGAAAATTACAAAATAAAACAAAACTAAAATAATAATTAAACAAAACCCTATATGATATTTGAAGCCCAATAAAAAGTAATCAAAGCCGGCCCATAAAAACTAAAAGACACGTTTCCCTTTTTATTTTTCTCGTGTAAAACTTCAACCGACTTCGTTTATCATTCTTCAAGCAATTAGGGTTTCGTGTTGAAGCCGCCGCCTTGACGTTGTGATTGATTGAAGTATGCTTCTGCTTATGGTTGCTTCATCAATCGATTTGCTTGAGTTGCTCTCGTACCTTCAATTTGATTCGAGTTCGAATGACATGAAATTGGTATGTGATTTACGCTTTTGATTTACTTTTTGATTTGCTTGAACTCGAATGCCTTTTACTGCCGATGATGTAACTGGGTTTTATAGGGATTAAAGCCCTGAAATTACGTTCGTATAATTCTATTTGAATTCTTCAAATTGCTATTCCTGACCATGGATTTTTGATTGAATGCTGGTGATTACTCTGACTTTTTCATTATTGACTTGCTTTGCATTCTTTTCTTTCTGTGCTCCTATGATTTCAGTATTTTGAATTTTTGTGATAATATGTTCCATTATTTTCTCCTGGCAGTATTCGAAAAAACTATTCACTGCTAAAATTTCACTCCCTTGACTTGCGAGTTCATGTTACCTTGCTATGTACCTTGATGACCCACGGCTTCTGATTATTTCTTTTTGAACCATGTTGAATATGTATATACTTGTGTTATCACCATATATGTACATACATATGTATGTGTGCATATATGTGTTGTTGCAGTCCTTGTGTTTGCCTTTGAATTATGTAGAGTCTTCATGTTGCATTGTTGAACTGATTGCAATGTTGTGAGCTTGTTGCATTACTGTTACTTGATCACTTGTCTAGTTGCATCATTGATGGTGGTCTGAAACTTTTTGCAATCTGAGTCTTGTATATGCCATTGCTTTTTGTGTTCTCATGTGGTCTTCATGTGTGCATTGTTCTGGGTTGACCAGTCGGCTTTCTCTGTTGCAATTGAGTCTGAAACCATTGAAGTCTTTTCCAATCACTGTTGTCTTGGTTTGTTTCTGAACCGATTTATCTGGTTCTTACTGGCAACATTGTGAGTTCATGTTTTTGAGTCTAGTTCAATTATGAGCCTTCATGTGTGAGCATTTACCACTTTGAGTCAGTTGCTTTTCATCCATTCAGTTCACCACTACTGGTCTTTTCCCTAGTTCTCGTTCGCACTACTACTGTTAATAACTCTGCACATATAAACATGTATATACATACATATATGTATGTATATATGTGTATAATTATTCTGCCTATCCACTTGGTTTCACGTGAACTTGTTGCTATGTTCATGTTGGTCTAGGCTGCATATATATATTGTTCTTTGTGATTATGTTGTAACTGTTATTTGTATTGCACCTGAATATTTGCACTTGAGTTGAATCCAGTCACTGCTTGGGTTTGACCTTGTTCTCACCTGTCCCTGCAATTTTATCAAGTGTATATCGGTGTGCACGACCTTGTGGCATGTATAGTGATACAATGTGCATGTCATAAGTTGTTCGTGTATGATGGATTCAAACGAAAATGATGACGAACAATCCAAATAACTTAGGCAAATAACATTTTCAAAACACACACTTCATTGTACACTGCAAAAATATTTCTTTTTCAATTTTACTGCGTCGATGTTTATTGTGCATATAGCTCAGATGCGGGATACAAGCTGGAATAGAGTTGAAGATCAAATACGAGTGATGAGTGAATGTAGTGAGGTGAAAATGTATGTAAAAATTGTATAGTGAAAATTATGTTGTAATTTAAAACTGTATTGTAATTGAAAATGTATAAATGTATAGTGAGAGCTTAAATTTGTATTATTCGAATTGTAATAAAATATTTGTTTGAATAAAATATTTGTTTAATTTTGAATTCTGAGTTATTTATTTTATTAATCAAATATTTAATTAATTGTGGAAAATAAAATAGTCAACAACAAATACATTTAAACGAATATATATATGTTTATTATCATCAAACAAAAAATCATATACTAGCATATTCTACATTTGACACAATGATTTTGAAAATGAGCACAATGTTTTGAAAAAAAATTCTAATATTTGATAACCTTAAATATTCAAATGTTAACATGTGACTATAGCAAATAATTATCAATCATGGTTACCATGTCACTACGACACGCAACATTACAAACTAACATGCATAGTTGCATCAAATTATACGAGTGAGTGTTAATATTGGTAGAATGTATATCTTTCTAAAACAGACGTAGTTGTCTTCTTCTTTTCGTCTGTGGAACATAAAATGACAAGTTTGAAGTGGGGATTTCATTTGCAAATCTGGCTTAGATTAAGACTTTAAGTTAATGCAAGTAACCGCCTTTTTCAAATTTGTATGAATAGGGTTCGATTACATTGCCTGTCATGAACATGTTTTTGTTATAGGTGTTATTTGCACTGTATGGAAGCATTTTCAGATATATATAATTTGATTGTATGATTTAAATATGAATAATTGATCGGTTTGGTTTCCATAACTAAAAAGATACTTGCCTTACTTAACAGTCCTCTTACATAAACAAATAGAATTAGGCTTTACAGTACATACATTACAGCACAAAAATAATTTTAGACGTTAAAAGTCGTCATAAAGGTTTTGCTAAACTTGAAACAAGTATTTCCCTATTTCGGTGTCACAATTGCGCTATGAATCTCAAATATTTAATGGATGAATTCTAGTCGTACCATTAACCTTAGCAACACATCAATTTGGTTGGGTATTCAATGGTCCAGTTTGATGCAGTAGCATGGAAGATTCATGTTTTGTATATTGTAATTAAGAATCCAATGGATCTCAGTACTATAAAGAGTGAGTTGAGTATGGTCGCTTATTCAAGTCCTTAAGGTTTTATATTATTGCAGACGCAAAGCTGTGACGTGAAATATTTTAAAAGAAACCTTTATCTTTGTTTGGGGAAAATAAGTGCATGGTATTTGCATAATTTAACAACTTGTTGATTTGGCCAAATGAGCATCAGTCTCATTTTTATAGCGCTAGATGGCTCAAGGAATACTAGCATACCGTCCTCTAATAAAAAATTAAATTATTGTAATAGCCTTCGAACATGGGTTCACATTTGATCAATACATTAGCTAGGTGTTTTACTACATGTATAGGTAGTTTGCATCATATGAGGTACAATTTCCTTAAATAAGTCAACTCACAGTGGAATTTGTTCATGTATTTTTGTATTCAGTTCTGAAAAAAAAAGAGAAGAAAAGAAAGCAAAATGAACAAACATTTATACGCTTTCTGGAAAATGTGTATGTGGGTTTCAAAAGTAGCACTTAATGCAAAAATATAAACATGCCACCTCACCTTATATATGGAACACAAACATGTATATAGATGCACACGTTCACTTATTAATAGTGGCATATAGCCTTTGTTAATGTGTTTAACTCGATCAATTGTGTGATGAAGCAATGATTTGCATGTGGTCATGTTGGATTACTTTATGTCGTTCCTTTTTGTTATTATCAGTTCTGAAAAAAAACAGAATGCAGCTGTCTATGTTTGTACGTTTGTATGTATGTATGCTTGAGTGCGTGCATATGAGTTCTTCTCCCTTGAATAATTGTGCAAATATTTTTAGACAGTGCTAAAAGCCTAGAAGTGCTAATATGAGCATGCTTCTTTCAACACCTGGGTCATTAGGTTAGCTTCTTAGTTCAACATAATCATTGCTTTAAACTTTTGCGAAAAAAAATTATGAATTTATTATAGGAAAGTTTTTTTCCAACTTTGCAAATAGTACTCAAACATAAGGATGAGAATTTATTATAAAACTGTTTGTAGCAACTAAAATATGAAAATATATGAATTTTATTTCTTTAAAGTTAATCATGACTAAAACATGATGGAGTCGAATAGACTTATATAATGTGCCTTCCTAAAATATTTAGGAGGAATAATAATAAAATGTGTAAATAGTATTAATCCTAATAAATTTATTGTTGTTGTTATGTTGAAAAAATAATAATAGCTAGTAATAACTGAAAATAAAATACCCGTAGTTGTGCACATCGAACAACCGAACCTTTCTTTCCTACGTTATAATATAAATTAGGGGTAATTGTTGATTGAAATTGTTTACAATAGTGTTATAATAGTTTCTAGCATTCCATGGTATTCATATTTCATCTGATATCGTGAAATTGCGAAAAACATGTATAATTTATATTGATTATATATGTGTGTAGCACTGTTATCATTGTATTGTGTTAGTTTATGCAACAAAAAAATACGTCGAACGAGCCTTTAGTTGATGCGTAATACGTTGAATAAATGTGTTAAATTAATATATATTTTTGTAAATGTGAACATTGAGTAAAACTGTATTTTTTTGCAAAATGCGCGCATGTAACTGACAAATGTCCCTTAGAGAGTTTTTGGCCCCGTCTGACGAGTGTTGTACATGATCGTTGTATAAATAGTCGTTCTTTTCGAAAAACGACCATTTATATTCATCTGGTACAATGTTTGTCGGATTTGTCCCTGTATTGGACAAGTTATGAACACAGTAAGCATTTACATTTTGTATACTACTTCGTCTCAAACGGTTCATAAAATTTCGGCCTAACTTTTCTTTTTTGTTTCCTGCGTACACGCATTTGTGTACAATGCAGGGAACAAAAGGGAAATGCTGCCGAAATTTTGTTGAATCATTTGAGACGAAGTAATATACGAAATGTAAATGCTTACTGTGTTTGTAATGGGAAGTAGGATGCCTGACAAATGAAAAAAAAAATTATATATATTTTTAAATCGTTACGTTAAAAAATAAAATGTGCCCTATTTGAAAATATTTTTAAATTTGTGAAGCTGTTCTTTAAATTCAAAATATTATACGACCATGAAAATAATCTTTTTCGAATTTGTATTCTTCAAAATAAATATTAAAGTTTGAACTTCTCATTTTGTCAAATAGGAAAAATGATTGATTATTTTGTTGATCGGAGGAGATGGATGTACCAAAGAAAAGGACCGAGGGGCTCAATAAAAGAAGATTTTTATAATGGTATAAACGTGTTTGTTGAATTCGCTTTAAGTAATAACGAAAACGATCCCGAAATTCGTTGTCCGTGTAGTAGGTGTAGACATTTGAAGTATTTTTTACCAGATGTTGTGAAAGTTCATTTGTGCAAACACGGTTTCGCACCCGAATATTATGTTTGGGATCGGCATGGAGAAGTTGTAGCAAATACTTCTGTAGAGTCTGAAAGTGTTGTTAACGAAATAGTTTCAACGACCCGTATAGAAAATATGGTCGAAGATGCAGCACGATCAATGTTTCCTATGGTTGAAGTTGACGACGATGATGGAAATGTTGAAGAACCAAATATTGAAGCTAAAAAATTTTATGATTTACTAGATGCAGCTAAGAAACCTATTTGGGATGGTTGTAAAAGCGGCACTCAGCTGTCAGTAATCGCAGAATACATTGCGATGAAGTCAAAATACAACATCACTGAAGCTGGATTTACGGCTGTTGTACAAGCTGCAAAAAGGCATATGCCGCCCGATAATCACATGTGTGAAAATCACTACGAAGTTAAAAAACTTATGTCGGCTTTTGGTTTACCGTATCAGAAAATAGATACATGTTTAAAAGGATGCATGTTGTTTTGGAAAGAAGACGTAAACCTTAGAAATTGTAAAGTTTGTAACCAGGAGAGATACAAACCAAGAAAAAAGAAGGGGAAGGAAGTTCCATACAAGCGTATGCACTACTTACCCATAACTCCAAGACTTCAAAGATTATATGCATCTTCTGTAACTGCGTCTAATATGAGGTGGCATAGTGTGAGAACAGAGGAAGAGGGTACATTGACACATCCGGCCGATGGAGAAGCATGGAAGCATTTCGATAAAACGTATCCAAATTTTGCAGCGGAGAGTCGAAATGTTAGATTAGGATTATGTACGGACGGGTTTTCTCCATTTTCTCAATTTGGTTCTAAATATTCATCCTGGCCCATTATCGTCACACCTTATAATTTACCTCCATGGATGTGTATGAAAACGCAATATATGTTTCTTACTGTTGTCGTTCCTGGCCCCGACGATCCGACACAAGGAATAGATGTATATTTACAACCGTTGATTGAGGAGTTAAAAATACTGTGGAACGAAGGAGTAGAAACATACGATGTGTCTAAGAAGAAAAATTTTCGTATGTTTGCTTCTTTGTTGTGGACTATAAGTGATTTTCCTGCCTATGCAATGCTTTCGGGATGGAGTACTGCCGGTCGTCTAGCATGTCCATATTGCATGGATGAAACACGAGCGTTTTCTTTACCTCATGGTAAGAAAATTTCATGGTTTGACTGTCATCGATATTTTCTCCATGTAAATCATCCCTTTAGAGGAGACAAGAAAAACTTTTTAGCTAATAGAGTAGAAACCAGACAACCACCGACGATATGGTCAAGCGAAGACATATATGAACTTGTTAAGGACTATCCAAAGATATATGAAACGGGCGAGCAAACAGAAATTCAAGGCAAATCAGTTGTTCATAACTGGTGCAAACAAACTATTTTTTGGGAGTTGCCGTATTGGAAACATCTTCTGCTTCGCCATAACATAGATGTGATGCACAATGAGAAAAATGTATTTGATAATGTTTTTAACACAATTTTGAATGTGAAAGGGAAGACGAAGGATGATTTGAAATCAAGACGTGATATAGAAGAATTATGCAAACGTCCTAAGCTTCATATGAAACCAAATGATAGTAAAAAACCCAAAGCATGTTACGAATTAGATAATAATCAAGTTAAAACCGTGTTAAAATGGGTGGAAGGGTTAAGATTTCCTGATGGGATATCATCAAATCTTCGTAGATGTGTTGACTTTAAAAATGGTAGATTGAGCGGAATGAAAAGTCACGACTGTCACATAATGATGGAAAATTTATTTCCCGTAATGTTCAAAGAACTACTGCCGTTAAAAGTTTGGAAGGTAGTAACGGAGCTTAGTATGTTTTACAAAGAGCTTTGTTCGACTACTTTAAAAGTGCAACGTTTACGTAAACTTGAAGTGGACATTCCTATATTGCTTTGCAAATTAGAGAAAATATTTCCGCCAGGTTTTTTTAATGTGATGGAACATTTACCTGTTCATCTCCCAACTGAAGCACGACTTCGAGGTCCTGTCCAATATGGATGGATGTATCCATTTGAGAGGTATGTAATATGTTATAACGTAATTTAATTGTATTTGAAAGATGAAGTTAATATAAATTAATTTTGCATAGATATTTGAATCATCTGAAGAAAAAAGTGAGGCAAAAAGTACGAGTTGAAGGTTCGATATGTAAATCTTATATCGAAGAAGAAGCTTCGTTCTTTTTCTCTCACTATTTCAGTGACCATGTGAACATTTCATTTCAAAGTGTTCCTCGTAATGACGAAGGCGACGAACAAGAGTCCTCTCAAACAATGTTATCTATTTTTAGACAATATGGTCGGCCTTTTGGAAAATGTGTAGAAATATGGTTAGACGATAGAGATCTTCATGTAGCACACACTTATATTCTTCTAAATTGTGCCGAGGTTGCACCGTTTGTTAGGTAATCTGAAATAATAATTTGTGTTTTATTCTTTTCTATAATGCATGCGTGTGTATAACCTAATGTAATAATTTGTTTATATAAACAGTGTTTATGAACGTGAACATCCGAACGGAGATCTTAGTAAAGAATTTTCCGGTTGGTTTTCAAATTACGTTTATGAGCCGAGAAATTGTGTTGTTGACGAAGGGTTGAAACATCTAGCGATGGGACCAAAAAGAGTGGTCAAGACATATCCAATATATTTCGTCAATGGATATAAATTTAACACCAAAGAATACGGTGCAGAAAAATTAACAAATAA
The DNA here is from genome assembly GCA_030737815.1 of Allium fistulosum. Classification (NCBI taxonomy): domain Eukaryota; kingdom Viridiplantae; phylum Streptophyta; class Magnoliopsida; order Asparagales; family Amaryllidaceae; genus Allium; species Allium fistulosum. The sequence continues at coordinate 1,281,219,059 of CM060903.1, read as the reverse complement.
TACTGGTGTATTTGTTAAAGGTAGTGACGATCCAGAAAATCATTTAAATGATTTTTATGGCGTTCTGACACAAATTTTGCAACTGACATATTTCTCACGACCCGCGGAGGAGGTGTTTCTATTTAAATGCAATTGGTTTAGCAATGTTCCAGGTTCTGGAATTAATGTACACAAGGATTATAATCTTATCGAAATAAAGCATACATCGCACTATCACAAGTATGATCCTTTTGTACTAGCCAAACAAGCATTGCAAGTTTATTACGCTCCTTATCCGTCTCTAAAAAGAGATAAAGCAGATTGGTCTGCAGTTTTTAAAACAAAGGCCAGATTCACATTTGATGGGAAGAATATTCCGGATGAACAAGCTTATCAGGCAGATCTTGAGCAAAATAACGAAATAATAATTACAGACGATCATACAGATTTTGGTCCTTTGATCGATGAAACAAATGTTTTGGTAGAAGCGTTTGACAGTGCGGACGAAAATAACGTCGAAAACGAGACCGAATCTGAATCAGAAGACGATGATGACTGATATAAATCTGATTATGTTTTTGCAATTGATGTAACTATGTTGAATTCTTGATGTATTATGAAATTGATGTAACTATATGATTTTAAATCCGTTTACTATTTTTGCATGTTTTATGTTATTTCCATTTGTCATTTATTTAGCAATTTTTATTGAAAATGCAATGAACTCTGCTTATCGTTGGAATAGTACACCCATTATGAATCAGGTATAACACACTTCCATTTCTATTTCCATTTCAGTCATTAATTAAGCAATTTATACCGTTGATGTCATTTTCATATGAAATATATTTCATTATCATGTTATTATTGTCTTATATAATGATGTGTATATGTCACAGGTTTAGCATTATGTCATATAGAGGTAGGAGCTCTTCACGATCGTCAGGAGGCGATGGTAGTGGCCCATCGCAAGAGCCACAACGTGCAGTTGTATCGTTAGTCCCTAGAGTAGATGGGTAAGAATTAAATTTTATTCAGCATTTTATTTTTTTCTATGATATAAGTACGTACTTATCTATATCGTACTTAAAAACAGGGGGTTCGATCTACTTCCTTCTAAGGTTGTGTTGGACGTCTCTAGAGCTTCTTATCATAGTAGGATGAGTGCCTGCTGGCCGAAGTGGGATAACATCCCTCCTCACATCATAGAGTGCATATGGCAGGATGTCCTAGTATGCATATTTTTCTGTTTTCCATTTTTAATTCGTTTTTGTCGTTTTCTAACTGTTTATATCGTTTAAAGTGTAATCTTTTTTTTAACACAGGCTGAGATAGACATCCAGACAGATGATATGATGCTGGCACGAGCATACTGGATGAAGAAGATGCGCAAGAACTACAGGGATATGATATCTGAGATTAAGAAATCTGGTAAGAAACCACGGTGGATGGGAGAGAGCGTGTGGGAAGCTTGGTTGAGATACTGGGAGATGGACGAGGCGAAGGCAAGTATACTAATTTTTTTTGAATTATTAATTTGACGTGATCGAAAATTAACGTATAAAATTTTGAATGTACAGGCAGAGTCGGATAGAAACTCTGCAAATAGAAATAAGAATCCCGTCACTCATCGCGGAGGATCGAAGTCGTTTCAGCAGTATCGGCAGGAGTTGGTAAATTTACTGAATAATAAATGTAAATAGTTTATATTATATGATTTTAAATGTATAATAATTGTATGTAATAATCACCTTCAGGAAGCCGAGTCACATGGTCCTGTCAGCTATATGGACGTGTTCACCCGTACGCATGCTGTCGAGCATGTTAATCCAAACGGGACTGTTTCGTACACATGGCAGGACGATAAATCCAGCAAAAGCCATGTAAGCATATTTTATTTTATTCAGTATTAGTAATTGTTTTAATTGTTAAACTATGATGACATAAGATATGATATTATTAATTTGTTAATGCAGGAGAAGTTTATGGAGCAGCGGCAGAAACTCCTTGCTGACACGGGTCGAGATCAGCTGACGACTAATGAGGAAGACGTTATATTTGAGTCCGTTATGGATCCAGCAGAGCATGGTCGACGATACGGATTTGGCAATTTAGCGGTAAATAATTTACTTTTTCTTAAAATATGATATTTTCACTTTTTCAAAACAATAAACTTGAATTTTATTTATTTTTCAATTATTGCAGTCCAGTAGTCAGAGTAGGGGACGGCGGGGTAGACATCAGAGCGATCTTGCAGATATAGAAGAATTGCGTACTAGAGTTGCCCAGTTGGAGGAGCAGAACCGCCAACAGGCCATGCACACCGCACAGTTGTTAGAGTACATGCAGCAGCAGCAACAGGGTGGTGGTCACTTTCCTTCCTCGGCTGGCTCTGGATCTGCAGGAGATTAATTCATTACTTGCTTTCTTGTTCGTTCAGGTATGTTTTGTTTTAACTTAGAATGATTTGATAGACGGCGTAGGTAATTATTGATTTATGTATAATTATGTTTGACACATTTGGTTCTATGGTAGTATGAGAACGTGTATGAGAATATTGATGAATTTGTGTATTAACAACATGGTAGAACAGTTATTGTTAGGATTATGTTAATGTTGGAATGGTTATTTATATTTTGATGTAATTTTATTTATTTGTGTGTTTATTAAATATTTTGTGGTTTGAGTTTGAATATTTGGTTGGACTATTGTATATTGGATTGTGTAGTAGTATTGATATTCTAATGTTTGGAAGAGAAATGTGGTTGGAAGGCTAAATCTGAAGCAAATTAAAAAAAAACAGCAGATTTCCGACGGCTTCCGACAGCTTATTGATCAAAATTCCCGACGGTTACCGACGGATAACGACGGCCTGTTTCAGACGATTCCCGACGGTTTCCGACGGATTCCGACGAGTGTCGGAATCCGTCGGAAACCGTCGGGAACCGTCTGTATCCGCCGGAAATGTATACGGCAGCCTCCGTCGGAAACCGTCGGAACTACTGCTTCCCGACAACGCCATTTCCGACGGTCATTTCCGACGGCGGCCGACGGCTTCCGACGGCCGCCGACGGCTTTTGGCCGTCGGAAAACGTGTTTCCCCTTGTAGTGAGTTTATAGCATCACATGGTATACCGATTTCATCTTTTATCGTGAAATTGTGAAAAATACGTATAATTTGTGGTTGTTCATGTATATGTAAATTGTTGTGTATGCCTTGACTCGACGATTGTATACGTTATTTGAAATAAGATAAATTGATTGAATGAACTAGGAGTATTATATTGTGCGCGTATTTACTTATGAAACAAAAAAATGCATTACTCTAAATTATATTGTGTGTATTGAAAAATGACAAAAATATTAAAACAGCCTTAAGTTGATGTAATACGTTGAATAAATGTGTTAAATTAATATATATTTTTGTAAATGTGAACGTTGAGTAAAACTGTATTTTTCGTAAAATGCGCGCATGTAACTGACAAATGGGATACGATATCTGAGATTAAGAAATCGAGTAAGAAACTACGGTGGATGGGAGAGAGCGTGTGGCAAGCTTGGTTGAGATACTGGGAGACGGACGAGGCGAAGGCAAGTATACTAATTTTTTTTGAATTATTAATTTGACGTGATCGAAAAATAATGTATAAAATTTTGAATGTACATGCAGAGTCGGATAGAAACTCTGCAAATAGAAATAAGAATCCCGTCACTCATCGCGGAGGATCGAAGTCGTTTCAGCAATATCGGCAGGAGTTGGTAAATTTACTGAATAATAAATGTAAATAGTTTATACTATATGATTTTAAATGTATAATAATTGTATGTAACAATCAACTTTAGGAAGCCGAGTCACATGGTCCTGTCAGCTATATGGACGTGTTCACCCGTACGCATGCTGTCGAGCATGTTAATCCAGACGGGACTGTTTCGTACACGTGGCAGGACGATAAATCTAGCAAAAGCCATGTAAGCATATTTCATTTTATTCAGTATTAGTAATTGTTTTAATTGTTAAACTATGATGACATAAGATATGATATTATTAATTTGTTAATGCAGGAGAAGTTTATGGAGCAGTGGCAGAAACTCCTTGCTGACACGGGTCGAGATCAGCTGACGACCAATGAGGAAGACGTTATTTTTGAGTCCGTTATGGATCCAGCAGAGCATGGTCGACGATACGGATTTGGCAATTTAGCGGTAAATAATTTACTTTTTCTTAAAATACTTAAAATATGATATTTTCACCTTTTCAAAACAATAAACTTGGATTTTATTTATTTTTCAATTATTGCAGTCCAGTAGTCAGAGTAGGGGACGGCGGTGTAGACATTAGAGCGATCTTGCAGATATAGAAGAATTGCGGACTAGAGTTGCCCAGTTAGAGGAGCAGAACCGCCAACAGGCCATGCACACCGCACAGTTGTTAGAGTACATGCAGCAGCAGCAGGGTGGTGGTCACTTTCCTTCCTCGGCTTGCTCTGGATTTGCAGGAGATTGATTCATTACTTGCTTTCTTGTTCGTTCAGGTATGTTTTGTTTTAATTTAGAATGATTTGGTAGACGGCGTAGGTAATTGTTGATTTATGTATAATTATGTTTGACACATTTGGTTCTATGGTAGTATGAGAACGTGTATGAGAATATTGATGAATTTGTGTATTAACAACATGGTAGAACAGTTATTGTTAGGATTATGTTAATGTTGGAATGGTTATTTATATTTTAATGTAATTTTATTTATTTGTGTGTTTATTAAATATTTTGTGGTTTGGGTTTGAATATTTGGTTGGACTATTGTATATTGGATTGTGCAGTATTGATATTATAGTGTTTGGAAGAGAAATGTGATTGGAAGGTTAAATTTGCAGCAAATATAAAAAAAACAGCAGATTTCCGACGGCTTCCGACAGCTTACTGGTCAAAATTTCCGACGGCTCACAACGAATAACAGCGGCCTGTTTCAGACGCTTTCCGGCGGTTTCCGACGGTTACCGACGGGCGTCGGTAACCGTCGGAAACCGCCGGAAACCGTCTGGATACGTCGGAAATGGATACGACAGCGTCCGTCGGAAGCCGTCGGAAATACTGCTTCCCGACAAAGCCATTTCCGGCGGCTATTTCCGACGGCGGCCGACGGCTTCTGGCCGTCGGAAAACGTGTTTCCCCTTGTAATGTAATCATCGATGACCAAATACGGCAATATTAGATACATTGATACACAAAAATACATTAATATGGAAAATTTTAAAACAATAAACAAAGTACACATTCCATTTCAAAATATTTCAACTTTTTTACATAACCCTAATACGCAGACCACGTTCAGACAAAATATGCTTATTACAAAATACGCCAAAAGCGACATATGAAGATGCCTCATTGGATAATCAGAGTACAAAATATGGCAATAAATCAAGTTTGCATTTACAACCAAACACAGCGGAAATAAAAGAACTCGAAGTAGCTAACATGCCTTATACACGTCACCGGATGCTTTATTGGTGTAAAGGAACACCTGAAAACCTTAACTCTCAACCTACTCAAAATCAATTGAGTACCCGAGAGTTTAAGAGGGAAACAAAAACTTCGAGTCAGACATAAAGCCTAGTATGAATAATAATCTACCATCTCAATCCATTTAGATATCCAGTGAGACCACGTCGCTTAGTGGAACAGGTTTTCCCCTTACTATTATCCTAAAACATTTATAAAATCATATTATGCGCTTCTGCATCCACAATGGTTAAAACATAATATTTCATAACATTATGATGATATGCAAAACAAGTAAGTCAAATCTGGATTACCCATCACCTTTTATTATGACTATCTGTCTCAATTATAGGTTCTAGGCTTACTATTAACCCGTTAAATGTTTATGGACTATCTGTCCAATTTCATAGTTTTTATGGGACCACTAAGAACCTATTGGTAACTCCAATACCTTTTCTATTAACCTAGTTTTCATGGGCTAACTAGGAACCTATTGACTAACTAGAAATATCTTAATCAGAATATAGTTTTCATGGACTGACTATAAACCTATTGGCCTCTGCCAATATCAAACCATAGTTTTCATGAGTTGACTATAAACCTATTGGCCCCTACCAATATATTTCCCTTTACACGGTTTTCATGGGCTTACTATTAACCTATTGGCCCATGCCAATATCTTTAATTAAGATTTTATTATTTCATAAGTTATATTCATTAATGGGTCAACCTAGCCGGTTATTCTGCCCTTTCCCAAAGTACCGTTATGGGTTAATTATAATATGAATAAATATATGAAAAAGCAAAATTCTCAAATGCTTTATTTATGCCATGGTATTTCACTTTTAAAATGAGAATGAGTTATTTGTTTTGAAACCTTAAAACATCTCTTTCAAAACCACTGGATGTCCTCCTTCGAAAGCATAGAAAATCTCTTTTCAAAACTCTAAGTATATACCTTTCGAAGCTCTATGAATCAATCCTTTCGAAACCAAATCATACCTTTTGAATGTATCAAAACCTTGCTTAATAGTCTTTAGGAAAATAGCTTCGAAACTAATGAAAGTACCCCTTTCGAAAACATTGAGTTTTACTCTTTAAAAACATATTTTCGATCAAAGTGGTTATATACGAAAGTATCTCTTTTGAAACCCTTATAGAATTGTTTTGGGAAAAGTAGATAGTTTCAGAACCATCTATTCAAAAGCTCAGGATCTTTAAGTTAAAACTTCGAAAGGTAGCGTCGAAACCCTCTTTCGACCTCATTGCCTTTGGAACCCTTAACCCCTTTCGAAAGCATTTAGGAAGTGGCTTAGCTTAAGTTAAAACAAATATAACCCTTCGAAAGCATTGATGGCTTCTATGCACTAGGAAGGGAAATAGCGGCTGGGTTTCGATTTGGTCGAAACCATTACTTTCGAAAGCACTTATTCAAAAATAAAAGAAACCCATTCGAAAGCTAATACTTTAAACATAACACGGCAACCTTCTTCGAAAGCTATTTATAAACTCCGTTCGAAAGCATACGTTTTGACTGTGTCGAAAGCGCTAAGCAAAACAAAGCAAATACTTAACTTTTGTAAACCAAACAAGGTATCGATCCCATCGGAAGCCTTGCTTTCGACACCATTGCTTTCGCCTTTCCTCCAATCCACTGTGTACCATCTGAGTGATACCTTGTGTATTGGTTTTAACTAGGTGGGTTTCGGCTGAGTTGATTTCGACTGAGTTGGAGCGGAAGCAATGGAGCCGGAAGGCATTACTAAAGGAGGCGGAACCCTCTTTTCTGATTAAAGGCTGAAATCATGCACGTTTTTAGTAACTGCTTTAATTAACCTGCCTATGTGTAATCTTTTAATTGGTTGCCTTAAAAAATTTCAAATACTTTACAAAATAACTGTCGCATTTATCATATCTAAATCAAAGGAAATTTAACGTTTAAGCCCTTCCATTAAGCAAAACCAATATTTGTAGAAAAGTTCCTCTTTCAAAATAATTTATTTTCCCTAATACATCAATTGGGAAAAATTCCCAAAAGTCACAGAAAATCTCTTTCACAATGTAATCAATCACATTAAAATTTCTAATCCAATTTCTTCCTGAAATATTCAAAATAAATTTTAAACCCAATTATATCATATTTTCCTTTAGAAATTAATAATAAATTTCCATAGCTCGGAAAATTATAAAAATTTAAACCCATCTCTAAAATCATGTTTTACTTAACATAAAATTTTTCCATGGCATTTTCAAATCAATAACCCTTGGTTTTACCCTAAAATCGTGCAAATTCATATGTAAATGAATTGGTTTAAATCAAATATATAATAATTCAAGCATATCATCATCTAAAACATCATAAAAACGAATTTAATCTTAAATCCGAAAACATATGATTATAAAACAAAATAGAGATGGAATGAATTATTATTCACCTTAGATATTTTATGGAATTTGAGATTTGTTGTTGATTAATCCTTCCTAGCTTTGATCCTTAGCTTTTGATTGAATTTTTCCCTTTTCTTCCTTGTTAATGGCCGGCTTTATTCTAATATTTGATTTGCGTTTGTGGAAAATTAGAAATGAAATGTGAATGGACAACTACAAAGGTATGTAGTCATGTATAATGAAGTGGCTATTTACTAATATGCCCATGTGTAAATTTATTAGCTTATAAACCAATTTAAGCTCATCTATTTTATTATTAAGCACGGCGCTATATGTTTTATCCAAATCTCAATCCCCTTATCATCATTATTCTATTTAATTTATCTAATTAATTTTTTTGAATAATGTTATCAAAAATTAGGGATGTTACAATATTGCAGCATTGGTTTTGTAGTAACTTCTTATTAATGAGCCCACATGTAAATTATTACCTTTGTTGTCGTGTATTTTGGCTTTTCAAATTGTACAAGTGTATGAAATTTATGACTGTAGGAATATGATACAGTTCAGGTCCTCTACGCTATTATTTAGGTTGCTAGTTTGGACTTTACACTTATATTCACTGAAAACATATTGACAGTTGTGTTGTAATGCTTGTTTATTACATCAATTAAAAACTGTAGATAATTTAGCACTATACCTGCCATTGTTTATATAAGGGCATAACCGCATCATTTCTCATTCAAATTAGTATTAAGTAATAACACTGACATAATCAAAGCCTGCTTTAAAATAATTGCACTTCCATCTTTCTAATTAAGTGTTACTGAATTATCTCATGACAATGCAATTTTTCTAAGGGAACATAGAGAACGAGGGATGTGCAAGTATAAATACTTGATATTTTTGCAATCTAGAAAATGTTTTGGAAAGCTGACATGCTATAAGATGATTTACTTTTAGAAACCATAACTTGATTTAGTGATTTTTCCACTTGAAAACTTGTTGGAAAGTGGTTAAAATATAAAGTTGCATTTCTGTTCTATATTCAAGTACATGCTTACTATACTTCTATATATGAAGCAAAAATTCGAATTTGAGTTGAGATAGGTATTGAAGATGCTTCTTTGGATTACTAATGATGATGTTGCTCGCTTATGTTCGTTTGATAATAAGAAACTTGCTTAAATCTTATTTAAAAGGTACGCCTACCGTTTTTATAATATAAAAATGTTAGAAATATTAATAAATATTGTATTTCCGACTGTTTGATCGATGTATATTGTATATAACATATTTGAAAAATTGCAAAAGTCCCTCCGTACATAGGAGATTTTGCCAAAATTTTCCAAAATTTCGGGAGTTAGAAAAATTTTCATAATTTTTTTAATAAAAATTTATCATATACGAAGAATGAAGAGTCAGGGTACGATCTGTATACAGCGTCTCACTATAAGAAATTATGAGGACGCAATTTTTGTAAGGAGGGGAGTCTGTAACAACCCTGCTTTGTGCACTGTATAAATAAATAAATTTAATAAAATTATATTTTTTGAATTTGATGTTTGATAATTATTGTTTTTGAATATGAATAATTATTTAACTAAAATCTATTAATAAAAGGTTTTATTTTTTAAATAAATTGAATTAAATTAATAAATTCTTTTTGATTAATATATTGGAATCGAATAAACTATTATGTGATCAAAACAATTGAAATTGAATTAAACTAGTATTGAAATAAAATGAAATTGTGTAATAATTGAAATATAAATTACAGAATGAGGTATATATCGATTAAGATTAAATTGAAATAAATTTGCAAAATAAATTAAATGAATTGTTGAAAGAAAAGAGTGAATAAATGGGTAAAGTAAATTAATCATAATCTGTACAAAATCAATAAATCCCAAGCCTTAGCCCAAACTCGATTTAACTGGTTCTTTCACCTTATTTCCAGAACTCCCTCCCCGCTTCTTCAAGTTATTACCCAAACATGTTCCTCATTTTTGTGGGAAGCCCTAATTTCAAAATCGTGATTTACACTTTAAATTAAAAAAAACTATAGATCAATCAACGCACACACGACCTAGAGATAAAGGCAACCGCTTGGACCTTGACGTTGAGGCTCAGCATGCCTTAGGCAGCAGTTGTGTTGGGTTCTATCGTGATCAGTGTGGCTGGAGCATGTGACCAAACACCAGAAAGTGGAGGCATGATCAATTTTGGATGCTCATGTTTGAATAGGAGCTGCATCCTAATGGCAGAGTTGGCTGGCGACAAATGACTTGAAAGCAACGATAAGGAGAAGTTTTCGCATGAGATGGAAACCGCTACTAAACTATGTTCGTGTGTGACCAAAAGGTAGTAATGGAAGAGATGAAAGTGCAATGGTTGTGTTAGGTCATGGTGGAGGTTGAAGCCAGAGCTGGTTGAGGTGGGGATGGCTGGAGTGGTGGGTTGACTGGAGCATGGATGTAGAAGATGGTGATCGTGGTGCGACGATGAAGAGCGACAAAGTAGTTATGGTCATTCTTGCTTGGAATTTTGGTGAGTTATATACTCACAACTATTTCTATAATCCATTATTTTATATATAATTATCCCCAATTATTACTTAAATTGCACAGTTTAATGAAATCGCATGATATACATATTGTTGAATTGATTGATTGAATCATTTGGTTTAGTCGATTGCTTATGATTGTTGGTGTTTGGATTGTCAATATATATATATATATATATATATATATATATTAGTTTGAAATTGGATGATATTCAACTAGTTTTTGGTTTGTGTTGGTTGGACGAGTCAATTTGCGAACGGAGCTTTGACCGTTTGCGAATTAAACTATATATTCAATTATGGATATGTTTATTCTATAAACGATTGGAGTTCGACGGTATTCGACTCGGGTCATGCTGTATGGATAGTAATGTTTTTTGATATATTTGTGATGTAATTTTACTCCATAACATTTATATATAGATATTTATTTATTTCTTGTTTTAAAGAATGTTTGCTTGAAAGTATTATTTAAGAGTTTTAAAATATCATTAAAAGTATTTTATGAATATTTTATTAAATTATAAATAATCTGGATAAATTTAATAAAATTATGAATATAGTTTTCTTTTGGTTATAAAACTCTTTTTAAACCAATATTCTAATATCTTATAAATTTGAATTTGTTATAAAGGAAAATGTAAAATATAGATATTTTATAAAATATATTATGGAAATAATAATATTGTTTAAAGTGATTTTATTATACAGGTTATTTAGTGAAAGTCGCTTTTATAATATGAGAATTTTTTATCTTGATCAATTCTAAAGAAATTGTTATATTCTTGATTGGTTTTGATAGTAAGTGAGGATTTTGAATTATATTTACGGTTAGAAATAAGTATAATATATGTTAAAGTTTTTATATGCATATATTATGGAATAATAATTAATTTTAGTAAATTATGGTAAAACTCCTATTAGTATATTTGATCTATAAATCGATATTTTAATATTTTATATAAATATTTGACTATTTGTTTAATATTTAAAGAATTATTTCAGTGAGCTTTATTATTATTCCAATGTTTGAACTGAAATTGGGATTTAAGTATGATTTCTATATCTTTTGATTTCTCATATCTTATACAAATTTTGATATTATGAAGTTCATCATTGATTTGATTTGATTGATGAATTTAGTATGATACGGTGATGACATTATTGATATGATGCTATTATATTTCATTTCTGTGTGACGAGAAATCTGAATAAACAGATTGGTAATACCATCGAGGATGGGGCATTCGGTATACTTTTCCGTTTATTCATCGGACTTGTTATATAGAGATATCTAGTATGGATTGAATGTAGTTTATAAGCTTAAATTATCCGAATAAGAAGTGGTGGTATGCGACACCATTATGTTATTCGTTTGATTATTCATTGTAAGTAAATATCACTTAAATAGGGATTTCACTCATGTGTTTATGTTATACTCAGTGAGGAGTATTATATTGTTAGATATTGTCTTATGAGAGTCGTTTATCGGCTTATGTTCGAGATGTATGTAGCTATAGGTTATGAGTACTATATAACCATCAACATAGTTTCCAACTCTCTTTATTATTTGGGAGTGAACAAGATTAGCCAGTATCCACCCTGGCGGCCTGATCGTGGGATCGCTCCCTAGATTCACGACACCGTAGTTACATGTCCCTTTGATGTGCATCATAGTATTGGTAGTAGTGTATGGGTTGTTGCCTATAGCCCCTTGTGTCGCTTAGGCTAGCAGTTTGTTACAATTAGGGGCAAAGCAGGGTCGTGACCAAGGCTATGCGTAGGTGAGCCATTGGTGGATGGAGTCACGATGTCCATCGAGGTAACCGAAGACTGTAGGAATGGACGGTACTATACTGTAGGCGAGTATACCTGGGTTCCTGGAGCAGGCTTGCGGTAGGCAGTTGTCAGTCTCCCTATCTGGTTCAGGGGATGTGTGTATAGTAGATTGACATATACCTCGAAGACTATAAGAATAGACAGTTATTGGATGGTTGGCGAGTAGACCTATGTTCTTAAAGTAGGCTTGCTGAAGGCGGGTGTTAGACTCTCATTAGATTCAAGGTATATGTGTGTAGTGGATAGGCATATGTGTCTCTTTCCTATAATGAGTTGACTAGACTAGAGACTGGTTGAGTCTAAAGTGTACTCAGTACCCGTATGTCCATACTCTTTGATGATTTTGTATTCTAAGATAACCTTGCTTTATTATTGGTGTTTTAGTTTGTGGATGATTTATATTTATGGTTTGTGTGTGATGTTGGATATAGTTTGGATGAGTTAATAGGCTATCTCACTTTATATATTGATTTAGATGATGATTTCTGGATATGGACAATTCACCCCTTTAATGATGTTTCATGATTTCTCATTTGATGAGTTTTTATATAGGTGATGATACTTTTATACTGGTTTTATGGTGTATTACATTATATGATGTTGGACTATTTGAGATAATATTATTATATTCATACCCAGCATATATAGAGTTTCATATGCTTATTAACCTTGGATTTCAATATATTTTGATCTGTTTATTATTGATATAATACTCGAGTCAGTATGAGACATTTCCGATACAGGGACAACGAGACCGGCTTTTATATTGGGTATAAAGGAGACTAGAAATGATATTTTATATATCAATCGTGTATTATATAATTCGTATATGTAAATCATGGAGTTTTATACCGGACATACCATATATATGTTTATGTATTATATGTTATCGCTGTGATTTTGACTTTGTATTCTCTGTTTATATATTATATATTATATATTATGTATTATTCTATCTAGGAGGCACATGTGTTTATTATTTTGTATCGATATTGTGTACGTATTGATGAGATAATTATTTGATGTTTTAGTAAATACCAGTGTTGGCCAAGAGAATACTCATGTATGCACCCCATACAACCTCATTCTCTGTATTATTTAATAGTATTACTCTGTAATACTCTTGGATAGTATGGGTGTAGAGGTGAGTTTTTACAGTGGTTAGGCACAGTAGAGGATATCTCTAGGAGGGTTTGCCTCAGATTTGAAGTATTAAGTGGCCATAAGAGACTTTATGCGCTGTTAGCTACAGAGTACCGGAGAGGAGTCCAACTCGGAATAGGTATTAAATGACGGGGACCTGCATTTAATGAGGTATTAAATGATCAGAGTATGCCTAGTACCCATTAAAAATGTATTAAGTGGCTTGAGTGCTATATCTTAGATTATTAGGGCATTATTGACGATAGATATGAACCATTGGGTTGGAGAATAATGGTTATGGTATTGTATTGGGAAAGCCTTAGGGCTTACAGATGGAAGACTTATACTGCCCCAGTACTATTATAGAAAGGCTCAATATTTTATTCATTAGACATTGTTGTTTTGACTCCCTCCTTAATACAACATAGGTTAAAGACGATGATGCAAATTTTTAGAGATGGCAGTGAAGAGGCAGACTTATGGCAGTTGTTTAGCTATCTATGTTATATTTCTATTTCTGATGTACCCACTGAAACATGATGTATTTTAAGATATTGTACCATGAATACTTGGCATTGTTATGTGGGATTATGTTGTTGTTTTTGACATTTGAATTTTTTTGTTGAATGGAACTATTTTGATATTATTTTTATCCTTCCGCTGTGAGATTTTGAATGTATAGATAGATAGCTTTATGTATAGCTCTTGAAATCAATTTTACAAACCAACAGCCAGCTTTGCAATGGGTCTAATTTCGATGGGTCATTTCTAAGTTGAAAATTAGGCATGTTTCAAGGCGGGTTGTTACACCAATGCGTTGACGTATTTGGTCGAACTCATGAGTCAAGTCTTTAGAGGGTTGATGAGTAAGTTCGTGATAGTATTTATTAATGATATACTTTTCTATTCAAAAAGCGAGGAAGAGCACTAGTTACATTTGAGAGAAGTGCTTAATACTCTCCGTAGACATAAATTGAAGGCAAAATTTTCCAAATGTCATTTTTAACATAAGGAATTTTACTTTCTCGATCATTTCTTTCCGAGCATGGACTATGTACAACCCGCTTTTTTCACCCTCAAAAGTCCACACTAATACATCTACAGTATTCATGTGTCGAGCATCAAAGTGTCGAAAAGATATATTGTTAAGGAAAAAGAAAGTAAAACACATAACAGAATCTCACATCGTGCCGAGTAATATATAATATACAACAGATCTTTACAAAAAAAACTATAGTACACATACATCAAAATCATAGTACACTATATAATTCATCAGCGTGGACAGTTATGACAACCTTTCCTCCCAAATGCTAGCAAATAAAACAATACATGCAATGGAAATAAGGAATATAAGAGAGATATGTCTTGGACATCTAACTTGTCTCCTGGAGCTCCAAGGCATCCAAACTAGATCTAAAAAATATGCTTGGTCTGACTTGATCATCATTAGAAAATAGAACCTGGATCAATCCAGTAAACTAGCATTAGAAACAAACCTCAAATGAATTTTAATCTTACAAAAACTTTTCAAAATAATGGTATCTCATAAGGTCATGCCACATATTAAAATGGATGAGTTTTTACCTTACTATAACCAAAACATTTCATCGGAAATCATCAGATGTTATCATAATGTCTAGGGTTTAATATAAATATTGAATATAGCCAAATTGTTACATTAATTAAATTCCAACATAATAGGTATATAACTAAGTCCGCACGACGCTTATTGGAGAATGGATTCCAATAATGGCAAGGTAAAGGACTACCTTCCATATAGTACATCTATAGATAAAATGTACTGTACAAACGCATTTGCCCCCTTATCAACACTGGACCGGCCTACCCCTTACTGGGTAGTACGGAATATGTCATCACCTGATTGCTTTCCAACCTTAATCGAGAGCTCTCATGCACAATAAATCCATAATATAATGATCTAGAAAGGTGATGGAACATCCTAATGGGTGTGACCCACATAGCCTCGCCGCATCTATCCTGTTTTAGCCATTTCCCGAGTGTTGAGGCTTGAGGCAATGCTTTTACCTTTTCTTTTAGCATATCCCACTCAGAATGCTAATACTACCCTCTAGGCAACAATGCAATGCCATCATTCGTCCATACAAGTTTTCTCTGGGTCTGAACGAAACCGTAGGCACTACTTCCACCACATCCATTTTGAAATCACCCTCGGGATTAATAGCAAGTAGCCCCTGCACTTCAAAGAACTCCATCTTCAAACTATCATCATCACAGATGTATACCATTCAAACACTTATGTTGGTTCGAAGTGGTTTTCGGATAACATATTTGATCTCGGTCTCTCTAAACCAACAACCGATAAATTCCCGTTTGACTCAATCCCGATTATTTCAAAAATAAGAGAACTATATCAGAGTCCTAAGGGAATCTCTAATATATCCCTTAGAGCTAGAGATGGTTCATTGGAATGAGATCTCTATGGGATCTCAAACTGTATGAACACGTGAATTCTTATTTACTTCCTGAGCCAAAACTAGCCAAGATTTGATAGTCGGTTATTTAACTATCATATAAAAACAACAATCAAATCAAGGATTTATTTCCATAGGAAAACCAACATTGGTTAAGCACATAAGCAACCAGGAACCTCTTTAATTAATCCTTTCATTAATTAAAATCACTTTGTAAATACTTGCATCAAATACTTTTATACAGATATATTCACAAACATTTTATACTCCTTTCAATACATAGAAAAATACCCATATACTTATTTCAATGGTATAAGTATATCCACAAAAACTAAACACTTTTGCTACTTAGAAAATATATTCGTATACTTATCTCAATGGTGTAAGTATATTCCAAAAACATTATGAAAGATTTCTTATTTCAAAATCATACCAAAGGATTAAAACAAATATTAATTTAAAAGAAACAAAGATAAGTATAAACCCAAACACTATTCCTTCGGCATTAAGCATGGAATGAATGTCCACACCACCAAAATTAAGAAGGTCAATTTGGGGAAATCCAATCTCACTTTGTTTTATAAATTTCTTTAATTAATAAATCTCTTTAATTTATGAACATCTCCTTTACTAAAATTCCAAATCCATTTATAAAACTCTTAATAAATCTCTAAATTTATTTATACAACTCTTTTATAAACGTCCAAAACCATTTAAAAAACTCTTTTACAAATATCCAAAATCCTTTATAAAATTTCTTCCCAAATTTCAAGATCACCTTTCAAGTTATAAAACTCCCTAATTAATCTCTAAACAATTTATAAAACCCTTTTATAAGTATAAGCTCTAAATTCATTTTATAATTCCTTTCATAAAATATCATTTATATATTCCTTTATATATATATAACATAATTACAGCCTCCTATTATAAATTTCCAAACTTATTACAACTCTTTACAACTTCCATATCCATTTATAACTTCTTTTATAAATTTCTAAATGTAATTACAAACTCCTTTTTATAAAAAAAACTCTAAATTTAACCACAACTCTAATATATAATTATAAAACTCCTATACTTTCCGTAACTAGGTCATTCCATATGTTTTCATAAATTCACAAATGTAATTATTTATACCAATTTATCAAAATGATATTGATTTCCTTTTTATTTATGAGATACCTTTTATAATTCTCCTTAAATCTGTACCATACCATTTATAAATCTTTTCTTTTATTTTCAGCATTTTATATAAATTGGTTTCATAAATATCCATTTCTAAAATATGTTCACCTTCCTTTAAACATAAGATCGCCCTTTTTAAGATAAAAAGATAACTCTTTTAATTTCCCTTTTTAAAATAACACTTATTGTTAAATAATTTCCTATAAAGACAAATACTTCCAACATAATTTATTAAAACAGTTACTCATTTAAATTAACAAAAATAAATAAATAAAGATGTTGAAATAAAATAGAGAAGTTCAAAACTCATTTGTAATTAAAATATCTTAGCAATTCCAAAGAGTACGATTTTTTCAAAACGACAATCATTTCCAAAATCAAACGGCAATTAACAGTATTTCCAAAATACTATATCGAGGCCAATAGTTACTATAGCACTTAGCCAGTGCTATTACTACCTTTTTTTCAAAAGGTTCACTTTTTAACATAAGTCAGTGTCACATCATATATGGTCAAACAGTCAAATTTCAACATTTGGCAATCTATTTAACAGGAGTATGAATTAAATAAAACAACTGGAATATAACTGGAAATTAATGATCATAATTTCTAGAAATTCGGATTTTTCAACAAATTTTCCTGTATTTCAATTTTAAATGAAAATTGCTTTTAAAAGTGGATATTTAACCAATTAGCCAATAATTTCAACCAAATACAAATGGTAAAATTTATCAACTATATATCTTACCGGTTAACCAAAAAGTTGAGTTTAACCCACTGAAATTCTAGTTGGCGCCGAAGCACTCCGGTTCTGAACTAAAATGGAACAACGTCCGATTTTAGCCCAAATTTTCATTTGCTCCAAATTCAACCAAACTAATTCCATCGCGTAGCTTTTGCTAATACAAGCATAATGCAAAAAGATTTGTCTCGACTGGACCTCGTGTGAACAAGTTATTTATTTTATAAGTTATCAATTTTAAATATAGTTAACATACTAATCACATATTTAAACTCTAATTACCAAATAAATCTCATCTTCCCTACTATAATTCCCGCTCAACCGCCTGACACTCAAACCCACCATGGCCGAACATTCATCCACCCAATACTCCCTTTCCGATCAATGAAATGATATACCGCCACAACCATCGACTTCCTCTCCCCAAGCTCCACCTCCACGAAAAAACTCACCGCCTCTGTCCCACTCTTCCCAATTGCGACCTGCACCCTCATCAACCTCGACCCACACACGATGCGATCCACCATAGGCCGACACAACCTCCACGACTTCGGCCTCAAGTGCTATTCGACACTCCAAATACAAATCTAAGCTCCAAACGAGCTAATTCCTCCTTGATTTAAAAAAAAATCAAACCATAGTCACAAGCTCCTCTCGTTCACTGATGCTTCCCAAACTATCGTCGAATCCCTCAAGATTTATACCAAAATGAAAATCTTGACTAAACAATCCTAAAGCTTCTTGTTTTAGATTTTTTCGTCGAGTATAATTTGAGCTTTGAATTTTTGAAGTTTGCAACTTTCTCTGTTTTTGAGAATTTTGGATTTTTAGGTTAGAGTTAGATGGACAGTGAAAAGTGGAAAATGTGTTTAACAAGCTAAGTGTTTAGTTTAGTTTAAAATGAATTTTCCGGCATCTTATCGCATAGATTTTATTTGCGTATGAACTAGGAACGATAAAACAAAAATGCGGTTCAGAACAGTAAAGCGACCCCAAAACAGTAATAATATATACTGGTTTACTGATTTTGTAAAATCAAAAAACACTATCGTTTGCCGAAAAATCATCAAATAATAATTTAAATATTTTTCAAATTAAAATCTAATAGAAAAATCAAATTAATTAAAGTAAAAATACGTCATTAAAAATCGAGTCAATATATTAATAATTGATTTTTGATTGATTATTTGAACCATTTATTACTGTAAATAAATTACAAAATGAATTCACCTTTATTATTTATTAATTAAAAGAAGTTAAATAAGACCATTACATCCATTCAATAAATATTATATTAAAAATCTCGATTTTTAAGTCTCTATTCCAATATTAAGTTCAAAATTCACATATTCAAATAAATCCCTATATTTGAATTTTAGGTTATTTAAATTTTAAAACCTATATTTCAATATTTAAAATTAATTAAATATTTCAAAATCAAATAACAAAATTTCAGGTCGTTATAGACTATTAGTTGTTCCTAGTAAAGTTGTTACATTATATGATTGGCATTTACTGAGAAGTGCCATAGAGGTAAGAAGTCTTCTTGGTTTGACTAGCTACTATAGGAAGTTTGTTACGAACTTTGCAACGATTTCAACTCAGCTAACACGCCTTGCTTAGAAGAATTTAGTTTTCTTATGAAACTCGAAGTGAGAGCATGCTTTTATTAAGCTAAAGGAGCTGTTGTATAGTGCACCTATTTTAGTACTTCCTAATGATTTGAAATCATTTGCAGTACATACTGCTGCTTGTAGTACTACATTATGCATTGTTTTGATGTAGGGTGAGTAAATTGGTTTGTTATGCTAGTCGACAGCTGAAATTACATAAGAGAAATTATTCAACTAATGATTTTGATTTCGTAGTGATTCTTTTTACTCTCAAACTTTTGGGGGAATGATTTGAGTTATTCATAAGCTGTAAGTCCCTAAAATTTTTGTTCTCCGAACGAGATTTGAATTTGAGGCAACAGAGATAGATAAAGTTCTTAGCATCATATGATTTTAGTATTTCTTATACTCCAGGCAAATGCAATGTTGTAGTCCATGCCTTGAGTTGAAGACTTATGATGCTAGGCTCTTTGTTTTTGTAATGGGAGCACTTCAGATTTATTACTACATTTAATTTTCAACCTTCATAAGACCTAATAACGAGGTTATTAGTAGCTTTAGATGTTCATTCTTCACTTATGGACTGTATTGGTTTGAGTCAGAAGCAAGACATGGTGTTATTGAGTATTTTTGAGAAGTTGGATAGAGGAGAGCATTTAAGTCATTTGGATCATTATTCCATTGATTCTGGAGGATAATACGAAGAGATGGAAGGTTGCGTATTAACTCTTGTTATGGAGTTGGTTGACTTGCTACTAGATGAGTCCTTTCATTCTATGATGATCACTTATCCCGCTGATAATAAAATGTATTGAGATATGAAAAGGGTGTTTTACTAGCCATGTATGAAGAGGCATGTAGTGGGGTTTGTTCTGAAGTGTGTGACATGTTATAAAGTAAAAATGGAGCAGACGAATCCTAGTGGATTATGTTAGCATATGGATATTTCATAGTGGAAACGGGAGAGCTACTTTATGGATTTCGTTGATGGACTACCTAGGAGTAAAGGGGGATTGAGAGTGCTTGGATCATTGTTGATCGACTGATCAAATGTGCTCATTTTTATTCATGTTTGGAGTATGAGGACAACCACGTCTTTAGCGACCTTATATATAAAGGTAGTAGATCATTTGCATAGAGTTTCTTCCACTACTATTTGTGACCGAGAACCACTTTTCACTAGTGAGTTTTATAGGAGTCTTCAGGAGGCATTGGGCACTGAATTTGTTTATGACCTATCATCTATAGACGGATGGATAGACTGAGAGGGTGAATTGGGTGTTGGAAGATTTGATGTGGATGTGTATTTTGGACCTTAGAGGTTCTTGCGAAGGCCACTTGCCATTAGTAGAGTTTGTATATTATAACGGTTATCAAGCAGGTATTGGAATGGCACCATTCGAGGCATTATATGGGAGGCCATGTAAATCTCCGTCATGTTGGTGGGACATTATACATAGGATTATTCTTGGGTCAGACATGATCAAAAAGACTTCGGAGAAATTAAATTTGACACATAGGAGGATGAAGACTTTGCAAGGCAAAACAAAAATCTTATGTTGACATGAAACATATGGAGTTGGAGTTCATAATAAGTGGCATAGTTTTTTAAAGGTCTTGCTACTTAGACATGTTATTAGGTTTTAAAGTTCGAGAAAGTTATTCTGAGGTTTGTAGGTCCTTTTTCGATTTTGGAAAGAGTAAGGAAGTTGGCTTTTAGAGTGGAGCTTCCTTAAAAGTTGACGATGGTCCATAATATTTTCCATGTGTCGCACTTGCGAATACGGTTCGACTACTACAGTAGACCCGAGATTGTTGGAAAAGGAAGGCATAGAGAGGGATTCACTTATTCTACATGCAACTAACCATTATGGAGCATGTGACAAAACGACTCTGTAATAAAGTAATTAGGCTAGTTAGAGTCCAATGGAGAGATGATCCAAATATGAGTATTTAGGAACCAGAGGAGAAAATTAAGCTTCCCGTCCCTCATGTTTTTTGGTACATTTTCACTATTTTGTTTGTTTAGTTTAATTAGCAAATTGGATGATGTTGTAGGCTTTGTTGTATGATTTTTGCTTCTATATAACATAATTTATCATATATCGTTTTGCATATATATAGAATTATAAGTATATTTTAGGATGTTTTTCATCCATACCTATATGTCAGGATTTTGAATTCATATAGGAGTTGAGTTAGTATTTACATATTTATCACCTACCATGTTCATGATATATGTTGCTTGATGAATGCGCATTGTTATTTGCACTTATTTTACCATTGATATGTATTAATGCTTATATTTTGACTTTAGTAGTATCCCTATGGGTATTTATCTTATCGTTGGGAATTTTAGGAAACAAATATGTTTGATATGGACTGTTTGGATTCTTGAGTGTTGTGGTTGAGTGTATGTATTGCATATACACATGGTCGCTAGAGTATAGTTAAATCTACAAGTTGCATTTTTCTATCTCTTGGAATTTCAGGGACGTGGGGGAGAATGTAACACCTTATATTTTTAGATATAATAAACTGTTAATTTAAAAAGGCCATTTTAATAATTTTACATAAAGCTAAAAAATTGAATTTTCACAAATGAAAGAATTTAAGAATCTGACTTTTCCATTGCATCAAGTAGATTTTTTAATCAGAATTCATATGTAAAATGCCAGAATTGGAAAGGGGATAAAGGAGATGTAAATTAGTTAATGTAGCGCGTGTCTCGAGATGAAATGGATCAATGTCCAAGTGGGATGAGGAGGAATTTCAAGTTTTTTGGCTATAAAAAGGAAGGATACATAACCCTAATTCATTCTATGTTAATCCTCCTTATTCTAGAGCTACCACAGAACCTTAGTTTCGAATTCCATTCTTTTCTTTTCCTTCATCCACATCTCTAAAACAAAATTCATCAAATAAACTTCAAATCAAATCAAAAATAAAAAAGATCGAGTGTAAAAAATTAGCAGGGAAAATAGAAGGAAGGAAAACATACAAATCAAACTAAAGGACAAATAAAGATTTTGTTGGGAGATTTCTTTAAAATAGCACAAAAGGTGAGTGGTTTATTTGTGACATGAGTATGATGTAGGTTAACACTTAAGTTTCATTTATATACTTACTTAGGTTTAAAAATATAATATTTAATTTTAATTGATAGTCCTTAATTTAAGATCTATATGAATTGGATAATTTAGAAAATTCTATTTCACTATTTTTGATAATATAGTTGATATGAAACTAAGGAGGAGGATGGATTTAATAAAATTCACCATTATAGTCATTTAGATATTATTTATGTAATAGTTTTTAATTGATAAAAGTAAATCTATGTATACATCTGTGCAGTTAAAGCGCTCGGCAGATTCAAAGCGGTGGAGGTGCAAAAAGTCATAGCGAGGATACAACGAGGATATAGCGGGATATAGCGGATGGTTTTAAAATAGCATATAAAACTCGTACTTAATGTTTTTACGAATATATAAATGGTAATTAAATGAAAAATTATCATTCAATTGAATTGTAACTAATACATAAATAATTTTTTAATAAAAATATGTGCGAATATACTTTAAATAAACGTAAAACTGTTATATAACATAATTGAATTTAGTAGAATATTAGAGTATTTTCATTTCTGAAAATATATTAAAAATTAAATCAAATAAACTAGTTTCATAATTTTTATAATGTATAAATTGAATTTTTTTCAATTCATTTTATTAAAGAAGATATAGCGGGAATAGCAGAATATAGCAGAAATAACGGGATATAGCGGAAATAGCAGGGATTAAAGCGGAAAGGCTATATTGTGGGGCTATATGGAAAAATCGTAGCGGTAGAAACCCGCTACGAGATATAGCGGGGTTATAGCGGGGTAATAGCGGGGCATTAACTGCACAGGTATACATCCCTTAAAATTCACCTAGAGCCGATTCAATTAACTTTGATTAAAATTGAATATATGCAGATGAATCATTGAATAATTATATATAATAAATTGGATAAACAATGAAATGAGTTTTGAAATAAATAATGTAGAAATTGTACATAAATACTTGTCAATAGATAGATCATACAATTATACATATGTCCACAATAAAGATAAACAAAAAGAAGAAGAAAATAAAGAAAAATACACATGTTCAGACTTTTGAAAATTCAGATTCAAACATTGAAATTTAAGTAAACTGAAAATAGAAAGAAAGACGTTGATTTTAGATTAGGTTGAGATGTTTAAAACTCAAATTCAAACGTCTGAAATAGGGGTCAGACACCTGGAAGTGGATTCGGACATCTGAAAGTTACAATCAGATGTCTAAAAGTAAGTTCAAACGTTTGACTACCTGTAGATGTTTTGCTATCGGAAGTTGAGCATTTGAACCAAAATCCTAGACATTTAAAAAGAGGTCCATACATCTAAATAATGGATTTAGACGTTCGAATTACTCTTGATAGCCCATATTGAACCTCAACCTAGTGCAGGCTAAGTATGATAGTTTGGGGAAACTCATTCACACTTCCTTGACTTTTGGGGGTTCATGTAACTACATGGAGTTGTATATCATTTTTCAAATTTGCTGAGGTTCCTAGGTTCATACTTCATGATGCTGTATAATATAACATTCAAAGCGACGTGCGATTATATCGCAATTTGATGCTTTTATTATTACTATTGCTGACTCAAGTCAAATATGTGGTGATTATGGAGGAGAGGAGTTGAAGATATCCAAATAGTATGATGAGAGTGCGATAAAGCGATTACGCCTATAGGGTGTCAAATTGTTGGTCGACAATTTTTACTACAGGCTGCATGATATAAAGTATAGAATATGGGCACTAATGAAGAGGTTACTCAATGCTTTGGTGGTAATTTATCATCGAATGTATGCTCAATGTGTGTGCTTAGGAATTATGATGTATATTTGTTGTAGGTGAAGCTTAAGAGGTTTACCATTAAGAATGTTAGCTTAGTAGATACATGGGCAGTTTACTATCGAGACTGTATACTCGAGGTATTCCTATATTTCCTTAGTTTCAGGATATCCAACATTCAGCTGCGAATCTTAATATACATTATTGGATTTAGGTGTATTAAGAATTGTTACCAACTATGTGTAAATTGACTAATTTTTTAAATGTAGTACAGACTTACAAACGAACACCCTTAGGCGGTGTGGATTATAAATGATGATTTAACTACCTCTTTATACCATACCACTAGTGACATAATTCACTCACTAGACATTGTCAAATCTCCTCAATTGGTCCTTCTTTTTATATGTATATATATTATAGGAGGATAAGGTAGTAGGTGAGGTAACAAGGATGAGGTGCATGGGGGAGGTGACAGTACACTATGGAGATATATTTACTTATAATCATTATCTTATATACCATATTGTATTTACGTGTCAGACTTATGTTATATTCCGATTTAAAGATTCGTTTTAGACTCTTCTTTTATGGACCATGGTAATCTGAGACAATATTGGTTTGGGTTATTTTCAGTATTTATGTTTTGTCCATTCTGCTGTGAGATTTGAAAGTGTATAATGTTTTAAATTTATATTTGCCCTTGTATCATGCAAACTATAAAACCTAGCGATTTATACTTCATAGCATGACACAAGTTCAAATTCCACTTTTGGGCTTTGGATCGATGTGTTCGGAGGTGCGAGTTGTTATAGTGTGCGTATGTATGTTGTTTTGAATTAATTATGTCATTGGAACAATACATTAAATTATGACAAAAATTTTAGTTTTTTCTTTATGTTGATTGTATGTATTTTCATATCTACAGTTTTAATGGTTTGGATATTTTGTTGTAATTAAGTACAGAATTTTATATGGTATTAAACATATTATTGTAATATTTTTTGAAAAAAAGGGATTTAAGATATTACTATATGTTATTGACTTTTAATTCTGATTTGATAAGATTTAGATATGATGTAAAATTCATTTCCATCTTGTCTTTCTAGTTTTCTCTTATTTTGAAATGCCTAATTCATGGAGATTTGTTTTTATAATATCATATATGTAAATATATTAAAGTATATAAGAGGTAATAAAATATCACATATATATGTATGTATGTCTAAACTATATATATATATATGCATATGCATATAAAAACCATTTACATATATTGTAGGATACTAAAACATATGTATATATTTAGGGATATATATTTTCAACGTGCATGTGAATTATACATGTACATTTAACTATAACATATGTGTATATGCAATACATATAAATCCCAATGTTTATATATCAATATATAGTTATACACATGTTTATATTAGATTATGTTGTTATACCATTGAACGTATATATGTAAATTTCTAAATTAACCATTTAGTTGAATTAATTAATAAATATAAAATAAAGTTAAGTAAAAAATATTTTTATTAATAACTAGTTGAATCTATTTCAAACCATTAGACACCGGAGGCTCACTATGACCAAATAGGAAAAAAAATTGAAATCTACCCATTTCGCTTATTATAGACCCACACGATTCCATCAATAGTCTCAAAGCCCGAATGAAATATGCTGTCTAATTATTAACTTTATATCCAACTAACTATGCATACCTATCGGATTGGTGTGTAGAAAGGTAGTATCTAGGCTTGGTGTTGAATAATCAAGTATTCTCCTCTCCTTAGCTACCAGCATAGCCCAATGGGTGAAGTAAGTGCAAAAGGTTGTTCCAATTGTAAAGGCCTAAATTGTTTTATGTCTTAGGATAGTTTTCAAAATTAAATTTGAAATTTAGAGAATATTTTATTTAAAAGTTAAGTTTAAAATATAAAGTGAAATTTATAAAAGTTATAGAATATATTTCTAAAATTATTTTGAATATAAACTAATATTTCAAAATTTATTTGAAATTTAATTAATTTGATAAATTAAATAAATAATCAATTAAATGTTAATTAATTAAAATAAACATACACACACACATATATATATATATACATATATATATATATATTTATGTGTATATATATAACTATATATGTTATTATATAATATACATATACATACATATATATATATATATATCTTAATTTTTTAAGGTAAATTAAAATAATTTTTAAATGTATTAAAATATGTAATTATAATTGTTTTAATAAAATAAAGTGCTTATTTGATAAATAAATTAATCAAATGTTAATTAACAAACAAAAACACACACATATATAATATATATACAACCATAAATGCTAATATTCATCTTACAACTTTTTACATTAATAAAATAAAAAAATGAATTTTAAAATAATTTAATTAATTATTTGATTAATTTAATTAACTAAATTAATTAAATACAATTTTATTAATTATATAAAGAATATTGTATAAGTTAATTGAATTATAAAAGGTTATAGACAAGTTTAACTTGTATGATACGAATGTGTAGTATAAGTGAAATTCTAAGAAACCCAACTTAGGGTTGTGGAATGAGTGCATGCATATTATATGTATGCGAAGATTTCAAACAAGTCCAACACTTGAATCATGTGGGTGGTTCACTAGATGTAAATTGTTCCTAAATCGGTATTACTCAATATGTGTGTGTGTGTGTGTTTGTATATATTAAAGATCGTGAATCCTTAGTATATAAGTTATCATCTACCATTTATATATTAATAAATTACTTGTACTCTTTATTTGTTAAGTTTCCTCAAGATAGATATGTTATGTGTAGTACTATTAATATATTGACTAGACGAGGTAAGATACATGCACGTATTTATTGAGCTTTCTCAAGGTATGTGCATTATACTTAGGCTGTCGTGAAATGGTGGGTGCGAGTGAATAATCTTTTTCAATTTATTGAGCTTCCTTGAGGTTGAGATGATATTAGGAGAAAGACCATGGGTTAGGATTTGTATATGATACAACCGATAAGGTGTTATCCATCATATGTAGGCCTATAATTTATTGAGCTTACTCAAGGTCAGAATCCCAAGGCAAGCGAGTTCTTACATCTAACGAAGAAATTGAAAGATTTCTACGTCTTCTCTTGAGGTTTTGAGAAATCAAAAAGTCTAATGAGAGCTTATTAGATAAATGAAATGTAAGATTTAACCTATCAAATAATTTAATAACATCTGCTAGTACAAAATGTCCAAATCTATTTGAATTAAATT
Source organism: Allium fistulosum (assembly GCA_030737815.1). Classification (NCBI taxonomy): domain Eukaryota; kingdom Viridiplantae; phylum Streptophyta; class Magnoliopsida; order Asparagales; family Amaryllidaceae; genus Allium; species Allium fistulosum. Next base: position 1,281,191,475 of record CM060903.1, on the reverse strand, counting down.
TTTAGCAAAATGATCAACCTAAGACTATTTTTGAAAAATGATATGCTCACTGGACCAAACTATACCGACCGACTAAAAGAAATTAAGATAACACTCACGTATGAGCATTTATTGTCATCTATTAATGAACCTTTAAGAGGGAAACGCGTTGAAACCACTGATGCTGACCAAGTGAAAGCTTACAACACTTGAGTAGCTGATTGCAAAATTGCTCAAATTTTCTTGTTGTTTACTCTAGACAAGTCATTGCAAAGACAACACAAAAATATTTCCATCCATAAAATCTTCGAAAGCCTCAATCCTATCATTGCTATGTTTGGGGAACAATCATGTTTTGTAAGAAATGAGATTACTAAGAAGTTGTTCAATACAAAGAAGAGTAAGGGCAGTCTTGTTGAGGATTTTGTTTTAACAATGAAAGACAATATTGACATACTTTGTGAGCTAGATGTGAAGTTAAGCGACCAACTACAAGTGGATTTAATCCCTTGCTAGTTGACTTCGTAGATATTGAATTTCGATATGAACCAGTTAAATGTAAAACTTGTCGAGCTACTTAATATGCTAAGGTTAGCTATAGGATTATTCAAGGATCAAAACACAGTGTTAGCTGTAAAAGGTAAGGCATCGTATTGGAAAGGTTCAAAGAAGCACAAGCATGGTTCTAACAAAGGCAAGGGAGATGCAACTACTGATAAAGGTGAATGTCACCATTGTCACAAGAAGGGACATAAGAAACACAACTGTCCAAACTATTTGAAGATGGTAAAAAAAATGAAGAAGGAATTTGATTCCACCACTCCTAAAAGCATGTTTATGATTCAAAACAATTTTTGCAATCAATATATTATATTGGATTTTATAAATTGGATCTAGGACTTATTTCTGTAATTCATTATAAGGACTTAAAAGTAGATGACATGTGGCAAAATGTGAAATAAGGCATTAAGTTGTTAATGGATCTATAGTAGATGCAACTGTAGTTGGAGAATATCACTTGATTTTGCATAGTGGATTTGATTTAGTTCTTAATAATTGTATGTTGATAACTTTATTTGTGTTATTACATCTGTCTCTAGATTATATGAAATGAGATTTGGTTGCCATTACAATAACAATATGACAAATATTTTGTTTGATGGAAATAATATCGATTATGGTGTTTTGGATTATGGCATTTATGTACTTAACTTCAATCATATTTGTGTTGTTAATAAATTTTTTGTTGACATTAACAATAGCTACTTATGACACTGTAGGCTAGGTTATATTAGTGCCAAGACTACAAAAACATAAAATTAAAGGTTTTCAACCGTCTTTTGATTATGAATAATTTGACACTTGTGAGTCGGGTCTCAAAGGGAAAATGACCAAAAACACATTCATTAGAAGTAATGAAAGAGTTGATGAACTCTTTGGTCTTATGCATACTAACGTATATGGCCCGATGCCTAAGTGACTAAGGGCAATTCAACTTACATCACAACTTTTACTGATGATTTCTTTAGGCAAGGATATGTATAGCTTAAATAAAATTTTGATGTCTGTGAGAAATTCTAAAGAGTATAAGAACGAGGTTGAAAATTATATGAACCATGAAGTTGAAATACTTCGATCAGATCGAGGATATGAGTATGTTGGGAAAGAGCTCCAATAGTAATTAAAGGATAATGGGATTATATTTTAGGTTATTCCTCCATATACTTTGCATTACAATAATGTTTCATATTGAAGGAATCGAACCCTATTTGATATGGTTTGTTTCATGATGAGTAAGGCTAAGTTACCTCTTTCTTATTAGGGATATGCACTGAAAACCAAAGCACATATGTTGAACCTGATACCTACTAAATCTATGCCTAAAATCTCATGTGAGATATGGCATGGGAAGAAACCCCACCTTAATTATTTGAAGGTATAAGCTTGTCTAGTCTACATTAAAAACGTTGGTCCCAATAAAATTGAGCAAAATCAGCTTTGTGTAAACTTATAGGTTATCCCAATAATTCTAAGGGGCATATTTTCTATAACACCAAGGAACAAAAGGTTATTGTTTCTCCATATGCTACCTTCTTAAAAATGGAATTTCTACTAAAAGAAATTAACAACTAAGTTGTAAACGTGGATGAAATCCAAGGGGTAAACACAAAGGCTAAACTGGTGGTAGAATCAAATTTACTATTATACAAAAACACGCAGCCTATTAGAAGGTCTAATAGGGAATCTCATGCACCAGAGTGATGCTACAGTTTACTCGTTCATGGCGAGAAAGAAGACTACATCTTAGAAGACGACATTCCTCTCTCATTTCAATAAGCACTATAGAGTAAAGACGCTGCACTTTGGTTTGAAGCTAGGAAATCCAAGATGGATTCCATGTATGACAACAAAGTTTGGACTTTTTCCAACATATCCGAAGGGATAAAAACCCACAGGCTGAAAATGGATTTTTCTTAAAAGCCCAACGCAGATGGAGAGGTAGAGACATATAAAGCAAGGTTAGTTCCTAAATGTTTTTGTCAAACTCATGGCATTGATTATGATGAAATGTTTTGCCCATAGCCATGTCTAAGTCCATTTGGATGATGTTTTCTATCATCACTTTCTATTATAAAATATGGAAAATGGATGCAAAAATGACATTAATAAATGGTGATTTAGAGGTGACTGTTTACATTTATTAACCAAAGGGTTTCGAGGTCAGAGGGAGCATGGGTAAAGCATGTAAATTGTTTAAATCAATTTATGGTCTTAAGCAAGCTTAAAGGAGTTAGAATAAGTGTTTTGATAAAGTAATCAAATAGTTGGGTTTTATCATAATAAAGAGGAATTTTATGTACATTAAAAAACAGGGAAGTATTAACATGTTCTTAATCTTATATATCAATAATTTACTATGAAAAGGCAATGACATTGCATTCTTGCAATCGGTGAAAGCATAGTTGTCTAAGAACTTCTCCATGAAGAATATATGAGAATCAACATATATATTTAGTATAAGGATCTATAGGTATAGACCAAAAAGGTTTTTGGGATTGTCGCAATCCATATACATAGATACCATATTGAAAAGGTTCGGTTTAAAGAATTCCAAGCATGGAAATTTTTCGATGCAATCTGGAATCATCCTTTTTAAGATGGACACCCCTCACACTAATAAGGAGAAGGAGAGCATGGAAAGGATACCATATCCATCTGTAGTCGATTACATCATGTATGCTATTTTATGTCCTAGACCAAATGTAACGATCCGTAATTTTATCACATTTAAATGGAATATTTAATTAACTTTAAATATTCAAATATTGAATTTTTAAACTTAAATAATCATGTTTTATGTAATAAATAAGAATGATAAACTTATTTTTAGAATGGAATTACAAAATCAAGAAGTTTTGATTTTCATCGTAAAATTGAAAAAAGTCGGTTTTCGATAAAATTTAATATACGTTCAATTTTTGTTTTTTAATAAATAATTCTTTTTAAATTGTTATAAAATGATAATAATTTGTTGATAATTTTTTTTATAAATAAATATATATATATATATATATATACTTGTTTTATAAAGATAGATAAAAAATTTGTCGCATTTTAACAAATAGACGTCTTATTTTTACAATTGGATTTTAATATAATTAAATATGGTTATATAAATAAAATAAACTTGTTATAATTTTATAAAGATGACAATAAACTTATTTTCAAGTTTTTTTTGCATAAACAAGTAGTTTCATTAAAAAACTGAAAATGTGACCGACATTCGTTTTTCGGATTTTTGACCGTTCGTCGAACGGAAGTTGTTTCAAATCATTGCAACATTGTTAACATGATTTTAACACATATTAATACACATTTTAAAAACATGTATACATTTTCTCAAATCATGAAGAAATAATATAAAAGGAGATACTTAAGTATAAAGAAATGGAAAAGCATACTTCTCATCACCGTAAATGCATCTTTTCCTTCAAAACCAAGGCAACGTCAACATCCATGCACTAGATACCTTCCTTAAGAGCTAAGGAGAAGGCAAGAAAGTGAGGGGATGGGGAGGGTACGACCGAGCTAAACATGAGGTAGGAGGGGCATTTTTTTCATTTGACAATACTTGGAAACAAAGGGTTGAAAACCCTATAAATACATGCATACCCCATCTCATTTTCTCACACAAATCCATCTCTTCTTCTTCTTCCTTTAAGCTATTTTAATGGCTTCTTTCCTTAGGAAAATAATGGTGAAAAATATAGAAAAAAGAAAGTAAAGTAAAAATATAGTATTCCACCTCAAAAGCAAGTCTGAACTCCACCTCTTTCTCTTCTAAGCCCACGACCACCACCGTCATCACTAAGGCCGAGCTCCACCACCCAAATAAAGCTAGACCGAGCCCATTTGGAAGAAACAAAGGAGTTCGGGAAGCTCCAGAGTGAAAATATTGGAGAGAAGTGCCATGGTTTCAATCCAAGAAGATATGAGGAAGTCTATAGTAATGCAGAAGATCTACCATATTTTCAGTAGCTTGGGAAGGAAGAATGGAGTAGATGATGATTAGTTGAAGTTGACAAAAGTTTAGTGAAGTATTATTGGATAAGAATGTTGGTAGGAAGAATAAGTTAGAGATAAAGGTAAGTACTCATATTTAAATTTACTAATTAATCTCTAAATAATTCCAAGTTTAACAATATGAAAATATAGTATATATCAGATGATTAAATGTGTGATTACTTGGTTGATTACTTATTTGAATGTATGCATGTTAATATGGATGATTACTTGGTTTGATAAATGATAAGAGCAATGGTTAATAATTGACCATAGTTAATTTAATGAGAATTAAATCCATATAAATATTTGTGGAAATTATTTAGCCTCTTAATGATTTTAAAATATCTAAAAAGGCTAAAAATGATATTATAGTAATATAATATTATAATAATATGGAATGAAATGAAATATAAGTTTGAAATATGAAAATATTGTTTAAAATGAGTTTAAAATGGTATAGAAATGTTTTATAAACATAAAAAGGTGTTTCCTTGAAGTCTGAAAAGAAAATGGAAAACAAGTTAAAATAAGGCGCGTCGCGTAAAGGTAGTTCACGATTTTGCGCCGAAGAATTCAAATAATATGAAATGGAATATAGCTCAGAATTGTTCAAGATAATAATTTTCCAAACTATTGTATCCATAGTTTCTAATTGAAGAAAGAAAATCAAGATTTCGTCTTGTAAATTTTTAAATAAGTTCAAAACAAGTTTTCAGAAAAATCGTGGTTTTGCAGTTCAAAACCCAAATTTGAAATTGATCTAAAATGAACATTTTTAAATGTTTGAAAATATGAAATAAATTTGATAAATCTATTAATATGGTTTAAAATAGATTTAATTTGTAAAAATGGAAGTTTATGAAATAAAATTTGTGTTTAATTCAATGTAACCTTAAAACACTATTTGTAGCATCTTTTGCAGCACTTTTTGCAGTATTTTTAAATAACTTGTGAAATATGATTTTTTAGCTTAACCATTCTTTTTCGTATCTTTTATAAATGGTTTTTAAAAGAATAATTAAGTGTTATAGATAATGATTTGGAAGTTTTATAAATCATTTCTAAAAATGAAAGGAGTTTGCGAAAACGACTAGTACATTTGTCCCGTCTGTGAGATCTAAACTTTAAAACAAGGTGTGTAACTAATGTTAGGAATGGAGCAATCAGTGCCCTAAACTTACTTTCCTATGTTTTCTCTTTTAGACGAGGGATGGAACAAATAGATGGGAAATACTGGATGCTCTAAAAAAAGATCCGATTTAAGTTTTTCCAAAATTAAGGAATTTTCAAAAGAGTTAACTAAACCCGATTTTTGATAGTATAAAGGATATTCTGGTCAAACTTTGTATTAAGGTCCAAGGAGGGAACTTGTACTATCTGCATGAATTTAAAAGGTGATTCCAATGTAATTCCTCAAATAGTACGAGTTGAATATGGAAGTTAATCTGGATATGATTAGTCTAATCTTTCACTCAATACCAATTGGTTTGGGGTTTTGTAACAACCCAAACTTTAAGCTATAATAATTAATTAAAGAATTAATTAAATAATAAAATAAGTTTGTTAAAGGCTCATAATTGAGCCACGGGATTTTCTGTAACGACCCGATATTTTGGACCATTCGCGTCCATTATAAGTGAATAGGTAGACACTCATGCCGGAGTTGAATTGCTCAAAATACCGCGTTGTTAATTTAAATTGGCAAAACTGAACATATACAGTAAATAAATAATCACATATCACAGACACAGAGTAATAAGTGCAGCGGAAATAAAAGAGATAGTAGTTCATGAAGCTACTATATGAATATATAAAATACATCAGAGTTAAACCAGATACACGGAAGAGTAACATGATACATCAGATATAAATCAGAATACATCACTGGAATCATCGAATATCTGAAAGCTGGATAGATAGCTGGATCTCCAAGCGAAGCTCCAACTCCAAAGGTGAGTCTCGAAAGCTGAACTACTCAGTCTGACCCGAGCGTAAAGCAAAAACACAAAACACTCGAGTCAGGATTAACATTCTTATATTAATAAATCCAACTCAAGTGAAATAACAATTTAAATACAAGTAACTCAAAGGATGTTTGGAATAACCATCCTTTAAGGATCCGTTAAACTATCTACTAGGTAGTAATGTAGGCTAAGTAGATAATGTCTATCAGTAATATAAAAAGATATCAAAGTAGGGTTAAGCAGGGCCCATACACCTCTTAACCTGTTTATTCCCAAAAGCATATACAAGACCGTAGTTTCCCCAAAACCGGAAGTCACCAGAGGGCAATCCATATACTAAAGGTACAAATCAAAATCGTAGTGGTCGCGAATAGGATAATCAGTATGACAAGGTACATGGGGCGATACCAACTAGGATACTAGTAGTTGCGTGATCCGGACTGATGTTGGGCATAGCAGCTACTACCCCAACACCGCGAAACAACACTCCCATAATCGAGGGGTGCACCCAAATCGAATCACAAAAGTAATAGATATGGTAACGAAGAAGTGTGTCCGCTAGAGGTGGCGAACCTCAATGGCCCGGCGCGGCTCCTGTTTTAGTCATGTCAGGGGTCATCCAAAATCGTTCTCTTTCTTCAGTCAACGCGTACATCATTCCATCCACTTCATTCTGGATCATCACTCCGCGTATAGTTATTAAAGTGGTTTTCGGTTTAGATAGAGAGTATATCCATAACCGAATTCCGGTCTCTTTAATAACTTTCGAAATTATTACACCGATTGGTCGTTTATATATTTCAAAAACCAAATCAATTCAATTTCAAATAGAAGTCGTAAATCAACATTTCATTTGTCTTTCAAAACCAATTTCCAATATTTACGTTTCAAAACTTCCAAATACACAAATTCAAAATCTTATAATTCAATTTCAATTTCTTTTTAAAACAATTCAAATATTGATTCAAGTTCGTATATAAGTTTCATTCCGAAATCATTTAAATTAATTTAACATTCAAACCAATTTAAATCCATTTATCCATTTCATTTAATATCCGTTAGGTTACTTTTCCATTCAAAACAATTTCTATTAAATTTCCAATTCATTAAATCAATTCTTAAGTTCAACCTCATTTAATCAAACTTACAATTTTGAATTAAATGAACTCATCAAATCGAATTCTTTAAACTTCAAGTCTTACATTAATTTCAATAAATCGCATTTTATTTCTTGTTAAGAAATTCAATTTCAGTTATTTACTTACTTAAATAAATTTCCAAAACTTAATAAATAAAGAAACCCAAATTCATTTATTAATAAAGTTCAAATTTCACTTATTCAAAAGTCCAATTTCTCTTATCAAAGAATTCAATTTTTATTCAATTATCAAATGATTCAATCTTATTCAATTATAAAATAATTCAAAACTTAATTATAATTTCAAACTTAATTCAATCATTTCTCAAATTAAACAACATTCTTTCATCAATTATATTGTTAATATTTTGATTCAGATTATTAAATATTACCATTTTCCTTTCATCAAAATTCAAATTTCAACTTCATTTCAAACCATATTATTTATTCAAATAAAATCTTCGTTTTATTTTTAAATCAACTTATTGACCAATCGGGTTTTTATTTAATTTTCTATCCTAAGTCAAAGTTCAATTTGGGTATTTATCATTTCAACCCGGTTCCAATTTAATTCAAAAATCAAAACATACAAAGGGAACTTGTAGTGTGATAACTGGGATGGTGTCAAAGTAAATAAACAAGCAATAACAACAATCAATAACAATCACATAATCAATTCAAATAATCCCGAAATAACCGTATTAATTCGTATTGTTATTTGTACGAATTAATATAATTATTTCTAGAATCTACACTATCATTTCATGTAGATTAAAGATTATTACATTACGGTTTTTCACTTGTCATATATTTACAATTTCATCCATCATCAATTTAACGTCCAATAAATTCAACAATCAATCAATTATCAGCCAAACTGTATTATCATCGCATAAATAATTAACAGATAATGGTGTCAGATGTCACAGGTGAACTGATACAGGTAATAGCATATATAACAGCGTCATTAACTAATAGCAGCATATTTCAATTGTCGTTTCAATTGAAATCAAATTTAATAAATAAAAGAACGTTAATCGTGAGTGAGTGCTCACCTTTCGATGCTAGATAGAACAAGAGATGACACAGATATGCCCACTGATACGGACACTGAAATTGAGTTACAAACCCAAGCACGAATTCGATGATCAAAGCTGATAAAAAGAATAGACGAAGTCAAATCAGGATTGGGTCGATGATGATAAATGATATAACCGAATTTTTTTAAAAATCAATATCCTTTTAAAGCACATATATATAAATCAAAATAAATATTTTAATTCCAATGCCTCATATATTCGGCCAACACCAAATGTTTTAACTGATAAAATGTCAACGCTATATAATAAATTTAAAACAGCATTTAAAAAAAAATTACATTTATAAAATCACTTAAATCCAAAATAGTATATAAATAAATATGCAACTTACCCAACAGACTTTGTAAAACTACTAACATCTGCATTATTATAATTTATATAATGTACACCTTATATAGTATAATATGATAAAGTGTAATACTAGAATAAATATAATATCATATTATGCGCACGACGAAATTTTCCATATTTTATAACAACAACTATACCTAACTGACATACAAATTTATATGCATGAACTAACCGATCAAACAACATATATAACCATATTTTATTTTTCTTTCTAGAACCCAAACAACATTTCATCATATCTATGCAGACTCTACTTATAACCAAATATGTTTAAATATATATACAGAAACCAATTTTGTAAAAGTACTTTATCCCTAAGTTTGTAACAACAGACACATATATATATATATAATGTAACTTGTTTAATACATTGAAATCAAACGAGGATTTATATAAATCTTTATAACTTATATATTTTATAATATGACTAAACTTCAATAGCCGAACAATGTATGAACAAACTGGCATGCACAACCTATAGAAAATGAACATATAACAATAACCTATACACGTGAAATCATGCAACAGGGATATCTATATAATATTCTTACATAAACACTTAGATATAAGGTTTATATTTCTTTTATATTTTAAACAGTACAAGATAAAGAAAATTTGTGAAAAGACATTTATATAAGACCCATTCTTTTGAAATGAAAGCTACAGGTCACAGCCTACAACATGCATATAGGCATACAACTATACACTTAAAATATACCTTTACGCAATGTACTGTTATTGTAACAACCCGCATATCTATCGATTTTATATTTAAATATTTTATTTAAATATTTTATCGTTAGTCGGATGTTAGTCCGAAAAGCTACTTTTTGCATACGGTCAAATTAGGACTCGAGACCACCCCCATTGAGTTCAAAATGACGTTTGCGATCTTTTTGAGTGTAAACTTCGATATGTTTGGAGATAGTGAAATTTTCGTCACTTTTCCCACTTGTGACTTTGGTTGGGACTGCACCTTCTTAACTCAGCCCAACCCCCTCTTCTCTTCATCACTTCATCAAATACTTCAAGCTTCTTCAAAAATGGTGGGGGGAAAGAGAAATTAAAATTCCAAGCTCGAGATCCTTAGTAAATTCAGCATCAAACTCCGAATTCAAGGTGAAGAACATAGATTCAAGCTAGGGGTTGATTCTTGCTTTGCTCTTAAGCTCTCCAACATCAATTTCGTGGAAAAGGTGAGATTTTTGATCTCACATCTTGCCCATAATCGTCATTGGACTGTTGGGAATGATTCCTCATCACTTTAGCATGGTTGTTGCATTTGGTTTGGATTGGATTGGCGAAAAAATTCCAAATTTTAGTGATTTTGGTGAAAAAACTGCTACTAGGTCGTTCTGGCCATTTTTAGCTCGTTCGGAGTTAGGTCGCTCATCCATAGGTCGCCTGCGAGTTAAAGTCTTAGGTCGCCTGCGAGTTAAAGGCTTAGGTCGCCTGCGAGTTAAAGGCTTAGGTCGCCTACGAGTTAAAGGCTTAGGTCGCCTGCGAGTTAAAGGCTTAGGTCGCCTGCAAGTTAAAGGCTTAGGTCGCCTGCGAGTTAAAGGCTTTTAAATCTCCCCGAGATGGCCGAGATGAAAAATCCGAGATATCAGCCAAAATCCGAGATTTGGCAGCCTATTTAGTTATAAGTGTTTTAAATATCGCCCGAGATAGCCGAGATATTTTCCCGAGATATTGGCCAAAATCCGAGATTTAAAACACTGCCTGCGAGTTAAAGAGTTAGGTCGTTCGCGAGTTAACTCCTTAGGTCGTAAGACTTTTCTTTTCCTTAGGTCGTAAGACCTTAGGTCGCACCCTCCTTAGGTCGCGAACCAGTTAGGTCGCGCACCATCCTTAGGTCGTTCGCCCTTAAGTCTTAGGTCGTTGCCGACCTATAAACCCCCAGGCAAACTTTAGGTCGCAAGCTTTAAGTCGCGAGTCTTAGGTCGCGAACCACGTTAGGTCGCGTACCCTTAGGTCGCGAATCACCTTAAGTCGCGTAACCCTCTTAAGTCGTTAGGTCGCCTGGCCTTAAGACGTTAGGTCGCGTACCTAGTTAAGACGTTAGGTCGTGAACACTTAGGTCGCGCCTCACTGTTAGGTCGCGCACTTCGTTAGGTCGCTCGCATTTAGGTCGCAGACCTTAGGTCGCTCGCGAGTTAGCACTTAGGTCGTTCGACCTGTTCTTCTGCTAGGTCGCACAGCAGTCTTCCCTTAGGTCGTATGACCCACTTTTCCTTAGGTCGCTTGACCAGCCTGCCTTCATTAAGTCGTACCGTGTATTACTCTGCGTAGGCAATCTCTTCTGAAAAACATTTATCAGAATTTTTACTTTGGTTGTTTTGGGATTGACTTCTTTGGACTTTACTCACGTCTTCGAACGTGAATTGATTTGTTTCTACAATCGTTTTATGACTTGTCACTTTAAAGATACATGAAGGTTTCAATACTAATAGTAAATATCAAAACTCTTTCATCAAAGCGATTTCAACACTATTTTAAATATCAAAAGTTCGTTTTCTCAAACCGATTTTCAATCTACTAGTATATACAAGCCTTTACTTCACTCGAACGAGAAATCGACTTAAACGACTTAGTAAAACGGGTGGTATGAAACGCTTGCCTTCACTTCGTCGGTTAGCTCTTGGACTTGTTCGATTGAACCCTTTTTGTGACAATTTCCTAGTGAAGATTTACAGCTTGTTCGTAAATATTTAAGTTAAGCAAGTGGTAATGGGACATGAAGCTAAACTCATATATTTACTAGCTTGGTGTGATTGACACTTCCTTATGATCATGACGATCATTTTTGTGATTTAGACTAGCGATTATGCGATGTCTCTTCGTCCGTGTGTCGGACTTGCCTTCGGGCCATCCGTGTGTTCGGAAAATTCAAATGGATAGCTTCCATGAGATAGCTTCTCGTCCGTGTGTTCGGACTTCCCCCTTTTAGTGATTTCTGGATTTCGTGTGTTGATTTCTGGGATTTGTTCTGGATTTCGTGTGTTGATTTCTGGATTTAGTGCATCACCAACTTTTGTGGTTTTCACTGATATGATATCAGTTTTTGTGTATTGGTGAATTTGTGTGTCATTACCTTTTTATGTGTTTGGATCTTTGAGAAGATTCTTGTGACATTGATTAATCCCTTGTTGATTATCATTTACATACTTATAGTAGTATGCCATCATGGTTATTATATGTTTATGCCATACCCCTTATCCTATATCATGTCATCTGATATTTATAGTTAGACTGATCCGTTTATTATTTTCTTATAAATAATACTCGGGTCAGACCGAGATGTTACAGGTGCTTCTGCTTGACTTCTCTTCTGGATTACTCTGACTTTTGGCTAACTACATAGATTAGTAGTTTTTGGTTTTACACCTTTGAGATATAGACTCTATGTTATGTACTTATTCTTTTGTATAGCACGTGATGCTATTCTTTTGTATTATAGTGGATCTTTCTGACCACTACTCTGATGTATACTTTCATGTGTTATATATTTATTCATATCTTCTTCCGCCTTTGTGATATGGATGTCTGTGACTGATTTATGTTATGACTATTTCTATGTTTGTTTCCGAAGATTATATATAGCCACCGTGTGATAGCTTTGTGTTTGTATCGGTATGTCGGATTTTCTCCTTAAAAGATATGCATTCTATTCTATCTGACGTATCGGTGCTCGCACAAAGAAGTTACATGGATGGTCGCTCCTCCACAGCCTTATTCTCCGTGCTAATTGACAGCACTACATCGTAGTGTTCTTGGTTAGCGTGGGTATAGAGGTGGGGCGTCACAGTTATAATATACATACTATTATAACAAACATTATATATCCATCTATATTATACTAATATATATATATATATATATATATATATATTTTTTTTTAAAACAATAACATATAAACGTATTATACCTCTGCAAAATGGGCTCGGCCAACTGCAAGGAAGAGGGAAAGTAGGGAACAGGCGACTTGAAAACAGCGGCGGATAAGGGGAGATGAGGCCAGGTGGAGATGAAGGCCGAGAGGAATGCAGGCAGTGGCGAGCTCGCGTGGCCGTGAGCAGGGTAGTAGGTGGCAGATCTGGGAAGGCGAGTGGCGGAGGCTGGTGTGGCATCGGCCAGAGGTGGAGGAAGGTCGGACCGTGGTTGATGAGATGGGGAGTGCGAAGGGAAGGTCTGGTGAGGAAATCTCGACGCAGCGGTGTGTTGTCGCGTGGAAAAGCGGGTCAGGCGATGTGATGGGGTGTCGAGGCCGAGACAGGCTTGCGTGGTGGTTTGGGTTCGCGTGGAGAAAAATGGAAGGTGGGCATGGAGAGATGGAGATGCACGAAGTTGAGGAGGAAGGGAGGAAAGAAGGCTTACGGTTAAGGTTGGGTTTCATGCATATGTGCGTGCATGGTAGGAAAGTGAAGTGGTTTTGTTTATTTTTTTTTATTTTTTTTAGGAACAGGCTAAAGTCTAGAGAAGAGAAGGAACAGGGGAAGAGAAATGTACTCAATGCAAATGAAACGATTGAATGGTTATAGGGAAATGGGACAGCCTGGGAAAATTATTAAAAGCAAACCACCGTTCAATTTTTTTTGGACCAGTGGACACTGAATAGACACCAAAGATTCGTAACCGAGTACCGATACGGTAGGCATTACGCAAAGTGCAACGTACAACGGAACTCCGAATTTGACAATCGAATATACCGTAGAGATCGGCACGACGAGACGATCAAAACGGTATATAGAAATCAGTGGTACGATCGTCCGATAAAAATCGATATCGGTACCAGAATGCTGCATTTTGTAGAAAATAAGAACGACGGAGCAATAGGTGTTCGAATTTGGAAAAATGACGAACTGACATCTTGCTCAGAAGATGGTTTAGAATTTTTCTATTTAAAAATATTTAGGTTTCTAAAACATTTTATTTTCATTGCTTTTTAACTGATTAAATTGAAGTGAATTTACGCGCGAAATAAACTTTCGTATTTTCGGACGAAAATTTACAGTTTGCTAAGTTTAATAAGACGCATTTCAAATATCAAATTTATATTTCAAAATTTTATCGTTTAAAATTTTACAAAATTTCAACTAATTACGTTATTAAAACGGTTGAAATTTTCGGGTCGTTACACTCTCCCCCACTCAAAACTTTTCGTCCCCGAAAAGGAACGAGGTAGGAGAATAGAAACAACCAGAAAGAAAAAACAGATTTGAAATACGAAATAACAATTAATTTAAACCATATAATTTAAATTAATTGATATTCAATAATTGATTTAATCCATTTGATTTCACTAAAATCAATCTCACAATTTCTAAATTCATTATCTTGTTATCCAATTATCTACAATTTACAATTTATAAAACCATAAATTTGAATAGTCTTTTATTATAATCATATTTTATTTTTAACAGATTTAATTTTTTAATTCCAAATTATTATAAATTTTATTTCACTTAATATATCTCATTACATATTTTTAAACCATATAAATTAATTTAAACCATAAAAGTTTCGATTTAAATTAATTTATATTTATTAATTTCTTTTAAACTCAAGGTATTTTCATATGTTGATCAAATTTCAATTTATTAATTCTTTCAAAAAAAATTTATTTCATTATTAACTAAGTTTACTTATTATCCTATCTAATTCTATTAACATCTTTATAATCAAAATTTAGTATATAACATTTATTATAAACACTCAAATTTTATTTATAAATTTAATTTATCTTATATATTATCCAATTACATATTCAACTTCTGAATGATTTAGGTAAGTTGTATTAGAATGCAGTTGAACAATATACAAATAAAATTTTCCCAATTCAATTATTCAAGTTTAAATATTTTTTCAAAATTCAGCTTTATTTATAATTGAAAACATCCTTTTACAAAATTTAAGAATTATATTTCCGATTAACTTTAAACAATTTAGAGATATATATAATATATTTATATCAAATCAAATTAAATAAAATAAGATACCTATATATATATAAATCAAATTATACTGAAGAAATTCAAATCAAAATATATATATATATATATATATATATATATATTTTTTAAAACAAAACCGTAGCAAAGCTACAGAATAGTATCTCCACTTCGAAACTCGAAAATGAATGTCGATGATGCGGCCGCCATCACCGAAATTATTTTCCAGCGACAAAGAGAAGAGCATTGATTTCAACATTTTAAAATTCTTTGGAAACGATTTCTATTCGAAAATACTTTCAATAATATATACTTGAAAATTTTAAAACCAAAGTTCGAAAATCACCGGAAACTAAATTCTCAAATTTCTGAATTAAATTCATTTCAAATTCCAAATCAATTTATAAACCATATTTATAAATTCATTTAGAACAATAAATGATAATCAAATATTATCATTTCAAATAACCAATTTAATTAACTTATTAAATTCCAGAAAATTTTACTTATATTTTTACAATATAATCAAACAAATTTGAAAACAATATTGTGTCAGTTTGCTCTGCTCAAGTGTTTTGGAAATCCTATCGATAGCGTTGATCAGACGAATCGATCGAAAACCCAAATCAACATCAGCAACTCAAACAACACAATATATAAAACATTTTTAATATAAATTTACAAATACACTTCCTCGCTTGACGATACAAGAATGGATTTTAAAGCAAGGGTAGAGATTCAAATTTTTGCAAGACTCAAATCAAAAAGAATTCTGATTCGAAGATAAGTTTGAAACAGAATATAAGATAATTCAATTACCACAATCGGGAGATGGATGAGTTTATTTAATTCACGGGCAACCTTAACCGGATCGTCCGTAACTTCGAGAATAAGATCGATGCTGAATTCCGAGGTAAATCATCACTCGATCTCAAGAGATGGAATTCAGGTATAGCAGGGAATAGATAGCATCGTAAACCGAGGATACAGAAATCTCCGGTAAATCAATGCCTATTATAAAGGAGTTTTACCCCTTTACAAATCATTCGAAGTTTGGCGAGACCGCCGATTCACTATAAGGGTCATTCGAAGTGGAGTTATGTGATGCTCCAGAATTGAAAGAAGACGAATAGTGAGGGACACGAATGAAATTTGGAACCGTAGGGAACGTTCCAAAATTCAAAGAAATCGAGTCGAAAGGAAGAGATTGAAACTCGAAATGAAAGTGATTCTGTAAATACATTTACTCTACATGTTGAGTTTTGCCTAGAGCTACCAAAGCTCTGATACCAACTGTAACGACCCGATATTTTGGACCATTCGCGTCCATTATAAGTGAATAGGTAGACACTCATGCCGGAGTTGAATTGCTCAAAATACCGCGTTGTTAATTTAAATTGGCAAAACTGAACATATACAGTAAATAAATAATCACAGATCACAGACACAGAGTAATAAGTGCAGCGGAAATAAAAGAGATAGTAGTTCATGAAGCTACTATATGAATATATAAAATACATCAGAGTTAAACCAGATACACGGAAGAGTAACATGATACATCAGATATAAATCAGAATACATCACTGGAATCATCGAATATCTGAAAGCTGGATAGATAGCTGGATCTCCAAGCGAAGCTCCAACTCCAAAGGTGAGTCTCGAAAGCTGAACTACTCAGTCTGACCCGAGCGTAAAGCAAAAACACAAAACACTCGAGTCAGGATTAACATTCTTATATTAATAAATCCAACTCAAGTGAAATAACAATTTAAATACAAGTAACTCAAAGGATGTTTGGAATAACCATCCTTTAAGGATCCGTTAAACTATCTACTAGGTAGTAATGTACGCTAAGTAGATAATGTCTATCAGTAATATAAAAAGATATCAAAGTAGGGTTAAGCAGGGCCCATACACCTCTTAACCTGTTTATTCCCAAAAGCATATACAAGACCGTAGTTTCCCCAAAACCGGAAGTCACCAGAGGGCAATCCATATACTAAAGGTACAAATCAAAATCGTAGTGGTCGCGAATAGGATAATCAGTATGACAAGGTACATGAGGCGATACCAACTAGGATACTAGTAGTTGCGTGATCCGGACTGATGTTGGGCATAGCAGCTACTACCCCAACACCGCGAAACAACACTCCCATAATCGAGGGGTGCACCCAAATCGAATCACAAAAGTAATAGATATGGTAACGAAGAAGTGTGTCCGCTAGAGGTGGCGAACCTCAATGGCCCGGCGCGGCTCCTGTTTTAGTCATGTCAGGGGTCATCCAAAATCGTTCTCTTTCTTCAGTCAACGCGTACATCATTCCATCCACTTCATTCTGGATCATCACTCCACGTATAGTTATTAAAGTGGTTTTCGGTTTAGATAGAGAGTATATCCATAACCGAATTCCGGTCTCTTTAATAACTTTCGAAATTATTACACCGATTGGTCGTTTATATATTTCAAAAACCAAATCAATTCAATTTCAAATAGAAGTCGTAAATCAACATTTCATTTGTCTTTCAAAACCAATTTCCAATATTTACGTTTCAAAACTTCCAAATACACAAATTCAAAATCTTATAATTCAATTTCAATTTCTTTTTAAAACAATTCAAATATTGATTCAAGTTCGTATATAAGTTTCATTCCGAAATCATTTAAATTAATTTAACATTCAAACCAATTTAAATCCATTTATCCATTTCATTTAATATCCGTTAGGTTACTTTTCCATTCAAAACAATTTCTATTATATTTCCAATTCATTAAATCAATTCTTAAGTTCAACCTCATTTAATCAAACTTACAATTTTGAATTAAATGAACTCATCAAATCGAATTCTTTAAACTTCAAGCCTTACATTAATTTCAATAAATCGCATTTTATTTCTTGTTAAGAAATTCAATTTCAGTTATTTACTTACTTAAATAAATTTCCAAAACTTAATAAATAAAGAAACCCAAATTCATTTATTAATAAAGTTCAAATTTCACTTATTCAAAAGTCCAATTTCTCTTATCAAAGAATTCAATTTTTATTCAATTATCAAATGATTCAATCTTATTCAATTATAAAATAATTCAAAACTTAATTATAATTTCAAACTTAATTCAATCATTTCTCAAATTAAACAACATTCTTTCATCAATTATATTGTTAATATTTTGATTCAGATTATTAAATATTACCTTTTTCCTTTCATCAAAATTCAAATTTCAACTTCATTTCAAACCATATTATTTATTCAAATAAAATCTTCGTTTTATTTTTAAATCAACTTATTGACCAATCGGGTTTTTATTTAATTTTCTATCCTAAGTCAAAGTTCAATTTGGGTATTTATCATTTCAACCCAGTTCCAATTTAATTCAAAAATCAAAACATACAAAGGGAACTTGCAGTGTGATAACTGGGATGGTGTCAAAGTAAATAAACAAGCAATAACAACAATCAATAACAATCACATAATCAATTCAAATAATCCTGAAATAACCGTATTAATTCGTATTGTTATTTGTACGAATTAATATAATTATTTCTAGAATCTACACTATCATTTCATGTAGATTAAAGATGATTACATTACGGTTTTTCACTTGTCATATATTTACAATTTCATCCATCATCAATTTAACGTCCAATAAATTCAACAATCAATCAATTATCAGCCAAACTGTATTATCATCGCATAAATAATTAGCAGATAATGGTGTCAGATGTCACAGGTGAACTGATACAGGTAATAGCATATATAACAGCGTCATTAACTAATAGCAGCATATTTCAATTGTCGTTTCAATTGAAATCAAATTTATTAAATAAAAGAACGTTAATCGTGAGTGAGTGCTCACCTTTCGATGCTAGATAGAACAAGAGATGACACAGATATGCCCACTGATACGGACACTGAAATTGAGTTACAAACCCAAGCACGAATTCGATGATCAAAGCTGATAAAAAGAATAGACGAAGTCAAATCAGGATTGGGTCGATGATGATAAATGATATAACCGAATTTTGTTAAAAATCAATATCCTTTTAAAGCACATATATATAAATCAAAATAAATATTTTAATTCCAATGCCTCATATATTCGGCCAACACCAAATGTTTTAACTGATAAAATGTCAACGCTATATAATAAATTTAAAACAGCATTTAAAAAAAAATTACATTTATAAAATCACTTAAATCCAAAATAGTATATAAATAAATATGCAACTTACCCAACAGACTTTGTAAAACTACTAACATCTGCATTATTATAATTTATATAATGTACACCTTATATAGTATAATATGATAAAGTGTAATACTAGAATAAATATAATATCATATTATGCACACGACGAAATTTTCCACATTTTATAACAACAACTATACCTAACTGACATACAAATTTATATGCATGAACTAACCGATCAAACAACATATATAACCATATTTTATTTTTCTTTCCAGAACCCAAACAACATTTCATCATATCTATGCAGACTCTACTTATAACCAAATATGTTTAAATATATATACAGAAACCAATTTTGTAAAAGTACTTTATCCCTAAGTTTGTAACAACAGACACATATATATATATAATGTAACTTGTTTAATACATTGAAATCAAACGAGGATTTATATAAATCTTTATAACTTATATATTTTATAATATGACTAAACTTCAATAGCCGAACAATGTATGAACAAACTGGCATGCACAACCTATAGAAAATGAACATATAACAATAACCTATACACGTGAAATCATGCAACAGGGATATCTATATAATATTCTTACATAAACACTTAGATATAAGGTTTATATTTCTTTTATATTTTAAACAGTACAAGATAAAGAAAATTTGTGAAAAGACATTTATATAAGACCCATTCTTTTGAAATGAAAGCTACAGGTCACAGCCTACAACATGCATATAGGCATACAACTATACACTTAAAATATACCTTTACGCAATGTACTGTTATAATATACATACTATTATAACAAACATTATATATCCATCTATATTATACTAATATATATATATATATTTTTTAAAACAATAACATATAAACGTATTATACCTCTGCAAAATGGGCTCGGCCAACTGCAAGGAAGAGGGAAAGTAGGGAACAGGCGACTTGAAAACAGCGGCGGATAAGGGGAGATGAGGCCAGGTGGAGATGAAGGCCGAGAGGAATGCAGGCAGTGGCGAGCTCGCGTGGCCGTGAGCAGGGTAGTAGGTGGCAGATCTGGGAAGGCGAGTGGCGGAGGCTGGTGTGGCATCGGCCAGAGGTGGAGGAAGGTCGGACCGTGGTTGATGAGATGGGGAGTGCGAAGGGAAGGTCTGGTGAGGAAATCTCGGCGCAGCGGTGTGTTGTCGCGTGGAAAAGCGGGTCAGGCGATGTGATGGGGTGTCGAGGCCGAGACAGGCTTGCGTGGTGGTTTGGGTTCGCGTGGAGAAAAATGGAAGGTGGGCATGGAGAGATGGATATGCACGAAGTTGAGGAGGAAGGGAGGAAAGAAGGCTTACGGTTAAGGTTGGGTTTCATGCATATGTGCGTGCATGGTAGGAAAGTGAAGTGGTTTTGTTTATTTATTTTTATTTTTTTTAGGAACAGGCTAAAGTCTAGAGAAGAGAAGGAACAGGGGAAGAGAAATGTACTCAATGCAAATGAAACGATTGAATGGTTATAGGGAAGTGGGACAGCCTGGGAAAATTATTAAAAGCAAACCACCGTTCAATTTTTTTTGGACCAGTGGACACTGAATAGACACCAAAGATTCGTAACCGAGTACCGATACGGTAGGCATTACGCAAAGTGCAACGTACAACGGAACTCCGAATTTGACAATCGAATATACCGTAGAGATCGGCACGATGAGACGATCAAAACGGTATATAGAAATCAGTGGTACGATCGTCCGATAAAAATCGATATCGGTACCAGAATGCTGCATTTTGCAGAAAATAAGAACGACGGAGCAATAGGTGTCCGAATTTGGAAAAATGACGAACTGACATCTTGCTCAGAAGATGGTTTAGAATTTTTCTATGTAAAATATTTAGGTTTCTAAAACATTTTATTTTCATCGCTTTTTAACTGATTAAATTGAAGTGAATTTACGCGCGAAATAAACTTTCGTATTTTCGGACGAAAATTTACAGTTTGCTAAGTTTAATAAGACGCATTTCAAATATCAAATTTATATTTCAAAATTTTATCGTTTAAAATTTTACAAAATTTCAACTAATTACGTTATTAAAACGGTTGAAATTTTCGGGTCGTTACATTTTCACCATTGTGTCTGTGGTAATTTTCTGGTCAATTTCCATATATAGTTTGTCAAAATCCAAGCTAAAACGAAGAAGTTATGAAATAAATAAGAATTGAAGAAAAAGAAAAAAAATAAATGGGTCAGGTCGACCCAAACTAATACCAGGTCGACCCTAGGGTCGACCCTCACCATAGCTAGGTCGACCTATAGGTCAACCCTCAACATATATGGGTCGACCTGCCTATTCCTTTGTATGCAAGTTTGTCCAGGTTAGTTCGAACACGTCATTTTGCAATTTCTTTCCAATCCTGTGCGTTCGTGCTTCCATCCAACGGTTTCCACTGAGCCTATGACGTGGTTGCACCAGATTTAATCTTCAAATCCAACGGTCTGAGATTCCTAAACCACACTATAAATAAGACCCTAGGTCTAGCTATTTTTCTCATTCAGATTTTCTCCTATTTGGGTTCATTGCCATAGGCTAGACCCTAAATAGAAAAAATTTCTAAGGAGGAAATCTTTTTGATAAAAATATTCTACGCTCAAGAAGTGGATCAAGGGAGACCAAGGACTAGAGCTAAGGACCAAAGGTGAGTGTTTTGTAGTTATTTTAGATTTTTAAGTAATTTAAAATAATTGGGTTCTGAATAGTTGTAGTTTTTCTGCAATTTTGAGACAATTTTTATATAAGTTATTTACAGCTAGTTTTCAAAGTTCTTTTCAGTCTATTTTATTCAGTTGTTTTTATTCAGCTATTTTATTCAGTTATTTACAATTATTTGTATTTTATTTGCATCTTTTTTAAATTAGAATTTAGCCTGGAAATGTTAGTTTCTTTTTATTCCTTTTTATGCGAATAGAACATTAAAAAGAGAATAATTCGTAAATATGGATTAAAATGGAAAACATTAAATTTATAGAAATTGGATGTAAAATAAGAAGAACTATAATAAAAAGAAGATAGACTGAAATAGGCAAATTTAAGACATTTGCAAGCAAGTTTATAACTAGTAGTTATAACTAAAAAGACAGAATAGAAGAGCAATTATAACGTATGTTATAATTAAAAAGAAAGAACAGAAAAAGGCTTACTTTAAGACTTATATTAAGTTAATAAACAAATATAGCAGAAATAATAGAAGTGGCTTATTTTAAAAACTTACACTAAGTTAATAAGCAAAGAAAGAAAGAGGGCACGTACCAACAGCATTCTCTTTCAGAATAGGACTGATGGTCTCACAATAGATTAGGTGAGGCTGGGCAGGACCCTTTCAGACTAGGACTGATGGTCTCACAATAGTTAGGTGAGGCCAGGACATAGGGTAAATAAGTGGCTAAAAGATAGAAGCTCAAATCGGGGGATTTGGGCACGGGGCGCAACTAGATTTTGTTTGATAGGACCCGCACCAACAACATTCCCTTTCAGACTAGGACTGATGGTCTCACAAAACACTTAGGTGAGGCTAGGCAGGACCCTTTCAGACTATGATTGATGGTCTCACAACATAATATGTAAGGCTGGGCATGCTTATGCTGATAGGGTAGGTAAGAGGTCATAAGAGGGAGCGACAGTTAGTGTGTACCGACGATGACCGAGCGTGCGACATCAATAAATCGCTACTGCGTTCCAAGCGCTAAACATGTGTCTTTTGCTGCGGGACCCACAAGATGGGACTAGCTCACATTGGCACAACATAGATAGAAGGCCGATCAATGGGTAGAATTAGGATTCAACCTAATTAAAATAGAATTATGATTTTAGCCTAATCACAGCAATCTAAGACAAGTGCAAACAATCACAATCAAAGCAAAGAGTTAAACAGTATTTTGTCCCAGTTTTATCTTTCCTTAAATTCCTTTTATATTTGAACCGTTGCTAAGTCTATTATCTTTGTCTTGCTTAAAAATACTAGTATTCACTCACTAGACTTATAGTCTGACCCACTCTTCTATTTCCCTTTTTCCCCTATAGGCCAACAGAGGCAAGGATAGTAGATTCAGATTTCTTGGAGTTTTAGTTGCGGAGTTTTTCTTTATGTATTCTTCTTCTTTTCAGATTTCTTTTCATTTGCCTTTTCATGTACTGGTACTTATGAGAGGGATGATCATTTTTATTGTACTCTGATTTTATGAGACTGAGATCTATTTTTCATAAGACATGTGTATTTGGTATTTGAGACATGTGATGTTTTTCAGACTTATTTTACGAAGTAATGGAGTTTAATTTTAAATGTTTCCGCTGTTATTATTTATTTTTCTTGTGAATCTTAGTCTCTGTGATGCTTTAGCTATACCTATAACGCACCATATCCTTTAGTGTGTCCTTTTTGGGTATACTAAGGGGTGTGGGGTGTTTCACTTGGTATAAGAGCCTAAGGTTATAGGATTCCAAAAAACTTGTTTTAAAAGTAAAGTATTTTTCAAAAGTAAAATATCTTCAAACTAAAAGTATTTTTCAGAAAGAAACCCTTATTATAGAAATGATTTTCAAGTATAAAAGATTTTCTATAAAAATCCCCCAAAAGTCCAGTTCAACCTTCTTTCGATTCTTTCAAGCCTAAGTTCTCTTTCTTTGCATAGTATGGCGGACGCCCCATATCTTGTAGAGCGTGTCCAAGCCACTGCCTGGTTCCGTAGATACCACCAAGCTATGACACCAGAGGTGCAAGGGCAAGCGTCCAGTCCAGCGCCAACGAGTGGAGATCCCATTAATCCACCTGCAGCAGCCAATTTTTCTAACCTATGCAAGGACTTTGCTAATCTAGGAGGTAAGACATTTCTGGCACAGAGGATTTTGTGGAGGCACGAGCTTGGTTAAGGAATACGGAGTAGATATTTGGGCTGTTAGGGTTGGAGGACCGCCAGAGAGTTCAGCTTGCATCTTGGCAGTTGAAAGGAGAAGCTTCTTATTGGTGGGAGATCATGGAGTTTGAAGGAAGAGACATTGGTTGGTTTGGATTTAGGGAAAGGTTTGAGAGAAAGTTCTTGTCACAAGCTGAGGAAAGCATGCAATTGGATAAGTTTATTAATCTGAAGCAAGGGAGTCTTTCGGTGAAGGAGTATATAAATCAGTTTAATGAGTTATCGTGGTTCAAGATAGAGCTTGTTAATACACTGCATAAGAAGGCCATGAAGTTTGCTAAGAGTTTGAATCAGCCACTCCAAGGGTAGTTATTGACGCATGTACCTATGGGAGTGACGTATGAGTCACTAGTTGAAATGGCTCTCATGTCAGATGCTGTTAAGGAATGAGAGCTCAAGGAGGTTCCTAAGTCAGAAAACTCTAAGAAGAAGTGGTGGAAGAATAAGAAGGACAAGAAGAAAGGAGGAGGACCTCAAAAGCAGATCAAGAAGGGTGATAAATGTCATAGTTATGGATTGGTTGGTCATTTCACAAAGGACTGTAAGAAGGACACGATGAAGGGGAGGTGTTACAACTATGGGCAGCCTAGTCATCTTAGTAGAGCTTGTCCTCAGAAGACAGGGCAGAGAGTAGGCGCACCTACATCGCAAGTACAGGCTTTGGATGCAGCACCTTCTAGCAGTGGATCAGATCGAGGTAGGAAAGTCTCTGTAGAAGGTTTGATCTTATTTCAGATTTTCCTATTCGGACTCTTTTTGATTCTGGGGCATCACATTCTTTCATTTCCAGTTCCTTGGTTGATTATTTGCACTTATATATTTCTCTAGTAGTAGACCGTATAGTTGTTTCAAATCCCATAGGAGGATCGACACATTTATCCATGATTTGTAGGGGTTTGAAAATATTTATACTAGGCGTAGAGTTTGACTGTGACGCTTATGTACTGGGATTTTTGGGATATGAGATGATTTTGGGGATGGGTTGGTTATCCACTTATGGAGCAATATTGGACTGCGAGAGGAGAGTCGTCAGATTAGAGACATGCAGTTGTAGAACTCTCGAGGTTTTTTGTGACCCACGGGGGTTAGTTATGTTGAGCTTCATTTATTCCCTTGATTCATCACTAGGAGAGCTAGATTCCGTTCCAGTTGTTAGAGATTTCCCAGACGTCTTTGAGGAAGTTAAGGTACTACCCCCTAAGAGAGAGATCGACTGTAGGATCGATCTGAATGAAAATGCTAAGCCAGTGGCATTACCAGTGAGACATATGGCTCGTAGGGAAAGGAAGGAGTTAAGTAAGCAGATCAGTGAGCTATTGGAGAAAGGCTTCATCAAACAGAGCGTATCTGAGTGGAGAACGCCATTCGTCTTCGCTATAAAGGCAGATGGTTCCCTTCGACTTTGCGTAGACTTTAGAGAGTTGAATAAGCTCATGAAGAAGAACTGCTACCCACTTCCTAGGATAGATAATCTATTCGATCAGTTGGTTGGCTCTTCAGTATTTTATCAACTTGACTTAGCTACTGGATTTCATCAGCTTAGAGTCGTTGACGATAGCATCGATAAGACAGCTTTTAGGACACTCGATGGGTTCTTTGAGTGGTTGGTTATGCCGTTTGGACTGACCAACGCCCCAGCCTATTTTGTAGATCTAATGAGCCGCGTTTTTCGAGATGTCCTAAATAAGTTCGTAGTAGTATTTGTGGATGACATTTTGGTATTTTCCAAGAGTATGGAAGAGCATGTTATTCATCTTGAGGAGGTTCTTCATATACTTCGTGTTCATCGGTTGAGGGCAAAGTTCTCGAAGTGTCACTTTTGGCGTAAGGAAGTGCGTTTCTTGGGGCATGTAGTCTCAAGAGAGGGTTTAGCCATTGATCCCGCTAAGGTAGTAGCAGTATCAGATTGGAAGGCCCCCAAGAACGCTACCGAAGTTAGAAGCTTCCTAGTTTTGGCTGTCTATTATAGGAAGTTTATCAGAGATTTACGCTAAGATTTCAGCACCGCTTACTCAACTCACTAAGAAGAATGTGGCATTCGTGTGGGACATGGGTTGTGAGGATCCCTTCACAATGCTAAAGAAGGCCCTTACTAGTGCACCAGTGTTAGTTTTACTCGATGGAGCTAAGCCTTTTATAGTATACACTAATGCATGTGGGACTGGTCTTGGAGCAGTATTTATGCAAGAAGGGAGCGTAGTATGTTACGGAAGTAGACAGTTGAGAACTCATGAAAAGAACTACCCTACCCATGATTTGGAGCTAGCTGCTATGGTTTCGCGCTCAAGTCTTGGAGACATTACTTTCTAGGAGAGAGGTTCGAGCTTTTCACTGACCACAAATCATTGAAGTACCTATTCTCACAAAAGGATTTAAACTTGAGGCAACAACATTGGATGGGGTTTCTAGCATCATATGACTTTGAGATAGCCTACACCCTTGACAAGGGAAACATAGTTGCAGATGTGTTAAGTAGGAAGAGAGCAACCCTTAGTCCAATGTTCGTGGAGTGGAGAAGCCTAGAGTTTATTTCCACCTTTGATTTTAAGCCCTCTACGGACATTACCACTAGATTATTAGCAGCACTTGAGGTTAAGCCTACCCTCATGGATCAGATTGGCTCAAGGCAACGAGAGGATTTGGAGCTTATGGATATTCTAGAGAGGATTAGTAGAGGAGAGGTCTCTAGACATCTCCAACGCTATTTCATAGATAGTAAAGGGTGGATAAGGAGAGATGGAAGACTTTGTGTCCCATGCACTAGTGATTTGACGAGAGCAGTTCTAGAAGAAGCATACCATTCTCGAATGATTATTCATCCGAGTGGTGATAAGATGTATAGGGACATGAAGAGAGTGTTTTATTGGAGCAGCATGAAGAAGGATGTGGCAGAGTTTATAGCCAAGTGCCTTATTTGCAAAAGAGTTAAGGCGGAGCAGCAGAAGCCCGGCAAATTACTTCAACCATTGGATGTACCCGAATGGAAGTGGGATAGTGTTTCGATGGACTTCATAGATGGTTTACCCCGATCTAGGAAGGGAATACTAGTATTTGGGTGCTTGTAGATTGTTTGACTAAGACCACCCACTTCATTCCAGTCAAGAGTAAGAGGACATCACCTTATTTGGCATTCTTATACATTCGTGAGTTAGTCCGAATTCATGGAGTTCCCTCTAGCATAGTGAGCGATAAAGACCCTATCTTTACTAGCGAGTTTTGGAGGAGCTTGCAAGAGGCTTTAGGGACGCAGCTTAGATTGAGTACGGCCTATCACCCCCAAACGGACGACCAAACGAAGGGAGTTAATAGAGTTCTTGAAGATTTGTTGAGGATGTGCATTCTTGATTTTGGAGGAACTTGGGAGGAGCATCTTCCTTTAGTGGAATTCGCATATAATAATAGTTTTTAGGCTAGCATCGGGATGGCACCTTTTGAAGCTCTTTATGGAAGACCGTGCAAGTCGCCTTCATGTTGGTTGGAGTGTACAGAGAGATTGCTACTTGGTCCCGACATGATTACGGAGACTTTGGAAAGATTGATTTGATTCGAAGAAGAATGAAGACGGCCAAAGATAGGCAGAAATCTTACGCAAATAAGCGAAGAAGGGATATTGAGTTTGAGGTAGGAGATTTAGTTTTCATTAAGGTATCTCCGCTAAGAAAGGTGGTCAGATTTGGATCAAGTGGGAAACTTGCTCCCAGATTCGTAGAACCTTTCCCCATTGTGGAAAGGGTAGCAAAGATGGCGTATTGGATAAAGCTACTAGAGAGGCTAGCAGGAGTTCATGATGTTTTCCATGTTTCGCACTTGAGAAAGTGCTTACATGACTCACCGGAGGTAGTGGAACCTAGCCAACTTGAAGAAGTTGAAGTGGAGAGAGAAGCATCGGTTCGTCGCATTCCTACCAACATCGTTGGGCGTGATATCAAGAAGCTTAGGAATAAGGAAGTACCTTTGGTTAAGATGCAGTGGGCAGAGAGCATTGAGGACGCTACATGGGAGGCTGAAGGGAAAATACGTACCTCGTATCCATTTCTTTTCGATGGTACGTTTTGAATTTCCTACTTCCATCTTTAGTTTTGAATAGGTTCTTTCCTTTAGTATCCTTTGGGAGGTTAGATCTTAGGATTTAACCTATGGATGGTAGAACTAAATGTAAACATGTTACTAGAACATGTTATGTACGATGGACACTAGTGGTTGCAAGTGTTTGCTAGTGGATGCTAATGGACGCATATATATACACTAGGCACTATTATCTCTTCGGGATCGACCTGACTAGGTCACTAGAGCATATGCATATGGATGTGTGCACATTTGCATTTTATTTTTATTTTACTTGGTTGCTATAAATGGATGATTATCATATGATTGTTGCATTTGGATAATGATTGTAGCACTCATATAGAACTATCAGTTGTCATTAGGGAATTTGCATTCATTTGGATACATGGCACGAACATGATTGCATAAAAAGGAGGTCGACTGAATCAGTAGACCACCTAATATTTTGCATTAGTTAGGTACATTGACACTACACTATTTGCATATATATATATATATATATATATATCATAAATTGCATTAGAAAAATTAAGGACAATGGATGTAATGGAAGGTGCTTGAGTACATGGTTGTAGAATTTGGATGAAAATATTTATTTCATTCTTCTGTCCTTGGAGATTTTGGGGACGAAATCCTTTAAGGAGGGGAGAATATAACAACCCAAAATTTAAGCTATAATAATTAATTAATGAATTAATTAAATAATAAAATAAGTTTGTGAAATTATCATAATTGAGCCACGGACTTGCACCATTGTGTCCGTGGTAATTTTATGGTCAATTTCCATATATAGTTTGTCAAAATCCGAGCGAAAACGAAGAAGTTACAAAATAAACAAGAATTGAAGAAAAAGAAAAAAAATGGGTTACGTCGACCATCACCATAGCTTGGTCGACCCTCAACATATATGGATCAACCTGCCTATTCCTTTGTACGCAAGTTTGTCTAGATTAATTCAAACACGTCGTTTTGCAATTTCTCTCCCATCCTGTGCGTTCGTGCTTCCATCCGATGGTTTCCAGTGAGCCTATGACGTGGTTGCATAAGATTTAATCTTCAAATCCAATGGTCTGATATCCCTAAACCATAATATAAATAAGACCCTAGGACTAGCTATTTTTTTCATTTATATTTACTCCTATTTGGGTTCATTGCCAGAGGCTGGACCCTAAATTAAAAAAATTTCTAAGGAGGAAATCTTTATGATAAAAATATTTTACGCTCTAGAAGTGGATCAAGGAAGACCAAGGACTAGAGCTAAGGACTATAGGTAAGTGTTTTGTAATTATTTTAGGTTTTTAAGTAATTTAAAATAATAGGGTTCTCAATAGTTGTAGTTTTTCTACAATTTTGAGACAATTTTTATTTAAGTTATTTACAACTAGTTTTTAAAGTTCTTTTAAGTCTATTTTATTCAGTTATTTTTATTCAGCTATTTTGTTCAGTTATTTACAGTTATTTGTATTTTATTTGCGTCTATTTTAAATTAGAATTTAGCCTGTAAATGTTAGTTTCTTTTTATTCCTTTTTATGCGAATAGAACATTAAAAAGAGAATAATTCGCAAAAATGGATTAAAATGGAAAACATTAAATTTATAGAAATTGGATGTAAAATAAGAAGAACTATAATAAAAAGAAGATAGACTAAAATAGGCAAATTTGAGACATTTGGAAGCAAGTTTATAACTAGTAGTTATAACTAAAAAGACAGAATAGAAGAGCAATTATAACATAGGTTATAATTAAACAGAAAGAACAGAAAAGGCTTATTTTAAGACTTAGATTAAGTTAATAAGAAAATATAGCAGAAAATACAGAAGAGACTTATTTTAAAAACTTACACAAAGTTATTAAGCGAAGATAGAAACAGGGCCCTTACCAACAACATTCCCTTTCAGACTAGGACTGATGGTCTCACAACAGATTAGGTGAGGCTGTGCAGGACCCTTTCAGACTAGGACTGATGGTCTCATAATACTTAGGAGAGGCAGGGGCACATGGTAAATAAGGGGCCAACAGATAGAAGCTCAAATCTGGGGATTTGGGCAAGGGGTGCAACTAGATTTTGTTTGATAGGACCTGCACCAACAGCATTCCCTTTCAGACTAGGACCGATGGTCTCACAAAACACTTAGGTGAGGTTGAGCAGGACCCTTTCAGACTAGGACTGATGGTCTCACAACAGGTTAGGTGAGGCTGGGCACTCTTATGCTGATAGGGTAGGTAAGAGGTCACAAGAGGGAGCGACAGTTAGTGTGTACCGGTGATGACCGAGCGTGCGACATCAATAAGTCGCTACTGCGTTCCAAGCGCTAAACAGGTGTCTTTTGTTGTTGGACCCACAGGATGGGACTAGCTCACTGTGGCACAACAGAGATAGAAGGCCGATCAATGGGTAGAATTAGGATTCAGCCTAATTAAAATAGGATTAGGATTTCAGCCTAATCACAACAATCTAAGACAAGTGCAAATAATCACAATCAAAGCAAATTGTTGCTAAAATAGTTAAATAGTATTTTATCCAGTTTTATCTTTCCATTATTTCCTTTTATACTAGAATTGTTGCTAAGTCTATTATCTTTATTGTAACGACCCGACTTTCTATGCCCAGAAAGTCGCATCATTATGAAGAAAGAAAGGGGTAGAAAATAGAAAAGAAGAGAAAGAAAGAAACAACACATCAGAATCTCACAGCGGAAACGGAACAAATTATAATATATCACATAACTAATACATAGTCTTTACATAATCAGAGTACACAACTTATACATCACTTACTAGACAGTTATAAACATCTGTCTAGACATTACAACTCAATACAAGACAAGACACTATCACAGATATCAACACAGCGGAATACTATATCTACGAACGCCGAAGCCTCCTGCTCCATTGCTCCTCCAGAATATTCGTCAAAACTAAACCTGAATCCCTTGGCTACTCGTAAAAATTTGAGTACCCAAGAGTTTAATAAAACAGAAAATAAACACTTGGGTCAGACATGGGTCTGGTGTGAGTAAACGGGTTAAAATTGTTTAACTTCAAAACCTTTTGAAAACAAAGGTATCACGTAAGACTTCCCACACATAAACATGGAAAAGTTTTTACCTTACGCTAACCAAAACATTTGATAGGAAATCCAGTTATATTATAATAGGGTCTAGGGTTTTCAAGTAAAATACAGAAATAGCTGAAATGCTTACATCTCACATTCCAACATAGTTGGGCACAACTAATACGTACGGCACTTATTGGATTTTGGATTCCATACAATGGCAGGGCTACCGGGGTACCGCCCATCACAGTACGTGGCCTAGATCACCGTACCGAGGATCACTCCCAATCCCCTGCAACACAAGGCCGGAACATCCCTTACTGGATAATTCCCGCACAAGATACCTCACGGTTGGGATCAGCAACCGCACACACTAAGCCAAAATAAGAAGGGACTTCTAGACAGAGGTAATCTTGTCCTACTTGGGTGCTACCCACTAACCTTGCTGCACCTCCCCTGTTTTAGCCATTCCCGGTTTGTGAGGCTTGAGGTCACGATTACCTTAGAAAAGAACACATCACTTAGAATGCTCATCGTCCACCTGACGATGTTCTGAAAGCATTCAATCCATACAAGTTCGTTCCGGGTTCGAACGAAACCGAAGGCATTATCTCGTTACACTCATTTTGGAATCACCCTCAGAGTTAACGACAATAACCCTTGCACTCTGAATCTTCATCTTCACTTGATTCACGACCTATCGTTAATTTGGATCGATGTGGTATTCGGGTCTCCAGACCTGGAAATCCGGTATACGGAAACCCGATCCCGGTCTCATCGAAATCCAAAGCGTATCTTTTAAGGCCAAGTTGTTTTAAAGGTTAAAACAAATTCAATTCATTATCTTTATACACAAAGAAAGATAATTCACAACAGATAATCAACATTATCAGATAATCCATACAATTCAACTAACATCCATATCATACAGCATATATCTCATCAGAGATATCAATCAATGCCAAGTATTCAATACTATCACCCATTCATAAGTAATGATTTATATCATCTCTAATTAATTTAAAGTGAATTAAATTAATTACTTCATTTCTAATTAATTTAAAATAAATTAAATTAATTACTTCATCATTATAAATCTTACTTATATAATCATTAATTAATAAATTAATTAATCATTCTCTAATTATCCACTTTAATTAATCACCTTGATTATTTATCCTTTAATTACATTTAAGTAATTATCCTTAATTAATTACTCTATAATCACTTATTATTGATTAATTAATCTTAATTAATCAACCCTTAATTACATCATTAACTATATTTAATTAATGATCCCTAATTACTCTTAATTAATTATCCTATTTAAATTAATTACATTAAGTAATTAATCTTTAATTAAACCATATTTATTAATCACCTTTGATTAATCTCATCCAGTAATTAACTTCCCTTAATTACTTCATTAATTAATTAATTACTCCTTAATTTATTATATTTAATTAATCCCTTGATTAATTACAAAAAAAAATAATTTAATCCAAATTACTTCCATTAATAAATCTCCTTTAATTAATTACATCCAGTAATTACCTTAAATTACTTCCCTAAGTAATTACACTTATTAATTACATTAAGTAATTATACTTAACAAATCATCTAGTAATTATCTTGAATTAATTAAACTTAACTAATTGACTTAAACTAATCACATTAAACTTAATTAATTACATTGAGTAATTAATTCCTTAATTACTTCCATTAAGTAATTAAACTTTTATTACTTTCATTCATTAACCTTTAATTTCATTCATTAAGTAATTATCCTTTATTTAATTACATTCATTAATTATCCATTAATTACTTATACTAAGTAATTATTCTTAGATTAACAACATTAATTAATTAACCTTTATTAATCTCATTAAGTGATGAAATATTAATTAATCCCACTTAATTACTCACACATTTTTAATTAAAGATAAATTCTTTATCTTGATATATAACTTAATTACTTACTAAACTTCATTAGAAAATATTCAGGGGTCAATTCCATAATTCAAAATATATAATTTATCTTAAACAAAACAATTAAAACATTTAAATCCTTGTAAACTTAATCACTTTAATAAATTTACAAGCTTGTTTGATAATTTTACTTTGGGAAAACATGGTTTACATTTCTTTGAAAATTTATTTAAAACTTGTTAAATAATTTACTTTATAAACATATTCATTTAAAACACTCTTTTAAACTTAGCTAACATGTATTTGGAAACTTGATTAATTAAACTTGCTTTTGCATTTTTTTATAAAAACTGTACTTGATTTCCTTATAAAACTTGAAATCTGGAAACAAAAATCGATCCGAGCCCAAGCTTCAAATTCCCGAACAAAACTTCTAGCCAAACTCATTTATTCCTCGCGAACCCTTCTTCCTCGAGTCAACTCACAAAACCACTCGAGACCGACCCGAGCACAAAGCTTCTTCCCCAAACTCCATTCGTTCCTGATATAACGTGCATGTGGTGCACGTCCACCATCACTCCAACCATCGGTGATCACCGCTGCGGCGCTCGACAAACCATCCATACCCACGCTAACCCTCACGCGATCTCAAATCGCTTCATCCATTGACGAACGATAAATCGAACCCAACACTCAAAAGCCTGGAAATACCACCATCGGAATTCCTCCCATTGTCGACGAACCCCACATTGATGAACCCTGCCGACCTCACCACGACTCGCCTCGGCCTCCAGCACCTATCCCTCACCTTGCGATCCGGTCCGGCCTTCCCATGGCGACTCAAACCCCTCAAAACAACTGCCAATCAAAAAGACAGTAAAACCCTACTTCGCCCAATTCCGACCACCGCGACCATCGATAAAACACCATACTAATTTTACCGAGTGCATCGACATCCTGACCACCTCCAGTCCAAACTCCAACCTCCCAGTCACCGCCGATCACCAGAATTCGATCGAAACACAATTTCCGTTCATACTAGAATATCTCACCATTTACAAATCTAAAAATTGTGATTTTACTTCCTAAATTCATTATTTTACAATACAATTCTGGTTATATAACTCTAACATGATATCCAGATTATTCATTTTTGACCCGACTTGCTTTTCTCTGTAAAGTTCCAAGTTTTGAAATCATCACTGTACTTAAATTCTTGTTATTATTTTTAAAATTTATATTACATTCATATGATCATTTGTTCTTCAATGATCTTGTCCAAATTTTGATTATATACAGAGATATTAGCAAAGTTTTAGACCTGTTAAAACAACAGAGGGTATATCCTGTTTCAGACATACACACATACATTTACATATCTATATACACAGACACATCATATATACACACATGCATTCACATTCATAAACATACACAAGCTATATTTCTACAGAATCCATCACAAGCATTTAAGTATCACAAATTTAAAACTGTTTTTAAATTAAATTGTTTACTCACCAGGCAAAACAGAGACAGAGCCTTATATTTTGAAAATCTTGAAACTGGGAACTTGAATTCCTTAGCTTTTGAAACTCTAAAATCTGAATGCCTTTATTTGATTTAAAAACTTGAGTTATTGAAGCTTTACTTTGCTTTGAATTACATGCATGCTGGTTTCCAGGTTTGAGAAGAATGCAGACAGCTACTGACTTGAAAAAGAATGCAGGCTTTTTGATTTGAAAACTTGAATTCTTGTTATTGAGACTTGATGAAGAGATGAGACTGTTTTGATTTAAGTTGAAGAAAATGCTTGCAGACATTGTTATTCTCAGGTTTGAAGAAAATAGTCTACAAGCTTTGATTTTGATCTTGATAATGGTTATAGGGATTGCTTTTGAAGTTGAAAAATGAATTACCGAAATCTGGTTTGTGAATGTTGATTTCAGATTTTAATTTTGGGAAATTTTACAGGGTGAAGGTTTCTTAGTTTTTGAATTTGAGAGGATAGAAGAAAAAAAATGAAGATGAGGAGCATAGGTTTATAAATAGGCTGAAAAATGGTTTAATAAAAATAAAAGAAATTAAAATTAAAAACTTGACATTTGTCATATTGGCATGCTTATAAATTAACACATGTCACTTAAAGTAATTATGATTTGTGATTAAATGTTAATATAAGATTAGTATAACCTTAGGCTTAATTAATTAGTTAATATGTACTTATTTATATGTAGATAAATTATAAAATAAATAACCCAATTATATTTATAAATAAAAGTTTATACCAATATTTTAAAATCCAAAACAATTTAAATATCTATCTTTCTGAATTTCAAAACTTTAAATTCAAATCCAAATCAAATTTTAAAATCAAATTTTAAAATCAAGTTATATATACAAAATTCAATTTGAAATAACAATTCTATTTATATTAAAAAAATCCATTTGTAAAAACAATAAAATGTTAATATTATTGGAAATAACACGTTTGTCAATTTTAACTAATTTATAAAAGAAATTATCTCTTTATCAAGCTATATTTAAAAAGAAATAAAACAAATCCTTTTGTAAATCTTATTTATTATTTAAACTTAAGTTATAACATAATTTAAACCATTATACATTTTCCTTAAGTATTTTAAAACTATATAGTTAATTATTTGATTAATCTTTGAAAATCTTTATTTTAAATTTAATTATAATTCCCAAATTACCAAAATATATTAGAAATTGAAAATTATGTTTTATTTGTTAAATTTAATCCAAAGCTTTTCTATTAACAACATATACAATTATATATACATTATAAATAGAAAACAATTTAATTAGTTTTTAAAAGATGAAATCTACAAATTAAATATTTATTAAATCTGGATTATTAAATCAATCCAACTCTTATTTAACAATAATTATCAAATCAATTTAATTTTTAATACAGATTATTAAATTGATATTGCCTAAAATTCCGGGATATCACATTCCTCCCCCCTTAAAAGAATTTCGTCCCCGAAATTTAAACAAAGGTAATTTAATAATCTTATTAAAGATTTTAAATTCAAAACACATGCATATACTATCATCCATATGCTAACAACCATAGCAACCAATTCATCCAATCAAACAATTCTAACTATCTAGACCAAATTCTAGATAAAATTCCTCGAGTTTCCCCAAGTATATATATATATCCGGGATACTCGCTCTACAAACAATCTAAACTATTAAGCTATAGATCTCCTACACATCTAGATTTACAGAACTAAACAGAATATCAGACTACAGACGAGTCTGACTCAACTACCAAACTTCCAGAACTGCTGATTCTAAAACCAGAGATAGATCAAATACGTATTCCCTTAGAGATACGTAAAACTCAATGAATTCCAGTTATCCAAACTGACAATTCAACCAAGTAGACCAATTACTTATCCAAATCAGAACACAGACGAGATCCAAACATAACTCTACTTCACAACATCAGTAGATTCCAAACTTACTTCTCTCATCCAGAGATACACTCCAAACTGCTTTCGCTGCTCAACTCTGATATGAGGTAGGACACAAGCACAGACTGGACAACTCACCTCTAGAAATAAGGTTCACTGATCCATAAATAAAACTCAGTTACTCCAGCAAAACTTGAGCTGCTTCACCAAATCCATCTCTAGGAAACATCCTTCCACTAGACTGAACCACCGGTATCACTCCTGGAATCCAGTCGATAAGAAAACTCAACCTTCAGATGCGGACAAACTTCTGACTTCTCTGAAGACATCCAGAAAAACTCTGACAACTCAAGAGAACACTCAGACAATCGCAAGTCACTTTTGCGATCAACCCAGCCTAATTCCAAACAGACTGTTCTCTCTTTACCAATCAGAACAGCTTACACTTATTTATCCCATTTATCGAAGAAATGGACCCACTCTGCTGCTTCTGAACTTCACTTCCAGAAAAACTGCTCAGCTAGAAAACTTCTTGCCATCACAGAACACTCCGAGTAGCACTGCTGACACTGATGCTCCTATCCAAAGCTCTTCGAGAAACTCGAACTCCAAACCAAACAGAAACACCGTGCTGAACTCAGCCACAACACCGAAACATTCACACTTCCTTAATCTTGTTCCAAAGAAAACATTTTCGGGAACATCCATCGTCACTGTATCACATCATACAGCTACTATTACCTGAGGTATCAAGGTACCATCACTCGCTTCTGCCTCATCGGCAGATCCAACTCTACTCATCCAAACTTCAGAGATAAACTCCGAACCATTACAGTTTCCTTCGGAGATCGATGAAATCCTTCACCACAGCAAAGCTTACTCGAGACGGTATTGGGTCTACAGTCTCGACAAATACACTTCCAACCTCAACATTTAAACTCCAACCATTGGTAGTCGTGTTTCACACACCACTACCCCATCTACCTTTATAACTTATATTGGAAAACCCGAACAGGTAACCCAACAAATAGGTAGAAATATATATATATTTAAAATGATACTTTTTATATAGAAATTATTTCTGGGTAAAATTATTTCATTTACCTCTTTAAAACAATATTGTGTCCGTTGGCCTGGTTCAAGTGTTTAGAGATCCCTATCAATAACGTTAGCTACTCGTATGGACCAGAATCCATATACCACTCAACCGATCAATTAACACAATATAAAACCATTTTTATATAACTAACAATTACGCGCTCTCAAGATAGACACCACTCCAGAGCTTAGGTATTCGCTCAACCTAATGCTCTGATACCATATGTAACGACCCGACTTTCTATGCCCAGAAAGTCGCATCATTATGAAGAAAGAAAGGGGTAGAAAATAGAAAAGAAGAGAAAGAAAGAAACAACACATCAGAATCTCACAGCGGAAACGGAACAAATTATAATATATCACATAACTAATACATAGTCTTTACATAATCAGAGTACACAACTTATAC
Source organism: Allium fistulosum (assembly GCA_030737815.1). Classification (NCBI taxonomy): domain Eukaryota; kingdom Viridiplantae; phylum Streptophyta; class Magnoliopsida; order Asparagales; family Amaryllidaceae; genus Allium; species Allium fistulosum. The sequence continues at coordinate 1,281,153,278 of CM060903.1, read as the reverse complement.
ATCACTTACTAGACAGTTATAAACATCTGTCTAGACATTACAACTCAATACAAGACAAGACACTATCACAGATATCAACACAGCGGAATACTATATCTACGAACGCCGAAGCCTCCTGCTCCATTGCTCCTCCAGAATATTCGTCAAAACTAAACCTGAATCCCTTGGCTACTCGTAAAAATTTGAGTACCCAAGAGTTTAATAAAACAGAAAATAAACACTTGGGTCAGACATGGGTCTGGTGTGAGTAAACGGGTTAAAATTGTTTAACTTCAAAACCTTTTGAAAACAAAGGTATCACGTAAGACTTCCCACACATAAACATGGAAAAGTTTTTACCTTACGCTAACCAAAACATTTGATAGGAAATCCAGTTATATTATAATAGGGTCTAGGGTTTTCAAGTAAAATACAGAAATAGCTGAAATGCTTACATCTCACATTCCAACATAGTTGGGCACAACTAATACGTACGGCACTTATTGGATTTTGGATTCCATACAATGGCAGGGCTACCGGGGTACCGCCCGTCACAGTACGTGGCCTAGATCACCGTACCGAGGATCACTCCCAATCCCCTGCAACACAAGGCCGGAACATCCCTTACTGGATAATTCCCGCACAAGATACCTCACGGTTGGGATCAGCAACCGCACACACTAAGCCGAAATAAGAAGGGACTTCTAGACAGAGGTAATCTTGTCCTACTTGGGTGCTACCCACTAACCTTGCTGCACCTCCCCTGTTTTAGCCATTCCCGGTTTGTGAGGCTTGAGGTCACGATTACCTTAGAAAAGAACACATCACTTAGAATGCTCATCGTCCACCTGACGATGTTCTGAAAGCATTCAATCCATACAAGTTCGTTCCGGGTTCGAACGAAACCGAAGGCATTATCTCGTTACACTCATTTTGGAATCACCCTCAGAGTTAACGACAATAACCCTTGCACTCTGAATCTTCATCTTCACTTGATTCACGACCTATCGTTAATTTGGATCGATGTGGTATTCGGGTCTCCAGACCTGGAAATCCGGTATACGGAAACCCGATCCCGGTCTCATCGAAAACCAAAGCGTATCTTTTAAGGCCAAGTTGTTTTAAAGGTTAAAACAAATTCAATTCATTATCTTTATACACAAAGAAAGATAATTCACAACAGATAATCAACATTATCAGATAATCCATACAATTCAACTAACATCCATATCATACAGCATATATCTCATCAGAGATATCAATCAATGCCAAGTATTCAATACTATCACCCATTCATAAGTAATGATTTATATCATCTCTAATTAATTTAAAGTGAATTAAATTAATTACTTCATTTCTAATTAATTTAAAATAAATTAAATTAATTACTTCATCATTATAAATCTTACTTATATAATCATTAATTAATAAATTAATTAATCATTCTCTAATTATCCACTTTAATTAATCACCTTGATTATTTATCCTTTAATTACATTTAAGTAATTATCCTTAATTAATTACATTAATTAATTACTCTATAATCACTTATTATTGATTAATTAATCTTAATTAATCAACCCTTAATTACATCATTAACTATATTTAATTAATGATCCCTAATTACTCTTAATTAATTATCCTATTTAAATTAATTACATTAAGTAATTAATCTTTAATTAAACCATATTTATTAATCACCTTTGATTAATCTCATCCAGTAATTAACTTCCCTTAATTACTTCATTAATTAATTAATTACTCCTTAATTTATTATATTTAATTAATCCCTTGATTAATTACAAAAAAAAATAATTTAATCCAAATTACTTCCATTAATAAATCTCCTTTAATTAATTACATCCAGTAATTACCTTAAATTACTTCCCTAAGTAATTACACTTATTAATTACATTAAGTAATTATACTTAACAAATCATCTAGTAATTATCTTGAATTAATTAAACTTAATTAATTGACTTAAACTAATCACATTAAACTTAATTAATTACATTGAGTAATTAATTCCTTAATTACTTCCATTAAGTAATTAAACTTTTATTACTTTCATTCATTAACCTTTAATTTCATTCATTAAGTAATTATCCTTTATTTAATTACATTCATTAATTATCCATTAATTACTTATACTAAGTAATTATTCTTAGATTAACAACATTAATTAATTAACCTTTATTAATCTCATTAAGTGATGAAATATTAATTAATCCCACTTAATTACTCACACATTTTTAATTAAAGATAAATTCTTTATCTTGATATATAACTTAATTACTTACTAAACTTCATTAGAAAATATTCAGGGGTCAATTTCATAATTCAAAATATATAATTTATCTTAAACAAAACAATTAAAACATTTAAATCCTTGTAAACTTAATCACTTTAATAAATTTACAAGCTTGTTTGATAATTTTACTTTGGGAAACCATGGTTTACATTTCTTTGAAAATTTATTTAAAACTTGTTAAATAATTTACTTTATAAACATATTCATTTAAAACACTCTTTTAAACTTAGCTAACATGTATTTGGAAACTTGATTAATTAAACTTGCTTTTGCATTTTTTTATAAAAACTGTACTTGATTTCCTTATAAAACTTGAAATCTGGAAACAAAAATCGATCCGAGCCCAAGCTTCAAATTCCCGAACAAAACTTCTAGCCAAACTCATCTATTCCTCGCGAACCCTTCTTCCTCGAGTCAACTCACAAAACCACTCGAGACCGACCCGAGCACAAAGCTTCTTCCCCAAACTCCATTCGTTCCTGATATAACGTGCATGTGGTGCACGTACACCATCACTCCAACCATCGGTGATCACCGCTGCGGCGCTCGACAAACCATCCATACCCACGCTAACCCTCACGCGAACTCAAATCGCTTCATCCATTGACGAACGATAAATCGAACCCAACACTCAAAAGCCTGGAAATACCACCATCGGAATTCCTCCCATTGTCGACGAACCCCACATTGATGAACCCTGCCGACCTCACCACGACTCGCCTCGGCCTCCAGCACCTATCCCTCACCTTGCGATCCGGTCCGGCCTTCCCATGGCGACTCAAACCCCTCAAAACAACTGCCAATCAAAAAGACAGTAAAACCCTACTTCGCCCAATTCCGACCACCGCGACCATCGATAAAACACCATACTAATTTTACCGAGTGCATCGACATCCTGACCACCTCCAGTCCAAACTCCAACCTCCCAGTCACCGCCGATCACCAGAATTCGATCGAAACACAATTTCCGTTCATACTAGAATATCTCACCATTTACAAATCTAAAAATTGTGATTTTACTTCCTAAATTCATTATTTTACAATACAATTCTGGTTATATAACTCTAACATGATATCCAGATTATTCATTTTTGACCCGACTTGCTTTTCTCTGTAAAGTTCCAAGTTTTGAAATCATCACTGTACTTAAATTCTTGTTATTATTTTTAAAATTTATATTACATTCATATGATCATTTGTTCTTCAATGATCTTGTCCAAATTTTGATTATATACAGAGATATTAGCAAAGTTTTAGACCTGTTAAAACAACAGAGGGTATATCCTGTTTCAGACATACACACATACATTTACATATCTATATACACAGACACATCATATATACACACATGCATTCACATTCATAAACATACACAAGCTATATTTCTACAGAATCCATCACAAGCATTTAAGTATCACAAATTTAAAACTGTTTTTAAATTAAATTGTTTACTCACCAGGCAAAACAGAGACAGAGCCTTATATTTTGAAAATCTTGAAACTGGGAACTTGAATTCCTTAGCTTTTGAAACTCTAAAATCTGAATGCCTTTATTTGATTTAAAAACTTGAGTTATTGAAGCTTTACTTTGCTTTGAATTACATGCATGCTGGTTTCCAGGTTTGAGAAGAATGCAGACAGCTACTGACTTGAAAAAGAATGCAGGCTTTTTGATTTGAAAACTTGAATTCTTGTTATTGAGACTTGATGAAGAGATGAGACTGTTTTGATTTAAGTTGAAGAAAATGCTTGCAGACATTGTTATTCTCAGGTTTGAAGAAAATAGTCTACAAGCTTTGATTTTGATCTTGATAATGGTTATAGGGATTGCTTTTGAAGTTGAAAAATGAATTACCGAAATCTGGTTTGTGAATGTTGATTTCAGATTTTAATTTTGGGAAATTTTACAGGGTGAAGGTTTCTTAGTTTTTGAATTTGAGAGGATAGAAGAAAAAAAATGAAGATGAGGAGCATAGGTTTATAAATAGGCTGAAAAATGGTTTAATAAAAATAAAAGAAATTAAAATTAAAAACTTGACATTTGTCATATTGGCATGCTTATAAATTAACACATGTCACTTAAAGTAATTATGATTTGTGATTAAATGTTAATATAAGATTAGTATAACCTTAGGCTTAATTAATTAGTTAATATGTACTTATTTATATGTAGATAAATTATAAAATAAATAACCCAATTATATTTATAAATAAAAGTTTATACCAATATTTTAAAATCCAAAACAATTTAAATATCTATCTTTCTGAATTTCAAAACTTTAAATTCAAATCCAAATCAAATTTTAAAATCAAATTTTAAAATCAAGTTATATATACAAAATTCAATTTGAAATAACAATTCTATTTATATTAAAAAAATCCATTTGTAAAAACAATAAAATGTTAATATTATTGGAAATAACACGTTTGTCAATTTTAACTAATTTATAAAAGAAATTATCTCTTTATCAAGCTATATTTAAAAAGAAATAAAACAAATCCTTTTGTAAATCTTATTTATTATTTAAACTTAAGTTATAACATAATTTAAACCATTATACATTTTCCTTAAGTATTTTAAAACTATATAGTTAATTATTTGATTAATCTTTGAAAATCTTTATTTTAAATTTAATTATAATTCCCAAATTACCAAAATATATTAGAAATTGAAAATTATGTTTTATTTGTTAAATTTAATCCAAAGCTTTTCTATTAACAACATATACAATTATATATACATTATAAATAGAAAACAATTTAATTAGTTTTTAAAAGATGAAATCTACAAATTAAATATTTATTAAATCTGGATTATTAAATCAATCCAACTCTTATTTAACAATAATTATCAAATCAATTTAATTTTTAATACAGATTATTAAATTGATATTGCCTAAAATTCCGGGATATCACATTTATCTTGCTTAAAAATACTAGTAGTTACTTTCATTCACCTGACTTATAGTCTGACCCACTCCTCTATTTCCCCTTTTCCCCCATAGGCCAACAGAGGCAAGGACAGTAGATTCAGATTTCTTGGATATTCAGTTGCGGAGTTTTTCTTCATGTATTCTTCTTCTTTTCAGTTTTCTTTATCTTTGGCTTTTGATGTACTGGTACTAATGAGAGTGATGATCATTTTTATTGAACTCTGATTTTATGAGACTGAGTTCTATTTTTCATAAGACATGTGTATTTGGTATTTGAGACATGTGATGTTTTTCAGACTTATTTTACGAAGTAATGAAGTTTAATTTTAAATGTTTCCACTGTTAATATCTATTTGTCTTATGAATTTTAGTCTCTGTGATGCTTTAGCTATACCTATAACGCGCCATATCCTTTAGTGTGTCCTTTTTGGGTATACAAAAGGGTGTGGGGTATTTCAGGTTTACAGTAAACTATGTCTTAAATAACATTGATTTTGACCCATTAAAATGTTATGATTTGAATATAAGAAATGTTTGAATTAGATTTAAGTATAAAAGTTGAAATTTTTTTTCCTAAATAGAAAATGAAACGATTTGGAACTGTTCCAAGATTCAAAAAGGTTTAATTAACCAAAAGGATTTGATAAGTGTGGCTTAATGATTCCATATACTACTAAAAAGATAAATGGAATAATTTAAAATAATATGTCTCTTTGAGATATTTATAAATGAATAAAAAAGATGAATTAAATTGAAAAATGATTGGTAATCACATATGAGTTTAACATCTTTCTAATCGGTGTTTGGTTCGAAGAACCATGGTCGAAATTGGGTAATTCTATTCGAAAACCAATTCAAACCAATGTATACGTTCGAAAGTTAAGACATGCTGAAGATGATGATTTTTGAAGATGGGGATCTTCATGATGAAGGGCTGCTTGCCACAAGTCCCTCGAGGTGAAATTTACCATAGCATATATTTGTGGTGGCAGTAGTGCTCTGTTATGAAAATCTTCTATTACAATGACTAATCACTGCTAATCCTAGAGACAAATCCCGATAGGATATAGTAGTAGGAGTGCCTTCGAATTTGTTCAGTCCTAGAACAAACTTGTATGGACAAATGTCTGACATTGCATTTCTAATATCACAATGTTGACTTTTACAAACGTACATATGTTTGGTGTAGGAGAAGGCAACTTCTGTTGGCTTAACACTGTTCTTTGAGACCTACGAGCTTAGAGGTTGTATGTTCGTAAAAGTGAATAGTGATCGAAGTAATGGCATTGTGGCATTCAGAGTGGAACCTGTTATGATCAAAGCATGGCTTTGTGGAACGTAACCTCACGAGCCTCACATCCTAGGAATGATATGGGATACTATGTGGTATGCAAGACAAATTTCAGGCTATCAGTTATGAGGATGAAATGGACTAGTATGGAGGCTAACGGAGATCGTGTAAAGCCACCGAGTAATACTCTATTCCATGGTAGTTTAGCAGTATAGTTAAAAGGCTGATGGAGATCATTTAAAGCTGCTGGAGTGAACTAGTATTGTTATATGTGGATTTTTGGGTCTGAATGATCACTGGTTCCCAATCATGTTGGAAATAAAATTACAAATACGAGCTTTACGATTTTGATTATTGTCCCAAAATAGCTGTAATGCTTTGCAAATATTCAGCTACCTTTTGCTGGAATTTAATAATGTTAATAATTTCGGCTATGTTTATATATATTTACTTGGAAAGGATTTTCAAAGTAATGTTATTTGAAATAATATCAAATTGTTTAAGTATAAAGTATTTCGGTTATCATAAGGTAAAACCCCGTCCATATTTATGTCTAGCGGTGTCTTATGAGATACCCTTCTTTCTAAAGTTTTTTTGATTTATATCAATCAGATCTATACATTTAAAAATATCGTATCTCACGCTGGTTTATCAAGCTTAATCTAGGTATTTTTATTACTCGGGTTAGATCCGAGTAGTTTTAGTTTAGTTGACGATGCTTGGAGTTTCCATATTAGAGCTGAAGATCTTCATCTACGCATGGACGTATTCTATTATCCGCTGTATATATTGCATTTGTTTTTACATTTATAAGGACAAAGGGTTTATAACTATCCAGGCTGAATCTAGGTTAGACTCTGATATTGTATTCAAAAAATTTTCCGCTGTAAAGATTATTATTGAAATAATATATGCTATTACATTTGTGTAAGATTCTGTTCTATCTTTATTTTCTTTTTCCCTAACAATCGAGCTTTCCGGCACTTGGATTTGCAGCACGAGGATGTATCTGCGTTGATTTTCGAGGGTCGAAAATCCCAGTCATTACATTTGGTATCAGAACTTAGGTTGAGCAAACACCTAGGCTTTGGTGGGGTAAAACTCATTGTAGATAGGGTTAGTAATACTCTAGAATGAGTGACTCATTAGAGATAGTGTAAGCAATACCCTAGAATGAGTTTGAAAGTATCATATATATATGAGCACATATTTGTTATTTTATATAAAAAAATGTTTAGTGGTGATTAATATGTTGAGTATTTTATGAATTCTGGTCGGTGCATGAAGAGCTCTATGTAATCAATATGGATTCCAAAATACTTAAACAAGGCGAATCGACACATCGTTTAAAAGGAGTACATTTTATATATACAAAAGTATAAATATTTTATTGGCTTAGGTGAAAGGTATCGAACAATTGGTAAATTATTCTTCTTATTATTGTATAATCAAGGAAAGTTTAAATCCGAACAAGTATGAATCAAGTAATTTGGATAGTCAAGAAATTAATGGTATGAAACTTCAAATAATAACTTAGTATATTATTTAGGTCAGGATGTCTTATTTTATGCCGGGGGATGAGTATTGGGCTAATCCAAAGCAAGCACGAAGAGTACGTACACAAAAAGAGGTAGAAGAGAAATTAAAACTAGGATCTTATGCCGTCTTCTTCTGTTACAGATGTGGTAAAGAAATACATTATGCAGTTCTGTGTAAGAATAGGAAAGAAAGAAAAGGGATAAAAGGAAAACAAAGAAAGAGAAGAAAGAAAAATCTTTTGGGTTGATATATTCTGTTTCAAGTGTAAAAGGCAAGGACATTTTCTACGTGAATGCCCTAAAACAAAGAAGAAACCCAGAGTTCGGTCTGGAAAGGCAAACGGTTGCTAACGTTGCAAAGGACTAGGATATATAACTAAAGCTTATCCCCGAGCTTGCATTTGGTGCTTGCAAGGGAAGCACTTAATGAAGGACTATCCAAAAATGAGGGCGGCTGACTTAGGCCTCAAAGATAAAGCACTGTCTATCTCAAAAGTGATCTAAGAATAATATGTATAGCAGTTCAAGTATCTATATATAAGATGGTGACGTATAATAGGCAATATTCTGTAGGGGTTACCTCTAAAATTTTATAGCACTGGCTAGGGTTTGCAATAAATGTATAAATATAATGTTAATTAATAAATCTCTTTTAATATTCTCTATGTGCATTTCTTCTATCTTCCATCAAATCAATTTAATAAGATATTTAGAAATGAAAAGTTTAAAGGAATGTTAGAATTGGCTTATTAAAAAGTATTTAAATTAAGAAATTATTTAAGAATATATTTTATAAAAGTATATTTTATGAACTGAAGTGTAATTAGCAAAAATAAAATGATGTTTGAGAAAGATGGATATGAGAATTCATGTCCTAATGACTATAAAAAGTATAAAAGGGACAGTTATGTAATAAAAAATAGGTTTGGAATTATAATTATAATGAGATGTGTTAGCAAAGAAATTTCAAATAAGTAAGAAAGTCTCAAATAGTAACTATTTTGAGTCGCTTGAAAACAACTAAAAAATGGGCAAGATATATGTTCGGATGGTAAACACTTCTCTTAAGTATTACCCTTCTTGTTAAGGGGACATATGATACTATTGGTAGTACCCAATTCCTTGGTATTATTTTGGAGTTGCTCGATCTATATAATTTTCCTTAAGTTAAAAGGATAATTTTAAATTATTAATTGATAAGTTAATATCAAGGTTGGTTAAAAGGGAATATATTATAATGAGAGAAGTTGATTGTAATTTTGGAAAATAAAAGGTAAATTATCTTTTAAAATTGAAATGATTCCTTTAGGATGAAATGTTTTCCTTTAAAGACAAATATTTAGAAATAAATATTTAGAGCGATTATATATAAAGAAGCATTTAAAAAAAAGATAAAAGTTTTAAGAAAATTTTTCATAAAGATTTTTGAATGTTAATAAATACATATGAGGTACGTAGATCATTTCATCGCACAATCTTGATCTAAGATTCGAGTACAAATCTTTAAGTTGTTTTCACCAGTCCAAAAGAGGATTTATCACTCGATCCTTGACAACGGACATTGACGAGGGTTTATGATTGGATACTTGAGTTTTCTATCATAGTTGAGAGCTATGTAAGGGAAACGAAGGTTTCTAATCAAAGAGCCTGTTCAGAGTCCGCACTAGAGGATCGGGGGATCACTAGTTCGGAAGTAAAGTTGTGGATTCAAATAAAAGATCGAATCAGAAATCACGTGTGGGAGATCTATCTATATCATACAGAATTGAGTTTCAATATTGTTTTGAATAAGTATTATTGGGTTTTGGTTTAATTTCGGAGACGAAATTCTTTAAAGGAGGAAAGTATGTAACGATCCATAATTTTATCACCTTTAAATGGAATATTTAATTAACTTTATATATTCAAATATAGAATTTTCAAAATTAAATAATCATGTTTTATGTAATAAATAAGAATGATAAACTTATTTTTAGAATGGAATTACAAAATCAAGAAGTTTGGATTTTCATCGTAAAATTGACAAAAAAGCCGATTTTTGATAAAATTTGATATACGTTCAATTTTTTTACGATAAATAATTCTTTTTAAATTATTATAAAATGATAATATTTGGTTGATAAAAGTTTTATAAATACACACACACACTTGTTTTAGAAAGATAGATAAATTTCGTTGCATTTTGACAAATCGACATTGTATTTTTACAATTGGATTTTAATACTATTAAATATGGTTTTATAACTAAAATAAACTTGTTTTAATTTTTTAATGATGATAAGAAACTTTTTTTCAAGTTTTGTTTACATAAAAAATGGTTGGATTAAAAAATTGAAAATGTGACCAACGATCGTTTCGTATTTTCGACCGTTCGTCGAACGGAATTTGTTTCAAATCATTGCTACGTTGTTAACATGATTTTAACACATATTAATACACATTTTAAAACCATGTATACATTTAGTCAAATCATGAAGAAATAATATAAAAGGAGATACTTAAGTATAAAGAAATGGAAAAGCATACATCTCATTACCATAAATGCATCTTTTCCTTCAAAACCAAGGCAAGGTTAACATCCATGTACTAGATACCTTCCTTAAGAGCTAAGGAGAAGGCAAGAAAGTGATGGAGATGATGGTGAGGAGATGGGGAGGGTATGGCCGAGTTAAGCATAATGTAGCAGAGGCATTTTTGTCATTTGACATTACTTGAAAATTAAGGGTTGAAAACCCTATAAATATGTAAATACTGTTATACCGCCTTTTGACCAGGCAGTATATCATAAAAGGTGGCAAAACGGCTTCTGTGATCATCAAGGAAGGAAGCCTGGAGAGACGGTTATCAGGCTTGGAAATCGATGATATTTGGAACTATGGACAATAGTTGGGCGGATTTGGACCGGGTCCCAATCAAGGTGCAGTCAACGTGGAGTGATAAGAAAGGCCCCGTGAGACACATTTCAAATTTCAAGTCAATCGGAGTTCAAATGCTTGAGTTATGGACAAATGAAGAATTTATATGGATCGATCACGAACATTCTGGTGCTCTCACTAAGAGGGATTTGCACCCCCGAATTTGGAAGCTAGGATCTTGGATTTGGAAGCTTGGATCTAGGAAGTAATGGCTAGGCAGTTGACAGAGTGACCATTAGCGGATAGGAGCTGTCATGGAGGGAGTCAGGAGGCTTCTTCTAGAGCTGGAGAAAATCAGACATCTATCTACATCACCAGAGATGAAATGGGAACAATGATGGATGCTATGCAGGAGAGGATGCTAAAGAGATGGAGGAGATGATGCAGGATCTACTCCGATAGATTGGACAAGTTGGAACGCAAAACCAAGGAAATAGAGTAGTAGGAAACACTGAAAATATGGATCGCGGAGTTAGAGCAGTAGAAGCTGAGGAAAACCAGAATCAGGACTTGTAGCAGAAACTAGCTGGCTTGATATGGATTGGAACAAACTAGGGGCAAGTCTTGATCGAGGAAGATGGATCAGCATGCATCTATTCACAAGGATCGGCACTACTCCCCATGGAACTGGAGGCACGGATTTGGATGGCTTTGTAAGGAAAGGGATAGCGACGATGGAATAAGAGTGGCCATCTTTATTTCTTGATCGGGATGGCATGAAGTAAAAAAAACTCCACATTAAAACGATTAAGTCACTTACACATGTACGGGATCGAGGTCGACCGCTAGGCATGCTCCAAGATGGCGATAAGCCGCCATAACAAATGATTCTGGAACACACTTGAATGTGAAAAAAAGGTATTTCACCCCGAGCGTTTCTCGATCTCAAATGATCACATTTTTCCTTAAATGGCACTCGATCTCGAATAATCACATTTCGCTCCGAATGGCACTCAATCTTGAATGATCACATTTTGCCTCGAATACGCACTCGATCTCGAACGATCACATTTCGCCTCGAACAGGCACTTGATTCGAAAGATCGCATTACACCTCAAATAGGCACTCGATCTTGAACGATCACATTAGATTTCAAACAGCCACTCGATCTCGAATGATCACATTTTGCCTCGAACAGGCACTCGATCTCGAATGATCACATTAAGCCTCGAACAGGCACTCTATCTCGAACGATCACATTTTCGCCTCGAACAGGCACTCGATTTCGAACGATCACATTACGCCTCGAACAGGCACTCGATCTTGAATGATCACATTACGCCTCGAACATGGACTCAATCTTGAACGATCATATTTCACCTCGAACAGGCACTCAATCTTGAACGATCACATTTCACCTCAAACAGGCACTCGACCTTGAACGATCACATTACGCCTCGAACATACACTTGATCTCAAACAACCGCATTTCTCCTCAAATAGGCTTTCGATCTTGAATGATCGCATTTCACTCGAATAGACACTTGATCCTATGCGATCATCATTAGCCTAGGATGGCCACGAATTTGATTAATGGTCCCGAATGGCCGTTACTAACAATCAAGTAAGATCATATATTTGTTCACAGGATATCAACGGGTTTCGAAAATTGGACTTAAGGCAATTCAAAACACATCTTCCTAATGCAAGGCATTTTTTGGGGGGCAAATGTTATACCGCCTTTTGACCAAGAAATATCTTAAAATTTGGCTAAATGGCTTCTGTGATTATCAAGGCAGGAAGCCCGGAGAGATGGTTATCAAGCTCGGAAATCGATGATATTTGGAACCATGGACAATAGTTTGGCAGAAGGACTGGTTCCCAATTAAGTTGCAATCAATGTGAAGTGACAAGGAAGGCCCCATGAGAGACATTTCAAATTTCAAGTCAATTAGAGTTCGTAAGCTCGAGTTATGAGCAAAGGAAGAATTTATATGGAACGATCGGGAATGATACATAAAACAGCGTAAATCGACGAAGATCGATCTATATCTCAAAATCTACAAAGCCAATGCACTTGAAACTTTCATAGCATCACTACATTAAAGACTGGAGTCCACAAAAATGGTTGCATGACAAAACTCCCAAATCTTGGAAAAGAGGCCTATCGTTATTGAAACGATCGTACAAATTAACCATAACGATCCATAATTTTACGAAAAATGTGATATCTCATAAATATTATGTCAGAATTGCACAAAATTTAGAGATCAAGTATCTTAAAACATGGAGCACCCCATGATCGATCGCTGCTCAAAAGGATGAAATCTTGGAAAATAGGTCGATCGTTATTGGAACGATCATACAAAACATCATAACGATCCATAGTTTTACGAAAAATGCGATATCTCACAAACGGTATGTCAGAATTGCACGAAATTTGGCGAGCGAGTATCTTACATCATGGATCACCCCCTTGAGTGATCTTAGCTTAAAAGGATAAAGTCTTGGAAAATAGGCCAATTGTTATTGTAACGATAGCACAAATCAGCATAACGATCCATAGTTTTACGAAAAACGCGATATCTCACAAACGTTATGTTGGAATTGCAACAAATTTGGAGAGTAGTTAACTTACATCATGGATCACTTCCATGGTGGATAGCGACTCAGAAGGATGAAATCTTGGAATGATCACTTTTGATCCAATTTCTAGGCAAAATAGCGAAGATCGACCGATATCTAACAAATGGTAAGTCGTAATGGCACGAAACTTTGGGAGCATGGACTAGAGGCATAAAGGACGCCATAAAAATGATCATAGCCCTATTGGAGTTAGTATGGAATGATCGACCTAAATTATTTAGGTGTCTGATCGACCCTAAATTTTGTGGGTCGGGTCGTATGGGCCTGGAGGTTCTTCTGCCAAAATTTTTACCCGATCTATGCACGTCTTCACCTATAAATACATCAGACTTGGCTCATTGTAAATAATTTTATTCGACTGGCTCTCCTTTATCACTTCTTATCTCTTTCTCCGCTAATTTCCTAAGACAAAAACAACTGTAATTGTAATCTTATAGTATAAATAAAAGATTATTGGAGTGGACGTATGCCAGAATTTGACGAACCACTATAAAACTCATGTGTTCCTTAACTTTTTCTGCTATTTTTCTGTGATCAACACGCTTATCTTTATATTTGGATATTGTTTTTGGAAATTGGTGCTTTCAAATACAACTGAGTGTTTATGACCATTTTTGGCGCAAACACATACCCCGTCTCATTTTCTCACACAAATCCATCTTTTCTTCTTCTTCCTTTAAGCTATATTAATGGCTTCTTTCCTTAGGAAAATAATGGTAAAAAATAGGAAAAAAGAAAGTAAAGTGAAAATATTATATTCCACCTCTAAAGCAATCGCAAACTCCATCGCTTTCTCTTCTAAGTACAGACCACCACTATCATCACTAAGGCCGAGTTTCATTACCCAAATAAGGCTAGGCCGAGCCCACTTAGAAGAAAGGAAGGAGTTCGAGAAGCTTTGAAGTGAAAATATTAGAGAGAAGTGCCATCGGTTTCATTCCAAGAAGATAGGAGTAAGTTTGAAGTACTGCGGAAGCTTTACCGGATTTTCTAGAGCTTGGGAAGGAAGAATGGAGTAGATGATGATTAGTCGAAGTTAACAAAATTTTAGTGAAGTGTTGTTGGATAAGAATGTTGGTAGGAATAATTTGTTAGAGGTAAAGGTGAGTACTCACTTTTAAATTTACTAATTTATCTCCAAATAATTCCAAGTTTAATGATATGAAAGTATAATATATATTGGATGATTAAATATGTGATTACCTGGTTGATTACTTATTTGAATATATGGATGTTAATATGGATGATTACTTGGTTTGTTAAATGATAAGAGCGATGATTAGTAATTAACCATAGTTAATTTAATGAGAACTAAATCTATATAAATATGTGTATGGAAATTATTTAGCCTCTTAATGATTTTAAAATATCTAAAAAGGTTGAAAATGATATTATAATAATATAATATTTTAGTATGGAATGAAATGAAATATGAGTTTGAAGTATGAAAATATTGTTTAAAATGAGATTAAAGTTGTTTAGAAATGTTTTATAAACATATAAAGGTGTTTCCACAAAGTTTGAAAAGAAAATGGAAAACAAGTCAAAACTAGGCGCGTCGCGTAACGGTAGTTCGCGATTTCGCGTCGAAGAATTCAAATAAGTGTATGAAATGGAATATAGCTCGGAATTGTTCAAAATAAGAATTTTCTAGACTATTTTATCCATGTGTTTAATTCAATTTAACCTTAAAACACTATTTGCAGCAATTTTCGAAGCACTTTTTGCAGCAGCTGTAAATAACTTGTGAAATATGAATTTAAACTTATCCATTCTTTTTCATATTTTTTTATAAATGGTTTTTAAAATAATAATTAAGTGTTTTAAATAATGATTTGGAAGTTTTATAAATCATTTCTAAAAATGAAAGGAGTATGCGGAAACAACTAGTACATTCGTCCCGCTTGTGAGATCTAAACGGTAAAACAAGGTGTGTAGCTAAGGTTTGGAATGGAGCAAATATGGCCCTGAACTTACTTGGCCTCTATTTTCCCTTTTAGACAAGGGGTGGAACAGACCAAAGAAAAGCCCAGATGCTCTAAAAAATGATCTCATTTAAGTTTTTCCAAAAATAAGGAATTTTCAAAAGAGTTAATTAAACCAGATTTTTAATAGTATACAGGATATTCTATTCAAATTTGTATTAAGGGCCAAGGAGGGAATTTTTACTATCTGCGCGAATTTAAAAGGTGATTCCACTGTTATTACATGAATAGTACGAGTTGAATACAAAAGTTAATTTGGGTATGATTAGTCTAATATATTACTCAATACAAATTGGTTTGGAGTTTACAGTAAACTATGTCTTAAATAACATTATTTTTGACCTATTAAAATGTTATGATTTGAAAGTAAAAAATCTTTGATTTGGATTTAAATAAAAAAATTAGAAATGTTTTTCTCAGTAAAAAATGAAACGATTTGGAATTATTCCAAGATTCAAAAAGGTTTAATTAACCAAAAGAATTTGATAAGTGAGGCTTAATGATTCTATATACTATTAAGAAGATAAATGGAATAATTTCAAATAATACGTCTCTCTGAGATATTTATGAATGAATAAAAAAGATGAACTAAATTGAATGATGATTGATAATCACATATGAACTTAACATCTTTTTAATCGATGATTGGTTCGAAGGAACTGAGGTAAGAATTAGGTAATTTCAATCCAAAGACTACTTCAGACCAATGTATACATTTGGAAGTGAAGGCATGATGAAGATGATGATTTTTGAAGATGGGGATCCTCATGATGAAGGGCTGCTTGCTACTAGTTCCTCGGGATAAAATTTACCATATCATATATTTATGGTGGAAGTAGTGCTCTATTATGAAAATCTTAGATTACAATGACTAATCGCTACTAATCCTAGGGACGATTCCCAACAGGATGTAGTAGGAGGAGTGCATTTGGTTTAATTTAGTCTTGGAATGTTGTATGGCTGACATTGCATTTTTGAGATCACAACGTTGACTTTTACAAACATACATCTGTTTGGTGGAGGAGAAGGCAACTTCTCTTAGCTTAACATCCTTCTTTGAGATGTATGAGCTCAGAGATTGTATGTTCATGAAAGTTAACAGTGATCGAAGGAATGGCAATGTGGCATTCAAAGTGGAACCTCTTATGATCTAAGCATGGCTTTATGAAAAAAGCGTGGCTTTGTGGAACATAGCCTCATGAGCCTCACATCCCAGGAATGATACGGGATACTATGCAGTATGCAGGAAATTTTTTTGGCTATCAGTTATGAGGAATAAAAGGCATATGTTTCCTTAAGATGATGAAATGGAAAAGTGTGGAGGCTGATGGAGATCGTGTAAAGCCACCTAGTAATACTCTATTCTATGGTAGTGTAGCAGTATACTTTGGAGGCTGGCGGAGATCGTGTAAAGCCACTGGAGTTAACTACTACTGTTATATGCAGATTTTCAGGTCTGAATGGTCACTAGTTCCCTATCATGTTGGAAATCAAATTCCAAATACAAGTTTTACGGTTTTGGTTGTAGTCCCAAAATAGCTATAATGCTTTGCAAACATTCAGCTACCCCTTGTTGGAATTTAATAATGGTAATAATTTTGACTATGTTTATATATATATATATATTTACTTGGAAAGGGTTTTCAAAGTAACCTTATTAGAAATAATATCAAATGGTTTAAGTATAACATATTTTGGTTATCATAAGATAAAAATATGTCCGTATTTATTTGTAGGCGTGATCTTATGAGATCCCTTCTTTCAAAAGGCTTTTTTATTTAATATCAATTAGATCTATATAGATAAAAATTTTGAGTATCTCACACTGGTTTATCAAGCCTGGTCCGGGTATTTTTAATAATCGGGTTAGATCCGAGTAGTTTCAGGTTTAGTTAAAGATGCTTGGAGTTTCCAAAAGAGAGCATGAGATCTTCATCTACGTGTGGACGTATTCTATTATCCATTGTATCAATTGCATTTGTTTCTACATTTATAAGGACAAAGGGTTTATAACTGTCCAGGCTGAATCAAGGTTAGACTCTTATATTGTATTCAAATTTTTTTCCGCTGTAAAGGTTATTGTTGAAATAGTGTATGTTATTTCATTCATGTGAGATTCTGTTCTATCTTTATTTTCTTTTTCCTCTAACAATCGGGTTTTCCGGTACTTGGATTTGCGGCACGAGGATGTGTTAGTGTCAATTTTCAAGGGTCGAAAATCTTGGTCGTTACAACTAATTTGGATAATGTATTAGGATGTGTAAACTGCTATCAGTCTAATCCCAAAGAAAAACATTCGACAACGGTGAAATATATTTTAGGTATTTGAGAAATACTAAAGACTTATTCCTTATATATGGGAATGAAGGCCTCATTATGACGGGGTATAAAGATTCAAGCTTTTAGAGTGATATCGATGATAGTAAATCAGTATCTGGTTATGTATTCACATTGAATGGTGAGGCTATTAGTTTGAAAAGTTCTAAGCAAGAGATGGTAGTTGATTCGACGATGGAGATCAAATACATCGCCCTCGATTAACCAGCTAAAGAAGCGGTCTAGATGCTCGATTAACCAGCTAAAGAAGTGGTCTAGATGGACAAGTTTATGGCTGAGCTAGCAGCATTTCCAAATATTGATAAACCCATAACATCATTATGTGATAATAATGTTGCAATGCAAGTCAGGGAAGAACCAAGATTTCATAAGAACTTGAGGAACATTCTTTGAAAGTCCCACTTGATAAGAGAATTTATCGATAATAAAAAAGTTGCGATTGAAAGAGCAGACACTAAGGATAGTATAGCAGATCAATTCTTGAAGGGACTTACTCGGATGGTTCTAGGAAAATTAATCGAAGGGACGAGATTGAGATTCTATAATTGGCCCCAAGTACAAGTGGGAGATTGATAGAGATAGGAGTATTCCATAGGGTCTATTCTATAGTTTATTGTAAATTATTAACTCGAACAAAATCTCATTTGAAATAAAAGATTTGTCATATATTAATTATATAATTAATCTAATTATATGTAATAGAAAATCATTAACTGGTGTATTTTTTAATAATCACAAAGAGTTGTAATCATGAGGAAAATATCATAATATTAAATAACATATTATCTTAAATATTCCTGGTCAAGATGTTTCGGGAAAGGATATTAATGCATATGTTGAGACCAAAGTAAGTAACGCTCTCCAAATATTGGGCAACGTATTACTTATGACTGTCATAGGCACCAAGTGGTTATGTATTCATAGGTATCAGATAACTATAGAATGACTCATCTAAAAGTTTCATGTTGGTTAATAACAAGTAAGTCCAACATGAAATCTCGACGTGATGATATTACACTGTTTTCTCGACTTGAGAATACTATTGAACTTCAATGTGGAAATTCTACTTTGGTTATAGTCAAATCATGTTATGGTGTCCATTGAATGATTATAGTTTGGGTATGATTTAATGCATGTAAATGAAACACTGTTCAAGAGAGAATTTGTCTCCTCTGTTGTATAAGATTAGTATTACAAGAAAATACAGTCAATTCAAAGTCAAAATCTTTAGCTAGACTAAATGGTTAATGATAAATGTTATTATTGAACCAATGACTTTGTTTATGGACTAACCAAATTGAATGTGGATGGTACTGAAATTTTGACCAAAACCAAATTCCATAAGTCCTAACGTGTTATAGTGTTGACGAAATGAATTGATATAAATACTCGTTACTAAAAGGTACTACTTACGAAAATATGAAATTAGATTTTATTAAAAGGATCTATAAGCATTGAATTAGGCCTAACTGTCACATCGCTAGCTAAGGTGACATGTGACCATTAATATTTGAGTTGTTCAATATTTATCACTGACTAAATTCACATTTCTGGATCGCAAAACCACATTTGTGATTTCTCCAAAAAACCACACAATTTAATTAATTAATAAAATATTATTAATTGGTTAAATTAATTAATATTTGAGAAATAACAATTGTTATTAATTTATTTGATGTTTTGAAGGCTATTAGTAATTATTTAAATGCATGTATAAAAGTTATATTTGCATATGTCGATATACGATATCGGTGTACTTTTTAATAGGGTTTAAATAATATATAATTACATGGAGGGTTTTTGGAAACTTTGTTCGTTATTGATCATGCTAGGATGGCCATGGATTGAGGAAATGAGGGGATTGACTGATTGAAATTTAAAAGAGAATTAAATTAGGAAGTTTAATAAGGATAATTTGAAATGTTCCTATTATACAATTAAAAACAAATCTCCTCATTCATTTTCTTTCTATAAATACTTTCCTCCTCTTCCAAATCATGACATCCATTCCTTTCCCAAAAACAAAATAAAAAGAAAAAACTTTGAATCAAACATTAAATTTAAATCGAACCAAGGTGGTTCATCCTTCTCTAGCCAGTTAGGATGCATATTCACTTAGAGATCTAAGGAGAAACCATAAGTCAAGGTATGACAAATGGCAAGGCTTTTAGGTATATTTTCTTGCTTATTAATTCACTCATGATGTTCAAAAGTAATCAGTTCACATATACTTGTATTCGCATCCACTTATTGAATCTATTTAAATATTATCTTGGGTATTGTGATTAAATGCAAAAATCTACTTTATATATGTTTTATTTTGGGTGTTGATATTATTTTGAATGGATCTGAAATCATTGGTTGTTACAAACTTGATTTATTATAAATCTTCTTTTATTATTACAACTGCTTAATTAGTTGTCTAACTAAAACCTATTTATGTTTGATTCATTTGTGTAGCAAAACTAATTTTCCTGTCTGTTGGAGCTGAGATTGTTTATCGTTATCGATCTAATTTGTTGCAACAAAACTTAATGTTGTTATTACAATATGATTCTCTTATAATCGTGGTTGCAATATTTGATTAATTGAGTATATGTGTATATATTCATACACTTCATCTTCATGTTTTAAATGTAAACTAATATCAAGTTAAACCTTTTGTTAGAACAATTTATTTGAAAAATATATTCAATTTCATCGTTTAGTCAAGTATAATTTTTTAAACTAAATCTTAGTTTACTAAATACATACACACATACATATACATACATACATACATACATACATATATATGTGTGTGTGCATGCATGCGTGTGTTTTTGTGTGTGGGTGTTTGTGTTTTTGAATTAATTGTGTCATTGGAACAATACATTAAATTTTGTTAAAGTTGTAAATTTTTTTCTTTATGTTGATTATGTGTATTTCAGATCTATAAAAATAAAGGTTAAAATGTTTTGTTGTAATTAGTACAAAATTTTATATGGTATTCAATCTATTATTGTATTAGGGTTTTAAAAAAAGGGTATAAGATATTACTTCATGCTATTGCCTTTTAATTCTGATTTGATTAGATCTAGATCTAACATAAAATCTCATTTCCATCTTTATCTTTCTAGTTTTCTCTTATTTTGAAATGTCTAATTTTATGTACATTTGTTTATATAATTTCATATATGTACTTATATTAAAATATATAAGTGGCAATAAAATATCACATATATGTATATAGTGTCAAAACTATATATATGGTACCATTAATATGTATATACAAACCACAAACGTATATTTTAGTATACTTAAATATATGTATGTACTTGGCATTTATATTCCCTATATGCAAGTAAATTTATTTCAAGTATATTTCAGTATAATATATATGTCTATGAATGGGTAGAAATCACAATATTCATATGTGTGTGTAGTACATATTTTTATATGAGATTATGTTATGTTGTTATACTGTTGATGAAACATTCAAAACTAACCTTTTAGTTGAATTAATTAATATGATTAACTAACAAATATAAAATAAAGCTTAATAAAATATGATTTTATTTAATAACTAGATTAGATCTAGTGCAAACTATTAGACTTATAGGCCCACTAGATCCAAATAAGGAAAAAAATTGAAATATACTCATATCACCCGATGCTGACTAACTCGATTCCATCAAGCCCTTGGCACTTGCACTAGGGCACCACCACTAATAATAGCTGGAGCACTTTCTTGGGCATTCTACAACATATTCCTCATTATATTATTGAACATAGGTAGCAAGTTGGGGTTAGTTGTTGCCCTTGAGCCCGCTCCTTCTTCAACTCTAGGAATAGAGTTCATTCCAACGTTCTTAGTCTACCTACTCATTCTTACGATCTGTAATAAGAATGACCAATTTCCCATTAAGGAAGGCAATATAAGTGGTATTCGTGTTTGCAATGTGACTTACAGCATATACATACTACTACATAGTTTTCAAAACCAAAATGTATAACACGTACGCTCTTTAATGGATCCAAGTGTCAATTTAGGTTAATCGTTCAACCTAAGCTCTGATGTCGAATATGACAACCACCATATAGCTCTGACACCCAAATACCCTTTATAGTATGCTATCGCGGTGCCTGGTCAATGTACAGTATTAACCAAGGGTAAAATTAAAGAATCCAAACCAGAATCTGCCATATATCTCATAGCACATAAGATAAAATATACTAATCATATAGATATAGAACAGTTAAGACAGAAATATAACTAAGTGAACTAGAATAAATCAGAGTGCATCTGTTTATCACAATAACATAAAGCAAGTATACACAAAAATAATAAACCCCAAACGTCTATCTCTAATAATAATAATAATAATAATAATAATAATAATAATAGATAAGTCTTGAAATAGCTCCATAGTATTGCACAATGTAAATTGCAATAACTGCTCCAAGGTATAAATATATGAAAGCGCTAGCCACTTGCTCATCCACCACATAACATCATGCACTATCTCATATCTTTTATCTCTAATATACACATGTAAGAGCACCCAAGATGATAAGGAGAAAAGAAAATAACCTCGGGTCAGACAATTATTTGCTATAACTAGTCTAGAATCTCAAATTATATAACACTAATATAGTAAAAAGGAAAACAAGGTATGGAAATCAGACTTGACCTAACCTAGAATCCAATAAGTTAGCACATAACACAATATTTGCTATACTATCATCATATGAGTGTACTACACTAAGTACAATATAGTGTGTTGGGGTATTTAACATAGTAATACCCATTGTTTCAAATGTCATTTATCTCACCCTAGATCTTTGTCGAGATCGCATTTTTGAATTTTTGCAAAATTAGATTTTGCAAAACGAGACATAAAATTTTATGTGCATCTTATTGGACAATCATTTCATCCATAATATTAATAACTAAATCTTACTTTGAGGTAAGTTCTCAATAAAATATCTCATATAAAGTTACGTTGTTTCCATTTACATATTCATTTTACTTCTTATGTGGTTCCAAAAGAAATTACACTTTAATGACTTTTACTAGCTATTTAATTTTATTCTTTATTTTTTAATAAGTAAGCTAAAATAAAAGACTTTTTATTTGTAATATTCATATGAATAGAATTCATTCAGTCAAATACCAAATCAATCATGTTACCACTGTCCTCTTAAAAGAATAGTTAATATTATTGTATTATGTAAATTATGAATGTTGAAAAGTTTATATTTCAATAATAATCATTAAAAAAGTCTTTAAAATGGTAGTTTTAAAATCTTAAGTTACTCTAAGATATTTTCGAGATGGACTTCAAATTCCGAGATGTCAATCTGAGATGTACACCCAAGATACACTTATCTCGCTCGAGATCTTATCCGATACAAGATATTTTGTGTAAATCTCCCATGAAGAGAAATGGCCAAAATCCAAGATTTAAAACCTTGATAATACCTACATCACATGACATCAAACCTAATCACAAAATAATCAAAGAAAACGAGCAATCATAGCGCACATAACAACTATTAGTTGCACTTCGCATCACTAACCGAAATGTTGTTGGATAACAACTCATATGAACCACATAGATGGTCAATTACTATTCAACATCGCATATACTCAACGCGCGAACTCACATCACATACATACTAGCTAGGAACTGGACAAATAAAAACGTCCTATCACATTATTAAACAAAGACTAGCTTGGGTACACAAAATCTTCCCTCGGTGAGTATCCTCACATGTTCCTATTTATGAGTGCATCCTCATCCATAAAGTTATCTAGCAATGCTTCATCACACACGGTTAGTAGAACACGTCATACGTCCCACTTTAGTAGCTCACGTTACCACCCGTGCCTCCTTGAACCATAATAAAATCTTATAAACACTCTCTACTTGAAGCGCTCGATCAAAACAACTTGGATAATCAAACATCAAGCTTAAAACAACAAACATAGTTCATAAGGTTCTCACACGTCAAGCCCGAAGTAACACACCAACTTCACTTTGCGTAGCTGAAGTAGAACCATAATTCCCCCAAGTTAGTTTGCGTTTCCATTGTAACTTGGATTGATCGATTTTGCTCTACTCAATATCCACTAATCAAATTCACTTTTGATCGATCACATACACTCCCAATATCACCACAACCATCTCACATCGACCGCAGCATTATTTAGCTAAAGGAGACCGTTCAGTACCGAACGGTTGGCTTTAAACACAACCTATTTTTTGTAACTTCCTTTACCTTCCTTGAAGTAATACCACACTTCCTTTGCAATAGCTATCCATTTGGCTTAAAGTGTTGTCGATTGGTGCCAATCCACTTATCTCAACACTTAGCCAATTTTTGATTAAGTTTAGCTCCTTCACTCCAAGCCTATAGCACCCATGTGCTTTCCCTGAAGTGATGTCATGTTTCCCTCCACTTAGCTTGAAGTTGTAGGTTATGTGAGATACCCTAATGCTTGTGTAGAATGGATTCTAAGGCTATTATAACAGTATGGGGGTGAATAGTGAATTTAAACTTGTTAATACTTTAAATTGTATTTTTCAAACTAATCAATTCAGGATTACAATCATGGGCAAATAATAATATATAAGCATAATAAAAGCATTATAGTAAAAAGAGTGAAACCAAGAATGTTTATATTGGTTTGGGTTCCCATTCCTACATCTAGTCATGTAACCTATATAGAATTTTCATTATAACAAAACCTTGCAATTATATGGGTGGCAAGTAAACCTATACAACTTGCCTTTGAATTAAGTGGCAAGCACACCTATCCTAACTTTCCATAGGTGGAAAGACACATCTAGCCTCTTAACTTTCCAAAGGTGGTCAAGAACATCTATATAATCCTAATTTTCTATGGCTATCAGGATATAACTTTACTATTCATGTAGTATAGAGTAATTCTACAAGAAATCGTATCTTTTGAATATTAAATCACACAGTCTTGAGCATAATGATCCAACAGACCTCAAATAGTAGTTTGTAATGAAATATTTGAGGAATAGGATGAGATCAGAGATAGAATGATAGAGAATTCAAGTAAGTACCCTCTGATCTTTTGTAGTTTGCGAATTCGTGAATGTTGATTCCAAAAGTGACAGAAAACCCAAATATGACCTATTGTAGAAATAGATCTAGTTGGAAAAGCAAAAAAGCTTAAAAAGGTATAGAGACATAAGATTTTTATAGTCGTTCGGTAGTCTCTAGCCTGCATCCACTTTATATTTTATTGATTACGTATTTAATAGAGATTTAGAGTCACCAGTACAAAGGGTTGGTTGGTTCTTAAGCTTAGAACTGCCAAAAGTATCTGTTCAGGTGAATATTTCGAGGGAGAGATAGGAGATGAAGAAGAAGAAGTGTCCAAGATCCTTTTTAGTTACTATAGGGCTGGTATTTATAGAGAAACTGCTCTGCAGTTCTATAGGGTCCAGTTAAACTGGGTCCAGATGCTAGCCCATAGGTAGAGAATCGAGCATGTCGGCCCAATTCCCCATAAGGATCTCTCAATACCGAGGGGTTTGTGTTTGTGAATACTTTTTTCCATTTTCTGTGCTCTCCTACCTTCGGTTCGATGTATTCCAACCTCTTTCCCATTGAGATTGAGTAGTTCCCGACGATTTGCTTGATAACACATGTATTACTCTACTTTCTTGGCTTTCTTCTCATCAATCCTTAAAGTTGCTTGTCTAATCTCCGAGAAAAGCACTTGATGATGACTGGTTGGAGTAGTATGTTAATCAATAGGAGATTACAGAGCCCAAAAAGCTATAAAAAAATTTTGGTATCGAGAGGGTCCTTTGGTACCGAGGGGTCTCTTTAACTTCAGTATACTTGTAACTTTTGGAATTTCTTCCTTTGGCCCTTCTAAGTGTGTTCTCAAGTTCTTAAGCCATTTCATCATTGTTTTTCTATCCTAACTTCCATTGAAAATCTACTTGATTAAAAAGCCAATTAACACTTGCCCTCCAGAGTATGCTTTTCTTGTAAACAAAGAGTGCTCTAGATCAAGACAAGTTTTGTCTTGCTATTTGGTGATTCACGTTGATCGTTCAGGTATTGCTTTGAAATGTTGTTTTTGTTCGTTCGATTTTCCTTTAACTACTTTGCTTAGATATAATTTTGTTCCTCATGCTAAGAACAAGATCTACACTTCAGAGACCGCTCCATGCCTTAGTTGAGTGTGCTCTTTCCTTAGCCGGGCTTTCTGCCAACTTTCAGGTAAAAAGGACCTCTCGGTATCGAAGTTTCTCTTGGTACCGAGATCTTTCATCTTCCCGATAAGCCTTGTACTTAGAAATTTTTTTCACACTTTTCACTTTTTACTTTATGCAACCGAATCTTTCTACCACTGAGAGCATCCAATTCCAAACCCTTCAAGCTTTGGTGATCAATCTCCACCATCGCTAATCCTTTGAAGATGTTGATCCCTCAACTTCACCGCCGTCAACCATCTAACATTATCAATCATCTCCCACCATTGATTTCAACCAGTTTCCACCTTCCAGATTACTGCCAAACGCTTACACTGGTGCTAACCACTCGATACCCAATCTTGTTCAAGCATTTTCCACCGATTGAAATTCAACTAAGGTTAGCGAATTGGCGACTAGTGTTTGGCTCAACGATGATGATGGTGATGGTGTGGTAGATTTCTTTTGAAAGGAGATGGTCAAAGTTTGAGTTGTGCTTGATCTATGGTGAACACAGGTTTTCCCTAAGTTGTATGCACTCCACTTTGGAGATAAGTTTGACTCTCCATCTTCAGCTAACTTATGTCTAAGTGATGTGCACGTAAATGTGCATATATTTACATTCATATTTTATCTCTTTTTATTTAAATAAACATCATATTTAGGCATTTGTACATGTTAAAACCAAAATTCAATTATTTTCAAACCATCATATTTTCATCTTCATTCAGGGGCAAAATGGTCATTTTTGTGCATGTGTAAAATTGAGAATTTTGACTTGGACATTTTTGATGATTTTTATAGGAATTTGGATGCATATGGAAGAGGCTTATATGAAGATACATGCATGCACAAATGAATACAAAGGAAAGAAGAGGGAAATAATTCAAAGTGAAGATCATGGAGGACCCCACCTACCCACCTACCTTAATGTACAAATTAGAGGCTAATGAACATGGTTATGGAATTAATGGCTTCACGTACACTTAAATGATGATTAGTAGAAGCTAATGATTACTTGGCCTCCACACTTCCTAAGGGGTATTTTAGGAAGCCCCCTCAAAATAGAATTAGGGTTTTATGCATGTATAAATAGCCCTCTTATGTACATGTAATGATCATATACTCTTTCATTTTTACTTAGGAAATTAAGAGATCAAGTTGTAAGCTCAATGTTCTATGAAATAAAAATGGCTTCCAAGCCTCTTTCTTCTTGCTTTTCTAAATGATTTTCTTTGTTTTCATGTAAATGCTTTTATTTATGTTCTTTTATTTCTTTGTTAGTAGAATAGTTTTACCTTCATGCAGGTAGTGTAGCTTAATTCCTTTTGTTGTAAATAGTTTAACTACATTCTCTTCTTTGCTATGTTTCTATTTTATTCTCTATTTAATGTTGAAAGTTACTTGTGTTGCTTCAATGCCACAAATGAGTAGCTAAACCTCTTCAATTTAGGAGTAATGAAGCTCTCAAATCTTATGTAATTTCAACATTTTATGATTTATGATCTCATTTGGTTTATGCTTCATGAAGTGAGTTTTGATGCATGTTTATACAAGTGGGTTTGATAGCTTATATTGCTTATGCAAATGAGCTATTCTTATTCAACATAAACACAATTTGCATCATCATTTGCTAATCCATTTTTGATTGTGAAATTAAAGTAAAAATGAAATTATGATCTATATTACTAGTTACAATAGTAAATAGATCATACTTAAAATAGCTATTGTTTTGGCTTCATTTTCATGAGAATTATAAGTGGTTTGTTTGTTGTATTATAGCTTGATGGTTTGAGTTATGTTAATTAATAACATAAACAAACCATACTTATGATAAATACAACAATATTCACTTAATATCAAAAGTTAGAGATCACAAATTGTTTGTTTGTTGATTTACAAAAATATGAGAGTGGATTTGCCTCTAAATTGTTCTCTAGTTCAATAGTTTTTAAATCACATTTTAATTCTAGCTTTAGCTTTCTTTTGTAGTTAACAACTTTCATCTCACTTTGGTCTAATTTGATTGAATAGATTTTTGATCTCTTACAATTCCTTGCGGATCGACCCGTATTCGCCACGTACTACAAAGTGTATGCCGTGCGCTTGCGGATATTTTTATTTGAAATTTTTCGACGGTTTTCTAAACCGATAGAAATTCTGTCGATTAACAAGTTTTTGGCGCCGTTGCCAGGGAATTGCTTTGATTTTAATTTTCTATTCTTCGGATTAGTTTCATTTGATTTTCATTGTGTGTTAATTTGTATTAAAAAAATTGTGTGTTTGTTTGCTTTTGTGCTTGTTAATTTGCATTTGCATTTAGTTGTTGCCTTTGTAGTTCTTTTAGTTTAAAAAGAAAAAAAGAAAAAATCATCCACACTTTCATTGCAAATTATTCAATTTCATTTGCTTATAAATCACAATTTTCTTCTTACTTTTTACAACTGTCACTGTTCCATAAACCATTTCCCCTATTCCTCTCTTCCTCTGTGCAAACAGATTGCACTGCCCATCAACCTATCAACCACCAAAGAAACTGCCATTCCCCACTGCTAGCCAGTCACTTCAACTCGACCACGACCCCTGCTGCATTCACTCACGCCAACCTTCTCCTCTTACAACTGCAAAACATTCTAAGAACTGCCATACTACTGAATTCATCTCAAACAAAAACTGTTTCATTCATACTAAAACTACCAGTTCAACCACAAACATCACTTCATTACTATTACTCCGCAAAACTGCTGCCAAACTTCCTTTATACCATCTCAACATCTTCAAAACTTCCTGTAAATCATCCAACATCAACAACTCCACTATGATACATTGGTGCTTATCACTACAACTTCACAAAACTGTCAACACCCTCTGCTATACTGCCTCATCCTCCAGTTGCTCCACAAACTACCACCTTCACAAAGCACACAGACCATCAAAACATCCATCCATCATTCAAATCCTTGCTACTGACCACCTTGCTTCTAACTATCATTTACCTAAACAACCAGTCATCTACAGATCATTACGACCATTACTGCCCATTACCTTTAAGTGCAATAACCATCATCCACATATCCTGTTATTGCATCATCCCACTAGAACTAGACCATACATCTCGATCACCATTCATAATTGTAACCACTTCGATTCAATTTAAACTGCAATCATCACCACAACACCCCTTTCTTCACAACTCAAACTGCCTCTGCTAATAACTATCATACGCCATAACCACACAGTCACCACCATCAGCTGATCACCAGACACTGTCACCCTCCCCTCATCCCCTGCCTCTCTATCGTAAACTGTTCAACCACCAAATCCATCAACCATCAACAAACGCAACCCATTGCAACCACTACCACCCCCATATATTCGCTTCAATACTTCATATTGCCTGCAACAACCTCCACTTCTCCACTGCTACAACATTACCCCCCCTACATCTCAACTACACCACCTGCTTCTGCACTGTGCACAACCCGACATGACATATTTCCCATTCCACTATCCTCAATAGTTCAACAACCTGACAGTGCCACAATACTAACCTTCATCGCCTGACTGAATCTTCCATTCCCACAATCTCAATTACAATATCACTGCATATACACGACATCCACTGCCTAAATAACCATTACATCCATCTAAACTCAATTACTTCACATACCTTTCGAGCATACAAGCAACTGCTTCCCCCCTCTGTCATCTACTCATTACCACATTACCGTACCCCCAAACAATAGCCGACCACCTACAAACATCGCCATTCTTCCCCCTGCCTACATCAGTAGCTTCATGGTGTCGCACCTCTCTACTCAACTCCATACCCCTTTACCCTTCTACACCAGCAGCACACAACCATCACCGCAAGTTGCACCTATCTCCGTAACCAGACCCGCAACCACCTCGACCAGCAATCCCAAATCAACTTCGACTTCCCCGAAATCCGAACCTCAAATCACCATAAAATCGTGACCGCACCCCTCAACCCCACAGTCGCGAATTGGATCGGCAATTAGTAGTAAAGCACAGAAATTGATTCACGAAATTGATTCGTGAAATTGATTTTGGGAATTTTGTTGAGAAATTTACTCATTCATGAATGTGAATTTGGTTCCTAATACGTGTTCTCTGATATGTTTAGCATAATTCGTTACTTTTGTTGTTGGGCGGGGTTTTTGAGTATTGGATCGGTAGTGTTATTATAATTGTCTTTTAGTTTCTTTGTTTAAAGAAGGTTGAGTTGTTGCTTATTGTTGAAGTGTTTTAAAAAAAATTTGATTTGAAATTTTTCTTAGTTCCTATCTTAAAAAAAAGCTGTTTTTATTTCGTTTATTTTATTTCTTAATAAAGAAAAAAAAGTTGTTTCGTTTTTAAATTTGTTTTAGTTTTTCCTTGCCAAAACAAAAAAAATTACAATTAAAAAAAGGGTTGTTTTTGATTTTTTTTTATTTAGTTTATTCTAGTTTTTCATTTATTTATATATATATATATATTTGTATATACTGTGTTTTTATTTGCAGGTTGCCAAGCAGATTAAGGAAGAACCGCCTGCCAAAAACAATTGCGTGCTTTGTTGAGCTTGCCAAAAAATAACCGCTGGCCTATTTATAGTTTTCTTTTTATTTGCCTTGCATTGTATATATATCTATTGTTTTTGTTTGTCTTGCATTGTTGTTTACTTGTATTTGGAAAAAAAATCCATTGTAGTTGCATTGTTAATACACGTTTAATTTCTGTTTTGCATTTCATCCTATAATTTGTTAATAATAACAGTTAGACATCGATAACACTTAATTGTATATTAACAATTTGTCTTCTTTGAACAATTTAATTTCTTGGTGTCTAGGCTACGGCAAAGTAATAACCATTTATAAATATTACGATGATTCGTAAATATTATAGTGGTTGTTCCTCTGAAGGTACTTAAACCTTCGGCTGCATTGCTACGGTGATTCGTGGTGCACCGATAAATCCTGTCCGTTACCTGGCCGAGAACTATCTTGTTGATTTAAGACAAAGTATGATTATACAATTTTTTGTTAACTTAGGATAAATCATTTGTAATTAACCTTGCATTCATTTAGTTGCATTAGTTCATGCATATTTTAAAAAAAAACTTAAAAAATCCAAAAAATAAATTGTAAATATTTCTCTTCTTTTCCTTTGAAATTTTTAAATCCTTTTCTTTTGAAATTTCAAAAATCCAAAATATATATAAATATATATATATATAATCTTTTCAAAAAAAATTGAAAAATAAAAAACAAAAACAAAAAAATCAATTTTCCATTTTGAAAAATAAGTTCTATTTGTAAATATTTTTCCTTTACAAAAAAACAAAAACATTCTTGAAAATGTCCGAGTTTCCCCACTCACTTGAATTTTACAATAGTTGTGAAAATCAATATAAACCATATGATTTCACTCCAAATTCGTATGGATATTTTAACGACAACTATTCTGTAGACAATTCGAATTTTGAACAACAAAGTTTTCAAAATGACGACCAACCCTCGAATCTCGAAAATAGCATTTCTTCTCTACTTGAAATCACCACACAACAAAATCAAATGATAAATGATTTGTATAATTCATATTTGGGCAATGATTCAAGACAAAATTTTCAAAGTAATCAAGATTCAAATTCAATTCAAAATTCAGACGATTTCGATTATAATCCATGCCACTTCAATTTCGAACTCCAAAATGAATTTCAAACTCAAAATGAAAATGGAAACAACTTTTCAAACGAATTTGGCAATGGGAATAATCTTAACCATGTTACGATTGAAAATCTTTGTTCTCAACAATTTCAAAGTGAAAATCCTCAAATTAATGACTATAAATTGGATTTTGTTAAGCAAATGAACGAAATTTACGGTGATCACGCGGATTTGTTGTTTGAAACATATATGAAACAACGTGAAAAACAAAATCAAATCACAACGTGCGACGAGTCAAATAATAGTCCATCTTTTACCACAATTGACGATTTTCAAATAAAAACTTTTGAAATTGAAAACAACCTTAATGAAGTTGTTGAAAATACGGTAATTGAGTTAGATTTCAATTCTTTTGAGGGTGTGAAACCAAATTTAAAATTCGATCTTCCTTTTCTCGATTTTGAAAATTTGAATACAATAACTTTAGATTTTGAACTTGACATACGCAATGTAGTTGTTGATAATCCAATAAAGGAAGACAAATTTAACGAACACGATTTCTTTGGACTTTTCGAAAACGAGTTGTCAAATTCTGAAGGGGGAGATTTAAATCACCATTATGATTTTGAAATCAACAATTTTGAAGAAGTTTTCAATGATGAGTAAGAATAAACTTGAACTTCAACCAATTTTTCTATCAACCCCGAAAATTATCGAAAATAAAACAACTCGTACGATTTTCAATAAAATGGCATTCGTTTTTCCAAATCCGAATTCAACTTCGAAATCTTTTACAGTTTGGTTTTCCGAGCTTAAGCTGTGTCTCGCATAGTTGACCAGACAAATGAATCAGTTTTTGGAAGACCATTTCATTTACTTTTTGATGATATACTTTCTGATCTCGTGTAAATACTGTTAATTTTCATTTAAATAAAGGTCATGTTTTTTTTTCTCCTTTCACTTGGGTTGACTGTGGGGACATAGTCAAAATTAAGTGTGGGGGGGGTCTCATTTTCATTTTTTTTAGTTTCATGGCATTTTTGAACTTTCATTTTTCTTTTAACTTAAAAAAAATCTCAAAATTCCAAAATTTAAAAAATATTTTCTTTTAAGCATTTTGATTTATTTTTGAGGAAACACTATGGGATAAGTATAAGTTTTGGTTAATAAATTGAAATTTTTGAAAATTTATTTGTCTTAACAAAAATAAAAATGAAGTTTGATTACAAATAAAAATGGTTTAACTAGTATATAGGAAGGTTCATATGTGTTAATTATGAAGTATGTTCTAATTGAAAATCTTTGTTTAAAAAAATGGTAAATTTAAAGGGAAGGATATAACATTTTTATCTTCTAAGTTAAACGGTACTAAGATGATTTTGCAAAACTCTCTCTTTCTAAAAAAAAGAAAAAAAACATTTGTATATATGTATATATATATATATATTTTTAACACCTAGAGTCATGTGTTCACACTCGTGTGTTCACTCGCCATGCTCTATACCCTTCTCACGTAAGCCCGAAAGACAGTGCATGATCGATATATCTGGCCTCAGTTTATTTGAGTTAGGTGTATGTATATAAAAATTCTTTTTAATAACGCCTACAATCGATAAGTGTTCACACTTGTGTGTTCACTCGCCACGCTTTGTATTCCCCTCACATCAGTCCGCAAGGCAGTGCACGGGTAATATATCTGGCCTCAGTTTACCTGAGTTAGGCATATGTAAATATTGTCAATATCAATGAAATTTTCAAGTACGAGAGAGTAAGCAATTGAAATCCAAGCACCATTTTAACTTGTTTGATTTAACTTGTTATTGAAAAGAAACGAGAATACCACTTTGACAAACTTTGATAATCAACTAAGGATTTATTTCATAGTTACACTTTGTTATCAGCCGAAACAACAAGTTAAACTATTGTCTATTTGTTATGATGACTTGATTTTTGTTGGAAATTTTGACGAGTAAATGACTTAAATTTTCAAGATAATGACCAAGACTTATATTTAACTTCTTTGTGTCGATTTAAGAGTAAATCCATTATTTGTAAATATTTTCAAGAACTTGCATTCATCCAATTGTAAATAAATCTTGCATTTTGTAAATATTTTCAATTTGCGTCTGGATTTTGTGTGTAGTATCTGCTGAAAATGAGACAACACTCGTCCTACTGGGGACACCTAGAGGTTTAACGACTTGTTGCATACGCTCAATGCAATCATGCTCCCTATGAAAATGGATTTATCTTAGTTTTCCTTTATTCGAGGACAAATAAAAAGATAAGTGTGGGGGTATTTGATGTGCACGTAAATGTGCATATATTTACATTCATATTTTATCTCTTTTTATTTAAATAAACATCATATTTAGGCATTTGTACATGTTAAAACCAAAATTCAATTATTTTCAAACCATCATATTTTCATCTTCATTCAGGGGCAAAATGGTCATTTTTGTGCATGTGTAAAATTGAGAATTTTGACTTGGACATTTTTGATGATTTTTATAGGAATTTGGATGCATATGGAAGAGGCTTATATGAAGATACATGCATGCACAAATGAATACAAAGGAAAGAAGAGGGAAATAATTCAAAGTGAAGATCATGGAGGACCCCACCTACCCACCTACCTTAATGTACAAATTAGAGGCTAATGAACATGGTTATGGAATTAATGGCTTCACGTACACTTAAATGATGATTAGTAGAAGCTAATGATTACTTGGCCTCCACACTTCCTAAGGGGTATTTTGGGAAGCCCCCTTAAAATAGAATTAGGGTTTTATGCATGTATAAATAGCCCTCTTATGTACATGTAATGATCATATACTCTTTCATTTTTACTTAGGAAATTAAGAGATCAAATTGTAAGCTCAATGTTCTACGAAATAAAAATGGCTTCCAAGCCTCTTTCTTCTCTCTTTTCTACATGATTTTCTTTGTTTTCATGTTAATGCTTTTATTTTTGTTCTTTTCTTTTCTTTGTTTGTAGAATAGTTTTACCTTCATGCAAGTAGTGTAGCTTAATTCCTTTTGTTGTAAGTAGTTTAACTACATTCTCTTCTTTGCTATTTTTCTATTTTCTTCTCTTTTTAATGTTGAAAGTTACTTGTGTTGCTTCAATGCCACAAATGAGTAGCTAAACCCCTTCAATTTAGGGGTAATGAAGCTCTCAAATCTTATGTAATTTCAACATTTTATGATTTATGATCTCATTTGGTTTACGCTTCATGAAGTGAGTTTTGATGCAAGTTTATACAAGTGGGTTTGATAGCTTATATTGCTTATGCAAATGAGCTATTCTTATTCAACATAAACACAATTTGCATCATCATTTGCTAATCCTTTTTTGATTGTGAAATTAAAGTAAAAATGAAATTTGATGATCTATATTACTAGTTACAATAGTAAATAGATCATACTTAAAATAGCTTTTGCTTTGGCTTCATTTTCATGAGAATTATAAGTTGTTTGTTTGTTATATTATAGTTTGATGGTTTGAGTTATGTTAACTAATAATATAAACAAACCATACTTATGATAAATACAACAATATTTCACTTAATATCAAAAGCTAGAGATCACAAATTGTTTGTTTGTTGATTTACAAAAATATTAGAGTGGATTTTCCTCTAAATTGTTCTCTAGTTCAATAGTTTTTAAATCACATTTTAATTCTAGCTTTAGCTTCTTTTTGTAGTTAAAAACTTTCATCTACTTTGGTCTAATTTGATTGAATAGATTTTTAATCTCTCACAATTCCCTCCGGATCGACCCGTATTCGCCATGTACTACAAAGTGCATGCCGTGCGCTTGCGGTTTATTTTAATTTGAAATTTTTTGGCAAATTTCTAAACCGATAGAAATCTTGTCGATTAACACTAAGCATAGTTGATCTCATACCATCGCTTGAACTTAAGTGGGATGGTTCACTTCATGAACGGTTACATTAGATGATTCCATCGCTTTACTTTTCCTACTGCTACACTTCCCATGTTCCTGAAAGGAAAAGATTTCGCATCGCTTTGAAAAACATTTCCGCGGTGCGATGTGATGTATTATCTCACATGAGTGGGAAATCTACATAGGATAGTATGTTCGTCGTGTGTGGGACACGAGACTTACACCGTATATATCAACACTTTCTCTTGCCCTATTCAGCCATCGAAATCCAATTGGTTAACACACGTTGATATCCTTTGAATTCTGATTGTTGGTCACATTGATTCACTATTTAACAATAACACATGCTTGA
Organism: Allium fistulosum; assembly: GCA_030737815.1. NCBI lineage: Eukaryota > Viridiplantae > Streptophyta > Magnoliopsida > Asparagales > Amaryllidaceae > Allium > Allium fistulosum. The sequence continues at coordinate 1,281,117,249 of CM060903.1, read as the reverse complement.
TTGTGTTCAACACCAAATTTTATTATTTAGAATGACTCATCAATCATCATGCTTCAATTCTGGTGAGGGCACATCTACTCCTCCTGAAACTGGATCCTCCACAGCTCAGGCTTCACCTTTTATCCTTATCAGAGTTAGGCGTTCGATTACTACCGAGTTACAAGGCGTAGTTGTTCTAGTGGTTCCACTACAAATTCAACCTTCCCTTGAATGAATATATCTGACTAAGGGCCTTGAATGATCAGTTAGATCAAATGTCATCCATCCTTTCTGCGAAAATGCTTCAAAACATCTGTTGCCAAAATAGAATTCATAAGAGTGACGTACGGCTTCCTACTCAAGGCGAACGAGCATATCTCCCTCCTTTAGGATACACTGCTTACAATAGACATATGTGCCTCAGTTGTGCTATGCCGCCTTTTAATCCTTTTCTTTGCATGGTTTTACATAAGATCTGGTTAGTTCCGACTCAAGTCCATCCGAACAATTATGCTCTCCTGAGCTCTTTATACGTTCTCTTTATGAATCTCTTTAAGTCTTTTTACAATAAGCACTCGTATTTTAAAAATGAGTACTTCTTCATCTGATACGCATACGGCTTAAATGGGGTTTAGCTATTTGGAAGTGAGTTTCTTTCCTTCTATTCTTTCTATGCCTAGGTATACTCTGACCAAGCACTTAATTTCCCATTTATATATTTTCAGGCATTCCTGCTCGAGACATCCATGACGAACATGCTAATACTTCAGAAGGTTTACGGGAGGTTACATTCTAGCACCGAACCACTTCCTATCTCATAACCAATGAGAATCCCCGGCGATGCAATTTGCAATCCTCGGGCTGGATGGCCATTCCTAATCCGACTTCTTTAACTAGCTCTAAAGCGCCTGCCCAAACCACCCGTCATGCTCATAGCTCTAACGAGAATCTATAGGGTGAGGTTGAAGATCCTTTGAGCGTAGTGCATGCGAAGGAGCCCATTGAGAGAGGAGTTGATGGAACTGCCGTTAGTGATGTTCTAAGGGAAAGGAACAAAGGAATTGGTATGCCGCCGATCCCAGAGGAAAGTGAGGGAGTCAGGAGAAAAGAGGGAAAATCTCTGATGGTTGTCGAGGTGGAAGAGGGTGCAAGCAATAGTGATAGTAACACCGTGCTAGTGAGGAAGAGGGCAAATTGTTTGGTAAGACGCCTTTCAAAGTCCTGAACTTCCAAGCTTGCCCTATCAGGGGCATGTTGCCGCTGAAACTTCTAGAGCGATTGGAGAACAAACTATGTTGCGTTCGGGAGAGATTATGCCCAGAGCCCATTCTTTTGATGATATCTTCGTCGGTCAGAGTGATATTAGGGAAATTGACTTTTCTATTCATGACGTTCTGGATGAGATAGGCTTTGGCTTCAGCTTTTCTTCAAGAATAAATATAGATGAAGGTGGCGAGACTCCATCTTTACACCTATGCGAACACGGTATGTAGATTTCTTAGAGGGGTCATCAGCATTATACACTTCAATAGGATCTTGGACACGTATCCTTGCATTCACTTTCATTTTGAAATCCCAATATGTATTCTATTTTTCTTTCTGTTTCAGGTTCCATAGGCGGTGATCAATATCGAAAGCTTTCGTGCAATGCTAGTGAATATTATGGCCAGACTCTTGATCCCCATATGCCTCACTTCGGATTTTAAAGCTGTTATGAGATTGATGAAAAATTTTGTAGGTTGAAGGAGCGTGAAGCATCTGAGGCCCACAAGGCAGACAAAGAGAGGGATAAAGAAGGAGAAATGGAACAGAAGAAGAAAGAGGTGGGAGAAGAGTTGTCTGCGATCCTGCCAAATGCCAAAGAGAATCTTTTGAGCATCGTGGCTCTTCTTTCGATGTTGTTCTACCCCATTTCGAAGCTCAAACTTCTTCACAACAACAATTCCTGCTTCCTTTCCTTTAACTACAATAATTCCATCTATTTCCAAGGGAGTCTCTACCCTTGTTTATCCTTCTGATTTCTCCTCCACGCCTACATGCTGCATTCCCTAAGCTCTTCTTGCATGGTGTGAAATTTGATGAAGACATGGAGGATATTTCGAAGGAAGTGGTAGTTGGGAAGTTTGAAAAGTCCAAAAGCACATTGACAAAGAATACAGGTGGAAAACACTATGCCAAGCCCTATCTAACATGAACAGAATCAACTATACCAACATCAAGTCCTTCAATTTCGAGAAGGATGAAATTAAACGGATCTTCAAGAACTGGGGGAGGACTTGAGGTGAAAGAGAGAGGGACACAGCCCTTGAAGTAAAAGCAAAGTCTGACAGCCTGAGGGAAGAAATGAAGCTGGCTCATGATTATGCTGAAATCGTGATATGAAATAACTTGAAGATTGCCTATGAAGAAAGGGATAAATTGAAAAAACAAGTCAAAGAGAAAGACTCGGCTCTTAATCAAAAGGATGAAATTATATGAGCTAGGGACCTAATCATCTTGGAACAGGCAGCCAAGCTTGAAAGGCTTCGAGAGGAAAAATCATAAACTTTGCGAAGAGAAACAGAAGCTAGCGGATGATTTGGAGCACCTACCGACCAAAAAACTTATGTACGATAGCAAGCTTGTACTTTCTCAATAGGAAGTTAAAGATATTCAAGAGGCAGAATCTCCAATGAGAGACGAGCTCAATGAAAATCTTCAAAACTTCTATGGTAGTGTCAGCATAAATAAAAATCTGAAGTGGTTAGGGGATGACTATCTCGAAACTCTCGCTGATGCTTGGGAAAACATTCTACGTTGGGCCACATGGACCGACGATAATCATTCCAAGGAAGAGTTGGTGACTATGTACCTCGATCGAGGACATATAATTACTTGCTGCGGGGAAGGCCCTCCTAGTTGAAAAGGATTCCAATGTTGCTAGTGCAGTAGCCGCCAAAGCTCTCCTAACTCGGGCTCATCGGCTCAGCATCAAATGTCCACTCCAAAATTCGAAAAGCCAATGAAGATTATTGTTGCCTATATGGCGATTAGCTCTGAAACTGCTCGTGTGACTCTACTTTCTGCAGTAATTACTTCTCATGAGCCCTACATTCCTTCCTCCATGGGTCAAACGGAGGAGCATGGGACTAAGGAGGGAGAATTCATGATTTCTTTCAAGGATCGAAGCCTAAACTCATGTATATCTCTTGTTTCACTAGTCTTTGAGAATCTTCAGTTCTATCATGAATCTTTCTATAAATTTTACACTATTTCCAGTATGTAGGTCAAACATAACTTCCTCCTCAATCGCCACTTACTCAGGGCTTAGGAACCAAAGCAATCTTCACTGCATCTACTTCAGTTTCTAAAGGACTTGTCGCTCTGATCCCACCTTCCAGCTCTGGGCATGGTTCTGATTCCCAATAGATTGTGGCCATAGAAGGGCTGAGGATATCTTCGTGTCCTAGGAAGAAGACATCACTACTGTTAGGGCTTCGGACCCGACTGACCCTATCACTATGGTGTAGAGGTTGAGGGATGATTTTGATCAAATCAAGGTAAAGTCAGAGTCTTCCACTACAAAGTCCGCATCTTCGACTCCTTCATGCCCTACATCCAAGATCCCCCTAATCAAGATCAAACCCCTTAAGATTAAGCTTTTTAAAGCTCTTAGTGGTGATAAGTGGAAAATGTAGTGGTTGCTTAGAGGTTGTCGGTGTGGTAGCTTGTTTTTTGCTTTTATGTCAAACAGGCCATGTCGTTGCGGGAGCAGCCCCGCAGCGTTTTGTACATAAAGGATGAAGTAATAGAAAGATTTCTTTTTAACTTGTAACCTATGTTGTGCTTTATTTTTCCACACCTTTGTGTACTATGTACTGTTTATATATAACTGCCTGTGCGTATGATATAACTGTCTGTATTGTAATTATATATGTTTGATTCTATGCACTGTGTTTATTTACTGCAACGCTATGCATATAAATAATATTCCTGCAATTGCTTAGGTTGTATGCTGATTTTGGCCCTATTTATAGCTGCCAAAGTACTCCGTTTGACGAAATAGAACCATTACTTAACCAACTCCATGATTACTTTTGGTTGAGTTTCTTCTGACCACTTGGTGATAGTGAGTAATCCAAGATCCCCGCCGTTCCTAACTGTCGTGGAGTCGCAGTCGAGATATTTGTCTTCCTCTTCATTTGACTTCGCTGTGTGTTCCTCCTTATTCATGGGATTTATCGTACTAAATGCCAAATTCCAAGCATTGACATGATAGAAATAGCGTGGGGAAAATTATCCCATTGCCCCGCGTGCAACCGTGCTTTTCCTATCCTGACCTAGATCAAGAAAGCCTGATAATGCTTGTTTTCAATTCTTCCCGATCATCCATGCTTATCCTCGACCGAGCGAGTCCTGCTCGATTTCCAGCACCATCGTTGAAAATCAATTAGGTACTAGTTTCAACCTTTGGATACTAGCGTATAGATGGTTTGGTTCTAAGAGTTTCTCCTTGATATTGCTTATCTATGGATGGTGTCAAATCTCTGCAAATTGGGATCGAGCTATCCAAAAGTTGGTTTTTACTTCTCCACGTCACTTATCTATAGGCAATGCTAGAATCCTGAAGGTTACAAATCTTTAAATTTTCTTGCCATCACCTATCTTTGGACAACATGAATTCCTAAAGGTTGAAGTGAATAGGGAAAACTTGTCGTCATCGCCTATCTCTGTGCAAAAATGAATTCCTAAATGCTGACTGAGTAGGGAAACCTTCTCATCATCACTTGTCTTCGAGCATTGACGAATTCCAGAAGGTTAGGAGTCCTCTTCCTAATGATGCTTATCTCGGGGCAATGCTAGATTCCTAAAAAATTAAGCTTTTCGCTCCTGGCATTGCCTGTCTCTGGGCGATAGTAGATTCTTGAAGGATGGGGGTTTCACTTTCCAACGCCGCCTATCTCGAGGCAGCATCATATTCCTAAAGGTTGAGGTTTGTAAACATTCTCGTTGTTGCCTATCTTCAAGTGATGACGAATTCTTGGAGGTAAGAGTGAATGGGAAAAACCTTCTCGTCGTCACCTCTTGTCCTTGCTATCTTCGGACAATGACTCCTAATGGTTAAACCATATTAAATGTGGAAACCTTCTTGCCATCGCCTATCTTTAGGCAATGATGAATTCCTGAAGGTTAGAGTGAATGGGAAAAACCTTCTTGTTGTCGCCTATTTTCTGGCAACAATGAATTCCTGAAGGTTAATCCATGTTGAATGTGAAAACCTTCTCGCCATCACTTATCTTCGGGCAATGATGAATTTGTATTGTTAGATTTAATGGGAAAAACCTTCTCCTCGTCGCCTATCTCCAAGCAACGATGAATCCCTAAAGGTTAGAGTGAATAGGAAAAACCTTCTCGTCGTTCCCTATCTCCGGGCAACGATGATATCTTAAAGGTTAGAGTGAATGGGAAAAACCATCTTGTCATCGCCTATATTCGGGCAATGACGTATTCCTTATGGTTAGAGTGAATGGGAAAAACCTTCTCGTCATCGCCTATCTTCAAGCAACGATGAATTCTTAAAGGTTAACCCGAATTATCCAATTTCCCTTTAGAAACATACTTCTTATCCATAATCCGAGGTGAGAGGAGTACGTCCCCTAATGTACCGCTAATCGCAAAGCACAGGGGCTTTGCCTTCAAGAAAACAGTTCCATTAGTTCAAGAAGTGAATTTTATTTATGAAGGAAAGAATGGGAAGTTCTGCCTTATTACATTGCTCTTGGTGCCCTTAGGTGGCTTATTTGCTAAAAAACAAAGAAAAACTAAGTGTGGTAGTGCCGTAGCAAATCATTGTTCCATGCATGCAGGACAGAGACTCTGTCAACAGTTGCTAGCTTGAATGTTCCATTTTTAAGCTTCCGATCAATCACATAGGGTCCTTCCCAATTCGAGCAAAGTGCTTCCATGCCCGGGAGGACTCATTTCAAAACGAGGTCTCCTACCTTAAAGGTGCAGTTGTGAATCTTGGTATCGAAGTGTTGCGCTACCCTTTTCTGGTAGGCAGCAACACTTAATTATGCTTCTTTCCTTTTCTCATCTACCAAATCAAGAGACTCAAGCAGGAGCTTCTCATTCACCTTCGGGTTAAAATGCCTTTTACAATGAGAAGGGACTTCCAGTTCTATCAGGATCATTGCTTCGATCCATATGCCAAAACAAACAGTAAATGTCCAGCTGCTAACATTTGTGTTGTTCTATAAGCCTACAGTGCTAGTGGAAGCTCATCAACCCAGTTGCATCTGGCTTTAATCAATCGCTTCTTTAGGCTGGATTTAATGATTTTGTTCACTGCAGCAACTTGCCCAGTTGCCAATGAATGCAACACCACTGAGAATCTCTTCTCAATTCTGAATCGGTGGAATAAATCTTTGAATTATGTGCTCTGAAATTCAGTTCCGTTGTCCATAATGATCTTATAGTTACTCCAAACCTACAAATAATATTCTTCGTTACAGAATTGATTACCATTTTTGTGGTAATCGTGGAAAGTGGTTCTACTTCAACCCATTCGTAAAGTAACTATTGCAATGATAGCGTATTTTCCACCTCCTTTCACTATTGGTACCACACCGATAATTTCGATTTTCCAAATCACAGATGGCCATGGGCTAACCATTTGAGTAAGCTCCGAAGATAGGGATCTCAAAATCATCAAAAACCTCTAGCATCAATCGCACCGTTTGGTGTAGTCAGCTACATCTCGGTTTATTGTTGGCCAAAAATATCCACAGCGAAGTATCTTCTTTGCCAAAGTTTGCCCCCAGTGTGTTCGCTACAGTTGCCTTAATGGATTTTCATAACGATCTTCCTAGCCTCATCCTTGGCTACACACCAAAGTAGGGGAGTTGAGAATTCTCTGACATACAGTATTCCATCTTGTTTCACGAACTATGGCGCTTTCCAGAGGAGTTTCTTTCTCTCATTCCTATCCCTGGGAGAGTTCCATTGGTCAAGTACCCTTTGATCATGTGCAGTTAAAGCTCCACTAAAGCTTTAGAAAATCCCCGCAATAGCCCAAAGTGCTCTTCAACTGTTGTGTTTTTCAGTTCAGCGCTATTAAATAGTAGATCTGCTTTAAGCTCCGCTATTTTCCACTACATTCGCTAAATTAAGGCTTTTTAGCACCCGCTTTAGTAACATTAATGTAAAAGGGTTGATTTGACTAATTCTCTTAGTGACCAAATCAAAAAATTTAGTGTAAAGATCTAATTTTAAGGCATAAATGCTCAATATAAATTAGAAATTTATTATAGTTACCAAATGTCGACTACATAAATTATTATATTCTTCAGTTTTATTATATAAGATTAAATAATATTTATTTTTCCTACACAAATAATGTTAGAATAAGAATAAGTTAACCATAAACATTTGGTTTATATCTAATGAAGAACTTTGCGCCTCTGTTGTTTTCAGCTATATCCCTGTTTATTCCCACTATGACTTTTTGCACCTCCACGGCTATGAAACCGCAAAGCGCTCTAACTACACAGCTTTGATCAGAGTCATCAATGACTCCTCCTCTTCTATTGTCTCCAAAATCGAGTCAACGTCCATCCGATCGATGCTCGGAGCTGTTAAAACCTCCACTGGAACCAATCCCATTAACTTTGCTTCCCCAGAGCTAGCTAGCTTAGCTAGCGAATCCACCTTCATGTTCACCTCTCAAGGGACGTACGTTATCGTATAATGTATTATGTTCTAAAGTAGTTCCAGTGCCTTTGTCAGGTAAGGGGCTAGTGTCACACACTTAGCCCGATATTCCATTTTTATTTGTCAAACAACTAGCTGGGAATCGCTAAATATGTGTAGCATCTTTCTCCCTAGTTCACTTTCTATGCTCAACCCTAGTACTAATGCCTCGTACCCAGCTTCGTTATTAGTTTAGGAATTTCCAAGTTCAATGCGTAAAAGATTGATCATCCTTCTAGCATTTTGAATACTACTCCTGCACCCGAGCTAAATTCATTTGAAGCACCATCGATAAACAACTTTCAATAAGGTGACGTGATTGCAGTATCCCCTTCCTCTTCACCATCACATAAGGTAAACTCGACGATGAAGTCTACCAAATCTTGCCTGTTTATTGCTTTCTTTAGATGGTAAATAATATCGTACTGACTCAACTAGATGTTCCATTTGAGAAACCTTCCCGAGGTCTTGGGTAGGTACAAAACCTACTACAGAGGCTGATCTATCAGTATTTTGATTAGATAAGCCTGATAATACGGTTGTAACTACTTCGATGCGATATACAAGCAATACTTGAGCTTCTCCAGCTTTGGATATTTCTTTTTAGCTTCAGTGAACCAATTATTGATATAGTACATCGGTCTTTGAATCCTTATCTCCTCATGTACTAATGTTGCACTTAGCATGTGAGTAGACACTGCTAAGTAAACAAATAAATCCTCCCCACTAGCACTTTGGATAGTGACTAGTGGCCCGTTTCCATGTGTCTCAATAATTCCTCGAAGGTATTCGGGCAATCCTAATTCCATTCAAAGTTTTTTCCCCTTCTTAATGGTGTCGAAGAAAGGTATGCACTTATCTATCGCTCTTGAGATGAACCGACTCAAAGCAATGATCTTTCCATTCAAGCTCTGAAGTTGTTACGTCATGGTCATGGCAGTTACATTTCTCAAAATGTTAATCTGCTCTGGATTAGTCTCGATGCCTCATGCATAGGCAGTAAATCCTAAAAACTTCCCTGATGCTACTCCGAAATAACATTTTAACTGATTTAGCTTCATTCCATATTTTTGAAAAACTTCAAACATCGCTAAAATATCATCCAGATGGTTCCGAGATACTCATGATTTCACAAGCATGTGGTCTACATATACTTCCATCGTCCCCTCGATTTGATTCTTGAACATAGAATTACTAATCTCTAGTATGTAGTGTTAGTTCCTGAGATGATGGTTTTGATGACAACAACCTTAGGACTTGTTATAAAATATAAATACTAATATCCTTGTCCAGATATATGTATATGCATCATATATATATATATGCAGGTACTGAAAATCAAGACTGTATAATATACATATTCAAGACTGACGAATTCAGATTGTAGAAATCAAGACTGAAGACTCATGAGTATCAAGATCATCAAGAGTTCAAGAGATCAAGATATCAAGATAAGTAATAGAGTCTAGATTTATGTTGAAACTTCATAATAGCACTAAAACCTTTATTAAGATTTTAATTATGGAACAGAATCCACCTTCTCGCTTTAATAGTGGGATGGAACCCACGACCTCTTTAGTGGGATGGAACCTACGACCTTCTCTAATGGAGTGGAATCCACGAAATTTTCAAAATGATTTATTTTTAGATTTTTTTCAAAACTATTTTTAAAAAAAAGACATCTCTCTCTCTCTCAGTTTAAATATTTTAGCCTTAATTCAAAACTATTTTTATCATATTAATTTCAAAATCATTTCTTGTTTTTAAACTATCTCCTGGTTTTAATGTTTTAGCTTTAATCTCAAAATATTTATATATTAAGTTTTTATTACTTTTATATTTCATAAGATCACTTTCCAAAAAAAAATTATAATCATAAAGTATATTCAAAATAGTTTACAAAGTTCTAAGATTGTTTAAGACAAACTTTAGAAAGAAGATCTCTTTTAAAATAAAATTCAATTTTCAAAAAAATACTAGGGGATGTCGACATGCCTATACCCCCCATGTCGATAGTTGACATAGATTTTAAAATTTTAATTTTCAAAACAAGTGTCTATTTGTCATAACCTTTCACGAATGGACATGACCGTCTATATATACCAGTAGTTTTTAATGAATATTCACTTAAGATTTCTTTGTTTTCTCTCCTCGTTCTCTTCCATTCTTATTTTCAAACATTCTTAACAAAACTCTGCTGAAATCCTAAGTGAATCAAACTCGATCATCTCTAGTTTGATTCTCTGCCACTCTCTCTCAAAAATCTCAGTGCTACTCAGAGTTATAGGATCATTTGTGATCAAAGATCGAAAGATCGAAGTTTATCGAGTCTCTCTCTATCGAAGTGTGATTGGAAACAGTGTGATTGTGGCCCGTAAATCAATTGGGTGTGATTGTAGCCCGTAATCAATTAGGTGATCTTATAGCCTGGTTAAATCAAGAGATTTTGCCCTGGACTCGGAGATAGGAGGGTGTATCTCATGGCCTTGAAATCGATGTTGTAATATCGACGTTATATTTGAAAAGAAATCTACATAAGAAATTGTATGGGACTGGATGTAGGGTAACTCCAAACTTGTATAAAATTCCAGTGTGTTCTTTCCTTTACAACTTTTATTTACTATTTGCTTCTGTGTCTGGTCCTATGATTGTCTCTGTGTTTGTGAATTGCATTTGTTTGGTTTCATTTGAAAAGATTTCAAAAAGATTCAAAAAATTAATTAAACACTATTCACCCCCCTTCTAGTGTTAATTCGGCCTTAAGATCTATAATCCACATTTCCTACATTTGATATCGGAGCATTGGTGTAACAACCCAAAATTTAACCCATAATACTTAATTCATTAATTAATGAAATGATAAAATAACTTTGTGAAATTATCAGAATTAAACCACGGGAGTTGCACCATTGTGTCCGCGGTAATTTTTTAGTCAATTTCCATACATATAACGTCAGAATCCGAGTTAGTATGAGAGAGTTACAAAGCAAACAAGAATCAACGAAAGAAAAAATATGTAGGGAGGTCGACCTAGAGGTCGGCCATCTGAAGGCCTAGGTCGACCAGTCCGTCGACCTGGCTTCAAGGGCGGTCGACCTGTAGGTCGACCCACCTACTTATTGGAAGCGAAGAAACATTTCTTCGTTCCAGTTGTTCCAGTAAGCCTTGTACGCAATTTTTCGCATTCTTTTAACCAATCTGGTCCTTCTGTGCTTCCATCCGACGGCTCCTATTCAGCCTGTGACGTGGTTACATCCTATTCAATCTCCAAATCCAATGGTCTGATATCCACTTCTACCGCTATAAATAATACCTAGGCCTAACACATTTTCTCATTCTAGATTTTCTCCGCTTGGGTTTACCTTTTCAGGAAGGAACCTAAATGGAATAATTTTCCAAGGAGAGAATCTTTTTAATAAAAATATTTTAATACCCTTAAGTGGATCTGGGATGACCAAAAGGAAAGAGTTTAGGACCACAGGTGAGTGATTGTAATTATTTAGATTTTTAAGTAATTTAAAATAATAGGGTTTTCAATAGTTGTAGTTTTACAATGATTTTTGGAATAACCTTTTTATAGTTTATTTTCAGTTTTTAGAATTATTTTCAGTCTATTTATTTTAGCTATTCTTTTAAGTTGATTTTAGTTTATTTCTGTTAATATAAGTTTTCCATTTAATTACAGTTTATTTGTAGTATTTTAATTTATCTACTATTATTTATGCATCATTTATATCCTTTTCCTACGCTTTGGATTTTCTTCTATTTTCAGTTTTCTTTTATTTCTCCTTCTTTGCGTATGGATTAGAATAGGTTAAATGCGAATATAGATTAAAATTATAAGAATACTGAAATAACAGAAGATATGATGTAAATTGTAAAGACTGTAATAAAAATGGAATTAAGACTGAAATTGAGCCTAATTATGATATTAATGTTAGAATTTGACTAACTATGGATAATTGGCCTAGTTGTAACTTAGAATTATAACTAAAAAGAGTATAAGATGAAAGAAGCTTAGTTTTACACTTAGACCTTGGGTTAAGTAGTAAGCATGATAATAAAGTAGGTTATAATAATAAATAAAACAGAATGAGGCTTATTTTAAGACTTAGGATAAATTAATAAGCAAAGATAGTAGAGATAAATTGTAAAGGCTTATTTAAATAATTTATCTAAGTTAATAAGCAAAGATGGAAGTAGGACCTGTACCAAATAGCATTCCCCTATTATTTCTATGGACACGGTGTTTCACATAAACCTGAAGTGAGATGAGGGGCACGCTTATGCTAATAATAGTAGTAATTGGTCAGTACGTAGAAGTCCAAATCATGGGGATTTGGGTAAGGGGCGCAACTAGATATTGTTTGGATGATGGGCCGGTGCCAACAGCATTTCCCCTATTATTTCTATGGACACGGTGTTTCACATAATCCTGAAGTGAGACGAGGGGCACGCTTATGCTGGAGCTTGAGGTAATAAGAAGACCCAATAGGTGGAACAACATGTAACGCGAGCTTAGTGGTGGTCACACGTGTGACTTCCAATGATGGCTCATAAATCGTTATGAGTTCCAAGCGCTTAAGTATGTGTGCCTTTCGTAGGCACCATAGCCTTCTGTGTAGGGAGCTATATAACGTCTAGTCCACAATAAATATTTTGTGTGTCTTTAGTAGACACTATTGTACTCGTGCGTCTTTCATAGATGTCATTACCTTATGTGTAGGGAGTTATACAACGTCTAGTCCGCAGTAAGGTCTATGGAGTAGCAGGCCGATCAAAGAGTAGAATTAGGATTTCAGCCTAATTATAGGATTAGGAATTAAGCTTAATCAAAGCAGCTATCAAAGACAAGTGCAAACAATCAAAGTTAATCAATTATGTCAATTTAGTTAATTCGTATTTATTTCCAGCTTATTCCTTCTCTCTATTTCCCTTCTTTCCTTTTATATACTAGACCTGTTGTAAAGTCTATTACTTTTACTTTGCTTAAAGATTCTAGTAAATACTGTCATTCACCAGACTTTTAGTCTGACCCACTCCTCCATTTTCCCCTTTTCCCTCCATATGCTAGCAAGAGCAAGGACGATAGATTGCAGACCCTTGGAGACTTCTTTGGCAGAGATTTCTTATGTATTTCCCTTCTTTATTTTCAGTTTTTAGCTTATTCCATGTACTAGCACTTTGTGAGGGATAGTTTGTACTCTGATATTTATGAGACCGAGGTTTTGATTTCATGAGACATATATTGGTATTTTGAGACATATGATGTATTTGGTTTTATAATTCGATATTATGAAGTTTGACTTTTAGCAAATTATTATTTTAATTGTTTCCGCTGTTTTTATCTATTTTTTCTTGCGAATCTTAGTATCTGCTGGTTTTAGTTATACCTACAACGCACCACATCTTTTAGCGTGTCCTTTTGGGTATACTAAGGGGTGTGGGGTGTTTCACTTTGTATTAGAGCTAGGTTACAGGATTCCTAAAAATTTATTTTAAAAGTAAAGTATTTTTTCCAAAATAACTTGTTTTAAAAGTATTTTTCTAGGAATTCTGAGAAATAGTTTTCAAGTATAAAAGAGTTTTTATAAAAATCCCCTCAAATGTCCAGTTCAACCTCCTTTCGATTCTTTTAAGCCTAAGCGTTCTTTTCTTTGCATAGTATGGCTAACTGGCTCCGTAGAGCTACGGTAGCAGAGGTGCAAGGGCAAGTGCCCAGTATAACACCAATAGGTGGAAATCCCTTTAACTCACCTACATCAGCCAACTTTTCTAAGGACTTCGCTAGTATTGGAGGCAGAATGTTTTCTAGCACGGAGGATTCACAAAAGACGCGAGCTAGGTTGGAGAATATGGAGCAAAGGTTTAGGCGGTTAGGCTTGGAGGGCCGACAGAGTGGTCAACCTACATCTTGGAAGCAAAAGAGAGAGCTTAAGGAGGTTCCTACAAGCTCTAAGAAGTAGTGGGGAAAGGATAGGAAGGATAAGGACAAGAGGAAAGAGGGAGTACCTTAGAAGCGAATCAAGAAAAGTGAGAAATGTAAGCGCTGTAGAATGGCTGGTCATTACTCAAAAGACTTTAAGAAGGCAGTAATGAAGGGAAGTTGTTTCAACTGCGGACAGCTTGGTCACTTTAGTAAGATTTGTCCTCAGAAAACGGGGCAAGCAACGAGCGCAACTGTAGCACAGATTCAGACTTTGGATACATCACCTCCCAGTAGCAGACCAAATCAAGGTAGGAAAATTTGATTTCTATTTTTGATTTTCCCATTCGGACTCTTTTCGATTCTGGAGCATCACACTATTCCATCTCTAGTCCTCTAGTAGATTGTTTGCACCTAGAAATCTCTTCAGTAGTAGACCCCATCATTGTTTCAAACCCCATAGGAGGATCGGCACACTTGTCTATGATTTGTAGGGGTTTGAAAATTTTTATCCTAGGCGTGGAATTTGACTGTCACGCCTATGTTTTAGGATTTTCGGGGTATGGGATGATTTTGGGAATGGATTGGCTATCCACATATGGAGCTATATTAGATTGCGAGAAGAGAGTCATTAGACTAGAGACATGCAGCAGTAGGACTCTCGCGGTTTCTTGCGACCCACAAGGGTCAGTTATGTTGAGCTTCCTTTATTCCCTCGATTCATCATCATCAGAGTTAGATTCGGTTCCTATCGTTAGAGATTTTCCAGACGTCTTTGAGGAGGTTAGGGGACTACCCCTTAAGAGAGAGATTGACTTCAGGAATTATTTGACTGATAATGCTAAGCTAGTAGCATTACCCATGGCACCTAGGAGAGGAAGGAATTGAGAAAGCAAGATCTGTGAGCTTTTGGAGAAAGGTTTCATAAGAAGAAGCATATCGGAGTAGGGAGCACTAGTCGTCTTCGCCACTAAGGCGGATGGTTCCCTTCGACTTTGCGTAGACTATAGAGAATTGAATAAGCTCACCAAGCAGAACTGATATCTACTCCGTAGGATAGATGACCTTTTTGACCAGTTAGTTGGCTCTTCGGTATTATATCACATTGATTTAGCCACAGGATTCCATCAGCTTAGAGTCGCTGATCACATCATTGATAAGACCGCATTTAGGACACTCGATGGATTCTATGAGTGGTTGGTTTTGCCTTTTGGGCTAACCAATGCCTCAGTCTATTTGGTAGATTTGATGAGCCCTGTCCTAAATAAGTTCGTGATGGTGTTCATGGACGACATTTTGGTGTTTTCCAAGAGTATGGAAAAGCATGCTAATCATCTTGAAAAGGTTCTTAGTATGCTTCATGTTTATCGGCTGAAGGCAAAATTCTTGAAGTAACACTTTTGGCATAAGGAAGTGTGTTTATTAGGCATAGAGAAGGTCTTTACATGGGAAAGAGTTTGAGAAACGGTTTTGTACATTTAGTTTCGGATTGTGAAAATCCAAAGAGTGGTAGGCAAAGGTTAAAGATATACAATAGATGTAGTTGTTAAGAAAAGGAGAAAGACCATGTATAGATAATTGCAGAAATTAAAATTGCCTCAGAAAAGTGGATTTAACGGTAATGCCATAAGATAAATATAGGCATACAAGAGGAACAAGAATATAAGATTTTAAGTAAGGAAATGAATTTCCAAGGTTTAGAAAGGATACTCCTGGGATAGTAAGTAGGAAAATCCACTTTATGTCCAACCCAATAAAATGAAATAGTTAGAATTGAAAAATTGAAAAATATAATTGTCAATATTTTTTGATGAAGTAAATATTGGGTTTTTGAAAAAAAGTGGTATGAAATTTAAATTGGTTTTTATATGATGCAAATATTATTAAAAGTGAAATTCTTTTTGAAGAATTATAGAGCATATATAGCTCGCGGGTGTAACAACCCAGTATTTTGCAATTATTTTAAATTGAATTTCCAAATTTAAAAACTTTATTTTATTTATTAAATGGAAAATTTTGTTATTTTAAATATTAATTATGATTTGTATATGAATTATAATTCCAAACATGAATAAATAGAGTATTTTCCAAAAATGTGAATTTTGGTCAATATGGTCAAACTTCGACTTTTAATTTAAAATTTTAAAAGTTTAAATTTATGAATTTTATCTTTTATTATGAAAGTAAATAAAATTTCAAGAATATTCCTTTTTTTTCGTCGAAATCAGGTTTATATTGTGAAAGTTATGCCCTTTTTAATATTGTGTGTAATTTGTTGTATTTAACAAAAATTGTTTACTTTAAATTATATAAATAATATTTTATTTGGTCATGTAATGTTCTAATATGGGTAAAATAACTTGTTATGTATATATTTTGGTTTTAAAACATTTTTCAAAGTGTAATTGGCATTTTCCAATGTCAGTTGTATTCTTTTTATAATTTCTAATTTCCAGTTTCATTTAATTAAAGAAATTCTTTATTTATTTTCCACTTTCTTAAAATATTATTTTATTTTCATTTCCACTTTATTTTGTTCAGAATTTATTTTATTTACTTGACTTTTATTTGTTTAAAACTGTTGTTATAATTTTTAAAAGTTTATTGTACATTGTTTATATTTTAAATGCTAGTTTCAATATATTAGCTATATTCTTAATTATTTTCTATTTTACTTAAATTATTTATTTATTTTCTTTTTCACTTTATTTGGTTCAGCTTTTTTTTTTTAATTTACTGAAATTTATTTGTTTATTTTGATTAAAAGAAATTAGAAATTCCAAGAGACAAAGCCTCTTCATTTGCTTTTGACTCTTCATTTGCTTATGACCTTTCATTGCCTTGTCTCTTCGCTTGCTTTGCCTTTTCCTTTTCTCTTGCTGGCCGTACACTTCCTTCATTTTTTTTCACATGAAAACTTGCTTCCAATTTCATTTCTCACGGCCAAAAGAAGTTGTAAGCAATGGCTTCCATTTCTTCTTCCATTTTTCCACTTTTCTTCTTCATTTTCCACTTGATTTTGCCTTGAATTCTTCTTGCCTTGCTCGGCCATAGCCACCACCATCTCCTCCGACCACCACCACCACTTCCTTCCCCACCTAATCCACGACCTAACCCTCCCCCTCCTCTTACTAGATCAGGCCATGACCATCCCTTGATGCAAACAACACAAAAACTTGCAAAACACCTTGAAAACAATGCCTAGCCAACCTAGTTTTCACCATACCTTCCATATTTTGCCTCGGCCACCTCCTTAGACTCCACCACCACCACTTGTACACCACCTGAACATCCCCCTCTCCTCTGACCTGACCTGTAGCAAGTGATGGCTGAGCCCTATAGATCATAGACCAAGCCAAAAGTTGAACCAAAACTCCACTATTTGCATAAGCCTCTTCATATTCATGTGTAGTAAATCCTCCACCACTTCAATGCCTTGTAGCCATGCCTCTTTGAACCCAAACCTAAGCCAAAGTCATGCCAAACCTGAACCAAAACCATCCCCTAGGCCGTGCAAGCAAATGTAGAAAGCAAGGCAAAAAGTTGTGTGTTCAAATCACTTTTCATTTCAAAGTTATTTCAAATTGAATGTTGTATTGAATTGTAATTTTATTTTGTTTTGTTTTGGGTTGTAACACAAGTTCTATAGCGTGGATCTCGCTCTCCACTCAAATTCTAGTCTTGTCATCGTGCTTTTCATTTTGTTGTGTCATTTGTATTGCAATCTCCAACCATAGAGGTGAGTAAATCTCACCTGACATTTATACTTATGCAAATGTGAATTGATAACAATTGAATGTGAAGAATATTTAATATGAAGGATTTTTGCTTTTTAAACTACGGATTGAAATGATACATATCCGTATCACTTGACCTAGGCTAGAAAACTATATACAGACCCGTGGTTAATTTTTAAAGTGTTTTGAATTATTTTTAAGTATTTTAAAAGTGAAATTTAATGGAAATTTGATTTAAATTGGATTTTAATGTTTAAATAAAGAAATTTGGATTTTTCTAGAAGTTAAAATGTAATTTAAATGAATGGTAAAAGTGAATTTTTGAAGTATAACTTTTGTTTGGAAATTTCGAATTTTGGTTTTAAAATGATATTTAAGTTATATAAATAAAAGGGAAATTTAATTTTATTTGGAAAATGGGAAATATGATAATTTGATTTGAATTTGATATTAAATGATTTAATAAAGTGTTATTGAGTTTTCTATGTATTGAAAGGGTTAAATAAATGAATGCTTAAAAGTGTAATTTTAAAATATAACTTGACTTGGAAATGTGAATTTGGTTTTTATTAAAGGTTTGAGTAAATTAAATAAAATTGAAAATTTAGTTCAATTTGTGAAATGGAAATAAAATATAAGTGTTAAGTTTATTTGTTAAAAATGTGAAGAAAAGAAAATTGTACATTTGGACTTGTTAAGTAAAATTATTGGAAATTTGGATTTTTACTGTAAATGTTTCTTATAAAATTCATAAATTAAAAGAGTAATTTTAATGAACATTTTTGAATGTCAAAATATGATTTTTATAATGTTTAAAAGGTTTAATATTTAAGATTATTATTTACTGGAAATACACCAAAATCTGGAAATTAATTTTTATAGCATTCAAAAATGTTATGATTTCTGTAAATGAACTAAAATTGAATGAAAGAGCTATTACAGCATTTCTGAAATGCTGTAGTTGCTGTAGTTGAACTAAATAGACTAAAACTTGACTCAGGTCTATTACATCAGTTCTATAACTGCTGTAGTGGTCTGTTGTCTTTGCTGAATAAATTTAAAACCTTAATTTGAAACCTGAGCTATTACAGCATTTCTGGAAATGATGTCTTTGCTGTTTTAAACTAAATTTCAACTAAACTGAAATTTAACAGCAGTTTTAAAATGCTGTCTTTGCTGAATTAAAATGTTTTCAAGAATAACTTATAACAGCCTTTTCTGAATGCTGTGAAAGGCTGAAATTTTCAATGTTTATGGTTTTTAACTTAGTAAATGAACTCAGAATAGTTTAAACTTTGGAAATTGAATACTTGATTTGAAAGTATAATAATTACACTTTTAAATGGTTTAGATGAATTATTTTGATTGAAATATAAACTATTTAAAAGATGACTTGAAATGATAATAAATGAATGATATCTTTTAATTTAAAGGGTATTTAAAGTTGAATATTTGGATTTGAACTCAAATGATGATTTGATAATGAAGTTTTGAAAAGATATGATATTTTGATATATTAAATGATTTGAAATGAAGTTTTGAAAGGGTATGATATTTTTGATATATTGAAATGATTTGAAATGAACTTTTGAAATGATATGATATTTTAAATATATTGAAATGGTTTGGATTTGATTTAATATTTATTTTTGATAAATATTTGGATTTGAAATGATATTCTATTTTGAAGTATAAACTGTTTTTAAATTATAACCATGGGTTATAATAACGATTGGTTGTTAAAGAGACCGGGATCAGATATGGACATACTCTCTGTCGATACCGAAAACCACTTTAACAACTGTGTACGCAGTGGAGTTTCCAGAATGAAGTAGGATGGTGGCGATGATCCTAAGGTATATACGTGCACCCAACTCCCGTGAGTTGTCATAAGGTGGCTAAAATAGGAGCGAATGATGGACCAATGAGGTAGCACCTCTGATCGGACACACTTCTTCGATACCATTCTATTACTTTTGTGATTGTTTGGGTGCACCCCTTGATTTGGGAGTGTTGTTCGAGGTGGACGGTAGTGGCTGCTATGCGTCACCACCAGTCCGGATGCGTAATTGGTATATCTACCCTAGCATTGCCTAGTTGTGCCGTGTCACCTACCATATCAAGCTTTACTACGAGTTTCTATTCGTGTCGTACCTATGGAGTATCTTCTCATAGCCTTTCGAGGTATGCATGTACTGTATAGACTATTGGCACTATTACGTGTTAGGGTGAGTTCAAATTAAATGTAAAGCCCTAATGCTATTTTATAGTATGTTTCTTTTATGATTAGACATTATTATAATAGCGACTATTACTATATAGTAGATAGTTTAACGGATCCTTGAAGAATGGGCGATCCCAAGCATTCTTTAAGTTACTTGCACCTTTATTACAGTTCACTTGAGTTGGTTTACATTGTATAAGTATGTATGTCCTGACTCGAGTGTTTTGTGTTTTGCTTTACGCTCGGGTCAGACTGAGTGATACAGCATTTGAGACTCACCTTTGGAGCTGGAGTTTTGCTTTGAAGATCCAGATATCTATTCATTTTGTTATCCAGTTGATTCCGGTTGTACTCTGAGTTGTACCTGATTTTCATACTGTTACTCCTATTGTATCTTGGTATTCCTATTGTATCTTAATTAACTCTGATGTATTTATATAGTAGCTTCGTGAACTACTATTTCTTTTTGTCCGCTGCATTATATTACTCTGTGTCTGTGATGTGTGATTATTTATTTACTGTATATTCTGAGTTTTGCCAAATATAAATTAACAATTCGGTATTTTGAACAATTCAAGTCCAACATGTGCGGATGCGAATGGTTGAAAATATCGGGTCGTTACAGTTGGTATCAAAGCTCTGATTTTAGGAAAACTCAGCATATAGAGTAAATTTAATTACATAATCACTTTCGTTCGAACTTGAATTCCTTCTTCTTCGATTCGGTTTCCTTTGAATTTTGGAACGTTCCCTTCGGTTCCAAGTCAATTCCTGTCCCCCCTATTCGTGTCTTCTTGATTTTAGAGTATCCCATAACTCCACTTCGAATGATCCCTGTAATAAATCGACAGTCACGCCAACCTCTGAATGACTTGTAAAGGGGTGAAACTTCTTTACAAAAAGCATTGATTCACCAAAGATTTCTATATCCTCGGTTTAGATGTTAGTATCTCTTATTATTCCGAATTCTATCTCTTGAGATCGAATGTAGATTTACCCCAGAAAATCCACATCGATCTTATTCATTAAGTCACGGTTGACCTGGTTAAGGTTGTCCGCGATATCTATAGGCTTACCCATCTTCCTATTATGTTGTTTAATCATTTTATCTTTTATCTCCAACTTATCTTCAAATCTGAATTCTCTTTGATTTGAGTCCATCAAATCTGAATCCCTATCCTTATTTTGAAAATTTATCTTGTAGTTGAAATTTTTTTATTTAAAGATGTTTTATATATTGTGTTGTTTGAGTTGTTGATGTTGATTTGGGTTTCCGATCGATTCGTCTGATCAACGCTATCGATAGGATCTCCAAAACACTCGAACAGAGCGAACTGACACAATATGGTTTTCAAATTTAGTAGATGGATAAATTTTGTACAGTTATAATATGTATAAGGTTAATTTTATGAATTTTGATAAATAATGGAATTGGGTGTTAAGAAAATATATTTAACTTTGCATGTAATTTATAATCATTGGCTTTAGTTTCTTATCTAAATAATTAAACATGGTTACAAATTAATTTGGAAACTTAAATGGATTTAAATCAAGAATGTGAGAATTTAATTTCCGATGATTTCGAACCTTGTTTTGAAAGTTTTAAAAAGGATATATTATTTAAAAGTATTTCTAGTAGAAATTGTTTCAAAGGATTTTTAATTTGTAAATCTGTGCTTTTTCTTTGTCGCTGGAAAATAATTTCGGTGATGACTGCAGCATCATCGACATTCATTTTCGGGTTTCGAAGTGAAGAGACTATTCTGTAGCTTTGCTACAATTTTGCTTTGAAATTTAATTGATTTGAATTTCTAAATATGACTTGACTTATATTATATAGATATATGATTTAAATTTGATTTGATATATATTATGTATGTATCTATATATTTATTTCTAAATAGTTTGAAGTTAATCGAAAATCTAATTCTTGAATTTTATCTTAAAGAATAATTTCAACTATAAAAAGGAAATCAAGGTTTGGATAAATATTTAAACTTGAATAATTGAAATTGGAGAATTTATTTGTATAATATTCTATTACATTCCAATATAACTTACCTAAATTTTTAAAAGTTAACAATGTAATTGAATAATGTACAATATAAAAGGATTTTATAAATAAAATTAGAGTGGTTATAATAAATTTTGTACACTTCAATTTTAATTATAAAGGATCAATAGAGGTAAATAAAGAAAAAGGGGTTAATTGAATAATTTACAATATAATGATATTTAAAAGAAATTATAAATAAATTGAAATAGTTACAATAAGTGAAATAAACTATATATATAGGATTTTATATATATTAAGTGGAATAAATTTAAGAATGAATTGGAATAAAGAAGAATGAAATTTAATGAATAAAGATGGATATAATAAATAATTGTTCAAATTCATGACTTTATAAATTGTTGATTTGATGATGAGATAATGAGATTTAAAAATAATTAAGATTTATTTAACTCAAGTGAAATCAAATGCATGAAATTAATTATTAATGTAAGTTGAAATTTTCTTGGTTTTAAATTTATTATCTTATTCTGTTTTCCAATCTATTTTCTTTCTGGTTGTTTTCCATTCTCCTACCTTTTAAGTAGGAAATCAAATTCAAATTGGTTAGCCTTGGAGTTACTATTCACTTTCATCTTGATCTTGCCTCTGATTTTCACCAACTCAGTGTTGTTGAGGAAAGTATTCCCGAGACTGCTTTCGATACCGAGAATGGTTTTTCTATGAATAGTTAGTCATGCCTTTTGGTTTGACTAATGCCCCTGCTCTCTTTGTTGATTTGATGAATCGTGTTTTTCGTATTGTGCTTAATAAGGTTGTTCTAGTCTTTCTTTCTTTCTCTTTTTCCTTCATCATTTAACTTTTCTATCTCTTATGTGGTTCTTACTTCTCCCTATTCTGAATCTGAGCACTGCTTACATCCATAGACCGACGGTCAAACAGAAAGGGTGAATCAGATTCTCGATGATCTTTTTCATGCTTGTGTTCTTGATTCTGGAGGATCTTGGACAGATCATCTCCACCTTGTTAAACTTACATATAACAACAGTTATCAGGTATAATTTCAATCTTGTTGTCATCTTGTCTTAATCCTATTTCATTCTATCTTTTTCTGTGTTTCCCTGTACCTCATTCCTTTTCGGGGACGAAAAGTTTTGAGTGGGAGAGAGTGTAACAACCCAATATTTTGCAATTATTTTAAATTGAATTTCCTGATTTAAAAACTTTATTTTATTTATTAAATGGAATTTTTTTTATTTTAAATATTAATTATGATTTGTATGTGAATTATAATTCCAAACATGAATAAATAGAGTATTTTCCAAAAATGTGAATTTTGGTCAATATGGTCAAACTTTGACTTTTAATTTAAAATTTTAAATTTTTTAATTTTATCTTTTATTATGAAAGTAAATAAAATTTCAAGAATACTGCTTTTCGTTTCGTTGAAATCAGGTTTGTATTGTGAAAGTTATGCCCTTTTTAATATTGTGTGTAATTTGTTGTATTTAACAAAAATTGTTTACTTTAAATTATATAAATAATATTTTATTTGGTCATGTAATGTTCTAATATGGGTAAAATAACTTGTTATGTATATGTTTTGGTTTTAAAACATTTTTCAAAGTGTAATTGACATTTTCCAATGTCAGTTGTATTCTGTTTATAATTTCTAATTTCCAGTTTCATTTAATTAAAGAAATTCTTTATTTATTTTCCACTTTCTTAAAATATTATTTTATTTTCATTTCCACTTTATTTTGTTCAGCATTTATTTTATTTACTTGACTTTTATTTGTTTAAAACTGTTGTTATAATTTTTAAAAGTTTATTGTACATTGTTTATATTTTAAATGCTAGTTTCAATATATTAGCTATATTCTTAATTATTTTCTATTTTACTTAAATTATTTATTTATTTTCTTTTTCACTTTATTTGGTTCAGCTTTTTATTTTTATTTACTGAAATTTATTTGTTTATTTTGATTAAATGAAATTAGAAATTCCAAGAGACAAAGCCTCTTCATTTGCTTTTGACTCTTCATTTGCTTATGACCTTTCATTGCCTTGTCTCTTCGCTTGCTTTGCCTTTTCCTTTTCTCTTGCTGGCCGTACACTTCCTTCATTTTTTTTCACATGAAAACTTGCTTCCAATTTCATTTCTCACAGCCAAAATAAGTTGTAAGCAATGGCTTCCATTTCTTCTGCCATTTTTCCACTTTTCTTCTTCTTTTTCCACTTGATTTTGCCTTGAATTCTTCTTGCCTTGCTCATCCATAGCCACCACCATCTCCTCCGACCACCACCACCGCTTCCTTCCCCACCTAATCCACGACCTAAGCCTCCCCCTCCTCTAACTAGATCAGGCCATGACCATCCCTTGATGCAAACAACACAAAAACTTGCAAAACACCTTGAAAACAATGCCTAGCCAACCTAGTTTTCACCATACCTTCCATATTTTGCCTCGGCCACTTCCTTAGACTCCACCACCACCACTTGTACACCACCTGAACATCCCCCTCTCCTCTGACATGACCTGTAGCAAGTGATGTCCGAGCCCTATAGATCATAGACCGAGCCAAAAGTTGAACCAAAACTCCACTATTTGCATAAGCCTCTTCATATTCATGTGTAGTAACTCCTCCACCACTTCAATGCCTTGTAGTTGTGCCTCTTTGAACCCAAACCTAAGCCAAAGTCATGACAAACCTGAAAAACCATCCCCTAGGCCATGCAAGCAAATGTAGAAAGCTAGGCAAAAAGTTGTGTATTCAAATCACTTTTCATTTCAAAGTTATTTCAAATTGAATGTTGTATTGAATTGTAATTTTTTTTTGTTTTGGGTTGTAACACAAGTTCTATAGCGTGGATCTCGCTCTCCACTCAAATTCTAGTCTTGTCATCGTGCTTTTGATTCCGTTGTATCATTTCTATTGCAATCTCCAGCCATAGAGGTAAGTAAATCTCACCGGACATTTATACTTATGCAAATGTGAATTGACAACAATTGAATGTGTAGAATATTTTATATGAAGGATTTTTGCTTTTTAAACTACGGATTGAAATGATACGTATCCGTATCACTTGACCTAGGTTAGAAAACTATATACAGACCTATGGTTAATTTTTAAAGTGTTTTGAATTATTTTTAAGTATTTTAAAAGTGAAATTTTATGGAAATTTGATTTAAATTGGATTTTAATGTTTAAATGAAGAAATTTGGATTTTCCTAGAAGTTAAAATGTAATTTATATGAATGTTAAAAGTGAATTTTTGAAGTATAACTTAAGTTTGGAAATTTGGAATTTTGGTTTTAAAATGATATTTAAGTTATATAAATAAAAGGGAAATTTAATTTTATTTGGAAAATGGGAAATATGATAATTTGATTTGAATTTGAATTTAAATGATTTAATAAAGTGTTATTGAGTTTTCTATGTATTGAAAGGGTTAAATAAATGAATTCTTAAAAGTGTAATTTTAAAATATAACTTGACTTGGAAATGTGAATTTGGTTTTTATTAAAGTGGAAATTAGGGAGGCATCCCTATCATACTTTCATATTGTAAAGCGGGTCCCTGTCAAAGTTTCATTGTAAAGCGGGTCCCTGTTTTCTAGAAACGAAGAAAACTTATTGCTGAAATGTCAGCAACTTTTATAAATAAGTGCTGATATTTCAGCAACTATCTGTGTCAAAGTTTTATTGTAAAAACAAAGAAAAATTATTGCTGAAATGTCAGCAACTTTTATAAATAAGTGCTGATATTTCAGCAACTATCTGTGTCAAAGTTTTATTGTAAAAACAAAGAAAAATTATTGCTGAAATGTCAGCAGTTTTTATAAATAAATGCGGATATTTCAGCAACTTTCATAAACTGTGTTCACAGTGTACAGAAATGTTGCTGAAATATCAGCAACTTTTATAAATAAGTGTTGATATTTCAGCAACTTTCATACACTATGTTCACAGTGTACAGAAATATTGCGGAAATGTCAGCAACTTTTATGAAATGTTGCATCATGCTCTGCAATAATCGTGAATAAAAAACAGGGACCTAATTTACACTGAATTTAGTGAAGGACTTTTCGTGAATTTTGAAACTTAATAAGGACCTGTGCCAAAAGTACCCTTTATTAAAGGTTTAAGTAAATTAAATAAAATTGAAAATTTAGTTTAATTTGTGAAATGGAAATAAAATATAAGTGTTAAGTTTATTTGTTAAAAATGTGAAGAAAAGAAAATTGTACATTTGGACTTGTTAAGTAAAATTATTGGAAATTTGGATTTTTACTGTAAATGTTTCTTATAAAAATCATAAATTAAAAGAGTAATTTTAATGAACATTTTTGAATGTCAAAATATGATTTTTATATTGTTTAAAAGGTTTAATATTTAAGATTATTATTTACTGGAAATACACCAAAATCTGGAAATTACTTTTTATAGCATTCAGAAATGTTATGATTTCTGTAAATGAACTAAAATTGAATGAAAGAGCTATTACAGCATTTCTGAAATGCTGTAGTTGCTGTGGTTGAACTAAATAGACTAAAACTTGACTCAGGTCTATTACAGCAGTTCTGTAACTGCTGTAGTGGTCTGTTGTCTTTGCTGAATAAATTTAAAACCTTAATTTGAAACCTGAGCTATTACAGCATTTCTGGAAATGCTGTCTTTGTTGTTTTAAACTAAATTTCAACTAAACTGAGATTTAACAGCAGTTTTAAAATGCTGTCTTTGCTGAATTAAAATGTTTTCAAGAATAACTTATAACAGCTTTTTCTGAATGCTGTGAAAGGCTGAAATTTTCAATGTTTATGGTTTTTAACTTAGTAAATGAACTCAGAATAGTTTAAACTTTGGAAATTGAATACTTGATTTGAAAGTATAATAATTACACTTTTAAATGGTTTAGATGAATTATTTTGATTGAAATATAAACTATTTAAAAGGTGACTTGAAATGATAATAAATGAATGATATCTTTGAATTTAAAGGGTATTTAAAGTTGAATATTTGGATTTGAACTCAAATGGTGATTTGATAATGAAGTTTTGAAAAGGTATGATATTTTGATATATTAAATGATTTGAAATGAAGTTTTGAAAGGGTATGATATTTTTGATATATTGAAATGATTTGAAATGAAGTTTTGAAATGATATGATATTTTAAATATATTGAAATGGTTTGGAATTGATTTAATCTTTATTTTTGATAAAGATTTGGATTTGAAATGATATTCTATTTTGAAGTATAAACTGTTTTTAAATTATAACTACGGTTTATAATAACGGTTGGTTATTAAAGAGACCAGGATCGGATATGGACATACTCTCTGTCGATACCGAAAACCACTTTAACAACTATGTACGCGGTGGAGTTTCCAAAATGAAGTAGGATGGTGGCGATGATCCTAAGGTATATATGTGGACCCAATCCCGTGAGTTGGCATAAGGTGGCTAAAACAGGAGCGATTGACGGACCAATGAGGTTGCACCTCTGATCGGACACACTTCTTCGATACCATTCTATTACTTTTGTGATTGTTTGGGTGCACCCCTTGATTTGGGAGTGTTGTTCGAGGTGGGTGGTAGTGGCTGCTATGCATCACCACCAGTCCAGATGCGTAATTGGTATATCTACCTTGGCATTGCCTAGTTGTGTCGTGTCACCTACCATATCGAGCTTTACTACGAGTTTCTATTTGTGTCGTACCTATGGAGTATCTTCTCATAGCCTTTCGAGGTATGCAAGTACTGTATAGACTATTGGCACTATTACATGTTATGGTGAGTTCAAATTAAATGTAAAGCCCTAATGCTATTTTAAAGTATGTTTATTTTATGATTAGGCATTATTATAATAGCGACTATTACTATATAGTAGATAGTTTAACGGATCCTTGAAGAATGGGCGATCCCAAGCATTCTTTAAGTTACTTGCACCTTTATTACAGTTCACTTGAGTTGGTTTACATTGTATAAGTATGTATGTCCTGACTCGAGTGTTTTGTGTTTTGCTTTACGCTCGGGTCAGACTTAGTGATACAGCATTTGAGACTCACCTTTGGAGCTGGAGTTTTGCTTTGAAGATCCGGATATCTATTCATTTTGTTATCCAGTTGATTCCGGTTGTACTCTGAGTTGTACCTGATTTTCATACTATTACTCCTGTTGTATCTTGGTATTCCTATTGTATCTTAATTAACTCTAATGTATTTATATAGTAGCTTCGTGAACTACTATTTCTTTTTGTCCGCTGCATTATATTACTCTGTGTCTGTGATGTGTGATTATTTATTTACTGTATATTCTGAGTTTTGCCAAATATAAATTAACAATTCGGTATTTTGAACAATTCAAGTCCAACATGTGCGGATGCGAATGGTTGAAAATATCGGGTCGTTACAGCTGGTTTCTTTATAGGTAAACAAAGATTTTAAATATAAAAGCCTAGAGTGTATTAAGTATCGAAAGCATAGGTTACAACATGTATTGTTGTAGTAGATGCTTTCGTGGAAAATAAAGGGAGCATAGGCTATAACACTATTGTTATAACAGGTGACTCCGAAAGGAAATGTTTTTACATAGTATACGAGGTTTATTAGTATTTATTTTTAACTAAATTCATACATTAGAATTTTTGGGTTGTAGTAACGGTGTTTTACGTAACATCTGTTTTAAACCCAAATAAAAATGAATTTTAAAAAGATAATTTCTAAGAGTAAAAATAAAAGTGATTTGTAAAATACACTTATTATAAGGAAATGTTTTTGGTTATGGATATATTAAAGCAGTTTTGGAGGTGAGTTTTTCTGAGAAGAGTAAGTTAGATATTAGAAGATGTCTATCATAAGAGAATGTAAACTAAACATACTTTAATCTACTGAAATGAAAAAAAGTAATGGTATAATTTTCTATGAAACCAATAAAAACGTTTTGTCCAAGTTACAAGGAATAGATGAAAGAGATGTACAAGGTATGAGAAGTTACATATTTTGTATAGCCTATTTCGAAAAGTATAAAATAAGTTCCTTGTAGTTTCACCTAAACATGAAGTCCTCTTTTAAAAAGGTTCATAGAAGATTTTAGCGTTGATAATTTCTCATAGGAGAAAGTAGTTCCAATACATTAACGTATGAGACTGTTAGGTGTAATAAGAAGATGTTTTGAAAACACATAAGGATATTTTAAAGATATTTTAAAAGAAAATGGTTTGGTGAAAAAGTAAATGAGTTTTTGGAAATGAAAACTTAATAAAAGTAGAATTTAAAAATTCAAATTTTTAAAGAAAACTAAAAAGGTCTTTAAAAGAAAATGAGGAATAAGTTTTGGACTTAAAAGTTTTTCCCTCTAGGTTTGGGAAATAATGTAAATTCAAAAAGCTGTGAAGAAGCAAGTCTAGAAAGATAAGATTTTAAGTAACCTAGTATTTTTAAATTTAATGGAAACTTAAAGATACCACTTTTAAAGACAAAGGTTTTGAGATTTGATGTTTTAAAAATTTAGAAACCTTAATTTTTAAAATGGAACTATACCAAACTCCTAAATGTGAAGTAGATAAGAATCATTTCCTAGGTGTAACGGAAAAAGTGCAAGGCTATAGCAGTGATTACTTTTAAAAGTAATGATAGAAGTTCCCGTAGAGTGTGTAAGACACTAGTAAGAACCTAGGAATGTTGATTCATGTGTGCAAACTAAAGGAGAGTAGTAAAATGAAATTAGTAAGATAGTAAGACACGTATGGTTGAGAATAAGTATTCTTGATTTTGAGAAACTTGGGAAAAGCATCTTCCTTTAGTGGAATTCCCATATGATAGTAGTTTTCAAGCTAGCATTAGAGTGGCACCTTTAGAAGCTCTTTATGGAAGACCGTGCAAGTCGCTTTCGTGTTGGATAGAGTCTATAGTGGTTAAAAAGACTTCGGAGAAGACTAAATTTGATTTGGAGAAATTTCGTATCTCATATCCTCATCTTTTCGATAATAAGTTTTAGAATTTCCTATTTCCATCTTTAGTTTTGAATAGGTTCTTTCCTTTATTATCCTTTGGGAGAGTAGAACTTAGGATTTAACCTATGGATGGTTGGATTTGATGTAAACATGTTATTAAAACATGTTATGTATGATGTATGCTAGTGATTGCTAGTGGATGCTAATAGACACATATAATTACACTAGGCACTATTATCTTTTAGGGATCGGCCTAACTAGGACACTAGACCATATGCATATGGATGTGTGCGCATTTTATTCTATTTTCCAGGATTGCTATAAATGGATAATTTTCAATTGATTGTTGCATTTGGATGATGTTTGTAGCACACATATAGAACTATCAGTTATCATTAGGAATTTTTGTATTCATTTGGATACTTGGCACAGACATGA
Source organism: Allium fistulosum (assembly GCA_030737815.1). Taxonomy (NCBI): domain Eukaryota; kingdom Viridiplantae; phylum Streptophyta; class Magnoliopsida; order Asparagales; family Amaryllidaceae; genus Allium; species Allium fistulosum. The sequence continues at coordinate 1,281,087,244 of CM060903.1, read as the reverse complement.
TTGCATAAAAGTAGGTCAACTGAATCGGTGGACCGCCTAATCTTTTTCATTAGTTAGGGACATTGACACTACACTAATTACATAAGTATCATAAATTGCGTTAGAAAAAAAACTTAAGGACAATGGATGAATGGATGGTGGTTGAGTAGTTGGTTGTAGAACTTGGATGAAAACATTAGTTCATTCTTTTATCCTTAAATATTTCAGGGACAAAATCCCTTAAGGAGGGGAGAATGTAGCAACCCGAAATTTAACCCATAATAATTAATTCGTAAATTAATGAAATGGTAAAATAACTTTGTGAAATTATCAGAATTGAGCTACGGAGTTGTACAATTGTGTCCGTGGTAATTTTCTGTTCAATTTCCATATATAGAACGTCAGAATCCAAGTTAATATGAGAGAGTTACAAAGCAAACAAGAATCAATGGAAATATATATATATATAGGGAGGTCGACCATCCCAAGGGCTAGGTCGACCGGCCGGTTGACCTAGCTTCAAGGGCGGTCGACCTATAGGTTGACCTACCTACATATTGGAAGCGAAGAAACATTTTTTCATTCCAGTTGTTCAAGTAAGCCTTGTACGGGTTGTTTCGCATTCTTTTAACCAATCTAGTCCTTCCGTGCTTCCATCCGACGGCTCCTATTCAGCCTGTGATATGGTTGCATCCTATTCAATCTCCAAATCCAACGGTCTGAGATCCACTTCTGCCCCTATAAATAAGACCCTAGGTCTAACACTTTTTCTCATTCTAGATTTTCTCCGCTTGGGTTCGTCTTTTCAAGAAGGACCCTAAAAGGAATAATTTTCCAAGGAGAGAATCTTTTTAATAAAAATATTTTAATACCCTCAAGTGGATCCGGGAAGACCAAAAGGGAAGAGCTGAGGACCATAGTTGAGTGATTGTAATTATTTAGATTTTTAAGTAATTTAAAATAATAGGTTTCCAATAGTTGTAGTTTTACTACGATTTTTGGAATAACCTTTTATGTAGTTTATTTACAGTTTCTAGAATTATTTTCAATCTATTTCTTTTAGCTATTCTTTTCAATTAATTTTAGTTTATTTCTGTTAATTATAGCTTTTCCATTTAATTACAGTTTATTTACAGTATTTTAATTTATTTACAGTTATTTATGCGTTATTTACATCCTTTTCCTACGCTTTGGATTTTCTTCTATTTTCAGTTTTCTTTTATTTCTCCTTCTTCTTCGCGTATGGATTAGAATAGGTTAAACGCGAATATGGATTAAAATTATAAGAATACTGAAATAACAGAAGATATGATGTAAACTGTAAATATTGTAATAAAAATAGAATTAAGACTAAAATTGAGCCTAATTATGATATTAATGTTAGAATTTGAAAAATTAAGGATAATTGGCCTAGTTATAACTTAGAATTATAACTAAAAAGAGTATAAGATGAAAGAAGCTTATTTTTACACTTAGACCTTGGGTTAAGGAATAAGCATGATTATAACGTAGGTTATAATAAGAAATAGAACAGAATGAGGCTTATTTTAAGACTTAAGATAAATTAATAAGCAAAGATAGTAGAGATAAATTGTAAAGGCTTATTTAAATAATTTATCTAAGTTAATAAGCAAAGATGGAAGTAGGACCTATACCAAATAGCATTCTCCTATTATTTCTGTTGACCCGGTGTTTCACATAAACCTGAAGTGAGACGAGGGGCGCGCTTATGCTAATAATGGTAGTAATTGGTCAATACGTAGAAGTCCAAATCATAGGGAGTTGGGCAAGGGGCACAACTAGATATTGTTTGGATGATGGGCCGGTACCAACAACATTTCCCATATTATTTCTATGGACACGAAGTTTCACATAATCCTAAAGTGAGACGAGGGGCACGCTTATGCTGGAGCTTGAGGTAATAAGAAGACCCAATATGTGGAACAACAGGTAACGCGAGCTTAGTTGTGGTCATGCGTGCGACTTCAAGTAATGGCTTATAAATCGATATGAGTTCCAAGCGCTTAACTATGTGTGCCTTTCGTAGGCAGCATCGCCTTCTATGTAGGGAGCTATATAACATCTAGTCCACAATAAATACTTTGTGCATCATTCGTAGACACCATTGTACTTTGTGCGTCTTTCGTAGATGTCATTACCTTATGCGTAGGGAGTTATATAGTGTCTAGTCCGCAATAAGGTCTATGGAGTAGCAGGCCGAACAAATGGTTGAATTAGGATTTCAGCCTAATTATAGGATTAGGAATTTTGCCTAATCAAAGCAGCTATCAAAGACATGTGCAAACAATCAAAGTTAATCAATTATGTCAATTTAGTTAATTCTTATTTATTTCCAGCTTATTCCGTTTCTCTATTTCCTTTCTTTCCTTTTATATACTAGAATTATTGTAAAGTCTATTACTTTTACTCTGCTTAAAGATTCTAGTAATTACTATCATTCACCAGACTTTTAGTCTGGCCCACTCCTCCATTTTCCCCTTTTCCCCCATAGGCTAGCAAGAGCGAGGACGATAGATTGCAAACACTTGGAGACTTCTTTGGCAGATATTTCTTTTATATTTCTCTTCTTTATTTTCAGTTTTTAGCTTATTCCATGTACTGGCACTTTGTGTGGGATAGTTTGTACTTTGATATTTATGAGATTGAGGTTTTGATATCATGAGACATATATTGGTATTTTGAGACATATGATGTATTTGGTTTATAATTCTATATTATGAAGTTTGGCTTTTAGCAAATTATTATTTTAATTGTTTCCGCTGTTTTTATCTATTTTGTCTTGTGAATCTTAGTCTCTGCTAGTTTTAGTTATACCTACAACGCACCACATCTTTTAGTGTGTCCTTTTGGGTATACCAAGGAGTGTGGGGTGTTTCACTTGGTTTTCAAAGTTATCATAATTTGAATTTTGAAAAAGTTTAAAATTGCAATTTTTGGAGATTCTTTTTAACACTAGTTCAAAACTATCCAAATCATCATTGTCTCATAAGTCTGCATATTGTTATTATAGAAAATCAAGTTATCTACCAAATTGGTGTGTTGTGCAGGAACAGATGTGTTATATGGCTTTTGAAGAATCAACACTCAATGGACAAATGGTGAAAATCAAGAAAAACAAATGGATACTTGATAGTGGATGTTCAAGACTCATGACTGGTAATCCAGAGATATTGAATGACATAATTTATGAAGATGAAGGATTGGTCAACTTTGGAGACACTTCAAAAGGATATGTGATTGGCATCAGCAATGTCGGTAACTGTAAAACTCGTACTATTTCTGATGTTCTGTTAGTTAGGAATCTAAAACACAACTTACTTAGCATAAGTCAACTATATGACAAGGGCTACAAAATTAAATTTGAAAAGGATAAGTGTCACATCGAAGATAATAAATCAAATATTATCTTTGAAGGAATTAGGAAGAAAAATATTTATATTCTCAGTATGCAAATCTCAAATGATAACCCATGTCTTTTGGCTAATACAAGTGACCCTTGGAATTGGCATAAAAGATTTAGGAATTTGAATTTCAAACTCTTATCTAGACTTTCAAAACTTGATCTAGTAAGAGGTCTTCCTAAAATGGATTTTAAAGTAGATAGTATATGTGATGCTTGTCAATTAGGAAAACTTAGGAAGAGTTCATTCAAATTGAAAGATATGATTTCAACTTTAAAACCTCTTGAGTTACTTCATTTAGATCTGTTTGGTCCATCTCAAATTCAGTCAATAAATCATAGTAAATATGTTTTTGTAATTGTAGATGATTTTTCTAGATTTACATAGACAATTTTTCTAAAACATAAAAGTGATGCTTTTGATTTATTTAAAACTTTTGCAAATAGAATTCAAAATCAACTTTGTTTAAAAATTAAAACTATTCGTAGTGATCATGGTGGAGAATTTGAAAATGAAATTTTGAGAGTTTCTGTAATCAAGAAGGAATAACTCATAATTTTTCTTTTCCAAGAACTCCACAACAAAATGGAGTGGTAAAGCGTAAAAATAGGATGATTCAAGAGTGTGCAAGAACTATTCTTTCAAATAGTAAATTACGAAGAAATTTTTGGGCTGAAGCAGTCGCTACAGCTTGTTACATTTTGAATTGAATTTTAATTAGACCTCTAAGCAATAAAACACCATATGAACTTTTCAATAAGAAACCAAAGGTATCTTATTTTAAAGTTTCTAGAAGCAAATAGTTTATTCTAAATACAAAGAAAAATTTGGATAAATTTGATCCTAAATCCGACATAGAAATCTTTGTCGGATATTCTAATAGAAGTAAAGCATACAGAATTTTCAATTTAAAAACTAACACCATTGAAGAAACAATGCATGTATCTTTTGATGAAAATTTCAAAGATTTTTTTCAAATAAATGATGAAGATGATTTTTTTACTTTAAATAATGAATCAAATGAAACAAATTGTGAAACTGTTCATCCTAATAAAAGGATCAGGCTTTTAAAAGATCATCCTATAGAAAATATATTAGAAAATATTGAATCTGTTGTTAGAACTAGAAATCAACTAAATAAGATGAGTAATGTAGCTTTCATATCAACTATTGAATCCAAAAATCCAAAGGAAGCATCATCTTATGATTCATGGATTCTTGCTATGCAAGAAGAACTGAATCAATTCACCAGAAATGATGTATGGGAACTTGTTCCTAGACTTGAGGACAAAACTATAATAGGAACTAAATGGGGTTATAAAAATAAAATGAATGAACAAGGTGAGGTCATTAGAAGTAAAGCTCGGTTAGTCGTGTAAGGTTATTGTCAAGAAGAAGGAATAGACTTTGATGAAACCTTTGCACCCATAGAAAGATTAGAAGCCATTAGAATTCTACTTGCTTTTGCAAACCACAACAATTTCAAATTATTTCAAATGGATGTCAAAAGTGCATTTTTAAATGGTTTTGTTAAAGAGGATGTTTATGTTGAACAACATCCACTTTTTGAAGAAGAAAAGTTTCCAAATCATGTTTACAAATTAAAGAAAGCTTTATATGGTGTGAAACAAGCTCCTAGAGCCTGGTATGACAGACTAAGATCTTACTTATTACAATCAAATTTTGAAATTGGTAGAGTAGATAATACTCTTTTTATTAAAAGAAACAAAAATGATATCCAATTAGTATAGATTTATGTAGATGATATAATTTTTGGATTAACAAACAATGAAATAAACAAAGAGTTTTCTGAAAAAATGACAAAAGAGTTTGAGATGAGTCATATGGGTGAACTTACTTTCTTTTTAGGATTGCAAATAAAACAATTAGATAGTGTATTTTCATTAGTCAAGAAAAGTATGCTAGCGATCTAGTTAGTAAGTTTGGTATGACCACCACGAGTGGAAAACCCACTCCTATGGCAACCAATGAAGCCTTGAATAAAGAAGACATGTCAAAAGATGTTGATCAAAAACTATACAGGGGAATGATTGGATCGCTACTCTATATAACTGCGAGTAGGCCTGATATCATGCATAGTGTCTGTCTTTGTGCAAGATACCAATTTCAACCCAAAGAAACTCATTTAAAAGCTGTTAAACATATCCTAAGATATGTTAAACACACTTTAGACTATGGCCTATTTTACTCTAAAAATGATTCATTTGGTTTAATCTCATATTGTGATGCTGACTACGCTGGTTGTAAATCAGACTAAAAAAGTACAAATTGAACTTGTCACTTTTTATGACATTCTCCGGTTTCCTGGTTTAGTAAAAAGCAAAATATTGTCTCACTAACAACAACTGAAGTAGAATATATCTCTGCTGCTTTGGCTTGTTCTCAAGTTATCTATATGCAACAGAACCTAAAGGATTTTGGATTAAATATTTCAAAATCATCAATTTATTGTGAGAATACAAGTGCAATAAATTCATGCCAGAACCAAGCATATTGATATCAGACATCATTTTCTCAGAGATAATATAAGTAAAGAGATTATTTCTCTTGAATTTATCAGCACTGAGAATCAAATAGCTGATATTCTGACCAAACCCTTGAATCAATCAACCTTTACTAAATTAAGAAGAGAACTAGGTATTTGTTCTATAACTGAGATATAAATATAGATATAGTAACATATATATTTAAATAAATAGAGAAAAACAAAATTGTCAAAATTTTCAAAGGGATGTCGGCATGCCCCTACCCCCCATGTCGACATACAACGATCAGATTTGAAATTTTGATTTTCCCTCTAAAATCATTTTGGTGGTTATATAACCACAATATTTCGAATTCATATATCTTATCACTTCATTTTTCTGTAATAAACTTCTGAAAATACAAAGTAATGGCCTCCTCTTCTAAATCAAACCAAAATGCAACCATTTCTTCCCTTCTTCTAATTCTGGTCCATTCCAACATACTACATTGGCTCGAGTAATGAAGATCGAGGAAATTATGAAGGATTCTCTGCAAATGCTGACTGAATTACAAGTCATGCAAATAAGGATGGCAAAGGAACAAGAGAAACAAGGCAAGATTCTTGGAAATTTGCAAAAGTTTCTAATGGATAATCATGTAGACCTTATTGTGATTGAAAATGATTCCTCTAACATACTTATTCATAATCCATTAGAGGATGACGAAGAAGAAGAAGAAGAGGAAGAAGCACAAATGGACGAGGACGATAATGTTGTTTGCATTGGAGAAGTTTGTTTTGACAAAAATGGTAATTTGGTCGAACAACTTGGAAACTTTTGTCTCCATTACCCTAATTGTTTGATTCACAAGTCACCAATTGTCAAGGAGTCTCGTTAGATTGTTATTATATTAATGATTTTATATTTTGTGTATTTGTATATATTTGTGTCTATGTTTTATATATATGTGTAATGTAACATCATATATATAATAAAATTAGATTTCTATTTCACTTATTATACTTCGTTATTAGCATTTAGTTCCATAGTATTAGTTTAAGGGGGAGTTATGTAGTTTAGGCTTAGTTTTTGTTGATGACAAAGGGGGAAAATTATAAAACAAGATAGTTAGGCTGTTAGTTAGGCTTAGATTAAGAGGGAGTTAGTAGATTACGGGGGAGTTGTTGGAATAAGGGGTAGTCAGAGTAGAATCAGAGTTTGGTGGAGTATATTTTATAAACATAGGTTGTCATCATCAAAAAGGGGGAGATTGTTAGTTCCTGAGATGATGGTTTTAATGACAACAACCGTAGGACTTGTTATAAAATATTAATATTAATATCTTTGTCTAAATATATGTATATGCAGGATATATATGTGCAGGTACTAAGAATGAAGACTGTACAGTACAGAGATTCAAGATTGACGAATTCAAGATTGTAGAAATCAAGATCGAAGACTCATGAGTATCAAGATTATCAAGAGCTTAAGAGTTCAAGATACCAAGGTAAGTAATAGAGTTTAGATTTATTTTAAAACTTCATAATAGCACTAAAATCTTTTTTCGGATTTTAACTGTGGAATGGAATCCACCTTCTCGCTTTAATTGTGGGATGGAACCCATGACCTTCTCTAGTAGAATGAAGTCCAAGAAATTTTCAAAATGACTTATTTTTAGATTTTTTCAAAACTAATTTTTTTAAAAAGACATCTCTCTCTCGGTTAATATATTTTAGCCTTAATTCAAAAACTATTTTTAATCATATTTATTTCAAAATCATTTCTTGTTTTTAAACTATCTCCTGGTTTTAATTTTTTAGCTTTAATATCAAAATATTTATATATTTAGTTTTTACTACTTTTATATTTTGTAAGATCACTTTGCAAAGGTTTTTATAATCATAAAGTATATCCAAATAGTTTACAAAGTTCTAAGATTGTTTCGACAAACTTTAGAAACAAAATCCCTTTTAAAAAAAATCAATTTTCAAAAAAAATACTAGGGGATGTCGACATGCCTATACCATCCATGTCGACATGATAGCCGTAGATTTTAAAATTCGAATTTTTAAAAGAAGTGTCTATTCGTCCTAACCTTTCACGAATGGACATGACCGTTATTCTCCTATATATACCAGTAGTTTTCAACAAATTTTCACTTAAGATTTCTTTGTTTTATCTCCTCTTTCTCTTCCATTCTTAATTTCAAACATTCTTAACAAAACTTTGCCATAATCCTAAGTGAATCAAACTCGATCATCTCTAGTTTGATTCTATGCCACTCTCTCTCAATGATCTCAGTGCTATTCGGAGTTATAGGATCATTTGTAATCAAAGATCGAAAGATCAAAGTGTATCGAGTCTCTCTCTCTCTCTATCAAAGTGTGATTGGAAACGGTGTGATTGTGGCCCGTAAATCAATTGGATGTGATTGTTTAGCCTATAAATCAATTAGGTGATCTAGTAGCCTGGTTAAATCAAGTGAGTTTGCCCTGGACTCGGAGACAGGAGGGTGTATCTCATGGCCTTGAAATCGAGGTTGTAATATCGACATTATATTTGAAAAGAAATATGCATAAGAAATTGTGTAGCGCTGGATGTAGGGTAACTCTGAACCAGTATAAAATTCCGGTGTATTCTTTCCTTTACTGCTTTTATTTACTATTTTCTTCTGTGTCTGGTTCTGTGATTGTCTCTGTGTTTGTAAATTGCATCTGTTTGGGTTTAATTTGAAAAGATTCATATAATTAATTAAAAACTATTCACCCTCCTCTAGTGTTAATTCTGCCTTAAGATCCGTAATCCACATTTCCTACATGTAGCTCTGGCATTCTTCAAACCAAATGGCATAACAAGGTAGGAGTATAAACCCAAGTCCATTATAAACTTATATTCTCCTAATCAGGTATATGCATCAGGATTTGGTTATAGCCCGAATAAGTATCCATAAATGAAAGCAACTATTGTTCTACAGTCCCATCCACTAGTTGGTCGATCCTAGGTAAAGGAAAGCTGTCCTTTGGGCATGCCTTATTCAAATCTGAGTAGTCGATACACATTCTCAATTTCCTATTTGACTTGTTAACCAACACAGGATTGGATGTCCAATTTGGGTATAAAGCATCATCGATAAAGTCGTTTGCCAATAGCTTATCCACTTCTTCCAATGCATCGAATCGCTTCGGACCTAGATTGTGCCTTTTATGTTTTACTAGTGTGAACTTTAGGTCAATATTCAGTGCGTGCCATGCTATCTCTAGTGATATCTCACACATATCTGAATGTGTCCAAACGAATACATACAAGTTTCCTCAGAGTAAATTCAGCAATCCTTTTCTTAAGTTAAAGTTTATTTAAGATCTAATTTTCAGGGCCCGGGTAGGATCATTCATGTCGATTGGAACATTCACCCTCAGCTCGGTCGGTGTTCGTCGACCTTCCCTTGACTGCTTCCTAGGATCCATAGCCTTATTAAAACAACTATGGTTCCCAAGCCAGCGTCTAGGCTTTAATTGCAATGCTTGCGAATCCTGAATGTAGAGATTTCTCTTCATATTCTTTCGTTTCTCACGCCGCTTTGCTACTTTGAGTTCTGCGATATAACATTCTCTTCCAGCGCTTTGGTTACCTTTCACCACTTCGACTCCATTTTCCATGGGGAACTTCATTACTAGACACAAAGAAGCTAGTGCTGGCCTGATATCAACCAGAGCCGATTGGCTTAAGAAGGCGTTGTATGTCAAATACACATCCATAAGAACAAACTTTTGAATCTGGACTATCCTACGATCTCCTTCACCTAGTTCCATAAGCAAATCAATCATTCCGATCGGCTATTTTTCCTCACCCGTAAATACTTGAATCTTGGTTTTACAAGCCATCGCCTCCTTCACGTTGATCTTAATTTGATCGAAATTTCTCCCAATGCGTTCACTGAACTCTCGATGTGTACCACAACTCGACATATAGTTGCTAGTCCAATTTCGACTGTTACTACCATGGGGTCGAAAGTTGGCACTTCGACTCCACCAACATCTCTATTTCAGAAAAATAATATCATTAATTATTTTCCTTTGCTACTTGACTAGAGCTCCGTCTTCTATAGCGAAGTAACCCTCGTACAGTATGTGCTTTAGCGAGGTCGCGTACCATTCCATTTCCCTCCACTTTTTTTCTACCGGATGGGGTCCTTTGGTTATGGTATTGATAATCAACTTTCCACCATTTTGCTTGATTCTTCTTCGCTCGGTCCAGGTTGATTCCCTTAGGTAGACGGCCCTTAGGGTCTCACAGCTTGGCCACTACCCTATGGGTCTTTGACATTCTGCTGGAGCATATTCTTCCCTATTAGTTCTTCAGTAAGGTCCATCGAATGTCGACACTCATTCGTGTCATGTCCATGAGTTTTATGGAAATGACAGAACTTCCCGTAGCGAGTTCCTTGCTTAGTTACCTCCCTCCTTGATTATAACAACCCTATTTTTAAAGCCGTATTATTAAACAAATTTATTTAAAATAAAAATGTTTGTATTTGATTTCAATAGCTATTTACTTAATTAAAGTCTATTTAATAATAGATTCTTTTTATCAAATTGAATTAATTAATAGATTCTTTTCAAAAAAGCCATTAAACTGCATAAAATGTTAGTGTTAAATATAAAATATTTTAAATTATAAATAATTTTATATACTTGAAATAGATGAAATGATGTTTATTTGATATTTAATAAAATTAATAAATCGACGAATATGAATTAATTTATTTTATATTAATACAATGAATAATTAAATAGAGTGAAATGAGTATTGAACTGAAAGGAATTTTGAAGCTATCAAAATATATCTTGTAGAATGAAGTGTAAATCAACCAAAATTGAGCTGGAATGGATTTACAAATAAATATAGGAATTACTTAAAGGAAAAAAAGAAAATAAATAGAAATGGAAAAATAAAGCCTAGCCCATTTAAACAAAACCCACTCCCTTTTTTTTATTCCTTAGCCTATTTTCTTTATTCCCAAACACATTTCCCCTTTAACACGCCCTAGCCCAAATATCTAATTTGAAAATCATTCAGCAAAAAAAAGTCATGGAAATCCAAAGCGTGGAAGCTTGTGGCTAGTTCGATGATGAGAGGGAAGAGTGACACATGTTGGACCATGCAACCTGGCGGTAGCCACGACGTTAGCGACAATGGCTAGAGGAGCATGGCCTCATGCGATGTCGATAGTAATGAGGGTGTTCATGTTGACAATGGCGGCAGGCAAGTGCATGCATAGGGACAGGAGATCGATGAAGTGTGAATGCATTTGTCGCGGTGATGGCCGGCCAAGTGTGGACGCGCATGCTTATGTGGGTGATAAATTGATTAATGGCATTGGCTGAAGCGATGATGGAAAGGGCAGTAGAGTTGGGAAAACGAATGGTTAAGGTGAGTTATTTAACTCACACACCTATCTTTAAATGATAAATTTCTTTTTGCATGCTTTTCACTGATCACGAATTGCAATGAACCTTCTATCTTATTCATCGTATTTTAGAGTATGAATTCCTCAAAAATGAATTGAATTGAAATATTATCACATGTTAAATTTTATATCATTCATCGTATTTTTGAGTAAAAATTCCTCACCACTATCTTTGAATTAGTTGCATGTTGTTGTTGAGCACATGCTTGTTATTTTTTATGTAATTTTGAGTTTGAATGGTGCGAACTATTAAGTGGTGTTTGCTAAAAGTATAATCTAGTTTCAAATTGCAATTTCTCATCTCATTCTTGGATTGTAGGGTGTGTTATATGATTACCATGGATGATTATATGGCTCTATATATTGTTATAGATCTCTAGTATGAAATTCAGGTGCCAACGGTCGTAAATCGACCACCTACTAAAGTATTTACTATAAGATCATGAACTCCACTGAAGTAAGATATTCTATCTAATGAGTCAAAGAATTAAGTGATAAAGTGATACAAGTGTTCCATGCCACTTGTACTACAAAATCATTTAATTAGTTCTCATTTTATCAAAGTGATTTTTTTATATAGAAATTACTTTTCTTCGAAAACATTTAAAAACATGTCTAAGGATTATACTAGATATATTTATAAAATGCTACTATATAAATATAGCCTTTAAAATTGGTGATACATACATGCATACATACATACATACATACGTGCACACACACATACATACATATACATATATATATATATACATATACATATACATATATACATATATATATATATATATCTACATATACATATATGTATAACTTTCTTCACTTTTAATATTATTAGCTTTAAATTTAGTAAGTATAATTTTATTTCCATAATTTAAATCTTTGAATTTGGAGATAATATCTTATGTATACTTTAATGTAATCTATAAAAGTGATTTTAGAACTATATATTTTATATAATATAATCTCTAGAATTTATTCTTTATAAATTATTTTTATTTGATTATATATATATATATATTAACAATAATAACTTCATGGAATTAGAATTCAGTGATGTTCCACGATTAAAAGAAATCAAGAATTCAAGAATAAAAAATTTAAAACATAGAATTATTGCCTGGAGCATACAGGCTCAAGAGCGTTTGATCGGTGGACTGCTTGCGTTCGAGCGATATAAGATGACGGTCGACCGTTTCGGTCGTATAGAGCCTGAAAGCTCCAGGTATCGTCTTTGATGATAATATTATCAATTCCAGCTACTGGAACTCACTTAGTAAAGCTTGAAATTACTACCAAACATACACACAACATATATTGATCAATCAATTGCAAAATCACTATTGTTCAAACTACTGTTAGTAAATTTTGAAAAGGTTGAATACTCTAGTTTGCTTTAATTTTCTAAACATAAAGTATATTAGTTGACAATGATTTAATTATCAAATTCAATCCTTTAAAAAATAATTACAATACGAATCAGAGATAGTGGTGAGAATTGCTCACCTTAATTCCTAGAATCCTTAGCCAAAATACTTCAGAAATGTTCTGCCTTCTCAATTACAATCAATCCCTAGAATCAATTTAGAAAAGGTAAAAAAAGATATTCAAAACTCAATTAAAGCGAAAATTAATTGGTCTAGAAGATAGATAAAGGCTTGAATATCATACCCTAATTTAATTAGAATTTTGCAAAATTTTCTTGGAATTAAAATATAAGATTTTGCTCTAGGTTTCAAGAGAGGACGAGAAAGGCATCTTTTTCTAAACTTAGAAAGAACGTACAGGAAATGAAAATGACAAGAGGGACTTCTCTCTTGATTATTGCTAATATGGGTTTTGGATTGTAAATGGACCCAATACGGTAAGAATTTGTTTTTATTTTTTCAACTAATGCCTTTTCTTCTTTTTAAAGTTATTTTATTAACCCATGTACCATTTTCCTAACACGATACATTAAACATTTTACAATTCAATTTAATATCCCTTTTTACATACTTAATTGCATTAATTTTTTTTTGAAATGAAAATTTTGACATTAAATTTAAAGAAATGATTTCTAAGCCCCTTGCAATTTAATTTATTTACAATTATATATTTTTATTTAATTTCTTAGTTTATTTTATTTTAAAAAATTCCAATCAAAGTAATTTACAAACCTGGGTTGTTACAAACTATCCTCCTCACTTAATTGAAGTAATTTACAAACTAGGGCATTTTGATGGTTTCGGTATAGGATGAAAAGCAAGAACAAGAAATTTAAGCAAGCAGTGGGTTAAGGTGAGTTGTTTAACTCATACCTATATCTAATTTAATTCTTGTGCTTTTTATTGTTTATGAATTGCACTAATTTATGGTAGTGATTGAAAAAAATTATTGAAATAAAATTGCATGCCATGGATTCAACTATTTGATGTTTGAACGGGTTGATTGGTGATTGAAATATCATATTTGAATCGATGTTTGATTATGAAGTTGCATACGCATTGGAAATCATCAAAATGCATTTTATTTTTGTAGCTAGTTTATAGTGTGGTTGTGCATTGTTGATGTGGTCGGAGTTCACCAAAAAGAAACTCAGACCATTAAAATAACTCTCTATTTGATGAGTGATATTTCTTCGGAAAAGTTTATTCTTGAATTTCCACTTTTGGTTGATTTGTTGTTTGAATTTGTTTTGAATGTTGATGATTGGTTTTGATATATGATTTTAAATATTTTTAAATCTACCAAATGTGAATTTTTCTATTTTAGGATTCTTGTTAAATTACTTCTAGAATTTTATGAAGCCATATTGAAGTCTTAACACATTTACTTATTCAAATTCTATTTCAATCATTAAATTTGGTTCTATTTATTTACCAAAATCCTCTGAAATTGCTATTTCAATTATATTTTGAATATACGAATGTTTTAAAGGCTAATAAAGTATATCACTCTTTATAAAATATATGTTATAAAAGAGATTAACATATTTCAAGTGATTTTGATTATAGAAGTTATTTAAAAATAATTTGGAAGGGTTTTCAAGTTTTTTTTAAAATAAATCTCTCATTCCAAAGATAATTATAAGGTCTAAAAAATGTTTTAAATAAATAATTTTTTATATGTGATGAGAATTACAAGTAACATATATTATGAAAGAAAATATCTTATTTAAAGTTATTCGAGTACAAAATGCTTTACAAGTGATTTTTAAAGTGTTTTCATGCCTTTATAAATAAATAGCTCTTCTTTAAAATGAATTTAAGGATTGGAAAGTAATTTTTGAGAAATTATATAATTGTATATGTATAAATATATATATATAGTAGATATTTATAAAAAGGTAAAAAGAAAGAATTATTTAAATGAAGTATATTTAAATCGAAAGGCGTTATAAGTTCTTTTAATATATTTGGAATATTTTAGTAAAATATAAACATGTTTTATAAAGCTATAACTAAAAATCCTTTTTGATGCCATTTGTGAACAATATCTCTTCTATATAATGAGGAGTTTAATTTAGTATTACCATCTCGTATGGGACATTAGGTAAAAAATTATCTGTTATTTACATGACTTATTATGTAGAATTTTTTTAGTAGTGGAGTTTACTAATGTGACGACCCGGAATTTTTGTATATTTGAAATTGGAATATTTAATTAATTTTAAATATTCAGAGATAAATTATCAACTTAATTTTCTAATATCGTTGTTGATTGGGTGATTTAATTATTAAATTAAATTTATTTGAAGTTGGATAAAATAGTAAATCTGGCATTCTAAGCTACTTAAAAATATTTAGAAAGCTCGTAAAATTCATATTAAAAATACTGGCGGTAATAGAACTTTTAAAATTTGATTTAAAGGTGTTTTGTTCAGTTTTAAAAATATATCGTTTAAATTGAATTTGAAAATAGCCTTCCGAGGCACAGTCTCGGAATTTGACGAAACCAATTCTATTGGATCCGTAATAGTTAGTTATTATCGGATTTCAATCCTCATAGCAATCGGAGTTGTCGTTTGACCCTGGCAGCTCAAAACGCTTCGAATTTGTTTGAATCGATTTAATTCGAAATTGATCGTTTTCTTCAGTAACTCGCGTATACGATCAAATTAACCTCCGAAACGCGTTCCATCATGTTCGGAATGCGGGTAAAACCCTGTAAACGTCTGTCGGAATGTCTGGTTTGGGGTTCGGGATTTCGCGTTATGCAACGAGACGGTTTGAAGTGTTATAATATAATTTTAAATTTATAGTACAATAGTCAGAGATATTTTTCCCAACGCGTACTCGTGAAGCTTCCGCGCACGTCTTTAAAGTAAGAATAATGGTCGAGAAAATTAATAGAACGAAATGGTTTCGTTCAAAATTAAAATCAAAACAATGGCCGAAGAAAAACCCTTTCGTTCAAAAATCATTTAATGGAAACTTCCCAGTCTTTCTCCTCCGTCTTCCTTTCGAATTTACTTTGCACCTTCCCTTTTCCCTTTCTCTCAGTTCGAACGAAACCGTTCGTTTATAAAAAAAAATATGGGGGCAAACCAATTCGACAGCCTATTCTCGAGCACGAGCTCGATGAAGTCGAGGGGAAAATGGGGGGAGGCAGGTCGAGACACCTTGTGGAGCCGCTTCAGGCTAGTGGATCGACATCGCGATTTGAATCTAAAAGCAGGGCGGAGTTCGATCAAGGGTGATTCGACGACGAGGCTGGTTGAGGATGGAGACGATGTCGCGGGCTCGTCTGGTGGCCGCGAGTTCGACCAATGGCGAGCTCGAATTCGAAGTTGAGGGGAGGGTTTGCGTGTGGAGTTCGAGGGTGGGCTCGCGTTTTCATTTCGTGCTCGGTTCTGATAGGTGCAGTGGAGGCCCTAGTCGTTTCGACGAGATGATTTCTTTAAGGTATTATAGTTTTATTTTCTATTTATTTATTTTAAACTAAACCAGTTTATATCTATGTGTGAATATTTAGATTTAGATTTACAGTAAAATAAAATGTATTATCGTTGCGATGAAATTTATAACAGTTTATTTTTTTTTAGTTTATAAAACGATTCATTCCTCAACTTAAAGATTTATATACAATTTATAAACATACAGAAAAAAAGAAAGGAAGGAAGGGAAGATAGAGTAGATTTGCAAAGGTTATGTAGAACCTATATTTAGTTTCAAGGAAAATAAAATAAAAATTTAATCTTGATAAAGATTTTAAATACCATTTTATATATATATTGGAAAAGTAGTTTTATCTAATAAAACTTATTTAATTAATTTTACAAGGGATTATTTTATTCGGTTTAGCACTGAAAGCTAAGTTTAGTTAAAAACCAAGGTATTAGGAATTAATTGATCGACCAATTCAAATATTAATAAATCATATAAATTGCTTATTCAAGGTCAAAAATCAAGAAACCAAGGCAATATTGGAATGGATTGCAAAACAGAAAGCAAAGGTGAGTTAATCTCACTCAGTTGAATTTAAATTTAAATGGTTAAATTTAAATCATTGATTGAATGATTGCATTGATTGATGTGCTATATATATAGTAGTATATAGAAATATATACATATTGGCATATGTATATATTGGAATTGTTGATATTCCCGCATTATATAGCGGATGAGACCCTATGCGCCGCATAATAGCGGATGATATTTATTTAATCCCATATACCGCGATATTCCACTTTGAAGTGAAATTGGTATTGTGCTAACGTCTGTGGATGCAGGGAAACAGGTTGGAGGGATCCAACTGGATTCCTCAAAATATTTAATTTTGTTTAAATATTCTGTGATATGATTGTTGATATCCTGTGATGATTTATATTGGATAATCTGGTTGGATTGAATTTCCCAGTATAATGAGTTATCAAAAGAAATTGAATTGGATTTTTGGAAAGAAATAAAAGAGTAAAATTCAAGTTAAATAATTCTAGTGAATTCGAATAAATTAAATAAGGAATTGTAAAAGAAATAAAGAAATTTCTTAATTCGAACAAATATGGGGAAAGAGGATTTTGAATTTAACAGGGAAGAAAAAAATCTTTAACTAAAGTGATATTATCTAAAATATAAAAGGATTGATTTTATTGAATTTAAAGATTTAATTTAATTAAAATATTAATTGAAGAAGTTGGGAAATCCGAAATTGGTATTTTAGTTAAAAGGGTTTTAACTCATAATAAATAAATAAATAAAATATGAAAGTTAATGTATTTGAAATAATTGAAGTAAATAGGGAAATTTATTTCAAAGTGAAGAACAATGGAAATCAATTGGAAATTGATTTAAGTGTTTAAAACTTGGATTTTTAAAAGAGAATGAGGTTTTTAAAATTTATAAACTGGGTTTATGAAGTGAAATGAAATATCGGTGGATATTTTAAATATAAATTTAAGGTGGGAATTTATTGAGGAATGTAAATGTGTTTAAAAATAAATGGTGATTTATTTTTAAAAGATATGGAAGAAAGTGTATTCCTTGGATAGCCAAGTACGATTTCAAAGAAAATTCTTAAATATAAGTTAAAAGTTTTCATGTTGTTTAGAAAGGGATGTTTAGAAATTTATTGTTTCTAATATTTAAATTCTAAAGTAAATATTTTCCAAATCTATTATCGTAATAATTATTTAAAGGGTGATTAGTATTTTATTTAAAAAGTGGAAACTTAGTTTTATATTTTATAAAGTAACCTTATTTTAAATATTCACAAAAGTATATATTTTTAATAAAGTATTAAAGTAGTTTTCCAAATTTAAAGGTTAAAGTATATTTAAAATAAAGTGTTTTAAAATTATTTTAAAATTTAAAAGTATTTTGTACTTGGTGATTCAGTGGAAATAATTATTTGGGAAATGTATTCCGTAAGCGGAAACTGTTTGAAATTTGTTTTCAAAAGGAGTTTGAAAATAGAAATATATCTTGGAAAGATATTTGGGCAAATAAATAATGTGGGAAATTATTTATTGTGTGATGGTTGCTTGTGGATGTTAATTGATAGTTAAATAACCGACTATCCATATTGGCCAAATGCGCTGATCGTTTCGAAGAGACCGGGATCGAGTTTCCGTATACCGGGATTCTAGGTCTGGAGACTCGAATACCACTTCGATCCGGTTTGTACGTTTCGTGTAACGATTTCGGAGTCGAAGATGGAGCAGTGAAGTGCAAGGGCTAGTCGCTACTAATCCTGAGGATATTTCCAAAATGGATGTAGTAGGAGTAGTGCCTTCGGTTCCGTTCAAACCCAGGACGGACTTGTATGGACGAATGCTTGCGAAACATCGTCAGCGGACGATGGGCATTCTAAGGGATATGTTCTAAAAAGGTATCGTTTAGCCTCGAGCCTCATCAACCGGGAATGACTGAAAATCAGGGGTTATGCAGCAAGGCTTCGTGGGTAGCACCCACTTGAGAGTAAAGTCATCCCTGTCTAGATGTCCCTTTTATTTCGGCTTAGTGGTGCGGTTGCTGATCCCAACCGTGGGGTGATTTTATTTGGAATTATCCAGTAAGGGATGATTCCGGTCTTGTGTTGCAGGGGAGCGGGCGTACTCCTCGGTACTGTGATCTAGGCCACGTACTGTGACAGGTGGTACCCCAGTGCCTAGTCATTCGTTGGAAATCCATTCTCCCTACGTGCCTTGTACGGTATTTGTTTGTATACCTAGTATGCTGGAATTTAATCATGTAACAATTTCAGCTATTTTAATAAGTATTTGTGAATAGACACTATTATAATATCAGAGGATTTTTATAAAAAGTGTTTTAGCTATCGTAAGGTAAAAACCCGACATGTTTATTTGTGGCGTGGTCTTACGAGATGCTTTTACTTTCAAAAAGGATTTTTGAAACTTTAATAATCAATTGAGTGTGATTTTCTCACGCTGGTATTCCAGACTGACTCGGGTATTGTTTTATATGATGCTCGGGTCAGACCGAGATAAACAGGTTCAGGATATGATGCCGTGGGGCTCAGGAGACGAGCTGGATGACGATACGTACTTCCGTACTTGTTATTATTTTTCCGCTGTGTATTCAGTTGTATGTTATGGATGTTGATGTACTCTGATGATGTATTCTGATGATGTATTATATAAACAGATATAGTTTTTGATTTGTGTAAAGATCTGTTGATATATATTATATTTTATTCCGCTGCGATGGTTAGATTCTGATTTTGTTTTCTATTTTTCTTCTTCTACCTCTTCTTCTTAACTAAAATGGTTCGATTTTCCGGGGCTGGAAAGTCGGGACGTTACAGTGGTATCAGAGCTTAGGTTAGCGATAACCTTGGCTCTGGTGGGAATTTTGAGAGTATTAATAGATATGAGAGCGTATTTGTTAGTGAATATAAAATTTGTTTTATATTGTGTTGATTGGTTTATTGAGTAGTTTATGGATTCTGGTCGATGTGTGGGACGCCACAACATTGATAGGGATCTCTAAACACTTGAATAGAACAATTCGACACAGTATTGTTTTAAAGTAGGGTAAATGAAATAATTTACCCAAATTATTTTTGTATAAAAAAAAAAAAGAAACGTTTTGTAAACTATTCTAGTTAATATATATGATTGTTTGGATGTTAGAAGTGATAATATGGAATTATTATCATTAATATATGGAAACTTAACTAGAAATTGAAATTTATAACCAAAGCAAAGAATAAAATTTTATAATATAATAAAATTTGAGATATAGATTACAAATGTAATTTATAAAATTGAAATAAACTTCATATACAAATGAGATTTGTACTTTAAAATAGAATTCCAGAGAAATGTGGAAAATAAATCGGAATGGATTTTAAGTTTGGAATTTTGGGAAAGATTTGAAATTTCTTGAGATTTGGAAATAGTTTTCAAAGAGTTTGAGGAAATAATAAGTGGTATTATTTCAGGAATATTTTGAGTTGAGTTTGGAATCTGGAAAGATTTGAAATTTAAAAATATTTGAAATGGTTTAAAGAGATAAAAGCATTTAATTCTCTTCCGGTCGCTGGAAAATAATTTCGGTGATGACTGCAGCATCACCGATGTTCATTTTCGAGTTTCCAAAGAGAAATTGCTACCAAACCGTGTTAAATTGGGATTGTTTGCAAAACTGGATTTGGTTTTGAAATTCAAAGAGATAGCTGAATATACAAAAAGGAGTTTGGATGTGATTGATTTCAAAGGTGATTTTGAAATTCTGGGAATTGTTTAAACTCTGGAATCTTAGTTAAAATGTTTATAGAATAATAGAATAATACACTCGGCTAAATAAAGTGTATAATTCCGAGTTAAAAAGTAAAATGTGAATGGGATTGATTTAAAATAGATGAATGGGAATGTGTTTAATTATAAATGAATGAAAGTATGAAAATGTAAGTATGTGGCTTATAAGAAATTGGAAAGTGAAACAAAAACCAAAATAAGATTTGTTTAGTATATGGGAAAATCCAAACTTGAGAAATAAAATAAAATTGAAATGGTTGCAAATGAATTAAAATGACATTGTTATTGATAAAACAAATTCAATAATAGATTGTGAATTAAAATAGAATTTGAATGTAATGGAAAGAGAATATGTTTAATTGAATGGAATAAAATTCTACTCAAACAAATAAATGAAAAATCCAAACTTGGGATTTGATTAAAAGAAAATGAAATCAAGGATTTGAATGGAAGTTGTTGAATAAAATAAACTTAAGTTATTGGGTGGAATTGTTTGAAGGAAATAAATAACTTAAGTAAGTTGTGTGACGGTTATTTGGTATATTGGATGCTGAGTTTAATAAAATGGTTTGGAATCAAACTCTTTGGATATGGGAGAAATACAATGAAAGTTGTGAATAAATTTAAAATGGAATAGGTTAAATGTAAATTTAGTTGGATTTAACCTAAATGGTTCTAAAGCAGAAGTAATCATTTATTCACATTGATATTGTCGAATTGTATTAGAAAATGGATCGTTTGAGGTAAAACGAGGTTAAATAAAATTCTATGAATTGATAAAAAGAAAATAAAATTGATTTTGGAATCAATTGTAGTAAATGTGGGTTAATATAAGCAATATAATTGATTTTTAAATCAATCGTAATAAATACGTATTCATTTGGATTAAAAATGAATAGAATGTAAGTAATGTAGTGTAAACCATTTAAATGGAAGCATTTAATTTGTGTTGGGCCTAATAAATTCACTTATGGAAGTGTTTAGTGAATATTGCTTATGTTGTATGTGTTAGCTAATGAAATTAATTGAAATGATAACAAACTTTGGATATTTGTCACTAACCTGTTTAAATGGAGTTAGAAAATTTTTGAAAATTTTCATTAACGATAAATAATCTAAATTTGCTAAGCAAATGGAATTGGAACCGAATAATTGAATCTAGTTTAAATATGATTGTAAAGTAAGTGAAATCAAAGGAACTAAAGAAAGTAAAGTTCGTAAATAAACTGTTATTTGAGGTTTAGATTAAATAGTAAGTGAAATTAATCCATATTCAAAATGGAAGCCAATTTGAGTTTAAATGAAATTGTAAGGGCTAAGTAAATAGTAATTAAAATGAACTTCAATGGAAAAGTGAAAATAAATATAAACTTCAAAAATGAAGTAAAACAAATCCAAGAAGTATATAAAATGTTTATATTGGACTTAAGAAATGAATGGTGAATTCTTAAGTAAATTTGGTATGGAGGAAAATTATTCTAGGTGAATAATTGAATGACGATTAAAATTTGAAGATTTGAATGGGATAAGTGTGATAAGTGAATAACAATCAAATGAATATGAATAAAAAGGAAATTGATATAATTGATAATCAATTGGAATTTATACGTAGGATGTACGTATATTATTTTATTCGCATAACGATTTGATCCAGAATTCGAGCACAGAATTTAAGATAGTTATATCGATCCGAGTTAGGATTTTTCGCTCGATTTTCAACGGCGAACCTGGATATGGATTGTTGATTGATTCTGGATATTCTCTATCATAGTTTGTGGCTATGCAAGGAGAATGACGGTTTCTGATCAAGAAACCAGATCTGAGTCCGCACTAGGAAGTCGAGTGGACGATACTAGTTCAGAAGTGAAATTGTGTGATCGATTGAGCGATCGAATGTGATATTGCGTACGGATGATATATGTGCATCGTACGGGCTTAAGTAAAACAAATATTGAAAATTTGTAAAGAAAAGTATAAAATAACTTTGGAATTGTGATTGAATATTATTGCTTAGTAGGATATACAGGTGTATAAAAGCAATGGATAAATTGGGATTTTTGATTTTAGAAGATAAAATTTAATGGCCCGACAAAAGGTATGTATTTGAATTTCTATATGAAATTTGATTGGGTTTTGGATCCAGCCACTTGGCTTTTTGTTTTCTTTTTGAGATTGGGAGGCCGTAGAGCCATTTTGTAGTAGTACCGAGCTAGCCGCGCAAAGGAGACGCTGGCGAAATTTTTCAAAAATTTAGGAAGTTAGAAAAAATTTTGGAAAATTTTTGATAATTCAAAATTTGAATTCAAATTTAAATTTGAATGGATAAGTAGGTGATATGGGTTGGACTTATGAATAAGTTTGGGAAGTTAAAAGATGATTAGTGTATCATTAATAAAAGAAGACTTTGGAAAGTTGTTAAAACTGTTTGGATTTGAGGAATAGTTAACGGGTATTGAATCATTCTTCCTAACTAGTAATTTCGGGGACGAAATTCTTTTAAGGGGGGAAGAATGTGACGACCCGGAATTTTTGTATATTTGAAATTGGAATATTTAATTAATTTTAAATATTCAGAGATAAATTATCAACTTAATTTTCTAATATCGTTGTTGATTGGGTGATTTAATTATTAAATTAAATTTATTTGAAGTTGGATAAAATAGTAAATCTGGCATTCTAAGCTACTTAAAAATATTTAGAAAGCTCGTAAAATTCATATTAAAAATACTGGCGGTAATAGAACTTTTAAAATTTGATTTAAAGGTGTTTTGTTCAGTTTTAAAAATATATCGTTTAAATTGAATTTGAAAATAGCCTTCCGAGGCACAGTCTCGGAATTTGACGAAACCAATTCTATTGGATCCGTAATAGTTAGTTATTATCGGATTTCAATCCTCATAGCAATCGGAGTTGTCGTTTGACCCTGGCAGCTCAAAACGCTTCGAATTTGTTTGAATCGATTTAATTCGAAATTGATCGTTTTCTTCAATAACTCGCGTATACGATCAAATTAACCTCCGAAACGCGTTCCATCATGTTCGGAATGCGGGTAAAACCCTGTAAACGTCTGTCGGAATGTCTGGTTTGGGGTTCGGGATTTCGCGTTATGCAACGAGACGGTTTGAAGTGTTATAATATAATTTTAAATTTATAGTACAATAGTCAGAGATATTTTTCCCAACGCGTACTCGTGAAGCTTCCGCGCACGTCTTTAAAGTAAGAATAATGGTCG
This sequence comes from Allium fistulosum, assembly GCA_030737815.1. NCBI lineage: Eukaryota > Viridiplantae > Streptophyta > Magnoliopsida > Asparagales > Amaryllidaceae > Allium > Allium fistulosum. The sequence goes on along the minus strand of CM060903.1, from coordinate 1,281,063,456 downwards.
AGAAAATTAATAGAACGAAATGGTTTCGTTCAAAATTAAAATCAAAACAATGGCCGAAGAAAAACCCTTTCGTTCAAAAATCATTTAATGGAAACTTCCCAGTCTTTCTCCTCCGTCTTCCTTTCGAATTTACTTTGCACCTTCCCTTTTCCCTTTCTCTCAGTTCGAACGAAACCGTTCGTTTATAAAAAAAAATATGGGGGCAAACCAATTCGACAGCCTATTCTCGAGCACGAGCTCGATGAAGTCGAGGGGAAAATGGGGGGAGGCAGGTCGAGACACCTTGTGGAGCCGCTTCAGGCTAGTGGATCGACATCGCGATTTGAATCTAAAAGCAGGGCGGAGTTCGATCAAGGGTGATTCGACGACGAGGCTGGTTGAGGATGGAGACGATGTCGCGGGCTCGTCTGGTGGCCGCGAGTTCGACCAATGGCGAGCTCGAATTCGAAGTTGAGGGGAGGGTTTGCGTGTGGAGTTCGAGGGTGGGCTCGCGTTTTCATTTCGTGCTCGGTTCTGATAGGTGCAGTGGAGGCCCTAGTCGTTTCGACGAGATGATTTCTTTAAGGTATTATAGTTTTATTTTCTATTTATTTATTTTAAACTAAACCAGTTTATATCTATGTGTGAATATTTAGATTTAGATTTACAGTAAAATAAAATGTATTATCGTTGCGATGAAATTTATAACAGTTTATTTTTTTTTAGTTTATAAAACGATTCATTCCTCAACTTAAAGATTTATATACAATTTATAAACATACAGAAAAAAAGAAAGGAAGGAAGGGAAGATAGAGTAGATTTGCAAAGGTTATGTAGAACCTATATTTAGTTTCAAGGAAAATAAAATAAAAATTTAATCTTGATAAAGATTTTAAATACCATTTTATATATATATTGGAAAAGTAGTTTTATCTAATAAAACTTATTTAATTAATTTTACAAGGGATTATTTTATTCGGTTTAGCACTGAAAGCTAAGTTTAGTTAAAAACCAAGGTATTAGGAATTAATTGATCGACCAATTCAAATATTAATAAATCATATAAATTGCTTATTCAAGGTCAAAAATCAAGAAACCAAGGCAATATTGGAATGGATTGCAAAACAGAAAGCAAAGGTGAGTTAATCTCACTCAGTTGAATTTAAATTTAAATGGTTAAATTTAAATCATTGATTGAATGATTGCATTGATTGATGTGCTATATATATAGTAGTATATAGAAATATATACATATTGGCATATGTATATATTGGAATTGTTGATATTCCCGCATTATATAGCGGATGAGACCCTATGCGCCGCATAATAGCGGATGATATTTATTTAATCCCATATACCGCGATATTCCACTTTGAAGTGAAATTGGTATTGTGCTAACGTCTGTGGATGCAGGGAAACAGGTTGGAGGGATCCAACTGGATTCCTCAAAATATTTAATTTTGTTTAAATATTCTGTGATATGATTGTTGATATCCTGTGATGATTTATATTGGATAATCTGGTTGGATTGAATTTCCCAGTATAATGAGTTATCAAAAGAAATTGAATTGGATTTTTGGAAAGAAATAAAAGAGTAAAATTCAAGTTAAATAATTCTAGTGAATTCGAATAAATTAAATAAGGAATTGTAAAAGAAATAAAGAAATTTCTTAATTCGAACAAATATGGGGAAAGAGGATTTTGAATTTAACAGGGAAGAAAAAAATCTTTAACTAAAGTGATATTATCTAAAATATAAAAGGATTGATTTTATTGAATTTAAAGATTTAATTTAATTAAAATATTAATTGAAGAAGTTGGGAAATCCGAAATTGGTATTTTAGTTAAAAGGGTTTTAACTCATAATAAATAAGTAAATAAAATATGAAAGTTAATGTATTTGAAATAATTGAAGTAAATAGGGAAATTTATTTCAAAGTGAAGAACAATGGAAATCAATTGGAAATTGATTTAAGTGTTTAAAACTTGGATTTTTAAAAGAGAATGAGGTTTTTAAAATTTATAAACTGGGTTTATGAAGTGAAATGAAATATCGGTGGATATTTTAAATATAAATTTAAGGTGGGAATTTATTGAGGAATGTAAATGTGTTTAAAAATAAATGGTGATTTATTTTTAAAAGATATGGAAGAAAGTGTATTCCCTGGATAGCCAAGTACGATTTCAAAGAAAATTCTTAAATATAAGTTAAAAGTTTTCATGTTGTTTAGAAAGGGATGTTTAGAAATTTATTGTTTCTAATATTTAAATTCTAAAGTAAATATTTTCCAAATCTATTATCGTAATAATTATTTAAAGGGTGATTAGTATTTTATTTAAAAAGTGGAAACTTAGTTTTATATTTTATAAAGTAACCTTATTTTAAATATTCACAAAAGTATATATTTTTAATAAAGTATTAAAGTAGTTTTCCAAATTTAAAGGTTAAAGTATATTTAAAATAAAGTGTTTTAAAATTATTTTAAAATTTAAAAGTATTTTGTACTTGGTGATTCAGTGGAAATAATTATTTGGGAAATGTATTCCGTAAGCGGAAACTGTTTGAAATTTGTTTTCAAAAGGAGTTTGAAAATAGAAATATATCTTGGAAAGATATTTGGGCAAATAAATAATGTGGGAAATTATTTATTGTGTGATGGTTGCTTGTGGATGTTAATTGATAGTTAAATAACCGACTATCCATATTGGCCAAATGCGCTGATCGTTTCGAAGAGACCGGGATCGAGTTTCCGTATACCGAGATTCTAGGTCTGGAGACTCGAATACCACTTCGATCCGGTTTGTACGTTTCGTGTAACGATTTCGGAGTCGAAGATGGAGCAGTGAAGTGCAAGGACTAGTCGCTACTAATCCTGAGGATATTTCCAAAATGGATGTAGTAGGAGTAGTGCCTTCGGTTCCGTTCAAACCCAGGACGGACTTGTATGGACGAATGCTTGCGAAACATCGTCAGCGGACGATGGGCATTCTAAGGGATATGTTCTGAAAAGGTATCGTTTAGCCTCGAGCCTCATCAACCGGGAATGACTGAAAATCAGGGGTTATGCAGCAAGGCTTCGTGGGTAGCACCCACTTGAGAGTAAAGTCATCCCTGTCTAGATGTCCCTTTTATTTCGGCTTAGTGGTGCGGTTGCTGATCCCAACCGTGGGGTGATTTTATTTGGAATTATCCAGTAAGGGATGATTCCGGTCTTGTGTTGCAGGGGAGCGGGCGTACTCCTCGGTACTGTGATCTAGGCCACGTACTGTAACAGGTGGTACCCCAGTGCCTAGTCATTCGTTGGAAATCCATTCTCCCTACGTGCCTTGTACGGTATTTGTTTGTATACCTAGTATGCTGGAATTTAATCATGTAACAATTTCAGCTATTTTAATAAGTATTTGTGAATAGACACTATTATAATATCAGAGGATTTTTATAAAAAGTGTTTTAGCTATCGTAAGGTAAAAACCCGACATGTTTATTTGTGGCGTGGTCTTACGAGATGCTTTTACTTTCAAAAAGGATTTTTGAAACTTTAATAATCAATTGAGTGTGATTTTCTCACGCTGGTATTCCAGACTGACTCGGGTATTGTTTTATATGATGCTCGGGTCAGACCGAGATAAACAGGTTCAGGATATGATGCCGTGGGGCTCAGGAGACGAGCTGGATGACGATACGTACTTCCGTACTTGTTATTATTTTTCCGCTGTGTATTCAGTTGTATGTTATGGATGTTGATGTACTCTGATGATGTATTCTGATGATGTATTATATAAACAGATATAGTTTTTGATTTGTGTAAAGATCTGTTGATATATATTATATTTTATTCCGCTGCGATGGTTAGATTCTGATTTTGTTTTCTATTTTTCTTCTTCTACCTCTTCTTCTTAACTAAAATGGTTCGATTTTCCGGGGCTGGAAAGTCGGGACGTTACAACTGACTAGTTGTAACATCCCCTATCTAGAGGCCAAAAGCTAAGCACTACAGATGCTGCAGTCATCTATAGTATTAACTTCTTATGACCAAATATGGTAATGTTAATGGTATCCATAATATTAGAATCGCATAAATATGAAACAAAATCACAAATTTCAAAAAGAACAACATTTTTTATTACATTTCCATAACATGTTCCATATTCAAATTACATAATCCCATCGCTTTTCTAGGTTCAGATAAAATATAGTTATTACATAAATATGCCAAGAGCGACATATGATGATGCCCCCTTGGTTGACCAGAGTACTACACACACACACACAACACAACACAACACAACGGAATCAATTCCAAATAAAACAGCAACTCCTAATTAGCTAACTATCAGCCTCCTTATCGTTACCGGAAGCTTTATTCGCTAATCTACTAAATCCTATAAACTTCAACCCTCAGCTTACTCAAATCAATTTTGAGCACTTGAGAGTTTAAGGGGAAAACACAAACTTCAAGTCAGGCATAAAGCCTGGTGTGAATAATACTATACATCTTGGTTATTTGATATTAAGTGAAACCACGCCGCTGAGCGAAACGGGTTTCCCTTTACTAATATCCTTTTAAAACATATCTTTTGCAAATTATAATCCTGCAACCAAATCTGGTTAAACATGTAAAGCAATATCATCTATATGTACATATCAGTTATCAAATGGACTATCTATCCATACACTGTAGTTTTGTTTGGCTAACTACTAACCCTTGGTTGACTCGGGCCAACCAGAAAAACATTAAAACTAACATCTGTTAGATACTCCTCTGTTAGACGGCCTGTCTTTACTTACTACTCCATGTCTAACTAATCCTAATGGTTTTGCGGGCTTACCAATAACTTATCTTTCCTTTTTAAATTCCTTCCTGTGTGTAACATATTTTTAGTCTTACTTGTGATAAAACCCTACACATTGGAATTTTGGACCTACCTTAGCAAGAGGCTACTAGCTAAGTATACGGAGCGACCCCATACCAGTCCCATCTAATATTCTAATATCCGAGCCATTTTACTCAGGGTTATCTACCCATAAAATTTTCTAGAAAACCCTTTCTTCCAAATTGATTTAAACCTTTAAATCAAACTGAAACAAGGAAAATATATACTATATGCTTTACTAAAAATCACTTTGCCATGTTATATATACTTTACTCAAATCTTTGTTGATGAAAACATTTAAGGATTAGAAAGTACCCCTTTCGAATCCATCAAAAGTACCCCTTTCGAAACCCAGTAAAATCTTAGGCCGAAGGCCAAAACATACCTTTCAAAATCATACCTTTTGAAACCTTTCATATTTAACCTTTCAAAAGCATTGAAAAACATCTCTTTCGAAAGCTTTATAACCTTAGACATCCTATCTTTAAAACACTTAAACATTGCCTTTCGAAACCATTGGAAAACCTTTCCTTTTAGACCTTTCGAAACCATTGGCGAACCACCCCTTAGAAACCTTTCGAAAGCATCAAAACCTTAGTAAACAACAAACCTTTGAAAGCACTTGGGTTCAATTTAAAACATGTGGAAATACCTTTCGAAACCATTTAAACTATCTCTTTCGAAGACATTTTGGTTCTACCTTTTATATAGCAAAAAGGGCCATTAAAACATTTAAGTCGAAAGCATCCCTTTCGAAAACATCCTAAGTAAAGAAGTATTGGTGTCAAAACCAACCTTTCGAAAGCATTAGAGAAGCGGCTTGGTTTTAAAAACAAGGTCACCCTTTCGAAAACCAATCTGGGTCAAAAGGTAAAAAGCGTTAGTCAGGGCTTTAGAACCATTCGAAAGCATTCATTTTAAAACAAAAGGCGTAACTCATTCGAAACCTTTTTTTTAAAACATTGGACTCAGCCGAAAGCCAAACAAATCGAAAGAACTTCCTTCGAAAGCAAAAGCAGGCGCATTTTCAATTTAAAACAAAGCATGCTTCGGTCCCCTCGAAACCTTTGGTTTCGACCCAGTACCTTTCCGCCTATATCCAATTCACTACGTACCAGGTATCTGGTACCATGTACATTGGTTTCGATGGAGTCGAAGGCGGAGGTACGGAGTGGGAAGCCTAGTGCCGAAAATATTGAAACAAGAAATAGCATGTTGATTTGACGTTTTAAAATAGTCCTTTGTACCTAACGTACCTTGTTTGTCAAATTATGATTAGTTGCAAATTTTCTTTTCTAAAAGTACTACCAATTTTCAGAAATACAATTTGAATTTTTTACAAAATACCCCTTCTTCTTTTTCTAAATATATAAAGCATTTAAGTCCCATACCTTGAATAATTTTATATATCCATTAAAACACTTAGGAAAATTCAACAAAAATTCCTGTAAATGATTTTTAATATGTTTTCCAACATATATTAATTTCAGACCCTAAGCCGATATAATTAGGTCGTAATTAATTTTTAGCCCAAAATAGCATTTTCTTCACTAGAAATTCATATAAAATCCACTTTATTTAGAAAATTATGAAAATTGAAAATCATTTCTAAGTTTCTAATTTAAATTTAAATTCACAAGGCAATTGGATGTCATATTTTAGGGTTTTCATATCAAAACATATCACCGAAATCAATTTGAATTAGCATAAATCATCAACAACATATAGATATACATTTTATCATCCAAAACACAGAAAACATTTGCAAATAATTCGGATTTCATACTAATGACGAAAATCATTTAAAAAGTTCAGATGTAGTCATTATTCACCTTAGCTTTTTGATCAAAGATGTGAGTTTTGTTCTTGATTAAGTGATTTGATTCTCTCTCTTGAAATTCTAGCTTTTATCTTCTCTTTAGCTTGCTAATGGTGGCCGGCTTTAGCTTGTATTTTGGATTTGTGAATAATGAAGTGAACATGAGTGTTGAGGGGTTAAGGATTTAGGTATAAGGATGTGCCTTATTCCTATTTTTCCCTTGTATATTTCCTAACCTTTTATTCTCTTTTTATTCTTTAGTTCACTTGTTTAACATGGCATGGCTACCCCTTATTTAATCAGAAATTTCAATCCATTAATCATCTTACATTATTTTATTTTATTTAACTAATTAAATATCCTAAATAATGTTACTAAAAATATAAGGTGTTACAGACTCGCCTCCTTAAAGAATTTCATCCTCGAAATTACGATAAGATACACATCAAAATAATCAAAGGTAAAACATAGCATCAAAAAAATCAGGATAAGCATCTCTCATCATGTTCTCAGTCTCCCAAGTACAGTCTTTCTTGTCCTCACTCCACTGGGCTTTAACTAATCCGACTGTCTTGTTCCTCAACTTCTTCTCATCTCTCGCGACTATACAAACAAGCTTCCTAACTATAGTCAAGTCTAGTTCCATTACTAAATCCTCTAACACTTTCGATGCTATAGTAGCGTCTGGATCCCTTACACACTTTATAAGATGAGATACATGAAAACATCATGGACTCCTGCCAAACTGCTCGGTAACTCAACTCTATACGCGAGTTTCCAAATCCTCTCTATAGCGATCCTGACTTGGCCTTCGAAAATCGGCACCCGTACTTCACTTGTACTCGAAATGCCGTAGATTCAAACGCCAAATCTGGCTCACCGGAGCTTATAACACCGTTAAGTTTAACAACACAGCAGAAGAAAGAAATAAATGATATCATATACAACTCCAATGAATACAATATCCAGAATGATATACAACACCGATATCAATATGATATAAGAATATCAGAGATAAATAATGATACAGCGGAAATAACAGAACTAATAACTCCAAATGATCTGAAAAAGAACATGAGTCCACTAACTCCAATATCAAGCTCGAACCATCATCACGTTGCACCAAGAGAAGCAACGTCAGTCCTGATCTCCAAAAACTGAACTAGCTCCAACTAGTCTACTAAACCTGACTATCTAAAAAACCCAACTCTAGACTGCCCGTGTGGAAAATTGTGGGCACCCAGAGTTTAGGAAGGGAACAATAAACTCCAGGTCAGTCAAGGGACTTGTGTGAGTAACAAAAACAATTTATCTTTAAAACAAACAACAAAAGAATTTTTAAACATTGAAATATGCAATGCTTTTTGGAAAATGAAACTACCATAAGGCCTCCCGCCACACACACAATGCAAACGCAGAATTGGAGGAGATTTCTCCTTATGATAGTCAAACATGCTTGATACACAAAATCTTTTAAATATTATTATTAGTGCATAGTGAGGAAAACATTTCGAAAGTATAATATTAATCTTAGCCAGCATAGGTACCATTATACTATGCCTACTATAGCTACCATTTTAAATGGCAGGTTCTACATCTAAAACCGTACAAGGCTCGTATTGTTTCTTTGGATTTTCCATCAAATGGTCAGGCTAAGGAACTTCCTATGCCACATGGAAACGCCTCTGGAGGGACGCCCCGAGAACCACCTGGCTCTCTGCCAACACAAGGCCGGTTACCCCCTTCCCGGGTAGTAAACCTGAGATATGCCACCCTCGATCGTTTGCGACCTTTATCCGAGGCGCCCCGATCACATAGCAACAATCACACAGTAAATGAGATTGGAGAAACCACACAAGTAAATATCTGGGCTCCATACCATGATATCACCTTTTTCCAGAAGGAATGGACATACCCTAGGGGAGCTACCCCTGAAACCTTGCCACATCTTTCCTGTTTCGACCATTATCGGTTTGTGAGGTTCGATGAGGTCTCGTCCACAAAGCTACGCTTTTTCACAAAGCCATGCTTTGATCAACAAATGATCACCAACACACAGCAACACTTAGCATGCCACAGTACCAAATTGGGAATATATCACTGATAACCTTTAACTACATAACCTCTGAGCTCGTACGTCTCAGAGAAGGGTGTTAAGCTAAGAGAATAAATCTCCGCCACCAAACAGAAATGTATTTGAAAGAAATCAGCTTTATATCTCAAAGTTTAGTGTCAGACATACAACCATACAAGTCTGTTCCGGGTTCGAACAGAACCGAAGACATACAACCATACAAGTCATTAAGTGATGATACTTAATAATTCCACAATTGATTATTATTGAATCAATTAATCTAAATTTATTGTTAAAATTAATCACATTGATTAATTATTCAAAAATCTTAGTTAATGACCTTCATTAACAATTAAAATTTCTTTAATTACTTTTCTAAAGAAATTTACTTATATTAATCATTATTGATTACAATTTGATTAACCATTAGTAACTCATTAATTAATTCCTAGTTAGTTAGTTAATTAAGTGTTAATTGTAACTTAATGAATTCTTTAAGTACAATTTATTAATTTCTAAGCATTAGTTATCCACTCTAATCTATGATTCTTAATTACACATTAATTTGTTCCTTAATTAATTAACTCAAACTTTAATTAATAAATTTGAACCTTAATTACTTATTTGATTAATCAAGATATCCAAATTTAATTACAAGAAGTAATTAATCCTTAATTACTTTCATTAAATAATTTCATTTAAACCATTTATAATTGATTATTTAAATTACTTAATCCTTAGTTAATTATCTTCATTAACTAATAACATTTCTCTAATTATAAATAAATCTAAATCATTAATTTATAAATTAAATAAATTATTACTTAATTGTCTTATTAATTAAATCACTTAATTACTTTAATTATCTCTAAGGTAATCCATTTCATTATTAATGACTTCATTAATATTAAACATTACACTTCTGAATTTAAATTCAAATAAAATCTGAAACTGTCAGGTTTTTTTACAAAAGCCTGAAACAACATCTGACTCGAATCGAACAAAATTTGCTTCGAGTCATTTCCCTCTTTACTTCGAGCACACCTTCGAGTCAACCCACATGAGAGCAACTGGAAACACTTTAGACTTTCAAAAATTTCCAGACCACCAGGCTCGTGCATGGTGCATGTGCACAACGCCGTTGATCATCTCCAGGCGTTGCTGCCTCGACTAGCATGTCGAATATCATCCCTAATCCAATTCTCGACCACCTAAACTTCTCCATCATCTCGAATTCGAAATCGCGTTCGAGCTAGAAACCTGGAAAATGAACTGGAAAGCACGCTCAGACCTGGCAACGCCTCGTCCGCGCAACCTCGACCACCGGAGATGCCTAAACTTCATCCACTCCACGACAACACGCTACACTTCCACTCCCTTAAATCTCGTGAAACTCGATCACGTATTGGGGACGAACACGCCTCGTTATAGACACATCCAGAAACTCGAAACAAAGCCCTAAATCGATCTCGTACCCTTAATTCACGCAATAGAAAAATTATTCCATAATTTTCTCGAGATCACAGATGTATATATTAGCTTCAAGCCAAGTTTCAACATTTATAATTGGATCGATCACCAGAAATTTGTAAAAGTGCATTTTTTGTTCAAATACAAACTGCTCTTTAATCCTAGCTCTAAAAATTATGATTTAAGCTTTAAAATTCACGATTAAACATACGAATTCAGATTTTATATTTGAAATCATAAATTACTAAGTTTGAAATTTGGCTAATTTAAAGTTGGTTCAGATACTCGATTCCCAGAATCATTCATAAGATGTTTAAACTTAAATTGATTTTTAAAACTTAGTTGATGATCAAACAAACAGTTTTTGTTTTGATCATTAAGTTCAAACAATGAGTGGATTGTGTAGAAAAGATTTTGAAATTGAAGTCTTTGGTTATAAGCTGAGACAAAGAACTCATGAAAATAACAGCCTGCCACCAATACCTCAATCATTTAAATATTCACAAAGGATTCATATATATATATAGGTGTATATATCCTCATTCACAGACATATGCAACAAATTATACTTTTAAGTTTAATAAAAACAAAAGTTACTCACCTTGTTTTAAGAAAAGAACATAGTTCTTCCACCTTGAAACAAGCTTTGAAGTCTACGGATCCCTGGTTTGCTTTGAGTCGTATGTTTTTGTTGGAGTTTTGTTTTAGTTTTAGATGTTATTACTTCGGTTTTGAAGATGGACAAAAAATGAGATGAAGAGTTTGATATATAGGAAATGAAGTTACAGGGGATATTATTTGGTACAGGGTAATTATATTAGGTTTTGTACTAGAAATGGTTTGTTAATGTTTTGATCAGAGATTTTTCTAAGGTTTGGTAGGCTGATATGCTTGCTATGGTGGCTGATGAGAAATATTGTGATGGCTTCATTAACTGTCGTGTACAATTACACTTATCTTTATTTGATTTTTTTGTATATAAATATTTATAGTAGTATCTTCTTTAGCAAGCCATTCATACTTGAATGTATTTTGTTTACACACTTTGTTTGTTCATGAATAGTTATATTTGTTTATCTTTCTTGATAACATAAATGAATTTCTATTTTAACATGTTGCTATATTCTAACTAATTTGTATTTTTGCTTTTATTTATTTCTATTTTTATTTTCTTTTCCTTAGTCTTATTATTTTATAATATAGATAATTTCTATTTTAAATATGTTATTAAAATTTTATTTAAGTGTATTACTTGATATTTTTATAATTTATCTTATATTTATTTTATAAATCCAAATCATTATTAACCATCAATTCTAAGTTTAAATCATTTATTTATTTCCTTGTGTCCAAAGTCTATATTTTTATATTTATTTCTAACCCATTTATTTAAGATTTAAATTCAAATTATTTAACACATTTTTATTTGAACTCGGGGAAACTCGCATCAATTTATCAGTTAATTCCACAATCTTTATTCAAAAATTAATTTAAATATCAATTTAAATATATATAAAATCCGGGATCGTTACAACCTTCCCCCCTTAAGAAATTTCGTCCTCGAAATTTGCTAGGGAGACACAAGGATAGATAAAGAATATTTCATCAACTCAAACTGAATATCTATTCTGCATTTGGCTTACCAAATCAGAATATCAATAATAGATACGAGAATGAATCTGTTTTAATTTTTTTCACACGATACTCGGGTTATCAAGATCTATGAAATATGCAGTGGTATTGGTTAGTTCAAAGGGATAACTAACCATTCGTAGAACATATTGGGACCCAAATTGTATAGATATATAGATACAATTTCAAAACTTTCAGTTTAGAAACTAAAGTATACATATCGATCATAGCAACCAAAGCAACCAATACATCCAAACAATAATTTTGGCTTATTTGGAGTTTATGTCCCATACAAATATATCAAATCTTCTTCCTGGATCTACCAGGAACTATCAAAGAATTGAAAAGATGGCGAACAAAAGAGATTGATAGAGAAAAGATTGTTTCCTCATTGTTACAGGGTATTGACCATTTATAGTCGTATTTCCCTATCCCCTATCTCATCCTCTTCTTGCACTCATACTTACTATCAGTGGATAGTAAGAGAATTTACTGAGGCATACGGACAGATATCCGAGGAATACTCATTCTAGGGTGTACTTCACCCTATCTCTAATCAGCTACTTAATGTGTTATACTCCTAAGCTAAAGTTCAACCTTAGCTCTGATACCAAATGTAATGGTCTAGGCTTTTCAACCATCGACAGCGGCCACTCTCGACTGGTAGGCTTTTCAACCATCCCAGCCCCGCCGTGGCATACAATGGTACCTCGCATTTACTTTTACGGCCAGCCCCTCGACTGCAACCAACCCACCCCGGGACATGTAGGGGTAAGAGTCTCCTGCTCGCCACCAAACACAAAGCGAGAACCCCCTATCATGCTGTAATATAGCAAATGCGATCCATATACGACGTATCATTATTCGGAATGGGTTATATGACACAAAGTCCTCTCCCGGCTAAACCGAATAATGAGCGCAATATTTAAAAACATATGGATATTGGGATTTCAATTAAGTCACAACTTATTATCCAAAACTTTCCTTCAAATGGTTTAAACACATTACCATTTTAATCTTTTACACAAAAAGATTCATTTCACAAAGTTCACCCAATTCCACAAAGATCTATTCATATATTTTCAAATCGATTCCCAACCCAATTGGATTAACTCATTAAATCTTTAAAACAAAGATTTAATTGATAGCTTTCAAAACAATTCCAATTCGACCTTATATACAAAAGGTACACCTTTCCAATTTCAAAACAAAATTTAACAATCTTTCACAAAGATTTATTCATAACTTGGAAAAACCATTTTCATTTCAAACTTGAAATTCTTTTGACACAAATTGTAAATTCATTCCTTAAATGAAAGCTTCTATTATTTGAAAACACATAGTTTTCATTTCGGAAAATCTGATTCATTTATACCAGTTAAAATCCTTAGGTTAAATCCAAATTCTCAAAACCATACTTTTAAAATGGTTTAAATTCATATAAACACATTTATAACATCTTTAATCATAATTTCCAAACATGGAATTCAATTCCAAATTTTGAATTCAAATTCAAATTTAATTATTTAAATTGAAAACTTTACCAAGTTATTCAAAATAACTTTTATCTTAAATACTCCTTTTCGAAAGCTTTAACATTTAACCCAAATCCATTTCCAAAATCAATTGAAATTAAAATTTCAATTTCAAAAATATTAAATTTAAATCATCTGTGACTTAACCGATTTCCTCGTGAAATCCATATTTGTGTGTGTATGGTGTAGTCCAGGGGTTTCACACAGTAGTGCAACATCATTCAATCATCACAGATCAAATACAACAATATATTTGATAAGCGGTATAACTATAATGCTTATCTTTTATTCACAGATCACAGATAATAATTTACATTCATCCTAGATAAATAAACTATAGTACAGATCACACACAAATCAGAATATATCACACAGCATCACAGATCAGGGAATATCAACAATTCAATCATTCAGTCAGGTCCAAACATTCACAAGTAAAATTTATTAATCAATTGATTAATTTAATTCAGATGTACTATTTAGGAATGAATCATTAATCTGGGTTAATTATCATAAATTAATTACAAATTATTTGAAATAAATCCTCCTTTCATCATTTATTAGTTAACCTTTAATTATTAACTAATCAATCTTAATTAATGAATCAATTAACTTTTAATTATTTAATAAATCTTAATTAATCACATTCATTAATTAATCCTTTAATTATTAACAAATAATTATACTCAAATTTCGAATTATCATTCAATTTATTGCATCTAGAAATTATCTATTAATTACTTCTGAATAATTAATGCTTTAATTACTATCATTAAGTGACGATACTTAATAATTCCATAATTGATTATTATTGAATCAATCAATCTAAATTTATTGTTAAAATTAATCACATTGATTAATTATTCAAAAATCTTAGTTAATGACCTTCATTAACAATTAAAATTTCTTTAATTACTTTTCTAAAGAAATTTACTTATATTAATCATTATTGATTAAGATTTGATTAACCATTAATAACTCATTACTTAATTCCTAGTTAGTTAATTAATTAAGTGTTAATTGTAACTTAATGAATTCTTAAGTACAATTTATTAATTTCTAAGCATTAATTATCTACTCTAATCTATGATTCTTAATTACACATTTATTTGTTCCTTAATTAATTAACTCAAACTTTAATTAATAAATTTGAACCTTTAATTACTTATTTGATTAATCAAAATATCCAAATTTAATTACAAGAAGTAATTAATCCTTAATTACTTTCATTAAATAATTTCATTTAAAACATTTATAATTGATTATTTAAATTACTTAATCCTTAGTTAATTATCTTCATTAACTAATAACATTTCTCATATTATAAATAAATCTAAATCATTAATTTATAAATTAAATAAATTATTCCTTAATTGTCTTATTAATTAAATCACTTAATTACTTTAATTATCTCTAAGGTAATCCATTTCTTTATTAATGACTTCATTAATATTAAACATTACACTTCTGAATTTAAATTCAAATAAAATCTGAAACCGTCAGATTTTTTTTACAAAAGCCTGAAACAACATCTGACTCGAATCGAACAAAATTTGCTTCGAGTCGTTTCCTTCTTTACTTCGAGCACACCTTCGAGTCAACCCACACGAGAGCAACTGGAAACACTTCAGACTTTCAAAAACTTCCAGACCACCAGGCTCGTGCACGTGCACAATGCCGTTGATCATCTTCAGGCGTCGCTTCCTCGACGACCAAGTCGATGATCATCCCTAATCCAATTCTCGGCCACCTAAACTTCTCCATCATCTCGAATTCGAAATCGCGTTCGAGCTCGAAACCTGGAAAATGAACTGGAAAGCACGCTCAGACCTGGCAACGCCTCGTCCGCGCAACCTCGACCACCGGAGACGCCTAAACTTCATCCACTCCACGACAACACGCTACACTTCCACTCCCTTAAATCTCGTGAAACTCGATCACGTATTGGGGACGAACACGCCTCGTTATAGACACATCCAGAAACTCGAAACAAAGCCCTAAATCGATCTCGTACCCTTAATTCACGCAATAGAAAAATTATTCCATAATTTTCTCGAGATCACAGATGTATATATTAGCTTCAAGCCAAGTTTCAACATTTATAATTGGATCGATTACCAGAAATTTGTAAAAGTGCAATTTTTGTTCAAATACAAACTGCTCTTTAATCCTAGCTCTAAAAATTATGATTTAAGCTTTAAAATTCATGATTAAACATACGAATTCAGATTTTATATTTGAAATCATAAATTACGAAGTTTGAAATTTGGTTAATTTAAAGTTGGTTCAGATATCTCGATTCCCAGGATCATTCATAAGATGTTTAACTTAAATTGATTTTTAAAACTTAGTTGATGATCAAACAAACAGTTTTTGTTTTGATCCCAAGTTCAAACAATGAGTAGATTGTGTAGAAAAGATTTTGAAATTGAAGTCTTTGGTTATAAGCTGAGACAGAGAACTCATGAAAATAACAGCCTGCCACCAATACCTCAATCATTTAAATATTCACAAAGGATTCAGATATTTATATAGGTGTAAATATACTCATTCACAGACATATGCAACAAATTATACTTTTAAGTTTAATAAAAACAAAAGTTACTCACCTTGTTTTAAGAAAAGAACATAGTTCTTCCACCTTGAAACAAGCTTTGAAGTCTACGGATCCCTGGTTTGCTTTGAGTCGTATGTTTTTGTTGGAGTTTTGTTTTAGTTTTAGATGTTATTACTTCGGTTTTGAAGATGGACAAAAAATGAGATGAAGAGTTTGATATATAGGAAATGAAGTTACAGGGGATATTATTTGGTACAGGGTAATTATATTAGGTTTTGTAGTGGAAATGGTTTGTTAATGTTTTGATCAGAGATTTTTCTAAGGTTTGTTAGGCTGATATGCTTGCTATGGTGGCTGATAAGAAATATTGTGATGGCTTCATTAATTGCCGTGTACAGTTACACTTATCTTTGTTTGATTTTTTTGTATATAAATATTTATAGTTGTATCTTCTTTAGCAAGCCATTCATACTTGAATGTATTTTGTTTACACACTTTGTTTGTTCATGAATAGTTATATTTGTTTATCTTGCTTGATAACATAAATGAATTTCTATTTTAACATGTTGCTATATTCTAACTAATTTGTATTTTTGCTTTTATTTATTTCTATTTTTATTTTCTTTTCCTTAGTCTTATTATTTTATAATATAGATAATTTCTATTTTAAATATGTTATTAAATTTTTATTTAAGTGTATTACTTGATATTTTTATAATTTATCTTATACTTTTTTATAAATCCAAATCATTATTAACCATCAATTCTAAGTTTGAATCATTTATTTGTTTCCTTGTGTCCAAAGTCTATATTTTTATATTTATTTCTAACCCATTTATTTAAGATTTAAATTCAAATTATTTAACACATTTTTATTTGAACTCAGGGAAACTCGCATCAATTTATCAGTTAATTCCACAATCTTTATTCAAAAATTAATTTAATTATCAATTTAAATATATATAAAATCCGGGATCGTTACACTCTCGATAATAGGAAATGGCCCAACGAACCTCGGTGCCAACTTTCCTAATTTCCCAAATCGAATCACACCCTTCATCGGCGACACCTTAATGAAAACATGCACTCCAATAGAAAACTCTAAGTCTTTCCATCTTTTATCCACATAACTCTTCTGCCTAGATTGAGCTTCCTTCATTCTAACCCGAATCAACTCAATCTTTTCTGTAGCTTCTCTAACCAAATCTGGACCAAGAACCAACCTATCCCCGGTTACTAACCAACAAACTGGATATTTGCATGGCCTTCCATATAAAGCTTCAAATGGTGCCATCCCTATACTAGCCTGATAACTATTGTTATACGAAAACTCGACTAGATGTAGATGGTCTTCCCATGATTCCCTAAAATCTAGCAAACTAGCTCGTAACAAATCCTCTAAGACTTTGTTAACTCTCTCTGTTTGCCCATCGGTCTATGGATGGTAAGCGGTACTCATCTTGTACTTAGTACCTAAGGTATCCTATAGACTCTTCCAGAACTCGCTCGTGAATGAAGAACCTCTATCGCTGACTATACTACTAGGAATTTCTTGCAGTCTAACTATATTCTTCATAAACAACTTCGCTAACACAGGTGCCGTTTTGGTTGACTTAACTGGAATAAAATGGGCGCTCTTGGTCAACTTGTCCACAATGACCCATATGCTTTCATTTCCTCTATAATACCTTGGCAACTCATCAATGAAATACCTAGAAATAGAATCCCACTTCCTTACTGGAATGTCCAAAGGCTGAAGCAATCCACTTGGCTTCTGATGTTCGGATTTTACCCATTGGCTATTCAAACACTGCTTCACCTATAATTCCACATCCCTCTTCGTACCTTCCCAAAAGAAACTTCTCTTCATGTCCTGATACATCTTAGTTCCTCCGGGATGAATAGTGATCTTCGAACGTTGGCATTCCTCCAAGGCTTTCTTCCTAATATCTCCCACATTCGGAACACACGATCTTCCTTTCTTTCTCAACCACCCATTCCGGTCAAGACTAAAATCCTTTAAGTCATCGCTCTTCATTTCATCTCTCAACTTTCTGATCCATTCAGCTAACACTAGATCCTCTAGTTGTTTAGAAGCAACCTTTTCGATCATAACTGGTCGAACATCCAAACATGATAACAAAGCGGTTTCTATACTTAAACTACTCTTAGTCCTCCACTATACTCTGCAAGTCTCTAACGCTTCCAAATCTTTCCACTCAGCTATCATCGCTAAAACCACTGTAACACCGCATATTTTTATAACTTTATTTAGAATAATTAATTAGGTAAATTAAATAAATAATGAGGAGATTAATAAGTTGATAATTGATTAGCTAAGGGTGGTCGTGCCATGTTAATGTGCAAACTAAAATGAAATAACCTAAACAAAGGTGTTAGGAAGTAACAAGGGCAATATGGGAAATAGTAAAACCTTATACCCTAAACCCTTAGGAGATAGAAACTCACATCGGTTTCATTTTTCTCAAACTAAAAACCCTAAGGTCGGCCACCATTTTCACTCTCAAGAAGAAGACTAAAGCAAGGATTCAAGAGAAGAGAAGTGATCAACTAATTCAACAATCAAATCTCACATCTATAATCTCAAAGCTAGGTTGAATAATCACTACATCCCATTTTCTTTTAGTTTTCGGTTTTAAGATTAGATCCAAAATGTTGTTGCAAGTATATGCCATTTTTTGATAATTAAAGTTGTATATGTGATTATTAATGGATTATATATGTTCATGTTAAATTTTTATGATATGTTTGACATAAAAACCCTATTTATTGACATCCAAATGCCTTGAAAATTTGAATATAGGTCAGAAATGATATTTTAGAGATGGGTTTTAATTTTCATAATTTTCTTAATTATGGTGGATTTTATATTAATTTTCTAGTGAAGGAAATTGTTTATTGGGTTATAAATTATTTTCGGCTAAAATAATAATTATTTGGGTTGAAATTTTCATATGTTAGGCAACATATTAAAATAGATTTTTTGGGATTTTTCCAGATTTGTTCTAAGTGTTTTGATGAATATATAAAATTTATTTAAGGTATGGGACTTAAATGTTTTGTATATTTAATTAAGGAGAAGGGGCGTCTTGTAAAATAAAATGATTATTAATTTCGAAAATGGTGGCCGCACATTTATAAAATGAATTTGTTAACCGATGAAAATTTGACAAACAAAGGCAGGTTAGTCGAAAATTTATCCTTTTTAAGTTAAAAATAAAGAAATCATACTTTTAACAT
The DNA here is from genome assembly GCA_030737815.1 of Allium fistulosum. NCBI lineage: Eukaryota > Viridiplantae > Streptophyta > Magnoliopsida > Asparagales > Amaryllidaceae > Allium > Allium fistulosum. The sequence continues at coordinate 1,281,044,254 of CM060903.1, read as the reverse complement.
GTTTCAGCCTATTATAGCAGAAACCTTTCGGCCCAGACCTTCCGACTAGGTCGAGAGGTTCAAAGCTTTCGGCAAGATCAAACCAATGCATATGGTATCAAGTAACTTGGTATGTAATGAATTGGACAAGGTCGAAAGGTAGATGGCCACAGAGGTTGGGGTATGTTTGTTTTATAAATAAAAAGCTTTCGCATGCTTTGCTCAAATGTTTAAACAAAGGTTTTTATTTAAAACCTTTTGACACAATCGAAAGGTGTCGCCGCTTTGTTTTGCTTTGTTTTGAACCCTTCGGCAAAGACGAAAGGTGTACTTGTTTTAAAACTAGCCGCTTCTCCCAATGTATTCGAAAGGAATCCTTCGACTTGGGTATCTTACCCTTGTTTTATATATTGAAGTATAACCCAAAGCTTTTGAAAGAGTTTTTTTAAAGGATATGTTTAAAACTTTTGAAGCAGAGCTTTCGACTTAGTCGAAAGGTTGCTTCCAATGATTTCTAAAGTTTAAGATTTTTCATTTGTTTTGAATCGAAACCAGTAAACTTTCGAAAGGTTTAAGAAATAATTTAAAAAGGGTTTAGCTAAATGATTTCGAAAGGTTGAAGATCGATTTCGAAAGGTTAAACTCAATGGTTTCAAATGGTTTTAGTTGAATGATTTCGAAAGATTTGATTTAATGGTTTCGAAAGGTTTTGGCTGAATGATTTCGAAAGGTTTGATGACCAACCACGAGAGGTTTAAGTTCAATGATTTTGAAAGATTTAAATGATTGATTGCGAAAGGTTTAAATGAATGATTTCGAAAGGTTATAGTTGAATGGCTTCGAAAGGGTTAATTGAATGGTTTCGAAAGGTTTGAGATGGAAGGTTTTCCAAGGCAATGTTTTAAAGAGATTTTAAAGAAGGATGTCCAAAATTTTGTTGTTTTTGAAAGGTTTGATTTCGAAAGGTTTGATAGATGAATTTGAAATAGATGACTTCAAAAGTGTAGAAAGAGGTTCTTTAAATGGCTAAGTGTTTTCATCAACTAAAGTTTGAGTAAAGAGGATATATAACATGGTGATATGATTTTGAGTAAAGTATACTGATTATATAATATTCCTTGTTTAAATTTGATTTAAAGATTTAAATCGGTTTGGAAATGTTTTCAAGGAAAATTATGGGAGGGGATCCTTAATTGCAAATGACTCAAAAATTTGAATACTAGATGGGACTAGTATGGGGGCGCGCCCTATACATTAGCTATTAGCCCCAGCTAATTGTTGTCCAAAATTCTAATGTGTAGGACTTGGTCACAAGTAGGCTAAAATTATGATTACACGCCGAAGGGAATATATGTTGTATACAGATAGGTTATCGGTGAGCCTGAAAAACCATTAGGATCGGGAAGACCTGGGAGATGATTAAGTCAGGGACAGACCGTCCAGAAGTGAAGTATTTATCAAATAGTTAATAGATAATCAAAAAGAAGAATACCTAACAGTTGTTAGGTCAATTTTGATTATATTATCTAGTAGACCAGAGTCAGCCAAAGGTTAAAAATTATCCAAAAAAAACTTATGTATTTAAACAGATAGTTCACTATTACCAGAGATTTTTGTATGTTTACATAATGTTTACTTTACAGTATTTAATCATTATGGATGTAGGAGCATAGTACATGGTTTTGTAAAAGGTTTTGCAAAGATATGCTTTAAAATGGATGTTAGTGAAGGGAACCCATTCCGCTAAGCGGCGTGGTATCACTTAACATATTTAACCGGGATGTATAGTATTATTCATACCAGGCTTTATATCTAATTCGAAGTTTATGTTTTCCCCTTAAACTCTCAGGTGCTCAAAATTAGTTTGAGTAGATTGAGGGATTAAGATCTTTTCCAGGTTTAGTAGGATGACAAATAAAGCTACCGGAGGCATGCAGGAGGCAAACAGGTAGTTATTTAGGATTTGCAGTTCTTGTTATGTTTTGATGTATTTCTGCTGTGATTATATTAGGTATATTATAACCATATGACTCTGATGAACGAAGGGTTTATCATCATACACCACTCTCGACGTAATTTGTAATAATTAAATTTTATCTATGCTTGAGAACAATTGGGATTATGTGTTATGAATGTGAAAAATTGGTTTTGAAATGTAATGAAGTAAAAGCTGTTTTGAAATCTATGTTTTATTTCATATTCAAGTGCTTTTGATATTATTGATATCATTAACATAGCCGTATTTAGTCGCCAGAAGCTAATACTATAGATGACTACAACATCTGTAGCGCTTAGTTTTGGGCCTCTAAATAGGGGATGTTACAGCTTAGTATCAGAGCATGGTTTATGAAATACTTTAACTAAAAATGATTTTTAAAAACATAATCTTTAGAAATTAGAGTTAAGATCGGGGTATGGGATAACGCTATAGTAACGTACTTGTACTTGCTATATATATAAGTATACGCTATATCTCTAACTCCTATCTTAGTTAGGCTATACATCTGTATCTCGTGAGGTTTGAATACAGATATGGAAGGAAGGAGAGGCAGAGTTAATCTCAGGGGAGACGGCACCACTACCAATGGAAATGCCTGACCAAACATTAGGAGAGGTCCCGGTCAGGCGCAAGCGGAAACTGTTGGTGCAGGAGTTCCCAGATGGACATGGGGGCAATGTATTAGTTCTTTGTAAACATGATGCAAGCTGGAATTGCAGCCGAAGTTGTCAGAGATAATGCTGTCGGAGGTGGGGCTAAGGAAGTTCCGATGGCCAATCAGTATGCTAACCTAAGTAGGGATTACATCAGGTTTGGAGGGAAGCCATTTATTGGTATTGAAGATGCAATCGAGGTGGAAAATTGGCTACTACGTTGTGAGAGAATTTTTGTCGACTTAGGATTGAATGATGCACAAAAGAGGAGATTGGCTTCGAGGAAGCTGCAGGGAGCTGCTCTGTTCTGGTGGAATATTGTCACTGCTGGGGTTGATGAGGAAACCATAACTTGGGAGGAGTTTAGGAGAAGGTTTTCATAATGGTTTATGTCTGTAATGGTGCAGTCGGCGTTGGTGAGGAAGTTCGAAGAATTGGAACAAGGAAATATGTCCGTCTTGGAGTATGCGAGGAAGTTTGAGGAGTTAGCCCGATACGGGTATGCTTTGGTAGACACCGTGGTCAAGAGGAATGAAAAGTTTATAAAGGGCTTAAGGCCAGAGTTGATAAGTGTCACTTTGCCGCATTTGAGAGATCCCAGTGATGTAGTGGTTGAAATGGCATTAAGATAGGAAGAGGCGTTGGCTTGCTTAAAGAAGAATATGAAGGAGGCCCAGATGGGACAGGGCCAGAAAATGAAGTTTTTCCAGAAAAAGAATGCTCAGAAAGGGGAGCACAAAAGAAAGGAAAGGCTGCAGTGGTTTGCTACAAATGCGACAAAAAGGGACACTATGCTAATGAGTGTCGAACTGGTAAAGGAAAAGAAAAGGAGGCCGGTGGAAAGAAGAATGTTAGATGTTTTAATTGTGATCAGATCGGTCATTACAAGATCAAGTGCCCAGAGCGTGCAAGTGAAGGAAAGGGGCAAGTTTATGCTTTGGAGCGCACAACCTCTGTGTAGGACAAGGGGAACGCTGTTTTGGGAGGCTCGCTGCAAATTCACGGTATGTCTGTTAGCATTCTGTTTGATACTGGAGCATCTCATTCTTTTATTTCTCGATGTTTGGTAGATAAGCTTAACCTAAAACCCTCATATCTAGTTACTTCCTTTAGGGTTGCAAATTCGATAGGAGGGTATGCAACGCTTGGGATGAGGTGTGACCATTTAGAGTTTGATTTGCTAGGCCATACTTTTGAGTGCTATTTGCATGTGTTTGACTTTGGGGGATTTGGGATCATCCTTGGGATGGATTGGTTAAGTAAATATGATGCTAGGATATTTTGTCATGATAGGAAAGTATCACTTAGTCACCCGGATTATAGTGATCGGATAGTCTAAACCGTAGAGAACCCTAGTTGTGAAATGTATGCTTTATTATGTAATGTGGAGTTGGAGAATAAGTTGCATCAAGTCTTTGTAGTTAGAGAATTCGCAGATGTGCTTGAGCCTGTAACTGGGTTGCCACTGAAACTAGCTATTGAGTTTCGGATTGATTTATTTCTTGGAGCAGAACCGGTGAGTAGACCGCCAAGTAGAATGACTCCCACCGAGATGAGAGAGATGATGGTGCGGTTGGTTGATCTGGAAGGCTAGAGTTTTATCTGACCAAGTAGTTCGCCATGGAGAGCTGCCGTTGTATTTGCTAAGAAGCCGGATGGGTCCTTAAGGCTGTGTATCGCTTATCGTAAGTTGAATAAGAAGACGATAAAGAACTGATATCCATTGTCGAGAATTGACAATTTGTTCGATCAGTTAAGTGGAGCCAAGGTATTCTCTCAGCTGGACTTGGAAACGGGATTTCATCAGCTTAGAGTGGCGGTGGATAGCATTCCTTTAACGGTGTTTAGGACAAGATATGGATTGTACGAATGGTTAGTTATGTCGTTCAGACTAACCAATGCACCTACATTTTTTGTGGATCCGATGAATAAGATTTTCCGAGAACACTTGGATAGATTTGTCTTGGTCTTCATAGATGACATTTTGGTATACTCTAAGGATGAAAGGTAGCATGAAATACATCTTAGAGTTGTGCTCAAAACATTGAGGGAGCATTAGTTGAAGGCTAAGTTTTCAAAGTGTCATTTTTGGAAGAAGGAAGTGAAGTTCCTTGGTCATGTCGTCTCAGAGAAAGGGTTGTCTGTGGATCCAACTAAGATTGAGGCGGTGAATAATTAAAAGAGACTTGATACGGTGATCTATATTAAAAGCTTTCTTGGATGGGCTGGATATTATCAAAGGTTTATAAAGGACTTTTCATGGATAGCATCGCCGATGACTAAGCTTACGTGAAAATATGTGAAGTTCGTACGGACTGATAAGTGAGGAAGCATTCCAGACCTTGAAACACTTATTGACCCATGCACCGGTGTTAGTGGTTCCGGAGGGGAATCAAGATTTATTAGTCTATACCGATGCATGTGGAACCGGATTGAGAGCTATGTTGATGCAAAGAGGTATCCTACGCATGACTTGGAGTTAGCTGCCATCGTATTTGATTTGAAGGTGTGGAGGCATTATCTTTTGGGAGAGCGGTTTGAGCTTTATACTAATCATAAGTCATTGAAATACATGTTCTCTCAGAAGGAGTTGAATATGAGATAGCAAAGGTGGTTGGAGTTTATCGCTGCTTATGATTTTGGAATTGAGTACACACCCGGAAAAGTAAACAAGGTGGCGGATGCACTTAGCCGGAAACATCAGAATGCAGTATTGGCTATGATTGCTGAGTGGAAAGATTTGGAAGCATCGTCAGCTTGTAGTGTGCAATTTAGATCTGGGAAAGGTTCTAGTACCGGAAGTGTCGTATTGTCTTGTTTATAAGTTAGGTTGGTAATGATTGAGAAGATAGCTTCTAAGCAAGAGGAGGATCCAATTTTGGCTAAACGTCAAAAGGTTGAGGAAAGGAATGGAGAGCAATGACCTAAAGGATTTCAGTCTTGACCAAAATGGGTGGTTAAGAAAAAGAGGAAGGTTTTGTGTTCCGAATGTAGAAAACATGAGGAGGGAAGTTTTGGATGAATTCCATCGTTCGAATTTCACTATCCATCTAGAAGGAACGAAGATGTATTAGGATATGAAGAGAAGTTTCTTTTGGGAAGGTATGAAACGGGACATTGGTTTGTGTGTTAAGCAGTGCTTGAATTGCCAACAGGCAAAGGCTGAACACCAGAAACCAAGCGGATTGCTTCAATCGTTGGAAGTTTCGTTGTGGAAGTGGGATTCTATTTCTATGAATTTTATTGATGGGTTGCCAAGATCTAATAGAGGGAATGAAAGTGTATGGGTCATTGTAGATAGACTGACCAAGAATTCTCATTTCATTTCGGTAAAGTTAACTAAGATGGCACCTAGTTTAGCGAAGTTATTTATGAAGAATGTAGTTAGACTGCACTGGATTCCTAGTAGTATTGTCAGTGATAGAGATTCTTTGTTTACTAGTGAGTTCTTGAAAAGTCTACAGGAAGCATTAGGAATGAAGCTCAACATGAGTACCGCTTACCATCCACAGACCGATGGGCAAATGAAAAGAGTTATAAAAATCTTGAAGGATTTGTTAAGAGCTTGTGTATTGGAGTGATGATGCTAGAGATTGTACTTGGGAGACAGAGAGCAAAATTAGGAATACTTATCCTAACTTGTTGGATGGTATGTTTTATCTTAGATTGTTGTGTCATATACCTTATCGTAATTTCGAGGACAAAATTCCTTAAAGAGGGGAGTCTGTAACACCCCATATTTTTATAACATTATTTAGAATAATTAATTTGGTAAATTAAATAAATAATGTGCAGATTAATAAATTGATAATTGATTAGCTAAGGGTAGGCGTGCCATGTTAATGTGCAAACTAAAATGAAATAACCTAAACAAAGGTGTTAGGAAGTAACAAAAGCAATATGGGAAATAGTAAAACCTTATACCCTAAACCCTTAGGAGATAGAAACTGACGTTCATTTCATTTTTCTTAAACTAAAAACCCTAAGGTCGGCCACCATTTTCACTCTCAAGAAGAAGACTAAAGCAAGGATTCAAGAGAAGGGAAGTAATCAACTAATTCAACAATCAAATCTCTCATCTATAATCCCAAAGATAAGGTGAATAATCACTACATCACATTTTCTTGTAATTTTCGGTTTTAAGATTAGATCCGAAATGTTTTTGCAAGTATATGCCATGTTTTGATGATTAAATTTGTATATGTGATTATTGATGAATTATATATGTTCATGTTAAATTTTTATAATATTTTTGGCATAAAAACCCTATTTAATGACATCCAAATGCCTTAAAAATTTGAATACAGGTCAAAAATGATATTTTAGAGATGGGTTTCAATTTTCATAATTTTCTGAATTATGGTGGATTTTATATTAATTTTCTAGTGAAGGAAATTGTTTATTGGGTTACAAATTATTTTTGGCTAAAATAATAATTGTTTGGGGTTGAAGTTTTCATATGTTAGGAAACATATTAAAATAGATTTTCTAGGATTTTTCTAGATTTTTCCTATGTATTTTGATGAATATATAAAATTATTTAAGGTATGTGACTTAAATGTTTTATATATTTAATTAAGGAGAAGTGGTGTCTTGTAAAATAAAATGATTATTAATTTTAAAATTGGTGGCATCACATTTCTGAAAAGAATTTGTTAACCAATGAAAATTTGACAAACAAAGGCAGGTTAGTCAATAATTTATCCTTTTTAAGTTAAAAACAACGAAATCATACTTTTAGCATGTTTCAGCCTATTATAGCAGAAACCTTCCAGCCCGGACCTTCCGACCAGGTCGAGAGGTTCAAAGCTTTCGGCAAGATCAAATAATGCATATGGTATCAAGTAACTTGGTACGTAATGAATTGGACAAGGTCGAAAGGTTCTTAGTCGAAAGGTAGATGGCCATAGAGGTTGGGGTATGTTTTTTTATAAATCAAAAGCTTTCGCCTGCTTTGCTCAAATGTTTAAACAAAGGTTTTTATTTAAAACCTTTCGACACAATCGAAAGGTGCCGCCGCTTTGTTTTGTTTTCAACCCTTCGGCAAAGACGAAAGGTGTACTTGTTTTAAAACTAGCCGCTTCTCCCAATGCGTTAGAAAGGAATGCTTCGACTTAGGTATCTTACCCTAGTTATATAAATTGAAGTATAACCCAAAGCTTTTGAAAGAGATGTTTTAAAGGATATGTTTAAAGCTTTTGAAGCGGAGCTTTCGGCTTAGTCGAAAGGTTGCTTCCAATGATTTCGAAAGGTTTTAAAAGAAGGTTTTCCATTTGTTTTGAATCCAAACTAGTAAACTTTCTAAAGTTTTAAGTAAATAATCTCGAAAGGTTTTAGCTAAATGGTTTCGAAAGATTGAAGATTGATTTCGAAAGGTTAAACTCAATGGTTTCAAAAGTTTTAGTTGAATGATTTCGAAAGTTTTGGTTCAATGGTTTCAAAAGGTTTTGGCCAAATGATTTGGAAAGGTTTGATGATCAACCACAAGAGGTTTAAGTTCAATGATTTCGAAAGATTTAAATGATTGATTATGAAAGGTTTAAATAAATGATTTCGAAAGATTCTAGTTGAATGGCTTCGAAAGGGTTAAGTGAATGGTTTCAAAAGGTTTAAGATGGAAGGTTTTCCAAGGAAATGTTTTAAAGAGACTTTAAAGAAGGATGTCCAAAGTTTTATTGTTTTCGAAAGGTTTGATTTCGAAAGGTTTGATAGTTGAATTTTAAATAGATGACTTCAAAAGTGTAGAAAAAGGTTCTTTCAAATGGCTAAGTGTTTTCATCAACTAAAGTTTGAGTAAAGAGGATATATTACATGGTAATATGATTTTGAGTAAAGTATATTGATTATATACTATTCCTTGTTTAAATTTGATTTAAAGATTTAAATCATTTTGGAAATGTTTTCAAGGAAAATTATGGGAGGGGATCCTTAATTGCAAATGACTCAGACATTAGAATACCAGATGGGACTAGTAAGGAGTCGTGCCCTATACATTAGCTATTAGCTCCAGCTAATTGTTGTCCAAAATTCCACTGTGTAGAGCTTGGTCACAAGTAGGCTAAAATTATGATTACACACCGAAGAGAATATATTTTGTGTACAAATAGGTTATTGGTGAGCCTGAAAAACCATTAGGCTCGGGAAGACCTGGGAGATGATTAAGTTAGGGATAGACCGTCCAAAAGTGAAGTACTTAATAGATTGTTAAGGATAGATAATCCAGAAGAAGAATACCTAACAGGTGTTAGGCTAATTTTGATTATATTGTCTAGTAAGCCCGAGCTAGCCAAAGGTTAAAAGTTATCCAAACAAAACTTATGTATTTCAACAGATAGTTCACTATTACCTGAGATTTATGTATGTTTACGTAATGTTTACTTTACAGTATTTAACCATTATGGATGTAGGAGCGCAGTATATGGTTTTTTAAAAGGTTTTGCAAAGATATGCTTTAAAAGGCTGTTAGTGAGGGGAAACCCGTTCCGCTAAGCGGCGTAGTCTCACTTAACATATTTAACTGGGATGTATAGTATTATTCATACTAGGCTTTATGTCTGACTCGAAGTTTATGTTTTCCCCTTAAACTCTCGGGTTCTCAAAATTAATTTGAGTAAATTGAGGGATTAAGGTTTTTTTAGGTTTAGTAGGATGACGAATAAGGCTACCGGAGGCTTGCAAGAGGCAAACGGATAGCTATTTAGGATTTGCAGGTCTCGTTATGTTTTGATGTATTTCTGTTGTGATTCTATTTGGTCTATTATGAGCATATGACTTTGATCAACCAATGGGGTATCATCATATACTTCTCTTGATGTAATTTGTTATAATTACATTTTTTCTATGCTTGGGAACGAATTGGGATTATGTGTTGTGAATGTGAAATAATTGGTTTTGAAATGTAATGAAGTAAAAGCTTTTTCGAAATCTGTGTTTTGTTTCATATTCAAGTGCTTCTGATATTATTAATATCATTAACATAGCCGTATTTAGTCGACGGAAGCTAATACTATAGATGACTATAGCATCTGTAGTGCTTAGTTTTGTGCCTCTAGATAGGGGATGTTAAAACCACACTCTAATGTTTTCTGCTAAGCACATCTGCTACTTCGTTGCCTTTCCCGGTATGTACTCAGTACCGAAATCATAAGCAGCTAAGAATTCTAACCACCTTTGCTATCTCATGTTTAGCTCTTTCTGAGAGAATAAATACATTAACAACTTATGATCCATATACAACTCAAATCTTTCTCCCAAAAGATAATGTCTCCATACCTTCAACGCAAAAATCACCGTAGCTAACTCAATGTCATGGATTGGGTATCTGACTTCATGTGGTCTAAGCTGTCGAGAAGCATAGGAAATTACTCTACCCCTCTGCATTAATACAGCTCCTAACCCAGTCCCACATTCATTCGTGTACACCACCAAATCCCTATTCCCCTCTGGAACAACCAGCACGGGTGCATTTGTCTATAAGTGTTTCAGCTCCTGAAATGCCCCCTCGCACTTATCGGTCCAAATAAAATTCACATCCTTTCGAGTTAGCTTGGTCATTAGCGCCGCTATCCATGAAAAATCCTTAATAAACCTTCGATAGTATCCAGCCAATCATAGAAAACTTCTTATCTCAGTCACCGTTTCAAGTCTCTTCCAACTATTCACAGCCTCGATCTTAGTTGGATCCACTGATAACCCATTCTCTAAACTACATGGCTAAGAAACTTCACTTCCTTCTTTCAGAAATGACATTTTGAGAACTTCGCCTTCAGCTGATGCTGCTTCAACGTTTCAAGCACTACTCTAAGATGAACTTTATACTCTCTTTCATACTTAGAGTACACTAAAATATCATCTATGAAAACCAATACGAACCTATCCAAGTGCTCTCGGAAAATATGGTTCATCAAATCTACAAAGAAAGCTGGCGCATTTGTCAATCCAAATGGCATCACTAACCATTCGTATGATCCATATCTGGTTGTAAACGCCATTATAGGAATACTATCCTCTACCACTCTAAGCTGATGGAAACCTGTTGCTAAATCCAACTGTAAAGATATCTTGGCTCCACTCAATTGATCAAACAAATCGTCAATCCTAGATAACGAATATTTATTCTTTATCATTTTCTCATTCAACTTACGATAACCGATACATAACCTTAACGATCTGTTCGGCTTCTTAGCAAACACTACGGCTGCTCTCCAAGGTGAACTACTAGGTCTGATAAAATTCATGTCTTCCAAATCCACCAACTGCACCTTGAGCTCCTTCATTTCGGTAGGTGTCATCCTGCTTGGCGGTTTATATACTGGTTCTGCTCCAGGCACCAAATCTATTCGAAACTTAATGGCTCTTTTCGATGGTAATCCTACTATGGGTTCAAAAATATCTGCAAATTCTCTAGCAACAAAAACTCGATTTAACTCGTCTTCTATCTCCACAATATCCAACAAAGCATTTACCACAGATAGGGCTTTCTACGGTATATACAATCTGCTCCCAACAGTCTGGGTGTCTAAGCGATATTTTCCCATCATGGTAAAATATCCTAGCATCGTACTTACTTAACCAATCCATACCCAAAATAATTTTGAACCTTATGAAATCAAACACATGCAAACTGCAAACAAAAGTATGACCTAACAAGTCAAACTTTAGGTGGTCACATCTCATCCCAAGTGTTGCATACCATCCTATTGGATTTGCAACCCTTAAGGAGGTAACTAGGTATGAGGGTTCTAGGTTAAGCTTATCTACCAAACAGCAAATATAAAATAATGCGATGCACCAGTATCAAACAGAACACTAATTGCCATACCAAGAATCATAAGTGTACTTCCCAACACTGCTTTCTCTTTTTCCCCTACCGTGGGTCTCGAGGTAGCTGGCTCCAATGCATATATTTTGCCCTTCCCATCCTTAGCGGGCTCCTTGCATTGGTTCTTATAATGACTTATCTGTTCGTAGTTGAAGCATATGATATTCTTCTTCCCTGTCACCTTCTTTGCCTCTCCAGAACGACATTCATTCGCAAAATGTCCTTTCTTGTCGCACTTAAAGCAGATAACTTCTAACTTCTCCTTCTTAACGGCTCCACCCTTCTGGGTTCCCTTCTTAGGAAAAAACCTACTTTTCTGACTCTGCCCCACCTGGACCTTCTTCGCCTTATTCTTCTCCACATAAGTAATCATTTCCTCATGTCTTAAAGCCATCTCTACTATAACTTCGCAAGGATCCCTAATATAAGGTAATGTAGCCCTGGCCAATTCAGGTTTCAACCCCATAATGAATTTCTCGTTTCTCTTAATCATGGTATCCATAATGGCATAACCATACCTTGCCAACTCCTCAAACCTTGTAGCTTACTTTAACATAGTCATCTTTCCCTGCTCTAACTCTGCAAACTTTCTGAACAAGGTAGACCTTCGAATCACATACATAAATCTCTCTTTGAACCTTCTCGTAAACTCAGCCCATGTCATCGTTCCTTCATCCACTACAACCGTTACACTATTCCACCAGTATAAAGTTGCTCCTTGAAGCTGTCTTGAAGCGAGCCTTCTTTTCTACTCATCACTAAGCCCTAAATCTATAAAAATCCTCTCACAATGCAGCAACCAGTTCCCCACTTCTGTAGTGCCTTCAGTCCCAATGAATGGTTTTCCTCCCAACCTAGCATAGTCCCTACTCAAAGCAGCATAATTGTTGACTACTGGAGCTTCCTGGGCTCCTCCTCCAACTACTCCAGTAGTAATGCCCACTTGCATCATATTCATGAAAAAGTAATACATGGTACCCATGTCGACTTGTGGGATTTCAGCGCCAATATTCGCAGCTCGTGCCTGACCTTTGTACCTTCTAGTATTTGGTTTGGCATTTCCATCTGCAGTAGTGCTTCCTCCTTCAACATTATCTCTTCGAGAACCCATATCTGCATTTGAACCTTCGTGAGATATAGAAAAATAACCTAATAGAGATAGGAGACTAGAGACAAAGCACTTACTTATCTATAGCAAATACAAGTACATTACTATAACGTTATCCCTTACCCTAATCTTGTCGCTAATTCCTTAGGATTATACTTTAAAAAATCATCTTTTTCGTTTAAAGTTTTTCATAAGCCTATGCTCCAATACCAAGTTGTAACATCCACTATCTAGAGGCTAAAAGCTAAGCACTACAGTTGCTGCAGTCATCCATAGTATTAACTTCTGATGACCAAATACTGTAATGTTAATGGTACCCATAATATCAAAAGCACATAAATATGAAACAAAATCAAAAATTTCAAAAAGAACAACATTTTTTATTACATTTCCATAACATGTTCCATAATAAAATTACATAATCCCATCGCTTTCCCAGGTTCAGATAAAATATAGTTATTAGATAAATATGCCAAGAGCGACATATGAAGATGCCTCCTTGGTTAACCAGAGTACTATATATATCCAATACAATGGAATCAATTCAAAATAAAACAGCAACTCCTAATTAGCCATCTGTCAGCCACCTGCTCATCACTGAAAGCTTTATTCGCCAATCTACTAAAACCTATAAACCTCAACCTCAACCTACTCAAATCAATTTTGAGCACCTGAGAGTTTAAGGGGAAAACGTAAACTTCAAGTCAGACATAAAGCCTGGTATGAATAATACCATAAATCTCGGTTATTTGATATTAAGTGAGACCGCACCGCTTAGCGAAACGGGTTTCCCTTCACTAATATCCTTTTAAAAGATATCTTTTGCAAATTATAATCCTACAACCAAACCTGGTTAAACATCTAAAGCAGTATCATCTATATGTACATAGCAGTTATCAAATGGACTATTTGTCCATACAATGTAGTTATTTTTGGCTAACAACTAACCCTTGGTTGACTCGGGCCAACCAGAAAAACAAAAAAAAATCTAACATATGTTAGATACTCTTCTTCTGGACGGTCTGTCCTTACTTACTTCTCCAGGTCTAACTAATCATAATGGTTTTGCGGGCTTACCAATAACTTATCTTTCCTTTTTTAGATTCCTTTCTGTGTGTAACATAATTTTAGTCTTACTTATGACAAAGCCTTACACACTGGAATTTTGGACCTATCTTAGCTAAGGGCTACTAGCTAAAGTATAGGGCACGACCCCATACCAGTCTCATCTGGTATTCTAATATCTGAGTCATTTTACTTAGCGTTATCTACCCATAAAATTTTCTTAGAAAACCTTTTCTTCCAAATTGATTTAAGTCTCTAAATCCAACTTAAACAAGGAAAATATATACTCTACTCAAAATCACCTTGCCATGTTATATATACTTTACTCAAATATTTATTGATGAAAACATTTAAGTGTTTGAAAGTACCCTTTTCGAATCCATTGAAAGTACCCCTTTCGAAACTCAGTAAAATCCTAGGCCGAAGGCCAAAATATACCTTTTGAAATCATACCTTTCGAAACCATTCGAATTTATCCTTTCGAAAGCATTGAAAAACATCTCCTTCGAAAGCTTTAAAAACTTAGACATCCTATCTTTAAAATACTTATACATTGCCTTTCGAAACCATTGGAAAATCTTTCCTTTTAGACCTTTCGAAACCATCAGGGAACCATCCCTTAGAAACCTTTCTTTTAACCTTTCGAAAGCATCAAAACCTTTTGAAAGCACTTGGGTTCAATTTAAAACACGTGGAAACATCTTTCGAAACCATTTAAAACTATCTCTTTCAAAACCATTTGGGTTCTACCTTTTATAGAGCAAAAAGGGTCATTAAAACATTTAGGTCGAAAGCATCCCTTTCGAAAGCATTCCTAAGCAAAGAAGTATTGGTGTCGAAACCAACCTTTCAAAAACATTGGGGAAGCAGGTTGGTTTTAAAAACAAGGTAACCTTTTCGCAACCAATCGAGGTCGGAAGGTAAAAAGCGGCAGTCAGGGGTTTTGACCCTTTCAAATGCATTCATTTTAAAACAAAAGGTGCAACCCATTCGAAATCTTTCCTTTAAAACATTGGACTCATCCAAAAGCCAACCAATTTGTAACATCCCATATCTAGAGGCCAAAAGCTAAGCGTTACGGATGCTATAGTCATATATAGTATTAACTTCTGGTGAAAAAATACGGCTATGTTAATGGTCTCCATAATATCAGAAGCACTTGAATATGAATAAAATCATAGATTTCCAAAAATAACATTTTACTGATTACATTTCAAACAAATTTATATTCAAATTACATAATCCCATGTCTGTTTCCAAGGTAAAGATCAATTATAATCATTACTAAACTACGCTTAGAGCGAAATATGACGATTCCCCCTTGATTGATCAGAGAAATATAGTCATATCTGACTTAATATACACAACGGAAAAATAAATAGAATAATCTATATTCCTAATTAGCTATCCATCAACCACCTGCCCATCTTCGAAAGCTTTATTCGCCAAAATATTAAAACCTGAAGACCCTAACCCTCAGTCTACTCAAATCAATTTAGAGTACCCAAGAGTTTAAGAGGAAACAAAAAATACGTGTTAGACATAAAGCCTGGTGTGAATAATTCTGTTGCATCTCAGTTTACGGATATTAAGTGATACCACACCACTTAGCGAAATGAGTTTCCCCTCACTAATATCATTTTCAAAACATATTTTTTTGCAATTCCTTCCTGCAATCAAACTGATTATATCAAAATAGCAATATCCTTTATGCTAACAAATGGACCATATGTTCGTAAAACGGGTAATATGTGAGCTATCTGCCCACAACATAATAGCAAGGTCCATTATGCTAACAAAAGGACTATCTGTCCGAAAAACAATAGCAAGTTCCGTTATGCTATAATGGACTAACTGTCCATAAAACTCGGCCGACGGCCGCTAACTGGACTAACTGTTCTGATTAAAATGGACAAACTATCCGAGATCTAGGCTGACTGGCTACAAAATGGGCTAACTGTCCAAAATATTTTCTTAGGGTTGACTACCCTTTAAAATTTCCTTGAAAACCTTTTCGAAATGATTTAGTCCTTTAAATCATATAAATACAAGGAAAATATATCTTTAGCTTTACTCTAAGCCATTTTGCCACGATATACATACTTTACTCAAAATAATGTTGATGAATTTTGATGAGGATTAGCTATCCTTCCAAAATAAGTTAAACTCCTTTTTAACTTGAAACACTTAGGCTATATTGCCTATTCAATACATTCAAAACTATATTTAAAAACCTTTAAACACCTTTTCGAAACCCTTGAAGGTAACCCCTTCGAAACCATTGAAAGCTACTCTTTTAAAACCAATAAAAGTCTTTCCTTCAAAAGCTTTAAAACATTAGACATCCTCCTTTAAAACCTTTTAAACCTTGCCTTTCGAAAACATAGGAAAAACCTTCCTTTTCAACTCTGTCGAAACCCTAGGGAACCACCCCTTTCGAAACCATTCTCTAAAACCTTTCGAAAGCTTTAAAACTCAATCCTTTTGAAAGCACTTTGGGATCAATTTAAAACATGTGGAAACCTTTCGAAACCATTCAAAGTTAACTCCTTCGTAACCCTTTGAAAACGTCTTGGTTGAAACCACTTGGATTATGCCTTCAAGTAGAGTAAAAGGATTAGAAACCCATTAAAGTCGAAAGCATCTGCTTTGAAACCATTTAAAGCTATCTCTATCGAAACCATTTTAGGTTTTACTTCAAATATAGAAAAAGGGTCCTTAAAACATTTAAGACGAAAGCTACAGCTTTGAAATCATTTCGTAAGTAATGAAGTGATGGTGTCGAAACCATCCCCTCAAAAGCATTGGAGAGGTGGCCAGGTTTTAGAAAACAAAACAACCCTTTTGAAACCATCTGGGTCAAAAGGAAAAAAGGCAGCAGCTAGGTGTTTTGACTTAATCGAAAGCATTCATTTAAAACAAAGGTGCAACCCAATCGAAACCGTATCCTTTTAAACCATTTGACCTAGTCGAAACCCAACCAAGTCGAAAGCATCTTAGTCGAAAGCAAGCAGGCGCATTTTTTCTTTTAAACCAAAGCAAAGCTTCAACCCTTTCGGAACCCCATGGTTTCGACCCTATACCTTTTGCCCACATCCAATTTATCATGTACCAGTTGCCTGATACCATATGCATTGGGTTCAACTGCATCAGAGGCGCTAGTATGGAGGCAGAACCTAGTGCCGAAGGAGACGAACCAGCGAAAAACCTATTTATTTGTACTTTTAAACTATTTCTTTTGTACCTAACCTCCTTTGTTTGTCTAAATATGATTGATTGCCATATTACTTTTTCAAAAGTGTTGTCATTCTAAAGAATTAACAAATTCAAATTATTTAGAAAAAGGCCCTTATTTTAAAATACATAAAACATTTAAGTCCCATACCTTAAATAATTTTATATACCTACCAAAACTCTTAGGAAAAATCTGGAAAAATTCCAGAAAATTACTTTATATATATTTTCTAACATATAAAAATTCCAGACCCAAACAATCAATTATTTACCCGAAAATAATTTATAATCGAAAATACCATTTTTGTTACTAGAAAATTCATATTAATTCCACGAAAATTCAGAAAACTCTGAAAATTGAAACCCATCTCCAAAATATTATTTATGTTTTTCATAAAAATTCGCAAGGCATTTGGATTTCATTTAATAGGGTTTTCATCTTAAAACATATCATAAATTCATTGTGAAAAACCATAATTCATTAACAAGTAATATATTCATTCCTTCCTATAAAAACATGGCAAATCATTGGAAATTATTCAGAATTCATCTTAAAACTGAAAACACAATAAAACTAGATGTAAACATTTTTCACCTTAGCTTTAGGATTATAGAGATTGAGATATGAGTAGATTTGATTTGAATTAGCTTCTTCCTAGCTTTTCTTCTTCTATTCCATGTTAATGGTGGCCGACCTCTTTTAAAAAAAATTAGAATGAAAAATGAACATGTAAAATTTTACACATCCATGGTTTGGAGGATATAGGAATG
Organism: Allium fistulosum; assembly: GCA_030737815.1. Classification (NCBI taxonomy): domain Eukaryota; kingdom Viridiplantae; phylum Streptophyta; class Magnoliopsida; order Asparagales; family Amaryllidaceae; genus Allium; species Allium fistulosum. The sequence goes on along the minus strand of CM060903.1, from coordinate 1,281,026,624 downwards.
ACCTCTTTCCTATTTTACCCCTCATCTATTTCAAGTTAACTCTTATTTTAATTCATGGTCAAATGGCATGGTTACACGTTAATTAAAATAAAATCTCAATCTCCTAATCAGTACATTATTTTATTTAATTCAACTAAATAAATATCCTAAATAATGTTACTAAAAATCTGGGGTGTCGCAGACTCACCTCCTTAAAGAATTTCGTCCTCGAAATTATGATAGGGTACAACAAATCAAACAAGAGGGTAAAACATACCATCAAACAAGTGAGGATAAGTATCTCTAATCCTTCTCTTAACCTCCCAAGTACAGTCCCTATCATCATCACTCCACTGGAATTTGACTAATCTGACTGTCTTGGTTCTAAGCCTCTTCTCACCTCTCACAACAATGCGAACTGGCTTCCTCACTATGATCAAGTCCGGTTCTACTACTAAATCATCTAGCACTGTCGGTGCAATAGTAGTCTCCGGGTCTCTGATGCACTTCCCGAGATGAGAAACATGATAAACACTGTGGACACTTGCCAAACTGCTCAGTAGCTCAACCCTATATGCGAGTTTCCCGATCCTCTCAATAATAGGAAAAGGTCCAACAAATCTCGGTGATAACTTCCCTGATTTTCCAAACCTATTTACACCCTTCATCGGTGTCACTTTGATGAAAATCTAGTCTCCAACTGAGAACTCTAGATTTTTCCATCTTTTATCTGCATAACTTTTCTGCTTAGACTGAGCCTCCTTCATTCTATCCCGAATGACCTTAATCTTTTCTACAGCTTCTCTGACTAAATCTGGACCAAGAACCAACCAATCCCTGGTCTCTAGCAAATATATGGGAGATTTTCATGGCCTTCCATACAAGGCTTTAAACGGTGCCATCCTAATACTAGTCTGATAACTGTTGTTATACGAAAATTCGACAAAATGCAGATGGTCTTCCCATGATCCTCGAAATCTAGAACACAAGCTCTTAACAAATCCTCTAAGATTTTGTTAACCCTTTCTGTTTGCCCATCTAATTGTGGATGGTAAGCGGTACTCATCTTGAGCTTGGTTCCCAAAACTTCCTACAGACTCTTCCAGAACTCGCTAGTGAATAAGGGATCTCTATCACTTACTACGCTGCTTGGAATTTCATGCAGTCTAACCACATTCCTCATAAACAACCTTGCCCACAACATAATAGCAAGGTCCATTATGCTAACAAAAGGACTATCTGTCCGAAAAACAATAGCAAGTTCCATTATGCTATAATGGACTAACAGTCCATAAAACTCGGCCGACGGCCGCTAACTGGACTAACTGTCCTGATTAAAATGGACAAACTATCCGAGATCTAGGCTGATTGGCTACAAAATGGGCTAACTGCCCAAAATATTTTCTTAGGGTTGACTACCCTTATTTCCTTGAAAACCTTTTCAAAATGATTTAGTCCTTTAAATCATATAAATACAAGGAAAATATATCTTTAGCTTTACTCTAAGCCATTTTGCCACGATATACATACTTTACTCAAAATAATGATGATGAATTTTGATGAGGATTAGCTATCCTTCCAAAATAAGTTAAACTCTTTTTTAACTTGAAACACTTAGGCTATATTGCCTATTCAATACATTCAAAACTATATTTAAAAACCTTTAAACACCTTTTCGAAACCCTTGAAGGTAACCCCTTCGAAACCATTGAAAGCTACTCTTTTAAAACCAATAAAAGTCTTTCCTTTAAAAGCTTTAAAACATTGGACATCCTCCTTTAAAACCTTTTAAACCTTGCCTTTCGAAAACATAGGAAAAACCTTCCTTTTCAACTCTGTCGAAACCCTAGGGAAGCACCCCTTTCGAAACCATTCTCTAAAACCTTTCGAAAGCTTTAAAACTCAATCCTTTTGAAAGCACTTTGGGATCAATTTAAAACATGTGGAAACCTTTAGAAACCATTCAAAGTTAACTCCTTCGTAACCCTTTGAAAACGTCTTGGTCGAAACCACTTGGATTATGCCTTCAAGTAGAGTAAAAGGATTAGAAACCCATTAAAGTCGAAAGCATCTACTTTGAAACCATTTAAAGCTATCTCTTTCGAAACCATTTTAGGTTTTACTTCAAATATAGAAAAAGGGTCCTTAAAACATTTAAGACGAAAGCTACAGCTTCGAAATCATTTCGTAAGTAATGAAGTGATGGTGTCGAAACCATCCCCTCAAAAGCATTGGAGAGGTGGCCAGGTTTTAGAAAACAAAACAACCCTTTTGAAACCATCTGGGTCAAAAGGCATCAGCTAGGTGTTTTGACTTAATCGAAAGCATTCATTTAAAACAAAGGTGCAACCCAATCGAAATCGTATCCTTTTAAACCATTTGACCTAGTCGAAACCCAACCAAGTCGAAAGCATCTTAGTCGAAAGCAAGCAGGCGCATTTTTTCTTTTAAACCAAAACAAAGCTTCAACTCTTTCGGAACCCCATGGTTTCGACCCTATACCTTTTGCCCACATCTAATTTACCACGTACCAGTTGCCTGATACCATATGCATTGGTTTCAACTGCGTCAGAGGCGCTAGTATGGAGGCGGAACCTAGTGCCGAAGGAGACAAAACAGCGAAAAACCTATTTATTTGTACTTTTAAACTATTTCTTTTGTACCTAACCTCCTTTGTTTGTCTAAATATGATTGATTGCCATATTACTTTTTCAAAAGTGCTGCCATTTTAAAGAATTAACAAATTCAAATTATTTAGAAAAAGGCCCTTATTTTAAAATACATAAAACATTTAAGTCCCATACCTTAAATAATTTTATATACCTACCAAAACTCTTAGGAAAAATCTGGAAAAATTCCAGAAAATTACTTTATATATATTTTCTAACATATAAAAATTCCAGACCCAAACAATCAATTATTTACTCGAAAATAATTTATAATCGAAAATACCATTTTCGTTACTAGAAAATTCATATTAATTCCACGAAAATTCAGAAAACTCTGAAAATTGAAACCCATCTCCAAAATATTATTTATGTTTTTCATAAAAATTCGCAAGGCATTTGGATGTCATTTAATAGGGTTTTCATCTTAAAACATATCATAAATTCATTGTGAAAAACCATAATTCATTAACAAGTAATATATTCATTCCATCCTATAAAAACATGGCAAATCATTGAAAATTATTCAGAATTCATCTTAAAACTGAAAACACAATAAAACTAGATGTAAACATTTTTCACCTTAGCTTTAGGATTATAGAGATTGAGATATGAGTAGATTTGATTTGAATTAGCTTCTTCCTAGCTTTTCTTCTTCTCTTCCATGTTAATGGTGGCCGACCTCTTTTAAAAATTTTGAGAATGAAAAATGAACGTGTAAAATTTTACACATCCATGGTTTGGAGGATATAGGAATGACCTCTTTCCTATTTTACCCCTCATCTATTTCAAGTTAACTCTTATTTTAATTCATGGTCAAATGGCATGGTTACACCTTAATTAAAATAAAATCTCAATCTCCTAATCAGTACATTATTTTATTTAATTCAACTAAATAAATATCCTAAATAATGTTACCAAAAATCTGGGGTGTCGCAGACTCACCTCTTTAAAGAATTTCGTCCTCGAAATTATGATAGGGTACAACAAATCAAACAAGAATGTAAAACATACCATCAAACAAGTGAGGATAAGTATCTCTAATCCTTCTCTTCACCTCCCAAGTACAGTCCCTATCATCATCACTCCACTGGACTTTGACTAATCTGATCGTCTTGGTTCTAAGCCTCTCCTCATCTCTCACAACAATGTGAACTGGCTTCCTCACTATGATCAAGTCCGGTTCTACTACTAAATCATCTAGCACTGTCGGTGCAATAGTAGTCTCCGGGTCTCTGATGCACTTCCCGAGATGAGAAACATGATAAACACTGTGGACACTTGCCAAACTGCTCAGTAGCTCAACCCTATATGCGAGTTTCCCGATCCTCTCAATAATAGGAAAAGTTCCAACGAATCTCGGTGATAACTTCCCTGATTTTCCAAACCTAATTACACCCTTCATCGGTGTCACTTTGATGAAAATCTAGTCTCCAACTGAGAGCTCTAGATTTTTCCATCTTTTATCTGCATAACTTTTCTGCTTATACTGAGCCTCCTTCATTCTATCCCGAATGACATTAATCTTTTCTTCAGCTTCTCTGACTAAATCTGGACCAAGATCCAACCAATCCCTGGTCTCTAGCAAATATATAGGAGATTTGCATGGCCTTCCATACAAGGCTTTAAACGGTGCCATCCTAATACTAGTCTGATAACTGTTGTTATACGAAAATTCGACTAAATGCAGATGGTATTCCCTTGATCTCCGAAATCTAGAACACAAGCTCTTAACAAATCCTCTAAGATTTTGTTAACCCTTTCTGTTTGCCCATCTAATTGTGGATGGTAAGCGGTACTCATCTTGAGCTTGGTTCCCAAAACTTCCTACAGACTCTTCCAGAACTCGCTAGTGAATAAGGGATCTCTATCACTTACTACGCTGCTTGGAATTTCATGCAGTCTAACCACATTCCTCATAAACAACCTTGCTAAAACAAGTGTTGTTCTGGTTGACCTAACTGGAATGAAATGGGCACTCTTGGTCAATTTTTCCACTATGACGCATGTACTATCATTTCCCTTGTTCGACCTTGGCAACCTATCAATGAAATCCATGGATATAGAATCTGATTTCCATACTGGAATATCTAATGGCTGAAGCAACCCACTTGGTTTCTGGTGTTCGACCTTTTCCCATTGGCAAATCATGCATTGCCTTACACACAACCCAATATCCCGCTTCATACCTTCCCAGAAGAAACCCCTCTTCATATCCCGATACATTTTAGTCCCTTCTGGGTGAATAGAGAACTTTGAACGATGGCATTCCTCTAAGACTTCCTTCCTTATGTTTCCTACATTCGGAACACATAATCTTCCTTTCTTTCTCAATCTCCTACTCTAGTCAAGACAGAAATCTTTCAAGTCATCGCTCTCTGTTCCTTCTCTTAGCTTCCTGATCCATTTGGCTAACACTGGATTGTTTTCTTGTTTAGAAGCAATCCTTTCGATCATCTCCGATCGAACTTCCAAACAAGGTAATACAATTGTATCTCCACTAGACCCAGCCTTGGATCTCCACCGCACTCCGCAATCAGCTATTGCTTCCAAATCCTTCAACTCAGCAATCATCGCCAAAACTGCATTCTGATGTTTCCTGCTAAGTGCATCCGCAACCTTGTTGCCTTTCCCTGGGGTCTACTCAATCCCAAAATCATAAGTGGTTATAAACTCTAACCACCTTTGTTGTCTCAAGTTTAACTCCTTCTGAGAGAATAAATACTTCAGCAACTTATGATCTATATATAACTCAAACCTTTCTCCAAAAAGGTAATGTCTCTACCCCTTCAAACCAAAAATCACTACAGCCAATTCCAAATCATGCATCAGATACCTGACCTCATGCGGTCTAAGCTGTCTAGAAGCATAGGCAATCACTTCACGCCTCTGCATCAGCACAACTCCTAATCTCGTTCAACATGCATAGGTGTAAACCACCAAATCCTAATTACCTTCTGGAACAACCAACAAAGGCGCATGTTTCAATAAGTGTTTCAAACTCTAGAATGCTTCCTCACACTTATCGGTCCATACAAACTTCACATCATTTCTTGTTAGCTTGGTCATCAGTGCCGTTATCCGCGAAAATCCTCAATGAACCTCTGATAATAACCAGCCAACCCAAGAAAACTCTTTATCTTGGTTACTGTTCGTGTCTCTTCCAACTATTTACTGCATTAATCGTAGTCGGATGTACTGACAACCCTACCTCTGAGACCACATGACCAAGAAACTTCACTTCTTTCTTTCTTTCAGAAGTGACACTTTGAAAACTTTGCCTTCAGCTGATGCTGCTTCAGCATCTCAAGCACCACTCTAAGATGAACTTCATGCTCTCTTTCATCCTTTGAGTATATCAACATGTCATCTATGAAAACCAATACGAACCTATCCAAGTGCTCTCGGAAAACCCGATTCTTCAAATCCACAAAGAAAGTTGATGCATTAGTCAGTCCAAAAGGCATGACTAACCATTCGTATGACCCATACCTAGTCCTAAACGTCGTCAAAGGTATAATATCCTCTACTACCCTGAGCTGATGGAAACCTGTTGCTAAATTCAACCTTGAAAACATCTTGGCTCCATTCAACTGGTCGAACGAATCGTCAATTCTGGGCAATGGATATCGATTCTTTATCGTCCTCTCATTCAACTTACGATAATCGATATAAAGCCTCAATGATCCATCCGGCTTCTTAGAAAACACTGCAGCTGCTCCCCAAGGTGAACTACTTAGCCTGATAAGACTCTTGCCTTCTAAATCCACCAACTGCACCTTCAACTCCGTCATCTCTGAAGGGGTCAACCTACTTGGCGGTCTACTTACCGGTTCTTCTCCCGGAACCAAATCTATCTGAAACTCAATGGCTCGTTTCGGTAGCAATCCAACTATAGGTTCGAACACATCAGTGAATTCTCTAACCACGCAACTCAACTCATCATTTGATTCCATAGCACCAAACAAAGCATACATCTCATCGCAAGAACCTTCTATGGTATAAACTATTTGTTCACTACAATCTGGGTGTCTAAGCGATATTTTCCTATCCTGTCAAAATATCCTAGCATCGTACTCACTTAACCAATCCATCCAGAGAATAATCCCGAACCCCACAAAATCAAACACATTCAAACTACAAAAACAAGTTTGACCTAACAGGTCAAACTCTAACTTGTCACATCTCATCCCAAGAGTTGTATACCCTCCTATTGGATTCGCAACCCGTAAGGAAGTAACTAAGTATGTGGGTTCTAGGTTAGGCTTATCTATCAAATATCTAGATATAAAAGAATGCAATGGACCAGTATCAAATAGAACGCTAACAGGCATACCATGAATCTAAAGCGTCCCTCCCAAAACTTCATTTCCCTTCTCCTGAGCTGATGGCTTCGAAGTAGTATGCTCCAATGCATACACTTTGCCCTTTCCATCCTTAGCGGGCTCCTTTAACTGGCTCTTATAATGACCTATCTGGCCACAGTTGTAGCACTGGACACCCTTCTTTCCAACTACCTTCTTTGACTTCCTAGCACGACACTCATTAACAAAGTGCCCGTTCTTGTCGCACTTGAAACAAACAATCTCAAACTTCCCTTTCTTAGCTACTCTACCCTTTTGAGCACCTTTCTTGTGAAAGAACTTACTCTTCTGACCCCGCCCAACCGGAACTTCTTTAGTCTTACTCTTCTCTAGAGAATCAAGCAACTCCTCATGCCTCAAGACCATTACCACAACAAAGTCAGAAGGATCTCTAATATGAGGTAATGTAGCCCTGGCTAACTCAGGCTTTAAACCCCTAATAAACTTCTCATTCCTCTTCATTACTGTATCTACTGAAGCATACCCATACCGGGCCAACTCCTCAAACTTTCTAACATACCCCATAACTGACATCTCCCCTTACTCTAATTCAGCAAAATTTCTTATTAGAGCTGACGGTGCCATTGCTGACATAAACCTCTCTTGGAACCTTCCCTTGAAATCTTCCCAGGTCACAGCCTCCTCATCCACTGCCACAGTCACACTATTCCACCAAAATAAAGCAGCTCCCTGAAACTACCTAGATGCTAACCTCCTCTTCTGCTCGTCATTGAGACCCATATCTGCGAAAGTCCTTTCGCAGTGAAAAAGACAATTCTTTACCTTAATGGCATCCTCTGTTCCAACAAACAGCTTTCCTCCAAGCTTAATGTAGTCCCCACTGAACTTAGCATAGTTGTTGGCAACTGGAGCTGATGGAACTCCTCCTCCCCTTACTCCAGCGGCAACACTTGCCTACGCCATATTCATGAAGAAATGATACATAGCTTCCATTCCAACTTGCGGGACTCCAGCACCCACACTCTCTGCTTGTGGCTGACCTTGACATCTTCTCACATTAAGCTTGACATTCCTATCGGTGCCTTCCCCTCCTGGGTTAACTCTTTCTCTTCTTCCTTCTGTATCTGTATTCAAACCTCATGAGATACAAAAAATAACCTAACAAAGATGAGAGACTGGAGATAAAGTGCACGCGCATGCGCGCACGTGCGTGTATCATATACAAGTACGTTACTATAGCATTTTCCCATACCCCAACCTTACTCTACTTCCTTAGGATTATGTTTTAAAAATCAATTTTAGCTTAAAGTTTTTCATAAACCTAGGCTCTGATACTAAGTTGTAACATCCCATATCTAGAGGCCAAAAGCTAAGCGCTATAGATGTTGTAGTCATCTATAGTATTAACTTCTGGTGACAAAATACGGCTATGTTAATGGTATCCATAATATCAAAAGCACTGGAATATGAACAAAATCACAAATTTCCAAAAATAACATTTTACTGATTACATTTCAAACAAATTCATATTCAAATAACATAATCCCACGTTTGTTTCCCAGGTGAAGACCAATTATAATCATTACAAAACTACGCCAAGATCGACATATGACGATGCCCCTTGGTTGATCAGAGAAATATAGTCATACCTGACTTAATATACAAAGTAGAAAAATAAAAGAATAATCTGTATTCCTAATTAGCTATCCGTCAGCCACCTGCCCGTATTCGAAAGCTTTATTCGCCAAAATATCAAAACCCAAAAACCCTAACCCTCAGCCTACTAAAACCAATTTAGAGTTCCTGAGAGTTTTAGGGAAAACAAAAACTACGAGTCAGACATAAAGTCTGGTGTGAATAATTCCATTACATCTCGGCTTACTGATATGAAGCAAGACCACCCGCTTAGCGGAATAGGTTTCTCCTCACTAAATCCTTTACAAAACATATTTATTTTGTAATTCCTTTCCTGCAACCAAACTGGTCAATCAAACTGATTATATCAAAATAGTAATATCCTTTATGCTAATAAATGGACTATATGTCTGTAAAACAAGTAATATGTGAGCTATCTGCCCACAATATAATAACAAGTCCGTTATGCTAACAAAAGGACTATCTTTCCAAAAAATAATACCATGCTCTTTTATGCTATAATGGACTAACTGCCCGTAAAACTAGGCCGACTGCCACTAACTGGACAAACTATTCAGATTAAAACTCTAAGCCATTTTTCCATGATATACATAATTTACTCAAAATAACGTTAATGAATTTTAATGAGGATTAGCTATCCTTCCAAAATAAGTTAAAGTCCTTCTTAACTTGAAACACTTTGGCTATATTGTCAATTCAATACATTTGAAACCTATGTTTAAAATCCTTTAAACACCCTTTCCAAACCTTTGAAGGTATCCCCTTCGAAACCATTGAAAGAAACTCTTTCAAAACCCATAAAAGTCTTTCCTTCAAAAGCTTTAAAACATTAAACATCCTTCTTTAAAACCTTTTAAACCTTGCCTTTTGAAAACATAGGAAAAACCTTCCTTTTCAACTCTGTTGAAACCCTGGGGAACCACCCCTTTCGAAACCATTCTCAAAAACCTTTCGAAAGCTTTAAAACTCAATCCATTTGAAAACACTATGGGTCCAATATAAAACATGTGGAAACCTTTTGAAACCATTCATACATAACTCCTTCGAAACCCTTTGAAAACATCTCGGTACACTTTGATTCTGCCTTCAAGTAGAGCAAAAGGATCAGAAACCCATTAAAGTTGAAAGCATCTGCTTCGAAATCATTTAAAACTATCTCTTTCGAAACCATTTTTGGTTTTACTTCAAACATAGAAAAAGGGTCCTTAAAACATTTAAGTCAAAAGCTACTGCTTCAAAATAATTTCCTAAGTAATAAAGTGATGGTGGTCAAACCATCCCTTCGAAAGCATTGGAGAGGTGGCCGGGTTTTAGAAAACAAAACAACCCTTTCGAAACCATCTGGGTCGAAAGGTAAAAAGGGGACAGCTAGGTGTTTCGATTTAATTGAAAGCATTCATTTAAAACAAAGATGCAAGCAAATCGAAACCATTTCCTTTTAAACCATTTTCCTAGTCGAAACCCAACCAAGTCAAAAGCATCTTAGTCGAAAGCAAGCAGGCGCATTTTTTCTTTAAAACCAAAGCAAAGCTTCAACCCTTTCGGAACCCTATGGTTTCGACCCTATACCTTTCACCCACATCCAAGTTATTACGTACCAATTGCCTGATACCATATGCATTAGTTTCGACTGTGTCGGAGGTGCTAGTATGGAGGCGGAACCTGGTGCCAAAGGAGATGAAATAGTGAAAATCCTACTTATTTATACTTTTAAACTATTTCTTTTGTACCTAACCCGCCTTGTTTGTCTAAATCTGATTGATTTCCATATTACTTTTTCAAAAGTGCTGCCATTTTCAGAATTAACAAATTCAAATTATTTACAAAAAGCCCCTTCTCCATTTTAAAATACATAAAACATTTAAGTCCCATACATTAAATAATTTTATATACCTACCAAAACTCTTAGGAAAAATTCCAGAAAATCACTTTATTTTTTTTCTAACATGTAAAAATTCCAAACCCAAACAATTAATTATTTACCCGTAAATAATTTATAATCCAAAATATATTTTTTTACTAGAAAATTCATATTAATTCCAAGGAAATTCAGAAAAATCTGAAAATCGAAACCCATCACCAAAATATAATTTATGTTCTTCGTAAAAATTCATAAGATATTTGGATGTCATTTAATAGGTTTTTCTTCTTAAAACATATCATAAATTCATTTTGAAAAACCATAACTCATCAACAAGTATATATATATTCATTCAATCCTTCAAATACATGGAAAACCATTGCAAAATATTCGAAATTCATCTTAAAACTGAAAACACAATCAAAAAAGAGATGTAAACACTATAGCCTTAGCTTTAGAGATTATAGAGATTGAGATGTGAATAGATTTGTTTTGAATTAGCTTCTTCCTAGCTTTTCTTCTTCTCTTCCTTGTTAATGGCAGTCGGTGTTAGCACCAAAATTGGTCACTAACCTCGTTGAGAAAGATTATGTAGAGAGATAAATGGTGAAAGTAAATTAAAACAAAGAGCAATATGCTAAATTGAATGCAAAGACGAGAACACCGGATTTATAGTGGTTTGGCGTAACTTCCTACGTCCACTTTGAGGTTAATCTTTATTGCTTTACTTGATAATTGATTACAGATACAATCAGTACACCAACTACTTGAATGCGATTCCTAAGTAAAGAGAATGAGTCTCCCCAGTGTTCTCGAAAAAAGGTCCTTTTCACTGTGCCCCTGCCTCTCTATTTATAGACAAAGATGGGTTGGACTTCCCTGGTGGGCCTGGAAGCTAAATATCTCGGCCCAAAAAGAGTGAGCTCTGTGTGCCGAACCATAGATGTCGAACGAGGTGATGCCGAACGATATCGTCATGCCAAACGAAGTGATGCTGAACGATATCGTCATGCCGAACGAATTGATGTGCTGAGTGGAGAGTGTAGGCCAAGCAATGGTCGAAGCTAGTCGAGATTGGATGGATGCTGAACACCTTTGGATGTTGAACATCTCTAGATGCTGAATACTCTCGAATGTCGAACGATCCATGTATGCCGAACCATCTCGAATGTCGAACGGTCCATGGATGCCGAACGCTCTATATATGCCGAACACTCTCGAATGCCGAACGTCCATGGATGTCGAACGCTCTATGTATGCCGAACACTCTCGAATGCCGAACGACCCTTGTATGCCAAACACTCTCGAATGTCGAACGACCCATGTATGTCGAACACTCTCGAATGCCGAACGGTCCATGGATGCCGAACGTCACTTAATGCGGGACGATATACAATACCGAACGACTCTTAATGTCGAACGGTATGCAAGTGTCGAGTGCCTAGTTGCCTGGTCAAACCTTCAGGCAACACTTGCCCCCCAACGTGCATCATGTGGTTAAACGTGATGTGCTTTGAGTCATGAATCCACCGTGCCTTGCTTCAAGTCGTGGCTTAGTCTTCACGATAGTATCTTCTCTCGAATTCCAGGTGAGGCGATGTGTGCCAAACGATATGCAAATACCGAACAACATAGCCGAAGCTGAGCACCTTGGATGTCGAACGACATAGCCGATGCCGAACAATGTCGTTTTGATCGGTTCTACTGGTTATTGCCTCTTCGACTTCCTCTCCTTTCCTATAAAGGCCGGCATTCTCCTTCTTCTTCTTCTCTTTTTCACTTTTTACCTCCGTGACTCTCCTAGAATACTTAACTTACCTTCCTTAAGTTTTATTCACCTCTTCCGATCTTTCCTTCCTACTTCGAATCCAACAAGCCCTTTCCAAATTAAGCTCGAACAATCTTTCAATCTTAAGTCCACAGAACCCCAAGCTCCCGCTGTTTTCTTTGGTAAGAACCTTTTGATCGTTTTCTCAAATTAGGAAGCATAACACAAAAATCGAACTTGTAAATCCTCCGTAGATTAAAGGGAGTAAGTGGCGTGTAGGTGATGAACTGTTGTGGCTCGGCACGATCTTTTAAAGTGCGCGAGTATAAGGGTGCACGGAATTGGAGATAAGGCCTAGTGATGTGGATCGGAATGACCGTGGTTTGACACGGCTTGCCGAAAGACTTGGTCATGCCAGTCGGGGGAGATGGAGGAAAAGAGGAGAAGTGATGTTAAGGGTAGAAGGCCGAGCGAATCGGCTCGGCATGATTTGCCGTGTGCACTTGTATTTGAGTCGAACATAATTTTGGCCAAACAGAATTTTGGCCAAACAGAACGAAGGCCGAACAGAATGAAGGCTGAATAGAACAAAAGCTGAACATAACGAAGGCCGAATAGAATTTTGGCCGAACAGAATTTTGGCCGAACAGAACGAAGGCCGAACATAACGAAGGCCGAACAGAATTTTGGCCGAACAGAATTTTGGCCGAACACCTATTCACCTCGCCTAATCATATAACAAACACAAGGACAAGGACCTAAGCATACTAGCATATCGAACTAATCTAGACTAATAACTTCCTAGTTTCAATAATCACAAGCCTAAACTTAAACCGATAAAAACAGATAAAAGCTTTTAACACGCAGTGCCAATGTCCGAGTCCAAAATTGAAAATATTGCAAGGCTGGCTTTTGGAGACGGTCAGCGATGACGGTCTTCGAAGATGACAGTTCAAAGCTCAACTTTATGCCATCTATTCTGTGACTTATAATTTCTCAGTGTTTACACCTGAATGATAGCACTAGTTCACACACCACACGAGGAGGGGGGGAATATTCGTATTGTTAAGTCTAACGTCGATTATTTTTCAAGTATAGTTCGAATAGGTGCTCTGCTAGATTCAATCTTTATCAGAGATGTCTAGGAGATCTAGTTCCACCACGATTTCAGACAGACCTGGGCCGTCCTCCCGACGAGAAGCCACAGATACTTCAAACCCGTCAACTTCCCCTACACATGACTTAGCTCCCAATGCTCTGGAGGCAGCAATTCTCTTGGACAACCCTGTCGATTCACATGCTTCGAAGATTAATGAAAGTACACTCTATTGGATATGCTCTGTCCATGGAATCCCCTTTGATGACGTGCTAGTTCCATCGGACATGATCGTCCACACTTGCCCCAGTCGGATACACAGCTTGTAATAAATTCATGTTCTAGGTTGGCAGTGTGCCACCGTTCAACTCGTTTCTTCGTGATGTGCTACACTACATTGACATTGCCCCATCGCAACTGCACCCGAACGACCATGCATTCCTCTACGGTACTTGCATCCTCTTCATGAATGTCCTCTCTAGGCTTCTAACTCCGAGCGATATCAGATACATATATTGCAACAAGCAGCGGAAGGATAGCCCATCATTCATGTTTCTCGAGCCGCATAACAAATGTCAAATCTTAACTGGGGCATGGACCAAGTTCGCCTTGTATAAACAGGAGTGGTTTTATGTGTGTTGTCCTCCCGGCTTTGCGAGGAGATGGGTTGAAGGAAGTAAGCCCTTTTTCTTGGACCGTTACTCATGTTTAGTCGAAGCCATACCTTTTCTAACTTTTAGCCGTCTTTTCAGGTATCAATCCACGTCCTGACAGCCGCGGATACTCTTATGTCGTCGAAGCTATTCGAGCCCTTCCTACCGAAGAACGGGACATTAGAACTCTCATTTCGAATGAGTCACTTATAAGGCTTGTACTGTTGGCAGAAGGCCGTCGGATAAGCCTTCCTCAAGGCATCACCATTCCCAGGCCTACCTCTGGCAAAGGGAAAAAACAAGCTGAGTATTCAGCACGCAATGCTCCTGATGCACTAGAAGAGGGGGAAATCAAGGAGACTGAGACACCAGAAGTACAAGATGAGAATGTTGGTCCCACTCAGGATCCGATAGTCGAAGTTCACGACATCGAAACGTCGTCTTCCCTTTCGAAGAGGAAAAAGAAACTGACGTACAAGATGAGGAAGGAAAAAGTTGGCGGAACTTCTAAAGTTACTCTTGTTCCAGTGGAGAAAGAAGCTTCCTCACAACATTTAGAAAGTTCTTAAAAGGCCTATCGAACCTCTCCATTCTCGATGATCTACTCAATTATGATTTTGACGATCCGGAGGCACTCAGACTTCACTCGCCCATCAGAGGTGATGCAGGCGTTCAAGCCCAACATCAGGGAGATAATACTCCAATTAGTAAAGATAAAGGAACCGGTCCGTCGAGGGGTACACTAGGACACACACGCACACATGCACTTCACCATACACTTCAATTTTTGCCATTACCCCGATTCCTCCTAACCCGTTGTTATTTTTAATCTATGCAGGTTACATGGGACGCTCCCACAGATTCGATCGTCTCCACGGCTCATCCATTTTTCACCATTCTGGCCGGGATTCGGGCTCTGGCAAACGCCGGGACAGAGACCACTCCGGAGACTGAGACAACCGTCCCCGAGAGTCGTCTTATCGAAAGAAATCTCATAGCCAGTCTTCATACTCTCACGATCCTCCTCCTCAAATAGAGCAAGGCAGAGAAAAGTCTTTGCAGAAGGGGTCTCAACCCGATGTTTCCCGAGATCAACATTCCGGTTCATCGAGCACACGGTAATCTCGGGAACATCGTAAGAGAACCGAACTTTCAAAGCCACCTCCCCCCATTCCTGCGGCGGACCCAACGATATCGGAGAAGCTGGCTGAGCTTAAAGTCAAATTTCCCAAAATCTGCTTCGACGGTCTGAAGTTCCTTCCAGCAATTCATCATATTCCGGGGCATGTCAAGCAGAGTGCCATCGCTTGCAACAACGACGTTTATGTTCAACATGACGCGTTTGTTCATTTAGTCGAAAAAGTCTTGGAAATCTCCGTTGTGCGTCAACAAGAAACCGACCGCTTTAAGCTTAAAGCTATCTTTGATAAAGACATCATTAAAAATCAGGATGAAGAGCTCACTTCGTACAAGTCCAAGCTCAAGGCCACCGAACAAAGTGCTAAAGACACTGCCGAGGCCGTCACTCGACTAGAGATGACTCATAAAAAGGAACTTGACGAAGCGGTCCAACGCAGCGGAGCCCTGGCTTTAGAAAAGGACTCCGTCCAAAAAGAAAGGGATAAGCTCGCCCAGCAAGTTAAAGAATTGAAGTAGCTACTCTCTAAGGAGAAAGAAGAGAAGATAGCCGCTCAAGAAGAGTCCCAACAATATTGCAACGAAATTGTTGCTACACGGCTCTTAAAAGCAAAGCTCGATGATGAGCTTTCTAAGGTTGAGATGATGAAGGACGAAGCCCGTGAAGAGGGCAAAAGAATTGCGTCCGCGGAGATCGACTCCCGTCTTGAGGTAGCCACAGAGGCCGGCAGAGAGGAGGTCAAGTGTATGTTTGATCCATTCATAGCCGAATACAACGCCCACGTCCTCATGCACCGAGACTTGACTTTCTTAGGCAAGGGCTATCTCGAATCTCTAGCCGAGGCCTAGGAGACTTTAATAAAGATTAGAAAGGTTGAGTCGGGCACCGAGGAGGTGGATGAGGAGGCTTTAGTGAAAGAGTTTCTCAGGGGGAACGAGCCATCAGACTTGTCTGCAGCTATGGCTATCTTTAGTAAAGGCTCTCCTCCATCAAAGGAGAAAGATGACATCGCTGGCTCATCTAAAACTGGACCTTCAGCTCCCCCTCTTACTCAATCGGTCAATCGGCCAGTACTTGATCCGTTCGAACAACACACCGGCTATGATCCGGAAGATCCCGGCCTTGGCATTCACGTGCTATCCCTCATTCTAGAGGGTGAAACTCCTCGCACAGCCGAAAGCCATCAAGAAACCGGTATAAAACTCTTCTTCTTGAAGTTCAAAGATCTATCGCTTTCTGCGAGCAGTTATTGATTCTAACGTTCGTTCTTTATGTTTTTATGCAGGCCGCTCTGATCCTGAACCGACTCCGAGGAGCGATGACGCCAAGGAGGAGACGGGGAAAACAAGCGATGCTACTCACGCGGGAGTAACCCCCGGTCCTGATGCTCAAGTGATCGGGGCGCTAGATGATGATAAGTCTGAAACTTCATCTCCCGTTAAAGGGAGTTATGAAATTGAAATCACGGGCGCCTCAGAACACACTTCGAAGGTGAGTATGAAGGAGCAACTCGCGGAAGAGAAGAAAAAGAAAGTTGAGATCAAGGTCGAGTCTCAAGTAATAGAACTTAACGACCCGCTGAATAGGCCTTTGAAAGTCATTCTTCCCGGCAAATCCAAACCACTGGATGTTCCTCCTCCCACTCCTGACTCCGCTTCTTTGGCGAGCTAAAAGTCCAAGAGGAAGTGTGAGGGAGAGGAGTCATCCGAGAAAGCAAAGGAGGACAAGAAACTAAAAAGTCGAAGAAGTGGCCACTATACTCGTTCAACGAGGTTTAGCTTAGGTCATGTAACTACTTTTACTTTTTCATTTTCGTAGTTTATGTAGATAGACTTTTGACTCCAAGTTTTGGAGGAGTGGTTGTATAACCCCAGTTTGGATTATTGAATAAAGTTTAGTTTCTTTGTCATTTGAACGATTTCTGCTTTTTAGCTTTCTGTATAACTGTGGTCAAAACTCAAGTTCTTATGAGTTACATAAATTCCCAACTCATTCTTACATTGTACGGACATTCTTTGGAATTGTACATCTCTTATTTCACATTTCTTGTATTTAGAGTATTTTTCAATCCGTATTCTAGGGACTTAGAGTAATCCGGTCTGCATTCAGGGGACTCGGAGATTCAAGTCGTTTATACTCTAGTCTGCACTCTGGGGACTTAGAGTACTCCGGTCCGCATTCAGGGGACTCGGAGATTCAAGTCGTTTATACTCTAGTCCGCACTCCGGGGAATTAGAGTACTCCGGTCCGCATTCAGGGGACTTGGAGATTCAAGTCGTTTATACTCTAGTCCGCACTCCGGGGACTTAGAGTACTCCGGTCCGCATTCAAGGGACTCGGAGATTCAAGTCATTTATACTCTAGTCCGCGCTGTGGGGACTTAGAGTACTCCGGTCCGCATTCAGGGGACTTGGAGGTTCAAGTCGTTTATACTCTAGTCCGCACTCCGGGGACTTAGACTACTCCGGTCCGCATTCAGGGGACTCGGAGATTCAAGTCGTTTATACTCTAGTCCACACTCTGGGGACTTAGAGTACTCCGGTCCGCATTCAGGGGACTTGGAGGTTCAAGTCGTTTATACTCTAGTCCGCACTTCGGGGACTTAGAGTACTCCGGTCCGCATTCAGGGGACTCGGAGATTCAAGTCGTTTATACTCTAGTCCGCACTTTGGGGACTTAGAGTACTTCGGTCCGCATTCAGGGGACTTGGAGGTTCAAGTCGTTTATACTCTAGTCCGCACTCCGGGGACTTAGAGTACTCCGGTCTGCATTCAGGGGACTCGGAGATTCAAGTCGTTTATACTCTAGTCCGCACTCTGGGGACTTAGAGTACTCCGGTCCGCATTCAGGGGACTTGGAGGTTCAAGTCGTTTATACTCTAGTCCGCACTCCGGGGACTTAGAGTACTCCGGTCCGCATTCAGGGGACTCGGAGATTCAAGTCGTTTATACTCTAGTCCGCACTCTGGGGACTTAGAGTACTCCGGTCCGCATTCAGGGGACTTGGAGGTTCAAGTCGTTTATACCCTAGTCCACACTCCGGCGACTTCGAGTACTCCGGTCCGCATTCAGGGGACTCGGAGATTCAAGTCGTTTATACGAGTTCGTACGTCAGGTAGAATAATACAACCCCAGTTGTCCGTCACCAGACTATAAGGTTCAGAAACATCAATAATTCATAGAAAGGATGGCTTCAAGCCTTTATTAATGAAAACAAACTAAATCTTATGATTACATGCTAAAAAGGGAACTAAGAATCAATGGAATAAAAACATACAGGAAATAATTGCACCTAAAATATGAAAGAAACAGGCTAAATATAATAACGTCGCAAATGTTGACTATTCCATGCTCGAGGGAGTGTCACGCCATCAACGGTCGCTAGCTTGAAAGTTCCTTCTCCAAGCTTCTGTTCAATGACATATGGACCTTCCCAGTTGGGATTCATACGTGATGGTACCAGGAAAACTCATTTCAAAACGAGATCACCCACATCAAAGATTCTTGGGCGGACTTTTTCGTTGTAATATCGCTTGATTCGGTGCCTATATGCTGCCGCCCTTAATTCAGCTTCTTCACGTTTTTCATCAATGTTGTCCAGTGATTCCGACAAGAGATCCTGATTTGTCTTAGGATCTATTGTCACTCGATGTGATGGAACTTCAAGCTCCACGGGAATAACAGCTTCCGAGCTGTATGCCAATGCGAATGGAGTGTGGCCAGTCGCGGACTTGTGGGTAGTTCTATAAGCCCATAGCGATGTTGGGAGTTCATCTACCCACTTGCCTCCAGCCTTTTCCAAACGCTTCTTCAATATGGACTTGATTATTTTGTTCACGGCCTCAACTTGTCCATTAGCCTTTGGATGAGCAACGGCGGCGAACTTTTTCTCAATGATGTACTTTAAACAGAAATCTTTGAATTCTCTACTTTCAAATTGAGCTCCGTTGTCTGTAATGATGGTTCGCGGGAGGCCAAAGCGGCATATAATGTTTCGTACAATGAAATTAACGACCTTCTTGGAGGTGATGGTGGCCAAAGGTTCTGCCTCGGCCCATTTCGTGAAGTAGTTGACTGCAACTATCGCGTATTTTGCACCACCTTTGGATATAGGCAAAGAACCGATTATGTCGATTCCCTAGATTGCAAACGGCCATGGACTAACCATTTGCGTGAGTTCCGTTGGTGGAGCTCTCGGGATTTTTGCGTATCTTTGATACTTGTCACATTTTCTTACATAGTCTGCAGCATCCCGATTCACAGTTGGCCAATAGTATCCGTAGGGGAGAATCTTTTTTGCCAGTGTCTGCCCCCAGTATGATCGCCACATTCTCCTTCGTGAACTTCCTCCAAGATTCGCTTTGTTTCATCACGGGCGATGCACCGTAGTAAGGGAACTGAGAACCCCCTCCGATACATTACTTCTCCCTGCATCACATATCGCGCGGCTTTGCGAATGACATGTCGCCTTTCGCTTCTTTTTTCAGGTAGAGTCCCATTTAGCAGGTATTGTTTGAACAGAGTTATCCACGACTCTTTCTCGATTTCCGTTTCCAACACAAAATCGACTTCCATCACATCTATGCTTGGAGCATGTAAGGTTTCGATGGGAACTAATCCCATTTGCTGTGCATCGCTAGTGCTTGCGAATTTGCCAACGAGTCGGCTTCCTTGTTCTGTTCACGCGGGACATGCGAAATGTCATAATGCTCAAAGTTCGCCAATAGTTCCTGAACCAGAGCAAGGTACGGAGCAAGCTTTTGTCCCCTTACTTAGTAGTCTCCTCGCACTTGGTACACCACCAGGTGCGAGTCACAAAAGATTTCAACTGATTTTACCCCGAGTTCTCCAACGAGCTTTAAACTAGCAAGCAATGCTTCATATTCTGCTTCATTATTCGTAGCCGGGAAATTGAGCTTCAAAGCATAACAAATCGATCGATTTTCTGGAGTCACAAGGACTACACCAGCCCTGGAGCAATGGTCGTTTGATGCTCCATCGGTGTACAATTTCCATTGGATGGGAGGAATGACACTGTAACCATATGGTTCGTCTGGCACAGTAAACTCAGCGATGAAATCAGCTAATGCTTGCCCTTGTATGGCTCTTCATGGCAGGTAGGTAATATCGAACTGACTCAATTCGATATTCCATTTTAATCCTTCCAGAAGTTTCTGGTCGTTGGAGTACCTGTCGCAAGGGCTAATCGGTATAAATACTGAATGAGTGTGCTTGAAAGTATGGACGCAGCTTGCGTGATG
Source organism: Allium fistulosum (assembly GCA_030737815.1). NCBI lineage: Eukaryota > Viridiplantae > Streptophyta > Magnoliopsida > Asparagales > Amaryllidaceae > Allium > Allium fistulosum. The sequence continues at coordinate 1,281,006,222 of CM060903.1, read as the reverse complement.
CAATCACCAAGCAATAGGCCAATTTCTCGATTTTAGGATAATTCCTCTCTACCCCCGTTAAACGTTTACTAACGTAATACACCGGCTTTTGAACTCGATTCTATTCGCGGACCAAAGCCGCACTTATAGCATGCGGGGATACGGCCAAGTATATGTACAGAATCTCGTGGTCTACTGGTTTCGACAGCACTGAAGGACTCTCCAAATTCCTCACCAGATCTCGGAACGCTTCCTCACAGTTGGATGTCCATTCAAAATTCCTCTTTCCTTTCTTTATTATATCGAAGAAGGGAATGCACTTGTCTATGGCTCTGGATATAAATCGACTCAGCGCAGCCACCTTTCCATTTAAACTTTGTACCTGTTTTATAGTCCTGGGCACTTGTACATCTCGAATAGCTTGAATCTTTTCCGGGTTAGCTTCAATTCCCCTGGCATTAACAATGAATCCCAAAAACTTCCCCGACGCAACGCCGAAGGAACACTTCAGAGGGTTAATCTTCATCCCATAATATATGAGTATACCAAACATCTCTGCTAAGTCTCGAATGTGGTCGTTTGACTGTCGTGACTTCACGAGCATGTCATCCACATAGAGTTCCATCGTTCTACCAATCTGGTCTTTGAACATTCGATTCACCAAACGCTGATAGGTCGATCCCGCATTTTTCAATCCAAAAGGCATTACTACATAGCAATATAGCCCAACGTCTGTGACGAAACTGGTGTGTTCCTGGTCCGGAATATGCATCGGGATCTGATTGTATCCCGAGTACGCATCCATGAATGACAACAACTCATGTCCTGCAGTGGAGTCGACCAACTGATCAATCCTAGGTAATGGGAAACTATCCTTGGGGCATGCCTTGTTCAAATCGGAATAATCAACGCAAGTTCTCCATTTCCCGTTCGCCTTTTTCACCAACACGGGGTTTGATACCCATTCAGGGTAGAGGGTGTCGCGGACGAACCCATTGGCTTTGAGTTTTTCCACTTCCTCTCTGAGAGCAGCGGACCTCTCCGGGTCCATTCCTCTCCTCTTTTGTTTAACTGGGACGTACTTTGGGTCTATGTTCAACATATGACTCGTAATAGCGGGAGAAATCCCACACATGTCGGAATGTGTCCAGGCGAAAACATCGAGATTCGCTCAGAGGAAATCACTAAGGTCTTCAATCATTGAGGGGCTGAGTTATGATCCAATATTCAGTACCCGCGATGGATCGTCTCGGCTGACTGAAATGTCAATCGTCAGTTCGGTCGGTGCTGCTTTTTCTTCCCTAGGTTCCTCATCGTCTTCTCTCAGATCTATGTCTCTGTAGATCCGAGAATTTTGCCCGAGCCAGGGCTCGGGCATTATTTGTCAATTGTCGGTATTCTGGATGCGGACGGAATTGTCCGCAACCTTTCCTTTCTCTCTCCGCTGGGCCTCTCGGAGCTCAACCACATAACATGCATGACCGGTCACCTGGTTGCCATGAACAACACCTACTCCTTTGTCAGTCGGGAACTTCAAAGTCAAACACCACGGGGCCAATGCTGCCCTAAACTCAGCCAGGGCCGGTTAGTCCAAAAACACATTGTATGGAGAATCTACATCCAAAACTACGAAAGGTAGGATTCGCACCCTCCTACGTTCTCCTTGTCCCAGTTCAACTGGCAACTCAACATACCTCACTGCATCGGTTGCTGCGCCATTAAAGTCGTGTATATGAGCTTTAGATGGCTTCAAATCTTTCGTCTCCATCTTCATCTGGTCATAAGCCTTCTTGAAGATGATATTGATAGAACTTCCACAATCAATCAAAATTATTTTCACAAAAGTCGGCCTGATTGTCGCAGATATAACCATCGGGTCAATGGTAGGAGCCTCCACCTGGTCAGCATCTCTGCTCCTGAATACTATATCGTCCGTCATCATGCATAGTTATTTAGCGGGGGTCCCATCCTCTACGTCGGAACAACACTCAAAATCTGCATGCCTCAGGGAATTAGCATACCGCTCTATTTCTTTCCAGTTCTTATCTGCAGGGTGAGGTCCGTCGATGATCGTTTTTATGACTAGTCTGCCCACGGTCCGAGCAGGCTCCTCGGGGTGACGAGGCGTGGGTGCACGACTGGGATTGGACGTTCCCTGTCCACCTTCTTGCGGATTCTTTACAAACTCCTGTAGCTTTTTCTGCCTAATCAACTTCTCTATAGCATCGTGTAGGTGTCTGCACTCTTCAGTATTGTGTCCATAAGTCTCATGAAAGCGGCAATACTTCCCGGGCCGCTTTTGTTCTTCGGTTGACTCTTTTGGGCGTGGTTTTCTATACTGAAAGGTATTGCAAGTTGATAGGTAAATATTTTCAAGAGATGCATTCAGTGGGGTGTACTCGTTGTAGGTTGGAATTCTCGGCTTCCATTTCCCCGCTTCTCTTTTCTTCCCCTGATTTCTTCCTGCGGATTCCTTAAATTGCCCGGGCTTATTCTGGACATTGACCAGAACTTTCCCCGAGTTATCTCCAGATTGCATCACAGCAATGTTGCTTTTCACGGACTCCGGAACAGGCCCCGGTGCCTTATCTCGCCTTATCCACCTGCCTTCCTCTCTTCTTTTGAACTGATGTGCCTTTGAGTAAAAATGCTCTAGTGTGGTTGGAGGTTTTCCTACCAGCCAATCTCCAAACTCTGAATCCGGATCCACACCTCGCATCACAGCCATAAGAATTGCGTGATCATTGGGATTACTAACTTCAGTAGCCGCAACATGGAATCTCTGCAAATACCCCTTCAACGACTCCCCAAGAGCTTGGATTACACTTGATAGAGACATCACGTCCTTTGGACAAGTAGTATGTATCCTGAATTGTTCTATAAATTTCTTCGCCAACTCCTCGAAACTGGATACGGACCGCGGAGGAAGTCGGGTGAACCACATGGTAGCGATCCCAGATAGAGTTATTGGAAAGCACATGCACTTGGTTACATCATTTGCTCTAGCTGAGTCCATCATCCATTCGTACCTCATCACATGCTGCCTGGGATCAGTCTTTCCTTCATAAGCCGGGATAGTTGGCATGCTAAACTTCCTGGGGTACTCAGCCCGTAGGACATTGTCTGTGAACGGAGTATGACTCCTGGATACCCCCCAATCATCATTCGACAAGCCTTGATTCTCTTTCATCAATTTCCTGATCATAGCTGTTAGGTCTGGGGTTTGTATGGAAGATGGAAGGTTGGAGTCTGTCCTACGGGATTGATCAGGTTGATGCCTCCTCTGTTGGTGATCCGCAAGACGTGCATCTTGAGGTTCGGCATCATTGTCGTCTTGGTGAGCCGGGCGTCCAGCCTCCACCTACACTCCAGCTCCTAAGTTTCTAGTTCCTGCTCGGTCATGGTCTCCGAGGTGTAGATGATCCCCAGTTGTTCGAATAGCAGCACATGCCTGCGTAGTTTCAGTCTTGCGGCGTCTATGCCTGGGTGGTTCATCGGACGAAGTCGAGCTATCAGATGAAGAGTATGGAGCTGGACTGCCCCCAGCATTCTGATGCTGTTGTTGAGTGAGCTGTGCCATAAGGTTGGCGTTATCTTGCATCTTCTCTCCAAGTTGTCTCCTGCTTTCCCTAAGCTCTCTCATCAAGTCGTTGAACTCTATTCTGGTGACAACTTGCATTTGGTCCTGGGTGGTAGTCCCTGCACCTAGATTTGCTTGCTGATTGCTAGGCCCTGCTTGTTGTACGCTAGTAGTCTCATGGGCGTCCGCATTATGAGAGGCTAATCTGGTACGTGGTCTTCCCATTGTAGAGTTATTGGTAGGAACTTTGAGTAGAATCAACAGACGTCTTATGAATAACTCGGATCTCCTTCGGGGGATTTATTCAATCCAGTAGCTTCAAAGCAGATCCTTATGGCCTGAGAATTCGACCTCTCAGTGAAAGCACCAAAGTGTTAGCACAAAAATTGGTCACTAACCTCGTTGAGAAAGATTATGTAGAGAGATAAATGATGAAAGTAAATTAAAACAAGGAGCAATATGCTAAATTGAATGCAAAGACGAGAACACCGGATTTATAGTGGTTCGGCGTAACTGCCTACGTCCACTTTGAGGTTAATCTTTATTACTTTACTTGATAATTGATTACAGATACAATCAGTACACCAACTACTTGAATGCAATTCCTAAGTAAAGAGAATGAGTCTTGAAAGCGGCAGAGTCTCCCCAGTGTTCTCGAAAATAGGTCCTTTTCACTGTGCCCCTGCCTCTCTATTTATAGACAAAGATGGGTTGGACTTCCCTGGTGGGCTTGGTAGCTAAATATCTCGGCCCAAAAAGAGTGAGCTCTGTGTGTCGAACCATAGATGCCGAACGAGGTGATGCCGAACGAGGTGATGCCGAACGATATCGTCATGCCGAACGAAGTGATGCCGAACGATATCGCCATGCTGAACGAATTGATGTGCTGAGTGGAGAGTGCAGGCCGAGCAATGGTCGAAGCCGGTCGAGATTAGATGGATGTTGAACACCTTTGGATGTCGAACATCTCTAGATGCCAAACACTCTCGAATGCCGAACGATCCATGTATGCCAAACACTCTCGAATGCCGAACGGTCCATGGATGCCGAACGCTCTATGTATGCCGAACACTCTCGAATGTCGAACGGTCCATGGATGTTGAACGCTCTATGTATGCCGAACACTCTCGAATGCCGAACGACCCTTGTATGCCGAACACTCTTGAATGCCGAACGACCCATGTATGCCGAGCACTCTCGAATGCCGAACGGTCCATGGATGCCGAACGTCACTTAATGCCAGACGATATACAATACCGAACGACTCTTAATACCAAACGGTATGCAATTGCCGAGTGCCTAGTTGCCTGGTCAAACCTTCAGGTAACAGTCGGCCTCTTTTAAAAATTTTGAGAATGAAAAATGATCGTGTAAAATTTTACACGGCCATGGTTTAGAGGACATTGGAATGGCCTCTTTCCTATTTTACCCCTCCTCTATTTCAAGTTAACTCTTATTTTAATTCATGGTTAAATGACACGGCTACACCTTAATTAAAATCAAATCTCAATCTCCTAATCAACAAATTATTTTATTTAATTCAACTAATTAAATATCCTAAATAATATTACCAAAAATCTGGGGTGCTACACAAATCAAAAGCACTTCCTTCAAAAGCAACAGCAGGCGTATTTGCAATTTAAAACAACTTGCTTCGATCCCCTCGGAACCTTTGGTTTCGACCCAGTGCCTTTCCGACTATATCCAATTCACTACATACTAGGTATATGATACCATGTGCATTAGTTTTGATGGAGTCGGAGGCAGAGGTAAGGTGTCAGAAGCCTGGTGCCAAAAGCATTGAAACAAGAAAAAGCATGTTGATTTGACTTTTTAAATTAGTCCTTTGTACCTAATCTGCCTTGTTTGTCAAATTATGATTAGTTGCAAATTTTCTTTTCTAAAAGTATTGTTGACTTTCAGAAATACAATTTGAATTATTTACAAAATACCCCTTGTCATTTTTATAAATATATAAAACATTTAAGTTCCATACCTTAAATAATTTTATATATCCATTAAAACACTTAGGAAAATTCTTCAAAAATTCTTGTAAATCTTTTTCAATATGTTTTCGATAATATATAAATTTTAGACCCTAATCCATTATAATTTGGTTGTAATTAATTTTTAACCCAAAATAGCATTTTCTTCACTAGAAAATTCATATAAAATCCACATTAATTCAGAAAATTATGAAAATTGAAACACATTTCTAAATTATCATTTCTAATCTAAATTTAAATTTACAAGGCAAATGGATGTCATATAATATGGTTTCATATCAAAAAATATCACAAAATCTATGTGAATTGGCATAAATCATCAACAACATATAAATATACATTTTATCATCCAAAACACGGCAAAACATTTGAAAATAATTCGGATTTCTGTAACACCCCATATTTTTATAACATTATTTAGGATATTTAATTAGTTAAAATAAAATAAAATAATGTGAAGATTATAGGTTAAGATTTGATTAAACTAAGGGTAGTCGTGCCATGTTAATGTGTAATTAAAATAAGATAACATAAACTAATGTGTTAGGAAATGAGTAAGGGAAATATGGGAAATAGGAGAGGCTTTTACCCTAAACCCCTAGGAAATGAAACTTACATTCATTTCATTTTAGCAAACTGAAAACATCTAAGGCTGGCCACCATTTTTACTCTCAAGGAAGATAAAGCTAGGATTAAAGAGGAAGAGGTTAATCAACATATTCAACATCAAATCTTACATATTTTAATCTCAAAGCTAAGGTGAATAATTACTTCATCCCATTTTATGGTTTTTATTTTTAAGATTAGATCCAAAACGATTTTGCTAGTATATGCCATGTTTTGATGATTAAAGTTATATATATGCTTGTTGGTGAATTATGCATGTTCATATTAATTTTTACGATATGTTTAATATGAAAACTCTATTAGATGATATCTAAATGCCTTTAAAATTTAAAAATAGGTCAAAAATGATATTTTAGAGATGTGTTCCAAGTTTTGTAATTTTCTAAATTAATGTGGATTTTATATTAATTTTCTAGTAAAGAAAATGATTTATTGGGTTATAAATTATTTATGGCTAAAAATAATTAATTGGATTTGAAAATTTTATAAGTTGGTAAACATATTAAAATAGATTTTTTGGAATTTTTCTATATTTTTCCTAAGTGATTTGATGAATATATAAAATTATTTAAGGTATGGGACTTAAATGTTTTATATATTTAATTATGGAGAATGGGCATTTTATAAAATAAAATCGTTATTTAATTCTGAAATTAGTGGCAGCACATTTCTAAATAGTATTTTACTAACCAATAAGAATTTGACAAACAAAGGCAGGTTAGTTGGAAAATTATATCTTTTAAGTTAAAAATAAGAAAATCATGCTTTTAGCATGTTTCAGCCATTTTGGCATCAAACCTTCTAACCCAGACCTTCCGACAAGGTCGAAGGGTATCAAAGCTTTTGAAATGGACAAACCAATGCATAAGGTATCAAATTGCTTGGTATGTAATGAATTGGGCAAGGTCGAAGGATACTTAGTCGAAAGGTTAGTTGCCAAAGAGGTTGGAGTATGTTTGTTTTATAAACGAAAAGAATCACCTACTTTGCTTTCAAATAAAAGCTTTCGACTTGGTTGCTTTCAGCCAGGTAAAATAATTAAAATAGTGGTTTTAAAACCTTTCGACAAGGTCGAAAGGTTATTGTCGCTTTCCAACCTTTCGAAGTTGTTGCTTTCGATAAAGTCGAAAGGTTTACTTGTTTTCAAACACCAGCCGATTCTCCATGCTTTCGAAAGGAAGCTTTCAACTTAAATGTTTTACCCTTGTTACCCAAGCTTTCGAAGGAGGTGTTTTAAAGGCTGAAGTCTATTGTTTTAAAAGTTAAACTTTAAGCTTTCGAAGGGGTCAAAAGCAAAGCTTTCGATGGAGTCGAAAGGTAGCTTTCGAAGGGGTCGAAAGGTAGCTTTCGAAGGGGTCGAAAGGTAGCTTTCGAAGGGGTCGAAAGGTAGCTTTCGAAGGGGTCGAAAGGTAGCTTCCGACAAGATTGAAATGTTCTGTTTTCTAATGGTTTCGAAAGGTTTAAAATGGAAGGTTTTCCAAAAGGTTTACCAAGGCAATGTTTTAGAGTGTTTTTAAAGTAGGATGTCTGAAGTTTTATTGCTTTCGCAAGAGATGATTTCAATGGTTTCGAGAGGTTTGAAGTATGGTTTCAAAAGGTTTGGAGTATTATTTTGAAAGGTTTGATGTATGGTTTCAAAAGGTAAGGTTTTGGCCTCTTAGCTTATGTAATCAAAGGGTTTTACTTGGTTTCCAAAGTTTAGAAAGAGGTACTTTCAAATATTTAAATGTTTTCATCAACTAAGGTTTGGGTAAAGAATATATATATAACTAAGGGAATATATGTTTGTATACTGATAGGTTATTGGTGAGCCCGAAAAACCATTAGGATCAGGATGACCTGGGAGATGATTAAGCTAGGGACAGATCGTCCAAAAGCGAAGTATTTAACAGGTAGTTAAGGACAGACCGTACAGAAAAGGAGTGTCTACTAGATGTTAGATAAATTTTGTTTATATTGTTTGGTACGCCCTAGTCAGCCAAAGGTTAAAAGTTAGCCAAACAAAACTTGTGTGTTTGAATAGATAGTTCATATTTACCTGATATTTATGTATGTTTATATAATGATGCTTTACAGTATTTAACCAGTTTTGGTTGCAGGTAAAGGTTTTGCAAAGATATGTTTTAAAAGGTTGTTAGTGAGGGGAAACCTTTTTCGCTAAGCGGCGTGGTGCCACTTAACATATTAAACCAGGATGTATAGTATTATTCATATCAGGCTTTATGTCTGACTCAAAGTTTATGTTTCCCCCTTAAACTCTCAGGTGCTCAAAATTAATTTGAGTAGGCTGAGGGGTTAAGGTCTTTTTAGCTTTTAGTAGGATGACGAATAAGGCTACCGGAGGCATGCAGGAGGCAAAATGATAGCTATTTAGGAGTTGCAGTTCTTATTTATGCTTTGTTGTATTTCCGCTAAGTGAATTACGACTATATGACTCTGGTCATCCAAGAGTGTATCTTCATATACCGCTCTTGGCATATTTTGTAATAAGTATATTTGATCTGTGCCTGGGAACGTATTGGGATTATGTATTAAGAATATGGAACATCTATTTTGAAAGTTAATGAAGTAATGTTGTTTTGAAATCTGTGTTTTGTTTCATATTCAAGTGCTTCTAATATTTTAGATACCATTAACATAGCCGTATTTAGTCGCCGGAAGCTAATACTATAGATGACTACAGCATCTGTAGCGCTTAGTTCTGGGCCTCTAGATAGGGGACGTTTTAGCTTGGTATTAGACCATGGTTTATGAAATAGTTTAACTAAAAATGGTTTTTGAAAAACATAATCCTTAGTAATAATAATTAAGATCGGGGTATGGGATAACGCTATAGTAACGTACTTGTAATTGTAATATATAAGTATACGCTATATCTCTAGACTCCTATCTTAGTTAGGCTATTCATCTGTATCTCATGAGACTTGAATACAGATATGGAAGGAGGAAGAGACAGAGTTAATCTTGGAGGAGAGAGTACCACCACTAATGGAAATGCCCGACCAAATGTTAGAAGAGGTCCAGGTCAGGATCAAGTTGAAAATGTTGGTGTTGGGGTCCACCAAGTGGATATGGGAGCCATGTATCAGTTCTTCATAACTATGATGCAAGTCGGAATTGCAGTTGGAGTTGTTGGAGGGAATGATGTTGAAGGAGGAGTTCAGGAAGCTCTAATAGTCAACCATTATGCTAACTTGGGCAGAGACTATACCAGGCTTGGAGGGAAGCCGTTTATTAGAACAGAAGATGCGATTGAGGTAGAAAACTAGCTGTTGCATTGCGAGAGGATTATTGCCAACTTAAGGTTGAATGATGAGCAAAAGAGGAGATTAGCTTCAAAATAGCTTCAGGGAGCTGCTCTATTTTGGTGGAATACTGTTGTAGCTAGTGTTGATGAGGAAATCATGACTTAGGCGGAGTTTAAGAGAAGGTTTCAAGAAAGGTTTATGTCCATGATGGCGCAGTCGGCATTGGTTAGGGAGTTTGGTGAACTAGAACAAGGGGAGATGTATGTTTTAGAGTATGCAAGAAGATTTGAAGAATTGCCCTGGTACGGGTATGCTTTGGTTGATACGATGATCAAGAGGAATGAGAAGTTTATAAGAGGCTTGAATCCGGAGTTGATAAGTGCAACCTTGCCACACCTAATAGATCCAAGTGATGTAGTGGAAGAAATAACGCTGAGGCAGGAAGAGCGTTAGCTTGTTTAAAGAAGAAAACGAAGGAGGCCCAGGTTGGACAAGGCCAAAAAAGAAAGTTTTTCCAAAAGAAAAATGCTCAGAAGGGAGGAGCCCAGAAGAAGGGAAAAGCATGGGTGGTTTGTTATAAATGTGATAAGAAAGGACACTATGCTAATGAGTGTTGGGGCAGAAAAGGAAAAGGGGAAGAAACAGTTGGAAAGAAGAATGTCAAGTGCTTTAATTGTGAACAGATCGGCCATTATAAGAACCAATGCAAGGAGCCTGCTAAAGAAGGAATGGGCGAGTTTATGCATTGGAGCCCGCAACTTCAAGCCTAATTGTGCAGGAGAAAGGAAAGGCTGTTCTAGGAGGCTCGCTACAGATTCACGGTATGTCTGTTAGCGTTCTATTTGATACCGGTGCATCACATTCTTTTATTTCTCGATGTTTGGCAAATAAGCTTAATCTAGAACCCTCATATTTAATTACTTCCTTAAGGGTTGCAAATCCGAAAGGAGGGTATGCAATACTTGGGATGAGGTGTGACCATTTAGAGTTGGATTTGCTAGGTCATACTTTTGATTACTGTTTGCATGTGTTTGATTTTGTGGGATTTGGGATTATCCTTGGGATGGATTGGTTAAGTAAATATGATGCTAGGATATTTTTCCATGATAGGAAAATATCACTTAGTCATCCGAATTTTAGTGATCGTATAATTTATACCGTAGAGAATTCTAGTTGCGAAGTAAATGCTTTATTGGGAATCATGGAGTTGGAGGATGAGATGCATCGAGTCTTTGTGGTTAGAGAATTTATTGATGTGTCTGAGTCGGTAACTGGATTGCCACTGAAATGAGCCATCGAGTTTCGAATTGGTTTAGTGCCTGGAGCAGAACCGTTGAGTAGGCCGCCAAGCAGGATGACACCCACTGAGATGAGAGAGTTGAAGGTGCAGTTGGTGGATTTGGAAGCAAGAATTTTTTAGACCGAGTAGTTCGCCTTGGGGATCTGCCATGGTATTTGCTAAGAAGCCGGATGGATTGTTAAGGCTATGTATCAATTATCGTAAGTTGAATGAGAAGACGATAAAGAACCTATATCTATTGCCAATAATTGACGATTTGTTCAATTAGTTAAGTGGAGCTAAGGTATTCTCTCAGCTGGATTTAGCAATGGGATTTCATCAGCTTAGAGTGGTAGAGGATAGTATTCCTTTGATGGCGTTTAGGACAAGGTATGGATCATACGAATGGCTAGTTATGCCGTTCGGACTAACTAATGCGCCGGCATTCTTGGTGGATTTGACCAAATTTTCCGAAAGCACTTTGATAGATTTGTGTTGGTTTTCATAGATAATATTCCGACATACTCTGAGGATGAGAAGGAGCATGAAGTTCATCTTAGAGTTGTGCTTGGGACGTTGAGGAAGCATCAGTTGAAGGCTAAATTTTCGAGGTGTCATTTTTGGAAGAATGAAGTGAAGTTCCTTGGTCATGTAGTCTCAGAGAAAGGGTTGACTGTAGATCCGACTGAGATTGAGGCGGTAAACAATTGGAAGAGACCTGAGATAGTGATCGAGATAAAGAGCTTTCTTGGATTGGTCGGATATTATCGGAGGTTTATAAAGGGTTTTTCATGGATAGCAACACCAATGACTAAGCTTACGCAAAAAGATATGAAGTTTGTATGGACTGATAAGTGTGAGGAAGTATTCCAGAGCTTGAAACACTTATTGACCCATGCACCGGTGTTGGTGGTTCCGGAGGAAAAAACAAGATTTGGTTGTTTATACTGATGTGTGTAGAACTGGATTTGGAGCAATATTGATGCAAAGAGGTAAAGTGATTGCTTATGCTTCTAGACAGCTAAGACTGCATAAAGTTAGATATCCAATGCATGATTTGGAGTTAGCTGCCGTTATATTTGCTTTAAAGGTATGGAGGCATTACCTCTTGGGAGAGCGATTTGAGCTATATACAGATCATAAGTCGTTGAAGTACTTATTCTCTCAAAAGGAGCTGAACATGAGATAGCAGAGATGCTTGGAGTTTATTGCTGCTTATGGTTTAGGAATTGAGTACACACTTGGAAAAAGAAACAAGGTAGCGAATGCACTTAGTAGGAAACATCAGAATGCAATATTGGCTATGATTGCTGAGTGGAAAGATTTGGAAGCATTATTAGCTTATAGAGTGCAATTTAGATCCGAGGTAGGTTCTTGTGCAGGAAGTGCTACATTGCCTTGTTTGGAAGTTCGACCAGTAATGATTAAGAAGATAGCTTCCAAACATGAGGAGGATCCAGTTTTGGCTGGACGGATCGGAAGGTTAAGGGAAGGAACAAAGAGCGATGACTTAAAGGATTTTAGTCTTGACTAGAAATGGTGGTTGAGAAAGAAAGGGAGGTTGTGTGTTCCGAATATAGGGAACATGAGGAAAGAAGTTTTGGATGAATGCCATCGTTCGAAGTTCACTATCCATCCAAGAGGAACGAAGATGTATCAGGACATGAAGAGAAGTTTCTTCTGGGAAGGTATGAAATGGGACATTGGTTTATGTGTTAAGCAGTGCTTGAATTTCCAGCAGGCAAAGGCTGAACACCAGAAGCCAAGTGGATTACTTCAACCGTTAGATGTTCCGATGTGGAAGTGGGATTCTATCTCTATGAATTTTATTGATGGGTTGCCAAGATCAAATAGAGGGAATGAAAGTATATGGGTCGTAGTGCATAGATTGACCAAGAGTGCCCATTTCATTCCCGTTAGGTCAAATAGGACAACACCTAGTCTGGTAGTTTATGAAGAATGTGGTTAGGTTGCACGGAATTCCTAGTAGTATCATTAGTGATAGAGATTCTTTGTTTACTATTGAGTTTTGGAAGAGTCTACGGGAAGCATTAGGAACCAAACTCAACATGAGTACCACTTACCATCCACAAACTGGTGGGAAAACAAAAAGAGTTAACAAAGTCTTGGAGGATTTGTTAAGAGCTTGTGTATTGGATTTCAGGGGATCATGAGAAGATCATCTCCATTTAGTCGAGTTCTCATATAACAATAGTTATCAGACTAGTATTGGGATGGAACCATTTGAAGCTTTGTATCGAAGGCCATGCAAATCTCTTGTATGTTGGCTAGAGACCGGGGATAGACTGGTTCTTGGTCCGGATTTGGTAAAGGAAGCCATGGAAAAGATTGAGTTGATTCGAGCTAGGATGAAGGAAGCTCAGTCTAGGTAGAAAAGTTATGCAGATAGAAGAAGGAAAGACTTGGAATTCTCTGTTGGAGACTATGTGTTTATTAAGGTTTCACCGATGAAAGGTGTGATTAGATTTGGAAAATCAAGAAAGTTAGCACATAGATTTGTTAGACCCTTCCGTATTGTTGAGAGGATCGGAAAACTCACTTATAAAGTGGAGTTATCGAATAATTTGGTAGGAGTCCATGATGTTTTCCATATTTCTCATCTTAGAAAATGTGTTAGAGACCCGGAGACTACCATAGCACCTATAGTGTTAGAAGATTTAGTAGTAGAGCTGGATTTGACTATAGTTAGAAAGCCGATTAAGATTGTGGCTAGAGATGAGAAGAAGTTGAGGAACAGGACAGTCAGATTAGTAAAGGTCCAGTGGAGTGACGATGCTAGAAACTGTACTTGGGAGACCAAGGGTAGGATTAGTGACTCTTATCCTGATTTGTTTGATGGTATGTTTTACCTTTGATTGTTTTATTCTGTGTACCTTATCGTAATTTCGAGGATGAAATTCTTTAAGGTGAGGAGTCTGTAACACCCTATATTTTTATAACATTATTTAGGATATTCAATTGGTTAAATTAAATTAAATAATGTGAAGATCAATAGGTTGAGATTTGATTAAACTAAGGGTAGCCGTGCCATGTTAATGTGCAAATTAAAATGAGATAACCTAAACTAATGTGTTAGGAAATGAGTAAGGGCAACATGGGAAATAGGAGAGCTTATACCCTAAATCCTTATGAAATGAAACTTACGTTCATTTCATTTTAGCAAACTAAAAACATCTAAGGCCGGCCACCATTTTTATTCTCAAGAAAGATAATGCTAGGATTCAAGAGGAAGAAGTTAATCAACATATTCAACATCAAATCTCTCATCTTTTAATCTCAAAGCTAAGGCGAATAATTACTTCATCCCGTTTTATGGTTTTTAGTTTTAAGATTAGATCTGAAATGATTTTGCAAGTATATGCCATGTTTTGATGATTAAAGTCATATAAATGCATGTTGGTGAATTATGCACGTTCATATTAATTTTTATGATATGTTTAATATGGAAACCCTATTATATGACATGAAAATGCCTTGAAAATTTAAAAATAGGTCAGAAATGTTATTGTAGAGATGGGTTCCAATTTTCATAATTTTTTGAGTTAATGTGGATTTTATATTAATTTTCTAGTGAAGAAAATGATTTATTATGTTATAAATTATATACGGCTAAAATAATAATTAATTGGATTTGAAATTTTTATATGTTGGAAAACATATTAAAATAGATTTTTTAGAATTTTTCCAGATTTTTCCTAAGTGATTTGATGAATATATAAAATTATTTAAGATATGGGACTTAAATGTTTTATATATTTAATTAAGGAGAATGGACATTTTATAAAATAAAATCATTATTTAATTCTAAAATTAGTGGCAGCACTTCTCTAAAGAGTATTTTAATAACTAATATGAATTTGACAAACAAAGGTAGGTTAGTTGGAAAATTATCTCTTTTAAGTTAAAAACAAGAAAATCATGCTTTTATCATGTTTCAGCCATTTTGGCATCAAACCTTCCGACCCAGACCTTCCAACAAGGTCGAAGGGTATCAAAGCTTTCAACAAGGACAACCCAATGCATATGGTATCCGGTTGCTTGGTACATAATGAATTGGGCAAGGTCGTAGGGTACTTAGTCGAAAGGTTAGTTGCCAAAGAGGTTGGAGTATGTTTGTTTTATAAACCAAAAGAATCGCCTACGTTGCTTTCAAATAAAAGCTTTTGACTTGGTTGCTTTCGGCCAGGTCAAATAATTAAAATAAAGGTTTTAAAACCTTTCGCCAAGGTCAAAAGGTTACTGCCGCTTTCCAACCTTTCAAAGTCGTTGCTTTCGACAAAGTCAAAAGGTTTACTTGTTTTTAAAAACCAACTGCTTCTCCATGCTTTCGAAAGGAAGCTTTCAACTTAGATGTTTTACCATTGTTTTCTAATTGAATTATAACGCAAGTTTTCGAAGGAGGTGTTTTAAAGGCTAAAGTCTATTGTTTTAGAAGTTAAACATTAAGCTTTCGAAAGGGTTGAAAGGTTTTAAAAGAAGAGTTTTCACATGTTTTAAATTGAACCCGGTAAGTTTTCGAAAGTTTTATGTTTTTTAAGGTTTAATGCTTTTTAAAGGTACAATTTATTGAATGGTTTCAAAGGGGTCGAAATCCAAGCTTTCAAAGGGGTCAAAAGCAAAGCTTTCGATGGAGTCGAAAGGTAGCTTTCGAAGGGACAGAAAGGTAGCTTCGGACAAGGTCGAAATGTTCTGTTTTCTAAATGGTTTCAAAAGGTTTAAAATGGAAAGTTCTCCAAAAGGTTTTCTAAGGCAATGTTTTAGAGTGTTTTTAAAGTAGGATTTCTAAAGTTTTATTTCTTTCGAAAGGGATGATTTCAATGGTTTCGAGAGGTTTGAAGTATGGTTTTGAAATGTTTGGAGTACGGTTTCGAAAGGTTTGATGTATGGTTTCGAAAGGTAAGGTTTTGGCCTCCTAGCCTAGGTAATGGAAGGGTTTTACTTAGTTTTGAAAGAGATGCTTTCAAAAGTTTAGAGATAGGCACTTTCAAATATTTAAATGTTTTCATCAAATAAGGTTTGAGTAAAGAATATATATATATATATATATATATATATATATATATATATATGTGTGTATGTATGTATGTATATGTATATGTATATGTATAACATGGCAATGTGATTTTGAGTTAAGCATAAAGATTTTATATTTTCCTTGCATAAATTTGATTTAAAGGTTTTTAATCATTTAAAAAGGTTTTCAAGGAAAATTATAGGAGAGGATCCCTAAGTGAAAATGACTCAGATATTAGAATACCAGATGGGACTGGTATAAGGTCGCGCCCTATACATTAGCTATTAGACCCAGCTAATTATTCTCCAAAATTCCAGTATGTAGGGCTTGGTCACAGGTAGACTAAAATTATGATTACATGGTGAAGGGAATATATGTTTGTATACAGATAGGTTATTGGTGAGCCCGAAAAACCTTTAGGATCAGGAAGACATGGAAGATGATTAAGCTAGGGACAGACCATCCAGAAGCGAAGTATTTAACAGATAGTTAAGGACAGACCGTACAGAAAAGGAGTGTCTACTAGATGTTAGATAAATTTTTTTTATATTGCCTGGTAGGCCCTAGTCATCCATAGGTTAAAGGTTAGCTGTTTGCGCCAAAAATGGTCACAAACCCCGAATGTTGTGAAAGCACCAGTGTATGAATACAAATCAGCAATATTCAAACACAAATCTCAGATTTAAACAAACTACAAATAGCAATCCAGAAATAATGAACAAAAACACAAGATTTATAGTGGTTCGGCTATCTCCGGCCTACGTCCACTCCAAAGTTTTTATCTTTTATTGATCGATGCTTGAAGATTACAATTTCCTATCGCGTAGTACAACGGATTTTATGATTATAATCTGAATCTAAGGCAGCAATGGTGATCTGGAGTAAATCTGGCAGAGTCCGGGCGCTCTTTAGCTCTCAAAATTGTCCGATCCCTTTTCTGAATGACCAGGGGCTCTATTTATAGGTGTAGGAGGCTGGTATTTCGCCTAAATTGAAGGAAGACCAGTTCCAGTACGTCAGGGGGCACACATGCCCGCTTTCTGGAAATCCGGGCCCACTTTGGGATCGATTCGACCCTTGCTTCGAATCGATCAAGTTTTGCTCCGTTTGAGATGAAATTTGGCATGAACATTCCTTAGGTTGCCAGTAAGCTACTGTGAAAATTTCATAGCATTTGGACTTATAGATCTCAAGTTATGATCGATTCAAGTTGACGTTTCCGGTTGTAGTGCTCCGTTCGAATCGATCACGTTCGAATCCATTACTTCGAATCGATCCATACACGTGCTAGAAGATTGACGTGGCACGCGTTCTTCGTGTTGATCCATCTTTTTTGCCAAGCGGATCGAGTCATTCCAGATATTTCTCCGTGTTGAACTCCTATTCCCTTGATTCGAACATACAACCAGTTCGTATCCTCCCATTCGTATCGCTCTGATCATTCCCTTCGTATCGATCGATTCGAACACGATCGATACGAACATTGTCCCAGAGTCCTTCGAATCCATGCACTTGCCCATCCTTCGTATCGATCTTTCACATCCAAGTCGAATCCATAACTTTATGCCACTTTAATCGTTTCCTTCGTATCCATGACTTCACATCCACGAAGCCAACTCCCAATGTATCCATCTCGAACGCCTTCTTCGTATCGATCCCCAGGCGATCGATACGAACCAAAATCCCACAGTTGCTGTTTCCTTTCCGTATCGATCCAACATTGATCGATACGAAGAACTTCTTCATATCTATCCCATCGATGCGGTGTACATTGAGTCGAACCAGAACTTGATCGATGCGAACTTCACTGAACCGAACCCATGTCGATCGATACGAACGGTATCGATTCGAAGCTTTTACTTTTCGATCGATACGAACGGTATCGATTCGAACCACCATATGACGATCGATGCGAAATGCATCGATACGAACCGTGCCCTGTGCATTTTATTCCATCCATATCTCGAGCATACGAACTCCGATTAACCTGAAACTCGAAACGTATCCTCTCCTAGTCCTCATCATCATCTCCAATCGATTCCGTCTTGATCGGAGCTCGGCCAAATTTTGACGACATCCATTGCAGCTTTGTTTCCAATTGAACTCTAATCCTGATATCCATCATTCCTTGCCAATTTGTTGATATTCCGGCTTTGACCAAAAAGCGGGATAACATTTGCCCCCCAAAACATGCCTTGTGATAAGAAGGTGTGTTTTGAATAGTTTCCTAATCCAATATTCAAAGTCCATAGCCAATTCCATGTTCATCAGAACTCGTAGACCGAGCCTTAGATCCATTCTTATCCAACAGCCAATAGCCGAATCCAAGACCTCTCCGGGTCAATATCCCAATCCATAACCTCTCTGGGCTCTTGCCAAGCGCAATCCACACACAACGACCGTGGTCCAGTGTCCCTGGACGTGGAGCTAACCTCTCCGGGTTCTTGCCAAGCGCAATCCACACCTGACGACCGTGGTCCAGTGTCCCTGGACGTTGAGCCAACCTCTCCGGGTTCTTGCCAAGCGCAATCCACACCTAACGACCGTGGTCCAGTGTCCCTGGACGTAAGTAATGCCATGGCTTAAGTCCTAAGCCGAATCCTGGTCGCTCCGCACCCTTGCTGAGCATAGTCCATACTCAACGACCTGAAACAATAATCGATAATAGGGGGCCTAAGTCCTAGGCCGAATCCTGGTCATTTCGGACCCTTGCCGAGCATAGTCCATACTCGACGACCTGAATGAGTCAATTTACCACGTTCGAGAAAAAAGATTCACCCCTTGCCAGGCGTAATCCACACCTGACGATCGTTTATCAAAAACCAAAAAGAATCCAATCAGAATCCAATCCAAAATCCAAATCAAATCGAAAAGCCAGAAATCCATACCAGAAATCAAAATCATCATCCAAAACGGAGAACAATCATCCAAATGAATGTAAAAACCAGAAAAACAAGCAAAATCAGGAGTTCAATCCAAACCCCAAAAACCAAACCAGAAAACCAAGTGTTCCATCGAAAAACAAAAGACAGATTTCGCAAACCATGTCTTTGCGGTTTATCATCACTCAGAGCATGCCTAGGGGCTATCTCCGTCCCCATACATGTGTAAATGACTCGGTTGCTTGCCAATGGTTTGTTACTTATTTCGTATTATCTTGATCAATTGATGACCAATCGATCATTATTCCTTTGCCTCATATCCTCATGGTTTGAGGTAGACGGTGGTTGCTCCTGCTCCACCGCTGCATTCCGAGCCCCAACATACTGCCTCAACTGTCCATTCCTCACATGCTCCTCAATTATGTCCTTTAGGTGCCTGCAGCTATTAGTATCATGCCCGTCCAAATCATGGAAGAGGCAATGCTTTCCTGATGCCCTCTCCCGCTCGGATGGTTCTCTCCTAGCCGGCCTTCGGTAAGGAAGGCGATTCCGAGTTTCCAAGTAAATCCGCTCCAGCGTCTCATTCAATTCTGTGTATGTGGAAAACTTTGGATCCTTCCATCGCTTCCTAGCTTTTTCAGAATTTTTGTCCAACTTCCTTTTTCCTTTATCTTTATCCGAGCTTCCGTCGGATGGTCCTCCACCCCCGGTCACATTCACTTCCTTTAGCTTTAAGTCCATACATGCATCTTCTTGCCGAAGGAACCTTTCAGCTTCATGAAAGAATTCCCCGAGATCCAGTGGTGGGTCTCGTACTAAAGATACCTTGAAATCCGAATCCTCTTTGACTCCCGACACTGCTGCCATCAAAACCATTGATGGATCCGGCCGATCCACCGAAGCAACTGCCGCATTGAATCAAGTTAGAAAAGCCCTAAGTGATTCATCCGTCCTTTGTTTCACCGATGTCAGCGTCATCACGTTCTTCGGCCTCTTGATATGAACCCGAAACTGTCCCAAAAACTTATCCACCAATTCCCTCCAAGTCCTGATAGATCCTTCTTCCAGCTGCCTAAACCACATTGCCGCTAGGTCTGTTAAGTATAAAGGGAAACATCTGGCCATCACTTCCTCCGATGCCCCCAGCACTTCCATGTGTCTAGTGTATCTCATCAAGTGATCAGTCGGGTCAGCCTTTCCATTATATACTTCCACGCTAGGTAACTTGAACTTAGGTGGATTCTGAGCTATCCTGATTTCCCGAGCGAACGGACTCCTGTTCACCCCTTCCAAATCTCTATTGGTCGAACCTCCACGCATAGTCTTCCTAATGATTTCCATTAATCCAGCATTTCCTGTTAGGTGTTGCCCCCCATGCTCCCGAGGGAACTCCGGCACATATTCTTCATGTGGCTTATTAGCCGCAACGTTGGCTCTAGCCTGCTGAACTCCTTCCAAAGGTCCTTCTGCGTTGGATCCTGTGGGCCTGCCCCCAAGCCCTTGTTGATTGCCTTCCGGTTCTGTATTCTGTCCTCCATTGGGTTCTGCAAC
Source organism: Allium fistulosum (assembly GCA_030737815.1). Lineage (NCBI taxonomy): Eukaryota > Viridiplantae > Streptophyta > Magnoliopsida > Asparagales > Amaryllidaceae > Allium > Allium fistulosum. The sequence continues at coordinate 1,280,986,035 of CM060903.1, read as the reverse complement.
CCTAGTTCCTTGTTCCACATTTGCAGTCGCTATAGTTGGTCCAAGGTTCTGTATTCTTGTAGCTCTCATCTGCTCGAAAAAAGTCTGCATCATATCCTGTTGACTCTTCAGCAACTTCCCATGCAATGAATTTGCCATAGCTTCCATTTCGTTTTTGGTAATGTAAATCGAAGCTTGTCCTTCTCCAGCTCCGGAGGATGCCTCTTGACTTCCTCCCTATTGGCTTCTCTCGGCTCTTTGCCTTGTTTGTCGAGTCATTGTTGAGTCAATCCGAATCCTTCAAACTTTCAAGGCTAAACTTTGAATTGGTGTAATGGGTGCTAGTTCTTCTCAGTGAAAGCACCAAAGTGTTTGCGCCAAAAATGGTCACCAACCCCGAATGTTGTGAAAGCACCAGTGTATGAATACAAATCAGCAATATTCAAACACAAATCTCAGATTTAAACAAACTACAAATAGCAATCTAGAAATAATGAACAAAAACACAAGATTTATAGTGGTTCGGCTATCTCCGGCCTACGTCCACTCCAAAGTTTTTATCTTTTATTGATCGATGCTTGAAGATTACAATTTCCTATCGCGTAGTACAACGGATTTTATGATTATAATCTGAATCTAAGGCAGCAATGGTGATCTGGAGTAAATCTGGCAGAGTCCGGGCGCTCTTTAGCTCTCAAAATTGTCCGATCCCTTTTCTGAATGACCAGGGGCTCTATTTATAGGTGTAGGAGGCTGGTATTTCGCCTAAATTGAAGGAAGACCAGTTCCAGTACGTCAGGGGGCCCACATGCCCGCTTTCTGGAAATCCGGGCACAATTTGGGATCGATTCGACCCTTGCTTCGAATCGATCAAGTTTTGCTCCGTTTGAGATGAAATTTGGCATGAACATTCCTTAGGTTGCCAGTAAGCTACTGTGAAAATTTCATAGCATTTGGACTTATAGATCTCAAGTTATGATCGATTCAAGTTGACGTTTCCGGTTGTAGTGCTCCGTTCGAATCGATCACGTTCGAATCCATTGCTTCGAATCGATCCATACACGTGCTAGAAGATTGACGTAGCACGCGTTCTTCGTGTTGATCCATCTTTTTCGCCGAGCGGATCGAGTCATTCCAGATATTTCTCCGTGTTGAACTCCTATTCCCTTGATTCGAACATACAACCAGTTCGTAGCCTCCCATTCGTATCGCTCTGATCATTCCCTTCGTATCGATCGATTCGAACACGATCGATACGAACATTGTCCCAGAGTCCTTCGAATCCATGCACTTACCCATCCTTCGTATCGATCTTTTACATCCAAGTCGAATCCATAACTTTATGCCACTTTAATCGTTTCCTTCGTATCCATGACTTCACATCCACGAAGCCAACTCCCAGTGTATCCATCTCGAACGCCTTCTTCGTATCGATCCCCAGGCGATCGATACGAACCAAAATCCCACAGTTTCTGTTTCCTTTCCGTATCGATCCAACATTGATCGATACGAAGAACTTCTTCATATCTATCCCATCGATGCGATGTACATTGAGTCGAACCAGAACTTGATCGATGCGAACTTCACTGAACCGAACCCATGTCGATCGATACGAACGGTATCGATTCGAAGCTTTTACTTTTCGATCGATACGAATGGTATCGATTCGAACCACCATATGACGATCGATGCGAAATGCATCGATACGAACCGTGCCCTGTGCATTTTATTCCATCCATATCTCGAGCATACGAACTCCGATTAACCTGAAACTCGAAACGTATCCTCTCCTAGTCCTCATCATCATCTCCAATCGATTCCGTCCTGATCGGAGCTCGGCCAAATTTTGACGACATCCATTGCAGCTTTGTTTCCAATTGAACTCTAATCCTGATATCCATCATTCCTTGCCAATTTGTTGATATTCCGGCTTTGACCAAAAAGCGGGATAACATTAGCCAAACAAAACCTGTGTGTTTGAACAGATATTTCATATTTACCTGATATTTATGTATGTTTACATAATGATGCTTTACCCTATTTAACCAGTTTTGGTTGTAGGAAAAGATTTGCAAAGATATGTTTTAAAAGGATGTTAGTGAGGGGAAACCCATTCCGCTAAGCGGCATGGTCTCACTTAACATATTAAACTGGGATGTATGGTATTATACATACCAGGCTTTATGTCTGACTTGAAGTTTGTGTTTTCCCCTTAAACTCTCGGGTGCTCAAAATCAGTTGAGTAGGCTGAGGGGTTAGGGTCTTTTTAGGATTTAGTAGGATGACGAATAAAGTTGCCGGAGGCATGCAGGAGGCAAATGGATAGCTATTTAGGAGTTGCAGTTCTTATTTATGCTTTGTTGTATGTCCGCTGTGTTTGTACTAAGTCAATTACGACTATATGACTTTGATCATCCAATGGGGTATCTTCGTATACCGCTCTTGGCGTATTTGTAATAAGTATATTTGATCGGTGCCTGGGAAAGTATTCGGATTATGTATTAAGAATATGGAACATCTGTTTTGAAAGTTAATGAAGTAATGTTGTTTTGAAATCTGTGTTTTGTTTCACATTCAAGTGCTTCTGATATTGTAGATACCATTAACATAGCCGTATTTAGTCACCAGAAGCTAATACTATAGACGACTGCAGCATTTGTAGCTCTTAGTTTTGGGCCTTTAGATAGGGGATGTTACAATTTCATACTAAAGACTGTAAAATATTTAAAAAATTGAGATGTAGTCATTAATCACCTTAGCTTTTTGATCAACGATGTGAGATTCGTTCTTGATTAAGTGATTTGATTATCCCTCTTGAAATTCTAGCTTTTATCTTCTCTTGAGCTTGTTAATGGTGGCCGGCCTTATCTTGTATTTTTTATTTGTGAATAATGAAGTGAACATGAGTGTTGAGGGGTTAAGGGTTTAGGGTATAAGGATGTGCCTTATTCCTATTTTGCCCTTGTGTATTTCCTAACCTTTTATTCTCTTTTTATTCTTTGGTTCACTCGTTTAACATGGCATGGCCACACCTTATTTAATCACAAATCTCAATACATTAATCATCTTACAGTATTTTATTTTATTTAACTAATTAAATATCCCAAATAATGTTACTAATAATATGGGGTGTTACACTTATATTAAATATTCAAGCAACACCATATAGTTTGGGACGCACGGGCATTACTCTAGTTATTACAATTAGGAAGTATATGACCCTTTTTATGGTGACGTGCTTTCAGGCTCATCTTTAGTGGAATTTACTAACTTACAGTAAATATTCAAGTAAACCCGAGTGGCATGGGACACTTGTGTGTTGCTTGAGTGATTACAATTTAGAGGTATGTGATGTGCTCTTAATCCATCTTTGAATTGACATGCTTTCATGTCGTCTTTGAGTCAACAAGCTTTTATGCCATCTTTGAGTTGATGTGCTTTTATGCCGTCTTTGAGTTGATGTGCTTTCGTGTCACCTTTGTGTTGGTGCCTTTTTGTTTTACTTTTTATTGCAACCTTTATGATTTGATTAAGGATGTTTGATCGTCATATTTTTTTATGTTTGCCTATGAAGGGCATGATTTTGTGTTATGACATGGTGGTTTTTGTTGATGATTATGTCATTTGTTTTAATTTGTTCCTGGCATATTTTCAGGTTGTGATTATGTAATTTTGGATTTGCCATTTCGCTTTATTTGATGTTGGCATGTTTAGTATAATATGATTATATTGCTTAAGATTCACATATACTTTACTATAATGAACTTACCCTTTGAATTAGAAATAGTTTGACTTGTTTATTATTTTTATAATACTCAGGTCAAACCGAGACATGACAGGTTTTGAGGACTCATTGACGTTGGACGTTAGGCTTACTTTTGGAGACAGATATATAAGCAAATTTTAGTCCTTATGCATATACCGTTATACGAATTTTATGAGTTACTATAGTATCGAATGTATGTATATATGTATGGGTCTAGTGTTTCCATTATACACATTTAATTCAACTCACATCTAAATCTAATATAAATTGCATGTCTTGTTTCGAATATGAATTGAAAATTTTTGGTTGCAATTAATTGAGATGATTGAAACATAATTGTGTGTTATGGTTTCAATTGGTCTGGTGTTTGAATTGGTTGAATTGTGTGTTTAAAATATTAGATTTTTTTCACTGTAATCGATGATTATGTGTTTTATGTTATGTCATATATTGTTCTGCTCTTGAATTAGCCAAAGTCTTTATTGTTTTGTGTCGTACCTTACATGTTATTTGTAGTTATACGAGGTAAAGAAAAACGTATCGATGTTAGCCGAAAGAAATATCTACGGATGGTCACTCCTAACTAGCCTTATTCTCTGTATTACCAAATAATATTATTATGTGATATTCTTTCGTAGTATGGGTATAGAGGTAGGGTGTTACAGCTTTTTCTAAAATAATAATATATTACTTTATAAAACAATATACAATTCTAAGTAAAATATTTCTTAGCATTTCGAAAATACTGTGTTATATGCCTTGTACAAGCGTTTAGGAATCCTTATCGATAACGTTTATCAGACGTATCGATCAAAATTATTAAAAGCACTTAATGGCATTAAATAAATTAATATTGATACCAAGTTGTAATGCCCCACCTTGATAACCATATTACCTAAGAATATTACAAGTAATATAGTTCACCGGTATGGAGAATAAGGCTGGATAGGAGCAATAATCCATGTTTATTCCCTTGGGATAACACTGCCATGCTTCTACCTTTATGTCTAAGGAAATTAATGGAGTGAATAGTCTCAACATAAAACGATAGACTCAATGGCTAATATAAATTAGAACAATATATTAAATAATGCAGAACATAAAATCATAGATCCTATTAGAAAGCGAAGATATATTCATAAGGCGAGTCTACAAAATGAGAGTACTAGACCCATATATAGTATATATACAAGTCCAAGAATTAGACAAGTACAAATATAACTCACAAGTCACTATCTCTAAATACAAGGGTCATATAACCATATATACACAAGGACTATAACAAAATGATATATATATATATATAAAGGTTAGACCAACATCCACAGTTAGTGAGTCCTAGTACCTGAAATGTCTCGGTCTGACCCGAGTATTATGAAACTATTGAATGGGTCACACTATCTCTAAATATACATCGGGTGAGATTACTGAAATAAGCATGCATAGATCTTAATAATGTAGTAGTAACTATATAAGATGCCAACATCTAAATAAAATAGGCATAATGCAACATGTTACCAAGTCATAAAGTCATATCATGCCCAATATCGACAATCATCGTAAAATATGGTGAACGATCTTCTTAATTGTCAGAAATCATAAGCCTAGCACGAAAGCTATCAAATCTCAAGAAAACATAAGACTACATGAAAGCGAGTCAATGCACAAAGTATATAAGACCGCATGAGCAAATCAAAACCACAAGACAAGCATGAAAGCGACTCAAATGATAAGACTAGCATGAAGCAAGTCGAAGTGAAATTACTTATCCTATAGATATCTCGATAATATGAGAATTCTTTATGCAACTTGCTCTCTTCCAAGGGAAGACTAATATGAAATGCTCTAGGAGTTTAAGAAGGAATGAAATTGCTAAACTCCAACAGTCGTGGTATACATGATCCTTATAACACGTGTTCTGCCTATTAATGCACTTGTGAGGTGTCGTGCCTAATGACAAATGATGCAAGTGTTATGACATCTAATATAGCCTAAGGTACTGACTATTGGCTTTATGGTATAGGCTAATAACTGACAAAGATCCCACGACCTAGGGTGCGACCGCTACAGTCAAGCCACTAGGGTGAATAACTAGCCTACAAGGTTAAGCGATAGAATACACTAACAAATATGGCAAGCTATAGAAATAGCAAGCTTCCTAAAGCTATAATTTAATTGTATCATAAAGTGTTGCCTATTCTTCAAATAGTAATCTCTAAAGTAACACTGCATGTCCTATACCACTCGAGGTTTCTAGATTATTTACTACAAGCTAGTAAATTCCACTCACTCAAGTATTCTACATAATAAGTTGTATATTTGAACAATGAAGTGGTACCGAATTCCCCATACCACTTAGTACTACTAACTTTTTTAATTATATTTCTCCTTTCATAGAAAGGATAATTAACATGAAGGCTAATTTAATAAAATCTTTTCAGAATAAACTGTCTTTGTTGTATTATATTTTGTCGTTCTGCTGTAAGATTATGTTTCTCTTGTTCTTTTTCTTTTTAACCTAACAATCTACCTTTCTAGCACTTGGATGCTCGGCATTTGAATACCATGGATGTATTGAGTGCCAACTTTTGAGGGTCGAGAAGGCGGATCGTTATAGTTTCGAATAATAGGTTCGACCCATTGAGTTAGATAAGAATCCTTAGGCATAGGACCTCAGTAGTTCACAAACACGATTTATATTCTATATCATTTACAATAGATTTGAGGTCAATTGCACTTAATCTTCTTATTAAACTTGTTCTCATTTACCAGAATTTTGTCTGGCCTACCCTCCACCCTCTTCTTTCCATTTTCCACCACCATAGAATGACAGGTTAGTAGATGTTTGGACATAGTATGCAGAGAAAGGAGCTTCACGTTAGATTTCTCATATTATTCATTGTTCCTAAGTAGGAAGCTATTGTATTAAATATTTGTAAAGCTTATATTGTACTTTGAGAACAATGTATATGTAAAACAAGTATTTTGGAAATTGTTTTTCTGAGATGTCTATTATGTATACTTATACTTTAATTCCTTCCGCTGTGAGATCTGAAAGTGTAGAATATCGTAGAAATCCACCCTTATACTTATGTTGTGCAATGTTTTAAAATCCCAACCGTTCGTATTTCTCGGCATAATGTGTCCAAGGTCACATTAGGCTTTGGATCGGTGTGTTGGAAGATGCGGGTTGTTACATTTGGTATCAGAGCTTAGGTTTAGGACCCCCTAGGACTTAGGCATGTATCGAGGGAACGTACTTGAATAGTTTTTGTAAACAAATAAAATAGAATAAAATATAGTTTTCAAAAATGTTTTCCGAAACGTTTTCAAAAATGGGTTTATATATATATATATATATATATATATATATATGTATATATATATATATGTATATATATATATATATATTCAAAGAGATTTTCATAGATTTTTTCTATATATAGATATTTCTTTTTTATTTATGCCTATATTATCTATGGAAAAGTTGAAAATAATTCCCAAACACAGATAGTGAGAATAAGTATAAGTTCTAGAGGAATGGCTTTGGGAAAGCAGTTAAGATTCCGAGCGTGAAAATCCCTATATGGTTCCGTCGATATCTAAAGCAAGGAGATAAGATGAGCCTAACCCGACTAAAGGAGTATAATTATAATCTTCTGATATGTGTATTAATACATGACACCTTAAGGTATTTATTGGCTTATCCCCTTATGTAAGCAAACAATTGTGGGTTAGACTAAATGTTAAGGCTATAACATTTGAGGTGAAAAATAGACTTTCACATTTATTATAATTTACCCCATAAAGAAATGCTAATAGAGGTTTCATATACCAACTAGCAGTAACAAGCAAGTTATGAATTTAAGGGTAAATGAAGAAGATTATTAATAAGAGACCCATAAAATAAGGAAAATTCCTCAGTTAAAGTAGAAACCCTATTCTCATATTGGTAGTAGTTGCAAGGACTCATATTTACTTAAAGGAACTGCTAGAACATTTCCATATCAAAGTTGGGTATTGTATTGGAAAAGAAACTTAAGTTAACAATCTTTGGAAAGAAAGGCAGAAACCTTCTGCAATTAGAGCATTGTTGGGCATAAGTGGGCTTAGGTAATTAGGTTATTATTGTCTACTTCAACTCAAGTGATAAACTAATGAAAATGTTTTCAAAAAGTTAGAAATGGAAGATAAACTTTATAGGACTTGTTTAAAAAGAAAAATTAAAGAGTTTGGTGAAAAAATATTTTTAATAACAATTTTAAAAGCTTTTATTTTGTTTTGGCACATTGTTATAATTATCTCAATGTGCACTTTGCTTTTAATAATAGAACTTTTGGAAAATAAAAATAAAAATTAAGTAGTATGTAAGATTCGACTTTAGAACTCTTTTTATAAATAAGAAATGGTTGATATTTGAAAATGTCTTTTATAGATGCTTTTGACAAACTCTAATGATAATAAGTTAAAAATACCACATTTCCTTTAAAAATACGTTTTTGAACATTTCTTATTTATGATAATTTTAAAATGATGCGTTTTATGTATATTTTTACTAATTTAAGCTAATCATTTTTGATGATTTGATTAAAGAAAAATATCACGATCCTAGTAAAAAAGAAACACTTGTTAAAAATGAAAAGTGTGTTTTAAAGTTTTAAATTCTAGTTTTATGGAAATGATGTTAAAAATCAAAGATTTTGATTTGAAAAAAAGTAAAGCGAGAATATTTTGACTATCACTTCAACTTAAAAGAAGAGAAATATATTGGAGTTAGACAAATAGGATCGAACAGCCCACCAGGAAAGAATTTGACTATGGAATTTGGATACCTTAAATGGTTGGGATAGAGATAAAAAGGAAAAATGGGAATATAGCGACCTTTCCAATCAACGGTTAATTCGGAAAGATAAAGTATTGAGTTGAATTTTCCATAATAGTGAAGAGTAAACACTACCGTGTATCCTTTCACCCAAGTATGGTTAGAATTGTAGGATCCAAGCTTAAGAAAGATTGAAAAGAATGATTAAGCTGAACATATTTTCAAGTAAGGAAATATTAGATCAAGAATGATCTAGATGTGAATAGTTTTTGGTTTGAAGTGTTAAAGGAACAAGTAGGAACTACTTCAATCCGTATTAAGAGTGTAAAATAACAAATAGGCATTTCCTTGATTAAATTAGGCAAACTTAAATGGAGCAGTAAGTAGAGACTTGGCGCTATAGCAACAAGATATTAGTTGATACCATATAGATGAGAAAGGGTACCTGTAGGCTACTGGAAGTCCATTCATTATGTTGTCCCCTGTAGGCTACAGGTAGGCCAGGTGGATAAGAATGGAAAGGTTTCTATTTCATACATGTTATTGAAATTGTTTCATTGTAGATGTGTTCCATGTATGTCTAATGCAGATCTTGGAATTGTAGTGTTAAGTATAGCATAAACTGGAATATGGGAAATAAGGGGAAAGTAGTCTCTAAATTAATGAAAACCTTCATAAAGGAAATACTATGATAAGTTCTATATTTGTAGACCTATATGACTTGAACAAATAAAAATGTAGAATTAGCCATTGCAGCAAATTTTTGAGTAATTAATATGGAGTAATAAATACCAAATGAAAAGTGGTTGTAAAATGGAGGGGGATTTAAGCAGCGTTTTAATCCATTGGAATGAAGTATGTAGCAATGTAAATTTCTATAAATTATCCAGTTTTAGTATAAAAGTGCATCGTTTAGAATAACAAGAAATATACCCTAAAAGAAAGAGAAGTACAAAATAGGGATAATTATCATATTTTCTATTATCTATTTCAATATTAATAGAAGAAATAATTCATTGTAATTCCAAACTTGACACAAATCTTCTTTTAGATAATTTATGAAAGTTACAAAGTTCATGTTTCCCTTCAGGAAAAAGTGTAGTTCCAATGCATTAAAACGCAGAAATCCCTTAGTAAAAATCAAAGTAATGGTCAACATGTTTATTGGATTAAGATGGCAAGGTGCTATTCCACATTAAGTTGTATCAACCATAAAATAAAAGAAATAATTGGAATAGAGTAATAAGAAGTTATGGGAAGACATTAAGAAATGGTAAAGTTTTGAAAGTTCAAACCTCAAAGGTAAAAGTAGTAGTCAAGATTCTTCAATGGAAGGTTAATTCAAGGACTTGGGTCTCCGTTAAGAAAAAAGATATTGTTATTTGCACGCATCAAGAATGCGGAGCATATTTTATAGGAAATAAAATCGAAAACTTTTGGTAGGACTTAGAGTAAGGGAAAAAAGAATTCTGTCCAATTATCCCTCGGATGGGGAGAAGACTAATTTGGAATGCGTAGTTTTTAGTTGCATAACAATTGCATGCAAACGAAGTATCACTTAGGTGATTATCGCCAATGCTAAAATAATCCCAAATTATTACTCGAACAAATTTTTGAAGGACTGAAGAAACGATTCAAAAGAAAAATGAAATGACCTAAGCAAAATCGAATTGGAAGGGAGATTATACTATTTTCAACAGTTAAGGAATCAACAAGTTTAGATACCCTTTGGGTAAAATGGAGAAATAGCATGGAGGTAAATAAGAAGTACCATGGGAGGAGACACTGTTCACCTTTGGGTTGTCATACCTAGTATATAAGGGGTGAAGTGATTAGATATACTACTGGATGATTTAAGACAGTTTGGTTATGCATTGAGAATGGACTGAGGCTACAGTTTCGTAGGAACATACTTATGCTCAAGATTATTTAGAGTGGTGCAAGTTGACATCATTTGAGTTGGTAGCAATCATTGTAGAGGATTATCGATGCACATACATTTATATTAAAGGTTCATACCAGTCGAAAAGGATGAGAAATGCAGTTGAAAAATGGATTCGATTTATAGAAGGACATGCATTGCACAAGATAAGAAGAAAACATATACTGATAGGAGATGCATGGAATTGAGATCAGCGGTGGTGACAAAGTCTGTGTGTACATCTTACCTCATTAATAAGTATTGGGTTCATAGTTTGGAAAAGTTAGCCTCGAGGGTTGTTCTAACGACCCTAATTTTGATTAACATTATTTAGGACATTCAATTAGTTCGATTAAATGAAATAATGTAAGCGGTTAGGGAATTGAGATTTGTGTTATAAGAAGGTAGCCATGCCTAGTTAACCAATGAACTAAATGAAATTAAAATGAAATAGTAAGGGAAATTAGATAAGGGAAAAATAGGAATAAGTCATATTCTTATACCCTAAACCCTCATGCACCCTCATTTTACATGTTCATAAACAAAATTAAACAAAGAAGAGGTCGGCCACCTTTAAGAGAAAGCAAGAGGAAGATAAGCAAGAATCTAAAGAAGAAAGCTTAATCAATTCATTCAAGAAGCAAGTCTCAACTGCTTAACAAACAAGCTAAAGGTGAATAATAGGTAACATCTCATATTTTCTTATTTTCTATTTTAGTTGAGATCCGAAATTATTTTGCAAGTGAATTGCCGTGTTTTGATTGTTAAAATGGATATATATGCTTGCTGATGATTTATAATATTTCATATAGATTTTATGATAAGGTTTAACTTGAAAATCCAATTAAATGACATTCAAATGCCTTGCGATTTTGATACAAGTTTGGAAATAATATTTATAGATGGGTTTCAAGTTTCATAATTTTTTGAATTAATGTAGGTTTATTATGAATTTTCTAGTGAGGAAAATGATTAATTGGGTTTAAAATTAGTTACGGCTATTATATGGTAGCTTTGGGTCAGAAATTTATATATGTTATAAAATATATTAAAAATGATTTATGAGAATTTTTTGTAAAATTTTCCTAAGTGTTTTAGTAAGTATATAAAATTATTTAAGGTATGGAACTTAAATGTTTTATATGTTTACAAAAGAAGAAGGGGTAATTTGTAAATGTTTTAAATTGTTTAATTCTGAATTTCGACTGCGCTTTTAGAAAAGATTTTGAACAGAAATTGGTAACCAATCATATGTTGACAAACAAAGCAGGTTAGTTGAAAAGAAATTACATTTTAAAGTCAAAAATCAGTTTTTATAAGGTTTTCCTGTTTTGTCACTTTCGATAGCTACCTTTCGACTTCATACTTCCACCTTCAACCTTAGTCGAAACCAATACACATGGCATCAAAGACTTGGTACGTAGTGGATTGGAGATAGGCGATAGGTATAGAGTCGAAACATGGCTTTCGAAGAGGTCGAGACCTTACTTTGCTTTTAAAAGGGAATGCCAATTGCTTTGCTTTCGAAAAGATGGCTTTCAAATGAGATGGCTTTCGATTTGGTCAATTGTTTTAAAGAAAGATTTCAAAAGGGGGTTTCTGCCTTTGATTTAATTGAAGGGGTCGAAACCCCTGCTGCCGCCTTCGACCTTTTGAAGAAATTCCTTCGAAAGGGTGCTTTTGCTTTAAACCCTAAGCCGCTTCTCCAATGCTTTCGAAGGGATAGATTTCGACAACATCCACTTATCTACTTAGGAAATTGCTTTCGAAAGAGTTACTTTCGACTTAGTTCTTTTAAGACCCTTTTGATATTTCGAAAGTTAAACCCCAAGTTTTCGAAAGGAATGGTTTTAAATGGTTTTGAAAGGTTGTTCCACATGTTTTTAATTGAACCCAATGATTTCAAAAGTTTGATTTATGTTAAGGACTTAATTCTTTCGAAAGGTATATGATAAAGGTTTCGAAGGGGTGGTCCCCAATGTTTTCGAAAGGTTTACCTTAGTGTTTAAATGGAAGGTTTCCAATGTTTTCAAAAGGCATGTTTAAAGTGTTTTGAAAAGAGGACGTCTAAGGTTTTATAAAGCTTTCTAAAGGATATTTTCAATGTTCTCGAAAGGTCTATTGTAAATGGTTTTGAAATGTATGTTTTGGCCTTTCGGCCTAAAGTTATAAAGTAAAGTAGTTTACTTGTATCTAAAAGGGTACTTTCGATTGTTTCGAAAGGGGTACTTTCAAGGTTTCGAAAGAGAGTGTTTAAAGGTTTTAAACAAAGGTTTCGAATGTTTTCATCAGCAATGTTTTGTGTAAAGTATATATAACATGGCAAAGTGATTTGAGTAAGCTTAGAATATATTTTCCTTGCTTAAGTCTGATTTAAAAGGTTAAAAAATTTGAAAGATGTGATTTAAAGGGTTGGATAAACTTGAAAGAAATGTTTTCAAGGAAAATTTAATGGGGTAGTTGAACCTAAGTAAATGACTCAGATATTAGAATAGCAGATGAGACTGGTATGGGGTCGCGCCCTGTAACATCCCCTATCTGGAGGCCCGAAGCTAAGCACTGCAGATGCTACAGTCATCCATAGTATTAACTTCCGATGACCCAATACGGTAATGTTAACGGTATCTATAATATCAGAAGCACTTGAATATGAAATAAAATCATCACAGATTAAAACAGTTTTCTGATTACATTTCAAAACAACTTTCATATCTAAGTTACATAATTCCAAACGTTTTTTAAGTTCATATCAAATATAATTATTACATAAATACACTAAGAGCGACATATCATGATGCCCCCTTTGTTGACCAGAGTACTAAATCGTCATAACTGACTTAATACAACACAGCGGAAAAAAAACAAAAACAGCAACTTCTAAATAGCTATCCGTCAGCCTCCTGCTCGCCTTCGGAAGCTTTATTCGTCAACCTAACCTAAAAATCTTTAACCCTCAGCCTACTCAAATAAATTTTGAGCACCCGAGAGTTTAAGGGGAAAAACATAAACTTCGAGTCAGACATAAAGTCTGGTGTGAATAATACTATACATCTCGGTTATTTGATATTAAGTGAGACCATGCAGCTTAGCGGAATGGGTTTCCCCTCACTAATATCCTTTTAAAACGTATCTTTTGCAAATCATAATCCTGGAACCAAAATGGTTAAAACCGTAAAGCCTTATCATGTAAATATACATATTAGGTAACAAATGAACTATCTGTCCGAACACTATAGTTTTATTTGGCTAACTACTAACCTTTGGCTGACTCGGGCCTACCAGACAATATAAACAAATAATCTAACATTTGTTAGATACTCCTCTTCTGGATGGTCTGTCCCTAACTTACTCTCTCTAGGTCAATTGATCCTAATGGTTTTGCGGGCTCACCAATAACCTACCTCTGTACAAATATATTCTCTTCTGTGTGTAACATCATTTTAGTCTTACCTGTGAAAAAGCCCTACACACTAGAATTTTGGACTAAATTAGCCAGGGGCTAATAGCTAATGTATAGGGCGCGACCCTATACCAGTCTCATCCGGTATACAAATATCTAAGTCATTTTACTTAGGGTGATCTTCCTTTAAATTTTCCTTGAAAACCTTTTCTTCTCAAATTGATATAAACCTTTAAATTATACTTTAAACAAGAAAATTAAATTCTATGCTTTACGCAAATCACCTTGCCATGTTATATATATACTTTACACAAATCTTTGTTGATGAAAACAATTTTAGCCTTTGAAAGTACCCCTTTCGATCCCATTGAAAGTATCCCTTTCGAAACCAAGTAAACCCTTTATAACCTGGGCCAAAAGGCTAAAACATTCCTTTCAAAACCATTCATATAAACCTTTCGAAACCATAAAAAAACCTTTCCTTCGAAAGCTATAAAACCTTAAACGTCCTATCTTTAAAACACTTAAACATTGCCTTTCGAAAACATTGGAAAACCTTTCCTTTCAAACCTTTCGAAACCATTGGGGAACCAACCCCTCGAAACCTTCATTATAACCTTTCGAAAGCATTAAAACATCAAACCTTTTGAAACCATTCGGGTTCAAGTAAAACATGTGGAAATCCTTTCAAAACTATCTTCTTTGAAACATTTGGGTTCTGCCTTCAACAGAACAAAAGGGCCATAAAACATTTAAGTTGAAAGCACTCTTTCGAAAGCATTTCCTAAGTAAAGAAGTGATGGTGTCGAAACCAGTCCTTCGAAAGCAATTGAGAAGTGGCTTGGATTTTAAAACAAAGTATACCTTCCAAAACCATTTGCTTCGAAAGGTAGAAAGCGGTAGCTAGGGGTTTCGACCACTTTGAAAGCATTTACTTAAAACAAAGGCGCAACCCCTTTCGAAACCATTCCTTTAAAACATTTGATTCAATCGAAAGCCAACGAACTCGAAAGCATTCCTTTCGAAAGTAAGGCAGGCTCGTTTTTATTTCAAAACAAAGTAATGCTTCAACCCCATCGAAACCCCATGTTTCGACCCAGTTCATCCCACCTATGTCCAATTCACTACATACCAAGCTTTGGTATCATGCGCATTGGTTTCGATGGTGAAGGAGGCGGAAGAATCCAAGCGGAAGCAGGTTGCCGAACGTGGTGAAACATGTAAAAAGCATGTTTAAACTGATTTTTATCTTTTTAAAGTAATCTTTTCAACTAACCTGCCTTGTTTGTCAAAATATGATTGGGTGCAAATTTTCTTTTCCAAAAGCACTGCCGAAATTTCATTATTAAACAATTTAAATAATTTACAAAATACCTCATCACCTTTTATAAATATATAGAACATTTAAGTCCCATACCTTACATAATTTTATATATCTATTAAAACACTTATGAAAATCCTAAAAAAATTCTATAAAATCATTTTTAATATGTTTTCTAACATATAATAATTTCAGACCCATAACATATATTGTTTAACCGTAAATAATTTTTCAACCCGAATAATAAATTTCCTCAGTAGAAAATTAATATTTAATCCACAGTAACTCGAAAAATTATGAAACTTGAAACCCATCTCAAAAATATCATTTCTGATCTAAATCTAAAAATGCAAGGTATTTGGATGTCATTTAATAGGGTTTTCACATCAAAACATATCATAAAACCTATATGAATAGGAATAAATCATCAACGAGGGTATATAAACATTTAATCATTTAATAAACATGGCATAACCTTGCAAAATAATTCGGATTAACCTTAACTGAAAACAATAGAAAATATGAAATGTAGTCATTATTCACCTTAGCTTTGAGATAAAGAAGTTTTAGATTTGATCTTGATTAAGTTGCTTAAGCTTTTCCTTTGAAATCTTGCTTATCTTCTTTTATCTTCCCTTAATGGTGGCCGACCTCAAGCTTGTTTTTCTTTTGTGAATATAGAAACGAATGTGTGAATGATGGGGTTAAGGGATTAGGGTACAAGGATGTGTCATATTCCTATATTGCCCCTCATCTATTTACCTTAACATCTTAATTCTTTAGTTCATTTGTATATGGCACGGCTACCCTTACTAATCACAAATCTCAACTCATTAACCATTTTACCTTATTTCATTTAATTTACCTAATTAAATGTTCCTAATAATGTTACTAAAATATGGGGTGTTACAGACTCTCCTTCTCAAAGAATTTCGTCCTCAAAACTACGAAAAGGTACTCATACAAATCAAACATAAAGGTAAAACATACCATCAAAAAAATCAAGATAAGCATCTCTAATCCTGCTCTCAGTCTCTTAAGTATAGTCTCTATCATCATTGCTCTACTGGACCTTAACTAATCTGACTATCTTGTTCCTTAGCCTCTTCTCATCCCCCGCAATTATTTGGACATGCTTTCTAACTATAGTCAAGTCTAGTTCTACTACCAAGTCATCTAACACAGTTGGTGCTATAGTAGACTCCAGGTCTCTAACACACTTCCTTAGATTTGAAACATGGAAAACATCATGACCTCCTGCCAAACTATTCGATAACTCTACCCTATATGCGAGTTTCCCAATCCTCACTACAATAGGAAATGGTCCTACAAATCTCGGAGCCAGTTTCCCCGATTTTCCAAATCGAATCACACCCTTCATTGGTGACACCTTAATAAAAAAAATGATCTCTAATAGAGAACTATAAGTCTTTCGGTCTTCTATCCGCGTAACTCTTTTGCCTAGATTGAGCATCCTTCATTCTAGCTTGAATCAACTCAATCTTCTTTGCAGCTTCCCTAACCAAATCTCGACCAAGAACCAACCTATCCTCGGTCTCTAACCAACAAATGGGATATTTGCACGGTCTTCCATACAAAGCCTCAAACGGTGCCATCCCTATACTAGCCTGATAACTGTTGTTATAAGAAAACTTGACTAAGTGTAGATGGTCTTCCCATGATCCTCCAAAATCTAACACACAAGCTCTTAACAAATCCTCTAAGAATTTGTTAACCCTTTCTGTTTTCCCATCGGTATGGGGATGGTAAGTGGTACTCATCTTGAGCTTGGTTCCTAAAATCTCTAGTAGACTCTTCCAAAACTTGCTAGTGAACAAGGAATCTCTATCACTTGCTATGCTACTAGGAATTCCGTGTAGTCTAACTATATTCTTCATAAATAACTTAGCTAGAACATGTGTCATCCTAGTTGACCTAACTAGAATGAAATGGGCACTCTTGGTTAATCCGTCCACTATGACCCATATACTTTCATTTCCTCTATTAGATCTTGGCAAGCCGTCTATAAAATCCCTAGAAATAGAATTCCACTTCTATACTGGAATATCTAATGACTAAAGCAACCCACTTAGCTTCTGATGTTCTGCTTTTACATGTTGGCAGTTCAGACATTGCTTTACCCAAAAGCCTACATCCCTCTTCATACCTTCAGATGAAACTCCTCTTCATGTCCTGATACATCTTAGTTCCTCCTGGATCAATAGTCAACATCGAACGATGGCATTCCTCCAAAACTTCCTTCCTTATGTCTCATACATTTGGAACACATAATCTACCTTTCTTTCTCAACCACCCATTCTGGTTAAGACTAAAATTCTTCAAGTCATCGTGCTCCATTCTATCCCTTAACTTCCTGATCCGTTCGACCAATACTGGATCCTCCTCCTGTTTAGAAGCAATCTTTCTATCATTACCGGTTGAACTTCTAAACAAGATAACATAACAGATTCTCCACTAGACCCAGCCTCAGATCTCCACTGCACTCTGCAAGTCGACAACGCTTCCAAATCTTTCCACTTTGCTATCATTGCCAACACTACATTCTGATGCTTTATGCTAAGTGCATATGCAACGTTATTACCTTTCCCCGGTGTGTACTCAATTCCAAAATCATAATCGGCAATAAACTCTAACCATCCCTGCTGTCTCATGTTCAGCTCCTTCGGAGAGAATAAATACTACAATGACTTATGATCCGTATATAGCTCAAACCTCTCTCCCAAAAGGTAATGTCTCCACACCTTCAATGCAAATATCATTCCAGCTAATTCCAAATCATGCGTTGGATATCTAACCCCATGCGGTTTAAGTTGTCGAGAAGCATATGCGATCAATTTATCTCTCTGGATTAACACAGCTCCTAACCTATTTCCACACGCATCTATATAAACTACCAAATCCTGATTCCCCTCCAGAACAACTAGTACAGGTGCATGGGTCAATAAGTGTTTCAAACTCTAGAATGCTTCTTCACACTTATCGGTCCACACAAACTCCATATCCTTTCACGTTAGCTTGGTCATCGGTGCTGCTATCCATGAAAAATCCTTAATGAACCTCCTATAATATCCAGCCAATCCCAGAAAACTCGTCATCTAAGTCACCATCACGAGTCTCTTCCAATTATTAACTACTTCAATCTTAGTCGGATCTACAGATAACCCTTTCTCTGAGACTACATGACCAAGAAACATCACTTCCTTCTTCCAGAAATGACACTTCGAAAACTTCACCTTCAGTTGATGGTGCCTCAGCGTCTCAAGCACTACTCTAAGATGAACTTCATGCTCCTTCTCATCCCTAGAGTACATTAAAATATCATCTATGAAAACCAAACAAACCTATCCAAGTGCTCTCGGAAAACTCAGTTCACCAAATCCACAAAGAATGTCGGCGTGTTAGTTAGTCCGAACGGCATAACTAACCATTCGTACGATCCATATCTGGTTCTAAATGTCGTCAAAGGTATACTATCATCTGCTACTCTAAGCTGATGAAAATCTGTTGCTAAATCCAACTGAGAAAATACCTTGGCTCCACTCAATTGATCGAACAAATCGTCAATTCTAGGCAACGGATATCGATTCTTTGTCGTCTTCTCATTCAACTTACGATAATCGATACATAACCTCAATGATCCGTCCGGCTTCTTAGCAAACACTCAGGCTGTTCCCCAAGGTGAACTATTTGGTCTAATAAAATTCTTACCTTCCAAATCCACCAACTGCACCTTCAACTCCCTCATCTCGGTAGGTGTCATCCTGCTTGGTTGTCTACTCATTGGTTCTGCTCCAGGCTCCAAATCTATCTGAAACTTAATGGCTCGTTTCGGTTGCAATCCTACTACAGGTTCAAAAACATCTACGAATTCTCTAACAATGGAAACGCAATTCAACTCATCTTCTACCTCCACTACACCCAACAAAGCATTCACCTCACAACTAGGGCTTTCTACGGTATATACAATCTGATCACTACAGTCAGGGTGTCTAAGTGATATTTTCCTATCATGGCAAAATATCCTAGCATCATACTTACTTAACCAATCCATACCCAATATAATTTCGAACCCTACAAAGTCAAATACATGCAAATTGCAAAACAAAGGTATGACCTAACAAATCGAACTCTAAGTGGTCACACTTCATCCTAAGTGTCGCATACCCTCCTATCGGATTTGCAACTCTTAAGGAAGTAGCTAAGTATGAGAGTTCTAGGTTTAGCTTATCTACCAAACAACGAGATACAAAAGAATGCGATGCACCAGTATCAAACAAAACGCTAATAGACATACCATGGATCTGAAGCATACCTCTCAACACTGCCTTTCCTTTGCCGTTGGCCTCGAAGTAGCTGGTTCCGATGCAAATACTTCGCCCCTTCCATCCTTAGCAGGCTCTTTGCACTGGTTCTTGTAATGGACAATCTGATCGCAGTTGAAGCATCTAATATTCTTCTTCCCGATCACTTCCTTCACCTTTCCAGTATGACATTCATTAGCAAAATGTCCATTCTTATCGCACTTGAAGCAAACAACCTCTGACTTTCCTTTCTTCATGGCTCCACCTTTGTGAGCACGCTTCTTATGAAAGAATCCTTTTCCGAGCCTGCCCCACCAGGACCTCCTTTCCCTAATTCTTCTCCAGAGAACCAAGCATCTCCTCATATCTCAACGCCATCTTTACTACAACATCATAAGGATCCCGAATATGAGGTAATGTAGCCCTTGCCAACTTAGGCTTCAACCCCTTTATGAACTTCTTATTTCTCTTCATCTCAGAATCCACAATGGAATATCCATACCTAGCCAACTCCTCAAACCTTCTAGCATAATCCAACACAGTCATCTCCCCCTATTCCAACTCAGCAAAGTTTCTGATCAAGGTAGACTTCGCCATCACAGACATGAACCTCTCCTCGAACCTCCTCTTAAACTCAGCCCATGTCATTGTTTCTTCATTCACTCCAATTGTCACATGATTCCACCAGAATAACGCTGCTCCCTGAAGTTGTCTCGAAGCAAACCTTCTCTATTGCTCATCATTGAGCCCTAAATCTACAAAGATTCTCTCACAATACAGCAACCAGTTTTCTACTTCAATAGCATCTTCAATTGTGATAAATGGCTTACCTCCTAGTCTAGCATAGTCTCTACTCAAAATAGCATAATTGTTGACTACCGGAGCTTCCTAAACTCCTTCTACAGCATTTCCTCCAACCACTCCAGTAGCAACACCCGCCTGCATCATATTCATGAAAAACTGATACATAGCTCCCATATCAACTTGTGGGACTACAGCACCCACATTTCCTGCTTGTGCCTAACCTTGGTTCCTTCTCGTATTTGATCTGGCATTACCATTTGTTGTGGTGCTTCCCCTAAGATTCACTCTTCCACTTCTAGCATCCATATCAGTATTCAAGCCTCATGAGATACAGAAGAATAGCCTAAGGGAGATAGGAGAATAGAGATATAGCATATACTTATATATAACAAATACAAGTACTTTACTATAGCGTTACCCCATACCCCTATCTTATCGCTAATTCCTTAGGATTATGTTTTCAAAAATCATTCATTTTAAATTTTTTCATAAACCTATACTTTAATACCAAGTTGTAACATCCCCTATCTGGAGGCCTGAAGCTAAGCGTTACAGATGCTGTAGTAATCCATAGTATTAACTTCTGGTGACCAAATACGGTAATGTTAATGGTATCTATAATATCAGAAGCACTTGAATATGAAATAAAATCATCACAGATTAAAACATTTTTCAGATTACATTTCAAAACAACTTTCCATATCCAAGTTACACAAACCCAAACGTTTCCCAGGTTTAGATCAAATATAATTATTACATAAATATGCCAAGAGTGACATATGATGTTGCCCCTTGGTTGACCAGAGTACTAAATAGTCATAACTGATTTAATACAACACAACGGAATAAAAAAACAAAAACAACAACTTCTAAATAGCTATCCATCAGCCTCCCGCTCGTCTTCGGAAGCTTTATTCGTCAACCTACTAAAACCTGAAAATCCTTAACCCTCAGCCTACTCAAATCAATTTTGAGCACTCAAGAGTTTAAGGGGGGAAAACATAAACTTCGAGTCAGACATAAAGCTTGGTGTGAATAATACTATACATCTCGGTTATATGATATTAAGTGAGACCATGCAGCTTAGCGGAACGGGTTTCCCTTCACTAATATCCTTTTAAAATGTACCTTTTGCAAATCATAATCCTATAACCAAAACTGGTTAAAAGTGCATTATCATGTAAATATACATATAAGGTAACAAATGAACTATCTGTCCGAACACTATAGTTTTGTTTGACTAACTACTAACCTTTGACTAACTTGGGCCTACCAAACAATATAAATAAATAATCTAACATCTGTTAGATACTCCTCTTCTAGACAATCTGTCCCTAACTTACTCTCTCCAGGTCAACTGATCCTAATGGTTTTGCGGGCTCACCAATAACCTACCTCTGTACAAATATATTCCCTTCTGTATGTAACATCATTTTAGTCTTACCTATGACAAAGCCCTACACACTGAAATTTTGGACTAAATTAGCTAAGGGATAATAGCTAATGTATAGGGCGTGACCCTATACCAGTCCCATCTGGTATACAAATATCTAAGTCATTTTACTTAGGGTAATCTTCCCTAAAATTTTCCTTCAAAACCTTTTCGTCTAAAATTGATCTAAACCTTTAAATCAAACTTTAAACAAGGAAAATAAATTCTTTGCTTTACTCAAATCACCTTGCCATGTTGTATATATACTTTACACAAATCTTTGTTGATGAAAATATTTTTAACCTTTGAAAGTACCCCTTTCGAAACCAAATAAACCCTTTATAACCTAGGTTGAAAGGCCAAAACATTCCTTTTGAAACCATTCATATAAAACTTTCGAAACCATAAAAAAAACCTTTCCTTCGAAAGCTATCAAAACCTTAGACATCCTATCTTTAATACACTTAAACATTGCCTTTCGAAAATGTTGGAAAACCTTTCGAAACCATTGGGGAACCACATCTTCAAAAGCATTAAAACATCAAACCTTTCAAAACCATTCGGGTTCAAGTAAAACATGTGGAAATCCTTTCGAAACCATTTAAAACTATCTTCTTCGAAACCTTTGGGTTCTACCTTTAACAGAACAAAAGGGTCATAAAACATTTAAGTCAAAAGCACTCTTTAGAAAACATTTCCTAAGTAAAGAAGTGATGGTGTCGAAACCAGCCCTTCGAAAGTAGTGGAGAATTGACTTGGATTTTAAAATAAAGTATACCTTCTAAAATAATTTGCTTCGAAAGGTAGAAAGCGGCAGCTAGGGGTTTTGACCCCTTTCGAAAGCATTTTCTTAAAACAAAGGCGCAACCCATTTCGAAACCTTTCATTTAAAACATTTGATTCAGTCGAAAGCCAATGAAGTTGAAAGCATCACTTTCGAAAGCAAGGCAGGCGTGTTTTTATTTCAAAACAAAGTAACACTTCAACCCCATCGAAACCCCATGTTTCGACCCAGTTCCTTCCGCCTATGTCCAATTTGCTACATACCAAGCTTTTTATCATGTGCATTAGTTTTGCTGGTGAAGAAGGCGGAAGAATCCAAGCGGAAGCAAGGTGCCGAATGTGGTGAAACATGTATAAAGCATGTTTTTCTAAAGTAATATTTTCAACCAACTTGCCTTATTTGTCATAATATGATTGGTTGCAAATATTCTTTTCCATAAGCATTGCTAAAATTTTAGAATTAAATAATTTAAATAATTTACAAAATACCGTTTCTCCTTTTATAAATATATAGAACATTTAAGTATCATACCTTAAATAATTTTATATATCTATTAAAACACTTAGGAAAATTCTACAAAAATTCCAGAAAATCATTTTTAATATGTTTTCTAACATATAATAATTTTAGACCCAAAACATATACTGTTTAACCGTAAATAATTTTTAAACCCAAATAATCAATTTCCTCACTAGAAAATTAATATTAAATCCACATTAACTCAGAAAATTATGATAATTGAAACCTATCTCTAAAATATCATTTCTAATCTAAATCTAAAATTGCAAGGTATTTAGATGTCATTTAATAGGGTTTTCACATCAAAACATATCATAAAACCTATATGAATAAGCATAAATCATCAACAAGCATATATAAACATTTAATCATTCAAAAACTTGGCATAACCTTGCAAAATAATTTGGATTAACCTTAAAACCAAAAACAATGGAAAATATAAAATGTAGTCATTATTCACCTTAACTTTGAGATTTGATCTTGATTAAGGTGCTTAAGCTTTTCCGTTGTAATCTTGCTTATCTTCTCTTTTCTTCCCTTAATAATGGTCGGCCTCATGTTTGTTTTTCTTTTGTGAATATAGAAACGAACTTGTGAATGATGGGGTTAAGGGTTTATGGTATAAGGATGTGTCATATTCCTATATTGCCCCTCATCTATTTGCTTTAACATTTTAATTCTTTAGTTCATTTGTATATAGCACGGCTACCCTTACTAATCACAAATCTCAACCCATTAACCATTTTACATTATTTCATTTAATTTACCTAAATAATGTTCCTAATAATGTTACTAAATTATGGGGTGTTACACGCCCTATACTTTAACTAATAACCCCTAGCTAATATAAGTCCCAAATTCCAGTGTGTAGGGCTTTGTCACAGGTAAGACTAAAATGATATTACACACATAAAGGAATATACAGAGTGAAGATAGGTTATTGGTGAGCCCGCAAAACTATTAGGACCAATTGACCCTGTGAGAAGTAAGTTAAGGACATACCGTTCAAAAGAGTATCTAACAGAAGTTAGATTATTTGTTTATTTTGTCTGGTAGGCCCGAGTCAGCCAAAGTTTAATAGTTAGCTAAACAAAACTATAGTGTTTGGACATATAGTCCATTAATTACCTTTGTATGCATACATGATATTGTTATTATTGCTTTAACCAGTTTGGTAGCAGGATTTTGATTTTCAAAAGATATGTTTTAAAGAGGGATATTAGTAAGAGGAAACCTGTTCCGCTAAGCGGCGTGGTCTCACTTAATATCAAAAAACCAAGATGTATAGTATTATTCATACCAAGCTTTATGTCTGACTCGAAGTTTATGTTTTTTCCCTTAAACTCTCGGGTGCTCAAAATTGATTTGAGTCGGTTGAGAGTTGAGGATTTACAGGTTTTAGTTGGTGGATGAATAAAGCTTCCGAAGACGTGCAGGAGGCATGGATAACTATTTAGGAGTTTTTATTTTTATTTCTATTTCCGTTGTGATGTATTAAGACAGCTTTTGTCTATTTAGTACTTCGATCGTCCAAAGGAGCATCTTTATATATTGCTCTTGGCGTATTTTGTAATAATTATATTTAATCAAAACTTGGGAAACGTTTGGGATTATGTAATGGAATATGAAACAAGTTATGAAATGTAATCGGTAAAGTTGATGTTTTTGGAATCTATGAATTTGTTTCATATTCATGTGCTTCTGATATTATAGATACCATTAACATTACTGTATTTTGTCACCGAAAGTTAATACTATAGATGACTGCAGCATCTGTAGCGCTTAGCTTCGGGCCTCAATATAGGGGATGTTATAGTTGTTGGGCCTTTTCCCATTTTGGATAGAGTTTGGGAGTTAGCTAATGGCGCGGAGCTTCTTAGAGGGCTGGCGGGAGTTTATAGTGTTTATTTTCTATCACACTTGCGAAAGTGTTTATGCGATGCAGTTACATGGTCGAGTCGTGTCAGTTAGGGAAAATTAAGAAGGATAAGTGAGCCCCTTGGTCACCATACTCCTACCCATATTTTGAGCATGGGACAAACTGATTCTATAATATAGTAATAAAACTGGTTATAGTCCTGTAGGGAGTCGATCCAGTCAAGAGTACATGGGAACTTGAGGAGAAAGTCCAAGCTACCCATCCTGAACTCTTTTCTAGCATATTTCCATTTTAGTTAGTAGTATAGATTACTTCTATATTTAGGTTCTAGCCTAGGTAGAGACCATTGGATGGTAGGAATGGTTGTAAACATGTTATTAGGACTTGTTATGGATGATGGGTACTAGTGAATGTATTTGGATGTATTGGTTGGTTTTTTTGCTTTGACATATTTAGGACATTATATCCATTAGGTAGTACACACACATTCACATTATCTTTTATTTATTTTCTAGCTAGTTAGATATGATATATATATGGATGCTTGAATGTTGTTTATCTTATTTGAGTATTATGCATATGGATGTTGCGCATGAATGAAATGGTCGTGCATACATATAAAATTGCAAGTTTACTTATTTAGGATGCTGCATACATTTGGATGCATGGCATGAGCATTTGCATGACAAGATATCGACTGGATCAGTAGACCACCTAGTATAGTTTCTTGTCATTCCATGTTGCATATATATGTACATATTGCATTAGAAAATTTTCGAAGGACCATGATTGCTCGTGGATGATGGATGAGTAGATGGTTGTAGTTATTGGTTGTTGTATGTATGAGTTACATTTTTCCATCCTTTAAGATTTTGGGGACGAAATCCTTTTATGGGGGGAGAATGTAACACCCTAGGAATTCATGTAAAATTTAACAAGAATTTAATAGAGATTTAAAAGGAAATTAATAAGAAAAGTAAATTTAATCCAAATAATGACTAAAAAGAAATTTTTTACATACATCAGCATTTGACTATGAAACTTGCACCATTATGTTCGTACTGATTTTTCAAACGATTTTCATATATAACTTTTCGTAATCCAAGTTAGTATGAGAGAGTTATGAGCAACATAACGATAAACTGAAATTTAAACTATAAATTTAAAATAAAACAAGGTCAGGTCGACCAATACAAGCGCTATGTCAACCGGTAGCAATCAACCTAGAACTAGGGGTGGTCGACCCGACGCTTTAATTTTCAAGTGATTATCGATCTGTATTGATTCGATTGAACGACCTAGATGGTTGCTTGCATTTGAAGTAAATGATGTGTGGTCTGGATAGCTAGCTATTTGATCCAATGACCCTAGATTCTAAGCTAACCCTATAAATTAATCTTTAATCCAAACCCTAAGCTCTTTAGTTGATCGATAATAACAAAACTCTGCCGGTTTTTCTACTAAAACCCTAATTCTCCTAAACCCTAAAATCAAAATCAAAATCTACATCAAATTAAAATCAAATTATGGAGCAGGGCAAGCAATAAAGGAGGAGACTAAGGAGATCAAGATGGGAGCTATTGATTGGAGGCCAGTTTCTCGGATCTAGAGCTTAGACTAAAGGTGAGTGGGCACAAATTTAATAAATTGGTTAATACAGTTGATTTTAAAAGTATTTTTAAGTGATTAGAATTGTTGACAACCCTATTTAACTTGTTAATTTGATATTGAATTAGCTAAACCCTGAACTCTATAATTTAAATTAAAATTAGATTATGAAATTGGGCAAATTGGACATGCTAAATTGAGAACCATATGTTGAAAATCCAAATTTAATTTGAAATTGATAATTAGAAAATGTAGATAATGGTTAATTGGAAAATTAGGGCGAACTGCAGAAATTAATAGCATTGAATTAAGAACATTAATAAAAATATTAATTGAAATTTAAAAGAAATCAAACCCTAACAAAAATAACGTGAGCGGTCGACCCTGGGTAGACTAGGTCGACCGGTAGCAGCCGACCTAGGATGCTTCGGTCGATTGTCCAAGTTAAAAATTGGTAAATTAAACTTTGGCCTAAGGCCCAAATTAAATGGATAAAAATTATGTAATTTAATATAAATATTGTAATTAGTGAACTGGTTTATTGGACTAATTTGGGCTAAGTTACATGCGAGAGAGAATGAGGAAATTGGTTCCTTAACAGAGTTGCTAGGGCGATGTATTTCGCAATGTTTGATATTAATATAAGTAAATATATTTCCCAGTGATTGAGTTGGAAGGGGTGATGTATATCGCATATATGGGGTTTATTAAGGCGGTTTATTTCGCATAGGCTTAGGAGTGTTACATGCGGGTGAGCGCAACACTGTCGGAGACGCTTTTTGAGAGAGTCTGTACTAATGGGAGATCTAGGTACGCACGTTTCTGTCGCAACGTGGTATAGGTGGACGTCGGTGCAGTACAATAAGTGGTTATAGATATCGATTAAATTAGAACCCGGTACTAACGAGAGTTCCTATGGAACCCTAGTGTAGTACAATAAGTGGCTATAGGTATTAAATTTGAGCCCGGTGCTAACGGGTGTTCATGCAAGGTAGACCCTAGTGCAATACAATAAGAGGCATTTTGCCACTAGGATGGGGAGATGAACATGGGTGCATACGATGAGTCATTATGCAAGTTTGCATTTTCGTTGTTTTCGCTCTTCGGGGTAGTGTTGATATAGTTTTGATGGGAGAGTAGTTCCCGTTTTGGCTAATTGTTAGTGTGAGGTTCGACCAGTAGATTCGGCCCATTTTGTTTGTAAGGTTCGATCAAAAGGTTCGACCCATTGAGCTAGATAAGATTCTTAGGCATTGGACCTTAGGAGTTCACAGACACTAGATTTACATTCTAAATCATTTACAGTGCATGTGAGGTCAATTGCACTTAATCATCTTGCTAAACTTGTCCTCATTCATTAAATTTTTGTCTAACCCACCTCCTTCTTTCATTTTCCACCATCACAGGACGACAGGTTAGCAGTTGACTGGACATACTACGTGGAGAAAGGAGCTTCACGTTGGAGTTCTCATATTATTCATTGTTCCTAAGTAGGCATATATCATATTAAATATCTGTAAAGCTTATATTGTACTTTGAGAATAGTGTATATATAAAACAAATATTTTGGAAACTGTTTTTCTGAGATATCTATTCCGTATACTTATATTTAATTCCTTCCGCCGTGAGATTTTAAAGTGTCGAATGTCATGGAACTCCACCCTTATACTTATGACGTGTAATGTTTTAAAATCCCAAATGCTCATATTTCTCTACATGATGTGTCCAAGGTAACATTAGGCTTTAGATCAGTGTGTTAGGAGGTGTGGTTTGTTATATAGCCTATACAAAGAAGTAATTATTAATATGAAGGGAATTATATATAGCAAAGATTTAAAGTACTCTTATACCACCATGCCTCTTTTGTTGATACCTTGACCAAGATAGCAATCTGTATGAATTACCATAATATTAAGACGATGATAAGTGGATCCATCAAAACCATTTATCTTGCCAAGTCACGGATCCATGTCATCTTCGATCAACCAATCCAAGCGAGCTATGCTACTTTCCAACCTTTATAAATAGAGACCTCTCCTCATCTAAGAAGGGGACCTCCACTCCTTTCCCTCTCTTAGCACAAAACAAAATTTTGGGTTGGACATTTTTAAAGCTCGCATGGAAGCTCAGTACCTCCTTTATGGCTAACAAAGAAGAAGATGACTTGATCCATTTGATATGAGGACCTTTAGAAATATGAATTTCAATATCTACTCCTTTCTTGGGTTTAGAATTTGAACAAAAGGAGATAACTTGTATTTCTTGCATATTAGCCATCGAATAAAGAAGATTACATATATTTTCAAATTTTATATTTATTGCAATTTTATTTAAATTCCATGTATTTCAAAAATATTTAAATTTTAGGCTAAAATTTGGACTAACAACATCCTAGAAGCATAAAGCCTCATCTAAAAAGAAACCAACTAGATAGTCTTTCCCAGCACAATTTGTGCATCAATAATTTCCTTTGGTGGTGGAAAGGCGTATTGGAAAAATCAACAACATATTGATTAGGGGAAAAGGAGCAAGTATTTCCAGGCCTTTTGTTAAATGAGGATGACCAACTACTTATAAACATAGATTTTTCGACCGCATTCTTGGAATAGGGATTGAGTCCAAGTAGTGAAGCCGGGACAGGGATTACTTAGGATTGCAGAGAAGAGGGTGGGACTTACAACCTAGAAATCAAGCTAATTTCTATATCACCACCACCACAAGCACCAAAGCCATCAACAATCTAACCATAATCACAAGAATTAGCAGCAGTTACTGGAAACACACCCGAAATTAAGACATCCTTCATTTGCAGAGCTTTAGGCGATGAATTAAGAGGAGATTGCATCCCAGAAATCAATGGCCATCCACCACACCACCCTTAGCACTAGATGCTGGAGCGATTTTTTAGAAAGGTAAAGGTGGAAACTTATCTAACTCTCCAGCATATGCAGTAGACCTGCCATCAATATAACGCTGCTAGAAAATCACCTCGCGGTGAAGCATATGGGTTAGGATAGAAGTCTGATGCGAAGAAGAAGCGGTCGTGGGAGGAAATAACATGGAGGTTGACATGAATTGGAAGAAAGGAGAGGAGAGAGGTTCAGATCTGATGTTGCCTTTTTAGAATTTGAAATGTTTCACCATTTTCTATATTAAAAAAACTTTGGAAAACAAAGGTTAATTTTGGAATTAATTATGAAAATAAAGGTTAATTAATTTAATTAAGGAATCAAATAAGATGACGAATAAATTAAACAAGGTAAATAATTATGGGACATTATTTACCAATTGCACAAACAAAATTATATTAATAATGATAAAAAAATATATTAATTGGTGGTTAAGGGGAAATGGAAAAGAGGTAAATGTTGCCATATATAAGGTTACTAAGTTAATAGGGAGGATTTTATAAAGGAGGAATTAAATTAATAAAATAAAGTAAGGAAACCCAAAGCCCTTACTATATAAACACCACTAAATATATCCTCCTCATTTTCATTCATTCTCTACAAATTAAAAAAAATGGAAACATAGCTAGTTGCCATTATTAAGAGAAAACGAAGAAGTAAAAGAGAAAGAGCTAAGCAAATCTAAGAAAAATAAAGATCTAACAAATCCAAAGAATTATTTAATTAATACCATTTTTAGGATGTTTTAATCTAAGTTGATTACGGCTTTGATTATTTATGATAGAATCCATACAATATGTGTTTTAAATGATAGATCTTGATTTAATGGATGTTTTAGTATGAAAATAGCTTTAGCTGGGAAGTTCTACTATGATTCCCCACTCTAATGATTTTGAACTACCATGAAAATTTAATATGATGGATAAAACATGTTTTTTGAGATGGGTTTTGATTTGGAGAATTTTCCAACATTAAAATACTTAGTTGTGAATTTTTAAAGGAAATCCTTGTATTAAATAATTAAGGAAAATGGCTTCAATATGGAAACATGGGTAAATATATGTTAAAATAATTATTACTGAATTTCTAGAAATTTATTAGTATTTTTCTAAGTGTGAACAACCATTTCCATAAGCTTAATTAGAATGCCAAAACTAATAATAAGGCAAGCAAAACATAAATTATGCATGTAATTTACATGACTTAGTAATAAGGGGACAAGACCTTATAGTATTGTTGCGAAAGTAAAAAAAGGACACTGCCACAACCTGAAAGTGGAGGTGGAGCGATTAAGGAGGCGACACGTGGAAAGCTATGCATAAATATACAGACATGAGAAGTTAGTATGACATGCTTTATCACATATACAAAAAGAAGAGACCAGGCTGAAGGTGATATGCCGAGACTATAACGCTGAAACCTAAAATGAATTAAGAAACGCCAGAAGAAGTTCTAGGTTAATGAATTGAGTAATTGTTAGTCGAAGGAATGACCAAAGGTTCCAGTAATGACCCAAAAAATTTAGCTTTATTAATATTAAAGTAATTAAAAATAAATTTTTAATAGAAGAGTGAATTAGGTATCGTATTTACAACTGTTGTGAAGGCCTTTCCCAAATGATCGATTCAATATATAATTTTGATATATTTGGATTTACGATTTGTGAAATAGAGGCGAAATATTGTCTAAATAGTGTACGCAATCACTTTTAGGCCAAATGGTTACATATAGTTGAAACCGTCTCATTGTCTATAATAGACCGCTATAGAGAAACTTTAGCAGCTACCATTTAGTATTCTTTTTCACATCTAATCTCCTCTTCTTTCTCAGATCTAGTCTATTTTCCCTAATGAGAATTAGTTCCCTTAAACACAAAAATCAATACCAAATGGATTATGGTGTCAAACCCCTACATATCATAACATAGTTGAAATCTTTTTTCCTTTATATATATATATATATATATATATATCTGTGTGTGTGTAAGTTTTCAGGTGAAAGCGAAGAGAAGAGCAAAGGGTTTGGAAGGAGTCGTATTCAAAGGATAGATAAGTATATCACCTGCATCAAAATTTTATAGTCATTGTTTTTATAATTAATATATTGAAAGATGTATAATATCTGATGTACCGAATTTTTGTAATTTTCAATTATTAAGATGAGATTGTATTTATGTGTATGTGTTGATTTTTAAATTTCACTGTGAGGTTTTCTTTTTATACATTGTTTTAGAATTTTTAAATTTTTATCTACCCAAGGTTCACTACTTTTAATATCTGAAATTAGTTGTAAGCGTATTTTGACATTGTTTATAATTGGCTTTAGATTTTAAAAATAATGGGTCATCATAATCCCAGATGTATTTGTCAAACAAAGGACTTCATAATGATTTTAAACTAGGATTCCCTAAAACGAGATTTAAGGGTAGTGATTCGATCACCGAAATCTATTGACTTTCGAGGAGAATTAATACATAAACCTAAGGCTTATGATGGTTGAAGGAAGAGTTTAGATATTTCGAAAGAGTATGCATTATGGAAGTTGTTCTGAGGGTTAAGATAACCGAAGACAGACTGGGAGCCTAATGAGCTAAAAGAATAGCTAAAAGCGAAAATCTAACGAATAAACAATTACGTGAAATTGGAAAGTTAATTAAGAAGTAAATAAGTAAGAACAAAAAAATGCACGTTCGAAAGGGCTCTTGATGCCGAGTGAGGGTAGTCACTTGCATGTGCCTACTTTAAGTGATAAGGCTCGGATTCAACTTCAAAAAGGGCAACAGATGTCTAGGAGGGTTGTATGCTTTCATTGGAATGGATGTAACTCTCAAGGGGTTTAGGCTTAAGAGAAAGATAGAGAGTCTGCTTACGGTTGTATGTTGTAGTATAAACTTAAAGAACTGAGAAAGCTTAGATTGTACTTTATAGTATAAAATATAAAGAACCGAGACTGCTTAGGGTTGTACTTTGCAGTATAAAATATAAAGAATGGAGACTGCTTAGGGTTGTACTTTGCAATATAAAATAAAAAGAACCGAGACTGCTTATGGTTGTACTTTGCAGCATAAAATATAAGGAACCGCAACATAAAATATAAAGGGCCTAGACTGCTTAAGAGTTGTACTTTGCAATATAAAACTAAAAGAACCGAGACTACATACCTTTCTAAATAAACTAAGTTAAAGGCTAACCGAGTCTGTTTGGGGTGGTACTTACAGCAAAAGATTGACTAATAAGTTACGAAACTAGAAGGGGTTGTACCTTTTGGTATAGAAATTTTAATAAACAAAACTGAAGATAGTTTCATAGATAGTATTTCAGAAACCTCAGTATGATCCCAGGTTTAGTATAGTGTTGTGAGACCTTAAGCTTAAGATGTCATTGGGTAAAGTTTTACCGAGACATGTGTATGCATGTTAAGTGAACATATATTTTACTATGACTTATGACTTATGATAGTCTTATATTGATTTTGAAACTGAGGGTAGTGTGGAGAAAAACTGTTCTGTGCTTTAGTGGCATGATCCCACTAGGGGAGGAACTTAGGTGGAAATGATATTATTCATACCTGGCTTATGTCTGACCTATATGTTTATTATTTTTCCTCTGTAAACTCATGTATACTCGTTTGAGTAGGTTAAGTTTATCAGTTTTCAGATTTCAGACTTTAGCCGTAAGTAATTACCAAGACTATTTTGAAGATGAAGATGAGTATGAGACCTTACTATCATTTTCTTTTGAAGTAGCTTAAATTCTAATATGTAATGTAAACATTTTTCAAGTCCAAGGGACTACAAGGGTTTAGCATCATCATATGTCGGAACTTTGATACTACTATGTAATGATTTATATTTTAACCATTCATGGGCATGGTTGGGGATTTGAAGAAAAATGATGTAAAGACTATTACGTGTAATGAACTTTATTTAGTGCCTCTGTTTACTTAGACCGGTTGTATATATACCGAACTTATTATGTCGTCGAAAAATAATTTCAAGGTGGCTGCAGCACATTAGGGTTCCATCTTTAGGTTTCCTAATGGGGGATGTTATACTTTGTTTCAAGGTGCCACAACTATAAATGCCAATTGCTTATTTTTCTAGTATTTATCAATCTTTCTAGCATTTCTACTTCTGGCTTGACCACTGTTGTGCTAAATGTCTGATGCAAATGGTTATATTATGCATTAGAAGTGCCGATTTTTCAGCTACTATCTCTGTAATCTACAGTGTTTGAATATTTTCCTAAGTCTTCATTGAATTTTCTTGGTGTATTTTGTTATGTTTAAATTTATTGCTATGTGATGTAATTGGGACTTGTGAATAGACTATCTTCGCATCAAAATTTGCAGTTATTATGTGTTGTTTTTGCATTATTTTCATTCTTGTCAATTGAGCTATTGATGTTTATAATGTATTCCACTCCTCATTGTCTATAACTCTTTGAACACATTTTACCAAAAATATCATCCCTGTGTTTAGAATTTCATGATTAAGCGCTTCCTATTTCTTTTTGTTCGCAACCATAAGGACTTCTCCTTTTGTATTATTACTTTTAGGCTTCCATATCATGGTTTCCATTCTTTTGCATTGTGAATTCGCATGCCTAAACATTTGCATACCTTACACTGTAATGGTTTACATTCATATTTTGTTTTAATTTTAATTTCCTCACCATTGTATTGTACCACTTCAATTTTATGTGAGAAATTTGTGGTTGCATTCATCTCAACCAATGTATGCGCAAAAGATAGCCTCTACTCTTTAGATGTTATTTCATCCAACTTAATCGATGTTCCTAGTGAGCTAGTAATCATGCTTATTGCCTCACTATCCCATAGTTCCAAGTCAAGATATAGTGGTTTCACCCATATAAGAATGATCGTTAAGATATCTCTATCAAATTTAAGACTATGGTTCATTTCCTTATTATTATAATTCTAGAATCGAATGAATAAGGATCCCTTCCAAGATTCTTTTATATTCTTTTCTTCAAATCTCACTAGGAAAAACCGTTCTTTTTACCAAAAAAATTGCACTTTCCTTGGGTTTCATGCTCAGTCTATATATGCTCTAAACTGTAAATAATGTGGCCTCATTCCGAAAACGTACATCACTATGGCATTTCCCCATTTTAGTTCAGATCATTAAAAAATTCTCTTTTTCAAAGGTTCTTTTACCTTCCCATTGTTAAGAATGATTTTATATATGTTAGTTTCTTACTTCTTCTATCATCCATAGCTTGACTATTTTATGTTCTCTTGTCCAATCCTTTGCAACATCACACCAAGGCATTTCTTATTTAGAACAATTCCATCATTCTCTTGATAATTAAAGTTGTTCCTTTTTTTTTATTTCAATTGTTTATCTCCCTCTTTATTTGCTACTACAAATCTTGATTGCATGCTTAGATCTCTCATCAACAATCGAGGATTACTCTTGGTCTGACACATCCCTGCATCCGTAGGGATGTTTCAGCCCACTGGTCCCAAGCCCCGTTAAAATCAGTGATTGGGCTTTTCTCTCTACCAAATCTGTATAAATTACAATGATTTTCCTTCATGTTATTGTTTCCTTATTCTGAGAATAGTTCCATTAGGACCCAATTTTTTCTCTTCCAAGATCTGATTGTGTCTTCCTCCGTTGAATTCTTATCCCGTGGAATGGGTTCTGGTTGCAAATTGCTAAGATTATCTAGGGTTTGGTAGCCGCCATTGTTTCTTAAATATATAAATTATATATATTCGGTATTTCATATATATGCATGTACGTATATATGTTGTCTGTGTGTCTATGTATACATATATATAAATCTATTTAGTCATAAGTGGTGGCACAAGAGATGTCAAAAATTGGATCTCTCCTTGAATTTAACCCATTAAGATCTAATGTCCAACATCTATCTCAATTTATCTCATTTTTTTTATTTCGTGTTCCAATAGCTAGCCCTAAATAAATATATATGTATGTATGTATGTATGTATGTATGTATACGTGTGTGTGCGTGCGTGTATGTGTGTGTACATGTATGTGTATATAATAATAATAATAATAATAATAATAATATAGTTTTGAAATATTCATATCATTCAAAAGATATAAAATGTATATTTTATTTTTTAAAGGTAATCAGTTATTATACTAGAGACATTACCCGAATCAAGATTTATCTGTGGTTTCTTCTGACTTCCAACATACGTTTCTCTCTTAGGCCTTAAATATTGGTTTATCGACCTTGTTTGTTGCTTTCATGGTTATATTGCCCCACCTTTATAACATAAGTGGACCTTTCTATGTGGGAATTGTTAACCCGCCTTTTATCAAGGCCATAAACAGACGGATTCAACCTAAACAACTTCACGACTATCAAGGCTGAAATGTGATGGATTCGGTTTAGAGGGATGAAGTTCACCTGGATGTGCCACTCGACATTGAGGTGAGGCTATGCCGCTCGGCATTGAGGTGAGGTATGCCGCTCGGCATTGTGGTGAAGCTATGCCGCTCGGCATTGCGGCAAGATTGGGGTCGCTTGGCATTGGTGGGTGGCTCGGCATTAAGGTGAGGCTATGCCGCTCGGCATTGAGGTGAGGTTATGCCGCTCGGCATTGTGGTGAGGCTATGCCGCTCGGCATTGCGGCAAGATTGGGGTCGCTCGGCATTGGTGGGTGGCTCGGCATTGGTGAGGTGGATCGGTCTTGGTGGTACGGCTCGGCATTGGCGAGGTCAGGGTTGCTCGGCATTGGTGAGATCAGGGTCGCTCAGCATTGGTGAGACGGCTCGACATTGGTGAGGTCAGGATCGCTTGGCATTGGTGAGGTCAGGGTCGCCCGGCATTGGTGGGTGGCTCGGCATTGGTGAGGTGGATCGGTCTTGGTGGTACGGCTCGGCATTGGCGAGGTTAGGGTCGCTCGGCATTGGTGAGACGGCTCGGCATTGGTGAGGTCAGGGTCGCTCGGCATTGGTGAGGTCAGGGTCGCTCGGCATTGGTGAGACGGCTCGGCATTGTGGTGAGGCCGGTGTGGTGAGGCATTGTGGTGAGGCCGGTGTGGTGAGGCATTGTGGAGGTATATAGCTCGGTGGAAGGTCGATCAGCCTTGAAGGTACGTGGCTCGATGGAAGGTCTTGATGGGCCTATACCATTCAGAAATCCCAACAACTCAAGATTTTCCTATAAACACAACATGCGGGGGTTCAAAAAAGGGATCTTCTTCTTTCTGCTCTCTGACTTTCTATTTTCTAAGGCTAAGGCTACTCTATCAGTTTGTAACTATAATTGATTCTGACATCAATAAGAAAGGAAATTTCTGGAGTGGACATAGGCCGGAGTTAGCCGAACCACTATAAATTCTATGTTTTTGCTGCTTTCTTTTTAATTTTGAATTTTCTTCACATTTATACTCTCTACATACATTCTATCTGTGAGCTGCGACTGGTATTTGGTGCTTCCATCTGGATTTGGGTGTTAGTGACCAATTTTGGCGCTAACATTTTGGTGCTTTCACTGAGAATTGAACTCAGGGATTTTGGAGCTTGGATTTTGGATTTAGAAGCTTGGGAACTTGTATTCTAGGAAACAATAGTTAGGCCATCAGCAAGGAAGCAAGTGACAGAAAGGAGCAACCAAGAGGGAAGTCAAGAGGCCTCCTCAGGAGCTGGAGCAGGTCAAGCATCCATCTACATCACCGAGACGAGATGGAAACGATGCTGAAAAGACAAGAGGAGATGATGCAGACTCTTCTCAGACAATTTGGACAAGCAGGAACTACAGGTGCTCAGATCCATGGAGCTGGATCAGAAGGACTCAACCAGCAAGTAGATGGAGTGGTTCAATCTGAATGGACCTAGGCTCGGGGGCACACCACCAGGTAATGCTGGACCAATCTATGGAGGGATACCGGATGATGCTACGCGGCCAGACGCCAACAGGAATACAGGGGTACGTGATGAGGAGTATGTGCCAGGATTCCCTCGTGAACTCGAGGGACAGATCGGAGACAGCGGACAAGGATTACAGCTTGGCGACAATGACAAATTAGCGGAGAAGGTCAGACGGGATATGAGAGGTGGGTTAGTAAATAAAGACTTAGAGGATGTAAATAGGAGTCCCTTTACTCCTACTATCAGGCAAGCTAGGAACCCTCCGGATTTTAAGCTACCAACGTTGGAGATGTATGATGGGAGAACGGATCCCGCCGTTCACCTGACAAGGTACATGAGGCATATGGAGGTACTGGGGGCATCGTATGAGATCATGGCTCGATGTTTCCCTTTGTATTTGACGGATATCGCAGCTATGTGGTTCAGACAGCTGGAGAGTGGTTCTATTGACACTTGGACAAAGCTGATTGAGAGGTTTGTGAGGCAATTTCGGGTCCATATAGTCAGACCCAAGAACGTAATGACCTTGACATCGATGAAACAATGGAAGGGAGAGTCGCTCAGGGATTTCTTAACCAGATTCAATGCAGCGGTAGCTTCAGTGGATCGACCCGATCCGTCGATGGTTTTGATGGCAACAGTTTCAAGAATTGCAAATAAATCGGATTTCAAGATATCGTTGGAACGGGACCCACCGAGGGATCTCGGAGAATTCTACCATAAGGCGGAAAGGTTCCTAAGGTAGGAAGATGCGCAGGCTGAGAGAGTAGGGAGAGAGGATGAAGCTTATGCTGTTAGAGGTGGAGGTCCACCTAGGGAGGAACCAAATAAAGACGATAAGGGGAAAAGGAAAATAAATGGCAACGGTGGCACTTCGAAGAGGCCTCGGAGGGAGTCAAATTTTTCCTCTTACAAAGATTTAACTGAGACTCTAGAAAGAATTTACTTGGATACTCGATGGCGCCTCCAGTACCGAAGGCCGGCAAGAAGGGAACCTTTTGAATACGAGCAGGCATCGGGAAAACATTGCCTATTCCATGAGCTGGATGGGCACAACACAAACGACTGTAGGCATTTGAAAGATATCGTGGAGGAGCATGTAAGGAATGGTCACATGCAATAGTACATAAGGAATCGAGCTGTGGCAGGGGAGCAAGAGCGGCCACCGCCTACCTCGAACGATGGTGGCACTGGATCTGGTCACCGATGGCATGTTATCAACTGAATGGATTTATGGTTCTGAATAAGTAATAGAACTCAAAGTAGTATGGCTAGGTCACTTACACACGTATGGGATCGAGGACGGTCCCTAGGCGTGCTCCGAGATAACGAAAAACTGTACTGTTTGGATCTATGAAATCCTATTTTCTTTATGTTTTTCTGCAAACTCTGGTTTCTTCTTCGGTACTTTGGACATTTACTTTTCTTTGGTATGGTTTTGGAGTTTGGATTGAACTCCCGGTTTTGGTTGGTTTTTTGGTTTGCCATTTTGGTTTGGATGTTTGATTTTTGATTTGGATTTTGAGTAGGATTTTTGATATGGATTTCTAGTTTTCTGGGTGGATTCGGATCAATGTAATAAATAGTCCAGGTTTTGTGATTACTGTCCCGACCGGAGAGACGGGGTAATGATCGCGAGTTACGAGTCCCTTCGTCGGAGAGCGAAGGAATGGACTCGAACAGAATATAAAAGTCCTTGGCCGGAGTGCCGAGGCCGGTGAATATAAAAGTCCTTGGCCGGAGTGCCGAGGCCGGAGAATATAAAAGTCCTTGGCTGGAGTGCCGAGGCCGGAGAATATAAAAGTCTTTGACTGGAGTGCCGAGGCCGAAGAATATAAAAGTCCTTGGCCGGAGTGCCGAGGCCGGAGAATATAGAAGTCCTTGGCTGGAGTGCCAAGGCCGGAGAATATAAAAGTCCTTGGCCAGAGTGCCGAGGCCGAAGAATATAAAAGTCCTTGGCCGGAGTGCCGAGACCAGAGAATATAAAAGTCCTTGGCCGGAGTGCCAAGGCTGGTGAATATCAAAGTCCTTGGCCGGAGTGCCGAAGCCGGTGAATATAAAAGTCCTTAGACGGAGTGCAGAGGCTGGTGATATAGAAGTCCTTGGCCGGAGAGCCGAGGCCGGTGAATATCAAAGTCCTGGGTTGGAAGACCAAGGTCGGAGAACTTATAAGCTCTTGACCAAAGAGCTGAGGCTGGAACAAGATAACGCGACCCGGCGAGGTCTAAGGATTCAAGGTTAAACCCGGAGAGGTCATGGATTTAATAATACGGTTGTGAACAGGATATGAACTTTAGATATCAGATTTGAGGCTATTCAAAACACACCTTCCCATAGCAAGGCATGTTTTGGGGGGCAATTGTTAACCCGCCTTTTATCAAGGCCATAAACAGACGGATTCAACCTAAACAACTTCACGACTATCGAGGTAAAATGTGATGGATTTGGTTTAAAGGGATGAAGTACACCTGGATGTGCCGCTCGACATTGAGGTGAGGCTATGCCGCTCGGCATTGAGGTGAGGTTATGCCGCTCGGCATTGTGGTGAGGCAATGCCGCTCGGCATTGCGGCAAGATTGGGGTCGCTCGGCATTGGTGGGTGGCTCGGCATTAAGGTGAGGCTATGCCACTCGGCATTGAGGTGAGGTTATGCCGCTCGGCATTGTGGTGAGGCTATGCCGCTCGGCATTGCGGCAAGATTAGGGTCGCTCGGCATTGGTGGGTGGCTCGGCATTGGTGAGGTGGATCGGTCTTGGTGGTACGGCTCGGCATTGGCGAGGTCAGGATCGCTCCGCATTGGTGAGATCAGGGTCGCTCGGCATTAGTGAGACGGCTCGACATTGGTGAGGTCAGGATCGCTCGGCATTGGTGAGGTCAGGGTCGCCCGGCATTGGTTGGTGGCTCGGCATTGGTGAGGTGCATCGGTCTTGGTGGTACGGCTCGGCATTGGCAAGGTCAGGGTCGCTCGGCATTGGTGAGACGGCTCGGCATTGGTGAGGTCAGGGTCGCTCGGCATTGGTGTGGTCAGGGTCGCTCGGCATTGGTGAGACGGCTCGGCATTGGTGAGGTCAGGGTCGCTCGGCATTGGTGAGGTCAGGGTCGCTCGGCATTGGTGAGACGGCTCGGCATTGTAGTGAGGCCGGTATGGCTCGGCATTATGGAGGTATGTAGCTCGGTAGAAGGTCGATCAGCCTTGAAGGTACGTGGCTCGGTGGAAGGTCTTAATGGGCCTATACCGTTTAGAAAGCCCAATAACTCAGGATTTGCCTATAAATACAACATGCGGGGGTTCAGAAAAGGGATCTTCTTCTTTCTGCTTTCTGACTTTCTATTTTCTAAGGCTAAGGCTACTCTACCAGTTTGTAACTGTAATTGATTCTGACATCAATAAGAAAGGAAATTCATGGAGTGGACGTAGGCCGGAGTTAGCCGAACCACTATAAATTCTGTGTTTTTACTGCTCTCTTTTTAATTTTGAATGTTCTTCACATTTATACTCTCTACATACATTATATCTGTGAGCTGCAACTGTTATTTGGTGCTTTCATCTGGATTTGGGTGTTAGTGACCAATTTTGGCGCTAACAAGTATGTACTCCATTCATTTAGAAACTTTACTTTTGAGATGATGATCTCCCACTAGCATTGTGCCTATACTGCGAGATACTTACGCTCGATGGTATGATTAATGTTGATATTTTCAAAGAGAGGCCCACAATGATATATTTGTCACCTCTCTTTATAAAAGGGATGCTTGATGGTTTCTCGCTTTGGAATTCGTGTTTCCCTCGGACCAGGTTTATTCTAGCTCTCAAATTAGGATATTAATTCATTTTTCTTTATTCTACCTAATGAATATCTCGACTCCACCAACATAGTTAATGCCCCGTTTGGTTTTCCATTTTTATTTTTGGATTTCCATCTAAACAACAATACACTCGGCACACAAAGACAACTAACTTAGAAAATTAAGCTAACATACAAAATAGAAAACAAATTTATTTTGTTTTCCATGTTCTTGAAAATAACAAAAGCACAGAAAACAATACATTCTCTATGTCAACCCACTATCATCGTAATGGCTTAGAATTTAAATTTTTATTTTCAGTTCTCTTCTTGTTAAGTAAAACATATTGAAAACGTAGCACAAAACTCAAAATGAAAGTAAACGGGCTCTTATGCTTTATTTAAGCAAAATTTTGATTGTCCATAATAGCGAAGAATACCAAACATGGATAGGATTTATTTTGATTATAAATGGAAGTTGCCCAATTGGAAACCATAAAATAAGGAGCAACTTATTAGAGAGATCGAGGACGAGCTTTTTATTTTTAGACTGAGAAAATGATTATGGGTAATCATTGGTGATTCCTTGAATAGTAGAATTAAATAAGTTAAGTGTGAGGATATGAAACGAATTACTAGGGAGAAGACTTGTATTTGGGAACACCTACCAATCTTGGGTTTCGTTGAGCTTTTAAGGGGATATGTCACGTTGTAATCGAGTTGAGATAAAGCAAGTGAAATTGATGGCATAGTTTATGTTATGAATTTATATGATGGGCTTTTGTAAAAACCCTGCCTATAAG
Organism: Allium fistulosum; assembly: GCA_030737815.1. NCBI lineage: Eukaryota > Viridiplantae > Streptophyta > Magnoliopsida > Asparagales > Amaryllidaceae > Allium > Allium fistulosum. Next base: position 1,280,944,105 of record CM060903.1, on the reverse strand, counting down.
GATTTGAATTTGAACGGTGATAAACATACACTAATGTCTTGAAACAACTAATGTATAACGTATATTATTCGTTCATGGTTATTTGATACCGAAGTTTAATTTAAGTACTTTTTTCCTCCCACATGCACTGTGAATGTTAATGTAGATATGTATTTTAGAATTAGGTGTAACAAGGAGGATATATAACTACCTATTATATAATACTTTTGGTGCATCATTAGAAGTTTTGCTTTATGGTCTAAATATGTACAAGAATAAATGTCATAACTATTGGAACCGGACCAGTAAAAATCCGGTGAAACGGGTGGATTTAAAAAAAATCCTATTTGGATATATTGGGCTTATGAAGTCTAAAGAGATTTCAGATCCAATCTTAAAGCATTTTAAACAAAATCCTTTATTTTATTTAATTAGCTTGAAGGTGTTCGAATTTGATATGAATTCAAATGTATGAGTGTATCAAATATACCCATATGTGTAGCAGTTACTTATTAAAGTTAATTTGAGAAGGAAACCTCTTGTTTCCTTCTCTAAAACCTATGTAATCATTTAAAGGAAGAAATAACTTTAATTGGAGAGAGAAACCTTTCATTTCTCTACTATTGATTAGATTGATGGTTTATTAAATGTCATTGATGATCAATTTAAACATAGTATGAAATGTGAATAAATCCAAATATACTAATATGTTGTGTATGTGCAAAATATAAGTGTGCATATTAAATGCTTTCTTTATATGTGCATTCGTTGTCTGTAGTTTTATTTAAAATACACACACACACACACACACACATATATATATATATATATATTAGTACTTATATACATATACATATATGTACATGCATATGAATATGTTAAAATTAAGTTTCACTATTTTATAAGTTTGAAATTAAAAACAACAATTTTTAATCTGGTTTCAATGTTATAAAGGATTTAAGACTAATATTACAATTTTACATAAAAGTCCATTTTATAAATCTTAAGTTAACACACACACATATATACCAAACATTGTAAATTATGTTTCTAACCTAAAACAACATGTATATGTGTAATATTTATAAAATCTAATACAAGCTTTGAAAATTAAAGTAATAAAATAAAGTCTATCTTTAATTTAAAAGGAAATCAAAAGATTGGTGAAATTTTACATAAAAGTCCATTTATAGTTATTTAACAATTTATTTAAATAACTTTCAAAATATGCAATAAGAAAAAGATTGTATTCAAAATAACAAACACAAATATATGTATAAAACTTGCAAAGTGGTTTCAAATAGAAAATATATGTAGTTTATTCCTATTTGTATATGTAATCATTAATACAATTGTGTCATTACTTAAAGCTTAGGTTTCAATCATATTTGTTTTGAACAACTATTTAAAAACAATAACAAAAATAAATAGGACAAATCTGGTGCATATGTATTTGTTGCAAAGGTAATGTGAACAATTAATTAAATGTGAAATCATATGGTATATATCTAAAGATGACAGGATGAATAGGTAATCAATCAAACTATGTCTTTAAATGGATTAAAATTAAAATAATATGATGAATATATGTCATTAATTAAGATGAAGCAAAAGAGGAATATAATTTGTGTAATCGAATAAACAACTATAAAGATGTGATGAGATATGTGACAGATCTAGTTCATATGAACTAGGTGAATGATGAATAAATGAAATTAAAATCATTATCTTGAGATGTAGCCAAGAGAATACACTTTGAATGATGAGATAGCTCCTAGATCCAGAAATCAACCTCTAAATATTGCAGATATTAAGAGGTGTAGACCACAATTTACTTTAATTTTATTTTGATTTGATTTTGGAATTTTTCTTAAGCCTTGGAGGCCATTATTTTGGATGAAATCGAAGAGGGAGAGAGAGAGAAAAAAATGAATTGTATGTAGAAGGAATGAATGAATGAAATAAAAGAGACTTTGTTTTTAAGGGAAATATTGAAACCTTTCCAATTCCTCCATTAAAATCTTCCTATTTTTATTGCTCACTAAATCTCAATTTAACAAATTCAAATCCCTTTTCTATACTTGTATGGCGAGCCAAAGAAAGTGCCTAGTTAAACCTTCAAAATTTCCAAATCCACTTAGTAATTAATTGATTTAAATCAAATTTAAATGTTTATAGATAACATATATTGATATGTACATAAATAACTTTTATAAACGCACTTTATTAAATACTAATGTCATTGAAATAAATCAAATTAAATTTAATAACTAATATTTCGTAAATATTAATTAATTTACAATGATTTTTAAATTAATTAAATCGTGTGGTTTTTTTGGAGCATTCATCATTACGGTTGTGCATCTCAAAGGTGTAAATTCATTCAGCGATTAAAATTGAACAATTCAAATATTAATGTTCATAGGTCACCTTAGCTAGTGGTGTGATATTTAGGCTGAAAATCATTTACACATCTTTTGGTAAAATCCAGTTTTACTTATTATAAGCGGTAATTGGTAGTGATGATTATTTACACCAATTCTCTTCGTCAAAACTATATCACGTTTGGACTTATGGAATTTAGTATTGGTCCAAACTCCAACATTATCCACATTCAACTTTGTTATTCTAAACACAAAATCTTTGGTTTAATAGTAACAGTTGTATTTAATTGTACTACTATGGCCAGAGGCTTTGATTTTGAGTTTACTAAAGTTGACCGTGATACTGACCCCATATAACGGAGGAGACAAACTTTCTATTGAATAGTGTTTCACTTTCAATGCTTCAACTCCGACTAAACTATAGTCGTTCGACGGACGCCATGCCATGATTTAAGTACAATTAAAGTGGATTGTCCACATTAAAGTCCCATAGTACTAACAAGCCTAAGGAACTATGTAACATCCTCACTTCGAGTTTGTTTGTTTGATCTTAGTTATATTAACCAACAGAGAACTCTCGAGTGAGTCGTTCCACAGTTATTTAATAACTATCAGCACATAACCCCTTGGTACCCCCAACAGCCATGAGTAATACACTATCTAATGTTTAGAGAGTGTTACGTACTCTAGTTTTAACAGATGTATCTATATCCAATCTCGATGCATCTTGACTAGGAATATTTAAAACAGTATGTTTATTTTATTATGATAAATCATTCATGATCACAACACATTGTAACTACTATCATAAATCATACCATTTATGGATTGTCTATATTAAATAAACTTTTAATTAAATAAATAAATAATATAACGCATTCTATCAAGTATATAATAGGAAGAAAACATCTTTTATTTTGAACAAGATTGGTTATCGAGTTAGATCTATGTAACAAATTACATAATTTTTCCTAGAGCATACCCCTAACTCTACCAATAACTATATGTAATTGAGATACAATATGAATATGGTGACTTACGTGGTATATCACTTTGAGACATTTTATTTTAGAGTGATCATATGTATGTTATCACTTACAAATGTTTCTATATTAGATTTCATCATAAGGTTGTGGGCATAGTTAGAATTTGATTTTGTTTACAACTTTTAGCCATCTTACATTCGTAAGCTTTAGACTAAGGGAGAATTAGTTAAAAGAACAAACATTAGCAAGTTAATGTTAAAGGACAAACTTTATTTTCTCTCATCAACATCAATCCCACCTCAAAGTCCAACATCGGACCACCGCCCAAAACACTGACTATAGCCCGTCATCGCCGCGCTGACCCATTTCCATTGCATGTAACATCGTCATAGCTCCCATTGTCATCCCCTTCATCATCGTAAAAAACCTTATCTACTACCCTAATTTACGTAAAACCATCCCCAATTGCCATTGATGTAACACACCACCACATTCTTGCACCACACGAAACACTAATCAACATCAATGATCTAAAAGAAATTAAGCATTGATAAAATGCTAAATTGAACTATCATAATATGGATACAATGCTGTGGACATTGTATTGTTTGAATAATGCAAAATTAAACTAGCATTATATGTATATACAGTGCGATATACATTTGTATATTTCAAAAAATGCTAAAGTAAACTAGCATCATACATGTATATTGCTATATTTATTTTTACAGTTCAGAAAAGGCTAAATTAAACTAGCATTATATGCACATGATGTTGTATTCATTTTTATAATACAAATAATGCTAGTTTTATTTAGCATTTTTGACTGCCAACTCATAAGAAAAGCCACCGTCACTAACCACCACTACTGCCGCCACTAACATCGACATAGAACCTCCACTAAGAAGCGCCATAGTACCACCACTAAGCACCTCCATCAATTATCCACCCAAAATTGTTCTCCCTTATCAAACCAAACCCTAGTCCCACAATCACCATTATCACGCACACCCAAGCTACCATCAATGCATTGCCTCCCATGTCTACTTCTTCAATCACTGATGCAACCCACTTCACTTCGCTAATGTCATTGTACTAAGCCGAAGAATGTTTTGCCTTGTGATGGATTATACAAAGGCTTTAACCTTAAGTCCAAAATTAAAACCATATGTCCTTAAGGAAAAAAAGATTTCGAAATTTATCCTTTTAAACTTATTTTCCACTTAGAACAATGTGTAAGTGTGCGACTTTAGCTTTCAGCATAAGATTGGGGTATCAAGATGGATGGTTATTTCACAAACTTTCCAAAAATTAATGTGCACTCTATCACCATCCGCTCAAGCATTGACCACTTCTACTATATATAAATCTTTGGTAAAAACATTGGTTTAGGATACACTTTGAGGTATACTTTCCTTCTTGACTATTAAATTTGGGTATAAAGAAGGAAAAACTCCCTTTTTGTCCAAAACACACCCATAATCGACACATCATTTCTTTGAAAAATACTTCTTGATGTATTATGGGACAAGAAGGATTATTCATTTCTGCCCTCGATGCAACCTTAATAGGCACTTCTTTCCTTTTCGTCTATCTATTTGAAAATGAATATCTGAATGATTAAAATAATAATATTACATGGATGTTCGTTTTGGACATTGATATCTGGATATTGAGATTAAATTTCATTTGTGTTGATGTTAACATATCCTGTTGGGCATACATTAACAACCTCTAACGACTATTGGAAAAAATTAATTGTGATGAACAAAAAGTAATTGACAAATTAAAAACCACACTCGATGATTACACGGGGTTATACAAATATAAGGATTATTCATTTAAATATTTTGTGTTAAAGTGTGCTTATTAAGCATTCAACCTCGATAAATCGTAGTTCATTAAAGGTGTGCACAAAAGTTGAGTTGGACACCTAGCTTGGATCGAATAAGAAAACGGCAACTATAAGGAAATTTTTTGGTCACCTCAGACGTAGAATTTGATTGCAGAAGTCATGTAATGGTACATATACAAATTGTTTTTTGCTTATGCGGGATAGGCACCTTTTGTTGCCTTGGTAATTTATCACAGAAGATCAAATGACTTCTGATTCATGCAACATTTTAACAAAGTTCCTTCTTCTAACATGTCATTAATAAAATTTATTAGACCTTCGATTTAGTGGTATTTGTATCCCAACTATGCTATCAATAATATATTGTAATTTTTTTATTATAAGGTATGTAATTTATATTCACTGATTGGCCCCTAATAAAAGGAACTTGGGCAAACGACAAACCAAGCTTTAGAAGTGATGGAATTACAGTACAAATTCAGCTGAATAAAAATAAAAAAAATTCAAAACAAGTACAAAAAAGAAAATAAAACATATGATATGACTTGAAGTGTTTAAATGCAAATTAGAAGACCATCAAAGTTGAACAAATTGATATGAAATTGAATATTTGATGATTTATACAATTTATCTACAAAAAACATAAGTGTTATGAAAAAACTTTGATTTGGACCTAAATTGAGGGAAAAACATAAATATGAACATTTAATAGTTTATTATTATTTTATTTCCAAACAAAGTGTCACTTTAATTACATGATATAAGATATTGGTCAAAAATTAATAAATTTGAAATTATCAAGTAGGTCTCATTATAAACAATACAAACACAATAAAACCATCATGATATTATATAATGTCTTGAAATCTGAACGTGATTTTGCCTTCTTGTTTTTCTTTTTCTTTTTTTTTGTAAGAAAAGGGAAAAGAAAAACTTGACCTCAAAATAAAATGTGCTACTATTGTAATACAGAAAAGATAATTTCTATTCATATACCATTAATTGTTTTACCAATGTAACGACCCGTATTTTTAACACTTTAAAAATACGAAGAAAAAAAAATTAAAATAAAAAATTTGGATAAAAATCCGAAGGAAATAAAATTTTGTGTTGTTAAATGTGAATTACAAGTTAAAATACAAAACTGAATTCTGAAATAACTTATTTGTAAATTAAATATGGATGTTAACTTGTATTGAATGTAAATAATGAATTGAATTTGATTGTAAACAAGGAAATAAATAACATGTTACATTTAATATAGAAGTTATAATATTGAAATCAACGTAAATGAATGTAATTTAATGTTACTGTAAATTTAAATAAGATGATAGATGAAGAAAATGAAAGTAAATGAATTATAAACTATTGATAATAATGTATAAGTAAATGGTTGATTCAATAATGAAAGTGTAAATCGAAATAAAAGAATTCAATTGGAATTAAATAACTTGAATTTGAATTACAATATAATTGAACGATGAATCTAATGTAATCTTTTATACTGGATTTATAATGGAAAACTGCATTGTAAAAGATTGTTAATTACTGTGAAATTAAAAATGAAATTTGTGAACAATTGAAATTTGATTTAAAAGTAATAATTTAAAATTGGAAATTTTATATTGAAATTAAACGGTAGAAATAGCCATTTTTACAACTGTCTTGGATTTCGACGAAACCAGTTTCATCATATCCGTAACAGTGAATTATTGTAAGGTTTCGAATTTAGTAGCAATCGGACTTGCCGTTTGGCCGTGCGAGCTTGAAACGCGTAGAAATTTAACGTCGAATTTAATTAAAATAATCGACTTCAAAAGCTATCTTCCACATACGATTGAATTAGGCCTTGGGACTAGTCCCATTGCGTTCGGAATATGGGTAAAACCTTATAAACGCTTGGCGGCACGTCTCGATTGGAGTTCGGACGATTTTGGACCTACCTTTATAAATAAGCTTGCAAACCGAGACAGTTTTATCATTATTTCATTTCAGAAACCCTAATTTCAAATCATGGCCGCCACCTATTCCATGGCCAGAAATTGCCGATCTTCTTTCCTCTTTATCTCTCAATCCGTTCAACGAAATCGAAAAATTCCAAAAGAAAAAGTGTAGATCTCGACGAGCTCTTCAAATCCATACGGTTGATTCGTGCTAATTCGTCACGGATTCGTCCAGATCTGGCTTTGAATGTCGTGCGTATTTTCACGTTTTTCGAGAAAACGGCGTGGCATGGGGCGGCGCAACTTCGGCCTTGGGTGGCTCTGTTGGGGACGCTCGCGTAGGAACATCCTAATCATCGTTCGGTCGACGTTGCAGGCGTGCGTGTGTTTGAATAGCACGGTCGAGTATGGGTTCGGCTGTTTTGTTCATACGTGAGGAAGAATAGTATGTGTTCTTTTTCTTTTAATTAATTATCTAATTTTTTGAATGTTCGATCGTTCTAACATATATAACTTTTGCATATGAGCTCGGATCGACGCGCAGTTTTCTCCATTGCGTTCGTATCAAAATTCCAGACAATATGAAGCTAGTTTGGTTGCATTCCGAGACAGTTCAAATTTTGGGCCTTATTAACGGGCTTTGAATCAAAGGCGAGTGTTTATACGCTCACAATTGACTAAAATAACTTTTGTTAGTTAAATTTATATTCTGAAGTGATATGAAATTTATTGGCTGTTGTTTGGTAGGTTTAATTTTCATCTGTATTGATATATGAATTAATTGATATAATTTAAAATTGACCGTTAAAATAAATTTAAATTTAAATTGGCAGTATATTACTCGATATTGATAATTATAAAATTGTTGTGAATGTTATTGGCTTTATGGTTGATTGGTTGTGATGGATGCTATTGGTTGATATTGGTTGTTTATTTATTTTGATATATCATGCTATCATCATGTATATTGTCTATTGCATATAAAACTGTAAACTGAATCATTTCGAATAAATTAAGGAATAGGTTGAAATGATATACCTATGACATCTTTTGGATTGAAATGATATATATCCATCCTTGAAATTAAAATTGAAATAATTATCCACTTGGCCATAGGTTAGAAAATTATATACGGACATTGGGTTGGTTAAATTAAATGATTTTAAAAGTTGTTTTGAAATTATTTAAATGAATTGATTTTAAGAAAAAATTCCAATTTATGGAAATTGAATTATTTTGAATTGAAGCTCGAGATGTTAGAATTTAAACTTGGTAAATGAAATTGTTTAATTATTTGAAGTTTAGATTTTAAGTAAAAATTTTGAAATACGGCGTAAATTTTCGAAAGTTGATTTGTTTTAAAAGACTGGACTTTTAATCGAACTCTGAATATTTCTAAGAAAATTTATATGAAATGATATTTCAAGTTTGAGTTTGGAATTGAAAATTAATTTGAAATTGAGATTTAATTAGTTTGGAATTTAATTGAAATTCAAAGAAATTTGTGAATTGGACTAAATCGAAACTATTGAATTAAATTTGAAGATAAAATTGATTTTGAAATCGAAATGAGATTTTGAGGCGAAAAATGATTTTGAAATCGAAATGAGATTTTGAGGCGAAAAATGATTTTGAAATCGAAATGAGATATTGAGGCGAAAAATGATTTTGAAATCGAAATGAGATTTTGAGGCGAAAAATGATTTTGAAATCGAAATGAGATTTTGAGGCGAAAAATGATTTTGAAATCGAAAAGAGATATTAAGGCGAAAAATGATTTTGAAATCGAAATGAGATATTGAGGCGAAAAATGATTTTGAAATCGAAATGAGATATTGAGGCGAAAAATGATTTTGAAATCGAAATGAGATATTGAGGTGAAAAATGATTTTGAAACGAAATCTTACATCTTGAATAGATATGATGATATTTGAAATGGATTTGATTTTGAAGCGAATATGATATTTTGATATCAATTATGAATCGATTTGAAATGTAAAAGGGCCATCGGTGTAATAATACGTAGTTATTAAAGAGACCGGGATCGGATATGGACATACTCTCTGTCGATACCGAAAACCACTTTAATAACTAGTATACGTGGAGTGTTGATCCAGAACGAAAAGGATGGTTTGGTGAACGCGTTGACTGAAGAAAGAGAATGATATTGGATGACCCCTGACATGACTAAACCAGGAGCCGCGCCGGGCCATTGAGGATCGCTATCTCTAGTGGACACACTCCTTCGTTACCATGTCTATTACTTTTGTGATTCGATTTGGGTGCACCCCTCGATTATGGGAGTGTTGTTTCGCGGTGTTGGGGTAGTAGCTGGTATGCCCAACATCAGTCCAGATCACGCAACTACTAGTATCCTAGTTGGTATTGCCTCATGTACCTTGTCATACTGATTATCCTATTCGCGACCACTACGGTTTTGGTTTGTACCTTTAGTATATGGATTGCCCTCTGGTGACTTCCGGTTTTGGGGAAACTACAGTCTTGTATATGCTATTGGGAATAAAAATGTGTTAAGGCTGGAATGGGCCATGACTTAACGCTAGTTTGATATTTTACTTTATGATAGACATTATTGTATATAGCGTATTCTATTATATAGTAGATAGTTTAACGGATCCTTAGGAGATGGAAATCCCGAACATCTCTTAAGTTAATGCACACACGTTAAACACTGGATAGGAGGTGTCTAAAACCCGTAAACATCTCCGACGCCGTCACACTCATATTTACTTATTCGATTTAACTTACATGAGATATTTTAGTCCTGACTCGAGTGTTTTGTCTTTTCATTACGCTCGGGTCAACCTGAGCATTTCAGATAAGGTTGAAGATCTATTCTGGAGGACGAAGACGAAGTTTGGTATTACATCATTTGTATTCTACTACTGTATTATTTTTTCTGCTGCATTGTTGTATTATCTCTGATATGTATGTAACTCTGATTTATGATGTATAATAATAATCAAATTTATTTATTTAACAGCTTCATGAACTGTTATTTTATTATTATATCTTGTCCCTTCCGTTGTGAGATTTTGAGTTTGTTTCTGTTCTTTCTTTTCTTTCTTATTTAACCCCAATAACTATCTGTATTTTTGGATTGTTTGAGTCGGCATGTGTGTATTTATTGTCGACTTGAACGGTCAAAAATGCGGGCCGTTACAACCAACATCATAAAAAAATTAATAAAATATTAGACAAAATTTCCCTTATTTAAGAAAATAAAAACAAAAATCAATATTAAAGAATCACAAATTTTAGTACAATTAATATAATTTCTCTCATAAAGTAAATAAAATTTCTTTACATCGTTAATTGAATTAAATTTAAATTCATTTTAGGTATCAAATTTTATTTGTACACTTTCAGTTTGTATTCTTACATAGTTTAAATAAATTTGCTATATATAAATGTTTAAATAAATTGAATTCCATTTATGGTATTTAAATTTGGAAATTGAAATCTACAGAAGTTAATTTAAGAACCTTGATTTGATTAATGCATGAAGGACAAAAAGTTACTGAAATTACATAAGAATATTATTTTATTCAAAATTAAGGGTAAGTTATGTGGTGTATATTAAGTAAAAAATAGTGTATCCGCTTTTAATACATTTTTAGTGAATGCATAGCAATTTATGGTATATTAATAGAATTTGCCTACAGGAAAATGCTTTTGGCTGGTATTAAAATTTTATCACCTATTTAATTTTTTCACATGCTTATGACCATCAAAATATAGTTTCTCATCTGATACTAAAGAACCATAGCCTTGAAGGAACTAGGCCAGCCCGTAATGGAAGAAATGGATGAATTTCAAAAAAATTAGCCATTTGGGATCTTTAATGAGTCCATGAAGTCTAAACTCATTTAGAACTTTTCTAAGTTTCTTTTAAATAAAATCAATATTTTATTTTATTTATAAATAAAGTTTTACTTTAATTTAATATATGTAAATTAGAGTATATCAAATGTACTCTTATGTGCATATTTGTGTATAACAGTAACTCGTTAAATTTACTTGGAGAATGAAAACTCTTTATTTCATGTCCCTTAACTTATTCAATTAAAGACGGTGCATAAATTTATTTAGAGAAGGAAAATTTTCGTTTCCTTCCTCTTAACTTATTCAATCAATGATGGGCCATAAATTTATTTAGAGAAGGAAACTTTTCATTTCCTTCTCTTAACCTATTCAATTAATGAAGTGGCACGTTATTCATATGGAGAGAAAAACCTTTCATTTCTCTCTCTTTAATTAATTTTATTGATTATATAAATGTTATTAATTAGCAACATGTATATGGCATGAATGTAAGTATAAACAAATATATTACCGTGTAAATTCTATAAGTGAAACATATAATATGTGCTATCAATTGATGACAAGGAGTAGACATATAAACAAAATTAAATGGACAGCTAATCACATAAAGGAAAAATAAGAAATAAATAAAGGGTAACAAGGATGATTGTTTCAATTTTCCATTTCGTAAACTTAATTAAAGCAGCATATAAATGACAATTAATAGGCATCATAATATAAGGATATAAACAGTCAAAAATAAATGTATATATATATATATATTATTGCCTCGTTTAAATTGTTTCTTCCTTTTGGAAAGAAATCTAATCACACCTTTGACAATATGAAATACATGTAATAAATTTTATATATACAAACATACATATAAAATTAATTGTGTGTGTATAAGATTAAATCAAGTCTTTCTAATTAATACAAATTAGGGACTTATAGCAATCAAATTAAAAGTAGATTTACTGTCAAAACATTAATTGTGTATGTAAGATTCAATAAAATATCCCTTATTAATACAAATTAGAGAATAGTAATCAAATAGATTTATTGCCAAAACATCTTCCGTTTGTTTTTTAATTTCTAAAACAACACAAACACAAAATACATACATGTCTAAAATTACATTTTGTTTTATATGATTTAAAACATGAATCTTCAATAATACAATGTAATATTCGTACACAAATTTTAGCTTAATTTGTTAAAGTAAAATCCAATCAAAACAATATGAACATAAAAAAAAATTAGATCTAAAGGATTATACTTTGAATTGAATGTTTACAACATGGATCTATAATAAAACATTGTATTCAAACATATACAAATTTTAATTTTAATTTAACAAAATAAGAACCCAATTGATAAATTGAACATACAAAATTTCTGATCTAAAAATTAGACTTTAAATTTAATGTTTAGAATATAGTTTCAAAAAAACATCATATTTAAACATATACAAATATTAGTTTTTATTTATTAAAATAAAATACAAATCGATTCATTCAACAAACAATTCAGGCTGCATAAACAATTTTCAAATTAAATGAGGCAGTGATAAGTACATATAAATTATTAAATTTCTCTTTCCACAAACATTAAATCAAATAACATTATCTATTAAAGAAAAATATACCTTATTACCCAAAGCCTTGAAGCACATCTTGAAAATGGACATCCCATAAGATGTTGCTTAGAAGTCATACCTTGAATGATGATTTCTCCTCAAATCTTCAGGATGACCATCCTATCTTTGCAAGAGATGGATGAACCACTTTTGTTTTATTTTATTTGATTTTTTTACACGGAGTTGAAAGATTTTTGGAAATTTTTTTGGTTTTATGACATAAAAGGTTAGGAGGCGAGAAATAAATAAACTGAATGAGAAAGAATGAATTGTACATAGCAGAATGAATTAGAGAATATGTTTTATTTGAAAGAATGAAACTTTTCTCATTCTTTAATTAAAACTTTCCTAATTAATTCCCTTGATTGTTTCTCTCTCTCCAATCCTTTCTTTACAAATCATGTAATCAAATGACATAAAATTTCCATAAATCATGTCATCAAATGACATAAAATTTCGATAAATCATTTCATGCAATTGTCTTTAAATTACATTAATATCGTGTATCAACGTGCGCAAATATAACTTTTATAAATGCATTAAAATAATTACAAAAAATTTCCAAACATTAAATAAATATTAATTAATATTTATCAGATATCAATTAATCTAATCAATTTACAATATTTTATAAATTAATTAAATCTTGTGGTTTTTTAGAGAATTCATCATTATGGTTGTGCGACTCAAATGTGTAAATTCAATCAGCAGTTAATATTGAAATATTCAAATATTAACGTTCACACATCACTTAGCAGCTGGTGTGACATTTTGGCCGAATTTATCGCTTGCACATCTTTTGGTAGAATCCAATTTTACTTATTATAAGTGGTACATAATAGTGACAATTATTTACAAAAATTCTCTTCGTCAAAACTATATCAAATCAGGACTTATGGAATTTGGCAATGGTCAAAATTCCAATATTGTCCATATTCAACTTTATAGTCCAAACACAAAGTCCTTGGTTCAATAATAACAATTATTATTAGCCGAAATGCTTTGGCCAGAGACTTTGACTTTGAGTTGACTTCAGTTGACCATGATACTATCCTCGTATAACTAAGGAGACGAATCCTCTCTTGAATAGTGTTTCACTTCCAATTCTTATACTTGACCCAACAATAGTCGTTCGGTGGACGTCGTACCACGATTTAATTATAGTTAAAGGGGAGCTTCCACATTGAAGATCAACAATATTCTCAAGTCGAGAGAACTATGTAAATTAGCCACATCGATATTCTTTGATTGAACTTAGTTATATTATCCAATAGAAAACTATCGAGTGAGTCATTCTGGTGCCCCCAACAGTCATGAGTAATACACTGCCCAACATTTGAAGATCGTTATGTACTTTAGTGTAACGAAGGGATTTTGCCCGCTCGAAAATCAACATCCATACTTTACATCGTACTCGAATGCCGTAGATTCGACCGTTCAAATCCGAGTCGCCGGAGCTTATAACATAGTTAAGTAAATAACACAGCGGAAGAAAAAGAATAATACATTGATATACAATATCTGATACAACAGAGTGATACAATGAATATCAATATACATCAGAGATATGATACAACAAATAGCAGCGGAAAAGAAAACGATAACATCAGCAACGGATAATCTCCATCTTCAAAGCACCAATCCAGAAATAGCTCGAACTCCCAATAACGATGCACAAAGATAAGCAAGTGCAGTCTGATCCAAGGACTGAACTTGCTCCTGAAAATCTACTAATTCTGACTATCTGAAAAACCCAACTCTAGACTGCTCGTGTAGAAAATTTTGAGCATCCAGAGTTTAGGAAAGAAACAATAAACTCCGGATCAGTCATGGGACTGGTGTGAGCAACAAAAACAGTTTATCTTTAAAAACAAATAGCAGAGAATTTTAAAGTCAATTCGCAATGCTTTTAGAAAATGAAACTACCATAAGGCCTCCCGCCACACACACAATGCAAACGCAGAATTGGAGGAGATTTCTCCTTAATCCTTATGATAGTCAAAGATGCTTACTACGCAAAATCAAATCATTTTTGATATTATTATTAGTGCATAGTGTAGAAAATATTTCGAAAGTAGAATATAAATCTTAGCCAACATACGACCATTATCGTATGCCTACTATAGTTACCATGTTCAATAGCAGGTTACCGCCACATTCCATGGCAGGTAATACAACTAAAGCCGTACAGGGCTCGTATTGTTTTGTTTGGATTTCCAACAAATGGTCAGGCTAAGGAACTTCCTATTCCACGAAAGAAAAGCCTCTGGCGGAATGCTCCGAGAACCAAACCGTTCTCTGCCAAACAAGGCCGGCTACCTCCTTTCCCAAGGGATATACAAAACCTCAGATATGCCACCCCCGGTCCTTTGGGACCTTTAACCGAGGCGCCTCGAAACCAACATCACACATAATAAATAAAGTGTATCCACATGAGTAAGTATCTGGGCTCCATACCATGATACTACCCTTTTCCAAAAGGAATGGTCATACCCTAGGGAAGCTACCCCTGAAACCTTGCCGCACAATTCCTGTTTCGACCATTACCGGGTTGTGAGGTTCGACGAAGTCTCGTCCACAAAGCTACGCTTTGTCACAAAGCCATGCTTTGGGTCAACAGATGATCAACCTATGATCACAAAGATAAATGATCAAACAAATGATCATATCACAAATGATCAAACACTGATCATCACACAGCAACACTCAGCATGTCACATTACCAAATTGGGATATATCGTTGATAAATTTCAACTACATAACCTCTGAGCTCGTACGTCTCAGAGAAGGGTGTTAAGCTAAGAGAATAAATTCTCCACCACCAACAGAAATGTATTTGAAAGAAATCGACTTTATATCTCAAAATGTAATGTCAGACATGTAACCATACAAGTCTGTTCCGGGTTCGAACAGAACCGAAGGCACTTCCAAAGAAGCCCTTGCAAATCCGGATAATTTTCTAATCACCTCCGGACTTCCCATCACAAAAAGAGTGATATAAATCTCTATACCGGAGCAACTCGCTGCAGAGACATTCGATAGGTTGTCCTTTCATTTTCGAAAATATCCGGTCTTCACCATCGGTCTTCAAATGCCATCCATATACGACGTATCACTAATTCGGAATGGGTTATAAGACACAATGGTCTTTTACCGGCTAACCCGAATAGTGAGCGCAATATTTAAAAACATATGGATATTGGGATTTCAATTAAGTCACAACTTATTACCCAAACTTTTCTTTCAAATGGTTTCAATCGATTACCATGTTAATCTTTTAAACAAAAAGATTCATTTTAACAACCTTCAACGGTTTAAATAATTTCCACATTTAATCTTTTAAATAAAAGATTAAATTCATAAAGTTCACCCAGTTTAACAGAGATTCATTTACAGATTTTCCAAATCAATTTCCATTTCAATTTGATTAACTCGTTAAATCTTTAAAACAAAGATTCAACTTATAGCTTTCAAAACAATTTCATTTTGAATGGTTTAAACAAATCATCATTTTAAATCTGTTAAAAATAACAGATTCAATTCATAGCTTTCAAAAAGATTCATTCATAACTTGGAAAACCATTTTTTAATTCGTACTTGAAATTCCTTTAAATTAGAATTTCATTTCTTATATATATGAAAGCTTTTATCATTTGAAAACAAACAGTTTTCATTTCGGAAAATCTGTTTCATTTATACGAGTTAAAGTCTTTGGGTTAAATTCAAATTCTCAAACAATACTTTTAAAATGGTTTAAATTCATACAAACACCTTTATATCATCTTTAACCATAATTTCAAATCATAGGATTCAATTTCAAACTTGAATTCAAATTTAAATCAAATTATTTAAATTTTCAAAACTCGATTAAGTTATTCAAAATAACTTTTATCTTTGAAATTCCATTTCAAAAGCTTTTCACTTTAAACCCAAATTTCCAATTTCAAAATCAATTGAAATTAAAAATTCAATTTCAAAAACATCAAATTTAAATTATCTGTGACTTAACCGATTTCCACGTGAAATCCATATTTGTGTGTGTATAAGTGTGGTCCAGGGGTTTTAACACAATAGTGCAACACAATGAATCATCACAGATCAAAATACAGGATATAGATGATAAGCGATATAAATTATCACGCTTATCGTTCATTCACAGATCATAGATATATATCACAGGTAAGTAAACTACAGATCACAACATAAATCAGGATGTATCACAAAGCATCATATATCAGGGATATCAAACAATCAAATCATTCAATAGAATCCAAACATCAATAAGTAAGGTAAGTTAATTGTCTGATAAGTTCAAATCAGATTAATTTCTTATGAATTGTTAATCCTGGTTAATTACAAATCATTTTGATTAATTATTCTTTAATCATTTATAAATTACCTATTAATAATAATATATTTTAACCTTTAATTATTATTATTATTATCAACCTTTAATTACTAAATAATTAACCTTAAATTATTTAATTATCTTTTAATTAATTATCTTAACAAATTTACCTTTAAATTAATCACATTAATTAATTTATCATATTAATTAATTTACCATTTAATCGATTATTCTTAATTAATTACTTTAATTAATTATTCCTCAATTAATTATCATTCCTTAATCACCTTCATTTATCATTTCTTTAATTACTTTTCTAAAGTAATTAACTTACATTAATCATTATTAAAAATAAATTTGATTAACCACTAATAATTCATTTATTAATTAAAATTTAATCTATGGTTCTTAATTACATATTAATTACTTAATTCGTTATTTAAAAATTGAATTAATACATTTAAACTTATACTTACTAATTTAATCAATACAAATCATCAATTATCATAATGGTTAATGCATTTAAATCCTTAATCTTTATTACTTAAAGTAAACACATTTTCCATTATTGATTAAATTCCCACTTTAAATATGTTTGAAAACATTTATTTCAAATTTCTTTGAAATTTCATTTCTTTATCCCTAGCTTAATATGAACAATTTTAAATTTTAAATCAATTCATAAAACTAACTTTTAAAAACCTTTAAATTACAAATTAAAGAAATTCTTTGTTTATGAAGGGGTTTTAAATCAAATTCCCTTAAATTTAGAATATTTAAACTTATTTAAAATATTTAAATTTATAAACTTTCTTCACTTCAAAAGATCTGGAATTTAAACATTTCTTTAGCCTCAGTTTAATTTGATTTAAATTTTAAACCAACATTTTAAAAACTGTATATAGTTACAGGTTAAAACTTGAACTAAAGACTACCCGAGATCGAAGCAATTTGCTTCGAGTCGCACACTGCCCTACTCCAAGTAAACACTCATATGACCCGAGCGTGTTCCTTCCCAACCCAAAAAAACCCACTGACACCATCCTACCCCCGTACACGTGCACAGATCGTCAACGACGATCTTACCTCCGGCGACACCACGAACAAGTCGTCGCCCATCCCCAGACAGGACTGCGATCACCCAAAACCACCACGGCCACTCGAATTGAAAATTGGGTTCGAAACCCAAACCTGGAACTCGAAACATCAACCCATCCAAACCTGGCAACCACTCATCCTCGCCGCCTCGACCACCGGAGGTCACGAAATTCCGGCCATTGACTCGCCTTCCATTCCTCTACGCGATCCCAAACCTCCGAAGCACTCGATCCACTAGAGAACGCGTACCGATCAAAAAATGTAACCTAGTTAAAACTAGGTTTAGAAACTTTCCAGAGCAACCGCCATCGCCTCTGACATCTACATGCCCATTCACCATTTTTACTCCACTCACCGGTCATCCTATTATCACCAGAAGAAATCACAACCTTCCAAACACTCGAGATCAACAGAGACACCCAAATTTTCTGTTTTCTGGTTAAACCAGGAATACTCTTCAATCCCTTAATTAAAAATAGTGATTTTTGTTTTAAACATTAAATTTTGATTTTAGTATTTGATTCATAAATCTGAATCCATCAATCATGATAACTGATTTTTAACTTTGTTTAAGTTTCACTGTTGTTTTATTATTTCCAGCGGCAAAACACTTTAGTTTAACCCAAAACTATGATGTAACCAACATATTATGTTCAACATTTAGGTCTTAACAAAACTTGGATTAAGAGCAAGTGATATTTGATTTACTTTTGAGCCTGGAATTAATCATCAAAGAAACAGAGTCCAAACATATATCATTCCTACCAGTATACATTCATACAGAAACATGCACTTGTATATATTCACACAAGAAACGCATTCCAGATAAAATCAAGCAACTAGATTCAACTTATAAATTTTTATATTTTTAAAAGTTACTCACTGTGAATGGAAGAGCAGAGAGGAACAAAGTTTGCCATGTTGAAACAGGGAATAAATGTTGTGTTGAAGAGCTGCAGTTTTGAGTTTCCTATAAATCTTCCCTTGCTTTTGATTTTGAATGATATTTAAGTTTGCAATGATGTTTATTTTCCTTTGCTTGCTAAATTTTGTTTTCTTGAACGAACTGGAACCATATAGATGTGTATATGTGGAGAGAAAGGTGTTTGTACAGGCTGATAAGTTTTGTACAGGGTAATGTATTTTTCTTTTCTTTCTAGTACAAATATGTGTACTATAGGCAGTGATATTTTTCTTTGCTTTGGTCTTGCTGGGAGGCTGCATTAAATTGGCCATGTACAATATGATGATATTTGGTGGCTGATGAGAATGATTTGTGTGCTGGGTATACAATATTGTACAGGGTGTTATATATTGTTTGTACAATACTAGAGGTAATTGCATTTAATGCTTTGTACAAACTACACTTATACCATACTTAAAAATATTTCTCTGTCCTTACTTTCAAGCTCATACATATCTTTATTTACTTGTTTCATATGCAAGATCTCGGCTGATACCTTCTCTTGTATGCTAGAGGTAGTAGCATTGATTGCTTTGTACAAAACTACATACACTTATTCTATTCTTTTACAACACCTTTATAAAATAAATGAACTTCTTTTATTTTTTTATGCTTATCCACTTTAGTTTGTACATATATATTCTTGTTTTCACTTTTTTATACTGACTCTGTTTGCTTGGTTTTATTTCTTATTTTATCTTTTGTTTTGTTTTTTGCACTTTGTAATAAAAAAATTACCTTGTAAGATAAATGAATTTCAATTTTAGTTTGTTGTTAGATTTTATTTATGTGTTCACTTTATATTTTATAGTTTAACATCTATTATTATTTAATTCTAATACTAATTATTTCATTTTCATAAATATTATTTAAATTTAAATGATTTATATCAATTTTATTTAAATTCGGGGAAACTCGCTTCCGTTTATAATAAATTTTACAAATTTTAATTCAAAAATTCATTTAATTATTAATTTAAATAAATTAAAATCTAGGGTCGTTACAAACTTCCCCCCTTAAAAGAATTTCGTCCTCGAAATTCGCAAGCACGAAAACAACACAGAGATAGACAGATTCGATCTCCTATAATTCCTCAAACACAAGATATGGATTCCAAATCCAAGTCGCAATATCTCAGAACACATACCAATTTGTCCCTCTTCGGACTTCGATTAACTCGAGAAAATTATAATAGAATTTCAAAATTTGGTTTCAAACGATATCATTTTATCGATTCAATTCAAATTTATCCTCATATTCTATTAATCAATTTAATTCAATTTAAAATTTCCAATTTCAAATTCATTTAGGTTTAAATCAAAAAGCTGATAAGAAACCGATGAAGATACAAAGTAAGGATCTTCTACAACGATTCATAGAACCATCATCACACCGAAACTTCTTCTTGGAGCAATCACGAAGCAATCAAAAGAATTTGGAAACGAATCAAAGGAGATTGATAAGAAAGATTGTTCCCATTGTCGTAGGGTATTGACCATTTATAGTCGGATTCCCTTGTCCCCTATCTCGTTCTCTTCTTGCACTCATACTCACTATCGGTGGATAGTAAGAGAATTTACTGAGACGTTCAAACGGATATCTTAGGGATATACTCATTCTAGAGTTTACTTCACCCTATCTCTAATGAGCTACTTAACGTGTTATACTCCTGAGCTAAAGTTCAACCTTAGCTCTGATACCAAATGTAACGAAGCAGATTTTGCCCGCTCGAAAATCGACATCCATACTTTACATCGTACTCGAATGCCGTAGATTCGACCATTCAAATCCGAGTCGCCGGAGCTTTTAACACAGTTAAGTAAATAACACAGCGGAAGAAAAAGAATAATACATTGATATACAATATCTGATACAATATCTGATACAACAGAGTGATACAATGAATATCAATATACATCAGAGATATGATACAACAAATAGCAGCGGAAAAGAAAACGATAACATCAGCAACGGATAATCAAGCACTAATCCAGAAATAGCTCGAACTCCCAATAACGATGCACAAAGATAAGCAAGTGCAGTCCAATCCAAAGACTAAACTTGCTCCTGAAAATCTACTAATTCTGACTATCTGAAAAACCCAACTCTAAACTGCTCATGTAGAAAATTTTGAGCATCCAGAGTTTAGGAAAGAAACAATAAACTCCGGATCAGTCATGGGACTGGTGTGAGCAACAAAAATAGTTTATCTTTAAAAACAAATAGCAGAGAATTTTAAAGTCAATTCGCAATGCTTTTAGAAAATGAAACTACCATAAGGCCTCCCGCCACACACACAATGCAAACGCAGAATTGGAGGAGATTTCTCCTTATGATAGTCAAAGATGCTTACTACGCAAAATCAAATCATTTTTGATATTATTATTAGTGCATAGTGTAGAAAACATTTCGAAAGTAGAATATAAATCTTAGCCAACATACGACCATTATCGTATGCCTACTATAGCTACCATGTTCAATAGCAGGTTACCGCCACATTCCATGGCAGGTAATACAACTAAAACCGTACAGGGCTCGTATTGTTTTGTTTAGATTTCCAACAAATGGTCAGGCTAAGGAACTACCTATTCCACGAAAGAAACGCCTCTGGCGGGATGCTCCGAGAACCAAACCGTTCTCTGCCAAGCAAGGCCGGCTACCCCCTTTCCCAAGGGATATACAAAACCTCAGATATTCCACCCCCGGTCCTTTGGGACCTTTAACTGAGGCGCCTCGAAACCAACATCACACATAATAAATAAAGTGTATCCACATGAGTAAGTATCTGGGCTCCATACCATGATACTACCCTTTTCCAGAAGGAATGGTCATACCCTAGGGAAGCTACCCCTGAAACATTGCCTCACAATTCCTGTTTCGACCATTACCGGGTTGTGAGGTTCGACGAAGTCTCGTCCACAAAGCTACGCTTTGTCACAAAGCCATGCTTTGGATCAACAGATGATCAACCTATGATCACAAAGATAAATGATCAAACAAATGATCATATCACAAATGATCAAACACTGATCATCACACAGCAACACTCAGCATGTCACATTACCAAATTGGGATATATCGCTGATAAATTTCAACTACATAACCTCTGAGCTCGTACGTCTCAAAGAAGGGTGTTAAGCTAAGAGAATAAATTCTCCGCCACCAACAGAAATGTATTTGAAAGAAATCGGCTTTATATCTCAAAATGTAATGTCAGACATGTAACCATACAAGTCTGTTCCGGGTTCGAACAGAACCGAAGGCACTTCCAAAGAAGCCCTTGCAAATCCGGATAATTTTCTAATCACGTCCGGACTTCCCATCACAAAAAGAGTGATATAAATCTCTATACCGGAGCAACTCGGTGTAGAGACATTCGACAGGTTGTCCTTTCATTTTCGAAAATATCTGGTCTTCACCATCGGTCTTCAAATGCCATCCATATACGACGTATCACTAATTCAGAATGGGTTATATGACACAATGGTCTTTTCCCGGCTAACCCGAATAGTGAGCGCAATATTTAAAAACATATGGATATTGGGATTTCAATTAAGTCACAACTTATTACCCAAACTTTTCTTTCAAATGGTTTCAATCGATTACCATTTTAATCTTTTAAACAAAAAGATTCATTTTAACAACCTTCAACGGTTTAAATAATTTCCACATTTAATCTTTTAAATAAAAGATTTAATTCATAAAGTTCACCCAGTTTCACAAAGATTCATTTACAGATTTTCCAAATCAATTTCCATTTCAATTTGATTAACTCGTTAAATCTTTAAAACAAAGATTCAACTTATAGCTTTCAAAACAATTTCATTTTGAATGGTTTAAACAAATCATCATTTTAAATCTGTTAAAAATAACAGATTCAATTCATAGCTTTCAAAAAGATTCATTCATAACTTGGAAAACCATTTTTAAGTCTTTGGGTTAAATTCAAATTCTCAAACAATACTTTTAAAATGGTTTAAATTCATACAAACACCTTTATATCATCTTTAACCGTAATTTCAAATCATAGGATTTAATTTCAAACTTGAATTCAAATTTAAATCAAATTATTTAAATTTTCAAAACTCGATTAAGTTATTCAAAATAACTTTTATCTTTGAAATTTCATTTCAAAAGCTTTTCACTTTAAACCCAAATTTCCAATTTCAAAATCAATTGAAATTAAAAATTCAATTTCGAAAACATCAAATTTAAATTATCTGTGACTTAACCGATTTCCACGTGAAATCCATATTTGTGTGTGTATAAGTGTGGTCCAGGGGTTATAACACAATAGTGCAACACAATGAATCATCACAGATCAAAATACAGGATATAGATGATAAGCGATATATACTATCACGCTTATCGTTCATTCACAGATCACAGATATATATCACTGGTAAGTAAACTACAAATCACAACATAAATCAGGATGTATCACAAAGCATCATATATCAGGGATATCAAACAATCAAATCATTCAATAGAATCCAAACATCAATAAGTAAGGTAAGTTAATTGTCTGATAAATTCAAATCAGATTAATTTCTTATGAATTATTAATCCTGGTTAATTACAAATCATTTTGATTAATTATTCTTTAATCATTTATAAATTACCTATTAATAATAATATATTTTAACCTTTAATTATTATTATTATTATCAACCTTTAATTACTAAATAATTAACCTTAAATTATTTAATTATCTTTTAATTAATTATCTTAACAAATTTACCTTTAAATTAATCACATTAATTAATTTATCATATTAATTAATTTACCATTTAATCAATTATTCTTAATTAATTACTTTAATTAATTATTCCTCAATTAATTATCATTCCTTAATCACCTTCATTTATCATTTCTTTAATTACTTTTCTAAAGTAATTAACTTACATTAATCATTATTAAAAATAAATTTGATTAACCATTAATAATTCATTTATTAATTAAAATTTAATCTATGGTTCTTAATTACATATTAATTACTTAATTCGTTATTTAAAAATTGAATTAATACATTTAAACTTATACTTACTAATTTAATCAATACAAATCATCAATTATCATAATGGTTAATGCATTCAAATCCTTAATCTTTATTACTTAAAGTAAACACATTTTCCATTATTGAGTAAATTCCCACTTTAAATATGTTTGAAAACATTTATTTCAAATTTCTTTGAAATTTCATTTTTTTATCCCTATCTTAATATGAACACTATTAAACTTTAAATCAATTCATAAAACTAACTTTTAAAACCCTTTAAATTACAAATTAAAGCAATTCTTTGTTTATGAAGGGGTTTTAAATCAAATTCCCTTAAATTTAGAATATTTAAACTTATTTAAAATATTTAAATTTATAAACTTTCTTCACTTCAAAAGATCTGGAATTTAAACATTTCTTTAACCTCAGTTTAATTTGATTTAAATTTTAAACCAACATTTTAAAAACTGTATATAGGTTACAGGTTAAAACTTGAACTAAAGACTACCCGAGATCGAAGCAATTTGCTTCGAGTTGCACACTGCCCTACTCCAAGTAAACACTCATATGACCCGAGCGTGTTCCTTCCCAACCCAAAAAAAAACCCACTAACACCATCCTACCCCCGTACACGTGCACAGATCATCAACGACGATCTTACCTCCGGCGACACCACGATCAAGTCGTCACCCATCCCCAGATAGGACTGCGATCACCCAAAACCACCACAGCCACTCAAATTGAAAATTGGGTTCGAAACCCAAACCTGGAACTCGAAACATCAACCCATCCAAACCTGGCAACCACTCGTCCTCGCCGCCTCGACCACCGGAGGTCACGAAATTCCGGCCACTGACTCGCCTTCCATTCCTCTACGTGATCCCAAACCCCCGAAGCACTCGATCCACTGGAGAACGCGTACCGATCAAAAAATGTAACCTAGTTAAAACTATGTTTAGAAACTTTCTAGCGCAACCGCCATCGCATCTGACATCTACATGCCCATTCACCATTTTTACTCCACTCACCGGTCATCCTATTATCACCAGAAGAAATCACAACCTCCCAAACACTCGAGATCAACAGAGACACCCAAATTTTTTGTTTTCTGGTTAAACCAGGAATACTCTTCAATCCCTTAATTAAAAATAGTGATTTTTGTTTTAAAAATTAAATTTTGATTTCAGTATTTGATTCATAAATCTGAATCCATCAATCATGATAACTGATTTATAACTTTGTTTAAGTTTCACTGTTGTTTTATTATTACCAGCGGCAAAACACTTTAGTTTAACTCAAAACTATGATGTAACCAACATATTATGTTCAACATTTAGGTCTTAACAAAACTTGGATTAAGAGCAAGTGATATTTGATTTACTTTTGAGCCTGGAATTAAT
Source organism: Allium fistulosum (assembly GCA_030737815.1). Classification (NCBI taxonomy): domain Eukaryota; kingdom Viridiplantae; phylum Streptophyta; class Magnoliopsida; order Asparagales; family Amaryllidaceae; genus Allium; species Allium fistulosum. The sequence goes on along the minus strand of CM060903.1, from coordinate 1,280,918,685 downwards.
CATCAGAGAAACAGAGTCCAAACATATATCATTCCTACCAGTATACATTCATACAGAAACATGCACTTGTATATATTCACACAACAAACGCATTCCAGATAAAATCAAGCAACTAGATTCAACTTATAAATTTTTATATTTTTAAAAGTTACTCACTGTGAATGGAAGAGCAGAGAGGAACAAAGTTTGCCATGTTGAAACAGGGAATAAATGTTGTGTTGAAGAGCTGCAGTTTTGAGTTTCCTGTAAATCTTCCATTTCTTTTGATTTTGAATGATATTTAAGTTTGCAATGATGTTTATTTTCCTTTGCTTGCTAAATTTTGTTTTCTTGAACGAACTGGAACCATATAGATGTGTATATGTGGAGAGAAAGGTGCTTGTACATGCTGATAAGTTTTGTACAGGGTAATGTATTTTTCTTTTCTTTCTAGTACAAATATGTGTACTATAGGCAGTGATATTTTTCTTTGCTTTGGTTTTGCTGGGAGGCTGCATTAAATTGGCCATGTACAATATGATGATATTTGGTGGTTGATGAGAATGATTTGTGTGCTGGGTATACAATATTGTACAGGGTGCTATATATTGTTTGTACAATACTAGAGGTAATTGCATTTAATGCTTTGTACAAACTACACTTATACCATACTTAAAAATATTTCTCTGTCCTTACTTGCAAGCTCATACATATCTTTATTTACTTGTTTCATATGCAAGATCTCGGCTGATACCTTCTCTTGTATGCTAGAGGTAGTAGCATTGATTGCTTTGTACAAAACTACATACACTTATTCTATTCTTTTACAACACCTTTATAAAATAAATGAACTTCTTTTATTTTTTTTATGCTTATCCACTTTAGTTTGTACATATATATTCTTGTTTTCACTTTTTTATACTGACTCTGTTTGCTTGGTTTTATTTCTTATTTTATCTTTTGTTTTGTTTTTAGCACTTTGTAATAAAATATTACCTTGTAAGATAAATGAATTTCAATTTTAGTTTGTTGTTAGATTTTATTTATGTGTTCACTTTATATTTTATAGTTTAACATCTATTATTATTTAATTCTAATACTAATTATTTCATTTTTCATAAATATTATTTAAATTTAAATGATTTATATCAATTTTACTTAAATTCGGGGAAACTCGCTTCCGTTTATAATAAATTTTACAAATTTTAATTCAAAAATTCATTTAATTATTAATTTAAATAAATTAAAATCTAGGGTCGTTACATTTAGTCTCAACGAATGTATAAATATCCAGTCTCAATACATCTTGAATATGAATATTTAAAATGGTATATTTTTTCATTGTGATAAATTACTCATGGTTATAATACTTTTTAACTACTATCACAAAACATACCATTTATGGATTTTATATTAACTATACTCAATTATGGAATCTTATTCCAACTTCTCTAATCGGTTTTCTCAAAACCAATTGGGTCAGTCCCTTTATGAAAGGGTATGCAATTATGTTTTAATTATCTACTCTGTCAATTAACTTTCTCCGACGACGATAAACTGTTTTATCATGTGGAACAATTCTATGTATATCTCTCGACTTCTAGTGAGCTCTAAGTTATGTTATGAACTATATCGTGACATTGTTATCACATAACAATGTTACAAGATTATCAACATTTAGAGTAGGCTCAGCTATAAATTTGTGCACTTATATTTTTATATACATTGCCTTTGCTGTGGCGCTATTTTAGACGATGTACTTAGCCTTTTTCATTGAATCAGCCATTGTCTTTCATTTGGAACATTTCCACTTAAAGATTCTTAACTGGAATTTATTATTGGCATATTATACTCAATATCACTTATGAAGTTTGAGTCTGAACACTCCTTCATAAGGTGTTTTTGTTTCTGTAAATAATTCTTTGTTATTTCATAAATACATGAGAACACTTCAAACAACCAATTAGTGATATCATTTTGGATTTGATATTTGCTTCATGTATCAAATACACAAAATAATCATGATCTCGTAGAAAACATAATATGTATGATAATTCCTATTGCCAATGCATAAGGAACTCATCTCACATTTTCCATATTAAATAATTTAATAAGTTGTCTTTGCATATCGATTTGGGACATTCCTAATATCTTTAATACTCACTATAAAAGACATCATTTACAATCCAAAATTGAGCACTAAAACAACTAAGATTGATTTTAACACAAGTACATCGTTTAAAATCAACAATGTATTGTTTACTTATAGTTTAGAAATATCAATGTACCTTTTAATGTTCTTTCTTATAAACACACGCTTCCTATGCATTTTGATTGATAATCAAACCATTTGATATTTCTATCAAAATATTTGCTCTATCATTTCTTGGATCATATCCACAAACTCACAAACTCAGTGTCGCTCCCACTGACTTCGAGACATTTTGGTAATTATGTGTAGATAGTTTACTATAAATCATTATTTAGAATTTTCTGTTTCAGTACATATGTACCAAACATAAAGTCATATCAAGTGGTAATTTTATGGGTAAATCCAAATTAACTTGAGCACGTTGAATACCGAAATATTACACTAATTTCAACAATTGAAATTTACGATATTATTCTTATCAACGTTGCTCATTTAACTCCAACTGCATTAGTCTTGCTTATAAAGACACAATCACAGCCGATGGATCACATCCCCTAGGTTATGACTACCAAAATCATATTCGGATTTGCGCATCACACCATATCATAGAGTCAACACTCTTAATGATTTAAACAATCAAGGATTCTATATTATCGACATTGATAAGAAACTCATAGTTTCTCTTCAATGTGCAAGAATAATTATTAGACACTCTAATGCATTGTGTTCGTTTAGGTTAGTTAATTTCATTTCATCTCATCTAATCAGTTTTATCTATGGATCGTATCTAATTCTATTTTACTACTAATAATTCTCAAAGAAATATCTTCATAATGAAATTGGTATTTCTTAAAACAACAATTGTTTCTCAGTGCAACAGAATAGGTATTCATAAACGGTTTATGATATTCTTTATTTATAAAACTGATTTGGTTTTAGTTTACAAAGCTTATGTTCAAAACATAAATATGCCATCCAATGTCAGTCTTCCCAAAATTCTTTTGGGTAGATTCATACAGGATCCCTTACGAACAATTATTATGTGCAATCTTTCGACTCGCACAACCCACCAACTCCTTGGCTTAAGATATGTTGGGGTTTCTTATAACCCCCATCTTGTGTGATTTTGTAAACTGTTATTTAGATGAAATAATAATAACCTTGTGTACTACTCTTAAGTACATGACCTTATAGAAAGAAACTAACTCAAATTCACTCACAATTAATCATACATTATACGAAAAAGTTTGGTAACTCCTTATCGATGCATCATTATGTATCACATGGAGGAGTGACTTTTGAGACTGAATCTTTATTCATTTTTAGATACGTTCGGAACCTTTTCCAATACACTCACTCATTCGATCAAATCGAATTATTTCTATTGCATGTTATTTTATTTGCTTTTGTTTTATACTCTATGAGTTTACCATAGACATACTACACATGTTCATGTCGGTGATAACTCATTGGTGAATACGATGAAGTACGTGGAACCTTTTTGGTATTAATAGACTTACGATTGTATACATCTATATGTATCAATCCGAAGAGTTCATCAACTCTTATGATGCTCCCATTGAATGGATGCATATATAGCCCTTAATTGTTTGAGATATAATTAACCAGTATCATATGATTCAAAATCACACAATGAAATTATTTTCTCAAAACTTTGGCTTAGTCTATAATTCCAAAATAAATGTAAATAATATTAAATACTTCTGTATTTTCTAATGCATCACTTCTGTTATGAAAACAAATACCGCATTATAATTTTATTTCATAACGAATATTCATATAGGAATATAGCTATGTCTATTTCTTAGTCGATACCGAAAAATAGTCATTACCTCATAAATAATGTTCGGTACGTTTTACGAAAACAATTTTCATAATATGATGCAATCAATAAGTGTTATATGGCATGCTCCCACTATTTCCGCCATTACTATAATAGCATACTAAATTTGGAGGTTCATCATTCACTTAATATAGTTTATCTATTTCATACTGTAACTAGTTTACAGTAGAAAGTTTTTTGATCAGTTATCCTAAACCCAAAGAAATAAATCTCATAGAAAACAATTTTCTATACGAAATTACATTTGGAAATAAAAATCATATTTCTTATTCCATTGTTAAGTATCAATCACTATTATTATAATTCTCATTTCCATTGTTTCTTTATGAAGCAAACATGATTATTCACTTTCTTCATCCTAACTGTACCTTAAATCATATCTACTCTTGTACATTTGTTATTCTTTCTAAATATTCAAACCATTCAAAACAAAACCTTTACTACAATATCCTAACGAACTCTTTACAAAAGCACATTCAATTGTCCTTAGCTTTTAAGGACATCAGATATGTTCCGCTTTACGTAAACTGATCAAACTGACATTTTAATGATTGAGTTCTTAGATTTATATTATAGTTTTGTCTAGTGTTACATTTAACACAGTATGATCCTTTTGTAATCAATCATATTGAATATTCGATCTTGCACTAAGGTTTATTTGGTTTTTCGGATGAACTAATTTCATCGAAATATTGTACAATACAAACTTTGACCATTCATCATATAACATTTTTATGCAATTTTATATGGATCAAATATCCATAGTCTTGTATTACTTTTAGAGTTTGAAACTCATAGAATATAATGCATGATCTCGACCAAATAAATGCATAAGTGACCAAACTATGAATGTATTCAGTAGTTGTAAAATCAGACACTTGCATGGGTGTTGAAACGTGAACGTGGAATAATCTTTTATTGCTAAGTATATGTTATATTCTGTTTGCAACTGAATTAGTCACAAACACCCAAGAATAGTTTTTTGTAGAGAAGTAAGTGAAGAAAAACAAAATTAAACTGAATAAATGAATTAGTAAGCTACAGAGAATCGATTATAATTAGAGACAAGAAAATTTATAGTGGTTCGGCGTTGTATGCCTATGTCCACTTTGAAAATTATCCTTTATTAATCACTTATAAATCTGATTACAATAGTAGAAAATAGCAAGTACTTGATTAGAATGGAGTCTAGAGTAACAGGCAGCGTAAAGATCCTCGGAATGACCCATCAAGCAATACTTATAGATGAAGACGACCAAGTATCTCTCTGAAATCTCGGCTGAAGGACCTTCTAAACCATATAGGCCCACTAGAGGGATCGCTGGGCCCAATTCCAAAAGAGGAGGATCCCTTCTTTGGTCAAATTATCGAGAGTGATCTATATGGTGGCTTCCTTATGGAAAAACATGCTTAGCCTTCAATTTTCATGTTGTTTGGATCATTGGAACTAGAGTAGTTGCTTGATCTTTGATTCAGCATGACTTGAATGCTGCCTTCTGCTGATCTCTCCCAAGGGATGTATACTGATCCCTTCAAATTTTTTTTCTTTTAATGTGCGATCCCTAGGGTAGGTTCCCCAGTGTCCTTATATCTTACTCCTCTAATTTCATATGCTTTGGACTTGTAGATCTTGAAATATTGATTGTTTTTAGCAAGAATGCTCTTGTACTTTATTATATGCCGATCCCTCCTGTTGGAGCCAAGCTATGCCGATCCCTCCTATGCATTGAACCATATCCCATACTTTGAACATTCTACGTTGTTCATCTATCAAATCCATTCATTCCTGACTTCATATTACCATTTGTACTCGACTTCTAGGCCCCACAATCATCACTCTGGAATCGTCGGTCTTAACGGCCGTCGAATCTAACTCATACAATCAGTTTAATATAGCCGAGCTAGAATGCCGGATAACACTTGCCCCCCAAAGTACGTCTTGTAATGAACATGACGTGCTTTGAATCGTTGAGAAGAGATCCATCTAGCTTCCTAAATGGTTGCCATTCTCTTGTCAATTTTTTTTCAAGGTGCTGAATTTCTCATTGATGGTCGTGACGCTTGGTCGATTTCCCTTTATATAAATCTAGGGCTATATTTCGTCAATTGATATATAAGTCCAGTTCCACAAGAATAATAAGCTTTTTCTATCTGGTCCAACCTCGAACTTGGAGGTTTCAGGTTTTATTTCAATTTCTATTGATTTCAAAAATCGAACTTTTAGGTCATACACATGCATGCTTATATACATGTTTTTATTGTTGACTCCTGGACGTGTTCGTACACTCACGGGTCATTGCCAAATTTCATGGCATTTTGTATGTACATGCTTCCAATAATTTCTATACTTATATTTATTTGCATGCACACCTATATCCCATCCCTATCATTCATCATTTTTTTATATTTTTTTAAAGTGTTCGCAGGGATCGGCATACGTTGAGCCGATCCCTCCCTTCCATTTCTTATATTTACAAAGATCGACATACCCCTAACCGATTCCTCTCTCGTTATATGCATATGCACCTGCTCATAGGGATTGGCATCTTCATGGCTGATCCCCTCCTTTCTTTCTTCTTCTCTCTTCTTTTTTTAAACATTTGTAGGGATCGGTATAGGTTTAACCGATTCTTCCTCTTTCTTTTAAGGTTCACAAGGGTCGGTATATTCTTATATTCACAGGGGTCGGCATATTCCTCTTTTTTTCCACCCTTGCTTGCATTATTTTTCTCCATCTTCCTCCAAAGCACTTAACCCTCTCATTCCTTTATATGAAACAAACCTTCCTTCCCTTCCCCTTAATTTCAAAATAAAATGTTCTTGTGCTTTAATCCACTTTTTCAAACCATCTTCCCTATACCTTTCATCTCATTCACCTTCGAGTTACTCGCCAATTCTGTTAATATATATACACGTAGGTAAGCTTTCTTGCCTTTATTTTTGATTTTATGATGAGATAAGGGATTTTGGAGTTTGGCGCAATGATGGAACATTGGTCGAATTTCTTTGGAAGTGATGAAATGTTGGATATGGAGGGGTTCGGCAGAGCGAAGGAGGACGAAGGAGGAAGAAGATAGAGTGGAGGAGGGATCGGTGTTGGAGGTTTGGATCTATACCGATCCCTCAGCGTAGAGGCTTGATGAGTAGAGGGTAAAGTAGAGGGATCGGTAGGATTAGGGATCGGTAGTGTTTGTTGTGAGAGAGGGATCAGTGGGATTTGTAGAAGTGAAGGGATCGGTAACATTATATTATGGAGAGGGATCTGCAGAAACACTTTGGGATGGGGATCGGTATAAAGGGTTCGACATATAAGGATCGGCACACATGCTCTCTGAATTTGAAACTTAACCTAAACTGATTTGTTTGAACAATTACTACCAATTCACCTCAACGAACGTAAATATATGATGACAGTAAACTATAGAATTTGCATATTCACTATCGAACTTGAGATTCGAACAATCAATTCCTTGGAACTTTCAACATGAACTTAAACGTAGCATATGGACTTGAATGACAGATGTTGCAATTTGATATGCCGATAGTTGATCCCAAAGCTTTCACAACCGATCAATCTTCTCGCTAGTTGAGACAGTCAACGATGACGGTCACTCTGGTTGGAATTCAAAGTCTCGTCATTTAACATCATTCTCTTACCTAAAATTATTTATCTCTATTATACATTATACTACACCGCACTAGTTCACACTTATCATAAGTGAGCAGGTAATTTTTTTTAATCTCGATTGTCTACTGAGTATAGTTAATATGGAGTTCAAACGTTCGAAACGTTTTTCTGCAATGTCTTCTGAACCGGCCCCGCAGCATAGCGATCCTGAAGCAAAATCGAGCTTTACGACTATATCTGGCAGGCTTTCTCCTAGCCATCAAGCAGGAAAAAACAAAAGTTTCTAGCCCGTTAGTAAACCTTTTTTCAGATGTTTTAGTCCTCCCGACGGAGGATATAAGTCATGCTCCCGACGTAGTAGAAGGTACCATTCTCTTAGATAGCCCGATAGATTCTCACGCCTCCCGAATTGGTGAGGCTGCCCTTCGTAGGTTGTGTTCCATACATGGAATTCCATTCGTAGACATCTTGGTTCCTTCGATAAACGACAGGCCCCACTTTCCCCCGGAAGGGTAAATAGCGTGCAACAAATTTATGTGCTAGGCCAGATGCTTACCGCCCCTCAATTCGTTTATTCGGGAAATATTAGGATACATGGAATAGTTCCCACTCAACTTCACTCGAACAGCTACGCCTTTTTCCATGGAACCTTTCAACTATTCATGAGCGTTCTGTTTCACCCACCAACTCCTGAGGACATAAGATTCATTTACAACTTTAAACGAAGATCAGGAAGTCCTTCCTGCATCTTCCTTGAGCCTATACCTAATTGCTAAGTCTTAACGGGTGCTTGGAATAAACTTTCTGTTTTCAAACACGAGTGGTTCTATGTTCAGTGTCCATCGAGCTTCGCAAGGTGATGGTTGGAAGGACATAAGTGTTGTCTTCACTTCATACTTAAGTCCGTCAATCCAAGTCATATTTTTGAATCCACTAACATCCTGAATTTCTATAGGTGTTCGCCCATAACCCGAGAGCATTAATTTTTCAGGAGCGATCTCTGTTATTCGCGCTACCCATGTCGAAGATAGAGACATCAAACTTCTCATAACTGATGAGTTATTATCTCTATTTGGGCTGTTAGAAGAGGATCATAGCATTGGGCTCCCTGGAAGTGCAACATTACCGAGAAACATCATAGAGCAAGAAAGGGATGTCAACAATCTTGTCATGCCTCCACTCGAGGGGACTCAGGATGGCATTAAAGAAGGTAAAATTAGGGATGCCAGGCCAATGAGCCCGGCGACGCTGATGCAGGCCCAAGCAAGGCACCTATAGTAGAACTGCCACAAGGCAAACAATCTCAAACGCCAACCAAGAGAAGGAAGAAGCTGGCATATAAACTTCACAGAAGAAAAACTGCTACAGATCCAAAATTTGTAATCATTTCTATTGACGAAGAATCATCTTCCCATCACTTAGAAAGTTCACTGAAAGGATTTTCAAATCTCTAGATTCGCGATGATATTATGACCTACGACTTTCCAAACATCAATATTGAGGGGCTCAATTCTCCTACTAGGAGTGGTGAAGACATTCTCCCTACCGAAAGAGGAGAGAAAACACCTATAAGAAAGGCTACAGGTATTGTTCTGTCGGGGGGAACAAAAGGACACTCACAATCACGTGCACTTCACTACACGCTCTTCATCAATCCTTTGCATAATGGTTACTTACATGTTCTCATTTGGTCTTTACAGGTGCAATGACTCAGTCTCGGGCTTTTGATCGCCTACGGGGCTCTTCGACACATTATGGATCTAGCTGTGGCTTAGAATCTAAAAGACGTAGGAAAAAAGATGACGGATGGGAAAAAGGCTATCATTCAAGGGAATATTCTTCTTCTAGGCGTAAGTCCTAGTCTCAGTCATCTCACCAGAGAGACCAGCTCAATCTTCCTATTTAAAATGGAGACCAGCCTTCCTTCCGCGGCCCTTAAATTGCCACATCACATGGGCATCACTCTAGTTCTTCTAGCTTTAGGCAATCTCGCTACCGTGGATCGAGTACGCATCCAATTGCCATTTCTGATCCATCCTTCCTAACCGCTGCTCTTGACACTTCTACAGTTGAGAAATTGGTCGAACTTGAGGCCACTTTCTCGAAAATATGTTTCTACAGGCTTATATTCCTTCCTACAATTCATATGATCCCGGGGCATGCTAGAGCAAGCTCTCTCGCATGTGTTAATGACGTTTTCATGTAGCATGAGTCGTTCCATCACTTAGCGGAAAAAATCTCCAAAGTGTTAATTGAGCGACAATATGAAATAGATCATCTCAAGCTAGAGGTGATCCATGATAATGACATTATCAAGCACCAAGATAATGAGATATCGGAGTTGACAACAAAACTTGTTGAGGCAAAAAAGAGTGTTCAGGAGACGTTAGAGGTAGTGAGTCATTTGGAAGATTCCCATAAGAAAGAACTCGATGCTACCCTCAATCGCAGCGACGCATTCACTGTGGAAAAGGGTTCCTTGCAAAAGGAGAAAGATATCTTGGCCCACCGCTTTGGGGAGCTTAAAGAGCTTCTTAAGAAAGAAAGAGAAGAGAAGATTGAGGCTCAAAAAGTATCACAAAGGTACTGCAAAGAGGCTGTTGATGCCAAGAGCCTGAAAATCAAACTTGATGAGCAATTTGCTAAAATAGAAGCCCTTAAAGAGGAGGCATGAGAGGAAGGTCGCAAGGAGATAATGGAACAAATTGAAACCCGAGTAGAAGATGCTAAGGAGTCCGGTTAGAATGAAATTAAGGACATATTTGATCCACTGATCATCGAATACAACACTAAAGTCCTCATCCACCGTGACTTGAGTTTTCTTGGCAAAGGTTATCTTGAGTCACTTGCTAAAGCCTGGGAGTACATCCAGATGAAAAAGAGGGAGCTAGGCAAAGCTGAGTTAGATGAAGAGAAATTGGTGCGGGAGATCCTCCATGGAAATGAACCCCTAGTCCTCGCCGTCGTGAGATTCTGATATTTTGACATTTTAGCGCCTTCCGGTAAAGGGATAAATATTGTTGAATCCTCGAAAGCCAATCCTAAGGGCCCTTCTTCTTTCTAAGTGGCTGGAGCATCGGTTTCTTTTGGCTCGGGGCAGGGCTTGAGCTACGATCCAGATAAACCCGGTTATTAATCCAAAGTGATGACCCCTATTTTGGAAGGGGGGTACTCCAACAACAACCAAGAGCTAGCTAGATGTAGGTATTCCACTTTACTCTTTACTCTACGAGAGGTTTTATTCTTCATGCCCAATGGTTTTAGGTTATCTCCTTGTTTTAACAAATCTAAAGGTCTTCCGGGTCCTGGCCAAACTCCTAAAAGTGATGCTACCATGGAGCAACAAGAGAAATTAATAGAGATTCCAGTGGCCACCGATGTACCAGGGCCCGATGCTCAAGTCATCGGAGTACTCGATGATGATAAGACATAAGATCCACTACTGGTGGATGAATCTGATGATGTTGTGATTATCGACACCTCTGAATGCATAGATGAGATCAGCCTGAAGGAGCGTATTAAGAAGGAGGAGTTACTGAAGAAAAAGGCCAAAGCTGATCCCACCGAGGTGGACATTGATGATCTATACCTTATCCCAATATAAGTCATTCCACCCGATGGGTCAATTCCCAAAGAACTCCCTCTATGCTTCGAACGCTCTCCTACCAAAGGCGGTAAGGGATCAAGAAAGATAATAAGTGGAAGTTCAAACAACACCACTCCTGAAAAATCCAAAAAGGAGAGAAGATCGAAGAAATAGCCATTGTTTCGGCTTGGTGTGTACATAGTTTGCATAGCTGTTTATTCGTCGTTTTCTTTTATTAGTTGTGGTTGTACGGGTACGACTCCCAGTTTTTTGAAATAACTTATACCACAATTTTGAAACTTATCATGTGAATAAAAGTTTTTGTTTTCTGTGGAGCTCTCATGTGAACTGTTATTTAAGTAGTTTAACTATTACTTTCCCTTCAATTTACTTGTAATTCGTTGTTCATTAATTCTGGTAACAGTCCAATAGCTCTATCCCAAGGCCTCCATGTAGTTGGCCTTGAGTCGCTTCAAATACTATGCTCGAGCCTTAGTGTTACGCCATCGAATTCATCGATTTGAGTAATTATACTCCTACCCTAGTCTTAGGTTTGTGAGGTTAGACATTGGACGGTCGAACTTCATCCTTAGTGAGTTTATACTCTTCCTGTTGATTTCAAGCCGGAGTTCATGGAATAGTGAACGGCCAAACCTCGCTCATCTATCTGTTTGTACTCATATCTGCACTCTAGGGATAAGAGTTAGTTCATAGGTGGTCGAATCACACCCAATTTATGTTTATACTCTAGTCCGCACTCTGGGGACTTAGAGTTATTTCGCGGGTGGTTGATTCACACCCGTTTATGTTTATACTCCAGTTCGCACTCTAGGGACTTAGAGTTATTTTGTGGGCATTCGATTCACACCTGATTTATGTTTATACTCTGGTCCGCACTCTGGGGACTTAGAGTTAGTTCGAAGAGCAGTCGGATCGTACTTTCCTTAATTGATTGATTTGCCCCCAGGGTCTGGATTGATTTAGTGAGTGATCGATCGTGTCACAATCGCTCTTATTTTATTTCAGTCCCATCATTCGGTGGGATTTATTCGATCATCAGATGGTCGAGTCACATCCATTCCTCATTGTATATCCCGTCCATTGGATTATGAACGAGAGTTATCAAATGAACAATTGGACCATGCTTATCTTGTTTAGTTCCATTAGGAACTAGCGTGATTGATTAATTCCAAACTCTAGGGACCAGTTCGGACATATTGACGTCAATCAGTTTCATCATGTAACTAATACATAATGCTACAACAAACATAAATATAAAGGAAGTTCAAAACTTTATTTTCTAAATGTAAAGGAACGACATAATCTGTCTTATTACATATCTGGAAAGTCAAATGCTAAAGCAAATTCTGAAAGCAAATACAATTGAATGAAAAAGAAATAACTAAGTGAAATAGCATCGTAAATGCTCGCTATTCCTTACCCTTGGGAGTGTGATGCCATCAATAGTAGCTACCTTGAAAGTTCTCTCTCCAAGCCTCTGTTCAATGACATATGGTACTTCCCAAATTGGATTCCTGTGTGATGGGGTAGAAAAACCCATTTCAAGGTAAGATCGCCGATTTTAAAGGTTCTAGGTCAGACTTTAATGTTGTAGTATCGGGCGACTCGGTGTCGATGCACAACTGCCCTCAGATCGGCTCCCTCATGCTTCTTATCTATAAAGTCGAGAGATTCCATGAGGAGATCTTTATTCGTTTTGGGATCGTAGTAAGTCACTCGATGAGAACGAACTTCGAGCGTAACAGGAATGATGACTTCAGAACCGTAAGCAAGGACGCATGGAGTATGGCCAATCGCGGACTTGTGGGTGGTCCTATAAGCCCATAGTGTTGTTTGGAGTTCATCCACCCACTTTCCTCTAGCCTTTTCCAAATGCTTCTTCAAAATAGACTTTATAATTTTGTTCACAGCTTCAACTTTGCCCATTTGCTTGAGGGTGAGCGACTGCTACAAATCTCTTTTCAATATTATACCTCCTGCATAAGTCTTTGAATTCAGCAATGTCGAATTGAGTCCCATTATCTATTACAATAGTTCATGGAAGACCAAAATGAAATATGATGTTCCGGACGATGAAGTTGATTACTTTCTTGGTTATGACCGTGGCTAAAGGTTCTGCTTCAACCCATTTGGTGAAGCAATCAACTGCGACGATAGCATACTTTGCACCACCTTTAGAGATTGGTAAGGAACCGATAATATCTATACCCCACATGGCAAACGGCCATGGGCCGACCATTTGCGTGATTTCTGTCGGTTGAGCTCTTGGAACTTTTGCATATATCTGGAACTTATCGCATCATCTTACATAGTCAGCGGCATCTCAATTGACAGTTAGCCAATAATACCCATAACAGAGTATTTTCTTTGCTAAAGTTTGCCCTCTAGTGTGATCGCCACATTCCCCTTTATAAACTTCTTTTAGGGCACGTTTTATCTCATCACAAGCGACACACCAGAGTAGGGGAACAAAGAAAGCTTTTTTGTACATAATTCCTCCTTACATGACATCTCACGAAGCTTTACGAAGGACATGTCACTTTTCGTTCCTTTGATCTAGTAGGACTCCATGTAGCAAATAGTCTTTGATTAGAGTCATCCATGATTCCCTCTCAAGCTCCGCCTCTAGTATCCAATCGATTTCTATCAGGTTTATACTCGGGGCATTTAATACTTTGATCGGAACCAAGCCCATCTGTTGTGCGTCGCCAGTGCTAGCAAACTTTGCCAATGAATAAGCCTCTCTATTTTGATCCTGTGGAATATGCATGATGTCATAGTATTCAAATTTAGTCAACAACTCTTGGTCTTGGGTAAGGTATGGAGCAAGTCATTGTCCTTTAGCTTGATAATCTCCCCTGACTTGGTAAACTACCAACTATAAATCACAAAAGACTTCAATAGACTTTATTCCTAGTTCTCTAGCAAGTTTAAGTCCTGCAATCAGAGCTTCGTACTCAACTTTGTTTTTTGTTGTTGGGAAATCAAGCTTTAAAGAATAAAGATCGACCGATCTTCGGGAGTTACAAGCACAATTCCAGCTCCAGAACAATGATCATTGGACGCTCCATCGGTATACAATTTCCACCGTATGGTAGGGATTTCACTGCTCTCCGGGGAATCATTTTGCACAGTGAATTCTGCAATAAAATCTACTAGTGCATGACCCTGGCTAGCCCTTTGAGGGAGATAAGTGATATCGAATTGACTAAGCTCGATATTCCACTTAAGTAATCTTCCAGACGTCTCAGGTCATTGTAGGACCTGTCATAATAGCTGGTCGGTATAAACATCGATGGGTGAGCCTGGAAGTACAGATGGAGCTTTTGTGATACAATCAGCAAGCAGTATGCTAGTTTCTCTATTTTCGAATAGTTCCTTTCATCTCCCGTCAATCGCTTGCTAATGTAGTCAACCGGTTTCTGCATTCGATTTTCCTCAACAAGTAATGCGGCGCTTATAACATGTACCGACATAGCCAAATAGATGTATAAATCTACATGATCCATCAGCTTTGACAAGATGGGGGGTCCATCCAAATGATTCACAAAAGCTTGAAATGCATCTTAAATCATGTGTCCATTCGAAGTTTCTTTTCCCTTTCCTAATCAAGTCAAAGAAAGGAATGCATTTTTCGGTAGCTCTGGAAATAAATCGGCTTAAGGCAGCAACTTTCCCATTATGGCTCTGTACTTGTTTGATAGTTTTTGGCGCTTGGATATCGTGGATAACTTGAATCTTCTCGGGATTAACTTCTATTCCATGGCCGTTAACAATAAATCCCAAGAATTTCCCTGATGCTACACCAAAAGAACACTTTAAAGGATTAATTTTCATCTTGTAATGTCGAAGGATGCCGAACATTTCTTCCAAGTCCTTAATGTGGTCGCTTGATCGTCGTGACTTCACGAGCATGTCATCCACATATACTTCCATTGTCTTTCCAATCTGGTCTTTAAACATCCTGTTGACTAGGCGCCGGTAAGTAGTTCCGGTATTCTTTAGTCCAAACGGCATCACCACATAGCAATATAATCCAACATCAATTATGAAACTGGTGTGCTCTCGATCGGTAATGTGCATTGGGATTTGGTTATATCCCAAGTACGCATTCATGAAAGATAGCAATTCGTGTCCCGTGGTTGAATCCACCAACTGGTTGATCCTCGAAAGGGGAAAACTGTCTTTTGGACACACCTTGTTCAAGTCTGAGTAATCAATGCATGTGCTCCATTTCATATTCGCCTTTTTCCCAAGTACAGGGTTAGATACCCACTTAAGTAGAGGGCATCGTGGATAAACCCATTGTCTTCGAGTCTATCCACCTCCTCTTTGAGAGCGGCAGATCTCTCCGGATCCATGCTGCGTCTTTTTTGCTACACCGGGACATGCCTTGGGTCAATATTCAATGCATGGCTCGCAATTGTAGGCAAGATTCCTCACATGTCAGAGTAAGTCCAAGCGAACACGCCTAGATTTGCTCAGATAAAACCAGCAAGTTCTTTCATCATCGGGGGGCTGAGCTATGATCCAACCTTTAGGACACATGATGGATCGTCGTGGCTGACCATGATATCAATCATCAGCTCAGCCGATGCAACCTTGGTCTCTTAGGGATCCTCCTCATCATCTCTAGGATCTATATCTCTATATAGAACAAACAGTGGTGCCCGAGCTAAGGCTCGGGCGCTAGTTGTCAATCTTCGGTAGCTTTGATGCAGACAGTCTTGTCCACCCCCTTACCTTTCTCTTTGCACTGAGCATCCCTCAACTCAGCTACATAACAGGCATGTCCAATCGCCTGATCACGTGAAAAACTCCAACACCATTATCTGTCGGAAACTTCAAAGTCAAACACCATGGGGCAAGGGCTGCTCAAAATTTGACTAGGGCCGGTCGACCTAGAAAAGCGTTGTAACAAGAGTCAATGTCCAAAACAACAAACAGTAAGATTCTCACTCTCCTACGACCACCTTCTCCCAAATGTACAAGTAATTCAACATAACCAACGGCTTTAGTTGCAACACCGTTAAAACCATGTATGTGGGCTTTAGACAGCTTTAAGTCCTTAGCTTCCATTTTCATCTGATCATAAGCTATTTTGAAAATTTTATTTACTGAACTTCCACAATCAATCAATATCCTTCTCACCAAGGCGGGGCCGATCATGGCCAAAATGACAATTGGGTCGATCGTCGAAGCCTCCATCTTGTCTGCGTCTTTGTTTCAAAGCACGATATCATTTGTCATTGTACGTAGCTTTTTTGTTGGAGCTCCATCTTCTGTATTCAAACAATATTCAAAATCCACATGCCTAATCACGCTAGCGTAGTCTCCATCTCTTGCCAACTTTTATATACTGGGTGTAGTCCTCCGACTATCGTATTTATCACCAATCTTCCACCTTGTTGCACATGCTCCTCGGCCCTGCATGGTACTTGTCCTCGGTTGGGGTCGGATGTCCCTTGTCCACCATCCTTCGAAGTTTTTACAAATTACTGGAACTTCCTTTCTCGAATCAGCTTTTCGATAATGTCCTGGAGATGCCTGCATTCACTCGTGCCATGTCCATAGCATTCGTGGAACCGACAATATTTTCCGGTTTGTTTCTGCTTCTTAGCCGATTCTTTTGGAGGCGGCTTCCTATATTGCATGGTGTTGCAAGTGGACAAATAGTCTCCAAGGACATATTCAATGGTGTGTAAGTATCGAACATCAGAATCCTAAGCTTCCCTCTTCTAGAATCCTTCTTTCATTCTCGGCCCCTATCTCACCTTTCTTTTGCTAATTCGGCTTGTTTTGGACATTCACTTGAACTTTTCCTAAGCTATCATCAGACTGCTTTACTGCGATGTTACTTTGTACTCCCTCTCTGCTTGGTCCCGCAACATTCTTTTTCCTAGAGGATATGGATTCCTCTTTTCTCAAATACTATGTCGCCTTTGGTAAAAGTGCTCTAACATTGCGGGCATTTTTCCAGCTAACTAATCACCGAAATTAGATTCTAGATATATCCCTCTTGTCACAGCCACTAATATTGCATGGTCATTCAGATTATCGATTTTCATAACAGCTGTATGAAATCTCTCCAAATAATCTTCCAACGATTCTCTTGGAGCATGAATCACGCTGGACAGGGACATTACATCCTTGGGACGAGTTGCATGCATCCGGAACTGCTCCACAAACTTTGTTGCCAAATCATCGAATCTAGAAACTGATCATGGGGGAAACCTTGTGAACCACATCATTGCTAGTCCAGAGAGAGTTATGGGAAAGTATCTACACTTGATTGCATCATTCGCTCGCGTAGAATCCATCAATCATTCGTATCTCATGATATGCTACTCAGGGTTGGTTTTTCCCTCGTAGGCGGGCATTGATGGCATGTTGAACCTCCTTGGATACTCCGCATGTAGAACATTATCAATAAAAGAAGTATGGCTTCTCGAGATTCACCAGTCATTGTTAGTCAAGCCCTGGCTCTCCCTTACTAACTATTTACCATTGCCAATAAGTCTAGTGTTTGGATGGTTGGTGCCAAGCGGTGGTCGCATTCCACCTCATGTGAATGGTCCAGTTGATGACTGCGGGCTGTTTCATGCCTTCTTGGTTCACCGTCTTCCCGATGTGTACCTTGTAAATTCACTTCATCGTCATTCCGATGAAGGGTTTGGTCAACATTTAATTGAACTCCAACATCCAAACAAACTGAAGCAACTCCAACTTGATTGCCATGAGGCATGGGTGGATTCCCCCTTCTAGTGAAGGGATCGGTACTGATTCCTATGGAGGGATCAACACCGATCAATCCTGGCAGACCATGATGGTCTACCGATTGATGCCCTGAAGTTTCTACGCAATATTCGTCTGTTCTACGACGCCTATGCTTGTGATACTCGACTGATGAGCTAGAACTCTTTGATGCCGAGTAAGGAGTGGAGTCTCTCCTAGCTTTCCCCCACCACTGCTAATTGAGTAGGTTCATCAAGTTGATATTGGCCTAAATTTGTTGGTGTAATTTTCGCAGACTCTCCATTAGCTCTCTCATTAAATTATGAAATTCGGCTCTTGTAATAGAATCGGTGGGATTCTAAACTTCAATCGGTTAAACATTCACATTCGTTGGTTGATTGCTTGGGTCTCATTGTTGGATGTTGGTATTCTCATTTCCCTCCACGTTCTGAGAAGTAGATCTAGTATTTCTCACCATTATTGATAGCTATGCTTGGATTTCTACAAATCTGAGTAGAATGAGCAACTTCTTGAAGATAACTGCAAATCTCCTTTGGGGGACTTATCCAATCCAGTAGCAACAAAGAGATCCTAATAAACTAAGAATCAAGGTTCTCAGTGAAAGCACCAAAATGTTAGCAACTAAATTGGTCACAAACACCCAAGAATAGTTTTTGTAGAGAAGTAAGTAAAGAAAAACAAAATTAAACTGAGAAAATGAATTAGTATGCAATGGAGAATCAACTATAATCAGAAACACAGAAATTTATAATGGTTCGTCATTATATGCCTACGTCCACTTTGAAGATTATCCTTTATTAATCACTTATAAATCTGCCTACAGCAGTAGAAAATAGAAAGTACTTTATTACAATGGAGTCTAAAGTAACAAGAAGCGTAAAGATCCTCAAAATGACCCATCATGCCAGTATTTGTAGATGAAGACGACTAAGTATCTCTCTAAAATATCGACTAAAGGACCTTCTAAACCATATAGGACCACTAGAGGGATCTGTAGGCCCAATTCCCAAAGAGGAGGGATTGGTACCAATCCCTTCTTTGGTCGAATTTTAGGGAGCGATCCCTATAGTGGCTTCCTTAAGCAAAAACATGTTTAGCCTCCAATTTTTATGTCATTTTGATCGTTGGAACTTGAGTTGTTCCTTGATCTTTGATTCAACATGACTTGAATGCTGCCTTCTGCCGATCCCTCCGAAGGGATGTATACCAATCCCTCCAATTTTGTCCTTTTGATGTGCGATCCTTATGGTAGGTTCCCTAGGGTCCTTATATCTTGCTCCTCAAATTTCACATGCTTTTGACTAGTAGATCTCGAGATATTGATCGTTTTTTGCAAGAATGCTTTAGTAATTTGATGTATGTTGTTCCCTCCTGTTGGAGCTAAACTATGCTGATCCCTCATATGCATTGAACCATATCCCTACTTTGAACATTCTACGTTGCGCATCTATCAATTCCATTCAATCCCGCCTTCATATTACCATATGTACTCGACTTCTGGGCCCTACAATCATCACTTTGAAATTGTTCGATGGACGCCGTGCCTACTGAAGTAGCTCCAACTTGACTGCCATAAGGCATGGGTGGATTCCCCCTTCTGGTGAAGGGATCGATACCGATTCCTATGGAGGGATCAGCACTGATCGATCCTAGAAGACCACGATGGTCTGCCCGCTGACGCCTCGAAGTTTCTGCACAGTATTCGTCTATTCTACGATGCATGTGCCTGTGATACTCATCTGATGAGCTAGAACTCTCTGATATTGAGTAAGAAGTGAGGTCTCTCCTAGCTTTCCCCCACTACTGCTGATTGGGTTGGTTCAGCAGGTTGATATTGGACTGAATTTTTTTGTTTAATTATCGACTACTCTCCATCGGCTCTCTCATCAAATTATGAAATTCAGCTCTTGTAATTGAATCAGTGGGATTCTGAACTTCAACCAGTTCATCATTCACATTCGTTGGTTGATTGCTTGGGTCTCCTTGCTGGATGTTAGTATTCTTATTTCCCTCCACGTTCTGAGAAGTAGATCTAGTATTTCTCACCATTATTGATAGCTTTGCTTAGATTTCTACAAATCTGAGTAGTATGGGCAACTTCTTGAAGATAAATGCAAATCTACTTCGGGGGATTTATCTAATCCAATAGCAACAAAGAGGTTATAATAAACAGAGAATCAAGGTTCTCGGTGAAAGCACCAAAATATATGCAACTAAATTGGTCACAAACACCCTAGAATAGCTTTTGTAGAGAAGTAAGTAAAGAAAAACAAAATTAAACTGCGTAAATGAATTAGTGAGAAATAGAGAATCAACTATAATCAAAGATATGGAAATTTATAGTGGTTCGGCATTGTATGTCTACGTCCACATTGAAGATTATCCTTTATTAATTACCTATAAATCTGATTACAGCAATAGAAAATAGAAAGTACTTGATTATAATGGAGTCTAGAGTAACAAGCAGCGTAAGGATCCTCAGATGGACTCATCAGGCTAGTATTTATAGATGAAGACGACCAAGTACCTCTCTAAAATATCGGCTGAAGGACCTTCTAAACCATATAGGCCCACTAGAGGGATTGCTAGGCCCAATTCCCAAAGAAGAAGGGATCAGTACCGATCCCTTCTTTGGTCGAATTTTGGGGAAAAGTGGCTTCCTTATGCAGAAACATGCTTAGCCTCCAATTTTCATGTCATTTGGATCATTGGAACTCGAGTTGTTGCTTGATCATTGATTCAACATGACTTGAATGTTGCCTTCTGCCGATCCTTCCCAAATGATGTATACCGATCCCTTCAATTTTGTCCTTTTGATGTGCGATCCCTATGGCAGGTTCCCTAGGGTCCTTATATCTTACTTCTCAAATTTCATATGCTTTGGACTTGTAGATCTCAAGATATTGATCGTTTTCTGCAAGAATGCTCTAGTACTTTGATGTATACCGATCCCTCATGTTGGAGCCAAACTATGCCGATCCCTCCTATGCATTGAACCATATCCCTACTTTGAACGTTCTACGTTGCGCATCTATCAATTCCATTCAATCCTGACTTCATATTACCATCTATACTTGACTTCTGGGCCCCACAATCATCACTCTGAAATCGTTCGATGGATGCCGTGCCACGATTTAACTATAATCAAAGCCAAGTTTCCACATTGAAGATCAACAGTATTCTCAAGTCGAGAGAACTCTATAAATTAGTCACCTCGATATTCTCTGCTTGACCTTAGTTATATTAACCAACAGAAAACTATCGAATGAGTCATTCCATAGTTATCCAATAACTATCAGTACGTAACCGCTTGGTGCCCCCAACAGTCATGAGTAATACACTACCCAACATTTGGAGAGCATTATGTACTCTAGTCTCAATGGATGTATCGATATTTAGTCTTGATACATCTTGACTAGGAATATTTAAAATGGTATATTTGTTTTATTGTGATGAATTAGTCACGGTTACAATACTTTGTAACTACTATCACAAAACATATTATTTATGGATTTTCTATTAAATATATTTTCAATTAAATTAATTAATATAACCACATTATATCAGGAATATAATATAAAAAAACATCTTTATTTCGAACAAGATTGGCCAACGAGTTAGATATATGTAACAAATTAATAATTGCCCCTAAGACATACCCCAACTCTATCAAGCTTTTTCATTTTCTCAAAAAAACTTATATACATTGTCTCAAAACACCAATAGAGAACAAGATTTTCAAACCCTAAACCAAAAAGAAATCTCTCTCCTTTTGTCTAATAGATAAAGCTAAGTTAAGGCTTAGTGGATGACATTAATTTTGATGAACATATATAAGTTAGTTTAATTTTTATTTCTTAAAATCTATTTGTTTTCTAGAAATCATTCTTAACTTTATTATTTCAGATTTTTGTTGCTATTTTAAGATGAGTTTAATGATCTCATTGCTAACAAAAATTTGAAGGATATAAAGTTTGATGATGTTATTGATGAAATTCCGGTCCGTACATCCCTATGTGGGGGCAACATATGAGTTTGGTCAACACGTTTTAACAAAAGGAATCCCTTGTTGTTGCATGTGGAGAGAATTTGGATATGGCATACAAAATAAATATATGGACCTGTTCTACATTATGAAAATCATTAGGAACTTTTGAGCAAATATGAAAATAATTGACATCACCAGACTTTTGATTGGAAATGAGAAAATATAGATATCAAAACATAACAGCGTTATCCTTGAAACATAACTAGAAAAATAAGGACCAATGTCAATCAATACGTACGTACCTACATGAAAAACTAATTCTAATCCGTTCCTCCAATCAGTTGTTGGACAAAGTATAGAATCTGCTATTTAAATCTCTCCTTGTACCCATCCTTTGTAAATTAAACATTTTGGAGCATGGAATTTAAGGTTGTTTATTTTTCCATATCTATCTATTACTTTAAACATAAAATAGGAAGATGACATCGCTGATGTGGCACTTTATTTATTACTCAAATTCAAAATAAAGGAATACCGTTCCTCTCCGACAATTTTTCCAACTACCTAAACGTGGTAGGAGCGTACACGTTATCTTTTACGCCATTTATCCCATTCCCTTCTTTTCCTCCTCTTTCCAAACAAATCCCTACTTCACTACAGCCGCAGGAAATTCGAAGAATGATAACACCCTGCCAATTTGAAATTCATGTCTGATTTCACGCTTCTTTAATTAAGCAGATTAACAAACACGTCATCCTCAATGACGGATTTTGCCTACTAACCCATTTCCACAAATTTCAACCGTCTCCTTTGGATTAAGAACGTGGATTGACGGTTTCGACTACATCTCTTAAATTTTGATTTCACATCAGGTAATTCCTATTCTAAGTATACTGTTAGTTACAAATTTATTTATTTGTTGTTTTTTTATTTGTGTGCGAAATTGTGGAATTTTCCTCAGTCAATCCTAATTTAACTACGTGGTTTAAATTTATAAACTTGAGCAGTATTGAATATCTTAATTTACCAACCGTGGTAATGGTTAATCTAATCAATCGTGCTGATTCTGCTACTTCTCTTATTCTTCTCTCATGTTCACCCTATATGGATGATCGCAGCCTAAGGGTCTGTAATTTTAATGGTTGGCTGCTGAAATCGCCAATTTTAACCTAAACAACGTCGAATTTTGACGATCGATAAGGTACACTCCACTTCCTCCTTGAAAGATTATTATAGATTCATAAGTCGGTTTGTGTAATTTGGTATATTTAGTACCTTTTTATGCCTAGGCCTATTCCATCCATATGCTTGGTTGTGCTTCCAGTGCAGTGGAAATTGATATCGTGTAATCTAAATGCTCGAGTGAAGGTTTGAATATAGTGTGGTCTGATTATTTTTATTACTGCTGACTTATATTTAACTTACCCTAAATTCATAATTAGTGAAATATGTGCTACTAGTATAACTGATCCATAATAACCACACGAAATTGGCAAAATGGATCATTTTCCATCGAAGAGAAAAATCATCATTTTCCATTTTGTCCTTATTCATTATTATTTAGAAAAGAGATCTACCTTACGTTCTATTTTTTATATCCCAACAGATAATTTTTTCTATGTTATTTAAGAAAAAATCGTCAGCGCCTGATTTTTTTTCCCTTCTCATTACTGTTTGGAAAGGTCGTTCGCTTTATCTATCTTAAATAGAAAGATTCAAATATTTGCAATCTCATTATATAATTTTCTATTAGTTCTGTTGTCCAGAAAAATGTGATATCTTATGAAATTTACTATTTACTATTTGTCTTTTCTTATGTAATGCTGGGTAGAAAACCATTCAACACATATGTTCTTTGCCTTGCCGGGTCATCCTTTTGACTTTCTGCTGAGATAAAGGAACGTCATAATCCGTTGCTGCACAGTTGTACATTTCAGCTTTCGGTGAGCATACTCCATAATAATTATGTGTTATTATCGTAAACATATGTATGTTTACCAAATTCACATTATGTACGATAAATACCTATCTTAGCAAACTTTTTTTTCTGTCGTTTTCATTTCATTTTCAAATCGATGAAACAATATTGCTTTTCACTATAAGTTAACATCTTACAGTCTACCTTACTCAATGCATCCACAAAATTTTCCTATTTCAACCTTTCGCTAATAGTTCTTTACTCATGTTGTTGTTAACCAGTCAGAAATTTGTTCTGAATATCTAAACCTTCTTTTTACAAATTTTACATTGATAGCAAAATGCCGATTTAATGAATTACGTACATATCCTTTCTAATACATATATGATAGATTTATTTAACATGGTGTACACATATGACTAGACGACTTACTAACTGATATTTAGTTTCCATTTTTATATTTAACAAAATAATATATACTTATATAAACAGGATATGAACAGATAAATTCATCCTATAACTATGTACATATGGCATGATCCAGTTATTTATTGTTAACCCGCCTTTTATCAAGGCCATAAACGGACGGATTCAACCTAAACAACTTCACGACTATCGAGGCTGAAATGTGATGGATTTGGTTTAGAGGGATGAAGTTCACCTGGATGTGCCACTCGGCATTGAGATGAGGTCATGCCGCTCGGCATTGTGGTGAGGATATGCCGCTCGGCATTGAGGTGAGGTTATGCCGCTCGGCATTGTGGTGAGGATATGCCGCTCGGCATTGAGGTGAGGTTATGCCGCTCGGCATTGTGGTGAAGCTATGTCGCACGGCATTAAGGTGAGGTTATGCCGATCGGCATTGTGGTGAGGCTATGCCGCTTGGCATTGCGGCAAGATTGGGGTCGCTCGGCATTGGTGGGTGGCTCGGCATTGGTGAGGTGGATCGGTCTTGGTGGTACGGCTCGGCATTGGCAAGGTCAGGGTCTCTCGGCATTGGTGAGACGGCTTGGCATTGTGGTGACGCTATGCCCCTGGGCATTGAGGTGAGGTTATGCCGCTCAGCATTGTGGTGAGGCTATGCCGCTCGGCATTGCGGCAAGATTGGGGTCGCTCGGCATTGGTGGGTGGCTCGGCATTGGTGAGGTGGATCGGTCTTGGTGGTACGGTTCGGCATTGGCGAGGTCAAGGTCGCTCGGCATTGGTGAGATGGCTCAGGATTGTGTTAAGGCCGATGTGGCTCAGCATTGTGGTGAGGCCAGTGTGGCTCGTCATTGCAGTGAGGCCGGTGTGGCTCGGCATTGTGGAGGTATGTGGCTCGGTGGAAGGTCGATCAGCCTTGGAGGTACGTGGCTCGGTGGAAGGTCTTGATGGGCCTATACCGTTCAGAAAGCCCAACAACTCAGGATTTTCCTATAAATACAGCATGCGGGGGTTTAGAAAAGGGATCTTCTTCTTTCTGCTCTCTGACTTTCTATTCTCTAAGGCTAAGGCTACTCTATTAGTTTGTAACTGTAATCAATTCTTACAGCAATAAAAAGGAAATTTCTGGAGTGGACGTAGGCCGGAGTTAGCCGAACCACTATAAATTCTGTGTTTTTACTGCTTTCTTTTTAAGTTTGAATGTTCTTCACATTTATACTCTCTACATACATTCTATCTGTGAGCTGCGACTGGTATTTGGTGCTTTCATCTGGATTTGGGTTTTAGTGATCAATTTTGGTGCTTTCACTGAGAATTGAACTCAGGAATTTCGGAGCTAGGATTTTGGATTCAAAAGCTTAGGAACTTGGATTCTATGAAGTAATGGTCAGGCTACCAACAAGGAAACAAGTGACAGAAAGGAGCAATCAATGGGGAAGTCAAGAGGCTTCCTCTGGAGCTGGAGCAGGTCAACCATCCATCTACATCACCAGAGATGAGATGGAAGCGATGCTGAAAAGACAAGAGGAGATGATGCAGGCTCTTCTCAGACAATTTGCACAAGATGGAAATGCAGGAGCTCAGATCCATGGAGCTGGATCAGAAGCGCTCAACCAGCAAGCAGAGGGAGTGGCTCAGCAGGGGGCAGCCCCCAATCATCAGACGACTATCAATCTATATGAACCTAGACTTGGGGGCACACCACCAGGAAATGCTGGACCAATCCATGGAGGGATACCAGATGACGTTGTGCAACCTGACACCAACAGGAGTGCAGGAGTACGTGATGAGGAGTATGTGCCAGGATTCCCTCGTGAACTCGAGGGGCAGATCAGAGGTAGCGGACAAGGATTACAGTTTGGCGACAATGACAGATTAGCGGAGATGGTCAGACGAGCTGTGAGAGGTGGATTGGTAAATAAAGACTTAGAGGATGTGAATAGGAGGCCCTTTACTCCTACTATCAGGCAAGCCAGGAACCGTACGGATTTTAAGCTACCAACGTTGGAGATGTATGATGGGAGAACGGATCCCGCCGTTCACCTAACAAGGTACATGAGGCATATGGAGGTACTGGGGGCATCGGATGAGGTCATGGCTCGATGTTTCCCTTTGTATTTAACAGATATCGCAGCTATGTGGTTCACACAGCTAGAGAGTGGTTCTATTGACACTTGGACAGAGCTGATTGAGAGGTTTATGAGGCAATTTCGGGTCCATATAGTCAGACCCAAGAACGTAATGACTTTGACATCGATGAAACAATGGAAGGGAGAATCGCTAAGGGATTTTTTAACCAGATTCATCGCAGCGGTAGCTTTAGTGGATCGACCCGATCCGTCAATGGTTTTGATGGCAGTAGTCTCAGGAATCGTGGATAATTCGGATTTCAAGGTATCATTGGAACGGGACTCACCGAGGGATC
This sequence comes from Allium fistulosum, assembly GCA_030737815.1. Taxonomy (NCBI): domain Eukaryota; kingdom Viridiplantae; phylum Streptophyta; class Magnoliopsida; order Asparagales; family Amaryllidaceae; genus Allium; species Allium fistulosum. The sequence continues at coordinate 1,280,891,945 of CM060903.1, read as the reverse complement.
TCGGAGAGTTCTACCATGAGGCGGAAAGGTTCCTAAGACAGAAGGATGCACATGCTGAGAGAGTAAGGAGAGAGGATTAAGCTTATGCAGTGAGGGGTGGAGGTCCACCCAGGGAGGATCCAAGTAAAGACGATAAAGGAAAAAAGAAAACAAATGGCAACAGTGGCACTTCGAAGAGGCCTCGAAGGGAGTCAAAGTTTTCTTCTTACACAGATTTAACTGAGACTCTAGAAAAGATTTACTTGGATACTCGGGGGCACCTCCAGTATCAAAGACCGGCTAGGAGGGAACCATCAGAATACGAGCGGGCGTCAGGAATGCATTGCCTATTCCATGAGCTGGATGGGCACAACACGAATGATTGCAGGCATTTAAAGGATATCGTGGAGGAGCATGTAAGGAATAGTCACCTGCAACAGTACATAAGGAATTGAGTTGTGGCAGGGGAGCAGGAGCGGCCACCGCCTACTTTGAACGATGGTGGCACTGGATCTGGTCATCGCCGGCTTGTTATAAAATGAATGGTTTTATGGTTCTGAATAAGTAATAGTATCCAAAGTAATACGGCTAGGTCACTTACACACGTACGGGATCGAGGATGGTCCCTAGGCGTGCTCTGAGATGACGAAAAACCGCACTGCTCAGGTCTATGAAATCCTGTTTTCTTTCTATGTTTCTGCAAATTCCGGTTTCCTCTTTGGTACTTTGGACATTTACTTTTCTTTGGTATGGTTTTGGAGTTTGGATTGAACTCCCGGTTTGGTTGGTTTTTTGGTTTGCCATTTTGGTTTGGATGTTTGATTTTTGATTTGGATTTTGAGTAGAATTTTTGATATGGATTTCTGGTTTTCTGATTGGATTCAGATCAATGTAATAAATAATCCAGGTTTTGCGATTACTATCCCGATCGGAGAGACGGGGTAATGATCGCGAGATACGAGTCCCTTCGCCGGAGAGCGATGGAATGGACTCGAACAGAATATAGAAGTCCTTGGCCGGAGTGCCGAGGCCGGAGAATATACAAGTCCTTGGCCGGAGTGCCGAGACCGGAGAATATAAAAGTCCTTGGCCGGAGTGCCGAGGCCGGTGAATATAGAAGTCCTTGGCCGGAGTGCCGAGGCCGGAGAATATAAAAGTCCTTGGTCGAAGTGCCGAGGGCGGAGAATATAAAAGTCCTTGGCCGGAGTGCCAAGGCCAGGGAATATCAAAGTCCTTGGCCAGAGTGCCGAGGCCGGTGAATATGAAAGTCCTTGGCTGGAGTGCAGAGGCCAGTGAATATAGAAGTCCTTGGCCGGAGAGTCGAGGCCGGTGAATATCAAAGTCCTTGGCCGGGGTGCCGAGGCCGGTGAATATCAAAGTCCTTGGCCGGAGAGTCAAGGCCGGAGAATATAAGAAGTCCTTGGTCGGAAGACCGAGGCTGGAGAACTTACAACCTCTTGACCGAAGAGCTGAGGCTGGAACAAGATAACGCGACCCGGTGAGGTCTACGGATTCAAGGTTAAACCCGAAGAGGTCATGGATTTAATAATACGGTTGTTAACAGGATATGAACTTCGGATATCGGATTTGAAGCTATTCAAAACACACCTTCCTATACCAAGGCATGTTTTGGGGGGCAAATCTTAACCCGCCTTTTATCAAGGCCATAAACAGACGGATTCAACCTAAACAACTTCACGGCTATCGAGGCTGAAATGTGATGGATTCGGTTTAGAGGATGAAGTTCACCTGGATGTGCCGCTCGGCATTGAGGTGACGTCATGCCGCTCGGCATTGTGGTGGGGATATGTCACTCAGCATTGAGGTGGGGTCATGCCGCTCGGCATTGTGGTTAGGATATGCCGCTCGGCATTGAGGTGAGGTTATGCCACTCGCCATTGTGGTAAGGGTATGTCGCTCGGCATTGTGGTGAGGCTATGCCGCTCGGCATTGCGGCAAGATTGGGGTCGCTCGGCATTGGTGGGTGGCTCGGCATTGGTGAGGTGGATCGGTCTTCGTGGTATGGCTTGGCATTGGCGAGGTCAAGGTCGCTCGGCATTGTTGAGACGGCTCGGCATTGTGGTGAGGCTATGTCGCTCGGCATTGAGGTGAGGTTATACCGCTCGGCATTGTGGTGAGGCTATGCCGCTCGGCATTGCGGTAAGATTGGGGTTGCTCGGCATTGGTGGGTGGCTCGGCATTGGTGAGGTAGAACGGTCTTGGTGGTACGGTTCGGCATTGGCGAGGTCAGGGTCGCTCGGCATTGGTGAGACGGCTTAGCATTGTGTTGAGGCCGGTGTGGCTCGGCATTGTGGTGAGGCCAGTGTGGCTTGGCATTGTAGTGAGACTGGTGTGGCTCGGCATTGTGGTGAGGCCGGTGTGGCTCGGCATTGTGGAGGTATGTGGCTCGGTGGAAGGTCGATCAGCCTTGGAGGTACGTAGCTCGGTGGAAGGTTTTGATGGGCCTATACCGTTCAGAAAGCCCAACAACTCAGGATTTGTCTATAAATACAGCATGTGGGGGTTCAGAAAAGGGATCTTCTTCTTTCTGCTCTTTGACTTTCTATTTTCTAAGGCTAAGGCTACTCTATCAGTTTGTAACCGTAATCGATTCTTACAGCAATAAAAAGGAAATTTCTGGAGTGGACGTAGGCCGGAGTTAGCCGAACCACTATAAATTCTGTGTTTTTACTGCTTTCTTTTTAAGTTTGAATGTTCTTCACATTTATACTCTCTACATACATTCTATATGTGAGCTGCGACTGGTATTTGGTGCTTTCATCTGGATTTGGGTGTTAGTGATCAATTTTGGCGCTAACATTTATCATGCACAAATATGTCTTATCAATTTACAACATATAATATTTGTTGGAAAGATTAGGATGCACCGATCTACATGTTATTGGAAAGTTATTTTACTGATCTGCATTGTAAAGATTGAAGTGAGGATTTTACTGATGGAATTCACTTGAGTTTTGTAAGCATTTTAGCATTACAATGTTGTATAAAAATAGTATATAGCAGTATAGGAAACTTGCAACCCGATCTTGTGATTGAATATACTTTACCCGATCATATCACACACATGTGATTATGAGTGCAAAATTACATAATAGATACCAGTAAAGCCAATTATACACTTCAACCGATGCATTTCATCATCATGAAAGTCAAATCAACGATACATGAAAATGGAATTCTGACAAAAAATACAATGGTTTATATTTTAAATGTGATTTACTTTGTTCGTTCATGTTTCTTATTAAAAAAATCAAAATGATAAAAACAAACTCTTGGATTATTAATGGTAAATTATACCATTAAATTTATTAGTTTACACATAAGTATTTATAATTTTAAAATAGAAATAAATAATTTGATTAAACAAATGGGTTAATTTGTTATATACTAATATGTACATTGACTTTTATAAATATAATTAATTAATATGTTGAATTCACATATATAAAAAATTGAGAGAATTTGACTTATATTACGCAATCAAGGCATATCATCGTTCCCACTGTGCTTAATGATACTAGCACTGCTATAGTGTGATGATTAATACTTCCGAATCGCTAAATTCTATGTCACAAATTATAACGGTGAATATAATATGTGAATAGGACATGTATTCACGCATTTTACTTCAACAGAATGTGTAACTCTAGCTGAATATTCGAGGAGAAAAATGTACTTATGATTGGACAACTGAATTGTGCTTAGCTGAGAAGAAAATGCATCAATACATTAGGTTCCTGCATCATATTGGCTAGATCTATTTACAATTAAATCTCTGTTTATTTGTAAGATTTTTAATTCCAATATATTGTCCGCGTTTTAAAACCTGCATGTAATTTAGCCCAACTATCTATTTCACCGAACATTTACACGTTTCTGATATTGCAGATCAGGAGAAGCATATGTAAAAGTTACCTTGCTTTCTACTGCATTCAGGTTGTTTACTAAAATGCAAAAAAAAAGGATGTGGTTTTCTACCAATGCTTTGTTCATGCTACGCACATAGGTAACTCCATGGGTAAGGTGTTAATTTGTTATTAAATATGCAGTGCTGTAATTTTTATTTTTTACTTTGATATGCAGCCAAATATACCTTTCCTATATTAAAATTCGACAAAAACATGTCGTTGTACATCTGTTTTTTGATGTATGAGAAGATGATACGTATGCATATTGATAAGCGAGTCATTATTACTGTTTGAATTTGTTTAGTTTCATAATATTGTCCCTTTCATATCAGAGTTCCTTTTGGGTTAGGTTGTCAATATTGGTTTTTTACATTGAATTTTCCATTGATATCAGTGTTCCTTGTAGGGATTAATTATGTTTATGATGCTAGGTTGTGTGCATAATGATTTAATTTTGACTTAAATATGTGATTTGCTTACTGAATTATAACATAAACAAACTTATTACAGGGTGCACCTTTAACCAACAACTTTTAACATGAGGGTCAAATAGTGATGGAAATCAAACATGACAGACTTGCATGGAAACACTAGGATAAGGTACCTAAATTTAGCGTTACAACATCATTTCTTGACAATAGTAGATTATTTCTATTACAAAAATTTTACAAATTCCAAATTAATGATTGATTACTTTTTCTGTCTACATTTGATGCATATTTTTCCTTGATAAACTACTCTTTTACTGACTGAACCAAATAAGGTGTTATCATTCTGTGTTACTACCGGTTATGCTTAAGGTTAATCATTAGTTACAACAACATGATAAATTACGGTGTTACTACGAATTCAAATTTCACACATGTGGATTCAGCAATGCATCGGCTTCTTCAAATCCTCATCGGTTAGAAATGTATGAGACAATTCACATGTTCACTTGTTTCCTACTCTTATAATCTGACTACATTTTTATGTTTAATTTTTTCCTGAAGATACTTATGTGATTAATAAATTTAAAAAGTATCATCTTACTATTTTCATTCAGGGCAGATTTTTATTTTGACACAAAATTTATGATGCCTTCCAGCTTACTTTTCACAGATATTGAAATGAATACTCTACCCAATAAACCGACAAAAATATGAGAATGTGCAAAGGATTCAAGGAAGAACTGTCCAAAAAAGGAGGAAGTATTAGTAATGAAGACTGTCAACCACCATATCCTATGGCTTGTGCATACCAAGTTCTCCTATGTTTTGTCTTTGATGTTTATTTTTATTTTCCACTATGTGTACTTAATTTTGATTTACTTAAGTTGTTCCTGTTGTAACAAACTGCGCATAGGCTGTTTTATGATCTTTTTTTAATGTAAGTTTACTCAATGATGTACATTTGAATGATTCGATGTTTAAGTTATTAGCATTTTATTTTGGAATCAATTACATACAGCTCTGTTTTTTACGGTATGTATTATTCTGAAATTCTAATGTAAGCACTCATTTCACCTGCATGACACCAGTACCGCAAACATGCACTTGCTCTGCTTCTTACGATATGAACTACCAAAATTGTTGTATAAAGCACAAGATATTTGCTATTTAAAAGGACTGTTCACCGTATGACAAGTAGTTATCCAATATCAACTACCAATTTTCTGTAACGGTCCAACTGCGTTCCGATTATAGTGGTGCACGTCAGTCACTTTGTGCTTATTAGCTTTTAATTTCTGCAAGTTACCAACTGAATACCTTTACATATGTTCTCTCTTACTCAATATCAACACAAAAAACTGAAATTCAAAACAAATATACTAAGTGCAGTTGGTTTACATTAGACTTACGGAGTTGATGATACAATACACTGTCCAATTAACAGCTTTGTACACACAAAAAATTAACATAAAAAATACAAACAGGATTTACACACTATAGCAACATTTAACAAGTATAGCTCTACAAACATAATTTCAACAAATACTCCACGCTCTTAGTACTAAAACAACTGGGACCATTCATAATACTCCAACTCCAAACTTCAAAGCTTACACATCTGCCGTGTGCGTAGCACGGACCACTCACTGGTTTCCATGTAAAAGTGGCTACATTTCCAATTTAGAGCTCACTGCGCTGTAAAAAGCACTAAATTTAACACCATAATAACCGAAGAAAAAAAAAATCGTTTCAAAACAGATCACTAAAACCCACATTAACATAACCGACCCAAATAAAACAGACAATTAATTGCTGTCAGACGCAACAAAACAGTCAAAACAAATACATTCTACATTAAGCAATGCCTCGATCACAACCTCAAAAACTCAACCAAAAATGCACATCCATTTCTCATATAAAACACCTCTTAGTACTATTTCCAATACCTTAAACCAATGACATCAATAACAAAACTCTTACTATTCTCCCTCCTTTTCATCTCCAATGTCACATTTTTCGTTTCTGGGCAGACGAACATAATCGACCGATGTTGGAGAAGGCATCGAAATTGGTCATCCAACCGCCAGAGACTGGCCATGTGTTCAGTCGGATTTGCAGGCAAAATGATTAATAACAGAGGGAGAGACCTGAAGTATTACGTGGTGACTGACCACAGTGATGACCCTGTAAGACCTAGACGAGGCACATTGCGTTATGGAGCTACTATTATGAGAGGCAAAGTCTGGATTACTTTTGCTAGAAATATGAATATCAAGCTTTTGAGACCTCTTATTGTTTCTAGCCTTACTGCCATCGATGGTCGTGGGGCTGAAGTCCATATTACAGGTGGTGCTGGGTTATTAATCCAACATGTAAGTTGATCAAACATATCTATATATAAGATGTGAGTTGTTACTTAACTCGAGATAGAGATTGTGCAAATTATCATTTCTTTTAAAGGACATAAAAAAATCTACGTTTGCTTGTAAACTCTACAAGAATTATATATGCTACTAACGTAGGAGTTTATCTAGTTTCTTATTTAATCAAGAGGTTATTTATTATGTTCTCCCTGGTTGAACTCTAGAATCAGTTTATTGGTTTTGTGTAACTTTTATAATTTACAACGCTATCTACTTAATTGATCTCTGGACTTAAAATAAACCCAATTTGTCCGTTTTGTAGAACGATCTTGGTTCATAAAATATGCACCACCATTTCGTCAATCTTTAACGGTAGTTGTAATACTGTCATTAACCTTCACTTGTTGAACACTAGTTAAGTTTCCAAGACGCCCTTAACATACTAATGTGGTCACGTGTTTGAATTTCACACATGTCAAGAAATAGCCTTTGTTTTCATATTGAAAGGTTTGATATATAAATGAAGTCACAAGCATAAGATATCTCAGTTTCTTTCACCTCCCTATTTTTGCAATCTGATTTTGTTTACTATACTCTCAGTATCAATATACACATTGTGAAGTTTCATTCGTCATAGTTTTGCTTCATATCTATGCATCTGTCATTGCACTTATTTTACTCAAATTTGGATAATTCTTTTTCTAAAAACATTATTTACAAGTAGTTTTTTGTTATACAAATTCAAAAAACAGTGAACATAACAATAAGCACTGAATTTGTGCAGGCAAACAATGTAATAATCCATGGGCTACACATCCACAACATCCACCCAATGCCACCCGGGTCCACAGTCGGGCCCGGTGGAAAAATCCAGAATGTGGACTCGGCAGACGGAGACGCGATAAGACTAGTGAGTTCGACAAAGATATGGATCGACCACAACTCGCTATCGCAAAGCCAAGACGGTCTAATAGACGTGACCCGTGGATCGAATCGGGTGACCATATCCAACAACTGGTTCTTCAACCACGACAAAGTGATGCTTTTGGGACACGATGATGGGTACGTGCGCGATAAGAGCATGCGTGTCACCGTGGTCTTTAATCGATTTGGACCGAACTGTGTTCAGCGCATGCCTAGAGTTAGGCATGGATATGCTCATGTTGCTAACAACTTTTATGATGGGTGGAGAGATTATGCTATGGGTGGTAGCATGAACCCTACCATTAAAAGCCAAGGCAATCTTTTTGTTGCTCGTACGGATAATAATAAAGCGGTAAGTAGTATCTTCTAAATCTTTTTTTTTTTTCCTATTTCTTTTTTATAACTTTTTACTCGTTTATGCCTCTTTCAAAAACATATGCATTCCACATTTGAAACAATTTAGAAACTAAGGAAATAAACATGTTACTTGATTTCTACCTACTTTATATCAAATGTTACCATTTTGTAATTGAGTTGTTTCAAGCACTGACATACATTCTTTATAGAAAAAATTACCGATATTCAAATCAAATTGTATTAATGCTAATACAAACGAAATATTCTTACAAATAGTTTGAAGATATTTAAATGTATAAATTGTTTTAAATAGCGGCTTAAATGGGTAAAAGCAACCAAAAGCCAGTTTCGGGACTTGTATATGTCATTTATGCTGACATCAGACCTTGAAACGGTTCTTTTCTTTTTCCTCCTAAATTATAGCTATTATCGTTAAACTTCTAAAGAAGTGTCTGATATAATATTGATCTTTGGATTATTACAAAAAATAAAAATAAAATGTTGTCGATGAGATTCAACCTAGGCATTGTACATTTACATCTTGATGCTTTATCTAAATGAGTATACCTTAACTGAAATTAGTTTATGCTGTACTTTAAACTTCAAAAAAGAGTTTTGAGTTCGAGTTTAATAGTTAAGACAGGGACATATACTGAAGCTAACTCTGGGACATTTTATTACAGATAGAATGGAGGGAAGCAGGAAACTCAATTAATGTGAGATCAGTAGGCGATGCATTTTTGAACGGAGCACATTTCAGGCAGCTGGGGAGAGCAGGAAGGCCTAATTACTCGAGAGACCAGATGTTTAAGGCTGGAAGATCGAGTGAGGTTAAGCAACTCACAAAAGATGCAGGCGTCCTTCGCTGCATTGTTGGAAGAAAATGCTAGTCCTACCCATATGACTGAATTGTAACACAAGCATGTTTTTAAACTCTATTATCTGAAGAGTAGACAGCATTAATAAAATAAAAGTATTTATTACCTTTGTATGCTCTGAATCTAGTAAAAAAGAAACAGTTGAATTTAAATGTTGTGAAGACATTTCAGACCGAATGAAGTTTGAAAATAGTTTCCACACTGTCAAAGAGTCGAGTCTCCATTTTCAGTTCGGTTCAGTTGTCTAGAAATCACAAGAAACTGGTTCGTAGTCCATTTTTCTCGAAAAATAAAAAATAAAAATAAATTAATAAGTGTTTTCCGTGCCTGCCTCAGATTAAAACGACTGAGGTTCTTTGAACATTCTAATTAGTTCCAAAACCGCCTTCTCAAATTAAAAGGATTGAGGTTGCATAATTAAAACTGTTTTTTACGTCTATTAAAAATGAGTCATCCGTGGTATGTTCTGGTCACTGTCCACATTATTTGCTTCTCAACTTGATACGTGACGGCCACCTTCCATTAAATCTAATCAGTGTTTACTATATTAAATTTATACCTAGTACAAAGACAACATTTTATCTTCAACGTTTCTTTTATTTCTCTCCGATATTCCACCCATAGGAAAACAGTTTTTACTCTCTTTCAATAAACAATTTCTGTACCACAATCTTCTTTTCCGCTGAATGATGTAAATGAAAAGTGTTACGTCAAGAATGACACCCAACATCCAAATATTAGTTGTATCCACCAAAATGTAGAGAACCAAATCAAACAAGCAAAACTCGGTAGGAAAGTAAAATAAAGCACAAGAATTTTTGTAGTGGTTCGGCAATGTCTGATCTGCGTCTACTTTATATTTTGTTATTAGTTGTCTTCTCTCCGGATTATAATGAATTATATCAGATCTAACTACAATCTAGTAGATCTTAGATTTACAATGAAGTTTCTAGGTTATTTGAGAGTCGCTAGTACCAAATATTTGTCGATCTAAGTCCTAAAATAGCAAATAGTATATCGTAGGTGACTTTAATGGAGGAGAGGTCAAATGCGAAGAAGAAGAAGACTCTTAAGTTAGAGAATTCAATCCCGTTTTGATTGCCATAGGACTGATAGGAAAACAAGTGAACAGGTTCAGAAGCCCGCTTGCAGTGAAGTCCAAAAGCTAGCTCAGTGTTGTACAAGAGCACAGAGGCCCACGAACCAAGAAAACAACTCGGTACCGATCTAAAATGATCGGTACTGGTCTATTTTGCTGGTTGCAAAGTGAACTCTTTCACTTGTTTTGCTCTTCTATTCTCTATTCGATGTGTTCCAAGCTCTTTTTCATCGACTTTGAGTTGATTCTAATGATCTTCCCAATAGTTCTTGAATTATCCTGCTTCCTCTGTTTTCTTCTCATCAATCCTTGGAATTGCTCGTCCAAACTCTGGAAAAACCATTTGTCCACGTGTGGTAGCTAGGAGTAGTATATGAAATACATGGAGTGAGAAGACGGAAAGGAGAGAGAAAACAACTCTTCATCGACCCAAATGAGTTGATACTGAGTTAAAATCACTCTTCATTGACTAAAATCACTCTTCACTGAGTTAAAATCACTCTTCATCGAGTTATCTCCGTAGTCTAATTCCACTGAAATTTCTCTAGTTTTTTCTCTACTTCTTCTGAGTGTGCGTCCAAGTTTTCGAGTCGTTTCGTCTTCGCCTTGGCCTTCTAACTCTGGTTGAAATCTGCTTTGGTCAAAAAAGGGGTTAACAAAAAGAGAACTCGAAAGTCACGGTATTTCCCTAATGCATCATATATATACTTCCATATTTCAACTCTACTGCAACATTCATCTTTATATTTCATTATGTGCACAACTCATATTTCATCCTCTTCATAATAAGCTATAGGAGGAAAAATAACTATTTAAGAGTACAAAAGGGGTTCAATTCCTCTATCCCCAATTTTCCTGTTCCCCTTACCAAATTCATCTCAAACATCAATTTCTATATGATCTAATTGCTTTAATAGCACAGTGGGATTCGCTCAACAATTAAATCATATCATGTATGGCTAGGATTAATTTGGGCATATGGGGACAGTGGAATTGGGGATAGAGGAATCGAGGTGGTATAAAGGAAACCTTTATTCTAATGGAGCGGTAAAAAAGAAGACGTTTTGATTGGAACTATTAGTAGGAAAAATATTTAGTTTAAGGTAGAAAAGACAATCCACTAGATTGAATATTAGGTTGTTCTATATTTCTTCTTTTTTCATGTCAACAGTGGTCTTATCTTTTAACCATCTCCAACCCCCACCCCCCCTCCAACCAGAAAATTCCATTCGCAAACTACCTAAAATAAAAAATTACCATAAAATTCGATGGTAACATTTGCATTATTCATACAGCCAATGGATGTATATAAGATATTCAAATTTTAAGAAAAGGTTCAAACGCTTAGAAAAGATAAAAGAGGATGAATAATGAGAAATATTTCACTAATATTTTGTTACTTATTGCATTGTATTTCCTTCTACATAACACATATTTAGAATATATTGCAATAAAATTACATATAAGTTTTGAAATATTTCAATAGCTTGGGCCACATATGTAAGATAAAATGCAATCTGTTATTTTGGTGTAAAGCCTAATTAAAGTGATCAAATTTGAATTAAAAAGCTAAAAGGTTAAAGATGTAATTATCATAGTATTAATGTGTAGATATTAGAGCAATTCTGATTTGTTGAAGGACAAATTAGAAAATGTCAATGTAATGCCCCACCTCTATGCCCACAATAACAAAGAGTATCAAAAGGAAATACTGTCTGTTATTACGAAGAATAAGGCTGGATAGGAGCAGCTATCCGTAGTTAGGCTTTACACTAGTATTAGTTATCTCGAAAGGAGTGGTATATATATTTTTTCATCTCTTTGTTTATTTACTCCCATTGACATATTCAATTCTAGTATAAAACAAACTACGATAGTTCATAATAGTTCAGGACAACATATGTAATAAGAACACAGATAATATAAAATCTCATATATAACTGAAGTCAGTTACTATACATGTGATACGACTACGACTGTCGACACCAGAATTTACATACACAAGTACATTATTATAAATAATATACATGAATACATGTCATCCTATAAAATAACACAGACTACTCCAAAAGATATGAAGATGCTTCATAGCTCAAGCAGCATCCCAAAGTGAGATATCAACAGCCTATAATAACTCGGTCTGACCCAAGTATCAATTCAAAAGAAAATAATACTCGAATCAGTTTAATTCAAACTCAGTAATTAATGCATGGAAGCAATAATAATTAAATAAAAAATAAACGACAATCACAATAAATCCCGCATATCCAATCCTCTATTAAGAAAATTAGATAATGGTAAATATAACGCGTAACAGCATTTAAACAACGAATCAGCAAAGCCAAATCATCAACAAAGGTAAATAGAAGGATTATCAATGAAGATAATTAGAAAACAGCGGAATAGCATAAATAGCGAATTCAAAAATATGATTATCAATAAAGATAAATAGAAGAATTATCGATGAAGATAATTAGAAACAACTGAGTTACATAAACAGCAATTAACAGCAAAATCTGATTATCAAATAAATAATTAGAAACAACATAACTAACTATCTAATAGGTAATTAGATAACAATAAAATAATCAAACTAAACCAAATCGAAATACGATTTCAAAATATATTGAATCGGCCACACGAAACAATTCAAGCAATTGAAATTATCAAATAAAGCGTCAATTCTGATTGGCTGCAGTACACGCTCACGTGCATTGCCTCGCCACTGTAGAATATGACGTCATCACTACTCCAAATATTTAAACTAAACTCAATCACACAACTAAGTGCGTATAGTTCAATAAGCGCATTGCGGCAATCAACGCTACAAAACACACGCATACATAGCTATATACATATACATATAAATATGTATATATATACCAACTATATATATGTGTGTACCCAATCAGTTAATAATTCAAATCAAAACACACGCATACATAGCTATATACATATAAATATAAATATGTATACATATATATACCAACTATATATAAGTGTGTACCCAATCAATTAATAATTCGAATCAAAACACACGCATACATAGCTATATACATATACATATAAATATGTATATATATATATACCAACTATATATAAGTGTGTACCCAATCAATTAATAATTCGAATCAAAACACACGCATACATAGCTATATACATATACATATAAATATGTGTATATATATACCAACTATATATAAGTGTGTACAATCATTGCTTTATAAATTAAAGCAGCAGCTTATAAAAGTGCAATATGTATAAAGCCAGTGCAACTCCAGCCTCGACCAAAGTTCAAGTCATACACATGAAAACAGAGACTATGATCAATATACATGCATAATACCACTGCTTCATATACATGACAACCAGAGTGCATGGATGAGTTCAACTGCATGAACACACAACTCAAAGGCATGAAGCAATACAAAGGCAGTTCAGTAATCAAGTGCAGTCACAACTAAAGAAAACCAAACTACACAGTGAAGACATGTACATGAACATAGACATGTATATATACAACTACATGATGACCAGACCAGACTACATGAATAGATGGAGCAATGCAACAGTCAATAATGAAGACAAGCTATTGAACTTCAAGCAAGAGCAAGTGATAGTGATCAATATGCAGTGCAGTGATGGATATGCTCATTATATGCACATATATGAAGTCACACAGAAATAATCAAGCAATTTCAAATTAACAGTTTTATCAAAGCCGAAGTCAGGTGTATCAAAGTCAGAACATCAATATACATGAAATATGAACACATAAACAAATATGATCTAGGTCGAATCAGTAAACAACATGTACAGGTAAAGATATCAAGTGCAACCAGATCATCTCAAGCATTCAAGCAAACAGAGTAAAAAAACCAAGGATGAACAACTCAAAGTGTCAACTGCAATGACATGGTGAAATGGCAACAGGCAACAGATAAAGTGGCCGAAGTCAAAAAGAAATCATCATCACAATCAAGTCAGAGCCGTGGCGATCAAGGCAACAAAAGAACGGAACCAAATCAGACAAGCCGTGGTGGCCAAGAATTGAACAAAGCCGTGGGAATCAAGCAACATAAAATTATACGAAATTGAACAAGTCAGAACAATCACAAGCGTCAATATTAAATCAAGTTGCCGAGATAAATTAGTTGACGAATTCAAATAAATTCAGACGAACGAAAATCAAGGGGTTCAAACCCTATATAAATGATTAACATCATCGGCTATAAAGGCATTCGAGTCTAAGCAAAAAGGAATAATCATTCAACTCGAATCAAGATCGAGTTCAAGCTAGCTAACGAGTAAAAGCAGAAAAGCATAAATTACATACCAGATTTTATGAATTGAACTCGATCATCGAAGCAGCCGAAGCAAGCTATAAGGAGACAGTTGATCGACAGAGCAAGGAGCGACATCACCTATTCAATCGATCAACATAAGTCGGTAGCTTCGATAAAGGAAGCCCTAATTTTTGTTAAAGAAGAACGAACAAGGCCGACCTTCTTTTTACCCAGCAAAGCAAACCCTGGGTCGTTACAGACTACCCTCCTTATAAAAATTGCGTCCCCGCAATTTTCATAATTAAAGTCGTCCATAACAATTATTTTTTCTAACATAAACTGGTTAAGCTAGAAAAATTAAGGTCAAGAATACGAACGCCAAAGAAATCTTTTAATTTCATAAAATAAATTCACAAATTTTCAACAAAAATCTAATTATCAAATGGATAATCAGAAAATAGCAAAACCGAATAAATACAATTAACAACAATATTTAATTATCAATTATATAATTAGAATACAGAAATCACAAAACAGCAATATCTAATTATCAATACGATAATTAGAAAACAAAAAAATCTAATTATCAACAAAGATAATTAGAAAACACAAAATTACAAATCGCAAAACCACAAATACCTAATTATCAACAAGATAATTAGAAAGCACGAACTTCACAATCAGCAAACTCTAACTATCAACAGAGATGAGTAGAAGAATTATCAATGATGATAATTAGAAAACAGCGATTCAATATAACCAACATAATCTAGAATCAATCAGAGGCTAGAAAATCTCATAATCAGCAAAATTAGCAAATATCTAATTATCAACAAAGATAATTAGAACACAAATCACCAATTATCTAATTATCAAAAACGATAATTAGAAAACAACAAATATCTAATTATCAACATAGATAATTAGAACTCAAATCAGCAATTATATAATTATCAAAAACGATAATTAGAAAACAACAAATATCTAATTATCAACAAAGATAATTAAAACTCAAATCAACAAATATCTAATTATCGTTACGATAATTATAAAACAGCATAATCTAATTATCAACAAAGATAATTAGAACTCAAATCAACAAATATCTAATTACCGATATGATAATTAGAAAACAATATAATCTAATTATCAACAAAGATAATTAGAACTCAAATCAACAAATATCTAATTACCGATAGGATAATTAGAAAACAGCATAATCTAATTATCAACAAAGATAATTAGAACTCAAATCAACAAATATCTAATTACCGATACGATAATTAGAAAACAGCATAATCTAATTATCAACAAAAATAATTAGAACTCAAATCAACAAATATCTAATTACCGATACGATAATTAGAAAACAGCATAATCTAATTATCAACAAAGATAATTAGAACTCAAATCAACAAACATCTAATTACCTGCAGATAATTAGAAACAATGAATTAGCACTATCTAATTACCAATTAGATAATTAGAGACAGCTATTAGTGGATCGATCCCAGCAAATGGTGAGCTTAAGCGATAAGCCTAAACTGCACCGCACGTGCAACAGCAAATGGCCGAAGCCTCACCGAGTACTATAATTTTGGTGCCCAACAAATGACCCGAAGGTCAAACAAATGACCCGAAGCTCTAGTACTGGTGATTGACCCGAAGGTCCAGCAAATGTGTCGCTAACTCTCAATCAGCAGATCTCATCAGTGACAACGATCGTGTATATAATAACCACGTGTTCACCTCCATCTACTAATGATAGATAACTCCACGGATTGGGTTTCAATAAACGAGTCCGGAATTAACCGTTTTAGTAAAAGTGAGGGTCCATAGTCCACACTTTTTCTAATACGTTTAAGTCGCTTTCTCGTTGACTGAAAACCCCGCATAGAACCCAAAGGTCCTGAGCCCGAAAGCCCCACATAAGTGTCACTAACTTTTGGTTAGTAATCCGAATAATGTTAACAGTGCGTCCCATACCACACGTTCACACTGAACGGTTTACTAACCACTAGCTACTTTCCACTGTGTATGATTCAATTAACGAGTCCGGAATTAACCGTACAAGTAAAAGTGAGGGTCCATAGTCCGCACTTTTGCTACGACGTTTAACTCTCTTTCTCGTTGACTGAAAGTGTAATGACCCTGAATTTTTGACATTTGAAATGTGAATATTTAATTGAGTTTAAATATTCGAATGATTGTTTAATTCGAAATTCAAATATCAGAATGGATTTAGCGATTAAATTATTGAATTTAATTATTAAATCTGGGTAAAAATTTGAATCTTCAGTTTTAAGCTGATTAAAAATAATCTGAAGGCTTTGAAAATTTATCTTGATAATTCTGAAGGTAATTGAACTTTCAGAATTGAATTGGAAACTGTTTTGTTCAGTTTTGAATTTATATCGTTTAAATTGAATTTAAAAATAATGTTCCGGGGCACAGTCTCGAAATTCGACGAAACCAGTTCCATTGGATCCGTAATATTGAATTATTACTAGGTTTCAATTTTCGTAGCGTTCAGAGTTGTTATGTGAGCGTACGGTATAAAAACGCCTAGAAATAATTAATCGTTTTAATTCAAATATCGTTTATCATTTCATCTGTCAAAGATTTCTTTTCCATTAGCCGACTTACTTTTTCTCTGCTTAATCACGTTTTCTTGTTGCCCTTTCTAACACCTGTCAAGCATGCAAAAGAATTTGAGGCACGTAACAGTTTTAAAATAAAAATAAAATAAAATATATAAAACAAACGAAAACATTTTTCTTTCGTTTCAAAATAGCCGAGTCTTTCTTTTCATCTTTAAAACAAATGAAATCGAATTCAAAGATTAAAAATGGCCGAACGAAAACGTGATTTCACTTCTTTCTTCGTTCGAATTTAAATCATCCTCGTCCTTCTTTTACAAAAAAATCAAATCCGTTCTCAATAAAAGAAAAAAAATGGCGACTGATACAAATCGCCTCAAATCGCGTCAAACTTCGCAAGGTCAGAGGTTGGAGGGTACGGCGATTTGGATCTTGATTCCATGAAGGCTCGCGTGCGCATGAGGAGGCGACGTTAGTGCGGCGATTGGCAGCCATCGTCGACGACAACAACTAGGATTTGGGGCTTGTCGCGATGATGGAGGCTCGCGATAATCAAGCTCGGCGATGTCGTCGCGTATGTGGGCTCACGATCGATAATGGCGACGCTGGTTCGCCGGAGTCGCAATGGAAAACAGGGGCCGGTGGTCACGAACTTGGGTTTCATATGCAGTGAGGTATTGAGTATTCGATTTGTTAATTCTATTAAGAAAGTTTTTGGTAGATTATATGTATACGTATGTACAGGAAATGCAGAAACAGTCTGTTTAATTAAATTATATATATATATAAGCTTGGAAAGTATATATATATGTATATGAATTTATACAGTTAAACAGAAAATTATATATATATATAAGAATTTTATAAAGATAAGATTTTTTATAGCTTATTTTTATAAGCAGTTAGGAATAAATTAAATAAGTATATAAGTAAAATGTTTGAAATATATATATACAAATGAGATTTTGTTTAAAGAAACAAGGAAGTTAGTTTGAAATTGAAAATGCTTAGTTAAATAAATTTATTTAAAAGTAATTTGTTTGAAATAAAAGTCGTTGGATAATTAAAATCACCAAGCGAAAATTTGTTATTTGATTTATTCAAATATTAATCAACTGTATAAATTGATTATACAAGGTTAAAAATGGAGAAATGGTCAAAATGGAAATGGATTGCAAGTTAAAGGTGAGATTTTCTAACTCAGATTTAAATTTGAATTGCAGTTATTGATTGTGTTGATTGCTGTTTGGATGTGATATTAGATATAGTAGGATATATCTATATATATATAGCAATATATATATTGGCATATGTATATATTGCAGTTGTGATTTCCCGTATTATATAGTGGATGAGACCCTATTGCGCCGTTAGTAAGCGGAATGATATTTTTATAAATCCCATATACCGCGATATTCCACCTCGAAGTGGAATTGGTATTGTGCTAACATCTGTGGATGCAGGAAAACAGGTTGGAGGGATCCAACAGGATTCCTCAAAACATTTGAATTGATTTCATATGTTGTGTGATTGGTTATTTATAATCTGTGTATGATTATATCTGTAATTGAATTTGTTGAAGGCTATAATTTAGCCGAATGTATTTTTGGTATCGTTGGATATCAGAAATAAATGAAATTGGATTTTTGAAATTTAAAGTGGAAATTTTAAATAAATTCTTTTGAAAGAATTGGTTGAATTTTCAAAGAAGGAATTTTAAAAGCGTAAAGTTGATTTTTGAAATGTTATTAAATTAAAAAAAAATATGGGAAAGATTGTTATTAATGGATTTTGAATAGTATTTTTCGAAAGTTGGAAAATTTATTGAAAATGGAAATTTAAAGGGTTTGGAAAAGATTAAGGAATTTATTTTTAAAAGTGATAAATTTCTAGAAATCCAATTGATTATAAATTTTGTATTGAAGAAATAAATATTTGGGAAATCGATATAAAAATCTATTTGGTGTTTGAATGAAAATCGATTTTTGGTGTTGAGAATAAATTTGTAAATCGATTTGTAAAATGATTTGGTATTTGGGATTAAAATTAGAATTAATTTGAAATTTGATTTGGTGTTGAAGTAAATTTAGAAATCGAGTTGGAATTTGATTTGGGGTTTGAAATAAAATTGAGAAATCAATTTGAAAGTCGATTTGGTGTTGAAAGTGAATATTTGAAAATGTAAATTCCGAATAGAATTTATAAAAGAAAGGGAAATTTGTTTTAAAAATAAACACTAATTTATTTTTAAGTGTGAAAGTAAATTTATGGATTTTGAACGTAAATTTGGAATAAATCGATAAGGATTTATTTAATTGGTTTAAATGGACCGTTTTGAAGTGAAAGTGTATTTTCACTATAAAGCCGAGTATATTTTCCAAAGTGGCTTTTAAAATATAAATTAAAAGTTCTAAGTGGATTTTTTAGAAGATACATTTGGAAATATATTCCGCGTAAGGAAATTGATTTGAAATTGATTTTCAAAAGTTGAAAGGTGAAATTGTGATTTGAAATTGTTTTTCAAATGTTAAGTGTGGGAAAATTTATATCTCGTGAAGATATTTTGAAATTAAATAATTTGGGAAAATTATTTGAATCTGATGATTATTGTGAATGTTGTTGATAGTTAAATCACCGACTATCAATATTTGCCTTTGAAATGGCATTTGAATTTGTTTTTAAAACAAACGCTTATTATTCGGTTTAGCCGGGAAAGGACCTTTGTGTCAGATAACCCATTCCGAATAATAATACGACGATATGGATCGTATTGAAGACCGGTGATGAAGACCGGGTATTCGTGAAAACGATAGGATGACCTATCGATTGTCTCTGCACCGTTAGCTACGGTATTGAGATTTCCTTTGTGATGGGAAGTTTTATCGAGATTGTGAATATCCGGATTTGCAAGGACTTCTTTTGGAAGTGCCTTCGGTTCCGTTCGAACCCGAAACAGACTTGTATGGTTACGTGTCTGACATTACATTTTGAGATATAAAGCCGATTTCTTTCAAATACATTTCTATTGGTGGCGGAGAATTTATTCTCTTAGCTTAACACCCTTCTCTGAGACGTACGAGCTCAGAGGTTATGTAATTGAAATTTATCAGCGATATATTCCCAATTTGGTAATGTGGCATGCTGAGTATTGCTGTGACGATGATCATTTATTTGATCATTTGTGATCAAAGTGTGGCTTTGTGAAAAAGCGTAGCTTTGTGGACGAGACTTCGTCAGGACCTCAACAACCCGGAAATGGTCGAAACAGGAATGTTGCAGCAAGGTTATGAGGGTCGCGCCCTTTCGGGTATGTCATTTCCTTCTGGAAAGGGGTGGTATCATGGTATGGAGCCCAGATACTTACTCATGTGGACACACTTTATTTATTATGTGTGATGTTGGTTACCGAGCGCTCGGATAAAGGTCCCAAAGGATCGGGGGATGACATATTCGTGAGTTACCTAGTTACAGAGGTAACCCGGCCTTGTTTGGCAGAGAGCAGTTTGTCTCTCAGGACGTCCAGCCAGAGGCGATCCCATGTGGCAGTCGGAAAGGAAGTTCCTTAGCCTGACCATTTGTTGGAAATCCATTTCCTACTACGGAACTTGTACGGTTTTAGTTGTAGAACCTGCCATTTACTTATGGTGGTCACCACTGTTTAGATGGTAGCTATAGTAGGCATACGATACTGGTCGTATGCTGGCTAAGATTAATATTATACTTTCGAAATATTTTCCACACTAGACATTAATAATAATAATCCAATGATTGGCGTAGTAAGCATCTTTTACTATCATAAGAAGAAATCTCCTCCAATTCTGCATTTGCATTGTGTGTGTGGCGGGAGGTCTTATGGTAGTTTCATTTTCCAAAAGCATTGCGAATTAATTTTATGTTCTTTGTGAAAATAACTGTTTTACGATCTCACACCAGTCACCATGACTGACTCGGAGTTTATTGTTCCCTTCTAAACTCTGGGTGCCCATAATTTTCCACACAGGCAGCCTAGAGTTATGTTATCATGATATTCTGGATATTCTGGAGCTTTGGAGATGAGCTGGATGGAGAGACGTACTCTCGTACTTGTTTATTTATTCCGCTGTGTATTCTGTATGAGGACAGGTTTATATAACTGTCCATTGTTGTATCGAGTTGTATATTGAATCTGATTGATGTATGTATAAACTGATATAGTCTTCTGTTTAAATATTATTGATTTATCTATTGTATATTATTCCGCTGCGAAATGTGAGATTCTGATATTGTTCTGTTTTTCTGTTCTTTCTTTTCTTCTCTCTTCTTCTACCTCTTCTTTTAACCCTAATGGTTCGGTTTTCCGGCATTCGATTGCGCGACATTTGATACAGTGGACGTATTAATATCGACTTTCGAGCGTCGAAAAATCTAGATCGTTACAGAAAGTGCAAAAATGGGTATTTTATAAAAGTTGTTCAATGTAGTCAAATGAACAATTCCGGAATTAATCGAATTAATAAAAGTGGGGGTTCATAGTCCGCACTTTTGTTAAAACATTTAATTCGATTCCTCGTTCCTTTGAAAACACAAAACAATCTGAAAACCATTTATTTTAAATGAATGGAATCACGTGGAGAATCATCAAAACAGCGAAAACAGTCATAACGGCAACGGCTAATTATCGACAGAGATAATTAGAAGAATTATCACTGAAGATAATTAGAAAACAACAACATCTTATGACAATATAAATAAAGAAATCACTCGACTATATTTTCGATGAAGATAATTTAAAACAGCAAAAATCTAATCAAATATGCAATTAGCATAAAAGAAAACCAGCAAAAATCTCAACAAAATTACATAACTGCAATCGCTGCAGATCCTCAAATCGGATTCGAAATTTTCAAAGAAAAAAAAATAACACATCTAAGTAACAGCATCAACACAATATCAGCAAAATCTAACTATCAATTAGATAATTAGAAAACACCAAAATCACAAACAGCGATTTCTAATTATCGACCGAGATGGATAGAAAAATTATCACTGAAGATAATTAGAAAACAACAGAATTCACAACAGCAAATTCTAATTATCGACAGAGATGAATAGAAGAATTATCACTGAAGATAATTAGAAAACAACAAAATTCATGAATGAATTAAAAACAACAAATACAAAATTAACATTCATACCAAAATATGTATCACATTTTTTCTCAAGTGTTTAGGAACTCCTATCGATGACGTTGATCAGACGCATCGACCAGAATTCTTAATTACTCATCAGGCGATTGATACAATAAAGTACAAATCACTTTTTAAATTCTTTTTAGGAATTTTAAACTTGATTGCAGAAATGTCCATTTTCAAAACATGAACATTCTTTAAATATACAACCAAGCAACAACCCATAAACAATAATATTATATTTACAAGAATTTTCAATTCCAATAAATACTCTTATTTCTAATCCATCTAGAAATTTTATTTTATTTTATTTAACCATTGGTTAAACAACACAATGAAATTAATTTCATTTTCATACTTTGATTTTTTAAATCAAAAGGGTTATCAACTGTACTCATTGAAGGCAGTCTCACTGTTTCCGCTGCGCACTCTGATAAACAGAACACAAATTAATCAAATCATCATAACACAATTTCACTTTTATTTTTAAATAAAGATATTTAAAAGTTTTTATCATATTTTCAAAACTTTGGTTTTGACTCAAAGGCACAAATAAAAACATCAACAAATAGTTGTAACACATGTTCTATCTAAGTTCTGTTCTATATTATGTCCATGAACCCCTGCTCTGATACCAATTGTAACGCCCCACCTCTATGCTCACAATAACAAAGAGTATCAAAAGGAAATACTGTCTGTTATTACGAAGAATAAGGCTTGATAGGAGCAACCATCCGTAGTTAGGCCTTACACTAGTATTGGTTATCTCGAAAAGAGTGGTATATTTTTTTTCAACTCTTTGTTTATTTACTCCCATCGACATATTCAATTCCAGTATAAAAAAAACTACGATGGGTCATAATAATTCAGGACAACATATGTAATAAGAACAAAGATAATATAAAATCTCATATATAACTGAAGTTAGTTACTATACATGTGATACGACTACAACTGTCGACACCGGAAGTTACATACACAAGTACATTATTATAAATAATATACATGAATACATGTCATCCTATAAAATAACACAGACTACTCAAAAAGATATGAAGAGGCTTATAGCTCAAGCAGCATCCCAAAGTGAGATATCAACAGCCTGTAATAACTCGGTCTGACCCGAGTATCAATTCAAAAGAAAATAATACTCGGATCAGTCTAATTCAAACTCAGTAATTAATGCATGGAAGCAATAATAATTAAATAACAAATAAACGACAATCACAATAAATCCCGCATATCCAATCCTCTATTAAGAAAATCAAATAACGGTAAATATAACGCGTAACAGCATTTAAACAACGAATCAGCAAAGCCAAATCATCAATAAAGGTAAATAGAAGGATTATCAATGAAGATAATTAGAAAACAGCGGAATAGCATAAATAGCGAATTCAAAAATCTGATTATCAATAAAGATAAATAGAAGAATTATCGATGAAGATAATTAGAAACAACCGAGTTACATAAACAGTATTTAACAGCAAAATCTGATTATCAAATAAATAATTAGAAACAACATAATCTAACTATCTAATAGGTAATTAGATAACAACAAAATAATCAAATTAAACCAAATCGAAATACGATTTCAAAATATATTGAATCAGCCACACGAAACAATTCAAGCAATTGAAATTATCAAATAAAGCGTCAATTATGATTGGCTGCAGTACTCGCTCACGTGCACTGCCTCGCCACTACAGAATATGACGTCATCACTACTCCAAATATTTAAACTAAACTCAATCACACAACTAAGTGTGTATAGTTCAGTAAGCGCGTTGCGGCAATCAACGCTACAAAACACACACATACATAGCTATATACATATACATATAAATATGTGTATATATATATACCAACTATATATATGTGTGTACCCAATCAGTTAATAATTCAAATCAAAACACACGCATACATAGCTATATACATATACATATAAATATGTATACATATATATACCAACTATATATAAGTGTGTACCAAATCAATTAATAATTCGAATCAAAACACACGCATACATAGCTATATACATATACATATAAATATGTGTGTATATATATACCAACTATATATAAGTGTGTACCCAATCAATTAATAATTCGAATCAAAACACACGCATACATAGCTATATACATATACATATAAATATGTATATATATACCAACTATATATAAGTGTGTACAATCATTGCTTTATAAATTAAAGCAGCAGCTTATAAAAGTGCAATATGTATAAAGCCAGTGCAACTCCAGCCTCGACCAAAGTTCAAGTCATACACATGAAAACAGAGACTATGATCAATATACATGCATAATACCACTGCTTCATATACATGACAACCAGAGTGCATGGATGAGTTCAACTGCATGAACACACAACTCAAAGGTAAGAAGCAATACAAAGGTAGTTCAGTAATCAAGTGCAGTCATAACTCAACAAAACCAAACTACACAGTGAAGACATGTACATGAACAGAAACATGTATATATACAACTACATGATGACCAGACCAGACTACATGAATACATGGAGCAATGCAACAGTCAATAATAAAGACAAGCTACTGAACTCCAAGCAAGAGCAAGTGACAGTGATCAATATGTAGTGCAGTGATGGATATGCTCAATATATGCACATATATGAAGTCACACAGAAATAATCAAGCAATTTCAAATTAACAGTTTTATCAAAGCCGAAGTCAGGTGTATCAAAGTCACAACATCAATATACATGAAGTATGAACACATAAACAAATATGATCTGGGTCGAATCAGTAAACAACATGTACAGGTAAAGATATCAAGTGCAACCAGATCATCTCAAGCATTCAAGCAAACAAAGTAAAAAAACCAAGGATGAACAGCTCGAAGTGTCAACTGCAATGACATGGTGAAATGGCAACAAGCAACAGATAAAGTGGCCGAAGTCAAAAAGAAATCATCGTCACAGTCAAGTCAGAGCCGTGGCGATCAAGGCAACAAAAGAACGGAACCAAATCAGACAAGCCGTGGTGGCCAAGAATTGAACAAAGCCGTGGGAATCAAGCAACATAAAATTATACGAAATTGAACAAGTCAGAACAATCACCAACATCAATATTAAATCAAGTGGCCGAGATAAATTAGTTGATGAATTCAAATAAATTCAGACGAATGAAAATCAAGGGGTTCGAACCCTATATAAACGATTAACACCATCGGCTATAAAGGCATTCGAGTCTAAGCAAAAAGGAATAATCATTCAACTTGAATCAAGATCGAGTTCAAGCTAGCTAACGAGTAAAAGCATAAATGCATAAATTACATACCAGATTTTACGAATTGAACTCGATCATCGAAGCAGCCGAAGCAAGCTACAAGGAGACAGTCGATCGACAGAGCAAGGAGCGACATCACCTATTCAATCGATCAACATAAGTCGGCAACTTCGATAAAGGAAGCCCTAATTTTTGTTAAAAAGGAACGAACGAGGCCGACCTTCTTTTTACCCAACAAAGAAAACCCTGGGTCATTACAGTCAACATTATAAATAAGAGGTTATAATCCCAAATTACAAAAGCTCTAGTTATTCTCCTAGTCTCTTCTATGGAAATAATCCAGATCTACATTTGTGTTAGTTTGGAAGATCAAACTAATTCCTTTTTTATCTTTCATTCAGCAAATATGGATTCACATACGACTTCCGCTAATTTATTTGTCTTCCTCTAATTTCTTCTCAATCAAATAAGTATGGATCACATATTCAGATATAGGGTTTATGATTAATCAATCGTAAAGTATATTGAAATCCTATCAAGTGGTATCAGAGCCACCCATAACTGCTTTAATTAAGAATTCTTTATGTTTTTATTATGAGTAAGTTTTGAATTGAACTTCATTTAGAAGTCATTAAATTCTAGTTAAATTTTGATCTGCTTGATCTATATATCAAGGATTTTTTTGGGTGATTATTTTAGATTTTGCATTTTTTTTATATTGTAAATTGAAAGGCTGATGTGTGAAACTATTTTGGTGTAAAAAGATAGATATATATAAATGATCTGTTTGTTATTTGTGAAACAAGTTAGAATTTGAAATCATTAAATTATGAGAAATAATCTAAATTCCTATAAAATTCAGAGAAAACTTATTTTAGTTAAAGTATCCACATGCTTATTATTGTATATTTTGTAAATAAATTATGAATTTTAATGTGAGAAATACTTTACATCTATTATATACAGTTACTTTCTTTTAATGTTTATTAATGGTATAGATAGATCTATATAATTTAGAACCATTTATACAAGAAAATTTATATCCGGTTCCACGATTATGTCATCTTACTTAACCTTTGATTAAGTAATTTGGATACATATATATATATGGTATTTGGGTTATTTCAAAAAATTTGATTAATTAGAAATAAACTATGCTCCTTTAAGGTGTTTATGTTGATTTTATTGTTGAGTAATATCACACCTAGAAATAAATTTTTATATGACACTAGTTTATATTTTAGATAACATAACAGTCAGTTGCATTTATTTTTATAGTAAATGCGTTAAACGTGGTTATTATTGTAATATATTAGTTAACTTATTATCATAAACGCACCAAATGCGTCGGTTATAATAAATTAAATGATGCAACATGTTTGTACTTGGAATAAGAAAAAATATATGGTTTATTATTTGATGCATTTATGTTTGATGATTATAGATATTTTGTATGTATAACCCATGCTAGTTGAAAATATGTTTCACTTTCATGTCTTGAATCAAGTAGCGGTTAAATAAGATATGGAAATTTTGAAGTCAATATTTATTGCTTATATTCTATATCTATATATTTTAATTAATGTCAGTTTTTTCGTTTATGAAAATCATATTTTAATATATGTTTTTTCTTTGTGTACATGTGTTGATGATAAGAATTGTCCCCTGAATTGGGATTCTCGACTCTTATTGGAGAATCATGGGACGACCAGATTTCAGTGAAACTTTTAGTCCAGCTATAGGTAAAAGTTAGTCAATTGTTGAATCTCCTTAAGGGAAACCTTTTTTCAAAGAGATTAGGTTCCATAACTGCGACTATTTGACAAAACATTTGTGCTAAATATAGAAATGAATGAATTAAGGTAATATACAAACAATAAACTAAAGGTAAAGTGACATAGTAGCATTCTGTATAACTATATTATGGTTTAGATATACATCATGGCTACTACATTCATTCCAGTTATTTAGTATGGCATTTACTATGCCATTTATATATAATTTTATGTAGCATTTAATTTCGGTGTTCATCCATAACACCAGTTATGTGATTTATTTATGATGTCTTGTATTATATTTATTTAGGGAATGTCATGAATATAACCACATACTTAAAGTAAGATATTATAACAGCTATGATTAAAACATGTTATGTCACGGTTATAATTTTGAGTTTTTCATGTGTTATATAGACCTAAAGCATTTTCGAGAGTGTTTTATTGCACTCAAAATACATTGTATATACATTAAAAAATAAATTCAAAAATATTTTTGGTATCTCTTTGCAAACTAATTGTAACTATCATACATTCCAAGTGAGCTAATTGAAATAACATGTCACTAAAGTGACCTCGCTTATCTTAGTATTCATGAAAATATTTGATATTTATGTGTATTTATTCATACAGATGTTAGCCAACCCAAATAAACTTTAATATTTTGTCGAATTACTTACATATATGTGATGATAAATGTGTAACAATTATAAGGTTTTACAAGTGAATAACTAATCATCCAAAGGAAGATTGTTATTTGACTTTAATTTATTGTCAATATTTGATCATTACAATAAAAGTACTATTTACAGTTAATATACTATGCAAAAAGTTAATATTAATGTTATACTAGGTACCTTAAGAAGAGACTTACCACTTATTTGAATTTATTGTGACTGATTTTCGGATATGAGCATATACAATATATCTTTATTTTATTCAATTTTCAACTAATTTTACTAAAATATCTGCCAGTTTAATAATATTCTCATCTTGCTTAGGACTAAATTTTAGAATTAGTAAGAAAACATGTTGTTTGTTCTTGACTGTATGGATCTAGCTCTTACATTTAGGAGGATCACATCCACCCCTATTATGGTTAAATGCTCTTATAATGTTATGAAGAACATTGAGAGGTGGAAAAATCCAAATTGCTGGAGTTAAATGATCATAAGGTAGAATATTTCAAAAGCTTTCAAAGGTGTGATATCCGTAGGGATAATCAAATTGAATGAGTTATTTACAAACTATAAAGCATTTTGCCAAAAATAATAAAGGAACAAACATGCATTATACTGCTTGATTCCATAAAATCAAAGTAACGAAAATATAAGTGTGCGCTATATGAAATAATATTGTTTTAAAAGTTAAAGGCACTCAAGTTATTGTTAATTTTTTGGGTACTCTCTTTATTCGCAGTATAATTATTTTAAGATTATTATTAATTATTATTTTTAAGAATAAAATAGCCTCTTATTGAGCTCATTTCGCATTATGGTAAAAAGAAGAGAGATTAAAGAATGATAAAATAAAAAGTGTCCATTAAACATACAATGTAAATAAATGTATAAATAAGGATAAGGAAATTGCTACTGTAGAAGAAAGGAAATAACATGTAGATATGTTTATAGTTGTTTTTTCTATGAAATCTATGGACATATAAAAGGTATTTTATTAGATATCACACATGACGTGTCTAAAAAGATATGCATACTATTTTGATTTGTTTGATTTTTTTGTTATACTGTCACTTAGACAAATTTCGGTTTCTAATTTTGATATGAACAAATTTGGTTATTACTGTTCCTTCAGAAATAATAATATTAATCTATCAATAATGTCATACATTATTGGAATTGAATATCTTGAAATTCATGATAAATACCTCTTATAATGAAGCCTTGAATTTGGATATGGTGATTAAGGTTAATTATTTATTCCATCTTACTAAATAATTCTAGATTGAGTCACTAAAGATAGCAAATAGTTTGTTCATATTCTAAACGACTTAAAGCTAAAAGTTTTATAAAACCACACTAAGAAAAAGATTTAAAATGGGAAATGCAACAATTTTTTAGGATATTGAGTTTGGAGGAGAAATAAGGTATGGATCATTGTCTTTAAAGAGAATTATTATCTTGGATTCAACTATAGTTACTTCTTTGGATAATGTTTAGGATTTGTTTCTTTTCATTGACAAGATGTAAATAAGTAACCCTAATAATATAATGTTAAACAAAATTTTCTTTAAGCTAAGGTTAATGCTTCAAGAAAACAAACTCAACAACCTTAAGGTGCAAGGTCATTAAGGAATTTCACTTGAAAAGGAAGAAATACTATTCTAGATGATTATTTAGTATTTCTCTATAAATATAAATAATGGATCAGTGAAGATGTTTCTATTGGCTTGCATTAATCCATACAAGATATTAATTTGAAATGTGTATTTAAGGTATAAATATATAGTGTAAATTTATAAAGGAAAATAAAGTTTGAGATCTTTCCTCTATCTTAAGGTAACGAGATCATTGGTTATGAATAACTATTCAAAACCAAAAGGGATTAAGTGGATAATGTGGAAAGAGTTAAGGCTTGTTATAGAAAAGACTATACTCGAATGAAAATGATGTTTTCTACTTTAAAGAGACTTTCTATTTGGTTTTATTGAAAGACTCTTGATAATTATTTTGGAATTTATTGCAGATTATAATTTTGAGCAATATTTGAAGGATATTAAAGCCGTGAATCTCAATGAAGACATTGATGAAACAACTTAAAAAACCCACTTTTGGATTACTTTTTTTGTTAGGGATTCAAATATACCATTATTATTCATGGGGTTATATTTGGATTATCACAAAAGAGCTAGGCAGATAAGAGCTAAAAATGGTGGTATGCAAACTACGAATCGATTGATTTTCTTTTGCCAAAAGGGACAAATGTTGTCTTATATAGTGACATAAGAACATCCTTAAAGCTAAAGAAATGCAAAAGATTTCTCATGCATTTGTGGTGTGGAGTCTAATGCATGTTAAGGCATATACACATATGGATACTGCGTGTATTATTTGGCAAGTATCTTACTAACATTGAAAGTGGATCACTAGTTAGTAACCAAAATGGTTAGAACAAAAGGATTATATGCTCATAGACAAAAGATCTGACTAGTTGGAGATCACAAAACATTAGGATCCGAATATTTTGGATGCCAAGTGTATAAAAAATCCACTTTAGATAATAGTATTATTATTAATTTTTATTTTAGGTGGAGCTATATAAGTAAAGTTGTCATATAGACACATATAGCCTCCTCTATTACGGAACTAACATTTATTTTCTGTTATAGGGCATCCAACAATGTAAAATGTAACATTCCATAAAATCAACCATAAATAAATTGGATAAATTAAATTAAATAAGATAGGGATAAAAATGAAAATTTGGGAAAAGTTGGAATCTAGCCACGAAAGTTTTGTCGTTGAGCTCGTAGCATAGTTCTGATCAATTTCTATATATAATATGTTGAAAACAGAGCTTAAACAAAATAGTTATGGACATTTGAAGTTTTTGATTTAAAATGATAGAATTCAAATTCAAATGAGTAAATAATTTTAAAATTTGAAATTCAAAAGTTAACTGTAATTAGACTTGGGGTGTAAATATTAAAATCAACGTTAACGTTAAAGTATAATTAAGGAAAATAATAAACAAAACAACGACACAAAATTAATGTTCCCGAAATAAGGGGAAAGGTCGACCCTTGACCTCGACCGATGGTAGAGGGGCGGTCGACCGCTCCCTGTCATGTGGCGACTAAGGTTTATGAATTTGAATGTTCCAAATTTTAAAATTTCCAACCAACCTTCATCCAGCAGTTCATGTGCATTCTAACCACTATAAATAAGACCTAAGATCCTTCACTTTTATCCACGAATTATTTTAGGAACCTAGCGAAGCTCTAGCAGTTCATCTCTTCTAAGATTCGGAAAAACTCCATTAGGGTTTCAAGTAAGAAATCATCTTTATCTATTTTGTGTCTAATTATTTTCCCAACCTATTCGTCTCCAATTTTCTAACTCTAACATATATATACAAATCTCTTGTTGTATATATATAAAAGAAAAGATCTAGTATAAATTGTTGAGGGCGTGTCAAATCAAAAGGAGGCAAAGCTAAGGGTATACCGTAAGTAGGAATCTTAGCTTTACTATTTTAGCAATTGATTAGTATAGTTTGGATTTGAATATGCCTTGGGGAGTTTTGGTTTGCAAAAACATCATATTATAAACCCCCAAAACTCCTTCAATATGGAATGTCAATCCTCTATTGGAATCTCAATTGTTTATGTCAAAATAATGAAAATCGTACAGGTTTGCACTTCTGATAATTTTACTTTCTGTTCCACTTCTTATTCCTTTTCTTTGAGTTTGGTTAAAGGGTTTTGATTAAGGAATAATATGTACGGTGTGATTTTATTCGTAGTCTGCACCGCATGTTCCCATGAATTAAGTAAAAATTCCTCTGCTTATTTTTATGCGAAAAAGAAGTTAAATATAGTGTAAAATTGGAATTGTAAGTTTCGATTATCGATATATTTTATTATTTTGATGTAATAAGTTGAGTTTAAATTTTTATTGTATTCAAGTCCATTGATTGGAATTTTTGGATATGAATATTGGAATTTTGGTGTAGCTAATAATATGGCATAAGACTTGTATGATTATTGAAAGGGTTGACATTTAACGCTAGTTTAGAGTGTAAATTCTGCACGCTTAGAAATTAGTAGGCATGTGCGTGTGTATGTGTATGTATGTATGCATGTGTGTATTAACATAATTAAAATATAATTATAATGTATAATTGCATAGTTAAATAGGTTATTAATTTTATTAAATCCCGTTTAGGCAAGTAAATAATGTTAAAGGTGAAATAAGAAAGATTTCTTATAAGGCCTTGATTATGGAAACTGTGAAATGTATAATAATATATGTAGAGAGTGTTATAAATTATATGTGATGGCTGCTTTACACCTTCAGTACCCAATATACTCTATGTGATGTGCTATGTAGGTAACCAACCGATGCAGGATGGTAGCCAAGAATATGAAGAAAAGACAATCCAAACACATATTCTATAGAACATCTCACAGCACATAGATAAAATATAATATAACAACATAGATGTAAAATAGACGAGACAATGATATAATCAAATGAACCACAAATAAGAACATCAGAGTACATCAGATTCACTGACTATACAAAACTAAAATAAAGAGTTCATATATCCCAAATCTCCATAATAAACTCTATAACTATCTCTAATAATACAAGTACTGTCATAGCTCCACAGTCTGCACAGTGGAATACAATCGATTGTAAGCTTCGAATATAGAAATATGAAAGCGTAGCATCCTACTCGTACTCCGTACAGCTCCATGCGCTATCTAAACCTGTTATCCCTAATCTACTCATTTAAGAGTATCTGAGATAATAAGAAGCAAAACGTAAAACCTCGGGTCAGACAACAGCCTGGTGCGAGCGATATATCATCTCAAAATACTATAAAACTAATATATAGTAAATAGGGTATAGGGTATAGGGTATGAACAACCATACCTAACATGTCTCTGCATCTAAAGAGTTAGCACATGAACATAATATATGCTAAACTTCTATTACAAGGGGAAAATATAGGGTATAGGGGTATCACACAGGATATAAAGCACACAGTAAACATAGCATCCATCACATCGCCTCGCATCTCTCACTCAAGTGCTTCAGATGTACAATAACTCTTTTAGATGCTCAACTCATTGCCCACACAGATGGCAAATGAAAGGACATACGCAGAGGTCTGAACTCATAGGTACACGCATACTACCATATCCCAAGAATAAGCATCACAACCGTAGGGTTATCCATTTATCCCTTAGCACATGTACCGACAGTAGAACTATCCCATAGATGCTCAGCTCTTGCCTACACGGATGGCTAAGGACTGGACACACGCAAACATCCAAACACATGGGTATACAGAGACTACCCGGGTACAAGCAGACTATCCTGTCCTACTCACGAGCATCACAACCTCATGTTCTACTCTACGAGCTATCATGCAAAACTTGTCCTTTCTTTCCACCACCAGATACTATAGTCACTCGCCACATCGAGTCGTCGAAGTCATTATACTTCGTTGATTGTCATCCCAATGTCATCTAGAGTCATCCCGGTGTCAGCCATCCTTACCCCAAACCAACTACCCAGACTGCCAAACAACCCGAGTCTTGCCTCGAAGTCCATAGCTAAACTCCATACTCCACCCTTGTCGGTTCAACTCCGGACCGAGCCAAGCTAGGTCCGTATAGGATCGATTTCACCCTAGAGGGGGGTGAATAGGGTGATACTAATAATAATAAAAATTAATGCGGAAATATATATAATAATTGCAACAAAGGTAATAACAGAATAATAAAAGCAAAAATAGAACAACACAGATTTACCCAGCTTCGGCAAAACCCTACCTACGTGCCGCCCCCAAGGTTTCTACTAGAAATTAAGTAGTCAGACGCTTACATAGGTAAACTTGCGACACCCGCTAACGACTAACCTAACTCTACGCTCAAAACCCGGCCACAACTCAGCCACTGAGTTATGAATTCTCAAACTACCACTATAAGAAAATATATTTTTTGCAGCATGGTTGAGCAGCGTTTTAATAAAATTGCTGCGATTATCTTGGTGATTACTTAAAAAAAAGAAAATAGAATTTCTAAAACGCTGCCTACATTTACCTAAGGAGGGAAAATAAAAATAAGTCGTGCGCCTCTCTCCCTCTCTCCCACTTACCATATCTCTAATTTAATTAGAAAAATCAAACTCTCCAACGCGAACGTCGACCTTCCACCGATCTCCAGAATACGCACAACGCTCTAAGCCACAACTCTGCCATAGATCTCCAGGATACGTGATCTTTAGCAACCCTCCTCCATCCGCAATCCCCAGAATACGCGTATCACTGCTCAACATCGACCTTGCTGAGGTAAAAATGTTCATTCTTTTTTTCTTCCTTTTTCATCTGTACCTGGATCCGTGTACAAATTGTATATGTAGTTCATCTTGATACTTTCATTCGATAGATCAAACACTGAATATTTGTTTCCAATAATGAGGAATCCATAAATTTTGATTTTGATAGAAAGGAAAACGTTATTGGACTTGACTATAGTAAAATAAATAAATAATAGTAAAATTATTGATTAGTCGATGGTAAGTTTTATGTTTCCTTAGATTTCCTGTTTCAGTTGTAAACAAGAAGTCCTCTTTGCTAATTGCATACGGTAGTGTTTTTCACTATTTTACATTTGGAAACTTGAAGATTTGAAAATATGAACTATTGATTAGCATGGATTCACTTTAGATCCCGCTCAAGCGAAAGCTTTGCAGAAACTGAGTGAAAGATATCACAATTGTGTTTAAAACATACGTATCTCCGGATTAGCAAACAAAATTCAATATTATTACCCACTTTGATATTATACTCCTTACAGTTATATTAGAAAGAAGGGGCAAAAAAATCACCTTCAAACATGCACAATAACGCTTACAGGTACAACATAAGATGGAACAACATGCTTCATACAAATTCAGAATCACTCATTTTTCTTATAGCAAATATATATAAAACACACAGGCATAAGCTCTTATGCTCTAAGGAGAAACTCAATTCTTTTGCTTTGCATGCACAAGAGGTTTCGGTTTCTGTATCATCTGATCAAAATCATCTTGAGTCTTAATAAGGCTCAAGTGTGTGTACCGACTATCTACTTCAAAAGGCACACCACTTTGAGTTTTAATCTGTCCATTTCTTAGTACAGCTTCATAGTCTGTGTCTTCTTTCCATTTGCACTTTAACCATCCATAAGCTATCATTCATTTAAATTAAACTCAAGTTAATGCCTAAATTTAATATATCTCTATATAAAGCATAAGAGAATACATACATAGAGAGGGGTCCCTAATTTTTTTAAAGTAGTTGCAGTATTCTGGGGCTAACTTTTGAAGGGAGAATCGGTTAGAAGATGATACTACCTTGCTTAGTTTGATCCACCTCTTTCTTAGTGCTTGATAACCAAATTCATTGATGTCACCCATAGTGCCGTGCTTTGTTTTTATCCATAATAAAATTTCTTTTATAAGCTTTAATGTTCTAAGCTGTGTATCATGAGATGTCCCCTCGAAGTTTTGTGCCATATTTTGTTATTTTATTGTATACCTTCTCTTCCTTTATCAATGCCCACCTAACAAATAATCATGAGAATTGTTACGATCTTCGTGAATGAGTAATATTGTGAAGCGAAGATATTTAGTTGATAAACCTAACCAAATCGTCTTCCAAAGTGTCTAGTAAACTTGGACATAGAAAACAACATGATGTTCATCCGAGGCATACTTAATAGTAGTATATTATGGCCAGTAGTACACCTGATCATAGATAGTAGAAGATCCTTTGATTATTAACTGCCTAAGTCGACCCTTAGGATTATTCGGTGAAGTTAGAAGTACTATGAAATTCTCTGGAGAAGTTGTCTTCACATAATCCGATGCATTTCCTTTCCACTCGTATCCTTTAAAATTGAAAAAGTTGGTCTGTCTTCTGAACACATGTTCCATGTAGAACAAATATTGTTCAAAATAAAAAGTAGTTATATTGGACGAAAAAAATAAAGCTAGTAGCTACTTACTGGATAGTAAGGAACAACAAAATGACTTTTTTAATATGAGCTTTCGGATCACTGGTAACATTTGGTGAAGTGAGATGATTAATCCATTGAGAAGTTGAGTCACCCCAGTACCAAAGGCAATGTATCTACTATCAGTTTTAGCATTACCCATAGCGTTATGTAAGAGTTTAATATGTGTTTTAAGCACTACCAAAATAAAACTTCCAGGAGCAAAATAGTAGCTCATTCTATGCCATCCTGATATTAGTACTGCATTTTGATTTATGTTGCATCCAGTATTCTTCCAGGAATAAGGAGTCACCACTATATTTTCAAATTTGTATGTGCATGAGATTAGAGTAAGTTTCTTAAGCTTAAACTTAAATTTGTATTTGATTTTTACATGGAAAACTAACCAGATATTGAAATCTTATTTTGAACGTGTAACATGCAAATGTATATCATTATATAATAATATATAGTTTTTATATACATCACCTAACCACGTTGATAGAGCAATTAGGAAGCAATATAGAGCAGTCAGAACCATTGTAGTAATTATTACACTTGCACATTGGAGCTCCAACGACAATAATCCTATCCAATAATGCTCTGCCATGGCTGGAACAATTGATAGCAGCAACAGCCTCAGCTATTTTTGCTGCCTTCCATGTCCAGCTTCTCCATGGAAATGCAGTGTTATTCAATGTGATATTTTGTCCTACTCCTGCAGCTTCACCGCCTTTGATTAAGTTGGATGAGATGAAGAGCAGAGTAATTAGTAGCAGTGGCTTTTCATTACCAAGTAAGTGGTACTCCATAGCTTGCTTTTCATTTACTTCGCTTTCTTCAGTATACTTCGTTTGATGCTAATTTCCTAATTATGCTCTCCTTGTATAGAGTAACGAGCTTACTCACTCTTATGTTTAAGAAGTGTGCGATGACATACATAATTTGTTTGAAAATGTTCAGTGGCAATAATAGTGAAAATCATTGCAATATCTTGTATTCAATGAGATATTTTTGCTGTCCCACTTTCATTCTTTTGGGGCAAAGATCAAAGCCTCAAGTAATAATATATATGGATCATTCTCACAAAAATTAGAGCTCAGGGGTTTAACATTCCTCGAGTTAATACAAATAAAAATTAAAAAAACCAATGATGTCATATTACTTCCCACACTGACAATTATGCCAACATTATCAATTTGATAAATTGATTTTAATTAAATCACTCATAACAAGGTAATTATAATGGAAACTTTAAAATTCATCACTACCAATATTTGTGGAATCTACCATGTATGTAATTAAGCAAGCATTGGGACACTGTCTTCTTCTCCAATTAATACTTAACAATCTTCATTGTAGAATTCCTTCCCTATGTTTGGTTGCTACGGCTACAACTGGTAGAGCCAATGCCAATTTGAAATACATATAAAACAAGTGGTTAGGTCACATGTCTTCTTTCATCTATTTTTTCAATGGTAGTAATGTTCTTAAAGAAATTTTAAACTCTACATTTGAATACACATCAGTAATATATGAGTTGATTTCCAATTACCGTAAGATTACAATTTGCAAGTGGAAAGTCGTCTAGATAAGTAACTACTACTATAATATATGTTGCATCAAGTTGTTAGCATATATGCATTTAAAATGCCGATGATCTATATGAAAAACGCAAAAGCTGATATTTTTTTGTTTTATTTTAAATTCCCTTGCTTAACATATTACAAATTACAGGCTGTACTTGTAAAAAATACAAATTTTTAAGTAACTACTTAAACTACACTTTATTGTTTCAATATATTTGTATTTTGTTGTTGCTTATATTTGTCAAACAAACTAAGGTAGATGACTATTTTCCTCCAATTCAACAAGATTGATAATTACTATATTTAGTGTTATTAACTCCATGTAATCATTGTTGCTATTAATCATTACTCACTTTCCTAGTTCTATTTGATTGGATAAAAATTCTTGCTCAAGTCTATCATTCACCATTTCCACCAAGAACCTGAACTGACTATCATAATTTACATATTCATAAATTAGTTGTTTGATTTTTTATTTATCTGATGAGTGTATTTAAAAACATCTTCATGCACACGCTTTTTTCCTTACTTTTTTTTATGAACACCAAGTTAAACAAGATGTCATTAGGTGAACCATTTGTAAACATCATAACAACGTATTGTGTGTACTCTCCATTAGTTCTACAATTGATATATATTTAAATGTCGAACAAATATGACTAGGAAAATGGTTCACTATTACATAATAACAGAAATTCTATAAGACTAAGGCACGCATTAGGAAAGATTGGTTGCCTTTTCGGAATCTATAAGATAGCAGGTGAAGAGCATTGGGAAAGATTCAGGCATTGGGAAAGATTGGTTGCCTTTTCGGAATGTAGTTTGAGCTATTTAAGATTTTGTTACTATTTCAATTATTGTGTGTTCAACTAATAAATTATAATAATATTTTGATTTAAAAAAGAAAAACATAGTTCAAAGCAAGCTGTAATTATTGGATGCAAATTAATAATAATACTTCATTTACAGTTAGTTATCATTATATGTTTCCTACAACTATATCTAATCTTACCTCACTCAACATTTTCTAGTTTTTTTGTTTATATTTTAAGTTTTCTATCATATTTATATTTACATATATGAGTTAGAATAGCGGTAAGATACTCTAACTTTGAGCGGATAGCAAATGATTCCGCCAGTCTCCCCACTCAACTACAAGTTGGATTACTTTCTCCAGTCTTATACTGTTCTCACGCCAAAGAATGTTCATGTTTCATGTTTAGAGA
This sequence comes from Allium fistulosum, assembly GCA_030737815.1. Lineage (NCBI taxonomy): Eukaryota > Viridiplantae > Streptophyta > Magnoliopsida > Asparagales > Amaryllidaceae > Allium > Allium fistulosum. Next base: position 1,280,853,345 of record CM060903.1, on the reverse strand, counting down.
AGTCATGCAATCTGTATTTTTCTTGACTTCATTCTTTTATCTATATCTATAATCCCGTAATGTTACATTTTTTTTCTATTTGTGACTATAGGCTTTGAGAACACATTTTAATGTGGCTCACCGCCTGCATAAAATTCTTGGCCCATTATGGGTTTTAGTATGCTTGCATGATATTTTCTTGTAACTACGCAAGCTATGTCTGTTAATTTACACATGTTATATCTGTTACAACGGTACTCGCAATTTGCGGGTCTTAGAGACTTGCTGCTTTAGATCGAGCAATTCATCTACCCCTGGCATCTACTTAGGTTCTATGCATCATTTTTTAGCGTTAAATTACCCCGAATTAATTCAGTAAATTGGGTTTTCTAAATAGTAGTTCCATTTATGTGATAAAAGTCATTTAGCACTCTAGCTGACAAAAAAGCAATTGCATTAAAGATTTCACAAATGTGATTGTTTTTTGGATTAATGCAGGCTGGGTACTGTCACATCGGCCATGCTAGGATTTATGGAAATGAAGAGGAGGTATGCTAGCTAAACATAATGATTATTTGGAAATGAAGAAGAGGTATGCTACCAATCCAGTCGAGTTATTCAAGGTGGAGACATGGAAGATTGGTCGACATATCACTATGGTTTTCGGTTCCAATGAGACTTCTTACAAGGCATCGGTTGGGTTAGTGCCGATGAGGGTATCGAGGATAGTTGAGTTTTCATGATGATTGCGGTGGTTGGTCAGGTTGCTTGAAGATCTGGGTAGGAAACCTGCATGCGGAAGAAAAACTTGTTACATATGTAACTAAAACATATTGTTACTTTAAGAACTTTAATCATCACTTAATAGAACAAAATAAATATTTTGCTTAGCTCCGCTACTAAAACCTCCTTTGTCATGGATAATTCTACTTCAATTTTTCTGGTATCACTGTCATTTATTTTTAATGGAGTATCTTAGATCAAGCCATGTTTTAATAGAAACCTTGATTCCATGTTGATTGATTGATTGATTAAAATTCATATATGCTTATTTGTTGTAGACGTTTACGACAGACTCGTTCGGAAAAGAAACAAGCCTAGATTCTTTCAATTACATGCTACACAAACAATCAACGCTATTTGGCAGGTGAGTATACTTTCTTATTCATCTTTCAAACAATGTCAACAAAAGTTATTTTACAGTGATATTTCTTAGTCTGTATTAGCTTAATCCGATTTGTTTGGTAGCCAAAGTTCCTTATGTAGAAGTATGCTTTTAGTTTTGTTCTACAGTGGAATGCCAAATATCTTGCAGTGGTTACATCTTGTTAGAATGTATCACAAGTTGTAGAATGACTACACTTTTGTACAATTCTTTTTCAGTTTGATCACGCAACCCTTTTTGCACATCAGTTTCAACCCGCGGCGGCCCAACATTTTAGGTTTCCCCCGATAAGATTTCGATATAAAAATTACAGTGTAAAATTTTCAACTTTAAAACATGCAAGAATTGAATTTGGGTGTTTGTACACCAACATTGAGAAAAAAACCATCTCACTAAATGCTAATTGTTAAATCTTTTGTGGATATTGTTTTAGAAAAATTCATGCATAATATATTTTAAATATATAACATTTGAGATTGTTGCCTCCCCGTCGGTTGCCCTACGTGCCCATCTTACTCGCCTTGCCCTAGGGTCGGCTCTAGTTTAAACCATTGCTTTAGGAAAAAAATATCTATTCATGTTCTGTGACTTGCCAAGCACTTAAGGCTTCTTTATCCTATGCTCTGTTTTTTTGATGAAAACAATACGGGAACTATAAGTATATAGTTTATTCTTGAGTATGTTATTGCAATCATATGTACTTGAGTTCCTAATGAGGTAAAAATAATTGGTCTTGAACAAAATATCAAAATTCTCTGTAATAATAAGAGAAGGGATAAAAGAAATTAACAAGACAAAATTGAGTTATAATGAATATCGAAACTTGAAGTATTAGTTTTCTACACTTATACTCTGTCAATGAATGTATTCTTCACCGTTCTTGTTATTTTATAGTTTATAATTCAATTTTTTTATACAATGTCATTTTAATGGGTAGATGTGCGGCCACTAGTAGACAAGGTGGGCATACATACACACAAAAACATTTTCTATTTGGGAACTAAATATCCCGTAGCTTCGGCAAAATTTTGCGCTAATTCACTATACATCTAAATTTTCCTAGCCATTCCATACGTTCATGACTGTTAAAAAAAATTTAGTTAATAATAAAAGTTGGAGGGAAATGCACAAGCTTAAAGAAAGTTAATATATATCCATTAATGCATTTTTTTTCATTTTAGAATGCCACTATGTTAGTTGATCTTGGGAAGAACCAGTAGGCCAGAATGTACAATAAGCTCTCAATTATTTCCCATAGACGCTGCCCAAGTAATCAATGTTACTTTTTATAATATCAAAGCTCTCAAGTTACTTCTCAGTTTTGCCTGGCATGTGACATTAAGGTATGTGCTATTAATGCAAATAGTCTAGATATATAGAAACATTTGTTCTCTTCTACCGCTAATCTCTAATTGCATTTTTTCTTCTTATAGGCATATTGGACTTTTGAAGGAGACAGGATTGGACTTTCCATTATTTATATTTTCTCTTTTAGCAAGCTCTTTTTGTAAGGTTCTATGTCGTTAACATTTGTGTTTAAAACATTGTTAATGAAATGTTGTATATGACTAAATTTTATGGTGTATGAAATTAATGTAGCATTGATTATGTTTAATCTTTATAACTATTTATAGTATCAAATTATCTATTAGTGTTTTATAAATTGAGCCTGCTGCAATAGTTGTAAAATATAGCAAAAACGTTGATATACCGCAGTGTTTCAAAAAAGTTGCATAATTTATTTTTGCAGCGTTTCAAAACTACTGCTATATTACTGTCATCCTGAAGTCATACTGTTGGACTGCTTTACTAAAGCGTTGCTAAATGAATTTGCAGCGTTTAATTAACGCTGCAAAATTAATTTACTGCAGCATTTTTTAAAAGCTTTGATAACCATTTATTTAGCAACATTTCAAAAACGCTGCGGAATTTCCTGACTCTATTGCAGCATGGTTTTATACAACATTCTTTGAAACGCTGCTAATGATTGTGGCAGCACTTTTAAACCGTTGTGAAAGCTCTTTTTTGTTGTAGTGTACATCACCGTAGTTCGTCCCTAGTCACACGACTAGAATTTTACAAAAGTTTAAAAGAAAAATACAAATAAAAACAATAACAAAAACAAAACCCTTTATATATATTTAAGCCCAAATATATTAGACCGGCCCACTATCATTTGAGAAATAAGAATTTCTCCCTTCTTTAAACTTCATTCGTGTTCTTGTTTTCCTTTTTCAAAATTAGGGCTTTGATTTATTGAAGTATCCGTTTGGTTTGGATTGCTTTGTCAATCGATTGTTGCTTCATTTGCCTTCGGCTGCTCCAATTGTTGAGATCGAACGGTTTATACTAGTATGTGAATTGCCTTTTTTGAATTTTGATTATTCTCGACTTGATTCGAGTTTTATGATTTATTGCTTTCGGTAATTGTTTGAACTCGAATTCTTTTTATGCCGATGATGTTACTGGATTATATAGGGACGAAATCCCTAAATTATCGTTCGTATTTTTGTTTGTTTGAATTTTTCACGTTGTTATGCTTGGCCTTTTATTTTGCTTAAATGCTTGTGATGTATTCTGACTATTTCAATTCGTATGTTGCTTGAATTTCTTTGAGTCGGTTCCGTTCATTTCACCTATGACTTCGGCTATTTGAAATTGTGATAATCTGGTTTTATGACTTTTAACTTAGTGAAGATTGACTTGTTCAATTCACTGACTTGTTGCTACTACCTTGGTCACCACGGCTTTGATTCTGGCATGACATAATCATTGACTTTGTTTGAAATTCTCTGAGCCGATTTTGTTCTTCTTGTCTTGACTTCGGTTCTTTGAATACTTGCATTTGAACTTGTGTGTTCTTCATTTTAATTGCACTGGCTTGACTTGTTCACTTTGAAATTAGCGACTCTCTGGTGTATTCATATATTCGAAAGTTCTGCATATATATTTCGAATATATTTCCCTGGTAAAACCTCTGTTCCATTCTTGCTGGCTTTGACCTTCACTTGATTACTGTCACTGTTTGTTTTATCCTTGTTCTACTTCAAGTTAAACTCGCCTCCACTTTGGTTGCACCTCATACCTGAACTGATGTTGATGCTTCATATTTTGTATTTACTTGTATGTTACCACTTATTTTTCTGTGATGATTCTTTTGTTGTGTATGAACTTGCTGTATCACCATATATGTACATACATACATATGTATGTGTGTATATATAAGTGTGTGTTGTTGATCATGCTGCACTGACCCATTCAGTTGAATATGTACATTTGACTGGGCTGGTTGTGGTTAATACTTCATGTGTACTGCCCTTTGTACATGTTGATTGATTATGGTCTTGTTGTACACATTGGTCTCTGGGGTGCTTGGTTCACTGCTTCTGGTAATTGAAGTTGTGTACTAGAGTATAGTCTTGGTTATGATATTGTTGCATTGGTTGAGTCTTGTTACTCTTTGGTGTTGAGGCCTTGCTCTGTTGAATTGTGTCTTCATGTTGCATTGTTGAAACTGAGCTTGCTGTTGTTGTGTGCTCTGACCAGTCTGGGTTCATTCATGTTGAACTGCTTTGCACTTTGGTCCATGGTTTGCTTTGAGTTCCATTTAAGGTTAAACTGTTTTCATACTCCACTGTGCTAGTTCATGTTGTAACTGGACTTGGTTAGTTTTGCTTTCATCTGAGTTGTATTGTGATCTGGTTCATCATTGTTTGATGTGGTCAGCACTTGATATTGATCTCCATGATCTTAGAGTAGTCTGGTTATGTGTGTGCATTGCTTTGAGTCTGTGCATATGAACTTGTGTTTTTGGGATCTGGTTTGAAATCTAGTCTGGTTCCTTGCAATGCTTTGAGTCACGTTTGTGCCTTTGATTTGTGCACTTCTCTTGAGTTTGAATGGTTGAGTTGTTTTCATTTCTTTTTGCTTCATGACTTCACTGTCGAGTCTGTTCCCATGTGTACACATTGATTTTTTGGTTGAGGCTTATTTTATGTTGGTTTTGGATTCTTGTTACATGAGAACTGATACTTGACAATTTTTTGTGATGTTTTTGTATTACACCTGAGTTGAATCCAGCCTCGGCTCGGGTTTGACCTTGTGCTCACCTGTCCCTATAGTTTTATCAAGCGTATATCGGTGTGCACGGCCTTGTGACATGTATAGTGATACACTGTGCATGTTACAAGCTATTCGTGTAAGATGAATTCAAATAAATGATGACGAACAACCCAAATAACTGAGGCAAATAAAATTTTCAAACACACTTTTGTTGTATACTGCAAAATATTTCCTTTTCAATTTTACCGTGTCAGTGTTTATTTTGCAGATAATTCAGATGCTGGATACAAACTGGAATAAAGTTGAAGATAAATACGAGTGTTTGAGTGACATGTAATGAGGTCAACATTGTAAATTGAAATTTGTGATGTAATCGAAATTGTAATGTAATTGAAAATTGTGTATATATAGTGAGAGCTCAAATTTGTACTATTAAAAATTGTAATAAAATATTTGTTTGAATTTAAATTCTGTGTTATTTATTTTATTTAATATATATTTATTTAATTGTGTGAAAAAGAAAATAGTACAATAACAAATACATTTAAATGAATATATATATATATATATATGTTTATTATCATCAAACAAAAATCATATACTAGCATATTCAACAATCTCCCCCTTTGGATGATAACAAACATATATTTAAGTTTTTGAATTTATTAAATGTATTTTTTCATTGATGAACTCTATTTGCTCTCCATATTTGAATGCTCCCCTACATCAAAGCTCCCCCTTCGTATATGCATGAAAAATATGCAAATAAAAAACAATTGCAATGAGCCTATATGAGAATATGTTATGCAAATAGATGAGAATATGCAAAATAAAACATTTGAATTTATTTGCCGAAATCTTAACTTCTCTCTCCCCCTTTTGTTATCAGCAAAAGAGTAACAGTGTTAGAAAAATAAAGATCAAGTGATAGACATTAATACAACATTAATATCTAATCGAGTATAAATATTAAATTTCAATAATAAAAAATCAAACAAAAATCATAAATACTCTGTTAGGCGCATATTCTACTTTAGAGTGATAAGGGTGATGTCGGCATATAAAACCATATAGTTGTGTCTATTTATGGTATTTTTATATCAGGAAATTGAATATCTACTAACCATGCATAACCTTTAGGACTTTTAAATGAGATTAGTAGTATTCCCAATTTTTTAAAAAAATGAATTTCAAGCATCTTCTAACCACGCATAACCGTGAGGACTTTTAAATGGGATTAGAATCAACTTGTCTATTTAATTCAATTTTTATATGTGTTCCATACATGTATAACCGTGAGGACTTTTAAATGAGCATGAAAGCACATAAACAAATATTCCAAGTAATTCACCCATGCATAACCATGAGGACTTTTAAATGAGAGTGAATACTTTGGATTTTTTTAAATAAAAAAAATAAAAATATAAACGAATAATTTCCCGTTTAAAATACCACATTTTGACATACCATATTGGATTTTAATGAGTGATGGTCGTTAGAAATATGATAGAAATAGAGATGGTTATGGAATTTTTACCATCAAAAGTTATTATAACTCTTGTTTAAATTTTTAAAGAGATTTACTAAATATACTGTCTCAAGTCATAAAATATGATTAATATCAACACTCGTCACTTTTTCAATCACTATTTATCTTTTCGATAATCGGTAGGAAGTCAGATTATTTAATGTAGTCATTTAAGATCAAATCCAAAAATAATTGAAAAATCAGATTTTCTAAAATGCCTAATCTGAAATGAAGTCAACAAAAACTATTTTCTGGAAAGGGTTTTATAAAAAAATGTCTACTAATTGAAAATCAGTTGAAATGAAAATATGTAGATATTTTCTTTGAAAATGATGCAACTAATGAATGTCTCAACATAAAACACGTTCCACTAGTACTTTTTCTATCAGCTAGACTACTAGTATAATCTGCATCTGATTACTGCTTTATCTCAAAGTTATCACATGGATATCAAAAACCAAACCGTGATATGTGCAACAAATACCTTATAATCATTTTACAGCTTTTAAATGAAATTCTTTTGGATTTGAATTGAAACAGTGTATACAAGCAAACACAAAATATAATGTTAGGTCAAATATATCCACGTGTATCTAGAATAATCATCAACCAATAAAACAACATCATTAGTCCAAACAAATCTATATACTAGTTCAAAGACTCTAGAGGTAATTATAGCGCTCTTGACATAAAAAGATAATTAGCCAACAATTTTTCATAATTCAGAATCAAAATCAACATTCATTTCCTTATCACATAACTGGCTGATTTAAATCAGATTATGGTGCATATTTTCACATTTAATATATCGTTCAAGATAAATGTACCATTACCTATTTTACCTTTGAGATAATTTTTCATTGTTACCTATTGTGACTCTGCCACCTTTGTACTAGGCTAAGGAACTTTGATTTGTCGCCCGTCGTGTGCTTGGAACAGCCAGAATCCAGGTAACACTGTTGTTGTTCCTTAGCCTGCCACCACACCTACACGAGGAAAGATTTTTGTGACCTATTTGTTTTTATAGGTCCATGATTGTTAGTGGAAAAAGATTTTGAAAAATATGTTTGTATAGACCCAAGATAATCTATATTTGTTCCTTTCGGCACCTGGATTTGTTTGATTTTAAGGAATTTTACATTCGTGCCTTTGGGAACCCAAATTGGAATGGTTTTCATGTGTTTGGGTCTATACTAGCAATTGTTGTGATTATGTCCAATTTTTCTACAAATTATGCAGTCGGATTTGACACGATTAATTTTACTTCTAACTCTTTCAGATTGAGTGCACCCAAGTCCTTGTCTAACAGTATTAACAGTTTGTTTCCCTAATAACATATTTTACGATCTTTCTCCTTTGGAAAATTTTCCTAAAGATTTAGACAATTGTTGGACTTGTGTTTTGAGAGATTCATTTTCATTCAATAATTGAGTGCACTTTTTAATAGAATTTTCTCTCCTAGTATTTTCACTTTCTTTCACAATCAGAATTTCATTTTCAAGTGATTTGATTCCAATTTCTAATTTTTTTATTTCTTCTTCAAATGATGGACACTTGTCACACTTAGGGCTTTTGTTTCGATAGTTTTTAACCAATTGGTCAAGCTGTTTATTTAGTTCTATCAAACTATCTCTTTGTGATTCAATTTTAGCGTACTTCTCCCTAAGTCATTCAAAGCAGCCATTTACTTCGTGAAAATATATAAGTAATTCTGAATGAGTGAGTTTTGATACCTCGCTTGGCTCATCATCATCGCTGTCAGTTGTATCACCTCAAAGACATACTTTTTCACTCTCACTGCTAGTGCTTTTATTATCATCATCACTTTTATTCCAAGTGGCTGCAAAACTTCTCCTTTTTGATTTCTTTCCTTTTTTGAGTCAATTTTGAGGACAATTGGGCTTGATGTGACCGGGTTTATTGCACTTGTGATCTCCTGCTCTTCTGATTTGTCTATTACTTTGACTATTCTTTTTTTCAATTGTTGATTTAGAGCTGGATTTCCATATTTGTGGTTCCACCTTTTGAATCTCTTTATTAACAGCGCTAGTTCTGCTGCACCATCATCATCTTCACTTTCAGTCGTTCCTTTGAGAGCTATTGATTTCTTTCGAGTATCACCTCCTTTACGTTCTTCCTTGAATTTCATTTCTAGCTCATAAGTGGTGAAATTTCCGATGAGTTCTTCAACTTTGATTTGTTTCAGATCTTTTAATTCTTGAATGGCAGTAACTTTCGCTTCAAAATTTCATGGAATAATTCTGAGGATTTTTCGAACTATTTCCAGCTCTGTGTATGGCTTTGCAAGTAATTTTGATTTGTATACTAGATTAGACAATCGTCCATACATTTCTTTGACACTTTCATCCTTTGCCATTGTGAAGTTTTCTTTTTCGCTACTAAGCATGGCAAGACGAGGTTCTTTGACTTGGGAAGTTCCTTCGTGAGTCACTTCAAGTGTATGCCAAATTTCCTACGCAGTTAGACAATGTGAGACAAGATTAAATTCAATTTGATCTAATGAACAGATAATAGAATTCATAGCTTTAGCATTAGCATTCTGTAGTTTATTTTCAAGATCTGTCCATTGATCCATCAGTTTTTCAATTTCTTGATTATCTACCACTATAGTTGGTGACCTATATCTCGCCTTAACAATATTCCAAGCATTAATGGTTTTCAGAAAAAATTTCATTCTATTTTTCCAGTAAGCATATTCACCATTGAACATAGGTGGTCTAACTATGGACTAACCCTCAGCAAAAGCATTATAAAAAAAGCCATTTTAAAAAATCAATTTTTTTGAAAAATTAAATTTTTAAAACAAAAAATGGTTTTTGTTCCTCGCTCTGATACCACTTGCAGGATCGATTTCACCCTAGAGGGGGGCTGAATAGGGTGATACTAATAATAATAAAAATTAATGCAGAAATATATATAATAATTGTAGCATAAATAATAGCAGAATAATAAAAGCAGAAATAGAACAACACAGATTTACCCAACTTCGGCAAAACCCTACCTACGTGATGCCCCCAAGGTTTCTACTAGAAATTAAGTAATCAGACGCTTATACACGTAAACTTGCGACACCCGCTAACGACTAACCTAACTCTACGCTCAAAACCCTGCCATAACTCAGCCACCGAGTTGTGAATTCTCAAACTACATCACCGTAGTTCGTCCCTAGTCACACGACTAGAATTTTACAAAAGGTTAAAAGAAAAATACAAATAAAAACAATAAAAAAAACCCTTTATATATATTTAAGCCCAAATATATTAGACCGACCCACTATCATTTGAGAAATAAGAATTTCTCCCTTATGTAAACTTCGGCCATGTTCTTGTTTTCCTTTTTCAAAATTAGGGCTTTTCTTTGTTGAAGCTGCCACTTGTTCTTTTGCTTCGATTGAAGTATGTGTTTGGTTTGGATTGCTTTGTCAATCGATTGTTGCTTCATTTGCCTTCGGCTGCTCCAATTGTCGAGATCGAATGGTTTATACTGGTATGTGGATTGCCTTTTTCAAATTTTGATTATTCTGGACTTGATTCGAGTTTTGTGATTTATTGCTTTCGGTAAACTCGGATGCTTTTTATGCCGATGATGTTACTGGATTATATAGGGATGAAATCCCTAAATTATCGTTCGTATTTTTTTGTTTGAATTCTCCACGTTGCTATGCTCGGCCATTGATTTTTCTTAAATGCTTGTGAAGTATTCCGACTATTTCAATTCGTATGTTGCTTGAATTTCTTTGAGTCGGTTCCATTCATTTCACCTATGACTTCGGCTATTTGAAATTGTGATAATCTGGTTTTATGACTTTTGACTTAGTGAAGATTGACTTGTTCAATTCATTGACTTGTTGCTACTACCTTAGCCACCACGGCTTTAATTCTGGCATGACATGATCATTGACTTTGTTTGAAATTCTCTGAGTCGATTTTGTTCTTTTGTCTTGACTTCGGCTCTTTGAATACTTGCATTTGAACTTGTGTGTTCTTCATTTTAATTGCACTGACTTGACTTGTTCACTTTGAAATCTGCGACTCTCTGATGTATTCATATATTCGAAAGTTCTGTATATATATTTCGAATATATTTCCCTGGTAAAACCTCTGTTCCATTCTTGCTAGCTTTGACCTTCACTTGATTACTGTCACTATTTGTATTATCCTTGTTCTGCTTCGAGTTAAACTAGTCTCCACTTTGGTTGCACCTCATACCTGAACTGATGTTGATGCTTCATATTTTGTATTTACTTGTATGTTACCACTGCTTTTTCTGTGATGATTGTTTTGTTGTGTATGAACTTGTTGTATTACCATATATGTACATACATACATACATATGTATGTGTGTATATATGTGTTGTTGATCATGCTGCACTGACCCATTCAGTTGAATATGTACATTTGACTGGGCTGGTTTTAGTTAATACTTCATGTGTACTGCCCGTTGTACATGTTGATTGTTTGTGATCTTGTTGTACACACTAGTCTCTGGAGTGCTTTGTTCACTGCTTCTGGTAATTGAAGTGCATTAGAGTATAGTCTTGGTTATGATATTGTTGCATTGGTTGAGTCTTGTTGCTCTTTGGTGTTGAGGCCTTGCTTTGTTGCATTGTGTCTTCATGTTGCATTGTTGAAACTGGGCTTGTTGTTGTGTGCTCTGACTAGTCTGGGTTCATTCATGTTGAACTGCTTTGCACTTTGGTCCACAGTTTGCTTTGAGTTCCACTTGAGGTTAAACTGTTTGCATACTCCACTGTGCTAGTTCATGTTGTAACGGGACTTGGTTAGTTTTTCTTTCATCTGAGTTGTATTGTTGTCTGGTTCATCACTGTTTGATGTGGTCTGCACTTGGTATTGATCTCCATGATCTTAGAGTGGTCTGGTCATGTGTGTGCATAGCTTCGAGTCTGTGCATATGAACTTGTGTTTTTGGGATCTAGTTTGAAATCTAGTCTGGTTCCTTGCAATGCTTTGAGTCATGTTTGTGCCTTTGATTTGTGCACTTGTCTTGACTTTGAATGGTTGAGTTGTTTTCATTTCCTATTGCTTCATGACTTCACTGTCGAGTCTGTTCTCATGTATACACATTGAATTTTTGGTAGAAGCTTGTTTTATGTTGGTTTTGGATTCTTGTTACATGAGAACTGATACTTGACAATTTTTTGTGATGTTTTTGTATTACACCTGAGTTGAATCCAGCCTTGGCTCGGGTTTGACTTTGTGCTCACATATCCCTGCAGTTTTATCAAGTGTATATCGGTGTGCACGGCCTTGTGACATGTACAGTGATATGCTGTGCATGTTATAAGTTGTTCGTGTAAGATGAATTCAAAATAAATGATGACGAATAACCCAAATAACCGAGGCAAATAAAATTTTCAAACACACACTTTTATTGTATACTGCAAAATATTTCTTTTTCAATTTTACTGTGTCAGTGTTTATTTTGTAGATAATTCAGATGCTGGATACATACTGGAATAAAGTTGAAGATAAATACGAGTGTTTGAGTGACATGTAGTGAGGTCAACATTGTAAATTGAAATTTATGATGTAATCAAAATTGTAATGTAATTGAAAATTGTGTATATATAGTGAGAGCTCAAATTTGTACTATTCAAAATTGTAATAAAATAGTTGTTTGAATAAAATATTTGTTTGAATTTAAATTCTATGTTATTTATTTTATTCAATAAATATTTAATGTAACGACCCGCAAACCCGTACCCCTAGAATCGACACTATTCTCCAACATATCGACTCAAAATGAACGGAAATACGTACGAACCATTAGGGTTAAAGAAGAAGAGGTAGAAGAAGAAAATAGAAAAAAAACAACAACATCAGAATCTCACATCACAGCGGAATAAAAAATAATATATAATAACTGATCTTTACACAAAAGAAACTATATCTGTTTATACATCTCATTTCACCACTTTCAGTTTTAATCTTCATTCAATTATTCACTTAGTCCATTTTAAATTTTACTTCACATTAACAATTCATTATTGAATTTATTAAAAATAAGGCCATTCAATTTATACTTGAATTGATTTGTTTACAACTCTCACCACTATTTCAATCCAACTCTATTTTATTCGACAACATTTCCAATTATATTCAATTCACCAACTCCAGAGTTTCTAACAATCACTTAAATATTTCAAAAATCAAAGCGGTTTTACCAAACCAAAACTTCAATATTTCAAAATCACCTTTGGAATCAATTATATCCAAAATCCTTTGCATCTCTAAAATCAAACCCAACTTTTGCAAATAATTCCAATTTAAAAATCTCCAGGCAGCAATTTCTCTCTTGGAAAATCGAAAATTAACATCGATGATGCTGCAGTCATCACCGAAGTTATTTTCCAGCGACCGAAAGAGTTCAATGCTTTTATCTCTTTAAAACAATTTTCAAATATTTTTAATTTCAAATCTCTCCAGATTTCAAGTCCAATCCAAGAATATTTCTCAAATAATACCGCTATTATTTTTCCAAAACCTTTGGAAACATTTTCAAACTCAAAGGAATTTAAAATTTTCCCAAAATTTCAAATTCCAAATCCAACCACTTCATATTCAAACATTACTCTGGAATTTTCATCTCAATTTATTTTCAAATATTCCTCTGGAATTCTATTTCAAATTATAAATCACATTTACAATTTACATTTACAAATCCCATCTGTATATGAATTTATTTCTTAGCTTTTAGTTATGATTTCAATTTCTTATTCAGATTTTACACAACAATGATAATAATTTAATATTATCATTCCTAACAATCAAGCAATCATATATATAACAAATTTAATTGTGTGAAAAATAAAATAGTACAATAACAAATACATTTAAATGAATATATATATGTATGTTTATTATCATCAAACAAAAATCATATACTAGCATATTCAACAGTCCGAACCAAATCTCCCCTACCGAACCGACATTTGTGCCCGATCCCCCAAACAACACCATCACCAAACCAACCCCCATGCCCGACCATCGACCACGCTTCACCACTCAGCCATCAACCACATTCCTTTGCTCGGCAACCGACCATGTTTCACCATTTGGCCACCGACCATGTTTCACCATTTTACCACCGACCATGTTTCTCTGCTCGGCCACCAACCACGTTTCACCACTCGATCAGTGACCCACCACCAACTGACCCATAACTCTGTAGCTCTTTAGCCCATCGAATCACGCCAATTCCATCACCACACTTAATGCTTCGACCCACATGAATGGTCTATGAACCAATATGACCCCAAATACTCTAAGTCAATCCAACGAAGTCCGACTCTATGGTTCCTACCTCTAGTTTGCTCCGATGAGCATTTTCAAACGTACAAGCCTATAAACAAATGCTATACATGCACCAAACGACATTAAAACATGTATATCACACAATCAATCATGGAAATCATCATATAAGGTGTATATCATATAGCCTAACATCTATCAAGGAAATCTCATATCTATACAACATGTCTAGAACACCAAAAATCCATTTATTCACGTTTTTACTACATGTTAGGTTTTATAATAGCATTAAAACTTGACTTTAAAAATGGATTCAAAACATGTTAAAACCTGTAAACACATATATAGTATGGTGGAAAATGATAAATACCTCACCAAAATCCCCAAAATTCTACTTTTGCAAGCAAATCGAGGTAGATCCGAAAATGAACAATAAATGCGTAATTTTTCTTCCTAAAAAATGTAGATTTGAAGGCCTCTAATGAATCTCCTTGCCAATCTATCACTAATCTATGCTTTAAACTTGATTTGAAGGAGAAAAGAGAAGGTTTTGGATGGATAATGAGTTAATGAAGACCTAGATCTATGAAAGATGGTGTTAAAGTGATTTGGGGATGATAGTTCAGCCATATAAGGTCTTAAACCCGAAATGGATTTGTAGGTTTGCCCTCAAACTCACTAATTACTCATTAAGCTGCTTAAAAAATATAAATCTTCAAACAACCATATATCCTAATCATAAAGCCCAAATCTTTATTATGACCACTCTACGGAAATAGAAACCATCATATCTTTCCAATGAAAGTGGTCTCGGATGAAAATTCGGCTCATATCAAAAGTTATAGTCGATACAAGTTTTCAAGGGTAAAATCGTCCGGAAAAATCCTAAAGATAGGAAATGTCACTAATAAGCATTTTCTAAAGTTATAGAGTCAAACGACCTCATACGAATTTAAAAATAATATTTTACGATCATTCGATATGTAAAATATGGATCGTTACACATTCCCCACCTTCAAGAAATTCACCCCTGAAATCCCCAACACAAACAAGGTGAAATCAATCGTAGCTATTCTGCATGCCTAACATCCACAAGTAACCCTATCAAACATCGAACATGCACATAGAAGCAGGTAATGACATTTATGCCTTACCCTAGCATGTAGGACACTAAACTACCATATATGATATCGAAAGTGAAAGTAAACGCGATAAACAAAAGTCTCACCAAGTAAAGAGCTCTGGATAAGTGGTCAACATGCTCTCCACTGTCACCCATGTACAATCACCTTCGCTCTAACTCCACTGAACCTTCACGGTTCTATCGTCTTCCTCCTAAACTACTTCGTATCATGTCCTACGATACAAAAAGGCGTACGAGGTCTCGATACTTCTGGTTTAATCCCGATATCATCAAACTGATCCGGTTGAATTATCATGCCTGAGTCATGCACAAACTTCCGCAAGTGAGAGATGTGGGATGCCTTGTGCACGCCCGTCATCTTTTGAGTTAAGTCGACTCTGTAAGCCAGGTTCCCAATCCTCTCAAGTATCGGAAAAGGCCCAACGCATCCTATGCCAACTTCCCCTTAGTATGGAATCGAACACCATTCTTCAGTGGAGAGATCTTGACATATCGCCGACGGGGAACTCTAAATCACATCTTCTCCTATCAGCGTAGCTCTTCTATCTATCCTGAGCAGCTTTCATCCGTTGTCAAATGATCCTAATGTTTTCCAAAGTCTCTCTAATCGTGTCTAGCCCAAGTATCAGTTTCTCACCCGCTTTCCACCTACATGAAGGAGCGTTGCACGGTCGTCCATATAACGCCTCAAATGGTGCCATACCGATACTAGATTGATAGTTGTTGTTGTATGTGAACTCTATTAAGTTTAGATGGTTGTCCCATGAGCCACCAAAATCTATAATGCAAGCTCGCAAGAGATCCTCCAAAATACAATTTACCCTCTCGGTCTGCTCATATGTTTGTGGGTGATAAGCTGTACTGAGATGCAACTCTATCCCCAACATTTCTTGTAAGCTCTTCCAAAACCCGCTAGTGAAAAAGGGTCTCGGTCTCTCACAATGTTCTTTGCCACACGATGGAATCGCAAAACCCATTTCACATACAAGTCGGCAAACTTCGATGTCGTTTTACTAGACTTGACGGGTATGAATCAGGCACTTTTCGTCAATCTATCGACTATAATCAAATTGCTATCATACCGTCTGCTAGTCCTAGGCAATCCATCGATGAAGTGCATCGAAACTTATTCCCTTTTCCACTTGGGAATCTTGAGTGGTTGCAACAAACCACTCAACTTCTTCTGCTCTACCTTTACCAACTAACAAATCATGCACTTCGAGATGAATGTACCAACATCCCTTCCCAATAAAATGTCTGTCTCATGTCACAGTACATTTTACTACCATCGGCATATATAGTTAATCTCGAATGATGGCACTCGCATATCACCTCATACCTCAACCTATCGACATCAGGAAACAAAAATCTCCCATCCTTATCAAGCCAACCATTACGGTCGAGCCAATATTGCATCATCTCCTCAGACTCTACTCCTCCCTCTGCTAGTCTAGCACCTCGCTTTTGACTAGCATCGATTCACTCGATCAAGGTAGGTCTGGCCGTCAAACTAGCCAACACTTCCGGCTCTAGCCCACACCGAGATATAAAATCATAGCCAACGATAAACTCCAACTGCTTCCACTCTAGGAACATCGCTCCCAAGCAAGCATGTCTCCCACTTAAAGCATCAGCGAGTGCTTTTCCCTTACCAAGCATGTAGGAAATGCCAAAGTTGTAGGAGGCTAGGAACTCTAACCTTTGCTACCGTCGAAGGTTAAAATCCTTCTAGGAGAATATATAATTCAACGACTTATGGTCTGTATATAACTCAAACCTCTCCCCAAGCAAGTAATGGCTCCATATCTTCAAAGCAAATACTATCGCTGCCAACTCCAAATTGTGAGTTGGATAGTTTCTCTTGTGCAGTTTCAGCTATCGATTAGCATAGCGACAACCTTTCCCCTCTACATCAAAATCGCACCAAGTCTAGTACCATAGGCGTCTGTATATGGTGTCAACTCCTCATTCCCACTCAGAGTGGCTAATACCAGTGTGCTCATCAACCTCTCCTTCAGACTCACGAACACAAGCCCGCACCTCACATCCCAAATAAAAGTCCGATTCTTTTTCGTCAAGTTGATTAATGGCGCTGCTACCTTATAGAAGTCCTAGATAAAACATCTATAGTATCCCACTAGTCCAAGGAAGCTTCTCACATATGTAGTAGTCTTGGGTCGATCCCAGTCCTGTACTGCTTCCACCTTCGCAGTATCTACAGCAATACCCTGCCCAAAAACAACGTTAACCAAGAATCGCATTTCTCTCCTCAGAAGTGACACTTTAAAAACTTCACCTTCAATCGGTGCTTCCTCAACACCTCGACCGCAATTCTCAAATGCTCCTTGTGTTCCTTCTTTGTCCTAGAATAAACAAGGATATTTTCCACGAACACAAGTATAAACTTCTTTAGCTGATCCCTGAAAACACGGCTTATGAGATCAAAAGAGTATGCCGACGCATTGGTTAGCCCGAACAGCATAACCAACCACTCTTAGAATCCTAATGGCATACAGAACCTTATCCAGGTTTTTAACCCAGCGGAAACCAATAGAAAACAGAACAACCTTATAGGGACAGGATGGTTCAAGACTTAACTAGAAAAGCCAAGACAAGAGATCAACAAGGGCCGAGCTATACAACTAATACAACGACTGGGATCAACAAAGCCGAGAGATCAACATTCCTTTAATCCAATCAGTAGATGAACGTAAATAGCTAGTGAATTTCCATCATAACGTAAGAGGAACGATAAAAGGCTATGGAAACATCTCCAATTCCAGACTCCAGAACAATCCTAAGTGCTTAGCTCATCAGCGACCCATGCCTCTGCTTAAATCATCAAACAAACTAGCAATGGAACACTAAGAAAAGAGGAAAGATATTGGCTCGCAAACGAGCCAAGTCTATGGGTCGCTGGTGACCCATAGACCATGGGTCGCTAGGGACCCGTGGTATTGACTCGTTTTGCGAGCCCAAACTTCCCTAGGTCATCTACTACTTACCTACGAGCTGATGAAGGCATGGCCTGGCCCAGAAGCTCCACGATCTCTATAAACACCATCCTACCTGCAACATAAATGAGATCTTCTCTAGACTGGTTGAAGAAGCTTTGCTAGAATTCTTCACTCTCTACCTCCCTCACAATAATCTCCAAGGGAATACACTGTGATTCTCCCGTGGATTCCAACTTTGGAGATTCAATCTAGCTAAAAGATAACCAAAGCCTTGTAATCAAACTTCTCTTGTAACAGCAATCGGTCTTTAATAAAACTATAAAGTGGACGTAGGCTTCATTAACAGCCGACCCACTATAAAAATTCTCTGTCTACTTTCTTTACTGTTCTTTCTTGATATTTGTGATCTATGATATTGCTCTATCAGGACAGGGCTGGTGCTTTCAAATCCAAACCAGGGTGTTGGTCCATTTTTTGGGTCAACATTTTGGTGCTTTCATTGAGAACCTAAGTCAAGATCCAGATCAAGCTATCTACTTTGGATCCCATAGGTCTAGAAGTTAGATCCCCAATCTTTGCTTGAAGAACTCGCTGTTTTATGACCAATGGCTCCTGGAAGAAGAAGAACTGCCTCTGGAAGATCCATAGGGGCAGTAATAGCCGGAGAAGGAGCTAGTATCCAACAAGTTGAAGTAAATGGTGTTAACTTAGGAAACCAGGCTCCAGCATCCTCCAGTTAGCATGAAGTCGTCACCAGGGACGAGCTGAATAAGATGGCTGAGGAGATCAATCAGAAAATGGAAAATAGTCAAAAGGCTCTGATGGAGAAGCTCAACGCTCTGTTGACCCTACATTCAAATCCCGCTCCAAGTGTTGTGCCTGAACCAGTGACTACTGTAGAACAAGAGAATTCCTCCATTTCTGGCCTACATAGAAGGAACAGAAAGCAGCCACAAAGAAGGGTAACAACAGGATGCAGCATGGAGGAGAATGAGAATACTCCACCTGGCACAAGGCAACCGATCTTGAATTTGAATCAAGGGGCCAAAACCCCACAAGAAGATATAGCTATCAATCTTTTCGATTTGGAAGATGGAGAGCAAGGTAATCAGATGGAAGAGAACGTCAATGCATTTGATGATGCTAGAAACGTCCATACTACCCCAGTTAGGCCAACTACAAGCCAACGGGGTCCTGCGGGAGTGGCTCTCCCGGAGATAGGAGAGTCTAGGCTTCAGCCCACGCGCCAAGACCGTTTGCAGAACCAACCACTCGGCGCAGTGACTGATTGCCACCCACAGGGCTACCAAACATCAGAGGTATACTAGCAGACATGGTCTGACGGCTGATGGATGAGAGTATGGACCAAAAGGACGATGAATGGGGATCTACCCCAAATCGGACCCCCTTTACCGATGAGATCTTGAATGTAAGATACCCAGACAAATTCACTATGCCAACTATCCCCTCCTACAATGGAACAAAGGACCCAAAACCCCATTTGTACAAGTATAGCTGGTACATGGACAGAGCCAATGCTCCAGAGGCCATCCGCTGCCGATGTTTCCCTTTTTTTTCTAGAAGTAGTCGCGTCTATATGGTTTACCAGACTCCCTCTAAGATCTATTTCTTCTTTTGACCAGCTTGCAACAAAATTCCTTGACTAGTTCAGGCTTCATACCGCATAACCAAAGGACGTCATGTCCCTATCCGGATTGGTCTAAGGGCACAACGAGTCATTGAAATCATTCATGAGCAGGTTTAACACCGTGGTAACGGAGGTAAGCAACCCCAATGAGGATATGGTTTTTATGGCATTAGTCCATGCCATTCACCCAAAAATGGAGTTCGGGAAATGGATTAAGATGAAGCAACCTACCAATAGGAAAGACTTCAATCGTAAATCAAGCCAGTACTTGAGATTGGAGGAAGCGCAGGAGCTGAAAGAAAGGCTACCGGTACACAACAGATGAACGCTGGACAAAATGACATGGTGGAAAATCAAAGCACGCGCAGTCCTGGAAGTACTCAAAGAGTTATGGAAAAGGGCAGGAATCAAAAGAGAAGAAACCATAACTCTGATAAAAGAAATAATGGCGGCAGCAACAAAAGATTTAGAGGGTTTAGACAGGAAGTCTATACCCCCTTGAATGACACTTCGGAGAATATTTATCTCAGGACACAAGAAACTAAAGAGTATAAGAAACCTCTTAGAGAGGAGGCAATGGAACAACAAAAGCGCTTAGGGAAATTCTGCCGCTTCCACGAGACGCACGGGCACAATACAGATGAATACTGCCACCTTAAGGACCTTATTGAAGGGTTAATCCGAGACAACAAACTTCAACAATATGTGAAGAAGCCACAAAAACCCAATCAACCTATGGTCCTTTAACCTCCTATAGAGCAAAGAAATCAAGCTGGAACTAAAGAAGAAGGGTCAAAGCGAACTGACCAGAGGCTTATTATCGGGACAATATCTGGGGAACCACATCCCGTGTAAAGAAGTTATGGAGAGATGGAGTGATATGCGGTATGAAGCTCCAACTCTTGACTCAATGGTGGTGACAGTAGGAATCGGTCCCGCCATAGTCCGATGAGTGCTAGTTGATAGTGGCAGTTCAGTTAACATACTTTTCAAACGTACTTTTAACCAAATGAAGATTGGCATGAAAAGCATATCCGCATGCCAGACTAAGATTCAGGGGTTTAACGGAGAACCCAAACAACCAATGGGAACAGTAAACCTACCTGTGGACCTTGGAGAGGGTGAGTGATGAGTCACCCTCATTCAGACTTTTGTGATCGTGGATGAAATGTCAACATACAATGCATTCTTGGGATGGCCCGCATTAGCTGACTTCAAAATAGCATTGTCCCAATGGTGCCTTACAATGAAGTTCCCTACCGAGCACGGAGTCGGAATTGTGAAAGGAGACCAAAGCGTTGCTCAGGAATGCTACATCGTAGAGTTGCGCGAGTCAAGAAGAAAGGAAAAAGGAAAGGATGTGGGGAAAGCCCTCCACATCCGTGAACCCTCCAAATAGCAACTACAGAGCCGCCCCTGGCTTGGGGACCATAGTCGATTCGATAAGGCTTTGGATCCTAGGAAGAAGAGCTCAGGGAAGGATTGGGCTGCACCAGCAGAATTGACGGTGTCTGTCCCAGTCTGTATGGATGACCTAACACGGGTCCTGAAAATTAGGTTGCACCTTGGAAACAAGATGCGGTCAGAATTAACCAAATTCCTCTATGCCAACTTGAACGTATTTGCTTGGACACACTCAAATATATGCGGGGTATCACCCGAGATTGCCTGTCATGCCCTTAATATTGACCCCAAATTCATCCCAGTTAAGCAAAAAGGCGCAGCTTGGGCCCTGAATGGTCCAAGGCATTGAGAGAAGAAGTAGATAAACTGATGGCTAACAGCTTCATTCGAGATGCAACCTACCCTGAATGGGTATCGAACCCGGTCCTAATTAAGAAGTCTAATGGAAAATGGCAAACTTGCATTGATTTCTTAGACCTCAATAAGGCATGTTCGGAGGATAGCTTCCCACTTCCTAAAATTGATCAACTCGTGGATGGAATAGCGGGACATGAGCTGTTGTCATTTATGGATGCATACTCAGGCTATAACCATATTCTGATGCACAAACCAGACCAAGAGAAAACCAGCTTCATCATCTATTTGGGACTGTACTGCTACAAAGTAATGCCATTCGATTTAAAGAATGCAGGGGCAACATACCAAAGGCTAGTGAATACTAGTTCAAATGCTAGATTGGAAAGACTATGGAAGTTTACGCAGGTGATATGTTAGTCAAATCCCTAGTAGCCGCTAACCAACTAGACAATCTCGCTGAAATGTTCGAAATACTCCGCAAATATGGAATGAAGCTCAACCGGCTTAAATGTCACTTCAGAGTAGCCTTTGGGAAATTCCTGGGATTCATAGTAAGTTCCTGGGGGCATTGAAGCAAATCTGAAGCAAATAACAGCGTTATGGGAAGTCCAAGCCCCTAAAAATAAAAGAGAACTACAAAGCTTGAATGGAAAAGTCATAGCACTGAGTCAATTCATCTCTAAAGCTGCAGACAAGTGCATACCATCCTTCGATGCACTGAAGAAAGGAAGGAAAAACTTCGAATGGAGTGAAGCTTGCAAGAAATCTTTCGAGGAATTTCTACGACGCATGGAAGCTCCCCCATCTTATCAAAGCCGGTAGATGGAGAAGACCTATTCATCTATTTAGTGGTCTCCCCGCATGCACTGAGCGCGGCTCTCATGCAGGAAGAAGCGAGAATCCAGCGACCCAGGTACTACATTAGCAAATGATTCACTGAAGCTGAGAAGAATTACCCAAAATTGGAAAAGCTAGCGTATTGTCTTTTGATTGCATCCCGGAAGTTACAACCATACTTCCAGGCTCATCCGATTAAAGTATTGACTGACCAACCCCTGAAGTAAGTTTTATACTGGCCAGAAACTTCCGGACGACTACTCAAGTGGAGTATAGAGTTGAGCCAATACGGTATCACATACCATCCAAGGAAACCAATCAATGGGCAAGCATTGGCCGACTTCATCGCTGAATTTACCATAAGAGACGAGGAGGTGGAAGTTCAATCGGAAATGGACACGCACTGGAAGCTCTTTGTTGATGGCGCATCAAACAACTTCTATGCGGGAGCGGGAGTAGTACTCGAAATCCCCAAGGGGCGAGCCATTAACTACGCTTTGCACCTAGAATTGCCAGCAACAAATAACGAAGCAGAATACGAAGCACTGATTACAGGCCTAAAGGTTGTGAATGAGCTCATAATAAAATCTATCCACATATTCAGCGACTCCCAGCTGGTTGTGTGTCAAATAAAAGAAGAGTACCAAGCGTGTAGTGAAAATCTGGCCCCGTATCAGTCCAAAGTGCAAGAGCTGCTAAGCGACATCGAGCACTACACTATAACCCACATACCACGAGAGCAAAACACCAAGGCAGATTATTTGGGTAAACTAGCAAGCTCCGACGAAGCTCAGTCATTGGGGTTGGTCCTAGTGGAAACTCTAACCAACTTAAGCATAGACGAAATGGATGTAGAATGAATTTTCGAGACCGCCGTCGAACCAAACACATGGATGACACCGATAAAAGACTTTCTACTTGCGGGAACCCTCCCAACTGACCGAAATCAACGGAAGAAGCTCCTCGAAAGGCGCCGCGGTTCATGATACAGGATGGAATACTCTATCGAAGGGGACTCTCGACCCCTCTTCTTAGGTGTGTGACCGATGATAAAGCATGAGGAATCCTGAAGGAAGTACATGAAGGCGAGTGCAGAGACCACAATGGAGGGCAGACACTAGCAAAGAAAGTCCTTCGATATGGATACTTCTGGTCAACAATAAATCGCGATGTCGTAGATCACGCCAGAAGATGCAATCGGTCAAAGATTCAGCAAAATTAAAAGAACTCCTTCAATGGAACTGACACAAATGGTCGGCCGATGGCCGTTTACGATATGGGGAATCGATCTGATTAGTGTCCTTTCAATAGCTAAAGGAGGAGCCAAATATGCTAAAGTTTCCATAGACTATTTCACAAAATGGGCCGAAGCGGAACCGCTGGCCTCCATAACCACAAAGAAAGCTATTAACTTTGTTACTAAAAACATCATTTGCAGGTTTGGTGTGCTACAAAAGATCATCACCGACAATGGAACCTAATTTGAAAGTGCCGAGTTCAAAGACTTCTGCAGGCGCTTCCGAATCGAAAAAAGCTTTTTCGCAGTGCCTCATCCGCAAGCAAACAGACAAGTAGAAGTAGTAAACAAGATCATCAAGTCCACTATCAAAAAGCAACTAGCGAAAGCAAAAGGAAACTAGGTTGATGAACTTCCACTTGCGCTATGGGCTTACAGAACTACACACAAAGCTGCAACTAGTCACACTCCGTTCGCCTTAGTATATGGGTCAGAAGCAATGATTCCTGTTGAATTAGAAGTCCCCTCGCACCGAAGGTAGAATTTTAATAAAGCACAAAACAAGCAACTCCTACTCGAATCGCTAGACATAGTTGATGAAAAAAGAGAAGATGCAGAGTTGAGAACTACTGCCCACCAGAAAAGGGTCGCATGATACTTTAACTCCAAAGTTCATAGTTAAACCTTCGAAGTTAGAGATCTTGTGCACAAGCAAGTTTACCATGTTCCGTGGGCCTTCGGACCGAATCTGGAAGGACCATATGTCGATAATCAAAAGCTCAGTGATGGGACTTTCAAGCTTACAACGGTCAACAGGGTCGCAGTTCCCAGAGCCTGGAATAGCGAATTGCTCCGTCGTTATTTCATCTAAAAACTATTTTATGTATTTTGTATTTTTCAGCAAATAAGCCATCCCGAAAATGCCGGTGGCATTGTAAATAGGAAAATAATCTTCCATGCTTTCCTTAATAAAGTTTGCTTCTTGAATTAACCAAACTATGTTCATAATGATTACCCGCCGAGTCGTCGAAAGTAAATCAACTCAAACCATTGGATCGGCAGAATTAGATCCTTGCCTCTAAAAAAGAAAAAACTGGTGTTGCCCCGCATCCTCGGGAGGTAAAAAAACTAACCCCTCGCATTGCCCGGAGATAGGCAGTGCCGGGGAGCACCTAAAAAACTAACTTCCACGTGTTGCCCGGAGATAGGCAGCGCTGGGGAGAAACTAATAAATTAAATTACTCGTGTTGCCCGGAGATAGGCCATGCCGAGGAGCACCAAACTGAAACTCCTCGCGTTGTCCGGAGATAAGCAACGCCATGGAGCATAAAAAACAAACCCCTCGCATTTTTGGGAGATAGGCAGCGTCGGGGAGCACCAAAAAAAATAACTTCCTCGCGTTGCCCAGAGATGGGCAGCATCGGGGAGCACCTAAAAAACTAACTTCCTCGCGTTTCCCGGAGATAGGTCGCACCGAGGAGCACCAAACTGAAACTCCTCGCGTTGTCTGGAGATAGGCAATGTCGAGGAGCATCAAAAGCAAACTCCTCTACGTTGCCCAGAGATAGGCAGCGCCGGGAAGCAACTTAAAAACCTAACTCCTCCATATTGCCCGGAGATAGGTAGTGTCGGGGAGCAATGTAAAAAACTAACTCCTCCATGTTGCCCGGAGATAGGCAGCGCCAGGGACCAACTTAAATAACCAGAACTCCTCGCGTTGTCCAAAGATAGGCGACGTCAAGGAACATCTAAAGCTGCATATTTTGTAAGCCGCACACCCAAATTTAAACTCCTTGCGCTACCAGGAGATAGGCGATGCCGAGGAACATCCAAAGCCGTGCATCTTATAAGCCGCACACTCAAACTGAAACTCTTCGCATTGCCCAAAGATAGGCAATGCCGAGGAACATCAAAAATGAACTCCTTGCGTTGCCCAGAGATAGGCGACACCGAGGAACGTCGAAAACAAACTCCTCGCGTTGCCCGGAGATAGGCAACGTCGAGCAACATCAAAAGCCATGCATCTCATAAGACATGCACTCAAATTGAAACTCCTCACATTGCCTAGAGATAGGCAACGTCAAGGAACATTGAAAACGAACTCCTCGCGTTGGCCGGAGATAGGAGACGCCGAGAAACGTCAAAAACAAACTCCTCGCATTGTCCGGAGATAGGCAATGCTGAGGAACATTAAAAGCCGCATATCTCGTAAGCCGCACACACAAACTGAAACTCCTCGCATTGCCCGGAGATAGGCAATGCCGAGGAACATCAAAAACGAACTCCTCACGTTGCCCGGTGATAGGCGACGCCGAGGAAGCTCAAAATAAACTTCCCACGTTGCCCGAAGATAAGCAACGTCGATGAACATCTAAAACCAACTTCTCGTGTTGCCTGGAGATAGACAACGCCGAAAAACATCCAAACTCACACTCCCTACTACACAAGCGGGGTGCTAAATCCCAAAATAATAGCCCCCCGCATGACCCGAAAATGGACAGCACCGAGGAGAGTGAGAAACCCTACGCATATAGTCAGGAATAATTGGTGTTAGAAGGAAGGCACTCAATGATTGACAATACATATCCATGCATAAATTGCATACTTACCTGAATGCTGCCGGAAACTGAGAATACATGTTAAGGTCACAAAACTTCCGAAGAAAGATCAGGTCATGACTTAGCTAGATTTTCAATAGAGGTCATCTAAACCCTAAGCTACTGGATACTTGAAAATTGTTTGAAGTAAACAACTCTGTGAACTAAGGGCATACACCTGTACCGAGACAGAATCACACGAATGCAATAAGTTCACAAGTTCTGTCACTCCGAACAATAATAAGCCCACAAGTTCTATCTCAAAGTTTTATGAACTTGCAAACAAAAACTTCTAAGTGTTAGAATTTTTTTTTAAAATGTTTTGTGAATTCTAAATAAAAATTCTCTAAGTGCAGTTAATCTCTAAGTTATGTCACTTCGAATGAAGGACTTTGGCTATAATCACAGAACTAGAAAAGTATGAAATGAAACAAGCACAAGTACACAGAACATATACAAATAGACAGATAAAAGTACAGTCAAAATATCATTGTATTGCTTATGATTTTCTGTACACAATATCAAAATATGGGGGCCGTACCCACACCACAACGGCCATAAAGAGAAAATACAGACTCTATGGTAAGGACACAAAGTGCATACTCTGCACTTGAACAAAATGACTCAAAAAGAAACAAAACCAAGTCAGTCTTCTTGCAAGTTGTTGGCCAAAATCGAGTCCATCCTCACGCCAGCCGCTTAATGCTTCTTGCCACCACTTCCCTTTCCACCTTTGGTTGGTAGTTTCTGCTTCTTTTCAGGAGAGGTGCAGCTGCCAGTAATGTCAACGTGCACTTCGGTGGCAATCTCCTCCTCATCCGAATGTTTTTCAGAAGAGCTTCCCTTTCCTTTGTGTTTTCTTAACTTTCGGGAGCCCTTCGAAGCTTTGATTGCCTCCAACTTTTCCTTCTTGATGGCAACCAAATCATGCCGAGTCTTCTGTGGCTGTTCTATCTACATTTCCTACTTGTAGGCCTCTACTGCAGCTATATCACCTTCCAAAGACGCCGAAGGGTCATCTAGGCCATGGAGCGCAGCTATCTTCTCGGCTTCTGGCCCCGACTGCGAACTAGATGTGGATGTGGGAACTAGGGCAGGAACATATACAATCACAGAAGATGTGAAAATGGCAGCAGGCATGGGCGTCGAAGTAGTCGGCGCGTCAACAGGAAAAGTGGATGGACCTATAAGATCAAAAAGGAAAGCATTAAACTCTTCTTGCTCTTGTGGCGTAAGATGGTGGCTCCCGAATTCGGGAGAAGCATGGACGTTACCTGTACTACTAGAGGAACGATCATGAACGGTGACCTCGAACACCCCACCATCGCCTTCTCTAGAGGGCTCCACCACATGAGGAACAATGTCAAGTCCTGAACTCATTGGTTGGCCGTGGAGCTGCTTTGATGGTCTGCCCACACCGGAGGTATAAGGCCTGGTAAACACGTCGGTGGCGGCCATCAAGGCAACATCGGTGGCTTCCTTCTCCCATTCGATCCAAAGGATCTCCTGGCCCTCGAGTAGCGCTTTCTTGGATTCGTCATTAAGATAAGCGTCTTGCAACTCTTGATCTGAATAAACATTGACGTTCTCAGCAAAGCGGGATAGGATTTTCTCCCAAACAAGGGCAAGAGTGCGTGGATACTGGCCGAGATAACTGAGGCTCCCTTGATGCAACAAAGAGTTAACATAAAAGTTCAGAATTTTTGCATTCAGCTTCTCTATCTTCCTGTCAAAGGCATGTTGGAGATCCAAGTACTCTGCCTACACCACAGCCTTCTCAACTTTAACGACAGTCTTATCGGCACTAAGCTGCGCAACCTGAGCATGTAGTTTGGTGATGGTCTCGGCTCAGTCGGAGATCGTTTTGTTGTGCCCTTGGACAATTAGATCGTGATCAGCGACCACTTCTTCTTTTAGCTTCACCTCTTCCGCATGAGTCTTTTTGATCTCATCCCTCCAAATGATCTCAACTTTTTCATGTGCCTCTTTCAACTCCTTTATCAGACCAGCAGTTCTCCTACTTTCATGAAGCGTCGCTTCCTTCTCTTCCTCCATCTGTTTAATCCTGGCGTCGATATCGACCAACGCTTCTCGAACTCTTCTTTCTCCGATTCGAAGGAAAGGATCTCCTGATAATTATTTTTGTTCGTGTCTGCTAGCTGCTTGTAGAGCTTCTCCCATCTCTTGGCCTATTCTAGGTTTTTCTTGATAGCTTGGAGATGCGGCATGAAGGAATCCCTGTGGACAGAGTGGAGATCCAGGTCGAACTTGACCCCCCTTAAAAACCAACCCGAAAGCACTGCCTCAAGCTTAGGGGGACCCGAAGGAAGAATGTAGACATGCCTCTAGTGGGAGTTAGATACACTAGGACCGGCAGTAACAAGGGAAGAGGATGAAATATGAGCTGGGGGCAGAATCGAGGCAGAAGTGAGGGGAATTTCTTGTGAAGCGGAAGAGTGTTTCAAAGCAAGCTCTGAAGGATGGGGGCGGTAATCAAATTTCGACTTCTTTGACGGTTCATCAATTTCCTCAAGAGATCTTCTTTTCTCATACCTGCCTTTATATGAATGATATCGATCTCTCTCTTCTTGGCGGTGGGTTTCAGTTTCAAGTTCATTCCTCCGCCTGTATTCTTACTTAGTCTTTCGAACTTGATGGCGGCTGGAGGGGTGCTTTGGGTACCATTAGGAATCAGTAGAGTCATTGAAGTCGTCGTAAAAGCCTTGTCCCCTCGTCATACCTGGAATGATACACACATAAGAGGCTTCAGAAGCATGATATAAACTAAGCAAATATATGAAGAGATGGAAATAAGTGTAATCCTAGTGCAATGTGTTGTGTGTCCCTAATAGAGGCCTAAGACGTCGTCACAAACCAAAATAAACGCTATCGTAGGTAGGATCGGATTGACTTTGGTTGTTATAGGTGGGACCGAGCTAACTATTGGCATGATATTGCCTGAACAGGAAGGCATCGTGTCAAATTTAAAGTCCCCTTTCATGAGCATGTCGAAGTCGACAAAAATGTCGCTGAAATCTCCAAACCCCAATCCGGTATCCTTATTTAGAGAATCATGATGTCTTCCAGTTTCACGGGATTTGCCTTTACCACTTGCATCAAAAGGAGGTGGGCTCGGGAGATCAGGACTCATTCCCGGAGTCTCATCGCAAGACTCAGAGTCTTCGCCTTCAGATTCTGATGAGAAGTAATCACTAGCGGTAGACTCGTCGCTATTACTCTCGAACCCTCCTTATTTTTCTAAGTCTATCACGGATTTTCCTTCTCTGTGTGTGAACTCGTCTTCTGCTTCCTTCGAGATTAGAGGCATTCTAACTGAACTGCTCAGTCTGGTCGCAGCAGCATCTTCCTCCTCACGGGCCTCACCGGGTGATCCTCGGGATGGGCTATCTCTCTCTTGATCCTCCTCGGAATCGCGAGAGGAAGAAGTGGACCTTGTAAGAACCATAGATCGGCTAGGAGAGGGAGTTTCAATCTAAATGGCGGATCTACCCGGAGCTAATAGTCCGTATCGATGCAAGTTCTCATCGGTCAGCAGAACATTAACGCACCTCTCCTCGGCGTCGATACCCTTTATAGTTTGGCAAACTTCATCGAGAGTCACATCTCTGTTTGGCCTTGGGATAACTGCAAGAGACTTATAATTAGCTAGAAACTCCATTACAATGCTTTGGAACTCGACGAATGGGAAAGAGAAGCTTACCCCTGTCGTCTATCGACGGTTGAACCCCTTGGGGCATCTTATGAAAAAGTACCATGTCTTGAACTATGATAAGTTGCTTTGCAAGCGTGAGACGATCTTTTGATTCCTCTGGGCCTCGATTATAATCAAAGAGGGACCATCGTCCCTCCTCTTGAATGCTAGAAAATAACGCAACTCATCGAAACTTAGAGCGTGGTTGAACGTCCGCATGGAAAGGACATGCAAGCAAGTAAGGATGGCGTACCCATTCGAATGAAGCTGGAATGAGGCAATTCCTAAGTTCGAGAGCGTCTCACGTAGAAAATTGTTAAAGGGAGGCACGACTCCATTCAAACACATGTATCGATGACAAGCAGTGTACCCCGGAGGGGGGATATCAGCGAATTTGTCTTTCGCCGGTAGACGCACGTCCTATTTGGGAATTCCATGTTGTGTATATATATTATGAATAACCTTCGCAGAAACCACTGATGAAGCTCTTTCAGGTGGATTAAGCAGGACTCGAAAGTTGGGAGGCGTGCGGTCCTCTATGGGCCCAACCGGAACTGATTGACCATACTAAGCTTGCAAGGTGGATGATGATTCGGCTTCAAAGAGCGCTGGGCTTCGCCCACTTGACTTATGGCATGTAGATAGCTGCTTCATTCTATATAACATAACACACGTCCGAAAATGGTCAGGTAAATCTATCCTAAATTCACAAGTTTCCCCTATCACCCTTGAATTCCGAAGAGACATTAACTTGTAATTGACACGTCGGATTCAAGTGCGAACTGGGGCAAGTGCAATGCACTGTCTATATGGGATAAATTCGATGCTCGATGCACTACAAATGCTCTATCCCATGTAGATAGTTCACTTGCAGTGGAAAAAGAGAAGAACTTCCCATGTCAGTTCATTTTTTGTTTTTTGTTTACTTCTTGTACATTTACCCATTATCAATCAATGGTCGATAATGGATCCGTTGTCCGAAGCGACACAAAAAAGTCTTCTCATTGCAGGAGCACCGAGTGTGGAATAATCAAGCTGGATAAGCCTCGATTCTCTAAATCGACCAGTGATATGTCATACGATGGTGTCTGTGAAACTCAACACAAGTCAATTCTGGATGAAGATAGAAAAACGTGTCAAGCATTGTGCCAAAGCCCGAATGTCGTTCTGGGAGACAACCCAAGACCCGATTTACTATCTTCCTCCTTTAAACCGCAATTAACTCAAACTTCTCGCAAGCAACGTCGCAAGCGAAGGCCAATCATCAAATCATTATACTAACATAACAATTAATGGATCAACCAAGCAAACCCACCTTAAACTGATTTAAAGGCACAAGAAGAATCAAAAATCAAACTCAGTAAGCTATGGAATGGATCAGTGGCGAGCCAACTTCAGGTCGACAATAAGATAGGGTCGGCTACAGTTCCACGGTGAGCTAGGGCTTGTAAGCTGGAATTTTTAGTCAGGGCTTGGAGTTTGGAACCGAAATCATGATGGAAGGCATCAATTAGGATGATGAATCAAGTCGCTGGAAGATGGTTGAATCGCTCGAAGATTAGATTGCTTGGAGATGAATCGATTAGAAAGTGGATCGCTTGGAAGTTCTACTGACTCGGGTCAAATGAAGTGAGGTCGACTCTGGCACGGTATATAAGCGAGCAAGAAAAGCAAAAAACAATTTGCTAAGTAATCGTGTCACTAGCGACCCGACACATCATGGGTCGCCAGCGACCCGACCTAACTTCATGTTGTTAAAAAATTCAACTATGCGGTTATGGTCGCTAGCGACCCATCCCACATGGATCGCTAGCGACCAAACAAAAAGAAGAAGAAGAAGAAGAAAGAAAAGGAATTTCACCTATTATCCTCGGGCTTGATTTCCTACACATACTCACCATTCCGAGATGTGCCGGGAATCTACAAGCAGAAATGTGATACATTGCGGAAAGAAAAAGAAGTCGAAACCAAAGAAAGACGACCAACAACATTGGGATAACGTCTTCCTAAAGTTCTAATGCAATCACTCGAAATCGACAGATGGATATTGAAAGCGATAACTTCCAAAGCACGCGTTGTTTACAACGCAGACGTACTCTAGGGGACAAATGTTATCCGGGTTTTTAACCCAGCAGAAACCAATAGAAAACAGAACAACCTTTTGGGGACAGGATGGTTCAGGACTTGACCAGAAAAGCCAAGACAAGGGATCAACAAGGGCCAAGCTATACGAATAAAATAACGACTGGGATCAGCGAAGCCGAGAGATCAGCATTCCTTTAATCCAATTAGTAGTTGAACGTAAACAACTAGTGAATTGCCATCAAAACGTAAGAGCAACGATAAAAGGCTATGGAAACATCTCCAATTCTAGTCTCCAGAAAAATCCTAAGTGCTTAGCTCATCAGCGACCCATGCCTGTGCTTAAACCATCAAACAAACTAGTTATGGAACACTAAGAAAAGAGGCAAGATATTGGCTCGCAAATGAGTCAATACTATTACTATGGGTCGCCAGCGACCCATAGTATTGACTCGGTTTGCGAGCCCAAACTTCCCTAGGTCTTCTACTACTTACCTACGAGCTGATGAAGGCATGGCCTGGCCCAGATGCTCCACGATCTTTATAAATACCATCCTACATGCAAAATAAACGGGTTCTTCTCCAGACTAGTTGCGGGAGCTCTGCTGGAATTATTCTTCACTCTCTACCTCCCTCATAATAGTCTCTAAGGGAATACACTATGATTCTCTAGTGGATTCCAACTCTGGAGATTCAATCTAGCTAGAAGATAATCAAAGCCTTGTAATCAAACATCTCTTGTAACAACAATCAGTCTTTAATAAAACTATAAAGTGGACGTAGGGTTCATTAATAGCCGAACCACTATAAAAATTCTATGTCTACTTTCTTTACTATTCTTTCTTGATATCTATGATCTGTGATATTGCTCTATCAGGACTGGGCTGGTGCTTTCAAATCCAAACCAGGGTGTTGGTCATTTTTTGGGTCAACAAGAACATAGTAATCGACACATTCTCCTTCACAACTCTCAGTCTATGAAATCCCATCGCGAGGTCCAACTGAGAGAACACCTAGCACCATGAGCATATCGAAAAAGTAATCAACATACGGGAGTTGATACTTGTTCTTATTCGTCACCTTATTCAGCTCATGGTAATCTACACACAACCTCAGAGAACCATCCGCCTTAGTGGCGAATACTACTGGTGCGCCCTACTCAGATATGCTCCTATGAATGAACCCTCACCTCCACAGGTTATTCACTTGCACCTCCAACTCCTTCTGCTTTCTGGGTGCCATATTCCTCAAGGGCCTAAGTATCGATCTGACATCCTTCACTAATTCTATGCGAAACTAAACCTCTCGATGTGGTAGTAATTCGGTCACCTCTCAAATATGTCTGGATACTCTCTCGCTATAGGGCATAGGTGACAACTCATCCTGTGGAGTTATAGCGAATATAGAAAGCTAACCATAACTTCATCCTTTGGCAGGCAGCCAATCACTACTGTTCGCCCCTCCACAGGCTCAATCGTCAGCAACAGCCTCTCACAATCCACCACTACTGCAGACTTCTCCGCCAGTCCATTCCTAGTATAATACTGAACCCTACAAAACCCAAAACAAAGCAATCATAAGCAAACAAACATCTATTACTCGATAAAACTAAGTCTCGACAAACCATGTGTAGGCTTGTTGATGCTCCAATAGAGTTTGTGACAATCAAAGGTAGGTCAACTATCCTGGGTTTCAATCCTAATCTATCTACGAAATCACTAGATATAAATGAATGTGAAACCTCGATATTGAATAAAAAACATACAGGAGTACGAAAAAAAGAAAGCAAACCCTGTATAATGATGCTCTTCCCCTTCTCCTTCGTCGATGGAGCGCTCGACGAAGCTAGAACCGTGTTCAAAGCATAAGCAGACACAACCTGCTTATTCCTTGACGGTTCTTGATAATCCTTCTTAATATGCCCAAGCTTGTTGCATTTGTAGCACTTTTTGTCTCCTGCCTTACAATCTTTAGCAATATGGCCCTTCTCCCTACAATCATAGCAAATAGGCTCCCATTTGCTCTTCCTCGAACCATTCATCATTTGGGGCTGCGCCTCCCTAACCAGCTCTAGACCATCTGTCTTAATGTGTCCAGCCTTACCACCGTTGAAGCACTTCCTCTCACCACCTTTTAGGATCTTGCAGTCCTCACTAATATGACTCCTCTCTTAGCAATTAAAGCACCTCAGCACCCACATGCCTTTCTTTTGGTCACCTTTCTTTTAGGACTATTTCCCACCTTCGCTATCCCTCATTCTCTTGCTACTTCCGCCTACTTGCAGTTTAGCTTCGTCTTAAGGAACAACAACTTGCTGCGCTTGGATTTGAGCACCATTATCCACTGTCCCCGTAGCTCCTTTTTGGGCTGCTTGCATTATGTTCGCCATCATACAGATGAACGCTGCCTGCACTTTTGGGTCATTAGCTATCCCACTGACCCTACCATCCTTAGCTCCCGAAGTGGAATTCCCAATATGCCTGTCCATTCAGACAAACTGTAATAAGAACGATCAGTCTCTCATAGAGGAAAATTGCATCAATGATACTCATATGTGTAATGCAACTTACTATAACATATTACTATAGTTTTGAAAACCAAAATATAACAATTACGCTCTCTCATACATCGCTGGACCTATACTAAGGCGATAGCTCCTTCCTTATCTCTAGTGGATCCAAGTATCAACATAGGTCGTCCATGCAACCTAAGCTCTAATACTAATTGTGATGACCACCTACACCTCTGTATCCAATATACCTATGTGATGCGCTATAGAGGTACCCGGCCAATGTAGGATGCTAGCCAAAATTATAAAGAAGAAAAGAAATCCAAACACAACCTATAGAACATCTCACAGCGTATAGATAAAATATAGTATAAAAACATAGATGTAAAAAAACTGAGACAGTGATATATTCAAATGAACCGCAAATAAGAACATCAGAGTGCATCAAAGACTATACAAAAACAGAAATAAAGAGTTTATACATCCCAAATCTCCATAATAAACTCTATAACTGTCTTTAATAATACAAGCACTAACATAGTTCCATAGTACTGCACAGCGGAATATAAGCGACGGTAAGCTCTAAGTATAGATATATGAAAGCGCAGCCTCCTGCACGTACTCCGCATAGCTCCATACGCTATCCAGACTGATGTGCACGTAAAAGTGCATATTTTTACTTACATATTTAATCTACTTTTATTTCATAAATGAGCATGTTAGCGTATTTTACATGTTTAAACCAAAATTTAAATTGTTTTCAAATTATCATTCATTTATCTTCATATGAGGGCAAAATGGTCTTTTTGTGTATGATTTAATTTGAGAAAATTTACTTGCACATTTTTATTTTAATTGTAGGAAATGGAGAGCAAATATGAAGAAGCTTTCATGGAATATACATGGGGGTTTGAAGCCAAAAGAAATGAAGAAATAAAAGAATTCATGCATTATGGAGGAGCCCACCTACCCATTAACCCATGGACCACAATTAAATGCTAATGGAGATTAAAAGAACATGCACATGTTCATAAAGGTTTAAAGGCATGTTAGTGAGGACTGATTACATGCAAATGATAACTTGGAGGCCACACTTCCTAAAGAGCATTTTGTGTAGTCCCCTAAAATATGGATTAGGGTTTTAGGCATGAATAAACTCCCCTTATGTTTCATGTAGAAGCTCTTACCCTCTCTTTAATTAGTTTAGTTGTAACCACAAAATCAAAGATGAAATAAAAGTTAATTTCATGGCCTCTTAGCCTTGTTTATATTTTCATGCAATTTATTTTTATGCTTTCTTTTATGCTCTTTTAATTCTCTTATGCTCCTTTTATTTCATGTTAGTAGTTAGCTCTCTTTTATTTTAATAGCTCTCATTTTCCTTCTCTTTTTATGTTGAAATCATTCTACGTTATTATGAATTCCATTATGTGTAGCTAAACCCCTTCAATTTAGGGGTGATGAAGCTCTTGTGATTCATAATGAATCAAAAAAATGAATTTGTATTATGATCTTCCTTTTTTTGTGCTTAATGACATATTGATGTTTATGTGATTTTGTGTTTAATATTGAGTTTGATAGCCTATATTGTTCAAATAAGTTATGCTTAGTCATACGAATCACTAATTACCTCTTCATCTACATATAATTATGGTAATGAAAATATGATGAGAATCAAAATTTGATGGTTTATGTTACTAATTAAATAGTAAATAAGCCATGCTTAAAATAGATTCTACTTTTAATTTCATGACATTTTCATTAAAGTTAGTAAGTGGGTTAGAGGTTGCATTAGAGTTTGATGGTTTAAATGTGTTAATTAATAAGACAACTAGACCATGCTTATGATAAATGCATCAATTAATTCACAAATGACAAAAAGAAAAGAAAATTTATGACTTCATGAATGTTGATTTATAAAATCATGAGAGTAGATTTGCTCCTAAATTATTTTTAATCTCATACTTAGTTTTTAATATTTCTTTTGTTAGTATTTAGCAATTTTAGTTAAAACAACTTCAAACTTTAGGTTAATTTGATTGAGTAGAATTTAAATTAATTCAATTCGCTGTAGATCGACCCATACTCACCACGTACTAAAATTGTACGGCATTCGTTTACGGTTATTTTATTACATTTTTCAGCGATTTTCTAACCAATAGAAAATTAGTCGTCAAACAAGTTTTTGACGCCGTTGTCGATGAATTGCAATTTCATTTTGATTTTACTCTTTAAATTAATTTTCTTTTAATTTGCATTTTCTTCTTTAACAAAAAAAAAGGTTGCATTAGCTCTTAATATTTCTCTATGTACATCTCATTAGTTTGTTTTGCATTGCTCCATTTTTGTTCACTATTTGAGTTCACTAACAATTTTTCTATTTGAGTTCACTGACAAAGCTTGTGCATTCTCTCATTCCAGTTCTATATGAATGATTGTAATTGTTCTCCTATTTATGTAAATTTGAATTTGCATTTCATCATTTCAGATTACTGATTTAGTTGCATTGGAGTTGCATTCCATTTGAATATACATTTTAGTTTCATTTCATCATAA
This sequence comes from Allium fistulosum, assembly GCA_030737815.1. NCBI lineage: Eukaryota > Viridiplantae > Streptophyta > Magnoliopsida > Asparagales > Amaryllidaceae > Allium > Allium fistulosum. The sequence goes on along the minus strand of CM060903.1, from coordinate 1,280,816,279 downwards.
GTTGCTCCTAAACAATTTTCAAACCTTTTATTTCTCCTTCCCAGCCTTTCATTGCATAAACTGTCCACAAAAGATGAGTTTGAAAGCCATGTTACCATGTCAGTTTTTACAATTAAAATATCCTAATTTATGCACTCTTACTCCCATTACTAGCACCACGATTACATGCAAAGAATGATCAACTCATCTCCAGATTTGTAATACATGTTTCTTTTTTGAATTCAAAATATTTATTTTCAACTGTGCTAACTTTAATTAGGTTTTCGTACTTGTCCAGTAATTTTCCTTTTCTTATTGGTGTTGAATTATTACTTGTCTTAAATATTCTGTTGATTGAGATAATTTTTTGTTTTAGATAATTTATTAACTTTGATAATTTATACAGTTGATTCATCATAGAGATACCTAAGGAAATTTGTATTGAATTTGATCCTTTTAGAAATGGCATAATATTTTTGAGTTTGATTCTTACAAGAAGCTAAAAAATTATATAATTTGTTTGAAGTCTTTGCTTTATAGACATACATGTTCTTGTATGTTACATGTTTGTATTTACAAGAAGGTAACCACTGTATGAAACAGAAGTTCAAATAATAAAATATGATTCTTGAAAAAATGAATAGATAGTGTTTAATTTGGATGATCGAAGAATAAGTAACAAAGTAGAAGTAACAAAAAGAAATATATTGAAGCTTAGGCTGTGTAGCAACTCGTTTACTGCATAAAAATGACTACATCACAGTGCAAGTTCTAGACCAAATACATAACGTTCTTAAATAAGTGTAGGTCAAAGAAAGAAAAAATAAATAGAATTAGCTGATGTAGAGAAAATCAACTCTCAAACGCAATAACTAATGTGTTCGCTTAAATTTATTTAAACAACGGGGTCTTTGACCAAATCGAAAACCAATTGACCAATTGCCTGCCCAACCCAATACCCAAATCGCGAAACCGCAAGCAACAAACTCCCTATCTTCAACCATAAAGCACAACCTTCAGCAAAACATACCCACGATTTGCGAACATAAGACGAACTCTTTGACCACCAATCTTCACCTGAAATAGATTTTGTTCTGAACTTTGTTTCCAATCTTCAACTTTTTTAACTGAGTGTGCGCGTTTATTGAAGGGAAGATTGACCATTAGATTGAAATTTTGCGATTTTGAGAATTTACGGATAATATATGTGAGCTGATAAGAAACTTTGAGTAAGTAATTGGGGATACAATGTGTGAACACATTATCTTAGTTGGGCTTGGGTCTCAAATTCAAACGGGCCGATCATTATTTTTTTTCAGTAAAGTTTATCCTTTTTCCCTTCTTTTAAACTTTTTGTTAAGTTTCTTTTTAAGTTTCTTTTAAAAGTTGGGCTTTTGTTTCTTTTGTTTTTAACTTTCATTCTTCCTTCTTTCAAAAAAAGTTCGAAAAAATATATTTTAATTTTGCTTTTGTTTTCGTTCGACCCTTATAATAAATAGTATTCGACTCTCCTTTTTAAGGTTGTAATCTGCAGGAAATAAAAAAGAATTGTTGCTTTTGACTGCTCTACTTAGCTTGCTTATTAAAAAAATCGCTGCTTTAAAATAATTTGCTAATAATTCTGCATGCTCTAGTATCGTGCTCATATCCCTTGTCGTTATTTTCTTTCCATTGTTGGTTGCACGCATTTAAAAAAAATTCAAAAACAAAAACAAAAAACAAATTTCATTCGTAATTGCATTGTTAATACACATTTAATTTTTGTTTTGCATTCATTTCATCGTAGAACTTGTGTGACGCCCCACCTCTATACCCACGCTAGCCAAGGACACTATGTGGTAATGACGTCGACTAGCGCGGAGAATAAGGCTGTTGAGGAGCGACCATCCATGTAATTGCTTTGTGCGAGTACCGATATGCCAGATAAAAATATAACTTTTCATCTCAAGAGGAAATCTGACATACCGATACAAACTCAAAGCTACTACACGGTGGCTATGTATATGTACTTCGGAAACAAATATAGGAATAAACATAACACAAATCAGTCATAGATAATTCATATCACAAAGGCGGAAACAGATATGAATACTACACATGAAAGTGTACATTATAGTAGTGGTCTAACAAGATCCACAATATCACAAAAAAATAGTTACAACTGCTAGAAAAAAGAATACGTATACATCAAGGAGTCTATATCTCAAATGTATACAACCAAAAACTATTAAACTAGAGCAGTTAGCCAAAAGATCAGATGATGGTCCGATAAGGAGTCAAGCGGGAGCACTTGTAAAATCTCAGTCTGACCCGAGTATTATTTAATAAGAAAATAATAAACGGATCAGTCTAACTATAATTATCAGATAAAATGAGATATAAGAAGAGATATAATAAAAACGTATGATAACCAAAAATGTCATACCTCGACAAGTATACATTAGAAAATCAACAAAGGAAAATCATACAAATATCTCACGAATCTCGTAACATAAAAAGAATGTCATATTCTTTATTTAATTCACCAAGCCACAATAAATGACATACATATCAATGCCAATTGTAAAAGTTGGTGAAACATAAATTCCAGAAATCATCAATGAGAAATCCAGAAATCACAAGAGAGGAAGAAGCCTATCAAAAACGGGAGTGTGAAAACTCCCCAACACGCGTATCATAAAATGGGTCGTTATCCCATAAAAACGAGCCGAAGCTCCTCCTGACAGGGTATAGTCCCCCATTGCGGACTATGAGCCGGAGCTCCTCCTAATGAGCCGAAGCTCCTCCTGATGAGCCGAAGCTCCTCCTGACAGGGTATAGTCCCCCATTGCGGACTATGAGCCGTAACTCCTCCTGATGAGCCGAAGCTCCTCCTGAGCCGAAGCTCCTCCTGACAGGGTATAGTCCCCCATTGCGGAAAAAGAGACATCGCACATTGCTAGTCTAAACCATAAAATGATCATCATCGATCATCAAGAAGTGTCAATTACAATAAGCTAGTAAATATATGAGTTTAGCTTCATGTCCCATAACCACTAGCTTAACTTAAATATTTGCGAACAAATTGTAGATCTCCACTAGAAAATTGTCACAAGAGTTTCAATCGAACAAGTCCATAAATTAATCGACGAAGTAAACGCAAGCGTTTCATACCACTTGTTTTGCTAAGTCGTTTAATTAGATTTTCTCATATGAATGAGGTAAAGGTTTGTATATACTAATAGATTGGAAAACAGTTTAAGAAACGAGCTTTGTAATAAAATAGTGTTGAAATCATTTTGATGAAAGGGTTTTGATATTTACTACTAGTATAGAAAACCTTTATATTTTAAAGTGACAAACCATAGAAGTGATTGTAGAAATAATCAATCATTAAAATTCACATTCGCAGACGTGAATCAAATCATGAAAGTCGATATTCAAATCGATCAAATAGAAACACCAAAAATCCAGAAAAGAAATCATCAAAGTTGATATTAATTGACAATAACTATATGGATAATCAAAAATCGATAAATTTGGAAATCCACATAAAAATAACCAAATTTTAAGAATTCGACAGCCACAGACGTCTGTGGGAAATCCACAGACGTCCGTCCCCTGTTTTAGGAAATTGTAACCCTGAAGTCACAGACGTCTGTGGATAATCCACAGACCTCTGTCGCCTGTTTCAGGAAATGTTTTTCCTGAAGCCACAGACGTCTGTGGGAAATCCACAGACGTCTGTCACCTGTAGTGGGACATAATTTTCAAAGCCCTTAAATGGGCAAACCTACACAACTTCTCGGATTCGGAGCGATTAAAAGAGCAACGACGACAAAGGATTTATGCCAAGTGACAACCCAGCCCTAAAGGCTCTTCAATTCACCCAAAACAACATGTCTAAACACCCATACTAGGGTTTTCATAAATTTTGACTTCAAAATACCAAAATTAGGAAAATTCACCAATTCAATCCAAACCAAAAGCAAATGCACATAGATAAGTGTTAGGAATTCATACCCAACAATCGAAGATAGATATAGACATAGATGTGAGATAAAAATCTCACCTTTAAACCCAAAACAAATGAAGAAGAAGCTATAGAGCAATGGCAAGAACAATCACTCTTCAATTCCAACCCAACAAGCTTGAATCAAAGCTTCTTCTTTGAATTTGGAGCTAGAAGAAGGATTTGCAAATGGACTAGGGCTTGGAGTTTCTAAATTCCAATCTCTCCCACCATTGTTGATGAAGCTTGAATGTATTAGGAAATTATGAAGTAATGAAGAGGAGAGGGTTGGATCTAGGTTGATAAGTGGGGTTAATGGGCTGAAACTAGACCAAAGCCCTAAGTGAAAAAGTATCAAAATTTCACTAACTCCAAACATATCAATGTTTATACTCAAAAAAGTCGCAAACACCATTTTGGACTCAATGGAAGTAGTCTCGAGTCCCAATTCGACTGTTTGCAAAAAGTAGCTTTTCGGACATCAATCCGATTAACGATTCTATATTTAAATAAAATATTTAAATATAAAATCGATAAATATGCGGGTTGTTACAACTTGACTAATAATAACGGTTAGACTTTGGACTTAAGGGAGTCATGAGTTCACCTAGGGCTTAATTGTATCTTGACGGGTTGTCCTCTTTCGACAATTTAATTTCTTGGTGTCTAGGCTACGGTAGAGCAATAATCATATGTAAATATTACAGTGATTCATAAATATTATAGTGATTGTTTCTCTAAAATTACTTAAATCTTTGATTGCATTGCTACGGTACCGATAACTCCTGTCCGTTACCTGGCTAAGAACTATCTTGTTGGATTAAGACAAAGTGTGATTATACAATTTTGGATTAGGAGCTACTAAGGATAGAAATTTTTTAATTAAGTCCTTGCATTCATTTAGTTGCATTAGTTCATGCATATAAAAGCAAACAATAAAATTCAAAACTAAAAAAACTGTACATTTTACTTAACTTAGTTTTTTTATCTGAAAGAAAAAATTTATTTAAACAAAATCAAAAATCCAAAAACAATTTTTTGCTTTTAGAAAAAAAAAATCCAAAATAAAAAAAACATTTTTGAAAATGTCTGAATTATCCTACTCGCAAGAATTTTACATTAGTTGTGAAAATCAATATAATCCATATTGTTTCACATCAAACTCTTATGGATATTTTAATAATAATATCGTACAAACATTTCGAATTTTGCACCACAAAATTTTCAAAATGGTGACAAACCCTCAACTCTTGAAAAGAGTATTGAAACTATTCGGTCTTTACTTGAACAACGAAATCAAATGATAAATAATTTGAGTAATCTGTGCAATAACTCAAGTCAAGGATTTCAAAATAATCAAAATATGAATTCACTCCAAAATTCAAATAATTTTGATTATAACCCATGCCAATTTAATTTTGAACTCCAAAATGAAGTTCAATATCAAAATGAAAATGGAAATAACTGTTTAAATGATTTTGGAAATGGGAATAATTTCAGTCATGGTGAAATTTTTTACTCTCAAAAATTTCAAATTGAAAATTCTCAAATTAATAATTATAAATTTGATTTTGTTGAGCAAATGGACGAAATTCACAAAAATCACATAGATATGTTGTTTGAAACATACATGAAACAACGTGAGAAACAAAATCAAATCCCAACGTGTGACGAATCAAGTGATAATCCATCTTTTACCAAAACTGACGATTTTTAAATAACAATTTTTGAAATTGAAAATGCAATCTTAATGAAGTTGTTGAAAGTGCGGTAATTGATTTGGATTCCAATTCTTTTGAGGGTGAGAAACAAATTTTTGAATTCGATTTTTCCCTTTCCGACAAAAAGGAATTTCAAACAACAACTTTACACCTTGAAAACAATGAAGTTGTGAATAATTCAACAAAGGAAGATGAATTTAGTGAACACAAATTTTTTGGACTTTTTGAAGATGGGTTGTTGAATTCTGAAGGGGTAGATTTAAATCACCATTTTGATTTTAAAATCAATAATTTTGAAGAATTTGTCAATCATGAGTTTGAATTTAAATTTGGTGAAAATAAACTTAAACTTCAACCAATTGTTCTATCTACCCTAAAAATCATCGAAAATAAAACAAATCATATGATTTTTAATAAAATGACAATTCGTTTTTCCAAATCTACATTAAACCTTGAAATCTTTTATGACTTGGTTTTCTGTGCTTAAGCTATGTCTTCCATACTTGATGAGACAAATGAACTGGTCTTTGGAAGACCGTTTCATTTACTCTTTAACGGTATATTTTCTGATGTTGTGTAAGTAATAATCGTTTCATTTTCATGTAAATATAGGTCATATTTTTATTTTTATTTTTCTCCTTTCATTTGGGTTGATTGTGGGGACACGGTCAAAATTAAGTGTAGGGGGAGTCTCATATTATTTTTGATTTTTTATGTTTATTTTTTTGCATTTTCTTTCCAAAAGTCAAAACTTAAAAAAAACAAAAAAATGCCAAAACAAATTTTCTTCTTAGCATATTGATTTACTTTTAAAGAGACACTATAGGATAAGTATATGTTTTTGGTTATTAAATTGAAATTTCTGAAAATTTATTTGTCTCAACAAAAATAAAAATAATGTTTGATTACAAGTAACTATGGTTTAACTAGTATCTAGGAAGGTTCATGGGTGTTAATTATACTTCATAATTGTAAATCTTTGTTTAAAAGAGTGGTTGATTTAAAGTAAAAGAGATAACGTTTTTGATCTTCTAAGTTAAGTGGTGCTAAGATGGTTTTGCAAAACTCTCTCTTCATTAAAAAAAATATAAAAAAAAATTGGTTTTTGTGAAAATAAGAAACACCTAGAGTCATGTGATCACACGCAAGTGTGTACACTCACTATGCTTTGTACCCTTCTCATGTATGCCGAAAGGAAGTGTATGATCGGTATACTTGGCCTCAGCTTATCTGAGTTAGGTGTATGTAAATCGATTATATAAAAATAACCACCTAGTGTCAGGTGTTCACGCACAAGTGTGTACATTTGCCATTTTCTATACCATTCTCACGTAAGTCCGTAAGGTAGTGCATGACCGGTATATCTGGCCTCAGTTTATCTGAGTTAGGTGTGTAAATGATAATGTTAATACTTTCCAAAAATAGAGAGAGTAAGCAATTGAAATTCAAGCGCTATTTTCACTTAGTTGATTCGACTTGTTATTCAAAAGAAATAAAAATACCACTTTGAAAAACTTTGATAATCAACTAATGATCCATTTCATAGTTGCGGTATGTTATCGACCGAAACAACTAGCCTAACTAGAGTCTAATTGTGATGATAACATAATTTTTATTGGAAACTTTGACAAGTAAAATGACTTAAATTTCTTGATAATTATCAGAACTCATATTTAACTTATTCGTGTCAATTTAAAAGTAAATTCTTCATTTGTAAATATTTTCAAAAAATTTGCATTCATATCTTTGTATATAAATATTGCATTTAGGAATTTTTCATGTTGCATTTGGAGTTTGTGGGTAGTATCTGATGAAAACCCACACGAGACAACACTCGTCCTACTAGGGACACCTAGAGGTTTAATGGCTTGTTGCATATACTCAATCCAATCGTGTTTCCTACAAAAAAAGATTTATCTTAGTTTTAGTTTATTCGAAGACGAATAAAAAGATAAGTGTGGGGGTATGAAACCTCAAATCAGATAGCTGTCTGGTGTGAGTGATATGTCATCTTAAGATACTATAAAACTCGTATATAGTAAATAAGGTATAGTGTATGAACAATTATAGCTGACCTATTCGTGCATCCAAAGAGTTAGCATATGAACGCCATATATGCCAATCTACTATCATAAGGGGAAAATATATGGTATAGGGGTATCACACAGCATACCAATACATAGTAAACATAGCATCCATCACACGGCCTTGCATCTCTCACTCAAGTGCTTCAGATGTGCAATAACTCTTTTAGATGCTTAACTCATTGTCCACGCAGATAGCAAAGGGCTGGACACATGCAAATGTCCAAACACATGGGTACACATAAACTACCCTAGGTACACTCAGACTACCCTATCCCAACAATGAGCATCACAATCATAAAGTTATCCATCTATTTGTTAGCACACGTACTGATAGTAGAACTATCCCATAGATGCTCAGCTCTTGCCCACGCAGATGGCTAAGGACTGGACACACAAAGACATCCAAACACATGGGTATACGCAGACTACCCTAGGTACACACAGACTACCTTGTCCTACTCACGAGCATCACAACCTTATGTTCAACTTTACGAGCTATCATGCAGAATTCGTCCTTTCGGTCCACTACGAGATTCCATAGTCATTCATCACATCGAGTCATCAAAGTCACCGTACTTCATTGATTGTAGTCCCAAAGTCATCTAGAGCTATCCCGGGTCATCCACCCTTACCCCAAACCAACTCCACAAACTACCAAGCAACCCGAGTCTTGCCCCAAAGTCGATAACTAAACTCTATTCTCCACCCTTATTGGTCAGACTCCTAACTAAGCCAAGCTAAGCCAGAACCAAATCTCCCACGCCGAACCAACTTTTATGCTCGGTCACCCGAACAACACCATCACTAAAACAACCCCCGTGCCCGACCACCGACCATGCTTTACCACTCGGCCACCAACCACCTTTCACCACTCAGCCACCGACCACATTTCCACCACTCCGACCATGTTTCACAGCTCGACCACCGACCACGTTCCTTTGCTCGGCCACCTACCATGTTCCTATGCACCATCGACCACATTTCATCACTCGACCACCGACCCACCACCAGTCGACCCATAACCCTATAGCTCTTTTATCCCTTCGAATCATGCATGTTCCATCATTACACTTAATGCTTCAACCTTCATGTATCGTCTGTGCAACAATATAACACCAAACACTCTAGAGTCAATCCATCGAAGTCCGTCTCTACGGTTCCTACCTCTAGTCTGGTCCGATGAGTGTTTCAACCATACAAGCCTATAAACAAATGATATACACACACCAAACAATATCCAAATATATAAATCATGCAATCAATCATGGCAATCATCATACAAGGTGTATATAACATAGCCTAACATCTATCAACGCAATCACATATCTAAACAACATGTCTAGAACACAAAATCTATTTATTCATGTTTTTACTACAGGTTGGATCTTATAACAGCATTAAAACTTAATTTTGACTTTAAAAATGGATTCAAAACATGTTAAAACCTATAGATACATATATAGTAAGGCGATAGATGATAAATCACTCACCAACCCCCCAAAATCTAAGTTTTGTATGTAAATCGAGGTAGATCCAAAAATGAACAACAAAGGTGTAATTTTTCTTTTCAAAAAATGTGGATTTGAAAATCTCTAATGAATCTCCTTGCTAATTTATCACTAATCTATGATTTAGACTTGATTTGGAGGATAAAATAGAAGGTTTTGGATGTAGAATGAGTTAATAGAGGCTCGGATCTATGAGAGAAGGTGTAAAAGTGATTTGGGAATGATAGTTCAGTCATATAAGGTCTCTAAATCTGAAATAGGTTAGTGGGCTTGACCTCAAACTCACTTATTCCCCACTAAGCTGCTCCAAAAATAAACGATCTTCAAATAGCTATATCTGCTAGCCATAAAGCCCAAATCACAATTATGACCACACTATGGAAAGAGAAACCATCATATCTTTCCAATGGAACTAGTATCAGATGCTATTTTGGCTCTTATCAAAGTTATAGTCAATTCAATTTTCCAGAGGCAAAATCGTTCGGGAAAATTCTAAAGATAGAATATGCCACTAATAAGCATTTTTGAAAGTTATAGAATCAAACGACCTCGTAAGAATTTAAAAATAATTTTTTATGATCCTTCGATTCGTAAAATATGAGTCATTACATTATGACTAAGTTATAGGAATGCAACATCAATCAATATCACACAATAGTTTGCTCAGCTAATTTGGCTACCAACCGTGTGACTTTGGAATTGATGTGAGACATCGCATATAATAAGTAACTATAGTTGATGCGAGGTTATTCCCAAATTCTATAAGCTAAATTTGCCCAGATAATCTGACTACCAGTCCCTACGAATAGTCGGACTAATGTGAGACGTCACTATGGGGTACGGGTCATAATACGAAGGGCCTACTTTAGGGATTGAAGGTATTAAGTGGTTGTGTGAGGACCCGCCTCTTCCCTATATAAGAAGTACTAAATGGTCGGAGTTATAGGTTAGGCACGGTAGAGGATATCTCGGGAAAGGGCCCGCTTCGATAGGAAGCATTAAGTGGCTGAAAAGAATCCGTGCAATGTCAACTCGATAGTTACTAGTGAGGAGTCCGCCTTAGGATTATATGTATTAAATGATGTGGATTTGCCTTAAATATGGTATTAAATGATGGGAGTCTATCTAATTCCTATTAAAAGGTATTAACTTACTTAAGAACTATCTCTTACATTGATAGGACATTATGGACGATAGATATGGGTTATTGGATTAATAGAAAATTGGTTACGAAGTTATATTTGGGAAGCCTTTTATTTTTTAGAAAAGCCCTCGAGCTTATATTTGAAAAGTCTTATAATGTAGGTAGAAAACCTAAGACATATTCCTATTTAAATTATACTTCCCAAGTACTAATATAGTAAGGCTCGAGATTTTTATTCACGAAAACTATGTTGTTCTGACTCCCTCCTCATTACAACACAAGTTAGGAAGGGCGACGCTGAAGGTGGAGACGTTGATGAGACTTGTTATAACAACCCGAATTCCAGTGGATCCGGATTTTTCGCAAAAATGCAAAAACCCAAGCCCATTGAAACCCGAGTTGGGAATCTGGTATCCATCAAATAGGCAAAGACAAATATACCAGAGCTCAATTAAATATCTCATAGTGGAATTGACTAAAATATAATAGTAAGTAAATACTCACCAATATAATAACACTTTCTAAACAAGTGTCCTAAAGCTGGGAAGTCTCTACCATCTACCTAACCTATAGAATATTATGAGGAGGGGGTCAGAACTAAAGTTCTGGTGAATGGATAAATTATACACTTTTAAGCTTAATTCTACATATACAATTTTATTTCCATTTACTGTTATATTAGGTTCACTAGGTTTATCATACTCTCGTCTCTGTGCATGAATCGTACCCATCTACTCCTTAGTAGATTAAAACCTAATAACTGATATATATATATATATGTGTGTGTGTGTGTGTGTGTGTGTGTAGCTATATGCCCAATGACCATATTGGTCCTAGGTACTACCCATAGTACCTTCTGTATCCTTCTCGCAAAGGACTCCATCGTCTTGCTCCTCTAGCACTCTATGACTACATCTGTAAAGGACAGCTTTGTGAGGCCTACAATACAGATGTTCCGTCATTTACTACGAAAATGTAAAACTGCGTCTGCACTAGTCTATACTAATGCTTGGACATCCGCAATGTACCACCTAGTGCGTAAATTGAGGACTATACGTAATCGTTCTGTCTACTCTCTGAATCCCGCCAACAAGGTCTACCTTGTACAGAACTCAGTCGAAAATTTTCTATATCTGTAAAGGACAGCTTCGTTAGGCCTACAATACAGATATTCTAGTTGGTCTGTCTCTTTTCTCATCATGGCTATGGCCCTACGCCGCCACCCCTCAACTAATCGAAAGACCTCTAAAGAGTTTAGTGGTCGTGCCTTACTGCAAACAATCTAACATCTAATTGGTGGTGCGCCTCATCCAATGTCTCGATAGTGAAAGAATCATTGGACTTTTGGTTTTAACTCTAGTCTTTCCCGAACTCGCTCTTGGTTTTATGCTGACCGATATCCGCATGTGACTATCCTTTTGGGTCTTGCCCACTAAACTTACTTGCAAGTACCGGGACATACGAATATCCTACTCCGAACACCAACCCCTTCTGACTGCCTACAATGGTACTGCCATGCAAAAAGCAATCAAAGCATACTCTCTGGATGGAACATCTACAGACCTGCCTCCGGGGATGCAGCTTCGTTAGGCCTGCCTAGAGGGCCATCCTAGAGTATCCTCACATCCCGTTGAAGTCTCGTACTTCCTTCTAGCCCAAAATAACTAAGTTGGACGTGCTTCTCCTTTGCTGAAATCTGTGATGAACTGCTTCGTTAGGCTCTTCATCCTTTGGGCTACTCCAAACGCATCTCATTCTTTTATTAGACCCTAAGTCTAATCTTTTAATTTGCGTTTAGTTTACTTTTCTTATTCTATTGGCCACTTATTTACCCTAATTAGCATATTCTTGCCCTTGTCTCACTTCTGGCTATTGTGAGACCGCCATTAATCTAATAGGGAATGTTGTTGGTACTACCACTTCTATTACCTTGCTTATTTAACTCAATTTAAGTCTTAAGTTTATTAAATAAGCATCTTCTATTATCTCTGTTCTATTTGCTTATTAACTTAATTTAAATCTTAAATAAGCGTTTCCATTTTTTCTACTTTAGTTATAACCTATGTTATAATTTTACTTGTAATTGTCACTTTTATCTTCTTTTATAATCTGTATATGATTACAAGTGTCTCTCTTCTGTTCTAGGCTGTCTTCTTTTATTATGATATAGAATTCTCTTTAATTCTCTTATATTATATAATTCACTTATCATAATAACTGTCTTATTGTATAGTCTGCGCAGTAAATGCAGATCTAGGTTCATTATCGTTTAAAGCTTCAAATTCTTTTCTAATAATTTACTTGATTCATTTCATACTTTACTTTATTTTCTTATATTCTATGAAGTAATTCTATTTTATTTGGTTGGGTATGAAAACTATACTAAAATCCATTTCCATATTTTAATACTAAAGAATACTATAAACAATAATTCGTAACTGCAAGGTATTTCTTTTATTATTTTGGAATAGTGTAAAATACTGTGGTTTTTCTATTTTACACCCAGTTCCCTTTTTCTTTCTTTTATTCTTGCAGTTACGTTTATCGTTATCTTTTAAATATTAAATTATAGAAATGTATCATATTTTCTAAACCAACAAATTAATCTATTACTTACTTCCAAATCAAGTTATTAGATTAATTTATTATTCCCGTTTTAGCGTAATTTATAGCAGAATTCCATTTTTCTAGCTTTATTCCAACTTTTCTTATTTTACATCTAATCTAGTATTTTCCCATTTTTATCCATAATCACGAATTTTCTTTTTAACTATATTATTTGCGTACAAAAAGAATAAAAAGAAACTAGCATTTTGGCTAAATTATAACTTCAAATTAGATGTAAATAACTGTAAATTTCTTACAGTTCAGCATAACTAATTAACAGAATTAATTACTGAAATACCGAATAAAATTATTTAACAGGAATTTAACAATAATATATCATAAATGTAAAAGATATAATTAAATCCACTCACATTGCTAACTTTCCAAATCTCCCTGTTTTTATCTCAGATCTGTCCTTAACATCTATATTCAACTCCCTTGTAATCCATATTTGGAATTACAAACGATATATTTACAGATCTATAATATTTGAAAGAGAAAAGGAAGAGATTTGGATTAGAAATAGCAAATAAAACTCAGATCTAGGGTTTTATCTTTGACATAGCCTTCTGATTTGAACCAATTCCTAATTCCCTAATTAATTCTATTCTCTTTCTATTTAGATCTAAATTCGTGTGAATTAGATCTAAAATTTTGTTATTAAGAAAGGTAGAAGAGATAGAAAAATGACAGAGCTTTTGTAGGCAAGAGAAAAATAATGAGAATAAAAATGAGGCTCTGCACCTATATTTATAGTGGTTCAAATCAGTGCTAACCATTAGATATAAAACCCTAAAATCTAAAGCGTACACTCAGTCTATGGACATCAAATTAATATGTTTTCTTCTGCGTTTGTTTTTATTTCAAATTGATTCTCCAACAATCTTTTCATTAATCACTTTCCTCTTCTCTCTCGCAATCTATGGAAACATATATTTTTAAATGTGACGTTTCTTTTAAATAAGATTCCCCTATTAATCACTCGATTAATAGATTTCATATATACTTGGAATTAATTTACTATCCAATTAATCTCTGCCTGCACTGTGATTTCTTACCAAATTAATATACCAATCAACACCATATTAATTCGTCACATATATGCATATTAATTTATTTTATTTCCATAATTATTGCATGCATATATTCTACAATTGAATTTTGAATCACAATCTTAATTATATATGTTATCATAAGTCTCTATGTTTATTAATTGACAATTGATTACTTGCATAAATTACTCTTTCTTTATTTTATTCTCTTGCACTGACATATATGTTTCAAATCATATCAATTAGTTGCTACAATATATGTTCCCTTTCTTATCAGTTCCTGTTAATTAATCACCTCTACTAATTAATTGAATATTAATTTCCATTTTAAACAAACACCGTCAATTAATCTTCCATATTAATTGATTTTATATAATTTCTCTCTCTAATTTATTTGTTACACAAATATATATGTACTCCAAGTAATATTAATTAGTTGCCCGGCCCATTTACAAACATTTCTTTGTTTTAAAATTTCAAATGTATATAACTTGATTAAATTATTTGCATATATAATTGTAATTTAACGCGGGGTGTTACACTTGTGGCAGTAGTTTATTTATTTACTTATTATTTTCTACAGTTTTTGATGCACCCATCAAATAAAAACAATGTTGTAATTTTGTAATATTGTACCACAGATATGTTACGGTTATTGTCGGGTTTTGGTATTATGGATATTTTGTCATGGTTTTGAATGATATATTGAAATTTGAATAAAATGTGTACTGTTGTTATTATTATATTTTATCATTTCGTTGTGATATTTAGAATGTATAGATAAATAGCTCTATATTGTTCTTTTTATCAACCAACAACCATCTTTGAGGTGGTTCTAAGTTTCGATGGGTCTTTTCTGGGTCGAAATTTAGGCCCATTTCAGGGTGGGTTGTTACAGAAAATAATTGCAAAAATTTTGTTACAAACTTATGGAATTTTGAAAAAGAAATTAAAAGACTAATAAAGTAATATTGTGACAATAAACAACATATATTTTCCAATAAGGGGAGAGTGCAAAATAGATTGTAATTCATAGAGTATATTGCAACAAACTCCATATGGCTGATCCTCTTATAAAATGATTATCATCCAAGGTCTTTCATAAGCATGTTTCTTAATTAGCATAACTTTTATGTAAGGATATTTTTGTTCAAATGGAGTTTGTATTTGACATAGTCATATAACACATTGCTCTATGCTTCTATTATACATATATATTAAGTAATTTTTTCTGGTCTGAAATAAATTAATAAAGTTTTCTTTGCACTCCATGAAATTCAAATATTGAATTTTTTTTCCAGATCTCACTAAAGTTGAACTAGTTGAAAATAGACATGTATTGATCACAATTCATGTAATCTGCATGCTATCCATCCATGATTGATCTATGTCGTTTGATTGCGTTGGTATATGTGATCATTGATGGGTTTAGTCACACTAAAGGTAACGAAAGCCACTTTGATTCTTTGCCAGCATAGTTAATAGACGAGATTGTTTCAGAAACATCTTATATTACAAATAGCAAATTTTGAGCTCATAAAGTTGTACGCATTTACAAGGATATTACATACGTGACTTTGGGGTAGATTGTTGAAATATTTCAATAATTTGGGTCACATATGTAAAATAAAATGTGTTGTGCTATTTTGGTGTAAAGCCAAATTAAAGTGATCAAATTTTGAATTAAAGCTAAAAGGCTAAAAAATAATATAATTATCATGGTATTACTGTGTAGATACCAGGGCAATTCTAATTTATTGAAGGGTTAAATTAGAAAATGCCAACATTATAAATAATGTGTTATAACCCCAAATTACAAAAGTTCTATTTGTTCTCCTAGTCTCTTTTATAGAAATAATTCAGATCTAGGGTTTGTGTGAATTCGAATGATTAAATCAATTCTTTTTTTTCTTTTAATCAACAATTATGGGTTCGTCTACGACTTTCGATAATTTGTTAACCTTCTTTGATTTCTTCTCAATCAAGTCATTTTGGCTCATATATTCAAATATAGGGTTTCATGATTAATCAATCCTAAAGTATATTAAAATCTTAATAATAAGTGCATTGGAAATGTTCTAAGTTGGAAGCTTTAGTTGGATTCAGAGTTGAAAAATTAGACAATCATTTTTGGTTGCTCCATTAATTAATGTAGTAATTCAGCTGCTAATTTAATTATCCTTTAACTTTAAGCCGTATGATGCGATGATGGCATTTTAAGTACACTAAATATATGTTTACAGCTTTTATTTAGACTCTTAGTCAGAAAGGACACATAGGAATGATAGGATACCATTTTTAGTTTCTTAACGAACTAATCCAACTATTCAGCTACTAATTAATTATCTTTTTAGTCCTTCATGTTTGAAGTCATTATAGCAATTTTTATATAAATGCGAATTAATTTTAAATAGCATGTTCACGTGTATCGTAATACAACTCAAAATCTAGTTAAATTTGCATATAAATTATATGGTCGTTTTTTTGTTATCATTTGATCTACATTATCGCGGAATCTTGAAGGTTGTAAAATTTGTGCAATTCTTCTTCATACTTTTTTTGTTTCATGAGTTCGATTTTTGTAATTGAGAAGTTTGGGGTTAAGGTCAAATGCTTAAGGGAAAAATGCCAAATTAGTGAAGAGTTCAGTTTTCACAAACTCACATCCCTATAAGTCATAATACATTAGCTTTATTAATAACAATTAAGTTATGGTTTTAGTTATTGAAGTTGAGGTTTAGTTTCCACCATGTTCAAATTTATCAATTCTTCTTCATATTGTTGTATTGTTCGAAGAAAATGCTGGCCTTACCATAACAAAAGCATGTTTTAAGCTCTTTTATGCTAAAAGTAAATAGCATTAATAAAAGAAAAGTACTTATTGACTTTATATGTTGTTAATCTAGTAAAAGAAACAAGTGTATTTAATGTTATAAAGATATTTCAGGCTGAATGAAATTTGAAAATAGTTCCCACATATGCTGCTATTATTCAAATGTTTCTAAGGTCTGTCAAGGAACAAAATTTTATAAAAATCGTCTTCTGTTATATAAATTATGTATTTACAAGATCATGTTTTTTAAATTCTGTCAAGGACTGAAGTCTGCATTGTCAGTTTGATTCAGTTGTCTAGAATTTACATAAAATTGGTTAGTAGTCTTTTTTTTCAAAAAAAGAAATTCAGGGCCAGTCTCAGATTAAAATGACTGAGGTTCTTAAACATTCTAATTAGTTCCAAGACTGCCATCTCAAAAAATGGCTTAGGTTGGTTAAACATACAGATTAGTTCTAAAACTTCGTTTTACGTATATACTATTAAAAATAAGTCACCCATTCTATGTTCTCGTTGCTTTTCACATTACTTACTTCTCTACTTCATACGTGACGGCCACGTTTCATATAAATACTTCATATTTCGACTGTACAGCAACATTCATGTATTCTCATATTTCCTTCTATGCATAACTCGTATTTCATCCTCTCCCTAATAAGCTATAAGAGAAAAATTTATTATTCTAGAGTACAAAGGAAATCTAGATATCTGAAATTAAGGCTGATGCAGCACGCACTGAAAAGAATCGCGAAACCCTAAGTCGCGAGGAAGAAGCTACTTCAGAACTCCTTAAGTCGAACGAAGCCATAGATCGCGAACGGCATCTCCTTAGGTCGCTCAGCCTAAGTCGCGAAGCTACAGTTAGGTCGCGAATGCCTTAAGTCGCGAAGCTACAGTTGGGTCGCCGCCAATTTTTATGTCGCGAAGCTTAGGTCGTGTACGACATTTCTTATGTCGCAAAACTTATGTCGCTGAAGCTTAAGTCGTTCCAGACGCCATTTTCTTAAAGTCGCTGATCTTTTAAGTTGCTCAACTGTGTTATCTTCTTGGGTCGCTCCAGTGTTATGTCGCTCGAGTTGATAGGTCGCTCAAACCGTTCCTGAAGCTTTGTTTGTATTCCTTTAAGTAATGTGTCGTTTGTAACTGTTGTTAAGTCTTAGGTCGTAAGTCGCATACTGTTGTAACTTGTACAGGGTAAGTCGAATGTCGTGTAACTCGTGAATGTTAGGTCGTGAGTCGTTTGTTCTTATGTCGCCTATGTTGAGTCGTGTAACTTGTGTGATGTAATTCCCTATAAATAGGGGTGTGATGTCATTGTAAAAGGTTGTTGATTTTGAATAAAATTTTGGTTTGTGCTTTGTGCCACCATTAAAATTGGAAGTTGAGTGTTATCTCCTTTCTCCATCTTCGGACATTCGAGTGCGCTCGAATCAATGAACTTGAAGCCGATTCACGGAATCTCGTGCGCGAGATCAACGTCGAAGAATCGTAGATCTTCTAACGCGGTATCGTGTGCGATCAACGTGTTGAAGATAGCTAGAATCCGGTATCTCGAGAGATCAACGGATTTGGGCATTTGGGTATCTTCAATTCATCGATTCACTTTATTTCATCGAATCATTTTCCGCGAATTCATCAATCATGAGTGTTTGATCCTGTAGGCTGCGTCATTTGGTATCAGAGCCAGGAGACGAACTTTTCCAAGTTCGTTGGGTGTGAAGTTTCGAGATTTGAAGTTTTTTTTGTGTTTGGATTTGTTGAAGATTTGATCATGCCTCCGAGACGTGCTAACATATATCAAAATGTTGAAGAAGTATATAGAAGACAAGAAGTTGAGCAGATGGAACAGCGTATCAATGAAAGGTTCAACGAGGGTATAGAAAAATTGGAAAAAATGATGAACGGCATGAATCAAAGTCACAGGAGAACTTCACCACTCTCGAACCAAGGTAGAAACAGGGTTTCGCCGTCGGTTTCGGAAGAAAGGAGAATGTCACCACAATCTCATCGGGATAGAAGAGAGTCATCAGTTTCAATGATGAGAGATCATCATGGCTATCGAGATGAAGAGAGAAGAAATCATCGGGGATTTGAGGAACAACCATGCGAGTAGAGGTGATGGGTTTTGATTTGCTTCCAGATTTGTTTACTTCAGATTCATATTTTTCCAAAATCCTAGATAAAGTCAAACAGGGAGAAATGGATGAATATATGCTGGTTGATGGTTTTCTATTCAAAGAAAATCAATTGTGTATTCCAGATTGTAGTCTGCGAATGAAAATCATCAAAGAATTACATGAAGAAGGACACGTGGGCCGTGATCGTACTATGCAGCTGATTTCAAAGTCTTATTTTTGGCCATCAATGAGGAAGGAGGTTGTGAAGTTCGTTCAGAGGTGCCATATTTGTCAAGTTTCAAAGGGAACCGCAACAAATGCAGGTTTTTATATGCCGTTGCCTATACCTACTAAACCATGGGTGGATGTTAGTATGGACTTTGTATTGGGATTGCCAAGAACGCAACGTGGCAATGATTATATCTATGTGGTGGTTGATCGGTTTTCAAAAATGGTACATTTTATTGCATGCAAGAAGATGGCAGATGCAGTTAATGTTGCACAATTATACTTCAGAGAGATCTATCGTCTTCATGGGTTGCCTGAATCTATTGTATCAGATAGAGACACTCGTTTTCTGAGTCATTTTTGGAAGAGTCTATGGAGAATGGTCGGGACTAAGCTGAAATTCAGTAGTGCTTATCATCCATAGACGGATGGACAGACTGAATTGTAAACAGATCCCTAGGTAATCTATTGCGATGCCTCGTGGATGACAATTTGAAGAGTTGGGATTCGAAGTTGTGTCAAGCTGAATTTGCACACAACCATGCAGTTAATCGTAGCACTGAGTTCAGTCCATTCTAGGTTGTGTAATCAACAATTCCTAAAGGACCGTTGGATTTATTTGTAGTTCCACAGCAGAAAGGAGTGATCAAACGAGCTAATGATTTTGTGAATGAATTGCAAGAATGCCACAAGGTTGTGCAGGAATGATTGCTTAAGGCGAATGAGAAATATAAGCAATCCACAGATATTAAACGACGACATGTTAACTTCAAAGAAGGAGATTTTGTATATGCACCAAGGATTGATTTCCTGTTGGCACTTACAACAAACTAGCTGCTAGAAAGATTGGTCCTTTGGAAATCGTAAAGAAGATTAATGAGAATGCTTATCAGTTGAGATTGTCGGATCATATCCATACTGCTGACGTTTTAATGTCAAACACTTAATTCCGTATTATGGGAAGAAGCTTGTCGAAGAAGAGGAGAGCGTGAATTCGAGGTTGAATTCTTTCCAACAAGGGGAGGATGATGCAGCGCGCACTGAAAAGAATCGCGAAACCCTAAGTCGCGAGGAAGAAGCTACTCCAGAACTCCTTAAGTCGAACGAAGCCATAGGTCGCGAACGGCATCTCCTTAGGTCGCTCAGCCTAAGTCGCGAAGCTACAGTTAGGTCGCGAATGCCTTAAGTCGCGAAGCTACAGTTAGGTCGCTGCCAATTTTTATGTCGTGAAACTTAGGTCGTGTACGACCTTTCTTATGTCGCAAAACTTATGTCGCTGAAGCTTATGTCATTCAAGACGCCATTTTCTTAAAGTCGCTGATCTTTTAAGTCGCTCAGCTGTGCTATCTTCTTGGGTCGCTCCAGTGTTATGTCGCTCGAGTTGATAGGTCGCTCAAGCCGTTCCTGAAGCTTTGTTTGTATTCCTTTAAGTAATGTGTCGTTTGTAACTGTTGTTAAGTCTTAGGTCGTAAGTCGCATACTGTTGTAACTTGTACAGGGTAAGTCGAATGTCGTGTAACTCGTGAATGTTAGGTCGTGAGTCGTTTGTTCTTATGTCGCCTATGTTGAGTCGTTTGTTCTTATGTCGCCTATGTTCAAGTTGGTTTGTGCTTTGTGCCACCATTAAAATTGGAAGTTGAGTGTTATCTCCTTTCTCCATCTTCGGACATTCGAGTGCGCTCGAATTAACGAACTTGAAGCCGATTCACGGAATCTCGTGCGCGAGATCAACGTTGAAGAATCGTAGATCTTCTAACGCGGTATCGTGCGCGATCAACGTGTTGAAGATAGCTAAAATCCGGTATCTCGAGAGATCAATGGATTTGGGCATTTTGGTATCTTCAATTCATCGATTCACTTTATTTCATCGAATCATTTTCCGCGAATTCATCAATTCGTGAGTGTTTGATCCTGTAGGCTGTGTCAAAGGCCCTGTTTGTTTTCGTTTTTGGTTTTTGTTTTTTAGTTTTTGAAGTCCATTTTTAATTTTTCATTTTGAGTGTTTTTAATATTTTAAAAAATGCATTTGATTCTATAGTTTAGAAAAATAGTTTTTAAACTAAAAATCAAAAATGCTACTTTAAAACAAAAATGACAATTTCAAATTTGATTGGAATTTGACCATTATATTTGGAAGTAAGAGAGACTAACAAAAAATATCATGAAATTGGGAAAATCATAAATTGACAAAGATCACAAAATGATAATGACTCCTGAAATGTGAACTATATTAAAATGAGACTAACTCATATTGTGCTGCAAATTAACCATATCTCAACTCAAAATTATTACAAATAGATAAAATATATCAACTGTATCACTACCAAAAGATGAAAAAAAGTTTTGATGTATCTAGGGAAGTAGTCTTTGCTTTGCTTAAGTGGCTCTTCTTCCTCATGCTAAGCCTTCTCTTTTTCTGACAAATACAAATATACAAGTATATCAATACATATATAAGCACCATGAACTTTTTGAATACTCGATTACATCTATCATTTCATTATGAAGGGTAATAGATGGATGGAAATAGTGTTATCAAAGCAAATATTGATATAAATCATTTACTTGGGAAGTGATAAACATGCAAGTATGATAAAGTTTCCAATATTGATCCACAATTTAGTAATAAATTATATAAACATTACACCAATCTAACCAAAATCATTATTGAAATCAAGAATTACCTAAGCGCATATAGAAGCAAGCAAGAGAAACTTGACCAATTAAGAAAGAGTAAGTGGTTATGTAGCCTCATTCACTCATAACCTACATCGTTAAAATTATTATCATTAGCAAAGCAAGTTCCTATTAAGAAAAGCTAAAGAAAGACAAATTTCATACTTAACTATCTAGGTTTATAGATGAGTTGTTATGTAACCATTCCACATTTGTATAGCAATTTGATCCCTGATATGTCCTATTTGAGTTGTTTGACTAACATCAAATTGTATGACTTCTTGATTTTGATCTGCCTCTAATGCATGTTGAAATACCATATTCTCGGACGAGTATTGTACGAAAAGGGCATTTAAAGCATGTTCTTGGAGAATAAAGTTATATAATGTGCAACAAGCAATAGGAATTTGTCTTTGCCTACGAAGTGGATAATTAGTCATTAGTCTTGGAATTGGAAACTTGCTTTTAAAACACCAATACAATGCTCGATTATATTTCGACACGATGATATATAGAAGGATTTCCATTCAGTACATCAAGTAAGAACATACTTCCCATAAGCGATGATGTTCTACAAGGTGCTTTATTCATGATACTCCTTTGGTTAGCAACAAAGTAATTAATCATTAACATATCACCAAACTCTTCATCACAGTACTCCATAAATATAAAATCATCATCCAAACTAGAGTCATCATCGGATTCATAAGAAATGATACTAGATCCAATAGACATTACTCTGCATAAAATTTATATTAACTATTTATCATTAGATATATTACTCTGCTTATAGATTTGATGAATTTACTACGTGCAAACAAAAACTGGCAGTTTGCAGTCAATGCAAACTTGTAGTTTGCACACATGATATATATTAAAATTAACTATTTTAATTTGAGTCTTTTTGTTTTTATTTTCCGTTTTCGATTGGGTTTTGCTAATTTGATGATGCTAAGATCTATAATGTTTGGGTTACAGAGATGGGAATCAATGACAGTTTCTTGTAGTTGCTTTCAGACTTCACTATCTTATTCATTTGGATTTATCTATATAGTATTTTGAGTAATTCAACTAGTGCTATTTGGTTATGTATGGTAATTTAATTAGTGCTTTGATTAAATGCGTGAATCTAATCACATCGTATTATTAAATAAAAGAACATCTCTCTACGTTTGTGTATTTTCATTACTTATTTTAGAATTACACTCTTTAATTGTTCTAATAGAATTTGTTAAGATTTTCTAATATTTTTTCTTTATTTCTTAGTTTTTTTTTGCGTTTATATTAGCGCTAAGAAGATGGAAAAAAGAGAATAGCTGAGAATTTGATCATACCTCAACATGTGCAGCTACCGGTGTTCAATGCATAAAGAGATCCCAAACTCAATGTCTCTATTATTTAGTTGATTAATATATAATAACAGTAATAATAATTTATTGTTTGCGGTAACTAAATATATAATTTGCATTGAACTCTAGTGCACATCCTCTTAAATTTGCGGTAACATTTATTTCAAATCTATTTCATTTTCTTCTGTCACTTATAGTTACTTGCACACATGATATATATGAAAAAATTGAAGTATGTATATAAGTATAAACTGCTACAGGTAGAGAACCATGGAATAAGCAAAAAACTTACAAAGTTAAGGAATCGATGAACCAACACTACAATGAGAACTTGAAGGCTGATTTCTATAATTCAAAACTGTAGCAGCAGATCTAATAACACATCCAATGACTGTTAAATTTTCTAATTATGCACATTTTCCATATCCAACCAATATGCCTATAAAAGGAATTTCAAATTATGAGACTAAAGATATATTTCACTCCAGGTAATAACAAAACATCAAAACCACTTACCATATCATTATTACTTTTTAGAATTCTAAAACAGACTATTGCCAGAAATAAATAACACATATAAACAGAAATGACAAAGAAAAAAAGAGTTTTTGAATAATTCTGCTAAAGTTCTACCATGCTCAAGCAAATAGTAAAACCAAAAAGGACCAGGTAAAGGAAATTATTAAACAAAATAAATGAATCAAAACCAACTTGAATCAGTAGTCACAAATTGATTATTTAAAATAAATAGAAAAACCCAAAACATGCTGACATGGCAATTTAAGTTTTAAGTATTGTATATTTCAAGCTATTTGCTTAAATTCCTTACCTTCCTATCTACATTAGAAGAAAAAAAATCACGCAGCAAAAAAAATCCAGATTTCAGTCCTCAGCCCTTCTTAATTTTCAAACCTTTTATTTCTCCTTCCCAGCCTTTCATTTTGCATAAACTATCCACAAAAGATGAGTTTGAAAGCCATGTTACCATGTCGGTTTTTACAATTAAAATATCCTAATTTATGCACTCTTACTCCCATTACTAGCACCACTATTACATGCAAAGAATGATCAACTCATCTCCAGATTTGTAATACATGTTTCTTTTTTGAATTCAAAATATTTATTTTAAACTGTGCTAACTTTAATTAGGTTTTCGTACTTGTCCAGTAATTTTCCTTTTCTTATTGGTGTTGAATTATTACTTGTCTTAGATATTCTGTTGATTGAGATAATTTTTTGTTTTAGATAATTTATTAACTGTGATAATTTATACAGTTGATTCATCATAGAGATACCTAAGGAAATTTGTATTGAATTTGATCCTTTTAGAAATGGCATAATATTTTTGAGTTTGATTCTTACAAGAAGCTAAAAAATTATATAATTTGTTTGAAGTCTTTGCTTTATAGACATACATGTTCTTGTATGTTACATGTTTGTATTTACAAGAAGGTAAGCACTGTATGAAACAGAAGTTCAAATAATAAAATATGATTCTTGAAAAAATGAATAGATAGTGTTTAATTTGGATGATCGAAGAATAAGTAACAAAGTAGAAGTAACAAAAAGAAATATATTGAAGCTTAGGCTGTGTAGCAACTCGTTTACTGCATAAAAATGACTACATCACAGTGCAAGTTCTAGACCAAATACATAACGTTCTTAAATAAGTGTAGGTCAAAGAAAGAAAAAATAAATAGAATTAGCTGATGTAGAGAAAATCAACTCTCAAACGCAACAACTAATGTGTTCGCTTAAATTTATTTAAACAACGGGGTCTTGGATAAAGTGTCAAATACATTATCAAATAATCATTGTACCAAACTCTTATTTCATGTTTACTCTCATTTGTTCTCAATGCAATTATTCTTTGTCTTCATAACATAATTGATCAATTAAGACATCTCAAAGAACATTCGCAACTATGCTCTATTACACACAAATGTTCATCGTATAAAAATGAAAAGTAATAACAACAGAATAATTGCAACATAGTTATTGCTAATATCGTTGCAGTCCCTAACTTTCCGTTATTGTCTAACATTGCATGACCACAAAAGTAGGTATAGCATTTGAAATAAATTAAAAAACAAAGCTTCAATCACATGTCACCATTTTGCCATTTCAAATAAAGTAAAAGGCAAAGCTGTATGTAACTAATCAGATAATTTTACATACCTTGAATCGATTTAGGGAGGCGCTGATTACAAGCAAAACCCTAATTAACAAAAATAAATCAAACGAATCATCAAAGTATTTGCGTTTAACCTAGATATTATTAGTTTGAAGAATAAGATAACCAAGAAACAAAAGTGAAATTACCTGATTTTTGATGATTTTGGGATAAATTTGATGAAATGTCAAAATCGCTCAGGCAGTAATTGCTCGATATTGCGGCTGTAGAAAAAAATAGGGCTTCGCGTGCGTTTGTTTTGGATTTGGGCTTTCAGTTTTTAACGTTCAAAACCACAGAAAACAAAAAAAACAGTTTTCAATTTTTATGGGTTAAGCCCATTTTGAAAAATGGTTATTTTCAAAAATGCATTTTACAAAATGATAAAGCAAACGGGTTTTCATCATTTTTCAAAATTGAAAATTAAAAATACTCTAAAAATGGGTAACCAAACAGACCCTAATATTTTGTTTTCACTATTTTCATTTTTATCAATGAGAATGATGATGTTGTAAAGACCCATATTTTTATGTATCGACAAATTGATAGATTCCTTCAATGATTTTTGATAAATGCAAGATTAGACTCTGAAACCACTTTCAAATAAAAGGTATTACGGTTTTTCTTTTCGTAAAGTGGTCATAATAGATTTTGGCGACTATTTGAAGTTAGACAGTTTTTGGATAGATTAAAGCATACTAAACCAAGCCTATAATTAGCCCACTAATCCATTTTGGGATTGAAGCTAATTACACCTGATGAGACAACCCCTAATCATTTTTCCACTTTCAAAAAACTATCTCTAACCTCCGCTAATCAACTTCCTAGCTAAAACCATCTTAAATCCTTACTACTTAAGAGCCTAATCAAACAATTAACAGGTGATAAGCATAGAGATCAGCAAATGAGGATTTTGGATTTCGAAATTAGGTGCTTAGGAATTCACTGCTTAGCTGTATGGACCAGATCTACCTCATTTTTAGTGCCATTCATAATTAGATGAGTAATCTATCATCTCTCACCACTTTTTTATGTTTTTAAAGATAAAAACGTTTTCTTAAATATTTTTCAAGTTGAAAACTAGATTTCTAAATGATTTAAGCATACAAATGTTTTATGAATGAATTTAAATGATATTAGTTCATTTTATATCGATTTGAAATGAATTCCATGCATTATTGTATAATATGGATGTTAGATTTGATTATGACTTGATATGGTGCTTACATTGTATGGATGTATTGTTTTTTGATTGATTTATTGTGTTGTTTGCTTAGGATAAGATATGGTGTATCAATATGCATTTTGGAGTTTGGACGGGCACTAGAAGGATTGAGGGTTTGTCGATAGAGTTTGGGATATGCATTCAGATTGCACCAGAAGATGGGAAGATGATCGATGAAAAAAGGAGCCAAAATGACTTAGGCAAATTTCTGTTACAAGTTGAACGATTGGCACCGACTGACCCCATGCTTCGACACAGATCAATCATAAATGCTCCAAGTGGAGTACAATCGGTTGAAGTTGTTCATCATAGTGTAAATAGGCTACAGGATCGATTGCATGAGTTTTGGATGAAGGGATCTGGAGATAGACCTAGAAGATATGATTGATATTGCTTATGTGGAAAGCAAGATGGAAACTCTTGTTTGTACCACATGTATGAACTTTCATGAAAATAACCATATAAATATATCACTAATGTCTTTCAAGTTGTGTAGACTATAGTGCAGGAAATGCAGGTATACTACTCAGAAATATTGCATGGATAAAGATGTTGAAGTTGTTCATCACAGTGTAAATAGGCTACTGGATCGATTGCGTGAGTTTTGGATGAAGGGATTTGGAGTTAGACCTAGAAGATGATCGATATTGCTTATGTGGAAAACAAGATGGAAACTCTTGTTTGTACCACATGTATGAACTTTGATGAAAACAACCATATAAATATATCACTAATGTGTTTCAAGTTGTATAGATTATAGTGCAGGAAATGCAGGTATACTACTCAGAAATATTGCATGGATAAAGATGAATCAAGGAGGCCAAGAGGAATCAAGGAGGTCAAGAGGAATCAAGCAGATCAAGGAAATCGAAAAGAATGAAGCACATTAACGAGATAAAGAATCAATGATAATGCTAGAAGGATACAAGTGATTCAAGAAAAAAAATTGGAATAGCACAGGACATTCAGTTAGCCAAAACTATGTGAAAAGTCTTCGAAATATTTGTTAAAGACCCCATATCACATACTTGAATTCACTCTTTTAAAAGCCTTTATTTTCTCCTCTAGAATTTTTTTAAGTAGAATATTGATTCTAAAAATTATAAAGTTTAAAATAATTTTTATAAAGTGTTTTTCAAAATCAACTAGCATATGTCGACATATCCTGAAAATATATGTCGACATAGTAGCTATTTACATGTTTTTTTAGAATCAACGAAGGTATGTCGACATACGTTTAGGTATATGTTGACATACTAGCCATTAATGAAATCTTTAAGTTTAAATGAATATACATATCCTTTCATCCCTTCGTCACAAGATACTTCTCTTCATCTTATAAATAAAGGTTCTCGAATTTTTTTTGGATTCTCTTTCTTTTCTCTTTCTCTTTCTTCTCTACTACTTTGCAAACAAGTTCTCTTACTAATATATGCATATACTTTGAGAAATTCATATTCTTTCACTCTTGTTTTTCATGATTTCACAAACTACAAAAGATCGAATGGTTTTTACTAGAATTCTCTATCGTTCGATCTTTGACCTGATCCTATTCCTCAAAGACTTCAATTACAAACTGCTACCGAAGGTCTATAGGATCATTGTATTGAAGATTATGTGATTTTGTATAAGAAAGATATGATTTCTTGTAGAATTACTTTCTACTACTTGAATTGTAAAGATGTATCCAGCCACCCATAGAAAGCCATGGTTGTATTGGTGTTCTTAACCACCCATGGAAAGTCAATAGATAAGTATGTCCCGCCACTCGTGGAAAGTTAGGATAGGTATGTTTACCACCTGATTCAAAGCCAAGTTGTATAGGTGTACTTACCTTCTACAGAATTACAAGGTTTTGTTATGGTGAAAATTTTGTAGGGAGTTTTATTTTACTACTTTTTATTCTATATTTATATCATTATCTACCTGTGATTATGATTGTGAATTGATAAGTTTGAAAAATACAAGTTAAAGTGATAAAAAAATTATTCACCTCCTATAACACCTCTAATTTTAATGATGACATTATTCAGGAGATTTAATTAGAATAAATTAAATAGAATAATGTAGGTAAGGAGATTGATGTTGATTAATAAAATTTAGTGCCCGTGCTTATTTAACTAAATGAACTTATAAATGCTTAAGTAATTAAACATAAGGGCATTAGGGTAAATGCCATCCATATTTCCCACCCTTATACTATTATCCTTAGTCATATACGTTCATTTTTATCTCAAATAAAATTTATGAACATAAGAAGAAAGCAAGGCCGGCTATTAGGAAGAAGAGAAGAGAAAAATCAAGTAAAGCTTAGGATCAAGCTAGAAGAAATCAATCTCAATCAAACTTCAATTTCCTTATCCAATCTAAGGTGAATAATAATTTCTACATCTCTATTTTGGTTTTATAATCATATGGTTTCAGTTTTAAGGGTAAATATGTTTTTATGATATATTGAATGATGATATGCTTGATTGATGATTTATATGGATTAAACAAGGTTGTTTAAAAGGAGATATATATGGTTTTAGGGTAAAACTGAGATTTAATGATTTTGAAATGCCAAGGGAAAATTATATGTTATGGAAAACATGATTTTGGAGTTGGTTTTCAATTTTCATAATTTTCCAAACCGTGGAGAAGTAGTTATGAATTTTTAAAGGAAAATATGGTTATTTGTGTTTATAAATTTATTTTGGAATACATATTAAGAATTTGGGTCCGGAATTTTGATATGTTAGATAACATGATTAAAGTGAATTTTTGGATTTTTTGGGGATTTTTACTAAGTGATTTAATATGGAAATTTAATTATTTCGAAAGGGGGATTTAAATGATTTTATTATTTTGATAATAGGGAGGGCTTATTCGTTAAAAGTTGATTTTAGATCTGAGTAAATGTAGCAAATATTATCCAAATTATTTGAAAGTTTATTAAAGCCAATCAAATGTTTACAAGTAGGCAAGTTTGCTACAAAAGGTTTACTTAATTTGATAAAAACAGCTTTTGTTCAGAAAAAGGGTGTTTCGCCTTCTTTGGTAAAATTTTCGACTTAGACCTTTTGACCTTGACCTTTCGACTTCATTGAAACCAATAAGGTTGAAGCCAATGCACATGATATCATTCAGGTGGTTTGTAGTGAATTGGAAAAAGGTGGAAGGTAGGTTGTCAAAGGGGTGCTTTCGGAGGAGTTGGTCCCTTAGTCATTTTTGGTTTGAAAAGAAAATCACTTACCTGTTTTAAGGAGCTTTCGACAAGATCGAAAGCTTTGGTTTCAAAAGGTTTAGTTTTAAAAGTGCTTTCGATAAGGTCGAAAGCTAAGGTTTTAAAAAGTGCTTTCGACAAGGTCGAAAGCTATGGATTTGAAAGGATAAGTTTATAAAGAGCTTTCGACACAGTCGAAAGCTACGTTTTCAAAAGTGTATTTCAAAGAGGCTTTCGAAAGGGAGCTACTGCTTTTGTTGTAAAGAAGTAGCTCCCTAAGGGGTTACTTAGTTTTTGTTTAAAGCTTTCGAAGGGGTAGTTGTCGACCAAGTCGAAGTCCTTTTGAGATTATGTGACCTTCCGATGGCATCAAAGGCATCGATGTTGTCGAAAGGTTCAATTGTATTTATAAATACAAGCTGCTTCCCAAAGCTTTCAAAGTGGTCGAAAGCAGAAGCTTTCGACGTTGTCGAAAGGTTCAATTGTTTTCCCAGATATTTCAATGCTTTTGAAAGGATGGTTTCGACTCCATCAAACTTCCCCAATATTTTATAAAATAAAGAGTGGTTTCGAAAGAAATGCTTTCACCTATTTTCACTTTGACCCAAAGTAATGTTCTATGTGTCAACCAATGGCTTTTGAAAGGGTCCAAGGCTAAAGCCTTCGACGTTGTCGAAAGGTTTTAAAACCCTAACTCAAATATTTAAAGGAATACCCACATCTTATATAAAGGAGTTTTGTAAGACTTTAAATATGTAGTTTTGAAGAAGTATGGTCTTGATAAATATAAGTTAAAGGTGTTAACTATGTTTTATATGAAAATTATTTCAAGGACCTTAAACTCATAGGAGTGGTCTTGTTAAATCGTTGTTTTTCTTCTTCAAATATGAATATATTCACATGATCATCCATAACTATATTTTGGGAAAAAGGGGGTAGAAGAACCAGCTAGGTTAACTCTGTAGTGAATATAAATTGCTTAAACTCCTGAATGAGTAGAATTGCATCCAAGGAGTCATGGTGACCAAAAATATAGGATGCTTAAACTTAGTAGTTATGGGAGGTAACCAAAAGGTTCATAGTAAACCCATGAAAACTATGATTATGTAGTTATTGGAGGTAACCAACAGGTTTATAGTAAACCCATGAAAACTATGTGTTAAGGTCGGTAAGCAGGGGCTAATTGGTTTGTAGTGAACCCATGAAAACTATATCCGGATTAAGAATTGACATCAATTAATAGGTTCCTAGTCAACCCATGAAAACTAGGATAAGAAAGTGGCTAATGGAAGAATCGGTAGGTTCCTAGTCAATCCATGAAAAGTAGGATGTGAAGTGAGTTACTGGATTAATCCATAGGTTCCTAGTCAACCCATGAAAACTAGGATAAGGTGATTAGTTATTAGAATAACTAATAGGTTCAGGAGGACCTATGAATTAATTAAGTTAACTGGTAGGAGCCTATAGGTTCCCAGTGACCCCATGTAAACTATGAAAAGAACTGGATGTTCATTAATTATATAAAGGTTATTAGTAAACCCATGAAAACTAAAAGGTTAATAGTGATCCTAAAAGCTATAATTATGACAGGGAGTCATATTAAACTGGGATGGGAAATCCTAAATGTTTTAAGTATGCATATCATCATAATATTTTGAAAATGTATGTTTTAACCATTGTGGATGCAGGAGGACAGAATATGGTTTTAAAAAGGTTTTAGGATACTAGTAAGGGGAAAACCCATTCCGCTAAGTGGTGTAGTCTCACTAGATATCTAAAAGGATTGAGATGTTAGATTATTATTCATACCAGGCTTTATGTTTGACTCGAAGTTTTTGTTTTCCCCTTAAACTCTCGGGTACTCAATTGATTTTGAGTAGTTTGAGATTTAAGGTTTTTAGATTTTCTTCTTTGACGAATAAAGCTTCCAGAGGTGTGCAGGAGGCAGATAGTTATTTAGAATTGTCTTTTCTGCTATGTGTTTTTTTTGTAAAGGAAGATTTGTTAGCCTTACTATATA
Organism: Allium fistulosum; assembly: GCA_030737815.1. Lineage (NCBI taxonomy): Eukaryota > Viridiplantae > Streptophyta > Magnoliopsida > Asparagales > Amaryllidaceae > Allium > Allium fistulosum. The sequence continues at coordinate 1,280,784,364 of CM060903.1, read as the reverse complement.
CTCTGAACAACCAAGGGGGCATCTTCATATGTCGCTCTTGGCATATTTGTAATAATTATATTTTGCTGAACATGGTTACGTTTTTAGGATTATGTAATGAACATCAAGTGTTTTGATGTGAATGTGGAAATATGTTTTGAATTGTTAAAATTTTTCCATATTTCTGTGATCAGTGTATCAATGTATCTAGCACCGCCCTATTTGGTCATCAAGAATTAATAACTATGGATGACTGCATCATCCATAGCAGTTAGTTTTGGGCCTCCAAGTAGGGGGATGTTAAAAGTTGGTATCAAAGCATAGGCTTATGAAACTTTAAAAGAAAAGATAAACGTAAAAGCTTTTTTTAACGTAATCCAATGAATTTAAAAATATGGTCGGGATTTTGGTTAACGCTATAGTAACGTACTTGTATTTGATATATAGATATATATCTAAGTATGTATTCCCCTCTCTTAGACTGTTCTTCTGTATCTTACTAAGGCTCGTATGTAGATTTACGAGAAAGAGGATATGGAAGCAGGAAACAGAAGAGGAAATCTAAGTGGAGGAAGTACCACTACCAATGGAAATGCTCGACCTAATACTCGGAGAAACCAAGGTCGACAGGCTAATGCTAACCAAAATGTTGAGGCTAATGTTGGTGCTGGAAATTCACCAGTAGATGCGGGGATGGTGTATCAGTTGTTGGCTAATCTTTTGCAAGAAAGAGCTGCTGGTAATGTTAGAGGAGCTAATCTTGTAGTTCCAGCTGGTTATAGCTATGTCAAGCTAAGCAGAGACTATACCAGTCTAGGTGGGAAGCCATTTGTTGGAACAAAGGATGTAGTTGAAGTTGAGAACTGGCTGTTGAACTGTGAAAGGATCTTTACAGATTTAGGCTTGGAGGATGGAGAGAAGAGAAGGCTAGCCTCTAGACAGATTTAGTACCCACTGATTCTTGACATCAACTGAGATATATGTACAATTTAAATTGTATGTTTGCTCATTTTTATCAATCTAAAATATATACTAAATCACAGAAAAGATGTTAAGCAGATACAAATACAATTTAAAATGCTACATCAAATAACTGCGCATTAAGATCTAGACTTAAATTTTATTGATATTTCCTGGTAACATTAATACAATTTCTAATTCAACATAAAAGACTGAATCATTGGACGATACATCAAAATGTAACTATTGTTTCACATTTTACATCAGTTAGAAAATCACTATCTTTCCCTACACTGTTTCAAAATGCACTAAATACTCACATTATACATTAACTATAAACATAAGAAATATCATCAAAATGGGTACAGTGATCTCAAACTTCACCCATTCACTAGATCCGGAAGGTATACGATCTGGCTATGCACATTCTTCGCCATTAAATATGAGTTTAGTCAGAAATCCATCTCCCTTTAAAATGTTAATCTTTGGAGTATTTTTCTTAGTAAAAGTTATCACTGACTGTTGCTTTCCTGGAACCCTGTAAATTGATTTTGGTTTTGCATCATTTCCATCCATTTCGGGCATAAGGTAGTTCAGACTCGGTAACCCACTAAAGAATATAGTTTTATTGTGCTTGGGTAGCTTGGTTCCATTGAAAGAGTATGTGTTCTCGTAGTCTGCATAGGCCTTTGGTATTTGAATTGCGGTGAACCATTTTTTGAATGTGTAGTCTTCCCAATTGAAGAGGGTCATCCTTGCTGACCAACCTGTTAGAATTATGCATTAGTTAGTTTGACATATGTGAAAAAGATAAGAGTGTGTTAGCATATGACAATAACTATCCTTAAGCTTCCATTGCAATTCATTTTGCATTTACAGGTATATTGGTAGTTTCAGTGGTGTAATGCAGGTATTTTTTTTATGTGAAAATATAGCATGGATGTGTACCCCTTTGTAATGTATATAGGTGCATAATTGTACATGTTACATATACATATTTCTACGAGGCTCGATCGTGTCGCTTGGATTCCTTATCTAACAAACTAGAGAGTTTGCGTAACTGATATTACAGTGGCTCTTCCAAGTTATTTTTCCACAGATATTAATATAATACATCACATCAATCTAGGATTGTAGTAGCAACACATGTATTTTAGAATATTTCTAAAAATCAATGTTTATTTAGCTATCATGCTTTGCTTTACTTATGGTTTTAACAGAGAAATATGATGCTTTATTGTATTGAATATATGATACAAATGTTGTTTTCAATGTTACATATTTGTATTAGTATACAGATATTTATATAATACATTCGGCCCGCTCCAAAGTTGAGAAAATTACAAATATTCCCTTGGGTTTGATGACTGGTTCAACCTGTTGGTTTGGTCAAGTAATATAGTTCAGCAGTGCAATTCATTTCGAGCTAGGGTTTTCTGAATATTATATTTAAAATTTGATATGACATTTCAAAAGTAGTTACAACAAAAATCTTCAGCAGGAATATTTTATACTACTATGAAAGTAGTAATTATGTCAATTATGTAGAGAAAGATATTGAGTATTGATGACGTTTCAAAAATAGTGCAGATAAAGTATCTTTAGAAGTGATATGTACCACTCTAGAAGTGGTGTTTATAAAATATCCCTAAAAGTGATATTATATCATCGTATAGCACTATAAATGTGACGACCCGGAATTTTTGTATATTTGAAATTGGAATATTTAATTAATTTTAAATATTCAGAGGTTAATTATAAACTTAAATTTCAAATATCGCTGTTTATTGAGTAATTTAATAATTAAATTAAATTTATTTGAAGTTGGATAAAATAGTAAATCTGGCATTCTAAGCTAATTAAAATATTTTGAAAGCTCGTAAAATTCGTAATGATAATACTAAAGATAATAGAAGCTTCAGAATGTAATTTCAAACTGTTTTATTCAGTTTTGAAATTTTATTGTTTAAATTGAATTTAAAAATAGCCTTCCGAGGCACAGTCTCGGAATTCGACGAAACCAGTTCCATTGGGTCCGTAATATTGCATTATTACAGAATTTCAAATTTCGTAGTGATCGGAGTTGTTGTGTGAGCGTACGGTATATAAACGCTTTGAAATAATTATTGAAGACGATTTGGAAATAAAAATATACAATGTATATACATTGATCAGTCAAAGCTATATCAACATCAGCATTGTTTCCTTCAATTCAAATGTCACGGTAGCAGATATAGTCCAGCACGCAAGCATTTCCCTCCATCAACGTGACATCAGCCGAAAGAACAAATAAAGAATACATAATAATAATCGTTTAATCTCGTGGCCTCGTTCTTTCCAGATTCCTTCTTTGAGAAGCTGTTCGAAATTAAAGTGGCTTCTTTCAGAAGCTAGCAAACGAAGAGAAATATCGTGCCTCTCGTCCTCTCTACTAATTAAAAATCCTCGGCCCTCAGAAAATAAAATAAAAGCAGGATGAACGAAATCAACTCCATTCGAAAAAAAAATGGCAGAACTAAAGTAAATAATAGCCGAGCTTTTCATTATTCGCACCCTCTCTTTTTCTCAGCAATCAAAAATCGAAGCCGCTTCCCTAATTCAAATCGAACGAATTCGATTTCGATTTCTAGAAGAAATCGCGTACAGCTTGGGTTGCTCGATGGCTTTACGCGAGGCTGGGTTGCGTAGTTGGAGGGGCGCCGATGTTTAGTGGAACGGGGGGAAGGGGAAGCTGTAGGCATAGTTGAACTCGAAATCGATCAGGCGATGTCGTGAGGTGATGAATGCTCACGATGATAGCGTGGGCAGAAATGGTATAGGTGCTTACGATGTTGGAGATAGTGGGTCTAGTTCACGAGTGAATTCGTGAATCTCGTTATACTTCGCGAAGTCGACTGGGGGACTCGCGAGAAGTTGTTCGATGGAGGTGGCGTGCGAATCGATTTTGATCTGGAAGGTGGCGCTCGCGAGGCAGTTTTCTAAAGTGCGACTAGGGTTTCGATGGAGGGGCCGGAGCGTGAGTTGTTGGCCAAAGTCGAGAAAGTCGCGTGCACGAACTGGAGTGGTGGCGTGTGTCTTGGCGACTGCAGAGGGATTCACGAGGCAGTTTGTGCCTCCGATTTGAAGTAAGGTAATCATCTTGTTTCCATTTAAGTAAACTTAAAACGTTTTCAAATTGTTCATTTTTATTTGACAGGGAATTTTATATAAGAATATAAAATTTTGGTTAGGTTATTTAATATATATATATTGCTGAAATCTGTATGGGACAGGGAAGAAAAATATTTTGAGAAATGAATAACGTTTTGTTTAGTATATGGATGTATAAAATGTTTGAAAAGAAAAAAAAAAGATTTACAGTAAAGCAATCTACTGTTTTATTGTTACAGAATTATAGGTAACAATGAAGAATATATATGTATATATATTTAGGGCCTTGGAAGAAATATATAAGAATTTATATAAAAGTTAGTGTGTAAATCTATTAAATGATAATAAATTGTTCAACTATTCCAAACGTTAATAGAATGATAAAATATTTATTCAAGGTTAAAATTCGAGAGGAAAGCAAGTTGGATTGGAATTGAGATCCTAATAGGTTAAAGGTGAGTTAATCTCACTCAGTTAAATTTAAATTTAAATGGTTAAATTTAAATAATTGATTGATTGATTGATTTGATTGATGTGATATATATATAGTAGTATATAGCAATATATACATATTGGCATATGTATATATTGGAGTTGTTGATTTTCCCGCAATATATAGCGGATGAGACCCTATGCGCCGCATAATAGCGGATGATATTTTATTAAACCCATATACCGCGATATTCCACCTCGAAGTGGAATTGGTATTGTGCTAACGTCTGTGGATGCAGGGAAACAGGTTGGAGGGATCCAACTGGATTCCTCAAAATTATCTAGACTGTTTTATATTCTGTGTTATGAATATTGATATCCTGTGATGATTTTATTGATGATTGAAATATTGGATGGTATGATTGGATTGAATATAGAAAAAAAAAGGGAGTTATCAAAATATATTGAACTGGATTTTGAAAGAAATAAAAGAGTAAATTTTAAGAAATAATTCAAGTGAATTGTAATAAAGGAATTTTGAATTAACATGAGAATAATAAACTTTAAAACTAAAGTGACATTATTGGAGGAATAAAGAAATTATTTTTAAAGTTTAAGGATTAAATTTAATAAAAGGATAAGAAGGAATTTTGGAAGTTTAAAATTGATATTTTCAGTTAAAAGGGTTTTAACTCAAAAATTAAGGAATAAAATCTGAGAGTAAATGTAATTTGAAATAAATGAAGTAAATAAGAAATTATTTTGAAGTAAAGCAAATTTGAAATCAATTGTAAATTGATTTAAGTATTTGGAATTGAAATTTTGAAGAAGGGAGATTTTGGGATTTATAAACTGGGTTTATAAAGTAAAATAAAATATCAGGGGATATTTGAGAATATAAATTCAAGGTGGGAATTTATAAAGGAATATGAATTGGTTTAAAAATAAATGTTGATTTATTTTTAAAAGATGGGAATGAGAAGTGTATTTCTCTGGATAGCCAAGTACGTTTTCAAAGCAATTTGAAATATAAGTTAAAGGTTTTAAGTATGTTTTAAAAAGCATGTTTTAGGAAATTTGTCTTTTTAAATGTTAATTTCCCAAGTATTTTCAAAAATATATTATTGTAGTAATTATATAAAAGTGATTTGCTATTATGTTTTAAAGGGAGAAATTTAGTTTATATTTATAAAGTGGTTTATTTTAAAGTATATATTTTTAATAAAGTATTAAAGTAGTTTAATTTCAATGTTATAAGATATATTTAAAATAAAGTGTTTTTAAATTATTTTAAAATTAAAAGTATTTTGTACTTGGTGATTCAGTGGAAATAATTATTTGGGAAATGTATTCCGTAAGCGGAAACTGTTTTGAAATTGTTTTCAAATGAGCTTTGGAAATTTGGAAATATATCTTGGAAAGATATTTGGGCAAATAAATAATGTGGGAAATTATTTATTGTGTGATGGTTGCTTGTGGATGTTAATTGATAGTTAAATAACCGACTATCAATATTGGCCAAATGCGCTGATCGTTTTGAAGAGACCGGGATCGGGTTTCCGTATACCGGGATTCTAGGTCTGGAGACTCGAATACCACTTCGATCCGGTTTGTACGTTTCGTGTAACGTGTTCGGAGTCGAAGATTGGAGCAGTGAAGTGCAAGGGCTAGTCGCTACTAATCCTGAGGATATTTCCAAAATGGATGTAGTAGGAGTAGTGCCTTCGGTTCCGTTCGGACCCGGGACAAACTTGTATGGACGAATGCTTTCGTGACATCGTCAGGTGGACGATGGGCATTCTAAGGGATATGTTCTAAAAAAGGTATCGTTTAGCCTCAAGCCTCATCAACCGGGAATGACTGAAAATCAGGGGTTATGCAGCAAGGCTTCGTGGGTAGCCCCCACTGGAGAGTGTGGTCATCCCTGTCTAGATGTCCCTTTTATTTCGGCTTAGTGGTGCGGTTGCTGATCCCAACCGCGGGGTGATCATATTCGGAATTGCCCATAGGTGGTTCCGGCTTTGTGTTGCAGGGGAGCGGGCGTACTCCTCGGTACTGTGATCTAGGCCACGTACTGTGACAGGTGGTACCCCAGTGCCTAGTCATTCGTTGGAAATCCATTCTCCCTACGTGCCTTGTACGGTATTTGTTTGTATACCTAGTATGCTGGAATTTAATCATGTAACAATTTCAGCTATTTTAATAAGTATTTGTGAATAGACACTATTATAATATCAGAGGATTTTTATAAAAAGTGTTTTAGCTATCGTAAGGTAAAAACCCGACATGTTTATTTGTGGCGTGGTCTTACGAGATGCTTTTATTTTCAAAAGGATTTTTGAAACTTTAATAATCAATTGAGTGTGATTTTCTCACGCTGGTATTCCAGACTGACTCGGGTATTGTTTTATATGATGCTCGGGTCAGACCGAGATAAACAGGTTTAGGATATGATGCTATGGAGCTCAGGAGACGAGCTGGATGACGATACGTACTCCCGTACTTGCTATTATTTTTCCGCTGTGTATTCAGTTGTATGTTATGGATGTTGATGTACTCTGATGTACTCTGATGATGTATTGTATAAACAGATATAGTTTTTGATTTGTGTAAAGATCTGTTGATATATATTATATTTTATTCCGCTGCGATGGTTAGATTCTGATGTTGTTTTTTTATTTTCTTCTTCTACCTCTTCTTCTTAACTAAAATGGTTCGATTTTCCGGGTTTGGAAAGTCGGGTCGTTACAGTAAAAGAATTGTCTATGGAATATTGTCAAATATGATATAACACTTCAAAAAGTAACGTGATAATAAATTACCTAAAATACAATCGTCTATTGTCATGGACCCATAGCTCCATTGGACAAATTTAGAACCAAATAGTGATATGTAGCTTTTTACTTTTCAGAACTTACGATGAATTGAATATCATATGCATAACAATCCTTAAAGAAACCTTTAGATATTCCCCTGAAGAGAATCTATATGTCATATCATAATTTTCACGAAAATTAAAATACGGTCTTGAAGAGATCTTTATGTGTGACAAATATAATTGCACATTTCTATAACATATCAAGTGTCCAGAAGATATTCTTATTTCTGTTGTAATTATTATTATTATTATTATTATTATTATTATTTTGAACTCTCCTAAAGAGACGTCAATATATGATTCGAACTATGTATTATTCTCTGATATATGATTGTAAATAATGTTCAAAAGAGATATTTGAAATATAATTGAAGAATAAACTTTAACAACTCAAAGTGGTATAAATAATTTATTTGAACCAAAAGTTCAACATGGTTGGAATAGAGAACCATTAGGTTATGTTTGAATTATTGATTCAAAGGGTGTTGTTCTTTAGCATATTCGAATATATATATATATATATATATATATGTCGAAAGTCTTAATTATATTCTGTATCTGTATGGATTCATACATTTAAACGAACAAAAATAAACATGAAGTTCAAAGTCTGATAATGGAAATAAACAAGAGATTATATGAAATATTGCAAATTTTATGAATTATCAAACCAGAGGCTTTGATAATTATTACTAAGAAAAGTTTGACTTCAATAATAAAGTAAGAACACTGACAAATTTTAAGATTTAGATCTTGAAATTCTTATTATCGATAGCCAAAGGTACCTAGAAGTTATAATATATTCTATAACTAAAAGTTGTAACATATCAAATAATCTGAAGTTATTATTGATAAGTCAAACTTGATGCATATGTATTTTTAATTTTTAAGGATTCACATTTACATCGAGTGATAAACAAAAATTAATAATCTGGATCCTTGTATTAGTTTGTTCTAAAATCACTAACTCAAATGATAAAAAATGTGCAAATCAATAATATATATGTAATACGTGGACGTACGTATATATCCATATATGTAGATATTTAACTAACAACTTGAAGATTGTTTGACTAAATTAACATGAGCTTATCATATAGAATATGCATAGATATCATTTAGCGATTTAAAATTCAATCAACGTAAATGTTGAATGACCTAAAGTCATGCTGTATTCAAGTGATATACATAATAAGAGAATTGTTCCAATTGGTTAGATCAATGAATGAAAAAAAACTCTAAAAATAAACAATATCACTTGAATGCATCTTATCATTTGATAAAAGAATTATCCTCCTATATGTAATATGTATGATGTATTTGCTAGTAGCAATATCATAATGGATCAAAATGAGATTCCAAAAATGATAATTATTCAATGTTCCTCAACATTGAGGGGGAGGATAAAAGGGATACAAGTTCATTTTGATTATCAAAATTAAATAGTGGTTGCAACATATTAACTAACTAGAATAAATTATTGACAATATCCCTAGTATACTTGCTCCAATATAAGTTGAAATTCCAGAAGAACCAAAAATGGTATAAATCACATCTGAAGTGTGGTAGAGAAGTCGGTTCGAAATATTTTTGGAGTAAGTAATAAAAATACCAAATAAAGGAGGTGAGTGTTCTTGAAGAAACACTTAAGGGTGTCGTTGAAGAGAATAATGACATGATTATCAAATTACCCTAGAAGAGGTTTAGGTACCTAAAACATGATAATTAAAGAGATCTCAATAAATCATGTCTAGAGCTGACAAGAAATAATCATCGATGATAAATTTGTAAATAATAACGCGCTTATGTTTATAAATGGATTGAAGATCCTGGATTAGAGAAAAACATGATTGGCCATCATGAAATTCTCCTAAATAAGAAATGTGAACCTGTAGTTCGCAAAATATACATATATATAATAGAAAAACACACTGAAATTACTGAAGCACATGTAGTGCTACATCGTGTTAAATGCTCTAGGCATGATGTTTTTATAAATAATTGAATTGTGAAGTAGTCAAAGTGTTTGAAATACATAAAATACCCTGAAGGTATGAATATTGGTTAAATCATACTGAATAATGAAAGTCTACTAGTTCCCGAAGAATATAAATTACTTTGCTGCTTATAAAGAATGCAAAGAATAAAGGGTGTAGATTACAACTTTCTTTTAAATATTGTTGTAATGAAAATCTTGATATAATTCATGATGAGTAGATTACTTCCTGTTTTTAAGTATTGTTGTAATGAAACTCTTAATTTCCATCGAAGATGTAGTTGTAATAAGCAAAACTGATATGATGCATCAAAATGAAAGCACACGAAGTGTTTTTCATAAAAGTAGCATACAAGGTGCATAAAATGCAAACAATATTTGAAAGAAATAATATTAGAAAAATTGATCGTATATGTAATATCCCGGAAATTTGGGGCAATATCAATTTAATAATCTATTTAAATAATTAAATTGATTTGATAATCTTTGATAAAAATATTTGAATTGGTTTAATAATCTAATTAAATGAATATTTAATTAGTGAATTTTATACTTTAAAAATTTAATAAAATAGAATTGTTATTTTTAAATTTAATGTGTTGTTTTAATTAACTTTAAATTAGATTTTTAAAATTTAATTTGAATTTGAATTTAGAATTTGAGAGGTAATATTTAAATAATTTTGGATTTGTATAAATATATGGATAAGCTTTTATGTACATACATAATTGGTTTTATTTTCTTTAAAATACTTTATCTATATATATAAATAAGTAATAAGTATTTATTTAATTAAAGAAAAAGAGGTTTATTCACATTTAAAATAAATATTAATTAATTAAAAGGGACATGTGTAATTCTCTAAAGACTTGGTTATAACAAGTGTAAACTAATTAACACATAGAAAGACAAGTGTCATTTTGTTATAATTTTTCTTTTATAAAAAAATAAATAAATAAATAAATCATTTCTACTTATATATACATATGTTCTTATCTTCACTCTTTTTCCTATTTTCTCTTTCCAAATGCAAAAGAAAAACTTCAACCTGTAAAACAAAATCAGTAACTCAAACCATAATCTCATAACAAATCTTTTCAATCCCTGTAATGCATTTCTTCAAATCCGAAAGCCTGTAAATGAAATTCTTCAAACCAGAGACTAAAAAGCTAGTGCATTTTCTTCTATCTGAAATCCCTTCCTCTCAAACTAAATCCTCAAAACAATCTGTAACCAACATTCCTCAAAAACCAAATTCCTCAAACAAAGATCTGTAATACATTTTCCAACATCAAAGTTCAACCTGCATTTGTAAATCTGAAAACAAAGCCTGCATATTTTCTTTAATCTGGAATCAAATTCCAGTCTGCATGCAAGATTCTGTAAACAAGCAACTCAAGTTTTAAATCAAAGAAGCAAGGCATCTCTGCATACAAATTTCTATAGCTAGCATTCCAATTTTCAAAGAAAATCAAGCATTCAGTTTTAAAGGTTTCAAAATCAAGGCTATTTCAAAGAATAAAGCTCTGTTCTCTGCTTTTAAAAATAGGTGAGTAACAATCTTTCTAAAATTTTAGTATAAGAATCTGGTTGCCTGCTTGTTTCTGGAATATGTTTTGTTTATGAGTAACATCTGTTTAAAATCTAAATTATAAAAAAATCTGGTTGCTTGGGTGATATCTGAAGTGAGTAAACTTCTATTTTAAAACTTAATCTGTTTATATATGTGATTGAATGTGATAATCCTTGAAAGTTATGATGTGTAGTATGCTTTGCATGTTTGTTTAGAGATGATTGCATATAAATATGTTATGTGAATGTATACTAGTTCATTTTTCCTGTATATATATGTGTGAAAGTATGTTAGTATATGCATGTGTTGTATTCTGTTTCCAGATTTCTGATTTAAACAAGAAATCAAAATCTCTTGAATAAATCTTTGTTAGAATTTAAGTGCAAACAAAATTTGTTTATATCATCATAGATTAGAGCTTGAAGTTTATTTAAGTTAAAATAAAGTCTGGAATTTCTCTGGAAACCATAAGGACAGTAGCTTAACATATGTCGAAAATCAATATCCAAAATTCCATGCTTTGATTATCTAAACAAGATCGTATGGTAGAATGAGAAATTTAGAAACAGAAATCATGATTTTTAAGGTCAAGGATGTTGGGAATTAGTAAGTTGATCAGATTTTGCTTTATCATCGAATTCTGACGATTGGCACGGTGTTGATCATCGAGATCGTGGCTGGAGGATGGTGGATGGTCAGGGATTTTTGGAAAAATGATAAGGCATTTTTAAATTCATCGTGGTGGATGATTGGAGTTGATCTAGGGCTTAAGCACTGTGTTTTGTAAAGGGTATTCGCGAGGCAATGGCGTCATCGATGTCGCTCTGGAATGCATCGCACCGGGGGGAAGATGTTTGTGGACCAGTGGAGTAGCTTTGGAAGTAATCGCGTGATCGCTGATGGTCTTGATCGACGAGGCGAGTGGATTTTGTGACTATAGTTCTGTTCCAGGTTGGGTCGTGCTACTCGATTTCGAATTCGAGCGTTGATCGAAGTTCTGATGATCGCATTATGGTTGGTGGTAGATCGTCGACATGGAAGAGTTGTCGTAGTTGACCGGAGTTGATCTGTTCCATCGTGCATGTGCACGGTGATGATTTGGATTCTGGTGAGTTTGGGTTTTTGACAGAGGAGTGGTACTCGAATTTTCTCGAGTTAAATGCGTGAGAGACTCGAAGAAAATAGGATTTTGACTCGGGGAAAATTTAGTGGGCTCGGGTAGATTTTGTAATTGAAGTTTGATAAAGAGGGGAAGGGAAAACTCGAAGACGACTCGCGGTTTCTGTAATTTTTCTCGGGTATTCTGATGTCTGGCTCGGGTCAATTATGATGTTTCAGTTTTTAAAGCCAGACAGGGTTTTTAAATTTTAAATTGAGTTTAAAATGTTAAGCAGGATTTAAAACAAAGTTTTAAATCAGATTTTTAAAGTATGGATTCAATTTAAATTTGAATCTCAGTTGTGAAAATAAATAAGTCTTATTATAATATTTAAACATCTTTAGAATGTTTAAAGTATATTTTAAAAAGGTTTTGAATTTAAATAAATTGGTTTAAAAATCTTTTAAATGTTAAGTGTTTCTTTAACATTTGGTTTTAAAAAGGGAATGGTAAATTTGTTTTAAACTTGGTTAAAGTTAAATTTGAAATTTATTTAAATCTGTAATTTGAAATGAAATAAAAGAAAGATTTAAAAGTAAAAAATTTCAAAGCTTTTGTAAATGATAATTAAAGTAGTTATAAATGTTAATACTTTAATTTAGAGGTTTAATGATATAGGATTCATTAAATTAAAGAATAATTTAATAATTTAATCAATTAATGATTTAGTGTTAATAAATTAAATAACTAGGATTATAAGTTAATTAATTAAGGTTAATTAATTTGGGATTAATCATTTATTTAGATAAGTATAGATTTTTAATAAATGATAAATCTTTTATGAATTGGTTAAGTATAATTACTTAATGAAAGTAATTAAGGTAATTAATTACTTAAGGTAATTAATTAAATAAATTTGATTAAGTTAAATTAATTAATTAAATTAATTTAAGATAATCATTTAGAGATATGATAAATATAATTGCTTAAATGTAATTAATGAAGTGTAATTACTTAGGAAAGTAATTAAAGTTAATTAATGGATATAATTAACTAAAGATGATTTTAATAATGAAAGTAATTTGAGTTTAATTACTTTTGAATAATTAATCAAGGGATTAATTAAAGGATAATTAATTAAGGAGTAATTAATTTATGAAGTGGAGTAATTAAGGGAAGTTAATTACTAAATGAGATTAATCAAAGGTGATTAATAAATGTGACTAATTAATTATTAAATGTAATTAATTTAAATAAGATAATTAATTAAGAGTAATTAAGGATCATTAATTAATAAAATTAATGATGTAATTAAGAATTGATTAATTAAGATTAATTAATAAATAATAAGTTATTAAAGTAATTAATTAATTGTAATTAATTAAGGATTAAGATAATTAAGTATAATTAATTAATGAATGAAGTAATTAAAGATTAATTACTGAATGATTTAAGATAATTAATTTGTGAAATTAATTAAGTATTAATTACTTAAAGTAATTAAAGGATTATTAATCAGGAATGATTAATTAAGATGGATACTTAGAGTAATGATTAATTAATTGGTTTAATTAATAATTAAGTAAGCAGGATTTATAGAATAAAGTAATTAGTTTAATTCACTTTAAATTAATTAGATGATATAAATCATTGCTTAAGGGTGGATGAATGAGATTGAATGTATTTCGTTGTTTGATATCTCTGATGAGATATGATTGATATATGATATGGATGTTTGGTTGAATTGTAATGATAATGTGAATTATCTGTTGTAATGATAATGTAGATTATCTATTGAATTATCTATCTTTGTGTATATAGATAAGAATTGAATTGTTTTAACCTTAAAACAACTTGGCCCTTAAAATATACGTTTTGGATTTCGATGAGACCGGGATCGGGTTTCCGTATACCGGTATTCCAGGTCTGGAGACCCGAATACCACATCGATCCAAATTAACGATAGGTCGTTAATCTCAAGTGAAGATGAAGATTCAGAGTGCAAGGGTTATTGTCGTTAACTCTGAGGGTGATTCCAAAACGAGTGTAACGAGATAATGCCTTCGGTTTCGTTCGAACCCGGAACGAACTTGTATGGATTGAATGCTTTCAGCACATCGTCAGGCGGACGATGAGCATTCTAAGTGATATGTTCTGATTAAAGGTAATCGTAGCCTCAAGCCTCATCAACCGGGAATGGCTAAAACAGGGGAGGTGCAGCAAGGCTTCGTGGGTAGCACCCACTGAGAGCAAGATAGATCCCTGTCTAGAGGTCCCTTTTCTTTTATTCGGCTTAGTGTGTAGTTGGTCGCGCCAACTACGGGATTATCTTGTTCGGAATTATCCAGTAAGGGATGGTTCCGGCTTTGTGTTGCAGGGGAGCGGGCGTACTCCTCGGTACGGTGATCTAGGCCACGTACTGTGACGGGCGGTACCCCAGTAGCCCTGCCATTGTATGGAATCCAAACTCCAATAAGTGCCGTACGTATTAGTTGTGCCCAACTATGTTGGAATGTGAGATGTAAGCATTTCAGCTATTTCTGTATTTTACTTGAAAACCCTAGACCCTATTATAATATAACTGGATTTCCTATCAAATGTTTTGGTTAGCGTAAGGTAAAAACTTTTCCATGTTTATGTGTGGGAAGTCTTACGTGATACCTTTGTTTTCAAAAGGTTTTGAAGTTAAACAAATTTTAACCCGTTTACTCACACCAGACCCATGTCTGACCCAAGTGTTTATTTCTGTTTTATAAACTCTTGGGTACTCAAATTTTTACGAGTAGCCAAGGGATTCAGGTTTAGCTTTGACGAATATTCTGGAGGAGCAATGGAGCAGGAGGCTTCGTCGTTCGTAGATATAGTATTCCGCTGTGTTGACATCTGTGATAGTGTCTTGTCTTGTATTTGAGTTGTAATGTCTAGACAGATGTTTATAACTGTCTAGTAAGTGATGTATAAGTTGTGTACTCTGATTATGTAAAGACTATGTATTAGTTATGTGATATATTATAATTTGTTCCGTTTCCGCTGTGAGATTCTGATGTGTTGTTTCTTTCTTTCTCTTCTTTTCTATTTTCTACCCCTTTCTTTCTTCATAATGATGCGACTTTCTGGGCATAGAAAGTCGGGTCGTTACAGTTGGTATCAGAGCATAGGTTGAGCGAATGCCTAAGCTTTTGGTTAAGTGAATATCAGAACACTAGGTTGAGTGAATACCTAGGTTCGGAAGGATTGTTCATTAGAGATAGGATCTGTAGCAACCTGTTGAGTCTAAGTATATATATACGAGAGCGCGTATTTGTTAGTTATATAAAATGGTTTTATATTGTGTTAATTGATCGGTTGAGTGGTATATGGATTCTGGTCAATACGAGTAGCTAACGTTATTGATAGGGATCTCTAAACACTTGACCAGGCCAACGGACACAATATTGTTTTAAAGAGGTAGATGAAATAATTCTACCCAGATATAATTTCTATATAAAAAGTATCATTTTAAATATATATATGGTATTTGTAATGATTGGTTGAGATGATAATAATTTATCATCTAGGATTAGGAGTCTAAGTATTGAGGTTGGAAGTATCTGTCGAGACTGTAGACCGAATACCGTCTCGAGTGAACTTTACAGTTGTGTAAGTATTTCACAATCTCTGAAGGAAACCTGTTAAGGGTCGGAGTTCATCTTAGGAGTTGGATGAGTAGAGTTGGATCTGTCAATTGGGCAGAAGCGAGTGATAGTATCTTGGTATCTTCTGGAAGAAGTAGCTGTGTGATGAGACGCAGTGAATATGGATGTTCCCGAAGATGTTTTCTTTGGAACAAGTTAATGAAGTATGTCTGCTTCAGTAGTGGCTGAGTTCAGCATAGTGATTCTGTTTAGTTTGGGTCTGAGTTTCTTGAAGAAGCTTTGGATAAGGAAGTCTTTGGCATCTGGGGCAGCAGTGCAGCTCGGAGTGTTCTGTATTGGCAGGAAGTTTTCTGGCTGAGCAGTTTTCTGAAGGTGAAATTCAGAAGCAGCAGAGTGGATCCATTTCTTCGATGGATTGGATAGTTAAGTATGAACTGTTCTGATTGGTAAAGAGAGAACAGTTTTCTTTGCATTTTGGTTGGGTTGATCGCAAAAGTGACTTGCGATTGCTGAGTATTCTCTTGAGTTATCTGAGATTTTCTGGGATGTGTTGTCCAGTCTTTGCTCGTGTTCTTCATCAACATTTTCATTCTACTCCAGATCAGAGTGGTGCAGCAGAAGCAGTTGGCGAGTGCTCCTGTTTGTCTTTTCCAGATAGGAGAAGTTAGTTTGGAATTTTCGGATAATGGTGAAGTAGAGTTTGGTTTTGGATTGGGTAGATCTTGAGAGGATCATTGGTTGAGTTATCTTTGGTCCGGTTTGTTTCAAGAAGCATCAGCGAAGGTTGAGTTGATCAGGAAGGATCTGTAGTCAGCCCAGGATCATCTGAAGGATTTTGTGGATAAGAGACAATGGAATTTGAAATTCGAAGTTGGAGACTTCGTGGTTGTGAAGTTTTTCTCTGGTTAAAGGGAGCTATAAGATTGGGTGAGTCTGGGAAGTTAGCTCCGAGTTATTTTGGATCTTTTCTGTGATCTAATTTGATAAGTACTTTGATCTACAAGGTTGAATTGTCAGTTTGGATAACTGGAATTCAATGTATTTTACGTATCTTTGAAGGAGTATGTGTTTGATCTATCTCTGGTTTTGGAACCAGCAGTTCTGGAGTATTTGGTTGTTGAGTCAGACTCGTCTGTAGTCTGATATTCTGTTTAGTTTTGTAGATCTAGATGAGTAGGAGCTCTATAGCTTAGTAGTATTGGTTGTTTGGATTGTTTGTAGAGCGAGTATCCCGGTATATATATATACTTGGGGAAACTCGAGAAAATTCTATTTAGAATTTTTTCGCTGGATAGTTAGAATTGTTTGTTTGGATGATTGGTTGCTATGATTGTTAGCATATGGATGATAATACATCCTTGTGATTTAAAAAGATTATTAAATTACCTTTGTTTTAAATTTCGGGGACGAAATTATTTTAAGGGGGGAGGAATGTAATATCCCGGAAATTTGGGGCAATATCAATTTAATAATCTATTTAAATAATTAAATTGATTTGATAATCTTTGATAAAAATATTTGAATTGGTTTAATAATCTAATTAAATGAATATTTAATTAGTGAATTTTATACTTTAAAAATTTAATAAAATAGAATTGTTATTTTTAAATTTAATGTGTTGTTTTAATTAACTTTAAATTAGATTTTTAAAATTTAATTTGAATTTGAATTTAGAATTTGAGAGGTAATATTTAAATAATTTTGGATTTGTATAAATATATGGATAAGCTTTTATGTACATACATAATTGGTTTTATTTTCTTTAAAATACTTTATCTATATATATAAATAAGTAATAAGTATTTATTTAATTAAAGAAAAAGAGGTTTATTCACATTTAAAATAAATATTAATTAATTAAAAGGGACATGTGTAATTCTCTAAAGACTTGGTTATAACAAGTGTAAACTAATTAACACATAGAAAGACAAGTGTCATTTTGTTATAATTTTTCTTTTATAAAAAAATAAATAAATAAATAAATCATTTCTACTTATATATACATATGTTCTTATCTTCACTCTTTTTCCTATTTTCTCTTTCCAAATGCAAAAGAAAAACTTCAACCTGTAAAACAAAATCAGTAACTCAAACCATAATCTCATAACAAATCTTTTCAATCCCTGTAATGCATTTCTTCAAATCCGAAAGCCTGTAAATGAAATTCTTCAAACCAGAGACTAAAAAGCTAGTGCATTTTCTTCTATCTGAAATCCCTTCCTCTCAAACTAAATCCTCAAAACAATCTGTAACCAACATTCCTCAAAAACCAAATTCCTCAAACAAAGATCTGTAATACATTTTCCAACATCAAAGTTCAACCTGCATTTGTAAATCTGAAAACAAAGCCTGCATATTTTCTTTAATCTGGAATCAAATTCCAGTCTGCATGCAAGATTCTGTAAACAAGCAACTCAAGTTTTAAATCAAAGAAGCAAGGCATCTCTGCATACAAATTTCTATAGCTAGCATTCCAATTTTCAAAGAAAATCAAGCATTCAGTTTTAAAGGTTTCAAAATCAAGGCTATTTCAAAGAATAAAGCTCTGTTCTCTGCTTTTAAAAATAGGTGAGTAACAATCTTTCTAAAATTTTAGTATAAGAATCTGGTTGCCTGCTTGTTTCTGGAATATGTTTTGTTTATGAGTAACATCTGTTTAAAATCTAAATTATAAAAAAATCTGGTTGCTTGGGTGATATCTGAAGTGAGTAAACTTCTATTTTAAAACCTAATCTGTTTATATATGTGATTGAATGTGATAATCCTTGAAAGTTATGATGTGTAGTATGCTTTGCATGTTTGTTTAGAGATGATTGCATATAAATATGTTATGTGAATGTATACTAGTTCATTTTTCCTGTATATATATGTGTGAAAGTATGTTAGTATATGCATGTGTTGTATTCTGTTTCCAGATTTCTGATTTAAACAAGAAATCAAAATCTCTTGAATAAATCTTTGTTAGAATTTAAGTGCAAACAAAATTTGTTTATATCATCATAGATTAGAGCTTGAAGTTTATTTAAGTTAAAATAAAGTCTGGAATTTCTCTGGAAACCATAAGGACAGTAGCTTAACATATGTCGAAAATCAATATCCAAAATTCCATGCTTTGATTATCTAAACAAGATCGTATGGTAGAATGAGAAATTTAGAAACAGAAATCATGATTTTTAAGGTCAAGGATGTTGGGAATTAGTAAGTTGATCAGATTTTGCTTTATCATCGAATTCTGACGATTGGCACGGTGTTGATCATCGAGATCGTGGCTGGAGGATGGTGGATGGTCAGGGATTTTTGGAAAAATGATAAGGCATTTTTAAATTCATCGTGGTGGATGATTGGAGTTGATCTAGGGCTTAAGCACTGTGTTTTGTAAAGGGTATTCGCGAGGCAATGGCGTCATCGATGTCGCTCTGGAATGCATCGCACCGGGGGGAAGATGTTTGTGGACCAGTGGAGTAGCTTTGGAAGTAATCGCGTGATCGCTGATGGTCTTGATCGACGAGGCGAGTGGATTTTGTGACTATAGTTCTGTTCCAGGTTGGGTCGTGCTACTCGATTTCGAATTCGAGCGTTGATCGAAGTTCTGATGATCGCATTATGGTTGGTGGTAGATCGTCGACATGGAAGAGTTGTCGTAGTTGACCGGAGTTGATCTGTTCCATCGTGCATGTGCACGGTGATGATTTGGATTCTGGTGAGTTTGGGTTTTTGACAGAGGAGTGGTACTCGAATTTTCTCGAGTTAAATGCGTGAGAGACTCGAAGAAAATAGGATTTTGACTCGGGGAAAATTTAGTGGGCTCGGGTAGATTTTGTAATTGAAGTTTGATAAAGAGGGGAAGGGAAAACTCGAAGACGACTCGGGGTTTCTGTAATTTTTCTCGGGTATTCTGATGTCTGGCTCGGGTCAATTATGATGTTTCAGTTTTTAAAGCCAGACAGGGTTTTTAAATTTTAAATTGAGTTTAAAATGTTAAGCAGGATTTAAAACAAAGTTTTAAATCAGATTTTTAAAGTATGGATTCAATTTAAATTTGAATCTCAGTTGTGAAAATAAATAAGTCTTATTATAATATTTAAACATCTTTAGAATGTTTAAAGTATATTTTAAAAAGGTTTTGAATTTAAATAAATTGGTTTAAAAATCTTTTAAATGTTAAGTGTTTCTTTAACATTTGGTTTTAAAAAGGGAATGGTAAATTTGTTTTAAACTTGGTTAAAGTTAAATTTGAAATTTATTTAAATCTGTAATTTGAAATGAAATAAAAGAAAGATTTAAAAGTAAAAAATTTCAAAGCTTTTGTAAATGATAATTAAAGTAGTTATAAATGTTAATACTTTAATTTAGAGGTTTAATGATATAGGATTCATTAAATTAAAGAATAATTTAATAATTTAATCAATTAATGATTTAGTGTTAATAAATTAAATAACTAGGATTATAAGTTAATTAATTAAGGTTAATTAATTTGGGATTAATCATTTATTTAGATAAGTATAGATTTTTAATAAATGATAAATCTTTTATGAATTGGTTAAGTATAATTACTTAATGAAAGTAATTAAGGTAATTAATTACTTAAGGTAATTAATTAAATAAATTTGATTAAGTTAAATTAATTAATTAAATTAATTTAAGATAATCATTTAGAGATATGATAAATATAATTGCTTAAATGTAATTAATGAAGTGTAATTACTTAGGAAAGTAATTAAAGTTAATTAATGGATATAATTAACTAAAGATGATTTTAATAATGAAAGTAATTTGAGTTTAATTACTTTTGAATAATTAATCAAGGGATTAATTAAAGGATAATTAATTAAGGAGTAATTAATTTATGAAGTGGAGTAATTAAGGGAAGTTAATTACTAAATGAGATTAATCAAAGGTGATTAATAAATGTGACTAATTAATTATTAAATGTAATTAATTTAAATAAGATAATTAATTAAGAGTAATTAAGGATCATTAATTAATAAAATTAATGATGTAATTAAGAATTGATTAATTAAGATTAATTAATAAATAATAAGTTATTAAAGTAATTAATTAATTGTAATTAATTAAGGATTAAGATAATTAAGTATAATTAATTAATGAATGAAGTAATTAAAGATTAATTACTGAATGATTTAAGATAATTAATTTGTGAAATTAATTAAGTATTAATTACTTAAAGTAATTAAAGGATTATTAATCAGGAATGATTAATTAAGATGGATACTTAGAGTAATGATTAATTAATTGGTTTAATTAATAATTAAGTAAGCAGGATTTATAGAATAAAGTAATTAGTTTAATTCACTTTAAATTAATTAGATGATATAAATCATTGCTTAAGGGTGGATGAATGAGATTGAATGTATTTCGTTGTTTGATATCTCTGATGAGATATGATTGATATATGATATGGATGTTTGGTTGAATTGTAATGATAATGTGAATTATCTGTTGTAATGATAATGTAGATTATCTATTGAATTATCTATCTTTGTGTATATAGATAAGAATTGAATTGTTTTAACCTTAAAACAACTTGGCCCTTAAAATATACGTTTTGGATTTCGATGAGACCGGGATCGGGTTTCCGTATACCGGTATTCCAGGTCTGGAGACCCGAATACCACATCGATCCAAATTAACGATAGGTCGTTAATCTCAAGTGAAGATGAAGATTCAGAGTGCAAGGGTTATTGTCGTTAACTCTGAGGGTGATTCCAAAACGAGTGTAACGAGATAATGCCTTCGGTTTCGTTCGAACCCGGAACGAACTTGTATGGATTGAATGCTTTCAGCACATCGTCAGGCGGACGATGAGCATTCTAAGTGATATGTTCTGATTAAAGGTAATCGTAGCCTCAAGCCTCATCAACCGGGAATGGCTAAAACAGGGGAGGTGCAGCAAGGCTTCGTGGGTAGCACCCACTGAGAGCAAGATAGATCCCTGTCTAGAGGTCCCTTTTCTTTTATTCGGCTTAGTGTGTAGTTGGTCGCGCCAACTACGGGATTATCTTGTTCGGAATTATCCAGTAAGGGATGGTTCCGGCTTTGTGTTGCAGGGGAGCGGGCGTACTCCTCGGTACGGTGATCTAGGCCACGTACTGTGACGGGCGGTACCCCAGTAGCCCTGCCATTGTATGGAATCCAAACTCCAATAAGTGCCGTACGTATTAGTTGTGCCCAACTATGTTGGAATGTGAGATGTAAGCATTTCAGCTATTTCTGTATTTTACTTGAAAACCCTAGACCCTATTATAATATAACTGGATTTCCTATCAAATGTTTTGGTTAGCGTAAGGTAAAAACTTTTCCATGTTTATGTGTGGGAAGTCTTACGTGATACCTTTGTTTTCAAAAGGTTTTGAAGTTAAACAAATTTTAACCCGTTTACTCACACCAGACCCATGTCTGACCCAAGTGTTTATTTCTGTTTTATAAACTCTTGGGTACTCAAATTTTTACGAGTAGCCAAGGGATTCAGGTTTAGCTTTGACGAATATTCTGGAGGAGCAATGGAGCAGGAGGCTTCGTCGTTCGTAGATATAGTATTCCGCTGTGTTGACATCTGTGATAGTGTCTTGTCTTGTATTTGAGTTGTAATGTCTAGACAGATGTTTATAACTGTCTAGTAAGTGATGTATAAGTTGTGTACTCTGATTATGTAAAGACTATGTATTAGTTATGTGATATATTATAATTTGTTCCGTTTCCGCTGTGAGATTCTGATGTGTTGTTTCTTTCTTTCTCTTCTTTTCTATTTTCTACCCCTTTCTTTCTTCATAATGATGCGACTTTCTGGGCATAGAAAGTCGGGTCGTTACAGTATAAAAGGCAACTATTTATAAATGATGAAAGGAGGAAAAGAAGAATTGCCGACTCCTGGTTTTAATTTTCTTAATGCTTGTCTAAGCTATATTACACATATATGGATCAAAAATATTTGTAGTTAATTTGGATTGTCAATACATATATTCAAACTTAAATGGAAAAATATAAAATCAGGGGGAGCATACATAAATATATCATAATGTACTCTTTTTCCTTCACTAAGATTTTTTCCACTGGGTTTTTCTTAGTAAGGTTTTAATGAGGCATTAGTTTGATCTTGAAGTATCAAACTTCATTTGATGAAATGATATAATAAAGAAGAAAAGAGTCTCGGGTCCCTGTTTTTTATGTTGTTATAGGAAAAGTCCCTACAGAAATGAATATGTAAATTTGGTCCGTATTTTTGAAAAATAAAAAACGCAAGGTGCCTTGCAATTTTCTGACAGAAAATGTAAGGTAACCTGCACTTTTCTGATTTTGAATTTTTTTTTCGAAATTTGAAAATTTTAAAAAAATTTGAAATTTTTGAAAAGCGCAAGTTAATTTGCACTTTCTATCATGATTTTGAAATTTTTGAACATTTTGAAATTTTTTAAAAGTGCAAGGTAACTTGCGCTTTCTGATTTTGAAATATTTTTAAAATTTAAAAAAAAAATTAATGTTTGAAAAGCGCAAGCTAAGTTGCGTTTTTTGATTTAGAAAAAACAGGGACCTAATTTACATACTCATTTCTACAGGGACTTTTCTTATAACTATAAAAGAAATATAGACTTTTCGTGCAAAGCCCCTATAATAAAATATGTCATTGTACTCTTTTTCCTTCACTAAGATTTTTCCCATTGGGTTTTTCTTAATAAGGTTCTAATGAGGCATTGTTTTGATCCCGAAGTATCAAACCTTTTAAAAAGAATATCCTTTTTAATATGATTTTACAGGTTGCACTTTTTTCCTCGTTCAAGGTTTTTCTCATTGGGTTTTCCTAACAGAGGTTTTTAATGAGACAACAGACAATATCTATATCGACTGAATGGATAAATGCAAGCAAGATAATAATGAGGGGGAGCAATCACATACACGTTTCAAAATGGACAATTTCAAGTTATCAGAGCATTCAAGATTTTAAAGACGCATATTCAAGATGGGGTGTTATAATATATGTAAATCATGAAGTGAATATGCTTTTATATTGTTTTGTTTAGTCCCACATTGTGGGATAAGTTCAATCCTTAACTTTGAAGCATTTATATAAAGTAGGTTATGTAATGTAAATAGATGATTAATCTCTGAAGAATGAATAATATTTCTTCAACCTCTTTCTCTAATTGCTTCTGCTATTATTTCTTTATTCCATATTTTTATTTGTTTACAACACTATACTCCCATTTTCCTTTATCGCTTGCAGGTTATAGTGTTCAGAAGAATTAAACATAGTTTGTATTAATGAATAGTTAAGAATTTATGAAAAGTCAAGATAGCATCTAAGATGATGCCAATTAACATGCAACTATTACGTGCAAATATAAAATTGTCAAACTAAAACCTTTGTTGCTAATACATAACTGCAAAAGAGTAATAAGAAATTAGATGTACATCCAACCATTTCTCACATTGGGTCAACTTATATCGACAAAATTATTTCATTTCCTCTCTTCTCTTCGTGTGTGTATATGTGACGCAGCGGATTAAACAAAACAATCTTCAATCGGTGAAAGTAGCAATCGATGGATTGATGAATATTGAAATGCCAAATTCGTTGATCCGAAGATACCGAATTCTAGCTATCCCGAACTCGTTGATCGCGCACGATACCGGGTTCAAAGATCTTCAATTCTTCAAGCGTTGATCAAGCGCACTTGATTCCGCGAATCGGCTTCTGCAATCGTTGAATCGAGCGCACTCGATTAACCGAAAGAGGAGATAGGAGATTACACTCAACTACCAATTTGAATGAAAGCACAAAGCTAACAAAAGAGATTTTTATTCAAAAATCAGCAACCTTTACAAATGAAACAACTTGCCTATTTATAGGCTACAACACGCAAAACAGAAAAAAAATACAACTCCTAAGTCGTCGCCGACCTAACAGTCACGACCTAAAAAGTCAGACGACTTACGACTTACGACTTACAAACATCACGACTTAAGCCTTATAACAGAACGACTTAACAACATGCTCAAAATAACTACAACAAACAACACACGACTCAACTTAAGACGACTTACGACTTACAAACAGAACAACCTAAGACTTCAACGGTTCAGATTAAGTCGGCAATAGAATCCAGGCACCAAGCTTCAGCGACCTAACTTAGGTCGGTAACGACCTAAAAATCAAACAGGTACGACTTAAGAAATCAACCGCCGAGATTAAGTCGGCAGAGAAGATCCACGCCTCCAGTCTTCACCGACCTATCTCTTGACTCGTTAGGTCGTTTACAACCTAACACTTCACCACATTGCTCTGCCTCTTCACTGTGTGACTCGGTAGGTCGTATACAAGTTAACTCGGTAGGTCGTTCCAGCGACCTATCTTTCAATTCGTTAGATCGTATACGAGCTAGAAACTCGTTAGGTCGTTCCAGTATCTTGTTAACTCACACATTCCCACTAGGTCGTTGCCGATCTTCACTAAGTCGTTGGAATGACTTAAAGACTTCATTAGGTCGGCTGCGACCTAAAACTTGAACTTTCCACCATTCTTCACGACATGTTAACTCGTTAATCTCCTCCTTAGGTCGGTCTCGACCTATCAACATGTTAGGTCGTACACGACCTATGACTTCTCCATTCTGGGCTGCATCATCCTCCCCAGGTTGAGAAAAATTCGTCCTCGAATTTGCACTTTCTGCATCTTCCCCAACAAACTCATTCCTATGATATGGTACGAGATGCTTAACATTGAATACGTCAGACGTATACACATCATCTGGCAGCTTCAATTTATAAGCATTTTCATTGATTCTCTTTCAAATTTCCACTGGACTAATCTTTCGTGCTTTCAATTTATTGTACGCGCCTACTGGAAAACGATCTTTTGTTAATACTGCATAAACCATATCTCCTTCGTTAAACTCAACATTCCTTCGCTTCAAGTCTGCAGATCGTTTATATTTCTCATTTGCTTTCTCCAATCGTTCCTAAACGATTTTATGACATTCCGTCAACTCTTTAACAAAACCAGCAGCTTTCTTAACTATCTTCTTTGATTGTGGCACTACCGTCAAGTCCAATGGTCCCTTCGGTAAGCTTGAATATACTATCTGAAATGGACTGAACCCTGTGCTACGATTTACCGCATGATTATGAACAAATTCTGCCTGGCATAACTTCACATCCCAACTCTTCAGATTATCTTGTACAAGACACCTCAGCAAATTCCCCAATGATCTGTTCACAACCTCGGTCTGTCCATCCATTTGCGGATGATAAGCACTACTAAACTTCAGCTTCGTTCCCACCATTTTCCACAAACTCAACCAAAAGTGACTCAGAAATCGAGTATCTCTATCCGACACAATAGATTCTGGCAATCCATGAAGTCGATAGATCTCCTTGAAAAACAATTGAGCAACATGAACATCATCCGCCTTCTTCTTACAAGCAATAAAATGTGCCATTTTCGAAAATCGATCAACCACCACATAAATGGAATCGTTACCACGTTGTGTCCTCGGTAATCCCAACACGAAGTCCATACTCACATCAACCCATGGTTTAATTGGTACAGGTAATGGCATATATAAACCAGTATTAGTCGCAGTTCCTTTCGAAACCTGACAGATATGACATCGTTCCACAAACCTCTCCACTTCTTTCCTCATCGATGGCCAAAAGTAAGATTGTGAAATCAACTGTAATGTACGGTCTCTCCCAACATGTCCTTCATCATGTAGCTCCTTCACAATTTTCATTCTCAAACTGCAATCAGGTATGCACAATCGATTTCCCTTGAACAGAAAACCATCTACCATCACGAACTCATTCGTCTCCCCATTCTTGACTTTATTAACAAACTTCATAAAGTAAGGATCTTCCACAAATAGTTCCGGTAAAATATCAAACCCCGTCACTTCAACCTTCATTGTTGTCAACAAATGATTCCTCCTACTCAAAGCATCAGCCACACGATTCGTCACTCCCGATTTGTGTTTCACAACAAAAGTAAACTGTTGCAGATATGCAATCCACGATGCATGTCTTGCTGAAATCTTGTCTTGCCCTTGCAAATGCTTCAAGGCCTCATGATCAGTATACAGAACAAACTCTTTCTGGAATAGATAATGTCTCCAGTGTTTAATAGCTTGCACAACAGCATAAAACTCCACATCATATGTACTGTATCGCATTTTCGCTCCTAACAACTTCTCACTGAAATATGCAATAGGACATCCCCTTTGACTCAGTACTCCTCCAATTCCAACCTTGGATGCATCAGTATGTAGCTCAAACACTAGCTGAAAATCTGGTAATATTAGAATTGGTGCAGACGTCAAGAGTTCCTTGATCCGATCAAAAGCAACTCCGGCTTCCTTCGTCCATGCAAACTGTTTACCCTTCATACAATCAGTCACAGGTGCCATCACACTACTAAAGTGTGGAATAAACCTTCGATAAAATGAAGCCAACCCGTGAAAACTACGAACTTCCGTTATTGTCTTGAGTTGCGGCCAATCTCTGATAGCTTCGACTTTACTTTGGTCAACCTGTATTCCTTCTTCCGACACAACATACCCCAAAAATAAAACACTCTTTGCCATAAAAACACACTTCTTTGTAGCAGCATAGAATTGTTCTTCACGAAGAATAATTAGCACTTTCTTCAAATGTTGAACATGCTCTTCTGTACTAGCACTGTAGATTAGAATATCATCAAAGTAAACCACAACGAATTTCCTAATGTACGGTCGGAAAATTTGATTCATCATCCTCATAAATGTACTCGGTGCATTCGATAGACCAAACGGCATTACCAGCCATTCATACAAGCCTTCCCTCGTCTTGAATGCCGTCTTCCATTCGTCCCCTGGTCTAATGCAAATCTGATGATAACCGCTCTTCAAGTCAATCTTAGAAAAGATTACGGACCCACTGATTTGATCTAATAAATCATCAAGCCTCGGCATCGGAAATCTGTATCTGACTGTGATCTTATTCAATGCTCTACTATCTGTGCACATCCTCCACGTTCCATCCCTTTTGGGTACCAATAAAGCTGGTACAGCACAAGGACTTAAACTCTCCTGCACACGCCCCTGTTCAAGCAATTCCTCTACTTGCCTCCGCAACTCTTCATGTTCCTTCGGACTCATTCGATAATGTGGTCTGTGTGGCAACACAGCACCTGGAACAAGATCTATCTGATGTTGGATATCCCTCAACGGTGGCAACTCCATTGGTAACTCCTCTGGAAATACATCGTCAAATTCTTTCAAAACTGGTTTAACTTCTTCTGGAATTTCAACCTCTTTACTGCTCTCTCGCCCAATCAACAAAAACACTTCAGGCTCCTCCTCTACTTCCTTCACAAACTCCTTCAAAGATAACAAAGTTTTGAGCTCTTCAATCTCCTCCAACTTGTTTTCCTCCTGTTGTCGCTTCTTTGGAACTAGAGTAATTTTTGTGCCTTCAAACATGAAACTATAACTGTTGGTACGCCCATCATGTTGTACTGCCCTATCATACTGCCACGGTCTCCCCAGCAACAAATGACAAACGTCCATATCTACCACATCGCACCAGATTTCATCTTTGTATTTCTTTCCAATTGAAAAATTCACACGAGCCCTTCGTCCAACCTTCACCTCCCCGCCTTTCCTCAACCAAGCTAGCTTGTATGGCTTCGGATGTTTCTCAGTCTTCAATGCCAACTTCCTCATAGCCTCTGAAGAAATTATATTATCACAGCTTCCAGCATCAATAACAAATTTGCAAACTTTCCCCAGAATAGTACATGTTGACTGAAAAATATTGCTCCTCAACCAACTACAATCCTCTTCTTGCTTTGGTGTTAAACAGGACCTCTTCATCATTAGATTATAGCCTTCGTCTCCCGACACTTCTTCTTCCTCCTCATCAGGTGGTGAATTGGAACATTCAGCTTCTTCATCCTTATCCTCAACCTCTGCTATCATAGCTCTCTTCTTCGGCTTTGGACATTCGCTACTTCTGTGACCAAATTCCTGACAATTGTAACATTTGAAACCGTTGTTAACCTTTGTCTTCTCATCCTCCTTCACTACTGGTCTACTGATAGGTTTAGAAACATTAGAACTCCCACCAACACCCTTCGCTTGATTGTTAGAATTAGTAAACACACCACTTCCTCGTCGTCCCTGTTTCTCCCAAGCCAACGCTTTCTGATGTGCTTCCGCTACAGATCTGGGATCAAACATGTTAACCATATCCTGAATCTGCATTCGCAATCCCCCAATGAATCTAGATGTAAATTGTTCTTCTGTCTCCATAATATCATTCCTTGCTATCAGTTGATAAAATTCATCAACATAGTCATTCACAGATTTCATTCCTTGTCTCAAGTTCTGCAACCTCTGATACATAAGCGATTGATAATTATAAGGTAAGAATGTCGCTTTCATCAATTTCTTCATCTTCTCCCAAGATTCAATCTTCGACTTCCCCATCCGTTCACGTGTAAGTTTGGTTTGCTGCCACCACGCCAAAGCTCTACCCCCCAACCTCGTAGCAACCAACTTCACCCTACGATGTTCTGGAACTTTTTTGAAGTCAAAAATCTCTTCAACATTAGCCACCCAATCTAGAAACTCCTCCGCTTGCATACCGCCTTTGAACTCAGGAATCTCAGTCTTCATCCCCGACTCCCACTTGTGATCATACTCAGAGTGATTTCTTCCTTGTCCTCGTCCTTGTCCTCGAACACTACCACCATCACACTCCTCTTCAAAATCAGATGTATATCGTTGTCTATCTCGTCCACCTACATCTCTACTACCTTCACGCCTACCACCATCATCCCTTCTATCTACATTCCTCCGTTCGCGATCATTCACGTTCCTCCCACGCCCTTGATCATTTTCAACACTTCTGTCTCGATTGGAACGTGGCGAGACTCTACTACCCCCATGATTAGATTCAGGTGAAACCCTTCTCCGATTTTGATTCATCTCCGTCATAAGCTTCTCTAACCGGCCAATTCCTTCGTTAAGCTTTTCACTAAAGTTTTCATTGATTCTTTGCTCCATCTCATCAGCTTCTTCTCTTCGATACAAAGCTTCAACGTTTTGATGTCGATTGGCTCTCCTTGGCGGCATGATTGAAATCTTCACAAATTCTTCAACACTTCAAATTCAAACACTTTTCGAACTTTGATCCAAAATGAAATGGATCGACAACTTCCACTTTGTTGCAAATCGCGATGAACACGATGAACACAACTTCTCCAAATGCTAAGATCCGATCTCCAAACTTCAATACAAAGTCGAACACTTCAACTTGATCACGGCTCAACACTTCAAGCTCTCAGCTATCACTTCAACTTCAAAATGAATAGGCTCCAAGTCTCGATTTAGCTATGATTGGCTAAAACAAGCTCCGATACCAAAACTGACGCAGCGGATTAAACAAAACAATCTTCAATCGGTGAAAGTAGCAATCGATGGATTGATGAATACTGAAATGCCAAATTCGTTGATCCGAAGATACCGAATTCTAGCTATCCCGAACTCGTTGATCGCGCACGATACCAGGTTCAAAGATCTTCAATTCTTCAAGCGTTGATCAAGCGCACTTGATTCCGCGAATCGGCTTCTACAATCGTTGAATCGAGCGCACTCGATTAACCGAAAGAGGAGATAGGAGATTACACTCAACTACCAATTTGAATGAAAGCACAAAGCTAACAAAAGAGAATTTTATTCAAAAATCAACAACCTTTACAAATGAAACAACTTGCCTACTTATAGGCTACAACACGCAAAACAGAAAAAAAATACAACTCCTAAGTCGTCGCCGACCTAACAGTCACGACCTAAAAAGTCAGACGACTTACGACTTACAAACATCACGACTTAAGCCTTATAACAGAACGACTTAACAACATGTTCAAAATAACTACAACAAACAACACACGACTCAACTTAAGACGACTTACGACTTACAAACAGAACGACCTAAGACTTCAACGGTTCAGATTAAGTCGGCAATAGAATCCAGGCACCAAGCTTCAGCGACCTAACTTAGGTCGGCAACGACCTAAAAATCAAACAGGTACGACTTAAGAAATCAACCGCCGAGATTAAGTCGGTAGAGAAGATCCACGCCTCCAGTCTTCACCGACCTATCTCTTGACTCGTTAGGTCGTTTACAACCTAACACTTCACCACATTGCTCTGCCTCTTCACTGTGTGACTCGGTAAGTCGTATACAAGTTAACTCGGTAGGTCGTTCCAGCGACCTATCTTTCAATTCGTTAGATCGTATACGAGCTAGAAACTCGTTAGATCGTTCCAGTATCTCGTTAACTCGCACATTCCCACTAGGTCGTTGCCGATCTTCACTAATTCGTTGGAATGACTTAAAGACTTCATTAGGTCGGCTGCGACCTAAAACTTGAACTTTCCACCATTCTTCATGACATGTTAACTCGTTAATCTCCTCCTTAGGTCGGTCTCGACCTATCAACATGTTAGGTCGTACACGACCTATGACTTCTCCATTCTGGGCTGCATTAATATGCAAAAATCTCCATGCAAAATTTGAAGGGGGAATTAATTTAAAGGACAAAAATTTGTATATTTTTAGCCACAAAGACACGACCTCAATATTTTAACCACAAGGACAAAAATTCCCATAAAAATTATTCATAAGGACAAACATTCTTTCAAAATTATTCATAAGGACAAACATTCTTCCAAAACTGATACCTAAAAACTGCCACCGATAACTACAAACTGATATCTAAAAACTGTAAAAACTGATACCTAAAGAAAGTTGTCCTTCAGGCTAAAATAATGAAGGTCTGTCCTTGAGTTTAAAATGATGAGAAATTTTATCCTTGACAATAATTTCCTGAAATGAAATGTGAAACCATTTGGAACCTTTTAACTTATTCAAAAAAGAAATTTATTATTAGACCAATACTCATTACGCAAAAAAGAAAATATTATTAGGATTTTATTTTGATCAAATTTTCAAAGTTATCTCTATTGTATCAAACTCAGAAGGAGACATTAAATTTGTTTACATATCTTTTCCGTGCACTACAATTCATGAAGTTTGCCACAAACAAAATCAAAATATATGGATTTATAATCATAATGTAGCTCCTATTAATCCTTAGAATAAGATATACTCAGTTCAGTCACTAACATTGAAGAATATATTTTAAAAATATTAAGTAGTATATTTAACAATATGTATGTCGTGTACATATAGAAAAATAATCTATATACCTTAATAAATAGAAGGCTGCTAAACAAAATCGCTAAACTTTTGTGGTCGTCTATGTTTGACCCATCTTGGTTAGATCCAATTTTTTAATTTTTCACTTAAAAATAAGTGTAGGATCCACTATTAATAACTACCAATAATAAATAAAATAGGAGCAAAGCCACTTCCAGTGTGACTAATTATGTTAGCATTCTTGTTATACCCAATAACAAAGCTATATGATCCATGAAGCAAGCAAAAAATACATGATTAAACTGATATGCACCATCACCCTTACAGTTAGTGTAAGTTAGAAGTCACCATTCATAAAAATCAAAATAAATTATCTTTAAAAATATGAATAATTTCTTCAACGAAATTAATTACGGAAATATATTATTACCACAAAATCCGTAATTTAAAATTTATCATTACATGGATTAAGAAACTTTTTGCAAGTATGAATAGGTGAATTCTGTAATACTGGTTGCCCACTCTTGTTCCAACTATGTAACCTACAGAAGGATTTCAAATAATCTTGAATTTTCCCGTTACTATGTTCCCAACTTTCCAATGAGTGAAATCCTTCAAAACATTATAAAAATGTCCATTCTCTTTAGTATGGATCATTTTGTAAAATATAGATCATGTTTAAGTAACTATTGAATTGGCACATCAGTATAGGAGATGCATAGACCACATGATTTGAATCCGTAAGTCAGATAAGATGTAACACAACAACAAAATTCACTACTCCTACTGTTTGACTTGACCAGTATTCAAAAATAATATTCTTTACTCAAAATAAGATATAAAACACATGATATATTTACTGTATACGACATAAGAATGTGTGAAGAAATCCTTCGTTGTGAACTCATCTCCGTCATTGTTAACCCTATTACAATACTCCTTATCTCATAGAATTTGCTTGTCTTATATGTCCCCGATAATCTTAGTTCGAGGTACATTGCATCATCATCGTCAAAGTCTGGATATATAAGTCTTGCGTGACCTTACACCATTGAATGTACCTTAGACTCCCCATAACATGTGCTTTGATTGCACTGAAATGTGATCAGTATTCAGATTTTCCAACTGGAAAATGATTTATCTTCAATGGAAAATAATTGCTCACCTTCAAATCCTCATTGTGTTTTGACAATTCATATCCCATGCCCCTTCATAGACAACACAGTAAGACGCTTCTTCGTTGACAAAATCTTTATTTGCAAACTCTCAGTCGCTATAGCATGTCGCGTGCACATTTTCTTTTGCAATGGCCAATGCATAGAAGATAGAACCATAACTAATTTCATACCATATTGTCATCATACCTATAAAGAGAAGAAGTCTTGGATAATTATTAACTCTATTATTATTTGCAGGTGTTGGATATTCTCCTCTTTTATTCCCACCCACCCACACGTACATGGTAGGCATGTAAGTATGTTATTAGAAGGAAGCAATAGTTATTTAGCCATAATTACATAAAGTACATACACAAAAAATAAAGCAATTTGCGATAGAAATATAAAATATTTAAACGGTAATGTAAAATACTTCAACAAATTAAAATACTTTATTGTCCTTACTTTAATAAATAAAGTCAATTAAAAGGTTTATATCTAGTTTGTTAGCCCTTTCGACAACATATGAAGCAAAATTGTTTCGTTATGCAGTGTTGTACTAGTTCTGAAATGAATCTATAATTCTGTAGAAAAAAGGAAAAAAAAGAAAAAGAAAGAAAATCATCAATAACATATGCATATAATATGTTTTGTTATGTGGGAAGCAAGGATACATATTTCATCTTCCAAGTAGGTACTACATTGTGTAGAAGACACTGAAATTCAATGTTTAGACAATTTGGGCTTGTAGTACAAAAACTATGAGCTTCTTAAAATAAAATTTTCAGGAAACAGAAAGCAAGATAAATGAAATATAGAATTTTAAAATGCTTCTTAATGCATTTTTTGTAATTACTCTATATCAAATATCTAAAAAATACATAAATAACCTTTAATCTATTATCATTGGAAGCAAGCATTGAATCAAAATTCCAAACACAACGTTCGGGAACAAAGAAGATTTAGGGTTGAATACTATTACATCTTAGGTGGATATTGGTTCAAGAGATAACATGAATAGTAACTCAATCGTCACCATAACCATTTTTATGTATTTATTAATCAACATAGTAAATATAATAACTTAACAAATAAGCGAACAGAAACCAAGTACTACATACCCTTGAGAAATGATGATGGACTACTCTAAGGCTATTCAATTTATAAGCGCACTACTGTCATCTTGCTAAAATTTGATCAATGAATAATATGAAGACAATTCATTAAAATCATTGACATGTTACATTTTCATGATCCCAACCCTCCCGTCAAACTATCTTCCATTGTTTTAACCATGTTATGGATATTACGAAAAATCACCAACCGGTGATTCTACTAAGAGAAACAACTAAAATTATTATAACATAATTATATCAAATAACATATGTAGACAAAACATTAAACTTTCAAATAGAATCATCAGTAGTTATTATATTCTCCATTAAGATCTAGATGTTTAATCCTATGTTATTTGAGTTTATAATGATATCACTATTAGTTCTAAATGTTTAAATTGTTATTCTTGGCCTTTGAATTCATATGGAATTTTCTGTAATCATTAAAATAGTCAAACATAAAACATTTTTGAATTTGCAAACTATGTTGAATAGATAAGTATAAGAGTTAAGTTTTGGAAAGAACAATCTAAACACGAACTATGAAATGAAAATGTATGAATAATTCCAATCTTATATAAAGCTTTGCCTTGTGCACTTCACATCTTTTCTTTCCATTAAAATGAGCTTTCACACATTTTGAACTATCCCATAACTAATACAAAATATGTAAGGACCCGATTCTTCGACTTCCGAATATCGACATTAATACGTCCACTGTATCAACTGCCGAGCAAACGAATGCCGGAAAACCGAATTCTTAGGGTTTAAGAAAGAAGAGATAGAAGAAAAGATAGAAGAAAAAGAAAGAAGAACAACATCAGAACAGAAACAATATCAGGATCTCACATTCGCAGCGGAACAACATATAACAGATAAATGAATAATCTTTAAATCAGAGAATTATATCATTTTATACATTACATCATCATCAGAGTTTACAACAACAATACAACAATGGACAGTTATATAAACTTGTCCTCATACAGAATACACAGTGGAATAATACATAGTATAGATGATACGTCTCGCCATCCAGCTTGCCACTAAGCTCCACAGCATCCCAAATCCAGAATGACCTGCTAACCTGACTCTAGACTGCCCGTGTGGAAATTGGTGGGCACCCAGAGTTTAGGAAGGGAACAATAAACTCCAGGTCAGTCATGGTGACTGGTGTGAGAACTTAAAATAGTTTATCTTTAAAACAAACAACAGGAAGATTTTAAAGTCAATTTCGCAATGCTTTTGGAAAATGAAACTACCATAAGACCTCCCGCCACACACACAATGCAAACGCAGAATTGGAGGAGATTTCTTCTTATGATAGTCAAAGATGCTTACTACGCAAAATCAAATCCTTTTTGATATTATTATTATTGCATAGTGTAGAAAACATTTCGAAAGTATAATATAAATCTTAGCCAGCATAGGCATTCTGCACTTATGCCTATTATAGCTACCATGTTCAATAGCAGGTTACCGCCACATTCCATAGAAGGTAATACAACTAAAACCGTACAAGTCACGTATTGTTTCTTTGGATTTCCAACAAATGTTCAGGCCAAGGAACTTCCCATTGCCACATAGGTACGCCCCTGGAAAGGCGACCCGAGAAATAACCTAACATTACGGTTAGATCTCTGCCAACACAAGGCCGGGTTACCCCTAACTGGGTAACTACTGACACGAATATGTCATCCCCCGATCGTAACCGATCTATATCCGAGGATCCTCGATTCCAACAACCACATAAGAATAATAATGCAGCAACCACATAAGTTAAGTATCTGGGATCCATACCATGATACCACCTCTATCCAGAAGGAATGACATACACTAAAGGGGCGCTACCCCCTAATAACCTTGCCGCATCTTTCCTGTTTTGACCATTTCCGGGGGTGTGAGGTCCGACGAAGTCTCGTCCACAAAGCTACGCTTTGTCACAAAACCATGCTTCGGGTCAAACAAATGATCAAAGAAATGATCACAAAGATAAATGATCAAACAAATGATCATATCACAAATGATCAAACAACGATTATTTCACAGCAACACTCAACATGCCACGTTACCAAATTGGGAGTATATCGTTGATAACCTTCAACTACATAACCTCTGAGCTCGTACGTCTCAGAGAAGGGTGTTAAGCTAAAATAATAAATTCTCCGCCACCAACAGAAATGTATTTGAAAGAAATCAGCTTTATATCTCAATTTGTAACGTCAGACACACAACCATACAAGTCTGTTCCGGGATCGAACAGAACCGAAGGCACTTCTCACGAAGCCCTTGCAAATTCGGATAATTTTCTAATCACGTCCGGACTTCCCGTCACTAAGGGTGATAAAACCTCTAAATCGGAGATCAGCCGATGTAGAGTAGCTCGACGGTAATCCTTCCGTTTTCAAAAATATCCGGTCTTCAACATCGGTCATCAAATGCGATTCATAACGACGTATCACATATTCAGAATGGGTTATACGACCCCATGGTCCTTTCCCGGCTAACCCGAATAGTGAGCGCTTATTCAAAAATAAGTGTGACATTCAAATTCATCCAATTCACAACAAATACCCATTCAAGATAATTATTGATAGTCAGTTATTTAACTATCAATAAAGATGCGCTACATCATCAGATTCTAAATAATTTTCCAAATTATTTAATTTCTAAAAATATCTTTACAAGATATAAAATTTTCCACACTTAACCATTTGAAAACAATTCCAAATCAATTTCCACATTTCAATTTATCTTTGAAGATAAAATCTCAAAACAGTTCATTTCATATTGGAAAAGCATTTCCATACTTATTTAATAATAAGTATTTCACAAATCATTTATTTTCAACACTTGGAAAATATTCAATATACTTAAATCATAATTAAGTATATATTTCATTCTTTAAGGAAATCATTCTCTTTCACAAATTTTATTTGAGTCAAAACGAATGTTACGTAAAACATCGTTACGACGACTCAAAATCACTAGTATAGGGATTCGAAATTTAGATAGATATATAAATCCCAATACTATACAAAATAAAATTTCCTTTCGGAAATCATTTACTATAACAACAGTGTTATAGTCCACCATTTCCTTATTTCTCGAAACGTCTATTTCAACAATGAATGTTGAAATCTATGTATTCGATACTTAACACGTTTTAAAACATCTTTTAAAACAATTACTTCATTTCATAATATCACTTCTCCAAAACATATCCATTTTATTTAACAATATATTCACTGTCCAAAATCGTGAATATACTTCGTTATCCAAATTCAACATTTCTACACATTTTATTTAAAGGCTTATCCACTGTCCAAAATCGTGAATATACTTCCTTTCATAAGCTATAATAATTCACTTATCAAAATAAGTCAAATTTCGGATTTATAAAACAACGTTTATAGATTCCATTTATATTTTATAACAACTTCAACTTACAAATCAATTTTATTAACCAAATCAATCTATAACTCAATTTTATACCTAAGTCATTCCTTTAATAACTTTACAAAATTTATAAATCTTACTTCTTGTAAAATTCCATTTATAAACCCTTTTTCAACATTAACAAAAACTCCTTTTATAATTCCATTTTTCGATTTATAAAAATTCAATTTTTATAAATCTTATCTATCAACCATTTATAAATAAATTCAAAAATCTCCATTCATACTATTCTTCAACATAGTTCATTTCATATTCCCAAAAATCAAATTTTGGTTTCATATCACAAAATTTTTAATTTTTATAACATAAAAATTATAACATTTATTTATTTAAAATGAATCAATTCCAAAATTTAATAAAACGTATACTTTCAAAAATCACTTTAAAATCCCTTTTGAAATCAAAATCGTTATTTTTAAACATCAAAAATGGATTCGATGATGCAACAGCACCCATCATAAATCACGACAATCAAACATCATATAACATCATATGATCATCAACAACTATCACAATATCTGTAAATAAATCAATATGGTGAGGAATCCAGTTGGATCCCTCCAACCTGCTTTCCTGCATCCACAGATGTTAGCACAATACCAATTCCGCTCCAGTACGGAATTATCGCGGTATATGGGTTTAATAAATATTATCCGCTATTATGCGGCGCAATAGGGTCTCATCCGCTATACAATGCGGGAAATCAACAACTGCAATATATAAATATGCCAATATATATATATATATATATATTACTATATACATATATAATACCAATTTCACTTCAATGTGAAATTATCGCGGTATATGTTTTTAATAAATAACCTCCGCTTACTAACGGCGTATAATGTCTATTTCAATCAATAACAGACAAAATTTATCATCCAGGCATACCATCAACAAATTTTAAATCTAACTATTTAAAAATTTAAATCGAAACAATTCGATTGAGTGAGAAGTTCTCACCTTGATTTCAATTCAGTTTCAGCGGTTTATTTCGAATAAAATTAAACACGCGTTTAATTTTACCCGAAATTTTCACTGAATCCCATCAACTCCAAACCAGCTCCACTGCGTAGTGCTCGACAAAACGGTTCCAATGCAACTGGTTTCATGATTTTTCGGCCTCGTATGACAAAGATACAACATTTTAAACATCATATGATTTAAATTATAATTTAATTTACATTTCTTTTATTTATTTTAAAACCCACCCTCATCCAGGCCGTTCGTTCTGAAACCATAGATCTAGGCCGATGGTTGCTTCTTCTCACGCAAACAACCCAGTTAAAAAATCAAGTAACAAACCCATCGTTGCCGCCTACTTCACGAACTAACGCCCCCTCCACGATCGCCTTTACATCGATCAACCACCTCTAGGTCGTAGCCCCCACCGCCGCGCACCACCACCTTGAGTTTGAACGAGCTCGGTCGAGCCTAGCTCACGAAAACAGAGGTCGACTTCCACTCGTTCGAGCCCTTTTTGCCGTCCATCCACCATACGAAATCCAATCATAACCGTTGGATATGTGGCTCGCTCTGTGCTCTACACTTTTCTAGTTGATGATTTTTGCTAATTATTTGTGGATTGTGAAATATTTGAGGAAGAACGAGATTGATTTCTGGCCATTAACAAAAAAGTGGCGGCTGAACTTTGAGATGAAACCCTAGGGTTTTATTTTGCAAATGTGAATGTGGAGAGCCTTTTATAGAAAAAGCTTCAAAACACTATTCATCCCGGATTTTCCGAACTCCAAATCGAGCGTGCCGGCTGACGTTTCTAAGGTTTACCCCTCGTTCCGAACACAATGGAACGTGTTTCGGGAGCTAATTCAATCATCTGTGCAAGTTACGGAATTAAACGATCGATTTTAAATTAAACCGATTCAAACTGATTTCGATGCGTTTTCGCTTGCCCCGGACAAACGGTACATCCGATTGACACGAAATTTGAAACCTTACAATAATTTCACATTATGGATCCGATGAAACTAGTTTCGTCGAAATCCGAGACTTTTTGAAAAATGACTATTTTAACTCGCCAAATTAATATTAAAACAATTTCGATGCGTTTCGAGCTGCCACGGTCAAACGACAACTCCGATTGCTACGATAATTGAAATCCGATAACAACAAACTATTACGGATCCAATGGAACTGGTCTCGTTCAATTCTGAGACTGTTCGAAAATTGGCTATTTTTCAGTCGATAATTAAATATTAAAATATTCAATTTTCACAAATTAACTTTTAATTCAATTTTAAAAGTTCTATAACATCACTATAACTTCAATATGATTTAATATAACAATATAAATCATTTTTATTCACATTTAATCCAGATTTCAATTATTTCTGGAATTTCAAACATTAAATTATCAATTTAATTATCCAATTAAACCCAAATATTCGAAATAAATTTTATTCGACTTATTAATTTCACTTATTAATATTTAAAATCAATAAAATATTCAAGTTTTAATTAATATAAATTCTGGGTCGTTACAAAATAAGAATTACTTGAAGTTTAAACATTGTAATTAAATTAAAACATTGTACGGAAAAAATTAAACTATCATTAGTTAGTAGTTATAGTACAATCAAACTTTCCTTCGTTCATAAAGCCATCGTAGAAAATTCAGTGTTCCTATCAAGTTCTGTCTCATACAAATTGTTTATTAGAAGATGGAAGGAAGAAAATTCAAAATTTAAAAGAATCGAACCTATCAGATCCAAATTCATCAGACTTCGCATCTAAAAATACCAATGATTTCAATGAATCCACTATACCATGTTTCATAATATTAAACAGAGACGTAAATTTAAAAGTATTATCTAAAAATTTCGTAGGAAAATTGAAGTAATGAGAGTTATGTATATGAAATAAATAATCCATCGATGTGAATAATCAAAAAAAAATTGGCAAACAAATGAAATGATGGAGAAGAGAATAGTAAGTACTGATTGTTTACCTGTGCGGTTTTTTTATCTAGCCTTGCTTCTCTACTGGCTTACAACTTGCTCCACTATGCAATTGCTCATTCCTCTAACCATTCTTTATGTTCTTCAGTTTCAATCCATTCTAATTGTTCTTCAATGGCACTCCTGTAGCTTGCTCCATTGCACATTCAGTTCATGTCCTACCAAGCTAGCTCATATATGAACATGTGGTTCTGGCGCAATTGCAGTTGTTAAGAATGAGCATATACGTATATCATAATTTGTAAGTTGATTATAGCATAGTTTTTTTAAAAATTAATAAGGTTGTACTATGCCATGTGTTGAATGTAAAAATATATTACCACCATTGTTTCAATTTTAGCTTAGTTATTAGTCAAGATCAAATTTGATACAATATCAATGGCTCATTCACTTGTTAGTTTTAACACGTAAAGTCTGCACTAAATAAACTTTGATAACCTAATGTGAAGCTAATAAACTAAGGGAAACCAGTAGTTAGCAAAACTTACAACTGATAGACGGTCGATCAGGGTTAGTTTTCTAATCACGAATTGCAAGGCCTTTTTCATTCCTTCAATCTTTGTTACGTTCCACTCTCACTATCGTCTATGACTACCAGAACATTGAGACATGCTCTGTTTTTTCCTAATCCTGCTACCTTAAAATTCACCTTCACTTCCTGTGGCTCCTCTCCTTTCCAGTTTATCTTCATTTTTGCTTATCCCACCAGAATCACTGCACCTTTAACATCTGATATGTGAAGATAGTAAAACATGTACAGAGAAGACATATTTCTTAATGCTCATATTTATAGTAGTTAAATAGTTAAAGATATTCGTAAACAAAAACCTGATAGTCGTTTGACCGCAAAAACATGTTGATGACACTCCAATTTCATTTCTGAAGGAGATAGGGACGCAATACCAAATAGCTAGAGTAGTTTGGTTTGGGTTTCTCTATCTGCATATGTGCTTTTGTTCAGTTGTTTTTGTTCAAATGCTATTAATGTTGGGATGAAAAACAACTCGTCAGACTGGCATAAATGAGATCGACAAAAACAAAGATTGGTAGATGACTAAAAATAGCAAATCAAATTAACTATTAACTGCGTTATTGCTTTGCAGTATTATGGTTGTTATCCCACTTTTTAGCAAAGTCGAGATATCAAGAAGTTAACTGAAAATCAATTACTCATCGAAAATATCGATTATACATCACAGGTTCACTATGGATGTCGATGAATTTTGTTCGAGTCCAAATCGAGCTACAATTGACAAGACATGACAAGCAAAGCTGTGAAAGACAACGTTTCAAATTTCAGGTCAATCAGAGTTCGTATGATCGATACAAGTTAGGAAATACATGATGCTCGAATCCATCAGGGGAAGTCAGATTCCTAATCGATCAGAAAGCCATGGTATCGAACTGTTCGAATCGATCAAGTTCGAATCGATCAGGAAGCCGTGGTATCGAACTGTTCGAATCGATCAAGTTTGAATCAATCAGGAAGCCGTGGTACCGAACTGTTCGAATCGATCAAGTTCGTATCGATCTGAATAAAACTATTCGTGTCCAATTTCGAATCGACCGGCATTCTCCACTTCGTATCCATCACAAACGCTCTGCTTCGTATCCAGCATCGATACGAACAAAGCTACAAATCATCGATACGAAATAGGACGCGAACCATCGATACGAACAAGGCGCAAATAAGACTTGGTCAACTCGGCGAGAAGGGTGGACCGATCTAGGAATTTCGTGCCACGTCATCTCGCGCACGCATGCTTTAGATCGAGTCGACAAGATCGATATGAACGTATCGAGTCGAACGAAACAGCCAAAATAGAACTCCAACTCGTATCGATCATATCTCCTAATTCACAAGTCCAAATGCTATGAAATTTTCACAGGAGCTTACGTACAAGCTAAGGATTGTTCACACCAAGTTTCGACTTCATCGGACTAAATCTTGATCGATACGAATTACGTTCGTATCGATCACGGATCGAGTCGAAACTCCATGGGATCGATCGCGTGGGCCCACTCACGTGCCAGAAGAAGTCTCTCGAAGTTTGAGCGAGATATTTGCATGGAACGTCTATAAATAGCACCCCAGAGCCTATAGAAAAGGGATCTTTGGACGCTCCAACACCCAGACTCTACCGAATTTAATTTTAACCTCCACAGCTGCTGTTGTACTCGAATTTCTTCATTGTAATCCCCTGTAATCCGCTGCAATCAGCAAAGAACATCAATAAAAGATTAACTTTTGAAGTGGACTTAGGCCGGAGATAGCCGAACCACTATAAATCTTGTGTCTCTGTCTCTTTCTTTCCGTTTAAAGTTCATTATTCTTCACTTTTTATCCTCTACATTACTTAGATCTGTGATTATATACTGCTGATTTGTGTTCATACACTGGTGCTTTCACGACATTCGGGGTTTGTGACCAATTTTGGCGCAAACAATGGTACACATTGAGTATTACACCAATGCATATATATATATATATATCACCATAAATACAAAAAAACATACAATTAAATAACAGAATTCATCTCCATTACTAACAAACCACTACAAATAATTCACAGTTACAACTGGGAGGCAAATACATAACATGTTTAAACTTTAATATGGGAAAATATAGCATGAATCGAGTTATCCACGGACCACAATGCGTTATCGGCTATGCGACTTACAAATTTATTACTGATAAAAATATTTTAACTTGAATAGCCAATACAGATGAATTCCATTAAAAGTTTACCTAAATGCATAAAATCTTGCAACGGTTCGGTAGTTTCTTAAAAAGAAAGAAGACTGCAAATTGTGGTTGCAAATGAATAGAAAATTACATAATTATACAATCAAAATAACTCTTACCCACTGACGCTTGGTGTTCTTAGTGAGCAGAGGAGGAGAAGCGTACCCGGTTGCGAGCGAAAGTAGAGTCTTTGTGAGGAGTAGATGTCGATTGGGGACCATAGGATCCTAAATTTAGATCTTAGAATCGCGATGAGGGCGACAAAATCTGTGATATGGAGAAAGAGTTGAGTGACAATTGGTACTAATTTGGAGTGAAGAGACGGTTTTCTTTTTAGGGAAAACAAAAATGGATCATGCTAGATAACTGAACATGGAGTATGTCTAAATCTGGAATATAGACAAGTATCAATTTGTGCGAAATAAGTTTTGGGTGAAATAGCAAACGTGGTTTGAAAGCAATGGACGTAAAAAATTAACACGTGTCACATTAATAGGAAGTGGATTCTCCTTTCTTATTTAAGTAGATAGATTCGAATCAAATTTGAATAATTAAATAAATTAGATATTTCCATTTGAAACGTTAAAAATTCCAAGTCGTTACAACATGGCAACATTTACCATGAAGAAAGAATGCAAAGATACGACATTAGCAATCTATGTGATATAAAAGGAAAGGCACTATAGCAGTAGAAGGAGATCGCACTTTTTATTCTCTAAGTAATATACTGAAAAATCATATTCTCTTCCATAAAATCTTGAAAGACGGTACTATGAAAGAGTGACAAGAAGAAAGAATTAACCAGTCGATGGAGGA
This sequence comes from Allium fistulosum, assembly GCA_030737815.1. Lineage (NCBI taxonomy): Eukaryota > Viridiplantae > Streptophyta > Magnoliopsida > Asparagales > Amaryllidaceae > Allium > Allium fistulosum. The sequence continues at coordinate 1,280,740,173 of CM060903.1, read as the reverse complement.
TTCCTTAATATCTGAACTATGTAAATCTCCTTATCTCTTTACTTTATTGCATTTATTATGTGCTTAATTTTGTTTGGGTTATATCAAATTGATAGTTAATTTAAAGTGGACATTTTAACAAATAGTTAAACTGCACCTACATAATTATGTAAACTTTAGCAACACAAATACTTCTTTTCAAGGCAAATTTAATAATACGTAAATTTGCTAATTCCCGATTGCGAAAGCATTCCACGTCGTAAGTCCTTCAAAATAGAAAGAAATTTAGTTGGTGTTATAAGAATAAAAAATCTCACTAACAATAGGAAATGGAACAAATTCCAGAGGATGGACAACAATTCAAACAACTTAGGAATGGAAGTGTTAACCCAAAAAATGGATCAACACTCTGGATTGAGTGTGAAAGCACCATCCCTGTTCGTGTAGAGCAATAATATAGAGAATAAATATAAAAGAGCAGAAATAGAAACAAGACAAGAAGATATTTATAGTGCTTCGGCTGTTAGTGAAGCCTACGCCCACTTTATAGTTTTTTTATTATTGACTGATTACTGTTACAAAGTTAATCAGATTACAAAGTTCTTGAATATCACTAATTAGATCAAGTCCCTAACGTTAGAGTTCACTGGAGAGTCACAGTGAACCCCTTGGATGACCGTTGTGAGGAAGGAGAAGAGTGAAGAAAGCTTTTTGCAAAGTTTCAACAACCAGTCCATAAGATCCCGTTGATGTTGCAAGTAGGGTTGTATTTATAGAGGTTGGAAAGCTACTGGGCCAACCCTGCTTGCCACATGCTTGTAGATCAATACAGGTAGGCGCATTGGAGGTCACACCTCGACCCGAGCTAAAATGGTGGATCGCTAGCGATCTATAGGCTATGGATCGCTGGTGATCCATAGGAATGGTTCGAAGACGAGTCAATGCCTTAGCGTTCTCCCCTTGCCTTGCTCCATGAAGTTCACAACTGGTCGATGAAATAGCATGTATTGCTGGCGATCCATGGTGTATGGATCGCTAGCGATCCTTATACTTAGCCTCATTTTGGACTTTGCCTTCTCGATAACCTTCGTTGCCTTGCATCGATGTTGTTATGCACTCTCGAGTTAATGCCATGGGTCGCCAGCAATCCATAGGCCATGGGTCACTAGCAATCCATAGGCCATGGGTCGCTAGCAATCCATGTCCTTAGAGTATTTTTCTTTCTTTTTTCCCGACTTTCTTTAGCTCCTTGTTCTAGTCCCTTCGATTGGATTTTGAGCTATTCTAACTCTATGAATCTGTTCTGACTCCTTCTGGGTTCTACTGGATTAAAAACCTTGATAACTTTTGCCCCCCAGAGTATGTCTTCGTTGAAGACAAGGCGTGCTCTAGAAGTAATCGCTTTCTAGTTTTTGCATGTTGAATTTCAAGTAGTCGTGTTAGGGCCACACGAATTTGAGCTAGATTAGACTGTCGCTTGCTAAGTTTTGGCCTGGACTGCAATTGCTTATCGTAACAGACCAAACTTTACTCTATAGCTTCCCGATATGCCTTGAAGTAGTATATGGTTTTCGCTAGACAAGTTTGAAATCGATCACATGCGGCTCTATGGATCGCTGGTGATCCAATGACTTAGGATTTCTTTGCATTTCGTTCTTTCATCATTATTTAAACCCTTTGAGCCAACCTACCTTAGTTTGCCTCTGTTTCTTATGACCATATCCTCTAGCTTCCTGTGATTCAAGTGACTTTCAGCAATTTGAGTCATCTTCTACGATTTGGTCCACCATCTTCAGCAACCCGATTGACTTCAACCAAGCTTCCATCGATTTCGCCTTGCCGTTGACTCCAGAGCTTCGACTCCACCTCGACACTTGCCGTGCCAAACCCTAGTTTCTTCTGTTTTCCTCCTTGGATCGTTGACGATCCAGCGCACTTAGCTCGTTGATTTGAAAATTTTGACCGTCTTTGTGTTTTGATCATTGATTCAAGGTGGGTTTACTGATTATGATGTTCATTTATCGATTTGGCGACGGAGTTGTATTCGTGATGTTAGTCTTGAAAAGTCCGAGTCGATTGCTATTTAATGGAGGAAGATAGTAAATCGAGTCTTGATGTAAAGACCCGTAATCTTTGATAATTAAATTTATTAATTAAATAAGAGGTTGGTGTTAATATTGGAAGAAATAAAAATTTATGATTTACTTATAAGAAAAATAACCAGAATGTAATGTTAGTAGTGTTAATTTAAGGTAATGGATAACTAATTTATTGTAATTCCAATTAATTGGAATGATTGGAAAGTTATAATTGGTTATAAAGTGTAAATAAGAAAATAAACCAAATGTTATATATAAATGGTAAAGTTTTACATAATTAATTGAAATTGGGTAATATAGAATAATTAATCAGTATGTGAATCCATTTGCTTTTGTTTGTAAACAATAAACTTAGAAATGTGTCTGAATTTGGTAAGTTATAACATTTGTTTGTAGACAATAAACTATAAATGTGATTAAATTAACTAAAAGGTAATAATTGTAGAATATTAGTGTAATAAGATACAAAGCAATGTTAATTACATCCATAAGATGACAATTGATTGAATAATAAGATGGATAATCAAATAAATGGATTTATTAGAATTTAAATTATAATTAATGGGTTATTGCGATTGAAATTAAACACTGTAATTAGTGCAATAATTAACATTGAATTTGACATGGGAAATTGGTTTTAAAAAGGTTGTTAATTTCTGTGTAATTAGAAATGATAAAATTTGTTAGTTATAAAAATTGAATTGAAAAGTGATTTAATTAATTTAATAATAATTTATTTAATTAATGTGAAAATAGTCGTTTTGGCCACTGTCTCCGATTTCGACGAAACTAGTTTCGTCGGATCCATAACAGTGAATTATTGTAGGATTTCAAGTTTCGTAGCGATCAGACTTGTTGTTTGATCGTACGGGCTTGAAACGCGAAGAAATCAATTTAATTAAATTCAATTGAAATAAGCTGATTTTAAAAGCTAACTTCTTCATACAATGGAATTATGACTTGAAACCTGTTCCATTGAGTTTAAAAATATGAAAAACATCTATTTTGATATATGGGACGACCCACTTTCATTTCAGAAGTGAAACGGGCTTTTCAGGTCGTTATTGTCATTTTGAACCAATTCGATAGGTTGTCCATTCTTATCGGGCCTAGTCCATATAAATAGTTTTGTTCTAACCCTAGCAGCCTTTTTATTTCTCATTAGTGTATGTACTGAAATTTCTGTCGTTTCTCTCTTTTCAATGGCAGAAACCAATTCTAATTCAAAAACCTAAATTCAATTTCCAAACCAATTTCAAAATTCAAACTCTCTAAACCCTAGCAAACTATATATCGTTGGAAAGCTCTCGACAAGCGCAATCCGCTGCTGTGATTCGTTCTTCAATTGGGATCATCGTTTGGCCAGAAAACGTCGAAGAACCTCAGTTGTCCATATTGGGATTTTTCGATCCAACGGTGGATCGTCGACCGTTTGACGATCGGTTGGTGCTGGAGCGTAGAGGAGGGCATGATCTTTTAATCCATGGGTTTGTCCACACCTGAAAGGCCTCGACATCGCCAGTAACGGCCACAAACCATGGCGGCGGCGCGGTTGAAATAGGGGGGCGGAGGCGTTCACACTTGGGTCGGGTGAGGCGGCTCGTTGAGGGCAGTTGCGTGGCGAAGCCTGATCGAAGGTCAGGAGCTTGGTGAACGTGCGACGTCGAGTTAAAGGGTGGCAGTTGTTTTCGAATGGTCACGATATTTCTGTACAAGGCGATAGGGTTTCGATCCTAGGTGAGTGACGTGGCTAGGTAAGATGTATACGTTTTTTTTAAATTTAAATTTTGATTTCAATCTTCTAATTATTATAACTTTCGCATACGAGGTCGGATTTCCACGCGGTTTTCTCCGCTACGATCGTATCGAAATTCCGGACATTTTGAATCTAGTTTGGACGAATTATGAGACTGTTGAATTTTGGGACTTATTTTGGATTTCAAATCGATTTGAAATCAAAGGTGGGTGTTTTAACCCACTCATAACTACTGAATCGTCTTATGTTAGTTAAATTAAATTTATGATGTGATTAGAAATTGATTAGTTGATGTTTGGTATATTTAAATTGTCATTCCAGTTAAATATGACTTTTGTTGCATTTAATCATCATTTAATTTAATATTGGAATTTAATTGTCAATTGAATACCTGCGGATGATAATCATTCAATTGATGTATTTATTGATTGATTTAATGGTGAATGTGATTGATATTTGATTGTTGATATTGGATGACTAGATGTTATATTTACATTGTTATAACCCTGAAAGTTCCCTTAGTTTGTTGTTAGAAATCCCTATGGGTTGAAATGATACATACCCGAACGATCTATAGATTAGGGAAAAATCGTTATGGGTTGAAATGATAGACCGGAGCGATTTTATGGATTTTGAATGTAAATTCGGGATTGCAGGTTGAAATAATATAATCCCATAAAATTAAATCTATTGCGGATTGAAATGATATATGTCTGTATCACTTGACCATAGGGTAGAAAACTATATACGGACACCGGATTGGTTAAATTAAATGATTTATATCCTTTAAATTTGAATTCAGTTAAATGATATTTTGAAATAAAATTTGATTTATATAAACTGAATTATTTTTGGAAATCCAAGCTTTAAGTGTGAAATTGGAATTGGTTTAAATGAATTGTTTACAGGATTTAAATTGAAATTTGAAAGTTGGACGTGGTCCAGATGTATTGAAATGAAGGAAATAGTCTAGTTTGATATTAATTCATTTTAATATAAATGGTGCAAAGAGATATTATTTTAAAAATCCTGATTATTAAGGTTTTCAAACTATTAAACTATTTTAATCTATTTTAAACTATTTTAAACTATTTAATCAAATTAACCATTTAATTTATTTTAAATCTATTTTAATTTATTTTAAATCTACTTTAATTTATTTTAAATCTATTTTAATTTATTTTAAATCTATTTATCCATTTTAAACTATTTAATTTTTTTAAATCTACTTTAATTTATTTTAAATCTATTTTAATTTATTTTAAATCTATTTATCTATTAATTTTAAAACTATTTAATTTATTTTAAATCTATTTGATCTACTTTAAATATATTTAATCTATTTTAAATCTATTAAATCTATTTAAACTAATTTAAATTTATTTAAATGATCTTAAATCTATTTTAAACTATGATAATCCATTTTAAACTATTTTAAAATATTCTACACTATTTAAAAAATTATTTTTAAACTATGCTAAACTATTTAAACTGTTTATAACTATCTAACCTATTTTCTAAATTTCAGGCTATGTAAAGTGGAAGTGTTTATATTTAAATCCTTGATTTAACAGCGAATATGATTAAATGATGTTATAATCTGAGTTGAGATTTGAAATGATATTTTCTAGTGAAATAACTTATTCTGAGTAAATATGAAAATTTTAAATGTGGGTTTATCCTATTTTGGAAAGTATGATTTTGAAAGAAAATATGATTTCTAAAGTGATATGATTTCAAATGTGATATGATCTCGAAAGTGAATATGATTTTGAAAGTGATATAGTTTGAATTGAATATGATATTTTGATATCAATTATGAAACGGTTTTTGAAATTTAAAAGAACCATCCGGTGTGAAATAAGGGTTTGGTTGTTAAAGAGACCGGGATCGGATATTGTTATACTCTCTGCCAATACCGAAAACCACTTTAACAACTGTGTACGTGGTGGAGATTCCAGAATGAAGTAGGATGGTTTGGCGAACGATTCTGTATGAAGTATTTACGTAGCCCTGACTCCCGTGAGTCAGCTTGATGTGGCTTAAACAGGAGCTATACTTGGGCCAAGTGAGGTCGCATCTCCAATCAGACATGCTTCTTTGATACCATATTATGACTTTGTGATTTATTTGGTGGCCACCCCTCGATTTGATTATGGGAGTGTGTTCCGAGGTAGGCGGTAGTAGCTGCTACGCGTTACCACCAGTCCAGTTCTGCAAACGGTAGAATCCTACCCTGGCATTGCCACGCGTGCCTTGCACATGCCTTATCGTGCCTTTTGCGAGTTTGGTTTGTACCGTACCTATGGAGTGCTCCTTGAGTATCCCATCAGTTTGGTGGGGCTTACAATATCTGTTTAGACTACGGGAATATATAAAAATGTGTTAAAGGGGATATGGGTAACGCCTTAACACTATTTTAATACTTTACTATAGACACTATTATAATAGTGTATTGTACTACATAGTAGATAGTTTAATGGATCTTTAGGAGATGGTAATCCCGAACATCTCTTAAGTTATTGCACTCACGTTGACACTAGATAGGAGATGTCAAACCCCGTAAACATCTCTGAAGTCGTTACACCCATATTTATTTACTGTTGATTTAACTTACTTAAGATTTTTTAGTTATGACTCGAGTGTTTTGTCTTTTCATTGTGCTTGGGTCAGTCTGAGCTTTTCAGTGTATCGAAGACTGCTTTTAGAGGACGAAGACGGATATTTGTATACTATTATTATTTATTATATTATTTCCACTGCATCATGTTGTTCCGCTACATTATTTATTTATTTCTGCTATATGTACTCAGATTCTGTATTATAAAAGTGTAATCAAATGTTATTTGTAAAACAGCTTCATGAACTGTTTATTTGATTATTATATTTTGTCATTCCACTGTGAGATTCTGTGTTTGTTTTCTCCTTTCTCTGCTTTTCTTATTTACCCCATAACAGTCCTCCCTTTTGAATGGTTTGAGTCTGACGTGTGTGGTTTATCATCGATTTAAACCATCCAAAAAGGTAGGTCGTTACACTTGAGTTCTTCACGGAAAGACAATCGGGCCTTACCTCGGTGCATGACATGTTTTGTTGTGTTCGTCGATTGAACAAGAATTTACTTGCGCCAGGTCCCATTGTCGTTACCGCATGACACATCGTGAATTGGTTTCGCCCTTTCGAAGGATTCGAATTGGTTTTTCTTTCTTTTGCACGCACGGTATACATGTACTGGAAGGAACTTTCCACATCGTTTCGCACAACGAATCCGTTATCGATCGTTGATCGATAACAGGTAAGTGTAGAAGAAGTAATTTCAAAGAGAAAGTGATACGGGAAGTCCTCTTCCCTTTCAGCTGCGAGCGTACTATCTACACGGGATATGGCATTTGTAGTGTTCAGGACACCGAGCCCACCATCGATAGATAACACACTGCACTCACCCCGGTACCTACTTGAAACCCGAAATGTCATCATGAACCAATATTTCTTTGGAATTCAAGCGTAGTAGGGGGAATCCTTATTTTAGAGTAAAATTACCTGACCGTTTTGGACGCAAGTCCTGTTGTTTAGAATGAAGCACTCGTCTTCTCGCCGTAAGTCAAGCGGAGGAAGTCTTGTGCTTTTGAAGGCCGAGTCATCGTTTGTCGCCCCTCCTTATTCTACTTCACAGGCCGAATATGGCTAGCTAGTTCCAGTCGGTCCGGTCTTGGATCGAACTCCACCTAATTTTAAAGTTCTCCTCAATCTGCCAGAGAGAGCCTCCTCTGTGATTTATGCTAAAGTCTTGCACTACATCTGCCTACAGCATAGCATTCCGGAGGAAGGCGTGCGGCTCCCAGAGAAAGATGAATTTGCTTATATGCCACCTCCGGGATATACTGCTTGTCATCGGTATATGTGCCTGAATGTAGCGGTGCCTCCCTTCAACGACTTTTTGAAAGAAACCCTCTTGAACTTGGAAATCCCTCCATTTCAGATTCATCCTAATGGATACGCTATTCTCACCTTCCTGCACGTTCTTTTCATGCACTCTCAACTGTGCCCCGAGCTTTGACGAGTTAAGATATTTTCTCTTGTTCAAAAAAGAGACGAGTGTCCATCCTTGGTTGTGATTGAGGCCTAGAGAAACCATAAAATTATGTTGCGACTACAGAGTAATTTATCTTAATTCAAGACTCAATAATTCTTTGTTAGGTGTCCTGAGGGATTCAATCGTCTCTGGACAATAGGAGTAAGTTCTTTTTCTTATTTATAGAGCTCTGATATGTTGCTATGGGATTTCTAACGAGTCAAATTCTTGCTACAGTTACTCCAAGGTCGAACAAGGACTTATTTGTCGATGAAACATTTCAAAACCCTTAAGGCTGTTGATGCCGAGGGGAGATTAGTAAAATTCTTGTTGACAGACGAGAACCTGCTTTGGTATGGGCTATTGCATCCAGGGAGATCTGCAGTCCTAGTTGAGGTCCCATCCCCTTCTCGATTTGGGATACGTACGCGATCCACTTCTTCATCTCATGGTTCCGAAGAGGGTGTTTTTCAAGAGAGGGAAGGCTTGTTCGACGAGTCAGTTGAAGAGACTCATAAGGAAAAAGACATCGCGATCGAAGCCAGTTGCTCGGCTAGAATGCCCCTGATTCCAGAAAGAAGAGAAGGAGGAGTTTAATCAAAGAGAAGGAAAAGATGTGATAGACATCGAAAAGGAGGAGGGTAAACTTGGGAGTAGTGGCGATGAGTGCTCCTCCAATGACGACGATGATTTCTGTACAGAATCTGATGATGGAGATTCTAAATCATGCAACGAGAGTCTAGGGATGAGTCTCGTTGTTCCAAGCTTGCCTCCTCTAGACGTAAGTGGTAAAGATGATGCTCTAGAAGTTAGACGACATCAGGATTTTCTGATTAAAGATGTTGGCATAGACTTTAGAGATTTGAGTAACGTTTACATCGATTTTGACATGCTCATAGGGGAAGACTTCAAATTTGAGGAGGTGTCTCCTTGTCCGGGCTATGTTGCATCCGAAGTTAGTCCGATTCCTTCCACGATGTCTATCCAATCTGGTTTGTGACGTCATTTTAGGCTCTCCACCAAACACATATATGTTTCAGTAGGGTTACACTCACTTATACACATATTTTTCATGTTTGTTCTCCGTTACTAAGGCTCTTTATTTATTCTTCGTGTCAAGTACCATGAGAGGATGCTGTCTCTACGACGGTCTTGAGGAATTTACCGACTCTCAATGCTGGTCGAAACAATCCTCCGGCCATCACCAACCTCGTGAAATAGGGGAGGAATAGAGAAGAAGAAAGATTCATATGCTGAAGCTCGTTTCCAAGACGAGAGGGAATGGGTCCGAGTGTACAAAGGCGGATATGAGAAAAGAAAGACTTTCGATGAGCGGGAGGAGCCATCCAAAAAGTCAAAAGTTGGTCGTGGTTCTCATTCTTTGGAACAACAGGCTTTCGCTCCCACACCCACTTCAATCGGTCCTGAAATCCCGGTTTCTTCTGTCTTCATTCCATCTTCATCTCAAGTTCCCTCATCTTTTGTGGTGCTTACCCGCAGTTCTTCACGCTCGCATCGCAGTTCTACCTATATTTTTCTATCTGGTCCTCCCAGGCTTGAAGCAGTACTCCCCGGGTGGTTTTTAAGAGGAGTTAATTCTGATCGCGATCTTCATCCAATTCGCAAAGATACATACATACTCCACCTCCAGGCAATCCAGAATGATTTAGAGCAGGCTGAAGGGTGGGAGAAAATGTGCAAACATCTGGCGGACATGAACCGCAATAACTATCAAGAAATCTTCTCCTTTTGAGAAGCTTGGATGGTGGTTAGTCTGATTTCGAGTCATTTTGTGTTATGTTGTTTTGTTCAAGTGCAGAGTCTGCACTCACTACTTTTGTTGCATTGTCTATACATTTTTCTTTTTGTTGGCCGACATTGTGTGGGTACGGCCCCTACATTTTGACCTTGTACAGAAAAATAGTTGTAAGTAATATACCGCTGACATTCTGACTGTAATTTTGCTTATTTGTTTATGTGTTCTGTGTACTTATGTCTACTTTTCTTACTTCTATTTTATTTTATCTAGCCTGTGATTACGCCAAAATTATTTGTTTGAAGTAACAAAACTTGTGGAGTGTTTTTTTTGTGCCTTTTTATTTGAGTACCGATGTATGCCCCCTAATTCACAGGGCTGTTTACTTCGAACACTTGACAAACGACCTGTAACTTATGGTTTGAATAGTCTGCACAACAAAACTTGGAATAAAACTAGGTTACAATTTGATTTTTTGTAAGTTTTACAACCTTGGTATATAGTCTACGGTGTGTAACAAATGTATGTTGGAAATGCGCATAAAAGTGTAACTTAAGTGCAGGGCATAAAATTATCAGATTAACTATTAAAGAATTTAGAAACGCTCTTCGAGTAAATGAATAATCTTTGCAAATTTTGGAAGTTAAACAACTTATCACTCTTCAAGAACGTGAGTAAATTCTTATGCACATTATTTCTTAGGAATTTTGCAATCTTCAAACACGTGCTTCATTGCTTAGAGCATGCACATTGTATGAGTTAACTATAGATAGCTAAACATTATCCACGTTAAATGTTATAGTTAATCATTGGGTGTCAGCAATTAGAGTTTTCTGTCGGTTTGTACAACTTCGATTTTGTTGGATTCGTGCCCGTCACTTCTGATAATGGGAGTGGGTTGATCCTCGTTATTTCTATGGTGGACAATTTTCCCGGTATTGCCGGGGCAATTCTGGTACTTAAAAGTATGTGCGGCCTTATGGGATGTGCGGGTTTTGGTACTTCTCAATGTTGCCTATCTTCGGGCAATCGTGAGGAGTTTATGTTTAAAAGCATCATCTCACAGCTCGAAAAGTTAGTGCACGGCTAATGGGATGTGCGGCTTTTTTATACTTCTTAATTTGCCTATCTTCGGCAATGTGAGGAGTTTATGTTTTAGGAGTGTGATTTCACGGCTCGAAAAGTTAGTGCGCGACTTATGGGATATGCGGCTTTCTATTTGAGCCTTCCCGATGTTGCCGGGGTAACACCAGTTCTTAGAAGGTGGGGATCGTGTTTCGCCGGTCCAATGGTTTTATTCGATTTTCTTCCGTCGACCCGACGGGTAAGTGGGCGTACCTGAGTGTGATTCCACTTTCACAACACCAGAACTGTCTTTTTGTAACGGTTATAACCGTTGGTAATCAAATTCCCAATGGTTATAACCATTGGTAGCAGGCACGTTATAATTTTTTTTACATATTTTGTAACGGTTATAACCGTTGGGAATTTTGGTTATTCCCAACGGTTATAACCGTTTGGAATTACGATTATAACCTACGACTACTTTCATGTTCCCAACGGTTATAACCGTTTGGAATTTTTTAATTTCCAACGGTTATAACCGTTGGGAATTCCTTGCACACATAGGTAAATAGCAAAATTACCAACACTTATAAATGTTACAAATTTGGTATAGCTAAACCATATCTTATTCAGCATCTAATAGTATTTCATTCAACTATATCTATATGAATTTATAACAATAAAAAACACAAGACTAAATTTCAAAACTAACATATCATTAAATCATTAAAAAAACTTCAAACGTACGAAATAGAACATATCAAATTCTACAAAGTTCATTGTAACAACTTCAAATTTCACTATTACAACAAATCTAGCAGCTTACAAACAACTAATACAACACTCCGACACAACTACAAAACCACCATCAACCAACTCGGACAAGTTCATTGTGACTGAGTTTTACGTGCTTCGCATTAGATGTAGAACTAATTGCACGACAATAGCTTCTTTTTTATCATTTTCAAAAACTTCAGCAACGACATCTCTTTCAAAATCTTCCAAACTAATTACTCTTTTGTTACCATTAACACTAGCTTCTAATTTCTACCTCTCTTCTGCTGCTTCTATTAAAGCCTGAATATTAAAACGAATTGATGTAAAACAAATGAGTTGACTGCATAGATGGAAGAGAAACAAAAAGAAAGTTTGGCAAAAGCTGGAAAATTGAATCATGTAAATAATGTCTTATTTGTAACAATACCTGCTAATGAAATTGGGGGAGTGGAAATAAAAATTAAACACCAAACTGTAGCCATCAAAACAAATAAAAGGTTGACAAATTTTATTAAGCAAAGCAAGATAAACTGAAGAAGAGAATTGTTTTATGCCTGTGTCGAACTCTCTGATGAAGAAAAGAAAAGAATTATTTTATGTGACTGGAATCATAAATTGTTTCCTGTAACCGTAATAAAATCAACTAAAAGTATTTTTGAAAAAGATAACTTTCCCATGATTCACTACCAGATACAAAGTTGCATTTGTACTCCTGACAGTCTATACAAAATGCAGTATAAATTAATAAGATTAATTGATAGGTTTGTGTAGAAGATGTATTCCAATAAAAAATAATCACTACTCTACTTATAATTTGAACCTATCAAACTAGTAAATTTCCCCAAGTCAATTTATCTTGACTTCTAGTAAGAATAACATCTTGGAATTTATTATGATTACCATGCACATTATTCTTTTCAGCATCCCCACACTCAAATAAACTCAATTTAATCATTATGTATTGGTCAAACACACACATTTGAACTGCATCAACAAGAGAAATACCAAGTGAAGCATTCACTTTGATATGTTTTTGAACAAAAAAATTAAGAAGATTTCATGGTTATCTTTGAAATGTCCTTAAAAAGTTGTTTGTAGATGTTTTTAGTATACAAAGCAAATTTCCCTTTGTGGATAAATGCAGGTCAATAAAGACAAGCAGATTAAGGTTGCAGTACAGTATAATTACAATAATTTGTTCCTAAATAATTTGAATTTGGAAGAAATATGATAACAGAGTAACTATTTTCCAAAGTATAAAACCATATTTACAGCATATGCATGTAAGTAAATGTTAAAATATAACAACCAAATGTTCATGATAAAAATAAAATAAAAGTATCTATGTGCACCAACAGCTTAATTAAGAATTTTGAAAACTGAAAATAATATTACTGATTGGTTTATTATTATATTTAATCATTTAAATTCGATTTTAATACACACACATCAGCATTACTAATATTTAGAACAATTAAAATAATTATGATAAATTTATAATTTTCATAGAACATGGACTAGGCCTGGAAAATGCTTATAAAGTTTCTCAGAGAAAAGCTTTCAAACCTCAGTAAAGATCTTTCTTTTTATTGTATTAGGCATGTCTGTTCTTTTGTTAAGGAATCCAACATGAATCAAAGGACATCAGCTGCCAAGGATATCATATACATCCAGATTTTCACTAATTGGTATCAGATACACATTTAAATTTAGACATATGCATTCTATAAATATAATTTCAAAAAGAAAAAAAATTTGATATAAGCTTTTGAATCTATTTCAGTTTTAGATATATATATGGTATTGTACATATAAAATTCTAAAAGATATACAGCTTTAAATGTATACGTTTGAGTGTATTGAATTTTGAAGGTGCAGTTTCAAACACATATATAATTTCAAATGCATAAAGTTTCATGTATATCTGATTTTGAGGGTATGAAATTTTAAGCTTTTATCTGACTTTCAAATACATAACGTTCTGGGTGTGTATTAGTTTAAAGATTCACAGTTTATATCTGGACTTCAAGTATATATACGTATGAGTTTTTAGAAGTATATAGTTTAATATATTTCAAATATATGAGATTCATGTACATACATTTAGTTTCAAGTACATGGATGCACAGTTTCAATGATACATAGCTTTGAATATATATCAGTTATATATATACACATATAATTTCAAATATATATGTTTTGTATAAGTATGATTTTAAAAGTGTAAGAGCTTTAAATATATAAGTTGTATACAATGATTTCTGATTCCGAATATGTGTATAATTTTTGAATGTATCAGAACTTCTAATTTAACAGGTTCTTAGATGTACAAGTTTTAAATGCATATGTTTTTGTATCTATCCTGATTTTGTAAATAAGGGTTCTGAGCAAATATTAGTTTTGAAGATGTACCAGTTTCAAATAAGTGCAGTATGTATATCAAGGTTTTGAATACACTGGATATCTGTAGCTTCACATATATACATGGTCCTGAATGGACATTTAGTTTCAGATATAATTATAGTTTTGAAGGTATAAAGTTTTAAGTGTGTGTATGAATTTTTAATATGGAATGGTTTATATATAATTTCAAGTATATATATAGTTTCATACGCATATGATTCCAGATATATGTATGTTATCAAGATTCAAGTTTAGTAGATTTCATAATGTATTTAGCATTCAATACATGTCAGTTTTCTAAATAGACAGAATTTATTATATGTATTGGTTTCAAGTGAATATATTTCTTTATTAACATTCATTTCTTACTGTTTTCTACTGTGCTTTATATTCATTTCTTTGCTATAACTGTAAAAACTAAAAAGTAATACTCAATAACAAATTTATTATAGCTCTTAATTATTATTTACTCTTTTTCAACATTCATTTCTTTCAGTTTTCTAGTATGCTTTATATTCATGCTTTGCTATAATTGTAAAAACTAAAAAGTAATACTCAATAACTCCAACCTCTTTGGACAGCAATCTGTTATCAGGCCATTTCTTCAATGGAAACATTGGAAAACTCACCTATTTGCCAGCCAACCTACTTTCTACCATTGCTATCTTCTAACATCATTTCTTTGTTGTCAAATCATTTCTCCAATGCTACCGATTGCATAATTAAGAACATCTACTTAGAGAAAACCTTTATTTTAAAAATTAAAATAATTTTTATTGAGAAAACAAAATAATTTTTCCTTATGCCGATCGAAACTGCTCTAATACAAAATATTGAATATTTTTTATGATTGTGTTTAGAAAACACACGGACACAGTACATTCAGATTCATACCTTCACTTATCATAAAGAATTCAACATACTTGAGTTCAATTGAGAGTTGAACCAGCACATAAATAAAATCAAGAGCTAACACAAGCATTTATATTAGTAAACTCTTGAAGTACCACAACCCCTCCATTACGAGTAATACAGACTTTTAGCACTTTGTAACCTTTCACATTATTTAACCTTAATCATTCTTATTAACTGAATTAATTTTTGGATCAAATTGACAAAAGCATTTCCAGTTAATTGCTTTGAAAAGAAATAGTCAGCAGCAAAAGGTTATAACTGATTAAGTTATTTCCAATACTTATAAAACAACGTAGTCACTCATACATACTACCTCTAAAAATAACTAAGGTGGCCGATAGATACTCTCATAGTATATTTAAATATAGGAACATCGACACATGTACAATTCTTCATTACTCCTAAATTCTTGCAAACATGTGTCATTTCTATCCAAGTACATTCAAATAATCATGGTTCTTCTTTGTACGTACCAAAATAAAATAGAAAAATCTTGTACCTTCAATAATTTCATCTGAGGGAAATACTTCCACAATCTTTGAGTCATTATTATTGACACACCAAAAGTCATCAGGATAATACATTGGTATATTTCTAGTTTTTGCAATTTGAACCAATCTCAATGTTTTGTCAAAAGACTTATGCTCAAGCAAACATGAAGGAACAGAAACTCCCAAAGCATGCATTACAAGGAAAGCCATTTTACCAACAAAAATTAATCCATCACATTTGGAAGCTAAAAGATGCAAAGCACTAGCCTTTTCGAAGAACTTATTGCCCCCAATCTGAACTATAGTTGAAACTTCTGATGTCAATAAAATACGAAAGGCAAAATTTTACAGAACGTGACTTGAAACAGGCCTATCTTCATTCCGTAAGGTTTAAGAGCATACTTACAATTGCAATATATAGTTGCCTAGTTGTTTCTTTTACTTTAGCTAAATGCAATAGCTCTTCCTCAAAATGAAAACCAGCCAATGATACATCACAAAATCTAGATACGCCAATTGTTGATGCAAGAACCTTACGAGACAAGGAAAATGCATCGTTAACAAAGATGTAGGCTCCTGATGATATTTTTTACTAAAATATGAGCAATTAGTAAATTCTTCTTTGATTATCCCTAAATTATCAAAAAGAAGTATATCTGAAGTTTTGAAATCCGTTGCTTTCAGTTGCATGAAACTGTACTCAGTATTTGCTAACTTTACTTTTATCCCGAGAAGTTTTAAGATAGAGTCTAAAAGAGAGATAGAAAAAACTTCTTTGTTGGATTCTACATAAATTATTTCATAAACATGAGAGACTATTTTAATAAACATAAAAACACTACTTTTAGCTCTAACAGTTGTAGGCCTGAAATAAGCGGGGGAAAAGATACAAGACAAATTGGACGAAGATGGATATCTATAGATGGGAATCGAATTTCAGCATGTAATTTGATAAAATATGCTTAATCAAGCATAATTGAACTAGTTAAACATAGGATAATGCGAAATCATCAATATTCGATGGACTGTGGCTTTGTCATTAATGACAGGAATATAAGGGAACTGAGAAAAGTATTCATGAAGAGTTATACATTAGAAAATTTTAAGATGTGGCAAGGAATAAATGAGATGTTGTAAAGGTATTAAAGTTATTGGTGATTATGCAACCAACCTGAAAAATACTTTGTGGAAACATGATTGGAATCTTTATATTCAACCCAGTTGCTAAGTAGAAGGATTTTAGCCCTAGCATTATGCAAATATCTAATGGTCAAAATAGCACTACTTGCAGAACTACTATTGATGTGTGATTGTTCAAGAAGTAGAGATAAATCGATCCGTAGAATGGCATGTTCACCATAGAGCTTTTCAATAGGGAACTTCCTAAGAGTTTGTACATTGACATGTATATCATCACTTGTATCACAATTTTTCTCCTAAACACAACATGAAAAACTTCAAATATCTAAGAGAGATAAATTGTCTAAGCTTGGGACAGTGGCAGGGCCATGTAGACCAAGTGCAGTTCAAAACTGAATCAACTAATTATTTTAAAAATCAAAAGATTCAATTATGTAATCACATATGGATAAACTGTAATAAAACCTTTCTTAGAGAAAATCATACATCAATGCTCATGCAAAACAAACGTTGCCAAATTCTATAAATTAAAATGTAGAAAATGAAACTAAAGCCAATCGTTTTCTTTCAGCATTACTGGGTATATTATGTTACAGCAATGAGCGGCTCTTCCTCAATTTTTACTGAGCGTCTCTTCCTCTATTTCCAATTTAGAGTAATTCAGTCAGATTTTCAACTGAGCGTACTTGCTCAGTTTTCAACTGAGCATAGCTCACTTTTTAACTGAGAAAACACTCAGTTTTCAACTGAGCATGGGCTCAGTTTTAAATAGTGCAAACTCACTTAGTTTTAGCTGAGCAATCTCTCAGTTTCTAACCCAGTTTTTAACCGAGCTTATGCTCAGTTTTTTACCCAGTTTTTAACCGATCTTATGTTCCATTTTTAACTGAGCTGAAATAAATTAGGAGAAAAAAAATATTTTTTTGTGAAATTTACAGATTTCAAAAAATGAAAAACATTAAATACGAACAAGACTACATGGTTAGTCCTAACCATAAACAGTTATCTTATTAGTTAGCATGCTTGCATTATTGTCGGACCATGACATGATCCAATTTATAAAATAATGTATTTTGCATTATCTTATATTCGTAACAGAAACTGATAAAGGACAACTAATTTGAAAATAGAGAAACAAACAGATGATGATCAATTAAAGAATCAACTTAACATTTATTGAATGCATATATCCCATAAACGAGTAGCCAGCAGTTTTAGAAGTTGCAAAACGAGTACATAAATTTCAAACAATAAGCAAAGATATTGATGGAAAAAAATCAAACCTGTAGAGGAGCAAGTAGCAGCAAATGAAAAAATCAAAAAAGCGCACACAGTGAGGTGAATTGCAGAACTCTACGTCCAAAACAGTCAAACCTGCAGAGGAGCAAGCAGTAGTAAATGAAAGAATTGCAGTTACCTGGAAAAAACGTATAAATCAATTTGATAACCTGGTACATACTGAAGTGCTCATATATAACAGCTAATAGAAACAATTGGACATTCAAACCGCAGAAAGTAAACTATGCATTATTGTTGCAAAAATCAGTACAATCGGACTGGCATGTTCAAGTAGGTAAATGCTGAAAGAATATTACCCACATTTAAATCAGGTAAGATTACGCCAATGTTTGCACAATACTACTTTCATAAATAAAATCCTTTTTAAACCTTTTCTTCTTGTTAGTTTAAGAAAATGACTTGTGCTTCAAGTGTTTAGAAAATCATCTTGAGTGGATGCATTGGATATCACCATCTAGCAGACTCAAATTACTAGTTAAAGGCATAACATATATTTAAATCCACATAAATTAAAGCAATTTAAGTCGATATCACAATCATTGAATTTGGTATGTCGCTTATTTATAATAGCTCATTTTAGAAAATTGGTAATAAGAAGTGTTTTATCTATGGAATGAATAATAAACCAACTACAAAAAGAAATTTTATCCTACACAAAACTTAATATTTTGAGAAATCTGTCAGACATCACTATATCAAATATATATTGTACATAGACTAGTGGAAATACTGATAATCAATTTGTTAATGGATTCAAAATAAACTACAAAGCTCGAGTGTTAGAATTACATGAAAAGAGAAATTATAAAAAATATATAGTTTAAAATTTAAAAACCACTTCACTCACTAACAATTACTCAGTTTAAGAAACTGAGCCTTGCTCAGTTTTGCCGAGGCCGAGCTATGCTCAGTTTTGCAAATTTGAAGCTGTGAAGAGAGCAAAGTAGATGAACTATAGTTAGTAAAGAATCGAAATCAACGGAGTTAAGATGCAGTTTTTGAAGGAAAGAATAATTGAGACAGGAATAAAAATAATGAAGAGGCAATTTTGCCTTTAGCTGATATGGAATGAGAATAGAATGACGAGAAATTTGTGCACAGTCGATTGTGGAGCAGTTCAATTGACTGCCATTTCTTGGGCAGTCAACTGAAATTCATTGTAATATA
The DNA here is from genome assembly GCA_030737815.1 of Allium fistulosum. Classification (NCBI taxonomy): domain Eukaryota; kingdom Viridiplantae; phylum Streptophyta; class Magnoliopsida; order Asparagales; family Amaryllidaceae; genus Allium; species Allium fistulosum. The sequence goes on along the minus strand of CM060903.1, from coordinate 1,280,721,254 downwards.
TGAGTTCGTGTTGTTTTTTGAAGTGTGGGAAGAATCAACTTATCAGATATATTTAGAAATATTCCATTCCATCTGAAGCATTTAAGAAGCATCATAAGCATGGTATACGAATTCAACAATCATCACAAGTTGAAAAAACTCCTTTTATTCCAAACAAATATTTATCTTCCTCTTTCAAACGTTGGCTGAAGCTTAGTTCCTAATCCTTAACCTCCAAATCCATACATAACTACTTTAAATTAAAGTAGAAGTAATTACCTGATTTGAATCTGAAAATTAGTCTGCAGCCGATTGTGGAAATAGAACAAACCCTGGCCTTCTTTCGTCTTCGTAAAAAAGTGCGATAACCCTAATATGAACGTAATAGGGCAAAGTCTGTGGTAGATGGGAGAGGTGGTGGTATACGACGAAGGCGGTAGTAGAATAAACGGGCAATGACCCTAATAAGACCGAAAGAGGAAAAACTTCGAAAGGACGAAGCGTTATTCGTTAGAAATGTGATATGTAATAACATAAATAAAATTACAATCCTATCCATATTACATTTATTTATTTACGAAATTACCAGATTTAGTAACGATAATAACCCTTACAAATATTAATTACGGAAATAACCGTTAAAAAATTGTAACGGTTATAACTGTTACAAATCGAAAGCGGAAAAGTGTTACAAAATGGGCTGTTTGGTGTAGTGTTTCTCAAGTAGCAATTGAATGGTTTTGACTCGATTTGACCCCATCGAGGTACTATTATGAACACAATTTTGTTGGTTCAAAATGCGAATTAATTTTATTAATAGAAGTTGGGCAAGTTTTTGCCTATTTACATTGCCCCCGGCATCCCAGGGCCGCTTATTTGCTAAAAAACAAAAGTACATAAGGTAGTTTTAAGATGAAGTAACGGTACAATGATTCGCTGTTCCATGCTTTGGGAATTTGGATTCCATCGACGGTTGTTAGTTTGAAAGTTCCATCCCTTAGCTTTTGATTGATCACATACGGCCCTTCCTAGCTTGGTTCAAAGGCTCCCAGCACGGGATAGACTCATTTGAGGACAATGTCTCCCACTTCGAAGGTTTGGTTGGGAACTTTGGAGTTGAAGTATCGCACGACTCTTTTTTGGTGGGCAACGGTCCTTGTAACAACCCGCATATCTATCGATTTTATATTTAAATATTTTATCGTTAGTCGGATGTTAGTCCAAAAAGCTACTTTTTGCATACGGTCAAATTAGGACTCGAGACCACCCCCATTGAGTTCAAAATGACGTTTGCGATCTTTTTGAGTGTAAACTTCGATATGTTTGGAGATAGTGAAATTTTCGTCACTTTTCCCGCGTGTGACTTTGGTTTGGACTGCACTTCCTTAGTTCAGCCCAACCCCCTTCCTCACTTCATTCACCATTTGTTTTAACATTCAAGCTTCATCAAAAATGGTGGTGGGAAGTGGAAATTGAAACTCCAAACTCAAATTCTATTGCAAATCCGAGATTCAACATCAAATTCACGTGAAGAGCATTGATTCAAGCTTGTTGGTGTTCTTGCTTTGCTTTCAAATCTCCATCTTCATCAAATTCCGTGAAAAGGTGAGATTTTTGATCTCACATCTTGCCTATGATTGTCATTGGACTGTTGGGAATGACTCCCTATCACTTTTACATGCACATTGGCATTTGGTTTGGATTGGATTGGCAAAAAGCTCCACTTTTTAGCGTTTTTGGTGAATTTCCAGCCTTAAGTCGTTCTGCCTAGGTTAGGTCGTCCAGGCTGCTAGCTCGCGCGTTGAAAAGTCACCACTATCTTAAGTCCTAGGTCGTTGCCGACCTATAACCCCCAGGCGAAATGTTAGGTCTTCGCTCTTAAGTCGTAGGTCGTTGCCGACCTAAAATTCCAAGGCAAACCACTAAGTCGCTCGAATTTTGTTAAGTCTTAGGTCGTTGCCGACCTAAAATCCCCAGGCAAAACGTTAGGTCGTTGCCGACCTATAATTTCCAGGCAAAACGTTAGGTCGTTGCCGACCTATAATTTCCAGGCAACACGTTAGGTCGTTGCCGACCTATAATCCCCCAGGCAAACTTTAGGTCGCTTGCACTGGCTTATCTCGTAGGTCGTCTCCGACCTAAGCTTCTTTTCCATAAGTCGTTCGCGAGTCAAGTGTTAGGTCGTCTCCGACCTAACGCCCTCGTCACCTTAGGTCGTAGCTCGTAAGTCGCTCGACCCTGCTAAGTCTTTAAGTCGGTCGAGTTAGGTCGGCCAGTATATCTCGTAGGTCGTCTCCGACTTACCCTCCAGTTAAGTCGTTCGACCCTCTGGGTCGTTCGAGTTAGGTCGTTGGACCATCTATCTTAGGTCGCTCGTCTACTAAGTCGGCCTAGTTTACCTCGTAGGTCGTCTCCGACCTAAGCCCCACTAAGTCGCAAATTGTTAAGTCGGCTGTCCTTAGGTCGCTCGACCCCACTAAGTCGTAGGTCGCCTCCGACCTTACCCTTAGGTCGTATGACCTACTTTTCCTTAGGTCGCTTGACCAGCTTGGCTTCACTAAGTCGTACCGTGACGGGGCGCTGCCCCGCACCCCGCCGTGGGCGCTGCCCCCTGGACCCCCGCGACCTGATCGGGTAGGTCGAACCCCGTATTACTCTGCGTAGGCAATCTCATCTGAAAAACATTTATCAGAATTTCTACTTTGATGGTTTTGGGACTGACTTCTTTGGACTTTACTCACGTCTTCGAACGTGAATTGATTTGTTCTACAATCGTTTTATGACTTGTCACTTTAAAGATATATGAAGGTTTCAATACTAATAGTAAATATCAAAACTCTTTCATCAAAACGATTTCAACACTATTTTAAATATCAAAAGTTCGTTTTCTCAAACCGATTTTCAATCTACTAGTATATACAAGCCTTTACTTCACTCGAATGAGAAATCGACTTAAACGACTTAGTAAAACGAGTGGTATGAAACGCTTGCGTTCACTTCGTCGGTTAGCTCTTGGACTTGTTCGATTGAACCCTTTTTGTGACAATTTCCTAGTGAAGATTTACAGCTTGTTCGTAAATATTTAAGTTAAGCAAGTGGTTATGGGACATGAAGCTAAACTCATATATTTACTAGCTTGGTGTGATTGACACTTCCTTATGATCATGACGATCATTTTTGTGATTTAGACTAGCGATTGTGCGATGTCTCTTCGTCCGTGTGTCGGACTTGCCTTCGGGCCATCCGTGTGTTCGGAAAATTCAAATGGATAGCTTCCATGAGATAGCTTCTCGTCCGTGTGTTCGAACTTCCCCCTTTTAAGTGATTTCTGGATTTCGTGTGTTGATTTCTGGGATTTGTTCTGGATTTCGTGTGTTGATTTCTGGATTTAGTGCTTCACCAACTTTTGTGGTTTTCACTGATATGATATCAGTTTTTGTTTATTGGTGAATTTGTGTGTCATTACCCTTTTTATGTGTTTGGATCTTTGAGAAGATTCTTGTGACATTGATTAATCCCTTGTTGATTATCATTTACATACTTATAGTAGTATGCCATCATGGTTATTATATGTTTATGCCATACCCCTTATCCTATATCATGTCATCTGATATTTATAGTTAGACTGATCCGTTTATTATTTTCTTATAAATAATACTCGGGTCAGACCGAGATGTTACAGGTGCTTCTGCTTGACTTCTCTTCAGGATATTTCTGACTTTTGGCTAACTACATAGATTAGTAGTTTTTGGATGTACACCTTTGAGATATAGACTCTATGTTGTGTACTTATTCTTTTGTATAGCACGGGATGCTATTCTTTTGTATTATCATGGATCTTTCTGACCACTACTCTGATGTACACTTTCATGTGTTATATATTTATTCATATCTTCTTCCGCCTTTGTGATATGGATGTATGTGACTGATTTATGTTATGATTATTTCTATGTTTGTTTTCGAAGATTATATATAGCCACCGTGTGATAGCTTTGTGTTTGTATCGGTATGTCGGGTTTCCTCCTTAAAAGATATGCATTCTATTATATCTGACGTATCGGTGCTCGCACAAAGAAGTTACATGGATGGTCGCTCCTCCACAGCCTTATTCTCCGTGCTAATTGACAACACTATATCGTAGTGTTCTTGGTTAGCGTGGGTATAGAGGTGGGGCGTGACAGTCCTCAACTCGGCTTCTTTCATCCTTTCGTCAATCACATCCAGTGATTCGAGTAGGAGCTGCTCGTTTGGCTTATGATTAAAAAATTTCCTTTGATGAGAGGGGACTTCTAGTTTGGCGGGAATCATTGCTTCTGAGCCATATGCCAAGGCTAACAATGTGTGACCGGTTGTTGCTTTGTGAGTTTTTCTATAAGCCTATAGTGCGAGTGGAAGTTCATCAACCCAGTTCCCTTTTGCTTTAGTTAGTCGCTTTTTGATGGTGGACTTGATGATCTTGTTTATTGAGTCCACTTACCCGTTTGCTTGCGGATGAGAGACCGTGGAAAAGCTCTTCTCAATTCGGAAGAATTTGCAGAAGTCTTTAAACTCTAACGCTTTCGAATTGGGTCCCGTTATAAGTGATGATTTTCTATGGCACACCAAACTTGCAAATAATGTTTTTAGTAACAAAATTAAAGACTTTCTTTGTGGTAATGGTGTCCAGCGGTTCCTCTTCGGCCTATGTCATGAAATAGTCAACAACAACTATAGCGTATTTGGCCCTTCCTTTAGCTATTGGCAATACGCCAATCAAGTCAATTCCCCATATTGCAAATGACCACGGGCTGACCATCTGTGTTAACTCTGTTAAGGGAGTTCTTTTAATTTTGCTGAATCTTTGTCAATGATCGCACAATCTGGCATAGTCTACTGCATCGTGGTTTATGGTTGGCGAGAAGTACCCGTATCGAAGAAATTTCTTTACAAGGGTCTACCACCTAGTATGGCCTCCGCATTCGTCTTCGTGCACTTCCTTTAGGATCCGTCGAGCTTCGTCTTAGGTCACACATCTAAGAAGGGAGTGTAGAATCCCCTTTGGTAGAGTATTTTATCCCGTATTATGAATCGTGGCGCCATCCAAAGAAGCTTTTTCTGTTTATTCCAGTTGGTTGGAAGGGTTCTTGTAAGTAAGTATTCCTTGATTGGCGTCATCCATGTTTCCGGTTCAGCGGTGATCTCGAGAATCCAGTCGACATCCATTTCGTTTATACTCAGGGCAGTCAGAGTCTCAACCGAGACTAGTCCCAACGGTTGAGCTTCTCTGGAGCTTACCAGTTTAGCTAAGTAATCTTTAGTGGTGTTTTGCTCATGCGGGATGTGAGTTATGGTATAATGTTCGATGTCGCCCAGCAACTCTTGTACTTTAAATAGATATGGGGCAAGGTTCTCCCCTCGAGCCTGGTACCTGCCTTTTACCTAGTAGACGATGAAGGAACTAGGTCAGCCTGCAGCGGAAGAAATGAGTGAATTTAATTTTTTTTACCATTTTTGGATCATTAATGTGCCTATGATGTCTGAATGTATTACGATCTTATCTAAAATTTCTTTGAAATAAAATCAGTATTTTATTTAATACCATATTTTGTTTTATTAATTTGGTTCTAAAACAATATAGAATGGGATATAAAAATAAGGTTTGAATATATCAAATATATTCATTTCTTAATTGTGTGATAGAATGGTTAAACATAAGGCAAGTATGATCAATTGATAACATAATGTATATGAATAAATAAGAATAATTTTAAAGGAAATCACATAAGGTACAAAAAGGAAAGAAATAAAAGATGATAAAGATGAATGATTCATCTTCCCTTCTGATTTATGCAACATTCAATTAGCAATCAATGAATCATTATGACATAAGGTTGGGAATAACCAACAATAATTCATATGCATAAACTACTGCCTCGTTTAAAATTGTTTGATATTAATAAAGCATTTAAACTATAAAATTTGAAATATAAACATTAATTTTTATATGTACATATATATATAATTAGTTCTATATAAAGATTACCCTAAAACTTCTTAATTAATTCAAAATAAACCATGTAACATTTAAATTTTCGGATGTATTTATGAACTTATATAAACTTAAATTAGTTAACAAAATATATATGTATACAATTAAATCAAGAGATTCAACCTATAATTTTTTTTACAAAAGTGAAACATACTAAACTGCGCAATATATTAACAATCCTTTGAATACTTAAAAAATATTAGTCATGTCAAACATGGTAACAAATTTATAAGTTTATTGTAATCAATTTATTATTAAAACATCATTTAATCATGTGTAGGTTTCATTTACAGTAAAATTCATATAATAAAAACAAATAAATTCTCAAATCTAAAGAGATTCAACCTATCTGAATAATTTTTTTTAAACAAAATTGAAACATACTAAACTGAGCAATATATTAACAATCCTTTAAATACTTAAAGAAAGATATTAGTTATGTCTAATAGGGTAAAAAAAATTATTAATTTATTGTAATCAGTTTATTATCCAAATATCCTTTAATCATGTGTGAGTTTCAATTGCAATAAGATGCAGGTAATAAGAACAAATAAACTTTCAAATCTAAGGAGATTCAACTAATATGAATAAATAATTATAAAAGAAAAGGTGATACATACTGAACTAAGCAATATGTTAAAATCATTTGAACAGTTAAAGAAGGATAATTGTGATGTCAAATAAAGTAACAAATTTAGAAATTAATTGTAATGAATTTATTATCAAAACATCATTTAATCATATGTAAGTTTCTATTACAGTAAAAATACAAACAATAAGAACATGTAAACATTCAAATCAAAAAATTGTGTTTTGATTTGAATGTTTAAACACATATTTAAAATTAAAATATTGTCTAATCATATACAAGTTTCAGTTTTGATTTATCTAAATAAAATAATAATCAATTCATGTAATAAACAATTTGAAATACATAAACCATTTTCAAATCAAATGAGACAATATTATACATATAAATGAAGATATTCAATTTTGTTCATTAATATATTATATCAAAATTACTAGAATAAAAAGATCATACCTCAATTCCAAAGCCTTGAAGTACACCTTGAAACAATGAATTTTTCCTCTAGATGAAGCCAATGAATCGTACCTTGAATGATGAATCAAATCTCTCAGATTCATAAATCAGCCTCCAGATGTTGCAAGGATCAAGAGGAATAAACCACTTTTCATAATTGATTTTATTTGTATTTGATTTTAGGGATAATTGAAGCCATGGAAGATCTTATATTTTCAGCCATTAGATTAGGAGAGAACCAGAAAAGTTACAGAAAGAAGAATGAAAAAATTGAGAAACTCAATTGTATGTACAGAATGAATTAGAGAATATATTTTATTTGAAAGAAGGAAACCTTTCCCATTCTTTAATTAAAACTTCTCTAGTTAATTCTCTTGATTGACTTTCTCTTTTCACTCCTACATGGTATGGCTGAAAATTATGTGCCATCAATGACATAAGATTCCATAAATTAACGCATGTAATTAACTTTTATTTAATTACAATGATATCATATATCAATGTGCACAAATATAACTTTTATAAATGCATTCAAATACTTACAAATAACTCTCAAACATCAAATAAAATAAATAATAATTAATATTTCTCGAATACTAATTAATTTACAACCTTTTATAAATTAATTAAATCATGTGGTTTTTCGGAGAATCCATCATTATGGTTGTGCGACACAAAGGTGCAAATTCATACAGCAATTAATATTGAACAATTCAAATATTAACGTTCACACGTCACTTAGGAGGTGGTGTGACATTTTGGCTGAATTCATTGCTTACACATCTTTTGGTAAAATCCAATTTATTTATAATAAGCAGTACCTAATAATGACAATTATTTACACCAATTCTCTTCGTCAAAACTATATCACTTTGGATTTATGGAATTTGGTAATGGTCAAAATTCCAATATCATCCACATTCAACTTTATATTCCAAACACAAAGTCTTTGGTTCAGTAATAACAATTATTATTAACCAAAATGCTCTGGCCGAAGACTTTGACTTTGAGTTGACTTGAGTTGACCATGATACTAAACCCCATATAACCGAGGAGATGAATCCTCTCTTGAATAGTGCTTCACTTCCAATACTTCCACTCGACCCAACTATAGTGACTCTATGGAATGTCTTGCCATGATTTGACTATAATCAAAGCGGAGCTTTCATATTGAAGATCCACAGCATTCTCAAGTCGAGAGAACTCTGTAAATCAGTCACATCGGTATTTTCGATTCGACCTTAGTTATATTAACCAACAAAAAACTATCGAGTGATTCATTCCATAGTTATCCAATAACTATTAGTACGTAACCCCTAGGTGCCCCAGCAGTCATGAGTAATACACTGCCCAATATTTGGAGAGTGTTACATATTCTAGTCTCAACGGATACATCGATATCCAGTCTCGATGCATCTTGACTAGGAACATTTAAAATGGTATATTTGTTTTATTGTCATAAATTACTCATGGTTACAACACTTTGTAACTACAATCACAAAATTATACCATTTATGGATTTTCTATTAAATATACTTTTAAATAAACTAACTAATTAATATAACCACATTATATCAAGTATATAATAGAAAGACTCCTTTATTGTGAACAAGATTGTTCAACGAGTTAGATATATGTAAAAAATTACATAATTGCCCTAATGGCTTACCCCTAACCCTATCAATCTCCCACTGCACTTGGGGTCAATTATGGAATCTTATTCCAACTTCTCTAATCGGTTTTCTCAAAACCAATTGGATCAATCCCTTTGTGAACGGGTATGCTATTATGTTTTAATTATCTACTCTGTCAATCAACTCTCTCCGACGGTGATAAACTATTTTATCATGTGGAACAATTCGGAATATGTCTCTTGACTTCTAGTGAGCTCTAATTCTATTATGAACCATATTGCGACATTTTTATCATATAACAATGTTATGAGATTCTCAACATTTGGAATCGTCTTAGTTATAAATTTGTGCACTTATAACTTTATATACATTATTTTTATTGCGGGAATATTCAAGGTGATGTACGCAGCCTTTTTATATTGAATAAGCCACAATCTTTTATTTGGAACATTTTCAACTTAAAGATTCTTAACTTGAATTTATTATTGACATACTACACTCAATATGACTTAACGAAGTTTGAGTTCGAACACTCCTTCATAAGGAGTTTTTGTTTCCGTAAACAATTCTCTAGTATTTTATAAATACACGAGAACACTTCAAAAAACCATTTAGTGATATCAATTTGGATTTGATATTTGCTTCATGTATCAAATACATAAAAAAATCATGATATCGTAGACAACACAACATATATGATAATTCCTTTTGCCAATGCAAAGGAATCAATCTTACATGTTCCATATTAAACATTTTAATAAGGTGTCCTTGCATATCATTTGGGACATTCCCGACATCTTTTATACTTAAAAAACATCATTTATTAATCCAATGTTGAGTACTAAAACAACTAAGGCTGGTTTTAATGTAAGTACATCATGTGTTGTTTACTTATAGTTTAGAAATATCAATGTACCTTTTAACGTTCTTTCTTCTGAACACAAGCTTCCTCTGCACTTTGATTGAAAATCAAACTATTTGATATTTCCATCAAAATAGTTATTCAATCTTGATGCTTATAAAATGATACTTTCGTATCATTTCTTGGATCATATCCAAAGACTCACAAACTCAATGTTGCTCCCACCGACTTTGAGACATTTTTGGTTAATATGTGTAAACAACTTACTCTAAATCGTTATTTAGAATTTTCTGTTTCAATACATATGTACTAAAACACTAGGACTTATCAAGCAATAATTTTGTGAGTAAATCCAAATTGACTTGAACGTGTTAAATATCGAATCTATTACGCTAATTTCAACAATTTAAATTTGCGGTATTATTCTTATCAACATTGCTCATTTAATTCCAATAGCATTAGTCTTACTCATAAAGACACGGTCGTGGTTGATGGATCATATCCCTTCAGTTACGACTACCAAAATCTATATTTTGATAGCGTACTTGGAATTCTTTCGGATTTGTGCATCATACCATATAAGTCAACACTCTCAATGGTTTAATTAAACCATCTAGGATTATATAATTTCGACATTAATAAGAAACTCATAGTTTCTCTTAGATGTGCGAGAATACTTATTAGACATTCTAATGCTATGTGTTTGTTTAGGTTAGTTAATTTCATTTCATCTCATATAATCAGTTCTATCTATGGATCGTATTCAATTCCATTTTACTACCAATAATTTCTCAAAGAAATTTCTTCACAATGAAGTGGGTATATCTTGTAACAACAATTGTTTCTCAGTGGAATAGAATAAGTATTCATAAATGTTTTATGAATTTCTTTATTTATAAAACTGATTTGGATTTAGTTTACAAAAATTATGTTCGAAGCATAAATATGTCATCCAATGACTGTCTTTTCAAATCCTTTTAGGGAGATTGGTACAAAGATCCCTTACGAACAATTATTACGTGCAATCTTTCGACTCGCACAACCTGCCAACGCCTTGGCCTAGGATATGTTGGAGTTTCCTATAAACCCTTATCTTGTAAAATTTTGTATACTGTTATTTAGATGAAATAATATTAACTTTGGGTACTATCCTTAAGCACATTACCTTATAGAAAGAAACTAACTCAACTTCACTCATAATTAATCGTACATTGTCTAACAAAGTTCGATTACTCCATATCGATGCATCATTATGTATCATATGGAGGAGTAATTTTGAAATTTAATCTTTATTCATTTTAGGTACGTTCAGAACATTTTCCAATATAGTCACTCATTCGATCAAATCAAATCATTTCTATCACATGTTATTTTGTTTACTTCTGTTTTATATTCTATAAGTTTACCATAGACATACAACATGTGTATCAAATACACATATCCATGTCGACGATAACTCATCAGTTAATATGATGAAGTACATGGGACCATTTTGATATTTATAGAATTATGATTGCATACATCTATATTGAAACACCCCACGCCCCTTAGTATACCCAGAAGGACACACTAAAAGATGTGGTGCGTTGTAGGTATAGCTAAAACTTACAGAGACTAAGATTCACAAGACAAAATAGATAAAAACAGCGGAAACAATTAAAACAATAATTTACTAAAATTAAACTTCATAAGATAGAGTTATAAAACCAAATACATAAGATGTCTCAAAATGCCAATACATGTCTTATGAAAATCATAACCTCGGTCTCATAAAAATCAAAGTACAAAACTATCCCTCAAAAAGTACCAATACATCAAATAAGCTAAAAAATGAAATGAAGAAAAGGAATACATGAGAAAATATCCACCACAGAAGTCTCCAAGTGTCCGTAATCTACCATCCTTGCCCTTGCTGGCCTATGGGGGAAAAGGGGGAAAATAGAGGAGTGGGTCAGACTAAAAGTCTGGAGAATGATGGTAATTACTAGTATTCTTAAGCAAGGTAAAGACAATAGACTTTGCAACAGTTCTAGTATAAAAGGAAATAAAGAAATAAGAGGAAAGGTAAAGCTGGAAATAAATACAATTTAACTATTAGATTAATTCGATTGGATAACTTCGATTGTTCGCACTTGTCTTAGATAACTGCTTTGATTAGGCTGAATTCCCAATCCTACTTTAATTAGGTTGAAGTCCTAATCCTACCCTTCGATCGGCCTTCTACTAATGTTTCTACTATGAGCTAGACACCAGTGCTTACGAAAGGCACCTACTAAGCGCTTGGAACTCAATAGCGAATTATATCCCCTGCACTGAGGCTGCACGCTCGACCACCGTTGGGTTCACACTATCTGTTGCTCCATCTTTTTACCTTTTATTTACCCTAGATAGCATAAGCGTGCCCTCATCTCACTTCAAGCTATAGTGAGACACCTATGTCCCTAGAAAATAGGGAATGTTGTTGGTACCGGTCGTTGTCAAACAAAATCTAGTTGCGCCCCTTGTCCAAATCCCCATGATTTGGACTTTTAATTATTGACCTTTTATCTACCCTAAACAGCATAAGCTTGCCCTCATCTCACTTCAAGCTATTGTGAGACACCTGTGTCCATAGAAAATAGGGAATGCTGTTGATACAGGTCCTACTTTTGCCTATATATTAACTTAGTATAAATTGTTTAAATAAGCCTCTACTGTTATCCTTGCTATCTTTGCTTATTAATTTATTCTAAGTCTCAAAATAAGTCTTTTTCTGTTCTGTTTCTAATTATAACATATGTTATAATATTGCTTATTAACTTAACCCATGGTCTAAGTATAAAAATAAGCCACTTTCTCTTTTTACTCTTCTTAATCATAATTATACATCATAATTAGGCTTAAATTCAGTCCAAGTCCAATTTATTACAGTCTTCGCATTTTACATCTTATTTTCTGTAATTTCAGTGTTCTTATTATTTAGTCCATATTCGCGTTTTAATCTATTCTATTCCATTTGCGTAAAAAGGAAAAATAGAAAGAAACTGACAATTACAGAAGAAAATCCCAAACGTAGAAAAGATGTAAATAAGACGTAAATAACAGTAAATTATAAATACTGTAAATAACTGTAAATAAATGGAAAAGCTATAATTAACAGTAATTAACTAAAAATAACTGAAATGAATAGCTAAAAGGAAATATACTGAAAAATAAATCTAAAACTGAAAATAAACTGGTAAAAAGGTTATTCCAAAATCGTAGAAAAACTACAACTATTGGAAACCGTATTACTTTAAATTACTTAAAAATCTAAAATAATTACTAGTCACTCACTTGTGGTCCTTAGCTCTTCCCTTGGTCTTCCCGAATCCACTTGAGGGTATTAAATATTTTGATTTAAAATGATTTTCTCCTCGGAAAATTATTCATTTTAGGGTCCTGCTTGAGAAGGTGAACCCAAATGGAGAAAATCTAGAATTAGAAAAATAGCTAGGCATAAGGTCTTATTTATAGTGGCGCTTGTGAATTTCAGACCGTTGGATTTGGAGATTGAATTTGGTGCAACCACACCATAGGCTTGATAGGAGCCGTCGGATGGGAGCACGAACGCACCAGATGAGAAGAATTAACCAAAATGACGTGTTCGAAGCTTATAGGAACGAATAATTAAATTCTTTGTTCATTCAACAAGGCGGGTCGACCTAGGTGTCAACCGCCCCCCTTGCTAGGTCGACATGCCGGTCGACCTAGGCAGTGGGTAGGTCGACCTTGGTGTCGACCTAGCCCTATATTTTTTTTTCTTCTTTTCTAATTTCTTGTTAAATTCGTATCTTCTTCGTTCTAGCTTGGATTCTGACGTTCTATATATAGAAATTGACCAGAAAATTACCACAGACACAATGGTGCAACTCCCGTGGCTCAATTCTGATAATTTCACAAAGTTATTTTATCATTTAATTAATTCATTAATTAATTATTATAGCTTAATTTTTGGATTGTTACATATATGTATCAATCTGAAGAGTTCATCAACTCTTATGATACTTCCACTAAATGGGTGCATAGCCCTTTATTGTTTGAGATATAATTAACAAGTATCATATGATTCAAAATCATACAATAAAATTATTTCTCAAAACTATGGCTTAGTCTATAATTCCAAAACAACTATAAATAATATTTGATACTTTTGTATTTTCCAATGCATCACTTTTGTTAAAAAAATTTACCACATTATAGTTTTATTTCATAAAGAATATTCATAATATTCAAATTGAAATATAGCTATGTCTATTTTTTTATTTTTCAATCGATAGCAAAAAATAATCATTATTTCATAATTAATGTATGGTAAGTTTTACAAAAACAATTTTCGTACTATAATGCAATTAATAAGAGCTATATGACACACTCTTACTATTTCCACCATTACTATAATAATGTACTAAATTCGGAGGTCCATCATTCACTTAATATAATTTGTTTATTTCATACACTGCAACTATTTACAGTGCAGAGTTCATTGATCAAATATCTTGATCTCAATGAAATAAATCTAATAGAAACAATTTTCTACATGAAAATACATTTCGAAATCGAAATCATATTCCTTATTCCAATATTAAGTATCAATTATTATTACAATGTGCATTTCCAATGTTTCTCTATGAAACAGAAGTGACCATTCATTCTCTTCATCCTAAATGTACCTTAAATTACATCTGTTCTTATACATTCATTTTCCTTTCAAATGGTCAAACTATTCAAAAGAAAACCATACTACAATATCATAACAAACTCTTTAGAAAAGCGCATTCGATTATCCTTATCATTTAAGGACATCAAATATGTTGCACTTTACGTAAACCAATCAAAATGACATTTCAACGATTGAGTTCTTATATCTATCTTATAGTTTTTGGTCTTGTGTTACATTAACACAATATGATCCCTTTTGTAATCAATCAGACTGAACACTCGATCTAGCACTAAGGTTTATTTGGTTTTTCGGATGAAGTAATTTCATAGAAATATTGTATATTACAAACTTTGACCATTCACCATATAACATTTATATGCAATTGTATATGATCAAATATCCATAGTCTTGTATTGTTTCTAGAGTTCGAAACTCATAGAATGCAATACATGGTCTTGACAAAATAAATGCATAAGTGACCAAACCACGAATGTATTCAGTGGTTGTAAAATCAGGCACTTGCATGGGTGTTGAAACGTTAACATGCAATAGGAATTTAATAGTGGGTATTATATTTCCATTTGTCAACTTTCAATTCAGTTTGTTTTTATATGTTAATTGATAAAAAATTTATCCATATTAAATGCACAAATTTATCATTGTAGATAATTATAACATTATTTAGCATATGTTCTTACAATATTAGAAAGGTTAAATGTTACCATTTCATTTTTCTAATAAGGCTCCCATTAGTCTTTTATGTTTCTCTAAACCCTAAGATGAAACATAGAAGTTTTTTGACTTCACTATTGGGTGTTAGGACTCATTTGTCTTGGTATTCTGACCTTGAGTTTGCTCAACAAATCATAGCCCCACAAACGATCGATAACACCTTATCGGTTGTATCAAAAACAACTCCTAACCTATTTTCCCTTGTTTTAATCTTATTTCGACCTTGAGTTTGCTCAACAAATCGAAAGAGATTATTCACTCATACCTACCACATCTCGACGACCTAAATATAGTATATGTACCTTGAGTTTTCTCAACGAATACATATAGTTATCTTACCTCGTCTATTCAATATATTAATAATACTATACATAACATCCCTAGCTTGAGTTTGCTCAACAACTAAGGAGTATGCAAGTAATTTATTAATATATATATATATATATGGAAAGGAAAACATTATATTGAAGATTCATAATTTACAGTATATTATATCGAGTGATATCGACTTATGGAATAATGTATTTCATATGAAATACCCTCGTTATTCAAGTGTCAAACACATCAGAAATCACAGTATATGTACATTTACGTATATATTTATTCCTTAAGTCTATTTGGGTTTCTTTAATGTTCCACCTTTAGTTTATACACTCATATTATATAAGTTTCATTATTATATAACTTTTATATTTTAATTAACTTATACAACAATCTTATGTATAACATGTTATTAATTAAATCTTATTTAATAAATTTTAATTAGTTAACTCTTTAATTAATTTTAAATTAATTTTAAATTAGTATTTCAATACAACTTTTATATTGGACATATCTATTATAACCTTTATAGTGTATACGATAACCTTTATAGTATAACACATATATTTTATATATGCATATTCTTTTATTTAAATAATTAACCTTTAATTAATTTATTTAATTAAACAATTTTATTTAAATTATATCAATTTCAAAATTTATCTTACGTACATGTATACTTATGTTGTCTCAACACTTTAAAATAACATAACATATATCAATATATATAATACATGCATATAAGTATTAATTAATTAACTCATTTAATTAATTTATTTTATTAATCTTATTGATAAATTTTAAATTTTATAATTAATATTTAAACAGTTTCAAACATTTTGAAAGTTTCATTATCTTTTCAAACATTTTGAAAATTTATGTTATATTATTATAACCTTTTAAAATAAACATGTTTTATTTTAAATTTAACTTTTAAATTTAAAATCATGTCTTAATTCTCAAAACTGTTTTAAAAATTAGTCCAAGGCCCAATTCAAATTGGGCCTTTTATATTAGGGGCAACCTTTGGGCTCACATCACCTTTCAGGCCAGACAGGAAACTAGGTAAGACAGGGTACTTGATTACCCAATTCAAATCCTAGACATCACCTTTCTAGACACAGTACTAAGTGCATAAGCTTAATTACTTATCCCTAACATGACTAATTTAGACTGCATAGGCTATTTGCCTACGATACTATTGAAGGAACTAGGCCAGCCCGTAGTGGAAGAAATGGGTGAATTTCAAAAAATTTACCATTTTTGGAACATTAATGGGCCTTTGATGTCTAAATGTATTTAGATCTTATCTAAATTTATTTTAAATAAAATCAGTATTTTATTTAATACCATATTTTTTTATTAATTTTATTCTCAAAACAATAAAGAATGGGACATAAAAATAAGGTTTGAATATATCAAATATATTCATTCCTTAATTGTGTGACAAAATAGTTAAACATAAGGCAAGTATGATCAATTGATAACATGATGTATATGAATAAATAAGAATAATTTTAAATGCAATCACATAAGGGATAAAAAGGAAATAAATAAAAGATGATAAAGATAAATGATTCATCTTCCCCTTTGATTTATGCAGCATTCAATTAGCAATCAACGAATCATTATGACATAAGATTGGAAATAGCCAACAATAATTCATATGCATAAACTACTGCCTCGTTTAAAATTGTTTGATATTAATAAAGCATTTAAACTATACAATTTGAAATATAAACATTAAGTTTTATATGTACACACACACACACATATATATAATTATTTCTATATAAAAATTAACCCAAAACTTCTTAATTAATTCAAAATAAACCATATAACATTTAATTTTTTTGATGTATTTATGAACTTATATAAACTTAAATTAGTTTTAAAAAAATTATATGTATACAATTAAATCAAGAGATTCAACCTATATTTTTTTTACAAAAGTGAAACATACTAAACTGAGCAATATACTAACAATCCTTTGAATACTTAAAAATATTAGTCATCTCAAATAGGTAACAAATTTATAAGTTTATTGTAATCAATTTATTATTAAAACATCCTTTAATCACTTGTGGGTTTTAGCTACAATAAAATGCAAATAATTTGAACAAATAAACTCTCGAATCTTAAGATATTCAACTTATCAGAATAATTTTTTTTAAACAAAAGTGAAACACTCTAAACTGAGCAATATATTAACAATCCTTTGACTACTTAAAGAAAGATATTAGTCATGTCAAACAGGGTAACAAATTTATTAATTTATTGTAATCAATTTATTATCCAAACATACTTTAATCATGTGTAGGTTTCAATTACAATAAGATGAAGGCAATAAGAACAAATAAACTTTCAAATCTAAGGAGATTCAATTTATATGAATAAATAATTATAAAACAAAAGGTGATACATACTAAACTAAGCAATATGTTAAAATCCTTTGAACCGTTAAAGAAGGATAATTGTGATGTCAAATAGGGTAACAAATTTAGAAATTAATTATAATCAGTTTATTATTAAAACATCATTTAATCATATGTAAGTTTCTATTACAGTAAAAATGCAAACAATAAGAACATGCAAACATTCAAATCAAAAAATTACATTTTGATTTGAATGTTTAAACATAGATCTAAAATTAAAATATTATCTAATCATATACAAATTTCAGTTTTGATTTATCTATATAGGAAAAAACCAATCGATTCATATAATAAACAATTTGAAATACATATCCATTTTCAAATCAAATGAGATAATATTATACATATAAATGAAGATATTCAATTTTGTTCATTAAAACATTACATCAAAATTATTAGAATAAAAAGATCATACCTTAATTCCAAAGCCTTGAAGTACACCTTGAAACATTGAATTTTTCCTCTAGATGCAGTCAATGAATCGTATCTTGAATGATGAATCAAATCTCCTAGATACAGAAATTAGCCTCCAGATGTTGCAAGGATCAAGAGGAATAAACCACTTTTCATAATTGATTTTATTTGTATTTGATTTTAGGCATAATTGAAGCCATGGAAGATCTCATATTTTCAGCCATTAGAGAAGGAGAGAACCAGAAAAGTTATAGAAAGAAGAATGAAAAAATTGAGAAACTCAATTGTACGTACATAATGAATTAGAGAATATACTTTATTTGTAAGAAGCAAACCTTTCCCATTCTTTAATTAAAACTTCTCTAGTTAATTCTCTTGATTAACTTTCTCATTTCACTCTTATTTCTTTACATGGTATGGTTGAAAATTACATGCCATCAAATGACATAAGATTCCATAAATTAACGCATGTAATTATCTTTTATTTAACTACAATGATTTAATATATCAATGTGCGTAAATATAACTTTTATAAATGCATTCAAATAATTTCAAATAACTCCCAAACATCAAATAAAATAAATAATAACTAATATTTCTCTAATACTAATTAATTTAATTAATTTACAACCTTTTATAAATTAATTAAATCATGTGGTTTTTCGGAGAATTCATCATTACGGTTGTGCAACTCAAAGGTGCAAAATCAGTCAGCGATTAATATTGAACAATTCAAATATTAACGTTCACACGTCACTTAGCAGGTAGTGTGACATTTTGGCTAAATTCATCTCTTAACACATCTTTTGGCAAAATCCAATTTTACTTAATATAAGCGGTGCCTAATAGTGACAATTATTTACACCAATTCTCTTCGTCAAAACTATTATCACTTTGGATTTATGGAATTTGGTAATAGTCAAAATTCCAATATCATCCACATTTAACTTTATAGTCCAAACACAAAGTCCTTAGTTCAACAATAACAATTATTATTAACCAAAATGCTCTGGCCAGAGACTTTGACTTTTAGTTGACTAGAGTTGACCATGATACCAAACCCCATATAACCGAGAAGACGAATCCTCTCTTGAATAGTGCTTCACTTCCAATACTTTCACTCGACCCAACTATAGTCACTCGATGGAATGTCATGCCATGATTTGACTATAATCAAAGCAGAGCTTTCATATTGAAGATCCACAGCATTCTTAAGTCGAGAGAACTATGTAAATCAATCACATCGATATTTTCTATTCGACCTTAGTTATATTAACCAACACAAAACTATCAAGTGAGTCGTTCCATAGTTATTCAACAACTATTAGTATGTAACCCCTAGGTGCCTCCAGCAGTCATGAGTAATACACCATCCAAAATTTGGAGAGCGTTGCATACTCTAGTCTCAACGGATACATTGATATCCAATCTCGATGCATCTTGACTAGGAACATTTAAAATGGTATATTTGTTTTATTGCCACAAATTACTCACGGTTACAACACTTTGTAACTACTATCAAAAAAATATACCATTTGTGGATTTTCTATTAAAAATACTTTTAATTAAACTAACTAATTAATATAACCACATTATATCAAGTATATAATAGAAAGAAACACCTTTATTGTGAACAAGATTGTTTAACGAGTTAGATATATGTAGAAAATTACATAATTGCCCCTAGGGCATACCCCTAACTCTATCAGACGACTAGCTGGGAGTCGCTGTAGATGTGAACATACTTTATTCTGGGTTATTTCACAACTTTTAGCCCTGCTATCAATGCTTCATATTCCACGTCGTTATTTTTGCAGAGAATTCCAAGCGTAAGGCGTAGCAAATTGCTCGTCCTTTTGGGGTTTCAAACATTACCCCCGCCCCCGAACAGAGGTTATTAGATGCCCCATCAGCAAAGAGTTTCCATTATGTCTCCCCTTCTAACGGAGTTTCTTCTTTGTTATCCCATATGGTGAACTCGGCGATGAAATCTGCCAACACTTGCCCATTGATAGCCTTTCTCTGATGGTAAGTAATATCATATTGGCTCAGTTCAATGTTCCACTTGAGAAGTCATCTGAAAGTTTCGAGTCGGTATAGTACTTGCCTCAGAGGCTGATCAGTTAGTACTTTAATTGGGTGTGCTTGAAAATATGGTCGTAACTTCCTAGATGCGATCACAAGGGCAGTGCTCAATGCATGAGGTGAGATTGCTAGGTAAATGAATAGATCATCTCCGTCCATTGGCTTTGATAGGATCGGCGGGTGTAACATCCCCTATCTGGAGGCCCGAAGTTAAGCGCTACATATGCTGCAGCCATCCATTGTATTAACTCCCGGTGACCAAATATGATAATGTTCATGGTATCCATAATATCAGAAACATATGGATATAAAAAAAACCACAGATTTCACAAAAACAACTTTTCTGATTACATTTCACAAAACAAGTTTCATATTCCATTACATAATCCCAATCATTTTCTAGGTTCAGGTCAAATATAATTATAACAAAATACGCTAAGAGCGACATATGAAGATGCCCCCTTGAATGACTAAAGTACTAAATAGTCAAAACTGACTTAATAAAAAATAGCTATTCGTCAGCCACTTGCTCGTCTCCGGAAGCTTTATTCACCAACCTAATAAAACCCAGAAAACCCTAACCCTCAGCCTACTCAAATCAATTTTGAGCACCCGAGAGTTTAAGGGGAAAACATAAACTTCGAGTCAGACATAAAGCCTGGTGTGAATAATACTGTACATCTCGGTTGTTTGATATTAAGTGAGACCATGCCGCTTAGCGGAACGGGTTTCCACTCACTAATATCCTTTTAAAAGATATCTTTTGCAAATCATAATCATATAACCAAAACTGGTGAAAAACTGTAAGGCATTATCATGTAAACATGAATATCAAGTAACAAATGAACTATCTTTCCGAACATTATAGTTTTATCTGGCTAACTACTAACCTTTGGCTGACTCGAGCCTACCAGACAATATAAACAAATAATCTAACATCTCTTAGATACTACTCTTCTGATGGTCTGTCCCTAACTTACTTTCTCCGGGTCAACTGATCCTAATGGTTTTGCAGGCTCACTAATAACCTTTCTCTGTACAATTATATTCCTTTCAATGTGTAACATGATTTTAGTCTTACCTGTAACAAAGCCATCCACACTGGAATTTTGGACTAAATTAGCTAGGGGCTAATAGCTAATGGATAGGTCGCGACCCTATACCGGTACCATCTAGTATACGAATACCAAAGTCATTTTACTTGGGGTAATCTTCCCTTAAATTTTCCTTGAAAACCTTTTCATCTCAAATTGATTTAAAAACTTTAAATCAAACTTAAACAGGGAAATCATATACCCTATGCTTTACTCAAAATCACTTTGCCATGTTATATATACTTTACTCAAATCTTTGTTGAAGAAAGCATTTAAACCTTTGAAAGTACCCCTTTCGAATCCATTGAAAGTACCCCTTTCGAAACCAAGTAAACCCCTTTCTTTCACCTAGGCCAAAAGGCAAAAACATTCCTTTCAAAACCATTCATAAAACCTTTCAAAATCATTGAAAATCCTTTCCTTCGAAAGCTTTAAAACCTTAGACATCCTACATTTAAATACTTAAATATTGCCTTTCGAAAACATTGGAAAACCTTTCCCTTCAAACCATTCGAAACCACTGGGGAACCACCCCTTCAAAACCTTAATTAAAACCTATCGAAAGCATTAAAACATCAAACCTTTTGAAAGCCTTTGGGTTCAAATAAAACATGTGGAAACCTTTCAAAACCATTCAAAACTATGCCTTTCGAAACCTTTGGGTTTATCTTCAATAGAGAAAAAGGGTCATAAAACATTTGAGTCGAAAGCACTCTTTCGAAAGCATTTCCTAAGTAAAGAAGTGATGGTATCGAAACCAACCTTTCGAAAGCATTGTAGAAGCGGCTAAGTTTTAAAAGCAAAGTATCCCTTCGACACCGTTGTTCGAAAGATAAGAAAAGCAGCAGTTAGGGGTTCTGACCCCTTCGAAAGCATATACTTAAAAAAAGTTGCAACCCATTCGAAACCTTTCCTTTAAAACATTTGACTCAACTGAAATCCAACCAAGTCAAAAGCATATCCTTCTAAAGTAAAGCAGGCGCATTTTAATTAAAAACAAAGTCATGCTTCGACCCCATCGCAACCTTTGGTCTCGACCCAGTACCTTTCACTTTAGTCCAATTCACTATGTACCAAGTTATTGATACTGTGTGAATTGGTTTTGATGGCAATGGCGGCGGATGCTCTCAATCGAAACCCATGTGCCGAAAGAGGCGAAACATGCCAAAAGCATGTAAAAACTGATTTTTACTTTAAAAATAATTTCTTTTCAACTAACCTGCCTTGTTTTTCAAAATATTATTGATTGCTAATTTTCTTTTCTAAAAGTGCTGCCAATATTTCAAAAAAAACAATTCAAATAATTTACAAAATACCCCTTCTCCTTTTATAAATATATAAAACATTTAAGTCCTATACCTTAAATATTTAATATATCGATTAAAACACTTAGGAAAATTCTACAAAAATTCCAAAAAATCGTTTTTAATATGTCCTCCAACATATATTAATTTCAGATCGAAAACATAAATAATTTAGTTATAGATTATTTTAAACCCAAATAATCAATTTCTTCACTAGAAAATTAGTATTAAATCCCCACAAATTCAGAAAATTATGAAAACTGAAACTCATCTCTAAAATATCATTTTTGATCTAATCTAAAATCGCAAGACATTTGGATGTCATTTAATAGGGTTTTCACATTAAAACATATCATAAAACCTATATGAATAATTACAAGTCATCAACAAGCATATATAAACATTTAGTTATACAAAAATCATAGCATACTCTTGCAAGATAAATTAGGTTTAACCTTAAAATCGAAAATCTTTAGAAAACGTGAAATGTAGTCATTATTCACCATAGCTTTGAGATTAAGGAGTTTGAATGGATTTGAATTGATTAATCTTCTTCCTTCATCTTTTCTTCCTCTTGTTCTTGCTAATGGTGGTCGGCCTCTACTTTAGTTTGGTATTACAAAATGAACGTATGAATTGAATTCCTAAGGGTTTAGGGTATAAGAATACTCTTTTTCCTATTTTACCCCTTCTCTATTTCATTTTAACTCATCTTTAGTTAATTGTTTACATGGCACGACTACCCCTTAATTTAATCACAAATCTCAATCCATTAACCATTTTACATTATTTTGTTAAATCTACCTAATTAAATATTCCTAATAATGTTACTAAAAATATGGGTTGTTACTGTCTTCCCTCCTTAAAGAATTTTGTCCTCAAAATTATGATAAGGTGCGCAACAAATCAAACATAAACGTAAAACATACCATCAAAAAAATCAGGATAAGCGTCTCTAATCCTGCTCTCAGTCTCCTAAGTACATTTTCTTTCATTTTCGCTCCACTGGACTTTAACAAATCTAACTGTCTTGTTCCTTAGCCTCTTCTAATCTATCGCGACTATACGAATCGGCTTTCTAACTATAGTCAAGTCTGGTTCTACTACTAAGTCATCCAACACAGTCGATGCTATAGTAGATCCCGGATCTCTAATGCACTTCCTTAAATGAGAAACATGAGAAACATCGTGGACTCCTGCCAAATTGTTTGGTAACTCTACTCTATATGTGATTTTTTCAATCCTCTCTATAATACGAAAAGTCCAACGAATCTCGGTGCCAACTATCCTGATTTCCCAAATTTAATCACACCCTTCATCAGTGATACCTTAATAAAAACATGATCTCCAACAGAGAACTCTAAGTCTTTCCCTCTTCTATCTGCATAACGTTTCTGCCTAGACTGATCAGCTTCCTTCATCCTAGCCCGAATCAACTCAATATTTTCTTCCGCTTCTCTAACCAAATCTGGACTAAGAACTAACCTATCCCCGGTCTCCAACCAACAAACTGGAGATTTTCATGGGCTTCCATACAAAGCTTCAAATGGTGCCATCCCTATACTAGTCTGATAACTGTTACTATATGCAAACTAGACTAAGTGTAGATCGTCTTCCCATGATCCCCCAAAATCTACCACACAAGCTCTTAACAAATCCTCGAATACTTTGTTAACTCTTTCCGTTTGCCCATTGGTCTGTGGATGGTAAGCGGTACTCATCTTTAGCTTGGTTCCTAAAATCTCTTGTAGACTCCTCCAGAACTCGCTAGTGAATAAGGAATCTCTATCACTTACTATACTACTAAGAATTCCATGAAGTCTAACTATATTCTTCATAAATAACTTAGCTAAAATAGGTGTCGTCCTAGTTGATTTAACTGGAATGAAATGGGTACTCTTGGTTAATCTGTCCACTATGACCCATATACTTTCATTTCCTCTACTAGATCTTGGCACCCCATCTATAAAATCCATGGAAATAGAATCTCACTTCCAAACTGGAACCTCTAAAGGCTGAAATAATCCACTCGGCTTCTGATGTTTGGCTTTCACTTGTTGACAAATTGCGCACTGCCTAACCCACATGCTAACATCCCTCTTCTTACCTTCCCAATAGAAGCTCCTCTTCATATCTTGATACATTTTAGTCCCCCCAGGATGAATCGTAAACTTGGATCGATGACATTCTCCAAGAACTTCTTTCCTCAAGTCCTCAACATTCAGAACACACAATCGTCCCTTCTTTCTCAACCATCCCCTCAGGTCAAGACTAAAAATTTTCAAATCATCGACCCCAGTTTCAACCTCAAGCCTTCTAATCCTTTCGGCTAACACTGGATCCTCTTTCTGCTTAGAAGTTATCCTCTCGATCAACACTAGTCGAACTTCTAAACAGGACAACATAGCACTTTCCTTACTAGATCTAGCTTCAGATCTCCATTGTAATCTGCATGTCGTCAATGCTTCCAAAAATTTTCCACTCTTATATCAATGCCAACACTGCATTCTGATGCCTTTTGCTAAGCGCATCTGCAACCTTATTACCTTTCCCTGGTGTGTACTTAATTCCAAACTCATAAGCGGCTAAAAACTCTAACTACCTCTCCTGTTTCATATTCAGCTCCTTCTGAGAGAATAAATAATTTAACGACTTATAATCCATATATAACTCAAATTGCTCTCCCAAAAGTTAATGTACCACACCTTCAATGAAAATATCACCGCAGCTAATTCTAAATCATGCGTTGAATATCTGACCTGATGCGGTCTAAGCTATCGAGAAGCATGGGCAATCACTTTACCTCTCTGCATTAACACAACTCCTAATCTTGTTCGACACGCATCTGTATATACTACTAAATCCTGATTCTCCTCCGTAACAACTAATACAGGTGCATGGGTCAATAACTGTTTGAAGCTGTGGAATGCTTCCTCACACTTATCGGTCCAAACAAACTTCACATCCTTTAATGTTAGCTTGGTCATCGGTGCTGCTATCCGCGAAAAATCCTTTATGAACCTCGGATAATATCCAGCCAATCCAAGAAAATCTTTATCTCGGTCACTGTCTTGGGTCTCCTCTAATTATTCACTTTTTCAATCTAAGTCGGATCTACAGACAACCCTTTCTCTGAGACTACATGACTAAGAAACTTCACTACCTTCCAGAAATGACACTCTGAATAACTTCGCCTTCAGTTGATGCTGCCTCAGCGTCTCTAGCACAACTCTAAGATGATCTTCATGTTCCCTTTCATCCTTAGAATATATCAAAATACCATCTATGAACACCAATACGAACCTATCTAAGTGCTCTCAGAAAATTCGATTCATCAAATCCACAAAGAATGTTGGCGCATTAGTTACCCTGAATGGCATAACTAACCATTCGTACGATCCATATCCGGTTCTAAGCACCGTCAAAGGAATACCATCCTCTCCTATTCTAACCTGATGGAAACCTGTTGTTAAATCCAACTGAGAAAATACCTTGGCTCCACTCAATTGATCGAACAAATCGTCAATTCCAGGCAACATATATTAATTCTTTATCATCTTCTCATTCAACTTACGATAATCGATACACATCCTCAATGATCCATCCGGCTTCTTAGCAAACACTGCTGCTGCTCCCCAAGGCGAACTACTAGGTCTGATAAAACTCTTGCCTTCCAAATCTACCAACTGCACCTTCAACTCCCTCATCTCGGTAGGTGTCATTCGCTTGGCGGCATACTCACTGGTTCTGCTCCTGGCATCAAATCTATCTAAAACTCAATGGCTCGTTTCGGTGGCAATCCTACTACAGGCACAAAAACATCTATGGATTCTTTAACCATGAAAACACGATTCAACTCGTCTTCCAACTCCACAACACCCAACAAAGCATTCACAACACAACTAGGGCTTTCTATGGTATATACAATTCGAATACTACAGTCAGGGTGTCTAAGTGATATTCTCCTATCATGGAAAAATATCCTAGCATCATACTTACTTAACCAATCTATGCCCAAAATAATTCCAAACCCTACAAAGTCAAACATAAGAAAACTGCAAACAAAGGTATAACCTAACAAATCAAACTCTAAGTGGTCACATTTCATCCCAAGTGTCGCATACCCTCCTATCGGATTTGCAACTCTTAAAGAAGTAACTAGATATGTGGGTTCTAGGTTAAGCTTATCTACTAAACAATGAGATATAAAAGAATGCGATGCACCAGTATCAAACAGAATGCTAACAGACATACCATGGATCTGAAGCGTACCTCCCAACACTGCCTTCCCTCACTCTTGCACTGTTGCTCCTAATGTAGCTGGTTCCAATGCAAATACTTTGCCCCTTCAATCCTTAGCAAGCTCTTTGTATTGATTCTTATAATGACCAATCTGATCGTAGTTGAAGCATCTAATATTCTTCTTCTCGATCATTTCCTTTGCCCTTCCAGTATGACATTCATTAGCCAAATGTCCTTTCTTATCGCACTAGAAGCAAACAACCTCCGACTTTCCTTTCTTCGTGGCTTCATCTTTCTGAGCACCTTTCTTATGAAAGAATTTCCTTTTCTGACTCTGTCCCACCTAGACCTCCTTTGCCTTATTCTTCTCCAGAGAAGCAAGTATCTCCTCATGCCTTAACGCCATCTTTACTACAACATCATAAGGATCCCTAATATGAGGTAATGTAGCCCTTGCCAACTCAGCTTCAACTCCCTTATGAACTTCTCATTTCTCTTCATCACAGTATCCACAGTGGCATGTCCATACTTGGACAACTCCTCGAACCTTCTTGTATATTCCAACAATGACATCTCCTCCTGCTCCAACTCAGTAAACTTTCTGAGCAAAGCATACTACGCCATCACAGACATGAACCTCTCTTGGAATCTTCTCCTAAACTCAGCTCATGTCATCGTCCCTTCATTCACTCCAGTCGTTACACTATTCCATTAGAATAAAGCTGCTCCCTGAAGCTATCTCGAAGCAAGCCTCATCTTCTACTTATCATTGAGCCCCAAGTCAACAAAGATTCTCTCACAATGCAACAACAAGCTCTCCACCTCAATAGCGTCTTCAGTTCCGATAAATGGCTTCCCTCCAAGCCTAACATAATCTCTGCTCAAGAACATAATTGTTGACCACGGGAGCTTCCTCTACCTTTACTCCAGCATTTCCTCCAACCACTCCAACAGAAATTCCAGCTTGCATCATGTTCACAAAAAACTAATACATAGCTCCCATATCCACTTATGGGACCCAGCACCAACATTTCCAACTTGTGCCTAACATGAGTTTCTCGTGGTATTTGGTCTGGCATTTCCATTTGTCATGGTGCTTCCACCTCCAAGGTTAACCCTTCCACTTCTAGCATCCATATTTGTATTCAAGCCTCGTGAGATACAAAAGAATAGCATAAGAGAGATAGGAAAATAGAGATATAGCGTATAGTTAAACATAGAAAATACAAGTACGTTATTATAACATTATCCCATACCTCGATCTTATCTTTAATTCCTTAGGATTACTTTCGATGACCAAATACGGTAATGTTAATGGTATCCATAATATCAGAAACATATGAATATGAAACAAAATCACAGATTTCACAAAAAGAACTTTTCTGATTACATTTCACAAAAAAATGTTTCATTTTCCATTACATAATCACAATCATTTCCCAGGTTCAAATCAAATATAATTATTACAAAATATGCCATGAGCGACATATGAAGATGCCCCTGGATGACCAGAGTACTAAATAGTCATAACTGACTTAATACAACACAGCGGAATAAGACAAAATAAAACAGCAACTCCTAAATAGCTATCCGTCAGCCACTTGCTCATCTCAGAAAGCTTTCTTCGCCATCCTACTAAAAGCCTGAAAAACTTAACCCTCAGCCTACTCAAATCAATTTTGAGCATCAGAGAGTTTAAGGAGAAAACATAAACTTCGAGTCAGACATAAAGCATGGTGTGAATAATACTATACGTCCCGATTATTTGGTATTAAGTGAGACCACGCTGCTTAGCTGAATGGGTTTCCCCTCACTAATATCCTTTTTAAACATATCTTTTGCAAATCATAATCCTGCAACCAAAACTGGTTAAAAACTGTGAAGCATTCTCATGTAAACATACATATCAGGTAACAAATGAAATATCTGTCCGAACATTATAGTTTTGTTTGGCTAACTACTAACCTTCGGCTGACTCGAGCGTATCAAACAATATAAACAAATAATCTAACATCTCTTAGATACTACTCTTTTGGACGATTTGTCCCTAACTTACTCTCTCCAGGTCAACTGATCCTATTGGTTTTGTGGGCTCACCAATAACATACCTCTGTACAATTATATTCTTTTCTGTGTGAAACATCATTTTAGTCTTACTCGTGACAAAGCCCTGCATACTGGAATTTTGGACTAAATTAGCAGAGGCTAATAGCTAATGTATAGGGCACGACCCTATACCAGTCCCATCTGGTATACAAATATCTGAGTCATTTTACTTAGGGTAACCTTCTCTTAAATTTTCCTTGAAAACCTTTTCATCTCAAATTGATATAAAACCTTTAAATCAAACTTAAAAAAGGAAAACATATACTCTATGCTTTACTCAAAATTACTTTGTCATGTTATATATACTTTACTCAAATCTTTGTTGACGAAAGCATTTAAACCTTTGAAAGTACCCCTTTCGAAACCATTGAAAGTACCCCTTTCGAAACCAAGTATACCCCTTTCTTTCACCTAGGCCGAAAGGCCAAAACATTCCTTTCGAAACCATTCATATAAACTTTCAAAATCATTGAAAAGCCTTTCCTTCGAAAGCTTTAAAACTTTAGGCATCCTATCTTTAAACACTTAAACATTGCCTTTCAAAAACATTAGAAAACCTTTCCCTTCAAACCTTTCGAAACCATTGGGGAACCACCCCTTCAAAACCTTCATAAAACCTTTCGAAAGCGTTAAAACATCAAACCTTTCGAAAGCCTTTGGGCTCAAGTAAAACATGTGGAAACCTTTCAAAACCATTCAATACTATGCCATTCGAAAACTTTTGGTTTATCTTCAATAGAGAAAAAGGGTCTTAAAACATTTGGGTCGAAAGCACTCTTTCGAAAGCATTTCCTAAGTAAAGAAGTGATGGTGTCGAAACCAACATTTCGAAAGCATGAGAGAAGCGGCTAAGTTTTAAAAGCAAAGTATTCCCTTTGAAACCTTTGTTTTGAAAGATAAGAAAAGCATCAGCTAGGGGTTCCGATCCCTTTGAAAGCATTTACTTAAAACAAAAGGCGCAACCTATTCGAAACCTTTCCTTTAAAACATTTGACTCAGCCGAAAGCCAACCAAGTCGGAAGCATATCCTTCAAAAGCAAAGTAGGTGCATTTTAATTAAAAAACAAAGTCATGTTTCGACCCCATCGAAACCTTTGGTCTCAACCCAGTACCTTTCGCCTTAGTCCAATTCACTATGTACCAAGTTATTGATATTGTTTTGATTGGTTTCAATGGCAATGGAAGCAAAAGCTCTCAATAGAAACCCCTGTGCTGAAAGAGGCGAAACATGTCAAAAGCATGTAAAACTAATTTTTACTTTAAGAATTTCTTTTCAACTAACCTGCCTTGTTTGTCAAAATATTATTGATTGCTAAATTTCTTTTCTAAAAGTGCTTCAAATATGTCAAAAATAATCAATTCAAATAATTTACAAAATACCCCTTCTCCTTTTATAAATTTATAAAACATTTAAGTCCCATACCTTGAATAATTTTATATATCCATTAAA
Organism: Allium fistulosum; assembly: GCA_030737815.1. Lineage (NCBI taxonomy): Eukaryota > Viridiplantae > Streptophyta > Magnoliopsida > Asparagales > Amaryllidaceae > Allium > Allium fistulosum. The sequence goes on along the minus strand of CM060903.1, from coordinate 1,280,690,845 downwards.
ACATTTAGGAAAATTCTACAAAAATTCCAAAAAAACATTTTTAATATGTTCTCCAATATATATTAATTTCAGACCCAAAACATATATAATTTAGCTGTAAATTATTTTAAACCCAAATAATCATTTTCTGCACTAGAAAATTAATATTAAATCCAAATAAAATCAGAAAATTATGAAAATTGAAAACCATCTCTAAAATATCATTTCTGATCTAAATATTGAATTGCAAGACATTTGAATGTCATTTAATAGGTTTTTTCATATTAAAACATATCATAAAACCTATATGAATAAGCATAACTCATCAACAAGTATATATAAACATTTAATCATTCAAAAACATGGCATAATCTTGCAAGATAAATCGGGTTAACCTTAAAACCAATAATCATTAGAAAACGTGAGATGTAGATTAAGGAGTTTGTGATATGAATGGATTTGAATTGATTAATCTTCTTCCTTTAGCTTTTCTTCCTCTTGTTCTTGCTAATGGTGGCCAACCCCTACTTTAGTTTGGAACAGTTAAACTTAAAATTTCCAAAAATAATGACAAGTGAATTTGAAATGAGTCATATAGGAGAACTAATCTTCTTTCCAGGATTTCAAATTAAACAAGCAAATAATGGAATATTTATAAGCCAAGAAAACAATGCTAAAGAACTTGTAAAAGAATTTTTGATGTCGGTTACAAGTTGTAAATGTACTCCTATGGAATCAGGATTAAACCAAAGTAAAGAAGAAAAGTATAAGGATGTACATCAAAAACTATACCGTGGCATGATCCGTTCTCTACTCTATATCACTACAAGTAGACTTATAAAATGCATAGTGCATGTCTGCAAGGTATCAGACAAACCAAAGGAAACATACCTTCACTATGCCACAAAGTGAACCAGATAACAATGATTACGCAACATAAGGTAGATTTTACGTTATCCCACTTTTTCATACAATACATGACAAAACCATTTGTTGTCTGAAGAGCCATAGAATCTTTCACCTATTGTCTGAGTAGCCCGTGAAATCTCTATGAACAAGCTTGTTATTCAGATAACATTGTATATGTCGTCTAATTTAAGTTATCAAAATTTTTATTTTTGGCTCCATCTTTTCCCTCTCAATTATTTCGTGGCCGCTTTTTATTTGTTTCCCCATGTATATTTTTGTTCCTCCTTTCTTTCTATTCTATTTTTACTTGGTTCTTTCTTTCACTCCATATCAAAAATTCGACCATTTTTGGAATTAGGGTTTCGGCTGCTTTTAAATCCGTTTGAACCGTCTTGCTTCTTCAATCACCTTTCTTCTTCAACCACCATCCTTTGCGGGCTCGTTACTATGTTAATTGTCATGCTTTGAATTAGGGTTTTTGATTTGAAATCGCCATTTCAAATTGTTGAAATAAATTGCCTTTCTTCTTCAATCGATGCTCGCGCTCTTCTATTAGTATGCACTTTATGGCCGCGGCTGCTTCTTGTCGAGAGTTCTTTGATTTATATTGATACGATTTCTGTCCTTTTCGATTTATATTGTTCTCGACTTCTATGTCTAAAGCCAATGATGGTTTAGGTATATGTAGCATTTTATTCCCTATATTTTCGGTTTTGAAAATTTCATGCTTTGATTTCTGTTGTTCCATATCCACACTCATGTGTGTTGCTTGTACTTGTTGTACAATGTTGTATTTTTTTCTTAGTTCATGGTGAAGGCAATTTGGTTGGTTCTTGCTTTGATGCTTATGTTAGTTGTTGTTTGAGTTGTTCGCTGTGTTGAATTCGATTTTGTTGGAGCTTGCTTGTATGTGAGTACATTTAATTATGTTTATACTTATGTTGGCTGTTGTTTGGGTATATTTATAGGATCTTTCTCGGTTGTGGATTTCTCTGCTATTTTAATTTTCTTGTTCATCTTGTATGATTTATGGCACTGCCTTGTTTTAATTTGTGGCACTGCCTCTTTGTTGTTTTAGTTTGTGTCACTTGCTATTTTAATTTGTGACCCTTGTTGTTTCAATTTGTGACAAGGCAGGGCACATTAGTGACGCCTTGTTTGTGCACTTTGATGGTCCATGTTGCTTTTGTTGTCTTGGTTCATCCATACATGTTGTCTTCTACTCACTATGTACACATATACATATATATACATATGTGCATATATGTATATTAGTGTGCCTGGTTATGTCGAAATGTGTGTGCTTGGTTATCTCGAAATTGTCCCTTGTTTACTATATTTGCACCGACACATGTATATACATATGTGTATATATGTATATGTATGTTTATATCTTCATATCACTACGTATTTATATATCACTACATATGTGTGTATATGTGTGAACTTCCATGTATATACATACATACATACATACATACATATATATGTATATATATTTGTGAATGTTCTTATATCTACATATATATGTTTTAATTTGTAGCACTTGCTTTTGCATTGCGATTTCTTGTTACACTTTCAATTTTCTATTTTAATGTGTGAACTTCCATGCTTGAACCATTTTGAGGTTTAGTTGAACTTATTTTCAGTTTTGAACCATTTTGAATTGCACTTGAGTCAATATGTGTGGTTAGTTTTGCTGCGTGGTTCAAGGCAGTGTTGAGATACTTTTGATACATTTGAGCTGAACCAATTTTGAATTACATGAGCTTGAACCATTTTGAGTATGTACATATATACATGTATATACATATGTGTATATATGTATATACTTGAGCTCTAAAGCTTGCTGTTTGATTTGCTTGTACTTGTACTTGTACATGTGCTTGGTTTGTTTTGATTGACTCCATGATGTTTGCTGTTGGTTGAATCTCTGAACATATTTTGCATATATACATGTATACATGTATATACATATATGTCTATGTGTATGTTTGCTCAAAATTTGGGCAAACACTTGTTAATCTGACTTTTAATTTAGCCTTGTTGGATTGTGTTTATCTTGCGACGCTTTAGATGTTTCAATTTATAATGAAATGATCCTTAGCGGATATTGACGTAATTAGCAAATTCGAGATTTAGAAAAGCACATAAGAAAAGAACAAGTGACACAGGGTTTTTATAGTGGTTCAGCCAGAATGTGCCTACATCCACTTTCCATCTTATTATCCCTTCTTAGATTTGGTTACAAGTACAAGGTTGCTTGGAATGATTAGAGAAATTAGAATAACTAGGGTGATAGATCTCAGTAGAGTTTCTCCCTCTCTCTCTGAATGTCCGTCCTCATTGTTGTTGAGAAGCTCTGGTATTTATAGAGTGAGATTGTGAGTGTGGAGGAGAGGTTATAGCTGCCTGGGTCTGGTTCGGTATTTGTGTCTGGACTGGTTACTCGATAAGCTTGGATCGGCAATCTCCATCCTTTGTTGGTTCAGCAATCTTCATCTTCCTTTGGTTCTGTAATCTTCATCTTCCTCCGATTCGGCAATCTCCATCTTCCTTTGGTTCGACAATCTTCATCTTCGAAGGATCCTCTTTGCCGGTTCAAACATCTGGTTCGACGATCTTCATCCTCAGAGGATCCTTTTTTGCCGGTCCAAACATATGGTTCGACGTGTTTACTGCACTGAACCAAATGTTTGGTTCGGTAAAATGGTGGATCATGCCGGACCAAACATTTGGTTCGGTACTTCTAAGGATGCCGGTCCAGTTACTTAGTCCGGTATAATATAAGGTACCGAACCAAATATCTGGTCCGGCATGCCGGCCCAATGATTTGTTTAGCATTTTTTGCTGGGCCAAACGCTTGGTCTGTGTAGCTTTGGCTTTTGCTCCATTTGCTTGCCTTGGGCTTCTTCTTCCTTTGTTTGCCAAAAAACCGACCCAACATTTGCCCCCCAAAGCATGTTGGGCATTTGCTCGGCATGTTGGTCCGGTCAGTAGCTCCTATCACCGAATGCCTCACCCAATGACAATTCGTCTTCCCATCTTCTTCCTTAAATACCGCCTCCCTTCTTCATTCTTCTTCCTACTTTTTCGATTGAAATTTCCTAACTATTCTCGTTCCATCACCGCCGACCTTCAGTGTTTACGTGTTTTTTGCAAATCTGAGGTAAGTGTTTTCTCTATTCGATACTGGGTTTTGAAATTCTAGGGTTTCGATGCTGGGTGACTCGACTTAAATCATTGAGAGACTAGAGTAGTGAGGTCCGCGTTCTCCTAAGGGTGTTCGAGGTGTTGGGAGATTCACATTGGTTATGTGAGCACATCTAATTATTCGCTCACAAAGCATTCAATCCATTGCCTGAACGGTTGGTCACCGGCAGAGGACATAGGAGTAATACATTTGTTTTAGGTGAAAGCTAAAGTTTACCCTGGACCGGCAACCGGTGAGTAGCCCCATTTGGTTCGGCATTGGCTCTTGACAATGCCAAACCAAGTTCATCAAGCGTTTTGTCAATAGGCTTGCCGAGCAGACTTTGTTGAGGCTAGGGATGTGGAATTCTAGTTAGGTTTGATGATAGGATATTCCAAGCATGTTTTTAACCTTTATTCATAATTTGGACCATTTTGCTGATGTTCGTCTCCACCCCTTTTTTTACAGGAGCATGTCTTCTGGTCGCAAAACTCGTTCTAAGTTTGCAGCTTCACAGCCTGTGGGAGCAGGTTCTTCTTCTGCAGATGTTCCAGCTAACCTCCTTAAACAATCCAGCTCTGCTTACTCACTAGTGGAAGGTTATGCTCCTAACCAGATGTTGGTTAGGCCCTCTGAATGCTATCCCAATGTACGATTGAGAAGTTAAACTCCATAGCTACCACGTTCGGGATAAATTGTAAAAATATTCTATTGCCTGGCCCGGATGACAAAGCTGCCTTCCCTCCAGGCGGGTACATGGCGTACAACAAATATCATTGAATGTGCGGAGCCATCCCACCACTTATTGCTTGGATTGCAGGCTTCGTCATTTATTTGAAGGTCGCTCTAATGCAACTTCAGCCAAATTCTTATGCTATGCTGACATCCCTATATCCGATATTCATGAAATGGTATCAGAGGCCTCCAACTCACAAGGAGATTAGGTATTTGTACAACGTGAGGAGCTATAGGAAGGGTAGCCCTTTTATTAGTTTGGAGTCTACACAGAAGTTCAAACCCGTCCTGGATTTGTATTCCAAATTTAGCATGTTCAAGAAGGAGTATTTCTTAGTTCATGATGACGTTGTGTCTCAACATTCTTTCACCTCTGGATGTAAGTAGCTACTTTTCCCTTTCTTAGTTTTCTTTCGCCCGGGTTTCTTACCCCTTCATAACTTCTAGGTTGTGTGAAAGCGGTGGAGGACAACGGTTTAAAGAAGATGACCAAGGAGATATCAGTTACTCTTGAGGTCGAGAGAGAGGCCTCGTTCCTACTTCGTGATGCAGCCCTTCGGTTTTACAATCTGATTGGGCCCAAGCAATCCGTGTACAAGATTAGGACGAGTTCAATTGAGAGAGAGAAGAGGGCTGAAGGAGACAAAAGGGATAAGGGCAAAGGTCCGGATGAGGAGGTTGATGCAGCTAAGGCCCCAAAAAAGCTGAGACATAAGAAGGGTACGGTTCGCCCTCCTCGCTTTGGGAAATCCTTGTGTATTCAAGACGTCTCCTCTCCTGGTGATGAGGAAGGCTTACATTCGGAAAGGGAGAATGAAAAGGAGGAAGGGTTAGAGAGTGATTCCGAGGTGACGATAGGGGAAGCTCACGCATCTTCAAATGTGGACATAATGGATAGTGAAGGCCCTAGCGTGGATCCTTTAAAGGATGTTGAGGCTGTGCGAGAGTGGTTCGAACAGTTGGAACGTCCTGACTCAGTCCCCGGACCGCTTCCTATTGCAGATCCTCCTCGGGAAAATGTGGCTCTGAGTGACTCAAGTGAAGTGCCGCCCCCTCCGGTATCTGGTGGAGCTGGCATTGGGGAGTAATTCGGGCTATCCATAGGTACTTTCGATTACTGTATGGATTTTGAGATTCCCCATGAGAACTTTTATTTTTTGATGTGTCTCAGCGCCCACCTGATTCTCAATCCAATGATGTCCTATTGCTGAGAGTTCTCCCTCCGTCGAGCGGTTCCATTTTAGAGTATTTCCCACTTGAGTGAGATCCCGCCTCGGCCACACGATCCACCTTATTCGAAGGGTTTGTAGCAGCTTGTAGTGTCCCAATTGTCTTAAGTGTTTTTTTTCTTGAATTCTTTTTGCTTCTTAGTTCTAATCGACTAAGTATATTTCAGGGAAAAGGAGGAATCAAGGAGGAACGAAGTGTTTAGGTGTCTGGAGCAATTTAAATGAATGAAGACAGCTCCTGTTCCTCTGCCGGTGGCATCTCAAGAGGAAGGAACCATGGTAGAGGAAGTCAGTAAGGCCTCGTTGGGTTTGGAAAAAGGAGAGAGCCATGGATCTTCCTCGAAACACGCGAGGTCCCTAGATAAGGAGGCCACCTTCCCAGGCTCTCAAAACTCCTCGTGTCGTCGACGTCATTTCCCTATGGGTACGGAAGTTCATAAAGTGCCAAATGAGTTGGGAGAAGGTATAGAGGGCCCAGCTTCTTCAGCTCATCAGCAGTGCATGCAGAATCCTTTCTGAAGTCATCCTGATATCAACCCTGATTATGTGGGTCGTCGTACCGCGGATCTTGATACTGTGTTTCTTCGTCTTCGCAACCCCTTGGTCCGGATATTAGATGAGGCTAAATCTTTAGATTTTGCTAATTTGACAACTAGGATGGTTCGGATTACTGATGAGACTCGCAATATTGTTGACTATCAGACTCGCTTGGCCGGAGCTAGTGAGGAGGCCAGGAGTGCCAACGTGTTGTTACGTTTAGAGATGGAGGACCTCCGCAAGGCTCTCAGGGAAAAAGAGGCTGAATTGGCAATGGTTGAAGCGTCTCGTGAGTCTGAAATGAGGAAGGCCAATGAAGAAGCCATAAAAGAGGCCAAGGATGAAGCAATGAAGGAGGCTACCGCTATATGTCAAGCCCATAATTATTTGGCCATCAGCTCCGTGGATGAGGCCCGGGAAAAAGATATGGAACGACTTCGCTCCCTTAAAGGTAGAGTAAAGAAGTCAAAAATAGACCCAGCTGAGCTGAAAGAGTCCAAGGGTGTATGCTAAAGGAGAAAGACTCCTACCGAGCTGAAATTGATAGGCTGAGGGCAAAGGTGGTACACTCGAAGAAAGATAAGGAGCTATATATGAGGTGGTATCCCTCCAGACTAAAGCTGACAAGGCTAGTGAATTTTGCAACACTGTTAACTAGATGCTGAAGGATATGTATTACATGTTCCGGAAGCAATAGAGCCTTTAGTGGATGGATGACTACCCTCAGGTGCTGGCTGGAATTCATGCTCGTCTTATTAAGGAGGCCAAGGCTACAGCTGCACAAGAGGGAGGGGCCGCTTATGATGTTATGACGGTGAATAACCAATTTTCCTTGGAGGAAACCAAAGCCATAGCAAGAGGGTACGAGTTATTGGAGGAGGAGGAAGGTGGTGATGATGGTTCTAATCTCAAGGGGCTTGGTGATCCGCCTCATGCTACCGCAGGTATCGCATCCTCCTATTTTGTCATTACTTATTCCGTATTGAGAAGTTCGTGATCTCTATTATTCGTATTGTGCAGGGACATCTTTGGGATGAGTCAAGCCTTCAACGAAGGTTACCGAAGGAAGTGGGCCAAGTGGCAAGGATAAACCCTCGTCTTGAAGTGGCTTTGTTCTCCTCTTTTTTTTGGTATGTGACAAAAGTATGGTTGTTTTGTACCTGTAAATACGGATAAAAACTTGTGTATGTAAAAAGGTTTTTGATGTTTGATGTTTCAATTTATTCTTTTCACATGCTTGCAATTATTTTTGTGATGCATGACTTTTATAGATTGTGTATGAATCGTTTATGACTTGTTTATTCATTATCTTGCTGAAAATCGTAATCGTGTGCTTTTCTTCATGGGCGATCGCTACAATAACTACTTGGACTAGTGCTTGTATCGTGAGTATTATTTGATTTGTCGTTGTCGGCGTAATGCTGATCGTCAAGTGCGAACGACCCCTGGCTGTAGCCACGCCTTAATCGAGGGGTTCATAATCGGTTTGCACTTGCCGGCTATCCGAATGCCAATGACAACTGCCCAGGCTATGAATCGTTCCTGATCCGTGGCTTATAATCGGTTCATCATTGCCGGCCTAGGGTTGCTGATCGTCCATAATGAATTGCCTGGGCTTAATTCGTGCTCTTGATCGTGGCTATCTCACTTTCGTTGCTACCGGTGGGTGTCTGCTATCGCTCACAGTAGGGATTGTCATTGAATGAAAAAGTGCGTAATTAATATAATTAACTCAAGACACCAAGATTTTTATAGTGGTTCGGTCGAAATATGCCTACGTCCACTGTCTTTCTTTTTATTACTTTATTCAATACATATTTATTTACAGCTCAAGAGAAATATTGGCGGAGGCGTTGGAGATTCCAAACCATTCCAAACACCTCTCCATCTACCGTTGATAGGATGTAAGCTCCATTGTGAAGATTTTTATGAACAACAAACGGTCCTTCCCAAATTTGATCTAACGCCCCAGGTCGTGGGAAGACTCGTTTGAGAACCACGTCTCCTTCTTGCAGTGTTCGAGGCTTCACCTTGGAATTGTATTGCCTTGCCACCTTCTGTCTATAAGCGGCTGCTTTGAGGGCGGCTTCATTTCTCTTCTCCTCGATCAGGTCCAGTGATATGTTTAGTAGCTCCTCGTTTTCTTCCGGATTATATTGTATTCTTCAGTGCGAGGGGATAATTGTTTCAACGGGGAGCATGGCTTCGGTTCCGTATGCCAGTGCGAATGGACTGTGCCCTATCGCGGTTTTATAAGAAGTTCGGTAGGCCCACAAAGCCGTAGGCAATTCGTCGACCCATGCTGTAACGTCCCGCCTTTTTGTACGTTTTAAGAAGACACACGTGCCAACTCAAACCATACAGAAGGGCGGATTGTTATGGGGTAAATAAGAAAAAAACAGAGAAAGAGAAAAATAAAATAGAATCTCACAGTGGAATGACAAAATATAATAATCAAATAACAGGTCATGAAGCTGTTTATAAAACATTTGATTATACTTATACAATACAGAATCAGAGTTACATAAACAGAGAATAAATATTCTGATGCAGCGGAACAGTATGAATGCAGTGGAATAATAGAATAAGTAATAATAGTACACATCTTCATCTTCATCCTCCAGAAAAAGGTCTTCAAATCCTGAAATGCTCAGGTTGACCCGAGCGAATTGAAAAGACAAAACACTCGAGTCAGAACTAAAAGATCTTAAGTAAGTCAAATCAACAGTAAATAAATATGAGTGTAAACGGCGTCAGAGATGTTTACGGGGTTTGACATCTCCTATCCAGTGTCTAACGTGAGTGTAGTAACTTAAGAGATGTTCGGGATTCACATCTCCTAAGGATTCGTTAAACTATCTACTATGTAGTACAATACACTATTATAATATGTCTATAGTAATATAAACTATTAAAATAGCGTTAAGGCGTTACCCATTTCCCCCTTAACACATTTTATAATGCAAATAGTCTATACAGTACCGTAACTCCCCATAATATGGGGCCGCCAGAGGATACCCCATATGTACGACATAAAACAAACTCGTAGAAGGCGCGCTAGGGTAGGTGACATGGCACAACTAGGCAATGCCAGAGTAGATATACCAATTACACTTCCGGACTGATGGTAACGCATAACAGCTACTACCGCCCACCTCGGAACACACTCCCAAATAAAAATCGAGGGTGGCCACCAAATCAATCGCAAAGTCAGAATATAGTATCGAAGGAGTGTGCCCGATCGGACGAATGACCTCACTTGGCCCGTCAATTGCTCCTATTTTAGCCACCTTAAGCTAACTCATGGGAGTCAGGTCCACGTATATACCTCATATAGGATCGTCGCCAGCCATCCTACTTCATTCTGGAATCTCCACCGCGTACACAGTTGTCAAAGTGGTTTTGGTATTGGCAGAGAGTATGACAATATCCGATCCCGGTCTCTTTAACAACCAATCACTTATTACACACCGGATGGTTCTTTTACATTTCCAAAATCATTTCGTAATTGATATCAAAATATAATATTCAATTCAAATCATATCACTATCGAAATCATATTCACCATTGAAATCATATCACATTGAAATCATAGTTCGAAATTATATTTCCTTTCAAAAGTCATATTTCCAAAATAGGCTAAACTCTCATTTCAAAATATCATATTAAACCAAATATGTTACTTAAATCCCAACTTAGGTTATAACATCATTAACCATATTAACTTAAAAATCGAGAATTTGAATATAAACCCATCCATTTTGCTTAGTTTGGAATTTAGAAGAAAATAGTTTAAATAGTTATAAATAGTTAATATAGATTTAAAATAGATTAATTAGATTTAAAATAAGTTAAAACATATTAATTAGTTTAAATAAATTAAATGGTTTAAAATAGGTTAAAATGATTTAATATAATTAATACAGGTTAAAATAGTTTAATACTTTGAAATCTTAATAATTAGAAATTTTGAAATAAAAATATATTTTTAAAACTGTTTATATTAAAACATGAATTTGGAATTAATATCAAATTATAATATTCATTTCATTTCAACACATTTGGACCATTTTCAATTTCCAAGTCAACAAACCAAATTCCAAACCTTTCAATTTAACATTTCAATAAACTATTGAATTTCATATCGTTTCAATCTACGTTCAAATATCAATTTAGATTACTCTAATTTCAAAATATTTCAAAGTTATTTTCAAACAACTTCAATAACTTAATTTTGATAGAATTTCATTTATACTTAAAAGTTTAACTTTAAACTTCCAATTTAATTTCTTAAAGCAATTCCTTTTTAAACCAATTCACATTTCAACACAAAACTTGATTTTTCAATAATAATTCAATTCATATAAATCCAATTTTATTTCAAAATATCATTTAATTAAATTCGAAAATTAAGGATTTTAAAATCATTTAATTTAACCAATCCGGTGTCCGTATATAATTCTCTACTCTAGGGTCAAGTGATACAGATATTTATCATTTCAATCCATAATTTAAAATTTTACGGTTATATATAATTTCAAACCGCAATCCTGAATTAATAATAAAATCCATAAAATTGCTCGAGTCTATCATTTCAATCCATAACGATTTTTCCTTAGTCTATTGATCATTCGGGTATGTATCATTTCAACCCATAGTGAACTTGCAGTTTATAACAATATAAAATAAAACATCCATTCATCCAATATCAACAATCAACATTCATCACAAACATCATCCAAATTAATCAATAAATATCAATATAGAACTGATAATCAATAACAGGTATTTAACTGGCAATTTATATTCAATAATAAATTAAATAACGATTTAATTCAAATAAATTTAAATTAACCGAGGTGATGATTCAAAATATACCAAACAGTCATAAATAAATTACTAATCACATCATAAATTTAATTTAACAAACATAAGAAATTTTAGAAGTTGTGAGTAGGTTAAAACACTCACTTTTGAATTTAAATTGAATTTAAATCCAATTTAAGCCCAAAATTTGAACAGTCTCAAAATTCGTCCAAACCAGTGTCAAAATGTCTAGAATTTCGATAAGATCCCAGCGGATCAAACCGCGCGTGAATCCGAGTTCGTATGCAAAAGATATGATAATTAAAAGGTTTGAAATCGAAATTTAAATAAAACAAAATAAAAGATATTACCAATTAGGAGTGGACACATCATCTCCACTATCGACACGTTTTTGATCGAAGAAACCCTTGTACCAGACGAACCAACGTCTCCAGATTAATGACCGCTCGCGCAAACCCACGGCCATCCGCAGCCAAGCGCCTCCACTAGACGAACGGCCACCTCCAGTGCCTCACCCTCCAGCACGTGCAACCCCACACTCCTCTCCGATCACGCCCAAAAGTCAGCTGCCGCCACTTTTATTCAAACCCTAATGAATTTTTGCGCTTAGTCCGACCGTCAAACCACCCAGCGAACTGCACCGATGGACTACGCGCTCGACACTCTACGCAACAGTACCGATGAATCGGCGATCGGTCGAAGTTCATCGGGATGTGATGAATGGCCGAAGATAATCTCTCGAATTCCGAGCACATAGAAACTCAAATCGAAAATCTAACTACAGATTTGACTTGCGCTCGTCGAGAGCTTCAAATCAATATAAAATTTGATAGGGTTCGAGGAGTTTGAAATTTTGATTTGAATTTGATTTTGAAATTGAATTGAGAAGTTTGTTTGGTTTGTCTGCCATTGAGAAGGAGGAGAAGACTAAAATATACGTACAGACAAATGAAAAATGAGGAGTGGCTAGGGTTTATAACAGGCTATTTATAGACAAGGCTGGAAATAGAATGGATGGACAAGATTTGATCTACACGTCGAACGACAAATGACCCGAAAAGCCCCATCTTCCTCCGAAACGAAAATGGGTCATCCCATATATCAAAATGGATGTTTTCATTATTTTTAAATTCAATGGAACATGTTTCAGGCCCTAATCCCATCGTATGAAGAAATTATATTAAAATCAGCTTATTTCAAATTGATTTCAATTGATCTCAATTAAATTGATTTCTAGGCGTTTCGAGCCCGTACGATCAAACGACAAGTCTGATCGCTACGAAACTTGAAATCCTACTATAGTTCACCGTTACGGATCCGATGAAACTGGTTTCGTCGAAATTCGAGTTAGTGGCCAAAATGGCTATTTTCACATAAATTAAATAAATAAATATTAAATTAATTAAATCCAAATTTTCAATTCAAATTCTATGATTAACAAATTTTACCATTTTTGATTTCTTAAACATTCACAATAATTTAAACAAGTTCAGATATCAATTTTAAAGTTAGTCAATTTACCAATTACAGTGTTTAATTCCCACTATAGTTAAATCAAATTAATTATAATTTAATCCAAATAAATTGATTCAATTTGATTTTCAATCTTTATATTCAATCAATTATTATTCTACATTCATAATTACATTGTTTATATTTTATTACATTGCTATTCTCAAATTTCCACCTTTTATTTGAATTAGTTATTATATTTCCATTATATAGAGTTTTTGTCAATTCCACACATTAATTATAATTAACAATCTCAATTAATTTATTCAACTTGGTTTCATTCTTTTAATAAATCAATTATTATCTTATGAATAAAATCAACATTTCCATTCATTTTGTTACATCTACAAGTTTCGGTCATTGTCTTAACTCACATTAATGTAACATTTTATTCTATTCAATTACAATTGATTTCCAATTAAATTTAACAGCCTAAATAAATAGGTAACTTTTAATAATTGTTACCCATAACTTTTATTTACACTATAAGTTTATTATTTACAAACCAATGTTACAATTGCTACCCTACCCCTAATTTCATTCAATTACCATTAACAATATATTATTTCATTAGTTAATTAAATATTTACCTTTGCTTTCTCATACTCAATTTAGAACCAGGTATAACATTTACATTATTTCATTTATTGGAATTTCATTTCAATTGTTAATAATTAGCTTTAATTAACATTGTTACATCTCATTTTAGTATTTATTTCATTATTAAATTACAAATTTTTATTTCTTCCAATATTATATTACCAAAATCTCATTACATTAACAAATTTAATTTATCGAAAATCACGAGTCGTCACACATGCCCCCTTGGATTTTTCCAGTTTCTTCTTGATCAATGTTTTCAACACCTTGTTCGCTGCTTCGACTTGTCTGCTTGCCTGTGGATATGCCACAGCTGAAAAGCTTCGAGCAATCCCATGTTTGTGGCATCGACTGGCGAATTCCTCGCTGTCAAATTGGATTCCGTTGTTCGATATGATTTTCTATGGCACCCCATACCTGCACAGGATGTTATGTATTAGAAAATTTATCACTTTGGTAGATGAAATCTTGTTTAAAGGTTCCGCTTCTACCCATTTGGTGAAGTAATCCACTGCCACTATGGCGTATTTCGCTCCTCCTCGTCCCATGGGAAGTTCCCCGATTAGGTCAATCCCCCAGATGGCGAAGGGCCAAGGACTAACCATCTGGTTTAGATCAGTAGGTGGTAGTCTTGGGATTTTGTAAAATCTCTGGCACTTGTCGCATTTTCTAGCAAACTCGATTGCATCTTTGTTTAGTGTGGGCTAAAAGTACCCATAGCGCAGGATTTTTCTGGCTAGAGTTTGACCACCGGTGTGGTCGCCGCAACTTCCTTGGTGTATGTTGTTGAGAATATCTTTGCTTCGTTTCCTTTGACACACCTCAGTAGGGGATTGGAAAACCCACGATGGTATAAGACGCCCTCCTGGATGGTGTAGCGGGATGCCTTCCTTAGGATTTTTCTAATCTCATTGCGATTTGCCGGTAGGATTCCTTCTTGTAAGTATTTGATGATGAGGGTCATCCATGTCTCTTTGCTACTATTGACGGGCGTGATCTGAAGGCACTCGAAGCTTGGTGTGGCTTGCATCATGACGGGGGTTGCCCCTAGCATCGGCTCGTTTCTCATGCTAGCTTCCTTGGCGAGGGCATCTGCTTCTCGATTCTCCTCCCGTGGGAAGTGTTTGATTACATAGTAGTCTAACTCGTTCAGGATGGTTTTAGTCTTGTTGAGCTAAGAGGCAAGTCTTTGCCCAGGAGTCTGGAATTCCCCAAGGGTTTGGTTTATGATTAGCTGTGAGTCACTGTGGATGCATATCGATTTGATCCCTATTTCCCAAGTGATTTCCAAACCAGCTATTACTGCTTTGTATTCACGTCGTTATTTGTTGCGGTGAATTCTAGCCTCAGCGCGTAACTTAACTTTCTTCCTCGGGGCATGATGATTACTATTCCTGCCCCCGAGCCGAGCTCGTTGGATGTTCCATCCACAAACATATTCCACTCGATTGTTTCCTCTGTTCTGATGGTCGTATCCTTGTCCTAAATGGTGAATTCAGCTACGAAATCAGCCAGGACCTGCCATTTGATTGTGGTGCGTGGATGGTAGGTGATATCATACTGGCTTAGCTCGATGCACTATTTTAGCTGGCATCCTGATGTATCCGGTTTATGTAGGACCTGACGCAATGGTTGATTTGTTAGGACCCTTATGGAGTGAGATTGAAAGTAATGCCACAATTTCCTAGACGTTATGAGCTAATAGTAGGCCAATTTTTCGATCTTTGGATATCTAGCCTCTGCCCCTGTAAACTTCTTGCTAATGAAATATACTGGTTTTTGGATATGGTCATCTTCTCGTACCAAGGCAGCGCTCAATGTGTGGGGGGACACAGCTAAGTACAAGTAGAGGCTTTCTCCATCTACTGGGGTGGAGAACATTGGTGGTTTCTGCATGTGTTCCAGCAGGCTTTGGAAAGCCGAGTGGCATTCGCCGATCCATTCAAACTTTCCCTTGTCCTTTTTAGAGCGTTAAAGAATGGGACGCACTTGTCTATGCCTTGGATATAAATCTGCTTAGAGCAGCTACCTTCCCGTTTAGACTCTGCATTTCCCTTCGTGTTGCTGGTATTTTGATGTCCTTCAAGGCTTGGACTTTTTTGGGACTCGCTTCAATCCCTCTGGCGTGCACAATGAAACCCAAGAATTTTCCCGAGGATAGTCCAAAGGAGCATTTCAGTGGATTTAGCTTCATCTGGTATTTGCGCAATATCTGAAACATTTCGTTCAGGTGGTGTACATGATCCATTTCTTTTCTTGATTTGACAAGCATGTCGTCGACATACACTTCCATGGAATGACCAATCTGCTGCTCAAACATCTTATTAACCAAGCGTTGATAGGTTGCACCAGCATTCTTAAGCCCGAAGGGCATGACCTTGTAGCAATATAGGCCCAGATTTGTGATAAAGCTAGTATGTTCTTGGTCTGGTATATGCATGGGAATCCGGTTGTACCCCAAATAGGCGTCCATAAATGATAACAATTTATACCCTGTTGTTCCGTCCATCAGTCGGTCGATTCGAGGTAGGGAAAACAATCCTTGGGGCAAGCGTCATTGAGATTGGAGAAGTCGATGTAGGTTCGCCATTTCTCTTTTGATTTTTTCACTAGAACCGGGTTGGAGATCCATTTGGGGTAGATAGCCTCGCGAATAAAACCGTTGGCAAGTAGACTTTTTACTTCCTCGTTGAGGGCAGTTGAGCGTTCCATCCCCATGCTCCTTTTCTTCTGCTTGACCGGGATTTTGGTTGGGTCTATGTTTAGGTAGTGACAAGCTATTTCGAGGGATATTCCCACCATGATTTCATGGGTCCATGCGAACACATCCAAATTTTGCGTAAAAACCCTATCAATTTGATTTTCAGATTTTTGTCTAGTTGCGACCCTATCTTGAAAAGCCTTGTGCCATCGCGATCATCTGCTGCAACATATTCCATAGCCTCCATGGGCTCGGCGCTGGCCTCCTCCTCTCTATCTCTTGGATCTAATTCCTTAAACAGGTCACTAGTATACTCGAGAGGAGGGGCCTTCTTTGATTCCTATGCTTCCTTAGTTTTGGCGTAGAGGGCGACCTCTACGTTTTTACCCTTTTCCTTCCACTTGTTCTGGCAGAGTTCTATCACATAACAATCACGGGCTGCGTCTTGGTCGCCTTCTACTTCTCCTACTCCCCCATCGGTAGGGAACTTCATTTTCAAGCACGAAGGGGCTAAGACTATCTGGAAATCTGATAATGCAGGTCTACTTAGAAATGCGTTATAAGTAGAATGTCCGTCTATCAGCACAAATGTTCGCTTTCGGATAACGGATCGAGGGTGGCTTCCTAGATCAACAAACAAGTCCAACTGCCCAAGCGGAATTGTGTCTTCTCCAGTGAATCCATGTAGGGGCTTACTGCATGGCGATACATCTTTCATTGATAACTTCATTTTATTGAAGGCATGTTTGAATAATATATTCACCGAGCTTCCCGTATCGACCAAAATGCGGAACACCTCTACTGGGCCGACCCAGGCGGAAATGACCATGGGATCGGTATGTAGGTAATTCTTTCCAACCAAATCCTAATCGCTGAAGATTATATTGGTCCTTTCTCTTCATTTGGCGAGGCGCCCTTCTGTAATGGAATGAACATATCCTTCTCCATCCTTCAAAGATTTTTCGTACCTCTCCAATTCGGCCCAACTTCCACCGGCTGAATGCGGGCCTCCTGATATAGTATGGGCAATTATTTTTTCATGATTAGAGCGGCTCGTAGTTGCTTCTTCTTTGTTATTTTCGTGTCGGAGCGGCCCTGGCCCTTCGTGGGTCCGAGCGGGAGAGTTACGTTTTTGCTGCACGTATTGTTCCAACTTCTTTTTTGGATGCATTCTTCAATAAGGTCCCACAAATGCTGACATTCTTCTGTGTTATGTCTGTGAGACTCATGGAAGCAAAAGTACTTTCCCGTCCTGACCGCAGCTTTCGATTCCTTCTTATATGGAAGGCATTTGTACTTCAATTCATGTTGAGTAGCCAAGTTAATGTTTTCTACTGTGTCATTCAAAAGAGTGTAGGAATCAAATTTCAGTCCCAGTCAATATCGTCATTTGTTGCTTTTTTCAGTTTTGGGGTTGCTCTGACGGTTACTTTTATCGTTATTGTTTGGCTTGCCCCCTTTTCCTCGAGGTGGGACTCTCGTGTTTCCATGGAAGCCGGAACCCCCTACGGGTTGCTTTCCATGCCGGAGAGCCGCTGCGTCTTCCAATCTCATATATTTTCCTACTTCATGGTAGAATTCCCGAAGAGTTAAAAGCAACTCCTTTGTCAGTCTTCTTACAAGTTTCGAGTCCAGGTGGACGCCTCCGCATAGTGCCATCAATGTAAGTCTTTCATCCGCGTTTTGCACTGCTGCTGTAGCTGCGTTGAAATGGGTAAGGTATTGCTGTAGAGGTTCCGCCAATTTTTGTTTTACATCGGACAAGGAATAAGCGTCTATAAGCTGTTCCACATGAATTCGGAACTGGCATATGAACTTTTCCTTCAACATTTCCCAAGAATCGATGGATCCATGAGGTAGGCGACAGAACCATGTGGTTGCTAAATCTGACAGGAATAGCGGAAAACATTTACAAAGTACACCTTCAGTTGCTCCATTCATGAGCATGTGCTGAGAGTATCGTTGTAGGTGGGTGATTGGGTCAAAGGTGCCCTTATATGGATCCATGGTGGGCATCTTCCATTCTCGAGGCCTGGCTGTCGCCTCTATGTCCCTAGTGAAATGGCTGGATACTCTGGCGCTTATCCTCCTTTTGGGTTGTTCGCGCGTGAGGTACTCCCTGAAGAGACGCATCATTCTTTCTTCGAACTCGGGAGCAGCCCTAGTAGAAGAAGGGCCCTCTTTTTGATAGTGATGGCGTCTGGTGTCTAGATTGAGGCCGGATTGGCGATGATTGGTTCGAAGCATGACAGGATCAACCATAGATGGTCCATGTCTAGGGCCCCCCTGACTGGGCCCAACTCTTGACGACCTCTCTGTACCAGCTTCAGATTGTGTCCTGGCTCGGCTTCAAGCCCCTGGAACTTCCTGATTGAACTCATCATTGGCAGGAGATCTGTTCCTTATACGTGACTCTCTAGACTGAGATACACTATGGGATTCGGTATTGTGAGTGGATTCCTCCGTGCCCCGTAAGCGTGTCATGAGTTGGTCCACCAAAGCTTCTTGTTGGGCAGCGAAGCGGTCAGTCATCTCATTAACAACCCTTTTTAAGTCTTCTTGGGTGACAACTGATCGTAGGGGTAGGGAGTGAGTGGTTGGGTTTTCTTGATCTTCTTGGATGGGGTTAAGTGTATTTGCAGTAGCTACATTCTTACCCTTGTCAACATGTCGCTTAGAGGGAGCCATGTTCTAATGATGCGCTAAGGTTGGAAGAATAATGGACAGAAGAGTTTGACTTTCTATGCCCACCCATTTCTCAGTGAAAGCACCAAAAATGTTTGCTCAAAAATTGGGCAAACGCTAGTTAATCTGATTTTTAATTTAGCCTTGTTGGATTGTGTTTATCTTACGACTCTTTAGATGTTTCAATCTATAATGAAATGATCCTTAGCGGATATTGATGTAATTAGCAAATTTGTGATACAGAAAAGTAGATAAGAAAAGAACAAGTGACATAGGGTTTTTACAGTGGTTCAGCCAGAATGTGCCTACATCCACTTTCCAACTTATTATCCCTTCTTAGATTGGTTACAAGTACAAGGTTGCTTGGAATGATTAGAGAAATTAGAATAACTAGGGTGATAGATCTCATCAGAGTTTCTCCCTCTCTCTCTGAATGTCTGTCCCCATTATTGTTGAGAAGCTTCGGTATTTATGGAGTGAGATTGTGAGGTGTGGAGGAGAGGTTATAGCTGCCTGGGTCTGGTTCGGTATTTGTGTCTGGAACTGGTGGCTCGATAAGCTTGGATCGGCAATCTCCATCCTTTGTTGGTTCAGCAATCTGCATCTTCCTTTGGTTCGGTAATCTTCATCTTCCTCTGGTTCAACAATCTTCATCTTCCTTTGGTTCGGAAATCTTCATTTTCGAAGGATCCTCTTTGCCGGTCCAAACATCTGGTTCGGCGATATTCATCCACGGAGGATCCTTTTTTACCGGTCCAAACATTTGGTTCGGCGTGCGTGCTACACCAAACCAAATGTTTGGTTCGATAAAATGGTGGGTCGTGTCGGACCAAATAT
This sequence comes from Allium fistulosum, assembly GCA_030737815.1. NCBI lineage: Eukaryota > Viridiplantae > Streptophyta > Magnoliopsida > Asparagales > Amaryllidaceae > Allium > Allium fistulosum. Next base: position 1,280,671,101 of record CM060903.1, on the reverse strand, counting down.
TTGGTCGGGCATACCAGAGAATGTCGGACCAAACATTTGGTCCGGTACTTCTGAGGATACCGGTCCAGATACTTCTTCCAGTATACTATAGGGTACCGGACCAAATATCTGGTCCGGCATGCTAGCCCAAATGATTTGTTCGGCATTTTTTGCCGAGCCAAATGCTTAGTCTGGTTAGCTCTGGCTCTCTATTTGCTTGCCTTGGGCTTCTTCTTCCTTTGTTTGCCAAAAATCCGGCCCAACAGTGTATATGTGTATTGCTACAACACTTGTTGTTTTTCTTAAGCTTGTCTATGAGCATTGTGATTTCTTGTTACAGTTTTAGTTGCAAATCTATTTATGTTCAGTTCTTACATATACTAGTATTTTACTTGATCTTGAACCGTTTTGAGTACGTACATATATACATGTATATACTATGTGTATATATTTATATTACTTGAGCTCTAAAGCTTATTGTTTGGTTTGCTTGTACTTGTACTTGTATATGTGCCTAGTTTGTTTTGAGTTGTTGAATTGTTGAAACTATTTTTATGATATGTGCACTTGAGTTGAGCCGAAGGAGGCTTAGCTTGACCTTGTGCACATTTGTACCGTGTTGAGCCTTCGGGCATGAACTTTTGGTCCGTGAGATTTAATCGATGCCTTTCCTTGTGATATTCACAGATACATTGCGCATATCCTAAGTTGTCCTTGCACATGTATATTTGTCCCTGTCTAAAACATGAAAAGAAAACAAACCCTTAAGCTGAGGTAATATTAATATTCAAATTCAATTTTATTTTTGCAATTTAGGTTTGATTCCTTTTCCATTTTACTACGTTGTTTATTTGACAAGTGTAGGAGATGGCTAGACACAAGCTGGAGCAAGCAAATCAAGATTAAAATCAAAAATAACCTCGAGTGAGTGTGAGTGAGTGCTAGTAAAAAACGTTATATATGAGAGTGTGGAGAAAAGTTGTATATATGAGAGTGATAGTGAAAATTGTATAGTATTTGAAAATGTAAGTATAGTAAAAGTTGTATTGTATTTGAATTTGAATTTGGTTTGAAATAAAATATTTGTTTAAATAAAATATTTGTTTAAATAAAATTACGATTCATTGTTTCATTGAGCAAATATAACATGTTTAATTGGTATGCATATTTGTCAATATATATGTTATATAATAGGAAATTCTAGAAATGATACTATAACATCAAACAACATATGGTTTTTTATTTTTGTTATGTTAGTGCATATCAGACGAAGGGGTATATTTGTGGTCTAATGTGCAATGAGACGGCACGAGATTTAATGACAGATAGATATGCAATCAGACAATGAAGCGTAAATGATGTCTGATGCCTTTTTTCGCATAGTGCTTAAAGCTATTAAAGAGTTCTAAGATACATAGATAACACCTTAGACTATGGACTATTTTACCATAAGGAGGATACTATTGACTTAATATCTTATAGTGATGCAATTTATGCAGGCTGCAATTCTAACAGAAAAAGTACAAGTGGTACTTGTCTCTTTTTAGGAAATTCAACTTTATCTTAGTTCAGTAAAAAGTAGAATTCTGTCTCTTTGTCCACAACAGAAGAAGAATATATATCTGCAGCACTGGCATGTTCACAAGTAATATACATTCAACAAATATTAAATATTGGTCTAAATATTAACTAATTACCAATATATTGGGACAAAACTAGCACAATAAATTAAAAACACTTCAAATCATGCTAAGACAAAACACATAGACATATGCATCATGTTCTAAGGGATAATGTAAGCAACGAAAATATAACTTTAGAATTTATAAATACCGAAAATCAAATAGTCGATATTCAAAACATATAGTATAAACTAAATTAATTAAATTACACCGAGATCAAGGGATGTGTTCTTTTTCGAAGATATAAAATGTTTTTATATGTTTAAATTTAAAAGTTTGTTTTACGCTAAATAAAATACCTTATTTATCTATAATTAATTTTGATAATAAATGTGTAGTTATACACACTATTTATAATACACACCTAAAATTAACATCCTATAATCCTTTCTAACCTTATTCGCTTTTCATACCCATTTTTTTATGATAATGGGGGAGAGAAAGTGTAAATAAATATGAAATATAAAATATATATTAGTCAAAATGATAGTGGGAGATGCATTGACTCATGGGGATTGACTAGATTTGAAAGAAGATAAATTTAAGTTAAGGTAACATTATTATACTTTATATAAAATATATTTATATGGTTGACATCATCAGAAAGATAGGGATTGTTAGTACCACGGGTATGGATTTTGATGACAACAACCATATAATATTATCACTATTGACTTTTCAAGTTGTGTAGACTATGGTGCGAGAAATTCAGGTATACTACTCAAAAGTATTATGTAACACCCCTAATTTTAAATAACATTATTCAAGAAATTTGATTAGATAAATTAAATAGAATAATTTAAAGATTTAAGTGGTTAAGTGATTGAGATTTGTTTAAATATAAGGTAGTAGTGCCTTAAAAATGGGTAAACAAATGAAATAAAAAAGAAGTAATAAGATAAGGGCAAAATAGGAATAGGTTATATCCTTATACCCTACACCCTCATGCCATTCTTATATACCACGTTCACAAACAAAATTAAACTTAAAGGAAGGTCGGCCACCATTAGAAGAAGATAAAGGGGAAGATAAGCAAGAAACAAAAGGAAGAAGCTTAATCAAATTTATTCAAGAGAAAATTTCAAACTCCTTGACAACAAGCTAAGGTGAATAAAAGATTACATGTCATATTTCTTTTTTTCGGTTCTAGATCAGATCTGATTATGTCTTGCAAAGTACTATGCCATGTTTTGAATGTTAAATAGATATATATGCTTGTTGATGAATTTTGTCGGTTCATATAGATTTTATGATAAGTTATGATTTGAAAAACCTACCAAATGACATCCAAACGCCTCATGATTTTGATATAAGGTCAGAAATATTATTTAATAAATGGGTTTCAAGTTTCATAATTTTCTGAATTAATGTGGATTTATTATGAATTTTCTAGTGAAGAAAATGGTTAAATTGGGTTTAAAATTAATTGCGGCTATTATATGTTAACTATGGGTCATAAATTTAAATATGTTAGAAAACATATCAAAAGTAATTTATGGGAATTTTTGTAGAATTTTCCTAATTATTCTATTAAAGGTATAAAATTATTTAAGGTATGAGAATTTAATTTTTTAAATGTTTATAAGAGGAGAAGGGGTTATTTGCAAATGTTTTGATTTGTTAATTTTTGAAATTCGGTAGCACTTTTAGAAAAGATTTTGAAAAAGAATTGGAAACCAATCATATGTTGGAAAATAAAGCAAGTTAGTTCGAAAGAAATTGCTTTAAAAAATTAAAATTCAGTTTTATAAGGTTTTACTGCTTCGCCACTTATAACAACCACCTTTCGACCTCATACTGCCGCCTCCATCTACGTCGAAACCAATACACATAGTTCAGTCTTGGTACATAGTGGACTGGAGTTAGGCAAAAGGTATGGAGTCGAAACAGGCTTTTGAAGGGGTTGAAGTAGCTTTGGTAAACTTAGAACCATTTTAAATGAGGCTATCGAAGGAACCAGCTTTTGACATGGTCGAATGTTTTAAAGAAAAGAGCTTTCGAAAGAGGTTGCCGCTTTTGTTTTAAAAAGAAGCTTTCGAAGAGGTCGAAACCCCTGCTGCCGCTTTCTACCTTTCGAAGTAATGCCTTCAAAAGGGTCCTTTTGTATTAAACCTGGAAGCCGCTTCTCTAAGCTTTCGAAGGGGATGGTTTCGAAGCCATCTACCTTCTTTTACTTAGGAAATTGCTTTCGAAAGAGTCACTTTCGGCCTAGTTCTTTTATGACCCTTTGTTCTATTGAAAGTTAAACCCAAAGGTTTCGAAAGGAATGTTTTAAATGGTTTCGAAACTATATTCCACAAGCTATCACTTGAACCCAATGCTTTCGAAAGGTTTGTTTAAGTAAAGGACTTTAATGCTTTAGAAAGGTATCTAATGAAGGTTTCGAAGGGGTGATTCCCAAATGTTTTCGAAATGTTTTCCTTTAGTGTTTAAATAGAAGGGTTCCAATGTTTTCGAAAGGCAAGTTTGAGATGTATTGAAAGGAGGATGTCTAATGTTTTATAAAGCTTTCGAAAGGACACTTTCAATGGTTTTGAAAGGTCTATTATAAATGATTTCAAAAAGGTATTTTTTGGCCTTTCAGCCTAGTGTTACAAGGTACAGTAGTTAACCTGTTTCGAAAGGGGTACTCTTAATGGTTTTGAAAGAGATTGTTTGAATATTTTAAACAAGTGTTTCGAAGGTTTCCATCAACAAAGTTTTGTGTAAAACATATAGCATGGCAAAGAGATTTGAGTAAAGAAAAAGTATGTTTTCCTTGTTTAAGTATAATTTAAAGAGTTGAATCAATTTGAAAGAAATGTTTTGAAGGAAAATTTGAAGGGTAGTTAACCCTAAGTAAATGACTTAGATATTTGAATACCAAATGTGACTGGTATAGGGTCGTGCCCTATACATTAGCTATAGCCCCTAGCTAATTTAGTCCAAAATTCTAGTGTATAGGGCAAGTAGACTTAAATGATGTTACACACATAAGGGAATATACAAAGAAGGAGGATAGGTTATTGGTGAGCCCACAAACCCATTAGGATAAACGGTGACCCTGGGAGAAGTAAGTTATAAAGGCCGTCCAGAAGTGTGTCTAACAGATGTTAGATTTTTTATTTTTGTCTGGTAGGCCCGAGTCAACCAATGGTTAGTAGTAAGCCAAATAAAACTATATCCTTTCGACAGATAGTCCATTTTTACTTGATTTATGAGCATATATGATATTGCTATTATTGTCTTAATCAGTTTGATTGTAGGATTCTGACTTGCAAAAAAATATGTTTTAAAGGGATATTATTGAGGGGAAACCCGTTCCGCTAAGCGGTGCGGTCTCACTTAATATCAGTCTACCGAGATGTAATAGTATTATTCACACCGGGCTTTATGTCTGACTCGAAGTTTATATTTTTCACCTTAAACTCTCGGTTGCTTAAAATTAATTTGAGTAGATTGAGAGTCAGGGTTTGACGGTTTAGTAGGTGGACGAATAAGCTTTCGAAGACGTGCAAGAGGCAATGCTAGCTATATTTAAGAGTTATTTGGTTTTGTTTCTGATGTGTTGTATTAAGATGGATTGTCTATTTAGTACTCTGATCATCCAAGGGGGCATTTTCATATGTCGCTCTTGGCGTATTTTATAATAATTATACTTGATCAAAACCAGGGAATCGTTTTAGGGATTATGTAATTGAATATGAAAATTTGATTTGGAATGTAATTAGAAAAGTTGTTTTAATCTGTGCTGATTTTATTTCCTATTCATGTGCTTCTTATATTACTGATACCATTAGCATTACTATATTGTCATCGGAAGTTAATACTATGGATGACTGCAGCATCTGTAGCGCTTAGCTTCGGGCCTCAAGATAGGGGATGTCACAACTTGGTATCAGAGCATATGTTTATGAAAAACTTAAAAGAAATTCAAACTTAAAATGATTTTGAAAACATAATCCTAAGGAATTAGATAAAAGATCGGGGTATGGGATAACGCTATAGCAACATACTTGTATTTTTTATATATAAGTATACGCTTTATCTTTATTCTCTCATCTTTCTTAGGCTATTCATTTGTATCTTACAAAGACTCAAATGCAGATTTTAAGGACGTAAGATATGAATGCTAGGAGTGGAAGAGTTAACATTAGTGGAGGAAGCACTGCAACCAATAGGAATGCCAAACCAAACATTAGAAGGAATCCAGGTCAGGCACAAGGTGCTAATATGGGTGCTGGAGTGCCACAAGTTGATATGGGAGCTACGTACCAGTTCTTTGTCAACATGATGCAAATAGGAGTTTCTATGGGTTTAGCTAGAGGAAATGCTATAGGAGGAAATTAGGGAGCTCCAATGGTCAATTACTATGTTGTGTTGAGTAGAGATTAAGCTATGCTGGGAGGAAAACCATTTATCAGGACTGAGGATGCAATTGAAGTGGAAAATTGGTTACTTTATTGAGAGAGGATTTGTCTGATTTAGGGCTTAATGATGAGCAGAAAAGAAGACTCGCTTCTAGACAACTACAAGGGGTAGCACTGTATTGGTGGAACAATGTTACGGTTGGAGTCAATGAGGAGACTATGAATTGGGCTGAGTTCATGAGGAGGTTTGAAGAAAGATTTATATCGGAGATTGCTAAGTCTACTCTGCTCAGAAAGTTTGCTGAATTGGAGCAGGGAGATATGACAGTGCTTGAGTATGCAACCGATCTGAGGAGCTAGCGAGATACGAGTACTCTACGATTGATACTGCCATTAAAAGGAATGAGAAATTCATTTGCGGGTTGAAGCCTGAGCTTGCTAAGGCCGCATTATCGCATATTAGATATCCATGTGATGTTGTTGTTGAGATGGCTTTGAGGCAGGAAGAGATGCTTGCTTTTCTTGAAGGAAACAAGGTCAAGGAAACTCAAGGAGGGCAGAACCAAAAGAGGAAGTTTTTCCATACGAAAGGAGCTTAGAAGAGTGGAGCTGCTAAGAAAGGGAAGGCAGAAGTCGTCTATTATTAGTGTGATAAGAAAGGGCACTATGCTCGTAAATGTCAGACATGCAAAGGAAAGAAGGCTGCTGAGAAGAAAGGAGTGAGATGTTTCAATTGTGATCAGACTGGACACTATAAGAACTAGTGCAAGGAGCCAGCCAAGAATGGAAAAGGCAAGACGTTTGCATTAGAACCTACTACCATAAGACCAATAGCAGAGGATAAGGGAAAAGCTATGTTGGGAGGTACACTTTTGACTCATGGTGTATCAGTTAAAGTTCTATTTGATACTGGTGCATCGCATTCTTTTATATCTCATTATTTAGTAGATAAGCTTAACCTAGAACCCTCATACCTAGTTACTTCCTTAAGGGTTGCAAATCCGATAGGAGGGATTGTGACACTTGGGACGAAGTGTGACCAGTTATAGTTTGAATTGTTAGGTCATACATTTGTTTGCAGTTTGCATGTGTTTGATTTCGTAGGGTTCGAAATTATTTTGGGTATGGATTGGTTAAGTAAATACGATGCTAGGATATTTTTCCATGATAGGAAGGTATCACTTAGACACCCTTACTGTAGTGATCGGATTATATATTCCATAGAAAACCCTAGTTTTGATATTAATTCTTTGTTGGGTGTTGTGGAGGTAGAAGACGAGTTGAGTCGAGCTTTTGTTGTTAGAGAATTCGCAGATGCCTTTGAACCTGTAGTTGGACTACCACCGAAACGAGCTATTGAGTTCGGATATATTTAGTACCAGGGGAAAAACCGATGAGTAGACCGCTAGTAGAATGACACCTACCAAGATGAAGGAATTAAAGGTGCGGTTGGTGGATTTAGAAGGTAAGAATTTTATCAGACCAAGCAGCTCGCCTTGGGGAGCAGCCGCAGTGTTTGCAAGGAAATCGAACGGATTATTAAGGTTGTGTATCGATTATCATAAGTTGAATGAGAAGACGATAAAGAATTGATATATGTTACCTAGAATTGACGATTTGTTCGATCAGTTGAGTGGAGCCAATGTATTTTCCTAGTTGGATTTGGCAACAAGGTTCCATCAGCTTAGAGTAGCTGAAGATAATATTCCTTTGACGGCGTTTAGAACAAGATATGGATCATACAAATGGGTAGTAATGCCCTTCGGACTAACTAATGCGCCAGCATTCTTTGTAGATTTAGTGAACCGAGTTTTTCGAGAGCATTGGATAGGTTCATGTTGGTTTTCATAGATGATATTTTGATATACTCTAAAGATGAAAGAGAGCATTAGGTTCAAATTAGAGTGGTGCTTGAGATGTTGAGGCAACACTAATTGAAAGAAATTTTTTTGAAGTGTTATTTCTGGAAGAAGGAAGCAAAGTTTCTTGGTCATGTAGACTTAGAGAAAGGGTTGTCTATAGATCCGACTAAGATCGAGGCAGTGAATAATTGGAAGAGACCCGAGACAGTGACTGAGATAAAGAGTTTTCTTGGACTAGCAGAGTATTGCCGGAGATTCATTAAGGATTTTTCGTGGGGACTAAGATAACGTGGAAAGATGTGAAATTTGTCTGGACTGATAAGTGTGAGGAAGCATACCAGAAGCTAAAGCACTTATTGACAAATGCACCTATGTTAGTTATTCTAGAAGGGAATCGAAATTTAGTGGTACATACAGATGCATGTGGAACAAGATTAGGAGCTGTTTTAATGCAAAGAGGTAAAGTGATTGCCTATGCATCTCGACAGCTTAGACTACATGAGGTTAGATATCCAACGCATGATTTGGAATTTTCTGCGGTACTTTTGGATTGAAAATGTGGAGATAATACCTTATGGGAGAAAGATTTGAATTGTATATGGATCATAAGCTGCTGAGATATTTATTCTCTCAAAAGGAGATGAATATGAGACAGCAAAGGTGGTTAGATTTTTTAGCAGCTTATGACTTTGGTACTGAATACACACCAGGAAAAGGCAACAAGGTTGCAGATGAACTTAGCAGAAAACATCAGAACGCGGTATTGGCAATGATAGCTGAGTGGAAAAATTTATAAGCATTGACAACATGCAGGATGCAGAAGAGATCTGAAGCTAGGACTAGTAAGGAAACTGCTATGTTATCATGTTTAGTATTTCGACCAGTGATGATTGAAAAGGTTGCTTCTAAGCAGAAGGAGGACCCATTATTATTTGAACGAATTAGAAATTTAAGGGATGGAATAGAGAGCGATGACTTGAAAGATTTTAATCTTGACCAGAATGAGTGGTTAATAAAGAAAGGAAGACTATGTGTTCCGAATATGGGAAACATTAGGAAGGAAGTTCTTGAAGAGTGCCATCGTTCGAAATTCACTATTCATCTGGGAGAAACTAAGATGTACCAAGACATGAAAAGAAGTTTCTTCTGGGAAGATATGAAAAGAGATGCAGGCTTATGGATGCAACAGTGTTTGAACTGTCAACATGTAAAATATGAACATTAGAAACCAAATGGGTTACTTCAGCCTTTAGATGTTCTAGTATGGAAATCAGATTCTAACTCAATGGATTTTATAGACGGGTTGCCTATGTCAAATCGAGGAAATGAAATTATATGGGTCATAGTGGACAGATTGACCAAGAGTACCCATTTCATTCTAGTTAAGTCTACCAGGACGGTACCTTTTTTTGCTAAGTTGTTTATTAAGGATATAGTAAGACTGCATGGAATTCCTAGTAGTATAATAAGTGATAGAGATTCCTTATTTACTAGCGATTTTTGAATGAGTCTACATGGGACTTTGGGTACCAAGCTTAAGATGAGTACCGCTTACCATCCACGGACAGATGGGCAAACGGAAAGAGTTAATAAAGTCTTTGAAGATTTGTTACGAGCTTGTGTACTAGATTTTGGGGGATCATGGGAAGACCATCTACATTTAGTCGAGTTTTCGTATAACAACAGTTATAGTATAGGGATGGCATCATTTGAAGCTTTGTATAGAAGGTCATGCAAATCTAAAGTTTGTTGGTTAGATACCGGGGATAGGATAGTCCTTGGTCCGGATTTGGTTAGAGAAACTATGGAAAAGATTGAGTTCATTCGAGCTAGGATAAAGGAAGCTCAGTCTACGCAGAAGAGCTATGTTGATAGAAGACAGAAAGACTTAAAGTTCTCAGTCGAAGATCATGTTTTCGTCAAGATATCACCGATAAAAGGTGTAACTAGATTCAGGAAATCGTGAAAATTGGGGCCAAGATTCGTTGGATCATTTCCTATTATAGAAAGGATTGGAAAAATCACATACAGAGTGGAGTTACCAAGTAGTTTGGTAGGAGTCCATAATGTTTTTCATATTTCTCATCTAAGGAAGTATATTCGAGATCTAGAGACTACCATAACATCGAGTGTGTTAGATGACTTAGTAGTGGAACTGAATTTGACTATAGTTAGAAACCAGTTTGTATAGTCGCGGGAGATGAGAAGAGGCTAAGGAAGTAGAATGCCAGACTAGTCAAAGTCCAGTGGAATGATGGCGAGAGATTGTACTTGGGAAACTGAGAGCAAGATTCAAGATACTTATCTTGACTAGTTTTAGGGTATGTTTTACCTTTATGATTGATTTTGATGAGTACCTTATCGTAATTTCGAGGACGAAATTCTTTAAGGAGGGGAGACTGTAACACCCCTAATTTTAAATAACATTATTCAGGAAATTTAATTTGATAATTTAAATAAAATAATATAAAGATTCAAGTGGTTAAGAGATTGAGATTTGTTTAAATATAAGGTAGTCGTGCCTTAAGAATTGGTAAAAAAAATGAAATAAGAAAGAAGTAATAAGATAAGGGCAAAATAGGAATATTTTATATCCTTATACCCTAAACCCTCATGTCATTCTCATTTACCACGTTCACAAACAAAATTAAACTTAAAGGAAGGCCAGCCACCATTAGAAGAAGGTAAAGGGGAAGATAACCAAGAATCAAAAGGAAGAAGCTTAATCAAATTTATTCAAGAGCAAATCTCAAACTCCTTAACAACAAGCTAAGGTGAATAATAGATTACATCACATATTTCTTGTTTTCGGCTCTAGATCAGATCCGAGTATGTTTTGAAAAGTATTATGCCATGTTTTGAATGTTAAATATATATATATATGCTTGTTGATGAATTTTGTTGGTTCATATTGATTTTATGGTAAGTTTTAATTTGAAAAACCTACCAAATGACATCCAGATGCCTCGTGTTTTTGATATAAGGTCAGAAATATTATTAAATAGATGGGTTTAAAGTTTCATAATTTTCTGAATAAATATGGATGTATTATGAATTTTTTAGTGAAGAAAATGGTTAAATTGGGTTTAAAATTAATTACGGCTATTATATGTTAGCTATGGGTCAAAAATTTAAACATGTTAGAAAACATATCAAAAGTGATTTATGGGGGATTTTGTAGAATTTTCCTAAGTATTATATTAAAGATATAAAATTATTAAGGTATGGGACTTAAAAGTTGTATATGTTTATAAGATGAGAAGGGGCTATTTGCAAATGTTTTGATTTGTTAATTTCTGAAATTCGGCAAACTTTTTGAAAAGATTTTGGAAAAGAATTGGCAACCAATCACATGTTGACAAATAAAGCAAGTTAGTTGGAAAGAAATTGCTTTAAAAAGTTAAAATTCAGTTTTATAAGGTTTTACTGCTTCGCCACTTATAGCAGCCACCTTTCGACCTCATACTACCGCCTCTATCTAAGTCGAAACCAATACACATGGTATCAGCCTTGGTACGTAGTAAATTGGAGTTAGGCGAAAGGTATGGAGTCGAAATAGACTTTCGAAGGGGTTGAAATAGCTTTGGTAAACTTAGAGCCATATTGGTTATAAATGAGACTATCGAAGGAACCAGCTTTCAACTTGTCGAATGTTTTAAAGAAAAGAGCTTTCGAAAGAGGTTGTCGCTTTTGTTTTGAAATGAAGCTTTCGAAGGGTCGAAACCCCTGCCGCCGCTTTCTATCTTTCGAAGCAATGCCTTTGAAAGGGTCCTTTTGTTTTAAACCTGGAAGCCACTTCTCTAAGCTTTCGAAGGGGATGGTTTTGAAGCCATCTACCTTTTTTTATTTAGGAAATTGCTTTCAAAAAAGTCGCTTTTGACCTAGTTCTTTTCAGACCCTTTGTTCTATTGAAAGATAAACCTAAAGGTTTCGAAAGGAATGTTTTAAATGGTTTCGAAACTATATTCCACAAGCTTTCACTTGAACCAAATGCTTTCGAAAGGTTTGTTTAAGTATAGGACTTTAATGCTTTCGAAAGGTATCTAATGAAGGTTTCGAAAGGGTGATTCCCCAATGTTTTTGAAAGGTTTGCCTTTAGTGCTTGAATCGAACGATTCCAAGTTTTCAAAAGGTAAGTTAGATATGTTTTGAAAGGAGGATGTCTAAGGTTCTATAAAACTTTCGAAAGGACACTTTCAATGGTTTCGAAAGGTCTATTATAAATGATTTCGAAATGTATGTTTGACCTTTCGGCCTAGTGTTACTAGGTAAAGTAGTTAATCTATTTCGAAGGGGTACTTTTAATGGTTTTGAAAGAGATTGTTTGAAGAATTTAAATAAGGGTTTCAAAGGTTTTCATCAACAAGGTTGTGTAAAGTATATAGTGTGGCAAAGAGATTTGAGTAAAGCAAAAGTATGTTTTCCCTATTTAAGTATGATTTAAAGGGTTAAATCAATTTGAAAGAAATGTTTACAAGGAGAATTTGAAGGGTAGTTAACCCAAATAAATGACTCAGGTGTTTAATTACCAGATGGGACTGGTATAAAGTCACGCCCTATACATTAGCTATAACCCATAGCTAATTTAATCCAAAATTCCAGTGTGTAGGGCTTAGTCATAGGTAAGACTTAAATGATGTTACACACAGAAAGGAATATACGGAGAAGGAGGATAGGTTATTGGTGAGCCCACAAAACCATTAGGATCAGGTGACCCTAGGAGAATTAAGTTATGGACAGACCGTCCACAAGTGCATCTAACATATGTCAGATTTTTTATTTTGTCTGGTAGGCCCGAGTCAGCCAATGGTTAGTAGTTAGCCAAACAAAACTATATTGTTCGGACAGATAGTCCATTTATTACCTGATTTATGAGCATATATGATATTTCTATTGTCTTAATCAGTTTGATTGTAGGATTCTAATTTGCAAAAAGATATGTTTTAAAGGGATATTAGTAAGAGGAAACCTGTTCCACTAAGCGGCGTGGGCTCACTTAATACTAGTAAACCGGGATATAATAGTATTATTCACACCAGGCTTTACGCTTGACTCGAAGTTTATGTTTTTCCCCTTAAACTCTCGGATGCTCAAAATTAATTTGAGTAGATTAAGAGTCAGGTTTTGACAGGTTTAATAAGTGGACAAATAAGCTTCCAAAGACGTGCAGGAAGCAATGCTAGCTATATTTAGGAGTTATATGGTTTTATTTCCGTTATGTTGTATTAAGACGGGTTGTCTATTTAATACTCTGATCATCCAAGGGGGCATCTTCATATGTCACTCTTGGCGTATTTTGTAATAATTATATTTGATCAAAACATGGGAATAGTTTTGGGGATTATTGAATATGAAAATTTGATTTGGAATGTAATCAAAACGGTAGTTTTAATCTATGCTGATTTTATTTCATATTCATGCGCTTCTGATATTATGGATACCGTTAGCATTACTGTATTTTGTCACCGGAAGTTAATACTATGGATGACTGTAGCATCTGTAGTACTTAGCTTCGGGCCTCAAGATAGGGGATGTTACATATTGTAGGGATAAAGATGAATCAATGAGACTAAGAGGAATCAAGGATATCAAGAGGAATTAAGCAGATTAAGGAGATCGAGATGAATAAAAGAGATCAAGAGGAATCAAGCAATCAAGGAAAGTAAGAAGAATGAAGTAGATCAAGGGGACAAGGAATGAAACGGCCCGGAATTTCACCGTTTTGATTTGCGAAGGTTTAACTAATTTTAAATATTCAAATATTAGAGTTTATAATTAAAATAAAAATCTTTTAAATAATAACAAGTGATGGAGAAATATATTGAGTTCTAAGAAAAATCGAAAATGTGATCAAAATTCGTTTTTCGAATTTTCATCGAATAAAAGTTGTCGAAATGTTGTAACACTATCATACATATACACATTCATTTATAAATAAGTTAGAATCATATATATGTACATATACATATATGTGTGCATTTACTTAAGTTAATATAACGTTGATATGATATTTTCCTAAGCATTTAAAAATAAATGCCATAAATACATTACATCACCTAAGACATTGGGAAGCATAAGTACATGAAGTACTAAATGCATGTTGGCAAAGGGGTGGGGCTTGTCTAGGTATGAACATGAAGGGAAGGGACAAGGCTTGATGAGGTAGCATGCATGATATGTAGGGTAAGGCACTAATGGTATTTTAGTAATTCTCTTAACCCATTTTATATAAAAGCAATTTCATGAATTTTGTTTTCGTTTTTCATTCGTTCACATTTTCTAACATTCCTCCATCTTCTTCAAAAATATCTCCCTGGCTTCTTTGCTTTTTCAAAATATTAAAAATCATTTCTTTTCTACTCCTAATTCATGAAAACATTTGTTTAAAACGCCTTACTTCTTTTCTATAACCCTCCTCCTGCTTAACCAAGGACCCACCACCTTTAAACAACCATGGCCGACCGATAAAGGACCTTCAAAAATCTCTTTTTCCAAATGCAAAGCTATGCTTTAGGTCGTACGCATAAGTTAGTGAAGGTTCGGTAGGATTTGGTTAGCTTTTAGGCAAGAAAAGCTCTCTTTTTACTTAAGTTTTGAACCTAAATGTTGATGATAATTATTATTTATAATTGGTTGCAAAAGTGTTGCTTGTTTGGATAATATTGATGTTGATAGTATGTGTTTGGATGTGATGCAATATGAACTTGAAAATGTAAGTTCTATGTTAGTAGGGTTTGAAAGCCAGAATCTTGAATTGTTGGATGTGGTGATGGCATGTATATATGGTCGTGACTTCGTTTTTAGTGTGTTAAGCTAATAAAGTTAGTACCTTGACTTGTTAAAGCGACATCAAGATTTTTGGTTCAAAATTCGTTTCCCTTACTTTATGTTTTGAAATGTTTTGTAAAGTCCTAAAAACCTTGCTTTTGTTTTTCCAAATCATTTTTAAAAGTTATAAGGTAGTTAAGGTATTGAACTAAGAATTTTTAAGCTATTTGATATAATAAACCAAGTTTTGAAATAATGGGTCGTATAGCGATAGTCGCTATGGAGGTAGTTCATAAAAAACGATCTCTTTTACAAATTTAATTTTTGTTTTCATCTTTGATATTTTTGAAAAGCGTTTCAAAACATATTTTAAGTATTAAAAAGTATTTATAATTATTAATTAATTAATTAAGTTAATTATTACTTAATCATTAGTTAATAGAGTAATTAAAAGTTAAGTATTTATCAAGTAAGTTAATTACAATTAGTTAATTAATAAAAGATTAATTAGCATGCAATTAATTATTTAAGGATTAGTTATTATTTAAATGACTTATTAAAGATTAATTATTAATTAATTATTATAAAAGGGTTTAATTATTAATTAATTACTGATTAAGTTTAATTAAAATTAAGATTTAATTAAGATTCTATTAAGTTTTAAATTTTTATTTAATAAAGGATTAATTAATTAATTATTAATTAAATATTAATTATTATTTAATTAATTATTAAATGATTAACTATTATTTAATTGTAGTATAATTATTAATTAATCATTATTTAAATTTTATTATTGTTTAATTAACAATTAAAATTTTATTATTATTTCATATAGAGTTTATGTTATTTAATTATTGAGTAAAAGCTTTTGATTTTAAATCATTTAATTCCAAAGGTCGATTTGTTAAAGCAAACTATATTTTAAAAGAATACTTTAAAACCAAGGGATTTCTTTGTCGATTACCTTAAATAACCCTAATTGAATATAAAACCAATGACATCTATTTAGCAGAATAAAACATCGTTCTGCTAATTAAGTTATATTGAACATCTGTTTGATAAGACAAATAATCATGCTACCATAATTTACTTAATAGGTTATGTTGACATCTATTAAGCAGACTTAAAATCCCAGTTCTGCTATTTTAATAACTTGGACATTTACCTATATGTGATTGTTTGCTATTGGTTGATCTCTTTACATATCTGCTTGTTATGTAAAAGAGTTTATAAATGGTTAGATATTTATAAAAGAATTTTAGAAACGGGTTTATAAAAGGAGTTTTATAAATGGTTTATGGATTTATAATGGGTTAATAAACAATTTTTGAAATGTACAAAAAGTCTTTAAGTGATTGAATTTGGAAAAAGGGATTATAAATGGTTTTTGGAGATTTATAAAATGGTTTATAAATGGGTTTGGAGAATTATAAGGAATTTATAAATGATTTGAGAATCGAATAAAAATAAAATCTTTCTCAATTTTGTGGATATACTTATACCATTGAGATAAGTATATGGATATTTTCTAAGTATTGAAAATATGGGGATTTGAGGATGTACCTTGTAAAAGTATTTTTGTACAAGTAACTTATAAATTGTTTTCAAATGAATGAAAGATTTATTAAAAGGAGGCTAGTGGTTGCTTATGTGTTTAACCGATGTTGTTTTCACCTATGGAATAAATGTTTGTTTGAATGTTTGTTATTCGATAGTTAAATAATCGACTATCGAAATTGGACCCAAACGTAACTTTGGAAATATCTAGGAGAAACACGTGAGTTATATGGCACAATCGTCTCCGGTGATGATGTACTGTGCGTATAAATCTCGTTTCATTCTCTTAGGACAATGATAAGGAAATCCATCCACTAACAGTTAGGAGGTGATCTCCGATCTTATCTTTGACTTTTTATTTCCTAAAGAACCGGGGTTGAGTTTACCGGAAATTATCGAAAGTTGTTTCGAAGAGAGCGGATCGGCTATGTTATCCAACAAATGCGTGTCGAAGTGAGGACATCTTGAAGATGATGGAATTGGAGACGGAGCTCTCAAGTGTTTCGTTTAGTCCTAGAATGAACTTGTATGGATGAATGTTGTTATTGCATTGTTGCCTGGAAGGCAGTATTAGCATTCCAAGTGGGAAATGCTATATAATAGGTAAAACGTAGCCTCAAGCCTCATCAACCGGGGATGACTAAAAAGGGGAGATGCAACATGGCTAAGTGGATCGATTCCAATTAGGGTATGATCATCCCTATCTAGAGTCCCTATTATCTACTCATGTATGTATCAGTACGGGTACTAATCCCAACCGAGAGGTGATCATATTCGGTACTATCCAGTAAGGGGTAGGCCGGTCCTGTGTTGGCAAGGGTCGATAAGTTCAACCTCGGTACATTTTGTAGACGTGTACTGTGATAGGCGGTACCCCAGTAGCCTAGTCATTATATGGAATCTATTCTTCAATAAGCGCCGTACAGTTTTGATTGTGCCTAATTATGCTGAAATGTGAGATGTAATCATTTCAGCTATATTCATATTTTACTTTGAACCTTAGACACTATTATAATATCAAATGAGTTGAATGGTTTGGTTATCGTAAGGTAAAAACTCGTTCGTGTTTATGTGCGGCGTGGCCTTACAAGATACTCATGATTTTCAAAGGTTTTCTATAACTTTAAAATCCAGTTGGGTGTGTTTTGTCACGCTGGTTTTCTAGACTGATTCGGGTGTTATTTTATTGTAATGCTCGGGTTAGACTGAGCATATTACTAATTAGTTTAAATGCTTTGGAGCTACAGGAGACAAGCTGGAGGCCCAGAGACGTATTCATCTATATGGTTATCTTTCCACTGTATTCGTTGTTGTATTTATTATCATTTGTAAGGATAGGCTGTTATAACTATTCGGGCTGAAATAGGTTAGTATACTCTGATTGATGTTTTGAATATACATACATTAAAGTTTGTTTTGTGTAAAGGTTGATGTACATTATAGGTTATTCGTTCCGTTGTGAGATTCTGTGTTGTTTAGTTTTTTCTTATCTTCTTCCTTCTTTCTTTTTCTTTAATAATTGGTTTTTCCGGCATTCGATTTCCCGACATGTAACATTGGACGTATTAGTGTCGATTTTCGAGGGTCGAAAACCTCGGTCGTTACAGATAATCTGTCACTGACCATTGAGCGACTAAAATAATATGAAATTTGGATTTTCCTTAACCGACCTTCTTAATTTTGGTAGTGTGGACATTCGTTCCATACTTAACACTAGGGGAATAATGTTTTGGGTTATTCTTATCCCTAATTTAAATAACATTTGTTTTGATCCTTTTGATATGATTTTGACATAAGAATTCTTTCACAAATGTTTTATAAATAAACTTATGCTGGTTGGATAAGTATATGAATATTTTGATAAATATTTTGAAAAGCGATATAAATAAATGAACATTTATTTAGAGGCTTAGTGGTTGCTATGGGTAATAAATCTCTAAATTGTTGTTGCTTGTGTATTTGATAGTTAGATAATCGACTATCGAATCTTGGCCTATAACATCCTTAATTATTGATAACATTATTCAGAAAATTTAATTAGATAAAATAAATAGAATAATGATGATAAGGAGATTGAGATTTGAATAAATCATATAGAGGTTCGTGCTTAATAATAAAATAAAAGGGCTTTAAATTGGTTTAGAGGTTAATTAAATTACACATGGGCATATTAGTAAAATAGCCTCTTTATTATACACCACTATACACATTTCACCCTTTTCCATTAATGTTCCATTTTCCATTTTTCGAAAACACAAATCTAAAACCTAAGAGCCGGCCATTACCAAGGAAGAAAGGAGGAAAATTTATCTAAAGCTAGAAAGGATTAATCAACAACAAATCACAAATTCCTTACCATATCTAAGGTGAATAATGATTTCATACCATTTATATTTTATTCTATGATTATATATGTTTTCAAATTTATGATTAAATTTTTTTATGATGATATGGATGACGATATGCTTGAACAATATTATGTTTGATTTATTTTAATTCATTCACATATGAATTTGCACGGTTTTGATGTAAAACTGAGAGTTTAAGATTTTAGAATGCCATGGGAAATTTTTATGTTAAGTAAAACATGATTTTGGAGATGGGTTTCAATTTTCATGATTTTCCAAGCTATAGAAAATTTATTATGAATTTCTAAAGGAAAATATGATATAATTGGGTTTTAAAATTTATTCCGAGTATATCAGGAAAAAATTGGGTATGAAATTTTGATATATTTGATTACATGATGAAATTGATTTTCTGTGATTTTTGGGGATTTTTCCCAATTAATTTGCTAGGGAAAATAAATTATTTTAAAAGAGGGACTTTTCTGCACATGTTGGTTTAGTTAAATGGAAGGGCTTAAACGTTATAATTTCTTTGATTTAGATCTGATAAATGCGGCAATTTTATTTGGAAAGTATTTGAAAATTTGTAAGGCAACCAATCAAAGGTTTACGAATAGGCAAGTTGTTATAAAGCAATTACTAAAAGAAGCTATATTTTAGCCTTTAACTCAGAAAAGTTAGTTCCGCCTCCAATAGCAGTACCTTTCAACTCCATTGATTCCGCTCCTTCCCAGTCAAAACCTACATAGTCAAAACACATATAGTCGAAACCAATACACATGGTATCACTTGGATGGTATGCGGTGGATTGAATGAAGGCGAAAGCTATGGTGTCGAAAGTAATGATTCCGTAGGGGTCAAAACCTTGTTTAGTTTTCAAAAGTTAAGTATATTTCGAAGACATAGTCGAAGCATATGCTTTCGAAAGGGTTTTTATAAATAGCTTTCGAAGAAGGTTACCATACTATGTAAAGGTGTTAACTTTCGAAGGGGTACCTTTTCTTTAAATAAAAGCTTTCGAAAGTAATATTTCGACTATATGGGTTTCGACTGTGGAGCTTTTGACTGGGATAGAGCGAAATCAATGGAGTTGAAAGGTACTTCTATTGGAGGCCGACTAACTTTTCTGAGTTAAAGACTGAAATCTAGCTTCTTTTACTAATTGCTTTATAACAACTTGCCTATTTGTAAACCTTTGATTGGTTGCCTTAAAACTTTTCAAATAATTTACAAATAAAACTGCCACATTTATTAGATCAAAATCAAAGAAATTATAACGTTTAAGCCCTTCCATTTAACTAAAACATCATTTGCAGAAAAGTCCCTCTTTTAAAATAATTTATTTTCCCTAGCAAATTAAATGGGGAAAATCCCCAAAAATTACAGAAATTCAATTTCATCATGTAATCAAATATATCAAAATTTCAGACCCATTTTCTTTCTGAAATACTCGAAATAAATTTTAAAACCCAATTATATCATATTTTCCTTTAGAAATTCATAATAAATTTTCTATAGCTCGAAAAATTATGAAAATTGAAATCCATCTCCAAAATCATGTTTTACTTAACATAAAAATTCCCCATGGCATTCTAATCTTAAACTCTTGTTTTTAAATCAAAGTTGTGCAAATTCATATGTGAATGAATTAAAATAAATGAAGCATAATATTGTTCAAGCATATCATCATCCATATCATCATAAAATTGGATTTAATCATAAATCCGAAAACATATATAATCATGGAATAAAATAAAGATGGTATGAAATCATTATTCACCTTAGATATGATGTAACGACCCGCTTTTTTGTACCATTCAAGCTGACAATAAACTACACATGTCTAACCCAAATCTGACGGAAAGACGGATAGTTAATGGAAAGAAAGAAGAAGAGAAGAAGATGAGGAGAGAAACTAAAAACAACACAGAATCTCACAATCATAGCAAAACAACATATAATATAATATCAATGATTTTTACAAAAGAGAAATTGTATACACATACATCCATCATAGTACAACAACAATCACAATTATTAGACTGGACAGTTATAACGACATGTCCTCATAATTGCTGATAATTTCAATAACAAAATAGCGGAAAATAAACATATACGACAATATGACTTAATGACCTCCACCTCATCTACTGAGCTCCAGTGCATCCAAAACAATCTGTAAATATACTCGGTCTGACACGAGCATTATAATAAAATAACACCCGAGTCAGTCTAGAAAACCAGTGTGGGAGAACACACCCAATTTGATTCTTAAAGTTATAAAAATCCTTGAAATAAAGGTATCTTGTAAGACTACACCGCACATAAATACGAACAGATTTTTACCTTACGATAACCAAAACATTTCTATAGAAAATCCAATGATATTATAATAATGTCTTGGATACAAATACATATTAATCATAGCTGAAATTGTTACATTATTAAATTCCAACATAATATGTTTACAATCAAGTTCGTACAGCACTTATTGGAGAATAGATTCCAATAATGGCAAGGTAAGGGACTACCTTCCGTATAGTACACCTCTAGGTAAAATGTACCTGGGGTCAGACCCTGAACTTGGCCACTCCTGCCAACACAGAATCAGCCTACCCCTGAACTTGGATAGTACCGAATATGTCATCACCTTAGTTGCTTTACAAATTTAATCGTGAGCCCTCATGCACAACCAAATCCATAATATGATGATTTGAAAGGTGATGACACACCCTAATGGGAGCGACCCACATAGCCTTGCTATATCTACCCTATTTTAGCTATTTCCCAGGTTGTGAGGCTTGAGGCTACGATCACCTTTTATATAGCAATTCCACTTGGAATGCTAACACTACCCTCCAGGCAGAATTGCAATGCTAGCATTCATCCATACAAGTTCATTCTGGGTCTGAATGAAACCAAAGGCACTACTTCTACTACATCCATTCTGGAATCACCCTCAGGATTAGTAGCAAGTAGCCCTTGCACTTCAAAATCTCCATCTTCAAAACTTTTCAAGATGTTCCAATTCGAACGCTTATGCCGGTTCGAGTGGTTTACAGACAATATATCCAATCCCGATCTCTTTGAACCAACAACGATAATTTAAAACAGGCCAGGTTTGATAGTCGGTTATTCAACTACCAAATAAACAACATTCAAACAAAGATTACATTTCCCATGGAAATAAGCCTCCTTCAAATTTGGAAAAAAATAAAAAACTTTTAACCCAATATTATAAATAATTAAAGTTAATTAAATATTCAAAATTAAATAACCAAAATCCCGGGTTGTTGCATATGATAAGGAATCTGAGATTTGTTGTTGATTAATCCTTCCTAGCTTTAGTTAAATTTTCCTCCTTTCTTCCTTGGTAATGGCCGGCTCTTAGGTTTTAGATTTGCATTTTTGAAAAATTAAAAATGGAATGTGAATGGACAAGGGTGAGATGTGTAAAGCCGTGCATAATAAAAAGGATATTTTACTAATATGCCAATGTGTAATTTAATTAACCTCTAAACCAATTTAAAGCCCATTTAATTTATTATTAAGAACGACCCTCTATATGATTTATTCAAAACCAACCGCTAATTTTTCTTTCGACAGTGTTGAAGTCATCAATGCTTTCGGAAGATTATCTCTTTTTTACTTAGACTAAGCCACTTCCTATATGCTTTCGAAGGGGGTTGAGGGTTCCGAAGGCAATGGTATTGAAAGGGGGTTCAACTTTATCATTTGAAGTTTTAGTTAGAAAGTTGGTGCTTCGAATAGATGGTTCCGAGACCATCAATTTTTCCCTACAAACAATTTTATAAGGGTTTCGAAAGAGATACTTTCATATATAACCGTTTTGACCCAAATGATGTTTTTAAAGAGCAAACCCAATGCTTTTAAAAGGGATAATTTCATTTGTTTCGAAGCTATCTTTTAAAGGACGTTTTGATACCATCGAAAGGTATATTTGGTTTCGAAGGAAATTATTTATTAAGGGCTTCGAAAGGCATTTTTGTTGTGTTTTGAAAAGAGATTTTCTTTGCTTTTGAAGGAGGTTATCCAGAGGTTTCGAAGGAAATGTTTTAAGATTTCAAAACATAAACTCAATCTCAATTTAAAGGAATAACCATGGCATAAATAAACTAAGTGATTTGAAATGAAGAAATTTTCCTTGATTAAAAAGGTTAAAGGGTTTAATCAGGTGTGTGTGTGTATATATATATAAAGATGATTTCAAGGATAATAAACCACAAGTTTTGGTTTTATTTTATTGCTATGTTCACTTCTTCATATACTTATTCACATTGTTATTAACCCATAACTGTATTTTGGAGGAGGGCAAAATAACCAGTAAGGTTGACCCAGTAGTGAATATAACTTAAGAAATGTTAAAATTTTAATTAAAGATATTGGCAGGGGCCAATAGGTTTGCAATAAGCCCATGAAAACTGTGTATAACAAATGATATTGCTAGGGGCCAATAGGTTCAGAGTCAGCCTATGAAAACTATGATTGATATTGGTATGGGCCAGTAGGTTTATAGTTAGCCTATGAAAACTATTTTCGGATTAAGATATTGACAGTTAGTCAATAGGTTCCTCGTTAGCCCATGAAAACTAGGATGATAGAAAAGATATTGGAGTTACCAATAGGTTCTTAGTAATCCCATGAAAACTATGAAATTGGACAGATAGTCCATAAACATTAACAGGTTAATAGTAATCCTAGAAACTATAATTAGGACAAATAGTCAGAATGAATGGGATGGGTAATCTGGACTTGATTTACGTGTTTTTCATATCATTATAATATTTTAAATACTACGTTTTTAAACATTGTGGATGTAGGAGCACAGTTTATGGTTTTATAAATGTTTTAGGTTAATAGTGAGGGAAAACCCGTTTCGCTTAGCGGCGTGGTCTCACTAGATATCCAAATGGTTTGAGATGGTAAATTATTATTCATACCGGGCTTTATGTCTGACTCAAAGTTTTTGTTTTCCCCTTAACCTCTTGGGTACTCAATTGATTTTAGGTAGGTTGAGAGTTAATGTTTCAAGGTGTTCTTTTAGACGAATAACGCTTCCGAGGACGTGTAGGAGGCAAGCTTGTTATTAGAGTTCTTTTATTTCCGCTGTGTGTTTTGATTGTAAAGGAAAATTTGTTTTTTTGCCTTATTATATAATCCGATCAACCAAGGGGGCATCTTCATATGTCGCTCTTGGAGTATTTTGTAATAAGTATATGTTATCTGAAAGTGGTCTAGGAATTGAGATTAGGTAATCAATTTGGAATATTTTGAAATGGAATGTGGAGTTTATTTGCGATTTAAGTTTTTTCCATATTCTTGTATTTCTGTGTATCAATGTATCTAATGTCGCCATATTTGGTCGCCGAGGATTAATAACTATGGATGACTGAAGCATCTGTAGCCGTTAGTTGTGGCCTCCAAGTATGGGGATGTTACATGACCAGTTTTGACTTAGGGAGTAAATAAGAGCTTTAGGTGTTCATATGGTTTGAGTTGCCTTGGAAGAACTCGTTTGGTGAAATGTCTCTAGCTTTAAGGATATATTAGAGATCCCTTTAGGACTCTAGTATAGTCTGCGTACTTCTAAAAGAACAAAAAACGAGTCAGTTGGAAATTATCAGTTGCTAGTTCGGAGAGACTGGGATCTGATATATTATCTGAAAACCACTTCGAACTAACATATGTGTTCGAGTGGAGGACATCTTTAGGATGATCTAAGATGGAGCCCTTTGAAGTGCAAGACCTACTTGCTACTAATCCTGAGGATGATTCCAAAAATGTTGTAGTAGAGGTAGTGCCTTCGGTTTTGTTCAGACCCGAAACAAACTTGTATGGATGAATATTGGCATTGCATTTCTGCCTAGAGGGCAGTGTTAGCATTCCAAGTAGGAATTGCTAAAGGAAAGTAAAATGCTACCTCACGAACCTCACTCCTCAGAAATGGCTAAAATAGGGAAGATGTAGTAGGGCTATGTGGTTCGCTCCTATAAAGGTGTGTCATCACCTTTCTAGATTATCATATTATGGATTTGGTTATGTATGGGAGCACACTATATAGGTCGGTAACAACCAGGGTAATGACATATTGGGTACTATCCAGTAAGGGGCGGGCCGTTTCTATATTGGCAGAGGTCGAAAGGTTTTCGTCCTTGAGTACATTTTATCTAGAGGTGTACCATTTTGAAAGGTAGTCCCTTACCTTGCTAGTTTTTGGAATCCATTTTACATATATGTTCTTAGCGGTTTTGGATTGTATACCTATTATTGTTGTAACGCACACACATCACAACTACTTGATTATTGGTATTTTAAACCTTAGACGTTATTATAATATCACTAGATTTTAATAATAAAAATGGTTTGGTTATCGTAAGGTAAAAACTCACCTGTGTTTATGTGTGGCATAGTCTTACGAGATACATTTTATTTGAAAAAGGTTTTCAAATGTAGAAATCAATATGATTTGATTAAGCTTTCTTATGCTGGTTTACCGGACTGATCCGGGCATTATTTTCTTTTAATGCTCGGATTTGCCGGAGCATATTTTCCAAATTGAGTTGGATGCTTTGGAGCTTTCAGGCAACAAGCTGGATTTTCCAAGATGTATTCACGTATCTTATATTCTTCCACTAAATTCTATTTGTTCTTGTCTGTATTTAACAACAATTGTAAGGACAAACTATTACAACTGTCCAAGCTGATAATAGGATACTCTACTCCGATGTTGTGTATAAAAAAAGATGATTTCCTTTTGTAAAGATTTTATGTATATTATTGTTATACCGCCCTTTAACTAGGAAGTATGTCATAAAAGTTGGCTAAATGGCTTCGGTGATCATCAAGGCAGGAAGCCTGGCGAGATGGTTATCAGGCTCGGAAATCGATTATATTAGGAACAATGGGCAATAGTTGGGCATATTCGAACCGGGTCCAATCAAGATGCAATCAATATGAAGTGACAAGGAAAATCCTATGAGGCCACATGTCAAATTTCAAGTCAATCAGAGTTCGGATGCTCGAGTTATGGGCAATGGAAGAATTTATATGGATCGATAGGGAACAATCCATAAAACAATGTAAATCGACGAAAATCGATGAATATCTCAAAATCTACAAAGTTAATGCACTTGAAACTATCAAAGAATCACTATATTGAAGTGTGGAGACCAAAAAAACAATCGCATGACAAAACTCCCAAATCTTGGAAAAGAGGTCGATCGTTAATGGAACGATCGTAAAAATCAGCCATAACGATCCATAGTTTTATGGAAAATGTGATATCTCACAAATGGTATGTCGGAATTTCATGAAATTTGGAGAGCATGTCTCTTACATCATGGGGAACCCCATGATCAGTTGCAGCTCAAAAGGATGAAATCTTGGAAATTAGGCCGATCGTGCAAATCAGCATAACGATTCATAGTTTTGTGGAAAATGCGATATCTCACAAACGGTACGTTGCAATTGCACGAAATTTTGACTGCTCTAGCTAATATCATAGGGAACCCACATTATCGATCACAGCAAAAAAGGATGAATCATGGAGTGATCTCCTACGATCTAATTTCTAGTCAAAATAGCGAAGATCGATCGATATCTCACAAATGGTAAGTCGGAATGGCGTGAAACTTTAGGAGCATAGACTAGAGGCATGGTGGGTCCCATAAAAACGATCACAGTCCCATTGGAATTAGTATGGAATGATCGACAAAATTCTTTTTTGGTGTCCATTGACCCAAAATTTTGTGGGTCGGATCATATGGGCCTGGAGGTTCTTCTACTGAAACTTCAGTCTGATCCATGCATTTCTTCACCTATACATACAGCGAAGTTGGCTCATTGCAAGGGACTTATTTCGGTTGGCTCTCCTTCATCACTTCTTACCTCTTCCTCCGCTAATTTTCTAAGGAAAAAACAATTACAGTTGTAATCTTACAGTATAAATAAAAGATTATTGGAGTGGACGTAGGCTGGAGTTGCTGAGCCACTATAAAACTCGTGTGTTCCTTTAATTTTTCTACTATTTATTATATCATCTACGTGCTTATATTTCTATTTGGATATTTTTTTTTGAAAATTTGTGCTTTCACATACAACTGGGTGTTTGCGACTATTTTTGGCGCAAAAAATTATATATTGCTCGTTACGATGTGAGATTTTGTTCTATCTTCTTCTTTCTTCACCTCAAATGACCCGTCTTTTGTACACTTAAATGATCGGCACACGAATACTGAGAATGTATTAAGTGTCGTCTTTAAGTATAAGAAAGACAGATTATTATAAGGAACCAAGAACAATCCTAGGAGGATAAAAGAGATTCAAGAAACAAAGACTAAAAGAGCACGAGACATTAAATTAGTCAAAAGTGTGTGTAAAGTATCTTAGAAACATTTTTTAAAGATCTTAGGAACATTTGTTAAAGGCTGTACCACATCTTTGGAATTTCTTTTTTGAAAGATCTTTATTTTCTCCTCTAGAGCCTTTTTGCAAAAATACAAAATTGATTTTAAATACTATGAAGTTTAAGAAAAATATAAAGTGTATTTCAAAATCAACTAGCATATGTCGACACACCCTGACAATATATGTCGACATAATAGCCGGCTTACATGTTTTTAAAAGAGACACAAATATGTTGACATACTTTTTAGGTATATGTCGACGTACTGGCCGTTGATGCGACCTCTAAATTTAAATGATTAAACACATACTTTCAGCCCTTTGCCAAAAGTCACTTATCTTCATCTTATATATAAAGTTTTGGAAAATGATTTTTTTGAACAATTCTCAATCTTTTATCTTATAATTTCATTTATGTTACTTTGTAAACAAGTTCTCTTACTAGTATATGCATATACTTTATGAATTCTTTTACTTTTATTTTTCACTGTTAATGGGTTTTTAATCATAGATTTTCAATGAAAATTAGAACATAAAAAACGAAGACGAAAAGACTCAAGAACTTAGGAACACACTTAGAAGGGCTAAAGGAAGAAACTCTAAAATTTACAAGCATATTGAAGTTAAAGAGACCTCTTGGTATCGAAAGGAACCTCTCGGTACCAAAAGCTTTTTATAGCTCTTTGGGCTCTACAATCCCCTTGTAATCAACATACTACTCCAACCAATCATCATCAAGTGCTTTTCTTGGAGATTAGACAAGAAACTTCAAGGACTGATGAGAAGAAAGCTAAGAAAGGAGTACTACAAGTGTCATCAAGCAAATCTTTGGGAACTACTCAATCTCGGTGGAAAAAAGGTTGGAATACATCGAATTGGAGATAGGAGAGCGAAGCAAGTAGAAAGAAGAAGTATTCACCAAAACAAACCTCTCGGCACTGCGAGTTACCTCTCGGTACTAAGAGGTCCATATAGGAAATTGGGCTGGCACGCTCACTCCTCTATCTATAGGCTAGAATTTGGACCATGTTCAACTCGACCTTGTAGTTCTGCAGAGCTGTTTCTTTATAAATTCTAGCCCTATAGCAACCAAAAAAGGATCTTGGACTATACTTCTTCTTCATCTCCTATCTCTCCCTCGCAATAGTCAACTAGGTATCACTTTTGGTAGTTTCAAGCTTAAAAACCTATCAACTCTTTGTACTGGTTACTCTAAATCTTTGTCAAATCCATAATCAATAAAATATAAAATGGACGTAGGCCAATAATTACCAAACCATTACAAAAATCTTGTGTCCCTATAACTTTTTATGCTTTTTTTTCTATTCCTACGAGATCTAATCCTACAATAAGTCATATTTGGGTGTTGTGCCACTTTTGGCATCTACATTTTGGTGCTTTCATTGAGAGATCCAACTTAGGATTAGATCTAGCTTGATGTTTTGCATTTGAAAAGGTCCAGTGGTTAGATTCAGAATTTTTTCTTAAAGAATTTCAAAGTTTGCTATTTGAAGTCAATGACGCTAGAAGATCCAATAGATCCATAGGAAAAGTAGCTGGCGGTGATGAAGGAGATGCTCATCAAGTTGAAGTTAAAACACCAATAAGTGTTACCAGGATCATCTGCTCAACTGGAAGTGGTTACTAGAGGAGGGCTTGATAAAATGCTATGGGAATTGAACCAGAAGATGGTGGATAGTCAAAAAGCTTTGATGAACAAAATGGATGCTTTTCTAACCCTGCAACCATAGAGAACCAGGAGAACTAAAAGGAATACTTCACCTAGGTTTGAATAGGAAAACTCCTTTGCATTTGGCTAAAATAGAAGAGATGGAAAGAAAAAGCAGAAGGAAGAAGTTGTTGCAGCTGTTGAAGGACTTGAAGGAGGAAGTAGAAGTGCTCCCCCCCACAGGAAGACCACTAGGTACCGAAGGGACTTCTCGTGGTAAAGAGAGAAATTTGGGAGATTAGGGTACAATGAGTTAATTCTATGGTAGTTTCAGACTCTGAAGAAGACCTACAACTGGATAATGATGACCTTGAGTTGGATGTTAAGGTTAACAGAGATGGAGTTTAGACAACCATATATAAAACAACCACAAACCAATGGAATAACATAGTAGTGGACTCCCAGATACTGGAGAACCATATGTTAGCTGGCAAGCCGAGATAATTTACGGAGCCAAGCACTCGGTGCAGCCCCTGGTAGTCATCCTATGGAGTACCATGCCAGTGAGGATACATAGTGGACATGGTTAAGCATTTGGTTGAAGAAAGTAAAGGCAGGAAGAATGAGGATTGGGGTTCTGCACCAAGCAAAACTCCCTTTACGAAGAACATTCCGAGAGAAAAGTATTCTAGGAAATTTACGATGCCGATTATGCCATTGTACAATAGGACTGCCGATCCTAAACAATATTTACTCAAGTATGAATGTCACATAGAAAGTGCTAGGAAAATGGATGTTATTTGATGTAGATGCTTGCCCAATATTGGAAGGAGTTGCATCAATGTCGTTCAGTAGGCTTGCACCGAGATCCATATCAACTTTTGATGAGTTGGCTAGGATATTCATAGAACATTTCTGACTACATCCTGCACGACCCAAGGACATGAGTCCTTATCGAGCTTATCTCAAGGGCCCAAGGAATCGCTGAAAGGGTTCTTGAATCGGTTTAATGATGCCATTACTGAAGTAAGCAATCGAAAGGAAGATCCTTTTTATAGCTTTGGTCTGTGGCATCCATCCAGACATGGATTTTGGAAGATGGCTGAAGATGAAGCAACCAACAACCATGGAAGAGTTCCATCAGAAGGCTAATTAGTTTCTGCACTTGGAAGAAGCAAGTTTAGCTTCAAGGAATACTGATAATGGAAAGTCAAAGGAGGTTATCCAAAGTAACGAGACCGTTAAATAGTCTAGAGGTAGCGCTGGTAATGCGGTAATTAATGCTGGAAACTTTGGTAAGCGAACAAATGGAATCAAGGCCCCGATGGAAGGCGTAACAACAATAAGAAACATCCGAGGAATTTGAGGCTGGAAGATTACACTCCTCTGAACAATATGTTAGAGAACATATACCTAGTCACTCAAGTATCAGAATGATAAAAGAAATTTCTAATGTAACACCTGCCTTTATAACTATATTAGCCAAGAATATTAAAAGTAATATTATCGAGTGATACAGAGAATAAGGTTGGATATGAGCGACCATTCGTGTTCATTCCCTTCGGCTAACACTGTCACACTTCTACCTTTATGTCTAAAGAAAATAATGTCGTGAATAGTCTCATCACAAAGCAATAGACACATCGAATAATATAAATTGGAATAATATATTACATAATACAGAACACAAAATCACAGATCACAACGGAAAATATATTAAAGACAATATATACATAAAGCGAGGCTACAAAATAAGAGTACTATACACATATATAATATATATATTCAAGTCTAAGAATTAGAAAAGTACAAAATATACATCGCAAGTCACTATCTTTCATACAAGGGTCATATAACACATATACACAAGGACTAGAACAGAATGATACATACATACATACAAACATATATATATATATGTACATACATACATACATACATACATATATATATCTCCAAAAGCTAGCCCAACATCCATAGTTGTAACGACCCATAATTTTTTGTAATAAAAAATATTAAATTAAATAAGATTTTGGAATTTAATATTGGAAGAAATAAAAAAATTGTGATTTATTAATGAGAAAAATAACTAGAATGTAATTTAATAATATTGATTTAATTTAATTGATAACTATTTTAATGTAATTTCAATCAATTGAAATAAATGTAAAGTTAATTTGGTTATAATTGTAAATAAGGAATAAATTAAATGTTGATTTAATATTGAAATTATATGTTATAAATTAGAATAGGTTTATTAAGGAATGTGAAATCAATTAATTAGTATGTGAATTTATAAGCTTTGTTTGTAAACAATAAACATAGTAATTAGTTCGAATTATTAATGTGTAATAATTGTTTAATTATCATTTCATCATTTAATCCGTTGAAATTAATTTGGAAATCATTGTGAATTAATATAATTAAATATTGCAGTTTATGTGAGTTAAGATTAAATTGTAGAATATGAATGTAATAAAATTTAAACTAATGTTAATTATATTCATATGATATTATATGATTTAATAATAAAAGTGAGAATCAAAATATAAGAATTTGATTGAAATTAAAATATAATTAACTAGGGTTTTATTTCAATTGCAATTGAACTTTGAAATTAATATAATATTTAAATAGTGGATTTAACATGGAAATTTTATTTTAATAGGTTATTAATTTCTATGTAATCAAGAATGATAAAAATTGTTAACTTTTAGATTGAATTTGAAAAATGATTAAATCGATTTAATAATAATTTATTTAATTCACGCGAGAATTAGCCATTTTGGCCACTGTCTTGGATTTCGACAAAATCAGTTTCATCGGATCCATAACAGTGAATTATTGTAGGATTTCAAGTTTCGTAGCGATCGGACTTACCGTTTGATCGTGCGAGCTAGAAACGCGTGGAAATCGATTAATGAAATTTAAATTTATATAATCTGATTTTGAAAGCTAACTTCTGGATACAATGGAATTAGGGTTTGAGACTTGTTCTATTGAGTTCAAAAACATTGAAAACCTCACTTTCGATATATATAATGTCATGGTTTCGTTCAGGGTTGGAAATGAGCTTTTCGGGGCTGTGTGACCATTTGGGCCCAATTGATCGTATGTTGTGAATATATGTTTATCCTAGCCCATTCTATTATCTCTAACCCTTGTAGCCTTTCATTTTATTATGTACGACATCAACTTCTTACCTGTTTGTAACAACCCGCATATTTTACGATTGTATATTTAAATGTTTTATTTAAATATAGAATCGTTAATCGGATTAAAGTACGAAAAGCTACTTTTTGTAAACAGTCGAATTGGGACTCGAGACCACCTCCGTTGAGTCTAAAATGGCATTTACAATTTTTTTTAGTATAAACATCGATATGTTTTGAGTTAGGTAAAAATTGTGACTTTTTCACTTTGGGTTTGAGTTTGGGTTTCAGCCCACTAACCCATCTTAACACCCTAGTTCAGTCCACCTCTCCTCTTCACTTCATTCTTAATTTCCTAACACTCAAGCTTCAATAAAAATGGGGAGAGGAATGGGAAATTAAAATTCAAAACCCTAGTTTCTTTTACAAATCCAAGTGTTAGCTCCAAAATTCAAAGAGAAGCTAAGGTAAGCATCCTCTTCATCTTCTCCAACTCATTCTTTCTTTAATTTCAAAAATTTCCTAAAACCTGGATATGTTCTTCTTTTGAGCTTAGATTCAAGCTTCTAGAGTTGAAGTTGAAGAGTAGTTGATCTTCCTTTACTTTCAAGCTTCTCCTTCTTCATTTCTGGGTTTAAAGGTGAGTTCTTTAACTCACATCTACGTCTATAGCTATCTTTGTTGTTAGGTATGAATTCCTAACACTTGTGCATATTCATTTGCTTTTGATTTGAATTGATTTGGTGAACATTTCAATTTTTGGTGTTTTGAAGTCTAAAACTCTAAAAATCTTAGCTTTGATGTTTGATCATGCTTTGGTGGTGTATCAAAGAGCCTATAGGGCTGGGTTGTCGATTGGCATAAACCCCTAGCGCCTATTGCTCGTCCGATCGCAAATTGGAAGAGTTTGTTCTTCATTTGGATAGGCTAAAAAATTGCCCCAGTGCTAGTCAGTCGACTGACCCCCTACAGTCAGTCGACTGGCTGTAGAAACCGAGCATATCTGGGACTGTCTGCAGAAAATAGAAGTCTCTGTTTTCTGCAGTCAGTCGACTGGCCCCCTGTAGTCAGTCGACTGACTGTAGGAAATGAAATTTTCTAGTTTCTGGATCAGTCGACTGACTGTAGAGGCCAGTCGACTGACCTGCTTGTTTTTGCCTATTTTGCCTATTTGCTTGAGGTTCCAATTTTTATCGATTCGTGTTTATCCGATTTATTGTTATCACTTATTATTGACATTGATGACTTCTTTTTCGGGATTTTTGAGAATATCCATTTTGATGGGTTCGGTATCGATTTCTTTGGATTTGATTCACGTCTTCGAATGTGGATTTTGGTGATAGATTGTTTCTACAATCAATTCTGTGATTTGTCACTTTAAAATATAAAGGTTTTCTATACTAGTAGTAAATATTCAAACTCTTTTTCCAAAGATGATTTCAACCCTATTTTTAAATATAAAGCTTGTTTTCAAAACCGTTTTCCAATCTATTAGTATATATAAACCTTTACCTCATTCGTATGAGAAAATCTAATTAAACGGCTTAGCAAAACAAGTGGTATGAAATGCTTGCGTTTACTTCGTCCGTTAATTTTTGGACTTGTTCGATTGAAATTCTTGTGATAATTTCCGAGTGGGAATCTACAATTTGTTCATAAATATTTAAGTTAAGCTAGTGGTTATAGGACATGAAGCTAAACTCATATATTTACTAGCTTAGTGTAATCGACACTTTTTATTGATCAATGATGATCATTTTGTGATTTAGACTAGCGATGTGCAATATCTATTTGTTTGTGTGTTGATTACAATCCCCGTTTGTGGAACTTCGGTTCAATTTGGCGGGGTAGCGACCCGTGGTCTTCGGGCCGTTTGTGGTGCTTCGGCTCAAAATTTATGGTTAGCGACCATGGAATAGCGTTCCGTTTGTGATACACGTGTTGGTGAGTTTTCATGCTCCCGTTTGTGATAGGCCTTCCCCTTTGTGATTTCTGGATTTCTAATTGATGAATTCTAGAATTTGTGTTTCACCAACTTTTGCGATTGGCATTAATATGTTTGCCAATATTTGTAGTTTGGTGAATAAAATTAAGAATATGATATTCTTTTTGGTGCTTTGAGATTCTTGAGATATTGTATGATTTTGTTGTTGTTTAAATCATATTTGTCCTAGTATGACATTATTGTTATCATACGTTCTCATTATATCTCTGCTTATATCTCACTTCTTTAATGATAATTATAGCTAGACTGATCCGTTTATTATTTTCTTATTAAATAATACTCGGGTCAGACCGAGATGTTACAGGTGCTTCTGC
The DNA here is from genome assembly GCA_030737815.1 of Allium fistulosum. Taxonomy (NCBI): domain Eukaryota; kingdom Viridiplantae; phylum Streptophyta; class Magnoliopsida; order Asparagales; family Amaryllidaceae; genus Allium; species Allium fistulosum. Next base: position 1,280,636,989 of record CM060903.1, on the reverse strand, counting down.
TTGACTCCTTATCTAGGATCATCTTCTGACTTTTGTCTAACTACACAGTTTTGTAGTTTTTGTTATTATACATTAGAGATAGAGACTCCTTGATGTATAATTATTCTTTTGTCTAGCACTTGTATCTATTCTTTTGTGATATTGTGGATCTTATTTGACCACTACTCTGATGTACACTTTTACGTGTTATATTCATATCTGTTTCCGCCTTTAAGATAGGAACATTTGTGACTGATTTATGATTATGTTTGTTTCTATATTTGTTTCCGAGGTCCACTTAGACACTGTGTGGTAGCTTTGAGTTTGTATCGGTATGTCGGATTTCCTCTTGAAACGAAATGCATGTTATACTATCTGACATATCAGTACTCACACAAAGCAATTACACGGATGGTCGCTCCTCAACAGCCTTATTCTTCGCGCTAGTTGACGGCATTACTCCGTAGTGTCCTTGGCTAGCGTGAGTATAGAGGTGGGGCGTCACACTGTTCCTCCTTCTCAAATGGCATACATTCCCTAACCCTAATTTCAATTTCAAACCAAATTTCAAAATTTAAACTCCTCAAACTATGTCATATAATATATTGTTGGAAAGCTCTCGACGAGCGTAATCTACAACTACAATTTGTTTTTCGATTTGATGCATCATTTGGCCAGAAATCATCGATTTATCCTCGGCCGTCTGTTGCTAGGGTTTTCGATTCGACGATGGATTTACATCGATATGGCGATCGGGTGGTGCTGCGGTGAAGAGGAGGCCAAGAGCTTTCGATCGGTGGTATTCATTCTTACAATATCCATCGAAGATCACCAGAAATCGCCTTCGAACGCCGCAGCAGCGCTGCTTCAGGCAAGGCGGCGGAAGCTTAGGCGTGGTGCAGGAAGGTGCGGCCAGTGATGTGCTGGCTGATGGAAGTGGTCGATCGAGATGATGGCGAGCATGGGCAACGCGGCGTTTGGTTGAAGTGGTCAACGACTGGAGTAAGTATTGCGCGTACGATCTGGGTTAGGGTTTTGGAAGGTAAACGTAAATTATGTTTTTGCCCTTTGATTTGTTTTAAAATAAATTTTAAATTTAAATGTTCTAACACCAACAACTATTTCATACGAGCTCAGATTTGGACGCGGTTACTTCCACTGGGATCGCATCGGAATTCTGAACGACATGGAAGTTGTTTGGTCGAATTTTAAGACCGTTAAATTTTGAGGCCTAAGTTGGATTTTAAATCGACTAGAAATCAAAGGTGAGTGTTTTAACCCACTCATGAATACTAAACCATCTTATGTTAGTTAAATTAAATTTATGATGTTATTAAAAATTTATTGAATGTTGTTTGATATTTTTAAATTGTCATTAAATTTAATTTGAATTCATATTGAATTAAATTTTCCATTTAAAGTAATATTGAATTTAAAATTGATAGTTAAATACCTGATAATGATAACCAGTTAATTGTTGTGATCTATTGGTTGATTTGAATGATGATTGCGATGGATGCCTAATTGTTGACATTTTGGATGATTTTGATGTTATCTTTATTTTATATGTTGTTATCACACTGCAAGTTCCCTTAGTTATTGTTAGGAAAACCACCATGGGTTGAAATGATACATAACTAAACGATCTTATAGATTAGGGAAAAATCATTATGGGTTGAAATGATAAACCCGAGCGATTTTATGGATTTGGAAAATTGTGATTCGGGGTACGGGTTGAAATGATATATACCCGAAAATTTAAATTATTGCAGTTTGAAATGATATATATCCGTATCACTTGACCATAGGGTAGAAAATTATATATGTAGATAGTTTAACGGATCCTTAGGAGATGAAATCCCGAACATCTCTTAAGTTATTGCATGCACATTATACACTGGATAGGAGATGTAAAATCCAGTAAACGTCTCTGAAGTCGTTACAATCATATTTATTTACTGTTGATTTATCTTACATAAGATCTTTTAGTTCTGACTCGAGTGTTTCGTCTTTTCATTGTGCTCGGGGTCAGCCTGAGCATTTCAGTGTTGAAGACCTTATTTCTGGAGGGCGAAGATGAAAATTTAGTACACTATTACTATTTATTATATTTATCCACTGCATCATGTTGTTCTGCTACATTATTTATTTATTTCCACTGTATGTTTGACTCTGATCTGTATGGTAAAAGTGTAATCAAATATTATTTGTAAAACAGCTTCATGAACTGTTTATTTGATTATTATATTTTGTCATTCCGCTGTGAGATTCTGTGTTTTGTGTTTCCTTTCTTTTCTCTTATTTTCTTATTTAACCCATTAACAATCCTCCCTTTTGAATGGTTTGAGTTGACATGTGTGGTTTATTGTTGATTTAAACCGTCTAAAAAGGTAGGTCATTACATTTGGTATTAGGGCTTTGGTTTAGCGATAACCTTAGCTTTATGGGGTCTGACTCATTAGAGATAGAGTAGTAATACCCTAGAATGAGTTTGTCTAGGTGTATAAATATGAGAGAGCGTACTTGTTAGTGTTATAAAAATGTTTTATATTATATTAATTTTTTCTGTTTAGTATTTATAAATTCTGGTCGGTACATATGACGCTATGGCATCGATAGGGATTTCGAAACACTTAATAGGGCAGACCGACACAATATTGTTTGAAATATAGGTAAATGAAATAATTTTACCTAGTATTGTATTTTGTATATAAAAGAAAATTTTTGTTAAATATATATAGTTGGATGTGATATGTTGTTTGTTAGGAAGGGAAATTTTATAAATATTGATTGTAAAATAGAATTTACAAATAATGTTAATATGAATTGGAAATTTGAAAACTTAAGTTCCAAGGTTTGAAATTTGTTTTCAAAAGATTTTGGAATATAATATTAGTATTATTTGGAAGTATTTTCGAACATAAATATTCTCAATGTGATTTGAAAGACATGTTTTAAAGGAATTTTAAAAGGAAATAATTTCTATACTCCCCTCTTCCATCGTTGGAAAATAATTTAGGTGATGACCACGGCATCATCGACGTTCATTTTCGAGTCTCAAGGTGGGGGAAGCCACTTAGTAGCTTTGCTACGCATTTGGTTCGATAAACAGATTTTGATTTAAAATTTCTAAGTACGATTTGATATATAAAAGATATGAATATATTATTTCAAAATGATCTGAAAGGAAACCCGGAATTTAGTTCTTAAAACTTTCTGATAATTAGTAGTTTTCAGTTATTGTATTAGAATCAAATCTTAACTATTTTAATAATTGGAAACTTCTAAAAATGAACAATAAGAAATTGGATGCTAAGTGATTAATGAAATATATAAGAAATTGGGAATTTGTAACTTGTAAATCAAAAGATACGTAAATTTAGAAGATGTAATTTTGAACATTTTGTTAACTAAAATGAATAAGATAAACTTGTGTGACATTCAATTACATTCTTAAAACACATATATAACTTACCAGAAATGTTTAAAATAGTTGTAAAATTAATAAGAATATGTAGTAGAATATTATACAAGTAAAACTTAAAGTAATGAAAGTGTTCAAATGAAATTATTTCTATAAATAAGGATTTTGATATACAAGAAATGTTATAAGCATAAGTTAATATTTTGAAATGCTAATAATTAGATTGAATAGTAAAAAGTGAATATTATCTAAGAAAATGTTTATAAACTTAAGAAATGACTGAAACGATTCATAAATAAGTTATTATTAATTGACACTATAAAAGAAAGGATATATGTGAATTAAAAGGTAAAAAAAACTTAAGTATGAATTTATTTCACCTATGAACATTAATATTAAATGGAAATCAAGATATAAGTAAATGAATGTGAATTAAACTGCAAGGAACTTATATAATATTTTAAGAATTAACTATTGATGTTCTAAATAATTGAATGGAAAATAACATATGTAAGTAAGTGAATGTAAATTAATGGAGAATGACATTGTATAAATGAATGAAAATAAATGAAAGAGTGAAAAGGAAACCGATTGAATAAACTTAAATAATATTAAGTTCTATGTTGTTTGGCTGATGGGAAGTTTGGGGAAGGATACTTCAGATTGTTTAAGATTGTACGAATAATCTATTAAGTAATTATCTAAGGCTATTGAGCGTAGGATACACTTGATAGTTTATTTATCACCTTGTACGATTAAAAGTTTCTGAACCCGAACAAATCATTAGTTTGGTTGCTATGGATGTATGGTTGATTTCTTCGTTGCATATGATGGATGTACTATTTTTCTTACATATGTTTTGTGTTGATTTGCTTTAGTTACTAATTGAAACAAATAAATATTTCTCTTGAATATAATTCTCACTCTTTTGGATTATATAAGTGGAACACAGGTTTATGGAAGTAATATCTACTGCTTTTGGTTTCATAAATAAAGTTCGTTTGCTTGACAAATAGGTATGTTTTCGGATTACGGTTTTGCAACGATATTTTAATTATTTTTCCCGTGGTTTGGGATATTTTATTATTGAAATATGATATATATTGTAATTATTGATATTATTATTTTTTCGGACCTAACCGCGCAAAGGAGACTCTGCCAATAATTTTCATGAATTTATGACTTAGAAAATTTTGCGAAAGTGAAAATATTTTTCAAACTTTTATTAAACTTGGATATGAAGATTTAATTGTTTATAAGTTGATACATTTTATTTAAAATACTTAATTATGTAAGTTTAAAGTGTTTATAAATTTATTATTCTGAATAAGAATATATTAGTTTCTTAATTCCTTTTTTTCCCTTTTCGAGAATGAAAAGTATTGAGTGGGGGAGAGCGTAACGACCCGTAAATTTTGATAATTAAAAATATTAAATTAAATAAGATTTTGGAATTTAATATTGGAAGAAATTAAAAATTTGTGAATTATTAATGAGAAAAATAACTAGAATGTAATTTAATAATGTTGATTTAATTGAATTGATAACGATTTTAATGTAATTTCAATCAATTGAAATAATTTTAAAGTTAATTTGGTTATAATTGTAAATAAGGAATAAATTAAATGTTGGATTTAATATTGAAATTATATGTTATAAATTAGAATAGGTTTATTAAGTAATATGAAATCAACTAATTAGTATGTGAATTTATTAGCTTTGTTTGTAAACAATAAACATAGAAATTAGTTTGAATTATTAATGTGTAATAATTGTTTAATTATCATTTCATTATTTAATCCATTGAAATTAATTTGGAAATTAATGTGAATTAATATAATTAAATATTGCAGTTAATATGAGTTAAGATGAGATTGTAGAATATGAATGTAATAAAACGTAAACTAATGTTAATTATATTAATATAATATTTTATGATTTAATAATAAAAGTGAGAATCAAAATATAAGAATTTGACTGAAATTAAAATATAATTAACTGGAGTTTTATTTCAATTGCAATTAAACTTTGAAATTAATGTAATATTTAAATAGTGGATTTAACATGGAAAATTTATTTTAATAGGTTATTAATTTCTATGCAATCAAGAATGATAAAAATTGTTAACTTTAAGATTGAATTTGAAAAGTGATTAAATCGATTTAATAATAATTTATTTGATTAACGCGAGAATTAGCTATTTTGGCCACTGTCTCGGATTTCGACGAAACCTGTTTCATCGGATCCAAATTAGTGAATAATTGTAGGATTTCAAGTTTTGTAGCGATCATACTTGCCTTTTGATCGTGCAAGCTCGAACCGCGTAGAAATCGAATGGAATTTAAATTTATATAATCTGATTCTGAAAGCTAACTTCTGGATACAATGGAATTAGAGTTTGAAACTTGTTCCATCGAGTTTAGAAATATCAAAAACTTACTTTCGATATATAGAATGTCATGGTTTCGTTCAAGGTTGGAAATGAGCTTTTCGGGCCTGTGCGACCATTTGGGCCCAATTGATCATATGCTGTGAATATATGTTTATCCTAGCCTATTCTATTATCTCTAATATATAAACTATTTCTAATATATAAACTATTTTTAATATATAACTTATTTTAATATATAGAGTATTTCTAATATATAAACTATTTTAATATATCACCTATTTTAATGTATAAACTATTTCTAATATATAAACTATTTCTAATATATAAACTATTTCTAATATATAAACTATTTTAATATATAAACTATTTTAATCTATAACCTATTTTTAAAATATAAACTATTTTTAATGTATAACTATTCCAATATATAAACTACTTTCAATATTCAAATTGTTTAAAGTTGGAACGGTTATGATTTAGATTTAATTGATTTAAATGCGAATATTTGATATGATGGTTTAACCTATTTTGTGGTTAAGATTTTGGAAATGAATATGATTTAAAGTGAATAATGATTTCGAAAGTGAATATGACTTCGAAAGTGATATGATTTTGAAGTGAATATGATATTTTGAAATCAACTATGAATCGGTTTTGGAAATGTAAAAGAACCAACCGGTGTGAAATAAGCGTTTGGTAGTTAAAGAGAACGGGATCAGATATTATCATACTCTCTGCCAATACCAAAAACAACTTTAACAACTGCGCACGTGGTGGAGAATCCAGAACGAAGTAGGATGGTTTGGCGAACGCTACTGTATGAGGTATGAACGCAGCCCTGACCCCCCTCGGTCAGCTTGATATGACTAAAACAGGAGCCACGCCAGGCCAAGTGGGGTTGCTCCCCGATCGAGCATGCTTCTTCGAAACCATAACTGTTACTTTGTGATTTGATTTGGTAGCCACCCTTGATTTGATTATGGGAGTATGTCTCGAGGTGGGCGGTAGTAGCTTCTATGCGTTACCATCAGTCCGGATCCGCAAAACGGTAGTATTCTACCATAGGCATTGCCTCGCATGCCTTATCATATGTCTTATTGAGCCCATTACGAGTTTGGTTTGTGTCGTACACTATGGAGTGCCCTCTGATAGCCCTCCAGTTTATGGAGGAATTACGGTACTGTATGGAGTACGGCATTTATAAAAATGTGTTAAGGGGAATATGAGTAACGCCTTAATTCTATTTTAATACTTTACTTTACTGTAGACATATTATAATAGCGTATTGTATTATATATGTAGATAGTTTAACGGATCCTTAGGAGATGGAATCCCGAACATCTCTTAAGTTATTGCACGCACATTATACACTGGATAGGAGATGTAAAATCCCATAAACATCTCTAAAGCCGTTACACTTATATTTATTTACTATTGATTTATCTTACATAAGATCTTTTAGTTCTGACTCGGGTGTTTCGTCTTTTCATTACGCTTGGGTCAGTCTGACATTTCAGTGTTGATGACCTTATTTCTGGAGGACGAAGACGAAGATTTAGTATATTATTACTATTTATTATATTTATTCCACTTCATCATGTTGTTCCGCTGCATTATTTATTTATTCCTGTTGTATGTATGACTCTAATCTGTATTGTAAAAGTGTTATTAAATGTTATTTGTAAAATAGATTCATGAACTATTTATTTGATTATTATATTTTGTCATTCCACTGTGAGATTATGTGTTTTGTTTTTCCTTTCTTTTCTCTTATTTTCTTATTTACCCCATTAACCATCCTCCCTTTTGAATGGTTTGAGTTAACATGTATGGTTTATTGTCGATTTAAACTATCCAAAAAGGTGGGTCGTTACAACAGTCAATGAGTCCCAGTATTCGAAATGCCTCGGCATGAATTGAGTATAATGAAATAAATGGGTTGGACTATCTCTAAATAAAACTCGATGAGTCCACATAATATACATGCATAGGACAAGATGATATAGTAACACTATAGTGTATGCAAAAGGCCTCATGAAATAGGTATATCATAAATAATTCAGCATGTCATAAAGTCATCTCATGCCCAACATCAGCAATCATTTCGAATATGGTGAATATATATCGAATAAAATTGATGTAATCAACAAGGACATCATATATCGCATGACAGTGAGTTATCCCCAAAAGCATAAGACTGCACGACATCGAGTTGAAGTACAAAACATAAGGCTACAGGACAGTAAGTTGACGTGAAACAACAAGCACAAATCAAGTCAGGGTAAAGTAACTGATCCTATAGATATATTTACTATAAGGGAATTATTAGTGCGAGTTGCTCTATTCCAAGGGGATACTGACAAGTCATGCTCCAGGAGTTTAAGAAGGAGCGACACTAACAAACTCCTACAACCATAATATACCCGATCCATATAACATGAGCTGGGCTGTGGTGCTGACTCCTGGCTTTTGTGGTAGTGGGTTAATCTCTACTATTAATAAAGAGAATTAAATGAATAGATTTTGTGACGCCCCACCTCTATACCCACGCTAGCCAAGAACACTACGGTGTAATGCTATCAACTAGCATGGAGAATAAGGCTGTTGAGGAGCGACCATCCATGTAACTTCTTTGTGCGAGCACCGATATGTCAGATAGTATACCATGTACATCATTTAAGGAGGAAATACGACATACCGATACAAACTCAAAGCTATCACACAGTGGATATATATAATCTTCGGAAACAAACATAACACAAATCAGTCACAGACATCCATATCACAAAGGCGGAAAAAGATATGAATAAATATATATCACATGAAAGTGTACATCAGAGTAGTGATCTAAAAGATCCACGATAATACAAAAGAATAGCTACAAGCTACACAAAAGAATAAGTATACATCACGGAGTCTATGTCTCAAACGTATACAACAAAAACTACTAAACTAAGTAGTTAGCCAAAAGTCAGAGTAATCCAGAGGAGAGGTCAAGCAGAAGCACCTGTAACATCTCGGTCTAACCCGAGTATTATTTATAAGAAAAAAAATAAACGGATCAGTCTAGCTATAAATATCAGATGATATGGTACAAAATAAAAGACATGGCATGAACATGTAATAACCATAATAGCATACTACTATAAGTATGTAATTGAAAATCAACAAGAGATTAATCAATATCACAAGAATCTTCTCAAAGATAAAGTAGGGTATCATACCCTAAACTTGTATGCATAACAAGTCAATGACACATGAATTCACCAATGCACAAAAATTGATAAAACTTATCAATAGAAATCACAGAAATTAGTGAAGCACAAAATTCCAGAAATCATCACAAGAAATCCAGAAATCACAAGAAAGGGGGAGGCCTATCACAAGAACGGGAGCATGAAAACTCACCAACACGTGTAACACAAGAACGAGAAGCTATCTCATGGAAGCTATCCATTAAATTTTGACACACGAACGGCCCGAAGACCATGGGGCGCTACCCCACATATGTGATGGTGAAACATCACACGAACGGGGTTTAGTCTCCCTCGTAGACAAAGAGACATCGCACAATTGCTAGTCTAAATCACAAAAATGATCATCATGATCATCAAGAAGTGTCAATCACACCAAGCTAGTAAATATATGAGTTTAGCTTCATGTCCCATAACCACTAGCTTAACTTAAATATTTATGAACAAACTGTAGATCTGCACTAGGAAATTGTCACAAAAGGTTCAGTCGAACAAGTCCAAGAATTAACCGACGAAGTAAACGCAAGCGTTTCATACCACCTGTTTTGCTAAGCCGTTTAATTAGATTTCTCATCCGAGTGAAGTAAAGGCTTGTATATACTAATAGATTGGAAAATGGTTTAGGAAAAAGAGCTTTGTAATAAAATAGAGTTGAAATCGTTTTGATGAAGTTTTGATATTTACTACTAGTATTGAAACCTTTATATTTTTGAAGTGACAAATCATAAAAACGATTGTAGAAACAATCAATCATCAAAATTCACATACGAAGACGTGAATCTAATCCAAAGAAATCGATACTAAATCCATCAAAATGGATATTCATATAAAATCCATAGAAAGAAGTCATCAAAGTCGGTAAAAGTGATAACGTCTGATCGGATCGACAAAACTCGATTAACATTGGAAGTTTTACTCAAAATAAGGCAGATAGGCAAAACTGGGAATCTCCAAATGTCTGAGGGGTTGGTTCAGACGTCTGGATTTAGTCTCTGGAAATATTCCAGAAAACTATCCAGACGTTTGAAACCTAAAATCAGACGTCTGAAAGCATTCAGACGTCTGGGGAAAAGTCCAGACGTCTGGATTTGGTTTCTGGAAATATCCCAGAAAACCAACCAGATGTCTGAAAACATAAATCAGACGTCTGGAACAATAGTTCAGACGTCTGAAATTAGTCACTGCCCTTTTTATTTTTCTGCCGTATGTTATTTTTCACCAGGAGGCAAAACCAGATGTCTGGCATTGACCTCCAGACGTCTGAACACCTAATCTGGGAAGAAATTTACCTAGGCCAAGATGGCCAAAACGTTCTCGGAAGCGATCGAGCAAGCAATGACAACTAAGGGTTTACGTCTAGCGACAACCCGGTCTTAAAGGCGCTTCGATACACCCCAAACAACATATCCAAACATCCATTGAAGGATTTTCACAAGAATTGGACTTCAAAAACCAAGAAATTAGGATATTCATCAATTCAATCACAAACAAAAGGAGATGTACATAAATAAGTGTTAGGAATTCATACCCAATCACAAAGATAGATATAGAAAAAGATGTGAGATAAAAATCTCACCTTTAAACCCAAAACAAATGAAGAAGAAGCTATAGAGCAAATGGCAAGAGCAATCGCACTTCAATTCCAACTCAACAACCTTGAATCAAGGCTAAAAAGAGAAACACTTCCTAAGTTAGGTTTAGGAATTTCTGAAATTGATAAGAGAATGAGTTGGAGAAGAAGAAGAGGAGGCTTACCAAAGCTTCTACTATTAGTTTGGAGCTAGAACTTGATTTGCAAAAGAAAACTAGGGTTTGGAGTTTTAATTTCCCATTCCTCTCTCCATTGTTCTAAAAGCTTGAGTATTAGGAAATAGAAATGAAGTAATGAAGAGAAGATGGGGTCAGACTTGGGTTAAATGAGCTGAATCACAAACCAAAGCCCTAAGTGGAAAAGTAGTAAAATTTTACTATCTCCAAACATATCAAAGTTTATATTTAAAAAGATCGCAAACGTCATTTTGAACTCAATGGAAGTGGTCTCGAGTCCTAATTTGACCGTATGCAAAAAGTAGCTTTTCGGACTAAAATCCGATTAACGATTAAAATATTTAAATAAGATATTCAAATACATAGTCGTCAAATATGCGGGTTGTTACAGACTTCCCTCCTTAAAGAAATGGCGTCCTCGCAATGTATAAGGTGGAAATAAAAAGTAACAACCATAAAAGCATATTAACACAAAAGAAATTTGAAATAAGAAGTTCACCTTAAAGAGCATGGGAAAGTAAGTCCAGATGTGTACGCTCGAGGAATTCTCTAGATTCCCAAGAGCAATCCTTAGGATTTGAGGACCATTGAACCTTCACAAGCGGGACATCTTTATTTCGAAGTCGTTTAACCTCTGAAGCAATAATTCGAATAGGATGCTGCTCATAAGTTAAATTCGGCGAAACTTCAATCTCTTCCACAACACCGGGCTCAAGAATAGATTCGGAATCCTGAAGACATTTCCGTAATTGACATGGCAGAAAACTGAGCCGGTAATGAAAGGCGATAAGCTATGGAACCAATACGTTCGGTGATAGGAAATGACCCAATATATCGAGGCGCTAACTTTCCCGATCGACTGAAACGTACAACTCCCTTCATAGGGGAAACACGAATAAACACAAGATCTCCCACAGAAAATTCTAACTTCCTTATTCGATTATCGGCATAGGATTTTTGTCTACTCTGAGCTTCCTTCATCCTATGACGAATAAGTTCAATCTTTTCTGTGGAATCACGAATAAGATCTGGACCTAAAACCAGCTTCTCACCGGCCTCAAGCCAACAAGAAGGAGATCGGCATGGCCTTCCATAGAGTGCCTCGAAAGGTGCCATACCAATACTAGCTTGGAAGCTGTTATTATAGGAAAATTCGACAAGTGAAATATGGTCTTCCCAACTTTCACCAAAGTCAAGAACACAAGCACGAAGAAGATCTTCAAGAGTTTGATTCACACGCTCAGTTTGTCCATCGGACTGGGGGTGATAAGCGGTGCTAAAATTAAGCTTCGTTCCCAAAGCTTTTTGGAGACTCTTCCAGAATCCACTAGTAAACAATGGATCACGATCACTAACAATGGAAGTAGGGACTCCATGCAATTTAACAATTTCTTTGATAAAGAGTTTGGCCAGAAGAGGAACGGTTCGGTTCGACCGAACGGGAATAAAATGGGCGGATTTAGTAAGTCTATCAACAATCACCCATAAGCTATCATGACCCGAACGAGAACGGGGAAGGCCATCAATAAAATCCATGGAAATTTGATCCCACTTCCAAATTGGAATTTCCAATGGTTGCAATAACCCACCGGGCCTTTGATGATCGGCCTTGACAAGTTGGCAAGTCATGCAACACTTAACAAAGTTAGCAATATCAAATTTCATTCCCTTCCAGTAATAAAGTCGCTTCATATCCGCGTACATTTTACTACTACCGGGATGAATGGAATATTTGGAACGATGAGAATCTTCTAGAATATATTTACGAAGATCACTAATATTGGGTACGATAAGTCTACCAAATTTTCGAATGCCGCCACGAGAATCAATATCAAAGTCTTTCAAACCTTCAATATCCACTTTATCCTTAATATTTTGGCCAAGGAGAGCCAATTCGGGATCTAGCCTTTGAGCTTCAAGAATGCGGTCTAAAAGAGAAGGATGAGCCTCAAGGCTACATAAAACAAGAGATGAACATAAATCGGAAACACGATCTCGAATTTCACAAATGGATAAAACCTCGAGATCATTCCACTCGGATATCATCATGGAAACAACCGCTTGTTGTTTGCGACTAAGTGCATCGGCGACACGATTCCCCTTTCAGGGAGTATAAAGAATATCAAGATCATAAGAGGCAAGGAATTCAAGCCAACGTTGTTGATGCAAATTAAGTTCCTTTTGAGAGAACAAATATTTCAAAGACTTATGATCGGTATAAAGTATAAATTTCTCTCCCAAAAGATAATGTCGCCAAATTCGAAGGGCGAAAACGATAGCCACAAGTTCTAGATCATGTGTGGCATATCTAGTCTCAGCAGGCTTCAATTGCCTAGAAGCATAAGCAATAACACGTTCTTTTTGCATAAGAACGACACCCAAACCAACGCGACTAGCATCGTTATAAACAACAAAATCTTGATTCCCTTCGGGAATAATAAGAATAGGAGCATCAGAAAGAAGTTCTTTTAATTTTTGAAAAGAAGTTTCACATTTGTCCGACCAAATGTATTTAACACATTTCTTTGTTAAGCCAGTAAGAGGCACGGCAATCTTAGAAAAGTCTTTTATGAAACGGCGGTAATAACCTGCCAATCCGAGAAAGCTACGGATTTCAGTCACGCTTTCCGGTCTCTTCCAATTTTGAATCGCTTCAATCTTTGAAGGATCACTGATATTCCGGATTCGGAAATAATATGACCGAGAAACTTCACACTAGACTGCCAAAAATGGCATTTAGAAAATTTTGCTTTTAATTGATTGCTCCTAAGAGTTTCCAATACAATCCGAAGATGCTTTTCATGTTCCTCCTCGATTTTAGAATACACAAGGATATCATCAATAAAGATGAGAACAAACCGATCGAGGAAATCTTTGAAAACTCGATTCATAAGGTCAACGAAATAAGCCGGAGCATTCGTTAACCCAAATGGCATAACCAGCCATTCATAAGATCCATAGCGTGTATGGAACGAAGTCAAAGAAATACTATCCTCTGCAATACGAAGCTGATGAAAACCGGTAGCCAAGTCCAATTATGAAAAGACTCTAGCACCACTAAGCTAATCAAATAGATCATCAATCCGAGGTAAAGGATATTTATTCTTAATAGTAAGATCATTAAGCTTGCGGTAGTCGACACAAAGCCTAAGTGTACCATCGGACTTATTTACGAAAATAGCTGAAGCTCCCCAAGGCGAGGAACTAGAGCGAATAAGTTGCTTCGTCTCCAATTCGGATAATTGTTTGCGCATCTCTTCATTCTCCTTATTTGACATGCGATAAGGAGGACGGGTAATAGGTTGAGCTCCAGGTATAAGATTAATTTTGAACTCAATTGCTCGCTTAGGTGGTAATCCTAAGACGAGCTCGAATATGTCAGAAAATTCACGAACGATGCGAATAAGAGAAATGACATCCTCCTCATCATCATTGTCATCATCACGAGGATTTAAAGAATATAACGATGCAACCAAAGCGGAATCCGAATCTTTAAGAATAATAGAAATCTGATTAACAGATTGCGGATGTCGGAGATAAATAGTCCGTTCAGGACATAGGATATGAGCTTCATAACGATTAAGCCAATCCATACCCAAAATCATTCCAAAGCCTAAGTAACGCATGACATGCAAATCGGCTAGGAAAGAAAAGTCACATAAAATAATCTCCACATCTCTGCATAGCAAACTAAGAGTTGCGGATCCTCCAACGGGATTCGCAATTCTTAAAGAAGTCATTAAAGCAACAACACCTAAAGAAAAAGTATCGACAAGTTCCTTTGATATAAAAGAATGGGATGCACCCGTATCAAAGAGAACTCTAATAGGTTGATCATGAAATATAATGATGCCATCAAGAATAGAATGAGACATACCTTGATCGCGAGATGTGTTGCCAGGGGCTTGAGCAACGTTTAACTTTCCCTCCTTGCCTTGAAGCTTAGGGCATAGGTGCATAAAATGATCTGGGCTTTTACAATAGCGACAAGAGCGGAGCTTTGAACACTTGTTCAAAAAATGGCCCTTAGCACCATAGTTGAAGCATTTCCCATCACTAGGGGAAAGTGTCTTTGTATTAGGAGTTGCTTGTTTACCCTTTTTGTTGGGATAAGGACCTTTGAACTTGTTAGGCCTTTTCTTTTTGTTGAAGTTTGGCTTAGCAGCCACCACTTCAACATCACTGTCCTTATCAGCCTCTTCAAGACGAAGAGCGATATCAATGAGTTGATCGAAAGAAACTTCCAATTTTAGAAGTAATGGCTTCTTGAGATTCTTGTTTAAGCCATAGACGAACCTCTGGTTCTTCTTCAATGGGGTGTTGATGTATTCAACCCCATATTTGGACAGTGACTCGAAGGATGCGACATAGTCTGTCACAAAGGATTCACCTTGAACAAGGTCTATGAAACGTCGAGCCAATGTCACTTTCTCTGCTTCTGGTACGAATTTTAATTCGAAGCATTCCCGGTATTGCTCCCAGGTGAGATCCGCTTCATTAATTTCAGAAATAAGAAGTTCGTACCAGTCCAATGCTCTTTCTTGGAGCATACTGGAGGCCACCTGAACACGGTGAAGATCGATAAGATTCTTGCGAGAAAAGATTCGATCGCATGATCTTAACCAAGCCTGAACTTCAATAATTGTTTCGGAACCTTTGAATGGTTTCCCACCCAAGTTGGTATAATCGTTGCACAAGCATGCAAATCCAGACTTAGGATGAGTAGGTTCCTGATTAGGACCAGCTGCCTGAGCATTCTTTACTAAATCAAGAAGCTGTTGAGTAGTCATAAAAACTCCATCCTGGGGAGTAACAGTAGATGGTCCGGCTTTGGGATGGCCTGGTCTAGACATTCTCTCCTTTAAGAAAGAGGGAAGAAGAAAAGTTATTCTCCAAATAAATATCAAGCAAATCTTGATAGATAAAACAAGGATACATAAAAGGAAATAGGATGAATCGGTACGAAGACTCGAATTAAATCCTAAGGCACGACTCCTAAGTTGGACTTAGGACGATGATCCTTGTTAAGTTATTCTACATTGTTCCGAAGTTTGGCTCTGATACCAAGCTGTGACGCCCCACCTCTATACCCACGCTAGCCAAGAACACTACGGTGTAATGCTGTCAACTACCACGTAGAATAAGGCTGTTGAGGAGCGACCATCCATGTAACTTCTTTGTGCGAGCACCGATATGTCAGATAGTATAGCATGTACATCATTTAAGGAGGAAATCCGACATACCGATACAAACTCAAAGCTATCACACAGTGGCTATATATAATCTTCGGAAACAAACATAGAAATAAACATAACACAAATCAGTCACAGACATCCATATCACAAAGGCAGAAAAAGATATGAATAAATATATATCACATGAAAGTGTACATCAGAGTAGTGGTCTAAAAGATCCACGATAATACAAAAGAATAGCTACAAGCTACACAAAAGAATAAGTATACATCACGAAGTCTATGTCTCAAACGTATACAACAAAAACTACTAAACTAAGTAGTTAGCCAAAAGTCAGAGTAATCCAGAGGAGAGGTCAAGCAGAAGCACCTGTAACATCTCGGTCTGACCCGAGTATTATTTATAAGAAAAAAATAAACGGATCAGTCTAGCTATAAATATCAGATGATATGGTACAAAATAAAAGACATGGCATGAACATGTAATAACCATAATAGCATACTACTATAAGTATGTAATTGAAAATCAACAAGAGATTAATCAATATCACAAGAATCTTCTCAAAGATAAAGTAGGGTATCATACCCTAAACTTGTATGCATAACAAGTCAATGACACACGAATTCACCAATGCACAAAAATTGATAAAACTTATCAATAGAAATCACAGAAATTGGTGAAGCACAAAATTCCAGAAATCATCACAAGAAATCCAGAAATCACAAGAAAGGGGGAGGCCTATCACAAGAACGGGAGCATGAAAACTCACCAACACGTGTAACACAAGAACGAGAAGCTATCTCATGGAAGCTATCCATTAAATTTTGACACACGAACGGCCCGAAGACCATGGGGCGCTACCCCACATATGTGATGGTGAAACATCACACAAACGGGGTTTAGTCTCCCTCGTAGACAAAGAGACATCGCACAATTGCTAGTCTAAATCACAAAAATGATCATCATGATCATCAAGAAGTGTCAATCACACCAAGCTAGTAAATATATGAGTTTAGCTTCATGTCCCATAACCACTAGCTTAACTTAAATATTTACGAACAAACTATAGATCTGCACTAGGAAATTGTCACAAAAGGTTCAGTCGAACAAGTCCAAGAATTAACCGACGAAGTAAACGCAAGCATTTCATACCACCTGTTTTGCTAAGCCGTTTAATTAGATTTCTCATCCGAGTGAAGTAAAGGCTTGTATATACTAATAGATTGGAAAACGGTTTAGGAAAAAGAGCT
Source organism: Allium fistulosum (assembly GCA_030737815.1). Lineage (NCBI taxonomy): Eukaryota > Viridiplantae > Streptophyta > Magnoliopsida > Asparagales > Amaryllidaceae > Allium > Allium fistulosum. Next base: position 1,280,619,728 of record CM060903.1, on the reverse strand, counting down.
TTGTAATAAAATAGAGTTGAAATCGTTTTGATGAAGTTTTGATATTTACTACTAGTATTGAAACCTTTATATTTTTGAAGTGACAAATCACAAAAACGATTGTAGAAACAATCAATCATCAAAATTCACATACGAAGACGTGAATCTAATCCAAAGAAATCAATACTAAATCCATCAAAATGGATATTCATATAAAATCCATAGAAAGTAGTCATCAAAGTCGGTAAAAGTGATAACGTCTGATCGGATCGACAAAACTCGATTAACATTGGAAGTTTTACTCAAAATAAGGCAGATAGGCAAAATTGGGAATCTCCAGACGTCTGAGGGGTTGGTCCAGACGTCTGGATTTAGTCTCTGGAAATATTCCAAAAAACTATCCAGACATCTGAAACCTAAAATCAGACGTCTGAAAGCATTCAGACGTCTGGGGAAAAGTCCAGACGTCTGGATTTGGTTTCTGGAAATATCCTAGAAAACCAACCAGATGTCTGAAAACATAAATCAGACGTCTGACATCTTTTCAGACGTCTGACATCTTTTCAGACGTCTGACATCTTTTCAGACGTCTGACATCTTTTCAGACGTCTGGAACAATAGTTCAGACGTCTGAAATTAGTCACTGCCCTTTTTATTTTTCTGTCGTATGTTATTTTTCACCAGGAGGCAAAACCAGACGTCTGGCATTGACCTCCAAACGTCTGAACACCTAATCTGGGCAGAAATTTACCTAGGCCAAGATGGCCAAAACGTTCTCGGAAGCGATCGAGCAAGCAATGCCAACTAAGGGTTTACGTCTAGCGACAATCCGGTCTTAAAGGCGCTTCGATACACCCCAAACAACATATCCAAACATCCATTGAAGGATTTTCACAAGAATTGGACTTCAAAAACCAAGAAATTAGGATATTCATCAATTCAATCACAAACAAAAGGAGATGTACATAAATAAGTGTTAGGAATTCATACCCAATCACAAAGATAGATATAGACAAAGATGTGAGATAAAAATCTCACCTTTAAACCCAAAACAAATGAAGAAGAAGCTATAGAGCAAATGGCAAGAGAAATCGCGCTTCAATTCCAACTCAACAACCTTGAATCAAGGCTAAAAAGAGAAACACTTCCTAAGTTAGGTTTAGGAATTTCTGAAATTGATAAGAGAATGAGTTGGAGAAGAAGAAGAGGAGGCTTACCAAAGCTTCTACTATTAGTTTGGAGCTAGAACTTGATTTGCAAAAGAAAACTACGGTTTGGAGTTTAAATTTCCCATTCCTCTCTCCATTGTTGTAAAAGCTTGAGTATTAGGAAATAGAAATGAAGTAACGAAGAGAAGATGGGGTCAAACTTGGGTTAAATGAGCTGAAACACAAACCAAAGCCCTAAGTGGAAAAGTAGTAAAATTTACTATCTCCAAACATATCAAAGTTTATACTTAAAAAGATCGCAAACGTCATTTAGAACTCAATGGAAGTGGTCTCGATTCTTAATTTGACCGTATGCAAAAAGTAGCTTTTTGGACTAAAATCCGATTAACGATTAAAATGTTTAAATAAGATATTCAAATACATAGTCGTCAAATATGCGGGTTGTTACAGATTTCCACATTATCGTTTTGAATTTCCGAAAATACCCTACATCCATCAACGGAATTTCATTGCAACATCCACCACCCACTGACAACCACCTATCAACGGAATTTCACTACAAAATGAAAGTGCAATGGCCACTAAAGCTTCTGCACTTATAGCATGCATCCGTCCATAATCTTTTTATTAAATAAAAAATAAATATATATAACTATTAGATGTACATACATGCGATTTACACTAGTAACTAATAAAGATACCATGACTCGGGATGCGACCACCGCAGTCAGCTGTTAGATGATTACTAGACTATATGGTTAGCGAAAATGTGCACTAACGAATATGGAAAACTATAGAAATAACACGCTTCCCTAAGATACTATTTCATCAAAAAGTGTTACTTACTCTTCAAATAGTACTCACTAAAGTAACACTACGTGTCCCATACCACTTGGGATTTCTAGAGTATTTACTATAGGTTAGTAAATTTCACTCACTCAAGTATTCTACACAACTAGCTGTATATTTAAACGACGAAGTGATACTGAATGTCCCATACCGGTACTACTAAATTATTTAATTGTATTTCTCATTTCATGTAAAGAATAATTAGCACGAAGGCTAATTTAATAAAAATCATTATAATTATTTTTAAGATATAAACTTGTCTCTAAAAGTTGCTAAATCAAATTTTGAAGCTAATATAATAAATCGCTTTAAAAAGGACTTGATTACATATAATTGTATATCTATAAGGTTTTAAATATTGTACTTTAAACCTATACTTTTAATCCATAAAACCATTTATCACTCAACTCTATATATATATAGTTGTATAAAATTCCACAAAAGTGCTTTCAAACCATTTTCAATGAAATTAGATAACACTAGTTTTATAGTTCTAGATCGAGTTTACTAAGTAAGACTTTTAAAATTATTTTTAAATATGAAATAACCAAAAGAAAGATGAAATCCAAATTTGGAAAATTCAAAAACCAAAGAAAGACTGAAGAAATTAAAGAAAATATAATCAAAAAAGGGGTTCAATCTTGGAGCTAACTGCTTCAGAAATTTACACACCGGTCCACTGGTGATTACCACCAATGCACTAGTGTTGATGCTTTCCTGGAGCCTTTCTGCTCCAGGAGATCAACTTTGGTAGCGATTTACAACCATTGGCACCCAAATTTCGTACTAGAGGTCTAAAACAACATATAGAGCCATACAATCATCCATGGCAGTCATGTAACACACCCAAAAATCCAAGAATGAGATACAAACTTGCAATTTGAAACCAGATTATACTTTTTAGCAAACATCACTTAATAATGCACACCATTCAAACTCAAAATTACATATAAAATAACAAGCATGTGTTCAATAGAACCATGCAACTAATTCAAAGATAGCGGTGAAGAATTCTTACTCAAAAGTATGATAAACGGGATAAAATATAACATGCAATAATATTTCAATCCAATTCATTTTGAGGAATTCTTACTCAAAAATATGATGAACGAGATAAATGTTCATCGCAATTCGTGATCAAAGAAAAGCATGCAATAAGAAATTTATCATTTAAAGATAGGTATGTGAGTTAAATAACTCACCTTCATTCGTTTGCCCAACCCTATTGCCCTTTCTATGATCGCTTTAGCCAATGCCATTTCTCAATTTGTCACCCATAGAAGCATGCATGCCCACACCTAGCCAGCCATCAACACGGCAAATGCATTCACACTTCATTGCTCTCCTGTCCCTATACACGCACTTTCCTACTGCCATTGTTAGCCACGAACACCCTCATTGCCATCGACATCGCGCGAAGCCATGCTCCTCCCTCATACTCTTTGACGTCGTGGCTACCGTTGGGCTAGATGCTGCAATGCGCATCACTCTTCCCCATCATCGTCGACCTGGCCACGAGCTTCAGCGCTTTGGATTTCCACGATATTTTTTTTCGTCGAATGATTTTTGAATTGGTGATTTGGGTTAGGGCATGCTAAAAGGGAAATGTGTTCAGGAATAAAGAAAATAGGCTAAGGAATAAGAATTAGACAAAGGGGGTGAGATTTGCTTAAATGGGCTGGGCTTTATTTTTCCATTTCTATTTTTTTCTTTAAGTAATTTCATATTGATTAGTAAATCCATTCCATTTCAATTTAAGTTGATTTACACTACATTCTACAAGATATATTTTGATAACTACAAAATCCCTTTTAAACCAATAATCGTTTCACTCTATTTAATTATTCATTGCATAAATATAAAATGAATTTATTCATCTTCGTCGGTTATTGATTTTATTAAATACCAAATAAAACTTCTTTTCATTTATTTCAAGTAGATGAAATTATTTACACTTTAAAATATTATATTTAACGCTTATACTTTATCCGGTTTAAATATTTTCTAAAAAGAATTTATTGATTAATCCAAATTATAAAACAAAATCTACTATTAAATAGACTTAAATTAACTAAAAAGTGAATTTCAGAATAATAGCTATCGAAAACTGAATATGAACATATTTATTTTAAATAAATTTGTATTATATTACAACTTCGAAAACATATTATTTGATAAAATATGAATATTATTTTATAAAGTGATTGAAAGTATTGTGATAGTTTATTTTAATATTAATTTGTTGCCCGATTTCGATGAATCTTCTTTTATTTGAAGATAATATTTCAATATGGAACAACTACCGTGTTCGTCGATTTCGAAAAAATTGAAATATATTAGTGTTAAAGTTAGTTTAAATTTAAATCAAAAATCTGGCTGGGATAATTATTTCCAGAATTACAAAGCTAAAGCATTTTGGCCATAACTTGTGAACGGTTTATTCGATTCTGACAATCTTTCCCTTTCTAGAAAGCAAATGACATAAGCAACAACTTTTATGTTAAGAGTTTTGTGAAAATTTGTCATTTCCTATGCTAAAAATACCATTTCCTAATGTGGGCTTGCATTTTTATTTAAATCCTAATTGTATAACTTTAGAAAAAATGCCATAACTTACGTCTTACTCTACATATTGATGGTCCGAAAGTTGATTTTCAAAGCTTATACCTTGTGTAACACTTTTGGTTTTAAAACCCATGTCTAATTTTTTAATTTTAGTCGTTAAAACTTTGTCAATAGTGGCCGAATTAGAAATGCATTATGCACATATGTGTTAAAGTCATGCATGCTTATTATATCTTCTACATGTGACTAATGTTTGAAGTTGAGTTAAGTATAGGTGCTCTAGAAGACCTATTGCGACTATATGGTGGCTTTACCTTATTTTTACTAGCAAAATAGTAATGTAACTTACTTTAAAATGCTAAAATAAAGGTACGTATTTACGCTCTATCGAAAATATGAATTATTATGTTATTTTCCCAGGTTTCAGGATGCCCTATTGATTAGGATGTATATTTATTATGATTTTGTTGTGATTTTTCAGAATTCTCTCCATATAAAGGAGATTCTGCAAAAAAAATATTCAGAAAATTCAACACAAATTTTACTAAATTATTTGTATACAAAAAATAAAAAGTCAATAAATGAGTCTATTTAAATTTATAACATATGATAAGATTTGCCTTATTATTAACCACTTAGAGGTTTGAGTGAGTTTCGGCTTGATTATAGATTATAGAATATGAAGAAAGTTAATGATGGAGTTGTGTATGATGCCTGCCTACACGAAATTGCGAGGATACACTTTTCATAAGGAGGAAGGTCTATAACAACCTTGTTTTCAAAGTCGTAATTTTAATTAAAATAAAAATGCTCATATTAGATTTTTGATAACTATTATTTTGAAATTGACTTCTTACTTAATTGAAGTCTATTTAGTAATAGATTTTGTTTAACAAATCGAATTAATTAATAAATTCTTTTCAAAAAATATATTAAACTAGATAAAGTATTACTGTTAAATATAAAATATATTAAAATATAAATAATTTTTTATAATTGAAATAGATGAAAAGAAGTTTTATGTGATATTTAATAAATTTTATAGCAATACAATGAATAATTAAACAGAGTGAAATGATATTGGATTGAAAGAAAATGAGTGGCTTAAAAGAAATAGAAAGAAAAAGGGTAAACACGTTCCTTAAACAATTAAGGCCCAAATCAACCAGTCCATTCAAATCCATACCTATTCCCCTTCTTAACCTCAATTCCTTAGCTTATTCCATTTTCTTTTTGCCTAGTCTATTCCCAAATCAAAAATCGTTCAAGTTGAAAAACTAAATAAAAGAAGAAAAAATAGCAAACAAAGGAAATCGCAATGGAAAGGACAATACGCGAGAGGAGGGGAAGCCACTTCGTGGTGACCGAAGGAAGGGCAACGCGTGGTAGCGCTTGTGGTAGAGGCTAGCAGTGATCGACGATGGAAGGAGGCACGTGCATGCTCGTGGGGCTTGGTTGCACTAGGGATGGTGGGAATGGAAATGGCAGCTGCAGTGATGGATGGAGCTCGATGGCATATATTGGAGGCACTATCTTCGTTATCAACGAGGAGTGGCTAGGGCTAAGCATATGCCCTTTTATTCTTCAAAATAGGTGAGTTATTTAACTCACACACCTATCTTTAAATAATAAATTTCTTATTGCATGATTTTCTCTTATCACAAACTATGATAAACATTTAATCTCATTCATCATATTTTGAGTAAGAATTCCTCACAAATGAATTTGATTGAAAATTTATCACATGTTAAATATTATCTCGTTCATCATATTTTGAGTAAGAATTCCTCAAAAATGAATTTGATTGAAAATTTATCACATGTTAAATATTATCTCGTTCATTGTATTTTGAGTAAGAATTCCTCATCACTACCTTTGAATAGTTACATGTTTCTGTTGAACGCATGCTTGTTATTTTATATATGAATTTGATTTTGAATTGTGTGCATTGTTAAGTATTGTTTGCTAAATAGTATAATCTAGTTTCAAATTGCAAGTTCTTATCTCGTTCTTGGACTGTTGGGTGCATTATATGATTGTCATGGATGATTGTATGGCTCTATATGTCACGAATGTTGTTATTATATATGTGATTTGGGAGTTTCTATATGGTGCAGTTCAACTCGAGGATTGAATTCTTTTTTATTGTATGTTATTTTATTTCTTTCGTCTTGCTTTGATTTTTGAATTTCTCGAATTTGGTTTTCATCTTGAATTTGGTTGTTTCATATTTAAAAATAATTTTAAAAATCTTATTTAAATATAATCGATTTACAACTATAAAACCAGTGTTATCTAATTTCATTAAAAATGGTTGGAAAAACTTTTCTGGAATTATATATATATATATAGTTGAGTAGTAAATGGTTTTATGGATTTAAAAGAATAGGTTTAAGGTACAATATTTAAAACCCTATAGATATATAATTATACGTAATCAAGTCTTTTTAAAGTAATTTAATATATTAGCAGCAAAAAAATTAGTTTAGTAACTTTTAGAAAAAGTTTATATCTTAAAAATTCAGGAATGGACAAGGGTAAACGGAACATGGATAATAGTTTTGATGGATCGAAGTGATAGAGGGGGAAACCAAATTTTCTTCTTACTCGGAAATGAATGAAACCCTAGAACAGATATATCTGGATACTCGAGGATGCCTTTCGTATCGAAGGCCGGCAAGGAGGGAACCCTCCGAACGCGAATGAACATCAGGAAAGCATTACCTGTTCCATGAGCTGGATGGACACAATACAAATGACTACTGGCATTAGAAGAATATCATTGAGAAACACATGAGGAATGGCCAGTTACAACAATACGTAAGGACTCGGACTGCGGCGGTGGAACAGGAGCAGCCACCTTCCACCTCGAATGAAAATGGTATTGGATCAAGGCATCATCATCAACTTGTCATCAATTGATTGGGATGTCATGGAATAAGTAATAAACTATGTAGTAGGATGGCTAAGTCACTTACACATGTACGGGATCGAGGACAGTCCCTAGGCATGCTCTGAGATGATGATAAACTGTAGTGCTCGAGTTTGTAAAATTAGTTTTTCTCCTTCTTTGCTTCGAACTCTGGTTTATTGGTTGTATAGACTCTTATTTTATATTTTGGCATATGGATTTAGGAATGTTTAAATTTGTATTAATGTAGTAGATAACACAGGTCGTTAGGTATGGACTATGCCAGGCAAGGGGTAGTCGCTTCGCTCGAATGCGATGGATCGGCATACTTAGGTCGTTGAGTATGGATTGTGCTCAACAAGGATCCAGAGAGATCAAGGTCATCGGGTATGGACTATGCCTGGCAAAGGGTAGGTCGCTTCGCTCGAACGCGATGGATCGGCCTACTCAGGTCGTCAAGTATGGATTATGCTCGGCAAGGATCTGGAGAGATCAAGGTCATCAGGTATGGACTATGCCTGGCAAGGGGTAGGTCGCTTCACTCAAACGCGATGGATAGGCCTACTCAGATAGGCGAGTATGGATTGTGCTTGGCAAGGATCTGGAGAGATCAAGGTCATCAGGCATGGATTATGCCTAGAAAGGGGTAGGTCGCTTCACTCAAACGTGATGGATCGGCAAACTCAAGTCATCAAATATGGACTGTGGTCGGCAAGAATCCGGTGAGATCGAAGCTTTGGATTTGGCAAACGATCTGATAAGATCACATATTTGGTTATTGGCTTTGGATAGATATGGATTCAGCTAAGGACTTGGAATGTGTTCGGAATTGGATATCGACTCGGAACAGTCATGGATTTCACTAACGATCTGGAGAGATCGTGAATTTGGATTGGTAACGGATTGGATTTTGAATTGGAAAATACAGCTATCAATGGATCATGGATTTTGGATTTACGGTAATTCAATTCACCTTCTTATCGCTAGGCATGTTTTGAGGGGAAAAGTGTTAACCCACCTTTTTCCAAGGCAGTATATAGGGGGATTTAACCAACAGACTTCGCGATTATCGAGGCCGATGAGTCTAGAGTGATGTTTGTGGGACCCAGAAGTCAAGTACAAATGATTATATAAAGTTAGGATTGAATGGACCTGATGGATATACAATGTAGGATGCTCATTTATGGAATATGGCTCAATGGATGGAAGGGATCTCCATGGATTGGCTCATGAAGGAGGGATCGGCATACTCCATGAAGGAGGGATCGGCATACATCGAAATACAAGAGCATTCTTGTAGAGAACAATCAATATCTCAAGATCTACGAGTCCAAAGCATAACAAGTTTGGAAAGCAAGGTATATGGACACTACGGAACCTACCCTAGGGATCGCATATCAAATGGACAAAGTAGGAGGGATCGGTATACACCCCTCGAGAGGGATCGGCAGAAGGCGGCATCCAAGTCATGTTGACTCAAAGATCAAGCAATAACTCGAGTTCTACTAATCCAATTGATGTGAAACTTGGAGCACAAGCTAATTACAACATATGGAACACCCCGTAGGGATCTTAAGTCATTTGTAGGAGTTTGGAGGGATCGACACTCTTCCCTTGGTAGGGATTGACACCTATCCCTATTCAGAATGGCTTTAGCTGGATTTGCAACAAAGATTGATCAATAACTTGAGTTCTACTAATTCAATTAGCATGAAACTTGGAGGCTAAAAATAATAAAACATGAAGAAGATCCCCTAGGGATCACATGGCATTTGAAAGAAGTTGGAGGGATCGGTACCTATCCCTCCATAGGCATCGACAGAAATCAGGATTTAAACCACACCACTTCTCGGAAAATGCGTTATCTCACAAACCGAAAGTCAAAATGGCACGAAATTTGGAGGGTGTGTTTGTACTAAAATTGGGCACAACACTCTTCGGATGTGTTTGAAGAGATAAAATGAAGAAATATAAATGGAAAATGAGGAAGATCTAACAAACACACCAATTGATAAGCAAGAAAATCACACAGAAACGCACAGATTTAGACTGGTTCGGCGTATGACCTACGTCCACTATGAAATGGCTGAATTTTATTGATTTTTGCTTGTTGGTTACAACGAGTTACAACAGTAAAATTCGAGTACAATAGTGATTTCGGCAGAGTCTGGACGTAGAAGAGCCAAAAGTTTGAAATTTGAAATTTATAATAAGGCAACTGACTTTGCCATATTTTCTTATTTCAGCAATAAAATGCAATCTTGAAGTGACCCACTTTTCTTCACCTATATTTTAAAGATTTTTAGTTGAGTTTTTTTTTAAACAAGGGATCACTTCTTTTCTTGCCTCTTTTATTTCTTTTAATTAATTTCCCAAGATCCAGAATTTACTAATATAAAAATATCAGTATTTAAATCAAGTCATATCATTTATATATGTGAAGATATATAAATGTTTCTTTGCCTATCAGAGTGTTAAAGTAGCAAAGAAATTTAATCACACAATATTTTCCATAATTGAGAGGTTTTGTGTCACATAGCTATTTCTACACTTTAATCTTTTTATTGACTCAAGATTGACTAATACATGATTCAAGCGTTACCACCTTAAAATGACTCAAGATTGACTAATACATTTTTCAAGTATTAGCATCTATTATTCTCTTCTTCATTTTCCAGATTATTCTATAAGCCAGATAGATTAATTTGTGGATTTATAACCCATTTATTTGATCTTTGGGATTCAGGAATTCATACATGTTGTTTTAGAATGATAAAACATATTAAAACTTGGTTTGATATATGGATCACTGGTTAGTCTAGCCCAGCTTCAGGATTCAAACATAAACATGCACAAATCGTGCACAAACATGCACAAGTAATTCAGTTCAAGCAAAATGCACATATCCAGGTTCCTAAAGCATGTAATGATCATGTGAGTAATAGAGTTGTAAACTAATTTAAAGGTCATACAGATTCTGATATTTAGATTGGAAATAGTGTTGAATATGATTTCAGAAAGATCTTTGCATATTTCTGGCTAAAAGCATATAAAGTGTGATGTTCTGGATTTTTAAACACGTAACAAAATTACTCTACATTCTTGTTTGAGTCTATATTGTCTATCCCTATTTCTGGCTTGCTACTTCAGTTTCATATTGAAGTCAGTTCCAGATTTTACCAATTCCAATTCCTAAATCCTTATATACTTATGATTTTCAGGTTTTATGGTATCATAATCCTACTCTTGTTCTAGACATATCATAGGATTTAGTTGCATTTCAAATTAGCTTACACTATGGTCATGTTTGCTTCAGGAATCTGAAGACTATGACTTCAAGCTTTTGCATGTACTTGTATCAATTACAAGACATGTACAAGCCTTACTGGTTAGCCAAGACCATGTTCAACCCATCTACTTAATACTTTGGCACATATTTATTCAAAAACAACTTTAACTTTATAACTGAAATATAACAAACATGCCAAGGAGAATATATCCACATACCAGATTATATTGCATGTTCTCCTTCATTATAATCCACTGGGTTATTTCCAGAGTCTGCTACTTAAATCAACAACTCACAAGCACATATAATACTTAAGTTTTTTTTACATGTTCTTTTCAAGAAAACAAAGCAAGTATCAATCCCAGAAATACACAAGACATAAGAGAGTTTTCCTAGATTATTTATTACAATTAAACTTCTACTTCTCTAAAGCATTTTAAAACCAGCAAGTTCTTCAAACATCCATACAAGCAAGCTACTCAAGCATCTTTCCCTGCAGCAACACTTTGAACTGCCTCAATGAAAATGAGACACCCCAAAGATTGCAAAGGCAACAAATAGGGTCAGAAAATATATTCTGGTGTGAGTGAAATCATAGATTATAAATAACATGTAATTACTAAATACTGTGCAGAGATTCATATGTTTGATGCTTATTTAAATTCATACTAAAATTTGAGTATATATACATATATAAGCTCTTACTAACATACATGCACACAGGCATTCATTCATCAACACAATTCAGTTATATGTACATATACTCCTATGGATTAACTCCCTTAATTCCATAGCTCAATTTCTAAATCCCCATTTATCATTTATTTGGTATTAACTCTTGTCATTGAACACCATGTGTGCATTGCAAAGGGACTCAATTCTGTTAACCCTTTACACAGAGGCCTACAGGACTTAAACAAGTCATGCACATACCCATCATCCACCTAATGATGAATAGATCAAGGCACTACTCCTAGATTAGCTTTATAATCTAGAGACCATTCTCATTTTCTTTCAGGAGAATTTTATTAATTCTTGAAATGCTTTATATTCCTTTCTTCCTTTCATAAATCAAAGAGTATTAAACTCCCTTAGGGATTTCAGCCAGACATACAAAGCATTCATGCAAAACACCACATCCCATTTTAAGGTCATTTTTATTCAATCATATTTTCTAAAACTTGCATATATTTATTTCCAGAAATATTCCCATTTCTTATATAAATCTGGTGAAGTCATATAAAACATTGCATTTATTTTACCGTGAACATAGGGTAAGGTTTTTTATGAGAAAAACCCATAAAAACATATTAACTTGTGATTTGAACAAATCAGCACATATATGTATAATATTGCATTGTTCATATCATTTTTAAAATGAGCTAGACATAAGCATGAATCCCCTTATTCACACTGCCTACTTCATTCTTCATTAATACCATATTTCTCAGTAAAAATATTTAACTCATCTCCATATAAAAACTGGACTATAAGTTACAGAATCCATTTCTGTGATCAGGGTGTTTGTCTTTTCAAAGCATTACTCAAAACAATCAAAACAGATCAAAACATCAACCAAAGACTCAGCCAAAACACCAACCATAATCAACATTTATTTATTCAGAGAATAAAATTAAACAAAAACATGATATGGTTTTATAAAAGTAATATGGCTACCCTTAACTTGGGTCTTAATGCCTTAAATCTCATAAGATGATTAATCACTCACCTTCCTTCTTCTTTCCCCGAGAATGCTCTAACTTGAAAACAGTGTGAGTTTGCTCTTCTTTTTATTTTCTAAAATATCTTTCTGTTTTCAAAAATAAACTGCTGCTTATCCTTTGATTTTTAAAACATTTAGCTAGGGTTTTAGTGGAGTGAAAAACCCATTTTATCCCCATACAAATAAGAGAATTCTGTATATGTGTTTATGGCTAAATATGCCATTTTCATTTTGATTCCATTTCGGGTATTACAGTTGCTTTTCTTCTTTTTCTGTGTACATGCCATTTGCATGTTTCACATACACACTATTTTCATGTGACTTATCTACATTATTTATTTTCTTAAGACAAATCTGTAATGTTCACATATATATCTTTTTATCAATTAATTCCTTGCTAATGTTTCAAGCCATTTGTTTTCTCTTGATTTTAAAATGTATTTATACATATATAATACTAAACTAGTTTCATATATTTTAATCATCATAAGAGTTTATTTTATCACTCTATACTCCTCTAGCTACTTATATACAATATATATATGAGATGTGTGAATATAAAACTCATTCATACTTAGTTATTTTCTTCTCATTATTATTTACTGAAAACAACTATCCTCTTCCTTATTTATTTCACTCATTCTTGATATTTATTTTCAAACTGTTTTATTCTTTGAATATTTTCCATTAAATGATTTTTATAAAAATTATTTTCATCTCAATAAATTGGGTACTCTCCTCCTAAAAGGAATTGTGTCCCACGATTATTTTTCTCATACATTTCCATCCAAATGTATACAAAGCATAATTTCATTTCAGAAATTTCAGAAACTCATGCATTCAAAACCAATCAAACATACATAAGTAATGTTTAAGTTTATCATAATTTTAGGCATACCTTTAAGTAGAAAATAGATTAGGATATTTATCCTTCATCCTATCTTCAGTCTCCCATGTACAATCATTCTCATCTAAACTCCACTGGATTTTAACTAATTTAATTATTTTATTTCTCAATTTCTTTTCTGCTCTAGCCACAATACCCACTAGTCCTTCTTATAAACCAGATTTTCTTGAATTTCAACTTGTGTAGGAGATTCCAGAATGGTCTCCTTATCATGCACCCATTTTCTTAATTGAGATACATGAAATACATCATGTATATTACTCAATTCCTCTGGCAATTTCAACTTATAAGCCAAAGTTCCTACTCTTTGAATAATTTCATATGGCCTTATTTATCTTGGTGACAATTTTCCTTCCTTGCCAAACCTCAATATTTTTCTCATTGGTGAAACTTTGAGAAATACATAATTTCCCACTTCAAATTCCACTGGCTTTCTCCCTTTATATGCATAGGCTTTTTGTCTCTCTTGTGCTGCTCTAATTCTCTGCCTTACAAGTTCAATCCTTGCAGAGGTCTCTTTCACATGTTCTGGTCCAAGCAACACTCTTTCACCTGCCTCCATCCAGCATGTAGGAGATACACAAGGCTTCCCATACAAAGCCTCAAATGGAGCCATACCTATAGTGGACTGATAGCTATTGTTATAAGCAAATTCAGCTAAATAGAGACGATCTTCCCAGTTGCCTCCAAAATCAAGTATACATGCTCTAAGCAAATCCTCTAAATCTTGTTAACAATCTCAGTTTGCCCATCTGTTTGTGGGTCATAAGCTGTGCTCAAGCTTAATTCTGTCCCCATAGCCTCTTGAAATCTACTCCAGAACCTTGAGGTAAACAAGGTATCTCTATCACTAATGATAGTCTTGGGGATTCCATGTAATCTCACTATCTCACAAATAATTGAGCTAATTTGTGAGCATTTCTATTTGAATTCACTGGAATGAAGTGAGCTGTTTTTGTGAGTCTATCAACCATAACCCAAATACTATCATTGCCTCTTCTTGTTCTTGGCAAACCATCCACAAAATCCATTGAAATGCTTTCCCATTTCTAGGTAGGCACTTCCAGAGGTTGTAGTAGGCCTGAAGGTCTTTGATAATCTGCCTTGACTTGTTGACATGTTAAACACTTTGCCACATATCTTGCCACTGTCCCTTTCATTCCTGGCCACCAATAGTTTCTTTTAAGATCATGGTACATTTTTGTACCACCTGGATGTATAGTGTACTTTGTCTTGTGATGCTCATCCATAACCTCTTGCTTTAGTTCTTCTACATTGGGTATGCAGAGTTTCCCTTTCTTTCTTAAGTAGCCTCTATCATCAACTTCATAATTTTCCACTGACATGCCTTGTGATATCATGTCCTTCTTTCTTTTAAATTAGTGCCTTGATTCTGCATATTTCCTATTTTATCAACCAGGGTTGATCTTAAGGAGATGAGACTTAATTTTCCATATTCAATCATGTCACTATGTACATTGTCTGATGCACCAATTTCTTCCTTCATTTCTACTTCACTAAGGATTGTTAAATCCTTGAATTCAGTCATCATTAAGCTTGCCAATCTTGCTTGATGTCTACTCAAAGCATCTACTACCTTGTTAGCTTTTCCAGGAGTATATAATATATCAAGATCATAGGCAGCTAAAAACTCTACCCACCTATGTTGTCTCATATTCAAGTCTTTATGGGAAAAAAAATACTTAAGTGATTTATGGTCTGTAAACAATTCAAATTTAGTACCTAACAAGTAGTGTCTCCATAGCTTCAATGCATAAACAATGGCAACAAGCTCTAAATCATGAGTGGCATATCTGGTTTCATTTGGCTTGAGTTGCCTTGATGCATATGCTATGACTCTTCCATGTTGCATGAGTACTGCCCCTAACCCAGACCCACTAGCATCAGTATAAACCACTAATCCTTCATTTCCCTCTGGAACTTGCAAGGCTGGAGCTTCCATCAATGCCTTCTTCAATGATTCAAAAGCTTGTTCACATTTTTCTGTCCACACATATGGTTGCTCTTTTCTGGTTAGCTTGGTTAGTGGAATGGCTATCCTTGCAAAGTCTTTTATAAACCTTCTATAGTAGCCTGCCATTCCTAAAAATGACCTCACCTCAGTCACTGATTTGGGTCAACTACATGATTGCACTGCCATGACTTTGTTTGGGTCTACACAAATCCCTTGTTGAGATATAATGTGTCCCAAAAATTTGACTTCATTTTGCCAAAATGTACACTTAGTAAATTTTGCCTTTAAATCATGTGCTCTTAATCTTGACAAAACCAGATGCAAGTGCTTTGCATGCTCCTCTTCTGATTTTGAATACACCAATATATCATCAATGAAAACAACTACAAATTTATCTAGAAAATCTCTGAATGTCCTATTCATTAAATCTACAAAATAGGATGGTGCATTTGTCAATCCAAAAGGCATTACTAAAAATTCATATAGCCCATACCTTATGTTGAATGCAGTGTATTTAATACTCTCCTCCTCAACCTTCATTTGATGGAATCCAGAGGCTAAGTCTATCCTTGAAAAGATTCTTGCTCCATTTAATTGATCAAATAAATCATTAATTCTGGGGAGTGGATATTTATTCTTGATGGTAACTTTGTTTAATTCCCTGTAATCGATACACATCCTCATTGTACCATCATGTTTCTTTACAAATACCACTGGAGAACCCCAGTTTGAACTACTAGGCCTTATGAAGCCTTTCTGCTCCAATTTTTCCAATTGTTGTTTCAATTCCACTAATTCTTTAGGACCCATTCTGGTAGGCTTCTTGATGATAGGACTTGCTCCTGGGATTAATCTTATCTGAAATTCAACTTGCCTATTTTCTGGAACTCCTATAACCCCTCCAAAGACATCTGGGTATTCATTTATTACTTTTATGTCTTCCAGAATTAATTCTTTTTCAGTCATGCTCCACATTTGATTAAAGGCAATTTGTTTTGGCTATTTCACTCATGACTATAATATTTTTACCATTTTCTATTTTCAAAGAAATAGTAAAATTTTCCAAGTCCAAAATTGCTTTGAATTTACTCAACCAATCTACTCCTAGAATAATTCCTATTCCAGGATATTTTAACACAAACAAATCAGATTTAAACATATTTCCACCTATGTTTAATTCTACTCCCAAACATTTAATTCCTAGCATGTAAGAACTACCTAGGGGACTTTGAATAAACAAAGGTTTATCAACTAAATTGCATGTGAGAGCCAATTTATTCGCTATGTCTTGTGATATTAAGGAATGTGTAGCCCCAGTGTCATATATAACTGAGATTGGATAATCTTTAATTAGGAGTATACCTTCCAATTGTCTAGAATTTCCCACTGCATTTGCTTTTGCTTTGCCTTCCAATGCTCCTACCTTTGCTCCTTTCTTGAACTCCGGGCAATTCTTTTTTATATGACCTTCTTTCCCACAATTATAGCAACTGAATGGGGTTTTCTTAGCTGCTTGACACCTATTACTCACGTGTCCTTCCTTGCCACAGTTGTAGCAAATAATTTTCTTCTTAACTTCCCCGCTGGTTGCTCCTTCAACCTTCTTGTCTGAATTCTTCTTGTCATAAGGATGTGCTCTATTTTTCCCCTTCTTGTTGTTGTTATTAGCTCTCATGTTCCTGAATTTCTCCCTTGCATTATCATGTTGTTCAAAAGAAAGAGTGAGATCTATGACTTGATCAAATGTTTTGTCTTTGTATGGTAGCATTGCTCTACTTAAACCAGCATTAAGTCCTTGAATAAATCTTGAACTCTTTGATTCCTCATTCCCTATGAGCATGGTTCCATACTTAGAAAAGCTCTCAAACTTTTGAGTGTATTTAGTCACACTCATTGATCCTTGCCTCAATCTTATGAACTCCTCAAGCAATGTTGCCTTAGCTGTTGCTGGGACAAATCTAGCCTCAAGCATATCCTTGAACTGATCCCATGTTATCTCATTTTCTGGTCTTCCTGTGATGATTACCTCGCACCAATCCAGTGCTACTCCTTTGAGCCTTCTGGAAGCTATTTGCCTCTTCCTTTGGTCATTGATTTGCATGTCTGCAAATATCCTTTCCAAAGTTCTTAGCCATGTTTGCACACCCATGACTCCTTTAGTGCCTTCAAAATCCTTGCCTCCTAAATTTGAGAATGTTTTCAGTAGCTTAGATAACTCCTCATGAGGATTTTCTTCCCTCTGCACTGCTCCTTCCCTAAATGCCCTCACCAAATCTTGCAAATTGACCAATGGTGTTGCATTAGAGGGTCCTGCTCCAGATTTTGGTGGTCTTCCTACCATGATTCGCTATACAATTTACATAGCTAGTTAGTCTTGTTTTTGATTTAATTGTTTCAATAATTTATTCCTACTGAAAATATTTTTATGTGGTTTGTTCCTTAGGATTTTATCCATATAAGAAAATTAGATTTTTTTTTGTTATGTTTTTGGTAACATAGCTCTGATACCAACTGAAGTGACCCACTTTTCTTCACCTATATTTTAATGATTTTTAGTTGAGTTTTTTTTTAAACAAGGGATCGCTTCTTTTCTTGCCTCTTTTATTTTTTTTAATTAATTTCCCAAGATCCAGAATTTACTAATATAAAAATATCAGTATTTAAATCAAGTCATATCATTTATATATGTGAAGATATATAAATGTTTCTTTGCCTATCAGAGTGTTAAAGTAGCAAAGAAATTTAATCACACAATATTTTCCATAATTGAGAGGTTTTGTGTCACATAGCTATTTCTACACTTTAATCTTTTTATTGACTCAAGATTGACTAATACATGATTCAAGTGTTACCAGCTTAAAATGACTCAAGATTGACTAATACATTTTTCAAGTATTAGCATCTATTATTCTCTTCTTCATTTTCCAGATTATATTCTATAAACCAGATTGATTAATTTGTGGATTTATAACCCATGTATTTGATCTTTGGGATTCAGGAATTCATACATGTTGTTTTAGAATGATAAAACATATTAAAACTTGGTTTGATCTATGAATCACTGGTTAGTCTAGTCCAGCTTCAGGATTCAAACATAAACATGCACAAATCATGCACAAACATGCACAAGCAATTCAGGTCAAGCAAAATGCACATATCCAGGTTCCTAAAGCATGTAATGATCATATGAGTAATAGAGTTGTAAACTAATTTAAAGCTCATACAGATTCTGATATTTAGATTGGGAATAGTGTTGAATATGATTTTAGAAAGATCTTTGCATATTTCTGGCTAAAAGCATATAAAGTGTGATGTTTTGGATTTTTAAACACTTAACAAAATTACTCTACATTCTTGTTTGAGTCTATATTGTCTATCCCTATTTCTGGCTTACTACTTCAGTTTCATATTGAAGTCAGTTCCAGATTTTACCAATTCCAATTCCTAAATCCTTATATACTTATGATTTTCAGGTTTTATGGTATCATAATCCTACTCTTGTTCTAGACATATCATAGGATTTAGTTGCATTTCAAATTAGCTTACACTATGGTCTTGTTTGCTTCAGGAATCTGAAGACTATGACTTCAAGCTTTTGCATGTACTTGTATCAATTACAAGACATGTACAAGCCTTACTGGTTTGCCAAGACCATGTTCAACCCATCTACTTAATACTTTGGCACATATTTATTCAAAAACAACTTTAACTTTATAACTAAAATATAACAAACATGCCAAGGAGAATATATCCACATATCAGATTATATGGCATGTTCTCCTTCATCATAATCCACTGGATTATTTCCAGAGTCTGTTACTTAAATCAACAACTCACAAGCACATATAATACTTAAGTTTTTGTTTACATGTTCTTTTCAAGAAAACAAAGCAAGTATCAATCCTGGAAATACACAAGACATAAGAGAGTTTGCCTAGATTATTTATTACAATTAAACTTCTACTTCTCTAAAGCATTTTAAAACCAGCAAGTTCTTCGAACATCCATACAAGTAAGCTACTCAAGCATCTTTCCCTGCAGCAACACTATGAACTGTCTCAATGAAAATGAGACACCCCAAAGATTGCAAAGGCAACAAATAGGGTCAGAAAATATATTCTGGTGTGAGTGAAATCATAGATTATAAATAACTTGTAATTACTAAATACTATGCAGAGATTCATATGTTTGATGCTTATTTAAATTCATACTAAAATCTGAGTATATATATACATATATAAGCTCTTACTAACATACATGCACACAAGCATTCATTCATCAACACAATTTAGTTATATGTACATATACTCCTATGGATTAACTCCCTTAATTCCATAGCTCAATTTCTCAATCCCCATTTATCATTTATTTGGTCTTAACTCTTGCCATTGAACACCATTTGTGCATTGCAAAGGGGCTCAATTCTGTTAACCCTTTACACAGAGGCCTACAGGACTTAAACAAGTCATGCACATACCCATCATCCACCTAATGATGAATAGATCAAGGCACTACTCCTAGATTAGCTTTATAATCTAGAGACCATTCTCATTTTCTTTCAGGAGAATTTTATTAATTCTTGAAATGCTTTATATTCCTTTCTTCCTTTCATAAATCAAAGAGTATTAAACTCACTCAGGGATTTCAGCCATACATACAAAGCATTCATGCAAAACACCACATCCCATTTTAAGGTCATTTTTATTCAATCATATTTTCTAAAACTTGCATATATTTATTTTCAGAAATATTCCCATTTCTTATATAAATCTGGTGAAGCCATATAAAAATTACATTTATTTTACTGTGAACATAAGGTAAGGTTTTTTTGAGAAAAAACCATAAAAACATATTAACTTGTGATTTGAACAAATCAGCACATATATATATAATATTGCATTGTTCATATCATTTTTAAAATGAGCTAGACATAAGCATGAATCCCCTTATTCACAATGCCTATCATTCTTCATTAATACCCTATTTCTCAGTAAAAATATTTAACTCATCTCCATATAAAAACTGGATTATAAGTTACAGAATCCATTTCTGTGATCAGGGTGTTTGTCTTTTCAAAGCATTACTCAAAACAATCAAAACAGATCAAAACATCAACCAAAGGCTCAGCCAAAACCCCAACCATAGTCAACATTTATTTATTCAGAGAATAAAATTAAACAAAAACATGATATGGTTTTATAAAAGTAATATGGATGCCCTTAACTTGGGTCTTAATGCCTTAAATCTCATAAGATGATTAATCACTCACCTTCCTTCTTCTTTCCCCGAGAATGCTCTAACTTGAAAACATTGTGGTTTGCTCTTCTTTTTATTTTCTAAAATATCTTTCTGTTTTCAAAAATAAACTGCTGCTTATCCTTTGATTTTTAAAACATTTAGCTAGGATTTTAGTTTAGTGAAAAACCCATTTTATCCCCACACAAATAAGAGAATTCTGTATATGTGTTTATGGCTAAAATATGTCATTTTCTTTTTCATTCCATTTCGGGTATTACTGTTGCTTTTCTTCTTTTTCTATGTACATGCCATTTGCATGTTTCACATACACACTATTTTCATGTGACTTATCTACATTATTTATTTTCTTAAGACAAATCTGTAATGTTCACATATATATCTTTTTAACAATTAATTCCTTGCTAATGTTTCAAACCATTTGTGTTTTCTCTTGATTTTAAAATGTATTTATACATATATAATACTAAACTGGTTTCATATATTTTAATCATCATAAGACTTTATTTTATCACTCTATACTCCTCTGGCTACTTATATACAATATATATATGAGATGTGTGAATATAAAACTCATTCATACTTAGTTATTTTCTTCTCATTATTATTTACTGAAAACAACTATCCTCTTCCTTATTTATTTCACTCATTCTTGATATTTATTTTCAAACTATTTTATTCTTTGAATATTTTCCATTAAATGATTTTTATAAAAATTATTTTCATCTTAATAATTTGGGTCTTCACAAATATCTTCGAGCCAGAGCCGTGATTTTTCGAAATGCATCATATGACCATCACTATGCACGGAGAGATAAGTTCCACCATACAGTGGGATTTATTCAAATAGGAAGTGACTGTGATACGACCGGTCACTCGCTAAGTGAAACCCGAGCTCAAGGACAGGTCATCACACTGAAGCCAAAAAAGGATTGATACACGACAATTCTCTAACTTACTCCAGATTCCCAGAGTGCGAACTGGAGTATAAACTCATTAATACGGGCTCGAAGAGGGTAGATCCGTTCACCTAACGACTTCGCTCGTATTTAAGCCAAGTTCGAGGAGGATGGACCCGTCCATCTAATGACCTCGCTTGTTAACTCAGGGTGGATGTGATCCGACCATCCACGATCCTGATACATACGTCATTCCCGGAGTGCGAACGAAATTATGAAATACACAACAGATGTAATTGACCATCTATCAACTAACTCTAAGTCCCCAGAGCGTGGACTGGAGGATAAACATCAACTAACTCCAGATTCCCAGAGCGCGATTTGGAGTATAAAACACCGACTCACTCTAGTCTCGAGAGCGCGGACTGGAGCACAAATGCCAAATGGGTGTGACTGACCACCCATCAACTAACTCCAGATTCCCAGAGTGCAAACTGGAGTATAAACATCAAATAACTCCAGATTCCCAGAGTGCGAACGGGAGTATAAACATCAACTAACTCCATATTCCCAGAGTGCGAACTGGAGTATAAACATCAACTAACTCTGGTCCCGAAAGCGCAGACTGGAGTATAAAGACCAAATGGGTGTGACAGGCCACCCATCAACCAAGTCCAGTCCTCAAAGCTAGGAATGGAATATAAATACCAGAAGGGATGCGATTCGACTGTCCATCTATCAACTCTGATTCCTCAGCAAGCTATGTAGTACAAAAAGCGGATGTGGTTCGACTGTCTACTTTCCAACTCTTCCCTTGACATGGGGCCACACTTATCATAAAAAACCGGATGCGATCCAACCATCTAGCACTGAGCGGGCACGACACGACCGTCCGTGCATCAACTCTTGTCCCTGACATGGGACCCATAACATAATTTTATAGGGATGCATTCCAACCCTACAAGACAAAATTTCTTCCTTGATTCAACAAGGAGATGCAGATTCGCAAAACGAACCTAGCAGAATGTCCTATTCCAAATGGATGTGACTACCCATCCTACCGCAAATGAACATGGCACGACCATTCATCCGCTAACTCTCGCCTATGATCCAACGGGTTGTGCATGCAACATGGATGGATGTGATTGAACCATCCGCCAATCAATTCCTTCCTAAAGTTCAGTGGGAGAAGCATTAAAGTTATTGTAATGTGACCGACCACACTTCGACTTTTGCCCTTGACTAGTGCCAGAGGAATTAATCGAGAAAAAAGCAGTCCGACCATTTTCTGCTAAAGCTCTTAGTCCCCAGAATGCGGACATGGGTATAAACATCAAATATGTGAAAGTGATTGTGCTATAGGATCGTGTAATATGGATAAACTACTTGTGCGGAATATAAACTAAGTAAGTAATTAAAGCTGTAAAGTAAATGACACCAGAGATTTTTATACTGGTTCGAACTCCCGTTCTACGTCCAGTCCCAGACTCCTTCTGGATTTAAACTAGCAGCCCTTACTTAACCTGGAGGAATAGGTTTACACCGCCTGAGCAACCGAACATGACTTCTATCGCCTAAGCAACCGAATAGGACTTCTACTGCCTAAGCAACAGAACATGACTTCTTTACAAATAACAAAAGTATCTGACTGTAGTGTGCTCTTTGAATAGCAATGATAAGTCAATTAAGTACAATCTTCCTATAATCTTCTCCTTTATGATATGTTGTGTAATGTGCTTAAGAATTGTGGAAGATAGGGTGATCAACGATCAGAGAATGTAAGCAGTTTGAGTGCAGTTTGAAAATAGAGAATAAGATATAAGAATTCAAGAATATTAAAATCAGCTATTGTTGTTTGTTGAATTCTGAAATCTATTTATAGAGATTAAAAAGTTCCAACCATTGATGAAAGATAACGTTGAAAAGAAACAGGCACAACTGTTGATTTGAAGATGTTCTCTTCGATGAAGAGAAGTGTCTTTTCTTGAAAAATAGCCGTTGAAAATATTCAGCCTTCTGAAATTTAAATAATCGTAAACAGCAAAGAAATAGGTTATTTTTGGCCTAATTCAGCCATCTGAATAAAGTCATTCAGCCAGCCGAATATTGTGAAACTATAGAATAGTTTCAGCATTCAAACGGCTGAATGATCTCATTCAGCCGGCTGAATATTGTGAAACTATAAAATAGTTTCATCAATCAGACGGCTGAATGATCTCATTCAGCCGGGTGTTTCAGCCTATTATGCAAGGTAGTGCATGTGTGTATATGTTTATATATATATACCATTTCAGGAGAGATTTTAACATATTTCTAAATAATATAAAGACTCTAGACAAAGGACTATCAGCTTCAAAATACCCTAAATGCGAATCTGTAATGAATCTCCTGCATAATTGATTAGCACACACAAATATTTATTTATATAGTTTGTCACAATCAAAACGATGTAAAATCGAGACTCCAACATTCTCCTCCTTTTTGATGATGACAACTATATAAGTATAAATAATATATTTACATAAAAACTTACATTATCATTGCTACTCCCTCTATCAATATGCACGAATATTTAACTAACTTTTCTCCCCCTTTGTCATCGATAAAAAGAAAGATAAACTATATGCACAGAATCATTTGTTAAACAAAGATTACATTATATAAATAACTCATACTCGAGATGTCATTACTAAAGAAGAATAACAATATTCATACAACATTATATAAATAACTAGATAGAGCATCATAGAAGTTTGATACAAAAAAGAGTAGAAATCTGAAAAATAATTAAAATTGGGAAGAGAGAGAAGGCTTATCATCATCGGAATCCGAACTCGAAGATGACCATTGAAATGGAGATGGGTTGTGAATTTCGATGGATGTGGAACTGGAACAAGAAATTTTATCCCATATTTTATTAAGAAAACCTTTTATGGAGTTGAATTTCTTTTCCGTCTTCTTTTCAAGAGTCTTAATGTCCCGATGAAGTTTAGATTGATTTCAGGAGAGAGTGATGATAACTTGTCTTGAGGAAGTTTCCGGGCCAACAATGTGAATGGATTCATCGTCCTCTTCTTCTTCATGTTGAGTACGCGAAGAAGAGGCAATACTAGTGTCATGAGGTTGAGGAATACCTTGTTGAACATTGTGAGACCATTGTTGAAAAGAAATGATTTTCTGTGGAGGAGGCCAGTGAGGAAGACCCACTAATCCTAAATTTTTTGCGCCTAACTCACTAATGCTTGAAAACTCGGAGTCGGGCATTGGAATGCCGAAGTTGAGAAGGATACACATAATATAAGCACCATAATGAATGGTCTTATATTTTCTTCGGATTATGATGTCTTGAAATTCATCTAAAATGATTTTGCCCCAATTTACTTGTTGGTTGAAGTAGATTGAATAGAGGGCTTGAAAATCTCTTTTATATACTTTTTCATAACTTCCGATTCGAGGTTGTAAAGAGAGAATAAAGGCACGGTGAAGAAGACGTGCTTGTGGCCTTAGGGTGCTAGATTTTAATGCACTTAAATCGGTAAGTTGATCGGACAAGAAATGATGTGAAGCTTCGTCTCTATGATCCATATCAACTTCAATATCATTTATATCAACACCTTGAAATGGACAATTTAAAATATTGCCTAATCTTTGTAAAGGTAAGAAAATTTTAATGCCACAAACTATAGACTAAACACAATCTTGTCGATTTTGAGGATTATGGTGGTCTAGATTCAGATTTGCAAGAAAGAGTTTGATCAAAAGATGATTAATTTTAACATTATTGGGAGCATACCCTATGAGATTATCGAAGTGAAATTGCTCGGCCAATTCTTTAATCCGGTAAGCCACGAAATCAGGGAACTTCATGAAAGCTCCTTCAAAGATATTGGAATTTTTCATGGAATTGAAACGGGAGACTGCAACATCATTCTAGAGCCATTGACGAATCTGATCTTTGGAAGGACCGGCGGTGGATTCCCTTGTTCGTTTTGATCTAGGAGCCATTAGAGAGTAAAAAGAGGAGTAAAAGGTGAAAATATGAGAAAGTTGTGCTAGGGTTCTGAAGTGAATGGGTAAAAGGTGAAAAGATGAATTTATAGGTTGGTGAAAAGCAAGGGTAAGATTGGAAGAAAAATTTGTAGGACCTAGTTAAAAAATGCCTCAGGAAGAATTCAGCCTGCTGAATAACTGTAAACAGCAGTCTGAATTACTTCACGCAAGAAAATAGTTCATTTTTGAACTAATTCAGACGTCTGTTTTAAAAGATTCAGCCGTTTGAATCTAGGTAAAAATATTTCCTGGATAATATTCAGCCGTCTGTTTTATTACAGACAGCCGGCTGAATTCTGCGAAAACTTATGGTAGCCTTTATAACAAGATATATTATAAAAGAAACAATGTGAATATTTAAATAAACAAACAAGATTACATATTAACAAAACAAACAAATCAAAAAAAAATTAAATAGATTTGGAAGAAGAGCTTGGAGTGTGATATTCATCCGGTTCTATTTTTATGTTCTCTTGATATGGCCTGAGTGGTGACCATCTATTGCCGCGTTCCCATGAATTCAGAGATATTGGTGGATGCTGGGGCGATAGTTCCCAAGTATTGCGTCGGGATGGAGAACAAACAGGAGACAATTGATGAATCGTGCTTTTGGATGAAGATCCACAGAATTTCAATGCGACTTGTTCTAAAAAGCTTAAATGCTTGGCGTTAACTTTTTGTTCATAATAAAGTTCACGTTGTAATTCCAGCGATTCCCTTTGATAATGATGAACGCCATCTATTTTTTCTTTGGTAGACGGTGAACCAAAAAATAGAGACCTTCTTGTTCTTTTACCAGGTGGAGTATAATCGTGTGAGTAGAAGGAGGAACAATTGGTACTGGTTCATAAATCGGTGTTGGAGTAGGTAAATTCACCGATCCCGAACTAGGAGAAGAAAAAGGTAGAGTAGAGGATTCAGAATTATGTTGGGAAGACATTTTTGAGTAAAAGAGTTGAAACTGTTTTTTAACAGAAAGAAAAGGATTAGAGGTATTTATATGTAAACTTTCATATAAATAGAAAGAATATTGGTGGTTAGGATTTTAAGAACCAGAGAAAAAATTGGTTGAAGAAATTGTAAGGTAAAAAATAAACAATAAAAATAAAATGCAGGCAAAAATATATGTGAAGAAAAGAGTAGTGTAGTGGTAAAGCACCAGATTTTCAAGTAAGAGATCCCGAGTTCGAGTCTTGAAAAAAAAAATTATTATTATTATTGTTATTTAAAAAAATATACAAATCCTTGATGGAAACAATTCCTAATTCTCTTCTTAATTTTATAAAGATAATTTCATTTAAAGGTTTTGTAAATATGCTGCCAATTGATTTTCAGAGGATACAAATTCCAGTCTGGCTAAATCCTTTTCAATATTATCACGAAGAAAATGACGACGTATGTCAATATGTTTTGTTCGTGAGTGATTGACAGGATTTTTGGATAAGTTTATAGCACTAGTATTATCACAAAAATTATTGATTTAGATAAGTTAACATCAAAATCTTGAAGTGTTTGTTGCATATAAATGACCTGAGCACAAGCTAAGGCAGCAGAAATATATTCTGCTTTACAAGTTGAGAGTGAAACACAATTTTGTTTCTTGCTAAACCAAGAGACTAAGGATTGTCCAATGAAGTGACAAGTCTCACTAGTACTTTTTTGATCCGTCTGACATCCTCCAAAGTCAGCATCACTATATGAAACTAACTCGAAAGGACATTCTTTCGGATAGAAAAGTCCAAAATCTTTGGTTTTGCTTAGATAACGCAATATGCGTTTTACTGCTCGCATATGTGATTCTTTAGGATTTGCTTGAAATCATGCACATAAACAAACACTCATCATTATGTCAGGTCTACTAGCAGTTAGATAAAGTAATGATCCAATTATACTTCGATATAATTTTTGGTCAACACTTTTGCTATCTTCATCTCTATCAAGATGAACTATTGTACTCATTGGAGTTGATTTAGCAGAAGTATTTTCCATATTAAAGCGTTTAATTAGATTATTACAATATTTTTCTTGATTAATAAAAATTCCATTTTCTATTTGTTTAATCTGTAATCCAAGAAAGAAAGATAATTCTCCCATATGTGACATTTCAAATTCTTTGGTCATTATTTTTGAAAATTCGTGACATAACTTTTCATTTGTAGAGCCAAAAATAATATCATCTACATAAATTTGAATAATTAAAATATCCTTTTTAGTTCTTTTAATAAAAAGAGTTTGATCAACTTTCCCAATTTCAAAACCAGAATCTATTAGATAGCTCTTAAGACATTCATACCAAGCACGGGATGCTTGTTTTAGTCCGTATAAGGCTTTCTTAAGTTTATAGACGTGGTCTGGAAATTTTTCATGTGTGAATAATGGAGGTTGTTCAACAAAAATATTTTCTTTTATATAACCATTTAAGAAAGCACTTTTTACATCCATTTGATAAAGTTTGAAATTATGAAAACATGCAAAGGCCAGTAAGATACGTATTGCTTCAAGTCGTGCAACTAGAGCAAATGTTTCTTCGTAGTCAATTCCTTCTTCTTAATTATATCTTTGTGCAACTAATCTAGCTTTATTCCTAGTTATATTACCTTGTTCATCTGCTTTATTTTTGTAAACCCATTTGGTACCAATGACTGTTTGATCACTTGGTCTAGGAACTAGTTCCCAAACTTCGTTTCGTTCGAACTGGTTTAGTTCTTCTTGCATAGCTATAATCCAATAGTCATCAGTAAATGCTTCTTTTGCATTTTTAGGTTCAATTTTAGAAAGAAAAGCTACATGGACCATTTGATTATGTTGATTTCTAGTTCTAACATGTGAATCAATTTCTCCTATGACATTTTCTACTGGGTGATCTCGTAAAATCCTAGGAGGAGATCTTAATTCATTTTCATTATGAACAATGTTTTCATTTTCTTCAAGGTTATAAACAATATTTTCATCTTCTTCAAAATTATTTTGAGTAACCGTATTTGTAACCGTCTTAGGTATATCTTCATCATCCTTAAAATTATTATTAAATTTGAAATTTTCGACGAATGAAACATGAAGTGTTTCTTCGATTGTTTTTTTTCTTTTATTGAAAGTTCGATAAGCTTTGCTTCGTTTTGAATAACTTACGAAGATTCCTTCATCGGATTTTGGATCGAATTTTCCAAGCTGATCTTTTGTGTTTAAGATAAAACACTTTGAACCAAAAATTTTAAAATATGAAATGTTTGGTTTTGTTTGATGAAAAAGTTCATATGAAGAGTGTTTTGTTAAAGGTCGGATGGAAATACGATTTAGAACATAGCAAGCAGTTGCTACAGCTTCTGCCCAGAAATGTTTTGGTAATGTGTTTCCATTTAACAAAGTTCTTGTACATTCTTGTAACGTTCTATTTTTCCTTTCTACAACTCCATTTTGTTGTGGTGTTCTAGGAAAAGAAAAATTATGGTAAATTCCCTTTTTATTACAAAAATGTTCAAATACTTCATTTTCAAATTCACCTCCATGATCACTTCTAATATTCTTAATTTTTAAATTTTTGAGATTTTGAATTCGCTTTGCAAAATTCTTGAAATTTTCAAAAGTATCACTTTTATTTTTTAAGAAAATAGTCCAAGTATATCTTGAGAATTCATCTACTATAATAAACACATATTTACTATGATTTATAGATTGAATTTGTGTCGGACCAAAGAGATCTAAATGTAATAGTTCTAGTGGTTGTAAAGTAGAAATATTTTTCTTTGATTTAAAAGATGATTTTGAAAATTTTCCTAATTGACAAACATTACAAATATTGTTTACTTTA
The DNA here is from genome assembly GCA_030737815.1 of Allium fistulosum. Classification (NCBI taxonomy): domain Eukaryota; kingdom Viridiplantae; phylum Streptophyta; class Magnoliopsida; order Asparagales; family Amaryllidaceae; genus Allium; species Allium fistulosum. The sequence continues at coordinate 1,280,590,348 of CM060903.1, read as the reverse complement.
AAGTTTATTTTTGGTAAACCTTTTACTAAATTATTTTTAGATAATTTATTTATAGTTTTGTAATTAATATGACAAAATCTTTTGTGCCATAACCAAGGATCATTTTCATTGGCTATTAAACACATATTTGTATTATGATTTATATTCATATTTAAAACATAAATATTTTATCTCTAAAACCTTCAAAAATAAGATTTTTATTTTGATCAAAAATGCTACACTTATTTTCGAAAAACGAAATATTGAATCCTTTGTCACACAATTGGCTGATACTAAGTAAGTTATGCTTCAAATTTTTAACTAATAAGACATCTGTAATAAGAGGTGAATTAGATATACCGTTATTGCTCACATCGCCTTTGCCAATGACATATCCTTTGGAGTTATCTCCAAATGTGATAGAACCTCCATCTGAGTAATTAATGTTTGTTAGCATCCCTTTATTTCTTATCATGTGTTTTGAGCAACCACTGTCTAGTATCCATTTTCCTCTCTTTTTGGATGGTACCTGCAAAATATAGAATTAACATTGGTACCCACTATTTTATTTTGGGTCCTAAGAGTTAGGTTTTAGGAAGCCAAACCCAAGAAGGTTCAGAATTCCTTTTGAAAACAAAATCTTTGTTTTTATGAACAGTTTTATAAAATATTATATATACTTATTTCTAATTGAAGAATTATTTGTTTTAGGAACCCAAATTTTAATTGATGTAGTAAAATTTGAAACTTTAGAACTAGGTTTTTCGACTTTACAATTCCTTCTATATGAAGAATTCCTTTTCTTTGAAATAATTTTAGAGGATTGTTTATATCCTAGTCCTCTTTTATTTGAAATAGTTTGAGAATTTTCTATAATTTCGGAAAGATTTTCTCTACCTTTATTAAAATTAGAAACATTTTAAGTAATGTCTTCTAACTTTGTTTTAAAGCTAGAGTTATCTAACTCTAAAATCTTGATATTTGCTTTAAGGTCATGATTTTCAATTAATAAAGCATCATTCTTTTCTTTTTGAGTTTCTATCTCTTGACTTAGCAGAGAAAATTGAGATGTCGTATTAAAACAAGATTCTTGAATAACTTGGAGTTCTTCTTCTAAAATTTTCTTTTCATCTCTTTGCATTTCTCCTTCGATTTCAGTTCTATTCAATTTTTCAAGAGTTTCTCTATACTTTCTATTTTTGCTTTTTAGTTTATCAAGTAATTCTTGATTTCCAAAAGATCATTAAAAGTTAGATCACTTACTTCGTCTTTTGTGGCCATAAAGCAAATGTTGGCTTGTTCTGAATCACTGTCAGAGTAACTTTCTGATGATGAAGATGATTCTGTATCGTCCTATGTGACAGAGAAAGCTTTCTTCTTGAACCTGTCTTTCTTGTGCTTATACTTGTCTTTCTTTTTCTCAGGACAGACTTTCTTGATGTAACATTTCTTGTGACATTCATAACATTCTAGAGCAGATGGTAATGGTTTGTTGGTGTTGTTATTGTTGCTGGAATTATTCTTGTTGTTTCTGAATTTGTTGCTCTTTCTAAATCTCAAAAACTTTTTGAAATTTTTAGCAATGAACGCCATATCTTCTTCATCTGAATCTGATTCATCTTTTTCTGCTTGGAATGCTATATTTTTCTTATCTTGAGCCTGTATTTGTTTTGCCTGGAGATTAACTTCATAAGACATTAGATTTCCAATCAACTCTTCTGGTTTTATGGTTGAAATGTCGTTAGCTTCTTCGATTGCTAAGACTTTTCGTTCCCATTCATCCGTTAGTGAGTTGAGAATTTTTGAAACAATATCAAAATCTGTGTAAGTTTCTCCTAATGCTATCAAAGAAATATATATATATCTTGAAATTTAGAGTACATTTCATTGATAGTCTCATCTTGCTTCATTTTAAAATTCTAGAACTGATTTTTGAGCGTATAAAATTTACTTTGTTCGTTCCTTCATGTGTAAATTTGGGTGTATGCCAAATATCATGAGCAGTTTTACACATGCTTATTCTATTAAACTCATTTTTGTCTAATGCACAATATAACATATTCATAGCTTTAGCATTTGCAGTAGCATCTAATTTTTGTGCGTTAGACCATGCAGAATATTCAGTAGTAGGAATAATATATTCAGATTGCATAATGTTCCAGGTTTCATAACTACTTGCTTGTATATAGATTCTCATTCTAGTAGCCCAATAGTTATAGTTCATTCCATTAAATAGAGGTGGTCGTGCAGTAGATTGACCATCTGTAAAGGTAGTGTTAAAAACAGTGATGGTGTTGTTTTCCATACTAAAATAATATCAGATAACTATGTTACAGTTATATGAAGGCCTTAATCCGATACTGAATAAAAGTGACTGTGTTATAGGTTCGTGTAATATGGATAAACTACTTGTGTGGAATATAAACTAAGTAAGTAATTAAAGCAGTAAAGTAAATGACACCAGAGATTTTTATACTGGTTCGAACTCCCGTTCTATGTCCAATCCCAGACTCCTTCTGGATTTAAACTAGCAACCCTCACTTAACCTGGAGGAATAGGTTTACACCGCCTGAGCAACCGAACAGAACTTCTACCGCCTAAGCAACCGAATAGGACTTCTACTGCCTGAGCAACCGAACGGGACTTCTTTACAAATAACAAAAGTATCTAACTGTAGTGTGCTCTTTGAATAGCACTGATAAGTCAATTAAGTACAATCTTCCTATAATCTTCTCCTTTATGATATGTAGTGTAATGTGCTTGAGAATTGTGGAAGATAGGGTGATCAACGATCAGAGAATGTAAGCAGTTTGAGTGCAGTTTGAAAATAGAGAATAAGAGATAAGAATTCAAGAATATTAAAATCAATTATTATTGTTTGTTGATTTCTGAAATCTATTTATAGAGATTAAAAAGTTGCAACCATTGATGAAAGATAACGTTGAAAAGAAACAGGCGCAACTGTTGATTTGAAGATGTTTCTCTTCGATGAAGAGAAGTGTCTTTCCATGAAAAATAGCCGTTGAAAATATTCAGCCGGCTAAATGAATTTATTCAGCCTTCTGAAATTTAAAAAATCGTAAACAGCAAAGAAATAGGCTATTTTTGGCCTAATTCAACCGTCTGAATAAAGTCATCCAGCCGGCTGAATATTGTGAAACTATAGAATAGTTTCAGCATTCAGACGGCTGAATGATCTCATTCAGCCAGTTGAATATTGTGAAACTATAAAATAGTTTCAGCAATCAGATGGCTGAATGATCTCATTCAGCCGGCTGTTTCAGCCTATTGTGCAGGGTAGTGCATGTGTGTATATGTTTTTATATATATACCATTTCAGAAGAGATTTTAACATATTTCTAAATAATATAAAGACTCTATAAAAAGGACTATCAGCTTCAAAACACTATGAATGTGAATCTGTAACGAATCTCCTGCATAATTGATTAGCACACACAAATATTTATTTATATAGTTTGTCACAATCAAAACGATGTAAAATCGAGATTCCAACAATAGGTGTGATTAATGGCTCTTTAACCGACTCTGGTCACCAAAGTGCGGCTACAAGCATAGACAAACGAATGAATATGACTCGACCATTCATTCACCAACTCTGACCTAAACTCGACATGAGGAGTATAAAGTCGCTACAGATGGAATTATATCATCCATGAACTAACTCTGCTAACCTAAGACTGGGGGCAGAAGTACAAATCATCGAAAGAAGAGAACGGTGACTCGCTACATCTTCAGCATAGCGTCCTTTACAACTTAAGGTAATGACTACAAGGAGGCCTTAATGCTAACCAATCAGAATGATGCCCGAAGTTACGGGCAACCAATTATATCGTACCGCCGGAAATATGGGCAATATCAATATGCACCTTTCATATCATACCATTGGATCGACAGGAAATGAGGTCCGAGCATTCTACATCGTGTCGTTGAGTCGACGGTCAATATCAATCCTCTTTGACTATAAATCGATGTGACCCGAACGTCCATCGAATACCTTTGACCAACAGAGCATGGATAGAAGAATAAACCACGAATGAGTGTGGCTTGACCATTCATCCTTCTTCGCCTTCCTTTGATCCGTCAGGAAGAGCATGAGGCTAAATGAGCTTGACATGACTGCATTGGAGTTGACTTTATCCCTAAATCTAACGGGAGAACGTAAATCGAAATGGACGTGGTTGATCGCCCAACTCCAAAAGAATGCAATTTGACCATTCATTCTTTGACCCTTACCACGATCCGACTAAACGAGCAATTCACAACAAGTGCAACCTATCCGCGCACCGATTCTTACCCTGGATTTGACAAGGGAAGCATCAATTCTGTCTGACTGGACGATTCACTCTTTAGTTTTTGCCCAGAGTATGGCGACATAAGCAACGAAGTGAATGTCATTGACCATCCAGAACCTAGCTCATGTCCGAATGTCGGCAAAGCAACAATGTATTCTGCCTAGAAGAAAGAACTAGGACATAATGCAGGATAAGGCTCGACTCAGCCTTCCATCGGTTAACTCGATCCCATGGTTCAACGGGATAGAATACAAAATTGAAGCGGAAATGATCTACCTTGCCACTTATCGAGATATTCCTCAGACTTGGGGGCACACGCGAGAAAAAAGATGAATGTAATTTGATCATTCATCAAACAACTCTGGCTCTTATAGCTTGGACTACAGTATAAACACAGCAGGGGCTAGGCTCGACCATTCACACAATACATCCATCAACCCAAGACTGGGGGCAAAAGAGTGATTATCCAAGAGTTGACTATGATAACACGATCGTATGACCCGTGCCTTACATTCATAACAACTCAAGGTTACGGCCAAAAGGATGCCTAGGGATAGAATCATCGGATCGATGCCTAGACTTATGGCAGCTGATCATTATTTCGACCCTTACAATGAGTAATGGACCGCGGGTAAATTGAATGAAAGGTGCATCACTCAGAAACACAAGTAGATTCAATCTCAAAGCTGGACCCAGCTATGCAGCAGCATGTAGTACAAGGCTAAGTTCTACTAAACCTTTGATTCAACATCCCTACCAACCTGATCATTTACCATTGCAAATAAGCACATGAAGCGCCTACAGCCCATCATGAGTATTGTAGATCAAATCACTACTTATCGCAATGATGATGAAAGAGTTAACTGCTTTGCTCTAGGTGAATTTGACATGTTCGCTTGGACTTAATCTCATGTATATATGTGGACTATCGCCAGCCATGAAAAACCTTGTGTTAACCCGCCTTTTGGCAAGGCCATGACACCAAGGAATTGACTAGTAACCAATGACGGTCCGTCCTAGAGATTGGTTATATACAGGCTCACTATGGATATCGATGAATTTTGTCCGAGTCCGGATCGAGCTAAAAATGGTTTGACACGACAAGTGAAGCTATGAGAGCCAACGTTCCAAATCTCAAGTCAATCCGAGTTCGTATGCTCAAGTTACGACCGATGCAAAATTGAATAAAAATAGCCTCGCGTTCGACTCGCTCAGTTCAAATCCATCGAGAGTGCCTACTTTGACTCGCTCCACTTCGCATCCATCTCAGAACCACTGTTTGACTCGCTCCACTTCGACTCCATCTCAGAGCCTCTGTTCGACTCGCTCCACTTCGACTCCATCTCAGAGCCTCTGTTCGACTCGCTCTGCATCCTTTAGAAAACAACAGTTCGACTCGATCGTCTAAAAGCCCTGTTCGAATCCATCAACTCCGGTACTTCGTATCCACCGTGGATCCGCTGATCGAATCCATCGTGTTGCCGTATTCGAATCAATCGACCGAAGTTGAGTTCCATCAATACGAACAGAACCCTACTGACAATGCGTGCAACTCACCTTCTATCGATGCAAAAAGAAGGCATTTCCATCGATACGAACAAGGCAAGGTCCAAGAACGACTCGATCAAAACGGCATCAAAGGAGGAGTGATCTAGAAATTCAAACGCCACGTCATCGAGTCGAACAACGATTCGAACAAGACCGAGTCTAACAAGGATGCGAACAATACCGAGTCGAATAAGAGCGAGTCGAATGAAACAGCCAACCGAAGATTCTAATTCGTATCGATCTTATCTCCTAATCTACAACCCAAATGACCTGAAATTTTCACAGAAGCCTACGTGCATGTTAAAGAATGTCCACGCCAAATTTTGACTCCAATGGATGAAATCTTGATCGATACGAAATCCGTTCGTATCGATCACGGATCAGCCGAAACTTCGCGGGCTTGGGCGGGCGGGCCTGGTCACGTGCCAGAGAGGGTCTCCCGAGATCTGAGCGAAATACCAGCCTCCTACACCTATAAATAGAGCCCCAAGGCTTATAGAAAGGTGGCTTCTTCTCCTTTGAATTCTCCAACGCCCAGACTTTGTCGGATCCAGATCTAAACTACATTGCTGCTGCTACCAATGAATTTCACTACTGAAAATCATTGTTACATGCTATAATTTGCTGAAATCAATTGTAATCATCACAGAAAGATCAATAAAGCAATCAACTTCATAGTGGACGTAGGCAATACGCCGAACCACTCTAAATTCTTGTGTCTCTGTGCATTTTAATTATTCTTATTTCTGAAATTTGGAGTTTTTATTAGATAATCCTCTTTTTCCATTTAATTTCTTCACTTTATCTCTTCAAAAACTTCCGAAGAGTGTTATGCCCAATTTTGGTACAAACACTTTGGTGCTTTCACTGAGAAAAACCCAATTTTCTCCTGCTCTTTGGATCTCCTATCTATATTGGATTGCATAAATCCAAGAAGAAGATCCAGATCTAGAACTTTGAAGCCCTTCCATTCTATTCAGATTTGCATCAGATCTAGGAAAGGACTTTCACTAATTCACCATGGTAAGTACACGAACTACCTCTACAGCTGCTGATCAGGGAGGACGGGACATGCATAACCTCGTGTAGTTGCCTCCATCCAACCAAGACGCCGCCGGACCTTCAGATCCATCAGGCCCGGTCACCAGACAAGAGTTCCAGATGCTGCTTCAAAAATTGACCCCGAGTCGCCAACAACTAACTCAACAACTGTGCGCCAACACAGAGTTGTCCAACCAGCTAAATCGCCAAAGGCGAAGAAGATCCAGAAGAGACCAAGGTTCTTATTCTTCCACAGAGAGTTCAGCCTCCTCTGATGGCCAAACCAGATCCACACGCCCACGGCTAGGTGTAAGCTACACCCAGGCCACAGGACACCAACCTGCTTCGAATCTTGGGCAACCTAGAATTGGACCATCCGCTAGTCTCCGTACAGAACCTTCATCTCGAGGAGGTGCTACTCCTTACCATGTCACATGCAACATTGCAACTACCACCACTACCGAACAAGGAGGTGATGCTAGAAACCAAGCTGATCCTCAACGTAACCAACGAAAGCTGACTCCAGAGCCTTATGTCCCAGAAAATGTTGAACCAAGGAAGCGAGGCACGGACCGTCGACCGCGTCCGGTCCAGACTCGCGCTGTGGAACCCGACCACACCTTGGTACAACATGCTCCAAGTATCTGAATGCTGGATATACCAACGATGATTCGTCAAATGATCCGTGAAAGTTAGGGTCTCAGTAATGACGACTGGGGAATCTCCCGGAGTCATACCCCTTTCACCGATGATGTATTATATGCTGAACCACCTCGGCGCTTCAGGATGCCAACTTTGCCAGTCTATGAAGGAAGTTCTGATCCCAATCAACAAATTATGAAGTATGAATGGCTGATGAATGCTGTGAGAGCTGATGATGCAGTAAAATGCTGTAGTTTCCCCATTTCCCTGGGGGGCATTGCAACAATGTGGTTTACTCATTTGCCACCATGATCCATTTCTAATTTTGATCAAATGGCCACCAAGTTTGTTGAACAATTCCGTATGCACGTAGCGAGACCTAAAGATGTTAACACTCTTTCTAGTGTTACACAAGCTCCCGGAGAGACACTTAGATGTTACTTGGAGAGATTCCATGCCGCGTGTGCAGAAATAAGCAATCCCAATGATAACTCTATGCTGATGGCATTGACTAAGGGGATTGATGCTGATTCCGAATTCAGAAATTGGTTAGCCGGAAAACCACCTGCGTCATTGGACCGTTTCTATTCCAAGGCAGCCCAATTCTTGAGAAGGGAGGATGCGAAACAGTCTAGGAAGCAGGATGATGCAGGGCCCAACATCAAAGGAATCCAAAGTAACATTGTTGTTAAACAGTCCGGAGATAGTTCTGGAAAAGTTCAGTTGAACATCCAAAATAAACAGAATCAGCAGAGGGACAATGGAAATCAAAACAAAAAACGCGATCAGAATTGTGGTCCACGGCGTAGAGCTTCCATGTACGATAATTACACTCCATTGAACACGTCGTTGGAAAATGTGTATCTGCGGACCTGCAATACCATGCAATATAAGAAACCTGCCCCGAAACCACCAACTGAAAGACAAATCCAGACAGGGAAGTTTTGTAGGTTCCACGAAAGCTACGACCATAACACAAATGAGTGTCGTCATTTACAAGACCTCATTGAAAAACTGATACGTGAACGGAAGTTGGATCAGTATGTGCGGGCACCGCGGTCTGGTGGAGCGGGCCTATCAAATCAGAATCGTGCGCCGAATCAGGAAAGACGGGAGGAACCCGCTCGTACAGGCGGGAGGTTGGTTATTAATACAATAAGTGGTGGTCCTCACCCAGCAGATCGAAGCTAGAAGGAAATGGAGTCGTATGCCAATTCTATCAGGCATGCGGACTTCGAGTGTTGCAGTAGTTTTGATGAAGGGGCTCCGGCCAAGCAACAGAAGACGATGACAGATGACATCGTGTTCAGAAACAGAGACACTGATAAAGTCGAAGCCCCCACTATCGATCCATTGGTCATCTCAGCTCAAGTAGGTCCCGCTTGGATGAAGAGAATCTTAGTTGACAGTGGGAGCTCTGTGAATATTTTGTTTATGCGAGCCTATGATCAAATGAGAATGGAAGCCACGGACTTGAAACCGTGTCAATCCCAAATCCATGGTTTCAATGGAAGTGCTACTATACCCACCGGAATGGTGGAACTGCCAGTAGAGTTGGGAGTTAGAGAACTTCGGAGAGTACGGATGTTGCAATTCATTGTTTTGGACATAGACTCCCCTTACAATGCTTTCTTGGGCCGACCGGCCCTCGCTGAATTTAGGGAAGCCATTGCCCCGTGGTGTTTGACTTTAAAATTTCCCACTGATCGTGGAGTCGGGATCATTCAAGGAGATAAGGCTGCTGCTAGAACCTGTTATGTTGCTGAGCTGCGGGAGGCGCAGCGAAAGGAGAAAGGAAAGGGCGTGGAGGAATCTCTCTACGTCCGTTTTGCCGATAATTGACAATTAACGCCCAGGCCTAGGCCCGGGCACCCCAGCCAATTCCAAAGGGATCTTGACCCAAGAGAAACTGAAGACGAAGAAGAATCTAAAGAAAGTCAAGCATCTCCGGCCGAACCGACGATTGATGTCCCAATTGACGATGACGATGATTCGAAAATGATAAAGATTGGATCTTAGCTAAGCCAGCAAACTCAAGAGGAATTGGTTGAATTTCTGCGGGCAAATCTTGACGTATTTTCCTGGACACATTATGATATGTGTAGGACCTCGCCGGACATCGCGAGCCACACTCTGAATATTGACCCGCTGCATGTCCCGGTCAAATAGAAAAGGCGTGGTATGGATCTAGAGAGATCTGCCGCCCTTAAAGAAGAAATAGAAAAGCTTAAAGCGAATAGATTCATTCGAGATGCGCTATACCCCGAATGGGTTTCGAATCCCGTGCTCGTCCGTAAGCCAAACGGAAAGTGGAGAACATGTGTCAATTATTCCGATCTGAATAAAGCATGTCCCAAAGACAGTTTCCTGCTTCCCAGAATTGATCAGCTAGTAGACTCGACAGCTGGGCATGAACTCTTATCCTTTATAGACGCGTATTCTGGCTACAATCAGATACCAATGCATTTACCCGATCAAGAACATACCAGCTTCGTAACCAATCTGGGACTTTACTGTTACAAAGTTATGCCATTCGAACTCAAGAATGCCGGGGCTACTTATCAACGATTGGTCAATCGGATGTTTGCCGATCAAATCGGAAAAACCATGGAAGTATATGTAGACGACATGCTTGTGAAGTCGCGACTCTCCACCAACCATGTTAAAGACCTGGAAACCATGTTCAACATACTCCGAGAATACAAAATGAAGCTTAACCCACTGAAATGTCACTTTGGAGTTGCATCCGGAAAATTCCTTGGGTTCATCGTTAACGCTCGGGGAATCTAGGCTAACCCTGAAAAGATTTGGGCGATCAGAAATCTTGAAACTCCGAAAACCATAAAACAAGTCCAGAGTCTTAATGGAAAGGTAGCAGCATTGAGCAAGTTCATTTCAAAGTCCACTGACAGATGCATTCCCTTCTTCGATCTGATCCGAAAAGGGAAACGAAATTTTGAATGGACCACGGAGTGTGAGGGCGCTTTCCAAGCACTAGTCCAACATCTATCCACACCACCTATCATGTCGAAGCCCATTGATCATGAGAAATTGTTCGTATATTTGGCGATATCAGAAAATGCTATCAGCGCTGCATTAATTCGAGAAGAAGACAAGATACAGAAGCCAGTATACTACGTCAGCAAGCGATTGACTGGAGCCGAAAGGAATTATCCAAAATTAGAGAAGTTGGCTTATTGCCTTGTTATTGCATCAAGAAAACTCCGACCGTATTTCCAGGCACATCCTATTACTGTTTACACCGACCAGCCGTTACGACAGGTCCTTTCGCGGCCTGAGACGTTTGGAAGGTTACTCAAGTGGAACATCGAACTGAGCCTGTTTGACATTGCTTACACTCCAAGACGGGCCATACAAGGACAAGTCCTAGCCGATTTCATAGCTGAATTTACCATTCCAGAGGACTTGCCCGAAACCAGTGAATCCCCCGAATACGTCTGGAAGCTTTACACCGACGGTGCATCAAACGACCGGTGTTCGGGCGCTGGTGTTGTACTTGAAACTCCCGAAGGCCGATCCATATGTTATGCTTTGAAGTTCGATTTTCATTCGACTAATAATGAAGCTGAATATGAAGCCCTCTTGGCTAGCTTGAAACTTGCTAGAGATTTGAGAATTATCGCAGTGTAAATTTATTGTGATTCATAATTAGTTGTGTGTCAGGTACGGGGAGAGTACCAAGCAAGAGATCGAAGGTTGGCTGCTTACTTAGCTCGAGTTCAGGAAGTACTAAATCAGTTTGATTATTATGCCATTTATTGTATACCTTGAGAACGCAACCAAAAAGCCGATTCATTGGGGAAGCTAGCTAGCACAGGTGAAGCTCAGCAAATGGGACTCGTTCCCGTAGAAGCGTTATCCTCTCCAAGCATTGACCGGGCAGAAATAGACAGGGTATGCGAAACCATCCTCGAAAAAGATTCATGGATGACTCCACTTAGAAATTATATTGAGCACGGAACCCTGCCGGAGCGCAAGAGTGAAAAGAGACAAGTCCTTCGAAAGGCCTCACGATTCACCATTCAGAATGGGGTCATGTATAGAAGAGGATACTCTGTTCCTTTACTCCGGTGTATCGCTCACGATGAAATTAAACGAGTATTGTATGATGTACACGAGGGAGAATGTGGCGATCACATCGGGGGGCAAGCACTTGATAAGAAAATACTTCGGTATGGATATTACTGGCCTACCGTGAATCGTGACGCGTTGGATTACGCAAAGAAATGTGATAGGTGTCAGAAGCATGCTCGAATTCCTAGAGCCCCGCCTACCGAGATAACAAAAATGGTCAGCCCATGGCCGTTTGCAATGTGGGGCATCGACATCATTGGTGCTTTACCTCTGGCAAAAGGTGGTGCGAAATACGCCATCGTCGCAGTTGATTACTTTACAAAGTGGGCTGAAGCCGAAGCTCTTGCTACTATAACGACGAAGAAAGTAATCAACTTTGTAGTCCGCAACATCATCTGTCGATTCGGTATCCCACACACCATTATCACGGACAATGGAACCCAATTCGACAGTGTTGAATTTAAAGATTTCTGCAAACGATTTCACATCCAAAAGAAATTCTCCGCAGTTGCACACCCTCAGGCAAATGGATAGGTCGAAGCGGTTAATAAAGTTATAAAGTCTATTCTGAATAAACGACTGGAAAAGGTTGGTGGCAAGTGGGTCGATGAACTTCCTATGGCTTTATAGGCTTACCGAACAACCCACAAGACTGCTACCGGTCACACTCCATTCTCTCACTCTTACGGTTTAGAAGTCGTTATTCCAGTCGAGCTAGAAGTACCTTCTCATCGTGTGACATACTATGATCCGAAGACAAATGCTATATTACTTGCTGAATCTCTCGATCTACTAGAAGAGAAGCATGAAGAAGCTGATTTGAGGGCAGCTGCGCATCGAAGTCGAGTAGTCCGATTGTACAACGCCAAGGTCCGTCCGCGAACCTTCGAACTAGGTGATCTCGTCTTGAAAAGAGTTTATCCGGTTCCTTCGCATATAAAGACGACATGGGAAGGACCGTATGTTATTGAACGAAGGCTCGGAGATGGCACATTCAAATTATCGACCGTCGACGGTCTTACTCTGCCAAGAGCCTGGAATAGCGAGAGCCTTCGCCGCTATTACACATGACATGCTATCTTTATCCATTTAGTTTACCTTCCATTTTGCAATTTGTTTCTGCATTTCGAAATTAGAATTTGTAATAAGGCAACTCACTTTGCCATATTTTCTTATTTCAGCAATAAAATGCAATCTCTTCGAGCCAGAGCTGTGATTTACTTGAAATGCTCCATATGATCATCACTATGCATGGAGAGCTAAGTTTCACCATACGGTGGAATTTATTCAAATAGGGAGTGACTGCGATGCAACCAATCACTCGCTAAGTGAAACCCAAGCTCGGGGACCAGCCATCACATCAAAGTCAAGAAAGGATTGATACACGGCAATCCTTCATTCAACTCCGAACTCCCAGAGCGCGAGTCGGAGTATAAACATCAACTCCGGATTCCCAGAGTGCGAAACGGAGTATAAACATCAACTCCGAACTCTCAGAGTGCGAGTCGGAGTATAAACATCAACTCCGAACTCCCAGAGCGCGAGTCGGAGTATAAACATCAACTCCGAGTTCCCAGAGTGCGAGTCGGAGTATAAACATCAACTCCGGATTCCCAGAGTGCGAAACGGAGTATAAACATCAACTCCAAACTCCCAGAGTGCGAGTCGGAGTATAAACATCAACTCTGAACTCCCAAAGCGCAAGTCGGAGTATAAACATCAACTCCGGATTCCCAGAGTGCGAAACGGAGTATAAACATCAATTCCGAACTCCCAGAGCGCGAGTCGGAGTATAAACATCAACTCCGGATTTCCAGAGTGCGAAACGGAGTATAAACATCAACTCCAAACTCCCAGAGTGTGAGTCAGAGTATAAACATTAACTCCGAGTTCCCAGAGTGCGAAGCGGAGTATAAACATCAACTCCAAATTCCCAGAGCGTGAATTGGAGCATAAACAACAACTCCGAACTCCCAGAGTGCGAGACGGAGTACAAACATCAACTCCGAGTTCCCAAAGCGCGAAGCAGAGTATAAACATCAACTTCAAATTCCCATAGCGCGAATTGGAGTATAAACGACAACTCTGAACTCCCAGAGTGCAAGTCGGAGTATAAACATCGACTTCGGATTCCCAGAGTGCGAAACAGAGCGTAAACACCAACTTCAAGTTCCCGAAGCATGAATCGAAGTATAAATATCAACTCCAAACTCCCAGAGCGCTTGTCGGAGTACAAATGTCAATTCCAAGTCCCCAGATCGTGGACATATGATTAAAACTTAAGCCAGCGTGACCAACCGCCAGTAAACAAATGAGAATCCTCGGAGTGCGGATATGATCATTGACAATCGGACAAACGTGAATAAACCGCTCAATCTTCGCTTGTCTCAAACATCCATTCAGTGGCATTAGACTCAACATGTTATAAGTAAAAAGCAATCGCTGACTGATGTTCTACAACTCATCCCCGAGACTGGAGGGCAGGACTTAAGCATCAACCATTGACTAAAACGGCGCGACATCAAAATTCAACTCGCTTCCCAATCGCGAACCAGGTCCGCAGTTTCCAGACTTGGTACGAAAGGACAAACTTGACTCGAAAGCTGAAACTTTACAAGTGCATTTCAAACATTGAAACACTTAAACAAAGGCACAAAGAAGCTCAAAAAGAAAAAGTTTCATTTCTACTATTCATAAAAGAAATTCGTATACAAGTTTGTTCCAAAAAAAAAATTCCTACTAGTAGGGGCCGAACCCGCATCTATACATGGCCAACAAAATGCAAGTCAAAATAAACCGGGGAAGCATGTCTAATCTTTCTTCTTCGTTGGCTTCCTTCTCGATGTAGACCCACTGGAGCCACCGCTAGTCTTCCTCTTCGAGCCTTTGCTTTTCGGCGGTTGGTCTCCAAGCAAGGGCATTATATCAACATCCTCCTCCGAACTCGAGTGGATTGGAATGCTCCCTGCAGGCGGAGTCGGAGGAACGGGATCAATTACAGAAGGTGGAATGGGCACGCTGGTGATGAAAACAGTACCACCAGGAGATATCATTCTAAGCAGAGCAGGTCCCGGTGCTACCATCCCACCTCCAAAACTGCCACCATGAGCCGTTGCTGCCATTTCAGCGTCGATTTGAGCGAACATCTCCTCTTCAGTTACTGCTCGAGCCCTACTGGGGGCATCAGTAGTCGGCATTGAAGAACTTGTAGCAGGATCACTTCCACTCATGACAGATGACAAGTCGGCAAGAGGATCGCCGTGACGGCGAAAGAGTTCATCCATCAACTGCTCATCAAACACAATCGTACTCCCCTGCATATCGTCAAGCGGGGCAGTTGTAGCCATGGTGATCGCTTCGGTAACGATACCCTCCTGTGTCTGATGTGATTCTTGAGTAACAGGAGGCCCGACATGTG
Organism: Allium fistulosum; assembly: GCA_030737815.1. Lineage (NCBI taxonomy): Eukaryota > Viridiplantae > Streptophyta > Magnoliopsida > Asparagales > Amaryllidaceae > Allium > Allium fistulosum. The sequence continues at coordinate 1,280,575,312 of CM060903.1, read as the reverse complement.
CAGCATCGATCACTAGACAAAGAATAAGAGAACTATTAGAACTTAACTCGATCAAATATTTCGACTTAAGAAAGATATATGGAATGTTCAGAGTACCTTCCTCAGTTTGACTTGTAAGCGACGGGGCAGCTTCAGTAACTTGCGTTGCAGCCGGAGACATCTGCAGCTGATCCAGATTGTAGGCAGGAACAACTTGGGGATCAACTGCAGGCAAGGATTCGGGCTAGGTTGACGTGGGAACTTCAAGACTCGCTTCATGGTGGTCAACCCCTAAACCCTCTCCTATTTCGAAGTGCTGTGCGCCAAGTCTTTCCTTCTCATGCAGAATCATTGACTCGTGAAGAATCTTCCTTTCATCTTCATTCAGAATGCGATTCTTGAGTTCAAATTCATCCACAGACTCACCCAGATGCGCCTCCTTCTCTTCCTCAACCAGTCGGCCCCAAGCGTTATAAAGATGCGCCGGATAATCAACGAGCCAGGCTAGACCCCTGTGCCTCAGCACGTTAGCGTTGTAAACAATGAGAAGGTCTTCAATGTCAGCCTCTAGCCTAGACTCGGCCAACTTCACTTTCTCCTCAACCTCAGTCTCCACCTTGTGGACTTTAGCCACAACCGCATCTCATTCACCCCTGAGCAGGACAGCTTGTTCGCACGCCTCCTGGGATGCGTTGTTCACATCATCTTTTTCCTTGGCCATGTCGGTGAATTTGGCCTTGAGTTCATTGAGCTCCTTGACCGCCACATCCCGCTCGGCGGTAACTGTAGTGTTCCGGTGGCCCATCTCCTCCACCAGGGCAACATGTGTCTGCCCCAACCTCTCCATTGCCGCCTTCACTTCGTCAGCTTTTTTGGTGGCCTCAATCTCCGATTTCCGAGAAGACTCGGCCTCAGCAGTGAGCACTTGAATGATCTGATCCCTTTGAGCGAGTTCGGTCTCCATTTTCTCAAGCACTTTGGCTCGCTCAAAGGCCACCTTAGAAGCTTTCTCTACAGCCTTTACCCACTCTTTGTACTGGGCGTAGATGTCATGAACGTAATCATGCATTGTGCCTTCCACCCCTGACGGAATTCTTTTTAAGTGTGGTGGGAAGACATAGCCATCGAAGCAAATATTCGGAAAATCCTTCCTCATCTGAGCCAATTTAAGGGCCCCTTCTCTTGTGGGCTCGGCTAGGACCTGCTCTGCAATTATGGAAGCCGTGGTCTCGACTCTCTGAAGATGAGTCTCGGATCTAGAAGTATGAGAAGATGGCCTGTGACGAGGAGGCTCTGGTGGATGTGGAACAAGAACGAGAGGTGGAGATGGAAGTCTAGGAGGATGAGAGCGTGATCTAGACCGATGTATGTATTCTCTGTCCCTATCACGCCCATACCTATCTTGGTTAGAGTACTCGCGATCCCGATCTCTGTCCGAGTCCCTCCTGCGGGAATCGTAATAAGATGAAGCCTTCGGGCCGAGCGAAGATTCCCGAGCATCGATCCTTTCCCAGACATAGTACCTGAAAATGAGAAGCGAAGGAAGAGTTAGTGATTTCCTAAGTTGGACGATTTACAGTTATGAATCATGTAGTGTAGTGAAGTGTATGCATGTGCAACCCCCCCGACCAACCGGAAATGTCGGCCGATCTCATAGCAAGCGACCCGCTCAGTTCAGAGCATTATCAAGCTCCTCCATCCCAGCGTCGTGTTGAGGCGACACAAAATCCGGAATCGGAATATCAGCAAGCCCTTCAAAAAGATTCTCTACTTGCGGGGGAGGAGCCTCCGAAATTCTAATCCTCGGGACGGGCAAGGACACGACCACGGATATAAACCTCTCGGATTTAGAACTCTTGTGAGCAACAGCCTTGCCTTTTCTCTTTCCTTCTGAATCCTGGACATCGGAAGAAGGCCCATCTTGGAGCTCGGTATCGGTGGGCGTTCTCTCTGGATCAACTTCTTTGGTTATCACAACTGCGGGCGCTTTGCGCTTCACCCGTTTCTTCGAGACCACTCTAAGTGTCCCTTCCAGCCGTATGCTCTGCCTCCGTTCTATCAGCCCGACAGTCCTCAAATTTCTGTCGGTCAGAACCAAGTCGATATGCCTCTCTTCGTCCGGAAACGCTTGGAGGATCCGAACTAGCTCTTTGAAGTATGCACTGCTAGGTCGAGAGATTGCAGCTATAAAAGAGGAGAAGCATGTCAGTTTTGAAGTCAGTTACTAATATCTCGATGATTCAAGAGAAAAATGACAACACTTACGTCTATCCAACCATCGCCTAGCAAATCCAAGGGGGCACCGAACGTAGAACCATTAAGTTTTAAAGTAACTTAGCCTTCCCCAGGAGCCTATTACAATATGGTAGTTCCTGACCGCTTCCAAAAAGGTGAAAGAAGGGCTGTCTCCATGGCTCTTGACGTTAATAAATATCTGATCTCGATCGGCTTTGGTGGTCGAAAGAGAATCTCCATAAACAGAATGAAGTTGTTGTTCAACAAAGCATACCCGTTGGGATACAGCTGGGATAGAGCTATTCCAAGGAAAGACAACATCTCCCTTATATATTGGTTGAAAGGAGGAAGTGTTCCCACCGTACAAGCATGACAGTTAAAAGCGGTAAACCCCTCCGGTATCTCGATGGTTGGAGGAATAGAACTCAGGAGTTCCTGCTGCTGAGAACTTGAAGGTTCCATGACTAGCTAGCTTATGAAAAATCATTGTTAAACAGACAATAACGCTGGTGCATCCCCCAATGTAAAGTGTGTGAGTGTGTTGTGCAGTGCAGTACTGTATATCACTTGAGAAGATCTACAGAATTGGAGAAAACATGAAAAAACGACAAGACTTCGAAATTCAGTCGGAAGGACCGTCATCGCTGACCGTCACAACCGTGCCATCCGAAAATTAGCAATCGATCCAAGTTAAAGTTTATTATCATTTTGTTAGAGTTGCAGTTCCATCGACGAGCTTCGAAGGGAAATCAAATATACAGTCCAAAAGTCAAGTCTAATTATGCCAAAGTGAAGCTCGTCGGAATTAGGTGTTCAAATGCACAAGAGTTTTTGGTATCGTCGAAATTATGTTCATTGTCAATCATCAAAAGTACAAGTTCGAATCGGTCGCTCAAGTTCAAGTTTGCATCGATCTGGTTCGATTTCGTATCGATCGCTCAGGGACACTGTCGTATCGATCAAAGGGCTGCGCAGTTTGAATCGGTCCAAGGCCACCACTTCGACTCGATCCAAGGCCGCCGCTTCGAATCGATCCAAAACCATCCACTTCGACTCGATCCAAGGCCGCAACTTCGAATCGATCAAACGCAACCCCTTCGTATCAATCCACATCTTCGAAGTATTCGATTCGATGCAAAGCTCAGCCATCGATCGATATGAAGGCCTCCGTCTCATCATCTCTAAGCCCCTATTCCAGATCGACGCGAAGCTAAGGCCGGGGAATCTTCGATCGACCGCGACTTCAGATGATTTGATGTTAAAGATCGAGTCTCATCGTTTACGCGTTGGCTTCACTTAGTGATTACCTAAATCTGGCAGTTAGTTCGAGTAATTGAAGATCTGAATCGGTTCAAAGGCAAGAACAGTTCTTTATTTTCCCGAGTCTCAGAGCGATACGAAAGCGAGAGTGCAAGAGTAGAAAAGTAAAAAAGTGAAAAAACGGCTAAGTCCACGATATTTATATGGATTTGATGGTAAAGTGAAAAAACGATACGCATTCCAGTAAACACAACCGGTTACAACGTGTCGCCTCCGCATCGATTCGAACAAGCTGTTCGACTCCATGGGCTCGAGTCTAAATCGATGCGAAGCCTCTCTTCGTATCGTTCATCTTCGACTCCATCTCCTATGCAGTTCGAATCCATCGAATCACTGCTTCCAGAGGCCAACTCCATCGATACGAATTGCCTGTTCGTATCCAGTGACTCCATCTATATCGATTCGAAATGCTCATTTCGCTTCCTTAAATTCAATGAAAATCGTCTTCAATGTTTCAACCCTTCACATCGATTCAGGAGAGGATTGTTACGAAGGAACATTCAAAAACAACCATCGAGCATTGTTACAACTAATTTCACGTCGGTTCAGGAGAGGATCGATACGGAATTCAATATAAAATAAACTGACAACGACTCGTGAACGTACAAATGTCAACGAGAGTCAGATTGACATATATGCATGTATGTCGGACTAATATTCAATATTCCAGATTTACAGGAATTGGAAACTCATTTGATAACAATTACAACAACAAACGGCTAACCACTAGCATATAGCAATCAGTTGCAACAATACAGGGTACAGCAGTTGACAGTCAACAGTTTACATTATCAAGAAAAACAGTCGAAGGTTACAGCTTTCATCGAAAAGACGATAATTATTCAGAACAAAGATTGCAGCATTTCAAAGCACATCATGTCTCCACAAGACGTACTTTGGGGGGCAAATGTTATCCCGCCTAGAGGTCCGTCCTAGAGGTTCGTCCTAGAGGTCAGTTATACACAGGCTCACTATGGATATCGACGAATTTTGTCCGAGTCTGGATCGAGCTAAAACTGGTTTGACATGACAAGCGAAGCTATGAGAGCCAACATTCCAAATCTTAAGTCAATCCGAGTTCGTATGGTCAAGTTACGACCGATGCAAAACTGAATAAAAACAGCCTCGCGTTTGACTCGCTCAGTTTGAATCCATCGGGAGTGCCTACTTCGACTCGCTCCGCTTCGCATCCGTCTCAGAACCACTGTTCGACTCACTCCATTTCAACTCCATCTCAGAGTCTCTAATCGACTCGCTCCACTTCGACTCCATCTCAAAGCCTCTGTTCGACTCGCTCCACTTCGACTCCATCTCAGAGCCTCTGTTCGACTCGCTCCGCATCCTTCAGAAAACAACAGTTCGACTCGATCGTCTAAAAGCCATGTTCGAATCCATCAACTCCGGTACTTCGTATCCATCGTGGATCCACTGATCGAATCCATCGTGTTGCCGTATTCGAATCAATCGACCGAAGTTGAGTTCCATCAATACGAACAGAACCCTACAGACAATGCGTGCAACTCACCTTCTATCGATGCGAAAAGAAGGCGTTTCCATCGATACGAACAAGGCAAGGTCCAAGAACGACTCGATCAAAACGGCATCAAAGGCGGAGTTATCCAGAAATTCAAATGCCACGTCATCGAGTCAAACAGCGATTCGAACAAGACCGAGTCGAACAGGGATGCGAACAATACCGAGTCGAATAAGAGCGAGTCGAATGAAACAGCCAACCGAAGATTCTAATTCGTATCGATCATATCTCCTAATCTACAAGCCCAAATGACATGAAATTTTCACAAAAGACTACGTGCATGCTAAAGAATGTCCACGCCAAATTTCGACTCCATTGGATGAAATCTTGATCAATACGAAATCCGTTCGTATCGATCACGGATCGGACCGAAACTTCGCGGGCTTGGGCGCGCGGGCCTGGTCACGTGCCAAAGAGGGTCTCCCGAGATCTGAGTGAAATACCAGCCTCCTACACCTATAAATAGAGCCCCAAGGCTTATAGAAAGGGGGCTTCTTCTCCTTTGAATTCTCCAACGCCCAGACTCCGCCGGATCCAGATCTAAACTACATTGCTACTGCTACCAACGAATTTCACTACTGAAAATCATTGTTACCTGCTGTAATTTGTTGAAATCAATTATAATCATCATAGAAAGATCAATAAAGCAATCAACTTCATAATGGACGTAGGCAATACGCCGAACCACTCTAAATTCTTATGTCTCTGTGCATTTTAATTATTCTTATTTCTGAAATTTGGAGTTTTGTTAGATAATCCTCTTTTTCCATTTAATTTCACTTTATCTCTTCAAAAACTTCCGAAGAGTGTTGTGCCCAATTTTGGTACAAACACCCTGCATTAAATGTCAACCCGAGGCATGTCTCGGTAAACAAAAACGATGCGACGTGGATCCGGAGAGATCTATTGCAATTAAAGAGGAGGCGAATCTGCTCAAAACCAGTGGGTTTATCCACGATGCCCTCTAACCAAAATGAGTATCCAATCCTTTACTTATAAGAAAAGCGAACAGAGAGTGGCGGACATACGTCAACTACTCAGATTTGCACGGGGTATGACAAAGCACAGCTTTCCACTTCCAATGATCAACCAACTGATGGACTCGACCATCGGACATGAATTACTCACATCCATGAATGCAAACTCCAAATACAATCGGATACTGAGGCATGTCCCAGACCAGGAATACAACGGTTTAATTACTGACTTGGGCCTATAATGCTATGCTGCAATCCCTAGATTCAAACTTAAGAACGCTTATGCTACTTATCAAAGGACGATTAACAGATCATTCAAAAATCAGATCGACCGATCGATGAAAGTATATGTGGTTAATATGCTCATGAGATCACGACCATCAAACGACCACGTCGATGACTTGGCAAAGATATTCAATGCTCTCCAACAACTACATAATGAAACTTGATCCTTTGAAATTCTCTTTCAGCGTTGTGTAAGAAGGATTCTTGGGTTTCATCATCAATTCTTGTGGAATTGAGGCTAATTTCCAAAAAATTCCAATAATTAGAGACATCCATGTACCGAGGATAACCAAGCAGGTACAGAGCCTAAGTCGGAAGGTTACCGTCCTAAGTTGATTCAACTCTAGGGCCATCTACAAGTGTATTCTCTTCTTCCACCTGACCAAGAGAGGGAAGAGAACTTTTGAATGAACTAACAACTGCGTTGATGCAATTCCAGCTCCGACAGATCACTTAAAGGGACCTCCCATTTTACCTAAGCCTTTGGGTCGTGAAGATTTATACATCAATTGAGCCGTGTCAACACACGCCATAAGCATCCCATTGCTAAATGAAGAGAAACGAATCCAAAGACCAATATAAGATGAAAACTAGCCATTGACAAGCTCACCCTGTTAACGTCTGTATCGGCCAGCCGTTACGATGGGTCCTATGGCAACCTTAGATGTCTGTAAGGTTACTCGAATGGAATATCGATCTAAGCCAATTTGATATCACTTATCTCCTTTGAAGAGCTATCCTTGGCCAAAAAATTAGCATACTTCATATCTGAATTCACTAATTTAGATGACTATACGAAGAGCAGTGGAGAACTGTCCAACCGATGGAGAATGTACACAGATGGAACCTTCAATAATCGGTTTTCTAGCGTCAAAGTTGCATTAATAACTCCCGTGAGACGATCGATCTGCTACACCCTGAAACTCAACTTCACAACAACAAGTAACGAAGCTAAGTATGAAGCCTTGGTCACCATGCTCAAACTTACAAGAAAACTAGGAGCGGAAACTTTACATATCTTAGGTGATTTCTGATTAGTGGTATGCTAAGTCAAGGAGGATTATCAGACTAGGGGGGCAACGTCTTGGTCCTTATCTTAGCTGGATCCAAAAGCTACTAGCCGACTTCGAGAATTACACCATTACACACATCCTCAGAGAACAAAATGAAAAAGCCAAGTCACTAGCAAAGCTAGCCAGTTCTGGGGTTGCGCGGCAAAAAGACTTTGTCCCGGTTGAAATACTTATTATTCCATTTATTGACATATAAAGATCAACTAGATCTTAAAGATGGATCTAGAAAAGGGGTCATGGATGACTCCTATCGAAGAATATCTACAGTGGGGAATTCTTCTTGAATAGAGGAATGAGAAATGACATATCCTTTGCGAAGCTGTCCCATAAGTTAACACTTGTAAATTTTGTATCTATTGATACAAAGCATGCCTTATGTAAGCCCATCTCGTATAGATAACCATCGATACGAAGTCTATCTTAATGCATCCCAGATCGATCCAGGAGAGGATCGATACAAAGAAATGGATCAAAAACAACCATCGACCATTGTTGCAACTCGAATTTTACATCGATCAAGGAGAGGATGGATATGAAACTCGATCAAAAGAGCTTGATAACGACCCACAAATGTGCAAACATGAACATGAGTCAGGTTAACATATATGCATGTATGCCAAACTAACATTCCATTTTCGAAGTTAACAGGAATTGAATGCTTAACTGGTGACAACCAGAATGATTAACAACAAATCACTAGCGCTCAACACCCAGTTACAACAAAACACCGCATGATCATTGACAATCAACAGTTCGACATCTACATCACTGAAGATCAATCAAAGGTTACATCTTTTGACGAAAAGATAGCAACTACTCAGGGAATTGGATAGAACTTTTTCAGAATGAAGGATGCAGCTTTTCAAAGCACATCATGTTCACACAAGACGTACTTTGGGGGGAAAATGTTATCCCGCCTTTTGGAAAGGTCGTGACACCAAGAACTTGACTAGAAACCAAGGAAAGTTCATCCTTGAGATCGGTTATACATAGGTTCACTATGGATTGGTAAATTTTTCCCGAGTCTGGATCGAGCTACAATTGATATGACATGACAAGCAAAGCTATGAGAGACAACGTTTCAAATTTCAAGTCAATCGGAGTTCATATGCTCAAGATATTGATCGATCAAGGTTGAGAAATCCAACTCTATTCGTATCCATCCAATTTCGTATCCATTCCCCAAGAGAGATTCAGTTCGTATCCATCGCCTACTAACTTCATTCGTATCCATCAAAATGAAGCTACTTTGTATCCATCAAGAAATGTCCATTTCGTATCGGTCTCCCTCCATCCATCTCATATCGATCTCCCGCCATCGATACGAACAGCAACAACCACCGATCGATATGAAGAAAGCAACATGAAGCATCGATATGAAGGCGGCCTCCAACCATCGATACGAAGTAGCATGCAAGCATCGATGCGAATAGAGCCATGCATGACGAATGCGAAATAGTATCGATATGAAGACGACAATGTCATACAAATCCAAACTTTCATCGATTATAACTCGAGATCTACAAGTGCAAATGCCCACCAAATTTTCACAGGAGCTTTCCTACAACGTCAAGAATGTACCAGATAAATTTCAGCCAAAAAGGATCAATTCTTAATCGATATGAACTCCATTCGTATCGCTCCCAGATCAAGTCGAAACCATCTGAACTCGATCCTGTGGGCCCACCCACATGATAGAAGAAGTCCTCCGAGAACTGGACGAGATATTTGCTGCCTACGCCTATAAATAGCGACCCTGGACCTACAGAAAATGGACTTTTTTGCTTCTCTACGCTGATACTCTGCCGAAATCATAACTACACTTGAGTTGTACTGTTGTAATCCCTTGTAATCAGCGAGTGAAATTCAATAAACATCAATTATTTCATAGTGGAAGTAGGCAATACGCCGAACCACTCTAAATTCGTGTGTTTCTGTACATTTTCTTATCTGTTGATTGGTGTGTTTGTTATATCTACCTCATTTTACATTTATTTTCTTCATTTTATCTCTTCAAACACATCCGAAGAGTGTTGTGCCCAATTTTGGTACAAATAGGGCAAGTAGCTAACATCATGAGGAAATCTCGAGTGGGATCGCACCCTATTTGGACAACAAAATAGGGATCGGTATCGATCCCTATTATGGGCCCCAATGGACGTGGAAATTTTTGGGTGGCCTAGTCTTAGTCTCCTGAACCTTCCGTCGAAATTTCAGCCCGACCCATGCACGTCTTCCCCTATAAATATAACAGGCATGGCGTTAGAAAATGGGGCTTCTTTCTGCTTCTCTTTATCTTCTACCTAGGCTATACTCTGTCAATTTTATTCTTGAACTCACGATTTGTAACTGTAATCAGTAGTATAAATTAATAAAAGGAAAATCTTTGGAGTGGACGTATGCTGGAGTTAGCCGAACCATTATAAATCTGTGTCGCTATTTACTTGCTTTCTGATAGTTTAATTTTGTTCTTCATTTATTTCTCTTCATATTTCTGTGATTGGATTGGATATTGGTGCTTTCATACAACTGGGTGTTCGCGGCCAATTTTGATGCCAACACCCACCATTGGAGAGGTCGATACCAACCACTAACCTTGGCTCGGTAATCCCCAAACTTGAGCCTGGGGCTCATCTTCTTCCTTAGTACGATGTTTTAGCAGCGTTCTGAGTCCACTTCTGCTTCTTGTCCTTCATTTCTGCTCAAATGATAAGGAACTTTCAGATGAAGAACTAGAATCCCTTCTACTCCTTCTACAGCTGTTTGGAGTTAGCTCATTCAACAATCTCAAGCTCTACCTTATCTTCTGATTCATCTCATTCTAACTAGCTTGGAATTTATCTTCCATCTTCTTTATTATTATATCCATTTCTAGTCATGATGTCGATCGGAGTCTGGATCTCGGGTTGATTTGGTTGGACAACTCTAACTCCTTGCTAAGGATTTTGATTCTCAACTTCAGTAGTAGCTCTGGAGTTGGTAGAACAGTCTCTTCTTGATGAGGTCATGGCAGAAAGCTTCTAATAGATCTTTGCAAATCCGAGTTGTAGAATTAAAAGGTTGAAAATTGGATCTATCTCTTGGATGTAGGAAATCCAATAGTAGACGGTGGATCCAAGTAGCCTGAGTTTAACTCTTAATGAAAGCACCAAAATGTTTGAACCAAAAATGGAAAAAACATCCAAAATTTTATGTAGAGAATAAAATATGAATAAATTTAAATGAAAATGAGAAATAAACAAGAAACGATCGTTTATAGTGGTTCGACAAAGTAAGGCCTATGTCCACTATAAAATTTTGTTGCTTATATCTGACTTGTAGGCAAAAGTTCTTAGGGGTCGGTACAACTTCGACACTTAGATTTTCAGAATTACAAGAATATAGTGTAGGGAAGCACTAAAGGAGAAAAGATCCTAAAAAATGAGCCCTACCTTCCTACTTATAGAGGAGGGAGCCTAATATCTAGCATAAAATATATCTAAACCATTGTACACAATTTAGACCAATCCTCCTAAGAAATTAGGTGCCAGATCATGAGGTTGCTAGGGGTCGGTATGACTCCATTGTTAGGGGCCAGTATTGATCCCTAAAATGGCCAAACTGGCCTTCTTGAAGTCTTTGCTTCGGCTCATCTAGTGGTTAGCTTCATGATTACATAGCTGTTTGCACCAATATTAGCTTGTTTCCAAGTCCAAATGATAGAGTTGTGGAATAACAGAGGTGCAGCTTCAAGTGTTCGCGGAGGTCGATGGAGAATAGCATTGAATCAACAAATCAACATTGTAAATAGGCTTTTGGCATAGAGCAAGGCATGTAGGCATAAGATGGGGCCAGGACTAGGTACCGACCCATAAGGTGGGGTCGATACCGACCCCTATTTTGGGTGATCCCACTGTTGTCTTGGTTTGAATGCTTCTGGCTTTAGCCTTTTGATTCTTCCTATGCTTGGTTTTCAGACTCCTATGCTTTCTCTCTATGCTTCTTCCCTTTATAACTCCAAGTTCGACTCGTCTAGCCTGTCCGAATGTGACATAGTCAATAAGCTAGATAATACATTCACTTTTGAAATAGCTCAACTTGTTCCATGTGCCAGTGACAACTCTGAAATTCTTTGCTAGCTCCAAGTAAATCAAGGAAGGACTTCCCTTTTGGCTCTTAAAACTGTGTATGTACCGGATCTCCTCGTTATTGGGTACTCGGTGCAAATGTTAAACGAAAACATTGACATGCCAAGAAGGAAGATGTAGTTACTCCGGTGTAACTGGGTTGAAGCTAATCTCATAAAGTGTAGAACTCGATGAATGAATGGATTGAATGATGGAACATATCCTGCCAAAACATATATATTTGTTGCAAGTAGTGTACCCTTCCATGGGACTGTAAGCTCTCTGATGGTTAGAAGGGACTAATGCATCATCAAATGGAATTACATGCTTTTCGTGGATTCTACGAAGAGATCCCTCATCAGTCTTTGAAGCAACAGAAACGATAGGATCATATAAAAGAACAACATCTTCGAGCGTATCAGGAGCAAGTTGGCCTTTTTACGGGGTCTATTAGATTTTTAGGAACTTGCTATTCAACTTATGAATTTTCTGGTTAATGTGCCTGTTGTACTAGAGTTTTTTGTGAAAGTGGAACAACAGTCGAGCTAGACTCGGTGTCAGATTCGACATATCTAGAAGTAGATGGACCTGTGGCTTGAGTGGTAAGATGCTCGGAACGTCTGTGTTCCATTTTTATAAATACTCAATAGATAGTCAACATCATATTAAGTATAAGTTGTGCCTCCGTGCTAAAGTGAAGCCTAGTGCGGTGTCATGCAGTGTAGTGCAGTTCAGATTTTCAACATTCTATAATAATTCATTTTAAGAATCCGGATATTGCTCGAAGACCGTCATCGTTGACTATCTCAATGGACGTCATGTTAATGATCAAGTGTTGGAAGTGCATCATGGAGATTAAAAATCCAAAAATCCTCCAAGTCTTGGATTGGCACCGATCTAAGTCCTTGGATGGATTTTGGATTCTTTTCCTCATGTCCAACCTTGATCCGACACACGGCCGCCCACATAAAAAAGTTCTCCCATGTCCAACCTTGACACCATCACTGCCTATTCATGCGAGCCTAGAATGGGTTCTTTTATGAAGATGAAGCCAAAAGGCAATTTCCTTAAGTCTTGAATTGGCAGGGAAACAGATCGGGTCTGTGGCGATGGCTTGAGTTAATCAAGGCGAGGCAGGCGGCATCGCTTTTAAGCAAGAGTCAAACAGCGATGGTCCTAGGTTCGAATGGAGGCAAGATTTGGTTAAGAAGGCAAGGTTATTTAATGGCAGAAGTAAGGGCTTTGTATCGGCAGGGATAATAAAACAATGATGGTGATAGGAGAAATTGGGTTATATAACCCTTTGAACCCGACTTTCCAGGTAAAGGAATAGGGAGAATTCTTCTAAGTCTTAGATCGATGTCGATCCAAGAACATGGCTCGGTACCTACTCTTTAAAATAAATAATAAATAATAATGAAAAATAGATATCGAATGGTTGATGGAATTGACCTACATACATGCCTATGTGAGTGTGTGCATGTGATCGAGAGCTTTTACCTGAGCGTGCACGTGAACATGTGTACGTATACTTTTCAAACACCCGACAACTAAAGCCAAAGGAAACCGGATTTGAACCTGGAAAATCTAGAAAAGGAATTATAGGAATTATTTCAGAATTGCTAAACTCGAAATGACAGATCGTGAGAGCACATCCTAGATTTATAGTGCTAGATAATGATAGAGCATCACGATCGATGGCTATACATATAACTTTTATGGAAACGATTCGCGGGAAGGATAACAGGAACTTAGAGCATAAAGTGGAGTCCTTAATAGCAATCTTGAATTGTCTTGATTTAAAGTAATCATGTTTGAAACGAGATGTACTTTGGGGTTAAATGTTATCCAGCCTTTTGACTAAGCAATATTCAGACAAACTAGACGAATCAAACTTAAAAACTATCTAGGCAGACAGTCCGAAGAGATAGTCCCAGAGTCTAGAAACCAAACACAAACAGAACCAAGGGACAAATATTAAGATAAATCAAGAGAAGAGGAAACAAAATCCACCGAAGTGGTGGATCGGTACTGATCCAACCACCTGGATCAGTACCGATCCAACCTCCTGGATCAGTACCGATCCAAGAATGCTCCACCAAACTTGCCCCGGCTCCTCTCATGCACTCTTCATGATCCTATGAGCCTATTTTAAGTATTGTTTTGTTGTTCCCATGTGATTCCATGTCGATCTCCATGAGCACTCGAATCAACAACTCCATTCTTCCACAGATCCATCATTTGAACTCGGAAACAAGCTAATATTGGTGCAAACAAGTATGGAATCACGGAGCTAACCACCAGACAATCCAACTTGAAGAGCTCAAGACGACCCATTTGGCTATCGTATGGCGGTGCCGATCCAAAGTTATTAATAAGGTGTCACCTTAATTTCTTGGAGAATCGGTCAATGGCATGGAAAATGAGGTAGAGATCATTGGAGCAAGATTTTAGGCTTCCTACGTCTATAAATAGAGGGGTTGGGCTCATTTTTAAGGATCTTTTGCTGTTTCTTTTCCTAACTCTAATTTCTTGTAATCGCTGTCGGATTTATACTAATTTTTAAGAACTCTTGCTTGTAATCAGCAAGATAATCAATAAAATCACTAAGTGGACGTAGGTTAAGATTAGCTGAAACACTATAAATTGATGTGTGTTCTTTTCTACCCGTTTCATTTAAATTTCTTCACTGTTTATTCCATACTTAATCTTCTGGTGTTTGTGCCATTTTTGGTTCAAATAATTATTATTTTACATTGACAAGTCGGATTCTAGTGGTTATAGAACTTTACAAAATTATAGCAGGTGTGAGACATAATCATCTCAATTACTACAATGCGAGCTGCAAAAGCCTCAATAGAGTGGAAAAAAAAGATAAAGTACGAGAGTGAGGCAACAATATCTCGACTGGTAAAAGAAACCATCTCATCCTCCTACACAAAGAAGGAATCATCCTTATCATTAAAGGAGTCGGTCCTAATGATATTAACATACTCACTATATATTAATGCAATCCTGGGATAAAAAACAACGGATCAATCTTCTATCAAAAGATTCATCCTTTAAAACCTCACTTTGTACTCTCTATATTTACCATCAACTGTAAGAGAAAGTGTGTCACTAGTAATGTGATAAAATAGAGATCTATGATCACCTTCTTGTGTAGATATGAACTTAAAGTATGTGTCATACATCAAGTAGCATCGAAATTGTGTAATCTCATGGAACCGGATTTTCTCATTCGAATTCGAAGCGATATTATCAAAGATGGAACTTGTGTGGCATTTGGTGAAACAGGAGCTAAACTATTCAGGGATGGTGTAAACACACTTTTGGGAACCTAAACATGCTTCATAACTTTAGGGAGCGAGATCTTCTAAAGAGGCTTCAATTCAACTTTTACAACTTTTGGGATTGACGTAGGGTTAAGGGAATGCTTGCATTTAGTAATAAGATGACCAAAAGATTTACAATTTGAGCATATCAGCGATTTCCACTTATATCCAACATCTACCATAGCAACAACTCCACGCGCCGGTTCAACGGGTAAAATAGACGATAATAACCTATCAGGCTTGACCTCAATCAGGGCTCTCGCATAACCCAATTTGTCTCTTCTAACCGTAGCTTCATCAAAGCATACTGAATCACCAATCAAGTTTGATTACCAATTGATACCAACCATTGACTGGAAAACATATAGTATATTAGAGAAATGTATCCAAACCGGTATAGAGAGAACCCGTTCTCGAGCAGCATCGATGGAGGGAGACCATTTGGTAGAAATAAAAGGCTTTCCCATAATAATGACAGGATCAACTTCTAGAATACGAAGCCTATCCTCAGGGCAAGTGAAATTAAAGTAGAACAAAGAATTATCATACCGCATAGTAATCTTACCTTTCAATTTCGAAAATTGCATAAGATACGTTTTCACAACTGAGAATGGAAGATTGTCATCAAGGAAGAAGCCAACTAACTGCTCATGCCAAAAGTGTGTGTCTGCCTCTATCAATTCAGAAGGCGGTATATTGACACCATTCAAAATTTGTAGTTCTAAGTGTCTTGGAGTGAACACACCAGCGTTAAGCGGTTTAGAGGTGAATAAGGAGGACCACGACTTGGGCAGTGCGTCAGAGGGACGAAAGGATCCATCAGTTGTGGGGAAACAAGCAGCTGTCCTGGACTTCACAAGAAATGAGGGATTCGGCGTAACAGGAAGAGTAGGAACATCAATGGAGGAATTAATTCTAGTATCCACTAAATGACGAACAAATCTCGCAGCATTAAGGATACTAGAACCAGAGTTACTATATAGTGATCATTCGTGTACAACAGAGACAGTCATAGGCCTAGCTATTGAAAAATAAGCATTATCGATAGCTATATTCAAACTCTGATTTCAGGGATCAATAGTTGCATCAAGTTGTGAGTTTTCCAAATTAACAACATCTGGGGATTTATCCGAAACCAAATAATTTCTTCCAGCTGATAACACTTAAGATCTAAAGTCATCGACGGATAGTATGCACAAGATCCAAAATCGAGGCAGATAGCGACACTGTGCCAACCAGTGCAGATGCGGCAAGTGCCTTATAAACATGATTAGATCTAGTTTGAGATAAAGGGGACGCAAATCTGAGTTTTGATTTCCTGTTCTTCAACATTAGATCTAGAGACGACATGAGGGGATGGGATTGGAGATAGGAGGGCGTGCGATGGAATGGAGGTATGAAAAGTGATCGTGGTGGAGGATGAATTGTAGCGGAGAGAGGGTGAAAGTAGAGGAGGAACAAAAGATCTAACATTGGAGAGGGTCACCATTTTTAATTTGGAGGAATGAGACTCTGATGGCTTTTTACTAGAAACTTTGTCTTCCAAGTATGTGATGCATTATATCTAATTGACAATCCAAAAGTTTCTGTTTTTGTAGTATATATTGTGTGTCCATTGTGCCCAAAGACTTTCCCCCTGAATGGACTTCCAAACCAATTTAATAGCTACTGCCTTAGCTACATCGTCTAGTCTGCTAATACCAAGACTACCTTCAAGCTTGGTTTTACATATATCATCCCAACTCATTCTTTGTGCTTTTTTTTTCAGATGAAATTTGCACAAATAGAGTTTATTTTTTTAAATATGCTGGTTTGGATTTGACTGAATTGCATCCAAAAGCAGACATTATATGTAGGAAAGTTTTAACTAACTCAATTCTACCACTAATATTTAGTTGTTTGCTACTCCAAAGGTTGAATTTCTTACTAATTTTTTCAATTGGTTGACCAAAATCTCTTGCCTTTAACTTATTATGAGATAAGGGGATACCCATATAAACTATTGGAAGATTACCAATGTTCACCTTTATTATCTCAGATATTATATGCATGTTTGTTGCTCCTTTACTGAAAAAGAGATTTATTCAATCATAGCCAGACCAGTTGTATCATGCATGTCCTAAACAATTTTTGGGTGGTTTTTGCATTAATTTCAATGGCTTTTGACATGATTAAAATATCATCTGCAAACAGCAGATGGGTAATATTGGGTTCCACCTGAAAAATTGGGATGAGATTGCCTTTCAAAAATTCTAGGTCAAGCTTAATTATGAGATAGTCCATGGCTATTGAGAATAAATAAGGGAAGAAAGGATTTCCATCTCATAAAACCTTGTTGCTTTCAAAAAATTCAAATGGTAAATCATTCACTAGTATAGAAAATAAAGGAGTAGAAATACATTCGTATATAAGATTTGCAAAGTTAAATGGATAACCCATAGATATCAACATATGATGAATAAATTCACTACTTATCTTGTCATAGGCCTTATATAAATCTATTTTCAGGCATTAATTGCTTGAGTTTTTCCTGCTAAATCCTCTAACAATTTCATATGCCATTAATGAATTTTCAGTTATTACTCTACCAAGGATAAAAGCATTTTGGTTCAATGATTTTAAATCAATCATGTAAGCCTTCGTTCTATTACGTAATAGATTGGAAAGAACCTTATATGTAACATTACACAAAGATAGGCCTATAATCTGAAATTGTAGCAGGTTCTGCCTTTTTTGGGATTAACCCGATAAAGTATGATTGATTTCTCTGATGATATTACCTAATTTTTAAATCCGAAGCATAGCTCTCCATAAGTCCATTTTTATCTGATCCTAATGAAGTTTGAATTTTTTTTTGAATTCATGCCATCAGGGCCTGGAGTACTATTTTCATCAATTTAAAACAACGCAGCTTTGTTTTTATCAATTTAAAATGGTTTAGATATATTTTCTCTTTCATTTTCATTTAAAATCTTCTTACAAGTGATGCTTGAAAATTGATTTGTTACTTGTAGTGCATTGAATAGATCTAAAATGTAATTGGTGGCTTCTTGAGGCATTTTTTCTGATGTTGATATAAGATTTCCATTTGAATCAAGAATGTATTCTCCCTTTATGTATGATTTAGGTACGGACTTTCTATTGTGAAAAATTTTGATTGTTGTCACCTTGGGTCAGGCATATCAATTTCATTCTTTGATTGTCTTCTGATACAATCTCCCTCACAAGATTTGACAAATATTCAGTTTTATTTGTAAATTATGACACAATGTTATCATCTACTGGGTTTTTGACAAATTGATCATAAATGGCATTAGCTTCCTCTTTATTTGCTTAGTAATGACATGGATATTTCCTTTGATTTTTTTGCTATGATCTGAGAAGAATAAAGAGTGGATTATGTTGGATATTTAAATACAAAGATTATTGCACTATATTATTGTAATCATTATGCAAACACCAAAAGTTGTTGTATTAGATTGGACACCAAGAGTTGTTATATCAGATTGGAATTCTAGTGATCACTGAGTTGTTAGAAGTAAATTTGACTGAAATAGAAGTGTGAACACTTAGAGAGTGGATGCCAAAATTTATTCCAAATTGTGGAAATTTGCCTACCCATTGATTATTAACAAAAGCCATACCGATCTTGCTATAAATAGGAAAATTAGTTCCACCTCGCCAAGTGAAAAAAATTCCCTATGAATTCTGGTTCAATAACATTAGTAGAATTTATACAATTGACGAAATTAGTAACACCTAATGAGTTACAAATTCCATGATTAATTCTATCTTGGCTTGATAATATTGCAATAAAATCATCTAGTACTATCTATGGTAGATTGAAATTTTTTGACTGGTCTATTAATTGCTGCCACAAATCTACTCTTTGATCTTCAGAATTAAAAGCATATACTATTGTACACATCAAACTTAGACCTCCAGCATTGTGTACAATGTAAGAAATGAACTGATCATTAGAATGTAATATGATATTAGACTATTGAGTAGAATCCCAAGTATTTAGAATTATACCTTTTTGGTCATTATTATCATTGTGAGAATATTTCCACTTATTGTCCAATTTTTCCATAAACTTATCGTTATGATAATTTATTTTCTAACAGCGCTAAAAATGAATATTTACTATTAATTAGGTACAAAATCTCCAATTGCTTTGAAGGGGCATTCATACCCCTTATGTTCTATACAAGGAACTCTATCTATAATGATTTTTATTTTTAACCTTTAACTGATTGACCAAACTACTCCAAGCAGGGTTTTCGATTACATCTGATGGCATGGAAGCTTTAAACTCGAAAGGAGCTTCTTCTACTGTGATTTTTCTAGTGAATTTTGACCTGGTAGAGTACCGGTTCGTGTTAGACTAATCAAAACTTGATGCAACGTTTGTGCCGGTAGGACTTAGTTCAGGGTTGCTAGCAATTGTTTCAGGATCTGGTTCAATTTGTATACTATCACAATTTGTATCCATGTCCATTTGCATATCAGTATGTTCATTAATGTTAGTAGCATGTCCTAAATTTGTATTAAACAGACCGCACTATTTAAAACTGGAATTTGGACTACTGCCTTGTACTTACGATTTTGTATGAGGGATACTTTATATTTGTTGATCTGAATTGCTTTGTTGATTGTCTATATTCAGTTCTGATTGATTGGAATACTCTTCGGTGTTTACATTAGGCGAATGATTATTATTGATTACAACCTCTTCTTAGTTTTTGTCAAAAATTTTCATACTTGGCTCAATTTCCATTTCGTTGTTGTTGTTGTTCTATTTGTCTTGTTTAGGCAACCAGTTGGCAAACACTTTCATTAGGACCAGAACTTTGATAGTTGTACATTTGGGGGGTCTCCATTCATAATCTACCTCTTTGCATTATGATCTGATCATATTCGGTGAGGGTTGGCACTTGTTTTGGATAATTAAATGAACTCGATACTTCAACTAGAGCTCTTGCATATGCAATTTTGATTATACCTTTCATAAATTTATCCAGATCTATGGGTTTACCAAGTACATATGCAATACAACTTATACCCTCTTCAATCCAATAGTCTAATGGTAGATTAAGCAAGCGAATCCAAATTGGAATCATATGAAATCATTCTTTATTTAATTGCATACCGAGCGACCACCATTTCATCATCTTTAGCTTTCTATCATAGAGTAAGGACCACCTTCTATCACTCTATCTTAGTCTTCCTTCTTTCAAATTTAATAACATAAAACCCTTTTTTTTGGAATAAATAGTAAATTCACTAATTGGTTTCCAAACCCTGTGGATAAAGGCTTCAAAGAAATGGTAAAGTGGCTTAGGACCAACAACATATATGATCATAGCGTTGTCCCATTTTTTCCTTGCATCTTGGACTACTTATTCATCGTTTTTGCGCAATATAGAGAATTGAATTCACGAGGGTGTTGTCACATTATTTACAACAATTCTCTTCGTCAAAACTATATCTAATCAAGACTTATGGAATTTGGTAATGGTCAAAATTCCAATATCGTCAACATTCAAATTTATAGACCAAACACAAAGTCCTTGGTTTAATAATAACAAATATTATTAACCGAATTTCCTTGGTCAGACTAAAGACTTACACTTTGATTTGACTTCAATTGACCGTTATACTAACCCATATAACTAAGAAGATGAATTCTCTAATGAACAGTGATTCACCTCCAATGCTTCCACTCGGCTCAACTATAGTCGCTTGATGGATGTCGTGCCACGATTTAACTATAATCAAAGTGGAGATTCCACATTGAAGCCAGGCTTTTAAATCTCCCCGAGATGGCCGAGATGAAAAATCCGAGATATCAGCCAAAATCCGAGATTTGGCAGCCTATTTAGTTATAAGTGTTTTAAATATCGCCCGAGATAGCCGAGATATTTTCCCGAGATATTGGCCAAAATCCAAGATTTAAAACACTGATTGAAGCTCAACTGTATTCTCAAGTCGAGTGTATTGTGTAATACCATCGCATCGATGTTTTCTGTTTGACCTTAATTATATTAACCAACAGAAAACTATTGAATGAGTAATTCCATAGTTATCCAATAACTATCAATACATAACCCCTTGGTGCCCTTGGTAGCCATGAGTAATATACTATCTAACTATTGGAGAATGTTACATACTCTAGTCTCAACAGACGTATTGATATCCAGTCTCGATACACCTTAATTAGGAATATTTAAGATGATGTGTTTGTTATATCATGATAAATTGCTCATGATTACAACACATTGTAATTACTATAACAAAATGCACCATTTATGAATTTCTTTTAAATATACTTAAATTAAATAATTAATTAATAACACATTATAACAAGCATATAATAGAAAGAAAAACACATTTTATTTCAAACGAGATTTCATTATAGAGTTAATAATTTACAATATGTTACCGGGTATCATGACTAGGCCTGTCAAAACTGACCCTAACTCATTTACCCAACCCACTAACCCTAAAATTAAAAGGGTTGGGTCTGACCCATTTAATTTTCTTCCTTTTTTTTACCCAACCCGTTTGCAACTATCAAAATACAACTCCCAGATCAACCCAACCCACTTACCCATCCAGCCCTAATTTCTTATCAAATCACGATAGAAGAAAAGGAGGTGATTTCTCTACCTTCGTTCGACAACCCTAACTTCGAACTTTAATCAGGATTCAAAGGCTAAGAACCATCATTGATACGCTCGGCAATCCTAACTAGGATAAAGGGATCATGCAAAATAGGATAGAGGCATCAGCAGCAGCCATAGGTGATTTCACAGCAACGCCGCCGATTGACACCATTATTTGGGCATGCAAGAACTTAATTTGGTATTTTTAACAAGTAGGTATTATTGATGTTAAATTAGCTTTTATTTGCAATTTTTAGTTTCATTTCTCCTATTAGTTGATTAAATTTCTCCTATTAGTTATTGATTAAGATGTCGAAAATTTGTTTTGTGTCTAACAACATTTTTTTTGTGTCTGAAGATTGTAAGAAAAAGTTGTTGTCTCCTTATGGGCTATGTTATGAAGAAAATATTGATCTAAATGCTTGTTTATTGTTTTGAGAATTAAATATATCTTGTATAAAATGTTATGAGACTAAAATCTATAATAAAAAAATTAAATGTGAAGTTATAATAGAAAATGATAGAAGAGAAATCAACAAAATTCTTTTTAGTATAAGCCAATGTGCAGTCTAAAACTGAGAAGAAGAAAAATAAATGATAAGGTATGGATATTCTTTGAAGTCTATATCTATGAGCTATAAATACATCATTGAAGATCTTAGTATATGATATAAAAGAAGCTGATGGTCTTCAAAAAGTAGTATAAGACTTAGATCAAATATTGTTTGCTCAAACGATCATGATTCAGTTGGAAACTAAAAAAATAAAATTCAGGGCAGGCGTTCTTCATCTCCAAAATATAAACCAATTCATAAATGCAAGGACATGCAGCTTGAAAGTTACCAACATATGTCATTAAAGGTTTAAATCAGACAGTGCTTTAAAATAAATGAACTTCTTGGATTGAGCTTTATTTTCAATAGAAAACGAAATGTTCTGACAAAAAGGAGTTGCACATTTGCAACGAGAACAGAGGTCTCAAAGTGACTATTGTTAATGTCAACTTAATAATTAATGGTGTGATCAAACTTTAAGAGTGTTTAAAATAGAATCCAAGGTATGCATACTTGTGAAATAAATTGATGAAAAAATAAATTGGAATACTTTGTTGTTTTTCTTCTCTTTTAAATATGTTGTAATTGCATGGAGTCTTATGACTGTATAAAATGGACTTAGTGGAACTTCTGGAAAAAAAATAACCATCAATCAGTATGTCTCCATTTGTGCCAAAACAGGAGTTGATTGCTGAAAAGTACATCATATGAAATTATAGTCAAGCCGACATCAAATGGAAATGTTATGACAATTTACTCTTCTATAAAAAGTGTAGAATAGTTGTAGTGGTTGATACAACTTTCTGGTACAACTACCAGATTTCACAAAGTACTTCATTTCAATTTTCATATATGCACACAATTTAGAACCTGATAAGAAAGAGCTATGGGAAAATAAGAAAAAGAAAACTTATCACTTTTTAATATCATCTGGTGTTTAATCAAGGATTATAATTAATTGTGCTAGGAAAATCAGTGAAAAGTCACTGAAAATCAGGGGTAGTCTAAATCCAGCAAATGTTGTACTTAATGATTTAATATTCCCTATTGGGTTACAATGCATAATATCAATGGTTTAAAACACTCATGGATTTCTGGACCATCCAAAAACAAAGCCATGAGAGTAGACAAGGTTTTCATTAACACGTTGTGGCTATAATGTTTTACAACATCACAAGCATTTTACCTTCCCTCAGGAACTAGTGACCATAACCCTACTATTTTGCACATGACCAATTTAGTCTCAAGACCATAGCCTAAACCATTTAAGTTTAGGAATCACTGGATTTTGGATCAAACATGTAAAATCACAGATTAAGCACATCTCAGTTTGCCAAAAAAACTATCATAGCATGTTCGAGCTTTTGAACATGCATAAAAATTTGAAAAACATATTGAGAAACTGGCACTCAAACATTTGAATTTTAACAATGATAGTAAATTTCTTTAATAATTAACTGGAATATAAGTTGGTCTTTTATGAGTTTATGGGCAGTATTCGGTTTATGCGCATTCAAAAAATAAATTCAAAACTACAAACTTCTTTACGGGATAAGATAATTTTTATCTTACACTTTGATGGAATTATCAATAAACATTGTATTCACATGTTTATCCTCAGCATCTTTTATATATGCATGCAGGTTGAGAGCCTTCACCAGCATATAGAATCAATGAAAGCAGCATACTTAGCAGATCGAAGACGCCGCGGAAAAGAAAACAATCCATTCCTGGAAGCAGACAAATACTGGAAATTATCAGAAACAAAAATCAAAATGTTGCTTTAGTTTCAACGAATCAATTGACAATGGAATAACAGAAATATATACATTGATGTTGTTCAACTATTATTCTTTGTCAACCCTAACAATCTGCCCCTTCTTCATTGTTACACTATATATCATTAAATAAAACCATATAAGGCAAATATATATGTAGGTAAATATGTACAAAAGACTAACTTGAATATTCAGGTTTTTTGGGCCGAAGAGTTTTCACAGGAGTTTCCGTGGATGATTCAGCTGTGGTCTTTGCATTTTCTGGCTCTGTGGAACTCACTGCTCTTATTTGCATTTTCTTAATTGAGCTAGTTGATGAAGAATGAGATAGCATACATGAATTGTTATAGTAGATTAGAGAGGTGGTAGAAGAAAGAAGAGAGGCCATGTGAGGAAAGAAGCAAACTGACAAGTGATTGATAAGTGCTCATTAACAAATTCAACCTCAAGACTAACTTTAACAGCGCTTGAACAGAGTAAGTCTATTTACATTGTCACATATAGTAAGTTTCAGATTTGTAGTATGTAATTGAACTCCAGAAAATCATAAAAAATAATTCTAACTCCCAGTCTATCGTAAACTGTAAATGAACAGGAAAATGACATGCTTACTTGAATGGTAACTCCTTTCCTTTGTCCCTTTCTAGAAGAAATTGGGTCAAGTCTATGTGTTAAAGCATCATTGTTGTGTTTGTTTAAAATTTAGTATGATGTCATTTGTAATTTAATTGAGAAATTTAAAACTTTATTCAATTTATTCAACAAATATTTTACCAAAGAATAGGTGATCCGATTCTGGTAGAGAATTTACTATAAATGAATGTTATAATTAATTTGAAGTAGTTCATTATGTACATTATCAATAATGGTATGCTATATAGTAGTACATACAACTGATACTAGTTAACAGATATATGTGAGAACTTAACCCATGTTTCACTCAATATTCAATGGATCCAACAACCATGCATTAGTGTAGATTTTGACATGTTAGTTTCAGACTGTAGGCTTTTATTTTACCTGAGTTGCTTCTGTTTTCATTTTTCTTATTTTCTATTGCTTGTTGCGATTGTTTGTGTCATTTCAGGATTACAATACCGTGTTTAAGGGCTTTGGGACTATTAAGGGCTTCAGGACTATAAGGCTATGCTCAAATGTTGTAGAACTTTCAATATTTTCTATTTTTGATGTTGTAATGTGTATTTGTACTATGCAGGACCTTAAAATATTTTTTGTTTTTCACTATCCAGTTCAGTTTTTAATTTTGTTGAAGCAGAGTTTTGTTGTTTTTATGTACAGTTGATCCAATTTTTCATTTTTTGAGCAGTTTTGTTAAATGGTGCAGTATTGATAATATATTGGTGCAGTTTTTCGTTTCGTTATGTGGTGTTTATTGCTTATGCAGCAGTTTTTAGTTAAATGGGTTGGGTCGGGTTAACCCTTTTATTGAATGAGTCGGGTCGGGTTAACCCGTTTATTAATTGGGTTAAATGGGTTGGGTTTGTTTTTTCTTGAATGAATCGGGTTAAATTCTACCCGACCCATTTATGACCCGATCCGACCCATTTGACGGTTCTAATCCTGACCTGGTTATATTGAACCGATTGCACAAGATAGATTCGACTGTTATCAAGAACGTGATCATGGAACATTGGTTGTAGGATCGGAATTAGAGTACAGATGGTTATATGAAGCCAGAATTGAACGAAATTGTTGGATAAACAATGCAGAATGGTTGAAATATGGACTTTAGCATAGATAAGTAAGAGATCGGCATGGCTTGGTAGTACCATAGGGATCGACATGATTTATAGACAAGGGATCGGCATGATCGAAGCAAAGGAGGGCTCGGCATGATTGGATAGACAAGGGATCGGCATGGTCGAAGCAAAGGAGGGCTTGGCATGATTGGATAGACAAGGGATCGGCATGATCGAAGCAAAGGAGGGCTTGGCATAGAAGAAGGTAGATGGATCGGCATGGTCGAAGCAAAGGAGGAATCGGCGTAGATGAGAGTAGATGGATCGGTATGGTTGGATAGATAAGGGGTCGGCATGGTTAAGGCAAGAAAGGAATCGGCATAGCATATAGATGGATGGATCGGCATACTTGAGTCCACCATAGAGGGACCAGCATATGGCTACTTGAAGGGTTTGGTAGAAAACAACCTACATGTAGAGTTGAACCAAAGAACAATCAATAGAATGAGCTCCACTAGTCCAAATAACATGAGATTAGAAGAACCAACATATTTAAGCATGCAGAGGCCACCATAGGGATCGTTGTACAAGAATCCACCAATAAAGGGTTCAATACTGATCCTTCTTCATTGGGATTTGGGCCTAGCGACCCCTTTGGTGGGCCTATATGGATTAGAAAGTCTTATAGTCGAAGTTTCAAAGAGATTAGTGGTCACCTTCACCTATAAATACTGGCCTAGGGGGTCATTCTGAGGATTTTTATGTTGCTGGTTACATTAGCCTTTATTGTAATCAAGTTTTTTCTTACTTCTTGCTGCTTGCAGCTATAATCAAATTGTTAGTGAATCAATAAAGATAATCTTCAAAGTGGACGTAGACATACAACGCTGAACCACTATAAATTTCTGTGTTCTTGATTATTGCTCTAATCTGTCTGTCAGTTTATTCTATTCCTCAGTTTTAATTTTACTTTCTTCATTTACTCCTCTAAATAAATCTATTCTTGGGTGTTTGTGACCAATTTGGTTGCAAACGTTTTGGTGCTTTCACTGAGAAATTGATTCTCAGCATGTTAGGATCCCCTTTGTTGCTACTGGATTGGACAAATCCTCCTAAGGAGATCCATAGTTATCTTCATAAAGTTGCTTACACTACTCAGATTTGTTGAAATCTAAGTAAGGAGATCGATAATGGTGAGACATACTATATCTACTTCGCAGAATGTGGATGGAAATAAGACTGCTAGCATTCAACAAGGACGCCCAAGCAATCAATGTTGATCCAGTTGAAGTTCAGAACCCTGCTGATTCTATAAACAGAGCTGAATTTCATAATCTAATGAGAGAGTTGATGGAAAGCCATCGACAGCTAAATCAGCAAATTCAGAATAATATTAGCCTGATGAACCAGATTACTCAGCAACAGCGTGGGAAGGCCAGAAGGGATCCCACTTCTTACTCGGCATCGGAAAGTTTGAGGTCATCGGATGAATACCGCATGCGTAGGCATCGCCGGGTATAAGGAGATCACGAAGAAACTTCGAAGTGCCGCTTGGCAGACCAATATGGTCTGCCAAGACCATTCGGTGCCGATCCCTCCTAAGGGATTGGTACCGATGCCTTCTCTAGAGGAGGGATTCCCCCATTGCACTTGAGGAATCATGCTGGAGTTGTTCCCGAAAGCTTGGATGGTGGAGTTCGATCGAATGCTGACCAAGTACCACGCCGGAACGACGACGAGACAAATGTTCAAGGTGCGCATCAAATGGATGGTGAACCAAAAAGGCATGAAACAGCCAGTAGGCATTGGCCAGACCATTCACATGAGGTGGAGCACGACTACCGCTTGGCACCACCCATCTCGACGCCGGACTTATTGGCAATGGTCAGACAATTGGTGAGAGAGAACCAAGGCTTGACTAATGATGACTAGGGAATCTCAAGAAGCCATACCCCGTTTACTAATAATGTTCTACATGTAGAATATCCAAGAAGGTTCAACATGCCATCAATGCCTGCCTACGAGGGAAAAACCAACCCTGGGCAGCATATTATGAGATACAAATGGTTAATGGATTCTGCACGAGCCAACGATGCAACCAAGTGCAGATGCTTTCCCATAACTCTTTTCAGGATAGCAACAATGTAGTTCACGAGACTACCCCCGCGATCAATTTCGAGATTCGACGAGTTGGCACCAAGTTTGTGGAGCAATTCCGAATGCATGCGACTCGTCCTAAAGATGTGATGTCCGTTTCCAGCATGATCCAGGCCCTAGGGGATTCGCTGAAGGATTATTGAAGAGATTTCATACCGCCGCCATGGAGGTCGGTAACCCAAATGATCATGCTATACTTATGGCCATGACGAGAGCGATTGATCCGGAATCCGAGTTTAGTGATTAGCTGGCTGGAAAACCACCTGCCATGTTGGAATGCTTCTATTCAAAGGCAGCTCGGTATTTTAGGAAGGAGGAAGCCAGGTCCTCCAGTAAAAATAACGTTGCAGAACCGAGTGGAGAAGTAGTGTAGAGTAATATTGTGATAAAACAGTCTGATGACAGTTCCGGGAAAATCCAAGTAAATGTTCAGAATAAGCCGAATCAACAAAAGAGAGACGGAGATAGGAATCGAGAGCAGAAGAGGGAATTTGGGAGACTAAAGCCTAGGATTCCAATGTATGACAATTACACGTCGCTAAACACGTCCCTGGAGAATATTTATCTATCTACTTGTAATACCATGCAATATAGGAAGCCGCCTCCAAAGGAGTCAACGGAAAAGCAGAAGCAGACTGGGAAATATTGTCGGATTCATGAATGCTATGGTCACAATACAAATGAATGCAGACATCTCCGTGATGTTATAGAAAAGTTAATTTGGGAAAGGAAATTGCAATAGTTTGTGAAAACTCCATAGGATGGCGGACAAGGGACATCTGACCCCAATCGAGGACAAGCTCCATGTAGGGCTGAGGAGCCCACACGGACCAGTGGAAGACTTGTGATAAACACGATAGTTGGAGGACCGCACCCTAAGGACATGATTTGGTAAGAGATGGAGTGCTATGCTAGTGCGATAAGGCATGTAGATTTTGAATGTTGTTCGAACATGGAAGATGGAGCTCCGGCAAAATAGCAGGGCAGGATGGCAGATGATATTGTGTTTAAAAATAGGGATGCAGACAAAATAAAGGCTCCAATAATTGACTCGATGGTTATTTCAGCTATGATTTCTCCTGCATTGGTGAGAAGGATTTTTGATTGATTATGGAAGTTCAGTGAATATAATCTTCAAAAAGGCATATGATCATATGAGAATGAAAGCCAAAGGCTTAAAACTATCTAAAGCTCGTATTCATGGTTTTAATGGCGGCATGACCGGGGCTGTTGGTTAGGTGGAATTACTAGTCGAACTGGGAGAAGGTGAACAGAGGAGAGTTTGAATCTTACCATTTATTGTATTGGATGTTGACTCTCCGTACAATGTTTTTCTGGGCCGACTGGTCCCGGCTGAATTCCCCACAGCTCTTTCCCTATGGTGCTTAACTTTGAAGTTTTCGATGGATAATGGTGTAAGAGTTGTTCATGGCGATCGGGCGACTGGATGTGCCTATTATGTAGCTGAGTTAAGGGAAGCTCGGCGTAAAGAAAAAGGAAAGGGTGTGGACAAGCTTGTCTGCATCCAAGCTACCGAAGATTGATAACTAGCGCATGAGCCTTGGCTCGGGCACCACAGTCGGTTCTATAAAGATATAGATCCGAGAGATGACGAAGAAGAGCCCAAAGAGATTAAGGCTATACTGGCTGAGCTGACGATTGACATTACAGTTTTCCATGATGACCCATTACGGGTCCTAAAGATCGGATCACAGCTCAGCCCCCCGATGATGAAAGAACTCGCTGGTTTTTTCCGAGCAAATCTTGATGTATTCACTTGGACTCACTCTGACATGTGTGGAATCTTGCCTTCCATTGCAAGCTATGCATTGAATATTGATCCGAAGTATGTTCCTTTGAAGCAAAAAAGGCGCGGCATGGATCCAGAGAGATCTACCGCTCTCAAAGAGGAGGGGGATAAACTAAAAATCAACGGGTTTATCCTCGGCGCCCTTTACCCTGAATATGTATCTAATCCCGTACTGGTGAAGAAGGCAAAAAAAAATGGAGAATGTGCATTGATTACTTAGATTTGAACATAGCATGTCCAAAAGACATTTTTTCCCCTTCCAAGGATTGACCAACTAGTTGATTCAACCGTAGGACATGAATTGCTATCTTTTATGGATGCGTACTCGGGATATAACCAAATCCCGATGCATGTCCCCGATTAGGAGCACACAAGTTATGTTACAGATGTTGGGCTATGTTGTTACATAGTAATGCCATTTGGATTGAAGAATGCTGGAGCAACCAATCAATGCTTAGTTAACAGGATGTTTAAAGATTAGATTGGAAAACCAATGGAAGTGTATGTGGATGATATGCTCATGAAGTCATGACGATTAAGCGACCACATTAGGGACTTGGCAGAAATTTTTGACATCCTCCGATATTACAAGATGAAAATCAATCCTTTGAAATGTTCCTTTGGTGTTGCATCAGGAAAATTCTTGGGCTTTATTGTCAATGCTCGTGGAAAAGAAGCTAATCCCGAGAAGATTCAAGCTATTCGAGATATCCAAGCACTAAGAATTGTTAAACAAGTGCAGAGTTTGAATGGGAAGGTAGCCACCTTAAGTCGATTTATCTCCAGGGCTACCGAAAAATGTATTCCTTTCTTTGATTTGATTAGGAAAGGGAAAAGAAACTTCGAATAGATGTAGAATTGTAAAGACGCATTTCGATCTCTGGTGAATCATTGGGAGAGGCCCCCTATCTTGTCAAAGCCGGTAGATCATGAGGAGTTGTACATTTATTTGGCTGTATCAGCACAAGTTATAAGTGCCACCTTGATTCGTAAGGAGAACCGAATCTAGAGGCCAGTGTATTACGTTAGTAAACGATTAACAGGAGTAGAGAGGAACTATCCGAAAATAGAGAAATTGGCGTACTGCTTACTAATCGCATCACGAAAACTTCGTCCATACTTCCAGGCACATCCGATCAATGTTTACACCGACCAGCCGTTACGACAGGTCCTATAGCGACCTGAGACGTTTGGAAGGTTACTCAAATGGAACATTAAGCTCAGCTAATTTGACATTACATATCTTCCGAAGAGCTATTCAGGGTCAGCATTGCCGGACTTTATAGCAGAGTTTACTTTACGAGATGATCTTCCAAAAGGTAATGAAATCCCTACTGTACGATGGAAATTATATACTAATGGAGCATCTAATGATCATTATTCTGGAGCTGGGATTGTGCTTGTAACTCCTGAAAACCGGTCAATTTGTTATGCTTTGAAGCTTGATTTCCTAGCAATAAACAACGAGGCTGAGTATGAAGCTTTGATTGCTGGACTTAAGCTCGCTAGAGAACTTGGAGTTAAATCTCTTGAAATCTTTTGCGATTCGCAGTAGGTGGTGTATCAAGTTAAGGGAGACTATCAGGCTAAGGGAAAAAGGCTTGCCCCATACTTTACTCGAGTTGAGGAGTTACTGACGGAATTTGAATACTATGACATCTCACATATCCCCTACGATCAAAACAAAGATGCTGATTCATTGGTAAAGTTTGCCAGTACGGGCGATGCACAGCAGATGGGTTTGGTTCCGGTCGAACTATTAGATACCCCAAGTATAAACATGATGGAAAACAATCAAATACTGGAGGCAGAATCTGAAAGGGAATCGTGGGTGACTCCAATTAAAGATCATTTACTGCATGGAGTCCTGTCTAATAAAAGAAATGAAAAGCGACAGGTCCTTCGCAAAGCTTCATGATATATTATGCAAGGAGTTATGTACAGGAGAGGTTTCTTAGTCCTTCTACTACGGTGTATCGCTCATGATGAGATAAAGCGTGTTTTAGAAGAAGTTCATGAAGGAGAATGTGGTGATCGCACTGGGGGGCAAACTCTGGCAAAGAAAATACTTCGTTATGGTATTATTGGCCAATCGTAAATCGAGATGCCATTGATTATGTAAGACGATGTGATAAATGTCAGATATATGCAAAAGTCCCGAGAGCTCTGCCAATAGAAACCACATAAATGATCAGCCCATGGTCGTTCGCCTTGTAGGTATAGACATTATCGGTTCATTACCAATCTCTAAAGGTGGCACAAAGTACGCTATTATGGCAACTAATTACTTCACGAAATAGGCCGAGGCGGAATCTTTAGTTACGATCACAACTAAGAAAGTAATCAACTTAATCGTCTGAAACATCATATGTCATTTCAGTCTTCCACGGACTATTGTAACTGATAATGGGACTCAATTCGATAGTGCTGAATTTAAAGACTATTGTCGAAGAAATCGTATTGAAAAGAGATTTATAGTGGTCTCTCACCCTCAGGCAAATGGACAGGTTGAAGTTGTAAATAAAATCATCAAGTCAATTCTGAAGAAGCGTCTGGAGAAGGCTAGAGGCAAGTGGGTGGATGAACTCCCTACGGTACTATGGGCTTATCGAACCACTTACAAGTCTATGACCGGCCATACTCCATTCGCCCTCGCTTACGGTTTAGAAACCGTTATTCCCATTGAACTTGAAGTCCCTTCTCACCGAGTGACTTATTATGATCCCAAAACAAATCAAGATCTCCTTTTGGAATCTCTGGACTTTATAGACGAAAAGCGCGAAGAAGCCGATTTGAGGGCAGCTGCACAACGACATCGAGTCGCTCAGTATTACAACACTAAAGTTCGACCGAGAGCCTTTGAAATTGGCGATTAATAATTCCATTCATAATCCAAAGAATAGGATACGCAATAAAGAAACGAATGTGGCCGAAAATATGGAGATTGAAAAATTCCTGCCTGGATTGTGGGACTGAAACAAAATCAAAGCGACCGAGATATGATCGATCGCTCGCTAAATCAAAACACCAAATTATGGGGGGCAAATTAATCAACCAATAAAAGAGTACGACCTGACTGCTCTCCAAATTAACTCTAAGTCACCAGAGTGCGGATTGGGGTATAAACATAAATAGGGTGGAGACCGACCACCGACGAAACAACTCTAAGTCCCCAGGGTGCGGACTGAAGTATAAACATCAGACCGCCCGCGAAACAACTCTAAGTCCCCGGAGTGCAGACTGGAGTATAAACATAAATTGGGTGGAGACTGACTGCTTGTGAGATAACTTTGAGTCCCCAGAGTGCGGACTAGAGTATAAACATAAACTGGGTGCGAACAGACCACCCATCAACTGAACCTTATCCCTAGAGTGTAGATATAATCATGAATGAATAGATGAGTGGATTTCGACCGTTCTCAATTCCACAAACTCCGGCCTGAAACTGACAGGAGGAGTATAAACTTGCTAAGGATGAAATTCGACCTTCTAGCTTTTGGCCTCACCAAATCAATACCGGGGGCAAAAGCATATTTATTCAAAAAAATGTTGAGTCCGATAACATAACACTAAGGTGCGAGCCTGGTGTTTGATACGACTAGAGGCCACGACCACTTGGAGGCCTTGGGATGGAGTTGGTGAATTATTACCAGAATTTACAAGCAATGAATTACAAGTATATTGAATCGAAAGTAATCGTTCAACTACTTAAATAACAATTAACACGAAGAATAATAGAAAACAAAAGCTTTTATTTACATAACAGGTGTCGAGATTTCAGTACAAGTTATTCCAAAAGATCGGGATTCATACACGTACAACCATAACTAGTGAAAGGAACGACTATGCAAACTATGTACATTGAGCTGAAGCAACAGCTGTTTCTTCGACTTCCTCTCTTTTTTGGATTTCTCAGGAGTAGAGCCACTTGCGCTTATCTTTCGTGACCCCTTGCCACCTTTAGCGAGAGAGCTTGTGGAGGTAGGAGGAAGTTCATCATGGATCAACCCACCCGGTAGAATAATTTGCAATGGCACAAGATAAGGATCATCAACGTCCACCTCGGTGGGTTCAATTTTAACTTTTCTTCTCAACAACTCCTCTTTTCCAACCTACTCCATCATGCTAGTCTTATCAGTGCGTTCCATGGCACCAATAATCATTATGTCATTAGACTCATCAATTGGGAGTGGATCCTCGATCTTATCATCATCAAGGGCACCGATTACTTGAGCATCGGGACCCAAAACATCAGCAACTGCTGGACCATCAGCCGGTTCTTCCTATTGCTCTACCGTAGCACCACTTCTAGGAGTTTGACTAGGGCCCAGAAGACCTGCAAAATTCATTTAAACAGGGAGATTAGCTAAAAACCATTCCGTGTAAAGAACAAAAAAAACTTTTCATATACTAAGGAGTAAAGCACAATACCAGCATCTGGTCGACTTTCCATAGTTGTCGGAATGCCTCCTTCTAAAATGAGGGATAACATCTTGGATTCGAAGCCGGGCCGTTCTGGATCGTAGCCAAGATCCTGCTCCGTATCGAGAGAGATTGATGTTCCGGTTACTTAGGATGGAGAAGGACCCTTAGGATCAGTCCTTAAAGATCCGACAATATATTCTCCTCCATCGGTGGGTTCAGTAGCATTAAATAATCAAAGCTTTGCGATAGCTAAATCCGAGGGTTCGTTTCCACAAAGAATTTCCTTCACTAGTTCCTCTTCATTGAGCTCTGCTTCACCCAGTTCTTTTTTCTTCGTCTCGATAATGTGCTCCCAAGCTTCAACGAGTGACTCGAGATAACCCTCACCAAGAAAACTTTAGTCACGATGGATCAAGACTTTAGCATTGTATTCAATGATCAACGGGTCGAATAAGTCCTTGATCTCATTCCAACTAGATTCCATGGCAGCTTCCACTCGGGAGTTAACTTGTTCGATCATCTCTTTTTGGCCCTCTTCTCTAGCTTCTTCTTTAAGAGCTTTGATTTTAGCAATCTGCTCGTCGAGTTTAGCCTTTAAGCTCATAGCCTCAAAAACTTCTTCATAATACTTCTATGATTCATCTTGAGCCTTGATTTTTTCCTCCCTTTCCTTCTTGATAAGTTCTTCAAGTTCTTCGACGCGGCAAGCCAGAGCATCTTTTTCCTTTTGCAAGGAGTCCTTTTCTAAAGCAAGTTCCTTGCTACGATGAAGTGCCATGTCAAGTTCCTTTTTGTGAGAAACTTCCAAACAGCTTATTGCCTCTGCCGTTTTCTTAGCATTTTTCTCCGCTCCAGCAAGTTGGGTTTTTTATTCTAGCAATTCAGTGTCTTAATGCTTGATTATGTCCTTATCATGTATAGCGTCCAACTTGAGGCGATCTATCTCATGTTGTCGCTCAATGGATACTTCGGAGACTTTTTCTGCCAAATGTATAAATGACTCGTGTTGTACAAATACGTCATTAAAGCGCGCGAGAGAATATTCCTTAGCATGCCCTGGAATTATGTGAATAGAAGGAAGGAATTTGAGACCATCAAAGCAAATTTTTGGAAAAGTGGCCTTGAGCTCGACCAACTTCTCAGCTGTGGAAACGTAAGGAGCAGTAGCCAGCAAAGGCGGATTAGAGGTAGCAAGTGGATGTTTGCTTGATCGACGTTCATGAGATTGTCTAGAACTCGAGGAGCCGGAATGTTGCTCGTGAGATGCAGCGACATAAGGGCCGCGATAGGAAGGCTGGTCTCCACTTCGAGCAGGAAAGTTAGTATGTTCATCCTGACGAGATGATTGGGACTGTGATTTTCATTTGGAAGAGGAAGAAGATTTTCTTGAGTGATAATTCTTATCACGTCCCTCTAAATTCTCCCTGCACCTGGTAGACTCTGAATCCTGGCTAGATCAGTAGTATGATGAAGAACTTCTGAGGCGATCAAAGGCTCTGGATTGTGACATTGTACCTATAAAGATCAAATGAGAGCGTGTTAGTAACTGTTGCACGAAATATTACAAGAAGTGTATAGTAAAGTGCATGTGATCGTGAGTGTCCTAGTGTTCCCCCAACAGACCGATGACTGTAGCCTTGCTCATCGGCGTGTTCTCTCCTTTATCAGAAGGTCGGATGCCTTTGCCACTTTTGGTGGGAGAGTTAAGTCCTTCAATGTTGATGTTCAAAAAGTCGTAAGTCATGATGTCATCCGGAATTTGAAGATTTGAAAATCCTTTTAACGAACTTTCCAAGTGTTGAGAGGACGATTCCTCTTCAATAGGAGTAATAACAATCTCGAGATCCGCGGTGGTTTTTCTTCTACGAAGCTTGTACGCCAACCTTTTCTTTCTTTTTGTTGGTGTCTTGGATTGTGCAACTTGCGATGGTTCAACCAGTGGCGCTTTCCCAGGGCCTACATCGACATTTCCTGGCTTGTTAGCTTGAGAATCCTTAATCTCGCCTTCCTCGGTATTGTCCCGAGTCCCCTCGGCTGGGGACATGATGGGGTTGATGGTATCCCTTCATTGTTCAGCAACATTCTTTGGTAATGCCGTACTTCCAGGAAGCCCGATACTATGGCCATCTTCCAATAGACCGAACAAGGATAGTAACTCATCGGCGACGAGTAGTTTGATGTCCCTGTCCTCCATAGGGGTAGCGCGGATGGCAGCGACAACTCTTGAAAAGTCGGTGCCTTCAGGACATGGACGAACACTTGAAAGAACTCCGGATGTAAGTAGATTCAAAGGAAAAGTTATGATTTGGATTGATGAATTTGAGAAACAAGCAAAGGTAATACTTACGACCTTCTAACAACTGTTTGGTAAACTCGGGAGGACATCGCACGTAAAACCATTTATGCTTAAACAATGAGAGTTTGTTCCAAGCGCTCGTCAGAACTTGGCAGTTTGGCGAGGGTTCGAGAAAGACATAAGAAGGGCTTCCCGATCGTCGTTTGAAGTTGTAGATAAATCTTATATCTTCAAGAGTAGGTAAATGAAATAAAACGTTCATAAACAACAAGAAGGTTCCATGTATGAAAGCATAACTGTTTTGGTGAAGTTGAGTAAGGGCTATCCTAAGATATCTCAACATTTCTCGGACAAACGAAATGAAGGGCGGTGCGCATCCAGCCCAACACATAAACTTATTGCATGATGTGTACCCTGCTAGGGGCAAGTGAGGCCTATCATGTCTTGAAGGAACTAGGATATCCCCAAACAAAATTCTGTGAATAGAGCATAGCCGACGGAGAGCAGCCTCGCCAATTCGAGAAGCCTATGAATCGACTGGGTTATCGACAAGAATAGTGCCCTCTATAACATCAGGAGTAGGGCTTATGTTTTCCACTGGAAGGAATAGAATATCTGAGAAAAGATTGGCTTGTGGGTTAGAAATTTCTATTTATTCGATATGATGCTTACGAGAAAGCCTGCCAGATATAGTTGCGGAACTTAACTTTACTTCAGAACCAGTGTGTCGCATTGCCAAATCAGAAGACATGTCAGTTGAACACTTCGAGCTTCTAGAATCTATATCAGCTATACTCAGCAGATAATCGAGATTAGGAAAAATAACTTGTTCCCCCCGTGTAAAGTGTGAACTAGTGCAGTGCAGTGCAGTATATAACAGACATAAATAGTTTGAAATCAGAAAAATGAAATAAGATGACGAGACTTGGGAGTTTTGTCCAGAAAGGTCATCATCATTGACCATCTCAACTAGCAAAAAAATTGATCGGCTATGAAAGCTTTGGGATCGGCTATCGGCATATAAAAATATGAATTTTGTTACTTAAGTTCATATGCAAGTTTGTCACTTAGCCTATATTGAAAGTACCGGAAATCTGATTGTTCAGTCTCAAGTTTGATAGCTTAAGTATGCATGTTAGATTTTCCATTGCCATCATATGTTCAAGGTTAGCAAGGCAAACTAGTGGTGATTGTTCGAACAAATTAAGTTGGATTAGTTTATGAGGTATATGCCGATCCCTAGTGTAACACCCTTAATTTTTAATAGCATTATTCAGGATATTTAATTAGACAAATTAAATAGACTAATGTAAATATTAGAGTGATAAGGGGATTGAGATTTGAAAACCTAATTAGAGGCCGCGCTTAAAACAATAAAGAGTGAGCTTATGGGAATGGTTCATTAGATAATTAATAAGAAAATAAAACATGGGCCTTATGGGTAATAGCCGCACCCATAACCTTATTATCCTTAAAACCTTATTTCCATCTCTTTATACGTTCATTTTGCAAAAGTCATAAACGTAAATCAAAAGCTTAAAGCCAGCCATTACCTAGGGAATAAAATGGGAAAAATCAAATTAAAGCTAAGCAATCAAGCAAGGGGAATTAATCAAAAAATCAAATCTCAAGTTCCTTATCCTAATCAAGGTGAATAATAATCAAAACTATCTTTATTTTTGTTTTTAATGACCATTTGATTTTTGATTTTAAGTTTAAATCCATTATGATGATTTTTGATGATGAGGTGCTTGGATTTCATGATATGATATATTCAAACAAGTTTGTTTGATAATTGTTTTATACGGTTTTAAGGCTAAAAATGTTTATTTTGGATTTCAAACACCGTGAGGAATTTATATGTTATGTAAAACATTAATTTAGAGATGGGTTTAATTTTTAATTTTCCAAGCTATGGAAAATTTATTATGAATTTTCAAAGAAAAATATGAATAATTGGGTTTAGAAATTAATTTCGGCTCTATCATGAAGAATATGGGTCTGAAATTTATATATGTTAGATAACATATTAAAAGTGAATTTCTAAGATTTTTGGGGATTTTTCTATGTAATTTACTATGGAAATTAAATTATGTTAGATGAAGGACTAAAGTGTTTAAATTGTTTTGCTTAAGGAATGGCTTATTTGTTAAATTATTTTTATTTTAGATCTGAAATAATTATGGCAGTTTTTAGGAAAGGGTTTGAAAACTTTATAGCAAACAGTTAAATGTTTACAAATAGGCAAGTTAGTTTAAAAGCAATTACTTAAAAAAGCATTAAAACAACCTTTACCCAGAAATGTTGTTTTGTCACTTTCATAGGCTACCTTTCGACCCTGTACTTCCTCCTCAACCAAGTTGAAACCAATACACAAGGTATCAATAAGTTGGTACATAGTGGATTAGAGAAAGGGGGAAGGTATGGTGTCGAAACCTAGCTTTCGAAGGGATCGAAACCTTTGTTTTACTCTCCAAAGATATGCGCTTGCCTTATTTTCAAAAGGATGCTTTCGAAGGGGCCGAAACCCATTTAAATGGCTTTTGAAGACGTTGCCGCCTTTTTTTTTCAAAAAGAGAGCTTTCGAATGAGTCGCTTTATTTTTAAATTAGTGCTTTCAAAAGGGTAGATTGAACCCAGTCGAAACCCTGCTACCGACCTTATGCCTTTCGAATGGATTGAAGTCATCAACTAGATCGAAAGGTAGCTTTTGTTTTGTAAATGAAGTAAGCAACTTCCTAAAGCTTTCGAGAGGGTTAATGGTTTCAAAGGAAATGGCTTCGAAAGGGGTTTTGAAGCTATCCTTCCAAGTGTTTTAATTTATATCATTAATGCTTTCGAAAGGATGGTTCCGAAGCCATCAGTTTTCCCCAAACTCTTTTATATGAAGTAAAATGGTTTCGAAAGGGGTACTTTTGTTTATATTCACTTTGACCCAAAAATATTTTTAGAATAAACCCAATGGTTTCGAAAGGGATACTTTCAATGGTTTCGAAGCAATGCTTCTAGGAGTTAATAAGTAATGCTTTAATACTTTTAAAAGGTATGTTTTGAGGGTTTAGTAAGAGATGATTTAAAGTGTTTTTAAAGGCATATGCTTAGTGTTTTGAAAAGAAGATTTGAATGCTTTCGAAGGAGGTTATCTAATGGTTTCAAAAGTAAAAGTTTAAGGTTTAGAAAGCCTTAGTTTTCAAAACAAAGAACCCAATCTCATTTTTAAATGGAAAACCATGTTATAAATAAAGGAGTTTTGAAATGGCTTTTAAGTATGGAGTTATTGAAGAAGCTTTCCTTGATAAAATAATAGGTTAAAGGGATTAACTATGTTTCATACGAAAATGATTTCAAGGATATTAAACCACAGGTGTTGCTATCATTATGTATTATGTTTGCTTCTTCTAATATATGTATTCACTGTATAATGGACCCAAAACAGTGTTTTGGGTAGAAAAGGGCAGGATAACCAGCTAGGTTGACCCAGTAGTGAATATAAATTGAGTTAACTCCTGTATGAGTAGAATTGCATCCAGGAGGTCAGGTAGACCATAATATTAGATGCCTATATATTGATTAAAGAAGTTGTCAGATAGACAGGTTTATAGTAAACCCATGAAAATTATGTTTAGAAAGAGTTATTGGCAGCGGCCAATAGGTTTGTAGTGAATCCATGAAAAATATATCCGAATAAAGTTATTGACAGAAGTCAGTAGTTTTATAGTCACCCATGAAAACTATAACAATAGGGAAGTAATTGGAGATACCAATAGATTCAGGGAGCACCCATGAATGAATGAAGTTATTGGCAAGGGCCAATAGGTTCTTAGTGATCCTATGAAACTATGAAATCGAACAGGGAATCCATAAGCTTTAAATAGGTTATTAGTTAGCCCATGAAAACTAATAGGTTAATAGTGACCCTAGAAACTATAACCGAGATAAATAGTCAAAATGAATGGGGATGGGAAATCCAGAATTGATTTACTTGTTTGGATATCATCATAATATTTGAATTTCTATGTTAACCATTATGGATGCAGGGGCCTAGTATATGGTTTTTTATAAACTTTTGGAGGATAATAGTGAAGGGAAAACATGTTCCGCTAAGCGGCGTGGTCTCACTAGATATCTAAATGGTTTGAGATGGTGCAGGAGGCAAGCTAGCTAGTAGGATTTCTTCTCTATTTTAACTCCGCTGTGTTTTGTTGTAAAGACGAAGTTGTTTAATTGCCTATGTTTAGACTCTGATCATCTAAGGGGGCATCTTCATATGTCGCTCTTGGCGTATGTGGTAATAATTATATTTTCTCTGAACGTGGTTCTCAAATCTAGGATTATGTAATGAATTTGAAATGATTTGAAATGGAATGAGAAAGTTGTTTAATGATTTTAAAAATTTTCCATATCCATATGTTTCTGTTATATCAATGTATCTAACATTACCATATTTGGTCACCGAGGATTAATGACTAAGGATGACTGCAGCATCCGTAGCCGTTATTTTTGGGCCTCTAACTAGGGGATGTTACAAGTTGGTATCAGAGCATAGGTTTATGTAAACTTAAAAGAAATTTAAACCTAAAAGATTTTTCAAAACATAATCCACTGAATCAGAAAATAAGATCGGGGTTTGGGCTAACGCTATAGTAACGTACTTGTATTTGATATATATGTATATATATAAGTACATATTCCCCTCTCTCTTAGACCGTTCTTCTGTATCTTACTAAGCCCTGTATGTAGATTTACGGGAAAGAAGATATGGAGGCAGGAAATGGAAGAGGAAATCTTGGTGGAGGAAGCACCACAACCAATGGAAATGCTCGACCCATCAGGAAAAACCCGTGTCGACAGGCTAATGCTAATCAAAATGCAGATGCCAATGTAGGTGCTGGAAATCCACCAGTAGATATGAGGATGATGTATCAGTTCTTCATCAATCTGATGCAAGCAGCAGCAGCTGTTGGTGTTGCTAAGAATGTTGGAGGAGCTAATCCTGTGGCTCCAATTGGGAATAACTATGCTAAGTTGAGCAGAGATTACACTAGTCTTGGTGGGAAGCCATTTGTGGGAACAGAGGATGCTGTAGAAGTTGAGAATTGGTTGTTGCATTGCGAGAGAATCTTCGTTGACTTGGGATTGAATGATGAGCAGAAGAGGAACTAGCCTCTAGGAAGTTGTAGGGATCAGTGCTCCATTGGTGGAATAGTGTTACTACCGGAGTTCCTGAGGAAGAGTTAACTTGGGTAGAATTTCCAAGGAGATTCGAGTAGAGGTTTTTGTTTGAAGTTGCTAAGTCGGCATTATTGAGAATGTTTATGGATTTGGTGCAGGGAGAGATGTCGGTAATTGAGTATGCTGCTATGTTAGATGAGTTGTCCCGATATGGATATGCTACCACAGGCATCATCATCAGGAGGAATGAGAAGTTCATTAGGGGACTGAGACCCGAGATTGCTAGGGCAACCCTGCCATATCTCCATGATCCTTGTCATGTAGTTGTGGAGATGGCAATCCGACATGAGGAGATGCTTGTTGTTTATGAGAAGGAAAAGCCAGTAGAAACCCAGGGTTCTCGAGAAAATAAGAGAAAGTTCTTTAAGAGGAAGGGAGCCCAAAAGGTAGAGGCTGCCAAGAAGGCAAAGGCTGATTTAGTTTGCTTCAAGTGTGATAAGAAAGGTCATTATTCTCATGAATGCCGGTCAGGCAAGGGGAAGAAGGCGGCAGAAAAGAAGGGTGTGAAGTGCTTCAATTGTGACCAAGTTGGGCATTATAAGAATCAATGTCCAGAACTAGTCAGGGCGCACAGGGGAAAGGTCTTTGCTATTAGACCATCATCTGCTAGGTCAACTGCAGCTAAAAAAGGGAAGACTGTGATGGAAGGTATGTTTTTGATTCAGAGTATACCAGTTAGGATACTATTAGATACCGGTGCATCACATTCGTTTATATCTCAGTGTTTGGTTGATAGGTTATGTTTAAAAACCACATACCTTGTTACTTTCGTAAGGGTTGCAAATCCAATAGGAGGGTATGCAACTCTAGGGATGAGATGTGACCGGTTAGAACTTGAGTTGTTAGGTCATAAGTGTGCATGCAGTCTGTATGTTTTTGATTTCGTAGATTTCATAGATTTCAAAATCATTTTGGGTATGGATTGGTTGGGTAAGTATGAGGCTAGGATATTTTTCCAGGACAGGGAAATATCGTTAAGACACCTTGATAGTCATAACCGAATTATATTCTCAGTGGAGAATTCTGACCGGAGTGGTTGTGCTTTGTTAAGTGAAAGTGGGAAAAGAGTTAAGTCAGGTTCGTGTAGCAAGAGAGTTTTCAGATGTCTTTGAGCCGGTTACGGGGCTACCACCGAAACGAGCCATTGAGTTTCGGATAGATCTTGTACCAGGAGCTGAACCTGTATGTAGACCACCTAGCAGGATGACACCTACTGAGATGAAGGAATTGAAGGTGCAGCTAGTGGATCTAGAAGGAAGGAATTTTATTAGACCAAGCAGTTCACCTTGGGGAGTGGCATGGTATTCGTGAAGAAGCCAGATGGGTCATTTAGGATGTGTATCGACTATCGTAAGTTGAACGAGAAGACGATTAAGAATAAGTATCCTCTATTGAGATAGACGATCTATTTGATTAGTTGTATGGAGCCAAGGTGTTTTCCCAGTTGGATTTGGTGACAGGTTTCCATCTGTTAAGAGTGGCAGAGGATAGTATTCCATTGACAACATTTCAGACTAGTTATGGTTCGTATGAGTGGTTAGTAATACCATTCGGGTTGATGAATGCACCTGCTTTCTTCATGGATCTGATGAACCGAGTTTTCCGAGAGTACTTGGATAGGTTCGTGTTGGTGTTTATAGATGAAATTTTAGTATACTCTAAGGATGAGAGAGAGAGAGAAAAAGGATCATCTTAGAGTAGTGCTTGAGATGCTGAGGCAGCATCAACTGAAAGCGAAGTTTTTCAAGTGTCATTTTTGAAAGAAAGAGGTTAAGTTTCTTGGTCATGTGGTTTCATAGAAAGGATTGTCAATCGATCCAGATAAGATCGAAGCTGTTAATAATTGGAAGAGACCAAAGACGGTGACTGAGATAAGGAGTTTTCTTGGACATGCTGTCTATTATCGGAGATTCATTCAGGATTTCTCATGGATAGCGGCACATTTGACTAAGTTAACCTGGAAGGATGTGAAGTTTGTCTGGTCCGACAAATGTGAGGAAGCATTCCTTAAGTTAAAGCATTTGTGGTCTGACAAATGTGAGGAAGCATTCCTTAAGTTAAAGCATTTATTGACCAATGCACATGTGTTAGTTGTTCCAGACGGAAACCAAGGGTTGGTGGTGTATACAGATGCATGTGGGGTTGGATTAGGAGTTGTGTTGATGCAAAAGGGTAAAGTTATTGCCTACGCTTCACGACAGCATAGACCGCATGAAGTAAGATATCCTACACATGATTTGGAGTTGGCTACAGTGATCTTCGCATTGGAGATTTGGAAAAATTATCTCTTATGGGAGAGATTTGAGCTATAAATAGATCATAAGTCTTTAAGGTACTTGTTCTCTCAAAAGGAGTTGAATATGAGACAGCAGATGTAGCTGGAGTTTTTAGTAGCTTATGATTTTGGTATAGAGTATACTCCTGGGAAAGGAAATAAAGTAGTGGATGCTCTTAGTAGAAGACATCAGAATGTGCTGTTAGCTATGTTGGCAGAATGGAAGGATTTAGAAGCTTTGACTACTTGTAGTGTGCAGTTAAGGTCGATTGCTAGTTCTAGTCAAACCATAACCATGTTGTCATGTTTAGAAGTCCGACCAATGTTGATCGAGAGAATTGCTTCTAAGCAGAAGGAGGATCCACTATTAGCCGAGAGGATTAGAAGGCTTGAGGTTGGAACTGAGGTCGATGAATTGAAAGATTTTTGTCTTGACCAGAGAGGATGGTTGAGAAAGAAGGGACGGTTATGTGTTCTGAATATTGAGGACTTAAGGAAAGAAGTTCTTGGGGAATGTCATCAATCCAAATTTACGATTCATCCTGAAGGGACCAAGATGTATCAAGATATGAAGTGTTTGCACAAAAATTGGGCAAACACCTCTAAGTTCAAATCTAACTTAATCACGTTTAAGTTGGTCGGTATGATGTTTTTAATATTCTTATACGTTAATAGACAAATTTTGCAGTCACAGAACAGTTCATGGGTTCAGAGTTGGATAACAGTTAAGGAAGAAAATCACACAAAGTTTTATAGTGGTTCGGCCAGAACGTGCCTACATCCACTGTCCATTTTATTATTCTTGCTTTGATTTGGTTACAAGTACAACTTTGATTAGAAAGAACAAAAAACTTGGAGTAGCTGGAGTGACTAAGTCTCGGTGGAGTTTTCCCTCTTTTCTCAAAAATTCGGTCCCCATTGTTGTTGAGGAGCTCTGGTATTTATAGAGTGGAGTTGTAAAGTGCGGAGGTTGAAATTATAGCTTTCTGAATCTGGTTCGGCATCTGGGTAGAAGCTTGTTTGGCTTGGTCACTCTTCCGTGTCTGGTTCGGTGCTTCTGTCTTTGGAGCCTTCTATTTGTCGGACCAAACATTTGGTCTGGCATGCCTGTGTACCGGACCAAATGTTTGGTCCGGTGTTGGATGTGTCGTGCC
This sequence comes from Allium fistulosum, assembly GCA_030737815.1. Taxonomy (NCBI): domain Eukaryota; kingdom Viridiplantae; phylum Streptophyta; class Magnoliopsida; order Asparagales; family Amaryllidaceae; genus Allium; species Allium fistulosum. Next base: position 1,280,530,419 of record CM060903.1, on the reverse strand, counting down.
GGACCAAACATTTGGTACGGCATATCAAAGAATGTCGGACCAAATATCTGGTCCGGCATATCAGAGAATGTTGGATCAAACATCTGGTCCGGCATATCGGACCAAATATTTGGTTCGGCATTTTAGTGAATGCCGGACCAAATATCTGGTCCGGTAGTTTTGTCTTCTATGTCATAGTCCACTTCTGCTTCCTTTCCTTCCTCTTTCTCTGCTTGCTAGAAAACCGAGCCAACACTTGCCCCCTAAAGTATGTTGTGTAGTTACACGACATGCTTTGTTTGGTTCGGCACCGAGCTCCTACTACCAATTGCGTATGTTCAAACCAATCGCAGCTTTTATTGCCTGGACACTTAATACTTCAGGTTCTCCATCACTCGAGGTAAGGCCTTCTAGCTTCAATTTTTGTCCCTTAGTTTTAAGGTTTAGGGTTTGTGGTATGTGTCGCGAGTGTGAATGGATGTTGCTTCGAATTAAGGAGAGGAAGTGAGCGAGGGGGTTTTTTAGAGTGATTTGGTGATGGAGAAACTCGTGCTCGGTGAATCTGAGGCGGCTGTGATTATGGAGGCTGAAAGGCCTTCTCTCCTCCTCTTTTTCTTTTTTTTGTTGGGCTGGCAATTCCTGATAGAAACCTAGATCATGTTTATGGAATTTGGGTACTTTGCACTAATTGTGGGTCCATCGGATGTGCGAGGTTGAAGACTAGATTGGGAGTGGAGAAGAATTGTAGTTTAGGTAGGAGCTTTGGGCAAGAATGTGCCCAGGTAGCTGAATAAAGATCTTTAAAGTGATGATTGTAGTAAGATGCAGGTAAGATGCATCTATCACACCCTAAGTATTGCCAGTAAGATGCAAGTATCATGCATCTATCGTCACACTCCAATTAATGCCCTTCAACCCACCAACAATTTCTGGGACTTCATTTGGGTTATAAGCTAGAATTACCTAACTCTGTAGGGGATGATATATGTTTGTGTGTGTAGTTTTGGCTGTAGGAAGGCGAGCTTCGGGTCAACACAGTTACCGTTTGGTAGGTTTGGTTCGGCATTTTGATGCCGTTTGATTTTTGGGACAGGGTAATGCCGGACCAGATAGCCCGAGCACAGGGTTCATAGGTATGCCCAGCCAAACGTGGAGATTCTTGAATTGGTAGCTTGAGTTTCGTAGGGTTAGGAGTATGTATTGACCATGTTAGACGATAGGATGCTTTCCATGAGTGTTTTAACTTCCATTTATGATTGCACATCTGTTGGACTTATGCCTGTCTTTCATTCCTTTATGCAGGAAAATGTCGATTGGTCGTGAGGTTTGATCCAAGCCGCGTCATCACAACCTGCTGGGGCTGGTGCTTCTTCTTCTAATGTTCCTGCCAATCATCCGAGACAACCTAGCTCTGCATATTCTCTGGTGGAGGGCTATGCTCCCAACCAGACGCTGGTAAGGCCTCTAAGTGTTACCCCAGCATGCTGACAATAGAAAAGCTTAAATCCATAGCCACGACGTTTGGGCTTGTTCGTCGAGACAGTATACTACCAGGCTCGAATGACAGAGCATGCTCTCCCCCAGGTGGATACATGGCATACAGTAAGTATCACTGTATGTGTGATGCAATTCCTCTGCTCACTAATTGGATCGCCAGTTTTGTGGTTTACTTGAAAGTCGCTCCCTTGCAGCTTCAACCGAATCTCTACGCCCTCCTGACACGCTTATATCTGATATTCGTGAAGCGCTATCAGAGGCCTCCTACCCACAGAGAGATCAGATACTTGTATAATGTGAGGAGTTATCGAAAGGGGAGCCCCTTCATCAGCTTAGAGTCGGTCCACAAATTCAAGCCAAATCTTGATTTATACTTAAAGTTTAGCATGTTCAAGAAGGAGTACTACTTTGTGCGCGATGATGTTGTTCCTCAACATGCTTTCACTTCTAGGTGTAAGTCACTGATATATTTTTCCTAAGTTCTCTGTCAACTTGGTTCCTTAATGCTCTATATTTTCAGGTTGCGTGAAGGCGGCAGAGGACGAGGGTTTGAAAAAGATGGCCAAGGAAATACTAGCTATCTCGGAGGTTGGGAGGGAAGCCTCGTTCTTACTCCGCGACACAGCCCTTCACTTTTACAACTTAATCAGCCTTGGTCAATCCGTGTTCAAGATCAGGCTAAGCTTAACTGAGAAAGCCGGGAGCCAAAGGAGAAGGGGGAGATGCAGAAAATGGCAAGGATTCGAAGGAAGAGGGTGATGGGGCCGGAGTCCCGAAGAAGTTGAGGCATAAGAAGAGCGCAGTTTGTTATTACCGCTCGGGGAAATCTTTGCACATACGGGATGCTCCTTCTCCTGACGACGAGGAAGGTTCTCGCTTGGAGGGGGGCAGTAAGGAGGAGGAAGGGTCGGAGGGAGATTCTGAGGCAACAGAATCGGAGGCTCATGCTTCTCAGGATGTGGAGGTTATTGGTAGCGAAGGCTTGGGCACGACTCCCTTGAAAAATGCCGAGGCTGTGCGAAAGTGGCCCAAGCAGTTAGATCAATCTGAGCTGGCCCCAGGGCCAACTCTTGTAGCTGACCCCCTCGGGAAAATGTAGCTATGGGTGACTTGGGTGAAATGCCGTTTCTTCCAATGCAAAGCGGAACAGGAATTAGCGAGGCATTCGGGCTTTCCCCAGGTACTTTTGATTTCTGTATGGATTTTGGTGTACTTCTTGAGAACTTTTTGTTTTCTGACGAGTCCCAGTCTCCACTTGCTCCCTAATCCAATGAAGCCCGGTCGCCGTGTGTTCTTCTTTCTACGAGTGGAGTCTCGTCCCAGTGTATTCCCTACTTGAGTGAGACCCTGTCCTGGCCTCTTGATCCAGTCTCCCCTAAGGGTTTGTAGTAGCTCGTAGTGTCCCAGTGTCTTGCATGTTTTGTGTTTATGCTTTCTCCGTTTCTCTGCTCTAAAGTTGCTATTTGCTTTTCAGGGAAAAGAAGAAATTCGAAGAGGAATGAAATGTCTCGGTGACTTGAATAGTTTAAATGGATGAATGGGGTTTCCGCTTCTTCTAAGATGGCCTCTCAAAAGGAAAAAACTGTGCAAGGGAATGTCGAGGAAACTCCGTCAGGCTTGGGTAGAGGAGAGAGCCACGAAATGTCCCAGAAACGTGCAAGGTCTCTGGATAAGGATGCTGCCTCCCTTGGTTCTCAAACTTCTTCTCGTCGCCATCGCCAAAATACAGCTTGTCCTGAAGTGCACGAAGTGCCTGACGATTTAGGAGAAGAAAATGTCAATACCTATTTCTCATATTTTCAGCCGCCGGTGAGGAATCCCTTCAAGGGTCACCCTGACATTAACCCTGGCCACGTGGGTCGTCGTCCAGCAGACTCCGATACCGAGTTCCTTCTGCCTCGAAATCCTTTGGTCTGGATCTTAGATGAGGCAAAAACTCTTGACTTCGCCAACCTGACAACGAGAATGGTCCAGATTACTGATGAGACCAGAAAAATTATCGATTATCAGTCCCGCTTAGCTAAGGCCAGTGAGGAAGTAGGGAGCGCTAATGTACGGTTATGCTTGGAGGTGGATGATCTTTGTAAAGCACTCAGGCAGAAGGATGTGAAGTTGGAGGCAGTTGAAGCGTCTCGTGCAGCCGAGATAAAGATGGCCAAGGAAGAAGTGACGAGAGAGGCTGTTGTCTTGTGCAAGGTATAGATCGATGAGGATATTAGTTCAGTGGACGAAGCTCGGTAGAAGGATCTGGGGCGGATCCGCTCTCTCAAGGGTAAGGTGAAGAAATCGCAGGAAGTCTTGGTTGAGCTGAAGAAGTTTCAGGGTGAGTGGTGGAAGGAAAAGGACTTTTACAAAGCTGAGATCGATATGTTGAAGGCGGAGCTGGCCCGGTTGAGGAAGGACAAGAAGAGTACATGAATAAGGTGGTGTCCCTCCAAACCGAAGTCGACAAGTCCAGCGACTTTTGTGAAATGGTTAACCAGATGCTGAAGGACACTTATTACATGTTCTGTAAACAGGGGAACTTACAGTGGATAGACAACTATCCTCAGGTGATGGTAGGAATCCATGCTCGGTTGATAGAGGAGACAAAGGCTACGATTGCGCAGGAGGAAGGTGCCATGTATGATGTCGATATGGTGAACCGTCAGTTCACGGTGGAAGAGACCAAATTCATCGCCAAGGGATACGAACTACTGGCGGAGGATGAGGATGATGAAGATGGTTTGGATCTCGAGAGGCTTGGTGACCCACGCAACGTTACCGCAGGTATCTCATCATTTTACTTCTGCTTCATGATTACTTATCCCAGACTATAAAACTTATGATTTTTCCTACTTGCATCGTGCAGGGATGTCTTCAGGACAGATTGGGCCCTCAAAGGGTGCTGATGAGGTGTTGCAACAAGAGGGCGAGTCTCTCGAGTGACCCAAGCCTTCAAATGACATGGCCGGAGGGAGCGGGCCGAGTGACAAGGGTCTCCCTCCTTCTTAGTCTAGGAAATTTTCTTTCTCTTTTTGTACGTCTTTATGGAGATGTATGGTTGTCCTGCACATGTGTATATATAAACGAAAATTTTTGTACGTACGGATTTTAATGTGGTAATGTTCGACTTTTATCTTTTGCATGTTTAATCTGAAATGACTTTTGTGACGCCTGATTTTTATAGTCTGCCTTATCTACTTGTGAACTTCTTACGACTTAGTTAATCGTTATTGTGTTCTAAGAGGTAGAAAACCATAAACGCATTGGTATGTTCATGGCCAATCACAAACGATAATTACTCAGGCGATTGCCTATGTCGTGAGTATTATTCGATTTATCATTGCCGGCGTATGTAATGCCGATCGCCAACTGCGAACTACCCCTGGCTGCTGCCACGCCTTAATCATGGGGCTTATAATCGGTTCGCAGTTACCGGCGAGCCAAACGCCAATGATGAAATGCCTAGGCTATAAATCGTGCCTAATCCGTGGCTTATAGTCGGTTCATCATTGTCGGCTTAGGGGTGTCGATCGACAGTAGTGAATTGCCAAGGCTTGTTTCGTGCCTCTTATCGTGGCTATCTTATTTTCACCACTGCCGGCGAGCGCCTGTGATTCCTCGCAGTAGGAATAGTCATCAGATAAACAATTAAATGAAAGAATGTTAAAATAAGACAAGTAATGCGAGACACCAAATTTTTATAGTGGTTCGGCCAAAATATGCCTATGTCCACTGTCTTTCTTTAATTGTTTAAGTTAATACATGCTTCTTTACAGTTCAAGAGAAATAACAGTGGGGATGTTGGAGATTCCATGATTTCCCAAACACTGCTCCGTCTACTGTTGATAAGATGTAAGCTCTATTATGATGATCCTTATGAACAACAAACGACCCCTCCCTAATCGGATCTAGTGCTTTTGGTCGCGGGTAGACCCGCTTGAGTACCAAGTCTCCCTCTTGCAGCGCTCGAGGTTTCACTTTAGAGTTGTATTGCCTTGCCACCTTCTGTCTATGAGGGGAAGCTTTAAGGGCGGCGGCGTCCCTTTTCTCCTCGATCAGGTTGAGTGACATGCTCAAGAGCTCCTCATTTTCTTCCGGGTTGTAATGCATCCTTCGGTGCGAGGGGACGACTGTTTTGATGGGGAGCATGGCTTCGGTCCCGTATGCCAATGCAAATGGCGTTTTCCCTATCGCGGTCTTGTAGGAAGTTCGGTACGCCCATAGTGCAGTAGGCAGTTCGTCGACCCATGCCCCTTTGGACTTCTCTAGCTTCTTCTTGATCAATGTTTTCAAAACCTTGTTTACTGCCTCGACCTACCCATTTGCCTGCGGATATACTACAGCCGAAAAGCTTCGAGCAAGCCCATGTTCATGGCACCAATTGGAGAATTCTTCACTATCAAACTGGAGTTCGTTATCCGATATGATCTTTTGCGGCACCCCATACCTGCACAGGATGTTACGTATTAGGAAGTTTATCACTTTGGTAGACGAAATTTTGTTCAAAGGCTCTGCTTCTACCCATTTGGTGAAATAATCCACTGCCACTATGGCGTATTTTGCTCCTCCTTGACCCATGGGGAGTTCCCCGATCAGATTAATTCCCCAAATGGCAAAGGGTCAGGAGCTGACCATCTGGATTAAACCGGTAGGTGGCAGTCTCGGGATTTTGGAAAATCATTGGCACTTGTCACATTTTTTAGCGAACTCGGCTGCGTCCTTGTTCAGTGTGGGCCAAAAGTATCCATAGCGTAGGATCTTCCTAGCTAGAGTTTGTCCTCCGGTGTGATCGCCGCAACGCCCTTGATGGATGTTATTAAGTATATCTTTTGCTTTATTCTCAGCAACACATCTTAGTAGTGGGTTGGAAAAACCGTGGCGGTACAGTATTCCATTCTGGATGGTGTAGCGAGATGCCCTCCTTAGGATTCTTTTGACTTCGTTCCGTTTTGTTGGTAAGGTTCCTTCTTGAAAGTATCTGATGATGGGGGTCATCCATGTCTCCTCCCTATCTACGGTAGCTGTGATTTGCAGACACTCAAAACTTGGTGTGGGTTGACTAATGACGGGGGTTGCCCCCAGCATTAGCTTGTTCTTATGTTAGCCTCTTTGGCGAGGGCATCCGCCTCTTGATTTTCCCCTCGCATGATGTGTTTTATAACATAGTAGTCTAGCTCATCGAGGGTTTTGGCCTTTTTGAGGTAAGATGCAAGTCTTTGTCCGCGAGTCTAGAATTCTCCAAGGATCTGGTTCACAATCTACTGTGAGTCATTGTGAATACATATCGATTTGACCTCTATTTCTTTAATGATCTCTAATCCAGCTATCGCTGCTTCATATTCAGCTTCGTTATTGGTTGCAGTGAACTCTAGTATTATCACGTAGCTTAATTTTTTCCCTCGGGGTGTGACTATTATGACTCCTGCCCCGGAGCTGAGCTTGTTTGATGCTCCATCAACAAACATATTCCACTTGAATGTTTCCTCACTTTTTTCCACTGCCTCCTCATCTCGCATTGTAAATTCGGCTATGAAATCAGCCAAGGCTTGTCCTTTAATCGCGGTGCACGGATGGTAAGTGATGTCGTACTGGCTCAGCTCGATGCACCATTTTAACAGGCGCCTTGATGTGTATGGTTTATGTAGGACTTGTCTCAAGGGTTGATCCGTTAGAACCCTAATGGAGTGTGATTGAAAGTAATGTCATAATTTCCTGGATGCTATGAGTAGACAGTAAGCCAATATATCGGTCTTAGGGTATCTAGCTTCTTTTCCCATGAATCTTTTGCTAATAAAGTATACCGGTCTTTGGACACGATCATCCTCTCGCACTAATGCGGCACTTAGGGCATGGGAGGATATAGCTAGGTATAAGTAAAGACTCTCTCCATCCATCGAAGTGGAGAGTATTGGTGGCTTCTGCAGATGTTCGAGCAAATTTTGGAAAGCTGAGTAGCACTCATTAGTCCATTCAAACTTCCCTTTGTCCTTTTAGAGGGTTTCAAAGAATGGGACGCATTTGTCCGTTGCTTTGGATATGAATCTACTCAGAGCAGCTACCTTTCCATTTAGGATTTGCATTTATCTTCGTGTTGCCGGGATTTTGACATCCCTCAAAGCTTGTACCTTTTTAGGATTCGCTTCTATCCCTCTATCGTGTACAATGAAACCAAAGAAGATGCCCGAAGATAACCCAAAAAAGCATTTCAATGGGTTTAACTTCATTTGGTATTTGCGTAATACTTGGAACATTTCTTTTAGGTGGCTCAGATGATCCGCCGCTCTTCTTGATTTGATAAGTATGTCATCAACATATACTTCCATGGAGTGACCAATTTATTGCTTGAACATCTTATTAACTAGATGTTGATAGGTAACGTCAGCGTTCTTAAGCCCAAAGGGCATGACCTTGTAACAATACAGGCCTAGATCCGTGATGAAGCTAGTCTGTTCTTGATCCGGCACATGCATGGGAATCTGGTTGTATCCTGAATATGCGTCCATGAATGAAAACAACTCATGCCTTGCGGTTCCGTCCACCAGTCGGTCGATTCAGGGTAAAGAAAAACAGTCTTTGGGGCAAGCGTCATTGAGGTTGGAGAAGTCAATGCAGGTCCACCATTTTCCATTGTGCTTCTTCACCATGACTGGGTTAGAGATCCATTCTGGGTAAATGGCTTCGTGGATAAAGCCATTGGCGAGCAGGTTCTTCACTTCTTCGTTGAGAGCAGTTGATCGTTCTATCCTCATGCTTCTTTTCTTCTATTTGATTGGGATTTTGGTTGGGTCAATATTGAGGGAATGGCAAGCTATTTTTGGGGATATCCCCACCATGTCTCCATGGGTCCATGCAAATACATCCAAGTTCTTTCATAGGAATCCTATTAGCTGGACTTTGAGGTTCTGGTTCAACTAAGAACCTATCTTTAAAAGCCTTGTTTTGTTGCGTTCATCTACCATCACATGTTCCATAGCCTCCACAGGCTCGGCGTTGACCTCCTCCTCTCTATCTCTGGGGTCCAACTTGTTGAATGGGTCGCTAGTATATTTGAGAGGAGGGGCTTTCTTTGATTTCTATGCTTTTGCATTTTTGGCGCATATGGCGACCCCCACGCCTTTCCCTTTTTCCTTCTTCTTGTTTTGGCGAAGTTCAATTACATAGCAATCGCGAGATGCGTCTTGGTTACCTTCTACTTCTCCTATTCCGTTATCAGTTGGGAATTTCATCTTCAAGCACCATGGTGTCAAGACTATCTGGAAGTCTGACGATGCGGGCCTTCCCAAGAAGGTGTTGTAGGCGGAGTGTTCGTCTACTAGCATGAAGTTTGCTTTCGGACAACTGATTTTGGGGGTGACTTCCTAGCTCAACGAATATGTCTAGCTGTCCAAGTGGCATCGTGGCTTCCTCGGTGAACCCGTGCAAGGGCTTATGGCACGGAGATACATCTTTCATTGATAACTTCATTTATTGAATGCATGTTTGAATAAAATATTCACCAAGCTTCCTGTATCGACCACAATGCGAAATACCTCCGCCGGGCCGATCCAAGCGGAGATAACCATGGGATCAGTGTGTGAATATTGTTTTCCAACCAAATCTTCATCGTTGAAGGTTATGTCGACTCTTTCTCTCCATTTTGCGATGCGTCCTTCAATTATGGAATGAACATATCCTTCCCTGTCTTTCAAGGATTTCCCATACCTCTCCATTTCGGCCCAACTTCCATCGGTATATGCAGGCCTCTAGATATGGTGTGGACAATTATCTTTTCTTGGTTGGAGCGACTCATACCTGCTCCTTCCTTGTTGTTCCCTTGCGGGGGTTGCCTCGATCCTTCGTGGACCGGAGCGGGAGAGTTACGCCCTTTTTGTACGCATCGTTCTAGTTTCTTTTTTGGACATATTCCTCAATGAGATCCTGAAAATGTTGGCATTCTTCGGTGTTATGCCCATGAGACTCGTGGAGGTGACAATATTTTCCTGTTCTAATTGCGGCTTTTGAATCTTTTTTGTACGGAGGGCATTTGTATTTCAACTCATGTTGAGTAGCCATGTAAATTTTCTCCATGGTGTCGTTTAGAGGAGTGTATGAATCGAACCTTGGTCCAGGTCTGTATCGTCGCTTATTGCCTTTTTCAGTTCCAGAGTTGCCTTGATGGCCATTTTTTCCTTCGTTGTTCTGTTTATTCCCCTCTCCTCGGACTGGGGCACCCATGTTTCCTTGGATGCTAGGAACCTTCGTGGGTTGTTCGCTATGTCGGTGGGCCGCCACATCCTCCAATCTCATGTACTTTCCAGCTTCATGAAAGAAATCCTAAAGAGTTAGAGGCTTTTCCTTCGTCAATCATCTCGCGAGCTTTGAATCTGGGTGGATGCCTCTGCACAGTGCCATCAGTGTAAGCCTTTCATTGGCGTTTTGTACTGTTGCCACGGCAGCATTAAAACGAGTAAGATATTGCTGCAGCGTTTCTCCTGCCTTTTGTTTTATGTCTTATGGGGAATAAGCATCATTGGGCTGTTCCACGTGGATTCGGAATTGACTTATGAATTTTTCCTTCAACATTTCCCAAGAGCTAACAGAGCCATGAGGCAGGCGACAAAACCATGTGGTTGCTAATTCTGACAGGAATAGCATAAAACATTTACACAGCACACCTTCTGTTGCTCCATTCATTAGCATGTACTGGGTGTAGTGTTGCAAGTGGATGATTGGGTTGGATGTGCCTTTGTAGGGATCCATGGTGGGCATCTTCCATTCTCGAGGAGTAGTTGTCGCTTCATATACCTGGTGAAGGGGCTGGGCACCCTTGCCCCTATCCCTCTTTCGAGTTGTTCGCGCCTGAGATATTCCCTAAAGAGGCATGTCATCCTCTACTTGGATTCTGGAGCAGCCCCGGGAGAAGTGGGGGCTTCCCTTTGATATTGATGGCATCTAGAACCTTGTTTGAGGGTGGATTGGTGATGGTTGGCTCGAAGCATGACAAGGTTAGCCACAGTCGGTCCTTGCCTGGTGCCCCCTTGACTCGGCCCAGCTCATGATGCTCTTTCAAAACTGGCTTCGGGCTGAGTCCTAGCTTGGCTTTGAGTTCTTGTATCTTCTTCATTGAATTATTCATTTGTAGGGGATCTGTTCCATCTATGGGACTCTTTAAATTTGAGACTCACCTCGAGATTCGGTGTTGTGAGTGGATTCCTCCATGCCTCTCAAGTGTGCCATGAGTTGGTCCACTAAGCTTTTTGCTGGGAAGCGAAGCAGTCAGTCATCTTATTCACAACCCTATCTAAGTCTTCTCGGGTGACAGCTGACCCTGGAGGTTGAGAGTGGGTAGCTGGGTTTTCTTGATCTTCTTGGATGGGATTGAGTGTACTGGCAGTGGCTGCGCTCTTACCCTTATCGGTGTTGCGCCTAGAGGGAGCCATGTTCTAATGCTGAGTTAAGGTTTGGAAGGAGGATGGACAAAAGAGTTTGGCTCTTCATGTCGTTCTCAGCGAAAGCACCAAAAATGTTTACACAAAAATTGGGCAAACACCTCTAAGTTCGAATCTAACTTAACCACGTTTAAGTTGGTCGGTATGATGTTTTTAATATTCCAATATGTTAATAGACAATTTTGGCAGTTACGGAACAGTTCATGGGTTTAGAGTTGGAAAACAGTTAAGGAACCAAATCACATAAAGTTTTATAGTGGTTCGGCCAGAACGTACCTACATCCACTGTCCATTTTATTATTCTTGCTTTGATTTGGTTACAAGTACAAGTTTGATTAGAAAGAACAAAAAACTTGGAGTAGCTGGAGTGACTAAGTCTCAGTGGAGTTTTCCCTCTTTTCTCAAAAATTTGGTCCCCATTGTTGTTGAGGAGCTCTGGTATTTATAGAGTGGAGTTGTGAAGTGTGGAGGTTGAAATTATAGCTTTCTGAATCTGGTTCGGCATCTGGGTAGAAGCTTGTTTGGCTTGGTCACTCTTCCGTGTCTGGTTCGGTGCTTCTATCTTTGGAGCCTTCTATTTGTCGGACCAAACATTTGGTCCGGCATGCCTGTGTTCCGGATCAAATGTTTGGTCCGGTGTTGGATGTGTCGTGCCGGACCAAACATTTGGTACGGCATATCAAAGAATGTCAGACCAAATATCTGGTCCGGCATATCAGAGAATGTTGGACCAAACATCTGGTCCGGCATGTCGGACCAAATATTTGGTTCGGCATTTTAGTGAATGCCGGACCAAATATCTGGTCTGGTAGTTTTTTCACTCTTCCATGTCTGGTTCGATGCTTTTGTCTTTGGAGCCTCCTATTTACCGGACCAAACATTTGGTCCGGCATATTAGAGAATGTCAGACCAAATATCTAGTCCGGCATATCAGAGAATGCCGGACCAAACATCTGGTCCGGCATGCCGGACCAAATATTTGGTTCGCATTTTAGTGAATTTCGGACCAAATATCTGGTCTGGTAGTTCTGTCGTCTATGTCATAGTCCCTTCTGCTTCCTTTCCTTCCTCTCTCTCTACTTGCTGAAAAACTGAGCCAACATGAAGAGGAGCTTCTATTGGGAATGTATGAAGAGGGATGTTAGCTTGTGGGTTAGGCAGTGTGCAAACTGTCAACAAGTGATGGTCGAACATCGAAAGCCGATTGGGGTACTTCAACCTTTGGAGGTACCGGTTTAGAAATGGTATTCGATATCCATGAATTTTATAGATGGGTTGCCAAGGTCAAATAGTGGAAATGAAAGTATATGGGTCATAGTGGACAAGTTGACCAAGAGTGCCCTTTTCATTCCAGTTAAGTCAACCAGGACGGCACCTATTTTAGCTAAGTTGTTCATAAAGAACATAGATAGACTGCATGGAATTCCTAGTAGAATAGTCAGTGGCAGAGATGCTTTGTTTACTAGTGAATTCTGGAAGATTCTATAGGATGTGTTAGGTACCAAGCTCAAGATGAGTACTACGTATCACGCATAGACGGATGGGCAGACAGAGAGAGTCAATAAGGTACTCAAGGATTTACTAAGGGCTTGTGCATTAGACTTTGGTGGATCTTAGGAAGATCACTTACACTTAGTGGAGTTGTTTGTGCCAAAATTGGTCACAAACCCCGAATGTTGTGAAAGCACCAGTGTATGAATATAAATCAACAATAATCACACACAAATCTCAAATCTAAGCAAACAGAGTATCACAATTCAGAAATAATGAACAGAAACACGAGATTTATAGTGGTTCGGCGATCTTGCCTACGTCCACTCTGAAGTTGATGATTTTATTGATATTCACTCGATGATTACAATCTCATCTAATGTAGCACAACTGAAATTATATGCTAAGTCTCAATCTAAAGTAGCGGTGGTGTTCTGGAGTAAATCTGGCGGAGTCTGGACGCTCTTTAGCTCTCAAAATTGTCCGACCCCTCTTCTGAATGACTAGGGGCTCTATTTATAGGTGTAGGAGGCTAATATTTCGCCTAAAATGAGGGGAGACTAGTTCTGGTACGTCAGGGGGCCCACATGGTCGAAATCTGGAGATCTGGGCCCACTTCGGGGATCGATTCGACCCTTGGTTCGAATCGATTAAGAAATCATCCAATCGAGCTGAAATTTGGTGTGAACATTCTTCATCATGTGCTTAAGCTTTTGTGAAAATTTCATGGCATTTGGACTTGTAGAACTTGAGTTATGATCGATTCAAGATTGCATTTCTGGTGGTTACGCGTACGTTCGAATCGATCCTTCGAATCGATAGGGTCGAATCGATGGTAGGTGCATGTGCATGGTGACGTGGCGCGCGTGTTTCTCGTATCGATCCTCTTTTCACTCCGAGTTGACAGGGTCGAATCCATGGTTTCAGCTGTTATGACTTAGTGGATTCGAGGTGGTGGTTTTGTAAATGTGCTCGTTCGAATCAATCATGGTATATCATGGTTGATCGATTCGAAGCTACCTCAGCAGGGTGGATTCAAGGGTATGACTCCATCGAATCGATCAAATGGACGTTCTCTTCGAATCGATCGAGGTAGGTTATACTTAATCGATACGAAGGCTTCGTAGTTGAATGAATTCGAAGACCTTCTCTTTGATGGACTCAAAGCAGGGGAATGGTTCATTGGGTTCGAACCGTGACTCGCTTACTGGATTCGAAGCAAGAGAGGCTTTGATTGGATTCGAACCAAGATATACGAGGATGGATCCGAACTATAGCTCTTTCGATGGAGTCGTAGCAAGGTCACTCCTTATGGATTCGAACAGAGCTTGTCTTGATGGATTCGAAGGGTATCTTTACCTATGGATTCGAACCTGTTGGAGTCGATCCTGTTGGGTTCGAACTTAGAGCCATTTTTCCCAAACGTGCATCGATGATATCTTGAGCGTACGAACTCGAATTGACTTCAAACTTGGATCGTTGGTTTGCATGGCTTTACTTGTCATGTCTTATCAATTGTAGCCTGATCCGGACTCGGACAAAATTCATTGATATCCATGGTGGAACAGTGTATAACGATCTTTTACGATGAACTGTCTTTAGTTTTCCAGTCGACTTTTTGGTGTCACGGCCTTGCCAAAAGGCGGGATAACATTTGCCCCCCAAAACATGCCTTGCGATAGGAAGGTGTGTTTTGTAGTTTTATAAGCTGGATGTTCATATCCTGTTGATGACCTGCAAAGACATTGATAGTTTTATCTGACCTTAAATGACGACCGTTCGCGATCTAGCCATTTTCAAGTGGAATGTGACCGTTCGCGATATAGTATTTCTATATGGCCCCAAATGACGATCGTTCGTGATCAAGCCATTTGAGGCGAGGGGTGCCATTCGAGGCGAGTTGTGACCGTTCAAGGTCGGGTGCCGTTCGTGGCGAAGTGTGATCGCTCGCGATCGAGTTGTGACCGTTCGCGGTCGGGTGCCGTTCATGGCGAAGTGTGATCGTTCACGATCGAATTGTGACCGTTCGCGGTCGGGTGCCGTTCGTGGCGAAGTGTGATCGTTCGCGATCGAATTGTGACCGTTCGCGGTCGGGTGCCGTTCGTGGCGATTTGTGTGATCGTTCGCGATCGAATTGTGACCGTTCGCGGTCGGATGCCGTTCGAGGCGAATAGTGACCGTTCGTGGTCGGGTGCCGTTCGAGGCGAATTGAGTGTGCCCGGGGAGGGACTTAGTATCATCAATACCGGGTTTCACGTTCGGGTGAATCCCCGGATTGTTTCTTGCAACGGTTTATCGCCATCTCAGAGCATGCCTAGGGACCGTTCGTGATCCCGTACATGTGTAAGTGACTTAGCCGTTATGAAATCACAAGTAGCATTTTTTCATTGAAAATAAGTCTTTAGCAGAAATGTTAAACAAAGTCAAGTTCAAATATTCAAATCAAGATGAAACAAAAGCAAAGCAAGGATGTCAAAGTGTAAACTCCCACAATGATAGGGTTAGTAGTCATTCACAACATGCCTATGGACCGTTCGTGATCTCGCACATGTGTAAATGACTTACCCGTGTTGGTGAGAGGTTTACAACTTGTCCATCGTTATTTCAACTAATTGATAATCATACGATGTCCTGGCTCGGGGGCACCCCTGGCTGATGTAGACGGTGGTCGCTCTGGCTCCACCGTTGGAGCTCACCTCCTCACATACTGAAGTAGCATACCGTTCCTGATGTGCCCTTCCACCTCATCCTTCAGATGTCTACAGTCGTTAGTGTTATGACCATTCAGTTCATGGAATAAGCAGTATCTGTCTGATTTCCTCTCGTCAACAGTGGGATCCCTTCGTTTTGGCCTACGGTAGGGAACTTGCTCTCGTGTATCTTGGTAGATTCGCTCCAAACTCTCATTCAGCTCTGAATAAGTGGTGAATCGTGGCTCTCTCCGCAGTCGCTTTGACCTGTCACCATTGTCCTCAGCCTTTCGTTTTCCTTTATCCTTGCCTGAATCATTTTCGAGAGGCTTTTTGTCTTTAAGTGCATAAACTTCTATTCCCTCTCCTTCTTCTCTTTCAGCATTAGCGTCTTCTAATCGCAAAAACTTTTCTGCCTCGTGATAGAATTCCCCTAGATCCATAGGCGGATCCTTAGTTAATGAATTTTTGAACTCTGTGCCATCAGCTACTCCGGACACAGCTGCCATCATAACCATGGATGGATCTGGCCGATACACCGATGCTGCTGCCGCATTGAATCGCGTCAAGAAATTCCTCAAAGACTCCCCAGCTTTCTGCTTTAGCGTTGCCAAACTCATCACATTCTTGGGTCTCGAAATATGAACTCTGAATTGCCTCATAAATTTCTCAATCAAATCGGTCCATGTCCCAATGGAACCACTCTCTAGCTGTCTGAACCATAAAGCTGCTATGTCTGTCAAATACAATGGGAAGCACCGGGCCATGACTTCCTGTGATGCCCCCAGCACTTCCATGTGCCTTATATACCTCGTTAGATGGACCGCAGGGTCCGTCCTCCCATCATACCCTTCTACTGTTGGTAGTTTGAATTCTGGTGGGTTCCTAGCCAACCTAATCGCAGGAGAAAAGGGACTCTTGTTCACATCTTCAAGATCTCTATTTACTAATCCTCCTCTCATGGCTCGCCTGACCATCTCTGCCAATCTATCATTGTCTTCAAGCTGTAGTCCTCGTTCATTACCTTCGATCTGCCCCCCGAGTCCGTGTGAGCTTTCAGGTGTTTGCCCCCCTGACTGAGCGTTCATCCCTCTATTGCTGTCAGGTTGCTCGGATGTCCTTGTCTCTCTTCCCGTGTTCGGATCAACACGTCCTAAGTGTGTGCCCCCCAGCTCCGGCGCTGCGTTGGATGGTCCTGCTTCGTTCTGGATTCTGGTTCCTCCTTGATTTTGTGCTCCAAGTTGTCCAATCTGTTGAAGCAAATTCTAGATCATCTCCTCCTGTCTCTTCATCATTGCCTCCATCTCATCCCTGGTGATGAAGATCGATGCTTGGTTTTCTCCTGAGGAAGCCTCTTGACTCCCTTCGTGCTGACTTCGCTCTGGTCTCTGCCTTTTACTAGTTTGTCTCGTCATGATTCTTTGGATCTAAATCTCTTAGCCTTCTGATTCAACTTTCAAATGATAGAACTCCTAAGTTCAATTCTCAGTGAAAGCACCAAAGTGTTTGTGCCAAAATTGGTCACAAACCCCGAATGTTGCGAAAGCACCAGTGTATGAATATAAATCAACAATAATCACACACAAATCTCAAATCTAAGCAAACAGAGTATCACAATTCAGAAATAATGAACAGAAACACGAGATTTATAGTGGTTCGGCGATCTTGCCTACGTCCACTCTGAAGTTGATGATTTTATTGATATTCACTCGATGATTACAATCTCATCTAATGTAGTACAACTGAAATTATATGCTAAGTCTCAATCTAAAGTAGCGGTGGTGTTCTAGAGTAAATCTGGCGGAGTCTGGACGCTCTTTAGCTCTCAAAATTGTCCGACCCCTCTTCTGAATGACCAGGGGCTCTATTTATAGGTGTAGGAGGCTAATATTTCGCCTAAAATGAGGGGAGACTAGTTCTGGTACGTCAGGGGGCCCACATGGCCGAAATCTGGAGATCTGGGCCCACTTTGGGGATCGATTCGACCCTTGGTTCGAATCGATTAAGAAATCATCCAATCGAGCTGAAATTTGGTGTGAACATTCTTCATCATGTGCTTAAGCTTTTGTGAAAATTTCATGGCATTTGGACTTGTAGAACTTGAGTTATGATCGATTCAAGATTGCATTTCTGGTGGTTACGCGTACGTTCGAATCGATCCTTCGAATCGATAGGGTCGAATCGATGGTAGGTGCATGTGCATGGTGACATGGCGCGCGTGTTTCTCGTATCGATCCTCTTTTCACTCCGAGTTGACAGGGTCGAATCCATGGTTTCAGCTGTTATGACTTAGTGGATTCGAGGTGGTGGTTTTGTAAATGTGCTCGTTCGAATCAATCATGGTATATCATGGTTGATCGATTCGAAGCTACCTCAGCAGGGTGGATTCGAGGGTATGACTCCATCGAATCGATCAAATGGACGTTCTCTTCGAATCGATCGAGGTAGGTTATACTTAATCGATACGAAGGCTTCGTAGTTGAATGAATTCGAAGACCTTCTCTTTGATGGACTCGAAGCAGGGGAATGGTTCATTGGGTTCGAACCGTGACTCGCTTACTGGATTCGAACCAAGAGAGGCTTTGATTGGATTCGAACCAAGATATACGAGGATGGATCCGAACTATAGCTCTTTCGATGGAGTCGTAGCAAGGTCACTCCTTATGGATTCGAACAGAGCTTGTCTTGATGGATTCGAAGGGTATCTTTACCTATGGATTCGAACCTGTTGGAGTCGATCCTGTTGGGTTTGAACTTAGAGCCATTTTTCCCAAACGTGCATCGATGATATCTTGAGCGTACGAACTCGGATTGACTTCAAACTTGGATCGTTGGTTTCATGGCTTTACTTGTCATGTCTTATCAATTGTAGCCTGATCCGGACTCGGACAAAATTCATTGATATCCATGGTGGAACAGTGTATAACGATCTTTTACGATGAACTGTCTTTAGTTTTCCAGTCGACTTTTTGGTGTCACGGCCTTGCCAAAAGGCGGGATAACAGGAGTTTTCCTATAATAATAGTTATCAGACTAGTATATAAATAGCGCCTTTTGAAGCTTTGTTTGGAAGGCCATGCAAATCACCAGCATGTTGGTTGTAGATTGAAGACAGATTGGTCTTAGGTCCAGATCTAGTTAGAGAGGTGACAGAGAAGATTGAGTTAATTCGAGAAAGGATGAAGGAAGCTCGGTCCAGATAGAAGAGTTACACATATAGTAGGCGTAAAGACCTGGAATTCTCAGTTGGAGATAAGATTTTCATTAAGGTATCACCGATGAAGGGTGTGGTACGATTTGGAAAGTTAGGGAAATTGGCATCGAGGTATGTTGGTCCGTTCCTAGTTTTAGAGAGGATCGGAAAGCTCGCATACAGAGTAGCATTGCCGAGCAGTATGGCAGGTGTCTATAATGTGTTTCATGTGTCTCATCTTCGCAAATATGTGCATGATCCAGAGACTACTATTCCTCCAACAGGGCTGGAAGAGTTGATAGTAGAGCCGAATTTGACTTTTGTTAGACAACTAATTCGAATTGTAGTATGAGATGAGAAAAGGTTAAGGAACAAGACAGTCAAGTTGGTGAATGTTCAGTGGAGCAACAAGAGAAGGAGTGTACTTGGAAGATGGATTACAGGACTAGAAATACTTATCCTGATCTCTTATGAGGGTACGTTCTGTATTATTTTTATATAGATTGTTGCTAGTCAGGTAGGCTAGTATGGTTGTTAGGAGCCGTTACAGATGATTGCTATGCTTAGTATTTTGTCCTTGCTGAATTTCGAGGACGAAATTCTTTAAGGTGGGGAGCCTGTAACACCCCTAATTTTTAATAACATTATTCAGGAGATTTAATTAGATAAATTAAATAGAATAATGTAAATATTATAATTATAAGGGGATTGAGATATGAAAGCCTAATTAAAGGCCTTGCTTAATAAAATAAAGAATGAGCTTATGGAAATGGTTTATTAGATAATTAATAAGAAAATAAAGCATGGGCCTTATGGGTAATAGCCCCACCCATAGCCTTATTATCCTTAAAACCTTATTTCCATTTCTTTACACGTTCATTTTGCAAAACTCATAAACGTAAATCAAGAGCTCAAAACCGGCCATTACCTAAACAGGAAAAATCAAATTAAAGCTAAGCAATCAAGCAAAGGGAATTAATCAAAAAATCAAATCTCAAGTTCTTTATCCTAATCAAGGTGAATAATAATCAAAACCATCTCTATTTTTGTTTTTAATGATCATTTGATTTTGGGGTTTAAGTTTAAATCCATTATGATGATTTTTGATGATGAGATGCTTGGATTTCATGATATGATATATTCAAACAAGTTTGTTTGATAATTGTTTTATACGATTTTAAGGCTAAGATCGTTTATTTTGGATTTTGAATGCCATGAGGAATTTATATGTTATGTAAAACATTAATTTGGAGATGGGTTTTAATTTTTATAATTTCCAAGCTCTGGAAAATTTATTATAAATTTTCAAAGGAAAATATGAACAATTAGGTTTAGAAATTAATTTCGATTATATTATGAAGAATTTGGGTCTGAAATTTATACATGTTTGATAACATATTAAAAGTGGATTTCTGCGATTTTTGGAGATTTTTACTAAGAAATTTAATATGGAAATTAAATTATGTTAGATGAAGGACTAAAGTGTTTTAACTGTTTTGCTTAAGGAAGGGCTTATTTTGTTAAATTATTTTTATTTTAGATCTTAAATAATTACGGCAGTTTTTAGGAAAGGATTTGAAATGTTTATGGCAACTAATTAATATTTACAAATAGGCAAGATAGTTTAAAAGCAATTGCTTAAAAAGGCATTAAAACAGCCTTTACCCAGAAATGTTGTTTTGCCGCTTTCATATGCTACCTTTCGACCTGGTACTTCCGCCTCAACCAAGTCGAAACCAATACACAAGGTATCAATATGTTGGTACATAGTGGATTAGAGAAAGGCGTAAGGTATTGTGTCGAAACCTAGCTTTCGAAGGGGTTGAAGCCTTTGTTTTACTCTCCAAAGTTATGCGCTTGCCTTGTTTTCAAAAGGATGCTTTCGAAGGGGTCGAAACCCATTTAAATAGCTTTTGAAAATGTTGCCGCCTTTTTGTTTCGAAAAGATAGCTTTCAAATGAGTCGCTTTATGTTTAAATCAATGCTTTCGAAAGGGTAGATTGAACCCAGTCGAAACCCTGCTACCGACCTTATTGGTTCAGGGAGAACCCATGAATGAATGAAGTTATTGGCAGGGGCCAATAGGTTCTAGTGATCCCATGAAAACTATGAAACCTGACAGGGAGTCCATAAGCTTTAAACAGGTTATTAGTCAACCCATGAAAACTAATAAGTTAATAGTGACCCTAGAAGCTATAACCGAGACAGATAGTCAAAATGAATGGGGATGGGAAATCCAGAATTGATTTACTTGTTTACATATCATCATAATATTTGAATTGCTATGTTTTTAACCATTGTGGATGCAGGAGCACAATATATGGTTTTTTATAATTTTTGGAGGATGCTAGTGAGGGAAAAACCCATTCCGCTAAGCGGCATGGTCTCACTAGATATCTAAATGGTTTGAGATGGTAGGTTATTATTCATACCAGGCTTTATGTCTGGCTCGAAGTTTATGTTTTTCCCTTAAACTCTCGGGTGCTCAACTAATTTTGAGTAGTTTGAGAGTTGAAGTTTTTAGGTACCTCTTTAGACGAATAAGCTTCCGAAGACATGCAGTAGGCAAGCTAGCTAGTAGGAGTTCTTTTCTATTTTGATTCCACTATGTTTTGTTGTAATGGCAAAGTTGTTTATTTGTTAAGGTTTAGACTTTGATCATCCAATGGGACATCTTCATATGTCGCTCTTGGTGTATGTTGTAATAATTATATTTTCTTTGAACGTGGTTCTCAAATCTTGGATTATGTAATGAATTTGAAATGATTTGAAATGGAATGAGAAAGTTGTTTAATGATTTTAAAAAATTTCCATATCCATGTGTTTCTGTTATATCAATGTATCTAACATTACCATATTTGGTCGCCGAGGATTAATAACTATGGATGACTGAAGCATCCGTAGCCGTTAGTTTTGATCCTCCAAGTAGGGGATGTTACACCTAGTGTTCACTACCGATCCTTTTCCCAAGAACTCCTATGCCGATCCCTATAGTTGACCAGAATCATCGTTCCCTCCACCAAAATCTTCCCTACCGATCCCTCACTTTGTCTCACTAACACTGATCCCAGAACCACTACCTAGTATTGACCCCTCTCCACAACTAAAACAACCGATCTCTATCACTGCCGTATCACAGTCTATCGATCCCTACATCTCTCTACTTTGGCCTTTCTTCTATCAAGACTCCTCGTCGAACCCTCACTTTTCTTATCCTTCTCCTCTCTCAACTCCTGACTCAACTACCGATCCCTCCATTAAAAAAACTATCCTTCTGATCCCTTCACCTAGAGTTGCCAACACCACCGAACCCTCGTTTTATCTCATCATCCCCACTTCCTATGCCTAATTAAACCTACAAAACCTCTATTCCAGTAATCATTAGTCACTCCAAGATCGTTCTCCACCTTATACATACATCAGCAACTCGAGGTTGATAACCTAATCATGTAATTGAAAGGAGTTTTGCAAATTCATACCTATATGAAAACGTGGAGGTTCAAATTAAGTTAGGGATGAGCGTTTTAGGATTATTGATTCGAAAATGAGAGAAAGGCAAGTTTGTGGATGGTTGGAATCGTGGATGGGTTTAAGGTCGAAGGTTGGAGAGCTTGGGTTCGTCAAGAGAGTTATGTGCGAAGGCAAGTAAATGGGAAAAGAGAAGAAGGAAGAGAAGAAAGGTATATATACGTGTGTGTGAGAGGGTTCAGCAGCAAGGATGTTGAAAGAGTAATAAGGTGAAAGGGGTCGGCACAGAAACCTGTCGATCCCTATTTGCATGGCTACAAAGATGGATTGGCATAATGAATGTCGATCCCTATAGATGATAAAAAGGAAAAACAAGGAGGAAAACAAAAAATAATTGTATGGTTTGGCTATGAACATGAATATACAGTGAATATACAGGGTATTGTTTCAATTTGGCAATGACCCATGAAAGTTCGAACACGTTTGGGAGCCAACAACAGAAATGTGAATATAAATGTGCACGAGAGTGGTTTAAATGTTCAACTTTTTGAAATTAACAGAAATTGAAATCAAACCTAAAACCTTCAAGCTCGAGGCTAGACTAGATAATAAATTTTTTTGTAAGTCTCACATAACCGGATTTATATATATTGATAGAATATGGCACTGGATTTATATTATTGGAAATTGACCAAGCATTATGACAGTCAATGAAGAATTTAATGCCTTGGAAAACGATTCGACAAAGGAATAGAAATCATTCAAGAAGCTAGATGAGCCTCTTCTCGACAATTCAAACTTGTCTTAATTCAAAGCACGTCATGTTACTCAGAAGACGTACTTTGGGGGGCAAGTGTTACCCCGTATCCTGACCCGGCTATATTGAACCGATTGCACAAGATAGATTCGACTGTTATCAAGAATGATGACCATGGAATAATGGTTGAAGGACTTGAAATTAGAGTACAGATGGTTATATGAAGCCAGAATTGAATGGAATTGGTGGATAAACAATGCAGAATGGTTGAAATATGGACTTTAGCATAAACAAGCAAGGGATCGGCATAGCTTGGTAGTACCATAGGGATCGGCATGATTGATAGACAAAAGATCAGCATGATCGAAACAAAGGAGGGCTCGGCATGATTGGATAGACAAGAGATCAGCATGGTCGAAGCAAAGGAGGGCTCGGCATGATTGGATAGACAAGGGATCTGCATGATCGAAGCAAAGGTGGGGTTGGCATAGAAGAAGGTAGATGGATCGGCATGGTCGAAGCAAAGGAGGGATCGGTGTAGATGAGAGCAGATGGATCGGTATGGTTGGATAGACAAGGGGTCGACATGGTCAAGGCAAGAAAGGAATGGCATAGCATATAGATGGATTGATCGGCATACTTGAGTCCACCAAGGATGGACCGACGTATGGCTACTTGAAGGGTTCGGTAGAAAATATCCTACAAGTGGAGTTGAACCAAAGAACAATCAATAGCATAAGCTCCACTAGTCCAAATAACATGATATTTGAAGAACCAACATATTTAAGCATGAAGAGGCCACCATAGAGATCACTGCCCAAGAATACACCAATGAAGAGATCGATACTGATCCCTCTTCATTGGGATTTGGGCCTAGTGACCCCTCTGGTGGGCCCATATGGATTAGAAGGTCCTATATTCGAAGTTTCAAAGAGATTGGTGGTCACCTTCACCTATAAATACTGGCCTAGGGGGTTATTTTGAGGATCTTTACGCTGCTGGTTACATTAGCCTTTATTATAATCAATTTTTTTCTTACTTCTTGTTGCTTGCTGCTGTAATCAAATTGTTAGTGAATCAATAAAGATAATCTTCAAAGTGAACGTAGGCATACAACGCCGAACCACTATAAATTCCTGTGTTCTTGATTATTGCTCTGATTTGTTTGTCAGTTTATTCTATTCCTCGATTTTAATTTTACTTTCTTCATTTACTCCTTGAAATAAATCTTTTCTTGGGTATTTGTGACCAATTTGGTTGCAAACACAATAAATTATAGAACTACCCTTAGGGCACCCTTAACTCTATTAATCTCCCACTTTCACTCTGGGCCAATTATGGAATCTCAATCTCATCCCTTTAATCAGCTTGACGAGAACCGACCGAGCTAGTCCCTTCGTGAATCGATCTGCATTATTGTTCGTAGTATCTACTCTTTGTATAATGACCTCTTTCTTCTCAATGATTCTTTGGTTAGTTGGAACTTTCGAAGAATGTGTCATGATATCTTGTGTTCTGTAGGCTCCTTTACAATATGCATTACTGCATTATTGTCACAAAACAATGCCATTAGATTCTCCATGTCTGGAATCACTCCCAGCTCACTTAAAAATTTGCATATCTAGACCACATATTTAGCTACTTCATTAAGGGCAATGTATTTGGCCTCCATTATGGAATCAACTACCGTTTCCTTTTTGGAACACTTCAAAATGAAAGCCCCACCATTAATAGTAAACAAAACTCGATGCTGACTACTATTGTCAATAGCACTCTAAAAGCTAGTCATTAAACTGTTCACAAGGAGCTCTTTATTCCCATATATCAAGTATAAGTCCCTAGTATTTCTTAAATATACATTTTATAATCATCCAATACTTTTCTCTAGGATTAGACTGGTATCTTCTTATGCGTCCTAATGTGTATGCCACACCCGGTCTAGTACATAGCATAACATACATTATGGAGCTGACTGTTGAAGCATATGATATTCTTTTCATACGTTCTTTCTCCTCATCAGTTTGAGGAGCATCCTTCGTAGAAAGGACGATTCCAGATTGCATTGGAATATTTCCATGCTTGGAATTCTCCACAACGAACCTTTTTAGTATAGTATCTATATATAGAGATCGGACCAATCCTAATAGCCTCTTAGGTCTCTCTATAGATCTTTATACCTAATAAATAGACTACTTCTCCCAAATCCTTCATGGAGAAGTTCTTGAAAAGCCAAACATTCACTGGTTGCAATAACGAAATATCATTGCCAATTAAAAGAAGATCATCAACGTATAACAATAAGAACACGGTAGCATTTCCCTATTACTTTCAGTATACACACACTTCCTCTATGTTCTGATAAAAACCAAATTGTTTGATTACTTTATCAAAATACTTATTCCAACTCCTTGAAGCTTGTTTAATTCCATAAATGGACCTTAACAACTTGCTAGCCTTACCCTCACTGCTACTTACCTCGAAACCCTCGGGCTGTGACATATGGATGGTTTCTTTTAAATCGCCATTTTTAGGTCCATATGCCATATTTCATAGTTGTAGAATGCATGAATATCTAGCATATCTGAAAGGTCTTAAACATTGCTACGGGTAAAAAGGTTTTCTCATAATCAACACCTTAATTATACCAAAATCCTTTTGCAACTAGCCTTACTTTATAAGTCTCCACTTGTCCATCTATAATTACTTTTTCTTAAAAATCCATTTGCAATGGATGGGTTTTATCCTTCCGGGTATGTCAGCCAATGTCCAAATTTGTTCATACATGGAATCTATCTCAGACTTTATGGCTTTAAGTCAAAGTGCAGAGTCTATACTCTACATTGCTTGTTGGAATGATAGAGGAGTGTCGACGTCTAAGACGCAGTCCTCCTTCTTGCCACCCATAAGAAAACCTTAGTATCTATCTAGTGCATGAGATTCCCTACTAGACCTTCGAATAGGTTGCATGTTTTCGTATACATGTGAACTTAGTTCTCCTACTGGTTCGGTCTTCGTGTTACACCTCGGTTCTTACCCAATTCCACAACTTTGATGTTAACTTCTTTTAATAGAAATTCCTTATCTAAAAAGACATCATGTTGAGAAGCAATGACCTTTTATTCCTCAGTGTTGTAGAAAATAAATCCCATAGAGTTCTTGAGATATCCTATGAGTTTACACAATACCGATCTTACCTCAAGTTTATTGGGACCGATGTTCTTAACATAGGCTGGATAATCCCACACCTTCAAATAAATGAGATGGGGTTTCTGATAGAGTTACGGGATGCTCTAGGGGCAATTATATTTTTTTTGCATATATCTAACTCGATAACCGACCTTGTTTGAAATAAAATGTGTTTTCTTTCTATTATATATCTGATATAATGTGTTATATTAATTAAATTAATTTAATTAAAGTATATTTAATAGAAATTCCACAAATGGTATGTGTTGTGATAGTGCTTACAAAGTGTTGTACCATGCGTAATTTATTATAATAAAATTAAATATACCATTTTAAATATTCCTAGTCAGGATGTATCGAGACTGGATATCAATATATCCGTTGAGACTATAGTACGTAACGCTCTCTAAATGTAGGCAGTTTATTACTCATGACTTCTTGGAGGCACCAAGGAGTTATGTACCGATAGTTATTAGATAACTATGGAATAACTCACTCGATAGTTTTATGTTGGTTAATATAACTAAGGTCAAACAGAAAATATCAAAGTGAAAAAATTACACAGTTCTCTTGACTTAAGAATACAATTGATCTTCAATGTGGAAACTCCACTTTGATTATAGTTAAATCATGGCACGGCGTCTATCGAACTACTATTATTGGGTCAAGTGGAAGCATTGAAAGTGAAATATTATTCAAGTGAGGATTTGTCTCCTCAGTTATATTAGGTTAGTATCACGTCAAGTGAAGTCAATTCAAAGTCAAAGTCCCTGGTCAGAGCAATTTAGTTAACAATGATTGTTATTATTAAACCAAGGACTTTGTATTTGGATTATAGATTTGAATATGGATGATATTCGAATTTCGACCATTACCAAATTTGATAAGTCCAAAATGATATAGTTTTAACGAAAAGAATTAGTGTAAATAATTTTCACAAACCGACTAATGCTTAATAGACTAAAATTGGATTTTATTGAAACCAAGTAAGCAATAAATTTGGCTATAATGTTAATCACCTACTAAATGAAGTTTGAACATTAATATTCGAATCATTCGATGTTAATCCTTGACCGAATTTACACCTAAGAGTCACACAACTGAAATGTTGAATACTCTTATTTACCACCCAGTTTAATTCAATTGTAATTGTTATAAAGTGATTAAATTAACTGAAATTTATGAAATATTAATTATAAAATTGTATTTGATGTGAATTAAACAATATTAAATAGTATAATAGTTATATAAACATTAACCGATACATGACATCGATACGTATTTAAATTGGATTTAAATGCAATAAATATTATTCAAGCTTGAAATAGTTCTAAGACCCACTTGGTTCTTAAGTTAGGCTATTATAGGGCAGCAAATTGGGGTCGGTCATATGATGGTTTAGAGGGAGGAATTTTGAGTTCAACAGGAGAGAACTAGTAAGAGAAAAATAAGGATCTTGATCCTTATTTCATTCTCTCTCATCCCTCCTTTATTTATTCCTACTAGCATTCACTTCCCTTTAGATTTTTGAATTCTTCCTTTTGCTGCTCGTATCAGGCTTCCATCACCTATAACAACCCCAAAAATCCAAGCACTAATTTAGATCAATTTGCTTCGATTCGATCATTGGTGGTAAGGCAATTCAAACTAGCAACTTCGGGATTGAGACTGGATTCAAGGAGTCTATTTTTTGTTTCAACATGTGAACTTTGAGCTTTGGTGAAAGGTACTTTACTAGTCTATTATTATATAATAATGTTTATATATTCATTGTTTGTTTCTAGTTAGAAATGTCACGGTATATTGATAGATTGTCACATACCTATGGTTGTATATATAAGTGGATATACATAAACAAATATTATTTATGTATACTTATATGATGCTCATGGCCAAAACAAAAGGAAGTTTATTAAAATAATATTATTAAATGATTTTATGAATTAAATTTAAAAACAAAAGGATTAAATCATATAATAAATATATTTTAAATTTTATAAAAATTTTGTTCATACCTAAAAGCCTTTCAGCAATAATAAAAAATTAATTTTTCAGATATTTATTATATATATAAATACTATCGTTTAATTCAAAATTGATTATATAAATAAAATGTGTATATATATATATATTAATAATATAAAATTTCATATAATATAAAATATACATTATGTTTTGAAAATGATTTTTTTACATTCTATTATTCTTTTACGGTTTTATGTAGTTATAAGCTTTTAGTTAATAAATTATTTAAAGTGGAAATTAGGGAGGCATCCTTATCATACTTTCATATTGTAAAGCGGGTCCCTGTTAAAGTTTCATTGTAAAGGGGGTCCCTGTTTTTTGGAAACGAAGAAAAATTATTGCTGAAATGTCAGCAACTTTTATAAATAAGTGCTGATATTTCAGCAACTATCTGTGTCAAAGTTTTATTGTAAAAACAAAGAAAAATTATTGCTGAAATGTCAGCAACTTTTATAAATAAGTGCTGATATTTCAACAACTTTCATAATCTGTGTTCACAGTGTACATAAATGTTGCTGAAATATCAGCAACTTTTATAAATAAGTGTTGATATTTCAGCAAATTTTATACACTATGTTCACAGTGTATAGAAATATTGCGGAAATGTCAGCAACTTTTATGAAATGTTGCATCATGCTCTACAATAATCGTGAATAAAAAACGGGGACCTAATTTACACTGAAATTTAGTGAAGGACTTTTCGTGAATTTTGAAACTTAATAAGGACCTGTGCCAAAAGTACCCTTACTTAAAACCAAAATTTAAATTAAAAAAAAATTATTTTTATTATCTGGCCAAAAGCAGCAGCATAATATATATTTAATTATATATTTTTATTTTGTATATACATATATATGGTTATAATTAGTTTTATGTTTATATGTAATATGCATTTAAATAAATAAATAAGTATATTGTAAAAAAAACTTCAGTTCTGATTTCATGTTATAAATATTCTAAATTATTTTACAAAATAATATTTAAAATAATTTTATAATTAAATTATATTTACTTATATACACATTTGTATGTATATATAAATATGTGTGTGTGTGTGTGTGTATGTATATGTATTTTAATAAATGCTTAATGTAAATAATTTACAACCAATATTTTATAATATTTATATAATTGTATTTTACATGTATATACATACAATAATTTGATGCACATAAATGTGTGTGTGTGTGTGTATGTTAATACCATAGTTATTGATTTTGACAACAATACAAAATATAGATACAAATGTTTTGCCAAGTCATATAGTATATAGTGTATAGTGTAGAATATTATATAGATGTCGAATCGAAGACTGTAAAATGTAAAGACTCAAGATTAAAAAATGAAGGCTCATGAATTCAAAGACAAAGAAATGAAGATCTCAAGATTATAATTTAATGTATAGAGTCATTAGTAAACATTATCAAAGTCCTTGATAGTAATTTTTAATCCCTATCCCAATTTATGATTTTTGAAATTTTAAACAAAAATAAATTATTTTAATTTCAAAATTATATTTTAAATACTTTATAAAAGTTTTTTAAATTCAAAAATGTTTAAAATCTATTTTCAAAATATTTTATAAAGTATAGAATTTTCAAAACATTTTAAAGAAAACAATCTTCATTTTTAACTAGTATATGTCGACATACATATCTTGGATATGTCGACATACAGGCTGCCAAATGGTTTTTCAAATTTGAATGGAAGTGCCTATTTGACATAACCCTTCATGAATGGATACATCTATTCATTCACTATATATAAGGGAGTGCAAAACGAAATTTTAACAAATAATTACTTACTTTCTTCCCACTCCTTACTCTCTTAAAATTCTCTTGAAAAATATACTCTATTCTCTTTAAAATCATATATAATCAATTCATACTTCATTGTATTGATACAATACTACTTTCATACTGCTTTGGAAACATTTCTCTCTTATTTCAAAATCAAGGTGTTATCCAAGTGGCTATAGGATCCATTGTATCCAAAGTACAAGAATTTGTCTTTGGAAAAACTATGAACTCTACTCATGTTTGTTTGGGTGTGTTTATAGCCCGTTAAAATCAAGTGGGTGTGCTTGTAGCCCATTTAAATCAAGTAGGTGTGCTTAGTAACCTATTTAAATCTAGTGGGTGTGCTTGTAGCCCGATCAAATCAAGTGAATTTATCCTAGACTCGAAATACAGGAGCGTGTGTCTCGTAGCCTCGAAATCGAGATTGTATTTGGGTTTGCCTTCTACCTGGTTAAAGATTGGCATTTGAAAAGAAATCTGTACAAATAATTGTACGGGACAGGATATAGAAGAAATATGAACCACTATAAATCGCTGGTGTCATCTCTCTAACTCTTAATTTATTTCTTTTATTTTTATCTGTGATTGCATTTGTGACTGATTATTAGTATAATTATATGTTGTTAATCTATGATTTAATATTAATTTTAAAAGAAAACTAAAAAGATTTACATAAATTAGAAAATACTATTCACCCCCATTTAGTGTTAAATTAGCGTTAAGATCCATAATTCTGCAACCCGCATTTGGTATTAGAGCACTAGATTTTTTTTAACATCCTGCACCTTAATGGGCCCAAATTTCGACAAAATCGAAACACACGTCCATTAGGGTACAGACTATTGGTTTTGGTAACCTAGAATAAACATAGATATATTAGAGATCAATCAAATAAAACTCACAGCAGAAAGGAAGGATGACAAAATCAAATACAAATCGAGGCTACAACTTTAGAGTCCCGCATCCTATGGACATCTGTAAGCCTCACCAAAATCTAGAATGAAAAGGAATAACACTCCATCCACCGTGTCGTCAGTGACATGTTCCTCTAAATCTATTTTGTGGGTTGTAATGAGGAGGGGATCAGAATAACATTCTGGTGACTGAAAAAATTACATACATTACCCATAACATAAACTTATACCGATTTGGCTTCTATTTAATGTTATGCCAGTTATTTAATTAACTAATACATGTGCACGTATAATATGCTTATCCTTACCTAAGGCACAACAACATATATAAAGATGCCTATATAGGTACATATATATTCTAAGCGTTTTACTATCTAAAGATTCTCGACCACTTAATACTTCTTAACTAGAAAATGAGGCAGACTTAACGGTCATTTAATACCCCAATCTTGAAGCGGGTTAGCTTCTGATACTAAATGAAATGGTCACCCTAAATCAATCGATCCTAATGACCGCTTAAATCCTACACGCAGCTTACAATAATTTGACTATCGTGCATCTACCGCTCTTTCAGCTATATCATTAATTCCCTCTGTAAGCCCGAAACCTATTCCAGTTCGAAATTCTAACGCACTATCGTCTACAATGTGAGAGAGTACCCCAAACCACTTACTACTTCTTCTACTAAGCATTAGGCAGACTCTAATCATTTAAGACCTATAAAATAGGCAAATCCTTGTTATTTAAGGCTTAACCTCAAGGCGGGTCCCTACATGGTCCTCCCTAACTGACATCGTAAGAAATCCGATTAGGTTACTTAATACTTCATTTAAGAAAGAGGCGGACCCTACCATAGCCACTTAATACCTCAAACCAAAAGCGGACCTCTCCTAAGGATTTTACCTATCGTATGCATAACGCAACTTATGACCCATAACCCAACCATGACATCTTAGATAAATCCGACTACTAGTAGGAATTGGTAGCTAGATTCACAGGGGAGATTTACCCTATCGAATTGGGACTAACCTCACGTCCATTGGAGTTATTTATTATAGGTGATGTCCCACATTAGTTCGCAAAGCCAAACTGCTGGCAGCCAGATTCAACTAGGCATGCTTCCATGTAGCTTTGGACAAACCTCGTATCCCTATAACTTAATAATACCTTATTTGTATACTATATATATATGTGTATATATATGTATATGTGTATGTATATATGTATATGTACATGTATATATATATATATGTATATATGTATATATCACCCTACATGTTTAATAGTTGAGGCCATATAAGGTAACCCCTTATTACGCCTCTAATTAGGAATTAGCTCCTTTTAGTTATTTTCCCTAAGGTATTTACACTGTTCATACTTGTTTCTTTTATTTTGTATAACTTACACACTTTCATTCTTTCCTTATCTCCTCACAGTTATTTCATTCGGTTTTATCAATTCACTTCACTAGTTTGTTCTGACTACTTAAATTCTCTTAACTCATATTTCATTTATTTCACTTTTAATACTTATCTATTCTGGAGTTACAACCTTTCAGCTATTCACATTCTCATAACTCCTATGCCCTTTATTTGTACATTAAATGCCTATTTAACCTTCACATTCAATTGCACATTAAATTTCTATTTATCCTTCCTTTCTTTATTTCAAATTATTACTGTTTATTAGTGTTCTAGTCTAAATTTCTGATTCCTCTTAGCGTGGATATTATACATGTTTAAGTTGTATTAATAGTGATTTTCTTTTTGGTTTTAGCATGGTTGTACATGTTGTACACATTTAATTTCCTTTATTTCTCTTTTATCTTGATAATTATGTTCATCCTTAGCTAGGATATTATTCCATAGTCTAATCTATGAGAACCTTCCTTTTAAAAATGTTTATTGTTACATTTTTCCACTGATTTATCTAAATAAGTGGTTTACGTTGTTTGAAATTACAAGGACTTATTAAATTTCCGTTTTATTTTAAAACAGATAGTGTAAACTAAGAGTGAAATTACATACCTAACACATCTCTTTCTTTTTATTTCTAGTTATATTCCTTGTCAAATCGAACACTGCATTTTCCAATATAAATAAAGATTAGATAAATCTATGGAATTTGAATGGATAACATACTCAATGGATTGAAATATAAAAATTTCCACATTCCAATGAAATTAGAATAACTTAATTCATATTAACGCCCTTCAATACAAATATATATATATATATATATATCTGAATAAAACTCTACAATAAATCAATTGGTAGATTTGAAACAATTCCACATTCAATTCATATTCGCTATCAACAACTTGGGACAAATTTACAGATCTAAGTGTAATCAACATTTATATTCTATCTTCTTTAATTTACAGAATATGTAGGCAGTATTTTATACATTAAATTTTAAGTCTACAACCCTAGATCTTTAATTTAGACATAATAATCAAACAAAATCCAACGAGATAAATTATCATGTTATAGATAATTTACATAAGTTTCTCACTCATAGTTTTATGCTTCCCAAACTTCCAGATCTGAATCTGATTCTTCTAATTCAGCCGCTTTCCCTTTTCAATTCAAGGCGTATGTATAAAAAGGAATATAAATAATATTAGAACCATAGATCTGAGTAGAGAATTTGGATTTAAGGGAAGATATAGATTTATTAATTTGAGATTTACCTTATTATTGAAAAATGAAGGTATATAAATAATATTAGAACCATAGATATGAGTAGAGAATTTGGATTTAAGGGAAGATATAGATTTATTAATTTGAGATTTACCTTATTAGTGCGCAATGCTAATTCGTACGTTCCTCTCTTCTACTTATTTTCTGGTCTTCTCAAATTTGTATATTTACAATCTATTTTATTTTAGGGGAGAAAGCAGAGGAGAGAAAATGGCAGAGCTTCACTACCAACATCATAAGATATGAGAAGAGGAGGAGGGTTTGGACGTGTATTTATAGATGGTAGAAAGAATCATAAGCGTCGGATTAAAATTTATACAATCCAGGCCGTTGGCTGAGGTTCAACCTTAGCCTTTTGGGCTCTGACTGATCGACCGCCGGTCGACTACTACAGATCGACCGCTACAGGTCGACTACCCCCAATTCAGGGGTCGACTAGAGGGACCCGTCTAAGTTTTATTTATTTATTTCCAATTTTTATTTTATTTATTTTTGTTTTGATTCTTTTGAGAGTCCGTAACTACTTCATTCGAACTCCATTTGCGGAACTCCAAATATGAAAGTTGCTCAGAAAATTACCACAAATGCAATGACATAAGTTTTGTAGCCAAATTCCATTTTGGCATTGAATTAATTAATTAACTAATTAACGTAAATTCACGGGGTATTACATTCTTCCTCCTTAAAAGAATTTCATCCCCAAAATTTTACCAATGATTAAGTCATGGTATTGCTTGTAATTTTCCTAAACTGCTCAACTAATCACTATACAACCAATTTCGCAATCAAACGTGTATAAATGAATAGTGTATCGCAACCATAGAAAATATGTATGCAAATTTTGAAAAATCAACTTCACTAAAATCCATATACTCCTACGAATAGAAGCATAGTGCAACAAATTTTGCATCTAATTCCTACCATCCAAGAATCTAACGCATCGAAATATCGCTTCCTAAACGTTAGTCCTAGTCAAAAAACAAATTTAGGTGGAGAATTCAATGTTCTTACCACTTTATAAGTTACCGATTCCCGTCGTACAATGAAAATTCCCTCTCTGCTCCAGATTTGTCTAAATATTCCCACGTACAAAACACATATGGAGGCTTATTTTCATGCTCTAAAATGGATCTGAATCCTAAAATGGATTCTCATACGTCGTAGATAAGGTATGGAAATAAAATTTCTAAGGCTAAACAGCTTTTCTCTTGTTCTCTTTTGTTTTTTATTGCATCGTTGATCTGATTGCACCGCTAAATTCGCATTTACTTATTTATCTTCCCTACGCTTAGCATGTAACCTTCAAAATCAAAAATTCCATAAAAATCTCTTTTACTTTACAAGTCTGTACGTTGCTTGAAGAATCAATTTCCAAAAATATTTAGACGTAATTTTTCCTTGAAATAAATTTGGATAAATGTTCACTATTTGAGTGCTTAAAATAATTCAAAAGCTAGAGTTTTTTTCAAGTGATTTTAAAATACACGCCCTTCAAAAATTTGAATGGTTCAGGTTACATTTCAGCATAATCAGAAGTTAGTTATGCATTAACGCATAAATTCCACTCTAACACTTGACATTTAACCTTTATCTTTAAAACTTAACATTATTAAAATGTCAGTATGTTTATTATTTTATTATGACAATTCATAAATAACTCTGTAAATTTTATCTTTTCAAGGAATAGTAAAAATGAATTGTAATTCCACAACAACCTTTGGTGCCCTTCGCTTGCTAAAATTTACCGTTTTAACAACCTTTTAGTCTTTTATTGCATTTACCATTGGTTAAGTGTCCTTATGAGATTTTTCCTATTTACACTGTTCTTCTCACAATACAAGAGCGGTCTACATATCCAAAAACAACGGTAAAATAAATAAATAGGAAACATCTCATAACATACCATATGCGCCTTTTTGTACAGAGACAACCAACGGTTATAACCCAATAAACCCTAAAAAAGAAAATAACAATTGCTAAAAGAAAACTGCAATACAACTCTACTAAGACTAAATTACTGCCTACGAACTATAGGATGGCTTCAATCCTCTGCAGGAGCTAGATCCATAATAACTGGTCATTAATGTGAAAATTGATAGTCTATAATCAACATTATTTACTCTCTCCCAATCTATTACCAGTTTCAAAATTCACTTATAATGAGTACTCAATTTCTTCATAAATACCATAAAAGGTTCTTTAACCGGACCCTTATTTAATTCCTTTTTTATTCTTATTAATTACAAATTTATTGCCCATTAAATCTGCAATTAATGTCCATAAATCATAGTCAGATAATCACTACATTGTTTATACATAATACAAATACTGTGATGATTACGCTATTTATATATTTCTAGTTATTAATTACTAAACTAGAATATTTCTTTTCATATTTTATTTTATCAGAGTCATCCTTAGATTACCATTAAAAATTTCCATTAATTAACAACAAGTGATGTTTTTGCTTTGTTTGAAATTACAAGGGATTATTTCCTTTTTCTTTTATTGAAATAGATAGTGTAAACTGCGGAAAAGAACATCCATATCTTACACAACCCTTTCCCATTTTGGTATATCCCTTGTCAATTCAAACACCACATTCATACATTTAAGGAATTAGGTAATTTACGGAATTTGCATGGAGCACGCTATCAATAAATAATAATATGGGAATTTACATTCCAGGGGTTCTAACTTACAACTATATCATAGATTTGGAGTACCTTAGTAACTTTACCAACATCCTACGAATAAATGCTTGGGACTGATTTCAATTTTTCAGATCTGGTTGTACATACCATTCATTTTATTCATATCCTGAAACCTTTCTTTTGTAAATAGTGATCCTTATCTACTCCGTGAAATATAAACTTAAATCCACTCTAATATGCGGCATTTGAAATTCAAACTTACAAAAGAATTTTCACATCTCAAAAAAAAACTTTTAAGCGTACTTTCAAAAAGAATTTCCAACTTGTAGAAACATTTTGGGAATTGAATTCCCAAAAGCATTTAGACATCATATTTTATTTTTTTCCTTAAGTCTATTCCATTTTTATTAAACATTTGGACAAACCTTCTAAAAATAATTGAACCCAACTTTCCACAATTTTCAAAACATTTACCGCTTTATTCTTAACCCTAAATTTAAAGGTTCTAAAATTACTTAGTAAAATAATTCTCCTTCCCAAATACTTTTATCTCAAAGACATTTTTTTAAGCAGAGCCTTTAACCCAAAACACTCAAAAACTCAATTATTAAACCAAACTATAAAATTTTTAAAAAGAATTTCTTTATCCCAAAAAGTAGCAAAATAATTTTCCTTTTTCAAAAACTTTCTGCATCAAAACTTTATTCCTTTAAAGTTGAACTTTTAATTCAGAACATCCAAAATCATCTTTCTAACCCTAAACAATAAAAAATGGAGTAGACAAGTTAAACTCCTATCGAAACATTTTTCTATTCCATTCTTATCATTTCTCTCCTACATTATCCTCGACTAGATTAGTAACCCTATTTTATAAGTTTCTAACACTATTCTATCCAAATCTCCCAAATTTGCTTTTGTTTAAATTTCTTCTACCTAAGTAGCTTCTACAGCATTTCAGTTTTTTTAAAGTTCCATTTCCATTTTGAAAAAAAGAATTCTAGAAGAACTACCAAATTTATGAAATAGAAAAAATCATCAATTCCAACTTACGCTCCATTTTACATTTATTTCAAGAAGAAAAACCCCTTTTTCGAAAACCTTTAAACTGAAAAAAAATTTAACCTAATAAATTTTTAGACTAAGAGTTTTGAAAATGAAAACCCTTTTTACCGAAAACCTCTTAATCAAAACTGTTGATTTCACAACTTCTTTTTAAGTTATGATTTCCTAAATTTTTCTTAATTTTTTAAAAGAAATAAGTTCTTAATAAATCTTTTCAAATATCCATTCAAAACACTTCAAGGATGTTTCCAAAAAATCATTTTATCAAATTCTTTCACATAGGGTTGGATTTTAGAAATTGTCTTTAGTTGTCCTTTCTATTAAGTTTTCTACTTCTATCATCCCATACTTTCGGATGTTTACAACTATACTACCTCGTAGTATTTAATTACTACCTAACATGCGTATATATTATTTCTATTAATGTTGATTGTCCGAAATAAATGGTTAAACAGGTCAATTTCTAAAGACATTTATTTATTCATCTAACTTTTCCTATTAAAGCTTCTTTACTTCTCCATAATTACCATAATAATCTTTTTAATTAGTCCTTTTATATCCTTATTAAATTATTGTAACTCCCTATTTATTGCACACTTATTACCCTACAAATTTTAAAGTTATAATCTTTTCCGTTCATATTCCTTACTCTATTTTTTTTCAACCCATAGTCGCCTTGCCCATCCTTTCAAATTATGGTCACAACCATCCCGTAGTAAAAATTTATAGAGTTTGGAATAGATTAAGATAGAAAGATTACGAATATGCTCTCTTGATATATCCTAAACCTTATGATCGACTAAATCTATGCTCTGATATCAAATGTAACACCCCACACCTTAACGGATCCAAATTTTGACAAAATCGAAACCCAAATCCAATAAGGTATGGACTATTGGTTTTGGTAACCTATAATAAACATAAGTATATCAAAGATTGATCAAATAAAACTCACGGCAGAAAGAAAGGATGACAAGATCAAATACTAATCGAGACTACAACTTTAGAGTCAACCGCCTCCTACGGACATCCATAAGCCTCACCAAAATCGAGCATGAAAAGGACTAACTCTCCATCAACTGTTCCATCGGTGCCAGTGACATGTCCCTCTAAATCTATCATGTGGATTGTAATGAGGAGGGGGTCAGAACAACGTTCTGGTAACTGGAAAATTTAACATATTACCCATAACATAAACTTATACCAATTTGGCTTCTATTTATGTTATGTCTGTTATTTAATTAATTAATACATGTGCGCCTATGATATGCTTATCCTTACCTAAGGCACGGCTACTGTAACAGCCCGCACCTTACTTAACGCATATATTGTTCCCAACTTAGTCACCTCCGCCTCATGGGCCAAGCCAAGGTGTGGGGTTTTGTTCCTAAAAAGGCCTCGACGTTGTTATGAGGTGAAGGCTTTGGTATATAAGCTCCCACTTCTTAGTGTTTTTCCATGATATGGAACTATTATTTCCATTTTGAAGCGGTGTTACAGCCACATATATACATATGCCTATATATGTATGTATATAATTCTATGCTTTCACTATCTAAAGATTCTCGACCACTTAATACTTCTTAAATAGAAAAAGAAACGGACCTAGTGGCCATTTAATACTCTAATCCCGAAGCGAGTCAGCTTCTGATACCAAATGTAATGGTCACCCTAAATCAATCAGTCCTAAAGACCGCTTAACTCCCACACGTAGCAAACTAATAATTTAACTGTCGTGCATCTACTACTCTTTCAACTACATCATTAGTTCCCTCTGTAAGCCCAAAGGCTACTCCAGTCCGGAATTCTAACACACTATTGTTTATGATGTGAGAGAGAGTACCCCAAACCACTTATTACCTCTTCTACTGGGCATTAGGCATACTCTTATCATTTAAGACCGATAAAATAGACAGATCCTTATTATTTAAGACCAAACCCCAAGGTGGGTCCCTATATGGTCCTTCCTAACTGACATCGTAAGAAATCCAATTAGGTCACTTAATACATCATTTAAGAAAGAGGCAGACCCTACCTAGCCACTTAATACCTCAAACCCGAAGCGGACCTCTCCTAAGGATTTCATCTGTCGTATCCACAGCACAAATTATGACCCAGATCCTAACCATGACATCTCAGATTAATCTAACTATTCATAGGAACTGGTAGCTAGACTGACTGGGCAGATTTACCCTACAGAATTAGGACTAACCTTGCATTCGCTGGAGTTATTTATTATAGGCGATGTCCTACATTAATACGCAAAGCCACATCGCTGGTAGCCAGAGTCAACTTGGTAAACTTCCATGTAGCTTTGGACTAACCTCGCATCCTTATAACTTAGTCATACCTTATACATATACTACCTACCTATATATATATCATCCTACATGTTTAATACTTGAGGCATATAAGGTAATCCCTTATTATGCCTCCAATTAGGAATTAACTCCTTTTAATTATTTTCCCTAAGGGATTTACACTATTCATACTTATTTCTTTTATTTTGTATGACTTGCACACTTTTATTCTTTCCTTTCTCCTCACAATTATTTCATTTAATTTCATTAATTCACTTCACTAATTTGTTATGACTATTTAAATTCCCTAAACTTATATTTCATTCATTTCACTTTTAATGCTTATTTATTCTGGAGTTACAACCTTTCAGCTATTCAAATTCTCCTAATGCCTATGCCTTTCAATGGTACATTAAATGCCTATTTAACCTTCACATTCAATTGTGCATTGCCTATTTAACCTTTCTTTCATTATTTCCAATTATACCAATTATTAGCCTTCTAATTTAAATTTCTGATTCTTCTTAATGCAGATATTATACACGTTTAAGTTGTATTAATAATGATTTCCTTTTTGGTTTTAGCACGGTTATACATGTTGTATGCATTTAATTTCCTTTATTTCTCTTTTATCTTTCTAATTATTTTCATCCATAGCTAGGATATTATTCATAGTCTAATCTATGAGAACATTCCTTTTAGAAATGTTTCCTGCAACATTTTTCCACTACTTTACCTAAGTAAGTGTTTTATGTTGTTTGAAATACAAGGAATTATTAAATTTCCTTTTTTATTTTGAAACTGACAATGTAAACTACGAAGTGAAATTTCATACCTTACACGTCTCTTTCTTTTTCTTTCTAGTTATATTTATTATCAAATCGAACGTTGTATTTTTCAATATAAATAAACATTAAGATAGAATAACTTAATTAATATTAGCACCCTTCAATACAAATATAGATCTAAAATAAATTCTACAATAAACCAATTGGTAGATCTGAAGCAATTCCACATTCAATTCATATTCAACCACCAACAACTTGGGACAAATTTAAAGATTTTGGTGTAATTGACATTTCTATTCAATCTTCTCTAATTTATAGATTATGAAGGCGGTGTTTTATACATTAAATTTTAAGCCTACAATTCTAGATCTTTCATTTAGACATAATAATTAAACAAAATCTAACGAGATAAATTATCATGTTATAAATAATTTACATAAATTTCTCACTCATAGTTTTAGGCTTCCCAAACTTCCAGATCTAAATCTGATTCTTTTAATTCTATTGCCTTCCCTTTTCAATTCAAGACGTATGCATAAAAAGGAATATACATAATACTAGAACTATAGATCTGAGTAGAGAATTTGAATTTAAGGGAGGTTATAGATTTATTAATTTGAGATTTATCTTGTTATCGCATAACACTAATTCATACATTCCTCTCTTCATCTTACTTTCTGATCTTCTCAAATTTGTATATTTACAATCTATTTTATTTTAAGGGAGAAAGTAGAGAAGAGAAAATGGTAGAGCTTTGCCACCTGCATCATAAAATATGAGAAAAGGATGAGGGTTCGAACGTGTATTTATAGATACTAGAATGAAGTGAACGCGTTAGTTTAAAATTTATAAAATCCAAGCCGTTGGCCGAGGGTCAACCTCAGCCTTTTGGGCTTCGACTGATTGACCGTCCTTAATTCTAGGGTCAACTGGAGGGACCCAGCTGAGTTTGATTTATTTATTTCCAATTTTCATTTATTTATTTTAATTTTAATTCTTTTAAGCAACTTAACTTCTTTATTTGAACTCCGTTCGCGAGACTACAAATATGAAAGTTGCTCAGAAAATTACCACGAACGTAATGGCGAACGTTTCACGGCCAAATTCCATTATTTGCAAAAATTCCATTTGTGATGCTGAATTAATTAACTAATTAACATAAATTCATGGGGTGTTACATTTTCATAAACTCATAATTTGATTTTTGAAAAATTCAAATGGCTAATAACACAGTTAATACACTTGTTAACACTTTTGTAGAAGGAAAATCTACTGCTAGGACCCCACTTTTTAATGGCAGTAATTACACCTATTGGTCATGTAGGATGAAGATTTATTTACAATCTAATGGTTTAGATATTTGGAATATTACACAAAATAATTACATTGTACCCTACACTGACTTTTCAACCTGGAATGTTGACCAAAAGACACAATGGCCATCAACATTTTATTTTGTTCATTATATAAAAATGAATTTAATAGAACCTCATTTGTAAATCTGCATATGATATTTGGAGGACATTGCAAGTTACTCATATGGGCACTAGTAAAGTCAAACAAACTAAAATTTTCATGCTAACTCATCAGTTTCAATTATCTAAAATGAATCAGAATGAGTCTATTTCTAATATGTATTGTATGTTTCAAGATATGGTACATTCTTTAGTACCAGTGGGTAAAAAAAATTTAAGAGGACTAAGTCAGAAAAATCCTCAATTCACTCTCTTTAGAGTGGGATTAAAAGACATTAGCAATTAAAGAGGCTAATGATATTAGTACTTTAAAAATTGAAGAATTAGTAGGTAATTTAAAGTCATATGAAGCATAGTTGCAGGGTAGAAGAGAAAGCAAGGAAATAGAAGAAAATCCATTGCTTTCAATGTAATAACTAACAATTAGGATTCAAACAATGACAATGATGAGGAGATTGCTTTTATGACAAGAAATTTCAGAAAGTTCCTGAAATATAGAAAGATGAATAACTTTAGAAGACCTAAAAACAAGACTCCCGGAACTGGCACTGCAATTAGATGTTTCAATTGCAATGACTTGGTCATTTGCAAAGAGACTATCGGCATCAGAATAAGACAAAGATCTCACTAATTACTGATTCATCCAGAAAAAGTTAAAGAGCTTACACAAAAACATTAGATGATTCAGATACTACTTTAAGTTACAATGAACTGAATACTAAGGATGTAAACATGTGTTTCACAACAATAATAGGTTAGTCATAACTGTAATATCCCGAAAATTTTGACAATATCAATTTAATAATCTGTTAAATAATTAAATTGATATTGATGATCTTTGATAATAAAATTTGAATTTAATTTAATAATCTAATTAAATAAGTATCAAATATGTTATTTTCAAATAATAAGTATAATGTATTATTTTTATAAATATGAATGGATTTTAAAAGACTATGGAATTGTTATATTTTTAAATTGAATCTTAGAATTTAATTTGATTTGAATTTGAATTTAAAGTTTTGAAATTCAAAAGAATAAATATTTAAATTGATTTGGATTTAGAATATTTGTATAACTTTTATTTATAAATATAATTAGTTTGTTTGTTTAAAAAGTGATTTATATATATATAGATAAGTATTTAAATAATAGGAAAAGGCATTTTATTTACATTTAAAAATAAATATAAATATGTAAAAATTACTTAAGGGACATGTGTAAATATATTA
The DNA here is from genome assembly GCA_030737815.1 of Allium fistulosum. Taxonomy (NCBI): domain Eukaryota; kingdom Viridiplantae; phylum Streptophyta; class Magnoliopsida; order Asparagales; family Amaryllidaceae; genus Allium; species Allium fistulosum. The sequence continues at coordinate 1,280,487,794 of CM060903.1, read as the reverse complement.
AAGCCTAATGTAACATGTGTTAGATGTTTAAACAAGGTAATTAACAAGTGTTGAAATTCAAGCCATGTGTCAAATTTTAGTTTTAATTTTCTTTAATTTTTAATTTAAATCATAAATATAGTTATATAAACTCATGCATTCTTTCTTTCCTTTCCCTTTTTCTCATTTTTCAATTCTAAAACAAAGAACTTTCAGCTGAGAGAAACGTTTCATTTTAAACCATCTCCAAATCACAAATCTAAAAAAATCAAATTCTGTAATCAATCCCTATAACATTTGTTTGCATGCAAATCAATTTTCAAAAGCTTTTTCCTCAATCAGTGAAGTAAATCCCTCAAAAATGCATAGCAAACTTCATCTCTTCAAACATGCAAAATCAAAGCCCTGATCCACTTACAAAGGCCTGCATTCAATTCTTTTTCAAAAATCTGGAAAGCAAGCAAATCTGCATTCCCTTCCTCAAAAATTTGGAAGTTGGTCACTACAATTTCAATCTGTAGCCTGTGCATTTCTGCAAGAACTGATGCCAGCCTCTTTTCAAAACTAAAGCAATTTTCTTTTCAAAATCTGGAACTCATCTCTGCATTCAATTTATAAAACCAAGGCATTCAGCAGCATTCAAGTTTAAGGTTGATAAAAAAAATAACAAAAGCATTTCAGCAAAAGCAAGTATACAGACTTTTCCAAAACTGGTGCTCTGTCTGCATGTTTAAATCAGGTGAGTAACATCATTTTTAAAAAAGCATAAGTATTGGTTATTTATTTGCATGTTGATTTCTGGAATGAGTATGCTTTACATGTAGATATATTGGTGAATCCTCTGTGTGTATATGAATGTATATATGTGTGTTTGATGTGTATCTGTTCTTGACTGTTCTTGAGTTTAAAATTAGGAATTTGGTAAAAATTATATTATCACTTGATCCGATCTTATTTAGGATTTAAGATTAAAACAAAAATTGATTGTTTCATTTCAAACATTGGTTTAGAATTTTAAATTAAGTCAAAATAATATTTATTTGGCTCTGGAAACCATAAGTATTGGATTGCTTAAGATAAGTCAAAATTCAAATGTGTTAATTTAGCAATTCAGGAACACGAACTGAATCCTTATACCAAACAATGATTTTAGAAAGCAAGATTTTATTTTTTAGTTGAGCTTTGAACATCCATTTCTGGTTTGACTAGCTGGGGAATTTTTAGTTGCCTCTGGAAATCTAGATGATATGGAAGGCTGGAATTTTATCTGGAGTTAGGTGGATGATTGGGGTATCTGCGAAAAATAGGGAATGGATGGTCGGCGGCAAGTGGTGGCAGTGGTGGTCATTTTAATTTCCTAAACCTAGTTTATCTGGGTTGTGGGTTTTGGCTATGTTTGTTTCCTCTGGAGCATCGATTTAAGCGAAGACTTGGGAATTGGTAGAGGTGTAGTAGTGGGTGCTATGGCCGGAGGCGCTGGAGTTCAAGTGGTCGGAATTCCGAGGAAGGGATGATGACAGGTCTGGTGATGGTGGGAATATGTTGTTCCAGGTTTCGAATTCGAGTTCGATTTCGAATTCGAGATGAAGACAAAGCTCTGGCGATCGGGGAGAGAAGTATGGGTGATCGCCGACCTGTTCGACGTCGAGGCAACGTCTGGAGTTGATCAGAGATGCCGTGCACGTTCACGTGCACAAATTCTGGAACCTGGGAAAGTTTGGTAGCCTGGGTTGAAGCAGAAGACTCTCGGGTTATTTCGTGATTTACTGGAAGCAGAGGACGAAGGACTCGAAGCAAAATCTGGTTGTCTCGAGTCAATTGTTTGGTTCAGGCAATTGTAAGCTTGTCTATTTCCAGGTTTTTAAATTTTATTCAAATTTAAAAGCAGGATTTAAACTATGATTTAAATATAAATTTAAAGTATGGATTCAAACGAATCTTTTGAATCTTAAGGTTTTAAAATGAATTTGGAGTTTAAATCAAGAATTAAAAATCAAGGTTAAAAGCAAGTAAATCGAATTTAAATCAAAGTTAAATTTATAGATTCAAGTTTTCTTGAATTCAAATCTGAAATCTTAAATCAGTTTTTAAAGTTGAATGTTTTAAAATTAAGTAGTTTAAATTAAAAGGCTTTTCTTATATAAGTAATAAATGTTTTTACATTTCTTTTAAAACTTTATAAATTAATATTTAAATTTGGTTAATGTTAAATGGTAAATCATTTTGAATCTTAAATTCAAAATGAGATTCAAATTTAAATTCAAAAAGAGGTAATGTTTAAAATACACTTCAATAATTATTAAGTCATTAATAAAGGAATAATTTATCTTAGATAATTAAGATATTGAAGTGAATTAGTAAGATAATTAAGTGAGGACTTTTGTATTTAATTTATAAATTAATAATTTTAGATTAATTTATGATTAGAGATTAATTGAGGAATTGTTTTTAATAAATGAAGATAATTAACTAACGATTATTTAAATATTAAATTAATGTGATTAATTTTGATAATTAATTAGATTGATTAATTTAGATAATCTATTGTAAATTGTTAAATGTAATTACTTGATAAAAGTAATTAAGAGGTTAATTACTTATTGTAATTAATTTTGATAATATGATTAATATAAGTTAATTAATTGAGTTTAATTAATTTTGATAAGTGAAATTACTTGGTGTAATTAATGTAGCATAATTACTTAGGGAAGTAATTAGATGGTAATTACTTAATGTAATTAATATAAGATGATTTGTAAGTAAGTAATTTGGGTAATTACTTTTGTAATTAATCAAAGGATTAATTAATGGAGATAATTAATTAAGGAATAATTAATTTATTTAAAGAAGTAATTAAGGGTAGTTAATTACTGAATATGATAAATCAAGAGAGATTAATAATTATGATTTAATTAAAGATAATTACTTAATGTAATTAATTTAAATAAAGTAATTAATAATAAAAAATGTAATTAGGGATCATTAATTAATATAATTAATGATGTAATTAAGATTGGTTAATTAAGAAATAATTAATAAATGAAGTAATTAATCAATGTAATTAATTAAGGATTAATGTAATTAATTATAGTTGATTAAGTTAATTAATTTTAGTAAATTAATTAATGAAGTAATTAAAGGTTAATTACTATAAGTGGTTAAGGATAATTAATTTAAGTAATTAATTAAAGATAAATTACCTGAATGGAATTAAAGGGTAATTAAAGGATAATTAATTAATTTGTAATTAATTAATGATTAAGTAAGCAGGATTTATAGAATGAAGTAATTAATTTAATTCATTTTAAATTAATTAGAAATGGTATAAATCATTACTTAAGAATGGATGATAATATTGAATGCTATGCATTGATTGATATCTCTGAAGAGATATATGCTGTGTGATATGGATGTTTAGTTGAATTGTGATGATAATATGGATTATCTGATAATGTTGATTATCTGTTATGAATTATCTTTCTATGTGTATAAAGATAATAAATTGGATTGTTTTAATAACAGATCACAGGGAAGGAGCAAAAGTGGCACTTTTTACATTTAATTTTTATTTCATTTTTTTATTGAATTTAGGAATAAAATATAGATTAATAACAATATTGGATGCATACAAGTATATAGATATATATAAATACACCTTAATATTAATTTTGGATTTTTCGGCCCATATGTCGGCATACCCCTTATCCATATGTCGACATATCTGCCGGAATTTTAAAATTTCATTTCAAATTCAAAATTTGAATTTCCCTCTCTTTTGCATTAATTCCAATAACTTCAAAGGCATCTTTTCAAAACTGAAATGTCAGTTCTCTCTTTACTAAATCATCCTATCTTTATCCATTCATTCACTCACTTTGTTTATTCAAAATATCTCTTCACTCTTTTTTCTCTTCAACAACTCAATAATGGCCTCCTCAAGTCGACCATCAAAAACTATAAGTCTCTCAAAAAGAATCAAAGGCTTTCTTTTCCATGGCAAAGAAGCCATAGATACTTATGTTGAATATGCTACTTCTGGAAAAGTTTTTCCTGGAAGATTTGCAAAGTTTGATGATTTTTCTTCTCATTGTCTTCAAGGTCTTTATTTGCAAAATGATATATTGATTTAGCCGACTCTTCTCAAAATGATTTTGAGTTATCCTGGTTTAGTTAAAATGTTAAATGTAAATTAGAATGGAAAATTTTTGCAAGGAGAAGAGGAAAAGATTGGAGTGGTGTGAAAGACGCTACTATTGTTTTAGTTTGTGAAATTTTGGATCAAATACTTAGTTGCAAATTTAGTGGAATTGACCTCTCCACCTTTAAAATTGATGAAAAAATCATGAAGTTTTTCATGATATTTTTGGAAGTGACTAATAATTTGATATCAAACACAAAAAATTTAGACCAAAATCTAGAATTATGAGTCACATTTTACAACAAAGCTCTTTTTAAAGCTCTTTTTAGAGAGATGTGAAATTACAATGACCCGACTTAAAATGTTTTTAAAGCTCTTTTTTCCATCTATGGAAACTATAACATTAATTGAGCATAAGTCATTTTAGATGATTTTTTTCAAAAGAATATTATAAACACGAGAACACGCTTTACCATGGTGTTTATCTTACTATAGTGTTCGAAAATTTTGGTGTTGATTTACAAGGAGAACCCACTTTGCCTCGAAACGTTCTCGACAAGGCCAATGTCTCTCTTGTGCATATTTCTCCCTACTTTGAACTATATGATACTCTTCCCTAAAACGAAAAAAGATTGGAGTGGGAAGAAGAGCAAGAAATTCAAGAAGAAGAAGGTGACGATATGAAAATGGAAGAAGAGGGTAATAAAGAAGAAGAAAAGGAGGAAATGGACTCTTCCTTAGAAAGCTTCGACAAACCTCCTCACCATTCCAACAAAGAGATTCTAAAGAACCAAGAGAGGCTTCTTAAAAATCAAAAGAAGCTTAAATGTTCATTTGGTAAAAAGTTCACTTCTCTTTCCAACAAACTGGGCAAATACTTTGGAAAATCATTAGGGAGCTTGATGGAAACTCTTCATCTTCATCATCATCCTTTTAGATCTCTTTATTCTACCTTTGTACCTTCATTGTGTGTTTATCTATTTTTATTTCACATCATTTTAATGTACTTTTCTAGTTTTTCTTTGAAGTCGTGTATTTGTCTATCTTAAGTAATGAAATCTATTTCTTGTTGTTCTATATTGTTCTATTAGTCTTTGGAAATCATTAAACTATAATTGTGTTTAGTTAAAACTAAAATTATATAAAAAAATTGAAAAATAATTTTTAGGCATGCAGTCGACATACATATATAGGATATGTCGACATATCCTAGCTGTTTGGCAAATTTTTTGAATTTTAAAAGTGTTATAACTACCATATATTTAATCATTCCAAACGACTATTCACTCCTATTTACGCCTATTTCTTCTAAGAAAGTTCACTTATCATTTCATTCTCCATTCCCATCCACTCTCAACATTTTTCTTCATAAAAATGTCTTCTCCACACCAAAAAACTTTGTGAAAACCTTGAAGAGACACTCTAATCATTAAATGAAATTCCCTCTTTTATTTTAAGGAATCAAAGGTATTTGGAAGTAAGCCAAATGCAAATGATAAAGAACAAGAGAAGCACATTGATGCTCTTAGATGGTTATTTCTTCTCTAAATAAAGATGATCAAACCAACAATTCAGAATGCCCAAACACCAAGGAAAATGAAGATTGGGATGTCATCAAAGTAAATTCAACCTTTAGATATGAAGGTTGGGTTGAAGTCCTTACGAATGTCTAGATTTTTGTTTATTTTAATTAGTAAGTTTGCATATTAAACTTATTTATTTCTAATAATGATATGTAAATAATTTGATTTGGATTGATTACAATAAGTTTGATTATATAGTGTGGATTGTAAAATAAATAAGTATGGTTTTGATTTGATTGTATTGAAGTGTGTATTATAAATAAATGAATAAAGTTTGAATTAACCTATTTATTGTCTCTAATAATTAGTATATCATTGTATATATTAATATATGCCATGTTTATATCAAATTAAATATCTAGTATTTATCATTTATGTCTCTCATATTGCATCTTTCATATCACATTTATTATATGCTTTAATTATTTCAGTCCAATTACAATTATATAAGTAAATCCATATTATTCAACATAACACTTAATTCTTAATTATTGATTTTGACTCTTCAATTTATAAGTATATCATTTAAGGGGAGTTTTTCACACATTTTTTTATGACAAAAAGGTAGAAAAATAGAAAGTATACGCATGAATATATTCATGGGGAGTTATGTGACTCAGAGGGAACTATATAATATTTTATACATAGGAATGATTTGGTTGTCATCATCAAAAGGGCGAAGATTGTTAATACCTCAGTTATTGATTTTGACATCCATATAAAATATAAATACTAATATTTTATCAAGTTATATAGTATATAGTACAGAATATTACAAAGATTCTGAATCGAAGACTGTATAGTATGAAGACTCAAGATAAAGATATGAAGACTCATGAGTTCAAAGATAAAGAAATAAAGATCTTAAGGTTATAATTTAGTGTATAGAGTCATTAGTAAATATTGCTAGAGTCCTTATAGCAATTTCTGATCTCTATCTCTAATTTTTTACCTTTGATATTTTAAACAAAAATAAATTATTTCAATTTCAAAAATATATTTTAAATATATTATAAAAGTTTTTTAAATGCAAAAATATTCAAAATCTATGTTCAAAATATTTTATAAAGTACAGAATTTTCAAAACATTTTAAAGAAAACAATCTACATTTTTAACTAGCATATGTCCACATACATATCTAGGATATGTCGACATACATGCTGCCAAATGTCTTTTCAAATTTTGAATGGAAGTGTCTTTTCGGCATAACCCTTCACGAATGGATACAACTGTTCATTCACTATATATTGGGGAGTGCAAAATGAACTTTTAACAACTGATTACTTACTTTCTTCCTACTTCTTATTCTCTTGAAAATTCTCTTGAAAAATACACTATATTCTCTTTGAAATCATATAGAATCAATTCATACTTCAATGTATTGATTCAATACTACTTTCTTACTGTTTTGGAAGCATCTCTCCCTTATTTCAAAGATCAAAGTGCTATCCAAAAAGCTATAGGATCCATTGTATCCAAAGTACAAGAATTTGTCTTTGGAAAAACAATCAACTCTACTAATGTTTATTTGGGTGTGCTTGTAGCCCGTTCAAATCAAGTGTGTAGCGACCAGAAAATTCGAATACTTTGTCTTTGAATATCGAAGTGTTTTAAAATATAACTAAGAGTTATAAATTTGATTTTACAACCTTGTTAGACATCATTTAATTAATTAATAATGATAAGAAACTTATTTTTGAAATTTTTTTACAAAAATATATTCTTCGAAGAAAAATCGATAATGTGGCAGAAAACCGGTTTATCGGTAAATAGCCTTTCGATCGATATAAGTTGTTTGAACTCTTGTGCACTTGTCTAGTGATCAAATGAACACATTAGAAACTAATTAACACACTCTCCTCTTCATTGATCTTGGAAGGATCTTGAATGTTCTAATGGATAAGAGATATTATCATGAGATGGGTATAATGGTAAAATAGCATAAATGAGAAGTGGCTTAAAGAAGAAGTGATGGAAGATGAAGCTTCCATGGCATGGTGGGGGTGAGTGTAAGCTTAGGCAACATCATTCTTATGCGTATATAAGGAGAGGCATACCTTAGAGTATAATCATAAATTCAAAACTAAAGTTATCAAAAAATTAATGGCTTCTTCTTCTTCCTCTCTTATGTTCTAAAGAAAATTATTGCAAATCAAATCCAAATCAACTCAAATTTAGAGTCAAGCCTCGGGAAGATATTATAACATCCTCCATCAAATTAAAAGTTAAAGAAACAAAGCATAACTCATCCATGAAAGGATGGCCGTGAGCAAATGGTGGAGAGGGAAGGAAAAAGCAAGAGAAAGAGGAAGAAAGGAAAGAACGAAGGAGGTGATTGCAAGTTGGGTTTGGACTTGGGTTGCTTGGATATTGGTTGTTGTTGGGTTAAAGGTGAGTTAACACCTCACTTTGAATGAAAATATAAAACAAATATGTTTGTGTTGAATGGTGTTTAAGTTGCTTGAATTGTTGTTAACTTATGTTAAAACATTGGTTTGAATTCTTGCTTTGAAAGTAAATGACATATGTGATCCATGTATATGGACTTGAACGAACTTGGAATGGACTTAAATAGACTTATATGACTCACGGAAAGACCTTGAACAAAGCACATAGGTTATAGATGGAGTTTGGTTAAATTGGACTTAGATTAGAAAGTGCACTTATAGCGATAGTTGTTATAAATGCAGTTGTGAATTGCCTTGTTTTCGGCGATTGCTATGGAACTTTGTGGAGAGATCCTTAGGGTTTTCTTGCTATATTTATAATGTTTTATATGTATGTTCATTGCTTAGAAGCTTGGATAGTAAAATGTGAAGTAACATCTAGAAAATTGGCCAAAACTTCAGTTGTGCAAAACTGCCTTGTTTAAACTTGATTTTTGGACTTAAAAGGTTTGAAAAGGTATTTAAATTTAAGTATTTTGTTTCATTCTTTTTACAAGTGTTTATTAACTCATATTATAGTATTTTGAAAGTGGTTTGAGATGTTTATGAATTTTTGAGAATTAGTTGTGAATTTTTGAAGAAGAGATATTTTGTTAAAATATCTTTGGAAAACATGTTCTTTTCAAGTTTTAAGAAAAATTATAAAGTTGTTATTTTCAAGTAATATTTTGGATAAATGTTTTAAAACATATTACAAGTATTTTCATGTATTTTAAAAGTATATACAAATGTTTTTGAAAAGGGGTTAGAATTGCTAAATGGCCAAATGGTTAATTGTTTAATTACTTGTTTGAAAAATAATTAACTATGTTTAACACTAAATGCCAAGGAAGTAAGGCTTATCTATTTGTGAGAGTTAAGATTGATGTCTTGTAGGGATGGAGCAATAGAGCTCTACCCTACCGGTTTTCGTCTTGGCCGAGGAATAATAAGTCGAAAAATGTCAAAAACATGTTAATCGTGTTGACTTCTTCTTGTTTATGGAAATCATTAGTACTATACTTAACACTAAAAGCCAACAAAGTAGACTTATCTATTTGTGAGGTTCTAGAATGAAGTATCTAGGCAAGTCTTTGATGCAATCAATGCTCTAACTTACCTAGCTTCACTCTTGGAAGATGAATAATTAAGTTGGAATGTCATAAATAAGTTAAGCGTACGAACCATGATTTGTATAAGTAATTATTTTTGTCTAGATAATCGATTAGATGATTATCGTACTTGACCAAATATGACAAGAAGTTATTGAAAGGCTTCACGATTTCATATCAATGAGAACCCTCGGGGCGGAGCATTGGTATGAAACGTCTCTAGCTTTCGCTTACTTTTGAAAGAACCAGAATTGAGTTAGCCGGAAATTCATCGATTTAGTTTTGGAGAGATCGGGATCGGTAAGTGTTTTACTTATCGAATACCACTTCAAAACAAGTATACGAGTTCTATGTTTTGGAAGCAGTTGTGAAGTGAAATGTTATATAGTTGAACTGTCAATCCTAAGGTTAAGTCCAAGGGAGAGGTCTTCGTTAACATTTCAAACGATGCTATCGTGTGGGACTGTCTATCTTGAGGAGTATTCAAAGAGAGAGGATAGCATTAGCATTCGTCGGAGGACTTATGCGGAGAACCTATGTGGATGTTCGAGATCTGTTCAAGATGCTCAAATCCATGTAGTGATTCGTGATCTATTCGAGATATGGAAACCCATTTGAGGGATTCATGTTATGTTCACGTGATGAAGACTCGAGTGAGAGATGCTGATTATAACCTCGACATTGGAAATGACTAAAACCAGAGACAAGATGCATAGACAAAGAGAATGTAGCATTTTAGCAACCCCAAGGGTGGGCGACTCCATCTAGTATTGCTTATGGACATGCATGAGGGAGCAATGCATTCGAAACCATGATTGTCTATGCGTGGGCCATTTATGCATTTCCTATAGTTCATTCCCTAGAGATGTATGTTGCTTAGAAGGATATCTCTAATCCTTGTGTAGGAGTTTGGATTCGGCTAGATACCAGGAGATCTCCATAGAAAATCTATTATGTGAACGCACCTTAGTAGTATTGATTGTATACCTATTATTGCTATGGCATTCACACATTAGCTATTTGATATGATTTATACGCTACACTCTATTTCATTATCTATCATACCACTATATGTTAAACTTAAAGAATGGTTGGTTTCTTTGAGGGGAAAACTGTTATGGGAATCCATACGGTCTCAATGGTTACTATTACTTGTTGCATACTTCTTGAGTTTCTCATTTTGGTTTACCAGACTGGTTTAGGTGTTATTTTCTTATAATAGTCAGGTTAGCACCGTGTATGTTTCTAGATTTAACTTTGGATGCTTGGAGCTTACGGAGAAGAGCTGGATAATTATCTTTCGTAGTATTCTTATTTTCGCTGCATTACTATTTGATATATCAGCATTATGAGCACATGTAGTTATAACTGTCCAAGATGATAGTACTTAGGTTTTAGTAACTCTGAAATTTCTGTATTCAGAGTAACCTTTTGCATTGTTCCTTTGATACTATATATTACCATTCCATTGTGAGATTCTGATGTTGTGATCTTTTTTTCTTGTTCTATTTTTTTCTTTTATTTTACCCTAACTTTTTGTCTTTTTGGCACTTAGGTGCTCGGCACACGAATACCACGGATGTATTTAGTGTCGAAATTCGATGGTCAAAAAGTTGAGTCATTACAAAGTGGGTGTGCTTGTAGCATGTTCAATTCAAGTGGGTCTGCTTATAACCCATTCAAATCAAGTGGGTGTGCTTAATAGCCCACTCAAATCAAGTAGGTGTGCTTATAACCCGGTAAAATCAAGTGAGTTTATTTCGGACTCGAAATATAGAAGGGTGTGTCTCGTAGCCTCGAAATCGAGATTATATTTGGGGTTGCCTTCTACCTGGTCAAAGATTAGCATTTGAAAAGAAATTTGTATAAGCAACTGTACGGGACTGGATGTAGGAGAAATCCGAACCAGTATAAAATCTCTGGTGTCGTCTCTCTAACTCTTACTTTACTTTATTGCTTTTATTTTTATTTGTGATTGCATCTATAACTGATTATCAGCAATAATTATGTGTTGTTAATCTATGATTTAATATTGGTCTTGACAGAAAATTAAAAATATTTACATAAGTTAGGAAACATTATTCACCCCCCCTCTAGTGTTAAATTAGCCTTAAGATCCATAATTCTGCAACCCACAATAGGTGTGTGTATGTGTGTGTGTGTTTAGACAATCCATTTGTATACCCGAAGGGCAAACATGTCTTTTGTAGTGTAAATCCCAATATCCATAGACGGACATGTCAAACTATGTACACGTTATCCTATTGCATGGCATGCACACAAATATGTGTATATGATACACATATATAAGATATAATACAAATTACATAAAATATAATTTTATTTATAAATCTGTAACGTTTAGACTTTTCGACGCTCGAAAGTCGACATTAATACATCTACTGTATCAAATGCCGCGCAATTGAATGCCGGAAAACCGAATCATTAGGATTAAAAAGAAGAGGTAGAAGAAGTCAGAAGAAAAAGAAAGAACAGAAAAACAGAAACAATGTCAGAATCTCACATTCGCAGCGGAACAATATATAATAGATGAATGAATAATCTTTTTTACAAAGAACTATATCAGTTTATACATACATCATCAGAGTCAATATACAACTCAATACAACAATGGACAGTTATATAAACTTGTCTACAAACAGAATACACAGCGGAATAAATAAATAAGTACGAGTGTACGTCTCGCCATCCAGCTCGTCTCCAAAGCTCCAGAATATCCTGATAACATAACTTTAGGTTGCCCATGTGGAAAATTATGGGCACCCAGAGTTTAGAAAGGGAACAATAAACTCCTGGTCAGTCATGGTGACTGGTGTGAGATCGTAAAACAGTTATTTTCACAAAGAAAATAAAAGAATTTCGCAATGCTTTTGGAAAATGAAACTACTATAAGACCTCCCACCACACACACAATGCAATCGCAAACTTGGAGGAGATTTCTTCTTATGATAGTCAAATATGCTTGATACGAGAAAACTCTTTTGATATTATCACTAGTGCATAGTGTGAAAGCATTTCGAAAATATAATATTAATCTTAGCCAGCATAGGTACCATTATATTATGCCTGCTATAGCTGCCACCTGAGGTGACAGGTTATACAACTTGCAATCGTAAAGGGCTCGTATTATTTCTTTGGATTTCCAACAAATGGTCAGGCTAAGGAACTTCTTACTACCACATGGGAACGCCTTTGGCGGGACGTCCCGAGAACTAACTAGCTCTCTGCCAACACAAGGCCGGGTTACCCCTTACACTAGGTAACTACTGCACGAATATGCCACCCCTCGGTCCTTTAGGACCTTTATCCGAGGCGCCTCGATCACAAAGCAACAATCACACAGAGTAAATGAGATTGGAGCAACCACACAGGTAAATATCTGGGCTCCATACCATAATATCACCTTTTTCCAGAAGGAAATGACATACCCTAAAGGGCGCGACCCTCATAACCTTGCCGCATCTTTCCTGTTTCGACCATTTCCGGGGTGTGAGGTCCGATGAGGTCTCGTCCACAAAGCTATGCTTTTTCACAAAGCTATGCTTTTTCACAAAGCTATGCTTTGATCAACAAATGATCAACAAATGATCATCAACACACAGCAACACTTAGCATGCCACACTACCAAATTGGGAGTATATCACTGATAACCTTCAACTACATAACCTCTGAGCTCGTACGTCTCAAAGAAGGGTGTTAAGCTAAGAGGATAAATTCTCCGCCACCAACAGAAATGTATTTGAAAGAAATGAGCTTTATATCTCAAAGTGTAATGTCAGACAAACAACCATACAAGTCTGTTCCGGGTTCGAACAGAACCGAAGGCACTTCCAAAGAAGCCCTTGCAATCCGGGTATTCACAATCCCGATCGGACTTCCCATCACATAGGGAATCTCTATACTGAAGCAAATCAGTGCAGAGACAATCGATAGGTTATCCTATCGTTTTCGCAAACACCCAATCTTCAACACTGGTCTTCAATTGCAATTCATAACGTCGTATCATTATTCGGAATGGGTTATATGACACAAAGTCCTCTCCCGGCTAAACCGAATAATTAGCGCTTGTTTTTTAAAAACAAATTCAAATGCCATTTCAAAGGCAAACATTGATAGTCGGTGATTTAACTATCAAACAACATTCACAACAATCAACAGATTTAAATAATTTTCCCAAATTATTAAATTTCAAAATATCTTTACAAGATATATATATATATATATATATATATATATATATATATATATATATTTCCACACTTCAACGCTTTGAAATCAAATTTCAAATCACTTTTCACCTTTCAACTTTGAAAACAAATTTCAAATCATATCTTCACACTTCATCACTTTGAAAACAAATTTCAAATCATATCTTCACACTTCATCACTTTGAAAACAAATTTCAAATCATATCTTCACACTTCATCACTTTCAAATGGATTTCCAGATTTATTTCAAACATTAAATCAATTACAAATTGATTTCCAAGTCTATTTCAAATAACAAAATAAATTTCCATTCGCATCCATTATAAGTGTATAGGTAGACACTCATGCCGGAATTGAATTGCTCAAAATACCGCGTTGTTATTTTAAATTTGGTAAAACTGAACATATACAGTAAATAAATAATCACAGATCACAGACACAGAGTAATAAATGCAGCGGAAATAAAAGAGATAGTAGTTCATGAAGCTACTATATGAATATATAAAATACATCAGAGTTTACAACAGAAGAGTAATACGATACATCAGATACAAATCAGAATACATCACTGGAACCATCGAATATCTGAAAGCTGGATAGATAGCTGGATCTCCAAGCGAAGCTCCAATTCTAAAGGTGAGTCTCGAAAGCTGAACCACTCAGTCTGACCCGAGCGTAAAGCAAAAACACAAGACACTCGAGTCAGGATTAACATTCTTATATTAATAAATCCAACTCAAGTGAAATAGCAATTGAAATACAAGTAACTTAAAGGATGTTTGGAATAACCATCCTTTAAGGATCCGTTAAACTATCTACTATGTAGTAGTGTACGATAAGTAGATAATGTCTATCAGTAATATAAAAAGATATCAAAATAGCGTTAAGTCATGGCCCATTCCACCCTTAACACATTTTTATTCCCAAAAGCATATACAAGACCGTAGTTTCCCCAAAACCGAAAGTCACCAGAGGGCAATCCATATACTAAAGGTACAAATCAAAATCGTAGTGGTCGCGTATAAATGGAATACAAGTATGACAAGGCACATGAGGCAATACCCAAGGTAGTGATACTACCGTTCGCCTGATCCGGACTGGTGAGAACGCAACGCCGCAGCGCCCGCAACACCGTGAAACAACACTCCCAAAATCAAGGGTGCACCAATCGACAACAAATAATAAGTAGTTCGAAGAAGTGTGTCCACTTGAGGTAGCTAATCCTCCATTGGCCCGGCACAGCTCCTGTTTTAGTCATTTCCAATTTGACACAAGTGTCAAGGCTATCCATTATCGTTCTCTTTCTTCAGTCATCACGTACATCATTCCAACCACTTCATTCTGGATCATCACTCCGCGCATAGTTATTAAAGTGGTTTCGGTTTAGATAGAGAGTATCCATTACCGATTCCGGTCTCTTTAATAACTTTCGTAATTATTACACCGATTGGTCGTTTATTTATTTCAAAACCAAATCAATTTCAATTTCAATTTCAATTCGCAAATCAACATTTCATTTGTCTATCAAAACAGTTTCCATACTTTACGTTTCAAAACTTCCAAATTACCATTTCAAAATCTTATAATTTAATTTCAATTCAAATATTGATTCAAGTTCGAATATCAGTTTCATTTCAAAATCATTTAAATTAATTTAATTTAACATTCAAATCAATTTAAATACATTAATCGATTTCATTTAATATTCGTTAAGTAAATTTGCCATTCAAACAATTTCTATTAAATTTCCAATTCATTAAATCCATTATTCAACTTCATTAAATCAAACTTAAAATTTTGAATTAAATTCAATTCGTCAAATCAATTCTTTCAATTACAAGTCTTACATTAATTCCAAAAATATCACATTTTCATTTCTTGTTAAAGAAATTCCATTTCACTTATTTACTTACTTAAATAATTTTCCAAAACTTAATTAATAAAGAAACTCAATTTCGATTATTTACGAAGTAAAATTTCACTTATTCAAAAGTTCAATTTAATTTAATCATTAAATAATTCAATCTTATTTAATTTTTAAATAATTCAAAACTTAATTATTAAATAATTTCAAAGTTCAAAAATTTCAAACTTAATTATAATTTCAAACTTGATTATTAAATCATTTCAAACTTAATTCAATCATTTCTCAAATAAAACAACATTCTTTCATCAATTACATTGTTAATATTTTGTTTCAGATTATTAAATATTCACATTTAAATTTCATTAAAATTCGAATTTCAACTTCATTTCAAAACCATATTATTTATTCAAATAAAATCTTCGTTTTATTTTAAATCAAATTATTGACCAATCGGATTTTATTTAATTTCCTATCCTAGGTCAAAGTTCAATTTTTGGGTATTTATCATTTCAACCCGATTCCAATTCAATTCAAAATCAAAACATAGCAAAGGGAACTTGCAGTGTGATAACTGGGATGGTGTCAAAGTAAATAAACAAGCAATAACAACAATCAATATCAATCCAATAATCAATTCAAATAATCCCGAAATAACCGTATTAATTCGCATTATTATTTGTATGAATTAATATAATTATTTCTAGAATCTACACTATCATTTCATGTAGATTAAAGATTATTACATTACGGTTTTCACTTGTCATTTATTTACAATTTCATACATCATCAATTTAACAACATATATTCAGTGGTTCAAAATGTAATTAAACAAATCCTACGTGTCAATAAATTTAACAGTTAAAGGGGTCATATTATACAAATGTCAGTTAATCAAATTTAACATTTAACTATCCTATATCAAGTTCAATTTCATACTATTTACCATTTTAACATTAACAATTTATTGTCCAATATAAACATCAACAATCAATCAATTATCAGCCAAACTGTATTATCATCGCATAAATAATTAACAGATAATGGTGTCAGGTGTCACAGGTAAACTGATACAGGTAATAGCATATATAACAGTGTAATTAACTAACAGCAGTATATTTCAATTGTCGTTTCAATTGAAATCAAATCTAATAAATAAAAGAACGTTAATCGTGAGTGAGTGCTCACCTTTCGAGGCTAGAGAAGACAGGAGATGACACAGATACGCACACAGATATGGACACTGAAATTAAGTTACGAAATCCAGGCACGAGTCCAAAACAACAAGGTTGGTAAGATTTCGACGGAACGAGCTGATTATAGAAAACGATGAGAACAAATCAAAATCAGTTTGATATCACCGAAACGAAATGTACACTATATTGTTTTTGTAATTTTCAAATTAATATTAATTTAAACACATATTAAATTAAATATATATGTAATCCAAAATCATTATTTTAAATAAAACACATAAAATAAACAAACATATCTACCCAAAATTTGAATATAATTACACATATATATATATATTTAAAGATGTAAAATACTTACGTATATAAAGTATGCTCAATTTGCCATTATCTAAACCTATATATAAAATCAAACATACCTATAACAGACAAAATATATATAGGTACCACTATAAAATATATATAAGTATATCCTGTCTATTGCAAAACGAAACTGGTACACCATACCATAAAAAGAAGCTGGAAGCTGCCAACATTTTATACTAGAACCGGTATTATATTTAAGGTACTTTAAAATAGTATTATCTTACTTGCTAAACTGTTACCAAAAGCTATTACATAAATGTGAATACATACAAAAAAAAATTAAACTGTAAGCGAAAGTATAAAAAGAAGATCAAAACCCCATATATATTTATATATAAGCTAACCAAAAACAAATATGTAGATTCGATATTCATACAACATTTGTAGACTTATAGGTGAAATACAACTAAACATGCATATAAGATAAAATACGTACTTAAGATCACAGTATATATATACAGCACTTAAATGATTAAAACAGTACTTTAAACGCACTATATAACATAACATAAGTAATATATATATAACTAGTTATAACTATAACAATATTTATATACCTCGGTAAAAATATGTAAGCTGACATAGCTAGAGAGAGAAGGAGGAGCTTCGGCTGTGAATGGGTTGCCGAGGTTGCGGATCTAGAATCGAGGGGAGGTGGAAGAAGTGGCGGTGCTTGATGGGATCCAGTCGCGGGCCTTGGCCGATGGTGGCAGCAGGCGGGAAGGGAAGAGATGATGGGTAGGCACAGTGGATGATGGAGGTGGTAGACTACAACAAGGTGGAGCGGTCAGTGGAGGCTGAGGTGGGTGAACGTGGGGATGCGGGCGGACAGTTGGAGGGTGATGACGTGCTGTCGGTGGTGGGGCGGAGCCGAGGGGAGGAAGAAAGGGTAGAGCGTTTTTCTGCTCTCGACCTGGAGGATGGAGGTTGATGAACGTGGAGCCTGGGTTTGTCGGAGCGTTGGTGGTCTTCAAATAACAGGGTTTATCAGTTGATATCGCAAGTGCATATCACATTTGAAGTAGGAGTTCATCACAAAGGCAAAGCACGCCCTGGGAAAAAGAACGTTGGTTGCGGGCCAGTTAGATGGAAGGAAGTGAGGGAGTGGAGATTGCGTGAAGGAGGGGCTGCTTGGCCATGGTAGAAAAATAAAACAAAGGAACCGGTTTGAACAAAAGATGAACCGGTATGAAGAGCAATAAAGCAAATGTAAATGGTAAGTTGGGAATGATAAAGGCCAGGCACAAGAATCTAAATAAATATAAATGTAAACAGCTGTTGGTATTGTGCGGTGAACAATGAAAAGTCACAATAACCAACAAACACAAAACCAGTACCGATACGGATACCGTTTCCGCGCATTCCGCTGCGTACCGGACTTCAAAACACAGAATTGAATATACCGTAGAGGTCAACACGATGAGACGATCAAAACGGTATACAGATATCAGTGGTATGATTGAATTATAAAAATTCGAAATTTCAACCAGCGAAAAATGCAAGAAAAACACTGAAAAATAAGATCGATGGAGCCAAAGATGTCCAAATTTGGAAAAACGACAAACTGACATCTTGCTCAGAAGATGGTTTAGAATTTTTCTATGTAAAAATATTTAGGTTTAGAAAACATTTTATTTTCACTGCTTTTTAACTGATTAAATCGAAGTGAATTTATGCGCGAAATAAACTTTCATATTTTCGGACGAAAATTTACCAGTTGCTATGTTTAACTAGACGTATTCCAGATATAAAATTTTTATTTCAAAATTTTATCGTTTAAAATTTCAGTAAATTTCAACTAATTACGTTATTAAAACGGTTGAAATTTTCGGGTCGTTACACTCTCCCCCACTCAAAACTTTTCGTCCCCGAAAAGGAACGAGGTAGGAGAATAGAAACAACCAGAAAGAAAGACAGATTTTGAAATACAAAATAACAATTAATTTAAACCATATAAATTCAAATTTAAATTAACTGATATTCAATAATTGATTTAATCCATTTGATTTTACTAAAATCAGTCTCAACTATTACTAAATTCACTATCTTATTATCCCATTTTCTTACATTTACAATTTCTAAAACCATAAATTTGAATAGTCTTTTATTATAATCATATTTTATTCAACCAGTTTAAATTCTTCTTTATTCCAAATTACTATTAAATTGATTCTACTTAATATATCTACTCACATATATTTAACCCATATAAATTAATTTAAACCATAAAAGTTTCGATTTAAATTAATTTATACTTACTAATTGCTTTTAAATTCAAGGTATTTTCATAAGTTGATCAAATTTCAATTTATTAATTCTTTCAAAACAAATTTATTAATTCTTCAAAACAATTTTATTAATTCTTTCAAAACAAATTTATTTCATTATTAACCGAGTTTACTTATTATCCTATCTAACTCTACTAACATCTTTATAATCCAAATTTAGTGTATAACTTTTATTACAACACTCAAATTTTATTTATAAATTCAATTTATCTTATATATTATCCAATTACATATTCAACTTCTGAATGGTTTAGGTAAGTTGTATTAGAATGCAGTTGAACAATATACAAATAAAATTTTCCCAATTCAATTATTCAAGTTAAATATTTATTCCAAATTTTGGTTTTATTTATAATTAAAATCATTCTTTAACAAAATTTAAGAATTAGCTTTTCGATTAACTTTAAACAATTTAGAGATATATATAATATATTTATATCAAATCAAATTAAATTTTAAAATAAGATACCTATATATATAAATCAAATTTTATACTGAAGAAATTCAAATCAAAATATATTTTTTTCAAAACAAAACCGTAGCAAATCTACAGAATAGTATCTCCACTTCGAAACTCGAAGATGAATGTCGATGATGCGGCCGCCATCACCGAAATTATTTTCCAGCGACAAAGAGAAGAGCACTGATTTCAACATTTTAAAATTCTTTGAAAACGGTTTCTATTTGAAAAAAAAATTACCTTAAATAATATACATTAGAATTCTTTGGAAACAAATTATAGTCAAAATACCTTTAAATAATGTGCATTTTAAACCTTTAAAACCATAGTTCGAAAATCATTGGAAATTAAATTCTCAAATTTCTGAATTAAATTCATTTCAAATTCCAAATCAATTTATAAACCATAATTATAAATTCATTTAGAATAATAATTGATAATCAAATATTATCATTTTAAACAACCAATTTAATTAACTTATTAAATTTCAGAAAATTTTACTTATATTTTTACAATATCGTCAAACAAATTTGAAAACAATATTGTGTCAGTTTGCTCTGCTCAAGTGTTTTGGAAATCCTATCGATAGCGTTGATCAGACGAATCGATCGAAAACCCAAATCAACATTAGCAACTCAAACAACACAATATATAAAACATTTTAAAATTAATTTACAATACACTTCCTCACTTAACGATACAATAATGGATTTCAAAGCCAGGATAGGGATTCAAATTTTTGATAGACTCAAATCAAAGAGAATTTCGATTCGAAGATAGGTTTGAACAAAGACGAGATAATTAAATAACAAAATAAGGCGATGGATAAGTTTATATAAATCGCGGGCAACCTTAACCAGGTCGACCGTGACTTCAAAAATAAGATTGGTGTAGAATTCCGAGGTAAATCGACATTCGGTTTCAAGAAATAGAATTCAGGTATAGCAGGAGATAGATAGCATCGTAAACCGAGGATACATAAATCTTCGGTAAATCAATGCCTATTATAAAGGAGTTTCACCCCTTTACAAGTCATTCGAAGATTGGCGAGACCGCCGATCTATTATAGATATCATTCAAAATGGAGTTATGGGGTGCTCCAGAATTGAAAGAAGAGAATAGTGAGGGACACGAATGAATTTTTGGAACCGCAGTGAGCGTTCCAAAATTCAAAGGAATAGAGTCAAAAGGAGGAGATTAAAACTCGAATGAGAGTGATTCTGTTAATACATTTACCCTATATGTTAAGTTTTGCCTAGAGCTACCAAAGCTCTGATACCAACTGTAACGACCCGGAATTTTGGACCATTCGCATCCATTATAAGTGTATAGGTAGACACTCATGCCGGAATTGAATTGCTCAAAATACCGCGTTGTTATTTTAAATTTGGTAAAACTGAACATATACAGTAAATAAATAATCACAGATCACAGACACAGAGTAATAAGTGCAGCGGAAATAAAAGAGATAGTAGTTCATGAAGCTACTATATGAATATATAAAATACATCAGAGTTTACAACAGAAGAGTAATACGATACATCAGATACAAATCAGAATACATCACTGGAATCATCGAATATCTGAAAGCTGGATAGATAGCTGGATCTCCAAGCGAAGCTCCAATTCTAAAGGTAAGTCTCGAAAGCTGAACCACTCAGTCTGACCCGAGCGTAAAGCAAAAACACAAGACACTCGAGTCAGGATTAACATTCTTATATTAATAAATCCAACTCAAGTGAAATAGCAATTGAAATACAAGTAACTTAAAGGATGTTTGGAATAACCATCCTTTAAGGATCCGTTAAACTATCTACTATGTAGTAGTGTACGATAAGTAGATAATGTCTATCAGTAATATAAAAAGATATCAAAATAGCGTTAAGTCATGGCCCATTCCACCCTTAACACATTTTTATTCCCAAAAGCATATACAAGACCGTAGTTTCCCCAAAACCGGAAGTCACCAGAGGGCAATCCATATACTAAAGGTACAAATCAAAATCGTAGTGGTCGCGTATAAATGGAATACAAGTATGACAAGGCACATGAGGCAATACCCAAGGTAGTGATACTACCGTTCGCCTGATCCGGACTGGTGAGAACGCAACGCCGCAGCGTCCGCAACACCGTGAAACAACACTCCCAAAATCAAGGGTGCACCAATCGACAACAAATAATAAGTAGTTCGAAGAAGTGTGTCCACTTGAGGTAGCTAATCCTCCATTGGCCCGGCACAGCTCCTGTTTTAGTCATTTCCAATTTGACACAAGTGTCAAGGCTATCCATTATCGTTCTCTTTCTTCAGTCATCACGTACATCATTCCAACCACTTCATTCTGGATCATCACTCCGCGCATAGTTATTAAAGTGGTTTCGGTTTAGATAGAGAGTATATCCATTACCGATTCCGGTCTCTTTAATAACTTTCGTAATTATTACACCGATTGGTCGTTTATTTATTTCAAAACCAAATCAATTTCAATTTCAATTTCAATTCGCAAATCAACATTTCATTTGTCTATCAAAACAGTTTCCATACTTTACGTTTCAAAACTTCCAAATTACCATTTCAAAATCTTATAATTCAATTTCAATTCAAATATTGATTCAAGTTCGAATATCAGTTTCATTTCAAAATCATTTAAATTAATTTAATTTAACATTCGAATCAATTTAAATACATTAATCGATTTCATTTAATATTCGTTAAGTAAATTTGACATTCAAACAATTTCTATTAAATTTCCAATTCATTAAATCCATTATTCAAATTCAACTTCATTAAATCAAACTTAAAATTTTGAATTAAATTCAATTCGTCAAATCAATTCTTTCAATTACAAGTCTTACATTAATTCCAAAAATATCACATTTTCATTTCTTGTTAAAGAAATTCCATTTCACTTATTTACTTACTTAAATAATTTTCCAAAACTTAATTAATAAAGAAACTCAATTTCGATTATTTACGAAGTAAAATTTCACTTATTCAAAAGTTCAATTTAATTTAATCATTAAATAATTCAATCTTATTTAATTTTTAAATAATTCAAAACTTAATTATTAAATAATTTCAAAGTTCAAAAATTTCAAACTTAATTATAATTTCAAACTTGATTATTAAATCATTTCAAACTTAATTCAATCATTTCTCAAATAAAACAACATTCTTTCATCAATTACATTGTTAATATTTTGTTTCAGATTATTAAATATTCACATTTAAATTTCATTAAAATTCAAATTTCAACTTCATTTCAAAACCATATTATTTATTCAAATAAAATCTTCGTTTTATTTTAAATCAAATTATTGACCAATCGGGTTTTATTTAATTTCCTATCCTAGGTCAAAGTTCAATTTTTGGGTATTTATCATTTCAACCCGATTCCAATTCAATTCAAAATCAAAACATAGCAAAGGGAACTTGTAGTGTGATAACTGGGATGGTGTCAAAGTAAATAAACAAGCAATAACAACAATCAATATCAATCCAATAATCAATTCAAATAATCCCGAAATAACCGTATTAATTCGCATTATTATTTGTACGAATTAATATAATTATTTCTAGAATCTACACTATCATTTCATGTAGATTAAAGATTATTACATTACGGTTTTCACTTGTCATTTATTTACAATTTCATACATCATCAATTTAACAACATACATTCAGTGGTTCAAAATGTAATTAAACAAATCCTACGTGTCAATAAATTTAACAGTTAAAGGGGTCATATTATACAAATGTCAGTTAATCAAATTTAACATTTAACTATCCTATATCAAGTTCAATTTCATACTATTTACCATTTTAACATTAACAATTTATCGTCCAATATAAACATCAACAATCAATCAATTATCAGCCAAACTGTATTATCATCGCATAAATAATTAACAGATAATGGTGTCAGGTGTCACAGGTAAACTGATACAGGTAATAGCATATATAACAGTGTAATTAACTAACAGCAGTATATTTCAATTGTCGTTTCAATTGAAATCAAATCTAATAAATAAAAGAACGTTA
Source organism: Allium fistulosum (assembly GCA_030737815.1). Taxonomy (NCBI): domain Eukaryota; kingdom Viridiplantae; phylum Streptophyta; class Magnoliopsida; order Asparagales; family Amaryllidaceae; genus Allium; species Allium fistulosum. The sequence goes on along the minus strand of CM060903.1, from coordinate 1,280,464,116 downwards.
ATCGTGAGTGAGTGCTCACCTTTCGAGGCTAGAGAAGACAGGAGATGACACAGATACGCACACAGATATGGACACTGAAATTGAGTTACGAAATCCAGGCACGAGTCCAAAACAACAAGGTTGGTAAGATTTCGACGGAACGAGCTGATTACAGAAAACGATGAGAACAAATCAAAATCAGTTTGATATCACCGAAACGAAATGTACACTATATTGTTTTTGTAATTTTCAAATTAATATTAATTTAAACACATATTAAATTAAATATATATGTAATCCAAAATCATTGTTTTAAATAAAACACATAAAATAAACAAACATATCTACCCAAAATTTGAATATAATTACACATATATATATATTTAAAGATGCAAAATACTTACGTATATAAAGTATGCTCAATTTTCCATTATCTAAACCTATATATAAAATCAAACATACCTATAACAGACAAAATATATATAGGTACCACTGTAAAATATATATAAGTATATCCTGTCTATTGCAAAACGAAACTGGTACACCATACCATAAAAAGAAGCTGGAAGCTGCCAACATTTTATACTAGAACCGGTATTATATTTAAGGTACTTTAAAATAGTATTATCTCACTTGCTAAACTGTTACCAAAAGCTATTACATAAATGTGAATACATACAAAAAAAAAAATTAAACTGTAAGCGAAAGTATAAAAAGAAGATCAAAACCCCATATATATTTATATATAAGCTAACCAAAAACAAATATGTAGATTCGATATTCATACAACATTTGTAGACTTATAGGTGAAATACAACTAAACATGCATATAAGATAAAATACGTACTTAAGATCACAGTATATATATACAGCACTTAAATGATTAAAACAGTACTTTAAACGCACTATATAACATAACATAAGTAATATATATAACTAGTTATAACTATAACAATATTTATATACCTCGGTAAAAATATGTAAGCTGACATAGCTAGAGAGAGAAGGAGGAGCTTCGGCTGTGAATGGGTTGCCGAGGTTGCGGATCTAGAATCGAGGGGAGGTGGAAGAAGTGGCGGTGCTTGATGGGATCCAGTCGCGGGCCTTGGCCGATGGTGGCAGCAAGCGGGAAGGGAAGAGATGATGGGTAGGCACGGTGGATGATGGAGGTGGTAGACTACAACAAGGTGGAGCGGTCAGTGGAGGCTGAGGTGGGTGAACGTGGGGATGCGGGCGGACAGTTGGAGGGTGATGACGTGCTGTCGGTGGTGGGGCGGAGCCGAGGGGAGGAAGAAAGCGTAGAGCGTTTTTCTGCTCTCGGCATGGAGGATGGAGGTTGATGAACGTGGAGCCTGGGTTTGTCGGAGCGTTGGTGGTCTTCAAATAACAGGGTTTATCAGTTGATATCGCAAGTGCATATCACATTTGAAGTAGGAGTTCATCACAAAGGCAAAGCACGCCCTGGGAAAAAGAACGTTGGTTGCGGGCCAGTTAGATGGAAGGAAGTGAGGGAGTGGAGATTGCGTGAAGGAGGGGCTGCTTGGCCATGGGAGAAAAATAAAACAAAGGAACCGGTTTGAACAAAAGATGAACCGGTATGAAGAGCAATAAAGCAAATGTAAATGGTAAGTTGGGAATGATAAAGGTCAGGCACAAGAATCTAAATAAATATAAATGTAAACAGCTGTTGGTATTGTGCGGTGAACAATGAAAAGTCACAATAACCAACAAACACAAAACCAATACCGATACGGATACCGTTTCCGCGCATTCCGCTGCGTACCGGACTTCAAAACACAGAATTGAATATACCGTAGAGGTCAACACGATGAGACGATCAAAACGGTATACATATATCAGTGGTATGATTGAATTATAAAAATTCGAAATTTCAACCAGCGAAAAATGCAAGAAAAACACTAAAAAATAAGATCGATGGAGCCAAAGATGTCTAAATTTGGAAAAACGACAAACTGACATCTTGCTCAGAAGATGGTTTAGAATTTTTCTATGTAAAAATATTTAGGTTTAGAAAACATTTTATTTTCACTGCTTTTTAACTGATTAAATCGAAGTGAATTTACGCGCGAAATAAACTTTCATATTTTCGGACGAAAATTTACCAGTTGCTATGTTTAACTAGACGTATTCCAGATATAAAATTTTTATTTCAAAATTTTATCGTTTAAAATTTCAGTAAATTTCAACTAATTACGTTATTAAAACGGTTGAAATTTACGGGTCGTTACAAACACCAAATCAATTATCTTATTAATTTGCCAAAGATTTATTTTCAAATACCAAATCCATTATCAAATTGATTTCAACAAATTTATCGGCTTTTAAATAAATCCCTTTATTCCTTCCAAATGATTTAAAATTCCACTTTCGATAAATTCTTCAACTTTTAAACAATATTATTCAAAGCTCATTTATTAATATCATTTCCCATATTTTGAAAATAATTCGATAAGATTTCAAAAATCAAATTTATGCCTTCAAATTCCTTCTTTTAAATTCACTCAATCCTTTCAAAAGAAATTTACTTTAAATTTCTTACTTTAAATTTCAAAAATCCAATTTATTTATTTCTGGTATCTAACGATACCAAAACAATACATTCGGCTAAATTATAGCCTTCAACGAATTCAATCATAAATATAATCATACATAGATTATCAATAAATCATCACACAGCATATGAAACAAATTCATACAATTTGAGGAATCTTGTTGGATCCCTCCAACCTGTTTCCCTGCATCCACAGATGTTAGCACAACAATTAAATACCCATTCCACTTCGAGGTGGAATATCGCGGTATATGGGATTTATAAAATATCATCCGCTATTATGCAGTGCATAGGGTCTCATCCGCTATATAATGCGGGAAATCAATCACCAAATACATATATAATACCCATTCCACTTCAAGGTGGAATATCGCGGTATATGGGTTTAATATAATAACCTCCGCTATTATGCGGCGTATAGGGTCTATTTCAATTCAACCAATCATCAATCATTATCCAAACACACAATCAACACTATCAACAATTATAAATCTAACTATTTAAAATTTAAATCGAAACACAATTCGATTGAGTGAGAAGTTCTCACCTTGAGTTTCCGATAACAGTTGTAGTGTTTCGTTCCGAATAAAATTAAACAAGCGTTTAATTTTATCCAAAATTCACACTAGTTCCAATTAATTCCAATCCCGCTCCATTGCGTAGTGCTCGTCGATACGCTTCCAACGCAACTTGTTTCGTCAATTTTCGACCTCGTATGAACAAGTTACAGCATTTAAAATATCACACGAGTCATTATATAATTTAATTTTAAATTTTAACTTTATTTTCAAACCCTCTTTACATCAGAGCCGCACGTTCTGTTTGATGCAATCTCGACGGCGCGCTCCTTTCTTCTTCATATGCAACGTTCGAACGCGTATAACCCACCGGCCGCCACTTTTTCCACCAATTAACGCGACCTCTCCGACGAAGTTGAAGATGATCGGCGACTCCCATTTGAATGCCCCTCATGCGAGCCACCATCATCGGCCGACCGCACCCCCAGATCGCCATCCATGTGTCGGAATTCGTGCACGAACTCCGGCCGTTCGTGGCCATTTTGCCGATGATCCACCGCATTGTTTTCGATCATAGCCGTTGAAAACAAGGATCTCGATACGATCTTCATTTTTATAGTTGAGAGATTTTCGTAAAAGTCAACGGATCATGTGATATTTGAGAAAGAAAATCGAAAAGCATCGGCCATTGAAATTTTAGGAGGCGGCGGCTGAAGCTTGAACTAGGGTTTAGTGCAAAGAACAAAGAATGAGGTCCTTATATAGAAAATTGACAAAAACAATATTCATCCGAGATTTTCCGAACTCCAAACGAAGCGTGCCGGCTGGCGTTTAAAATGTTTTACCCGCGTTCCGGACTCAATGGAACGTGTTTCGGGAGCTAATTCGGTCATATGTGCGAGTTACGGAAATAAACGATCAAATTTAAATTAAATCGATTAAAACGATTTCTACGCGTTTTGGCTTGCCCCGGACAAACCGTAAGTCCGATTAACACGAAATTTGAAATATTACAATAATTTAACTTTACGGATCTGATGAAACTAGTTTCGTTGAAATCCGAGACTGTTTGAAAAATGACTATTTTTACTCATCGATTAAATATTAAAGTATTCAATTTCTACAAATTAACTTTTAATTCAATTTTAAAAGTTCTATAACATCATTCTAACTCCAATATGATTTATTATAACTTTATAAATCATTTTTAATCACATTAAACCCAATTTCCAATTATTTCTGGAATTTCAAATATTAAATTAATAATTTAATTATCCAATTAAATCACTATATTCGAAATTAAAATCTATTTGACTTACAAATTAAATATACGAATTTCAAATTACAGAAATTCTGGGTCGTTACAAAATCCAAATAAAATATTGATTTTATTTAATAGAAAATTTAGAAAAGTTCTAAATGAATTATACTACACGGGCCCATTAAAGATCAAAATAGGTGAAAAAAATTGAAATTTACCCAATTACTCCACTGCGAGCAGGCCTAGTTCCAACAATGGTATTAGAGCCAAATAGCCTATACAGTCTAAATTAGCAGTTTTATAGCTAACTTATTAAAGTATACCCATATAGTGGGGTGTCTAGAAAAGTAGTGTCTAATGTTGGGTTTCGGTAATCAAGTACTCTGCTCTACCTACCTACTGACCTAGCCCGAAATGATGAGGTAAGGCCAAAGGTTATCTCTAATAGAAAAGGCCCAATTTGAATCGGGACTTAGACGAATTTTCAAATTGTTTTAAAAATTAAAATAAAAGTTTTAAATTTGAAAGTTAAATTTAAAATAAAACATATTATAAAAGTTATAATATAATTTTTCAAAATGTCTAAAAAGGTTACAAAATTAATTTTGAAATTATTATTTATTGATAAAATTAATTAAATAAGTTAATTAATTAAATATATATACATGTATAATATATACGATGAAATAAGTTAATTAATTAAATTATTATATATTATTATGTGTTTTACTATAGTGGTTATAGTGTATATATTCAATATAATATGTTATAATTAAATAATATAATAATTAATTAAAGTGTTAATTAATTAAAATAATTAAATAAAATTTAATTAATATAATGTTATAAATAAAATATGATATAAATTAAATAAATTATAAAAGTTATTTAATAATAGAATTTATATAATATAAATTTATAAACTAAAAGTGAAACATTAAAGAAACTCTAAATAGACTTAAGGAATAAATACATACATAAAAGTACGTATACCGTGATCTGTGCTGTGTCTGATACTTGAATCACGAGGGGCAATTATGTAATTTGTTGCATATATCTAACTCGATAACCAATCTTGTTCAAAATAAAAGGTGTTTTCTTTCTATTATATACTTAATACAATGTGTTATATTAATTAATTTAATAAAAAGTATATTTAATAGAAAATCCATAAATGGTATGTTTTGTGATAGTAGTTACAAAGTGTTGTAACCATTAGTAATTTATCACAATGAAATTAAATATACCATTTTAAATGTTCCTAGTCAAGATGCATTGAGACTAAATATCGATACATTCGTTGAGACTAAAGTACATAACGCTCTCCAAATGTTGGGCAGTGTGTTACTCATGACTTCTGAGGAAACCAAGCGGTTACATACTGATAGTTATTGGATGGTTATGGAATGATTCACTCGATAGTTTTTTGTTGGTTAATATAACTAAGGTCAAATAGAAAATATCAATGTGACAAAATTACACGATTCTCTTGACTTGAGAGTACTGTATGTAACGACCCACTTTTCCGTACAGTTTAAGCGGACAATCAACCACACAAGGCCCACTGAAATCAAATGGAAATGGGGATAGTTAGGGAAAAGAAGAAGGAAGAAGATAAGAAGAAAACTAAACAACATAGAATCTCACAGTGAATGAATAATCTATAATATACAACAAATCTTTACACACAAAAAATGTAATATTAATACGCCAATCAAAGTACACTAACCTATTTCAGCCCGGACAGTTATAACAGCCTGTCCTTACAATTGCTGATGAATACAAACAATAGACAACACAACGTAATAGAAAGAAATGCGTAAATACATCATGGGCCTCCAACTCGTCTTCTAAGCTCCAATGCATCCAAAGAAATCTGTAAACATGCTCGGTCTAACCCGAGCATTATAATAAAATAACACCCGAGTCAGTTTGGTAAACCAGTGTGAAAAAACACATGTCGATTGAATTTTAATGTTTCAAAAATCTTTTGAATATAAAGATATCTCGTAAGGCCACGCCGCACATAAACACGGATGGATTTTTACCTTACGATAACCAAAACATTTTCTATAGAAAATCCATTTATATCATAACAATGTCTAAAGTACAAATACTTATTAATCATAGCCGAAATTGTTAAATTAATTAAATTCCAGCATACTAGGTTCTACAATCAAAACCATAAAGGTACGTATTGGAGAATGGATTTCATACTATGATATGGTAAGTAACTACCTTCCGATGGTACATCTCTAGGTAAAATGTACCAGGGTCTGACAAGAACATCTTGTACCACTGCCACACAAGACAGGCCTACCACTTGACTAGTAGTACCAAATATGATTACTCCTTTTGTTAATGGGCCCCGAAGCATACATGAGTAGATAGTAATCGATCCAGATTTGGGATGACCATACCTTGATGGAAGCGACACACTTGGCCCTGCTACATGCCCGATTTTTGTCATTTCCTGGTTGATGAGGCTTGAGGCTACGTTTTACCTTTTCAAATAGCAAACCAACATAGAATGATGTATTGCCTTCCAGCCGACAACACAATTTAGCATTCATCCATACAAGTCGTTCGGGAGATGAACGAACCAAATGCACCACTTCTACTACATCCATTTTAGAATCACCCATAGGATTAGTAGCAAGCAGCCCTTACACTTCAAAGAGCTCTGTCTTCAATTCCATCATCTCCAAGATGTCTTCACTTCGAAACGCTAGAGTTGAATCGAAGTGGTTTTCAGATAACATATCCGATATCGATCTCTTCGAAACAACATTCGATAGTTTTCTGTAAACTCAACCCCGGTTCTTTAGAAAATAAACAGTCAAAGATAAGAGCGGAGGTCACCTCCTAACCATTAGTGGACGAATTTCCTTATCATTTGTCCTAAGAGAAGGAAACGAGATTTATATGCACAGTATGGCATCATCGAAGATGACTGTGCCATATAACTCACGGGTTTCTCCTAGATATTTCCAAAGTTACGTTTTGGGTACATATTTGATAGTCGATTATTTAACTATCCACAAACATACATCCAAATCAGGGATTTATTTCCATAAGGAAAATCAACATTGGTTAAGCACATAAGCAACCACTAGCCTCCTTAATTAATCTTTTCATTAATTAAATCCATCTTGTAAATACTTGTATCAAAATACTTTACAAAGATTTATTCATAAACCCCTTATAATTCAATACTTGGAAAATATCTATATACTTATCTTAATGGTATAAGTATATTCACAAAACTGAGAAAGATTTTCCTTTTTTATACAATTTTAAAATCATTTATAAACTCCTTTATAAATCTTTAAAATCCATTTATAAACTGTTTTATAAATCTCTAAAAACCATTTATAAACATCTCTAAATCATTTCTCAAATCATTTATAAACTCTTTGCAAATCTATAAAACTAATTATAAAACTTCTTTTATGAATCTATAAACCCATTTCTAAGATTCTTTTATAAATATCTAAAACAATTTATAAAACTCTTTTCACCCTTAACTAATCTTCCTTTAAGTTTCCAAATCATGTTATAAAAGTCCTCTTATAATACTCTATTTATAAATCTCAAACATTTATAGATAAATAGTAATCATTTACTTCAAACACTATTATATAATAAAAATTATTAGTAATAAACATTATAAATAAATAATAATAATTAACTTCAAAACATCTTAAAAATAAAATTTAATAATTTCAAAACATTATTAAATAAATAATAATAATTAATCTTTACCATTATTATAAATAGCAATAATTTATTTCCAAAATATTATTAATAAATCATTATTATTAATTTTCAAGCCATATTAATTGTTTAGATAATTAACTTTTCAAAATATTAAAAATATTAAATAACTTTAAAACAATATTAATTATAAATAGATAATCTTAAAACAATCTCAAATATAAGTAAATAACTTTTAAAACAATATTAAATATAAATAAATAACTTAAAACAATGTTAAATTAAATAAATAACTTTTAAAAAAACATTTCTAAATGACTTATAAAAGACAGATAACAAAGTCGGAGTAAAATAGAGATTAAATCTTTTTAAAACAAAATATTCTCGAAACCCAATTTCAAATATAAAATCATTTCCTGTCTCAAAAACCAATTCCACCTCAAATGGCAATTTATAGTATTTTTTAAATACTAATTTGAGGCCAATAGCTACCTAATGTTTAACCATTATCGATATTGGTTTTCTATCACCACAGGGTTTAAGTTTTAAAAATATGCAATGTCATATCCAATAGTATCCACAAATCTGGTTTTGTATCCAATATTTCATATAGTGGGAATTTTATGGGAAATAAATCAGTAATAATGAGGAATCCCAATGGATCCCTCCAACTTGTCCCCTTACATCACAACTCATATATATCAACACATATATAAATAAAATCCAACAATGGTGAGGAATCATGTTGGATCCCTCCAACCTGTCCCCCAACATCACAAACGGTATAATTATGGGTCATCCACTACTAGGCGGGTATATATAAAAGGTCATCCGCTCCAGAGGTAGGAATAAATCCAAACAATGGTGAGGAATCATGTTGGATCCCTCCAATCTGTCCCCCCGCATCACAAATAGTAAATAATTGTATAATATGGGCCATCCGCTAATAGACGGGTATATATAAAAGGTCAGAGGCGAGAATAAATCCAAACTAACTGATAAAAGAGTAATCATCCAAACATCCAATCAACAATTTTTATCAACTATATGACATTACTGGTTAGCCAAAAAGGTGAGTTTAACTCGCTATTATTTTAGTTGTCACTTGCGAGCTCTGGTTCCATCTGAATCGAACGACATTCGATTTAGCTTGAAATTCAACCAGCTCCAAATCCATCCAATCCAACTCTATATCGTAGATTTCACTGAAACGACCGCAACGCAGCTTGTCGTGTTCAATTTCGACCTAGTATGAATTAGATATAGATTTTTAAGTTAACGGTTTTAAATTAAAATTAAAATTCACTAATTACATTTATTATTGTCTAATCACCCACGTTTAACTAAATCCCTTTCTTCCACTTCAAAACGCGAACCTAATCGTGTTTTAAAAAAAATTGCCATGCCTACGCTCCGCCGCCCTTCACCACATGCCGCCGCAAGTTCGCCCCAAAACCGCCGCCCCTGACGAGCCTGCAGCCATCGCCACCACCTTCCGAAACGCCGCCATCGACCAAAGGAACCCAAAAAGCAATTTTCGTTCAACCCCCAAATTCCGCTGCCACACTTGACCAAACGCCACCAAACTTTGCTAGTGCCTCGCCCACATCATACTTGACATTTTCTCTTCAGGCCTCATCGACCAACTCTCGACGACGACATCGGAATCGACCAAAACGCGAACCACTCTATCTCAAAACTACGCCACCATGCAACGATTGACGACAATCCAACCGTTGAATATCTTCATCTTGGCCTCGTGCACGTTTCTTTACTTGAAGACTTCGCCTGGTTTTGCTTGTAGTGGCGCCGATGATCGAGAGCCATTGGATTTGGTGAAGATTTTAATTCAAAAATTCAAACAATCTCTAGTTGAAGTCGCGATTTTATAAAGAGGGAAGGGGAATAAGGTTGAACGTAGGGAGCTTGGGTCTGGTATGGACTTGTGGCATGGGTAGGGTATGGTGAAAATGCTAGGGTGCATATTAATTTATTCAATAATACATAGCTCTAATCCTCCAGAAATCTTGAACTCCGATCGAGGCGTGCCGCCTGGCATTCTATATGTAATACCCCTGTTTCGAACACAATGAAACTAGTATTAAGACCTAATTTGGTCATATACTGAAGATAGCTTTCGAACCAGTTATATTATATTAATTTCTATAGTTAATTTTTAAGCATTTCGAGCTTGCACAACCAAACGATATGTCTGATCGCCACGAAATTCATTGACATACAATAATTTACTATTAGGGATCTACTGGCACTGGTTTCGTCAAAATCCGAGATAGTGTCCCAAAAGGCTATTTTCACACGTTAATTAAAACGATTATTATTAAAAACAGCTTAATCACTTTTAATTCCAATTCAAAAGTTTTCTATTTTCATTCTTATTCAAGTAGAAACTAAATCAGCTTTAGAAATCTATTTTATTCATATTAAAATTCAAGATTTAATTATTTAATTAAATTTAAAATATTCAAATAACCATAATATTTTAAATTCAAGTTATTTAACTTATAAAATTAACTTTTCAATATATAAAATCAATTAAATATTCCAAATTCGAATGACTAAAATTCTGGGTCCTTACATTCTTCCCTCCTTAAAATAATTTCCTCCCCTAAATTTACAAGGTAAGAAAAATGCAACAAAATCCTTTAACTTTTAAAAACCAATTAGTTGAAATAGAATGTCAAACGCTTTTAAGCCTTTAACTTTCCAAAATAAATTTATTGAAACTTTGTTATCACCTTTTCTAAATCTTTATATTCAATCATAATTATAACTAACACCGTTCCAGTTTATAACATAAATATTAAATTTTAGTTATCAAAAATTTTACAAAATATTTCAAAAAAATTCCAACACCTTAAATTTATGGAAAATTTCGCCAGAGTCTCCTTTGCGCGGTTCGATTAGAAAAAATTACAATATATATATAATCACAAATATACATCTCATCTTCAAGGATGAGGCATCTCGTGGGCAAAAACATTAAAATATGATACGTAATCTGAAATGTATACTTTTTATTAGCATTAGCAAGCATATACAATCAATATAATGCGAAAGTGCGCTCCAAATGCGAAGCATATGTCACCCGCACCTACTGATCACTCCATAACCAATGATAGGAAGTATATAGAAGTAAATATAAATATATAGAATAGACTATACAATAACTATAGGCAAATGTAGCAAATATAACCAGAGAAACCATCAATCAATAGTATCCATCCCAAAAATTCATAACCATATCAATTTACGTTTTTCAATATCAACATTTAATTTATTAAAACCCGTACGATGTACATATATCATCCGTATGTGTGACGACCGCCCATGACCCCCGCACTGAACCTAAAGATAGTGCGCTGTAAAGTGTGCCAGGCAGCCATGGACGATTGTCAGGGTAAATTAAAACAGCAGAATCTATCGTATAACTCACAGCGCATGGATAAAATACAATAGAACATATATATAGTGAAGCTTCACAGAATAGAATGTCATCATATAAAACTTCATAATAGTTGAGTACAAACATCTGAATAGACAATACATCAAGCCTCACTACATATCACTCAGAGAATTATACAAAGCAGCGGAACATCCAGTACATATAGTAAGAAAATAATATGCAAGCCTCCAGCTCGTCTTCGTCGGAAGCATCGTCGGAAGCAAGAACAGCACCTGTCACCTGCTACCTAGTCTGCCCGTCCCAAAATGGACGAACAGCCCAAGGCAATAAGAGTTAAAACATAAAGCCTTGAGTCAGACAACAGTCTTAGTGAGCGGTAAATTAACTAACAACATACCAAAAGAGCATAAAGGAAAAAGGAATAGGAATCCAACCCTCCCACTCCACCTCTTTCTACAGTGATAGCCCCCAGACACACACTAAGTAGAAGCAAACATAGCAAATGTTATCCCGCCTTTTGGCAAGGCCAGGACACCAAGGAACCAACTAGAGACTAAGCATGGCTTGTCATGGATATCGCTGGATTTTGTCCAAATCCGAATCAAGCTACAATTGATGAGACGTGACTAGTAGAACGAAGAGAGCCAACGTTCCAAGTTTCAAGCCAATCCGGGTTCACACACCCAAGATATGAATGATTCAAATTGAAGGGAAAAACGATGATTTCGTATCCATCACTCTAGATAATTTCGTATCCATCACTCTGGGCAATTTTGTATCCATCACCGAAGCCCTGGTTCGAATCGATCAAGTTTCGCACCAATCAACTTCGAATCCATCGAGATACCCAGGTTCGACTCGATTTCCTTCGTATCCATCGGGCTCGTATCAATGGACTCTGTATACATCAGCAGTTGAAGCGCTTCATATCCTTCAGCCAGTGTCTGCCTCGTACCCATGAGAGAAAGGGTTGTTCGTATCCATCAGTCCATGTCTACTTCGTATCCATTAGGCCATGTCCACTTCGTATCCACTAGAAAGCCTTGCTTCGAATACGTGCCCAGTGACTGGTTCATATCCATCGAGTCAACCAACTAGGATGACGTGTCATCCATCGATGCAAAAAAGGCGAGATGCATGGAGTCGAAGCAGTCAATACGGCGCAAAGACCGGATCGAGGCGAAGCGCGCGCACCACGTCATCCCAAGAGCACGCGCGAACATCGACACGAAGGTATCGAGTCGAAATCATGGAGACGAATCAAACAGCCTTCGAGAAATCTCAGTTCGTATCGACCATATCTCGTGATCTACTGATCCAAATCCAATGAAATTTTAAGGGAAGCTCGCATACATGCTAAGGATCGTGTCCACCAAATTTGGGCTCAATTGGAGATAATCTCGATCGATACGAAATGACTTCGTATCGATCACAGATCGACTTTAAACTTTCTGGAAATAGTCGAATGGGTCCACTCACATGCCTGGAGAAGTCTCCCGAGATTTGGGCGCGATCTGAACCTCCTACGCCTATAAATAGAGCCCCAGAACCAACGGAAAAAGGATCTCTTTTCTCTGAAGCGTCGAGACTCTGCCGGATTGAGATTTGCATCCTACTTTTGCTGTCAATTTCGAATTCTAAACTGTAATCCACTGTTCATTGTTGTAACCGCTTGTAATCATTGAAAGAGAATCAATAAAATCATCAAAACTTCATAGTGGACGTAGGCCATATGCCGAACCACTCTAAATCGCTTGTCTGTGCATTTTACATTTCTGTTTGTTGGAGTTTTTGTTAGATAACCTCTGTTTTACATTTATAATCTTCATTTTATCTCTTCAAATAACTCCCGAAGAGTGTTGTGCCCATTTTTGGTACAAACACTTTGGTGCTTTCACTGAGAAAACTAGTTTTTTCTCCCACTCATTGGATCTGCCGTCGATACCGGATTGCACAAATCCAAGAAGAAGATCCAGATATCCAGTCCGAAATCCTTCCATTCTATTCAGATTTGCTCAAAATCTAGGAGAGGACTCCACCACCGAGAATGGTCAGCACAAGAACTGGCGCTACCGCTGCAGAGCAAGAAGGCCGAGATAGGCAGAATCCCACACAGCCGCCTTCTTCCAATCAAGACAATACCACTCACTCGGACTCAACGGGGCTAGTCACCTGACAGGAGTTTCAAGTATTGCTCCAGGAGCTGACCCAAAGCCGTCAGCAGTTGGCGGAACAGTTGCGCGCCAATATCGAGCTGACCAATCAGCTAAACCGCCGGGGGCACAGAAGGTCCAGAAGAGATGATGTCTCCAGAGCGTCTACCGAAAGCTCAGCTTCATCTGATTATCACCACCGAACTACTCGTCCTCGGCTAGAGGGGAGTCGCGCTCAAGCTGTTGAATATCAGGCCGCCTTAACTGTTGGGCAACTGAGGGTAGGACCATCGGCCAGCTTCCAAACGGGTCCCTCAACACGAGGAGGTACTGCCCCACAGTACACTACTGCCCCACAGTACACCACGGATAACCGCGCCACAACCACCGCAGCAGAAACAAGGGTTGATACCCGAAATCAATCAGAGCCGATCAATCAACAACGTGGACATACTCCTGAACCTTATGTCCCAGAAGATGCTGAGCCAAGGAGGCGAGATATGGATCGTCGACAGCGCCCGATCCAAACTCGCACCGTGGAACCCGACCACGCCTTAGCTCATCAAGCTCAGAACCTGCCCGTGTCGAATATATCAACCATGATACGTCAGATGATCCGCGAGAGTCAGGGGCTCACTAATGATGATTGGGGGATTTCCCGTAGTCATACCCCTTTCACAGACGAAGTGTTACATGCTGAACCCCCTAGGCGATTCAGAATGCCGACTCTCCCGATGTATGAAGGAAATAGTGACCCCAACAAGCATATTCTGAAATATGAATGGTCGATGAGCGCTGCAAGGGCCGACGACGCAGTGAAGTGTCGAAGTTTCCCCATCTCTCTAGGGGGAATCGCGACAATGTGGTTTACACGCCTACCACCTAGATCAATTTCTTCGTTCGATCAATTGGCCAAGAGGTTTGTAGAGCAATTCCGTATGCATGTTGCTAGGCCGAAAGACGTTAACACCCTGTCCAGCGTCACTCAAGCTCATGGAGAAACGCTCAGACGTTACCTGGAGAGGTTCCACGCGGCATGCGTTGAGATCACCAATCCTAACGATAATTCAATATTGATGGCTCTAACCAAGGGAATTGATCCTGATTCTGAATTCGGGAACTGGCTAGCTGGAAAACCGCCAGCATCGTTGGACCGTTTTTACTCCAAGGCCGCACAATTCTTGTGGCAAGAGGATGCAAAACAGTCTAGGAAGCAGGACGATGCGAGACCCAGCATTGAGGGAATACAGAGCAATGTAGCAGTTAAACAGTCCGGTGAGAGTTCTGGGAAAGTTCAACTGAATATACAAAACAAACAAACCCAGCAGAGAGGAAACAATGGCTAGAATAAGAAGAGAGATGAGAACCGAGGTCCACGACGTAGGGCTCAGATGTTCGATAGTTATGCACCGCTAAACACGTCATTGGAAAACGTATACTTACAGACTTGTAACACTGTACAGTATAAGAAGCCTGCTCCGAAGCCCTCGTCGGAGAGGCAGGTTCAGACAGGGAAATTCTGTAGGTTCCATGAGAGCTATGGACACAATACCAATGAGTGTCGGCACTTACAGGACCTCATCGAGAAATTGATTAGAGAGAGGAAGCTAGATCAGTTTGTACGGGCGCCGCAGTCTGGCTGAGCAAGCCCCTCGAATCAAAATCGTTCACAAAATCAGAAAAGAGAGGAGGAACCCGCCCGTGCGGGCGGGAGATTGGTTATTAACACAATAAGTGGTGGTCCCCATCCGGCAGACAGAAGCTGGGGGGAAATGGAGTCGTATGCCTGTTCTATCAGGCATGCGGACTTCGAGTGTTGTAGTAATTGCGAAGACGGGACCCCGGCGAAGCAACAAAAGGTAATATCTGATGATATTGTGTTCAGGAACTGAGATGCCGATAAAGTCGAAGCCCCTACAATCGACCCACTAGTCATATCTGCCCAGGTAGGTCCTGCTTGGATGAAGAGGATCCTGGTTGACAGTGGGAGCTCTGTGAATATCTTGCTTAAACGGGCTTACGATTTAATGAAGATGGAGATAAAGGATTTGAAACCCTGTTTATCCAGAATCCATGGTTTCAACGGAAGTGCCACGATACCCATCGGAATAACTGAACTCCCAGTTGAGTTAGGCGTTGGAGAACGCCGGAGGGTCCGAATGTTACAATTTGTTGTGCTAGAAATTGATTCGCCATATAATGCGTTCCTGGGTCGACCAGCCCTAGCTGAGTTCAGGACGGCGATCGCCCCATGGTGTCTGACTTTGAAATTTCCCACTGATCATGGGATTGGAGTTGTTCAAGGAGATCAGGCCACAGGTAGGGCATGTTATGTTGCTGAGCTGCGCGGGGCACAGCGTAAAGAGAAGGGAAAGGGCATAGAGGAATCTCTCTGCGTCCGCTCTATTGATAATTGACAATTGATGCCTGGGTCTCGACCCGGGCACCACGACCAGTTCCTGAAAGATCTGGACCCTAGGGACAACGAGGATAAAGACGAATCAACGGAGAGTCAAGCTTCTCCAGCCGAACTGACTGTGGACGTCCCAATCAGTGAGGATGATGATTCAAAGATGCTGAAAGTTGGGTCCCAACTGAACGAGCAGACACAGCAGGAGTTGGTCGAATTTCTTCGGACGAATCTTGATGTCTTCGCCTGGACACACTCTGACATGTGCGGAATCTTGTCGAGCATTGCGAGTCACTCCCTGAATATAGATCCACGACATGTCCCAGTAAAGTAGAAAAGGCGCGGTATGGATCCAGAGAGATCTGCCGCCCTTAAGGAGGAAGTTGATAAACTACAATCAAACGGGTTCATTCGAGATGCCTTGTATCCAGAATGGGTATCCAACCCTGTACTAGTTCGGAAACCAAACGGGAAGTGGAGAACCTGCGTTGATTACTATGACCTAAACAAGGCCTGTCCAAAAGATAGCTTCCCACTTCCGCGAATCGATCAGCTCGTAGATTCAACGGCCGGACATGAACTACTATCCTTTATGGACGCTTACTCCGGCTACAACCAAATACCCATGCATTTACCTGATCAGGAACATACCAGCTTCGTGACCGATCTGGGACTCTATTGTTACAAAGTCATGCCGTTTGGTCTAAAGAACGCTGGAGCAACATACCAACGCTTAGTCAACCGGATGTTCGCTGATCAGATCGGGAAGACCATGGAGGTTTACGTGGATGACATGCTGGTGAAGTCCCGATTCTCCACAGATCACGTCAGAGATTTGAATTCAATGTTCAGCATCCTCCGGGAGTACGGAATGAAGCTCAACCCGCTCAAGTGTCACTTTGGTGTGGCATCCGGAAAATTCCTTGGGTTCATCGTCAACGCTCGAGGAATAGAGGCGAATCCTGAGAAGATCTGGGCTATTAGAAATTTGCAAATCCCTAGAACTATAAAGCAAGTCTAGAGTCTTAACGGAAAGGTCGCAGCATTGAGCAGGTTCATTTCAAAGTCCACCGATAAATGCATTCCTTTCTTCGACCTGATCCGGAAGGGCAAACGGAACTTTGAATGGACCACGGAGTGTGAAGGCGCGTACCGATCATTAGTTCAACATCTCTCCACACCTCCGATCTTGTCAAAACCGGTTGACCACGAGCAACTATATCTCTACCTGGCAGTATCAGAACATGCAATCAGCGCTGCTCTAGTTCGGGAAGAAGACAAAGTGCAAAACCCGGTCTACTATGTTAGTAAGCGGCTAACAGGAGCCGAAAGAAATTATCCGAGACTGGAGAAACTGGCCTATTGCTTGGTCATTGCCTCAAGGAAGCTCCATCCCTACTTCCAAGCTCATCCGCTTACTGTGTACACCGACCAGCCGTTACGACAGGTCCTCACGCGGCCTGAGACGTCCGGTAGGTTACTCAAGTGGAACATTGAGCTAAGCCAATTTGATATTGCATACGCTCCGCGGAGAGCCATTCAAGGACAAGTCCTGGCAGATTTCATAGCTGAATTCACCGTTCCAGAAGACTTGCCTGAGACCAGTAAATCTCCTGAATACATCTGGAAGCTGTATACTGACGGTGCGTCAAATGACCGATGTTCGGGCGCTGGGGTTGTACTTGAGACTCCCGAGGGCCGATCCATATGTTATGCTCTGAAGTTCGACTTTCGTGCAACTAATAATGAAGTCGAATATGAAGCCCTCCTAACTGGCTTAAAACTTGCCAGAGACTTGAGAATTATCGCTGTGGAAATTTACTGTGATTCACAGTTAGTGGTATGTCAAGTACGAGGAGAATATCAGGCAAGAGACCGAAGACTGGCTGCTTACTTGGCTCAAGTTCAGGAAATACTAAACCAGTTTGATTATTATGCCATCTATTATGTGCCTCGAGAGCACAATCAGAAAGCCGATTCACTGGCAAAGTTAGCTAGCACAGGTGAAGCGCAGCAAATGGGACTTGTCCCTGTTGAAACTTTGGCCTCCCCGAGCATCGATCGGATAGAAATGAACTCTGTGTTTGAAACCGCTCCCAGTAGAGAATCTTGGATGACTCCGTATCGGAATTACATCGAGAATGGGGCGTTGCCTGAACCTAGAAATGAGAAGAGACAAATTCAGCGAAAAGCTTCGCAGTTCGTCATCCAAAACGGAGTCATGTACAGGAGAGGTTATTCCGTTCCTCTCCTCAGGTGTATTGCCCACGAGGAAATCAAACGAGTGTTACATGACGTGCACGAAGGAGAGTGTGGCGATCATACCAGAGGACAAGCTCTCGCTAAGAAGATACTCCGATATGGGTACTACTGGCCGACAGTGAACCGAGATGCGGCAAACTATGCCCGGAAGTGCGATAAATGCCAGATACATGCCCGAATTCCGAGAGCTCCGCCTACCGAAATAACCCAAATGGTCAGTCCCTGGCCATTCGCAATGTGGGGCATCGACATCATCGGCGCTTTACCTTTAGCAAAAGGCGGTGCGAAATACGCCATCGTCGTCGTTGACTACTTCACAAAGTGGACTGAGGCCGAAGCCCTTGCAACCATTACGACAAAGAAAGTGATAAATTTCATGGTTCGCAACATCATCTGTCGATTTGGACTCCCGCATACTATCATCACTGATAACGGAGCCCAATTCGAGAGTGCGGAATTCAAGAATTTTTGTCAACGGTTTCATATCCGCAAAAAGTTCTCGGCTGTCGCACACCCCCAAGCGAATGGACAGGTTGAAGCTGTCAATAAAGTTATAAAATCGATCCTGAAGAAACGATTGGAGAAGGCTGGGGGCAAGTGGTTCGATGAACTTCCTATGGCGTTATGGGCCTATCGAACGACCCACAAAACCGCAACCGGACACACTCCATTTTCCCTATCTTATGGCTCAGAGGCTGTTATTCCAGTCGAGACAGAAGTGTTCTCTCATCGCGTGACTTATTATGATCCAAAAACAAACGCTATACTCCTGGCCGAATCTTTGGATCTATTGGATGAAAAACGGGAAGAGGCTGATTTGAGAGTAGCCGCACATCGAAGTCGGGTCGCCCGGCTGTACAACACCAAAGTTCGACCTCGAACCTTTGAACTCGGCGACCTCGTGCTCAAAAGAATCTACCCAGTTCCTTCACACATGAAGCCAAACTGGGGCGGACCGTATGTAATTACACGAAAGCTCGGGGATGGCACGTTCAAGCTGTCGACCGTTGACGGTCTCGATTTGCCAAGGGCTTGGAACAGCGAAAGTCTCCGTCGCTATTACATATGACAGGCTTTGTCTATTTTAATTTATTTAGCAATTTGTTTCTACATTTAGAAATTTGAATTTTGTAATAAGGCAACTGACTTTGCCGCATTTTCTTATTTCAGCAATAAAATGCCACTTCTTCGAGCCAGAGCTGTGATTCATTAAGTACGATATACGACATCACGATGCACGAAGAGCTAAATCCCATCACGCTGTGGGACTTATTCAAATGGAGGGTGGCTGTGATACGACCGGCCACTCACTAGGTGAAACCCGAGCTCGGGGGCAAGCCATGACACCGATATTGATAGGATTGACACACGACAATCCTGCAATTAACTCTGTATTCCCAAAGTGCGAAGCGGAGTATAAACAATCGACTCCGTGTTCCCAGAGCGCGAAGCGGAGTATAAACAATCGACTCCGTGCTCCCAGAGTGCGAGACGGAGTATAAATATCCAACTCCGTGTTCCCAAAGTGTGAAGCGGAGTATAAACAATCGACTCCGTGTTCCCAGAGTGCGAAGCGGAGTATAAACAATCGACTCCGTGCTCCCAGAGTGCGAGACGGAGTATAAACATCCAACTCCGTGTTTCCAGAGTGCGAAGCGGAGTATAAACAATCGACTCCGTGTTCCCAGAGTGCGAAACGGAGTATCAACATTCAACTCCATGCTCCCAGAGTGCGAGACAGAGTATAAACACTCAACTCCACATTCCCAGAGTGCGAAACGGAGTATAAACAACTAACTCCGTGTTCCCAGAGTGCGAAACGGAGTATAAACAACTAACTCCGTGTTCCCAGAGTGCGAAGCGGAGTATAAACGACTAACTCTGTGTTCCCAGAGTGCGAAGCGGAGTAAAAACGACCAACTCCGTGCTCCCAGAGTGCGAGACGGAGTACAAACATCAGTCAACTCCGTGTTCCCAGAGTACGAACAACCGCTTACGAGATGACATATATCCCCGGAGTGTGGATGAAACGATTCATAAGAGAACAAGTGTAGTTCGACCACTCGATCCTCGCTTGATGCAATCACAAGCTGATCATCACAACTTAACCTTGGAACTGGGGGCATAGGCAAATGTTAGTCATTACCCGAAACTATGCGATGCTCAGCTCCGATGCGATCCCCTATCACAACTCAAGTCCGAGATTTCCATACTTAACAAGTAAAATGAGCTATTCTTGAAACAATAAGATAATGCAAGTACATCGGACCAAAGTTCGAACACTGCAATATTCAAGCATAGAAAGGAACATAAGCTGAAACTGGAAGACAAAATTTTATTTCAACTAACTCAAAAACAATGGTTCATACATGAGTTTTTTCCAAAATATTCCTACTAGCAGGGGCCGAACCCGCATCTAAACACGGCCTACAAAAGGGAAAAAAGAGAAAATAACAAAGATCCCTAACTGCCTATGAAAGGAGTGTCTAATCCTTCTGCTTCCTCAACTTCTTCTTCCTCGAGGAGCTACTGGAACCACCAGTACCCTTTCGAACCTTTCTCCTTAGGCAGGCTCCCCTCGGGTGAAGGCATAATGTCGACGTCCCCGTCCGAGCTGGACTCTATGGGAATGCTTCCCATAGGAGGAGTTGGAGGAACAGACTCCGCAGTCGGAGGAGGGACTGGTACATTAGTATCAATAAGCGTGCCCCCAGGAGACACAATCATAAGAGGAGTGGGGCACTGTGTTGATGCTCCGCCATCTACGCTGCCGCCACGCGTCGCGGCCGCCATCTCGGCATTAATCTCGGCCAACATCGCCGCTTCCCGTTGTGCTCTGGCCTCGCTATGGGTTGTGATAGTCTGAGTTGAAGTGTCGGAAGTAGACGAGAATCCACCCAGGCCAAACGGCAGGTTCGCAAAAGGATCACTCTGACGGCCGAGCAGCTCGTTTATCATCTGTTCATCGAAAGAAAGTGAGCTCCCCTGCGTTACTCCAACTGGTGCCATTGCCACGATGGAAGTCGCCTCAGAAATGATGGCTTCTGGCGCTTGGCCTGATTCTTGGGCGGTAAGAGGCGCGGCTGGTGCAACTTCTGTCACTGATCAAAGAAAAAGGACATGTCATTAGCAACACGTCAACACAGACTCTTCAATCCAAATATACAAGAAGTTAGTTCAGTGTACCTTCCTCGGTTTGGCTTGAGGTCGCCTGAACAACTTCGGAAGGATGTTCCTTAACAGGAGATAGATGTGGTCGGTCTGGATCATATGCCGGGATGTGCTGCGAGTCGATCATCGAAGTTGGCTCAGATTGAGATGACACGACTATCTCAGAACTCATAACATGGTGCTCTGCACCAGAACTTTCTCCGACTTCCTGAGTCTGGGCACCAAGCCTCTCCTTATCGTGGGAAATCATGGAGTCATGGAGAACCTTCTTTTCGTCATCATTAAGGATGAGGTTCTCCAGCTCGAATTCATCAAGGGCTTCATCAGGTTGCCCAGACTTCTCCTCATCAACCAGCAAGTTCCAAGCGTTGTAGAGATGCGTGGGGTAATCATCGAGCCATGTCAAATCTCGGTGCCATAGCACATTGGCGTTATAAGTGATGAGTAGCTCTTCCACCTCGGCCTCAATCCTGGCCTCCGCCTGCCGTACCTTCTCGTCAACCCCAGCTTCAGCTTCACGAGCTTGTTGCATAGCTGCTTCCTTCTCCTTTCGGAGCGTCACTGCCTGATCACAGGCCTCCTGCGCAGAGACATTAGCTGCGTCTTTCTCCTTCGCCATCTCGGAAAACTTTGATTTCAGCTCATTAAGCTCCTTAAGAGCGGCATCCCTCTCGGCGGTAATGGTAGTGTTCCTATGACCCATGTCCTCGATGGAGGTATAATGCTCTTGCTTCATCCTGGTCATAGCAGCATTTACTTCATCAACCTTTTTTAAGGCCTCCATTTCAGATTTACGGGAAGACTCAGCCTCCGAGTTGAGCGCTTTTATGATTCGGTCGTTGTGACCCAACTCCTTCTCGAGCTTCTCAACAGTGACGCCCCGATCGAATGCCACTTTGGACGCTTTCCTCGCGGCCCGTCCCCATTCCCTGTACTGGAAAAAGATGTCCGCAACATAATCATGGATATTGGTTTCAGCGGTTGGAGGAATTCTCCTCAAGTGCGGAGAGAAGACATAACCATCAAAGCAGATGTCGGGGAACTCCTTCCTCATCTGCGCCAATGTAAGCGCTCCTTCACTGGACGCTTCAGTCGGGACCGGCGCAGTAGCCGAAGAGGTGGCTATTTCAGTCCTGTGCGGAGGATCGGGCCTCGAAGCTTGAGAAGGTGGCCTAGGTCGAGAAATTTCAGGAGGACGAGTAACTGCCGCCGTAGGAGGTGCGGAGGTCCTGGGGGGAGGAGAGCGAGATCGGGATCGGCGAACGTATCCCCTATCTCTGTCAGACCTCTCCTGACCAGAATGTCCTGAGTCGTAATCCCTCTCGCCCTCTCTCCTGCGTGGCTCATGATAACGGCGCTTGTTGCGCAAACTACCAAGCACAGAACTTTGCCCAGACATAGTACCTGAAAAGCAAACCACGAAAAATCAGTAGCCGTTTGCAATATGTTGTTTACGGTTAGGAAAGTGTGTCGTGCCGTGAAGAGTGTGTGAATGTGTAACCCCCCGGACCAACCAGAAGTGTCAATCGCACTGGCAGGAAGAGACACGCTAACATCGACAGTGTGTCGCGGTCCGCCCAATTCAACGTCGTGTTGCTCCGGCTCGATGTCCAGGATTGGAAGGTCAACAGGCCCCTCGAATTGATTTTCAGCTTGCAGGGAGGGTGCTTCCATAATTCTAACTCCTGGCAAAGGACGGTGTAAAACCACAGACTTCTGTCTCCCGGACTTAGACTGTTTTGAGGCCACTGCTTTGCCTTTCCTCTTGGCATCGGAATCCGGGGTTGCATTAGCGGGTCCGACCAACGGTTCCTCGTCGGTATGAGTCCTTTCAGAGTCGGGTTCTTCAATTATCACGACCCTGGGTTTCTTTCGCTTAACCTTTTCCCTGGAGACGGTCTTTAATGCACCATCGAGCCTTATGCTCTGCCTCCGCCCGATCAACCCAAGAACACTAAGGTTCTGGTTCGTCAGTAGCAACTCGATATTCCTTTCTTCGCTAGGGACTTCTTGAAGGACATGAACTATCTCTTTATAGTAGCCGCCTTCAGGTCGTTGGATTATCGCTGAAAGAAAAAGAATAGGAGATATGAGTTTAGTTTCATTCAAAAAATTGCCCCGTCAATTACTTGGGAAAAAGACAATGCTTACGTCTAAACAGCCATCTTCTGGCAAACCCCGGTGGACATCGGACATAAAACCACTCTGACTTGAAGTAGCTCAGCCTAGTCCACGACCCCGTGACAACTTGGCAGTTTCTCACAGACTCCAAGAATGTAAAAGATGGACTGTCAGTTCGACTTTTGAAGTTGAAGAGGTATCTTATCTCGGTCGGGCGGGGAGGTCGGTAAAGGTATTCCATAAATGCGATGAACAAGCCATTGAGTGAAGCATATCCATTTGGATGTAGTTGAGACGGAGCGATATCCAAATAAGCCAATACTTCTCTTATGTAATCATTGAACGGAGGAAGTGTGCCGGCTGTGCACGCATGTCGATTAAAAGCAGTGTACCCCTCTGGGGGATTGTGTGGTCTGTCGTCCGGTCCAGGCAACATTACATCGTCCAACGATAAGCCATGCCTTAGGCATATTCTCCCTAGCGTATCTTCTGAGATATTGGACGGAACAGAGTCCGGTGGATTGTTTATGAAAGATGCATCAGGTAACTCGTCCGGAGCTGGACCGATGACTTCGGCCTCGATGTCCGGAATCTCAAGTTTGGAAATTTCTTGCTGCTGTGAACTTGATGGTTCCATAACTGGCTAACTCACGAGAAACCATTATTAGACGATAAAAAGCCCATGCATTCCCCCGTGTAAAGTGTGTGTTGTGCAGTGCGGTGCTGTGCATTACTTGGACGAATTCTGCAAGGTTAAAGAAAATTTGTGGACGACAAGGGTAATCGGAACCCAGTCGGAACGACCGTCATCGCTGACCGTCATCCTCAAACCGTCCCAATGTTGGCAATCGATTCAAGTTAAAGTTCGTTCACAGTGTTAGGTTATAGTTCCATCGACGAGCTTCGATAGGCAGTCAGATATGCAGTTAACAGTCAAGTTCAGATATGCAAGAATGAAACTGTCGGGGTTATATTATCGAGTGCTCGGAGGATTTCGTATCCATCCAAGGGAGGGTTCGAATCGATCGTGAGGAATTTATTCGCATCCCTCAAGTTCTGAATTTCGTATCGATCAACGGGGGCATACTTCGAATCGATCGTCACTATTCAAGTTTGCATCGATCAGGAAAGCCACGGTTTCACATCGATCACATTCGAATCGATGTTTGTCGTATCGATCAAGACGAATCAATTTCGTATCGATCTGAAACCGAGGGTTTCGAAACGATGGCTCGCTTAATCCTCGCATCGATTATTGTTGAACGATGCGATCTACTGCCATCCCCACCGACACGAACCAATACGCCTCCATTAGGATATCCCTGAAATCGATGCGAAATCCAAACGGAGACGTTGTTGCCCACGTCGATTCGAACACAGGCCCCCAGATCTGCTCGAAACACAGTTCGATCCACTTTTATTCTGTCCACTCTTTCTTCTCCAATCAACGGAGACGCCGCCATGGCTATTTTCGACCAAGTTTTGACCCAGATCTAACCTTAAAGGCTGCCGGGCTTGATGATTGGTGAAGATAAAGTGGATCTGAGATCCAAGCGTTGTCGCCTGGATTCAAGTGCAACCGGATTATTACCTAATTTGAGGTTCAAATTCGAAGAATTGGAAGTATGAATCTGATCGATTCGAGAGCAGAATGCAGTTCTTCTTCTTTCTCGAAGGATGCGGATCGATGCGAAAGCAGGAGGCAATAGTAAAAAGTAGAAAGTAAAAAAGTGAAAAATGGGCTAAGTCCCAAGTATTTATATGAAGTCTGGAGGCGAACTGGGTCGAATCGTCTCCCAGTCAACGTAACCGGTCGCAAGCGGTCAAGCGATGGATCTGTGCAAGCGCCTTCTTCGAACCCATCATACTGTACCTCCATCGAGTCGAAATATTCACCAGATGCTATCGATTCGATACATCCACTTTATGACCCATCGACTCACAGTAGAGCAGACCTATCAATACGAGCGTAGCTTTCGTATCCATCGGAACCTATCGATACGAACAGTCAATTCGTATCCATCAGATGTCGCCAATTCGAATCAGAATCCGACCAAAATTGTGTCACTCAGTGCGAATTATCATTTCGTGTCCATCCAGTCTACCCGCATCGATACGAAGAAAAACTTCCCAGCCTTCAAACAATAATTCATAAGAGGATCAACACAAATCGTTGGCTCAGGGCGGTCACCAGACATCGTTTCAACACGAGTTTCGAAACTATTCGAGAGAAACTCGATGCGAGATTCAACGACGACCTAGACTAACGACGAGTCGCAAACTTACAGCTTTTCAAAGCACGTCATGTTTTCACAAGACGTACTTTGGGGGGCAAATGTTATCCCGCCTTTTGGCAAGGCCAGGACACCAAGGAACCAACTAGAGACTAAGCATGGCTTGTCATGGATATCGCTGGATTTTGTCCAAATCCGGATCAAGCTATAATTGATGAGACGTGACTAGTAGAACGAAGAGAGCCAACGTTCCAAGTTTCAAGCCAATCCGGGTCACACACCCAAGATATGAATGATTCAAATTGAAGGGAAAAACGATGATTTCGTATCCATCACTCTAGATAATTTCGTATCCATCACTCTGGGCAATTTCGTATCCATCACCGAAGCCCTGGTTCGAATCGATCAAGTTTCGCACCAATCAACTTCGAATCCATCGAGATACCCAGGTTCGACTCGATTTCCTTCGTATCCATCGGGCTCGTATCAATGGACTCCGTATACATCAGCAGTTGAAGCGCTTCATATCCTTCAGCCAGTGTCTGCCTCGTACCCATGAGAGAAAGGGTTGTTCGTATCCATCAGTCCATGTCTACTTTGTATCCATCAGGCCATGTCCACTTCGTATCCACTAGAAAGCCTTGCTTCGAATACGTGCCCAGTGACTGGTTCATATCCATCGAGTCAACCAACTAGGATGACGTGTCATCCATCGATGCAAAAAAGGCGAGATGCATGGAGTCGAAGCAGTCAATACGGCGCAAAGACCGGATCGAGGCGAAGCGCGCGCACCACGTCATCCCAAGAGCACGCGCGAACATCGACACGAAGGTATCGAGTTGAAATCATGGAGACGAATCAAACAGCCTTCGAGAAATCTCAGTTCGTATCGACCATATCTCGTGATCTACTGATCCAAATCCAATGAAATTTTAAGGGAAGCTCGCATACATGCTGAGGATCGTGTCCACCAAATTTGGGCTCAATTGGAGATAATCTCGATCGATACGAAATGACTTCGTATCGATCACAGATCGACTTGAAACTTTCTGGAAATAGTCGAATGGGTCCACTCACGTGCCTGGAGAAGTCTCCCAAGATTTGGGCGCGATCTGAACCTCCTACGCCTATAAATAGAGCCCCAGAACCAACGGAAAAAGGATCTCTTTTCTCTGAAGCGTCGAGACTCTGCCGGATTGAGATTTGCATCCTACTTTTGCTGTCAATTTCGAATTCTAAACTGTAATCCGCTGTTCATTGCTGTAACCGCTTGTAATCATTGAAAGAGAATCAATAAAATCATCAAAACTTCATAGTGGACGTAGGCCATACGCCGAACCACTCTAAATCGCTTGTCTGTGCATTTTACATTTCTGTTTGTTGGAGTTTTTGTTAGATAACCTCTGTTTTACATTTATAATCTTCATTTTATCTCTTCAAATAACTCCCGAAGAGTGTTGTGCCCATTTTTGGTACAAACAGCAAAGCAAACAATTAAAGTAAAGTAATTATCACTCGAGTCAAGGGCGATGTTTTCCAAGTACAAACCCCCAGGCCTAAACCAAGATCAGATAAGCACCCAGAAAATACCGCTCTTGAGATCGAATGACGATTCAACCAAACATCCATGACTCTGGCTATTACAGTTATCATTGTTTCGATATCACCGTTAATTGAATGACCGGCACATTCTTTCAGCCGTCCGTCAAGGGCTAATGGAAACCCCGGTTCTAGACATAACTCCGCACGTCGTCAAAACCCGTGCCTAGGACTATCGAATCTGCCCAGAGTACTTGACTACCAATCAGTAGTCTTTAGGGACTATCGAATCTGCCCAACATACTCTTGCTTTGAGCATGCTAGAACCTTCAACAACGATGAAATCTCAGCCTTCTAGTCATCCTCCTCGACGACTATTTCCATAC
The DNA here is from genome assembly GCA_030737815.1 of Allium fistulosum. Taxonomy (NCBI): domain Eukaryota; kingdom Viridiplantae; phylum Streptophyta; class Magnoliopsida; order Asparagales; family Amaryllidaceae; genus Allium; species Allium fistulosum. The sequence goes on along the minus strand of CM060903.1, from coordinate 1,280,436,369 downwards.
TAGCTCAAGCGCCTCTCGAGCAAACCATTATCCTCAAACTCGAACCATATCACCGAGTTATCAACATGCTTGGAATGATCCCGTCTGGATTAGACCAAGACTATCTCATATCATGCCTCGCTTCATCACATCCTAGCAAAGCCTCATCTTAACATCATAATCATCAAATCTATCCATATGAGCTTCATCATCCGCTACATATGCCACGAGCAGCTTTCCCAATTCAAGAGCCTTTCCCTTAGCTTTTGAATCATCTTCAACCATCTTGTCTAAATCAAATCATCAATCAACTAATTCATAACAATCAATCAAGTCAATCATTAATCCAAGTAATCAAACATTCAAACATGATCTAATAAACAATTATAACAATAATGGCAATCTTGTAAATAGAGGGTCGAAATCTAACAAGTATGAAAATATGAGCAATATCTCTACAACTTGATGAATGAACTTTCATAGGTTAATCATGTAGTAAAATGGATGTCAAATCATCATGAACAATAGATCTATACTTAAGTTTACGAAAATGCATGGAAATCACTATTTTAACACCAAATCAAACCAACGATCTGATATACTCCTTTGGATCCGTGTGAGAGATAATCGCCACTCACCAAATCACCTAAACACCTCAAAAGCAACACACTTCAGATCTGGACAGCGAAGGATCTAACTCGATCTATCACAAATTCGCTTCAAACGATGAAATCTCTCGTCGATGGATGTTGATCTTCAATCTAAGCTCTTGGATCTTCTATTTGGATGGAAGGAAGCACAAGATTAGAGTAGAGAAAAGAAGTGAAGAAGTGTAGAAATCGAGCTCTCAAAATGGCAGCACTTCGTCGCTTCAAAATCCGGATCTCAAAAATGAAGAAGAACCCTCCTATTTATAGGCTGATTTCACCTTAGGTCGTTCGCTCTTAAGTCGTCCACGACCTAAAAACCCACGACCTAACAGATGCGCCTCTACGACCTACGACCTAACACATGCGCTTCTACGACCTAACAGATGTGCTTCCACGCGACCTACGACCTAACCCAGAAGCAGCTTAGCTCTTACGCGACCTAACACACACGCGACCTAACACACACAGAAGCTCACGACCTAACTAACTTAGGTCGCTTACGATCTAACTGAACACAGAAGCTCACGACTTAACATCCACGTGACCTAACGACTCAACCCACCTATCTCCTTAACTCGCTAACCCTTAGGTCGCTAACCACTAGGTCGTTGCCGCTAACTTCTTAGGTCGCTAACTACTAACTCGCTACTTCCTTAGGTCGCCAACTTCCTTAGGTCGCTCCACTTTCTTAGGTCGTCTACTCCGACCTAACCACTATACGACCTAGGACTTAGACTATGGATGACTTATCAACAATGCGTCCTAATGATAACTGTTTTACGATGTTTCGATCCGTAAAAATACGGGTCGTTACATTCTCTCCCCCTTAGGAATTTCGCCCCCGAAATTCCAAACAAACAGAGCAATCAAAAATTATTCTGCATGCCTACCATCCATAGCAATCAACAAACCATGCATCCAATTCTAGCTTAGCATGCAGAATTCTAAAACTAGAACAAGTTACAATATCGTGAGATGACACGACACCTTATGGCCATACCTTGAAGAGTTCAGGATGAGCTGCCTTCATCCTCTCTTCCACCTCCCATGTACAGTCGTTATCATCATCATTCCATTGTATCTTGAGCAACTTAACTACCTTCCTCCTAAGCTGTTTTGTGTCGGTTTCCACAACACGAAGCGGCTTACGAGGTCTCTTATCGACTGGATCAACTTCAAAATCTTCACAGCTATCAGCAGAAACCACTGTATTCGAGTCGTGCACATACTTTCGTAGATACGATACATAAAAAACATTGTGCACACCCGCCATTTTCTCTGGTAATTCCAATCTGTAGGCGAGCTTTCCAATTCACTCGATGATCGGGAATGGTCCAACAAATCTCGGAGTCAATTTTCCTTTCTTCCCGAATCGAATAACATTCTTCAGTGGAGAAATCTTCACAAAAACCATATCACCTACGTCGAATTCCAAATCCTTACGACGCTTATCAGCATAACTTTTCTGACGGTCTTGGGCTGCCTTCATTCATTGCCGAATGATCTCTATACAATCCGAAGTCTGTCGGATCATCTCTGGCCCAAGTATCAGCTTTTCTCCAGTTTCTAACCAACATGTCGGAGAGTTACACGGTCTTCCATACAATGCCTCATACGGTGCCATACCAATGCTTGACTGGTAACTGTTATTATACGAAAATTCCACCAAATGAAGATGATCTTCTCATGATCCTCTGAAATCTAAAACACAAGCTCTAAGGAGATCTTCCAAAACTCGGTTAACTCTCTCAGTCTGACCATTTGTTTGGGGGTGATAAGCTGTACTCAAACACAACTCGGTTCCCAAAACTTCCTGGAAGCTCTTCCAAAATCCACTAGCGAACAATGGATCTCGATCGCTCACTATACTCTTCGGAATACCATGGAATCGAACTATCCACTTAACATACAACTCAGCCAACTTTGATGCAGTCCTAGTCGATCGAACAGGAATGAATCTTGCACTCTTAGTCAGACGATCTACGATGACCCAAATCCCTTCATTTCCCGTTCTTGTTCTAGGTAGTCCATCAATAAAATCCATCGATATTTGCTCCCACTTCCATGTAGGAACTTCTAATGGCTGAAGCAATCCACTTGGCTTCTTCTGCTCGGCTTTTACCAACTGGCAGTTCATACATTTGGAAATAAAATTTCCAACATCCTTCTTCATACCTTCCCAGTAATAGGTTCTCTTCATATCCTGATACATCTTGTCCACCTGGATGAATTGTCAACTTCGAGTGATGACTTTCCTTCAGCACCTCATTCCTCAATTCATCCACATCGGGAACAACTAGTCGTCCTTGCTTCCAAAGCCAACCCTCTCGATCGACCTCGAATCCTTTATCCTTTTCTGGGTCCAATCCAGATTCCAAATCATGGATAACCTTGACAAGCTTATCATCTCGCTTTTGACTCTCGCCAATTCTTTCCACAAGAGTCGGTCTTATTGATAAGTTTGCCAACATCTCAGGTTCCAATTCACATCTGGGCCTAAAGTCAAATCCAGCTAAATACTCGAGATTTTTCCATTCTGAAAACATGGCTCCCAATCCTGCATGTCTTCGACTTAACGCATCTGCCACTGCGTTTCCCTTTCCCTGAGTATAGACTATACCGAAATCATATGATGCTAAAAACTCTAGCCATCATTGCTGCCGAAGATTCAAATCCTTTTGGGAGAAAAGATACTTCAATGACTTATGATCCGTAAACAACTCGAATCGAACTCCCAATAAGTAATGTCTCCACACCTTCAGAGCAAAAACAATCACTGCCAACTCCAAATCGTGAGTCGGATAATTCCTTTCATGCGGCTTCAGTTGTCGACTTGCATACGCAACAACTTTATCCTTCTGCATCAGCACTGCTCCAAGTCCAGTACCACATGCGTCGGTGTAAACCACCATCTCATCATTTCCACTAGGAATAGTCAAAACAGGAGCACTTGTCAATTGCTCCTTCAAGATTCCGAAAGCTTGCCCACACTTAGCATCCCATCTGAATACTTGGTTCTTTTTCGTCAATCCTGTTAATGGTGCAGCTACCTTGGAAAAGTCTTTGATAAATCGACGATAATATCCTGCTAATCCAAGAAAACTTCTCACATCCGATGCATTCTTAGGTCTAACCCAATCCTGGATTGCTACCACCTTAGCGGGATCAACCGCTATTCCACTTCCAGAGATAATATGGCCTAAGAACCTCACTTCACTCTTCCAGAAGTGACACTTTGAAAACTTAGCCTTCAGCCGATGTTTCCGTAAGATTTCCAAAACAATACGCAAGTGCGTCTTGTGCTCTTCTTCAGTTCTGGAATAAATCAAAATATCATCCACGAACACTAGCACGAACTTGCTCAACTGATCTCTGAACACTCTATTCATAAGATCCACAAAATATGTTGGCGCATTAGTCAACCCAAACGGCATTACCAGCCACTCAAAGAAACCGGATGGTGTCCGAAAAGCAGTCTTCGGCACACTATCCTTAGCCACTCTCAACTGGTGAAATCCCGTTGCCAAATCCATCTGAGAAAAAACCTTAGCTTCGTGAAGCTGATCAAACAAGTCATCTATTCTCGGCAATGGATACTTGTTCTTCTTAGTCACTTTATTCAGCTCACGATAATCCACACACAACCTCAATGATCCATCTGCTTTGGTTGCAAACACAACTGGTGCACCCCATTCGAACACACTACGCCGAATGAATCCTTTCTGTAAAAGGTCATCAACCTGCACCCTCAACTCTTGCTGCTCACTAGGCACCATCCGCCTAAGAGGCATCACAACAGGTCTGGCTCCTTCAACTAGATCTATACAAAACTTGATCTCTTTATGCGGTGGTAACCCTTTGACCTCGTCAAAGACATCCTCAAATCCATTAGCGATTGGCACAGATGACAGTCCATCCCGTGGAACAACCAGCGAATACATGAAGCTCATGAAGACGCCTTCTTCATGCTTACATCATATCACAATCTTTCGCCCCTCCACATTCTCGACTGTCACCTCCAACCTATCACAATCAACCTTTGCCGCATACTTCCTAAGCCAGTCCATACCCAAAATAATTCCGAACCCCGCAAAGTTCAGAACAAAACAATCACAAACAAAAGATCAATCCTGACTCGATACAATCAGACCACGGCATAACATACACAAACAAGACGAACCCCCAACTGGATTAGTCACAACCAATGGCCTATCAACGATATCCGGTTCTAAACCCAACCGGCCTACAAGTTCACTACAAACAAAAGAATGCGACGCCCCAGTATCAAATAGAACTCTAACTGGAACACCACATATGGAAAGAGTACCTTGAACCACCACACTCTTTCCTTTCTCTTCAACGGTAGGAGCTTTCGAAGATGATGGAACAGCTCCTAAAGCATAAGCTTGCACAATCTGCTTGTCCTTCCGCGGTTCTGGACAATTCCTCTTGACATGCCCCGGCTTGTCACAGTTGTGGCACTTCACCGGCACCTTCGGATTCTTGCAATCCCTGGAGAAATGGCCCTTCTGCTGACAATTGTAGCAGGTCACTTCGCCCTTCGGCTTCTTCTGGCCATCCTTACCTTTTTGCTGCTGCTGCTTCCTCTTCTTGTTTCCACCCTGCTGTGGTCTAGACTCTTCCCTGGTCACAGCAACAACAGATCCTTCTTTAGGAAACAGATTCTCATGCCTGAGAGCTTTCTCCACAAGCTTCTCAAATGAATCGTCCAAATGATCCACCAACTGTCTCCCAAGATAACTGTCCAAGCCTGTCACAAACTTCTCGTTCTTCTGATAAGGAGATTCAATATACGACCGGGCATACTTGGACAAAGCTTCTAATTCAGAAACATACTCAAGAACTGGTTTTCCACCTTGCTTGAGCTCCACAAACTTCTTAAACAGAACAGACTTCTGAGCCGTAGAAATGAACTTAGCTTCAAATCTGTCTTGGAATTGCTCCCAAGTAATTTCTTCCTCTGAAGTATCAATGGTGATAGAATTCCACCAATCAGAAGCTCTTCCTTGAAGCTGTCTTGATGCTAACTTCCTCTTAGTTACATCCTCAATTCCCAAATCACTAAAAATCCTTCTACAAGCATCTATCCACCTCTGGACTTCAATGGTTGACTCCGTTCCCAAGAAAACCTTTCCTCCAAGAGCAGTATAATCTTTACACAGCTTAGCAAAATCCACTGGTTTTGGAGTTTGGACTTAAACTCCAACATCTACTGATGGCCCCGGCGCTGGCATCCTTCTCATGATCGAAGTCATCATAGCTTCGAACATAGCAGCATAATCTGCAGCCCCATCAGTAGCACGGCCTTCCCTAGCAGCTGGTCTCCCTCTTCGACTCATTCCTAATATCTATAAAAAGGAATGATTAACATACCTTGAGAAACAACTACATAAAGGACTCAAATCTTTCTAAGCTACTATATTATATATAGTAATCATCCATCAAAATACAATTACGTCTCTCATACGTAGTTACGTCAGCGAGCGTTGGTTAAAATCGATTAACCAAAGCTCTGATACCAAATGTGATGACCGCCCATGACCCCCGCACTGAACCTAGAGATAGTGCGCTGTAAAGTGTGCCAGGCAGCCATGGACGATTGTCAGGGTAAATTAAAACAACAGAATCTATCGTATAACTCACAGCGCATGGATAAAATACAATAGAACATATATATAGTGAAGCTTCACAGAATAGAATGTCATCATATAAAACTTCATAATAGTTGAGTACAAACATCTGAATAGACAATACATCAAGCCTCACTACATATCACTCAGAGAATTATACAAAGCAGCGGAACATCCAGTACATATAGTAAGAAAATAATATGCAAGCCTCCAGCTCGTCTTCGTCATCAGCATCGTCGGAAGCAAGAACAGCACCTGTCACCTGCTACCTAGTCTGCCCGTCCCAAAATGGACGAACAGCCCAAGGCAATAAGAGTTAAAACATAAAGCCTTGAGTCAGACAACAGTCTTAGTGAGCGGTAAATTAACTAACAACATACCAAAAGAGCATAAAGGAAAAAGGAATAGGAATCCAACCCTCCCACTCCACCTCTTTCTACAGTGATAGCCCCCAGACACACACTAAGTAGAAGCAAACATAGCAAAGCAAACAATTAAAGTAAAGTAATTATCACTCGAGTCAAGGGCGATGTTTTCCAAGCACAAACCCCCAGGCCTAAACCAAGATCAGATACGCACCCAGAAAATACCGCTCTTGAGACCGAATGACGATTCAACCAAACATCCATGACTCTGGCTATCACTGTTATCATTGCTTCGATATCACCGTTAATTGAATGACTGGCACATTCTTTCAGCCGTCCGTCAAGGGCTAATGGAAACCCCGGTTCTAGACATAACTCTGCACGTCACCAAAACCCGTGCCTAGGACTATCGAATCTGCCCAGAGTACTTGACTACCAATCAGTAGTCTTTAGGGACTATCGACTCTGCCCAACGTACTCTTGCTTTGAGCATGCTAGAACCTTCAACAACGATGAAATCTCAGCCTTCTAGTCATCCTCCTCGACGACTATTTCCATACTAGCTCAAGCACCTCTCGAGCAAACCATTATCCTCAAACTCGAACCATATCACCGAGTTATCAACATGCTTGGAATGATCCCGTCTGGATTAGACCAAGACTATCTCATATCATGCCTCGCTTCATCACATCCTAGCAAAGCCTCATCTTAACATCATCATCATCAAATCTATCCATATGAGCTTCATCATCCGCTACATATGCCACGAGCAGCTTTCCCAATTCAAGAGCCTTTCTCTTAGCTTTTGAATCATCTTCGACCATCTTGTCTAAATCAAATCATCAATCAACTAATTCATAACAATCAATCAAGTCAATCATTAATCCAAGTAATCAAACATTCAAACATGATCTAATAAACAATTATAACAATAATGGCAATCTTGTAAATAAAGGGTCAAAATCTAACAAGTATGAAAATATGAGCAATATCTCTACAACTTGATGAATGAACTTGCATAGGTTAATCATGTTGTAAAATGGATGTCAAATCATCATGAACAATAGATCTATACTTAAGTTTACGAAAATGCATGGAAATCGCTATTTTAACACCAAATCAAACCAACGATCCGATATACTCCTTTGGATCCGTGTGAGAGATAATCGCCACTCACCAAATCACCTAAACACCTCAAAAGCAACACACTTCAGATCTGGACAGCGAAGGATCTAACTCGATCTATCACAAATTCGCTTCAAACGATGAAATCTCTCGTCGATGGATGTAGATCTTCAATCTAAGCTCTTGGATCTTCGATTTGGATGGAAGGAAGCACAAGATTAGAGTGGATAAAAGAAGTGAAGAAGTGTAGAACTCGAGCTCTCAAAATGGCAGCACTTCGTCGCTTCAAAATCCGGATCTCAAAAATGAAGAAGAACCCTCCTATATATAGGCTGATTTCACCTTAGGTCGTTCGCTCTTAAGTCGTCCACGACCTAAAAACCCCACGACCTAACAGATGCGCCTCTACGACCTACGACCTAACACATGTGCTTCTATGACCTAATAGATGCGCTTCCATGCGACCTACGACCTAACCCAGAAGCAGCTTAGCTCTTACGCGACCTAACACACATAGAAGCTCACGACCTAACTAACTTAGGTCGCTTACGATCTAACTGAACACAGAAGCTCACGACTTAACATCCACGCGACCTAACGACTCAACCCACCTATCTCCTTAACTCGCTAACCCTTAGGTCACTAACCACTAGGTTGTTGCCGCTAACTTCTTAGGTCGCTAACTACTAACTCGCTACTTCCTTAGGTCGCCAACTTCCTTAGGTCGCTCCACTTTCTTAGGTCGTCTACTCCGACCTAACCACTATACGACCTAGGACTTAGACTATGGATGACTTATCAACAATGCGTCCTAATGATAACTGTTTTACGATGTTTCGATCCGTAAAAATATGGGTCGTTACAGTATGCATTGCTCGGTCACACGATTTCACTTCTGAACTAGTATCGTTCACACGACTACTCTAGTGCAGACTTAGATCTGGTTCCTCGATTAGAAACCCCATTCTCCTTGCATAGCCATATACTATGGTAGAGAATTCCAAAATCAATCAAAAATCCATATCCAGTGTTTGCCGTCAAGAATCGAGTGAAAAATCCTAACTCGGATCGGTGAAAATCACCTCGAAATCGTATATTCGAATATGGATCAAACAGTTATGCGAATAAAATAGTATATATACAATTTACGTATTTATTTCAATCGGCTTCTCATTATTTAGATTTTTTTATTTACATTTATTTATTTTCATTTATTACTAGGTATATTTCTTTCAATACTAATATCACTTAAGAACCATTCCATAAAATTTTGCTTAAGTTTATTATAAACATTTTTTACAGCACTTCTCATGTTTACTATCACTTCACAACCTAAGTTCATGTTAGTTTTGAATCAAAGTCAATTGCACTTAACTTATTTCATTAATTCTCTCCATTGTTCAATTCTATCAAACAACATTCTAAACCATATTCAATTCACTAATTTATTTAATTAGTTCACTTCATTAATTCATTTCAACCACAATCAATTTCATTTAAAAAAATCATTTCATTTCATTTAACTTAGGTTAAATTTCATTTCAAAACTTCTTTTCTTAACATTCATATTCAACAACTTTCAAAACTTCATTTTAAGTTATTATTCCTCAATTTATAAGTTACAAAAACTAATTTCTTATATTTTCAACAAAATACTTAAATAAAATTTTCAAATTTTAAACACTCTGTTTTATTTCAACTCTATTTTGTAAAAAATACATGATATAATATATATCTCTTTTTGTATAACAATCATATTTAGGATTTAAATCAAAACTTGTTTTACCAAACAAATCTCCTATGGTAGCAATTCCTCTCTTGAAAACCCAAAAATGAACGTCGATGATGTTGTAGTCATCATCGAAATTATTTTCCAACGACCGAAGTGAGTTTAGTGCTTTCTTAAGTTTAAATACTTTCAGAAAGATATTTCTAGTCAAAACATTTTCAAAATAATATCATTATTATTTCTTCAAAACTTTGAAAAATAATTTACAAAATCAACGGGATTTTAAATCCTCAAATTCTCAACTTTTAATCCTTTTTATTTACAAATCATGTTTATACATTTTCCTTATTATAATTTCTTTATGGTTGTATAAAACCACTTCTTAATTGTTTATCTTTGTTTACATTATAAAAATAACAACTTTTATTAGAACACAAACAACAAACAACAAATGACAGTAACCAAATATTATCATTCACTAACAACAAAACACACCCTATATACTATAATAATTTCTGAAAATTTATTCCATTATATATAAAATATAATCAAGGTAAAATTATTTCATTTACCTAATTTTAAAACAATACCATGTCGAATTTCTCTGTTCAAGTGTTTGGAAATCCATATAAATAACGTTAATTACTCGTATTGACCAAAATCCATATGCCACTCAACAGATCAATCAACAAAATATAAAACATTTTTTATATCACTAATAAATACACACTCACACACACTCAAACTCATTTTAGGGTGCTATTGACCCTATCTCTAATGAGTACCCTACAAGCCAAGGTTCTCAATTAACCTTGGGCTTTGATACCAAACTGTAACGACCCACTTTTACGTACAGTTTAAGCGGACAATCAATCACACATGATCCACTCAAATCAAACGGAAAGGCGGATAGTTAGGGAAAAGAAGGAGGAAGAAGATAAGAAGAAAACTAAATAACATAGAATCTCACAGCAGAACGAATAATCTATAATATACAACAAATCTTTACACAAAGAAGAAAATGTACATATATCAATCAGAGTGCGCTAACCTATTTAAGTCCGGACAATTATAGCAGCCTATCCTTACGATTGCTGATAAATACAAACAATAGACAACACATCAAAACATAAAGAAATACATAGATATGTCATGGGCCTCCAACTTGTCTCTAGAGCTCCAATGCATCTAAACATGTTCGGTCTGACCCGAGCATTATAATAGAATAACATTCGAGTTAGTCTAGTAAACCAGCATGAGAAAATATACCTCAATTGAATTTAAATGTTTTCAAATTTTTTTAATATAAAGGTATATTGTAAGACCAAGCCGCACATTAACACGGACGGTTTTTACCTTACGATAACCAAAACAGTTTCTATAGAAAATCCATTTATATTATAATAATGTCTAGAGTACAAATACTTATTAATCATAGCCGAAATTGTTATATTAATTAAATTCCAACATACTGGGTTCTATAATCAAAACCATAAAGGCATGTATTAGCGAATGGCTTCCATATTATGACAATGTAAGGAACTACCTTCCGATGGTACATCTCTAGATAAAATGTACCGGGGTCTGACAAGAACATCTTGTACCCCTGCCACATAGGTCTGGCCTACCACTTGACTAGTAGTACTGAATATGATCACCCCTTTTGTTATAGGCCCCGAAGCATACATGAGTAGATAGTAATTGATCTAGATTTAGGATGACCATTCCCTGATAGGAGCGACCCACTTGGCCCTACTGCATGCCCCATTTTTGTCATTTCCTGGTTGATGTGGCTTGAGGCTATGTTTTACCTTTTCAAATAGCAAACCAACTTGGAATGCTACATTGCCTTCAAGTCGACAACACAATGTCGCATTCATCCATACAAGTGGCTCAAGAGATGAACGAACCGAAGGCACTACTTCTACTACATTCATTTTGGAATCATCCTCTGGATTAGTTGCAAACAGCCCTTGCGCTTCAAAGAGCTCCATCTTCAATTCCATCATCTTCAAGATGCATTCACTTCGAAATGCTATAGTTGGATCAAAGTGGATTTCGGATAACATATTTGATCTCGGTCTCTTCGATACAACATTCGATAGTTTTCGGTAAATTCAACTCCAGTTTTTTAGGAAATAAACAGCCAAAGATATGAGCGGAGATCACCTCCTAACCGTTAGTGGATGGATTTCCTTATCACTTTACTAGGAGAACGAGACAAGATTTATACGCACAGTACGGAATCATCGAAGATGACAATGCCATATAACTCACGGGTTTCTCCTAGATATTTCCAAAGTTACGTTTTGGGTCCATATTTGATGGTCGGTTATTTAACTATCCACAAACACACATCAAATCAGGGATTTATTTCCCAAGGGAAAATCAACATTGGATAAGCACATAAGCAAACACCGGCCTCCTTAATTAATCTTTTCATTAATTAAATACGGCTTGTAAATACTTGTATCAAAATACTTTTATAAAAATTCATTCACAATCCCCTTATAATTCAATACTTGGAAAATATTTATATACTTATCTTAACAGTATAAGTATATTCACAAAACTGAGAAAGATTTTCCCTTTTATACAATTCTAAAATCATTTAAAAACTCCCTAAAAATCTCTAAAACCCATTTATAAATCTCTAAAAACCATTTATAAACATCTCTAAATCATTTATAAACTCTTTATAAATCCATAAAACTAATTATAAAACTCCTTTTATAAATCTATAAACCCATTTCTAAAATTCTTTTATAAATATCTAAAACCATTTATAAAACTCTTTTCACCCTTAACTAATCTTCCTTCAAGTTTCCAAACCATGTTATAAAACTCCTCTTATAAAACTCTATTTATAAATCTCAAACATTTATAGATAAATAGTAATCATTTACTTCAAACACTATTATATAATAAAAATTATTAGTAATAAACATTATAAATAAATAATGATTACTAACTTCGAAACATCTTGAAAATAATATCTAATAATTTCAAAACATTATTAAATAAACAATAATAATTAATCTTTACCATTATTATAAATAGTAATAATTTATTTCCAAAACATATTAACAAATCATTATTATTAATTTTCAAGCCATATTAATTATTTAGATAATTAACTTTTCAAAATATTAAAAATGTTAAATAATTATAAAAAAATATTAGTTATAAACAAATAACCTTAAAACAATCTCAAATAAAAATAAATAACTTTTAAAACAATATTAAATATAAATAAATAATTTTTAAAACAATATTAATATAAATAAATAACTTAAAAAAACATTTCTAAATGACTTTGAAAAGACAGATAATAAGGTTAGAGTATAATAAAGAATAAATCCTTTTAAAATAAAATATTCGCGAAACCCAATTTCAAATTTAAAATCATTTCCTATCTCAAAAACCAATTCCAACTCAAATGGCAATTTAAGGTATTTTAAAAAAATTACTAATTTGAGGCCAATAGCTACCCAACATTTAATCAATATCGATATTGATTTTCTATCACCATAGCGTTTAATTTTGAACATAAACAATGTCATAACCAATAGTTTCCACAAATCAGGTTTCATATATAATGATTCATATAACAGGAATTTTATTGGAAATAAATCAACAATAGCGAGGAATCCCATTGGATCCCTTTGACCTGTCCCCCTACATCACAACTCATATATATATATATATATATATCAACATATATATAAATAAAATCCAACAATGGGGAAGAATCATGTTGGATCCCTTTAACTTGTCCCCCTGCCTCACAAACAGTATATAATTATATAATATGGGTCATCCGCTACTAAGCTGGTATATATAAAAGATCATTCACTCCAAGGTCGAGAATAAATCCAAACTAACTAATAAAAGGGTAAACAATCCAAACATCTAATCAACAATTTTTATCAACTATATAACATTATGGGTTAGCCAAAAAGGTGAGTTAAACTCACAACTATTCTAGTTGTCACTTGCGTGCTCTGGATCTGTCTGAATCAAATGACGTTCGATTTAGCATGAAATTCAACTAGCTCCAAATCCATCCAATCCAACTCTATATCGTAGATTTGGTTGAAACGATCACAATGCAGCTTGTCGTGTTCAATTTTGACCTCGTATGAATTAGATATAAAAATTTTAAGTTAGCTGTTTTAAATTAAAATGAAAAATACACTAATTACATTCATTATTATCTAATTACCCACGTTTAACTAAATCCCTCTTCTTCCACTTCAAAACACGAACCTAGTCGCGTTATAAAAAAAATATGGTGCGTCTACGCTCCGTCGCCCACCACCGCATGCCGCCACGAGTTCGCCTCAAAACCGCCTGCCCTTGACGAGCCTCCAGCCATCGTCTCCACCTTGCGAAACGCCGCCATCGTCCAAACGAATCCAAAATGCAATTTCCATTCAACCCCTAAATTCAGCCGCCACACTTGACCAAATGCCACCAAACTTCGCCAACATCTCTCACACACCATACTCGACATTTCCTCTTCAGGCCTCATCGACCAACTCTCGACGATGACGCCGGAATCGACCAAAACTCAAACCACGCTCATCTCGAAACTACGGCCACCACACGATGATTGACGACGATCCAACCATTGAATACCTTCATCTTGGCCTCATGCATGTTTCGTTAGTTGAATATTTTGCCTAGTCTTGCTCGTAATGGTGCCGATGATCGAGAGTCAATGGATTTGGTGAAGATTTTAATTCAAAAATTCGAACAATATCTGGTTGAAGTTGCGATTTCATAGAGAGGGAAGGGGAATAAGGTTGAACATGTGGAACATTGGTCTGGTATGGGCTTGTGGCTTGGGTAGGGTATGGTGAACATGTTAAGGTACATATTAATTTATTCAATAATACTTAGCCCTAATCGTCCAGAAATCTCAAACTCCGATCAAGGCGTGCCGCTTGGCATTCTATATGTAATACCTCTATTCTGAACATGATAGAACTAGTCTCGAGACCTAATTCGATCATATACAAAAGATAGCTTTCAAACCCAGTTATATTATATTAATTTCTTTAATTAGTTTCTAAGCGTTCTGAGCTCACACGACCAAACGATATGTCTGATCACCACGAAATTCATTGATATACAATAATTTACTATTACTGATCTACTGGCACTAGTTTCATCTAAATCCAAGACAGTGTCCTGGAAGGCTATTTCCACACGTTAATTAAAACAATTATTATTTAAAAAATAGTTTAACCACTTTTAATTCCAATTCAAAAGTTTGCTATTTTCATTCTTATTCAAATAGAAATTAAATCATCTTTCGAAATCGTTTTTTATTCATATTAGAATTCAAGATTTAATTATTTAAACAATTGTCAAATATTCAGATAACCATTATATTTGAAATTCAAGTTATTTAACTTATAAAATTAACTTTTCTATGTTTAGAATCAATTAAATATTCTAAATTCGAACGACTAAAATTCTTCGTTACATTCTTCCCCCCTTAAAAGAATTTCGTCCTTGAAATTTCCAAGGTAAGAAAAATGCCACAAAACCCTTTAACCTTTTTTGAAATAGATTGCCAAATTCTTTTAAGCCTTTAACTTTCCAAAATCATTTTGTTAAAACTTTGTTATCACCTTTTATAAATCTTTATATTCATCCATAACTACAAACTAATAACATTCCAATTTATAACATAAACATCAAATTTTTGTTATCAAAAATTTTGCAAAAATTTTCCTACACCTTAAATTTATGGAAAATTTCACCAACGTCTCTTTGCATGGTTCAATCGAAAAAATTTATAATACGTATATAATCACAAATGTACATCTCATCTTCAAGGATGAGGTATCTCGTAGGGAAAAACATTAAAATACGATATGTAATCCGAGATGGATACCTTTTATTAGTATTAGCAAGCATATACAATTAAGATAATGCTAAAGCGAGCTCCAAATGCGAAGCATATGCCATCCGCACCTACTAATCACTCAATAACCAATGAGAGTGAGTATATAGAAGGCAATATAAATATATAGGATAGACTATACAATAACTATATGCAAATATAGCAAATGTAACTAGAGAAACCATCAATCAATAATATACATCCTATTAATTCATAACCATATCAATTTCATTTTCCAATGTCAACATTTAATTTATTAAAGTTCATATGATGTCTGTATACCATCCATACGCAAAATCATACATGATCGCTCGCTCGATCACAAAATTTCACTTTCGAACTAGTATCGTTCACACGAATCTCTAGTGCTGACTCAGTTTTGGTTCCTTGATTAGAAACCACCATTCTCCTTACATAGCCATATACTATGATAGAGAATTCTAGAATCAATCAAAAATCCATATCTAGTGTTTTGACGTCAAGAATCGAGTGAAAAATCCTAACTCGGATCGGTGAAAATAACCTCGAAATCGTATATACGAATCTAGATCAAATAGTTATGCGAATAAAATAGTATACATACAACTTACGTATCTATTTCAATCGGCTTCTCATTATTCATGTTCTTTTATTTACATTTATTTATTTTCATTTATTACTTGGTATATTTCTTTCAATACTAATATCACTTAAGAACCATTCCATAAAATTTTACTTAAGTTTATAATAAACATTTTATACAACACTTCTCATGTTTACTATCACTTCACAACTAAGTTCATATTCGTTTTGAATCAAAGTCAATTGCATTTAACTTATTTCATTAATTCTCTTCATTATTCAATTCTATCAAACAACATTCTAAACCATATTCAATTCACTAATTTATTTAATTAATTCATTTCATTAATTCATTTCAAACAACAATTAATTTCATTTAAAAAATCATTTCATTTCATTTAACTTAGGTTAAATTTCATTTCGAATTTGCTTTTCTTAACATTCATATTAAACGATTTTAAAACTTTGTTTTAACTTATTATTCCTCAATTTATAAGTTACAAAAACTGATTTCTTATATTTTCAATAAAATACTTAGATAAAATTTTCAGAATTTAAACACTCTGTTTTATTTCAACTCTATTTTGAAAAAAATACATAATATAATATATATATATATCTCTTTTTGTATAACAATCATATTTGGGATTTAAATCAAAACTTGTTTTTCAAACAAATCTCATATGGTAGCGATTTCTCTGTTGGAGACCTAAAAATGAACGTCGATGATGCTGCAATCATCATGAAATTATTTTCCAACAAGCGAAGTGAGTTCAGTGCTTTCTTAAAACTTTTAAATCCTTTAAGAAAAATATTTCTAGTCAAAACATTTTCAAAATAATATCATTATTATTTCTCCAAAACTTTGGAAAACAATTTCCAAAATCAACGGGATTTTAAATCCACAAATTCTTAACTTTTAATCCTTTTTATTTACAAATCATATTTATACATTTCCCTTATATATAATTTCACTATGGTTGTATAAAACCACTTCTTAATTTTGTATCTTTGTTTACATTATAATAATAACAACTTTTATTAGAACACAAACAACAAACAACAAATGATCATAATCAAATATTATCATTCACTAACATCCAAACAAACCCTACATACTATAATAATTCCTGGAAAATTATTCCTTTATATATAAAATATAATTAAGGTAAAATTACTTCATTACCTAATTTCAAACCAATACCATGTCGAATTTCTCTGTTCAAGTGTTTAGAGATCCCTATCAATAACGTTAATTACTCGTATTGAGCAGAATCCATAAGGCACTCAACAGATCAATCAACACAATATAAAACTTTTTTATATCACTAACAAATATGTGCTTATATATACATACACTCAAACTCATTCTAGAGTGCTACTGACCCTATCTCTAATGAGTACCCACCAAAGCAAAAGTTCTCACTTAGCCTTGGGCTCTGATACCAAAATGTAACGGCCCACTTTTCCGTATATTTTAAGCGGACAATCAACCATGCATGACTAACTCAAATCGAACAGAAAGGCGGATGGTTAGGGAAAGGAGAAGGAAGAAGATAAGAAGAAACTAAACAACACAGAATCTCACAATGGAACGAATAATCTATAATATACAACAAATCTTTACACAAAGAAAAAATGTAATATTCATACTCCAATCAGAGTACAATAACCTATTTCAGCCTGGACAGTTATAACAGCATGTCCTTATAATTGCTGATAAATACAAACAACATACAACACAGTGAAACATAAAGAAATATGTATATACGTCATAGGCCTCCTACTCGTCTCCTGAGCTCCAATGCATCCAAAGCAATTTGTAAACATGTTCGGTCTGCCACCAGCATTATAATAGAATAACACCTGAGTCATTCCGGTAAACCATCGTTAGAAAACACACCTCAATTGAATTTTAATGTTTCAAAAATCTTTTGAATATAAGGTATCTCGTAAGACCACGCCGCATATAAACATGGATGAGTTTTTACCTTAGGATAACCAAAACGTTTTCTAGAAAATCCACATATATAATAATATGTCTAGAGTACAAATACTTATTAATCATAGCTGAAATTGTTACATTAATTAAATTCTAGCATACTAGGTTCGACAATCAAAACCGTAAAGGAACGTATTGGAGAATGGATTTCATACTATGACAAGGTAAGGAACTACCTTTCGATGGTACATCTCTAGATAAAATGTACCAGGATCTGACAAAAACATCGTGTACCCCTGCCACACAAGACTGGCCTACCACTTGTCTAGTAGTACCAATAAGATCGCCCCTTTTGTTAATGGGCCACGAAGCATATACGAGTAGATAGTAATCGATCTAGATTTAGGATGACCATACCCTAATGGGAGCGATCCACTTGGCCTTGCCGCATGCCCGATTTTTGTCATTTCCCGGTTGATGAGGCTTGAGGCTACGTTTTACCTTTTCAAACAGCAAACCAACTTGGAATGCTACATTACCTTCTAGTCGACGACACAATGCCAGCATTCATCCATACAAATCGTTTAAGAGATGAACGAACCGAGGGCACTACTTCTACTATATCCATTTTGGAATCAACCTCTGGATCAGTATCAACCAGCCCTTGCACTTCAAAGAGCTCCGTCTTCAATTCCATCATCTTTAAGATGTCTTCACTTAGAAACACTAGAGTTGGATCGAAGTGGTTTACGGATAACATATCTGATCCCGGTCTCTTCGAAACAACATTCAATAGTTTTTGGTAAACTCAACCCCGGTTCTTTAGGAAATAAACAGTCAAAGATAAGAGCAAAGATCACCTCCTAACCATTAGTGGACGGATTTCCTTATCATTTGTCCTAGGAGAATGAAATGAGATTTATACGCATAGTACGGCATCATCGGCGATGACTATGCCTTATAACTCACGGGTTTCTCCAAGATATTTCCAAATTACGTCTTGGATCCATATTTGATAGTCTGTTATTTAACTATCCACAAACATACATCCAAATCAAGGACTTATTTCCAAAGGAAAAATCAACATTAGTTAAGCACATTAGCAACCACTAGCCTCCTTAATTAATCTTTTCATTAATTAAATTCATCTTGTAAATACTTGTATCAAAATACTTTTACAAAGATTCATTCACAAACCTCTTATAATTAAATACTTGGAAAATATCTATATATTTATCTTAACGGTATTAGTATATTCACAAAACTGAGAAAGATTTTCTCTTTTTATACAATTCTAAAATCATTTTATAAACTCCTTTATAAATCTCTAAAACCCATTTATAAACTGTTTTATAAATCTCTAAAGACCATTTAAACATCTCTAAATCATTTATAAACTCTTTACAAATCCATAAAACTAATTATAAAACTCCTTTTATAAATCTATAAGCCCATTTCTAAAATGCTTTTATAAATATCTAAAACCATTTATAAAATTCTTTTCACCCTTAACTAATCTTCCTTTAAGTTTCCAAACCATGTTATAGAACTCCTATAAAACTCTATTTTTAAATCTCGAACATTATAGATAAATAATAATCATTTACTTCAAACACTATTATATAATAATAATTATTAATAATAAACATTATAATTAAATAATAATTATTAACTTCAAAACATCTTAAAATAATATTTAATAATTTCAAAACATTATTAAGTAAATAATAATAATTAATCTTTATCATTATCATCATAAATAGTAATAATTTATTTCCAAAACATTATTCATAAATCATTATTATTAATTTTCAAACCATATTAATTATTTAGATAATTAACTTTTCAAAATATTAAAAATATTAAATAAATTTAAAACAATATTAATTATAAATAAATAACCTTAAAACAATCTCAAATATAAATAAATAAATTTTAAAACAATGTTAAATATAAATAAATAACTTTTTAAAAACAATATTAATATAAATAAAAAACTTTAAAAACATTCTAATTGCTTCAGAAAAGACAGATAATAAGGTTGGAGTAAAATAGAGATTAAAACCTTTTAAAACAAAATATTCCCGATACTTAATTTCAAATTTCAAATCATTTCCTGCCTCAAAAGCCAATTCCAACTCAAATGGCAATTTATAGTATTTTTAAAAAATTTAAAATACTAATTTGAGGCCAATAACTACCCAATGTTCAACCAATATCGATATTGATTTTCTATCACTACAAGGTTTAAATTTTGAACATAAACAATGTCATAACCAATAGTGTTCACAAATCAAGTTTCATATCCAATAATTCATATAACAGGAATTTCATTGGAAATAAATCAACAATGGCGAGGAATCCCGTTGGATCCCTCCAACCTGTCCCCTTGCATCACAACTCATATATGTCAACACGTATATAAATAAAATCTAAAATGGTGAGAAATCCTGTCGGATCCCTCCAACCTGTCCCCTTGCATCACAAATAGTATAATTATGGGTCGTCCACTACTAGGCGGGTATATATAAAAGGTCATCCGCTCCAGGGGCGGGAATAAATCCAAACAAATTGATAAAACAATAAATCATCCAAACATCTAATCAATAATTTTTTATTAACTATTTAACATTATTTGTTAGCCAAAAAGGTGAGTTTAAATCATAATTATTCCAGTTGTCGCTTGCACGCTCTATTTCCGTCTAAATCGAATGACGTTCGATTTAGCATGAAATTCAACTAGCTCCAAATCCATCCAATCCAACTCTATATCATAGATTTCGCTGAAATGATCGCAACGCAGCTTGTCGCATTCAATTTCGACCTCGTATGAATTAGATATAAAAAATTTAAGTTAACGTTTTAAATTTAAATTAAAATTCACTAATTATATTTATTATAATCTAATTACCCACGTTTAATTAAACCCCTCTTCTTCCACTTCAAAACGAGAACCTAGTCACATTTTAAAAAAATCGCCATGTCTACGCTTCGCCGCCCACCACCGCACGCCGCTGCGAGTTCGCTTAAAAACCGCATGCCCCTGACGAGCCTCCAGCCACCGCCAGCACATTCCGAAACGCTGCCATCGCCCAAACGAACCTAAAAGGAAATTTTTGTTCAAACCCAAATTATACCGCCACGCTTGACCAAACAACACCAAACTTCACTAATGCCTGACCACACTATACTCGACGTTTCCTCTTCAGGCCTCATCGACCAACTCTCGACGACGACGCTGAGATCTACCAAAACTCGAACCACGCTAATCTTGAAACTTCGACCACCACGTAATGATTGACGATGATCCAACCATTGAATGTCTTCATCTTGGCCTTGCGCACGTTTCGTTAGTTGAGAATTCGCCTGGTTTTGCTCGTAGTGGCGCCGATGATAGAGAGCCATTGGATTTGGTGAAGATTTTAATTCAAAAAATCTCTGATTGAAGTTGCAATTTTATAGAGAGGGAAGGGGAGTAAGGTTGAATGTCGGGAGCATGGGTCCAGTATGGGCTTGTGGCATGGGTAGAATATGGTGAAAATGCTAGGGTACATATTAATTTATTCAATAATACTTAGCCCTAATCGTCCAGATATCTCAAACTCCGATCAAGGCATGCCGCCTGGCATTCTATATGTAATACCCCTATTCCAAACACAATGGAACTAGTCTCAAAACCTAATTCGATCATATATAGAAGATAGCTTTCAAACCCAGTTATATTATATTAATTTCTATAATTAGTTTCTAAGCGTTTCGAGCTCGCACGAACAAACGATATGTCCGATCGCCACGAAATTCGTTGACATACAATAATTTTCTATTATGGATCTACCGACATTTGTTTCGTCAAAATTCGAGACAGTGTCCCGGAAGGCTATTTTCACACGTTAATTGAAACGATTATGATTAAAAATAGTTTAATCACTTTTAATTCCAATTCAATAGTTTGCTATTTTCATTCTTATCCAAATAGAAATTAAATCAGCTTTCAAAATCATTTTTTATTCATATTAAAATTCAAGATTTAATTATTTAAACAAATTTCAAATATTTCAATAACCGTTATATTTGAAATTCAAGTTATTTAACTTATAAAATTAACTTTTTCAATATTTAAAATCAATTAAATATTCCAAATTCAAATGACTAAAATTTTAGGTCATTGCATTCTCCCCCCTTAAAAGAATTTCGTCCTCGAAATTTCCAAGGTAAGAAAAATGCCACAAAACCCTTTAACTTTTCAAAATCAATTAGTTGAAATAGATTGTCAAATTCTTTTAAGCCTTTAACTTTCCAAAATCAATTTGTTGAAAAGTTGTTATCACCTTTTCTAAATCTTTATAATCATTCATAACTACTAACTAATACGATTTCAATTTATAACATAAACACCAAATTTATTTATCAAAAATTCAAAAAATTCAAAAAAAATTCAACACCTTAAATTTACAAAAAAATTCACCAGCGTCTCCTTTGCGCGTTTCGATCGAAATTTTTTACAATACATATATAATCACAAATATACATCTCACCTTCAAGGATGAGGCATCCCATAGGGAAAACATAAAAATACGATATGTAATCCGAGATGTATACCTTTCATTAGCATTAGCAAGCATATACAATCAATATAATGCGAAAGCGAGCTCTAAATGCGAAACATGCGCCATCCGCACCTACTAATCACTCAACAACCGATGTGCACAGGTATATAGAAAGCAATACAAATATATAACATAGACTATACAATAACTATATGCAAATGTAGCAAATGTAACCAGAGAAATAATCAATCAATAATATCCATCCCATTAATTCATAACCATATCAATTTACATTTCCCAATGTCAACATTCAATTTATTAAAGCCCATACGATGTACATATATTATCCGTACGCAATACTATACCTAATCGCTCGCTTGATCACACAATTTCACTTTCGAACTAGTATTGTTCACATGACTGCTCTAGTGCGGACTTGAATCTGATTCCTTGATTAGAAACCATCATTCTCCTTTCATAGTCATATACCATGATAGAGAATTCCAAAATTAATCAAAAATCCATATCAAGTCTTCTCCGTCAAGAATCGAGTGAAAAATCCTAATTCGGATCGGTGAAAATCACCTCGAAATTCGAATCTAGATCAAACAGTTATGCGAATAAAATAGTATATGTACAATTTACGTATTTATTTCTATCGGCTTCTCATTATTTAAATTCTTTTGTTTACATTTATTATTTTCATTTATTACTTAATATATTTCTTTCAATACTAATATCACTTAAGAACCATTTCATAAAATTTTGCTTAAGTAACATTTTATACAACACTTCTCTTGTTTACTATCACTTCACAACCTAAGTTCATGATCGTTTTGAATCAAAGTCAATTGCATTTAAATTATTTCATTAATTCTCTTCATTATTTAATTCTATCAAACAACATTCTAAACTAATATTCAATTCACTAATTTATTTAATTAGTTCATTTCATTAATCCATTTCAACCACAATCAATTTCATTTTAAAAATTATTTCATTTAATTTAACTTAGGTTAAATTTCATTTCAAAATTTCTTTTCTTAACATTCATATTCAAAAAAAATTAAAACTTCATTTTAACTTATTATTCCTTAATTTATAAGTTATAAAAACTGATTTCTTATATTTTCAACAAAATACTTAGATAAAATTTTCAAAATTTAAACACTCTGTTTTATTTCAACCCTATTTTGAAAAAAATACATGATATAATATATATCTCTTTTTGTATAACTATCATATTTGGGATTTAAATCAAACTTGTTTTACCAAACAAATCTCCTATGGTAGCAATTCCTCTCTTGGAAACCTGAAAATGAACGTCGATGATGTTGCAGTCATCATCGAAATTTAAAGTCAAAGTCTTTGGCTAGATCGGTTCATTGTTATTATTGAACAAAGGAGTTTGTGTTTGGACAATAGAGTTGAATATGGAAGATATTTGAATTTGGACCGTTACAAAATTCTGTTAAGTGCAAAGTGATTTAGTTTTGACGAAGAGAATTGGTGTAAATACAAACGGGTAACGTTTAATAGAGTAAAATTGGATTTTATCAAAACTAAGAGAGCGATAAATTCGGCCATAATGTCACACCACTTGTTAAATGAAACACGTTGATATTCGAATTGTTTGATATTAATCGCTGATCGAATTTACACCTAAGAGTCACACAACCGAAACGTTGAATAATCCTATTTGCCACCCAATTTAATTAATTTGTAATTGTTATAAATTGATTAAATTAATTGATATTATGAAATATTAATCACAAAATTTTATGTTGTTTGAATTAAACAATATTAAATATCGTGCATATAATAGTTATATAAACACTAATCGATATACGATATCGATACATGTTTAAATTGGATTTAAATGCAATAAATATTGTTTAGACTTAAAATAGTTTTAAGGCCCAATTGGGTCTCAATTTAGGTGGCTATAGGGCAACAAATTGGAGCTGACCATATGATAGTTTAGAGGAAGGACTTTTGAATTCAAAAGGAGATAACTAGTAAGAGAAAAACAAGAATCATGATCCTTATTTCACTCTCTCTCTCTCATCCATCCTTTCTTTATTCCCACTAGGATTCACTTCTCTCTAGATTTTGGCTTTATTCTTTTAACTGCTCATATCAGGCCACCATCACCACGTGACAACCCAAAAAATCCAAGCACTAATTCACACCAATTTGCTTTGATTCGATTGTCGGTGGTAAGACAATTTGGAAGCTAGCAACTTCGGAACTGGGATTGGATTCAAGGATTCTATTTCTTCATTTTAACGTGCGAACATTGGGATTTGGTGAAAGGTACTTTATTGGTCTATTATTATATAATAATGTTTATATATTCATTGTTCCATATGTTGCTAGTTAGAAATATTACGAATCGGTATATTGATAGATTATCACACGCCAAATGGTTGTGTGTGTGTGTGTGTGTATCATGTATACTTGTATGATGCTAACGGCCAAAATTAAAAAAAAAGTTATTAAAATTATATTATTAAATGATTTTATGAATTAAATCTAAACACAAAAGGATTAAATCATGTAATAAATATATTTTAAATTTTATAAAATATTTGTTTATACCTAAAAGACTTTCAACAATAATAAAAAAATTAATTTTTGTGGATATTTATTATATATATAAATACTATTATTTAATTCAAAATTGATTGTATAAATAAAATGTATGTATATATATTTATTAATAATATAAAATTCTAAAAATTTATATAATATAAAATACAAATTATGGTTTGGAAAATGATTTTTTATAAAAAAATTCTATTAATTCTATACTATTTTAATTAATTATAAGTAGGCAATATAATATATATTTAATTGTACATTTTTATTATATATATAATTATAACTAGTAAAATGTATATCGTGGAATGAACCGTATCTAATAAGGTTTGATTTCTTCGCTCTGAAACACCATTTTGTTGTGGAGTATATGGTGGAGTAACCTAAAAGATAATTCCATTGTCTTTTAAGTGCATTTGGAGCTCTTGTCCAACGTACTCATCTGCTCGATCGGATCTAAGTATTTCAATCTTATAGTTTGTCTGATTTTCAACCTCGTTTTTATGTTCAATAAATTTCTTTAACATTAGATTTGTTCTTCATAAGGTACATATATCCTAGTCTTCAGAAATCATTCATAAAGGTAACAAAATAAGAACAGCTATCTTTAGTAACTATAGGCATTAGGCCACATACATCACTATGTACACTACCTAAGAGTTCGTTAACTCTTTCATTGCTTCCACTAAAGGGGTACTTGATCATTTTACCTTTGAGACATGACCACACATATCAAACGATTCAGAATCAAATGACGATATGAAACCATCAGTTTCAATTTGTGTGTCTTTTCTCAGTTATATGACCTAGCCTACAATGCCAAAAATAATTTTTATTTATATCACCATTCAAAGAATTATTCACAACACGAACATAATTAGTATTGATACATAAATGCCATATCTAGAATACCATCATAGACTTTATTACCATCTAACATAATGTCCATAACATTATCAGCATAGTGAAAAATATAACCAGTCTCAAACAAGCTGTATAGAAATAATCCCATAAATAAATTCTTTTACATAATAGCAATTATTTAATATTAAAACTAATCCATTAGCAAACTAAAATTAAAATATCCAACTTCCATTGCATCTATCCATCAGCAACCTGAAGCCTCATCTCTCCTTTTGCCACATGATGCTTGTTCCTAGCCCTGTAACAAATTGCAGATGTGAGATCTGGAACCAGTATCTAAAACCTAAGATAATTTATTAATTGCAAAATAATTTTGAATCATAAATATACATGTAGGAGTAGTAGAACCATTCTGTTTCTTCTATCTGACAATCTTTAAGTACTCCAGATAATTTTGTTTCTAGTGACCCTTCTTGTGATAGTGATGACATTCATCCTTGTCAGCTAGAGCAACCTTCTTGTTCTTCTTATTAACCCTTCTCCGCTTCTTTGAACCCTTCGAAGATGGTGCATTCCCATAATTGCGAGCACTACATTCTAATTCTTAGATGAAGACTTGGCTGACCTCGACATATTGAGCAGCTCCACGAGGCTTACGTTCAACTGATTCATATTATAGTTTAATATGAATGGCTCAAACCGAGGAGTAAGAGATCCTAAAATCAGATTTACTTGCAGCCCGTTGCCTATCGCAACATCCAATTGAGCAAGTCTATCTATCAATATAGCCTTTCATTAATAGAATATAATCGTCTATCTTTTAACCCTTCATCATTTTTGTATTGAACAGTTACTTTGTAAGTTTGTACCTTGCGGAACGAGACTATTCCCTAAATAAAGCTTTGAGGCTATCAAAAATTTGATGGACAGTCAAGTTTTTGTGTTGTCGCTGCAACGGTTCGTTTAACATAGGCAACACGTAAAGTGGGCGATTTCGAGGTCCATGACCGATTTGTTATAGGCTAATCTAAGTTTGGGGTCCGCATCATCAGTGGGTCTAACCCTAGGTGGTTCAGTTATCGATGACCAAACATGTTCGTATATTAATGCTATTTTTATTGCCTTTAGTCAGTCTATATAGTTAGGTCTGATAAGTTTGTCATTTTCTAAAAACTACTTGGATGTAGACATTTTTTTTGCAAATTTTAACTTAGTAAATTAGGACATTTGTAACGACCCGCTATTTCGGACCATTCAAATCGACAATAATCCACACATGTCTGACTTGAATAGTTCAAAATATCAGATTGTTAATTTAAATTTGGCAAAACTCAGCATATAAAGTAAATAAATCAATCACAGAATCACAGACACAGAGTTATATAATAATACGCAGCGGAAAAGATAAAATAGTAGTTCATGAAGCTACTATATAAACATTAGAGTTAAAAAATAAAATACAATAGAATATCTCAAATACAGTGAAGTCTCCAGTACAACAGATGACTTCTCTGAACGAATCAACTAGAAGAGCTGAAAGCTGAAGCGATAGTTGGATCTCCAAAGGAAGCTCCAAACTCCAAATGTGAGTCTCAAATGCTGTATCACTCGGTCTGACCCGAGCGTAAAGCAAAACACAAAACACTCGAGTCAGGATTAATATTCTTATATCAATAAATCCAACTCAAGTGAAATATCAACTGAAATACAAGTAACTTAAAGGACGTTTGGGATAACCATCCTCTAAGGATCTGCAGAACTATCTACAAGGTAGAAATATACACTATAACACAGTGGTCATTTCAAGCTAATTTATACTTCAAACCCAAATATCATTTCATTTCAAATATATCTATTTTCCAAAATAGTATATATATGTTAAATAATTTATAAAGTAAAGTATTTATAATTTCCTCAAGTCTCGCAAATCGATTCAAATCAACTTCAAATTCCAAATTCAAATTTATTCAAAGCTCAGTTCATCAATTTAATTCAGTTCTAAAGATACCATTTAGATTTTTTTTTATTTCAAAGCTTTAATATTCAAAATTTTCAAAGTTAGATTTAACAGTTTCATATAGCTCTTGATTTAACTTCATTATTATTTAATCAGGGAATATTCACTTAATAGATTAAATATCATTTACTAGCCTTAAATTACATTTTTACTAAATATTTCCTTAAATTTTATTTAAGAAATATTCATTAAATTACTTATAAATCAAACCCAAGATAAATCATATCTTACATCTCAATTTCAATAAGTTTCTAATCGGTTTAATTAAATAAAATTCTTTATTAAATACAATTTCAACTAAATTCAAATTATCTTCCTAACCTTAACTTATTCAAATTTTTACCAAAATCTATTTTGAAATATAGATATAAGTACTTAACCATATTATATGTATTAAATCAATCTTAATTAAATTTAATATTATAATTAAATCTATATATATATATCATTACCATTTATATATAAAAATTTAAGAATCAACGTTTATTTAACCTATATATTTCTTTCCAAATCCATAGAATTTATTTTCAAAAAATTTATATATATATGGACCAACGGTGTCTGTATATATATCTATCATATGGTTAAGTGATACGGATATTTATCATTTCAATCCGTAATTTAAATATATACGGGTAGATATCATTTCAACCCGTAATCCCAATTTCAATTCAAATGAAAATCGCTTGGGTTTATCATTTCAACCCATAATGATTTTCTCCTATTCTAAAGTCCGTTCGGGTATGTATCATTTCAACCCATAGAGAATTCTATACTAACAGGGAACTTGCAGAGTGATAACAGATAATATAAAATACAACAACAGGCATATATCATCAATAACAATATAATATAAATAATAGGATATGGTGTCATATCCCACAGGTGAACAGTTACAGATAATATCATATATAACAATTTAAACAACTAACAGCAGCATATTTCAATTGTCGTTTCAATTGAAATCAAATTTAATAAATATAAGAACGTTAATCATGAGTGATTTCTCACCTTTCGAGGTTAGAGTGGTTTGACAACAGCACAAGCTACGAATTCCAAAGCAAAGCAAAATTGACATGATTCGATGATCAAGCTGATAGATAGAAGTCGATGAAACAAATTAGAACTTGGATCGAGGGAGATAATTGGTATATATCGAAATCTATGGTTTAAACTAAAACTTAAATACTAAAGTCAAACACATAAGAAAATAATTTATGTGCCATATATAAACAATATATATAAAAAAAATTAATATTGAAGACATCTATCTTAAATCAAAAATAGTATATATATATATACAAAATACGTGTAAGCTATTTATATTTATATATGCAAACAACTACACTTATGTTACTAAAAATGTATGCAGACTCAATACAAACACAAATATATGTAGGCCCGTTGTAAATATATGCAGATCCAAACAATATCAGTACAAGTCATATAATAC
Organism: Allium fistulosum; assembly: GCA_030737815.1. Taxonomy (NCBI): domain Eukaryota; kingdom Viridiplantae; phylum Streptophyta; class Magnoliopsida; order Asparagales; family Amaryllidaceae; genus Allium; species Allium fistulosum. Next base: position 1,280,406,968 of record CM060903.1, on the reverse strand, counting down.
ATATAGCAAACAACTTTAATATAAACAATTTATTTAAATAATAATGTAGTTTATCCCTGACACATGAACGGCTGTAAAGCAACCTTTCAAACCTTTCATACATCTACCCTACCCACATTATATACGTTGTCTTTTATATATGTATTATAAACAACTCAATAGAAACTACTATAAATTCATTTATATAAAACTTATACTTTACAACAACCGCTTATATATAAAGTATAAAACTGGGTATACAAACTCATATTGCAAGCTTATTATTTAACTAAGGTACACATACATTAACAGACATGCCAACCTTTACTTCAGTAAACCGAGAAACAACAAAACATACAATACTAACAAACTTTAAAATGTATACAGTACCATAAATTCGAGCAACCCCATCTTGTTATAAAGTTTTGATATTAGGTAATACTTAATAGACTAAACTGACAAGCCTTTGAACTATACAAATATATACAAAATAATGTATAACACTAACCCACGCAAGCTATAAAATATATACAGACAACTGTACTTTATATATATAATTCTTAAAATAAAAGCCAAATATCCAAAGTCTGGTTATACTTTTATATTTGAAAACTAAATATAAATGCATATGTAACCTTACTTATGTACTACATTCAGTCATAGTAAAATGAACTCTTTATATATATGTAAACATGTTCACAATTTAGCATCTATATATACAGTACGCATATTATATTTGTATAATTTAAACATACTCATATAAAACTAACCATAGAACAAATGCAAACGTTTATAATTTTTAAATCAAATGTATACATGCGCTGCACTATATAAACATACTTATATTTTAAAATATATACTTGAAACATAAAACTTATCTATAAATACATATATATCCAGACTTATGTAACTATCGTATATATAAAACTTAATATATATGGACATGTGCAAATATATAGTGCTACCCTTATAAAAATTATACGTTGTGACACATATATGCAACTTCAAACATATATACTTTAAGCTTATAAAACTATCACTATATATATATATATATCAAACATTTATATGTAATACACTTTAACCAACTTTTATATATATATATATATATATAAATATAAATTGTAGACTGTGGACATATGCTAGTACTAACCTACAAAATACCCTTTATAACCCAGACCCCTTTTATTTGCAAAATTAAACAGTAAGACTGAATCAAAAGAAAACATGGCAGCTTGAAAATAATAATATATACTAACGTTTTTTTTAAAACTATACTATATATATATATACACACACACCTATGTGAAATAAACATGTATATAATTTTAAACACATATATCACACAGCTAATATAACACATCAAAATAACTTAGCAGTATATAATCAATACAAACCGAGTACTAACCCAAACGAGATGATGGCCAGAGGCTAGCTCGGGTCGGGTGTTTGGGTGGTTGAAGCACGGCTGGGTTGAGAAGGCTGACGTGGATCAAGGTGGGCGAGATTTTGGTGTAGGAGATGGTTGTGGCAACCGCCGTCGGGGAGAAGCGGGTCTGGGCTGTGGTAGGGTGACTGGGCGGAGAAGTTTGCATGGAGTTGAGGGGTGTGGATTGGAGGCCGATTCTCTGGTGGTGGAGAAAAGAAGAAGAAGAAGGTTGAGGGGAGGGGAGATCGAATGGCTATTGAAGAGGTGATGCCGAATGGGGAAGAGAAACAGAAAAGAAATGTGAGAAATGAAAAATGGGGGTGAAGTCGGGTGAAATAAATGGAATTGAACTGCATTTTCAAAATGAAACGTAAGCAACAAATCAGCTCAAAAGAAATTGAATAGGAACAACTGTCCATTGAATCAGCAATGTAGTTAAAGCAATTAATATATGGGTGTGCAGCACGCTTCACTATTTGAAACCGAAGGAAAGTTAACGGTCACAATTAAAGGTACCGTTACAACGAACAGTTTATTGTTTTCTTCACGTACCGGACCTCAAAATACAGAGATAAATATACCGTGGTGATCAGCGCGACAAGATGATCAAAACGGTATACATATATCAGTGGTACGATCATCCGGTCAAAAGTCGATAATCGGTACCAGAAATGCTGCTATTTTGCCAGAATTAAGATAAATGGAGCAACAGAAGTCCAAATTTTGAAAAACTAAAGATGACGACTTACTCAGAAGATGATTTAGAAATTTATTATATAAAAATATTTAAGTTTGGAAAACGTTTTATTATCATCAATTTTTACTGATCTGAATTGAAATAAAATTACACAATAAAATAAACTTCAATATTATCAGATGAAAATTTACCAGTTGCTATGATTAAATAGGCGTATTCCAAATAATAAAATTTTAATTTCAAATTTTATTGTTTAAAATTTCACAAATTTCCAGTTAAATATACTTTTAAAACCATTAAATTTTGCAGGTCGTTACACTCTCCCCCACTCAAAACTTTTCGTCCCCGAAAAGGAAGGAGGTAGAAGAATAGAAACAACCAGACAGAAAAGATAGATTGAAAGTCAAGATTAAACAATTAATTTGAACTATATAAATTTTACTTAAAATTTTACTTAAACAATAAAATTATCCTATGTACTTTAAAACCTTTCAAAAAATCCATTTGTAAAATTTCTTGCTTCCTTTATAAATACCATTTATATGTTTAAATGAAACCTTTATAAATGTATGAAAACCATTTGAAAACAATTATTTCCATTATTACTTATATTTACAAAGAAGCTATTAAATCCATAATTCATAAATTTATTAATTCTATCTAAAATACTTTTCAAATATTATTAATAAATCAATAATCATTTACTTTAAATGTGTTTTATTTAATTAATAACTTTCAAAATATTTATAACACTAAAAAAAATTTCTATTAAACCATATAATATATAAATAAACAATATTTAAAAGGATATAGTCAACCAGGAAAAGAAAGCGGACTTGGAAAAACAGAATATAGGTAAATAAATAAAGCTGAGCAGATAAGGTAGATTCAAAAGAATAGTATCGAGCATGAATAATTAATTCAAACCATTAGAATTTCAATTTTGAATATTAATACAAAATTTCTTTGTTGGAAATACTTTAATAATAAAATATTTTTATAACAAAATACTTTTATAACTCGATGTTTCAACAAGTTTATCCTTGTTCCTGTAGACTCTGGTAGTGCGTTGATCAGGCGCAAAACTAGAATTCTCCAAGTACTTAGTAGACCTATTTCAACACCCAGTGAAAATACTGGAAAAACTTTTAAAAACAGATATGGAAAGTACAATCCAAACAAAAAAACAAACAAAACCTTTGTCTAACCATGGTTCGCAGATACACAATGGTTACGCCTGGATCCTCCAGGAAACAATCCATATCCGTAAGCTTTCTCAGCCCTGCGAGTTACGCCATGATGACTAGTAGAATGCAGGATACACAATGGTTACGCCTAGATCCCCCAGGAAACAATCCGTACCCCTAGGCAAGACTCAGCCAAGCAGTTGCGCTACTATTCGCGACCTACACAGATTGCAGGATACACAATGGTTACGCCTGGATCCCCTAGGAAACAATCCGTACCCCTAGGCAAGACTCAGCCAGGCAGTTGCGCTATGCATCCGCGCTCGTAAGACCATGGGTAACGCCATGGAATTCGATGGAAACTCGAGTATCATATCCGGAAAACCAAAAATCAGAGAATATCGATAGAATGAATCCACAATGTGGCCACAAAGCGGATATCAAACAGAAGGCACTTTCCATATCTTTACTTCGAAAATATGTATCATATAGTACCTTTTCAAATCACTTTCAAATATCGTACTTATATAAAGTCCATTATATATAAGATTAAATTTTCAAATCAAATACCTTTCCAAAATCAATAGTATATCAAATCACACTTATATAGACTTCAATTATATAAAATTTTCACTTTTCAAATTGAGTACCTTTTCAAATCCATAGTTTTCGAATCAACATCATACTTATACAAATCAATTTTATATAAGTTCGATAACTTCCAAATCAGGTATTTAGTAAAAATAAGGTTCTCAAATTCAATTTGTTTCAATATCAATGTATTTTTCCAAAATCATATACGCTTTCACCAAATTATTCTTCCAAATCAAATATCTTCAGTTCCAAAGTTTCCAAAATAATAAATTTAGGAAATAAATCCAAATTTCCAAATCAATATAATTAAGTCAAACAATTCATTTCCAAAATCAATGGTTTTCAAAATCATCTTATATTTACATAAGGTCCATCTTATATCAGGATCAAAATTTCAAAAATAAATTTTGCTGTACGAAGAGCTATATGGGATCGAATATCTTTGCTTTTATGGTTTATATATCTTTGTAATTTAAATTGGAAAATTTCTTTTAGTAAGCAAAGATATTCTAACCCGACAGCTTTCAATTTCAGCGTCAAAATATATCAATGATATTAGAATATAAGATGTACATACGTCATTATTTCGCAAAATCATATTTGATCGCTCGCTCGATCACACAAGTTTGCTTTCGAACTAGTATTGTCCATTCGACTTTCCTAATGCGGATTTCAGTATGGTTTCTCGACTAGAAGCCATCAGTCTCCTTGCATAGCCATATACTACGATAGAGAATTCTAGAATCAAGCCCAAAATCCATATCAAATATTCGCCATCAAGAATCGAATGAAAAATCCTAACACGAAATGGTGTAATTCACCTCGAACTTGTGTACTCAAACCTGGATCAAATTAATTATGCGAATAAAACAGCATACGTACAAATTATATATTTATTCCAACTTGTTAAATATATAGTTTCATAAAGATGTTACTAAATTAAAACATTTAACTAAATTTTATTCAAAATATATTTAAGACCAAATTCTTTCAAAACATTTCAAATCTAAATTCCATATTTAGAAAAATTCAAAATAGCCTTATTCATTTACTTAACAAAACAGTTTCAACCTATTTAAATCATATTACTACATATTTTAACTTACATACCAAACCTATACACTTTATACTTTTCAAAATTTCTTAGCTTTGAAAAGTTAACCTTGATTTGGAAGTGCTCGAACCTTCAAAATAGTTGAAGAAATCATTTTCAAATTCAAGAGTTGGAAATCAGCAACAAATCAGTAAATTAATTTTAATAGATGGGGTTATATCAAATTCGAAACTCAAGGACTGAACACCGGCTTACTTCAAATCATTTCAAATATATATACATATATCTTTTGAATATCAAATCATACTTCGAAATTTGAAATCAAAATTTGTTTCATAAAATCACTCGCGTAGCAATGCTACTAAAGTGGCCTTTCCCTCACTCTGAAACTCGAAAATCAATGTCGATGATGCATGCACTCATCACCGAAATTATTTTCCAAAGACATAAGTGAGTTCTGGACTTCTATTTTCTCAACTTCTTTTGAAATTTCTTTGAAATCATTCGAAACTCATTAGAATCATTTGAAACATTTCTTATTTGGAAAAATGCTTTTAAATCATATTATTATTATATATTTCAAAATCTTAAAACCAATTTCAAAATATCGGAGTTCAATTCTCAAATTTCAAATTTCAAATTCTTCAGTTATAAATCATCTTTAGATAAATCAAATTTCTTATATAATTTTCTTCAAAATTACAAATCCTTTCTAAACCTCAAATTCTCATTTTAAAAGGGTATATAATCATTATAATATAATCATACTTATCAAAATAATAATTTCGATATATAAAACAATTTCAAAATACAAACAAGCCGGATTTTTCAAGGGATGATTCAAGAATGGATTTCAAAACAAATAAAGAGATTCAAATTAAAGGAACTCTAATCAAATAGAATTCTGATTCGAAGATAGGCTCGAACGAAGATGAGATAATTAAATTTCAAAATAGAAGATGGATATACTTATATAAATCGCGGGCGACCTTAACCGATCAACCGTGATTTCACATTAAGATCGGTGCAGAATTCTGAGGCAAATCGACATTCGATTGCCAGAGATAGAATTCAGCATAACAAGAGATAGCAACATCAAACCGAGGGATATATAAATCTCCGGTGAATTAATGCCAATTGTAAAGGAGTTCCATCCCTTTACAAAGCATTCAAAGATTGGCGGAATCGCCTATTCTTATAGAGATCATTCGAAGTGGAGTTATGGGATACTCCAGAATTAAAAGAATACAAATAGGGAGAGACAAGGATGAATTTTGGAACCGCAAGGAACGTTCCAAAGTTCAAAAGAAATCGAGTCAAAAGGAAGAGATTCAAACTCGAACGAAAATGATTCTGTAAATAAATTTGCTATATATGCTAAGTTTTGCCTAGAGCCAAAGCTCTGATACCAACTGTAACGACCCGCTATTTCGGACCATTCAAATCGACAATAATCCACACATGTCTGACTTGAATAGTTCAAAATATCATATTATTAATTTAAATTTGGCAAAACTCAGCATATACAGTAAATAAATCAATCATAGAATCACAGACACAGAGTTATACAATAATACGCAGCGGAAAAGATAAAATAGTAGTTCATGAAGCTACTATATAAACATTAGAGTTAAAAAATAAAATACAACAGAATATCTCAAATACAGTGAAGTCTCCAGTACAATAGATGACTTCTCTGAATGAATCAACTAGAAGAGCTGAAAGCTGAAGCGATAGTTGGATCTCCAAAGGAAGCTCCAAACTCCAAAGGTGAGTCTCAAATGCTGTATCACTCGGTCTGACCCGAGCGTAAAGCAAAACACAAAACACTCGAGTCAGGATTAACATTCTTATATCAATAAATCCAACTCAAGTGAAATATCAACTGAAATACAAGTAACTTAAAGGACGTTTGGGATAACCATCCTCTAAGGATCTGCAGAACTATCTACAAGGTAGAAATATACACTATACACCGTGGTCATTTCAAGCTAATTTATACTTCAAACCCAAATATCATTTCATTTCAAATATATCTATTTTCCAAAATAGTACATATATATTAAATAATTTATAAAGTAAAGTATTTATAATTTCCTCAAGTCTCGCAAATCGATTCAAATCAACTTCAAATTCCAAATTCAAATTTATTCAAAGCTCAGTTCATCAATTTAATTCAGTTCTAAAGATACCATTTAGATTTTTTTTTCAAAGCTTTAATATTCAACATTTTCAAAAGTTAGATTTAACAGTTTCATATAGCTCTTGATTTAACTTCATTATTATTTAATCTGGGAATATTCACTTAATAGATTCAATATCATTTACTAGCCTTAAATTACATTTTTACTAAATATTTCCTTAAATTTTATTTAAGAAATATTCATTAAATTACTTATAAATAAAACCCAAGATAAATCATATCTTACATCTCAACTTCAATAAGTTTCTAATCGGTTTAATTAAATAAAATTCTTTATTAAATACAATTTCAACTAAATTCAAATTATCTTCCTAACCTTAACTTATTCAAATTTTTACCAAAATCTATTTTGAAATATAGATATAAGTACTTAACCATATAATATGTATTAAATCAATCTTAATTAAATTTAATATTATAATTAAATATATATATATATATATCATTACCATTTATATATAAAAATTTAAGAATCAACGTTTATTTAACCCATATATTTCTTTCCAAATCCATAGAATTTATTTTCAAAATATTTATATATATATATGGCCCAACGGTGTCTGTATATATATCTATCATATGGTTAAGTGATACGGATATTTATCATTTCAATCCGTAATTTAAATATATACGGGTAGATATCATTTCAACCCGTAATCCCAATTTCAATTCAAATGAAAATCTCTTGGGTTTATCATTTCAACCCATAACGATTTTCTCCTATTCTAAAGTCCGTTCGGGTATGTATCATTTCAATCCATAGTGAATTATATACTAACAGGGAACTTGCAGAGTGATAACAGATAATATAAAATACAACAACAGGCATATATCATCAATAACAATATAATATAAATAATAGGATATGGTGTCATATCCCACAGGTGAACAGTTACAGATAATATCATATATAACAATTTAAACAACTAACAGCAGCATATTTCAATTGTCGTTTCAATTGAAATCAAATTTAATAAATATAAGAACGTTAATCGTGAGTGATTTCTCACCTTTCGAGGTTAGAGTGGTTTGACAACAGCACAAGCTACGAATTCCAAAGCAAAGCAAAATTGACACGATTCGATGATCAAGCTGATAGATAGAAGTCGATGAAACAAATTAGAACTTGGATCGATGGAGATAATTGGTATATATCGAAATCTATGGTTTAAACTAAAACTTAAATACTAAAGTCAAACACATAAGAAAATAATTTATGTGCCATATATAAACAATATATATAAAAAAAATTAATATTGAAGACATCTATCTTAAATCAAAAATAGTATATATATATACAAAATACGTGTAAGCTATTTATATTTATATATGCAAACAACTACACTTATGTTACTAAAAATGTATGCAGACTCAATACAAACACAAATATATGTAGGCCCGTTGTAAATATATGCAGATCCAAACAATATCAGTACAAGTCATATAATACATATAGCAAACAACTTTAATATAAACAATTTATTTAAATAATAATGTAGTTTATCCTTGACACATGAACGGCTGTAAAGCAACCTTTCATACATCTACCCTACCCACATTATATACGTTGTCTTTTATATATGTATCATAAACAACTCAATAGAAACTACTATAAATTCATTTATATAAAACTTATACTTTACAATAACCGCTTATATATAAAGTATAAAACTGGGTATACAAACTCATATTGCAAGCTTATTATTTAACTAAGGTACACATACATTAACAGACATGCCAACCTTTACTTCAGTAAACCGAGAAACAACAAAACATACAATACTAACAAACTTTAAAATGTATACAGTACCATAAATTCGAGCAACCCCATCCTGTTATAAAGTTTTGATATCAGGTAATACTTAATAGACTAAACTGACAAGCCTTTGAACTATACAAATATATACAAAATAATGTATAACACTAACCCACGCAAGCTATAAAATATATACAGACAACCGTACTTTATATATATAATTCTTAAAATAAAAGCCAAATATCCAAAGTCTGGTTATACTTTTATATTTGAAAACTAAATATGAATGCATATGTAACCTTACTTATGTATTACATTCAGTCATAGTAAAATGAACTCTTTATATATACGTAAACACGTTCATAATTTAGCATCTATATATACAGTACGCATATTATATTTGTATAATTTAAACATACTCATATAAAACTAACCATAGAACAAATGCAAACGTTTATAATTTTTAAATCAAATGTATACATGCGCTGCACTATATAAACATACTTATATTTTAAAATATATACTTGAAACATAAAACTTATCTATAAATACATATATATCCAGACTTATGTAACTATCGTATATATAAAACTTAATATATATGGACATGTGCAAATATACATTGCTACCCTTATAAAAATTATACGCTGTGACACATATATGCAACTTCAAACATATATACTTTAAGCTTATAAAACTATCACTATATATATATATATCAAACATTTATATGTAATACACTTTAACCAACTTTTATATATATATATATAAATATAAATATAAATTGTAGACTGCGGACATATGCTAGTACTAACCTACAAAATACCCTTTATAACCCAGACCCCTTTTATTTGCAAAATTAAACAGTAAGACTGAATCAAAAGAAAACATGGCAGTAAGACTGAATCAAAAGAAAACATGGCAGCTTGAAAATAATAATATATACTAGCGTTTTTTTTAAAACTATACTATATATATATATATATACACCTATGTGAAACAAACATGTATATAATTTTAAACACATATATCACACAGCTAATATAACACATCAAAATAACTTAGCAGTATATAATCAATACAAACCGAGTACTAACCCAAACGAGATGATGGCCAGAGGCTAGCTCGGGTCGGGTGTTTGGGTGGTTGAAGCACGGCTGGGTTGAGAAGGCTGACGTGGATCAAGGTGGGCGAGATTTTGGTGTAGGAGATGGTTGTGGCAACCGCCGTCGGGGAGAAGCGGGTCTGGGCTGTGGTAGGGTGACTGGGCGGAAAAGTTTGCATGGAGTTGAGGGGTGTGGATTGGAGGCCGATTCTCTGGTGGTGGAGAAAAGAAGAAAAAGGTTGAGGGGAGGGGAGATCGAATGGCTATTGAAGAGGTGATGCCAAATGGGGAAGAGAAACAGAAAAGAAATGTGAGAAATGAAAAATGGGGGTGAAGTCGGGTGAAATAAATGGAATTGAATTGCATTTTCAAAATGAAACGTAAGCAACAAATCAGCTCAAAAGAAATTGAATAGGAACAGCTGTCCATTGATTCAGCAACGTAGTTAAAGCAATTAATATATGGGTGTGCAGCACGCTTCACTATTTGAAACCGAAGGAAAGTTAACGGTCACAATTAAAGGTACCGTTACAACGAACAGTTTATTGTTTTCTTCGCGTACCGGACCTCAAAATACAGAGATAAATATACCGTGGTGATCAGCACGACGAGACGATCAAAACGGTATATAGATATCAGTGGTACGATCATCCGGTCAAAAGTCGATAATCGGTACCAGAAATGCTGCTATTTTGCCAGAATTAAGATAAACGGAGCGACAGAAGTCCAAATTTTGAAAAACGAAAGATAACGACTTACTTAGAAGATGATTTAAAAATTTATTATATAAAAATATTTAAGTTTGGAAAACTTTTTATTATCATCAATTTTTACTGATCTGAATTGAAATAAAATTACACAATAAAATAAACTTCAATATTATCAGATGAAAATTTACCAGTTGCTATGATTAAATAGGCGTATTCCAAATAATAAAATTTTAATTTCAAATTTTATTGTTTAAAATTTCACAAATTTCCAGTTAAATATACTTTTAAAACCATTAAATTTTGCGGGTCGTTACAACATTATTAATAGTAGATGTTCTTATAATATTAGCAAGGTTAAACGTTACATTTCATTTTACTAATAAGCTCCCACTAGTCTTTTATGTTTTTCCAAACCCTAAGATGAAAACATAGAAGTAATTCAACTTCGCTAGTGTGTATTAGGATTCGTTTGCCTTGGGATTCCGACCTTGAGAAATATCAACAAATCATACTCGCACAAACAATGGATAATACATTATCGGTTGTGTCATATACAACTCCTAATTTTGTTTCCTTGTCCTAATCTCATTTCGACCTCGAGGAATATCAACAAATCGAAAGAGATTATTCACTCGTACCTACCATTTTGTAATGGCCTAATTATAAATGTACATACGTTAAGGAATATCAACAAACACGTACATATATCTTGCCTCGTCTATTTGATATATTAACAGTACTACATATAACATCCTTAGCTTGAGGAATATCAACAACTAAGGAGTATGCAAGTAATCTATTAATATTTAAATAGTATAGGATAACTTTATATTAAAGATTTGTAATATTTAATGCATTTAACTGAGTGATATCGACTTATGGAATAATGTATTTCTTATGAAATACCCTTATGATTCAAATGTCAGACACATCAGAAATCATGGTATACATACTATATATATATATATATCCCTTGAAGTCTATTTAGGGTTTCTTATTATTCCACTTTTTATTATACATTCATATTATATAAATTTTATTTATTATATAACTTTTATAATTTAATTAGCTCATATAATAGTCTTATGTGTAACATTATATTAATATTATTAATTAAATCTTATTTGATTAACATTTTAATTAATTTTATATTATTCAATTAAACATTTAATATTGAAAATGTATACTATAACATTTATAATTATACACATATATCTTATATATATATGTATGTATGTATGTATTTTATATTATTAATTAACACTTAATTGATTTATTTAATTAACCAATTTTAATTAATTATTAATTTTGAAAAGTCTTATATATATACTTACATTATCTTAAACGATTCAAGATAATGTAATATACATCGTTATATATGTTATATATATTTAGTTAATTTATTTAATTTATTAATCTTATTAGTAACTAAAAAATTCAAAATTTATTATAAAGTTTTCAAAACAATTTTGAAAATCACACTATAACATTTATAATGTTTTTATCATTTTAAATTTAACTTTTCAATTTTAAATTTTATTTTATTTTAATTTTAAAACAATTTTGAAATTTAGCTCCAGACCCAAATCAAATTGGGTCTTTTCCATTAAAGATAACCTTTGAGCTCACTTCACATTTCGGGTCAAGTCGGTAGCTAGGTAGAACATGGTACTTAATTACCCAAACCCAGCCTAGACACTACATTTCTAGACATCCTACTAAATGGATAAGCTTAATCAGTTGGCCCTAACATGACTAATTTATAGTGCATAGGCTATTAGGCTCTGGTACTATTGTTGGACCTTGGCCACCACGTAGGGGTTAAATGGGTGAATTTCAATTTTTTTACCCTTTTGGATTTTATTGGGCTTATGAAGTCTAAATTGATTTAGACCTGATCTAAACTAATTTGAAATAAAATCATTATTTTATTTCAATTATAAATAAAAATTTATATCGATATAATATTTGTATTATATAATATGAACATGTGTATCATATACATATGCATGTGTTCATGCACGTGCAACATATACAGTGTGCATGGTATAATATGCACGTATCTAAGTGTCGGGTATAGCATAATGAACATGTTAGTCCCTCCATATACATATGTGTGGTATAATATATATATATATACGAGTATTAAGGCACGTCCGATGGACGTGCACGATTGAAAATGTTTGTTAAATTGTCTTTGTTGAAAAATAAAATGAATCCATGTAGAACTGAAAATACAGAATCAAATCAGTCAACCTAGGATACTCTTACATTGCAAAGTTAAAAATGATTCTAATGGTAATATAACTATTGTACTAAACTTACTCTCTCTTTTAATTTGTCAACCTCACTGTTTGATGAGAAAAACATACGGTAGATCAATATCACATTATCAATTCAATATCATTGTCATATTAAAACACAAATTACAACCCTGTATTATTAACCGAAAGCTCAACAGACATATCATGGTTTCTTATATATCTATTCAAATTCGAATCAATTAAACAGGCAATATCATCGTTCTCAGTTGTCAATTTCTTCAATCTTGAAACTAAAGAAATTTGCAGAGAATAAAAACAAAACTTTCAGAGAGAATAAAATAAAAATCAAGATTATAATAAATAAGCAACGTTCATAAACTGGAGAGGGTACACCTATTTTTGTACTTAAACAATGAAAAGTAAATATAGTTGAATAACACAAACTTAGTAAATCTTGTATAATACCCACTTATTGTAAGAGAATAAATTCTGTATAATAAGAACAACCACTTCCGTGTGTAATTTAAGGAAAATAAGTCATGCCACATCTCTCTATTACACCTTAACCGAACTTGTAATAAACATAAAATTAAACTTCAATTAAACATCGTGATAACACACCAACTTGTAGAGCATATTAATAACAATAGACAAATTGACAACCTTTAAAATTGCATCAATGATTTGCACATATCTCCTTCTACGGCTTTTAGTTTCTTTATTTGTTCTTCTGTAGAGGGACACTTCTTTAACTTCTTTTGTCCTATCACTATTCAAATAATAAAACCAAAATAGGTTAGAGAGTAATAATATATTAATGGTTTTGTTAAAGGGTAAAGCCTTACAACCTTTTTTTTGCAGCCATGTCAGAGCTCTAGATAATGCAAGATGTACTACCGCCTTGGTAGAGTCCAGAAATTATAATCTGTACTACCACATTCATCACAGCAGGCAATCGATCTTAAGGGTCTGACAAATACTCTTAATCTTCCTGTCCCCCCCCCCCCCAAAAGGAACACATGTCCATCAACTTGCATCATTGAAACCTTTCAGTAGGCGCACTCTAGATCAACTTTCCATCTCTTTCAGGCCAACAACTTGCAGCAACTTCGAATGCCTCTAGATCAAACCCTGCAGCAGCCTGTAGCATCTTCAAATACACATTGAAGCTCAATGTTTGATCCCTTTTAGACCACTCAATCAGCAGCCTTGGTAGAGCATATTTTTATGTACCGCTTCCTTTATTCTGCACCACGCATGCGCAGCCTCATTTGTATATTACATCTTCAGTTATTCAGCATTTTTAGTTGTTGCTATGCATTACACCTTTATCTATTACACCTTCAGTTATTCAGTTGATGATGGCACCTCAAGATTGCACCAAGCCTGAAGTGCAACACACTCTTGCTGTTGCTTTTCAATATTAAGTAACAGCAACACCTTGGGATGCAGCTTCAACAATTTCTTCCTCGGCACCACCTTGCATGTCCTCAAGCAACAACAACTTCTCACTTCCTATCATGCAGCAAAGGCAGCTCTTAAGTTTCACTCATCGTCCAGCCTCTTGATCATACGCCTCTTCACTTATTGCCGCTACTACACTGTTCAGATTCACCACATTACTCATCCTTCAGTTATCCATCCTCTAAGTTAGTGTAGTAACATCAAGTAGATGATTTTGTCCATTCAATTAATTGTAAACATATTACTTTATTTGCTTATTTTCTCCTCTACTATTTTGTTGATCATCATAGTGATGATTCTCAATATTTGTAATAGCTAATTCCCAACAACTTTTGTACGAATTTTCATTTTTTTAAAATAAAATATCAGTGCTCTCCTCGTATGTGACCACTCTTTCATCAAAAAAGTAATAATTAGTGGAAAAGAAGCATAAACCTGTAATTATTCTCTCCATCGCTTCTTTTTATTCATAATGGATGATCTGCTTTAGTTTCTAAGAGTAATATATTTCAGTTAATAATCCATTTGTGTTTTTTTAACAACCAAAATTATCATACCAAATGCAGCAAACTTCAAGTTTCTAACATATATTGTAAAATTAACAAATGAAAAAACTGGATGAGAAAGAATTCTCAAAATAGATTTACTTTATCACAACCTTCATAAAATACTTAATAAATGAATGCACAAATAAAAGATAAACTAAACAAACATAAAAATTTAATAATCATGCCACCATAGTGTACAGTTACAAATCATGCATGATTTTTCTGAAAAAAATGAATAAATAAAGTTACCTAAATCGACAGATCATTAAAAAGTATATAATTACCATTTTGTAATTAGATTTGAAGTTGTATTTTTCCACACGGAATAGAATGACTTCAACCATCACAAAATAATTTAAAGGATAGAGAGAACAATCGAGCAATATAATTCTGAATAGAAGCAAATAATTAGTTATCTATAAATGAAAAGGTGTTAATTTTTAACAAAATTAAGTTTCAAAAACTATTATCTGTAATAATACATCTTACCAAAAGCAGATCAATCTACTTCCACCTTGACGTAAAGAGAAAGCATATGGTTTAGAGCCATCGAACCTTTATAGTCATTTAAACATATTCACTGTAAAAACTTCAAAATTCAAAATCAATGCATATAGAATGATAAGTTGCAAATATTATCAAATTAGGTTTAAGAAATGTATGAAGTTTGAGATCTAGCAAGCAATTGTGGAAAAAGATGAGGTCGAGCTTCCGTTGAAGACACCATCATGAAGCCATTATATGTAATTTTCTAATCAAATTTGTGGGATGAATTTTTCTTTGTATTTGCCTTCCAATTCTAAAGTTAACCAAACTTCACACCTAACTATTGATTAGCTTATAAATGATACGACTAAAATACGACTAAAAGTAGCCATAGAAAACAAAACCTTTTGTTAATATTTAACATAATTAAGCATTGAAAACCACAAATCACAACAGCATACCTTATCAAACATTGAAAAGTTTGCCTCCTATGAAGGTGAGGGTGGAGAGTTATCAGATTTATTCTAATTTCTTAATTGGATTACCTACAGAAAACATTAAAACTCAAATCAAAGTTAGAAAGGATAAACTGGTAAATGATATAAAAATTAGGTTTACCGATAGTATGAAGATTAAGGAAGAAGCGCTTCAGTTTCCCTTGCCATCGCAAAAAAATTTCTCTCGTAATTTCTATATAAAAATTCTCAGTTGTTCCAAAAGTGAAATTTGTTTGAAATTTTGATATAAGTTAGGAAAAGAATAATGAAAGTGGAGTAGTTTCGTGCGACGTGGGATTGAACGTGATGGAGAATACAATAAAGTGACAAACGTACCCTTGATTTTTTGTGCCAGTTAATTCGAAGCGACTATCAGCAAGGTTATTCTTGGAAGATTCAAAAAGGCTTCACTTACTTAAGTATTTGCTTTATATATAAGATATATATATATATATATATATATATATATATATATATATATATAATATGAAATTAAATTCATATGGAATACACATACATAATAATGCAAAGGAATATTAATATACATATTTCCATATGGATATGTATAAACATAAAGCAATCTTTATTTTATTTTTTGAAAATGAGTTCTTTATTAATGACGAAAAGAACACTAAAGATCTCTTTCTTTAAAAAACCTTACCAGTATAGCCAGATAAAAGAGAATGACAATCTTTAATCATTTTCAGAAATCAAAAAACAAAACATTAACTAGAATAAAAACAAACAAACACCTCCTCTACACATCAAAAACAACCCGACCTATCCCAAAAACAATGAATTTATAACCCTTCAAACTCTAAATAATCACCATCACTTTTATCCTGGGTCAAAAGTCAAATTCCAACTCGTTATCACATTCATGTCTTCCTCCTTCACCTATGTAATTCTTCTATAAAATTGAGAATGTGTATGCAGATCTATCAATTTCAATCTATGCTCCATCGATAAGCTCTTCGATTCAAAAACTCGGTGATTTCGCTCCAACCATATATGATGGACCAAGGATGCAGCTGTAAAGCAATGTCCTGTGTGATTACCTTTTCAGTCAAAGCAATTGCTGATGAAATCAACTCTTCAATTAGCCGTGGTTCAATCGTTGTTGGGAGGAATAATCGGCATCTCAGCTGATTCCAAAGATAACCACTGTACTTGCATGTTAAAAATAAATGACTATGAGATTTAATATCTTGATTACATAAATCGCACAACGTCGTGTCCAATAAACCCCATGAAGATAATCTATCTTCTGTTGGTAATCTACCCAAACACGCTTTATAAGCCATGTGACAAAATTTCTTTGCTATAGTTCGATGTTATATAACTTTTCCCCAACCAACTATAGGCGATTTATCTCTGACAGTATTCCAAACAGAAGAAAATATAAAAGAAGTTTTACCCACAATTTTCCAGTAATCTGAATTTTGATCTTGATCAATTTGAGTTTAATGTGCTAATGCCTCAAGTTATCTAGTAGATGATAAAATTTTGGTATGTAGTGAGCCCCCCTCCCTCGATATAATATAATTTACATTTGAATTTGCTCCAGGACATAAACTAAGACTGTGCCACCCCAATAAATCCACCATAGACTTATGATTTAACTAAGGGTCAAACCATAAAGATGTTGTATCGCCATTCACTATGACCCTTTGCATTACTTTTGCTGCCACATCTCTAACACGTAATAGGTATTTCATTGTACATGAGAAGTTGTTATTTATTTCCATAACCTAGAAATTTTGGTTGTGTAGATATTTATTTCTCATCTATAGACTCCAAAAGCATTCCTTTATGAGAAGTGTCTACAGAAGTTTTAATAACGTTGTTTATCTTGAATCTTTAAATAACCTAAGACCAATTCCTCCTTCTGACTTAGGTCTGCACAAAACTTCCCATGTAATTTTGTGAATCCTGCCACCCCAAAAAAAATCAACATACATTTTTTCAATTTTATTTAGAACCAAGGTAGGTAGGTGGTAAATTAGGAGTCAGTATAACGCTATTGGAGTTATAGTGTTCTGTATTAGCTCAGCTCTTCCTGAAGTTGATAACAGAGCACTGTCCCACCGCTCAAATTTGGTGAACACTTTGTTCAACAAAGCTGTACACTCTGAAATATTTAACAGGCAAAGTGCCTTCAACCATCCCCAAAATAGATAAAATTGTGTTTTGTTTTGGACTTCTCTACTGAAATAATCCTTTGATTTTATCCGATTAATATGCAGTCCCACCGTGCTTGAAGTTGTCGAAAAGTATTATTCATAGCAACCGCATTAGATGTAGTAGCACTAAGAAAAACCATGACATTGTCAGTGTATAGAAAATGTGAAATAAGTGGTTGAATGGTAAAAATAGGACGAAGTTGTTTTGAAGTAACCGCACCTTACATAAGTAAAGAAAAAAACTTCATTTCTACACAAAACAAATATGGAGATAATGGATCCCCTTAACATAAGCTTCTATTCGATGTAATAAAACCATAAGGTGTACCATCCACCATAATCGAGAAAGTAGAAGTGCTAATACATTCGTAAATCAATTTTATAAG
Organism: Allium fistulosum; assembly: GCA_030737815.1. Lineage (NCBI taxonomy): Eukaryota > Viridiplantae > Streptophyta > Magnoliopsida > Asparagales > Amaryllidaceae > Allium > Allium fistulosum. The sequence continues at coordinate 1,280,388,426 of CM060903.1, read as the reverse complement.
GAAGACTGGAAATCCCATTAAGAATAGCATGTAGCACACAAACTCTCTATTCACCATATCATATGCCTTTTGCAAGTCAATTTTAATGCACATCTTGGCCCTGCCTTTCTTCTTTAAATCTCAAACTAATTCATGAGCAAACAATATATTTTCACCAATGCTTCTGTTAGGCATAAAAGCTGACTGATTTTCTATAATTAAATAAGGCAAAAAATATTTTATTTAGTAGTAAATAATTTTAAGATATAATTTTTTATAAAACATTTGCACTAGAAATTGGACGATAATCAGAAATGCTTTGTGGCTTATCTTTCTTAGGTATTAATGAGATGAATTTGTGACTCAAGCCTTTAGTTAACTGTCCAGTCTGGAATGCATAAGTAACTACAGCAAAAATATTCTCCTGCACCTCATCCCAGTGTAATTTAAAGAATTTTAAGGAAAAGCCATCTGGGCCTAGACTTTTAGAATCTTCTATAGAAAAAACAACATTCTTTACTTCATCGATGGTAACAACAGTAGATAAGTAGCTTTTCCCATATGCACTAATAATTTTTCATGGTTGAATACTAAGGAACACTCTTCCTGATTGACCATTGAATAAACTATAGTAAAAATTGATAGCTTGACTAGTTATTTGATGTGGGTCATATATAAATTTTCCTGCAGAGTCCATCTGAATCTTATTTTTATGCTACCTCATTACCATTTTGCATATAAAAAATTAAGTTGGTGTCCCCACTTTGCAGCCATGTAATTTTGCACTGTTGCTTATTAAAATCATGCTGTTGTTTACGCAGTCCCTTGAGTTGTAGATGCAAGTTTAGAATTTTATTTTATTGCTCTTCATTATTCGGATCTGCATCTAGTTCAATGAAGGCTTTATTATACTCCTCTTCCAATTATTGTAATGAATTGGTTCTGCACTTAATTTGTTCTAATTTTTGAGATTCTTCTTGGATGTTTGCAGAATGTTTATGAACTTGTGCATATGTGTACCCCATCTCTCTGCTTTAAGTCCTTCTTGTATACATTCTGTATAACTCTCCATTTGATTCCATGTGTTAATATATTTGAAAGGTTTCCCTTTTGGTTGATGTAACGACCCGGGATTTAATCACTTTAATCATGGACATTCAAATATATTTTTAATAATCAATTAATAGATTTATAACTCAAATTAAAACTATTTTAAACAATAACTAATGATGCTGAAATATATTTTAAATTTTGTTTACAAAAATAATTAGTTCAAAACAAAATAGAAAATGTGATCGAAAATCGTTTTCCAAATTTACAATTTTTCGGTGCCGAAAAGTTATCGGGAGACGTGCACATTTGAGATAAAAATTTGCATACATTTATAAATGAAGTAGGGTTTTGTAATTTGATTTAATTAATAAATATAATTTGATAAAGTTGACTAAATATAATGACATGACACATTTATAAATGTAAATTAAAGTGGCATAAGTTGTCATTTCTTTAGAAACAGAAAATACATAAAGTACTAAGGCATGTTTGCTCATGGAAATGAAGGGGGAGACAAATTGTACACGTTGGGGGGAGGAAGAAGCATGTTTAGTGATGTGGCAAAATTATAAGGGAGGGTATGTACTTTAAGGTAATATGTTAATTTAGTTAATGTACTTTTTAAATATACAATTGTCATATTTTCTCTTATTTTATCCTTCCATTTCCATTTCATAAAAAGAACTTTTCATGTTTCATGACACTTTAATGGCTTCCAATATAGTTTCTCACGTTTAAAAATCTTATTCATCCACTTTTATACTCTTAAAACCCTGTCTAAACTCACCTCCTTCCATTTCAATGCCTCTCCTTCACAAACCTAACTCCCCTCACCATTTCTTCACCTTGACCGAACTCTAGAGTGTCTATAGCCAAAACTATTGCAATTAAAGCCACCAAAAACTCCACTTTTCTAAGCTAGAAGCAAAAGGCCTAGGTCATATTTGGGTTTTAGTAGAAGTTAGTTTGATTTTGCCCCCGCTCGGTGAGTAAAGTTTCAATCTTTAACTAAGTTTTTCTAAACATATATATGCCTAACTTGTTGTATAAATGATGTTGTGTTTGGATTGGGTTATATGTATATATTGTGCTTGGATTATAATGATGATTGGATGTAATCATATATGCTTGGTTAAGTGAATGTTTAGTTGGAATATGGTAGTTAAATAGTCAAGTTAGTTTGCCTATTATAATCTAGCTTGTATACGTTGGTTATGGAAATGTTTACATGTTGTGATGTTATTGTTATGTAATCATGTATGTTGTGAACATGAATCCATGATGGTATGCTAAGGAAGTTAGCATCTTACTAGTTAAAGCGGCATGTTATCCCTTGTATAAAATTCAAAATCTTTGGTTTTAAAATTTGCAAAAAGGTTTTCAAGTTTTAAATAGTTTTTAGTCTTCCAAAATATGATTTTATGTTTTTTTTTTAAAAATTTCAAGAGTTAAAATTTTAAGAAGACTTAGAGAACAAATTTCAAGTTGGAAATTTCGAGTCGTATAGCGATAGTCGCTACAAGTGCAGTTCGTGAAAATGAACTCTTTTCGAAATCTAAAAATGTTTTCACTTAGAAATCTTTATGGAAAATGTTTTAAAACTTATATTAAGTAATTAAAAAGGTAATTATTATTTAATTATTTATTTATTTAGTAAATGATGAATTAAAGTAAGTAATTAGTACTTAATCATTGGTTAATTAAGGTAATCAATACTTAAGTGTTAATCAATTAAGTTAATTTTAATTAATTAATTAAATAAAGTTAATTATTATTTAATTAATAATTAAGGAGTAATCATTTTTAATTATTTATTAATTATTATTTAATAAAGGTTAATTATTTTTAATTGTTTATTAAAGATTAATTATTGATTAATTATTTATAAAAGGAATTCAATTAATTATTAATTAATTACTGATTAATAAACTTTAATTAAGATTTTAATCAAGACTTAAGTAAGATTTAATTATTATTTAATAAAGGTTTAATTTGTTATTTAATTAATAAATATGGGTTTTAAATCGCTTTGTTTCTAAAATATTAGTTTTGTTTAAAACTATTTTTCTTTTTCGAATATGTTTTAAATCAAGTGATTTCTTTGTCGACTACCTTTAATTAAGCTCAAACAAATATGAAATCAAAGTTAATGTGTCATGTTTAAATTAAGTATATGGTTATCCATATGCAAACTCTTTACGATTACCCTAAGTAGAGGATTGTCCGCTATTTATAACTTAACATGTTTTAACTCAAGAAGTATGTTGTGTATATTAGAGTTCTCCGGTGAGGACTTGAATACTGGTTACATACTTCCAAAAGAATCGGAATTGAGTTAGCTGGAAATTATCGCTTAGTTTGGAAACCCCGGTTTCAGATAAGTATAATTTATCCAAACCACTCCAAACTAATAACGCTCGCGATGCATTGTTAGAAAGTATGCTATGGGGATGTACTATTCTTCCTGAGGGTGATATCAAAGTGGAAGATAGTAAATGTTGAATTTTTGTTTGATCCCGGAACAATTTGTATGGATGAATGCTAGCATTGCATTGATTGCCTGGAGGGTAGTGTTAGCATTCAAGATGGTCTGCTCAAAGGAAAGGTAATCGTAGCCTCAAGCCTCACACCCAAGAATGACTAAAATCAGGGGATATGCTTCAAGGCTATGTGGTTCGCTACCATTAGGGTATGATCATCACCAATCTAGATTGATATTATAGATTATGTATGCTCGGGGCCCATTTAGGTTGTTGATCCCAACCAGGGTGATGACATATTCGGCGTTATCGAGCAAGGGGTAGGGCCGGTCTTGACTCGCAGGGAGTCCATGTGAGGCTCTCGGTGTATTTATCTAGAGATGCACTGTGGTAGGTGGTACCCCAGTGCCTTGTCGTTGTTGGACTCCATTTTTCAATACGTGCCTTTACGGACTTAGTTGTGCCCAACTACTGAAATGTGAGATGCGAGCTTTTCAGCTATGTTAAATATTTATTTTAAACTTATACATTATGATAATATCAATGATTTTATATAGAATTGTTTTGGTTATCATAAGGCAAAAAACCCGATCGTGTTTATGTGCGGCGTGGTCTTACGAGATACTTTTATTTGAAGTTTTTTTTAAGTTAAAAACTTATGCTTTACTCAAACTAGACCCGTGTCTAACCCGGAGTTTTATTTTCTTCCCTAAAACTCTTGGGTACTCAAATTTGTATGAGTAGCCAAGTGATCCAAGTTTCTCATGGATGCATTTTAGAGGGGCTTGGAGCAGGTGGCTTCAACGTTAGCTAGCTACTATCTTATTCCGTTGTGTATATATGTATGTATTTTGTATTAGTGATGTAAGGACAGATAGTTATAACTGTCCCGGTTTGGAATCTTGTACTATTATGACTCTGATGTACTAGTGTGACAGTATCTAGGTAAAATCTTATGTTGATTAGTATATGTTGTTCCATTTTAAGATTCTATGATTGTGAAGGTTCTTCTTATCTCTCTTTTCTTTACCCCAATGGTCTTTCAAAGTAAGAAAGGTGGATTGTTACACGTGGTATCAGAGCTTAGGTTGAGCGAACATCTAGGCTTTGGGTTGGGGTCGACTTCGAGAGCGCGTATTTGTAAATTTTATTCGTATACATATATATATTTCTATTAGTTAGATCAGCTTTGATAGGTTTGATTAGTACCCTTCCTTAAAGATTTATCTCATCTAAGTATCCTAAAGATATCTTACTTTATTCAAGTAGTGAGAATGAGTTCGAGAAGAGGACGAGGAAGAGGAAACAGTAGCACAACAACCATAAATGGAAGAACCCCGAATGTTAGAAGGGGTGGAATAGCTGTTGAGGCCATAGCTCCAGTACAGCCTCGAGTAAACTTCGCAACTATGTGCAAGGAATTCACAAATCTAGGAGGAAAACCTTTCAAGGGCACCGAATCTATCATTGAAGTACAAGCTTGGCTACGGTCATGTGAGAAGATTTTTTAAAGGTTTGGACATTTCTGATGATCAGTAATGGTTCTTGGCGTCATGGCAATTGCAAGAGGGTGCAGTTGCATGGTGGGATTCTGTCATCGCCAATGTTCCAAAAGATGAGTTCACATGGGATAGATTCAAAGAAGTATTCGAAGACCGATTCATGCCAGCTGCCGAAAAAACTCGATTATATAGAAGTTTCATGAATCTCAAGCATGGGGACCTGTCGGTGGTTGAATATGAGATGAAGTTTAATGAGTTATCTCATTTTGGTCCTGGACTTATTGATATCCAGTTAAAGAAGAATGAGATGTTCGTGTTGAGTATGAGGGAAGAGTTCCAGAAAAAGATGACTGCTCATATAAAGGAATCATTTATGGATCTAGTAGACATGGCCCTGAGATATGAAGTGCTTTTGAAGAAGCCATCAATAGCAGCAGCACCCAGTGGTGGTACCGTTAATCCAAATAAAAGGAAGTTTAATCCAAACTGGAAAAGGAAGTAGGGTAAGGGAAAACCACAGGAGGAGATCAAGGAAACAAATATAAAGATGTTGTTTGTTTCAATTGTAATAAAAAGGGGCATATTTCAACATACTATCAGCAAGAAAAGGCTATCTCTCCAATGGTCCAGAAGACGCTTTGCTATAATTTCCATCAGCCTGGACACATGGTTAAGGACTGCCCACTATTGAAGAAAGGTCAATAGATTAAGGTCTATGCTATTAAGGATGAGCCCTCAACCTCTAAAGATGTTTAAGGAAGGGAGTCTTGGAAGGTACTTTACTTATTAATAGCATTTTTGTTAGAGCTTTATTTGATACTGGAGCTTCTCATAGTTTCATCTCTAAATAATTAGTAGACAGATCTGAACTTACTCCGGAATTTGTAGAAACCCCTATCTGTGTGTCAAATCCTATTGATGGTATGACCAGTCTATGTTTAATTTGTAAGAATATACAAATTTCCTACCTTACCCATCGTTTCCCATGGAACATGTTTGTGCTTGACTTTAAAGGTTTTGATGTTTTGCTTGGAATGGATTTGCTAGCTGAGTATAATGATATACTTGACTGTGTTAATCGGGGTATAGTGTTGAAAGCCAAGACCGGAAGGGTATTGGAAAGAATATCTTATGAGGTCCCGGATAATCGTATGAATAGCTTCCTTTATTTCTTAAAATCATCCCAAGAAGAGCTAGAGTCTATATTAGTAGTTAAAGATTTCCTGCATATTTTTGAGCTGATTAGCAGTTTTCCTCCCCATCGGGAAATTGAATTTCGTATTGATCTAGTTCTCGGTGTGAAACCTGTTATTCAACCCTTATGTAGAATGGCCCCGAGACAGAAGCAGGAGCTAATAAGTCAAACCGATGTTTTGTTAAGAAAAGGGCCGATTAGACCAAGTCGTTCGAGTTGGGGATCGATAGTAGATTCTGTGGCTAAGTCTGATGGTTCTTTAAGATTGTGTGTGGACTATAAGGAGTTGAATAAGCAGACCATTCGTAATAAGTATCTGTTACCTCGAATAGATGATATGTTTGACCAACTTAATGGGGTTAGAGTATTTTCCCAATTGGACCTCACTACGGGTTTCCATCAGTTAAGGGTAGTGGAGGATAGTATACCCTTAACTGCTTTTAGAGGACCGGACCTTTTCTATGAATGGTTGGTTATGCCATTTGGGCTAACCAATGCACCTGCATTTTTCGTTGATCTTATGAATCGATTTTTTAGGGATGTTCTAAATAAGTTCGTGTTGGTTTTCATTGATGACATCCTTATTTATTCCAAGACTGAAGAAGAGCATAAACTCCATTTGGAATTAGTGTTAGAAACGTTAAGGAAAAACGTTTTAAAGGCTAAGTTTTCCAAGTGCCACTTTTGGCAATCAGAAGTAAGATACCTAGTCATGTTGTATCGGGAGATGGCATTTCATTTGACCCAGCTAAGGTGGATGTTGTGCAAGACTTCAAAAGACCTCAAACTCCCACATAAGCGAGAAGCTTTTTAGGGATGGCGGGTTATTATAGGAAGTTCATAAAGGATTACTCTAAGATCGCCTGTCATCTAACCAAGCTGATGAAAAAGGATGTTAAATTTGAGTAGACTCCAAAGTGTAAAGAAGCATTCCTTGAGTTAAAAGAAAGGTTGCCCAGTGCCCCGGTTTTAGCTACTATAGATGGAGGAGAGGGGTTGACTGTTTATATCGATGCTAGTAGAGTTGGGTTGGGTGCAGTGTTGATGCAGCATGGGAAGGTCATAGCCTACGCAAGTAGACAGTTAAAGCCTCATGAGAAGAACTATGCAACGCATGACTTGGAACTGTTAGCTGTAGTATTTGCATTGAAGATGTGGAGGGACTACTTGTTGGGTAAGAATCCTTCTATTCCTCTTTAGTTTATTGCTGATCTTTTAGGATCCTAGTAGTAATTTCCTTCTTTAAATAGGAGAAAAGTTAGATCTCTTCACGGATGATAAGTTCCTAAAGTAACTTTTCACTCAGAAGGACCTGAACTTGAGGCAACAGCAATGGCTAGAATTTCTGGCGGCTTACGACTTAGATATTCTCTATACGCCAGGGAAAGCAAATGTGGTGGTAGACGCTTTAAGTAGGAATGTAGTTTTAGCCCTCTTGGAAGTCACTCCGACTCTGTTTGAAAGAATTGCGAGCAAACAAAATGAAGATAGTCTTCTATTGGAATTTATTCAAGGCAATGAGAAGGGCCAAAGTTCTAGTTTTGAGATTGATAACCATGGTACTTTAAGGATGAATGAAAGATTATGCGTTCCTGATGTAGAAGGCCTTAGACAAGAAGTTTTAAAGGAATGCCATAGGTCTAAGTTATATATCCACCTTGGAGTTAATAAAATGTACAAGGATATGAAGCGAGTGTTTTGGTGGCCCAGGATGAAGTAAGGTATTTTAATCTATGTCAGCCGATGTCCAATCTGTCAGCAGATAAAAGGCGATCACCAGAAGACGACTGGTTTACTTCAACCCTTGGAAATCCCAAATTGGAAGTGTGAAATGATATCAATGGATTTTATCGATGGGTTACCCAGAACCAGAAAAGAAAATGAAGGTGTGCGGGTCATTATAGATCGGCTAACGAAGAGTGCTCATTTTATTTCGGTAAAGTCGATGAGAACCGAACTTCTTTGGCAAAAATTTATATAAGAGAGATAGTAAGATTGCATGGAGTCCCAGTAAGTATAGTAAGTGATCGAGATCCAATCTTTACTAGTCAGTTTTAGGAGGCATTGCAAGTAGCTTTAGGAACAAAGCTAAGCTTGAGCACAGCATATCACCCCCAAATAGATGGACAAACAAAGGGAGTGAATCAGATTCTAGAAGATCTTTTGAGGGCATGTATTTTGGATTTTGGAGGATCATGGGAAGACCATCTTCATTTAGTGGAATTCTCCTACAATAATAGCTATGAAGCGAGACTGGCATGGCACCCTATGAAGCTCTCTATGGACGTCCTTGTAAGTCTCCGCATGTTGGGTTGAGACTAGAGATCGACTAGTACTTGGGTCGGACATGATTCAAGAAGCTACTGAAAAGTTGTGGTGATAAAGAGAAGGATGAAGGAAGTCCAAGATCGCCAGAAGAAATATGCTGATAAAAGGAGAAGATATTTGGAATTTGAAGTCGGAGACTCTGTATTTGTAAAGATCGCCCCAATCAGAGGAGTTGTTCAATTTGGAATGGCTGGGAAGCTGGCACTCAGGTATATTGGATCTTTTAAGATTATTGAAAGGATTGGACCACTCACCTACAAGGTTGAATTACCAAAAAGGTTATCGGGGGTCCATAATGTTTTCCACGTGTCTCATTTGAGAAAGTATGTTCCCATCATTGATTGTGGAGTCGTAGATTCAAGAGGATTTTGAGTAGAACTGAACTTGACTGTGATCAAGCATCCATTTCATATTATAAATCAGGATGAGAAGAGGTTACGCAATAAGGTGGTGAAGTTAGTAAAGATTCAATGGAGTGAGGATCCCTGAGATTGTACTTGGAAGACTGTGGATCACATGAGGGAAGCTTATCCAGAATTAATGTTAGGATAGTCATTATTTGCATGTATAGTGTATGCATTATTGTGTTGTGGATGCTTAGCGTATATCCATTGTATGGATTTCATGCTATATAATGTATGACCTTTTGAGTTACTATGAGTTATCTCTTATTGCTAATTTCGGGACGAAATTCTTTTAAGGGGGAGAGTGTAACGACCCGGGATTTAATCACTTTAATTATTGACATTTAAATATATTTTTAAGAATTAATTAATAGATTTTATAACTCAAATTAAAACTATTTTAAATAATAACTAATGATGCTGAAATATTTTTTAAATTTTGTTTACAAAAATAATTAGTGTAAAACAAAATAGAAAATGTGACCGAAAATCGTTTTTTGAATTTTCAACGTTTCGGTGCTGAAAAGTTGTCGTGAGACGTTGTGCAAATTTGAGATAAAAATTTGCACACATTTATAAATGAAGTAGGACTTTGTAATTTGATTTACTAAATAAATATAATTTGATAAAGTTGACTAAATATAATGATATGACACGTTTATAAATGTAAATTAAAGTGGCATAAGTTGTCATTTCTTTAAAAACACAAAGTACATAAAGTACTAAGGCATGTTTGCTCATGAAAATGAAGGGGGAGACAAGTTGTACACGTTAGGGTGGGGGGAAGAAGCACGCTTAGTGATGTGGCAACGTTATAAGGGAGGGAGGGTATGTACTTTAGGGTAATATGGTAATTTAGTTAATGTACTTAGTGCATATACATATTGTCATAATTTTCTCTTATTTTATCCTTCCATTTCCATTTCATAAAAAGAACTCTTCATGTTTCATGACACTTTAATGGCTTCCAATATAGTTTCTCAAGTTTAAAAATCTAATTCATCCACTTTTATACTCCTAAAACCTTGTCTAAACTTACCTCTTTCCATTTCAATACCTCTCCTTCACAAAGCTAACCCCCCTCACCATTTCTTCACCTTGGCCGAACTCTAAAGCCTCTATAGCCGAAACTATTGCCATTCAAGCCACCAAAAACTCCACTTTTCCAAGCTAGAAGCAAAAGGCCTAGGTCTATTTGGGTTTTAGTAGAAGTTAGTTTGATTTTGCCCCCGTTCGGTGAGTAAAGTTTCAATCTTTAACTAAGTTTTTCTAAACATATATATATATATGTGTGTGTGTGTGTGTGTGTGTGTGTGTGCCTAACTTGTTGTATAAATGATGTTGTGTTTGGGTAAAATAATGTTGGGATATATGTATGTATTGTGCTTGAATTATAATGATGCTTGGATGTAATCATATGTGCTTGGTTATGTGGATGTATAGTTGGAATATGTTAGTTAAATAGTCAAGTTAGTTTGCCTATTATAATCTAGCTTGTATATGTTGGTTATGGAAATGTTTACATATTGTGATGTTATGGTTATGTAATCATGTATGTTGTGAACATGAATCCATGATGTTATGCTAAGGAAGTTAGCATCCTACTAGTTAAAGCGACATGTTATCCCTTGTATAAAATTCAAAATCTTTGGTTTTAAAATTTGCAAAAAGGTTTTCAAGCTTTAAATAGTTGTTAGTCTTCCAAAATATGCTTTTATGTTTTAGTAAAGTTTTTTTTAAGAGTTAAAATTTTAAGAAGACTTAGAGAACAAATTTCAAGTTGGAAATTTCGGGTCGTATAGCGATAGTCGCTACAAGTGCAGTTCGTGAAAACGAACTCTTTTCGAAATCTAAAAATGTTTTCACTTAGAAATCTTTTTGGAATATGTTTTAAAACTCATATTAAGTAATTAAAAAGGTAATTATTATTTATTTATATAATTATTTAATAAATGATGAATTAATTAAGTAATTAGTACTTAATCATTGGTTAATTAAGGTAATCAATACTTAAGTGTTAATCAATTAAGTTAATTTTAATTAGTTAATTAATTAAGTTAATTATTATTTAATTAATAATTAAGGATTAATTATTTTTAATTAGTTATTAATTATTATTTAATAAGGGTTAATTATTTTTAATTATTTATTAAAGACTAATTATTAATTAATTATTTATAAAAGGAATTTAATTAATCATCAATTAATTACTGATTAATAATTTTTAATTAAGATTTTGAATAAGACTTAATTAAGATTTAATTATTATTTAATAAAGGTTTGATTTACTATTTAATTAATAAATATGGGTTTTAAATCGCTTTGTTTCTAAAATATTGGTTTTGTTTAAAACTATTTTTCTTTTTCGAATATGTTTTAAACCAAGGGATTTCTTTGTCGATTACCCTTAAGTAACCTCAAACAAATATGAAATCAAAGTTAATGTGTCATGTTTAAATTAAGTATATGGTTGTCCATATGCAAACTCTGTAAGATTACCCTAAGCAAAGGATTGTTCGCTATTTATAACTTGATATGTTTTAACCCAGGAAGTATGTTGTGTATATTAGAGTTCTGCGGTGAGGACTCGAATACTGGCTACATACTTCCAAAAGAACCAGAATTGAGTTAGCTGGAAATTATCGTTAGTTTGGAGACCCCAGTTTCAGATAAGTATAATTTATCTGAACCACTCCAAACTAATAACGCTCGCGATGGATTGTTAGGAAGTATGCTATGGGGATGTACTATTCTTCCTAAGGGTGATTCCAAAATGGTAGATTGTGACGACCCGGAATTTTGGATATTTGAAATTGGAATATTTAATTGGTTTTAAATGTATAAAAGTTAATTTTTAACTTAAATTTCAAATATCTCTATTTATTGGATAATTAAATATTGAATTTAATAATTAGAGATTGGGTAAAATATTGAATCTGGGGTTTTAAGCCTGTTGAAAACAATTTGACGGTTTGTAAAATCCATATTGATAATACTGAAGATAGTAAAAGTGTTAAACTTGAATTTGGAAGTGTTTTGTTAAGTTTTGAAAATATATCGTTTAAATCGGTATTTAAAAATAGCCTTCCGAGGCACAGTCTCGATTTCGACGAAACCAGTTACATTGGATCCGTAATATTGTATTATTATAGGATTTCAAATTTCGTAGTGATTGGAGTTGTTGTGTGAGCGTACGACATATAAATGCGCGGAAATTTATATCGAAAATTCAATATTATAACTGGGTCCAAAATGCTATCTTCTCCATACGATCAAATTTGGACTCGAAACCTTTTCCATTTTATTCGGAATAGGGGTATGACATTATGAACGCCTGGCGGCACGTCTTGACATGAGATCGAGATTTCAAGTTGCATTTATCGGAACAATTTGAATTTGAATTTAATTGAATATATATATATATACAAATCAACTACAGTTGAAATTATATCTACAGCAGTACCTTTGCCATCTCCATCACAACTTTTCCTATCACTGTAGGCTTCCTTTGTACGCTTCCTTCCTCTCAGTCACTTCATTCCTTCTTTTATATCAACAAAACTGAAATCTGTCTTCTAAAGCAATTCGAATTCGTTCGAAAAAAAAGAGAAGAAATGGCAGAACGAAATAGAAACTCTCGTTCGAAATCTAATTCCAGTGTCTTGTTCCAAATTAAAAATCGCGTACCTTTCTTTTGCGTTCCTTCAGAACCAATATCGAATCAACTAAGGAAAAAAAATTCAGAACGAAACCAAAGCAAATCGAGCAATCAGGAACCCTCCCCCACAGTTCGGATCGTTCTCACCTCGAATAAAATGAAGGCGAGCTAAGATCGTGTTCGAATTCAACGGCGACCGAAGTCGCGATGGCAGCTGTTCGAATCTCAGGAACGACGACGTGAATCAAATCGATAGTGGCGAGTTGGGTTCCTTTGGATCGATCTTCTCGCGCCTCTGGCTTTGGGACCGTGCTCGTTGGGAGATGGTGGCAAGGTGGAGGGCTGCGGCGAGGTTGTGGGTAGACGGGCATGTGTGGTGTTCGTAAATGGTGGGAGGCTCGTTGGTGAGACCGGTATTGGCGGCACAAGTGGACGTCGGGGTGGCGGCAGAGATGGAGATCGGCTCGATCTCGAGTTGGAAATTGGCAGTAAGGTTTGAGATCTGAAAAGAAACAAGCCGGTTTGGATTGGATTGCAAACAAAATCAAAAGTGAGTTAATCTCACTCATCTGGGTTTAATTTAAATTTAATAGTTAAATTTAAATTGATGAATGGTTGATTGAAATTGATTGGATGTGGTATATTATATATAGTAGTGTATATATACATATATATATATATTGGAGTGATTGATTTCCCGCATTATATAGCGGATGAGACCTTATGCGCCGCATAATAGCGGATGATATTATATTAATCCCATATACCGCGATATTCCACCTCGAAGTGGAATTGGTATTGTGCTAACATCTGTGGATGTAGGAAAACAGGCTGGAGGGATCCAACTGGATTCCTCAAAAATTTATGTAGATTGTTTAATATTCTGTGTTATGAATATTTGATATTCTATGATTAATTATATTGATAATTGGAATATTGAATGCTATGGTTTGTTTGAATATATTTCGGTGCACTGAGTTACCAAAATATATAGAATTAGATTTTTGGAAAGAAAATAAAGGAGTGAATTTTTAAGTAAAATAATTATAGAGAATTTGAATAAATTTAAGAATAAATTGGAAAAGAATGAAGGTGGTTTTAAAATTCTAATAAATAAAATTCCGAGTATGGAAGAGGGAATTTGAATAAACAGAGGGATAATGAATTTTAAAACTTAAGTGATATTATAAAGAATTTATTTCAATTCAAGGTTTAAATTTAATTAAAAGGAAAAAGAGGGAATTCGGGAAATCTGGAATTTAAATTTTCAGTTTAAAGATTTTAAATCATAATAAAGAAATAAAATCTGAAAGTTAATGGATTTTGAAATAAATGAAGTAAGTAAGGAAATTTATTTCAAAGTGAAGTAAATTGGAAATCAATTGTAAATTGATTTAAGTGTTTGGAATTGAAATTTAAAAGAGAAGTAAGATTTTGGAATTTATAAACTGGGTTTATAAAGGTGAAGTAATATATCAGTGGATATTTGGAAGAATAAATTTATGGTGGGAATTTATTAAAGAAATGGGTAAATTTGTTTAAAAATAAATATTGATTTATTTTTAAAGATGTGAAAGAGAAGTGTATTTCCTTGGATAGCCAAGTACGCTTCCAAGGTAAACTTTTAAGTATAAGCTAGAAGTTTTAAAGTTGATTTAAAATATCTTTTAGAAAATTTATTATTCTTAAATGTTTTAATTTTAAAGCAAGTATTTTTCAAATTTATTTTAATAGTAATTATTTAAAGATGGTTTGGTATTATGTTTTAAATGGTAAAAAACTAGTTTTATATTTTATTAAGTAGCTTTATTTTGAATATTCTTAAAGTATATATCTTTGAATAAAGTATTAAAGTAGTTTTAATTTAAATGTTTGTTTAAAGTATATTTTATAATATAGTATTTCAAATTATTTTAAAAATCTAAAGTGTTTTTACTTGGTGATTTCAGTGGAAATAGAAAATATTTGGGAAATTTATTCCATGAGAGGAAGATGGTTTGAAACTGTCTTCAAAGGATTGAAAATGGAAATATATCTTGCGAAGATATTTGTGAGGTAAATAAATAATTTGGAAAAAAAAAATTTGTTTGATGGATGTTTGTGAATGTTAATTGATAGTTAAATAACCGACTATCAATATTGGCCAATGCGCTGATCGTTTCGAAGAGACCGGGATCGGGATTTATTTCTCGAAAACCACTTCGATCTGGTTTGTACGTTTTAGTGGAAAAACGAGTTTGGAATCGAAGATGGAGCAGTGAAGTACAAGGCTAGTAGCTACTAATCCTGAGGGTGATTCCAAAATGGATGTAGTAGGAGTAGTGCCTTCGGTTTCGTTCGAACCCGGGACGGACTTGTATGGATGAATGCTTTCGGAACATCGTCAGGTGGACGATGGAAATTCTAAGTGAAACGTTCTAAAAAGGTAACGCTTAGCCTCTAGCCTCATCAACCGAGAATGACTGAAAATCAGGGGTTATGCAGCAAGGCTATGTGGGTAGCTCCCATTAGGGTGAGGTCATCCCTGTCTAGATGTCCCTTTTATTTCGGCTTAGTGGTGCGGTTGCTAATCCCAACCGCGGGGTGATCTTACTCGGAATTATCCAGTAAGGGGTAGTTCTGGCCTTGTGTTGCAGGGGATCGGGCGTGGTCCTCGGTACGCTGATCTAGACCAGGTACTGTGACAGGTGGTAACCCAGTGCCTAGTCATTAGTTGGAAATCCATTCTCCCTACGAGCCTTTTACGGTTTTTGTTTGTAGAACCCACTTTGTGGCTAGTATGCTAGAATTTAATCATGTAACATTTCAGCTATTTGAATAAGTATTTGTATATAGACCCAATTATAATATCAGAGGATTTTATAAAAAAGTGTTTTGGCTATCGTAAGGTAAAAACCCGACATGTTTATTTGTGGCGTGGTCTTACGAGATGCTTTTGTTTTCAAAGGATTCTGAAACTTTAATAATCCAATTGAGTGTGTTTTCTCACGCTGGTTTTCCAGACTAACTCGGGTGTTATTTAACTATAATGCTCGGGTCAGACCGAGTATTATAGATTACAGGATAAGATGTTGTGGAGCTCAGAAGACGAGCTGGATGGCGAGATGTATCACTCGTACTTGATGTATATTCCGCTGTGTTGTGTGTACTGTGTATTCAGTTTTGTGAGGACAGGTTGTGATTACTGTCCAGTTGTGTGTTATATGTACTTTGATGATGTAATGTATAAACAGATTTGTTTTTGTGTAAAGACTAGTTATTCTCTATTATATTTTATTCCGCTGCGATGGTTAGATTCTGATGTTGTCTTCTATTTTCTTCTTCTACCTCTTTCTTCTTTAACCCAAATGGTTCGTATTTCCGTTCTTCTTGAGTTGATTTGATGGAGATTAATGTCAATTCAAGGGGTACGGGTTTGCGGGCTATTACAGTTGGTACCAGAGCTTAGGCTGGCGATAACCTTGGCTCTGGTGGGAATTACTCATTGAAAATAGAGTCCGTAGTACTGTATGGATTCTCGAGAAGAGAGGAGCCGCGGTGGTCCCCCCCGGACCGCCCGGATCCCACGAGTGAATAGAAAGTTAGATCTACATTGGATCTCACCTGAATCGCCCCATCTATCCTCCTGAGGAGAAGTTTGGTTTCAAACTCCGATTCGAACAGGAGGAGTACGCCATGCTAATGTGCCTTGGATGATCCACATCTCCGGGTCAGGCGCTGAATAGAAACATTAAACTAAAAGCCCAAACAAAATGAGCACGAGTGTATTAATAGATATGAGCGCGTATTTTTTAGTGAATATAAAAAAAATTTATATTGTGTTGACTTATCGGTTAAGTGTTTATGGATTCTGGTCGATGTGTGGGATGCCACGACATCGATAGGGGTTTCTAAACTCTTAAACAATATAAACCGACACAGTATTGTTTTAAAATAGGGTAAATGAAATAATTTTACCCAAATTATTTTTGTATATAAAAGAAATAATTTTCTGTAAATTATTATAGATATATATGGTTGCTTGGTTGTTAAGGATAATACTAAATTATCATCATTGTTGTGTAAAAAAATTGAATAAGAAATTGAAATCATAACTAAAAGTTGAGAAAAAAATTCATATATAAAATGGGATTTATGAATGTGCATTATAAATGTGCATTATAAATGTGATTTATAATTGTAATGAGGTAAAATCCAGAGTAATGTTGAATATAGACTGAAAGAATTTAAAATTTGAAATTTTGGGAAAGGTTTAAATACTTTTGGGTTGAAAATGGTTTTCAAAAGCTTTGGAGAAATAATGGTGATAGTATTTGAGAAATATTTTGAATTGGATATGAAATCTGGAAGATTTGGAATTTAAAAATATTTGAGGGATTTTAAAGAGATAAAAGCATTGAACTCTTTCGGTCGGGAATTGTTTGCAAAAGTTGGGTTTGACTTTAGAGATGCAAAGGATTTTGGATATAATTGATTTCAAATGATTTTTGAAATACTTAAGAAATTGTTGGAAACTCTGGAGTTAGTTTAATTGTTTTGGAATGATTAAGGAATTTTTTAAAATTCTGAAAGTAAATTGAAAATGTATTATCCCGAGTTAAAAAGTAAAATGTGAACGAGATTGATTGCAAATGGATGAAAGTATGGATATGAATAAGTTGTGACTTATAAAACTTAGAAGTGGAATAAATAAGCCAAAATAAAATTGTTTTGTATTTTGGGAAATAAATAAAAATCCCAAACTTGAATTATAAAATAGATTGAACTCAAGAAAATTAAGTGAAGTGATTTTTGAAGTTAAAAATCAAATATTGAATCAAAAGTGGGGAATGAACTAATTTGAACAAATTAGTTAAGTGAGTATGTTAATGGAATTTTGATTGGTTGAATAAAAATTGAAGTATGAGTTAAAATGGATTTTGTGAAGTTAAACTTGAGTTACAAACAAAAATTCAACTTGGAGGTGTTAAGTGAATTGAATATGATTGAAATATGGTGAAATGAAAATGTGAAATGAAGTTTAAAATGGATTGAATGAATATACTAATTGAATTTAATAGAATGAAACTAAATTTAAAATGGGAATGAACTTAAGTTGTTAGCTTAAGTAAAGTATGAAATGGCTGTTGTCGAGATTTATGAAATGGTTTTGAATGAAACTAGTTGGTTAATAAAATGAGATGCAAGTGAATGGATTAAAATTTAAAATGCATGTGTCTAGCTATTGAAAGTAAGTATATGTTAGTGAGTTGCATATATTTTATACTTACATGTTTGAATTGAGTAAGTACAGGTTCAGGGAAGCCGTTTAGCTGGATTGGGTCGTGCAAAATGCTAAATAAATAACCGCTTTGCTTAAAAATGCTAAATTAAGGTACGCCTATGCAATAAAAACAGGAAATATGAACTGTGACGCCCCACCACTATACCCACGCTAGCCAAGAACACTACGGTGTAATGCTGTCAACTAGCACGGAGAATAAGGCTGTTGAGGAGCGACCATCCATGTAACTTCTTTGTGCGAGCACCGATATGTCAGATAGTATAGTATGTACTTCATTTAAGGAGGAAATTCAACATACCGATACAAGCTCAAAGCTATCACACAATGGCTATATATAATCTTCGGAAAAAACATAGAAATGAACATAACTTAAATCAGTCACAGACATCCATATCACAAAGGCGGAAAAAGATTTGAATATATAACACATGAAAGTGTACATCAGAGTAGTGGTCTGAAAGATTCATGATAATACAAAAGAATAGCAACATGTGCTACACAAAAGAATACATCTATGAGTCGATATCTCAAATGTATACAACAAAAACTACTAATCTAAGTAGTTTGCCAAAAGTCAGAGTAATAGATCCCTAGAGAGAAGTCAAGCAGAAGCACCTGTAACATCTCGGTCTGACCCGAGTATTATTTCATAAGAAAATAATAAACGGATCAGTCTAGCTATAAATATCAGATGACATGATATAGAATAAGAGATATGGCATAAAAATATAATAACCATAATGGCATACTACTATAAGTATGTAAATGATAATCAACAAGAGATTAATTAATATCACAAGAATCTTCTCAAAGATCCAAATCCACAAAAAGGTAATGACACACGAATTCACCAATGCACAAAAATTGATAAAACATACCAATGAAAATCAGGAAAATTGGTGAAGCACAAATTCCAGAAATCAATGCACGAAATCCAGAACAAATCCCAGAAATCAACACACGAAATCCAGAAACCACAAAAAAGGGGAGGCCTATCACACGAACGAGAAGCTATCTCATGGAAGCTAACCATTTAATTTTTGAACACACGAATGGCCCGACGACCTTTGAACACACGAACGGCCCGAAGACCATGGGGCGCTACCCCGTATATGTGAGTAGAAACATCACACAAGCGGGGTCTAGTCTCCCTCGCAGACAAAGAGACATCGCTCAATCGCTAGTCTAAATCACAAAAATGACCGTCATGATCATAAAGAAGTGTCAATTACACTAAGCTAGTAAATATATGAGTTTAGCTTCATGTCCCATAACCACTAGCTTAACTTAAATATTTACGAGCAAACTGTAGATCTTCACTAGGAAATTGTCACAAAAGGTTCGGTCGAACAAGTCCAAGAATTAACCGACGAAGTAAACGCAAGCGTTTCATACCACCTGTTTTGCTAAGCCGTTTAATTAGATTTCTCATCCAAGTGAAGTAAAAGCTTGTATATACTAATAGATTGGAAAACGGTTTAGGAAAAAGAGCTTTGTAATAAAATAGAGTTGAAATCATTTTGATGAAAGAGTTTTGATATTTACTACTAGTATTGAAACCTTTATATTTTTAAAGTGACAAGTCACAAAACGATTGCAGAAACAATCAGTCACAAAAATTCACATTCGAAGACGTGAAGGAAATCCAAGGAAATCAGTTCCAAAACCATCAAAGTAGAAGTAGATGGTGCTGCCAAGCATGCCGAGCAATCTAACAAAATACAGGTCAAATGACCTAAGTATAAAAGGCGAGCGACCTAACGTCTTAACAAGGCCGTGCGACCTAACGTGTTACGACCTAGAGGTCGAGCGATGTAAGAGGTCATGCGACCTAAAGGAAATAGGGTCAAGCGACCTAAGAGGAAAAACAGGTCGAACGACCTAGTGGGTTGCGACTTAAAGTAGAATAGGTCAAACGACCTAACAGACGTGACTTCACCATGGCCGAGCGACCTAAAGGGTTACGACCTACGAAGCAGGCCGAGCGACCTAGGGACAGAACAACCCAACGAGTCACGACCTAATGTGGTACGACCTAAGCCTTAGCGACCTAAGTGTGAGCGGACGAACTAGTTAACTCGCGACCTAACGAACGGCATAGGCCTAATATGTTCGACCCAAGGGGTTCGCGACCTAACGAATCGCAACCTAAATGTAAAAAGGGTCGGGCGACCTAATGTCTTCAACAAGGCCGAGCGACCTACGAGGTGAGCGACCTAATGAAGGAACGAGCTAATGTAGAGCGACCTAGGGCGATGCGAGCTTTGCCAAGCGACCTAAGGCGATGCGAGCTATATGCAGTTGCGACTTTTCCACGCTGAACGACCTAGTGCCCAGCGACCTAACAGTGACGAGCTAATTCCGAGGCAGAACGACCTAAGCCCAGGAAATTGCTGAAACACACTAAAAATTGGGATTTTCATAATCCAATCCAATCCAAATGCAAATGCACATGTACAAGTGATAGGGAATCATTCCCAACAATCCAATGACAGTTATAGGCAAGAATGTGAGATAAAAATCTCACCTTTGCACCAAAAATCAATGAAGATGAAGCCTAAAGCAAACAAGAATCAATCCCTCTTCAATCTCAACACAAGAAGCTCGAATCCAATGTCTTCCTCTTGAATTCGGAGTTGAATGATGGATTGCAATTTGAATTTGAGCTTGGATTTTTAATTTCCCTTTCCCTCCTCCATTTTTGATGAAGCTTCAAAGTTTAAGCAATTAGAAATGAAGTATGAAGAGAAGGAGGGGGTTGGGCTGAGTTAGTAAGTGATTCAGCCCAAACCAAAGCCATAAGTGGAAAAAGTGGCGAAAATTCCACTAACTCCAAACATATCAAAGTTTATACTTAAAAAGATCGCAAACGTCATTTTGAACTCAATGGAGGTGGTCTCGAGTCCTAATTTGACCGTATGCAAAAAGTAGCTTTTCGGACCAAAATCCGATTAACGATAAAATATTTAAATATCAAATCGATAAATATGTGGGTTGTTACAGACTCCCCTTCTTAAAGAAATTGCGTCCTCGCAATATATAAGATGGAAATAAAAAGTAACAACCATAAAAGCATAATACCACAAAAAGAAATTTGAAATAAGAAGTTCACCTTACAGAGCATGAGAAAGTAAGTCCGGATGTGTACGCTCGATGAATTCTCTAGATTCCCAAGAGCAATCCTTAGGATTTGAGGACCATTGAACTTTAACAAGCGGAACATCTTTATTTCGAAGTTGTTTGACCTCCGAAGCAATAATTCGAATAGGATGCTGCTCATAAGTTAAATTAGGTGAAACTTCAATCTCTTCCACAACACCGGGCTCAAGAATAGATTCGGAATCCCGAAGACATTTCCGTAATTGAGAAACGTGAAACACGTCATGCATGGCAGAAAACTGAGCCGGTAATGAAAGGCGATAAGCCATGGAACCAATACGTTGGTGATAGGGAATGGCCCAATATATCGAGGCGCTAACTTTCCCGATCGACTGAAACGTACAACACCCTTCATAGGTGAAACACGAATAAATACAAGATCTCCCACAGAAAATTCTAATTTTCTTCTTCGATTATCGGCATAGGATTTTTGTCTACTCTGGGCTTCTTTCATCCTATGACGAATAAGTTCAATCTTTTCTGTGGAATCTCGAATAAAATCTGGACCTAAGACCAACTTCTCACCGGCCTCAAGCCAACAAGAAGGAGATCGGCAAGGCCTTCCATAGAGTGCCTCGAAAGGTGCCATACCAATACTAGCTTGGAAGCTGTTATTATAGGAAAATTCAACGTGTGAAATATGATCTTCCCAACTTCCACCGAAATCAAGCACACAAGAACGAAGAAGATCTTCAAGAGTTTGATTCACACGCTCAGTTTGTCCATCGGACTGAGGGTGATAAGCGATGCTAAAATTAAGCTTCGTTCCCAAAGCTTTTTGAAGACTCTTCCAGAATCCACTAGTAAACAATGGATCACGATCACTAACTAAGAAGTAGGAACTCCATGTAATTTAACAATTTCTTTGATAAAGAGTTTGGCTAGAAGAGGAACGGTTCGGTTCGACCGAACGGGAATAAAATGGGCGGATTTAGTAAGTCTATCAACGATCACCCATAAGCTATCATGGCCCGAACGAGAACGGGGAAGGCCATCAATAAAATCCATGGAAATTTGATCCCACTTCCAAATTGGAATTTCCAATGGTTGCAATAACCAGCCAGACCTTTGATGTTCGGCCTAGACAAGTTGGCAAGTCATGCAACACTTAACAAAGTAAGCAATATCAAATTTCATTCCCTCCCAATAATAAATTCGCTTCATATCCGCGTACATTTTACTACTACCAGGATGAATATAATATTTGGAACGATGAGAATCTTCTAGAATATCTCTACGAAGATCACAAATATTTGGTACGATCAGTCTACCAAATTTTCGAATGCCGCTACGAGAATCAATATCAAAGTCTTTCAAACCTTCAATATCAATTTTATCCCTAACATTTTGGCCAAGAAGAGCCAATCTGGGATCTAGCCTTTCAGCTTCAAGAATGCGATCCAAGAGGGAAGGACGAGCCTCAAGGCTACATAAAACAAAAGATGAACATAAATCGGATACACGATCTCTAATTTCACAAGTGGATAAAACCTCGAGATCATGCCATTCGGATATCATCATAGAAACAACCGCTTGTTGCTTACGACTAAGAGCATCAGCAACTCGATTTCCCTTTCCGGGAGTATAAAGAATATCGAGGTCATAAGATGCTAGAAATTTGAGCCAACGCTGTTGACGCAAATTAAGTTCCTTCTGAAAGAATAAATATTTCAAAGACTTATGATCAGTATAAAGTATAAATTTCTCTCCCAAAAGATAATGTCGCCAAATTCGAAGGGCGAAAACGATAGTCGTGAGTTCTAAATCATGTATGGCATATCTAGTCTCAGCCAGCTTCAGTTGCCTAGAAGCGTAAGCAATCACACGTTCTTTTTGCATGAGAACGGCACCCAAACCAACGCGACTAGCATCGGTATAAACAACAAAATCTTGATTCCCCTCGGGAATAACAAGAATATGAGCATCGAAAAGGAGTTCTTTTAATTTCTGAAAAGAAGTTTCACATTTGTCCGACCAAATGTATTTAACACCTTTCTTGGTTAAGCCAGTAAGAGGCATGGCAATCTTAGAAAAGTCTTTTATGAAACGGCGGTAATAACCTGCCAATCCGAGAAAGTTACGGATTTCAGTCACGCTCTCCGGTCTCTTCCAATTTTGAATCGCTTCGATCTTTGAAGGATCCACTGATATTCCGGATTCGGAAATAATATGACCGAGAAACTTCACACTAGATTGCCAAAAATGGCATTTAGAAAATTTTACTTTTAATTGATTGCTCCTAAGAGTTTCCAATACAATCCGAAGATGCTTTTCATGTTCCTCCTCGATTTTAGAATACACAAGAATATCATCAATAAAGATGAGAACAAACTGATCGAGGAAATCTTTGAAAACTCGATTCATAAGGTCAACGAAATAAGCCGGAGCATTCGTTAAACCAAATGGCATAACTAGCCATTCATAAGATCCATAATGAGTACGGAACGAAGTCAAAGGAATACTATCCTCTGCAATACGAAGCTGATGAAAACCGGTAACCTAGTCCAATTGTGAAAAGACTCTAGCACCACTAAGCTGATCGAATAGATCATCAATCCGAGGCAAAGGATATTTATTCTTAATAGTAAGATCATTAAGCTTGCGGTAGTCAACGCATAGCCTAAGTGTACCATCGGATTTCTTCATGAAAATTGCTGAAGCTCCCCAAGGCGAGGAACTAGAGCGAATAAATTGCTTCGTCTCCAATTCGGATAATTATTTGCGCATCTCTTCATTCTCCTTATTGGACATGCGATAAGGAGGACGAGTAATAGGTTGAGCTCCAGGTATAAGATTAATTTTTAACTCAATTGCTCGCTTAGGTGGTAATCCTAAAACGGGCTCAAATATATCGGAAAATTCACGGACGACGTGAATACAAGAAATGACATCTTCCTCATCATCATTATCATCATCACGAGGATTTAAAGAATATAAAGATGCAGCCAAAGTGGAATCCGAATCTTTAAGAATAATAGAAATCTTCTTTACAAATTGCGGATGTCGGAGATAAATAGTCCACTCCGGACATAGGATATGAGCTTCATACCGGTTAAGCCAATCCATACCCATAATCATTCCAAAGCCTAAATAACGCATGACATGCAAATCGGCTAGGAAAGGAAAATCACACAAAATAATCTCCATATCTTTACAAAGCAAACTAAGAGTTGCGGATCCACCGACCGGATTCACAATTCTTAAAGAAGTCATTAAAGAAACAACACTTAAGGAAAAAGTATCGACAAGTTCCTTTGATATAAAAGAATGGGATGCACCCGTATCAAAAAGAACTCGAATAGGTTGATCATGAAATATAATAATGTCATCAAGGATAGAATGAGACATACCTTGACCGCGAGATGTGTTGCCAGGGGCTTGAGCAACGTTTAACTTTCCCTCCTTGCCTTGAAGCTTAGGGCATAGATGTATATGATGATCTGGACTTTTACAATAGCGACAAGAACGAGGCTTTGAACACTTGTTCACAAAATGGCCCCTAGCACCACAGTTGAAGCATTTCCCATCACTAGGGGAAAGTGTCTTTGCAGCAGGAGTTTCTTGCTTACCCTTTTTGTTGGGATAAGGACCTTTGAACTTGTTAGGCCTTTTCTTATTGTTGAAGTTCGGTTTGGCACCCACCACTTCAACATCACTTTCCCTATCCGCCTCTTCAAGACGAAGAGCGATATCAATGAGTTGATCGAAAGAAACTTCTAATTTTAGAAGTAATGGCTTCTTGAGATTCTTGTTTAAGCCATAGACGAATCTTTGGTTCTTCTTCAATGGGGTGTTGATGTATTCAACCCCATATTTAGACAGTGACTCGAAGGATGCGACATAATCTGTCACAAAGGATTCACCTTGAACAAGGTCTATGAAACGTCGAGCCAATGTCACTTTCTCTGCTTCTGGTACGAATTTTAATTCGAAGCGTTCCCGGAATTGCTCCCAGGTGAGATCCGCTTCATTAATTTCAGAAATAAGAAGTTCGTACCAGTCCAATGCTCTTTCTTGGAGCATACTGGAGGCCACCTGAACTCGGTGAAGATCAATAAGGTTCATGCGAGAAAAGATTCGATCGCATGTTCTTAGCCAAGCCTGGACTTCAATAATAGTTTCAGAACCTTTGAATGGTTTCCCACCCAAGTTGGTATAATCGTTGCACAAGCGTGCAAATCCAGACTTAGGATGAGTAGGTTCCTGATTCGGACCAGCTGCTTGAGCATTCTTTACTAAATCAAGCAGCTGCTGAGCGGTCATAAAAACTCCATCCTGGGGAGTAACAGTAGATGGTCAGGCTCTAGGACGGCCTGGTCTAGACATTCTCTCCTTTAAGAAAGAGAGAAGAAGAAAAGTTATTCTCCAAATAAATATCAAGCAAATCTTGATAGATAAAACAAGGATACGTAAAAGGAAATAGGATAAATCGGTACAAAGACTCGAATTAAATCCTAAGGCACGACTCCTAAGTTAGACTTAGGACGATGATCCTTGTTAAGTTATTCTACATTATTCCAAAGTTTGGCTCTGATACCAAGCTGTGACGCCCCACCTCTATACCCACGCAAGCCAAGAACACTACGGTGTAATGCTGTCAACTAGCACGGAGAATAAGGCTGATGAGGAGCGACCATCCATGTAACTTCTTTGTGCAAGCACCGATATGTCAAATAGTATAGCATGTACTTCATTTAAGGAGGAAATCCGACATACCGATACAAGCTCAAAGCTATCACACAGTGGCTATATATAATCTTCGGAAATAAACATAGAAATGAACATAACTTAAATCAGTCACAGACATCCATATCACAAAGGCGGAAAAAGATATGAATATATAACACATGAAATTGTACATCAGAGTAGTGGTCTGAAAGATTCACGATAATACAAAAGAATAGCAATATGTGCTACAAAAAAGAATACATCTATGAGTCGATATCTCAAATGTATACAACAAAAACTACTAATCTAAGTAGTTTGCCAAAAGTCAGAGTAATAGATCCCTGGAGAGAAGTCAAGCAGAAGCACCTGTAACATCTCGGTCTGACCCGAGTATTATTTCATAAGAAAATAATAAACGGATCAGTCTAGCTATAAATATCAGATGACATGATATAGAATAAGAGATATGGCATAAACATATAATAACCATAATGGCATACTACTATAAGTATGTAAATGATAATCAACAAGAGATTAATCAATATCATAAGAATCTTCTCAAAGATCCAAATCCACAAAAAGGTAATGACACACGAATTCACCAATGCACAAAAATTGATAAAACATATCAATGAAAATCATGAAAATTGGTGAAGCACAAATTCCAGAAATCAACACACGAAATCCAGAACAAATCCCAGAAATCAACACACGAAATCCAGAAACCACAAAAAAGGGGGAGGCCTATCACACGAACGAGAAGCTATCTCATGGAAGCTAACCATTTAATTTTTGAATACACGAATGGCCCGAAGACCTTTGAACACACGAACGGCCCGAAGACCATAGGGCGCTACCCCATATATGTGAGTAGAAACATCACACAAGCAGGGTCTAGTCTCCCTCGTAGACAAAGAGACATCGCTCAATCGCTAGTCTAAATCATAAAAATGATCGTCATGATCATAAAGAAGTGTCAACTACACTACGCTAGTAAATATATGAGTTTAGCTTCATGTCCCATAACCACTAGCTTAACTTAAATATTTACGAGCAAACTGTAGATCTTCACTAGGAAATTGTCACAAAAGGTTCAGTCGAACAAGTCCAAGAATTAACCGACGAAGTAAACGCAAGCGTTTCATACCACATGTTTTGCTAAGCCGTTTAATTAGATTTCTCATCCGAGTGAAGTAAAGGCTTGTATATACTAATAGATTGGAAAACGGTTTAGAAAAAAGAGCTCTGTAATAAAATAGAGTTGAAATCGTTTTGATGAAAGAGTTTTGATATTTACTACTAGTATTGAAACCTTTATATTTTTAAAGTGACAAGTCACAAAACGATTGCATAAACAATCAGTCACAACAATTCACATTCGAAGACGTGAAGGAAATCCAAGGAAATCAGTTCCAAAACCATCAAAGTAGAAGTAGATGGTGCGGCCAAGCATGCCGAGCGACCTAACAAAATACAGGTCAAATGACCTAAGTATAAAAGACGAGCGACCTAACGTGTTACGACCTAGAGGTCGAGCGATGTAAGAGGTCATGCGACCTAAAGGAAATAGGGTCAAGCGACCTAAGAGGGAAAACAGGTCGAACGACCTAGTGGGTTGCGACTTAAAGTAGAATAGGTCAAACGACCTAACAGACGTGACTTCACCATGGCCGAGCGACCTAAAGGGTTACGACCTACGAAGTAGGCCGAGCGACCTAGGGACAGAACAACCCAACGAGTCACGACCTAATGTGGTACAACCTAAGCCTTAGCGACCTAAGTGTGAGCGGACGAACTAGTTAACTCGCGACCTAACGAACGGCATAGGCCTAATATGTTCGACCCAAGGGGTTCGCGACCTAACGAATCGCAACCTAAATGTAAAAAGGGTCGGGCGACCTAATGTCTTCAACAAGGCCGAGCGACCTACGAGGTGAGCGACCTAATGAAGGAACGAGCTAATGCAGAGCGATTTAGGGCGATGCGAGCTTTGCCGAGCGACCTAAGGCGATGCAAGCTTTGCCGAGCGACCTAAGGCGATGCGAGCTATATGCAGTTACGACTTTTCCACGCTGAACGACCTAGTGCCCAGCGACCTAACAGTGACGAGCTAATTCCGAGGCAGAACGACCTAAGCCCAGGAAATTGCTGAAACACACTAAAAATTGGGATTTTCACAATCCAATCCAATCCAAATACAAATGCACATGTACAAGTGATAGGGAATCATTCCCAACAATCCAATGACAGTTATAGGCAAGAATGTGAGATAAAAATCTCACCTTTGCACCCAAAAATCAATGAAGATGAAGCCTAAAGAAAACAAGAATCAATCCCTCTTCAATCTCAACACAAGAAGCTCGAATCCAATGTCTTCCTCTTGAATTCGGAGTTGAATGATGGATTGCAATTTGAATTTGAGCTTGGAGTCTTAATTTCCCTTTCCCTTCTCCATTTTTGATGAAGCTTCAAAGTTTAAGCTATTAGAAATGAAGTATGAAGAGAAGGAGGGGGTTGGGCTGAGTTAGTAAGTGGTTCAGCCCAAACCAAAGCCATAAGTGGAAAAAGTGGTGAAAATTCCACTAACTCCAAACATATGAAAGTTTATACTTAAAAAGATCGCAAACGTCATTTTGAACTCAATGGAGGTGGTCTCGAGTCCTAATTTGACCGTATGCAAAAAGTAGCTTTTCGGACCAAAATCTGATTAACGATAAAATATTTAAATAAAATATTTAAATATCAAATCGATAAATATGCGGGTTGTTACATGAACTGTTTTTGTTTTTCCGACCGTGTGGGTCGATGTATATATATTTATATCTCTTGTCAAATTGCAAAAGCTCCTTCGTACAAAGGAGACTCTATAAATAATTTCCGAAAATTTTGGGAGTTAGAAAATTTTTAAAATTTTCACTAATGACAAATGATTTAAAATTGGTAAGCAAAGAGAATTGAAACTGAATATTGAAATCTAATTTAAAATTGTGTATGTAAAGTAAGGTGAAATTGAAGAAATTGTTCGAAGAAACTAAAGGAAGAAAAAGTTTGCAAATAAACTTTTATTTGAGATTTTAAATAAATTAGTAAGTGAAACTAATAAAAGGAAATGGTTAATTAAATATGGGTTGAGATAAGGTGAATAAAATTCAATATTCAAAGTTTGAAGATAAATTGAATTCAAATAGAATTGAAAACTGAAGTATTGGAATCCATTTTGAATTGGGTCAAGTAAAGTTGAAGAATTAATTCAAAATGGACTAGAATAATAAAAGTTTGGAAATTAAAATGGATGAGATAATGTGAATAGAATTCAATATTTAAAATGAAAAGGGACATTGAATTCAAATGAATTTGAAAATGAAAATTCGAATGAAAGTATGGATAAACCAAAGTGGTGAAGTGAAAATAGTTATAAGAAGTATACAAAACATTTATATTGCACTTAAGAGGGAATGGTGAAACTCTTAGGTAAATTGGTATTGGTAATATACTAAGTAATTTTGGAATGGAGAAATATACTAAGTGAATAATAGGATGAAGATTAAAACTGGAAGTTGTGAAATGGGATAATTGTGGATAAGTGAATGACAATCAAAATGAATGTGAATAAAAAAGAGGATTGATATGGTTAAAAATCAATTGGGGCTAATTACGTACGATGTGCGTATATTATTTTATTCGCATAGCGATTTGATCCAGATTTGAGCATAGAATTTTGAGGTAATTATACTGATCCAAGTTGGGACTTTTCACTCGATTTTCGACGACGAACTCTGGATATGGATTTTGATTGATTCTGGATATTCTCTATCATAGTTTGTGGCTATGCAAGGAGAATGACGGTTTCTAATTAGGAAACCAGATCTGAGTCTGCACTAGAGAGTCGGGTGGACGATACTAGTTCGGAAGTGAAATTGTGTGATCGAGTGAGCGATCGGATGTGTTATTGTGTACGGATGGTATAGGTACATCGTACGGGCTTAAGTGAAGCAAATGTTGAAAATTTTGTAAAGAAATGAATAAAATGATTTGAATCCTGTGATTGGATATTATTGCTAAGCAGGGTATACATGTGTGTTAAAAGCAAAGGAAAATTGATATTTTTGATTTCAGAAGATAAATTTTGAATGGCCCAACAAAAGGTATGTGTTAAATTTCTATATGAAATTTGATGATTTTCCGATCTAGCCACTTGGCTTTTGTTTTCTTTTGAAAATCTGGGGGCCTGTTGGGGCATTTTGTGGTTGTACCGAGCTAGCCGCGCAAAGGAGACGCTGGCAAAAAAAATTCGAAAATTTAAGAAGTTAGAATTTTTTTTAGAAATTTTGATAATTCAAATTTGGTTTAAAATTTAAATTTGAATTGTTAAATAATATTGTTTGGGACTTATGGATAAGTTGGAAAGTTAGAAAGAGGGTTAGTGTGTCTTTGATAAAAAGATTTGTTTGGCAAAGTTGTTAAAAACTATTTGGGTTGAGGAAATAGTTAACGGGTTATGGACCATTCCTCTTAACTGGAAATTTCGAGGACGAAATTCTTTTAAGGAGGGAGGAATGTGACGACCCGGAATTTTGAATATTTGAAATTGGAATATTTAATTGATTTTAAATATATAAAAGTTAATTTTTAACTTAAATTTCAAATATCTCTATTTATTGGATAATTAAATATTGAATTTAATAATTAGAGACTGGGTAAAATATTGAATCTGGGGTTTTAAGCCTGTCGAAAACAATTTGAAGGTTTGTAAAATCCATATTGATAATACTGAAGATAGTAAAAGTGTTAAACTTGAATTTGGAAGTGTTTTGTTAAGTTTTGAAAATATATCGTTTAAATCGGTATTTAAAAATAGCCTTCCGAGGCATAGTCTCGTATTTCGACGAAACCAGTTCCATTGGATCCGTAATATTGTATTATTATCGAATTTCAAATTTCGTAGTGATTAGAGTTGTTGTGTGAGCGTACGACATATAAACGCACTGAAATTTATATCGAAAATTCAGTATTATAACTAGGTCCAAAAAGCTATCTTCTCCATATGATCAAATTTAGACTCGAAACCTTTTCCATTTTATTCAGAATAGGGTTATGACATTATGAACGCCTGGCGGCACGTCTCGACAGGAGGTCGAGATTTCAAGTTGCATTTATCGGAACAATTTGAATTTGAATTTAATTTAATATATATATATATATATTTATACAAATCAACTACAGTTGAAATTATATCTACAGCAGTACCTTTGCCTTCTCCATCACAACTTTTCCTATCACTGTGGCTTCCTTTGTACGCTTCCTTCCTCTCAGTCACTTCCTTCCTTCTTTTATATCAACAAAACCGAAATCTATCTTCTAAAGCAATTCGAATTCGTTCGAAAAAAAGGAGAAGAAACGGCAGAACGAAATAGAAACTCTCATTCGAAATCTAATTCCAAAGTCTTGTTCCAAATTAAAAATCGCGTACCTTTCTTTTGCGTTCCTTCAGAACCAATATCGAATCAACTAAGGAAAAAAAATTCAGAACGAAACCAAAGCAAATCGAGCAATCAGGAACCCTCCCCCGTAGTTCGAATCGTTCTCACCTCGAATAAAATGAATGCGAGCTAAGACCGCGTTCGAATTCAATGGCGACAGAAGTCGCGATGGCAGCTGTTTGAATCTCAGGAACGACGACGTGAATCAAATAGATAGTGGCGAGTTGGGTTCCTTTGGATTGATCTTCTCGCGCCTCTGGCTTTGGGACCGTGCTCGTTGGAAGATGGTGGCAAGGTGGAGGGCTGCGGCGAGGTTGTGGGTAGATGGGCTTGTGTGGTGTTCGTAAATGGTGGGAGGCTCGTTGGTGAGACCGGTATTGGCGACACAGGTGGACGTCGGGGTGGCGGCAGAGATGGAGATCGGCTAGATCTCGAGTTGGAAATCGGCAGTAAGGTTTGAGATCTGAAAAGAAACAAGCCAGTTTGGATTGGATTGCAAACAAAATCAAAGGTGAGTTAATCTCACTCATCTGGGTTTAATTTAAATTTAATAGTTAAATTTAAATTGATGAATGGTTGATTGAAATTGATTGAATGTGGTATATTATATATAGTAGTATATATATATATATATATTGGAGTGATTGATTTCCCGCATTATATAGCGGATGAGACCCTATGCGCCACATAATAGCGGATGATATTATTTAATCCCATATACCACGATATTCCACCTCGAAGTGGAATTGGTATTGTGCTAACATTTGTGGATGCAGGGAAACAGGCTGGTGGGATCCAACTGGATTCCTCAAAAATTTATTTAGATTGTTTAATATTCTGTGTTATGAATATTTAATATTCTATGATTAATTATATTGATAATTAGAATATTGAATGCTATGGTTTGTTTGAATATATTTCGGTGCATTGAGTTACCAAAATATATAGAATTAGATTTTTGGAAAGAAAATAAAGGAGTGAATTTTTAAGTAAAATAATTATAGAGAATTTGAATAAATTTAAGAATGAATTGGAAAAGAATGAAGGTGGTTTCAGAATTCTAATAAATAAAATTCCGAGTATGGAAGAGGGAATGAATTTTAAAACTTAAGTGATATTATAAAGAATTTATTTCAATTCAAGGTTTAAATTTAATTAAAAGGAAAAAGAGGGAATTCGAGAAATATGGAATTTAAATTTTCAGTTTAAAGATTTTAAATCATAATAAAGAAATAAAATCTGAAAGTTAATGGATTTTGAAATAAATGAAGTAAATAAGGAAATTTATTTCAAAGTGAAGTA
Organism: Allium fistulosum; assembly: GCA_030737815.1. Taxonomy (NCBI): domain Eukaryota; kingdom Viridiplantae; phylum Streptophyta; class Magnoliopsida; order Asparagales; family Amaryllidaceae; genus Allium; species Allium fistulosum. Next base: position 1,280,355,934 of record CM060903.1, on the reverse strand, counting down.
AATTGGAAATCAATTGTAAATTGATTTAAGTGTTTGGAATTGAAATTTAAAAGAGAAGTGAGATTTTGGAATTTATAAACTGGGTTTATAAAGGTGAAGTAATATATCAGTGGATATTTGGAAGAATAAATTCACGGTGGGAATTTATTAAAGAAATGAGTAAATTTGTTTAAAAATAAATATTGATTTATTTTTAAAGATGTCAAAGATAAGTGTATTTCCTTGGATAGCCAAGTACGCTTCCAAGGTAAACTTTTAAGTATAAGCTAGAAGTTTTAAAGTTGATTTAAAATATGTTTTAGAAAATTTATTATTCTTAAATGTTTAAATTTTAAAGCAAGTATTTTTCAAATTTATTTTAATAGTAATTATTTAAAGATGGTTTGGTATTATGTTTTAAATGATAAAAATCTAGTTTTATATTTTATTAAGTAGCTTTATTTTGAATATTCTTAAAGTATATATCTTTGAATAAAGTATTAAAGTAGTTTTAATTTAAATGTTTGTTTAGTATATTTTATAATATAGTATTTTAAATTATTTTAAAAATCTAAAGTGTTTTTACTTGGTGCAGTGGAAATGGAAAATATTTGGGAAATTTATTTCGTGAGAGGAAGATGGTTTGAAACTGTTTTCAAAGGATTGAAAATGGAAATATATCTTGCGAAGATTTTTGTGAGGTAAATGAATAATTTGGAAAAAAAATTGTTTGATGGATGTTTGTGAATGTTAATTGATAGTTAAATAACCGACTATCAATATTGGCCAATGCGCTGATCGTTTCGAAGAGACCGGGATCGGGATTTATTTCTCGAAAACCACTTCGATCCAGTTTGTACGTTTTCATGGAAAAACGAGTTTGGAATCGAAGATGGAGCAGTGAAGTGCAAGGGCTAGTCGCTACTAATCCTGAGGGTGATTCCAAAATGGATGTAGTAGGAGTAGTGCCTTCAGTTCCGTTCGAACCCGGGACGGACATGTATGGATGAATGCTTTCGGAACATCGTCAGGTGGACGATGGGCATTCTAAGTGAAACATTCTAAAAAGGTAACGCTTAGCCTCTAGCCTCATCAGCCGGGAATGACTGAAAATCAGGGGTTATGCAGCAAGGCTATGTGTGTAGCTCCCATTAGGGTGAGGTCATCCCTGTCTAGATGTCCCTTTTATTTCGGCTTAGTGGTGCGGTTGCTGATCCCAACCGCGGGGTGATCTTACTCGGAATTATCCAGTAAGGGGTAGTTCCGGCCTTGTGTTGCAGGGGATCGGGAGTGGTCCTCGGTACGCTGATCTAGACCAGGTACTGTGACAGGTGGTACCCCAGTGCCTAGTCATTAGTTGGAAATCCATTCTCCCTACGAGCCTTTTACGGTTTTTGTTTGTAGAACCCACTTTGTGGCTAGTATGCTGGAATTTAATCATGTAACAATTTCAGCTATTTGAATAAGTATTTGTATATAGACCCTATTATAATATCAGAGGATTTTATAAAAAAGTGTTTTGGCTATCGTAAGGTAAAAACTCGAGATGTTTATTTATGGCGTGGTCTTACGAGATGCTTTTGTTTTCAAAGGATTTTGAAACTTTAATAATCCAATTGAGTGTGTTTTCTCACGCTGGTTTTCCAGACTGACTCGGGTGTTATTTAACTATAATGCTCGGGTCAGATCGAGTATTATAGATTACAGGATAAGATGTTGTGGAGCACAGGAGACGAGCTGGATGGCGAGATGTATCACTCGTACTTGATGTATATTCCGCCGTGTTGTGTGTACTGTGTATTCAGTTTTGTGTGGACAGGTTGTGATTACTGTCCAGTTGTGTGTTATATGTACTCTGATGATGTAATGTATAAACAGATTTGTTTTTGTGTAAAGACTAGTTATTCTCTATTATATTTTATTCCGCTGCGATGGTTAGATTCTGATGTTGTCTTCTATTTTCTTCTTCTACCTCTTTCTTCTTTAACCCAAATGGTTCGTATTTCCGTTCTTCTTGAGTTGATTTGATGGAGATTAATGTCAATTCAAGGGGTATGGGTTTGCGGGCTATTACAGTTGGTACCAGATTTTAGGCTGGCGATAACCTTGGCTCTGGTGGGAATTACTCATTGAAAATAGAGTTCATAGTACTCTAGAATGAGTTTGAGTGTATTAGTAGATATGAGCGCGTATTTGTTAGTGAATATAAATTTGTTTTTATATTGTGTTGACTTATCGGTTAAGTGTTTATGGATTCTAGTCGATGTGTGGGACGCCACAACATCGATAGGGGTTTCTAAACTCTTAAACAATATAAACCGACACCGTATTGTTTTAAAATAGGGTAAATGAAATAATTTTACCCAAATTATTTTTGTATAAAAAAGAAATAATTTTCTATAAATTATTATAGATATATATGGTTGCTTGGTTGTTAAGGAGTGATAATATTAAATTATCATCATTGTTGTGTAAAAAAATTGAATAAGAAATTGAAATCATAACTAAAAGCTGAGAAAAAAATTCATATATAAAATGGGATTTATGAATGTGCATTATAAATGTGATTTATAATTGTAATGAGGTAAAATCTAGAGTAATGTTAAATATAGACTGAAAGAATTTAAAATTTGAAATTTTGGGAAAGGTTTAAATACTTTTGGGTTGAAAATGGTTTTCAAAAGCTTTGGAGAAATAATGGTGATAGTATTTGAGAAATATTTTGAATTGGATATGAAATCTGGAAGATTTGGAATTTAAAAATATTTGAGGGATTTTAAAGAGATAAAAGCATTGAACTCTTTCGTTCGCTGGAAAATAACTTCGGTGATGACTGCAGCATCATCGATGTTCATTTTCGAGTTTCCAAGGGAGAAATTGCTGCCAATTTGTTTTAAATTGGAATTGTTTGCAAAAGTTGGGTTTGACTTTAGAGATGCAAAGGATTTTGGATATAATTGATTTCAAATGATTTTTGAAATACTTAAGAGATTGTTGGAAACTCTAGAGTTGGTTTAATTGTTTTGGAATGATTAAGGAATTGTTTAAAATTCTGAAAGTAAATTGAAAATGTATAATCCCGAGTTAAAAAGTAAAATGTGAACGGGATTGATTGTAAATGGATGAAAGTATGGATATGAATAAGTTGTGACTTATAAAACTTAGAAGTGGAATAAATAAGCCAAAATAAAATTGTTTTGTATTTTGGGAAATAAATAAAAATCCCAAACTTGAATTATAAAATAGATTGAACTCAAGAAAATTAAGTGAAGTGATTTTTGAAGTAAAAAATCAAATATTGAATTAAAAGTGGGGAATGAACTAATTTGAACAAATTAGTTAAGTGAGTATGTTAATGGAATTTTGATTGGTTGAATAAAAATTGAATTATGAGTTAAAAATGGATTTTGTGAAGTTAAACTTGAGTTACAAACAAAAATTCAACTTGGAGGTGTTAAGTGAATTGAATATGATTGAAATATGGTGAAATGAAAATGTGAAATGAAGTTTAAAATGGATTGAATGAATATACTAATTGAATTTAATAGAATGAAATTAAATTTAAAATGGGAATGAACTTAAGTTGTTAGCTTAAGTAAAGTATGAAATGGCTGTTGTCGAGATTTATGAAATGGTTTTGAATGAAACTAGTTGGTTAATAAAATGAGATGCAAGTGAATGGATTAAAATTTAAAATGCATGTGTCTAGCTATTGGAAGTAAGTATATGTTAGTGAGTTGCATATATTTTATACTTACGTGTTTGAATTGAGTAAGTACATGTTCAGGGAAGCCATTTGGCTGGATTGGGTCATGCAAAATGCTAAATAAATAACCGCTTTGCTTAAAAATGCTAAATTAAGGTACGCCTACGCAATAAAAATAGGAAATATGAACTGTTTTTGTTTTTCCGACCATGTGGGTCGATGTATATATATTTATATCTCTTGTCAACTTGTAAAAACTCCTCCGTACAAAGGAGAATCTGTAAAAAAATTCCGAAAATTTTGGGAGTTAGAAAAATTTTAAAATTTTCACTAATGACAAATGATTTAAAATTGGTAAGCAAAGAGAATTGAAACTGAATGTTGAAATCTAATTTAAAATTGTGTATGTAAAGTAAGGTGAAATCGAAGAAATTGTTTGAAGAAACTAAAGGAAGAAAAAGTTTGCAAATAAACTTTTATTTGAGATTTTAAATAAATTAGTAAGTGAAACTAATAAAAGGAAATGGTTAATTAAATATGGGTTGAGATAAGGTGAATAAAATTCAATATTCAAAGTTTGAAGATAAATTGAATTCAAATAGAATTGAAAACTGAAGTATTGGAATTCATTTTGAATTGGGTCAAGTAAAGTTGAAGAATTAATTCAAAATGGACTAGAATAATAAAAGTTTGGAAATTAAAATGGATGAGATAATGTGAATAGAATTCAATATTTAAAATGAAAGGGACAGTGAATTCAAATGAATTTGAAAATGAAAATTCGAATGAAAGTATGGATAAACCAAATGGTGAAGTGAAAATAGTTATAAGAAGTATATAAAACATTTATATTGCACTTAAGAGGGAATGGTGAAACTCTTAAGTAAATTGGTATTGGGAATATACTTAGTAATTTTGGAATGGAGAAATATACTAAGTGAATAATAGGATGAAGATTAAAACTGGAAGTTGTGAAATGGGATAATTGTGGATAAGTGAATGACAATCAAAATGAATGTGAATAAAAAAGAGGATTGATATAGTTAAAAATCAATTGGGGCTAATTACGTACGATGTGCGTATATTATTTTATTCGCATAGCGATTTGATCCAGATTTGAGCACAGAATTTTGAGGTAATTATACCGATCCGAGTTGGGACTTTTCACTCGATTTTCGACGACGAACCCTGGATATGGATTTTGATTGATTCTGGATATTCTCTATCATAGTTTGTGGCTATGCAAGGAGAATGACGGTTTCTGATCAGGAAACCAGATCTGAGTCTGCACTAGAGAGTCGGGTGGACGATACTAGTTCGGAAGTGAAATTGTGTGATCGAGTGAGCGATCGGATGTGTTATTGTGTACGGATGGTATAGGTACATCGTACGGGCTTAAGTGAAGCAAATGTTGAAAATTTTGTAAAGAAATGAATAAAATGATTTGAATCCTGTGATTGGATATTATTGCTAAGTAGGGTATACAGGTGTGTTAATAGCAAAGGAAAATTGATATTTTTGATTTCAGAAGATAAATTTTGAATGGCCCAACAAAAGGTATGTGTTAAATTTCTGTATGAAATTTGATGATTTTCCGATCTAGCCACTTGGCTTTTGTTTTCTTTTGAAAATCTGGGGGCCTGTTGAGGTATTTTGTGGTTGTACCGAGCTAGCCACGCAAAGGAGACGCTGGCAAAAAAAATTCGAAAATTTAAGAAGTTAGAATTTTTTTTAGAAATTTTGATAATTCAAATTTGGTTTAAAATTTAAATTTGAATTGTTAAGTAATATTGTTTGGGACTTATGGATAAGTTGGAAAGTTAGAAAGAGGGTTAGTGTGTCTTTGATAAAAAGATTTGTTTGGCAAAGTTGTTAAAAACTATTTGGGTTGAGGAAATAGTTAACGGGTTATGGACCATTCCGCTTAACTAGAAATTTCGGGGACGAAATTCTTTTAAGGGGGGAGGAATGTGACGACCCGGAATTTTGGATATTTGAAATTGGAATATTTAATTGATTTTAAATATATAAAAGTTATTTTTTAACTTAAATTTCAATTATCTCTATTTATTGGATAATTAAATATTGAATTTAATAATTAGAGATTGGGTAAAATATTGCATCCGGGGTTTTAAGCCTGTTGAAAATAATTTGAAGGTTTGTAAAATCCATATTGATAATACTGAAGATAGTAAAAGTGTTAAACTTGAATTTGGAAGTGTTTTGTTAAGTTTTGTAAATATATCGTTTAAATCGGTATTTAAAAATAGCCTTCCGAGGCACAGTCTCGGATTTCGACGAAACCAGTTCCATTGGATCCGTAATATTGTATTATTATCGGATTTCAAATTTCATAGTGATTGGAGTTGTTGTGTGAGCGTACAACATATAAACGCACTGAAATTTATATCGAAAATTCAATATTATAACTGGGTCCAAAAAGCTATCTTCTCCATACGATCAAATTTGGACTCGAAACCTTTTCCATTTTATTCGGAATAGGGGTATGACATTATGAACGCCTAGCGGCACGTCTCGACAGGAGGTCGAGATTTCAAGTTGCATTTATGGAACAATTTGAATTTGAATTTAATTGAATATATGTATATATATATACACACACAAATCAACTACAGTTGAAATTATATCTACAGCAGTACCTTTGCCTTCTCCATCACAACTTTTCCTATCACTGTAGGCTTCCTTTGTACGCTTCCTTCCTCTCAGTCACTTCCTTCCTTCTTTTATATCAACAAAACCGAAATCTATCTTCTAAAGCAATTCGAATTCGTTCGAAAAAAAGAGAAGAAATGGCAGAACGAAATAGAAACTCTCATTCGAAATCTAATTCCAGAGTCTTGTTCCAAATTAAAAATTACGTACCTTTCTTTTGCGTTCCTTCAGAACCAATATCGAATAAACCAAGGAAAAAAATTTCAGAACGAAACCAAAGTAAATCGAGCAATTAGGAACCCTCCCCCGCAGTTCGAATCATTCTCGCCTCGAATAAAATGAAGGCGAGCTAAGATCGCGTTCGAATTCAACGGCGACCGAAGTCGCGATGACAGCTGTTCGAATCTCAGGAACGACGACGTGAATCAAATCGATAGTGGCGAGTTGGGTTCCTTTGGATCGATCTTCTCGCGCCTCTGGCTTTGGGACCGTGCTCGTTGGGAGACGATGGCAAGGTGGAGGGCTGCTGCGAGGTTGTGGGTAGACGGGCTTGTGTGGTGTTCGTAAATGGTGGGAGGCTCGTTGGTGAGACCGGTATTGGCGGCACAGGGTGGACGTCGGGGTGGCGGCAGAGATGGAGATCGGCTCGATCTCGAGTTGGAAATCAGCAGTAAGGTTTGAGATCTGAAAAGAAACAAGCCGGTTTGGATTGGATTGCAAACAAAATCAAAGGTGAGTTAATCTCACTCATTTGGGTTTAATTTAAATTTAATAGTTAAATTTAAATTGATGAATGGTTGATTGAAATTGATTGGATGTGGTATATTATATATAGTAGTGTGTGTGTGTGTGTGTGTGTATATATATTGGGGTGATTGATTTCCCGCATTATATAGCGGATGAGACCCTATGCGCCGCATAATAGCGGATGATATTATATTAATCCCATATACCGCGATATTCCACCTCGAAGTGGAATTGGTATTGTGCTAACATCTGTGGATGCAGGGAAACAAGCTGGAGGGATCCAACTGGATTCCTCAAAAATTTATTTAGATTGTTTAATATTTTGTGTTATGAATATTTGATATTCTATGATTAATTATATTGATAATTGGAATATTGAATGCTATGGTTTGTTTGAATATATTTCGGTGCACTGAGTTACCAAAATATATAGAATTAGATTTTTGGAAAGAAAATAAAGGAGTGAATTTTTTAGTAAAATAATTATAGAGAATTTGAATAAATTTAAGAATGAATTGGAAAAGAATGAAGGTGGTTTTAAAATTCTAATAAATAAAATTCCGAGTATGGAAGAGGGAATTTGAATAAACAGAGGGATAATGAATTTTAAAACTTAAGTGATATTATAAAGAATTTATTTCAATTCAAGGTTTAAATTTAATTAAAAGGAAAAAGAGGGAATTCGGGAAATCTGGAATTTAAATTTTCAGTTTAAAGATTTTAAATCATAATAAAGAAATAAAATATGAAAGTTAATGGATTTTGAAATAAATGAAGTAAGTAAGGAAATTTATTTCAAAGTGAAGTAAATTGGAAATCAACTGCAAATTGATTTAAGTGTTTGGAATTGAAATTTAATCTCATTAGATACGGCTAAAAGCCGTATCAAAATATGACGAGCTTAATATTTTGATATGGCTTTTAGCCGTATCTAATTGACACATTAGATACGGCCAAAAGCCGTATCTAATTGACAAATAGGCAGCGTCTAATGAACCAATTAGATACGGCTAAAAGCCGTATCTAATTAGTCAATTCGATATAGATATGTAATCAATATCCAACATATAATATTATAGACCTATTCATATCCAATATATAATATTATAGGCCTATTCATATCCAATATATAATCAATAATCATTCTGAGACATCAAAACAAATAATATTATAGACAGTGCACATTCAAATGATTCAATAATCCGCATTGCAGTGCATAATAACTTAACAATATCATTACATAATATCATTCATAATACTAGCATTTAGCACATTAATATATCGCAGTAGCGGATACTAGAAAACACTATCGCTCCAGTACCAAGATCCAAATACACAACAATAATACAAATGTATCACATTACTACATAATACAAATACCAACAAGCCTCTGTTATAGTAAGAAATATTTCTATCAAAAGAAATAATGAGTTTCCTTTTGATTATCATCTCTTGGGTGTGAGAATGAAACCAACTCGCAAGACATTATTAACTAACATATAGTGAGAAGATGCAGAACATACAATTAAGCCAAGCTGCCTAGTCTGATCCGTAGTCTTCAAGGGGTCATCAGAATCTGCAGAATTGAAAAATAATAAACATATGTGAAAATGAAAAGACAAAATCACTTAGCAAAAAATAACGATGGTAACGAGCTTTGAGTTGTACATTTCATAGTGTGAAACTTGATGAAAATTTTCAATGAAAAATATTGTGCTAAAGAGGAATTGCTGAGGAGGATAAGAGCACAGCTAGAATAACTTGACAATATAGTAGTATCTGGTATGTTCCTTCTGAACCCAAATTCTTTGCACAGTAAAGAACTGGAATGATTGTTAAAGCCTTTATTACTGACTGATGAACACAAGATAACTCAAGGTAAAAGAAGCACTGCATTATAACTCAAGGTAAGGCCATGATCTGACTAGAGAGGAAAAGAACCAGAAAAAAATTCCAGGGGAGCGATTAAGCTTCTATATATCTACATCAATGAATGGAAGTATCTAAAAATCCTACATCTGAATCCCATCACAAATTAAATCTCTCCAATTTCGATTTAAGCCTCAAATACCGATTCTAAATTCAAGTCAAATAGCAATTAGGAACAAAAAAATTCCAAAAATATTGAGAAACATTTTGTATGCACAACTCATATTTTATCGTTTGTATAAAACAAAATAAAGATGAAATAGAAGAGAATAAGCTTTAGTTTAGATTCAGAAGTTTAAAAAAATTATAAAAAAATAATGAGTACAAATGATGACTGTGAATAGAAGGGATGCTTTAATACGTTTAAATGTCATCAACTGCCTAAACAAAGAAAAATTTCCAATTAATACTATAAATACATACCAAGTATGAATTATTACAGTCTACTATTTGTTATTCAAATATAGTTAAAAAAAATTTGAACTTTATGATTAACTATCTGGATTTTAAAAACCTTCATATGTGTTATGAAGTAGATATTTTTATTCCATGAAACATAAAATCGTAAAGAACATAAATTAACTACCACATTCAGAAATAGCAATAGGAGTGGTGATGCATGGTTACTTGCTTTAATTTGTTTCAAAATAACTATGACTGGAAAAGGAACAAATATCAAATCGGATCTGCCAAAATGGAAATGTCCTCAAAATTGAACATGGCATCGGCATTACCAGATACAGCTGCCGATGAGTTTATCAGTACATAATTCACCGGAAAAATGCAAGTAAAAGCGAAGAGAATCGTAAAAAAATTGTCATGAACCATAGCACCTATAGCATTTTATCAAAATATATTTTTGTATAAAACAACATAAATTATACTTTATAAATGGTCACTTTACACTTCGGTAGTTTCCTATGAACTAACGTTATTCAACTCGCTAGATGTTTTTAATTTTATAATTCATTTATCTAAAAAGATGTTTTATGGTATATTAACAACTTAAAATATATTAACAACTTAAAAGATGTTTTATAATGTTAAGGTATTCGTTTCGCAGTATCTCGACCCTGATAATAAATCGTTGTTTCCACAATTAGGGCGGTTAATCTTATAGCTATAACATTCATATGGTTGACCAACCATCAAACTACTGCTTTTAGTATTACACTTAAATATCAGGCATTAAAATATTAAATATGCTGCGTGTGTAAAACACAACACTAAACTATGAAACATACATCAAGAGCACATTGAGGCGTATAATTATCAAGCTGTATCATGTGATCTATTAGTTTCAAAATTCAATATTGGCAAAGATAATAATCATGGATTATATTAGATGTAATTTACTAAAAAATTGAGTGAATATTTGAATATATATACAATGGCTGGAAACAATAAAATATATCCTGAAAAAGAAGAGATGTATAGCTTAAAATGCAAAAAGAAGAGCAATTCCAGAAAACATATCATCTCTTTAAAATGTAGTCAAAGAAAACAAGTTAATATTGTGCTAAAGATACATTGAACTATGAACTAACGTTATTCAACTCGCTAGATGTTTTTAATTTTATAATTCATTTATCTAAAAAGATGTTTTATGGTATATTAACAACTTAAAATATATTAATCTGAATTGGAATTAAATTCAAATCAATTTAATGGGACTTGAAATATCGACCACATAAACATAAAATATACATGCTCCATCATCTAGAGATATCGAATAAGACACTTTGGATGGCACACATATCCACCCACTCCAACATCAGCAAAGGTCTCTGCAAATTGATGATTCATTTTGCTGGTTCTCTCATCTGGTAGCAGTATACTGTCCAACACCACTTTTTCATGTGTGGATGGTACAGATTTCCCATGGATGTTGGACAATGTAGAATCTCGGCATATAGTACCTGTTGCAATAAAAGGGAATATTTATTATTATTTGAGTTTTCTACTTATTATGTCATAAATGTTTAAATGTTAAAAATACCTGTTCCTATTACTTCTAAATCAAAGTTGAGGATTTCACATTTTTGATTGTTCGTAACATTGGTCGAATCCTGGAACTGCGAAGCAATGAATTCAGGAGCATTGAATTGTGTGGCGCGTCCTCCATCAGAAGAATTGACGGGTGCACGAATTCCCTGTTCAAGATTTCCCACCATGTTGATCAAAACCTCCATTTGCCCAGACAAATTTCCCACTGTACCCTCCAAACTTCCCACCCTCATTTTCAACTCATCCTGCTCGCCATGAACATGTCGGAGTCGTTTCTGTGCAATGGCACAAGCCTTAACTTTAGTCTTTGGTATAACGGTCCCAACACCGCAGCTCCTACCCCTTGCATCCTTACCAAGCACTTGTGATAAGATGTCTTCATCCACTGTCAATTTTTCTTCATCACTATCAGTGATCTTTTCCTTCGATTTCGCAATTTGATCCTGTAATATGATAATACTTACATGAATAAGGAATTTTAAAGAATATGCAAGTTAATATTTGTTTAACTTACAAAGTATGAAGAAGTGGCATCTAATATGCTACCATCTTTTTTCCTGTGTGTCTTCTCCCATACTTGACGACGACTGATATTTGTTGATGGACTAGCAACGATCTGCAATACAAGTTGATGCAACGACATGAATATCCAATCACAATGTGTAAATCATTTGAATGAAAATGAACATAAATTACCATTTCTTGTTCTATTTTAGCGTGACTTTTACGTCCTGCATGATGAGCATAACTGAGCAATGCTGTGTTCTTTTTGCCTACCTCCCTTCTTCCGCTCGCTTCAGGCGTTGCTTCATTTTTTACGAACTCTGCCCAATCTTCTTGAGCAACTGTAGATGGGCTATTTTTCAACCGTTCTTCGTCATTGTTGAAAGGGTCATAATAAACTACTCTCAAGTTTTTCTTGTATCTCCTAAAAGCCTCGGCCATTCTCTTTAAAAACATTTCCTTTGAAAGCGGATCGAGCTCATAAATTTTCTGCAAAAAATATATTAAATTATGTGTTGTGCAAAGAGTTGAAACCATAAGGCTATTGAATGAAATAGTTGTTGTCAAACAGATAAGGATACTTACCACCAATTCGTTCCAAACGTTGTCCTTGTATATTCCAGGTACTTTATTCCAACTTATATATGATATCGGCACATGAGCTCTTACTAGTTTACCGAGCATAGTAGCGATTTTTCCAGCGTTATCTGAGACCGGAATACCAAGTAAGTTTTGATTAACTTTCTTCGCCTCTGAACATGACGAATGTGAAGATGGTGGATTTTCTGACATAGTTTCCTGCAAAATATAATATTACTAATTATTTTAATAAGTCACAACAATAATTATACATGTATCAATGTCAACACTCCATAATATAACACACTTGCACATACAAAATTATTAAGTGACAACACCTGGAATTGCATTGGAATGTATAAAATATTCAAAACCATACATACACACAATCGTGCAATTAAAAATATACAGACACACAATCATGTGATGTACGAATACTAATAAGTTAACATATGGATTTGGTAAGGTCTTCTAATTTTTCATTGTCTTCAAAAGCTGATTGATAGACGGTAGGGAACTCAATGTCATCCACATTTGTAGTCAACCGTTTTGGTGTATGCAAGACCACAGACCATCCGTTATTTTTTAAATCTTTTGAGTAGAAAACTTGACTCGCTTCTGATGCAAGAATAAATGGCTCGTCATTCACGTTATTTTTGTTCTTCAATTTCCCTAATTTACCATGATGAGGTTTGAAATGGGATCTATTTTGCAACCATTGACCTTATCCTCGACTTTTACCCAATCACAATAAAAAGCTGTTTGTTTGAAGTCAGTGTAATCCAACTCAAGTATCTGTTGAATGACTCCGTAATACGTTGTTTCTGCTTCCTTATAATTTTTATCCTTGCCACTCGCTCTAAATTTTGTAATTGCTCTCATGCATACACCGCTATTTTGTGTTACCATACGGTCTTCGTACTTTTTCGTGGAAAATGAAAATCCATTCACTTGGTACTTCATATAACTACGCATTTTGAACTTCGGCCCGTGCACTAACCGCCACAGAGTTGGATCAACATCGATGGTCTTTAACAGCTACATAAATTTTAATAAGTAAAAAAGCATGGTCACAAAGGTGTATTGCACACTTATAAACACATGAAATACTTAAGACGAAGTTAAACCTCATTACGTAACTATAGATTAAAACTTTGAACTACTTCCACGGTTGTAGCCCTGCCTCTAGGTTGAAATCTAGTACTTTTCACATAGGAGTTATACCTCCTACGAAAAACACATATCAAAATGTATATATAGATTGAATTAAAAAAATTAAAATTCTAAACAAGTTCGTGAACTTACTTCTTCCATTCATCCAATCCATCGTACTTATTGAGGACCCATCTACGCACCTGTTCAAACTGCACTTGGGTTAACATTATGTCTTTACCATTATCCAGAGGTATCTCACCAACAAACTCATCGTCCTCGTCTAAAAACGCTTCTCGGGTATGTTTATGATTGCCATCACCTCCGTTTGGCATATATTCCATACAGTAAAGACTAGCTTCTTGTACGATATATCCTTCTGCAATACACCCTTCAATGTATCTTTTGTTGCGCACATATCCTTTATATGTTTTCATCAACCTATAAATGTGATCAATTATATACTGTAGACGGTAGCTATTTATATGAAATGATGTGCATAACTGAAATTAGAAATTTACCATTCAAATGGATACATCCATCTATATCTGACAGGGCTACAAATCAACACTTCATCGGCTAAATGGACCATAAGATGGACACTAATATCAAAAAATGCAGGTGGAAAATGTTTTTCAAAAACACATATTGCTTCTACTAAGCTAGCCTTTGCTTTTAAAAGATGTTCCCTATTGATCACCTTTGAACACAAAATGTTAAAGAATAAACTAATACGATGAACAGCATTTCGTAGATCCTTATGTTGTGGATAAGAATGTTGAAGCAATACCGGAAGCAAATGCTGCATTATGACATGGTAATCATGTGACTTCATATTTCTTAGTTCAGGAGGATTGATGCTCACATTGTTGTGAAAGTTAGAAGAAAATTTGTTAAGTACTTTCAGATTTTTCAAAACGGTGCAAAACCGTATCTTTTCTTCTTTGCTCAAAGCGAAAGTTGTCTTTGGTATGATTATTTTATTTGTTTCAGGATCTTCCATCACCCACAACTTTTGTTTTATATCCATGATTTTCAAATCCTTGCGTGCATTGATGCCATCTTCTGACTTATCTTTATGGTCCATAATGGTGCTGATGAGATGCTCTGTGACATTATTCTCCGTATGCATAACATCAATATTATGTCGGACCAAATTTGCTTTCCAATATGGTAAATCAAAAAAGATAGACCTCCTATACCATCCAGAAATATTGTCAACATCTTCATTGGTTGACTTTTTCCATTTTCGACCAATTTCTTCTTTTTGTTTACCAACTTTCATTTTGATATTCGCTACTTTCTTTTCAACTTGAAAACTAGTCAATGGCCATTTAGGACGACGAAGTTCTTGTTCGTTGTTGAAATTTGTCTTATCGTATCGAAACTTGTGTTCGTTAGGAAGAAACATTCGATGTCCCATGTAACACATCTTCTTACTTTCAGGAAGATAATAAGAACAAGTGTTTTCCCCACAAACAGGACATGCAAAGTAACCGTGAGTTGTACATCCCGATAAAGTCCCAAAAGCAGGGTGATCATGGATTGCCTATAGCACCCTAGCTCTCATTGTGAACTCAGATTTATTTAACGAGTCAAATGTAACTACTCCTTTCCATAACTGCTTTAATTCGTCTATCAACGGCTGTAAATAAACATCAATATCCTTTCCTGGTTGTTTTGGCCCAGAAATCAACAATGTTAACATTGAGAACTCCCTTTTCATGCACATAGACGGAGGAAGATTATATGGTACTACAATTCCTGGCCAACAACTGTAAGGGTTAGAGAGAGAAGCATGTGGACAGAAACCATCTGTTGCTATTCCAAGTGTGACATTTAGTGGCTCGGCAACAAAAGTTTGATCAAATGAATCTGCGACTTTCCATTGAGAAGTGTCACATGGATGACGCATTACAGTTGGATCAGACTTGGCACGACCATGCCAGGTCATCGCATCTGCCATCCATGGTACAGTATATAGTCTCTTCAATCTAGAAATTAAAGGAAAATGTCTTAATGTCTTTCGAGGTACTTTGGTGCATTTTCTCTCTTCGTTTAATGATGTCATATATCTTGGTTCATTGCAATTTGTACAAGAAACTTTGTTCGCATCATCTTTCCAGTACAATATGCAATCATTGATGCATGCATCATAAGTTTTGTAATTCATCCCAACTTGCTTAATGATCTTCTTCACGTCGGAGTACTTTGTCGACAGCGTGTTACCTTCGGGGAGTAACTCCTTTATTAGTTCGAGAAGTGCAGTCATACCATTATCTGAAAAGCTGGATTGGGTCTTCAAGCTATTCAGTTTCACAATGGCATACAGCTTCGTAATCCCTTTTGAACATGAAGGATACAATGGCTCTTTTACGCTACCAAAAAGCGATTTATACTTCTTACTTTTATTGGTCTGCCAATCTGGATAATCAATAGACTGCTCTCCAACATTAGCATGATCAGGCAACGAATTTGTAGGTTGAAAATGATGAAATCTATCTGCATCATTGACCAGATCTTCCATCCTAATATGTTCAGACTCAACAGTAGTTCTACCATGACTAACTGGTTGTTGTTTTTCCATCTCCGCCCTTTTTTCCCCATGAAAATACCACGCTGTATACGATTGGATAATACCCCATCTAAGCAAATGAAAATGAATGTCATCTAATTTGATCATCTTCATATTTTTGCACCGGGTGCAAGGGCATAAATACAATCCTTTCTTACCACCGTTTACTTCAACAAAACTAATGAACTTCTGCACCCCGTCTATATAGTATGTAGATCTTAGATCTGATTCATTTATCCATTGTTTGTCTATGCTGAAAGACATATTGCCCTCCTATATCATATTTAACATAACATGAGACTTGCCCTTCAATGGGTCCTCGTTCCAACTGCTCGAAAAGAATATTTTTGAAATTATATTGAGAAATGTTGTAAGATTAATTCTACATATTTAACTTTACTAAATTATATTGTTCTTGTTAAATATAATAGTTATTTTTTTTCTATTGTCGTTTTCCTGTAAGACCTAGAATTTTGTAGTATGATTTTAAACATTTAATTAATTTTAAATAGTTAAAATATATGGACTATTTAAATTTCAATAAATGGAACTCAAAACATAGATTATAAAGTGACTATAGTAAGGATTGGATCCTTGTATCGCTCTATAGTTGCTATCTATGGTTTATTGTCTCAATTAATATAGTCTTAGTTGAAGGTAGAGCGGTAATGAACAAATTATTGTGGCATTTTCTAACAATTTAAATAACATTTGATGGTGTATAAAACGTTTAAATATATACACATCTAATCAATCAATTATGCCACATCATTCAAATCAAATGCAAACATAGATAGCTAGAAAACTATTTGTTATAGTCAACACACCTGGTTTTTAGTTGCCTTAAGAAGGACAGTAACGAATGTAATATAATAGTGTTTAATGTGCTAAAATGTACATCGTTCACCATTTCAATCATTTTCAGAGGAACTTGACAGCAAACCACGTGCTAGCTTACCAAATCCATGTTGTAGTCTAAACTCTAAAGCCGTTAAATGATAACTTACTTAATTTCCCGTTTTCTCCTCTCCTGCATATTTATTGCTGGTCGTAATTTATTTTCAAACTTCCATAAATGCAAACCAATTATTCGCTCTTTAGTTCGAAAAGATTCCTTATACATTTCATAAGCGTTTTTATTATCTCATGCTAATTTAAAATAAAGGCGCTAATTTATGCATTTCTATTTTTAGACTTATTTACTTCCCATGTTTCTTTAATTGTGTTTATCTTATTAAAATATTGCCCTTTTTCAGTATTGATAGACATGCAATGGAAATTTTCTTATAAAAAGAGACTATATTTTATTCATTCAATTTCTTTTATATTTCATCTCAATCAGGGTAAAATATAGTCAACCAGTTAAATTCACATAGTAAATTATTGTCGAATAACATTGTTTTGTCTATATCTACACTCAATTTATTAGTACTATCTCGACTTAAAATATAAGAGAAGTACATGAATTTTGATATAGGATAGGAAGATAAGTAATATTATTTACTTTCTTTACCATCAATATGGACAGAAATGGTCCTACAAATATCATATATTTCTTTTTTCATTAAATATTCTACAGTTCAATTAATATTATTTAGAATTTTGTAGTATGATTTTAAACATTTAATTAATTTTAAATAGTTAAAATATATGGACTATTTAAATTTCAATAAATGGAACTCAAAATATAGGGTTTATTTTAAACATTAGCACCAAACTGTTTCCAAAAAATTTGCCATTACAACGGTGCCATTTTGTAGCACCGGAGTAATGTCTATGCATTACCCCTCTCCTGATACTTGGCTTGCGCCATTAACAACAATTTTATCCACTTATACAACAATGTCAGAACAATGTACAACATTAGCACCAAACTGTTTCCAAAAAATTTGCCATTACAACGGCGCTATTTTGTAGCACCGGAGTAATGTCTATGCATTACCCCTCTCTTGATACTTGGCTTGCGCCATTAACAACAATTTTATCCACTTATACAACAATGTCAGAACAATATACAACATTAGCACCAAACTGTTTCCAAAAAATTTGCCATTACAACGGCGCTATTTTGTAGCACCGGAGTAATGTCTATGCATTACCCCTCTCCTGATACTTGGCTTGCGCCATTAACAATAATTTTATCCACTTATACAATAATGTCAAAACCATATACAATGTCAGAACCATATACAACATTAGCACCAAAGCTGTAAATTATGCAAGGAGATCAAAATAATACAAAATAGCATAAGATTGACTATTGTATTAGACATTGTATTATTGGTTTTTTTTAATTAGACATGGAATTATTGGTGTTCAATATTTCCCACCCTGTTCAATATCAATCTCAGACGAAGTGAAGGAGTTGAGAAACAGTGTGGATTTACGCAATTTAAGATTCTAATGTCGTGAAATAAGAGAGAGGGGGGACGCGAAGATGAGGATCATGAACACTTTGTTCCTCAACTAGAAGGGAATAGATGTTATGCATAGGACTAAGCAACTAGAGTTGAAGTTGGCACCAGACATGGCATTTTATAATCATTGGTTCGATCCTGGTCATAGTTGATATGTTTTCTTAAGAAGTAAACTGCAGTATACAATCTTGTTTCAGACATGCCATCTTATCTTAATTCTTTCGTCCTTTAATTTTAATTATAACTAATTAATGGATGAATTATCAGGTAACCCCTAATCCATTTAGATGACCAGAGATAGGAAGGAAGACCTAACTAAAACTCAAAGCTAATGCTCTGAAATCAGTATGGGACTCTTTCTAGACGCAGTTAAGCAAGCATATTCAAATGGTCGTAGACAATTATAGCAACGTCCTTTCATAAAACGGATACATACTAACTTGAATGTTGGCCAAAAAAAGAAAATTGCTATAGTTTCACTTGGATTTTGGTTGTTCACCAAGGTTTGTAATTTTCTCCAAGGACATTTCATGTATGTTGATTTCTAATCTAATGTTTAAATAGAGTATAATGGGAGCGATATAATAAAGCTATAATGAATGCCTTGTGTATATTATTACACATATCAATAAAGTTGTCTTCCCTTTGTCAAGTATTTAAACCTACTTCATAATTTTCTTATGTGGATCATTGTGCCACGTTTTCTGGTTGTTCTTTTGAACGTAGGAATTTATTTGTTACTATCTGAAAATTTAGAAGACAGAATGATAGATTGAAGCAAATCGTACTAACTTGATTTCAAATCCAATGAAAATTACAACAACAGCTTGTGTGACTACATGCATGCATTAATATTAAATTAGCAGTACATGAATCAATTAAATTAACAAACACCAAAATGAAATTATAGATAGTAATATTGGGTTTCCTGGGCAAAAAAGCTGAGATAAAATAGCTATACTTCACAAACAATGCCCTAATTAATGATAAACAAATGCGTCAGCTTATAATTCATAATTTAGCAACTGAGGACCTTTTCCAAATATACTGTCCCATTTTTGCCAATGTGCAGAACTACCATGATATTCAAATTTGTAATACTTGTCAAAAAAACTACTCATTCCAAGGAAATAATGGAAAATACTCAATATACCAATACATAACTGAATTCAACTATTTAATCACTCCCAAATTTCTCCATATTAGTTTCAAGATGGTTAGGAGTACGGATCCTATGAGGACGACATTTTTCTCCTTTTTGGGACATTGATGGCAGGATTTCTCCATATTAGTTACAGACCATAACATGTCTAATAATCTCAAGCCATGATTCTATATTCACATGTCCAACAAAAAGAAGGGAAGCGTCCCTAACAAAAAGGATTTACTATGCCTTAAATTTAGCCTCTATGCTACTATCTTGACTAGGTTTGAGCGTATTTCTATCTCATTCCCTATGTTATATCAGGCCATCAAAGTAATGTTTTTGTTGTAAGGTAAAATGTCAAATAACAACTTTATGCATAGTTACTTCTCTCGTCTCCCAAAAGTGTTATTAATATACTGGTTAACTTTAAAAAAAACCAATCTCCTATCAAGAAATTTATAGATTAACATGTAATAAGTATAAAAGTACAAAAAGAAAATCATTGTAGGATATACTTATTTGAATCTTTAATTCACTTCATGTTATACGTTTATGCCATCTTCAAATTTATTTAGCTTATCCTCCTTAACTTCAAGGGTGAGCATAAAATAGATGTATAAAATACTAAATGCATCACTTTTCAAACCATAAATTTCCTATAATGCACAATGACTAACATAGTGAGCCATTCAAACGAACAAAGGACTTTCACTAGGGGTGTAAGTTAACAACATCATTGAAGGAAAGGAAATTATTAACTTGCAATATAAAACAACCATGTTTGATAATACGCATAAAATAAAAGGTAAACGAAAGTAAGTACAACAGAACACTGGAAAACTTATTAGTTGATTTTGCTTTAATGGCCAATGAATAAAATATATAGTCGGTATGCCATCTAAAATATTAGTTGTTCCATTTTTACAAACAGCTTAGTTGCATATCCATTTTATTTCATGAACTAAACAAAAATAGGAATATAAAAAGGTAGCAAGTGAAAAAACAATTCCAAGCTATATGTTTATACGGCTACTAAAATATACAATTTAATGTAAAAATGAAATACCACTTCCAACAACTCCACCGATTTGGACGACTCTGAAGTGAATCGGAGATGGCGTTGACTACGAAATGACGCTGCTGCTGATTTGGGGTTAGAAAACTACGAAAATCTGCTGCTGCTGATTTGGGGTTGGAAAAGGAGAAGGGAAGTTAGGGTTTGGAGGAGCAGCTGCTGTTGATTCGAATCTGTTTGGGGATGTTATGGAGAAGGTAAGGAGTTAGGGTTTGGAGAAGGCTCTGATGGACGACGTCAAAGTTGGAAATTTTCCCACGAAGGCGAAACGGGAAAAAAATGAAAAGCTGGAAATAAAAAAAAGGAGGGAGGGTGTGCGTTTTGGGGAAATTTTTCCCACGAAAAGAGGCACGGATTTTGATACGGCTATAAGCCGTATCTAATGTTAATACGGCTTACAGCCGTATTAAATAATATAGATACGGCTATAAGCCGTATTAAAATTTGATACGGCTTATAGCCGTATCAAATGTGCCGCCTAAGGTTGTGCAAAAATCCTATCTGTGGTGTAGTGAGCTGGACGTCGGGGTGGCGGTAGAGATGGAGATCGGCTCGATCTCGAGTTGGAAATCGGCAGTAAGGTTTGAGATCTAAAAAGAAACAAGCCGGTTTGGATTGGATTGCAAACAAAATCAAAGGTGAGTTAATCTCACTCATTTGGGTTTAATTTAAATTTAATAGTTAAATTTAAATTGATGAATGGTTGATGAAATTGATTGGATGTGGTATATTATATATAGTAGTGTGTGTGTGTGTGTATATATATATATATATATATATTGGAGTGACTGATTTCCCGCATTATATAGCGGATGAGACCCTATGCGCCGCATAATAGCGGATGATATTATATTAATCCCATATACCGCGATATTCCACCTCGAAGTGGAATTGGTATTGTGCTAACATTTGTGGATGCAGGGAAACAGGCTGGAGGGATCCAACTGGATTCCTCAAAAATTTATTTAGATTGTTTAATATTCTGTGTTATGAATATTTGATATTCTATGATTAATTATATTAGTAATTGGAATATTGAATGCTATGGTTTGTTTGAATATATTTCGGTGCACTGAGTTACCAAAATATATAGAATTAGATTTTTGGAAAGAAAATAAAGGAGTGAATTTTTAAGTAAAATAATTATAGAGAATTTGAATAAATTTAAGAATGAATTGGAAAAGAATGAAGGTGGTTTTAAAATTCTAATAAATAAAATTCCGAGTATGGAAGAGGGAATTTGAATAAACAGAGGGATAATGAATTTTAAAACTTAAGTGATATTATAAAGAATTTATTTCAATTCAAGGTTTAAATTTAATTAAAAGGAAAAAGAGGGAATTCGGGAAATCTGGAATTTAAATTTTCAGTTTAAAGATTTTAAATCATAATAAAGAAATAAAATCTGAAAGTTAATGGATTTTGAAATAAATGAAGTAAGTAAGGAAATTTATTTCAAAGTGAAGTAAATTGGAAATCAATTGTAAATTGATTTAAGTGTTTGGAATTGAAATTTAAAAGAGAAGTGAGATTTTGGAATTTATAAACTGGGTTTATAAAGGTGAAGTAATATATCAGTGGATATTTGGAAGAATAAATTCACGGTGGGAATTTATTAAAGAAATGGGTAAATTTGTTTAAAAATAAATAGTGATTTATTTTTAAAGATGTGAAAGAGAAGTGTATTTCCCTGGATAGCCAAGTACGCTTCCAAGGTAAACTTTTAAGTATAAGCTAGAAGTTTTAAAGTTGATTTAAAATATCTTTTAGAAAATTTATTATTCTTAAATGTTTAAATTTTAAAGCAAGTATTTTTCAAATTTATTTTAATAGTAATTATTTAAAGATGGTTTGGTATTATGTTTTAAATGATAAAAATATAATTTTATATTTTATTAAGTAGCTTTATTTTGAATATTCTTAAAGTATATATCTTTGAATAAAGTATTAAAGTAGTTTTAATTTAAATGTTTGTTTAAAGTATATTTTATAATATAGTATTTTAAATTATTTTAAAAATCTAAAGTGTTTTTACTTGGTGATTTCAGTGGAAATAGAAAATATTTGGGAAATTTATTCCATGAGAGGAAGATGGTTTGAAACTGTTTTCAAAGGATTGAAAATGGAAATATATCTTGCGAAGATATTTGTGAGGTAAATGAATAATTTGGAGAAAAAAAATTTGTTTGATGGATGTTTGTGAATGTTAATTGATAGTTAAATAACCGACTATCAATATTGGCCAATGCGCTAATCGTTTCGAAGAGACCGGGATCGGGATTTATTTCTCGAAAACCACTTCGATCCGGTTTGTACGTTTTCGTGGAAAAACGAGTTTGGAATCGAAGATGGAGCAGTGAAGTGCAAGGGCTAGTCGCTACTAATCCTGAGGGTGATTCCAAAATGGATGTAGTAGGAGTAGTGCCTTCGGTTCCGTTCGAACCCGGGATGGACTTGTATGGATGAATGCTTTCGGAACATCGTCAGGTGGACGATGGGCATTCTAAGTGAAACATTCTTAAAAAGGTAACGCTTAGCCTCTAGCCTCATCAACCGGGAATGACTGAAAATCAGGGGTTATGCAGCAAGACTATGTGGGTAGCTCCCATTAGGGTGAGGTCATCCCTGTCTAGATGTCCCTTTTATTTCGGCTTAGTGGTGCGGTTGCTGATCCCAACCGCGGGGTGATCTTACTCGTAATTATCCAGTAAGGGGTAGTTCCAGCTTTATGTTGTAGGGGATCGGGCATGGTCCTCGATACGCTGATCTAGACCAGGTACTGTGACAGGTGGTACTCCAGTGCCTAGTTATTAGTTGGAAATCCATTCTCCCTACGAGCCTTTTACGGTTTTTGTTTGTAGAACCCACTTTGTGGCTAGTATGCTGGAATTTAATCATGTAACAATTTCAGCTATTTGAATAAGTATTTTTATATAGACCCTATTATAATATCAGAGGATTTTATAAAAAAGTGTTTTGGCTACCGTAAGGTAAAAACCCAACATGTTTATTTGTGGCATGGTCTTACGAGATGCTTTTGTTTTCAAAGGATTTTGAAACTTTAATAATCCAATTGAGTGTGTTTTCTCACGCTGGTTTTCCAGACTGACTCGGGTGTTATTTAACTATAATGCTCGGGTCAGACCGAGTATTATAGATTACAGGATAAGATGCTGTGGAGCTCAAGAGACGAGCTGGATGGCGAGACGTATCACTTGTACTTGATGTATATTCCACTGTGTTGTGTGTATTGTGTATTCAGTTTTGTGAGGACATGTTGTGATTACTGTCCAGTTGTGTGTTATATGTACTCTGATGATGTAATGTATAAACAGATTTGTTTTTGTGTAAAGACTAGTTATTCTCTATTATATTTTATTCCGCTGCGATGGTTAGATTCTGATGTTGTCTTCTATTTTCTTCTTCTACCTCTTTCTTCTTTAACCCAAATGGTTCGTATTTCCGTTCTTCTTGAGTTGATTTGATGGAGATTAATGTCAATTAAAGGGGTACGGGTTTGCGGGCTATTACAAAGATAGTAAATGTAGAATGTTTGTTCGATCCCGGAACAACTTGTATGGATGAATGCTAGCATTGCATTGGTTGGCTGGAGGGCAGTGTTAGCATTCCATGATGGTCTGCTCAAAGGAAAGGTAATCGTAACCTCAAGCCTCACACCCAGGAATGACTAAAATCAAGGGATATGCTTCAAGGCTATGTGGTTCGCTGCCATTAGGGTATGGTCATCACCAAATCTAGATCGAGATTATAGATTATGTATACTCGGGGCCCATTTAGGTTATTGATCCCTACCAAGGTGATGACATATTCGATGCTATCCAGCAAGGGGTAGGGCTAGTCTTGACTCGTCGGGAGTCCATGTGAGGCTCTCGGTGTATTTTATCTAGAGATGCACTATGGTAGGTGGTACCCCAGTACCTTGTCATTATTGGAATCCCTTTTCCAATACGTGCCTTTATGGAATTAGTTGTGCCCAACTACTGAAATGTGAGATGCAAGCATTTCAGCTATGTTAAATATTTATTTTAAACTTAGAAATTACGATAATATCAAATGATTTTATATAGAATTGCTTTAGTTATCGTAAGGAAAAAACCCGACCATGTTTATGAGCGGCGTGGTCTTACAAGATACTTTTATTTTGAAGTTTTTTTTAAGTTAAAAACTTATGCTTTACTCACACAAGACCCGTGTTTGACACGAATTTTTATTTTCTTCCCTAAAACTCTTGGGCTCTCAAATTTGTATGAGTAGCCAAGTGATCCAGATTTCTCACGGATGCATTTTGGAGGAGCTTAGAGCAGGTGGCGTCAACGTTAGCTAGCTACTATCATATTCCACTGTGTATATATGTATGTATTTTGTATTAGTGATGTAAGGACAGATAGTTATAACTGTCCCGGTTTGGAATTTTATACTATTATGGCTCTGATGCACTAGAATGGTTATATCTATGTAAAATCTTATGTTGATTAATATATGTTGTTTCATTCCATTGTGTGATTCTATGATTGTGAAGTTTCTTCTTATCTCTCTTTTCTTTACCTTAACGGTTCGTCTTTCGAAGTAAGAAAGGTGGATCATTAAAGTTGATGTTATTGCAGTGTAAGTTGTAGTAGCAAAGGGGTGTGATCACTAAGTTGATCAAGCAAAGCAATTGCAACTAAATTAGGAAATTTAGTTATAGTTCATAATTGATAAGGATTTTATCTATACTTGTTGCCATACCTCTTCTCCTCCATGTGAATTTGCAACCCTGCAGAATAGTTTCAACCAAACCACATTTTAACATACAATTTTTGAAATTAACGATATAGGATAAAGGGATTGGTAACCCCCTTTTAATCCTTAGGACTTGAAGCATTATTAATATCTCCCATAACAACCCAAGGTAGCCCTACAGTATAAGCATTCGTGCACAAGTGCTCCCAAAGTACTCTCTCTCCATATGGGTTGCTTTGCATATATACAAAAGTGATAACACATTGAAAACCACCGGTGTTTGTTATGTGAGTAGAAATAAGTTGTTCGCTTTTGTGAATAATTTCATAACTCCATACTGTTGTGTCTATTAAAATCAGATGCCTTAATACCCAAGATCATTATTATGTATGATTTCCCATTGTCTTAGCAAAAATGATTGAAATCTGAAAATATTTCTGGTATCCATTTTTTCCACCAAACCCAAAATTGTGAGTTTGTGGAAGTTCAGAAGTTTGAATAGATGATAAAACTTGACAAATTATTCATTCCTCTGATTTTCCAAGACATTATATCTATTTATTAGTGGTTGAGCTCCTTGTACTTCTTTTAAGAGCAGCTTTTACTTTGGAGGTTTCTTTTATGATGCTTTGAAGTGTATATAGGGTTTGCTAAAACCATATAGGAAACAATCTTTTTTACTTCTACTTTTGGTTTTTCTTAAATATGTGCAGCAATATTTTCCACAAACTATGAGTTTGAATTATCAAAAAAGTCTATTTTTGGGAAAAAAATTCAGAATTAGAATCTTCACTGTTGTAGTCTTCCACAGTAACTTCATCCAAATTCGAATATTGCTTGGTAGTTATTGTTTGTGCCAGTGGGTCTGGTGCAGCAGAAACTGGCTCAGAAGGTATATTTGTAGATCATGAAGGACCACTTTCTATATTCGGACATTCAAATCTATTAGCAGTGGCCATAGAAGGTGCTACCTGTTTAAAGTCATTTAACTTCTGCTTCCTTTCTGACATTGTACATTATTTGATTCCATTGTAATATCTACTGTAATTGTAGTAGAGTTTGTAGTATTAGTCGACCCACTCTTTGTATTCGGGACTGTTATTTTTGGTTGCCACTTTTGTTTTTCTACTAAAAGTGTAGTGTTTTGAGTTATGACTATAAAGCTTACATATGGTACACGCTTTTGGCTTGTATTCATACGATAGTTGAATGAATTATTTTTGTTTATCTGATTTTATAACTTTTCCTCTGCTTGGATATTTGAAGTTTGCGTCAACCTCCACAAGCACTCTTGCATAATTTAATCGCATTTCATTAGTGGTAGTATCATTCATTTGAATAGGTCCGCCAAAAGCAATTGTGATTCTACTTATTCCCTCTTTGCGCTAATATACCAAGTTCAAATCTACAAGTCTAACCCAAATTGGGATCGTAGTGAAGTAACCACGAGTCAATTATAGATCAGGAGTCCATTTCCTAAGTGTGATAATTCTAGAATATAGTGTGTATGGCCCATTCTTCGTTATATTATCACAATCAACTATTGATAACAATTTTATAATCATGAAACCATTTGGCTTATAATTTATAGCAAACTCTGAAATTGGCTTCATAATCTTGGACATGTATTGCTTAAACTGCTCACAAGTAGGTCTTCTCCCCATAATATTGCAATTATAGTATTAGACCATTTACCAGTGTTCATTGAGATACCACATCAGGCATGTAGACAGTAAGCTCATCATCTTTGGTCATCGGAGCAATGAACTGCAAATCTGAGTCAAGTTCATGCGTTGTAGATAACCCACACTACTTCATGGCTTCTGCCCATGTAACGACTCGTAAATTTGAATAATTTTTAAAATAAATATTTATTATAAATGTTGAATACAATTTGGTTAGGAATAAAAATTTGATGTTTTATTTATGTAATTTATTTATATGAACTGGAACAAATTTACTAAATAACAAATTCTGATAAGTTATATAAGGATGATAACATAGGTTTGAATGTAATTGGATGAGAATTGGATGCGTAGTTAATGGCATGAATCAGATAATAAAGGAAATTGTAAGCGATGATAAAAGACATATTTATTTAAGGAAAATAAAATGCGTGGTTTAAATGGTAACATACCAAGTTGATTTCAAATAACGGAAATGAGGTAAACCATTAATTGGTAAGTGATGAATGTCTTTTGTTAATGCAATGAACGTTACAACTGTTTGATAACGACAATAGAAGTTACAAATAAGTTAGTAACAATAAAGTGGAAATTTATAACCACCATTCAATTTGAAATATATATATTGAATTAATTGACATGGAATCTTTAATAAGACAAAGGAGGAAACAAATTTATATTGCATTAATTGATATTGAATCTTTTAATTAAGATAAAGTGTAACGATCCGTAACTTTTAACAACTTTAAAATGGCAGTATTTTGAATTTAAATAAAAATAAAATTTGAAATTTAAAAATTTGAATTTGTGACGTTGAGTGTTATATTTGACGAAATTTAATAAAACGAAAATTTTGAGAAAACTAAATTTTTGGTCATACTTGGTCAAAATTCAAATTTAAGTTAAAATTTGAAAAGTTTTGAAATTTAAATATTATTGCATGAAAAAAATCTACATAAAATTTAAGAATGATTCCATTTCTCATTTTGTCAAAATCAAATTCCTATTGCTCTAAAAATATGAAATACTATGAAAAGTTAACATGAATATGCAGTGTTTAGTTGTGTTTTATTTGGCTAAGTCATATTGGGTTTGTTTGGTCTAATAGACCTTGGTTAACCAAGAGGCTCTAGTCATCCTAAGAGTCATGTGACCATTCCTTTGCCTACGACCTTTTGTTTCTTATCTGACTAAACATCTACGTACATAATTTTTCTCCTGAGAAACTTTCTTTACACTCTTCCTTCTTCTTCCTAAATATACAGAAGTCTAGATCTCAAAAATTCTCAAATCTCCAAATTAAAACTCCTTTCTTCCTCCTTCAAAATCCTTCCACCCTCTCCCCAATAGCTGCCGCCCTCCACCACCATCCAAGGCCACCTCATCGCCTCCTCATCTCGACCACCATCACCTTCCTCCAAGGCCGAAACCCTACTCCCTTTTATGTCCATAGCCGAACCCAAACCATCACCAAACCCACCCATTTTTCCACCATCTCCTCCTCTAGCATAGTTGCACCCATCCTCCACCTAACTCCACCCAGGTCACACCCAAACCCACCCAAAAACCCCTTGGTCGAGCCCTTTTTCCTCCCTAGGACGAGCCTTTTAATCCCTCTCTTCCTCTATTTTATAAAAAAACAAAAGATATATATTTGTATTTGTGATTCTTCAATTCAAGTCCGCTTTGGTTTGCTTTGGAATTCGTGATTCAAATTCATAGCTTTGTGTTGTCAATTTTTCTAGCCTCGAAAGGTGAGCCATTCACTCACAATTGAAAATCTTATGCTAAGTGAATGAACATCAATTGGTATGTTTTTGGAATGTTGTGATAGTTAGAATTTTGCATAGTTTGTTTATGATTTTGATATGATAGATATTCACGTATGTTCACCTATGATTTTGACATGGGATTGTTATTGATAATATGTTGTTTATTTATAAAAATAGTGTGATTATATGCGTAGGATATATGTTTCATGATGTTAATATGAAATTGTTATGTTGAAAAGAAAAAAAATGTTATATTGATTTAAAAGTTGACACATGTTATGGAAAAAAAAAGGAAAATGTCACTAATATGCTATGTGGAAATAATGTGTGAAAGGGAAAAAAGGGAAAATAATGTGTTAAAAAGAAAGAAAAGAAAGAGAAAGGGAATAAAAATTTATATGCATATATGTGTTATGTTTGTAATATAGGAAAATCACCTAAAATGCTATGTTAGAAATGATTGCATATTATGGCATGTTATGGTAGCAATTTTATGTCACAATCCATGTTAAAATATGAATATATGCTATGTTATGAAATTTGTTATTCAAGTATGTGTTATTGTATGTAATTTGTTATGTAAGTAATATGTTATATGATTTGTTATGTAAGTTATGTGCTATCTTATGTAATTTGTTATGTATGAATATGTGTTATGTTATTTATTTTATGAAATCATGCGGCAAGTTCCCTTAGCTTTAGGAAATCACTATGGGTTGAAATGATACATACCCAAATGATCTTTTAGATTAGGGAAAATTGTTGTGGATTGAAATGAAAAACCCAAGCGATTTTATTGATTTTGGAAATTTGGGATTGCGGGTTAAAATGATATATACCCGTAAATTTTAAATTATTGCGGATTGAAATGATAAATATCTGTATCACTTGACCCTAGGATAGAAAACTATATATGGACATCGTTGGTCAGTTTTAAAAGTGATTTTTGAAATTTTGGGAAGATGTGTTTGAAAAAAAAAGATGATTTTTTTAAAATTTAATATAAAAATTTTTTTTTGAAACATATATGTAAAAAATTTAGATATTTAAATTATATGTTTTAAGAATTTTAAATTTATAAGTAAGTTTTAAAAATGTGAATTGTAAGGTTTTACTTATAACTTTATTTTTAAAATATATAATATAAGATTTAATTTAATAAAATTTTATAATATATATATATATATATTATGCTTTAAAAATATTTAAATTAATATAATGAAACAGACTTTTGTAATAACTTTAATAAATGAGGCTGGAAAGGTAAGTTGGAATTAATTTGTAATTGAAATTGTTTTAAGAATGAAATTCAAATAAGAATTGATTTGAACTTATTGATTTTGATATTTTAAAGATATGATTTCATAACTTAATTTTTGATTAAAGGTGATTAAATGAATATTTTTCAAATTTAAATAAAATTGAAATTGAATGTTTAATTTTGATTTAAATTTGTAATTTGAGATTTTATTTAAATGTTTATAAAAGGTGATTAAGTGAATATTTTAAGAATTAAATATAATTGAAGTTAGATATTTAATTTGATTTGGATTGAAATGTTTATAAGTGATTTTATAAAATGACCATGTGTGGAATAAGCGTTTGGTTGTTAAAGAGACCAGGATCGAATATTGTCATACTCTCTGCCAATACCGAAAACCACTTTAACAACTGTGCATGTGGTGGAGAATCCAGAACGAAGTAGGATGGTTTGACGAACGTCTGTATGAGATATGAACGCAGCCCTGACTCCCTTGAGTCAGCTTGATGTGACTAAAACAGGAGCTATACCTAGGCCAAGTGAGGTCGCACCTCCGATCGAGCATACTTCTTCGAAACTATTCTATTACTTTGTGATTTGATTGGTGCACACCTTCGATTATGGGAGTGTGTCTCGAGGTGGGCGGTAGTAGCTGCTATGCGTTACCACCAGCCCAGTTCTGCAAAACGGTAGAATCTCACCCTAGGCATTGCCTCGCGTGCCTTGTCATATGCCTTATCGCGTCTATTACAAGTTTGGTTTGTGTTGTACACTATGGAGTGCCCTCTGATAGCCCTCCAGTTTATGGAGAATTACGGTACTATATAGACCATGACATTTATATAAAAATGTTTTAAAGGGGATACGGGTAACGCCTTAATGCTATTTTAATATTTTACTTTACTATAGACATTATCTATGTAGCATATTGTACTATGTATATAGATAGTTCCACGAATCCTTAAAGGATGTAAATCCCAAACGTCCTTTAAGTTATATTGCATTCCATTTAGACATTTCACTTGAGTTGATTTACTTGCATAAGATTGTAATCCTGACTCGAGTGTTTTGTATTTTGCTTTATGCTTGAGTCAGCTTGAGTATTACAGCATTTGAGACTCATCTTTGGAGCTTGGAGCTTTGCTTGGAGGTCTATCTTTATTTATTCAGCTTTTCAGTTATCTCAGTTATTTCAGTTATTTCTAGTTATTTATGTTCAGACTTGCCATTTGCTTCTGTACTAGAGACTTCTTTGTATTTGGACTTATGTTGTATTTTCTGTTGGACTATGATGTTTCTGTAGTAACTTCATGAACTATGATTTATCTATTCCGCTGCGTATTGTTGCATTACTCTGTGTCTGTGATTCTATGATTGATTTATTTACTGTATATGCTAAGTGGTGCCAAATATAAATTAACAATCTGTTGTTTTGAGCAATTCAAGTCTGACATGTGTGAATTATTGTCGATTTGAATGGTTCAAAATAATGGGGCGTTACAGCCCATGTCCTTGAACCAAACCCTGATCATGGTGTTGTCGCTAATGGTGCCTAAGCAGTTGGATCTGGTGGTTTCAGAGGTGGGTCGGCATCAGTAACTGCCTCCGGAAATAGGATCGTGTCCACCATGAATAATCCATTTATCTATTCACATATATAACATAAAAAAATCTTTAGAAAAAATATAGATATTTAATCCAAAATCAAATTTTAAATTTTAAAACTAGATCTAGATTTAAATATTTTAAAATTTTAATTTTAAAATTGTTTTTATCATTATATATATACATGAAAATAAAAGTCAATATCTTTTTTAACGTAGTATATATGTATATATATGTATATGTATGTATGTATTAAAATAATGGAAAATAGTTTGTAATGTAAAATGATATTATATATATAACTAAATGTGTAAATAAATAATATATATATATATATATATGTGTGTGTGTGTGTCTCATCCATATCATTTTGACAAATTCAAAAAGAAAAAATTATTAAACCATTTCGCATTCGATAATTATTATTTTTATTAAATTTCCATATACAAATTATGAATTTTTTTAATTATTTTTCTAAAATAACTTTTACAATATATATATATATGTTTTATGTAAATGATATATATATATATTTGAATTATCTTAAAGAAATATATCAAAAATTAGAATTATATATATATATGAATTTAATAATATATATATATATATGAATTTAATAATATATATATATATATGTGTATGTATGTATGTATGTATGTACGATTTCTTTATTTTTATTTCTGAATTATTATGATGTGCATAATTTAATATAAAATTTACTAATGACATATGCATATGTTTGTATAAATGTAGAACCAACATTTGATTTAATAACTTTATAAATCAATTTTAATTCGAATTTTTTATTAATCTCTAGTAGTGAGCATATAATATATATATAATCATAATATATACATATATTCATATCCTATGTTGACAGCGCATATATATAAGGATTGGTGTTGATATATTCGATCTAACTATACATAAATTATATAATGAATAAATATATATATGTAAAATGCAAAAACAAGAATACTACCTTGGTATGGTCGAGATATTACACCTTGAATGTTAAATCTGATTGACTCCTTCTGAATCTGAGTGTGAATTCAAATTCTTCCAGAAAGAGCCACCCAACCGAAAGAGCTACACACCATTGCACCATTTTTATTTGAATTTGTGTTTTGAAGCTTGAATTGATGGATATATAGTATGGGATGCTTTCTTATAGAAAATAGAAGAGGGGAGGAAAAAACTAGAGAGCTAAAGTGAGGGGTTAAGGTTGTTTAAATAAGAGAGAAAGGAAGGAGCAAATTATGAGTTCAGATCCTCTATTTTCTTTACTAATTCAAACTTTCTAATATCAAAATATATCCCATCTCCCCTACATACTATAGTTGGCCACATAATGCCCTATATGAGCCTCCATTCCACTACAAGCTTGATCAGATAATACATCATTAAATCAAATTTAAAAGTACACTGACATCGTATATCGATATACATGTGTACACGACTTCTATATACACACTATCTTCAATACTGATCAACTAAAATCAAATAAAATTTTACAATTAATATTTTATAAATATTAATTAATTTTTGAAATGTATAACAATTTTAATTTAATTAATTCAGGTAGTAGTCGGAGTATTCAACATTTCGGTTGTATGACTCTTAGGCGTAAATTCGGTCAGTGATTAATATCAAACGATTCAACTATTAATGTTCACATGTCACCTTAGCTAGTTGTGTAATATTATGGCCAAATTTATTGCTTACATAGTTTCGGTAAAATCCAATTTTATTTTAAGCAGTCTTCGGCAATGACAAGTATTTACAACAATTATCTTCGTCAAAACTATATCACTTCAAGACTTATGGAATTTGGTAATTATTAAAATTTCAATATCGCCCACAGTCTAATTTATAGTTCAAATACAAAGTCCTTGGTTGAATAATAACAAGTATTATTAACTGAATTGCTCTGCCCAGAGACTTTGACTTTGAGTTGAATTCAGTTGACCACGATACTAATCACATATAACCGAGGAGACGAATTCTCTATGGAATAATGTTTCACTTTCAATGCTTCCACTCGAACCAGTTATAGTCGTTCGACGATCATCGTTCTACGATTTAACTATAATCAAAGTGTAGTTTCCATATTGAAGCTCAACAACATTCTCAACTCCAGAGAATTGTGTAATACCGTCACACCAATATTTTTTATTTAATCTTAGTTATATTAACCAATAGAAAACTATAGAACGAGTCATTTCATAGTTATTCAATAACTATCAGTATGTAACCCCTTTGTGTCCCTAGTAGCCATGAGTAATATATCGTCTAACTTTTGGAGAGTATTACGTACTCTAGTCTCGACGGATGTACCGAAATCAGTCTTGATACATATTGATTAGGAATATTTAAGATGTTGTGTTTATTATATTCTGATAAATTTCTCATGATTATAACACATTGTAATTACTATCACAAAATACACCATTTATGGATTTTCCATTAAATATGCTTAAATTAAATAAATAATTAATGTAATACATTATAACAAATATATAATCGAAAGAAAAACACCTTTTATTTCGAATAAGATTTCATTATAGAGTTAACAATTTACAATAAATTGCAAAACTACCTCTAGAGCATACCTTTATGTTGAAAACGTGGTGCACAATTGGTTTAAAACGCGGTGGATATGAAAAGGGCAAATTTATCCTTGTAACTTTAGTAGGAAGTAAATTCTCTGTTTCAAAAAAACGATCGTACTCTGGGTAATACCAGAAAAGGCTTTAAGTGGTAAAGCATTTACTTTATATATAAGATATTTTTAGAAAAGTGGTATTATTAACACAAAGCATATAATTCAATTTCCTCATCAAAACCTTATAATCCCCCTAATCTAAATGAGTACCTTGCAAGGAAAAAAAATATACATTATGTCCATCTATTAACATACACTTGCATATTGTCTCTACTTCAGTTTCAAAACAGTGGACGACTGAGCCAAAAAATTCCCCGTACTAGAACTATTAAAATAGAGTATACGTGTATATGATACAAAATCAAGCACTTAGAGCATCTCCAACAGTTCGGAGTGCGAAAAATGGATTTTCCGCACTCCGAAATGTTGGAGGCCTCATTTCTGCAATAGAAATGAGGCCAGGCGCCTGTTGAACATGCGCCTGAAGCCCAAGCGTCTGTTCAACAGACGCTTGGTGATCGCGCCTATATCAGGCGCTTCCCCCCTCTCCCCCTCATTTCTACCTCTTCCATCCTCTTTTCAGTTAATTTTTTTTATTTTACTTTGCGTCCAAATGCCGCCCCGTCTGGTCAAAACTGGTAGACGCACCGTTCGATATGCGACCGATGCCAATATCGGACCTGCTCATGTCCCTCCTGATGCTACCGTGACTCCAAACGATCTTCGATCCTTACACGACTTGCCCCCTACTGTTTCGCATCGACTTATTGCAGCTATAGTGATGCCACAGGTATACGTTTCTTTCTTTATTGCTTGATGAACAACCGTGTAACTGTATATGTATGATAATTGTTTGTTTATTTTAACATTAAATAATCATATATTTAGGTTCGTCACGTAGCAATGCGAGGTAGTTGGTATAGGTGTATGTCTGAGTTTTTTGATCAGTTACCGCAGCCGATTTTGGATAGGCTACATGCATCACCTTTTGGTGAATTTCTAGATTTACCTAGATTTGCACATGTAGATCGTTGCCTGGTAGAGGCCCTCACCGAGAGATGGTGGCCTACCACTCACACATTTCATTTCCTTGATTTTGAGCTAGGACTAACTCCTCTAGATTTTTATGTGCTCACTGGCATAGAGGTTGGTCGACCGGACCGTCTCCCTGTTCCATTTGATAGTTCCTTTGAGGAGTTCGAGTCATATTCAGCTTATTTACCGACTTTGGCCGATGAGGAGGTTAGAGGAGGAGCTGTTACTCTCCCTTGTTTGTAGCGGTATATAGTAGAGTACATGACCGTTGAGGATATGCACACTCCGGTTATCCGTGCCTTCATATTATACCTTTTTGGGTCTACATTTTTTAGTAACAATAAGGGTACTATTAGGCTTGGTTTTTTGGCCGGATTAGTAGATGTGGATGGACTACATATATATGATTACGGTACTGCTATTATTGGTTATTTGTACGTAGCATTAGATACTTATGCGCTTCAGTAGTCTAGACATATGTATGGATTTGGTACATTCTTCGATTTTGGTACTACGAGTATACTGCCAATATGCACCCCCGACTTATTGTAGAGGCGAATGCCACACCTTATATTTACTTTCCTAGATTGCGTCGTTGGGGTCCTCCTATGCATTTGTCCCGTGTTGCACAATGGGTGCACAATGAGCTGATGGAGGCTAGACAACAGATGGATATGAGGCGGCGTGGTAACATTATCGTTCGTCCATGGGATCAGTACTTACAGTTCCTAGAGCCCGGTCCTGATCATCCACTCACTTTTCAGTTTTCCATGTCGCGACGCAGGATTTGCTTTCAGGTTCCTACATGTCCATTCATATGGTATTTAGGGGAGCGGTGTTGGCTACAGTTGTATGGTATAGTTTGCATTCCATCAGATCCGCTACCATAGGATGATATGTATGGTGATATTAGGGTTGGACCAGCTTATATTCTTGCGATGAGGGGTGCAGGATGGGTGGATGGTGAGCCTTTTATAGTTCTGGGAGACTTTGATTCATATTGGGCTCGAGTAGCCCCACGTGCTTACGCGTTGCCTGATTATATTCGGGGTTTGAACTCCGATCATATTGGTCCGCGTACCTCTTTTGGTAGAGTTCCACTACCGTCTACCACCTTTGAGCCTACATCATCTCAGTACATGCAACCTCCTACTTTCGACCCCCCTCCTCATTCGGTTAGAGCGTATGATGTACATGGTCAGGTGGTGGAGTATCCCTTGCAGTATCCTACAGATGATGCTATTACGGGTATACCATCCGCCAGATTGTATCAGCCTCATCAGGTTTGTACGAGTTTTAAATTTTCTTTAAATTACTTGTCATTATATTCTCCACCTATGTATATTTTTTCTTGTGTGCATATCAGTATTCTCAGTACATGGATTATAATAGATGGATGATTGCTGCATTTGAGCGTATGACGCTCGATTATACACAGATGATGTATCAGAGTTACTAGACTGCGGTCCAGCAGCAGCAGACTCAGTATGATGCGCAGATACAGGGATTACAGACCCAGATTCAGCAGCTTCAGGAGCAGCTCCATGCCAGACCTGAGCCTCACGACTTTGATGACGTCAACGATGACAGTGACGACGATAGTGGAGATGATGAGGAGATTGATAGCGGTTCCAATCACATAGACTTATGTGCTGCATTTAGATATTTTAGACTGTGTTATTATTTTTCACACCTTACATTAGTTAGTTGCATATTATGTTGGTGATGATGCTACTGTTATATGTGATTGTCTATATGTTATGGCATTGTGTCGATTATATTTTATGTTGAGTATTGCATTGTGTTGATTATAATTTACGCTTGTTTATTATTAAGCGTATATGAAGTCAAAATGTTGAAGTAACAAACACAATTGTGTTTGTTTGTCAACAATTTTATGGATGTTTGACACGTGGACGTTAATCTCATGCTTCATTTTTTTGATGCGGATCATGACCTCTTTATTTAAGATAAAGTGTTATATTCTAATGTCACAACATTTAAAAGTTCGGTAAATTCAATCAATGTGTAACATAATATTTTCGGCTACAGAATTGAAACTGTTAGTAATTTTTTTTTATACAAACTGATCAGATGTGCGACGATGAAGAGATAACTGCAACTCAGTTTTGGGACACTATTGCTGAACTTTACAATAGCAATGTTGAGTGTAGAAGTAGACGTACGAAGGTAGAGTTGAGGACTGCTTATGGGAACTTCTACAACGCCTGTACGCGGTACAGTACGGTTATCAATGAGGTTATATTTGAAAATTTGTTCGAACCAACCTATTCCACATTTGAAGGTCGTTACTTTCTCAAATATCACAGCACATTCACTGGACATGAGGCTTATATCATACGTCAAAATTGGCTAGAACGATTTGGATATCCATAATTTGAGTGTATTATTGTTGAGTGTATTATTGTTGAGTGTATTATTATTTCTGTGTATGCATATTTATTATTGTCTTGTTTATGAGTAATTTAACTTTCTACTGTATTGTCAAATCAAAATACAGTGCTCATATTTAAACATAAATAATTTTTAGCATTCACACGCTTTAATATTTACGTAAGAGCTTTTCTTCTCAAACACACCATTCAGTTCTCCGCTCCTTCAATCTTCTAATCCTCATATCAATGCCTTCCTGGTCGTCATCTATTGACTCTGATGCCGGGTACGTTCCAACGGAAAGCGAACACACCGATGAAGATATGAATATCAATTACCAAGACCAGCATTACGAGGACGTTGGTCGTGAATTCCCAAATCTTGACCAACTCACACTTCAAGAAGATGTTCAACCTGTACATGAACAGTTGGTTCATCAACAACCACAGGAGGTTGAACAAGTACCAAATTTGCAACCTTCGGTTGAACAAGAGGTTGACTCTTACGCGGTATTTTTCCACTATGGTTATAAG
This sequence comes from Allium fistulosum, assembly GCA_030737815.1. NCBI lineage: Eukaryota > Viridiplantae > Streptophyta > Magnoliopsida > Asparagales > Amaryllidaceae > Allium > Allium fistulosum. The sequence goes on along the minus strand of CM060903.1, from coordinate 1,280,317,751 downwards.
GTTGAAGTTGTGGTTAGAGCTCATGGCGAAGATATTGGTCGTCGAATCCAGTTGTGTCTTTTCTGGCCTGAAGGGTGCAATTATGCAGAATGGGTTGATGAACGGTTGTGCCCAAGGGCCATAATATATGCCAACGAGCTGGAACGAGAAATAAGACGTCTCCGAAATGTCGTGCACAACTTACTGTTAGTCCCTGAGGAGTTGGTTTTGATGACAACAACCTTACTTAGAATTAGATTATAAAATATATAATACTAACATTATTGTGTAGATATATATAGATATGTTTGCAGGTACTAAAGAATGAAGAACTGTACAGTATAAAGATTCAAGATCAAAGATTGAAGATATCAAGATTCAAGACTCATGAGTATCAAGAATTTCAAGAGTTCAAGTTTCCAAGATAAGTTATATAGTTAGGAATATTGTTAAAACTCATAGAAAGGCACTGCCATCTTAAAATCTATTTTATTCGTGGAATGGAATCCACTTCGTGCTCGTTAAAGGGATGGAACCCTAAGTAGGATGGAACCTACGAAAAATCTAGTGGAACATCTTTTTGTATCCACTTACTTTTATTTCAAAATGATTTTCAAAATATATAGCTTGTTTTTCAAAAATGATTTTAAATATTCCTGTTTAAAAACCAAAATCATCTGTCCTGGTTTTTCAATATATTTTAGCCTCAAAAATATCCTTAGTTTTAAATATCCTTAATTTTAAATATCTTTGATTTTAAATTATTATCCTAAGTTTTTAAACTATAATTCTGATATTAATATATTTAGTTGTTTTATATATTTATACTTAAGATTTAAATATAAAAGTATAGAAAATTATTATATATATTTTAATATTATTATTTATAGTTATTTATGTATTATAACTATATATAAGTATATTTTAAAGTTTAAATATAAGTATAATATAATATAGAAATTATTTTTAATGAAAAATAAATCACTAAAAAATACAAGGGCATGTCGACATGGTCACATGTACCCCTTTCGACATGGTGACAGCTAAATTGTATTTTAAAAGAAGTGTCTATTCGCCACATCCCTTCACCAATGGACATGGCTATTGATCTACTATAAATAAAGGGTGTTTTCAACGAATTTTAATCACTTTTTTCTCTGATTTAACTTCTCTTCTTCTTCTCCACTTTCTTATTTACAAATTACACCATTACTCTGCCGAAATCAATATCGAATCTAACTAGATAATTTCTGGTTTTGATTCTCTCCACTATCTCTACAAGATCAAAGTGCTAATCTGAGTTATAGACTTTTTGTAATCAATTGAGCGAGAGAAGGTGTGATTGTAGCCCTGGAAATCAATTGGGTGAACTTGTTGCCCGGTAAATCAAGTATCTCTACCCAGAGGATTGTGAATCTGGAGCGGTGTACCTCGTAGCCTTGAAATCAAGGGTTGTATTTGTAAGAATTGTTTTTGAAAGGAAATCCGTACTTGTGTTGCGGGACTGGATGTAGGGTAACTCCGAACCAGTATAAAATCCGGTGTGTTCTTTCCTTTACTGCTTTTACTTTATATTTGCATCTGTGTTTGATTCTGTGTTCATATCTGTGTCTGATTAGTGTATACATTGTTAACAAATTAAGATAAACTCAAAAAGGTTAACAAATTTCTTAAAACACTATTCACCCCCTCTCTAGTGTTAATTCTAGCCTTAAGATCCTTAATTTGCATTCTAACAATTGGTATTAGAGCTTTGTTTTCAAAAGTTTCATAATCTGAATTTTGAAAAGTTTTAAAATGGCTATTTTTGAAAAATCTGTTAAAACTAGTTTATAATTGTTTAAATCATCATTGTTCCATGAGTCTGCATATGAATGTTATTCAAATTCTAGTTGTCTACCCAAATTTTATAATGTGTAGGAAAGATGCTTTATGAGTATTAAGGAATCACTCCACAATGGACAATCTGTGCAGATCAAAAGGAATAAGTGGATACTTGATAGTGGATGCTCTAGACACATGACTGGTAATTCGGATATGCTGAATAATATTATATACAAAGACAGAGGACTGGTTAACTTTGGAGACAACTCGAAAGGATACGTGATTGGCATCGGCAATGTCGGTAACTCTGAAACTACTATTATTACTAATGTTTTGCTAGTTAAGAATCTAAAACATAATCTACTAAGTATTAGTCAACTCTGTGATAAAGGATATAAGATTAAATTTGAAAAAGATAAATGTCATATTGAAGATAATAACTCAACCATAATATTTGAGAGAATTAGGAAAAAGAATATTTATATTCTTAGTATGAAAGTTTCAAATGATAACCTATGTCTTTTGGCAAATACAAGTGACCCTTGGATTTGGCATAAAAGATTTGGACATTTGAATTTCAAACTCTTATCTAGACTGTCAAAACATGATCTAGTAAGAGGCCTCCCTAAAATGAATTTTAAAGTAGATAGTTTATGTGATGCATGTCAATTAGGAAAGCTTAGAAAAAGTTCCTTTAAATTAAAAGATATGATTTCAACTTCAAAACCCATTGAGTTACTTCATCTTGATTTATTTGGTCCATCTCAAATTCAGTCAATAAATCATAGTAAATATGTTTTTGTAATTATAGATGATTATTCTAGATTTACACGGACAATATTTTTGAAACATAAAAGTGATACTTTTGAATGTTTTAAGAACTTTACAAAAAGGATTCAAAATCGATTATCTTTGAAAATTATAACTATTCGTAGTGATCACAGTAGTGAATTTGAAAATGAAAAGTTTGAGGAATTCTGCAATAAGAAGGGAATAACTCACAATTTCTCATTTCCAAGAACTCCACAACAAAACGGAGTAGTTGAACGTAAAAATAGAACAATACAAGAGTGTGCGAGAACTATGCTTTCAAATAGTAATTTACCAAAACACTTTTGGACGGAAACTGTTGCTACCGCCTGTTATATTTTGAATAGAATTTTAATTAGACCTTTAACTGAAAAGACACCTTATGAACTTCTTCATGGAAAGAAACCTAAGGTATCATACTTCAGAATTTTTGGAAGTAAATGCTTTATTTTAAATACAAAAGATAATTTGGATAAATTTGATCCTAAATCCGACAAAGGAATCTTTATTGGATATTCTAATAGAAGTAAAGCTTATAGAGTTTTTAATTTAAGATCTAACACCATCGAAGAAACAATGCATGTTTCGTTTGATGAAAATTTAAAAGATTTTGAAATTACAAATGATGAAGAAGATTTAATTACTCAAAATCTGGAATCAACCGAAATTAATAATGAAATTAATCATCCTAATAAAAGGATTAAACTTTTAAAAGATCATCCTATTGAAAATATAATAGGAGATATGCAATCTATTGCTACAACTAGAAATCAACTAAGTAAAATGAGTAATGTAGCATTTATATCATCTATTGAACCCAAAAATCCTAAAGAAGCATCAACTGATGATTCATGGATTTTGGCTATGCAAGAAGAATTAAATCAATTCACTAGAAATGAAGTTTGGGAACTTGTTCCTAGACTTGAAGATAAAACTATAATTGGAACTAAATGGGTCTATAAAAATAAAATGAATGAACAAGGTGAGGTCGTTAGAAATAAAGCACGATTAGTCGCCCAAGGTTATTATCAAGAAGAAGGTATAGATTGTGACGAAACCTTTGCTCCTGTAGCAAGATTAGAAGCCATTAGGATTCTACTTGCTTTTGCAAATCATAATAATTTCAAATTATTTCAAATGGATGTTAAAAGTGCATTTTTAAATGGATTTGTAAAAGAAGAAGTATATGTTGAACAACCACCACTTTTTGAAGATGAAAAATTACCAAACCATGTGTACAAACTTAAGAAAGCTTTATATGGTCTAAAACAAGCTCCTAGAGCCTGGTATGATAGACTAAGATCTTATTTATTACAATCAAATTTTGAAATTGGTAAAATAGATAATACTCTTTTTATTAAAAGAAATAAAAATGATATTCAACTAGTTCAAGTATACGTAGATGATATCATTTTTGGTTCAACTAACTTCGAAATGAATAAAGAATTTTCTGAAATAATGACAAAAGAGTTTGAGATGAGTCATATGGGTGAATTAAACTTCTTTCTAGGATTGCAAATAAAACAGTTAGATAATGGTATTTTTATTAGTCAAGAAAAATATGCTAAAGAACTAGTTAATAAATTTGGTTTGACTACTGCGAGTGGAAAACCTACTCCTATGGAAACCAATGAATTTCTAAGTAAAGAAGATCCCTCGAAAGATGTAGATCAAAAGTTGTATAGAGGAATGATCGGATCATTGCTCTATATCACTGCTAGTAGACCTGATATCATGCATAGTGTATGTCTCTGTGCAAGATATCAATCTCATCCTAAAGAAACTCACTTAAAAGCTGTAAAACGTATCATAAGATATATTAAACACACCTTTGATTATGGCTTATTTTATCCTAAAAATGATTCATTTGATTTAATATCATACTGTGATGCTGACTATGCTGGATGTAAATCAGACCGAAAAAGTACAAGTGGAACTTGTCACTTTTTGGGACATTCTCTGGTTTCCTGGTTTAGTAAAAAGCAAAATACAGTTTCTCTATCAACAACTGAAGCAGAGTATATTTCTGCTGCTTTGGCTTGTTCTCAAGTAATATATATGCAACAAACCTTAAGAGATTTTGGATTAAATATCTCAAAATCGCCAATTTATTATGATAATACTAGTGCAATAAATTTATCTAAAATCCTACTCATCATGCTCGAACTAAACATATTGATATTCGACATCATTTTCTTAGAGATAATATAACTAAAAAAGTAATTACTCTTGAATATATAAACTATGAGAATCAAACTGCTGATATCTTAACAAAACCATTAAATGAATCTATATTTACTAAATTAAGAAGAGAATTAGGTATTTGTTCAATAACTGAAATATAAAACATAAATATATAACAAGTATAATTAAATAAATTAAAAATAAATTAGAAGCCAAAGTTAAAATACCCCTGTCGACAACCCCATATCCCACCATGTCGACATATAACGGTATTTTTTGAAAATTAAAATTCCCACCAAAATTTGAAAAGTTGGTATATATTCTTCCATATTTCGACTTTCTCTTCATTCTCTCTCATTTTCTTCTGGTTTAACTTCTGAAACAAAAAATAATAATGGCTTCTCCATCAAATTCAAACATAAACTCGACTTTCTCTTTTCACTCTCCTACTCCCGGCCCTCTTTAACGCTCCATTCACGCTCGTGTGATAAAATTAGTGGATACTACAAAGGATATTCTGCAAATGGTGACTGGGATTCAAGTCAAACAAATTCGGATGAGTAAAGAATAGGAGAAGCAAGGTCGAATCCTTAGAAATTTGCAGAAGTTCCTAATGGATAACCAAGCGAACCCGATCTTGATCGAAGAAGAGTCTTCTAATGACCATGCACAAGAGGACAGCGAAGAAGAGCCAATGGAAGAGGAAGAAGCACCCTTGGAAGAAGAGGACGCACCTATTCATGAAGTGCAAGTTGAAGACGACGGCACCGTAGTTTGTGTTGGTGAAGTATGTTTTGATAAGGATGGAAACCTTGTCGAACAGCGTGGAAACTTCTGTCTCCACTATCCTAATTGTTCGATTCATAGGTCTCCTATTGTCAAGAATACTCCTTAGTGTTCTTTCTTTCATTCTTTCGTTCGTATCGTTGTTTATATTAAAAACACATGTATATTTGTTTACATAGTTTACACACATGTATAACGTTATATAATAAATTGTGTTCTCTTATTCGTATATTCTCGTATCTTTTGAATATATAGTTTATTAGTTAAGAAAAGTAGTTATTAGGAGTTTAGTTTAAAGTTAAGTATTGATTATGTATGATAACACTATCATTATAATCACAAGTAATGTAGTCTTAGTTTCAGGGGGAGTTATATAGAATTATATAGTATTATAATTATGGAGTTATATGGTTTGTTGTTGATGACAAAGGGGGAGAAGTATAAAATAGGATAGTTAGGCATAGATTAAGGGGGAGTTATTAGAAGTATTAGGATAGAAGTGATATTTTATAAACAAAGGTTGTCATGATCAAAAAGGGGGAGATTGTTAGTCCCTGAGGAGTTGGTTTTGATGACAACAACCTTACTTGGAATTAGATTATAAAATATATAATACTAACATTATTGCGTAGATATATATATATATATATAGATATGTTTGTAGGTACTAAAGAATGAAGAACTGTACAGTATAAAGATTCAAGATCAAAGATTGAAGATATCAAGATTCAAGACTCATGAGTATCAAGAATTTCAAGAGTTCAAGTTTCTAAGATAAGTTATATAGTTAGGAATATTGTTAAAACTCATAGACACTGACATCTAGGGCTGTATATAGGATAGGACAGTCCGTTGTCCGACTCGGTCCGAGGCTGTAAGACGTCCGGTCCGTGTCCGTACGATTCTCATTTAGGACATGAATTAGAACAAGAAAAAATGTCCGTCCGAAAATGTTCGATGTTTTTCTATTGTCCGAACATTGTCCGACTCGTACGAACAATGTTCGAAGTTAAAGTTTGTCCGGTCCGTGTCCGTTCGAATCTCTTATAGGACAAGACTAGGACACACCTCCGTCCGGTCCGGTCCGACCCATTTACACCCCTACTGACATCTTAAAATCTATTTTATTCGTGGAATGGAATCCACTTCGTGCTCGTTAAAGGGATGGAACCCTAAGTAGGATGGAACCTACGAAAAATCTAGTGGAACATCTTTTTGTATCCACTTACTTTTATTTCAAAATGATTTTCAAAATATATAGCTTGTTTTTCAAAATGATTTTAAATATTCCTGTTTAAAAACCAAAATCATCTGTCCTGGTTTTTCAATATATTTTAGCCTAAAAAATATCCTTAGTTTTAAATATCCTTAATTTTAAATATCTTTGATTTTAAATTATTATCCTAAGTTTTTAAACTATAATTCTGATATTAATATATCTAGCTGTTTTATATATTTATACTTAAGATTTAAATATAAAAGTATAGAAAATTATTATATATATTTTAATATTGTTATTTATAGTTATTTATGTATTATAACTATATATAAGTATATTTTAAAGTTTAAATATAAGTATAATATAATATAGAAATTATTTTCAATGAAAAACAAATCACTAAAAAATACAAGGGCATGTCGACATGGTCACATGTACCCCTGTCGACACGGTGACAGTTAAATTGTTTTTTAAAAGAAGTGTCTATTCACCACATCCCTTCACCAATGGGCATGGCTATTGATCTACTATAAATAAATGGTGTTTTCAACGAATTTTAATCACTTTTTTCTCTGATTTAATTTCTCTTCTTCTTCTCCACTTTCTTATTTACAAATTACACCATTACTCTGCCGAAATCAATATCGAATCTAACTAGATAATTTCTGGTTTTGATTCTCTCCACTATCTCTACAAGATCCAAGTGCTAATCTGAGTTATAGACTTTTTGTAATCAATTGAGCGAGAGAAGGTGTGATTGTAGCCCTGAAAATCAATTGGGTGAACTTGTTGCCCGGTAAATCAAGTATCTCTACCCAGAGGATTGTGAATCTGGAGCGGTGTACCTCGTAGCCTTGAAATCGAGGGTTGTATTTGTAAGAATTGTTTTTGAAAGGAAATCCGTACTTGTGTTGCGGGACTGGATGTAGGGTAACTCCGAACCAGTATAAAATCTGGTGTGTTCTTTCCTTTTGTAACGACCCGTATTTTACGGATCGAAAAGTTTGTCAAAATCTGGGATTTTCAGCATTTTCTAGTTGTTCCAGATCTTGGTTGAAATTTGCCTAAGTCCTAGGTCGTACGCGACCTAGAGGTTAATTAAGTATTGTTGGCAACTTAGGAGATAAGTCGTGACCGACCTAAGAATGTTGGGGATTGGTGACCTTAAGGTTTGGAGTTAGGTCGTGTGATGGATGGTAAGGGTTTAGGTCGTAGACGACCTAAAAGGAAGGAGACTTTAGAGTTTCTGGCGAGTTAAGGTGTTAGCGACCTAAGAGATAGGTTGGTAGCGACCTAAGTAAACCCAGTAGTTAACGACCTAAGGATGAGCGACCTAGTGGTGCCGAGTTAGTATATTTAGGTAGGCAGCGACCTAAGGGGTTAGCTTGTTAGCGACCTAGGAGTTGCCGTGTTAGCGACCTAAGGGGTTAGCTTGTTAGCGACCTAGGAGTTGCCGTGTTAGCGACCTAAGGGGTTAGCTTGTTAGCGACCTAGGAGTTGCCGTGTTAGCGACCTAAGGGGTTAGCTTGTTAGCGACCTAGGAGTTGCCGTGTTAGCGACCTAAGGGGTTAGCTTGTTAGCGACCTAGTGGTTCTGAGTTAGCGACCTAGTGGTTCTGAGTTAGCGACCTAGTGGTTCTGAGTTAGCGACCTAGTGGTTCTGAGTTGGCGACCTAAGGAGTTAACAAGTTGGCGACCTTAGGAGTTAGGCTATGTGTTAGGTCGTAACACTGTTAGGTCGCGTAGGTTGCTAAGTTGTTAGGTCGCTAGGATAGTTCAAGTGTTAGGTCGCGTGTTGTTTTAGGTCGACTTGTGTTAGGTCGCAACCCAACTGAGTCTTAGGTAGTTAAGTCGTTAGGTTGTTAGGTCGCTGGGTTTCTTAAGTGTTAGGTCGCAAAGGAGTTAAGTCGTACATCTGTTAGGTCGGAGAGGCTTAGGTCGGAGAGGCTTAGGTCGGAAACGACCTAGGGAGATAGCCGAGTTACGACTTAGGCAGTTTTCAGCTATAAATAGGAGGGGTTGTTCTCACTTTTTGGGATCCGGATTTTTGAAGCGACGAAGTGCTGCCATTTTGAGAGCTCGACTTCTACACTTCTTCACTTCTTTTCTCCACTCTAATCTAGTGCTTCCATCCATCCAAATCGAAGATCAAGATTGAAGATTCAAGAGCTTAGATTGAAGATCTTCATCTTTTCAAGAAAGATTTCATCGTTTGAAGTGAGATCTTGTCGGATCTAGCTTAGTTCTTCGCTGTCCAGATCTGAAGTTGATATCTTTTGGATTGTTTAGGTGATTTGGTGAGTGGTGATTATCTCTCACACGGATCCAAAGGAGTAGATCGGATTGTTGGCTCGATTTGGTGTTAAATTAGTGATTTCCATGCATTTTCTTCATCCTATGTGTAGATCCATGTAGATCCATTGTTCATGATGATGTTGCATCCATTTTATCATATGTTAACCTATGCAAGTTCATTTATCAAGTTTGTAGAGATATAATCCATGTTTTCATGCTTATGGGACTTTCAACTCTTTAATTACGAAAATGCCATTATTGTTATAATTGTCTACTTAGATCATATTTGAATGCTTGATTGTTTGGATTGATGATTGATTTGATTGATTGTTATGAACTAGATGATTGATGACTAGATTTAGATTGAAGGTGATTCAAAAGCTAAGGGAAAGGCTCTTGAATTGGGAAAGCTGCTCATGGCATATATAGCAGGATGATGAAGCTCTTATGCATAGATTTGATGATGAGATGATGAGATGAGGCTTTGCGAGGATGTAATGAAGCGAGGCAATCATATGATGAAGACTTGGTCTAATCCAGACGGGATCATTCCAAGCATGTTGATAACTCGGTGATATGATTTGAGTTGAAGATAATGAATGGATATGAGAATAGTCGTCGAGGAGGATGACTAGGAGGCTTGGATAGCATCGTTGTTGAAGGTTCTAGCATGCTCTAAGCAAGGGTACGTTTGGGCAGATTCGATAGTCCCAACGGCCAACTGTTGATGGTCGAGTACTCTGGGCAGATTCGATAGTCCTAGGCACATGCTGCGACGACGTGCGGGAGTTATGTCTAGAACCGGGGTTTCCATTAGCCCTTGACGGACGGCTGAAAGAATGTGCCGGTCATTCAATTAACGGTGATATCGAGGCAATGATAACAGTGATAGCCAGAGTCATGGATGTTTGGTTGTATCGTCATTCGGACTCAAGAGCGGTATTTTCTGGGTGCTTATCTGATTTAGGCCTTGGTACTTGGAAAACATCGCCCTTGACTCGAGTGATAGTAGTTTTACTTTAAATTGTATGCTCTGCTATGTTTGCTTCTACTTAGTGTGTGTCTGGGGGCTATCACTGTAGAATGAGGTTGGAGTGGGAGGGTTGTATTCCTATTCTTTTTCCTTTATGCTCTTTTGGTATGTTGTTAGTTAATTTACTGCTCACTAAGACTGTTGTCTGACTCAAGGCTTTATGTTTTAATTCTTATTGCCTTGGGCTGTTCGTCCATTTTGGGACGGGCAGACTAGGTAGCAGGTGACAGGTGCTGATCTCTTCTCACGATGCTGATATCGAAGACGAGCCGGAGGGTTGCATATTATCTTCTTATTATATGTACTGGATATTCCGCTGTTTTGTATTCTCTGAGAGTTATGTAGTGAGGCTAGATGTATTGACTATGTGGATGCTTGTATTCAACTATTATGGAGTTTTTATATGATGTCATTTTGTTCTGTAAAGCTTCACTATACATATGTTCTATTGTATTTTGTCCATGCGCTGTGAGTAATACGATAGATTCTGTTGTTTTAAATCTTACCTTGACAATCGTCCATGGTCGCCTGGCACACTTTACAGCGCTCTATCTCTAGATTCGGTGCAGGGGTCATGGGCGGTCGTCACATTTGGTATCAGAGCATTGGTTGATCGATTTTACCCAACGCTCGCTGAAGTAACCACGTATGAGAGACGTAATTGTATTTTGATGGATGATTACTATATATAATATAGTAGCTTGGTAGAGTTTGAGTCCTTTATGCAGTTGTTTCTCTAGATGTTCTAATCATTCCTTTTTATAGATATTGAGAATGAGTCGAAGAGGGAGACCAGCTGTTAGGGGAGGCCGTGCTACTGAAGAGACTGCTGATTATGCAGCCATGTTCGAAGCTATGATGACTTCGATCATGAGAAGGATACCAGTGCCGGGGGCAGCAGTTGATGTTGGAGTTCAAGTCCAAACTCCGAAACCAGTGGATTTTGCTAAGCTGTGCAAGGATTATACTGCTCTTGGAGGGAAGGTTTTCTTGGGAACAGAATCTACTATTGAGGTCCAGAGGTGGATAGATGCTTGTAGAAGGATCTTTGGTGATTTGGGAATTGATGATGCAACTAAGAGAAAGTTAGCATCAAGGCAGCTTCAAGGGAGAGCTTCTGATTGGTGGAACTCTATTACCATCACTACTCCGGAAGAAGAGATTACTTGGGAGCAATTCCAAGTCAGATTTGAAGCTAAGTTCATTTCTACAGCTCAGAAGTCTGTTCTGTTCAAGAAGTTCGTGGAGCTCAAGCAGGGTGGGAGATCTGTTCTTGAGTATGTTTCTGAGTTTGAAGCTTTGTCCAAATATGCCCGGTCATATATTGAGTCTGCTTACCAGAAGAATGAGAAGTTTGTGACCGGCTTGGATAGTTATCTTGGGAGACAGTTGGTGGATCATTTGGACGATTCATTTGAGAAGCTTGTGGAAAAAGCTCTTAGGCATGAGAGTCTGTTTCCTAAGGAAGGACCTGTTGTTGCTGTTACCAAGGGAGAGTCTAAACCACAGCAGGGTGGAAACCAGAAGAGGAAGCAGCAGCAGCAGAAGGGTAAGGATGGCCAGAAGAAGCCGAAAGGCGAGGTAACTTGCTACAATTGTCAGCAGAAGGGCCATTTCTCTAAGGATTGTAAGAATCCTAAGGTGCCGATGAAGTGTCACAACTGTGACAAGCCGGGGCATTTCAGGAAGAATTGTCCAGAACCAAGGAAGGACAGGCAGATTGTGCAAGCCTATGCTTTAGGAGCTGTTCCGTCGTCTTCGAAAGCTCCTACTGCTGAAGAGAAGGGAAAGAGTGTGGTTGTTCAAGGTACTCTTTTCCTATGTGGTGTTCCAGTTAGAGTTTTGTTTGATACTGGAGCATCGCATTCGTTTGTTTGTAATGAACTAGTAGGCCGGTTAGGTTTGGAACCGGATATTGTTGATAGGCCATTGGTTGTGACTAATCCAGTTGGGGGTTCGTCTTGTTTGTGTATGTTATGCCGTGGTCTAGTTGTGTTGAGTCATGGTTGCTCTTTTGTTTGTGATTGCTTTGTTCTGAACTTTGCGGGGTTCGGAATTATCTTGGGTATGGACTGGCTTAGGAAGTATGCGGCAAAGGTTGATTGCGAAAGGTTGGAAGTGACAGTCGAGAATGTGGAGGGGCGAAAGATTGTGATACGATGTAAGCATGAAGAAGGCGTCTTCATGAGCTTCATGTATTCGCTAGTTGTTCCACGGGATGGACTGTCATCAGTGCCGATCGCTAATGGATTCGAGGATGTCTTTGACGAAGTCAAAGGGTTGCCGCCGCATAGAGAGATCGAGTTTCGTATAGATCTAGTTGAAGGAGCCAGACCTGTTGTGATGCCTCTTAGGCGGATGGCGCCTAGGGAACAACAGGAGTTGAGGGTGCAAGTTGATGACCTTTTACAGAAAGGATTCATTCGGCGTAGTGTGTCCGAGTGGGGTGCACCAGTTGTGTTTGCAACCAAGGCAGATGGGTCGTTGAGATTGTGCGTCGATTATCGTGAGCTGAATAAGGTGACTAAGAAGAACAAGTATCCATTGCCGAGAATAGATGACTTGTTTGATCAGCTTCACGAAGCTAAGGTGTTTTCTCAGATGGATTTGGCAACGGGATTTCACCAGTTGAGAGTGGCTAAGGATAGTGTGCCGAAGACTGCTTTTAGGACACCATCCGGGTTCTTTGAGTGGCTGGTAATGCCGTTTGGATTGACTAACGCGCCAGCATATTTTGTGGATCTTATGAATAGAGTGTTCAGAGATCAGTTGAACAAGTTTGTACTTGTGTTCGTGGATGATATTCTGATTTATTCCAGAACGGAGGAAGAGCACAAGACGCACTTGCGTATTGTTTTGGAGATCTTACGGAAACATCACCTAAAGGCTAAGTTTTCGAAGTGTCACTTCTGGAAGAGTGAAGTGAGGTTCTTAGGCCATGTGATTTCTGGAAATGGAATAGCGGTTGATCCCGCTAAGGTGGCAGCAATCCAGGATTGGGTTAGACCTAAGAATGCATCTGAGATGAGAAGTTTTCTTGGATTAGCAGGATATTATCGACGGTTTATCAAAGACTTTTCCAAGGTAGCTGCACCGTTAACAGGATTGACAAAGAAGAACCAAGTGTTCTATTGGAATGCTAAGTGTGAGCAAGCTTTCGGAACCCTGAAAGAGAGATTGACAAGTGCTCCTGTTTTGACTATTCCAAGTGGGAATGATGAGATGGTGGTTTACACCGACGCATGTGGTACTGGACTTGGAGCGGTGCTGATGCAGAAGAATAAAGTTGTTGCGTATGCCAGTCGACAACTGAAGCCGCATGAAAGGAATTACCCGACTCATGATTTGGAGTTAGCGGCGATTGTATTTGCTCTGAAGATGTGGAGACATTATCTGTTGGGAGTTCGATTCGAGTTGTTTACGGATCATAAGTCGTTGAAGTATCTTTTCTCCCAAAAGGATTTGAATCTTCGGCAGCAACGTTGGCTAGAGTTTTTGGCATCATATGATTTTGGTATAGCTTATACTCCGGGAAAAGGTAACGCAGTGGCAGATGCGTTAAGTCGAAGACATGCAGGATTGTGAGCCATGTTTTCTGAATGGAAGAGTCTCGAGTATTTAGCTGGATTTGACTTCAGGCCTAGATGCGAATTGGAACCTGAAATGTTGGCAAACTTATCGATAAGACCTTCTCTTGTGGAAAGGATTGGCGAGAGCCAAAAGCGAGATGATAAGCTTGTCAATATTATCCGTGATTTGGAATCTGGGTTGGATCCAGAAAAGGATAAAGGATTCGAAGTCGATAGGGAAGGTTGGCTTCGAAAGCAAGGACGACTAGTGGTTCCCGATATAGATGAGTTGAGGAGTGAAGTTCTGAAGGAAAGTCATCACTCGAAGTTGACAATTCATCCAGGTGGAAATAAGATGTATCGGGATATGAAGAGAACCTACTACTGGGAAGGCATGAAGAAGGATGTTGGAAATTTTATTTCCAAGTGTATGAACTGCCAGTTGGTAAAAGCCGAACAGAAGAAGCCAAGTGGATTGCTTCAGCCATTAGAAGTTCCTACATGGAAGTGGGAGCAGATATCGATGGATTTTATCGATGGACTACCTAGAACAAGAACGGGAAATGAAGGGATTTGGGTCATAGTAGATCGTCTAACTAAGAGCGCAAGATTCATTCCTGTTCGATCGACTAGGACTGCATCAAAGTTGGCTGAGTTGTATGTTAAGTGGATAGTTCGTTTCCATGGTATTCCGAAGAGTATAGTGAGCGATCGAGACCCATTGTTCACTAGTGGATTTTGGAAGAGCTTCCAGGAAGTTTTGGGAACCGAGTTGTGTTTGAGTACAGCTTATCACCCTCAAACAGATGGTCAGACTGAGAGAGTCAACCGAGTTCTAGAAGATCTCCTCAGAGCTTGTGTTTTGGATTTCGGAGGATCATGGGAAGATCACCTTCATTTGGTGGAGTTTGCATACAACAACAGTTACCAGTCAAGCATTGGAATGACACCATATGAGGCATTGTATGGAAGACCGTGTAACTCTCCGGCATGTTGGTTGGAAACTGGAGAAAAGCTGATGCTTGGGCCAGAGATGATTCGACAGACTTCGGATTGCATAGAGATCATTCGACAACGAATGAAGGCAGCCCAAGACCGTCAGAAGAGTTATGCCGATAAGCGTCGGAAGGATTTGGAATTTGACGTAGGGGATATGGTGTTTGTAAAGATTTCTCCACTAAAGAATGTTATCCGATTCGGGAAGAAAGGTAAATTGACTCCGAGATTTGTTGGACCATTCCCGATTATCGAGCGAATTGGAAAGCTCGCTTATAGGTTGGAATTACCTGAGAAGATGTCGAGTGTGCACAATGTTTTTCACGTATCATATCTATGGAAGTATGTGCATGACTCGAATGCGGTGGTTTCTGCTGATAGCTGTGAAGACTTAGAAGTTGATCCAGTTGATAGAAGACCTCGTAAGCCGCTTCGTGTTGTTGAAACCGACACGAAACAGCTCAGGAGGAAGGTAGTTAAGTTGCTCAAGATACAATGGAGTGATGATGATAACGACTGTACGTGGGAGGTGGAAGAGAGGATGAAGGCAGCTCATCCTGAACTCTTCAAGGTATGGCCCTAAGGTGTCGTCTCATCTCGCGATATTGTAACTTGTTCTAAGTCTTAGAATTCTGTACGCTAAGCTAGAATTGGATGCATGGTTTGTTGATTGCTATGGATGGTAGGCGTACAAAATAGCCTTTGATTGCTTTGTTGCTTGGAATTTCGGGGGCGAAATTCCTAAGGGGGAGAGAATGTAACGACCCGTATTTTACGGATCGAAAAGTTTGTCAAAATCTGGGATTTTCAGCATTTTCTAGTTGTTCCAGATCTTGGTTGAAATTTGCCTAAGTCCTAGGTCGTACGCGACCTAGAGGTTAATTAAGTATTGTTGGCAACTTAGGAGATAAGTCGTGACCGACCTAAGAATGTTGGGGATTGGTGACCTTAAGGTTTGGAGTTAGGTCGTGTGATGGATGGTAAGGGTTTAGGTCGTAGACGACCTAAAAGGAAGGAGACTTTAGAGTTTCTGGCGAGTTAAGGTGTTAGCGACCTAAGAGATAGGTTGGTAGCGACCTAAGTAAACCCAGTAGTTAACGACCTAAGGATGAGCGACCTAGTGGTGCCGAGTTAGTATATTTAGGTCGGCAGCGACCTAAGGGGTTAGCTTGTTAGCGACCTAGGAGTTGCCGTGTTAGCGACCTAAGGGGTTAGCTTGTTAGCGACCTAGGAGTTGCCGTGTTAGCGACCTAAGGGGTTAGCTTGTTAGCGACCTAGGAGTTGCCGTGTTAGCGACCTAAGGGGTTAGCTTGTTAGCGACCTAGTGGTTCTGAGTTAGCGACCTAGTGGTTCTGAGTTAGCGACCTAGTGGTTCTGAGTTAGCGACCTAGTGGTTCTGAGTTGGCGACCTAAGGAGTTAACAAGTTGGCGACCTTAGGAGTTAGGCTATGTGTTAGGTCGTAACACTGTTAGGTCGCGTAGGTTGCTAAGTTGTTAGGTCGCTAGGATAGTTCAAGTGTTAGGTCGCGTGTTGTTTTAGGTCGACTTGTGTTAGGTCGCAACCCAACTGAGTCTTAGGTAGTTAAGTCGTTAGGTTGTTAGGTCGCTGGGTTTCTTAAGTGTTAGGTCGCAAAGGAGTTAAGTCGTACATCTGTTAGGTCGGAGAGGCTTAGGTCGGAGAGGCTTAGGTCGGAAACGACCTAGGGAGATAGCCGAGTTACGACTTAGGCAGTTTTCAGCTATAAATAGGAGGGGTTGTTCTCACTTTTTGGGATCCGGATTTTTGAAGCGACGAAGTGCTGCCATTTTGAGAGCTCGACTTCTACACTTCTTCACTTCTTTTCTCCACTCTAATCTAGTGCTTCCATCCATCCAAATCGAAGATCAAGATTGAAGATTCAAGAGCTTAGATTGAAGATCTTCATCTTTTCAAGAAAGATTTCATCGTTTGAAGTGAGATCTTGTCGGATCTAGCTTAGTTCTTCGCTGTCCAGATCTGAAGTTGATATCTTTTGGATTGTTTAGGTGATTTGGTGAGTGGTGATTATCTCTCACACGGATCCAAAGGAGTAGATTGGATTGTTGGCTCGATTTGGTGTTAAATTAGTGATTTCCATGCATTTTCTTCATCCTATGTGTAGATCCATGTAGATCCATTGTTCATGATGATGTTGCATCCATTTTATCATATGTTAACCTATGCAAGTTCATTTATCAAGTTTGTAGAGATATAATCCATGTTTTCATGCTTATGGGACTTTCAACTCTTTAATTACGAAAATGCCATTATTGTTATAATTGTCTACTTAGATCATATTTGAATGCTTGATTGTTTGGATTGATGATTGATTTGATTGATTGTTATGAACTAGATGATTGATGACTAGATTTAGATTGAAGGTGATTCAAAAGCTAAGGGAAAGGCTCTTGAATTGGGAAAGCTGCTCATGGCATATATAGCAGGATGATGAAGCTCTTATGCATAGATTTGATGATGAGATGATGAGATGAGGCTTTGCGAGGATGTAATGAAGCGAGGCAATCATATGATGAAGACTTGGTCTAATCCAGACGGGATCATTCCAAGCATGTTGATAACTCGGTGATATGATTTGAGTTGAAGATAATGAATGGATATGAGAATAGTCGTCGAGGAGGATGACTAGGAGGCTTGGATAGCATCGTTGTTGAAGGTTCTAGCATGCTCTAAGCAAGGGTACGTTTGGGCAGATTCGATAGTCCCAACGGCCAACTGTTGATGGTCGAGTACTCTGGGCAGATTCGATAGTCCTAGGCACATGCTGCGACGACGTGCGGGAGTTATGTCTAGAACCGGGGTTTCCATTAGCCCTTGACGGACGGCTGAAAGAATGTGCCGGTCATTCAATTAACGGTGATATCGAGGCAATGATAACAGTGATAGCCAGAGTCATGGATGTTTGGTTGTATCGTCATTCGGACTCAAGAGCGGTATTTTCTGGGTGCTTATCTGATTTAGGCCTTGGTACTTGGAAAACATCGCCCTTGACTCGAGTGATAGTAGTTTTACTTTAAATTGTATGCTCTGCTATGTTTGCTTCTACTTAGTGTGTGTCTGGGGGCTATCACTGTAGAATGAGGTTGGAGTGGGAGGGTTGTATTCCTATTCTTTTTCCTTTATGCTCTTTTGGTATGTTGTTAGTTAATTTACTGCTCACTAAGACTGTTGTCTGACTCAAGGCTTTATGTTTTAATTCTTATTGCCTTGGGCTGTTCGTCCATTTTGGGACGGGCAGACTAGGTAGCAGGTGACAGGTGCTGATCTCTTCTCACGATGCTGATATCGAAGACGAGCCGGAGGGTTGCATATTATCTTCTTATTATATGTACTGGATATTCCGCTGTTTTGTATTCTCTGAGAGTTATGTAGTGAGGCTAGATGTATTGACTATGTGGATGCTTGTATTCAACTATTATGGAGTTTTTATATGATGTCATTTTGTTCTGTAAAGCTTCACTATACATATGTTCTATTGTATTTTGTCCATGCGCTGTGAGTAATACGATAGATTCTGTTGTTTTAAATCTTACCTTGACAATCGTCCATGGTCGCCTGGCACACTTTACAGCGCTCTATCTCTAGATTCGGTGCAGGGGTCATGGGCGGTCGTCACACCTTTACTGCTTTTACTTTATATTTGCATCTGTGTTTGATTCTGTGTTCATATCTGTGTCTGATTAGTGTATACATTGTTAATAAATTAAGATAAACTCAAAAGGATTAACAAATTTCTTAAAACACTATTCACCCCCCTCTAGTGTTAATTCTAGCCTTAAGATCCTTAATCCGCATTCTAACACTTACAATTTAACCGTAACCGGTAGTTTCTTAGTGTCTGTTCTAAGTCCTAGTCGGGGTATTTTTGTTGGTTGTATTATTTTGGAGTGTATTATTGTTTGTGTATGTATTGTCGTTGACTGTATTAATGTTTGGGTGTTGCAGTAACATTGTCTTGTTTCTTTCTGTATTATTGCCTTAAGAACATGGCTACAGTTGTATGATGGGACGAGATACTGCATCAACATTCAATAGTGTATGGAGGGGACAAGACAGTGCAGACGTGACACTGCAGACAAGACACTGCATCAACAGTTAATAGTGTATGTTAAGAACATGGCTACAGTTATATGATGGGACGAGACACTGCATCAACAGTCAATAGTGTTTAGATGGGATGAGACACTACAGACGTGGCATAAATGAAATCTACTTTATAGATGGTGGTTGAATTGAATTAATGCTACCCGCATGTGATTGTTTGTTTTGTTATGAAAGCCAGCATGTGATTTAAGCTATAAAAAGCTTGTTAGATGCTGAGAAGTATTATTGCTCATTCTTATTTCATACAATTTCAAATATAACAAATGGCGGCCGAAGATTATAAATTTTTTGATGATAACGACGACGAATTTGATGAAATGATGGAAGATCATTTTCGTCGCGAAAAGAAACTAATAAGTATGGTTGCACTACAGGTTGGTCAATCAAGCAGGCAACATGGTGGATCAGTTGTTGGTCGTCGGTATAAAAATCGTAGACATTCATGGCACAATGACAGACTGATGGAAGACTACTTTGTTCCAAATCCTACTTACATAGATGCTGATTTTAGAAGAAGATTCCGCATGCGGCGTCCTCTAGTTCTTAGAATCCTACAATGTATCAAGCAACATGACAAATATTTTATCTTCAAACCCAATGCATCTCGTACAATGGGATTGACTGGAATTCAAAAAATGACAGCTGCACTAAGAATGCTTGCATATGCACGACCGGCGGACGCGCTTGATGGAAATTTGAAAGTGGCGGAAAGCACGGTATTAGTGTGTTTGGAGCATTTCTGTCAAGCTATCGTGGACATTTACGGTGATCAATACTTACGCAGACCGAACGAGGCGGATATAGTAATGTTATTAAATATGCATGGTAATAGAGGTTGGCCTGGAATGTTAGGCAGTATAGACTGCATGCATTGGGAGTGGAAGAATTGTCCAAAGGCATATGCTGGAGCTTATCAGGGTAAGTCTCGTAGGTCCTCTATAATTCTTGAAGCCGTAGCGTCGTATGACTTATGGATATGGCATGCATTTTTTGGAATGCCGGGTTCGAACAATGATCTTAACGTAGTCGAACGATCTACTTTGTTCAATGATTTAGCAAATGGTAGATCAACTCCTTATACCTTTACTTTAGGAGGTAACACGTACGATCATGGATATTATCTCGACGATGATATATATCCTAAATGGAGTACCATTGTTAAGACAATTCCTTACCTACAAAACAATAAACAATCAAAGTTTGCAGCGATGCAAGAAGGGCAGAAGAAGGACGTTGAAAGAGCATTTAGGGTTCTTCAATCTAGATTTGCTATAGTCAGTAATCCATGCAGACTTTGGTCACTAGTTAAAATGACCAAAATAACATGTACTATTTTACATAATATGATTATAGAGGATGAAAGAGACATGGAAGAAGATTACTTTTACGAGGGTGCTTCTACCTACACCACCGCCTGTTTGGCGCAACGATATGATTGGAAGCGCACTAGAACTCGAGTTTCATGTAGAAAGCCAAATGTCCTACCGTAGTGTTCAACTGCATCGAAGACTGCAAAATGATCTCATAGATCATCTTTGGAGCTTTTTTTGAAATCAGTGGCACTATATTTCTGTTGTTACTTTTCCTAATGTTGTTTATGTTGTTGTTACTTATTATTGTTATTGTAATCTGTTTATGTTTAATTAACGTAATGTTGTTATAATCTCATTTCAATGTAATGCAATTTCAATGAAAATACTTATATTAATAATTGCTTGCATTCAGAACACAATACAACTAATGGTAATTAAAAGATACAAAGGTTGTAGAAACGGTAATTCATTTAATGACCCTCTTCAAGTCTACGCCTCATAATTTCTCTCATTCTTTGCTCCGTATACTCTAGTTGTTCTGCAGACATGTGTGACGTATCCATGAACATTATTGCATCTTCATCTCTTTGCCGGTTTCCAGCAAGAAGTTGATCCATTCTTGACAACTTTTCTTGGTGTTGAATCACTCGAGTTTCCATTGCCCGGTTAAATCTATCTTCAGATTCAAGTAGGAGTTTTTTAATTTCTACTTGATCCGCTCCAGCAGTCTGCTTCTTTTTGGCCGCTTTTGCTCCCTGTGGCCTAACAAAATGATCTTCAGTTGGGGTTGAGTCTTCTTTTGATCCTAAACCGTAGCTTCCTAGCGATTCCCTAGGACTAGAGCTTTCTCCAACTCTAGGCGTTTTACCCCAACCACGGTTTGATTGAACTTGTTGAACGGTTTTCTGGAGCGATGATTTCAATTTAACGTGCTCGACCAACATGTCATAAACATGCGTGAACTGATAAAAATGTGGTGCTTGTTTACTATTAGGTTTATAGATTTGGTTGAACAACTTGTTTGCGGTCATTCTCTGTTAAAAAAAACACTAGTATAATTAGAGAACTATGATAAAAAGTAGAACAATGAAATTATATTAAAGCTTACCAAATGCGTTTCATTTCCAAATCCACTAGGATTCGTTTGCTTTAGCTTGAAAATTTAAGAATCGAACATTTGCGTTTGACGATTTATTTTTCCATAATGACCTTTGACTGAAGATAGCGTTCTTTTCCGATCGATGTTCTTTCGATTGTAGCAATTAGTAATTTTACCCCAAAAAGTCTCACCACCTTGATCGGTCCCTCGAATAGGATCGACCGAGAGTGCACAGTAAATGTAGCAAAGATCGTAGTCTTCCGCAGCGCTCCAACTTGCATTAGTTACTTCTTCCCCAATCGGAACCGTAACGTCTTGTAGATCGTAGTCTTCAAAACTGGACCTTGCAGTATTGATGTCGAAATCAGAGAACATTTTCAGTTGAGATTAGTGGTAGTAAAAAATTGTGATGGAGGAAGGAAATTGGTTGTGAAAGGAAGAAGAGGAGGGGAGTTGTATTTGAAGGGGAAATATGACCGTTGGGGCGACCGTTGGAGGGAGAATAATTGGGTGCCTGTTCAACAGGCGCCTGGTATCCAAGCGCCTGTCTAACAGACGTCTCGTCTGATCTTCCTTTCCCCCACTTCGCCCCCCTTTCTGCACTATTGCATTTTCTCGAACCCTATTGGAGAGCTTTGAGGGTGCAGATCTGAGAATATTGCAACAGTTGGAGATGCTCTTAAGATAAAAGATGCTACACACGTGATCCTCCAGTTGTAATCCATTTATCCTGCTCTCTCGGTACTTCGCGAGTACCCACAACCTCTGCCGTTTGGTCAACCACATCTCCCAACATCATTCAAGGCATCTTGCTTAATCTCCCTAACTCAAGAAATTCTGTATAGATCTATCTCCTTCTTTTTGATGTAGAAAAATCAAAAGGTACTTGAAGCCTTACATTATCTTTTCTTGAAGTTACAGAGCGAGCTTTCATCTTTACTATGGATAATAATTGAATCCTGCAAAGTGTAACTGTCTCTTCGTCTGAAGTGTCACCTTCTTGGATCCAGGATAAAAGTCAGGTAAGCCCAAAATTTCTCTTAATTTCCATACCATTGTTACAAGTTGTGGCACTATATTTGGACTTATTAATGATAATCTTGCAATCACTTAAAACTAGTTCCAGTCTTACCTGTTTTGGTATGCTTTGATTTTTGTTTTCACTCTATCCATATATGCCAAACAGTTGTGCTGATTGCAACATCTACAATGTCATGAACAAAACCCTTAATGGTTATTCCAGTTTCTAGGTACTCTAACCCATCATTAAGATTGTCATTAAGCACATGATTGAGTTTTAATTTCTGTTTGATAACCTGCCAGATCTGCTTGGAGTAGATGCATTTGAAAAATAGATGTTCATGTGATTCATCATCTCTGTTGCATAGTTTACACACTGTATTTTGGGAGTTATTCCAGTTTTTGATTCTGTTCATAGTGTTTAATCTGTTCATATATGCTAGATAGAGGCACATATACATTTTGGGCGCATTAATTTTGTTCCATATATGATGATTTATGTTTCGAACTGGTTCATGTACTCTAATGCTATTCTAGGCAGATCTTAAGCTAAACTCTCCATTATGGTTTGGTCCACCAACAAAAATCTGTTGATAAGTTGTTATAAATATGTATATTTGTTATCTGATTACATATGCCACTGGGTAAGGAGAGGTTGTAGAGGCTCCATTCTGAATTACTGATTAGAGCAGCCACCTCTTTGGTAGTACCCCCTGATTATGTGAGTTGTTGCCATTCAAATATATTGATCAGCGACTCTCCGTTTAACCATGGCTTAAACCACAAGCTAGTATCATGCCCTTTTGCTACTTTCCTCTCAATACCTTGACTTAGATTTCTAGATTTTAATAGCAACTTCCAAGTATAGGAGGAATTATTATCTTCTTGTATCACCCAAATTTATTTTATCACAATATTTGTTATTCATCCATTGTGACCATATATTTTTCACTAAGTATTTCCATAATAATTTAATAAACAATGCCTTTGTAGTATTTTACAGATTTCTTAAACTCATACCTCCTTCCTATTTTGGTCTACACACATTACTCCAACCGATTAAATGTCCACCCCTACCATAAGAATTTCACACATATACTGTCAATTTGGTTCATCACATTCAACGACATTTGATATATTTGCATCCAGAAGAGAACCGTAAAATGGATCACAGTTTTAAGCAACTCAATTCTGCCACTCAAAGTTAGAAGCCTACCATTCCAACTATTTAATCTCTTTTTAACTTTGTCAATTAGACCGTTAAAATAATCTCTTTTCAATGACGAGCTACTAAGAGGAATGCCTAAATACTTGGTTGGTAAATTCTGAGATTCCACATTAGTAATTCCAGAAATAGCTGATTTAAGATTTGCTCCTTTGCTGAAAAATATTTTTGATCTTTGCTCATTAACTACCAGTCCCACATGTTCCTCCAAGTCTTCCATTACCAAGATATACATAAATAAAGAAGATCAACAAGAGAAAGAAAGCGGATGTAGGTCAGAATTATGCCGAGCCACTACCAAAATCTAGTGTTATTTACCTGTGGTACTTTTATATCTTCTTTTTGTGTCTGACTTGCTTAGCTTTATCATCTCTATTACAGATATATTTTTCTTTTAGCTGTTTCATTCTTAACCATTTCTATAACTATACAAAATATCTTTGGCCAAATCTCTTGAACAAAGAACTACTAAATAATACAACAAGGTTTGTGACAAAAAAACATTGTTTTTAGCGTAAAATTCGATAAATTAAAACTCGATTATTGCAATATTTTTGAAAAACATATATTTCCCTATATGATGGGGCTATCATGGTAAGAGTTGCGGTCATTGAAAGGGAAAAACAATTACCATACTGATTCTACAGGTAAAGAAAAACTTAATACCATTACCACTAACAATATTCTTGTACAATGATGATTGATATATAGATAAATAAGTTATCGTTTATCTAAATTTACCGTTACATGAGAGTGAATAAAAATTTAGATGTAAATTTACATTTTTAACAAACAAACTACTCATATTTATCTTAATCAATAGTAGATATACTAATATATATGTGACCAAAATGCTAGTACATTTTTCTTTTGATGGAACATTTACAACTACAAATATATCGAAATTTCATATAAAAAAATAAAGGGTAGAAAAATTGAAAGATAACAAAGATTATGAAAATAAGAAAATGAGTTAAATTTATTATCTTAAAATATAGGTTGGTTGTAAAATATAAATTGTTTAGGGTTAATATTTTTTTATAATAAAAGTGGCGCTTTATTCAAGTGGAACACTCATTTTAATGTCTTGAGCATGGTTTGAAGTATCAGAAGGTACCCCGAGAATTGTTTTAATAAGCTAGAATCCCAGCCCAAACTAACAAAGTTTGCAACTGTTTTGGGTTAACTTATATTGAATTTAAGCACAATATGGTGTTAAGTTGAATTTAATTTGATACTATCTTTATAGTGTATATTTTATTTACAAAGATCGTAATTACATTTTCATGAACAAACTATGGAAAATCGAATTCGGGACCGAAACCGAAACCAAAACCGAAAATTTTGAAACAGACCGAAACTAACAAAATTCTAAATGACCGAAACCGCAACCGAGTTCTCGAGCCTTGGTCTTGAGGGTTCGAATCCTTGACCTCTGAGATTTCAACCTACAGCGTTATACCACTTGACATTTGAACTAGTAGCCTTTGACGTTTAAGGTTAATAATATTAGAATACAAAATGATTATGTGGTATTTGATCATAATGGAAAATAAAGAGACACCTTTATTTTCAAATATAGTGCAATGCTGCCACCTCTCAAAGTCACATTTCAAATTACTCCGTAATTATTTCGATATCTTATTTCCATATTTTCCCGGTTATTAAATCTGCAGTTACTTAGGAGTTAATATGAGCAAACTCTTTTTTTTATTTCCGAATACCTGCATTTTGGTATTAGAAGTGCAATATTTGCTGTTTAAATTAAAAATAATTGTACTTTGAACTGTAAATTGATGCTGTATTTGAAAATTTGCAATTTTTGAATTCTACAGTTGTTTTGTGAAGCGTGCATTTGAGAAGGGTAGATGTGTATTTTAAAACTAATGCCAGGGATTTTGACAAAATTTCGACTGCAGTGGACCCAAATTTAGGCTGGGGGCACATCTAGGAACAGTATATCCACTCTCATCTACGCTAGTGATATAATTTTGCCAGCACCGCTGTCAGACCTCTTTTACCTCTTCGCGGGCTGCTGCTTTCTCCCTCTCATAGAGATGAATTTATTTATTACATTTTTTTAATCTTAGTTAAAGTATTTCATTTATTTATCGTATCTTAAATGATTTTATTTATAAGTTTTTATTATAATTCTTTTTCTAAAAAATCATTATCCGATTAAACTGAAAACCCTAAAAAAAAATTCTTTTAGGATTTTCACATATTTTAGATTTGATTTCCTTTGTTGTTTGCAGTATTATATTTTGGATGAAATAGTTTAACGAAGGTTTTATTTTAATTATGACGATTAAATCAATCATTGTGTTGATGTCTAGTTTATAGTATTATCATGTTTTGCTATACATTCTCTGCAAAGTAATCTGAAGAGGAATTACATTTTCGCCATTCTGAAGCCAATATATTACATATTTTGGTGGTTTATGCTTATCAAACTGTTATTCACGTTTCTTATGTTAAGTGTAATCAAGATAGTTGCAGTTATGTTAGATTCTAAGGGCCCGTTCATGGACAAAAGAAACAGGCTTAGCGGGGATTACGTCGGCCGTAACGGTTATGTCAGCTTTTACTTGAAAAGCGTGTGCCCGCTTCAAATTCTTTGCTATCACGTTTCGCTCCAAACAAGTTGTCATTCTCGAATTCATTCTTCACACTCATTTATCATTTATCTCTTTCTACAATTTCTTCATAATCATGTCCAAGTATGATTTTGTCTATAATAATTCCACAAATGATTCGCAAAACACGAAAGACTCAATTGAACGATGGCTTATCTTATTTTGAAGATTCAAAGGATTACGACAATGGACTCGAAGCTATTGCTAGATTGATGGCAAAGCTATTTCAGTTAATTCCTATTCCACATCATACTTCTTACACAGATCAAATGTGGATGACCGATGTTCTTGACGGATGTGAGAGCATAAATCAAGATCTTTTCCGAATGAAAAATGCTAATTTCATACGTTTATGCAATGTCGTATCTATTGACTTAATTTTCAATAAACAAACAAAGATTAATGAAATGGTAGAAATGTTTTACTACACGATAAGCATGGAACATCACACAGATTGGTTCGAGCTATTGGCATCGTTAGTATTTGTGTTTCTAAGATCTTACAAAGCGTCTTGCTTATGGCCAAAAATACTATTAAACATAAAGATTTCAATGTGGTTCTTGATGAAATTATGTAGGATACACGTTACTACCCCTTTTCAAAATGCAGTTGGAGATATAGACGGAACACATTCCTGCAAGTAGTAGTAAAGATGAATTACCAATATTTATACGTGGAAAAAGAATTTCAACATAAAATATTCTTGTTGCTGTTAATTTTGTTTTTACATTTAGTTTTGTATTGTCTAGTTGGGAAGACTTTGCCCATGATAATAAAATGTTAAATCATGCTATTGAAGAAGTTGAAACCTTCCCATATCCACTGCTCAATAAGTATCACCTTGTAGATTCATGATACAAGCTAGTAAATGGATATCTACCACCTTATTGTAATGAACGCTATCTGTAGTAGAGTTTCGACAAACCCATAATGTTCCAAATTGCATAATGAAATCTTCAATTTCTATCATTCTATTTTGCAAATGGTTGCGGAAAGGACGTTTCGTATTTGAAATAAAATCAATATTTTACGAGACATGCCAACGTATAGTTTTACCAAACAAGCACAGTTTTTCGCTGCAGCTTATGTTGTGCATAGTTTGAAAAAATTGTTTATGCAGAATTTCCATTGAGTTATGCCAAAAATTGGCGTGAACAACATCAAAATAACATGGTGGTGCAAGTTCATCAAATACAGCGCGTATTATTGCACACATAATTAGATCGGAGATGGTTTGGTTGTTGCAAGATGACGTTGATGTATTAAATATTTGTATGTTCTTTATCATTAATTTGAATTTGTGTTTGAATTTGTATTTAAATTTAAATTTGAATTTGAGTTTTATTATTGATTAATAAATACTAAAAATGAAATATGTATTGATTAAATTTATTAATTAATGATTAATAACCAATGATTAGTAATTATTGTAAATAAAAAATAAACACTATACATTACACAATTAATAAATACTTCATATCCAAGCTTTAATCTTTAACATCTAATCCAATTTGTCCACGAACGTCACAACCTCTAACCTCTAATCCAGTTTGTCCGCAAACGCACTCTAAGCTTACAGGGTGATGAAGCAAGAGTATGCAGTAGAACTTAAATATATTCTTTTTTTTAATTATTATCATCATTTCCAAGTTTACTACGTAGTACTGTTAGCTGACACTTATTTATTTTAATGGTGTTATTAAGTAGATGATTTCCTCCATTATGGAAGCTCGTGCTTCTCATCAGCTCATGCTGCTACAGAATCATGCTCATCAAATTAGTACTAAGAAACCAAGTAAAAGAAAAGATTCTTCTGTAATGGCAATTAAAAGGGAAGCAGGGTTATCATATGGCAATAGAAAGATGAGGAGCATTGGAAAAGGATGCTGTTTGAGTTCTCTCTCGGCAACAAGCTCTCTGGCATCATTTAATGATTTTGCAGATCGAAGTAGCCCAGACGAGGTATTACATATTAATTTGTATACCTACCTCCTGTTACGCTTCTCCATTCTCTGCTGCCACTTGATATAAAGTTTCAAAATTTTCACTGGAAGATTGCCTAATTTTTAGGTCAAAACCATAGCTGATCTCATACAAATCTCTAGGTTTGTGGATAATTCAATACACAAAGCCTATAGAGTGCATGTGGCGGAGGTGGTCGAGCTGGAAAGAATAACTGTGTTAGTCTGTAGATGTTGGTTGTTAAATAAGTTGTCAGAATTGGCCTATATCACCAATTAATAAACCTATGAGATACAACAGATCTTATTGCTTCTTAACGAATCGATTCAAATATTCCCTTGACCAGGTTTGTATAAGAACTTTCTTCCTCAATCGCAGGTGAAAGAAGAGATAAAAAGATGCTTTGAACTTATACACAAACTTGGGAGGGGAGTTGTTTATTTAGGCTCTGCAAGAGTAAAGGCAGATCAACCACATTACTTGCAAACCTTAGAATTGGCCAGGGAGGTAAGTTTATCAGTTACATTACTTATGGCCCTTGTGGGCATGCTAACAAATTTTGATACAAGAGAAGATAACTATGTATCTGATTTCACATTATACAAAACAAACCAGGTCGGTAAGCTATTGAAGTGTACGACATGGACAGGAGCTGGTCCTGGTCTCATGGATGCTGCCATTAAAGGTTCAGTTGAAGCAAATGTGGCAGTTGGTGGATTCAAAGTAGCCAGAGAAGCAAATGAGTGGACTACTTCAAATTTTCATCCTTACCTCCCTTCAGAATCATATCTTACGTGCAGGTATTCAAATTATTTATTCAGCATACTCTCTTACAAATCAAACTCCTCATGGGCTCTATTGATTTTTCTAATTAAATTATTAGGTTTTTCTCGGCACGAAAGCATGCATTGGTTGATGCTGCTGTTAGGAACAATCCATCTGATATGACAGCGGTAATTGCTTTACCTGGTGGCGTAGGCACACTGGATGAGATGTTTGAGATTCTAGCACTGATTCAAATGGAAAGGATAGGCTCTAAATTCCCAGTTCCTTTCCTTCTTATGAACTATGATTCATATTATTCTAAACTTCTGGAATTTATACATGACTGTGAGCAATGGGGTACAGTAGCCTCAGGAGAAGTAGATTCTCTATGGAAGGTCTGTAGTGGAAACGATGAGGCATTAGATTACCTCGCAGATTATTATAGCGTACAAGAAAGCAAGAGGAGTTATGTTACTGATATTTGTAAAGAGCCAAAATTGGTTTCTGGGTAGGATTTACAAGAAAATTGGCATTGTTTGGTGAAATTGTTCTGTTCTGCAGTAAAGCTGAAGTACTTGAATTCACCACAAGAATTACTTTTGTAAAATCATGGAGTTATTGCAGTTATAAAACATATATTTAAATTCAGTTGATTAACATTTTCGATATAATATTTGTGAGTATGTTTAGAAGTCTGAATAAAACAAGATTCATAGTGACATCAAAAGTGAAGATTGTTTAAGCATCAAGGATACTGAGCTCAAAGAAAAGAATAAATACTTAGATAAGTTTATTTCTTGTCCTTATAATAATATGTGCAACATTGACAGCTGACAATATCATTTGTTTCTCCAATGGTTGCATCTTCCCTCATTTTCTTCATAATTTATGCTACTATCATCGCAGGTAAATATTTATTTATGCTCTACGGTAGTTAAGATATTATCTAAAAGCTCATTTACTCAAACATACTAACTCTGACCTATTGAAATTTGATTGATTTAAGTTATAGAAGCAGGCATTGGTGTCAACTATGGCAGGGTAGCAGACAACCTTCCTCCTCCATCACAAGTAGCTAAATTCATAACTCACAACACCGTGATCGATCATATCAAGATCTATAACTGTGATCCTATAGTATTACAAGCTTTTGCTGGCACTAACATTGGCATAGACATTGCAGTGCCCAACGAACTCATCCAGAGCCTAACTAGCCTTGCTTTTGCAAGACACTGGGTCCAAAACAACATCCTTCCATACTCAAGATCAACGAACATTACTCGTATTTTAGTCGGTAATGAAGTTATTTCAACCTCAAAAAAACCGCTAATCACGAGTTTAGTGCCTGCAATGCAAAATCTTCACACTTCTCTAAGCAGCCTATCTTTGAATCATAGGATTAAAGTGTCAACTCCTCATTCACTTGGTATCCTTTCATCTTCTAGTCCTCCATCAAGTGGAAAGTTTATAACTGGATTTCAAACCAGTGTATTAAAGCCACTCCTAAGTTTTTTGAGAGCTACGAATTCATGCTTCATGGTGAATGCATACCCGTTCTTCGGATTCAGTCCTGAAACACTAGACTATGCGTTGTTTAGACCTAACAATGGTGTGATCGATGTTAATACTAATCGTTTGTACACGAACATGTTAGATGCACAGTTAGATGCAACTTATACTGCAATGAAGACTCTAGGTTTTGAAGATGTTGAAATTGTTGTTGCTGAAACTGGCTGGCCTTCTGCTGGAGATGCCTGGCAAGTTGGTATCACCGTGGAGAATGCGAGGGATTATAACAGGAATCTTGTTAGGCATTTGGGTTCTGGAATTGGTACTCCTCTTATGCCAAATCGAATATTTGATGCATACATTTTTGCTCTTTTTAACGAGAATTTGAAGCCTGGACCTCTCTCTGAGAAGAACTTTGGGCTTTTTCATCCTGATTTGAGTCCTGTTTATGACATTGGACTATTGAAATATGGGGTTAGTTTTGTTCAATTTCAACTCTAGTTTAACATAGTTTCCTTCATCCATTGAGATTTTTTTTCCTCTTTAATATCCTGGGTGAGTGTGTCCCAAATCCCTGCACCTTGGGCTATTAGCAAGTAGATTTATTGCCATTGTTGGGGTTCAAGCATTGATCTTTCTATTGTCATCTCAATGCCTTTGGCCAAACGAGGTACCACTTTGGACGTTCCTTGATATTTTTTCGGCTCATTCTATATCTTGGTTATTGATATAAGCACATATTTTTTGACTAAGATATATATGCCAGTTTGATATCGCCATTTGTTTAAACTGGATAAATGTCTGTAGAACTAATACAAATACAAGATTGTTATAAAGAGTAACTCTATCAACAAATACTTGGTTTCCTTCTGTTTTTTGATAAACTTGGCGCTTTTTCCTAAGGTTCTCCAAAAAGGTTAAGTATTAGATTTTGATGAGACGACAACATTTGTGTCAAGTATGTTTGTCTGTATATATTTATATTTGTATGTTGGACACAAATAAATGGCATAAGTTGTGACAAGAGATGTCAACCATTAGATCTTCCATTGAATTCAACCCCGAATGAGATCCAACAACCAACATATATTGTGTGTACATTTTCTATTTTATCTTTTGTTCTAATAGCCGCCCCATATATGTAAGTATACATACACACATACACACACACGATTTTGCTTTGCACATGTAAAGAATAGATGTTGATAACTATATAAAAAAATTTGTATATTACACGACTAATTGGTATAGTGTTGCTATTTACACTTAGAGGTGGCAATTAGCCTCGTTGGGTCGAATTCGAACTCAGTAGGTCTCGGTTCTAGGTGAGTTGGGTTTTATTGAATCTGAATTATACATTTTAAAACATAGACCTGATCTGAACACGAAGTTAGGACCAGATTGGTTTGATCCGGTTGGGTAGTAACGCTAAAATACATACATATACATATACGTATATTTGGTTGGGTCTTTTGGGGCATGGTTGGGTTTGTTCGGATTGTTATGACAATTTTCATCACCTAGTCCGACTTGAGACCAATTGAGTTTAGGTCCGGTTTAGGCCTTCTTGGGTTGGTTCAGTTTGGGATTGCGGTTCTTGTTTCTAATTGCCAGCCCCGTTTACACCAATAAAAATCCCCCTACTGATATTCCAAAATAAAATAAAATAAATTAAGAAACTGTACTTCCCAAACCCACTTATTGATTTTACTGTGCACATGTACAAGCATGTAAAGAATAGATGTTGATAACTATTTAAAAAAAATATGTGGTATATTACACGACTAATTGATATTGAGTGTTGCTACTTATTACACCAATCAAAAACTTACCTAACAGTAGTTAAAAATAAAATAAAATTTAAAAATTCTACTTCCTAAACTCACTTTCAACCACAGTCGTTTTACCTTTTGTCTACGCCATAGGTTGTCCAATGCATAAATAAATTTACTACTCATTTTATCAAAAAACATATAATAACTGATTTGGGGAATTTGAAATATGTAAACTAGATACTCATATTTTAAAAACTTAAAACTGATTGAAAAAGCGCATGTTATCAGTTATCTTCGATTTAAACCCGTTGATTCACCAATTTGATCATCGAATTCGATTACACTTAGCTAAATTTGAGACTTGAGAATAAATCCCCAGAATCAAAGACAAATTGTTTTAAGCGAAGCTTCATCAATTTGATATGAATTTTGATTATTCCCAAGCACATGTTTTAGGGAATTATGATCTTTTTTTGTTCCAAGTACAATATGTGGCAAGTGAGTTTAAAGTAGGGCTCTTTTGGTAACGGTAAATTTCCGGTTACCACGCCATTACCAATCAACTGGTTCCTATTCTTGAGCAGCATCGGTATATCAGTCTAATCATATGGTAATGGTAAATTTACCAGTTTCTACGGTAAACATCAATAACGTTCTGCAAATGGTAATTTACCAGTTCACTTATAATACGTTGATATTCATGTAATATGTTGTATTACATGCTGGGAAAATTATTAGATTTAGTTCATAAATTCAGTTCAAATAATCCTAAATATATTTCTTTTATTTATTATATAGATGTCTTTTATTAACTGACACGATGATATGTATGGTGAAACATCATTTTAGTTTAAAATAGATCAAGTTTTTGAATTTTCTTTCCTTGACAAATGGTAATTTACCATTACCCGTGTGATGGTTACCAGTTTATCGGTATACCAACAAATTGGTTACGGTAAGCGATTATTGGTTACGGTAAGCAATTTAGCTTACCAGCAAAAACTGTATGGTAACGGTATTTGCAAAACGGTATACCATAACAGCCCTAGTTTAAAGAGAGGGTGAGGATGAGGGAAGTGGTTGGTTTAGGAAGAAGAAAAAAGAGAGGTAGATTGTTGCATTTACCGACATACTAACCATTAGTTTTCACAGGCAAAAGTGCCACCAATCTCAATGGCACCACCAGTGAATCCTGCAGTGTCAGAAGGAAAAAGATGGTGCATTCCAAAAACAAACAGCGACGCAAAATCATTACAGGAAAATATCGACTATGTCTGTGGGCAAGGCGTGGATTGTGGCCCAATCCAATCTGGTGGTGCATGTTTTCTCCCTAATACGGTCAGAGCTCATGCAGCTTATGCCATGAATGCCTTCTATCAAGTTTCAGGCAGATATTGGTTCGATTGTGATTTTGGGCAGACTGGAAGAATCACTTCGATTGATCCAAGTATGTTTACTTGTTTCAATTTTATATAGTGACATTTTGTGATTGTTGTTATTGAATGTAATATTATTATAGGTTACGGAAACTGCAAATATCAAGCATGATGATGCATGGAGGGCGACAATATCATCTTGCTTTTGTGTAAATTACTCGTTCAATTTTATATTTCTGTATTTAAGCAGACTGGTTGTATGTATAATTCCTATTTTAAGCTATTAGGTTAATGGTTATACTTTGCTCCTTAATATTTTGTATTGTGCAATCCGTGTGTTCCACGGAATAACTTTTAAACAACAATTGTACCCGTTAATATATTTTGTTTAAGAATTTACTTTATGTTATGTGAATTATACCGAAAAATATAGTGAATTTCGTTATATTTGTTAAGAGAATTTGTTATGTTTTATTTTGATAAAAATATTTATTTAGTGTTCAAATTTTTTATTATAATCATCCATGCGTCAAAACATATCTTCGGAATGTTGGATATGCAGGCTATTATGTGAGTATGCTATTATGTGAGTATTATAAGGGGAATTAATTTAAAGGACAAAGATTTGTATATTTTTTGTCTTAAGGACACAACATTAATGTTTTTACCATAAGGACAAACATTCTTCAAAAAATTATTCATAAGGACAAATATTTTCCAAAATTATTCATAAGGACAACAAAACTGCTACCGAGTTAAAAACTGATACCTAGAAACTGCTACCGATAACTACAAACTGATACCTAAAAACTGCTATCAATGACTAAAAACTGATATCTAAAGAAAGTTGTCTTCAGGATAAAATATTGAAGGTCTATCCTTGAGGCAAAAACGCTGAGAAATTTTGTTCTTGACAATAATTTCCTGGTATATTATAATACCATCAGATTTTATGAAATATATGATGGTAATAGCATGATAAGAAATGAACCTTCACTTATAATGTATGACTAATTTTTTTTTTTTCAAATTCAAGTTCAAGGATTCTTTCAAAGTCAAATTCCTATTTTAAGCTGTTAGGGTATATGCAGGCTGTTAAAGCATCACTAAAGCAATATTAAAGTCCACGGTAGTTTTTCAGGTTTGATGTGTGCCAGAATAGGAACATTGTTTTCGTTCGTACTTTGAGTTTGAACTTGAAACATTCCTGAAGTTTCTTCTCACAAAATGCAATTTTCATACGATTTCGAACGAAATCAACAGTAATGTTAGGAAAAGTCTTTCTCCCGAGAAACCAAGGCCGTAAGCGGTACACTTTTACAATATAGCAATCTTAAACAGTTTCCAAAAATATTTTTTTCTCTTATCTAGCAACATGGAATTAAGAAAGATTTGATTTTAATCGTTGGATTTTGCCTTGATTTTGCCATTTCTGCTATTTTCCACTACATCTTCGTTATATCTTTTGTGTAACTTTTTACATCTTCGCTGTTACGAAACCACTAATTAATTCAACATCATGGTTCTCAAATCTACAAAATCAAACAAAAAATTCACAATACTAGCAAATATTTTTTAAATATCTCCACAATTGTGGAATTCATCCATATATAACACATATATAAGGCAATGGAAGGGCTGGTAACTTTTATTTTATTTGCACTGATTATTGTATTCTTATTAAAATAGTAATTAACTAAAAACTCTTGAAGTGGAGGTAGATCAAAAGGGTTGTAGCACTGTAAAACTTTTGTCTTCATTATTCACACGGTGCAGTTTTGTTATCAAAATTATGTATCTCAATTCATAAATTAAATCATTCATGCTCTTATAATAAAAAAAGATAGAGGTTTTAAGTCAAGTCTAGATGCTGATCATTGTAATAGGTTCAATACCACCAAGTTCATTTGAAAGAGTAACAGTCACACGTGCAATAGTAAATAACAAGTAGTAAAAAGTATTAAATATGAGACATAATTTTTTATAGTAGCTTAGGAGGTCCCTACATGATTACATCCACCATTAGGTAGTTGCTTTATCAATTATGCTATTGCTAATGTTGAGACTTGAGAGTATTACCATCTTGGCTTGATCCGCCAATTTCTAAAAAAAATTTGAGCAGAAAATTAAAAATGAGGATTTTGATTGCAGTCTCGATTTTTGATCAGGATCCTTCTGTGATATGTTTGGGTCCTCTATTTATAGCATTCTTTAAGCCCTGTTATCAGTCAATGACATGTCGTTTCTGGGTGCTACATTGTTTGCCTTTGCCTTGGTTGATTTTTATACGAGATTACTTTTGGGAGCTGAACTTGTATTTATATGTTACGTAACATATACATGTGGGGACTTTCGGACCCTAAACCATAACTTAATGAGGCAATATGTGCCAATATATTTCAAGCATTTGAAGCTTGCAAGTATTTAAAGGATGACATCTAACCATTACTTGTGTATTTTCGGCATTCGTCCTATAGCTTCAACACTTAGGCTTGTATAGTCTTGGCTTATAGCTTTGCTAGTTACATAATACATTGACATCTTTATGCTTATGTAAAATTCATACGGACGAAGGTCATGTCCTATAACCGAAAGGAATCAACCTTTGCATTTTGTTCTATAATGCTTATAAGCTGTTTACCTTCGGTTGTAGTCATAAAACCAAAAGAATTTACTAATTTAGTAAAATATTATGGTATTACACATCCCCCAAAGTATACATTGTATAGATGAATACTAAGTAAACTATGAATGATGATTTAGACAAGGGCTCATACTGAATGATGATTTAGATAAAGACTCATACTGGGATATGAATGCCTTTTTCATTCGGTCTGCGGTGATTTTTCGTAACTTAAAGTTTATCAATGGTAGAAAGCTATATCATGCTTTTCTAACCTCAAATGAGGATATATTTTTAGCATGCACCATATTAATTAATGTCATAGGAAAGGTGATAACCATAGTATGATGTAAAGAGATTATTTAGCTTCTGCCTAGAATATGAACATATGATTCGAGCTGAAGTCTCTGAATGAACAAGAGCTATAGAGCTGTTTTGAATATTGTAGATATGGAAATGAATAATTGAGAACGATTACTTTGGAAATGTTGAATAACAGTGAATATACAGAGAAAAATAAAAAAACAGAGAGAAAATCAGAGTAAAAATTGTTGTTTGATATGGGAATGAGCAATCTCTTACATATATGGTGTGGGATTCATACGAGTAGTTGCTTTTATTCAAAAAAGAGAAGTGACTTTGGAATGAAGAGGAAGAAGAATCAAATGAAGAGACGTGATGTAACGATATGTTCTTCGTGATACCCCGAATCAACGTCGAGTGACAACGTCTAACTCTTGAATACCACAAAAGATAGTATATTAGGATAAATTAAAACAAAACATCATACCAAGACACATCGATATAATCTCACAAAGAAAAGATAACATATGACATACTGAATATACATGAACATGACATGATAAACAATATACAAGAGACTGCACTAGCGGAATCAACTGATAATTAAATATCAATATCAAAAATCAGAATACATTAACTCCATTCGTATGGAGTTTTGAGTATAATATTCAATATCATAAGTCTTATATACAAAATAGTCTGTCTGCCATGCACTATATCACCAACAAGTATGCATATTCAATATATCGACTTCACGCCTCCTGAATGCTCCAAATGGCCTATGATACTGTTCCCAAAAGCACCGACTCTCAAACCACTCAATAGAGTACCTTAAGAGTTATCATGACATAAACAGACAAAGACAAAAACACGGATTAGATATAAAACCTCATGTGAGGGAAACCATCTCTAAGTACTATATATACATCCAACATATATACATCTAATAAACGTGAGCAAGGATCAATGTGTAATACTAATCAAATATAGCCATATTTTATCCATACACCAACAAGTCAAGATGATACCTAATAGTGGTTCTCTTATTAAAATAGTACATAAAATAATAAGCCATGCTATTGAATATGAAAAACGAGTGTAGGGGTAACACAACACTTCAAGTAACTGTGTTGTAGATCTCTCAATCTCTATCGCAGCATCTGAAATGCAAAACGAATACAACGATATAACAATGCTACTAATATAGCATCTGCATACCCAAAACCTAAATATGAATATAACCAATACCCGTACTGAATTATCATTAACTACCAAAGAGACTTATCGAGAGCCACAACTAACTCATTAAATCCTCTGAAAACCAAAAACTCAAAAGAAATTGATTTGTAGGTCCTGTCGTAGCACCCAATTGTACCACATAACAACATATGACCTACTCTAGACTGACGTCCTAATCTCTCTCCGCCTCTGCTCCGGAAACACGTCGGCAGGTCGTGCGTCTCAATGGTACAAAGGATTACATACACCAATCGGTAGCCTTAAGTCAGACATACTAAAACCATATATAAACGCTTTAAACTTCATATATATATATATATATGCATGTATATTATTGGTCCAACTATATGGAACTACGAAACACATATCGTGCACATTTACATATATAAAAACTATACACAACCAAAGTAACAAATCTACCATCTCAATATCAATTATTATTCACATATACAATCATATAAACAATTCAATAAAATGTATCTTACTTAAGTAACCAATTTAACAATTATATCTTCTTCGTTTTATTTTATAGAAGTCTCAGACTTATTTTATACAATAATACTCTCGCCTATCAATCATATTATAGCTTAGATCACTTAATTCTTCTATTAAAATTAAGTTTAGCTATTAATAAGGCCTCAAAATATTACATAGCTACACACACAGATATACATACATACATACATACATACATACATATATGTATGTATGTATGTATGTATGTATGTATATATGTATATCACAAACCATTTCTTAGAGTCTAAAGTTAATAAATCATGTTATAACAATATTCCGGATTTTATAACATTCTTAACTTTTCAAATCACCTTTATAAAAACTCACTAGTTAGTTAATTATTGAATTTCACCATAATAAACTAATGTCAAGGCCAGATAAACTTCAAAGCCATTTTAATATGAGTAACCTGCCTAAACAGTTATTTTAGCCTTATAGGTTATTTTAAAGGTTATACTTTTAATTTCGGATGAGTAATAAAATATATAATAATATTTCCATCACCAATATAACTATAAATTAGAGTCTAAATTAACTTATAACGTTGTTATAAATCAATATCAACTTCATCAACTCTGGTCAATACTAATGGAACACAATATTTATATATATGGGATTTTAATCAATTATCCCGAACGTTAATATAACTACAAATTATAGTGTAATTAATTCATAACCATGTTATAAATTAATATGAACTCCATCTAGATCTATTAAATACGTATAGAACACAATTTTAAATATATAGACGAAATTATAATCAATTATCCCGAATATCTACACAAACCAATCCAATCAAGCATGAGAATAATCACCTATATATATTATTCTACCTCTTGTAGGTAATAATTTTCAATATATATAGATAATTATAAGGATCTACACTGATATATAAATTCAGAGTTATAATTCTTCTCACATAAGGTGTAATTTCTCAAGTGTCTGGATCTAGTCTAAACCTCTGTCATGTTTTAGATAATCTCCACATGATTGTAATAGCAAAAACCGCGTCCCAATTGGACCCCGTATGCAAGAACCATGTTATAAATTAATATGAACTCCATCTAGATCTATTAAATATGTATAGAACACAATTTTAAATATATAGACGAAATTATAATCAATTATCCCGAATATCTACTCAAACCAATCCAATCAAGCATGAGAATAATCACCTATATATATATTATTCTACCTCTTATAGGTAATAATTTTCAATATATATAGATAATTATAAGGATCTACACTGAAATATAAATTCAGAGTTATAATTCTTCTCACATAAGGTGTAATTTCTCAAGTGTCTGGATCTAGTCTAAACCTCTGTCATGTTTTAGATAATCTTCACATGATTGTAATAGCAAAAACCGCGTCTCAATTGGACCCCGTATGCAAGAGCTACGAATTAAATATGAAACAAGATAATTGATTTTTATTAATTAACTATAATTAATTAAATAATTACCTTATTAACACTAATCCTTTCTTCCCCAATCTTCTATCCATATCCGTGCACAGCAACAACCCATAGCGGCCTCCTACTCTCCTCGATTTCTCAAGGCATATTCCATAAAACCACAAACCGTCGATTCCTACGTGCTTCACGTCGCGTGCTCTCCGTAATGGATACTAACACATCACGACCGACTCCCCTCATCAAACCGCGTTCATATCCCCACTAACGGTCAAAAGTGTGTTGCGCATCACCAACGTGGACTGGAGCTTCAACAAAGGGCGCCAAACGATGTGCAACACCAAGAGAAGTGCAACAACACTCTCCATCTCGCCTAACTCCTCCTCCATAGCTGGCAAAACCCAACCCAAGTCACGAGCAAAAATGTCGACATCGGCCAAGCACTATAGCACATGTCCGCATCACCATAGATGTGAACTTCTCCTCTCCCTTAGTCCAATGGATCCAACCTCGTCGACTTTGGTGGCTAATAACTCTAAAAATCAAGCCAAACCCGAAGTCCAATAAGTAAACCCATTTGAGATATTTTTAGGAGAGGGAAAAGAAGAAAAGCGATTAGAGAGGGGACTAAACGTGTGGTGGGGTATATGCAATAATATTTTTTTATTTGATTTCTCAAATAAATCGCCACACATTTTGAGCTCGCACGATCATACAACATATCAGATCGCCACGAAACTCGTCGATGCACATAACCTCATTTTTTCAGTTCCGATGGTATAAATTTTTTCAGCATACAAGACGGCACTTTGGGATGATAATTTCACATTTCAAGGCCTTTTTGGCTATTGGATCGCCCAATAGCAAAATTATTCTACCGCACGTCCCATAATGAAGTCCTTATCCCAAAAACACAAGCCGTCAGTCGAGATCTCACTGGACCTGCCTACGCACGCATTTTTATAAAACACGTATAATACTACGTAAATCATAAAAATATCATGACTCCAAATATAGCGATATTTATACTAATTTTGTTTTGCAATGTCGATTTGGACTCCACAGAAGTAGTCTCGAATTTAGTTCGACCGTATGAATTTTTTTTAGATTTTTGGACCCTTTAATTAATTAACGATTCAATATTTAAACTAATTATTTAAATATTTAGTCGCACAAATGCAAGTTGTTATTTTCTCCCCTCTTAAAAGAATTTCGTCTTTGAAAATCCTAGGATTATGATAATGCAACCCGGCTGGCTAAAATTTTAAAATATAAATTTCAGTTGATTTTCCCTTATGCGGTTAGCATTATGGAACTTCCTGAGCACAAAATGTAACTCCTAATCCTTAGGATTCTAAAACCCTCTTGTTTTAGAAAAATTCGGCAGCACCTCCTTTGCTCGGCTAGGGCCTAAAAATGCCAAAACTACATATATATACATCTCATATCTAAGGCATCCCATATCCGAGGCATCTAATTTCTGAGGACAAACAAGCATATATATCTATATCATTTACACTATAGATCTTACGTACCTCTTTCACAACAAAAGCATGCCATTTAGATGTGAATATAAGTGAATATGCATCATAATAGTGCATAGTTGCTTTCATGTACCTAATCATGTACTCAACCAAGAGGATTAAACACAATTGCAACAATATCTTGGATTTAAGCATGCTAAATCATATATAACAATCATTTCAAAAATTTCCTATATCAAATCATGCAACAAGCATCTCAAATAAATATGCCATAATTAACTATGCAACACACACACATCTAATGCAATCAACATCTTCAATACAACAAACATCTCAAATAAACATTTTATAACAAACTATGCAACAAGCACCTCTAATCCAACAGGCATTTCAAATAAACATGTTATAACAAACTATGCTACAAGCACCTCTAATGCAACATGCATCTCTGATAAACATGTTATAAAAAAACTATGCAACATGCATCTCTAATGAACATGTTACTAATGGAAACAATAAGCACACTTGTAAAATACAAGAGCAACAAAGCAAGCTCTACGATATGCTTTCATATATATATATATATATATATATATATATATATATATATATTAACAAACAATTAAAAAGACAAACAAAAATTCCCTTTAAGTAATTAGAGGCATAACGATACAAAGCTCCACTGAACATGTACAAGTTTAACCTTATCGGTCTGAAGCCATATAGCCCTATTCTCAAAAATATGAATAGGCCAAGCCATATCTGATTCATATCTACTTTCTCTTGTCGATTCGTCATGACGGCGTCACTAGAATTTCACACTTATACAAAAAGAATTCTCGAAATACATCGTGCACCCATTCTACGAAAAAGAAAATCAACACAATATGCTAGCATTAACAATTAATAAAAATAAACAATCAATTAATAATCAAGCAACATCAAGCAATCAAGAAGTAACAAAAATAACCTTTATGGGGCGGCCCACCTAATCAGATTTCTATGCAGTGGTAGCCCATTGGTGTAACGACCCGAAATTTTAATTATTATAAATTATTGAAATTTAATATAATTATTGAACAAAAATGGTTAGAAATAAAAATTTAATGATTTTATCAATGTAGTTTATTTAATATGAACTTGAATAAAATTTTGAAATAACCAATTTCGAAGATTTTGGCAATAACAAGTATTGAAATGAAATTCTATGTATTGAATGTGTTTATAATCAATAGCTGGAATTGAATAATAAATGTTGATTTATTGTAAACTGGAAGTGGTTGTTTTATTTTTGAATTTGTTTTAAAAGTAAATTTTATAAGTTAAATAACTTATATTTCAAATATAGCGATTTATTGAATAATTAAATTATTTAAATTTAATATTGGAATTATTTAAATAATTGAATCCTGAATTTAATATGAATGAAAATGATGTCGAAAGTTGACTTAAATTTTATTTAAACAAGAATGAAAATGGTTAACTTTTAAAATTGAATTTAAAAGTGATTAAATTTATTTTTGGAAATTTCTTGTTTTAATTAACGTGTAAAAATAATTATTTTGGGTACTATCTCGGTTTTCAATGAAACTAGTTTCATCGGATCCGTAATAGTGAATTATTATGGGATTTCAAGTTTCGTAGCGATCAGACTTATCGTTTGGCCATGCAAGCTTAAAACGCATAGAAATTAATTAAAGAAATTTAATTAAAATAATTTGATTTTGAAAAGCTATCTTCTGGATATGTTGGAATTGGCTTCCGATACGTATTCCATTATGTTCAGAATGAGGGTATAACATATAGAATACCAGGCGGCACGCTTCGTTTGAAGTTCGGAAATTTTGCGGGTCAATCGGGT
The DNA here is from genome assembly GCA_030737815.1 of Allium fistulosum. NCBI lineage: Eukaryota > Viridiplantae > Streptophyta > Magnoliopsida > Asparagales > Amaryllidaceae > Allium > Allium fistulosum. Next base: position 1,280,274,796 of record CM060903.1, on the reverse strand, counting down.
CAGAAATTTATATAATAGGCCGCGTATATTTTCATTACGTTAACCCTATCTTTCAGCGCCATTTCGTTCGAGCGATTTAATGGTCGAAAATCACTCTTTTTTCTCCCTCGATTTTTCCTAATCCAGTCAATGAAATCGATTGCAACCAAAAGGAATGATGTAGAGCACGACGAGCTCTACAAGATGGACGCTCGGATCATCGTTTGGAGTCGCGAGGTGGTCGATTTTTGCCCACGTTCGTCGTCGTTCTTTTGGGTTCGTGCATGATTTTGATCGAGTGCGTATGCGCACGAGAGGGTCAATGATGGCAGCAGCACGCAGAGCGACGTCGGCGGTGCTGGCGTTCGTGGATCCGGGCTGGAGGAGGCGATTCTTTGATCGATTTAAAAAAAAGGTAAGGCAGGGACGCGAGCGACTGGGAAGAACGGGCCTGGAACGATGAACAAGGATTAGTGTTTGTTAATTTTATTATTAAGTGTTAATTAAATTTTAATTATCGTTATGCTAATTCATTTGTATATCGTTCGTACGAGGTTGGATTCGAGTGCCGTTTTTTGCGTTGGATTCGTATTGACGTTGTCTATGCTATGGAGTTAAATTTGTTGCAATTTGTTTCATTCGAATTTTCAGATTCGAACAAAGGTGAGTGTTTTAAAATGCTCACGAATTACTAAAATATTTTTATGTTAGTTAAATTGAAATCGTGAAGTTATATTTTTTATTGACTGTTGTTTGGTAATTTAACTGACATTTAAATTTACATATGAATTGAACCGATATGAATTTAAATTGACATTTCAATTTGAAATTGAAATTGAATTGCCAATTAGACACCCGATATTGATAACTAGTTACTGTTGTGATTTATTGGCTGTTTTGAATGTTGATTGTGATGGATGCCTATTGGTTGATATTTTGGATGATTGGATGTTTATTTATTTTACATATTCCTGTTATCACCCTGTAAGTTATTTGCAGTATATAAAACTGTTATTTGAATTATTTCGAATAAATTAAGAAATAGGTTGAAATGATATATACCTATGACACTTTGATTTGGATTGAAATGATATATATCCATCTTTGAAATTAAATTGATTAACTGATCAATTGGTCATAGGATAGAAAATTATATACGAATAGCAGATTGGTTAAATTAAATAGTTTTAAATTCTTTAATTTTAATCTATTTAAATGATTTTGATTTGAAGAAATAAAATTGAATTTATATGAATTGGGTTATTTTCTAATCCGAGCTTTAAAATGTTGAAATCAAAATTTGTAAAAGGAATTTGTTAAAGAATGTAATTTGAAATCTTGAAGTTATAATCGTAACATGATTTGAATTATGGAAATTGAACTGTTTTAAAGTTTGAACTTTTATCCGAACTTTGAAATCTACTTTAGTGAAAATAATTAAAAATCGATATTTCAAATTTGGGCTCGAAATTGAATCAGTTTAAAGATTTGTACCTTAAATTAAATATTGAAGTTTAAATTTGATTTAAGTTATTTTAATTGGTATTTTGAAATCGAACTCGAAATCGATATAAATTGAAATGGTTTAAAAATAAGAATTGAATTGAAATTTAAACCATTGGATTGAATCGTTCAATCAAATTTGAAGTTAAAAATGAACATTTCGAAATTGAAGTTAATTAGAATTGAAATTGAAATTTATTTAAATTAGAATCGAAATTGAATCGATTTGAATTAATTTAAGATTGAGATGATTTGAATTGGAATAATTGGAATTGAAATAGTTTGGTTGAAGTTTGAACCTGAGTTCAGATTTATTGAGAATGGGAAGAAACGGTTTTGAATTTAAAATTATTTTCACTATAAACTATTTTCCTATAACTGTATTAAAAATCATCTTTTTAAATTTCAAATTATTTAAATTTTCAAATCATTTAATATATAATCTATTTTAATATCTAAACTATTTAAACTATTTTAACATTTTTAACTATTTAAAATTATTCAAACTATTTCTAAATATTCAAACTGGTCAAAGTGGAAACTGTTTATATTTAAATTGTGGATTTAAATGCGAATTGGGTTAAAATGAAGTTATAACCTAAGTTGAAATTCGAAACAATTTTGAAAGTGAAATTGAAATATTGGAGTAAAAATTATATTTTCAAGTGAAAATGACATCTGAAGTAAATATGAGGATTTTGAAATGAAACTGATATTTTTAAGTGAATATGATATTTTGATATCAAGTATGAATCGTTTTCGAAATGTAAATGTACCAACCGGTGTGTAAAACGACGTTTGGTTTTTAAAGAGGCCGGAGCCTCTTATTGGCATACTCTCTAACAATATTGAAACCACTTTAACAACTGTTTACGCGGAGGAGACTCCATAACGAAGTGGTTGGATTTGGTGTATGTTTGTTGGATTTGACGAAAGAGAACGATGATGGAAAGACCCCAACACTTGTGCCAATTTGAAATGATTAAACATGACGGCTTGACAAGGCCAAGTGGGCTAGCTACCCCTAGTGGACATCCGTTCTTCGATTTTCTTCATGGACTTGGTTCATACTATTACTTTTGATGTTGGTTTCGATTGGTGCACCTTGATTTTTGGGTGACCTCCCTTTGACTCGATATGGGATGGATAGACGCGGTGGGCGAACGTGGCTACGATGCATTACCACCATCCCTACGACCCGAACTGGTAGTATCCTACCATGGGCATTGCCTCACATGTATTGTCATACTTTTATCCTTATACGAGACCACTACGATTTTGGTTTAGTGTTGTCGTATCACGGTGCATCCCTATCCCCCGACGTGCTAATAGGGCGTTATATGAAAACTGTACGACAATGCTTAAAAGCGCGTTAAGGAGGATTAATGTAAAGCCTTAATGCTAAGAAAAATATTAATTTGATTGATTAGACATTACATATATAGCGTATTCTACTATATGTACATATTTTGACGGATCCTTAAGAGATGGAAATCCTGTAACATCTCTTGAGTTATTGCACACACGTTATACACTGGATAGGAGATGTGAAACCCCGTAAACATATCTGATGCTATTAAACTCATGTTATATGTGATTTTGATTTGACCCACATAAGGATATTTTAGTCCTGACTCGAGTGTTTTGTCTTTTCATTACGCTTGGGTCAGCCCTAAGTTTTCAGCGCATTGAAGATTTTTTTCTGGAGGACGAAGACGAAGATTTGGTATATTGTGATTACTAGTATTATTCCACCACAATGTTGTTCTACTGCATTGTTTTATTTTGTCTCTATTGTATATATAGCTCTGATAGATGTTGTAAATTTTTAATCAAATGTATAGTATAAACAGCTTCGTGAACTGTTTATTTGATTATTATATTTTATCATTCCACTATGAGATTCTGTATTTGTTTTCTTATTTTTCTTAATTAACCCCATTGATTATCTGTATTTCGGATTTTTTGAGTTGGACATGTGTGGATTATAGTCGATTTAAACCTTCCAAAATGTGGGTCGTCACAATTGGTGTTTATCAGCTACTGGGTCAACCTAGCTGGTTGTTCTTCCCTTTCTCCCCAATATACAGTTATGGATCCATTATAATGTGCATATATATATATATATATATATATATATGAAGAAGCAAACATAATAATACCAACACCTCTGGTTTAATATCCTTGGAATCATTTTCATATAAAACATGGTTAATCCCTATAACCTATTTTTTTTCTAGGAAAGCTTCTTCCAAAACCTCATACTTAAAAGCCATTTCAAAACTCCTGTATTTATGCCATGGTTTTCCTTTTTTTAAATGGATTGGGTTCTTGTGACACCCCTCACCTTTAGGCACCCCGAAAATTGGACATGACTAGAAGCACGGGTGGTCGGGTGAAATAAAAATGCATAACATAACACAAAGACTAAGGCAACACCATAAAATGATTAAAATATTACAACGGAATAAAACTTCCACTAATTATAAATTAATAGCAAAACAGCTTTATTAAAAACAACATTATCCCAAATTTATTTCTGAAACCAAAAGTACCAAGTAGCCTCCACCAAAACATAAAACGTAACAAAGTTCACAATATAGGTCCCCATATATAGAGTAAAGTACGGAAAAGAGAAATGAAGTACATGAAACAAAAGAAACAAAAGTTGAAGATAACAACTGCTCCAATGACCCTCCAAGCTGCAAAGAATTGCAACCTAGACCTGCCCTCCTGTGATTTGGGGAAAATAGGAAAAATAGGAATGGGTCAGACATAAAGCTTGGTGAATGAGAAATAACAACCATCATCCAAAAACTACATCCATCCATTCATCCATCATCCATTTCTACCATTGTCCTTATTTTTATCTAATGCAATTTATGATTTATGCAAAGTGAAATGCATATGAACTTACCTAATGCGAAAAGGTAGTCGGTGTACTGATTCAGTTGACCTCCTGTAATGCAAGTATGCTTATGCCATGCAACCAAATGTATGCAATTACCCTAGTATAATTGATAATTCTATATGTATGTTTCAATCATTCACCTAAATGCACCATCCATATGCAACATCCATTTATACACACACACACACAAATATATATATATATATAGACACACACAAATATATATATATATATATATATATATATATATATATAGACACACACACAGCCATGTGCATATGCAGGTGTGTGTACCTAGTTGGCCAGTTATCCTAATAAATATCTATCTGGTGCATGCAATGCATCCATTTGCAAACATTGGCATCCACTTGCAATCATTTTCATCCATCAAACATAACATGCCCTAATGACATGTTTACAACCAAGCTATCATCCATAGGTTTCATCTAAAGATTATCGAAAAGACCTTAACTAAGGAAAGATCAAAGATTAAAGATCAAAGATAGGATATTTGAAGTGTACCTCCAAATAGAAAAGGATAAGAAGTTCGAATTCTCTCCTCAGATTCCCATGTGCACTCCTTGGGGTCATCTCCCCACTGAACCTTCACTAAACGAACTTCCTTGTTGCATAATCTCTTGACGCCGTGTTCCAATATACGGGTGGGTGTACGACACACAAGTGATTCGCGCTCTACCTCCACTTCCCTTAGCTGATCGGGTTCTACTACTACTGCGGAATCATGTAGACACTTCCTCAGATGCGAAACATGAAAAACATCGTGAACTCCTGCCAACTTATCTGGAAGATCAACTCTGTATGCCGCTTTTCCAATTCGTGCGGTAATAGGGAAAGGTCCTACAAATCTCGATGCCAACTTACCCACTGAGCCAATTCTCATAACGTTTCTCAGAGGAGAAACCTTGACAAAAACCGTATCTCCAACCTTAAACTCCAAATCTGAACGTCTTCTGTCGGCATATGACTTTTTTCTATCTTGTGCAGTCTTCAACCTCTTGCAAATCAAATCCACCTTCTCGGAAGTTTCCCTCACCAAGTCTGGTCCAAGGAAGATCCTATCAATGGTATCCCACCAACAGGCTGGTGATCTACATGGTCTGCCATAGAGGGCCTCGAACGGTGCCGTACCAATGCTTGCTTGATAGCTATTATTATATGCGAACTCCACCAAAGGTAGGTGGTCTTTCTAAGAGCATCCAAAGTCAATGATGCACAATCTGAGCAAATATTCCAAAAACCTATTTACCATCTCAGTCTGTCCATCTTTCTGAGGGTGATATGCCATGCTCAGATTCAATTCTGTTCCTAAGGCTTGCTGAAGACTCCTTCAAAACTCGCTGGTGAATAATGGATCTCTGTCGCTCACAATGCTGGTGGGAACTCCATAAAGCCTAACTATCTCCCTTACATAAAGAGTCGCCAAAGAAGTTGCCGTCCTATTACTCTTAATGGGTATAAAATGAGCGCTCTTCGTCAGTCTATCCACAATGACTCAAATGCTCGTGTTCCCCCTCTGTGACCTTGGTAATCCATCCACGAAGTCCATAGAGACGCTCTCCCATTTCCATAATGGAATATCCAATGGCTGCAACTGTCCTCCGGGCTTCTTCTGTTCCGCCTTTACCCTTTGGCAAGTGATGCACTTCGATACATACTCCGCCACGCTCTTCTTCATTCTGGGCCAATGGAATACTCTCTTCATATCCCGGTACATCTTACCACCACCAAGGTGCACTATCATCCTAGAATGATGTGACTCGGCCAACACTGCATCTACCAAATCCTCACTATGGGGAACACAAAGTCTACCATCCCTTCTAAGCCATTCCCTAGTGTCCATGGTATAACGCCTAAGATGTGGTGATGACTCTCCTCTAGAAAGCTTATCTAAAATGTCCTTTAACTCTTCGTCCTCACCTTGCCTTGCTCCAATCTGCTCTATCAAAGTAGGCTGGATGTCGAGGGCTGCTAACAATCCCGAAGCTAAATTTGATGGAGGTCTAAAATCAAAGGTAGCAATGTACTCCAAATGCTTCCATTCCAAAAATAGAGGACTTAAAACCACTTTGCATCTACTCAACGCATCTGCCACTACATTACCCTTGCCAGCGGTATAGGAAATCTCAAAGTCATAAGAGGCTAAAAACTCCATCCATCTTTGCTGTCTCAAATTCAAGTCTTTCTAAGAGAATAGTTACTTTAAAGACTTATGATCTGTGAAAAGCTCAAATATTTCTCCTAAGAGATAGTTCCACCAATACTTGAGAGCAAAAACTATTGCTGCTAACTCAAGATCATGCGTCAGGTAGTTCTTCTCATGCGTTTTCAACTGTCTACTCGCATAGCACACTACCCTACCCTCTTGAATCTTTACCGCCCTTATCCCCGTATCACAAGCATCCGTATAAACTGAGAAAGGCTTGGTTCCATCTGGTAATACCAATACGGGTGTGGTAGTCAAAGCTTCCTTCAGTCGACTAAAGGAATCCTCACACTTGGCATCCCAAACAAAAGCTGAGTTCTTCTTGGTAAGGCGGGTAAGTGGAGCTGATATCCTAGCAAAGTCCTTAGTGAACTTCCTATAGTAGCCCGCAAGACCAAGGAATATCCTTATGTCCGTGGCATTCTTAGAGGTCTGCCAATCCGTATTACTGCCACTTTCGCCGGATCTACTGCAAGTCCATCCTCCAAAACAATATGTCCCAAAAAGCGAACCTCATCCCTCCAAAAGTGGCATTTGGAGAACTTCGCCTTCAACTTATGTGCTCGCAGGGTCCTAAGCACTTCTTCCAAGTGAACAGTATGCTCCTCCTTGCTTCGCGAATAAACCAAAATGTCGTCGACGAACACCACCACAAACTTGTTCAACGATTCGCGAAATACTCAACTCATCAGGTCTACAAAATATGTCGGAGCATTGGTTAGCCCAAATGGCATGACTAACCACTCAAAAAACCCATTCGAAGTCCTAAATGCAGTATTCTCAATGCTATCCTCCGCCACACGCAACTGATGAAACCCTGTGGCCAAATCGAGCTGCGAAAATACCTTGGCTCCTACTAGCTGGTCGAAGAGATCGTCTATACATGGAAGAGGATAACGATTCTTCTTCGTCAGCTTATTAAGCTCCCTATAATACATGCAAAGCCTGAGAGAGCCATCGCCTTTGTGGCAAAGACGACGTGTGCACCCCACTCAGAAATGCTCCTACAAATGAAGCCCTTCTCCAAAAGCTCTCCAATCTGCTTGCTCAACTCACGATGTTCCTTAAGAGCCATATGCCTTACCGGTAAAGCAACCGGTTTGGCATTATCGACAAGATAAATCTTGAACTCGATCTCTCTTCGAGGTGGAAAACCAGCAACCTCCTCGAACACATCTGGAAAGTTTCTAACAACGAGTACCGAACTCAAACTATTGGGCGATAAGTCAAGAGAATAAAGGTAGCTCAACATGACTGATCCTCTAGGATCACAAGATACCTCCAAGGTACGTCCACTACAAGTGCCTAACCTCACTACCCTCTTATCGCAATTAGGAACAACACCATACATGGATAGCCAATCCATACCAAGAATCAACCCAAACCCGAAAAAGCCCAATACAAAGGCATTACAGTCAAACTCAACCCCTAAAATAAACAATTTCAAATCCCGACATAACATGAACAAATAGGTCGATCCTCCTACGGGATTTGATACTACTACTAGGTCGGTCACTAAGCAAGCATCAAGACCAAGACCCTCTACCAGAGTACTAGATATAAAAGAGTGCGAAGCTCCAGAATCAAATAGGGTACGAACAGGAAAATCAGAGATAGATAACATACCTTCGATGATCACCTTCTTTCCTTTGTCCACAACCGGACGAGTTTTAGAGGAAGGAGCTGCCTCTAAAGCATAAGCCTGAGCAGGCTGTGAAGGTGTCTATGGACTGTCCTTGGGCTTCGACGGACAGTCCTTTTTCATATGCCCCACTTGATCAAAAGATAGCACCTCAGTCTCGGTCGCTCTCCTGCCCCTCTACAATCCTTAGCAAGATGACCTGGTTTCCCACAAGTATTGCACTTCTAGTCCTTCCTTTGAACTTTCCTTTTTCCACTTGACCCTCCTCCTCCTCTCCTCTTTCCTTTCCACCGCTTCTTCCCATCACTCTTCTATGCCACATCTCCTTTCTTCTTAGTATTAGCAAGTAAAGCCATCTCTACCAATCCCTCAAAAGTGGCTCCCATCGGAATGTGGCTCATCACCAAACTCTACAGTGGCTGACTCAAACCCTTAGCGAACTTCAGCGCCTTCTTGTGAGGAGTATTGACCAGGTCTAGTCTAAATCTGGCAAGCTCATTGAATTGATTAACATATTCCTTAACTGTCATATCCCCTTGCTTGAGCTGTATAAATTTCTCTAGCTGCACTCCCTCTTCAACCTACGATAAGAATTTCCTCTCGAACCTAGTACGAAAATCCACCCAAGACAAATTATCAACCTTAGCCTCCACAATCTCCCACCAACAAAGAGCCTCTCCTTGTAACTGCCATGAAGCCAACTTCCTCCGAGCCAAGTCCTCCAATCCCATAAGTCCAAATATCCGCTCACAACTATGGATCCAAGCTCTCGCCCCAGTATATGACCCGGTGCCAAGAAACGGCTTGCCTCCTAAGCTGGCATCGTCCTTGCATAACTTGGGAAAATCGGGACGGGCTGAAGCCCCTTCTGCCGGAGATGCATCCCTAGCTGGTGGCTCTTCTCGTGCAGTAGCCTGCAAATAACGTCTGAACCAAGAAGGCATATTAAGGCCTAGAACTTCGGGGATATCATGCGGTTCAGACATTTCTATCTGTGGATATTAAAAAGATGGGATTAGGTACTCCACAAAAAGTTCAATAGATAGGGAGGAAGAGATATGAAGGACCCATTTCTAAAATTTCTTTTTTTTCCAAAATATTTACATATACTTTTAAAAGTATTATTTGGAATATTCTTTAAAAATTATTCAAAAACCTTTATATTTTTAAAATATTTTTAGGATTACCGAAACCTTAGCTCAAATACCAACTGTGACACCCCGCACCTCTAGGCACCCCGAAAATCGGACATGACTAGAAGCACGGGTGGTCGGGTGAAATAAAAATCCATAACATAGCAAAAAGACTAAGGCAACAACATAAAATGATTAAAATATTACAACAGAAGAAAACTTTCACTAATTATAAATTAATAGCAAAACGGCTTCATTAAAAACAACGTTATCCCAAATTTATTTCTGAAACCAAAAGTACCAAGTAGTCTCCACCAAAACATAAAACGTAACAAAGTTCACAATATAGGTCCCTATATATACAGTAAAGTATGGAAAGGAGAAATGAAGTACATGAAACAAAAGCTGAAGATAAAAACTGCTCCAATGACCCTACAAGCTGCAAAGAACTGCAACCTAGACCTGCCCTCCTGTGATTTGGGAAAAATAGGAAAAATAGGAATGGATCAGACATAAAGTCTGGTGAATGAGAAATAAAATGAAGCAGAAAGAATAAAACAGTTTAATTCCAGGTCTTCCCCGGATATTGCAGAGGGTGAATAATATAATGCAGTGAATCCTTCTTAGATACATTTCCTAAGAAGCCAAAGTCCATGGTCACTCTAGGGAAGTCAACCATGCATTAATACTAAACGTCAATCGGCCTGTCGGACCTGCTGTCCTTACCTAACCACATGCTACAGCATGAAAGTCATGTTCTTCACCCATGCACCGTGACTCAATGCCTCTTACGTCTGATCGACGCCGACTCAAACAACCTCGTAGGACCCCGAAGTTGCACTCAGGCTCCGCCAAACTAGACTCCTATCCTCCTGTCTCCTCGGTTACTAGCATGGACTTGCCCCTATCCTAAGTGTCGGTCCTTTGAAAGAGCGCCCGCAGTTGGGTCGGCTGTGCAAAATCCTCCAACGATCTGCCTAAAGAAGCATACGTCGGAGCACACTTGTCCTATTCCCTCCTCATCGATCTGCCTGAAGAGGCCTACAATTGTGGATGCTATCTATCTTACGTACTAGCAACCTATGAAAGGTAACAAACATCCTTGCGAACCTACTTGCCCGCTCCTAGTACGTACTGCCAAAACTATATTTTGGTCTTAACTGCATGAAACACCTATCCAGACCTCTGCAAGGTCTGCCTACCAAATCTCTTCCAGATTAATTAATTTTACCGTTATAGTTTACATACTGTTTATTTCCATTAATTTTCTTTAGGCCATTTTTACATCCAATTTGGTTATTTCACAATTTCCTTTTTTCTTACATAAATGGTACTTCAATTTCACGTTCGTTCAGTCCGTATGTTTTGTCTGCAATTTTTATGCCATTTTGTTACAGATTTACACCAGCCTTTAGGGTCTATTTAATTTACATTTTTTTCCACCCTAATTTACGTTCCCCTTTTAGAGATTTAATCTGTACAAATTTTTTATCCAATAAGCACAAACCATTTAATTACACAAAATTCCACTTTTACATTTTTAGGCCACATATGAAACAAAAAATTATGCCAATTAGACTTCCCAATTTTGTTCCAAAACCATATTCAAAATTATGTAATTATATCAGTCAAAACCATAATTTTATTCAAGTAACATATTCTGAATTTATTCAACTAACCTATTCTACCATTAGAAATTGAATAACAATTCTAATTCCATTTAATTAAACCAATCTTATTTACACCATGAAACATGAATAACAATTTGTTTGTTCCAAATTTCAACCCAAACATGAATTAGAATTGAGAAGTGGAAGAAGATACAATAATTTACATAAATTTCAATCTTATTTATGCCATAAAACATGAATAGACAATTTATATGTCCCATATTTTAAACCAAACATGAATTAGATTTGAGAAGTGGAAGAAGAAGAAGTTGCAATAACTTACATCTATTCTCAATTTATAACAGAAATTAATTCATATTAACGTGGCAGAAAAGAACTAAAATTGAACTACTTTAATTTTCTATTTCATATTAATTCCCACTCACTTGGCACTTGAGTTTGCATAAATTTGAAAAAATCTTTGCTTTAATCTTTCTCTCTTTGATTCTTCTAAATTCCCCAAATTGCTTGAATATATATAGAAAATTTAATTTGGTAGAGATTTGTTTATTTAGCAGAGAAAAGGAGGAAGAATAATACACACTAATTTTACTGTAGAATTATGGCGACGACCGAATAAGAGATTAGGTTTAGGTTAGATGGTTTATTTATAGATTGTTTGAGTGAATATAACCTATTAGATTATTTTAGATTAAATCTGGTTCCTTCATGCACTTAATGGTTATCCATCCTAACCCATACACATCACTCAACCAATAAAATTTAGCCATCTCATCATATTACATCACTGGAGCGAATGGGAAGCCGCCACATGTCAGAAACAACGCTGAAATACGTAGGATAATCGCTGGAAACGAACCAGCTAAAAAAACATCGCTCCAGATTTTGGGCGACAACGAGACTTGATCCCTGGTCACTAAGGAAGTCAACATGCGCCTTTACCTCTGTACCAAATGCGCTTTTAATATCTTTTTAATTATATTTCCCATAAAATATCGGGGTGTTACAGTTCTTTTTTTTTTGAAAACTAAGGCTTTTGAAACCTTAAACCTTTACTTTCAAAACCATTGGATAGCCTCCTTCGAAAGCATTAAAATCTTCTTTTCAATACACCTTAAATATACCTTTCGAAAGCATTGGAAACCTTCCATTTTAAAAACTCAAGTAACCTTTCGAAAACATTGGGGCGACTTCCATTCGAAACCATTTGAACGTATCTCTTTCGAAACCATTGGGTTTACCTTAAAAATATCTTTTGGGTCTAAGTGAATATATACGAAAGTACCCCTTTCGAAACCTTTAATCTTCATATAAAATTGTCTGGGGAAAAATCTGATGGCTTTGGAACCATTCTTTCGAAAGCTCAAAACATTTAGGTAAAACATTTGGAGGATAGCTTCTAAACCCATTTTGAAACCATTGCCTTTGAAACCCTTTGAACCTGTAACATCCCGGAAATTTTGGCAATATCAATTTAATAATCTGTGTTAAAAATTAAATTGATATGATAATAATTGTTAATAAGATTTGAATTGATTTAATAATTTTCTTTTAAATAAATATTTAACTGATAATTTATCTTTTAAAAGCTAATAAATTGTTTTCTATTTATTTATATATATATTTGTATATATTGTAAATAGACAAGGTCTGTTTTAAATTTTGATAAATAAGGATATGTTTTCAAATTCTAATCTTTTTGGTAATTACAATTTGGAAATTTGATTAAATAAATAACCATTAGCTTTAAAATATACTCAAGGTAAAGTCAAAATTTGTTTAGAATGATTTTAGCTTAAAATTTAATAAAAAGGTTTGTTTTGTTTTAAACATAGCTTGATAGTATAAGTAATTTATTAAATAAGAGACTAATCTCTTTTATAAATTATTTTAATTTAATAATGAGCTTTATTAATAATATAATGTCTTTGCAAGTAGATTTTTAATATAAATAGAAATTGTTATATATATTTTAGAAGAAATTATGGTTTTAAAATTTAAATAAATCTTTTAAAAAATATATATAATAAAATATACCTTATAAATATTTAAAATAAGTATAAAATAAAATAATAATAGGTAATTAGATATTTGATAGTTTAAGTTTTAAAAGAAAAATAAACACACTCATGTTAGAAATAGAATTAAATACTTAGGTTAAAATTTATAACAAATAACTATAGCAACTTTATATTTATATACATAAAGTATATATGTGCATAAAATAGGATATAACATACCCAGGCAAGTAAAAATAAAATAAGCTAAGTAGGAAACACAAAGTACTCCAACATTTAATGCAAGCAAGTAAAGTCAAATTTAAATTTGTTTTAAAGATCAACTCAGCCCCCATTAGTAAAGCAATCACTGATAAAAAAATGAATACTTGTACCTGAATTTGCTTAACTCAGAACATCACTCCCTGTACAACTCCTCTATATCTATACTTATTCTCATTCGTTCAGCATAACAAACCTAAAGTAATAACAAATACTTCCATCTCTACAAACTTAAATAATGTTTGCCTTACAACAACAAGCAAGAAGATGGTGGGAGGAAAATCAAAGAAACTATATTCCAATTTTTAAGTTCAAGCTGTTTCAATACAAAAATGCTCTGTTCATTTTCAAAACAAGTGGGTAACTTCATATTTTAAATAACCTAAGTTTTAAATCCAGTTGTATGATGAATATCTGAGATTTTGTTTGTGTGAAAATATATGCACTGTACTGTATTTTGGTGAAATAATGCCTGCATATTGTTATCTGGATATACCTCTGTTTATAGATTTCAAAACTCTGGGTTAGTTCAAAATCATTACTGCTTAATCTATTGATTGTTAGGACAAAGTATCTAAACAAAATATGTTTGTTCGATCATAAAGTAAATTTTAAAATTTGAATTCAAGTTAAACAAAGTAGGTCTGCTCTTAAAACCTTAAAGAACAGTTAAAGTTTAATATAAATGATATTTTTAAATATCTTGGTTTATCAATTCAAGTTTATAAACTGAATCCCTAAGCAAAATCCTGATTTTTAAAACTTGAATCACATTTTTTAGTAATGATTTGAGTTTGCATTTCTGGTTTGATCGATTCGGGGATTTTGGGTTGCCTCGGGCAATACCGTTGATCGGAGTGGTTGAGGTTCGTTCTGGAGGTAGATGAGTGATCGAAGAGGCCAGGATAAATGGCCGATGGTGATGAAATTCATCGAGGAGGTTGCCGTAGTGGATTTTTGTTTAGAACCCTAGTTTAACTAGGCTATGTTGTTCGATCAACCACGGGTTTTACAGTGGATCGAGTGCTACCATTTTTTGGGAAATGGAGGTGGAAGTGTTGACGAAGGTGTAGCCGGAGCTGCCGATCTTCAGGTGGTCGGAGCGGCGAGGGTGAAGCATTGACAGGTTCGAGAGGGGGAACCTGATCGTGTTCCTGGTTTGAGATGGTGAGCTCGATTTCGATTCGAGCGAGTGGGGTGGCTTTGGATGATCGTGTTGACGTTAGGTGATGGTCACTGATGTGTGGAAGCCTAGGTGGATGGCCGGAGATGGCCAGAGCCACGGTGCACGTGCACCGTGCCGTTGAAGTGCTGAGGAATTTTGAGGGTGTGCAGGGTTTTTACTCGGGTTTTTCTCGGGTCTTTGGAGTGTTTACTCGAAGTAGAGGGAGGGATGACTCGAAGTAATTTTGGTCTGGCTCGAGTCTGTTGTTTGTTCCAGGATTTGTAGAACCTGATAGCAAAGTTTGTTTTGAGTTTTTAAAACAAATTTAAATGATGATTTGTATACCAGATTTAAATCAGAGTTTAAATCCAGTTGAAGTATGAATTCAAATTTATTTTTGAATTCAAAAATCTGAAATGAAGTAAAAGTTTTAATTCACTTAAATGTAGTTTCAGTTTTTTTAATTACATTAAAATTTTGAAACCAGAATTTAAACAGGTTTAAATTCAAAGATAAAGTATAGTTTCAAATGAAACTTCTGAATCTTAAAATGAAATTTGGATTTTTTAAAGCAAGATTTAAAATCAAGGCTTCAAAACAAAGTTTGAAATAATGTTTAAAACTAATGGATTCAAGTTTACTTTGAATCCAAATCTGAAAATTTAAATCAATTTTAAATATGAATGTTTTAAAAATAATTTTAAATAAAATAGTCTTAAAATGTAAATTTGTTTCAAACAAATGTTTAACTTGATTTTGAGAAATTCTTTTATAAAAGGTTTTTGAATGGAAAGTAAATGAATTTGCAAGTTAAATAATTAATGTATTTTAAAGATTGATTTTGCATAGTAATTTAGTTTAAAAGCCTTTTCCTTATATAAATTTCATATGTAAGTAATAAATGTTATTTACATTTATTTAAAATATTTTAAATTGAATTTAAATTGGGTTAATGTTTAAACACTAATCATTTTGAATCTTAAATTCAAAATGGAATTTGAATTTAAAATGTAATGTTCTAATACACTTTAATATTAAGGGAGTCATTAATAAAGAAATAAATTATCTTAGAAATAATTAAGATATTAAAATGATTTAATGAATAAGTTAAATTAAGAATGACTTCTTTATTTAATTAATAATTTAGAATTAAAGATTAATTAAGGGAGTAATTAAGGAATTGTTTTTAATTAATGAAGAAAATTAACTAAGGATTATTTAAAATAATTAATTAATGTGATTAATTTTGATAATTAATTTAGATAATCTATTGTAAATTGTTAAATGTAATTACTTGATAAAAGTAATTAAGAGATTTATTACTTATTGTAATTAATTTTGATGATATGATTAATTTAAGTTAATTAATTTAGTTTAATTAATTTAAGATAGTCATTTGATAAATTGAAAGTGAAATTACTTAGTGTAATTAATGGAGCATAATTACTTAGGGAAGTAATTAGATGATAATTACTTGATGTAATTAATACAAGATGATTTGTAAGTGAAGTAATTTGGGTAATTACTTTTGTAATTAATCAAAGGATTAATTAATGGAGATAATTAATTATGGGATAATTTATTTATTTATTAAGTAATTAAGGATAGTTAATTACTGGTTTGTTATTAATCAAGGGGGATTAATAATTGTGTTTAATTAAAGATTAAATTATTAATGTAATTAACTTAAATGAAGTAATTTAATTTAAATATAAATTAGAAATCATTAATTAATATAATTAATGATGTAATTATGAATTGTTTAATTAAGGAATAATTAATAATGAGGTGATTAATTAATGTAATTAATTAAGGACAAATGTAATTAATTATATTTAATTAATAAATAAAGTAATTAAATGTTAATTACTATAAATGATTTAGGATAATAAATTTGTGGAATTAATTTAGGACTAAATTACTTATTGTAATTAGAGAATGATTAATCAAAGGTGTTTAATCAAGATGAATACTTAGAGAATGATTAATTAATTTGATATATAATTAGTTAATGGTTGTACGAGTAGGATTTATGGAATGAGTAATTAATTTAATTTACTTTAAAGTAATTAAAGATAGAAGTAATTAATTTAATTCATTTTAAATTAATTATAGATTGTGAATAATAAATCATTGCTTTTGGATGATGATATTGGTATTTCATTGATTGATCGTGATCTCAGATATGAGATGAGTAATATCTATGTGATATGGATGCTTGGTTTAAGTATGTAATATTAACTAGTGAATATTAGGCTCAGGTCCCTAATAAGTTTCAAAATACACAAAAACCCCAGTAAAAAAAGTGTGTAAATTAGGTCCCTAGAATTAAGTTACTAAGTAATTGCATATAGTTATGCAATTTTTTTGGTGAATAATTGCGGAATTTTCCGCAACTTTTTGAAAAAATTGCGTAAATTTCCGCAATTTTTTGGGTGAAAAATTGCTGAACTTTCCGCAATTTTTTGAAAAAATTGCGTAAATTTCCGCAATTTTTTGGATGAATAATTGCGGAATTTTCCGCAATTTTTTGATATAATTGCATAAATGTCTGCAATTATTCACTGAATAATTGCATAAGTGTATGTCATTATTCAGTAACTTAATTCTAGGGACCTAATTTACAAGCTTTATTTTACTGGGATTTTTGTGTATTTTGAAACTTATTAGGGACCTGTGCCAAACTGTCCCTATTAACTATCTGTTTATGATGATATGGATTACCAGTTTATGGTGATAATGTGATTATCTGTTGTGATATTGTGAATTATCTATCCGTGTGTATATAGATAATAATTGAATTAAATTATTTTAAACTTTAAAACAACTTGGCCTTAAAAGATACGTTTTTGGATTTCGATGAGACCGGGATCGGGTTTCCATATTTGGACATCCGAAAACCACATCGATCCAAATTAACGATAGGTCGTGAATCTGAAGTGAAGATAAAGATTCAGAGTGCAAGGGTTATTGTCTATAACTCTGATGGTAATTCCAAAACGAGTGTAACGAGATAATTCCTTCGGTTTCGTTCGAACCCGGAATGAACTTGTATGGATGGAATGCTTTCAGAACATTGTCAGGTGGACGATGAGCATTCTAAGATAGATGTGTTCTGATAAGGTAATCGTAGCCTCAAGCCTCATCAACCGGGAATGGCTAAAACAGGGGAGGTGCAGCAAGGCTTCGTGGGTAGCACCCACTTGAGAGCGAGATATACCCCTGTCTAGATGTCCCTTTTTATTTCGGCTGTGTGGGTAGTTGATTGCAACAACTGCTGGGGTTGTCTTGTTCGGGACTGTCCAGTAAGGGATGGTTCCGGCTTTGTGTTACAGGGGGTCGGGAGTGATTCTCGGTACGGTGATCTGGGCCACGTACTGTGACGGGCGGTACCCCAGTAGCCCTGCCATTGTATGGAATCCAATCTCCAATAAGTGCCGTACGAGTTAGTTGTGCCCAACTATGTTGGAATGTGAGATGTAAGCATTTCAGCTATTTTCTAGCTTTACTTGAAAACCCTAGACCCTATTATAATATCACTGAATTTCCTATCAAATGTTTGGTTAGCGTAAGGTAAAAACTTACCCATATTTATTTGTGGGAAGTCTGACGTAATACCTTTTGTTTTCAAAGGTTTTCAAAATTAAGCAACTTTTACCCGTTACTCACACCAGACCCATGTCTGACCCGGAGTTTATTTTTGTTTTTCCTAAACTCTTGGGTACTCAAATTTTTACGAGTAGTCAAGGGATTCAGGTTAGCTTTGACAAATTCTGGAGGAGCAAAGGAGTAGGAAGCTTCAACGTTGTTGATATATACAGTTTTCCGCTGTGTTGGTTTCTCTGTTATTTTCTCTGAGTTGTACCGAGTTGTAATAACTAGACAGGTATTTATAACTGTCTAGTATGTGATGTATTATCTATGTAACTCTGATTGATGTTGTATATTATGTAATACTTATGTGATTAATATAATTTATTCGTTCCACTGTTGAGATTCTGATGTTGTTTTCTTCTTTCTTCTGTATCTTTTCTCTTTTCTATCCCTTTCTTTCTTAAAGATGATACGTCTTCCTGGGCGTAGGAAGTCGGGTCGTCACAGAACCCTTTCGAAAGCTTTAGGAAGTGGCATAGTTCAGGTTTAAAACAAAAGCTACCTTCCGAAAACATTGTTGACTTCAATCCCTTCGAAAGGCATATAGACGGCAGAAGGGTTTCGACTTGGTCAAAACTACCCTTTTCGAAAGCATTTATTTAAAACCAAATAACTCCGTCGAAAGCAACCATTTTAACAAAAAGCAGCAACCACTTTCGAAAGCAATTTAAAAAATCCATTTGAAAGCACATGTTTCGACCCCTTCAAAAGCATATGTTTTGACCCCCTCGAAAGCATTTAGTAAAATAGGCAAGCGCCTTTCTTCAGAAAGTAAAGCAAAGGTTTCGACTAGGTCGAAAGCATTCTTTTGAAGACAAGGCAGGCACGTATCATTTGAAAGTAAACAAAGATTTCGACCCCATCGAAAGAAAGGGTTTCGACACCATGCCTTCCGCCCTTCTCCAATCCACTATGTACCAATCATATTAATACCTTGTGTATTGGTTGGTTTCGACACGGTTGATTTCGACTTGGTTGAGGCGGAATCATAGGGTCGAAAGGTGCTTATAAAGGAGGCAGAACCTACTTTTCTAGGTAAAACTGAATTAATGCTAATTAAAGTAAATTCTTTCTAACTGACCTGCCTAGTTGTAAACATTTAATTGGTTACCATAGACTTTTCAAAATCTTTACTAAAATAACTGCCGCCTAATTTCAAATCTAAACAAGGATTAATTTTCACAAATAAGCCCTTCCATTAAGCAAAACAATTAAATCCTTCTTCTAAAATAATTTAATTTCCATAGAAAATTACTTAGGAAAAATTCCCAAAAATCACAGAAATTCACTTTTGATATGTTATATAACATACATAAATTTCTACCCCAAATTCTTCATATAATTTCTGAAATTAATTTTTAAACCCAATTGTTCATATTTTCCTTTGAAAATTCATAACAAATTTTCCATAGCTTGGAAAATTATACAAATTAAAACCCATCTCCAAAATAATGTTTTACATAACATATAAATTCCTCATGGCATTTGAAATTCAATATAAATGATTTTACCCTTAAAACCATGTAGAACAATTATCAAACAATTTTGTTTGAATCAAACATGTCATAAGATCCAAGCATATCATCATCAAAAATCAACATGATGGATTTAAACTTAAACCCCAAAATCATATGATCATTAAAACAAAAATAGAGATGATTTAGATTATTATTCACCTTGATTAGGATAAGAAATTTGAGATTTATTTGAGATTAATTTCTCTTACTTAACTCCTTAGCTTTAATTTGATTTTTCTCCTTTTCTTCCCTAGTAATGGCCGACCTTAAGCTTCTTTTGATTTATGTTTTTATGAAATGAAAAATGAACGTGAAAGGTAAAGGAAACGAGGTATATAAGGGTAATGGAATTATGGAGTGGCAATTCCTAATATGCCCTCGTGTTAATTATTCTCCTATTTAACGTACAAAACCGTTTATAAGCCCATTCTTTAATTTTTATTAATTAAGCTCGGCCACAATTTAAATTTTCAAATCTCAATTCCCTTATCACTCTAATATTTACATTATTCTATTTAATTTATCTAATTAAATCTCCTGGATAATGTTATTAAAAATTAGGGGTGTTACACAAACTTCATAAGTAATATTGAGTATAGCATGTCAACAATAAATTCAAATTAGGAATTTTCAAATTGGAAATGTTCCAAATGAAACAATATGGCCGATTCAATGAAAAGGCTAAGTACATTGCCCTAAACAACACTGTAATAAAAGAACAATATATATAAATATAATGCACAAATTTATAACTGAGCCGGAAGGTGGTTCCAAATGTTGAGAATCCCACAACATTATTATATGATAACAATGTCACTATATAGTTTGTAGCAGGACTTAAAGCTCACTGAAAGTTGAGAGACATACTCTAAATTGTTCCATATGATAAAGGAGTTTATCAACATCAGTGAGAGTTGATTGACTGAGTAGATAATTAAAACATAATAGCATACCCGTACACCGAGGGACTAACCGGATTGGTTTATAGGAAATTGATTGGAAAAGTTGGAATAAGATTCCATAATTGACCCTAAGTGCAAGTAGGAGATTGATATAGTTAGGGGTATGCCCTAGGGGCAATTATGTAATTTATTACATATATCTAACTCATCGACCAATCTTGTTCAAAATAAAAGTATTTTCTATCTATAATATACCTGATATAATGTGGTTATATTAATTAATTAATTTAATTAAAAGTATATTTAATAGAAAATCCATAAATGGTATGTTTTGTGATAGTAGTACAAAGTGTTGTAACCGTAAGTATTATCACAATAAAAATAAATATACAATTTTAAATGCTCCTAGTCAAGATGCATCGAAATTGGATATCGATGTATCCGTTGAGCCTAGAGTGTGTAACGCACTCCAAATGTCGGGCAGTGTATTATTCATGGTCTTTGGGGCACCTAAGGGTTAGGTACTAATAGTTATTGGATAACTATAAAATGACTTATTCAATAGTTTTCTGTTGGTTAACATAACTAAGGTCAAACATAAAATGTCGATGTGACTAATTTACCCAGTTCTCTCGACTTAAGAATACCGTGGATCTTTAATATGAAAGCTCCACTTTGGTTATAGCCAAATCATGGCATGTCATTCCATTGAGTGACTATAGTTGGTTCAAGTGGAAGTATTGGAAGTGAAGCACTATTTAAGAGAGGATTCGTCTCCTCAGTTATATGGGGTAAATATCTTGGTCAACTCAAGCCAACTCAAAGTCAAAGTCTTTGGCTAGAGCATTTCGGTTAATAATAATTGTTATTATTGAACCAAGAACTTTATGTTTGGAATATAGAGTTGAATATGGACGATGTTGGAATTTTGGCCATTACCAAATTCCATAAGTCTAAAGTGATATAGTTTTGACGAAGAGAATTGGTGTAAATAAATATCACAACTGGGTAATACTTATTAAACTAAATTAGATTTTATCGAAACTAAGTAAGCAATAAATTTGGCAATAATTTCACATCACCTGCTAAGTGACGCGTGAACGTTAACATTTGAATGGTTTGATGTTAATGGATGACCGAATTTACACCTAAGAGTCATGCAACCGAAATGATGAATTTTTTTTAGACCAAACAATTTAATTAGTTTATAATTGTGATAAATTAATTAAATTAATTAATATTTATGAAATATTAATTATAAAATTTGAATATGATTTGAAAAATAAATAATGTTATATATATTTATAGTAGTTATAAATATATTGATCAATATGGGATTTCGACAAAAGATTAAACTAAATATAATTGTATATATTTAATTTAGGCCAAATGGGCTCATGTCCCATGTTGTTATAAGGAAGAAATCGGGTAGTTTGGGTAGATATAGGAGGCGGCTAAAACATAGGGATAGGCTTGGAGATAGATGGTTAAGATTAAGAGAGAATACATAATAAGATTAACCTATTTTATCTCTTATGCAATCATATATATATATATGGATCTCTAAACCCTAATCTGTACACCTTTTTTTTGGCCACCATTATCATCTTGTTTGATGGCTGAAACACATCCCCAAAAATCAACTTCCAAAATCTCAAATCAAATTTAAGTTAAATACAAAGCTATTCGATGGTGAAAGTTTGACGATTCCAGACTAGCAATCTGACGGATTTGGAGATATTCAAATAAGGGAATTCATTATTTCAATGTGGAATCAAAGGAACCTATAATATGTAATATTCATTTATATTATAGATATAATATCATGTTTTATAAACTGTTAATTATGGACACCTGAATACATACATACATTTATATTACTATTATATAATTAGTTAGGTGAGACTTTTTTATGTAAATGTAGTTGTCACAATAAGATTGGTTATGTGCATGATTTTTGATGTTTATGTTCATAATTGAAATATAACCAGACATTATTTGTTATATAAAATTTGTTTTAATATTATGTTCATTAATATGTATGATAAATATATTAATCTATATATAAATACAAATACACTATTCATATAATAGCATATATGATTATATACTATATAATATTGATTCAAAATTTTTCTTATGCTTTTTTATGTTTATTATGAATTATAAACATCAAAAATTAATTTTATATTATATTGTATATTTTAGTATCAATATTTAATGATTATATAAGCTGATTATTTTATGTTTACCATATCATATCAGAAGCTCTCTAAAAAATTTCTAGAATTTTTTAACAATATTTTATATTTTTAATAATTAATATAAATTTTGACTGAATAGTAACTTTTTATTAAAAATAATATTTTAATTCAAAAAAAGCTCAATTTTTTTTGCAACCCCTAATGTTTGATCTTAGATTCGATGAAATTTTAATTTTTGAATTTTGTTCATATGATTATTTTATATCAATTAATTATGGCCAAAACTACTAATTAATTCATATAGAAAATATATTAAAATATTAAAATTATAATATCTGCAAATCTAAGTTAGTTTCAAACTAGAAGAAATAATTATATATATGTATATTGATTTTATATTTATGTATATATAATAAATCATGAAATTATTTACCTTTAATTATATATTTATTATTATATATATATATTTATATATATTATCAAATAGTTAGTTTATATTTCGCATATGTTAAATATATATGTGTATATATGAATTTATTTATCTACATATATATACAAAAATGATTTAGGTTATTAATTACAATATTACATAATTATATATATATATAAACATATGTATATATATAAATATATTTTGTAATATCTTAATAATGAAACATATTTATAATACACACACTCATATATATATATCTGTGTGTATGTATGTATGTATAATTATAATTATTTGGAATTTTTAATATATATATATATATACATATACATACATACATACATACATACACATATTTGGACAACATACAATACATACAAAATGAGCTAATATGTCCAATGCGATGTAAATCCCAACATATATAAATGGGCATGTTATATCCTCTACGAATTATTATTTTACACATACGTGCACACACACACATATACATATATGATACATGTATATAAATTAAATGAAAAGATTAACTTTATATTACATAATATAAAATTTAAATAAAATACATGATTTTGTTTAAACCAAATTTAGAAATGTTCTAAATAAATTAGACTTCACAGGCCCAACAAAGATCCAATATGGTAAAAAAAATTATAATTCACCCATATCATCTGCTACGGGCTAGCATAATTCCAACATCAAGTACCGATATGAGATATTTTTATATACTAAAGAGATAATATATAGATAAATTAAATAGAAAAGTTATCGTTTAGCGACTGAGTTTGCTCATAACTATATAATAGGAGGAATTAATAAGAATGTTCTTATTAAATACGTTTGTCAATGGATATTTTCGGATGCGGATAGTGTCGTATTTGCATCCGCATCCGAAATCATTTTCAAATATAGAATACATACATATGCGGATACAGATGGTTATCGAGTAATTATCCTATCCATCAATGATCGACAAATAAAGAATCATAAATAAAAAAATTTGGTTTAATATAATTTTTTTAATCACATTGATTATTTAAGTATGGAAAATCAACAAATATGATGATAACAAATAGTTTTAAGCAGTTAATATGCATTAAAGGAACATACTATAGACTATTAATTTAATAAAACAATTGATACATATTTTTCACTATACTAAAATACACATAAAATAAACTGTAACCTTGACAAAAACTAAACGGATAATCTTCGAATGTGAATGCCTTCGTTTTTGATCCGTATCTGGTTTTTGGGATATCAGATATTTATCCGCTTTTCGAATACGAATGCAAGCATATTTCAAATTTTTTGGGTATCGATTGATGGCGTTATTATTAATAGTTAAAGAATTTGTTACATTGGATTAAAGAAAATATAAATGATAGCACATCCTTCATACGTACAAATAATAAAATTGAAGCTGTGTTTATTCAAATATATAAATGCATCAATGTGTACAACAATATTTTCTAAATCAAAAAAATTTAACACTGAGCTCAATTTAGCATCCTCGGTGCAATTAGCATCTTTAGGATTTCTGGATTTGTCCTATAATGGAATTTTGATGAGAATTTTAGCTTTCTCTACGATGCATTACTCACTCATGCATTGATTCTTGTCTTTTACTGTATCCTCCATTTGTTTCTCCGTTTCAAGTTGCATATCTATTACGATGTGAGCATATTATCCATCCGATTGGATTAATCTTCAATGGAAACCTCCTAGGAACAATAGAAGAATTTCAACATGACACTTATAATTTTATCATCAAATAACAGATCAATAGCCCCATTTATTTAGCACCATTTTATAGCCCTTAGATATTGGTCATAAGTTTCTATTTAAATATTTGTTCTTTCTATCTCTTGTCACATGGGTCAAATATTTAAATATAAACTTGTGGTTGATAGGAGGCTACAAATGGTGCTAAATAAAGAGGGCTATTGATCCTAGCTCTTAAATAATTCAAACAATATCCGTACACTATTGGCTGCAAAATTGGTTGCACACTAATTGAGTGGATAGCTTAGATTGGTTGTGCGCTATGTTACATGATTCAGTCATTGAGAAATTTTATGGATGAAATTCTTTTACGGGGGAAAATGTAACATCCCATAAAATAAAAAGAAAATTGATTAATAGTAATTATCAAAGCCCAAAATAAAATTTTGTAAACACCAGAATTTGCCTATGAAACCTATACCGTCGGGTTCGTGGTGATTTCCTGATCAATTTTAATATATAAACTCTTACGATCGAAGTTCAAATAGAAAAGCTATTAACGTTTGAAGTTTTCGGATTGGAAATAATTCAAAACCAATTAAGGAAGTAAATGTTAATAACTTAACA
Source organism: Allium fistulosum (assembly GCA_030737815.1). Lineage (NCBI taxonomy): Eukaryota > Viridiplantae > Streptophyta > Magnoliopsida > Asparagales > Amaryllidaceae > Allium > Allium fistulosum. The sequence goes on along the minus strand of CM060903.1, from coordinate 1,280,249,273 downwards.
TTAGAATAGGCAATAAATACAAATGTTAAGATTAAAGGAAATGGATGTGGTAAATCTAATTAAATCGACATTAAAAAGGAATTAAATAAGAATTTATGGGGGTGAAGGTAATGTATACTAACGTTCAAAAATAAAGGACACAATAAATACTACCAGCTTAGCGCTTAAGCAATTTTTAAATTGAAAGTAAATTAATAACATTCAATTAAATAAATTTAATTAAGCAAGCGTGGAAGAAAACAAATAAATTGAATGCAGAAGAAAATAAGTATTGTAATTAATGGTAAACTGATACTTCATCCCTAAGTAACGTTAAATTAACGTTAACATTAATAATAAAATTGGTCGTAGAAGCAAACAAAAGGAAGAAAATAAAACTAAATATATATACAACGACCGGTCGACCCTATATTAGGACCGGTTGACCACTATCGGTTGACCGGTGGGGGAATAGTTGTTGGTCGGTGTTGGCTATGGAGGTGAGATTGAACCTAGGCCTAACGACCCGAATTTAATAAATTAAAATCTAATGGATGGAATTGATTTGTGCGCCTATAAATACATACCCAACCCTTCACTTTTCTTCTCATATTTTCTGAATCAAAGAGCAAACTCTACATTTTCATTTCTCCACAAATTCTAGGAAATATAGAACTTATAAATTAATGTACCACATGTGTGTGTGTGTAGAGAATAACGGAAAATAAAAGAGAAGAAAAAGAAGGGTGAATCAATTCTGCGAAGAAAAGGTAAATCTAAACCCAAATGTAAATTTAATTCAAATCTCTTCTAAGATCTAAAGTTTTAATATGTATGTATCTGCTTGTGGTACATATTTCATTAGGCAAAAAAATGTAGTCAAACAAAAATAATAGAATTTAGATCTAGAGATTTGGAAATCTTAACAGTGAGTCAGAAATTATATATTTTTATATAATATTGGATTTATTTCATTGTAAATATATTCCTTGCATGCCTTGATATAATTATTTCGGAGTTGTAGGCTTAATTAAGTGCATAATGAAATTGAAAACCATGCCTACATATTCTGTAAACGGCTAACTTGAATCAAATGTTGTATATACTTGAATCTGCAAAGTTAGGATGTAAGTAGTAGTCCCTTAATTACCGAGATTGTATATAAATTCTAGATTTGTAAGTCAAATGGCATATGTTAGTGAATATGAATTAGAAGTTATTATAAAATTTATTAGGATTTAAGTAGTGTTTTAATTCATTGGAATGAAGTGTGCTGCAATGTAAATTTCTATAAATTATCCAGTTTTATAATTATGAATAAAAGTGTATCATTTGAAGTAATAAGCAATATGTATAAAAGAAGGAGATGCATAAAATAGAGGTCTTTACCGTATTTTATACTATCTATTTCAATAAAAATAATAATTCCTTGTAATTTCAAACGTAACACAAATCCTCTTTTAGATAAGTTATAAAAGTTTACAATGTTAACGTTTCCTTTTGGGGGAAGATGTAATTTCAATGCATTAAAATGCAAAAGTCCCTAGGTACAAACTAAAGAATCGTAAGCAGTGATAATGATAATAGTCTAAATGTAAAACTAATGTATACTATAAAAGACAAGTTAGAAATTAAACAATAAGCAATGAACTGTAGGAAATTAATGAATGAGTTAGTAATGAAGTTAGCAACCAAAGGAAGATAGTAGGAGATAAAAATGGAACATCAAATAATCTAGTAATAAAAAGGGGAAGTAAACGGTAAAAGATATATAAAATTTTGAAGTTAAAATAAGTGAAAAATGATATTGAGATGACATTAACGAAACAAGGAGTCAAATAAGCAAGAATAACTAAATATTAAAAGTCGAACATTGGAGGCATGGTAAATAAATAAGTATGAATTTATACATAGCCTCAAGTATGTATTTATGGCGTGTATGAATTATTAAAGTTAGCTAATGACTTAGACTAAATAAGAATGACATAGTCATTAGAATGGGTTGGAATGCAAGGTCGGTTGTGTTACACAATAGACGTCTGCCTACCGCAAGGAGTTACCGATAGTTATATATAAATTATACTGATGTTGGACATATCCAACTGTAGGACCCATAGGCTTATGCATTCGCTTATAGGTGAAGTGAGTAGGAAGGTTCACCCATGTCGAAGTGTCAAAGGACAAGTGGAGTCTACTTCAACCTTTTAGGGGGTACGTTTTAAGTAACCAAGCGGGCATTTCCTTGATAGCATTAGGCAATCTAAATGGGACGATAAGCATGGCTCGACACTATGACAGTGCGAATGGTACCATTTTGAGGAGTAGGAGCTGTTTACATATGTTAAGAACATCATCAGCCTGAGCGTCAGCGGAAAGACATGGGTTACGCCTAAACAGACTAAACCTCCTACTACTGTAGATCCCATTTAGAACATGCACCGCGTTGTAGTTGTTAGTTAGTTAGTTTGTTATTTAGGAGGTAAGGCTAGAAAACCTTTTAATGGAGGTATGTCGAACGTATAGGATAGTCTGAGGAGCCGAGTCCTTAATAGTTCATGGAGCTGAGTCCATATATAAAACAGTTAGATAAGTCTTCAAGATGAAATAGAATCTGGCTACATAATTGTAATGCCACTGTTATGAACTATGAGATATCCTTGGTATGCACGACGACAAGGACATGATACTGCGTTAATGATGGATCCTGATCGGCCATTGGGTTATGGATACTAGCAAGGAAAGTATCTTAATTCAAAGGGGGACTGTGGTACTTACACACACACACATACACACACACATATACAGGTTTGGAGTTATCATGGAGGAAAGTTGGGAGAGATAGCCTAGGAGTCCAGAAAATAAGCACAAATAGAGCTACGAAGTCAAGGCCAAAATTATCCAAGGTAACAAAGTGACGGGATTCCCCAAGTTGGGGAGTAGTACCGACTTCCGCTGGGGATCGTTATCGACTCCCAAGTACAACTTGGGTGGACTCCATCTTCTGCCTACAAGCTTATTTTGTTAAATCAATGCAATTCTCTATCGATCTTCATGAACTCCTGAATTTGCAGCTTTATTCTCCCACAACTCCATCATTTAGGCTCAGAAACAAGTTAAGATTGGTGCAAACAACTATGATTCACGAAGCCTACCCCAAGGTGATCCAAGCTAAGGAGTTGAAGAGTCAAGAATCATCAAACATAGGGATCGGTACCGACTCTCACCTAAAGATCGATATTGACTCCCAGATATTGTTGAGCTAGCACCTATCTTTTTGGGAGAATGAGACAATTTCAGGCACAACGACTAAGAGATATTACATGCGAGATTTTAGGCCCCCTACCTCTATAAATAGGAAGCTAGGGCTCACTTTTGAGGATATTTTAGGCTCTAGTTCCACTATTTCTTATATTCTTGTAACTCTGAAAATTCTAAGTGTTGGAGTTGTGCGGACCTCTAAGAACATCTGCCTCCAAATAAGAAATATGCAATAAAACATCAAAGCGGACGTAGGCCATGCTTTTCCAAACCATTATAAACGATTATATCTTGTTTATTTCCTCATTTCTATTTACTTTTCTTCGTTTAATCTCTACTACATAAACTTCTATGTGTTTGCGCTATTTTAGGTTCAAAAACATGTATATTATTTTATTAATTTATTAACATCTAATTAATTTATTTAAGTAAAACAATTTTAATTAATTTTATTTAATTTCAAAAATTATTTATTTATTACCTTACAAATTCTAAGATAAATTTACATATATCATTAAATACTTTTTTAAATTTAATTAATTATCTTCTAATTAATTATTTAATTAATCTAATTAATTATTATTACAATTTTCAAAAATAATTTTGAAAAATGTTTTATAACATTTATAAAATTTCCTACGTATTTTAACTTAACCTCTTAATCTTAAAACATTATCCATAATTTCAAAATAGATTTTGAAAAGGGGCATTTCACTAGAAGGACAAACTTTGCAGTCCAATTTGTTTCTAGGACACACATCCACAGAAATTAATTTCAAGGCCAAAGTCAGCAGAATAATTATTTTTAAGGACAAAGTCAGCAGTCCAATTACTTTCAAGGACATAATTTCATAGTTTTTAGGCCTTAGAAACTAATTATTTTGCATTTTGTCCTTAAAAGCAATTATTTCAGTTGTGTGTCCTAGAAACTAATTGCACTTGCTAAAGAGGCCCTTTTGGCTAATTTCCACTTTTGAAAATGAGTCCAAGGGCCAAAATCAATTTGGACATTTATATTGAGGATAACTGTTACACCCATTCTTATCACAAGCCACAACATGGAGAAACAGATAATACTAGAAGCCAAAACAAGCTATTACCATGACAACAAGGCCATGATAGATTTGAGAGCACATCAGACTTGAGACTTACAAAAGGGAAAATACCATATATATTCAAAAAATAAAGTAGAGCGCAGAGACTGTCTCCCAAAGCAGAAGCCAAGATTGGAGTACAAAACCAAGGAAAAGGTCAGCACAATCGTATACCAAGGGCAACTTAAATAGCACCACACAGAGCCAAAAGCATTCCACCAGAGCTGAAACAACAAATTTAAAGTTCTTCCTTACCTGATCTCCCGAAAACAATAGTAAAAAAAACAACCCAGATAACAAGTAAGTCTCAAATTTGATCAACCATTTTCAGAACAGAATGGGAAAGGCTACTCCATTCCGACCTAACGTGGTGACAAACCAGGCAAAGAAAGCAATAACACTAGCAGAACAATATGGTTTAAACACAAGACAGTGTTCACATCCACTTCTCTTCATAAGTCTCATCTCGTAGCCACATATAACATCAACATATACAGCAAAGGATGCCACGCTAAAAGCCTGCGAACGGGACCAATTCAAATTTGAATATTCCCGCCACAAATTTGGGAATTCCTACCTCAATTTAAACTTTCCGCCAAAAACACATCAGTAATCCTGTCACATTAAACAAGTAGTATGAATAAGCAACACATGGCGGAATCTAAGTGCTGAGGTGTAGTGATCAAAAATGGATTTTAGCGATCTGAGTACACCTTACCACTGTAAATAGGAAAAGCACTGTAGAGGAAAGGGACCTCTCCTGACATCATAGATTTTTCAAAAAACTTTTAAGGTTCTCTTATATTGGCTGCCATGGAATTTTGTACCAAATAAATATCAAAAGAAGAATAGAAAACTTTTCCATGGATGCAGGATTACTTAAAATCTGAACCACGTAAATTGGTGTCCTTTTTCTGCTTATATTATTTACCTTATTAAGCATGGTACAATGTTCATTTTTAGCCAAATTTGAACAATCTCTTGGCTAAGGTCCGACACTTTAAAAAATAGTTAAAGTGAAGCTACATGGTTGTGTAAGCATTTAGCAAAATAATCCCCACTTAACGACAAAATTAGGATCACTTAATTTTGCTAATTCCAAGTTAACTAAGTAATCAAAAAGCAAATTACTTAGCATAGGTTCGAGGAGTTGAAGGGCGAAAAATTCCCTTAACATCTTTTGGTGCTAGAAAGAGGTCCCGAATCTCCGGATTCTTGCCCTTTTTTGATTGCATCCAGTAAGATAGTACATTCTGATATATGATTCCTACAGATTCCCCTGTTCCCCCCATTCTAAGAAGCATTTCATATAGCATAAAGACCGCTTCCAAACTGCTCATAACGTCCAAAACCAAAGGATGAGGTGGGAACTTCAATTGAGGCCCCCAAAGATTCCATCCTAGCAGCATTCCAATCCTTCTCAGAAAAAATAAACCGTTGCATGGAAGGATTTGAGAAGACCATAGGCCAACATGCTAGTCACAAACCACATTAACCTTATCACTCCATAGCTCACTGCAATCGTCCCACAGGTGCACTAAACATTCAGTAGAGGAACGTTAATGGCAATCCCACCAACGAAAATAGTGATGCTGGATTGAAAGTTGACACCAGATTGAGAGGAAAAATTCAAGCTGACCCTGGGATTAAAACCAAATACATTAACATAAAACCCAAGCTATTAAACAAATTGACCCGATCAACCAAGTGATGAGGATACAAGGTCAGATGGAAATTCCTCCCAACTTGACCCAAGGGAACACGAGATGCAACAGCTCAGATCCTGAGTGAAGAAATTAGCAAAGACCTATCAGTAGAACACCGAAGAAAGGATAGAAGAAGGAATTTGCATCCCTTTCTTTGAAGCAGTCATCGAAGCCGATGTCCCTGATAATTTCAAAGCTCCAGCAATTGACAAGTTCGATGGGATGACTAATTCTAAGGATCATCTAAGAACCTTTAAACATTTCATGGACATCTTGAAGGTAGGAAGGTTGGGTCTGTGTAAATTGTTCCCTGCCTACTTATCCATCATGGCCCCACGATGGTTCAGACGATACGGTCCACGGAAGGTTGGATCATGGAGGCATCTATTTGCTAATTTTCTAAGGCAGATTAACCGAGGAAGGGAAGCGTCACTAGATGTTCATACTATGTCCTATGTGAAGTAAGGGGAGAACGAGAGATTGCATAGCTTCATCAAATGTTTCAAGGAGGAAGCTCTCCGAATTGGAGTGACTAGCGAAGACGCCCTACCGATGGCAGCTCATGCAGGAATAAGACATGGAACTACTATGTGGGATAAGAATAGCGGAAAATCATGAAAGAGTATGAATGCCTTTTATGAAAGAGCATCTGGCTACATCAGAATGGAAGAAGCTAGATCTACATCGCAATGACATGGAATCTCCGCCCAAAACTATGACAGAAAAAGAGGGGCAGACGAGTATCGTCCGTCGATAAAACGGCATAAAGAGCTAAACCCCATGGCAGAAATCACCCTCACTCATTCCCTTGGATAGATATTCAAAATGACAAAAGACCAAATAGCATATGACATACCGAATAGGGGGAAGAAGCCAAGACGGAACAGAGGTGGAGCATATTGCAAGTTTCTTAGAGCTAATGGGCATCACACTGATAATTGCCGACTCTTAAAGAAAGAAATTGAAAGGCAGATTGAGAAGGGCTATGTAGGCAGTTTCCAGAGAGAGCATGAGGAGAACAGAACTAGCAAGCTACCTCCAGATCCTAACAAGCATCAAGAAGGTAACCCATCTAATCTGATAGCTTCTATTCATGGAGCACGGCACCTTGCGGGAATAAGTAAGAAGGCACATGATATGTATATGCAAGAAGCCAAGACCTAGAGGACAACCTTTCATCTCAGTTATATGAGGTTAGTATCATGGTCAACTGAAGTCAACTCAAAGTCAAAGTCTCTAGCCAGAGCATTTTGGTTAATAATAATTGTTATTATTGAACCAAGGACTTTATGTTTGGACTATAAAGTTGAATGTGGATGATACTGGAATTTTAACCATTACCAAATTCCATAAATCCAAAGTAATATAGTTTTGACGAAGAGAATTGGTGTAAATAATTGTCACTATTAGGAACCGATAATAATAAGTAAAATTGGATTTTACCAAAAGATGTATAAGCGATGAATTCAACCCAAATGTCACACAACCTGCTAAGTGGCGTGTGAGCGTTAATATTTGAATTGCTCAATATTAATTGCTGACTTAATTTACACCTCTGAGTCGCACAACCGTAATGATGAATTCTCCGACAAACCACATGATTTAATTAATTTATAAAAAGTTGTAAATTAATTAAATTAATTATTATTTGAGAAATATTATTTATTATTTATTTTATTTGATGTTTGGGAGTTATTTGTAATTACTTGAATGCATTTATAAAAATTATATTTGCATGCATTGATATATGATATCATTGTAATTAAATAAAAGATAATTACATGCATTAATTTATGGAATCTTATGTCATTTGATGGCACGTAATTTTCAGCCATACCATGTAAAGAAATAGGAGTGAAAAGAGAAAGTTAATCAAGAGAATTAATTAGAAAAGTTTTAATTAAAGAATGGGAAAGGTTTCCTTTTTCCAAATAAAACTTATTTTCTAATTCATTCGGTACGTAGAATTGACTTTCTCATTTTTTATTCTTCTTTCTGTAACTTTCCTTGTTCTCTCCTTCTTCTCTAACGACTGAAAATATGAGATCTTCCATGGCTTTAATTATTCCCAAAATCAAATACAAATAAATTCAATTGTGAAAAGTGGTTTATTCCTCTTTATCCTTGCAACATCTGGAGGCTGATTTCTGAATCTAGGAGATTTGATTCATCTGTCAATGTATGATTCATTGGCTACATCTAGAGGAAAAATTCAATGTTTCAAAGTGTACTTCAAGGCTTTGGAATTAAGGTATGATCTTTTTTATTATAATAATTTTGATATAATGTTTTAATGAATAAAATTGAATATCTTAATTTATATGTGGATAATATTGCCTCATTTGATTTGAAAATGGTTTATGTATTTAAAATTGTTTATTGTATGAATTGATTGGTTTTTTTTATTTAGATAAATCATAACTGAAACTTATATATGATTAGACAATATTTTAATTTTAGATCTATGTTTAAAACATACAAATCAAAATGTAATTATTTTGATTTGAATGTTTACATGTTCTTATTGTTTGCATTTTTACTGTAATAGAAACTTACATATGATTAAATGATGTTTTGATAATAGATTGATTACAATTAATTTCTAAAATTGCTACCCTATTTGACATCATAATTATCCTTCTTTAACTACTCAAAGGTTTTAACATATTTCTTAGTTCAGTATATATCACCTTTTGTTTTATAATTATTTATTCATATAGGTTGAATCTCCTTAGATTTAACCGTTTATTTTTTCTTATTATCTGCATCTTATTGTAATTGAAACACGCACATGATTAAATGTTGTTTAGATAATAAATTGATTACTATAAATTTATAAATTTGTTACCCTATTTGACATGACTAATATCTTTCTTTAAGTATTCAAAGGGTTGTTATTATATTGCTCACTTTAGTGTGTTTCACTTTTGTTTAAAAAAGTATATTTATTTAGATAGGTTGAATCTCCTTAGATTTGAAAGTTTATTTGTTCTTATTTTCTACATTTTATTGTAATTAAAACCCACACATGATTAAAAGATATTTTAATAATAAATTGATTACAATAAACTTATAAATTTGTTACCCTTTTTGACATGACTAATACTTTTTAAGTATTCAAAGGATTGTCAATATATTGCTCAGTTTAGTGTGTTTCACTTTTTTTTAAAAAGAAAAAAAAAACCATTTTTCATATGAGTTGAATCTCTTGATTTAATTGTATCCATATATATTTTGTTAACTAATTTAAGTTTACATAAGTTCATATATACATCAGAAAATTTAAATGTATTATTGTTTATTTTGAATTAATTAAGAAGTTTTGGGTTAATCTTTATATACAAATAATTACATCTATATGTATAATTACATATAAAACTTAATATTTATATTCCAAATTGTATAATTTAAATGCTTTATTTATATCAAACAATTTTAAATGAGGCAGTATTATATACATATGAATTATTGTTGGCTATTCCTATTCTTATGTCATAATGATTCATTGATTGCTAATTGAATGCTAGTTTATCAAAAGGTGAAGATGAATCGATCATCTTTACCACCTTTTATTTATTTCCCTTTTATCCCTTATGTGATTGCCTTTAAACTTATTATTATTTATTCTATACATCATGATATCAATTGATCATACTTGTCTTATGTTTAACTGTTCTGTCATATAAATGAGGAATGAATATATTTGATATATTCAAACCTTATTTTTATATCCCATTCTTGATTGTTTTATAATTAAATTGATAAACCAAAACATGGTATTAAAAAATATTGATTTTATTTAAAAGAAAATTTAGATAAGATCTAAATGCATTCAGACTCCATAGGCCCATTAATTATTCAAAATGGTAAAATTTTTGAAATTTGCCAATTTCTTCCATTGCGGGCTGACCCAGTTCCAACAATGGTATCAAAACCCAATAGTCTATGCGGTCTGAATTAGTCATGTTAGGGTTAACTACTTAAGCTTACGCACTCAGTACGGTGTCTAGAAAGGTGATGTCTAGGATTGGAATTGGGTAATCAAGTACCCTGTCCTACCTGATTAGCCTGAAAGGTGATGTGAGCCCAAAGGTTGCCCTTGTTAAAAAGTCCCAATTTGAATTCGGCCTTGGACTAATTTTCAAAATTGTTTTGAAAATTAAGACAAGATTTTACATTTAAAAGTTAAATTTAAAATAAAAACATGTTTATTATAAAAGGTTATAATATAACATAAATTTTCAAAATGTTTGCAAAGGTAATGAAAACTTCAAAATGTTTGAAAATATTTAAATATTAATTTCAAATTTAAAAATTTATTAATAAGACTAATAAATTAATTAATTAATACTTATATGCATGTATTATATATATTGATATATGTTATGTTATTTTAAAGTGTTTGAGAAAACACACGTATACATGTATGTATATGAGATAAATTTTGGAATTAATATAATTTAATTAAAATTGTTTAATTAAATAAATTAATTAAATGTTAATTAACTAAATTAAAATAGCATATATAAGATAAATGTGTTATATTATAATGGTTATAGTATACGCTATAAAGGTTATAATAGATATGTCCAATAAAATGTTGTATTAAAATACAAATATAAAATTAATTAAAGAGTTAATTAATTTAAATTGATTAAATAAGATTTAATTAAATAAAATATTATACATAAGACTATCATATAAGTAATATGAAATATAAAAGTTATATAACAATAAAACTTATATGATATGAATGTATAAACTAAAGGTGGAACATTAAAGAAACCCTAATAGACTTAAGGAATAAATACATACATAAATGTACATATACCATGATTTCTGATGTGTCTGATACTTGAATCATGAGGGTATCTCATAAAAATACATTATTCCATAAGTCGATATGATTCAATATAATGTATTGAAGATTATGAATCTTCAATATTATGTTGTCCTCTACCACATATATATATTAATAAATTACTTACATACTCCTTAGATGTTGAGCAAACTCAAGCTGGGGATGTTATGTGTAGTATTATTAATATATTGAACAAATGAGGTAAGATAACTATATTTATTTGTTGAACAAACTCAAGGTACATACTATACTTAGGCCATCACGATATGGTAAGTACGAGCGAATGATCTCTTTTGATTTGTTGAGCAATCTCAAGGTTGAAATGAGATTAGGATAAGGAAAATAGGTTAGGAGTTGTATGTGATACAACCGATAAGGAGTTATCTACCGTTCATGGGGCTATGATTTGTTGAGCAAACTCAAGGTCAGAATATCAAGACAGACAAGTTCTAACATCCACTTATGAAGTCAAAAGACTTCTATGTTTCATCTTAGGGTTTGGAGAAACATGAAAGACTAGTGTGAGCCTTATTAGAAAAATGAAATGGTAACATTTAACCTTTCTAATATTGTAAGAACATATGCTAAATAATGTTATAATTATCTACAATGATAAATTTGTGCATTTAATATGATTGATAAAATGTTTATCAATTAACATATAAAAACGAACTGAATTGAAACTTGGTAAATGGAAATACAATACCCATTATTAAATTCCTATTGCATGTTAACATTTCAACACCCATGCAAGAGCCTGATTTTACATCTACTGAATACATTTATGGTTTGGCCACTTACGCATTTATTTGGTCAAGACCATGTTTTGCATTCTATGAGTATAGAACTCCAAAAGCATACAAGACTATGGATATTTGATCCATATACAATTGCTTATAAATGTTATATGGTGAACAGTCAAAGTTTGTAATGTACAATATTTCAATGAAATTAGTTCATTCGAAAAACCAAATAAACCTTAGTGAGAGATCAAGTACTCAATCTGATTGATTAAGGGATCATATTGTGTTAATGTAACACAAGACCAAAAATTACAAGATAGATATAAGAACTCAATCGTTGAAATGTCATTTTGACCGGTTTACGAAAAGTGCAACATATTTGATGTCCTTAAATGGTAAGAATAATCAAATGCGCTTTTGTAAAGAGTTCGTTATGATATTATAGTAAGATTTTCTTTTGAATAATTTGACCATTTGAAAGGAAAACACATGTATAAGAATAGATGTAATTTAAGGTACAGTTGGGATGAAGAGAATGAATAGTCACTTTTACTTCATAGAGAAACATTGGAAATGAAATTGTAATAATAATTGCTATTTAATATTAGAATAAGAAATTTGATTTCTATTCCGTAATGCATTTTCATATAGAAAATTGTTTTCTATGAGATTTATTTCTTTGAGCTCAAGCTATTTGATCAACAAACTCTCCACTGTAATTGGTTGCAATGCATGAAATAAACAATTGTATTAAGTGAATGATGGACTTCTGAATTTAGTACGCTATTATAGTAATGGTGGAAATAGTAGGAGCATGCCATATAGCACTTATTAATTGCATCATAGTACGAAAATTGTTTTCGTAAAACTTACCATACATTATTTCTGAAATAATGATTATTTTTTGGTATCGATTGAATAAAAAGACATAGCTATATTTCAATATGAATATTATGAATATTCTTTGTGAAATAAAACTATAATGTGGTACTTTTTATAACAAAAGTGATGCATTAGAAAATACAAGAGTATCTAATATTATTTACAATTGTTTTGGAAATATAGACTAAGTCATAGTTTTGAGAAATAATTTTATTTTATGATTTTGAATCATATGATACTTGTTAATTATATCTTAAACAATAAAGGGCTATGCACCCATTTGGTGGGAGCATCATAAGAGTTGATGAACTCTTCGGATTGATACATATAGACGTATATAATCATAAGTCTATTAATACCAAAACATTTCCATGTACTTCATCATATTCACCGATGAGATATCACATACATGGACATGTGTATTTGATACACATGTAATATGTCTGTGGAAAACTCAAAGAGTATAAAACAGAAGTAAATACAATAACATGCAATAGAAATGATTCAATTTGATCGAATGAGTAAGTATATTGGAAAAGGTTCCGATCGTACCCAAAATTGAATAAAGATTCAGTCTTAAAAGTCACTCTTCCATGTGATATATAATGATGCATCGATAAGGAGTAATCGAACTTTGTCGGACAATGTACGATTAACTGTGAGTGAAGTTGAGTTAGTTTCTTTCTATAAGGTCATGTACTTAAGAGTAGTACACAAGGTTAATATTATTTCATCTAAATAACAGTTTACAAAATCACACAAGATGAGGGTTATAAGAAACCCCAACATATCATAGGCCAAGGAGTTGGTGGGTTGTGCGAGTCGAAAGATTGCACGTAATAATTGTTCGTAAGTGATCTTGTATGAATCTCCCCAAAAGAATTTTGGGAAGACTATCATTAGATGACATATTTATGTTTTGAACATAAGTATTGTAAACTAAAACCAAATCAGTTTTATAAATAAAGAAATTCATAAAACGTTTATGAATACCTATTCTGTTGCACTAAGAAACAATTGTTGTTTCAAGAAATAATGACTTCATTGTGAAGAAGTTTCTTTGAGGAATTATTGGAAGTAAAATAGAATTAGATGCAATCCATAGATAGAACCGATTAGATGATATGAAATGAAATTAACTAACCTAATCGAATACAACACATTAGAGTGTCTAATAATTATTCTCGCACATTGAAGAGAAACTATGAGTTTCTTATCAATGTCGAAAATATATAATCCTAGATTGTTTAATTAAACCATTGAGAGTGTTGACTCTATATGGTATGATGTGAAAATCCGAAAGAATTCCAAGTACGCTATCAAAAATAGATTTTGGTGGTCGTAATCGAAAGGATGTGATCCATCAGCCACGATTATATCTTTACGAGCAAGACTAATGCAGTTGGAATTAAATGAGAAATGTTAATAAGAATAAAATCGCAAATTTCAATTGTTGAAAATAGCGTAATAGATTCAGTATTCACATGCTCAAGCCAATTCGGATTTACTCACAAAATTATCGCTTGATAAGACTTAGTGTTTTGGTACATATGTATTGAAATAGAAAATTCTAAATAATGATTTAGGGAAAACTATTTATACATATTAACCAAAAATTGTCTCGAAGTCAGTGGGAGCGATGTTGAGTTTGTGAGTCTTTGGATATGATCCAAGAAATGATAGAAAGTATCATTTTATAAGCATCAAAAAATTGAAAAATTATTTTGATAGAAATATCAAATAGTTTGATTATCAATCAAAATGCAGAGGAAGTGTGTGTTCATAAGAAAGAACGTTAAAAGGTACATTGATATTTCTAAACTATAAGTAAACAACACGTTGTTGATTTTAACGATGTACTTATGTCAAAATCAGCCTTAGTTGTTTTAATACTCAACATTGGATTAATAAATGATGTCTTATATAGTAAGTATAAAAGATGTCGGGAATGTCCCAAAAGATATGCAAGGACACCTTATTAAAATGTTTAATATGGACATGTAAGATTGATTCCTTTTCATTGGCGAAAGGAATTATCATACATGTTTCATTGTCTATGATATCATGATTTGTTTATGCATTTGACACATGAAGCAAATATCAAATCCAAATTGATATCACTAAATGGTTGTTTGAAGTGCACTCATGTATTATGAAATACTAGAGAATTGTTTACAGAAACAAAAACTCCTTATGAAGGAGTGTTCGAACTCAAACTTCATAAGCCATATTGGGTGTAGTATGTCAATAATAAAATCAATTTAAGAATATTTAAGTTTAAAATATTCCAAATAAAAGACTGTGGTTTATTCAATGAAAAAAATCTGCGTACATCGCCTTGAATATTGTTATAATAAAAATAATGTATATAAAATTATAAGTGCACAAATTTATAACTGTGCCGATTCCAAACGTTGAGAATCTAATAATTTTGTTATATGATAACAATGTTGTGATATGATTCGTAATTGAACTTAGAGCTAACTAGAGGTCAATAGACATACTCCGAATTGTTCCACATGATAAAGCAGTTTATCGCCATCGGAGAGAGTTTATTGAAAGATTAGATAATTGAAACATAATAGCATACCCGTTCACAAAGGGACCGACCCTAATGGTTTTAAGAAACTGATTGGAGAAGTTGGAATAAGATTCCATAATTGACCCCAAGTGCAAGTGGGAGATTGACAGGGTTAGGGGTATGCCCTAGGGGCAATTAGGTAATTTGTTACATATATCTAACTCGTTGACCAATCTTGTTAACAATAAAGGTGTTTCTTTCTATTATATACTTGATATAATGTGGTCATATTAATTAGTTAATTTAATTAAAATTATATTTAATAGAAAATCCATAAATAGTATATTCTGTGTGATAGTAGTTACAAAGTGTTGAAACCGTGAGTAATTTATCACGATAAAACAAATATACCATTTTAAATGTTCCTAGTCAAGATGCATCGAGACTGGATATCGATGTATCCATTGACACTAGGGTATGTAACGCTCTCTAAATGTTGGGCAGTGTATTACTCATGATGGTTGGGGACACCAAAGGGTTTTGTACTGATAGTTATTGGATAACTATGGGATGACTAATTAGATAGTTTTCTGTTGGTTAATATAACTAAGGTCAAGCAGAGAATATCGATGTGACTAATTTACACAGTTCTCTCGACTTGAGAATACTGTTGATCTTCAATATGGAAGCTCCGCTTTGATTATAGTTAAATCGTGGCACGACGTCCATCGAATGACTATAGTTGGGTCAAGTGGAAGCATTGGAAATGAAACACTATTCAAAAGAGGATTCATCTCCTCAGTTATATGAGGTTAGTATCATGGTCAACTGAAGTCAACTCAAAGTTAAAGTCTCTAGCCAGAGCATTTCGGTTAATAATAATTGTTATTTTTGAACCAAGGACTTTGTGTTTGGACTATAAAGTTGAATATGGATGATATTGGAACTTTGACCATTACCAAATTCCATAAATCCAAAGTGATATAGTTTTGACAAAGAGAATTGGTGTAAATAATCGTTACTATTAGGTACCGCTTATTATAAGTAAAATTGGATTTTACCAAAAGATGTGTAAGCGATGAATTCAGCCAAAATGTCACAACACCTGTTAAGTGACGTGTGAACGTTAATATTTGAATTGTTCAATATTAATCGCTGACCGAATTTACACCTTTGAGTTGCACAACCGTAATGATGAATTCTCCGACAAATCACATGATTTAATTAATTTATAAAAAGTTGTAAATTAATTAGTGTTTGAGAAATATTAATTATTATTTATTTTATTTTATGTTTGGGAGTTATTTGTAATTACTTGAATGCATTTATAAAAGTTATATTTGCGCGCATTGATATATGATATCATTGTAATTAGATAAAATATAATTATATGCCTTAATTTATGGAATCTTATAACATTTGATGGATCGTAATTTTCAGCCATACCATGTAAAGAAATAGGAGTGAAAAGAGAAAGTTAACCAAGAGAATTAATTAGAGAAGTTTTAATTAAAAATGTGAAATGTTTCCTTCTTTCAAATAAAACTTATTCTCTAATTCATTCTGTACGTAGAATTGACTTTCTCATTTTTTATTCTTCTTTCTGTAACTTTTCTTGTTCTATCCTTCTTCTCTAATGGCTGAAAATACGAGATCTTCCATGGCTTCAATTATTCCCAAAATCAAATACAAATAAAATCAATTATGAAAAGTGGTTTATTCCTCTTGATCCTTGCAACATCTGGAGGCTGATTTCTGAATCTAGAAGATTTGATTCACCGTTCAAGATACGATTCATTGGGTACATCTAGAGGAAAAATTCAATGTTTCAAAGTGTACTTCAAGACTTTGGAATTAAGGTATGATGTTTTTTATTCTGATAATTTTGATATAATGTTTTAATGAATAAAATTGAATATCTTAATTTATATGTGTATAATATTGTCTCATTTGATTTGAAAATGGTTTATGTATTTCCAATTGTTTATTATATGAATTCATTGGTTTTTTATTTAGACAAATCAGAACTGAAACTTGTATATGACTGGACAATATTTTAATTTTAGATCTATGTTTAAACATTCAAATCGAAACGTAATTCTTTTGATTTGAATGTTTATATGTTCTTATTGTTTGCATTTTTACTGTAATAGAAACTTACATATGATTAAATGATGTTTTGATAATAGATTGATTACAATTAGTTTCTAAAATCGTTACTCTATTTGACATCACAATTATCCTTCTTTAACTAATCAAAGGATTTTAACATATTGCTTAGTTCAGTATGTATCACCTTTTGTTTTATAATTATTTATTCTTCTAGGTTGAATCTCCTTAGATTTGACCGTTTATTTGTTCTTTTTATCTACATCTGCATCTTATTGTAATTGAAATCCACACATGATTAAAGGATGTTTGGGTAATAAATTGATTACAATAAATTTATAAATTGGTTACCCTATTTGACATGACTAATATCTTTCTTGAAGTTTAAAGGGTTGTTATTATATTGCTCACTTTAGTGTGTTTCACTTTTATTTTAAAAAATATATTTATTTAGATAGGTTGAATCTCCTTAGATTTGAAAGTTTATTTGTTCTTATAATCTACATTTTATTATAATTAAAACCCACACATGATTAAAGGATGTTTAAATAATAAATTGACTACAATAAACCTATAAATTTGTTATCCTATTTTACATGACTAATACTTTTTAAGTATTGAAAGGATTGTCCATATATTACTTAGTTTAGTGTGTTTCACTTTTGTTTAAAAGGAAAAAAACCATTTTTCATATAAGTTGAATCTCTTGATTTAATTGTATATGTATATATATATTGTTAACCGATTTAAGTTTACATAAGTTCATAAATACATCAGAAAATTTAAATGTATTAAGATTTATTTTGAATTAATTTAGAAGTTTTGGGTTAATCTTTATATGCAAATAATTACATCTATATGTATAATTACATATAAAAATTTATATTTATATTTCGAATTGCATAAGTTAAATGCTTTATTTATATTAAACAATTTTAAATGAGGCAGTATTATATACATATAATTATTATTGGCTATTCCTATTCTTATGTCATAGTGGTTCATTGATTGCTAATTGAATGCTAGTTTATCAAAAAGGGAAGATGAATCGATCATCTTTATCGCCTTTTATTTCTTTCCCTTTTATCCCTTATGTAATTGCCTTTAAACTTATTATTATTTATTCTATACATCATGATATCAATTGATCATACTTGTCTTATGTTTAACTGTTCTGTCATATAATTAAGGAATGGATATATTTGATATATTCAAACCTTATTTTTATATCCCATTCTTGATTGTTTTATAATCAAATTAATCAAACAAAACACGGTATTAAAAAATATTGATTTTATTTAAAAGAAAATGTAGATAAGATCTAAATGCATTCAGACTTCATAGGCCCGTTAATGATTCAAAATGGTAAATTTTTTGCAATCCACCCATTTCTTCCGCTACGGGCTGGCCTATTTCCAACACCTACTATCCCAGGAAAGCCATCGAAGGTTAGGCACTCGCTGATTTTAACGCAGAATGCACATTACCAACCAAGCCCCAAGTAGAGGAAAAATTAAGCACCCCAAAATTCTAGCACTTGTTCGTAGATGGAGCATCAAATGAACAAGGAGCGGGAATTAGGTACATGTTGATCACGCCAAACAGATAAAAGCTATACGGGGCAGTATAGCTCGGTTTAAGTGCAGCCAACAATGTAGCGGAATATGAAGCTCTCATAACAAGCCTGTGAATGGCTAGGTAATAAAGGTAACACATATCAAAGTTCATAGTCATTCCCAATTAATTATCAATCAAGTGCAAGGTAATTACCAAACAAAGGAACCCACCTTAGCTAAATTTGTAAGGTTGTCTAAGAAATTGCTAGAATTACCTGAGTAAGCCAAAATAGAACAAATCCCTCATGAAAATAACTAATCCATTAACTCTTTAACAAAACTGACTAATATCAAAATCGACCATGAAATAAAAGTAGTGCCAATCGGGTATTAAGCAAAGCCAAGCATAACTGAGTCAAATCAAATCCTAGTTCTAACTCGAGTTCAACGGGTCGGAATTTTGGATGCATAGAATCAGGGGATAGCGAAAAATCAAGAGCAGCCTACTGAGGGATCCTCGCTTCAATAAGCTGAAAAGGACAACTAGATGACTTTAATCAAATAATACATCTTGAGTGGGATCCTACCCCCTATAGGAATGAAGCCTGAAAAATAAGATACCAAGCCTCATACTACTCCTTTGATGGCACATTGTACAAGAGAGGATATTCTACTCCTTATCTTAGGTGCATTTCCAAGGAAGAGGGAATACGGGTCATGAGGGAAATGCATGAAGGACAATGCAGCGATCACTTTAGGGAAACAAATTGGCAAAGAAAGTGCCAAGACACGGATACTACTGGCCCGCCGCGCTTCAAGACGCCAAGGAATTTGTGAAGAGATGTGACAGGTATCAGCGATTCGCTAGCATCCCCAGACTGCCATCCTATGAACTTATCCCATTAGCAAGCCCATGGCTGTTTGATATATGAGGAATAGATCGGATATAACCACTTCCAATGTCGAAGGGTGGAGCCAGATATGCTATAGTGGCCATAGATTACTTTACTAAATGGGTGGAGACGGAACCTCTAGCAATAATTACTGCAAAAAAGATAGTCACATTTGTGGTAAGAAATTTAATCACTAGATACATGATACCCTACAAGATTATTTCTGACAATGATATTCAGTTTGAAAGCAAGGAGTTCACGGAATACTCTGCAAGAAGAATAGCATAATTAAGAGTTTCTCCTCAGTCACTCACCCACAAGCAAATAGACAGGTTGAGGCTGCAAACAAGACCATTAAGAAATTACTCAAGAAAAAGCTACAGAAAGCTAAAGGAAAATGGGCAGAAGAATTATCTTTATATTATGCGCCTATCAAACATCGACCAGATCTCTTACAGGTCATACTACCTTCTCATTAACCTATGGGTATGAGGCCATGCTACTTGTTGAAGTAGGAATCCCCTCGCATAGAAGGATATCATATGCTATGGAAAAGAATAAAAAGATGCAAGAGGCATCCTTGGACCTCCTCCAGGAAAGAAGGGATAAGGCACCTATAGTGGAAGCCACATATCGACAAAGAATGGCAAAGAGCTATAATTCAAGACTCAAAGAACGGAACTTTTGCAAAGGGTTTTGGTAATGTGGTGAGTGATGGCTAACATAAGGAATTCAGTGGATGAAGCACTATGACCAAACTGGGAAGGCCCGTTGGTTATAGTAGGAGTATTGGCTAACGGGGCATACCGTTTATCCCGACCTAATGGCAACCTGGTCCCAAGGACATGGAATTCAGAGCATCTCAGGCCTTACATTGTGTAACTTTACTTACGTGATGTACACTCTAGCATTGTAAAAAAATGAATGTAGGGACATTATATGCCCCGAACTAGTATAAAAATCCTTGTATTGCTCCTAATAAAGTCAAATGCACCTTCATAGTTCACCGCCAGTGGTCACTGACCTAGCAAAACTCTACGGCAATCTCAACATTGAGAAAGGTGATACTGACCCCACACATTTGAACTTGCATCAATGCAAGTCCGGCTTCTCAGCCAAAATATTTCGCTTGACAGGATGACAAATTTCCCTATCCTAGTATGAATTTTTCTATGATTAGTAATCATAAAGACTAGTTGTAGGGATATTAGACTGCCTGAACCAGTATAAAAAACACTTATGTTAGTTAATTCGACATACTGGACGTACAGATATTAGACTGCCTGAATCAGTACAAAAATTCATGCACTAGTCATTGTAGGCTGTATCATGACCTGACTTCTCAATCGAATATTACTCCCGCAATGGGAATGACCGTGCCCAGAGCATGATGATCCACTCTTCCTAGCCCATCACCATTGTTACAAAGGTATGATTTCACCTAAGAACAATAACGACAATCTCTTTAATGAGAATAGTGACATTGGAGAAGAGCTTGGCTCAACATACGTATGACATTTCGCCCCAGAATAAGGGGTAGGTTGTACCAAGCTCACAGCCAAGGTCATTTCGCCTCCAGAACGGGTGTAGGTCCACAACTGATGTTTCGCCGTAGAACAGGGGTATGCCACAATTTGGCCATGCATATAGCCATAGACGTTTTGCCCCCAGAATAAGGGGTAGACCAAATCTGACATTTCGCCATAGAATAGGGTTAGGTCACAATTTCGACCATGCATATGCTTAAGGATGTTTCGCCCCCAAAATAGGGGGAAGGTCAAAACTGACGTTTCGCCCCAGTACCGGGGTAGGTCATAATTTCGGTCATGCATATGGCCAAGGACGTTTCGCCCCCAGATTAGGGGGCAGGTCAAAACTGATGTTCCACTCCAGAACATGAGCAGGTCAAGCATTCAGCCTGATTTATGGTTAAGGATGCTTCGCTCCCACAAATGGGATATGACATAGCAGGTCGAAGCACACAAAGCCATAGTTCCAAAGAAGGAAAGTTATAGGGTGGATCGGGTGCTCATAATGACAAGTCCACTATGACCTACATTCGCGGCAGACTTGGGTAGCAAGTGTTACACCCGTTCTTATCACAAGCCACGATAGGGAGATGCAAATAATACTAAAAGCCAAATCAAGCTATTACCATGACAACAAGGCTAGGACAGATTTGAGAGCACATCAGACTTGAGACTTACAAATGGGAAAATACCACATATATTCAGAAAATAGAGCAGAGCGTTGAGACTGTCTTCCAAAGCAGAAGCCAAGACTGGAGTACAAAATCAAGGAACATGTCAGCACAAGCATATACCAAGGGCAACTTAAACAGCACCACATAGAGGCGAAAGCATTCCACTAGAGCCGAAACAACAAATGTAATGTTCTCCCTTACCCAATCTCCTGATAGCAACAGTCAAGGAAATAGCCCAAATAATAGGTAAGTCACAAATTTGACCCACCAACTTTCCGAACAGAATGGGAAGGGCTACTCCATTCCGACCTGACGTGGTGACAAACCAGGCAAAGAAAGCAATAACACCAGTAGAACAATATGGTCTAAACATAAGACATTATTCACATCCACTTCTCTTCATAAATCTCATCTCGTAGCCACATATAACATCCACATAGACATCAAACGATGCCACGTTAAAAGCCTGCGAACGAGGCCAATTCAAATTTGAGTATTCCCGCCTCAATTTAAACTTCCCTCCAAAAAAAAGTCAGCAATCCTGTCACATTAAATAGGTAGTATAGATAAGCTACACATGGTGGAATCCAAGGGTTGAGGTACAGTGATTAGAAAGGAATTCTAGCGATCCGAGTACACCTTACCACTATAAATAGGAAAAGCACTATAGAGGAAAGGGACCTCTCCTGACATCATTGACTTTTTTATTAAACTTTTAAGGTTCTTTTGTACTGGCGGCCATGAAATTTTGTACCAAATCAGTATCAAAAGAGGAAAAGAAAACTTTCCACACAGATGTAGTATTACTTAAAATCCAAACCATGTAATCTGGTGTCCTTTTTCTGCTTACATTATTTACCTTATTAAGCATAGTACAATGTTCATTTTTAGCCATATTCGAATGATCTATTGGCTAAGGTCTGACACTTTAATAAACAGTTAAAGTGTATCTACAGGATTGTGTAAGCATTCGGCAGCATGAGCCCCACTTAATGAAGAAATTAGGATCATTTAATTTTGTTAATTCCAAATTAACTAAGTAATAAATATGCAAACTACTTAGCATAGGTTCGAGGAGTTGAAGGATGAAAAATTCCCTCAATAATAACCTTTAGGCTTATCTCATCCTTTCTGTCCAGTCCAATAGCCAGGTAGGGTAGAGTACTTGATTACCCAAACCTAACCTTAGATACTACTTTTCTAGACACTATATTAAATGGGTAGGCTTTAATAAGTTAGCCCTTATATTGCAAATTTAGACCACATGGCTATTGGACTCTTATACCATTATTGGAACTGGGCTGGCATGCTGCGGTTTAAATGGGTGAATTTAAAAAAATCCAAATTTAGATCTTATTAGGCATATGAAATCTAAATTGATTTAGATCCAATCTAAATAATTTTAAATAAAATCTTTATTTAATTTAATTAATTTATATATAAGGTTTGATTTTGTATATATATGTAATATATAAAATATATATGTATGTATGTATGTATGTATCAATACACACATACGTGTAAGTGTACGTGCAATATATAAATATTTACATGGTTTAATGTTGTTGGGATTTACACCGCAACAGACACATTAGTAAAGATATGCACATTGTTGTCCAAAATAATTTTAAATTATAAGTATATATATAATATTAAAATTTGAATATATATAGAATAAAATAAGTTAATTTGAATAAGTCAATAATTTTGAAGTTCAAAATTCATTATCAAAATATCTAATTTGTTTAATTACTAAAATAGTTGGAAAACAAATCTGGATCTATAGATTTAAATTGAAAATATATATCTATTATATATATAGTTAAATAAAAATATCATAAATATAAAGAACTAAGTTATTTTATTAAGTCAATAATTTTGAAGTTCAAAATTCAATTTCAAAATATCTAATTTATTTAATTAGAAAAATAGTTTAAAAACTGTTAACGCTAAAAAGCGAACGCTAACACCCGGTGTGTGTAATAGAATCGTGAAAGCACCACCCGTGTGACGGGAACAGAATTTAAGTAGTAAACTGGCAGAAAAGCAGTAAAAGACAGAAATTTATAGTGGTTCGGCTTGAGATTAAGCCTACGTCCACTTTGAATCTCTTTATTACTGAATTCGATTACAAATTGATACAAATCTCTTATCAAAACAGTACAACTTGATCAAAAGAAACAATCTTGACTACTAGCTCAATCTTCGTCGATGAAATTCGATGAATCCATGTTGGATGTAAGGAATTATCTCTTGAAGATTGTTGTAGCATCTTGAATGTTTGAGGATCTTTGATTGCTGGATGAATGGAGACTTCGACGGAGTAACGGCGCTTGAAGAAATGATTTGCCCAAAGTCCTTTTCATGTTGGAAGTGGTGGCCTATTTATAAGAGCTGATTTCTAAGCAGGAAATTCGCCTAAGTCTTAGGTCGCGTACGACCTTAGTTAAGTCGTAGGTCGCGAGCGACTTAAGCTAGGTCGCAGTCTCCTTGCGGCTTAAGAGGTTAGCTGGTGAAGCAGTACTTGGCTTTATTTGATCAAGTGGTAGGTCGCAGGCGAGTTAAGGAATAGCTGTGGGAGTTCTAGGTCGTTGAAGCCTTAGCTCGTTGGCCTTTTAGATCGTAGGTCCCTTAGGTCGCAAACTTTCCTGTAGTTAGGTCGCAAACCTTTCCTGTAGTTAGGTCGCGAAGCTTTCTTAAGTCCTTAGGTCGCAAACTTCTCCAAGTCCTTAGGTCGCAAACCTTTCCGTTCTTAGGTCGCGAAGCTTTCTGCTGTTAGGTCGCAAGCCTTCCTGTTCTTAGGTCGCAAACCTTTCCTGTAGTTAGGTCGCAAACTTTTCCTGTAGTTAGGTCGCGAAGCTTTCTTAGGTCCTTAGGTCGCAAACTTCTCCCAAGTCCTTAGGTCGCAAACCTTTCCGTTCTTAGGTCGCGAAGCACTCTGCTGTTAGGTCGCAAGCCTTTCTGTTCTTAGGTCGCAAGCCCCTCTTAAGTCCTTAGGTCGCAAACTTCTCCCAAGTCCTTAGGTCGCAAACCTTTCCGTTCTTAGGTCGCGAAGCTCTCTGCTGTTAGGTCGCAAGCCTTCCTGTTTTAGGTCGCAAGCCCCTCTTAGGTCGCTAAGTTCTAGGTCGCTGAGATAATGGAATTAACATTTGCCCCTCGAGGCATATGACTATGCCATAGGTCGTATGCTTCGACTCAACCCTGCTAAGTCGCGAACGACCTAGAACTTGCATGCCTGTTCGCCTCCCATTCTCAGTTTCATATAAATTGGTTAGGTCACACCTTCTTCCTCACCTTACTGTTCTGAGCCTCCATCGCCATTAACGATTTTCCGAGCTTCCAAAGACAAATTCGACTCATTCAATTGACGATTCTTTCTCTCCAGTCATAATCCGTAAGTGGATCGACCTTTATTCGTCCATAGTCACTGCTTTGATCACGAATCGTTGTTACTTGTCCTAAGCCTAATTTCATGCATCATGCTTTCTGTACGGTAGTCTCAATTGACTTTCGCTTGTCATTTGACGTGTCGGGGTGATTTGCGATCATACGAAAGCTTTTACTACGGATCTATAGGGTTCACCATTGATTTGCTAGTTAATCGGTGGTACGTTGAGGTAGGATGGAGGGGAAGATGAACTCTTTTTGAACTGGCGGTATTGGGTTATTGGACCCAATATGATGTTGCTTGGAGAGGAAGTCAACAACCTATCAGATTTGAATGACCTAAGAGTTAGGTCGCGTGGGAACGCTCAGCGACTTAAGCCTTTGCGATCTGACAACATTTGCGACCTAGAGAATCTCCAACTTAAAAACAATTGTGCACGACCTAGGACTTAAAGAAAATTGCCTCATCTTAATCCATTCAACTGCAACGTGCGACTTACAGAAATATTGACCCATGATAGGTCGCTAAACGACCTAATACTTAGAAAATTTTTCACAGCCCTGAACTTTTAACCTGAACAACTCGGCATAAGAACGCTGCAACCTGTGTTAGGTTGTAAGCGACCTAACACTTAGAATTTTTGAGCAGAATTTGACTGATTTTCTGAATTTGAATTGCTTTGGACTTTGTACTTCTTTTCAGATTGCCTCAACTTTAATGCTGATAACCTGTTTAGAAGCAACATTCACAGAAAAATGGGACGAATATACTGCCATTGATTGCCCACATCAAACGACAGATTAGTTGACAAAGAATATCAAGCTTAAATGAACTTCGTGAATGAAATGCTGTGAACTAACAAATCTAAGTGAAGTATTAAAGCAAAATTGAAATGATCAACTAAAGCTGATTTATTTGCATCAACACTACACTTTTTTTGGACTTAAGATATCAAGCCCTGAAACTTTATAACTGACAAGTATCAATTAGTTTAGTTTCATTTACATTTGCTTGTTATTGCATTAGTTTTGCACAACACTTCACTCTTTTTTAGGAAACGTGCACCTTAATATTTGATCGTCCAGTTCCTTGTGTAGAATGGCATCTCAACAAGAAGACTTGGAAATAGCCGGAGAAGCTTTTCCAATTGCTACTCCACTAAACGACCCTCCGGAAAGGACTCCTACCACTCTGAGTCATAAAGTCTTCCGACAATTGTGCATCCAATTTGGCATTGCCGAAGCAGATGCTTTACTTCTTGGGTCAAGCGACACTGCTGACAGGCTGCCTCTTGGTTTTGTTGCTGTGAACCGTCAGATGTGTTCGAGTGGAGCCATTCCCCCATTTAACGACCGTCTTCGAGAACTTCTCCTTCGGCTATCTATTTCTCCCTTTCAACTACACCCTAATGGATACTCCATCCTGCTGGGATTGTGTGTGCTTTTCAGGAGAACGTTGGACCGTTTTCCCACTTTTGCCAAAATTCGCTTCTTGTGTACATTTGCAAAGAACAAAGACCATCCCTCTATCATACTTGTGAGGAGTGCCAGGAACCGTAGACTAATTCTGGACTTGCCCGAAAGTGCCCATGGATTCTTGACTCAATTCTTTTACGTTCGCTGTCCCCCAGGATTTTATGCCATCTGGAGAGTCGGAAGTAAGATTGCCCTTTACCGATTCGTTTTCTAGATTTTCCAGAATTCGAACCGTCAAATGCTTAATTCCATTCTTTCTTTTTGCAGCACTTCCTTCTCTTCTTCGAGATACCAGTCACAAGTCGATTTTAGATACTTTGAGTGCCGTTGATGCTGAAGAGAGGAGTGCCAAATTCTTGCTGAAAGATGAATTTCTGCACCAGTTCGGCCTTTTACATCCTTCTAGATCGACTCAGATTCATGAAATTTCTAGTTCTGATGCGGAAACGTTAGTTGCTTCGGGCTCTCAAGCAGAGGCCTCGAATGCCTCAACTTCTGTAGAAGAAATCGCATCAAAAGCACCTGTCATAGAGGCTGCTTTGATAAAATGTTCCACATCCATCGATGTTGTAGGGTCAGTCAGCAAGTCGGCACTTGCCCCAATTATTGAGGAGGAAGAGAATCCTCAAGTTTCTGAGAAATCAATTGATATGGAAGTTGAAAAGGAGAAGTCTGCTGAGCTCCAGGGTGATGACACTTTTGATGGTTTGAGCGATATCATGATAACTTCTCAAGAGCTTTTCGGGGATAATAATCCAAAAGTGACTTCTCCCGTTGTTGAAGCGACTTCCACCCTAAAACAAACCCTGACGCCTACTACGCCAGTCGTCTCTGTTTCCACACTAAAGCGTGGTCTGTAGTTTGACGCATGTAGCTTGCACGCCGCACACACTTAGGATTTTTCAGCACTTATAGACATTTACCCTCTTTTTCTGGAAATTTCTAAACTTTACTTCTTTTCCGTTTTTCAGATTCTCCGATGGGACGTTCCGGCTCATACTACGACAACTTTCGGCGCTACGGAGGGCGTGATTCTTACGATTATGGACGTTATCTTCCCTCCCGCAAAGAATCTGACGAAGAGCGTGCAGCTAGAAAAGCTCAAGAAAGGCGTGCTTACGAAGAGCAGCAAAGAAGGAGAGACGATGACTCTCATAAAAGAAAATATCATGATGACAAAGGGAAGAAGCATGCTACCGATGACCCAAGTAAACAGGTTAAACTTGATGAGAAGGACGCGTCTGAAATTTCTGAGAAATCTGACGCTCCTATCCCTTCTGATACTCCGGCCGGCTCTCCTCCTCTAAAGAAGTCTGATATTCAAACAATCATTAACAGGCCACAATATCAAGTTAAAGACGGCCCTCCAACGCTATAGAGCCGATTTCCAAATTGGTGCCTAAAAGGAGTGCGCTTTGATTTGGATTTGGTTCCGATTGATAAGCAAGACATGCTTAAAAGTCTTGACGCGGTCAGACTTAATATCGAGAGGATGTCGCAATGGCAGAAACTTGTCGACGAACTCCAAAGGGTTAACCACATAAATCTTGAGGCGATGATGACCATGGAGAATGATAAATCAGAATGGGATAAATGGTGTAAGCAACATGATGCAGAGATGACAAGCATTGCAGACGACAATGCAAAGCTTGCATCTGAAGTTAAGCGACTAAAGGAAGATCTGGCCTCATCTTCTGCATCGCACACTCAAAAGGAAGAAGTCTTTCAAAAGCAAGTGCGGGATGCACATGCTGTGCAAAGGGACGCCGAAATGAAGCTTGCAGCTGAGCAGCACATTACTGAGAAATATCGCACAGAAAATACTGAGCTGCGGGGAACGATTGCGTCCCAAAATGCAGAGATTGAGATGCTGAAAGCTAAGCTTCTTAAAGTTGAGAAGGAGCGTGATGACGCGGTCGCTGGACAAGTTGCGGCCGAAGAGTCCCATGACGCCACTAAAGCTAGCATCGATTCTACTCTATTTGACTTCTACATGCACATCGTTTTGGGCCGCGGCAGCCTTTCATTTTTGGGTCCCAAATATGTGATTACACTTGCTGAAGTTTGGGAGACCATACTTGATACATTTGCCGGTTATGCGGAAGCAGACCTTGTAGCGCTTTATCTAGATGATGAAGCACGTGATGCGCTTATTAGAGGCAAAGAGCAACTTGCCGAAGCTAGAGCCGGGACAGTGGTAGAGGAACATCCAGAAAAGACAACATCACTACCTGCCCCTGTCCATACTTCAACTTCGACTGATGTTGATATCATCGGTTCTAGCTCTCAATCTCCACTTGCTGCAAAAGATGCTGAAGCTAAACTCGATACTTCCGAGACTCCTCTTTCCCAAATTGAAGAGAAGAGCCAGGAAGAAACTGAGGCTGATAAATATGAAATTGAACTTGCGAAGCCAACTCCTCCAGGTAACTTTGGTGAAGTTCCGGGTCTAATGAACCAGTTATTTGATGTAACCGAGTTTGATGACCTTCTTACTTGTTACTTGAACTTTGGTGAACCGATACCTTCTCTATTTTCGGAAGATGTTGATTTTAACTTCTTTTCTTCTACAGCGGAGGCACCAAACACTGCACAAGTTTCCACTCCTTCAGTTGCCGTCCCTCCATCTTTACAGTTACTCCTCCTTCTGTTTCCCAGCCGGGATCACAGGCAGAGAAAATCGAAGCTCTTCAAGGCCTGGATGATCCGGCTGCTTCGCAGGAACAGAAGGCGGAGGACCTTGAAGATGTCGAGAAGACCCCGGAGCAGTCCCTTGATGATGACACGAAGTTTCAACACTGCTTGCCACTCCGGGGAGCGAATCTTCTTCAAAGAGGAAGGGGAAGCGCGACATAAGGAAGAAGAAGAGAAGTGCTTCAACTGGGGACGAAGCAGAAGTTGATCCAGCCGCGCCTTTTTCTCCTTCTGCCCCGACCCGTCCACAACGACTCCAAAAACTAATCATTAGGCCGGGGAAAGGCTCCAAAGGTGGCGAGAAGAAGGAATAACAAGCTAGATTTTCTACTCCTTACTTTTGCTTTTTGCATGTATCGACCGGGGATTGTGCGGGTACCGGTCCCTGCTTTTGCTTTTTTGAGATATCTGCACATGTAAAGAATTTTCATAGTACTAAATAAAACAATTATTTTACTTGTACGAACTCTTGTGTATGTGAGAACGCATCTGTTTCTCTTTTTTAGTGTAGGATAAACGATTCCTTTTACTTGTACAAACTTTTTGTCTGTGTTTGGGAATGCATTTATTCCACATCTATTTTTCATGATATTGCAACGAACTTGTGGCATGTTGCTTTTATTAATATAATTGAATTGTATAGTATTGCCCCCATGCCGTAAGTGCATTGCAATATTCCTAGCTTTTTCAAGACTAATACTCTTATTTCAGAGGATAATTATTCCGCTTTTAAGGGGAGAATTATTCTGCTTTTAATAGAGTATATCCAGTCTTTAGAAGAATTTTTATTTTCTCTTTCTGAAGAACGCTTCAACTTTCGGGGATAATCACTTTTATCTATTAAGAAGTGAATTTCCCTATGAAGTGAAATGAACTTTTCCGAAAGAATTTTTGTAGTATTTCAACTTTTTTAGGAGAAACTTTTCGAGATGAACAAGTTAATCATTCCTTTGAGAGTTGAACTGTGCTTCTGGAGAATACTTTTCGTTCGAGTATTTTATTTTGGGACATGCCTCCGGAGAGGGCTCCTCTTAAAGAGTTGTACCTCCGAAGAGGTCTTGTGCCTCCGAAAAGGGCTTGTGCCTCCGAAGAGGGCTTGTGCCTCCAAAGAGGGCTTGCGGTGCCTTGGGAAAGGGCTTTTGCCTCCGAAGAGGTCATGTGCCTCCGAAGAGGGCTTGTGGTGCCTTGGGAAAGGGCTTTTGCCTCCGAAGAGGTCATGTGCCTCCGAAGAGGGCTTGTGCCTCCGAAAAGGGCTTTTTGATTGCCTGGAAGTTACTTTCTCATGGTTGAGTGGATCCACGGGGCGGACGCAAGTTGCTTGATTGGATGCTTGTTTGCACAAACGATCGCAATTAAGTAACAAGGGCCCTGTTCCTTCAGCTTGGGAAGGTGCCCCTCCGATGGTTCCACCAATCTTTTTTTTTGATTGAGAGAAGTACTTTTATTTTTTTCTTTTGGCGTGTCTCGTCAGAGGGCTTTGTTGAACTTTGAGAAGGAGCGTTGGTGTGCCAGGAAGGTTGCGTCTCAGGGGCAAGTAGATCCACGGGACGGACGCAAGCTGCCTGATCGGATGCATCACGATCCGTCAGCAAGGGCCCTGTTCCTTCTGCTTGGGAAGGTGTCCCTTCGGTGGTTCTTACTGGCCCTTTTATTGAGAAGCATATCTCCTTTTGGCTGCTCCTTTGTTTGCTTGGCAATGTTCTCTCATCATTTGCTCATTAGCGATCTTTTGTTATTGTTTCCAAGCGCATCTTCTTTCCTTACATTGCTATGTTCGAAGAAATGGACTTCACTGTTGAACGACTTCACGGGACAAACGCAAGTTATCTAGTTGGATGTTCGTTTATATCGACAATCTCAACCAATTAACAAAGGTTTGTCATAGTGGAGTCGCCAACTTTTTATGTGAAGTTCACTTTGTATAGGATTTGTATTTGGAATTTCTTGTCGCTTGGTATTTGCATAACAGGTGATTTATAGAGGTCGCTTGGTTTTGTGACGAGTAAGCATTGTTTTGATGTCCTGCAATTTTGAATCGACATTTTAGCAATACATTTAAAGTATTTATATATCGAAATAAAACAGGCATTATGAAATAGTAAAGAACACAAGATTTATAGTGGTTCGGCCAAGAATCGGGCCTACATCCACTTTATAGCTTTCATTCATTCACACTGATTTACAACATTTTACAATACAACTGATACATTCATCATTATTTCACAATTTTGAACAAAGCTTTTTCTTTCAAGTAAAATAAGGACGTAAGTGGTTGCTGTTCCAGGCTCTTGGAATTGGATCTCCTTCGACAGTTATGAGTTTGAAAGTGCCATCAAAAAGTTTACTGCCAATGGCATATGGTCCTTCCCAGTTTGGTCCAAACACACCAGTTGCCGTCATGATCCTTTTCAAAACTAAGTCCCCGACCTCAAAGTTGCGTTGGCGAACTTTAGAGTTGAAGTGCCTGGCTATCCTTTGCTGATAAGCTGAAACTCTGAGCCTAGCTTCTTCTCTTTTCTCATCAAGAAAATCAAGTGCTTCAAGTTGCAGCTTTTCATTTTCAGCTTCGTTGAAATGAACTCTTCTATGTGAAGGAACTTCTACTTCCACTGGAATCATTGCCTCCGATCCGTATGCCAGTGAAAATGGAGTGTGCCCAGTTGCAGTTTTGTGAGTAGTCCTGTATGCCCATAGTGCTAATGGAAGCTTATCAACCCAACCACCTTTTACTCTTTCGAGTTGCTTTTTGATGGTTGACTTGATGATTTTGTTCACCGCTTCCACTTGCCCGTTTGCCTGCGGATGAGCCACTGCTGAGAAGCTTTTCCGAATTCTGAATCGTTTGCAGAAATCCTGGAACTCTTCACTTTCAAACTGAGTACCGTTGTCTGTGATTATTTTCTGTGGCACACCATATCTGCAAATGATATTTTTCGTTACAAAATTTATCATCTTTTTAGACGTAATGGTGGCCAAAGGTTCAGCCTCAGCCCACTTGGTGAAATAATCAACGGCTACGATAGCATATTTGATTCCTGATTTGGCAACTGGTAATGGTCCGATTAGATCTATACCCCAAATGGCAAATGGCCATGGGCTGACCATCTGTGAGAGTTCGGTGGAAGGTGCTCTTGGGATTTTTGCAAATCTCTGGCACTTGTCGCACTTTCTAGAGTAGATGGCAGCATCTCGGTTAATGTCAGGCCAGAAATACCCATATCGGAGAACTTTCTTGGCTAAAGTTTGACCAGCTGAATGATCTCCACATTCTCCTCCATGTACCTCGGCTAGAATTATCTTGGCTTCTTCCTTAGTTACACATCGGAGCAGAGGCATTGAAAATCACCGTCTGTATAATTGGCCATCTTGAAGTATATATCTTGACGCTTTTCTCAATAATTTTCGACGTTCCTTAGAACTTTCTGACAGGGAACCACTGAGTAAGTATTCTTTGATTGGAGTCATCCATGATTCATGCTCTTGAGACGTAACCATAATCCAATCAATATCCATTTCATCAATGCTTGGAGCTGTCAGAACTTCTACAGGAACTAATCCCAGTAATTGAGCTTCTCCGGAACTTGAGTACTTTGCTAAAGAATCTGCCTTCATATTTTCCTCTCGGGGTATGTGGCTTATTGAGTAGTGATCGAAATCATTGAGGAGTTCGGAGGTTTTTGTCAAATATGCAGGCAAATTTCCTCCTTTGGCTTGAAATTCTTTCTTCACCTGGCAAACAATAAGCTGAGAATCGCTGAAAATCCATAACACTTTGATGTTTAGTTCCTTGGCGATTTTTAGGCCGGCAATAAGTGCTTCATACTCTGCCTCATTGTTTGTTGAAGGAAATTATAGTCTCAATGCATAACACAATGATCGTCCTTCAGGGGTTTCGAGCACAACCCCTGCCCCAGAACAGTAATCATTTCTTGATCCGTCAACATACAACTTCCACTGGACTGGAATGTCGTCAGTTGTTTCATTCTCACTATCGCCTTTGTCAGTAGATTCTGCGATGAAATCTGCTAAAGCTTGTCCGTTGATTGCTCTTCGGGGGTGATAAGTGACGTCATACTGGCTAAGTTCAATGTTCCATTTCAAAAGACGACCCGAAGTTTCAGGACGATACAGGACTTGCTTTAGAGGTTGATCAGTAAGAACTTTGATAGGGTGAGCTTGAAAATATGGTCTCAATTTCCTGGAAGCAATTAGCAAACAGTAAGCGAGCTTTTCTATCTTCGAATAATTCATCTCTGCCCCAGTGAACCGTTTACTGATGTAATAGACTGGACGCTGTATTTTCATATCCTCCCGTACAAGTGCTGCGCTGAGGGCGTGAGATGAAATTGCTAAATAGATGAAAAAATCTTCACCGTCAGTAGGCTTGGAAAGAACCGGAGGTGTTTTTATGTGATGAATTAGTTCATCGAAAGCATTCTGGCATTCTGGAGTCCACTCAAAAGTTTTCTTTCCTTTCTTTAGAGCGTCAAAGAAGGGAATGCATTTGTCTGTGGCCTTGGAAATGAAGCGACTCAGAGCAGCGGCTTTTCCATTGAGACTTTGCATTTCTTTCTTTGTTTTAGGGGCTTTGACTTCCCTTAGAGCTGTGATTTGAGTAGGATTGGCTTCAATGCCCCTGGCGCTCACAATGAAACCCAAAAATTTCCCAGATTCTACTCCGAATGAACATTTCAATGGATTGAGCTTCATTCCGTACTTTCGAAGAATTGCGAACATTTCCTCCAAGTGTCCCATGTGATTTACAGCTTTCTTTGATTTTACCAACATATCGTCGACATAAACTTCCATGGTTCTACCAATCTGAGGCTTGAACATTGTATTGACGAGTCTTTGGTAGGTTGCCCCAGCATTTTTCAATCCGAACGGCATAACTTTGTAGCAGTAGAGACCCACATCTGTAATAAAGCTTGTGTCTTCCTGATCCGGCTCATGCATCATAATCTGATTGTATCCGGAGTAAGCATCCATAAACGATAATAACTCATGCCCAGCTGTTCCATCCACCAATTGATCAATTCTGGGCAGCGGGAAGCAATCTTTGGGGCATGCTTTGTTTAGATCTGAGAAATCTATGCATACTCTCCACTTTCCATTTGCCTTCTTGACCAATACTGGATTTGAAACCCAATTTGGATAAGTGGAGTTTCTGATAAAGCCGTTCTCCATAAGCCGATCGACTTCTTCCTTTAGTGCTGTCGATCTTTCTGGGCCTTGAGTTCTTCTCTTATGTTTCACTGGTGTGAATTTCGGATCTATGTTCAGAGTATGTACAGCAACTTCCGGGGAGATCCCACACATATCAGCGTGACACCAAGCGAACACATCTAGATTGGCTTTTAAGAATGATATCAGTGTGTTTTGAACTGTTACACTTAGCTGCGAACCCACATTGAGTACTTTGTTCGGGTCTTTCGAGTCTACAGATACTGGTACCGTCACCTCCACGGGTACCACTCTATTCTCCCCTATACTGGCTTTTCTGGGATCCATTTCTTTTCTTGCATTGCTGTGTTCGCCAGTACAGGGGCCGCTCCGTAGTTGCTACAGGGTTGGTTCCTTGATGCAGAGCGGAGCTGCCGCATCTTTCCCCATTTCTCTTTTCCTGGCCTCTCGGAGTTCTACAAGATAACATTCTCGTCCTGCGTTCTGATCTCCTTTAATAACAGCAATCCCATTATCAGTAGGAAATTTCATTGTTAAGCACCAAGGAGCGAGGACGGCCCTGAAAGCAGCAAGAGTAGGCCGACCCAAGAAAGCGTTATAGGCGGAGAATCCATCAACAATTACAAAAGTTTGCTTCCTAACCAACTTTTTCTGCCCTTCGCCTATTTCAACAAACAAATCCACCGTTCCAATTGGCTGTTTCAGCTCTTCTTTGAATCCGGCAATTTTGTGTGAAGAGGCTTGTACATCTGTCATCGGGATTTTCATTTGGTCGAATGTCCTTTTAAAGAGTATGTTGCACGAAGCTCCACTATCAACCAGAACTCTTCTGACAATAGCCGGCCCAATACCGACAGAAACAACTAAAGGGTCCTCAGTAGGAGCTTCCACATCAATAGAATCCCTGGTTCTGAACATAATATCATCGTGAAAAGTCTTCTGCTGCTTTAGAGGTGCAGCATCTTCCAAGATCAAGACACTTTCTTCAGTCGGAGCATACTTCAAAGCTCTAGCATACCTTTCCATTTCACCCCAACTCCTACCAGCTGGATGAGGTCCTCCTGTGATCACATTGATAACAGGTCTTTCTTTTTCAGTAGGCCTTTCTCCTGAACCAGATGAATGAGCTGGGGGTAGTTGCCCCGGGTTAGATGAAGACGGGTCTTTTCTATTCCTCTTGACATATTGCTGCAACTTATTCTCTCTTAATAATTCCTCAATCAGGCTTTTCAAATGGCGGCACTCATTGGTGTCATGCCCTGGTTGGTTGTGAAACTTGCAAAATCTTCCGCTTTGAACAGCATTCTTCCCAACTTTCACGGCCGGTGGTTTTGGAAATTCAACAGCATCCTTGGTGGCGATGAAAATATTTTCCGGGGTATCGGTCAGAGGAGTAAAGTCTGAAGGTTTAAGGAAACGGGGTTTTTTGATGTCTTTCTGCCTTTTCCCACCATTACTTTCCCTTTTCTGATCTGCAGGTTCTTTCTTGCTTTGAACGGTAGCATTATTTCCCACCACTGTTGTCACAACTTTAGCTGGTGCGGAAAGATTCTCTAGGCGTATAAATTCGTCAGCCTTTTTGTAGAATTTCTCGAGCGAATTTGGCTCCTTCATCTTCAGCCATTTTCCAAATTCGCTTGATTTGTCGATAGCACGCATCAAATAGGTCAAGATCATTCGTGGCTCTGCGTTATCGACCTCTGCCAGAGCTAAGTTGAAGCAGTTCAAGAATGACTTAATAGGTTCTCCCGGATTCTGTTCAAGACTGGACAATGACATTATGTCTTTTGCCTTTGAAGCGTATAGCCTGAATTGCTCTTTGAACTTTCGGGTCAGATCGGAAAACTGATCTACAGATCGGACAGGAAGCTTGGTAAACCAGAGAAGTGCCACTCCTTCTAAATAAACTGGAAAATACCGGCACTTTATTTCGTCAGTTGCTCTTGCGCCGGTCATGTGCCAGTCGTATTTATACAAGAACTGATTTGGATCACTTGTTCCCCGATAAGCAGGAATGGTGGGGGGAACAAATTTTCTAGGAAATTCAGCCTTTAGAATCTTCTCGGTAAATGGAGTTCTACTTGGTGCGAATCCCCATTCGCTCTCATCTTCATCTCTTTGCATGCTCTCTTTCATTATTTGCTTGATCATACCAGAAAGATATTCCTCATTGTTCAGAGATTTCGCAGAATAGACCTCGGCCATCTTTTCGGGGGTTTGTCCAGGTAAGTGCTCATGAAGAACTGGTGATGGCCTGGATCCTTCGGCCTGGAGGGGTGCCCCTTCGACAGCACCTGATCCTCCGTGAGGAATATTTCTTCCCTCGGAATTGGGAGCAGCATTAGCAAAGTTTCCCTCATTACTTACTGGTCTTTGATTCGTACCAAGTAGAGCATTCAGCTTTTCCATCATCAGATTATTTTGAGTTTCAATCTGCTGATACAGTCCAGATACGGCAGCATCTAACTCTTGTCGCGTCACACCGACGCTTGGAGCTGTCTGATTTGGAGAGAGAGAAGTGGCAGTATTATCACGGTCATCATCAGTTCTGACAGACTTTCGTTTCCTTCCAGGAGCCATTATGTCTGATAAACTTCTGGTTTTGTAGGAAATTCTTTCAGCAAACTTCTGTGAAGCAATGGTGAGTAGTAGCCTGAGTTGGGTTCTCAGTGAAAGCACCAAAATGTTAACGCTAAAAAGCGAACGCTAACACCCGGTGTGTGTAATAGAATCGTGAAAGCACTACCCGTGTGACGGGAACAGAATTTAAGCAGTAAACTGGCAGAAAAGCAGTAAAAGACAACAATTTATAGTGGTTCGGCTTGAGATTAAGCCTACGTCCACTTTGAATCACTTTATTACTGAATTCGATTACAAATTGATACAAATCTCTTATCAAAACAGTACAACTTGATCAAAAGAAATAATCTTGACTACTAGCTCAATCTTCGTCGATGAAATTCGATGAATCCATGTTGGATGTAAGGAATTATCTCTTGAAGATTGTTGTAGCGTCTTGAATGTTTGAGGATCTTTGATTGCTGGATGAATGGAGACTTCGACGGAGTAACGGCGCTTGAAGAAATGATTGGCCCAAAGTCCTTTTCATGTTGGAAGTGGTGGCCTATTTATAAGAGCTGATTTCTGAGCAGGAAAT
The DNA here is from genome assembly GCA_030737815.1 of Allium fistulosum. Lineage (NCBI taxonomy): Eukaryota > Viridiplantae > Streptophyta > Magnoliopsida > Asparagales > Amaryllidaceae > Allium > Allium fistulosum. The sequence continues at coordinate 1,280,211,570 of CM060903.1, read as the reverse complement.
TCGCCTAAGTCTTAGGTCGCGTACGACCTTAGTTAAGTCGTAGGTCGCGAGCGACCTAAGCTAGGTCGCAGTCTCCTTGCGGCTTAAGAGGTTAGCTGGTGAAGCAGTACTTGGCTTTATTTGATCAAGTGGTAGGTCGCAGGCGAGTTAAGGAATAGCTGTGGGAGTTCTAGGTCGTTGAAGCCTTAGCTCGTTGGCCTTTTAGATCGTAGGTCCCTTAGGTCGCAAACTTTCCTGTAGTTAGGTCGCAAACCTTTCCTGTAGTTAGGTCGCGAAGCTTTCTTAAGTCCTTAGGTCGCAAACTTCTCCAAGTCCTTAGGTCGCAAACCTTTCCGTTCTTAGGTCGCGAAGCTTTCTGCTGTTAGGTCGCAAGCCTTCCTGTTCTTAGGTCGCGAACCTTTCCTGTAGTTAGGTCGCAAACCTTTCCTATAGTTAGGTCGCGAAGCTTTCTTAGGTCCTTAGGTCGCAAACTTCTCCCAAGTCCTTAGGTCGCAAACCTTTCCGTTCTTAGGTCGCGAAGCACTCTACTGTTAGGTCGCAAGCCTTCCTGTTCTTAGGTCGCAAGCCCCTCTTAAGTACTTAGGTCGCAAACTTCTCCCAAGTCCTTAGGTCGCAAACCTTTCCGTTCTTAGGTCGCGAAGCTCTCTGCTGTTAGGTCGCAAGCCTTCCTGTTCTTAGGTCGCAAGCCCCTCTTAGGTCGCTAACCCCTTTTAGGTCGCTAAGTTCTAGGTCGCTGAGATAATGGAATTAACAAAAACAAATCTGGATTTATAGATTAAAATTAAAATTATATATATTATTCATAAAATTAAATAAAAGTATCATAAATATATTCATATCATATAATTTTCGAAATCAGTTTCATATATATGTGTGTGTGTATAATACATTAAAATAATTAATAAAATAATTATATATATATATTTAAATAAAATGCCTTATGGCTAAAAATAAAAATAAAATTATATATATATAATTTTGTAAAAAGTAAAGTGTAATTTTATAAAATAAAATATTTGCATACATGTAATACTAGTTAATGCATGTTACATTAAACAAAATAATATATATATTTAAAATAAAATAAAATAATATTTCAAATTTTTTCTTTAATATTACTTTATAATGCATAATAAAATAATTTTAAACACACAAACACATATATAGATTTGTTTATTTTTATTCGTGGTTAAGACTGTGTAAAAGTTTATTTAGAATAGTTTTTAATGTTTTAAAAACCATCAATATATATATATAATTTTGTTACTTTTAACTTTTATACAAAATAATTTTTTTATTCATTAAACCAAATAAAATTGATAGATAGTAGATTTATACTTATATTTACATATGTATAACAGTACAATTAAACTGGACAACGATTGTGTATATAAATTCTTTCAAATGTATATTAGTTAACTATATTAATATGATAACATATCAATCATAGATTATAGGATGTTATCTCAAAAATGTTTCCCTAGATTTGCGCCTTGATTATTAGACTTTCCTAGATTCGATCTTAATCCGAGCTCCTAGCTTTGCAACTGGTTGGAGAACCACTATTGATTTTTATTTGATGTTTGGATATGGTAAACGAGGGCTGGAAATGGAGGCTGTCTTAGAGGAGAAGGAGAGGAAAAAGTGTCACCTGAAAAATGAGGGTTAATGTGGCCTTTTATAGAGAGTAATTGAAGGAGATATTCTCTCCTTGGTTTACAATATCTCTTTTAACAATTTTAGATTGCTACATAAGAAAAGAGATTTTGTAGCATCCTAAAAACGCTAGTAGAGCCTGTAGTAGCATTTTAATAAATGTTGTTAGATGGTGTAACTAAAAGTCTGGAACTTTCTCTTGTGTTTTGGAAACACCTGAAAAATAAACATACACAGCGTTTTCCAATACGCAACAAAAAAAGGATTTCATAGCATCCTCAAGACACTATGAAAGACTACAGTACCATTTTGATAAATGTTACAGAAGATGTAACTAAAAACTTAGAATTACTGTTATGTTTCAGTAAAACCTAATAAAAATTAGTAATATTTAATTTAGCTTTCCTTTAATATTTTCTAAAGCGATTCTTAATTGCCATCGAATAATATTTTTATAGCATTTATGCTTTATTACCGTACAATTATTAGTATGCAACTAGAAATCACTCACATAATTATCATATTCAAACAATTGAAAAACACATTAATCCCATAATAAAAAATGATATCCATAACTATTTCGATACAATAGTTTTTATACAAAATTACCAAATTCGCACAAAATGCATAATCATTTATAGACAAGTTTATACAACTAGTGCTAACAAAATGTTATAAATTCATACAAAATCTGTAACCGTTATAAACGGGTTTACAGAACAAGTACTAACAAAATAATATAATATATATGACGATTAAAGCCAAGTTCAATTGCTTGATTACACTTAATTCTTTGCTGGAGCCGGTATTTTCTTCGAAAAACCATGATCACCCACAAGTGCATTATTCACTATTTTCCGAGCTTGTTGTAGCCATATGAAAGAGCTTAGCATTTGTTGTTACTGCTCAAAGTGCTGGAACCACCTGGAAATCATGATGATATTAAACTAAAAACAACACATAGAAATAAACTTTTGATAAAAAGTTCAAATAAGCATCTATAGTTAATATAACAAAGGAGAGGCTTACAAATTGCACTTCGGTGTCATTTAAAACTCCTACTCCAGCTGAAGCATTATATCCTCCTCTTGTAGGCAAGTTCTCTTATCAAGTGGACTCCACTTTAAGACCTATCATCAAGTTTTTGGCTGACAATGATGCACCTATTCTAGTGAACGTTTATCCTTATTTCCCATACATTAGTTATGAAATGAACATACCCTCAACATTTTCATTTAGCTGGTCATGGAATAACGTGGAAATATATAATATTTGGAAAGATGATTTTACAATAAGATCCCCATGTCATTTCAGTAACCGTACTGTTATCCCTCTTTTGGCAAGGCCGTGATATCATCAACTTGGTTAGAAATAGATAGTTACCAGCCCTAAGAATCAGTTGTATGTGATACTATGGACGATGGTCAAGTAGATCCGGACCAAGACCCAATAGATGTGCAATTAGTATGGAGTAACTGGCATAACCCAGTGAAACTATATTCCAAATTTTAAGTTGATCGGGTTCATACGCTCGAGTTACGGACAAAGCAAGGATTCATATGGATCGATTGGGAATGATCCATAAAATAGCTCGAATCAGCGAAGATCGACCGATATCTCAAAATCCATAAGGCCAATTCACTTGAACCTTTCAGAGCATCAGTATATTCAAGAGTGGAGCCCATAAAAATGATCGTAGGTCAAAACTTTTAGGTTCAAGGAATGCTGATCGTTTAATGTCGGTCCTTCATAACGATTGGTTTAGCTCAGTGAATGATCCAAATGCAACAAAGGTTGATCCATATCTCGCAATCTACAACTCATAATGACTTCTTATTTTAGGAGCAAGGCATAGAGGCATGTGGGACCCCCCATAAACAATCGCATAGCAATCAGAGACATAAATAACTATCGGTATAATTTATACCGATCATTCTAAAACAATAAACAATGTGCATCGATCGTTATGGTGGGCTCCTATTGTAACCAAGTGTTAGCTTTACTCTACTGTTGTACTCAGATTCACAAGAGAGTAATAAAGGATAATGTTCAAAGTGGACGTAGGCATATAACGCCGAACCACTATAAACCTTTGTACCTTTAATTATTGCTTACTCTTTATTGCTTACTTGTTCATTTACTCAGTTTAATTTTGCTTTTCTTCATTTACTTCTCTATAAAAACTATTCTTAGGTCTTTGTAACCATTTTTGGTGCAAACATTTTGGTGCTATCATTGAGAACCTTGATTTTTAGCTTATCAGGATCCCTTTGTTGCTACTAGATTGCATAAATCCCTCGAAGGAGGTCCATAGTTATCTTCAGGAAGTTTGCTCATTCTACTCAGTTTTGCAAAAATCTAAGCAAAGCAATCAATAATGGTGAGGAATAATAGATCTACTTCTCAGAACATGGAAGGAAACGAAAACGCTACTCTCCAACAATGAGGCCCGAGCAGTCAACCAATGGATGTGAATGCTGAACCAGTTGAATTCCAAAATCCAACTGATTCTATTACGAGAACAAAATTCCAAAATCTGATGAGAGAGCTAATGAATAGCCGTTGAGAGTTAAATCAGCAAATCTAGGTGAATATCAACCCAATGAACCAACTCACTCAGTAACAGCGAGGAAAGGCTAGGAGGGACCCTACCCTTACTTGGCATCGGAGAGTTCTAGTTCATCGGATGAGTATCATAGGCATAGGCATCGCAGAATAGACGAATATCATGCAGAAACTTTGGGGCATCAACAGGCAGACCATCGTGGTCTACTAGGATCGATCAGTGCTGATCCCTCCACCAGAGATAGGAACTTACCTATGCACGCTGGGATTCAAACTGGAGCTGTTGCAACTGATTTGGATGATGGAGTTCAGTTAAATGTTAACCAAATACATCCCTGGAATAATGTTGAAGTGAATTTACGAGATACACATCAAGAAGATGTTGAACCAAGAAGGCATGGAATGGCTTATAGACATCGACCAGGCCATTCACTTGGGGTGGAACATGACCACCATTTAGCACCAACTATCTAAACGTCGTGTAACGACCCGCTATTTTGGACCATTCGCATCCATTATAAATGTATAGGTAGACACTCATGCCGGAGTTGAATTGCTCAAAATACAGCGTTGTTAATTTAAATTTGGCAAAACTGAACATATACAGTAAATAAAATAATCACAGATCACAGACACAGAGTAATAAATGCAGCGGAAATAAAAGAGATAGTAGTTCATGAAGCTACTATATGAATATATAAGATACATCAGAGTTTACAACAGAAGAGTAATACAATACATCAGATACAAATCAGAATACATCACTGGAATCATCGAATATCTGAAAGCTGGATAGATAGCTGGATCTCCAAGTGAAGCTCCAACTCCAAAGGTGAGTCTCGAAAGCTGAACCACTCAGTCTGACCCGAGCGTAAAGAAAAATACAAAACACTCGAGTCAGGATTAACATTCTTATATTAATAAATCCAACTCAAGTGAAATAACAATTGAAATACAAGTAACTCAAAGGATGTTTGGAATAACCATCCTTTAAGGATCCGTTAAACTATCTACTAGGTAGTAATATATGCTAAGTAGATAATGTCTATCAGTAATAATAAGATATCAAAATAGCGTTAAGTCATGGCCAATTCCACCCTTAACACATTTTTATTCCCAAAAGCATATACAAGACCGTAGTTTCCCCAAAATCGGAAGTCACCAGAGGGCAATCCATATACTAAAGGTACAAATCAAAATCGTAGTTGTCGCGCATAAATGGAATACAAGTATGACAAGGCACATGAGGCAATACCCAAGGTAGTGATACTACCGTTCGCCTGATCCGGACTGGTGAGAACGCAACGCCGCAGCGCCCGCAACACCGTGAAACAACACTCCCAAAATCAAGGGTGCACCAATCGACAACAAGTAATAAGTAGTTCGAAGAAGTGTGTCCACTTGAGGTAGCTAATCCTCCATTGGCCCGGCACAGCTCCTGTTTTAGTCATTTCCAATTTGACACAAGTGTCAAGGCTATCCATCATCGTTCTCTTTCTTCAGTCAACACGTACATCATTCCAACCACTTCATTCTGGATCATCACTCCGCGTATAGTTATTAAAGTGGTTTTCGGTTTAGATAGAGAGTATATCCATAACCGAATTCCGGTCTCTTTAATAACTTCCGTAATTATTTCACCGATTGGTCGTTTATATATTTCAAAAACCAAATCAATTTCAATTTCAATTTCAATTCGTAAACCAACAATTCATTTGTCTTTCGAAATCAATTTCCAAAATTTTCGTTTCAAAACTTCCAATTTACCGTTTCCAAATCTTACAGTTCAATTTCAATCTTTATATTGAAAATGATTCAAATATTGATTCAAGTTCGTACAAAAGTTTCATTTCGAATCATTTATCAATTTAATTTTAACATTCAAATCAATTTACATTCATTTATCGATTTCACTCAATATCGTTAAATTACTTTATCATTCAAAACAATTTCTATTAAATTTCCAATTCATTAAATCAATTCTTAAGTTCAACTTTATTAAATCAAAACTTACAAAATTAAATTAAATTCATCAAATCAAATTCTTTACATTTCAAGTCTTACATTAATTCCAAAATATCACATTTTCATTTCTTGTTAAAGAAAATCCATTTCACTTATTTACTTTCTTAAATAAATTTCCAAAACTTACTTAATAAAGAAAACTCAATTTCAATTATTTACGAAGTAAAATTCACTTATTCAAAAGTTCAATTTTTCTTATTAAAGAATTTCAATTCAATTTAATCATTAAATAATTTAATCTTATTTAAGTATTAAATAATTCAAAACTTAATTATTAAATAATTTCAAGGTTTAATAATTTCAAACTTAATTATAATTTCAAACTTAATTATTAAATCATTTCAATGTTTAATAATTTCAAACTTAATTCAATAATTTCTCAAATTAAACAACATTCTTTCATCAATTACATTGTTAATATTTTGTTTCAGATTATTATATATTAACAATTTTCTTTTATTAAAAATCAAATTTCAACTTCATTTCAAAACCATATTATTTATTCAAATAAAATCTTCATTTTATTTTAAATCAAATTATTGACCAATCGGGTTTTATTTAATTTCCTATCCTAGGAGAAAGTTCAATTTGGGTATTTATCATTTCAACCCGATTCCAATTCAATTCCAAAATCAAAGCATAGTAAAGGGAACTTGCAGTGTGATAACAGGGATGGTGTCAAAGTAAATAAACAAGCAATAACAACAAACAATGACAATCCAAAAATCAATTCAAATAATCCCGAAATAACCGTATTAATTCGCATTGTTATTTGTACGAATTAACATAATTATTTCTAGAATCTACACTATCATTTCATGTAGATTAAAGATTATTACATTACGGTTTTCACTTGTCATCTATTACAATTTTAACACTACAACAATTAATCCAATATACGTTCAATGGTTCAAAGTGTAATTATCACTATTTTACATGTCAATTAATTTAACAAATAAAAGGGGTCATATTCAACTAATCAAATTCAACATATATGTCAATTCAAATTTTTAATTATCCTACGTCAAATTTACTTGCATAATATTTATCACTTTATACATTACAATTCTAACGTCCAATTGTAAACATCAAACAATCAGTCATTTAACAATCAAACTGGATTATCATTGCATATATAACAGATATTGGTGTCAGATGTCATAGGTGAACTGATACAGGTAATAACAGTGTAAATATCTAACAACAGCATATTTCAATTGTCGTTTCAATTGAAATCAAATTTAATAAATAAAAGAACGTTAATCGTGAGTGAGTGCTCACCTTTCGAGGTTAGAGAATTTGACGAAGAAGTGAGTTACAAATCCGAGTACGAATTCCAAATCAAAGCTAGATGGATACGGACTCGACGGACAAGCTGATAGATAGAAATTTACGAAATCGAATTAGAATTGGATTGTTGAAGATAAATGTATAAGCGAAGTTATATCTATATATATAACTATATATCTCTTTATATATATAAAAAAATGATATGTTAAATTCAACAGATACCAAATTAAATATATAAGTATTTCAAAATCATTGTTTACACAAAACTTTAAATATTAAATTCAAACATATATATATATATATATAATTTTTTTTTGAATCAACACGTTAAAATTTTAGAAGTTAAACATATACTATATAAACTGAGATAACAGTGATGAACAGTAAACTTATGCAAACAGGTGACAATATATATGTTGCTATTTAACCATCTTAAACAATATGTAACTTATTCTTACATTAAACAACCAACTTTTATAACTTGCAGATACCTACATGTATACACAAATCTTATAATTTTTTTTTAACAAATAAAAACAACATACATATACTGCTAACTCACCCAGTATAATATATAGATAAGTATGATACTTTAAAATATACAACTGTATATACTTCATTTGCTTTATGATATGCGTACAAGTCAACCGAATATATAAATATATATACCTTGTAAACTATATCTAACAACAGAAATCCTTGTAAACTCTTCATCATTCATTTTTATATAATTAAACATAACAATCACATTTCTTGATTCCTGTAGTTATGAAATAATGTACTTGTAAAATTTGACAAACGACAACTTCTATGGAACACGGTTTGAGTTCACTCTTCTTCTGTTACATATTTTCCATTACTTAATTTGCTTCTCAATGTAGTGAAACTTCGAATTCCATCTTATTGACGTGGTTTTCTAAAAAAAAAAATGCTCAAATCAAATGAATGCTTTGTCTCTTTGTTTCTTTTTTATTTTCACTACTTGCGTACCTTATTGTATCAAATATTATAACATAGGAAGCAAAACAACCCAAAATACTCAATGAACAACTAGTACAACTATACGTGCTGTAAACAACTTTTTTATTTTCACATATTATGAACTCTAAACTTATAACTTCATATTAACAAAACTTTGAAATACTAAAACTGCAAATAAATAAACTATGGAAAATATAACAATATCCATACATATAAATAAACTGACACTATATTAAATCTACAAATATGGTTACTATATTTTCTTGGTAAATCGGCCAACCATATTGGAATAGATTTTAAACAACAGATTTGTAAACATATATAACCTATCCTTATATAACTTCATACCAGTACCTTATCAAACAGCGGAGGGCTGCAAGCATGGGTAGCAAGGCACGACCGTTTCCGCGGCAAATAGGAGGTGGGAACAGCTGTGCTCGGGTGGTTAAGGGGAAGGGTCAGGCGAGGCTGATGTGGCTGTGGGACATGATGTGACTTCCGCTCTATAGAGTGGTGGCTAGGGGTGCTAGGCGGAGGGGAGGAAGGGAATAAGGTCGGGACGAGGCGCAGGCTACGAGTGCTGCAAGGGTGATGGGGCGGTGGCATTATGTGGTGGGTTCTTGGTTGATGGCGGAGGTAGTGGAGTCGCAGGCGATGGTGGGTAGACGGTCTGGGTTGGGTAGGATGCTCGCGGAGGGAAAGTGGGAACGTCGAAGTGAGTTTGGGAGGAGTTAGGTGATAGGGAAAAACAAAAGGCAGGGTAAATGTTTGCAAAGCAGAGGATAGGCTTTAGAGTTAAATTGAAAAACGTAAGTATGCAAAGGTCATTGAGAAATAAATGTTTTAGAGTTATACGAAGTAAAGTTGGATGGAAAAAGAAGTCAACTGGTCATGCGCGATTTCATGAAATTATCAAAGCAAGTGGCCGTTGGGATAATGGTATGACAAGCTAAGGGGCAGAGCAAATAAAATTTAAATACGGAACTGATAGCCGATCATTTCGCGGATTGCACCGCACACAGAACTTCGAAATTTACAATCGAATATATCGTAGAGATCAGCACGACAAGACGATCAAAATGGTATTCGGATATCAGTGGTATGATCGAATTATAAAAATTCGAATTTTTATACTAGCGGAAATGCAAGAAAACGCTGAAAAATAAGATCGACGGAGTCAAAGATGTCCGAATTTGGAAAAATGACAAACTGAAATCTTGCTCAGAAGATGGTTTAGAATTTTTCTATGTAAAAATATTTAGGTTTCGGAAACATTTTATTTTCATTTCTTTTTAACTGATTAAATTGAAGTGAATTTACGCGCGAAATAAATTTTCATATTTTCGGACGAAAATTTACCAGTTGCTATGTTAAACTAGACGCATTCCAAATATCAAATTTATATTTCAAAATTTTATCGTTTAAATTTTCACAACATTTCAACTAATTACGTTATTAAAACAGTTGAAATTTACGGGTCGTTACACTCTCCCCCACTCAAAACTTTTCGTCCCCGAAAAGGTACGAGGTAGGAGAATAGAAACAACCAGAAAGAAAAACAGATTTGAAATACAAAATAACAATTAATTTAAACCATATAAATTCAAATTTAAATTAATTGATATTCAATAATTGATTTAATCAATTTGATTTCACTAAGATTAATCTCAACTATTTCTAAATTCATTATCTTATTATCCATTTTCTTAAATTTACAATTTCTAAACCATAAATTTGAATAGTCTTTTATTATAATCATATTTTCTTCAACAATTTTAAATTCTTCTTAATTCCAAATTACTGTTAAATTTATTCTACTTAACATATCTTATCACATATGTTTAAACCATATAAATTAGTTTAAACCATAAAAGTTTCGATTTAAATAAATTTACATCTACTAATTGCTTTTAAATTCAAGGTATTTTCCTATATTGATCAAATTTCGATTTATTAATTCTTTCAAAACAAATTTATTTCATTATTAACTGAGTTTACTTATTATCCTATCTAACTCTATTAACATCTTTATAATCAAAATTTAGTGTATAACATTTATTATAAACACTCAAATTTTATTTATAAATTCAATTTATCTTATATATTATCCAATTACATATTCAACTTCTAAATGATTTAGGTAAGTTGTATTAGAATGCAGTTGAACAATATACAAATAAAATTTTCTCAATTCAATTATTCAAGTTTAAATATTTATTCCAAATTTTGGTTTTATTTATAATTAAAATCATCCTTTAACAACATTTAAGAATTAGATTTCCGACTAACTTTAAACCATTTAGAGATATATATAATATATTTATATCAAATCAAATTAAATTTTAAAATAAGATACCCATATATATATAAATCAAATTTTACTAAAGAAATTCAAATCAAAATATATTTTCAAAATAAAACCGTAGCAAAGCTACATAATAGTATCTCCACTTCGAAACTCGAAAATGAACGTCGATGATGCGGCCGCCATCACCGAAATTATTTTCCAGCGACAAAGAGAAGAGCACTGATTTCAACATTTTAAAATTCTTCGGAACGATTTCTATTCGAAAATACTTCCAATAATATATACTTTAAAATTATAAAATCAAAGTTCGAAATCATCGGAAACTAAATTCTCAAATTTCTGAATTAAATTCATTTCAAATTCCAAATCAAATTATAACTAAATTTATAAATTCATTTATTTATTATGCAATAGTCAATGGTTTACAAAACAATAAATGAAAATCAAATATTATTATTTTCAAACAACAAATTCATTAACAATTTAATTTCAGAAAACTTATATTTATTTATAATATAATCATTCAAAACTATTTTTTTTATCAAATTTGAAAACAACATTTTTAATATAAATTTAGAAATACATTTCTTTGCTCGACGATACAGGAATGGATTTTCAAAATAAGGATAGGGATTCAAGTTTGTTGACTCAAATCAAAGAGAATTTTGATTCGAAAATAAGTTTGAAACAGAAGATAAGATAATTCAATTATCACAATCGGGAGATGGATGAGTTTATTTAATTCACGGGCAACCTTAACTGGGTCGTCCGTAACTTCAAGAATAAGATCGATGCTGAATTCCGAGGTAAATCAACACTCGATTTCCAGAGATGGGATTCAGGTATAGCAGGGAATAGATAGCATCGTAAACCGAGGATACAGAAATCTCCGGTAAATCGATGCCTATTATAAAGGAGTTTTGCTTCGTTACGAATCATTCGAAGATTGGCGAGACCGCCGATCTATTATAGATATCATCCAAAAATGGAGTTATGAAGTGCTCCAGAATTGAAAGAAGACGAACATTGAAGGACACGAATGAATTTCGGAACCGAGGGGAACGTTCCAAAATTCAAAGGAATTGAGTCAAGGGAAGAGATTGAAACTCGAATGAGAGTGATTCTGTAAATTCATTTACCCTATATGTTAAGTTTTGCCTAGAGCTACCAAAGCTCTGATACCAACTGTAACGACCCAGAATTTTTGAACCATTCGCATCCATTATAAATGTATAGGTAGACACTCATGCCGGAGTTGAATTGCTCAAAATACCGCGTTGTTAATTTAAATTTGGCAAAACTGAACATATACAGTAAATAAAATAATCACAGATCACAGACACAGAGTAATAAATGCAGCGGAAATAAAAGAGATAGTAGTTCATGAAGCTACTATATGAATATATAAGATACATCAGAGTTTACAACAGAAGAGTAATACAATACATCAGATACAAATCAGAATACATCACTGGAATCATCGAATATCTGAAAGCTGGATAGATAGCTGGATCTCCAAGTGAAGCTCCAACTCCAAAGGTGAGTCTCAAAAGCTGAACCACTCAGTCTGACCCGAGCGTAAAGAAAAATACAAAACACTCGAGTCAGGATTAACATTCTTATATTAATAAATCCAACTCAAGTGAAATAACAATTGAAATACAAGTAACTCAAAGGATGTTTGGAATAACCATCCTTTAAGGATCCGTTAAACTATCTACTAGGTAGTAATATATGCTAAGTAGATAATGTCTATCAGTAATAATAAGATATCAAAATAGCGTTAAGTCATGGCCAATTCCACCCTTAACACATTTTTATTCCCAAAAGCATATACAAGACCGTAGTTTCCCCAAAATCGGAAGTCACCAGAGGGCAATCCATATACTAAAGGTACAAATCAAAATCGTAGTTGTCGCGCATAAATGGAATACAAGTATGACAAGGCACATGAGGCAATACCCAAGGTAGTGATACTACCGTTCGCCTGATCCGGACTGGTGAGAACGCAACGCCGCAGCGCCCGCAACACCGTGAAACAACACTCCCAAAATCAAGGGTGCACCAATCGACAACAAGTAATAAGTAGTTCGAAGAAGTGTGTCCACTTGAGGTAGCTAATCCTCCATTGGCCCGGCACAGCTCCTGTTTTAGTCATTTCCAATTTGACACAAGTGTCAAGGCTATCCATCATCGTTCTCTTTCTTCAGTCAACACGTACATCATTCCAACCACTTCATTCTGGATCATCACTCCGCGTATAGTTATTAAAGTGGTTTTCGGTTTAGATAGAGAGTATATCCATAACCGAATTCCGGTCTCTTTAATAACTTCCGTAATTATTTCACCGATTGGTCGTTTATATATTTCAAAAACCAAATCAATTTCAATTTCAATTTCAATTCGTAAACCAACAATTCATTTGTCTTTCGAAATCAATTTCCAAAATTTTCGTTTCAAAACTTCCAATTTACCGTTTCCAAATCTTACAGTTCAATTTCAATCTTTATATTGAAAATGATTCAAATATTGATTCAAGTTCGTACAAAAGTTTCATTTCGAATCATTTATCAATTTAATTTTAACATTCAAATCAATTTACATTCATTTATCGATTTCACTCAATATCGTTAAATTACTTTATCATTCAAAACAATTTCTATTAAATTTCCAATTCATTAAATCAATTCTTAAGTTCAACTTTATTAAATCAAAACTTACAAAATTAAATTAAATTCATCAAATCAAATTCTTTACATTTCAAGTCTTACATTAATTCCAAAATATCACATTTTCATTTCTTGTTAAAGAAAATCCATTTCACTTATTTACTTTCTTAAATAAATTTCCAAAACTTACTTAATAAAGAAAACTCAATTTCAATTATTTACGAAGTAAAATTCACTTATTCAAAAGTTCAATTTTTCTTATTAAAGAATTTCAATTCAATTTAATCATTAAATAATTTAATATTATTTAAGTATTAAATAATTCAAAACTTAATTATTAAATAATTTCAAGGTTTAATAATTTCAAACTTAATTATAATTTCAAACTTAATTATTAAATCATTTCAATGTTTAATAATTTCAAACTTAATTCAATAATTTCTCAAATTAAACAACATTCTTTCATCAATTACATTGTTAATATTTTGTTTCAGATTATTATATATTAACAATTTTCTTTTATTAAAATTCAAATTTCAACTTCATTTCAAAACCATATTATTTATTCAAATAAAATCTTCGTTTTATTTTAAATCAAATTATTGACCAATCGGGTTTTATTTAATTTCCTATCCTAGGTCAAAGTTCAATTTGGGTATTTATCATTTCAACCCGATTCCAATTCAATTCCAAAATCAAAGCATAGTAAAGGGAACTTGCAGTGTGATAACAGGGATGGTGTCAAAGTAAATAAACAAGCAATAACAACAAACAATAACAATCCAAAAATCAATTCAAATAATCCCGAAATAACCGTATTAATTCGCATTGTTATTTGTACGAATTAACATAATTATTTCTAGAATCTACACTATCATTTCATGTAGATTAAAGATTATTACATTACGGTTTTCACTTGTCATCTATTACAATTTTAACACTACAACAATTAATCCAATATACGTTCAATGGTTCAAAGTGTAATTATCACTATTTTACATGTCAATTAATTTAACAAATAAAAGGGGTCATATTCAACTAATCAAATTCAACATATATGTCAATTCAAATTTTTAATTATCCAACGTCAAATTTACTTGCATAATATTTATCACTTTATACATTACAATTCTAACGTCCAATTGTAAACATCAAACAATCAGTCATTTAACAATCAAACTGGATTATCATTGCATATATAACAGATATTGGTGTCAGATGTCATAGGTGAACTGATACAGGTAATAACAGTGTAAATATATAACAACAGCATATTTCAATTGTCGTTTCAATTGAAATCAAATTTAATAAATAAAAGAACGTTAATCGTGAGTGAGTGCTCACCTTTCGAGGTTAGAGAATTTGACGAAGAAGTGAGTTACAAATCCGAGCACGAATTCCAAATCAAAGCTAGATGGATACGGACTCGACGGACAAGCTGATAGATAGAAATTTACGAAATCGAATCAGAATTGGATTGTTGAAGATAAATGTATAAGCGAAGTTATATCTATATATATAACTATATATCTCTTTATATATATATATATAAAATGATATGTTAAATTCAACAGATACCAAATTAAATATATAAGTATTTCAAAATCATTGTTTACACAAAACTTTAAATATTAAATTCAAACATATATATATATATATATTTTTTTTTTGAATCAACACGTTAAAATTTTAGCAGTTAAACATATACTATATAAACCAAGATAACAGTGATGAACAGTAAACTTATGCAAACAGGTGACAATATATATGTTGCTATTTAACCATCTTAAACAATATGTAACTTATTCTTACATTAAACAACCAACTTTTATAACTTGCAGATACCTACATGTATACACAAATCTTATAATTTTTTTTAACAAATAAAAACAACATACATATACTGCTAACTCACCCAGTATAATATATAGATAAGTATGATACTTTAAAATATACAACTGTATATACTTCATTTGCTTTATGATATGCGTACAAGTCAACCGAATATATAAATATATATACCTTGTAAACTATATCTAACAACAAATATCCTTGTAAACTCTTCATCATTCATTTTTATATAATTAAACATAATAATCACATTTCTTGATTCCTGTAGTTATGAAATAATGTACTTGTAAAATTTGACAAACGACAACTTCTATGGAACACGGTTTGAGTTCACTCTTCTTCTGTTACATATTTTCCATTACTTAATTTGCTTCTCAATGTAGTGAAACTTCGAATTCCATCTTATTGACGTGGTTTTCTAAAAAAAATGCTCAAATCAAATGAATGCTTTGTCTCTTTGTTTCTTTTTTATTTTCACTACTTGCGTACCTTATTGTATCAAATATTATAACATAGGAAGCAAAACAACCCAAAATACTCAATGAACAACTAGTACAACTATACGTGCTGTAAACAACTTTTGTATTTTCACATATTATGAACTCTAAACTTATAACTTCATATTAACAAAACTTTCAAATACTAAAACTGCAAATAAATAAACTATGGAAAATATAACAATATCAATACATATAAATAAACTGACACTATATTAAATCTACAAATATGGTTACTATATTTTCTTGGTAAATCGGCCAACCATATTGGAATAGATTTTAAACAACAGATTTGTAAACATATATAACCTATCCTTATATAACTTCGTACCAGTACCTTATCAAACAGCGGAGGGCTGCAAGCATGGGTAGCAAGGCACGACCGTTTCGGCGGCAAATAGGTGGTGGGAACAGCTGTGCTCGGGTGGTTAAGGGGAAGGGTCAGGCGAGGCTGATGTGGCTGTGGGACATGATGTGACTTCCGCTCTATAGAGTGGTAGCTAGGGGCGCTAGGCGGAGGGGAGGAAGGGAATAAGGTCGGGACGAGGCGCAGGCTATGAGTGCTGCAAGGGTGATGGGGCGGTGGCATTATGTGGTGGGTTCTTGGTTGATGGCGGAGGTAGTGGAGTCGCAGGCGATGGTGGGTAGACGGTCTGGGTTGGGTAGGCTGCTCGCGGAGGGAAAGTGGGAACGTCGAAGTGAGTTTGGGAGGAGTTAGGTGATAGGGAAAAACAAAAGGCATGGTAAATGTTTGCAAAGCAGAGGATAGGCTTTAGAGTTATATTGAAAAACATAAGTATGCAAAGGTCATTGAGAAATAAATGTTTTAGAGTTATACGAAGTAAAGTTGGATGGAAAAAGAAGTCAAATGGTCATGCGCGATTTCATGAAATTATCAAAGCAAGTGGCCGTTGGGATAATGGTATGACAAGCTAAGGGGCAGAGCAAATAAAATTTAAATACGGAACTGATAGCCGATCATTTCGCGGATTGCACCGCACACAGAACTTCGAAATTTACAATCGAGTATATCGTAGAGATCAGCACGACAAGACGATCAAAATGGTATTCGGATATCAGTGGTATGATCGAATTATAAAAATTCGAATTTTTATACTAGTGGAAATGCAAGAAAACGCTGAAAAATAAGATCGACGGAGTCAAAGATGTCCGAATTTGGAAAAATGACAAACTGAAATCTTGCTCAGAAGATGGTTTAGAATTTTTCTTTGTAAAAATATTTAGGTTTCGGAAACATTTTATTTTCATTTCTTTTTAACTGATTAAATTGAAGTGAATTTACGCGCGAAATAAATTTTCATATTTTCGGACGAAAATTTACCAGTTGCTATGTTAAACTAGACGCATTCCAAATATCAAATTTATATTTCAAAATTTTATCGTTTAAATTTTCACAACATTTCAACTAATTACGTTATTAAAACAGTTGAAATTTACGGGTCGTTACACGTCGGACTTGTCAGCTATGGTCAAACAGCTAGTGAGAGAAAGCCAAGGCTTGACCAATGATGACGGGGGAATCTCAAAAAGCCATACCCCATTCATTGGTAATGTTCTGCATGCAGAATATCTAAGGAGGTTTAACATGTTGTTGATGCCAGCTATGAGGGAAAAACCGACCCTAGGCAGCACAACATGAGATATGAATGGCTGATGGATTCTGCACGTGCAAATAATGCAACCAAGTGTAAATGTTTTCCCATAACTCTCTCTAGGATAGAGTCACAAGGTTACCCCCACGATCGGTAACTAGATTTGATGATTTGGCAACAATGTTTGTAGAGCAGCTTCGAATGCACGCGACTCGCCCCAAGGATGTAATGTCCCTGTCCAGCGTGATCCAAGCTCCAGGAGAATCGTTGAAAGATTATTTGGAGCGATTCTGTAATGACCCGTATTTTTAGTGATCAGATATTTAAATAGTTTATTTAAATATTTAATCGTTAATTAAATGAAGGCTCAAAAATGTGATTTTTCGCATACGGCCGAATAAGGGTTCGAGACCACTTCCGTTGAGTTTGGATTGATGTTGCGAATTAAATTGAGTATAAGGATTGCTATATTTCGAGATCGGACGATCCGATAGCAAAAACGGTCTCGAAATACGCAAAATTAGCCTTCTGGGGCCTAGTCTCAGATGGAGACGCCATTAGTGTCGTTGGATCCAAAAAAATGAGGTGATGTACGTGGACGAGTTTCGTGACAATCGGACGCGTTGTGTGATCGTATAGACTCGAAACGCGTGACTATTTATTTGAGAGAATTAAATAAATGGAATATTTTATTATAAATACCCAAATTGAATTCTCCCTCTCTAATTTCATTTACACTGTTCTTATCAGAGAGCCAAAATCATGGCTGAACCCACTTCTTAACATTCAAAAATTTGTTTCTCCCAAAATACTCAATGATAATTTGTATCGTTTGATTCGTTGAGCTCGTATCGAAGAGAGCTTCGATTCTACACCATGGCTCTAGGATTTCGCAGTGGTTAGTGAAGATCGACACCCATGGCCGTGAGTTAGGGTTTGTCGTGATTGGTGTTTGGATCATCGATAGGCGGATTGGCGATTATCATTGCGTTTCTCTCGATGAGGCGCACCTCCTTAAGAAATCTGGTCATGCACGGTCAAGTGGAGGTAAATGCATCCACATCAAGTTGAGGGCATGGGCTTAGTGTCATGATTTGTAGGGCGGAGGCGTGGAGATTGAGTGCAGATTGAAGAGCGTGAGAGGAGAAGCGATTTGGCGAAGACGAATCGAAATTTCATTGATAATCGACCAAGAAATCAAAGATCGAAGTTACGACCACGGTGTGCATATCAGTGTTTGAATGTGTACAAGCAATAAGGTAGACGAAAAATTAAGGAATTGAGTAGGTAATTGATTATTTAATTAGTTTATTAATTATTTAATTAATCTTGAATCGTATTTGATCCATATCATTTGCATACGAGGTCCATTTTGGATGCAGTTTCTTGCATTGTGATTGTATTGGCGAGATCTACACCTTGGCGCTAGTTTGGACAAATTGGGCAGAGGTGAGTGATATTGTCTCTCACTTTACTATGATTGGTTGTTTATTTTTATATTGACGCTCAGGAATGATTTTTGACTTTTAAACATGATATTATTATATATATACAGTAGTTATGTTTTTGTAAAGAATAGATAATTATTTTGAAATGATATATAAAGAATATCACTTATTTTCCATCGTCGTGCCATAGTTAGGGAATTATTAGATTAGATCTATTATTGATGTTATTTCCTACGTGAATTGATATGGATGGATTATTTATGTGGTATGTATGTTCCTTTAGATGGATGTATGGTTGTTTGGATGTATGTTTGATTGTTTGGTTTGTTATTTGGTTGTATTGGTTAAAAATGCCGATTAGCGGTGATTGGATTGTAGGTAGCATCTTGTACGTTGGAGTTCCGCACACGCGGGAATCTAATGAACGAGATGAGCTATGGAAGTGGGTTTGGGATACGTGCCGACAGGTCTGGATTTCAGAGTGGATGATGTCGGACGTTTTCGTGTCTATACTTACTTGTTCGGTTAAGTGCAAGGCTAAGGTGGATGGTATTGACCATAGTAGAGTGGTCAATGTCCGTCACCGTTGTCGATTGGCGATTTGGCCGATACGTAGCTTGGACGTCGATGAGATATCATGGTGCACGACGTGATGGTTTGTTCGTCCGATCGGATTAGAGATTAGATGTTATTACCCTTTGACGAGTGATATTGATGGTGAGGCAGGAATGTGGTGCTTCAACCTGGTGATTTTGATGGTGAGGCATGGATGTGGTGCTTTGACCTGGTAGTCTGATATTGTGGATAGTGACTCGATGATGTATGGAGTAGGCTCCGGGATGATAGTATCAGGACTACATGGATCATGCTGGACCTCGGACTTTGGATGGCATGATAGTAGGGTTCTTCGATCAAGAGCTTAGGCGGTGAGCAAGATCGAGGATGGCAGCTCGGATTGGAGTGATGCTGTAGATGGTGGACTGGGGTGAGTGTTAGGGCTCGTGCCTAGAAAACTGTAGCCAGTCAGTAGGGTTTAGATCCGTATCGAGTGAGTAGGGCTCGATGGATGTGTTTGTGCCTATGGATCGTTGATGACTCGAAGTGTTTTGGTTGTGTTCAAAGCAGGGGTAATATATGGGGGCACCCAAGGGCCGGTAGTGCCGGTCTGTACCCTGTATCGGTAGGGTCTAGGTCAGGTGGTACAGAGGTGTCACAAGAGACAACCGTGCAGGGTTTTATAACCGATGAGTATGGTCAATCGAGAACCGGGATTTCCACTAATCCTTGAAAGTTGGTCATATGGGTTATCATATATCTGGCATATTGGGTGACAGTTAGTATTGTTTGAAGGATGGTATGTTTGTTATGGTTGCTCACCAGTCACATGTCACCCTTAGGATGTCACACTAGGTAGGTATTTTGTTAGGGATACTAGATACCCTGACTTGACTTAGTATGGAGTAGGTATGGATGGAGATACCTAAAGTTTACTTTGTATGAAGTAGGGTTTGTAGGTGGAGATACCTAGGCACCCTGACAGATACTAAGTATGGTTGTTATCCCGCCTTTTGGCAAGGCCGTGACACCAAGAACTTGACTAGAAACCAATGACAATTCGTCTTGGAGATCGGTTATACGCAGGCTCACTATGGATATCGATGAATTTTGTCCGATTCTGGATCGAGCTAAAATTGATATGACACGACAAGCAATACTATGAGAGCCAACGTTCCGAATTTCAAGTCAATCGGAGTTCGTATGCTCAAGATATTGATCGATCATGGTTGATAAATCCAAACTTGCATCGATCATAACTCGAGATCTACAAGTTCAAATGCCACCAAATTTTCACAGGAGCTTACGTATGACATAAAGAATGTTCCTGCCAAATTTCAACTCGATTGGAGCAAGTCTTGATCGATACGAAATTCGTTCGTATCGATCGCGGATGGAAAAACTCCAACTTGCATCGATCATATCTCTAGATCTACAAGTCCAAATGCTATGAAATTTTCACAGCAGCTTACATATGACATAAATAATGTTCCTGCCTAATTTCAACTCGATCGGAGCAAGTCTCGATCGATATGAAATTCGTTCGTATCGATCGCGGATGGAAAAACTCCAACTTGCATCGATCATATCTCTTGATCTACAAGTCCAAATGCTATGAAATTTTCACAGCAGCTTACGTATGACATAAAGAATGTTACTGCCAAATTTCAACTCGATCGAAGCAAGTCTCGATCGATATGAAATTTGTTCGTATCGATCGCGAATGGAAAAACTCCAACTTGCATCGATCATATCTCATGATCTACAAGTCCAAATTCTATTAAATTTTTACAGGAGCTTACGTACAACATGAAAAATGTCCATGCCAAATTTCGACTCCATTGGACGTAATCTTGATCGATACGAAATTCGTTCGTATCGATCACGGATCGGGCCGAAACTTCACGGGCTCGGTCACGTGGGCCCACTCACGTGCCAGAAGAAGTCTCCCGAGATATGAGCGAAATATCAGCCTTCTACGCCTATAAATAGAGCCCCAAAGCTTACATAAAGGGGATCTTTGAATTCCCTAACGCCCGGACTCCGCCGAATTCAACTCTAAACTCCGTTGCTGCTGCTGCTAAGGAATTTTACTGCCGTAATTCATTGTTATCTGCTGTAACCTGTTGCAATCAATTGTAATCATCAAAGAAACATCAATAAAGTGATCAACTTCATAGTGGACGTAGGCAATACGCCGAACCACTCTAAATCCTTGTGTTTCTGTGCGTTTTTATTATTCTCATTATCTGTTTCTGGAGTTTTTGTTAGATAATCCTCTTTTTCCATTTAATTTCCTCATTTTATCTCTTCAAAGACTTCCGAAGAGTGTTGTGCCCAATTTTGGTACAAACACTTTGGTGCTTTCACTGAGAAAAAACCCAACTTTTCTCCTGCTCAGTGGATCTACTACCATCGTTGGATTGCAAAAATCTAAGGAGGAGATCTAGATCTGTCGTCCAATGGTTTCTTCTATTATATTCATATTGCTCCAGATCTAAGAGGAACCACATTCATGATGAATTTCGTACCCATATTTTCGTATCCAGGAAAATATGATGAATTTCGTATCCATGTTTTCGTATCGAGGAAAATATGGTGAATTTCGTATCCATGTTTTCGAATCCAGAAAATATGGTTAATTTTGTACCTATATTTTCGTATCCATGAAAATATGATGAATTTCGTACCCATATTTTCGTATCCATGAAAATATGATGAATTTCGTATCCATGTTTTCGAATCCAGAAAATATGGTGAATTTCGTATTCATACTTTTGTATCCAGAAAATATGATCATTTTCGTACCCATGTTTTCGAATCCAGAAAATATGGTGAATTTCGTATCAATATTTTCGTATCCATGAAAATATGATCATTTTCGTATCCATCATTTTGCATCCAGAAAATGTGATCATTTCGTATCCATGAAAATATGATCATTTTCGTATCCATCATTTTGCATCCAGAAAATGTGATCATTTTCGTATCCATCGTTTCGTATCCAGAAAATATGGTGAATTTCGTATCCATATTTTCGTATCCATGAAAATATGATCAATTTCGTATCCATGTTTCCGTATCCAGAAAATATGGTGAATTTCGTATCCATGTTTTTGTATCCATGAAAACATGTTCATTTTCGTATCCATGTGTTCACGTCCAGGAAATATGATAACATTCGTATCGATCAAAATTCATATCGATACTCACATGTAGTTCGTATCGATCCATCTGCATCCAATTCGTATCGATACTCAGACACAGTTCGTATCGATACTCAGATACAATTTTCGTATCGATCCATCTCCATCCAATTCGTATCGATACTAAAACACAGTTCGTATCGATACTCAAATATAGTTTTCGTATCGATCCATCTGCGTCCAATTCGTATCGATACTTAGATACAGTTCGTATCGATCCATCTACGTCCAATTCGTATCGATACTCAGATACAGTTCGTATCGATCCATCTGCGTCCAATTCATATCGATACTCATATCCAGGTCGTATCGATTCAGCTGCGTCCAATTCGTATCGATACGAAAAGCGATCGATACGAAAGTCGATTGATACGAAAAGTGATCGATACGAAAAGTTATCGATACGAAAGGTGATCGATACGAAAGTCGATCGATACAAAAAATGATCGATACGAATTTCGATCGATACGACAACTGATCGATACGAAGTTCGATCGATACAAAATTTCAAAAATAATAATATATTTTGATCTTTCCATGACTGCACGGAACGTAGGGGATTACAGTAGCAATTGTTGAGTTGCAATCAAGGAATGGGTAAAGAAATACTACTCTACCGTACTCCCAGAAGCTGGAGAACCTAGCTAATATGCCAAGAACTGGAGTTGATTAATATATCATGCTTTTAAGGTGGAAAGCAACTTCCTCCAATTGACCAGCTTTTAAACTCTTGAATTGACAACTATGGTACAATGGCTAATATGACGACTCCCCTACACTGACTACTCTGCCAACTCAAAACATAGCTGGTCACCGCTGAACCATCTTCAAATGTCCGCATCTTAATCATTCCACATCCACATGACTAAAAGCATGGCATACAACCTCAAGAGGACTTCCTTAATACCCTATATAGGTTTCCTATCTGGATGAAAGTTTGGGATAAACACCAATCTATTAGCCCATTTTAACCAACTCACCGTCAAATCAGCGTTACCAACCACTCAAACGTTGGACAATCATGCACGCATCATTCGCCAGTATCACAAGACCCCGTAGCCATAAAATGGACCTAGTCATAATGACAGTCGGAGAATCTTCCCCAGTGGAGACCTATTCACTGAAACCATCCTACCTGCAAAATTTCCAGTGAAAATTCAATATGTTGACTATGTCAGTATACTATGGAAATACAACCCCCGACACTACCTCATGAAGTGAGAATGGCACATGGACTCCGCTAAGAGTGATGAATGCCATCAAATGCAGATGTCTTCCCCCATTCCTCAAAGAACACTGTCATTCATGGTTAGACATACCAGTTCTACTTCTCATATTGCTGAAGGGAATAAAGAAGCTGGCAGCCAATAAATTTATCCAAGGCCCACATCTAGTTGCTGCCAATACCAATAAATGAATTCATCACCAACGCTTATTTCCAGACTTTGATAAGGGAACTGGTGGATAGCCGTCGACGACTATGCTAAGGTGTCCATGCCAATATTGAGTTGATAAATCAGATGAAGGATCAACTTGGCGAGATAAGGAGGGAACCTACTCCATACTCTAGATCGGAAAACTCCTCTTCTTTAGATGGCTACCGTGGATGCCAATGCCATAAGGCTGCTCTGGAAAGGATAACTCTGACAATATGTTCAAGCCCCATAAAACGAAGGGTCGGGAATCCCCGACCCCTATCAATCAAGAACTTTGATTAAACTGAACAATTTGCGTTAGACATCCAACTGTGAAGGGCTGGACCGAAGTGCAATAGCGAGCATACGAAGCCGCTTCACTTATTAATGAAATTTAATCCGATCTCTTTTGAATTATTTCTATTTCAATTTCGTTTACGTTGCGAAATATGACCTACTTGAATTAAACTACTTGAAAATGATGCAGGTAACCGAGTACTTAAGATTGGGTGCCAAACAACCTCCGTGAACCATGATCAAGTCATTGAGGTATCATTATGACGAGCCTGATTCAATCACTGATAGGCTGCTATATGC
This sequence comes from Allium fistulosum, assembly GCA_030737815.1. NCBI lineage: Eukaryota > Viridiplantae > Streptophyta > Magnoliopsida > Asparagales > Amaryllidaceae > Allium > Allium fistulosum. The sequence goes on along the minus strand of CM060903.1, from coordinate 1,280,186,894 downwards.
CCCTGGCTTGGGGGCAGAGCATCAAAGCAGAAGAGACCGACGAGGTCAGGACTCCGGTATAAAGTGGATGCAACCGACCATCCACTCATCCACCTATGCAATTTAATTAGGAGATTTAAGAAAGACTTGGAGTTATATGTCCCAACAATGCACCCTCCATCTCATACATGAAGCTCGCCAAAATACTTATGCTACTCCTAGTGCCCGATAAAATCGGAATCACACCAAGGGTGGACATGACGTTACCATCCGTGCATCCAATCCTACATTAGACACTTGGGGTTATTTGAGAACACATGTTTAAAGTGGATATGATTTGAACGTTCACTCTCCAGTTTGCTTCTGTAATTCGGCAAAACAGTCATGCCTTAAACCAACTTCATCAGGGTCCAACCCTCAATTTAAAGTCATAAACGACTAACTGCCTACTTGCTAACCATCACGAGCTGTCATTTCAACTCTCTTCCTTAGCTCGATCGAAAGAATGCAAAGTATAAATTGGACGTGACACGACTGTCTGATCTCCAATTCTTGCACCCGACTTAAGGGAAAATACACAACTCAAAGTGGATGTAGTTCTACCATCCTTTCCTATGCTCGAGCACAAAGCTTGCCAGAACACTAATCTTACTCCTTAGGCTTAGCAAAAGTGGAATCCAAACGAACATGGACGTGATCCAACCGTCCATAAACTAAATCTCATCCTTCGTTGAGGGGCATATAAGTGGAAGTTAATCAGGATCCCACCGATCACTCGCTAAGTGAAACCCCGAGCTCAGGGACAAGCCATCACACTGCGGCAATAAGGGATTGATACACGACAATCCTCTAACTAACTATGGCTCCCAGAGTGTGAGCTGGAGTATAAACTTACGGACATGGGCTCGAGGAGGATGGATCCGTCCATCTAACGACTTCGCCCGTGTTCAACCTAAACCCGAGGAGGACGGATCAGTCCATCTAACGACCTCGCCTTCCATATTTACAAGCTCGAGGAGGATGGATCCGTCCATCTAACGACTTTTCTTGCCTATTCAGGGTGGATATGATACAACCGTCCACGTACCTGATCAACTTCTTATTCCTAGAGTGTGAATGAAATCCTAAAGCCTAAACAGATGTGACTGACCATCTGTCGGCAAACTCCAGATTCCCAGAGTGTGAACTGGAGTATAAACATTAACTAACTCCAGATTCCCAGAGTGCGAACTGGAGTATAAACATCAACTAACTCCAGATTCCCAGAGTGGAATTGGAGTATAAACATCAAATAACTCTAAGTCCCCAGAGCACGGGTTGGAGTATAAACACTAAAATGGGTGTGACTGACCACCCATCATCTGACTCCAGATTCCCAGAGCGCGAACTGGAGTGTAAACATTAAATAACTCTAAGTCCCCAGAGCGCGGACTGGAGTATAAACACTAAAATAGGTATGACTGACCACCTATCAACTAACTCCAGATTCCCAAAGTGCGAACTGGAGTATAAACATCAACTAACTCCAAATTCCCAGAGTGCGAATTGGAGTATAAACATCAAATAACTCTAAGTCCCCAGAGCGCGGGCTGGAGTATAAACACTAAAATGGGTGTGACTGACCACCCATCATCTGACTCCAGATTCCCAGAGCGCGAACTGGAGTAAAAACATTAAATAACTCTAAGTCTCCAGAGCACGGGCTGGAGTATAAACACTAAAATGGGTGTGACTGACCACCCATCAACTAACTACAGATTCCCAGAGTGCGAACTGGAGTATAAACATCAACTAACTCCAGATTCCCAAAGTGCGAACTGGAGTATAAACATCAACTAACTCTAAGTCCCCAGAGTGTGGACTGGAGTATAAACACCAACTGGGTGCAAATGACCACCCATCAACTTACTTCGGTCCCGAGAGTGCAGGCTAGAGTATAAACACCAAATGGGTGTGACTAACAACCCATCAACCAACTCCAGTCCTCAAAGCATGGTTTGGAATATGAATACCAAAAGGGATGCGATTCGACTGTCCATCTATCAACTCCGATTCCTCAACAAGTCCTATAGTATAAAAAGTGGACGTGGTTCGACCATCTGCTTTCCAATCTTCCCCTGACATGGGGGCACACTTAACACACAAAATTGGATGCGATTCGACCATCCAGCACTAAGCGGGCGTGACACAACCATCCATGCGTCAACTCTTGTCCCCGGCACAGGACCCATAACATAATTTTATAGGGATGCACTCCGACACTACAAGATAAAGTTTCTTCCTTGATTTGACAGGGAAACGCAGATTCGCAAAATGGACATAGCTGAATGTCCTATTCTAAATGGATGTGACTACCTATTCTACTGCAAATGAACGTGACACAACCGTTCATCCGCTAACTCTCCCCTATGATCCAATAGGTTGTTTGTGCAAAATGGACGGATGCGACCCAACCATCCGCCAATCGATTCCTTCCTACAGTTCAGTGGGAGAAGCATCAAACTAAAGTTGTTGTAATTTGACCGGCCACACTTCAACTTTTGCCCTTGACTGAGGGCAGAGGAATTGACCGAGGAAAATGCGGTCTGACCATTTTCTACTAAAACTCTTAGTCCCCAGAGTGCGAACAGAGGTATAAATATCAAATAGGTGTGGTTAATGGCCCTTCAACTTACTTTAATCCCCAAAGTGTGGCTACAAGAATAGACAAATGAATGAATATGATTCGACCATTCATTCACCAACTCTGACCTGAACTCGACGTGAGGAGTGTAAACTCACTACAGGTACAATTAGACCATCCACAAACTAACTCTGCTAACCTAAGACTGAGGGCAGAAGTACAAATCACCGAAATAAGAGAAAGGTGATTCGCTACATCTCCAGCTTAGCGTCTTTTACAACTTAAGGAAATGACTACAAGGGGACCTTAATGCTAACCAATCAGAATGATGCCCGAAGTTCTGGGCAACCAATTATATCGTACCACCGGATCGACGGGCAATATCGATCTGCACCTTTCATATCATACCATTGGATCGATAGGAAATGAGGTCCGAGCATTCTACAACGTTCCGTTGAATCAACGGTCAATATCGATCCTCTTCGACTACAATTCGATATGACCTGAACGTCCATCAAATACTTTTGACCAACAGAGCATGGATAGAAGAATAAACCACGAGTGAGTGCGACTTGACCATTCGTCCTCCGTCACCTTCCTTCGATCTGTTTGGGAAAGCATGAAACCAGATGGGCATGACCTGACTACGTTTGAGCTGACATTATCCCAATTTCTGACGGGAGAATGTAAACCGAAATGGATGTAGTTAATTTCCTAATTCCCAGAGAATGCAATGTGACCATTCATTCTTTGACTTTTACCATGATTCGATTAAAAGATAAATTCAAAACAAGTGCAACCTAAACATTTGCACACTAACTCTTACCCTAGATTCGACAAGGGAAGCATCAATCCTACATTGGATCTGACTGGACGATTCACTCTTCGGTTTTTGCCCAAAGTATGGAGACATAAGCAGCGAAGTGAATGTCATTGACCATCCAGAATCTAGCTTATGTCCGAATGTCGGCAAAGTAACAATGTATTTAGCCTAGAGGAAAGAACTAGAACATAATACAGGATAGGCACGACTCAGCCTTCCATCGGTTAACTTGATCCCATGGTTCAATGGGATAGAATACAAAATTGAAGCGGACATTATCTACCCTGCCACTTATTGAGTTATTCCCCAGACTTGGGGGCACGAACAAGAAGATAAGATTAATATGATTCAACCATTCATCAATCAACTCTGGTTCTTAAAGCTTGAACTACAGTATAGACACAGCTAGGACGAGACTAGACCGTCCGCGTAATGCATCCGCCAACCCGAGACTGAGGGAAAAGGAGTAATTATCCGAGAGTTGACTATGACAACTTGAACCTATGACCCATGCCTGATATTCATAACAACTCTAGGTTGTGACCGAAAGGATGCCTAGAGATAGAGTCATCGGATCAATACCCGGACTTATGGGCAATTGATCATCATTCTGAACCTTCCGATGAACAATGGATCACGAGTACATTGAATGAAAAGCGCATCATTCAGAAACACAAGTAAATTCAATCTCAAAGCTGGAGCTAGCTATGTAGCAGCATGCAGTACAAGGCTAAGTTCTACTAATCCTTTGATTCAACATCCTTATAAGCCTGATCATTTACCATTGCAAATAAACACATGAGGCACCTACAACCCATCACGATTATTGTAGAGCAGATCACAACTCTGCGCAATGATGAAGAAAGAGTCAACTGTTTTACTTCAGGTGAATCTTGATGTGTTTGCTTGGACTCGATCTCATATATATATATATATATATATATATATGGACTCTTGCCAGCCATGAAGAACCCTACATTAAATGTCGACCCGAGGCATGTCTCGGTGAACAAAAACGATGCGACATGGATCCAGAGAGATCTGTTGCACTTAAAGAGGAGGCGAATCTGCTCAAAACCAGTGGGTTTATCCATGATGCCCTCCAACCAAAGTGAGTATCCAATCCTTTACTTATAAGAAAAACGAACAGAGAATGGAGGACATACATCAACTACTCAGATTTGCATGGGGTATGACAAAGCACAGCTTTCCACTTCCAATGATCAACCAACTAATGGACCCGACCATCAGACATGAATTACTGTCATCCATGGATGCAAACTCCAGATACAATCGGATACTGAAGCATGTCCTAGACCAGGAATACAACTGTTTCATTATTGACCTGGGCCTATTGTGCTATGCTGAAATCCCTGGATTCAAACTTGAGAACGCTTATGCTACTTACCAAAGGACGATTAACAGATCATTCAAAAATCAGGTCGGCCGATCGATGAAAGTATATGTGGTTAATATGCTATGAGATCACGACTATCAAACGACCATATCGATGACTTGACAGAGGTATTCAGCGCTCTCCAAAAAATACAGGATGAAACTCGATCCTTTGAAATGCTCTTTCACCATTACATCAGAAAGATTCTTTGTTTTCATCATCAATTCTCAGTGAATCAAGACTAATTTCTAGAAAATTCCGAAAATTAGAGACACCCATGTACCGAGGACAACCAAGCAGGTACGGAGCCTAAGTCGAAAGATTACCGTCCTAAGTTGATTTGACTCTAGGACCATCTACAAGTGAATTCTCTTCTTCAACCTGACCAAGAGAGGGAAGAGAACTTTTGAATGAATTAACAACTGCGTTGATGCATTTCCAGATCTGATAGATCGCTTAAAGAGACCTCACATTTTACCCAAACCTTTGGATCGCGAAGATTTATACATCAATTGGGCCGTGTCAACACACACTATAAGCGTCGCAATGCTATGTGAAGAGAAACGAATCCAAAGACCAGTATATGATGAAGGCTGGCTATTGACAAGCTCACCCCGTTAACGTCCATATCGACCAACCGTTACGATAGGTCCAATAGAAACCTTAGATGTCTGAAAAGTTACTCAAATGGAGTATCAAGCTAAGCCAATTTGATATCACTTATCTCCCTCGGAGAGCTCTCCATGGTCAAACATTAGCATACCTCATATCTGAATCCACTACATCAGACGACTATCCGAAGAACAGTGGAGAACCGTCCAACCGATGGAGAACGTACACCGATGAAACTTCTAATAATCGGCTTTCTAACATCGAAGTTGCGTTAATGACCCCTGAGGAACGAACGATCTGCTACGCCCTAAAACTCAACTACCCTGCAACAAATAATGAAACTAAGTATGAAGCCTTGGCACTCAAACTTGCAAGAAAACTACGAGTGGAAACTTTACATGTCTTATGTGATTACTGGTTAGTAGTACGCCAAGTCAGGGAAGATTATCTGACTAGGGGGCAACGTCTTGCTCCTTATCTCAACCGGGTCCAAAAGCTACTAGCCGGCTTCGACTATTGCACCAGTACACAAATCCTCAGAGAACTAAACGAAAAGGCCGAATCACTCGCCAAGCTAGCCAGTTCTTAGGATGCGCGACAAATAGACTTTGTCCCAGTTGAAATGCTTATTATTCCAGGCATTGACATATGAAGATCAACTAGATCTTGGAGACAAATCTAGAAAAAGAGTCATGGATGACTCCTATCAAAGATTATCCACAATCGGGGATTCTTATTGACTAAAGGAATAAGAAATGACATATCCTCTGTGAAGCATCACTACATGATTATGTCTGGATCGTTCGACTCCATCGATGCAAAGCATTACTTTTGCAGCCATCGATCCGAGACCCAATATTATATATCCATCGATACGAAGCATACATTCCAACATCTTAGATCGATCCAGGAGAGGATCAATACAAAGGAATGACTTAAAACAACCATCGAACGTTGTTAAAACTCGAATTTCACATCGATCCAGGAGAAGATCGTTACGAAACTCGATAAAAAAAAAACTTGACAATGACCCGTGAACGTGCAAACGTTGACGGGAGTCAGGTTAACATACGTACATGTATGACGAACTAATATTCAATTTTCAAAATTTATAAGAATTGAATGCTCACCTGATGACAATTACAACAGTGAACAACAAATCGCTAGCACTCGACACTCAGTTACAACAATGCACTACATAATCATTATCAGTCAACAAATCAACATTTTTATCACTGGAAATCAATCGAAGGTTACATCTTTTGACGAAAAGATAGTAACTACTCAACGAATCAGATAGAACTTTTTCAGAATGAAGGATGCAACATTTCAAAGCATATCATGTTCACACAAGACGTACTTTGGGGGGCAAATGTTATCCCGCCTTTTGGCAAGGCCGTGACACCAAGAACTTGACTAGAAACCAATGACAGTTCGTCTTGGAGATCGGTTATACGCAGGCTCACTATGGATATCGACGAATTTTTTTTGAGTCTGGATCGAGCTAAAATTGATATGACACGACAAGCAAAGCTATGAGAGCCAACATTCCGAATTTCAAGTCAATCGGAGTTCGTATGCTCAAGATATTGATCGATCACGGTTGAGAAATCCAAACTTGCATCGATCATAACTCGAGATCTACAAGCCCAAATGCCACCAAATTTTCACAGAAGCTTACATATGACATAAAGAATGTTCCTGCCAAATTTCAACTCAATTGGAGCAAGTCTTGATCGATACAAAATTCGTTCGTATCGATCGCGGATGGAAAAACTCCAACTTGCATCGATCATATCTCTTGATCTACAAGTCCAAATGCTATGAAATTTTCACAGCAGCTTACATATGACACAAAGAATGTTCCTGCCAAATTTCAACTCGATCGGAGCAAGTCTCGATCGATATGAAATTCGTTCGTATCGATCGCGGATGGAAAAACTCCAACTTGCATCGATCATATCTCTTGATCTACAAGTCCAAATGCTATGAAATTTTCACAGCAGCTTACGTATGACATAAAAAATGTTCCTGCCAAATTTAAACTCGATCGGAGGAAGTCTCGATCGATACAAAATTCGTTCGTATCGATCGCGGATAGAAAAATTCCAACTTGCATCGATCATATCTCATGATATACAAGTCCAAATGCTACGAAATTTTCATAGGAGCTTACATACAACATGAAAAATGTCCACACCAAATTTTGACTCCATTGGATGCAATCTTGATCGATGCGAAATTCGTTTGCATCGATCACGGATCGGGCCGAAACTTCACGGGCTCGATCGCGTCCCGGCCCACTCACGTGCCAAAAGAAATCTCCCAAGATATGAGCGAAATATCAGCCTCCTACGCCTATAAATAGAGCCCCAGAGCTTACATAAAGGGGATCTTTGAATTCCCTAACGCCCGGACTCCGACGAATTCAACTCTAAACTCCATTGCTGCTACTGCTAAGGAATTTTACTACTGTAATTCATTATTATCTGCTGTAACCTGCTGCAATCAATTATAATCATCAAAGAAACATCAATAAAGTGATCAACTTCATAGTGGATGTAGGTAATACGCCGAACCACTCTAAATCCTTGTGTTTCTGTGCGTTTTTATTATTCTCATTATCTGTTTCTAGAGTTTTTGTTAGATAATCCTCGTTTTCCATTTAATTTCTTCAATTTATCTCTTCAAAGACTTCCGAAGAGTGTGGTGCCCAATTTTGGTACAAACAATGGTACACCCTTTTTACGATGTTATAGAATAGCATATTACTTATGTTTATGTGCTAACTTTGTGGTTGCAGGGACATGTCAGGTATGGTTTATATATCCTCTGTTCCGTATATTATCGAGTTTTATAGTATTTTGATATTTGATATCGCTCACACCAGACTGTTGTCTAACCCGAGGTTTTATGCTTTGCTTCCCATTATCTCAGGTACTCTTAAATGAGTAGATTGAGAGAATGTGGATGATTATGGAGTTCTATAGATGGATCGACAGGAGGAGACAGTTATCTATACTTACATGTGCATTTGTTATTATATTTCCGCTGTGTGACGCTATGGAGCCTTGACAATGTTGATTTACTGTTATGAGACAGTGTACCAGTTGAGTTTACTTTCCCACTGTATAAACTCTATTATGGTGTTGTATAACTTTGTAAATCTTTATTCAGATGATTATTTCACATTGTTATTACTGTCTCTATTGTTTTATACCTGTTTTGTTTATTATATTTACTCTGATTCGATGTGAGAAATGCGATAAGTAATTTGGTTATTTGATGCTTCCATTTTCTTCTTTTCCATTCTTTTCTCTTCTATTTCTTCATCTTATTTCTTTTTCTTTCCTTTAGCTACCGTTCCGCACCGCAGGTGTAGAGCGGTCGTTACAGATTCCATATATCTATTAGAAAAACCAGTAATTCGAATGAGCATGCAATATTGATGGCCATGACAAGAGGGATTGATCCAGAATCTGATTTTGGCGTTTGGTTAGCCGGTAAGCCACCCGCAATGTTGGACTGCTTTTATGCAAAAGCGGCTCAATATTTAAGAAAGGAGGAAGCTAGATCATCTAGGAAGAAGAGTGTTGTAGGACCAAGTGGAGAGGGAGTACAGAGTAATATTGTAGTAAAGCAGTCTGATGAAAGCTCTAGAAAAGTTCAAGTGAATGTCTAGAATAAATCGAATCAGCAAAAGAAAGGCAAAGATAAGAGTCGAGAATGAAAGAGGGATTCTGCAAGAGGAAAGCCTAAGATTTAGATGTATAATACTTACACGCCACTGAATACGTCCCTAGAGAATGTCTATTTGTCTACCTATAATACCATGCAGTATAGGAAGCCGCCTCCAAAAGAATCAATAGAGAAGCAGAAACAAACCGGGAAATATTGTCAGTTTCACGAATGTTATGGGCATAACACTAATGAATGCAGGCATCTCCAGGACATTATCGAAAAGCTGATTCAAGAAATGAAGTTACAACAGTTCGTAAAAAACCCACAGGACAGTGGGCAAGGGACATCCGACCCCAACCGAGGAAAAGCACCACATAGGGCTAAGGAACTTGCACGGACTAGTGGAAGATTAGTAATCAATACAATAGTCAGAGGACTGCATCCAGCTGATAAAAGTTGTATGCTAACGTGATTAAGCATGTGGATTTTGAATGCTATTCAGACACGGAGGATAGAGCTCTGGAAAAATAGCAACGTACAATGGCAAATGATGTCGTGTTCAGAAATAGAGATGTAGACAAGGTAGAGGTTCCAAAAATCGACCCAATGGTCATTTCGACCATGACCGGCCCCACTTCTGTGAGAAGGATATTGGTTAACTGTGGAAGTTCTATAAACATAATTTCCAAGAAAGCTTATGATTAGATGAGGATGGAAATAAAGGATTTGAAACCGTCTAAAGCCCGCATTCATGACTTTAATGGTGCTACAACTGAAGCTGTTGATTATGTTGAATTATCTGTAGAGTTGGGAGAAGATGACCGTAAGAGAGTCTAGATTTTGCCTTTTGTTGTTTTGGAATTTGATTCTCTATACAATGCTCTTTTGGGCCGACCGGCCCTAGCTGAGTTCCGAGCAGCTCTTTCCCTATAGTGTTTGACTTTGAAGTTCCAAATAGTTAATGGAGTTAGAGTTGTTCATGGCGATCAGGAGGCTGGACGTGCCTGTTATGTAGCTGAGTTGAGGGATGCTTAACGGAGGGAGAAAGGTAAAGGTGTGGATGAGTCATTCCACATCCAAGCTACTGAGGATTGACAACTAGCACCCGAGCCTTGGCTCGGGTGCCATAGTCGGTTCTATAAAGATATAGATCCAAGAGATGATGAAAAGGAGCGCAAAGAGACCAAGGCTGCAACGAATGAGCTGACGATTGACATTACAGTTAGCCACGACTACCCGTCATGGGTCCTAAAGATTGGATCACAGCTCAGCCCCCCGATGATGAAAGAAATCACTGGATTTCTCCGAGCGAATCTTGAAGTGTTCGCTTGGACTCACTCAGACATGTATGGGATCTATCCTGCCATTACGAGCCATGCATTGAATATTGACCTAAGGTATGTCCCGGTGAAACAAAAAAGGCGTCAAGTGGACCCAGAAAGATCTGCCGCTCTTAAAGAGGAGGTGGATAGACTCAAAGACAATGGGTTTATTCACGACGCCCTCCACCTTAAATGGGTACCTAATATTGTACTTGTGAGAAAGGCAAACGAGAAATTAAGAACATGCGTTAATTACTTGGACTTGAACAAGGTATGTCCAAAAGAGAGTTTTCCCCTTCCAATGATCGACCAGTTGGTATATTCGATCGCAGGACACGAATTGGTATCTTTCATGGATGCGTACTCAGGATATAACCAAATCCCGATGCACATTCCCGACCAAGAGCACACCATCTTCATTATCGACGTTGGTTTATATTGCTATGTGGTGATTCCATTTGGATTAAAAAATATAGGAGCGACCTACCAGTACCTAGTTAATAGAATGTTTAAAGATCAGATCGGGAAAACGATGGAGGTGTATGTGGATGATATGCTCGTGAAGTCACGACGGTCTAGCGACCACATTAAAGACTTGGAAAAAATGTTCAACATCCTCCGACATGATAAAATAAGGGTTAATCCTCTGAAATGTTCCTTTGTCGGACTAACAAATGCTTTAACTTAAGGAATGCTTCCTCATATTTTCCGGACCAAACAAACTTCACCTCCTTTCTGGTTAACTTAGTCAAAGGTGCTGCTATTCGCGAGAAATTCTTAATGAATCTCTGGTAGTAACCAGCAAGTCCAAGAAAACTTCTGATCTCAGTCACTGTCTTTGGTCTCTTCTAATTATTAACAGCTTCGATCTTATTTGGATCGACCGACAAGCCTTTCTCTAAAACCATGTGACCAAGAAACTTTACCTCTTTCTTCCAAACATGACACTTGGTAATTAAACTTCGTCTTCAGCTGATTCTGCCTCAGCGTCTCAAGCACAACTCTAAGATAATCTTCATGCTCTCGTTCATCCTTAGAGTATACCAAAATGTCATCTATAAACACGAACACAAACCTATCCAAGTACTCACGGAAAACTCTATTCATCAAATCTACGAAGAAAGCAGGTGCATTTGTTAATCCAAATGGCATCACTAACCACTCATACAAAACATACCTGGTTCGAAATGCTGTCAAAGGAACACTGTCCTCTACCACTCTTAACTGATGGAAACCTGTCGCCAAATCCAACTGGGAAAACACTCTGGCTCCACTCAACTGATCGAACAGATCATCTATTCTTGGCAAAGGATACTTATTCTTGATCGTCCTCTCGTTCAACTTACAATAGTCGATGCACATCCTCGATGACCCATCTGGTTTCTTTACAAACACTACGGCCGCTCTACAAGGTGAACTGCTTGGCCTAATAAAATTCCTTCCTTCAAGATCCACTAGCTGCACCTTCAATTCCTTCATCTCGGTCGGTGTCATTCTGCTAGGTGGTCTACTCACAGGTTCATCTCTAGGCACAAGATCCATTCAGAACTCAACAGCTCATTTCGATGGTAGTCCTGTAACCGGTTCAAAACATCTGCAAACTCTCTTGCCACCCGAACCTGACTCAACACCTCTCCCACTTCTATAGCATTTAACAAAGATCAACTACACTGATCAGAATTCTCTACCGAGAATATGATTCAATTATGACTATCAGGGTGTCTTAGTGATATCTCCCCGTCCTGACAAAATATCCTAGCCTCATACTTACTCAACCAACCCATACCCAAAATGATTCCGAAATCTACGAAATCGAAAACATACAGACTGCATACAAACTTATGACCTAACAAATCAAGTTCTAACTGATCACATCTCAACCCTTGAGTTGCATACCCTCCTATTGGGTTCTAAGCATAACCTATCAACCAAAAACTGGGATATAAATGAATGTGATGCATCGGTATCAAAAAGTACCCTAACTAGTATACTCTAAATCAAAAGCGTACCTTCCATCACAGTCTTTCCTTTATCAGCTGTAGTTGGCCTAGCTGGTCAAATAGTAAAAACCTTTCCCTTGTCTGCCCTGACTGGCTCTGGACACTGATTCTTGTAATGCCCAACTTGATCACAGTTGAAGCACTTCACAGTCTTCTTATCTGCAGCCTTCTTTCCCTTGCTGGTCCGGCACTCACTCGCATAATAACCCTCTTGTCACACTTGTAGCAAACTAAATTATCCTTTGCCTTCTTGGCGGCCTCTCCCTTCTGGGCTCCCTTCTTCTTAAAGAACTTTCATTTCTTCCCTTGAGAACTCTGGATCTCAGCTGGCTTTTCCCTAGCACAAATGGCAAGCATCTCCTCATGACGAATTTCCATATCCACCACTACATTACTAGGATCACGAAGATGTGGCAGGGTCTCCTAGCAATCTTAGGCCTCAGTCCCCTAATGAACTTTTCATTCCTCCTAATGACGGTGTCTATAGTATTATATCCATAACGGGACAACTCATCAAACTTAGCAGCATACTCAACAATTGACATCTCTCCATGCTCAAGATCCAAAAACTTCCTCAGCAGCACTGATTTAGCAACCTCAGACATAAACCTATGTTCAAATCTCCTTCTAAAATCAGCCCAAGTTAATTCCTCATCCGGAACTCCAACCGTAACCCTGTTCCACCAGTGAAGCACTGACCCATGCAACTGTCTGGATACTAACCTTCTCTTCTGTTCATCATCTAGACCCAAATCAGCAAATATACGCTCACAATGCAGCAGCCAATTCTCTACATCTATAGCATCCTCTGTTCCCATAAACGGCTTCCCACCAAAACTGGTGTAATCTCTGCTCAGCTTAGCATAATTATTCCTAACTGTAGCCACAAGATTAGCTCCTCTAACATTTCTAGCAACTCCAGCAGCAGCTCCTGTTTGCATCATGTTGATGAAGAATTGATACATCGCCTCCATATATACTGGTGGATTTCCAACACCCACATGGCATCAGCATTTTGGTTAGCATTAGCCTATCGATCTTGGTTCCTCCTGATATTAGGTCGAGCATTTCCATTGTTTGTGGTGCTTCCTCCACGGATTTCCTCTTCTATTTCTTGCTTCCATAACTTCTTTCTCGTAAATCTGCATACGAGCCATAGTAAGATATAGAAGAACGGTCTAAGAGAGAGAGAGGGGAATATGTACTTATATATATATATATCAAATACAAGTACGTTTCTATAGCGTTAACCCAAAACCCGATCTTATTTTCAAATTCATTGGATTATGTTTTGAAAATCTTTTAGGTTTAACTTTTCTTTTAAGTTTTCATAAACCTATGCTCTGATACCAACTTGCAACATCCCCTTACTTGGAGGCCCAAAACTAACGGCTATGAATGCTGCAGTCATCCATAGTTATTAATCCTCGACGACCAAATATTGCAATGTTATATACATTGATACCCGGAAACACATGAATATGGAAAAAAAATAAAACATCAAAACACATTCCACATCCATTCAAAACATTTCATGTTCATTGCATAATCCCAGTACGCAAACCATGTTCAGATAAAATATAAATACAACATACACCAAGAGCGACATATGAAGATGCCCCCTTGGTTGATGAGAGTACATAATAAGGCAATAAAACAAGTTTGCCTTTACATCCAATACACACAGTGGAATAAAAGAACTCTAATTAACTAGCTTGCCTCCTGCACTTCTTCGGAAGCTTTATTCGACTGTAAAGGAAACCTGAAAACCTTAACTCTCAACCTACTCAAAATCAATTGAGTACCCAAGAGTTTAACGGGAAAAACTTCGAGTTAGACATAAACCTTGGTGTGAATAATAATCTACCATCTCAAACCATTTAGATATATAGTGAGACCACGCTGCTTAGCAGAATGGGTTTTCCCCTCACTAGTATCATACAACCTTTATAAAACCATATACTATGCTCCTGCATCCACAATGGTTAAAACATTTCACAATAATATGATGATATGCAAACAAGTAAATAAATTCTGGATTTCCCATCTCATTAATTTTGACTATCTGTCTTAGTTATAGTTTCTAGGGTTACTATTAATCTAATAGTTTTCATGGGCTGACTAATAACCGGTTAAATGTTTGTGGACTCCCTGTCATATTTCATAGTTTTCATGGGATCACTAAGAACCTATTGACCTCCGCCAATATCTTTATTGTTTCATGGGTTCTCCCCGAACCTATTGGTAACTCCAATATCCTTTTCTTATCTTAGTTTTCATGGGTTGACTAGGAACCTATTGACTTTTGTTAGTAACCTAATCCGAATATAGTTTTCATGGGTTCACTACAAACCAATTGGCCCCTGCCAACCACTTTCTAATCATAGTTTTCATGGGTTTACTATGAACCTATTAGCCCATGCCAGTAACTTTATCTATACATAGTTTTCAAGGGTTTACTATGAACCTATTGGTCGATGCCAATAACTCTATCTATACATAGTTTTCATGGGTTTACAATGAACCTGTCTATCTGATAACTTCTTTAATCATTATTTAGGCATCATATATTCTGGTCACTACTGGGTCAACCTAGCTGGTTATTTTGCCCCTTCATCCCCAAAATGCAGTTATGGATTCATTACAATGTGAATATATATATATATATATATATGAAGAAGTAACCATAAAAACTCCATTTCAGAACTCTTTATTTATTTATACCATGGTTTTCCTTTAAAACGAGATTAGGTTATTTGTTTCTGAAAAACTAAGGCTTTCGAAACCTTCAAAATTTTGCTTTCGACCTCACTAGATAACCTCTTTCGAAAGCCTATAAATCTCTTTTCAAAACATTAGGCCCCTGCCTTTCGAAACATTTTAAAACCTCTCTTTCAAAACCTTTTGAATAAAGTATTACTTATTAACTCTTAGAAGCATAGCTTCGAAACCATTGAAAGTACCCCTTTCGAAACCTTGGGAAGTATCCCTTCCAAAATCATTGGGTTTATATTTAAAAATATCATTTGGGTCAAAGTGAATATAAATGAAAGTAACTCTTTCGAAACCATTCTTTGTCATATAAAAGTATTGGGAAGAACTTGATGGCATCGGCACCACCCTTTCGAAAGCTTCAAATCATTTAAGCAAAACACTAAAGGATAGCATCGAAACCCCCTTTTCGAAGCCATTACCTTCGAAACCCTTGGACCCTTTCGAAAGCATTTAGAAAGTGGCTAAGAACATCTTTTAAAACAGATACTACCTTTTGAAGGCATTGATAACTTCAATACACTCGAAAGGAGAAGAACGACATCAGGGTTTCAACTAGGTCGAGACGGCCTCTACTTTCGAAAGCATTATTCTATAACTAAAGGAACTCATTCGAAAGCTCTTGCTTTTAAAACATAAAAGGGAAACCCCTTTAGAAGCTATTAGAGAAATCCTTTCGAAAGCATATGTTTTGGCTCCTTCAAAAGCTCTAATAAAACAAAGGCAGGCTCTTAACTTTTTAACACAAACAAAGGTATCGACCCCATCGAAAGCAATGCTTTCGACACCATGCCTTCCGCCTTTCTCCAATCCACTACGTACCACCTAAGTGATACTTTATGTATTGGTTTCAGCTTTGTGGGTTTCGGCTGGGGTAGTTCCGACTGAGTTGAGACGGAGGAAAAGGAGTCGAAAGGTACTTCTAAAGCGGGTGGAACCTACTTTTCTGGAAAAGGCTGAAATCATGTTAACTTTAGTAATTGTTTTATAACTAACATGCCTGTTAGTAATCTTTTAATTGGTTGTTTTAAAATATTTCAAATATTTTACAAAAATAATTGCCACATTTATCAGATCTAAATCAAGGAAAAGTTAACGTTTTAGCCTTCCATTAAGCAAAACCAATTATGCAATTTAACCCTTCTTTCTAAAACAATTTAATTTCCTAAGTAAATTACTTAGGAAAAATCCCCAAAAATTACAGAAATTCACTTTCATCATATTATCAAACATACAAAAATTTCAGACCCAAATTCTTAATAAAATAATTGAAATTAATTTTAAACCAGTTATATTATATTTTCCTTTAGAAATTTATAATAAATTTTCCATAGCTTGGAAAATTACAAAAATTGAAACCCATCTCAGAAATCATAATTTACATAACATATAATTTTCCCATGGCATTCTAAGATCATTTATATTCCATTTTTCCCTAAAACCGTGCTAATCCATGCTTAAACAATTTGGTTTAAATCCATCATATTATAATTCAAACATATCATCATCCAAATCATCATAAAAATAAATTTAATCATAAATCTGAAATCATATAATCATAGAATAAAATAGACATGGCATAAAATTATTATTCACCTTGAATATGATAAGAGCTTTGAGTTTTGATTTGAAATTAATCCTCTGCTTTAAATTCCTTAGCTTGATTAAATTTCTCCCCGTTTTCTTCCTTGTTATGGCTGGCTTCTATTTTAGGTTTTATGTTTTTGCGAAAATGAGAATGAACCTGAACGTGAATGGGCAATGAAAATGTATAGCCGTGAATATAGAGGTGTGGCTATTTACTAAAATGCCAATGTTTTGATTGATAACATAAAACCATTTCAAGCCCATTTATTTTATTAGTAAGCACGACCTTAAATTTTATTTTCAAATCTCAATCCCCTTATCATTCTAATTCTTACATTATTCTATTTAATTTATCTAATTAAATCTTCTGAATAATGTTATCAAAAATTAGGGGTGTTACATTAGCCGTGTTGGTACATGCAATAAGTGCCGCGTTGCTTCGAGAAAAGAATCGAATTTAGAGACTGATCTATTATGTTAGCAAGCGATTGGTAGGAGATGAAAGGAACTATCTAAAGATAGAGAAATGGACGTACCACTTTCTAATTGCATCACGAAAACTTCGCCCCTACTTTCAGGCACACCCTATTAATGTGTACACCGACCAGCCGTTACGACATGTCTTGTAGCGACCTGAGATGTCTGGAAGGTTACTCAAGTGGAATATCGAACTTAGCTAATTCGATATCACTTATCTTCCTCGGAGGACCATCCAGGGTTAAGCGCTAGCAGATTTATAGCAAAATTTATAGCAGAATTTACTACATATGATAATTTTCCAAGAGCAGTGAAATCCCAACCATATGGTGGAAGTTGTATACAGATGGAGCATCCAATGATCATTTTTCTGGAGCTAGGATTGAGCTTGTAACTCCCAAAGATCGGTCAATCTGCTATGCTTTAAAGCTTGATTACCCTGCAACAAACAACGAAGCCGACACGAGGCTCTGATTGCTGGACTTAAGCTCTCCAGCGAACTGGGAATAAAATCTCTTAAAATCTTTAGCGACTCGCAATTGGTAGTATACCAAATCAGGGGAGATTACCAAGCTAAAGGAAAACGGCTTGCTCCATACCTTACCAAAGTCCAGGAGTTGTTGCTTGACTTTGAATATTATGACATTATGCACATTCCTAGGGACAAGAATAGAGAGGCTGATTCATTGGCAAAGTTTGCTAGCACTGGGGGTGCATAACAGATGGGCTTGGTTGCAGTCGAGATATTAAATGCCCCAAGTATAACTGATGGAAATTGACCATGTACTAGAGATGGGGTTTGAGAAGGAATCATGGATGACTTCGTTTAAAGATTATTTGCTATAGGGAGTTCTTCCCGAACGAAGGAATTAAAAGCGACAAATCCTTCGCAAAGCTTCACGGTATATTATACAAGAAGGAGTTACATACAGAAAGGGTTTCTCCGTTCCCCTTCTCTGGTGTACCACTCATGATGAAATAAAAGATTCCTAAAGGAAGTTCATGAAGGGGAATGTGGCGATCACATTGGGGGGCAAAACCAAGCAAAGAAAATACTCCGTTACGGGTATTATTGGTCGACCGTTAATCGAGATGCTGCCGACTATGTAAGGCGATGCAACAAGTGCCAGACATATGCAAAAGTTCCAAGATCTCCACCGACATAAATTACACAAATGTTCAGCCCATGGCTGTTTGCCATGTGGGGTATAAATATTATCGGTTCTTTACCGATCTCTAAAGGTGGTGCAAAGTATGCTATTATCGCAGTTGGTTACTTCTCCAAATAGGCCAGAGCGGAACCCTTGGCCACGATCATGACTAACAAAGTAATCAACTTCATTATTTGGAACATCATCTATCCTTTCGGTCTTCCACGAACTATTGTAACAGACAATGAGACTCAATTTGATTGTACCAAATTTATAGATTCATACCGTCAGCATCGTATTGAAAAGAGTTTTGCGGCATTCGCTCACCCTTGAGCGAATGGACAAGTTGAAGTTGTTAACAAAATCATAAAATCCATTCTGAAAAGCGTTTGGAAAGAGCTAGAGGCAAGTGGGTAGATGAACTCCTAACAGCACTATGGGCTTATAAAACCACCCACAAATCCGCGACTGACCACACTCCATTCGCCCTCACTTACGGCTCCGAGGCCGTTATTCTTGTTGAGCTTGAAGTTCATTCTCATCAAGTAACTTATTATGATCCCAAGAAAAATAAAGATCTCCTTTTGGAATCTCTGGAGTTTATTAAGCATGAGGAAGCTGATTTGAGGGCAGCTACACACCGACACCGAGTCGCCCGATAATACAACACTAAAGTCTGACCTAGAACCTTTGAAGTCAATGATCTTGTTTTAAAATGGGTTTTTCCTATCCCGTCACATATGAATCCAACTTGGGAAGGACCGTATGTTATTGAGCAGAGGCTTGGAGAAGGAACTTTTAAGCTAGCGACTGTTGATGGCGTCACACTTCCAAGGGCGTGGAATAGCAAGCATTTACAACACTATTTCACTTAGTTTTCCTTTTTCATTCAGCTGTATTTAATTTCAGGATTTACTTTAGCATATGGTTTTTCAAATATGTAATAAGACAAATTATGTCATTCCTTTCCATTCAGCAATAAAACTTTGAATTTTCCATCATATTTGTGACCTGCCATTGCTGTACATGTTAGTTGTGATATACGATGACTAAATCCCACTGTTCGATGGGACCGATATAATCCAAGAGTGATCGTGATTCGACCGGTAACTCGATGAGTCAAACCCCATATTTGAGGGCAGAACAACTGATCAAAGAGAATCAAACTCGACAGTTTTTTGAATAACTCACATCCCCAAAGTGCGAATATGAGTATAAATGCTAAATGGGTGTGACTGATCACCTATGAAATAACTCATGTCCTCGGAGTGCGGATATGAGAATAGATGCTAAAGGGTGTGATCCGACCGCCCATTAACTAACTCTTATCCCCAGAGTGTGGATATGAGTATAAACAATTAGATGAGTGCGGTTCGACCACTCACTATTCCATAAACTCCGGCCTGAAACCGATAGAAGGAGTATAAAATTTGCTAAGGATGTAGTTTAACTGTCCACCATCTAGCTCTGCTAACCTGATACTAGGGGCAGGAGTATAATTACTAAAACTGCCGAATTCGACGGCGTAACACTAAGGCTCGAGTCGAGTGTTTGATACGACTCGAGGCCACGACCTCAGGGAGGCCTTGGTATGGATAAGTCAGATCAATATCTAACCCAATGAGAAACGAATCACAAATACATCAAATGAAAAACGTGATAGCTTGATCATTTAAACAAGCATATACAAGAATTCTACACAAAATAAAAGAATTCTTATTCACACGAAACTTACTGTTCACAATACAAGTTTATCCAAAATGAGAAGTAAAAGTGGGGGTCGTACCTAAACAAACACAACCAACAAAAGAAAAAGTAGTCATCCAAGCTATTTACACATCACACCAACCCAATGATCATTTCTTGGATTTCCTATCTTTCTTTTGTTTCTTTGGAATGGCTCCATCTAAACCGCCACTCGATCCTCTCTTCGACTCTTTTTCGCCTCGGCTTCTTTTCGAAGAAACATCGCTGGTTATGTGGATCGAGGCGGCATCATCTTTAGAAGCAGAAGGGATCGATGCACTTTCAATACTAGAAGCGGGAGGACCTCATCTCATGGAATTGTCCTGCCAAGAGGGATCAGTTGAAGCGAGATAGGAATAGACTCATTAAAATTCATATCAACAGGCTTAGTTTTTGCCTTCTTTTTCAATAACTCTTCTTTCTCAGCGTGCTCTTTCATGCTAAGCTCATCAGTAGAGTTGGAAGAGCCCGTGATTACAACATCCTCATCAAAGGGAATTTCACGACGTGGGTCGCCTCCTCCCTTGAACAATGCCTCCATGAACTGATCATCAATGATGAAGGTTTCTTCTTGAGCACCTTGAGTAGCAGCCGAAGTCGTAACCTTAATGGATTTTGTCACGGTCGCTTATGATCCCTATTAAGGCTCTTGCAAGGGAGGAGGAACGACACCTGATAGATTTAAAACTTAGAAAAAATAGGCAAAAAATTAGAAATATCAACTAACAACACCCCAACTTTTTGAAAGACGAAAGATGTCGGCAAAATACCCTCCTCAGTGCGACTCTTAAGTTGAGCCAAAATATCCATAGAACTGCGTTCGGGAATTGGAGAAAGCTAAGGCTTGTTCAGATCATACTCGGAGATGGTTGAAGAATCTATCGTGGAGCTAAGGATAGCCTGTGATGCTGGGAGCAATTCAGTTGTAACATCGGGTTGTACCGATCTAGATCCTTCACCCACTTCATGTGAAGAGGCAGTAGCAGATTCTTTCGAAAGTGTAAGTTGGATATCATGCAATGTTTTGGGTTCATCGCCCAATAGCATTTCGCCTTCAAGTCTAGATAGGTCGATTTTCTCAGTATTAAGGAGTCATTTTTCCTCTGCAACAAGGAATTCCCACGCGCGCCAGAGCTGGTAGGGATAATCATCACCAAGCCATGTTAAATTTCTATGCTTGAGAACATTGGCGTTGTAAAGAATAAGAAGTGGGTCGAGGTCGTTCATTATTTCCTCCCTAACTTTATCCCTGGTAGCTTCTACTTCGCGCTGAATGAGCACATCAACATCTTTGACCCTTTTAACGGTCGTATCTCTCTCGAGTCTAACGTTCACCAGATCATCACAAGCATCTTGAGCGATTTTCTAAGCATCATCTTTCTCCTTGTTTGTGTACTCGAGCTTAGTCTTGATTCAGCTATCTCCTTAAAGGCTGCAGATTCATTACTTCGAGCTGTATCTCTCTTAAGTGCTATTTCTTGATTTCGATGATGTAACGCCTGGACCATATCAAGATGACTACATTTCATCTCCTCTATGGATTTGACGGCAGCATTAGCTTTTCCCTCATCCTCTGCAAGGGAAGTCCTAGAAGTCTCTAACTCGTTTGTCAAAGTATTGACAATTCTTTTATTTTGAGCTTTTTGACGTTTTAACTTTTCAATTTCCACTACATGCTCGAAAGACACCTTCGACATCTTCTCCGCTGCCTTTATCCATTCATGGTACTTCTTATGGATATTAGTGACGCAGTCAATAGCCATTTATTGAACATGGTCTGGGACCCTCTTAGATTAGGAGGGAAAAAGAACCCTTCGAAGCATAGATTTGGAAACACTTCTCGAAGTTGTGCCATACTAGCAGCTGGATTGATCATAGGATCTTCAGTAGCAACTTCAACTTCGATACTTTCCTTGCTGGGCCTATGAGTAGCAACATGTTCGCTATGGTGACAATGATCACTGGACCACTGATAGTGAGAAGGAACTAAAGGCTGTAAAGGAACTGAAACGGGAGGGGGAACACCAGAAGGATTGCTAGGTGGATCCTGATGATAAGTTGGCTTATTGGAACCCTTTGCAGGAGGGGATCTAGACATTGATCGATGCTTACCTTGAGGTGGCTTATCCCTAGCACCCTATCTTGATGACCATGGTCCCGACTGGAGTGATAACTAGAATCATAATACTCTCGGCTACCACCTTGATGGTAAGAGCTGGAGCATGAACTAGATGATTGGTGGTGTATATCCCAGAGGGAATCAAACATGTTCCTTTTCTTCACCATCGTTTTTGCAAAGGAAAACAAAAGTTAATCAACTTTAAGCATTAAAAGGCACAAGTTGAGAATAATGCAATGTTGAGGGGTGCAATTATGTGTAAGTGTCCTTGTGTTACCCCTCGACAAACTAGGTGCAAGAGCTTTGCTCATTGGAGTAATTTACCTTTTAGAAATTGGTATTTCAATGCTAGTTCTGGTGGGAGATTCTGACCCATCAATACTCACGTCAATAAAGTGAAAAGCGTCAAGGTTATGAGGTATTGGCAGACCATAAAAAGAATCAAGCGGCAGAATTGAATGCCCTGACAGTTGAGAAGAGGACTCGTCTTGAACAACCTTAGGAGCCATCGACGACTTGAGTTGATCGAAAAGCCGACTTTTGGAAAATTTATAAACAACTGTTTTCTTTTTGCTTTTATCGGGAACAGAAGGCTGTGAGGTCTGCGAGGATCTAATCTTAACTCCAAGACCAGATTCATCATCATTGTGACCGGGCACATCGCCTTTATCTCCTTCAACATCAATACCGATGAATTATTGAGCACCCATTGCTGGGTGCACGATGGGATCGATTGTCTCTTTGATTGATTGTAGCCCATGATCTTATCCCTGCAGTTTGAGCGAATTTTGTTAGCCCTACATTGAGGCCATCTTCTATCAAAAAAAGTAACAAGGCGTTCGTCCATAAGAAGATATTCGATGTTCCTGTCTTCAGGAGGCACATTTTTGAGAGTCATGACTGCCTCCTCATAAAGATTACCGTTGGGCCGAGTGACAGTGCCTATAAAAGGAATTACTTTGTCGGGATAACGACCTAAATATCGAATTTCCATGCTAAGGTAAAGATGATGGATGCCACTTAGATCCATCCAGCCATTGTCTAGCGAAACCGAGCGGACATCGAACAAAGAACAACTCGCTTTTAAAGGCGCTTAATTTATTCCATGCGCTAATTAGAATCTGACACTTCTTCGCTAACTCAAGAAATGTAAACAAAAGACTCTCTGTCCATCGCTTGAAAGCAAATATGAACCGAATGTCATCGATGGTTGGAGGACAATGCAAGAACTCCATAAATACCGTATAAGTACAATTGAGAAGAACGTAGCTATTGAATGAAGTTGCGTTGGAGCTATCCTTAAATAATGGAGAATTTCCCAGATGTATGAGTTAAATTGCGGGATGCATCCGGCCTAGGACATGAACTTGTTGCACGTCATATATCCTTCTAATGGTCTATGAGCCCTATCATCCTACGACGGAACCAATACACCGTCAAAGGGAATTTCATGCCTTACGCAGATTTAACGAAGAGCATCTTCCTTAATTTTAGAGGCTATGGAATTAGCAGGGTTCTCCAGAATAACTGCATCCTCTAGAGTATCGAGAGTAGGATCAACAACTTCTGGTGGAAGAATGGAAACTGCATCTGAAAAATCAAATTATGGGCCTGGGCTTTCGGGTTGTTTTGAATGATGACTTGAGGATGGATTATTAGACTCAGTTTCATAACTTGATTCCACATCAGGATTATCCTATTGAGAAGATGATCCAGCTGGCATAGCTGTAAGACACATAGAACGTCTAAAACCCATTGCTATTAAACTCAGTAAAATCAGGATTAGATAAAGTAACCTATACCCCTTAGGTGCATAGTGAGTGCTAGTGTGGTGCAGTGAAGTGCTATTCAATACAGTAGTAAGTTGTATGGAATTAAAATTAGAAAAAACGATAAGACTTCGAGGTTTGGCCAGAGAGACCGTCATTCCTGACCGTCTCAACCATTTCTTTGTGTCATTAGGGAATGATGCAGTTTGAGTTTCACAGTCGATTATCAGCAAGTAAAGATCCAATTTTTATATTCAAGTCACTGATGTTCTAAGAGAATAGTCGAGGGCATTAGTTCATGTCAAAGTTCAAATTTACCAAATATGCAGTTCAAGTCATATGAGTTCACTTGAATGTGCAAGGCCGAAGCTCATCATTGGGTTCAAAGTTATTTGATTAAGTTTCAGTTTTAAGTTTCATGTGTAGACAATTGATCATTCATTTTAGCATTATCGATCGTTCCCCATGCCTCCCTACCGATCGTTTCTGATCCTTGCCCAAACTGATAGTTCCTAGGCCTAGTCCTATCGATCATTTCTGATCGATTCATTCACCGATCAATCCAATTCGGCCTTCTAAACTGATCGTTATCTTTGCTCCATTCATATGACCGTTCTACCAAATGATCCATTCGCTTCGAAATTCACTAAGTCCAAAGATCTACCGATCGTCCAAGATTGACCATCATGCGTCGATCTGAATTCCCCACACTCAGCAACTCCATCTTTCCCAATTCCCATCCTCTCCAACTGGATTTAGATTGAACGATTCTACCAACTAAACTAACTAACTAACATGAGATTAAAGGTACTTGAAGTCTCATCCTTGGATCATAAAGCGGGTTCCAATCATGCTACTTAAGTGTGAGACCTGAGGAAAGAAGGGAAACTCGAACTCAATTCAAAGCGTGATATGAAGCAGCAATGGAATAGAGAAGAGGACAATTAACAAAAGCTTGAATGGAGGAAAGACGTTTCTTAGTTGAAGGATTCCGATCGTTGTTTGGAGCGATGGAAGAAGAGAGGGAGAACGTTCATTCTTTTTCTTTCTAGTTGAAAGCTTGAACGATATGAAAGTATGGAGTGAAGATGGAAGTCGCTAAGTAAAATGCTTTTATATGGATGGACATGCCGATCCTTCGTAGCCTAAAAATTACACCGATCATTACAAAATGATCCAAAATTCTGTAAGCCCAAAAACGATTGGGCAAGATTATAGAGTGGTTAAGTATGAAAGCTCTTACTGGAAGAAGCATAAGCCGATCGTTCGGCCCATGAAAATGTCGATCGTTCGAGTTAGAGTGCTTACCTATCGTTCCACCACCTAAAATGATCCGAAGCTCCTTTATATGAGCTAACGATCGGTAATGATCATTACGAAATACATATATATAAAGTGGCAATGATCGTTCATAGATGATTGTAGATGGATGGATATGAAAATCCATTCAAAAATAACGATCGGTCTTGGTTATTAGTTTTTTTTAAAACGATCGTACCAAGGCAATCTAAATTTTCATTTAATGAATAACGATTGGCCATGGATGTTCATGCATGCCAAGGAATAACTTTGAAACTTGACAACGACCCATGAATGTGCAATCATGATCGGGGATCAGGTATGGACACGTATACGAACCAATATACGTTCTAATGTTCCATTTTTTTGAAATCGATAGAAATTGAATTCGCACCTGAAATCAGCTAAAGGAAGATCAAAAATCAAAATATTATGACATGATAATAACCAGAAAAACAACAAGATAATCATCGATAAACCGTGATATAGTATTTATACTATTTGGAATCGACCAATAGTCATAATGAATGAAAGGAGACACGACCCTCAACAAGAAAGCGACTCAACAAAAGGATAATAGCCATTCAACGAACTAAATGGAATCCTTCTTCGACAATTGAAATTTGCAAGTTTTCAAAGCACATCGTGTTCAAACAAGACGTATTTTGAGGGGAAAATGTGATCCCGCCTTTTGGCAAA
Source organism: Allium fistulosum (assembly GCA_030737815.1). NCBI lineage: Eukaryota > Viridiplantae > Streptophyta > Magnoliopsida > Asparagales > Amaryllidaceae > Allium > Allium fistulosum. Next base: position 1,280,160,839 of record CM060903.1, on the reverse strand, counting down.
GCCATGATATCATCAACTTGGTTAAAACAGATAGTTACTAGCCCTGAGAAACACTTGTATGTGATACTATGGACGATGGTCGAGCAGATCCTGACCAAGACCCCATCGAGGTGCAATCAGTATGGAGTAACTGGCATAGCCCTGTGAAGCTATATTCCAAATTTCAAGTCGATCGAGATTCATATGCTCGAGTTATAGACAAAGCAAGGATTTATGTGGATCGAACGAGAACGATCCATAAAACAGCTCAAATCAGCGAAAATCGATCGATATCTCAAAATCCACAAGACCAATTCAATTGAAACTTTCAGAGCATCGATATATTGAAGAGTGGAGCCCACAAAAACGATCGTAGGTAAAAACTTTGAGGTTCAAGGAACGCCGATCATTTTATGCCGATCCTTCATAACGATCGGTGTAGCTCAGTGAACGATCCAAATGCAACAAAGGTTGATCCATATCTCGCAATTTACAACTCAAAATGACTTCGTGTTATAGAATCAAGGCATAGAGGCATGTGAGACCCCCCCACAAACGATCGCATGGCTATCAAAGACAAAAATAACAATCGGTATAATTTATACTGATCATTTTAAAATAATAAACAATGTTCGCCGATCGTTATGGTGGGTCCCATATGGATCTGGAGAGCCTTCTATCGAAATCTTAGCGAAATGTCTTGTCATCTCAACCTATAAATACAGACCTATAGGTTTATTTTCAGGATTTTTACGCTACTGGTTTCTCAAGGCTCCATTGTAATCAAGTGTTAGCTTTATTCTACTATTGTAATCAGATTCACAAGAGAGTAATAAAGGATAATTTTCAAATTGGACGTAGACATACAACGTCGAACCATTATAAACATTTGTGTCTTTGATTATTGCTTACTCTATATTGCTTACTTGTTCATTTACTCAGTTTAATTTTGCTTTTCTTCATTTACTTCTCTATAAAAACTATTTTTGGATGTTTGTAACCAATTTTGATGCAAACACTACCATTACAAAAGAATTCGGAAAAATCTAGTTAACTAGCTGGAGGGTTATAATAACAAAAGTACATATATTTAATTATCATGTTCCTGACTCTACCATGAAAATGTTCTACATATTAACCGTTTCCATCTTGATTTTCCTTTATTATATTATCCTTTCATTAATTAGTTAATGTAACACACAACTCTGCAATCATTCACATCATAATCACATCCAATTGCTTCTTACTTCTCATATATATGCATACAACATGTACTTTTTTATCACATTTTAGAAAAATATAAAGAAAATGGGAAGCATCTTAGAAAAATCATTATGTAATAACACGTGTGCTCCGGTGATTGGAGCTAATAATGTAACACCAAAATGACGTGGAACGGCAGTCAGAACTTACCTCTTTGCCATGTTTATTGAGAACCAAAAGACTGGTGATGAAACTGAAAGAAACTTTGTACTTTTCAACCCCAATCAAGAAGTTGTGCATCAACTAAGATTTTTTAATTTTATGGAGGACATATCATACCTAATAGAAAATAAAGTTGTTATAAATTATAGCCAGTGTATTCTTGAAAGACAAAGAAATATACTTGTAGCAACAAATATCAACTACAAACTCCACATGCTTGCATTGAACTATTCATGTGCTTAAATAAATCTTATCAAGGATACATGGTCAAGTTTAACAAATGAGAATAATGTCAAACCATTTATGATGCAGCGCGATCTGCCAATTTAGGTTGTTAACGACCTAGTGGGTTTTTAGGTCGCTCATGACCTATGGAAGGTCGGCTACGAGTTAACGGAATCAACGCTCAGGCATGCAAACGACCTAACTTGTTTTTAGGTCGCATACGACCTGACTGGTTACTATGACCTAACGAGCAGATAGGTCGCATGGAGGAGGTACGACCTAAAGTGAAACAGGATGTAACGCTTGGGATATGCCATAGGTCGCTAACGAGTTACGATCTAACAAAGCTGCACAGTGAAAAAGCGGAAGCAACGGAAGTGTTAGGTCGCGTACGACCTAACGAGGCTTTTAAGTCGCTCCAGTGACCTAGTGGAGAATCGCGAGCTATCAAGTTAAGACCAACTTTAGGTCGCAGAGATATGTTACGACCTGAGTTAGGTCGCGAGAGGATGAAGAGAGATGGGTCAATGTTAGGTCGCAGAAAGCTGGGGAAGATAAGTCGTGAAGACTTAGGTCGCGAAGATTTTCTGAAGCGCTGATTTTAGTTCGCTGATGGGGGATGCCGTTCATTCTTAGGTCGCGAAGCTCCAAATGCCGTTCATTCGTTAAGTCGTTTATCTGTTGTAACTGATGGTTTAAGTCGGAGGTCTTGATAGGTCGTGTACGACCTAAGTGTTGTAAGGTCGTTATGTTGTCTTGTAATATGTGGTTTTGTTGCAATGTAAAACTGTTAGGTCGTTGATGACCTATACTAAGTCGCTGGGTTTTAGGTCGCACTATGATAGGTCCTAGGTCGTTCACGACCTAAGAGTTGTGTTGAAATCTTGATTCTGTTTGGCGTGTGAGTTGTAGCCTATAAATAGGCATGTGTGGTCATTTGTAAAAGTTTAGTTGATTTGAAATAAAACTCTTGTTTTGTTAGCTTTGTGCTTTCACCCAATTGGTAGTTGAGTGTAATCTCCTATCTCCTCTTTCGGTTAATCGAGTGCGCTCGATTCAACGACTGCAGAAGCCGATTCACGGAATCTAGTGCGCTAGATCAACGTGCGAAGAATCGCAGATCTTTGAACCCGGTATCGTGCGCGATCAACGAGTTCGGGATAGCTAGAATTCGGTATCTTCGGATCAACAAATTTGGCATTTCAGTATTCATCAATCCATCGATTGCAACTTTCATCGATCTACATTGTTTTTGTATAATCCGCTGCGTCAGTTTGGTATCAAAGCTTGTTTTAGCCAATCATAGCTAAATCGAGTCCTTGGAGCCAATTATTTTGAAGAAGTTTGAAGAGTTCAAGTCGAGCCGAGCTATATCATTCATGGCCGAGAGCTTGTTGTTCATCGTGTTCGTCACAATTTGCAACAAGTGTGAAAATTTCGATCCATTTCGTTTTGGATAAAAATTCGAAAGGTGTTTGAGTTTTGGCCGAGAGGAGTTAAGTCGCGAACCACCATTTCCGAGCTAGAGTTGAAGCATTTGTGAAGTTTTGACAATGCCACCAAGGAGAGCAAATCGACATCAAAACGTTGAAGCTTTGTATAGAAGAGAAGAGGCTGATGAGATGGAGCAAAGAATTAATGAAATTTTTAGTGAGAAGCTTAATGAAGGAATTGGTCGATTAGAGAAGATGATGTTGGAAATGAATCAAAATCAGAAAAGGGTTTCACCTGAATCTAATCATGGAAGAAGTAGAGTTTCGCCACATTCCAATCGAGAGATAAGTAATGATAATGACCATAGAAGTGTGAGCCGAGAAAGTAGAAGAAATGTTGGTGGAAGAAGTGAGGGTAGTAGAGATGTTGGTGGTCAGAATCGACATCGTTATACATCTGATTTTGAAGAGGAGTTTGATGGAGGTAGTGTTCGAGGACAAGGACGAGGTCAAGGAAGAAATTACTCTGAGTATGATCACAAGTGGGAATCTGGTATGAAGACTGAAATTCCAGAATTCAAAGGTGGTATGCAAGCTGAGGAGTTTTTAGATTGGATGTCTAATATGGAAGAGATTTTTGACTTCAAGGAGGTTCCAGAGCATCGAAGAGTGAAGTTGGTTGCTACGAGGTTGAGGGGTAGAGCTTTGGCATGGTGGCAGCAAACTAAACTTACTCGTGAACGGATGGGGAAGTCGAAGATTGAATCTTGGGAGAAGATGAAGAAACTGATGAAAACCACATTCTTACCTTATAATTATCAATCGCTTATGTATCAGAGGCTGCAAACTTGAGGCAAGGAACGAAGTCTGTTAACGACTATGCTGATGAATTTTATCAACTCATTGCTAGAAATGATATTATGGAGACGGAGGAACAGCTGACCGCTAGATTCATTAGGGGATTGAGAATGCAGATTCAGGATATGGTTAACATGTTTGATCCCAGATCTGTAGGGGAAGCACACCAAAAAGCGTTGGCTTGGGAGAAGCAGGGAAGACGAGGAGGTGGTGTGTTTACTAATTCCAACAATCAAGTGAAGGGCGTTAGTGGAGGTTCTCATGTTTCTAAACCTATCAGTAAACCAGTGGTGAAGGAGGCTGAGAAGGCAAAGGTTAACAACGGTTTCAAATGTTACAATTGTCAGGAATTGGGTCATAAAAGCAATGAGTGTCCAAAGCCAAAGAAGAGAACCATGATTGCAGAAGTTGAAGATGAGGATGCTGACGGAGATTGTTCTAGTCCAGTTGAGGAGGATGAGCAGGATATTGCGTCAGGGGATGAAGGTTATAATCTAATGATGAGGAGATCGTGTTTGACACCGAAGCAGGAAGAAGCTAGTTGGTTGAGGAGTAATATCTTTCAGTCGATATGCACTATACTGGGAAAGGTGTGTAAGTTTGTGATTGACGCAGGAAGCTGTGACAATATAATTTCAACCGAGGCTGTAACAAAGTTGAAGTTGAAGACAAAGAAGCATCCGAATCCATACAAGTTAGCATGGTTGAGAAAAGGAGGAGAGGTGAAAGTGGATAGACGAGTTCGTGTTCCATTCTCTATTGGGAAGAAATACAAAGACGAAATCTGGTGTGATGTAGTAGGGATGGATGTTTGTCACTTACTTTTGGGAAGACCATGGCAGTATGATCGAGCAGTACAGCATGACGGTCGGACCAATAGCTACAGTTTTATGTTTGAAGGTACGAAGATTATCTTAGTTCCAAAGAAGAGACCACAAGGAGAAAGTAAGTCGAAAGAGATTGAAGAGCTAAAAACTTTGTTATCTTTAAAAGAGTTTGTTAAGGAGGTCGAAGAGGAGCCTGAAGTGTACTTGTTGATTGGGCGAGAGAGTCAAGAAGAGGTTGAAATTCCAGGAGGAGTGAAACCAGTATTGAAAGAATTTGAGGATGTATTTCCAAAGGAGTTACCAAAGGAGTTACCGCCACTGAGAGACATTCAACATCAAATTGATCTTGTTCCGGGAGCAATGTTGCCACATAGACCACATTATCGAATGAGTCCGAAGGAACATGAAGAATTGAGGAGGCAAGTGGAAGAATTGCTTGAACAAGGGCGTGTGCAGGAGAGTCTAAGTCCTTGTGCTGTACCAGCTTTATTGGTACCCAAGAAGGATGGGACATGGAGGATGTGCACAGATAGTAGAGCATTGAATAAGATTACAGTGAGATACAGATTTCCGATGCCGAGGTTGGATGATTTGCTAGATCAATTGAGCGGAGCTACTATCTTTTCGAAGATTGATTTAAAGAGCGAATATCATCAAATTCGTATCAGACCAGGTGATGAGTGGAAGACTGCTTTTAAAACCAGGGAGGGTCTATACGAATGGTTGGTTATGCCATTTGGCTTATCAAATGCACCAAGTACTTTCATGAGGGTGATGAATCAGATTTTTAGACCATTCATTGGGAAGTTTGTGGTGGTGTATTTCGATGATATTCTGATATATAGTGGAAGTCCAGAGGAACATTTAAATCATCTGAGAGAAGTGCTGATGGTACTGCGACAAGAACAATTTTATGCTGCAACGAAGAAATGCGTGTTCATGATGCATAGTGTTTTATTCTTGGGATATGTTGTTTCGAAGGAAGGGATACAGGTGGACCAAAGTAAAGTTGAGACAGTCAGAAATTGGCCACAACCGAAGACGATAATGGAAGTTCGTAGTTTTCACGGGTTGGCTTCATTCTATCGGAGGTTTATTCCACACTTTAGTAGTGTGATGGCACCTGTTACAGATTGCATGAAGGGTAAAAAGTTTTCATGGACGGAGGACGCAGGGAATGCTTTTGGGAAGATCAAGGAGTTGCTGACGTCTTCACCAATTCTAGTGTTGCCAGATTTTCAGTTAGTGTTTGAATTACACACTGATGCGTCAAAGGTTGGGATTGGAGGAGTATTGAGTCAGAGGGGACGTCCGATTGCATATTTTAGTGAGAAGTTGTCAGGAGCGAAGATGAGATATAGTACATATGATGTGGAATTTTATGCTGTTGTGCAAGCTATTAAACACTGGAGACATTATCTATTTCAGAAAGAGTTTGTTCTATACACTGATCATGAAGCATTGAAACATTTGCAAGGGCAAGACAAGATTTCAGCGAGACATGCATCGTGGATTGCATATCTGCAACAGTTTACTTTTGTTGTTAAACACAAGTCAGGGGTGACGAATCGTGTGGCCGATGCTTTGAGTAGGAGGAGTCATTTGTTGACTACACTGAAAGTTGAGGTGACAGGGTTTGATGTGTTGCCAGAGTTATTTGTCGATGATCCTTACTTTGCAAAGTTCGTTGATAAAGTCAAGGAGGGAAAGACAGATGAGTTTATGATGGTAGACGGTTTTCTATTCAAAGGAAATCGATTGTGCATACCTGATTGTAGTTTGAGAATGAAGATTGTGAAAGAGCTACATGAAGAAGGCCACGTGGGTAGAGATCGTACGTTACAGTTAATATCTCAGTCTTACTTTTGGCCATCAATGAGGAAAGAAGTGGAAAGATTTGTAGAGCGATGTCATATCTGTCAGGTTTCGGAAGGAACTGCGACTAATGCTAGATTATATATGCCGTTACCTGTACCAACTAAACCATGGGTTGATGTGAGTATGGACTTTGTGTTGGGGTTGCCGAGAACACAGCGTGGTAACGATTCCATTTATGTGGTGGTTGACCGATTTTCGAAAATGGCACATTTTATTGCTTGTAAGAAGACGGCGGATGCTGTTCATGTTGCTCAGTTGTTTTTCAAAGAAATATATCGACTTCACGGATTGCCAGAATCGATTGTGTCGGATAGGGATACTCGTTTTCTAAGTCATTTTTGGCTAAGTTTGTGGAAGATGGTGGGAACGAAGTTGAACTTTAGCAGCGCTTATCATCCGCAAACGGATGGACAGACCGAGGTTGTGAACAGATCACTGGGGAATTTATTGCGATGTTTGGTGAAAGATAAACTGAAGAGTTGGGACATGAAGTTATGTCAGGCAGAGTTTTCTCAAAATCATGCGGTAAACCATAGTACGAGGTTCAGTCCATTCCAGATCGTGTATTCAAACTTGCCAAAAGGACCGTTGGACTTAACGGTAGGGCCACAGTCGAAGGGGACAGTTAAGAAAGCTGCTGATTTTGTTGATGGATTGGCGGAATGTCATAAAATCGTTCAAGAACGATTGGAAATGGCAAATGAGAAGTACAAACGTTCTGCAGATCTGAAGCGAAGGAGTGTTGAATTTAATGAAGGTGATTTGGTTTATGCGGTGTTAACGAAAGATCGTTTTTCGGTGGGAATGTACAATAAATTGAAGGCGCGGAAGATTGGTCCAGTGGAAATTTTGAAGAAAATCAATGAAAACGCATATCGGTTGAAATTACCGGATAATGTTCATACTTCCGATGTTTTCAATGTCAAGTATTTGATTCCATATCATGGAGAGGAGCTTGTAATGCAAAGAGAAGGTGCAAATTCGAGGTCGAATTTTCATCAACCAGGGGAGGATGATGCAGCGCAATCTGCCAATTTAGGTCGTTCACGACATAGTGGGTTTTTAGGTCGCTCACGACCTATGGAAGGTCGACTACGAGTTAACGGAATCAACGCTCAGGCATGCAAATGACCTAACTTGTTTTTAGGTCGCATACGACCTAACTGGTTACTACGACCTAACGAGCAGATAGGTTGCGTGGAGGAGGTACGACCTAATGTGAAACATGATGTAACGCTTGGGATATGCCATAGGTCGCTAACGAGTTACGATCTAACAAAGCTGCACAGTGAAAAAGCGGAAGCAACGGAAGTGTTAGGTCGCGTACAACCTAACGAGGCTTTTAAGTCGCTTCAGCGACCTAGTGGAGAATCGCGAGCTATCAAGTTAAGACCAACTTTAGGTCGCAGAGATATGTTACGACCTAAGTTAGGTCGCGAGAGGATGAAGAGAGATGGGTCAATGTTAGGTCGCAGAAAGCTGGGGAAGATAAGTCGTGAAGACTTAGATCGCGAAGATTTTCTGAAGCGCTGATTTTAGGTCGCTGATGGGGGATGCCGTTCATTCTTAGGTCGCGAAGCTCCAAATGCCGTTCATTTGTTAAGTCGTTTATCTGTTGTAACTGATGGTTTAAGTCGGAGGTCTTGATAGGTCGTGTACGACCTAAGTGTTGTAAGGTCGTTATGTTGTCTTGTAATATGTGGTTTTGTTGCAATGTAAAACTGTTAGGTCGTTGACGACTTATACTAAGTCGCTGGGTTTTAGGTCGCACTATGATAGGTCGTAGGTCGTTCACGACCTAAGAGTTGTGTTGAAATCTTGATTCTGTTTGGCGTGTGAGTTGTAGCCTATAAATAGGCATGTGTGGTCATTTGTAAAAGTTTAGTTGATTTGAAATAAAACTCTTGTTTTGTTAGCTTTGTGCTTTCACCCAATTGGTAGTTGAGTGTAATCTCCTATCTCCTCTTTCGATTAATCGAGTGTGCTCGATTCAACGACTGCAGAAGCCGATTCACGGAATCTAGTGCGCTAGATCAACATGCGAAGAATCGCAGATCTTTGAACCCGGTATCGTGCGCGATCAACGAGTTCGGGATAGCTAGAATTCGGTATCTTCGGATCAACGAATTTGGCATTTCAGTATTCATCAATCCACCGATTGCAACTTTCATCGATCTACATTGTTTTTGTATAATCCGCTGCGTCAATTTATAACCATGGTCAGGACTACCTTATTTCAATGGAAATAATGCCAAACCATTCATAATCATGGTTGAAATGATTCTAGATGAAAATATTAAGAATATTGATTAGTTTGAAACGTTGAGATGAATCGTTTGAATAGAGGATTTATATCTTAGATGCATGCATGACAGTTATGCAATGACAAAAGAAGATAGACTCGTTATACCAAAAAAGCACAAAGCAGTAAGTATATTACCAATTAAAATATGGTAATTTACTATTACCATATGAGCATGTATAGGTTAACTAAAATAAAACTTAAAATCAGACATGGTCATATATGAAACGTATAGAATAGCATATACTAATCTTACTTGGGTAACAAGAACAATATATATAAACTAATGCAAACTATTCCTTTAGTGGTCACACCATTTGTATCTGAAATGTTAAAGGAGAAGGTAATTATTCACAGCCATACTATATTTGTGTGCATGTTCAAGTCAGTATGATTCCATTCAGAATAGCATCCACAATTTAGATTCAAATTTCATGATTTATCTTTAAACTCATTTTGAAATTTAAGGTTTGACATAATGAAACGCCCTTTGTATTGCACCAGGTGAGCTGACGTCACTGAAAGGGTCCTAGCAGCATGCTACAAGGCTCTAAACAACCACAAAGTTCTAATGGAAGGCACCGTATTGATACCCAACTTTGGTCACCTAGGCTTCGACTCACCCAAAGTCAAACAAGAGGTCGTAGCCGAGTATACATTAATTTTTCATATCAACGATGAACTAACTAATTCTTCCAGCACATTGTAAGATAACACCAGAAAATTTTTCTGAATATTATGTCCTAATGCACTAGCTGAAGAATCATCCAAAAGAGTTTCTCATGGTGCAATTACAAAGTGGACAGGAAAAATGTGCTAAGTCTATATTTCATGAAATCCAAAATTTGATATTGTCTTTTAGAGCTCAAATATAAATTGTGTTTTAGCCTAATTGTAGAGAACAATTAATATGTATTTTAGGCGACACATGTTGAAGCAAACTTATTTATGGTATATAACAAAACAAGGTTGTGAATTATGACCAAACGGTGTTATAACTAAAGGCAAAGTAAAACTTTACCCATGCTAGCAAAAAGAATATGAATTCTATGATTTATTCAATACGCGTAAGGCAGCTATAAATAGTTTGAATAAAGTACTGAAAAATTAGATGTAAATCAGCTAATTTATTTGATTAAAACTATCAGTGGAAAGTTTTTTTAAAAAAGTTTCCAACACTTTAAATACCTGACGTTTAGTCCAATGCCCTCTACTAACATAATAGGCCATATTGAAACCATTATTCAATGTAAATAATGGTACGAATTCGGATACTCGATCACATTATTATTTTCAACCTCATACCAAAAGAATGCGGAGACCTTCACATAGTTCCAGATCGTCAAAGTTCCATAGATCATCGACGCCCTGACTCTCCATTCTATCGCCAAGCAGCCCTTCAAAAGCCTTCAAAAGACACATTTCAGGAACCTGCAAGCATTTCATAACTTCATACTTATCCTAGATTCATATTGCAAATCCTTATGATAGATAAAGAGATATGACTATGAACTCAGTAGCTAACAAATTACTGCTCCTCAAGAAATCATAAGGATTTTGTCAATTCAAGCCAACATACTGCATATAAATGCCCAAAGAATCATAAGGAGAAAAAATGATATTGCTGTTAACTAATCATAACTTGGAACATTAAGAATTTTTGTGCAAGCAAAGTCGATTTATACATTTTGTGCTTCCATAGAAAAGCTCCATGCTGGGTGCCAAAAGAAACATATCAATAATATTCAAAAAACCTCTTATTAACTAATTATTCAACTGTGGGTGAATTCTGTTATACGTCTAGTATACCAAAACAGAGATTAATCAATAATAAACCCGTCTCACAAGTTTACAAATCAGAGTTCCACTACTTTGGAATTTTGTATTAGCTATTTTTAACAATAAGTATGTTGTAATTAATTACAACAACAAACTAACAACTATAGTAATGATAACTATAGCGATAAATCAAACGTTATACCATTTAAAGAAATAGCACAACGTAGAAACGAAAATGATATATATATATAAATATATAAATCAACTAGAAATCTAACCGGTTGAAGAAGGAAATTTCGTCTGGGGCTTGTCGTAACAATTTCCTTAAGACTTTATTCAAAGTCTCTCAAGATACAACAGACGTAAGCTGCTCGAGATCGCGATGTGTATGATCTTCTATGTGATAGGACTGATTATGATTTTAAGAAATGAAGATAAAGAAGAGATTATTCGGTTTTAAAATTGAGTGAGGAAAGTTATCAGATTTCCTCCTTATTTATAGCCGAATTCCCAATGGCTACAACCGTTGAGAAAAGTAGCATCCCTTCATCTGCAATGCCAAAAAGTGTCACTGTTCGCAACAGACACTTCCTTTCATCTACAACGCCCAAAAAGTGTTACTGTTCGCAATAGACACTTCTTTTCATCTGCAACGCCAAAAAAGTGTTACTGTTCGCAACAGGCACTTCCATTCATTTGCAAAGCCAAAAACTGTTGCTGTTTGCAACAGCCGCGTCCGTTCGTTTGCAACGGTTCAGAACTGTTGCTGTTCGTTCTAACGGTCATCTGAAAAAATCGTCTCTTCATCAGTTTGCAAATGGTCACAACCGTTGGAAAATCCGTATCTATTTAAACACACTTCTGTTTTAAAATCAGTCCATTTTTAGGTAGCAATAATATATGACACAGCCCAATATTATTGGACCCGATCCGACCCGGTCGATCGGACGGGCGGGCGGCGGTGTGCGCGCGTGTGTGAGTCCATGGCCATATAGGTCCTCCCCCTCGCACAAAATTACCTGACCCTAAGGGCCAATATAGGGATTGAGAGTACACCATATAAACAAGAAAATGAACTTATTTTTAGCGATGTGGGATATATCTTATTCACTATTTTTTGAGAATTCTAACAATCCCCCACATGAATGACGATATATGTCTCCCCCACACAAAGTGTAATATCACACAGTTCATATGAAAATAATGCTATATCAAGGATAAGTAGATATTTCACTTTGAACTTTCCCTAGTTAAAACTTATCGGATATACTTGGCTAATCGGTGAATTATTTCATCTTTAACCGTCAGTTGTTATTGTATAACCAGACAATAAGCTTTACAAAGCATTATTTCCCTTCACATCCAATCTCTTGGTTGTGTTCATTTTGGTCCTGAACAATTTTTGGTTCTGCGAGTGTTTATAGAGAATAAAAGCCTTTAATATTCTCATAGAGCCGATCCAGCTCACACTAACATAGGTGATCACAACCATTAAGAGTGTCCTACATATACCCCACTTGTTATTTCCAAGATATGATCATCATTAAAAAACATAGTTTTATCCTTTTAATACTTCTGTAGGCATGCATTTATATTGTGCACCATAGGAATGGAGTAGGACTAAGTCCAAACAAATGCATTACGTCTTGAGTTATTCAGAACTGGTTTGCCTATTGATCTTAGTCCGTGGGATCTTCAGTCGCTAGGATAGGTTTTCGTATAAGATAACTCTTGTTGGTTTAGGCTTTTAAACCCATTCCCCTCGATGCACAGTTAATTTTCTCTCTTGATAAACCTTTAGTAAATGGATCCGCTAGGTTATCATTTGTTCGCACATAATCTATGGAAATAGTTCCATTTGAGAGTAACTGCCTAACTATGTTATGGCGCCGACGAATGTGTCGTGACTTTCCATTATACACAAAGTTTTGCACTCTGCTTAATGCTGCTTGGTTATTACAGTGTATGCATATGGCCGGTACAGGTTTAGGCCAAAACGGAATATCTTCTAAAAAATGACTAAGCCATTATGCTTCTTCGCTTGCTTTATCTAAAGCGATGAACTCTGATTCCATAGTTGATCGAGCTATGCATGTTTGTTTAGTAGATTTCCATGACACTGCTGCCCCTGTTAAGGTAAAGACATAACCACTCGTTGATTTTCATTCCTCTGAATCTGCAATCCAGTTTGCATCCTATATCTTTCTAAGACAGCATGATATTTTCCATAATGTAAGGAATAGTTTGTGGTATTTTTTAAATATCCAAGCACTCTCATTAGTGCTTTCTAGTGTTCCTTCCCTGGGTTGCTTGTATACCCGCTTAATCGACTTACTGCATAAGCTATATCTAGTCTTATGCAATTCATGAGATACATGAGATATCCTATTACACGAGAGTATTCCAGTTGCATTACACTCTCATTAGTGTTTTTATGCAGTACTTCCGATTGATTATATGGCGTTCGTACTCCTTTAATTCCAAATTTTTGAAATTTTTCAATCACTTTTTCTACATAATGTGACTGAGATAATTCAATTCCATTAGGTGTTCTTATTATTTTGATTCCCAAAATAACATCTGCAACTCCTAAGTCTTTCATATCGAAATTATTGATTAACATCTGCTTAGTGGTCTCTATTACCTTAGTATTTGGACCGAAGATTAGCATATCGTCTACGTATAGACAAATCATCACGTATGATTGTCCAAATTTTTTGTAATAAACACATTTATCACATTCATTTATACGAAAACCATTTTTCATCATGACACTATCAAATTTTGCGTGCCATTGTTTTGGAGCTTGTTTTAGTCCGTATAATGATTTGACTAATCTACATACTTTATTTTCATTCCCTTTGGATATAAAACCCTTAGGTTGCTCCATGTAAATCTCCTCATCGAGATTTCCGTTTAAGAATGCCGTCTTTACATCCATTTGATGAATCTGTAGATTATAGATGGATGCAATTGCTATTAACATTCCTATAGAGGTTATTTGTGTTACTGGTGAATAGGTATCGAAGAAGTCTACACCTTCTTTTTGACGATATCCTTTGGCTACCAATCTTGCTTTGTATTTGTCGATGGAGCCATCTAGTTTCAACTTCTTTTTGAAGATCCATTTACAACCAATTGGTTTTATTCCAGGTGGAAGATAAACTATTTCCCAAGTTTTATTACTCAGAATTGAATCGATTTCACTTTGGATTGCTTCTTTCCAACATGAGGATTCAGAAGATGACATTGCTTCCTTGTACGTTTGAGCTTCGTGTTCTAACATATATGTTAAAAATTCCAAACCAAATGTCTTGGAAGTTCTTTCCCTTACGCTTCCTCTTGGTTCAACTTCCTCAGTTTCACGATGAGTTTCATCTTCATGTGACTTACTCAATTCTTCTCTTGTCCTTTTGGGGACATTATTTCCTTCATTTCTTTTGTGCGAAAACACATCTTCAAAGAATGAGGCGTCTCTTGATTCCATGATTGTATTTACATGAATATCAATTATATCATACTTGAATACCAAAAATATGTAGGCACTACTATTTTGGGCTGGCCCTAAATAGTAACAATCTACTGTTTTGGTCTAAGTTTGACTTTCTTGGAAGGCGGAACTGGAACTTTTGCCAAGCACCCCCACACTTTGAGGTATTTAAAACTTGGTATGTGTCCTTTCCATAACTCATATGGAATTGTTCCTGTTTTATTGTGAGGAACCTTGTTTAATATGTGATTAGACATATTTAAGGCTTCCCCCCACAAGTTCGTCGGTAGGCCAGAAGTTAAGAGCATCACATTAATCATATCTTTTAATGTTCTATTCTTTCTCTCAGCTATACCATTTTGTTGTGGTGAATATGGTGCTGTTGTTTGGTAAATTATACCATTTTCGGCACAGAATTGTACAAATGGTGATTCATATTCTCCACCTCGATCAGATCTCAATATCTTGATCTTTTTATTTAACTAATTTTCTACCTCAGCTTTGTACTTCATAAACGATGTAATTGCTTCATCCTTGCTATTTAAAAGATATACATAGCAATATCGTGTATAATCGTCAATAAAGGTAATAAAGTACCTTTTTCCACCTCTTGTAGGTAATGATTTGAAATCACATAAATCAGTATGAACCAAACCTAGTGGTTCGGTGCTTCTATCAACTGTATGAAATGGTTTTTTGACCATTTTTGCTTCTACGCATGTCTCACAATTGTAGTTTTTATCTACTTGGAATTTTGGAATTAATCCCAAGTTTGATAGTTTTTTCATTTTTCGAAAATTTATGTGTCCTAATCTATCATGCCATAGTAAAATTTCATGCTCAAGCAAATAAGAAACTTCAATTTTATTAATAGCATAATTAGAATACATAGTTTTATTGCCGACAACAACTACATTTGCCTTAAATAGGCCATCACATAAATATCCCCTTCCTATGTACATTCCAGCTTTGGATAGAACCATTTGTCTGACTCGAAGGCCATTTTGAATCCTTTCTTCGATAGCACTGGACCAGAGATGAGATTCTTGCGTATGTCTGGAACGTGGAGCACGTCATTCAACTTGACAGTTTTTCCAGAAGTAAACTTGAGGATTACCGTGCCACTGCCTTCGATCATGGAAACTGTAGAATCACCCATGTAGAGTTTTTCTTCCTAATCGAATTTCTAGTATGTAGAAAACATGGATTTGTCAGAGCAAACATGACGAGTAGCGCCTGTGTCCATCCACCATTGGTTAGGGTTCTGAACCAAATTGCATTCAGATATAACTACTGAAAAATTAGACTCGTCTACTTCCATGTTATCCACCATATTTGCCTCTGAGTTGCGTTCCTTCTTGTGTCTGCAATCTCTAGCGGCGTGTCCTGCTTTTCCACAAACCCAACACTCGCCATTAAACTTCTAGGTTCGTTTGTTGTCTTTGGGTTTGTTTTCAGGCGCTTTTCTTTTCTACGGGAATTTGTTCTTCTTGTTTTTCTTGAAATGCCCTTTGTTCTTTGACTCTTCTGCCACAAATGCGTCTTCGCTTTGTTTTGTCACTCCACGGTTATCAGCCTCAATTTTTAGTCTGACAATAAGATCTTCTAAGGAAATCTTCTTTTTCTTATGTTTTGGATAATTGCGGTAGTCTTTCCAGGATGGTGGTAATTTCTCTGTTATCGCTTCAACAAGGAAGGATTCTCCAACTTTATGTCCTTCTGCTTCAAGTTCATGAATTATGGTTGGAGTTCTTGCACTTGACTAGTTACGGATTTGGAGTCAACCATTTTGTATTCCATAAACTTATTTACGATGAACTTCTTCAAACTAACATTCTACGTTTTGTATTTATGTGCAAGTGCAGTCCATAAGGATTTTGCTGTCTGGTGTGGCTGATATACTTTATATAGTACTTTATCCAGACAATTCAGAATGTAGTTTCGGCAAAGGAAGTCTGAATGCTTCCATGAGTCAATTTCGAGAAAAACAGTTGCATCTTTTTCTCTAGTTTGTCCGTCTTTAGGCTTTGGTTCATCCTCCACGATGCACTTCTACAGCCTTAGCATGGTGAGATAAAACAGCATTTGATTTTGCCATGTTATGAAGTCATCACCATCTCCTTTGAACGGATCAGGCCTATTGTGATCTTCTGTGTGATAGAACTGATTATGATTTTAAGAAATGAAGATAAAGAAGAGATTATTCGGTTTTAAAATTGAGTGAGGAAAGCGATCAGGTTTCCTCCTTATTTATAACCGAATTCCCAATGGCTACACCCGTCGAGAAAAGTGGCATCCCTTCATTTGCAATGGAAAAAAGTGTTACTGTTCGCAACAGACACTTCCTTTCATCTGCAACGCCAAAAAAGTGTTACTGTTCGCAACAGGTACTTCCTTTCATTTGCAATGCCAAAAACTGTTGTTGTTTGCAACAGCCGCGTCCGTTCGTTTGCAACGGTTCAGAACTGTTGTTGTTCGTTGTAACAGTCATTTGAAAAAATCACGTCTCTTCATCAGTTTGCAACGGTCACAACCGTTGGAAAATCCGTATCTATTTAAACACACTTCTGTTTTAAAATCAGTCCATTTTTTAGGTAGCAAAAATATATGACACAGCCCAATCCTATTGCAACGCACCCGGTTCGGTCTGTCGGACAGGCGGCGGCGCGCGCGTGTTAGTCTATGGCCATATAGGTCCTCCCCCTCGCACAAAATTATTTGACCCTAAGGGCCAATATAGGGATTGAGAGTACACTATATAAACAAGAAAATGGACTTATTTTTGGCGATGTGGGATATATCTCATTCACTATTTTTTTAGAATTCTAACAAATTCATGTGTATCAAAGGGTGGTTTGGTTTGTTAAGAAGTGATTTTGGAATCAAATAAAACTGATTTCTTTCTATGTGAAAGACATCTTGAGTTGCGAACTTATCAATCAATTCAAAATATTCAGCAACTGAAATATGATATAGTGTTATATATTTATGCCTAAGGATTACCAATGTAGTATTGCCATGACCTGTGACAAAAAGGGTGATGGTAGAGGTCTTAACATAATTTGAGGAATAAAAACAATGTTTTCATTGAAAAGCATTTAGTGTTATGTTCGTTATGAACGTTCAACACGTCGTCTGTTATTGTTTACTCAAATATTCATCCAGTATAAAGGCTAATGTCAGTACATCAATGGGAGCCATTGTCCCTTTGATTAACTCACTTATATGAAAATCTTTTGAAACATGACAAAAATACATCATACATGAAAATAGTATAAATAATAATAATAATATACATTGCCAATATTACATCATGTTCCCACAATTTATGATAATATGACTCAATGTAGAAGAATCAACTAGCGAAACTGGCAGAGACGGCATTAGCTTTTTTTTGAAAACAGTAAAAAGAAATGGCCCAAGGTTCATTACTACAACTCCTCTATCGCTAGCTGCTTCTTGCATTATTATGTATTAAATCCTCTTCAGAGACAAACCCTAGTAAATTAGGGTTTCAATGCGATTGAAGCGATTCGTCTCGATCTTCAAGGTAAATAGCATGCGCTTCCTTCAAGGAACCTTCCATGTCTTCTCCTTGCTTTTGTAATCATCTGTAACGACCCGAAATTTTCGAACCCGAAAATTCCAGATAGTTATGAAAAGAAGAAGAGATAGAAGAAAAGAAACAGAAAACATAACATAGATGCTCACATTCGCAGCGGAACAAAATATAATATCAAAATAATAACAGTTTACAAAGAATACTGTATCTGTCAATTTACATTTATTTACATCAGAGTTATATTCCGATACACAATGATGGTCATATATAAATCAAATATGTCTCAGATAATCAAAAATAATAGTCACAGCGGAATCACTCCATACGTCCTGCCATCCAGTACTCCTCCTGAGCTCCAGAACGTCCTTACCTGAAAATCTGTAATACTCGGTCTGACCCGAGCATTACATTAAAGTAACACCCGGGTCAGGCTGGAAACCAGCGTGAGTAAACCCATCTAACATGGAATACAAAGTATATAACTATATAAACCCTGTGTCACTTATATCCATCTACAACTTCACAAGTTGTTATAGACATCACTTATCACACACATCAATTTCTAAGTACTCAAAACGTAGATTATATGGTCCAGTTTTCTTAAATTATTTCGTTTCAGCTTATTTATTTCACATACAATTCTATGAAGATTTGAAGTGGTTTCGGGTATTCACTAATACCCGACTCCGGCCTCTTCAAATCAAATTGTCATCTAAACCCAAGTTATTCAATGAAGTATAATTCAACTTAAATTACCGGATAACACTTTTACACAACAATTCATACTTGATAGATAACCACATAATTACTGTCCATCCAACATATCATATCATATAGCAATTCAATTCAGAGATATCAACCAATCCAAAACACTTATCATCATTCGATCATTCATACGCAAGATTTATCTCTTACATTAACTACAACAATTAATGATCCTCTAATTACTTTCATTTGTAAATTATTCTTAAGTCTCATTTAATAATTAACCTTTATCTTAAATACATTCGTAAATCAACTACCCTTAATTACTTCATTAATGAAACCAACTCCTTGATTAATTACATTAATTTATCATTTAATTACATTAAGTAATAAACGCTTAATCACTCCCACTAAGCAATTCTCTTTTAATTACTATTCACCAAGGAATCTCCCTTAATTGATTTCATCTAGTAATTAACCATCACTAAGTCATTACGCTTTATTAATTACATTAAGTAATTATACTTAACCATCATCAAGTAAGTCTCTTTAATTGATTAAACTTAACTAATTAACTACATTAACCACATTAACTTAATTAATAACATTGAGTAATAAATCTCTTTAATTACTTTCTTAAGTAATTACTCTTAATAATTCTTTAACCTTAGGTAATTAACCTCTAATTACATGTTACTTAATTATTCATTAATTAATTAATCTTGATTAAAATTACTTAAATTACTTATCTTAGTAAATTGAGTAATTATACCTTAATTACTTTAGTAAAATAACCATGATTAAATTTAGATAAATCGTTTATTACATCAACTCTTAACTTAACACTAACCAACAATATTCATCAATTAATAATAAACTTTGTATAACAAATACTTCAAGTATTTAGGCTGATTCACGTGGAAGCAAAACCCGAGGCAAACACTTGGTTTACCCGAGTAACACTCGTGTATTCCTTCCCTGTTTCCCGAGTTCCTCCCCTCTATTCCTTCTCGCGTACATTCTTCCTCTTCTACCTGTTCTTTTCTCTTTTTTTTTTTTTAGTTAAGTTAAAAATTTAAACTACAGACATCAACGCCACCACATAATCTCGCGTTCAACCAAAGAAAAAACCCCCCTCCCCTGCTCGAGCCTCATCTCGAATTTCTAAGCACCCAAATTTCTGGCACAACGTCATCGCCGTGCACGTGCACGGCCTCTCTGGCGACTCCGACTAACTCCAACTCTTCCCACACATCGAGCAACCCTTCCTCATCGAATCTAAATCAACCAAGGACCCCCACTTGCCCATGGTCGAAATCGAGTATAACTCGATCAATCTCGATTTCTGACCATCGACCAAACTCACCTTGCCTGAACGATTCCAACCACCCGACAGCCTGAACTTCCAGCCATGGCTTCGTCAACCCCCAGCCTTCATTTTCCCAAAGCCTCACGCCACTCGATGCAAGAACGTGGCCACGGCGATCAAAATTCAAACCCCTCGAAAATTAGGTTTATAAACTGGAAATCTACTCCGCCGTCATCTCGACGAACTGGAACAGCTCCAGTATTTTTTTCCATCACCTACGTAGGCCCCTCTACCTCCTCACATAACTCGACCACCCCCAGTTCCTCCGATCGCCTGAACTTGCCAAAAATCCATTAACAGTTCATCTATGAACTGCTCTTAGTACATTCATCTAAAAATCACCAATTTAGTTTCAAAAATCCCACTTTCGACCAAGGATTCAAGTTAAATAATTGAATTAGTGATCCGTGACAATTAAATTTTCACATATAAAAAGATAAGAAGGATTTTCTCTGTAAATTCAATTGTTCATAATCTATATATCACCATCCAGCTTAAAACCATTTTAAAATCTTAGCTCAAGTATAAACAAACCCTTCTTGTTTTAAACACTAGGTCCAATAATGATTACATGAAGATAGACTAATTTTTCTTAGTTATTCTCTACCCTGTAACCTAAACAGTGAAGAAAACCAACTACACAGCATAATTATAAGGGTATATACAGGACTACTTTAAAATATACATGCAAAGCAACATCATCTATACAGAATTAACTAAACTTAGAATTTAAATTTAATTGTTTACTCACTGTTATATAAAATCAGTTGGGAACGAGAGTGTTATACTCACTTGGAAAATAACTTGAACAGAGCAGCTACTATTGATCCTGATCAAGAACACAGCTTGTATTGGTTAATCTCCTTACTTGTTTGTCGTTTAAAGTTTTCAGTTGAGCTTATTCTCTGGTATGCGAAATTTTGTGAATGAACTGGAACCATATAAATGTGTATGTAGAGAGAGAAGTGCTTGTACAGGGTAATATATTGGTTTGTACAAGTTTGATCACTGATATTTTTCCCTCTTTGTTGGCTGATAGATTATTTTGGTGGCCAACATTAATTAACTTTGTACAATTTTCCATTATTTTATTTGATTTGGACATATACGAATAGGATGTTGTCTTCCTTTACAAGTTATGGAAATTGTATGTATATTTGGATACTCAGTTGAATGTATTTGCTTTCTTTCCTTTGGTCAGCTAGGGTTCTGTTTTCCTACAGCTGAAATGATTTATACATATTTCGAAATGACATTTTTATGTGCTGGATATGAATATCATTTAATGCCCATGTCTCCATCTATGTTTACACACCACTATTAAAATTTTGTTGTACATAGATATTTTGTATAAATTTACTCTTTACAGGTAGACTTGGCTTATGAATGAAGATATGTGTTTTAGAGATCTTTGTTTTATCTGGTATTACTTCTAGCTTTCACCATATGTTTTCTTTTATATTTCTCTTAACTATAATTTATTTTCATACTTATTTATTAGTTTTAAATAGTTGTAAGATATATATCATATTAACTATACAATTCTTTTATACTTATGTTTATATATACGTGAATACATCAGAATACTTTATCTTTGGTTAATATGGTGGGGTTTTATATATATATATGTTTTATTTTTCTATAGGATTCCAAAATTATAAAATAAATTATTCAAATTTTAGTTTTTAAATTAAATATTTATTACAGTTTCCAAATCCACCAATATATTCAGATATTTTTTATTTATCAGAAATTCATTCGTTTGACCCATCAAAATTAATATCCCGATATTTTAAATCAGCTAATTACCAATTAACAACCGTTAAAATCCGGGTCGTCACATTCCTCCCCCCTTTAGAACTTTTCGTCCTCGAAAAGGAACTGAGCCAGTTTTATTAAAATGCTTAAAATTAGATAAATTTCTTTGATCGTTTTGAAAACACTTTTGTTTTAATATCTATATAATACTACTTCAAAGTAGCTTTTATAAAAATACTTTTATAGCTCGATGTTTCGACAATTCCATCCTTGTTCTTGTAGAAATTCGGTCATACGTTGATCAGGCGTAGGACCGAAAATCTATAAGTGCTTGGCAGACCCGTTTCCAACATCCAGCGAAAAATATTTTGAAAAATAATTTTATTGAAAATATAGAAAACAGTTTTTGAAAATAGAGGAAATAGCTTTAGTGAGAATGCTCTGGAAATCATCACCCCCATCCATGGTCGCAGTTAACCCGATGGTTACGTTGCCGTCCCGGCAAAATCCACAGATAACTGTAGGTCTCCGCGCCCCTCGATTACGCCATGGAACCCGCTACAGATCGCAGCTACAACTGGGGTTACGTAGCTATCACAGCAAAACCCATATAACTGTAGGCATCAGCGCCACCGAATTTCGCTGCCAAAGAATGAAACTCCTCCACTTGACCATAGACCGCAGTCTACCGATGTTGCGTTGCCTTCCCGGCAAAATCAAGTGTAGACCGTTGGCACTCATCCTCCACACGATTTTCGCTATGGTCCCCACACAGTAGATCGCAGCGACATCGAGCTACACTGTCGTCACAGCATAACCCAAATGCCCCTGTAGGCATCAACGCCATCGACTTTCGCTACCCAAAAATCCTCAGGAACTAGTTTTGTCCGGACTCCTCACAGGATCAACTTTAGAACCTCCCCCTTTGAGGCTCAAGGCAGTACCACCCTGTGGCACTCCTGAGAAGTTCATTTTAAGGGAGCGCCTTTTTCCCCAGAGCCAATCTCAAAACACTTTATACTATACACATATAGTATTTTCCAAATCATACACCTAGTATGAATTCCATATAAGATCCTTTACACAAAATCGATTCCCAAAATCGAAAATTCTCAAATTAGGCTTTTCCAAATCTCAATATTGATTTTATCCAAAAATCAAAAGCCTTTTCCAAATCCAAAGGTTCCCAAAACCTTTTTCTCAAAACCTTTTCCATAAAATCTTTTATATATATTCATATATATAATTTTCTTGGGAAATCTTTAAATCACTTTATACTTTTATAAGTTTCCTTTGTATACTTCAAAACTTTCAAAAACTTTTTTCTTCTGGCAATGGATTCAATAAGGGGAGCTTTATCATATATAACAAAGATACGTAACTTTGTTTATTCCCAATCAAATATTCAAATTTGGTTACTTTATAAAGTCACTTGCCAAATTTCTTACTTTTATTATAAAGTAAACTTTAACTCGAAAAAATATTCAATTTCCACTTTATTTCCATAAAGTTAATTTCTACCATAGAAATATAAATTTTAAATTTATTTTATTTTAGTTCCTCATATATTCACAAATATATTTCCCATTTCAAAAATCATCTTATAACCTTTTATCTACAACTCCAAAATCAATTTCCACCTTTATTCATTGTCGATTTCTCAAAATATACTTTCAATTTCAAAAATCTTTTCAGTTTTTATATACAAATTTTCAATGCCAATTTCATTCAAACCCGTACGATGTCCCCATATCATTCGTACGCAATACCAATCTGATCGCTCACTCGATCACACAATTTCACTTCCGAACTAGTATCGTCCACCCGACTTCCTAGTGCGGACACAGATCTGGTTTCTCGATCAGAAACCGTCATTCTCCTTGCATAGCCACAACTATGATAGAGAATATCCAGAATCAATCAAAAATCCATATCCAGGTTCGCCGTCGAAAATCGAGCGAAAAATCCCAACTCGGATCGATAATACTATCTCGAAATTCTGTGCTCGAATCTGGATCAAATCACTATGCGAATAGAATAATATACGTACATCTTACGTATTTAACTTCATTGATTATTAACCAAATCAATTTCTCCTTTCTATTCACATTCACTTTGATTTTATTCACTTATTCACATTTGCCTTAATTCCCACTTGGATTACCACTTCACTTCTTATCTGAGTTGGGTATTTACTTAATAACAGTTTAAACCCCGACCAGTTTATTTTTAGGAAATAGCTTAAAAATAGATAAGTAGTTGAAAAATAATTATTAGTTTGTAAAATAGCTGTAAACAGTTAAGTAATCGTAAAATAACTGAAAAATAGTAAAATAATTGCAAAACAATTATAAAATAATAATTAGTTATATAAACAGTTGAAAAACAGTAATTAGTTCATAAACAGTGGTAAAATTATTAAATAGTTTCAAAAATAATTTAGAATAAGTATAAAATAGTTGGCCTTGAAAAGTAAGGTTGGATATAGTAAATAGCTTGGAAAGATAGATTCAAGAAAACTATATTAAGATAATTTGTTGAGAATAATTCCAGAGTCAAACTGTCTCACTACCCAACCTTTAACTCAATCATTCAATTTAAATTTCCTTTTAAATTGACCCAATTTCCAATTCAATTAACTCCAAATTCCATTGGACTTGATTTATTCCCAATTCAAATTGAATTAATTCTCAATTCCTCTCCAACCCAAATCAAATTCCATTTGATTTTTAAACCTATTCAACTTTAATTATAACTTCAATTTATTCCAATCAATTCAGACTAATACCAATTGAACCCACTTCAATTTCAAATTATTTCAATTTAATCTACTCCAAATTTTCCATTTAAATTTGAAACTTATACCTCTTTAATCTTTAATCCAATTAATTCGAATCAGATTCAATCTGAATGAATTCAATTCCAATTTCAAATTTTAAACCATCTCTAATTATATAAATTCGAGTTAAATTTCCAAAGGTTAGTTTAACCCTTTAAACCAAATTAACTTTTATTTAAAGTTTTGAAACAATTTAATTTCTTAGTCCAATTCTTAAAATTCCATTTAAAATTATCTTTACTTAACTTATTTCAAAGTTCAAAATAATTTTACCTTAAAAATCAAATTTATTACCCAATTTATTTTCCAGCTCGAAACCAGTCCTTAAACAATTTTTAATTTACAAATTCAATTATTCAAATTTTCAGTTCAAAGTAATTCCATATCCTTAATTTTAAATTAAAGTTTAATTTCCCTTTTCACAATAATGGATATATTACCACACTTCATTTCTCATTCATTAAACAAATCTGGTCCACGGTTTAAAGATTTTTAATTAACAATAGGATGGTATCATCCAATTTATTTTGAAACATCCATTAATTTTCAATTTCCAGATCTCAAACCCATTTGAGATCACACAAATTCCCAATTCAAATTACCACTTAACTTTCCAAGTCAAATCCCAATTTCAGCTTGAAATTTCCAATTCAAGTTGTTCATTCAAACTTATTTAACTTCTCCCAAGTTAAACTTCAATTTGCTTAACCTAGTCAACTCTACTCAAATTTGAATTCCCACTTTAAATTTAAAAATTCTTTCCCTCAACTTATATCACTTTGGGTTTTACATTACACTTCAGGGAAAAATCAAAACTCAACATCTTAGAGTTTATTTCAAATTATCCTTGATATCACATATATCCATACATATATACATATTTATTTCTTGGCCCTCCCAGCCATGTTTTAACATTTTAAACCATCTTCGTTTTAAATTCGAACCAAAATTTCAAACAACCCAATGTTTGTAACAAGTCTCCTTTATTCAAATAATACTTATTTATTATTTCTTTCAACACTTTGAATCAAATTTCAAATTCTGGACCTAGATTTAAAATTTCACAATTTAGGTATTTTAAATTTTATTTTATAAGTCATATTTTACTTAAATGTTTACTTCCTTAGATTATTTCATTTTGCTTACTCATTAACAACATTTCATTATTAAACACAATAACCATTTACGATAATAGCCAAGATTATCATATCTAGAAACCAATTTATTATTATCTTTATTCTGAAAACATTTCTACAAGTTAGGGTTTTAATTTCAGTTTGAACCCAATTCAAACTTATTTTTACTTTCATTTTAGTTATATTTCTATTACTTAATTTAATTCCAATAAGTTAACAACCAGTTACCTTAACATTTATTGGTTAAGGAATATTGCTTTATATATATCAAATATAACTTTATATAAAATCATTTACCTTTAAAACCATTTAAAATCTTTATATAAGAAAATAACAAGTACGTTCTCTCATATATATATATATACACTCAACTCATCCTAGGGTAATACTAACCCTATCTCTGATGAGTACACCCACCAGAGCCAAGGTTCTCGCTTAACCTTCAGCTCTGATACCAACTGTAACGACCCGAAATTTTCGAACCCGAAAATTCCAGATAGTTATGAAAAGAAGAAGAGATAGAAGAAAAGAAACAGAAAACATAACATAGATGCTCACATTCGCAGCGGAACAAAATATAATATCAAAATAATAACAGTTTACAAAGAATACTGTATCTGTCAATTTACATTTATTTACATCAGAGTTATATTCCGATACACAATGATGGTCATATATAAATCAAATATGTCTCAGATAATCAAAAATAATAGTCACAGCGGAATCACTCCATACGTCCTGCCATCCAGTACTCCTCCTGAGCTCCAGAACGTCCTTACCTGAAAATCTGTAATACTCGGTCTGACCCGAGCATTACATTAAAGTAACACCCGGGTCAGGCTGGAAACCAGCGTGAGTAAACCCATCTAACATGGAATACAAAGTATATAACTATATAAACCCGGTGTCACTTATATCCATCTACAACTTCACAAGTTGTTATAGACATCACTTATCACACACATCAATTTCTAAGTACTCAAAACGTAGATTATATGGTCCAGTTTTCTTAAATTATTTCGTTTCAGCTTATTTATTTCACATACAATTCTATGAAGATTTGAAGTGGTTTCGGGTATTCACTAATACCCGACTCCGGCCTCTTCAAATCAAATTGTCATCTAAACCCAAGTTATTCAATGAAGTATAATTCAACTTAAATTACCGGATAACACTTTTACACAACAATTCATACTTGATAGATAACCACATAATTACTGTCCATCCAACATATCATATCATATAGCAATTCAATTCAGAGATATCAACCAATCCAAAACACTTATCATCATTCGATCATTCATACGCAAGATTTATCTCTTACATTAACTACAACAATTAATGATCCTCTAATTACTTTCATTTGTAAATTATTCTTAAGTCTCATTTAATAATTAACCTTTATCTTAAATACATTCGTAAATCAACTACCCTTAATTACTTCATTAATGAAACCAACTCCTTGATTAATTACATTAATTTATCATTTAATTACATTAAGTAATAAACGCTTAATCACTCCCACTAAGCAATTCTCTTTTAATTACTATTCACCAAGGAATCTCCCTTAATTGATTTCATCTAGTAATTAACCATCACTAAGTCATTACGCTTTATTAATTACATTAAGTAATTATACTTAACCATCATCAAGTAAGTCTCTTTAATTGATTAAACTTAACTAATTAACTACATTAACCACATTAACTTAATTAATAACATTGAGTAATAAATCTCTTTAATTACTTTCTTAAGTAATTACTCTTAATAATTCTTTAACCTTAGGTAATTAACCTCTAGTTACATGTTACTTAATTATTCATTAATTAATTAATCTTGATTAAAATTACTTAAATTACTTATCTTAGTAAATTGAGTAATTATACCTTAATTACTTTAGTAAAATAACCATGATTAAATTTAGATAAATCGTTTATTACATCAACTCTTAACTTAACACTAACCAACAATATTCATCAATTAATAATAAACTTTGTATAACAAATACTTCAAGTATTTAGGCTGATTCACGTGGAAGCAAAACCCGAGGCAAACACTTGGTTTACCCGAGTAACACTCGTGTATTCCTTCCCTGTTTCCCGAGTTCCTCCCCTCTATTCCTTCTCGCGTACATTCTTCCTCTTCTACCTGTTCTTTTCTCTTCTTTTTTTTTTTAGTTAAGTTAAAAATTTAAACTACAGACATCAACGCCACCACATAATCTCGCGTTCAACCAAAGAAAAAACCCCCCTCCCCTGCTCGAGCCTCGTCTCGAATTTCTAAGCACCCAAATTTCTGGCACAACGTCATCGCCGTGCACGTGCACGGCCTCTCTGGCGACTCCGACTAACTCCAACTCTTCCCACACATCGAGCAACCCTTCCTCATCGAATCTAAATCAACCAAGGACCCCCACTTGCCCATGGTCGAAATCGAGTATAACTCGATCAATCTCGATTTCTGACCATCGACCAAACTCACCTTGCCTGAACGATTCCAACCACCCGACAGCCTGAACTTCCAGCCATGGCTTCGTCAACCCCCAGCCTTCGTTTTCCCAAAGCCTCACGCCACTCGATGCAAGAACGTGGCCACGGCGATCAAAATTCAAACCCCTCGAAAATTAGGTTTATAAACTGGAAATCTACTCCGCCGTCATCTCGACGAACTGGAACAGCTCCAGTATTTTTTTCCATCACCTACGTAGGCCCCTCTACCTCCTCACATAACTCGACCACCCCCAGTTCCTCCGATCGCCTGAACTTGCCAAAAATCCATTAACAGTTCATCTATGAACTGCTCTTAGTACATTCATCTAAAAATCACCAATTTAGTTTCAAAAATCCCACTTTCGACCAAGGATTCAAGTTAAATAATTGAATTAGTGATCCGTGACAATTAAATTTTCACATATAAAAAGATAAGAAGGATTTTCTCTGTAAATTCAATTGTTCATAATCTATATATCACCATCCAGCTTAAAACCATTTTAAAATCTTAGCTCAAGTATAAACAAACCCTTCTTGTTTTAAACACTAGGTCCAATAATGATTACATGAAGATAGACTAATTTTTCTTAGTTATTCTCTACCCTGTAACCTAAACAGTGAAGAAAACCAACTACACAGCATAATTATAAGGGTATATACAGGACTACTTTAAAATATACATGCAAAGCAACATCATCTATACAGAATTAACTAAACTTAGAATTTAAATTTAATTGTTTACTCACTGTTATATAAAATCAGTTGGGAACGAGAGTGTTATACTCACTTGGAAAATAACTTGAACAGAGCAGCTACTATTGATCCTGATCAAGAACACAGCTTGTATTGGTTAATCTCCTTACTTGTTTGTCGTTTAAAGTTTTCAGTTGAGCTTATTCTCTGGTATGCGAAATTTTGTGAATGAACTGGAACCATATAAATGTGTATGTAGAGAGAGAAGTGCTTGTACAGGGTAATATATTGGTTTGTACAAGTTTGATCACTGATATTTTTCCCTCTTTGTTGGCTGATAGATTATTTTGGTGGCCAACATTAATTAACTTTGTACAATTTTCCATTATTTTATTTGATTTGGACATATACGAATAGGATGTTGTCTTCCTTTACAAGTTATGGAAATTGTATGTATATTTGGATACTCAGTTGAATGTATTTGCTTTCTTTCCTTTGGTCAGCTAGGGTTCTGTTTTCCTACAGCTGAAATGATTTATACATATTTCGAAATGACATTTTTATGTGCTGGATATGAATATCATTTAATGCCCATGTCTCCATCTATGTTTACACACCACTATTAAAATTTTGTTGTACATAGATATTTTGTATAAATTTACTCTTTACAGGTAGACTTGGCTTATGAATGAAGATATGTGTTTTAGAGATCTTTGTTTTATCTGGTATTACTTCTAGCTTTCACCATATGTTTTCTTTTATATTTCTCTTAACTATAATTTATTTTCATACTTATTTATTAGTTTTAAATAGTTGTAAGATATATATCATATTAACTATACAATTCTTTTATACTTATGTTTATATATACGTGAATACATCAGAATACTTTATCTTTGGTTAATATGGTGGGGTTTTATATATATATATGTTTTATTTTTCTATAGGATTCCAAAATTATAAAATAAATTATTCAAATTTTAGTTTTTAAATTAAATATTTATTACAGTTTCCAAATCCACCAATATATTCAGATATTTTTTATTTATCAGAAATTCATTCGTTTGACCCATCAAAATTAATATCCCGATATTTTAAATCAGCTAATTACCAATTAACAACCGTTAAAATCCGGGTCGTCACATCATCAGTATGCTTTGGATCGATGAATCGATAGATAAATCTATGAATTTGTTTGAGTTGTTGGCGATTCGTCCCGATCTGTACATTGGATGATGTGAGCTCCTTCAAGGAGGTTTCCATGCATTCTCTTTGCATTTGCTAGCATCCAAATGCTTTGAATCAGTGTAAATATCTCTGGATTTGCTTAAGTTGTTGGAATCCTTAACTGCTTGCTTCACTTGCTCTTGATACAAGCATGGATTAAAGAGCTTGTTCGAAATTAGGCATTAAAGCGTGTTACAACCCTCAAACGCTATTACACAAACTCGATTTAAACAACAAAAATAAAATAAAGTCTATTTTTTCAGATTGCCTTTATTGAGTTGGAGGTGTAAAGCGAAGGCTAGAGACTAGAATCGTCGATTGAGGAGCAACGGTCTTGAGGAAAAATTGAGGTGGGATTGCACGAGCTAAAGAGAAATGATAGCGAATGAGCTTTCTTTTAGGGTTTTCCCATGCCATGAGGAAAAGAAGTTTTATAAAATTGTTTAAGTGATAACAGAAGAAAAAGGAATGCAGGCGGGCAGAGAAGTATATCATCTAAATTTTAGTAATAATTGGCGCACGATATCTCAGTGGCATTTATTTATTTACTTTTAATTTTTATGAATGAACAATGATACTTAGCATTGAAACACTATTAATTAATGCAACTAATTTCAAGTTTTGTTGTGGTGGATTCAACTTTTGGAGCGTTAGGTCCTCCCTTTCTCTCCTATGGTCGGCCCAAGATAACACTATATAGCTTTTAAATCATTCCAAAACAAATTAATAATTAATCACATGTGAATCAGATTTAAATGCATGTCAATATCGAAAATGTGTTCGTGTATATATATATATACACACATATATATATATATATATAACTTATATATATGCACGTAATTAATTGCTATTAGAACACTTAAAATAATAATGGCACTCAATAGATCAATTAAATTGATATGTCATAAATATTGTTTATTTTATTAATTTGTAATAATTATAAATCAATTAAGTCATGTAGGATATCAGGGAATCAACCAATGCGGTTGTGCGACTCACAAATGTAAATTCAGTTAGTCATTAATAACCAATAATTCAAATATTAACATTAGTCAGTGGTGTGACATTTTGAATGAATTTATCGCTTACACATTTTTTGATAAAAATCTAATTTGACTATCTAAAGTGATATAAGGTAGTAACGATTATATACACCAATTCTATTCGTCAAAACTATATCACATTAGGATTTATAAAATTTGATTTTGGTCAAAATTCTAATACCGTCTACATTCAACTTGTATAATCCAAACACATAGCCCTTGATTCAACAATAACAATTATTATTAGTCAAAATACTCTGATCAGAGACTTTGACTTTGTTAATTGCACTTGACCGTAATACTATATAACCGAGGAGACGAATTATCTATTGAATAGTGTTTCACTTCCAATTCTTTAACTCAGACCCAACTATAGTCGTTCGATGGATGTCATGTCACGATTTAATTATAATCAAAGTGGAGTGTCCATATTGAAGTTAATAGTATTCTCAAATAGAGAAAACTGTGTAATATTGTCACTTTGAGATTCTCTTTTTGACCTTAGCTATATTAACCAACAGAAAAATCTTAAGTGAATCATTACATTGTTATCTAATAACTATCAGTACGTAACCTCTTGATGCCTTAACAACCATTAGTAATAAACTGCCCAAAATTTGAAAAGCGTTACGTACACTAGTCTCAAAGTACGTATCAATATCCTATATCGAAACATCACTACACCATATAGGCAATTTTGCAATGCAGTTATGCGGTAAATTCGTAACTGCTCTGGGCCATTGCAATATTTCATCGGCCCCGAGTTGTTGCAAAAGATTTAGCAATGGTTATTGGCCATTGCAATATTACAACGTCCCGGAACCAATGCAAATCTTTTTAGTTTTAGTTAAAAAATGGGACCAATACACTCCCATAGATACATTCAGAAATTTCCTAAGTCCCTAATTCCCTCCCTCGCCTTCGACCTCTCCACCAATGCACTTGCCTTCTTCCTCGCTGTAACAACCTGCCCCTCTGGACATACCGTTCCAAAGTCTACGGTGAATTTCAAACTCACGTAATACCAAAAGGTACGAGCTGTCGGTTTTTTAAACATTATAGAACATGGCTATAATGATAAAATCTAAGTCATTCTATACTTTCAGATCTCATAGGGAAGGCAATAAAATATAAATACAAAAAATAATCATCTCAGATAATATTTCAGAAAACACTGCCTCAAAATATACGTAGTAAAAAATCCATAGTTTACAAAATAATAGCATAAGTTTGATAGGTATTAAATACAATAGATAGTTACATAGAGAATAGTAAAGAATAATATGCAATGACAATGCCAAGCTTACTTCTCCATGTACTAGACCTGGGTCAATCACATGCTGCCCTGCCCTCCTATGGTAGGGAAAAGGAATAGGAGTGGGTCAGACAAAAGTATGGTGAAATGAATTGTATTACTAATACATGGTGACCACATGCAGTTGACTTCATTTATAATCTACGCGATCTAGGGTGTTCTACTTGCGTTTGTGAATTACTTACTAAAATTGGTCACATTAACCTAAGAATATTGTTTTAAATACATCTACAACTAAACATCTTGTGGAGATTTATACTTAAGAGTCGAACAACTAATCGAACAATAAATTAACAATGGATCGGACAACTGATCAAGAATGGATCAAACTAATAATCTCTAGGATTGCTTCTAACATAAGATCACATAAAATATCACCTCTGAGACTACATTACCCAAACTACAATTACAGCGTATCGTACTTACACATTGAGAGGATCTTGGAATGCTGACTCGCGTCAAAGACGACTTAGAGTGCTATATCTGTATCCAAAACTCAATGGTAACGCCACTTATAGTGTCACGTCCTAATTGTCGTACCAATAGTGTCACGCATCCACCAATAGTGTCACGTCCTAATTGTCGTATGCACTGAGGAGCCTCCTGTTAGTGTTGGACCATGCACTGCATCAGGCTTCCAACAACAGCGTCGTGCGTACACCGAAGAACATCTTGCTAGCATCGTGTGATTAGCATACCCTCACGGTCGAACCATCTTATATTAAATATCAAATTCACTGAATAAATTAGGTCTAGACCTAATTGCCCGCATATACATCTACCTAGTCCTGTAGTATTCAAGAGTTAAGAATTAAGGAACTAACTTCCCTTATTATATTGTATAATACAAACACACACACACACACACTAATATATATATATATATATATATATATATATATCCTAACTTGGGCCATATGCCAAGGTTCAAGTTGTGCTTGAAATACGTTGACCGGTCGACTGCTCGTTAGTCCAACGGTCGACTGCTCACTACTGACCGACTATAGTAATCCCGTCATCCGGTCGAGTCTTGATTATTATTATTATTATCTGCTTGTTTAATGTTAATTATATTATTTTAACAGTTTACTTTTAACAGCGAACCATATTTTGTTTAACAGTGCTTATCTCCCAACTTTTGACCAGTTTTTACCTATTAGTTTAAATCTACAATTCTGCATATAATCCCAATATGTATAACTTATAATTTCATTTATACAATTTCAGTTCATCAATTTCATAATCACATATTTGTATTCTTACATCTCAAAATCAGTTCATTGTGAAATCAACAGGGTATATACATATTAAATTTCATATTCAATTCAAGGTGAATAAAAGGGTGTATTCATATTAAAATCAAGTTTAATCAATTCCAATCATGTCTTAAAATTTACCTCGGATCCAAATCAACTTCTTTACGTTAATCACAATTAAATCTAATAGAAGTTATATCCATACGATCTAAACTTTCATTCATTTCAATATAATTACAATTTACCAAATAAATAATCTTCAAATTAAAACTTTTATCTTAGATTTGAATCAGATAAATTTTTAGATCAAATAGATATATAAATAAACCCAATTACTTGTAAATCAACATAATTTAATAATATACCCACTCAAAGAGCTTTTCCTCGTTTTGTCTTAGCTTGAATCTCCACCTCTTTGATTTGATTTTTCCTTCAATTTGATTGTCTTTTCTTCTTCCTTAACCTCTGATTTTTCTCTTAAATTTTTGTTTTTATTTTGTTTCAGAAATTTTGGAGGAGACAAAGAGTTTAAATATAGCACTTAGATTAAGGTTTTCTGAACAACTATTGTGAGGGTTAACATCCTATTTATAAATGCTGAAATCGATGCCGACCTTTAGATTTAATAAAATAAAATCTGGACCTTTTGGCCTAAGCTAACCCTAGCTGAAATTATTTGACCGGTCGACCAGTTCATTGTGGACGGTCGACCGCTAAGTGTCGATCGGTCCGAATGGCAATGTTGACCGGTTAAACTTACCTAATTTTAATTTTCTTTCCTATTATATATTTTAATTATTTTCAATTCTAAATCTTTAAAATTTAGTAACTTTTTCATACAAACTCCGATTATCAAAGTTTATATATGCAAATTGTTTAGAAAATCGCCACGAACGCAACGATGCAAGTTTCGTAGCCAAATTCCGATGTTTGTAAAATTTTCAATTTTATTCATATTATTAATAAATTAATTTCCTTTAATAAATTTTTAGTTAATTTTGCTGGGTGTTACATTTTCCCTCTTTTAAAAGGATTTCATCCTCAAAATCTCCAAGGATGGAAAATGCAACTCGTATACGCAGAAATCGATATATACAACTAAAACAACCTGCAATTTAACGAGTTTGAATTTTGACTAAATCGAAACCTAAGTCCATTAGGGCATGGATCATTGGTTTTGGTAACTTGTAATAAACATAAACGTATTAGAGGTGATCAATATAAACTAAAGAATATAAATATATAATAGAACATAAATACTGATTGAGGCTACTACCTTGGAATAATGGTATTTCTTAGATATCTGATTGCCTTGTCTGTGGTAGCATGAATAAGAAGACTTCTCCATCCACCATTCCTGTCTTGCTCCAGTAGTCTGTCCTTCAAAATCTATCCCATGGGTTGTAATTAGGAAGGGGGTCAGAACAACGTCCGGGTGACTGGAAGATCATGCACTTTACCTATAACACTAATTTATGCCAATTGATTTCTATTTAAGTGTTATGTCTACTATTTACGGCTAATGCATTTAATCCTATATGTGCATACGTTACGTCCAACCTTCTCCGATGCATAACTATATATATGCCTATGTACATATATATTTAAATGATGTAAGGTCCAAAAGAAAATCTCGGCCACTTAATGCTCCTTAGTTAGGGAGAAGGCGGACCCAATGGCCATTTAATGGGTGAATAATTTCTTTCGATTTGTTGAGCAAACTCAAGGTCAAAATAAGATTAGGACAAGAAACCATAGGTCAGAGTTGTATCTATACAATTGATAAGGAGTTATCCATCACTTAAGGGTCTATGACTTGTTAAGCAAACCCAAGGTCAAAATCCCAAGATAGACAGGTCCTAACACCCACTAGTGAAGTCGAAAAACATTTACGTTTTATCTTAGGGTTTGGAGAAACATATAAGACTAGTAGGAGCCTTATTAAAAAATGAAATGGTACATTTAACATTTCTAATATTGTGAGAACATATGCTATATAATGTTATAATAATCTACATTGATAAATTTATGCATTTAATATGATTGATAAAATTTTATCAATTAAAGTGTATGAATAACTGATTAAAGATTGATAAATAGAAATATAATGCATACTAACTATTAAATAATTCTTGCATGTTAATGTTTTGTATACCCATGCAAGTACGTAATTTCACAACTACTAAATACATTCATAATTTGGTCGCTTATGTGTTTATTTGCCTGAGAACTTATAATGCTTTCTATGAGTTTCAGACTCTAAAAGCAATACAAGACTAAGTATATTTGATCAATATATTATCGCATATAAGTGTTATATGGAGAACGGACACGATTTTTACTGTACAATACTTTGATGAAATTAGTTCATTTGAAGTAAGCAAATAAACCATACTGTAAGATCGGGTATTCAATTTGATTGATTACAATGAAGATCGTATTGTGTTAAATGTAACACTAGACCAAAACTACAAGATAGGTCTAAGAACTTGATCATTGAAATGGTAGCTTGATCATTTTATATAAGGTGCAACATATTTGATGTCCTTAAATATTAAGGATGACCGAGTATGCTTTTATAAAGAGCTACTTATGATATTGTAGTAAGGCTTTACATTTGAATGGTTCGACCATTTAAAAAGGAAAATGAATGTACAATAGTAAATGTGATTTAAGGTACAGTTGGGATAAAGAGAGTGAATGATCAACTCTGCTTTATAAAGTAACATTGAAAACAAATACTGTAAAATAATAATTGATACCTAACACTGGAATAAAAAATTTGCTTTAGTTTGAAATGTATTTTTATATAAAAAAATTATTTTCTATGAGATTTATTCTTTGAGTTCAAGATAATTGATCAAATAACTCCCTGCTATAAAATAGTTACGATATATGAAATAAATAGTATATATTAATTGGATAATGGACCTCCGTATTCTTTACACTATTATAATAATGCAAAAATAGTGGGAGAGTGCCACATAGCACTTATTGATTGCAACAAGTTATGAAAATTGTTTTCGTAAAACATACCGTACATTATTTATGAAATAATAACCATTCTTCGACGATGAATGAAGAATAAATATAGTTTTATTTTAAAGATAATTTTATGAATATTCCTTATAAAATAAAACTATAATGTGGTGTTTGTTTTCATAACAAAAGTGATGCATTGGAAAATACCGAAGTATCTAAAATTATTTACAATTATTTTGGAATTACAGACTAAGCTATGGTTCTGAGAAGTAATTCTTCAATCATATGATTATGAATCATATAGCGCTAGTGAATTTTACCATAGATAATTATTCAGAGGGAGCACCATAAGAGTTAATGATCTCTTCGGGTTGATACATATAAATGTATGCAATTACAAGTTTGATAATACCAAAATGGTTCCATATACTTCGTTATATTCACCAATGAATTATCGCAAGCATGAGTGTATGTATTTGGTGCATATGGGGCATGTCTATGATAAGTTCATAGAATATAAAATGGAAGTAAAATTAAATAACATGCAAAAGGAATGATTCGATTTCATCGAATGGGCGAGTATATTGGAAACAGTTCCAAACATACCTGTTAACCTGCTTTTTAACCATGTCGATTTCCACCGGAATTAGAAGCAAGAATTAAGACGAGTCAATTCACAAACTTGGAAACATGCTTGGAAAGGCTAAAAGATTGGACTCAAAAAGTTTGATGAAAATTGGGGTTAAGTAGACCACTCGGTACTGGGAGGTTTTTCTTTCACTTGGCACTTCCGAATCTTCTTATACTCCA
This sequence comes from Allium fistulosum, assembly GCA_030737815.1. Taxonomy (NCBI): domain Eukaryota; kingdom Viridiplantae; phylum Streptophyta; class Magnoliopsida; order Asparagales; family Amaryllidaceae; genus Allium; species Allium fistulosum. Next base: position 1,280,123,456 of record CM060903.1, on the reverse strand, counting down.
AGCACTTCTTCAAGCAACGGTATAAAGTGCTTTTTCCAAAAGATAGATGAGCAACATTTAGAATCCTGAAGAAGAAAGTAGGAAAAGGCAAGCGATACCGGGTGAATCATCAGAAAGAACTAGATCTTCAAGGAAAAAAAGTTTGGAATGCACCGAATTAGAGGTTGAAAGAAAAGAAAAATAATACAAAGGATTTTCACCCAAAAGAACCACCTAGTACCGAGAGTAACCTCTCGGTACCAAGAGGTTTTTGTTTGAGATTAGGACGGCATGTTCCCTTCTATACACTTGGACTTGCATCTGGACTTTATTCTACAAGGCCTCTTGAGTCTACTGGTGAGTTTCTCTATAAATACTAGCCCTATCACAACTAAAGATGGGATTGATATTAAGCATCTTTTTCAGTCTTATCTCCTTCCCTAAATATACTCTAAAACTCCATTGTAAATCTAAGATCCATTAGATTGTAGTCGGACCTTATAAAATTAGTTGCAATCTGGAGAGAAAACGACTAACAAAAAATAGTAAAGTGGACATAGGCTGGAGATTGTCGATCCACTATAAAAATTCCCATGTGTTCTTTACTTTTCTTCTATATTATGTTATTCTCTGCTAGATCTCTATACTTCATCTGATATTTGGGTGTTGATGCCATTTTAGACATCAACATTTTGGTGATTTAACCGAGTAAGAGTTAGATTCCACAACCTAAAGCTTGAATCTGGAGTTCGAAGAAGATGAAGAGGCATAACACTAGATTTATGATCAAAGGAAGTCAACTAAAGCATGGGTCAACCTGGAGGCGTCCTCAAATTCCAATCAATCCATCTATGTGACCAGAGAGGAGATAGAGAGTGATGAAAGAAATGCAAGATGGAATAATGGCTCAACAACATGAGATGCTAGATAGAATTTTCCAAAGGTTAGGACAATAAGGGTTAGCTGGAGTTGCTGGAATTCAATATCAAAGATCAAAAATTAATGTAGGAGAATTTGGAGTCAGAGTTGAGCAAGTTGGAACAATTATCCCACAGAAGGACCTGTCCATGCTGATCCTAATTCCCTTGGGACCGATAGGATTCTACCAGGGGCAATCTAGATTTGAAATTAGGATGAGTTGGAACACCGAGAGTGAATGTTATTGGAGCCAGAAATGTGAATTAGAACGCAAATCCACAGCGATAAGAGGAGTATGTACTAGAGTTTTCCAATAGGAACGAGGGTAAAAATGAAGCTGGATGTATGGGTTAGAATTCAAGCGCCCAGCCAGAGGAGTATGTGCTAGAATTTCCCCACCGTAGCGGGGGGTAGAATGCAGCTATTGATCGAAGGCCTTCGTTGGATGACAACAATAGAATAGCTGAATTTGTCAGAAGGATAGTAAGAGGTGGAACTCAAAACTAAAGCTTGGAGGACGTAAATAGGAATCCATTTAACTCCAACATCGGGAATGCAAGGATTCCTCCCGATTTCAAACTTTCGATGTTGGAAATGTACGATGGGCAGACAGATCCAATGATTCGTCTAATGAGATACACCAAATACAAGGAGGTGTTGGGCGCTTTTGAGAAGATAATGGGATGGTGCTTCCCATTATATTTAACAAATTTAGCAATAATGTGGTTCAGACAGTTGGAGAATGAGTACATAAGCACATGGATCGAGTTAGTGAATAGGTTCTTGAGATAGTTCAGTGTTCATATCTTCCAATCAAAGAATGTGACGACGCTATGAAGCATAAAGCAATGACTCGAAGAGACCTTGAGAAGTTATCTGATGAGACTTAATGCGGTAGTCGCCGTTGTTGATACGCCGAATCCATCAATAATCCTGATGGATTGGTGGCAGTATCTGGAGTCTCTAGCAAGACCAACTTCAAAATTACGCTGGAAAGGGATCTGCTGATGGATATCGTGGAGTTTTGTCATGAAGTGGATAGGTATCTACGTTAAGAGGACGTTGAAGCTGATAACACTGATGTTAATGCCGTGGGTGATGGAGGACAGTCCGGGGCATGATACAATATGCAGTATGATACCTCCAGATAGAGATAGGCCGTTCATGATTTGAGACTAACACTTAAGCAAGGACTAGAGTCCTTAGCTATAACGGGTCTGGAACGACCTTTGGTTCGCAGGAGAACCCAAGGGAACCAGATGGTTCACCATGACTTGGATCGATGGATAGCCGGGAAGCTTGACCGTTGGAAATCAACTACTATTGAAATTTGTTCTTAAACAAAGCACACCTTACATTCGAAAGGTGTACTTTAAGGGGCTAATGCTAACCCGCTTTTTAACCAAGTAGATTCCAACCAGAATTTAAAGGAGAATATGAAGACGAGTCAATTCACGAACTTTGAAAAATGCTTAGCGTTATCCATATATTTTTTGACTCCTATAAATAAGAAGTGATGGAATTAATGGAAGATGGTGCCACTACAATAACATAGCAAATATGAAGATATCGCACCACAAGGGATGTCAAATTTAAAGGTAGGAAGGAAGTCAAGGTTTCAGAACCCAAAGAAATAGTGTCAAGCTCATAAACATAGAAGTAGTTTCAAAGAGTGAAGGTAGCAGACTTCGACAACAACAGAAGAGATGTTGGACTATTAGAACCAAGTATGGAGATATCGAACATTAACATTAAAAGAAGATACCGAGCATCAACATCTGTAAAGTTTATCAAGTGTCTAAAGCAAATGGTGAAGCCAAGAATTCGCAATTATTGAGATGTCGAGCATTTAAACAGGACATGAAGAGGTATTGAACCTCTATGGGATAACGACATCAAGGGAAGGAGAAGCATTAGCAAGTAAGCATGATATCGAACCTCAACCATAAAGAATGGTAGGAAAGATGGCGTGTATCTACAACCTTAGAGATGGCGTGTATTTACAACCTAAGAGATGGCTTGTATCTATAACCTAAGAGATGGCATATATCTGCAACCTAAGAGATAGCGTACATCTAACAACCAAGAGAATCTTGCACTCCAAGTAGTTATCGAGCCAAGAAGAAGTATCAAACCGCTAATAGAAGTGGAACTCAAAAGGTGATAAACGCTATCAAGCAACTAAAAGTGAGAAGTGATTTCGAACCATAACAATGGAGGAACATGTCGAATACATAAATTTAGGAAAGTATCAAACTTTTAAATAACGATAGGGATAATGAACGCCTAACAATGAGGAGATACCGAATTTCTACAAGGTATTGATGAAAAGCATGAAACAAAGGAAGAGTGCGATACACCTTGAAGATGCGGAAAATCTAAACACAGAAGTGGATGATATCAAGCTTTTAATTCGATAGCTGGTATCAAGCCTTTACAACACTAAGTGTTGTAAAGCAACTCCAACTAGGTAATGGATGTCGAACAACAAAGGATGTCGCATATCATCAGTATAGTGAGGAATGACGGATGTTACAAGGTGTCAAATGCGAATAGTTGAAGGATTTCAAGCTTCAAGAAGCATGAATGGTTGTTGAATTTCAAATGTACATAGAATGTTTCCATATATCATCAATGTAATGAACGATGATGAAAATCAAGGATGCCCAAGGACACATGGCGGACATGCCACCTAACTCCACCCCTATAAATATGGACCCTATGGAAACTTAGTGGAGGCGAACATTTTTCTTTCTCTCCTTCTCAAAATTAAAGAATTGTAAACCCTAAATTGATTTGGGGCAACACAAGAACCGATTGTAACTTTTGAGACTCATGAAGATGGACTTGGACAAATGACTCTACGCTGCCTCCTGATTGCTCAAATTTGACTATTATTGAACATGGACATGCATATGACTAATTTTTGGATTCAGACTTAATTTTGAGCCCCTATCTTGAACAAGGCTATTAAGCCCTTATCTAAGTTAGTGTTTAATTTGCATAATGACTATTTTGCCTTTTTACTATATGAATAATAGATTGTGGCTTATGTGAATTGCCCACTTTTCCCATTAACGAATGATTAATGGACTATTGGATATTCACATAACTTGCTAATTTTACCCTTGGACATGCGACATGAACTTTTGAACACGACCATATTGAAAGTTTATGGGCATCGTGGGACAATTTCAAATAACATCATCTTGTAGTAAGTCTTGCATAATTAAGCCAATCTTTGTATTAACGACCCCCTAGTGACTTATTAAAGTAATGTCACTCTAATAACTTAAGGGTATAAGATCAATTTTTGGTTTAGCGTGGTATCATGGGTGTTAATCCAATTTTTGGGTTAATATTTTGTCGTTAGAAGTGGGGCTTGAACCTTCACATCATCATTTTCTTACTTTGAAAGCTAACAAAGTGATATTTTGTTTCAAGTAAATAGTGCAGACCAAGAAAGTTAATGTGCTAAGTTATACAGCAAACATCCTCGAAGGACAATGTCACTCAGAACTTCAATTTGGAAAATACAGAGATTGTGATTAGTCAAAGCTCAACACTTGAAATCGATCAGAAAGAAAAAAAGAATTATAGGTTAATATTCGAAAGAAATAAATTATTTTAGGAACAAGTAATAAATTTTGGATTGATTTATATATAAAATTGAAATTATTCTTAAGAATGTGATGATTTCTGGGATTTGTTTAAGCTAATGTACTTTAGGAAAAAAAATACATATATACACGATTACAAAATATTTGAAGGATTTTTATAGAATGGTATCTAAAATTTATATGTAAAAGTGATGGTATATCGGAAAGTTTAGTAAAAATAAAATATTATGGAATAATAATAAGATAAATGTGGTTTGTTGTTATATGAAAATTATTATCAACAAAGTGTATTTTTTCAAAATCATTTTGGAAGTAATATACATTCAGTGATTGATTATTATTTTTTAAAAAGGAATTTTTTTTCCAAGTTGTTTAGATATATATATTTGGAAGTGTTTGAATTGAATTATTATAGAAATGGAAATTTTGGTATTTTTATTACGTATATGAATTTGGTGAATTGATATTTTAATGTTAAATATTTGAAGATTATTATAAAAGAGAACTTCGGGTTGATTAATCATTTCTCGATAGTAATATTTTAAAAGAAAACGTTGAAAGTGAATAAGAGTTTTAAAGTATTGATTTTGGAATTTCAAGTCATTAAATATTAAAGAACTTAAGAATTTCAACTCCGGTTTCATTTCAAATCAAGTTTGAAATAATATATACTTATATTAATATATATCAAGTCATACTATAGAGAATACAAAATAAAATTCAATTTTAATCAAAACAGGGTTTAGAAAAACTATTAAGTGATCTCCCCCACTTAGACTCTCGAAAATAAAGTCGATGATGCGTGCACTCATCACCGGAATCATTTTCTAGTGTCAAGAGGGGAGTATAACACTTACTTCATTTGAAAATCCTTTGAAAACAATTTCTAATCGAATATACTATCATATAATACTTATATTATACATTTCAAATTTTTGATAATAAATTTTCAAAACACCGGAATTTAAATTCTCCATCTTAATTTAAATTCATTTTTATTTTATTTTATTTACCATTTATATTCATTGTCAGTCATATTTACAAGTTTCATTCCTTAAAATCGTCTAATAGTCAATAGTTAGAAATATTGACTAATCAACAATAAACGATGATAATCTAATATTATCATCTCCTAACAACCAATACAATCAACATTTATAAATTTTCAAGATAAGTCTTTTATATATAGAATATAATCCAAAACAATATTATGTCAATCTGTCCTATTCGAGTGTTTAGAAATTCCTATCGATGCCTTGGCGTCCCAAGTACCAACCAGAATTCATAAATACTCAACGGAACAAATTAACACAATATAAAATCATTTTTATATCAAAATTACAAATACGCTCTCTCATATACACTCAACTCATTCATATAGTTTACCTCTATTTCAATGAGTTATTCCCCACAAGAGCCAAGGTTTATCGCTAAACCAAAGCTCTGATACCAAGTGTAACGACCCGCCTTTTTGACCGTTCAAGTCGACAATAATCCACACATGTCCAACTCAAACCGTCTAAAAGGAAGATGGTTATTGGGGTTAAATAAGAAAAGAAAAGAAAGAACAGAAACAAACTCAGAATCTCGCAGCGGAAGGAACAAGATATAATAATAAAATAACAGTTCATGAAGCTGTTAAATAAATAAATTTGATTATTATTATACATCATAAATCAGAGTTACATACATATCAGAGATAACACAACAATGCAGCGGAAAAATAATACAGTAGTAGAATACAAATGATGTAATACCAAACTCCGTCTTCGTCCTCCAGAATAGATCTTCAACCTTATCTGAAATGCTCAGGCTGACCCGAGCGTAATGAAAAGACAAAACACTCGAGTCAGGACTAAAATATCTCATGTAAGTCAAATCGGATAAGAAAATATGAGTGTGACGGCGTCAGAGATGTTTACGGGTTTTGACATCTCCTATCCAGTGTCAACGTGAGTGCAATAACTTAAGAGATGTTACGGGATTTTCCATCTCTCAAGGATCCGTTAAACTATCTACTATGTAGTACAATACGCTATTATAATATGTCTACACTAAAGTAAAAGTATTAAAATAGCGTTAAGCCATGGCCCATTCCACCCTTAACACAGTTTATATTCCCAAGAGCATATACAAGACCGTAGTTTCCCCAAAACCGGAAGTCACTAGAGGGCAATCCATATACTCAAGGTACAAACCAAAACGTAGTGGTCGCGAATAGGATAATCAGTATGACAAGGTACATGAGGCAATACCAACTAGGATACTAGTAGTTGCGTGATCCGGACTGATGTTGGGCATAGCAGCTACTACCCCAACACCGCGAAACAACACTCCCAAATCGCGGGGTGCACCCAAATCGAATCACAAAAGTAATAGACATGGTATCGAAGGAGTGTGTCCGCTAGAGATGGCGATCCTCAATGGCCCGGCGCGGCTCCTGTTTTAGTCATGTCAGGGGTCATCCAAAATCGTTCTCTTTCTTCAAATCAACACGTTCACCAAAACCATCCACTTCGTTCTGGATCAACACTCCACGAATATAGTTATTAAAGTGGTTTTCGGTATCGACAGAGAGTATGTCCATATCCGATCCCGGTCTCTTTAATAACTACGTTATATTTTTCACACCGGTTGGATCTTTTACATTTCAAATCGATTCATAATTGATATCAAAATATCATATTCGCTTCAAAGTCAAATCCATTTCAAAAACATCATATCTATTCAAATATACGATTTCATTTCAAAATCATTTTTCACCTCAATATCTCATTTCGATTTCAAAATCAATTTCGAATTTCAATTTAGGTTGCAACTTCATTTATCCCAATTCGTATTTAAATTCGAGATTTAAATATAAACAATTCACCTTATTGACCAGCTTGAAAATTTTAGAAAATAGTTTTAAGTAGTTTAAAAGTAGTTTAAATAATTAAAATAGTTAAAATAGTTTAATAGAAAATATTTAAATAGTTTAATCGAAAATAATTTGAATATAAAAATGGTTTATATAGTAAAACAGTTTGAAAATCAAAATAATTTCAATATTTAAAGAATATAGATTTTAAATCATTTATACTAAAATATTCATTTAAAACAAATTCCAAAGTCAAACCGGTCAACTTCCCAATTTCCTACCCAAATCAATTCAAATTTCCATTTCGATTTAATCGATTCAATTCTGATTTCAACTCGAATAAATTTTGATTCCATATAAATTTCGATTCCAATAAACAAATTCCGTTCACTTTTAATTTCCAATTTCAAATTAATTACCAATTCCAAATTAATTTCCAATTCCACATTAATTTCCAATTTCAATCCCAATTCCAAATGAATTTAAAAATATCGATTTAAACATTAAATCAAATTTACTTTCAATACCAAATTTTTGAATCCAAATTTCAATTCTAAACTCAAACCTAAAATATCATTTCATATAAGTTTTCTTAGAAATAGTCAAAGTTCGAATAAAAGTCCAATCTTTCAAACAAATCAACTTCCGAAAATTTATGCCGTATTTCAATTTTTAATTAAAAAACTAAACTTCGATTAATTAAACAATTTCGATTATCAAGTTTAAATTCCAACATTTCAAGCTCCAATTCAAAATAATTCAATTTCCATAATTTGGATTTTATTCTTAAAATCAATTCATTTAAATAATTTCAAAACAACTTTTAAAATCAATTAATTTAGCCAATCCGGTGTCCGTATATAATTTTCTATCCTACGGCCAAGTGATTATTTATTTCAGTTAAATGTCAGAGATGAATATATATCACTTAAACCGATCACAATGTCATATGTATCACAGGATATATATAAGCAAATAAACATCCAAACAATTAAATATCAACCAATAGCATCCATCGAATAAATCATCCAATAGACAATACAATTCACAACAATTTCATAGTTATCAATATCAGGTAATTTAATCGCAATCAAATTCCTATTTAATTTAACTGTCAATTTTTAATTTCTAACATTAAATTCAACGACGATCTAGATGACAATTAAATTTTTATCAACAACGACTAATAAAAATAATATCACTTCACAATATCAAATTTAACTAGCATCAGAATATTCTAGTACGTTGTGAGCGTTATAAAACACTCACCTTGATTTTTACGATTTTAAATCAAATTGAACGACGTTCGATTTAACTCAAAATTTTCTCTAGCTCCAAATGATTCCGATCCAGCTGCATAGCGTAGTGCTAGTCCATACGATTCCAATGCATCTTGTTTCGCGCAAAACGGACCTCGTATGAAAAAGTTATGATTTTTCAAAGTTTGTATGAATTTAAATATACAATTTCAGCTTTATTTTTATTTTTCTAACCCTAGATCAGATCACGGCCGTTCATTTCTGCATCTTCAGATCTGGGCCGTCCCCTTCATCTTCCTCTTCAACGTGATAAACACATACAACACAAACCCATAGCCGCCTTTACTCCATGAATTTTCACGACCAAACCGAGCAACTTGAAGACGATCAGGTTACACCACTTCGAAGCCACCGCCTTACTCCACCTTCACCTGAAATAGCTTGAAGCTCGGCCTCCTCCTCTGCCTCGAATTGCGTGAAAAACGCAGCCCCTTCATGCTCGATTTCCCGTTGACTCGAAGCTCTGTTTTCGATCATCTCCGTATGGATTTGAAGCTCTCGTCGTGCTCTACAACTTTCGTGTTGGAAGTTTTCTCTAATTATCGACGGATTTTGAGTAATTGAGGGGAGAAGATTCGTGCATTTCTGGCCATTGAAGTATAAGTGGCGGCTGGCTTGAAACCCTAGCCTTTGTTTGCAAATTGTGAAATGGAGGGCCTTTTATAGAAAATTGCAAAACACTATTCACCCAAAATTTTCCGAACTCCAAACGAAGCGTGCCGGCTGGCGTTTCTAAGGTTTACCCCACGTTCCGAACACAATGGAACAGGTTTCGGAAGCTAATTCGATCGTATGTGTGAGTTATGGCAATAAACGATCGATTTAAAATTAAATCGGTTAATCAAATTTCTGCGCATTTGGGCTCGCCCCGGACAAACGGTAAATCCGATTGACACGAAATTTGAAACCTTACAATAATATGACATTACGGATCCAATGAAACTGGTTTCGTCGAAATCCGAGACTTTTTGAAAAATGACTATTTTCACTCGCCGAATTAATATTAAAAACAATTCGATGCGTTTCGAGCTGCCACGGTCAAACGATAACTCCGATTACTACAATAATTGAAATCCGACAATAATAAACTATTACGGATCCAATGGAACAAGTTTCGTTCAATTCTGAGACTGTTCGAAAAATGTCTATTTTTCAGTCGAAAATTAAATATTAAAATATTCAATTTTCACAAATTAACTTTAAATTCAATTTTAAAAGTTCTATAACATTACTATAACTCCAATATGATAAGATAAAATTTTACAAATCATTTTCAATCATATTCAACTCGATTTTCAATTATTTATGAAATTTAACTTATTAAATTATCGATTTAATTGTCTAATTAAATCCAATATTCGAAAAATAAATTATTCGACTGTTTAATTTCAATATAAAATTACCAATTTTAAATTATTAACTTTTTAAATCAAATTTCAATTGTTCACAAATCCCATTTTTAATTTCACAGTAATTAACAATCTTTTACAATTTAGTTTTCCATTATAAATCCAATATAAAAGATTATATTAGATTCAGCGTTCAATTATATTATAATTCAAATTCAAGTTATTTAATTCCAAATGAATTCTTTTGTTTTGATTTACACTTTCATTATTGAATCAACTATTTACTTATACATTATTATCAATAGTTTATAATTCATTTACTTTCATTTTCTTCAGCTATCATCTTATTTAAATTCACAGTAATATTAAATTACATTCATTTACGTTGATTTCCATATTATAACTTCAATATTAAATCTACCATTTTATTTATTTCATTGTTTACAATCAAATTCAATTCAATTTAATTACTTGTTACATTCAAATTTAAATCCTTACTTACGTTCAATTACAAGTTAACATCCGTATTTAATTTACAAATAAGTTATTTCAGAATTCAGTTTTGTATTTTAACTTGTAATTTACATTTAACAACACAAAATTTTATTTCCTTTGGATTTTTATCCAAAATTTTCTTTTTAATTCGTATTTTTAAAGTGTTAAAAATACGGGTCGTTACATTCTCCCCCACTTAAAACTTTTCGTCCTCGAAAAGGAACGGAGAAGGAGAAACCATCATTTAGATATAATTCATTCAAAATATTCGACTTATTTGCAAAATTTAGTTATAGGATTTTTTTTTCAATCTCAAAATTTTCTAACTTCCGGATTTTTGAAAAAATTCGACAGCACCTCCTTTGCGCGGCTAGGACCGAAAAATTTCACAGTGGTAATAATTGCGTGATATACATCTCATTACAAGAATGAGGCATCCCAAAACATGGGGAACACAATAATATATCACAACATAAACCGTAATCCGAGAACGTACCTTTTGTTAAGCGTTTATTAGCATTTTAACTTACATTTTGCATTTAGCGTAGAAGCGAGCTTCACAAGCGAAGCGCAACCCCTTTGCTACCTACTAAAATGCTCAATAACCAAGTTAGAACCATGCATATAAAGACAGATCGATATACTTAGCATAAACAACATACGTATAACATGTTTAGCTTCAAAACCGAGATTCTAAATTCAGGACAGCAAACAAATACAAGTTTCTAGTCACATAAACGTTGAAATCTTGTAAGGAAATCTAAATAAAAGTTATTGCATTTGTTTCAGGCTTTCCGGAATATCCAAAATCATCGAATTCGGACCATCCGTTCAAAAGTTACGGCCGTTTTACTTAGAGGATACGCCTCAGCCTGGGCAATGAATTGCGTAGGTCAGCGACTTCCACTCACGTTTTCGACCCTCTAAATGACAGAAAACCACAAAACATTTAAAACAAAAGTTTTAGCGTAAGTTCTAAGCTTTCCAGAAAGGGCAAGATCATCAAAATCCGATAAACCAGTAAAAAGTTATGGCGAGAATACTAAGGTGATTCAGATTTCTACTTCGCACAGACCAGCGACTAATATTGGTGTTTTAAGCCTAGTGGATGAAGGTATTTATCAAAACATTCTAAACAAAAGATGTAGCACAGTTTCTAGGCTTTCCGAAAAGTCCAAGATCGTCAAATTCCGTTCAACCATTTAAAAGTTATGGTTGTTTTCGTTTCAGCATATATTGGACAATTTTGGATATTTTTCCAAAAAATTGCTTTTGTTATTTCAAAGTACAAACCATCAAACTTCAAATTTCTAAAGAAACAATCATAAACACAAATTCGTTTATTTTCTTATTTATCCATGAAATAAGTTTACATTCGATTTGTTTTCGATTTTTTTTTCAAGTTTGTTTTATTCATAATTTAAATTCAAGTCAATTTGCTTCAATTTAATTTGAATTCCATTATATTTTAATTACACTTTGCTTCAAATTTGAATTTAATTATTTAAAATTTTTAATCCATTTATTCAATTCCATTTACACTAATTAATTCTATTTAATCAATTATCATCCATCTAACAACCAATGCATATCAAACATTAACATCCATCCAAATCTATAATAAATCAATTATACATTTCCAAGTCAAAATTTTAATTTCATACACTTCCAAGTTTATTGACATTTAGTTTTATTCAAATTTTAATTAGTTTCCATTTACTAATTCTATATTTAATTAATTTTAAATTTAATTCATTTTACAACTTAAATTTCCTTTATATTTACAACTATCAATAGATCTTCACATTTTATTATTCGCAATCACACTTGTACATTATTCATTTACTTATCCATATTAGCATTTTAAACTTTTAAAGTATTTGGTAAGTTATAGCTTTGCAAATAGAATGTAGTTAAACAATATACAACTTCTTTTCATTCAATTTGAGTGTTATACCTATTAAATAAATTTCCAATTTATTATTTTCCAAATTAAGGGTTACTCCTACAATTTTAATAATTTTTTTTTTAACACTTAAATTCAATTTCACCCTTTTCAATTCATAAGTTTCTAACAATTCAAGATTTACTTTAGTTTAATAATTAAAATCATTCCTTATTAGAGAACTTAAGAATTTCAACACCGGATTCGATTAAACCCCTTTTTTTTAAATAAATATATATATATATATACTAATATCTTTATATCTCAAATCATACTTTTAGAAAATTTTTAATCAGCATTGAAATATATTATATATATATATATATACTTATTTTCATTACATACTTTAGAAAATCTCAATTCAAGTTCTATTTAATCCAAAAGAGTACAGTTTCTAGTTTATTTCAATAGTTTAAAGTCATTAAATATTAAAGAACTTAAGAATTTCAACTCCGGTTTCATTTCAAATCAAGTTTGAAATAATATATACTTATATTAATATATATCAAGTCATACTATAGAGAATACAAAATAAAATTCAATTTTAATCAAAACAGGGTTTAGAAAAACTATTAAGTGATCTCCCCCACTTAGACTCTCGAAAATAAAGTCGATGATGCGTGCACTCATCACCGGAATCATTTTCTAGTGTCAAGAGGGGAGTATAACACTTACTTCATTTGAAAATCCTTTGAAAACAATTTCTAATCGAATATACTATCATATAATACTTATATTATACATTTCAAATTTTTGATAATAAATTTTCAAAACACCGGAATTTAAATTCTCCATCTTAATTTAAATTCATTTTTATTTTATTTTATTTACCATTTATATTCATTGTCAGTCATATTTACAAGTTTCATTCCTTAAAATCGTCTAATAGTCAATAGTTAGAAATATTGACTAATCAACAATAAACGATGATAATCTAATATTATCATCTCCTAACAACCAATACAATCAACATTTATAAATTTTCAAGATAAGTCTTTTATATATAGAATATAATCCAAAACAATATTATGTCAATCTGTCCTATTCGAGTGTTTAGAAATTCCTATCGATGCCTTGGCGTCCCAAGTACCAACCAGAATTCATAAATACTCAACGGAACAAATTAACACAATATAAAATCATTTTTATATCAAAATTACAAATACGCTCTCTCATATACACTCAACTCATTCATATAGTTTACCTCTATTTCAATGAGTTATTCCCCACAAGAGCCAAGGTTTATCGCTAAACCAAAGCTCTGATACCAAGTGTAACGACCCGCCTTTTTGACCGTTCAAGTCGACAATAATCCACACATGTCCAACTCAAACCGTCTAAAAGGAAGATGGTTATTGGGGTTAAATAAGAAAAGAAAAGAAAGAACAGAAACAAACTCAGAATCTCGCAGCGGAAGGAACAAGATATAATAATAAAATAACAGTTCATGAAGCTGTTAAATAAATAAATTTGATTATTATTATACATCATAAATCAGAGTTACATACATATCAGAGATAACACAACAATGCAGCGGAAAAATAATACATTAGTAGAATACAAATGATGTAATACCAAACTCCGTCTTCGTCCTCCAGAATAGATCTTCAACCTTATCTGAAATGATCAGGCTGACCCGAGCGTAATGAAAAGACAAAACACTCGAGTCAGGACTAAAATATCTCATGTAAGTCAAATCGGATAAGAAAATATGAGTGTGACGGCGTCAGAGATGTTTACGGGTTTTGACATCTCCTATCCAGTGTCAACGTGAGTGCAATAACTTAAGAGATGTTACGGGATTTTCCATCTCTCAAGGATCCGTTAAACTATCTACTATGTAGTACAATACGCTATTATAATATGTCTACACTAAAGTAAAAGTATTAAAATAGCGTTAAGCCATGGCCCATTCCACCCTTAACACAGTTTATATTCCCAAGAGCATATACAAGACCGTAGTTTCCCCAAAACCGAAAGTCACCAGAGGGCAATCCATATACTCAAGGTACAAACCAAAACGTAGTGGTCGCGAATAGGATAATCGGTATGACAAGGTACATGAGGCAATACCAACTAGGATACTAGTAGTTGCGTGATCCGGACTGATGTTGGGCATAGCAGCTAGTCAGCTACTACCCCAACACCGCGAAACAACACTCCCAAATCGTGGGGTGCACCCAAATCGAATCACAAAAGTAATAGACATGGTATCGAAGGAGTGTGTCCGCTAGAGATGGCGATCCTCAATGGCCCGGCGCGGCTCCTGTTTTAGTCATGTCAGGGGTCATCCAAAATCGTTCTCTTTCTTCAAATCAACACGTTCACCAAAACCATCCACTTCGTTCTGGATCAACACTCCACGAATATAGTTATTAAAGTGGTTTTCGGTATCGACAGAGAGTATGTCCATATCCGATCCCGGTCTCTTTAATAACTACGTTATATTTTTCACACCGGTTGGATCTTTTACATTTCAAATCGATTCATAATTGATATCAAAATATCATATTCGCTTCAAAGTCAAATCCATTTCAAAAACATCATATCTATTCAAATATACGATTTCATTTCAAAATCATTTTTCGCCTCAATATCTCATTTCGATTTCAAAATCAATTTCGAATTTCAATTTAGGTTGCAACTTCATTTATCCCAATTCGTATTTAAATTCGAGATTTAAATATAAACAATTCACCTTATTGACCAGCTTGAAAATTTTAGAAAATAGTTTTAAGTAGTTTAAAAGTAGTTTAAATAATTAAAATAGTTAAAATAGTTTAATAGAAAATATTTAAATAGTTTAATCGAAAATAATTTGAATATAAAAATGGTTTATATAGTAAAACAGTTTGAAAATCAAAATAATTTCAATATTTAAAGAATATAGATTTTAAATCATTTATACTAAAATATTCATTTAAAACAAATTCCAAAGTCAAACCGGTCAACTTCCCAATTTCCTACCCAAATCAATTCAAATTTCCATTTCGATTTAATCGATTCAATTCTGATTTCAACTCGAATAAATTTTGATTCCATATAAATTTCGATTCCAATAAACAAATTCCGTTCACTTTTAATTTCCAATTTCAAATTAATTACCAATTCCAAATTAATTTCCAATTCCACATTAATTTCCAATTTCAATCCCAATTCCAAATGAATTTAAAAATATCGATTTAAACATTAAATCAAATTTACTTTCAATACCAAATTTTTGAATCCAAATTTCAATTCTAAACTCAAACCTAAAATATCATTTCATATAAGTTTTCTTAGAAATAGTCAAAGTTCGAATAAAAGTCCAATCTTTCAAACAAATCAACTTCCGAAAATTTATGCCGTATTTCAATTTTTAATTAAAAAACTAAACTTCGATTAATTAAACAATTTCGATTATCAAGTTTAAATTCCAACATTTCAAGCTCCAATTCAAAATAATTCAATTTCCATAATTTGGATTTTATTCTTAAAATCAATTCATTTAAATAATTTCAAAACAACTTTTAAAATCAATTAATTTAGCCAATCCGGTGTCCGTATATAATTTTCTATCCTACGGCCAAGTGATTATTTATTTCAGTTAAATGTCAGAGATGAATATATATCACTTAAACCGATCACAATGTCATATGTATCACAGGATATATATAAGCAAATAAACATCCAAACAATTAAATATCAACCAATAGCATCCATCGAATAAATCATCCAATAGACAATACAATTCACAACAATTTCATAGTTATCAATATCAGGTAATTTAATCGCAATCAAATTCCTATTTAATTTAACTGTCAATTTTTAATTTCTAACATTAAATTCAACGACGATCTAGATGACAATTAAATTTTTATCAACAACGACTAATAAAAATAATATCACTTCACAATATCAAATTTAACTAGCATCAGAATATTCTAGTACGTTGTGAGCGTTATAAAACACTCACCTTGATTTTTACGATTTTAAATCAAATCGAACGACGTTCGATTTAACTCAAAATTTTCTCTAGCTCCAAATGATTCCGATCCAGCTGCATAGCGTAGTGCTAGTCCATACGATTCCAATGCATCTTGTTTCGCGCAAAACGGACCTCGTATGAAAAAGTTATGATTTTTCAAAGTTTGTATGAATTTAAATATACAATTTCAGCTTTATTTTTATTTTTCTAACCCTAGATCAGATCACGGCCGTTCATTTCTGCATCTTCAGATCTGGGCCGTCCCCTTCATCTTCCTCTTCAACGTGATAAACACATACAACACAAACCCATAGCCGCCTTTACTCCATGAATTTTCACGACCAAACCGAGCAACTTGAAGACGATCAGGTTACACCACTTCGAAGCCACCGCCTTACTCCACCTTCACCTGGAATAGCTTGAAGCTCGGCCTCCTCCTCTGCCTCGAATTGCGTGAAAAACGCAGCCCCTTCATGCTCGATTTCCCGTTGACTCGAAGCTCTGTTTTCGATCATCTCCGTATGGATTTGAAGCTCTCGTCGTGCTCTACAACTTTCGTGTTGGAAGTTTTCTCTAATTATCGACGGATTTTGAGTAATTGAGGGGAGAAGATTCGTGCATTTCTGGCCATTGAAGTATAAGTGGCGGCTGGCTTGAAACCCTAGCCTTTGTTTGCAAATTGTGAAATGGAGGGCCTTTTATAGAAAATTGCAAAACACTATTCACCCAAAATTTTCCGAACTCCAAACGAAGCGTGCCGGCTGGCGTTTCTAAGGTTTACCCCACGTTCCGAACACAATGGAACAGGTTTCGGAAGCTAATTCGATCGTATGTGTGAGTTATGGCAATAAACGATCGATTTAAAATTAAATCGGTTAATCAAATTTCTGCGCATTTGGGCTCGCCCCGGACAAACGGTAAATCCGATTGACACGAAATTTGAAACCTTGCAATAATATGACATTACGGATCCAATGAAACTGGTTTCGTCGAAATCCGAGACTTTTTGAAAAATGACTATTTTCACTCGCCGAATTAATATTAAAAACAATTCGATGCGTTTCGAGCTGCCACGGTCAAACGATAACTCCGATTACTACAATAATTGAAATCCGACAATAATAAACTATTACGGATCCAATGGAACAAGTTTCGTTCAATTCTGAGACTGTTCGAAAAATGTCTATTTTTCAGTCGAAAATTAAATATTAAAATATTCAATTTTCACAAATTAACTTTAAATTCAATTTTAAAAGTTCTATAACATTACTATAACTCCAATATGATAAGATAAAATTTTACAAATCATTTTCAATCATATTCAACTCGATTTTCAATTATTTATGAAATTTAACTTATTAAGTTATCGATTTAATTGTCTAATTAAATCCAATATTCGAAAAATAAATTATTCGACTGTTTAATTTCAATATAAAATTACCAATTTTAAATTATTAACTTTTTAAATCAAATTTCAATTGTTCACAAATCCCATTTTTAATTTCACAGTAATTAACAATCTTTTACAATTTAGTTTTCCATTATAAATCCAATATAAAAGATTATATTAGATTCAGCGTTCAATTATATTATAATTCAAATTCAAGTTATTTAATTCCAAATGAATTCTTTTGTTTCGATTTACACTTTCATTATTGAATCAACTATTTACTTATACATTATTATCAATAGTTTATAATTCATTTACTTTCATTTTCTTCAGCTATCATCTTATTTAAATTCACAGTAATATTAAATTACATTCATTTACGTTGATTTCCATATTATAACTTCAATATTAAATCTACCATTTTATTTATTTCATTGTTTACAATCAAATTCAATTCAATTTAATTACTTGTTACATTCAAATTTAAATCCTTACTTACGTTCAATTACAAGTTAACATCCGTATTTAATTTACAAATAAGTTATTTCAGAATTCAGTTTTGTATTTTAACTTGTAATTTACATTTAACAACACAAAATTTTATTTCCTTCGGATTTTTATCCAAAATTTTCTTTTTAATTCGTATTTTTAAAGTGTTAAAAATACGGGTCGTTACATCTATGGAATTCTTTCCAGATGAATTTCTAGTTTTCTTATCAAGATAATCTATGGTCTCCATATTGAGCAAATTTCTGGTTTTCTCGAATAAACTTGACTTTACATTGAAACACGAAGGCTTCTTTATATATAGAAGAGGGCAAACTAATTCATATCTTTACTGGATCCAAGAGGGATAGTTTAAAGTTTAATATAAAGTTGATAATGAAAATCATTGTCATTTATTTTATGTTTTTCAGGAAAATGAGATTGAAGAGAAAATCTCACCAAAAGTTGGAAGATGAGAAAACGCTTAGTTTTACACTAAACTGTAAAAAGCCTTTTTTATACAAGGAGGGGGCAAATGTTATCCACATATTTTCTGATTACTATGAACAAGAAGAGATGGAAGCAATGGAAGTAGTGCCACTACAATAACATAACAAACGAGAAGATATCGAACCACATGAGATGTCGAATTTAAAGGTAGAAAGGAAGTCGGGACTTTAGAACTTAAAGATATAGTATCGAGTTTATAGACATAGAAGTAGTTTCAAAGAGTGAAGGTAGTAGACTCCTACAACACTAGAAGGGATGTCAGACTATTAAAACCAAGTATGGGGATATCGAACATTAACATTAAAGGAAGATACCAAGCTTCAACATCTGTAAAAGTTATCAAGTGTCTAAAGCAAATGGTGAAGCCAAGACTTCGCAACAAATTGAGATGTTGAGCATTTAAAAAATACATGAAGAGGTATCAAACCTCTATGGGATGGTGAACATCAAGGGAAGGATAAGCATTAGCAAGTACGGCACGATGTCGAACCTCAACTATAAAGAATGATGGGAAAGATGACATGTATCTACAACCTAAGATATGGCGTGTATCTATAACCTAAGAGATGTCCTGTATCTACAACCTAAGAGATTGCATACATTTAACAACCAAGATAATGTCGCACTCTAAGTAGTTATCGAACCAAGAAGAGGTATCAAACTGCTAACAAGAAGTGTAACTCAAAAGGCAATAAGCGCTATCAAGCAACCGAAAGTAAGAAGTGATTTCGAACCATAACAATGGAGGAACATGTTGAATACATAACTTTAGGAGAGTATCGAACTTCTAAATAATGATAGGGATACTGATCACCTAACAATGAGAAGATTTCGAATTTCTACAACATAATGATGAAAAGCATGAAACAAAAGAAGAGTGTGGTACCCCTTAAAGATGCCGAATATCTAAACACAGAAGAGGATATCGAGCTTTTGATTCGATAGTTGTTGTCTAGCC
The DNA here is from genome assembly GCA_030737815.1 of Allium fistulosum. NCBI lineage: Eukaryota > Viridiplantae > Streptophyta > Magnoliopsida > Asparagales > Amaryllidaceae > Allium > Allium fistulosum. The sequence continues at coordinate 1,280,103,660 of CM060903.1, read as the reverse complement.
TTTACAACACTAAGTGCTGTAAAGCAACTCCAACCAGTTAATGGATGTCGAACGACAAAGGATGTCGAATATCATCTGTACAGTAAGGAATGTCGGATGTTACAAGATGCCCAATGCTAATGGTTATGAAGGATTTCAAACTTCAAGAAGCATGGATGGTTATCAAATTTCAACTATACACAAAAGGTTGCCACATATCATCAATGCAATGACGATGCCGAAAATCAAGGATGCCGAAGGACATGTGGCGGTTAGGCCATCCACCTCCACCCCTATAAATATAGACCCCATAGCGACTTAGTGGGGACGAATCATGTTTCTTTCTCTCCTTCTCAAAATTAAAGAATTGTAAACCCTAAATTGATTTGGGGAAAATCAAGAACCAATTTTTGAAACTAATGAACAAGGACTTAGACAAATGACTCTACACAGCCTATTTACCTTGATTTTGCAAATTTAACTATTATTGAACATGGACGTCCATATGACTAAGTTTTGGATTCGGACTTGACTTTGAGCCCTTATCTTGAACAAGACTACTTAAGCCCATGTCTAAATTAGTGTTTAGTTTGCATAATGACTATTTTGCCTTTTTAACATATGAATAAATTATGGCTTATATGAATTGTCCATCTTTCCCATTAACGAATGATTAATAGATTATTGCATATTTACACAACTTGCCTATTTTGCCCTTGGAAACACGACATGAACTTTTGAACACTATCATATTAAAAGTTTGTGGGCATCATGGGACCATTTCTAATGACATCATCTTGTACTAAGTCTTGCATGATTAAGCCAATCTTTGGTTTAACGACCCTCTAGTGGCCTATTAAAGTAATGTCACTCTAAGTAACATTAGGGGTGTTAGATTAATTTTTTGTTCAGCATAGCATCATGGGTGTTAATATAATTTTTAGGATAATACTTAGATAGGCTAAAATATTGAACTCAAAAAGTTTGATGGAAATTGAGGCTATGTTGACCACTCGGTACCGAGAGGTTTTTCTTCCACTTGGCATTTCCCAATCTTCTTATACTTCGAGTTCTTCTTCAAGCAACGATGATAAAGTGCTTTTTTGAGAAAATAGATGAGCAACATAAGAATCTCAGAGAAGAAAGCAGAAAGAGGCAAGCGATATCGAGTGAATCATCAGAAGGAACTAGATCTTCAGGGAAAAAGAGTTTGGAATGCACCGAATTGGAGGTAGAAAGGCAAGACAAATAAGATAAAGGATTTTAACCTAAAAAACACCTGGTACTAAGAGGAACCTCTCAATAATGAGAGGTTTTCTTCGCAGATTAGGCTAGCATGTTTCCTTCTATACACTTAGACCTGCATTTGGACTTTATTCTATGTGGGCTCCTGAGTCTACCGGTGAGTTTTTCTATAAATACCAGCCCTATAGCAACTGAAGAGGGGGTTGATATTCAGCATCTTCTTCACTCTTATCGCCTTCCCAAAATATACTTTAGAAACTCACATGTTAATCTGAGATCCACTAGATTGTGGTGAGATCTGATAAAATTAGTGGTAATCTGGAATGAGAAAACGACTAATAAAAAAGATTAAAGTGGAGTAGGCCAGAAATTGCCAAACCACTATAAAATTCCTATGTGTTCTTTACTTTTCTGCAATTTTCTATTATTCTATGTTATTCTCTGCTAAATCTCTATACTTCATCTTATATTTGGCTGTTGGTGCCATTTTTGGAGTTAACATTTTGGTGCTTTCACTAATAAAGAGCTAGATTACACAACCTAAAGCTTGGATCCAGAGTTTGGAGAAGATGAAGAGGCCTAACACTAGATCTTTGATTGGAGGAAGTCAACCAAAGTATGGGGGCAACTAGGAAGCATCCTCAAATTCTAATCAATCCATCTATATGACCAGGGAGGAGATGGAGAGAATGATGAAAGAAATGTGTTAACCCAAAAAATGGATCAACACCCTGGTTTGAGTTTAAAAGCACCAGCCCTGTTCTGACAGGGCAATATCACAGATCACAGATATAGAAAAAGAACAGTAAAAGAAAGAAGACAGAGAATTTTTATAGTGGTTCAGCTGTTAATGAAGCCTACATCCACTTTATAGTTTATTTATAGACTGATTGATGTTACAAGAAGTGTATTTTGAATACAAGGCTTTGATTATCTTTAGGGAAGTTGAATCCCCAGAGTTGGAATTTACTAGAGAATCACAGTGAATTCCTTTGGAGATTGTTGTGAGGGAGGTAGAGAGTGAAGAAAAATTCCAGCAGAGCTTCTTCCACCAGTCCGGAGAAGATCCCGTTTATGTTGTAGGTAGGATGGTATATATAGAGGTCGGAGAGCTTCTAGGCCAGGCCTGTTCATTGACTACTTGCAGAAGGACATAGGAAGAGGCTACGGACCTTAACTTGTGACCCGAGCCAAAACCATGGATCGCTAGCGATCCATGGTCTATGGATCACTAGCGATCCATAGATTATGGCTCGTGTGCGAGCTACTTGCTTAACTCCTTTTCATTGCTTTAGTGTGCTAGCTCGCTTAGTCTCCTCTATCCAGTATGGATCACTGGCGATCCATACACTTAGTATATTTTTTGCTGTATCTTTTATGTCTCCTTTACTTCCTTTGTGCCATAGCGATCCACTATCTTGCATGGATCGCTAGCGAAATATAGGGTATGGATCGCTGGTGATCCAAGTACTTAGGCTATTTTTGGAGTCTGAAGTTTGGGTTGCTTCCATGACCTTGTATCGTCGTTGTTTGCGTAGTCTCATTGCATGTTGCTTTGTTTTGACGACGATATACTAGCTGGTTATGCTTTGGCTTTTGATTGGACTAGAGGAATGCTGGTCTCTTAGTTTAGTCATACTCAGTCGTTGCTTTAGCCCTTTTGGTCTAGTTCTGAGCCATTCTAACTCCATCAAGTCGTTCCATATTCTCCTGGATCCTGATGGGTTAAAAACCCGAATAACATTTGCCCCCTAGAGTAAGCCTTCATTGAAAACAAGGCGTGCTCTAGAAGTAACTTCTTTTGAGTCTTCATTTTGTGAAATCTAGTTGATCGTGTCGAGGTTACGATGCAAATTTTTCTTTGACTGTTGAAGTTTCGATGTGAATCGTCAGATCCACCTCAAGATGTTGTTCTCAATTGACTGACTTCTGACAGCCATTCGTTTTTTATTTCAATCTGAGTTTCAATTCCTGGTATTAATGATGCAATCTTTGCTCCGTAGTTTATGCAAGGGTTTAGGTCGGTAAGTAGGTGCCTGATGTAGGTTTGGAGTTGTCCTATATAGTTTTAATTCGACCGGCGGTGAAGCTATGTTTTGTCTCAAACGATTGTACGCCATTCTGGAGCGAAGTCTCACTCTTGGTCTTTAACTTCTTCTTTATCGAGAATTTGGTTAAGTTCCCATCGATGTTTTTGAACTCCAATGCGATGATTTATTCCAAAATCAGATATAGTGGATGATTCAATCGTATCGCTCTTCCTATTTCTGTATTCCAGTGATCCTGAAAAGAAAAGCTTCACGCGTCACTTCGGACAGCGGCTCCATTGTCGATCATTGATCGATAACAGGTAAGTGTGGAAGAGATAATTTCAAAGAACGATATAGATTGTTTTTCAAATGTAAGCAAGCTATCTACACTAGATTTTTATTTGCAGTATTCAGGATACTGGACCCTTCTCATGTAGATAACACTCTACATCTGCCCGGTCAACGCTCAGAACCCGACTGGTCAACATACGCCGACTTCCCTTGGATTTTGGGCATTGGTTATACGAGGATATTATTTAAAGTAAAACATACGTGACGGGGTCGAATGCCAAGTTTTGTTGTTGAAAACGACTTTTCGGTCATCTAATCTTTAGTCTGGCGGAGGTATTCCCACTCCTTCAGAAGCTGATTCCTTCGCAATCGCTTATTATCCCTATCATATTGGGATGATCGATTATAGTTAAATTACAAGGCACAACTACTCTGGTAGAGTTGTAGTTGAAGTTCGATTAGACACAGCTTCAGTCTTCGAAAACTAGTGCATGAGTTATTTGATCATGAATATCCTTCCTTTGCATTTATCGGGATTCAATGCACACCAGCCTCTGTCTCCAGGGACTATTGGCTTAATTGCTCGATTCTAAGCATTGCATTTTCTCGCTATTGCACTTCTTGTGCTCATGTGTAGCATACTCGTTTACTGTAATTCTATACATGTAAGTAATACTTCTGCGGTCATTTTGGCATATTCTATTTCATAGCTTTGTTCAGAACTATGAAGTAGCTTAGTCTAGCCAGTTCTGTAGCTAATCCCTACTTATGCTCAATTGAGTTTGTTTCAAAAAAGTGTTGGTGTAAATGCCTTAGTCCGTAGGGCTGATTACTCTGACTATCAAACCAAAATGTTTTGGGAGACTAGGTCTCCTAAGCAATAAGTTTGATTGCCCCAGTTTGATTGACACGATAGCTCCTACCTTCGAGAATCTGGGACTTTGTTGCTTGATCCTTAGATCTGAGTTTTGTAATGATGTCGGTATGTATTAGAAAGATGCGTTTCTGGCATCTTTTGCTAAAGTCAACTCTTTCGATTCCGACGTTGAGATCCTAATCATGTTTTGGTTTCTATCTTCGGAAACTCATACACGGATGACTCAACTCTGTGGATTTTTCCTTAATGTTGTGAATCTTCAGATAGCATGCGATGCCAGAAGGTAGGGCTGAAGATTCAATCAAACTCTTGCTTCTGTTTCTAAAAGCCGATGTATCGATAGTTTCATTTTGGGCTTTCTTCCTAGCATCACCAAATTTCGGGTAATGGCATATTCCCGCCTGTTGGAACCAAATGATCTAGTCAGATCATAAGTAGGTCATCGATCCTTCTCGTTATCGCCAGACTATGAGCGATGGTTGATTTTTGAACGTTAAATCCATTTCCTTTGTTGGCGATTTTGTTGCCAAAATGCTCTGTTTTGTGATACAGAACCATTATCTAACCGACCTCGCGGTTATTCATGTTTGGACGTTTGAAACATTTCTTTCGATCAAGTATCCGTGCTTCTTTCCCTTCTTAAGGGACTAGCTATTTCGAATGCCTGTATTTGGGTGATTGTGAGAGATGGAAATATGTGGGGTGAATTGCTCAATTGCACCGGTCTGGCTCTCAATCCCATTCTAGAATTGAGGAAGTTCGGAGATTTTGTTTCTGACCTTCCATGATTGCTCCCGCTTGTCCTCGGCCATGCATGCTCTTCTTGGTTGCTGATGCTGTCATGAAGTTTTGTTCATATGTCAACTTCTGTCTTTGAGAATTGATAACCTAGCTGCTTAGTTCCAAGCAACATTTCCTTAAGGATGCCTATCTTTTGACTGTGTCTAAATTCTTTCTAAGTTGAATTTAGAAAATTTGGTTGTGCACCAGCTTTCATCCCTAGAAATTAGTACACGGGCAATTCAGTCCTGGGATTTTCTTTCGATGCTGCTTTATTAATGTGCAGTGGCTGATTCCTGTGATGAAAGGTTGAACCATTCGGCTGACCTATGAAAGGATATGTATTATGGTCGTTGCCTGTCATCAGGCTACAATAGTTTTTTAAAGACAGGGGTAGAGACTCAGTTGAGGTCCAATATCTATCTTCGGAAACTAGTGCATCGATGGGTCACTACGATGAGTGTTTCTCATCAGCCCTACAGATTAAAATTTTCCTCGCATTGTCGGGGCAATACCGGTACTTAGTGAGTTGAATGTTTCCCGGAGTTGCCGGGGCAACACCGGTACTTATGAAATAGAAAGTTTCCTAGCATTGCCGGGGCAACACTGGTACTTAGGAAATAGAAAATTTTCCCGGCATTGCTAGGGCAACACCAGTACTTAAAAGAAAAAAAAGGCCTTGACGTTGCCGAGGCAACACCGGCAGTCGGGATTTTGGGATCGTCGTCGATTCGACGGTACTTTTAGTCTAGTTGGGTACTAATTTCGATCTTTAGAAACCAACAATTTGATGATTGGATTGTAGAAGTATTTTCTTAGTGCTGCCTATCTTCCGGCAACCCGAAAGTCACGTTGGTGAGGATTGAATCACTCATCGGATCCTGTAGAGTTGATTAATTCCTTTTAACCCAATGTGGATGTTTTCTCAATGTCGCTTAAATCTTGGAGATGCCATGTTCTGGAAGGGTGAGAGTCCCAGGCGTTTCTGCTGCCTAGCTTTGTTTATAACCGTCAAGTATTACCCTTGGAGATGCATGGTTGTTGCTTAACCAATTCCATAGTTATTCTTATTCACGAAAAATCGAACTTCCTCCCATCGGTTTTTGTTATGATCTGACGACTATCTACGGAACCCTTCACTTCTGGGCAGGACCCTTCACTTCTGGGTGTCAAAATCCAGGTTCTTATAGAAAATCTGAAATTGTGGAGCAAGTCATCACATGGCCCCTGGTACGACCGCGTTCATTCCTATACTGATCATGGACCGGTAGGGTTCGGTAATGTTTGTCTTGAATCTGTGACACTTAACCTTGATTGTTTCTGGCCATATGCATTACGTTGGACTAATAGCATTGTTGTGGATATCAACCTTAGTCGTTTGTTCCAATCTTCGGGAATCAATGGTTTAGATGCTCGATTTTGAGCGTTCTCTCCTTGCCGTTGTTTGTCTTCGGATAACAGGTGGATTTTTTCTAGTTAGGGTTTGAGACCTCATTCGAGCACCTGCTTCTATCTTTGGAAGCTGCTGCATTGATGATTTGATTCTAGAAATGCCTTCCAACATCGTCTATCTTTGTATGATGGTAAGTTCCTCCTTTTATTTCAAGTTGGAGCGATCTTTTATCCTGACCAAGTGTTAATGTGTTATATGCCCCTCAGTCCACAAGGCTGATTATTCTGAACAATTGATGTGAGACTTGATGTTCTGGGCGGCTCCCTGGATGCCCCTAGTCAAAGGTACATCGTAGCTCCTATCTTTGGAAACTCGTGACTTGGGTGTCTAGGATTTTGACATTTTATACATTAAATTTGGTCAAAGATCAGAATTCTTTTCTGACTTCTTAGTTTGTGAGCTTTGTGGCACTAGTAGAGAAATGTCGGTTCTGTCGAGTAGTGGGAGATGATCCCTGTTAATCCTACAATAGACAAGGTTCCCGGTGTTGTCGGGACAACAACAGTACTTAGAATATTTCAACGGTTCGTTGATGATGCTAAAGCAACATCAACCAGTGTTTGCGCGGCTTATCAGATGCGCGGATTTTAGGATCGATATGTCCCGTTGATCCAAAATGGTTTGGAACTTCTCGACGTTGCCAATCTTTGGGTAACGTGAGGAGTTCATGCTTCAAGAGCGTGGTTCCATGGGTCAAGAAGTGATGCGCGAGAGTTTGGGCCTTCCCGATGTTGCCGGAGCAACACCGGTTCTTAGAAGACTAGGATCGAGATTTCATGTAGATGTGCCAGCTTCCTTAGTGCCCAGACCTGCTGCTGTTTCCATAGCCTCCGTGCTCGTTTCTTTTCCTGTTCCTATGTCTGTGTCTGGCTCGCAGTCGGGGCCGGAGTCCGAAAAGATTGCCACGCTTCATGGCTTGGATGACTCTTCTGTGTCTTTGGAGGGTGACGTAACAGCGGTAGAAGATAAAGAGCAGGAAGTTCAAATAGAGTAGCCTCGTAAGACTCAACATGAATTGGTCACTATCAAGAAGGAGAAGGTTGAAGCGATCAAGGCCTCGAAGTGCTCTCGCAAAGCACGGTGGCACAAAGAAAAGGGAGAATCTTTTGAGAAGGCGGCGGAGCAAGAGGAGGACGTTGCCACCGAGGAGTTTGTTGATATTAACGACAGTGACACCACTCTCGAGATAAGGCAAAAACTACAAACAAGAGGGGAAAAGGGGAGCGGTGGAAGGAAGCATTGATGAGCTTGTGTGGAGACTGGTCTGATTTTGGTTCTTTTTGAGTCATTTTGTTCAAGTGCAGAGTCTGCACTTAGTGCTCTTGTCGTGGAGTCTGTATTTTCTTTTTGTTGGCCAGTGTTGTGTGGGTACGGCCGCCACATTTTGACCCTGTGTAAAGGAAATTATAAGCAATACATTGATATTTTGACTATACTCTTATCTGTCTGTTCATATGTTTTATGTGCACTTGTGCTTGTTTTGTTTAAACTTATCCAATTTTGTGATTGCCGCTGAAATTTTTATTTGGAGCAACAATTCTTTGTATGGAGTAATAGAACTTGTGAAATTATTATTTTCAATTTTTTAAGTACCAGTGCATGCCCCCTAGTTCACAGGGCTGTTTACTTCAAATGACTAGTAACCTATAGTTTAGATAATTTTCATATTAGACTTGAAATTTGGCTAAGTCACAGCTTGATTTTTCTTCTTTCAGAAGTTTTGCAACTTTAGCTTGTAATCCAAGTTTCTTGTGATATTCTGGTAAGTATGCAATAATGCGTGCTTGAGAGGAGCATGTTGCATGGGTTAACTAAGGGCAGTTTTAATCATTAAGTGTCGTCAGTTGAAGCTTTTTTGTTGGTTTGTAGTACTCCGCTTTTCTTGGAGTTGTGTCCATCATTCCCAGTCATAGAAGTAGTTGGCATTGGTCATTAGATGCGTGGTTTTCGGGATTGACATGGCCCGTCGATCCGGTTCTGATGCTCCTTAGCGCTACCTATCTTTGGGTAATGTGAGGAGTTTACGCTTCATGGGCGTGATTTTTCGGCGATGTTCCTCGGTGTTGCCTATCTTTAACCAATGTGGAGGAGTTTGTGTTTTGAAAGTTAGTGCATGGCTTATTGGATGAGCGGCTTTTGGTACTCCTCGGCGTTGTCTATCTTCGGGAAATGCAAGGAGCGTATGTTTTCGCGCGGCTTGTGGAATGCGCGACTTTTGGTACTCCTTGGCGTTGCCTATCTTCGGGTAATGCAAGGTATGTTTTGACATGGCTTATGAAATGCGCGGCTTTTGGTACTCCTCGGCGCTACCTATCTTCGAGTAATGCAAGGAGCATATGTTTTGCCGCGGCTTATGAAATGCGCGACTTTTGGTACTCCTTGGCGCTGCCTATCTTCGGGCAATGCAAGGAGTTTTGGCGTGGCTTATGGAATGTGTGGCTTTTGGTACTCCTCGGCGTTGCCTTTCTTCGGGAAACGCGAGGAGCGTATGTTTTGGCGCGGCTTATGAAATGCGCGGCTTTTGGTACTCCTCGGTGTTGCCTATCTTCGGGCAACATGAGGAGCGTAATTTCGGGCCTTCCCAATGTTGCCGGAGCAACACCGGTTTTTAGAAGGCAAGGATCGGGTTCCACCGATCCAGCGGTTTGAGTCGATTTGACCCCGTCGATTCAACAAGTTGCTTACATGAACACGGCTTTATTGGTTTAAGAAGCTAAACAGTTTTTGGTTCGGGTGACCATGGCTTGAATGATCCTTCCGTGTTTCTGGAAGATGTACATGTCCAAATAGATAAGGCTATCATGGTGGAGAGATCTATAGCTGACCGCATGAAGATGGATTGAAGAAAGGGTCTATGGGAGTTTAGGGCATGACTCTTAGCTCTTGGTCCAAACTGCCTTTAGAGAATGGGTCTTTGACTGGCATACGGCCTAAGAGGAAGAGGGATTGGTCACCAAGAGCGGTAAAATAGTAGTTGGAAAGAAGTGGGCAAGTATTATGCTAGTATTTCGTTTGTTGCACTAGCTAGGTCATTAAGTCCGCGATTGTCAGAATGTCAGAATTTCTGGTCAGGCATAACAGAACTATGGTATGATTAGTCTCGGCCTTTCTTATGGCTATTCAAGTGTGTGCGGTGCCCCCCATGCCACAGGGCTGTTGGCGTGGTCTCTCCGTAACTCGTTTGGTTACCCCCGGTCCAGTGGGTGCAGTTTTCCCAAGTGCCGAATCTTGGCTTGATTCGAGTTGGCCTCTTATTGATCACAAGGTAAATTCAGTTTTGACTTAGTTTCTTTGAGCGACTTTGAAGCTATGGAATTTAGCATTGTTTGTCTCATTGGTCGTTGAAAGTGATTCTATTAATTTTATGGAGTGACTGGTATGATTGTCGATTTGTGGCCCCGGAGCGTGACTTCGTTGGCTTTGGGGAGCTCTGGACCAGATGACTGCTGATCTTCCAGTTCACCTTCATGGATATCAGTCATACATAAATTTCGTTGATCTATTGGTTCGCCTTCACGACGCTTTAATTCGTGGAAGACCTTCCTATTCGCGAAGGGTTTGGATCAAATGACCGCTGATCTACGGTTTACCTTCACGACGCTTTGGTTCGTGAAAGACCTTCGCATTCGCAAAGGTTTTTTTTGATTGGATGACCGTCGATCTACCGGTTCACCATCACGATGCTTTAGTTTGTGAAAGACCTTCATGTTCGTGAAGGTTTTTTTGGATCAGATGACCATCGATCTATTGGTTTACCTTCATGATGCTTTAGTTCGTGAAAGACCTTCACGTTTGCGAAGGGTTTTTTGGATCAGATGACCGCTGATCTAGCGGTTCACCTTCACGATGCTTTAGTTCGTGAAAGACCTTCACGTTCGCGAAGGGTTTTTTGGATCAGATGACCGCTGATCTACCGGTTCAACTTCATTAAGCTTTAGTTCGTGAAAGACCTTCACGTTCACGAAGGGTTTTTTGGATCAGATGACCGCTGATCTACCGGTTCACCTTCACGATGCTTTAGTTCGTGAAAGACCTTTACGTTCTCGAAGGGTTTTTTGGATCAGATGGCCATTGATCTACCGGTTTACCTTCACGATGCTTTAGTTCATGAAAGACCTTCACATTCACGAAGGTTTTTTTGTGGTCGGATGTCCGGCGACCAGACGACCTTGGAATGATAACTTATCGATTCCAAGAGGAGTTTTAGGTTGTGTGTCTGATGGCCCGGAGGTCTTAAAGCAATGATTCATCGACTTCAAGAGGAATTTTTCAGATTCATCTCGAGGGAACACGATTTTATCAGTTCCCATGGTGGTGTTGGATCTGTTTGTTCGACGATCCTTTGGACAAGACTTCTCGACGCCACCAGCAATGCCGGTTCCCAAAAGGGGGATTGACATGACTTGTCTAGGGCATTGAAGCATTTCTTTCACCTTACTATCTGCAATGCCCCTAGTGTCCCTGTACGACTCAATTGGAAATGGAGAGTAGACAAGGATGAGTGAGAAGGCATCGCTTTAGGTTGTTGTCCCATTCATTAGTTGCTGGCTAGCTAGAGTGTTATTTGATAGTCATCCTTTCATCTGATTTCGTCAGTTAGCTAGGGCGCTTTTCTACCGGGTTTTTGTAGCCTTGCTTGGGTAGAAGGTCCCTAAGGTCCTGTAGCTCCTTCACCATTTGGTATATTCTTTGGAAAATTGCCGGGTTTGCTTTCTTCTAACTGCACTACTTCTAGTCTTTAGAACTGGTTTGCCTTCCTATAGAATTCTTCCAGGGTAGCAGGTTGTTTCATCCTTAAATGATTTTTGAGCGCCTTGCAGCAGACTGCATCCGTCGCCCTCGCTTCGTCCATATGCTAGTCATACCTATAAAAAAGAAATTTTGGACCAGTTGTACGGTTGTATAAAAGGTATAGTTGGCATGATAAACTTCCACTACAACAAATTTTAGTTTTAACTGCATTAGATCTCAGCGTTTAACTCTAAGTGCGGTGGAATGTAGAAATTCATACAAAAAGATTTGGGAGCAAACGCTGATAATGTTATTAGGCTTCAATTCATTGCCGCCTATCATTATCCCCTTTCCTAAAATAATTCATTTTCCCTCCGTCGTCTCTTCCTCGCTTCATCTCCTTCGTCTCCACGATTTGTCTCAAAGCTCGATTGTCACCTAACTCCTCTTTTCATATGTGGTACTCAAAATTTCACTAAATTTTATTTTTGTTATTTCTAGGTTAGTCGATTTTACGTAACCTATGCTGATTTCGGTTTTTACTATATAGGTTTAATTCATTACTTTATCTTTCCCAAATTTTGTTTTCCCTCTTCCATAACCCTAGCTTGAATTCTCGTCTACTCTATTCACGTTGCTCCACTCGACCTCTAACTGCACCTCCACCTCAGCCTCGAACTTCACCCCTTCCAGCTTGACTGCTTCGTCCAAATTACACAACGTGACTGGTGGTGACACTGTGACGGTACCTGGAGTGCTCCTCTAGACTTCGATCTTACGGGCTAGTTGACCGCTGCTCCTTCGTCCTGCGACTGCAACTTGTAGATACTTCTCTGGCCGTTGGCTGATTTGATTGCTGAATGAGGTATGTTTTCTATATTTGTATAATTTGTTCAGATATATTTGGTAGATACGTTGTACTATTTGGTATAAATTCTAAGTTGATTATTACTTATTAAAAGTCTGAAGCTATGTGTTAAGTAACAAACAACATGCAATTTTTGTGCCTAAATATTGAGGTAGATTTGTTAACAGAAACAGAATATTGTTGTTATAGTTACACTATAGAAGTATGATGAATTATGATGGTTAACCGAGGGTGGAAGATTGCGATAATACTAAATAATTGTTCCTGTATGTGTAGTGTGTGCTAGTTGGTTTCAATATATTTTCCCCTTGACAATTAGTTATCAATTTTTTACCGTGCTCTTTTCCTTGTAACATTTCAATTTCCACTCTAGTAGATGTTTAGGTTTTTTAATGCGGCGATGTTACCCATTTAAAGAAAATGTTTGCATGATTTCAATTTAAGTGCTGCAGGCTGCAGAAATTTGATTTTAAAAGATCTGTACGTTTACATTATATCATGAATCTTCGGATACAAGATTTATGGTATTAAGTGATACTACTCTAATACTTATATTATAGTTTCTCCTAAGATTTAACATGCTTAAATGTGTGTTCTAATAATTTTGTAGGTGTATTCAATTTGTGCAATAATATTTATAAAAAAAAATAGGATCTCCCTTTATCATTTTCTTGAATTATTTATTGTTGTGAACTATTATTGTTCAACCAATGCGTCAAAATGTGTACATGTTTTCATTTACTTTCAAACTTGATCACTTCAGATTATCATCACAGTCTTAAAATCTGTAATGACATTTGAAGAAAAATTCTTTTGTTTGTTATATGTTTACTTACTTTTCTACAATTCACCATGTTAATACTTGAAACTATTAACCATAATGAAAACTATCTACGTACTCTATTTTACTTCATATATTATTTCCCACTACATATTGCCTTATTTTTCATTATCGAAGAAAATTACTGAAACTCTAACCCCTTCTTCTGCCAAAAGAAAGCTTACCATTACAAAAAAAATCAACAGTTTCTACTTCGATGGATTCATGCGAGGTTATTTTATTTTATTTTTTCATCAAATCAGGTTTGTAGAAAGGTTTACCTTTTTTGTTTCTGCAAGCTAATCGATTTAAAAATGATAATTTTAGCACTGGAAATCTAGTTTCATTTTTTATCTGATAACCGAAACAGTATAGGGAAGAACGATGATGGATGCAATGATAAGTAATCCAAGTTTCTATTATTTTCCGAATTGAATAACTAGATGACAATAGGGAATTTTTTGGAGGTATTTTCTTTTGCCTGTAAATAATTTAACATTGGAGTATTAATTCAAATTGTTTAAAAGTACATAATTTCGCATCTTAATATTAATATGGTTTGTATTGCCGTTTGACGTCGTGGAGCTGGTCGAAATGCGTAAAATGAAGCAATGTTTTTTTTGGGGGGCAGTTAGAGCTATTAGAGTGGATTTAGGACTGCATGAAAATTAGGTTTAAAACAACCAGAAATTGTTGATTTCACAATATATAATTGATACAATTAAATTCCAAGCAGTCGAATTTTTTTTTAAAATTCCTTTATTTTTTCTTTAGATTTTTGGTTCCTTTCCTTATTTTCAGTCTGCTTTGATTGGCATAGTTTAACAAAATTCCATTTATCTTTGTTCTGAAGCGACATTTCAATTCTTTTTTTCAATTGTATTTTTTATTCATTTATAAAAGGCTAAGATACCGATTGGTTTGAAAACGAATTTTGTGTTTTTCATTTTCAATATGTGAAGCTGAAGAGAAGAAAGTGGAAAATCCTAGTCATTTCAACAAACTAAAGGAAAAGAAAGAAAAAAACCATTTCAGTCTAAATCCACTATTTTCCACGCCTTTTGTACTTCAATGCAAACAAAAAACTTAAATTATTGGAATTTTACTGCTCTTTTTTTTAAATTTGCTCATGCTTTGTTTAGATGATGGATAGCGCATGTAAAAAAACCACCACCTGGTATCATGATAACCTTTTATCAAAAGCTACTGACATATGGCTAGCATTTTGTTGATTAAGTACAATTTGATGTACTCATTATAAAGCTTCATCAATCCTATCTAATCAAGGGAAAACAATTCTTATGTTTAATTAACGTTATATCTTTAGGACGATATGATGATTATGGTTACCCTTGTTTATATGAATTAGTAAACATTAGATATAATTGTTCATGGTTTATGGTTATGACTTTAGTTGAATCAAAGTTAACTACATACTATTTATTCACAGGTCGTGCTATTGTGCACTTCAAATTTATTGTACATAAGGTACTACCGATAAGAAAATTGAAAGGCAAGGAGAAACAAACATATTTCCATTTCTCCAACCATACTTGTAAGTTAATTTATTCCTTTATTACCCTTGTTTGTATAAAAATTCACGTACTATATTTATACCTTGCGTCCATGATTATACTTTTGCCTCGATGGCGCTAATTTCTAACAATGTTCTTCATTTCTTCTAGTTGTTACAGGCATGATTCTTGTTTAGTTTTTTGGCTTTAATAAAGAGTCTAAGCCACTTCATTAATGATATGCACCTTTGATTTGCATTTTGCATTTCTATTTTTAACAAAATGTTGCATACTTTCACTTGAACTTGCATTTTAGTTTTTGGTTCATTGGTACATTTGTTTGCATACTTTCATTTTGCATTTGAAAAAGAAACAACAATCTTGGTGTTGCATTTTGCTGTTGTGCATTGTCTCATTGTGTGTCAGTTTCATTTTGCTTGCATTTTCATTGAAATTTTTTTTCTCTCTATCATATCTACTGTGTCATTTCTGTTTTAAGGTTGTGCATTACATGTTCTGGTTTCCGTTTAGTTTGCAATTCTATTTCTATTGTGTTCATCTCCTCTTTTCTCTTCATTTCATCTTTCCATAATATTGTGTTCATTTAGTTCTTTTGTTCATTTTCATTATGTCATTCAAATGCTCTAGTTTTTGTTTTTGTTCTGTTGTTGCATGTTGTTGTTCATTTAGTTCTGGTTTTGGTGACTGAGCTCTTCAAGGAATTTTGTTTTACTTTTTAAGTCTTTACACTTCAATTAACAAAAACAACAGTCCATGGGGTGATAGGGCGATCGTTATCAAGGATTACTCTTGATTGTAAAAATTCCATTTCAGGCTTTAATATTTTGATTCGCTCGCCCTAACATCAGGGAATTACTTTACTTCAGAATGGTTTGTAGATTAATGTGATAACTGTCAAGCCTTCTTGTTTGAATAGGCTGAGATGGTGAGGGTCAGAAATGTATATGTGGAAATTGAGGTGTTTATGTTGATGTTCTAAAAATTGAAATGTTCATGTGGAAATTTAGGCTCAGCACTACAGGTTCCTACCTATATCCTTTCTTTTCTCTACTACTAGAATTTTTCAAACTAAAAATTACATTATCTGACGCCTGTAACCACTGCACACCTACGACATCGATTACTTGAAAGCATTTAGATCCAATAGTGCACGTTCAACGAGAGTCAATTAGTATATGATTTATAGTGCCTTTAATTTGACCCTTATCCCTCGATCTATTTGTATGTAGGTACCCCACGCCGTGCTTGTGAAGTTGAAGCAGGGGCTTCAGGTCCTTTAGAGTCTACATTCTAATCGCCTAATGGATCTTCCTCTGGTGAGTCGTCTTCAGATGATTCTGATCCATCTTCAGATGATTCTGATCCATCTTCCAATGATTCTGATTCATCTTCAGATAATTCGAGTTCATCTTAGGTGTGGCACCCTCCATTAGGTATATATACTTTAATAATATGTCATAAACTTGAAGTTTTTAGTCCGACTACGAACTCTTCAATATGTGCAAATGATAATCTCAGATGTTTGATTACAAGATTTATTTGTCAAGTTTGCTTTATTTCTAGAGTTGACAAAATGATAATGCTATATAGATGCTAGGTTCAATTTGTCAAAGTCCAGAAGGAACCATAGATATAATATAGTTTCCTGCTAAGCAAGGTTGAAATACTATAGCCTTTTTGATGCGCAAATTGATGCTGTTTTTGCTGCAATGAAGAAGTTGGAGTTTGATGATCTGAAGATCGTAATATCAGAAACCGGATGGCCTAGTAAAGGAGAAAAGAACGAGACGGGTGCTGGAGAGGAGAATGCTGCAGCTTATAATGGTAACTTGGTTAGGAGGGTGCTTTCAGGGAATGCCGGGACGCCTTTGAGGCCCGATGCGGATTTGGATGTGTACTTGTTCGCCCTTTTCAATGATAATATGAAGCCAGGACCTACTTCGGAGAGAAATTATGGCTTGTTTTATCCTAACGAGGAGAAAGTCTACGATATTCAGCTGAGTTTCAAAGGCGGCAATGGTGGAAATGCTGGTTTGAGGTATATTTTTAATTTTCTTTTTATTTAAAGTTAAATGTTTGATTATCTAATTGATTTTTATATAGCACTATTTTATCACGATTTACATTATCTAATACCTTTCGAAAGTTAGGAAGGTTAATTATTGTTACCCGTTATTTTCATCGAAAAGTTATTCAATTGTCGTTTGATTCTTATCCCATTCATGTATGTTGGAGGAATGTTAGAATCTAAAGTGAATTATGCCCTTCAAGGTTCACGTTGCATTTTACCCCACCATTCAAACAAAGTTTTAAAGCTTTTGTATCCCAAGTTTTAGATACCTATTATCTTTGCATCAGAACATCAACATTTGGAATGCAATCTTATCCAGTATGGAACTTTATTCTATATGGAATTGATTCAGAGTCGAATCTGGAGTAATAATTGGCTGATTGTGCATAAGATTTTTCATGTATGTATGGAGATGCAATTAACATTTGAAAGAAGTACCATATGGTAATAAAGTTTATAAACTACATTGCTCCTCTGTCTTATGATATGCACATCATACATTTCATTGGCATTGATATAATTTGCGAAAATGTACAGATGGCAAGATCGAAGAGGAAGGAGAAGCGTTGGATCGCCGCAAAACAAGGGAAGCGGTGAAGGATCTGGAAGTGGAAGAGTTGTGAAGAGTTCAACAGGGGAGACATGGTGTGTTGCAAATGCAGAGGTGGGGAAGGAGAAGCTACAAGCAGCATTAGACTACGCCTGTGGAGAAGGAGGAGCAGACTGTAAGAAGATACAACCGGGTGCGGATTGCTATGATCCAGATACAATAGAGGCCCATGCCAGTTTTGCGTTCAATAGTTACTATCAGAAGAAAGGAAGGATCTCTGGTACTTGTTCCTTTCAGG
The DNA here is from genome assembly GCA_030737815.1 of Allium fistulosum. Lineage (NCBI taxonomy): Eukaryota > Viridiplantae > Streptophyta > Magnoliopsida > Asparagales > Amaryllidaceae > Allium > Allium fistulosum. The sequence goes on along the minus strand of CM060903.1, from coordinate 1,280,086,132 downwards.
GCGCTGCTTATGTTGTTTCCCAATCTCCCAGTAAGTTTGTTTTTTCTTCTTATCGATCCACATTTACATTTCTCGTTATCATCACATGATAGTGCGTTATTCTATAGGTATAGACATAGAACATATGTTACCTTTGGTTAAAACATTCATTTGTGGTTCTTGCGTATGTTTAATGGTCACTTTGTTTTGAGCACATTGTTATTGACAATATCAATTTGGCTAATGCCAATATTTTACTAGGGGCATAAATAATATTTGGAAAAACAAAATGAATAGATAAATATTTTTAACTATTTAAAATCTAATTAGTTTGAGTACTAAAACTTTTGAACTAATCAAATTGACTAGAATCATACATAACTGTCCACGGTTCAAAATATTAAATATGCAACATGAAAAATGGTCGTTCTGAATTTTCCGTATAGCTGCTCTTTGTACCGTTTATATTGATGTTGTATGTAAGGTCCGTCAATTTGGTCGATGAGGAGCTTAATAACTGCTTAAGTAATTTAAATTACCGAATAATTTAGAAGTATAGATCAATGAACATTTTTTTATATCCTTTTGAACCTATTTTAGCTAGGTTATGGCCATCATAACTAATGGTCCTTAGACGAATTGATATTGTCAATCACAACATCTTTGATCAATAATCAGTTAATTTATAATACACCGAAGCAACTGACCATTTAGATTGGGTGCGCGTTACTGGATTTTGGCATGTTAAATTGCTGCGGTGGAGAAGAACTTGGATCACCTGCTCTGGTATTTTACTAGAGGGCAGGTGATCCGATTCCAGCAGAGAATTCAATACAAAAATGAATGTTATGAATTTGAAGTTATTTCATTATATACATTGTTTATAAATAATAATGGTATACTATATAACAGTAGATACAACTGATACTAGTTAACATGTACATGTGAGAACTTAACCCATGTTTCACTCAATATTTAATGGGTTCAACAACCCATGCATTAGTGTAGATTTTAACGCGTTAGTTTCAGACTGTAGGCTTTCATTGTACCTAACTTGCATCTGCTTTCTTCTTGCTTATTTTCTAGTGACTGTTGCGTGAAAAGTTGTGTAACTTGCCTGTTCTTAAAAAGTTTTGTGTTCTTTAAAATTGCAATTACTTTGCTTCTATATTTTGTTAGAATTATACAGTTTCAGCTTCGTTCCCTCTTTTTGATCATGGGACTTGAATTTTGATCTCCTAAGGCATATAAAATTTGGTCCTTCCCTCTTTTCATAATTGGTCTTTCAACAGTAGGCCCCTTAAAAGTCTCGCTTCAAACTCAAAATCAACAAGGAAAATTTCATGCATTGTATTGGCAGTACAAAGTTTTATAACTTTCTATCTAATATGAGTTTTTAGTTGGTTTTATTTGTATTATTACATGAGAGTTGTGTAGAATGTTTGCAAGATTTTTAGTTGGTTTCTTCCGACTATATTGAATGAACCACAGATTACTACTCTTAGAGCATCACAAACATTTAGTATGATAAATATTGTCAGCTCTTAGAATTTTTATCGCTCTTATAATTTATCAAAACAATAAATATGAAATGATTTTCTTTATGCAACTCCTTTTCCATCGTACCTTTAAATGGAAAAAAAGTGACTAAACAGTAAACTGATAATGTATGATGCATCTATTGTAACTTAGTACAATTTGTTATGTATACTAGTATTAGTAATGAATATTTTTTACATTTGCTAGGCATGGCTACAAAATCAGTTTGGAGTTCTTCATGATGGGAAAAAATCGAATCTTGGTTCCATCTCAACTTGTAAGTTCAAATTGGAGTAACCAGTGGCCTTTCTTTATGATAGTATACTGGCGCTCTGATTGCCTTTTCTAATAGTATCTTGGTTCCATCTCAACTTGTAAGTTCAAATCTGAGTTTCACATTAAAAAATATATCTTTGAATCTAAATCATGAACAAAAACACTAATAAGTGATTTTCTAAAAATTCTAAAAATGAATTGTTCCACTTTCTATAAGAGTAGAAAAATATGTTAATCTTAATTTCCTCTAAGATTATAACAATACTAGAAAAATAACCTGTTATGTAAATTGGATTTAATTTTTTGATACTAATTACTTTCATTTCTATGAGATATTGCAAGAATTCAGTTTAACTCGCAAGGTTACATTCAACTTGAAGTAAATACTAACCTTGTACAAATTTTAAAACACTCAAGAGAAATTCACCCAAGAGATCAAACAACCATTGATTTGTTCAATGTCTTAGACTTGAGACTAAAGTATACGTAATTAATATATATATATATACACACACAAACACATATTTGGTATTTGGCGATTTGCAGTTTGATTGTAAGGTCAGCGGTTCAGGTCAGTAACAGGGAGGAAGCAGTTTGCTTGGTATGTTGGTTGATATTGATAGGAAGATGGCAGTGGAGACGAGATGCACAGAGACTGTTAGTGTGTATGTCAGGGGAAGAAATATGCTGATGGTGGCAAGAGTTTTGTGAAGATGTCTGAAGTGGTGAGAATGCAATGATGAAGTATAGGGGTGCAGTTCAGTGATGGGTTAAGTGGAAAGAAGTGGTGTGACTGCTGGCAGTTATGGTGTTTGGAGAGGGATGGGTTTGCAGTGTGAAGTAGAGGTGATAATGAAGTAATGGGGGAATTTCTGGTTGCATATTTGTATTGCAGTTATGACTGGGGGTAGCAATGAAGGGGAAGGCAGTTTGTTGACAGGTGATGTAGATGGTGGTGGTATAAATGTATGCAGAAGTGAGTTTGTTTGTGCTTTGGTATATGGTCGGAGCAACTGCTGTAGGGGATGGGTCGGAAGTATGTATGCGGTTGAAGAAGGTGGTGATCAAGTTTGGTTTATAGATATTGTGCATTTGTCTAATTTTGTATGGAGTTGGTTTATAAATTTTATCTCTCTTTACGGGTTTATGTAAACTTTGTTCATGGATATTGTGTTCAACTTATTTTATGGAAGTGATTAATAGTTATGCTTTTATTTTACAATTTTTAGTTTGATTTGTTTATGTTATGTACATTAACTGATTAAAATATAATTAAATGTAGTTTATATTAATGATATGTGTGAATATTGCAATGGCACAACATTGCTGTCAATTCTTTGGAAAAAAAATGCATATCTATACGACAGCGTTTATACATTGCTGTCAATTCATTGGAAAAAAATGCATATCCCTACGACAGCGTTTATACATTGCTGTCAATTCATTGGGAAAAAAAATGCATATCCCTACGACAGCGTTTATACCTTGCAGTAGAAAACTATTAACAGCATTTATACCTTGCAGTAGAAAAATTATTAACAACGTTTAAAAAACGCTGTAGAAAGTGGGTTTTTGACAGCGTTTATATTTTGCAGTTAAAAATTTAGGGTCAACGACCGCATGTCGTTATACAGCGTTTTTAAAAACGCTGTGAAAACTTTTAACAGCGTTTTTCAAACGCTGTGAAAAGTCTTTTTTGTTGTAGTGTTCTTTGGATATTCTGCATGTTGAACGGCTTCGGTGAATGGGTTTTGATTGGGAAAAATGCTCCAATCGTTGTCAGATAGGTTCATTTTCAAGTTACGGCTATTTATAAGGCTTGAGAATGATATATGCACGATTGTCCATGCTTGAATGATTGGAAATGCCGATTGAATGACAAATCACTTATGATGGGGTCATGGATCAATGGCGATCCCAAAATTTTCAAACTAGGTGAGATCGGTCTAGGGTGACAAAGAAGGCCCCACAAGGTTACATCCAAATTTTAAGGTATTCGGAGTTTGCACGTTCGAGTTATGGGCAAAAGAAGATGGATCAACATTGATGGATTGGTGGTATTTTACTTGGAGTCCGACCCGAGAAAATTTGCCATTTGCTTGGAGTCAGCACATGATTCGCTTGGGGTCACAGAATTCAAAGTGCCGAGTTGGTGACAAACATTGCTTGGAGCCATTTTCATGTTTTCTTGGAGAAAACTTGGTTTTACCTCAGTCTGATTTCGAGCCAGAATTTCCTAGGTTTATTTCGAGTCAAATGGGTGATTACCCGAGTTCGACTTCGAGTCAGGACTTCCAAGATCTACTTCGAGTCAAATCAACGATTACCCGAATTTGACTATGAGTCAGTCCTGAAGTGAGTTTTTGAACGACCATTTTGACGATTTTTGATGATTTTTGACGACGACCATTCTTTATAGGAGCTCCATGATGGGATTCGAAGTTGGTCGGTCGGTAGTGGTCACCATATCCCATAGGAGCTTGGCCTAGTAATCGATTTCAGTTTATAGCATATCTTCTTGGTTCTCGTGCCTCTAGGAGTACCGTTTGAGTAGTAGTTCTCGTCCATTGTTTAGCACTATGCTACGACATGGGTTTTAGAGCTTCTTCTAGCGTTTTTCACGTTAGCATTTTCATGCAGTTTGTCTTCCTCAAATTGTTTGTCATCTTCAAAGCCGAAGAGAGTCATCGTTATATCCTTCCGTGGGGGTTTCACCCTTAAGTTCGGGTTTGTAGCCGGTGCTTTTGCAATAGGTGGAGTGTTAACGTTTCTTTCCATCATGATTCTTGGAGCTCCACCCATTGCTTCCTTTCGATTATATCCCCTTCGAACGATCCATAGTATGGGTCGCTGGCGATCCATAGCTTTTGACGATCCATAGTATGGATCGCTGGCGATCCATGTACTTAAGTGATTTTAGTACTTTGTCTTCTAAGGTGCCTATTGGATCATGATGCGAGAGAGTTGATTGATCCATGAGCGAACATCATGGATCTCTAGCGACCCATCACCTTAACATGTGTTTGCTTGCTTTTTCTACGATCCTTCTTGGTTGGTTCTTCTATTCCCAACAGCAAACCTTCTAAGCAGAGACTAAGGATCTAACTTTTGGACCTATGGCATCAAAGATAGATAGATAGATTTGAACCCTATGTTGGAGTTCTCAGTGAAAGCACCAAAATATTAACCTAAAAAATGGATCAACACCCTAGTTTGAGTTTGAAAGCACCAGCCCTATTCTGACAGGGCAATATCACAAATCAGAGATATAAAAAAAGGACAGTAAAAGAAAGAAGATAGAGAATTTTTTAGTGGTTCGGTTATTAATGAAGCCTACGTCCACTTTATAATTTATTTATAGACTGATTGCTGTTACAAGAAGTGTATTTGATTATAAGGCTTTGGTTATCTTTAGGTAAGTTGAATCCCTATAGTTGGAATCCACTAGAGAATCATAGTGAATTCCTTTGGAGATTGTTGTGAGGGAGGTAGAGAGTGAAGAATAATTTCAACAGAGCTTCAACCACCAGTCCGGAGAAGATCCAGTTTATGTTGTAGGTAAGATGGTATTTATAGAGGTCGGAGAGCTTCTGGCCAGACCTATTCGCTGACTACTTGCAGATGGACATAAGAAGAGGCTACAGACCTTAACTCGCGACCCGAGCCAATACCATGGATTGCTAGCGATCCATAGATTATGGCTCGTGTGTGAGCTACTTGCTTATATCCTTTTCATTGCTTCAGTGTGCTAGCTCGCCAAGTCTCCTCTATCCAGATAAGATCGAAGCTGTTAATAATTGAAAGAGACCAGTGACGGTGACTAAGATTAGAAGTTTTCTTGGACTTGCTGGCTATTACCAAAGATTCATCAAGGATTTCTCGCAGATAGCAACACCTTTGACTAAGCTAACCAGGAAGGATGTGAAGTATGTCTGGTCCGACAAATGTGAGGAAGCATTCCTTAAGTTAAAGCATTTGTTGACCAATGCACCTATGTTTGTAGTTCCTGACGAAAACCCAGGGTTGGTGGTGTATACCGATGCATGTGGAACTGGATTGGGAGTTGTGTTGATGTAGAAGGGTAAAGTAATTGCCTACGCTTCACGATAGCTTAGACCGCATGTAGTGAGATATCGTTCTCATGATTTGGAGTTGGCTGCGGTGATCTTCGCATTGAAGATATGGAGGTGTTATCTCTTAGGAGAGAGATTTGAGCTATACACAGATCATAAGTCTTTAAGGTACTTATTCTCTTAGAAGGAGTTGAATATGAGACAGCAGAGGTGGCAGGAGTTTTTGGCTGCTTATGATTTTGGCATAGAGTATACCCCTGGGAAAGGAAATAGGGTAGCGGATGCTCTTAGCAGAAGACATCAGAATGTGGTATTAGCTATGGCAGAATGGAAGGATTTAGAAGCTTTGACTACTTATAGTGTGCAGTTAAGATCGACTGCTAGTTCTAGTCAAAATACTGCCATGTTTTCCTGTTTAGAAGTTCGACCAGTATCGACCGAAAGGATAACTTCTAAGCAGAAAGAGGATCCAGTATTAGTCGAGAGGATTAGAAGGCTTGAGGTTGGAACTGAGATCGATGATCTAAAGGATTTTAGTCTTGACCAGAGGGGAAGAATGATAAAGAAAGGACGATTATGTGTTCCAAAAGTCGAGGAATTGAGGAAAGAAGTTCTGGGAGAATGTCATCGATCCCAGTTTACGATTCATCCTGGAGGGACCAAGATGTATCAAGACATGAAGATGAGCTTCTATTGGGAAGGTATAAAGAGGGATGTTGGCTTGTGGGTTAGGCACTGTGCAAACTGTCAACAAGTGAAAGCCGAAAAATAGAATCCGAGTGGATTGCTTCAACCTCTAGAGATTCCAGTTTGGAAATGGGATTCGATATCCATGGATTTTATAGACGGGTTGCCAAGGTCAAATAGAGGAAATGAAAGTATATGGGTCATGGTGGATAGGTTGACCAAGAGTGCCCATTTCATTCTAGTTAAGTCAACCAGGACGGCACCTGTTTTAGCTAAGTTGTTCATGAAGAACATAATTAGACTTCATGGAGTTCCTAGTAGTATTGTCAGCAATAGAGATGCTTTGTTTACTAGAAAATTCTGGATACAGGATGTGTTAAGAAGAAATCTCAAGATGAGTACAACATATCACCCTCAGACGGATGAGCTGACAGAGAGAGTCAATAAGGTACTCGAGGATTTACTAAGAGCTTGTGTATTGGACTTTGATGGATCTTGGGAGGATAGCCTGCATTTGGTTGAGTTTTCCTATAATAATAGTTATCAGACTAGTATAGGAATGGCGCCTTTTGAAGCTTTGTATGGAAGGCCATGCAAATCACCAGTATGTTGGTTGGAGACTGGAGACAGATTAGTCTTAGGTCCAGATTTGGTTAGGGAGGCGTCAAAGAAGATTGAGTTAATCTGAAAAAGGATGAAAGAAGCTCAATCTAGACAGAAAAGTTACACAGATAAGAGGCATAAAGACCTAGAGTTCTCAGTTGGAGATAAGTTTTTTATTAAAGTATCACCGATGAAGGGTGTGGTATGATTTGGAAAGTCAGGGAAGCTGGCACCGAGATATGTTGGTCCATTCTAGATTATAGAGAGGATTGGAAAGCTCGCATACAGAGTAGAGTTGTCGAGCAGCATGGCAGGTGTCCATAATGTATTTCATGTGTCTCATCTTCGCAAGTATGTGCATGATCCAGAGACTACTATTCCTCCGACAGGGTTGGAAGATTTGGTAGTAGAGTCTAATTTGACTTTTGTTAGACAACTAGTTCAAGCTGTATCGAGAGATGAGAAAAGATTGAGGAACAAGACAGTCAAGTTGGTGAAAGTTCAATGGAGTGACAACGAGAAGGACTGTACTTGGGAGACAGAAGACAGGATTAGAGATACTTATCTTGATCTGCTTTGAGGGTATGTCTATATTAGTTTTATATAGATAGTTACTAGTCAGGTAGGCTAGTATTGTTGTTAGGTTCGTTATAGATGATTGCTATGTTTAGTAATTAGTCCTTACTGAATTTCGAGGACAAAATTCTTTAAGGAGGGGAGCTTGTAACACCCCTAATTTTTAATAACATTATTCAGGAGATTTAATTAGATAAACTAAATAGAATAATGTATATATTAAGTGATAAGGGGATTGAGATTTGAAAATAAAACTAAGGGCCGAGCTTAATTACATAAATGGGCATAAGATTGGTTTGTAAATTGATTAATTTACATAAGGGTATATTGGGAAATAGCCGCACTACCATAACCCTTATATATATATCCACGGCTACCCTCCATTCACATTCATTTTTCATTTTCACAAAACTTAAAAATGTAAGGAAAAAAGAGCTTAGAGCCGGTCATTGCTAGGAGAAGAGAAAATTCAAATCAAGCTTAGGATTAAAGCAAGGGGAATAAATCTTAATCTAAATCCAATCTCCTTATCCTAATCAAGGTGAATAATAATTTATATGATCTTTATTTTGTTTATAATCATTTGTTTTTGGATTTAAGATTAAATTCGTTTTTATGATGATTTGGTTGATGATATGCTTGGATCATAACATGTTAGATTTAAACAAGATTATTTAAGTATTATTTTACACGGTTTTTAGGGTAAAACCGAATATAATTGATTTCGAATGCCATGAGGAATTTATATGTTATGTAAAACATGATTTTGAAGTTGGGTTTTAATTTTGATAATTTTTCAAGCTATGGAAAGATTATAATGAATTTTCAAAGGAAAATGTGGTTAATTGGGTTCAGAAATTTATTTTAGAAATTACATTGAGAATTTGGGTCTGAAATTTAGATATGTTAGATAACATGTTAAAAGTGAATTTATGTGATTTTTGGAGATTTTTCCTAAGTGATTTGATATGGAAATTAAATTATTTTAGAAGAAGGACTTATTAGTATTATTGGTTTTGCTTAATGGAAGGGCTTATTTGTTAAATTAACCTTGGTTTAGATCTGAAATTATGCAGCAGTTATTTTGTGTAAAGGATTTGAAAAGTTGAGGCAACCAATCATATGCTTACAAGTAGGCAGGTTAGTTAGAAATTGTTTGTTTTAATGGGCATTAAATCAGATTTGCCCAGAAAAGTGGGTTCCGCCTCCATTAGAAGCACCTTTCGACCCATAGCTTCTGCTTAGACCCAGTCGAAACTAACCTAGGTCGAAACCAATACACATGGTATCAATGATCTTGGTACAAAGTGGATTGGAGAAAAGCGGAAGGCATGGTGTCGAAAGAATTGCTTCCGATGGGGTCGATACCTTTGTTTTGTTTTAAAATGTTAAGCGACTGCCTTTGTCTTACTAAAAACTTTTGAAGGAGTCGAAACATATGCTATCGAAAGGGGTTTTCTAAATAGCTTTCGAAGAAGTTTGTTATCTTTCATTTTTAAGTATAAGCTTTCGAATGAGTCCCTTGTTTATAAAATAATGCTTTCGAAAATGATGGTTCTGACCTAGTCGAAACCCTACTACCGTTCTTTTGCCTTTCGAGAGTACTGAAGTCATCAATGCTTTTGAAGGGTAGCTTTTGTTTTAAAGATGTACTAAGACACTTCCTAAATGCTTTCGAAAGGGTTTATGGGTTTCAAAGGCAATGGTTTCGAAAGGGCATTTCGATGCTAACCTTCAATGTTTTACTTAAAGGTTTTGAAGCTTTCGAAAGGATGGTGCCGACGCCATCAAACTTTCCCCAAACGATTTTATATGAAGAATTAAGGTTTTGAGATACTTTTGTATATATTCACTTTGACCCAAAAGATGTTTGGAGTAAACCCAAAGGTTTCGAAAGGGGTACTTTCATTGGTTTCGAAGCTATGTTTCTAAGGATTACTAAGTAATGTTTTGATACTTTCGAAAGGTACATTTTGGTTTCGAAAGAGATGATTTAAAGAGCTTCGAAAGGTATATATTTTGTGTTTTGAAATGAAGTTTTCTATGCTTTCGAAGGAGGTTATCCAGGGGTTTTGAAAGTATTGTTTTAAGGTTTCGAAAGCCTTAGTTTTCAAAACCAATAACCCAATCTCATTTTAAAGGAAAACCATGGCATAAATAAAGAGTTTTGAAATGATATTAAGTATGGAGTTTTTGAAGAAGTTTTCCTTGATTAATAAGTTAAAGGGATTAACCAAGTTATTATGTTTACTTCTTCATATATGTATATATTCACATTGTAATGAACCCATAAATGTATTTGGGGAAGGTAGAATAACCAGCTAGGTTGATCCAGTAGTGAATATAAATTAAGTTAACTTCTGAATGAGTAGAATTACATCCAGGAGGTTAGGAAGACCATAATATAGGATGCTAAAATATTGATTAAAGAAGTTGTCAGAGAGAAAAGTTCATAGTAAACCCATGAAAACTATGTATAAAAGAAGTTGTCAGTGAAACATGTTCATAGTAAACCAATGAAAACTATAATCAGAAAGAGTTATTGGCTGGGGCCAATAGGTTTGTAGTGAACCCATGAAAACTATATCCGGATTAAGATATCGATAGATGTCAATATGTTCCTAGTCAACCCATGAAAACTAGGATGAGAGGGAAGTTATTGGAGCTACCAATAGATTCAGGGAGAACCCGTGAAACTATGATGTTATTGGTAGGGGCCAATAGGTTCTTAGTGATCCCATGAAAACTATGAAATAGGGAAGAGAGTCCATAAATTTAAACAGGTTAATAGTAAGCCCATGAAAACTATGAAACTAGCCAAGGAGTCCATAAACATTAAACAAGTTATTAGTAAGCCCATGAAAACTAATAGCTTAATAGAGACCCTAGAAACTATAAATGAGACAGTTGGTCAGAATGAATGGGGATGGGAAATCTAGAATTGATTTACTTGTTTGCATATCGTCATATTGTTTTCAATTGTTTTAACCATTGTGGATGCAGAAGCATAGTATATGGTTTAAAAAGGTTTTAGGATACTAGTGAGGGGAAAAACCATTCCGCTAAGAGGCGTGGTCTCACTAGATATCTAAATGGTTTGAGATGGTAGATTATTATTCATACCAGGCTTTATGTATGACTCAAAGTTTCTGTTTTCCCCTTAAAGTATCAGGTACTCAATTGATTTTAAGTAGTTTGAGAGTTGAGGTTTTCAGATACCTCTTTAGATGAATAAGCTTTCGGGGACGTGCAGGAGGCATGATAGCTATCTAGAGTTCTCTTTTATTTTGATTCCGCTCTGTTGTTGTTGTAAAGGGAAAGTTGTTTAATTGCCTATAGATATACTCTGATCATCCAAGAGGGCATCTTTATATGTCGCTCTTGGTGTATGTTATAATAAATATCTTTTCTCTGAATGTGGTTTTCTTATTGGGATTATGTAATGAATTTGAAATGTTTTGAAATGGAATGAGAAAGTTGTTTGTGGATTTTAAAATTTTCCATATCCATGCGTTTCTGTTATATCAATGTATCTAACATCATCGTATTTGGTCGTCGAGGATTAATAACTATGGATGACTGCAGCATTCATAGCAGTTAGTTTTGGGCTTCCAAGTAGGGGATGTTACAATATACTTGGATACTATGGAGTAGACCCCTATTGAAGGCCAGCTAAGAGGGAACCCACAGTTCGAGAGAGAAGGTCTGAAATTTTTTTCCTATTCCACGAGCTAGATGGACCCAAAACAAACGAGTGTAGATAACTTTGCGATTTGATAGAATAATTGGTTCAGAGCAAATAACTGTAACAGTATGTAAGGAACCAAACTGCGATGGTGCAGATGGAGCAACCACCATCAGCAACAAATGCATCAAGGAACGACCAGAGATCTGGGTCAATGATGGTAATCCCATGATGGGGACGCACAAGAGTCAAGCTCGTTTCCCACGCTTTGCTTTTAGTTTTGCATTGTTAAGACGATAACAACCTCGAATCGCTTACATGTGTATGAGACCTCAATTGGTCTCTAGGCACGCTTTGAGTCGGATGTCTAGGATGAATATTTAGGATATTTGCTTGTTTTCTTTGATTTGAATATTTGATTTTTGGAAATTCACTTGAATGTAGTGACTGATATTGATCGTGGTAGTCTCATTCGGAGAGATGGGCATCGACTGCAAGAAGTAACTTTACTGGAAAGTAAGTGGATGGACTTTCTTGCAATTGAGTCCCCTCGCCGAAGAGCAAGCGGATTGGGCTCCGTAAGGATGCAGAGAGGTCAAAAGTAAGTCCCCTCTTCGAAGAGTGAGCTGATGACCTTGCTTGTCATGGAGTCCCCTTGTAGGATAGTGAGCGGATTGGGCTCAACAAGGATTCAGAGAGATTGAGCCCTACATTGGATGACAAACTATCCAGAGAGATTGAATCCTAGATTGGATGTTAAACAATTTGGAGAGATCGAACCCTAGATGGGACGATGGAATGGTTCAAAGAGATCGAACCCTAGATTGGATGATTAAACTATCCGAAGAGATCGAATCCTAGCTTGGATGATAAAACGATTCGGAGAGATCGAACCATGGAATAGATGTTGACATGATAAAAGGATTTAAACTCCTTGTAATCAGAATGAGATGGATAAATCCTGGGCAAACACGAGAAGATTTTAATATGCAATATGTTACCCCCGGATAGAGACAGGCTGCTCATGATCCACGACTGACACTTAAGCAAGAACCAGATTCCTTAGCTATAACGGGTCTGGAACGCCCTTCGGTTTGTAGGAGAATCCAAAGGAACCAGTTGATTCACCATAACTTGGATCAATGGATAACTGGGGAGCTTGACCGTCAGAAATCAACTACTGCTAAAACTTGTTCTTGAACAAAGCATGCCTTACAGTCGAAAGGTGCACTTTGGGGAAAGTGTTAACCCGGTTTTTAACCAAGCAGATTTCACCCAGAATTAGAAGACCAAAATGAAGACCAGTCAATTCACGAACTTGGAAACATGCTTAGAAGCTTAAAGATTAGACTCAAATTATTTGGTGGAAATTGGTTCTAAGTAGACTAATCGGTGCCATGAGGAACCTCTCGGTACCGTGAGGTTTTTCTTACACTTGGCACTTTGTAATCTTCCTGTACTCTAAGTACTTCTTCAAGCAGTAGTGATAAAGTGCATTTTCCAGAAGATAGATGAGCAACATTAAGAATCTCGGAGAAGAAAGCAAAGAAAGTAGGAAAAGCAAGCGATATCAGGTGAATCATCATAAGGAACTAGAATTTCAGGGAAAAAGAGTTTGGAATGCACTGAATTGGAGGTAGAAAGGCAATACAAATAAGATAAAGGATTTTGGTTTAAAAAACCAACTGGTACCGAGTGGAGCCTCTTGTAACCAAGAGGTTTTTACTGGAGATTAGGCCAACATGTTCCCTTCTGTACACTTGGACTTGCATCTGGACTTTATTTTACGTAGGCTCATGAGTCTACTAGTGAGTTTCTCTATAAATACTAGCCCTATACAACTGAAGAGGGATTGACATTCAACATCTTATTCACTCTTATATCATTTTCTAGATATACTATAGAAACTCCATTGTAAATTTGATATCCACTAGATTGTAGTCAGATATGATAAAATTAGTTTTGATCTGGAGAGAAAATGTCTAATAAAAAAGATTAAAGTGAATGTGGGCAATTATTGCTGAACCACTAAAACATTCATATGTGTTCTTTACTTTTCTGCTATTTTCTATTACTCTCTGCTAGATTGCTATACTTCATTTGATGTTTCAGTGTTGGTTCCATTTTTGGCGTCAACATTTTGGTGCTTTCATTGAGAAAGAGCTAGATTTCATAACCTAAAGCATGGATCTAGAATTTGGAGAAGTGAAGAGCCCTAACACTAGATCTATGATTAGAGGAAGTCAACCAGAGCATGGGGCCAACCAGGAGGCATCCTCAAATTTCAATCAATCTACCTATGTGACTAGAGAGGAGATGGAGAGAATGACTAAAGAAATGCAAGATGGAATAATGGCTCGACAATAGAAGATGCTAGAGGGATATTTCCAAAGGTTAGGACAACAAGGGTTAACTTGAGCTGTTGGAATTCTAAATCAAAGACCAGGAACTAATGCAGGAGCATCTGGAGTTGGAGTTGAGCAAGTTGGAACAATCCTCAAGAAGGACATATCGATACTGATCCCAATTCTCTCGGTACCGATAGGATTCTACTCGTAGGCAATCTAGATTTTAACTTGGATGAGTTGGAACACCAGGAGTGGAGCTAGAAATGCGAATCAGAATGCAAATGCACAATGGCCAAAGGAGTGTGTACCAAAGTTTTCCCACAGGAACATATGGGCTGAACGAAGTCGAATGTGTGGTCAGAATGCAAGCATGTAGCCAAAGGAGTATGTGCCGGATTCCTCCATAGGAGTAAGGGGCAGAATGTAGCTATTGATCGAAGACCTTCATTGGATGGCAACAACTAAATAGCTGAGTTGGTCAGAAGGATAGTGAGAGGTGGACCTCTAAACCTAAGCTTGGAGGACATGAATAGGAATCCATTCACCTCTAACATCTGAAATGCGAGGAATCCTCCCAATTTCAAACTTTCGATGTTGGAAATGTATGATTTCGGACAGATCCATCGTTTCATCTAATGAGATATATCTAACACATGAAGGTGTTGGGCACTTCTGACGAGGTAATGGGACGGTGCTTCCTGTTATATCTGACAGATTTAGTAGCAATGTGGTTCAGATAGCTGGAAAATGGATCCATAAGTACATGGACCAAATTAGTGAATAGATTCTTAAGTCAGTTCAGAGTTCGTATTTTTTGACCAAAGAATATGATGACGCTATCAAGCGTACATCAAAGGCCCGGAAAGGCCTTGAGAAGTGTCCCAATGAATTAATATTTTTTCTCAAAAGTCACTCCTCCTTATAACATAATGATGTGTTGATAAGGAGTAATCGAACTTTGTTGGACAGAGAACGATTAAATGATGAGTGAAGTTGAGTTAAATTCTTTCATAAGGTGTGTACTTAAGAGTAATACAAAAGGTTAAGATTGATATCATTTGAAGAATAGTTTGCAAAGTTTTACAAGATATGGGTTTATAAGAAAACCCATCACATCCCAGACCAAGGAGTTGGCAGGTTGTGTGAGTTGAAGGACTACACATAATATTTGTACATAAGAAACCTTGCATGAGTCACCCTAAAAGAGTTTGTGGATGATAGTCATTGGATAACCGATTTATGTTATGAACATAAATATTATGAACTAATGCAAAATTAGTTTTATGTATGGAAATTCACAAAATATTTATGAACACTTGTTCCGCTGAAATAAGAAACAATTGCTGTTTCAATAAAAACCAACTTCATAGCTAAGTAATTTCTTAAAGAAATTATTAGTAGTAAAATGGATTTGGATACGATCCAAGGATAAAACTGATTACAAGGGATGAAATGAAATTAACCAAACATAAATGAATGCACAACATTAGAGTTTTTAATGATTATTCTTGCATGTTGAAGAAGAAAATATTAGTTTCTAATGAATGTCAAGAATAAATAATCCTCGGTTGTTTAGTTAGACCACTAAGAGTATTGACTCTATGATATGGTATAATGCGCAGATCCGAAATATATTCCAAGTACATTATGAAAATATGATTTTGTTAGTTGGACCTAGAGGGATATGATCCATCTTCCGCAAATCAGTCTTTAAGAGAAAGGCAAATGCGGTTAGGATATGGTGAGCCATATTGATAAGAATAAAATCGTGAATTTCAATTTTTGAAATTACCCTAACTGATTCTCCATTCGATGTGTTTAAGTTGATTCGGATTCTATGAACAAAAGATCGCCTTGTATGACTTTGTGTTTTGGTACATATGTGTTGAAATGAATAATTCTAAATAAAATTTTAGACTAGACCGTCTGCACATAATAGCCAAAGTGTCTCAAAGTCCGTGGGAGCAATATTGAATTTGTGGGTTTTGGATATGATTCAAGAACCGATATGAAGTACTGTTCGACAAGCCTCAAAATTGAACAAGTATTTTGATAGAGATATCAAGCAGTTTGATTTCAGTCAAAATGCAGAGGAAGCGCGTGTCTATAAGAAAGAACATTGAAGATACATTAATATTTCTAAACATAAGAAAACAACACGCTGTTGATTGTTGACTATGACTTGTGTTAAAATTAGCTTTTAGTAGTTTTAATACTCGATGTTGGATTTGCAAATGATGTCTTTTATAGGGAGTATAAAGTACATTAGGAATATCCTAGACAATACATAGAAGCACAATATTAAAATGTTTAATAAGAAATATGTAAGATGGATTCCTTATGCATTAGCAATAGGAATTATAATACATGTCATGTTGTCTATGATATCATGGTTTGTTTATGTATTTAATACATGAAGCAAATATCAAATCCAAAATAAGGTCACTAAATGGTAGTTTAGAGTGTTCTCATGTATTTATGAAATACATGAGAATTGTTTATATAAATAATGAACTCCTTATGAAGGAGAATTCAGACTTAGACTTCATACATGATACTGAGTACGGTGTGTCAATATAAAATTTATCTTCAAAGCTTGGTTAAGAAGCTTTAAGTTAGAATGTTCCAAATGAGAGATTGTGGATGATTCAATAAAAGGCTAAGTACATCGCCTTGAATAGCACCATAATAAAAGCAATGTATACATATAATAAGTACACAAATTAATACCAATCTTAGGGTGATTCCAAATACTCAGAATCCCATAACATTGTTATATGATAATAATGTCATGATATAGTTCATAACAGAACTTAGAGCTCACTGGAGATCAAGAAACATACTATAAATTGTTCTATATGATAAAGGCAGTTTATCGACATAGGGGAGAGTTGATTGGCATAGTAGATAATTGAAACATAATAGCATACTCATTCACTGAGGGATTGACCTGATTGATTTTGAAGAAATCGATTGGAGAAGTTGGAATAAGATTCCATAATTGACCCCACGTGCAAGTAGGAGATTAATAGAGTTAGAGATATGCCCTGGGCGTAATTATGTAATTTTTATAGAAATCTAACTCGATAACCAACCTTGTTCGAAATAAAAGGTGTTTCCTTTCCATTATATACTTGTTATATAATGTTATAAATAATTAATAAGTTATACGTATACATGTCAGAAAGTCCTTAAATGATGTGTTTGTGATAGCAATTACAAATAATTGTAACCATGAGTATTATCTCACAACATGATTGGCACATCATTTTAGCACGTCATTTTAAATATTCATAGTCAAGATGTATCGAGGCTAGACATCGATGCATCCATTGAAACTAGAGTACAAAACGCTCTCCACATGTTAGATAGTGTATTACTTATGGCCATTGGGGCCACCAAGAGGTTACATACTGATAGATATTTGGTAACTATGAAATGACTCACTCGATAATTTTCTGTTGGTTAATATAACTAAGGTCAAACAGAAATATCGAAACGACTAATTTATACAATTCTCTTGATTTGAGAATACTGCTGATCTTTAATATAAAAGCTCTGGTTTAATTATAGTTAAATAATGGCACGACATCCATCGAACGACTATAGTTAGGTCGAGTGAAAGTATTGGAGGTAAAACACTATTTAAGAGAGGACTTGTCTTGTAATGACCTGTATTTTTAGCTATTTTAAATTATTAAATTTAATGTAATTATTAAATAAAAATGGTTAAAAATAAAATTTTAATGACTTTGAATGTAAGTTATTGGATATGAACTTGAATTTTTTTTTGAAATAAACTAATTTCGAAGATTTAAGTAATAACAAGTATTGAAAGGTAATGCTATGTATCAAATGTGTTTACAATCAATAGTTGGATTAAATAAAAAATGTGGAATTCATTAGATGTAAATAAAGTAATTGATTGGTAACTAAAATTCATTTAAAATCTAATATTGAAAGTTGTTGAATATTGAACAATTAAATTGTTTAAATTTAAAATTGGAAATTATTTGAATAATTGAATTTGAATTTAATATGACTGAAAATGATATCGGAAGTTGATGTAAATTTTATTTAAACAAAAATGAAGATTGTTAACATTTAAAACTGGCTTTAAAAGTGAATAATTAGAAATTGGAAATTTTATATTATAATCGAGACGTTAAAATAGCGATCCGGGGTGTGGTTTGAAATTCAACTAAACCAGTTCCATTGGATCCATAATAGTGTATTATTATCGAATTTCAAATTTCATAGCGTTTGGAGTTACCGTTTGGTCGTACGGGATAGAAACGCGTTGAATTTAATATCAAAGTTTAATATTTTAATTGGGTCCAAAAAGTTATCTTCTCTATACGATCGAATTAGGCCCCGAAACATGTTCCATTGTGTTCGGAATAGGGGTAAAGCATTATAAATGCCTGGCGGCATGCCTCGTTTGGAGTTCGTTTAAAATTCGCGTGAACGGTAAAAAAATAAAAAAATAATATATATGAACATCTATATAAATGCGCACAATAAACCCTAATATTAGAGCCGCGCCGCCACCTTATCTCCAATGGCCGAAAATTGCCAGTTTTCTCCTCCAATTATCTCCCTATCCTTCGACAATTAGCCATAGACTTCTACAGGGAACTTGTAGAGCTCGAGGAGCTCTACCATATCAACGGTCATAATCGAAATCAAGGCGTTGGATTGACGGCGATTTGGGTTTGAACGTAGCGCTTTCGAGCATGATTTTTGAGACGAGGTAGAGGCAGAGCATACCTTGGCTTGGGCCGAAGGTAGAGTCATGGAGGCGTTCGAGTTGATGGTAGTTGATCGGCCTCCAGGGCGACGATGGTGGTGCAGCCTCTAGGGTTTGGAGGCAGCTATGGGTTTACGAGAGCATGATTCACCTGGGAGGCTTCGAACGCAAATGAGAAGAAAGTGATAGTGCGGCCAGATTTTCTCCATAGAAAATCCAACGGCCCAGATCTGATGGTGAAATAAAAAAAATTAAAATTATTTATATAAATTATATTCAAACATTAAAAATGTGTATCTTCTTCGTGCGAGGTCGAAATCAGATGAAACAAGCGGTGATGGGATCGTGGCGATGAGCAATACATTCTAGAAGATTTGGAGACATTTGGAGCTTGTTAAAATTTTAGATTAAATTGAACGTCGTTCGATTTGATTTAAAATTGAAAACTCAAGGTGAGGGTTTTATAACGCTCACACATACTAGAATATTCTTATGCTAGTTAAATTTGAATTATGAAGTGTTATAAATTTATTGATCGTTTTTTGATTAATTTAATTGCTATCTAAACTGTCATTGAATTAACCGTTAAAAATTAAAATTGACAGTTAAATTTGAAGTAGGAATTTAATTTCCAGTAAAACACCCGATTTTAATAACTATGAAATTGTTGTGAATTATATTGGCTATTTGGATGATTGATTGCGATGAATGCCAATGGTTGATATTTTGGATGATTTGGATGTTTATTTATTCTGGTATATCCTATTATCACCCTGTATATTATTTACAGTATATAAACTGTAAATTGAATTATTTCGAATGAATTAAGAAATAGTTTGAAATGAGATATACCAATGACACTGTGATTTGGATTGAAATGATATATATTCATCCCTGAAATTAAATTGAAATAACTGATCACTTGGTCATAGGATAGAAAATTATATACAAACATCGGATTGGTTAAATTAAAGGATTCTGAAAATTTTGATTTGAAATTTATTTAAATGATTTTGATCAAAGAAATAATTTTTTTTTATAGAAATCAAATTATTGTCGAAATTAAGCTCGGAATGGATTTATATTTGAAAATTTGATTTTAAATTGAATATTGAAGGTAAATTTGATTAAGTTCTTTAAATCGATAATTTGGAAATCGAACTTGGAATTGAAATGGTTTCAAATTGGAATTGAATTGAAATTGATTTGAATTGAAACCGAAACTGAATCGATTGCACGGGAATTGGAATTGACTTGAATTGGGAAGTTGGAATTGAATCGGTTTAACTTTGAAGCTATTTTCAAATAAATTATTTTAGTATAAACTATTTAAAATCTATTTTTTTTTAATATTTAAATTATTTTGGTTTTCCAAATTATTTTACAATATAAACCATTTTAATATTTAAACAATTTTATTATAAACAATTTTAACCATTTAAACTATTTTTAACAATTTTAACCATTTTAAATATTTTTAACTATTTTATTCATTTACACTATTTTTAACTATTTTAATTATTTAAACTATTTTAAAACTATTCAAACTATTCAAACTATTTTTCAAAAATTCAAACTGGTCAAGAGTGGAATGTTATTTTTAAATCATGGATTTAAATACGAATTGGGTTAAAATGAAGTTATAACCTAAATTAAATTCGAAACGATTTTGGAAGCGAAATCGATATATTAATGCGAAAATGTTTTGAATTGAAATAGTATGTTTTGAGTAAATATGATGATTTCGAAATGAATTTGATTGTGAAGCGAATATGATATTTTGATATCAAGTATGAACTGTTATCGAAATGTAAAAGTATCAAACGGTGTGAAAAATGACGTTTGGTTTAGAGAGACCGGGGCCGGATATGGGCATACTCTCTATCGATACCGAAACCACTTTAACAACTGTGTACACGGAGGAGACTCCAGAATGAAGTGGTTGGATTTGGTGTCAATTACTGGATTTGAAGAAAGAGAACGATGATGGATAAACCCCGGCACTGGTGCTAATTTGAAATGACCAAAACAGGACGGCTTGACAGGGCCAAGGGGGCTAGCTACCCCAAGCAGACGCATTTATTCGTTTGAATATACTATTTTGATTGTTATTGGTGATCACCTTCCGAATTATGGGAGTGTTGGACGCGATGGGTGGTCATAGCTATGATGCGTCACCACCAGCCCTACGACCCGAACTAGTAGTATCCTACCTTGGGCATTGCCTAACGTGCATTGTCATACTTTTATCCCTATACGAGACCCATACGATTTTGGTTTAGTGTTGTCGTATCACGGCACGTCCTTATCCATCGACTGTTTAACTGGTGTTTTATATGCAAACTATATGACAATCTTAAAAACGCGTTAAGGGGGATCAATGTAAAGCCTTAACGCTAAGAAAAATATTTATTTTATTGATTAGACAATATATATGTAGCGTATCCTATTACATATATATTTTTTGATGGATCCTTAGGAGATGGAATATCCCGTAACATCTCTTGAGTTATTGCACGCATGTTATACACTAAATAGGAGATATGAAATCCCGTAAACATCTCTGACACCACGACACTCATTTTATATGCGATATCGATTTGACTCACATAAGAATATTTTAGTCCTGACTCAAGTGTTTTGTCTTTTCATTACGCTCGGGTCAGCCTTGAGTTTTTCAGCTTCTTGAAGATTTATTCTAGAGGACGAAGACGAAGATTTGATATATTATTACTATTAGTATTCCTGTATCATGTTGTCTGCTGCATTATTTATTTATCCCTGATGTATATATAACTCTGATAAATGTTGTATAGATTATAATCAAATGTATTGTATAAGCAGCTTCATGAACTATTTATTTGATTATTTTATTTTATTGTTCCGCTGCGAGATTCCGTGATTGTTTTCTTCTTCTATTCTTATTTCTCTTAATTAACCACAATGATTATCCATGTTTCGGATTGTTTGGATTGGACATATGTGGATTATTGTCAATTTAAACCCTCCGAAATGTGGGTCGTCACGTGTCTCCTCGGCTATACGGGAATAATATCACAATCAACCAAGTCAACTCAAAGTCAAAATCTCCGGCCAGAGTAGTTTGCTAATAATAATTGTTATTGTTGAACCAATGACTCTATGTTTGGACTATAAATTTGAACATGGATGATTTTTGAATTTTGATCATAACCAAATTCTATAAGTCCTAATGTTATATAGTTTTGACTAAGAGAATTAGGGTAAATAATTGTTACGATCAGGTACCGTTTAAGAAAAAGTGAAATTGGATTTTACCAAAAAGATTTGTAAGCAATGAATTCAGCTAAAATATCACACCACTAGCCAAGGTGATATGTGAACATTAATATTTGAATCGTTCAATATAGATTGCTAACCAAATTCACACCACTGAGTCGCACAACCGTATTTTTTATTTCTACGAAAAACCACACGATTTAATTAATTTATAAAATGTTATAAATTAGTTAAATTAATTAATATTTATGAGATATTAATTACAATTAATTTATTTGATGTTTTAAATGTTGTTAGTAATTATTTAAATGCATGTATAAAAGTTATATCTGCAAATATCGATATTTGATATCATTTCACCTTTTAAACGAGGTTTAATATAAATGATTACATAAAGGTTTTATTTTGTTGGAAACTTTTCCTAATATGGATGCATGCTAGGACCATCCAATACATGGAGAAAATAAAAGGATTAATTGATTTATTTAAGTAAGGAACTTAAATAAGAATGTGAAAAGATTCTTTTATTCCATTAAAACAAATCTCCTCATTTCACTTTCTTTTTAAAGAAAATCCTTCCTCCTCCTCTCTAGAATAATGGTTGCATCATCTTCCTTTAAAAAAATTAAAAAAAATAACAACTGAAAATGAAACATTAAATAAAATTAAAACAAAGGTGGTTCATCCAGCTCTTACAAGGATTAGATGTGGAACTTAGCAATCTAAGGAGAAGGCATAAATCAAGTTATAACTTTAGGCTAAATCTGAGATGTATCCACTATTTTAAATGTTCTATTAAATAAAAATGATTATTGTAGTTTGTATGTATATAATATCGCCTCATTTGATTGAAATTGTTTATGTAATTTGAATCATTTGTTGAATGAATTGATTTGATTTTTATTTTGATAAATAAAAATAAAAATTTGTATATGATTAAAACGATGTTTTAGTTATAGATCTATGTTTTAAACTCTCAAATCAAGGTGTAAATTTTTAGATCAGAAAGTTTCTATGTACATATTATTTGCATTTGTGTTGAAACAAAAACATTATATACACGTGTTGTCATTTCACCTTGAATTAAAATTTAATCATGAATTTGAATTCTTTGTTGAATAAATTGTTTTGTTCTTAATCTGATGAATTGTAATAGAAATTTACTGTAACAACCCACCTTTTTAACCTTCAGAAGTCGACACTAATACATCCACGGTATTCACACATTGAGCATCCGAGTGCTGGAAAGGCAGATTGTTTAGTGAAAAACAAAGAAAAGACAGAACATAATCTCACAATGTGTCGAGCAATCTATAATATAACAATGATCTTTACAAAAGAAAACTAAACTTTATTATACATGTATCAATAAAAGTCAACTAATCAATCAACAGCCTAGACAGTTGTAACAACCTGTCCTCACAATTGTTGATAAATATAAACAACCATTGTAGCGGAAAATAGAATATACGTGAATACGGCTGAGAGGCATCCAGCTCGTCTCCTGAAGCTCCAAGTATCCAAACTAAATCTGTAAATATACTCTGTCTGACCCAAGCATTATAAGAAAAATAATGCCCGAATAAGTCAAGTAAGTCAGCGTGAGAAATACACCTCAATTTAATTTTAATGTTATAAAAATCTTTTGAAAATAAAGGTATCTCGTAAGACCACGTCGCACATAAACACAAATGGGTTTTTACTTTATGATAACCAAAACATCTCTATAATAAATCCATTGATATTATAATAACGTCTAGGTTTTTAAAATAATTATTGAATATAGCTGGAATGCTTGCATCTCACATTCCAGCATAGTTGGGCACAACTGAGTCCGTAAAGCACTTATTGGAGAATGGATTTCCATACAATGACAAGGCACTGGGAACCGCCTGCCACAGTACACCTCTAGATAATGTATCGAGGGCCTCACATGGACCCCCTATGAATCAGGACCGGCCCTACCCTTTACTGGATAGTTCCAAATATTTCACCATCCTGGTTGCTTTTGAAACCTTTCCAAGAGTTCTCATGCACAACCAAATCCATAAATGTATATATCTAGAAAAGGTAATGACAATACCATAATGGGTGCGACCCACTTAGCCCTGAAGCATATCCTCTGTTTTAGTCATTCCCGGTTGATGAAGCTTGAGGCTATGTTTTACCTTTTAGAATAACAAGTCCACTTGGAATGCCAACATTGCCCTCCAGGCAACAATGCAATGCCAGCATTCATCCATACAAGTTGTTCAGGATAAGAACAAATTGAAGACACTTACATCCATTTTGGAATCACCTTTAGAAATAGTAGCAAGTAGCTCTTGCACTTCAAAGAGCTCCATCTTCGATTTTCTTCAAGATATTCCAATTCGAAGCACTTATGCCAGTTCGAAGTTGTTTTCGAATAATATATCTGATCCCGGACTCTCTGAACCGATAATGATAGTTTAAACATGCCAACATTTGATAGTCGATTATTTAACTATCAAATAAACAAATAATACAACCAGATATTTTAATTCCATAAGGAAGATAGCACTGGTTAAGCACAAAGCACTTATTAGCCTCTTTAATTAACCATTTCATTAGTTAAACCACTTTGTGAGTACTTGTATTAAAATACTTTTACAAAGATATATTTCACAATCCCTTTATACTCCTTTCAATACTTGGACAAATAACCATATACTTATCTCAACGGTATAAGTATATCCAAAAAACACTACACTTTCCCTACATAGAAAATGTATTGTTATACTTATCTCAATGGTATAAGTATATCCACAAAAACAGTACACTTTCCTTACTTAGAAAATGTATTCTTATAATTATCTCAACGGCATAAGTATATTTATAAATCCTAAGAAAGATTTTTATTTCAAAACGACACTTAAAATTTGGTTAAAACAGAGTCATTTAAAATAGAGATAATAATAACCCAAACACTATTCCTTCGGTGTTAAATAGGAAAAAAGAATATTCCCTACCACCATAATTAAGAAAGTCATTTGGGAAATCAAATCTCTATTATAAAATATTTTTTTTATAAAATATTCCCTTTTATAAAAATATAGCTCTAAATTTATTTAAAGAATTCCTTCACAAAAATATTATTTATAAATTCCTTTATAAATATTTAAAAACATAATTATAACCTCCCTTTATAAATTTTCCAATTTATTTAATAACTCCTTTATACATCTTTTATATTTATAAACTCTTTTATAAAATATCATTTATAAACTCATTTTATAAATTTCCTACTTATTTGCATCTCTTTTGTAAAACTCTAGTTTCTTTATAAAATTCTTTTTATAAATATAATTACAAACCCCTTTTTATAACAAAAAATCCAAATATAACACCAAAAACCCAAATATAAAACAATTCCAAAATAAAATTTTAAAATTCATATAGTTTTCCTAACACGATCAATTTATATATTTCAATAAACTTCCAAGTTGAATTTACTTCTCCAGTTTATCAAAATGATGACATATCCCTATTTATAGGATGATATTTATAAAACCATTCTTTTATTTCTAACACACTATTTATAAATATAACCTTCCCTTATAAAATAATATTTATAAATCTATCCCTTTATACAACATTTTATACATTGATTCTCAAATACTATTTCAAATATTTCTATCTACTTTTTAAAACTCAAAATCCCCTTTAAAATAAAAGATAATTCTTTAAAATTCTCTTTTAAACATAAAAATTTATTATTATAATAATTTCTATAAAAACCAGTACTTTTATGATGATTATTTAAAAACATTAAATACAGAAATTTGAGATAAACCAGAAAAGTTTTAAAACTCGTTTGAATTAAAATATCATAGAAATTCCAAAATAGTCGGATTAAAAATCAATTTTCAAACCAAATCAATACTTAATAGTATTTCAAAAAATACTATGTCGAGGCCAATATTTACTATAGCACTTAACAAATGCTGTTACTACCTTTTTACTCTTAAAAATGTTCAATTTTCACAATGTCGGTGTCACATCCAATATGGCCAAATAGTCAAATTTCGGTATTTAACAATCTATATCTTAGATATATAACTAAAATAAATAACAGGTAAATAACTGGAAATTTTAAATCGCTACAGTGATAAATCCGAATTTCTTAACACATTTTCCTGTATTTCAATTTTAAATGTCAATCGCTTTAAAAGAGGATATTTTAACAAAACAGCCAATAATTTCAACTAAACACAAACAATAAAATTTTATCTACTATAACGTACTGATTTATCCAAAGAGGTGAGTTATACTCACCAAAATTCCAGTTAGCGCTGAAGCAATCCGGTTTTAACTAAAATCGAACGGCGTCCGATTTTAGTCTAAATTTCAACTTTCTCCAATTTAAATCAAACTAGTTCCATCACAAAGCTTACATCATTGTGAGTGCAACAAAAAAGATTTCATCTCGATTGGATTTCGTATGAGAAAGTTATGAATTTTATAAGCTATCGATTTTTAAATTAAATTAAATACACTAATTACATTCCTTAATTACAAATTACCATACCAATCAGCTACTAACCCTTCTTCTTAAGCTCACTAGCTCCCTCTTGTACATACATATATAGTAAACCCATCCATGTCCATCATCTCTCTCCTCCTTTCTCCCTCCTCGCCCAATGGATTGACGAGCCGCCACCACCAACAAACTCCACTTCGCGAACTCTGTCCGGCCAACACCACTACATCACGAACGATCTTCTCTCCCAAAATCCATCCATAATAGCCCTATTTGCTACACTCAACATCGGACCTCCCTCCTCTTGACCGTAACCTCTAAAAATTCGGCCAGAGATGCTATTCGACCTCCCGAACCTGAAACAATCCTCCATTTTACCTCACGTTGCCTAGATTAAGAGAATTTGCAAACGCTAGTTCATACTTTTGACACATGACTCACTGTAAATTGTCGAATCTCCCATATAGCTGCCACATCCCTTAATACTCATGTCTAAAGACAGATCTTGGCTTCCCAAACTCAAAAATACCAGTTTTTTTATTTGGTTTGATATGAGTTTTTGAAAATCAAGATGCTTACTCTTTCTACTTACAGGAAGTTTGCAAATGAGGCGGAGAGGGAAAAGTTAAAAGATGGAATGTGTGCCGAAGTTAAGTGTTAAGTTATGTTAATTTGAAATTTCCGGCATTTCGCCGCATAGATTTCCGTCCTTGTATGAACCGCGTACTATAAAACAAAAATACAGTCGCGCTAAAAATAGCGACGCGACCTCAAATAATAATAATATATACTAGTTATTCAATTCTTTAAAATCACAAAAACACCGCCGCTTGGCAAAAAATCATCAAACGATATATGAATAATTTCCAAATTAAACTATGGAAAACCCACATAAATTAAATTAAAAATACGTCAATAAATTCGAGTCGAAAAAAATAAAAATAGATTTGATGATTAATTATTCATACCATTTATTATTGCAAATAAATTAATAAAATGAATTCGCCGTTAATATTTAATAATTTAAAAAGATTTCAATAAAGCTATTTAATCCATTAATTAAATATTCAATTTAAAATCTAAATATTTGAATCACTATTTAAATATTAAATTCCTAATTCTAAATAATTAAAAATAATCCCTATATTTTGGATTCCAGTTATTAAACTTTAAATAATCATTATATTCTAATATTTAAAATTGATTAAATATTGAAAATCTAACTCTAAAATTTGAGGTCGTTACATTTACGTATGATTAAATGATTGTTTTGATAATCAATCTAAGCTTTGAAAATTGATTACAATAATATTCTAAATTTTTTGCCCAATTTATTATCTCAAATGTCCTTGTTTAAGTATTTTAGAGTATTGTTAATATATTGTTTAATATGTTGTGTTCCACTTTAGTTTTGTAATTTTTTTACATTTAGGTTCAATCTCTTAATTCATATGTATATATGTATTTTTGTTAACTAATTCAAGTATACATAGGTTTACAAATGCAACAGAAAATTTCAATGTAGTATGGAAGTTTGTTTTGAATTAATTAGAAAGTTTTGTTTGGTCTTTATATGCACATAATTATATCTATATGTATGTATATAAATAATCATTTAATATCTGTATTTAAAATTGTAAAATCATGATTTAAACCTTGTTATTATTATCAAACAATTAAAACAGGAGGCAATAATATATACGTACTAATTATCGTTTGTTCTTTATATTATTATTTCATAATACCTCTTGCATGTTAATTAAATGTTGTATCAATTAATTTTGCTAAAGAGGGAAGGTGGAATCAATGAACAATGTCACCTTTTATTTCCTTCCCTATTAGATCCTTATGTGATTATATTAAGATTTATTCTTGTTTATTTCTATATGTTGACATTAATCAACTATACTTACCTTATGTTTAACAATTCTGTCACACAATTAAAGTATGAATATATTCGATATATTCAAGTTATTTCATATAGAATTGAACTAATAAAACTTAAAAAAATTAATAAAATATAATTTTATTAAAACAATATTATATTAGACCTAATAAATCCTTTAGACTTCATCAGACCCAATAGATCCAAAATAGGAATTTTTTGAAAGTTACCCTTTAACTCCGCTGCGAGCTAGCTAGTTCCTTCAGAATGTCCAATAAGAACTCCTGCACATTAGAGAGAAACTATGATTTTTTATCAATGTTGAGAAAATAATTTCCTCGGTTATCAATAAGCTACTAAGGGCTGCCATGTGTGTAAATTCAAAATGGATTCAAGTATATTATCAAAATATGATTTTGATGGTTGTACCCAAAGTATATGATCCATCGGCCACAAACGTGTCTCTAAGAAGAGGACCAGTGAAGTTGGAATATAATGACCTATATTGATAAAATAACATTGTAAATTTCAACTGTTGAAATTAGCATAATAGATTTGTCAGTCAACATACTTAAGTTAATTCATACATACTCACAAAATTATTGCTCGACATGACTTTTAGTTTTGGTATATGTATGTTAAATATAAATTCTAAATAATGATTTAGAATATGATATTTTCACCTAAAAATCAAAACGTATTCAAGTTAGTGGGAGCAATAACCGAGTCTGTGAGTATTGGATATGATTCATGAACTAATACAAAAGTATTGTTGATAAGCATCAGAGTTAAGCAAGTATTTTGATAAAGAAATCAAATAGTTTGAATTTCAGTCAAGATACATATGAAGCGTGTATCTATAAGAGATAACATTAGTAGGTACTAACATATTTCTAATACTATAAGTAAATAACAAACTTATTACTATTAACGGTGTACTATTGTTAAAGTCATATTAGTTTGGTTGTTTAATTCTCAATATTAAATTTGAAATTTACATGTTTTATAATCGGTATAAAAGGATGTTGGGATTATCCCAAAATGATATGCATAGACATTATATTAAAATGTTTATTCTGGAGCACATAAGATGGATTCTTTTTACGTTGGCAATAGAAATTATCATACATGCTATATTGCCTATAATAACACATTTCGTTTATGTATTTGATACATAAAGCAAGTACCAAATTTAAATTAAGATCACAATGATAGTTTAGAGTGGTCCCTGGGAGTGGGTGTGCTTTTGTCAAATATGTCACAGTGGACAGGTAATTGGTATGCATAGTTGCACTTTGTCGGATAAACAGTGTTGTATAGTACACTTTTCCAGAAAAGAAGCTTGGAAAAAAGCTTCTTTTACATAATAATGGTTGATTGCTAATAGCTGAAGGCTGCAGAATAAAGACAAAGCTAAAGGGGATGAGGTGAGTCGTTCACGTTATGAAGAGGCTGGCTGCATGGGACTGGCTTAAGACATGATGAGATTTAGTCGGGTAAGGGTTGGTCGCTATCAAGCCAAGTCTAGTCAAATGAGTTAGCTGTTAATGTCATCTTGAGTCATGTTGATCGGCTGAGGAGAACGGGAGGTTGTATCTTTAACGTGCTTGTATTCTGTTGTCATGTGGATTAAGTTGAACTAGGTCGGTCTAGATGTGTCGGCCGGCAATTCTTTTAATTGCGAGAAAATTGAACTGTGTGTGCATGCTTATTCATTATATATGAAACATCCTATGTCAAAATTATCATTACTTTGATACTATACTTCATATATATTAACCATAAATCTCAATGGTTAATTATATACATGCGCAATTTATTCTTTATTCAAACCTTAAGTAAGTATACCACATTTATTATGGTTGCAACATTATAAACTAAAATATAAAATTAAATATAATAGTAACATATGATACAATAAAACATAAATGTTTCATCACATATTAATTAAATATAAATTACAACACCAAACTACTTTATTAATCACCAATAAATATGATTTAGTACAAAGACATTATTCATGTAAACAAAAAATAATACTTAGTGCAAATTAAGAGAAATATTTTTTTCTGAATTTCTCTAATTTTTTCCATTGTCAATGCACCTATGTAACGACCTGGAATTTCGAACACTTCATATTTAAATATATAAATTATTTAAATATTTGAATCATGGATTTAATGTGATAAAATTAAATTTATAACATTGTTAACCCTATTTTAGTTAATGACTAATGATGGCAAAATTGGTTTTACAAAATGTTTACAAAAATAAATAGTTCGAAGAAATATCGATAATGTGATTAAAAATCATTTTATCAATAAACAGCTTTTTACTCAATAAAATTTGTTCGAACTTGTTGTAATTTCCTAATTTATTAATGTGTAATTAATTGGCAATTAATAGTATATTGTTACTTTATGATAACTAAAATGATGTAGCGGAACAAGATAAGGAAGATATTTAAGAGGAGGGGTATTTTGGGAAGCCTTAAGGGCTAAGTGAGGAGATAATGAGGTGGAAAGATGAGCACATAGAGGGGGACTTCTTTTAACTAGAAATTAGAAGGTAGGAGATGATTTGTTACCTCTTGCCAAATCTATTTAATCACCTCTTTCGTTTCACAAAGTTGTTTTGCAAATTTATGAACAAAAAGTCTTAGTCTTTCTGCTCTTTCTCTTCTCTAACTTTCTTGAATCAATAGCAAATGAACCGCAATCTCTTTCAAACATTAATTGCTAACCCACCTTTTTCCAATGCAGTAGACAAGCGGATTTAACCCGACAGAATTCACGATTATCAAGGCCATTAGTCAAGAGTGATGATTGTGAGGTCCAGAATGAAGTGCAGGCAATGATATGAAGCGACGGTCGACCGATACCAAAAGATAGAATCTCCAGAATATTCTAAGTGCGGATTCGTGCCTCGCAGGCAGGGGATATGTGCCAATCCCTTCCCCTAGGGGATCGGTACATGTCCTCAATTTTTGTACCAAACTGGGTGAGAGTGGTATAAAGTGACAAGGAAGGCCCCATGAGGCTTTGTTTCAAATCTTAAGTCGTTTGGAGTTTGTATGCACAAGTTATAGGCCAATTACTTCACCTAAGAAATGGATCGTATAAAAAGGGATCGGTATAAAAGGGATTGGCATATTTCAGCCAAGCAAGTACAACTCAATGGAAAACAATCAATATCTCAAAATCTATAAGTCCGGTGCATATGAAATTTTGTGAGCAAGATGTGGGCACCCTAAGGAGCCTACCCTTGGGATCGCACATCAAAAGGATGTAGAAAGAGAGATCGGCCCTCTTCCCTCTTAGGGATTGGCTCAACCCAACTTTATAGCAAAGATCGATCAATATCTCAACATCTACACATCCAATTGACATGAAACTTGGAGGACGGGCTAACTACAACATGTGGAACACCCCATAGGGATTGCATATCATTCGGAGCAAGTTGGAGGGATCAGTATTCATTCCTTTATAGGGATCGGTTATAATCAGCCTTCACAACATACTGCATTAAAGATTGATCAATAACTCGAGTTCTACTAATCCAATTGGCATGAAACTTGGAGGCTAAGCATAATACAACATGGAGCTCCCCTAGGAATCTCATGGCATTTGGAAGAGATTGGAGGGATCGGTACCTATCCCTCTAGAGGGATCGGTAGAAATCGGAATTCAAGTAATACTACTTCACAGAAATGCGATATCTCACAAAACATACATCGAAATTGCACAAAATTTGAAGAGAAGGTAGCTGACATTATGGGGGCACCCCTCATAGGAATCACAGCCTATTTATACACACTAATAGGGATCGATATCGATCCCTATTGTAGGCCCCAATGGATCTGAAAATTTTGGTTGGCCTCATCTTGATCTCCCGAACCTTCTGTCAAAATTTCAGCCCGATCTGTGCACGTCTTCTCTGATAAATATAGCAGGCATGACATCAGAAAAAAGAGCTTCTTTCTGCTTCTCTTTATCTTCTACCTCGGCTACACTTTGTCAATTTTATTCTTAGATTTTAGATTGTAACGGTAAACAAATTTCAATATAATAAAAAGGATTGTTTGGGAGTAGACGTAGGCCAGAGTTAGCCGAACCACTATAAATCTTATCTTTTTTTACTTGCTTTCTAATTGTTTTAATTTTGTTCTTCATTTATTTCTCTTCATATTTCTATGATTGGATTGGATATTGGTACTTTTACATAATTGGGTGTTGGTGGCCAATTTTGATACCAACATTAGCAAAGGTCTTAGAACATCTTAGCGGCAAAAAGAATATCAAAGATGGAAGAAATTGAAAAAAAGTGGACACTCTAACATGGCCATGAGCAATAAAGAGGAGGTGGAGGTAGCCAAGTGCAAAAGTGAGCTAAATGTGGAAGCTTTGGATGTTTGGAGATGGTAGGAAGTGTTCATGTGATTCTATGTAGCTTGTGTTTTGTGTTAGCTTGGTTTAGAAGTGTTAGCAAATAAATTTGCTAACCCCAAAAGTGTTGGGAAAACTTGGTTGTTCAAGAAGAGGCGCTGTAAAGGCTCGTCGAAGTTAACAATGCAGTAAGAGTTTTGATGATCATTCTTGTTGTCGTCATAGTAGAAGTCGTATATGCAAGGCAAGTACAAGTTCAAAGTTGTATATATAGGGCAAGTATATGTTCGAAGTAAAATAATTGTTCAAATCACAAGTCACAAGTCACAATCAAGTATGTTATGTTATGTCCTTGTTTAATATTCAAAAAATCCAATGTGTGCAATGTTCCAAAAATTATAATTTCCTCTAAAATCCTCAGATTGATTTAGGGTTTACAATATAAGAAATGAGAGGAGATAAAATTCCATCCTCCAAATGGTACCCCTAGGGTCATATTTATAGAGGTCGACGGCCCTCACTTCGCATCGTTGGTCTTTGACAGGCTTTGACTTCATTAGTGCTCAATGTTGACCTCTTCGTAAGTATGCCTTTGGCGAGGTTGGCATCGACGAGTCTTGATTTTAACTGTGATAATCCCTGCTTTTGTCTTCATAGCTGAATATAACATGTGTAGGAAGCGGTATTGTTTTACTTTTGATGTCTTTGACATGCTTCGGTAACAGCTTTGGCATGCTTTATGATTGGTTTTGTTAATAGAGTCAGCAATGACTTTGTTATCTTTGATGAATCACTGTATTGGGCTTTTACCAAGCTTAACTTCGCTTTGCATGGCTTCGATAGTGTTAATGGCATTGTCTTTGTGGATATCGATTATGTTGAACATCGACATCGCTTATACAGACTGTGCAACGTCTTCGATGTGCTTTATAAGGATGATGTATGAAGTGATCATCAATGAAGAGCACATCGTTTTGTGTTACTTTTAAGGTCATCGCAGAACAACCCTTGGTACAGTTGTGTAATAACACCTTCGAGGAGCTTGTGTGGTGCGATGCAGATAGGGCTTTGCATCGACAATACATGTTAAGACCACTCTGGCATTCTCTAATAGCTTACGAAGTGAGTTATATTTGTCCTCTTTGCTTCCCTGTTGTTATCGAAGTATAGCATCCCATCTCTTCACTACTGATCTATTGATGTGACACTCTATTTCCTTCGAAGTTGACTATCTTCCTGTCTTCATCATTGATCACTGGTGTTACAAGCATGCCGCTATTCATATGACTTCAACAATAGTGGTGACTTGTGATGAGATGACCCTCCCAATTTTTTATAAATTTTTAGTGATTTTTTTTACATTCCTATAATTAATATTCTCAGAGTCATTTTCTTTTCAAACAATTTGTCCAGGATTTAAAATTCCTACTAATATAAGTATATTATTTTAATCATAGAAATATACATATACATATGATGATGTATATGTCCCTCTTGTTTAAATCAGAGTATATATATATATTTAAATTTTGTAAACAAGAGCATATTCTGTTTGATTTGAATTGAATTTTAAATTTCCCATTTCATTATTAATTTTTCATGTTCTTGATACTTATAATATATGAGTAGATCCTGCTCATATTTGTTTATAGTGATAATTTTGATTATTCAAATTAAGATTTATCAATAATCTATCTTGACAAGATAATCTCTGAATGCTTGAGATTATATTATTATTTTTGTACAGTTCAAATGTTTGATATCTGATTAAGACCTGATATTTACATATATCATTTTTAGCTCATGAATTTTTCTTTGAGATTCATCTGTTTTTAACTTATCTGATAAATCAAACCATGTTTTGTTCTTAAGCATATTGGTTTCTAAATTTTCTGGAAGTGTTTGTAAATGGTGCAATCCTTGGATTTTTTTTCTTTGGTGTGCCAGGTTTTGATTGCAAAGTGTTCTCTGGTTTGATAGTACAAACCGGTTCCAAAATGCACATATGTTTATAGCATTTGAAAAGGAAGTTTTGGATTGAACACCTGCTAAAAGGACAAGGGGTTTTGTAATGCATTTCACCACTGAATTACATACCAAAATGATCAACCAGACAAACATCAACCATGTCTCTTTAAAATGTTATTCATATGCAAACTACTTGATGCCTTATTTAAGATATACACTTCACTTCACAAAACAACTCACAATGGACTTGAATTCTTTTACAAAATTCTTTAATGAAAGGTAACTAAATACCTGAAAGATTACCCCGGGTTAAACCATATTTTACCCCAAACTTAATGCTTTTAAATAAGAACAGATTGACTAATACAAAGTATAGAATATGTTAGCTAATTTCTCAAGTATATATATATATATATATATATATTTTCTTTCAGATTTTGATAGATAATACTTTAAACTTGTTCTTTTGTTCATAACTCAAATAATCTTCCAATTCTCAAACCTTAACACATAGCAAAATGTAACTGAAAACAACTAATTCAAACACACATAGCAGATTCATTACATAACAAGAAATTTAAAAACATAAGTTTTCATGAATACATGCAGATAAATCATCCTATGCTCTTATTAAAACTAACCAGCATGCTCTCCCATTTTTCTCATTAGCCATAATCTTCTTTCCTACTTATGTCTTGTATCCCCTGAAAAAGCATTGGTGGCTGCCTCAGTTTGAATTGAGACACCCCCATATGCCATGAGAAAATAAGGGTCATATCTATGATCTGGTATGAGAAACATCAATATGTTCATGATATTAAGCAAATAAATGATACATAAGTAGTAACCAGTTGCTTAAGCAATTTTCTTAAATCAACTATGATACTATGTTTCAGATAAATTGTTATGCAAATGTAATGACTTAATAAATTAACCATTAGCACAAGCATGTTTATGCAAGCATTCACATCAATCTGCAACACTCAGATGCCCTGGAACACTCATGGTTCCAAATCAACAATCTAAGAAATACTCATATTCTTATTTCATAACTTTGCATAGCCTTTACAAATATACCACTTTAATCCTAGCCTCATCTGCTATCAAGGAATCACAGGGACACATTTCAATAAACTAATTCACATCATTGCACAAAGATCTCAAGGCTTAAACAAACCATGTGCCAAACTTGCATACTTCAAATATGACAAGCATTCCAGCAGCCTTCTTGGCTCACAGTTCTTAATTCATTCACTAAGTTTATACTTATTTAATCCTATTATCAGATAGGTAAGTGAACATGTCACTGTGTTCATTGAAACACCCCTGTAATACTGCAAGCATATTTTTCCAAACAAATAATTATTTTCAAGGATACCGCTAACATATATTTTGTCTTTGAATTAAGTACAAGAATATTTATACTGAGAATAGGAACATGGCATAATGAGTTATTTTAATCTGCAAATAACTATGACTAAAGCAGATTCAAGATCTAGCTGAATCATAATTTTTGTCTTGTAGATTTTTGCTATTTTAATCAGGGATTCAGCACATAGAAATCTGTGATGACCCAAAATTTTTGTATATTTGAAATTGGAATATTTAATTAATTTTAAATAATCAGAGATTAATTATCAACTTAAATTTCAAATATACAGTATTTATTGGATGATTAATTGTTGAATTTAATTATCGGAATTGGGTAAATTATCGAATCCGGAGTTTTGAGCTTGTTAAAAATAATTTAAAGGTTCGGAAAATTTATATTGTTAATACTGAAGATAATAGAACTTTCAAAATTAAATTTCAAAGTGTTTTGTTCAGTTTTTAAATTGTATTGTTTAAATTGAATTTAAAAATAGCCTTCCGAGGCACAGTCTCGGAATTCGACGAAACCAGTTTCATTGGATCCGTAATATTGTATTATTATCGGTTTTCAAGTTTCATAGTGATTGGAGTTGTTGTGTGAGCGCACGATATACGAACGCGTTGAAAATTTAAATCGAAAATTTAAATATAAACGGTACAAGCAAAACACTATAGCTAGATATTTTTCCCAACGTTCCTGTGCCTTCTCGAACACACTTCCTCATGCTTTCTTAAATCGAGATGCTTCACCCTCGTTCGCGAAAACAAAATATCAACAACCGAGCCTCTCAGTTAAAAGAAACAAACGAAGTATTTTCGTTCGTTCAAACCAATTCAATGGCCGAACAAATCCCTCCTCCTCCCTTCAGTTATTCAATAGAACGTTCTTGGCCTTCATTTTCAAAATCGTTAACCCTAAATCAAAAGAAAAGGGCACTCGAATTCGATTTCGAAACTGGGAAGGGGATCGCGTATCTCAAACGCGAGAATCGAAGGGGACTTGGCAGATGTTGGCGGCGAACAAGGTGGCTCATATTCGAGCACGCGAAGGAGAGTCTCTGGTTTTGGATTCGCGACTTGGTCGCGTAAGATGGGGCACGTGCGATTTTGCCGATCGAGGTGGCGATCGAGTTCGTGCATCTGGGGGTCCTCGATGTTGAAGACGAAGGCCAGATTCGCGAGTCGCTCGCTTGAGGTTCTTCGGGGATGCTAGCTTGAGATGTTATCGCGACTTTGATGGCTCACGTGAAGGTGGCCTGAGCTCGAATCAAGCTCCACGGCGATGGGGTGGGGCGCGATCCTAGTACGCGCGTGGGATGCCAAGAAGCTCGGCATCGTATGGAGTCGGGGGCGTCTTCGATGGCCGTAGTCGAGACAGTAGGGTTCGTTTGGGCAGATCTCGTGAAGGTTGAGCTCGCGATTTCGAATTCCTGTACGTTTTCAGGTAATTTAAAATATTAATACATTTAAAATTAATTTTAAGCTAGTTTAGATTTTTAATTTAATGTATTGGTATATTTTTACAGTAATGGTAATTTTATTTCAAAGATACATATACATGGTTTAAAACAGAAAATATGTATATATAAACATAAGATTTTAGGATATAAAAGTTTATATAAAGTTAGTGGATTCTCAAATCTGTATATAGATTTTTAGTATAGTAGTTCAAAGAAAATGAAATAAAATAAATATACTTATACACGTATTAAATTTACTATTTAGATTTAAAGTAATATATATATATAGGTGATTAACTCGATCAATTTACTTATAAGATTATTTTAGTTACTAGGAATTTTTTTTATCTTAAGAAAATGGGTTAAAATTTATTATTAAGTAATCTAAGAAGTAATTGATTGTTTAGGGTAACTAATTAAATGGTAATTAACTGTTGACTATTTCGAATATTGATAAGTCATATAATGTTATTCAAGGTCTAAAATTTATGGAGGAATTGGCAAGATGGATCGGATTGCTAATATAAGGGGCAAAGGTGAGTTAATCTCACTCAGCTGAATTTATATTTTAAATTTAAATAGTTAAATTTAAATAATTGATTGGATGATTGCATTGATTGATGTGCTATATATATATAGTAGTATATAGCAATATATACATATTGGCATATGTATATATTGGAGTTGTTGATATTCCCACATTATATAGTGGATGAGACCCTATGCGCCGCATAATAGCGGATGATATTTTATAAAACCCATATACCGTGATATTCCACCTCGAAGTGGAATTGGTATTGTGCTAACGTCTGTGGATGCAGGGAAATAGGTTGGAGGGATCCAACTGGATTCCTCAAAATATTTAATTTTGTTTAAATATTCTGTGATATGATTTTTGATATCCTGTGATGAATTATATGGATAATTGGATGTTATGGTTTGGTTGGACCGATTTGGATGTGCTGAATTATCAAAATCTCTAGAATGGAATTTTTGAAAAGAAATAAAAGAGTAAATTTTTAAGTAAAATAATTATAAAGAGTTTGGAATAAATTTGAGAATGAATCTGATTAAGAATAAAAGTGATTCCCAAAATTCTAATAAATATGGAAAAGAAGAATTTTGAATAAACCGAGAAATATTGAATTTAAAGAAAACTTATGTGATATTATTTAAAAGAATAAATAATTTATTTTAATTCAATGTTTAAATGTAATTAAAAAGAAAGAAGGAATTTGGGAAATCTGGAACTTGTGTTTCGGTTTAAAGATTTTAAATCATAATGAGAAATAAAATCTGGAAGTTAATGAATTTGGAAATAAATGGATTAAGTAAGGAAATTTATTTCAAAGAAAAATAAATTGGAAAATCAATTATAAATTGATTTAAAATACTTTGGAATTTGAAATTTAAAGAGAAATGAGATTTTGGAGAGATAAACTGGGTTTATAAAGTGAAATGAAATATCAGTGGATATTTGAAAATATAAATTCAAGGTGGGAATTTATAAAAGAATATGAATTGGTTTAAAAATAAATGTTGATTTATTTTTAAAGGATGTGAAGAGAAGTGTATTTCCTTGGATTGCCAAGTACGTTTTTCAAAGCAATTTTGAATATAAGCTAAAAGTTCTAATTGTGTTTTAAAAGCATGTTTTAGAAAATTGGTTATTTCTAAATGTTAATTTCCTAAGTAAGTACTTTCAAAAATCTATTATTGTAGTAATTATATAAAAGTGATTTTCTATTATGTTATAAAAGGAGAAATTTATTTTATATTTATAAAGTGGTTTATTTTAAAGTATATATTTTTAATAAAGTATTAAAGTAGTTTGATTTCAATGTTATAATATATTTAAAATAAAGTGTTTTTAAATTATTTTAAAATTAAAAGTATTTTGTACTTGGTGATTCAGTGGAAATAATTATTTGGGAAATGTATTCCGTAAGCGGAAACTGTTTGAAATTTGTCTTCAAATGAGCTTTGAAAATTTGGAAATATATCTTGGAAAGATATTTGGGCAAATAAATAATGTGGGAAATTATTTATTGTGTGATGGTTGCTTGTGGATGTTAATTGATAGTTAAATGACCGACTATCAATATTGGCCAAATGCGTTGATCGTTTCGAAGAGACCGGGATCGGGTTTGCTACATTACAGCGTGATAGGGGGTTCTCGCTTTGCGTTAGGTGGCGAATGGGAGACTCTTACCCCTACATGCCCCCGGGGGTAGTATAAGGCCTTTTGGGGTTGGTTTGCTAGGTGCTTACAGTCGAGAGGCTGGCCGTAAAAGCAAACCCGAGGTATCACTGTGAGCCACAACGGGGCTGGGATGGTTGAAAAGCCTACCGGTCGTGAGCCGTTGCTGATGGTTGAAAAGCCTAGGACGTTACAGTTGGTATCAGAGCTTAGGCTAGCGATAACCTTGGCTCTGGTGGGAATTTTGAGAGTATTAATAGATATGAGCGCGTATTTGTTAGTGAATATAAAATGGTTTTATATTGTGTTGGTTGATTTATTGAGTGGTATATGAACCTTCGTCGGCACAGTTTGGACAACTGTATCGAAGGGGTTTCTAAACACTTGAATAGAACAGTTCGACACAGTATTGTTTTAAATGGGTGAATGAAATAATTTTGCCCAAATTATTTTTATATATAAAAGGATAACTTTTGTAAATTAGATATTTGGTTGCTTGGTTGTTAGAAAGCGATGATATTAAATTATTATCATCATTGTGTAAAAATTGAATCAGAAATTGGAAAAGTATAACCAAAGGTGAAAGAATAAATTTATATAACAAATGGAATTTGAGAATGTAGATTATAAATGCAATTTATAAATTGAAATAAACTTTATATACAAATGTGATTTATAATCAAATGAGATAAATTCATAAACAAATGAAATTTGTAAATGTAAATTGTAAATGTGACTTATAACTTGAAATAAAATGTGATAGAATTCCAGAGTAATGTTTGGATATAAAATTGGATGGATTTTGAATTTGAAGTTTTGGGAAAGGTTTAATTCCTTTGGATTTAAAAATAGTTTTTAAAGGTTTTGGGGAAAATAATGGTGATATTATTTCATGAATATTTTTTTAAATTGAATCGAAATCTGGTGGGATTTGGGATTTAAAAATGTTTGAAAAGTTTTAAAGTGATAAAAGCATTAAATTCTCTTTCGGTCGCTGGAAAATAATTTCGGTGATGACTGCAGCATCATCGATGTCTATTTTCGAGTTTCCAAAGAGAAATTGCTACCAAACTGTTTTAAATTGAAAGTGATTGTGAACTGGGTTGGTTTTGAAATTCAAAGGGAAAATTGTTTGGTAAAAGCAGATTGTTTTGGAAATTGGGATTTGATGTGATATACCAGATATGTATGACTTATTTATGGATTCAAAATGGTTTTGAAATAAAACCGGGCAATTGAATTCTGGGAATTCTATTTAAAATTTAAATGTGGGAATTTAAACGAATCAACAATATAAAGCATAGAATGAAGTTGATTGAAATAAGAAGGGAATGAAAGTTTAATTCTGGGATTATAATTATGAGATGAAAATAACTCAATGAGTAATATAAGTTGGTAGATAAAAGAGTTAGAGAACTTGAAGGTGAACGAATTGTAAAACTTGTACAAAATTGTATCCTAGAATTAAAATTTAATTAGAGTATATGAAGGTGAATAAAATATATTTGAATTTAACTTAAGATAAGTTAAATAAAAATTGAGAATTGGAATTGAATTAAATGTAAATAAGTTGAAGTCGAATTGAATTGGATATAAAGGTAATGTAAAATGCTTATAATTGTGTAAAGAAATTCATATTCTTAAGTTCTTAAGTGTAATAATTTGGAATTTGAGTATAAAGATGGAAATGGACTTAAATGAATAGTCCCAGGTCTTCAGCAAGTAAGTTAAAACTTATGAATAGAAATGAAATTGTAAGTCATAAATGGGAATTCATTTCTTTGAACCATTAAGAGTTATAATTTGAAATTGTAATTATCAAATGGAAACGACTAAGATGAGCAATCTTAATTTTTAAATAAATCCAAACTTGAATTATAAAATAAATTGAACTTAAGATGA
This sequence comes from Allium fistulosum, assembly GCA_030737815.1. NCBI lineage: Eukaryota > Viridiplantae > Streptophyta > Magnoliopsida > Asparagales > Amaryllidaceae > Allium > Allium fistulosum. The sequence goes on along the minus strand of CM060903.1, from coordinate 1,280,044,686 downwards.
TTAAGTGAAGTGATATTTGGGATTTAAAAAGCAAGTATTTAATTTTAACCAGCGGAGGAACTAATTAGATAATAAATTAGTTAATGAAATTGAATTGTGAGTTAATGAAATTGGATTAACATAGTGATGGTTTGAATTGCGAATGAAATCCAAATAAGTGAAAACAAATTGGAAATGACCTGGTTATTAATAAAATAATCCCAGATGAATTGAGTATGGAAAATAAAATTCATAATGATTGAGTGAATAAACCAATTATATTAAATAAATAAATGGATGGAATTTGATTAAATAAGAATCAAATGAAAGATGGAAATAAAACTTTAAAAGGTTGGTTAAATGGAAAATAAACTTAAGTTATTGACTTAAGTAAATGTTGAATGGAAACTGAACTCAAACAGAGTAGTGGTTTAAATAAGTTGAGAAATAGTTATTGAATGAATTAACTTGGATTGTTTTCGAGCTAAATAAAATTCAATTTTTGGAAGTTGGAGATGAATTGAATTTAAGAAAGAAAAATTGGAAATGAAAATCTGAATTGAAAATGTGGAATAAGTATTTATATTTGAAATGAAGTAGTAAATTGAAGTAAGTTGAGATTCATATGAAATTGGAATTCGATTTGAATATATACACTTCAGTGGTGAAGTAGTAAATAAATATAAGAAAATTTATATGAACTTAAGAATTGAAGAATGAAATTCTTGGGAAAACTGGTATTGGAAATATACTTAGTAATTTTGGAAAAAAATATATATACTAAGTGAATAGTTAAATGAAGACTAAAACTGAAGTTGTGAAATGAGATAGTTGTGAATAAGGGGATAACAATCAAAAAGGAATGTGAATAAAAGAGAATTGATATAACTGATAATCAATTGGAATTTATACGTAAGATGTACGTATATTATTTTATTCGCATAGCTATTTGGTCCAGATGTCGAACACAGAATTTCGAGATAGTTTTATCGATCCGAATCAGGATTTTTCACTCGATTTTCGACGGCGAGCCTGGATATGGATTGTTGATTGATTCTGAAATTCTCTATCATAGTTGGTGACTATGCAAGGAGAATGACGGTTTCTGATCAAGAAACCAGATCTGAGTCCGCACTAGGAAGTCAGGTGGACGATACTAGTTCGGAAGTGAAATTGTGTGATCGATTGAGCGATCGAATGTGATATTGCGTACGAATGATATATGTGCATCGTACGGGCTTAAGTAAAACAAATATTGAAAATTTGTAAATAAAAGTATAAAATGACTTTGGGATTGTGATTGAATATTATTGCTTAGTAGGATATACAGGTGTTGAAAAGCAACGGATAATTGGGATTTTTGATTTTAGAGGATAAAATTTAATGGCCCGACAAAAGGTATGTATTTGAATTTCTGTATGAAATTTGATTGGGTTTTTGATCCAGCCACTTGGCCTTTTGTTTTCTTTTTGAGATTGGGAGGCCGTAGAGCCATTTTGTAGTTGTACCGAGCTAGCCGCGCAAAGGAGACGCTGGCGAAATTTTTCGGAAATTTAGGGAGTTAGAAAAATTTTGAAAAATTTTGATAATTCAAAATTTGAATGGATAAGTAGGTGGTATGGGTTGAATTTATGAATAAGTTTGGGAAGTTAAAAGATGATTAGAGTATCATTAATAGAAGATTGTTTGGGTATTGTTAAAACTGTTTGAATTTGGGAAATAGTTAACGGGGATTGAATCATTCTTCCTAACTAGTAATTTCGGGGACGAAATTCTTTTAAGGGGGGAGGAATGTGACGACCCAAAATTTTTGTATATTTGAAATTGGAATATTTAATTAATTTTAAATATTCAGAGATTAATTATCAACTTAAATTTCAAATATACAGTATTTATTGGATGATTAATTGTTGAATTTAATTATCGGAATTGGGTAAATTATCGAATCCGGAGTTTTGAGCTTGTTAAAAATAATTTAAAGGTTCGGAAAATTTATATTGTTAATACTGAAGATAATAGAACTTTCAAAATTAAATTTCAAAGTGTTTTGTTCAGTTTTTAAATTGTATTGTTTAAATTGAATTTAAAAATAGCCTTCCGAGGCACAGTCTCGGAATTCGACGAAACCAGTTTCATTGGATCCGTAATATTGTGTTATTATCGGATTTCAAGTTTCATAGTGATTGGAGTTGTTGTGTGAGCGCACGATATACGAACGCGTTGAAAATTTAAATCGAAAATTTAAATATAAACAGTACAAGCAAAACACTGTAGCTAGATATTTTTCCCAACGTTCCTGTGCCTTCTCGAACACACTTCCTCATGCTTTCTTAAATCGAGATGCTTCACCCTTGTTCGCGAAAACAAAATATCAACAACCGAGCCTCTCAGTTAAAAGAAACAAACGAAGTATTTTCGTTCGTTCAAACCAATTCAATGGCCGAACAAATCCCTCCTCCTCCCTTCAGTTATTCAATAGAACGTTCTTGGCCTTCATTTTCAAAATCGTTAACCCTAAATCAAAAGAAAAGGGCACTCGAATTCGATTTCGAAACTGGGAAGGGGATCGCGTATCTCAAACGCGAGAATCGAAGGGGACTTGGCAGATGTTGGCGGCGAACGAGGTGGCTCATATTCGAGCACGCGAAGGAGAGTCTCTAGTTTTGGATTCGCGACTTGGTCGCGTAAGATGGGGCACGTGCGATTTTGCCGATCGAGGTGGCGATCGAGTTCGTGCATCTGGGGGTCCTCGATGTTGAAGACGAAGGCCAGATTCGCGAGTCGCTCGCTTGAGGTTCTTCGGGGATGCTAGCTTGAGATGTTATCGCGATTTTGATGGCTCGCGTGAAGGTGGCCTGAGCTCGAATCAAGCTCCACGGCGATGGGGTGGGGCGCGATCCTAGTACGCGCGTGGGATGCCAAGAAGCTCGGCATCGTATGGAGTCGGGGGCGTCTTCGATGGCCGTAGTCGAGACAGTAGGGTTCGTTTGGGCAGATCTCGTGAAGGTTGAGCTCGCGATTTCGAATTCCTGTACGTTTTCAGGTAATTTAAAATATTAATACATTTAAAATTAATTTTAAGCTAGTTTAGATTTTTAATTTAATGTATTGGTATATTTTTACAGTAATGGTAATTTTATTTCAAAGATACATATACATGGTTTAAAACAGAAAATATGTATATATAAACATAAGATTTTAGGATATAAAAGTTTATATAAAGTTAGTGGATTCTCAAATCTGTATATAGATTTTTAGTATAGTAGTTCTAAGAAAATGAAATAAAATAAATATACTTATACACGTATTAAATTTACTATTTAGATTTAAAGTAATATATATATATATAGGTGATTAACTCGATCAATTTACTTATAAGATTATTTTAGTTACTAGGAATTTTTTTTATCTTAAGAAAATGGGTTAAAATTTATTATTAAGTAATCTAAGAAGTAATTGATTGTTTAGGGTAACTAATTAAATGGTAATTAACTGTTGACTATTTCGAATATTGATAAGTCATATAATGTTATTCAAGGTCTAAAATTTATGGAGGAATTGGCAAGATGGATCGGATTGCTAATATAAGGGGCAAAGGTGAGTTAATCTCACTCAGCTGAATTTATATTTTAAATTTAAATAGTTAAATTTAAATAATTGATTGGATGATTGCATTGATTGATGTGCTATATATATATAGTAGTATATAGCAATATATACATATTGGCATATGTATATATTGGAGTTGTTGATATTCCCACATTATATAGTGGATGAGACCCTATGCGCCGCATAATAGCGGATGATATTTTATAAAACCCATATACCGTGATATTCCACCTCGAAGTGGAATTGGTATTGTGCTAACGTCTGTGGATGCAGGGAAACAGGTTGGAGGGATCCAACTGGATTCCTCAAAATATTTAATTTTGTTTAAATATTCTGTGATATGATTTTTGATATCCTGTGATGAATTATATGGATAATTGGATGTTATGGTTTGGTTGGACCGATTTGGATGTGCTGAATTATCAAAATCTCTAGAATGGAATTTTTGAAAAGAAATAAAAGAGTAAATTTTTAAGTAAAATAATTATAAAGAGTTTGGAATAAATTTGAGAATGAATCTGATTAAGAATAAAAGTGATTCCCAAAATTCTAATAAATATGGAAAAGAAGAATTTTGAATAAACCGAGAAATATTGAATTTAAAGAAAACTTATGTGATATTATTTAAAAGAATAAATAATTTATTTTAATTCAATGTTTAAATGTAATTAAAAAGAAAGAAGGAATTTGGGAAATCTGGAACTTGTGTTTCGGTTTAAAGATTTTAAATCATAATGAGAAATAAAATCTGGAAGTTAATGAATTTGGAAATAAATGGATTAAGTAAGGAAATTTATTTCAAAGAAAAATAAATTGGAAAATCAATTATAAATTGATTTAAAATACTTTGGAATTTGAAATTTAAAGAGAAATGAGATTTTGGAGAGATAAACTGGGTTTATAAAGTGAAATGAAATATCAGTGGATATTTGAAAATATAAATTCAAGGTGGGAATTTATAAAAGAATATGAATTGGTTTAAAAATAAATGTTGATTTATTTTTAAAGGATGTGAAGAGAAGTGTATTTCCTTGGATTGCCAAGTACGTTTTTCAAAGCAATTTTGAATATAAGCTAAAAGTTCTAATTGTGTTTTAAAAGCATGTTTTAGAAAATTGGTTATTTCTAAATGTTAATTTCCTAAGTAAGTACTTTCAAAAATCTATTATTGTAGTAATTATATAAAAGTGATTTGCTATTATGTTTTAAAAGGAGAAATTTAGTTTATATTTATAAAGTGGTTTATTTTAAAGTATATATTTTTAATAAAGTATTAAAGTAGTTTGATTTCAATGTTATAATATATTTAAAATAAAGTGTTTTTAAATTATTTTAAAATTAAAAGTATTTTGTACTTGGTGATTCAGTGGAAATAATTATTTGGGAAATGTATTCTGTAAGCGGAAACTGTTTGAAATTTGTCTTCAAATGAGCTTTGAAAATTTGGAAATATATCTTGGAAAGATATTTGGGCAAATAAATAATGTGGGAAATTATTTATTGTGTGATGGTTGCTTGTGGATGTTAATTGATAGTTAAATAACCGACTATCAATATTGGCCAAATGCGCTGATCGTTTCGAAGAGACCGGGATCGGGTTTCCGTATACCGGGATTCTAGGTCTGGAGACTCAAATACCACTTCGATTCGGTTTGTACGTTTCGTGTAACGTGTTCAGAGTCGAAGATGGAGCAGTGAAGTGCAAGGGCTAGTCGCTACTAATCCTGAGGATATTTCCAAAATGGATGTAGTAGGAATAGTGCCTTCGGTTCCGTTCGGACCCGGGACGGACTTGTATGGACGAATGCTTGCGAAACATCGTCAGGTGGACGATGGGCATTCTAAGGGATATGTGCTATAAAGGTATCGTTTAGCCTCAAGCCTCATCAACCGGGAATGACTGAAAATCAGGGGTTATGCAGCAAGGCTTCGTGGGTAGCCCCCACTTGAGAGTAAGGTCATCCCTGTCTAGATGTCCCTTTTATTTCGGCTTAGTGGTGCGGTTGCTGATCCCAACCGTGGGGTGATTTTATTTGGAATTATCCAGTAAGGGATGATTCCGGCCTTGTGTTGCAGGGGAGCGGGCGTACTCCTCGGTACTGTGATCTAGGCCACGTACTGTGACAGGTGGTACCCCAGTGCCTAGTCATTCGTTGGAAATCCATTCTCCCTACGTGCCTTGTACGGTATTTGTTTGTATACCTAGTATGCTGGAATTTAATCATGTAACAATTTCAGCTATTTTAATAAGTATTTGTGAATAGACACTATTATAATATCAGAGGATTTTTATAAAAAGTGTTTTAGCTATCGTAAGGTAAAAACCCGACATGTTTATTTGTGGCGTGGTCTTACGAGATGCTTTTATTTTCAAAAGGATTTTTGAAACTTTAATAATCAATTGAGTGTGATTTTCTCACGCTGGTATTCCAGACTGACTCGGGTATTGTTTTATATGATGCTCGGGTCAGACCGAGATAAACAGGTTTAGGATATGATGCTGTGGAGCTCAGGAGACGAGCTGGATGACGATACGTACTCCCGTACTTGTTATTATTTTTCCGCTGTGTATTCAGTTGTATGTTATGGACGTTGATGTACTCTGATGATGTATTCTGATGATGTATTATATAAACAGATATAGTTTTTGATTTGTGTAAAGATCTGTTAATATATATTATATTTTATTCCGCTGCGATGGTTAGATTCTGATTTTGTTTTCTATTTTTTTCTTCTTCTACCTCTTCTTCTTAACTAAAATGGTTCGATTTTCCGGGTCTGGAAAGTCGGGTCGTTACAAAATCTCTATTGCATCCCTAATATCTTTTCTAAAGCCTCAGCACTTATACAATGTATATTGCAGCTTATTTTATTTTCTCTGTTGAGATTTAATTGCCATGATTCCATATCAGATATAAGTATTCTTCCCCTGATTTAAAGATCTGATGCCTTAGCTTTTTAAAATATAATAAAACAGTAGCTTGCACATCCATAATAAAACATCTTATCAGATCAAGGCCATCCAAAGAGCATCCATAACATAACATTATATCAAATCAAAACTATTCAAAAATATTAATAAAACCATGTTTAACAAAAACCAAAAAAGTATCAATAGCAACATAAAGGTTTGGCTGCCTCTTATCAGGTCTTAATGCCATGAATCTAGTGAGATTACTCACCTAAATTCTTCCTGCCTTTGTTCAAAAATCCCTATATGTTTCTCCTTCTTCTTCTCTCTTTTTTTTCTTATTTTTAAGCAACTCGGGTAAAATGATCTTCTGGTTATAACTGCCTATTTATATAAGTGTTTTCCTCTAGGGTTTTACCAAGATAAAATTCCACTTTTGTCCTAGCTAAAATCATGTATTTTGCATTTCTATGTTTTCACATTTTCATTCTTGATTACCCCGGCCATATCAATTAATTAAGGCTGCATTTTCTTTTCTTTACTTTTTCAGAAAATTGCCACTCACTCAAGTCATGTTAAAAGTGTGTGTGACTTAACTATATTTACTCTTTTGCTTATTTCTGGAAATTTCCCCCTCTTTCTATTTTTGACTATACATATCATACTTGCTTGTATTTTACCTCATACCATTTTAGTGTTATTTCTCTTACTTAGTTTCAATATATCTCTGCTCAAAGAAAATGTATCTGGGTATAAGCATATATATATTTTTAATCCTTCCTTTCTTCCTGTAAAAAAATATATTCACATCATATGTTTCATTTTTTTTATAATACTAATATATTTTTAATTTCAGTATGTACACATATCCAATTTCATAAAGAGTATTTAATTTCAATGTATACAGAAAAACATATTTTAATTGGTTTAATAATTCATATTTCAAAATCATATTTGAAATGCTTCCTTTCTTTGTTTATTTATTTTATTACCATCATCTTTTTTTCAGAGATCTTAAACCGTTTTCTTGTGCCATTTCCAGTGTGCATGTGCACACATACTCTTGCACATCATTTCATCAAGAAATCCTTCAACATTTAATTTAAATATTTTTAGAACTGAATTATTTTATTAAAATAATTTTCCTCAAAATTTTGGGGCATTACATTCACCCCTCCTTTTAGGAATTGTGTCCTCACAATTTCTTTAATACTTATAACAAGCATTTACTGATTCTAAGGAATCTATCAAACATATGCATAAGCAAACGAATTAAATCGTAACAACCATATATATATTAGATTTTCCAGAAATTTTAAAATTACCTTTAATCTGTAAAAAGCTTAGGATAATCTATCTTAATCTTGTCCTCTAACTCCCATGTGCAGTCATTTGGATTAAGACTCCACTGGATCTTCACCAGTTTCAAAGTTTTACTTCTTAATTTCTTTTCTTCTTTAGCTAAAATCCCCACTGGTTCCTTCTCATAAACCAAATTAGGATTTATTTGAATTTGGGTAGGCTTTTCCAGAATTTCTTCTTTATCATGTACCCACCTTCTAAGTTGTGACACATGAAACACATTGTGCATTGCTTTCATTTCCTCTGGCAGTTCTAATTTATATGCTAAAGAGCCTATTCTCTCTAGAATTTTATAGGGTCCAACATACCTTGGTGTGAGTTTACCTTGCTTGCCAAACCTCAGGACTTTTTTCATGGGTGAAACCTTTATGAAAACAAAGTCTCCCACTCCATATTCCACCTACTTTCTCTTCATGTCTGCAAACTTCTTTTGCCTATCTTGAGCTGCTGCCATCCTTTTTCGTATTAGCCCAATTTTCTCTGTAGCCTCTTTTACATATTCAGGCCCTAAAACTGCCCTCTCTTCTGTCTCTACCCAACATACAGGTGATAAACATGGCTTGCCATATAAGGCTTCAAATGGAGCCATCCCTATGGTGCTTTGATAGCTATTATTGTATGTATACTCAGCTAGATGGAGATGATCCTCCCAGTTGCCTCCAAAATCCAATGCACATGCTCTCAATAAGTCTTCTAGAACTTTGTTCACCACCTCACTTTGTCCATCTGATTGTGGATGGTAGGCAGTGCTTAAGCATAACTCACTCCCCATGGCCTCTTGAAAACTTTTCCAGAATCTTGAGGTGAAGATGGTATCCCTATCACTCACAATGGTTTTGGGAATGCCATGTAATCTTACCACCTCTTTCATGAATACTTGAGCCAATTTTGGTGCATTTCTTTCTGATTTCACTGGGATAAAATGTGCTACTTTAGTTAGCCTATCCACTATTACCCAAATGCTTGTGTTTCCTCTTTTAGATCTAGGCAGGCCATCTATGAAATCCATAGATATATCCTCCCATTTCCACTGTGGTATGCTTAGAGGTTGCAACAACCCTGATGGTCTTTGTGTTTCTGCTTTAACTTGTTTGCAAGTCATACATTTTGCAACATGTTTGGCCACATCTGATTTCATTCCCTTCCACCAAAAATTTCTTTTCAATTTTTGATATATTTTTGTACTGCCTGGATGTATGGAGTACTTACTCCTATGATATTCATTTAAAATTTCCTCCTTCAATTCTGTGTTTTCTGGAACACATATCCCATTCTTGTTTCTCAAATAACCATTTCTATCAATATGGTAATTTGTCACTTCTTCCCCTTCCGATATGAGAATTTTCTTCTCAACTATAATAGGGTCTTGGTCTTGCATTTCACTTATCTTCAAAGTTAATTCAGATTGAAGTGTCATCAAGCTCAACTTCCCTCTGTTTTCCTGTGCACCATGCACATGCACATCCATGTGCACACAGCCATTCTCCCCAATTTCTAACTCAACAAGCATAGACAAGTCCTTAAATTCTTCTATCATCATCATAGCTAACTTAGCATGTTGTCTACTTAGAGCATCAGCAACTTTGTTTGCTTTACCTGGTGTATAGAGTATATCTAAGTCATAGGCAGCTAGGAACTCCACCCACCTATGTTGCCTCATGTTTAAATCTTTTTGTGAGAATAAATATTTCAGTGCCTTATGATCAGTGTACAAAATAAATTTGGCACCTAATAAGTAATGTCTCCAAAGCTTCAAAGCATACACTACTGCTGCTAGTTCAAGATCATGGGTTGCATACCTAGTTTCATGTGGATTTAATTGCCTAGATGCATAGGCTATTACTTGGTCTTGTTGCATCAACACAGCCCCTAGCCCAGAGCCACTTTCATCAGTATACACAATTAAGTTTTCATTCCCTTTTGGCACTCTCAGTACTGGTGCATTAACTAAAGCTTCTTTTATTTTGATAAAAGCTTGCTCACATTTTTCAGTCCATATAAACACTTGATTCTTTCTAGTTAAATTTGTAAGTGGTGATGACATTTTAGAAAAATCTTTTATAAATCTCCTATAATATCCTGCCATCCCCATAAATGATCTAACCTCACTCACTATACTTGGTCTTTTCCATGCTTGAATTGCTACAACCTTATTGGGGTTCACTGAAATTCCTTTTGCAGAAATGACATGGCCAAGGAAATGTACTTCCTCCTTCTAAAATGCACATTTTGAAAATTTTGCCTTTAAATATTTTCCCTCAATCTAGACAAAACCAGATGCAAATGATTTTTATGCTCTTCTACTGTCTTGGAATAAACCAAAATATCATCAATAAAAACTAGCACAAACTTGTCTAAATAATCTCTGAATATTCTATTCATTAAATCTACAAAATATGAAGGAGCATTTGTTAGCCCAAATGGCATAACTAGAAACTCATACAAACCATATCTAGTGTTAAATGCAGTGTACTTAACACTTGAGTCCTCAACCTTCATCTGATGGGACCCAGATGCTAAGTCTAACCTAGAAAATATTTTAGCTCCACTGAGTTGATCAAAGAGATCATCAATTCTAGGCAATGGGTATTTGTTCTTAATAGTAACTTTATTTAGCCCTCTGTAATCTATACACATTCTCAAAGTACCATCATGTTTTCTTACAAACACTACTGGAGCACCCCAGCATGAATTACTTGGCCTTATAAATCCTTTGCTTTCTAATTCTTCTAACTGATTTTTCAATTCTTTTAGTTCACTTGGCCCCATTCTGTAAGGTTTCTTTATTATTGGGCTTGCTCCGGGAATAAGATTGATTTGAAACTCTATTGGTCTATGGTGTGGAACACCCTTAACCTCCCCAAACACATCCAAGTATTTATTGACTATGGGAATTTCTTCAATAGTAAGTTCACTGGAATCTTTTTCCAAGTCAATTAAATGATATAATTTCCTTTCTTTAGCCACTTCACATAAAATTATGATTCTCTGGCCCCTAAGATTTTGCAATGATATGGTGGATGATTCTAAGTTAATTATGGCTTTAAATTGCCTTAACCAGTCTACCCCTAATATAACACCTATATTTGGGTAGTTTAAAACATATAAATTGGAAATGAAAATGTTTCCACCTATGTTTAATTCCACATCCACACAAATCATATCTAAAACACTAGAACTCCCCAATGGACTTTGTATAAGCAATAGAGTTTCAACCAATATGCAATTTAATTTTAGTATTTTAACTAATTCATAAGAAATCAAAGAGTGAGTTGCCCCAGTATCATATACTACTGCTATGGGTATGGTACAAATAAGTAATGTACCTTCCACTTGGCTATGATTTTCAGCATTAATTCCCACTGTAGATTTGCTTTTGCCCTCCAGATTTGCTAACTTTACTTGCTGCTTGTACTCAGGACAGTCTCTCTTCATATGCCCCTCTTTCCCACATAGGTAGAATTTGAAGGCTCCTCCTTTTAACTCTGGGCACCTTGGTTTAATGTGTCCTTCCTTTCCATAATGATGGCAGAACAATTTCTTCTTAGCATCATTAGCCTTGGTGTCATTGACCTTCTTGTTGTCTTTTTCCTCCTTCTTTTTATCATAAGGGTGATATCTTCCCTTATTCTTCTTGTTATTTTGGTTCTTAAAACTCCTGTACTTCTCTCTTTCTTTGTCATGCTGTTCCAATTTTAAAGCTAGATCTATTACTTGATCAAAAGTCCTATCTGCATATGGTAGCATGGCTCTGCTAAGTCCTGGGTTCAAACCTCTAATGTACCTATCATTTTTGGATGCTTCATCTGCCACTAGCATTGCTCCATATTTGGATAATCCCTCAAACTTTTGAGTATACTCAGTGACATTCAAAGTTCCTTGCCTGAGTCTAATAAATTCTTCAAGTAATGTGGTCTTAGCTGATGCTGGTACAAATCTTGCCTCCAACATCTCCTTGAATTGATTCCAAGTGATTTCATTTTCAATTCTCCCAGCTATAATCACCTCCCACCAGCCTAAAGCTACTCCTTTCAGCTGTCTTGAAGCCACTTGCCTCTTCCTTTGATCATCAAGCTGCATGTCATTGAAAATCCTATCCAGTGTTCTCAACCATGCTTGAATTTCCATAACATTCTTAGTCCCTTCAAAACTTTTGCCTCCCAAGTTTGTATAAGCCTTTAATAGTTTCGAAAGTTCCTCATGTGGATTCTCAGGCCTATGCCCAATTCCATCCCTTAAAACCCTTACAAACTCATGCATATCAAGCATTTGTGGTGCACTTGTTCCTGCATGATGTGATCCCCTTCCTACCATGGTTTGCTAACCAAGTTATGGGCAAATAGTATTAGTGTACTGTGAGTATTTTCTATGGTTAATATTTTCCTATCTAAATTATTTCATCCAAAACAAACAGATATAATATATTTCTATATTATTCAACAATCAATGCAACCATTTGCTCTGATACCAACTGAGATGACCCTCCCAATTTTGTAAAAAAATTTAATGAATTTTTTTTACATTCCTATAATTAATATTCTCAGAGTCTTTTTCTTTTCAAACAATTTGTCCAGGATTTAAAATTCCTACTAATATAAATATATTAGTTTAATCATAGAAATATACATATACATATGATAATGTATATGTCCCTCTTGTTTAACTCAGAGTATATATATATTTAAATTTTGTAAACAAGAGCATATTCTGTTTGATTTGAATTGAATTTTAAATTTCCCATTTCATTATTAATTTTTCATGTTCTTGATACTTATAATATATGAGTAGATCCTGCTCATATTTGTTTATAGTGATAACTTTTATTATTCAAATTAAGATTTATCAATAATCTATCTTGACAAGATAATCTCTGAATGCTTGAGATTATATTATTATTTTTGTACAGTTCAAATGTTTGATATCTGATTAAGACCAGAAAATGATATTTACATATATCATTTTTAGCTCATGAATTTTTCTTTGAGATTCATTTGTTTTTAACTTATCCCATAAATCAAACCATGTTTTGTTCTTAAGCATATTGGTTTCTAAATTTTCTGGAAGTGTTTGTAAATGGTGCAATCCCTGGAGATTTTTTTTTGGTGTGCCAGGTTTTGATTGCAAAGTGTTCTCTGGTTTGATAGTACAAACCAGTTCCAAAATGCACATATGTTTATAGCATTTGAAAAGGAAGTTTTGGATTGAACACTTGCTAAAAGGACAAGGGGTTTTGTAATGCATTTCACCACTGAATTACAGACCAAAATGATCAACCAGACAAACATCAACCATGTCTCTTTAAAATGTTATTCATATGCAAACTACTTGCCTTATTTAAGATATACACTTCACTTCACAAAACAACTCGCAATGGACTTGAATTCTTTTACAAAATTCTCTAATGAAAGGTAACTAAATACCTGAAAGATTACCCCGGGTTAAACCACATTTTACCCTAAACTTAATGCTTTTAAATAAGAACAGATTGACTAATACAAAGTATAGAATATGTTAGTTAATTGCTCAAGTATATATATATATATATATATATATATATATTTTCTTTCAGATTTTGATAGATAATACTTTAAACTTGTTCTTTTGTTCATAACTCAAATAATCTTCCAATTCTCAAACCTTAATACATAGCAAAATGTAACTGAAAACAACCAATTCAAACACACATAGCAATTCATTACATAGCAAGAAATTTAAAAACATAAGTTTTCATGAATACATGCAGATAAATCATCCTATGCTCTTATTAAAACTAACAAGCATGCTCTCCCATTTTTCTCATTAGCCATAATCTTCTTTCCTACTTATGTCTTGCATCCCCTGAAAAAGCATTGGTGGCTGCCTCAGTTTGAATTGAGACACCCCCATATGCCATGAGCAAATAAGGGTCAAATCTATGATCTGGTATAAGCAACATCAATATGTTCATGATATTAAGGAAATAAATGATACATAAGTAGTAACCAGTTGCTTAAGCAATTTTCTTAAATCAACTATGATACTATGTTTCAGATAAATTGTTATGCAAATGTAATGACTTAATAAATTAACCATTAGCACAAGCATGTTTATGCAAGCATTCACATCAATCTGCAACACTCAGATGCACTGGAACACTCATGGTTCCAAATCAACAATCTAAGAAATACTCATATTCTTATTTCATAACTTTGCATAGCATTTACAAATATACCACTTTAATCCTAGCCTCATCTGCTATCAAGGAATCACAGGGACACATTGCAATGAACTAATTCACATCATTGCACAAAGATCTCAGGGCTTAAACAAACCATGTGCCAAACTTGCATACTTCAAATATGACAAGCATTCCATCTGTCTTCTTGGCTCACAGTTCTTAGTTCATTCACTAAATTTATATTTAATTAATCCTATTATCAGATAGGTAAGTGAACATGTCACTGTGTTCATTGAAACACCCCTGTAATACTACAAGCATATTTTTCCAAACAAATAATTATTTTCAAGGATACTGCTAACATATATTTTGTCTTTGAATTAAGTACAAGAATATTTATACTGAGAATAGGAACATGGCATAATGAATTATTTTGATCTGCAAATAACTATGACTAAACCAGATTCAAGATCTAGCTGAATCATAATTTTTGTCTTGTAGATTTTTGCTATTTTAACCAGGGATTCAGTACATAGAAATCTCTATTGCATCCCTAATATCTTTTCTAAAGCCTCAGCACTTATACAATGTATATTGCAGCTTATTTTATTTTCTCTGTTGACATTTAATTGCCATGATTCCATATCAGATATAAGTATTCTTCCCCTGATTTCAAGATCTGATGCCTTAGCTTTTTAAAATATAATAAAACAGTAGCTTGCACATCCATAATAAAACATCTTATCAGATCAAGGCCATCCAAAGAGCATCCATAATAAAACATTATATCAAATCAAAACTATTCAAAGAATATTAATAAAACTGTGTTTAACAAAAACCAGAAAAGTATCAATAGCTACATAAAGGTTTGGCTGCCTCTTATCAGGTCTTAATGCCATGAATCTAGTGAGATTACTCACCTAAATTCTTCCTGCCTTTGTTCAAAAATCCCTATATGTTTCTCCTTCTTCTTCTCTCTTTTTTTTCTTATTTTTAAGCAACTCAGGTAAAATGATCTTCTAGTTATAACTGCCTATTTATATAAGTGTTTTCCTCTAGGGTTTTACCAAGATAAAATTACACTTTTGTCCTAGCTAAAATCATGTATTTTTCATTTCTATGTTTTCACATTTTCATTCTTGATTACCCCGACCATATCAATTAATTAAGGCTGCATTTTCTTTTCTTTACTTTTTCAGAAAATTGCCACTCACTCAAGTCATGTTAAAAGTGTGTGTGACTTAACTATATTCACTCTTTTGCTTATTTCTGGAAATTTCCCCCTCTTTCTATTTTTGACTATACATATCATACTTGCTTGTATTTTACCTCATACCATTTTAGTGTTATTTTTCTTACTTAGTTTCAATATATCTCTGCTCAAAGAAAATGTATCTGGGTATAAGCATATATATATTTTTAATCCTTCCTTTCTTCCTGTAAAAAATATATTCACATCATATGTTTCATATTTTTTTTATATAATACTAATATATTTTTAATTTCAGTATGTACACATATCCAATTTCATAAAGAGTATTTAATTTCAATGTATACAGAAAAACATATTTTAATTGGTTTAATAATTCATATTTCAAAATCATATTTGAAATGCTTCCTTTCTTTGTTTATTTATTTTATTACCATCACTTTTTTTCCAGAGATCTTAAACCTTTTTCTTGTGCCATTTCCAGTGTGCATGTGCACACATACTCTTGCACATCATTTCATCAAGAAATCCTTCAACATTCAATTTAAATATTTTTAGAACTAAATTATTTTATTAAAATAATTTTCCTCAAAATTTTGGGGCATTACATGCGAAGTCATGGCACACCGAACCTCTTCGATGTGAATTACAGTAGTAACATTTGGCCCTCTTGGTGTAGCAGAGCCATTGATTTTTCAAATCAATAGTGTCGGAGACGTTCAATTCCCACCTTTTGGTCTTTTATCGCTAATCCTAGTCGTTCATTTAAAAGTCATCCAACGGCTCCAGCACACCTATCTTTTCCTATAAATAGGAAGGCTCTTTCATTTTCTTCCTTTACTTACAAGTAATAGCTTAAGTAAGAAATCAACATTGTCTTTAAAAGTATCCAAATTTCTTTAGTTCTTAGTCACCCTGTTCTCATTAAGGTATGATTTTTATTTCAATTTGATTAAGTTAAGATGCCGATTCGATAAATTAGGTTTTAACAATATTATTAGGGTTTGGTTTGGGGATTTCGCTATTTTCATGTGTTCTGTTTGAATCTTATTGACTCCAAACTGAAGCTCGGATTAGGTCTTAAAGCTTTTGTTTTCATTAATCTCAGCAAAGATGGATTTAAGTTAGACTAATAGCAGATTTTTCATTATTAATTGAGGTAGGCATTTTATCAAACACGTTCAAGGCCCAACGGAGACTATAATTTACTAGACCAAAACCCGTTATCGAACAATTTCGGAGACACTCCTAACCTTATTATAATGAGTGGTACTGATAACTTTCGATACCATTTCAATAATCGATGTTAGTGAGACCCCTTATAATTTTTTTACCTCATTAGTAATTGTTTCTAACACGAAGCCTTGGTATCATAAATAGTATATTAACGACAAAGATGATCTTGACATCAACTTTCATCATTGATTATTCCCGACAACATTATGTTTCTTGTTGTTAATGAGGCCTTATGTCATTTCATTATTTTACTAGCTAAGAGTTTTCATACTGTAAATAATTAGGATAAAGCTCATCGACCATTTCGAAGTCATAAGTATTATCATTGTTAAGGTATTTAAATTGACTAAATGTGGCGCCAATCAGCTCGACATTTGTTTCGTATTAACTGATACTAATGGTACTCTTTGTCGATCAACTACATTGAAGTCATCTTCTATGTCATTTTCTAAGCCAAAGAGCGGTGACCCTTTGTTGGAAACATAGAGGTCTTCGACAACATTAGGCGCATTGATTTACCTCATCGACATTCCCATCAATGACATTTCTTCGACATTCGTTTGCAAGTATAGTTCAGCTGCCAGAACCTCATTGTTTTCCTTTACTTCTTCATAACCACTTTTAACATTGCAAGTGGGACTTCATATGACATCAACACTCTCGATACTACTGCTTTTGGCATGCTGTAAATCATTTAACCAACTATTATGTTTCCAATTCATATTGTTGCCATTTGCTGGTGTCGACACTTTCATTGCTTCGATATTAAGCATAGTTATTGAGTTAACTTGTTATCGATTTCAATATGAATATTATTCTTTATTATATCACTATTCATGGCATTATTATCAATCAGGTTTCAAACTGTTTAACTTTTAATGTTTATCGTTACTTATGATTACGTGACTTTTGGTGATGATTTATCTTATTTGTCGTAGACTTATCAATATCACATGTTATCTCCTACTTTGTAACCCTTTCATGAGGTTTCTTATCAATATTAAAGTTCAGGTCTTCTAATACACTTGTTGAATGTCATTTGAGTGTTATTGTTTCATATACATCATCACTTTGGCAAATGGTAGTATACTTAAGCAACAATTTCTAGATTTAAATTCAGCATGCATGAATATTTTAGAAATCATGGTATTTTCTTAAGTTTGGAGCAATATCACATGGCAGGAAAATGGAAGGCCAACAGTTAGGAAAGAAGTCCGTTAAGTGAGTTGTCAAGAAGATCAAACCTACACCCTCAAGCAGCAAGAAGGAAGACGTTGTTTCCAAATCATCGTCTATTACCTCCCAGGCTAAGGCGGATTCCATTCTTAGCCAATTTGGTATTACCATGGTTGAAGCTACCCTGCAGGATCCTTGAACAACATCTATAACCCACCGAAGGGATATTTCGCTTTTTCCACTATACATATCTGGCACACCAGATATCTTCCTTTTCCGAAATTTCTTCTGAGATACTTAAAGCATATGGATATTGTGCCGATCCAGTTCTTACCAAATTCTTACACGTACCTAACCTGCTTAAAAGTCTTAGCTCGAGAAGCTGGTCTTCCCTCTCTTAGTCCTGGGATTCTTCATCACATAGCTGGCTCAGCCAAAGTTGGTGATCAACCAGGTCGTTAATTGTATTAGATCCATCCTCATCCAAAAGGCTTGATTTCTAAGATTCTTAATAAGGCAAAAGTATAGGAGACTCAACTCTTTTTTGTAAAATGCTTCTTCAGTCTTAGAGGGACTTTTTCTACTATTGGTGGGCTTCTCTTTCTTGCTTATCCGTATTGGTTTGTTATTCCTTATTAATCGGTATCTCTCTTCTAGACCCTGCTCCCAAAAAGCTGAACTTAGAAGGTCAAGAACTTGTGTTATCAGTGACCAAAGCAGCGGAAACAATACGGAACAGGCTCAAACTGCTAATCCAAGCCAAGCTTCATCAACACTCTATCATTTCAGATGGTCACAAAATCCTAGGAGAGCCTCCAATGGTAAAACGTAAATCTAAGGGCAAGGTCTCGTTGGTAATGGGCAAGCCCGAACTTTTTTCATCTAATTCCCCTACTCAGCCCAGGGTACCTAGTAAGATATTATTGTAATCACTCAAAATTTATTATAACATCATCTCATAGATTTATCCTTCTGACTCAGGTTCGTCTGCTTTTGTTGTTGCTCCCATCGGGAAGGAAGTTGTTATGGATACTTCCAAAGATAAATTGGAGAAAGATGTCACTTCTGCTATAGTTCAGGCTCCTAAATCTTGATCTCTCAAGGTTGTTATCTCTAGTTCATTCTCTTCTGCTAAAAGAAAACTAAGTGGCGGTTCTACTGCTGTTCCCATCCTTAGCAAAAAGTCCAAGATTGGGGATGTATAGACTCCTGTGTTATTGAAGAGGGAGAACAAGTCAACGTTGGCGCAAATCTTAAGTCTCCTGGTCTTGATTCTACAGCTAGAGTCAAGTCTGGTTTTAATACTACCTTGGATAAGACCCAGCAGGTGGTCGAAGTAGAATTTTCTCAGGACCTGCTTTATAGTATTGCTGTCCCAAGCTCCCTCGAATCCTTAAACCATATTTGCAAAGGGCTTGGGTTCTTTTTCACTTCGAAGGATCCCTTCCCTTCCATGTCATAATATCAGCTCCTATTAGCGAATTTAATGACCTTTTTCAATTGGTTATTTAATCTTCTTCTTTTGCTAATTTCTAGCTATTATAACCTTCTTCCTACACCCAAGACCATCGGTTTGATCTCTTAAGATAATACTTGCTGGTACGTACCTCTTTTGTCTAATTGCTTTAAACTCTTACTAACTCAAATATTACATTCTAGCTCAAGTCTTGTTATTTGTTTTAGGTCGCCAAGCAACTGCTTTCACTTCAAGATGTGGCCTTAGGGTCGTCAAGTGAAACATCTAAACTTAAGGAGAAAAACTCCTTACTTAATAATGATGTTATTGACTTAACTACCGAAAGAGATGAAGCTGTGAAGGAGAAAGACAAGTTGGCTACCTTTCTTGAAGAAATGAAAACCCTACTTCAAACTTCAAATGATAGGGCGATGGCTTTAAAACTTGCACTCAAGGAAGCTGAAATGAAAGAAGTTAGGCTTGTGGCAGAGAATGCGTCTCTTAATAAAAACCTAAAGAGGATAGCTAGGCAAGTCGGTGGAAGTGATTAAAGATGCAAAGAAAAAAGTGTCATATATTCTTGGCACGCCCTTCGATACCATTATCGAGAGATCTCATGTGAATACACTCTTCATTGCTTATGCCGACAATGCTCATAAGTGTTCGAACTTAAGTTTCCCCTTCCTTCCTTTAGAATGGAATTACAAGTTCATGAGCAAATTTAAAGAGTTGTCACAAGGATATCATGTTCCTGAGGAAGAGGAGGAGGTTGATGCTGCAAAGCTGCTAACTTTTAATGATCCTTTGGTTGATGAAGAGACTGATTCAGCTGAAGAGGAGAAGGATGATAATGAGTACAGGGATGGGGGTAAAAATGACAATGATGGTCATGATGACAATGATGATGATAATAAATACAACAATGGTGGAGGTGGTGGAAATATCATTTTTGGGCCATCGGTTGACAAGGATGGGTCAGGAGGCGCTAATCCAGGTCTAACTTCGCAAGGTACGTGGGCTATCGAAATTCTTGATCCTTCTTGGAAAAGTTCTCCCAAGAAGGATAATGCTTCCTAAGACCCAAAGCCCAAAGACAAAGAAAATCTCAACGTTTATTGTTCCGCTCTCTCAGGTATGGATCTCATTACACAAATGTTTTCGACTATCAAATAACCTTTAGTAAATACATTAACTACTTTATTTAAGGAGAAATTCAAAATATCTTTATGACGTCATGCTCAAGAAGAAACAATTGGATATAGATCATCTGAATAAGGAATTGGACAATCAAATAAAGGATTATAATCAGTTATCTAAAAAATACGAGAAGCTTGCTAGGAGCACATCAAGGGTGAGGTATTTCAAAGAAAAAGAAATTGCTCCCTGGATGAGGAAAGCCTGTCATCACCGAGAAAGGCTTATGAAAGAAAATTCTGAACTGATGACCCTATTTTGGATGCTAATTGATGACAGAAACGCCCTGGTGGAGTTTCTGTACAAAGTTTATTGCAGGGGTAATTTTTTCGATTTCTCGTACTTAGGTGACAACTGCGGAGGTTTGCTTTGACGCTTTCATCGTAGATATTTAGATGAGTATGAGTCTGATCCCCATCCTGGAGCATGTTGGAATCGTCCTAGAGTTACTCCTACTCCTTTTTCTTCTTGTTCTCTTCCCCTCGAAAAACATAAGTATAATAAGAAGAGATTTAGCTCTGAAATGTATAAGAAATCGATTTTGTATGAACTTGAATGATTGTAAAATAATGATATGTTACTTGGTTTACTTATGGATTTCATTGTTTTAGTTTTCTATGTTGCACCGATCAAAAACTTCTCGTGCAGTCTGGTCCCTAAGGATCTCTTGAGCAAATTTTTTAAGTAAAGGAAGGATTTTAAGGAGAAATCTTCAATTCTCAAAACATCACAATTGGCAAGACACTTTTTCCTAAGAGATTTACAAGAAATTTACATGCGCTTTCCAAATTTTCATTTTGACTTTCAAGGTGATGAGAAGGAGAAATTACTTAGTGAAATCCAATCCTACCGCACAAAATTAATTTGTGGTCATGATAGCCCTCTAGTCGGGGAATGGAATTATCATCGTTTTCCTCTAATTTATACTCCAGATGGAATCAAGGCTTCTTTTCATTCTACACTTACTTTGTCTGCTAGATTATTCGAAAAGGATAATGCCGCAGTTTCAAAACTTTGAACATTAATTAAATGTTATTGAAATGGAGTTGCTTTGTAACCTAGACTCTTATTATTATTTGTAAACGTCATTTGTTATTAATGGAAGAGTTTGTCCTTCATGTATTAAATTTTATTTTCTTTATTTTTAACAAGATTCTCAATTAGTGTGTAAATCTAATTCCTTGGACATCTCTGAATTATTGAAGTTAAAGATTGGTTGTTTGCTATATAGGAGAAACGAACATCTCGAGATGACTCGGCTTTACGATTCCCAAATAACCCTAATGCACGAGAGTGGCATAAGAACTATTTCCTATTAAAATCAGCTTTTAGTGCTTACAAAGAAATAACCGCTCTCATGGTGGCGAACTTAAAGAAATGAAGAACGAGCTTCGGTTGTTGAAAAAGAGAAAGGACACAACTCAGGGATCTAACTTCTCTATCGAAGCTGACATCGAGATAGCTAAACTTCATCAGAAAATAAGTGATCTCGAATTAGATCTAACAAAAAGCCAAGTATTATGCCAACCTTTTGAGCTTATTATAAGTGGGGGTGATTCTAGCCTTCCCTCTCCTACTCCGAGATGGAGAATAAGATCCGCATCCTCGACTAATCATGAGTTTTCTACTTTGCTAAACCCTCCTCCAGGTTTGAATAATGCAACGATCTCTAAGTAGGGTAATCAACTCTAATTCGAAATGATGTAGTATTTCAACAAGAAGTGGAAGGAAAAGATAACCTAATGAATTGATGAATATGAAAATAAGGTTCAAAAAGTCAAACGTGAGAAGTATGATCCTAATCAAGAAATCAAAAAGCTGACGAGTATGATTCGAACTTTGTAAGGAGCTAATAAGACTCTTTGTCATACCCTGAAAGAGCAAATTAACTTGATTGATGATGCAGACACCATTCGTAAAAGGGAAAAGAAACTTAAGGAACTCGTGGATGTGTCCATTCGTCAAATCATCGATCCCTTAATTGCCAAGGATTTGGATAAATCAGCACAGAATCTTGGGCTGTAACATGAACCGGCTTTGATTAGATTTCCTTTCTTTTATCTGTCTTTTGCGCTTGCAACTATGTAAATAGTGTATCAAATTGTAAACAATTTCTAATTAAATGAATATTACCTTGGATATGTAACCAAGAACTGAATTTTGACTATGACTTGAAACTTCTTGATGCTTAGTATTTCACTTTTCCATACTTTGAGTTTTTGATCTCACTTTCTGATTCTTTGTAGAATTGAGGTTGTTGTTGATTGAGCCTTTTATAACTCAACGTGGATGTTTAATAATTGAGATTCTCGTTTAAATGATATTAGATCTGGTAACAATATAGAATATCAAATATCACCATCTGGAAGTTCAGAAATCCACGACCCGAAATCTGTATATAGGATAATAGAAGATTAGAAATCTATATCCAATAATAGCATAAAATCTGAAACTTATATATGGAAATGGAATATTTGAAGATCTCTTCTTACTCGGGGTTAGATAGATTTGAAGTTCTACTTGGCTTGGATTTCGTTAGATCTTCCTCTGGAAGACTGATCGATTGAGAGTACTACTTGGCTCAGACTTGGTTGGACTTGAGAGCACTACTTGGCTCTGATTTCGATTAATTCAGGAGCACTTCTTTGGCTCAAATTTTAATAGGTTTGAGAGCACTACTTGGCTCTAATTTTGATTGATTTGGGAGCACTACTTTGGCTCAAATTTTGATAGATTTAAGAGCACTACTTGGTTGTGATTTTGATTGATTTAGGAGCATTACTTTGGCTCAAATTTCGATAGATTTAAGAGCACTACTTGGCTCTAATTTCGATTTATTTGGGAGCATTACTACTTTGGCTCAAATTTGATAGATTTAAGAGCACTACTTGGCTCTGATTTCGATTGATTTTGGAGCATTACTAATTTGGCTCAAATTTTGATAGATTTAAGAGCACTACTTGGCTCTGATTTTGATTGAGTTAGGAGCACTTCTTGGCTCGGTCCCCTTATCAGCATCTTAGGTGATGATTTAGATCTACTTTCTGGTGCATTTGGTTAGCTATCTTAAGCAGGACCAAAGACTTACCTAACCTCCTTCTAGGAGGCGCTTCAGTGAGTCCTTTTATGGCAGGCATTGAAGGCTGGTTTGGTGCTTTAGTGAGGCCTTTGATGATGGTACTAAGGCTTACTCCATCCTTTCTCTAGGAGGCGTTGCAACCAGGCCGCGTAGGTAGGGGTTGAAGGCTTGCAGAAACTTTGGATATGCCCTTTCGGGCAGGATAAAAGGGTTACTCTGGCCTCCCTCTAGGAGGCACCATAACCAGGCCTTCAATGATGGGGTTAAGGGCTTAGTCCCCAGCCAGGCCATGTAGGCGGGACCGAAGGCTTAGTCGGTGCTTTGGCCAGACCCTTTCAGAGGGGACCAAAGGCTTGCTCCATCCTCCCTCTAGGAAGCGCTTTGTCTAGGCACGTGTTAGCTGGAGACCAAGGCTTTAGCCTCTTACTACCATCTTAGGTAGTGATTAAGGCTTTTCATTATACTAGGAGAATTTTACTCCATAACCATGTAGAATTACTTTTTTAAAGAGCTTCTTTTATTATCAAACATGTCTAATATCTTTTTACAAAGCCGTGTCTTTTCACGAAGTCATTGAGCTTGCCTTGCCTTAGAAAATTGATGATCATTCCTTCTAGACTTCTGCACTGATTAATACCATACCCATTTGTAAGGTGATAATGGAAATACGACCTTCTAAGGTTTCTTTCGAACTTGGACCTTCTCTTTTGCAAAGGCCAATAATCAAACTTATCCTTAGTCAAGAAGTAAATGTTTTCAAGAGAAGTGGTGAAAGTGTAATCTTTTGGAAGTCGAGATATAAATGCTAGCCTTCTTAACTGAGGCTTGGTTCTTTTGCTGTTTAGCTTTGGTATCTCATCCTCCATAGCTAGTTTTCTTTTCAATGTCCTTTGAACTTCATTAGTGGCCAACGAATTATCCATGAATCTATGCCATTTTTGAGCAAAAATATCGAAATCATTTATTATCACTTTCTCGAATATAGTCCTCTTGGCTTGAGATTGGATAGCTCTCCTTATCTTTAGGAATAAATTATCCTTCCCTAGGGGTATCTCTTCCTAGGGCAAAAATTGGAGTAGGGCCCATATGAAAGGGATTTATGCTCCAATTATCAGGATCATAAAGGAATGTCTGCTTCTTTTCATTTATGATTTGCAAGGCCTTTAATCTTAATAATTGTTCTTCATTAAATCGTGGATCATTATTGACTTGATAAGTGCGCTTAATTATTCGAGGCTCGGAAGACCTATGCTTAGACTTCTTAACACGGTTAAGCAGCATGGTGTCAGGGATTAGGGTTAGTTTTCTTTGGATTGGTATATTCTTGGATATGAATGTTCTTTATGCCCTAATATGCAGGCTAGGATAGTTCAATGCAGGTTGAAGCGGTTCCACTTAGGGTTTCAACGAAGTCGGATGTTTGAGACCTCCTTCTAGCACCAAAAATGTTAGCAAATAAATTTGCTAACCCCAAAAGTGTTTGGAAAACTTGGTTGTTCAAGTAATGGCCCTATAAAGGCTCGTCAAAGTTAACAATGCATTAAGAGTTTTGATGATCATTCTTGATGTTGTCATCATAGTAGAAGTTATATATGCAAGGTAAGTACAAGTGCGAAGTTGTATATGCAGGGCAAGTTTAAGTTCGAAGTCGAATAATTGTTCAAATCACAAGTCACAAGTCACAATCAAGTATGTTATGCTATGTCCTTGTTTAATATTTAAAATCCTATGTATACAATGTTCCAAAATTACAAGCTCTAAAATCCCCAAATTGATTTAGGGTTTACAATATAAGAAATAAGAGGATAGAAAATTTGATCCCCCAAATGTTACCCCCAGGTCATATTTACTACGGTCAGTGACCCTCACTTCGCATCCTTGTTCTTCGGTGGGCTTTGACTTCGTCGGTGCTCAATATTGACCTCTTCGTAAGTATGCCTTTGGCGAGGTTGACATCGACGAGGCTTGATTTTGACCATGTTAATTGCTGCTTTTGTCTTCATAACTAAATATAACATGTGTAGGAAGCAGCATTGCTTTACTTTTGATGTCTTCGACATGCTTCGGTAATGGATTTGCCATGCATTATGATTGGTTTTGTTAACAGAGTTAACGATGACTTTGTTAGCTTTGATGAAGCACTGTGCTAGGCTTTTGGCAAGCTTAACTTCGGTATGCATGGCTTCGATAGCATTAACGGCATTGTCTTTATGGAGATTAATGAGGTTGAACATCGACATCACTTGTATAGACTGTGCAACGTCTTAGATGTGCTATATAAGGATGATGTATGAAGTGATCATCAATGAAGAGCAACATTGTTTCGTGTTCCTTTTAAGGTCATTGCAGAACAACCCTAGGTATAGTTGTGTAATAACACATTCGAGGAGCTTGTGCAGTGCAATGCGGATAGGGCTTTGCATCGACGAAACATGTTATGATCACTCCGACGTTCTCTAATAGCTTACGAAGTGAGTTATATTTGTCCTCTTCGCTTCTCTTTTATTATCGAAGTATAGCATCCCATCTATTTGCTACTGATCTACCGATGCGACACTCTATTTCCTTCGAAGTTAACCTATTATCATGTCTTCATCATTAATCGCTAGCGTTACAAGCATGTCGCTATTTATATGACTTCAACAATAGTGGTGACTTGCGAAGTCATAGCACATCGAACCTCTTCGATGGGAATTATAGTAGTAATAGGAAGTGAGTTTACTCACCATTTGATTGTATATATTGCGTAATATATGTCGTCTAAATATAAAAGTATTTAATGAACTAATAAAGTTATAACTTTGGACCATACTTACTTTTCAAAGCAAATGACAACTCTATATTGTATATCATCACTTCTATTACCCTCTACAATATGTAACATGGCCTTGACTTTGTGTTTACATGTTTGGTTTGGTTGTGTGTGCCATTAAAGTGTGTTTGAATGTGTTTGAACTTTGAAGAGAAAATATTCTCCATATGTGCACTTTGAATCGCTCGTTGTTTTAACTTATGTTAAACAATTATATGTGAATATATTATGAAAGAATTCATCTTGGTTGTTATTTATGATTAAAATAGTGTATAAGACAATGAGAAAATGGTTTGGAAAGTTGTAGAAAAGATAGAACAAAGTTTGAAAAGTTAAAGCAAAAAGATCACTATGGATGCACTTTGAAATCGCCCTGTGTTTGTGATTTTAATATGATTTTAGAGACATCCTTAGGGGTTTCTTTATAGTTTTAATTAGTACTTTATGTTTACTTCTCACTGTAAAAATATCAAAGTTTAAATTCTTTCATAACTGGTCGCTATAGATGCACTTTGAAATGCCTTATGTTCGGCAATTTTAAAATGATTTTGGGAGACATCCTTAGGGTTTTGTTTGCTTTTAATTAACTGCTATAAGTATACTTCTTACTATAAAAAAATTAGACCTTGAACTCAACATTTAGATTAAGAAAACTTTTCAAACTTTCGATGCTTTTCTAAGCGTTCTCTGTCTGAAACTTTCTATAGCACTTATAGATGCCATCTTTGATATACTGCAACTGTTCTTGGCTTGTAGTATTATTTTATCTTAATGACATTTTAACTAGTTTTTCATGATTTAAATAGTTTAAAATTTATTACCTTTGTGAAATATTTTTAGAGAAGTTTAATAACATGGATTGGAGTGGGAAAAAACATTAAAGGTTTAATTATAATTTTAATAATTAATTATGAATTGTAATAGTAGAAGGTTTAATAAATGTAAAAAATGCTTTTTATAACATGCTTTTTGGAAATTTTTGAATAAATTATTAAGTATTTTTTGTAGAATATAATAGCCTATGATTGTTGTTTGATGATAATAAACATATATATATTCGTTCAAATGTATTTGTTATTGTACTATTTTATTTTTCCACATAATTAAATAAATATTTTTTGAATAAAATAAACAACTCGGAATTCTTATTCAAACAAATATTTTATTACAAATTCAAACAGTACAAATTTGAGCTCTCACTACATTTACACATTTTCAATTACAATACAACTTCAATTACAACACGATTTTCACTTTACAGTTTTACATACATATTTCACCTCACTACATATTCACTCATCACTCGTATTTGATCTTCAACTTTGTTCCAGCATGTATCTAGCATCTGAACTATCTGCAAAATAAACACTGGTGCGGTAAAATTGAAAAAGAAATATTTTGTAGTGCCCAATGAAGTGTGTGTTTGAAAATATTGTTTTTCTCAGTTATTTGGTTTGTTCGTCGTCATTTTTTAATTCATCTTACATGAAAAACTTGTGACATGCATAGTGTATCACTGTACATGCCACAAGGTCGCGCACACCGATGTACACTTGCTTGTTAAAATTGCAGGGACAAGTGAGCACAAGGTCAAACCCAAGCCTAGACTAAATTCAACTCAAGCGCAAATACAAAAACAACCAACATAACTACAGCTCAACAAAATGTACACATGAAAATTAAAGCATACAGCAAAGCTGGTAAGTCTAACAAGCACAGTGCAGACCAACCAAGTGTAACATGACAGCAAGTATGCATATGGCACTGGGGAAATTTAATTCGAAGCAATGCAAGGATAACAAGACTAGAACAACAGAGGCAAAGACATGTACAAAGGATAAAGCAGAAACCACACAAGCTTCAGACATGTCAATGGATTAACATGAATGAGCAAATGTAGACAAACATAAAAATAACTTAACACAGAAATGTGCACCAGATCAAACATCAAATGAAACCAGACTTCAAAATGTTCAAGTAAAATCAGATTTCAGGCACAAGTACAAGGATTATAACAACATGAAGTACACAAGCAAACCATGGACCAAAATGCAAAGCAATCAACATGAAACTGAACCAGACCAGGTGTGCACATGTACAAAGCAGTGCAACAGAGGTGAACATGACAAAACAACAAGCCAGTGAAACAAGACCACCAGACCAGACCAAAATGTAAGCATTTAGGCATGACTACAATAACATGAAACAAATCAATCAAGCTCGAACACACATGAAAACATGTAACCAGACAAGACCAGATTTCAAGAGGAACCAACCAGACTTCAAATGAAAGCTTCAAACATGCTCAAGTTAAATGAGTCAACATGAACATGAGAATACATATATGTTTACACATATATCAGTTCAGGCATGAACATACACAATTTTATGGCCAGAGATACAAGCGCACATGTACAAATTTTAGCATTAGATCATACACATATATACATACATATATGTATGTATGCATATACATGGTGACACATAACCAAGGCACCAGCATGGATGGTTAGAGCACGGCATAGAGCACACGCATACAACAAAAAGTCGTAATTATCATTTAGCATTTTGAATAAAGTCGAAGTGGGTTATACCATCAAACAAAGTCGTGGGTCAATGTTAAAAAAGAAATGGTCAAACAAAATAGTGTTGAAGTGTTCAACTACAAATTTAGACAATTGTAGAAAAAGTCACAGAGGGTAACATGATGAACAAGTCAGATTTCAGGAGGTCAAAACATCTCAAATTCAAGTCATAGGAGAAAAGAACGAAACCGACTCAACTACGTTTAAGCAAAATTCGAATTCATCAAAAATATATGGAGTAACACATGTACAATGAACATGTCAGAAATCACAAGACCATTCGATTACAAATCAACGCTGAGCACAGAAAATTGACGAATACAAACCCAAATATGTGAAACGAAATTATAGGATTTTCATCCCTATAAATAAACTCAACTCATCATCGGCAGTTAGTATGAAGTCGAGCATAATCAAAAATCGAAACGGGGAAAATCACGTACCAATTCAAAGCACCATTCGAGCTCGTCATTGAAGCAACCATAAGTAATCAAGCCAGGGAGTCGATTGACGAAGCAAATCAAAGCAAAAACTTCACTTCATACAATCGATTTTAAGCGGCGGCTTCAAATTCAGTAAAGCCCTAATTTTGAACGAAGCCTTAATTCTAGATTGTAAAAGGAAAAAGGAATCGGTCGAAGAATTTTACAAAGGGGAAACAGTCTTCTTTTTTATTGGGCCGGTTTTATTTTTATTTATTGGGCTTCATTTATTTATATAGGGTTTTGTTTAGTTTTTTAGTTTTAGTTTGTAATTTCTTTTTTTTAAATAGTGTAAATTTCTTGTTGTGTAACTAGGTACAAACTACGGGGCATAGTTTGAGAATTCGCAACTCAGTGGCTGAGTTGTGGCAGGGTTTTGAGCTTAGAGTTAGGGTAATCAAGTTAGTGGGTACCGCAAGTTTACATGTGCTTGTAAGCGTCTGATTATTTAATTTCTAATAGAAACCTTAAGGGCAGCACGTAGGCAGGTTTTTGCCGAAGCTGGGTAAATCTGTGTGTGATCTCTACTACATTACGTTCTGTTTTTATTTTTATTTCCACATTAATTTTTAGTAGACCCTATTCACTCCTACCCCTCTAGAGTGAAAACGATCATACAAGTAGTATCAGAGCTAGGAACAAAAACCATTTTCTGTTAAAAAATTTGATTTTTTTCAATGGCTTCTTTTAATAATGCTTTTGCTGAAGGTCAGTCCATAGCTAGACCACCCATTTTCAATGGTGAATATGCATATTGGAAAACTAGAACGAAAATTTTTCTGAAAACCATAGATGCATGGAATATTGTTGAAACTGGATATAGCACACCAACAGTTATGGTAGATAATCAAGAAGTTGAAAAACCTACGGATCAATGGACAGATCTTGAAACTAAACTGCAATCTGCTAATGCTAAAGCTATGAATTCTATTATTTGCTCATTAGATCAAATTAAATTTAACCGTGTCTCACATTGTCTAACTACGCAGGAAATCTGAAACACACTTGAAGTGACTCATGAAGGAACCACCCAAGTTAAAGAATATCGCCTTGCCATGCTTAGTAGTGAGTACGAGAACTTCATAATGGCAAAGGATGAAAGTGTCAAACAAATGTATAGACGACTTTCTAATCTTGTATACAAATCAAAATCCCTAGGAAGACCATACACAAAACTGGAAATAGTCCGATAGATCCTCAGAATTCTTCCACGAAATTTTAAAGCAAAGGTGACTGCCATCCAAGAACCAAAGGATATGAAAAAGGTTAAAGTTGAAGAAATCATCGGAAACCTCACCACTTATGAGCTAGAAATCAAGTTCAAGGAAGAACGTAAAGGAGGAGATATGCGAAAGAAATCAATAGCTATCAAAGGAACGATGGAAAGTGAAGATGATGAAGGAGCAGCCGAACTAGCACTAATAATAAATAGATTCAAAATGAGGAACTGCAAATATGGAAATCCTGCCCTAAATCAACAACTGAAGAGCAGAATCGTCAAAGTTCTAGACAACTCAGTAGAGCAAGAGATCATTTGTCACAAGTGCAATAAACCTGGTCATATCAAGCCAAATTGTCCTCAAAATCGATTCAGCAAAGGAAATAAACGAAAAAGGAGAAGTTTTGATGAAAGTGACAAAGATGATAAAAGCACTTGCAGTGAGAGTGAAAGAGAAAACCAGTGTCTTTTAGGAGAAACAAGTGACAGCGATGATGAAGAGCCAAGTGAGGTATCAAAACTTACTCACTCGCAATTACATATATATTTCCAAGAAATAAATGGTTGTTTTGAAAGACTTAAGAGAAGTATGCTAAAATTGAATCACAAAACGATAGTTTGATAGAACTACATATGCACTTGATCAAATGGTTCAAAACTGTAGAAATAAGTGCCCTAAGTGTGATAAGTGTCCATCATTTGAAGAGGAAATAAAAAATTCAGAAACTAAAACTAAATCGCTTGAAATGAAATTCTGATTTTGAAAGAAAGTGAAAATACTAGGAGAGACAATTCTATTAAAAAAATGCACTTTGTTATTGAATGAAAATGAATCTCTCAAGTCACAAGTCCAACAACTGTCTACAACTTTAGGAAAATTCTCCAAAGGAGAAAGATCACTAAATATGCTATTAGGGAAACAAACTATTAATACTATTAGAAAAGGACTTGGGTATACTCAATCTGAAAAAGGTAAAATGAAACTAATCATGTCAACTCCAAGTGCACGATTTTTGGAAAAATTGGACACAATCAAAACAATTGCTGGTATAGACCCAAACACACGAAAAACATACCAATTTGGGTTCCTAAAGGCACGAATGTAAAATCCCTTAAGATCAAACAAATCTGGGTGCCAAAAGGAACAAACATAAACTGTTTTGGTTATACACAAACTAGTTATTCGAAATTCTTCGTCACTAACAATCATGGACCTATGAAAACAAATAGGTCACAAAAATCTTTTCTCGTGTAGGTGTGTTGGCAGGCTAAGGAACAACAAGAGTGGTACCTGGATTCTGGCTGTTCTAGACACATGACGGGCGACAAATCAAAGTTCCTTAGCCTAGAAAAGTACAAAGGTGGCAGAGTCATAATGGGCAACAATGATAAATGTGATCAACTGGAAAATTTGTGCCAAAAGATGACAATGGCATGTTCATGGGATACTCTTCCAGAAGTAAAGCTTATAGAGTATACAAAAAAAGGACGAGAACAATCGTGGAGTTAATCAATGTGAAATTTGATGAAGACATTGATGATCATAACAAAGAATCAAAGAGGAGAACAAAAAAGATGAAAGTGAAAATCCAAAAGGAAGTGCAACGACGAAAGAAGTCCAAAGAAATCCAGACCAGAGTGATTGAAATTCAAAGCAGATCATTCTTCAGAATTGGTAATAGGAAAAGTTTGAAATGAGCTTGGTAGGAGAGTTGAAATTCTTTTTAGGATTTCAAATCAAACAAAGCAAAAAAGGTACTTTCATCTCTCAAACAAAATATATCATAGAGCTTGTCAACAAATTTGGATTGAAATATGCTAAACCTGCAAAAACTCTCATGAGCACAACAATTAAACTTGACAAGGATGAAAAAGGTAAGGTAGTTGATCAAAAGAAATATCGAGGTATGATTGGATCACTTCTTTATCTTACTACTTCTAGACCTGACATTATGTTCTCAGTTTGTTAATGAGCACGATTTCAATCAAATCCAAAAGAATCTCATTTAAGAGTTGTAAAAAGGATTATAAGATATTTGTTGCACACCCCACAGTTTGGTCTATGGTAACCAACTAGTGATAACTTTGAGTTAAAAGGGTATTCAGATGCAGACTATTCTGGTAGTCTAGTTGATAGAAAAAGTACTAGTGGAACGTGTTTTATGTTGGGACATTCGTTAGTTTCATGGTCAAGTCGAAAACAAAATTGTATTGCATTATCTACCACTTAGGCAGAGTATACTGCTATAAGTGGTTGCTCTGCTTAAATTTTATGGATGATACAAAATTTGCAAGACTATGTTCTAAATTTTAAACGAGTTCCACTTATGTGTGATAGCAAAAGTGCAATTGATCTCATGAATAATCATGCATGATGGGCGAATTCTCTCCACCGGACCAGAATAACCAGACCAGCCACCCTCCAAACTACAGCAAACCAACCCAGTCACATACCACCGAATCAAAGCCCTTCCGGTCCAAGCAATGCCGAACCAATCCGCTGCCGAACCAATCTCACTGCCGAACCAACCTACCCCATCTCACTGCCGGACCAACCTACCACATCTCACTGCCGGACCAACCTTCTCCCTACCACTGCCGGACCAACCTCCTCCCTACCACTGCCGGACCAACCTTCTCCAAGCTGCCACCGAACCAAGCTCCTACCGGACCACCTACCACCGGACCAAGGCATTCCGAACCAACACTACCAGGCCAGATCGCGTCAGCCCAGGCCCATCAGCAGCTGTATACATCCAAGGCCCCTACCCCCAGCCTCACTCTATAAATAGAGGGGCAGGGTACAACAATGGGGACAAGTTTGAGAGCTCAAGCACGGAGAGAACTTTCAAACAACTTTCTTTTACTTATATCAAAGCTTTGTACTTGTAATCTAAACAAGAAAAGAGAAATAACATATAAAGTGGACGTAGGCACATTCTGGCTGAACCACTATAAATTTGCGTGTCTTTTACAGTTTAGCCTCTGCTTTTCATATATTTGCATAAATCACCCAAATCACTAAGAACAACAAAAAATCTATTAAATCATACAACTTTGAGGTGTTTGTCCATTTTTTGTGCAAACATTTTTGGTGCTTTCACTGAGAACTAGAAGCTCGAAGCTTTAGCTTCTTCCACTTAACCTTTTTCCTAACAGCATCATCCATCGTTTGGAAAACATGCCTCCCAGGCAGAAAAAAGATGTTAACAATGGAAAAAACATCGCTTCCAGCAGTCTTCCAGATCCAACGGTCACGGACCAAGTAAATCCTTCTCCTCCAGCAGCAGTACCGGATGAAGGACAGGCTAATCCGGCTACTCCTGCCGCAGAACAGCCTG
Organism: Allium fistulosum; assembly: GCA_030737815.1. Taxonomy (NCBI): domain Eukaryota; kingdom Viridiplantae; phylum Streptophyta; class Magnoliopsida; order Asparagales; family Amaryllidaceae; genus Allium; species Allium fistulosum. Next base: position 1,280,010,878 of record CM060903.1, on the reverse strand, counting down.
CAGCGATTACTAGAGCAGATCTAGACAGGGTTGTGGTTGAAGTAACTAACCGCTTCATGTCCCAGCAGGAAGCCTTGGTGGACCATCTCATGTCACGCTTAAGGGATGCTGAAGAGTCCAACCGCAACACCGAATCATGGGGTGAGTCCCAGTTTGGAGGATCTCAGAGGCAACAAAGATCTTCCTTCTTCGAAGGAGCTAACGGCAGAAGCAGCCATGGTAGGAGCCGAGATCGAGCACAGCCCGAAGTTAGGCCTGAAGAAACGCTTGGAACCGAACCCCATTGGGGAGGTACCGGGTGGAGGTCAACTGTAGCTGAGCCTGTCATACTGCCTAACCATGGAAACGCCAGTGAACGGGGCTGAGCTAGAGTCCAGCCCGAAGTTGGACCCGAGGAAGTGCTTATATCAGAACCCAGCAGGGGAAGATCAAGGCAAGGGCCAACTATGGCTGACCCTAGCATGCTCCCAGAAGACCAAAGGCAGCTACCGGAAAATATGAGGAATGATAGACGATACCATCCCTACAGATCATCTGGACGGAATCAATCCCACAGAACAGAACCAAATTCATTTCTATCTGCTCCAAATTCTGATGAACGGATGGCATGCTTATTCAGAGAGTGCGTCTAACGAGATCAAAGGGATCGAGGGATAGGTGCTAGAGTAACCAGCCCTTTCGCCCGCAATATCAAAATTGCTATCACCCCCCGAGAATGGAAGATGCCAACAATGGAACCTTATAAAGGAACCTCCGACCCCGTTGTACACTTGCAGAGATACACACAACATATGCTCATGAGTGGAGCAACAGAGGAAGTACTGTGCAAATGCTTTCCACTATTCTTAGCAGATCTCGCCACCTCCTGGTTCTGTCATCTACCCCAGGGATCCATCAGCTCGTGGGAAATGTTGAAAGAAAAGTTTATCAGTCAGTTCCGCATTCATGTGGAACAACCTAAGGACGCTTATTCCTTATCCAGCATCAAACAGAAACCTGGAGAGAAACTGCAGCAATACCTAACCCGATTCAATGCCGCAGCGGCTGCAGTCCAAGATGCCGATGAGAAGCTTATCCTAATGGCCCTCTGTAGTGGTGTGCATCCGGACACTAAATTTGCTAGAAGGTTGACAAAAGAAAAACTAGCTACTTTACCCGATTTCTTCCATGAAGCCAGGAAATATATGAGGCTTGAGGATGCTACCGTTGAGGGGCAGTCAGGACAACAAAATAAGGAAACTCACAGCCACGCGCCTGCTGTGGCGAGGGACGTTCGAAGAAATGATTCTAGAGACAATGCTGGGGGCAAGAAGGGAGAAAAGCGCCTATATCGGCCAGGACCGAGATTCGACACTTACACTCCTTTGAACGAAACCGTCGAAAACATCTTCCTTGCCACCCAAGGCGAAGTTAGGTACAAACACCCACCATACAAGAAGGAATCGGATAACGCACAGAAATCTGGAAAGTTCTGCCGCTTCCACGAATCTCATGGGCATGATACCAATGAGTGCCATCATCTCCGGGACTTGATTGAAGAACACATCAGAAGGAAGAAACTAGAACGCTATGTAAAAGGTCAGGACTGGATTCCAGCTCCTGCCAATGAGAACCCAAGGCTACCCTCACCGGAGACCGGCAGAGGAAACCGCAACACTAGCGGCTCTAGTTAAGAGAAGATAGTGGTCCATACCATCTCAGGAGGACCGCACGTCACAGACAAAAGCTGGAAAGAAATGGAAAGATATGGAAAGTCGCTTAGAGACAATAAAGACTGTGTCAATTCGGTTATAGAAGAACGCCACCCGAAACGGAAAGAAAGTGGTGACATCACATTCGGTAAGCGTGACCTAGAAGGAAGGCAATACCCTCACATGGATCCCATGGTAATCTCTGCCCGGCTCGGTCCCGCCGAAGTTTACCGAATCCTAGTAGACACTGGAAGCTCAGTAAATATCCTGTTCAAACATGCATTCGACAAAATGAAACTATCAATGAAGGATGTATCTCCCTGTGATAAACCACTACACGGTTTCACTGGAGATGCGAAGATGCCCCTTGGGCAACTGGACCTCTTTGTTGAGATTGGAAGCCATCCCCGCTCCGTTGTACGAAAACAGACGTTTGTGCTAATAGAAAACCATTCGGCCTACAACGCCTTCTTAGGAAGGCCAGCCTTGTCTGACTTCCAAATTGTCCTAGCCCCATGGTGCCTAAAAATGAAATTTCCAACGGACAATGGAGTAGGGGAAGTAGAAGGAGACCAGGACGTTGCTCGAGACTGCTATGTGACTGAACTTCGCAACAACCACAGGAAGGATAAAGGGAAGGGTGTAGAGGTTGCCCTCTGCACGAAAAGTCTAGAAGCGTAGCAGCTAAAGAAAGCCCCTCCTCTTCGATATACCAGCGACCCTTTCAATGAATTAGACCCTAGGGACAAAGAGGAGGAGGCCACCACCGAGCCTGCAGAGGCTATGGAGTTTGTATCTGTAGACAAGCACGACTCGAGTAGACTATTGAAAATTGGGTCCCAACTAAAAGCAGAGTTGAAGGAGCAACTCATCGACTTTCTCCGCCACAACTTGGATGTATTCGCATGGTCACACGCTGACATGACCGGAATCTCCCCCGACGTAGCATGCCACGTACTAAACATTGATCCTACCAAGGCGCCCGTAAAACAAAGAAAGAGAAGTATGGGGGCAGAGCGTTCAGCAGCCCTCGATGAAGAAGTAAAAATCTACTCGCCAATGACTTCATACGAGAAGCCATCTACCCGGAATGGATCGCTAACCCGGTGCTGGTAAAGAAGGCTAATGGGAAGTGGCGAACATGCATTGACTTCTCCAACCTAAACGATGCCTGCCCAAAGGATTGCTTCCCGCTTCCCCGAATCGACCAACTTGTAGACAGCACGGCCAGGCACGAGCTCTTATCTTTTATGGACGCATACTCAGGATATAACCAAATTCATATGCATGCTCCCGACCAAGACCACACTAGTTTCATCACCGACCGGGGTTTATACTGCTATAAGGTAATGCCTTTCGGACTTAAAAATGCAGGAGCCACCTACCAGCTCCTCGTCAATAAGATGTTTGCAGGGCTAATATGGCAAACTATGGAAGTATACGTGGATGACATGCTGGTAAAGTCAAGGAAAGCCGACGATCACGTAAGCCACCTAGGCGAAATGTTTCAAGTACTTCGCCAGTATGGAATGAAGTTGAATCCTCTAAAGTGCTCCTTCGGAGTATCATCAGGAAAGTTCTTAGGGTTCATCGTCCATGCCAGAGGGATTGAAGCAAACCCTAACAAGTCCGAGCGCTAAGGGATATCAAGATACCTTCCACTCGAAAGGAAATGCAAAGCCTGAATGGAAAAGTGGCCGCCCTAAGCCGATTCATCTCCAAAGCAACGGACAAGTGTGTCCCCTTTTTCGAAGCTCTGAAGAAAGACAAAGGAAAGTTCGAATGGACTGACGAATGCTTAACCGCTTTCCTTAACTTAATCGAACACCTCCAGAAACCACCGGTACTCTCGACTCTAAGCGAAGGCGAAGATTTATACCTATACCTTGCTGTGTCATCTCACGCCCTAAGCGATGCCTTGGTAAGGGAAGACAACCGCACGCAGCGGCCAATTTACTTCGTCAGTAAGAGGTTTACGGGGGCAGAAGTCAGATATCCTAAACTTGAGAAGCTAGCATACTGTTTACTAATCACATCACGGAAACTGAGTCACTACTTCCAGTCCCATTCCATCAAAGTTCTGACCGATCAACCACTGAGGCAGGTACTCCAACGTCCCGGCACTTCTGGGCGACTACTTAAATGGTGCATTGAACTAAGTCGGTATGATATCACCTATCACCCTCGCACCTCCATCAAGGGACAAGCCATGGCTGATTTCATTGCAGAATTCACTACCAACGAAGATAAGGAGCAATTGGAAATGGCAGAAGATATCAAGTGGAATCTCTTTATGGATGGTGCATCAAACGAACAAGGCTCGGGGGCAGGTGTGGTAATAATCACTCCCATGGGAAATAAGCTGTACTATGCTATAAGGTTGGAGTTCGCTGCCACCAACAACGATGCAGAATATGAGGCAGTGATAGCTGGATTAGAACTTGCCATAGAAATTGGAGCCAATTCTTTGTGTCTCCATAGCGATTCTCAACTTATTGTTAATCAAATACTAGGAGAATTCCAAGCTCGAGAAGAACGACTCATAGCATATTTAAAGAAGACCAAGTTACTTCTCAGCCGATTGGACCACTACTTAGTCAAACACATCCCTCGGGAAGAGAACCAAGAGGCCGACAAATTGGCAAAGCAAGCAAGTGTGAGAGACATTGCCATCTTCGGAGCAGTAACCATCTCAAAACAACTGACCCCAAGTTTCGAGCAAGTGAATCTGATAGCTGCAACCGAAGAAGCAACTTGGATGACTCCCATCCGAGACTACCTACAAAGCGGCACACTACCCAACGGGCGTAACGAAGTCAAGAAAATCTTGAGGAAAACTTCCCGCTACACAATACAAGAAAACATCCTCTATCGACGTGGATTCTCTAACCCGTTATTAAGATGTGTCACTGGGAGGGAAGCCAAGGAAATCTTATTCAACATTCATCAGGGAAGCTGCGGAGATCACACCGGAGGGCAAACATTAGCAAAAAAGATACTCCGATATGGATATTTCTGGCCCACCTTAAGCAAGGATGCCTTATATTTCGTCAAAAAATGTGACAGATGCCAGAAATTTGCTAAGATTCCACGGCTACCAACAACTGAGATTACTCAAATGACCAGCCCTTGACCCTTCGCGATATGGGGAATTGACTTAATCGGCGAGCTACCAATGGGCCGAGGCGGGGCCAAATATGCTATTGTGGCAGTCGACTATTTCACCAAATGGGTGGAAGCGGAACCTCTGAATAAAGTATCTTCAGCAAAAGTTATTAACTTCTTGATCAAAAATGTTCTGTGCAGGTACGGAGTCCCACTCAAAATCATATCAGACAATGGACTTCAGTTTGACAGCGAGGAATTCGCCAACTGGTGCCGAGAGCATGGAATTCACAAAAGCTTCTCATCCGTAGCGTATCCCCAGGCAAACAGACAAGTCGAAGCCGTCAAAAAAATTCTGAAAACTCTAATAAAAAAGAAACTCAAAAAGTCAAAGGGCGCATGGGTGGATGAACTCCCTACGGCACTGTGGGCCTATCGCACATCCTTCAGAACATCAACGGGGCATACTCCTTTCTCTTTGGCATACGGATCGAAGGCTATGCTCCCAGTTGAAACCATTGTGCCTTCCCACCGTAGGATCCACTATAACCCAGAAGAGAACGAAGAACTCCTTCACATGTCTTTGGATCTAGTTGAGGAGAGAAGAAATGATGCAGTCCTTAAAGCAGCGGCCCACAAGCAAAAAGTGGCAGCACAATACAACTCCAAAGTCAAGCATCGTACCTTACAAGAAGGGGATCTTGTCCTCAAGCGAATTTTCCCTCGCCCCGGAGCACTAGATCCAATCTGGGATGGACCATATATAATTCATAAAGATCTCCACAATGGAGCTTATATTTTGTCAACAGTGGACGGAGAGGTGTTCCAGAGGGCATGGAACATCCAACACCTCCGTCGATACTTTTCTTAACTTGTACTGCCCATATGAAGTGAATTAACAAAGAGAATCAGTGGACGTAGGCCTTTTTGTGCCGAACCACTTTAAAAAACCTTGTCTCTTTTTTAACTCGTTCCTTTATATCTTGGTTGCTTGTTAACTTTATCCTTTTCTGTTGAACAAAATCCTATAGCATTTCCACTCAAAGCACTCCACAGCGCAGCTTCACCTGGACAAGACCTAACAGGTACTATGCGAATCTATGCCCTCGCCAATGAGACACTTTTGCTCCAGCATCCCTCTGCTGCGGGTTAACTCATTGCTCGCGACGGCCCTTAAAGCCAACTGTAATGAGCCGATTATAAGCCACCGAGAAGGCCGACTATAGCCGAGGCAGCTCATTACGGCGTTCGGCTCGCCGGCAACTGTGAACCGACTATAAGCCCCAACATAAGGTGTGGCCAGCCAGGGGCAGTTCATGGTTGACGATCGGCACCCACGCTAGCCGGCCACAGTAAATCGAATAATACCCACGATTACGGGCCATAATGACCCGGGTAGTTACTGTGCGCGATCTCGGCTCCGATGTGTCTTAAGTGCGGCTGTGGTAAAAGAGAATTAACTCCCCGCGGAGGCGTAAGATGGGTGACAGATGTCTCCAAGACCCACAGCTAGGGAAAGTGACTACAAAGCCCATTTGCCACGGACTTAAGCACATCGAAGGCCTTCCGTGATTGGAAGTTTTACTATTTCATGTATTTCAGTTTTATTTAAGAAACTTTTCTCCTATTCTCTGTAACAATCCCTGAAGTACAGGACACAGAATAGGAGACAATCCCTAATGGAAGCAGATACCCACGGCAAGATACTGGACCGCATCCCTTACTCGGTACACAGGATATTCAAAGCTGCCATCTACAAGCAAAATATAAAGGGCGGTGTTACCTTCATTCATGAGTAAACACATGGCTATAATTTATTCACACCTCACGCTCACATTGCAAGTCATGAAATTATGTTTTAAACAAGAACCTGACATCAAACACAATTTAATTACAAGAATATGCATAGCTATATTTCTCATACAACATGTCAAAATAGCAAAAACATTCAAAAAACAGCAAAATCAGCTTAAGTTAAAGAATTACACGTCCAGAATAGAGTTATTTATTACAAGTAGCAAAAGATTACAACCTAAGAGTTACTTTACTATTTTAAGACTAACATATACAACCATGTCAAGTCCACAAAAAGAATTTTCCAGGTCTAATCAAGGAGCCGGCTGCGTCGGAGTCTTGTCCTTGTCCTGTTGCCCACCTGTCTGGTCAGAGAAAGGATTCATTAGTGATAGGCAACCAAATTAACAGAAAGACTAGAAAGGAAGGCTTACCAGCATCTGCTCCTTGGTCAGCTTGATCATCATCCTCCACTTGCACACCTGCCTCCTCAACTGCAAGCAACCGCATACCCTCCTTCACCGCCACCTTCTCCTCCTTGGTAAACTGGGCGGTAACAGCATCCATCCTAAAGGCCACACCACCCTCCTTGTCTGCCTCAGCCTGGGCCTCCTCTAGAGCCATGAGATAGATCCTAGCCATAACCCGGGGGTAATCGTCCATCCAGGACAAGTTACCCTGCCTCCAAGTACGGAAGTACATATCCTGGAGCATCCCCTCCATCAGCCCCTCGTTCTCTTCAAACTCCCTCATCCGGGCCTCGGAAGCCGACAGCCTTTCAACGGCAGCTTCTCTCTCCAATCGGTATCTCGAGCAGTCAGCTTGGAGGGATTCCAACATCGCCTCCATCTCCTCCTTCAGCTTAGCTTGAGCAAGCTCTGCGGCCTCAAACCTCCCAGATAACTCCTTTATCTGCTCAAGATCCGCTTTCCGGACTTCATCCACCGTGGCAATGGCCATATCGATCCGTTCTTTGCAGGTAGCCTCCATTTTCCGCAGTTCGGCTCGGCTAGCCTCTTCCTTAGTTTTCTTTAGTCGTCTGGAGGCTGCTTCGTGCTGAGAGATCTGGATGGCTTGGTCGACGAGTTGCTTGGCCTGGTCGGAAACCACTAACCGCAATCTTATGTTGGCACTCCCGATTTCTTCCCTGGCCTTGACCAATCGGGCATGATGCCCCATCAACTTCCTGGTTTCCTCAGCAACCCGATCGATGTTTGCTTTAGCTTCGTCCCCCATAATGACAATCCGAGTAGTAAGCAAATCAAGGTCCAGGGACTTGGCCTCATCAAGCACCTTTACCTTAGGGTTGCGAGGAAGAAGGTGCTCACCGGTAACCTCGTCAAAGGAAATATCATGAGAACTTGGATCCAGATCAGGATGACCCGCAAATGGATTACGAGCCAAGTCAGGACGATCAATCTGAGTAACGGTAGGATTTTCAGACGGGTGCGGAGAGGGTGTGAACTCAGTATCCTCCTCCGTGATATCATGAAGAGGCTGAATTGGGGGCTGAGGACTAGGTGAAGGCTCGGATAGGGGGCGACTCCTCTTTCTCTTTTGAACATCCTCTTCAATAACCCCGAGAAGAGGACGGTAGCCAACTACATCCCCGGAACGGTGAGTCGGAGGCTTCGGCTTGGCGGAAGCTTTGGAGAGCTTGTATTGTTCAAGCCTGCGCCGAAGATCTGAGGTCTTGGCCATTTTACCTGCCCCTGATATGAAAACCAAGCGTCACCAACATGTATTGAGCCATCATTCAAGAATTAAAAGAGTAAAGTGAAATTCACCTTGAACCGCCGAAGTTGCTTCAGTAGAAGCGCTCCCGGAAGATAGATCGATGCCGGTACCAACGTTATCGGCTTTTTTGGACTTCTCCGAACCTTCGAAGGCTTGGCGGAATGCGTCATCCGTCCACTCTTGCATCTCGCCTACTTGCCCAGAAGACAAAGCCCCGACACCATCGCTACCTCCAGTGCCTTCTCCTCCATCTTCGCCTTGCTTCTCCTCCACGTCTCCCTCCTCCGGGATATCTGGACATGAGCTGGGAGAGGGGCCGTCAGACTTTTTGAGCTTCTTCCCCCCAGCAACCGGGTGTTTCGGAAAGGGCCTCCTTTTACTGCTCTTCAACTCGGCCCCTTCTTTAGCTTGGGCAGCCTTCTCTTCGGCCGTGTCCCTCTGCTTGACCATGGACTGTTGTGGAAGGATCAAGTTGTACTCCAAGAGTGCAACATTCCTGATCAGGTAGGCAGCCGACCTATCTCTCCCAATAATAGCTTCTATTTCTACTGCCGTCTGAACCAGGCGATCATTCTCCACGACCGCAAAACCACCTGTCGCTAGCAAAAAATAAAAACACATAAGAAAGAGTATTGCAACCAGAATGGGATTTAAAAATAGAGCTTTGACTTACATCCGGAGGTGAAACGCCGAATAGAAACGGAATCATCTCTAACAAAGAACCATTCCTTCTTTAACATACTGTATTTGGAGTATAAATCCAGGACCGGCTTAAAGGTTACGGCTGATTCCAAGCTGATGTAGGGAGACCCCTTCTTGTAGCCTCTCAAGTTATACAAATACCGGATCTCCCGGTTGGAAGGAGGACGCCCATATCTCCTCTGGAAGATGACGAAGAGACTACCCAGAATGGCATAAGAGCTGGGCTGAAGCTGGAATGGAGCTACCTTTAGATATGTGAGAAAGCTGACTACCCAAGCGTTGAGAGGCGGGATGGCACCACACATGCAATGGTATCTGTTGTAGGCAAAATATCCTTCGGGAGGATCATACGGCATCACTCCCGCATTCGGCAATAACATGCGTGATCGGTCGATCCCGAAAGAGCGAGATATAACATCGAGTTGCTTGCCCTTGAGTAAGCTAGGGAAGCAATCAGGAGGCAGGTTAAGAAGTTCCTGAGGACCGTATCCATCCACTAATGATCGCGGGGTGGGCCCGTGGCGGACAGGTCCTGGCTAAGCCGGGGGCATTGATGAAGGCTCTTCTCGGTCCTGAGATCTTTTCTTCTCTGATCGGGTTTCCACTCTTTGAGACATTTATCTGCAGACACAAGAAAGTATATCGTTAAGACACATAAACTATGTAATCTAGAGTTTCACTAGTGATTCAGGTATAAAATTCCATCCGGTAGAGGGTTCATTCAACACTCGGAATCCCCGAATTCACTCAGTAAGGCCCAACCTAGAAGCTCGTTCGGTATTCCAAGTGTGAAAGTTCATTCGGTCATTCGGTAGTTGATGCAGGCCAGCCTGAAGAAGTCCTAGGTCGCGACCAACCTAACGAACCTAAACTGGAAAATAAGTTGTTAAAAGTTGAAGTCTTAGGTCGCTCACGACCTAACGGGTTTTTAGGTCGCTCACGACCTATGGAAGGTTGGCTACGAGCTAACAGAATCAACACTAAGGAAGGCGAACTACCTAATGAATTCCTTAAGTCGCTCCAACGACTTAGTAAAGGCGTACGAGCTAACGAAGGAGGCGCGCAAAGTTGTTCAGGAAGAGTTTTAGGTCGCTCACGACCTAAGTTAAGTCGTTCGACGACCTACGACCTACATAGGTCGCATAAAGATGGTTCAGAGGCCGGGATTCTTAAGTCGCGTGAAGACTTAGGTCGCGGAGTTATGTTTCGACCTATGATAGGTCGCAAAGACGAGATACGAACTACGATAGGTCGCTGATGTGGTTGCCACTTTATCTTAGGTCGCTCGACCGTATGCGTTGGAAAGTTAGGTCGCTGAAGCTTGTTGCCGTTGATTCTTCTGCCGAGTTAATCTCTGCCGCTGATGGAAGCTGGAGCATTGAAGTAAGGTCGCGAGAATTGTATGTTGAGTCGTAGACAATCTATATGTTGTATTGTTTCCTTGTACATTTTGTTAAGTCGTAAGTCGTGTATCGAGTTATTGTGTTGTAACTGTTTTGCTGTTAGGTCGCTGCCGACCTATACTAAGTCGCGTCTTTTCTTAGGTCGCACCATTTTAGGTCGTAGGTCGTTCACGACCTAAGTGTTGTTGAAATTTTGTCATGTTTTGGGCAAGTTTAGTTGTAGCCTATAAATAGGCAAGTGGTGTCATTTTGTAAAGTTAGTTGATTTGAAATAAAACTCTTGTTTTGTTAGCTTTGTGCTTTCACCAAATTGGTAGTCGAGTGTAATCTCCTATCTCCTCTTTCGGTTAATCGAGTGCGCTCGATTCAACGACTGCAGAAGCCGATTCACGGAATCTAGTGCGCTAGATCAACGTGCGAAGAATCGCAGATCTCTCCTCACGGTATCGTGCGCGATCAACGTGTCAGAGATAGCTAGAATTCGGTATCTTCGGATCAACGAATTTGGGCACTTCAGTATTCAACAATCCACCGATTACTACATTCATCGATCTACATTGTTTTTGATTAATCCGCTGCGTCAGTTTTGGTATCAGAGCTTGTTTTAGCCAATCATAGCTAAATCGAGTCTTGGAGCCGATTTATTTGAAGTTTGAAGTTGTTGTTCATCGTGTTCATCGCAAATTGCAACAAAGGGGGAGTTTTCGATCCACATCACTTTGGATCTAAGTTCGAATTGTGTTTGAGTTTGAGGTGTGAAGAACTTCGGCCGAGATAAGCAAGTGAAGGCTGTGTACATCATTTGACCGAGAATTGAAGTGTTTGTGGAGATTTCAAGTATGCCGCCGAGAAGAGCTAATCGTCACCAAAACGTAGAAGCTTTGTATCGAAGAGAAGAAGATGATGAGATGGAGCAAAGAATCAATGAAAACTTTAGTGAAAAGCTTAACAAAGGAATTGGACGATTAGAGAAGATGATGTTAGAGATGAATCAGAATCGGAGAAGGGTATCACCTGAATCTAACCATGGAGGAAGTAGAGTCTCACCACAATCCAATCGAGAAAGAAGTGTTGATGATGATCAAAGACGTGGGAGGAATGTGAATGGTCGAGAACGGAGGAATGTAGATAGAAGGGATGATGGTGGAAGACGCGAAGGGAGTAGAGATGTTGGTGGTCAGGATCGACATCGATATACATCTGATTTTGAAGAGGAGTATGATGGTGGTAGTGTTCGAGGACAAGGAAGAAATCACTCTGAGTATGATCACAAGTGGGAGTCGGGGATGAAGACTGAAATTCCTGAATTCAAAGGTGGTATGCAAGCGGAAGAGTTTTTAGATTGGGTGGCTAATGTTGAAGAGATTTTTGACTTCAAAGAAGTTCCAGAACATCGTAGAGTGAAGTTGGTTGCTACGAGGTTGAGGGGTAGAGCTTTGGCATGGTGGTAGCAAACCAAACTTACACGTGAATGGATGGGGAAGTCAAAAGTTGAGTCTTTGGAGAAGATGAAGAAATTGATGAAAGAAACGTTCTTACCTTACAATTATCAATCTTTAATGTATCAACGTTTGCAGAATTTGAGGCAGGGCACAAAGAATGTTAATGATTACGCGGATGAGTTTTATCAGCTTATTGCGAGGAATGATATTATGGAAACGGAAGAGCAGCTGACATCTAGATTCATTGGGGGATTGCGAATGCAGATTCAGGATATGGTTAACATGTTTGATCCCAGATCTATAGCGGAAGCACATTAGAAAGCGTTGGCTTGGGAGAAACAGGGACGACGAGGAGGTGGTGTGTTTACAAATTCCAATAATCAAGTGAAGGGTGTTAGTGGAAGTTCTAATGTTTCAAAAGTTGTTGCAAAACCAGTTGGGAAGGCGAAAGTCAATAATGGTTTCAAGTGTTATAATTGCCAAGAAATGGGCCACAAAAGTAGCGAATGTCCAAAGCCGAAGAAGAGAGCTATGATAGCGGAGGTTGAGGATGAGGAGGAAGAAGCTGAATGTTCCAATTCACCACCTGATGAGGAGGAAGAAGAAGTGTCGGGAGACGAAGGTTATAATCTAATGATGAAGAGGTCCTGTTTAACACCAAAGCAAGAGGAGGATTGTAGTTGGTTAAGGAGCAATATTTTTCAGTCAACATGTACCATTCTGGGGAAGATTTGCAAATTTGTTATTGATGCTGGAAGCTATGATAATATAATTTCTTTAGAAGCTGTGAGGAAGTTGGCGTAGAAGACTGAGAAACATCCGAAACCGTACAAGCTAGCTTGGTTGAGGAAAGGCGGGGAGGTGAAGGTTGGACGAAGGGCTTGTGTGAAGTTTTCAATTGGAAAGAAATACAAGGATGAAATCTGGTGCGATGTGGTAGATATGGATGTCTGTCATTTGTTGCTGGGGAGACCGTGGCAGTATGATAGGGCGGTGCAACATGATGGGCGTACCAACAGTTATAGTTTCATGTTTGAAGGCACAAAGATTACTCTAGTTCCAAAGAAGCGACAACAGGAGGAAAACAAGTTGGAGGAGATTGAAGAGCTTAAAACTTTGTTATCTTTGAAGGAGTTTGTGAAGGAAGTAGAGGAGGAGCCTGAAGTGTTTTTGTTGATTGGATGAGAAAGCTGTGAAGAGGTTGAAATTCCGGAAGAAGCGAAGCCAGTTTCGAAAGAATTTGACGATGTATTTCCAAAGGAGTTACCAACGGAGTTGCCACCGTTGAGGGATATACAACATCAGATATATCTTGTTCCAGGTGCTGTGTTGCCACACAGACCACATTATCGAATGAGTCCAAAGGAACACGAAGAATTGAGGAGGCAAGTGGAAGAATTGCTTGAACAGGGGCGTGTGCAGGAGAGTTTTAGTCCTTGTGCTGTACCAGCTTTATTGGTACCCAAAAAGGATGGAACGTGGAGGATGTGCACAGATAGTAGAGCATTGAATAAGATCACAGTCAGATACAGATTTCCGATGCCGAGGCTTGATGATTTATTGGATCAAATCAGTGGGTCCGTAATATTTTCAAAGATTGACTTGAAGAGCGGTTATCATCAGATTCGCATTAGACTAGGGGACGAATGGAAGACAGCGTTCAAAACGAGGGAAGGATTGTATGAATGGCTGGAAATGCCATTTGGTCTATCAAATGCACCAAGTACATTCATGAGGGTGATGAACCAAATTTTAGGCCATACATTGGGAAATTTGTGGTGGTTTACTTTGATGATATTCTGATCTACAGTGCTAGTACAGAAGAGCATCTTCAGCATTTGAAGAAAGTGTTAATTATTCTTCGTGAAGAACAATTCTATGCTGCTACAAAGAAGTGTGTTTTTATGGCGAGGAGTGTTTTATTTCTGGGGTATGTTGTGTCGGAAGAAGGCATACAGGTTGACCAAAGTAAAGTCGAAGCTATCAGAGATTGGCCGCAACCCAAGACGATAACGGAAGTTCGTAGTTTTCACGGGTTGGCTTCATTTTATCGAAGGTTTATTCCACACTTTAGTAGTGTGATGGTGCCTGTGACTGATTGTATGAAGGGTAAACAGTTTGCATGGACGGAGGAAGCCGGGGTTGCTTTTGATCGAATCAAAGGACTCTTGACGTCTGCACTAATTCTAATATTACCAGATTTTCAGCTAGTGTTTGAACTACATACTGATGCATCCAAGGTTGGGATTGGAGGAGTGTTGAGTCAGAGGGGACGTCCAATTGCATACTTTAGCGAGAAGTTATCAGGAGCAAAGATGAGATACAGTACATATGATGTGGAATTTTATGCTGTTGTGCAATCTATTAAACACTGGAGACACTATCTATTTCAGAAAGAGTTTGTTCTTTACACTGATCATGAGGCATTAAAGCATTTACAAGGGCAAGACAAGATTTCAGCGAGACATGCATCATGGATTGCATATCTGCAACAGTTTACATTTGTTGTGAAACACAAATCGGGAGTGACGAATCGTGTTGCGGATGCATTGAGTAGAAGAAATCATGTGTTGACTACAATGAAGGTCGAAGTGATAGGATTTGATGTGCTAACAGAATTATTTGTCAATGATCCTTACTTTGCAAAGTTTGTTGACAAAGTCAAGAAGGGAGAGACGGATGAGTTTTTGATGGTAGATGGTTTTCTGTTCAAAGGAAATCGATTGTGCATACCTGATTGTAGTTTGAGAATGAAGATTGTAAAAGAGCTACATGAAGAAGGACATGTTAGGAGAGACCGTACATTACAGTTGATTTCACAGTCTTACTTTTGGCCATCAATGAGGAAAGAAGTGGAAAGGTTTGTGGAACGATGTCATATCTGTCAGGTTTCGAAAGGAACTGCGACTAATGCTGGTTTATATATGCCGTTACCTGTACCAACTAAACCATGTGTTGATGTGAGTATGGACTTTGTGTTGGGGTTGCCGAGAACGCAACGTGGTAATGATTCCATTTATGTGGTGGTTGACCGATTTTCGAAAATGGTACATTTTATTGCTTGTAAGAAGACGGCGGATGCTGTTCATGTTGCTCAATTATTTTTCAAGGAGATATATCGACTTCATGGATTGCCAGAATCGATTGTGTCGGACAGGGATACTCGTTTTCTAAGTCATTTTTGGCTAAGTTTATGGAAGATGGTGGGAACGAAATTGAACTTTAGTAGCGCTTATCATCCGCAAACGGATGGACAGACCGAGGTTGTGAACAGATCATTAGGAAATTTATTACGATGTCTGGTGCAAGACAATCTGAAGAGTTAGGATGTGAAGTTATGTCAAGCAGAGTTTGCTCATAATCATGTTGTGAACCGTAGTACGGGTTTCAGTCCATTTCAGATAGTATACTCAAGCTTACCGAGGGGACCGTTGGATTTGACGGTAGTACCACAACCCAAGGGAACGGTTAAACGAGCTGTTGATTTTGTTGAGGGGTTGACTGATTGTCATAAAATCGTTCAGGAACGATTGGAGAAATCAAATGAGAAGTATAAACGATCTGCAGACTTGAAGCGAAGGAGTGTTGAATTTAATGAAGGTGATTGGGTTTATGCAGTGCTAACAAAGGATCGTTTTCCGGTGGGAACATACAATAAATTGAAAGCGTGGAAAATTGTTCCAGTAGAAATTTTGAAGAAAATCAATGAGAACGCATACCGGTTGAAATTACCGGATGATGTTCATACTTCTGACGTTTTCAATGTTAAATATTTGATTCCATGTCATGGAGAGGAGCTTATAGTACAAGGGGAAGGAGCAAATTCGAGGTCGAATTTTTGTCAACCAGAGGAAGGATGATGCAGGCCAGCCTGAAGAAGTCCTAGGTCGCGACCAACCTAACGAACTAAAACTGGAAAATAAGTTGTTAAAAGTTGAAGTCTTGGGTCGCTCACGACCTAACGGGTTTTTAGGTCGCTCACGACCTATGGAAGGTTGGCTACGAGCTAACGGAATCAACACTCAGGAAGGCGAACGACCTAACGAATTCCTTAAGTCGCTCCAACGACTTAGTAAAGGCGTACGAGCTAACGAAGGAGGCGCGCAAAGTTGTTCAGGAAGAGTTTTAGGTCGCTCATGACCTAAGTTAAGTCGTTCGACGACCTACGACCTACTTAGGTCGCATAAAGATGGTTCAGAGGCCGGGATTCTTAAGTCGCGTGAAGACTTAGGTCGCGGAGTTATGCTTCGACCTATGATAGGTCGCAAAGACGAGAAACGACCTACGATAGGTCGCTGATGTGGTTGCCGCTTTATCTTAGGTCGCTCGACCGTATGCGCTGGAAAGTTAGGTCGCTAAAGCTTGTTGCCGTTGATTCTTCTGCCGAGTTAATCTCTGCCGCTGATGGAAGCTGGAGCATTGAAGTAAGGTCGCGAGAATTGTATGTTGAGTCGTAGACGATCTATATGTTGTATTGTTTCCTTGTACATTTTGTTAAGTCGTAAGTCGTGTATCGAGTTATTGTGTTGTAACTGTTTTGCTGTTAGGTCGCTGCTGACCTATACTAAGTCGCGTCTGTTCTTAGGTTGCACCATTTTAGGTCGTAGGTCGTTCACGACCTAAGTGTTGTTGAAATTTTGTTCTGTTTTGGGCATGTTGAGTTGTAGCCTATAAATAGGCAAGTGGTGTCATTTTGTAAAGTTAGTTGATTTGAAATAAAACTCTTGTTTTGTTAGCTTTGTGCTCTCACCAAATTGGTAGTCGAGTGTAATCTCCTATCTCCTCTTTCGGTTAATCGAGTGCGCTCGATTCAACGACTGCAGAAGCCGATTCACGGAATCTAGTGCGCTAGATCAATGTGCGAAGAATCGCAGATCTCTCCTCACGGTATCGTGCGCGATCAACGTGTCAGAGATAGCTAGAATTCGGTATCTTCGGATCAACGAATTTGGGCACTTCAGTATTCAACAATCCACCGATTACTACATTCATCGTTCTACATTGTTTTTGATTAATCCGCTGCGTCAGTAGTCCAAACGCCCCGAGTTCGTTCGGTGCTCAAAACGCCCCGAGTTCATTCGGTATTCGAACCCTTTTTTCCATTCGGTAGTCCAACCCCAAAAGTTCGTTCGGCGGAGGCAAACTCACCTGGATCGGCAGTTAAGTAGGACTCGGTACTCAGTTGATTCGGTCAAGCTTAATTCTGCACTTAGTTGGTTCGGCTATCTCACTCAGTAAGGAATGACGAAGGCTTAACACCTCTACTTATAGGCAAATGAAGGACACCGGACCAACTGGACCGGCACTCGGGGGCTGAATGAAGATGACCAAGAAACAAAGTAGGCCGTATGCCAGCATACGCCCCACTTTGGGGGGCAAGTGTTGGGCGAATTCTCACCACCGGACCAGAATAACCGGACCAGCCACCCTCCAAACTACAGCAAACCAACTCAGTCACCTACCACCGAATCAAAGCCCTTCCGGTCCAAGCAATGCCGAACCAATCCGCTACCGAACCAATCTCACTGCCGAACCAACCTACCCCATCTCACTGCCGGACCAACCTTCTCCCTACCACTGCCGGACCAACCTTCTCCCTACCACTGCCGAACCAACCTACCCCATCTCACTGCCGGACCAACCTTCTCCCTACCACTGGCGGACCAAACTTCTCCCTACCACTGCCGGACCAACCTTCTCCAAGCTGCCACCGAACCAAGCTCCTACCGGACCACCTACCACCGGACCAAGGCATTCTGAACTAACACTACCAGGCCAGATCGCGTCAGCCCAGGCCCATCAGCAGCTGTATACATCCAAGACCCCTACCCCCAGCCTCACTCTATAAATAGAGGGGCAGGGGTACAACAATGGGGACAAGTTTGAGAGCTCAAGCACGGAGAGAACTTTCAAACAACTTTCTTTTACTTGTATCAAAGCTTTGTACTTGTAATCTAAACAAGAAAAGAGAAATAACATATAAAGTGGACGTAGGCACATTCTGGTTGAACCACTATAAATCTGCGTGTCTTTTACAGTTTAGCCTCTGCTTTTCATATATTTGCATAAATCACCCAAATCACTAAGAACAACAAAAAATCTATTAAATCATACAACTTTGAGGTGTTTGTCCATTTTTTGTGCAAACAATGTACATCATTCACGCACCAAGCATATAGATGTTAGACATCATTTCATTAGAAGATCACATTTCCAAAGAAAATATCTGCATAAATTTCATTTCAACTGATTCTCAATTGGCAGACATTTTTATAAAACCCCTTCCAGAAAATAGTTTTTGTCGACTTCGTCTCAATTTAGGCATTTTAGAAATGTGATTTTATATTATTTTTTGGTCTTAAATGCCTATGTTAACTAATCTGACTCCTTATTAATTATCGAAAAGATAAATAGTGACTGAAAAAAAGTGATGAGTGGGTATATTAATCATACATTATGACTTGAGATAGTATATTTAGTAAATTTCTTTAAAAATTTAACCAAAATTTGTAATAACTTTGGTTGGTAAAAATTCCATGACCATCTTTATTCCTATCATATTTCTATGACAATCACTCATCGAAATCCAATATAGTATGTCAAAATGTGGTATTTAAACAGGAAATTATTCATTTTTTTAATTAATTAGCAATAAAATCATCCAAAAGTACTCACTCTCGTTTAAAATTCCTTATGTTTATGCATGGGTGAACTACTTGGAATTTTTTATTATGTGCTTTCATGCTCATTTAAAAGTCCTCATGGTTATGCATGTATGGAACACATATCAAAATAGGATAAAATAGGCGAGTTGATTCTAACCCCATTTAAAAGTCCTCACGGTTATGCGTGGTTAGAAGATGCTTGGAATTCATTTTTAATATAAAAAAATAAGGAATACTACTAATCTCATTTAAAAGTCCTAACGATTATGCATGGTTAGTAAGTATTTAAAAAAATTCCTATCATAAATATACCACAAATGGACACGACTATATGGTTTTCTATGCCGACATCATCCCTATCGCTCTAAAATGGAATATGTGCCTAACAGAGTATTTATGATTTTTGTTTGACTTTTCTTGAAATTTAATATGTATACTCGATTAGGTATTAATGTTGTATTAATGTTTATCACTTTATCACTCTTATCTAAAACTATTACTCTTTTGCTGATAACAAAAGGGGGAGAGAAGTTAAGATTTGGGCAAATAAGTTCAAATTGGTTATTTGCATATTCTCATCTAGGTTTATTACATTTTTTTATTGTTTTTTATTTGCATATTTTTTTATTGTCATGCATATGAGAAGGGGGAGCTTTGTTGCAGGGGGGTATTCAAATAGGGGGAGCCAATAGAATTCATCAAAACCAAATACATTTAATAGAGTCAAAATTTTAATATATGTATGTTATCATCAAAAGGGGGAGATTGTAGAATACAATAGCCTATGATTTTTGTTTGATGATAATAAATATATATATATACGAGTACTTTGGCACGTGCGATGCACGTGCATAGAAGGAATTGGTGTTATAAAACAATGTTTGTAAGATTTGTTTAATCTTACAGAATGACTTGATTTGTATGAAATGTTGCATTTTTTAAGTGCATACATGCACAAATAAACCATTTATCATAACATGAATGAGACAAAGTTATTTTACTAAATAATTAATTGGATAAAACAGTAATCAACCATTACATCAAATTAGCATTTTTAATAGTTTGGAACTTAAAAAACTTGTATCGTCTCTAATTTAAATACTAATAAATCAACATGTTAATATATAAGGAAATTTTCTTTTCAACTATGAAGATCGTACTTCCCATGGTACTCCCTTCACCGTAAAGGCTCATTCCTTGTTGAAGTGACGTGCACAAAGAAAAATAACATTAAACTACTTTTTTCTCAAAAAAGTACAAATACTAACATAGAAGAATTCATAACTTTTTTTCCTCCATCAATTTGGTTTGAATATAACTTCCATTAAACATTAACTGTGCATCTAAAAACAATAATTTAAGGAGTAAGGACATTATAAAAATTTATGCTTCATCAAGTAATCTATATTACACACGTTATACTTAAAAAAGCTTCACAACTAATATTATAAATATGTTAGTATGGTTCATAAACGGATTCTTCAACAAATGATATCAAACTAAAATAGCATAAGACCTTCAACCCAATAGATCAAGGTGGTCAACGTTCCAAACATGTTAAGTTGAAGCATAGCTGTAGATGCTTTCTTGCTCCATGCATGGATTCGCAAGCCAATCTCATGAGACTCAGCCCCAAAACAAATGAGCAAACAATAACAAATGGATCAAGCTAGACTTCTCTTCCCCTCCAGCTCTAAAAATAACAATGAGACAGTTCTGTTGCACAGTAAAAGATCACAACATGAGATTATTAAAACTCGGATAATTAAAGAGATCTTGGTAAAAGATGGCTTCTTCTGGTTCACAAAAAAAAACCAAAAATATTAATTTATTGGAAATAGAGCTTATAGCCTTGGAGTCTGCAAACACCTGCTAGCACAGCAAGTCCGCATTGAGATGGAATGCATGCAATGCTGAAACTGGTTTGGTTCAAAAACGCCAGATCTAACAACTTATAATATATATATACCCTTTTTGTTTCAACATATTCCTTTGCATCATCTATTCCATCAGCTTATATCAGTTTTCTTGATTAAGTTAATTGCCTAACAATTTGGTGATAGAAAAAACTGGCATGAGTTATTTTCTTGCCTAAATATTGTCATCAACTAACTCGAATAGTAAAAAAAATGGCCAATAAAGAGGGTAATAATACCATGTTATTGTGGTCATATGATTTTTATCTTCATGTTAACATGGGACCTGTAAATTATACTGTATGGATTCCTGTTTAAAGGGACAGCTAACATTATTTACAGACTTTATTTACAGGAAAATCTTTGTAAATCCTTCTCTTCCTGTTTAAATGGAAGTGATACCAGGGTATATGACACTCAAGGGACGTAATGAAAACAGTCAAATCGATTTATTTTTATGAATATAAAGGACAATGCAGAAAAAGACTGAAAGATGGAATTCTCTATTATGATGCAACTGTATTTATTTCAGGTTTGTAGAAGCAAATTTTGTAGCGATATTTACAAAACATGCTCATACAAACCCAGAAGCGTTAACGGCAGACGAAGTGAATGAGATGCTGCAGGCCAATAAGCAACCTAATGACAAATCTAGAGCGTGGGTTCTCTTTGTTATTTTTGTTACTTTACTATTTGAGATTGCCATTTGGAATATATTTAAACTGTAACCAGTATCTCATTTTATGCTATGTTTGTTAGCTAGCTAGTGCACATGTATTTCTAGATTCTAACACTGTAGTAAATATGAGAAGGAAAACGATTGAAGATGAACTTCGAAATACTAAAGTTACTTTCACATAGGAGTTTACTCTTATTTTGGTTGAAGTTTCCTACCTAAAAATCAACTAAACTGTTCCAAGTTGTTGAAAGATTGTGTACATGAAGTTGGTTCAAATTTGCAGTTGTAACAACTGTTGTCCTTACAACTAATCGTGGCTTACTTACCATTTCAAATAATTTTGCATTACTACATTAATGGCATAATGTTGAGCTATATGGAACATACATTGTTAAGTCTTTGACATATGTCACTCAGAGTTTATAGAGCTTAATGAGTTTTCTGATAAACGTCTAAATTTGTTTAAATGGGACTAAACAGGAATGCGGCTTCAACTGAATGGAAACTATTGCACTCTCTTGCCAAAGACCAAAATGGAATGCTTCAAAAGGCAACCATAAAGTCTGTTTATGACAGGAGCTTGTTTTACAATTTGGCAAATGCATAGGCACAGAAAAAGGTTTCATTGAGAGGCATATAATTCCAAGACAGTTTCTGTTCCTATCACTTGGAAAACTGATAAAGAAAAGGAAAATTGTATGAATGATAGTAATTATTTTTACAAAATTAGTTCCGTGTACACTATGATTAAAATTCTATTTACTCAACAAATACTCACAGCTATTTCTTGCTAGTTTATCTTATTAAATATATTAAACCCAATTTATATATGGGTTAAATTAATAAGTTAAAATGAAAAGCCTTGAACATTGAGAGTTAAGAGTCATTTCTGTTTATAAAAGGTCGTTAACTGAACTGTTATTTATGTTAAATAAAATTGTTATGTAAAGATTTTTTTTATTTCAAAGAAAAGAAGTGTCTAAATTAGGGACACGGCTATTGGGAAAGGTTGGCTATAATACAATAAACATGTGTACCAACATTTAAACTCAAATACCCATCAAAGTCACTACCATTGCTAGAGCAACACAAAATGAAGCATGCAAACAATTGGCATACAACATTTGAAAGAAAAAAGGTTGTAGTAAGATGACATGAACACCTGAAATCGTCCTCCCTATACAACTGGATCTGAACTTACTTTCGAAAACAACTAATAATGTAGAAAATAAATTTTAGGGAATATGAATCTTGTACATATAAATGGAAATTTTAAGAACACAAAATGAGCGAAATAATAACAGTATATGACATGTATCATTAAAATAATGGTAAAGTGACCTTACTATGTTTATAGGATCACGACGAAGATAACATTGCATATTGGAAAGGATGTCTTTCTTGGAAACTTACTTGGAGATGAAAGAACTAAAACAGTATCACGAATTTCGTATTAGATAGATTCATAAGTAGTATACCAATATCGATAGAGAAAAACTTTCGCAATGAATATTGACAACCACCAAAATCAGAATTTTTTCCAAATCCTTAATGCAAACCATAAAATAATATCGAAATGGTAAACCTGGATTGCATGGCCAAATTATATTTTGGTATGTGAAACAATCCACATGGCCCAAGTGAAAGCAAAGGTTCGAAGTAAAAATATATTTACAAATGATCCTTGAAATATTTCTTTGGCTCTTCCATAATACCATGTGTGCATCATAAATAAGCAAGCATATCATATTTTTTTTATCAATGCTTGCAATGAAACAACAATTTTGTTATATGAACAAAAAGCAAAGATCCACAACGGACTAAGATATGAGGATTGATTTTCTTTTTATTTGTTTTTTCAACGGCAATTTGATTGAATAGCTGAAATTTGTAAATAATTTTTGCAAACATTATGCAAAAAAGTTTCTAGTTTTAGAATAAACTATTTCATCATTGAAATTTTTTTACACCTTACATAGGAACTACAAAATTGGGGGTTACTGTTGAATTATACTACTTCTCTAGCTGTAGAGAAATCATCCACATTTTTCTATAGATCTGTAGCAATGGTAATTGTTTAAGACAAAGCTGCAGACTTATTAGCAAAGCCAATTCATGGTTTAAAAAAAGAATTAACAATATAATGGAACTTTAGTGCAAGAGGTCAAAGACTTGATGCACTTAATAATAAAATAAGCAAAAGAAATTAAAATCATTGCACAAAAAACCTGAGCTAAGGTTGGCATAATGACTGAACTGCATAACACCGTTGATTCTCTCTAATATCCGGTTATAGCTATCATTGATTTCTGGGAAGCAATGAGTTTGAGGAGTTCCAACTGCAAATAAAAGCAAAGTTATCAGGCAACTTCGCATATTTCAACAGACAGTAAGTAATGACATGGTTATTTGCTTATACCATGGTAGAAGCTTGCATGATTTGATTAATGTTACTGATTGCATTTTTTTTTCAAAACAATAAGCACTTCGGTATGTTATAATAATAAGAAAAATCTTGGAAATTGTTCTTTTAAGTTTTAGCGTTAATCTTCTCTCTTTGACTAAAACTTCATAACTTTACCGTTCATACTCCAAACATGAGTGAAACTATTAAAATTTAATGAAAAATTATTACAGTAAGGGATAGAGAAAGAAATATTCATTATTCTACACATTTACGACTATTCGCAACCATATTTTTATGTAGGGCATTAATCAATATTCTTAATTTATTGTTTATTAGTGATAATAGTAACATAAATAAGATAAGGAAATTGATAATTATGCTGGTCAATACTATAGCACCTTATTCTGTGATCTTTCAGTTATTTATCCTCTCTTTTCCTTTATGAAGGAGTATACTCTGAACATCAATATGATAAAGAGAATGATGACATCAAATAGCCTAATTTGACTTTATGCCATATAATTCATAATTATTTAACTACAAATGTGTTTTGAAGTTACTGAAAAATTTAAGTAGAATTGATTTTGAAAGAATGAAGTATAAGAAACATTCTCATTTCCCAAATAAAGAATACACTGTGAGAAAACAATTAGTGAATTCATCAAAGCACTATGTACATAGTGATATAATTTACTCACCCAATCGCTTCTTTCTTCCACCACAAATTAACCAAATCGCCAGATGACTTCATCCTCACCAAATGCTTCCACGTTCAAATCTATGCCACCGGCCTTCATAAGTTCTGTAGAGACAAAAAAAATTAAAAGTATCAAAAACATCTCCATGCGATCTGTTCAGATTCAATTAGATTCAGTTTTACTTACAATTCACATCCAAATGATGCGCAGCGAGATCGAAAACGTCGAACTTCGCAGCAGCCTCTACCATAATAATCTTAGGGTTCTTAAATTTCTTCTATTTGACTTTCTTCACTGCTGCAGCGTCAATGCCTCCATTCTCCTTGACATCATCACCACTGTCGTCATCAGATCTAGGCACCGCATTTGATTCATCTACATCCGTTGCCGCAACCACATCTACTGCGGCTTCAAGCTTTGGACAACGATCGTTGGCTTAAGATCAAAATTGTCGAAGTTGTGGAGTCGCCAATGGCGGAGGTGGAGATTGGCTGCGGGTGGTAGAAGATAACAGCAACAGGTGAAGAACGTAGGGAAAGCACATAAGCGTGGGTGCATCGCCTCCTTCTGCCATGATTAAAGGAAAACTTTGATTTGATGAAAGTTGTGGCAGCACTCATCCTGCTTTCTATTGTGGTCGAAGAGGGTGAGGCTATTAGGGTGATGGGTACTGGATATATTGTGAGAGGATGAAGAACTGCAGTTAAGGAATGGACGTGTAGAAGAAACATGTGATAAAAGAGTTGGAAACGTGGAGCGTAATGTGGATGGAAACCCGTTTAGGTTATAAAAGACAACCGTGCCCCTATTTTCTATTTAAACTCACAAAATAGTTTATAGGGTAGTTTGGGCAATCCGAAAAAGGCTTCACCTCCTCAAGTATTTGCATTATATATAAGATATTCGTTTAAATGTATTTGTTATTGTACTATTTTATTTTTCCACATAATTAAATAAATATTTGTTGAATAAAATAAATAATCGAAATTCTTATTTAAACAAATATTTTATTACAAATTCAAACAGTACAAATTTGAGCTCTCACTACATTTACACATTTTCTATTTCAATACAACTTTAATTACAACACAATTTTCACTTTACAGTTTTACATACATATTTCACCTCACTATATATTCACTCATCACTCGTATTTGATCTTCAACTTTGTTCCAGCATGTATCCAGCATCTGAACTATCTGCAAAATAAACACTGGCGCGAAAAATTGAAAAAGAAATATTTTGTAGTGCCCAATGAAGTGTGTGTTTGAAAATATTGTTTTTCTCAGTTATTTGGTTTATTCGTCATCATTTTTTAATTCATCTTACACGAAAAACTTGTGACATGCATAGTGTATCACTGTACATGCCACAAGGTCGCGCACACCGATGTACACTTGCTTGTTAAAATTGCAGGGACAAGTGAGCACAAGGTCAAACCCAAGCCTAGACTAAATTCAACTCAAGCGCAAATACAAAAACAACCAACATAACTACAGCTCAACAAAATGTACACATGAAAATTAAAGCATACAGCAAAGCCGGTAAGTCTAACAAGCACAGTGCAGACCAACCAAGTGCAACATGACAGCAAGTATGCATATGGCACTGGGGCAATTTAACTCGAAGCAACGCAAGGGTAACAAGACCAGAACAATAGAGGCAAATACATGTACAAAGGATAAAGCAGAAACCACACGAGCTTCAGATATGTCAATGGATTAACATGAATGAGCAAATGCAGACAAACATGCAAATAACTTAACACGGAAATGTGCACCAGATCAGACATCAAATGAAACCAGACTTCAAAATGTTCAAGCAAAATCAGTTTTCAGGCACAGGTACAGGGATGATAACAACATGAAGTACATAAGAAAATCATGGACCAAAATGCAAAGCAATCAACATGAAACCGAACCAGGCTAGGTGTGCACATGTACAAAGCAGTGCACCAGTTTTAAACATGCAACAGAGGTGAACATGACAAAACAACAAGCCAATGGAACAAGACCACTAGACTAGACCAGAATGTAAGCATTTAGGCATGACTACAATAACATGAAACAAAGCAATCAAGCTCGAACACACATGAAAACATGTAACCAGATAAGACCATACTTCAAGAGGAACCAACCGACTTCAAATGAAAGCTTCAAACATGCTCAAGTTAAATGAGTCAACATGAACATGAGAATATATTTGTGTATACATATATCAGTTCAAGCATGAACATACACAATTTATGGCCAAAGATACAAGTGCACATGTACAAAGTTTAGCATCAGATCACACACATATATACATACATATATGTATGTATATACATGGTGACGCACAAACAAGGCACCAGCATGGATGGTCAGAGCACGGCACAGAGCACACGCATACAACAAAAAATCATAATTATCATTTAGCAGTTTGAATGAAGTCGCAGTGGTTTATACCATCGAACAAAGTCGTGGGTCATTGTTCAAAAAGAAATGGTAAAACACAACAGTGTTGAAGTGTTCAACTACAAATTTAGAAAATTGTAGAAAAAGTCACAGAGGGTAACATGATGAACAAGTCTGATTTCAGGAGGTCAACACTTCTCAAATTCAAGTCGTAGGAGAAAAGAACGGAACCGACTTAATTTCATTTAAGCAAAATTCGAATTCATCAGAAATATATAGAGTAACACGTATACAATGAACATGTTAGAAATCACAAGCCCATTCGATTACAAATCAACACCGAGCACAGAAAATTGACGAATTCAAACTCAAATATACGAAACGAAATTATAGGGTTTTCATCCCTAGAAATAAACTCAACTCATCATCGGCAGTGAGTATGAAGTCGAGCATAATCAAAAATCAAAAAAGGGAAAATCACGTACCAATTCAAAACACCATTCGAACTCGGCATTGAAGTAGCCGTAAGTAATCAAAGCCAGGGAGTCGATTGACAAAGCAAATCAAAGCAAAAACTTCACTTTAATCGATCGATTCTAAGCGGCCGCTTCAAATTCAGTAAAGCCCTAATTTTGAACGAAGCCCTAGTTCCATATTGTAAAAGGAAAAAGGAAAAAGGAATCGGCCGAAGAATTTTACAAAGGGGAGATAGTCTTTTTTTTTATTAGGCCGGTTTTATTTTTGTTTATTCGGATCCATTTGTTTATATAGGGTTTTGTTTAGTTTTTTAGTTTTAATTTGTAATTTCTTTTTTTTTAATTGTGTAAATTTCTAGTTGTGTAACTAGGTACAAACTACGGGGCATAATTTGAGAATTCACAACTCAGTGGCTTAGTTGTGGCAGGATTTTGAGCTTAGAGTTAGGTTAATCAAGTTAGCGGGTATCGCAAGTTTACATGTGTTTGTAAGCGTCTGATTACTTAATTTCTACTAGAAACCTTAGAGGCAGCACGTAGGTAGGTTTTTGCCGAAGTTGGGTAAATCTGTGTGTGATCTCTACTGCATTACTTTCTGTTTTTATTTTTATTTCCACATTAATTTTTAGTAGACCATATTTACCCCCCCCCCCTCTAGGGTGAAAACGATTCTACATTTTTTACTGTCTTTTTAGAAGTGTTTAATAACATTAATTAGAGTATTTTAAAAGTGGAAGTTTAACTATATTTTTTATAATTATTTATGAATTTTTAAAGCAAAGGGTTTTTAATATAAAACATGCTTTTTATGCTTTTTGTTAAATTTTAAATTTCTATTTTAAGTAATATCTTATATAGATATTTAAAACTTATTTATAAGTATGTTTAAGCATTAATATATATAAGTTTGGAGAAGTAAGTTGACTAATTTATAAAAGGATGAAAGTGGTTTTTTTATAACCTTAAGTTATAATGAATATTTTTTGAGAAGTTAATTAAATGTATATTACCTTTTTCAATAAGTGTAGATGTAATTATATATTTGGAAAAAATACATTTCAAAGATAATGTTAAATAAAATGGTTTTGGGTTTATAGTAACGATGTTTTATAAACGAGTGTTTTTAACCCTTTTGAGTATATTTTGGAAAATGTGAAATCTTGTTAAGAGAATTGTGAATATTCTTGTGCCTTTTGGGATAAGTATATGAATACATTTCCAAGAATTGAAAAGAGTAGAAATGAATAGTGGAATAGCAGCATACATGTATATATCTTTTGTTAAGGTATTTTAAATACATATACAAGCATTTATAAAGAAGTTTTAACCAATAAAAGAATTAACTAAATAAAAAGGGGATTAGAAGTCGCTTATGTGACTTAATCATGCTTTGTGTGACTTAATCATTCTTTGTGTGTTTACTTGTTTATGGAAAGTATTTAATGCTATACTTAGCACTAAATGCTGAAAAGTAGACTTGTTATATTTGTGAGAGTTAAGAATAATGTTTGAGTAGGGTTTAGAAGCAAATAATGCTCTGACCTACCGGCTTCACTCTTGACTGAGGGAAAATGTAAGTTGAGAAGGTCAGAAATGTGATAAGTATACGAGACTTATTTTCCATATGCGTGAAAGTGGCTACTGTGTGGCTAGTTATCACTTAGGATCGTGTAATATGGAATGTGTTATAATCTAAATGCGGAAACAGATAATAATTATAAAGCAAATAAGAATAAGCACAACAGGATTTTTTATTCTGGTTCGAACTTCCCGTTCTACGTCCAGTCCCAGACTTCCCTCTAGAATTTCAAATCAATAATCCCTCACTTAACTCGGAGGAATAGGTATACAACACCTGAGTAACCAAACAGGATTTTTCCGCCTCAATAACCGAAGAGGACTTTTCCGCCTGATACAAACTAATAGGACTTCTACAGTTTCAATAAAGTTGTTTGACACTTTGTGTTCTTGATAACACTGATTTGTCTTTGATAGTACACCCTTCCTATAATCTTTTCCTCAAGTATATATTGTGTGTGTAAAGATTTAGAAAGGAAAAATATTGCTTTGAATCGAAGAATAAGTTAATTGATTCAGAGATTCCAGCAATATATGTAAATTGTGATTGCTTTGTAGTATGCAGAGATAGTAGAGAGTATGATCGGAAAGCAAATTGAAATTCGATGATTTGAGAAGTGAATTTCATGTGTTTATATAGTAGATAAACAGCTACAACTATTCATGAAGAGTTTTGACCAAAGGAAGCAACCACAACTCTTCAAATTGGATCATATCTCTTGGCAAATGGAAGTGTCTGTTCAGAAAAATAGCTGTTGGAAAAGTTCAGTCGACTGACCCAAAACGACCAATCAACTGAATATTCAAAGTTGATGCAAAATAGAGTGTATCTGTACAACTGAGCAGGTTCAGTCGACTGGTCATATTTGGTCAATCGACTGACCTGGCTGTCAGTGCACATTTCACATATAATTTGAAGAATTTGAAGTTTAAAACAACTTTGATTTGTGTGGACTACTTGAGGATAGATTTTAACAATTCTAAGACAACAAATAAACAAACTATACTTAGTTTTGAAGTCTTGTCTCCTTTGTAGTTTTAATAGCATATTACTTTCTCTTTTTGTCGCTTGCCCATATAGTCTCATCAGTGATTTGTTTAAGCTCTTTATCATGAATCAAAACTTATGATTCAACATTCTCCCCCTTTTTGATTGATGACAACCTGTTACAGATGATACTATATTTTAAGAAATATATAACGGAAGTAATATATATCTCC
Source organism: Allium fistulosum (assembly GCA_030737815.1). Taxonomy (NCBI): domain Eukaryota; kingdom Viridiplantae; phylum Streptophyta; class Magnoliopsida; order Asparagales; family Amaryllidaceae; genus Allium; species Allium fistulosum. The sequence continues at coordinate 1,279,980,968 of CM060903.1, read as the reverse complement.
CCATGAATATCTGGCGACATATCTAATCCTACAAGAAATGGTTAGTCATACAAATTTCTCCCCCTTTGTCATCGATAAAAAGTAAATAACAATAATTTTATCATTGAACTAACAAAATTACAATCACAAAAAAAATGTATCGAATTGTTTTGAGCTAACTTATACAAGCCCATTAAAATAAACAGAAGTATAATGTTTGGAATAAATAAAGATAACTTATTACCACCAGTAGTAACAATATCAATCAGAGTCAGACTCTGTTTCTTCTTCCATTTGAATAGACTATGTTTGTTAACATGTCTTTATTACTAGTCATGTGTTTTGGGTAACCACTGTCTAAAATTTATTTTCCTCTCTTTTTAAGTGATACATCATCACTTGTAGCCATGAAGCATATATTTGCTTGCTCTGTCTCACTGTCACTCTCTGATGATAAAGAATCTGAATCATCCCATGTTACTGAAAATGCTTTCTTCTTGAATTTGTTCTTCTTGAATTTATTTTTCTATTTCTCTAGACAATCTTTCTTCATATGACCCTTTTTATGACATTCATAACATTCCATGACAGAAGATGATGGTTTATTACTATTATTGTTGTTGCTAGAGTTATTTTTGTAACTCATGAACTTGTTATTCTTTTTGAATTACAAAAACTTTTTGAAATTTTTAGCAATAAGTGCCATATCCTATTCATCTGAGTCAGAGTCATCTTTTTCTTCTTGAAATGCTAGATTCTTCTTATCCTGTGCTTGGACTTTCTTTGCCTGCAAATTCACTTCATATGACATTAGATTTCCTATTAACTCTTTTGGTTTCATAGTAGAAAGATCGTTTGCTTCTTCAATAGCTAGGACCTTTCTTTCCCATTCATCCGTTAAAGAGTTTAGGTTTTTTGATACTATATTAAAGTCAGTAAATTTTTCTCCTAGTTCCAATAGAGAGTGATATATATCTTGAAATCTAGAGTACATGTCATTTATACTTTCGTTTGATTTCATTTTGAAATTTTGAAACTGATTTTTCAACATAGAAATTTTGCTTTGTTTGACTTTGTTAGTTTCTTCATGAGTTACTTTTAGAGTTCTCCATATCTCATAAGAAGTTGTACACATACTGACTCTATTAAACTCATTTTTATCTAATGCAAAAATAACATGTTCATAGCTTTAGAATTTGAAGTAGCATCAGCTTTCTATGCAGTACTCCAAGTTGAAAAATCTTCTGTTGGAATGGTATCTTCATTTTGGGTAATATTCCAAGTTTCAAAACCATTAGCTTGCATATATATTCTCATTCTAGTTGACCAGTAATTATAATTCATGCCATTGAATAGTGGTGGTCGTGCAGTGGATTGACCTTCAATAAAACTAGTGACAGTGCTTGTGCTGGTATTGTTTTCCATATTAGCAAAAAAATTATCAAATAACTGTGTAACGGTTATAAGATGCCTTGCTCCTATACCAAATGAAAGTGACTACTGTGTGGCTAGTTATCACTTAGGATTGTGTAATATGGAATGTATTATAATCTAAATGCGGAAATAGATAATAATAATAAAGCAAATAAGAATAAGCACACCAGGAGTTTTTATACTGGTTCGAACTTCCCGTTCTACGTCCAGTCCCAGACTTCCCTCTAGAATTTCAACCCAATAACCCCTCACTTAACCCGGAGGAATTGGTATACAACACCTGAGAAGCCGAACAGGATTTTTACGCCTTAACAACCGAAGAGGACTTTTCCGTCTGATACAAACTAACAGGACTTCTACAGTTTCAATAAAGTTGTTTGACACTTTGTGTTCTTGATAACACTGATTTGTCTTTGATAGTACACCCTTCTTATAATCTTTTCCTCAAGTATATATTGTGTGTGTAAAGATTTAGAAAGGAAAAATATTGCTTTGAATCGAAGAATAAGTTAATTGATTCAGAGATTCCAACAATATATGTAAATTGTGATTGGGAGAGAAGTACTCAAATTTGAGTACTTCTCTCTCTTTGTAGTATGCAGAGATAGTAGAGAGTATAATTAGAAAGCAAATTGAAATTCGATGATTTGAGAAGTGAATCTCATGTGTTTATATAGTAGATAAACAGCTACAACTATTCACGAAGAGTTTTAACCAAAGGAAGCAGCCACAACTCTTCTAATTGGATCATATCTCTTGGCAAATGGAAGTGTCTGTTTAGAAAAATAGCTATTGGAAAAGTTCAGTCGACTGACCCAAAACGACCAGTCAACTGAATATTCAAAGTTGATGCAAAACAGAGTGTATCTGTACAACTGAGCAGGTTCAGTCGACTGGTCATATTTGGTCAATCGACTGACCTGGCTGTCAGTGCACATTTCACATATAATTTGAAGAATTTGAAGTTTAAAACAACTTTGATTTGTGTGGACTACTTGAGGATAGATTTTAACAATTCTAAGACAACAAATAAACATACTATAGTTAGTTTTGAAGTCTTGTCTCCTTTGTAGTTTTAATAGCATATTACTTTCTCTTTTTGTCGCTTGCCCATATAGTCTCATCAGTGATTTGTTTAAGCTCTTTGTCATGAATCAAAACTTATGATTCAACATTCTCCCCCTTTTTGATTGATGACAACCTGTTACAGATGATACTATATTTTAAGAAATATATAATGGAAGTAATATATATCTCCCCATGAATATCTGGCGACATATCTAATCCTACAAGAAATGGTTAGTCATACAAATTTCTCCCCCTTTGTCATCGATAAAAAGTAAATAACAATAATTTTATCATTGAACTAACAAAATTACAATCACAAAAAAAATGTATCGAATTGTTTTGAGCTAACTTATACAAGCTCATTAAAATAAACAGAAGTATAATGTTTGGAATAAATAAAGATAACTTATTACCACCAGTAGTAACAATAGCAATCAGAGTCAGACTCTGTTTCTTCTTCCATTTGAATAGACTATGTTTGTTAACATGTCTTTATTACTAGTCATGTGTTTTGGGTAACCACTGTCTAAAATCTATTTTCCTCTCTTTTTAAGTGATACATCATCACTTGTAGCCATGAAGCATATATTTGCTTGCTCTGTCTCACTGTCACTCTCTGATGATAAAGAATCTGAATCATCCCATGTTACTGAAAATGCTTTCTTATTGAATTTGTTCTTCTTGAATTTATTTTTCTATTTCTCTAGACAATCTTTCTTCATATGACCCTTTTTATGACATTCATAACATTCCATGATAGAAGATGATGGTTTATTACTATTATTGTTGTTGCTAGAGTTATTTTTGTAACTCATGAACTTGTTATTCTTTTTGAATTACAAAAACTTTTTGAAATTTTTAGCAATAAGTGCCATATCCTCTTCATCTGAGTCAGAGTCATCTTTTTCTTCTTGAAATGCTAGATTCTTCTTATCCTGTGCTTGGACTTTCTTTGCCTGCAAATTCACTTCATATGACATTAGATTTCCTATTAACTCTTTTGGTTTCATAGTAGAAAGATCGTTTGCTTCTTCAATAGCTAGGACCTTTCTTTCCCATTCATCCGTTAAAGAGTTTAGGTTTTTTGATACTATATTAAAGTCAGTAAATTTTTCTCCTAGTTCCAATAGAGAGTGATATATATCTTGAAATCTAGAGTACATGTCATTTATACTTTCGTTTGATTTCATTTTGAAATTTTGAAACTGATTTTTCAACATAGAAATTTTGCTTTGTTTGACTTTGTTAGTTTCTTCATGAGTTACTTTTAGAGTTCTCCATATCTCATAAGCAGTTGTACACATACTGACTCTATTAAACTCATTTTTATCTAATGCAAAAATAACATGTTCATAGCTTTAGCATTTGAAGTAGCATCAGCTTTCTATGCAGTACTCCAAGTTGAAAAATCTTCTGTTGGAATGGTATCTTCATTTTGGGTAATATTCCAAGTTTCAAAACCATTAGCTTGCATATATATTCTCATTCTAGTTGACCAGTAATTATAATTCATGCCATTGAATAGTGGTGGTCGTGCAGTGGATTGACCTTCAATAAAACTAGTGACAGTGCTTGTGCTGGTATTGTTTTCCATATTAGTAAAAAAATTATCAAATAACTGTGTAACGGTTATAAGATGCCTTGCTCCTATACCAAATGAAAGTGACTATTGTGTGGCTAGTTATCACTTAGGATTGTGTAATATGGAATGTATTATAATCTAAATGCGGAAACATATAATAATAATAAAGCAAATAAGAATAAGCACACCAGGAGTTTTTATACTGGTTCGAACTTCCCGTTCTACGTCCAGTCCCAGACTTCCCTCTAGAATTTCTACCCAATAACCCCTCACTTAACCCGGAGGAATTGGTATACAACACCTGAGAAGCCGAACAGGATTTTTCCGCCTTAACAACCGAAGAGGACTTTTCCGTCTGATACAAACTAACAGGACTTCTACAGTTTCAATAAAGTTGTTTGACACTTTGTGTTCTTGATAACACCGATTTGTCTTTGATAGTACACCCTTCTTATAATCTTTTCCTCAAGTATATATTGTGTGTGTAAAGATTTAGAAAGGAAAAATATTGCTTTGAATCGAAGAATAAGTTAATTGATTCAGAGATTCCAACAATATATGTAAATTGTGATTAGGAGAGAAGTACTCAAATTTGAGTACTTCTCTCTCTTTGTAGTATGCAGAGATAGTAGAGAGTATAATTAGAAAGAAAATTGAAATTCGATGATTTGAGAAGTGAATCTCATGTGTTTATATAGTAGATAAACAGCTACAACTATTCACGAAGAGTTTTAACCAAAGGAAGCAGCCACAACTCTTCTAATTGGATCATATCTCTTGCCAAATGGAAGTGTCTGTTTAGAAAAATAGCTATTGGAAAAGTTCAGTCGACTGACCCAAAACGACCAGTCAACTGAATATTCAAAGTTGATGCAAAACAGAGTGTATCTGTACAACTGAGCAGGTTCAGTCGACTGGTCATATTTGGTCAATCGACCGACCTGGCTGTCAGTGCACATTTCACATATAATTTGAAGAATTTGAAGTTTAAAACAACTTTGATTTGTGTGGACTACTTGAGGATAGATTTTAACAATTCTAAGACAACAAATAAACATACTATACTTAGTTTTGAAGTCTTGTCTCCTTTGTAGTTTTAATAGCATATTACTTTCTCTTTTTGTCGCTTGCCCATATAGTCTCATCAGTGATTTGTTTAAGCTCTTTCTCATGAATCAAAACTTATGATTCAACAATGCGATCATTTTTATAACTAGATAGTCCATTAGTCGAATATTGAACTTGAATAAATTAACTTGGGAAGTATATGTGAAATGACCCTCCTTTTTCTACCTTAATTTCATAAGGATTTTTTTTTACTTGCTGAATACTTGTTCAAATGAACTTGGTTTAAATTTTTCAAGGTCATTTTTTTTCAACCAATGCTCTGGATTTAAGTTTTCTACCAATATAAATATATCAGTTCAACCATAGAAATGTACACATTTATATGATGATATATGTGTTCCTCTTGTTTAAAATCAGAGTTTATTATTATTATTATTATTTACAAGAGCCAGTCTGTCTGATTTGAATTTGAAATGGATCTACAAAATGAATTTTGATATTTACATTATATAAGTGGATCTTGTTCATATTGATTCATGCTTGGATTTGATTATGCTAACTATGTTTAAGACAATCTTAGGATACAAAAGTTTATTTATTTATTTTTCTTTTGCATAGTTCGAATGTATGTTACTTGCCTAAATACCAGAAAATGATATCTACATTTATCATTTTCTATTTTATGTATTTTCTTTGAAGCCTCTCTTGTTCTTTACTTCTACAATTTGACATATCATGAGCAATTCATCTATATTACTGATTTCTAAGTTTTCTGTAATAAAGTTGCTATACCCTTTTTTTGAATAACCACTTTGATTCAAGTGAACCAGATTTTTGGATTCAAAATTCCTCTTGAAATAATAATACCAATCAGTTTCAATATATATTTTCCATTTTACATTTCTAGGAGGTTTTAGCATGCTTTAACAAAAAGATGTAAAATACTTTTTGATCTCAAATTGCAGACCAACATGCTCAACCAAGACCCCATTCTTTTGAAGCTGGTTGAACCATATGGCTGGGCCAATCAAACACTTGTCTATGGTAATTTGAAATGCTATTCAGTTTCCAAGTTCTATAAGCTTCCTTCAGAAAAATTCCTTAAAGCATCACACAAAAATTAACTTGAGTTCTTTTGCAAAATACTTCACTAAAACGACTAAATGTCTGAAATATATTTCTGATTTGAAGTCAAGTTTACACTTCATAGCTCAGTGATTTAAAATGATTCAAACCTGACTACATCAGGATATAAATTTTTGTATGAAAATTACTTAAATGTAAATGCACTTCTTCTTCAGATTTTTCAAGCTTTACCATATAACAAAAGTCAACTAACAACAACAGATTTAATCAAACAAGGCAATTCATTACAAATTCAAACATAATTTTCTTTCATGAATACATGCAAGTAAAATCATCATAGGCTCTTATTAAAACTAGCTAGCATGTTCATTCACTTCTTCTCCTTAGCCATAACTTCAATTCCTACTTAATTCCAGCATTACCTGAAAGAGCATTAGTGACTGCCTCATTTTTAAAATGAGACACCCCCATATGCCATGAGCAAACAAGGGTCAGATCTATGATCTGGTATGTATAACTTCATCATATTCATGATATTAAGCAATTGAATGATGCATAAGTTTTTAACCAGTTACTTGGGTAACTTATCATAACATCTACATTCCATGTTACAGGTTAGACTATCATACAAGTGCAATAACTTCATAAGTCAGCTAATTACACAATCATAATCATACAATCATTCACACCAATCTCCAGTACTTAGATGCTCTGGAGTAACCATGTTTTCCATTTTAACAAATCTGAGTAACACTCATATCGTTTGCTTCCTGGTTTAGGAGTTACCTATGAATATATACATGTCAATTTATGTTCCAGCCTCATCTGCTATTAAGGAATCACTGGGACACATTGCAATAAATTAATTCACATTATTGCACAAAGATCTCAGGGCTTAAACAAACCATGTGCCAACTTGCATACTTCAAATATAACAAGCATTCCAGCAGCCTTCTTGGCTCATTTTCCCTAGTTTATTTACTAGAAGCATTTGTTTGATTTTATCATCAAATATCTAGATGAAAAATGCCACTGCATACATGAAAGCACCCCATACATCTTGCAAGCATGTTTTCCAGAAACAATTAAACAATTATTTTTAATGATGATGTCAAGAGATATCTGGGTCTTAAATCCATACAAGAAAGTTTACAACTATAAACAGGGATATGGCATGTTAGGATTATTTTGATCTGCAAGTAACTATGGTTGAACAAGATTCACAATCCAGCTTAACCATAATTTTAACTTGTGGGTTTTATTATCTCTTTTTTTTATCAGGGGTTCAGCACTCAAGTACACCCCTAATACACTGTTCTAAGCCTTAGCACTTATACATAGTATAATGCAGCTCATAATGTTTTCTTCTATTAAAATTCTCATGCCACAGATCCAGATTAGTTGTGAATATTCTTGCCTAGATTTTAAGGTTTCATGCTTTAACTTTTCTGGGTGTAATGAAACAGTGAGTTGCACATCCAAAAACAAACATCACAATAGATCAAAGATCACCCAAAAACATCCATACTAAAATCATGACAGATCCATAAACATCCAAAGACATTGATAAAACCATATTCAACAAAACTAAAGTAAGTAAATGACTAAATTAGAATTGGCTGCCTCACTTCAAGTCTTAATGCCATGAATTTGGTGAGGTTACTCACCTAAATATCTCCCTCTAGTTAATCCAGAAAATCCCCGAGCAATATTTTCTCCCTTCCCTCTAAATGTTTTCTTTCTTATTTTTTTTAAGTGTCTCGGGTAAACTGATTCCCCTGGCTACAACTATCCATTTATAAGCATTTTACTAGGGTTTTAACAAACAGAATTCCATTTTTGTCCTGACCAATATCATGCATTTTGCATTTATATTTTAACATTTCAGTTACCCCGGCCATATTTCTTTTATTAGAGGCAACTTTTTCGTTTTCTTTTCCCTACTTTTTCAGAAAATGTCCAGTCTACCTAAATCATGCTAAAGGTGTTACCAAGTATATTTGTTTATTTATGGGAATCCCCATTTTCCTATTTTTGCCCACACATAATATACTTACTTATTTTTACATTTCATGCTATTTTAATGCTATTATTATCTTCTTGCTCAGTTTCAATATATTTCTTCTCATAGAAAATATACATATGTATAGGTATATAATTTTTTTGTTTTATTTAATTCCCCCCTGTTTCACAGAAAACATGTTTTAAGCACATATTTCATTTCTAATTTTGGTTATGCTTCAGTTATATTCCAATGTCTTAAATAAAGAATTTTACTCCTTTATTTTAAATAGGATTTTCTATTTTTTTCCTTCTTTTTTTTCTCAGAAAATCTTTAATTTCAAGGTATACATAAGACATATTTAATTTGATCATATTCCAAGATCGTATCTGGAATGCTTCCTTACTTTATTTATTTATTTCATTATTATCATTATATTATTTTATTATTATTTTTTTCAGAGAATTTCTAAATCTCTTTCTTGTGCCATTTCCAGTGTGCACGTGCACACATATCCCTGCACATCATCCAATTTAGGAATTTCATCAACATTTGATCCTACATATATTATATATATATATATATATTTATAGAATTGTTTTAATTTTTCCCTCTAAATTTTTGGGGCATTTCATTCACCCTTCCTTTTAGGAATTGTGTCCTCACAATTTTTTTTTCTTAGCACTTGTAACAAACATTTACTGACTTCAGCAACATTTATTAAGCATATGCATAAACAAGCATTTTCAATCATATCAACCATGCATATTAAATTTTCCAAAAATTAAAAATTACCTTTAATTTGCAAAAAGCTTAGGGTAATCCATCCTAATCTTATCTTCTAGCTCCCATGTACAATCATTAGGATCAACACTCCATTGGACCTTCACCAGTTTCAAAGTTTTGCTCCTCAATTTCTTTTCTTCTTTAGCTAAAATCCCCACTGGTTCTTTTTCATAAACCATACCAGGATTTATTTGAATCTAGGTAGGCTTTTCCAGAATTTCTTCTTTATCATGTACCCACCTTCTAAGTTGTGACACATGAAAGACATTATGCATTGCTTTCATTTCCTCTGGTAATTCCAATTTGTATGCTAAAGAACCTATTCTTTCCAGAATTTTATAGGGTCCAACATACCTTGGTGTGAGTTTACCTTGTTTACCAAATCTCAAGACTTTCTTCATATGTGAAATCTTGATGAAAACAAAGTCTCCCACTTCATATTCCACTTGCTTTCTCTTCCTGTCTGCAGATTTCTTTTGTCTGTCTTGAGCTGCTGCTATTCTTTTTCTTATTAACCCAATTTTCTCTGTAATTTCTTTTACATAATCAGGTCCTAGAATAGCTCTTTCTCCAGTCTCTACCTAGCATATAGGTGATAAACATGGCTTGCCATATAAGGCTTCAAATGGTGCCATCCCTATGGTGCCTTGGTAACTGTTATTGTATGTGAATTCAGCTAAATGGAGATGGTCTTCCCAGTTGCCTCCAAAGTCCAGTGCACATGCTCTCAACAAGTCCTCTAAGACTTTGTTTACCACTTCAGTTTGTCCATCTGATTGTGGATGGTAGGCAGTGCTTAAGCACAATTCACTCCCCATGGCTTCTTGAAAACTTTTCCATGAGGTGAAGATGGTATCCCTATCACTCATAATGGTTTTGGGTATGCCATGCAACCTTACCACCTCTTTCATGAATATTTGAGCCAATTTTGGAGCATTTCTTTCTGATTTAACTGGGATAAAATGTGCTACCTTAGTTAGCCTATCCACTATTACCCATATACTTGTGTTTCCCCTCTTAGATCTAGGCAGACCATCTATGAAATCCATAGATATATCCTCCCACTTCCACTGTGGTATACTAAGGGGTTGCAACAGCCCTGATGGTCTTTGTGTCTCTGCCTTGACTTGTTGGCAAGTCATGCACTTTGCAACATGTCTGGCCACATCTGACTTCATCCCCTTCCACCAAAGATTTCTTTTCAAATTTTGATACATCTTGGTGCTACCTGGGTGTATGGAGTACTTACTCCTATGGTATTCATTTAATATTTCCTCCTTCAATTCTATATTTTCTGGAACACATATCCTATTTTTGTTCCATAAATAACCATTTTTATCAACTTGATAATTTACTACTTCTTCCCCTTTTGATAAGAGCATTTTCTTTTCCACCATGTTTAGGTCTTGTTCCTGCATTTTCCCAACCTTAAGAAGTAAATCTGATTGCAGAGATATCATACTTAATTTCCCTTTACCTTCATCTTCTTCAATGGGTATCATTTGTACCTCACTGTTTTCCTCAATTTCCAAATCAGTAAGTATAGACAAATCCTTAAACTCTTCCATCATCAACATGGCTACTTTGGCATGTTGTCTACTCAAGGCATCTGCAACTTTATTTTCCTTGCCTGGTGTATAAAGTATATCTAGATCATAGGCAGCTAGGAACTCCACCCATCTGTATTGCCTCATGTTCAAATCTTTTTGTGAGAATAAATATTTCAATGCCTTACGATCAGTGTACAAAATGAATTTGGCACCTAACAAATAATGTCTCCAAAGTTTCAAAGCATACACAACTGCTGCTAGTTCAAGATCATGGGTTGCATATCTTGTTTCATGTGGCTTTAATTGTCTAGATGCATAGGCTACCACCTGGTCTTGCTGCATCAACACAGCCCCTAGCCCAGAGCCACTTGCATCAGTGTACACAACTAAGTTTTCATTTCCCTCTGGCACCCGCAATACTGGTGCATTAATCAGAGCTTCTTTTATTTTGATAAAAGATTGCTCACATTTTTCTGTCCATACAAAGGCTTGGTTCTTTCTAGTTAAATTGGTAAGTGGTGATGATATTTTTGAGAAATCTTTTATAAATCTCCTATAATATCCTGCCATCCCCATAAATGATCTAATCTCACTGATTGTACTAGGCCTTTTCCATGCTTGGATAGCTACTACCTTATTGGGGTTTACTGATATTCCTTTGGCAGAGATAACATGCCCAAGAAAATGTACTTCTTCTTTCCAAAATGCACATTTTAAAAATTTTGCCTTTAAATCATTTTCCCTTAATCTTGACAAAACTAAATGCAAATGATTTTTATGCTCTTCCACTGTCTTGGAATAAATCAAAATGTCATCAATAAAAATCAGTACAAACTTGTCTAAATAATCTCTAAATATTCTATTCATTAAATCAACAAAATATGAAGGAGCATTTGTCAAGCCAAATGGCATAACCATAAATTCATATAAGCCATATCTAGTATTAAATGCAGTATACTTAACACTTGAGTTTTCAACCTTCATTTGATGGAATCCTGATGCTAAGTCTAGTCTAGAAAATATTTTAGCTTCACTGAGTTGGTCAAAGAGATCATCTATTCTAGGCAATGGGTATTTGTTTCTGATGGTTACTTTATTTAGTTCCCTGTAATCTATGCACATTCTCAAAGTACCATCATGTTTTCTTACAAACACTACTGGAGCACCCCAGTAGGAATTGCTTGGCCTTATAAATCCCTTGCCTTCTAATTCTTCCAACTGATTTTTCAATTCTTTCAGTTCACTTGGCCCCATTCTATAAGGTTTCTTGATTATTGGACTTTCCCCTGGAATGAGATTAATTTGAAACTCAACTGGTCTGTGGTGTGGAACACCCTTAACTTCCCCAAACACATCCAAGTATTCATTAACTATGGGAATTTCTTCAATGTTTAGTTCACTGAGATCTTTTTCTGAGTCAACTAAATGATATAATTTCCCTTCCTTAGCTACTTCACATAGAACTGTGTTCCTCTGGCCTCTAGAATTTTGCAATGATATGGTGGATGAGTCTAAATTAATTATGGCTTTAAATTGCCTTAACCAATCTACCCACAATATAACTCCTATATTTGGGTAATGTAAAACATATAAATTGGAAATAAAAATATTTCCTCCTATGTTTAACTCCACATCCACACAATTCATGTTCAAAACACTAGAACTCCCTAGGGGACTTTGTACAAGCAATGGGGTTTCAACCAATATGCAGTTTAATTTTAACATTTTAACTATTTCATAAGAAATCAAAGAGTGAGTTGCTCCAGTATCATATACTACTATTATGGGTATGGCACAAATGAGTAATGTACCTTCCACTTGGCCATGATTTTCAGCATCAATTTTCACTGCAGATTTGCCTTTACCTTCCAAAGTTGCCAATTTCCCTTGCTGTTTATTCTCAGGACAGTTACTCTTCATATGCCCCTCTTTCCCACATAGGTAGCATTTGAAGGATCCTCCTTTTAACTCTGGGCACCTTGGTTTGATGTGTCCTTGTTTACCACAATGATGACAAACCAGTTTCTTCTTAGCATCATTGGTTTTAGTGTCTTTGTCCTTCTTGTTGTCTGCCTCCTCCTTCTTTTTATCATAAGGGTGATATCTTCCCTTATTCTTCCTGTTGTTGTTGCTCTTAAAATTCCTATACTTCTCTCTTTCCTTGTCATGTTGTTCCAGTTTCAATGCCAGATCAATTACTTGATCAAAAGTTCTATCTGCATATGGTAGCATAGCTCTGCTAAGTCCTGGGTTTAGACCTTTTATATACCTATCATTTTTGGATGCTTCATCTGCTACCAGCATTGCTCCATAATTAGATAGCCCCTCAAACTTTTGAGTGTACTCAGTGACATTCAAAGTTCCCTGCCTAAGTTTGATAAATTCTTCAAGCAAAGTGGTCTTGGCTGATGCTGGTACAAATCTTGCCTCCAACATCTCCTTGAACTGATTCCAAGTGATTTCATTTTCATTTCTTCCATCTATGATCACCTCCCACCAGCTTAAAGCTACCCCTTTCAGTTGTCTTGAAGCTACTTGCCTCTTCCTCTGATCATCTAACTGCATGTCATTGAAAATCCTATCAAGTGTTCTCAACCATGCTTGAATTTCCATCACATTCTCAGTTCCTTCAAAACTTCTGCCTCCCAAATTGGTGTAAGTCTTTAGTAGTTTTGAAAGCTCTTCATGTGGGTTCTCAGGCCTATGCCCAATTCCATCTCTTAAAACCCTCACAAATTCTTGCATATCAAGCATTTGTGGTGCACTGGGTCCTGCGTTGTGATGAGATCCTCTTCCTACCATGGTCTGGTCACTAAGTATTGGGCAGAGGGTATTAGTACACTCTGAATATTTTCTATAGCTAATATTTTTCTATCTAAATTTATTTCATCCAAAACAAACAGACATAATACATTTCCATGATACTTAGTAATTAATACATACATTAGCTCTGATACCAAATGAAATGACCCTCCTTTTTCTACCTTAATTTCATAAGGATTTTATTTTTTACTTGCTGAATACTTGTTCAAATGAACTTGGTTTAAATTTTCAAGGTCATTTTTTTTCAACCAATGCAATGGATTTAAGTTTTCTACCAATATAAATATATCAGTTCAACCATAGAAATGTACACATTTATATGATGATATATGTGTTCCTCTTGTTTAAAATCAGAGTTTATTATTATTATTTTTTTGACAAGAGCCAATCTGTTTGATTTGAATTTGAAATGGATCTATAAAATGAATTTTGATATTTACATTATATAAGTGGATCTTTTTCATATTGATTCATGCTTGGATTTGATTATGCTAACTATGTTTAAGACAATCTTAGGATACAAAAGTTTATTTATTTATTTTTCTTTTGCATAGTTCAAATGTATGTTACTTGCCTAAATACCAGAAAATGATATCTACATTTATCATTTTCTATTTTATGTATTTTCTTTGAAGCCTCTCTTGTTCTTTACTTCTACAATTTGACATATCATGAGCAATTCATCTATATTACTGATTTCTAAGTTTTCTGTAATAAAGTTGCTATACCCTTTTTTTGAATAACCACTTTGATTCAAGTGAACCAGATTTTTGGATTCAAAATTCCTCTTGAAATAATAATACCAATCAGTTTCAATATATATTTTCCATTTTACATTTCTAGGAGGTTTTAGCATGCTTTAACAAAAAGATGTAAAATACTTTTTGATCTCAAATTGCAGACCAACATGCTCAACCAAGACCACATTCTTTTGAAGCTGGTTGAACCATATGGCTGGGCCAATCAAACACTTGTCTATGGTAATTTGAAATGCTATCCAGTTTCCAAGTTCTATAAGCTTCCTTCAGAAAAATTCCTTAAAGCATCACACAAAAATTAACTTGAGTTCTTTTGCAAAATACTTCACTAAAACGACTAAATGTTTGAAATATATTTCTGATTTGAAGTCAAGTTTACACTTCATAGCTCAGTGATTTAAAATGATTCAAACCTGACTACATCAGGATATAAATTTTTGTATGAAAATTACTAAAATGTAAATGCACTTCTTCTTCAGATTTTTCAAGCTTTACCATATAACAAAAGTCAACTAACAACAACAGATTTAATCAAATGAGGCAATTCATTACATATTCAAACATAATTTTCTTTCATGAATACATGCAAGTAAAATCATCATAGGCTCTTATTAAAACTAGCTAGCATGTTCATTCACTTCTTCTCCTTAGCCATAACTTCAATTCCTACTTAATTCCAGCATTACCTGAAAGAGCATTAATGACTGCCTCATTTTTAAAATGAGACACCCCCATATGCCATGAGCAAACAAGGGTCAGATCTATGATCTGGTATGTATAACTTCATCATATTCATGATATTAAGCAATTGAATGATGCATAAGTTTTTAACTAGTTACTTGGGTAACTTATCATAACATCTACATTCCATGTTACAGGTTAGACTATCATACAAGTGCAATAACTTCATAAGTCAGCTAATTACACAATCATAATCATACAATCATTCACACCAATCTCCAGTACTTAGATGCTCTGTAGTAACCATGTTTTCCATTTTAACAAATCTGAGTAACACTCATATCTTTTGCTTCCTGGTTTAGGAGTTACCTATGAATATATACATGTCAATTTATGTTCCAGCCTCATCTGCTATTAAGGAATCACTGGGACACATTGCAATAAATTAATTCACATTATTGCACAAAGATCTCAGGGCTTAAACAAACCATGTGCCAACTTGCATACTTCAAATATAACAAGCATTCCAGCAGCCTTCTTGGCTCATTTTCCCTAGTTTATTTACTAGAAGCATTTGTTTGATTTTATCATCAAATATCTAGATGAAAAATGCCACTGCATACATGAAAGCACCCCATACATCTTGCAAGCATGTTTTCCAGAAACAATTAAACAATTATTTTTAATGATGATGTCAAGAGATATCTGGGTCTTAAATCCATACAAGAAAGTTTACAACTATAAACAGGGATATGGCATGTTAGGATTATTTTGATCTGCAAGTAACTATGGTTGAACCAGATTCACAATCCAGCTTAACCATAATTTTAACTTGTGGGTTTTATTATCTCTTTTTTTTTATCAGGGGTTCAGCACTCAAGTACACCCCTAATACACTGTTCTAAGCCTCAGCACTTATACATAGTATAATGCAGCTTATAATGTTTTCTTCTATTAAAATTCTCATGCCACAGATCCAGATTAGTTGTGAATATTCTTGCCTAGATTTTAAGGTTTCATGCTTTAACTTTTCTAGGTGTAATGAAACAGTGAGTTGCACATCCAAAAACAAACATCACAATAGATCAAAGATCACCCAAAAACATCCATAATAAAATCATGACAGATCCATAAACATCCAAAGACATTGATAAAACCATATTCAACAAAACTAAAGTAAGTAAATGACTAAATTAGAATTGGCTGCCTCACTTCAGGTCTTAATGCCATGAATTTGGTGAGGTTACTCACCTAAATATCTCCCTCTAGTTAATCCATAAAATCCCCGAGCAATATTTTCTCCTTTCCCTCTAAATGTTTTCTTTCTTATTTTTTTTTAAGTGTCTCGGGTAAACTGATTCCCTTGGCTACAACTATCCATTTATAAGCATTTTACTAGGGTTTTACCAAACAGAATTTCATTTTTGTCCTGACCAATATCATGCATTTTGCATTTATATTTTAACATTTCAGTTACCCCGGCCATATTTCTTTTATTAGAGGCAACTTTTTCTTTTTTTTCCCTACTTTTTAAGAAAATGTCCAGTCTACCTAAATCATGCTAAAGGTGTGACCAAGTATATTTGTTTATTTATGGGAATCCCCATTTTCCTATTTTTGCCCACACATAATATACTTACTTATTTTTACATTTCATGCTATTTTAATGCTATTATTATCTTCTTGCTCAGTTTCAATATATTTCTTCTCACAGAAAATATACATATGTATAGGTATATAATTTTTTTGTTTTATTTAATTCCCCCCCTGTTTCACAGAAAACATGTTTTAAGCACATATTTCATTTTTAATTTTGGTTATGCTTCAGTTATACTCCAATGTCTTAAATAAAGAATTTTACTCCTTTATTTTAAATAGGATTTTCTATTTTTTTCCTTCTTTTTTTTTTCTCAGAAAATCTTTAATTTCAAGGTATATAGAAGACATATTTAATTTGATCATATTCCAAGATCGTATCTGGAATGCTTCCTTACTTTATTTATTTATTTCATTATTATCATTATATTATTTTATTATTATTTTTTTCAGAGAATTTCTAAATCTCTTTCTTGTGCCATTTCCAGTGTGCACGTGCACACATATCCCTGCACATCATCCAATTTAGGAACTTCATCAACATTTGATCCTACATATATATATTATATTTATTTATTTATTTATTTATTTTTTACAGAATTGTTTTAATTTTTCCCTCTAAATTTTTGGGGCATTTCAATATGTAAGTATCACGTATTGATACATTCTAAGGTCCCCCAGGGAAGACTCATTCATATGAATCATCTCTTGCTTTAATAATGTATATATACAAGATTCCCCAGGGAGGACTCTTTTACATCATTCATTTACTTCTTAAAGAATCAGAATCGAGCTAACTGGTAATTCATCGATTTAGTTTTGAAAAGTCGAGGATCATATAAGTGTATTACTTACCAAATACCACTTCAAAACTGATATACGAGTCCTTTGTTTTGGAAGTGGTTATGGAGTGTAATGTTACAGAGTTGTACTATCTATTCTAAGTTTAAGTCTAAGGGAGAGCTTAGCGTTAACATTTCAAACTATTATAGCAAGGGTACTGTCTATCTTGAGGTTGATTCCAAGAGAAAGGACATAGTTAGCATTCGATGGATGACTTGTGTTGGAATCTATAGAGAGATTCATGAACTATTCAATTGATGAAGCCTCGTGTGTTAAGATGCTGAACATGACTACACCATTGAAAAATGATAGAATACAGAGTAGGATGCACATCTATGTAGTTTAGCTAATCCAAGAGGGTATATCAAGTCCATGTCTATAAATGTTTATCGAAGTTGTTAGCGGGAGTTGATGATATTCGGGACCACATGTTTGGGCGTAAGCCAGTTGTGTTTACCTTATGGTACATTTTATCTAAAGATATATGACACTCAGAAGGTAGATTCCGATCTTTGTCATAGGGTTTGGCTTTAGATTACTGAGGAGACCTCCACGGAAACCCATCGCACCTTAGCGGTTTTTGTTATACTTCATATGTTGTTGTGTTTTGAGATACAAGAAGCACAGCTATTTTTTGATTTATATTATATACCCTAGACATTATCTATTATATTACCTTATGTACTTATTAAATGGGTTGGCTCTTTCGAGGGATAACCGTTACGGTGATTCAGATGGTCTCAAAAGTACTGTTATATGCTGACCATATGTTTCTTGAGTTTCTCATACCAGACTCTCATGGTTTTATTTTTTCCTTAATTCCTCAAGTGCTCTTCCAAGGAATTTGAGAGAGGAAGTTTTTCATTGATATTATTTAGAGCCGAAGGAGTCAATATGGATGCTTCCATTAATCCACCGTTATATTTTATTTCCGCTACACTTCTGTTATGTATATATCAGCATTTGTGAGGACAGGTCATTATAACTGCCTTGGCTGATGATATTACTTAGGATTATAACTCTAAAATGTTTTGCATCTTAGAGTGACAGTTTATACTATATTTTGATATTATATGTTATTTCTCCCTGTGAGATTCTGCTGTTGTGTTCTCTTCTTTCTTGTTCGTTTTCTTTTTCTTTTTACCCTAACAATCTGTCTTTCCTGCACTTGGGTGTGCTTGGCACATGAATACCGTGGATGTATTAGTGTCGACATTTGGGAGTCAAAAAGGCAGGTCATTAAATCTGGTACCAGAGCTGAAGGTAAGCTTGAACCTTGGCTTTGGTTAAGTATGACTCATTAGAGATAGGGTAAGCTATGCCCTAGAATGAGTCGAGTGTATTATACATATGAGAGTGTATTTGTATTTGTTATAAACATATGAATTTAAGGTATTCAACTACGAAAATTAAAAGACCTTATATATGGTAACTTATATAAGTATGAATTAAAAAGTGTAGTTTAATTGATGTAGGGATTAGTGATGTTCATTCATTAAATTCATTGATTAGTTTAGACTTGCTCAGCTAGTTTACGAGCATTATTATCATTTATAGATTTCCTAGTTATGCTCAACCAGTTTATGAGCATTGTTGTAACGACCCCAAATTTTCTATATATTTTAAATTAATAATTAATTGTATTTTTGAATAAAAATAGTAAAATAAATTGATTAAATGGATGCGAGTTTCCCCGAACTCAAATAAATTTTGTATAAATCATTTAAGTTTAAAAATATTATATATATGTGTATATATTTGATTTGAATTTAAATTGTATATAAATGGTTTAAAAATGAAGATCAATAAGATAGATAGATAAAATAAATACATTGGATAAATTCTAACAACAAAGTAAAATAGAAATTTAATTTTATTATAAAGTAATGTTGTAAAGGCAAAAGAAGGAACATACATATACATGGAAGCTTGCAAATGAAGGTAAGTGTGAACAAACATTTTGGACAGCCGAAATGGGAATAGAATAAGTGTATGGTACAAAACAATTAATACCAATACCTCTTTAGCCATCACCACAGCCTTCCAAAGCTAAAGAATATCACTGAAATGTTGTACTGGAAGAAAAAAAAATACATTACTATGTACAATGCTAATAAATGCATGTAGCATTAGTACACTACACAAAAGCAATTCAGCCTCCAAGCAGAGAAAAAAAATCTCTGGTATTTGTACAAGCAAGACAGACCATGATGTAAAACTGTCTTCGGCCATGCCTAGTATTGTACAAACAAACATACCCTATTGTATAAACAAACAAAATATATATACATTGTTGTACAAAACCATATAATCTACCTGTACATTTCTTTTCTATAATCACCTTCATCTCAGTTTTGTTCAATCAAAACTGAGTAAACCAGAAAATAAGCATCACATTTCCAAGCATGGAAAACAAAACAACAAACCATATCAATTTGCAAATCTGTAGACATAAGAAAGATCAAAGCTTTCAACCTGGAACAGAGAAGAAAAGAGTTCCAGTTCTCATTTTCCCTTCAAAGCTCAGGTCAGTAAATTTAATAAAACCCATAATTAAAGTATAAATTTAAAAAAATCTGAAGCAATTAAAACAAAAAAATTAACTCTAGTATTTTATGACCTGAGGGAGTGATGATCAAAAAAAATGGAAAGGGCAGTGCAGTTTGAAAAGAATTGCATGTTGCAGATTCACAAATAAATCATTTCCAAGCATAAGCTTCTTCTCTGTTCCTCTCTATTTAAATTACAGGTGAGCAAACCTCCTTTATTTAAGACTTTAAATCTAGATGTGCTTGCATGATTATGTTATGTATGCATGTTTATGATGATATAGGTGTGTTCTGATATACATATATAGGTCCCTGTTAGAGTTACCAGTTTTTGAATTCAAGTTTAAAATTTTAAACTCTCTGTCCAATAAATATTAGGCTAAGGAACTTAGGGAGAAAAAAAAAGAAGAAGATGAGGTTAGTAAATAAAGTTAGCATGAGTACATAGAGGTAAATGTTTGAATATAAGTCTGATATGCCTATACATAGCTATGAATATGAACATATAGAAGCCTCTGTTTATATTCACAGGCTCAAACTCAATAGGAAAAAGATTCATATCTTCCCATTTAAATCAAATTCAAGTTAAAATCTCTAGAGAAGACATGTTTGTATCAGCATAACATTATTTTTAAAAGTATTTTTAAGTAAAATAAATAAGTATGATTTATGGAAATCACTAATGTCAGAAAAATGAATTCAAGTCGAAAAATCAATTTTCAAATCTTCAAGCTTTGATTTTATAAATTAATTCGTATTTCAAAAATATGAATTTAGAAAATCATTTCGTGATTTTTAAAAGAGTAATCATCGAGATACCCACAGTTGAACATATTTGGGAAATTTGTGAATCATTGGCGTTCGCGAATGAATTAGGGATCGGGATTTGTTTCAGAGATGCTGGGATGATTGAAGAATACGAGAAAAATACAAGTTGATTTTTTTATTTCATCATTGATGAAGATCTGAATCAATTTAGGGTTTAACCCTGTATTTTGCAAGTTGTACTCGCGAGACTGTAGTGTCGTGGTCACTGCGTTTCAAGCAATCGCTCCGGTAGCAACCGGAAGGAGGAAGATCGGGGATGCTCTGACCCGAGTTTGTTGGCCTCCGGTGGCCTGAGGTGGGATGGCGAGTGGTTTTTGATCGGGATATTTGCTGGTAGTTTCGAAATTTTGTTCGAATTTGATTTATGGTCGATTTTGTAAAACTGGGTGCTTGAGTTGATTGGGGTGGTCATCGATGATGCTCTGGTAGTCGCAACGTTGATCGGAGATGGCCAATTCGCCTGTGCACGTGAATACGTGTGACGCCCCACCTCTATACCCACGCTAGCCAAGAACACTACGATGTAGTGCTGTCAATTAGCACGGAGAATAAGGCTGTTGAGGAGCGACCATCCGTGTAACTTCTTTGTGCGAGCACCGATATGTCAGATAGAATAGAATGCATATCTTTTAAAGAGGAAATCCAACATACCGATACAAACACAAAGCTATCACACGGTGGCTATATATAATCTTCGGAAACAAATATAGAAATGAACATAACACAAATCAGTCTCAGACAATTCATATCACAAAGGCGGAAATAGATATGAATATATAACACACATGAAAGTGTTCATCAGAGTAGTGGTCAAGTAAGATCCACAATAACACAAAAGAATAGATACAAGTGCAAGATAATAGAATAGGTATACATCAAGGAGTCTAATCTCAAATGTATACAACAAAAAAACTACTAAACTAGAGTAGTTAGCCAAAAGTCAGATGATGGCTCCAGATAGGAAGTCATGAGGAAGCACCTGTAAAATCTCAGTCTGACCCGAGTATTATTTAAGAAGAAAATAATAAACGGATCAGTCTAGCTATAATTATCAGATAAAATGAGATAGAATATGAGATATGATAATAGAACGTATGATAACAAAAAGGTGTCATACTATGATAAGTATACATTAGAAATCCCACGAAAGTCATACAATATCTCAATAATCTCAAAACAGAGAAAAGAATGTCATATTCTTAATTTAATTCACCAAGCCACAATAAAATGACATACTCATCAATGTCAATGGTAAAAGCTGGTGAAACATAAAATTCCAGAAATCAATAATTAGAAATCCAGAAATCACAAGAAAGAGGATGGCCAATCCTATAAAAATGAGCCGGAGCTCCTCCCGACTGGGTATAGTCCCCCATTGCGGACTTTGAGCCGAAGCTCCTCCTGATGAGCCGAAGCTCCTCCTGACTGGGTATAGTCCCCTATTGTGGACTTTGAGCCGAAGCTCCTCCTGATGAGCCGAAGCTCCTCCCGACTGGGTATAGTCCCCCATTGCGGACTTTGAGCCGAAGCTCCTCCTGATGAGCCGAAGCTCCTCCTGACTGGGTATAGTCCCCCATTGCGGACTTTGAGCCGAAGCTCCTCCTGATGAGCCGAAGCTCCTCCTGACTGGGTATAGTCCCCCATTGCGGACTTTGAGCCGAAGCTCCTCCTGATGAGCCGAAGCTCCTCCTGACTGGGTATAGTCCCCCATTGCGGACTTTGAGCCGAAGCTCCTCCTGATTGAGTCGAAGCTCAATAAAATGAAGTACAGTCCTTCACATGGACAAAGAGACATCGCTCAATCGCTAGTCTAAATCACAAGAATGATCATCATGATCATAAGGAAGTGTCGATTACACTAAGCTAGTAAATATAAGAGTTTAGCTTCATGTCCCATAACCACTTGCTTAACTCAAATATTTACGAACAAATTGTAGATCTGCACTAGAAAATTGTCACAAGAGTTTCAATCGAACAAGTCCATAAATTAACCGACGAAGTAAACGCAAGCGTTTCATACCACTTGTTTTGCTAAGCCGTTTAATTAGATTTTCTCATACGAATGAGGTAAAGGTTTGTATATACTAATAGATTGGAAAACGGTTTTAAGAAACGAGCTTTGATATTGAAAATAAAGTTGAAATCGTTTTGATGAAAGAGTTTTGATATTTAATACTAGTATAGAAAACCTTTATATTTTTAAAGTGACAAGTCATAGAAGTGATTGTAGAAACAATCAATTATAAAAGTTCACATTCGAAGACGTGAATAAAATCCAAAGAAATCAATTCCCAAAACCATCAAAGTAAGAAGTTCGGTTAAATGGCTTTCGGATAAGATTGCCTACGCAGAGTTGTACGGGGTTCGACCTGCCCGGTCAGGTCGCGGGGGTCCAGGGGGCAGCGCCCACGGCGGGGTGCGGGGCAGCGCCCCGTCAAAACGGTACGACTTAGTGAAGACAAGCGACCTAAGTTTAAAAAGGCGGGCGACTTAACAAAGTGGCCGATAATAAATGATAACAACAAAAAGGGAATCAACCCGATTTGATTAGAGTTGGATATTCAAGCTAAAAAAACAACTAGGCAAAACACAGCAGATTCAGACGTCTGAGATCAAGAATTCAGACGTCTGAATCTGGAAAATAAACTATTTTCCAGAACAGAATTCAGACGTCTGAATCCTAGATTTCAGACGTCTGAAATAGGCACTTTTTAGCCTATTCCTTTTCTGGTTCAAAACGAACCAATTCAGACGTCTGAAATTTTGATTCAGATGTCTGAATGCTGGGAGAAGAAAATTCCCAGTATTCCATTCAGACGTCTGAACCATACGTTCAGACGGCTGAAACTGTTATTCAGGGCATTCCCTGAACCTAGGCCAAAAAATGGCCAAACGACATCGATAACGATCGATCGAGCCACAACGACTCAGGAATTGCACAAGGATAAGTGTTAGGAATTCATACCTAACAATCGAAGATAATTATTGACTTAGATGTGAGATAAAAATCTCACCTTTTCACAAAATCAATGAAGAAGGAGCTTGAAAGCAAAGGGAGAATCAACCACTCTTCAACACAACCCAAATGAGCTTGAATCTATGCTAAAAAAGAAGAACATTCCTAAAGTTAGGTTTAGGATTTCTGAAATTGAAAGGAGAACGGGTTGGAGAAGATGAAGGAGATGCTTACCAATGGGTTCTCTTAGAATTTGGAGCTAGAACTTGATTTGAAGATGAAACTAGGGTTTGGGAGTTTTAATTTCCCATCTCTCCCACCATTTTTGCTTTAGAACTGAGCAAGAGGAGGAAGTGAGAGTGAATGGGGAGGGATGATTCAGTTTGGGGTTTAAGTTGGCAAAGGGGCTGAACCCAAAACCAAACCCAAAGTGCAAATGGTCAAATTTTTGACTAGCTCCAAACATATCGAAGCTTACACTCAAAAAGATCGCAAACGACATTTTGAACTCAATGGAGGTGGTCTCGAGTCCTAATTCGACTGTTTGCAAAAAGTAGCTTTTCGGACTAAAATCCGACTAACGATGAAATATTTAAATAAAATATTTAAATATAAAATCGACAAATATGCGGGTTGTTACAATACGTATCAGTGTATATGCGTTTTGATAATGGTGTGGGGAAGAAGAACGAACGCGAAAGGGAGATGGGGATGAATCGTGAATGATGGAAGGAAACTCGAAGCATTGCTCGCGTGAATATCTGGGTAAGTGGATTTGGGGAAGAAGGCGGAAGCTCGAATTCGAACACGCGAAAATGAAGATCTGGCTCGAAGCAGACGAGGGCGTGGTTTTGCCCGGGGTTGAACTCGGGTAGAATATGTTGTTA
This sequence comes from Allium fistulosum, assembly GCA_030737815.1. Taxonomy (NCBI): domain Eukaryota; kingdom Viridiplantae; phylum Streptophyta; class Magnoliopsida; order Asparagales; family Amaryllidaceae; genus Allium; species Allium fistulosum. Next base: position 1,279,956,492 of record CM060903.1, on the reverse strand, counting down.
CTCGAGCTAATAGGAGAGAGGCTCGAATTGTTTTAAAAATGGGTTTAAGCCCAAACAGATTTCAAGTTATAATATTAAACAAGCTAATTAGTATTTTAATGTGAGTTAAGAGTTAAAGTTAATTAACGATTAAAACTTTTTATTATTATAATCAATTGATTTCAATGAAATCAAGGAAGATTTTAAAATATGAATTAAGAAAAGAAATTATTATTAATCAATTGTTTGAAAAGGTAATTAAGTGAAAAGGGTAATTAAGGATGATTAATTTAAAATTTGGTTAATAATGAATTGTCTAACTTATTGATAATTAAGAATTGTTAATTAGATAAATTTAAGCTGATTAATTTATAATTATTAGTCAATTAAGAAAATTGATTAGGGAATCATTAATTATAAATTTAATTAATTTAATCATTAAGAATAATTAATCATTGATTTAAATAAATCAATAAAAATAGTCATATAGTTAATTCTTTTAAATCACTTTCACTTTAAATCAAAGATGATTGACTATCATCGAATAATGTGTACTGGATTGATATTTCTGTTTGTGACTGTGATGCTATGTGATGTGAATTGCCTGATGCTATACTGTGAATTGTGATTGTTTCTGTATATATATGTGAAACCCCTTTTGCCCATAAAACGGAATTTGAATTTCGATGCGACAGGGAGTCGGATTCCAGTTGGTTATCCGAAACCCACATCGAATTGTAATGATGAATCTTTGTGACTGATAAATTTACTTTATTTATGAATCTGTGAATGAAGATAAGCGTTATGGATTATACCGCTTATCGATATATATGTGATGATTGATGTTGCACTATTGTGTGTGAAACCCCTGGACTACACCTTTACACACACAAATATGGATTTCACGTGGAAATCGGTTAAGTCACAGATGGTTTAAATTTAATGTTTTTGAAATTGAAATTTTAATTTTAATTGATTTTGAAATTGGGAATTGGGGTTTAATATGAAAAGCTTTTGAAATGGAATTTCAAGGATAAAAGTTATTTTGAATAACTTAATCGAGTTTTGAAAATTTAAATAATTTGATTTAAATTTGAATTCAAATTTGAAATTGAATCCTATGATTTGAAACTAGGGATTAAAGATGTTGTACAAGTTATATATGGGTTAAACCATTTTAAAGGTATTGATTTGGGAATTTGAATTTAATTCAAGGGTTTTAACTCGTGTAAATATAACTGGATTTTTCTGAAACAAAACTATTTGTTTTCAAATAGTAAAAGCTTTCACAAAAGTAATGAACTTCCAATTTGTGTTGAAAGAATTTCAAGTTTGAAATGGAATTGAAATGTTTTGAAAACTATGAAATGAGTCTTTGATTTCAAAGACCGGACGAATTAATCCAACTTGAATTGGAATTGTTTTGAAAGACTATGAATAAATCTTTGGAAACAAGTTTTGAAAGCTATAAGTTAAATCTTGATTTAAAGATTTAACGAGTTAATCAAATTGAAATGGGAATCGATTTGAAAATCTATGAATGAATCTTTGTGAATGGGGTTAACTTTGTGAATTGAATCTTTTTGTTTAAAAGATTAAAAGTGTGGAAATTGTTTAAACCATTGAAGGGTTTTGAAATGAATCTTTTTATTTAAAAGATTGGAAATGGTAATTTGTTTTAACCATTCGAATGAAACGTTTTGGTCTTTAAGCTGTGATTTAACTGAGACCCCAGTATCCATATGATTTTTAATTGCGCTCGTTATTCGGTTTAGCCGGGAGAGGACCTTTGTGTCATATAACCCATTCCGAATAAATGATATGTCGTATATGGATAGCATTTGAAGACCGGTGGTGAAGACTGGGTATTTGCGAGAACGATACGATGACCTATCGATTGTCTCTGCACTGAGTCGCGCCGGTATAGAGATCCCCTAAGTGATGGGAAATCCGATCGAGATTGTGAATACCCGGATTTGCAAGGGCTTCTTCGGAAGTGCCTTCGGTTCTGTTCGAACCCGGAACAGACTTGTATGGATGTGTGTCTGACGTTACACTTTGAGATGTAAAGCTGGTTTCTATCAAATACATTTCTGTTGGTGGCGGAGAATTTATTCTCTTAGCTTAACACCCTTCTCTGAGACGTACGAGCTCAGAGGTTATGTAGTTGATGGTTACTAGTGATACATTCCCAATTTGGTAATGTGGCATACGAAGTGCTGCTGATCATTGGTTGATCAAAGCGTTGCTTTGTGAAAAAAGCATGGCTTTGTGGACGAGACTTCGTCGAGCCTCACAACCCGGTAATGGTCGAAACAGGAATGTTGCGACAAAGGTTTGTAGGGGTAGCGCCCCTAGGGTATGTCATTTCCTTCTGGATAAAAGGTAATATCATGGTATGGAGCCCAGATATTTTACCTATGTGGATGCTGCACAGTTATTATACTTTGTGGTTGTTGCTTTATGATCGAGGGCCCTCGGATAAAGGTCGGTAACGACCGGGGGATGACATGACTCGTGTGTTAGTTACCTAGTTACAGCTGTACAGCGTGAGGTAGCGTCAGTGTGTTAGTTACCTAGTTACAGCTGTATAGCGTGAGGTAGCGTCGGCCTTTTGTTTGCAGAGATCTGGTTAGGTTCTCGGGGCGTCTTTCCAGAGGCGTTTCCATTTCGGTAAGGAAGTTCCTTAGCCTGATCATTTGTTGGAAATCCAAAGAAACAATACGAACCATGTACGGTTTTTAGTTGTATTACCTGCTATGGAATGTGGCGGTAACCTGCTATTGAACGTAGTAGCTATAGTAGGCATACGATGAAATGTTGTATGCTGGCTAAGATTGATATTATATTTTCGAAATGTTTTTCTACACTATGCACTAGTAATAATATCAAAAGAGTTTTGATTTTGCATAGTAAGCATGTTTGACTATCATAAGGAGAAATCTCCTCCAAGTTTGCGATTGCATTGTGTGTGTGGCGGGAGGCCTTATGGTAGTTTCATTTTCCAAAAGCATTGCGGTTTCAATGTTTAAAAGCCTTTTGTGTTTGTTTAAAGATAAACTGTTTTGTTTGCTCACACCAGTCCCATGACTGACCCAGAGTTTATTGTTCCCTTCCTAAACTCTGGGTGCCCACCAATTTCCACACGGGCAGTCTAGAGTTGGGTTTCTCAGATATTCAGGTTTAGTAGATTATGTGGAGCTGGTTCAGTCCTTGGATGTCTGACCTTGCTTATCTTGGTGCATTGGTTGGTGTTTCGAGCTAGCTATGGATTGGAGGCATTTTATCCGCTGCTGGTGTTATCTTTTCTTTCCGCTGCTATTTCTTGTATCATATCTCTGATGTATATTGATATTCATTTTATCATTCTGTTGTATCATATTGTATCAGATTTTGTATCTGTCATTGTATCAATGTTATATATATTGATATATTCTTTTTCTTCCGCTGTGTTATTTACTTAATTGTGTTATAAGCTCCGGCGAATCGGATTTGAACGGTCGAATCTGCGGCATTCTAGTACAATGTGAAGTACGGATGTTGATTTTCGAGCGGGCAAAATCCGATATCGTTACATTTGGTATCAGAGCTAAGGTTGAACTTTATCTCAGGAGTATAACACGTTAAGTAGCTCATTAGAGATAGGGTGAAGTGTACCCTAGAATGATTGTTCCTCGGATATCCGTTCGAATACCTCAGTAAATTCTCTTGCTATCCACTGATAGTAAGTATGAGTGCAAGAAGAGGATGAGATAGGGGACAGGGGAATACGATTTTAAATGGTCAATACCCTGTAACAACAAGGAAACAATCTTTTCTATATCAATCTCTTTGGTTCGTCATCTTTTCTCAATTCTTTGATAGTTTCTGGTACATCCAGGAAGATGATTCGATATATATTAATATGGGACGTAAACTCCAGATATGCCAAATTGTTTGTATGGATGAATTGGTTGCTTTGTTTGTTATGGTTGAAAGGTATAATTTGGTTTCTAAACTAAATTTTTTTGAAATTGTATCCATATATCTATCTATATTCTTTGGGTCCGGATATGTTCTACGAAGGGTTAGTTATCCCTTTGAACTAACCGATGCCATTATATACTTCGTAGATCTGGATAACCCGAGTATCTTCTGAAGTGTTAAAACGGATTCGTTCTTGTATCTATTATTGATATTCTGATTTGGTAAGTCAAATGCAGAATAGATATTCAGTTTGATTTGATGAAATCTTCTTCATCTATTTTTGTGTCTCCTTGGGAATTTCGAGGATGAAATTCTTTTAAGGTGGGAAGTCTGTAACGACCCCAAATTTTCTATATATTTTAAATTAATAATTAATTGTATTTTTGAATAAAAATAGTAAAATAAATTGATTAAATGGATGCGAGTTTCCCCGAACTCAAATAAATTTTGTATAAATCATTTAAGTTTAAAAATATTATATATATGTGTATATATTTGATTTGAATTTAAATTGTATATAAATGGTTTAAAAATGAAGATCTATAAGATAGATAGATAAAATAAATACATTGGATAAATTCTAACAACAAAGTAAAATAGAAATTTAATTTTATTATAAAGTAATGTTGTAAAGGCAAAAGAAGGAACATACATATACATGGAAGCTTGCAAATGAAGGTAAGTGTGAACAAACATTTTGGACAGCCGAAATGGGAATATAATAAGTGTATGGTACAAAACAATTAATACCAATATCTCTTTAGCCATCACCACAGCCTTCCAAAGCTAAAGAATATCACTGAAATGTTGTACTGGAAGAAAAAAAATACATTACTATGTACAATGCTAATAAATGCATGTAGCATTAGTACACTACACAAAAGCAATTCAGCCTCCAAGCAGAGAAAAAAAAATCTCTGGTATTTGTACAAGCAAGACAGACCATGATGTAAAACTGTCTTCGGCCATGCCTAGTATTGTACAAACAAACATACCCTATTGTATAAACAAACAAAATATATATACATTGTTGTACAAAACCATATAATCTACCTGTACATTTCTTTTCTATAATCACCTTCATCTTAGTTTTGTTCATTCGAAACTGAGTAAACCAGAAAATAAGCATCACGTTTCCAAGCATGGAAAACAAAACAACAAACCAGATCAATTTGCAAATCTGTAGACATAAGAAAGATCAAAGCTTTCAACCTGGAACAGAGAAGAAAAGAGTTCCAGTTCTCATTTTCCCTTCAAAGCTCAGGTCAGTAAATTTAATAAAACCCATAATTAAAGTATAAATTTAAAAAAATCTGAAGCAATTAAAACAAAAAAAATTAACTCTAGTATTTTATGACCTGAGGGAGTGATGATCAAAACAAAAATGGAAAGGGCAGTGCAGTTTGAAAAGAATTGCATGTTCCAGATTCACAAACAAATCATTTCCAGGCATAAGCTTCTTCTTTGTTCCTCTCTATTTAAATTACAGGTGAGCAAACCTCCTTTATTTAAGACTTTAAATCTTGATGTGCTTGCATGATTATGTTATGTATGCATGTTTATGATGATATAGGTGTGTTCTGATATACATATATAGGTCCCTGTTAGAGTTACCAGTTTTTGAATTCAAGTTTAAAATCTTAAACTCTTTGTCCAATAAATATTAGGCTAAGGAACTTAGGGAGAAAAAAAAAGAAGAAGATGAGGTTATTAAATAAAGTTAGCATGAGTACATAGAGGTAAATGTTTGAATATAAGTCTGATATGCCTATACATAGCTATGAATATGAACATATAGAAGCCTCTGTTTATATTCACAGGCTCAAACTCAATAGGAAAAAGATTCATATCTTCCCATTTAAATCAAATTCAAGTTAACATCTCTAGAGAAGACATGTTTGTATCAGCATAACATTATTTTTAAAAGTATTTTTAAGTAAAATAAATAAGTACGATTTCTGGAAATCACTAATGTCAGAAAAATGAATTCAAGTCGAAAAATCGATTTTCAAATCTTCAAGCTTTGATTTTATAAATTAATTCGTATTTCAAAAATATGAATTTAGAAAATCATTTCGTGATTTTTAAAAGAGTAATCATCGAGATACCTACGATTGAACATATTTGGGAAATTTGTGAATCATTGGCGTTCGCGAATGAATTAGGGATCGGGATTTGTTTCAGAGATGCTGGGATGATTGAAGAATACGAGAAAAATACAAGTTGATTTTTTTATTTCATCATTGATGAAGATCTGAATCAATTTAGGGTTTAACCCTGTATTTTGCAAGTTGTACTCGCGAGACTGTAGTGTCGTCGTCACCGCGTTTCAAGCAATCGCTCCGGTAGCAACCGGAAGGAGGAAGATCGGGGATGCTCTGACCCGAGTTTGTTGGCCTCCGGTGGCCTGAGGTGGGATGGCGAGTGGTTTTTGATCGGGATATTTGCTGGTAGTTTCGAAATTTTGTTCGAATTTGATTTATGGTCGATTTTGTAAAACTGGGTGCTTGAGTTGATTAGGGTGGTCATCGATGATGCTCTGGTAGTCGCAACGTTGATCGGAGATGGCCAATTCGCCTGTGCACGTGAATACGTATCGGTGTATATGCATTTTGATAATGGTGTGGGGAAGAAGAACGAACGCGAAAGGGAGATGGGGATGAATCGTGAATGATGGAAGGAAACTCAAAGCATTGCTCGCGTGAATATCTGGGTAAGTGGATTTGGGGAAGAAGGCGAAAGCTCGAATTCGAACACGCGAAAACAAAGATCTGGCTCGAAGCAGACGAGGGCATGGTTTTGCTCGGGGTTGAACTCGGGTAGAATATGTTGTTACTCGAGCTAATAGGATAGAGGCTCGAATTGTTTTAAAAATGGGTTCAAGGTTTTAAATCTCGCTCATCTCGGCCGAGATCTCGGCCGAGATCTCGTTTTCAAGCCTGGGCGATTCGAAACAGGCTATTTCGTTTGAATCTCGTCTGACCCAAATCTCGGACGATATTTCGGTATCTCGTTCGATATCTCGGACGAGATTTAATAGCGAGATATCGGCCGAGTTGTTGAATTTTGCAAAATTCAACTCTTCTTCCGTATTAAGCTGGCTCATCCTTTACCTTAATTTAAGCCTTCTTAATTGTACTTTTTTAACCCTTATTTCTTGTATAAATCTCATTTAATATTCGTCTCTTATTTTACGGCAGTGACGAATGTAAGAAGATGATAAAATCTACATCGATTATGGTAAGTATTTCACTTTATGGTTTTCATTTAGGTTTCTGATCCAAATTAATTTACATCCGATTTCAATGTTCTTTTTTCGACACTTTCTTGATTTTTTTTCCTAACCCTATTTTTTTGTGGCTATAACTTTTAAGCTTCACTTATTTAACTTTATGTTCCAAATGGATTCCCAATTTGATTTCATTTAGTCTTTGCTGCTATAATTTTTTTCCTCAAGGCTTATTTTTAAGTAATAAAGGAATTCTATTTCATCTATTAATTTCATCCGATGATTACATGTTCATTCGTACATCATTTTTTTGCTTTTCTTATAATATTACTAAATGTTTGAAAATTGTTTGTACTATATATGCTATTTTCTACGTTTGTTTGAAATTTCTATGTTATTAGTTGCTTAATGAGATTTTGTTTGCTAATAATTAAATACTATAATCAAACTAGAATATTTTAATTCTACTTGTAGACATTTGTATTTCAAGTTATAAAATTAAGATTTCCCTTGCAGCACTATAAATCATAAAAGGTAGAAATGAGACATTATATTGTGTAGAAAAGTTAAGTGAATGATCAAACAAAGTAAATGTGCATATATTATGGCTTGTTTCTTGTCTACTTTATCTCATATGACATTATATTGAACATTATTCATGAAATCTAGTTATTTGTTTATTTTACATGATACAAGTGATATTTTTCCATACTAAATTACTAATGATAAGCATGTGATATATTCAAGGTAAGTGCATAGTGTTTTCCTTAAGGTAGTGAATAGTATTATAAATTTAGGTGTATGAAAATTAATTTTCGACATGACATATACTACGAGATAACTCCGAAATGAATTTTAGAAACCGAGATGTAAATCCGAGATGGACGACCGAGATGCACTCATCTCGTTCGAGATCTCACCCGATACGAGATGAGCTCTCTAAATTCTTCGAGACGAGATGTGACCGAAATCCGAGATTTAAAACCTTGAATGGGTTTAAGCCCAAACAGATTTCAAGTTATAATATTAAACAAGCTAATTAGTATTTTAATGTGAGTTAAGGGTTAAAGTTAATTAACGATTAAAACTTTTTATTATTATAATCAATTGATTTCAAAGAAATCAAGGAAGATTTTAAAATATGAATTAAGATAAGAAATTATTATTAATCAATTGTTTGAAAAGGTAATTAAGTGAAAAGGGTAATTAAGGATGATTAATTTAAAATTTGGTTAATAATGAATTGTCTAACTTATTGATAATTAAGAATTGTTAATTAGATAAATTTAAGCTGAATAATTTATAATTATTAGTCAATTAAGAAAATTGATTAGGGAATCATTAATTATAAATTTAATTAATTTAATCATTAAGAAAAATTAATCATTGATTTAAATAAATCAATAAAAATAGTCATATAGTTAATTCTTTTAAATCACTTTCACTTTAAATCAAAGATGATTGACTATCATCGAATAATGTGTACTGGATTGATATTTCTGTTTATGACTGTGATGCTATGTGATGTGAATTGCCTAATGCTATACTGTGAATTGTGATTGTTTATGTATATATATGTGAAACCCCTTTTGCCCATAAAATGGAATTTGAATTTCGATGCGACAGGGAGTCGGATTCCAGTTGGTTATTCGAAACCCACATCGAATTGTAATGATGAATCTTTGTGACTGATAAATTTACTTTATTTATGAATCTGTGAATGAAGATAAGCTTTATGGATTATACCGCTTATCGATATATCTGTGATGATTGATGTTGCACTATTGTGTGTGAAACCCCTGGACTACACCTTTACACACACAAATATGGATTTCACGTGGAAATCGGTTAAGTCACAGATGGTTTAAATTTAATGTTTTTGAAATTGAAATTTTAATTTCAATTGATTTTGAAATTGGGAATTGGGGTTTAATATGAAAAGCTTTTGAAATGGAATTTCAAGGATAAAAGTTATTTTGAATAACTTAATCGAGTTTTGAAAATTTAAATAATTTGATTTAAATTTGAATTCAAATTTGAAATTGAATCCTATGATTTGAAACTAGGGATTAAAGATGTTGTACAAGTTATATATGGGTTAAACCATTTTAAAGGTATTGATTTGGGAATTTGAATTTAATTCAAGGGTTTTAACTCGTGTAAATATAACTGGATTTTTCTGAAACAAAACTATTTGTTTTCAAATAGTAAAAGCTTTCACAAAAGTAATGAACTTCCAATTTGTGTTGAAAGAATTTCAAGTTTGAAATGGAATTGAAATGTTTTGAAAACTATGAAATGAGTCTTTGATTTCAAAGACCGGACGAATTAATCCAACTTGAATTGGAATTGTTTTGAAAGACTATGAATAAATCTTTGGAAACGAGTTTTGAAAGCTATAAGTTAAATCTTGATTTAAAGATTTAACGAGTTAATCAAATTGAAATGGGAATCGATTTGAAAATCTATGAATGAATCTTTGTGAATGGGGTTAACTTTATGAATTGAATCTTTTTGTTTAAAAGATTAAAATTGTGGAAATTGTTTAAACCATTGAAGGTTTTTGAAATGAATCTTTTTATTTAAAAGATTGGAAATGGTAATTTGTTTTAACCATTCGAATGAAAAGTTTTGGTCTTTAAGCTGTGATTTAACTGAGACCCCAGTATCCATATGATTTTTAATTGCGCTCGTTATTCGGTTTAGCCGGGAGAGGACCTTTGTGTCATATAACCCATTCCGAATAAATGATATGTCGTATATGGATAGCATTTGAAGACCGGTGGTGAAGACCGGGTATTTGCGAGAACGATAGGATGACCTATCGATTGTCTCTGCACTGAGTCGCGCCGGTATAGAGATCCCCTAAGTGATGGGAAATCCGATCGAGATTGTGAATACCCGGATTTGCAAGGGCTTCTTCGGAAGTGCCTTCGGTTCTGTTCGAACCCGGAACAGACTTGTATGGATGTGTGTCTGACGTTACACTTTGAGATGTAAAGCTGGTTTCTATCAAATACATTTCTGTTGGTGGCGGAGAATTTATTCTCTTAGCTTAACACCCTTCTCTGAGACGTACGAGCTCAAAGGTTATGTAGTTGATGGTTACTAGTGATACATTCCCAATTTGGTAATGTGGCATACGAAGTGCTGATGATCATTGGTTGATCAAAACGTTGCTTTGTGAAAAAGCATGGCTTTGTGGACGAGACTTCGTCGAGCCTCACAACCCGGTAATGGTCGAAACAGGAATGTTGCGACAAAGGTTTGTAGGGGTAGCGCCCCTAGGGTATGTCATTTCCTTCTGGATAAAAGGTAATATCATGGTATGGAGCCCAGATATTTTACCTATGTGGATGCTGCACAGTTATTATACTTTGTGGTTGTTGCTTTATGATCGAGGGCCCTCGGATAAAGGTCGGTAACGACCGGGGGATGACATGACTCGTGTGTTAGTTACCTAGTTACAGCTGTACAGCGTGAGGTAGCGTCAGTGTGTTAGTTACCTAGTTACAGCTGTATAGCGTGAGGTAGCGTCGGCCTTTTGTTTGCAGAGATCCGGTTAGGTTCTTGGGGCGTCTTTCCAGAGGCGTTTCCATTTCGGTAAGGAAGTTTCTTAGCCTGATCATTTATTGGAAATCCAAAGAAACAATACGAACCATGTACGGTTTTTAGTTGTATTACCTGCTATGGAATGTGGCGGTAACCTGCTATTGAACGTAGTAGCTATAGTAGGCATACGATGAAATGTTGTATGCTGGCTAAGATTGATATTATATTTTCGAAATGTTTTTCTACACTATGCACTAGTAATAATATCAAAAGAGTTTTGATTTTGCGTAGTAAGCATGTTTGACTATCATAAGGAGAAATCTCCTCCAAGTTTGCGATTGCATTGTGTGTGTGGCGGGAGGCCTTATGGTAGTTTCATTTTCCAAAAGCATTGCGGTTTCAATGTTTAAAAGCCTTTTGTGTTTGTTTAAAGATAAACTGTTTTGTTTGCTCACACCAGTCCCATGACTGACCCGGAGTTTATTGTTCCCTTCCTAAATTCTGGGTGCCCACCAATTTCCACACGGGCAGTCTAGAGTTGGGTTTCTCAGATATTCAGGTTTAGTAGATTATGTGGAGCTGGTTCAGTCCTTGGATGTCTGACCTTGCTTATCTTGGTGCATTGGTTGGTGTTTCGAGCTAGCTATGGATTGGAGACATTCTATCCGCTGTTGGTGTTATCTTTTCTTTCCGCTGCTATTTCTTGTATCATATCTCTGATGTATATTGATATTCATTTTATCATTCTGTTGTATCATATTGTATCAGATTTTGTATCTGTCATTGTATCAATGTTATATATATTGATATATTCTTTTTCTTCCGCTGTGTTATTTACTTAATTGTGTTATAAGCTCCGGCGAATCGGATTTGAACGGTCGAATCTACGGCATTCTAGTACAATGTGAAGTACGGATGTTGATTTTCGAGCGGGAAAAATCCGATATCATTACAATTGTTGTCATTTGTAGATTGATTAATCATGCACGGCTAGTTTATGAGCAGTGGTAATTGTTTAGTGGCAGTTGATTGTGCTCAACCAGTTTATGGGCAGTTTACCTTTTTAATGCATGGGTTGGGTAGACAATATTTGTAGGTGCATTGTAACAAACACCTTGTGAATTGAGTTTTGCAGTTTGACTATGAGGCATTTGGTGATAATGTTGGATTAACAGTTAACTTTCATGAAAGTAGTGTAAAATTTTCAAATATGGTTTATAAATGAAGATGATTTAAACTAATATTTTGAGAACTTAAATCCCGGTGTCTTTAAAAATGATTTCTAAGATTTTGGAGAAAAAAATAGTAGTATTATTTGAAAGTATTTGTGGATGCTAATATTTTGGAAGAGCTTTTAGATATGTTCGAGTTCGAGATTGTTCTCAGAGTCGACAAGTCAATTCAGGAACAAAATATTTTTATGTTATCTAGTTCAAGTGATTCAAAAATGACTAGAGATTGACAAGAGATGTGTTCGGTTGGTAAACACTTCTTATAGGCATTACTCTTCTTGGTAAGGTAATATATGGTACGACTTGGTAAGACCAGTTTTCATGATATCGTTTTTGTGTTACTCAATCTATATGTCTATTTTCTATGGATTTTAAGGTAAATATTTGGGAAATAGTTTTATAAATGAGATCATGATACTTAGTATTATTTGATGAAGTATTTGATACCACTTTTGTGACGACCCACCTTTTCGACTCTTGAAAATCGACACTAATACATCCTCGGTATTCACGTGCCATAAATTCAAGTATCGAAAAGGCAAATTGATCAAGGGTAAAAAGAAAATAACACAAAATAGAGAAGAAAATAGAATCTCACACGAATGGAATAAGCATATATTATTAACCCTAAAATCTTTTATAGTGGAAAATTTTGAATACAATATCAGAGTCTAACCTGGATTCAGCCTGGAAAGTTATAAATCCTTTGTCCTTGCAAATACTGAAAAACAACAAAACAAATGTAGTGGAAAAAATAGAATACGTCCATACGTTGATGAAGACCTCCTGCTCTCCTTTGGAAACTCCAAGCATCTTTAGCTAAACCTGAAACTACTCAGATATGACCGAAGTATTAAAAATACCTGGATCAGGCTTGATAAACCAGGGTGCGAAAACTCGAATTATAAATGTATATGATAGTGCCATAGATTAGATTGATGCTAATCAAAACCTTTGAAAAGAAGGGCATCTCGTAAGACCACGCCACACATAAACACGGACGGGTTTTTACCTTATGATAACCAAAATACTTTATACCAAAACAAATTTGATATTATCATTAATGACATTGGTTTGAAAACACTTTTGAAATAAATATATGCACAAAGTAGGTATCAATACCCAGATAATGTCAAACGATTATATGATGCCAAAGGGGTAGCTGAAATGTTTGCAAAGCATTATAGCTATTTTGGGAATACAACCAAAACCGTAAAGATCGTATTTGAATTAGATTTCCAACATGATAGGGAACTAGTAGCCATTTCCTCCGATGCGAAATCCATGCATAACATCCTAATCTTCGGTGAATATTCACTTTTCTTAAGAAAGCCTACGTACTACATTGTTACACTATTATGGAACAACGTATTTCGGTGGCTTTGATCATTCTCAGTCGAGCCTCCAATACCTTCCCATTTAAACCATTGAGAGTCCAGACACTACTGGACTCCTCCATCATCAACAAAACTGTTAGCCTAAAATATCTATCCTGCGGACCACATAGTATCCCGTATCATTCCAGGGATGTGAGGCTCATAAAGCTACGCACTTCTTCACACAAAGCCACGCTTTTCTTTTTACAAAGTCACGCTTCAATTTTCATAAAGCAAATTCCACTTAGAATGCCATATTGCCATTTCTAACAACACACTATTGATTTCTAAAAAATTACAATCTCTGAGCTCGTACGTCTCAGAGAAGGGTGTTAAGTATAGAAGGGGTTACATCCTACACCACCAAACAAATATATGTTTGTAGAGATCAATGTATGTGGTTTTAGAAATGCAATGTCAAACACTCATCCATACAAGTTGTCCAGGTGAAGGACAAACCCAAGGCACTCCTACTACTAATCCTTGTTTGGGAATTACCCCAAGGACTAGTAGTGAGTAGTCCTTGCAAATCTAAGATTTTCAGAACGAAGTTACTATTTCCACCATATATACAATATGGGAATTACCCCAAAGGTTAGTGGCAAGAAGCCCTAGATTATGAAGATCTCCATCTTCAAAAATCATCGTCTTCAACATGTCTTCACTTCTGAACGTATACATTGGGTCGAAGTGGTTTTTGGATAGGAATTACCCAATTCTAACCCCGATTTTTCCCAACCAATCATCGATAAAAAAATGTCAAGTATATAGGTGATTATCAAACAACATCAAATCAACTTATCTTTTTATCAATCAAATATTTTTCGGAGATATATTCTTTTAAACTATTCATTTTATCTTCTTAAGAGTATATGGAATCATTAAGCCTCATTTATCAAATTCTCTAGTAAATTATACCTTTTTAATCTTGAAATAATTCCAAATTATTTCACCATTTACTTAGGAAAACATTTCCAAATCATTTATTTAAATCTTAACAAAGATTTCTTATTTTCGAACCATAACTTTTAAATAGGCTAGAAATGATGTTATTTAAGACATCATTTACTGTAAACCCAAACCAATTAGTATAGAGTAGAAAAGGATCCATAGAAATTTGACTAATTATACTCCATACTAACTTCCGTATTCAACTTGTACTATTCATCGAATAACGGTGAAATCACCTTTTAAATTCACATGGATAGTAGTCCCTCCATGGATTTTAACACCAAGTATAAGAAGATTATTCCTATACAATCCAAAATGTAAGAAATTAATTATGGAAATTATTCTCTTATACTTGTCTCGTTTCCAACATTTCGATCTTATTTATCCCTCGCCCGGGAAAGATGCCAGGTGAGCCAAGGCACTGGTTGCTCCTAATCATCTCCTTGGTTTAAACACCTCATATTAGGACCTTATGAATAGAAAAATTAGGTCTACTCGTCGGCTTTTAGAGCCAAGATTAAATCACTTATTTAAAATTCGGGTAATAAATAATTTTTCTTTTAACCATTTATTTAAACTCTTTTGAAATTATTATAAAACTTCCAAATCATTTTCAAAATAATTAATTGTTCGTTTGAAAAGATTACTAAAAAGAATTTGTGAGAATCATTAAGTTAAAACAATGATTTACAAAAGTTACAAAAAACCGTCGCAAAAACTATTACGAATAGTGATTTAAAGCTTATTTGATAAAAACACTAATTCCATCTCATATACGTCCATTTTTATAACTCAAATCCCTTTTAAAACATTTAACATATTTATAAAATTTATTTCATATTTTTAAAGATTTAAAAATATCCATGTAACGACCTCGGATTTCATATATATTTTAATTGATAATTAATGTAATTTTTGAATTTAAATTGTAATTAATTGTTAATTTAAGCGAGTTTCCCCAATTCAGATAGAATATATATTAAAACAATATGAATTTACATATTGTATATATGTGATTTGGATTTAAATTTCAAGTAAATAGGTTAATAATAATTTGAATATATGGGTATATGTGTATATATTGAGTTTGAATAAATTTTAACTAAATGGTTTAAAGATTAATTTTAGTGATAAAATTTGGATTTGATGGTCATAAGGAAACATAGAATCAAACTATAAAATAATAACAAAAGAAATACAACTAGAATTGAATGTGAGTTGTGTAAGCAAACAAGAAATAATAAAACAAAGTTGCATGTAAATTATGTAAACCAGGGAAATAACAAAAGAAGAAACAAAATATCTATAAAGCAAAAAGGCAAGCACACCATATAATCATCTCAGCACCAAAATAATATCTACATACAAATAACTAAACAATTTCTTCTATTTAGCAAAGCAAACCGAACAAGTGTATGAGTATTATACAGGCAAGGAGATAACAAAAATGTATGCAAGGAAAACAAACAAATTAGTACTTACAAAGAAAATTTTTGTACTTACAAAAATCAAAATGGGATTGTATGTAAACCAAGAGGGAACACAAGCATTTAATGCTTTCTTTTTAGCCTAAAATCAAATCACGTCAGCCCCAAAGGAGAAAAAAATTTCTCTGATATGGTACAAGGCATTTATATTACTTGTACAAATTTTATCATCGCCTTGTACCAAATATTATAACCAGCAAACTCATTCTTTTATCAAACTCCTCAATTCATTTTGCTTCGTTCCATTTCAAAGCTGAAGAAGCACATATTCTTAAAAAAAAAACTTTGGTATAAGCAACAATAAAAATCAAAACAAACCAGAGAGCAGGATTTCAACTTGTAGATTTCAAAGGCCAGTTTCAAAAAAAAGAAACTCTGTTCATTCCTGGAAGTCATGTGAGCGAATTCTTCAACCCTTACGTATATATGATCTGGTTTGCATGTGATTTATATTGGGTATATGTTATGGAATGATGTAGTAGAGAATAAAAAATCATATTCGTATGTCCATATATATGTATATATCTGTAGCCTAAGTATGTAGATACATGTATATGAACCTGTCTCTCTGTTACAGGCTAAAAACAAACTCAAAAATTCATATCACCCAAACAAATCAATATTAGACTTTGATTTCAAAATTAAAAGTGATTGTAAAGGTGTAATACCAATTTTAAAAATGTCCACCAGTATAATTATTGAATAAATATTTTTAAAATTGGAAATTACAGTAATGAGCATTTCAAACCAGAAAAATCAAGTTTTATAATTTTAAGTTTTGTTTATATTTTCAGATTCGAGTCTAGAAACTATGATTTTTGAGACAAATATCATGATTTTTAACTGTGTAAATCACGGGATATTGGAAGTTGATCAGAATCCAAGACTTGTTCGATTTCTGGTGATCGCATAGTCGAGTGGCTTCGGGATTCCAATTGAAGCTCGCTGTAAGATCAGTGGTCGGGGGGAAAATGCATGGCGATTTTCTGGTTCGCCGTGGATGCGTGGAGAAGCCTTTTTAGGGTTTAATGACTCGTTTTAGTCGAGGTCTGGAAACAAGGTGGTTTCATCACCACTGACCGATCGAGTTGCATGAGTTTTGGAGTGATGGTGGCTCGGAGGGTGACGCGTTCGTGGCCGGAGGAGCTGAGCGTCTGGTGGTCGGAAATAGTTCAGGCGAGTCATTCTTTGGTCGGAGGTTGATTTGTGTTGCACGAGCTATGCTTGATTTCGAATAAGGACTTGTTTTAAGTTTGGGTTGATGGTGAATCGATGTCGTGATGTACGTCGACAGGTCGGAGGGGTAGTGGTCGGTCGGAGTTCGCCGGCGTGGTTGTGCACGTGCACGTCATTTTTTGGTATCAGGTGAGTTCACGTGGGGGACTC
Source organism: Allium fistulosum (assembly GCA_030737815.1). Lineage (NCBI taxonomy): Eukaryota > Viridiplantae > Streptophyta > Magnoliopsida > Asparagales > Amaryllidaceae > Allium > Allium fistulosum. Next base: position 1,279,939,334 of record CM060903.1, on the reverse strand, counting down.
GGAGTTGCTCTCATGCAACTGAGTTTGGTACTCGGGGTCGAGCTCGAGTTAGTAGAGGAGTTTACGTACCAGTTTTTGTACTTGAGTTTTAAACAAAAAAAAAATGATGAAGAAGAAAAGATGAAGGGGAAAGACTCGGGAGAAATAGTGTTGGACTCGGGGTTCAACTCGGGGTAACGGGAAGGGGGTTGTTTTCAAAAGTCAAAGTTAAAGTTATTTGTATACACGGTTTTGTTTAAATGCAAGATACAAGTTTTGAGTTAATAAATGGCAAAGTAATTTTAGAAAATTTTATTAATAATTAAATGTTAATAAGTTTGTACTTAAGAGATTTTAAAATTAACTAAGAATTAATAACTAATTGATTAGGAAATTAACTAAGTAATTAGTAATAACTAAATGATTAATTAAGTTTTATTAATAAAAAATTAAGGTTATTAATTTATAATCAATTAAGATTAATTAATTATTTTAAAGATAATTAAGAAGTGATTAAACTCATGTTATTAAATTAATTTATGATTAATTAAGGCCAACAAACCCGTACCACTTAGAGCCGGTAAAAAAAATTGTTAATTATGTGATTAATTCAATTTAATCACATTCACTTTAATTGAAGATAATTAACTATTATCAGATATTGTGTACTGGATTAGTATTCCTGTTGTTATTGTGATACTGTGTGATGCGTATTACTTTGTACTGAGCTGTGATTTCTGTTTCTGTGATATATACTGCTATATGAATATGAAAACCCTTTGGCCCGTAAAACGGCACTTGAATTTCGATGCGACAGGGAGTCGGATTCCAGTTTGTTATCCGAAACCCACATCGAATCGTAATGATGAATTCTTGCGATTGACAAATTTACTTTATCTGTGAATCTACAAATGAGGATAAGCGTTATAATTTATACCGCTTATCAAATATATTACTGTAATTGAATCTGTGATGATTTGTAATGTTGCACTATATTGTGTAAAAATCCTTGGACCACACTGTTACACACACAAATATGGATTTCACGAGGAAATCGGTTAAGTCACGGATGATTTAAATTTAATGTTTTGAAATTGAAATTTTAATTTCAATTGATTTTGGAAATGAATTTGGGTTAAGTGTTAAAAGCTTTTGAAAAGGAATTTTTTAGATAAGTTATTTTGTATAACTTGGTAAAGTTTTTTCAATTTAAATAATTTAAATTGAATTTGAATTCAAATTTTGGAATTGAATTCTATGTTTGGAAATTATGGTTTAAAAAGGTTATACAAGTTATAAATTGTGTTTATATGAGTTTTTAACATTTAAAAAAAATATTGTTATGAGAATTTGAATTCAACCCAAGTTTAAATTTAAAAGGCTATAACTTGTGTATATTTGATCAGATTTTTCCGAAACGAAAAGCATTTGTTTTGAAACAGTAATAACTTTCATATAAGGAAAGGATTTTCAATTTGTGTTAAAAAAAATTTCAAATCTAAAATGAAAATAGTTTGGAAAACTATAAATGATATATCTTTTGTATAAAAGAATTGAATTGAAAATGGAATTGTTTGAAAGCTATCAATTAAATCTTTGTTTAGAGATTTAATGAGTTAATCCAAATTTAAGTGGAAATCAATTTGAAAATCTATGAATAGATCTTTGTGAAATGAATCTTTTTGTTTAAAAAGATTTAAAATGGTAAAGTGTTCAAACCATTTGAAGAAAAGCTTTGGGTAACAAAATGTGACTTAATTGAAATCCCATATCCATATGTTTTTAGATATTATGCTCATTATTCGGTTTAGCTGGGAGACAACCTTTGTGTCATATAACCCATTACGAATAATGATACGTCGTATATGGATAGCAATTGAAGACCGGTGTTGAAGACCGGGTATTTGCGAGAACGCTAGGATAACCTATCGATTGTCTCTGCACTGAGTAGCTATGGTATAGAGATCTCCTAAGTGATGGGAAATTCGATCGGGATTGTGAATACCCGGGTTGCAAGGGCTTCTTTGGAAGTGCCTTCGGTTCTGTTCGAACCCAGAACAGACTTGTATGGTTGTATGTCTGACACTACACTTTGAGATATAAAACTGATTTCTTTCAAATACATTTCTGTTTGGTGGCGGAGAATTTATTCTCTTAGCTTAACACCCTTCTCTGAGACGTACGAGCTCAGAGGTTATGTAGTTGAATGTTATCAATGATATACTCCCAATTTGGTAGTGTGGCATGCTAAGTGTTGCTGTGTGATAATGATCATTCGTTGATCATTCGTGATCAAAGCATGGCTTTGTGAAAAAGTGTAGCTTTGTGGACGATACCTCATCGAGCCTCACATATCGGAAATGGTCGAAACAGGAAAGATGCGGCAAGGTTTCAGGGGTAGCTCCCTTAGGGTATGTCCATTCCTTCTGGAAAAGGGTGGTATTATGGTATGGAGCCCTGATACTTACTCATGTGGGCACTGTAGTATATTTATTACCGTGTGATGTTGGTGTAGAGGATCCTCGTATAAAGGTCCCAAAGGACTGGGGGTGGAATATCTCAGGTTTACTACCCGGGAAGGGGGTAACCGGCCTTGTGTTGGCAGAGAGCCAGGTGGTTCTCGGGGCGTCCCTCCAGAGGTGTTTCCATGTGGCATAGGAAGTTCCTTAGCCTGACCATTTGTTGGAAAATCCAAAGAAACAATACGAGCCTTGTACGGTTTTAGTTGTATTACCTGCTATGGAATGTGACGGTAACCTGCTATTGAACATAGTAGCTATAGTAGGCATACAATAATGGTTGTATGCTGGCTAAGATTAATATTGTATTTTCAAAATGTTTCTGCACTATGCACTAGTAATAATATCAAAAGAGTTTTCCCTTTACGTAGTAAGCATGCTTGACTATCATAAGAAGAAATCTCCTCCAATTCTGCGTTTGCATTGTGTGTGTGGCGGGAGGTTTTATGGTAGTTTCATTTTCCAAAAACATTGCGGATTTCAATGTTTAAAATTCTTTTGTGTTTGGTTTAAAGGTAAACTGTTTTTGTTTGCTCATACCAGTCCCACGACTGACCCGGAGTTTATTGTTCCCTTCCTAAACTCTGGGTGCCCACAATTTTCCACACGGGCAGTCTAGAGTTGGGTATATTTTTCAGATAGTCAGATCTAGTAGATAAACCGGGACTAGTCCAGTTTTTGGAGCTTATGGACGACTGGCGTTGCTTATCTTTGTGGAATTTGGATGGGAATTCGAGCTTGAAGTTTGGGAGATTTTGGTTTGAAGTGCAGTATCGGATTTTTTTGAAGACTCATCTTATATTGTATCATATTCCGCTGTATTTTGTGTTATATATTCTCTGATGTTGATGATTATAATTGTATCAAATTGATGTACCAGATATTGTATTCATGTTGTATAAATGATATCATCTTTTATTTCCGCTGTGTTATTTATCATTTAATGTTGTTGCAAGCTCCGGCGATACGAATTTGATGTTATTTATCGAACATCGAGTTTGGGTCGTTATAATCCATTTAAAACATTTACCACTTAAATTTCAAAAACTGCCAAACCGCGACTTTTTGAAAAATTGATTTGGACTTAACTCAAAATTTACTAAATGCAATCTTGATTTTCTTTCTTCATTTGAAAACTATATTTTAATGGGTCCGAAAAATTCTTATTACAAAAAGTTCCGACTTATGTTGAAACCTACACATTGATTTAACTTTTCAAGTTGAAAAATTAACTAACTACCGCCACACGACGAGCTCGATTTTACCGCTTTGGTTAAATTTTCCAAAACTTGTCCAAAACACTTCTAAATTGTTTTGATATCATAATAAAACTATTTTAACCAAATTAAACTTTATTTTTCCATTTCACCTTATTAAAAATTATTTTCACTCTTTCTCGTATTATAATATTATATTATTATAATATTCAAATTTCAACCTTTTTATATTTCAAAACCATTGAGAAGCTCAATAAACTCCATACACACATTAATATGGTTTTATTTTTCTATGAATTAACCATGGTTAATTAATTAACAATTTCTATCTTGATGAATATTATTTTCCCATCATTAGCAACCAAGTTATCAACCAAATATAAATCAACTAAATATTCATCCAATATTCAACCAAGCATATTAATTTACTAATTTACATGCATATCATCATTTAAGTTTTTAAATAAACAAATCTAAGCTCGAGTACTCGTTATTATTTTCAACTCCACCAAACTTTTTCAAAACTCCTTGAATCGATTTCGGCGAAAACCCGGTAGAGCTTCACTACACTATTTTTACTCATAGCTTCCCGGATATTGCTCTATGCCTCTAATAGGTTTGGCCTTGACCTTGGAAGTGGTGGAGCATGGCCTTGGCGCTTTGAAGAGGGGTGGTTGTGGGTGAGGTGGTAGGGAGTGATCTTGCCTTGGTTTTGAGGTGGAATGATAACACACACACACACACACATATATATATATATATATATATATATATATATAATTTTCTCTTTGCTATTATTTCTTCATAAATTTCCTAAGAAGAGAAGCCATTAAAGAAGAGTGATAAGAGAGCTCAAGAAGAAGGAATAAGAAGAATGGAATGGTGTAAGGTAATGAGAGGATATGGACATGTATTATAGCCTTTTTTTTACCAAAATATCTACAACACCATCACCACCTCTCTCATCACTCTTTACACGTTACCTCCTCCTCCATGTGCACCTCCATGTACTCTTGTCCTCTCCATCATACCATGTTGTGTAAGGAGGTGAAAGGTGTTGGCAAGTTTGCTTTATCTTAGCTTAAGGATGAAGTAAGGTAAAATATCTTAGATATTTTTTCGGTGTATATGTATATATATGTTTGTATGTGCATCTGCATGTACATGTACATGTGCATGTATGATATGTATATATGTGCACAAGATACAAAAACAAGGTTGCAACGACTTTAAACAACTTTCATTCCTTAAACCATTGTGAATCCGGAATCCGATTTCCGGTCACATTTTCACTTATAAATTAAATTACCTATGAATGTAAACAAAATTTGAAAACTAATTTCTTATGATTATTAATTAAAACGATCACAATTGATTTATAAAACTATATAAACCAATACCGATCAAGTGCTGCAAAATTACGCCGTCGAATGGCCAAAGTGCGACGAAATTTATATATCTTTATAAAAACAAGTTTATATTTTTATAAAAATATTATAAATGAGTTTTTATCACTATATAACTAACTAAAAAGAATTTTTATCATTTCAAAACAATTATTTGAATATTTAAACTTAATTTATTCCAGAAAATATATAAAAGTGATGATGTCATAAATATATTTTATTTTCAAAAATAAAATAAATAATTTTTATTTCATATTTTTTCTTAAATGAATAAATAAGTGTATGTATCCAGTTCTGTTCGCTTTAATATTGACAACATCTTAAACTTTATCGAAAACTGATTTTCGTCGTTTTTCTAACGAAAACCCCAAATATCCATATTTGTTAATATTCCTTTAAAACAAGTTTACCATCATTAATTAGGGCTTAAAGCATTATAATTTATGTTATAAAATTTTGTATTTGAATATTTCAAAAATAAATATAATTTATCAAAGTGATAAATTTGTGGGTCGTTCCAGACTTCCCTCCTTTAAACAATTCCGTTCCAAAAAGTACAACCCAAAACCCAAAGGTGTTTGTCTAGAATATTTATTTTTAAAATTACACCCGTATGATGTATATAGATATCCATACGCAATATCTGATTCGATCTACTATTCGAATTCACAACTTTACTTTCAAGCTAGTATTGATCCCCCTATCCCCTAGTGCGGATCCTGATCAGGCTTTCTGTTCAAAACTTTAGTTTTCCTTGCATAGCTCTTCACTATAATAGAAAACTTAAGTACCAAACCATAAATCCTCATCAATATTCACCATCAAAAATCAAGTGATAAATCCTCTTTTCGACCAAGGTAAATACCTCAATTTTACGTACTCGAATCTTAGATCAAAATTACATGACGAAATGATCTACGTAGAACGTACGTACCTATTAACCTCCCAAAATCTTTATGAAAACTTTTCATAAAACTTTCATATTTTATTCAAACATTATAAAGGTGCTTATTTATATGTATAATCACTTTTATTTCCGAATATTTTCTTGAAAGAAGATATTTCATTCCAAAGGATAAATATCCTTTTCGTTTAAAATTATTATAAACATCTTTTATTATAACACATTTCCTTTACAAATTTTAAATGCAAATACCCTGATAAAAATTAATGATTACTAATTAATCCCTTAATTTATGATTCACATTATATTTTAAACTTAAACCCGTACTTATTATCTTTCAAGAAATATTTCATAAAATGTTGACTCTGGTTTTAAGCATTTTTATACGGTCGTTTCTTTATCACATCCCTTTAAACTTTTTGTTTCCAAATATCCTATTAAATTGATCTGATGAAAGATAGAAGAAATGCACAGAGAGAATAATCCTAGAAGAGATTTATTAATTAACATCATGTTTATACATCCTTTCCAAACCCTATCCTGTATCACAGATTTTTAAGAGATAAACCTGAGGGGATAGAGTCTATTATACACCACCATTATATATACGATACTTGAACTGCTACATCCACTATCCTTTGATCCCTATTGAGGGAGACAGTGCTTTATCCTTGGTGCCTAAGTCAGCCAACCGTATCTTGGATAATTCTTCATTAAATGTCTCCCTTTGTAGCACCAAATGCAAGTCTGTTTGGGGAAACTCTTTGGCTACATGTTCGAGTCCTTTGCAATGGTAGCAACCTTTTGCCCTTCTTGATCTAATTTGGGGTTTCTTTTTTGTTTTAGGGCACTCACATAGAAAATGTCCTTACCTTTTACACATGAAACATAATATATCATACCTAAAAGATTCTTCTTTTTCTTTATTTCCTTATTCCTCTTTTCCTTTATTTTCCAATCCTTACACCGAACTGCATAATGCCCTTCTTTACCGCATTTGTAACAGTAGATGCCAGCATAAGTTCCTAGTTTTGCTCTTTCTTCTGCTTCTCTTACTACACATACTCTTCGTGCCTGCTTTGGATTCTACCAAAGCTCATCACCCAGCATATAATAAGCCATCATGCCCCTAAGTGATATACCAAGATATCATTAGAAGTTTTATACCATTTATTTCTTGACTTAAAACCCTTCTTATCCAAATAACTTGATTCAACTTGTTCAGATTTGAACCTGCCTCGATCCTCCAATGATAAGGAGAATAATTTACCAAGTGCTCGATACCATTTTCCCAAGACAGCATATGATCGATACTTAGAAGATTATCCCAATCTTCACTAAACGAATTAAGACTTATTCAACGAACCTTCAAAGGGAATGTATTTTATATAATTTCCCCAAATCACACACATATCTATACTCTTTTTGAATATAAAATATAATCTTTTTAAAACAGTGTGTCGATTTATCTTGTTTAAGTATTTAGGAATCCTTATCAATCGTAGGGCGTACCCTGTATTGACCAGAATACATACACCACTCAACAGATTAATCAATACAAAACATTTTCATATCCAATAACAAACACACGCTCATATATATAATAGTCTCAAACTCATTCTAGGGTATTACTAACCCTATCACTAATGAGTTACTTATCTTAGGGTATTACTGACCCTATCTCTGATGAGACTTTACCCCTACTAGGATAAGGTGCTCGCTCAACCTAAGCTCTGATACCAAATGTGATGACCCACCTTTTCGACCCTTGAAAAATGACACTAATACATCCTCGATATTCACATGCCACAAATTCAAGTGCCAAAAAGGCAGATTGATCAATGGTAAAAAGAAAATAACACAGAATCGAGAAGAAAATAGAATCTCACACGAATGGAATAATCATATATTATAACCACAAAATCTTTTACAGCGGAAAAATTTGAATACAATATCAGAGTCTAACCTAGATTCAGCCTGGACAGTTATAAATTCTTTATCCTTACAAATACTGAAAACCAACAAATTAAATGCAGCGGAAAAAATAGAATATGTCCATACATTGATGAAGATCTCTAGCTCTCCTTTGGAAAATCTAAGCATCTTTAACTAAACCTGAAACTACTCAGATTTGACCCAAGTATTAAAAATACCCGGATCAGGTTTGATAAACCAGCATGAGAAAACTCGAACTATAAATGTATAGGACAGCGGTATAGATCAGATTTTGCCAATAAAAACCTTTAAAAAGAAGGGTATCTCGTAAGACCATGTCGCACATAAACACGAACGGGTTTTTAACCTTATGATAACCAAAATACTTTATACCAAAAAAAATTTGATATTAGCATTAATGACATTGGTTTGAAAACAGTTTTCAAATAAATATATATACATAAAGTAGGTATCAATACCCGATTAATGTCAAACGGTGTATATGATGCCAAAAGGGTGGCTGAAATGTTTATAAAGCATTACATAGCTATTTTAGAAATACAACCAAAACCGTAAAGCTCGTATTTGAATTGGATTTCCAACATGATAGGGAACTAGTGGCCATTTCCTCCGATGCGAAATCCACACATAATATCCTAGTCTCTGGTGACTATTCACTTTTCTCAAGCAAGCGTTCGTACTACATTGTTACACTATTATGGAACAGTGTATTTCGATGGCTTTGCTCATTCTCAGTCGAGCCTCCAATACCTGCCCATTTAAACCATTGAAGGTCCATGCACTATAGGACTCCTCCATCATCAATAAAACTGATAGCCTAAAATACATGTCCTACAGACCACCTAGTATCCCGTGTCATCCCAAGGACGTGAGGCTCATGTAGCTATGCCTTCTTTCCACAAAGCCACGCTTTTCTTTTCACAAAGCCATGCTTTTCTTTTCACAAAGCTATGCTTTGCTTTTCAAAAAGCAAATTCCACTTAGAATGCCACATTGCCATTTCTAACAACACGCTGTTGATTTCCACAAAAGTACAACCTCTGATCTCATACGTCTCAGAGAAGGGTGTTGAGTATAAGAGGGGTTACCTCCTACACCACCAAACAGTTGTATGTTTTTAGAGATCAATGTACATGGTTTTAGAAATGCAATGTCAACACTCATCCATAAAAGTTGTCCAGGTGAAGTACAAACTGAAGGCACTCATACTACTAATTCTTGTTTGGGAATCACCCCTAGGATTAGTAGCGAGTAGTCCTTGCAAATCGAAGATTTTTAGAATGAAGTTACTACTGCCACCATATATAATATGGGAATTACCCCAGAGGTTAGTGGCAAGCAGCCCTACATTATGAAGATCTTCGTCTTCAAAAATCATCGTCTTCAACATGTCTTCACTTTCGAGCGTATATATTGGTTCGAAGTGGTTTTCGGATAGGAATTACCCAAATCCGGCCTCAGTTTTTTCGAAGCAATCAACGATAGAAAAATGTCAAGTATATATGTGATTATCAAACAACATAAAATCAATTTATCGTTTTATCATTCAAACATTTTTTGGAGACATATTCTTTTAAACATTCCTTTTATCTTCTTAAGAGCATATGGAATCATTAAGCCTCATTTATCAAATTATCTGGTAAATTAAACCTTTTTTATCTTGGAATAATTCCAAATTATTTCACCTTTTACTTAGGAAAACATTTCCAAATCATTTATTTAAATCTTAACAAAGATTTCTTTTTTTCAAACCATAATTATTAAATGGATCAAAAATGATGTTATTTAAGACATCATTTACTGTAAACCCAAACCAATTAGTATAGAGTAGAAAAGGATCCATAGAAATTTGACTAATTATACCTAATATTAATTTCTGTATTCAACCTGTATTATTAATCGAATAACACTGAAATTACCTTTTAAATTCACACGGATAGTATGAGTTCCCTCCTTGGAATTTAATACCAAGTAAAAGAAGATTATTTCTATACAATCCAAGTTGTAAGAAATTAATTATGGAAATTAAATCTCTTATACTTGTCTCATTTCTGACATTTCGACCTTATCTGTCCCTCGCCCAGGAAAGAGCCCAAGTGAGCCAGGGCATTGGTTGCTCCTGACCATCTCTTTGGTTTAAGCACCTCACATTCGAATCTCACGAATAGAAAAATCAGGTCTACTCGTCGGCTATTAGAGCCAAGGTTAAATCACTTATTTAAAATTAGGGTTATAAACAATTTTTCTTTTAACCATTTATTCAAACCCTTTTAAATTATTATAAAACTTCCAAATAATTTTAAAAATACTTAATTATTCCTTTGAAAAGATTACTAAAATAATTGTGTGAGAATGATTAAGTTAAAACCCTGATTTACAAAAGTTATGGAAAACCGTCGCAAAAACTGTTGCGAATAGTGATTTAAAGCTTATTTGATCAAATCACTAATTCCATTTCATATATGTCCATTTTTATAACTCAAATACCTTTTAAAACATTTTAACATATTTATAAAATTTATTTCATATTTTTAAAGATTTAAAAATATCCATTTAAAACATTTACCACTTAAATTTCCAAAATTGCCGAACCGTGATGCTTTTGAAAACTTGATTTGGACTTAACTCAAAATTTATTAATGAAATATTGATTTTCTTTCTTCATATGAAAACTATATTCTAATGGTTCCAGAAAATTCTTATTACAAAGAATTCCGACTTATATCGAAATCTACACATTGATTTAACTTTTCAAGTTGAAAAATTAACGAACGACCGCTACACGATGAGCTTGATTTTACCACTTTGGTTGAACTTTCTGAAACTTGTCCAAGCACTTCTAAATTGTTTTAATGTCATATTAAAACTATTTTAATCAAATTAAAACTATATTTTGCTATTTCACCTTATTAAAATTTGTTTTCACTTCCTTTCTCATATTATAATATTATATTATTATAATATTCAAATTTCAACCTTTTTATATTTCAAAACCATTAAGATGCTCAATAAACTCCATGCACACATTAATATGGATTTGTTTTTCCATGAATTAACTATGGTTAATTAATTAACCATTTTTATCTTGATGAATGTTATTTTTCCATCATTAGCAACCAAGTTATCAGCCGAATATAAATTAACTAAATTTTCATCCAATAGTCAACCAATATTCAACCAAGCATATTAATTTGCTAATTAAACATGCGTATCATCATTTTAAATTTTTAAATAAATAAATCTAAGCTTGAGTACTCACTATTGTTTTCCACTCCATCAAACTTTTTTGAAACTCCTTGAATCGATTCTGGTGGAAATCCGGCAGCACTTCTCTCCACTGTTTTTACTCCGGAGCTTCCCGGATCTTGATCTATGCCTCCAAAGGTTCGGCCTTGACCTAGGTAGTGGTGGAGCTTGGCCATGATGCTTGGAAGAGGGGTGACTATGGGTTATAGAGGTGGTAGGGAGTGATCTTGCCATGGTTTTGAGGAGGAATGATAACATACATATATATTTGTGTGTGTGTGTGTTTTTATTTTCTCTTTGCTATTATTTCTTTATAAATTTCCTAAGAAGAGAAGGCATTAAAGGAGAGCTATAAGAGAGCTCAAGAAGAAGGAAGAATAAGGATGGAATGCTGTAAGGAAATGAGAGGATATGGACATGTACTTGTTGCCTTTTTTAGCAAAATATCTACAACACCATCATAACCACCTCTCCCATCACTCTTTACACTTTACCCCTCCTCCATGTGCACCTCCATGTGCTCTTGTCCTCTCCATCATTCCATGTTGTGTAAGGAGGTGAAAGGTGATGGCAAGTTTACTTTACCTTAGCTTAAGGATGAAGTAAGGTAAAATATCTTAGATATTTTTTTTGGTTTATATGTATATATATATATATATGTTTATATGTGCATTTTAATATACTTGTACATGTGCATGTATGATATGTATACATTTGCATAAGACACAAAAACAAGGCTGCAACGACTTTAAACAACATTCGTTCGTTAAACCGTTGTCAAATCGGAATCTGATTCCCAGTCACATTTTCACTTCTAAATTAAATTACCTATAAATGTAAACAAAATTTTAAAACTAATTTCTTATCATTATTAATTAATTAAAACGATCACAATTGATTTATAAAACCATATAAACCAATACCAATCAAATGCTACAAAATTACGCAGTCGAATGGCCAAAGTGCGGCGGAATTTGTATACCTTTATAAAACAAGTTTATATTTTTATAAAACTATTATAAATGAGTTGGTATCACTATATAACTAATTAAAATGAATTTTTATCATTTTAAAACAATTACTTGAATATTTAAACTTAACTTAAATATTCCAGAAAATATATAAAAGTGATGACATCCCTGATGATGTCGTAAATAAATTTTATTTTCAAAAATAAAATAAATAATTTTTATTTCATATTCTTGCTTAAATGGATAAATAAGTGTATATATCCATTTCCATTCGCTTTAATATTGAGAAAATCTCAAATTTTATTGAAAATTGATTTTCGTCGGTTTTCTGACGAAAACCCCAAATATCCATATTTGTTAATACTCCTTTAAAACAAGTTTACCATTATTAATTAGAGTTTAAAGCATTATAATTTGTGTGAAAAATCTTATATTTGAATATTTCAAAAATAAATATAATTTATCAAAGTGATAAATTTGCAGGTCGTTACAACTTTGAAAATGATTTTGATTTTGATTTTGATCCTAAAAGTATGATTTGATATACAAAAGGTATATGTATGTATTATTATTTCAAATGATTTGAAATAAAGGAATTTGATATGAAATACAGAGTAGTTTTAGTAAATCAAATTTTGATATGAGCTTTATGTATAGAAAAGTTTTGAATGTATGTTATGTAAGAAGCCCAAGTGGTAGTGGCATAACCCGAATAATTATGAAACCTTTTCTTATTTTACCTCTATGGTAAAGTTTGTCTAATAAATAAGTAAAAACTTTGTTAAGTTATTTATTGACACGTCTATTATATGCATTAGGACAATGTGATATGTTCACCTTGTTATGATATGGTTGTATGATAGTTTTCATTTGTTAGATCTAAATAGATTTTTTGGCAATTTTGGACAGCCTGAAACTTCTGGATCTTTATAGAACTTAAAGCTAAGTGTTCTTAATTTATAAAGATAAGCTTGCATAACTTTTAAATTGAGAAGGTAGTAAAGTTAAAACATGTTTTAAATTTACTAAATGTCCTTGTTAAGTAGATCATTCGATATTAGTAGGCCAACTAATAAATGTCTTTACCTTAGGGATGTCTAAAGAAAGTAGACTCTAGTTCAGAGTTGCACACCAGTGTCCTGCTCCTCTTAGCTACTTGCCTAACCCGACGATTATGAAAGTCAAAAGGCTGACTCGGTTATAAGACCTAGATTTGTCTTAAGCCTTCATCTAAATTTTAGATAGTAAAATGAATCTCATATTTTGTATACTCTTAGGCTGTAGTAGATTATTATACGAGTATGAACGTAAGTTATGAAATGTTTTATAAATAAAGTTGTCTTTATAAAATGTTTATAAACTTGAGTTATGTTTTCTAAGATGGTTCATAAATGATTTTAGTATGGAATGATATGTTATTTGTGTAAATGAATGTGATATAAAAAGTAACTAGTGTAGTTAAGAAACCATTAGAATAAAGTACGTAAGTTGTATATAGATCATTTTATTCGCACGACTATTCTTGATCTAGGATTCGAGTACATGGTTTCTAGGTGATTTACACCGACCCGAACAAGGATTTTTCCCTCGATTCTCGAAGATGAACACTTGAAATGGATTCTTGATATGATTTCGAAATTTTCTATCATAGTATATGACTATGTAAGGGAAATAGATGTTTTTAATCAACCTGATGGAGTCTGCACTAGATAGGTCAAGTGATCTATACTAGTTTGGAAGTGAAATTTATGTGATCGAGCGAGTGATCAGATTTGATATTGTGTATGGATGATCCATGCACATCGTATGGGCTTAAATAAGGGTATATTGTTGGAACTGGGCCAGCCCGTAATGGAAGTTATGGATGAATTTCAAAAAAAAAATCTTATTGGATCTTTGTTGGGCCTATAAAGTCTAATTTATTTAGAACATTTCTAAATATTATTTAAATAAAATCTTTTATTTTATTTAAAATTGTAAATTATATAGTTTTATTTAATTTATGTCTTGATACACACACACACACATGTGTGTGTGTGTGTATGTACACATACGTGTATCATATACATATATATGTGTGTGTGTTCATGTGTAACATATCAATCTATGCAAGGTATGACATGCCTGTGTATAGATGTTGAGATTTACATCGCAACGGACACGTTAGCTCACCCAATATGCGAGTATATGTTGTCCAAATACATATATGTATATACCTGCTATTATTTGTATATAAATATTATATATATATAAATGAATGTATTAAGTTTTGTTTAACAAATTTTATATAAGTAAGTATGTAATATATACTAGAATAAACCGAACGTACGTGCATCTAGTAACTAGAGCGGATGTGTGTTGTATGTGCAAAAGTTTTGGTAATCACAACGCTTTTATTTCAAGTTGTTTTGTTGGTGGTGTCGGTGACATTGGTAGTAAAATTCCATTAATGGGTAGTTGAGAAGGGATGGTGTTGGACGTTGAAAACTGATGGTGGGTTTCCGTTGATGGATAAGGATATTTTCGAAATTTCAAAAAGACACCGTGGTAATGCTAGTCATTGAATTCTCTTTATTAGTACTAAAGATGTGTGTGTGTGTAATCATATGAATAAAATATTAATATTGTAAATATGTATATTATGTAATAGATTTATATAAATAAATTATATATAAATATTAAATAATTTTTTTACATCGTGAGTAAACATATATGTACATACAGAAAAAAAATTAATATATAGATTTTTAATTTAAATAAATATACACACAAATATATTCATAACAGAATATACATAAATACATACATACATACATACATACATACATATATATATATATATATTAATAACATAAAATAAATTTTTGATATATATAAAATACCAGGTCTTATGCATAGCATAGCTAAGAATTTACAATTATTTTTTAATTTTAAAATACATTTTAATTAAATATTCATTTGAAATATTAATAAGTAATTAATCTTGAAACTTTATTTCAAATTTTAAATTTCCAATAATTTTTACATGATATTTTGAAGTTTTAATTTTTTCATATTTTTCTCTGTTTAAATTAATTTTATATTTATTTATTTAATTTCAGTTGTTTTAAACAATTAATTTAAAAAAGTCTAAAAATAATTTTTAAAATTTTCATTTTTCTACTAAGATCTTTTCCGGTGGTAATATAATTTTATAAAATTTTAAAAATATTTTTCATAACATATTCGAATTAATATAATATATTTATGAAGTAAATTGATTTAAATATTAATAATAAAAAAATTTATAAAAGAATATTTTTTATTGTCAAAAATTAATTTTACTATAATATATGATATATGAAATTATATTGCTGATTTTAACCATAACATGATGTCATAACAAATCGTAAACTATATATATGTAATTAAATATAATATATATATATTAATTTGAAATATAAAACTATATTATTTTTTACATATGGGTGTACTAACTAGACATATATGATATTAAAAAAAATTATTTTTTTCAACATAAATATATACATACATATTACCAAAATTATTCTGTGACAACATTGCTTGCATATCAGAATCGTCACCTAACTAACAATATAATATATATGTGTATGTATGTATGTATGTATGTATGTATGTACACATATATGATAAAAAATATTATATCGAAAATCATTAATTATAATCTTATAAAATCATACATTAATTCCAAAGCCATGAAGTACACCTTGAAAAGGTAAACTCTCCCCTTTGAAACTCTTTCTGATTCAGCAGATTGTTAGTCCTTAAACCATTGACCTTCGGCAATCGGATAGTGAGAAAATCTGATTTGATTTGAGCTTTTAGTGATGAATAGGCAATGGTATAATTTTAGCCGGCAAGTAAGTAAATAGGAGGCAGCAAAAAAATCGTATCTAATTTGGTTAGAGATGCTTATATATTGGATGGAAAAGAGAGAAAAGTGGATCTGATCTCATATTCATTCTCTTTTAAACTGAGCCATCCAAAACCAAGCCTTTCTAATCCTAATATGAGCCACCTATACCATCTAATTTTAGCCAATATTTATATTCGATGATGGGCCTTAAACCCATTTAAGCCCAAAATAAAATATTATGCAATGAAATCAAATT
The DNA here is from genome assembly GCA_030737815.1 of Allium fistulosum. Lineage (NCBI taxonomy): Eukaryota > Viridiplantae > Streptophyta > Magnoliopsida > Asparagales > Amaryllidaceae > Allium > Allium fistulosum. Next base: position 1,279,923,003 of record CM060903.1, on the reverse strand, counting down.
TATTCGCTTATCAATATCGTATATCGATTGATATATCTATAATTATTATAAATATATCTAATAATATTTATTCATCAAATCATAGTCAAAATTTATAATTAATATGTAATTAATTTAACTAATTTATAATAGTTATAAATTAATTAAATCATTTGGTCAAAGGAGAATTAATATTTTTGGTTATGTGACTTGTTAGGTGTAAATTTGGTCAGCGATTAACATCGAACTATTTGAATATTAACGTTCGCACGTCACTTAGTAGCATGTGTGACATTTTGGACAAATTAATCGTTTACTTGGTTTTGGTAAAATCTAATTTCTCTTTGTTAAGCGTTACCTGGTTGTAGCTTTTATTTACACTAATTCTCTTCATCAAAACTATATGACTTTGGACTTATGGAATTTGGTAATGGTCAAAATTCTAATATCATCCATATTCAACTCTATATCCAAACACAAAGTCCTCTGTTCAATAATAACAATTATTATTAACCAAAATGCTCTAACCATAGACTTTGACTTTGAGTTGACTTCAGTTGACCATGATACTAACCTCATATAACTAAGGAGATGAATCCTCTCTTGAATAGTGTTTCACTTCCTATGCTTCCACTCGACCCAACTTTAGTCGTTTGATGGACGTCGTGCTACGATTTAACTATAATCAAAGTGGAGCTTCCACATTGAAGATCGATAGTATTCTCAAGTCGAGAGAACTGTGTAAATCAGTCATATCGATATTTTTTGTTGACTTTAGTTATATTAACCAATAGAAAACTATCGAGTGAGTCATTCCACAGTGATCTAATAACTATCACTATGTAACTCCTTGGTGCCCCCCAGCAGCCATGAGTAATACATTGTCTAACATTTGGAGAGCATTACGTACTCTAGTCTCAACAGATGTATCGATATCCAGTATCGATACATCTTGACTAGGAATATTTAAAATGATATATTTATTTTCATTGTGATAAATTACTCATGGTTACAAAACTTTGTAACTACTATCACAAAATATACCATTTATGGATTTTCAATAAATATACTTTTAATTAAATTAATTAATTAATATAACACATTATATAAAGTATATAATAGAAAGAAAATGCATTTTATTTCGAACATGATTGGTTATCGAGTTAGATACATGTAACAAATTACATAATTGCCTTAGGGCATACCCCTAACTCTATCAATATCCCACTTGCACCTAGCATCAATTATGGAATCTTATTCCAACCTCCCCAATCGGTTTCCTCAAAACCAATCGAGTTAGTCCCTTAGTGAACGGGTATGCTATTTTGCTTTAATCATCTACTCTATCGATTAACTCTCTTCAACGATGATAAACTACTTTTATCATGTGGAACAATTTGGAGTATGTCTCTCGAGTTCTAGTGAGCTCAAAGTTCTGTTACAAACTATATCTTGGTATTGTTATCATATAACAATATTATAGTATTCTTAACATTTGGAATCACCCTCAACTCGGTTATAAATTTGTGCACTTATTATATATATAGACACACACGCATCGTTTTTAATGCGGCGCTATTCAAAGCGATGTACTTATCCCTCTTTCATTGAATCACCCACAATCTCCTCTAATTGGAACTTTTCCAACTTAAATATTATTGTATTGACATATTATACTCAATATCACTTATGAAGTTCGAGTACGAACACTTCTTCATAAGGAGTTCGTTGTTTCTATAAACGGTTCTCTAGTATTTCATAAATACACGAGAACACTTCAAATAACCATTTAGTAATATCTATTTGGATTTCATATTTGCTTCATGTATCAAATACATAAACAAATCATGATATCATAGACAACTTAACATATATGATAATTCTGTTGCCAATGCATAAGGAAGAAATCTTGCATGTTTATATTAAACATTTTAATAAGGTGCCCTTGCAAATCGATTTGGGACATTCCCAATATCTTTTATAGTGTATAAAAGACAACAATTAAAAATCCAGCATTGAGTATTAAAATAACTAAAACTGATTTTAACATAAGTACATCACTAACAATCAACTGTGTGTTGTTTACTTATGATTTAGAAATATCTATGTACATTTTAACATTCTTTCTTATGAACACATGCTTTCATTGCATTTTGACTGATAATCAAACTATTTGATACATCTATCAAAACACTTGTTTAATTTTTATGCTTTTCAGAATGATACTTTTGTATCTTTTCTCGGATCATCTATGAAAAACCCACAAACTCAATATTGCTCCTATTGACTTCAAGGCACTTTGGTTGTTATGTGAAAATAGTATAGTCTAAATATATATTTATAACTTTTCGCTTTGATACATATATATATCAAAACATAAAGTCATAATAGGTGATAACTTTGTGTGTAAGATCTGAACCAACTTGAGCCCATCGAATGGTGAATCTGCTACGTTAATTTCAACAATTGAAATGCACGGTATTATTCCTATCAATGTGGCTCACTATATTCCAATTGCATTTCTATTTTTCTTAAAGACACATTTGCGACCAATGGATCATATCTCTTTGGGTACAACTATCAAAATCATATTTTGATAATGTACTTGGAATCTATTTCAGATTTGCGCATCATACCGTATCATAGAGTCTATACTCTTAATGGTTCAATTAAACAAACGAAGAATATTGATTCTTAACATTGATATGAAACTCATAGTTTCTCTTTAATGTATGAGACTAATTATTAGAGACTATAATGCGATGTGTTCGCTTAAGTTAGGTTGATTTCATTTTATCCCACGTAATCAATTTCATCAATAAATCGTGCCCCAATTCATCTTATACCAATAATTTCTTAAAGAAATTATTTTGCTGTGAAGTTGGTATTTCTTGAAACAACAGTTGTTTCTTAATGCAGTAGAATGGGCATTCATAAGCATTTTATAAATTTCCTTATATAAAACTGATTTCACATTAGTTCATAACATGTTTATGTTCACAACATAAATTAGTCATATAATGACTATCGTTCTCAAAATTCTCTTGGGACAACTCATACAAGGTCCGTTACGTACAACTATTATGTGCAGTCTTTCAACTTGCATAATCTACCAACTCCTTGGCCTAGGATATGTAGGGATTTCTTATAAATCCTTATCTTATAAGATTTTGTAAACCATTCCTTGGATGATATTAATTTTGACCTTGTGTACTACCCTTAAGTATAAACCTTATAGAAAGAGTTTAACTTCACTCACCACTAATGGTGCTTTGTTTAACAAAGTTTGATTACTCTTATCAATACATCATTATGTATTATAGGGAGGAGTGACATTTAAGGTTGAATCTTCATTCATTTTTAGGTATGTTTGAAATTCTTTCCAATATACTCACATATTCGATCAAATAGAATCAATTATATTTTTTATTGCATGTTATTTTATTTACATATGTTTTATACATTACGAGCTTATCATAAACATATTACATGTGTATCAAGTACATGTGTCCATGTTGGTGGTAACTCATCGGTAAACATAACAAAGTACGTGGAACCGTTTTGGTATTAGTAGATTTGTATTATATAAATCTATATGTAATAATCTAAAGAGTTCATCTACTCATATGATGCTCCCACTAAATGGGTGCATAGCCTTTAATTGTTTGAGATATTATTAACTAGTATCATATGATTCATATGTATAATAATAAATTATTTCTAAACTACGGCTTAGTCTATAATTCCAAAATAATTGTGAATAATTTTAGATACTTCGGTATTTTCCAATTCATCACTTTTGTGTGAAAACAAATACCATATTATAGTTTTATTTCATAATGAATATTCATAATATTCACATTGAAATATAGCCATGTCTATTTTTTAGTCGATACAAAAATTGTCATTATTTCATAAATAATGTGCGGTACGTTTTACGAAAATAATTTCATAACCTGATGCAATTAATAAGTGATATATGGCATGCTCCCACTATTTCTGCCATTACTATAATAGCGTACTAAATTCGGAGGTCCATCATTCCCTTAATATAGATTATTTATTTCATATATTACAACTAGTTTACCGTGGAGATTCTTTGATCAAATATCATGAACTCAAAGAAATAAATCTCATAGAAAACAATTTTCCGTATGAAAATACATTTCAGAATAGAAATCATATTTCTTATTCCAATATGAAGTATCAATTATTATTATTATTACAATTCTCATTTCTGCTGTTTCTTTATGAAGCATAAGTACTATTCACTCTCTATATCACAAGTGTACCTTAATTCACATCTACTCTTGTACACTCATTTTTCTTTTAAATGGTCAAACCATTCAAAAGAATACCCTTACTACAAATCCTAACAAACTCTTTACAAAAGTGCACTCGATTATCCTTAACATTTAAGGACATCAATTATGTTGCACTTTGTGTAAACTAATCAAACTGACATTTCAGTTCTTAGATCTATATTGTTGTTTTAGTCTTGTGTTATATTTAACACAATGAGATCCTTTTGTAATCAATCAAATTGAATACTTGATCTCACATACTGTTTATTGGTTTATTTCAAATGAACTAACTTCATCGAAGTATCATACATTACGAACTGTGACCATTCCCCGTATAACACTTATATGCGATAATATATGGATCAAATATCCATAGTATTATATTGCTTTTAAAGTTCGAAACTCATAAAATGCAGTACACGGTCTCGATCAAATAAACGCATAAGTGACCAAATTATGAATGCATTTAGTAGTTGTAAAATCAGGTGCTCGCATGGGTATTGAAACATTAACATGCAAGAAGCACTGATTAGTAAGTATATGTTATATTCCTGTTTGCCAATCTTCAATTCAGTTCATTTGTATATCTAAATTGATAATCGTTTTATCAATCATATTAAATGTATAAATTTATTAATGTAGATTATTGTAACATTGTATAGCATGTGTTCTTACAATATTAGAAAGGTTAAATGTTATCATTTCATTTTTTAATAAGGCTCCCGCTAGTCTTTTATGTTTCACCAACCCCTAAGTCGAAACATAGAAGTCTTTTGACTTTACTAGTAAGTGTTAGGACTCGTATGCCTTGGGATTCTAACCTTGAGGAAAGATCAACAAATTATAATCCCGCATACGATGGATAACTCCTTATCGATTGTATCACATACAACTCCTAACCCATGGTTCCTTGTGCTAATCTCGCCTTTACCTTAAGGAAAGCTCAACAAGTAAAGTGGGACTATTCACTTGAACCTATCATTTCGTGATGGCCTAAGTATATTGCGCATACCTTGAGGAAAGCTCAAGAAATACATGCAGTTATTTTACCTCGTCTATTCAATATGTTAATAGTACTACACTTTACTTCCTTAGCTTGAGGAAAGCTCAACAACTAAAGAGTATGCAAGTAATCTATTAATATATAAATGATAGAGGACAACTTTATATTAAAGACTCATATTCTTTAATATATTATATAAGTGATATCAACTTATGGAATAATGTATTTTTTATGAAATACCTTCATGATTCAAGTGTTGGACACATCATAGATCACGTTATATGTACGATACGTATGTATTTATTCCTTAAGTCTAATTAAGGTTTCTAAATGATCCACCTTTAATTTATACATTCATATTATATAAGTTTTATTATTATATAACTTTTATATTTCATATTACTTATATAATAGTCATATGTATAATATTATATTAATTAAATCTTTTTTAATTAATTAACATTTTAATTAATTTTATATTATCTTAATATAACGTTTATATTAAATATTTATTATATACAATAACCTATATGGTATAACACATATATCATATATACGTGTATATCATTTAATTTATTTATTTAATTAAATTTTTTAATTAAATTATATTAATTTTGAAATTCATTTTATATACATATATGTATACTTATGTTATTTTAACATTTTAAAAGAACATAACTTATATCACGATATATAGTACATGTATTTATTTATTAATTAACTTATTTAATTAATCTTATTAATAATTTTGAAATTTTGAAATTAATTTGTATTATTTTTCAAACATTTTGAATTTTTTATTAAATTGTAACTTTTATAATACATGTATATCTTATTTTAAATTTAACTTTTAAATTAAAGATCTTATATTTTTAATTTTCAAAACAATTTGAAAATCTATAGTATAACATTTGTAATATTTTCTTATTTTAAATTTAACTTCTAAATTTGAAACTTTTATTTTTAATTTCAAAACAATTTACAAATTAGCCCAAGGCCCAGTTCAAATTGGACCTTTTCTATTAGGGATAAACTTTTAGGCTTACTTTACCATTTGAGGTCAGGCTAATAGTCAGACAGGGCAGAGTACTAGATTACCCAAATCCAACCTTAGACACTACGTTTTTAGACACCCTACTACTTGGGTAGGCTTTAATTAGTAACATGACTAATCTGGATAGCATAGGTTATTGTGCTCTACTACCATTGTTGGAATTGGGTCAACCCGCAGCGGAAGTTATTGGTGAATTTCATTTTTTTTCCTTACTGGATCTTTATTGGGCCTATGAAGTCTAATTCATCTAGAACATTTCTAAACATTATTTAAATAAAATCTTTTATTTTATTTAAAGTTATAAATTATATAATTTTATTTAATTTATATCCTGATATATATACGTGTATCGTATACACATATATGTGTGTATGCATGTGTAACATATCAATCGTGCAAGGTAAAACATGCTTATGTACAGATGTTGAGATTTACATCGCAATGGACAGGTTAGATCATCCAATATGCGAGTATATGTTGTCCAGATATACGTATGTATATATGTACTATTATCTGTGTATCAATGTTTGAACCAAAAATGGCACAAACACCCAAAGATTTATGTAGAGAGTAAAATATGAAGAAAATAAATGGAAAATGAGGAAAAGAGAGCATGCAACAATTTATAGTGGTTCGAAAAAGCAAGGCCTACGTCCACTTTGATATTCTATTACTTATTTCTTATTTGGAGGCAGAAGTTCTTAGGGGTCGGTATAACTCCGACACTTAGATTTTCAGAATTTCAAGAATAGAGCTTAGAATATGTAACGACCTGAAATTTTCAACCATTCGCATCCATACATGTCGGATTTGAATTGCTTAAAATATCATATTGTTAATTTAAATTTGGCAAAACTTAGCATATACAGTAAATAAATAATCACAGACACAGAGTAATAACAATAATGCAGCGAAAACAAAAGAATAGTAGTTCATGAAGCTACTATAAATATAAACAGACTTAAACAAGATACAACAGAAGTCTCGAATACACAGATGTCTCAATACAATAATCAAATACAAGATGAGAATACATCACTGGAATCAACTGAATAACTGAAAGCAGAATCGATAGATAGCTGGATCTCCAAGCGAAGCTCCAACTCCAAAGGTGAGTCTCAAATGTTGTATCACTCAGTTTGACCCGAGTGTAAAGCAAAACACAAAACACTCGAGTCAGGATTAACATTCTTATATTAATAAATCCAACTCAAGTGAATATCAACTGAAATACAAGTAACTTAAAGGATGTTTGGCATAACCATCCTCTAAGGATCCGTTAAACTATCTACTATGTAGTAATATTTCGCTAATATAATAATGTCTATAGTAAAATAAACTTACTTTTAAAAAGCGTTAAGGCTTTACATTTTCCACCTTAACACTTAGTAGTCTATCCAGTATTAGCATACTCCCAGATCGGGGGCTACCCTCAATACTCCACAGGCTACGGCACAAATCCAAACTCGTAGTAAAGCTCGATATGGTAGGTGACACAGCACAACTAGGCAATGCCAGGGTAGATATACCGATTATGCATCTGGGCTGGTGGAAACGCATAGCAGCCACTACCACCCACCTCGGAACACACTCCCAATCAAAATCGAAGGTGGCCACCAAATCAATCACAAAGTAATAGAATGGTATCGAAGAAATGCGTCTGATCAGAGGTGCTATCTCATTGGCTCGTCAATCGCTCCTGTTTTAGCCACCTTATGCCAACTCACGGGAGTCGGGTCCACGTATATACCTCAATAGGAATCGTCACCACCATCCTACTTCATTCTGGAATCTCCATCGCGCACACAGTTGTTAAAGTGGTTTTCGGTATCGACAGAGAGTATGCCCATATCTGATCCCGGTCTCTTTAACAACCAATCGTTATTATAACACCACGGTCATTTCAAAATATTTTATACTTCAAAACCAAAATATCATTTTCATTTCAAAAAAAATCAATACGATATCATTTCCATTTCAAATATATTCACATCAAAAATCATAGTACTTTCAAAGATATAATACTTTCGAAACCAAAACAATTTGAAATAATAATACTTTGAAATTCTTAACTTTGGAAATCATAACCCTTTGAAATCAATACATTTTGGAATCCATAACACTTTCCTCTTAAACAGTTTAGATATTAAAATTATATATAAACTAAAATAGTTTATAAAATAAGAATAGTTTATATAAAGAGTTATAAGTTAAAATAGTTTATAATAAAATAATTTATATTGAAAATGATTTATATTAAAATAGTTATATTAAAGTAATTTATAAGTAAAATATAAATAGTTTAGATATATTTTTAAAATACTTTATATAAAAATAGCTTCCTCAAATTCCACAAATTGATTCAAAATCAACTCAAATTCCAAATTTCAATTTTAATCAAATTTCAAATCATCAATTTCAATTCGATTTAGTTTCTAAATAAACCATTTCAAATTTCGATTTCAAATACATATTTGAACCATAAAACAAGCCATTTCAATTTCAATATATTTCAAAGCTTTAAATATTCAACATTTCAAAACTAAATTCGATAATCTCATACATATATATATATATATCAAATTCACTTTACTATTCTTTAGTTTTGAAATATTCACTCAATAAATCCAATATCATTTAAAACAAACCCCAAATTACAATAAACTAAATATTTCCTTCAATTTATTTAAACTTGAAATATTCATTAAAATCACTTTAATCAAATACAAGTTATAAAACCATAGCTTCAAAATTTCAAATCAAACTTATTTAAGTAAAATTCTTAAATAAATATAATTTCAAACCAATTTCAAATCATTATAAACTCTATATAGATATTAAATAAATACTTAAACATATTATTTATCAACTTTATTAAATCAACTTTAATAAATCTTTAAAATCAATATTGAATGAAACCATATATTTCTTTTCAAAACCATAGAAATCATTTTCAAAATATTTATATATAGACTAACGATGTCTGTATATAATTTTCTATCCTATGGTCAAGTGATACGGATATTTATCATTTCAATCCGCAATTTAAATATATACGGGTATATATCATTTCAACCTGCAATCCCAAATTCAATTCAATGAAAATCACTTGGGTTTATCATTTCAACCCATAACGATTTTCTCCTATTCTACAGATCGTTTGGGTATGTATCATTTCAACCCATAGTGAATTCTACACTAACAGGGAACTTTCAGAGTGATAATAGATATGATAATAACATAACAGGCATATATCATCAATATAAATAACATATAATGGTGTCAGATGTCATAGGTGAACAGATACAGATAATGGCATATATATAGCAATGTAAATATCTAACAGCAGCATATTTCAATCGTCGTTTCAATTGAAATCAAAATTAATAAATATAAGAACGTTAATCGTGAGTGATTCCTGACCTTTTGAGGCTAGAGAGATAGACAATGAAGTTGAGTTACGAAATCCAAGCATGAATCCAAAATGACAAGATCGGCACGAATTCGACGGACAATTGATAAATAGAAATTGCTGAGAACGGATCAAATCAGAACTGGATCGATGCAGATATATGGTATAAGCGAACTTACATATATAAGTAAATATAACTATATATATAATTATATCCTGAATTCAAACATATATTATATAAAAATATATATGTGTATTTCAAAATCCATCGTTTTTAAATTAATACATATATAAGAATCAAAATATAAAATTTAACAATGCACACACATATATATATATATAGAAATCAATACATCTTTCAATATCTAACATATATATAACACATATATATTATATACTCTACCACAATTTCATCCTTATATCTGTAAAACAGATTTTATAACATACACATTCATAAGTACAAAACATATATCAAAACACATATATATAGTAAATTATATAATTAATATTTTGTAAACTTAACAGATAATATATCCATCTTATATAACCAACTTTATCTATAAATAGTACGGCTGGAGCAATATGTATAAGTATATACTGATAATGGCCAATATATATACAAATAGCTGACATACTTGATTAAATACATAAATTTCGTAACCATCAGTATACGTATCTATATTATTATTATGGATGTATATAACTTAAATCAAAATGTGCTGACCCATATAAAACTTACATGATATATATTAATATATACGGTATATCACAACTTGAATAACAACATATAAATAAAACTTACAAATTACAAAGCAATATATAAATCTTTTATAAAACAGAGAAATAAAGTAATACTTCTCCTTTATAATATACTTATATAACTATATTTATACAACAGATCAGATAGCTTAAGTACACTATATACTACATATATAAACAAAAACAGAATTCATGTATACGCATATAACCAATATATATAAGTATAAATATATATATATACTCTTTTAAACAGATATAAGCCAAACTATATAATTATATAACTTTTATAAATACATACATATATATATATACACACATACTGTAAATAGTGTACATGTAACGACCCAGAATTTCTGTCATTTGAAATTCGTATATTTAATTGATTTTAAATATTAACAAGTAAGATTTGTAAGTCGAATAAATTTAATTTCGAATATAGTGATTTAATTGTATAATTAAATCGATAATTAATATTTGAAATTTCAGAAATAATTGGAAATTGGATCAAATGCGTATAAAAATGATTTATAAAATTATATTAAATCATATTGGAGTTATAATGATGTTATGGAACTTTTAAAATTGATTTAAAAGTAAATTTGTGAAAATTGAATATTTTAATATTTAATTGACTAGTGAAAATAGTCATTTTTCAAACAGTCTCGGATTTCGACGAAACAAGTTTCATCGGATCCGTAATGTGAAATTATTGTAAGGTTTCAAATTTCGTGTCAACCGGATTTAGGGTTTGTCCGGGGCAAGCCAAAACGCATCGAAATCGTTTTAAATCGATTTGATTTAAATTTGATCGTTTATTTCCGTAACTCGCACATATGATCGAATTAGCTCCCGAAACACGTTCCATTGTGTTCGAAACGCGGGTAAAACCTTAGAAACGCCAGCCGGCACGCTCGATTTGGAGTTCAGAAAATTTTCGATGAATAGTGTTTTGAGAAATTTTCTATAAAAGGACGTAACTTTTTCACATTTGCAAAGACATTAGGGTTTTAAACCCTGGCCGCCGTGCTCTATTTATATGGCCAGAAATTCTCCTCCTTCTTCTATTAATCTCTTCCAATCCATCGACTTTCAGCAGAAACGTTCAACTACAAAGTTGTGGATCTAGACGAGAGCTTCAAATCCATATGGAGATGATCGAATATGGCGCGTCGTGGAGGAAGATAATGGCTCGCGTTTCCCTAGGGTTCGCATGCGTTTTCGAGAGGAATGGGGGGGCCGAGCTTCGTGTGTTCTTGGCTGGTGGTGGCTCACGAGTTTGGCTTCGAGACATGGTCTCTGATCATCTTCAAACATCTTGTGGTGGTCGCGATAATTCGATGTATAAAGGCGGCTATGGGTTTGTTCACGTTCGAATACCTGGTGTTGGAGGAAGAAGGGACGCACGGCCCTGATGTGTAGATGCAGAATCGTGTGGCCCTAATCAGTTAGGGTTTGTAAATAAAAAAGAAAAAAAATGAAAAATGAAATTAATTTATATTATAAATTGTTCAAACTTTAAACTATCATATCTTTTTGATACGAGGTCGAAAAATTACGAAACAAATTGCATTGGAATCGTTTCGACGAGCTCTTCGCAATGGAGCTGGTTTGGATTCAATTGGAGTCAGTGAAAATTTTGAGTAAAATTAAACGTGCGTTTAATTTTATTCGAAATAAAATACTGCAACCGTTATTGAAAGCAAGGTGAGAACTCCTCACTCAATCGAATTTGTTTCAATTTAAATTTTAAATAGTTAGATTTAAAATTGCTTGATTGTGTGAATTGAATGATGGTTGTCATTTATTGAACTGTAATAGACCCTATACGTCGTATATTAAGCGAAGGTTATTTATTAAAAACATATACCGCGATAATTCCACCGTGAAGTGGAATTGGTATTATATATGTATTTGGAGTTGATTTCCTGCATTATATAGCGAAGAGACCCTATTGCGCCGCATAATAGCGGATAGTATTTTATAAATCCCATATACCGCGATATTCCACCTCGAAGTGGAATTGGTATTGTGCTAACATCTGTGGATGTAGGGAAATAGGTTGGAGGGATCCAACTGGATTCCTCAAACATTTGAATTTATTTCAATGTTGTGTGTTGATTTATTTATAATCTGTGTGTGATTATATTGTGTTTGAAATCGTTAAAGGCTATAATTTAGCCGAATATATTTTGGTATCGTTGGATACCAGAAATAAAGAAAATTGGATTTTCGAAATTTAAGTTGAAAATTTATCGAAAAATTTATTTTTGATAATTGGATAAATTTAAAAGGGGTTAAAAGATAAAAGTCTTATTTTTGAGCTGTATTGAATTAAATTTCAAATTTTGGGGAAAAGCCTTAATAAATGGATTTCGATAAATATTATTTATAAGTTGAATAATTTATTTAAAATTTGGATTTTTAAATAGATTTGAAGAGATAAAGACATTTATTTTAAAAAGGAAATAATTTGGAAATTCGTTGAAAATTTGATTTGGTGTTTTGAAAATAAATTTGAAATTAATTGATTATTAATTTACCATAACCAGTAAAATATATTCACAGAAATTTATTTGATTTAAATTAATCAGGTAATTTAAATTAATCCTACTTATGGATGTTTGGATTATATTGGATGTTGAATTGTTTGACATCTCTGATATGTGATGCTTTGTGATATATCCTGTTTTGTGTGTGATCTGTGATTTGTTTATCTGTGATATTATATATCTGTGATATGTGAATGAAAGATAAGCGTTATAGTTTATACCGCTTATCAATTATATTGTTATATTTGACCTGTGATGATTGGATGTTATTGCACTATTGTGTTGAACCCGTGGACTACACAATACACACACAAATGTGGATTTCACATGGAAATCAGTTAAGTCACATATTTTCTATCAATTTAAAAAAATTGAATTTTTGAATCCAAAATAGTTTTGGAATTGAAATTGAAAGATTTTGAAAATGAGTTTCAAAAATAAAAGTTATTTTAAATAACTTAATAGAATTGAGATTTAAATCATTTGATTTAAAATTTGAATTCAATATTTTGAAATTGAATTCAATAATTTGGGAATTTTGGTTTAAAAGATTTTACAAGTGTAAAAGGTGTTTATATGGGTTTTAACCATTTAAAATATGGTTTTGGAAATTTAAATTTAAATTCAAGTTTTTACTTGGATGGCTTTAAACTGTGTAATTGTAACCAGTTTTCCCAAAACGAAAACTATCTGTTTTCGAATAATAATAGCTTTCATAAAGTGAAAAGATTTCCAATTTGTATTGAAACATTTCAAGTTGAAATGAAATTGTAAATAGTTTGGAAAAACTATGAATTAACCTTTGTGAAGATGATTAAACTTTATTTTGAAATCAAAGAAGATTTTTAATGGTGTATCTTTTATATCATAAAGGACTTAAATTGTGAATCGTTTTGAAAACTATAAATTAAATCTTAATTTAAAGATTTAATGGGTTAATCAAATTGAAAAGGAAATTGATTTGGAAATCCGTGAATGAATCTTTGTGAAACTGGGTGAACTTTGTGAAGTAAATCTTTTTATTTAAAGATTTACAATGGCAATTTGTTTAAACCATTTAAAGGAAAGGATTTGGGTAATAAGTTGTGACTTAATTGAAATCCCATATCTAGATGTTTTAAATATTGTGCTCACTATTCGGGTTAGCCGGGAAAAGACCTTTGTGTCATATAACCTATTCCGAATTTGTGATACGACGATATGGATCATATTGAAGACCGGTGGTGAAGACCCGGTATTTGTGAAAAAGATAGGATGACCTATCGATTGTCTCTACACCGCTAGCTACGGTATAGAGATTTCCTTTGTGATGGGAAGTTCGATCGGGATTGTGAATACCCGGATTGCAAGGACTTCTTCGGAAGTGCCTTCGGTTCTGTTAGAACCCGGAACAGACTTGTATGGTTACATGTCTGACATTACATTTTGAGATATAAAGCTGATTTCTTTCAAATACATTTCTGTTGGTGGCGGAGAATTTATTCTCTTAGCTTAACACCCTTCTCTGAGACGTACGAGCTCAGAGGTTATGTAGTTGAAATTTATCAGTGATATATTCCCAATTTGGTAATGTGGCATGCTGAGTGTTGTTGTGTGATGATTATTTATTAATCATTTGTTGATCAAAGAGTGGCTTTGGGAAAAAGCGTAGCTTTGTGGACGAGACCTCATCGAGCCTCACAGATCGGAAATGGTCGAAACAGGAAAGATGAGGCAAGGTTTCAGGGGTAGCGCCCCTAGGGTATGACCATTCCTTCTGGAAAAGGGTAGTATCATGGTATGGAGCCCAGATACTTACTCATGTGGACACACTATATTTACTACTGTGTGATGTGTTGGTGACGAGCGCTCGGATAAAGGTCCCAATGGACCAGGGGTGGCATATCTCAGGTTTACTACCCGAGAAGGGGGTAACTGGCCTTGTGTTGGCAGAGAGCAGGTTGTCTCTCGGGGAGTCCCGCCAGAGGCGTTCCTACGTGGCATAGGAAGTTCCTTAGCCTAACCATTTGTTGGAAATCCAATTCCCAATATGAACCTTGTACGGTTTTAGTTGTAGAACCTGCCATTTAACATGGCAGCTATAGTAGGCATAGTATAATTGTACCTATGCTGGCTAAGATTAATATTATACTTTCGAAATGTTTTTCTGCACTATGCACTAATAATAATATCAAAAATGATTTGATATTCATAGTAAGCATGTTTGACTATCATAAGAAGAAATCTCCTCCAATTATGCGTTTGCATTGTGTGTGTGGCGGGAGGTCTTACGGTAGTTTCATTTTCCAAAAGCATTGCGGATATTTTCCACTTTCTTTGTTGTTGTTGTTTTAAAGATAATAACTGTTTTAGTTCTCACACCAGTCCTATGACTGACCTGGAGTTTATTGTTCCTTTCCTAAACTCTGGGTGCCCACCAATTTCCACACGGACAGTCTAGAGTCAGGTTATCAGGTCATTCTGGATTCTGGAGATGCTGTGAAGCTCAGTGGCGAGCTGGATGGCGAGACGTATCACTTGTATATGATATTATTTATTCCGCTGTGTATTCTGTATGAGGAAAAGTTTATATTAATGTCCATTGATGTATTTTGTTGTTGTAAACTCTGATGATGATGTAATGTATAAACTGATATAGTTCTTTGATTTAAAGATTATTCATTTATCTATTATATGTTGTTCCGCTGCGATATGTGAGATTCTGATATTGTTTTGTGTTTTTCTGTTGTTTCTTCTTTCTTTTTCTTCTGTCTTCTTCTACCTCTTCCTTTTCTCCATAACAATTCGGTTTTCCGACATTCGATTGCTCGGCAGTTGATACAGTGGACGTATTAATGTCGACTTTCGAGCGTCGAAAGATCGCATTCGTTACATTTGGTATTAGAGCATATGGTTAAGCAATAACCTTGGCTATGTTGGGTGTTACTCATTAGAGATAGAGTCAGTAGTACTCTAGAATGAGTGTGTGTGTAATAATAGATATGAGCACGTATTTGTTAGTGAATATGGAATTGTTTTGTATTGTGTTGACTTATCGGTTGATTGTTTATGGATTATGGTCGGTGCAGTCTAGCTAACTATAATCGATAGGAGTTTCTAAACTCTTAAACAAGATAAATCGACATAGTATCATTTTAAATTGGATAAATGAAATAATTTTACCTCGATTATATTTTGTATATAAAAGAAATAATTTTTCAGAAATTATTAAAGTGTATATAAATTGATTGTTTGGTTGTTGAAAATAGTGAAATTATACAAGAAAAGATTTATAATGTGATTTATAAATAAAAGGAAATTTTTGAAAGAATTTAAAGCACTGAGTTCACTACTGTTACTGGGAAATAATAAGGGTGATGACAGCAACATCATCAGTATCATTTTCGAGTTTCTGTGTGATGGATTTGCTACCATAATAAATTGAAAAATTGAAGTTTTGTTGTGATAAACAAATTTGAAATTAAAATCCAAGTGGTAATTAATGAATATAAGTGGAAACGGGTTTTGAACTTATAAAATGAGATAATAAATTTAGCTTTGGTAAAAGTTAAATAGAATTTATTTTAGAATTGGAATCTGAATTGGATTTATAAGTGGAAAATTTAAGTTAAGTTAAACAAATGATGTTTAATTGAAATATAACTTAAGTGATGATAAATGAATTTGATATTGATATCGAAGTAAATTAATAAAGTGAATTTATTAAATGAATGTGAACTTGAGTTATATAAAGGAGATTCAACTTTATTTGTACAATGAATTAGCAATTGAATTAATAAATGAATTGAATGTTAATCAATCGAATGTGAATAAATTGATATGGAATAATGGGTGTAAGTGTTAATTCATTATAAGCTAATAAATTGGAATTTGAATGAATTGAATGAAAGCCAATTTAATATTAAACCAATTGGAATTAAAAATGTTGAACCAAATTGAATGTGAAGTAAAGTAAATTGAATGAATTTGGTTATGTTGAATGACATTGGTTGTTATATGATTGTTGGTTGATTGTATATAGTATAATTCATTAAGTGTTAATGAAATTGAATTGATAAATGAAAGCTATGTAATTGAATTTGAATTGAAAGTAAATTAATGTGAATTGGTTGTAAGAAATTAAAATTTGTATCGAAACCTTATAAATTGCTTATGGGAATTATTTGATTGCATTGCTTATGGAAACTTTGTGTTTGTTATTGAAAATTAATGAAATGTAAATGAATTTCCTATATATGTCACTTACGTGTTTAAATTGAGTAAGTACAGGTGCCGTGGCTGCCATTTGGCTGGTTGGGTCGCGCTAAAATGCTTAATAAATAACTGCTTTGCTTAAAAATGCTAAAACGCCTACGCAATAAAAATAGGAAATATGAACTGTTTTTCTGCTTTTCCGACCATGTGGGTCGATGTATATTCATGTCTATTGTGATCCTACTACGATCGAACCGCGCAAAGGAGGCTATGGCGAATTTTCTGAAAATTTAAGGCGTTAGAAAAAATTTGAAAAAATTTTGGAAATTTTTTGTTAAATGAAAGTCAATTTCTAAATTGAAATGAAAGAGTAGGAATTGAACTAGAAAATGGAAACCATTGTTTTGGTTGAAGTTAAAGGTTTTGGAAAAAGGTGAATATAAACTTTTCACTAAGTGGATTTTTGAAAAGTTAATGGATTTTGTGACTTTTTCTTACTTTGCAATTTCGAGGACGAAATTCTTTTAAGGGGGGAAGATTGTAATGACCCATAATTTTTGTCATTTGAAATTCGTATATTTAATTGATTTTAAATATTAACAAGTAAGATTTGTAAGTCGAATAAATTTAATTTCGAATATAGTGATTTAATTGTATAATTAAATCGATAATTTATATTTGAAATTTCGGAAATAATTGGAAATTGGATCAAATGTGTATAAAAATGATTTATAAAGTTATATTAAATCATATTGGAGTTATAATGATGTTATGAAACTTTTAAAATTGATTTAAAAGTAAATTTGTGAAAACTGAATATTTTAATATTTAATTGACTAGTGAAAATAGTCATTTTTCAAACAGTCTCGGATTTCGACGAAACCAGTTTCATCGGATCCGTAATGTGAAATTATTGTAAGGTTTCAAATTTCGTGTCAATCAGATTTACGGTTTGTCCGGGGCAAGCCAAAATGCATCGAAATCGTTTTAAATCGATTTGATTTAAATTTGATCGTTTATTTTCGTAACTCGTACATATGATCGAATTAGCTCCCGAAACACGTTCCATTGTGTCCGGAACGCGGGTAAAACCTTAGAAACGCCAGCCGGCACGCTCGATTTGGAGTTCGGAAAATTTTCGATGAATAGTGTTTTGAGAAATTTTCTATAAAAGGACCTAACTTTTTCACATTTGCAAAGACATTAGGGTTTTAAACCCTGGCCGTCGTGCTCTATTTCTATGGCCAGAAATTATCCTCCTTCTTCCATTAATCTCTTCCAATCCATCGACTTTCAGCAGAAACGTTCAACTACAAAGTTGTGGATCTAGACGAGAGCTTCAAATCCATATGGAAATGATCGAATATGGCGCGTCATGGAGGAAGATAATGGCTTGTGTTTCCCTAGGGTTCGCACGCGTTTTCAAGAGGAATGGGGGGCCGAGCTTCACGTGTTCTTGGCTGGTGGTGGCTCACGAGTTTGGCTTCGAGACCATGGTCTCTGATCATCTTCAAACATCTTGTGGTGGTCGCGATAATTCGATGTATAAAGGCGGCTATGGGTTTGTTCACGTTCGAATACCTGGTGTTGGAGGAAGAAGGGATGCATGGCCCTGATGTGTAGATGCAGAATCGTGTGGCCCAGATCAGTTAGGGTTTGTAAATAAAAAAGAAAAATAAAGAAAAAAGAAATTAATTTATATTATAAATTGTTCAAACTTTAAACTATCATATCTTTTTGATACGAGGTCGAAAAATTACGAAACAAATTGCGTTGGAATAGTTTCGACGAGCTCTTCGCAATGGAGCTAGTTTGGAGTCAATTGGAGCCAGTGAAAATTTTGAGTAAAATTAAAAGTGCGTTTAATTTTATTCAAATAAAAATACTACAACCGTTATTGAAAGCAAGGTAAGAACTCCTCACACAATCGAATTCGTTTCGATTTAAATTTTAAATAGTTAGATTTAAAATTGCTTGATTGTGTGAATTGAATAATGGTTGTCATTTGTTGAACTGTAATAGACCCTATACGCCGTATATTAAGCGGAGGTTATTTATTAAAAACATATACCGCGATAATTCCACCGTGAAGTGGAATTGGTATTATATATATATTTGGAGTTGATTTCCCGCATTATATAGCGGATGAGACCCTATTGCGCCGCATAATAGCGGATAGTATTTTATAAATCCCATATACTGCGATATTCCACCTCGAAGTGGAATTGGTATTGTACTAACATCTGTGGATGCAGGGAAACAGGTTGGAGGGATCCAACTAGATTCCTCAAACATTTGAATTTATTTCAATGTTGTGTGTTGATTTATTTATAATCTGTGTGTGATTATATTGTGTTTGAAATCGTTGAAGGCTATAATTTAGTCGAATATATTTTTGGTATCGTTGGATACCAAAAATAAAGAAAATTGGATTTTCGAAATTTAAGTTGAAAATTTATCGAAAAATTTATTTTTGATAATTGGATAAATTTAAAGGGGTTAAAAGATAAAAGTCTTATTTTTGAGCAGTATTGAATTAAATTTCAAATTTTGGGAAAAAGCCTTAATAAATGGATTTCGATAAATATTATTTATAAGTTGAAGAATTTATTTAAAATTTGGATTTTTAAATAGATTTGAAGAGATAATGACATTTATTTTAAAAAGGAAATAATTTGGAAATTCGTTGAAAATTTGATTTGGTGTTTTGAAAATAAATTTGAAAATAAATTTGAAATTAATTGATTATTAATTTACCATAACCAGTAAAATATATTCACAGAAATTTATTTGATTTAAATTAATCAGATAATTTAAATTAATCCTACTTATGGATGTTTGGATTATATTGAATGTTGAATTGTTTGACATCTCTGATATATGATGCTTTGTGATATATCCTGTTTTGTGTGCGATCTGTGATTTGT
This sequence comes from Allium fistulosum, assembly GCA_030737815.1. Taxonomy (NCBI): domain Eukaryota; kingdom Viridiplantae; phylum Streptophyta; class Magnoliopsida; order Asparagales; family Amaryllidaceae; genus Allium; species Allium fistulosum. The sequence continues at coordinate 1,279,902,822 of CM060903.1, read as the reverse complement.
TTATTTGTGATATTATATATCTATGATCTGTGAATGAAAGATAAGCGTTATAGTTTATACCGCTTATCAATTATATTGTTATATTTGACCTGTGATGATTGGATGTTGTTGCACTATTGTGTTGAACCCGTGGACTACACAATACACACACAAATGTGGATTTCACGTGGAGATCGGTTAAGTCGCAGATTTTTTTATCAATTTTGAAAAATTGAATTTTTGAATCCAAAATAGTTTTGGAATTGAAATTGAAAGCTTTTGAAAATGAGTTTCAAAAATAAAAGTTATTTTAAATAACTTAATAGAATTGAGATTTAAATCATTTGATTTAAAATTTGAATTCAATATTTTGAAATTAAATTCAATAATTTGGGAATTTTGGTTTAAAAGATTTTACAAGTGTAAAAGGTGTTTATATGGGTTTTAATCGTTTAAAATATGGTTTTGGAAATTTAAATTTAAATTCAAGTTTTTACTTGGATGGCTTTAAACTGTGTAATTGTAACCAGTTTTTCCCAATACGAAAACTATCTGTTTTCGAATAATAATAGCTTTCATAAAGTGAAAAGATTTCCAATTTGTATTGAAACATTTCAAGTTGAAATGAAATTGTAAATAGTTTGGAAAAACTATGAATTAACCTTTGTGAAGATGATTAAACTTTATTTTGAAATCAAAGAAGATTTTAAATGATGTATCTTTTATATCATAAAGGACTTAAATTGTGAATAGTTTTGAAAACTATAAATTAAATCTTAATTTAAAGATTTAATGGGTTAATCAAATTGAAAAGGAAATTGATTTGGAAATCTGTGAATGAATCTTTGTGAAACTGGGTGAACTTTGTGAAGTAAATCTTTTTATTTAAAGATTTAAAATGGTAATTTGTTTAAACCATTTAAAGGAAGGGATTTGGGTAATAAGTTGTGACTTAATTGAAATCCCATATCCAGATGTTTTAAATATTGTGCTCACTATTCGGGTTAGCCGGGAAAAGACCTTTGTGTCATATAACCTATTCCGAATTTGTGATACGATGATATGGATCGTATTGAAGACTGGTGGTGAAGACCGGGTATTTGTGAAAACGATAGGATGACCTATCGATTGTCTCTGCACCGCTAGCTACGGTATAGAGATTTCCTTTGTGATGGGAAGTTCGATCGGGATTGTGAATACCCGGATTGCAAGGACTTCTTCGAAAGTGCCTTTGGTTCTGTTCGAACTCGGAACAGACTTGTATGGTTACATGTCTGACATTACATTTTGAGATATAAAGCTGATTTCTTTCAAATACATTTCTGTTGGTGGCGGAGAATTTATTATCTTAGCTTAACACCCTTCTTTGAAACGTACGAGTTCAGAGGTTATGTAGTTGAAATTTATCAGTGATATATTCCCAATTTGGTAATGTGGCATGCTGAGTGTTGCTGTGTGATGATTATTTATTAATCATTTGTTAATCAAAGCGTGGCTTTGTGAAAAAGCGTAGCTTTGTGGACGAGACCTCATCGAGCCTCACAGACCGGAAATGGTCGAAACAGGAAAGATGCGGCAAGGTTTTAGGGGTAGCGCCCCTAGGATATGACCATTCCTTCTGGAAAAGGGTAGTATCATGGGATGGAGCCCAAATACTTACTCATGTGGACACACTATATTTACTACTGTGTGATGTGTTGGTGACGAGCGCTCGGATAAAGGTCCCAAAGGACCGGGGGTGGCATATCTCAGGTTTACTACCCGGGAAGGGGTAACCGGCCTTGTGTTGGCAGAGAGCGGGTTGTCTCTCGGGGCGTCCCGCCAGAGGCGTTCCTACGTGGCATAGGAAGTTTCTTAGCCTGACCATTTGTTGGAAATCCAATTCCCAATATGAACCTTGTACGGTTTTAGTTGTAGAACCTTCCATTTAACATGGCAGCTATAGTAGGCATAGTATAATGGTACCTATGCTGGCTAGGATTAATATTATACTTTTGAAATGTTTTTCTGCACTATGCACTAATAATAATATCAAAAATGATTTGATTTGCGTAGTAAGCATGTTTGACTATCATAAGAAGAAATCTCCTCCAATTCTGCGTTTGCATTGTGTGTGTGGCGGGAGGTCTTATGGTAGTTTCATTTTCCAAAAGCATTATGGATATTTTCCACTTTCTTTGTTGTTGTTGTTTTAAAGATAATAACTATTTTAGTTCTCACACCAGTCCCATGACTGACCTGGAGTTTATTGTTCCTTTCCTAAACTCTGGGTGCCCACCAATTTCCACATGGGCAGTCTAGAGTCAGGTTATCAGGTCATTTTGGATTCAGGAGATGCTGTGAAGCTCAGTGGCGAGCTGGATGGCGAGACGTATCACTTGTATATGATATTATTTATTCCGTTGTGTATTCTGTATGAAGACAAGTTTATATAACTGTCCATTGATGTATTGTGTTGTTGTAAACTCTGATGATGATGTAATGTATAAACCGATATAGTTCTTTGATTTAAAGATTATTCATTTATCTATTATATGTTGTTCCGTTGTGATATGTGAGATTCTGATATTATTCTATGTTTTTCTGTTGTTTCTTCTTTCTTTTTCTTCTATCTTCTTCTACCTCTTCTTTTTCTCCATAACGATTCGGTTTCCGGCATTTGATTGCTCGGCAGTTGATACAGTGGACATATTAATGTCGACTTTCGAGCGTCGAAAGATCGCATTCGTTACAGTACACATGTTAACATATCTTTATATCTCAAAACCGAAAACATACTAACATTAAATCTTCTACATATATTATATTCTGAATACAGTACCAAGCATATACACAAGCATGATTTGTATAATATCATATAGTAATATATTACATTATATATAACTTATATAATATATATACAGCTTAACAGTGAGGCTGGAAATACAACTTATGATTGTAAACTATTATAAATTTCTTTATTGAAAACTCAGCAGACTAGTAAGCATGACATATATATATAATAACTTAATATACTATATATACAACTAACAAATAAAAGAAATCTACACAGAACTAATATAAACTTTATATACGAACAAATACCACTATATATACTGCTTACAAAACCTAAATAACATATATACTATTATAAATAACAAATATATATATATAAGCAATTGTATAAACAACAAAGAAACGGATCGAGAGCATGCCTTGGTGGTTCAAAGGAGCTAAAGGCGAGCAACAGGCTATAGGGGAGGCACGGTTGGTCGAGTTGAGGTGGAAGGCCAGAGGGAGGGTTGCTGGCTGCTACGTTGAAAGGAAGTGTGGAGAAGAGGCAAGCGGCAGGGCTTGGTCTACAGCGAAGGAAGACGTGAAGGGTGAAGCTCGGTTGGGTTTGAAGATGCTAAGCTGAGAAAAGAAAAAAACAAGCTACAAACTAAAATATTAATATACGAATTGGTATTATAATATGTATTCTCAAGAAAACTGAAAGGAAATGAAACGAACCGATAGAAAGGTGGAATAGCAAACTTGTTGATGAATTTAGAGAAACATTTATGGTTAGAAGCTGTTGAATTAATATACACCTGAATATAAAAGGTAAGGAAAACCAAAAGGTTTTTAAAAATGGGTACCGATACGAAATCGTTTTTTTCGCGGATTTCGCTGTCCTCTGGACTCCAAAACACAGAATTGAGTATACCGCAAAGATCAGCATGATGAGACGATCAAAACGGTATACAGATATTAGTGGTACGATCATTCGATCAAAAGTCGATATCGGTACCAAATGTTGCTATCTGTCGAAAATAAGATAAACGAAGCAATAGCGGTCCAAATTTGAAGAAACGAAATATGACGTCTTGCTCAAAAGATGATTTACAATTTTTCTATATAAAAATATTCAGGTTTGGAAAACATTTTATTATCATCAATTTTAACTGATTTGGATTGAAATAAAATTACACTAGAAAATAAACTTCTATATTATCTATTGAAAATTTACCATTTGCTATGTTTAATTAGGCGTAATCCAAATATTAAATTTATATTTCAAAATTTTATTGTTTAAAATTTCACAAAATTTCAATTAAATATATAAATACAACAAATAAAATTATTAAAAATTTACGGGTCATTACAGAATAGAACTAAAGCCAAAAGATCTTGAAAAATGAGCCATACCCCTTTATTTATAGAGGTAGGGAGCCTAAAATCTCGTAAAAAATATTTCCAAACCATTCTCCAAGATTTAGACCAATTCTCTATGGAAATAGGGTGTCGAGTCATTAAGCAGCTACAGGGCGTTACGACTCCATGGGTAGTGGTCGCTATCGACCCTAAAATTTGTCAATCTTGTTGTCTTCAACTCTCTATTTTGGCTCGTCATGTGGTTAGTTTCGTGATTCCATAGCTATATGCATCAACAATAGCTTGTTTTGGGGTCCAAATGATGGAGTTGTAGAAGAACAAAGCTGCAGATTCAGGAGCTTGTGGAGATCGATAGAGAATTGCATTGATTCAAAAAACCCACATTGAAAATAGGCTTGAGACATCATATAGGAGGCATAGGCAGAAGATAGGGTCCACTTGAGGCGGAGGTAGGACTCGGTACTGACCTATAAGGTGGAATTGATACCGACCCCTAAACTTGGTCAATTGATGGTTGCCTTGGTTTGGATTGCTTTGGCCTACGCCTTGCAATTTTGTCTGTGATTGGTTTCTGGACTCTTGGGCTTGGTTTCTGGACTTCTAGGCTATCTCTTTGGGCTTCCTACCTCAATAACTCCAAGTTTGGTTCGTCCAACCTGTTAGAATATTGTCTGGTCAAAATGCTAGAGAACACTTTGCCTCCCAAAATACATCTCGTTTTCAATGTGATGAGCTTTGAATCGAGACAAGCAGGAATTATCGTGAAGGACATCACTCTATGTTTCGAATGGTCACTATCCTTCCTATAAATCGATTCCATGAAAAGTTATGTCCATAGTCATCTGTCGCGATGTTTTACCAGCATCTGGAATTATAAATTTGGAACATAATCTCATAATATGTCATTCTGAGCTTGAAGATTTTAAACTGATCCCATCCATGGACTTTTCAGGTTCATACTTAATTTCCCTTTGGTTATGATCGTCGAATATCGAATATGTACACTTCACATATCCACATGCACGCTCCTTAATTGATAGGAGTATGCATGCATGGTTCGCCACTTGCATTTGCATAGGCATATGTCCACAAATGTACATAAATATACATATTGTCTATACTTTTTAAGTTTAGGACTCGGTACTGACCCATAAATCAGGGGTTGGTATCGACTTTAGACTTAGGATATTTCCTAAGTTTTGAGAATTTGGATTTATGGGTATATAACTTACCCCTCCCCACTTCATTTCCTCATTTTGCCTTCACCGATCTAAAAGCTCACATGCCGCTATTAAAAGAACTTCGACACCCCTCGACCAACCCTCGTCGTCATTCATCTTTAGGGACACTGCAGCCTTACCTCTCCTAAATCTGACGTTGCTCACTCCTCCTTAGTTAGACTCATCTCCATCGACCCATACCTCAATTTTGAGGACCCGTTTTTACACTTGAACCGATCCTCCTCTTGAACTTGCATAGTAATAGGTAGGTGTATGATGAACTTGACGACGGAGATAGACGCGGTTGAACAGATGTGGGTGATTATGGATGTGGACGGCCGTGATTCGAGAAGTGGTGAAGGTGGAAGAAGAAGCATGAAGGGTGGAATTTCTTTGAGTGTTGGAGTTGTACAACTCCAACACTTAGAAAATTTTCAAAATTTCTTAGTTCACATAAGAATTTTTCTTTGTGTCCTAATGACTTTTTCTTGCTCCTGAGCCTTTTCCAAAGCATAACCATCGATATATAGCTTGTCGGGACGGTCGCGTCGAGTAATATCCAGAAATTAAAACTATTAAATTATATTAGAAATTTTACTACACGACACTACACAACATTGCACTAGAATTCACTTTAGCATGGGGGGTATAGCTTGTAATCACTCTAATGTCAATTATTTGTTGAGTTTTTTTTATAAAAATGGACCAGAGACGTTCCAAATGTCTTGCTGCACAAGCTACAAGTACATCACCTTCGAGATATAACGAATCTGATGCAGAGTCCAGCTTAGCTACAACTCCATATGTACACAACAAAATCCAATTCAGCAAGAACAATAAGAGATCCTGCCAGCTGAACAACAAAATCTAAAGAATCGCGAAGTCGAGCAACAAGCTTATGAAAATCCGGTTAAGCCAGTAGGTGGTCCATATGTAGACCCTACACCTGATGCTCTCGATGATGCAGTAATATTAAATGATCCCATTGATTCTGTTGCTTCTAAAATCGATGAAGGATCTCTTCGAAGAATATATAATAAGCATGAAATTCCATTTGATGACGCCTTGGTCCCATCTCGCGATCAAAGAGCTAATAATCCCCCAGAGAGCTTTATTGCCTGCAATATATACATGTGCTTGACGGGCTACGTCCCACCGTTCAATCAATTTGTCTGTCGAGTTCTGAATTTTATGAGGCTTGCTCCAACATAGTTGCACCTGAATAGCTATGCCTTTCTCCTTAGCACATATATGGTCTTCACTGAACACTTACCTCGAGCGCCCAGCGACGAGGAGATTCGATATATATACCGTTTCAACAGCCGAAAGGAAAGCCCATCTTTGATTTACTTGGAACTAATTAGGGGTTGCAGAGTGGTTACTGGGGCATGGAACAAGTTGAGCCACTTCCAAACCGAGTGGTTCTATGTCCTCTGTTCGCCCTAGTTTGCCCGCAGATGGCTGTCCGGACATAAGTTCTTCTCCATGTGCATTGCATGAATCTATTTAATAGTATGCAGACTTAACTCAAATCCTTGCTTTACTATCTAGATGTTCCAACGAGACCCAGTAACTCGGCGCTTTTAGATGCCGTCAACCTCTTATGGTAGTTCCGACGAGAGACAGAGATATCAAAACTCTCCTGCCAGATGAAAATCATCTCGCTTATGGCTTGTTAGAAGAGGATCGTAGTACGAGCATCGTCCCAATAGGTTCCAGTGATGATGAGGACGACAATGATGATAACAACTCGCTCGAAGGAGGCAGGGCTGATCCGGATTTGCCCTTACTCCTAAGTTCTGGGGCTGGAGTCGAAGAAAACATTGAACAAGCACCGGAAGACACCAAGGAAAGTGAAATTATTAGTGAAAGTGGCGAGGTCGGCTAAGTTAACATCGATCTGGGACATGAGTCTTAGCCTGAACAATGCAGGGGCAACCAAGCACCTGCTTCGAAGAAGATGTTAATCGTGAAATCTATAAGGCGTATACTTCTACCCAGCCCCCACTGGTTACAGATGTAGAGAAAACTCCATCGTTTCCTTCGACAGGCACATTCGCTGGCTTAGGGCCAATTCCTACCGAGTTTGGTTCTTTCGATGTCGGTAATATTAGTGTTGAGGGCATTGACTCCCCTATTCATGTTGATCAGGATTTTACCCCTACTAGTATGGGAGAGGTTACTCCCATGACTAAAGCTCCAGCTCACTGTCCGTCGGGAGGACACTAAGACACTCACGTGCACATGCATTTCACAACACTCGCACTTGACCTATGTCCTCGCTTGTTGGATCTAACTTGTTATTGTTTCCCTTAAGGATCCATGGAAAAAAGAAAATACATTTATCAATCATTGGAGGAGAAAACATCCCAATCATAAAGGCTACAATCGAGCTCGTACCACCAGAGAAGCGGTCACGAGTTTGAGTCAGGATATCGTTCTTACCGAGACAGAGATGACCGAGATAGAAGCAGTTATGATAGAAATCACTTGGCATATAACCGTACTTCTAAATGTCATCCTAGGTCTAGATCACCTCCTCCTAGAGGTCTAAATAGGCAACCCGATCGTCACGATGACATCCCACCTGGTGATGCTTCTCGTGCCCCTCATCCAGCTCGCATCCCTGTGCAACCTCAGTGCCATCTCACTTCCATCGGTCCTCCAACCGTAGGCATCACAAGAGTAGTTCTGAAACTTCCCAGCATAGGCGCGAAGAAACTACTATAGCCCCACCTATTTCTTCGGAAGAACGGCTTGCAGCTAATGCCCGAATGGGAAAACTGCAAGAAGAATTTCCAAACATTTGTTTTGATGGCCTTATCTTTGTGCCTATCTAAAAAGGATCCCTGTTGACGTACAAAAGATGACCATCGACTATGTGATCGACATTCATAATCAGTATAACGAATGGTCGAAGTTAGCTAAGAAAATTTCCAAAGTCTCTAGGGACAAGCTGCTAGAGATCCACAATCAGAGACTCATCGAAGCTGATAAAAAGAGAATCATTTCTAATCTCAATGCTGAGGTCGAGAAACTAAGAACATCCCAAGTCAAAGCCAAGAAGAAGGCCAAGGAGGCCACCAAGGCACTCGAAGAGGAGCAGATTAAGCATCGAGATGAAATGGAGAAGGCTTTCCATCGAAACCATGCTCTGGTAATGGAGAGGGATACGATAAATAGAATGCGACTAAGCTGAAAAACAAACTAGAGCGTGAAACAAAAGAAAAGGACGAGGTGCTCCAACAAGCTCTGACTTATTGTGAAGAGTTGCTCCATGCCAGAGAGGAAAAAGACAAAGCCCTCATGTGTGTTAAGGACGTTAATGCACTCGTCAAAAGAGAAGTTGAGGCCATGGAACAGTGGGCAAAAGAGCGTGCGATGGAGAAGTTTGGACCATTGCTGAACATGTATAATGCCAACGTGCTCAAATTCCAAAATCTAGAGTGGTTCAAAGATGATTATCCCAGAATCCTCGCCCACACTTAATCATTGAAGAAGAAAAATCTTTCCTTGAAGGTGGCGAGGTGGATTTGAAGCAGTTGGAGAGAGAAGTGTTGGTAGAAGATGAGCCCAAGATTCTGAAAGATGGCCAATTTATCCTTCATCCGGAGCTTGCCTCAACAGCACATAAAGACTTGGGTGAAGGCTCCGGATCAATGCCACATGATGCTACTACCAGCCAAACGATTGGGTCCCAAGCTACTCCAACACCTGGGTATGATCCTGAGAGGCCTGAGATCCACAGGCCTACTATCCTCTCTTCGATCCTTAAGTCGAACTCCGATGACACTCTAACCCGCGTAGAACTCCAAAGCAAAGAAGGTATCTCATTGACTTCTCTTATATTCTAGAAAGTTGATGTGTCATCGATTAACATAGCTAACCTTTCTCTCTTTGTTTCTCAAACCTCAGGTCAGCCCCACGGTGCTCAACTTCCCGATAAGGACTCTCTACCGGGTCTGCAAGTGCTTGTAATAGACTCGGTTATTGTCACCACCTCAACAACGATTCCAACCGTCCCTATTAATGATACTCCCATCCTTGATGAGCATATGATCAATGCTTTATTGGATGAAGGAGCTGGTGGAACTCAGAAAACTAAAATTGATGAAGACGTTGTTATTAACAGGGTCTCCAAGCCCCTGTCGGGTCCTAGCATGCACGAGTTCGAGCAGGAACTTTGAAAAGACATCCTCCTTTCCATAGAGGTCAAGCAGGAGAAACTTGAAGTTATTCCTCCTCCACTACCCATTGCCTTGCCTGGGAAAACCATTTTCACTTCGATCCACATTCCTCCGCCTGGTAGCGCCCAAAGCGTGCCTAATGGATCGTTGTAGAGCACTCTGCCCAAAGGTAAGGGAAGTGGAGGAAGAGGAGGGAAAAGACAAGGTGAAAGCTCAAGCGATGTTTCTCCTAGCTCACAAAGGAAACAAAGGAGAACGAAACTCAAGAAGTGAGCGCCGGCTTTTTTAGTGTAGATAGGTTTACTTTTAATGGTAGTTGTAGTCCATTTTGGTTTTTGGTTGGCTTTGTGCGGGTGCGGTCCCCGCTTTCGCTTTCTATTTCTAGTTTCAATAACACTTGTACTTAGCTTTCCAGATTTCATGTGAATAACAATGGTTTTGTTTCATTTACTCCTTGTATGGAATTGTCAAAGTACTTAAGAAATACGATTTCCATTCAATGTACTTACGATCTATTCCTTTAGTTATAATTGTCGGACCGAATCCTTTAGCCCGCTCTATGATTTACCGGCCTTTCATCGTTCTTGTAAACACAAAGTAATGGTTGAAGCACCAAACTCTAGGCATTAGTTGAAGTTAACCACTTAGAACAGCGGTTCGGGTATCCTCTTCCAGGATCATGACATCTGATTGCGCCGAACTTCGGGAACCAATCTGAATTGACTTATCGTAGTTCGCACATCCTCATCTAGGATATACACTTCCAATCCCGCCTAACTCCGGGCATTAATTCGAGGTTCAAAGTCAAGATCCCGCCTTACGCCGGGCGTGGAGCTTTGGCTTCGGCTGCTCCAGACAAAGTATTAAGAATTGGACGGTCTTGTCATGTCTGCTTTAGTTTGTACTCCTTCCCTCAACCTGAGGACAAGAGTTGAGTGAGTGAACGGTCATATCATGTTTGTTTCGATTTATACTCCTACCCTCAAATTAAGGGCGAGAGTTTGTGCATGGAGGTCATGTCAAATCCGGTTAGAGTTTATACTCCTGCCCTCAATCCAAGCAAAAGAGTTGGTCGATGGACGATTGATTCACATCCATTTAGTTTATACTCCTGCCCCCAGTCCAGGGATGAGAGTTTATACTCTTGCCTCCAACCCGAAGGCAAGAGCTGGTTGGCGTCAGTCTCTGGCTACCATAAGGGACTTCACGGGCCCGATCATGGGCCATAGAAGTTTGATCAGCACTATCTCTAGGCACCTGCACACCCGCATTAATCATATGCAGATTCATTTGAGTCGGTCAAGTTACGACTCTTAAGTAATGGAGTGACAGATTTTCGGACAGGAAAAGCCATTTTATTTCATAAAAGATGGAAAATGGCAGAATCTATCTTATTACATGGCTCTAGCTAATTATTTACAAGCTTGTTTCTAAGTGAATTAGTGTTGTAGGTGCTCGCTATTCCCGCCCTCGGGAGTGAAATCCCGTCCATGGTTGCTAGCTTAAAATTTCCGTCTCCATGCTTTTTCTCTATTGCGTATAGATCTCCCCAACTTAGGCCCAAGTTCTTAGGGCTAGGGAAGATTTGCTTGAGGACCAAGTCGTCGATTTCAAAGGTTCGAATCATGACTTTGGTATTGTAATATCAAGCGACTTGATGTTTGTGTGCAGCTGCTCTCAACTCAGCTTTGATCCGCTTCCCATCGATCATATCGAGGGACTCCAGAAGTATCCACCCATTCGTTTGTGGATTATAATGCATCACTCGATGAGAAGGTATTTCCAGTTCGACTGGAATCAGTCTCTGATCCGTATGCTAAGGCGAATGGAGAGCGACCAGTCGCTGATTTATGGGTGGCTCGATAAGCCCAAAGTGTTAATAGAAGTTCTTTGACTCACTTGCCCTTGGCCTTCTCCATCGCTTCTTAAAAATGGACTTGATAATTTTGTTTACAGCTTCGACCTATCCATTCATCTAAAGGTGTGCTACCACTGCAAATCTCTCCTTATGCGATGTCGGGGGTAGAAATCCTTGAATTCCATGCTGCCGAATTGGGTCTCATTATCAATAATGATTGCCTGCGGAACTCCAAAGCGAAAGATAATATTCTGAACTTCAAAGTTGATCACTTTCTTCATGGTAATAGTGGGTAATGGCTCTGCCTCAGCCCATTTGGTAAAGTGATCAACTGCTACGATAGCCTACTACATGCCGCATTTAGATATCGGCAGAACACCAATGATATCAATGCCCCAAACTGCAAATGGCCAAGGACTAACCATTTGAGAAATTTTCATCGAAGGTGCTCTTGGAATTTTAGCAAATCTTTAGCACTTGTTATACCTTTGGGTATAATCAGCTGCGTCTCAATTGACGATTGGCCAGAAATATCTGTGTCAAAGAATCTTCTTCACTAAGATTTGACCTCGGTGTGGTCACCACAAGCCCCTTCATGAACTTCTTTTAGGACTTGTTTGGCCTCGTCGTGAGCGACACACTGAAGCATGAGGACAGAGAAACTCTTCCTGTAAGTAATCCTTCTTGCATGATGTATCTCGAAGCTTGGCGAAGGACTTTTCGTCGTTCATTCCTTCTCTCCGGAAGGATACCTCTTTGCAAATAATTCCGAACCGGAGTTATCCATGACTCCCTTCCAGGTTTAGTCTCCAAGATCCAATCAACATCCATTTGGTCAATGCTCCGGCTGATAGTACTTCCACCAGAACTAAGCTCATGAGATGCGCAACTTCATAACTAGCCAGCTTAGCCAGCGAATCGGCCTTTTCATTCTGGTCTCTGGGAATATATGCTATAGTATAGTATTTAAAGTCATTGAGTAGCCCACAAACTCAATTTAGATAAGGATCTAGCCTTACTCCCTTTACCCGATACTCTTTCCTAACCTAGCATATCACTAGTTGGGAGTCGTAGAAAATGTGCAAAGTCTATATTCCAAGTTCCTTTGCGATTTTGAGTCTACAATCAGGGCCTCGTATTCAGCTTCATTGTTCATCATCAGATAGTCGAGTTTCAAGGATAACTGATCGGGTATTCTTCGGGAGTGGCAAGTACGACTCCAACATCGGAACATGGATCGTTAGATGCACCATCCGTATACATCTTCCATCCAACTTCTTTTTCTCCACCGCTCTCCAAAGGATCGTCTCATGTAGTGAATTCAACTATAAAATCCAAAAGGGCTTGACCCTGTATTACTCTTCGAGGATGATAGGTGATCTTACTGACTCAGTTCAATGTTCCATTTCAATAGCCTTACAGAAGCCTCGAGTTGTTGCAAGACTTGTCATAAAGGTTGGTCACCGAGGACATTGATTGGATGAGCCTGAAAATAGGGCCAACGTTTTCTAGAAGCAATCAACAGGCAGTAAGCAAGCTTTTCTAGTCTCGGATAGTTTCTTTCTGCTCTTGTCAACCGCTTGTTAATATAGCAGACCGGTCCCTGGATGCGGGATTCCTCACGTACAAGTGTGGCGCTCAGGTCATGCACTGCCACCGCTAGGTATAAGAACAAATCCTTATCATCCATCGCTTTTAAGAGAATGAAAGGTCTCTCTAAGTGATTCACCAGAGCTTGGAATGCATCCTTACGGCCTTGATTCCACTCAAAAATTCTTTTCCCTTTATTGATCGCTTTGAAGAAGTGGATGCACTTGTCAATGGCCCTGAAGATGAATCGGCTCAAGGCTGCGACCTTACCATTTAAGCTTTGAACCTCCTTGATCGTCTTTAGAGCTTCAATGTCTCTCAAAACCTTGATCTTTTCTAGATTGGCTTCAATCCCATGGGAGTTGACAATAAAGCACAAGAACTTTCCTGACATAATGCCGAAAGAGCATTTTAAAGGATTAAGTTTCATCCCGTATTGCCGAAGGACACCAAACATCTCTGCTAGATCATCAGCGTGGTCTCTCAATCGCCATGACTTCACAAGCATGTCGTCCACGTAAACTTCGATCGATCGTCCAATCTGGTCTTTAAACATCCGATTCACAAGTCTTTGGTAAGTCGCTCATGCATTCTTTAATCCAAATGGCATGACCAGGTAGTAGTAGAGTCTGAGGTCGGTAATGAAGCCGGTGTGTTTTTGATTCGGTACATGCATCGGGATTTGATTGTATCCGGAGTATGCGTCCATAAATGAAAGCAGCTCGTGTACGACGGTCGAGTCCATTAGCTAATCTATCCTCGGAAGCAGGAAGTTGTCCTTCGGGCATGCCTTATTCAAGTCTGAATAGTCGATGCATGTCCACCACTTCCCGTTTACTTTTTTTACTAAGACAAGATTTGATACCCAATTCGGGTATAAGGCATTACGGATAAAGCCATTGTCCTTTAGCTTATCCACTTCTTCTTTGAGTGAAGTGGATCTCTCTAGACCCAGGCTGAGGCATTTTTGTTTTACAGGAACGCATTTGGGATTGATGTTTAATGCATGGCTCGCTATCTCGGGTGAGATCCTATACATATCCGTGTGTGTCTATGCAAACACATCTTGGTTTGCCCGGAGAAATCCGACCAACTCCTTTATCACATTAGCACCGAGCTGAGATCCAACCTTCAGGACTTTGCTTGAATCATCCCTACTGACTGGAATAGCGATTGTCAACTCGGTGGGAGCTACTCGTCCACCTTCTGGCTCTTTTCGTCGGTCCATATCATCGTAGAGCCGACTAGTCTACCCGAGCCGGGGCTCAGGCTATAGTTGTTATGAGTCCAAAGCCTTTATGTAGAGAGCCCATCTACATTCTTTTCTTTCTCCTTTCGCCTTGCCTCCTTTAGCTAGGTGACGTAGAATTCACGGCCAGCCACCTGATCTGCGCACACAATTCTCTCTCTATTGTCTGTAGAGAACTTTATAGTTAAACACCAAGGAGCGATGGTCGCTCTAAATTCAGCTAGGGTCGGTTGGCCCAAAAATGCATTATAAGTAGAAAATATATCCAATACCAAAAAAGGTATGATCCGCACTCGCTGGCGGTCGCCCTCACCAAGTACCACCGGTAATTCAACAAATCCTATGGCTTCAGTAGCCATCCCATTGAACCCCTATATTCGAGACGTACATAGCTTCAAATCTTTCTCCTCCAACATCATTTGATCATAAGCTTTCTTGAATAAGATATTGATTGAACTCCCCCAGTTAACAAGCACCTTCCGTACAACAGCAGGACCAATCGTGGCTGAAATCATGAGTAGGTCGATCGTCGAAGCTTCCACTCCATCAGCATCTCTATTTCAAAAAACAATATCGTCTGTCATGGTTCGAGATTGTTTTTTCGGAGCTCCATCCTTTACAACATAGCAACTTTCATTCTCAACATGTTTTATAGTTCCAATGTATTTATCCATTTCCGCAAAGCTTTATTCGGTAGGATGCGGCCCTCCAATGATTGTGTTAATTAGTAAACGTCTCTTTGGCTACCTTGGTGGATTAGCACTAGGCTGGGCTTTCCCCTGCTGGGAAGATGACCCAGGGGGGTTAGAAGTTCCTTACCCGCCATCTATCAGGGCTTTCACATACTGTTGTAACTTTTTCTTGTGAATCGACTTCTTGGTCATATCCCGCAAGTGTTTGCACTCATTGATATTGTGACCATGAGTTTCATGGAATCTGCAAAACTTGCCTGAATTTTTCTCCTTCTCAGTCGACACTATTGGAGCTGACTTTCTATATTGCTCAGTGTTTTGGGTTGCCAGAGAGATATTTTCTATCGAGTTGTTTAGTTCAGTATAGTTATCGTATTTAGGAGTCCTAATACGATTCCTATTATCTGGCTTCTTCTTTCTAGCTCCATCATCATTTCTTTTCCAATTATTGTTTTGATTACCAACATTCACATCCACACTCCCAAAGCTTCCTTCAGATTGCTTTAAGGCAACACTGCTTTGTATCACTTCATTTCAATTTCCAACACTAGCCCTCCGTGGATGTTTCTTCGCTTCCTCCAAGCGCAAGTACTCATTGGCATTTCTATAGAAGGCATCCATCATTGATGGAGGCTTCCTTTCCAAACATTCCCCTAATCAATGCTATCGGCATTATGTCATCCTTATGATTTATAACTTCCGTCACGGCTATATGGAATCGATTCAAGAATCCTTTAGCGACTCTCCCTCAACTTGGTCGAGGTTCGACAATGACATCACATGCTTTGGACGTGCAGTATGCAAACTGAATTGTTCTACAAACTTCTTTGATAACTCAGCAAAAGATGACATGGACCTTGCAGAAGTCGAGTGAACCACACTTTAGCTACTTCTTCTAAGAAAATTAGGAAACAATGGCACTTCACAGCATCTGAAGCTCTGGTTGAATCCATATGCCATTCATATCTCGTTAATTGTTGCCTAGGGTCTGTCGTTCCTCTGTATAGCATCATAGTTGGCATTGCGAATCTCCAGATGTATCTCCAGAGTAGAATGTTCTTTGTAAACGGGTTCCAGTTGCGAGAGGAACCCCATTCATCGTTACTCCTGAAATGATTCTCGCTAACAAGTCTCCTGACCATATCTTCCAAGCAGTTTGGGTCAACAAGTTCGACTGAATGGCGGTAATGGAGCTTCACTCCAAGTGTTCGGCCCGGTGAACGCTCTTGGTTTGGCTCTCAATACCTAGGTTCTCCATCCTACGGAAGATCCATTCATCCAGCAGCCCCCCTGTTTGATTCGCGTGAGAAATATCATCAGTAGCAGCACGATTCTCCAGGTTCTAACTACCAGCAGTGCGTCCTGAAGCCAAGTCCATGGCGCCTTCCAGAGGATGGGCTTTGGGCCCACCATTGGAGGGATCAGTACCGACCCCTAACCTTGGCTCGGTATCGATCCCCAAACCCGAACCTAGGGCTCATCCTCTTCCTTGGTACGATGTTCCAGTAGCGCATTGAGTCTTCTTCTACTTCCTGTCCCTTTGTCTTTGCTCGGATGATGAGGAACTTTTAGATGAAGAACTAGAGTCCCTCCTACTCCTTCTACGGCTGTTTTGAGCTAGCTCATTCGATAGCCTCAAGCACTGCTGCATCATCTGATTCATCTCGTTCTGACTAGCTTGGAACCTATCTTCCATCTTCATCATCATCATATCCATCTCTATTCTAGTCACGACGTCAGTTGGAGTCTAGATCTTCGTTTGAGCGGGTTGGACAACTCTATCCCTTTGTTGAGGATTCTGATTCTCAGCTTCAATAATAGCTCTGGAGTTAGTAGAACGGTCTCTTCTTGGTGGGGCCATGGAAGAAAGTTCTAGTAGAGCTTTGCAAATCTGAGTTGTAGAGTTAAAAGGTTAAGAAATTGGATCTATCTCTTGGATATGGGGAATCCAATAGAAGATGATGGATCCAAATAGCTTGATTTCAATTCTCAGTGAAAGGACCAAAATGTTTGAACCACAAATGGAACAGGCACCCAAAGATTTATGTAGAGAGTAAAATATGAAGAAAATAAATGAAAAATAATGAAAAGAGAGCATGCAACAATTTAAAGCGTTTCGGCAAAGCAAGGCCCACTTCCACTTTGATATTCTATTACTTATTTCTGACTTGGAGGTAGAAGTTCTTAGGGGTTGGTAAAACTTTGACCCTTAGATTTTCAAAATTACAAGAATATAGCTTAGAATAGAACTAGAGCCAAAAGATCTTGAAAAATGAGGCATACCCCTCTATTTATAGAGGTAGGGAGCCTAAAATCTCATCTAAAATATCTCCAAGTCGTTCTCCAAGATTTAGACCAATTCTCCATGGAAATAGGGTACCACATCATTAAGTAGCTATGGGTTAGTATAACTCCATGGGTAGGGGTCGGTACCGACCCCTAAATTTGCCAATCTACTTATCTTAAACTCTCTACTTTGTCCCATCTTGTGGTTAGCTTCGTGATTCCATAGTTGTTTGTCTTAATAATAGCTTGTTTCGAGGTCCAAATGATGAAGTTGTAGAAGAACAAAGCTGCAAATTTAGAAGTTCATGGAGATCGATAAAGAATTGCATTGATTCAACAAACCCATATTGAAAATAGGCTCAAGACATCATATAGAAGGCATATGCAGAAGATGGGTCCACCTAAGGTGGAGGTAGGACACAGTACTGACCCATAGGGTGGAGTCGGTACCGACCCCTAAACTTGATCAATTGGTGGTTGCCTTAGTTTGGGTTGCTTTGGCCCTCGCCTTGCGGTACTGTCTATGCTTAGTTTCTAGACTCTAGGGCTATCTCTTTGGGCTTCCTACTTCGATAACTCCAAGTTTGTTTCATCCAACCTGTCCGAACATTATCTAGTCAAAAGGCTGGATACCAATAAATATAATATATATCTATATATATTAAGTTTTGTTTGAATAATTTTATATAAGTATACGAGTAGGTTGGCACGTGCGATGCATATGCGTAGAAGGAACTGGTGTTAAGAAACAATGTGTGTGTGGTATGTTGAATTTTATAAAATGACTTTGACATACATGTAATGTTGCATGTTTTGGATACTTACTTTCAGAATGCATCCACGGTCGATGGACATGTAAATGGAACGTTTGTATCAAACATGGAAAGAAGCTTTATATCAGACCTATCTTATGTGGACAGAAAGAAAAGTAATAAACGTACGGAATTAGGAATTATCCTTGCATGCTCATGCAAACCATAGACAACAACTTTGATTCGTAACGAAAACAGAATATGTTCTTCGTTACATATAGTAGGTAAATAGAAATAGATATGGTAGCATTTTGTGATGAGAAGGAAACAAAATGGCATATTGTAGCTCACAAACTATTTGACAGTAAATTGTAAGTACTAAGTGTAGTATAGCTGAGTTAGTCGTATACGGTAGTAACAATATTGAGTGGAAAAGTATATGTGAGCATAGTCTACAGCAATTTTTGAAGGAGCATTTATAGGGAATGAACTGGTGCAATGTATAGGGAGTACATGTTATATATAGCACAGGCTAATATTCACAGGCGTACGTACTAAGTGAAACAGTTCCACAGAAATTAAAATATCTTGTAGGCACGTCCAGGGTGTATGGTAACAAAAATAGATGCAAATTCATTTTACTGACAATGAAAAAAGGGATGTAAAGGTTATGATATTAGTGGTACTGACAGTACTAAACCTGGTCCACACGTAAACAATAAATTTGAATTCCACCAAGTTTCAAAATGTATTATAATTGTAAAGGCTATCCACTGTCAATATGAATTTCAACCTTACCTCGGTCGAAACCAAGTTACATTCGTATATGTCAGTTAAATGACATTTTGAGTCTTACCAATAAAAATGTACTATTGTTGGTATTGGTCTTTTTTTATTGTATCTCTCCCTGCATGTTATTTTATGACGTTATCAGTACGGTTAAGAGCAATTAGTGTTTTTCATGTGCACATAGAACTGCGGATTAAGTGTAAAATATGTTGTATGATGTTAAAGCACCGCTTTTTCAATCCAGACACAAAATATCCCTACAGTCATGCATGTTACATGCTTTGGTTGGCTGGATGATAAACAAATCCGCTATGTATCATTTCATCCTATAGAGCGTTAAAGATGTATAACATAGACACATTCATCCACACTTTATCTCTACAAACATGTAAAAGCATATATAAGTATTGTAGTTTAAATCGTGAAAGGAGCTGAAAAAAATGATTAACGCCATACATTAAAAGGATCATCAAAGATCATATTCTTATACTTTGTAACAAACATAATACAAAATGATGTACAGCATGTATGCATATTATATACTTCAAAATATATGCGTACAGAAATTCATTTATAATTTCCCCTCCCATAAGCTCTTTTGAATCTTATTCTTCCTTTTAAAGCTATTTGAACCCTTTAAAGAAATTCATGTATAATCCAAAAGGCCAATGATCATATTTGAAACTATCTGATAGTGGTGGCTAAAGACCTGCTTGAACTTTGAACATGATGCCTTTATTGAACTTGGACCTTGGGGTGATGCATGAGACTATAAGATATATTAACTTGCTGCATGAGAGGAGGAATCATTGGAAATAATGTGACCAACATGTACAAACTTGTCTTGGTAGAGCCTGTAGTAAGAAGTGACAATCTTACTGATTTGGTGTTGGTAATTCACAAAAACTGATTAAACAACAATCTTGAAAACAGAACAAAGATGTCAACCAACCATTAATAACTCATGTTACTCCTTTTTTATTTTTTAAAATCATTTCACATTTGGTTGTTGCATGGTGTTTACCAAATATGATCATCCAAGCATTGTATAGGCATATAGTTTCTTGCATTTTGTGCAAAAGTAGAAGTGAGGAAGTGTCAAAAGAGTGATGGTGTTTTGTAGAAGCTCCAAATCTTAGTTAAGTGCAAGATCGTTGGGCATAAAAGTAAAAAAATGAAGTCAGAGTATACCACTTACATAACTCAATGCAATTTCTCACAACGGTTAGTGATTCTAAGAGTATTTGTTACTTGTTACATCTCCCAAAGAATATATTTCTGTAAGTATTATGTACGTCTCAGTACCAAAGCAATAAGAATATTGTTTTCAGAAGTTAAAATGTTGAAGCAATATTTTGTATATGGATACTCACTTATTAGATGCTCTTTGTCATAATCATCTTATCAATAAGTTAGATAACTAAAAGCTAATTTAATAATGGTGTCAAAAATAGAGTTATAAAGGAAACTCAACTGGTAGAACATGCACAAAATTATTACTATAGCTTGCATAACTTAATTTTTGATAAAAGGATTTTAGTAAAGTGCTACTAAATTATATAATTCTATTAGCTTTAGATAACAATGCTTAATTTCAGACAAATAGCGGTCATTTATGGTGCATTGATAATCATTCTATGTAAATGATCCCATCGGTTCATCCCTTTTTTCATTAATTTTATGCTAAAACTCAATGTCTCCAGAACATACAAAGTGCCAAAAATTAAGAAAATATAAAGCTAAGTGATATATAAAATTCAAGTGATGGAAGCTAATAATTGTTTTTATTCATTGAAGAGCACTTCTACATTCAAATGGAAGCGGTGGAAAAAGTATGATTATATATTTTATTATCATAAGATTACCAATCCTCTAATGATAAAATATAATCGTTGGAAAAACAGTACCTTGTAGCTAAATTATCACATTTTGCCAAATCATATTATATTTCTACAAATTTAGACCTAGAAATATGAAACTTGTTTAACATTCTCCATAAAGAAAGAATAAATATGAATACATGCATGTACAAATTTAAATTAGACTTATTCAAATCACCATGGACAGTAAAAATTGATTAATTCTATGAGAAAAATAAATTAGCAATCTTTAACTCATACCTGAAGTCAAGACTGCCCAGAATTCTTGGACTGTTTGTTGCAACAAAACTGAAAGCATACGAAAATTAAGATATTGTTAAAACATGTTAGTATATGATTAATCTTCAGTCATTAGAAGCAAATTTGGACTTACTTATAAAACAACTTGAAGGTTAGAGGGTTCATGTCATCAAGCTGATGGAGAACAGTCCTTGTAGCTTTATATGTGAAGAAAGTGATAAGATGTTGTAGATAGAGAAGTTTAAAAGTTTAATTAGTTGCAGTTAAAATAGAAGATGATCTGAATAGCCAAACCAATATAGAACATGATCATCAAATATGCTTTCAGTTGCCAAAAATGATATCAGGGATTCAATTCCAAACAGCGAAGAGGTAATTGAGGCAGAGTTAACTACAAAACTTCATGTAAACTCAAAAAAGAATGGTACCTCAGTTTGAATAGAACACATTCTGCAACCTCAGTTTGAATAAAACAAATTTAAATTATGCTAAGCGATTGAATAAAACAAATTTAAATTATGCCAAGCGATGTGTTTCCATATGTAATAGCATCTCATAAACATGTCTCAATATGTAACATCACGTGCAATAAGACTATGAGTACTAATAGTTAACAGCCGATCGTACTACAGAGAGAAGATTGCAAAAAGAATCGATTTAAACTCCCCAATTTAAGTTTTAAAAAGGTGACATAGGATAGGAAAACTCATCATGTAAATGGTACCTATTCTCCAAATGACAACCATAATCTGAGTCATAGTCATCAAATGATTCAAATCCACGACCATTATTTCCAACTTCATCTTCTATAACTACTGCAAGTTACATCTATCCATCAATACCGACATATTCATAGTAATAAAATATATATGCACCAAATATATTGTCAGAAAAGTAGTAGATATTGCAAATAATAGTGAATACAAAACCTTGGAGAATGATGATAATTTTCTGGTCAGAAGAGGTGGAG
This sequence comes from Allium fistulosum, assembly GCA_030737815.1. Lineage (NCBI taxonomy): Eukaryota > Viridiplantae > Streptophyta > Magnoliopsida > Asparagales > Amaryllidaceae > Allium > Allium fistulosum. The sequence goes on along the minus strand of CM060903.1, from coordinate 1,279,880,993 downwards.
GTCAGTCAGTATTCCAATTCAGCCAATTTGTCATCCAATTACTGCATCTGTCATTATGAATTGTCATGTTTATCAAAGGGATACAGACTCATGTAAAAACGCAATTCATGAATCAACATAATACGAACTTAAAAAAGCTGAAAATAGAAAAGGATAGCCTAACATCTAATTCAACATAGAACAATTACTTAATCACCAAATCACCAACATAGACACCTACCATTCCATCGAATTAATCATCAAGTAAAAGAATAATTTGGAAATACATATATTAATAATCCCAAATCACTGAGTGGAACAAAAGAAAATTATTAAATTGACAGGTTGAGGAAATGCTAATAGGATTGTACATAATAATCTTTGTTAGTACATTTTCTTGTGCTTAAAAAAGTGAAGAACTTACACTTGACAATGTTTTATATAACCTCCCTTAACTACATTAGAAATATTATGAAAACGAATACATAATGTAATAATACTTGAGATAGTTTGATATGACTCAATCAAATCTTCTACTCATTTTCCAAAGAAACTTAGGGTTAACATGTTGATGTTCGATCATGTACATAGTGTTCAAGTACAATAGAAAAGGTTATCTCAGTTTGTGCAAAATTACATTAATGGATAGGCCAGTGCATGCATATGAGGCTTTTAAATCTCCCCGAGATGGCCGAGATGAAAAATCCGAGATATCAGCCAAAATCCGAGATTTGGCAGCCTATTTAGTTATAAGTGTTTTAAATATCGCCCGAGATAGCCGAGATATTTTCCCGAGATATTGGCCAAAATCCGAGATTTAAAACACTATGCATATCACAACTATTTCAGATAAGTCAATTTGTGCAAAACTTTAGATGATTTGAAATGCTCAATTTTTATTCTCTTTCAGCTGTTAAATACACTGTTCATGCAAAATAGTCATGGTATGAATGCATTGACTTTATTAGGTGTGTGAGTGTGGGGATAGATCGGCTGCATGCAGTAACTTTTATGCCCACAAAGTTTATTCAGTCAACAGCATATATTGATCAGGTTTTTATGGCACCATCACATACAAACAAAGAAACTAATACATATCACCTTAAAAACTGAATCATAGACGGATCTTTCTTTCTTTCTGCTTCCAAATTCAAAATCAGAAATAAATGCTTTGTTAAATGTCTTTTTTATAAATCAAGCAATGGATATCCAAGCTTCTTATATTTTGTTGGTGTACATTGATGCTAGAGCATACCCACATAATATATACTAAAACTCATAAAGCAAATGAATGCATTAAACTGAAAAACATAATTCAGTCATGAGCTATGAAAGTAACCTGAAATCAAATGAGTGGATAATTATTTTAGTGAGGGGATTGACAGCAAAGGAAGTTAAAGAGGTGTAAACTGACCCCATTTTGCAATGTTAATTGGTTTACCAATAATTAGTTATACAATGAAATGTCGTTCATTTTAGAAAAAGTTTAAGTATCCTGCTTTATATCAGTTTATTTATATAAAATTAAGTGTGTATCAATGATTCATGGGAAATAACAATCGTAAAGTAGCCAAATATTCAATCTAAATGGGACCCTTTTGTTAGTCAAAGCAAGCAAAATACGGTACAATTACCCAATGGAGAAAATATAGATTAATCTCAATTACCTTTAAGATCATTTCAGTCTTACGTATTACTAAAGCAGCGGACTGGAAGATAGGATAGGATGAAAATATGTGAAAGTAGCTAGTTCGAAAGAGAGGCATCCCAACCATAATCTAAGTCATAGTCATCAAATGATTCAAATCCACGACCACTATTTCCAACTTCATCTTCTATAACTACTGCAAGTTACATCTATCCATCAATATTTATCCATCAATACCGATATATTCACAGTAATAAAATACATATGCACAAATATATTGTCAGAAAAGTAGTAGATATTGCAAATAATAGTGAATACAAAACCTTGGAGAATGATGATAATTTTCTGGTCAAAAGAGGTGGAGGTCAGTCAGTATTCCAATTCAGCCAATTTGTCATCTAATTACTGCATCTGTCATTATGAATTGTCATGTTTATCAAAGGGTTACAGACTCATGTAAAAACGCAATTCATGAATCAACATAATACGAACTTAAAAAAGCTGAAAATAGAAAAGGATAACCTAACATCTAATTCAACATAGAACAATTACTTAATCACCAAATCATGTGGTTTAACACAATTATTGTCCAGTTCTAATTACACATTTCATCAAACACTTGCACTGCAATATCTAATGTTTACAGTGAAGGCTGAACAATGAAGTCGGTTGCTACCTGTCTACTGGAACTAATATTCGCCTATGTCTTCTTGGGTACATCATTTGCTAGATCTTAATCTCGGTCTTAACCACTGCTGATCCTGTAAAAGCAAAAATATTAAAATTTGTGACTGAGGTCTATAAAGGTAAAAACTGATAAATTAAATTGGACAATTTTGAATTTCGACTGCCCCATCGTACATCACCCACATCCACGTCAAACCGCCATCACAGACGTTGTGTCTTTAGCTGTCGCGAGCTACCTGGAATGACATCTCCATTGCAATATCCATCTCCTTCATTTGTGCCATCAACAGTCAGTCCGAATATCAAGCGCACACATTTGAACCGCTAGCGCCCCAGGCGTGCACCTTCCCTTACGTCGCCCTCCTCTCGAAGCCGCCAGCCTTCATTCCTCCTTTTTTGTTTATGTCGGGTGATGTTGAATTTTTTTCCATTTCGATTTAAGCGTGTTATGTAGAAAAAGGGGGCTAGGGTTGAACGGGAGAAGAAAAGGATGGAGAGGGATAGAGTGATAACGGATGAGAAGGGTGAGAACGTGTCATAACTACCCTCCACTATTTCGTCAAATGACAAAAGCGTCCTTCTTTATGATATGCAGTAGTAAATGAAAAGGGATATTTTCGGAAATGCCAAAAAGGCTTCACTTTGACCGTTTTGACCAGGGTTTTGCTTTATAGTATAGATTATTTCCAACTTCATCTTCTATAACTACTACAAGTTACATCTATCCATCAATACCGACATATTCACAGTAATAAAATACATATGCACCAAATATATTGTCAGAAAAGTAGTAGATATTGCAAATAATAGTGAATACAAAACCTTAGAGAATGATGATAATTTTCTGGTCAGAAGAGGTGGAGGTCAGTCAGTATTCCAATTCAGCCAATTTGTCATCCAATTACTGCATCTGTCATTATGAATTGTCATGTTTATCAAAGGGTTACAGACTCATGTAAAAACGCAATTCATGAATCAACATAATACGAACTTAAAAAAGCTGAAAATAGAAAAGGATAACCTAACATCTAATTCAACATAGAACAATTACTTAATCACCAAATCACCAACATAGACACCTACCATTCCATCGAATTAATCATCAAGTAAAAGAATAATTTGGAAATACATATATTAATAATCCCAAATCACTGAGTGGAACAAAAGAAAATTATTAAATTGACAGGTTGAGGAAATGCTAATAGGATTGTACATAATAATCTTTGTTAGTACATTTTCTTGTGCTTAAAAAAGTGAAGAACTTACACTTGACAATGTTTTATATAACCTCCCTTAACTACATTAGAAATATTATGAAAACGAATACATAATGTAATAATACTTGAGATAGTTTGATATGACTCAATCAAATCTTCTACTCATTTTCCAAAGAAACTTAGGGTTAACATGTTGATGTTCGATCATGTACATAGTGTTCAAGTACAATAGAAAAGGTTATCTCAGTTTGTGCAAAATTACATTAATGAATAGGCCAATGCATGCATATCACAACTATTTCAGATAAGTCAATTTGTGCAAAACTTTAGATGATTTGAAATGCTCAATTTTTATTCTCTTTCAGCTGTTAAATACACTGTTCATGCAAAATAGTCATGGTATGAATGCATTGACTTTATTAGGTGTGTGAGTGTGGGGATAGATCGGCTGCATGCAGTAACTTTTATGCCCACAAAGTTTATTCAGTCATCAGCATATATTGATCAGGTTTTTATGGCACCATCACATACAAACAAAGAAACTAATACATATCGCCTTAAAAACTGAATCATAGACGGATCTTTCTTTCTTTCTGCTTCCAAATTCAAAATCAAAAATAAATGCTTTGTTAAATGTCTTTTTTATAAATCAAGCAATGGATATCCAAGCTTCTTATATTTTGTTGGTGTACATTGATGCTAGAGCATACCCACATAATATATACTAAAACTCATAAAGCAAATGAATGCATTAAACTGAAAAACATAATTCAGTCATGAGCTATGAAAGTAACCTGAAATCAAATGAGTGGATAATTATTTTAGTGAGGGGATTGACAACAAAGGAAGTTAAAGAGGTGTAAACTGACCCCATTTTGCAATGTTAATTGGTTTACCAATAATTAGTTATATAATGAAATGTCGTTCATTTTAGACAAAGTTTGAGTATTCTGCTTTATATCAGTTTATTTATATAAAATTAAGTGTGTATCAATGATTCATGGGAAATAACAATCGTAAAGTAGCCAAATATTCGATCTAAACGGGACCCTTTTGTTAGTCAAAGCAAGTAAAATACGGTAAAATTACCCAATGGAGAAAATATAGATCAATCTCAATTACCTTTAAGATCATTTTAGTCTTACGTATTACTAAAGCAGCGGACTGGAAGATAGGATAGGATGAAAATATGTGAAAGTAGCTAGTTTGAAAGAGAGGCATCCCAACCATAATCTGAGTCATAGTCATCAAATGATTCAAATCCACGACCACTATTTCCAACTTCATCTTCTATAACTACTGCAAGTTACATCTATCCATCAATATCTATCCATCAATACCAATATATTCACAGTAATAAAATACATATGCACCAAATATATTGTCAGAAAAGTAGTAGATATTGCAAATAATAGTGAATACAAAACCTTGGAGAATGATGATAATTTTCTAGTCAGAAGAGGTGGAGGTCAGTCAGTAATCCAATTCAGCCAATTTGTCATCCAATTACTGCATCTGTCATTATGAATTGTCATGTTTATCAAAGGGTTACAGACTCATGTAAAAACACAATTCATGAATCAACATAATACGAACTTAAAAAAACTGAAAATAGAAAAGGATAACCTAACATCTAATTCAACATAGAACAATTACTTAATCACCAAATCATGTGGTTAAACACAATTATTGTCCAGTTCTAATTACACATTTCATCAAACACTTAGACTGCAATATCTAATGTTTACAGTGAAGGCTGAACAATGAAGTCGGTTGCTACCTGTCTACTGGAACTAATATTCACCTATGTCTTCTTGGGTACATCATTTGCTAGATCTTAATCTCGGTCTTAACCACTACTGATCCTGTAAAAGCAAAAAAATTAAAATTTGTGACTGAGGTCTATAAAGGTAAAAACTGATAAATTAAATTGGACATTTTTGAATTTCGACTGCCCCATCGTACATCATCCACGTCAAACCGCCATCACAGACGTTGTGTCTTTAGCAGTCGCGTGCTACCTGGAATGACATCTCCATTGCAATATCCATCTCCTTCATCTGTGCCATCAACAGTCGGTTTGAATATCAAGCGCACACATTTGAACCGCTAGCGCCCCAGGCGTGCACCTTCCCTTACGTCGCCCTCCTCTCGAAGCCGCCAGCCTTCATTCCTCCTTTTTTGTTTATGTCGGGTGATGCTGAATTTTTTTCCATTTCGATTTAAGCGTGTTATGTAGAAAAAGGGGGCTAGGGTTGAACGGGAGAAGAAAAGGATGGAGAGGGATAGAGTGATAACGGATGAGAAGGGTGAGAACGTGTCATAACTACCCTTCACTTTTTCGTCAAATGACAAAAGCGTCCTTCTTTATGATATGCAGTAGTAAATGAAAAGGGATATTTTCGGAAATGCCAAAAAGACTTCACTTTGACCGTTTTGACCAGGGTTTTGCTTTATAGTATAGACGAGTACTAAGGCACGTCCGATGGACGTGCGCAAAGACAGAAGCAAATTAACTTCTTATTTTTGCAAAATACACACATGATATCAAAATTAGCCGAGAACATATTTAAATGGAAGGCAATGTATTGTTAATGATAGATGAACAAAATATAAATCCCCAAACTTGGTAAGAAGTAAACATAAAAGCATTCAAATAAAATTCATATTTTTTCTGCTATACCTTAAGAAAATGTTCATGAACATCTATGTGATAAATAGTGGTTTCAGTAGAATTTTATTTGTTTATTGAACTTGTTATACTGACAATTTATTACCATCATATGGTGCAACTTCGCAAATAATAGCAATGGAAATTCACATAGACAAATACAGTAAGAGACTGACAATTATTGACAAAAGCAACAGTGGTCGATCCACAACCAGTTGTCCATAAGAATTCAGCTTTTTATGCGTTAGTTCCATTAAATGATTTGTTTATGTTGATACCAAATATGCCTCATCTGTGAAAGATGGTTCTTCCTGCCATCCAACATGATGCGTATGTAGTCTTCTGTATCATCCACATACCACTTAGCTGAGGGTTAACAATAACAACATTTGAATAAGTGTATGATTTATGATACTATTTAAGTGTAATAAAATTCAAATGCAGAATGCTTGTTCATTTTATTATCAATTTGCACAAAATAGGCTTCCAAAAGCGACATGGCCTTTATTTATGTTCTAAGCATTTAGGGGTGGGCACGGTTGGTTAATCGAGCCGTTCGTTTAATTAACCGATTTGACCGACCAAATCCTACTATTTGGTTAACCGAATCGAAAATAAAGTTGGGATGTTCGTACCGACCAGACCATCCAATTTTAATCACGGTTAACCGCGAATATTTAGCGGTTAACCTTGACTGATTAACCAATGACCAGGTAACCGACAACCAATTTTTTAACCGCATTAAGGTAAAAAATTAATGATACCAAAAACCTATTATTTAAAATCAATTCAGTAAACGTCTCAGCAATGCTCAGTTCAATACATTATAGATTGCACTACATTTCAATACGAAATAGCTCAAACTATTTAGACAGTTCAACAACTATAAAATAGCTCAGACAGTTCGTCGACTACAAAACAGTTCAATAAATACAAAGTAATTGCTCACAGCAAGTTCATATAGTTTGATACATGAATAAAAAGACAGTTCAAAATTTTCAATACATGAATAAAATGACACTTCGGTAATGTGCTTAAGTTTATTGCCACGCAGCATCGATACAGTAAAAACATAGTTGGAGCATCCACACAGTTGAATACAGCAGCATCCACTACAAAACAGAACTGAATCATGTTGTATATAAAACATATAGAAGGCACAATGCAATGTGTTTCATGTGATATTGTATACAAAACATATAAAAACAAAGACACAATGGGATTGGTTGCTCAATGGCAGAATTGAAGAATCATTACTTGTATTGTATATTCTGACATTTGTGAGCATTGGCTTTTTTTTCTCTTTTTATATGGTCAGTTGATTTTCATGAAATACAAATATGTTAATAATAATACATGGCAACTACCTAACCAATATATGACTTTATCTTCTAATGAGAAACAACACAGTAACTATTGTTTCATGAAACCATTAAGCCTACTCATTTCAAATACTTGTTTCAAACTACTCCAAAGAGAATCAAAAATATATCCTATGTAATATGTCAGAACCTATTATTGAACAATGCAACTTACATTATATAAGCATAATCTGTAATGGACAACACACACACATAAGTAGTTCAAGTTTTTTTTTAAAATTTGCCATTAAAAGAAGTCTAAAGTGAAATTCATGCCATCTTCTTATTGTATCCTATAATGAACACAAATGTGGTTCTCCTATACATATAAAGTACCGCAACATATTAGGACACTCCAAAGTTAGTTAGAGTTGAAACAAATTCATGCCGTCTTCCTATTGTATCCTATAAAACTAATGTCATCTTCTTATCATTGACATTAAAAGAGGATCTGAAGTAAAATTCATGCCATCTTTTTACTGTCTCCTATAATGAACATAAATGTTGTTCTCCCATGTATATAAAGTACTGCAACATACTGTGACACTCCATAGTTAGTTAGATTTAAACCAATTCATGCCATCTTCTTACTGTATCCCATAAAACTAATGTCATCTTCTTATTACTACTATTAAAAGAAGATATAAAGTCAAATTCATGTCATCTTCTTATTTTATCCTATAATGAATACAAATGTCAATTATCAATTTTATTATATGAATAAATTTTGTGAATAAATACATGTATTCTTGGTTGAGCATACACATGAGTTACTACAGTTTTAAATTTCAGAATGCCAAATCATAACACCATGAGATAATCAATAGCTATAATGTTTATCATCTCAGGGTTCATTTAACCATATGTGGATATAAATGTAATACCATTGATGCCTTTATTTCATTAATGGCTGAAAGTGAAAAATCTTTTTACATTAAATTTTGCTTTAATTCTTCAAAGTGAATATCTCTGTAATTAGTGGTAAAATGCGAAATTAAAATATAGTAGTAAACATAATGTATTTTACAGTCAACAAAAGAGAAATAAAATCATTAACAAACAAAACAAAAATATGACATTTGACTTGTGTTGGATTTGTAAAGTAAACACGTTTTTTGTTAGCCACTTGATCATAACTACAATTTCATTTAGCATTACCATAGTAAAACTTACTTCTATGGTTTCCACATTGATTTTGCTAACATAAAAAAACAAAAGTTGGTGTTAAATAAACTTTAAGTAATTAAGAAGTAGATTACCAAAAGTGGCGCATATTGACATAATGAAATTGGAGTAGCCACCATAAGTCATGGTAAAGAGGAAACCAACGCACCAAAGGAACATACACCAACACCAAGTTTTAAATCGACTAAACTGCAGCAAAGACCATCTATTAATGCAAAACCTCAACTCTTACAAATTGATTCCACAAACGACCTCAAATAGTTCCAGACCGATTGGACACCTTGCTTGGAAGTGAATAGTGAAGAAGGTTCTGATCTGCCATTGATGGAGAAACCCGAGCTGGTTACTTGATTTGTCACATTTGAGGAAATACATATATGCTTGCCTATATGCACACAATTTGCATTCTAATTAGTGAAAAATAGGCATATAATTTCTGATTAAAAGGAAACGAACGACAAACTATAATTCATAAACAATTTGATGAATAGCAAACAAAATGACAAACTATAATTGACAAATAGTTTGTTCTATTCGCTTTTAAACTATAAATCTACATTGAAAGTAGTTACATGTTTAGAAATGAGAGCTACATGCATGACCCACACATCAAACTACATATAAGTCTGCACTAACGTTGTCATTGTTAATTTCAAATGGGCAAAGAAACTCCTACAAAATGGCCAAGTTTAGTTCTACTTTCCACAGTGAGACTTGATCTTTGTCATCTTTATCCAACAACAAATAAAAAACTCAATGAAAGTTGCAATAAGAGTATTATATAAGAAACCCACAGACCAAAAAAAAACAATTTAATACTGTCAACATTTGGGAATTCATATTCCATGTAGATAGTGTTCGGCCTGCAGTTATATTTATTATTTTTACAGTAAACAACATATGAGTGTGCATGATACAAACTATAATTTTTTGAATACGAATTAAAGTAAATGAGTTAATAATTATGGCAAAAAGTATTTTTTTTTCATCACTTGTACGGAATAAGTAGTAGTATTTACTATGCCTTTATTTTTCTCAGATCATAATATATAACATCAAATGATCAAACTAAATTCAAAACCATAAATATAACAAAACAATAAAACCATCACTGCATACATACATACATACATACATACATATATATATATATATATATATATATATATCAGCAAATGATTGATGTTTTATAATATAAGCAGGTATTTGTAGCCAATAGTCTGTCTAAATATTTCCTACTTTGAACAAATCCTACATAAAAAATTTATTTAACGTTGATCATATTTTTAGTATTTTATTGTACACATGTATGTAAGCTTGCCGTGATAAAGTGAATAGAGTTACTGGCCGTGGTTGTATGAGTTGCTACTCCTATAATCGTATTATTCTACTGATTATCAAACAACTTGAAATCTATGGGCTACAAAAATATTGTGATCCATTATAATAGCTTCGACCAATGCAAATGTCAAGTAAATGGCTTCCAGCAATGCAAACGACCATATAAAATGCACTGTTAATTTATGTATTATACCATGCACTATAGAAACCGGCTAGTTAGATCTATCTGTGAATACATAAATTTTACACATGTATGACAACATTTGCCTTTTTTGGGTATGTTGTATATCCGTGAATGCATAAATTGCATATAATAGCTGGTAGTTAAATATTTAGCAGAGCATATAGGAAAGACGCAATGAATGTTATGGATTAAAGTATGAAACGTATACTATTATTTTTCCCTAACCGCGCATGAAAATACATATATGGCCAAAGCCTAAACTTAGTACTAATTTCAGATTTAAGGTTTATTTAAAATATAAACCAAGTATCCATAAAGTGACGCTCAAGTGAAACATAAAAGAAACTCTCAGAGTAAGCACATAAAGAATAAAAAAGTTACATATTCCCTCAAATTACAACATTACCTGAATAACATGATTTGTAACCCAAGCACCATTAATATTCGAAGCTATCATACCTAAATTCCTATATAATACCTAGCTTAGTCAGGAAATATAATTTAAACTGAAATGGAAATTGACGGATTATTTATGTATGATTTTTTAAAGTAGTTTCTATGTTATATAATAAATCTATGGTAAGTCATGAAATCAGATCCTCTTTAAAATCAAACCCTAATAACCTACAAAATAAAACTAAAAATTCACACAATAACAACCAATAATCAAACATAATTAAATGAAGTGTGCCCCAGAGTGTTTTTCAGTCTTTTGCCCCCGAAAATGAAATTAGTGAAAAGAGAAAGTCCGAACTAAAAAGATGAAAATGAAAAATGAATAGAAAAAGGACCAAATGAAAAGTTTATACGAACCTGGAGTTGAGATCTTCGAGTAATAAAATCAACCTGGCTTACAACATCTAGATTGAATGTTGTTGATCCAATAATGGGAAGAAGAAAATTTGTCATTCCTTCTAATCGGCCGACATGAAGATGAAGAAGTGGTGTTTGTTTATATGGTAAGTGGATGAAAACGTGAAAGTATAATTCACCGTCCACTACTGTTTTTAAAATGATGGAAATAGCCTTATACAACTGCTCGGAAAGTTTTGGAAAGAAGGATATTTTGGAGAACTCGAAAAAGGCTTCACCTCCTCAAGTATTTGCTTTATATATAAGAAGATAAGTGTATATATATAAGCATATATATATAATCATATGAATAAAATATTAATATTATATATACATATTATGTGATAAGTTTATACAAATAAATTATTCATAAATATTAAATATTTTAAAAAAGTGAGTAATACATATATATACATATACAAATTTTTTTTAATATATATATTTTTAATTTAAATATACACACACATACAAATATATTTACACAGTCATACAAACATATTCATAACAAAATATACATACATACATATATATATATATATTTATATATATATATATTAATAAAATAAAAAATATTTTTTTGATAAATATAAAATACTAGGTCTTACACACAGCTCAGTAATAATTTTTTTAATTTTAAAATACATTTTTACTAAATATTCATTCGAAAATTAATAAAATATTAATAATAATTAATTTCAAAACTTTATTTCAAATATTAAATTTTCAGTAAATCTTAAATGATATTTTGAATTTTTTTTCCATATTTTTCTCGATTTAAATTAATTTACTTAATTTTGGCCATTTTAAATAGTTAAATTTAAAAAATATAAAAATAATTTTTTTTTAAATTTTCATTTTTCAACCAAGAGCTTGTCTAGTGCTAATATAATTTTATAAAATTTAAAATATATTTTTCATAACATATTTGAATTAATATAATATATATTTATAAAGTAAATCAATTTAAATATTATTAAAAAAATCAAATATTATAAAAAATTATTTTATGCTGCAGAAGATTAATTTTACTATAATAAATCATATATAAAATTATATGAATGATTTTAACCATAATATGATGTTACAACTAATTATAAACTATATATATGTAATTAAATAATATATATATATATATATATTAATTTAAAATATAAAATTGTTACATATGGCTCTAATGACCTGACATATATGATATAAAAAAACCTTTTTTAAACATAAATATATACATACATATAACCAAAACTATTTTGTGACAACATTGCTTACATATCAGAATCGTCACTTAGCTTATAATATAATATAGCACACACACACACATATTTATATGATAATAAATTATACTAAAAATCATTAATTATAATCTTCTAAAATCATACCTTAATTCCAAAGCCTTGAAGTACATCTTGAAAAGATAAACCCTTCCCTTTGAAACTCTTTCCGATTCAACAGATTGTTACATTAAACCATTGACCTTTAGTTATCGAATAGTGAGCAAATTTGATTTGATTTGAGCTTGTAGTGATGAATAGGCAAGGGTATAATTTCGGCAAGTAAGTAAGTATATAGGAGATAGCAAAAAGATCATATCTAATTAGGTTAGAGATGCTTATATAGTGGATGGAAAAGCGAGAAAAGTAGATCTGATCTCATACTCATTATTTTTTAATCCGAGCCGTCCAAAACCAAGCCTTTCTAACCCTAATATGAGCCACCTATACCCTCTCATTTCAACCAAAATTTCTACCCTATGATGGGCCTTAAACCCATTTAAGCCCAAAATAAAATATTATGCAATTAAATCAGTCGCTTATCGATATTGTATATCAATTGATATATTTATAACTATTATATATATATAATAACAATATTTATTCGTCAAATATAGTCAAATTGTACAGTTAATATTTCATAAATACTAGTTAAATTAATTAATTTATAACAATTGTAGATTAACTAAATCGTTTGGTCAAAGGAGACTTCATCGTTTCGGTTGTGTGACTCATCATGTGTAAATTTGGTTAGTGATTAACATCGAACTATTCGAATATTAACGTTTATACGTCACTTAGCAAGTGGTATGACATTTTAGCCAAATTTATCACTTAATTGGTTTTGGTAAAATCCAATTTTACTTTGTCAAGCGTTACCCAGTTATGACTTTTATTTACACCAATTCGCTTTGTGAAAACTATATCACTTTGGACTTATGAAATTTAGTAATTATCAAAATTCTAATATCATCCACATTCAACTCTGTAGTTCAAACACAAAATTTTGGTTCAATAATAACAATTATTATTAACTGAAATGCTCTGGCAAGAGATTTTGACTTTGAGTTGACTTCAGTTGAACATGATACTAACCTCATATAACCAAGAAGACGAATCTTCCCTTGAATAGTGTTTCACTTTCAATGCTTCCACTCGATCCAACTATAGTCATTCGATGGATGCCATGCCATGATTTAACTATAATCAAAGTGGAGCTTCCACATTGAAGATATTCTTAAGTCGAGAGAACTGTGTAAATCTATCACATCAGTATTTTCTATTCGACCTTAATTATATTAATCAATAGAAAACTATCGAGTGAGTCATTTCATAGTAATCTAATAACTATCAGTACGTAATCCCATGGTGCCTCCAACAACCATGAGTAATACACTGCCCAACATTTGGAGAGTGTTATGTACTCTAATCTCAACAGATGTATTGATATCTAGTCTAGATACATCTTGACTAGGAATATTTAAAATGATATATTTATTTTCATTGTGATAAATTACGCATAGTTACAACACTTGTAACTACTATCACAAAACATATCATTTATGGATTTTCTATCAAATATACTTTTAGTTAAATTAATTAATTAATATAACACATTATATCAAGTATATAATAGAAAGAAAACACCTTTTATTTCGAACAAGATTGATTACTGAGTTAGATACATGTAACAAATTACATAATTGCCCCGACATACCCCTCGCTCTATCATATACTATGTTTTTTTGGCTTATGGAGAGTTCAGGGAATGACTCTTCGATTTGTTATGGGGTGGCTTGAATGATCTTCTAAGCAATAAACTTAGGTTATTAAGCATAAGGTACGCCTAGTAGATTATTTATCGTCCTTACGTGATGAGAAGGTTTTAAACTGGCACAAACAGTGTGCTTTATTTGCAAGTGATTTTGAATACTGTTAAGTATGTGTTGTGCTTATTTCTTTTGTCAATTAGATGTGTTGGAATTTCAAGGGCAAAATGTTTTAAGCGGGGAAGAATGTAAGGATCCGAAATTTCGAACACTTCGTATTTAAATATCTGAATTATTTAAATATTTGAATTTTGGATTTAATGTGTTAAAATTGATTTTATAACTTTTTTAACCCCTTTTTAGTTAATGGATAATGATGTAAACTTGTTTTTTTAAAATGTTTAAAATATAATTTTTTCGAAGAAATATTAATATTGTGACGGAAAATCATTTTATTGATAAACAGCTTTTTACTCGATAGAAATTGATCGAACTTATTGTGCTTTCCTAATGTATTAATATTTAATTAATTAGAAATGAATAATATTTTGCTAGTTTAGGTTAATTAAAATGATATGCGGGAGCAAAATAAGGAAGATATTCAAAAGGAGGGATATTTTGGGAAGTCTTAAGGGCAAAGTAAGGAGAGAATGAGGTGGAAAGATGAGCACATGGAAGGTGGACTTCTTTTGACTAGAAATTAGAAGGTAGGAGGTGATTTGTTACCTCTTGCCAAAGTCTATTTAATCATCTCTTTTGTTTCACAAAGCTGTTTTGCAAATTTATGAACAAAAAGCCTTAGTCTTAATGTTCTTTCTCTTCTCTAACTTTCTCGAATCAATAGCATATGAACTCCAATCTCTTCCAAACTTTGGAAAAGTTCTTTGAACATCCTAGGGGCATGGAAAAACAACTCAAAGGTGAAAGAAGTTAAAAAGTTAGAAGCAAAATAGTCGCTATGGATGCACTTTGAAATGTCATGAGTTTGGCGATTTTTAAAATGATTTTAAGAGACACCCTTAGGGGTTGCTTTGCTTGGTTATTACCTACTATAAGTATACTTCTTACTGCAAAAAAAATCAGATCTTGAATCTATCGTTTGGATATAGAAAATTTGTCAAACTTGCGATGCTTTTCTAAGTGTTCTCGGTCCAGAACTTTTTACAGCACTTATAAACTTTGTCTTTGATCTACTGCAGCACTTCTGGGCTTGTAGTACTATTTTGTTTTAATGTGACATTTTAACTAGTTTTTCATGATTTTAGTGGTTTAAAATTTATTATCTTTGTGAAATCTTTTTAGGGAAGTCTAATAACATGGATTAGAGTATAAATAAAGGTTAAAAGTTTAATTATAATTTTAATAATTAATTATGAATTATTGTAGTAGAAGGTTTAATAAATGTAAAAACATGCTTTTTATAACATTATTTTTGAAAGTTTTTAAATATATTATAAAGTATTTTCCACAATATTTTTAGAAATATTTAATAACATTAATTATAGTATTTTAAAAGTGGTTTAAAGTTTAAATACATTTTTAATAATTATTTTTCAATTTTTAAGTAAAGGGTAACGAATATAAAACATGCTTTTTTTATATACTTTTTGTTAAATTTGAATTTTTTATTTTTAGGTAATATTTTATGTAGATATTTAAAATCTATTTATAAGTAATTTTGAAGTATTTTTATATGTAAGTTTGGAAAAGCAAGTTAAGTAATTTATAAAAGGATAAAAGTGGTTTTGTTATAACCTTAAATTATAATGAATGGGTATTGAGAAGTTAATTAAAAGTACATTACCTTGCTAAATAATTATAGACGTAATTAGATCTTTGGAAAAAAATGTTTTAAAGATAATGTTAAAAAATAGTTTTGAGTTTATAGTAATATTGTTTTAATAACAATTGTTTTTAACCCATTTAAGTATACTTTTGAACATGTGAAATCTTGTTTAGAGAATTGTGAATATTCTTATACCATTTAGGATAAGTATATGAATATATTCCTAAGTATTGAAAAGAGTAGAAATGAATAGTGGTATAGTAGTATACATGTATATATCTTTTGTAAAATTATTTAAATATATACACAAGTATTTACAAGTATATAAAAACAATAAGGTTTTACTTAACACTATTTATGCTACCATTAGCTGGTACAATTGAACATAATAATCGGGTCTACAACGAAACTCATACTACTCTACCAAATCTAATTTATACTATCTCACTTTACTACTTTAACTGGATTTCCAACCCAATTTATAAATTAACCAAGAATGCCAATATGAGTAGATACCTTAAAATGATTAAATGCAGTATTGATTTCCTAAAACTTATAAACGCAGACACCTATACTTCTTATCTTTTAATTTGGCATTAGCACTTTTATTGTGTACTCCCATCACCATGTTCTCATATGTTTCATACGCCATATCTTGGCTCTTTTGTTGTGCTTTGTGCACACATATTATATGTTCCGTTATTGCATATATATGCAGGCTATGTTATGCTAACTTTTTGTGAAGTTTGCTTCAAATTATTTCATATGCGGCTTGGTCTCCCCTGAATAGCATGCACATAGGTTGTTGTTCTGCTAGAGCATGGTTTCAAGGGATGGTAGTGTCATACTTTTGGTTCTTGTCTTTAGTCATTCTTATTAGGGCTTTAGGTTGTAAGGGGAGTGTTGTTTTAATTTTCTCTATAAAGGGAGATTTTTGCTACCTATTAGACTTGTTGATAATAATATTTTGAAGTGCAAAATAAAAGTATATGAGTGCACTCCATAAGAAGGATCGCTTGTTTTCTTAAAAAGAAGATTAAATTAAAATTACAGTTTACAAAGGTTATCATCTTTTGGGCATTGTTATTGACACTTCAGTTTTGAATATGAGGTAATCATTTTCTTTCAAAAAGTATTTTCGATTATGCTGGGTACTAATCAAACTAGTTTTTTCATAAAATTACAATTAAATTGTCCTAATTGTCATTTCTTTTATTTATCCTAATTTTTCCTTAATTACTATTAACGTTTAATCCAAAATCATTAATCAAACAATAGAGAATTCAAACTCATCTTCAGAGAGGAATTACAAATGAGAAAGTGACAATGTTGTTTCTTACAAAAAAAACGTCCAATTAGATAATTTTAAAGTTTAATTTTTACCACTATTAAAAAATGCGCAATAAAATGGGTTAAGAAATTATCTTTTCATTATTTTCTCATCAAAGTTTGTATCTGACCGTGAAGATCGAAATGAATTTTTTTAATTATAAAGGGGAATGAGAGAGAAATGAAAGTGTGTAAGGTTTTGGTTTTTTAATTAAGAGCAAAAGACATAAAAATATTTGTTTTATTAATAGTACTTGTATCTCTAGCAATTTGCATCCTTAAATTTAACCCACCCATTTTCACTTCTGGAGTGTAAATTAATTCAACTATTCAACATCTCCCATTATCAATCCGAACTGAACGATTCTATCGTTTGTTTGTAATCAAATAACCAACATTTAACAGATACAATCAGCCGCCATTAACCATCATCTTGCACTCTACATCCTAACCAAATAGTCTAGGGTTCAAACTTCCCCTGTGGACTAACTACCATATCCAAACCCTCCGAAAAGAAAATCATTTACAAAATGGAAAATTGGCAAGAGTTAATCCAATCGATAGTCATCGGTTTGATCTTCTCCTTCCTCGTCGCCAAGCTCATCTCCACCGTCCTCTCATTCAAAGAAGACAATCTCAAAATCGTCCACGAACAAGATCTTCGTCACCCTCCAACTACCGACAATCCCAAACCCACATCCGACGACGATAATTACGAAAATCGGGAGGTGGATTCTGACGGAGCTTCGGATTCCGACGATGATTGGGAAGGGGTTGAGAGCACGGAGTTGGATGAGATTTTTAGCGCGGCGACTACGTTTGTAGCTGCGACTGCTGCGGATAAGAATTCTGCAAAAGTTTCGAATGATCTGCAGCTGCAGTTATATGGGTTTTACAAGATTGCCACTGAGGGGCCTTGTACTGTTCCCCAACCTTCTGCACTTAAAATGACAGCTCGTGCCAAGTGGTATGTTGTTTTTTCGTTTATGGATCCTTGACACTGTTACAGTAATTGTTAGGAAAGTGGTTACTTGCTGGAATTGGAAATTATTGTCTAACTTAACATTGCTGTAATGTGTGTGCACTTAGTGGGTTGGAAGAAGTTTTAGGTTATGTTAGATTTTGGTATTTGGGCGGATTAGTTTTAAAATGGAGGGAGCGTCTAGTTTACTCTAATTTGCAAAGATATATATTCTGAATCTTTATTATTTTAGAGTTTAATTTTATTGGATGAATCTAGTTTAGTAACTAATGCTATTCTAGATATTATGCTTTAGATAATTACAGTGTTTTGTTAATACCAAAACTCGTCGAATGTAAATTATGCAGAATTTTGGTCAATGCGTACAAAAACTTCATTGTTTCTCAATGACAGTCTCTTTTATGATTTTTTGATAGTCATATACATGATAAATTACATCTAATCAGTGGTACGATGAGTTGTAAACACGCATAAAAATAGCTTGCCTGAATAATTCCCAAACAAGAGATAGTTGTCTCATAGAGCACTTGTGTTACATGAGAGCATGGAGTTACATGACTAATTGCCATTTACTCTTTCGGTCTTTCGTATTCGATATTTGAAAATCAAAACCATATATATTCTATTTATTCATACTTGTTTTCATATGTAATGTGACTTCCACGTTATGTTCCTTATGTTTTTCACATATTCCGAAAGTCTATATTAGTACACACATGTGACAATAATTCAATTCCTTTTGTAATATTGCAAATCCTTCATTTTCCTTTTGTATATCTATGCAACTTTTACCTATACTCTTATTTGCTTGAATTGGTTTCATAACATAATTTACCTCCCTTTTGGAAAAAAGTGTATTCTTCTACTTTTAAACAATCGAATAGTTTTTACTTTGAACTAACTTTCGACATGTCAATGAGCATATTTTTTTTATTTAACGGCCTTAACCACGTGCATTTTATTGATATTAAGCACTTTAATCACCCCTATTGAGCAATACCCCTATTGAGCAATGATTGAGCTCAACTTTGTTATCCTATTTTTCAAATGAAATTAAGTTATTCGTAATTTTTATCTAAATTGAATGTGTTGTAGAGATTTTTTACGATGGATGAAAAATCAAGGGCATTTTAATTATTTTTGTTCACCACCCATTTGACATGAAAGAAATTCATAAATGAGACAAAAATTAATGAAGCCCCACTAAAAGTGAAAATACCTAGATGCAACTTATTTGTTAAAAATCCAAGTTGTCCCTTTGTATAAACATAACTCGTTTATTTGATTAGTGGGAATCGGTTAAGTTGTTTTTTAGATTTTATATATTTTGATGGCCCCAACCGTCAACTAATACAAAAGCAATATGCAATGTGTATAGTATAATCGCACTGCAACTGTTTTTTTATTTATTGCATAATAATAATAATAAGTACTATATTTAAATGATATGAACTATTATCTATGTAACATGTAAGTCAGTTTGTACATCACTAGTGACTTACAATGCGCACAATGCAAAGCACATACAATGTATACATGGCAATCACTTGCTATGTACCGTTTTGCAATTTATTTGCATTATCTTTAATAATAGTTGTAACTTGTAATACTTTTGCTGTCACACTTTTTTAGTGTTTTATCTACATATATTATCAAACCTTAATATCAATTATTAAAAGTAGAATCTAACAGGAGCTAACAAATAAACTTTCTTTATACATTCATTTTTTATTACTTAACAATATAAATAAAAGTAACTAACAAAATATTAGACATTGCAACTTAGAAATAAAAATTCAAGCTAACTAGATATGGTTTTAACGCAAAAATATGATTAAATATTTGCACAAATCATTTTCTTTTGAATGTGTTAAACATATATATGATTTATAGAAAAACAATTCACGAAGCGTGTGTCATAACATTCGATAAAGGGGAAGCACCATGAGTAAAGTAAGGAAAAATGAGGTTTTCTCAAACTTTTGTTGGTAGGGGTTGAGAGACAAATCATTAAGAGAACTTTTGTAAGTTTCAAAAACACAATTGCTCCTACTTAAAAACAAATTTTATAAAAGCCCATGAAGTTTTAGCATATTTGCAGAAAATATGGAAATATTTGAAGTTTTTTGACTGCAAATATTTTCACTTTTTCATAAAAAATAAAAATAGATTTCATCGTAGGAACATGCGATTAAAGTTCAGATTTACTTTCTGAAAAATAAATGATTTTTTTACCAAAAATAGAAATATGAATGTAATTTAAAATATGATTTTGTAAAGGATTTTTCAGGTACGAAACTTGAAAATAAAGGACAGATCCTAATTTCCACAATCATAAATTCCATCTTTATAAAAATGGAACAAAATTACTACTTCAATCTTATCATGGTTATACTTCCTTTTCATGTATTATTCTATTCATCAATGCGAAAAAGCATTTTGTCCATTCAATTGCAAAAACCTTAATTTGTATTCAACATTTTCTCTTTGAATTCAAGAAAAAAATTGTTAAAAATTAAATGAAATGAAGGAGAACTCATCTCACTCTCTTTCTCAATCTTTATCCGGCTCTCCGTCATTTTTGTTCTTTGGATGTTATGAACTAAAGTAAGATTTTATCACTTTCAATTTGATAGGGAAATTAGGATATTTGGATTAATGAGAACTAGGAGCTAGGAGAGGAGCTAAGTAGCTAGGAGAGGAAGATGATGAGAAATAGGTGGTAGTGGTGACTATCAGCAGGCATCAACGGTGAATTTGGTTAGAAAACGGTAGATTTTGTGGGATATGATTTGATCCGATGTTGGATGATGAGATAACGATTCAAAATATAGCGATAATACTGATACATGAAATTAGAAGAAGAGATGAGGATATTTTGGAAAACAAGATAAGGCTATTTTATGTAAGTAAAAAATTTGTCTTGAACAATTTTTCCCTTGTTCATTTTGTTGTTCTTTTCAATTTCCCCATATCCTCTGGTCCCCTTATCTGAAATATTTCTCCCTTTAACAAATCCATAATAAAAATGAAGTTTAGACGAAGCGTTTGCTAAAAAAGAAAAAAAGAAGGAAAACAATGTTTGTTGAGACCAGAATCGAGTTTAGTTTGGTTTGAACTCGTAACTAGATTTAGTTCAGACCATTAATTTGGATTAGAAAAGCGACCTGGATTAGAAAACAATCAAATAATGCATCTTTTTCACATGATTTTAGGGACTTGAAATGAAAGATGAGAATCCGATTTGGATTAGTAAATGTGTCTGGTCCTTTTTGTTTATTATTTTTTAGAAGAATAGCTTGCCAAAAGTTCTCATTTAATTAATTATATTGGATTTGGAAATAAACATGTTATCAAATTAAACCGGGGAAATGCTGCGTACATTATCGACCTCCCCAGAGCCCGCTATCGTGCGGAAGCCTCGTGCACTGGGTTCCACCTTTATCAAATTAAACCGGGGATTATAAAAAGTCTCTTCAGTAATGGAGGTAAAATCAAGAGCAACGTGCTCATCCCAGACTCTGCTCAAGCGGGGGTTTTGGACACTGTATAAATGATGATGAAATTGAAATTAATGCATATTTATATAAAGAATAGAGTGATTTACAAAAATATATGCAACAATCTCACTAATTTCGCGAATATTCACTTTGTTTTTTCTTCAAAAGTACCAAGTAATAACATTTTATATAATTTTGTGTATTCACAAGTCCTGCAAGTTATGTAAACATAGGTAGTTGCAAAGAATAAATTTGCCTTCTGTTTCGAACCATATGAAAATTATTTTATTTTCATTATGTACAAATACATAATTACTAATGGCACACAGATGCACAAGCTATTGAAGTCTAGGTGCATGGAGCAGCGTACGATGCATCTTTTTATATCGCACGTATTATGTTTATCAATGTATATCAGTATATGCACGTATTATGTTTATAAATGTATATCAGTATATGCATAAGGGAACTCAGCTTTGTTCATAAAGCTTGAGGGTAAGTCCTACATCTCTCACTTCTCAACTTGATGTTCAACTTGGCCACCTCTTGGGGGATACATAAATAAATATATATGTTTAAATGAATATAAGATACATTTTAAAACATCAATATATAATTATGGTAAATTAAAAAAAAAGGTATGGATTGAAATAACAGTAAAATTCATATAACAATAAATTAATGTCCTACAAGTTAAAAAAGATGTTAATTAGTTTGTTTACATGAAACAACATATGCATGGATAAGAACAATTTTCTTCTTCTTCATATAACTGAATTGAGAATTTTTTTAATATAAAACTCATTGTTTTTTAATGTTTATCATGTACATCACTTTTGGATTTTTGAAATGGAAGTAAAATGTTAAGAATAGTAAGTTAAAACAACATCATATGACAACGATCCTAGTAATACTTTCAGTAAGTTTCTTCTCCTATTCGTATCAAGCCACTAACAGTATTTATTTAACAAAATAACCTTCTTATTATTGATGATTGTTGAAAGGAATCACCAATGTGTTTTTGTTCTTTTTTTTTTCCAAAAAATTTAAAAATAGAGAAAACTTAAAACTATACGATGCAGCCTTTCAGTTCATCTGTTAAAGTATAATTCATTTTTGACAGTTGAATGATTAATGTATAATGGCTTGGACTTCGTTTTATATATTCAAATGCAAACTTTTCAAGTTAAAATAGTCTGATTCATTTATTGAAAATTCTAATGGTTGCAATTTTGCAAACTTGATCTTTTTCACTCACATTTTATTAACTGGTGTTTAACATGACAATATTCTTCATTCCAGATCTGCGTCTACTATAGTGAACGATATCCATATAGTTTCAACTCCGGATATTTCGGATTATACTTCGTATTTTGCATGTAAATTTCAGTGATACCCAATGTTACTTGAAAACTAGATAGATGCACGTGAAACAGTGCGATTGTTACCAACATAGATAAAAGAAACCCATATAAAACTCTTTACCTTCTTTCACTGCTTAATAACTAGCTTTATTTTATTTCACCAAAATTGTTTTGTTAATCTTGCACTTTTATAACAATGAAACCTGATTGCCTGTTAGTTTTATATAGTATGCAAATGAAATTTCCTAATCCTTGCCAATCATCATTTGGGATATGATCCAACTTCATGAAATACCAAAACTCTAAAACAGTGTTCCAACCGCAAAAGGTAAATAGTTGCTTGCAGAAAGATGGGTGTCCAATTTATGGAGTGTAATTAGATTTGCAGCCCAAGTTAGCTTCATCATTCCCTATCTAATTTTCAGTTTTACAAGAAAATCATAAACTATGAATCTTCTATAAAAAGCATATTGATCTTCTCCACATCACCTCTCATTTCTGTTTTACCACTATAAACCAGATTGGAAAATCATGTACTATTAAGAAAATAAATTCAAAATTTACTTATATCACAATAGTTGTTTCACTTGCACAAGTTTCTGTTAAGAAATTCTAGAAAAACTTGGAATATCATGTATTTCGAGTTTGCCAGTACTTGTTTTTTATTCTAACCATTATATTTTTACTAGTAAAAATAGGATGTTTGGATGAAAAATTAATCAATCTTAATTTTGAAAACTGCATTCAAACGCATATAATTAACCGCAACAATGAATAATTAACTAAATTTAATCATTCTAATTTCTAAAATATTCATGCCATAAGAAATTTAGATACAAAAGCATATACAGTTGTTAAATTCATGCTGATAATGATACATTATTTACAAAGGTACTAATTTTTGCAAATGATGATTGAAGCACTAAATCAGTTAATCATATATAACCATAAATGATATAGCCTGCAGATCAAATAAAAAATAAATTCAGTTAAAACAAAAATCTGAAGCCAAGCTGAACTAGGATTAGACTTAAACATCAAAAATGAAAGAATTGGATCATAGTTGAATCAAATCGAGTCTTGAAATAGATCCGAATAAAGAAAATGGATGGAAAAAATGATCTAAATTTATTGAGCAATTAATGGGTAAAAAAAAAGTAAACACAAATTGTAGCAAACATTTGGAGTTAATTAATGGGTCCAGTCCATTGGTTGAAGCACAAAATAGTAATAGTAATAAAAAAGAAATCATTAAACCGGTTGAGATCTCATCCAAGGTTTGAAATCTCGGCCGAGATTCAGGTGAAATGGGATCTGGGCAAAACTCTCCATTACATTAAGTAGCCAAATGTTGTTGGATAAAATTTGCTGAATAAGGAAGTATATACAAGCTAGGAAAGAAGTATAAAAACACTTACCTTTTACTTGTGTAACCTCATGCAATTGTGTAATCGCATGCAATTGTGTAATCGCATGCAACAACCATACGAGTTTGAATTTATAGACTATAATGTGCAACTATCTGTTGCTCCCACTTAATAGGGGTATAATATTAAGATCCAATAAAACATGACAACTTAAGGCTTGGATGTTTCGCACTGATGGATAACTTAAATTGAAGCACTAGATTTCATACTGATGGATAACGTAAATTGAACAAGAAATGTAGTTCTGAATGGATATTTGAATGGCTCGGATATTTCATCAAAATCTTATAACCAATCAACATGAATACTTTACCGTTGTTTAATGCAAAGTGGTTTAAAAGGTGCTATCTACTCATAGCATGTTTGGATATGCTGGTCTACCTTTAAAAGAAATCTCAATCTTCCATGTTTTCCCTTCCGTATTACAGTGTTAGCAGTTGACACGGATTTTACTTCAACTTTAAGATGTCATATGTATCTCATTCCTCAGTAAATGAACCTTCGTAAAACTCGTTTCAAAGCAAACTAAAAAGCTGCCTGCAGCATAAAGTGGACTTAGGGTTATAATTTTTGTTTTTCTTTTCTGGTTTAGAACATGTTTAATTTTCTTATATATTTTAGGAATGCATGGCAGAAACTTGGTTCCATGCCTCCTGAAGAAGCTATGGAGAAGTACATCGCAATTGTGAGCGAGTTATATCCAACTTGGGCAGATGGTGCAGTCAATGTAAGTATATCCTATATAGTCTTGTATGGTATTCCAAATTCTAATTCTAAAAAGTAAATAAACATTACACATGTTCATTGTTTTTTCATTTAGAAAAAGGATAAATATACTTCTGAATCTAGTAAGACTTCGAAAGGGCCAATGGGTCCAGTTTTCAGCAGTTTTATTCATGAAGAAGAATCAGACAGTAATTCGTAAGTTTCCTTAACTGCTTAAATGTTTTTTTACATGTTTATATCTTGCATTACAACTCGCAAAACCCGCTATTGCGCGGGAGCCTCGTGCACTGGGTTCCACCTTTTTTTTTTGTATCTTGCATTACAACTGTCTTATGTTGGTTCTTGTTTTGGTAACTCTTAGCTTTTTTTTTTAATTACTGTTCCTCCTGACAATATTTTTATCCAACTTTCCAATAGCAATGTGAATTTACATCCATATATTATAATCTTAAGGACCAGTTAACTAATGATGTTTCAAAATTTTGTTACAGAACTCTAGATGCAATACATGCTTGTGCAAGAGAAGGAGATTGTGATAACTTGCTTATTCATTTAGAGAATGGAATACCCGTGAATTCAAGAGGTTAATTTTACATCTCCTTTTCTTATTTACTAAGACGTGGATTAACATCAATGCAAATTATCCTTTTAGAGAGCAAAATGAAAAGATATCATGTACCTGGTAACACTTCTCTTTTTTGTAATTCAATCATGGCACAATATCACTGCTTTTTGTTGATTCTTAGAAACAAGAACACATTTATATTTGCAAGGCACTCTCAATATCATATGTAAATGATTTCTCCTTTCAGCATTCACATATTTATATTAAAGATGTCTGCTCTAGCACCTTATTATTTAAGTGTTTGATTTGTCAATATTCAGATAGTGAAGGGAGGACACCTCTGCACTGGGCCGTAGATCGTGGACATTCGAATGTCGTGGAAATGCTTTTGCGTAGGAATGTCGATGTGAATGCCAAGGTATGAACCAAATCATAAGATCGATTCAAGGAAAAACCAACATTAACTTTTCAATGCTTGATATTAAATAATGGTTGTTAATAATATTTTGTTTCTAAGCCCAAGCAATTAGTAATATTAATAACTCATGACCTTTTCCTAGCAATTTCATACTTACTGTACTCAAACAATATACAACTTAAAATATAGGATAACGAAGGTCAAACCCCACTGCATTATGCTGCTGTTTGTGATAGAGAAGCCATTGCAGAATTGCTTGTGAAACACAACGCTGATACTAATTCTAAGGATGAGGATGGAAACTGTCCGCGTGATCTGTGCAGTTCACAATGGGTGTTCATAGCAGCTAAGTAAAGAATTATTATTTTTGACCAATTCACTTGTTTTTACAAGATTTCGCTAAATGTACCCTTATAGTAACACATTGTAAACATTATGTGTAAAGGTTGATGTTGTGTAATAGTCTTAATTTACTTGTTTCAACCTTTTGGTTTGATTAGTTTGCTTTGGTTTCATTGATGTCACAATGCTTACATGTTCCAACTCTGGTGCTGCATTTTTATATTGCTCGTCTTTAAGATGCAGAAAGCTGAGGAGATTTCGTAGGGGAAACAAATTTTCATCCATGGTATAATTTGAAATTTTGAATATGAAAAGTTAAGTGTTGCACAGAAATCATTATTACAACGGATGATACAAGCGATGCTTGTAGCTTGGCTCATCGGGTTATGTAGTAAATGTTTGTCCTTAAATGATAGGTGTTTTGCTTGAAATTGGGTTATTTGTTTTGCGTGGAAATGAAATTGAAGTTAGAAAATCCTAATCATTTCAACAAGGGGAAGAAGGATGGAGAAGATAGTTTTTGATATTTTTCAAAAGACGGAAAATAATAAATAAAATCATTTTTAATTTTACAAGTTAAAATCACTTTTCAAGTAATCATTTTCCATTTTGTACATTTTGAAGTACACGTTGAAAACACAAAACTTGTTTCCAAATCAAAGGTTATCTAAATTTAGATTGTATTTGGTAGGTTGAGGTTGAATTATCACACTTGGAAATTGGGTTAAGCTAGTTCATGGTCTATTCTTGTAAAATCACATACTTGGTCCTTAGGTGTTGAACATGATATTTCCTCGTACTTTGTAAGTACTAGTGTATAATCCGTGCGTTGCACACGGTAATGTTGTTAAAAAATATTATTTATATTTTTATCATTGCTAAAATATATTTTTATTATGCGATATATGATAAGTTTAATACTCGCTAACTACATATCTCTGTAAAAATTAATGTCCTAACTCAAAAAAAAATAAGAAATTAAAATTGTTAATACTGTATATGTAAATAATTTATGTTATTTGAGATATATATATATATATATATATATATATAGTGAATACGTAACTTCACTATTTTGTTAATAGGGCTATATATATTGAATTATCATTTTTCTTGAAGGACCTATAAATGGATTAATGAACATTAAATAATTGAATCTATTTGAATAATTTGAATTAATGATTGACATTACTAATTAAATATAAAGAGTTAAATGTAAAAAAGTTAAAATTGAGAAGAGCTTTTTACAAATTTGTAATTGAGAAGGGCATAGATCTTATGGTTAGCTTATATGCATGTGAACTTTTTTTTGAATCAGACGTGAACTTTTATTCATTTTTTAAGTTTTCATTTTTAAACAACTTTATCATTATAGTTAACCATAGATTCATGTTCTTGCAGATGAGTTATGCTTACAACTTTGATAGTTACAAAATAATGTTATGTAGCATTTAGTTGAGTTATAAGTTGAGTATGATTTGATAACATGTTGAAAATGGAAATGTTTGTATAATTTAATTTTTATCGGTTTAATCTGTGCGTTCACATCATAATATTGTAAAATATAAATTTATTTTTAAAGGTTGTTAAAAATGAAATTATGTTATGTAATATATGATATTTTTTTGGAATAAATGAATTGGAATAAAAGATCTATTATTATTTATGTATACATTTTATGTTATGTGATTTATATATCTTCATATATCCGAATAAAGAAGAAATAATTTTATTATTTTTCTCATATACATAAATATTGTATATAATGGAATCCTCTTATTTTTTAGGATTTATCTATTAGATGGACTAATAAATATTAGTTAATCTTATATATTTCAATAGTTTAAATATTAGATTACACAATTATTAAATATATAGACTTGAATGTAAAATATTAAAGATAATTGAGAAAAGTTTCTAAGTAATTGTAAAAAAAATAATTAAATTTTTAGGTATTTGAAGTTAATAGAATTTTACAGTGCAATGTATGGTAAATAATATAAAATAAATTTGTTATTGTCATTAATTTATATTATGTACTTTATGTATATTGCATCTAGATGAATTTTTTTTACCAATTTGTTATGCGCTTATTATATGCATATTGAAAATTTCATCTTTTAGGATTTATTAATAAATATTAGTTGATTAAGTTTATCAATTAGTTTAAATTTTAGATATGTAATTAATTTAAATGTGTGGACCATAATATAAAATTTTGGGAAAGAATCGCGAAATATTTATAAATATTTGTAGATTCTTTTAATAGTAGGAATTCAAATGTAAAATAGTGTAAAAAGTTCAGTAGAATAGTTGTAATGTAGTAATTCATAGGATTTTGAAATAAAATATCCACTTGGAGAAAATTAAGGAGAACACGGATAACTCCTAGAATTAATGAAATGACTTCAAATTCTTCCGCTTTACTATTATTTAATAGATGTATAAATGGTGATTGTAGGTGAGAATGATAATTACAAACGATAACTAATGATATTGATAAGCCTTTTCAAACTTTAAACTATTTTAATGTATGTTCGAGTGTGTGTATATGTAATATTTTTTGTAAAAATGGAAGACTACACTAATAACATATACGATTTTTTCATCGTTTGCAGGGATATCCCCCCCCCCACCCGAAGGTCACCACCCTCTTAGACTGAGCCAATGATTATCATATATTTTTTATTTAATCAATTTAAGTTATATGTAAAATAAGAAATTTCATATCGCACAAATAACACATAAAAGTATACTACAAATATCAACTAAAATTAATCACCAGAAAGTATTATAAAGACAATTGTTGTTTATTTTTTCATATTTTTATAACAAAAAAAACCATATTTCAAAATAACTTACATAAAATAATATTTATAATAATAAAATAATCAATAATAGAAATTAAAACATACTACATAATTCACATTAATTTTCAACTCCTTCCTCTACCTTTTTCAAACTCCAAAAAGTCATTAACTTTTTATTGGACCAATTTAAACTTGCCTTTATTGCTAAAGTAGTTATTTACTACCTACCTCTAACTCTACCTTGTTTACAGACAAAAACAAAATAAAAGGAAATACATCGGCCCGCAACAGCTGTTCATGGCCCAAAACCCGACTCTATTTACATCCGCTTCCAGAAAGATCCAGCTTATACCAACCCCAACTGCCTTTCACACCTTCATTCAATACAACTTAACGTTGTACTTTTCTCTCCAGTTTGATTTAATGGCAACCAAAGAACGAAAATAAAAAACAATTTCTTCATTCATTTTGTTTTCTTTCTCCACACTCGTCAAAATCAGATCTATTTCCAACCAGTTCACAACAGCATTTATGTCTCTTACAAAGTCAATTAAATTGACAACTTGTCTCTTTCTTTTGGTACATATCCACAAAATTCTTTTTTGAGTTTTCACATGCTAACCTCCTTCTCGGGACGCCAGATTTGCTTTTTACTCAGGTAAATTCGCCCCCTTAGGCTTTATTTGCTTTCTGGTTGAGCATGAGACTTCAAGTATGTAAGAAATTGTTTACTTTATCGTTCAAGCACAAAATCGTCTTTCTTTGGCCAAAACTTAAAGCTAACCGCTGGATCCGTTCCAATCAAGCCTTAGTATTTGTAGATCTATGTGAAGTTGTGACATGCAAGGTTGATTCAAGAGTCAAAAGCACATTTTCCCAACTTGATTAAAGTAGATAAGCCCTTTTTTCTTTTTTTCTTGTTGCTTGTTATACATCTTGGGCAGTGATTAAATGTGTTTCTCGTCTTAAAATTTGTAGGCGAATTGTTGCTATACTTGAAACACAATTTGACAAAAACTTCTCGAAAGAGAGAATTAAAATTTAAGTGCTCATTATAGTTGATAATTAAAAATGATTTTAAACTCTTTATGAACTGTACCCAATATTTTGTACTTTTTTCCTAAAAACAACAAACTCGAGTAAGTTATCTCATTTCTAATATTACATGTGGGTTTACAAAATGGCCACACTTGAGCTTGTGCTAACCAAAAAAAGCCAGTCCATCTATGGTAGACCATACTTTACTATTACAAAAGCAAGCTATAACAATCATGCTTTCTACGCGTATGAATAGATAAATTTAATTAAAATGAAAATGTTTGATTTTAATTTTTGATAATTAATCTTTTGAAAATAATTTTTTAGTTAATTAAATTCTATTTAATAAAAGATTTTGTTTTAATAAATTGAATCAACTTAATAAATTCCTTTCAATTAATTTATTGAAATTGAATAAAATATTTTTATTCATAAAAATATTTTTTATAACTGTAAATAATTGTTGTGCGATTAAAATAGTGGAAAAATTAATAAGCGGGCACTGAATTGAATGAAATTAGGCGGTTAACGCAATATATCATGTGTAATGAAATGTAATATAATTAAATTAGATTGGAATTTATTTACGAATAAATAAAAGAATCACTTAAAAGAAAATCAATGAAAAATTAATTAATTAAACAAAAGCCCAAAATCTTATAGCCAAGCTTGTATCTTCATTTGCAAACCCAAACCCCTGCATTCTTTTAACCGTTCCCCAATTTTCCTAGCCCTAGAAATCGAAAATTCTAGAAACCTAAAAATCGCGACAAACATTAAATAAAAATCGTGGGAGGCTAGGCGAGCTCGGCAACGTCGATGGCAATTCAAAGTGAAGGTGGCGCGATCTTGGAAAGCTTGGCGTCAGGTTATGGACGAGCAGCTCGAGCGACGTGGCAACGGAAACACGACCGACTTGGCAGGGTGGAAGTTGCAATGTGTGTTCGAATGTAGTCGGCGTTAGGGAGGAGGTCGACTTGGGCAGCGTGATGGGGCTGTGTTGTTGTTGGCGTCTTGGAGGGTATTGGGCAAGCGATGTGAGTACAAAGCAGTAAGCGTGGAGGTGTTCTTGTTAGGACTTGGGTACTAATTTGAGGCTGATGGTGTAAATATTGAAGGCTAAAATAGCTGCATAACTCGATCGTGTATTCATCAGTTAGGTGAGTAAATATTTTTTACGCACAACTATCATCTAATTTTATGCGTATTATTGTTGGATTGATATTGCTTGATTTGCTCTATGATCTTGGATGATCGATTAGGGTTTAACTGCATTGTTTAAGTGAGTTAATTTGGATAACTCACCAATATGATCTAGATTCTATTTTCTATATTTTGTTGATTGTTTGGTGATGTGTGTTTGTTGATATGGATTAAATTAGATGGAATTGAATTGCATATTTTTAATTGATCGTTTTTGTGATGAGATCATATGTTCTTGATCGATTGTTGTTGTGATGAGATCACATTAGTAATTGTTTGGAAGGGAATTAATCGATTAAAATGGAAGACTTTGTGAAATGAAATATTTTGGAATAAATATTGAATTTGGAATGATTTTTATTATAATTGGAAATATTTTTCATGATAGAAAATTATTTAAGTAAATTGTTGTTGAGTATTCTATGAATAAAAATTGTTTGGAAAGTGATGAATTTTTGAAATTTGATTAAATAAGTTAAATTTTAGAATATTTATATTTTTCACTTATTGTTGGTTATAAAAATATTTAAAAGGTAGTTATGAAATGATATTTGAAATTGATATTTTTAAAAGTGATAAGTTAATTTTATTTTGGATTTAATAGATTGGAAGTTTATAAAATAATATTTTGAGGATATACTAAGTGGAATGTAATTTATTTATTGAATGACAATTTTCATTTACGAAAATTTACGGATTTTGGAGATTATTCTTAATTGGAATTCCTTATTGAAAAAGTAGAATTAATTAAATTCGCTGTTTAAATAAAATCTTGAATTTAAAAACTTATTTAATATTATTATTATTATTTTCAATTATTAGAGAAGAATTTTAAAAATGTATGAATTATTTTTAGAAAGAGTTTTCAAGTGATTTGGAATTTAATTGTAATTTATAGATTTCTTTGTAATGGAATAATAGATTTGCGACTGTTTGTTTTGAAACAGAAAATGGATTTCGAGGAAATATTGGAAAATTTAGAAATTTATTTTCTTTCAATTGAGAATTTAAAGTTGAATTTTTTTTGAAGATTTTGGGAAAATGTACTTTAAAACCCCTTCCGAATCAACAAATAATGGAATTGTGTATGTTGATTGATTTATATTTCTATGTAACGAGGAATTAGAATAAATGGAGTTATAATACCGTCTCGGAATTTTGGTAATATTTTTTTGATTATTCTTTGGACTTGTTATATAGAATAATTGTGTGACGATGAGTGTAATTTACGACACTGGCTCGAGCTTTCGTAGAGGATCAGGACCATTCCATAGTCTGTTGTTATTAAGTCTAGTAGTGTTGTTGTCATCAATTCCCTTCCAACATTTGTTTTTTCTTTTCTTTAGGTTGTTTTGGTTTTAACCATTGGTTGTCTCTTGTATAAAATATGCATACGATATATTATGAGATGTGTTTCTATTTATTCATTGTGCTGTTGTTTATGGATATATAAACCTCTCTTGTATGTGTATTTGGAAGAAACAGTATAAATATGGAAACCTCATAAAAAAACTTAACTAATGGTAAATGCAATGTAAGACTGGAAGTTTATAAAATATTGAATTTTAGTGAGCGAAGGACAGGCTAAGGTTATGAAATCATGGGTCATTATTCCTGTTTCTTAAAAGCTAAAATTTATAAATAAGATAACATGTTGTCATTTAAAAAAAAGTATGAAGAAGTAGGTTTCAAGGTTAATAATAGGAATAAGCATACGCATTAACTCATAATTTAATTCTAACTACGTTGAAATGTGGCTTGATTTACTAAAAATGGAAAAGGCAAATATTTTGAAAAGTTATGCTCAATTGAAAAAAAGAGAAAAATTTTAATGTTCAAATAATTTTTTGAATTTTTATCCAAATTGTTTTAAGGGAATTGGCATTTAAATGTTTTTGGAAGTTGACTTTTCAAACCATGCGCAAATTTGATTGAAAAACATTTTTATGGAAAATTTGATTTTTAAATGCCACATACTAAGCATAGGGAAGATAGATGGGTTAATAGATATGAATTTAGCGGCACATTAAGCTCAATGTTAGGATAAAGCGCAGACGATAACAAGGAAAAGCTGTTTTAGCATTGGTATTTTTATTTCCATATCTTATCAACGACGTACAAGAGTCCATTTTGGATTCGATTCCACTTTAGAGCTTAAAACAAGCTTCCTTATGCGTATTCTACATGGAAAATTTGAAGAAAATCTGGGCAACGAGGAAATTTCCAATACACAATGGGATTGGTATCTAATAGAGTGGTAAGAATGTGAAATACTCCATCTAGATTCCTTTTCCAACATAAGAGTGAACATTTAGGATATGAAATTCAACGTGCTAAATTTTTGGATGGTAGGAATTGGATGCAAAATTGGTTGAACCGTGCTTCTATTCGTTGAAGTATGGAATTTTTGTGTCAAAAAGATTTTTCAAAAACCTGCATACATACAGAACTACCAGTATATATATATATGTTGTTTGCATCATATTTTCAAAAATACTTTTAAAAGAACGTGTTCATATACTAGGGCCCGATTTAGAATCATTTTGCATATTCCTATGTTGTGATACACTATGCACTTGTGCACGTTTAGATGCAAAATTTGTTGTACACTAATTGGTTGAATAGTTTAAGATGGTTACTACATTACCCTATGGTTTAATCATTGGAGTAATTTCGTGGATGAAATTATTTTGAGAGGGAAAGAATGTAACACTCTGTAAAATTTACGTTAATAGATTAATAATAAGGCTCCAAAATGAAATTTGAGCAAACGATAGAATTTGACTATGAAACTTGCATAGTTGCGTTATTGGTGATTTTCTGAGCAGCTTTTGTATTTGGATTTTCGGGATCGGAGTTAAAACAAAGAAGTTATGAGTGTTTAAAGAATTCGTAACGAAAATAATTAAAAAAAAAGATATACTATTAAATATAATAATTCATCGGGACCCACTAGTCGATCCCCCTCCATGGGTCGGTCGACCTTTAGGGGTCAACTACTCATAGGGGTGTGGTCGATCGGTCGAGCAAACAGCGGCTAGGGTTGACCTTGGCCAACGACCTAGATTTAATTTTTTTTAATCGAATGGATACAATTGATTCGAGTGCCTATAAATTGAGGGTCTAACCCCTTACTTCTCTTCTCATATTTTCTGATTCAAGCAGCAAAGCTCTGCCATTTTCTCTTCTCCACTATTCCTCCTAACTATAAAATAATTTGTATTTGTACAAATTGGGGAAGAGCAGAAAATAATAAAGAAGAAGAAAAGAAGCGAATTGGCATTGCACAATAACAAGGTAAATTTCAATATTATAAATCTATATTCCCCTTAACCCCAAATGTCTTTTCAGATTTGCAATTCTAATAGTATGTATATACCCTTATATATATATATTTCTTGGATTAAAAAGGAGATGGAATTGAATCGAGGAATATGATTCAGATCTGGAGATTTGGAAAGCTTAAAAAGGTGATTGGGAAATTATGTAATTTGTTTATAACATTGAAATTTATTTAGTTGGGTTTTTATTTAATTTTTATGCCTAAATAAAGATCTAAGAGTTGTAGGCTCAAATTAAACGCATTAAACATTGCATACATATTCTGAAATTTAGGAAAACTGGATAGGAATATTATTTATAACCGGATCTGAAAATTAGTCCTTAAGTTATTAGGAGTTGAATATGGATAAAGATGTATAGTTTATTCCAGATCTATAATGGGGTTGTAGAAATATTTGTTTAATTTAGATTTGCTCTGATTCTATAAGAATGTGAATTTTTATATTTTAATTTATTGGAAATATTATCCTTTTAACCTCTATAAATTTGTCTAATTTCTTAATTATATAGAAAAGTGCAACGTTTGATTTGACACAAAATATACATAAAAAGAAAGAGGAAAGAAATGTGTAAGATATGTTGTTTCTTTCCATAGTTTACACCGTCTATTTCAATAAATAAGAAATACATGATTACTTGTATTTTAGATGAAACAAATTTCTTATTTTATATTGATTTATGGAAAGCTATAATGGAAAACCTATTTAGAAGGATAATGCGGACGGATTAAAATATGAAAAGGACTATTCTAGTTAGGTATTAATACTAGAAACATAGAAGAAATAAATATATAAACACGTGTAGCTGCGCTAAACATTTGAAAAAAAAATATAATTAATACAGCTTAATACGTGTTAATATTCGCGTTAGTTAAAATTAGAACGTTAGAATAAAACGCGCAACAATAGATAGGATTAAAAATAAAGATAGGAAAGTTGTAACTGTTAGTCCATAGGATAGTGGTTTTGATGACAACAACTATAGAAGTGTTATAAAATATATATGTGCAGGAAATCTATATGCAGGTATCAACAGAAGAAGACTGTACAGTAAAGAAAACAAAATTGATGAAGACAAAGATCAAGAGTTCAAGATTGAAGACTCATGAGATTCAAGATATTCAAGAGTTCAAGACAAATAATATAGTTAGGTTAGATATTTGTTAAAACTCCTTGAAAGCACTATCATTCTTTTTTATCCAATTTACTCGTGGAATGGAATCCACTTCGTTCTTGTTAAAGGGATGGAACCCTAGTGAGATGGAACTCACGAAATATCTAGTGGAACGGATAGTAGCCCTATTTTGTTATCCACTAATTTTGATTCAAAATAATTTTCAAAATTATCTCTTGTTTTATAAAATGATTTTCAAATATTCCTTTTCAAAAGAAAAACCTTCGTTCACATTTCCAAAAATGTTTTAGCCTCAAAATCATATTTATCATTTTGTTATATTTTGATTTCAAAATTGTCCTTGATATTTTAGCCTCAAAATCTATTTTAATATTATATTTACTTTAGTTTATTTACTTTGATTTTAAATATATTTTAGTATATATACATATATACATTCATAAGTATTTCTACTTCTAAATACCTTCTACATATACATAGAGTCCATTTGAATAAAGTTGCATATGTTTTAAATCATCATTTTCAAAGTAAAGCAAATCATCACTTTTTACTAGACCATGTCGACATCCTATTTACCTGTCATGTCGACATGCTTTCCATTACAGCAAAGGTTGTTTTCAAAAGAAGTGTCTATTCGTTTAAACCTCTTCGAATGGACACATCCATTCATTCTCTATAAATAGAGACTGTTATGGACGTTTTCCAGTAACTACTTTCTTTATTTCTCTCCTCTTTACTCTCTTATCTTATTTTCTAATTATCCTATCCATATTCTGCCGAAATCTTAAGTGAATCAAACCAGAATATCTCTAGTTTGATTCTCTACCACTCTCTTCAAAGAATCTCAGTGCTTATCAGAGTTATAGATACATTTGTACTCAAAGAAACTTGTGTGGGGTTATAAAGGTGTGATCGTGTCCTTGGAAATCGATCGGGTGAACTTGTGTCCTGTGAATCAAGTGGTTCTACCCAGAGACCTGAGAATCTGGAGGGTGTACCTCGTTGCCTTGGAATCGAGGGATTGTAATCTAGATTATTATTGAATAGAAAGCCGTACGGGTTGTGCGGGACTGGATGTAGGGTAACACCGAACCAGTATAAAATTCCTGGTGTGTTCTTTCCTTTACTTGCTTTTTATTTACATTTGCATTTGTTTGTGATTCTGTGATTTGATCTGTGATTGTGTATTTGCATTAAGTTAGTTAATTCAATTTAAATCAAAGAAGTTTTAAAGAAATTCTTAAAACACTATTCACCCCCCCTCTAGTGTTAAATAGCCTTAAGATCATCTTCCGCGTCCCTTTCATTTGGTATCAGAGCAAGTTTTTCAAAGTATTCATAACCTGATTTTTGAAAAGTAACAATGGCTACCAACACTGGTATTTCTAGTTCATTTGTAGAGGGTCAGTCCACTGCCAGACCACCACTTTTCAATGGCAGTAACTATGCATATTGGGCATGTAGAATGAAGATATATTTACAATCCATTAGTTTAGAAACATGGAATATGACACAAACTGAATACACTGAGCCCACAACTGATTTTGCTCAATGGACGACTGTTCAAAGAGAAGTGGCTCAAAACAATTCAAAAGCCATGAATATTTTATTTTGTTCACTAGATAGAAATGAATTTAATAGGGTATCTGTTTGTAAAACTGCATATGAAATCTGGAAAACTCTGCAAGTTACTCATGAAGGAACAAGCAAAGTTAAACAGACCAAAATTTCTATTCTTACTAATCAATTTCAATTATTTAAGATGTTGCCTAGTGAATCTATTCCAGATATGTATAGTCGTTTTCAGGATATTGTTCATTCACTAGTATCTCTGGGAAAAGCAATCTCCGAAGAAGATCAAGTCAGGAAAATTCTGAATTCACTCACTCCAGAATGGGATTTGAAGACACTGGCGATTGAAGAAGCAAATAACATCAGTACCTTGAAGATTGATGAATTAATTGGAAATCTGATGTCATATGAAGTTCAAATTCAGGGAAGAAGGGAGAATAAGTCATCAAAAAAAAGGTCCATTGCCTTCAATGCACTAATTGGTGAATCAGACTCTAGTGATGATGATGAAGAAATAGCCTTCATGACAAGAAACTTTCGAAAATTCTTGAAGTATAGAAAAATGAATAATCACAAGAGAAAAAGTTCTGGAAATAACACTGAATCACTCAACAACATCAAATGCTTCAATTGCAATGAGTTTGGTCATTATCAAAGAGACTGTCCACATCTAGAAAAGCAAACTCCTCAATCAAACAAAGAATATTCAAAGAAAAGAAAGAAAGCATTTGCAGCAACACTGGATGATTCAGATACGTCCTCAAGTGATGATGAACAGAAAACAGAATTGGCAAATATGTGTTTTATGACAACTCAGAATTCAGATAATCAGGATGATATGGAACTCAAACAAGGTACACGTTTACTATTTTAATTGGTTGAAAATTGGTTGCTTAGAATAGTTTATTAGTTAAGTATATAATTGATTTTATTAACTTAAAATTTTTTATCTTTTAAAAAATTTATAAAATATTATTTTTATATATTTTCTGTATAATATATTTTCAAAATATATTCAGACAATAATCATAATATATATAGGCATATATATATATATATAAATCTTGTACATGCTTGAAATCATTTTTGCAAAATCTGATGTGCATGTCGACATGGCATTTATTGGTAATGTCGACATACCTGTAGCAAATCAGATTTCTAAATTTGAATTCAAAATTCAAATTTCCCTCCACCTTTTCACTAACTCCTATGTTCTGAATAGTTATGACTCTTTGACCAGAGAATCCACCTATTCAACCTCTTTATATCTATCTTCTATCAACACTTATCTCCATCTTCAATTCAAATTCAAAACAACTTTTATCTTCAAACACTCTTATCTCTTCAAAAATGGCATCCACTAGCAACGTAGCCGGAATGAGGCTGTCAAGAGCCACCAAAGATCATCTCTACAATAATAGAGATGCCATACTTGCATACATTAATTATGCAACTTATGGAAAAGTTCATTCGGGTAATTTTGCTATTTTTAATGACTTCGCTTCTTATGAAATTGATGCTCTCTTTCAAAACAATGGTATTCTAAGCTTGGTTGACAATAACCAAAATGATTTTGTTTGCTATCCAAACCTTGTCAAAATGTTTTATGCAAATTTAAATCGTGGTTTTTATAATGGAAGGGATGATGAAGTGTGGAGTAGTGTCAAGGGGACACAAATTGTTTTGGATACCGATGTTTTAGGAACCATACTTGAGTGTAAAAGTACCGGTTCTAATCTTTCTTCTTTTGAAATCGATGAAACCGATCGTGAAACTTTTCACAATATTTTTGAGGAAGAAATGGATTTCAAAAACAAATTTTTTCGACCAAAAGCTCGTATTGTTAATCTTCTCCTTCAACGCACTATTACTCCGAGATCGGGAAATTACAATAACCCGACTCAAAAAGTGTGTAAGGCTCTTTTTGCAATTTTTGGAAATTATGATATTAATTGGGCACAAGTTATCTTGGATGAATTTCGACACAAAAACTTGGATTCGGGAGAGAATGCATTATATCATGGAATATACCTCACTAGAATTTTTAATTACTTTGGAGTGGATATGAGAGGTGAAGAATTCTTTCCACGAAAGGTTTTTAATCATTCCAATATTTCACTTATGAAAATTCCGCACGTGTTTCAACCATACGAAACACTAACGGAAAAAGAAGCACGATTGGGGTATGAGGAAATGCAAGAAGATGAGGAGGAAGAAGAAGAAGAGGAAGAGGAGGAAGAAGAAGGCGAGGAAGAAGAAGAAGAGGAAGAAAGTGAAGAAACTTCCTTAGAGAGTATTGATTTTCCCACACGACCATCAAACAAGACTCTCCTTCACAATCAACGAGTGATTGTGAAAAATCAAAAAGCTCTCAAACACTCCGTAAACAAAAAATTGGACAAAATGTCCAATACTATGAACAAGTTCTTCTCCAAAATCAACAAGAAGCTCAATATCTCATCATCTTCATCCTCATCTACTAGTTTCTAGAGTTTACTTTTTGTATATCAATGAAATTTGGTGTATTGAAAGTTGTATCTTTATGTTTGCTTTATGAAATTCATGTACTTCTCTGTTCTAGTATGAAATGAAGCTTATTCTCTGTTTATCTTACTGTTACTCTTATTTATATCAAGTAATATATATAAATCATATGTATATACACTGAAAATTCAAAAATAAGATGTGCAAAATCTGCTATGTATGTCGACATACTGTATAGAGGTCATGTCGACATATACTGGTAATATTCTGAATGGACATTTCAATTTGAAATTCAAAATAACTCCTTATGTCTATTCATTTCAAACGACTTTCCTGTCTATTTAAGTCCTATTTTCTTATAGAAAACTTCTCATAACTTCTCTCTACTCTTATCTACTTATTTCCTTCTTACTTATCATCAAAATGGCTTCATCCTCTTCAAATCTAAGTGATAATCTTGAAGAAACTCTCAAAACCTTCAAAGATATTCTTACTTTTATTCTACGAAATCAGAGGCACTTAGAACTGAGTCAAATGCAGATGATAAAGGAACAAGAGAGGCAGTTCGATGCACTACGATGGATGATCTCCGCTCTCAACAAAGAGGATCTCCAAGTAAATCCACCGAAGACATTGCTCCAGGACGATGAAGATTGGGAAGTAATCAAAACGGATCCCATCTTTGGAAAAGAGGGATGGGTTGAAGTTCCACGTAACATTTAACTTGTTTGATTTGGTTTAAAATTGATTTGATTTGAAATACTTGATTTGGTTTGGTTTTAAACATGGTTGATTTATGATAACTTACTATATTGATTATGTAATAAGACATAAATAGGTGTACTTATGTTTGATTGATTTGTCTACTTATTGTATGCATTTTTCTTTTCATTTAACAGTTATGTATATAGTGATATGAATAAAATAATTTGTGGTTACACTTATTATTCTCATTTTTATATTACTCATATATATCATTCTGAGTATACAATATTTAGCATTGTTATATCTAGTTTAAGTATTATTAATGATAACACTATCATTAATATCATAGATTTAGGGGGAGTTAGTGTCATTTTTTTGTTGATGACAAAGGGGGAGAAGTATAAAATAGGTTAGTTAGGCATAGATTAAGGGGGAGTTATTAGATTTAGGGGGAGTTATAAGGAGAATATAAATATTTTATAAACAAAGGTTTTCATCATCAAAAAGGGGGAGAATGTTAGTCCATAGGATAGTGGTTTTGATGACAACAACTATAGAAGTGTTATAAAATATATATGTGCATGAAATCTATATGCAGGTATCAACAGAAGAAGACTGTACAGTAAAGAAAACAAAATTGATGAAGACAAAGATCAAGAGTTCAAGATTGAAGACTCATGAGATTCAAGATATTCAAGAGTTCAAGACAAATAATATAGTTAGGTTAGATATTTGTTAAAACTCCTTGAAAGCACTATCATTCTTTTTTATCCAATTTACTCGTGGAATGGAATCCACTTCGTTCTTGTTAAAGGGATGGAACCCTAGTGAGATGGAACTCACGAAATATCTAGTGGAACGGATAGTAGCCCTATTTTGTTATCCACTAATTTTGATTCAAAATAATTTTCAAAATTATCTCTTGTTTTATAAAA
The DNA here is from genome assembly GCA_030737815.1 of Allium fistulosum. Classification (NCBI taxonomy): domain Eukaryota; kingdom Viridiplantae; phylum Streptophyta; class Magnoliopsida; order Asparagales; family Amaryllidaceae; genus Allium; species Allium fistulosum. The sequence continues at coordinate 1,279,839,169 of CM060903.1, read as the reverse complement.
TGATTTTCAAATATTCCTTTTCAAAAGAAAAACCTTCGTTCACATTTCCAAAAATGTTTTAGCCTCAAAATCATATTTATCATTTTGTTATATTTTGATTTCAAAATTGTCCTTGATATTTTAGCCTCAAAATCTATTTTAATATTATATTTACTTTAGTTTATTTACTTTGATTTTAAATATATTTTAGTATATATACATATATACATTCATAAGTATTTCTACTTCTAAATACCTTCTACATATACATAGAGTCCATTTGAATAAAGTTGCATATGTTTTAAATCATCATTTTCAAAGTAAAGCAAATCATCACTTTTTACTAGACCATGTCGACATCCTATTTACCTGTCATGTCGACATGCTTTCCGTTACAGCAAAGGTTGTTTTCAAAAGAAGTGTCTATTCGTTTAAACCTCTTCGAATGGACACATCCATTCATTCTCTATAAATAGAGACTGTTATGGACGTTTTCCAGTAACTACTTTCTTTATTTTCTCTCCTCTTTACTCTCTTATTTTATTTTCTAATTATCCTATCCATATTCTGCCGAAATCTTAAGTGAATCAAACCAGAATATCTCTAGTTTGATTCTCTACCACTCTCTTCAAAGAATCTCAGTGCTTATCAGAGTTATAGATACATTTGTACTCAAAGAAACTTGTGTGGGGTTATAAAGGTGTGATCGTGTCCTTGGAAATCGATCGGGTGAACTTGTGTCCTGTGAATCAAGTGGTTCTACCCAGAGACCTGAGAATCTGGAGGGTGTACCTCGTTGCCTTGGAATCGAGGGATTGTAATCTAGATTATTATTGAATAGAAAGCCGTACGGGTTGTGCGGGACTGGATGTAGGGTAACACCGAACCAGTATAAAATTCCTGGTGTGTTCTTTCCTTTACTTGCTTTTTATTTACATTTGCATTTGTTTGTGATTCTGTGATTTGATCTGTGATTGTGTATTTGCATTAAGTTAGTTAATTCAATTTAAATCAAAGAAGTTTTAAAGAAATTCTTAAAACACTATTCACCCCCCCTCTAGTGTTAAATAGCCTTAAGATCATCTTTCGCGTCCCTTTTAGTAACTCCAAAATTTATAGGCAATAAATGTACAATTAATTGGAAGTCACAAGAATTTAAGTATGTTGTAAATGAAATAATGAGACTGATTAATGAAACTATTGGGGTAATTGTGGAGAGATAAGGAAGGAATAGTAGATGAAATTTAAATAAGAAAATTAATGTCACTAGGAAATGTTCGACCATGACAATAATCATTTATTACAGACAAGATGACATTTATAGTAATAGCAAATGAACATGTTAGATAGTAATCAAATAATTTAAGGTAGTATAATTGTCATGATAGTAAATTATGTTGCCTTAAAAATAAAAATAAAGATTAGTGGGCTTAGCTCAATACTAAAACTTAGGATGAATAGTTTGATTTAGTAGGTTGGGATGCAAGGTCAATAGAGTTACACAATGGAAGTCTACCCTTTGCTCAAAGGCTACCAGCAGTTGTGCACACTTCCTACTGTTGTAGGGGCATCACCAACTATAGGACATAGGGAAAAAGGGAGAAGCATTGTGGATAGGTAGGGGAAAATATTTTGGGGGTTTGCCTCAGATTTGAAGTATTAATAGCCTAGTACCATTTGGGAAACGGGGTCCGCTTCATATCCAATAAGAGGTAGTAAGTAACCAAAGGGGGTATTTTCCTTGACTTACTTAGGTTAGTCTAAACATGGATGTCAGCTATGAAGGGCTAGCGGGCTATGTCAGTAGTTAGTACCAATATTTAGTAGTAGGTTTGGCATATAGGCTTGGACGCCCAACGATTCCAAACGAGCGGTAGTAAAGACTTGGGTTATGTCCTGACGAATTTCGCTTTCTACTAGTGTAGAATCTATATGGGATACGCATGGACCTTGAGGTAAAGAATTAGTTAAAAAATTTGTTTAGTAGAGGTGGGCTAGTTAACCCTTAAATGAGTCTTTGAATGGTGATAGTGGTATGACAGTTAAATTATATATTATATGGTAAAGCCATATATAGAAGTCATCGGTCTCTATAGCTAGGACCGATATACTAGTGATGACGATGCGAAAGGCCCACTTTATAATTAAGAAGTATTAAGTGGCCATATTTTGGGTAGAAAAATGATTAGAAAGTATAAATGTACATAGGTGTGTGTGCATTATATATATATATATATAGTATACCTTAGAGAAGGTTAGGATAGATATATCGTATGCACATATATTAAATTAAATGGATTGGCCGTAAATAACGGACATAACATTTAGGTGGAAACCAAATGGTGTAAATTTATGTTATGGATAAAGTATGCAATTTTCTAATCACCAAAACGTTGTTCTAACCCCTCCTCATTACAATGCATGGGATATATTTTGAGGAATAGGTCACTAGGACAAGATAGAGCGGTTGATGTGAAGTCTTCTTACTCATGCTTTGTACTGACAAGGCGATTGGATGCCCAAGGAATAACATTGATTTTGAGGTAGTCGCCTCAGTCAGTAATTATATCATATTATATTTTCTATTCCGTTGTGAGTTTAGTTTGACCGGTCTCCGATATACTTATGTTTATTACAGGTTACCAAAACCAACGATCTATATCCTAACGGATTTGGGTTTCGATTTAATTGAAATTTGGGCCCATTATGCTGCAGGTTGTCACATTTGGTATCAGAGTTAGGTTAGTCGATCATAGGGATTAGGATATTCTGAGATAATGTATTTGTATTTTTCTACCTATAAATATATTATACGCCAAAATCTATAAATTTTGACTATAGCATGGTTGCAACCATATTCCTAAAGGATGGGCGAGGTGGCTGTGTGTAAGGAAATTTTTATAGAGTTCAAAATTATGAGCCTACCCCATGACCATACGGAGCGTAGGATGCACCCAAGGCATTGACCTAGAAGACTATAAGCACGAGATATGAGGATCTCAAAGGCTGGATGGTGTTTGATTTAATTATTGAGACATATCTACCGTATGATTGTGGATTTTGATGGATTGGCAGTTGAAGACGCATATTTTATCCAGACGAGTGGGAAATAAAAAACCTATATGTTGCAACATCCGAAAGCAAGTTCTTACATGGGAATGCTCATCAATCACAACAAGATGATGAACTAGATTTTTTTCCCAATGAGTAAACCATTTTTGAGTCCAACCCCAAGTGAGAGAATTTGATAAAATATTTTTAAAATGCCTTGAAATGTTTGAATGGGTTTTTTAAAAGATTTTTCCAAAGGGGCTATTTGGAAACTATTGTTTTAAAAGGTAAGAAAGTTTTGGATTTTTTATTTTTAAATTTGGCTATGCTGAAAAGTATTGATTTAAAAAGGAGCAATTTTGAAATTCTTAAGTGTGTGTGTGTATATATATATATATATATGTATATTGTAAAAAACAAGTTAGATTTGGTTTAAAAGGTTTTTGGGCAAAAGAGAATTTCTCATTTTGAAAACAAATTAAAATGAATGTAAGTATAGCTCGAAGATTTTTCCTGTATATAAAAATTGAAAAGTTAAAAAAATCTCTCCAAGGGGAAAATAAAATAGGAAGGATATTAACCTAGTTGGGGTATGCATTAGGAAGTACTGAAATACACGCCAATAAATAGGAGGAATATATCCGTATAAGATAATACAGAGAATAGTAGCTGGAATATTTTCGGGTTTTTGAAGTTGTTGATTGCAGGAGCGGTATAAGTAGGAATACTGCAATATAATTGAGGAAAAGGTTCCACGAGCTAGCTGGTAAGCTAGGGCACCGTCAGGTAGAGGACGAAAAATTTTCGGGATAATTCGGATCAAAGAAAATGGCACGAAATAATAATAATAATTATTAATTAAACTAGCCTGAATAGGGTCCTGGTTCAACTTGCACTCGAAATTCGGCAACCGGTTGACCCTTAACGGTCGACCGGTAGCCCTAAGGCAATCGATCGGTTAATGGGTTTTGGGCATAGCCTAAACATGAAATGCGACTTATAAGTCACATCCACTTCAGGCACCCCCATTTTTGTCGATCCCCCCGCCTCTACCTCAACCAAACTCTTACCTCTTCCCCCCAATCAGGCCACCCCTCCTCCACGTTAGGCGACGCCGCTCCTCCCCTGCACTACAGCAGTTGAGCTCCCTCTAAGTGTCAATTTTTTCATGTCAGATCTAGCCCCACCACCTCTCCAGATCTAAACCCAATCTCCCCTCTCCGACTGCTACTCAGTCCATTGCACTACCTCGAACTTCCAGCTCTTCCTCACGCTATCCAAGTCTCATCCCTCAAGAGATCGCTTGGCTAGACTAAAACAGTCCGAACATTTCCGTTTACTTAACCTTAGCAAATTTAACCATTCTTCAGGGACGATCGGTAAAATTTAGGGATTTCACCACCTTCGGACTTGATGAATTGTTCACGGAAGCAGAATTCGCACCGATCCTCCTTTACGACATTTTGAGCAGGAATGCTACCCATATTGCATGCATTTATTTAATGTCCATTTGCTGTACAACTTTGATAAAGATATCAGTAATCTCAAATCAGAAGTGAAGGGAGTCTAACGATGATTTCGCTGAGATTTTGGGGATAGCTGTGGAGGGAGCGAACTTGGAGGACGTTGAGATGACCGATCTAGTGATTCTGCAGCAGATCTTTTCTAGAGATATCGGTGTCTTGAGGTCAGACAATCTAAGACCTACAGCCCGCCTTGTCGTTTGAATAGTTCAGCAGAACATCATTCCAAAGACGGGGAGCTGCAATCAGATTTACCCGCTTGTACAGAAGGCAACCTACACCATCATGGATGTTATGGCTATCAATTAGGCTCGTGCTATCATGAGAAACTATATTAGTCCTAGAGTTGGTACTCCTGAGAGCTACTTTTCATATTGCCATCTCTTCACTCGTGTCTTTATGTGATACAGAGTGAACCTCTTGGGAGAGCTCATCCAGAGGAAGGTCCCTACCCCATTTGATAGAGTCCCTCTCAAGAAAATGGAGATCCCTAAGCCACCAGCTGAGGTAGTGGCACCAGCAGCAGAAGAGCAGCCACAATAGGAGGTAGGGCAAGGACAAGACGCTGAAGGATACTGGAGCCTCGAGCTATTCGCTATCCGATAGGGCTATGCCAAACTCCAAGAGGTTCGAGCCGAACAGTGGCACCAAAGATATGAGATTGGGTGTATAGCCGCTATGCTACACTCATTCCGGGGTCATGGCAATGGCTCGAGCTCCCACAGAGGATCGAGGCCATCCCATAGTTTGTAGCTAGTACTTTAGGTCTAGTAGTGTTGTTGTTGTCAATTCCCTTCCTGCATTTGTTCTTTTCTTTTCATTAAGTTGTTTGGGTTGTAACCGTTGGTTGTCTCTTGTATAAAAGATGCATACATATATTATGAGATGTGTTCATATTTATTCATTGTGCTGTTGTTTCTGGATATGTAAATTGCTCTTGTATGTGTATTTGAAAAGAAAAGTATAAATATGGAAATCTCATAAAGACATTAACTAATTGTAAATGCAATGTAAGACTGGAAGTTTATAAAATAATGAATTTTAATGAGTGAAGGACATGCTAAGGTTGTTGTGAAATAACGGGTCATTATTCCTGTTTCTTAAAAGGTAAAATTTATAAATAAGGTAGTATGTTATCGTTTAAAAAAAATTGTATAAAGAAGTACGTTTTAAGGTCTTTAATTAATTGCAAAATGCTAGGATTAAACATAGGCTTTAACTCAAAATTTAATTTTGACCACGTTGAAATATGGTTTGATTTACTAAAAATGGGAGAGATAAATATTTTGAAAAGTTGCGCTCAATTGGAAAAAAAATGAGAAAAGTTTTGATGTTCAAATAATTTTTGGAATTTCTGTCCAAATTATTTTAAGGGAATTAGCATTTAAACGTTTTTGGAAGTTGACTTTTCAAACCATGTTCAAATTTGAATGAAAAACAAAAAAGACTTTTTTGGAAATTTTTTATTTTTATATGGAACATACTAAGTGTAGGGAAAATAGATGGGTTAATAGATATTAATTTAGTGGTGCATTAAAGTCAATGTTAGGATAAAGCGCAGACAGTAACAAAGGAAAAGCTGTTTTAGCCTTAGAATTTTTATTTTCATACCTTGTTAATGACGTACGAGAGTCCACTTCGGATTCAATTCCATTTTAGAGCTTAAAAACACGCCTTCTTATTCATATTGTACATGGAAAATTTTGAAAAAAATGTGGGTGAATGAGGAAATTTTCAATACACAACAGGATTGGTACCCAATAGAGTGGTAAGAATGTGAAATTTTCCATCTAAATTCCTTTCCCGACGTAGGATTGCACATTTAGGAAATGATATTCGACATGTTAGATTTTTAGATGGTAGGAATTTGATGCAAAATTGGTTGAACCGTGCTTCAATTCGTAGGAGTATGGAATTTTTGTATGGAAAAGATTTTTCAAAAACCTACATACATATAGAACTGCCAATATATATAGGTTGTTTGCATCATATTTTCAATTTTTTTAAAATGAATTCATATAGGAGGTCCCGATTTAGAATCATTCAATATAAATATTTCCTATGTTGTGATAAACTATGCACTTACGCATGTTTGGTTATAAAATTGGTTATACACTAATTGGCTGAATAGTTTAGGATGGTTACTACATTACCCTATGGTTTAATCATTGGAATAATTTCGAGGATGAAATTCTTTTAAGGGAGAAAGAATTTAACATCCCGTAAAATATACGTTAATCAATTAATAAATAATAAGGCTCCAAAAATGGAATTTAAGCAAATGGTGGAATTTGACCATGAAATTTGCACCATAGCATTCGTGGCGATTTTCTGAGCAACTTTCATATTTGGAGTTTCACGATCAGAGTTCAAACGAAGAGGTTACGAGCATTTAAAGAATTTGGAACGAAAATAATTAGAAAACAAAATATACTATTGTTTGTACCAAAAATGGGCACAACACTCTTCGGAAGTTTTTGAAGGGATAAAAATGAAGAGATTAAATGGAAAAAGAGGATTATCTAACAAAAACTCCAAAATAAATGATAAAAATGTACAGAAACACAAGAATTTAGAGTGGTTCGGCTTATTGCCTACGTCCACTATGAAATTGATCACTTTATTGATGTTTCTTTGATGATTACAATCGGATGCAGCGGATTACAGTGAATTGAAGTTATGAAATTCGAGTACAACATCAGTAATGGAGTTTAGGATTGAACCCGACAGAGTCTCGGCGTTGGAGCATCCAAAAGATCCTTTCTCTGTAGGCCTTGGGGCTCTATTTATAGGCGTAGAAGGCTGATATTTTGCTTATATCTCGGGAGACTTTTTCTGGCACGTGAGTGGGCCCACGCGACCGAGCCCACAAAGTTTCGGCTCGATCCGTGATCGATGCGAACAAATTTCGTATTGATCAAGATTTCTCCCAATGGAGTCGAAACTTGGTGTGAACATTCTTTATCTTGTACGCAAGCTTCTATGAAAATTTCATAGCATTTGGACTGGTGGATAGCGAAATACGATCGATACGAATTGACGTCCTCCAGCAGGCTGTTTGGTTCGAATCGATCATTTTGAATCGATCTCTTCGAATCGATGGTCGCACGGGCCCTGGTGATGACGTGGCGCGCACTCTTCGGATCGATCCACTTTTTATGCCGAGTTGATCGATTCGTCCCAGGATTCTCGCCTTGTTCATATCGAAGGCTTTTGCCTCGTTCGCATCGATGCAACCGACCCTTTTCGTATCGATGGAAAGTGAATGGCAAGCAATATCAGTATGGTTCTGTTCGTATCGATGGAAATCGACTCCAGTCGATCGATACGAAACTGAGGGGCCCGGATGGATGCGGACAGTGATGGCCTGATCGATTTGAATAACGGCAACACGATGGATTCGAACAGTGGATCCACGATGGATACGAAGTACCAGAACTTGATGGATTCGAACAAGGCTTTTCCAATATGGATACGAACTAGACAAATGATGGACACGAACTACTGTTGCTCTATGGATTCGAGCAACGCGTTCCAGCTGATGGATACGAAGTGGCGTGTCCTGATGGATTCGAACAAATGCCTTTTGATGGATACGAAGTAGACATTGCCCGATCGATACGAAGTGCACTATCACTTGATGGATACAAAGTCGATCGATACGAACTAGGGCTTACTGATGGATACGAAGTTGAGGCTATTTTCTCCAATTGCATTGATCAAAACTTGAGCATATGAACTCGGATTGACTTGACATTTGGGATGCTGGCTTTCATGGCTTCATTTATCGCGTCATATCAATTGTAGCTTGATCCGGACTCGGACAAAATTCATCGACATCCATAGCAAACTTGCACATACTCAATCATTCGGAATGATCGACCCTAGGTTTTCAGTCAATTCCTTGATATCTTGGCCTTGCCAAAAGGAGGGATAACATTTTCCCCCCTAAAGTATGTCTTATGGAAACATGACGTGCTTTGAAAAGCTGTAATCCTCATTCCGAACAATTATCGTCTTTTCGCTGAAAGTTATAATCTTTGACGGATTTCCTTAGTAATATGAGCCGTCGATTGTTAACTGTTGTACCATGTACTGTTGTAACTGATTGTTGTATGATTGTGATTAGCTGTTTGTTGTCGTAGTTGTTTTCAGATAAATATCCAATTCCTGTGAACGTTGAAAATTGAATATTAGTCAGTCATATATGCACATATGTTAATCTGACACTCGTTAACGTTTGCACGTTCACGAGTCGTTGTCAGTTCTCTCGTATCGAATCCCGTATCGATCCTCTCCTGAACCAATGTGAAATTCGAATCGTAACAATGCTTGATGGTTGTTTTTGAATGTTCCTTCATATCGATCCTCTCCTGAATCGATGTAAAAGGTTGAAATGAGGTTTTCGCATCGACGTGACTCATAACGATGGATACGAAATATGCGTTCGTATCGATTGATATGAGCTTCAGTGGTTTCTAATGCAGTGGACTTTATTTCGTATCGATGAACTCGCGCTGTCGTGGGTCGAGTGCTTAGGGATACGAACAAGCACTTCGTATTGATGGATTGGGGAAGAAGGTGTTTTATTTGGTGTCGGTTTTAACTGGAGGCTTCGTATCGATCTTTTGTTTTGGAATTTTGTATCAATCCCTTACTCTTGGACTTTGTATCAATTGAGGGATTCAATATGTGGCGGAGACTTTTGATCGATACGAAATCGACAGCTTAGGATCGATACAAAATGAAGGTTAGTCGATCGATACGAAATGATCAACACAGATCGATTAGAAATCTCTGACACTGATCGATACGAAGTGCTTGTTCGTATCCCTAAGCACTCGACCCACGACAGTGCGAGTTCATCAATACGAAATAAAGTCCACTGCATTAGAAACCACTGAAGCTCATATCAATCGATACGAACGCATATTCCATATCCATCGTTATGAGTCACGTCGATGCGAAAACCTCATTTCAACCTTTTACATCGATTCAGGAGAGGATCGATACGAAGGAACATTCAAAAACAACCATCAAGCATTGTTACAATTCAAATTTCACATCGGTTCAGGAGAGGATCGATACGGGATTCGATACAAGAGAACTGACAACGACTCGTGAACGTGCAAATGTCAACGAGAGTCAGATTAACATATGTGCATATATGACAGACTAATATTCAATTTTCAACGTTCACAGGAATTGGATATTTATCTAAAAACAACTACGACGACAAACAACTAATCACAATCATACAACAATTAGTTACAACAGTACAGGGTACAACAGTTAACAATCGACGGCTCACATTACTAAGGAAATCAGTCAAAGATTATAACTTTTAGCGAAAAGACGATAACTGTTCGGAATGAGGATTGCAGCTTTTCAAAGCACGTCATGTTTCCACAAGACATACTTTTGGGGCAAATGTTATCCCGCCTTTTGGCAAGGCCGAGATATCAAGGAATTGACTGAAAACCTAGGGTCGATCATCCCGAATGATTGAGTATGTGCAAGTTTGCTATGGATGTCGATGAATTTTGTCCAAGTCCAGATTAAGCTACAATTGATATGACGCGACAAACGAAGCCATACAAGCCAGCGTCCCAAATTTCAAGTCAATACGAGTTCATATGCACAAGTTATGATCGATGCAATTGGAGAAAATAGCCTTAACTTTGTATCCATCAGTAAGCCCTAGTTCGTATCGATCGACTTCGTATCCATCAACAGATAGTGCACTTCATATCGATCGTCCAATGTCTACTTCGTATCCATCAAAAGGCATTTATTCGAATCCATCAGGACACGCCACTTCGTATCCATCAGCTGGAGCGCGCTGCTCGAATCCATAGAGCAACAGTAGTTCGTGTCCATCATTTGTCTAGTCCGTATCCATATTGGAAAAGCCTTGTTCGAATCCATCAAGTTCTGGTACTTCGTATCCATCGTGGATCCACTGTTCGAATCCATCGTGTTGCTGTTATTCGAATCGATCGGGCCATCACTGTTCGCATCCATCCGGGCCCCTCAGTTTCGTATCGATCGACTGGAGTCGATTTCCATCGACACGAACAGAACCATACCGACAATGCGTGCCATTCACTTTCCATCGATACGAAAAGGGTCGTTTCCATCGATGCGAACGAGGCAAAAGCCTTCGATACGAACAAGGCGAGAATCCTGGGACGAATCGATCAACTCGGCATAAAAAGTGGATCGATCCGAAGAGTGCACGCCACGTCATCACCAGGGCATGTGCGACCATCGATTCGAAGAGATCGATTTGAAATGATCGATTTGAACCAAACAGCCTAGCGGAGGACGTCAATTCGTATCGATCATATCTCGCGATCCACTATTCCAAATGATATGAAATTTTCACAGGAGCTTGCGTACAAGATAAAGAATGTTCACACCAAGTTTCGACTCCATTCGGCGAAATCTTGATCGATACGAAATTCATTCGCATCGATCACAGATCGAACCGAAACTTTGTGGGCTCGGTCGCGTGGGCCCACTCACGTACCAAAAAAACTCTCCCGAGATATGAGCGAAATATCAGCCTCCTACGCCTATAAATAGAGCCCCAGGGCCTACAGAGAAAGGATCTTTTTGACGCTCTAACGCCGAGACTTTGTCGGATTCAATCCTAAACTCCATTACTGCTGTTGTACTTGAATTTCATAACTTCAATTCGCTGTAATCCCCTGCAATCGATTGTAATCATCAAAGAACATTAATAAAGTGATCAATTTCATAGTGGACGTAGGTAATACGCCGAACCACTCTAAATTCCTGTGTTTCTGTGCATTTTTATCATTTATTTTGGAGTTTTTGTTAGATAATCCTCTTTTTCCATTTAATCTCTTCATTTTTATCTCTTCAAAAACTTCTGAAGAGTGTTGTGCCCATTTTTGGTACAAACACTTTGGTGCTTTCATCGAGAAAAAACCCAGTTTTTCTCCTTCTCTTTGGATCTGCTATCGATACCGGGTTGCATAAATCTAAGAAGAAGATCCAGATCTCAAGCCTTGAAGCCCTTCTATCCTATTCAGATTTGCATCATATCTAGGAAAGGACTTTGTCAATTCATCATGGTGAGCACACGAACTGCCTCTACAGCTGCTGATCAAGAAGGACATGATAGACAGAATCCCGTGCAACTGCCTCCATCCAACCAAGATGCCGTCGGACCTTTAGATCCATCAAGCCCGGTCACCAGACAAGAGTTCCATATGCTGCTTCAAGTGGTTACCCAGAGTCGGCAATAGCTTACTGAACAACTGCGCGCTAACCCAGAACTGACCAACCAGCTGCAACGTCAACGGCGAAGGAGATCCAGGTGAGATCAAGCTTCCTACACTTCCACCGAGAGTTCAGCCTCATCTGATGATCATCACCGATCTACACGCCCACGGCTGGACGTAAGCCACACCCAGGCCACGGGACACCAACCTGCTTTAAATCTTGGACAACCCAGGACTGGACCATCCACCTCTCACCAGACCGAACCCTCATCCCGAGGGGGTGCCGCTCCTTACCTTGTCACAGGCAACCTCGCTACCGCCACCATTACCGAACAAGGAGTTGATGCTAGAAATCAAGCTGATATGCTTCGTCACCAAAGAGAACACACTCCAGAACCTTATGTCCCTGAAAATGTTGAACCAAGGAGGCAAGGCACGGACCGTCGACCGCGTCCGGTCCAGCCTCGCATTGTGGAAACCGACCACACCTTGGCACACCATGCTCCAAATATCCAGATGCTGGATATACCGACGATGATTCGTCAGATCATTCGTGAAAGTCAGGGTCTTACTAATGACGACTGTGGGATTTCCCGGAGTCATACCCCTTTCATTGATGACATATTATATGTTGAACCACCTCGGCGCTTCAGGATGCCAACTTTGCCAGTCTATGAAGGAAGTTCTGATCCCAATCAACACATCCTGAAGTATGAATGGCTAATGAATGCTGCGAGGGCTGATGATGCAGTTAAATGCCGTAGTTTCCCCATCTCCTTAGGGGGCATTGATAATATGTACTCGTTTGCCACCGCGATCCATTTCTAATTTCGACCAGATGGCCACCAAGTTTTTTGAACAATTCCGTATGCACGTAGCGAGACCTAAAGATGTTAATACATTGTCTAGTGTCACTCAAGCTCCCGGAGAAACACTCAGACGTTACTTGGAGCGATTTCATGCTGCGTATGCAGAAATAAGCAATCCCAATGACAACTCTATCCTGATGGCATTAACTAAGGGGATTGATCCCGATTCCGAGTTCGGAAATTGGTTAGCTGGGAAGCCGCCTGCATCATTGGACCATTTCTATTCCAAGGCAGCCCAATTCTTGAGATGGGAGGATGCAAAACAGTCTATGAAGCAGGATGTTGTAGGACCCAGCATGGAAGGAATTCAAAGTAACATCGTAGTTAAACAATCCGGGGAGAGTTTCGAAAAATTTCAGTTGAATATACAAAACAAACAGAATCAGTAGAGGGACAGTGGAAATTAAGGTAAAAAACGAGATCCAAATCGTGGTCCATGACGTAGAGCTCCCATGTTCGACAATTATACTCCATTGAATACGTCGCTGGATAATGTGTATTTGCAGACCTGTAATACCATGCAATACAAGAAACCTGCCCCGAAGCCGTCAATAGAAAGACAAGTCCAAACAGGTTAGTTTTGCAGATTCTATGAAAGTTATGGCCATAATACAAATGAGTGTCGTCATTTACAAGATCTCATTGAAAGGCTGATACGTGAACAAAAGCTGGATCAGTATGTGCGGGCGCCGCAGTTAGGAGGTGCGGGCCCATCAAATCAGAATCGTGCACGAAACCAGGAAAGGCAGGAGGAACCCGCTCGTACTGGCGGGAGATTGGTTATTAATACAATAAGTGGTGGACCTCATCCGGCAGACCGAAGCTGGAAGGAAATGGTGTCGTATGCAAGTTCTATTAGGCATTCGGACTTCGAGTGTTGTAGTAATTTTGATGAAGCGGCTCCGGCCAAACAACAAAAGACAATGATTGATGACATCGTATTTAGAAACAGAGATGCTGATAAAGTCGAAGCCCCCACTATCGATCCACTGGTCATCTCAGCTCAAGTAGGTCCTGCTTGGATGAAGAGAATCTTAGTTGACAATGGAAGCTTAGTGAATATTCTGTTTAAACGAGCTTATGATCAGATGAGGATGGAAGCTGAAGATTTAAAGCCTTGCCAATCTCGAATCCATGGCTTCAATGGAAGCGCTACTATACCCACTGGAGTAGTGGAGCTACCAGTAGAATTGGGAGTTGGAGAATGTCGGAGAGTCCGGATACTGTAATTCGTTGTGTTAGACATAAACTCCCCTTATAATGCCTTTTTGGGCCGACTGGCCCTTGCTGAGTTCAGGACAACCATTGCCCCATGGTACTTAACTCTGAAGTTCCCCATTGATCGTGGAGTGGGAGTCATTCAAGGAGATCAGGCCATTGGGAGAGCCTTTTACGTAGCTGAGCTGCGGGAGGCGCAGCGAAAGGAGAAAGGAAAGGGCGTAGAGGAATCCCTTTGCGTTCGTTTTGCTGATAATTGACAATTAATGCCTGTTCCTAGGCCCGGGCACCCCAGCCAATTCCAAAGGGATCTTGACCCAAGAGAAACCGAAGATGAAGGAGAATCTAAAGAAAGTCAAGCATCCCCGGTCGAACTGACGATCGATGTCCCAATTGACGATGATGATGATTCGAAGATGATAAAGATTGGATCTCAGCTAAGCCAGCGGACTCAAGAGGAATTGGTTGAATTTCTACGGGCGAATCTTGACGTATTCGCCTGGATGCATTCTGATATGTGTAAGATCTCGCCGAACATCGCGAGCCACACTTTGAATATTGACCCGCGGCATGTCCCAGTCAAATAGAAAAGGCGTGGTATGGATTCAGAGATATCTACCGCCCTTAAAGAAGAGGTAGAAAAGCTTAAAGCGAATGGGTTCATTCGAGATGCGCTATACCACGAATGGGTGTCAAATCCCGTGCTTGTCCAAAAGTCAAACGGAAAATGGAGAACATGTGTCGATTACTCCGATCTGAATAAAGCTTGTCCTAAAGATAGTTTCCTGCTTCCCAGAATTGATCAGCTAGTAGACTCAACGGCTAGACATGAACTCCTATCCTTCATGGATGCGTATTCTGGCAACAATCAGATACCAATGCATTTACCTGATCAGGAACATACCAGCTTCGTAACCAATCTGGTACTTTAATGTTACAAAGTTATGCCATCCGGACTCAAGAATGCCGGGGCTACTTATCAGCGATTGGTCAATCAGATGTTTGCCAATCAAATCGGGAAAACCATGGAAGTATATGTAGATGACATGCTTGTGAAGTCACGATTTTCCACTGACCATAATAAAGACCTGGAAACAATGTTCAACATACTTCGAGAATACAGAATGAAGCTCAACCCACTGAAATGTCACTTTGGAGTTGCATCCGAAAAATTCTTTGGGTTCATCGTCAATGCTCTAGGAATCAAAGCTAATCTAAAAAAGATCTGGGCAATCAGAAATCTTGAAACTCTAAAAACTATAAAGCAAGTCCAGAGTCTCAATGGGAAAGTAGCGGCACTGAGCAGGGTCATTTCGAAGTCTACTGACAAATGCATTCCCTTCTTCGATCTGATCCAAAAAGGAAAACGAAACTTTGAATGGACCACAGAGTGTGAGGGCGCTTTCCAAGCATTAATTCAGCATCTATCCACGCCTCCTATCCTATCAAAACCTATTGATCATGAGAAGTTATACGTTTACTTGGCGATATCAGAAAACGCTATTAGTGCTGCCTTAATTCGGGAAGAAGACAGGGTACAGAAGCCAGTAACGTCAGCAAACGATTGACTGGAGCTGAAAGGAATTATCCGAAACTAGAAAAGCTGGCTTATTGCCTTGTTATTGCATCAAGGAAGCTCCGTCCGTATTTCTAGGCCCATCCTATTGTTGTTTACACCAACCAGCCATTACGACAGGTCCTTACGCGGCCTGAGACGTCTGGTAGGTTACTCAAGTGGAACATCGAATTGAGCCAGCTTCATATTACTTATACTCCAAGGCGAGCCATTCAAGGACAATTCCTAGCTGATTTCATAGATGAATTTACCACTCCAGAGGACTTTCCCGAAACTAGTGAATCTCTCGAATACATCTGGAAGCTGTACACTAATGGTGCATCAAACGACCGGTGCTCGGGCGCCGGGGTTGTACTTGAAACTCCTGAAGGCCGATCTATATGTTATGCTTTAAAGTTCGATATTCATGCAACCAATAATGAAGCTGAATATGAAGCCCTCTTGGCTGGATTGAAACTTGCCAGAGATTTGAGAATTATCGCTATGGAAATTTATTGTGATTCACAATTAGTTGTATGTCAAGTTCGAGGAGAGTATCAAGCGAGAGATCAAAGGCTGGCTGCTTACTTAGCTCGGGTTCAGGAGATACTGAATCATTTTGATTATTATGCCATTTATTGTATACCTCTAGAACGTAATCAAAAAGCCGATTCATTGGCGAAGTTAGCCAGCACAGGTGAAGCTCAGCAAATGGGACTCGTTCTCGTAGAGACGTTATTTTCCCCAAGTATTGATCGGGCAGAAATAGATTGGGTATGTGAAACCGTTCCCGATAAGGAGTCATGGATGACTCCATTCAGAGACTACCTTGAGCATGGAATCCTGCCGGAGCGAAGAAGCGAAAAAAGACAAGTTCTTCGGAAGGCCTCATGATTCACCATCCAGAATGGAGTCATGTACAGAAGAGGGTACTCTGTCCCTTTACTCCGGTGTATCGCTCACGATGAAATCAAACGAGTATTACATGATGTGAACGAGGGAGAATGTGGCGATCACACCGGGGGACAACACTTGCCAAGAAAATACTTCGATACAGATAATATTGGCCGACTGTGAATCGCGATGCGTCGGATTACGCAAAGAAATGTGATAAATGTCAAAAGCATGCTCGAATTCCTAGAGCCCCTCCTACCGAGATAACGCAAATGGTTAGCCCATGGCCTTTTGCAGTATGGGGCATCGACATCATTGGTACTCTACCTCGGGCAAAAGGCGGTGCGAAGTACGCCATCGTCGCAGTTGATTACTTTACAAAGTGGGCTGAAGCTGAACCTCTTGCTACCATAACGACGAAAAAAGTAATCAACTTTGTAGTCTGCAACATTATCTGTCGATTCGGTCTCCCACACACCATTATCACTGATAACGGAACCCAATTCGACAATGTTGAATTTAAAGATTTCTACAGACGGTTTCACATTCAAAAGAAATTCTCTACAGTTGCACACCATCGAGCGAACGGACAGGTCGAAGCGGTCAATAAAGTTATAAAGTCCATTCTGAAAAAACGACTGGAAAAGGTCGGGGGCAAGTGGGTCGATGAACTTCCTATGGCTTTATGGGCTTACCGAACAACCCACAAGTCCGCGACCGGTCACACTCCATTTTCTCTCTCTTATGGTTCAGAAGCTGTTATTCCAGTCGAGCTAGAAGTACCTTCTCATCATGTGACATACTATGATCTGAAGGCAAATGCTATATTACTTGCTGAATCTCTCGATTTACTAGATGAGAAGCGTGAAGAGGCTGATTTGAGGGCAGCCGCATATCGAAGCCAAGTCGCCCGATTGTACAACGCCAAGGTCCGCCCGCGAACCTTTGAACTCAGCGATCTCGTCCTGAAAAGAATCTATCCGGTTCCTTCGCATATGAAACCAACATGGGAAGAGCCGTATACCATTGAACGAAAGCTCGGAGATGTCACATTCAAATTATCGACGGTTGACGGTCTTACTCTACCAAGGGCCTAGAACAGCGAGAGTCTTCGTCGCTACTACACATAACAGGCTATGTTTATTCATTTAGTTTATTTTCATTTGCAATTTGTTTCTGCATTTCGAAAATAGAATTTGTAATAAGGTAACTGACTTTGTCATATTTTCTTATTTCTGCAATAAAATGCAATCTCTTCGAGCAAGAGTTGTGATTTACTTAAAATGCTTCATATGATCATCACTATGCACGGAGAGCTAAGTTCCATAATATGGTGGGATTTATTCAAATAGGGAGTGACTGTGATGCAACCGATCACTCGCTAATTGAAACCCGAACTCGGGGACAAGCCATCGCACCAAAGTCAAAGAAGGACTGATACACGACAATCCTTCACCTAACTCCAGATTCCCAGAGTGCGAACTGGAGTATAAACTTACAAATACGCTTTCGAAGATGGTGGATCCGTCCACCCAATGACTTCGTCCATATCTGAACTAAGTTTGAGGATGGTGGACCCGTCTATCTAACGACCTCACTTGTTAACTCAGGGTGGATGTGATCCGACTATCCACGATCTTGATGCATCCTTCGTTCCCAGAGTGCGAGCGAAATCCAAAACATGCAGCAGATGTGACTGATCGTCTATTTACCAACTCCAAACTCCCAAAGTGCGAGTCGGAGTATAAACATCAACTCCGAATTCCCAGAGTGTGAAACGGAGTATAAACACCAACTCCGAACTCCCAGAGTGTGAGTCAGAGTATAAACATTAACTATGAATTCCCAGAATGCAAAACGGAGTATAAACGTCAACTCCAAATTCCCAGAGCGCGAATTGGAGCATAAACTTCAACTCCGAAGTCCCAAAGTGCGAATTGGAGTATAAACACCAACTCCGAACTCCCAGAGTGCGAGTTGGAGTGTAAATGTCGACTCCAAGTCCCTAGAGCACGGACATATAATTAAAACTCAAACCGGCATAACCAACTGCCAATAAACAAATGAAAATCCCCAAAGTGCGGATATGATCATCGATAATCAAGCAAGTGTGGTTGATCCACTCAATCTCCGCTTGTCTAAAACATTCATTCAGCGGCACTGAACTCAGCATGTTATAAGTGAGACGCACTCATTGGCTGATGCTCTACAACTCATCCCCAAGACTGGGGGCAGAACTTAGGTATCAACCATTGATTGAAGCAGTGCGACATCAAAATCCAACTCACTTCCTGGTCATAAACCGTGTCCACAATTTCAGGACCTGGCGAATGAAAACAAACATGACTCGGAAGCCGAAACTTCACAAGTGCACTTCAGATATTGGAACACTTAAGTAAATACGCAATAACTGAGAAGAAGTCCAAAAAGAAGAGTTTCATTTCTACTTTCTGTGAAAGAATTTCATGTACAAATTTATTCCAAAAAATCCTACTAGCAGGGGCCAAACCCGCATCTATACACGGCCTACAAAGGGAAAACCAAAAATAAATCCCTATCTATCTACAAGGAATGAACTGAAGTAGCATGCATATTCCTTTTTCTTCTTCGGCTTCCTCTTCGGTGTAGACCCGCTGGAGCCTCCACTAACTTTCCTCTTTGAGGCTTTACTTTTCGACGGTCGGTCTCCTGGCGGGAGCATAATCTTAACGTCTTCCTCCGAACTCGAATGAATAGGGATACTTCCTACGGGCGGAGTTGGAGGAACATGATCAATTGTAGGAGGCGGAATGAACACACTAGTGTCAATGACTGTACCACCAGGTGATATCATTCTAAGTGGAGCTGGACCAGGTGCCGCCATCCCACCTCCAAAACTGCCACCACAAGCCGCTGCTTCCATCTCAGCATCAATTTCGGCCAATATTTCCTCTTCATCAATTGCTTGGGCCTCACTGGGAGCATCAGTGGTTAGCATTGAGGAACCTGAAGCAGGGGCGCTTCCACCCATAACAAATGGCAGCTCCGCAAAAGGATCGCTATGACGACCAAGGAGTTCCTCCATTGTTTGCTCATCAAAAACAAGCTTGCCTCCCTACATTTCTTCAAGTGGCGCAGTTGTAGTTACAGTGATCGCTTCGGTGATGATAGCCTCCTGCGTTTGATGTGACTCTTGGGCTGCAGGAAGCACGATTGGTGCAACATCAATCACTGGACAAAAATAAGATAACTGTTAGTACTTAATTCGAGTGACGATTTCGACTTAAGATAGACATATAGGATGTTCAGAGTACCTTCCTCAGTTTGGCATGTAGATGGCTGAACAGCTTCAGCAACTTGCTCTACGGTCGGGGACATTTGCGGCTGATCCGGATCGTAGACAGAAATAGCCTAGGGATCGACCGCAGGTAAAGGGTCAGGCTGGGTTGATGCTGGAATTTCAAGACTTGTGTCGTGGTGTTCAACCCCTGAACCTTCTCCTACTTCCAAGCGTTGGGTGTCGAGCCTTTCCTTTTCATGCAGAATCGTTAACTCGTGGAGAATCCTCTTTTCATCTTCATTCAAAATGCGATTCTCGAGTTCAAACTCATCGATTGACTCACCTAGATGCACCGCCTTCTCCTCCTCAACCAATCGGCCCCAGGCGTTGTATAAGTGTGCCGGGTAATCGTCGAGCCAGGCTAGACCTCTGTGCCTCAAAATGTTAGCGTTGTAAACGACAAGGAGATCTTCAATATCGGCCTCTAGCCTGGACTCGACCGATTTCATCTCTTCCTCAACCTTGGCCTCCACCTCGCGGGCCTTAGCCATGGCCGCATCCCTTTCACCCCGAAGCATGACAGCTTATTCGCACGCCTCCTGGGCTGCGTTGTTTGCCTCGTCCTTTTCCTTCGCAATTTTAGAAAATTTGGCTTTAAGCTCGATGAGTTCCTTAACCGCCACATCTCGTTCGGCGGTGACCGTCGTATTTCGGTGGCCCATCTCCTCCACCAAGGCAACGTGTGTTTGCCTCAATCTCTCCATCGCCAATTTTGCTTCATCAGCTTTTTTGGTGGCCTCAATTTCAGATTTTCGAGAAGACCCGGCCTCGGTATTGAGCACCTGGATGATTCGGTCCTTTTGAGCAAGTTCGGACTCCATCTTCTCAATCGCTTTGGCTCGCTCAAAGGCCACCTTGGAAGCTTTTTCTGCAGCCTTTACCCACTCTCTATACTGGGCGTAGACGTCATGAATGTAATCATGCATCGTATTTTCCACCCGATGGAATTCTTTTTAAATGAGGTGGAAAGACGTAGCCGTCGAAGCATATGTTTGAGAACTCTTTCCTCAGCTGAGCGATTTTAATAGCCCCTTCCCCCGTGGGCTCAGTTGTGACCTGCTTTGCAATTATGGGGGCCATGGTTTCGACTCTCCGGAGATGAGTTTCGGGCCTAGAAGTGTGAGAAGATGGTCTATGTCGCGGAGGCTCTAGTGGAAGTGAAGTCTGAACAGGATGTGGAGATGGAATTCTAAGAGGTGGAGAACGGGACCTAGGTCGGTATCTATAGTCTCTATCCCTATCCCGCTCGTACCTCTCTTGATTAGAGTACTCGCGATCATGGTCTCTATCTGAATCTCTCCTGCGGGAATCATAGTAAGTAGAAGACTTTCGAGCCGAGCGAAGGCTCCCTAACATTGACCCTCTCCCGGACATCGTACCTGTAAATGAGAAACAAAAGAAAAGTTAGTGATCTTTTGAATTAGGAAATTTACGATTGTGAATCATGTAGTGCCGTGAAGTGTATGTATGTGCAACCCCCCGACCAACCGGAAATGTCGGCCGCACTTATAGCAAGCGACTCGCTCAGATCAAGAGCACTGTCAAGCTCCTCCAACCCGGTGTCGTGTTGAAACGACACATAATTCGGAATCGGAATACCAGCAAGCCCTTCGAAAAGATTCTCTACTTGCGGGGGAGGAGCCTCCGAAATTCTAATCCCAGGAACGGGCAAAGACACAACCACAGATTTCAATCTCATGGATTTAGAACGCTTATGAGCAACTGCCTTGCCTTTTCTCCTTCCTCCTGAATCTTGAAAACTGCAAGAAGGCCTAGATTTGAGTTTGTTATCAGTGGGCGTTCTCTCTGGATCGACCTCTTCAGCTATTACGACACCGGGCGCTTTGCGTTTCATTCGCTTCTTCGAGACTGCCCTCAGTGTCCCTTCGAGCCTTATACTTTGATTCTACTCAATCAGCCCGACGATTCTCAAATTTCTGTCGGTTAGAACCGAATTGATGTCCCTCACTTCATCCGGAACCTCTTGGAGTACCCTTACTATCTCCTTGAAATACCCGCCTTCAGGTCATGAAATTACGGCTGTAAAAAGAAAGGAAGATGTCAATTTATATCAACTACTATCATCTGGATAACTATTGAAGAATACTGTAACACTTATGTCTGACTAGCCACGGCTGGCAAATCCTGGGGGGCACCGGACATAGAACCATTCTGTTTTGAAGTAACTTAGCCTTCCCCAGGATCCGGTTACTACTTGGCATTTCCTGACCGACTCTAGGAAAGTCAAAGTCGGGCTATCTCCCCTACTCTTGAAGTTAAAGAGATATCTAATCTTAGTCAGCCTGGGCGATCGAAAGAGATGCTCCATGAATACGATAAATAGGCTATTCAGCAAAGCGTATCCATTGGGATGAAGTTGTGATGGGCGATTCCAAGGTAAGACAACACTTCCCTAGTATATTGGTTGAATGGAGGGAGTGTTCCTGCTGTGCACGCATGTCTATTGAAAGCGGTAAACCCTTCTGGAGGAGCATGCGTTCTATCATTTGGCCCCGGTAACAGAACGTCGTCTAATGACAAACCGTGCCTTAGGCATATTCGTCCCAACATGTCTTCAGAGACATTGGATGGTACAGAAACTTGGGGATTACAAATGAATATAGCATCAGGCAGCTCGTCCGGAGCTGGATCTATAACATTGGCCGCAATGGCCAGAATCTCTAGGACAAAAGAAGATGAATCCTGAACTTCCTGCTGTTGTGAGCTTGAAGGTTCCATGACTAACTAACTTATGAGAAATCATCATTAGATGAAAATAACACTCGTGCTTCCCCCAGTGTAAAGTGTGAATGTATTGTGCAAGTGCAGTGCTTTATGCTACTTGAAAAGATTCAGCATAATATAAACAAATATTTAAACAACGAGACTTCGAAATTTAGTTGGAGCGACCGTCATCGCTGACCATCACAACCATGCCATCCAAACGTTAGCGATCGATCCAGGTTAAGGTTCATTAAAGTTTAATTAGATTACAGTGCCATCGACGAGCTTCGAAGGGAAGTCAAATATGCAGTTCAACAATTAAGTCCAGATATGCAAGGTTGAAGCTCGTCGGAGTTAGATGTTTGAATATGAAAAAGGTATCAATTTAATCAAGGTTCAATTTGCATTGGCCTAAAGGTTCAGATCATATCGATCGAAGGCTGTAACTTCGTATCGATCAGTGTTAAAGATTTCAAATCGATCCGTGTTGATCATTTCGTATCGATCGAAGGCTGTAACTTCGTATCGATCAGTGTCAGAGATTTCGAATCGATCCGTGTTGATCATTTCGTATCGATCGACTAACCTCCATTTCGTATCGATCCTAAGCTGTCGATTTCGTATCGATCAACGTCTCTGCCTCATATCAAATCCCTCAATCGATAAGTCCAAGAGTAAGGGATTGATACAAAATTCCAAAACAAAAGATCGATACGAAGTCTCCAGTTAAAACCGACACCAAATAAAACACCTTCTTCCCCAATCCATCGATACGAAGTCGGAGCCGAATGACTTTACGATGTTTCCTTCGTCCCCTTCCTCACTCCTTCTTTTCCGATGAGCGCAAATGCCATTAGCCTCTCCTCAACCTCACTTCGACCCAACTCCGACATCAACGGCACCGTAATAGGCTGCGACTTTGGATGAACTAGCGTTGAATCTCAAGACTCGTCAATGTCTACATGATTTCGTCGGATAATTACCTAATTCAAGTGATTGGTTTGGGGATTAGGGCTTAGATCTATTAGAAGGCGAAGGCAGTTTTAATTCCCCTGTTCTAGAGCGATACGAAGGGCTGGATAAAAAAGTGAGCAAGTGAGGAAAAAATGCCAAGTCCAAAAGTATTTATATGGGCCCGAGTACAGAGGGAAAAAATGTTTCAACTCCCTGTAGTCTCGACTGGTTACAACGGTTCCACCAGATCGATTCGAACATGCTATTCGAATCCATAAAGGCGAGCCTTCATCGATGCGAAATTGTCACCAAGGTCCATCGATTCGAGACTTCTATTCGTATCGATCATTTTCGACTCTATCCATAGTGCATCGATGCGAACTACGCAGTTCGAATCCATCGAATCACCGTCCCCAGAGGCCAATATTCATCGATGTGAAAATGAAGACCACTGCAATGGAGTCCACCGAAGTTTGTAACCATCGATGCGATCGATCGTTTTGTATCCATCAATGTTCATATCTATCGATCGTTTCTCAGTGAAAGCACCAAAGTGTTTGTTCCAAAAATGGGCACAACACTCTTCGGAAGTTTTTGAAGAGATACAAATGAAGAGATTAAATGGAAAAAGAGGATTATCTAACAAAAACTCCAAAATAAATGATAAAAATGCACAGAAACACAGGAATTTAGAGTGGTTCGGCGTATTGCCTATGTCCACTATGAAATTGATCACTTTATTGATGTTTCTTTGATGATTACAATCAATTGAAGTGGATTACAACGAATTGAAGTTATGAAATTCGAGTACAATAGCAGTAATGGAGTTTAGGATTGAATCCGACAGAGTCTCGGCGTTGGAGCGTCAAAAAGATCCTTTCTTTGTAGGCCCTGTGGCTCTATTTATAGGCATAAGAGGCTGATATTTCGCTCATATCTCAGGAGACTTTTTCTGGCACGTGAGTGGGCCCACGTGACCGAGCCCACAAAGTTTAGGCTCGATCCGTGATCGATGCGAACAAATTTCGTATCGATCAAGATTTCGCCCAATGGAGTCGAAACTTGTTGTGAACATTCTTTATCTTGTACGCAAGCTCCTTTGAAAATTTCATAGCATTTGGACTGGTGGATCGCGAGATATGATCGATACGAATTGACGTCCTCCGGTAGGCTGTTTGCTTTGAATCGATCATTTCGAATTGATCTCTTCGAACTGATGGTCGCACATGCCCTGGTGATGACGTGGCGCACACTCTTCGGATCGATCCACTTTTTATGTCGATATGATCGATTCGTCCCAGGATTCTCGCCTTATTTGTATCGAAGGCTTTTGCCTCGTTCGCATCGATGGAAACAGCCCTTTTTGTATCGATGGAAAGTGAATGGCACGCATTGTCGGTATGGTTCTATTCGTATCGATGGAAATCGACTCCAGTCGATCGATACGAAACTGAGGGGCCCGGATGGATGTGAACAGTGATGGCCCGATCGATTCGAATAACGACAACACGATGGATTCGAACAGTGGATCCACGATGGATACGAAGTACCAGAACTTGATGGATTCGAACAAGGCTTTTCCAATATGGATACGAACTAGACAAATGATGGACACGAACTACTGTTGCTCTATGGATTCGAGCAATGCGCTCCAGCTGATGGATACGAAGTGGCGTGTCCTGATGGATTCGAACCAATGCCTTTTGATGGATACGAAGTAGACATTGGTCGATCGATACGAAGTGCACCATCTGTTGATGGATACGAAGTTGATCGATACGAACTAGGGCTTACTGATGGATACGAAGTTGAGGCTATTTTCTCCAATTGCATCGATCATAACTTGAGCATATGAACTCGGATTGACTTGAAATTTGGGATGCTGGCTTTCATGGCTTCGTTTGTCGTGTCATATAAATTGTAGCTTGATCCGGACTCGGACAAAATTCATCGACATCCATAGCAAACTTGCACCTACTCAATCATTCGGGATGATCGACCCTAGGTTTTCAGTCAATTCCTTGATATCTCGGCCTTGCCAAAGGCGGGATAACAACTATTAAATATAATAATTCACCAGGACCAGCTGGTCGACCCCCTCTATGGGTCAGTCAATCGCTCACAGGGTGCGATTAATTGTTGTGCAAACGGCGGCTAGGGTTGAACCTAAGCCAACGGCACAGATCTAATATTTTTAATTGAACGGATACTATTGATTCAAGTGCCTATAAATTCAGGCCCAACCCCGTAGTTCTCTTCTCATATTTTTTGATTCAAGCAGCTAAGCTCTGTCATTTTTCTCTTCTCCACTATTCCTCCTAACTATAAAATAATTTGTATTTATACAAATTGGGGAAAATCATAAAATAATAAAGAAGAAAAGAAGAAGCGAATCAGCATTGCGCAATAACAAGGTAAATTTCTATATTATAAATCTATATTCTCCTTAATCCCAAATCTCTTCTCAGATCCGTAATTCTAATAATATGTGTATAACCTTTTACACATATTTCTTGGATTGAAAAGGAGATGCAGTTAAATCAAGGAATCAAATTCAGATCCGAAGATCTAGAAAACTTAAAAAGGTGAGTGGGAAATTATGTAATTTGCTTATAACATTGGAATTTATTTCATTAGATTTTTATTTAATTTTTATGCCTAAATAAAGATCTAAGATTTGTATGCCCAAATCAAACGCATAAACATTGTGTATATATTCTGCAATTTGGGAAAATTGAGTAGGCACAATATTTACACCTTGATTTGGAAATCAGTCCCCAAGTTATTAGAAGCTGAATATGGATAAAGGTGTAGAGTTTATTCTAGATCTACAATAAGGTTGTAGAGATATTAGTATAATTTATATTTGCTCTAATTCCATTAGAATGTGAATTTTTGTATTTTAGTTTGCTAGAAATGTTATCCGTTTAACCTCTATAAATTTGTCTAATTTTTTAATTACATAGAAAAAGCACAACGTTTGATTTGACAAGGAATATACATAAAAAGAAAGAGGAAAGAGATGTGTCAGGTATGGATTTTCTTTCCGTAGTTTACACTATTTATTTCAATAAAATGAAAATACATAATTACTTATAATTTCAAACGAAGCAAATTTCTTATTTTAGGTTGATTTATGAAAAGTTATAACGAGAAACATTTTTAGAAGGATGATTCTAATGGATTAAAATACGGAAAGGACTATTCTAGTTAGGGATTAATAATTAGAAATATAAAAAAATAAATATATAAACTTGTATAACCACGCTAGACATTTGAAATAAAAATATAGTTAATACAATGCAATACACGATGATATTCACATTAGTTAAAATTAAAACATTAGAATAAAATGCACTATAAAAGATAGGACAAAGAAATAAAGATGGAAAGGCTGTAACTCCAAAATCTATAGGTAATAAATGTACAATAAATTGGAGTTGCAAGAATTTAAGTAGGTTGTAATTGGAATAATGGGACTGATTAATGAGACTATTAGGGTAATTGTAGAGAGATAAGGAATGAATAATAGGTAAAATTTGAATAAGTAAATAATGTCATTAGGAAATGTCTGACCAAGATAATAATCATTTATTACGGATAAGGTGACATTTATAGAAATAGAAAATAAATATATTAGGCGGTAATCAAATAATTTAAGGTAGTATAATTGTCATGATAGTAAATTTTGTAGCTTTAAAAATACAAATAAAGATTAGCGGGCTTAGCCTAATACTAAAGCTTAGGATGACTAATTTGATTCAGTAGGTTGGGATGCGAGGTTAGCAGAGTTACACAACAGAAGTCTGCACTTCGTTTAGAGGCTAACGACAGTTGTGTACATTTCCTACTGGCGTGGGACATCATCGACCGTAAGACTTGGGAAAAAATGGATAAGTGTTGCAGATAGGTAGGGGCCCGGGGTTCGCCTTGGATTTTAAGTATTAAATGGCCTAATACCTTTTGGGAAACGTGGTCTGCTTTATATCCAATAAGAGGTAGTAAGTAACCAAAGGGGGTATTTTCCATGACTAACTTAGGATAGTCTAAACAGGGATGTCAGCTGTGCGGGGTCAGCGGGCTATGTCGGTAGTTGGTACCAATATTTAGTAGTAGGTCTGGCATATATGCTTGGACGTCCAGTGATCCCAAACGAGTGGCAGTAAAGACTTGGGTTATGCCCTGACGGGTTTCGCTACCTGCTAGTGTAGAATTCGTCTGGGATACGCATGGACCTCATGGTAGAGAGTTAGTAGAAAATTTTGTTTAGTAGAGGTGGGCTAGTTAACTTTTAGATGAGTCTTTGAATGGCAATAGTGGTACGACAATTAAATTATATATTATATGGTAAATCCGTATATTGGAGTCATCAGTTTCTATAGCTAGGACCGATAGACTAGCGTTGACAATGCAAAAGGCCCACTTCATAATTAAGAAGTATTAAGTGGCCAGGGTTTTGGGTAGAGAAATGATTAGAATGTATAACTATACTTAGGTATATATAGTATACCTTGGAGAAGGTTAGGATAGATATATCATATGCATATATATTAAATTAAACGAATTAGCTATAAATTACAACATAACATTTAGATGGAAACCAAATGGTGTAAATTTATGTTATAGATAAAGTGTGCAATTTTCCAATCACCAAAACATTGTTCCGATCCCTCCTCATTACAACGCCACGTGATAGATTTTAAGGAACAAGTCACTAGAGCAAGATGGAGCGGTTGATGGAGAAGTCTTATTATTCATGCTCGATATTGACAAGGCGACTGGATGCCTAAGAAATACCATTGACTCCGAGGTAGTGGCCTTGGTCAGTAATTATATTCTATTATATTTTTTGTTCCGCTATGAGTTTAGTTTGATCGATCTCTGATATACTTATATATATATTATAGGTTATGAAGACTAATGATATGTACCCTAACAGACTTGGATTTCGATTTTGTTGAAATTCCAACCTATTAAGGTGCTAGTTGTTACAGAATCTATGCCACACCCGTTGATGTATATGGCTAACAACCACGGTTGAGAGCCACTGCCCCTCTGTCACCTTGGCCAATAGTCTATTAATATTAGGGGCACTTGTAGGGTTGTAACCAACGCATAGCGTAGTATTACAATTGATGGATTTTGGATCACGATGGCCGTCGAGGTAACAAAACTGTAGAAGTAGCACTGAGAGCGTGTGAGGAAGGCTCTTGGAGCAGACTGAGAGCTGACAGTCTCCCATTTGGTTATTATTGATGAGATAGCATGAGATGCTATAAACACCTATTTATCCACATATATGGGATCATTGTGTTTACGGTTGAGAGACGATCTAATCATTTGTCAATACTAATATCGAAATAGATATTTATGATGTTGAAAGCACAAAGGAATGAAAGTCCCAATGATTGTCCACGGTACCGAGAGTCGAGTGTATTAGTAAGAGTCTGAGATGAGATCATATGATTATTTTATTGGCTGAGAGCCAAGTCGATTACCATGAGGTTGAAAATCTAGATCATGATTATGTGATTATTGATATCTTGGATTATTTCTAGGATTGAGAATCTTTGCAGTTGTGTAACCCCATACATATGAATCATACAGCTACCGAAGATAACTAGAGATGTTGAGAGCATAGAGTTGGACCCTACACCTAATTTTTCATGGTTATCTAAGAGATGACCTTGGAGTTTATCCAATAGTGATGAAAGTTGCATAGTGGAAATTGATTAATAGTTTTTCACTGGATGGGTTTATTTGTTTGTTTAAAAATGTGTGTATTGTTGTATGAATGTTTT
Organism: Allium fistulosum; assembly: GCA_030737815.1. Taxonomy (NCBI): domain Eukaryota; kingdom Viridiplantae; phylum Streptophyta; class Magnoliopsida; order Asparagales; family Amaryllidaceae; genus Allium; species Allium fistulosum. The sequence goes on along the minus strand of CM060903.1, from coordinate 1,279,810,029 downwards.
TTCGATATTATGGATGGATTTTGTGAGATAAATTGCATTGTTGTTAATGGTCGATGAATTCAATATTTATGCAAATTTCCAAAAATAAATATTTTTTTATACAAACAAGCATATGATTTAATAAAAATATGAATTTTATTTGTTAAAGTGACTGAAAATCATATTTTTGAGTGATGTTTGAGATTTTGGAAAAAGTAATAGTATGAGATAAGTTGAATATTAGTTTCAAAGAATTGAAATTTTGGATGATAAAAATAAGTATTGATTTTGGAAAAGATTGTTTAAAGGTAGAATAATATTTTAAAGCAAACATATTTAGTGATTGGAACATTTTCGATTAAAGTTACCTATTTTTGTAAGATACTAGAATTGTTTTAGTTTTTGCAAATAATTGTTTCCATATGAAAATATTTAAATATATTTATTTATAAAAAATTTTGAAGCTGATTTCATGTTAATCTATCTGTTGAGTGCTTTAAGAATTCTAGTCGATGCGCTTAGTTGATGTTATCATTAGGGATTCCTAAACACTAGGACGAGACATTTTTATAGGATGATTTGTAAAAATTTCGATGTTTTGGAAAGATTAAACGTTTTAAAAGGATTAAATATTTTGAATAATATAGAAAATAATATTTTTGAGAAAAGCTTAAGTTTTGAAAGGTAGAAAAATATTTGTAATTATGTTAGAGAAGATGTTTCAAAGATTGATTTACAGTTTAAATAATTATTATGAGTCATATTTTAGAAGGGGAAATTATATGGTATTTTGATTAATCATATAAAGGAGTTTGATATGAAGGTATATTATTTAAAATATAAAAGTAAAGTGTTATTTGGGAAGATACGTTGGCCAATATTTTGAGATAAGTAAGTACTTATGATTTTGATATAGTAGTGAGTAACCTGTGAAATTTGAGTCTTTGCTTAGAATTTTATTTTGATTTAACCTCCTTATACAACTAAGTGGATTGTAAGGATATGGTACATGCCTTGTTTTTAAGGATTTTCTTTGGCTTTATTTTCCCCAAATTTTCTCATTTATTATATGTTTGTTTTGGATATTGTTAACATACTTGTGTTGTCTTATAAAAATTATCTCACCGAAATAGACCAAGGGTCAATTTCGATGTTAGTATAAAACTGTCAAACATAACTTATATGATATAGAAGCTATATTATAATTTTTTTCACAACTTACATGCTATAAATTAATGCATTAATTTATAGATTACCAGAACGTACATATGCATTGTTTGTGGAGATGCTACAATTTTGTTTGCTCTGATCTAGCATCTCCAGCTCATTTTCTCTTATATATTTTGTACAAATATGTATAATATGTCTATATTCAATTTTATCCATCTTCATGCTAGTATGTACCTGCAATATAGAAAAGCATATATGGCTATACCATCTTTTAACTGAGTATCACCAGTTTCAGAGCCAGCACTTTAGATGTGTGCACACTTGTGTTCATAGCTATTTACTTAGTTTTTAAACCAAGTAAAGTAAACTTTCGAATTGTTATGAAAGTGAAACATATTTTTAAAATAAGCTTTTTGATTAATGGATTATATTGGAATCATTTAGGAAATATACTTGAAAGAAAACAATTTTAAATGGCTTTGGAAATATGGTGCCGTATGTTTTGTAAATAGTTTGGAAAGATTTAATGAAAGTTTTGAAAAGTTAGTTTCAAACTATTGGAAAATTCTTTTAAAAAGAAATGGTGAAAAAGGAGAGTTTCTAGTCCTTACCAATAAGGTCATAACTTGTGATGGAATGTTTCAATTTTTTCGATTCTTCTTTCATTGGTAAGGCATTTGTATAAATGATAACTTTAATGTTTATCACCTTCCAAAATTTTGGAGTTTGCTAATGCTAAAATCTATTTTGAAATTGGATCAAATTGTTGTCCTGAAAACGCAAACTTCACATGAGAACGCTGAACTATTTTGACCATAATTTTCCAATGGTTTATTTGATTTTAATGATCTTGCCCACCTTGAAAAGTTAAAAACTTAAGCAACAACTTTTTTCTAAGTATTTCAGAAAACTTTGAGATTTTCAAGGGCAAAAACGTGTGTTTCTTAAGTGGGCCCTCATATTTTTCGTAAAACTGATCTGCTCCCCTTTGGAAATCCCCTCATAACTCTAATTATATTCTACATTTTTACAATTCGAAAGTTGTTCTGGAAAGCTAACATACTATGTAACGATTTAATTTTAGAAATCATAACCTAATTTGGTGGTTTCAACCTTTGAAAGTTTATTGGAAAGTGGGTTAAATATTAATGTGTGTTTCTTTTACCTTACATGAATTCATATTTACTATACTTCTTTGTATGAAGCTAATATTCAAACTTGAGTTGAGATTAGGTACTTATGAAGCACAATTGGACTTATTGGCGATGTTGGCTCGCTTTTGTTCACTAAAGAATAAGGTAAAATGCTTAAAATGTTATGAAAAAAGTATGTTTTTACGTTTTATCGATATATGTTGTAATACTATCTTGTTTTCCCATATTTCGGGATGCCCTATGTTTAGATGTGTTGGGAGTGTTTTCGCCTACTACCGGACCAAACTCCCCTCTTATGCATGGCCGAACCAAACCCCTTCCTAGGCATAACCGAACCAGCCTCTGCTTCACTGCCTACCGAACCAACTACAAGGTGCCTCTACCGGACCAACCCCTAAGACCAAGGATGCCGAACCAGCCCTCTACCGGTCCAGAGCTACCGAACCAAGCTCTCCACCGAATGAAGTCTTCACCGAACCAAAGTTCTCCACCGAATGAAGTCTTCATCGAACCGAAGTTCTACCGGTCCACTCAATTTCCTCCGCCGAACCAAGGGAAACCGGACCAATTCCACCAGGCCAGATTGCATCAGCCCAAGCCCACCAGCAGCTATATACATCCAAGACCCCTCCTCCCAGCCTCACTCTATAAATAGAGGGGCAGGGGTACAACAATGGGGGACAAGTTTGAGAGCTCAAGCACGGAGAGAACTTTCAAACAACTTTCTTTTACTTGTATCAAAGCTTTGTACTTGTAATCAAAAGAAGAGAAGAGAAATAACATATAAAGTGGACGTAGGCACATTCTGGCTGAACCACTATAAATTTGTGTGTCTTTTTACAGTTTAGTCCCTGCTTTTCATATATTTGCATAAATCACCCAAATCACTAAGAACAACATAAGATCTATTAAATCATACAACTTAGAGGTGTTTGTCCATTTTTTGTGCAAACAGGATGTATATTGATTTTGTGATTATATTGTGTTTTAATTTTTTGGAATGCTCTCTATACGAAGGAGACTGCTAAAATTTTATGAAAAATCCATCACTTAGAATATTTTTACAAAAATTTATCATATGAGAAAAATAAAAAGTCACTAATTGAATCTAATTCAAATGGTAGCATACGATAAGGTAAGTTGGACTGTGAGAGTCACATAGAGGATTGAATAAGTTTTGGTCTGATAGAAGTTTGTAAAATACGAAGAAATTTCAGGGTTACAGTTATATATGAAGTTTCTTATAAGAAATTACGAGGACACAATTTTCTTAAGGAGGAAGTCTATAACAACCTGGCTTTCTATGCCATATGAAAATAGATAAATTTAATTAAAATGAAAATGTTTAAATTTAATTTTTGTTAATTAATCTTTTGAAAATAAATTTTTACTTAACTAAATTCTATTTAATAAAAGATTTTTTTAATAAATTGAATTAACTTAATAAACTCCTTTCAATTAATTTATTAAAATTGAATAAAATGTTTTCATTGAATATAAAATATTTTTTATAAGTGTAAATAATTGTTATGTGATTAAAATAGTGGAAAAATTAATAAGCGGTCATCGAATTGAATGAAATTAGGTGGTTAACGCAATATATCCTGTGTAATAAAGTGTTAATCTAATTAAATTAGATTGGAATTTATTTACGAATAAATAAAAAGAATTACTTAAAAGAAAATCAACAAAAAATTAATTAATTAAAACCAAAGCCCAAAATCTTATAGCCCAAGCTTGTATCTAACACAAGCCTCCACATTCTTTTAACTGTTCCTATTTTTGCGTTAGCTCCAAAAATCGAAAATTCTAAAAACCTAAAAATCGCGACTAAAAAAAGTCGCACGAGGCTAGGCGAGCTTGGAAACATCGACGGCGATTAAAGGGTGAGGTTGTGCGATCTTGGAAAGCTTGGTGTCAGGTTGTGGACGACCGAGCTCAAGCGACGAGGCAGCAGGCGACGAGAGCGACTTGGTAGGTGGGTAGTTGTGATGTGTGTTCGAACGTGGTCAGCGTCAGGGAGGAGGTCAACCTGGGCAGCTTGATGGAGCTGTGGTTTTGTTGATGTCTTAGAGGGTGTTAGGAGAGCGATGTAGGCATGGAGTAGTAAGTGTGGAGGAGGTGTGCAAATTAGGACTTGGGTACTAATTTGGGGGCTGATGTAATAAATGTTGAAGGCTGAAATAGTTGCGTAACTCGATCGTGTGTTCGTCATTGAGGTGAGTAAATTCTATTTACTAACAACTATCGTCTAATTTTATGCGTACTAGTTTTTAATTGATATTACTTGATTTGCTCTATGAAATTTGATGGTCGATTACATTTAATTGCGTTGTTTGAGTGAGTTAATTTGGATAACTCACCAATATGATCTAGATCCTATTATCTTTTTTTTGTTGATTATTTAGTGATGTGTTTTTTTAATATAGATTAAAATGGATGGAATTGAATTGAATATTTTTGATCGATCGTTGTTGTGATGAGATTATATATTTTTTATCGATTGTTGTTGTGATGAGATCACATTAGTAACTGATCGGAAGGGAATTAATTGATCAAAATGGAAGACTTTGTGAAATGAAATTTAGGAATAAATATTGAATTTTTGGAATGATTTTTATTATAGTTGGGAATATTTTTGTGATAGAAAATTATTTAAGTAAATTTGTTGTTGAGTATTCTATGAATTGAAATTGTTTGGAAAGTAATGAATTTTTGGGATTTGATTAAATGAGTCAAAATTTTACAATATTTATATTTTGATTCACTTATTGTTGGTTATAAAAATATTTAAAGGGTGGTTATGGAATGATATTTGAAATTGATATTTTTAAAAGTGCTAAATTAATTTTATTTTGGATTTATTAGAAGTTTATAATTATAATATTTTGAGGCAATAGTAAGTGGAATGCAATTTATTTATTGAATGGAAATTTTCATTTATGGAATTTTATTTTATGGCTTTGGGAGATTATTCTTAATTGAAATTCCTTATTGGAAAAGTAGAACTAATTAAATTCGTTGTTTAAAGGAAATCTTGAAATTAAAAACTTGTTTAATATTATTATTATTTTCAATTATTGGCGAAGAATTTTAAAAATGTATGAATAATTTTTAGAAAGAGTTTTCAAGTGATTTGAAATTAATTATAATTTATATATTTCTTTGTAATGGAATAATAGATTTGTAACTATTTGTTTTAAAATAGAAAATGGATTTTGAGGAAAGATTGGAAATTTTATAAATTGATTTTCTTTAAATTGAGAATTTATACTTGAAATCGCTTTGAAGATTTTGGGAAAATGTATTTTAAAACCCCTTTCGAATCAATAAATAATGGAATTGTGTATTTTGATTGATTTATATTTCTATGTAATGAAGAATTAGAATAAACGGAGTTATAGTACCATCTGGTATGGGACTTTTCTGTAGAAACTTTTCGGTTATCCTTTGGGCTTGTTATATAGAATAATTGTGTGGTGGTGGCTGCAATTTACAAGCACTGAGTAAACGGGCAAGTAACACCAGGTGGTATGGGATGCCTAAGTTGATAGTTTTTCGATTACTTTATGTAAGTAGACGTCATTCTAATAGGGTTGAGTATATAGGATATTATATTTAAAGTGATGCTTGCTGAATGTGAGCAGGCTAAAAGCCATAAAAGTGTCTATTCATTGTGTGAACTCCTATTATATGTTAGGGAATAAGCCAGATTGGCTAGTATCCATCCTAGCAGCCTGATTGTGGGGTCACTTCTCGAATCCGTGGCAAACCTGCTGAAGTATATGATTGCGAGTCACTGTTAAGAGCCACTGTCCTGTTACCATTAGAGGCACTTTTAGGGCCGTGACCAATGCATAGCACAGTCTTGCACTTAATGGACATTGGGTCATGATGGCTATCGAGGTAACTAAGGCTGTAAGAGTAGCGCTAAGAGCATGTGAGGAAGGCTCCTGGAGCAAGTTGAGAGCTGTCAGTCTCACGTTTGGTTATTATTGATGAGATAGCATGAGATGCTATAAACACCTAATTATTCACATATATGAGATCATTGTGTTTACGGTTGAGAGCTGATCTGATCATTTTTCGGTACCGATATCGAAATAGAAATTTATGATGCTGAGAGCACATAGAACTGAGAGTACCGATGATTATCCATGAAACCAAGAGTCGAGTGGATTAGTAGGAGTATAAGAGACCGTATGATTATTTTATTGGTTAAGAGCCATGTCGATTACCATATGGTTGAAAGTCTAGAAGATGATTATGTTAATATCGATATCTTGGATTATTTATGGGACTGAAAGTCTTTGTAGTTTTGTATCCTAGTATATATCGATTATATAGCTATCGAGGATAGTTGGAGGTGCCGAGAGCATGGAGTTGGACCCTGTATCTATTTTTACATGGTTATATAAGAGATGACCCTGGCTACCGAGGGTATGCCATATTTATATTTCATGTATATTTGATTTGGGTGATTGTTATGTATTATATATATTTACTGAATGAGTTGGACCCCAGGTATGTCTACTTTATGATTATCTGAGAGATAATCTAGGGCATTGCCGAGAGCATGTCCTATATTGTTGTTCAATTTTATACCTGATTATAGTTAGATTATATTTATATCACCTACTTGATTATATGCATGTTTTTTTGTGTTGATCGACTTTACTCGGAAATGGGTTATCTTTAGTGTGCATGGTTTGAGATATGTTGACACTTAGGATATGCATGTGCCACTTGTGTTGCACTTGTTTATACCATGCCAGATGTTATTTTATACTAACATCTACATTCTATACATAGTCTGACACATGTGTTATTTACATAATACTCGAGTCAGTCTGAGACATTTCAGGTTTAGGGATAGATGACCAGTATATGGATGTTGAGCATAGATAGTGATAGCATTTGTAAATCATTTTGTATATTGTAGCTACATATGATCTTGTGTTGATGAGATGTATATACTAGACATATTTTGTATATTTTTGATGATTGTGGGTATTTGACTATTTTTGTAGACCCACTTGGACTTGTGTATATTTATTATTATATGTTATTGTTGCATGGAGGACTCTATATTCTCTGTGATTTATTTTATATTGTGTATTGTTTTATTCTGGAGGCATATGTGTTTATTTCTTTATACCGATATTGTGTACATATATGTGAGTTGTTTATGACTTTTAAGATACGTACCGGTGTAGACCAAGGAATCATTTGTATGTGTACCTTATATAGCCTCATTCTCCATATTATCTTACAGTATTACCCAATAATACTATTGAATATTATGGGTATAGAGGTGAGGTGTTACAAAACCCCTCTACATCATAGGATGTATTCAGTATAACTCAAAATCACTCTTTCCGAATTGCATCATCATGACTATTATTTGTTGTGTTAACGTTGAATTTTCTTACTTGGACTTCGACAAATACCAATATCCCTATACACATGTTCTGTTCAGTTCTATGACATGACTATTTGAAAATTCTACGATTCCATTCTTTCCATATTGACCGTATTGTTGTAGAAAATGAAATGTATGCTAACAATTTTTCTAGTTTTGTGACATTGAAATTTTTCTCAGTGAGTACCAATTCTGTGTTAATGTAAAGTATTTCTGTATGGGAAACTCAAACTTGTAATTTAATTCCGAGCTAGCTCCATATGTAAGCACGAAACGTACACTCTAAAAAAATATGTTCAATACTCTTTGCCTCATGACTACACAACACACATATTGGATCCACAACCACATTTCTTTGAATTAGTCTATTTTTTGTGGAATGTGAATTTACCAGACTTTTTTATAAACGTATTGGAATTGTTTGCACATGCAACTTCTTCCATACAAAGTTAGACCAAATGGTGATGTCATGCTTGATTCTCAACTCATTCCAAACTTCCTTTTACGTATATTTCTCTTTTGACGAAGTTAACCAAAACCAATAGTCTTCTTACCCGTCTGAGTATATTGGAATATTTTGCATTTTGTTCTAAGATTTCCTAAAAAAGTAAGATTCACGGCTCTCCATTCACCATTCTCAACTATTTTTTCTACCAATAACCTTTCCCTTCTTACTCTGCCTAAATGTCTTCCTCTAGCTCGCTGATAAGTTTGCAACCTTGTAACCCCTATGTCAAACCACGATGAGGCCGTTTTTTCGTTCACGATTCTTTTCCCAATACATCTTACTACTTCTTCTATAATACTCAACGGATATTTCTTCTTGATCCATTTACCCAAATTTCTTCACCATTCAAGATTCTCCGAAACAATTTACTCCTAAAGTATTATTCACATCTTCAAATCTTCCAAGGTCAAGTCCAAATTCATTTCTCTCTCTGGCTACAAACCATAACCCATGAAATCATTTTCTACTTTTTTTCATAACAAGTTCGATTAGATCCTATAAAGACCCAGAATTTTAGTCATTTAAAATAGAAATATTTAATTGATTTTAAATACCGAAAAGTTAATATTATATATTAAATAACTTGAATTTCAAATATAGCGATTATTTGATAATTAAATTGTTGAATTTAATAATTAGTATTGTTTAAATAATTGAATCTTGGGTTTTAATTTGAATAAAAATGATTTTTAAGCTTATTTAAATTCTTATAAATAAGAAGGGTAATAATAAACTTTTAATGTAAATTTAAAAGAGATTAATTTTATTTTTAAAAATAATTCGTTTTAATTAACATATAAAAATAGCCTTCCGGGGCACTTTTTCGGATATCGACGAAACCAGTTTCATTGGATCCGTAATAATGAATTATAATACGCCGTCAAATTTCATGGCGATCAGATGTATCGTTTGGTCGTGCGAGATCGAAACACGTAGAATTTAATATTAAAAAATTTAATATAATAATTGGGTTTAAAAGGCTATCTTCTGCATACGATCCAATTAGGTCTCAAAACAAGTTCCATTGTGTTTGAAATAGGGGTTTAACATATAGAACGCAAGGCGTCATGTCTTGTTTGGAGTTCGAAATTTTCGAACGTTGTATAGCTTGATAATTTAAATTTAAATAATATATATTATTTTATAATCACCATATCAACCCATACCCTAGGCCTAACACCCATACCCTTGCCATGTTTAAGCCATACTACCTTTTCTATAAATCATGTTCCAAAAACCAGAGAACAAAGTTCAAAATTTTCAAATCAACTCCCCTAAATCGAACGGCCGTCGTTCAACGAGGCCACTCGAGGCCGAGATGGTCCTCGACCTCAACTAGGAAGTTGCGCGGCTAGGGGTGAGGAGTTCATCTATCGGTTGGATTAGCCTAAAGATCATCATAGTGGCCAAAATTTCGAGATGAACGTTGTTTCCGGCGAATTCGTTGTTTGTTTGGTAGTGGGCTGTAAAGAAGAAAGGGAGAGGGGAACATGGGCGAGCCGCGACTGAAGTCTGGTGGCCTAAGGCGATCTGTGGCGACGGTGAGGGAAGGTTGAACTAAATTCATGTTTTGTGAAAAAGGAGGCAGAGGTGGCGATTTGGATGGCCGCGTGGGTGGCCGGAGGAGCGACGGAGGTGGGGGCTTCGATGGAGGTGGTGCGATGGCCGGCCATGGCCAGAGGCGGCGACGGCGGCGAGCAAGGGAAGTTGGGTGCCTGGGTTGGGTTCGAACGCAAGAGAGGGAGAATGGAAGATTAAAGAATCAGGTGAATAAAATTTAAAATGTAATTAGTTAAGGATTTTATAATTAGTGGATTTAGAATTTTATTTAATTATCGATAATTTAATTATTTAATAATTTTTGCATGCGAGATCCGATTGAGACGCGAATTTTTGCATTGCGCCCGTAACGACGAAAGCTTCGCAATGGAGCTAGTTTGGACGAATTTGGATATAGTTGAAATTTGGGCTAAAATCAAACGGCGTTCGATTTTAGTTCCAAACCGGAACGCCTCAGCGGCAACAGAAAATTTCGGTGAGTTAAACTCACCTTTTTGGTTAACTAGTACGATATATAGTTGATAAAAATTATTGGATGGTTGTTTGAGTGAATTACTATATTTATATTAGTTGAATTGAATATTCCCGCCTATTGGAGTGGATGAGACCCTATTACGTTCCCATGTAAGATCGGATGATCCTTTGTATGCAAATCCTGCCTCGAAGCGGTTGAGTTATATTTTATGATTATATATTATTGTGATGCAGGGAGACAGGTTGGAGGGATCCAACAGAATTCCTCACTATTGTTGAATTGTTTTGATAATATTTCTTTTTATATGGATTATTGAATAATGAACCTGATTATGGACACTATGGTTATAACATTGTTCTATGTTTAAAAACAAAAACCTAGTGATTATAGAAAATCAATATCAATATTGGTTGAGCGTTTGGCGGCTATTGGCCTGAAACTAGTATTTTGAAATACTATAAATTGCCAATTGAATTGAAATTGGGCTTAAGACAGAAAATGATTTTAAATCCGAAAATGGTTTTAAGGAATATTTTTTTTTGAAAAAAGATGATTTATTTACATTTAATATTATTTTAAAGTTATTTAATTATAGCATTATTATTTTAAGGTTATTTAATTATATTAATATTGTTTTAAAGTTATTTAATTAAACTAATATTGTTTTAAAATTATTTAATTATATTAATATTGTTTTAAAGTAATTTAATTATAGTAATATTATTTAAAGGTTATTTAATTATATTAATATTGTTTTAAAGTTATTTAATTAAATTAATATTGTTTTTAAAAGTATTTAATAATATTAGTATTGTTTTAAAGTTAATTAATTATAGTAATATTATTTTAGGGTTATTTAATTATTTCAGTATTATTTTAAAGTTATTTGTTTATAGTAATATGGTTTTAAAGAATTTATCAAAATGTTAAAAGGTTAATTATTTCAATAATAATTATGGTTTGAAATTAATAATAAGGATTATTAATAAGGTTTTGAAAATAAATTATTATTATTTATAAAAATGGTAAAGATTAATTATTATTGTTTCTTAAACAATATTTTAAAATTAATAAATTTCATTTATTTATAATTTTTTTGTTAATGTTTATTATTATATAATGGTGTTTTGAAGTAAAAGATTTTTAATTATTTATAAATGTTTTCGAGACCCATGAATAGAGTTGAAAGACTTGGATTTCATAAAGGAGCTTATAAAATGGTTTGGAGGCGTAAGGAAGATTATTTACAAGGTGAAGGTTTTACAAATGGTTAAATATTTATAAATGGACTTAAGGAATGGGTTTATAGATTTATAAAAGAAGTTTTATAAATGGTTTATAGATTTATAAATGAGTTTTAGAAACGCACAAATTGGATTTATAATTGATTGGAATGTATAAAAGAAGTTTTATGAATGGTTCCATAAGTTTTATAAAATGGTTTATAAATGGTTTTAGAGAATTATAAGGAGTTTATGAATGATTTTTGAATCAAATAAAAAGTGAATCTTTCTCAGTTTATAAATATATTTATACCATTGAGATAAGTATATGGATATTTTCTAAGTATTGAAAATATAGGAATTGGTGGATATATCTTCGTAAAAGTATTCTTATACAAGTAATTTACAAATGGTTTTATTTATGAAAGATTTATAAAAGGAGGCTAGTGATTGCTTATATGCTTAACCAATGTTGGTTTCCCTATGAAATAAATCCTTGATCGAATGTTTGTTATTCGATAGTTAAATAACCGACTATCAAAATTAGACCCAAACGTAACTTTGGAAATATCTAGGAGAAACACGTGAGTTATATGTCACAGTCATCTCTGATAATACTGCATTGTGCGTATAAATCTCATTTCATTCTTCTAGGACAATTATAAGGAAATCCATCCCCACTAACGTTAGGAGGTGATCTCCGATCTTATCTTTGACTGTTTATTTCCTAAAGAACCGGGGTTGAGTTTACCGGGAATTATCGAAGAGTTGTTTCGAAGAGACCAGGGTCAGGTATATTATTCGAAAACCACTTCGATTCAATGAATGTGTTTCGAAGTGAAGACATCTTGAAGATGATGGAATTAGAGACGGAGCTCTCAACTATTTCGTTCAGTCCCAAAATGAACTTGTATGGATGAATGCTAGTATTGCATTGTTGCCTGGGAGGCAGTGTTAGCATTCCAAGTGGGAAGTGCTATATAAAAGGTAAAATGTAGCCTCAAGCCTCATCAACGGGGAATGACTAAAACATGGGAGATGCAGCAGGGATAAGTGGGTTACTCCCAAGTAGGTTATGATCATTCCTGTCTAGAGTCGCTATTATCTCTCATTGTATGCTCCAGGGCCCATCAATGGAGGGGTGATCATATTCGGTACTATCCAGTAAAGGGTAGGCGGTCCTGTGTTGGCAGGGGATCTAGGCGAGGTCCTTGGTGTTATTTGTCTAGAGATGCATCGTGACGGGCGGTGCCATAGTAGCCCAGTCATTGTATGGAATCCATTCTTCAATACGAGCCTTTACGGTTTTAGTTTTATACCTATTATGCTGGAATTTAATTACTGTAACAATTTTGGCTAAGACTAATAAGTATTTGTGTCTTAGACACTATTATAATATGAAAGAATTTCATATGAAATGTTTTGGTTATCGTAAGGCAAAAATTCGTCCGTGTTTATGTGCAGTGTGGTCTTATGAGATACTCTTGATTTTCGGAAGGTTTTTGTAACTTTAAAATCCATATAGGTGTGTTTTCTCATGCTGGTTTTCCAGACCGACTCGGGTGTTATTTTGTTATAATGCTCGGGTTAGGCCGAGCATATTACATATTAGTTTGGATGCTTTGGAGCTTCAAAAGATGAGTTGGAGGTCTAGAGACGTATTCACGTATATGGGTATTTTTCTACTGCATTTTTTGTTGTATTTATCAGCAATTGTAAGGACAGACTATTATAACTGTCCAGGCTGAAATAGGTAGTACTCTGATTGATGTCTATATATACATATATTACAGTTTGACTTTTGTGTAAAGATTTGTTGTATATTATAGATTATTCTTTTCACTGTGAGATTCTGTGTTGTTTAGTTTTTTTACTTATCTTCTTCCTTCTTTCTTTTTCCCGAACAATCGGGTTTTCGGGCATTCGATTTCTCGGCATATAATATAGTGGACACATTAGTGTCGATTTTCGGGGGTCAAAAATCCCGGTCGTTACATTTGGTATCAGAGCCGAAGGTTAAGCGAGAACCTTGGATTTGGTGGGGTAGTCATTAGAGGTAGGGTCAGTAGAACCCTAGAATGAGTTTGAGTGCGTGCATGTGTGTGTGTATGAGCATGTATTTATTAGTGATATAAAAATGTTTTATATTGTGTTGGTTGATTTGTTGAGTGGCTTATGAATTCTGATCAATAAGAGTAATTAACGTTAATTATAGGGATCTCTAAACACTTGAACAGAGCAATTTGACATAGTATCGTTTTGAAATTGGGTAAATGAAATAATTTTACCTATATTATATTTTATATATAAAGGAATAATTTTCAGAAAATTATTATGATATATGTGATGTGTTTGGTTGTTAGGAAATGATAATGTTATACTATTATCATTTGTTGTTTGTTGTTTGTGATCGAATAAAAGTTGATATTATAATGTAAGAAAGATAATCAGTTAAGAAATAATTTTACATAACCAAATGGAATTATATAGACATAATTTTGAAATGTGATTTATAAATGGAAAGAAAATGAAATTTTATAAATATATCATAACATGATTTGTAAAAAAAGTATTTAAAAGTTGGGAATTTTGGAATTTAAATCCTGTTAGTTTTGGAAATGGTTTTTTGAAGTTTCAGAAAATAATAATAATATTATTTAGAAAATAATTTGAATGGAAATATTTTAAAATGGAATTTAAAGGGAATAAAAGCACTGAACTCACTTCGGTGTTGGAAAATAATTTTGGTGATGACCGCAGCATCATCGACGTTCATTTTCGGGTTTCCAAAAGAGGAATTGCTACCATTGGAGTTTTGTTTGGTAAAACTAGCTTTGATTTTGAAAATCCAAAAGAATGATTTGATACACAAAAGGGGATTATGTATATATATGATTTCAAAATGATTTGAAATGAATAAGAATAAGGTGTTTAAACTCTGGAAATTTTCAGTTAAGTGTTTATTGAAAATATGATAAAATAAATTTGATAACTAATAAATTTTGAGAATTAGTAAGTAAAACAAGGTTTTAAAATTATTGAATATTAATGTTGAGGAAAGCAAATTTGAAATGAAATTTTACTTAAGTTAAATAAAATTAATTAATGAAAGGATTTTTGAAAGGAAATGGATTGTGATTTAAAATGAGTTAATGAATGAGCTAGTTAAATAAATTAGTGAATTGAATGTGGTTTTGGAAGGTTGGTTGATAAAATTGAATATTGAAATTGGAAAATGAATTGAGTTAAATGGAATTGACTTTGATTTAAAATGTATATGGGTTTAAGTTGTGAAGTGGTGATAAACATGAGAAGAGTTGTATAAAATGTTTATAAACTTAAGTAAAATTTTATGAAATGATTCCTAAATGAATTTAGTGTGGGGTGAAATGCTGTTAAACATAAAATTTGATGGAATGGTTCCTAAGTGATATTAGTATTGAAAGAATATACTAAGTAATAAGTGAATGTGAATAAATTAATGTGAATTATGATTAAGAATAAAAATAAAAGAGTCTGAATAGAAAAAGAATGGGATTCAATTGAAGTAAATATGCAGTGTACGCATATTATTTGATTCGTATAACAGTTTAATCCAGATTCGAGTACATGACTTCGAGATGTTTTACATTGGTCCGAGTTAGAATTTTTGACTCGATTCTCGACGGCAAACACTGGATATAGATTTTTTGTTGATTTTGGAATTCTCTATCATAGTATATTGCTATGCAAGGAGAATGACGGTTTCCAATCAAGGAACCGGATCTGAGTCTACACTAGAGTGGTCGTGTGAACGATACTAGTTCGGAAGTGAAATTGTATAATCGAGCGAGCAATTAGGTTTGAGATTTGCATACGGATTATATATGTACATCGTACGGTTTTAGTAAAGCAAATATTGGAAATTGAAAATGCAGAACAATATGATTGTGAACTATATGATTAGATATCATTGGTAAATAAGATGTAGGTATAAAAAAGCAAAAGTTAGTTGATGACTTTGATTTCATAAGTAGAATTTGGTTGCTGACTAAAAGGTACATGTTTAAATTATTGTTTGTATTTGATGTTTTAGGGTTGAGCTACTTGGCTTTTGTTTTCTTTGTTGGTCTGGGCCCATAGTGGCGAGTTGTGGTTTTTCGATCTACCCGTGCAAAGGAGACACTGGCAAAAATTTTCGTAAATTTAAAACGTTAGAAACTTTAGAGAAATTTTGAAGAAAATTTTAATAACTAAAAATTTGATTTTGAGTTATAACCTGAAATGATTGGATGGGATGATAGTAGTTGGAATCTAGGAATGAATTTAGAAATTCAGCAAAAGTAATAAGAAGGATTCAACAAATTGGTTTTGGGAAGTTAAAGGCTTAAAAGGATTTGGTAAGTTATTTCAACTAATTGGATTCAAAAGCTAATGGGTTTGGGCAATTTTCTTACCTTGACAATTTCGGGGACGAAATTCTTTTTAAGGAGGGAAGAGTGTAACGACCAAGAATTTTAGTCATTTAAAATTAGAATATTTAATTGATTTTAAATATTGAAAAGTTAATGTTATAGATTAAATAACTTTAATTTCAAATATAGCGATTATTTGATAATTAAATTGTTGAATTTAATAATTGGTATTGTTTAAATAATTGAATCTTGGGTTTTAATTTGGATAAAAATGATTTTTAAGCTTATTTAAATTTTGTTAAATGAGAAGGGTAATAAAACTTTTAATGTAAATTTAAAAGCGATTAATTTGATTTTTAAAAATAATTCGTTTTAATTAACATATAAAAATAGCCTTCCGGGGCACTATCTCGGATATCGACGAAACTAGTTTCATTGGATCTATAATAATGAATTATAATACGCCGTCAAATTTCATAGCGATCAGATGTATCGTTTGGTCGTGCGAGATCGAAACACATAGAATTTAATATTGAAAATTTAATATAATAATTGGGTTCAAAAAGCTATCTTCTATATACGATCGAATTAGGTCTCGAAAAACAAGTTCCATTGCATCGAAATAGGGGTATAACATATAGAATGCCAAGCGGCATGTCTCGTTTGGAGTTCGAAATTTTTGAACGTTGTATATCTTGATAATTTAAATTTAAATAATATATATTATTTTATAATCACCATATCAACCCATACTGTAACGACCCTGAATTTAGGTTATTTGAAATTGGAATATTTAATTGATTTTAAATATTTAAAAGTTAATTTTATAGATTTAATAACTTGAATTTCAAATATAACAATTATTTGGGTAATTTAATTATTGAATTTAATAATTGGAAATCGATTAAATAATTTAAATCTTGGATTTTTATTTCGATAAAACTGATTTAAAGGCTTATTAAATTTATATTAATAAGAAGGAAGATAATAAAATTTTTAAATTGGATTTATAAGTGATTTACTCGATTTTAAAAATAACTCGTTTAAATTAACGAGTGAAAATAGCCTTCCGGGGCACAATATTGGATTTCAATGAAACCGGTTTCATTGGATTCGTAATAGTGTATTATTATCGGATTTCAAATTTCGTAGCATTTAGATTTACCGTTTGGTCGTACGGGATAGAAACGCGTTGAATTTAATATCGAAAATTTAATATAATAATTGGGTTTAAAAGCTATCTTCTCCATACGATCGAATTAGATCTCAAAACTTGTTCCATTGCGTTCGGAATAAGGGTATAACATTAAGAACGCCAGGCGACATGCCTCAATAGGAGTTTGGGATTTTAAGTTACTTTAAATGAGATATTTTGTAATTAAATAATATATTTTTAAAGTCAACCCTTCATATTAGTAGACCCATCCCTGTGCAAGCCACCCTACCTTGCGACTTTCATCTTCCCTCCCGTATAAATTGTCTCCAGTCAAGATAAGAAAAAAAAGAAACCGTGATTTCAAAATAAAAAAAAAACAAGGATTTATACTTAACTAAAAATCGAAATCTTCGATTCGTTGAGCTCATATGGCCATGAGCTTCCATATTATACTCTTCTTGATGTGTGCACAGCAGTCTTAAGGGGTGGCATTTTTGAGCAGCCAAGCTAGGGTTTGGGAAACTGATGGTTGGAGTGCTCGATTTGGAAATCGAAGGTCGTATTTAGGTTCGGCGTGGTGATTGGCACCGGGAGGTAAAGTTTCGTCGCTCGCAGCGGAGAGGGGTGGATCGCATCATAACAGAGGTTGGAGTCGTGGCTGCTTGCACATAAATGGAGGAAGTTGATCGGAGGGTGACTTGAGG
This sequence comes from Allium fistulosum, assembly GCA_030737815.1. Classification (NCBI taxonomy): domain Eukaryota; kingdom Viridiplantae; phylum Streptophyta; class Magnoliopsida; order Asparagales; family Amaryllidaceae; genus Allium; species Allium fistulosum. The sequence continues at coordinate 1,279,792,284 of CM060903.1, read as the reverse complement.
GTATGGGCAAGTCGAGTTCGATGAGGGTAAGAATTTGGCGTCGTCGGATTTTGGTTTAAACAAGCGGCGCTTCGTATCAGTGAATGTCATGCATGATGGTTTTGCGCATGCACAGGAGGGGGAAGCACGATTTGGGAAGAAAAGGAATTAGAGAAGAGGGTATTATGGTAAATTTTATAAAAGTTATTTTTAATTAAAAATAAATCGATGACTTAAATTTTTTTAATAACTCCTTCATACGAGGTTTGATTGGAACGAAACTTCTTGTGTTGCGATCGTGATGACGAGAGCTTCGCAATGAAACTGGTTTGGTCGGATTTGGAGACCGTGGAAAATTTAGGCTAAAATCGGAGTCGTCCTGTTTAAGTTCCAAACTGGAATGCCTCGGCGATAACAGAAAATAAATGTGAGTAAATCTCACTCATTTGGATTGCTGGTTTTAATTTTATAATATTAAAAACTAATTATTGGATGATTGGTTGAATTGATAAATTATTATCAATTGGATGTAATATTATATATAATAGTATATATATTAGTAGTTGGATATATTTCCCACTGATTGGAGCGAATGAGACACTATGCGCCCCGCATAATAGCGGATGACCCTATATTACCACGATATCCCACATCGAAGCGGGGTTGGTATTTTATGTTATATAACATCTGTGGATGCAGGGAAAACAGGTTGGAGGGATCCAACTGGATTCCTCAAATATATTGATTATTTTTCATATATAGTGATATATGATGTGATTGAATAATTTGTTATGGACTGTTGTGTGGTTTGATATATTGGATGCTATAGTAGCACTGGCCCTAATTTTGGTATTTTAGATACCATTAATAATATTCTTGAATTTAAAAGGGAAATTCAAAGGCGATTTTGGAATTGAAAATTTTTATATTGAATTTTGGATTATTTAAAAAGGATTTGATTTGGATAAAATAAATGATTTGTTTTTGGGATTTGTACTTATCCGTTTCGAAAGATATCTTAAATAGGATTTTAAAATAATTTATATAAGGAAATTTGAACAATGGATTTAAAGTGGTATTTTTGAAATATGGAAAAGGAGTCGAAATCGATATTTAAAATAGGATTGAAAAATTAAAAGGATTTATGGAGGACTGGGTTTATAAATGATATCTTATAAATGAGATTATTTTATAAACAAGTGAAACTGGAAATGAGTTTATATAATTTATAACGATGGTATAAATAAAGTGAAGAGATTATCACTCGATGAATTGAGAATATAAATTCACAATATGAATTTATATCGATTTATGAAAATCGGTTTAGGAAGAGACTGTGGATCTTGTTTTGGAAATTGGAAATAGATGTGAAATTGGTAATGAAAAGTCGATTTGTAATAAATCGAGAGAGATTTATAAATGTAAAATTGCTATGATTAAATTTTAAAAATAAATTTTTATCGATAAGTTGAGTTTTGTTTTTAAAAAGAGATTTTATTTATTTATTAAACTGTATAGTTTAAAAACTGTTTTTAGTATTGAAATATTTTGGAAAGTTGATTATTCAAATATTTAATCTTAATTGAAATGAATTCTAATTTTAAAATAAGCTTGTAAATTGATTAGTTTTAAATTGGGAATTTGTTATCGTTGTCTATCTAAAAGTGTTTGATATTTTAAATAATCATTTAAATCATTTGAAATTTTATTACTATTCTTTAAAAATACTTATTTTATAATATAGAGTTTTGGAAATTGATTGAAGTTATTTATAAATAATCTTGAGATTTGTAAATTGGGTTTTATTTAATGGATGTGATTTTATAAGAGAAAATCTAATAATGGAATTCGGGAACTTCGAAAATAAATCTGAATTCACTAAATAAGTTACAAATTGTTAGTTGGATTATAAATAAGTATAATCGATAATTTTTGGAAATTGTAAAGGGAATTAAATAAAATTTCCGGAGTTTTATGAGATAAGTACGGAATATTTCCTAAGTATGGATATTAGAAATAATTTTGGGTAAAAAGGCTTATAATATTTTCCTAAGTATTGGAATTAAAGGTTTTGGAGAAATTTTAGCGACGAAATGATTTGTATAGAAATATTTTTCTAAGTAATGAATTATAAGTTGGGTTTGGAAATATTTCTAAGTGTTGATATGGGTTGAAATATCCTGTTATGGATATAAGTATTCGAAAATGTTTTTAAATATTGAAATACTGGAAGAGATTTGAATATATATCTTTGTAAAGATATTTTGAAATAAATGTTTTGAAAGATTTATAATATGGGCCTAGTGACTGCTTATGTGTGTAATTTGATAGTTAAATAACCGACTATCAAATCTGGCCAAATTTGTTGACCATTTCGAAGAGAACGAGATTAGATTTGATTATCCGAAAACCACTTCGATCCGATTTGAGCATTGCGAATTGTGATATCTTTAAGACAGTGAAGACGGTGATTTTAGAGATTCGGTTTGTTCAGACCCTGAACAACTTGTATGGATGAATGCTATCGGCACATTGTTATTGGAGGGCAATGAGCATTCTAAGTGTAAATTTCTTGAAAGGTAATCATAGCCTCAAGCCTCATCAACTGGGAATGACTGAAAATCATGGGAGATGTAGAAAGGCTAAGTGGGTCACACCCATTAGGGTATGTTGTCACCTTTCTAGATTACCCTACATCTACATATTTATGGATTGGTTATGCATGAGATCTCAAAAGGGTTGCAAAGCAAATGTGGTGATGACATATTCGGTACTATCCAGTAAGGAGTAGGCCGGTCTTGTGTTGGCAGGGATCGATAGGTTCGATCTCGATACATTTTCTAGACGTGTACCGTGATAGGTGGTACCCCAGTGCATAGTCATTAGTTTGAATCCATTCTCCAATATGAGCTTTACGGTTTTAGTTGTATACCAAATATGCTGAAACGTGAGATGCAAGCATTTCAGCTATTTTATAGTTTACTTTCCATAGACACTATTATAACAGATGATTTGATATAAAAGGTTTGATTATCGTAAGGTAAAAACCCATTGTGTTTATGTGTGGCATGGTCTTACGAGATGCCTTTGTTTTCAAAAGGATTTTGATTACAGTAAAAATTCAAATTGAGTGTGTTTTCTCATGCTGGTTTTCCAGACCGACTCGGATGTTATTTTATTATAATGCTTGGGTCAAACCGAGTATATTATAGATTAGTTTGGATGCTTGGAGCTTCAAGAGACGAGTAGGAGGCCCAAAGACGTATTCATGTAGATGGTTATATTTTCCACTGTATTTATTGGTGTGTTATCAGCAATTTTGAGGATAGGCTGTTATAACTGTCCATGCTGTAATAGGTTAGTATACTCTAATTGATGTTTGTATATATATATATATATATATTACAGTTTTTCTTTTGTGTAAAGACTTGTGTTATGTTATAGATTATTCGTTCCACTGTGAGATTCTATGTTGTTTAGTTTTCTTCTTACCTTCTTTCATCAACCCTAACAATCCACCTTTTTGTTCAATTTGAGTTGACATGTGCCGTTTATTGTCAGCTTAGATTGTATAGAAAAGTGGATCGTTACACGTGGTATCAGAGCTGAAGGTTAAGCGAGAACCTTGGCTTTGGTGGGGTAACTTACTAGAGACAGGGACAGTAGCACCCTAGAATGAGTTTGAGTGTATATATATGAGCGCGTATTTGTTAGTGGTATAAAAATTGTTTTGTAATATGTTGATTGGTCAGTTGAGTGGTTTATGGATTCTGGTCAATACGAGTAATTAACGTTATTGATAGGAATCTCTAAACGCTTCAACAGAGCAATTCGCATGGTATTTTTTTGAAATTAGGTAAATGAAATAATATTACTTGTATTATATTTTATATATAAAGGAATAATTTTTTTTCAAAAATTATTATGGTATATATGGTGTGCTTGGTTGTTAGAGAATGATAATATTTGATTATTATCATTTGTTGATTGTTGTTTATGATCGAATAAAGGTTGATACTATAATGTAAACAAGATTAACGGTTAACAAGTGATTTTATATAACCAAAGTGAGGGTATATGAATATATAGTTTATAAATGTGTTTTATAAATTGGAAGGAGATGAAATTTTAGAATTTTATTATATAAATATGATTTATAAAAGTGGTTTATAAATTAGAAAGGATTTAAAACTAGAAATTTGGAAATTTAAATACTGTTGGTTTTGAGAATTGTTTTCAAAATGTTTTGGGGAAATTATAGGAATATTAATTGGAAAATATTTTTGAAATATTTTTTAAAGGGTTAAATAAAAGCACTGAACTTAGTTCAGTCGCTAGAAAATAATTTCGATGATGACTACAGCATTATCGATGTTCATTTTCGAGTGTCCAAGAGAGGAATTGCTACCAATGGAGTTTTTTTTAGTAAAACTTATTTTGATTTTGGAATTCAAATGAATGAATTGATATACCAGGGATTGTGTGTGTGTGTGTATGATTTCAAAAATGATTTGAAATACTTTAGAACGAGGTGTTTAAACTCTGGAAGTTTCATTCAACGTGTTTTATTAGAAATATGAGAAAATAAGTTGATAACTTATAAAGTTTGTAAATTGCCAGTTAAAGCAATGTTTTAAAATTGTTGAATGTGAATGCAAGAAAAGTAAAAATTTGAAATTTAATTATGGAATGAAATTTAACTTAAATTAAGTTAAATAAAGTGAAGTTGAAAATTTAGCCTAAGTTGGACTAAATGAAATAATTTTTGGAAATGGATTGACTGAGATTGAAATAAATTAATGAAATGGGCTAATTAAATTAATTAGTGAATTGGATATGGTTGAAATATTGAAATTTAACAATGGAATTGAGTGAAATAAATTTGGATTTGATATAAAATGGATATAGAATTAAGTTGTATAAGATGTTTTAAAAAGAATTTAAGTAAACAAATTCTATGGAACGATGTTTAACTGATAATAGTATTATGGAATATACTATGTAAAGAAGTAAATAAGGATGTGAGTAATGGATTGAGAATAATTGATTGTAAATGGAATGAATGTGAATAAAAAGAATTTGGAATAGCTAAGAATAAATTGGAATAAATACGTATATTGTACGTATATTATTTTATTCGCATAACGGTTTGATCCAGATTCGAGCATAGAATTTCGAGATAATTTATATCGATTCGAGTTAGTATTTTTCACTTGATTCTCGATGGCGAACACTGGATATGGATTTTTCATTGATTCTGGGATTTTATGTCATAGTATATGGCTATGCATGGAGAATAACAGTTTCTGATCAAGGAACCAGATCTGAGTCTCCGCTAAAGGGTCGTGTGAACGACACTAGTTCGGAAGTGAAATTGTGTGATCGAGTGAGCGATCAGATTTGATATTTCGTACGGATGATATCTGTACATCGTACGGGCTTAAGTAAAGCAAATGTCGAAATTGAAAATGCAGACTAATATGATTATTAACTATATGTTTGGATATTGTTAGTACCAAAATTGGTCACTAACCTCGTAGAAGAAGATTGTGAAGAGATATAAGTGATGAAATCAAATTAAACAGAGAAGACAGTGCTAATCTAAATACAGAAAGTAAGAACACCAAATTTATAGTGGTTCAGCGTAATTGCCTACGTCCACTTTGTGGTTAAACTTTATTGATCTTCTTTATAGTTGATTACAAATACAATTCGTGAATCAAATGCTTGAATGAAGTTGTTTAAGTAGAGAAGATGAGTCTCGAAAATGGCAGAGTCTCCCCAGTATTCTCTCTCCAAAAAAGGATCCTTTTCACTGTGACCCTGCCCCTCTATTTATAGGCAAATATGGGCTGGACTTCCCAAGTGGGCTGGATAGCCGAACGCTCTAGCCCCAGTACAGTGGTCGCTGTATGCCGAACCAGGTATGCCGAACGCTCTGATGCCGAACGGTCCTTTCTATGCCGAACGGTGTGGTTGATGTTTGGGAAGTGCAGGATGTTTGTCAGTAGAAGCCGAGCGCTCTTCTAGATGCCGAATTCTCCTTGATGCCGAGTGCTCTTGTATGCCGAGCAGTCTTGTATGCCGAGCAGTCTTGATGCCGAGCGCTCTTGCTGCTGAGCAGTCTTGATGCCGAGCAGTCTTGATGCCGAGCGCTCTTGCTGCCGAGCAGTCTTGATGCCGAGCGCTCTTACTGTTGAGCAGTCTTGATGCCGAGCAGTCTTGATGCCGAGCGCTCTTGCTGCCGAGCATTATGGATGCTGTGTACTTCGCCGAGTACTCCTAGATGCCGAGTACTACGCCGAGTACTCCTGGATATCAAGCGCTTCGCCGAACACTCCTGGATGCCGGTCACTCTCTGAAGCCGAGTTCCACTGGGTGCCGAGTACTAGTTGCCTGGTCAAATCTCCAGGAAACACTTGCCCCCCAAAGTGTATCGCGTGGCCGAACGTGGTACACTTTGAATCATGCAACCTTTTCGTCACGCCTTAAACCCTTGGCTAACCTCGAACGGAGATGCCCTTTTTGTGAATTCCAGCGGTACAGGTGTGCGCCGGGCGTGTTTTAAATGCCGAACGAGACATTCGTAGTCGAACGGTGCTTCCTTGCCGAACGATGCTTCAATGCCGAACCATTATGCGCCGATGCCGAACGCTATGACCTTGACCGGTTCCACCGGTTATGGCCTTTTCGACTTCCCATGATTTCCCTATAAAAGCTGGCATCCTTCCTTTATTTTCCTTTTACGCCTTCTCTTCTGTCATTTCCTTAAGGACTTGCAATTCTCGCCATCCTACCAGATTTGAGACCTAATTGATCCTTCCTCAACTTCGACTTTCGAACTAGGTATCATTCCTTCTGTGATTAGATTACTTCAACACAAGACTTAGGTTGTTTTCGTGGGAAATGGGACATTTCTATGATCGTATAATATGTGTCGAGCAGAAACGGCTCGCACATTTGGAGTTGTCTAGTTGGGGCTAGCTCCTTCATGCCGAACGACAAAAAGAAAGATGGGGTGTTGAACGGCGTAGTCTTCGCCGGGCGATCTGTCTCTGTCGTTTGGCGCAGATGGAGAAGGAGTAGGGCGAAGTTGAAATCGAGGGTGGAGCGCTACTTTAGCCAAACTAAGACCGAACGACAACTTAGCCGAACGATAACCCAAGCCGAACAATCTTGAATGCCGAACGGTATCAATGCCGAACAATTACTAAAATGTAGAACAATAACTTAGCCGAACGATAACCCAAGCCGAACAATTGACCTGCCGAACATTGACTTTAGCCGAACAATACAATTGACATGCCGAACATTGACTTTAGCCGAACAAAGCTACATGCCGAACATTGAATTCAGCCGAACAATCCTTAGGTCGAACCATGACCTTAGCCGAACAAAGCAATTGCCGAACAATCCTTGAGCCGGATAATGTCTTTAGCCGAACAATACAATTGCCGAACAACATTAAAAATGCCGAACAGTATAAATGTCAAACTACACTTAAGCCGGTTACTTCTTAAACTACATGTTTCCTGGATCTGGAACTGTAATCACCACCAAGCGGGCTCTTCGAGACGGTCAGCGATGACGGTCTTCGAAGGCAACGATTCAAAGCTCATTTTTATATCTATGAAATCTTATTGCTTGTACACAACTGCATGCACTAGTTCACACACCACGTGGGGGGAAAACTCGTGTTGCTAATTCTAACGTTCAACGTTTTTTAAGTATAGTTATCTCAAGCACTTAGCCAGGTTCGTTATTTATTGGGGATGTCGAGAAAATCTAGCTCCGCTACCATATCCGACAGGCCTGGGCCGTCATCGAGGCAAGGAGCCGCTGATTCTTCTAACCCGTCGACTTCTCCTGCTCATAACTTGGCACCTGATGCTCTGGAGGCAACAATCTTACTAGACAATCCGATCGATTCACAAGCCTCGAAGATCAACGAAGCTGCTCTGCGACGGATATGCTCCATTCATGGGATCCCTTTTGCCGACGTGTTAGTTCCTTCGAGACACGATCGTCCTCATCTGCCCCCAGTCGGGTACACTACCTGCAACAAGTTCATGTGTTGGATGGGCAGCGTGCCTACGTTCAACTTATTTCTCCGGGATGTACTGCAGTACATAGACATAGCTCCGTCGCAGCTGCACCCGAACAGCCATGCATTTCTGTATGGGACTTACCTACTTTTCATGGCCGTCTTCTCCAGTCCTCCAACCGCCGGTGATATCAGATATATTTATATGTTCAAGAGACGGAAAGACAGTCCTTCCTTTATGTTCCTCGAGCCATACCACAAATGCCAGATCTTGACAGGGGCATGTAGCAAATTCGCCCTGTACAAACAGGAATGGTTCTATGTGCGCTGACCTTCTGGTTTCGCTAGGAGATGGGTTGAAGGCAGTAAGTCTCTCTGCTGAGTCACTATTCGTATTCAATCGGAGTCACGCTTTTCATAACTCTTTATTTCATCTTTTCAGGTATCAACCCGCGTCCGTAAGGCCGAGGATATTCTGAGGCTGTTGAAGCCATTAGAGCTCTTCCTACCGAGGAACGAGATATCCGGACTATTATTTCGAATGAATCACTGTCGGGGTTTGGCTTGCTAGCCCCTGGTCGTCGGATCAGTCTTCCAGAAGGTGTCACCATTCCCAAACCTCCATCCGGTAAAGGGAAAAAACTAGCCGGATCGTCGTCGCACCGCACTCCCGATATGCACGAGGAAGGTGAGCGTAAAGAGGATGATGCTCCTGAAACTCAAGACGAGAATGCGGGTCCCGCTCAGAATCCGGCAGTCGAAGTTCATGACATTGAGACGTCGTCCTCCCCTTCGAAGGGAAAGAAGAAGTTAAAATATAAAGTTCAGAAGGAAAAAGTTGGTGGTACTTCAAAAGTCACGCTTATCCCGCCTGAGAAAGAGGCTTCTTCGCAGCATCTGGAAAGTTCCCTGAGGGGTCTGTCAAACCTGTCCATTCCCGATGACTTACTCAATTACGGGTTTGATGATCCTGAAGCCCTCAAATTTTCTTCGCCCGCGAGAGGCAACGTAGAAGTTCAACTCCCGGCTCAAAGAGACAACACTCCGATTAGCAGGGATAAATGAACGGGTCCGTCGGGGGGCACACTAGGACAAACACGCACATGCGCATTCCATAATATACTTCAAGTCTTTTTCCTTATCTCGTGAATTTCCCTTAACTTGTTGTTATCTCCATTCTTTGCAGGTGATATGGGGCGTTCTCATGGACTTGATCGCCTTCGGGGTTCTTCCATATTTCATCACTTTGGACGGGATTCTGGGTCAGGCAGACGCAGGGACAGAGGCGATTATGAAGATAGGAACAATCGTCCCCGTGAGTCGTCTCACCGCAAGAAAGCACATTCTCAATCTTCCCAGTCCCGTGATCTTCCTCCTCCAACTGAGCCGGATAGAGAGAAATCCTTACAGAAGGGTTATTAGTTTGATGCTCCTCGAGAACAACATTCCAGTTCATCGAGTACAAGGCAAGTTCGAGAGCAACGTAAAAGAACGGAGTTTTCAAAGCCTCCTCCTCCTACTCCTGCGGTGGACCCAACTGTTGCGGAAAAGATGGTCGATCTTAAGGCTAAGTTTCCAAAAATTTGCTTCGATGGTCTGAAGTTCCTCCCGGCCATTCATCATATTCTCGGGCATGTGAAGTAGAGTGCCATTGCCTGCAATAACGACGTCTATGTTCAACATGACGTGTTTGTGCACTTGGTGGAGAAGGTCTCGGAAGTATCTGTTGAGCGTCAACACGAGATTGACCGTCTGAATCTGGAGGCTGACAGCGATAAGAAAATCATCAAACTCCAAGACGAAGAGCTTGCTTCGTATAAGTCAAAGCTAGAAGCCACTGAACAAAGCACAAAAAATACTACCGAGGCAGTTACTCGTTTAGAGGCGGCTCACAAAAAAGAGCTTGACGAAGCAATCCAGCGCAGCGGTGCCCTCACCCTAGAAAAAGACTCTGTCCAAAAGGAAAGGGACGCACTCGCCACCCAAGTCAAAGAGCTGAAAGAATTACTGTCCAAGGAGAAGGAGGATAAGGTAGCTGCTCAAGAAGAATCACAACGATACTGTGACGAGATCGTTGCTACCCGACTCCTGAAAACAAAGCTCGATGACGAACTCGCTGGGGTTGAGAAAATGAAGGATGAGGCCCGTGAGGAGGGCAAAAGAGAGGTTGCGGATGAGATTGATTCTCGCCTCGAGGCGGCCGCGGAAGCCGGCAGGGAAGAGGTCAAAAACATGTTTGACCCGTTAATTGCTGAATATGGAGCCCACGTCCTTATGCACCGCGACTTAACATTCTTGGCGAAGGCTACCTTGAATCCCTAGCTGAGGCCTGGGAAACTTTGATAAGGATTAGGAAGATCGAGTCAGGCTCCGAAGAGGTCGATGAGGAGGCCCTGGTGAAGGAGTTCCTTAGGGGAAATGAGCCATCAGACTTATCCGCAGCATTGGCACTTTACAGCAAAGGCTCTCCCCTTCCAAAAGAGAAAGATGGTGAAGCTGGCCCGTCTGGGGTTAATATTACTGCTCTTCATACTGCTGCCCAATCGGCCAGTCGGCCGACACTTGATCCATTTGAGCAGCATGTTGGTTATGACCCCGAAGACCCCGGGCTCAATGCTCATGTGCTATCACCTATCCTGGAGGGTGAAACCCCACGCGCCACCGATAGCCAACCGGGACCTGGTAGGAAATTCTTCTTTCTCTAGAAGTTGAAAGATCCCGTCATTTTTCAGCAATGGTTATTCGTTCTAACGCCCATTCTTTATATTTTCATGTAGGTTGTTCTGACGCCGAGCCAACTCCGAGGAGCAATGACGCCAAGGAGGAAGCAGAGAAAACAAGTGATGTTGCTCATGCGGGAGTAACTCCCGGTCCAAACGCTCAAGTGATCGGGGCGCTAGATGATGACAAGCTTGATACTTCGTCTCCTGCCGAAGGAAGCGATGGAATTGAAATCACTGGCGCCTTTGAGCATACTTCAGAGATGAGCATGAAGGACCGTCTCGCCGACGAGGAGAAGAAAAAAGTCAAAGTCAAAGTTGAGTCTGAAATACTGGAACTCACTTACCCGCGGAACAGACCTTTGAAAATCATTCTCCCGGGCAGGTCCAAACCACTAGATGTTCCGTCTCCTACTCCCGACTCCGTTTCTTTAGCAAGCAAAAAGTCCAAGAAAAAGCGTGAGGGAGAGGAGTCATCGAAAACAACGAAGGAAGACAAGAAGAAGAAGTCGAAGAAATAATTGATACACTCGTTCAACGAGTTTTTTGCTTAAGTCTTGTAATTGCTTTTATCTTCCATAACTTGTAGTTTGTATAGAGAGGTCTGAATTTTGTAGGAGTGATCATGTATCCCCATTTTGGACTTATTGAATAAAGTTTTTAGCTTCTTTTTCGCTTGAGTGATTCTCTTGTCTTTCCTTAGTTTGCTGACTAATTGTAGCCATAACTCAAGTTCTTATGAGTTGCATTATCTCCCAGTCCATTCTTGTGCTGTTCAAACATTTTTGGACATGGCGTACCTCTCGTCCCACATCTTTCGAGTACTTGGACTTCTTGCTGACTCTGTGCTCCGGGGACTTGGAGGCTTGAAATAGTTTATACTCTAGTCCGCGCTCCGGGGAATTAGAGTACTCCGCTCCGCACTTCGGGGATTCGGAGATTTGAAATCGTTTATACTCTAGTCCGCGCTCCGGGGACTTAGAGTACTTCGATCCGTGCTCTGGGGATTCGGAGATTTGGAATCGTTTATACTCTAGTCCACGCTCTGGGGACTTAGAGTACTCCGATCCGTGCTCTGGGGATTCGGAGATTTGGAATCGTTTATACTCTAGTCCGCGCTTTGGGGACTTAGAGTACTCCGATCCGCGCTCTGGGGATTCGGAGATTTGGAATCGTTTATACTCTAGTCCGCGCTCTGGGGACTTAGAGTACTCCGATCCGCGCTCTGGGGATTCGGAGATTTCGAATCGTTTATACTCTAGTCCGCGCTCTGGGGACTTAGAGTACTCCGATCCGCGCTCTGGGGATTCGGAGATTTGGAATCGTTTATACTCTAGTCCACGCTCCGGGGACTTAGAGTACTCTGCTCCGCGCTCTGGGGATTCGGAGATTTGAAATCGTTTATACTTTAGTCCACGCTCTGGGGACTTAGAGTACTCCGATCCGCGCTCTGGGGATTCGGAGATTTGGAATCGTTCGTACGAGTCTGTATGTCGTGCAGGATAATGTAATTTATCATCCAATTAAGAGATATAGAAACTTCATAGAAAATACGGCTTTAAGCCTTTATTAATGAAAATCAACTAAATTGCTTGATTACAACTTTAAAAAGAAACTAAGTCATTATTGAATGGAAACATGCAGGAAATAACAGTGCCTACAACAAGAAAGGAAAACATGCTAAATGTAATAGTGCCGCAAATGTTCACTGTTCCATGCTCGGGGGAGTGTCGCGCCATCAACGGTCGCTAGCTTGAATGTTCCTTCTCCAAGCTTCCGTTCAATGGCATATGGACCTTCCCAGCTGGGATTCATGCGTGATGGTACCGGGAAGACTCATTTCAGAACGAGATCACCCACATCAAAGATTCTTGGGCGGACTCTGCCGTCGTAGTAACGCTTGACTCGATGTCTGTGCGCTGCCGCCCTTAATTCAGCTTCTTCACGCTTTTCGTCGATGCAGTCCAGTGATTCCAGCAAGAGGTTTTGGTTCGTCTTGGGATCATAGTATGTCACTCGGTGCGATGGAACTTCAAGTTCCACGGGTATAACGGCTTCAGAGCCGTATGCCAAGGCGAACGGAGTGTGGCCGGTCGCGGACTTGTGGGTAGTTCTATACGCCCACAATGCTGTCGGGAGTTCATCTACCCACTTGCCTCCAACCTTCTCCAGACGCTTCTTCAGTATGGACTTGATTATTTTGTTAACGGCCTCGACTTGTCCGTTAGCTTTTGGGTGTGCAACGGCGGCGAACTTTTTCTCGATGCCGTACTTTAAACAGAACTCTTTGAACTCTCTACTTTCAAATTGCGTTCCGTTGTCTGTAATGATGGCGCGTGGAAGGCCAAAGCGGCATATAATGTTTCGTACAACGAAGTTAATGACCTTCTTAGAGGTGATAGTGGCCAAAGGTTCTGCCTCAGCCCATTTCGTGAAATAGTCGACTGCAACTATTGCGTATTTCGCACCACCTTTGGATAGAGGCAAAGAGCCGATTTTGTCGATTCCCCAGATCGCAAATGGCCAGGGACTGATCATTTGTGTGAGTTCCGTTGATGGAGCCCTTGGGATTTTCGCATATCTTTGACACTTGTTGCATTTTCTTGCGTAGTCCGCGGCATCCCGCTTTACGGTGGGCCAGTAATATCCATAACGGAGGATCTTCTTTGCTAGCGTTTGCCCCCCAGTATGGTCGCCACATTCCCCTTCGTGAACCTCTCTCAAGACTCGCTTTGTTTCATCATGAGCGATGCATCGTAATAACGGGACTGAGAATCCTTTTCGATACATTGATCCATCCTGCATTATGTATCGCGCGGCCTTTCGAAGGACCTGCCATCTTTCGCTTCTTTTTCCTGGTAAAGCCCCGGTCGTCAGGTACAGTTTGAATGGGGTTATCCACGATTCCTTCTCGATTTCTATTTCCAACACGCGATCGACTTTCATTTTGTCTATGCTCGGGGCATGCAAGACTTCGACGGGATATAATCCCATTTGTTGCGCATCGTCGGTACTTGCAAATTTAGCCAACAAGTCCGCTTCTTTGTTCTGTTCGCGCGGGATATGTGAAATGTCATAACGCTCAAGATTTGATAGTAGTTCTTGGACCTGAACGAGGTACGGAGCAAGCTTTCGTCCCTTTGCTTGGTAATCTCCCCGTACTTGGTAAACCACCAACTGTGAGTCACAAAAGATTTCGACTGATTCGATCCCGAGTTCTTTGATGAGCCTCAAGCCAGCGATCAGTGCTTCATATTCAGCTTCGTTATTCGTAGCCGGGAAATCCAGCTTCAGGGCATAACAGCTTGATCGGTTTTCCGAAGTTATAAGAACTACGCCCGCGCCGGAGCAACGGTCGTTTGATGCATCGTCAGTGTATAATTTCCATCGAACAGGGGGAATGATGTCGTGATCATCCGGTTTGATGGGTATAGTAAACTCAGCGATGAAATCTGCTAATTCTTTCCCTCGGATGGCTCTCCGTGGTAAGTACGCGATATCGAATTGGCTCAACTCGATGTTCCATCTTAGCAATCTTCTAGAAGTCTCTGGCCGTTGGAGTACCTGCCTCAGGGGTTGATCGGTATAAACACCGATTGAGTGTGCTTGGAAGTATGGGCGAAGCTTTCGTGATGCAATCACCAAGCAATAAGCCAATTTCTCGATTTTAGGGTAATTCCTCTCTGCTCCTGTTAAACGCTTGCTAACATAATACACTGGCTTTTGGACTCGATCCTCCTCACGAACCAAAGCCGCACTTATCGCATGCGGGGATACAGCCAAGTATACGTACAACATCTTGTGGACAACTGGTTTTGCTAGCATTGGTGGACTCTCCAGATGCCCCACCAGATTCTGGAATGCTTCCTCACAACTAGACGTCCATTCAAAATTTCTCTTCCCTTTCTTTATGATATCGAAGAATGGGATGCACTTGTCAGTTGCCCTAGATATAAATCGACTTAGCGCAGCTACTTTTCCGTTCAAGCTCTGTACTTGCTTTATAGTCCTGGGCGCTTGCACATCTTGAATAGCTTGGATTTTTTCTGGGTTGGCTTCGATTCCCCGAGCATTGACGATGAATCCCAAAAACTTCTGTGATGCAATGCCGAAGGAACACTTCAAAGGGTTGATCTTCATCCCATAAAACCTGAGTATGTCGAACATTTCAGCCAAGTCTCGAATGTGGTCGTTTGACCGTCGTGACTTCACGAGCATGTCATCCACATAGACTTCCATCGTTCTACCCAGCTGGTCCTTGAACAGTCGATTCACTAAACGCTGGTAAGTTGCGCCTGCATTCTTCAATCCAAAGGGCATCACTACATAGCAATACAGTCCGACATTTGTAACGAAGCTGGTGTGTTCTTGGTCCAGAATATGCATCGGGATTTGGTTGTACCCTGAGTACGCATCCATGAATGACAGTAGCTCGTGTCCTGCGGTGGAGTCGACCAACTGATCGATCCTAGGCAACGGGAAACTGTCCTTAGGGCATGCTTTGTTCAAGTCGGAATAATCTACCCAAGTCCTCCATTTCCCATTCGCCTTTTTTACTAGCACGGGGTTGAATACCCACTCAGGGTAGAGGGCGTCGCGGACGAACCCATTTGCTTTGAGTTTGTCCACCTCCTCTCCAAGAGCGGCGGATCTCTCCGGATCCATTCCTCTCCTTTTTTGTTTAACTGGGACGTATTTTGGGTCTATGTTCAACATATGACTCGTGATGGCGGGAGAAATCCCACACATATCAGAATGCGCCCAGGCGAAAACATCAAGATTCGCCCAGAGGAAGTCGCTAAGGTCTTCAGTCATCGCGGGTCCAAGATGTGATCCGATTTTCAGAATTCGCGAAGGGTCGGCACGGCTAACTGAGATGTCAATTGTTAATTCTGCCGGTGCCGCCTTCTCTTCCCTGGGTTTCTCATCGTCGTCTCTCGGATCTATATCTCCGAAGATCCGAGAACTATGCCCGAGCCAGGGCTCGGGCACTACTTGTCAATTATCTGTATTGAGGATGCGGACGGGATTGTCTGCAACCTTTCCTTTCTCCCTTCGATGGGCCTCTCGGAGCTCAGCCACATAACAGGAACGACCAGCTGCTTGGTCGCCATGAACAATACCAATTCCTTTGTCAGTCGGGAACTTCAAAGTTAAACACCAAGGGGCTAACGCTGCCCTAAACTCAGCCAGGGCCGGCCGGCCCAAGAAAACATTATACGGAGAGTCCACATCCAAAACTACAAAGGGTAGAATTCGCACTCTCCGGCGCTCGCCTTGTCCCAGTTCAACTGGTAACTCGACATATCCCACCGCATCGGTCGCAGCGCCGTTAAAGCCGTGAATACGGGCTTTGGATGGTTTCAAGTCCTTTGTTTCTAGCTTCATTTGATCGTAAGCCTTCTTGAAGATGATGTTGACTGAACTTCCACAATCAATCAGAATTCTTTTCACATATGATGGTCCTATCGTTGCAGATATGACCATGGGGTCGATGGTCGGAGCCTCTACCTGATCAGCGTCTCTATTTCTGAACACAATATCGTCGGTCATTACGCGCTGCTGCTTAGCAGGGGCCCCGTCCTCCATGTTCGAACAGCACTCAAAATCGTCATGCTTCAGGGAACTTGCATATCGCTCCATCTCTTGCCAATTCTTATCCACGGGGTGAGGTCCGCCGATGATTGTATTTATGACTAGTCTACCTACGGTCCGGGCAGGCTCCTCGGGATGACGTGGAGCTGGTGCACGACCTGGGTTGGACGTTCCCTGTCCTCCTTCTTGTGGATCCTTCACAAATTCTTGCAATTTCTTCTGCCTGATCAACTTCTCGATAGCGTCGTGCAAGTGTCTACATTCTTCCGTATTGCGCCCATAAGTCTCATGGAAGCGACAATATTTCCCAGTCCGCTTCTGTTCTTTGGTTGATTCTTTTGGACGTGGTTTTCTGTACTGAAAGATATTACAGGTGGATAGGTAGATGTTCTCTAGCGGCGGGTTCAGCGGAGTATACTCGCTGTAGCTTGGAATTCTCAACTTCCACTTCCCCGCTTCTTTCTTCTTCCCTTGACTCCTTCCTCCGGACTCCTTAGACTGCCCCGGCTTATTCTGGACATTGAGTTGGACCTTTCCCGAGCTGTCTCCAGACTGCTTCACAGCAATGTTGCTTTTTATTGACTCCTGGACAGGCCCTGGCGCCTTATCTCGTCGTACCTACCTAGCTTCCTCTCTTCTTATGAACTGGTGTGCCTTAGAGTAGAAACGCTCTAGCGTAGCCGGAGGTTTTCCTACTAGCCAGTCTCCAAACTCAGAGTTTGGATCCACACCTCACATTACAGCCATCAGAATTGCATGGTCATTGGGATTACTGACTTCAGTTGCTGCTATGTGGAACCTTTGTAAATATTCCTTCAACGACTCCCCGGGATTTTGGGTTACACTTGACAGAGACATCACGTCCTTTGGGCGCGTAGTGTGTATCCTGAACTGCTCAATAAACTTCTTTGCCAACTCCTCGAAATTTGATACGGATCGTGGAGGAAGTCGGGTGAACCACATAGTAGCGATCCCAGATAGAGTAATCGGAAAGCACCTACACTTGGTGGCATCATTCGCTCTAGCTGAATCCATCATCCATTCATACCTCATGACGTGCTGTCTGGGGTCAGTCTTCCCTTCATACGCAGGGATAGTAGGCATACTAAACTTCCTAGGGTACGCCGATTGCAACACAACATCTGTGAACGGAGTATGACTTCTTGACACTCCCCAATCATCATTCGATAACCCCTGATTTTCTTTCATCAACTGCCTGATCATGGCTGTCAGATCTGGTGTCTGTATGGAAGGCGGAAGGTTAGTGTCTGTTCTACATGCCTGACCATGCTGGTGCCTTCTCTCCTGGCGACCTGCCAGTCATTCGTCCTGAGGTCCGACATCGTTAGCGTTTTGATGATCTGGACCTCCATCCTCCATTTGTACTCCGGTCCTGAAGTTCCCAGCTCTTGCTTGGTTACGGTCTCCAGTCGTCTGAACATCAGCTTCTTCTCGTGCAGCTTCAGTCTTACGTCGTCTGCGCCTGGGAGGTTCATCAGAGGAAGTTGAGCTGTCAGATGAAGAGTAAAGAGTGGGATTGCCCCCAGCATTCTGTTGCTGCTGTTGAGTGAGTTGTGCCATCAGGTTGGCATTAGCTTGCATCTGTTCTCCTAGTTGTCTCATGCTTTCCCTAAGTTCTCTCATCAAGTCATTGAACTCTACTCTGGTGACAACTGGAGTCTGTTCTTGAGCGGCAATCCCTGCACTCGGAATCGCTGGTTGATTGCTAGGTCCTGCTTGTTGCACGCTAGCAGTCTCGCGGGCATCCGCATTATGAGAAGCTGACCTGGTTCATGGTCCTGCCATTGTAGAGCTATTGGTATGAACTCTGAGTAGAATAAACGGATGTCCTATCAGTGAGTCGGATCTTCCTTGGGGGATTTGTTCAATCCAGTAGCTTCAAAGCAGATCCTTGAGGTCTGAGAATTCAATTCTCAGTGAAAGCACCAAAGTGTTAGCACCAAAATTGGTCACTAACCTCGTAGAAGAAGATTGTGAAGAGATATAAGTGATGAAATCAAATTAAACAGAGAAGACAGTGCTAATCTAAATACAGAAAGTAAGAACACCAAATTTATAGTGGTTCAGCGTAATTGCCTACGTCCACTTTGTGGTTAAACTTTATTGATCTTCTTTATAGTTGATTACAAATACAATTCGTGAATCAAATGCTTGAATGAAGTTGTTTAAGTAGAGAAGATAAGTCTCGAAAATGGCAGAGTCTCCCCAGTATTCTCTCTCCAAAAAAGGATCCTTTTCACTGTGACCCTGCCCCTCTATTTATAGGCAAATATGGGCTGGACTTCCCAAGTGGGCTGGATAGCCGAACGCTCTAGCCCCAGTACAGTGGTCGCTGTATGCCGAACAAGGTATGCCGAACGCTCTAATGCCGAACGTTCCTTTCTATGCCGAACGGTGTGGTTGAAGTTTGGGAAGTGCAGGATGTTTGTCAGTAGAAGCCGAGCGCTCTTCTAGATGCCGAATTCTCCTTGATGCCGAGTGCTCTTGTATGCCGAGCAGTCTTGTATGCCGAGCAGTCTTGATGCCGAGCGCTCTTGCTGCTGAGCAGTCTTGATGCCGAGCAGTCTTGATGCCGAGCGCTCTTGCTGCCGAGCAGTCTTGATGCCGAGCGCTCTTGCTGCCGAGCAGTCTTGATGCCGAGCAGTCTTGATGCCGAGCGCTCTTGCTGCCGAGCATTATGGATGCTGTGTACTTCGCCGAGTACTCCTAGATGCCGAGTACTACGCCGAGTACTCCTGGATATCAAGCGCTTCGCCGAACACTCCTGGATGCCGGTCACTCTCTGAAGCCGAGTTCCACTGGGTGCCGAGTACTAGTTTCCTGGTCAAATCTCCAGGAAATAGATATCATAGGCAGATAAAATGCAGGTATTTTAATGCAAGAGCAAATTTGATGCCTTGGTTCCATAAGTAAAAATTTGATTGCCCAACTAAAATGTACATGCTAAATTATTGTTTAAATTTGATGATTGTATGATTGAGCCACTTGGCTTTTGTTTTCTTTTATTGGTTTGGGCTCGTAGTTGCGATTTGTAGCCACACAAAGGAGATGCTGGCAAAAAATTTCGAAAAATTAAAAGAGTTAGAAATTTTAAAGAAAATATTTAATAACTAAAAATTTGGTTTTGAATTATAATTTGAAATGATTGAATGGATAATATTAGTTGGAGTCTATGGATGAATTTAAAAATTAGTAAAAGTGATAATGAGGTTTCAACAAATTGATTTTGGGAAGTTATTTCAACTAATTGGTTTTGGGAACGTTAATGGGTTTTGGGCCATTCTTCTTACCTTGGCAATTTCGGGGACAAAATTCTTTTAAGGAGGAGGAATGTAGCGACCAAGAATTTTGGTTATTTGAAATTATAATATTAATTGATTTTAAATATATAAAAGTTAATTTTATAGATTTAATAACTTGAATTTCAAATATAACGATTATTTGGGTAATTTAAGTGTTGAATTTAATAATTGGAAATCGTTTAAATAATTTAAATCTTGGATTTTTATTTGGATAAAAATGATTAAAGGCTTATTAAATTTATATTGATAAGAAGGAAGATAATAAATTTTTTAAATTGGATTTATAAGTGATTTACTCGATTTTAAAAATAACTCGTTTAAATTAACGAGTGAAAATAGCCTTCTGGGGCACAGTCTTGGATTTCGACGAAACATGTTCCATTGGATCCGTAATAGTGTATTATTATCGGATTTCAAATTTTGTAGCATTTGGAGTTACCGTTTGTTCATACGGGATAGAAACACGTTGAATTTAATATCGAAAATTTAATATAATAATTGGGTTCAAAAAGCTATCTTCTCAATACGATCGAATTAGGTCTCGAAACTTATTCCATTGCGCTCGGAATAGGGGTATAATATTAAGAACACCAAGCGGCACGCCTTGATAGGAGTTTGGGATTTTAAGTTACTTTAAATGAGATATTTTGTAATTAAATAATATATTTTTAAAGTCAACCCTTCATATCAGCAGACCTATCCCTGTGCAAGCCACCCTATCCCTGTGACTTTCATCTTCCATCCCGTATAAATCGTCTCCAGTCAAGATAAGAAAAAAAATGAAACCATGATTTCAAAATTTAAACAAACAAGAATTTATACTGAACTAAAAATCAAAATCTTCGATTCGTTGAGCTCGTATGGCCACGAGCTTCCATATTATTCTCTTCTTGGTGTGTGCATAGCAGTCTTAAGTGGTGGGATTTTTGAGCAGCCGAGCTAGGGTTTGGGAAATCGAAGGTTGGAGTGCTTGATTTGGAAATCGAAGGTCGTATTTGGGTTCAGCGTGGTGATTGGCGCCAAGAGGTGAAGTTTTGTGGCTTGCGGCGGAGAATGGTGGATCGCGCCATGACAGAGGTTGGACTCGTTGCTGCTCGCACGCGAATAGAGGAAGTTGATCGGAGGGAGACTTGAGGGTATGAGCTGGTCGAGTTCGAGGAGGGTAAAAGTTTGGCATCGTCGGATATTGGTTTAAACAAGCGTCGCTTCGTATCAGTGAATGTCGAGCACGATGGTTTCGTGTGTGCACAGGAGGGGGAAGCATGATTTGGGAAGAAAAGGAATTGGAGAAGAGGGTATTATGGTAAATTTTATAAAAGTTGTTATTTTTAATTAAAAATAAATCGATGACTTAAAAAAATTCAATAACTCCTTCATACGAGGTCCGATTGGAACGAACCTTCTTGCGTTGCGATCGTGATGACGAGAGTTTCGCAATGAAACTGGTTTGGTTGGATTTGGAGACTGTGGAAAATTTGGACTAAAATCGAAGTCGTCCAGTTTAAGTTGCAAACTGGAATGCCTCGGCGACAACAGAAAATAAATGCAAGTAAATCTCACTCATTTGGATTGTTGGTTTTAATTTTATAATATTAAAAATTAATTATTGGATGATTGGTTGAATTGATAAATTATTGTTGGTTGGATGTTATATTATATATAGTAGTATATATATTAGTAGTTGGATATATTTTCGGTCAATCGGAGCGGATGACCCTATATTACCGTGATATCCCACCTCGAAGCGGGGTTGGTATTTTATGTTTTATAATATCTCTGAATGCAGGGAAAACAGGTTGGAGGGATCCAACTGGATTCCTCAAATATATTGATTAATTTTCATATATAGTGATATATGATGTGATTGAATAATTTGTTATGGAGTGTTGTGTGATTTGATATATTGGATGCTATAGTAGCACTGGCCCTAATTTTGGTATTTTAGATACCATTAATAATATTCTTGAATTTAAAAGGGAAATTCAAAGGCGATTTTGGAATTGAAAATTTTTATATTGAATTTTGGATTATTTAAAAAGGATTTGATTTGGATAAAATAAATGATTTTATTTTGGGATTTGTACTTATCCGTTTCGAAAGATATCTTAAGTAGGATTTTAAAATAATTTATATAAGGAAATTTGAACAATGGATTTAAAGTGGTATTTTTGAAAAATGGAAAAGGAGTCGAAATCGATATTTAAAATAGGATTGAAAAATTAAAAGGATTTATGAAGGAATGGGTTTATAAATGAAATCTTATAAATGAGATTATTTTATAAACAAGTGAAACTGAAAATGAGTTTATATAATTTATAACGATGGTATAAATAAAGTGAAGAGATTATCACTCGATGAATTGAGAATATAAATTCACAATATGAATTTATATCGATTTATGAAAATCGGTTTAGGAAGAGACTGTGAATCTTGCTTTGGAAATTGGAAATAGTTGTGAAATTGGTAATGAAAAGTCGATTTGTGATAAATCGAGAGAGATTTATAAATGTAAAATTGCTATGATTAAATTTTAAAAATAATTTTTTATCGATAAGTTGAGTTTTGTTTTAAAAAGAGATTTTATTTATTTATTAAACTGTATAGTTTAAAAACTGTTTTTAGTATTGAAATATTTTGGAAAGTTGATTATTCAAATATTTAATCTTAATTGAAATGAATTCTAATTTTAAAATAAGCTTGTAAATTGATTAGTTTTAAATTGGGAATTTGTTATCGTTGTCTATCTAAAAGTGTTTGATATTTTAAATAATCATTTAAATCGTTTGAAATTTTATTACTATTCTTTAAAAATACTTATTTTATAATATAGAGTTTTGGAAATTGATTGAAGTTATTTATAAATAATCTTGAGATTTGTAAATTGGGTTTTATTTAATGGATGTGATTTTATAAGAGAAAATCTTATAATGGAATTCAGGAACTTCGAAAATGAATCTGAATTCACTAAATAAGTTACAAATTGTTAGTTGGATTATAAATAAGTATAATCGATAATTTTTGGAAATTGTAAAGGGAATTAAATAAAATTTCCGGAGTTTTATGAGATAAGTACGGAATATTTCCTAAGTATGGATATTAGAAATAATTTTGGGTAAAAGACTTATAATATTTTCCTAAGTATTGGAATTAAAGGTTTTGGAGAAATTTTAGCGACGAAATGACTTGTATAGAAATATTTTTCTAAGTAATGAATTATAAGTTGGGTTTGGAAATATTTCTAAGTGTTGATATGGGTTGAAATATCCTGTTATGGATATAAGTATTCGAAAATGTTTTTAAATATTGAAATACTGGAAGAGATTTGAATATATATCTTTGTAAAGATATTTTGAAATAAATGTTTTGAAAGATTTATAATATGGGCCTAGTGACTGCTTATGTGTGTAATTTGATAGTTAAATAACCGACTATCAAATCTGGCCAAATTTGTTGACCATTTCGAAGAGAACGAGATCAGATTTGATTATCCAAAAACCACTTCGATCCGATTTGAGCATTGCGAATTGTGATATCTTTAAGACAGTGAAGACGGTGATTTTGGAGATTCGGTTTGTTCAGACCCATAATGACTTGTATGGATGAATGCTATCGGCACATTGTCATTGGAGGGCAATGAGCATTCTAAGTGTAAATTTCTTGAAAGGTTATCGTAGCCTCAAGCGTCATCAACCGGGAATGACTGAAAATCAGGGGAGATGCAGCAAGGCTAAGTGGGTCGCACCCATTAGTGTATGTTGTCACCTTTCTAGATTACCCTACATCCACATATTTATGGATTGGTTGTGCATGAGATCTCAAAAGGGTTGCAAAGCAACCAGGGTGATGACATATTCGGTACTATCCAGTAAGGGGTAGGCCGGTCTTATGTTGGCAGGGATCGATAGGTTTGATCTCGGTACATTTTCAAGACGTGTACCGTGATAGGTGGTACCCCAGTGCCTAGTCATTAGTTGGAATACATTCTTCAATACGAGCTCTTCGGTTTTAGTTGTATACCAAATATGCTTAAACGTGAGATGCAAGCATTTCAGCTATTTTATAGTTTACTTTCCATAGACACTATTATTATATTAGATGATTTGATATAAACAGTTTTGGTTATCGTAAGGTAAAAACCCTTAGTGTTTTTGTGTGGCGTTGTCTTACGAGATACCTTTGTTTTCAAAATAATTTTGATAACGGTAAGTATTCAAATTGAGTGTGTTTTCTCACGCTGGTTTTCCAGACTGACTCGTGTGTTATTTTATTATAATGCTTGGGTCAGACCGAGTATATTACAGATTATTTTGGATGCTTGGAGCTTCAAGAGACGAGTAGGAGGCCCAGAGACGTATTCACGTAAATGGTTATATTTTCCACTCAGCAATTGTGAGGACAGGCTGTTATAACTGTCCAGGCTAAAATAGGTTAGTATACTCTAATTGATGTTTGTATATATATATATTATTACTTTTGTGTAAAGACTTGTGTTATATTATAGATTATTCGATCAGTTGTGAGATTCTATGTTGGTTAGTTTTCTTCTTACCTTCTTTCCTCAACCCGAGTTGACATGTGCGGTTTATTATCAGCTTAGACTGTAAAGAAAATTGGGTCATTACACATACCTTAGACCAAAACCCCATACCCTTGCCACGTTCAAGCCATACTGCCTTTCCTATAAACACGTTCCAAAAACTAGAGAAAAAAGTTTAAAATTTTCAAATCAACTCCCCTAAATCGTATGGTCGTCGTTCAACGAGGCCACTCGAGGTCGAGATGACCCTCGACCTCAACTAGGAAGTTATGCGGTTAGGGGTAAGGAGTTCATCTATCTGTTGGATTGGCCTGAAGATCATCGTGGTGGCTAGAATTTTTGAGATGAACATTGTTTTCTTCTTTTGCTGATTTTGGTGAATTTGTCGTTTGTTTGGTCGTGGGCTGTGAAGAAGAAAGGGAGATGGGAAGATAGGCGAGGCGTGGTTGAACTCTGGTGGCCTAAGGCAATCTATGGCGGTAGTGAGGGAAGGTTGAATGGAATTCGTGTTTTGGGAAAAAGAGGTGGACGTGGCATTTGGATGGCAACGTGGGTGGCTGGAGGAGCGACGTAGGTGGGGGCTCTGATGGAGGTGGTGCGGTGGCAGGCCATGGCCGGAGGCGGCGAGCAAGGGAAGTTGGGCACCTGGGTTGGGTTCGAATGTAAGAGAGGGAGAAGGGAAGATTAAAGAACCAAGGTTAATAAAATTTAAAATTTAATTGGTTAAGGATTTAATAATTAGTGGTTTAGAATTTTATTTAATTATCGATAACTTAATTATTTAATAACTTTTGCATGCGAGATCCGATTGAGACGCGAATTTTTATGTTATGCCCGTAACAATAAAAGCTTCGCAATGGAGCTAGATTGGACGAATTTGGAGACAATTGAAATTCGAGCTAAAATCGGACGGCGTTTGGTTTTAGTTCCAAACTGGAATGCCTCGGCGACAATAGAAAATTTCGGTGAGTTAAACTCACCTTTTTGGTTAACTAGTATGATATATAGTTGATAAAAATTGTTGGATGATTGTTTGAATGAATTACTATATTTATATTAGTTAGATTGAATAATCCCGCCTATTAGAGCAGATGAGACCCTATTATGTTCCCGTGTAAGAGCGGATGACCCTTTGTATGCGAATCCCGCCTCGAAGCGGTTGATTTATATATTATGATTATATACTATTGTGATGCCGGGGGACAGGTTGGACGGATCCAACATGATTCCTCGCTATTGTTGAATTATTTCGATAATATTTCTTTTTATATGGATTACTGAATAATGAACCTGATTGTGGACACTATGGCTATAACATAGTTCTATTTTTAAAAACAAAATCCTAATGATTATAGAAAATCAATATCAATATTGGTTGAGCATTTGGTGGCTATTGGCCTGAAATTAGTATTTTGAAATACTATAAATTGCCAATTGAACTGAAATTGTGTTTAAGACAGAAAATGATTTTAAATCCAAAAATGGGTTTCAGAAAAATATTGTTTTTAAAAAAAGATGATTTATTTACATTTAATATTATTTTAAAGTTATTTAATTATAGTAATATTATTTTATGGTTATTTAATTATATTAATATTTTTTTAAAGTTATTTAATTAAATTAATATTATTTTTTAAAGTATTTAATTATATTAATATTGTTTTAAAGTTATTTAATTAAAGTAATATTATTTTAAGGTTATTTAATTATATTAATATTGTTTTAAAGTTATTTACTTAAATTAATATTGTTTTTAAAAATATTTAATTATATTAATATTGTTTTAAAGTTATTTAGTTATAGTAATATTATTTTAGGGTTATTTAGTATATCAGTATTGTTTTAAAATTACTTGTTTATAGTAATATGGTTTTAAAGAATTTATCAAAATGTTAAATGGTTAATTATTTCAAAAATAATTATGGTTTGAGATTAATAATAAGGAATATTAATAAGGTTTTGAAAATAAATTATTATTATTTATAAAAATGATAATGGTTAATTATTATTGAATTATTATTTTTAAGATGTTTTAAAATTAATAATTTTCATTTATTTATAATGTTTTTGTTAATGTTTATTATTATATAATGGTGTTTTGAAGTAAAAGGTTTTGATTATTTATAAATGTTTTCGAGACCCATGAATAGAGTTGAAAGACTTGGATTTTATAAAGGAGCTTATAAAATGGTTTGGAGATGTAAGGAAGATTATTTACAAGGTGAAGAGTTTTATAAATGGTTAGATATTTATAAACGGACTTAAGGAGCGGGTTTATAGGTTTATAAAAGAAGTTTTATAAATGGTTTAGAGATTTATAAAGGATTTATAAATGAGTTTTAGAAATGTACAAATAGGTTTTGCAATTGATTGGAATGTATAAAAGAAGTTTTATAAATGGTTCCAAAAGTTTTATAAAATGGTTTATAAATGGTTTTAGAGAATTATAAGGAGTTTATGAATGATTTTTGAATCAAATAAAAAGGAATCTTTCTCAGTTTGTAAATATATTTATACCGTTGAGATAAGTATATGGATATTTTCTAGGTATTGAAAATATAGAAATTGGTGGATATACCTTCGTAAAAGTATTCTTATACAAGTAATTTACAAATGGTTTTATTTATGGAAGATTTATAAAAGGAGGCTAGTGATTGCTTATATGCTTAACCAATGTTGGTTTCCCTATGAAATAAATCCTTGATTGAATGTTTGTTATTCGATAGTTAAATAACCGACTATCGAAACTAGACCCAAACGTAACTTTGGAAATATCTAGGAGTAACACGTGAATTATATGGCACAGTCGTCTCCGATGATACTATACTGTGCATATAAATCTCATTTCTTTCTCCTAGGACAATGATAAGGAAATCTTTCCATTAACGGTTAGGAGGTGATCTCCGATCTTATCTTTGACCATTTATTTCCTAAAGAACCCGGGTTGAGTTTACCGAGAATTATCGAAGTGTTGTTTCAAAGAGACCGGGATCAGGTATGTTATTCGAAAACCACTTCAATCCAACGAATGTGTTTCGAAGTGAAGACACCTTGAGGATGATGGAATTGAAGATGGAGCTCTCATGTGTTTCGTTCAGTCCTAGAACGAACTTGAATGGATGAATGCTGGTATTGCATTGTTTCCTGCGAGGCAGTGTTAGCATTCCATGTGGAAAGTGCTATATAAAAGTTAAAATGTAGCCTCAAGCCTCATCAATCGGGAATGACTAAAATAGGGCAAGATGCAGTAGGGCGAAATGGGTTGCTCCCAAGTAGGGTATGATCATCCCTATCTAGCGTCGCTATTATCTCTCATTGTATGCTTCGGGGCCCATCAACGGAGGGGTGATCATATTTGGTACTATCCAGTAAAGGGTCGGTCCTGTGTTGGCAGGGGATCCAGGCGAGGTCCTCGGCGTTATTTGTCTAGAGATGCATCGTGACGGGCGGTACCATAGTAGCCCAATCATTGTATGGAATCCATTCTCCAATACATGCCTTTACAGTTTTAGTTGTACACCTATTATGCTGGAATTTAATTAATGTAACAATTTTGGCTAAGATTGATAAGTATTTTTATCTTAGACACAATTATAATATCAGAGAATTTCATATGAAATGTTTTGGTTATCATAAGCTAAAAACCCATCTGTATTTATGTGCGGCATGGTCTTACGAGATACTCTTGATTTTCGAAAGGTTTCTATAACTTTAAAATCCAGTTGAATGTGTTTTCTCACGCTGGTTTTCAGACTGACTCGTGTGTTATTTTATTATACTCGGGTCAGATCGAGCATATTACATATTAGTTTGGATGCTTTGGAGCTTCAGAAGACGAGTTGGAGGTCCAGAGATTTATTCACGTATATGGGTATTTTTCCACTGCATTTGTTATTGTATTTATCAGCAATTGTAAGGACAAGCTGTTATAACTGTCCAGGCTGAAATAGCTTAGTACTCTGATTGATATTTATATATACATATATTACAGTTTGACTTTTGTGTAAAGATTTGTTGTATATTATAGATTATTCTTTCCGCTGTGAGATTCTGTTTTGTTTAGGTTTCTACTTATCTTCTTCCTTCTTTCTTTTTCCTTAACAATTGGGTTTTTTGGTATTCGATTTCTCTACATGTAATACAATGGATGTATTAGTGTCGATTTTCGAGGGTCAAAAATCTCGTCGTTACAGGTTTGTACTAATTTTCCACTAAAATCTGCTAATGTGGATCTTTAACATTAGCATTTAATAATGGAATACCCAAACATCTAATGGGCTATGTCCCTTCTCTAAAGTCCAACGTATTCATAATCACCACTTTATTATTGCACCCTCCTCTAAAGTAAACAATCGACTTTTCATTATTCAAATTCAAATTTGTAGCCAAAAATAACTTCTTGGATACCTCTTTGATTGCTACAACATATTTACGTCTGCTTTCGTAAAGATTAGCACATCGTCAGCGTAGATTTGGTGCGTAATTTTATTTCCAAACTTAATTATCGGTTTTATCACTCTCTCATGCACCTTCTCTTCAATTAAAAGTGAAATATTCCGTTGCAAATGTGAATAGCAAGGGGGACAGAGGGTCCCTTGCCTTAACCAATACTAATACCGACCTCTAAGAGATAAAAAATCATAGAAAGAAGAAGTCGTCATAGATAAGGGTTCGTTCATGCTTTGTACCATCTTTTAGAAAGAGAATTTCATTTACCCTAAATTTCTTTCTTATATAAACACTAGTCGCCTGGCTTTCGTGTACTGCCATAGTACTCACTTGTACTTTTCTTGTAGGGGAGTTGAAACGGAAATGGGGCTTCTCGCCCTCTTCCAAGTGAGCGAATTTTGATGATGAAACAACGTCTTCATCTCTTCCAGTTGCTCCAAAGAGCATCCCTAAGACCGAGACCTCTGAGGCTTCATCCACTATGTGCAGTGCCTTGATTGACAATAGAAAAGGAGGGGTTATTGATCATTTTAAAGGGACCAGGCCAGATCACAATGGGTTAAATGGGTGAATTTCAATTTTTTCCAATTTAAATCTTACTATGCCTATGGGTCTAAATTATTTAGATCAAATCTAAAGTATTTTAAGTAAAATCTTTATTATATTTAATTATTTATATATAAAAGTATTAATTTAATATACAAGCTATAATGTATATGTGTATCTAATACACATATACGTGTATAGTGCATGTCCAATATACAAATAGTGAAAGTCTGTAGGACCGTGTAATATGGATATATGATAATACAGAGTATAGTGATGATAGTAATATTGTAAATAGTGTAGAATATAAAAGCAGTATAGTAAAATGACACCAGATATTTTATACTGGTTCGGAGCACCATCCTATGTTCAGTCCCAAACTCCCTTCTGGAATTTAACTAACAACAATACCCTCACTTAACCCGGAGGAACAGGTCTATACAACCCCTGAGCAGCCAAACAGGGACCTGAGCAGTAGAACAGGATTTTTGCCTCAGCAGCCGAAGAGGACTTCACACGCCTGAGCAGCAGAACATGACTTCACTAATACAAAAGAATATCTGACACTGTGTGTCCTTAAAAACACTAATTTGTCTCTAATAGTACAAACTTCCTATAATCAAATCCTCAAGTGTATGAAGTGTATGTGAAGATATGAAGAGAAGGTAATGCTAAGAATCTAAGATTATGAAAGTTTATTTGAAGATTCAAAGCAATAAAATGCTTGTTTGCTGTTTGAATATAAGTATGAGAGCACAAGAAGAATATAAGAAAGTTAGAATGATTTTTAGTGAATGTGAAGTGTTTGGGGACATGTATTTATAGTAGTCAGAGAGTTACTACCATTAGTGAAGAGTTCTGACCAAAAGGAGCATCTATTTCCGTTCAAAGAAGGATCACAACTCTTCGCAGAATGAAGATGTCTATTCAAAATATGACAGTTGGGTTCAGGTCAGTCGACTGGTCGTTATTGGTCAGTCGACTGACTATGCAACATTTTAAAAAATATAAACAGTGCATACTCGTGTATGTACACCAGTCAGTCGACTGGTTGTTTATAGCCAGTCGACTAGCTGTAGTGTTTTTACACTCTTAGCTCTGTTTTGATTAAAAACCGAGAACAATGAAGTATGGACTTATTGAGGATAGATTTTAACAATTTGCTAAGACTTGACCATAAAAAATAAACAGTGAAAACATAGATTCAAAGTCTCGATATCACCATAGTCCTTTGATTGTCTCTTTTTGTTGAGATTGATCGTGCATTCTCTTTTTCTTCTAAATTGCTTTGTCATGAATCAAAACTAGTGATTCAACATTCTCCCCCTTTTTGATTGATGACAACCTATAATCCTAGAGAATATATATAAACAAAACTCCCCCTGAATATATGACACTTCTTGTGCTTGCATCAAAATGGTTAGTATATATATTTTTCTCCCCCTTTGTCATCGAAAAAAAGGAGACATATCGTAATAATTTTAATACTAAGTGTAGAAAGAGATTCCATAGTGATACGAATTAGTACAAGTGTTACTGATAAACCAAACAAGCATTCAAATGTTCAAACTGAAAGATAAGAATTCCAATAAGCAAATAACAATAGTACCTACCAAAATTACCATACAAAAAACTTATATACCAAGATCCCAATTATATTCTTCTTCCGGTGCAGTCTCTTTTCCGGGTCTAGAAGTGCCTTGAGCACCACTACCTACTCCACTAGTGTCGCTACCGGTATGCTCCTCTGATGTAGACCATGTAAAACGAGGTGCTGGTCGCTTACCTTGAGCGACGGAGGTGGCAGCGATGGAGGAAGAACATGATATGGCATCCCATAAAGTAGAGAAGAAGCCTTTGATTTTATCTAGCTTCTTATCCATTTTCTTGAGTCTGGAATCTAAGATAAGTTGATTCCGAGAAAGGATCTCAATTGATTCATGGGTGTTGGAGGAGGTAGCTAATCAGATTTCTTCTTCTGCTTGTTGAGGTGCTGGCTCCCAAATTACAGGACCTCCAGATTGTTGTCGAGCCTGTTGTTGCTTCCACTCTTCGTATATGGTAATAAGTGGAGGTCGTGCTGGTAGCTTCATAAGGCTTATGGTACGGATGTTGATCATACCGACGGTAGAGAATTCTGAGTCGGGTTGACGAACACCACAATCTAGAAGAAGTCTCATAATATACTCGCCAAAGTAGATAACATGCATATTCCCATTGTAGAAGGTAAGAAATTCATCCAAAATACGGCGCAACCAATTTATGCGTATATTTCCCCATAAAGCATAAAGAGCTTTGAAATTATCTGGATATATTAATTCATATGATCCGGTTCTTGGGATAATAGAACACATAAGAGTCTTGTGCGAGATTCGCGCTTTAGGCCTTAGAAGTTTGGAACGTAAATCAGTCATATCGTCATCCATGAACATGTGACTAACTCTATCTCTTTGTCTAATATTGCATTCAACATCATCCAGACTAATTCCTTCATTTGGAGTTTGAAGGATATGAGCCATTCGATCAAGTGAAAAGAAAACTGGTTGTCCACAGACCAAACTCCATACTAAATCATTTGGATTAGAGGGATGTTGATGGCCAAGATTAAGATTAGCAAAAAAGAGTTTTACCATGAGATGGTTGATGTTGTGTCGATTTGAATTATAGTCAAGGAGCAACTCTAATCCACATCTCCGCATTAATTCTTGAAGAGAGTAAGCTCCAAAATCAGAGTATACCATGAAAGAACCTTCAAAGATTCTATAATTCTTCATTTTCTCCCATCTTTCGATTGCGGTTGCGTCATATAGCCAATGAGCAACCTGAGTATCAACAAAGAGGAAGCTTGTTTTGATCTTTTTGATCTTGAAGGAGTCATGAATTTGATGTTTTTGTGAGATTTTGATTTGAAAAATAAGGGCTAGGGTTTCGAGGAAGAGAAAATTTTGAAGAAGGTAAAGTAAAAAGAAGGGTTTAAGGGGTAAAGAAAAGAGGAAACAACAGGTAATATGTATAGCCAGTCGACTGGTCGGGGTAGGTTAGTCGACTGGATGAAAACCCGAGAGTTTTTATCTCCGTAATCAGTCGATTTTGTTCAGTCAACTGAATTCTGTTGATAATCAAAAATCACCATAGCTCATTTGGTTAGAGCACTTGCCTTCTAAACTAGTGACCCGGGTTCGAGCCCCGCTCCATGCATTTTTTGAAAACTTGATTTTGATTAAAATATGCATGCAAGTTTATTTGAATGTGAATGATGATTCTTGAAGAAAGATTTTAAGAAAGCACTAAACTAGACTCTTTATACATATTTGATGACTCTTGTTAAAATATATAACTATATGAACCATACTTTGAGTCATTGAGTTCGGATGTTGTCGTAGTCGTAGATTCGTGAATTGTTGTGTCTTGTCAGCAATCAAAACCTATGATCCAACATTCTCCCCATTTTTGATGATGACAACTCCATTTGCTACGGAAGAATCTTCGACAAGCTTTGTTTACTTATCTCTCCCTTTGAATATATTCCTATAATTGTGCTATAGATTTCTCCCCCTGAATCTATGCTATATATTCCTGTAAATAACTAATCTTTTCTCCCCCTTAATCTGTGCTTACATAATTTATTCTTGCAAATAGTGTTAGAGCAATATCTTTCTCCCTCTTTGTCATCGACAAAAAGGAGAGTTTATATGATGACATAAATTATATTCCACATAAGTGTTAATATAGAACAATATAAAACAAAATAACTACTACTTACAATGTAAGGTATCAAAAAAAAATTAATATTTAAAGCATGCGATACCCAAGGTTCTTATAATTTCCTAATTTTTAGGAAACCATACCCATTTGGGTGTGGCTGAACCTTTAAAAATATAATTTTCATTATTAACTATCATATCAAAATAATCATCAATGTATTTTTCTCTATTTTTCCAATTAACAGGAACCCAAATACTTAGATAATTTTTATTCATATTTCCCGTTAATGATTTTGTATATCTAGAGAAATTATAAACATTATTGGTCATAGAAGTATTTGAATTTCTATTAAAATTGGATTTAGACTTTTCTCGAAATTTAGTACTAGCACTAACATTTTTACTATACATGAAAGCATAACTAGTGCTATTTCTATGATCAGTTTTATTATATCCTAAACCACTTTTATCATGTAAAGGTCTAGAAATGGATAAAATCATGTTTAAACCGTTTTGACCTTTATTAAATTTTGTGACTTCAGTGTTAAGTTTATCAAATTTAGCTTTAAAGTCACAATTATTATTTCCAAAAGAAATATCACTGTTTTTCAAAATATCAATTTGCTTGTTTAATTCAGAATTCTCCCTTTTTAACGTACAGTTCTCATTTTCGAGAAGAAAAATTCGAGATTCTGAATTATCTAAAGATGATTGTAATAAATCATTTTGTTTTTTCAAATCCGTAATTTCTGTTGAAAATTTTCTTTTTCTTTTTCAAACATGGTATTTTGTTCATCTAGAAAATCTTTAAGAGCCTCAAAATTATTTTTCAAAACACCATGTTGATTTTCTAAATCTAATTTCTCAATTTTTAAATTTCTCATTTTCAATTTTGATTGATTTCAACTTTTCTAAAATAAGAAAATTATGTTTTGAGATTTTATCGCATATACTAACTAACTCATTATTACCATTTACTGAAATTTCTAAATCGAAAAGTACCTTTTTATAGTCCTTACTGGTGGCTTTGACAGGAATTTTGCCTGTTGTATTTCGACTGGATCATTTTCTAGCCATTATTCTATGATGTTGTGACGATCGATAGAATACCAGGCTCTGATATCAAATGAAAGTCTATAGGACCGTGTAATATGGATATATGATAATACAGAGTATAGTGATGATAGTAATAATGTAAATAGTGCGGAATATAAAAGCAGTATAGTAAAATGACACTAGATATTTTATACTGGTTCAGAGCACCGTCGTACGTCTAGTCCTAGACTCCCTTCTGGAATTTAACTAACAACAATACCCTCACTTAACCCGGAGGAACAGGTCTATACAACCCCTGAGCAACCGAATAGGGACTTGAGTAGTAGAATAGGATTTTTGCCTCAGCAGCCGAAGAGGACTTCACACGCCTGAGCAGCAGAACATGACTTCACTAATACAAAAGAATATCTGACACTGTGTGTCCTTGAAAACACTGATTTGTCTCCGATAGTACAAACTTCCTATAATCAAATCCTCAAGTGTATGAAGTGTATGTGAAGATATAAAGAGAAGGTAATGCTAAGAATCTAAGATTATGAAAGTTTATTTGAAGATTCAAAGCAATAAAATGTTTGTTTGCTGTTTGAATGTAAGTATGAGAGCACAAGAAGAATATAAGAAAGTTAGAATGATTTTCGGTGAATGTGAAGTGTTTGGGGACATGTATTTATAGTAGTCAGAGAGTTACTGCCATTGGTGAAGAGTTCTGACCAAAAGGAGCATCTATTTCTGTTCAGCGAAGGATCACAACTCTTCGCAGAATGAAGATGTCTATTCAAAATATGACAGTTGGGTTCAGGTCAGTCGACTGGTCATTATTTGTCAATCGACTGACTATGCAACATTTTAGAAAATATAAACAGTGCATACTCGTGTATGTACACCAGTCAGTCGACTGGTTGTTTATAGCCAGTCGATTGGCTGTAGTGTTTTCACACTCTTAGCTCTGTTTTGATTAAAAACTGAGAACAATGAAGTGTGGACTTCTTGAGGATAGACTTTAACAATTTGTTAAGACTTGACCATAAAAAATAAACAGTGAAAACATAGATTCAAAGTCTCGATATCACCATAGTCCTTTGTTTGTCTCTTTTTGTTGAGATTGATCGTGCATTCTCTTTTTCTTCTAAATTTCTTTGTCATGAATCAAAACTAGTGATTCAACAAATAGTGTATGTGGTTCATGTGTCCATATGCAAGTGCTAGGATTTACACCGCAATTTCCATTTATTTATACATATTTGATGTCCATACTTGTTTATTATCAATATATATATATATTATATGTATGTATGTAACGATATATATTTATTTATTTAAAATATCTAGACCAATTCAAAATAGAATGAAATTAATATCTAAAATATCTTGCAACGGTTTAAATTTATAATCAGTTTGACCTATCCAAAAACAGATTGAAATTGACATCTAAAATACCTTATGACAATTTAATTTTAAGATCAGATCTAGATCTAGACAAAATATATATTTTAAATTTAAATTTCAAAATTTATAGATGTATTAAATATAATTATATATATAATTTTTTCAAAATAAACTTTAAAAGAAGTTTAAATCAGTCTAAAATGTTCATTCATAAATTATTAATAACCATGTATATTTAGATATAAAAAACGTTTTTCATTTTGGCCGAATATATTTTAGCTAAAAATTAATTTTTTGTATATTATCAAATCCATATAGATTTGTATTGATTTTTTTAAGAGTACATGCATTAATTATTTAAAAATAATTTAGGTATATTATTAATTATATTTCATATATATATTATAATTTTTTAATTCATATGTATATATATGTATGTATATGTATATTAGTAACTAAATTCATATTTTAAAATTCTAAAATTAGTTAAAAACATTAAAAATTTCAATAATATTTTAATTATTTATTTTAAAAATGGGCGAAATTGAATAAGTATAATTCATATGTATACAAGTCTTTTCTTAATTTAAATAATTCAGATGTGTTTATGCGCGCACGCAATATTAGACAACAATTATATGTATAAATTCGTTATAGTTTTCAGTGTATAAACACATAAATGAATTAACAACATATGTAAATATAAAATAATAGTAAAAGTAAAACATTATCAAGATTGCAGCCTGCGAATTGCACCTTGAATGTTGAAAGAAAGTTTATTTAGATATGATCCAAACCCAGTTTGAATTTTGTAGTAGAAAAGAGATGTATACCATTCTTGATTTAAATTGAATTTGGTTTGGAAATGAAGGGCTATAACCCTTGTTGCTTGTGGCCATGATAAGTGCAACGCTCCACCTCTATACTTATATTACCCGAGAGCATTACTAAATAATATTGTCGAGTAATACGGAGAATGAGGCGATGTGGGGGAAGCACACGTGAATATACCCTTGGACCAACACTGAATACATCACATAATACAAAAATAACCCACCTTGATGAAAACAGTCTCGGTATAAAGCAATAAATACGTGTGGTGCCCGAGGATAGAACAATACACAATATAAATAAATCACAGAGAACATAGAGTCATCAACGCAACGATAAAAATATAATATATCAAATAAGTCGGAGTAGGATTAAAAAATCAAATTTCCACTAAATCTTAATTATATACAAGATTAATTAATACATCAAATTCGACATCATATACATACACGAGTCCAAATACACAATATACAATACATTTAGTAGTACAACCTCCAACTAAGTCCAATAACCAAATCTGGTCATATCGTCCCTGAACCTAAAATATCTCGGACTGACCCGAGTATTATATAAATAATAAACGAGTCAGCCAGACTATGTCTATATTCAATGGTGAGAATATAAACGGTATCTCAAGGAATAATGTACATGGCATAATAAGAAATTCAATCATCAAAGGAATAATCAAACATCCATAATACATCCATAACCCATCAAAAATCAAAACATCTATCACATCAAAACATCCATCACATCAAAACATCCATCATCCATCAAACGTCCATCGCATACACACATCACACACATCGCACACATCACACATCATACATCACATATCACATACAACATAGATCACAAACATCACACCACAAATGTCAATTATTCATATTTATTTAGTAGTATTAAGTTTATCCATTTTATTCTTCATTATTAATTTCATTACTGCTATTGCAATATTTGTGCTATTATTATTGTTACTGCCCGAGGCTGAGTCTACACCTGAGCCTCGATGTTTCTCAGGTGCAAAGGAATCCCCAACTCGTAAATATTTTGTGAGCATCCCCAGCAGCTTTTAGCTGCATAATAAACACACATTGCTTCCTCGCCTCCTCGCTCCTTGCTCCCATCAACCTCCTCACTTCGTTCTGAATTCATCCCATTGACCTATGTAGTAGACCGTGACCATACGATGAGGGGGCCATGTCGCCGCAACCATCTACGAGCGACCCCATAGTCGGTCAAGCTAGGAAGAGGCCAGAAAAAAATACTTTTGGCCACCACATCCTTGTTAGGACTTCATACTCCTCATTCTAGTCAAAAGCAGAGTGCTTTTAATTAAAATAATAAATAATATAATTTACCTCAAATGTCTAGTTAAAAATTCAAATAATATCAATCAATATGGGTGTATAATATAAATATAATCCACTGACATCCAAATATCAAATACTCGATCCTCAATGAATAATTCAACATTATACTTGTGTTGAATAAATAAATGCACCCCACACGGACGTCCCATAGCGCCAGATGAAATACAATTATATACACAACACCCTCAGTTAATCTACATTAAACAAATTTCTGTGTTTGTACCAAAAATGGGCACAACACTCTTCGGAAGTTTTTGAAGAGATAAAAGTGAAGAATGAAAATTAAAACTGTGGGTTATCTAACAAAAACTCCAAATAACAGAAAGTAAATTGCAAAGACAAGCGATTTAGAGTGGTTCGGCGTTTTTGCCTACATCCACTATGAAGTTTGATGATTTTATTGCTCGATACTTGAAGATTACAATTCTTTATACTGTAATACAACTGAATTTATATGCTAAGTCTCAATCTAAAGCAGCGGCGGTGTTCTGGAGTAAATCTGGCAGAATCTGGGCGCTCTTTAGTACTTAGAATTATCCGACCCCTTTTCTAAATGACTAGGGGCTCTATTTATAGGTGTAGGAGGCTGATATTTCGCCTAAAATGAGGGGAGACCAGTTCTGGTACGTTAGGGGGCCCACATGGCCGAAATCTGGAGATCCGGACCCACTTTGGGATCGATTCGACCCTTGGTTCGAATCGATCAAGAAATCATCCAATCGAGCTGAAATTTGGTGTGGACATTCTTCATCATGTGCTTAAGCTTCTGTGAAAATATCATGGCATTTGGACTTGTAGAACTCGAGTTATGATCGATTCAAATAGGTGTTTTTCGCTTCCTGGAGTCGTTCGAATCGATACGTTCGAATCGATTCGTTCGAATCGATCCTCCTGTATGTGAAGACTACGGCGTGGTGCGCATGCTTTGCATCGATCCACTTCTCACTCCGGATTGACTGGGTCGACTCCATGTTCTTCGCCGTTTTGACTGGGTGGATTTGTGGCAGTGGATTCGAAGACATCCCTCTTCGAATCGAATGAACGAAGGTCTGTTCGAATCGATCTAGGTGCGTTAAAGTCGATCGATTCGAAGTTGCTTTAAGCAGTGTGGATTCGAAGTATCTGCAGCTCTGTGGATTCGAAGGAAGTGATAGCCTAATGGATTCGAACTAGGCCCCGCTTGATGGAGTCGAAGCCAAAGTTCCCTTCGTGGATTCGAAGTAACTAGGGGAAACTTCCATCGAGTCGAACATGCTGCCTTTGATGGTGGATACGAAGCTTAGCCGTCTGATGGATTCGAATAAGAAGGCTTTTGGGACCAACGTGTGTCCAAAAGGGATTCAAAGTAGACCGAGTCGAACTTGTTGGCATCGATTTTGATGGATTCGACCCTTAGTCGATTCGAACCAAACAGAGGCGAACTTAGGGCTATGCCCTTCAATTGCGTCGATGATATCTTGGGCCCACGAACTCGGATTGACTTGAAATTCGGAACGTTGGTTTCTACTACTCGGCTTGACGTGCCTTATCGATTGCAGCCCGATCTGGACTCGGACAAATTTC
This sequence comes from Allium fistulosum, assembly GCA_030737815.1. Lineage (NCBI taxonomy): Eukaryota > Viridiplantae > Streptophyta > Magnoliopsida > Asparagales > Amaryllidaceae > Allium > Allium fistulosum. The sequence goes on along the minus strand of CM060903.1, from coordinate 1,279,753,178 downwards.
ATCAATATCCATAGCGATCCTTGTGTGTAACTGATCTCCGAGACAATCTGTCACTGGTTTCTAGTCTAGTCCTCGGTGTCACGGTCTTGCCAAAAGGCAGGATAACATTTGCCCCCCAAAGTACATCTTGTGTAAACATGACGTGCTTTGAAAAGTTGTAGTCTCTCACTGGACAGCTATGACATGCTTTACCGAAAGTTGCATTATGTATCGCTGTAATCGACCGTCATATGATTGTGACTGGCTGTAAGTTGTTTGGGTTATGACGAGACGAACATTTGATCCCTTGGCTAACAATCTTCGTTTTGTCGCATTTCAGTGACTGAAGTCGTCGTTTCTGCGCCTCTTGCAACTCTTTCTTTAATTTTTCGTTGCATAGGGTAGTATTTTGTTGACTTTTTGTAGCCGTGTATAGATGTGGATTTGGCTCCCACTAGCAGAGACTTTTTGAAACACTTTGTAATCAGATTCTTTTTGTTGATAGTGGAAATGCAAATTTATTCCCTTTTGTCTTCAACTTGTTATGTGTTATGGCTCTGCCCTCAGTATCAGGGATAAGCGTGGAGTTGGCGTATGTTTTATACTCCGTCTCGCGCTTTGGGAGTACGGAGTTAAGTAAATGTTTACTGCTTAATTTTAACATCCACACTCTGGGGACTTGTATCTTTATGACAGCTGTTGATCACTCATTTTCATGTGTTGAGTCTGCACCTATGCTTGGGGAATGAGTGATGTAACTTGGTTGAGATGCAGTCGAAGTTGCTAGGTGAACGGGTCCACCCTCCTCGAGGCCGTACTTGATGGAGATGCAGTCGAAGTCGTTAGGTGGACGGGTCCACCCTCCCCGAAGCTGCATTGAATGGAGATACGGTCGAAGTCGTTAGGTGGATGGATCGACCCTCCTCGAAGCCGTAGTTGGTTGTAGTTTATACTCCGGCTTGAGCTCTCGGAGTCCGGAGTTAGTTTAATGTTTATACTCCAGTTCGCGCTCTCGAAAGCTGGAGTTTGTTGATGTTTATACTCCGGTTCGCGCTCTCGGATTCCGGAGTCAGTTAATGTTTATACTCCAGTTCGCGCTCTCGGAAGCTGGAGTTTGTTGATATTTATACCCAGCTCGCGCTCTCGGAGTACTCTGGGGTTTTGTGAATGTTTATACTCCGTCTCGCACTTTGGGAGTACGGAGTTGAGTAAAAAGTTTGTACCCAGCTCGCGCTCTCGGAGTACTCTGGGATTTAGGAAAATGTTTATACTCCGTCTCGCGCTCTGGGAGTACGGAGTTGAGTAAAAAGTTTGTACCCAGCTCGCGCTCTCGGAGTACTCTGGGATTTAGGAAAATGTTTATACTCCGCCTCGCACTCTGGGAGTACGGAGTTAAGTAAAAAGTTTGTACCCAGCTCGCACTCTCGGAGTACTCTGGGATTTAGGAAAATGTTTATACTCCGCCTCGCACTCTGGGAGTACGGAGTTAAGTGGAGGGTTGTCGTGTATCACCCGTTTCTAGCCTGATGTGATGGCTTGCCCCCGAGCTCGGGTTTCATTTAGTGAGTGGTAGATCGCTTCATAGCCACTCCCTACTTGAATAAATTCCACTGTGTGTTGGAATTTAGCTCTTCGTGCATCGTGATGTTGTACATTGTATTTAATGAATCACAGCTCTGGCTCGAAGAGATAGCATTTTATTGCTGAAATAAGAAAATATGGCAAAGTCAGTTGCCTTATTACAAATTCTAAAATTGAAATGCAAAAAGAACATTGCTAGACAATAAAATGGATAAAGCCTGTCATATGTAGTAACGACGGAGACTCTCGCTGTTCCAGGCCCTTGGCAAAACTAGACCGTCCATGGTTGATAGTTTGAATGTGCCATCTCCAAGTCTTTGTGTAATCACGTATGGTCCTTCCCAATTTGGTTTCATGTGTGATGGAACCGGATAGATCCTCTTGAGGACAAGATCGCCGAGTTCAAAGGTTCGGGGTCGAACTTTGGTATTATACAACCGGGCGACTCGACTTCGGTACGCGGCTGCTCTCAAATCAGCTTCTTCCCGTTTCTCATCCAATAGATCCAAAGATTCGGCGAGTAATATTGCATTTGTTTTTGGATCGTAATAAGTTACGCGGTGAGAAAATACTTCTGTCTCAACTGGAATAACGACCTCCGAGCCATAGGACAAGGAAAATGGGGTGTGTCTAGTTGCGGTCTTGTGAGTTGTTCGATAAGCCCATAATGCCATAGGAAGTTCATCGACCCATTTGCCCCCAGCCTTTTCCAGTCGTTTCTTTAAGATGGATTTGATAACTTTGTTAACAGCTTCGACCTGACCGTTTGCTTGTGGATGTGCGACTGTAGAGAACTTTTTATGAATATGAAATCGTTGACAGAAATTCTTGAACTCCGAACTTTTGAATTGGGTCCCATTATCGGTGATGATGGTATGCGGGAGTCCAAATCGACAAATGATATTGCGGACTACAAAGTTTATTACTTTCTTCGATTTAATCGTTGCGAGAGCTTCGGCCTCGGCCCATTTCGTGAAGTAGTCAACTGCGATGATGGCATACTTCGCACCACCTCTTGCCAGAGGTAAAGCGCCGATGATATCAATACCCCACATAGCGAACGGCCACGGACTGACCATTTGAGTTATCTCGGTAGGTGGGGCTCTTGGAATGCGAGCGTGTTTCTGGCACTTGTCGCACTTTTTGGCATAATTGGCTGCATCTCGGTTCACTGTCGGCCAGTAATATCCATATCGGAGTATTTTCTTAGCCAGCGCTTGTCCGCCGGTGTGATCGCCACATTCTCCTTCGTGTACGTCATGTAATACTCGTTTGACTTCGTCGTGAGCAATACACCGAAGGAGAGGAACAGAATAACCTTTTCTATACATGATTCCGTCCTGAATGACGAACCGTGAAGCCTTTCGTAGAATTTGCCTTTTCTCGTTTCGGTGTTCAGGCAACATCCCATTCTCAATGTAATCTCGATACGGAGTCATCCATGATTCTCTGTCGGGAGAGGTTTCTAACACAGCATTCGTTTTTATTTGATCGATGCTTGGAGAGGGCAAAGTTTCGACGGGGACAAGTCCCATTTGCTGTGCTTCACCTGTACTGGCCAATTTTGCCAAGGAGTCGGCCTTTTGATTATGATCTCGGGGTATATAGTGAATGGCGTAATAATCAAATTGATCCAGTATTTCTAGAACTCGAACCAAGTAAGCAGCTAACCTTCGGTCTCTCGCTTGATACTCTCCCCGTACCTGGCACACAACCAACTGTGAATCACAATAAATTTCTATAGCGATAATTCTCATATCTCTGGCAAGCTTTAACCCAGTCAATAGAGCTTCATATTCGGCTTCATTGTTGGTTGCGTGAAAATCAAACTTCAAAGCATAACATATGGATCGACCTTCGGGGGTTTCTAGTACAACACCAGCGCCCGAACACCGATCGTTTGATGCACCGTCTGTATAAAGTTTCCAGACATATTCAGGAGATTTGCTGGTTTCGGGTAAGTCGTCTGGAACAGTAAATTCAGCTACGAAGTCAGCCAGGACTTGCCCTTGAATGGCTCTCCGTGGAGCATAAGTAATGTCAAATTGACTCAGTTCGATATTCCACTTGAGTAACCTTCCAGACGTCTCAGGCCGCGTGAGGACCTATCGTAACGGCTGATCGGTATACACAGTAAGCGGATGAGCTTGGAAATAAGGACGAAGCTTTCTTGAGGCAATGACCAAGCAATAAGCCAGTTTCTCCAACCTGGGGTAATTTCTTTCAGTTCCGGTCAATCGTTTACTAACATAATAGACCGGTTTCTGCACTCGATCCTCTTCTCGGACCAGAGCAGCACTGATCGCATGCTCTGATACTGCCAGATAAAGGTATAATTGTTCGTGATCAATCGGTTTTGACAAGATCGGTGGTGTAGAGAGATGCTGAACCAGCGATCGGAATGCGCCTTCACATTCCACGGTCCATTCAAAGTTTCATTTTCCCTTCCGGATTAGATGAAAGAAAGGAATGCATTTATCAGTGGATTTTGAAATGAACCTGCTTAGCGCTGCTACCTTCCCGTTGAGACTCTGGACTTTCTTTATGGTCCTTGGAGTTTGCAAATTCCTTATTGCCCAGATCTTTTCGGGATTTGCTTCTATCCCACGAGCGTTGACGATGAAACCGAGGAACTTTCCGGATGCAACGCCAAAGTGGCACTTCAACGGGTTAAGCTTCATTCCATATTCACGTAGGATGTGGAACATTGAATCTAAATCCCTGACGTGATCTGGTGAAAATCGGGACTTAACTAACATGTCGTCCACATAAACTTCCATGGTCTTCCCGATCTGGTCAGCGAACATTCGATTAACCAAGCGTTGGTAAGTTGCTCCGGCATTCTTTAAACCAAAAGGCATGACTCTGTAACAGTAGAGTCCCAGATCGGTCACGAAACTGGTATGTTCTTGATTGGGTAGATGCATAGGTATTTGATTATAACCGGAATAAGCATCCATAAAGGATAACAATTCATGGCCTGCAGTTGAGTCTACGAGTTGGTCAATTCGAGGAAGTGGAAAACTATCTTTTGGACAAGCTTTGTTTAAGTCGGAGTAGTCGACACAAGTTCTCCATTTCCCATTCGGTTTTCGAACCATTACCGGATTTGACACCCACTCCGGGTATAGAGCATCTCGGATGAAACCATTTGATTGCAACTTGTCAATTTCTTCTTTAAGGGCGGCAGATCTCTCTGGATCCATACCACGCCTCTTTTGCTTGACTGGAACATGTCACGGATCAATATTCAAGGAGTGACTTGCAATGTTCGATGAGATTCCGCACATGTCAGAGTGCGTCCAGGCAAAGACATTGAGATTCGCTTGAAGAAATTCAACCAATTCCTGTTGTATCTGTTTTCCCAGTTGAGATCCAACTTTTAGTACTTTTGAGTCGTCATCCTCACTGACTGGGACGTCCACAGTCAGTTCGGCTGGAGATACTTGATTCTCTTTGACTTCATCTTTATCTTCGTTATCTCTAGGGTCAAGATCTTTAAGGAATTGGTAGTGGTGCCCGGGCCGGGGCCCAGGCGCTAGTTGTCAATTATCAGTAAAACGGACACAGAGAGTTTCCTCTACGCCCTTTCCTTTCTCCTTCTTCTGTGCTTCACGCAACTCAGCAACATAACAGGCTCTTCCTGCTGCCTGGTCTCCTTGAATGATTCCTATACCATGGTCGGTTGGGAATTTTAAATTCAAACACCACGGGGCAATGGCTGCCCTGAATTCAGCAAGGGCTGGTCGACCCAAGAACGCATTGTATGGTGAAGCGATGTCAAGAACAACGAATTGCAGCAGTCGGACTCTCCTGCGTTCTCCAATCCCCAGTTCCACTGGTAGTTCCACTATCCCAGTGGGTATTGTTGCACTCCCATTGAAGCCGTGAGCTCGAGATTGGCAGGGTTTCAAGTCTTTTGCTTCCATCTTCATTAAATCATAAGCTCGTTTGAATAGAATGTTTACAGAACATCCACTGTCAACCAGGATCCTCTTCATCCAAGCAGGACCAACCTGGGCAGATATGACCAGTGGGTCAATTGTTGGGGCTTCGATTTTGTCAGCATCTCTGCTTCTAAATATGATATCGTCAGACATCGTCTTTTGTTGCTTAGCCGGGGTTCCATCCTCACAATTACTGTAGCATTTGAAGCTCGCATGCCTGACAGAGCTAGCATACGACTCCATTTCCCTCCAGCTCTTGTCCGCTGGATGAGGACCACCACTTATGGTATTGATAACTAGCCTCCCGCCTGTACGAGCGAGTTCCTCTTGTCTTTCTTGGTATTGCGCACGGTTTGGGTTTGATGGGCCCGCACCACCAGACTGCGGTGCCCGCACGAATTGATCTAGCTTTCTCTCCCTGATCAACTTTTCTATGAGATCCTGCAAATGACGACAGTCATTAGTATTGTGGCCATAACTCTCATGAAACCTACAAAACTTTCCTGTCTGAATCTGCCTCTCTGATGACCGCTTCGGGGCGGGTTTCTTATACTATTCAGTGTTGCAAGTTTGTAGGTACACATTTTCCAGCGATGTGTTTAATGGTGTATAACTTTCGAACATCGGAGCCCTACGCCGTGGGCCTGGATTCGGATCTCTCTTCTTATTTTGACCATTGCTACCTCTTGGCTGAGTTTGTTTGTTCTGTATGTTTAACTGAACTTTTCCAGAATTGTCACCGGACTGCTTAACTGCTACATTGCTCTGTATTCCTTCGCTTCTGGGTCCTGCATCGTCCTGCTTCCTAGACTGTTTCGCGTCCTCTTGCCGTAAGAATTGTGCGGCTTTGGAGTAGAAACGGTCCAACGATGCGGGTGGTTTTCCAGCTAACCAGTTTCCAAATTCAGAATCAGGGTCAATCCCCTTTGTCAATGCCATTAAAATTGAGTTATCGTTGGGATTACTAATCTCCACACATGCCGCATGGAATCTCTCCAAGTAACGCCTTAGCGTTTCCCCACGGGCTTGGGTAACACTGGATAAGGTGTTGACATCTTTGGGTCTAGCAACATGCGTGCGAAATTGTTCAACAAATTTCTTAGCTAGTTGATCAAATGAAGAGATAGACCTAGGTGGCAATCTCGTGAACCACATCGTTGCAATTCCACCTAGAGAGATGGGGAAACTTCGACATTTTACTGCGTCATCGGCCCTTGCGGCGCTCATCGACCATTCATATTTCAAGATGTGTTGATTGGGATCAGAATTTCCTTCGTACATAGGAAGAGTTGTCATTCTAAATTGCCGAGGAGGTTCAGCGTACAGTATCTCGTCCGTGAAAGGAGTATGACTTCGAGAAATCCCCCAATCGTCGTTGGTAAGACCTTGGCTTTCGCGGATCATCTGACGTATCATAGTCGAAATGTCAGGCATTGCTACATTTTGAGCCTGCTGAGCTAAGGTGTGGTCGGGTTCCACAGCGCGAGTTCGGACCAGGCGCTGTCGACGGTCCAAATTTCGCCTCCTTGGCTCAGCGTCTTCTGGGACGTATGGTTCAGGAGTACGCCCATGTTGCTGATTATTTGGCTCTGAAAGATTTCGGGTATCAACCCTTGTTTCTATTGTGGCAGCTGCGGCATGATTGTCCGCGGTATGCTGTGTAGTAGGGCCTCCTTGTGTTGAGGGCCCGGCCTGAAAGCTGGTCGGCGGTCCTGCCCTCAACTGTCCAACAGTCAAGGCGGGTTGATATCCGGCCGTTCGTGCATGACTCCCGTCTAATCGAGGACGGGTAGATCTGTGATAGTAGTCCGATGAGGCGGAACTTTCAGTAGACGATCGGGAGATGTCATCTCGTCTGGACCTTCTACGGCCTTGGCGGTTCAGTTGGTTTGTTAATTCAATATTAGCACGCAACTGTTCGGCCAATTGTTGCCGACTTTGAGTTAGCTCTTGGAGCAACGTATGGAGCTCCTGCCTGGTGACTGGTCCAGACGGTTCTGAATGAGCGACATTGTCTTGGTTGGATGGCTGCTGTTGAGCAGGATTCTGTCCATCCCTACCTTCTTGTCCAGCAGCCGTAGAAGTGGTTCTTGTGCTAACCATTTTGAATGATGAATCCTTTTCCTAGACTTTATGCAAATCTGAATAGAATGGAAGGATTATGAATTAGAGATCTGGATCTTCCTCTTGGATTTGTGCAATCCGGTATCGATGGTAGATCCAAGGAGCAGGAGAAAAAAGCTGGTTTTTTCTCAGTGAAAGCACCAAAGTGTTTGTACCAAAAATGGGCACAACACTCTTCGGAAGTTTTTGAAGAGATAAAAGTGAAGAATGAAAATTAAAACTGTGGGTTATCTAACAAAAACTCCAAATAACAGAAAGTAAATTGCAAAGACAAGCGATTTAGAGTGGTTCGGCGTTTTTGCCTACGTCCACTATGAAGTTTGATGATTTTATTGCTCGATACTTGAAGATTACAATTCTTTATACTGTAATACAACTGAATTTATATGCTAAGTCTCAATCTAAAGCAGCGGCGGTGTTCTGGAGTAAATCTGGCAGAATCTGGGCGCTCTTCAGTACTTAGAATTATCCGACCCCTTTTCTGAATGACTAGGGGCTCTATTTATAGGTGTAAGAGGCTGATATTTTGCCTAAAATGAGGGGAGACCAGTTCTGGTACGTCAGGGGGCCCACATGGCCGAAATCTGGAGATCCGGGCCCACTTTGAGATCGATTCGACCCTTGGTTCGAATCGATCAAGAAATCATCCAATCGAGCTGAAATTTGGTGTGGACATTCTTCATCATGTGCTTAAGCTTCTGTGAAAATTTCATGGCATTTGGACTTGTAGAACTCGAGTTATGATCGATTCAAATAGGTGTTTTTCACTTCCTGGAGTCGTTCGAATCGATACGTTCGAATCGATTCGTTCGAATCGATCCTCCTGTATGCGAAGACTACGGCGTGGTGCGCATGCTTCGCATCGATCCACTTCTCACTCTGAATTGACTGGGTCGACTCCATGTTCTTCGCCGCTTTGACTGGGTGGATTCGTGGCAGTGGATTCGAAGACATCCCTCTTCGAATCGAATGAACGAAGGTCTGTTCGAATCGATCTAGGTGCGTTAAAGTCGATCGATTCGAAGTTGCTTTAAGCAGTGTGGATTCGAAGTATCTGCAGCTCTGTGGATTCGAAGGAAGTGATAGCCTAATGGATTCGAACTAGGCCCCGCTTGATGGAGTCGAAGCCAAAGTTCCCTTCGTGGATTCGAAGTAACCAGGGGAAACTTCCATCGAGTTGAACATGCTGCCTTTGATGGTGGATACGAAGCTTAGCCGTCTGATGGATTCGAATAAGAAGGATTTTGGGACCAACGTGTGTCCAAAAGGGATTCAAAGTAGACCGAGTCGAACTTGTTGGCATCGATTTTGATGGATTCGACCCTTAGTCGATTCGAACCAAACAGAGGCGAACTTAGGGCTATGCCCTTCAATTGCGTCGATGATATCTTGGGCGCACGAACTCGGATTGACTTGAAATTCGGAACGTTGGTTTCTACTACTCTGCTTGACGTGCCTTATCGATTGCAGCCCGATCTGGACTCGGACAAATTTCATCAATATCCATAGCGATCCTTGTGTGTAACTGATCTCCGAGACAATCTGTCACTGGTTTCTAGTCTAGTCCTCGGTGTCACGGTCTTGCCAAAAGGCGGGATAACATTCTGCTTCGCATATTAAGTCACTCTCCCTTAAATCGCTTCCTAATTCATTATTCTTCATTTTGTTATTTTATAATTCAACACAATAGGTAATTTTACTTCATCTCATTCGTATCAAACAAATCACAATCATTCACACACATCAATGTATTATTTATTCAATTGGTATTTAATGAGATGAAGATTTTTATTTTAATATATTTCACATCATTTTTGTATCCCTCTTATTATAAAGATACATCATTTTACTTTAGTCACAAAACGTCTCTTCTATTTATTCCTTCTCTTTTAAAATAGTAATTATTGATTCTCACATTTAATTTCAAAATCCATAATTCAAAATAAATCATTTGGTTTCGAAGAAACCTTTATTCAGACTCGTAAATAAATTTTAAAACCTCAAAAATAACTTTCACCTCTAATATCCACTATAATATTATTAAAATACTTTAAATCAAAAGAGTATTCTCATTCCATAAATATTTTCCAACTCAAATTTATAATTTCAAAATCATCATTTAAATTCCTTATTTATTTTCAAAACTCTTTAAACCAATATTATTGATAAATAATTCTTCAAACTCTTATTCAACTTTATATAATTTATTCCCAAATTACTTCAATAGTTAAACTCAAATGTATATAAATTTCTTCTAGATTTTATTTCTCATTATATAACAAATGCAAAATTTCTCTCAATAAATTAATTAATTTACATTCACTTTATTACTTCAAGATATCATTTTATTTAGGCTCAAATTGCTCGTCATTACAAAACTATAGATTTCCAACTTCATTTCTTAAATATTTTCTAAGTACTTTTATAATCATCAGTAAACAAAATTTAATCTTCGGAATTCCCTTATTTCATAAAATTCCAAAATTTAATTTTTTCCAAAATAATTTCAGTTTACTATATCCTCAAAATTATTCAATTTATAAATAATTTTTTTCATCTTCCAAAATCATTCCTCTTTTAATTTTCTATTAATTCAACGGTCTCAATATTAGAAATAAAACATCTTTCAATTATTTTATAATTAATATTAATAAATATAAATATTCTAAATTCGCTTATTTAATAACCGCAAAACCCATCCAACATCAATCATCACAAAATCAAATAAATCATGATATGCAACATCAACCATCAACAAACATCAAACAACCATACTCATTACCAACCCAATCAATCGCATCCAATAATCCATTCAATAACTAATCGAGCAAACATATAGGTGAATACACATTAAATAAAATGAAATAAACTTAGTTGTGAGTGAGATTATCTCACCAAATCGACACATGAATTTCCGAATCAGCGACTACTCTTCCCTCATCACCATCAGCACAAACCTTGTCTCAAACCTCTACTTCATGAAACCTTCAACTCTTCACGAAAAATATTCACAATCATTCCATCCAACTCAACCCCAAACTGCCATGTTTGTGACTTCCTTAAATGGCTGCCTTCAATACCCAACATGCATTAGCCTCGAGCCCCGACGCAGCACCTCCCATGATGCACCATCCAACATCGCAGCTAGTTATAGCCTCTCCCTCCAGTCCCTATCACTCACCCTTCAGCATTATAATCGTCTTTCTTCATCGTGATCACCACCACATCACCTCGCGCGACACTCTCCAGCTCGACATCACGACCTCCCTACCACATCGCCAGCCTTCACCTCATCCTAGTCATCTCCCTAAAATTGAACGCCATCCTTCCAGGTCGCATCACTACTCGCGTCTCCCAATACCCTTACGTCAAGCCTTGAGATGAACCGCTTGCGGCTGGCGTGCTTCTCCAATCGATCATGACCTCCCTCGATGACGAGCACCTCGAGCACGATTCAATTCGCTTTTTATGCAAATATGTTCCCGAATTTGAAAATTTAAGGCAAAAGCTAATAAGGGGAATTATTTTTGGGCATAGTGGGGAAGCGGGTAGACATTTTCGAAAGCGGATAAAGGAAAAATGGCTTTGGGCCTAATCTTGTGTGTTGCCTCAATTTAATTTCAATTCAATTTTATTTAATTTGCAGTGCATTTCAAATTTGAATTTCAATCCTTAAAATAAATTTCAATCTTGTATAAATTGGTTCACTTCTCATTTTACAAATTACATCTTGATAATTGAAAATTTTATTCGATTCAACGCTCATTTGTTTTTATTTAATAATTATTGCTGTTATCCCGCCTTTTGGCAAGGTCGTGACACCAAGGAATTGACTAGTAAACCAATGACGATCCATCCCAGAGATCGGTTATGCACAGGCTCACTATGGATATCGACGAACTTTGTCCAAGTCCGGATCGAGCTTAAATTAATAAGACGTGACAAGATAAGCTATGAGAGTCAACGTTCCAAATCTCGAGTCAATCCGAGTTCGTATGCTCAAGTTACAACCGGTGCAAAATTGGTTAGAGATAGCCTACTTCGACTCGCTCGGTTCGAATCCATCATGGAAGCCTACTTCGACTCGCTTTGCCTCAATCAGAAAGCACTTGTTTGACTTGCTCCGCTTATAGCCACAGTTCGACTCCATCTAGTTCGACTCCTTCACGGAGCCACTATTTGACTCGCTCCACCTCCTTCGTAGAGCCACATTTCGACTCGCTCCACTTCGCGTCCATAAGATAGCCTATGTTCGACTCCATCTAATTCGACTCCATCAGAGAGCCACATCTCGACTCGCTCCACTTCATCAACTTTGCATCCATCCGAAGACTTCTACTTTGTGTCCATCAATGCGAAGCAAGGCACATCAGTCAATACGAATAAACGCCACATCATCGAGTCAAACAGAACCGAGTCGAATAAGACCGAGTCGATCAAAAGCGAGTCGAATAAGAGCGAGTCGAACAAAACAGCCAACCGAGAATCCCATTTCGAATCGATCATATCTCCCAATCTACAAGTCCAAATGCTATGAAATTTTCACAGAAGACTACGTGCATGCTAAAGAATGTCCACGCCAAATTTCGACTCCATTGGATGAAATCTTGATCGATACGAAATCTGTTCGTATCGATCACGGATCGGACCGAAACTTCACGGGCTTGGGCGCGCGGGCCTGGTCACGTGCCAGAGAGGGTCTCCCGAGATCTGAGTGAAATACCAACCTCCTACACCTATAAATAGACCCCCAAAGCCAACAGAAAAGGGGTTCTTCTTCTCTCTTGAGATCTCCAACGCCCAAACTCTGCTAGATCCAGATCTGAACTCCATTGCTACTGCTACCAACGAATTTCACTGTTGCAAATCATAATTACCTGTTGTAATTCATTGAATTCACTTGTAATCATCAACGAAAAGTCAATAAAGAAACCAACTTCATAGTGGACGTAGGCAACACGCCGAACCACTCTAAATTCTTCTGTCTCCTTGCATGTTAATTATTTTCATATATGAGATTTGGAGTTTTTGTTAGATAATTTCTCTTTTTCCATTTAATTTATTCACTTTATCTGTTCAAAAAACTTCCGAAGAGTTTTGTGCCCAATTTTGGTACAAAGACTTTGGTGATTTCACCGAGAAAAACCCAATTTTTCTCCAGCTCTTTGGATCTCCTATCTATATCGGATTGCATAAATCCAAGAAGAAGATCCAGATCTAGAACTTTGAAGCCCTTTCATTATATTCAGATTTGCATCAGATCTAGGAAAGGACTTTCACCAATTCACCATGGTAAGTACACGGACTACTTCTACAGCTGCTGATCAAGGAGCACGGGACCGACATAATCCCGTGCAATCACCTCCATCCAACCAAAATGATGCAGGACCTTCAGATCAATCAGGTCCAATCACCAGACAAGAATTCCAGACACTGCTTCAAGAATTGACCCGGAGTCGCCAACAGCTAATTGAACAACTGCGCGCCAACGCAGAGTTGTCCAACCTGCTCAATCGCCAGAGGCGAAGAAGATCCAGAAGAGACCAAGGTTCTTATTCTTCCACAGAGAGTTCAGCCTCCTCTGATGGTCAAACCAGATCTACACGCCCACGGCTAGGTGTAAGCTACACCCAAGCCACGGGACACCAACCCACTTCGAATCTTGGGAAACCTAGAACTGTATCATCTACTAGTCTCCGTACAGAACCTTCATCTCGAGGAGGTGCTGCTCCCTACCATGTCACTGGCAACATTGCTACTACCACCACTGCCGGACGAGGAGGTGATGCTAGAAACCAAGCTGATCCTCAGCGTAACCAAAGAGAGCAGACTCCTGAGCCTTATGTCGCTGAGGATGTTGAACCAAGGAGGTGAGGCACGGACCGTCGACCGCGTCCGGTCCAGACTCACGCTGTGGAACCCGACCACACCTTGGCACAGCATGCTCCCAGCATCCGAATGCCGGATATACCAACGATGATTCGTCAAATGATCCGTGAAAGTCAGGGTCTCAGTAATGACGACTGGGGAATCTCCCAGAGTCATACCCCTTTCACCGACGATGTATTATACGCTGAACCACCTCGGCGCTTCAGGATGCCAGCTTTGCTAGTCTATGAAGGGAGTTATGATCCTAATCAACACATCCTGAAGTACGAATGGCTAATGAATGCTACGAGAGATGATGACGCAGTAAAATGTTGTAGTTTCCCCATTTCACTAGGGGGCATTACAACCATGTGGTTTACTCGTTTGCCACCACAATCCATTTCTAATTTTGATCAGATGGACACAAAGTTTGTTGAGCAATTCCGTATGCACGTGGTGAGGCATAAAGATGTTAACACCCTGTCTAGTGTTACACAAGCTCCCGGAGAAACATTTAGACGTTACTTGGAGCGTTTCCACGCTTCGTGTGCAGAAATAAGCAATCCTAATGATAACTCTATCCTCATGGCATTGACTAAGGGGATCGATGCTGATTCCGAATTTGGAAATTGGTTAGCTGGAAAACCACCTGCGTCATTAGACCGTTTCTATTCCAAGACAGTCCAATTCTTGAGAAGGGAGGACGCGGAACAGTCTAGGAACCAGGATGACGCAGGGCCCAACATCGAAGGAATCCAAAGTAACGTCGCTGTTAAACAATCTGGAGATAGTTCTGGAAATGTTCAGTTGAACATACAAAGTAAACAGAATCAGCAGAGGGACAATGGAAATCAAAACAAGAAACGCGTTCAGAATCGCGGTCCACGGTGTAGAGCTTCCATGTACGATAATTACACTCCATTGGACACGTCGTTGGAAAATGTGTATTTGCAGACCTGCAATACCATGCAATACAAGAAACCTGCCCCGAAACCGCCAACTGAAAGACAAATCCAAACAGGAAAATTTTGTAGATTCCATGAGAGTTATGGCCACAACACCAATGAGTGTCGTCATTTACAAGACCTCATAGAAAAACTGATACGTGAACGGAAGTTGGATCAGTATGTGCGGGCGCCGCAGTCTGGTGGTGCAGGCCCATCAAATCAAAATCGTGCGTCGAATCAGGAAAGACAGGAGGAACCCGCTCGTACAGGCGGAAGGTTGGTTATCAATACAATAAGTGGTGGTCCTCACCCAGTAGATCGAAGCTGGAAGGAAATGGAGTCGTACGCTAGTTCTATCAGGCATGCGGACTTCGAGTGTTGTAGTAATTTTAACGAAGGGGCTCCGCCAAGCAGCAGAAGGCGATGACAGATGACATCGTGTTCAGGAACAGAGACGCCGATAAAGTCGAAGCCCCCACTATCGATCCACTGGTCATCTCAGCTCAGGTAGGTCCCGCTTGGATGAAGAGGATTTTAGTTGACAGCGGAAGCTCTGTGAATATTTTGTTCAAGCGAGCTTATGATCAAATGAGAATGGAAGCCACGGACTTGAAACCTTGTCAATCCCGAGTCCATGGTTTCAACGGAAGTGCTACTATACCCACTGGAATGGTGGAACTGCCAGTAGAGTTGGGTGTTGGAGAACGTCGGAGAGTACGGATGTTGTAGTTCATTTTTTTGGACATAGAATCCCCATATAATGCTTTCTTGGGCCGACTGGCCCTTGCTGAATTTAGGGCAGCCATTGCCCCGTGGTGTTTGACTTTAAAATTTCCCACTGATCATGAAGTAGGGGTCATTCAAGGAGATCAAGCTGCTGCCAGAGCCTGTTACATTGCTGAGCTGTGGGAGGCGTAGCGAAAGGAGAAAGGAAAGGGCGTAGAGGAATATCTCTGCGTCCGTTTTACCGATAATTGACAATTAACACCCGGGCCTAGGCACGGGCACCCCAGCCAATTCCTCAAGGATCTTGACCCAAGAGAAGCTGAAGACGAAGGAGAATCTAAAGAAAGTCAAGCATCCCCGGCCGAACTGACGATTGATGTCCCAATTGATGGCGATGATGGTTCAAAAATGATAAAGATCGGATCTCAGCTAAGCCACCAAACTAAGGAGGAATTGGTTGAATTTCTACGGGCAAATCTTGACGTATTTGCCTGGACACATTCTGATATGTGTGGGATCTCGCCGGACATCGCGAGCCACACTTTGAACATTGACCTGCGACATGTCCCGGTTAAACAAAAAGGCATGGTATGGATCCAGAGAGATCTGCTGCCCTTAAAGAAGAAGTAGAAAAGCTTAAAGCGAACGGATTCATTCGAGATGTGCTGTATCCTGAATGGGTTTCAAATCCCGTACTCGTCTGAAAATCGAATGGAAAATGGAGAACATGTGTCGATTACTCCGATCTGAATAAAGCGTGTCCCAAAGATAGTTTCCCACTTCCCAGAATTGACCAGCTAGTAGATTCAACAGCTGGGCACAAACTTCTATCTTTCATGGATGTGTATTCTGGCTACAATCAGATACCGATGCATTTACCTGATCAAGAACATACCAGCTTCGTGACCAATCTGGGACTTTATTGCTGCAAAGTTATGCCATTCGGACTTAGAAACGCCGAGGCTAGTTATCAACGATTGGTCAATCAGATGTTTGCCAGTCAAATCGGGAAAACCATGGAAGTATATGTAGATGACATGCTTGTGAAGTCACGACTCTCCACTGACCATGTTAAAGACCTGGAAACTATGTTCAACATACTTTGAGAATACAAAATGAAGCTAAATCCGCTGTAGTGTCACTTTGGAGTTGCATTCGGAAAATTCCTTGGGTTCATCGTCAACGCTCGAGGGATCGAAGCTAACCCTGAGAAAATCTGGGCTATCCGAAATCTTGAGACTCCAAAAACCATAAAGCAGGTCCAAAGTCTCAATGGGAAAGTAGCAGCATTGAGCAGGTTCATTTCAAAGTCCACTGATAAATGCATTCCCTTCTTCGATCTGATCCGAAAAGGAAAACGCAACTTTGAATGGACCACGGAGTGCGAGGGCGCTTTCCAAGCACTAGTTCAGCATCTATCCACACCACCTATCCTGTCAAAGCCTATTGATCATGAGAAGTTGTATATATATTTGGCGATATCCAAAAACGCTATCAGCGCTGCATTAATTCGAGAGGAAGACAAGATACAGAAGCCGGTATACTACGTCAGCAAACAATTGACTGGAGCTGAAAGAAATTATCCAAAGCTAGAAAAGTTGGCTTATTGCCTTGTTATTGCATCAAGAAAACTCCGACCGTATTTCCAGGCACATTCCATTATTGTTTATACCGACCAGCCATTACAACAGGTCCTTTCGCGGCCTGAGACGTTTGGTAGGTTACTCAAGTGGAACATCGAACTGAGCCAGTTTGATATTAATTACACTCTAAGACGAGCGATCCAAGGACAAGTCCTAGCTGATTTCATAGCTGAATTTACCATTCCAGAGGACTTGCCCGAAACCAGTGAATCCCCCGAATACGTCTGGAAGCTTTATACCGACGGTGCATCAAACGACCGGTGTTCGGGCGCTGATGTTGTACTTGAAACTCCCGAAGGCCGATCCATATGTTATGCTTTGAAGTTCGATTTTCATGCGACTAAAAACGAAGCAGAATATGAAGCCCTCTTAGCTGGCTTAAAACATGCTAGAGATTTGAGAATTATCGCAGTGGAAATTTATTGTGATTCACAACTAGTTGTGTGTCAAGTACGGGGAGAGTATCAAGCAAGAGATCGAAGACTGGCTGCTTACTTAGCTCGAGTTCAGGAAGTACTGAATCAGTTCGATTATTACGCCATCTATTGTATACCTTGAGAATGCAACCAAAAGGCCGATTCATTAGCTAAGCTAGCTGGCACAGGCGAAGCTCAGCAAATGGGACTCGCTCCCGTAGAGACGTTACCCTCTCCAAGCATTGACCGGGCAGAAATAGACTGGGTATGCGAAACCGTCCTCGAAGAAGATTCATGGATGACTCCACTCAGAAACTACATGGAGCACGGAACCCTGCCGGAACGCAGGGGTGAAAAGAGGCAAGTCCTTAGAAAGGCCTCACGATTCACCATTCAGAATGGAGTCATGTATAGAAGGGTGTACTCTGTTCCTTTACTCCGGTGTATCGCTCGCAATGAAATTAAACGAGTATTGCACGATGTACACGAGGGAGAATGTGGCAATCACACCGGGGGGCAAGCACTTGCAAAGAAAATACTCCGATATAGATATTACTGGCCGACCGTAAATCGCGATGCGTTAGATTATGCAAAGAAATGTGATAGGTGCCAGAAACATGCCCGGATTCCTAGAGCTCCTCCCACCGAGATAACGCAGATGGTCAGCCCATGG
This sequence comes from Allium fistulosum, assembly GCA_030737815.1. NCBI lineage: Eukaryota > Viridiplantae > Streptophyta > Magnoliopsida > Asparagales > Amaryllidaceae > Allium > Allium fistulosum. The sequence goes on along the minus strand of CM060903.1, from coordinate 1,279,735,274 downwards.
CCGTTTGCAATGTGGGGCATCGACATCATTAGTGCTCTACCTCTGGCAAAAGGTGGTGCGAAATACACCATTGTCGCAGTTGACTACTTTACAAAGTGGGCTGAAGACGAAGCTCTCACTACCATAACAATGAAGAAAGTAATCAACTTTGTAGTTCGCAACATCATCTGTCGATTCGATCTCCCACACACCATTATTACGGACAATGGAACCTAATTCAACAGTGCCGAATTTAAATATTTCTGCGAACGATTTCACATCCAAAAGAAATTCACTGCAGTTGCACACCCTCAGGCAAATGGACAGGTCGAAGCAGTTAATAAAGTTATAAAATCCCTTCTGAAGAAATGACTGGAAAAAGTCGGTGGCAAGTGGGTCGATGAACTTCCTATGGCTTTATGGGCTTACCGAACAACCCACAAGACCGCGACCGGTCACACTCCCTTCTCTCTCTCTTATGGCTCAGAGGCCGTTATTCCATTCGAGCTAGAAGTACCTTCTCATCGTGTGACATACTATGATCCAAAGACAAATGTTATATTACTTGTTGAATCTCTCGATCTACTAGATGAGAAGCGTGAAGAAGCTAATTTGAGAGCAGCTGCGCATCGAAGTCGAGTCGCCCGATTGTATAATGCCAAGGTCCGCCCGCGAACCTTCGAACTAGGCGATCTCGTCTTGAAAAGAATCTATCTAGTCCCTTCGCATATGAAGCCGACATGGGAAGGACCATATGTTATTGAATGAAGGCTCAGAGATGGCACATTCAAATTATCGACCGTCGACGGTCTTACCCTGCCAAGAGCCTGGAATAGCGAGAGCCTTCGCCACTATTACACATGACATGCTATCTTTACACATTTAGATTACTTTTCATTTTGCAATTTGTTTCTGCATTTGGAAATTAGAATTTGTAATAAGGCAACTAAATTTGCCGTATTTTCTTATTTCAGCAATAAAATGCAATCTCTTCGAGCCAGAGCTGTGATTTACTTGAAATGCCTCATATGATCATCACTATGCACAGAGAGCTAAGTTTCACCATAAGGTGGAGTTTATTCAAATAGGGAGTGACTGCGATGCAACCGATCACTCGCTAAGTGAAACCCGAGCTCGGGGGCCAGCCATCACATCAAAGTCAAAAAGGATTGACACACGACAATCCTTCATTCAACTCCGTATTCCCAGACTGCGAAGCGGATTATAAACATCAACTCCAAATTCCCAGAGCGTGAATTGGAGTATAAACATCAACTCCGTATTCTCGGAGTGCGAATTGGAGTATAAACATCAACTCCGTATTCCCAGAGTGCGAATTGGAGTATAAACATCAACTCCGTATTCCTAGAGTGCGAAGTAGAGTATAAACATCAACTCCGAACTCCCAGAGCGCGAGTCGGAGTATAAACATCAACTCCGAGTTTCTAGAGCGCAAACCAGAGTATAAACATCAACTCCGAACTCCCAGAGCGTGAGTCGGAGTATAAACATCAACTCCGTATTCCCAGAGTGCGAAGCATTGTATAAGCATCAACTCTGAACTCCCAGAGCGCGAGTCGGAGTATAAACATCATCTCCGAGTTCCCAGAGTGCGAACTGGAGTATAAACATCAACTCCGTATTCCCAGAGTGCGAAGCGGAGTATAAACATCAACTCTGAGTTCCCAGAGTGCGAACCGGAGTATAAACACCAACTTCGTATTCCCAGAGTGCGAACCGGAGTATAAACACCAACTTCGAACTCCCAGAGTGCGAGTCGGAGTATAAACACCAACTCCTGATTCCCAGAGCGCGAATCGGAGTATAAACATCAACTCCGTATTCCTAGAGTGCAAAGCGGAGTATAAACATCAACTCCAAATTCCCAGAGCGCGATTTGGAGTATAAACATCAACTCCGAGTTCCCAGAGTGCGAACCGGAGTATAAACACCAACTCCGAACTCCCAGAGTGCGAGTCGGAGTATAAACACCAACTCTCGATTCCCAGAGCGCGAATCGGAGTATAAACATCAACTCCGAACTCCCAGAGTGCAAGTCGGAGTATAAACATCAACTCCGAGTTCCCAGAGCACGAAGCGGAGCGTAAACACCAACTTCAAGTTCCCAAAGCATGAATCGAAGTATAAATATCAACTCCAAACTCCCATAGCGCGAGTCGGAGTATAAACATCAATTCCAAGTCCCCGGATCGCGGACGTATGATTGAAATTTAAGTCGGCGTGACCAACCGCCAATAAGCAAATGGGACTCCCCGGAGTGCGAATATAATCATCCACAACCAGAAAAACGTGGAAAAACCACTCGGTCTCCACTTGATTCAAGCATCCGTTCAGCGACACTAGACTCAACATGATGAAAACAAGAAGCAATCGCTGACCGATGCCCTACAACTCACCCCTAAGACTGGGGGGCAGGACTTAAGCATCAACCATTGATTGAAGCAATGCGACGTTGGAATTCAACTCGCTCCCCGGTCGCAGACCATGTCCACAGCACCCGAACTTGGTGAACAAAAACAAACTTTATTTGGAAGCTAAAACTTCACAAGTGCATTTCAGATATTGAAACACTTAGGCAAATACACAATGACAGAAAAGAAATCAAAAAAGAGAAGTTTTATTTCTATTGTTTATAAAAGAAGTTAGTGTACAAGTTTCCAAAAATTCCTACTAGCAGAGGCCGAACCAGCATCTATACACGGCCAACAAAATACAAGTCAAAATAAACCGGGGAAGCATGTCTAATCTTTCTTCTTCCTTGGCTTCCTTCTCAGTGTAGACCCGCTGGAGCCACCGCTCCTCTTCGAGCCTTTGCTTTTCGACGGTTGATCTCCAGGCGAGGGCAATATATCAACATCCTCCTTCAAACTCGAGTGGATAGGAATGCTCCTTGCGGACGGAGTCGGAGGAATGGGATCAAGTAGAGGAGATGGAATGGGCATGCTGGTGATGAAGACAGTACCACCAGGAGATATCATTCTGAGCGGAGCTGGTCCCGATGCTGCCATCCCACCTCCAAAACTGCCACCATGAGCCGTTGCTGCCATTTCAACGTCAATTGGAGCAAACATCTCCTCTTCAGTAACCGCTTGAGCCTTGCTGGGGGCGTCAGCGGTTGGCATTGAAGAACTTATGGCAGGAGCGCTTCCCCCCCGTGCCAAACGACAAGTCGGCAAGAGGATCGCCGTGACGACGAAAGAGTTCGTCTATCATCTGCTCATCGAACACAAGCGTACTTCCTTGTATATCGTGAAGAGACGCAACAGTTGTAGTCATAGTGATCGCTTCGGTAACGATAGCCTCCTGTGTCTGATGTGATTCTTGAGTAACAGGAGGCCCGACGTGTGCAGCATCGATCACTGGACAAAAGAATAAGAGAACTGTTAGAACTTAACTCGACCAGAGATTTCGACTTAAGAAAGACATGTGGAATGTTCAGAATACCTTCCTCAGTTTGACTCGTAGGCGGCAGAGCGGCATCAGTGACTTGCGCTGCAGCCAAAGACATCTGCGGCTGATCTGGATTGTAAGCAGGAACAGCCTGGGGATCGACCGTAGACGAGGATTCAGGATGGGTTGACGCGGGAACTTCAAGACTTGCTTTATGGTGGTCAACTCCTGAACCCTCTCCTACTTCAAAGTGCTGGGCGCCAAGTCTTTCCTTCTCACGCAGAATCATTGACTCTTGAAGAATCTTCTTTTCATCTTCAGTAAGAATGCGATTCTCGAGTTCAAATTCATCCACAGACTCTCCCTGATGCGCCTCCTTCTCTTCCTCAACCAGTCGGCTCCAAGCATTATAAAGATGCGTTGGGTAATCATCAAGCCAGGCTAGACCCCTGTGCCTCAGCACGTTAGCGTTGTAAACAACGAGAAGGTCTTCGATGTCAGCCTCTAACCTGGACTGGGCCAACTTCACTTTCTCCTCAACCTCAGCCTCCACCTTGTGGACTTTAGCCATAGCCGCATCCCGTTCACCCCTGAGCAGAACCGTTTGTTCGCACTCCTCCTGGGCTACGTTGTTCGCATCGTCTTTTTCCTTGGCCATGTCGGCGAATTTGGCCTTGAGTTCGTTGAGTTCCTTGACTGCCGCGTCTCGCTCGGTGGTAACTTTAGTATTCCAGTGGCCCATCTACTCCACCAGGGCAACATGTGTCTGCCCCAACCTCTCCATTGCTGCCTTCGCTTCATTAGCTTTTTTGGTGGCCTCAATCTCCGATTTTCGAGAAGACTTGGCCTCAGCAGTAAGCACTTGTATGATCCGGTCCCTTTGAGCGAGTTCGGTCTCCAGTTTCTCAAGCGCTTTAGCTCGCTCAAAGGCCACCTTAGAAGCTTTCTCCGCAGCCTTTACCCACTCTCTGTACTGGGTGTAGATGTCATGAACGTACTCATGCATCGTGTTTTCCACTCCAGACAGAATTCTTTTTAAATGTGGTGGGAAGACTGTTTGTACCAAAATTGGGCACAACACTCTTCGGAAGTTTTTGAAGAGATAAAGTGAAGAAATCAAATGTAAAAAGAGGATTATCTAACAAAAACTCCAAATCTCAGATATGAAACTAAGAAAAATGCAGGGAGACACAAGAATTTAGAGTGGTTCGGCGTATTGCCTACGTCCACTATGAAGTAGTTTGCTTTATTGATCTTTCTTTGAAGATTACAAGTGAATTCAATAAATTACACCAGGTAATTGTGATTTGCAGCAGTAAAATTCGTAGGTAGCAGCAGCAATGGAGTTCAGATTTGGATCTGGCGGAGCTTGGGCGTTGGAGATCTCAAAAAGGAAGAAGAACCCCTTTTCTGTTGGCTTTGGGGGTCTATTTATAGGTGTAGGAGGCTGGTATTTCGCTCAGATCTTGGGAGACCCTCTCTGGCACGTGACCAGGCCCGCGCGCCCAAGCCCGTGAAATTTCAGTCCGATCCGTGATCGATACGAACAGATTTTGTATCGATCAAGATTTCATCCAATGGAGTCGAAATTTGGCGTGGACATTCTTTAGCATGCACGTAGTCTTTTGTGAAAATTTAATAGCATTTGGACTTGTAGATTAGGAGATATGATTGATACGAATTGGAATTCTAGGTAGGCTGTTTGGTTCGACTCGCTTTTGTTTTGACTCGCTTTTCATTCGACTCGGTAACGTGGCGCTTGAGTCTTACTCTGCCCTTGACGCTGCTTTGATCGAGTCGAAGCGCGCACTGGTTGAGCGAGTCGAAGCGCGCACTGGTTGAGCGAGTCGAAGTGTGCGTTGGCTGAGCGAGTCGAAGTGGAGCGCCCTGAGGGATTCGAACAGTGGTTCGAGCGGAGTGAGTCGAAGTTGTCACTTCTGACGGCTGCGAAGCGAGTCGAAGTTGTCGCTTCTGGTGGTTGTGAAGCGAGTCGAAGGTGTTGCTTCTGATGGTTGCGGAGCGAGTCGAAGTTGTCGCTTCTGGTGGTTGCGAAGTAAGTCGAAGGGAGCGAGTCGAAGGGAGCGAGTCGACCGGTGATTGGTTTTCATCCAATTTTGTATCGTTCATAACTTGAGCATACGAACTCGGATTGACTTGAGATTTCGAACATTGGCTTTCATAGCTTAGCTTGTCATGTCATACCAATTTTGGCTCGATCCGAACTTGGATAAAATTCATCGATATCCATAGTGAGCATGTGTATAACTGATCTCTAGGATGGGTCGTCATTGGTTACTAGCCAATTCTTTGGTGTCACGGTCTTGCCAAAAGGCGGGATAACATTTGCCCCCCAAAGTACGTCTTGTGGAAACATGACGTGCTTTGAAATTCTGCCATCTTTACTCTGAATAGTTATTGTCTTTTCGATGAAAGCTGTAATCTTTGACTGTTCTTCTTGATAATGTAAACTGTTGACGGTCAACTGTTGTACCCTGTATTTTTGCAACTGATTTCTGTATGCTAGTGATTAGCCGTTTGCTGCTGTAATCGTTATTAGATGAGTTTCTGATTCCGGTAAATCTAGAATATTGAATACTAGTCCGATGTACATGCTTATATGACAACCTAGCTCTTGTTGACATTTGTACGTTCACGAGTCGTTGTCAGTTTATTTTGCATTGAATTTCGTATCGATCCTCTCTTGAACCGACGTGAAATTCATTGCAACAACGCTTGATGGTTATTTTTGAATGTTCCTTCGTATCGATCCTCTCCTGAATTGATGTGGAAGGTTAAAGCATGGTTTTTGCATCAACATTCGTTATATTGATGGATATAAGCAGTCAATTCGTATCGATGGAGTTGGCTTTTGGGAATCGTGATTTGATGGAGTCGATCTGCACATAAGATGGAGTCGAATTGTCTGTTCGACTCGATGATGAATTCGAACTGCTTGTTCGACTCGGTCTTGGATTCAGACTGCTTGTTCGACTCGGTCTTGGATTCGAACTGGACATAGGACAGAGGAGCGAGTCGAAATGCACAGGAGACGGAGGAGCGAGTCGAAATGCACAGGAGCCGGAGGAGCGAGTCGAAATGATGGCTTGTATTGCTGCATCGGAGACGGAGTCGAGGACAAGCGATACGAAGGGGAGCTTCGTATCGACGCACTGGAGAGGGATTCAAAACGCATGTTCGAATCCATCGGGATACGAAGCGTTTATTCCCTTTGTTTTCGAGTCCATATAAATACTCTGTACTTAGCCGTTTTTTCACTTTTTACTTTTCGCTTTCCTGCCTTACTTTCGCATCGCTCTGAGACTCGAGACAACGAAGAAGAAGACAATCTTTGCCTTCGAACCGATTCATACCATCAATTACTCGAACCAATCTGACAGATCTAGGTAATCCCCTAAGCGAATGCAACGTGTAGATGATGAGACTAGATTTTTAATACCATACCAACCAGAGTTGTGATCAATCGAGATTCCTTTACGATCAATCGAGATCCCTTCGCCTCAGCTTCGCGTCGATCTGGAGTAGGGGCTTCGAGATGAACTGCGTAGCCTTGGGATCGAGTCAAACTGCGTAGTCTTGGGATCGACTCTAATTTGAGGCTTTTAATCGACTCGAAGTGATGGCCTTTGATCGAGTCGAAGTGGTCGTTTGGGGCCGAGTCGAACCGGTGGTTCGGGGTCGAGTCGAACTGGAGGTGTTGGGATCGAGTCACACTGGAAGGTTTGGAGAGAGTCGAAATGATGGCTTTGGGAGTGAGTCGAATTGCTGCACTCTGCTCGATCTTATCTTCCCAGCCTCTCGACCAAGTCGAACTCATATGCAGATGACCGTAACTTATCGATGCGAACACCGCTCTCGTGAGCGATACGAATTGATCATTAAAAAATTTGAAACTCCTTGCACATTTGAACAATTGACTCCGACAAGCTTCAAACTTGTATTACTGGACTTAACCGTTTCACCGCATATCTGATTGCCTATCGAAGCTCGTCGATGAAACTGGAACTTATCAAAATGACACCAAACTTTAACTTGGAATGATAGTTAATAGCTGGATGGTACGGTTGTGACGGTCAGCGATGACGGTCCTTCCGACTGAATTCCGAAGTCTCGTCATTTACATGCTTCCTTCAATCTTGTAGATCCTCTCAAGTGATATACAATACTGCACTGCACATCACACTCACACACTTTACACTGGGGGATGCACGAGCGTTATTGTCTGTTTAATAATGGTTTTTTATAAGCTAGCTATTCATGGAACCCTCAAGTTCACAGCAGCAGGAACTCCCGAGTTCTATTCCTCCAACCATAGAGATACCAGTTATTGAAGCCGAAGTTATAGAGCCAGCTTCTGATGAGCGTCCAGGGGCTCTGTTTATTTGTAACCTATAAGATTCTGTGCCGTCGGGTATCTCCGAAGATATGCTAGGACGGATTTGTTTAAGGCACTGTCTGTCGCTTGACGACGTGTTACTACCTGGGCCAAATGACAGGCCGCACGATCCCCCGGAGGGGTTTACTGCTTTCAACCATCACGCTTGCACAACGGGGACACTCCCTCCCTTCAACCAATATATAAGGGAGATGTTATCGTTTCTTGGCATAGCCCCATCTCAGTTACATCCCAACGGGTATGCCTTGTTGAACAGCACCTTTGTCTTATTTATGGAGATCCTTTTTCGACCGCCGAAGCCGATCGAAATCAGATATTTATTCAATGTCAAGAGCCATGGAGACAGCCCTTCTTTCACCTTCCTGGAAGCGGTCAGAAACTGCCACATTGTACTGGGCTCCTGGGGAAGGCTAAGTTACTATAAAACCGAATGGTTCTACGTTCGGTGCCCTCCGGATTTGCTAGGTGGTGGTTGGATAGACGTAAGTGTTGCCATTTCTCTCTTGAATCATTGAGATATTAGTAACTGACTTCAAAACTGACATACTTTTCCTTTTTTATAGCTGCAATTTCTCGTCCTGACGGCGCATACTTCAGAGAGCTTGTTCGGATTCTTCAAGCGTTTCCGGACGAAGAGAGGCACATCGACTCGGTCCTGACCGACAGGAATTTGACGACCGTCGGGCTGATAGAACGGAGGCAGAGCATTCGGCTGGAAGAGACACTTAAAGTGGTCTCTGATAAACGGGTGAGGTGCAAAGCGCCCACAGTCGTGATAATCGAGGAAGTCGATCCGGAGAGAACGCCTACCGATACCGAGCTCCCAGCCGGGCCTTCTTCCGATGTTCAAGATTCCAAAGGAAAGAGAAAAGGCAAGGCTGTTGCTCATTAACGCTTTAAATCCGAGAGATTTAAATCTGTGGTTGTGTCTCTGCCTGTCCCGGGGATTAGAATTTCGGAGGCTTCTCCCAGCCGGTAGAGAATCTTTTTGAAGGGCTCGCCGATGTTCCAATTCCGGATTTTGTGTCGTCTCAACACGACGCCGGGATGGAGGAGCTTGATAGTGTTCTTGAAATGAGCGGGTCGCTTGCTATGAGTGCGGCCGACATTTCTGGTTGGTCGGGGGGTTGCACATGCATACTGTTATCCCGTCTTTTGGCAAGGCCGTGACACCAAGAACTTGACTAAAAACCAAGGGCAGTTCATCCTGGAGATCGGTTGTACGCAGGCTCACTATGGATGTTGACGAATTTTTTTTCGAGCCCGGATCGAGCTAAAATTGATATGACATGACAAGCAAAGCAATGAGAGCCAACGTTCCAAATTTCAAGTCAATCAGAGTTCGTATGCTCAAGATATTGATCGATCACGGTTGAGAAATCCAAACTTGCATCGATCATAACTCGAGATCTACAAGTCCAAATGCCACCAAATTTTCACAGCAGCTTAAGTATGACCTAAGGAATGTTCCTGCCAAATTTCGACTCAATTGGAGCAAGTCTTGACTAAGTCGAAATTCGTTCGTATCGATCGCGGGTGGAAAAACTCAAACTTGCATCGATCATATCTCGAGATCTACAAGTCCAAATGCTATGAAATTTTCACAGCAACTAAAATACAACATGAAGAATGTTCCTGCCAAATTTCGACTCAATCGGAGCAAGTCTTGACAAAGTCGAAATTCGTTCGTATCGATCGCGGGTGGAAAAACTCCAACTTGCATCGATCATATCTCGAGATGTACAAGTCCAAATGCTATGAAATTTTCATAGCAGCTTAAGTACAACATGAAGAATATTCCTTCCAAATTTCGACTCGATCGGAACAACTCTTGACCGAGTCGAAATTCGTTAGTATCGATCGCGGATGGAAAAACTCCAACTTGCATCGATCATATCTCAAGATCTACAAGTCCAAATGCTATGAAATTTTCACAGCAGCTTAAGTACAACATGAAGAATGTTCGTACCAAATTTCGACTCGATCGGAGTAAGTCTTGACCGAGTCGAAATTCGTTCGTATCGATCGCGAACGGAAAAACTCCAACATGCATCGATCATATCTCGAGATCTACAAGTCCAAATGCTATGAAATTTTCACAGTAGCTTAAGTACAACATTAAGAATGTTCCTGCCAAATTTCAACTCGATTGGAGCTAGTCTTGACCGAGTTGAAATGCGTTCGTATCGATCGCGGATGGAAAAACTCCAACTTGCATCGATCATATCTCATGATCTACAAGTCCAAATGCTATGAAATTTTCACAGAAGCTTATGTACAACATAAAGAATGTCCACACCAAATTTCGACTCCATCGGACGCAATCTTGATCGATACGAAATCTGTTCGTATCGATCGCGGATCGGGCCGAAACTTCACGGGCTTGGTCGCGCGGGCTTACAAACGTGCCAGAAGAAGTCCTCCGAGATCTGAGCGAGATATCATCCCCTACACCTATAAATAGAGCCCCAGGGCATGTAGAAAAAGGGCTTCTTCTCCCTTGAATTCTCCAACCCCCAGACTCTGCCGGATCCAGATCTGAACTCCATAAGCTGCTGCCAACAACGAAATTCACTGCTGCATAGCATAATTATATGTTGTAATTCATGGAATTCACTTGTAATCTTCAAAGAAAGATCAATAAAGCTATCAACTTCATAGTGGACGTAGGCGATACGCCGAACCACTCTAAATTCTTGGGTCTCCTTGCATTTTGATTATTCTCATTTCTGAAATTTGGAGTTTTTGTTAGATGATCCTCTTTTTCCATTTAATTTCTTCACTTTATCTCTTTAAAAAATTCCGAAGAGTGTTGTGCCCAATTTTGGTACAAACACTTTGGTGCTTTCATTGGGAAAACCTTGCTTTTCTCCTACTCTGTGGATCTACTACCGTAGTTGGATTGCAAAAATCTAAGGAGGAGATCCAGATCTGTCGTCAAGTGGTTCCTTCTATTCTATTTAGATTGCTCCAGATCTAAGAGGAACTGCATTCATCAAGATTTTCATACCCATGTTTTCGTATCCATGAAAATGTGATGAATTTCGTATCCATGTTTTCGTATCCAGAAAATATGATCATTTTCGTATCTATCATTTCATATCCATGAAAATATGGTAATTTTCATATCCATGTTTTCGAGTCCAGAAAATATGGTGAATTTCGTATCCATGTTTTCGTATCCATGAAAATGTGATGAATTTCGTATCCATGTTTTCGAGTCCAGAAAATATGGTGAATTTCGTATCCATGTTTTCGTATCCATGAAAATGTGATGAATTTCGTATCCATGTTTTCGTATCCAGAAAATATGATCATTTTTGTATCCATCATTTCGTATCCATGAAAATATGTCAAAGTTCGTATCGATCAAGAGTGCTCTGTTCGTATCGATCTGCTTCGCATCGTTCTGTTCGACTCGCTCTGCTTCGCATCCATTAGAGAGCCTCAGTTCGACTCGCTCCGCTCCGAGCCATTCTTCGACTCGCTCCAGTTCGAATCCATCGGAAGTGCACACTTTGACTCGCTCCGCTCCGAGCCATTCTTCGACTCGCTCCAGTTCAAATCCATCGAAAGTGCACACTTCGACTCGCTCCACTTCGAGCCATTCTTCGACTCGCTCCAGTTCGAATCCATCGGAAGTGCACACTTCGATTCGCTCCGCTTCGAGCCATTCTTCGACTCGCTCCAGTTCGAATCCGTCGGAAGTGCACACTTGGACTCGCTCCGCTTCGAGCCATATTTCGACTCGCTCTGCTTTGCATCCATCAGAGAGCCTCTGTTCGACTCGATCTGCTTTGCATCGCTCTGTTCGTATAGATCGTCTGTGCTATGTTCGTATCGATCGCAACTGCTCCAATTCATATCGATACTCACACGCTGTTCGTATCGATCCATCTGCGTCCAATTCGTTTCGATATGAAATTTCAAAAAAAAATATTTTTCGGGTACGATCCAGATTTCCTAAAAAGATGCAGCGTAGAGCAGAGCACCCGCATAGTGAATTCAAAGCTCAATTTAATGAAGGAACATTCCATCCGTGCTTCTAATTGTTCCATGACTGAATAAGACACAGGAGATCACAACAACAAATGTTGAGTTGCAATCAAGAAATGGGTAAAGAAATACTACTCAACCATACTCCCAAAGGCTGGAGAACCTAGCTAATATGCCAAGAACTGGAGTTGATTAATATATCATGCTTTTAAGGTGGAATGCAACTTCCTCCAATTGACCAGCTTTTAAACTCCTGAATTGAGAACTATGGTACGATGGCTAATATGATGACTGCCCTACAATGTCTACTCTGCCAACTCAAAACATAGCTGGTCACCGCTGAACCATCTTCCAATGCTCGCATCTTAATCATTCCACATCCACATGACTAAAAGCATGACATACAACCTCAAGAGGACTTCCTTAATACCCTATATAGGTCTCCTATCTGGATGAAAGTTTGGGATAAACACCAATCTATTAGCCCATTTTAACCAACTCGACGTCCAATCGGCGTTACCAACCACTCAAACGTTGGACAATCGCGCGTACATCATTCACAGTGTTACAAGACCCCTTGGCAATAAAATGGACCTTATCATAATGTCGATTAGAGAATCTTTCCCAGTCGAGACCTATCCGTTGAAACCATCCTACATGCAGAACTTCCAATGAAAATTCAACATGTTAACTATGTCAGTTTACTGTGGAAATATGACCCCCGACACTACCTTATAAAGTGTGAATGACCCGTGGAATTCTCCAAGGGTGACGAGTGCCATCAAACGCAGATGTCTTCCCTCATTCCTCAGAGAAGACCATCAATCACGGTTAGACATACCAGTTATACTTCTCATATTGTTGAAGTGAATGAAGAAGCTGGCAGCCAATGAATTTCTCCAAAGCCCGCAGCCAGTTGCTGCCGATACCCATAAATGAATTGATCACTAGCGCTTATTTCCAGACTTTAGTAAGAGAACTGGTGGACCGCCACCGACAACTACACCAGCGTGTCTAGGCCAATTTTAAGTTGATGAATCAGATGAAGGATCAACATAGCAAGATAAGGAGGGAACCTGCTCCATACTCTAGATCGAAAAACTCCTCTTTTCTAAATGGCTACCGTAAACGCCAACGCCATAAGGCTGCTCCAGGAAGGATAGCTCCGACAATATGTGCAAGCCCCATCAAACGAAGGACCGAGAACATCCGACCCCTATCGATCAAGGACTTTGATCAAATTGAACCATTTGCGTTAGACTTCCAACCAAGAAGGGCTGGACTGAAGTGCAATAGCGGACATACGATGCTGCCTCACTTATCAATGAAATTTGATCTGATCTCTTTTGAATTATTTCTAATTCAATTTCATTTATGTTGCGAAATATGACCTACTTGAATTAAACTACTTGCAAATGATGCAGGTAACCGAGTACTTAAGATTGGGTGCAAAACAACCTCCGCGGACTATGATCAAATCATCGAGGTATCATCATGACGAGCATGATTCAACCACTCATCGGCTACTATATGCACTTGACTGGGGGCAAGGCATCAAAGCGGATGAGACCGACAAGGTCAAGACTCTAGTACAAAGTAGATGCAACCGACCATCCACTCATCCGCCTATGCAATTTAATTGGAGATCTCAGAAAGACTTGGAGTGATATATCCCAACAATGTACTCTCCATCTCATACTTGAAGTTCGCCAACATACTTACGCTTCTTCTGATGCCCGATAAAATCAGAATCACACCAAGGGTGGATGCAACGTCACCATCCATGCATCCAATCCTATATTAGACACTTGGGGTTATTTGAGAACACATGTTTAAAGTGGATATGATTTGACCGTTCACTTCCCAGTTTGCGTCCGTGATTCGACAAAACAATCACGCCTTAAACCGACTTCATCAGGGGCCAACCCACAATTTAAAGTCATCAACGACTGACTGCCTACTCGCTAACCATCACGAGCTGTCATTTCAACTCTCTTCCTTAGCTCGATCGAAAGAATGCAAAGTATAAATAGGACGTGACTCGACTGTCTGCTCTCCAATTCTTGCACCCGACTTAACGAAAAATACACAACTCAGAGTGGATGTAGTTCGACCATCCCTTCCTATGCTCGAGTACAAAGCTTGCCAGAACACTAATCTTACTCCTTAGGCTTAGCAAAAGTGGAATCTAAATGAACATGGACGTGATCCAACCGTCCATAAACTAAATCGCATCCTTCGTTGAGGGGCATTTAAGTGGAAGTTAATCGGGATCCCACCGATCACTCGCTAAGTGAAACCTCGAACTCAGGGACAAGCCATCACATCAAAGTCGAAAAAGGAATCATGCACGACAATCCTTCATTCTACTCCGGATTCCCAAAGCGCGAAACGGAGTATAAACATCAACTCCGAACTCCCAGAGTGCGAGTCGGAGTATAAACATCAACTTCGAACTCCCAGAGAGCGAGTCGGAGTCTAAACATCAACTCCGAGTTCCTAGAGTGCGAACCATAGTATAAACATCAACTACGAACTCCCAGAGCACGAGTCGGAGTATAAACATCAACTCCGAGTTCCCAGAGTGCGAACCGGAGTATAAACATCAACTCCGAACTCCCAGAGCGCGAGTCGGAGTATAAACATCAACTCCAAGTTCCCAGAGTGCGAACCGGAGTATAAACATCAACTCCGAACTCCTAGAGCGCGAGTCGGAGTATAAACATCAACTCCGACTTCCCAGAGTGCGCACCGGAGTATAAACATCAACTCCGAACTCCCAGAGCGCGAGTCGGAGTATAAACATCAACTCTGAGTTCCCAAAGTGCGAACTGGAGTATAAACATCAACTCCGAACTTCCAGAGCACGAGTCGGAGTATAAACATCAACTCCGAGTTCCCAGAGTGCGAACCGGAGTATAAACATTAACTCCGAACTCCTAGAGCGCGAGTCGGAGTATAAACATCAACTCCGAGTTCCCAGAGTGCGAACCGGAGTATAAATATCAACTTCGAACTCCCAGAGCGTGAGTCGGAGTATAAACATCAACTCCGAGTTCCCAGAGTGCGAACCGGAGTATAAACATTAACTTCGAACTCCCAGAGCGCGAGTCGGAGTATAAACATCAACTCCGAGTTCCCGATGTGCGAACCGAAGTATAAACATCAACTCCGAACTCCCAGAGTGCGAGTTGGAGTATAAACATCAACTCAGAGTTCCCAGAGTGCGAACCGGAGTATAAACATCAACTCCGAACTCCCAGAGCACGAGTCGGAGTATAAACATCAACTCCGAGTCCCCAGAGTGCGAACCAGAGTATTACCATCAATTCCGAACTCCCAAAGCGCGAGTCGGAGTATAAACATCAACTCCGAGTTCCCAGAGTGCGAACTGGAGTATAAACACCAACTCCGAACTCCCAGAGCACGAGTCGGAGTATAAACATCAACTCTGAGTTCCCAGAGTGCGAACCGGAGTATAAACATCAACTCCGAATTCCCAGAGTCCGAACCGGAGTATAAACATCAACTAACTCCAGATTCCCAGAGCACGAACTGGAGTATAAACATTAAATAACTCTTAAGTCCCCAGAGCGCGGACTGGAGTATAAACATCAACAACTCCAGATTCCCAGAGTGCGGACTGGAGTATAAACATCAACAACTCCAGATTTCCAAAGTGCGAGTCGGAGTATAAACACCAACTCTGAACTCCCAGAGCGTGAGTCAGAGTATAAACATCAACTTCGAGTTCCCAGAGTTTGAACCGGAGTATAAACATCAACTTCGAGTTCCCAGAGTCCGAACCGGAGTATAAACATCAACCAACTCCAGATTCCCAGAGCACGAACTGGAGTATAAACATTAAATAACTCTAAGTCCACAGAGCGCGGACTGGAGTATAAACATCAATAACTCCAGATTCCCAAAGTGCGAACTGGAGTATAAACATCAACAACTCCAGATTCCCAGAGTGCGAGTCGGAGTATAAATATCAACTCCAGATTCCCAGAGTGCGAACTGGAGTATAAACATCAACAACTCCAGATTCCCAGAGTGCAAACTAGAGTATAAAAATCAACAACTCCAGATTCCCAGAGCGTGAACTGGAGTATAAACATCAACTAACTCCAGATTCCCAGAGCGCGAACTAGTATAAACATCCACTAACTCTAGATTCCCAAAGTGCGAACTGGAGTATAAACATCAACTAACTCCATATTCCCAGAGTGCGAACTGGAGTATAAACATCAACTAACTCCAGATTCCCAAAGTGCGAACTGGAGTATAAACATCAACTAACTCCAGATTCCCAGAGTGCAAACTAGAGTATAAACATAAAATAACTCTAAGTCCCCAGAGTGTGGACTGGAGTATAAACACCAATTGGGTGCGAATGACCTCCCATCAACTTACTTTGGTTCCGAGAGCGCAGGCTAGAGTATAAACACCAAATGGGTGCGACAAACAACCCATCGAGCAACTCCAGTCCTCAAAGCATGGTTTGGAATATGAATACCAAAAGGGATGTGATTCGATTATCCATCTATCGGCTATGGTTCCTCATCAAGTTCTGTAATACAAAAAGCGGATGTGGTTCGACCGTCTTCTTTTCAATCTTCCCCTGACACGGGGTCACACTTAACACACAAAATTGGATGCGATCAGACCATCCGGCACTAAGAGGGCATGACCCAACCGTCCATGCATAACCTCTTATCCCCGGCACGGGACCCATAACATAATTTTATAGGGATGCACTCCAACCCCACAAGACAAAATTTCTTCCTTGATTCGACAGGGAGACACAGATTCGCAAAACGAACCTAGCTGAATATCCTACTCTAAATGGATGTGACCACCCGTTCTACTACAAACGAACATGGCACGGCCGTTCATCCGCTAACTCTCCCCTATGATCCAACGGGTTGTTCGTGCAACATGGACGGATGTGACCTAACCATCTGCCAATCGATTCCTTCCTACAGTTCAGTGGGAGAAGCATCAAATTAAAGTTGTTGTAATGTGATCGACCACACTTCGACTTTCGCCATTGACTAGTGCTAGAGGGATTAATTGAGGAAAATGCGGTCCGACCATTTTCTACTAAAACTCTTAGTCCCCAGAGTGTGGACAGGGGTATAAACATCAAATAGGTGTGATGAATGGCTCTTCAACTGACTCTGATCCCCAAAGTGTGGCTATAAGAATAGAAAAACGAATGAATGAGATTCGACCATTCATTCACCAACTCTGACCTGAACTCGACGTGAGGAGTGTAAACTCACTACAGGTGCAATTAGACCATCCACGAACTAACTCTGCTAACCCAAGACTGGGGACAGAAGTGAAAATCACCGAAAGAAGAGAAAGGTGACTCACTACATCTCCAGCTTAGCGTCCTTTACAACTTAAGGAAATGACTACAAGGAGACCTTAATGTTAACCAATCAGAATGATGATCGAAGTTCTGGGCAACCAATTATCGTATCGCCGGATCGACGGGCAATATCGATCTGCACCTTTCATATCATACCATTGGATCGATAGGAAATAAGGTCTGAGCATTCTACATCATGCCGTTGAATCGACGGTCAATATCGATCCTCTTCGACTACAAATCGATGTGACCCGAACGTCCGTCGAATACCTTTGACCAACAGAACACGGATGGAAGAATAAACCATGAATGAGTGTGACTTGACCATTCATCCTCCGTCGCCTTCCTTTGATCCGTCAGGAAGAGCATGAGACCAAATGAGCATGACATGACTGCATTTGAGCTGACTTTATCCCTAGATCTGACGGGAGAACGTAAATCGAAATGGACATGGTTGATCACCCAACTTCAAATGAATGCAACACGACCATTCATTCATTGACTCTTACCATGATCCAACTAAAAGAGCAATTCAAAACAAGTGCAACCTAAACATCTGCACACTGATTCTTACCCTGAATTCGACAAGGGAAGCATCAATCCTGCATTGGATCTGATTGGACGATTCACTCTTCAGTTTTTGCCCAAAGTACGACGACATAAGCAGCGAAGTGAATGTCATTGACCATCCAGAATCTAGCTTATGTCCGAATGTGGGAAAAGTTACAATGTAACCCGCAAAGAGGAAAGAACTAGAACATAATACAAGATAGGCACGACTCAGCCTTCCATCGGTTAACTCGATCCCATGGTTCAATGGGATAGAATACAGAATTGAAGCGGACATTATCTACCTTACCACTTATCGAGATATTCCCCAAACTTGGGGGCACGAACAAGAAGATAAGATAATATGATTCAGCCATTCATCAGTCAACTCTGGTTCTAAGCTTGAACTACAGTATAGACACAGCTAGGATGAGACTAGATCGTCCGCATAATGCATCCGCCAACCCGAGACTGGGGGCAAAAGAGTAATTATTCGAGAGTTGACTATGACAACTTGAACCTATGACCCATGCCTGATATTCATAATAACTCTAGGTTGCGACCGAAAGGATGCCTAGAGATAGAGTCATCAGATCAATACCAGGACTTATGGGCGACTGATCATCATTCTGACCTTTCCGAGGAGCAATGGATCGCACGTACATTGAATGAAAAGCGCATCATTCAGAAACACAAGTAAATTCAATCTCAAAGCTGGAGCCAGCTATGTAGCAGCATACAGTACAAGGCTAAATTCTACTAATCCTTTGATTCAACGTTCTTATAGGCCTGATCATTTACCATTGCAAATAAACACATGAGGCGCCTACAACCCATCACGAGTATTGTAGATCAGATCACAACTCTACGCAATGATGAAGAAAGAGTCAACAGTTTTACTTCAGGTGAATCTTGATGTGTTTGCTTGGACTCGATCTCATATATATATATATATATATGGAATATCGCTAGCCATGAAGAACCCTGCATTAAATGTCGACCCGAGGCATGTCTCGGTGAACAAAAACGATGCGACATGGATCCGGAGAGATCTGTTGCACTTAAAGAGGAGGCGAATCTGCTCAAAACCAGTGGGTTTATCCATGATGCCCTCCAACCAAAGTGAGTATCCAATCCTTTACTTATAAGAAAAACGAACAGAGAGTGGAGGACAGACATCAACTACTCAGATTTGCATGGGGTATGACAAAGCATGGCTTTCCACTTCCAATGATCAACCAACTGATGGACCTGAACATCAGACATGAATTACTCACATCCATGGATGCAAACTCCAGATACAATGGGATACTGAAGCATGTCCTAGACCAGTAATACAATTGTCTCATTATTGACCTGGGCCTATAGTTCTATGCTGAAATCCCTAGATTCGAACTTGAGAACGCTTATGCTACTTACCAAAGGACGATTAGCAGATCATTCAAAAATCATATCGGTCGGTCGATGAAAGTAGATGTGGTTAATATGCTCGTGAGATTACGGCTATCAAACGACTATATCGATGACTTGACAGAGGTATTCAGTGCTCTCCAAAAAATGCAGGATGAAACTCAATCCTTTAAAATGCTCTTTCACTATTACATCAGAAAGATTCTTCGTTTTCATCATCAATTCTCATCGAATCAAGACTAATTTCTAGAAAATTCCGACAATTAGAGACACCCATGTGCCGAGGATAACCAAGCAGCTCTGATAGATTGCTTAAAGGGACCTTCCATTTTACCCAAACCTTTGGATCGCGAAGATTTATACATCAATTGGGCCGTGTCAACACACGCCATAAGCATCACAATGCTATGTGAAGATAAACGAATCCAAAGACTAGTATATGATGAAGGCTGGCTATTGACAAGCTTACCCTGTTAACGTCTATATCGACCAGCCGTTATGATAGGTCCAATACAAACCTTAGATGTCTGAAAATTTTCTCAAATGGAGTATCAAGCTAAGCCAATTTGATATCACTTATCTCCCTCGGAGAGCTCTCCATGGTCAAACATTAGCATACTTCATATCTGAATCCACCACATCAGACGACTATTCGAAGAACAGTGGAGAACCGTCCAACCGATGAAGAACGTACACCGATGGAACTTCCAATAATCGGCTTTCTAACATCGAAGTTGCGTTAATGACTCCTAAGGAACGAACGATCTGCTACACCCTGAAACTCAACTTCCCTACAACAAATAACAAAGCTAAGTATGAAGCCTTGGCGCTCAAACTTGCAAAAAAATTACGAGTGGAAACTTTACATGTCTTATGTGATTACTGGTTAGTAGTACGCCAAGTCAGGGAAGATTATCTAACTAGAGGGCATCGTCTTGCTCCTTATCTCAACCGGGACCAAAAGCTACTAGCCGGCTTCGACTATTACACCACTACACAAATCCTCAGAGAACTAAACGAAAAGGCCGAATCAATCGCCAAGCTAGCCAGTTCTGGGGATGCACGACAAATAGACTTTGTCCCAGTTGAAATGCTTATTATTCTAGGCATCGACATATGAAGATCAACTAGATCTTGGAGATGGATCTAGAAAAGGAGTCATGGATGACTCCTATCGAAGATTATCCATAATCGGGAATTCTTCTTGAATGAAGGAATGAGAAATGGCATATCCTCTATAAAGCCTCACTGCATGATTACGTCTAGATCGTTCAACTCCGTCGACACAAAGCATTACTCCTGTATCCGCTAATCCGAGACCCATTATGATGTATCCATCGATACAAAGCATACATTCCAACATCTTAGATCGATCCAGGAGAGGATCGATACAAAGGAAGGACTCAAAACAACCATCGAACGTTGTTACAACTTGAATTTCACTTCGATCTAGGAGAGGATCGATACAAAACTCAATCCAAACAAAAACTAAAGAACTTGACAATGACTCGTGAACGTGCAAATGTTAACGGGAGCCAGGTTAACATACGTACATGTATGACAGACTAACATTAAATTTTCAAAATTTACAGGAGTTGAATGCTTACTTGATGACAATTACAACAGTGAACAACAAATCGCCAGCACTCGACACTCAGTTACAACAATGCACTACATAATCATTGGCAGTCAACAAATCAACATTTATATTACTAGAAATCAATCGAAGGTTACATCTTTTGACAAAAAAAGATAGCAACTACTCAACGAATCAGATAGAACTTTTTCAGAATGAAGGATGCAGCATTTCAAAGCACGTCATGTTCACACAAGATGCACTTTGGGGGGCAAATGTTATCCCGCCTTTTGGCAAGGCCGTGACACCAAGAACTTGACTAAAAACCAAGGGCAGTTCATCCTGGAGATCGGTTGTACGCAGGCTCACTATGGATGTCGACGAATTTTTTTTCGAGCTCGGATCGAGCTAAAATTGATATAACATGACAAGCAAAGCTATGAGAGCCAATGCTCCAAATTTCAAGTCAATCGGAGTTCGTATGCTCAAGATATTGATCGATCACGGTTGAGAAATCCAAACTTGCATCGATCATAACACGATATCTACAAGTCCAAATGCCACCAAATTTTCACAGCAGCTTAAGTATGACCTAAGGAATGTTCCTGCCAAATTTCGACTCAATTGGAGCAAGTCTTGACCGAGTCGAAATTCGTTCGTATCGATCGCGGGTGGAAAAACTCCAACTTGCATCAATTATATCTCGAGATCTACAAGTCCAAATGCTATGAAATTTTCACAGCAGCTTAAGTACAACATGAAGAATGTTCCTACCAAATTTCGACTCGATCGAAGCAAGTCTTGACTGAGTCGAAATTCGTTCGTATCGATCGCGGATGAAAAAACTCCAACTTGCATCGATCATATCTCGAGATCTACAAGTCCAAATGATATGAAATTTTCACAACAGCTTAAGTACAACATGAAGAATGTTTCTGCCAAATTTCGACTCGATCGGAGCAAGTCTTGACCGAGTCAGAATTCGTTCGTATCGATCGCGGATGGAAAAACTCCAACTTGCATCGATCATATCTCAAGATCTACAAGTCCAAATGCTATGAAATTTTCACAGTAGCTTAAGTACAACATTAAGAATGTTCCTGCCAAATTTCAACTCGATTGGAGCAAGTCTTGACCGAGTCGAATTTCGTTTGTATCGATCGCGGATGGAAAAACTCCAACTTGCATCGATCATATCTCATGATCTACAAGTCCAAATGCTATGAAATTTTCATAGAAGCTTATGTACAACATAAAGAATGTCCATGTCAAATTTCGACTCCATGGGACGCAATCTTGATCGATATGAAACCGTTCGTATCGATCACGGATCGGGCTGAAACTTCACGGGCTTGGTCGCGCGGGCTTACACACGTGCCGGAAGGAGTCCCCCGAGATCTGAGTGAAATATCAGCCTCCTACACCTATAAATATAGCCCCAGGGCATGCAGAAAAAGGGCTTCTTCTCCCTTGAATTCTCCAACGCCCAGACTCTACCGGATCCAGATCTGAACTCCATAAGCTGCTGCCAACAACGAAATTCACTGCTGCATATCATAATTATCTGTTGTAATTCATGGAATTCACTTGTAATCTTCAAAGAAAGATCAATAAAGCTATCAACTTCATAGTGGACGTAGGCGATACGCTGAACCACTCTAAATTCTTGTGTCTCCTTGCATTTTGATTATTCTCATTTCTGAAATTTGGAGTTTTTGTTAGATGATCCTCTTTTTCCATTTAATTTCTTCACTTTATCTCTTCAAAAACTTCCAAAGAGTGTTGTGCCCAATTTTGGTACAAACACATACACTTCACTACACTGCATGATTCATGACTGTAAATCGTCCAACTTAGGAAATCGCTAACTCTTTCTTCGTTTCTAATTCTCAGGTACTATGTCCGGAAAGGGATCGATGCTCGGGAGTCTTCGCTCCGCCCGAAAGACTTCTTCTTACTATGATTCCTGTAGGAGGGATTTGGATAGGGATTGCGATCGCGAGTACTCTAACCAGGACAGGTACGGGCATGACAAAGAGTATAGACATTAATCCATATCACGCTCTCCTCCTCCTAGACTTCCGTCTCCTCCTCCTATTCAAACTTCAAATCCACCAGAGCCTCCTCGTCATAGGCCGTCTTCTCATGCTTCTAGGTCCGAAACTCATCTTCAAAGAATTGAGACTACGGCCTCCATGATTATAGAGCAGGTCCCTGCTGAGCCCACAGGAGAAGGGGCCCTTAAATTAGCTCAGATGAGGAAGTATTTTCCGAATATCTGCTTCGACAGCTATGTCTTTCCCCCTCACTTAAAGAGAATTCCATCCGGGGTAAAAGGCACGATGCATGATTATGTCTATGACATCTACACCCAATACCGAGAGTGGGTTAAGGCTGCGGAGAAGGCTTCCAAGTTGGCCTTTGAGCGAGCCAAAGCACTCGAGAAGATGGAGACCGAGCTCGCTCAAAGGGATCGGATTATTCAAGTGCTTGCTACCGAAGCTGAGTCTTCTCGCAAATCGGAAATTGAGGCCACCAAAAAGGCTGACGAAGCGAGGTGGCAATGGAGCGGTAGGGGCAGACACATGTTGCCCTGGTGGAGGAGATGGGCCACCGGAACACTAAAGTCACCGCCGAGCGGGATGCGGCTGTCAAAGAGCTCAATGAACTTAAGGCCAAATTTGCCGACATGGCCCAGGAGAGAGATGATGCAAACAACGTAGCCCAGGAGGCATGCGAACAGACTGTTCTGCTCAGTGGTGAACGGGATGCGGCTGTGGCTAAAGTCCGCACGGTTGAGGCTGAGGTTGAAGTTAAGGTGAAGTCGGCCGAGTTCAGGCTAGAGGCTAACATCGAAGACCTCCTCGTTGTTTACAACGCTAACGTGCTGAGGCACAGGGGTCTAGCCTGGCTCGACGATTACCCAACACATCTTTATAACGCTTGGGGACGACTGGTTGAGGAAGAGAAGGAGGCGCATCAGGGCGAGTCTGTGGATGAATTTGAGCTCGAGAATCGCATTTTGAATGAAGATGAAAAGAAGATTCTGCACGAGTCAATGATTCTGCGTGAGAAGGAAAGACTTGGCGCCCAGCACTTTGAGGTGGGAGAAGGTTCTGGAGTTGACCACCATGAAGCAAGTCTTGAAGTTCCCACGTCAACTCAGCCCGAATCCTCGTCTGCGGTCGATCCTCAGGCTGTTCCTGCTTATAACCCTGATCGACCGTAGATGTCACCAGCTGTAGCACAAGTTACTGATGCCGCCCTGCCGCCTACGAGCCATACCGAGGAAGGTATTCTGAACGTTCTACATATCTCCCCTAAGTTGAATATTCGATTGAGTTAAGTTTTAACAGTTCTCTTATTCTTTGTTCAGTGATTGACGCTGCTCATGCTAAGCCTCCTGTTACTCAAGAATCACATCAAACACAGGAGGCCGTCGTTACCGAGGCGATCACCGTGACTACAACTGCTGCATCTCTAGACGATATACAGGGAGGCACACTTGTTTTTGACAAGCAACTGATGGAGGAGCTCTTTCGCCGTCATGGCGACCCTTTGGCCGATCTACCATTCGTCATGGGCGGAGGTGTTCCTGCCACAATTTTTTCGATGCCGACTACTGACGCTCCCAGCGAGGCTCAGTCGGCTGCTGAAGAGGAAATCTTGGCACAAATCGTTGCTGAAATGGATGCCGCAACACATGGCGGCAGTTCTGGAGGTAGGATGAAGACACTTGGTCCAGCTCCGCTCAGAATGATATCGCCCGGTGGTACATTCTCCGATACTAGTGCAGCTATTCCATCTTCCACGTTTGATCCTATCCCTCCGACTCCTCCTGCAGGAAGCATCCCCGTTCATTCGAGTTCGGAGGAAGACGTTGAAATAATGCCCTCGCCTGAAGCCAACTACCAAAAAGCAAAGGCTCGAAGAGGAAGATTAGCGGTGGCTCCAGTGGATCTACACCGAGGAGGAAGCCAAGGAAGAAGAAAGATTAAACACGCTTCCCTGGCTTATTTTGACTTTCGTTTTGTTGGCCGTGTATAGATGCGGGTTCGGCCCCTGCTAGTAGGAATTTTTTGGGAACAAACTTGTATACGAACTTCTTTTACAAACAATAGAAATGGAACTTCTCTTCTTTGGTTTCTTTTCTGTCATTGTGTATTTGTTTAAGTATTTCAATATCTGGAATGCACTTATGAAGTTTCAGATTCCGAATCACGTTTTTTTTTTGTTTGCCAAGTTCGGAAACTGTGGACATGGCTTGCGACTGGGAAGTGAGTTGAATTCTGATGTCGCATCGCTTAAATCGATGGTTGATGCTTAAGTCTTGTCCCCCAGTCTTGGGCTTGAGTTGTAGACCATCGGTCGACGATTGCTTCTTGCTTATAACATGTTGAGTCTAGTGCCACCGAACGGGTGTCTGAGGCAAGCAGAGATTGAGTAATGCATCCATGCTTGTTTGATTGTCGATGATCATATCCGCACTCCAGGGAGTTCCACTTGTTTATAGGCGGTTGGCCACACCGGCTTAAGTTTCAATCATATGTCCGTGATCTGGGGACTTGGAATTGGAATTTGTACTCCGACTTGAGCTCTGCGAGTTTTGGAGTTGATATTTATACTTCGATTCATGCTTCTAGAAATTGAAGTTGGTGTTTACGCTCCGTTCCGCACTCTGGGGATTCAGTGTCGATGTTTATACTCCGACTCGCACTTCGGGAGTTCAGAGTTGATGTTTATACTATGGTTCACACTCTGGGAACTCGGAGTTGATGTTTATACTCCGACTCGCGCTCTGGGAGTTCGGAGTTGTCATTTATACTCCAATTCATGCTCTGGGAGTTCAGAGTTGATATTTATACTCCCGTTCGCACTTTGGGAACTCAGAGTTGGTGTTTATACTCTGACTCACGCTCTGGGAGTTCAGAGTTGATGTTTATACTCCGCTTCGCACTCTGGGAATACAGAGTTGATGTTTATACTCCGACTCGCGCTCTGGGAGTTCGGAGTTGGTGTTTATACTCCAACTCGTGCTCTGGGAGTTCGGAGTTGATGTTTATACTCCGCTTCGCACTTTGGGAATACAGAGTTAATGTTTATACTCCGACTCACGCTCTGGGAGTTCGGAGTTGATGTTTATACTCCGCTTCGCACTCTAGGAATACAGAGTTGATGTTTATACTTCGACTCACGCTCTGGGAGTTCGGAGTTGGTGTTTATACTCCGACTCGCGCTCTGGGAGTTCGGAGTTGATGTTTATACTCCGCTTCGCACTCTGGGAATACGGAGTTGATGTTTATACTCCGACTCGCGCTCTGGGAGTTCGGAGGTTGTGTTTATACTCCGACTCACGCTCTAGGAGTTCGGAGTTGGTGTTTATACTCCGACTCGCACTCTGGGAGTTCGGAGTTGAATGAAGGATTGTCGTGTACCAATCCTCATCTGACTTTGATGTGATGGCTGGTCCCCGAGCTCGGGTTTCACTTAGTGAGTGATTGGTTACATCGCAGTCACTTCTCTCTTTGAGTAAATTCCACTGTAGGGTGGAACTTAGCTCTCTGTGCATAGTGATGGTCATATAAAGCATTTCAAGCAAATCATAGCTCTGGCTCGAAGAGATTGCATTTTATTGCTGAAATAAGAAAGTACGGCAAAGTCAGTTGCCTTATTACAAGTTCTAATTTCGAAATGCAGAAACAAATTGCAAAAAAGGAAAGTAAACTAAATGGATAAAGATAGCCTGTCATGTGTAATAGCGGTGAAGGCTCTTGCTATTCCAAGCTCTTGGCAGAGTAAGACCGTCGACAGTCGATAACTTGAATGTGCTATCTCCGAGCCTTTGTTCAATAACATACGGTCCTTCCCATGTCGGCTTCATATGCGAAGGAACCAGATAGATTCTTTTTAAGACAAGATCGCCTAGTTCAAAGGTTCGCGAACGGACCTTGGCGTTGTACAATCGGGCGACTCGACTTCGATGCGCAGCTGCCCTCAAATCAGCTTCTTCACGCTTCTCATCTAGTAGATCGAGAGATTCAGCAAGTAGTATAGCATTTGTCTTCGGATCATAGTATGTCACATGATGAGAAGGTATTTCTAGTTCAACTGGAATAACAGCCTCTGAGCCGTAAGAGAGAGAGAATGGAGTGTGGCCGGTCGCGGTCTTGTGGGTTGTTTGGTAAGCCCATAGAGCCATAGGAAGTTCGTTGACCCACTTGCCGCCGACCTTTTCCAGTCGTTTCTTC
Source organism: Allium fistulosum (assembly GCA_030737815.1). NCBI lineage: Eukaryota > Viridiplantae > Streptophyta > Magnoliopsida > Asparagales > Amaryllidaceae > Allium > Allium fistulosum. Next base: position 1,279,708,311 of record CM060903.1, on the reverse strand, counting down.
AGGATGGATTTTATAACTTTATTAACTGCTTCGACCTGTCCGTTTTCCTGAGGGTGTGCAACTGTAGAGAATTTCTTTTGGATGTGAAATCAATTGCAGAAATCTTTAAATTCAGCACTGTCGAATTGGGTTCCGTTGTCCGTAATAATGGTGTGTGGGAGACCGAATCAACAGATGATGTAACGAACCACAAAATTGATTACTTTCTTCGTTGTAATGGTAGCGAGAGCTTCGGCTTCAGCCCACTTTGTAAAGTAATCGACTGCGACGATGGCGTACTTCACACCATCTTTTGCCAGAGGTAGAGTACCGATGATGTCGATGCCTCAAATTGCAAACGGCCATAGGCTGACCATTAGTGTTATCTCGGTAGGAGGAGCTCTAGGAATTCGGGCATATTTCTGGCACCTATCACATTTCTTTGCATAGTCCGACGCATCGCGATCCACGGTCGGCCAGTAGTATCCGTAGCGAAGTATTTTCTTGGTAATTGCTTGCCCCCCTGTATGATCGCCACATTCTCCTTCGTGTACATCGTGCAATATTCGATTAATTTCATTGTGAACGATACACCAGAGTAAAGGAATAGAGTACCCCTTTCTATACATGACTCCATTCTGAATGGTGAATCGTGAGGCCTTTCTAAGAACTTGTCTCTTTTCACTCCTGCATTTCCGGCAGGGTTCCGTGTTCAATGTAGCTTCTGAGTGGAGTCATCTATGAATCTTTTTCGGGGACGGTTTCGCATACTCAGTCTATTTCTGCCCGGTCAATGCTTGGAGAGGGTAACGACTCTACCGGAACGAGTCCCATTTGTTGAGCTTCGCTTGTGCTAGCTAGCTTCGCCAATGAATCGGCCTTTTGGTTGCGTTCTCGAGGTATACAATAGATGGCGTAATAATCGAACTGATCCAGTACTTCCTGAACTCGAGCTAAGTAAGTAGCCAGCCTTCGATCTCTTGCTTGATACTCTCCCTGTACCTGACACACAACTAATTGCGAATCACAATAAATTTCCACTGCGATAATTCTCAAATCTCTAGCAAGTTTCAAGCCAGCTAAGAGGGCTTCATATTCAGCTTCGTTATTAGTCGCATGAAAATTGAACTTCAAAGCATAACATATGGATCGGCCTTCGGGAGTTTCAAGTACAACACCAGCGCCCGAACACCGGTCGTTTGATGCACCGTCGGTATAAAGCTCCAGATGTATTCGGGGGATTCACTGGTTTCGGGCAAGTCCTCTGGAATGGTAAATTCAGCTATGAAATCGGCTAGGACCTGTCCTTGGATCGCTCGTCTTGGAGTGTAAGTAATATCAAACTGGCTCAGTTCGATGTTCCACTTGAGCAACCTACCGGACGTCTCAGGCCGCGAAAGGACCTGTCGTAACGGCTGGTCGGTGTAAATAATAATGGAATGTGCCTGGAAATACGGTCGGAGTTTTCTTGATGCAATGACAAGGCAGTAAGCCAACTTCTCCAATTTCGGATAATTCCTTTCAGCCCCGGTCAATCGCTTGCTGACGTAGTATACTGGCTTCTGTATCTTGTCTTCTTCTCGAATTAATGCAGCACTGATAGCGTTTTCTGATATCGCCAAATATACGAACAACTTCTCATGGTCAATAGGCTTTGACAGGATAGGTGGTGTGGATAGATGTTGGACTAGTGCTTGGAAAGCGCCCTCGCGCTCCGTGGCCCATTCAAAGTTGCGTTTTCCCTTTCGGATCAGATCGAAGAAGGGAATGCATTTGTCAGTGGACTTTGAAATGAACCTGCTCAATGCTGCTACTTTCCCATTGAGACTTTGGACTTGTTTTATAGTCTTTGGAGTTTCAAGATTTCTGATTGCCTAAATCTTTTCAGGATTATCTTTGATTCCTCGGGCGTTGACAATGAACCCAAGGAATTTCCCGGATGTAACTCCAAAGTGACATTTCAGTGGATTTAGCTTCATTTTGTATTCTCGGAGTATGTTGAACATAGTTTCCAAATCTTTAACATGGTCAGTGGAGAGTCATGACTTCACAAACATGTCGTCTACATATACTTCCATGATTTTTCTGATTTGATTGGCAAACATCCGATTGACCAATCGTTGATAAGTAGCTCCGGCGTTCTTGAGTCCGAATGGCATAACCTTGTAGCAATAAAGTCCCAAATTGGTCATGAAGCTGGTATGTTCTTGATCGGGTAAATGCATCGGTATCTGATTGTAGCCAAAGTACGCGTCCATGAAGGATAAGAGTTCATGCCCAGCTGTCGAATCTACTAGCTGATCAATTCTGGGAAGTGGGAAACTGTCTTTTGGACATGCTTTATTCAGATCGGAATAATCGACACATGTTCTCCATTTTCCATTCGGCTTTCGGACGAGCAGGGGATTCGACACCCATTCAGGATATAGCGCATCTCGAATGAATCCGTTCGCCTCAAGCTTTTCTACTTCTTCTTTAAGGGCGGCAGATCTCTCTGGATCCATACCATGCCTTTTCTGCTTGACCGGGACATGCCGCGGGTCAATATTCAATGGGTGGCTCGTGATGTCCGGCGAGATTCCACACATATCAGAATGTGTCCAGGCAAATACGTCAAGACTTGCCCGTAGAAATTAAACCAATTCCACTTGAGTTTGCTGGCTTAGCTGATACCCAATCTTTATCATTTTCGAATTATCGTCATCGTTAATAGGGACATCAATCATCAGTTCGGTCGAGGATGCTTGAATTTCTTCAGATTCTCCTTCGTCTTTAGTTTTAGGGGTCAAGATCCTTGAGGAATTGGCTGGGGTGCCCGGGCCTAGGCCTGGGCGTTAATTGTCAATTATCGGTAAAACGGATGCAAAGAGATTCCTCTACGCCCTTTCCTTCTCCTTTCGCTGCGCCTCCCGCACCTCAGCAACATAACAGGCTCTGGCAGCAGCCTGATCTCCTTGAATGATCCCCACTCCACGATTAGTGGGGAATTTTAAAGTCAAACACCATGGGGCAATGGCTGCCCTGAACTCAGCGAGGGCCGGTCGGCCCAAGAAAGCATTATATGGGGAGTCTATGTCCAAGACAATGAACTGCAACATCCGTACTCTCCGACGTTCTCCAACTCCCAACTCTACTGGAAGTTCCACCATCTCGGTAGGTACAGTAGCACTTCCGTTGAAACCATGGACTCGGGATTGACACGGTTTCAAGTCCGTGGCTTCCATTCTCATTTGATCATAAGCTCGCTTAAACAAGATATTCACGGAGCTTCCACTGTCAATTAAGATTCTCTTCATCCAAGCGGGACCTACTTGAGCTGAAATGACCAGTGGATCGATAGTGGGGGCTTCGACTTTATCAGCGTCTTTGTTCTTGAACACGATGTCATCTGTCATCATCTTCTGTTGCTTGGACGGAGCCCCTTCATCAGAGTTACTATAGCATTCAAAGTCTGCATGCCTGATAGAACTGGCATACGACTCCATTTCCTTCCAGCTTCGATCTGCTGGGTGAGGACCACCACTTATTGTATTGATGACCAACCTCCCGCCTGTACGAGCGGGTTCCTCCTGTCTTTCCTGATTCGGCGCACGATTCTGATTTGATGGGCCCGCACCACCAGACTGCGGCGTCCGCACATACTGATCCAACTTTTGTTCACGTATCAGTATTTCAATGAGGTCTTGCAAATGACGACACTCATTTGTGTTATGGCCGTAGCTCTCGTGGAATCTACAAAACTTCCCTGTCTGGATTTGTCTTTCAGTCGGTGGTTTCGGGGGCAGGTTTCTTATATTGCATGCTGTTGCAGGTCTGCAGATATACATTTTCTAACGACGTGTTAAACGGGGTGTAATTGTCGTACATGGAAGCTCTACGTCGTGGACCACGATTCTGATCGCGCTTTTTATTTTGATTCCCATTGTCCCTCTGCTGATTTTGTTTACTTTGTACGTTCAATTGAACTTTTCCAGAACTATCTCCAGACTGTTTAATAGCGATGTTACTTTGGATTCCTTCGATGTTGGGCCCTGCGTCATCCTGCTTCCTAGACTGTTTCGCGTCCTCCCTTCTCAAGAATTGGGCTGCCTTGGAATAGAAACGGTCCAATTGCGCAAGCGGTTTTCCAGCTAACCAATTTCTGAACTCAGAATCAGCATCAATCTCCTTAGTCAATGCCATTAGGATAGAGTTATCATTGGGATTGCTTATTTCTACACACGCAGCATGGAATCGTTCCAAGTAACGTCTAAGCGTCTCTCTAGGAGCTTGTGTAAGACTAGACATAGTGTTAACATCTTTTGGCTTAGCTACGTGCATACAGAATTGTTCAACAAACTTAGTGGCCATCTGATCAAAATTAGAAATGGATCGCGGTGGAAAACGAGTAAACCACATGGTAGCGATGCCCCCTAGGGAAATGGGGAAACTACGGCACTTTACTGCATCATCAGCTCTCGCAGCAATCATCAGCCATTCGTATTTCAGGATGTGTTGATTGGGATCAGAACTCCCTTCATAGACTGGCAAAGCTAGCATTCTGAAGTGCCGAAGTGGTTCAGCATACAATACGTCATTGGTGAAAGGGGTATGACTCCGGGAGATTCCCAAGTCGTCATTACTGAGACCCTGACTTTCACGGATCATTTGACGAATCATCTTTGATATATCCGACATTTTCTGGGACATAAGGTTCTGGAGTCTGCTCTCGACAGTTACGCTGAGGATCAGCTTGGTTTCTTGCATCACCTCCTTGTTCGGTAGTGGTGGTAGTCGCAATGTTTCCTGTAACATGGTAAGGAGCAGCATCTCCTCGAGACGAAGGTTCTGTACGGTGACTAGTGGATGGTCTAGTTCTGGGTTGTCCAAGATTCGAAGCAGGTTGGTTCCCGGTGGCCTGGGTGTAGCTTACACCCAGCCTTGGGCGTGTAGATATGGTTTGGCCATCAGAGGATGCTGAACTCTCTATGGAAGAATAGGAACCTTGGTCTCTTCTAGATCTTCTATGCCTTTGGCGATTCAGTTGGTTGGTCAACTCTGCGTTGGCGCGCAGTTGTTCAGTTAGTTGTTGTCGACTCTGAGTTAACTCTTGAAGCAATGTCTAGAATTCTTGTCTGGTGATTGGACCTGATGGGTCTGAAGGTCCTGCAGCATTTTGGTTGGATGGAGGTAATTGCCAGTCCCGTGCTCCTTGATCAGCAGCTATAGAGGTAGTCCGTGTGCTTACCATGGTGAGGTGATGAAAGTCCTTTCCTAGATCTGATGCAAATCTAAATAGAATGGAAGGGCTTCAAAAGTTCTAGTCTGGATTTTCTTCTTGGATTTATGCAATCCGATATAGATAGGAGATCCAAAGAGCAGGAGAAAAATTGGTTTCTCAGTGAATGCACCAAAGTGTTTGTACCAAAATTGGGCACAACACTCTTCTGAAGTTTTTGAAGAGATAAAGTGAAGAAATCAAATGTAAAAAGAGGATTATCTAACAAAAACTCCAAATCTCAGATATGAAACTAAGAAAAATGCAGGGAGACACAAGAATTTAGAGTGGTTCGGCGTATTGCCTACGTCCACTATGAAGTAATTTGCTTTATTGATCTTTCTTTGAAGATTACAAGTGAATTCAATAAATTACAGCAGTAAAATTCGTATGTAGCAGCAGCAATGGAGTTCAGATCTGGATCTGGCGGAGCTTGGGCGTTGGAGATCTCAAAAAGGAAGAAGAACCCCTTTTCTGTTGGCTTTGGGGGTCTATTTATAGGTGTAGGAGGCTGGTATTTCACTCAGATCTCGGGAGACCCTCTCTGGCACGTGACCAGGCCCGTGCGCCCAAGCCCGTGAAATTTCGGTCCGATCCGTGATCGATACGAAAAGATTTTGTATCGATCAAGATTTCATCCAATGGAGTCGAAATTTGGCATGGACATTCTTTTGCATGCACGTAGTCTTCTATGAAAATTTCATAGCATTTGGACTTGTAGATTAGGAGATATGATCGATACGAATTGGGATTCTCGGTAGGCTGTTTGGTTCGACTCGCTTTTGTTTCGACTCGCTTTTCATTCGACTCGGTGACGTGGCGCTTGAGTCTGACTCTGCCCTTGACGCTGCTTTGATCGATTCGAAGTGCACACTGGTTGAGCGAGTCAAAGCGCGCATTGGTTGAGCGAGTCGAAGTGTGCGTTGGCTGAGCGAGTCAAAGTGGAGCGCCCTGAGGGATTCGAATAGTGGTTCGAGCGGAGTGAGTCGAAGTTGTCACTTCTGACGGCTGCGAAGCGAGTTGAAGTTGTCACTTCTGGTGGTTGCGAAGCGAGTTGAAGGGAGCGAGTTGAAGGTGTCGCTTCTGATGGTTGCAGAGCGAGTCGAAGTTGTCACTTCTGGTGGTTGCGAAGTGAGTCGAAGGGAGCGAGTCGAGAGCGAGTCGACCAGTGATTGGTTTTCATCCAATTTTGTATCGTTCATAACTTGAGCATACGAACTCGGATTGACTTGAGATTTGGAACATTGGCTCTCATAGCTTAACTTGTCATGTCATACCAATTTTGGCTCGATCCGGACTCTGATAAAATTCAGTGATATCCATAGTGAGCCTGTGTATAACTAATCTCTAGGATGGGCCGTCATTGGTTACTAGTCAATTCTTTGGTGTTACGGTCTTGCCAAAAGGCGGGATAACAAAGACATAGCCATCGAAGCAGATGTTCGGAAAGTCCTTCCTCATTTGGGCCAATTTAAGGGCCCTTTCTCCTGTAGGCTCAACAGGGAACTGCTCTGTAATTATGGAGGCCGTAGTCTCGACTCTCTGAAGATGAGTCTCAGATCTAGAAGTATGAGAAGATGGACTGTGATGAGGAGGTTCTGGCGGGTGTGGAACAAAAATGGGAGGTGGAGATGGAAGTCTAAGAGGAGGAGAGCGTGATCTAGATCGATGTCTATACTCTCTATCACGCCCGTACCTGTCCTGGTTAGAGTATTCGCGATCGCGATCTCTATCTAAATCCCTCCTGCGAGAATCGTAATAACCAGATGCTTTTCGGGCCGAGCGGAGATTCCCGAGCATCAATACTTTTCCAGACATAGTACCTGAAAATGAGAAGCGAAGGAAGAGTTAGTGACTTCTTAAGTTGGTCGATTTACAGTCATGAATCATGTAGTGTAGTGAAGTGTATGCATGTGCAACCCCCCGACCAACCGGAAATGTCGGCCGCACTCATAGCAAGTGACCCGCTCAGTTCGAGAGCACCATCAAGCTCCTCCATCCCGGCGTCGTGTGGAGACGACACAAAATTCGGAATCGGAACATCGGCAAGCCCTTCAAAAAGGTTCTCTACCGGCGGGGGAGAAGCCTCCGAAATTATAATCCCAAGGACGGGCAAGGACACGACCACGGATTTAAACCTCTCAGATTTAGAGTGCTTGTGAGCAAAAGCCTTGCCTTTTCTATTTCCTCCCGAATCCTAGACATTGGAAGAAGGCCCAGCTTGAAGCTCGGTATCAGTAGGCGTTCTGTCTGGGTCAACTTCCTCGGTTATCACGACTATGGGCGCTTTGCGCTTCACCCGTTTCTTCGAGACCACTCTAAGTGTCCCTTCGAGCCGTATGCTCTGCCTCGGCTCTATCAGCCCGACAGTCCTCAAATTTCTGTCAGTCAGGACCAAGTCGATATGCCTCTCTTCGCCCGGAAATGCTTGGAGGATCCAAACTAGCTCTCTGAAGTATGCACCATCAGGTCGAGAGATTGCAGCTATAAAAGAGGAGAAGTATGTCAGCTTTGAAGTCAGTTACTAACATCTCGATGATTCAAGAGAAAAATGGAAACACTTACGTCTATCCAAACACCGCCTAGCAAATCCAGGGTGGCATTGAACGTAGAACCATTCGGTCTTGAAGTAACTTAGCCTTCCCCAGTATCCCATTATGATGTGACAGTTTCTGATTGCTTCCAAGAAGGTGAAAGAAGGGCTGTCTCCACGGCTCTTGACGTTAAATAAATATCTGATTTCGATCGGCTTTGACGGTCGAAAGAGGATCTCCATAAACAGGATAAAGGTGCTGTTCAACAATGCATACCCGTTGGGATGTAGCTGAGATGGAGCTATGCCAAGAATCGATAACATCTCCCTTATATATTGGTTGAAAGGAGGGAGTGTTCCCGCTGTACAAGCATGACGGTTGAAAGTAGTAAACCCCTCCGGGGGATCGTGCAGCCTGTCATTTGGCCCGGGCAGTAGCATTTCGTCAAGCAACAGACCGTGCCTTAAACAAACCCGTCCTAACATATCTTTAGAGATACCAGACGACACAGAATCTTGCGGACGGCAAATGAACCGGGCACCTGGACGATCGTCCAGGGCTGGGTCTATAACTTCGGCTTCAATAATCGGTATCTCAATGGTTGGAGGAATAGAACTCGGGAGTTCCTGCTACTGTGAACTTGAGGGTTCCATGAATAGCTAGCTTATGAAAAACCATTGTTAAACAGACAATAACGCTCGTGCATCCCCCAGTGTAAAGTGTGTGAGTGTGATGTGCAGTGCAGTATTGTATATCACTTGAGAAGTTCTACAGAATTGGAAGAAGTATGTAAACGACGAGACTTCGGAATTCAGTCGGAAGGACCGTCATCGCTGACCGTCACAACCGTGCCATCCAATTATTAGCTATCAGTCCAAGTTAAAGTGTGTTATCATTTTGATAAGTTCCAGTTTCATCGACGAGCTTCGATAGGCAATCAGATATGCGGTGAAACGATTAAGTCCAGTTATGCAAGTCTAAAGCTCGTCGGAGTTAGGTGTTCAAATGCATTAGAGTTTTCGGTATCGTCGAAATTGAGTTCATTGTCAATCATCAAAAAGTACAAGTTCGAATCGGTCGCTCAAAGATTCAAGTTCGAATCGCTCGCTAAGGTTCAAGTTCGAATCGATCGCTCAGGGACACGTTCGTATCGGTCCCAGGGCTGCACACTTCGACTCGCTTCAAAGCCTCTGGTTCGACTCGCTCTCAAGCCACCCCCATCGACTTGATCCAAGGACTACGCAGTTCGAATCGGTCCGAGGCCTCTACTTCGACTCGATCGAAGGCCACCCCCTTCGACTCGATCCAAGGGCTACGCAGTTCGAATCGCTTCGAGGCCATCCACTTCGACTCGATCGAAGGCCATCATTTCGAATCCATCAAACGCAAGCCCTTCGTATCAATCTACGTATTCAAAGCATTCGATTCGATGCAAAGCTCAACCATCGATCGATACAAAGGCCTCCGTCTCATCATCTCGAAACCCCTACTCCAGATCGACGCGAAGCTGAGGCCAAGTAATTTTCGATCGATCACGACTCTGGTTGATTTGGTGTTAAAAATCGAGTCTCATCGTTTACGCGTTGGATTCACCTAGTGGATTACCTAAATCTGTCAGTTAGTTCGAGTGATTGAAGGTACGAATCGGTTCGAAGGCAAGAATGTTTTCTTCTTTCTCTCGAGTCTCTGAACGATACGAAAGCAAGGCAGAAAAGCGAAAGGTAAAAAGTAAAAAAATGGCTAAGTGAAGAGTATTTATATTGACTGGAAAGAAAAAGGGATAAACGATTCGCATCCCGGTGGATTTGAACAAGCTTTTTGACTCCATCTCCAGTGCATCGGTGTGAAGCTCCTCTTCGTATCGTTTATTTTCGACTCCGTCCCCTATGCATTTCGACTCGCTCTGCTTCGACTCGCTTCGCCTCCATCAGAAAGCACTTATTCGACTCACTCCGCTTATAGCCACAGTTAGACTCCATCTAGTTCGACTCCTTCACGGAGCCACTATTTGACTCGCTCCACCTCCTTCGCAGAGCCACATTTCGACTCGCTCCACTTCGCGTCCATAAGATAGCCTATGTTCGACTCCATCTAGTTCGACTCCATCAGAGAGCCACATCTCGACTCGCTCCACTTCATCAACTTCACATCCATCCGAAGACTTCTACTTCATGTTCATCAATGCGAAGCAAGGCACAACAGTCAATACGAATAAACACCACGTCATCGAGTCGAACAGAACCGAGTCGAATAAGACCGAGTCGAATAAAAGCGAGTCGAATAAGAGCGAGTCGAACGAAACAGCCAACTGAGAATCCCGTTTCGAATCGATCATATCTCCCAATCTACAAGTCCAAATGCTATGATATTTTCACAGAAGACTACGTGCATGCTAAAGAATGTCCACGCCAAATTTCGACTCCATTGGATGAAATCTTGATCGATACAAAATCTGTTCGTATCGATCACGGATCGGACCGAAACTTTACGGGCTTGGGCGCGCGGGCCTGGTCACGTGCCAGAGAGGGTCTCCCGAGATCTGAGCGAAATACCAGCCTCCTACACCTATAAATAGACCCCTAAAGCCAACAGAAAAGGGGTTCTTCTTCTCTTTTGTCTCCAATGCCCAGACTCTACCAGATCCAGATCTGAACTCCATTGCTGCTGCTACCAACGAATTTCACTATTGCAAATCATAATTACCTGCTGTAATTCATTGAATTCACTTGTAATCATCAAAGAAAAATCAATAAAGCAATCAACTTCATAGTGGACGTAGGCAACACGCCGAACCACACTAAATTCTTATGTCTCCTTGCATGTTAATTATTTTCATATCTGAGATTTGGAGTTTTTGTTAGATAATTCCTCTTTTTCCATTTAATTTCTTCACTTTATCTCTTCAAAAAACTTCCGAAGAGTGTTGTGCCCAATTTTGGTACAAACAATTGCTTTATTACAAAATAAATTTGTTTTTCATGTATTTCAATCATATAAAGATTATTTACACCTCAAAATAGTTTATATTGATTAAAACATTTTATTTGGTTTCTACAGATTATTCGAAAAGAATTTATTAATTTAATTCAATTTATTACAATGTAATCTTTTGTTAAATATGATTTAATTAACTAATAATCTATTTCCAAATTATAAATCATCACAAATCGAATTTATTTACTTTCATTTTAATAAAATTTATTAATTTATACGGCGTAGAAAGACGGGTTGTTACGCATTTCTCCCTTAAGAAAATTGCATCATCCTAATTTCTTATAAGGAAGTCAATATACACAACTCATACCCTGACATTTTTCATAATCAACGCTCTTCCGTAGAACACAACTACTCGTTTCTCTATGTGGCTCCGTACACTCCAACTCATCTCACGTATGCTATTCATTTAAATAGATTCAATTTGACTTTCTATTTTCACATACCATAAAATTTTGTGAAAATTTTCTAAGTGTCGGATTTTTTAGAACATTTTGGCTGAGTCTTCTTTATACGAAGACTGTTCTGAAAAATCAAACAAAATGTAATTACAAAATATTCAAAGAGCCTTCCCGATACGGGGCATCCCGAAACACAAGGAAACAATATAATATCACGATATATATTCGTATACTGTAAAAACGTACCTTTATTTAGCATTTTTAAGCAACTTAGCTATTAACCATGCATAAGCGAGCCATCATCACTCATAAGTCCAAATATTCCTCTTGAACACCTATTCTCAACTCAATATAAACAATAGCTTCAAATGAAATGATATAATGCCATTAATTCATTTAATTTTAGAACAACGTAATGTTCAAATCTTTAACTAGCTTTTGACAAGCTTTCAAAAGTTGAAAATACCAAAATAAGATTATGTTTTCAAGTTTAAATTGTTGCACAATGTTCTAACTTCTCAAAACTCTTTTCAGATCATTAAAATACCAAGTATGCAAAGAGTTACAAAAGTTTTTCTAAAAACATTAAATTTTGAAATTGAATCTTATGCGTAGGTCCATTGAATAAAATAGAAATTTTAGCTTTGAAAAGTTCAAAATATTGCAAAACACTTCAAATAAAAGTTATAGCCTATGTTTTAAGCTTTTTGAAATTGGTAAAATCATCAAAATTGGATAAACGGATCAAAAGTTATGAGCAAAATGGTTCAGCTAAGTTTTGAGCAATTTACATTTTGGGACAGCGAACATCGTTTTCATTAATTTATGTTCAAACCTCTACAAACTTCAAAATTTTGGAAAGTGGTGAACAACAAAGTTGTTAGTCATGCCATTGTCATATTAACAAAAAAAGAATTGACAAAATCGGATCGCAAAATCACAAGTTAGGGCTATATTAATAAAAAACTATAACCACTTTTCTTTATATTTTCTTTTCTTTTCATCTTTAACTATATAGCACATTATTTCAAAAATGTCGGAGACTTCAAAATCATTTTCTTTTGAATATAGACAAATGATTTTAATATACTTTTTTAATCAAATCTTACTTTCAAAAATATCTTCACTTCCAAACACTTTTTTTGCTTAATTGTTAAACCTTCATCTATATATACTCTAGTCAAAACGATTTCTAATACCTCAAAATATTATACAATTTTCATATCTCATCTTTTCTAAATCGTCATCCCAAAGAGTATTCCTCTTATCAAAATATATTTATATATATTCCTTTTCAAAACTCAACACACATACCACTTTAGAATATCAATTTATTTGTAAAACTCCTTTTTCTAAAATATATCTCAATATATTTTCTTTAAAATTTCATTTCCTCTTCGAAAAAACTTTCTTAAATTATACCTATACTTTTCCTTAAAAATATTACCTCTTTTAAAACAATAATTTCCCATTCTCAAAATAATTTACTTATTTTGAAACATTCTTCATATCCCTCTGATCTCTTTAAAATAATTAGCAAAACTTCTTTGAATATTATTTCAACTATTGATTTTTAATATAACTCAAAATATATTCTTCTCTTTAAAATAATTCATCACACTTCAGAATATTGTGTCCATAAGTCTCGTTCTAGTGTTTAGAAACCTTTATCGACAACGTTGGCCAGACGTATCAACCATAATTCTTAAACACTCAACGAGCAGATAAAGACAAAATTTTACTTCAAAAATTCTTTTATAAAAACATTTGCTAACTTCAAATAAAACATCCCTCCAAATCATATTTATGTACACTATTCCCAAAAGATTTTAAATTAACATATGCTTGCTTATATCAAAAGTTTTATATAATCAATCGAGTAAAATAAAAAATACTCAACTTATAAAATCCCAAACATCTTTAATCATTTATTATTTATAATAAACAAGCAAGCTTTCATCTTCATGTGCATTTCATTCCCATTTTAAATTTTATATAAAGATATACTGTCTTATTTTATGTGAAAATAATTCTTATTGTCTCTTGCGGTAACTTCACAACCGAAGACACCGTCGGGTTCAAATCATCCAAACTTATATGGAATTCTAACTAGAGTGATAGTTTCTAACAAATACCGCACTCAAGATGAATCGTTCAAACTAAAAATCATAAACCAATACAACCATGCATAGCAATCAAAACCTCAAACATTCAATCAAAACTTCCAAATAATCAAAATATTAGCGGAAAGTAATCTATATATTTCCACTACACTACTCTGATCACTACTGTACCCTTTCACTCATCTCACATAGTCTCATCGCAATTTAAAATCATGAAATATTCAACAAAGATTCAAATTAGAGTCTTTTTCAGCTTCTTTAACCAAACAACTTTATTCTCACTTCAGAGCCACACGGAGTTCTAACATTCACCTTCAATGCCGACACTACTAGCCGGACCAACTACTTCTACCTCTTTAAACTCCATCTAATTCTCTACATCTCATTTAAAGACTTACACTCGATGAAAAGTAGAAAAATATACTATACTATACTATATATATAATAAGAAAAGTACAAATACATCCCAAATGATTACCTTCGTAATCATGGTATACTCCTACTATTAATTAAGTATAAGAAATATCTATCTCACACCCACGGGACAGGGACTCTAAGTCTTATCTAAGGTCAGGACTCGTGTCTCTTATACTTTGTACTATTCTAAACCTGCTCTGATTCCAACAATGTAACACCCCACCTCTATACCCATATTACCCAAAAGCATTACTAAATAATACTCTCGAGTAATGTGGAGAATGAGGCGATGTGGGTGAAGCACACATGAATATTCCCTTGGACCAACACTGAGTACATTACATAATACAAAAACCACTCACCTCGATGTAAAGAGTCTCGGCATAAAGCAATAAACACGTGTGGTGCCCGAGGATAGAACAATACACAATATAAAGTAAATCATAGAGAATACAAAGTCATCAACGCAACGATAAAAATATAATACATCACATAAGTTTGAGTGTGATACAAAAACTCAAATTCCCATTAAATCTTAACTATATACAAGATTAATCTAATACATCAAATCCGACATCATATACATACACGAGTCGAACTACACAATATACAATACATTTAGTAATACAACCTCCAACTAAGTCCAATAAGCAAATCCAGTCATATTGTCCCTTAACCTAAAATGTCTCGGACTTATCCGAGTATTATATAAATAGTAAACGGGCTAGACTTTGTCTATATTCAATGGTAAGAATACAAACGGTATCTCAAGGAATAATATACATAGCATAATAAGAAATCCAATCATCAAAGGAATAATTGAACATCCACAATACATCTACAACATCCATAACCATCAAACATCAATACATCTGTCAAACATAAAAAAATCCATCATCCATTAAACATCCATCGCACACATCACACATCACACATCCAAAATCATGCACATCACACACCTCACACATCACACATCGCACACATCACACACCTCACACATTACACATCACATACAACATAATAACACACCACAAACATCAACTATTCATATTTATTTAGCAGTATTAAGTTTATTAATTTTATTCTTCATTATTAATTTATTGTTGCTACTATTATATACATGTTGTTATTATTGGTACCACTAGAAGCCGAATCTACACTAGGGCCTCGATACTTCTCAGGTGCAAAGGGAGATCTAAATCATAAATATTTTGTAAGTGTCCTTACCAGTCTTTTAGCAACATAATAAACGCACAACGCTTCCTTGCCTTCTCGCTCCTCACTCCCATCAACCTCCTCAACTTTGATTCGTCATATTGGTCTGTGCAACAAACTATGACCATGCGATGAGAGGGCCATGTTGCCGCACCATCAAGGTGCAACCCCACAGTTAATCAAGCTAGGATGGGGCTAGCAAAAATACTTCTGGCCGTCACATCCTAGTAGGGACTTCGTACTCCTCGTTCCACTCAAAAGCAGAGATAATCATATTCCCGCTTTAAATTAAAATAAGAAATAATATAATTTACCTCACATATTAAGTCATAAATCCAAATAATATCAATCAATATGGCTATATAATATAGAATAATCCACCGACATCCAAAAATCAAATACTCGATCCTCAATGAATTATTTGACATTATACTTGTGTTGAATAAATAAATATACCCCACACAGATGTCCCATAGAGCCCGATGAAATATATTTATATACACAACGCCCTTAATTAATCAACATTAAACAAATTTCCGCTTTGCGTATTAAGTCACTCTCGCTTAAATCGCTTCCTAATTCATTATTCTTCATTGTATGATTTTATAAACCAACAAAACGGGTAATTTTACTTCATCCCATTCGTATCGAACAGATCACAATCATTCACACACATCAATGTATTATTTATTTTATCGGTATTTAACGAGATGAAGATTTTTATTTCAATATATTTCACATCATTTTTTTATCCCTCTTATTATAAAAATACATCATTTTACTTTAATTATAAAATGTCTCTTTTATTTATTCCTTCTCTTTTGAAATAGTATTTATTGACTCTCACATCTAATTTCAAAATCCTTAATTCAAAATAAATCATTTGGTTTCGAAGAAACCTTTATTCAAACTCATTAATAATTTTTAAAACCTCAAAAATTACTTTTACCTCTAGTATCCATTTTTAATATTATTAAGATACTTCAAATAAAAAGAGTATTCTCATTCCATAAATATTTTCGAACTTAAATTTGTAATTTCAAAATCATCATTTAAATTCCACATTTATTTCAAACCTCTTTAGACCAATATTATTGATAAATAATTCATCAAACTCGAATTCTTCTTCATATCATTTATTCCAAAAATACATCGATAGTTAAGCTCAAATGTATATAAATTTCTTCCAGAGTTCACTTCTTATTATATAAAAATGCAAATTTTCTCTCAATAAATAAAATAATTTACATTCACTTTATAATACTTCAAGATATCATTTTATTTAGATTCAAATTGGTCATCATTACAAAAACATAGATTTCAAACTTCATTTCATAAATATCCTCTAAATAATTTTATAATCATCAGTAAAATCTTTGGAATTCGCTTATTTGATAAAATCCCAAAATTCATCTTTTTCCAAAATAATTTTTATTTATTATATCCTCAAAATTATTCAACATATAAATATCTATTTTTTCAAATCATTCCTCTTTCAATTATCTATTAATTCAACAATCTCAATATTAAAAATAAAACTTCTTTCAATTATTTTATAATCAATATTTAATAAATATAAATATTTTGAATTTGCTTATTTAATAACCTCAAAACCCATCCAACATCAATCATCACAAAATCAAATAAATCATTATATGCAACATCAACCATCAACGAACATCAAATAATCGTATTCATCACCAACTCGACCAATCGAATCCAATAATCCATCCAGTAACTAATCGAGCAAATATATTGGTGAATATGCATTAAATAAAAAGAAATAGACATAATTATGAGTGAGATTAACTCATCGAATCGACGCATGAATTTCCGAATCAACGACTACTCTTGCCTCATCACCATTAGCAACAAACCCCGTCTCCAACCTCTACTTCACGACACTTGTCTCAACAAATCATCACAATCATTCCACCATCGCCTCAACCCCACGCTGCCATAGTTGTGACTTCCTTAAACGACTACCTTCTCCCACCAATACCCGACATGCATCAGCCTCGAGCCCCGATGTAGCACCTCCCATGATGCAAACATCCATCATGGCAGCCAGCTATAGCCACTCCATTTAGTCCTAATCACTCACCCTTCAGTATCATAATCATTTTCCTGCATCGTGCTCACCACCACATCACCGTGCGCGACACTCTCCAGCTCGATATCGGGACCTCCCTACCACATCGCTAGCCTTCACCTCGTTGCAGTTATCTCCCCAAAATCGATCTCCAACTTTCCAGGTCATACCACTACACGTGTCTCCCAAACCCCTCATGTCAATCCCTGAGATGAACCACCACCGTCTGTTGTGCTTCCCCAATCGATTGCGACCTCCACCGATGACAAGCGCCTCAAGCGCGATTCAGTTCATTTTTTAAGTAAATACGTTCTCTGATTTGGAAATTTAGGGCAAAAGCTAATAAGGGGAATTGGGTTGGGCTTAGTCGGGAAGCGGGTAGAGATTTCCGAAAGCGAATAAAGGAAAAATGGGATTGGGCCTAATCTAGTGTGTTGCCTCAATTTAATTTCAATTCAGTTTCAGTTAATTTGCGGTACATTTCAAATTTGAATTTCAATCCTTAAAATAAATTCAATCCTATTTAAATTGGTTCACTTCTCATTTTACAAATTACATCTTGATAATTGACAATTTTATTCGATTTGGTGCTCATTTATTGTTATTTAATAATTCAATGTTGTATTACAAAATTAAATTTGTTTTGCATGAATTTCAACCATATGAAAACTATTTACACCTCAAAATAATTTACATTAATTAAAACATTTTATTTGATTTTAATAGATTATTCAAAAATAATTTATTAATTTAATTCAATTTATTACAATGTAATCTTTTATAAAATATGATTTAGTTAACTAATAATTTATTTTAAAATTATAAATCATCACAAATCGAATTTTATTCACTTTCATTTTAATAAAATTTATTAATTTTTATGTCGTAGAAAGCCAGGCTGTTACAATAAGGGAAGAGTGGAGGCAAAAAGGAAACTCTAAATGAGTGAAGAGTTGGGGTTTAAATAGGCATCAGATTTAAGTAGAAAGTGGAGATCCAGATCTCCTTGTTTGTTCTTTCTTTTAGCCAATGCAAAATTAGATTATTGTATTCAAAACTTACCCCTTCCCTTTCCTTATGGCCAGCCATAGTATGGGTCTGATGGGCCCACAAAAGTCTCCAAATCTAACCAGCATTATTTACCGATATAATATATCGATATGTACATATATAATTTTTTACATATGCACTTTATTAAATACTAATGACATTCTAAGTAAAATAAATTTAATAATTAATATTTCATAAATATTAATTTATACCAATTTATTTAAATCATATGGTATTTTGGAGTATTTAAGATTGCGGTTGTGTGACTCAATTGTGTGAATTCAGTCAGTGACTAATATCGAACAATTCGAATATTAACATTCATATGTCACCTTAGCCAGTGGCATGATAGTTGGTCGAATTTATCGCTTAGACATTTTTTGATAAAATCCAATTTCAATATTTTAAGCGCTACTTGGCAGTAACAGTTAATTACACCAGTTATCTTTGTCAAAACTATATCACTTTTGGAATTATGAAATTTTCTTTTGGTCAAAATTCCAATATATTCCACATTCAACTTGTTTAATCCAAATGCAAAGTCCTTGGTTCAATAATCACATTTATTATTAATCGTATTGCTCTAGCTAAATACATTGACTTTGAGATGATTGTAGTTGACCGTGATAATCTCATATAACCGAGGTGACAAATTCTCTATTGAATAGCATTTCACTTTCGATGCTTCAACTCCAACCTAATTATAGCTTTTCAATGGAATCCATGCTATGATTTAACTAAAATCAAAGTAAAGTGTCTATATTGAAGTTCCATAGTATTCTAAAGTCGAGAGAACTGTGTAATATCGTCACTTCGAGACTCTCTGTTTAGCCTCAGTTATATTAACCAGTCAAAAACTCTCGAGTGAGTCATTCCACGGTTATCTAATAACTATCAGTACATAAACCCTTGGTGCACCCAACGCCTATGAGTAATACAATGCCCAACATTTGGACAACGTTACGTACTCTAGTCTCAACAGATGTATCGATATCCTATCTCAAAACATTTGACTAGGAATACTTAAAACAATATTTTTATTAATGTGATATATTTCTCGTCATTATAACACATTGTATATATTATCGTATAACATATTATTTAAGGATTATCTATTAAGTGTACTTAACTTATATAATTATAATTAACATAACATAGTATGACAAGTATATAATAGAAAGAAAAAATACCTTTTATTTTGATAGAGATTTTATTACAGAATTAATAATTTACAACAAATTATAGAATTTCCCTAAAGGCATATCCCTAACTCTTTCAATCTCCCACTTGCACATGTGGCAAGTTAAGGAATCTCAATTCCATCCCTTCGATTGGGCTACTAAGAACTGACCGAGCAAGTCTATTCGTGAATGGATCTGCTACGTTTTCCTTGGTATCTACTTTATCAATCTCTACTTCTTTATTAGC
This sequence comes from Allium fistulosum, assembly GCA_030737815.1. NCBI lineage: Eukaryota > Viridiplantae > Streptophyta > Magnoliopsida > Asparagales > Amaryllidaceae > Allium > Allium fistulosum. Next base: position 1,279,688,821 of record CM060903.1, on the reverse strand, counting down.
AATGAACTCTCTAATAAGGTGGAACTTTTGGAGTATGTTCCTTAATTTCTACCAAGCCCTTGGTTCTTTGCGGTCTACATTGCATCATTGTTGTCACAAGACAATTTCATTGGATCTTCAATGTTCAAAATTACTCCTAGCTCAGCCAAAAATTTGCGCATCCAGAATGCTTCTTTAGCTACTTCGTTGAGGGCAATGTATTCGGCCTGCATCTATCAGCCATTATTTCTTATTTAGAACTTTTCCAACCAACAGCCCAACCATTTAATGTAAAACATAACTTGATATAGAATTATTGTCATTGATGTCACTTTAAACGTAGAAATCCGCATACCCTTTCATAAGGAGATCTTCATTCCCATATATAAGTGTTAGTGCAAATTTCATCTACCCCAACATCTCGAAGTCCGAAGTTATAGCTTTGGAAGCTAGTCGGATTATTGAACCCAACAAAAGAGATTTCCGAGACATGATGCAATCAAGCTTAGATTATGAGATGTTGAACCATAGAGTCGCAATAGCTAATGCAGAGAAGGAAGAGTATAGAAAATAAATAACACCAAGACTTTATAGTAGTTCGGCTGAAAGTCCCTACGTCCACTATCATTTCCTTATTTAGTCACTCTTATCTTGCCAAGAGGCTTATTACATTGAGTCTATACATTTCTGCCATTAATGAGTTTGTAAAGAGAGCTATAATATAAGAAAGTACACTAAGGTTTTATATTTCAATCTTTTTTTAGTGCCAGCCCTTCTACTATAGCAAGCGGTCCTCTATTTACAGCAAATGGCTAGTATGTGAAGATATTTATACTTCTTTTCACATACAGAAATATGAAATTCAGACTCATGTGGCAAGTCAAGGTCCCGAAATAATTACTAAGGAAATACCCCATTTAGAGGCTCATTTACTCCAAAATTTAGACATAAATGGAATTGTAATGTTGGGATCTTGGGTAGAAAACGTAGATATTTAATAGGTAAATTAACACCTCAGACAGCGAATGAATTCTCGTATGCCCTTGAGGATAGATTATTACGAGCCATACTTGGCATTCAAGTATCCACTTTAAAAGAAACTTCTCTAAAACTATGTATAGGCGGAAGAGGTCGAGTTATTGATGTGAGATGGATCCAGAAAAAAACGGGTTCTAGCTATAATCTAGAAAAGAACCGTGTTTAAGGTTCATCCATTAGTATAGGTGCTTTCTCTTGGATTGATGACCTGGCTTTCTATGTGTGGCTTAGATTTGAATGCTTGTCACCATGTGGTTGAGTGCATTTTGACGCGAATTGTTGACGTGATGCTTCTATATATAGCTTCTTGGATATCTTCCGTTTATCCTAACCGTTGCTCTCGGCCTGGGCTATCTGAGTTATTGATTATTGATACTTGCTGAAATGCTTTTGGTACAGGCAACTGCTACCCTTGACTAAGCTTCTTGTTGTAGCTAGATAATGATCTTATCTTGGTTGATGCTTTTACTCATGTTCTTGGAGTACATGCTCTCGGATACCAAGTCTGGTGCTTAAGCTCTCATTGGAAACCAAACAATAGGTCTTGGAATTACAGGCCAAGGAACCCTCCTTTTGAATATTCGTAATTTGTACTTTTTAGAAATTATGGTGTAACACATGCCCTCCAAAGTTCACTTCATATATTGGATATGGAGTGGACTTGGTATAGGTGAGTGTAGTTTATTTTCCCCAATCATCTTTCAAGTTTGGTTTATATTATGTGTATAAAAGGAGAGGTATGATATTGATTCCTAGTAGAGTGACTTGAATATCGAAAGGAGAAATTTCAACTTAGGTTAGAAAACTGGATTATCTTGCTCAAAATTAAATTCTAATTTTAGGCCAGAAGGCATGGTCTTAACCGGACCATGAGGTCTAAATTTTCGAAATCGTTCTTTTCACTTGAAGCCATCTAGAATAAGTGATAAGCAAAATTGTTTAAACGACGAGAGGAAAAATCTATTTTGGGACCGTCAGGTCAAAGTTGTTGAAACTGTACTTGCCACTTGAAGCCATCTAGGCTAAGTGATAAGCAAAGTTGTTTGAACATCAAGAGGAAAAATATGTTTTGGGACTGTAAGGTCAAAGTTTTTGAACTCGTGTTTGCCAGTTGAAGCCATCTAGGCTAAGTGATAAGCGAAATTGTATGAACTCTAAGAGGCAAAGATTAATCTGAGACCGTGAGGTCAAGATGGTACTGGTAGCATGGAATTTGTAAGTGATAATTCGGGACTGGACCTTTAAGGGATGGGTTATGAACTTGCATTAGATGTGGGTCCAGATGTTGGTAGTTGATTGGCTATCTTTAAAAAGCATCCCTTTTTTCCTATGCAAGGATGATTTGGCATCTGACGAGGAAATCTCTTGATATTCCTCTTATGGGCAGCTGTTAAATGGGATCTATAGTGAAAAACTTTTCTCCCTTCAATCTATGTCGTTCCTTCTTAAAAAAAAAAATCTTTCCTCTTTCTCCTCTCTTTTCGCCTATTAAAATTGTAAAACCGCCATTAATATTTTCAAGCTCTCTTCGATCCTACTTTTGATACTCATTCTTGAACTAGTGAGTTGTTCTCAATTTTATTATTCTTATTAAGGTTGCCAATATCATCACTGATACTCTTCCTTTTCTTGCTTAACTAAGAACTAGATTTAGATTCTTACAGACTTTAACCTGCTTAATCCTTGTTTTCGAGATAATGCCAACTTTTCTCTTAATAATTAGATATCTTGACCCCCTTTTCTTAGGTTGGAAATGGATGTTCCTATCAAAATTTAGCAAGATCTTGTTGATGTTATGTCTTCCTATGGGATCACAGGAGTAGAGACGATCTCTCCTGGTTCTAGGATGCATTTTAGTAACCCTCTAGTGGGGTATTTTATACGATCCATATAGCATTCAGAACATGGATTCTTGCCACTAGCCCTTTTATTTGTTAAGGTTTTGGTATTTTATAGAATTAACCCCTTCCAACTCTTATCTACTTCCTATTCAACTTTGTCTGCTATGGCGATTCTATACTCCGTAAAAGGCTATTAGGATATATCTGTTACGGAGGTCAATTATATGTTTAACCTCCTAGAGTCTAAGTACATTGGGGAATCTCCTACATATTTCCTTAAATGTTTAAGGCCATCCCCTCTAAAGGATCCATCTAGCAAAATAACACCATGTCAGTGGTTCTTTGTTAAGGCCCCTTCCGACTGAATAGCATCTCTTTCAATAATGCTGGTATGTCCTTGGATATTTTGCCTTCTTTTAATCTTATCCATATTCTAGGTCATGTTTTCTTATTTAATTTAGTCTCAAATAGTGAGACCCGATAAGAGTGATGACCTAGCTCTCACCAATCAATTTAAAGGTAGGTATAAGGAAATCATGAAGATTTCTTCTTTACAGCGATACCGACACTTGATTCTTTCCCAAAGCAAACTAAAAGTTCAAGGTCTGCTACTTCTGCTAAATTTGCCAGACTTAAACCCTCTAGGAAGTACAAGAAAGCTTCTGCCATAGTCAGTGATAGCGGAGAAGAAACCGAATCTAATTCTAGGGGAAACGAGACTGAGGGTTTCAACCTTTAACCATTAGACTAGCATATTTTATGCTCTTAGTACAACTTAGTCTTAATTTTTATTTCAACCTTATCCCTTTCTTCTTGTTATAGTGACTTCCTCTTCTAAGAAGGCCAGCTCCTTTGATAGAGGAAAGGAGTCTAAGAAAAGGTTCATGTTGTTGCTTCCTAACAAAGATACTCTCGGCTCAAAGAAGTAAAAGGTCTCCAGATCCTCTAAAGTTGAAAGTTCCAAGGGAAAATTTTTGGATCTTCTTACCGAGAAAAACAAGCAAGTAATAGAAATCACAAGGGCTGCATTTGAAGGTGACCTTTCCTACGCCATCACCAAAGCACATGCTAGACTTCCAACCTTTGCCTTAGGAATTCAGAGAGCAATCGAATATAGCTTCTTGGAGAGCATCAAGGTAGGAATGAATTTTTTTCATGTGTAGGTTTATGATTCCAACATTGGTTCTTACTCTATCACCTCTTTCTAGACAGTGGCAGAAATCTTCGTGTGTGGTTGAAAATGGAGGAGATGGTGGCCACTGCCGAGGCAATGAAAAAGGAGTTTGCGGACTTCAAAACTAAAGTTCATGAGATGAATGCCGAAGTAGAGGAAGTACGTAGAAATACTGGAGAGAGGGATCTTAATTGAGACTCTTGGGAAAGCCTTAAAGGAAAGAGAGGAGAGGTTGAAGAAAGCCGAGGCTGGGGTGGTTGATAGAGAGTGTAATATTGCTAGAGAAGAGCATGGGATGGAGCCCAACAAACGAGCCATCCAAGTGTTATTTGATGCTTATGCTCACCACCAAGACCAAAACATAGCTTTTTCTCTAATCTATCTTGGGGAAAATGCTGCCACGGGAGAAGCTAACTTTGATAAAAGGTACAGGGAACATAAGAAGGAAAATGAAACCATGGCAATTATGGAGGATGAAGTTGATCCCCCATAGAGGTGGAGGAAGAAGCTGCTTCTACTAACGAGGAGGTACAAGAAGATACTCCTAGTAATATGCTTGATGAAGAAAACACAGTGTAACTTTTCTTTGTAACAATATGACCTCTATAACTTTTGGCTTGTATAATTTTTTGAATGAAACTTTCTTGATGACTTTATAATATTTGAATTGATGTTCGTCCTTATACAATGCAATTGTCACATACTATCTCAAACTAGAGTAGTCGATGTGGAGTTCTTCTTTATTTCCCATCTTTTTTCTTTACTAATCTTAAGTTAATGTTCCTCAGGGAGTACCCTGCCTGAACTACTTAAAAACTCAGCGAGACTATACTTCTCCTTACCAATCTTATGAGGACAAGGTAGCTGAATTTTAAAAGCTAAACGTAATAATCCTTAAGAACTTTGAGATTAAGAGCAATGTTATCGAGTCAAAGCTAGGTCTAAAAATTAACAGCTGCTTTACCTCGAGGAAGAGTGAGCCCTAAATAAATATATGACCCCGGGGAATGACATCGCAATCCCTTTTAGATGGAGGGAGGAAAGGAGGCTAAGGATGATGTTGCTAATTAATTCTTTCCGAGACTATGAAACTAAGATTGTTTCGGAGAGCTTTGACTTGCCACCCTGGCTTGCTCATTTGGAAGGATCTTCTCCCTTCGTTCTTATACTTTATCCTCTGATGCTCTTGGTTTTGTAATCCAGTTTTGTAATATTATTTCTTCATTGAATTAGGCGTTCTTCTCGGCATGTTCCTTGTAACACTTTCTTGGACAAACTATCATAACTGTAAATTGCAATTTTTATATCCATATAGATGTAAAGGAACTTCACTCTTTTCCATTTTATTTCATATGTCGTCATTTTGCTTGAGTATGCTTTAGAATCTTCTCTTTGTGGAGTATCTCTTGCCCCTGGTATAGTCTTGTCAGAATAATATCTCGGACTCAACCGAGTACTATTACTAGATCCTTGTTTGGAGCTAGCCTAGTGTCACAATCAGGAGTTTCATCTTGTTTTGATTCTATTCTCACTTTTACCTCTTCTCTATTTACCGAGAATCTATTCGATACCTTAACTTAGGAACTTTTCCCTAGCATTCTTTCCTTATTGGAAATCTACCCAATTTTAGTCTTATGCATAATACTATTGACCATGGCTCACTATTATTGGGAATCTGTCCAACATTCTAATATAATTGGGAATCTACCCAATGCATGATACTACTTGACCATGGCTCACTATTATTGGGAATGTACCCAATATTCTAATCTATTGCATGGTACTATTTGACCCTGGCTCACTTTTATTGGAAATTACTTAATATTCTAATATAATTGAGAATCTATCCAATGCATGTTACTACTTGACCGTAGCTCACTACTATTGAGAATCTACCCAATATTCTAATCTAATTAAGAATGTACCCAATGCATGGTACTACTTGACCATGGCTCACTATTATTGGTAATCTACCTAATATTATAATCTAATTGGGAATCTACCCAATGCATGATACTACTTAACCATGGCTCACTATTAGCATGCATTCTACTTTTCGACGTCTTTTTAAACCCAGATGATATGGCCTTACACTTTGTAGCACATCACTGTGGGGGTGCTTTTATGGCGAGATATACTAACTTATCGTTTGGTCCAAATCCATAGCCACTTTTGGCGAGCATCGGTCATCTAAAACCACTTTTGGTGGGTGTCGGTCATTTATAACCACTTTTGGCGGGTGTCAACCGTCAAAATCTATTTTAAGTTTACAGTCATATAAAATGCTAGTTATAACTTGGTAAAGGGAAATATGAATCCTTTGAAAAGAGTGCTTTCAGACTATTCTGTAAAATACTTTTGAAATCATACAGTTTATAAATCACATTTTCGATAGAAGATTTGATCTGAGATTGAGAAGGAAAACTATTGATAAAAACAGTATTTTTAGAAAAATTAAAATTCTCCGTTAATCTCGTTTGATCAATGGAAGAGCTTCAGTCCTTAAACTCTAAATGGAAGTATGATATGAAAAAGTTATTAAGAAGTGAGGACATACCAAAAGAGATACCATAGATGCCAAGACTTTAACACACCCTTCGAGTAAAGACTCGGTAGGCAGGGTTATGCCGAAGAAGGGTGCATCGAAAACGAGTTGAGACTTTCTGATTAAACTTCAAGAAATCTGAGACTATGAGCTTCCCTTTAGAGTTGAAACTTTTGCGAAAGAGGTTATAATCGAGAGGAGCATATTAATAAAACCGGTATCTTCCATTTGACCATGGGAACTCAATTTGTAAAAAGGATTCTTCTTGCAACTTCATCTTTGTAGGAAAGCACCATATGCATTTATTTGGCAAGAGTTACATGGAATTCTCCTGGCGTCATAGAAAGAGAACATAGTAAATTATTCCAAAACAAGATATTCAAACTAATGTTTAATAAATTTGGTAACTTCCCTTTCTATATGAGTTTCTCGAACACGTAAGAAAGCTTTCGGCATCCATCCGTCTTGTGCCCATTTGTCAAATGATAGATACAATACTTATCGCTATCTCGACCTTCTTTCTTTGATGGAGGGTATCTGGGTAAGAGAAGTCTTTATGAGTTTCAAGAAATATCCGTGACAAGCTTTGCTTAAGTGGAGTAAGAACCCGATCCTGCTTCAATTTCTTTCGAGACTCGCCATCTCGAGTGACTGGGAGGGCTCTCTTACCGAAAGTAACCAAACCCTTATATTTCAATAATTCGATAAGAAGATTCCTAACTCACTATTCAAGGTTCTACCATCTTTCAGAGTTGGGCCGATTCCTAGAGGGATCCTTGAAGATATTCTGAAAGTTGCCTGATCTAAGAAGCTTGAAGCTCATAGACATGATCATAGTCTTTGCCATTCTTTTTCTTCGAAATGAGGCTGACCAATCTCTCATTGTTGTCTTCTTCAATGAGCCGAATGCGAAGGTTAAGAGGTAGATCCGAGATGACTTGTTCATTTTTAGAAATAGACATAATTGATAGGAATGATCAGTTAGAATCCCGAGAGTAAACAAGGTGCGGAGGTTGGGCCATCCTTTTAGCGCAAAAAATATTAGTGCAAAATTTTGTCTACACCAATATCACGAAGTCCGAAGGTGTAGCTCTGGAAGCTAATTGGATTATTGAACCCGACAAAGAGATTACCGAGACATGATTCAATTAAGCTTAGGTTACGAAATGTTGAACCGTAGAGTCGCAATAGCTAATGCAGAGAAAGCAAAGTATAGAAAGTAAATAACACCGAGACTTTTATAGTGGATCGGGCTGCAAGTCCCTACGTCTGCTGTCCATTCCTTATTTAGTCACTCTTATCTTGTCGAGAGGCGTATTACATTAAGCCTATACATTTCTGCCATTAATGAGTTTGTAAAGTGAGGTCTATTATAGGAAAGTACAATATGGTTTTATATTTCAATCTTTTTTTAGTCCCAGCCCTTCTACTATAACAGGTGGTCCTCTATTTATAGCAAATTTAAAGTTCTTCCATTAGTGCAGGTGCTTTCTCTTGGATTGATGACCTAGCTTGCTATGTGTGGCTTAGATTTGAAAGGTTCTCATCATCTTGTTTAGTGCATTTAGATGCGGATTGTTGACGTGATTCTTCTATATATAGCTTCTTGGATATCTTCCATTTATCCTAACCGTTCGTCTCGGCCTAGGCTAGTTGAGCCATTGATTATTGATACCTGCTGAAATGCTTTTGGTTCAAAAAATTTCCACCCTTGGATAAGCTTCTTATCTTAGCTGGATAATGGTCTTGCTCTCAATTGACGCTTTGACTCATGCCTTCGGACTGCATGCTCTCAGATATTGAGTCCAGTTCTTAAGCTCTCGTTGAAAACCAAACAATGGGTCTCGGAATTACAAGCCAAGGAACCTTCCTTTCAAATATTCATAATTTGTACTTTATAGAAATTATGGTGTAACAATAAGGAATACGTACCTAGTATTTCTCAAATACTTAAATATACATTTTATAGCAGTCTAGTGCTTCTCACCAAGATAAGACTGGTATTGACATATGTATCCTAATGCATAAGCCACATTCGGTCTAGTACATAGCATAACGTACATAATGGAACTGATTGCTGATGCATACAGTATCATCTTCATATGTGTTAGACTCTAATTTCCTAAAATAAAGAAAATATGAAACCATTGAAAGTTGACAATGTCAAAGCCATTGCAAGTTGATATCAATGAGCTATCGCATGCTGAAGCAACTTGGCTATTCAAAGTTGACGATGTCAAAGCCATTGCAAGTTGAAGCAACTGGACTATGGCAAGTTGATACGGTCAAGGTCATCATAAGTTAACACCATGAAGCTATCGAAAGTTGATACGGACAAAGTTATTGCAAGGTGATATCATAGAGCTATAGCAAAATGAAAATAAAGAAAGTTTTCGTAAGTTGATATATGAAAGCAACCGCACATAGAGGTACAAACAAAGCTTTTGGATGTTAAGGCAAATGGAGAAGCCATCGCCAGTTAAAAGTCATTGCATACTAAAGGGCTATCACAAGATTAAAGCCGTCGCAATTTAAGAATTGTCGTGTGTTGAAGGCTGGGCAATCATGTGTCAATAATGTAAAGCAGTCGCAAGTTAATACTATGAAGTCATCGCAAGTTAAAGGCCATCACAAGATAATAATGTAAGGATGTCATATGTTAATATCATTGAGGCTATCATACATTGAGAAACAAGAAGCTGTTGTAAGTTGATATTAGTGAAGCAATCAAAAATTAAAGTACTAGAACATAATATATTATTAAAGCTAAAGGGCTATCATATGTTGAAGATCAAAGAGCCATCACATGTTGAAAAGCACATAAAGTGGAGCTGTCGCATAATGAATGCCACATAAATATCGCATGTTGAGAATAATGTATCTGTAGCATAATGATAAAACTGCTAATTATGATTCATTATTTAACCACGTGGCACTTCCCAACTAGTTTATTATTCCACATCATCACAAATGGATCGATGAAAAGAGTCATGCCATATGTCAAAGTTATCCATGTGCCACATTAGAAAATCCTGGCCTTCCATCCATAGATGCCACATGTCATGGATCTAGAGATTCAATTTCTCTATAAATAGGCAAGTACCTCATACTAGTAAGAGGCGAATTCTCAATTGTCCTTCTCTTTCATTTTTTATTTTATTTTGTGCATAACAAAAATCTTGAAATTAGGACTTTAATGGCGATTAGGTCAAATTGAAATCATGACTTCTTGAAAAAGGACTTGAATAAATTTCTATTTGCATAGATGACTTCGGATGGATTTAAGCCAAGCATACTTGATTAAGTTACTTGCCTTACTCAAGTATCATTGATTCTGTTCGATTAAAGCACATAAGTTAAAACTAAATTTTGACCTAACTTCGTGTAGTGCTTTCATTGAGATTTAAACTTGGGAAATAAACAACCTATTGACCCTCATATTCTTACCAGATGGGAAGATCAATCAAGAAGTTAATGTTCAAGAATGAGAGGAATTTATGCATCACATGAATCTTAAAGAAAAATTAACCGCTCGGTTCAAGATAGAGAACATTGAAATGGGGAAAGCATTTATACCAATCAAGGAATCAAATGAAGTGGATAACATTGAATCTAGGAAGAAACAGCTTTGGACCATGCATGAGCTAATTTAAATACTAATTTCTTAACAGTCTTCAAGAACGTCCCAAAAAACAAAGGGAAATGATGAGGATGAAGTAGATCCACCTCAAAGAAATATTGAAAGTTCATTCTTAGAAAGTAAAAATGTTGGGAAAAGAAACCTAGAATCATGGAAAAAAGATTATAATCACCTAACTCAGAAGCCAATAAGGAGTCAAGGCCTCCCCTGGTGCAATTTGCTAGTTCAGCTTCTTATAAAGAATATAAGCTGGAAGGGTGAGACAATAGAGACGATGAGACATACTGAAGGATTCTGCTCACAAAATGGTAAAGGATATTGTGGATTTGAATGGAAAAAGGACGATGGATCCACATGCAAATAATAACTTTAGAGGACTTCATCTACTAAGGAATTATGATAATCCCATTACCCTTATATGTCTATATTACATCAATCAAGTATGACAGTTCACTTAACTCTGATGACTACCTAATGGCTTTCAAAAGCCAAATGGACTTGTATGGTTCCCTAGAAGCAGTGAGCTGCAGACTGTTTCCTACCACCTTCTTTGGAGTAGCTGCGAAGTGGTATTGATGTTATCATGAAAAGACCATCTATTTATGGGAGCAGTTTGCTTATGAATTCTCATCACAATTCTGCACTTCCAAAGAGCCAACCATTGACGCAAGTGTACTAGCTAATATAAAGCAACGACCAGGAGAATTTCTAAGAGACTACTTGAAAAGGTTTAATGTTGAGGCTAATAGGGTCGAGAAGGTGAGTGATGTGGAGAAATTAATAGCCATGACTAATCAAGAATAACCCCATTTTGGAAGGAGATCTATATTCACGGCTGTAAAGATTTACAAGATTTCTATTTTCAAGCAGATAAATTTTTTGAATGGATGAGATCTTTCATGACAAGAGGAAGTAGAGACAAAGGTGAAGCTTTATGCCTCCAACTAAAAAAGGGAAGTTGGATGAATTTTCGAAGGCAAAATCCATTGATATGAACCAATCAATTTCTTACATCTATGCTATAACTAAGAATGAAATAAAACACCCAACATCGTTCAAGTCAATAATGAACCCTGAAACAAATAAAAAGGGATTATTGTGCCTTCTACAAGACAAATGACATAAAATGGATGATTGCCGTATTCTGCCCGGAATTATACAAGGAATGATCAGAAGAGGAGCGCTCAAAGAATTTGTTAAGAATGATCGGAAATTCTTTCATAATTAGAAACCCCCAGCTAATAATGCCAATATCTTAGAAAATGAACTCCCATGAGATCTTTTACAACCAATCAATCGTATCGATGTGATCCATAGCAACCACTTATTACGGGAATGAGCAAAGGCATAAGAAATTGATATATACAAGAGACAAGGGAAGGGATCTACTCAATAAGCAAAGAAGCTCAGAAAAAACTCACAAGAGTTCTATTCCAATTCCAAATCTAGTTATAACTCCAAAAGAATTAAAGGGAGTTAGACATCCACATAATGGCCCACTTATGATAACCGTGCAAATCGTACTTTCTTTAGTGTCCAAGATATTGATTGATACTAGAAATATAGTAAATGCCATCTTAAAAAAATTCTTTTGACCAAATGGATATTCCAGAGGAAAAACATGAACCCAACTTGGAGTCTATCTTTGGATTCATTAACATATGTTTTATGTCGATCGGGAAAATTAGGCTGTATGTTAAAATGGGGATTCCACCTTATTCTAGGACTTTCGAAACTCTGTTTGTGGAATGGATCAACCATCTTATTACAATGCATTATGTGGATGACTTGCTCTGGATGAGATAGATGTATTTGTTCTCCATAAGTATTTGCTTGTGAAATTCCCCTCTAAGGCCGGATGAGGAACAGTGTGTGGGGAGTTTAGCTCCTGGGAAATGTATTTTGCTACCCTTGAACAGTATAATAAAGGAGGTGAATCTTATTATGGGCCTGCATTAAATAAAACAAAACTCTTAAGTCATTGCATATTAGTCCTCGAGAATAGATATCTAAGGAAAATAAGAAGAGTCTGCCAATAAAAGGGCACAAAATCCAGAATAGGAGAGCCAAATCAATAGATAGGAAAAGGAAGTATACAAAATTTAATCAAATTAATCCAAACATGAATCCTGAAGAAAGTGATAATGCTATATATGGATTCTAGAGACAGTCAATAAAATGCACAGTCCATGGAAGATTTGCAGGAGGTGAGCCTAGATTTGCAAGATTCTACAAAGATAGTAAAGATAAGGAAACTGTTGGACAAAGGCACAAGAGAGGAACTTATTTCAATTTTACAATCAACTAAAGATGTTTTTTCTTGGAATCATGTTGATACGGTAGGAATAAGCCCCATAGTAACGTAACAAGCACTTAATATTGATCCAAAAAAGTTCACTCCCATAAGATTAAAGAAAAGGCAATTTAACAAATTTCGTACCGTGGTGCTTCAAAAAGAAGTAATAAGGCTATAGGAGAATGGAGTAATTAGAGAAACGTTCTACCTTAAATGGCTGGCGAACCCAATGTTAGTCAAAAAGTCCAACGGAAAATGGAGAACATGTTTTGACTGCACAGATTTAAATAAAGCATGCTGAAAAGGTTATGCTCTTCCTAGAATCGATTAATTAGTTGATGCCATAAGTAGCCATAAAATGTTGTCATTTATGGATGTGTATTCATGATTTAATCAAATCCCCATGTTCAAATTTGATGAGGAACATACAAGTTTTGTGACTGATTGGGGACTGTATTATTATAAGGCGGTGTCATTTGGACTATAGAACGCAAGAGCCACTGACCAACGGTTGGTGAATAGAATGTTTAAAAGTAAAATTGGGAGAAGTGTGGAAGTATACGTGGATGATATGTTGGTGAAGTCCAAGAAAGAAATTGATCATGTTGAAGATTTGAATGAAATGTTTAAAATATTAAGGAAATACAAAATGAAGTTGAATCTGCAAAAGTGTTCCTTCAGGGTTCAATCTAGAAACTTTTGGGATACACTATAAGTGCACCAGGAATAAAGGATGACCCGGATCAATCAAAGCAATTAGGGATATGGTGGGACTAAAGATGAGTAAGGAATTAATGGGATTAAATGGACAAGTTGCCGCACTCGATCGATTCATATTGAGGTAAACCGATAAAAGCATCCCTTTGATGTGATTGAGAAGCAAAAAACCTTTGAATGGATAGAAGAATGCTAGAAAGCCATTCAAGAGCCAAAATATCATTTGTAAAAGCAGCCCATGCATTCTAGTCCCATAGAAGGAGAAATCTTATTCTTATATATTCATTTATTTATAGCCTTTATGATTCAGATTTAAACAATTTAAATTTTTTGATTTATAACCATTATGAATATATATTTTTTCTAAATTATATCCGTGTTCGTTATAAATTTTAATTTAAAATAATTTTGAATTAATTTATTTATTACCTTTGTGAACACAAATTTGAAAATTTTCTTATTTATTCGATATGCACTAGATCTTTTATAATGTTATCATGAATAATGTTGATACGATTAAATCATATTTACTATTTTGTGGGACAATTTTGATTTGAGTTTTAGGTTATATTCCATCATCTTTATATTAATAATATTAGTGTGATTTACACAATTGATATTTATTTGAAAATTTTAATGAAATATTTTATTATTAAATCGGATAACATTTACACAAAAATTATTTTTATTAGAAAATATTTTTCACATATGATGATGATAGATATATTTTTAATTTTGAATGATAAATATCTACATAATAATAAAAAATTAAAAATGATGGTCGAAAATGGTTTGAACTTTTTTTCAATAATTCGACCAATCGGGTACACCTTGAACTGTCAGTTTCACCTTAGAGAGATCTGATCTCTAACTTAGTGGGGAGTTATAAAGTCCACCGTTAAGATACAATTTAATTCTATAGAGAAAATTATTTTCTATATGTTATAGTGTGGATGCATCTAGGTGTATGTTATATAGCGTTTGAACCAAGCAACTTCTAAGTGAATCTGGACGTCGAGATGAAGGTAGAATGGATCAAGAACTTGGAGGCATACTTGGAATGACAAGATGAAGCAACTCAAAAGGTTTGGTATTAATTGAAGATAGACCAACATGGTCGGTACCGACAACAATTATGGCGGGTACCGAGTTGATTCTCAAAGGGGTTCCATACTTAGACTTTAGGAGATTGGATCTTGTGAAGATATAAGGGAGATCATGTTGCTATGATGACCATTATGGTTGGTATCTACCATAATTGTGGTTGGTACCAAGTAGATTCTCAATGGGGTCCCACCCTTGGACTTTAAGAGATTGGAGTTTGTGAGGATATGAGGGAGCTCATGTTGCTATGGCGACCATTATGGTCAGTACTAACCATAATTGAGGTCGGCACCGACATGATTTTTTTGCCCCGCATTGACTTATTCTTCCTTCTTATCTTTTTGGATCTAAAATGTTACCCATTCTTCTATGATCTAGCAACTATGATGGATGATTCCAACTGTAAATAGAGAGATTGGAGCAACGTAAAGGGGATTTTTAAACCTTTTAAGCCCATACTCTTCATCTTCTTGTCTATACTTCAACCATTGTAACCAAGTGCTGTCAAATCCGAGCAAAATTTGTTTTCTAGATCTGAAAACCTTGTAAAAGTGCTTGTATTTGTGACAAATCCAAAATCAACAATATTAAGTGGATCTAAGCACTTGGCCGAATCACTATAATTTGGAGTGTTCTTACTATTTTCGCTTGTTTGCATGAGATATATTTTCATTTTCGATTGATTGGGATGTTGTGTCACTTTTTATCTTGATACTTTTAGTGCTTTGACAAGAACCGAGCTTTTGAACTGAAGATCTAGATTAGACCTTTGGATTTCGAGCATCTAGAATTTAGATCTAGAAGTTTGATGTTATAGATCTGAAGTTACTGAGATTTGAAAAGGAATCTCCCTCTATTTTGAAAGATATGGCACCAAGGGACCTTATCTGACAAAGGCACTGAAGCTATTGAATGATATTGAACAGTATACAGTCATGCACATTCCCATAGAAGTGAATACGAAAGCTGATTCGCTAGCCAAACTGGCTAGGTGTGAGGATGCACAACTTATGGGACTTATTCCAATGGAAGGTTTATCGACTTCGAGTATTGGCCAGGTGGACATCGATGTGATCTTGGACGCCAAGGATGAAAGAAACCATGGATGACTCCAAGTAAAAATTATTTTTTGAAGGAAACTCTCCTGAATGGAAGGAATGAACGGCAAAAATTCCTTCGTATAGCACTATGATTTATTATGCAAGAGGAGGTATCGTATAGGAGAGGTTTCTCAACCACCGTATTGTGGTGTGTCACCAAATATGAAGCAAGAAAATCCTTCCAGATGTACAAAAAGGAAGCTGTGGCGATCACACTCTTGGGTAGACTTTAGCATAGAAGATACTTCATTATGGATACTTTTAGCCAGTTATCAACCAAGATGCAGCTAATTATACAAGATGAAGTGATAGGTGCTAAAGGTTCACAAAAATACCAAGAGCCCCATCTATAAAGTTTACGCAAATGGTTAGCCCATGGCTGTTTAAGGTTTAGGGAATTAATATAATCAATGTGCTGCCAATGTCGAATGGCGGAGCAAAGAATGATATTGTAGCTGTGGACTATTTCACAAAGTGGGCTAAAGCCGAACTACTAGCCACAACCTTTATAAAGAAAGTGATCAACTTTGTGGTAAAAAACATCATATGCAAAAATTTTGAGTTCCATTGAAAATTATTACTAATAAAGGAACTCAATTAGGGAGAGCCAAGTTCAAAGACTTCTACTACTGACACAGAATTATAAAGAGCTTCTCGGTAGTAGCACATCGCCAAGAAAATAGACATGTTGAGGTGGTGAACAAAATGATTAAATCCATCCTGAAGAAAGACTGACAAAAGCCAAGGCAACTAGGTTGGTGAGTTACCACTTACATTTTGGGCTTATAGAATGACCCGCAAGTCCACGAATGCACATACTCCATTCGCTTTGCCTATAAGGCCAAGGCCATGACTCTGATTGAATTGAAATTCCCTTCTCATCGAAGAAAACACTATGGTCCCAAGATAAATGAGGAAATCTTGCTTGAGTCCATCGACGTGGTAACTGAAAAGTGAGAAGAGTTTGAACTAAGGGTAGCTTCTCACTAGAAAAGAGTGGCAAGGCATTTCAATACCAAGGCACGGAGCCGTACCTTTAAGGTAGGGGACTGTAACATCCCCCATTTTGAGGTCCGAAACTAACCGCTACAGATGTTGCGGTCATCTATAGTACTAATTTCCGGTGACAAATTACGGTCATGTTATTGGTATCCATAATATCAGAAGCATAAGAATATGAAATAATTTAAACATAATTTCAAAAACAACTTTTGCGTTACATTTCAAATCAGCATCATATTCGTTACATAATCCCAAAATGTTGCCCAGGTTAAGATAAGATATAATTATTACAAATTACGCAAAGAGCGACATATGAAGATGCCCCTAGGAAGGTTAGAGTTACTAAATAGACAAACACTTCTACTGTCAATACATTCATAAAATAACTGACATAACATAGCGGATAATAAATATAGATAGACTCCTACATAGCTAACCTCTGCCTCCTGCACGTCTTCAGAAGCTTTATCGCCAAACCTACTTAAAATATATCTTTAAAATATATTTTTTGCAAATCAAAGTCCTGCAACCAAATTCGTTAAAATAAATAATATAACAACAATAGGTATGCATACAAACTTGGGTAATCTTGACTATCCGTCAAATCAATGGATTATCCATCCCAATGTTAGCTTTCACAGGGTAACTACCAACCTACATGGCCAACTTGGGCCTACCAGATATACCAAATTTTCTAACTGGTCGTTATAAGAAAACTAGACGGTCTGTCTAAATACACTTATCCTTGTGTTTACCTGACTATCTGTCAATCTCATAGTTTTGCTAGGCTTAATATGAACGTAAAAGTTTTTCAGGCCAACCTATAACCTATCTTATCTTTATGATTTCCTTTCTATCCATAAACCTACTTTATGTTTTACCCCTGACAAAGCCCTACACGTTGGAATTTTGGACTAATATCAACTAGGGCCTAACAGCTGAAGCATAGGGTGCTACCCTACACCAGTCCCGTTTTGTTTTCTAATCCGAGTCAATTTTATCCTATCACAATCTATCCAAAAGTGATAAGAACTATAATCTCTGTAGTAAAATTTTGGGCTAAATACCCTATTTATTTCCTTGAAAACATATTTCTTTACAAATGATTTACCCCTTGAAATCATACTTTCAAAACAAGGAAAATTATAGCCATTTACTTTACTGAAAATAATTATTCCATGATATATGCTTTAATAAAACAATATTGGTGAAGTTCGAAATCATTTGAGGTCGTCGCCTCTCAAAACCATAGGCCATAAGGCCAAAACAATATAGAACCTTTATATTGATATAAGCGGCAAGGTTATAGTTGAAGAGGGTATTCACCCTTCAAAACAAGTTAGAACCTTTAAATTCCAAAACACAAGGCCATGAGTCTGAAACCATCCTCTTCGCACCTCTTATGGTGTCGAAGTTGAAGAGCACAAGCCTGCTTTGTATAATTTAAAACCTTTTAAAAGAACATAGTCAAAGTGGTTAATCTCGACATCACTGCCTTAGAGAAAATAGCGGCTTCATTAGAGCCGTAGTCATTAGGTACAACAACATAGCCTCCTCCAATCAGTTATAAAGAAATTAGGCCGAAGTAATAAACCACGACATCATATGCTGTCGGAGTCATTAAATAGCGGCATTATGCCTATAGAGTCAAAGTCATAAAAATGTGGCATCATATAGCCAATAAGAAAAGTGATCTCATTAGTGCCGAAGTTGTCATTTCGAAGATATGGGGTTGGCAATGTTGTAAAACAAAAGATTAAGTAATGGGGCCTCAACCTCTTTGAAGACCATGATGTCGACGTTATAACTTCGTTCCCCCTTCGACCAGGCCATTACACTCCATATCAACCAAAGCGATATCGTGTGCATTAGTTTGGACGACGTCGAAGTCCATAAAGGCGAGGTGATAGGTGCAGCATCATAGCTATCGGAGTGACAAAACTGTAATTAAAGTGAAAACTATTTTATTTCGTTTAAAATAAGTTTCTTTTCACCAAACCCAAATTATTTATCAAAATCTTACTAGTTAACAAAATTTTATCAATCCTCTTTACCAGAAATCTGTCGCAGACAAGAATTTTAATACCAAAACATTTTACACTTTAACCCTTAATTTTAATATCTTAATAAAACATTTAAGCCCTTCTAGCTTAAAACAATTTATTAGTCATACATAAACAATTGGAAAAAATCCCCATAAATCAAATTAATCATATTTTCCAACATATAAAAATTTCGAGGCCAGAAACTTTATTTAATTATTTCATAATTAAAACCCGAAATATCTCATTTTCTACACTTAGAAAATTTATACTCGCTTGAAAAATAATGAACTTAAAAAACCCACTTCTAGAATAATGTTTCAAAAATCATACTAAAATTTCAAGTCATCTGGGTGTCATCTGATAGTTTTTCCAACTCAAACATATCATTAAATTTCATAAATAAATTCTATAAATCACCAAAAGCATATAATCCTTAAAACCTATGAAACATGGCATCATATTAGCAAAAGAATTGGATTAACTCTTAAAATCAAAAATAACACATTAAAATGAGATGCATAACTATTATTTACCTTGTATTGATTAAGAAGGTTGAGATTTGTGATTTTGATTTAAATCCCCTAAGCTTGGATCTTGCTTTTAGCTTCTAATTCCTCTTGAACACTTGTTAATGGTCGACCCTAACTTCCTTTGATTTCATTTGTTATGAAGTGAATGAAAGTGAGGGCGGAAAAGAGAGAGTGAGGGTTTATGTTTAGGAATTTAGGTCTTTTTCCATTTTGCCCTTAACCCATATTCCTTCATATTTTAATTTTAATTCATTCTTATTAACTCATTCCTTAAGGCACGACTTTTATTATTTACTGAATCTCAATTTCCTTATCATTTTACATTATTTTATTTTATTTATCCAATTAAATATCATAAATAATGTTAATAAAAATTAGGGTTGTTATAGACTACCCTCCTTAAAGAATTTCATCATCGACATTACAATATGGTACACACATCAAACATAAAAACATAGATGTAAAACATACCATCAAACAAGTCAGGATAAGTGTCCCTAATCCCGCTTCCTGTTTCCCAAGTACAGTCTCTCTCCTCATCACACCACTGAACTTTTACTAATCTAACCGTCTTCTTTCTTAGCTTTTCCTCATGCTTGGCCACAATATGAACTGGATGTCTAATTATGGTCATGTCCGGTTCCATTGCTAAATCTTCCAATGCAGTCAGAGTTATAATAGTCTCTAGATCTCGAACACACTTCTTTAGATGAGAAATACGGAAAACATTATGGACTCCTGCCAAACTGCTCGGTAACTCTATCATGTAAGCGAGTTTTTCGCTCCTCTTTATGATAGGAAATGGGCCTACATATCTGGGTGCCAATTTCCCATCTTTCCAAACCTTGCTACACCCTTCATTGGTGATATTTTGATGAAAACATGATTTCTAACTGAGAATTCTAACTCTTTCCTTCTCTTATCTATATAACCATTTTTCCTAGATTGACCTTCCTTCATCCTTGCTTGGATTAACTCAATCTTTTCTGCAACTTCTCTTACCATATTTTGACCAAGAACTAATCTATCTCAAGTCTCTAACCAACATATAAATATTTACATGGCCTTCTATATAAAGCTTCAAAAGATGCCATCCCTATACTAGTCTGATAACTATTGTTATATGAAAACTCGAGTAAGTGTAGATGGTCTTCCCATGAGCCTCCAAAATCTAGCACACAAGCTCTTAACAAATCCTCCAGGACTTTATTAACTCTTTCCATTTGCTCATCTGTCTATGGATGGTAAGCGGTACAATTCTTAAGCTTAGTACCTAATATCTCCTGTAGACTCTTCCAGAATTCACTAGTGAACAAAGCATCTCTGTCACATACTATACTATTAGGAATCTCATGCAGTCTAACAATATTCTTCATGAACAACTTAACCAATACATATGCCATTTTAGTAGAATTAATGAGAATGAAATGTGCACTCTTGGTCAGCCTATCCACTGTGACCTATATACTTTCGTTTCTCATGTTTGACCTTGGCAACCCGTCAATAAAATCCATGGATATTGAATTCCATTTCCACACTGGAATATCTAAATGCTGAAGCAATCTGCTTGGCTTCTTATGTTCACCTTTTACTTGCTGATAGTTCAAATGCTACTTTACCCATAAGCCAACATCCCTTTTCATACTCTCCCAGAAGAAACTTCTCTTCATATCCTAATACATCATAGTTCCTTCATGATGAATAGAAAACTTTGATCGATGACACTCCTTAAGAACTTCTTTCCTTAGGTCACCAACAGTTAGGACACACAATCGTCCCTTCTTTCCCAACCATCCATTCTAGTCAAGGTAAAAATCTTTCAAATCATCAATCTCAATTCCACCTTCCAATCTTCTAATTCTTTCAGCTAGCAATGGATCATCTCTTTGCTTAGAAGCAATTCTGTCGATCAATACTGGTCGAACTTCCGAACAAGATAGCATTGTAATACTCTCACTAGAACTAGCATTCGATCTTAACTGCATAGTACACGTAGTCAAAGCTTCCAAATCTTTCCATTCAGCCAACATAGCCAACACCACATTTTGATGTTTCCTGCTAAATGCATTTGCAACTTTGTTTCCTTTCCTTGGTGTGTACTCGATTCCAAAACCATAGGCAGCTAAAAATTCTAACCATCTCTGCGGTCTCATGTTCAACTCCTTCTGATAGAATAAGTACCTTGAAGACTTGTGATCTGTATACAACTCAAATCATCCTCCCAAAAGGTAATGCCTCCACACCTTCAAAGAAAATATTACAGCGGCCAACTCTAAGTCATATGTCAGATATCTAACTTCATACGATTTGAGCTGTCGCGAGGCATAGGCAATTACTTTGCCCCTTTGCATTAACACAGCTCCTAATCCTATTCCACATGCGTCCGTTTAGACCACCAAATCTTGGTTTCCATCCGAAACAACTAACATAGGCGCATTGGTCAATAAATGTTTCAACATCTGGAATGCCTCCTCAAATTTATCAGTCCAAACATACTTCACGTCCTTCTTTGTTAATCTAGTCATCGGTGCTGCTATACGAAAGAAATCCTTAATGAATCTTCGGTAGTATCTTGCTAATCCAAGAAAACTCACCGTCTCGGGTCTCATCCAGTTATTAACTACTTTGGTCTTAGCTAGATCTACTGAGAACCATTTCTTTAAGACTACATTACCAAGGAACTTTACTTCATTCTTTCAAAAATGACACTTCGAAAACTTCACTTTTAGTTAATGTTGTCTCAGTGTTTCGAGCACTATTCTAAGATGAATCTCATGATCTCGCTCTTTCCTAGAATATATCAAAATGTCATCTATAAACACCAATACAAATATATCCAAATGCTCTCAGAAGATCCGGTTATCAAATCCACGAAGAAAGTAGACACATTAGTCAACCCGAATGGCATTGCTAACCACTTATATGAACCATATCTTGTTTGAAATGTCATCAAAGGAATACTTTCATCTGCTACTCTTAATTGATGGGACCCTATCGCCAGATCCAACTAGGAAAATATTTTGACTTCACTCAATTGATCAAACAAGTCATCTATCCTCGGCAACGAATATCGATTCTTTATCCTCTTCTCAATCAACTTACGATAATCGATGCACAATCTCAACGAACCGTCCAAACGACGATCACAAACACCACAGCTGCTCCCCAAGGTGAACTGTTTAGTCTAATAAAATTCTTTCCTTCTAAGTTTACTAGCTGCACCTTTAACTCCATCTCGATAGGTGTCATCCTGCTAGGTGGTCTACTTACGGATTCAGCTTAGGGTACAAGATCTATTCAAAACTCAATAGTTCCTTTTGGCGGTAGTCCTATAACAGGCTCAAAGAATTTTGCAATTCTCTAACTACGAAAACCCTAGTTGACTCGTCTTCCTCCTCTATTGCACCCAAAAAAGCACAAACATCAAAATTTGGGTTTTATACTGAGTATACAATTCGGTCACTATTATTGGAGTGTCTTAGCGATATTTTCCTATCGTGGAAAAATATCCTAGCATCGTACTTACTTAACCAGTCCATACCCAAAATAATCTCAAAGCCCATGAAATCAAATACATGCAAATTGCAGGTAAATACATGACCTAATAATGCAAACTTTAAATGGTCGCATCTCATCCCTAGAGTTGCATACCCTCATATTGGATTCGAAACCCTTAAGGAAGTAACTAGGTATGAGGGTTCTGGGTAAGCTTATCTACCAAACAACGAGATATAAATGAATGTAATGCACCAGTATTAAATAATACTCTAATAGGTATAACATGAATCAAAAGCGTACCTCTCATTACAGCTTTCCCTTTCTCCTCAGCTTTTGGTCTCAAGGTAGCTGGTGCTAAAGTAGATATTTTTCCTTTTTTTGCCTTGGTCATTTCTAGATATTTGTTCTTATAATGTGCCACCTGGTCGCATTTAAAACACTTGATGTTCTTCTTTCCAACGACTTCCTTTCCCTTGCCAGTTCGGCATTTATGAGCATAATGTCCATTCTTGTCACATTTGTAATACACAACCACAGGCTTTTCTTTCTCGGCAGCTCCACCCTTCCGAGCTCCCTTCTTATGGTAAAACTTTCTCTTCTGATTCTGTCCACCCTGACTCTCTGCCGGCTCGTTATTACTGAACAAAGCAAGCATCTCTTTATTTCTCAAGGCCATCTAAAATAATACATCGCATGGATCCTTGAGATGTGGCAAAGTTGCTCTAGCAAGCTCAGGTCTCAATCCACAGATGAACTTCTCATTCCTCTTAATCACTGAGTCCACAGTAGCGTATCCATATCGAGACAACTCCTTAAACCTCGTTGCATACTCAACCACAGTAATATTGCCTTGCACCAATTCAGTAAACTTCCTCAATAGAGTTGACTTAGCGGTTTATGATATAAACCTCTCTTCAAACCTTCTCCTGAATTCTGCCCCAGTCAAAGTTTCTTCTGCTACTCCAATCGTCACACCATTCCACCAGTACAACGTAGCACCTTGCAGTTGCCTAGACGCCGATCTCCTCTTTTGTTCATCATCCAAACCAAGATCAACGAAAATCCTTTCATAATGGAGTAACCAATTCTCCACTTCAATTGCACCCTCAGTTCTGATAAATGGCTTCCCTCCAAGACTCGCATAGTCCCTACTCAGAACAACATGGTTATTAACAACTGGAGCCTTCTAATTCACTCCTCCAGCATTTCCACCAACTAACCCAGCAGTAGCTCCTGCTTGCATCATCTTGACAAAGAACTGATACATTGCTCCCATATCAATGAATGGTGTTCCTACACCTACGTTAGCAGCTGTCAGTCAGCCTAGATTTCTCCTTGTGTTGGACCTGACATTTCCATTGGAGTGGTACTTCCTTCATCGAGATTCACTCTTCTGTTTCCTGCCTTCGTCTCTTACTTCCTTAAATCTACATCGAACCTTAGTAAGATACGGAAGAATGGTCTAAGAGTGAGAGAGAGAGAGAGAATAGAGATAAATCACATAATTATATATAGCAAATACAAGCACGTTACTATAACGTTATCCTATACCCTGATCTTATTCCCCGATTCATTTGGATTATGTTTTCAAAAACACTTTTTAAGCAAAAAAATCTTTAGTTTTTACATAAACCTATACTCTAATACCAAGTTGTAACATTCTCCATTTTGAGGCCCGAAACTAACCGATATAAATGCTGCAGTCATTTATAATATTATTTCCCGGTGACAAAATGCGGTCATGTTATTGGTATCCATAATATCAGAAGCATATGAATATGAAATAATTTAAACATAATTTCAAAAACAACTATTCTCATTCATTTCAAATCAGCATTTCATATTCATTACATAATCCAAAAATGTTACCCGGGTTCAGAGAAGGTATAGTTATTACAAATTACACCAAGAGTGACATATAAAGATGACCCCTTGGATGATCAGAGTTACTAAATAGACATACGCTTCTACTGTCAATACATTCATATAATAACTGACATAACACAGTGGATAATAAATATAGATAGACTCCTACTAAGCTAGCCACTGCCTCCTACATGTCTTCGGAAGCTTTATTCGCCAAACCTACTTAACCTGAAAGACCCTTACTCCCGACCTACTCAAATCAAATTTTAAGCACCTGAGAGTTTAAGGAGAAAACATAAACTTCGAGTCAGGTAATAAGCCTGGTGTGAATATATGCCATCTCGGTTAATTGATATCTAGTGAGACCATGCCACTGATTGGAAAGGATTTCCCCTCACTAATATCCTTTATAATATATCTTTTCCAAAACAAAATCCTATAATAAAACTGGTTAAAATAAACAATATAACAATATAACAAAAATACGTATGCATGCAACCTGGGTAATCTTGACTATCCATCAAATAAGTGGACTATCTGTTCCAATGTTTAGTTTTCACGGGGTAACTACCAACCTACATAGTCGACACGGGCCTACCAGATATACCAAATCTTCTAACTGGCTGTTAGAAGAAAATTGGATGGTTTGTTCAAATACAATTATCCTAGTATTTACTTGACTATCTGTCAATCTCATAGTTTTGATAGGCTTGTTATGAACCTAAAGGTTATGCAGGCCAACCTATAACCTATCTTATCTTTATGTATTCCTTTCTGTGCGTAAACCTACTTCATATCTTACCCTTGACAAAACCCTACACACGAGAATTTTGGACTAATATCATCTAGGGGCTAACGGTTGAAGTATAGGGCACTACCCTACAAGAGTCCCATTTGGTTTTATAATCGCTGTGCCAATTTTATCTTATCACAATCTATCCAAAAGTGATAAGAACAATAATCTCTTTAGTAAAATTTTGGGCTAAATACCCTATTTGTTTCCTTAAACACATACTTCTTTACAAATGATTTTCCCCTAGAAATCATAATTTCAAAACAAGAAAAATTATAACCCTTTATTTTACCCAAAATAATTATGCCATGGTATATGCTTTAGTAAAACAATATTGGTGAAGTTCAAATCATTTGTGGTTATCGTCTCTCAAAACCATAGGCCATAAGGCCAAAACAATATAGAACATTTATATTGATATAAGCGGCAAGGGCATAGCCGAAGAGGGTTTTCACCCTTCAAAACAATTTAAAACCTTTAACTTCCAAAATACAAGACCATATGGCCATAACCATCTTCTTCGCACCTCTTATGGTGTGAAAGTCGAAGAGCACAAGCTTGCTTTGTATAATTTAAAACCTTTTTAAAGAACAGAGTCGAAGTGGTTAATCTCGGTGTCACTGCCTTAGAGATAGCGGCTTCATTAGAGTCGTAGTCATTAGATGTGGCAACATAGCCTCCTCCAATCAATTATAAGGAAATTGGGTTGAAGTAATAAGACGTGACGTAATATGCTACCGAAGTCATTAAACAGCGGCATTATACTTATAGAGTCGAAGTCATAAAAATGCGGCATCATATAGCCGATAAGAAAAGTGACCTCGTTAGTGCTGAAGTAGTCATTTTTAAGATATAGGGTTAGCGATGTTATAAAATAAAAGATTAAGTAATGTGGCCTCATCCTCTTCGAAGACCATGATGTCGACGTTATAACTTGGCTTTCCCTTTGACCAGGCCAATACACTCCATATCAACCAAAGTGATATCCTATGCAATGGTCTTGGACGACATCGAAGTCCATAGAGGTCGGGTGATAGGTTTGGCATCATAGCTTTTAGAGTGGCAAAACCGTAATTAAAGTGAAAAAATGTGTCATTTCCTTTAAAAGAAGTTTCTTTTCACCGAACCCCAATTATTTGTCAAAATATTATTGGTTAACAAAACTTTATCAATCCTCTTTACCAGAAATCTGCCACTTACAAGAATTTTAATACCAAAACATTTCACACTTTGACTCTTAATTTTAACAGGAAAATAGGCACAGGGAAGAAGTTGCGAAAAAATTTAGTCTTAGGGACAACAAGTTTGTTTTTTAGTTTGAAGGACACTTTTTAGTGTAAACAGAAAATGATAGTTACAACTATCATTCTGTGATTTACACTAAAAAAATATCTTTCAGCCTAAAAAACAAACTTCTTGTCCCTAAAACTAAATTTTTCTACAACTTTTTCCTTGAGCCTAAAATCCCCTAATTTTAATATCTTAATAAAATATTTTAGCCCTTCTAACTTAAAATAATTTATTAATCATACTTAAATAATTGAGAAAAATCCCCAAAAATCTCAATAAATCAAATTAATCATATTTTCCAACATAAAAAAGTTTTAGAGCCAGAAAATTTATTTAATTATTTTAATAATTAAAACCAGAAATAACCCATTTTCTACACTTAGAAAATTCATACTTTCTTGGAAAATTATAAAATTAAAAACTCACTTCGAAAATAAT
Organism: Allium fistulosum; assembly: GCA_030737815.1. NCBI lineage: Eukaryota > Viridiplantae > Streptophyta > Magnoliopsida > Asparagales > Amaryllidaceae > Allium > Allium fistulosum. The sequence goes on along the minus strand of CM060903.1, from coordinate 1,279,661,925 downwards.
GTTTCTAACATCGTACAAAAATTTAAAATCATTTGGGTGTCATATGATAGATTTTCCAACTCAAACATATCACTAAATTTCATAAATAAATTCTATAAATCACCAATAAGCATATAATCCTTAAAACCTCTAAAACATAGCACAATATTAGCAAAAGAATTAGATTTACTCTTTAAACCTAAAATAACACATAAAAATGAGATGTATAACTATTATTCACCTTGTATTGGTTAAGAAGGTTGAGATTTGTGTTGTTGATTTGAATTACCTAAGCTTGGATCTTGTTTCTAGCTTTTAATTCCTCTTAAACACTTATTAATGGTCAGCCCTAAGCTTCCTTTGATTCATTTGCTATAAAGTGAATGAAAGCGAGGGAGGAAATGAGGGAGTGAGGGTTTATGTTTAGGAATTTAGGCCTTTTCCCATTTTTGCCCTCAACTCATATTCCTCTTTTATATTTTAATTTTAATTCATTATTATTAACTCATTCCTTAAGGCACAACCTCTATTATTTACAAAAACCTCAATCTCCTTATCATTCTACATTAATTTATTTTATTTATCCAATTAAATATCCTAAATAATGTTAATAAAAATTATGATTGTTATAGGGACCTCGTTTTAAAATGGGTCCTCCTTGGTATAAGGGCACTAGGTTCGAATTGGGAAGGTCTTTATACAATTGAACAGAAGCTTGAAGATGGAACTTTCAATTTATTGACGGTTAACGGGATCCTAATTCCGTGGGCATGGAATAGCAAGCACATTCTATGCCATTTCATTTAGATTTGTTTATTTTATATGAATAATCCATATTATTTGACTAAGGGCAATGTAATAAGGCAAAGCTTGTAGATTATTTTGTTTATAAATAAAGTTAGCTTTTGGAACCAATGAAACCGTGTTCTTGTAAGTTAAGCTTTATGCTGCATGATTAGTAGTGATGTGCACGTAAATGTGCATATTTTACCACCATATTTAATCTATTTAAATTAAATAAATGATCATATCGGGTATTTTAACTTGTTTAAACCAAAATTCAAATTATTTTCAAATTGTCACATATTCATCTTCATATAGGGGTAAAATGGTATTTTTGTGCATTTATTAAATTGTGGAAATTTACTTGGAATTTTCTATGTTGTTTTGTAGGAAATTTGGTGAATTTTACAAGTGGCTTCATGATAATATATGCATGCACAAGAGTGAAGAGAACAAATGAAGATGGAAATAATTCAAAGTGGTGATCATGGAGGACCCCACCCACTTATCTTGATTTTCAAATTAGGAGCTAAGCACATGATAAAAGGACATTAAAGCTTCATGTACATTTAAGTGGGGATTAGTGGATGTTAATGATTACTTGGCCACCGCACTACCTCAAGAGAAATTTGGGCATTCGCCAAAATATGAATTAGGGTTTCATACATGTATAAAGACCCCTTATATTTCATGTAACTCTCCCCTTTAGTCTCTCTTTTAGGCTTTCTTCTCTTAGTCTCTCTTACTTAGTTTTTAGCTTAGGAAATAAATCAAAGCTTTTCTCTCTTCTTTTTCCATGGCTACTTAGACATTTTGTTTCATGTAATTTTTCTTTCTTTTATGCAATGTTAATTCTCTTTTATTTACATGCTTCTTCACTTCTTATGTTAGTAGTGTAGTTTACATTCATGCAAAGTAGATTAGTTTTAATTCTTGTTAATTAGCTTCTCTTTTCCATTAGCTTTAATTTTCTTTCTTTTTGCTTTCATGTTGCTAGCTACATTTGTTCATATGATAACAAAAATGAGAGCTTAACCCCTTCAATTTAGGGGTAATGAAGCCTCTAATCATGTAGCTTCAACATTTTGATAATTTTGATCTCTTTTGTGCTTAAAGAATTGTTGATGTGATTTATTGTTTCATGTTGAATTTGATAGTCTATGTTGTTCATAACAAATAGACTATGCTTAAACAATCACAAGCAATAATTACCTCTTCATCTACATATGATGATGGTAATAAAGTGAATGTGAAATTAAAATTTGATGGCCTATATTTCTAAACAATAGTTAATAGGTCATGCTTAAAATAGAATTCATTTTCAACTTTGTTGTTGTTTTCATGAGAGTCAGTAAGTGGTTTAAGGGGTGTGTTATAGTTTGATGGCTTATGTTGAGCTAATCAATAGCACAAATAAGCCATACTTATGATAAACACATCATTTAAACTCACTTATGACAAAAAAAGAGATCATAATTTCATTAATTGTTGAATTATATGATCTAGAGAGTGGATTTATCTCTAAATTGTCATTTAACTCTCCTATTTTTATCTATTTTTCTTTTGCTAGTTTTTGTTAGTTTCTTACATTTTTAGCTAATCACACTTTGAACCTTGGTTAATTTGATTGAATAGAAATTTTAAAATCATCAATTCCCTGCGGTTCGACCCGTACTCGCCACGTACTTCAATAGTACGCCGTGCGCTTGCGGTTATTTTATTTCTAAATTCGTTCGACGGTTTTCTAATCCGATAGAATTTCCGTCGTTCGAACCAGTTTTTGGCGCCGTTGCCGGGGAATTGCTTTGATTTTGATTTTCTATTCTTCGAATTATTATTTTTTCGTTTGATTTTCATTGTGTGTTTATTGTGTGTGTGTTAGTTTGCATTTAAAAAAAATTGTGTTGTTGTTTGATCTTTATTTTCATTTTTGTTGTGTGCTTGTTTTTCTTATTTTCTTTTCACTTTGAATTTGCATCAGTTCATATATAAAATTTACACACATACAATTTCATTGCTAAAATTTTTCCATTTCACTTTGCAAATCATTTACAATTTTCTGTTTACAAATTTCACACTATAGTTCAACAGTTCACTATGTTACACTCTTTCTGTGTTCAATTTTCTATGTATAAATAAACATCACTGTGTTACTCTCTGTTGTGCACTGTCCACTACAGTTCAACAGGACTGTCTACAAGTTCATCAGTTCATCCTTCACCAAAATATCACTGCCATAAACAAACTCTCATAGCATACACCTAACCACCTCTACCCTTCACTTCCACTTCTACATAGCAACATCTTCGCGACTGCCTTATAAACTGACAGCAACCATCGCTCCATTCATACTACACAACAGAAACATCAACTTCAACACAGTCTCATCTTCCACTCCCCCTTCAAACCATCAACATACCTCTGTCTTCTTGCTGCCTCCACTCCACTTGCATACGACCATCACCAATCCTACCATCATCCCCTTAACTGACAACAAACTACTAACCATTCATTTCAAAATACACATCACTGCTCGACTACCACATTTCCCCCCAGTCATTACAACTCTACATCCCTTCTCCAATCCTACCCACTGCCATAGTGCCGACAAACCACAAAACCATTCCAAAGAATGCCAACTTCTTCCAAACAACTTATAGACTTCAACCATATACAAACACATCCACTCACCTCAACACTGCATTCTCCACTTCATTCAACTCTTCAAACTCCAACCAGATCCAAAGTTCTACATTCAACCACCCAAACACAGTGAAACATCCCCACCACCTCCTCCACATCCTCTTGATCATCAACAAGTTTCAGACTATAGCAGCAAACCTCGAACATCAAAACTTTCCATCACCACTTGATTTGCCATCTGCATACTGCATACTGTTATACCATATGTAATTGCCATTTTGCCAATTCACCTCACTTCGACACCCCTTCACGAACTCCAACCCCTTCGAACTACCGAACCCACAAACCCACTACACCATCGCAAACTAAATCGCGATCCAAATCAACCGCCGTCAATCATCAGACCACTACGACCGCCTCTGCAATCTCCAAATCGAACCCAATCACTCCATCCTCAAATCCCCAAAACTCCAAACTTCGACATCACCACTCAGCATCGCGCGACCTCCACTTTAACTCACCAAATTGATCGGCCTTACCTCTTCCTCTCACTGTATACACCCGTGAAAAGCAGTGACTCAGATTTGAGTTGAATTAGAATTTGATTTCGTGAAAATTGGTTGAGAATTGAGATGCGATTCTTTTTTTTCTTTTGAAAGTGAATTCGAGGATTTGCGGGTGTTGGTTTAGAAAGAAAGAATTGGTTATGTTGCTTTGTATATTGTTTTGGGCCAGAGCGTGTTGGGCTTGATTAAGTTCCTTTAGTGTAAAAAAAACAAAAAGAAGGAGGTTTGCTTATTTGTTTTTAGTTTAGTTTTGTTTTATTCCTAAAAAAATTCAAAATTTGTTTTGTGTTGTTTTAATTTGTTTAGTTCCATCTGAAAGAAATTTTTTTTAAGTAAAACCTTACTTTAAAATTTTGTTTCCTTTTCAAAAAAAAACCCCAAAAAAAAATATATTTGTATATATCTATTTTTTGATTTCAGGTTGCAGAAGCAGAAATTCAAAGGAGAGGAACTACTGCCAAAAATAATTTCTTCGTTTTGTATGCCAAATATATATATATATATATAAACTGCTTGCTTGCTTATCTATTGTTTTATTAGTTTTGCATTGTTGTTTGCTTGCATTTTTATTTCAAAAACCAAAAAAAATTGAAAAACAAAAACAAAAGTTCCATTCGTAGTTGCATTGTTAATACATGTTTAATTTCTGCTTTGCTTTGCATGTTAGAATCTTGATTAATAATAACGATAGCTCTTAATTGTATATTGGCAAATTGTCTTCTTTGAACAAATTAATTTCTTGGTGTCTAGGCTACGGCAGAGTAATAACCATTTATAAATATTACAGTGATTCGTAAATATTATAGTGGTTGTTCCTCTAAAGGTACTTAAACCTTCGGCTGCATTGCTACGGTGATTCGTGGTGCACCGATAACTCCTGCCCGTTACCTGGCTGAGAACTATCTTGTTTATCTAAGACAATGTGTGATTATACAATTTTGGGTTAACTTAGGATAAATCATTTGTAATTAACCCTTGCGTTCATTTAGTTGCATTAGTTTATGCATATTTAAAAAAAAAATTCAAAATCAAAAACTAAAAAAAAATTGTAAATATTCCTTTTCCTTTGAAATTTTTAAATCCTTTTTCTTTGAAATTTTAAAAATCCAAAAAAATTTAGAAAAAAACCAAAATAACATTTTAGTCCAAATTGTAAATCATTTTCTAAAACAATAGGCTCTTGAAGTTACCCAACAAACACATTTTAGTCTAAACTGTAGAATTCAATCACATTTATAAAGCTTTTAAATGTAAACAGTAAAGAAATCTATATAATACACAATGGTAGGACATTTGGGAAATACTTCAGAAATAAAACTATAAATTTATAACCTATGACAATGGGTTTTTAAAATTACTACCTGTACTAGGTATAATGTCAAATATGATTTCATAAATAGCATATATATCACATATCAATCCCATAGAATTGACAATGGAAAAATGGTAAAAGAACAAAAATGCATTAGCTTCAAATAAGAGATAAAAAGGGGTATGAAAAATTGCATGACCAAATCCAAGTTATCATTTGCATTTTCACAATTTAAGTTGTTAGTACTGAAATATAAATGAGACACATATACTGGTCGGTCATATGGAATAATATTAAAAGACGCCATAATTTAATTTAAAAGTTAAAATATTAGCTTTCATAAAGCCCTGATGGTATCAAGCTATATGTTTCTTTTTGAATAACTCGGAATTTCATATACATCAAGTGCTAAAGTTATGGAAAATTTTACAGATCACTTGATATACTTTTAAAAATTCAAAATATTCTTAATTCCTATGAAAATCATGTTAGAATTCTCAAAAATAGTGAATGAGATATATCCCACATCGCCAAAAATAAGTCTATTTTCTTGTTTATATAGTGTACTCTCAATCCCTGTATTGGACCTTAATGTCAGGTAATTTTGTGCGAGGGGGAGGACCTATATGGCCATGGACTAACGCGCGTGCCACCATCCGACCGACCCGGGCTGGGTGCGGATGTAATAAGATTTGGCTATGTCATATATTTTTGCTACCTAAAAAATGGGCTGATTTTAAAACAGAAGTGTGTTTAAATAGATACAGATTTTCCAACGGTAGTGACCGTTGCAAACTGATGAAGAGACGCGATTTTTTTCAGATGACAGTTACAACGAACAGCAACAGTTCTGAACCATTGCAAACGAATGGACGCGGCTGTTGCAAACAGCAACGCTTTTTGGCGTTGCAAATGAAAGGAAGTGCATGTTGCGAACAGTAATGCCTTTTGGCGTTGCAAATGAAGGGATGCTACTTTTCTCAACGGCTGTAGCCATTGCAAATTCGGCTATAAATAAGGAGGAAACCTGATCACAGTAAATATAACTTACATTTCGTTTCGAGAGGAAATCCGACATATCAAATACAAACTCAAAGCTACCACACAGTGGCTAAGTGGCCTTCGGAAACAAATATAGTAATAAGCATAACACAAATCAGTCACAGATATTCATATCACAAAGGCGGAAACAGATATAAATATATCACATAGAAGTGTACATCAAGTAGTGGTCAAACTAGATCCACTACATCACAAAAAAATAGATACAAGTGCTAGATAAAAGAATAAGTATACATCAAGGAGTCTCTATCTCAAATGTATACAAACAAAAACTATTATGCTAAAGTAGTTAGCCAAAAGTCAAGTGAAGGACCCTGGTAAGAAGTCAAGCAGGAGCACTTGAAATACCTCGGTCTGACCCGAGTACTATTTAAGAAGGAAATAATAAACGGATCAGTCTAGCTATATATATCAGATAAAATGAGATAGGATAAGAGATACCACAAAAACGTATGATAACAATAATGTCATATTATGACAAGTATACATCAGATAACAACAAAAATCATATATTATCTCAAATCAACTCGAAGCACCAAAAAGAATCACATTCTTTAAATAATTTACCAAAACACAAATATTGACAAAACATATCAATGCCAATCCACGAAAATTGGTGAAACACAAATTCTCGAAATAAAAACCAGAAATCCATAAATCACAAAAGGGGGAAGGCCTATCACAATCGGGAGCATGAAAACTCACCAACACGTGTATCACAAACGGAACGCTATTCCATGGTCGCTAACAATCAATTTTGAGCCGAAGCTCCACAAACGGCCCGAAGACCATGGGTCGCTACCCCACCAAATTGAACCAAAGTTCCACAAACGGGGTTTTTAGTCCCCACACAAACAAATAGACATCGCACATCGCTAGTCTAAATCACAAAATGATCATCATCGATCAATAAAAAGTGTGAATCACACTAAGCTAGTAAATATAAGAGTTTAGCTTCATGTCCCATAACCACTGGCTTAACTTAAATATTTACGAACAAATTGTAGACTTCCACTCGGAAATTGTCACAAGATTTCAATCGAACAAGTCTAAGAATTAACCGACAAAGTAAATGCAAGCGTTTCATACCACTTGTTTTGCTAAGTCGTTTAATTGGATTTCTCGTACGAATGATGTAAAGGTTTGTATATACTAATAGATTGGAAAACGGTTTTATAAACGAGATTAGTATTAAAAATAAAGTTGGAATCATCTTTGTGAAAGAGTTTGAATATTTACTATTAGTATAGAAACTTTGTATTTTTAAAGTAACAAATCACAGAAATGATTGTAGAAACAATCAATCACCAAAATCCATATTCGAAGACGTGAATCAAATCCATAGAAATCAATACCGGATCCATCAAAATTGATACTCCCAAAAATCCCAAAAAAGAAGTCATCAAAGTCGATAATGAACGATAACAACAAATCGGATCAACACGAATCGATTAAAAATTGGAAACCCACACAAAATAGGCAAATTGGGCTGAGACCAGCAGATCAGTCGACTGCACCAGGTGGTCAGTCGGCTGACCCAATGCTTGGAAACTTTCGGTTTCTAGGTCAGTTGACTGACCCAGGTGGTCAGTCGACTAATACAGGCACAAAGCATTTTCTGTCCCCTGGTTCAGTCGATTGACCTCCTGGTTCAGTCGACTGAACCTGCTTCTTCAGCATTATCCACCTAGCCACCAAGTGGGGCAAAATTCTATCCGCAGGCGAATGGACGAGCAACGGAGACTAAGGATTTACGCCAAGCGATAACCCAGCCTTGTATGGCTCTTCAAAACACCCCATAAACGTGTTCAAACATCAAAGATAGGATTTTTAAAGATTTGACCTCAAAACACCAAAAATTGGAATATTCATCAAACTAATTCAATTCAAAAGCAAATTAACAAGGAATAGATGTTAGGAATTACTACCTAACAACTATCAAAGATATAGACATAGATGTGAGTTCAAAAACTCACCTTTAAACCAAAAAACAATGAATGAGAAGCTTTTAAAACAAGTCAAGAACAATTCCTCTTCAACGCACCTCTAAAATCTTCAATCTATTATCAAAGATGAAGTTTTTTCCTAAGTTAGGGTTAGGAATTTCTGAGAATTGAAGAAAGATTGAGATGGAGAAGAAGAAGAGGATGCTTACCTTAGCTTCTCTTTGATTTTGGAGCAAGAACTTGTGTTTCCAAATCAAACTAGGGTTTTGAAGTTCTAATTTCCCATTCCTCTCCCCATTTTTACTTAAGTTTGAATGTATTAGGAAATGAGAATGAATTAAGAGGAGTTGAGTGGAGTGTTAGGGTATTAGATGGGTTAGTGGGCTGAAACCCAAATCCAAAGCCCAAGTAGAAAAATAGCAAATTCTACTCAACTCCAAACATAACGATGTTTATACTCAAAAAAGTTGTAAACGCCATTTTGGACTCAATGGAAGTGGTCTCGAGTCCCAATTCGATTGTTTACAAAAAGTAGCTTTTTAGACTTAAATCTGACTAATGATGCTATATTTAAATAAATCATTTAAATATACAATCATAAAATATGCGGGTTGTTACAGACTCCCCTCCTTAAAGAAATTGCGTCCTCGCAATATCTAAGAAGCAGATAGAAAGTAACAACCATAAAAGCATATCAACACAAAAAAAAGAAATTTGAAATAAGAAGTTCACCTTAAGGAGCACGAGAGAGTAAGTTCGGATGTGTTCGCTCGATGAATTCTCTGGATTCCCAAAAGCAATCCTTAGGATTTGAGGACCATTGAACTTTCACAAGAGGAACATCTTTATTTCGAAGGCGTTTAACCTCCGTACCAATGATACGAATAGGATGTTGCTCATAAGTTAAATTTGGTGAAACTTCAATTTCTTCAATAACACCGGGCTTAAGAACAGAATCGGAATCTCGAAGGCATTTCCATAATTGAGATATGTGGAATACGTCATGAATAGCAGAAAAATGAGCCGGTAATAAAAGGCGATAAGCCACGGAACCAATGCGTTCGGTGATGGGAAATGGACCAATATATCGAGGTGCTAATTTTCCCGATCTACTAAAATGCACGACACCCTTCATAGGTGAAACATGAATAAACACAAAGTTTCCCACAGAAAATTCTAATTTCCTTTTTCGGTTATCGGCATAGGACTTTTGTCTACTTTGAGCTTCTTTCATCCTATGACGAATAAGGTCAATCTTTTCTGTGGCATCAAGAATAAAATCTGGACCTAAAACCAGCTTCTCACCGGCTTCAAGCCAACACGAAGGAGACCGACATGGCCTTCCGTAGAGTGCCTCGAAAGGTGCCATACCAATACTTGATTGGAAGCTATTATTATACGAAAACTCAACAAGAGAAATATGATCTTCCCAACTTCCACCAAAATCAAGAACACATGCACGAAGAAGATCTTCAAGAGTTTGATTCACATGCTCGGTTTGTCCATCGGACTGAGTATGATAAGCGGTGCTAAAATTAAGCTTCATTCCCAAAGCTTTTTGAAGACCTTTCCAAAATCCACTAGTAAACAATGGATCACGATCGCTAACAATAGAAGTAGGAACTCCATGCAATTTAACAATTTCTTAAACATAAAGTTTAGCCAGAATAGGTACGGTCCGATTGGACCGAACGGGAATAAAATGGGCGGATTTTGTAAGTCTATCAACTATCACCCAAAGGCTATCATGACCTGAACGAGAACGGGGAAGACCGTAAATAAAGTCCATGGAAATTTGATCCCACTTCCATATTGGAATTTCCAAAGGTTGCAATAATCCACCAGGCCTTTGATGCTCGGCCTTTACAAGTTGGCAAGTCATGCAACGCTTAATAAAGTTAGCAATATTAGATTTCATTCCATCCCAATAATAAAGTCGCTTCATATCCGCGTACATTTTACTATTACCGGGATGAATGGGAAATTTAAAACGATGAGAATCTTCTAAAATGTCTTTACGAAGATCAATAATATTTGGCACAATAAGTCTACCAAAATTTTGAATACCGCCACGAGCATCAATATCAAAGTCTTTCAGACCTTCAATGTCAATTTTATCCCTACAACTTTGGCTAAGAAGAACCAATTCGGGATCATGCTTTTGAGCTTTAAGAATGCGGTCTAAAAGAGAAGGATGAGCCTCAAGGCTACACAAAACAAGAGATGAACATGAATTGGATTCACGATCTCGAATTTCACAAGTGGATAAAGTCGCGAGATCATTCCATTCGGATATCATCATGGAAACAACCACTAGTTGCTTTTGGCTAAGGGCATCGGCAACATGATTTCCCTTTTCGGGAGTATAAAGAATATTAAGATCATCAGATGCAAGGAACTCGAGCCAACGTTGTTGATGCAAATTAAGTTCCTTTTAGGAAAATAAATACTTCAAATATTTATGATCGATGTAGAGAACAAATTTCTCTCCCAAAAGATAATGACGCCAAATTCTAAGGGCGAAAACAATAGCCGTGAGCTCCAAATCATGAGTGGCATATCTAGTCTCGGCAGGCTTTAATTGCCTAGAAGCATAAGCAATAACATGTTCCCTTTGCATGAGAACGGCACCCAAACCAACACGACTAACATCGGTATAAACAATAAAATCATGGTTTCCTTCGGGAATCACAAGAATAGGAACATTGGAAAGGAGTTCTTTGAATTTATGAAATGAAGCTTCACATTTGTTAGACCAAATGTATTTAACTCCCTTCTTTGTCAAATTAGTAAGAGGTACAGAAATTTTAGAAAGTCTTTTATGAACCGACGGTAACAGCCCGCCAATCCTAGAAAGCTACGAATTTCCGTCACACTCTCCAGTCTCTTCCAATTTTGAGTCGCTTCAATCTTTGAAGGATCTATGGAAATTCCGGATTCAGAAATAATATGCCCTAAGAATTTCACACGAGATTACCAAAAGTGGCATTTAGAAAATTTGGCTTTCAATTTGTTGCTCCTAAGAGTTTCCAACACAATCCGAAGATGATTTTCATGCTCTTCCTCCATTTTAGATTAAATAAGAATATCATCGATAAAGATGAGAACAAATTGATCGAGGAAGTCTTTGAAAACTCGATTCATAAGGTGAACGAAATAAGCTGGAGCATTCATCAAACCAAATGGCATAACAAGCCATTCATAAGATCCATAACGAGTACAGAACGATGTCAAAGGAATGCTATCCTCTGCAATACGAAGCTGATGAAAACCGGTTGCTAAGTCTAACTGTGAAAAGATTTTAGCACCACTAAGTTGATAGAATAGATCATCAATCTGAGGTAAAGGATATTTATTCTTGATGGTGAGATCATTAAGCTTGCGGTAGTCAACGCAAAGCCTAAGTGTACCATCGGATTTCTTCACAAAAATAGCCGAAGCTCCCCATGGAGAGGAACTAGATCGAACATACTATTTTGCTTCCAATTCGGATAATTGTTTATGCATCTCCTCATTTTCTTTATTAAACATACGATAAGGAGGACGAGTGATAGGTAGAGCTCCAGGGATTAGATTAATTCTGAACTCAATTGCTCGCTTAGGTGGTAATCCTAATACGGGCTCAAATATGTTGGGAAATTCACGAACAATGTGAATGAGGGAAATGACATCTTCCTCTTCATCATTATTGTCATCATGAGGATTTAGAGAATACAAGGATGCTCCCAAATTGGAATCTGAATCTTCAAGAACAAGAGAAATCTACTTAACAGATTGAGGATGTCGAAGATATATAGTCTGCTCAGGACATAGGATATGGGTATCATAACGGTTAAGCCGAATACAAGGATGCTCCCAAATTGGAATCTGAATCTTCAAGAACAAGAGAAATCTACTTAACAGATTGAGGATGTCGAAGATATATAGTCCGCTCAGGACATAGGATATGGGTATCATAACGGTTAAGCCAATCCATTCCCAAAATCATTCTGAAGCCTAAGTAATGCATAACATGCAAATCGACATGGAAAGTGTAATCACATAAAATAATCTTGACATCTTTACACAATAAACTGAGTGTTGTGGATCCACCAATCGGATTCGCAATCCTCAATGAATTCATCAAGCCGATAACGTTCAAAGACAAAGCATCAACAAGTTCTTTTGATATAAAAGAGTGAGATGCACCCGTATCAAAAAGAACTCGAATAGGAAGATCACGAAATATAGTAATGCCATCAAGGATAGAATGAGAAATACCTTGACCACGAGAAGTGTTAGTAGGGGCTTGTACAACATTTAGCTTGCCTTCCTTCTTGCTTTGAAGTTTGGGACACAAAGATATAGTATGACCCAAACTCTTGCAATAGCGACAAGTAAGAGACTTCAGACACTTGTTCGCATAAGGTCCTTAGAACCACAATTGTAACATTCTCCACGACTAGAGGTAGTAGTCTTTGCTACCGAAGTTGCTTGCTTCGCTTTCTTGTTGGGATTAGGCTTGAATTTAAAAGGCCTCTTCTTATTGATGTTTTGTTTGACCTCAACATCACTTTCTTTATCGGCCTCTTTGAGTCGAAGAGTGATATCAACAAGCTGATCGAAAGAAACTTCTAATTTCAGAAGTAATGGCTTCTTGAGGTTCTTATTCAACCCATAAACAAATCTCTAATTTTTCTTCAATAGGGTATAAATATACTCGACCCCATATTTAGATAGAGATTCGAAAGATACAACGTAATCTGTCACAGAAGATTCACCTTGAACAAGGTCAATGAAGTGTCAAGCTAGAGATACTTTTTCAGCTTCTGGCACAAATTTTAACTCGAATCTTTCCCGGAATTGCTCCCAAGTAAGATCCGCTTCAATAATTTCGGAGATCAGAAGCTCATACCAATCTAATGCTCTTTCTCGGAGCATGCTAGAAGCCACTTGGACTCGATGTAGATCAATAAGATTCATGCGGGAAAAGATGTGATCGCATGTTCTAAGCCAAGCTTGGATTTCTATAACGCTTTCGGAACCCTTGAAAGGCCTTCCACCTAAGTTGATGTACTCACTACACAAGCATGCAAACCCAGATTTAAAATGAGTAGGCTCTGGAATGGGTGCAATAGCTTGAGCATTTTTCACAAGATCTAGAATTTGCTGAGCAGACATAAATACTCCATCCTGAGGAGTAGCACTAGATTGACCGGCGCTGGGACGGCCTGGTCTAACCATTTCTCTTCTCTAAGAAAGAAAGAAAGAAGAGGAAAAAAGGTTATTCTCCGAATGAATATCAAACAAACTTGATTGATAAAACAAGGCATCACAAAAGAAAATTGGATAGAACGGTACAAAGACTCGAATTAAATCCTATGGCACGATTCCAAAGAAAGACTTAGGACAATGATCCTTGCTAGATTATTCTACATTATTCCGAAGTTTGGTTCTGATACCAAGCTGTGACGCCCCACCTCTATACTCATGCTAGCCAAGGACACTACGGGGTAATGCCGTCGACTAGCACGAAGAATAAGGCTGTTGAGGAGCGACCATCTGTGTAATTACTTTATGCGAGTACCGATATGTCAGATAATATAACTTACATTTCGTTTCAAGAGGAAATCCGACATATCAAATACAAATTCAAAGCTACCACACAGTGGCTAAGTGGCCTTCGAAAACAAATATAGTAATAAGCATAACACAAATCAGTCACATATATTCATATCACAAAGGCGGAAACAAATATGAATATATCACATAGAAGTGTACATCAAGTAGTGGTCAAACTAGATCCACTACATCACAAAAGAATAGATACAAGTGCTAGACAAAAGAATAAGTATACATCAAGGAGTCACTATCTCAAATGTATACAAGCAAAAACTACTATGCTAAAGTAGTTAGCCAAAAGTCAGGTGAAGGACCCCGGTAAGAAGTCGAGCAGGAGAACCTGAAATACCTCGGTCTGACCCGAGTATTATTTAAGAAGAAAATAATAAACGGATCAGTCTAGCTATAAATATCAGATAAAATGAGATAGGATAAGAGATATCACAAAAACGTATGATAACAATAATGCCATACTATGACAAGTATACATCAGATAACAACAAAAATCATACAATATCTCAAATCAACTCGAAGCACCAAAAAGAATCACATTCTTTAAATAATTCACCAAAACACAAATATTGACAAAACATATCAATACCAATCCACGAAAATTGGTGAAACACAAATTCTAGAAATCAAAACCAGAAATCCAAAAATCACAAAAGGGGGAAGGCCTATCACAAACGGGAGCATGAAAACTCGCCAACATGTGTATCACAAACGGAACGCTATTCCATGGTCGCTAACCATCAATTTTGAGCCGAAGCTCCATAAACGGCCCGAAGACCATGGGTCGCTACTCCATCAAATTGAACCGAAGTTCCACAAACGGGGTTTTTAGTCCCCACACAAACAAATAGACATCCCACATCGCTAGTCTAAATCACAAAATGATCATCATTGATCAATAAAAAGTGTGAATCACACTAAGCTAGTAAATATAAGAGTTTAGCTTCATGTACCATAACCACTGGCTTAACTTAAATATTTACGAACAAATTGTAGACTTCCACTCGGAAATTGTCACAATATTTCAATCGAACAAGTCTAAGAATTAACCGACAAAGTAAACGCAAGCGTTTCATACCACTTGTTTTGCTAAGTCGTTTAATTGGATTTCTCGTACAAATGAGGTAAAGTTTTGTATATACTAATAGATTGGAAAATGGTTTTATAAACAAGATTAGTATTAAAAATAGAGTTGGAATCATCTTTGTGAAAGAGTTTGAATATTTACTACTAATATAGAAACCTTTGTATTTTTAAAGTGACAAATCACAAAAATGATTGTAGAAACAATCAATCGCCAAAATCCACATTCGAAGACGTGAATCAAATCCATTGAAATTGATACCGAATCCATCAAAATGGATATTCCCAAAAATCCCAAAAAAGAAGTCATCAAAGTCGATAATGAATGATAACAACAAATCGGATCAACACGAATCGATTAAAAATTGGAAACCCGCACAAAATAGGCAAATTGGGCTGAGACTAGCAGATCGGTCGACTACACCAGGTGGTCAGTCGGCTGACCCAATGCCTGGAAACTTTCGGTTTTCGGGTCAGTCGACTGACCCAGGTGGTCAGTCGACTGATACATGCACAGAGCATTTTCTGTCCCCTGGTTCAATCGACTGACCTCCTGGTTCAGTCGACTGAACCTGCTTCTTCAACATTATCTGCCTAGCCCCCAAGTGGGGCAAAATTCTATCCGAAGGCGAACGGACGAGCAACGAAGACTAAGGATTTACGCCAAGCGACAACCCAGCCTTGTATGGCTCTTCAAAACACCCCATAAACGTGGTCAAACATCAAAGATAGGATTTTTAAAGATTTGACCTCAAAACACCAAAAATTGGAATATTCATCAAACCAATTTAATCCAAAAGCAAATGAACAAGGAATAGATGTTAGGAATTTCTACCTAACAACTATCAAAGATATAGACATAGATGTGAGTTCCAAAACTCACCTTTGAACCCAAAAACAATGAATGAGAAGCTTTTAAAACAAGGCAAGAACAATTCTTCTTCAACACACCTCTAGAATCTTCAATCTATTATCAAAGATGAAGTTTTTTCCTAAGTTAGGGTTAGGAATTTATAAGAATTAAAGAGAGATTGAGATGGAGAAGAAGAAGAGGATGCTTACCTTAGCTTCTCTTTGATTTTGGAGCAAGAACTTGTGTTTCCAAATCAAACTAGGGTTTTGAAGTTCTAATTTCCCATTCCTCTCCCCATTTTTACTTAAGTTTGAATGTATTAGGAAATGAGAATGAATGAAGAGGAGTTGAGTGGAGTGTTAGAGTATTAGATGGGTTAGTGGGCTGAAACCCAAACCCAAAGCCAAAGTAGAAAAATAGCAAATTCTACTCAACTCCAAACATAACGAAGTTTATACTCAAGAAAGTTGCAAACGCCATTTTGGACTCAATGGAAGTGGTCTTGAGTCCCACTTCGTCTATTTACAAAAAGTAGCGTTTTGGACTTAAATCCGACTAACGATGCTATATTTAAATAAATTATTTAAATATACAATCGTAAAATATGCGGGTTGTTACATATAATCAGTCCTATCACACAGAAGATTATACACATCACGATCTCGAGCAGCTTACGTCTGTTGTATCTTGGGAGACTTTGAATAAAGTCTTAAGGAAATTGTTACAACAAGCCTCAGATGAAATTTCCTTCTTCAACCTGTTAGATTTATAGTTGATTTATATATATATATATCATTTTCATTTCTACATTGTACTATTTCTTTAAATAGTATAACGTTTGATTTATCGCTATAGTTATTATTACTATAGTTGTTAGTTTGTTGTTGTAATTAATTACAACATACTTATTGTTAAAAATATCTAATATAGAATTCCAAAGTAGTGGAAATCTGATTTGTAAACTTGTGAGACGAGTTTATTATTGATTAGTCTCTGTTTTGGTATACTAGATGTATAACATTTTAAGACTTTTCTGTTTTCACTAAAATAGAAATGGCAACAGTTGAACTATCAACAAAGGCTACTACTCACAACAGGCCCGATCCGTTCAAAGGAGATGGTGATGACTTCATAACATGGCAAAATCAAATGTTGTTTTATCTCACCATGCTAGGGCTGCAGAAGTGCATCAAGGAGGATGAACCAAACCCTGAAGACGGACAAACTAGAGAAAAAGATGCAGCTGTTTTTTCTCGGAATTGACTCATGGAAGAATTCAGACTTCCTGTGCCGAAACTACATTCTGAATTGTTTGGATAAAGTACTATATAAGGTATATCAGCCACACCAGAAAGCAAAATCCTTATGGACTGCACTTGCACATAAATACAAAACGAAGAATGTCAGTTTGAAGAAGTTCAACGTTGATAAGTTTATGGAATACAAAATGGTTGACTCCAAATTCGTAACTAGTCAAGTGCAAGAACTCCAACTCATAATTCATGAACTTGAAGCAGAAGGACATAAAGTTGGAGAATCCTCCTTGTTGAAGCGATAACAGGGAAATTACCACCATCCTGGAAAGACTACCGCAATTATCTGAAACATAAGAAAAAGGAGATTTCCTTAGAAGATCTTATTGTTAGACTAAAAATTGGAGTTGATAACCATGGAGTGACCAAACAAAGCGAAGAGGCATTTGTGGCAGAAGAGTCAAAGAACAAAGGGAATTTCAAGAAAAACAAGAAGATTAAATTCCTACAGAAGAGAAAAGCGCCTGAAAACAAACCCAAAGATTACAAACAAATTAAGAAGTTTAATGGCGAGTGTTGGGTTTGTGGAAAAGCAGGACACGCCGCTAGAGATTGTAGACACAAGATGGAACACAACTCAGAGGCAAATATGGTGGATAACAATGAAGTAGACGAGTCTAATTTTTCCGCAGTTATATCTAAATGAAATTTGGTTTAGAACCCTAACCAATGGTGGGTGGACTCAAGCGCTACTCGTCATGTTGGCTCTGACAAATCCATGTTTTCTACAAACCAGAAATTCAATCAGGAAGAAAAACTCTACATGGGTAATTCTGCAGTTTCCATGATCGAAGGAAGTGCCACAGTAATGCTCAAGTTTACTTTTGGAAAAACTATCAAGTTGAATGACGTGCCCCACGTTCCAGACATACGCAAGAATCTCATCTCTGGTCCAGTGCTATCAAAGAAGGGATTCAAAATGCTCTTCGAGTCAGACAAGATGGTTATGTCCAAAGCTGGAATGTATATAGGAAGGGGATATTTATGTGATGGCTTAAGTAAGGCAAATGTAGCCGTTGTCGGCAATAAAACTATGTATTCTGATTTTCCTATTAATAAAATTGAAGTTTCTTATTTGCTTGAGCACGAAATTTTAATATGGCATGATGGATTATGACACATAAATTTCTGAAAAATGAAAAAACTATCAAACTTGGGATTAATTCCAAAATTCCAAGTAGATAAAAACTACAAATGTGAGACATGCGTAGAAGCAAAAATGGTCAAAAAAACCATTTCATACAGTTGATAGAAGCACCAAACCACTATGTTTGGTTCATACTGATTTATGTGATTTCAAATCATTACCTACAAGAGGTGGGAAAAGGTACTTTATTACCTTTATTGATGATTATACACGATATTGCAATGTAAATCTTTTAAATAGCAAGGATGAAGCAATTACATCGTCTATGAAGTAAAAAGCTGAGGTAGAAAATTAGTTAAATAAAAAGATCAAGATATTGAGATCTGATCGAGGTGGAGAATGTGAATCACCACTTGAACAATTCTGTGCCGAAAATGGTATAATTCATCGAACAACATCACCATATTCACCACAACAAAATGGTATAACCGAGAGAAAGAATAGAACATTAAAAGATATGATTAATGCGATGCTCTTAACTTATGGCCTATCGACAAACTTGTGGGGGGAAGCCTTAAATATGTCTAATCACATATTAAACATGGTTCCTCACAATAAAACAGGAACAATTCCATATGAGTTATGGAAAGGACACATACCAAGTTTTAAATAACTCAAAGTGTGGGGGTGCTTGGCAAAAGTTCCAGTTTCGCCTCCCAAGAAAGTCAAACTTGGACCAAAAACAGTAGATTGTTACTATTTAGGGCCAACCCAAAATAGTAGTGCATATAGATTTTTTGTATCCAAGTCTGATATAACTGATATTCATGTAAATACAATCATGGAATCAAGAGATGCCTCATTCTTTGACGATGTGTTTCCACACAAAATAAATGAAGGAAATAATGTCCCCAAAAGGACAAGAGAAGAATTGAGTAAATCACATGAAGATGAAACTCATCGAGAAACTTAGAAAGTTGAACCAAGAAGAAGCGTAAGGGCAAGAACTTCCAAGACATTTGGTTTGGAATTTTTAACATATATGTTAAAACACGAACCTCAAACGTACAAGGAAGCAATGTCATCTTCTGAATCCTCATGTTGGAAAGAAGCAATCCAAAGTGTATTTGATTCAATTCTGAGTAATAAAACTTGGAAAATAGTTGATCTTCCACCTGGAATAAAACCAATTGGTTGTAAATGGATCTTCAAAAAGAAGATGAAACCAGATGGCTCCATCGACAAATACAAAGCAAGATTGGTAGCCAAAGGATATCGTCAAAAAGAAGGTGTAGACTTCTTCGATACCTATTCAGGAGTAACACGAATAACCTCTATAAGAATGTTTATAGCAATTGCATCCATCTATAATCTACAGATTCATCAAATGGTTGTAAAGATGGCATTCTTAAATGGAAATCTCGATGAGGAGATTTACATGGAGCAACCTAAGGGTTTATATCCAAAGGAAATGGAAACAAAGTATATAGATTAGTCAAATCATTATACAGATTAAAACAAGCTCCAAAACAATGGCATGCAAAATTTGATACTGTCATGATGAAAAATGGTTTTCATATAAATGAATGTAATAAATGTGTTTATTACAAACAAATTGGACAATCATACGTGATGATTTGTCTATACATAGACGATATGCTAATCTTCGGTCCAAATACTAAGGTAATAGAGACCACTAAGCAGATGTTAATCAAAAATTTCGATATGAAAGACTTAGGAGTTGCAGATGTTATTTTGGGAATCAAAATAATAAGAACACCTAATAGAATTGAATTATCTCAGTCACATTATATAGAAAAAGTGATTGAAAAATTTCAAAATTTTGGAATTAATGAAGTACGAACGCCGTATAATCCATCTGAAGTACTGCATAAAAACACTAATGAGAGTGTAATGCAACTGGAATACTCTCGTGTAATAGGATGTCTCATGTATCTCACGAATTGCACAAGACTAGATATAGCTTATGTAGTAAGTCGATTAAGCAGGTATACAAGCAACCCAAGGAAGGAACACTGGAAAGCACTAATGAGAGTGCTTAGATATTTAAAAAATACCACAAACTATTCCTTAAATTATGTAAAATATTCTGCCGTCTTAGAAGGATATAGTGATGCAAACTGGATTGCTGATTCAGAGAAATCAAAATCAACGAGTGGTTATGTATTTACCTTAGCAGGGGCAGCAGTGTCTTGGAAATCTACAAAATAAACATGCATAGCTCGATCCACTATGGAATCAGAGTTCATCGCTTTAGATAAAGCAGGCGAAGAAGCAGAATGGCTTCATCACTTTTTAGAAGATATTCCATTTTGGCCTAAACCTGTACCGGCCATATGCATACACTGCGATAACCAAGAAGCATTTGGCAGAGCATAAAACTTTATGTATAATGGAAAGTCACGACACATTCGTCGACGCCATAACACAGTTAGGCTGTTACTCTCAAATGGAACTATTTCCGTAGATTATGTGCGAACAATTGATAACCTAGCAGATCCATTTACTAAAGGTTTATCAACAGAGAAATTTAACCGCTCATCGAGGGGAATGGGTTTAAAAGCCTAAACCAACAAGAGTTATCTTATACGGAAACCTATCCTAGCGACTGGAGATCCCACGGACTAGGATCAATAGGCAAACCAGTTCTGAATTACTCAAGACGTAATGCATTTGTTTGGACTTAGTCTTACTCCATTCCTATGGTGCACAATATAAATGCATGTCTACAGAAGTATTAAAAGGATAAAACTTTGTTTTTTAATGATGACCGTATCTTGAAAATAACAAGTGGGGTATATGTAGGATACTCTTAATGGTTGTGATCACCTATGTTAGTGTGAGCTGGGTCGGCTCTATGAGAATATTAAAGGCTTTTATTCACTATAAACACTCGCAGACCCAAAAATTGTTCAGGACCAAAATGAACACAACCAAGAGATTGGATGTGAAGAGAAATAATGATTTGTAAAGCTTATTGTCTGGTTATACAATAACGGCTGACGGTTCAAGATGAAATAATTCACCGATTAGCCAAGTATATCCGATAAGTTTTAACTAGGAAAAGTTCAATGTGAAATATCTACTTATCCTTGATATAGCATTATTTTCATATGAACTGTGTGATATTACACTTTGTGTGAGGGAGACATATATCGTCCTTTATGTGGGGGGTTGTCAGAATTCTCAAAAATAGTGAATGAGATATATCCCACATCGCCAAAAATAAGTCCATTTTCTTGTTTATATAGTGTACTCTCAATCCCAATATTGGCCCTTAGGGTCAGGTAATTTTGTGCGAGGGGGAGGACCTATATGGCCATGGACTAACACGCGCGCGCCGCCGCCCGCCCGTCCGACCGACCGAACCAGGCCGGGTGCGGGTGTGGGTCCAATAAGATTGGGCTGTGTCATATATTTTTGCTACCTAAAAAATGGACTGATTTTAAAACAGAAGTGTGTTTAAATAGATACAGATTTTCCAATGGTTGTGACCATTGCAAACTGATGAAGAGACGCGATTTTTTCAGATGACCGTCACACCGAACATCAACAGTTTCGAACCATTGCAAACGAACGGACGCGGCTGTTGCAAACATCAATAGTTTTTGGCGTGGAAAATGAAAGGAAGTGCCTGTTGCGAACAGTAACTCTTTTTGGCGTTGCAAATGAAGGGATGCTACTTTTCTCAACGGCTGTAGCCATTAGGAATTTGGCTATAAATAAGGAGGAAACCTGATCACTTTCCTCATTTAATTTTAAAACCCAGTTATCTCTTCTTTATCTTCATTTCTTAAACTAATAATCAGTCCTATCACACAGAAGATCTTACACATCACGATCTCGAGCAGCTTACGTCTGTTGTATCTTGGGAGACTTTGAATAAAGTCTTAAGGAAATTGTTATGACAAGCCTTAGACGAAATTTCCTTCTTCAACCGGTTAGATTTCTAGTTGATTTATATATATATATATATATCATTTTCGTTTCTACGTTGTACTATTTCTTTAAATAGTATAACGTTTGATTTATCACTATAGTTATTATTACTATAGTTGTTAGTTTGTTGTTGTAATTAATTACAACATACTTATTGTTAAAAATAGCTCATACAAAGTCCCAAAGTAGTGGAAATCTAATTTGTAAACTTATGAGACGAGTTTATTATTGATTAGTCTCTGTTCTGGTATACTAGATGTATACCATCTTCAGAATTTCCTGTTTTCACTAAAACAGAGATGGCAACAGTTGAACTATCAACAAAGGCTACTACTCACAACATGCCTGATCCATTCAAAGGTGATGGTGATGACTTCATAACATGGCAAAATAAAATGTTGTTTTATCTCACCACGCTAGGGCTGCAGAAGTGCATCGAGGAGGATGAACCAAAGTCTGAAGACGGACAACTATAGAAAATGATGCATCTGTTTTTTCTCGGAATTGACTCACGGAAGCATTCAGACTTCCTGTGCCGAAACTACATTCTGAATTGTCTGGATAAAGTACTATATAAAGTATATCAGCCACACCAGACAACAAAATCCTTATGGACTTCACTTGCACATAAATACAAAATGCAGAATGTCAGTTTGAAGAAGTTCATCGTAGATAAGTTTATGGAATACAAATGGTTGACTCCCAATCCGTAACTAGTCAAGTGCAAGAAATCCAACTCATAATTCATGAACTTGAAGCAGAAGGACATAAAGTTGGAGAATCCTTCCTTGTTGAAGCGATAATAGGGAAATTACCACCATCTTGGAAAGACTACCGCAATTATCTGAAACATAAGAAAAATGAGATTTCCTTAGAAGATGTAATTGTCAGACTAAAAATTGAGGTTGATAACCGCGGAGTGACAACAAAGCGAAGAGGCATTTGTGGCAGAAGATTCAAAGAATAAAGGGCATTTCAAGAAAAATAAGAAGAAGAAATTCCCGTAGAAGAGAAAAGCGCCTGAAAACAAACCCAAAGATAACAAATGAACCAAGAAGTTTAATGGCGAGTGTTGGGTTTGTGGAAAAGCAAGACACGCGGTTAGAGATTACAGACACAAAAAGGAACGCAACTCAAAAGAAAATAAGGTGGATAACATGGAAGTAGACGAGTCTAATTTTTCAGCAGTTATATCTGAATGCAATTTGGTTCAGAACCCTAACCAATGGTGGGTGGACATAGGCGCTACTCATCATGTTTGCTCTGACAAATCCATGTTCTCTACAAACCAGAAATTCAATCAGGTAGAAAAACTCTACATGGGTAATTCTGTAGTTTCCATGATCGAAGGCAGTGCCAGATGGTTCTGTCCAAAGCTGGAATGTATATAGGAAGGGGATATTTATGTGAGGGCCTATTTAAGGCTAATGTAGCCGTTGTCGGCAATAAAACTATGTATTCTGATTATGATATTAATAAAATTGAAGTTTCTTATTTGCTTGAGCACGAAATTTTACCATGGCTTGATAGATTAGGACACATAAATTTCCGAAAATGAAAAAACTGTCAAACTTGGGATTAATTCCGAAATTCCAAGTAGATAAAAACTACAACTGTGAGACATGCGTAGAAGATAAAATGATCAAAAAACCATTTCATACAATTAATAGAAGCACCGACCCCTAGGTTTGGTTCATACTGATTTATGTGATTTCAAATCATTACCTACAAGAGGTGGGAAAAGGTAATTTATTACCTTTATTGACGATTATATACGATATTGCTATGTATATCTTTTAAATAGCAAGGATGGAGCAATTACATCGTTTATGAAGTACAAAGCTGAGGTAGAAAATCAGTTAAATAAAAAGATCGAGATATTGAGATCTGATCGAGGTGGAGAAAATGAATCACCATTTGAACAATTCTATGCCGAAAATGGTATAATTCATCAAACAGCAGCCATATTCACCACAACAAAATGGTATAGCCGAGAGAAAGAATAGAACATTAAAAGATATGATTAATGCGATGCTCTTAACTTCTGGCCTAACGACGAACTTGTGGGGGGTAGCCTTAAATATATCTAATCACATATTAAACAAGGTTCCTCACAATAAAATAGGAAAATTCCATATGAGTTATGGAAAGGACACATACCAAGTTTTAAATACCTCAAAGTGTGGGGGTGCTTGGAAAAAGTTCCAGTTCCGCCTACCAAGAAAGTCAAACTTGGACCAAAAACAGCAGATTGTTACTATTTAGGGCCAGTCCAAAATAGTAGTGCCTACAGATTTTTGGTATTCAAGTCTGATATAACTGATATTCATGTAAATACAATCATGGAATCAAGAGACGCCTCATTCTTTGACGATGTGTTTCCACACAAAAGAAATGAAGGAAATAATGTCCCCAAAAGGACAAGAGAAGAATTGAGTAAATCACATGAAGATGAAACTCATCGAGAAACTGAGAAAGTTGAACCAAGAAGAAGCGTAAGGGTAAGAACTTCCAAGACATTTGGTTTGGAATTTTTAACATATATGTTAGAACACGAACCTCAAACATACAAGGAAGCAATGTCATCTTCTGAATCCTCATGTTGGAAAGAAGCAATCCAAAGTGAATTTGATTCAATTCTGAGTAATAAAACTTAGGAAATAGTTGATCTTCCACCTGGAATAAAACCAATTGGTAGTAAATGGATCTTCAAAAAGAAGATGAAACCAGATGGCTCCATCGACAAATACAAAGCAAGATTGGTAGCCAATGGATATCGTCAAAAAGAAGGTGTAGACTTCTTCGATACCTATTCACCAGTAGCACGAATAACCTCTATAAGAATGTTAATAGCAATTTCATCCATCTATAATCTACAGATTCATCAAATGGATGTAAAGACAGCATTCTTAAATGGAAATCTCGATGAGGAGATTTACATGGAGCAACCTGAGGATTTTATATCCAAAGGGAATGAAAACAAAGTATGTAGATTAGTCAAATCATTATATGGATTAAAACAAGCTCTAAAACAATGGCATGCAAAATTTGATAGTGCCATGATGGAAAATGGTTTTCGTATAAATAAATGTGATAAATGTGTTTATTACAAACAAATTGGACAATCATACGTGATGATTTGTCTATACGTAGACGATATGCTAATCTTCGGTCCAAATACAAAGGTAATAGAGACCACATAGCAAATGTTAATCAACAATTTCGATATGAAAGACTTAGGAGTTGCAAATGTTATTTTGGGAATAAAAATAATAAGAACACCTAATGGAATTGAATTACCTCAGTCACATTATGTAGAAAAAGGGATTGAAAAATTTCAAAATTGAAGGAGTACGAACGTCGTATAATCCATCGAAAGTACTGCATAAAAACACTAATGAGAGTGTAATGCAACTGGAATACTCTTGTGTAATAGGATGTCTCATGTATCTCACGAATTGCACAAGACCATATATAGCTTATGTAGTAAGTCGATTAAGCGAGTATACAAGCAACCCAAGGGAAGGAACACTGGAAAGTACTAATGAGAGTGCTTGGATATTTAAAAAATACCACAAACTATTCCTTACATTATGGAAAATATCCTGCCGTCTTAGAAGGATATAGTGATGCAAACTGGATTGCTAATTCAGAGTAATCAAAATCAACGAATGGTTATGTATTTACCTTAGCAGGGGCAGTAGTGTCATGGAAATCTACTAAAAAAACATACATAGCTCGATCCACTCTAGAATCGGAGTTCATCGCTTTAGATAAAGCAGACGAAGAAGCAGAATGGCTTCGTCACTTTTTAGAAGATATTTTGTTTTGGCCTAAACCTGTACCGGTCATATGCATACACTATGATTACCAAGCAGCATTAAGCAGAGTGCAAAACTTTGTGTATAATGGAAAGTCACGACACATTCGTCGACGCCATAACACAGTTAGGAAGTTACTCTCAAATGGAACTATTTACATAGATTATGTGCGAACAAATGATAACCTAGCGGATCCATTTACTAAAGGTTTATCAAGAGAGAAAATTAACCGCGCATCGAGGGGAATGGGTTTAAAAGCCTAAACCAACAAGAGTTATCTTATATGGAAACCTATCCTAGCGACTGGAGATCCCACGGACTAGGATCAATAGGCAAACCAGTTCTGAATAACTCAAGACGTAATGCATTTGTTTGGACTTAGTCTTACTCCATTCCTATAGTGCACAATATAAATGCATGACTACAAAAGTATTAAAAGGATAAAACTATGTTTTTTAATGATGACCATATCTTGAAAATAACAATTGGAGTATATGTAGGATACTCTTAATGGTTGTGATCACCTATGTTAGTGTGAGCTGGGTCGGCTCTATGAGAATATTAAAGGCTTTTATTCTCTATAAACACTCGTAGAACCAAAAATTGTTCAGGACCAAAATGAACACAACTAAGAGATTGGATGTGAAGGGAAATAATGCTTTATAAAGCTTATTGTCTGGTTATACAATAACGGCCGACGATTCAAGATGAAATAATTCACCGATTAGCCAAGTATATCCGATAAGTTTTAACTAGGGAAAGTTCAAAGTGAAATATCTACCTATCCTCGATATAGCATTATTTTCATATGAACTATGTGATATTACACTTTGCATGGGGGAGTCATATATTGTCATTCATGTGGGGGATTGTTAGAGTTCTCAAAAATAGTGAATGAGATATATCCCACATCGCCAAAAATAAGTCCATTTTCTTGTTTATATAGTGTACTCTCAATCCCAATATTGGCCTTTAGGGTCAGGTAATTTTGTGTGAGGGAGAGGACCTATATGGCCATGGACTAACACATGCACGCACGCCTCCGCCCGCCCGTCCGAACGACCGAACCAGGCCGGGTCGGGTCCGGTGCGGTCCAATAAGATTAGGCTGTGTCTTATATTTTTGCTACCTAAAAAATGGACTGATTTTAAAATAGAAGTGTGTTTAAATAGATACGGATTTTCCAACGGTTGTGACCGTTGCAAACTGATGAAGAGACGCAATTTTTTTTAGATGACCGTTACGACAAACAGCAACAGTTCTGAACCATTGCAAACGAACGGACGCGGGTGTTGCAAACAGCAACAGTTTTTGGCATTGCAAATGAAAGTAAGTGCCTGTTGCGAACAGTAACGCTTTTTGGCGTTGCAAATGAAGGGATGCTACTTTTCTCAACGGGTGTAGCCATTGGGAATTCGGCTATAAATAAGGAGGAAACCTGATCACAGTTATCTCTTCTTTATCTTCATTTCTTAAAATTATAATCAGTCCTATCACACAGAAGATCATACACATCACGATCTCGAGTAGCTTACGTCTGTTGTATCTTGGGAGACTTTGAATAAAGTCTTAAGAAAATTGTTACGACAAGCCTCTGATGAAATTTCCTTCTTCAACCGGTTAGATTTCTAGTTGATTTATATATATATATATATCATTTTCGTTTCTACATTGTACTATTTCTTTTAATAGTATAACGTTTGATTTATCACTATAATTATTATTACTGTAGTTGTTAGTTTGTTGTTGTAATTAATTACAACATACTTATTGTTAAAAATAGCTAATACATAATTCCAAAGTAGTGGAAATCTGATTTGTAAACTTGTGAGACGAGTTTATTATTAATTAGTCTCTGTTTTGGTGTACTAGACGTATAACATCTTAAGACTTTCCTGTTTTCACTAAAACAGAGATGGCAATAGTTGAACTATCAACAAAGATTACTAATCACAACAGGCCTAAACCGTTCAAAGGAGATGGTGATGACTTCATAACATGGCAAAATAAAATGTTGTTTTATCTCACTACGCTAGGACTGCAGAAACAAATCGAGGAGGATGAACCAAAGCCTGAAAACAGACAAACTAGAGAAAAAGATGCAGCTGTTTTTTCTCGGAAATGACTCATGGAAGCATTCAGACTTCCTGTGCCGAAACTACATTCTAAATTGTCTGGATAAAGTACTATATAAAGTATATCAGCCACACCAGACAGCAAAATCCTTATGGAATGCACTTGCACATAAATACAAAACGCAGAATGTCAGTTTGAAGAAGTTCATCGAAGATAAGTTTATGGAATACAAAATGGTTGACTCCAAATCCGTAACTAGTCAAGTGCAAGAACTCCAACTCATAATTCATGAACTTGAAGCAGAAGGACATAAAGTTGGAGAATCTTTCCTTGTTGAAGCGATAACGGGGAAATTACCACCATCTTGGAAAGACTACCACAATTATCTTAAACATAAGAAAAAGGAGATTTCCTTAGAAGATCTTATTGTCAGACTAAAAATTAAGGCTGATAACTGTGGAGTGACAAAACAAGGCAAAGAGGCATTTGTGGTAGAAGAGTCAAAGAACAAAGGCATTTCAAGAAAAATAAGAAGAAGAAATTCCCACAGAAGAGAAAAGTGCCTGAAAACAAACCCAAAGATAACAAACGAACCAAGAAGTTTAATGGCGAGTGTTGGGTTTGGGGAAAAGCAGGGCACGCCGCTAGAGATTTCAGACACAAGAAGGAACGCAACTCAGAGGCAAATATGGTGGATAACATAAAAGTAGACGAGTCTAATTTTTCAGCAATTATATCTGAATACAATTTGGTTTAGAACCCTAACCAATGGTAGGTGGACACAGGCGCTACTCGTTATGTTTGCTCTGACAAATCCATGTTTTCTACATACAAGAAATTCGACCAGGAAGAAAAACTCTACATGGGTAATTCTGCAGTTTCCATGATCGAAGGCAGTGGCACAGTAATCCTCAAGTTTACTTCTGGAAAAACTATCAAGTTGAATGACGTGCTCCACGTTCCATACATACGCAAGAATCTCATCTCTGGTCCAGTGCTATCAAAGAAAGGATTCAAAATGTTCTTCGAGTCAGACAAGATGGTTCTGTCCAAAGCTAGAATGTATATAGGAAGGGGATATTTATGTGATGGCCTATTTAAGACAAATGTAGCCGTTGTCGGTAATAAAACTATGTATTCTGATTATGCTATTAATAAAATTGAAGTTTCTTATTTGCTTGAGCACGAAATTTTACTATGGCATGATAGATTAGGACACATAAATTTTTGAAAAATGAAAAAACTATCAAACTTGGGATTAATTTTGAAATTCCAAGTAGAGAAAAACTACAAATGTGAGACATGCGTAGAAGCAAAAATGGTCAAAAAACCATTTCATACAGTTGATAGAAGCACCGAACCACTAGGTTTGGTTCATACTGATTTATGTGATTTCAAATCATTACCTACAAGAGGTGGGAAAAGGTACTTTATTACCTTTATTGATGATTATACACAATATTGCTATGTATATCTTTTAAATAGAAAGGATGAAGTAATTACATTGTTTATGAAGTACAAAGCTGTGGTAGAAAATCATTTAAATAAAAAGATCAAGATATTGAGATCTGATTGAGGTGGAGAATATGAATCACCATTTGAACAATTCTATGCCGAAAATGGTATAATTCATCAAACAACAACACCATATTCACCATAACAAAATGGTATAGCCAAGAGAAAGAATAGAACATTAAAAGGTATGATTAATGCGATGCTCTTAACTTCTGGCCTACCGACGAACTTGTGGGGGGAAGCCTTAAATATGTCTAATCACATATTAAACAAGGTTCCTCACAGTAAAACAGGAACAATTCCATATGAGTTATGGAAAGGACACATACCAAGTTTTAAATACCTCAAAGTATGGGGGTGCTTGGCAAAAGTTCCAGTCCCACCTCCCAAGAAAGTCAAACTTGGACCAAAAATAGTAGATTGTTACTATTTAGGGCCAGCCCAAAATAGTAGTGCCTACAGATTTTTGGTATTCAAGTCTGATATAACTGATATTCATGTAAATACAATCATGGAATCAAGAGACGCCTCATTCTTTGATGATGTGTTTCCACACAAAAGAAATGAAGGAAATAATGTCCCCAAAAGGACAAGAGAATAATTGAGTAAATCACATGAAGATGAAACTCATTGTGAAACTGAGATAGTTGAACCAAGAAGAAGCGTAAGGGCAAGAACATCCAAGACATTTGGTTCGGAATTTTTAACAATTATGTTAGAACACGAACCTCAAACGTACAAGGAAGCAATGTCATCTTCTGAATCCTCATGATGGAAAGAAGCAATCCAAAGTGAAATTGATTTTAATTCTGAGTAATAAAACTTGGGAAATAGTTGATCTTCCACCTGGAATAAAACCAATTGGCTGTAAATGGATCTTAAAAAAGAAGATGAAACCAGATGGCTCCATCAACAAATACAAAGCAAGATTGGTAGCCAAAGGATATCGTCAAAAAGAAGGTGTAGACTTCTTCGATACCTATTCACCAGTAACACGAATAACCTCTATAAGAATGTTAATAGCAATTGCATCCATTTATAATCTACAGATTCATGAAATGGATGTAAAGACGGCATTCTTAAATGGAAATCTCAATGAGGAGATTTACATGGAGCAACCAAAGGGTTTTATATCCGAAGGAAATGGAAACAAAGTATGTAGATTAGTCAAATCATTATACGGATTAAAACAAGCTCCAAAACAATGGCATGCAAAATTTGATACTGTCATGATGAAAAATGGTTTTCGTATAAATGAATGTGATAAATGTGTTTATTACAAACAAATTGGACAATCATACGTGATGATTTGTCTATACGTAGACGATATGCTAATCTTCGGTCCAAATACTAAGGTAATGGAGACCACTAAGCAGATGTTAATCAACAATTTCGATATGAAAGACTTAGGAGTTGCAGATGTTATTTTGGGAATCAAAATAATAAGAACACCTAATGGAATTGAATTATCTCACTCACATTATATAGAAAAAGGGATTGAAAAATTTCAAAATTTTGGAATTAAAGGAGTACGAACGTCGTATAATCCATCGAAAGTACTGCATAAAAACACTAATGAGAGTGTAATGCAACTGGAATACTCTTGTGTAATAGGATGTCTCATATATCTCACGAATTGCACAAGACCATATATAGCTTATGCAGTAAGTCGATTAAGCGAGTATACAAGCAACCCAAGGGAAGGAACACTGGAAAGCACTAATGAGAGTTCTTGGATATTTAAAAAATACCACAAACTATTCCTTACATTATGGAAAATATCCTGCCGTCTTAGAAGGATATAGCGATGCAAACTGGATTGTTGATTCAGAGCAATCAGAATCAACGAGTGGTTATGTATTTACCTTAGCAGGGGCATCAGTGTCATGGAAATCTCCTAAACAAACATGCATAGCTCGATCCACTCTGGAATCGGAGTTCATCGCTTTAGATAAAGCAGGCAAAGAAGTAGAGTGGCTTCGTCACTTTTTAGAAGATATTCCGTTTTGACCCAAACCTGTACCAGTCATATGCATACACTATGATAACCAAGCAGCATTAAGCAGAGCACAAAACTTTGTGTATAATGGAAAGTCACGACACATTCGTCGACGCCATAACACGGTTAGGCAGTTACACTCAAATGGAACTATTTCCATAGATTATGTGCGAACAAATGATAACCTAGCGGATCAATTTACTGAAGGTTTATAAAGAGAGAAAATTAACTGCGCATCGAGAGGAATGGGTTTAAAAGCCTAAACCAACAAGAGTTATCTTATATGGAAACCTATCCTAGTGACTGGAGATCCCATGGACTAGGATCAATAGGCAAACCAGTTCTGAATAACTCAAGACGTAATGCATTTGTTTGGACTTAGTCCTACTCCATTCCTATGGTGCACAATATAAATGCATGACTACAGAAGTATTTAAAAGATAAAACTATGTTTTTTAATGATGACCATATCTTGAAAATAACAAGTGGGGTATATGTAGGATACTCTTAATGGTTGTGATCACTTATGTTAGTGTAAGCTGGTTCGGCTCTATGAGAATATTAAAGGCTTTTATTGTCTATAAACACTCGCAGAACCAAAAATTGTTCAGGACCAAAATGAACACAACCAAGAGATTGGATGTGAAGGGAAATAATGCTTTGTAAATCTTATTGTCTGGTTATACAATGAAGGCTGACGGTTCAAGATGAAATAATTCACCGATTAGCCAAGTATATCCGATAAGTTTTAACTAGGGAAAGTTCAAAGTGAAATATCTACTTATCCTCGATATAGAATTATTTTCATATGAACCGTGTAATATTACACTTTATGTGGGGGAGACATATATCGTCATTCATGTGGGGGATTGTTAGAATTCTCAAAAATAGTGAATGAGATATATGCCACATCGCCAAAAATAAGTCCATTTTCTTTTTTATATAGTGTACTCTCAATCCCTATATTATCCCTTAGGGTCAGGTAATTTTGTGCGAGGGGGAGGACCTATATGGCCATGGACTAACACACGCGCGCGCGCCGCTGCCCGCCCGTCCGACAAAACCTGGCCGGGTGCGGGTGCGGGTCCAATAAGATTGGGCTGTGTCATATATTTTTGCTACCTAAAAAATGGACTGATTTTAAAATAGAAGTGTGTTTAAATAGATACGGATTTTCCAACGGTTGTGACCATTGCAAACTGATGAAGAGACGCGATTTTTTCAGATGGCCGTTACAACGAACAGCAACAGTTCTGAACCATTGCAAACGAACGGACGCGGCTGTTGCAAACATCAACAGTTTTTGGCGTTGCAAATGAAAGGAAGTGCTTGTTGCGAACAGTAATGCTTTTTTGCGTTGCAAATGAAGGGATGCTACTTTTCTCAACGGGTGTAGCCATTGGGAATTCGGCTATAAATAAGGAGGAAACCTGATCACTTTCCTCACTTAATTTTAAAACCGAGTTATCTCTTCTTTATCTTCATTTCTTAAAATTATTACCAGTCCTATCACATAGAAGATCATACACATCATGATCTCGAGCAGCTTACGTTTGTTGTATCTTGGGAGACTTTAAATAAAGTCTTAAGGAAATTGTTACGACAAGCCTCAAACGAAATTTCCTTCTTCAACCGGTTAGATTTCTAGTTGATTTTTATATATATATATATATCATTTTTGTTTCTACGTTGTACTATTTCTTTAAATAGTATAACGTTTGATTTATCGCTATATTTATTATTACTGTAGTCGTTAGTTTGTTGTTGTAATTAATTACAACATACTTATTGTTAAAAATAGCTAATACAGAATTCCAAAGTAGTGGAAATCTGATTTGTAAACTTATGAGACGAGTTTATTATTGATTAGTCTCTATTTTGGTATACTAGACGTATAACAAATCATACGGTATAATAAAAAAATTCCAAAAAAGACTAAACATGGTGGTCAATGAATTGTTGCTTGTAAGAAATATGATATCCGAAAGAAGTGTGAGTAGAAGATGTGTGACATATTATCATTTTATGATACCAAGATGTTAGATTGCACTAAACTTAGTTAAGGTTGCGATGAAATGTAGTGCAACCCAAGTGATGCAACGGCACATACAGTCTGCTCCTGAGCACCAGCATTTTGGACAACAGTCTTAGCTATGATCTAGTGAAAGTGATGGTGATAATCTCTGTGTGGCATCTTGGGCATGATAGGAGCTAATGTACGTTCAAACAATGGAGGAAGAACAAATTGTTAGAGATGTACAGGATATAGTGAATAAAAGTAGGGAGAAACACGTTACCGACGGGAGAGGACAAGACCATGATGAATCAGAGGCTGCAAGTTGATGATACTATAATTTGCAGATCCTTGCCTACAAGCCCCCATGATGGCAAGCAGATTCAGTATTATGCTATATGAATATGAGAGAAAGGGATAAATTGCAATCGAAGGAAGAGGTAAGATATCGTATTTTAACCCAAATGACAATTAGTGAAGAATTGTAGGCATGTAATATTAAATACGATCATCAAGTAGTTAAAGTAAAACTGGATCATTGAAAGTTTCCATGATCAGATGCAATATTTTACCACGCCTTCTCTTCATCAAATAATTGATTGCAAGTCTTTTATTTTGATGTATGGTTAAGATATATGGAATAGTTATCTAACATACACAACCAAATAAGTTTCAGTAAATAAACTGGTATAAAGAAAACAAATGAAAGGGAGTAAACAAAGTTTAACATATTAAATCTTGATAAAGAATCGCAAAAATGGTAGTAGGGAAATATATTGTCTATTCTCTAACTGCTAGACTATGTAGTGTAAATGACAACGACGAGAAAGGGTCATAATCGTTATGACAGAAAACGGATAGAGATAGGTATAAACATAAAATAATAGGTTGTTATGACAGAGTGGTTGAAGCATATAAATGAAATGAGAAATTTTACCGAAATTTTCACTAAACGGTAATTGGTTCGTAAACCTTCTACAAACAAATCATAAATTAGGGCATCGTGAAGAGTAAGTCGGGAAAAAAAATTAAATGCGTCTTTAAGTAAAAAATAATGATGAAAATTGAAATTACCTTCAGATTATTGCAAAAGTGATTTAGGGTTCTAGGCAGTTGACATGGTGGCTGCGTTTAGGGAATGGAATTGACTATTAGAGTGAAAGATTACGGCACCAATTTAGGATTGACTGTTGATGATGGCGGTTAGGGTTTGGCGATTCAGGTTTTGGTCTGCGTGTTGCGGTTTATGGATTTTGCGGAGTGTGGTTGTTATCTAAAGGTGACGAAGTGAAAGAAGATAGTGATTTCGAGAAAAGGTGAGGAAGGGAAATAGACGCCTTTTTATTCCCGCACAAAATAAATTATTTACCGCCTTTTTTATTGGATAACGTTGAGTACACCACATTTATTTACTTCATAGCATTGGAAACCTACATTATATAGTGATGAAAGAAGGATAGACGGAAAGGCTACGTATTGGTGCTATCGAAAGTCCATACTTTTGTAGTCGCCTTCGGCATGCTTGGCTTTGACAGTGTCAACCTGGCATTAGCTTCGTCGCTAAATGGCACATATAAGAGGCAGCGTCGTCTTGCTTTCAGTGTCTTCGACATGCTTTAGCATCATCCTTGGTGACGGCATTAGCAACAACTTCGGCGACTTCAATATTACTTTGTGCTAGGCTTGCTTGATGATGATGATAATAGAGCTTCGATGCCGCCTCAGTAATGATTATCAAGTGTACTAAGGCGCGCTTAATTGGTTGCTGACGACATCAATTGATGAAGAGTGACCACTTTTCATATGGTGATGGCATTGACGATCTCAATAGATGTTGATGATTCCCGATATCAACATCGCATGTTTACATGTGCGGTTTTTCAGAACACATTATTGATTGTCGATGTCATTCATGATAGGCGACACCAAACATTTATGAGAAAAGGCAGTGTCATAAAAGATCGACTTCATATAATTTAGTGCTGAAGTTGATGACCCTCGACGTCGATGACCTCTATTGTAATGGTTGTCGCTTCTCATTGGCTGATAGCAGTGTTGAATTTAAGTGGCATCAATCATTGTCCCTCCTTTGTTGACGTTGACCACATTCATCATTGACGTCACGAGTATATGTAGTGACGGTATTCTTAAAGCGGTGTATTAACAGTGACTTATCCCAATGAGTCTTGGCATCATTGTAGGTGTGTTAATCAGAGGTGGAAATGATGACTTGCAGCATGGTCTGTTAGCGACATTGATTGATTGGCGTCTTTATTATAAGCAGCATCCTCCATTGAATGATGAAGTGTGATACCAACAAAGCACGGTGTTGACAACATATGGTATAGGTAATATAACTTCATTGTTTCATATGTATGAAAGACGGTATGGATGGTACTGATGATGAGCGATGTTACTTAATAGTGAACATGGATCCTTGGTGTCATAGAAGAGCGATATCCTCAAAATGTTGTAGGTGTGGCGTGGATGAAGGGCGATGCCGAAGAGATACATCATTGATTTTACACATTATTGATCTCATGCGGCACTATTGATCTTTGATGTAGAACTTAGTGCCACCAATTCCTTTATGATGCTATCGCTCATGGAATTACATTTGATATTAAAATTGTATGGTTAACATTTGCCCCATCCTAGTATAAGTAGTGCTTTTTTACTCTTTAGGGTAAAACCATGAATTCCCTTGCTTTGCTTAATATTTAGCTAGATCTCCCTTCTATGCTATTTTCCTGCAGAATAAGTCATGACTCATCTTGTTAACTTTTAAATCAAACTTTTTTGAAGATTATGAAAGATCATCTGATTGCAACCTAATTCTACTTTTGAAGTTTATCATGTTTAGGAAATTATCTAATACAGATTTTCATGAATTGTAGACCAGATAATTATTCGTGAATTGTAATTTCTTAAATGGAAATATCATAAAAGGGAAAACTAGAAATCTTCTAGCAATGATAACAGAAGATCAATAGGTCCGTTTGATGATTATAATAAAAACCATAGAAGCCATTTGATAATAAAATGTCCTTCTGACAATAAGAGAAGACTAGAAATCCATATTGGGCCATAATAGAAGTCCCTAAATCCATTTCTCGCAATAGTAGAAGAAGACTAGAAATCCATATCTGATAATAATAGAAGACCGGGAATCCTTATCTAGCAATAATAATAGAAGCCCAGAAATTCAAATCTGACAATAATAAAAGAAGACCAGAAATCCAAATCAGGCAATAATAGAAGACCAAAAATCAAATTTGGCAATAATAATAGAAGACAGAAATCTGAATCTGACAATAATAATAGAAGCCCAGAAATTCAAATCTGGTAATAATAATTGAAGAACAAAAATTCAGATCAGGCAATAATAATAGAAGACCAGAAATCCAAATCCGACGATAATAATAGAAGACCAGAAATCCAAATCTAGCAATAATAAAAGACTAGAAATCCAAATCTGTCAATAAAAATAGATGACCAAAAATCCAAAGATGGCAATAATAGAAGACTAGAAATCCAAATCTGGAAATAGTAGAAGAAGACCAGAAATCTATATCTGATAAATAATAGAAGACTAGAAATTTCTATCTACAATAATAATAGAAGACCAAAAATCCAAATCTGGCAATAAATAGCTCATATTTGATGGACCTTCCTCTAGAAAATTTGTTTGATTTAAAGTGCTACTTGGTTCAGATTTTTTATAGATCTTCTTCTAGAAGATTGATTGATTTGGAGCACTACATAGCCTTGATTTTAATAGATTTTCCTCTTAAAGATTGATTCGGTGCTTTAGTGAGGCCTTTGATGATTGGCACTAAAGGCTTGTTATGTCCTCCCTCTAGGAGGTGCTTCAGTGAGGTGTTTGATGATGACACTGAAGGCTTAGTCATTGCTTTAGCGAGGCCTTTGATGACGGCACTAAAGGCTTACTCCATCCTCCCTCAAGGAGGCGCTTCGGTGAGGCCTTTGAGGACGGCACTGAAGGCTTTCTCGATGCTTTAGCGAGGCCTTTGATGATGACACTAAAGGCTTACTCCAATCTCCCTCTAGGAGGCACTTTAATGAGGCCTTTGATGACAGCACTGAAGGCTTAGATAGAGCCTTTGATAGCTAGGGACCTCTTGCAGTCACGAGACTTTGACGGTTAGGGCCTTTGATGGCCTAGGACCTCTTGTTGTCATGAGCCTTTGATAGCTAGGGCCTTTGATGGCCATGGACCTCTTGCGATCATGAGCCTTTGATGGTGATGGCCTTTGATGGCCAGGGACCTCTTGCGGTCACGAGTCTTTGATGGCTAAGGCTTTCTGCCTTAGGAGATTCCTACTTCTTTTCACGATTTAATGGATAAATTCTTTTTATTCATCCATCGTCGAAAAATATGGCCGCAAATGTTCGGCATTACATGTTCATGCTATGACTTTGCTATTTGGTCGGGAGAGCTTATAAGTCCCAAGCGGGATTACTTTGTGTATGATTAAGGGTCCTTCCCAATTTGGTCCTAACGACCTATCCGCCGGATTCTTAGTATTTCTCATGACTCTTCGAAGCACTAGATCTCCTTTTTGAAACAATTTTTCTCTTATTCTAGAGTTATAGTACTTGGATATTATTCATTGATACCTCAGCTGTTCATATGGCTGCTTCATCTCTTAACTCATTGATTAAGTCCAGGGATTCTCTCTTTAACTCTTGATTTGAATTAAATGCATATGCAATCCTTCGATGATAAGTTACTTCGACCTTAATTGGGAGCATGGCTTCACAACCATATGTTAGGGAGTATGGGGTATACCCTATCGTAGTTTTAGTAAAAGTTCTATAGTTCCCATAGAACGAGAGGTAGTTCCTCAACCTAATTCCCTTTTGCTTTTTCCAACCGCTTCTTTAGAATGGTCTTTATAGTTTTATTGACCGCTTCAACAGCTCCATTTGTTTTGGGATGAGCTACAGATAAAAAGCATTTGATGATTCCATTCTTGTTACAAAATCGGGCGAATTCTTCACTTTCAAATTGAATTCCATTGTCGGATATTGTCTGGTATGGAATCCCGAATTTGGTAACGATATTCTTGATTACGAATTTGAGAACTTTTTCTGATGTGATATTCGAAAGTGGCTTGGCTTTTACCCACTTTGTTAATTAATCAATGGCTACCACTACATATTTAATGCCTCCCTTAGATATAGTAAGTGGCCCTATTAAATCGATTCCCTATACGTCAAAGGGTTATGGACTTGAGATAGGAGTCAACTCACTTGACGGTAGGTGTGGGACCTTAGAAAACTTTTGACATTTTTCAAGTCTTCTTACGCAATCAATGGCTTAACTAATCATCTGGGATCAATAGAACCCTTGTTTCATCACTTTCTTGGCATTTTATACCATTGGAATGGTCTCCACAGAATCCTTCGTGGGCTTCTCTTAGCAATTTTGCCCCTGTCTCTAGACTAACACATCTTAAGTAAGGAAGCGAGTATCACTTCTTCTAAAGTATCCCATTTGTCATGATAAAAGTTGGGGCATGATGTTTTATCCTCCTTGTCTCCTTTTTATCCATCGTAGTGTTTCTTTTGTTAAATATTCGATGATTGGTGTCGTCCAATTATTCTCGTATTGATCGTTAGTTTCTGTACAAAGGGGGCCTTTCTTCTTGGAGAATCTCAGCTTCATCTTCTTTCTCCTTATTGTGTGTTAAGGCTTGAAACCAGGTCAACACTAAAGCCTCATTTTCCAGATTGGGGATTTTTTCTCTATACTAGGATTCTCTTAGTAGCCTACTGACACAATTCAGGCTTGTAGTACCTCTCGTGACTAGCCAACTTAGCCAAAGAATCGGCTTAAGAGTTCTTGACTCTGGGCACTTGATATATTGAAAATCTTATAACTGAGTCGGCATCTTTAATATCTTCTTGACATATAGGATCGGTATGGCATCCTTCGTCTGATATTTTTGGTTTAACCGATTCACCATTAATTGAGAATCATTGAAAACTTCGATTGTAGGGATTTTCAACCGAAGGGCTAGGGTAAGTCCCACTATCATGGATTCATATTCTGCTACATTTGTTGGTGGTTGGAAACCCTTATTTCATTGCATAATGCAAACAATGTCCATCAGGAGTTATAATCACATATTTGGCTCCAGCTCCTTGTTCATTTGAAGCCCATCTATGAATAGTTACCACTTAGGCTTTAGGTCGTTTTCATTTTCTAAT
This sequence comes from Allium fistulosum, assembly GCA_030737815.1. NCBI lineage: Eukaryota > Viridiplantae > Streptophyta > Magnoliopsida > Asparagales > Amaryllidaceae > Allium > Allium fistulosum. Next base: position 1,279,622,063 of record CM060903.1, on the reverse strand, counting down.
TGCTCTTTAATGAACCCGACACTAATTGACAAAATCTGCTACTGCTTTTCCCTTAGTTGATACCCGAGGCAGGAATTCAATATCATATTAGCTAAGTTCAATTCCCCACTTAACCAACCGTCCTAAAGTTTCCGGTTTACTAAAAACTTGCCTGAGTGGAAAATTGGTTAAGACATTAATTGAATATGCTTGAAAGTAAGCCCTTAACTTTCGTGTAGTGAGAATTAAACAGTACACCAACATTTCTATAACTGGATATCTTGTTTCCACATCTTTGAGTCTTTGCTAGTATAATATACTGGAAGTTAAATCCCCTTCTCTTCTCTTATCAATACTGAGCTAACTGCATGTTCAGAAACTACCATATAGAGACAAAGACTTTCCCTATCTACAGGGCTAAAGAGAATTGGTGGTTTTTATAAATGATCTTTTAACTTCTCAAAAGCTTTTTAACAATCCGGACTCCATTCAAAGTTTTACTTCTTCTTAATCACATTGAAGAATGGGATGCATTTGTCGATAGCCTTGGAATAAACCTATTTTATGCTACCATTATACCACTTAGGCTCATTACGTCGTTGCTTGTCTTAGGTTATGCCATATCTCTAATAGCTTGAATTTAGTCAGGGTTAGCTTTAATTTTCCTAGCACTGACTATATATCACAAGAACTTGTCGGACTGAGTTCTAAAAGAACGTTTTTGTGGGTTAAGCTTCATCTGATATCTTTGCAATACATCGAACATTTCTTCTAGGTCTTTTAGATGGCTGCTTTTCTCCTGGGACATGACCAACATATCATCTTGTTTGTACCAAAATTGGGCACAACACTCTTTGGAAGTCTTTGAAGAGATAAAGTGAATAAATTAAATGAAAAAGAGGAATTATCTAACAAAAACTCCAAATTTCAGAAATGAGAATAATTAAAGTGCAAGGAGACACAAGGATTTAGAGTGGTTCGGCATATAGCCTGCGTCCACTATGAAGTAGTTTGCTTTATTGATCTTTCTTTTGTGTTTACAAGTGAATTCAATGATTTACTACAGTCAATTGTGATTTGCAGTAGAGAATTTTGTTTGTGGCAGCAGCAATTGAGTTCAGATCTTGATCTGGCGGAGTCCGGGCGTTGGAGATCTCAAATAGGAAGAAGAACCCCCTTTTTATTGGCTTTGGGGGTCTATTTATAGGTGTAGGAGGCTGGTATTTCGCTCAGATCTCGGGAGACCCTCTCTGGCATGTGACCAGGCCCGCATGCCCAATCCCATGAAGTTTCGGTCCGATCCGTGATCGACATGAATAGATTTCGACTCGCTCAAGATTCCATCTAATGGATTCGAAATTTGGCGTGGACTTTCTTTAGCATGCTCGTAGTCTTCTGTGAAAATTTCATAGCATTTGGGCTTGTAGATTGGGAGATATGATCGATACGAAATGGGGTTTTCGGTAGGCTGTTTCCTTCGACTTGCTTCTGTTTCTACTCGCTTCTGTTTCGACTCGCTTCTATTTGACTCGGTGACGTGGCACATTCTGGATCGCTCTGCCTTTGACGCTGTTTTGAACGAGTCGAAGCGTGCATTGATCGAGCGAGTCGAAATGACCCATGATTGATCGAGTCAAAGTGCGTGGTTCGATCGATTCGAACAGTGGCTTTGTCAACCGGAGTTGAGTTCGGTGTAGTTGAATAGCTGTTTGAGCGGAGCAAGTTGAAGCGTGCACTTTCGATGGTTCCAAACCGGAGCGAGTCGATGAGAGCAGTTCTGGGAGGTTTGAGCAGTGGAGTCGAAGGTGATGGAGTCGCTCAGTGGTTTGAAGGGAGCGAGTCAAAGAGGGCCTCTGAGTGAAGCGAGTTGAAGCAGGTACTTCAGATGGCTGTTGAAGCGAGTCGAATAGGAACGAGTCAAAGTTGGCATCTGAGGGACATGGAGCGAGTCGAAGGAGCGAGTCGAATGGTAATCGTTTTTCGTCCAATCTTGTATTCTTTATGACTTGAGCATACGGACTCAGATTGACTTGGGATTTGGAACGTTGGCTCTCATGGCTTATAGCTTGTCATGTCCTACCCATTTTGGCTCGATCCGCACTTGGACAAAATTCATCGATATCTGTAGTGAGCCCATATATAACTGATCTCTAGGATGGGCCGTCATTGGTTACTAGTCAATTCCTTGGTGTTACGGCCTTGCCAAAAGGCGGGATAACATTTGCCCCCCAAAGTATGTCTTGTGGGAACATGACATGCTTTGAAACACTGCTATCCTTACTCTGAATAGTTATTGTCTTGTCGATGAAAGCTGTAATCTTTGTCTGTTCTCCTTGATAATGTAAACTGTTGACTGTCGACTGTTGTACCATGCATTGTTGCAACTGATTGCTGTATGCTAGTGGTTATCCGCTTGCTGTTGTAATCGTTATTTGATGAATTTCCGATTCCTGACAATATGGAATATTGAATATTAGTCCGACATTCATGCATATATGTTAATCTGACTCCCGCTGACGTTTTCACGTTCTCGAGTCGTTGTCAGTTTATTGTTTTTTGAATTCTATATCGATCCTCTCCTGAACCGATGTGAAATTCGTTGCAACAACGCTTGACGGTTGTTTTTTGAATGTTCCTTCGTAACGATCCTCTCCTGAATCGATGTGAAGGACTGAAACATCGAAGATAATTTTCATTGGATTTATGGATGCGAAGTAAGTAGGTCGAGTTGATGGAGTTGGAAACTATAGATACGAATAGGAATTTTGCATTGATATACGCAGGGTTCGATGGATACAAAGCATTTGTTTGACTCGGTGAAGGACGTGACCTTTGCGAGTCAAAATGGAGCGAGTCGAGAGGCGCTTCCCTGATGGATTCGAACTGCTTGTTTCGCTGCACTGGAGAGGGAGTCGAAGAAAGTGATATGGAGGAGAGCTTCGTTTTGACGTATTGGAGAGGGAGTCGAAACGTATGTTCGAATCCATCGGGATTAGAAGCGTTTATTCCCTTTGTTTCCAAATCCTTATAAATACTTTGTACTTAGCCATTTTTTCACTTTTTACCTTTCATCTTTATCTGCTTTCGTATCGTTCCAGAGCATTTCAAGAGAAAAAAACTTTTACCTTCGACTCGATTCCTATCTTCAACCATTTGAACCTAACTTTCAGATCTAGGTAATCAATGAACGAATCTACGCGTAAACGATGAAGTTCGGGTTTTCTTATCAAATCAATCAAAGTCGTGGTCCATCGAATGCTCTCTGGCCTCCGCTTCGTGTCGATGGAGTATGGGTTTCGAGATGATGATGCGAAGGTCTTCGTATCGATCGATGGTGGAGCTTTGCTTTGAATCAAGCGCTCTGAATTCATGGATCGATACGAAGGGGTTGCGCCTGATGGACTCGAAATGATAGCCTCGAATTGAGTTGAAAAGTATATCTTTTGATCGAGTCGAAATAGAGGCCTTGGAATGTTTCGAAGCAGAGTGCCTGGAGATCGAGTCGAATTGCGTAGTTCTTGATCGAGTTGAAGCGGAGGCTTCGGAGCGAGTCGAAGCACGTTGCTTCGGACCGAATCGAAGGGCATGGTCTTGGATCGAGTCGAAGCACGTTGCTTCGGACCGAGTCGAAGGACATGGTCTTGGATCGAGTCGAAGCACGTGATATTGGATCGAGTCGAACTGCACACTCCCGAACGATCGATTCGAACTTGAACCTTAGTGAACGATTCGAATTTGAACTTGAATAATTGCCATGAACTCGAACTTTTGACGTTTGACCATTGGTTTAATTTTGACGATACTGAAAACTCTAGTGCCTTTAACCACCTAACTCCAACGAGCTTCAGATTTTCTTAACTGGACTTAATTGTTTCACCGCCCACCTGATTGCCTATTGAAGTTCGTCGATGTAACTGGAACTTAAAACAATAACACATTTTAACTTGGTCTGACAGTTAGCAACTGGATGTCATGGTTGTGATGGTCAGCAATGATGGTCCCTCCGACTGAATTCTGAAGTTTCGTCGTTTACACATTTTCCTTAATCCGGTTAACCTTCCTAAATAATCTACAGTACTGCACTGCACAACACGCTCACACACTTTACATTGGGGGATGCACGAGTGTTATTTGTTAGTTTAACAATGTTTTTTTATAAGCTAGCTAGTCATGGACCCTTCAAGTTCTCAGCAGCTGGAATTCCCAAGTTCTGTTCTTCCAACCATAGAGATACCGGTTATCGAAGCCGAAGTCATAGAGCCAGCTCCGGATGAGCGTCCGGGTACCTAGTTTGTTCTCAATCCAACAGATTCCATGCCGTCGGGTATCTCCGAAGATATGCTAGGACGGATTTGTTTAAGGCATGGTTTGTCGCTTGACGACATGCTACTCCTTAGGCCAACTAATAGGCCACACAATCCCCCGGAGGGGTATACTGCTTTCAACCGTCACGCTTGCACAGCGGGGACACTTCCTCCCTTCATTGACTTTATAAGGGAGATGTTATCGTTTCTCGGCATAGCCCCATCTCAGCTACATCCCAACGGGTATGCCTTATTGAACAGCACCTTCGTTCTCTTTATGGAGATTCTCTTTCGACCACCGAAGCCGATCGAGATCTGATATTTATTCAATGTCAAGAGCCATGGAGACAGCCCCTCTTTCACCTTCCTGGAAGCTGTCAGGAGCTGCCACATTGTACTGGGCTCCTGGGGAAGGCTAAGTTATTATAAAACCGAATGGTTCTACGTTCGGTGCCCTCCTGGATTTGCCGGGCAGTGGTTGGATAGACGTAAGTGTTGTCATTTCTCTCTTTAATCATTGAGACACCAGTAACCGACTTCAAAACTGACATATTTTTCCTTTCTTATAGCCGCAATCTCTCATCCTGACGGCGCATACTTCAGAGAGCTTGTTCGGATTCTTCAAGCGTTTCCGAGCGAAGAGAGGCACATAGACTTAGTCCTAACTGATAGGAATTTGAGGGCCGTCGGGCTGATAGAACGAAGACAGAGTATTCATCTGGAAGTGACACATAGAGTGGCCCCAAAGAAATGTGTAAAGCGCAAAGCGCCCGCAGTTGTGATCACCGAAGAAGTTGATCCAGAAAGAACGCCCACCGATACAGAGCTCCCGGCCGGGCCTCCTTCCGATGTTCAGGATTCCGGAGGAAGAAGAAAAGGCAAGGCCGCTGCTCACAAACACCCTAAATCTAAGAGATTCAAATCCGTGGTCGTGTCTCTACCTTTCCAGGGGATCAGAATTGTGGAGGCTTCTCCCCCGCCGGTTGGGAATCTTTTTGAGGGACTCGCCGATGTTCCGATTCCGAACTTTGTGTCGTCTCAACACGACGTCGGGATGGAGGAGCTTGATAGTGTTCATGAACCGAGCGGGTCGCTTGCTACGAGTGCGGCCGACATTTCCGGTTGGGATTGCACATGCATACACTTCAGTACACTACATGATTCACAACTGTACTACGTCCAACTTAGGAAGTTGCTAACTCTTTCTTTGCTTCTCATTTTCAGGTACTATGTCTGGAAGAGGATCAATGCTAGGGAGTCTTCGCTCGGCCCGAAAGTCTTCTTCTTACTACGATTCCCGCAGGAGGGACTCTAATAGAGATCGCGATCGCAAGTACTCTAGTCAGGATAGGTACGGGCGTGATATGAATAGAGAATACAGGCACCGGTCTAGATCATGCTCTCCTCCTCCCAGGCTTCCATCTCCACCTCCTGCTCATGTTCCACAGCCGTTAGAGCCTCCTCGTCACAGGCCTTCTTCTCACACTTCCAGATCTGAGACTCATCTTCAGAGAGTCGAGACTACATCTTCCATGGTTACAGAGCATGTCCTCGCTGACCTCACTGGAGAAGGGGCCCTTAAGTTGGCTCAAATGAAGAAGGATTTTCCAAATATTTGCTTCGACGGTTATGTCTTCCCTCCCCACTTGAAGAGAATTCCATCAGGGGTAGAAGGCACGATGCATGATTATGTCCACAATATCTACACCCAATACCGGGAGTGGGAAAAAGCTGCCGAAAAAGCTTCCAAATTGGCCTTCGAGCGGGCCAACGAGATCGAGAAGATGGAGACCGAGCTCGCAAAAAGGGATCGGATTATTCAGGTACTCTCTGCCGAGTCCGAGTCTTCTCGAAAATCTGAAATCGAGGCCATTAAGAAAGCCGACGAAGCAAAGGTGGCCATGGAGAGGTTGAGGCAGATGCATGTCGCCTTGGTGGAGGAGATGGGCCACCGGAATACTACGGTTACCACCGAGCTGGATGCGGCAGTCAAGGAACTGAACAAATTTAAGGCCAAATTCACCGATATGGACAAGGAAAAAGACGACGTGAACAATGCAGCCCAAGAGGTGTGCGAACAGGCTATTCTACTTAAGGGTGAACGGGATGCGGCAGTGGCTAAAGTCCAAAAGATGGAGACTGAGGTCAAGGAAAGGGTGAAGTTGGCCGAGTCCAAGCTAGAGGCCGGCATTGATGACCTCCTCATTGTCTATAACGCTAACGTGCTGAGGCACAGGGGTCTGGCCTGGCTCGATGATTATTCGATGCATCTCCATAGTGCTTGGGGCTGACTGGTTGAGGAAGAGAAAGAGGCGCACCCGGGTGAGTCTGTGGAGGAATTCGAGCTCGAGAATCGTCTGTTAACTGATGACGAAAAGAAGATTCTCCATGATTCAATGATCTCTTATAAGAAGGAGAGGCTCGGCACCCAGCACCTGGAAGTAGGAGAAGGCTCCGGGGTTGGACATCATGATGCAAGTCTTAATCTTCCGGTGTCAACCCAGCCTGAATCTTTTCCTGTGGTTGATCCTCAAGCTATTCCTGCCTATAATCCGGATCAGCCACAGATGTCTCCGATTACAGCGCAAGCGACTAAAGCTGCCCCGTCGCTTATAAGCCAAACTGAGGAAGGTACTCCGAACATTCCACGTCTTTCATCAGTCGAAGTCTTCGATCGAGTTTAAGTTCAAAAAATTCTTTTATCCTTTGTCCAGTGATTGACGTTGTGCCGCACATGCCTCCTACTACTCAAGAAATATATCAGACGCAGGAGGCTATCGTGACCGAAGCAACCACTGTGAGCACAGCTGCCCCGATTGATGATATGCAGGGGAGTACAATGGCGTTTGATGAGCAACTAATGGATGAACTCTTTCGCCGTCACAGCGATCCCCTTGCTGACTTGCCACCTGTTATGAGCGGAACTGATCCTGCTGCAAGCTTTTTAATGCCGACTGCTGATGCCCCAAGCGGGGCTCAAGCAGTAACTGAAGATGAGATGTTTGCTCAGATTGACGCTGAACTGGCAGCATCGGCTTATGGCGGTAGCTTCGGAGGTGGGATGGTAGCATCGGGACCTGCCCCTCTCGGAATGATGTCTCCTGGTGGTACTGTGTCTCTCACCAGCCTGCCCATTCCACCTTCTGTAATTGATCCCATTCCTCCGACTCCGCCCGTAGGGAGCATTCTTATTCACACGAGTTCGAAGGAGGATGTCGACATTATGCCCTCGCCTGACGGCCAACCACCGAAAGGCAAAGGCTCGAAGAGGAAGACTGGCGATGGCTCTAGTGGGTCCGCACCGAGGAGGAAGCTAAGAAAGAAAAAAGATTAGGCATGCTCTCCCGGTGTATTTTGATTTTCATTTTGTCAGCCGTGTATAGATGCGGGTTCGGCCCCTGCTAGTAGGAATTTTTTGGAAACTTGTACACGAACTTCTTCTTTAATCAATAGAAATGAAACTTTTCTTTTTTTTGACTTCTTTTTTGTCATTGCGTGTTTGTCTAAGTGTATCAGTGTCTGAAATGCACTTGTGAAGTTTCAGTTTCCGAACGAATTTGGTTTCCGTTCGCCAAGTTCGGGTATTGTGGACATGGTTTGTGATCGAGAAACGAGTCGAATTTTTGACGTTGCATTGCTTCAGTCGATGGTTGACGCTTAGGTCTTTCCCCCAGTCTTGGTGGTATGTTGTAAAACATCAGTCGGCGATTGCCCTTTTCTTATAGCATGCCGAGCTTAGCGCCGCTGGATGGGTGTTTGAGACAAACGGGGATTGAGCGGTTTAATCACGCTTATCTGATTGTCGACGATCATATCCGCACTCCGGGGATCCTCATTTGTTTACTGGAGGTTGTTCACGCTTGCTTGAGTTTCAATCATATGCCCGCTGTTTGGGAACTTGGAATTGGCATTTATAGCCCGACTCGCGCTCCGGGAGTTTTGAGTTGATAATTATATTTCGATCCATGCTCCGAGAACTTGAAGTTGGTGTTTAGGCTCCGTCCTGCATTCTAGGAATCCGAAGTTGATGTCCATGTTCCGACTTGTACTCCGGAAATTCGGAGCCAATGTTTATACTCCGCTTCGCACTCTGGGAATACGGAGTTGGATGTTTATACTCCAACTCGCGCTCTGGGAGTTCGGAGTTGAATGTTTATACTCCGGTTCGCACTCTGGGAATACGGAGTTGTTTATACTTCGCTTCGCACTCTGGGAATACGGATTTGAATGTTTATACTCCGCTTCACACTCTGGGAATATGGAGTTCAATGTTTATACTTCGACTCACGCTCTGGGAGTACGGAGTTGAATGTTTATACTCCGCTTCGCACTCTGGGAATACGGAGTTGAATGTTTATACTCCGCTTCGCACTCTGGGAATACGGAGTTGAATGTTTATACTCCGCTTCGCACTCTGGGAATACGGAGTTGAATGTTTATACTCCGCTTCGCACTCTGGGAATACGGAGTTGAATGTTTATACTCCGCTTCGCACTCTGGGAGTACGGAGTTGAATGTTTATACTCCGCTTCGCACTCTGGGAGTACGGAGTTGAATGTTTATACTCCGCTTCGCAGGCTGGGAATACGAAGTTGAATGTTTATACTCCGCTTCGCACTCTGGGAATACAGAGTTGAATGTTTATACTCCGCTTCGAACTCTGGGAATACAGAGTTGAATGTTTATACTCCGCTTCGAACTCTGGGAATACAGAGTTGAATGTTTATACTCCGCTTCGCACTCTGGGAATACGGAGTTGAACGTTTATACTCCGCTTCGCACTCTGGGAATACGGAGTTGAACGTTTATACTCCGCTTCGCACTCTGGGAATATGGAGTTGGATGTTTATACTATGCTTCGCACTCTGGGAATACGGAGTTGGAGAAGGATTTTTGTGTATCAATCCTTTTTTGACTTTGATGTGATGGCTTGCCCCCGAGCTCGGGTTTCACTTAGGGAGTGATTGGTTACACCACAGCCACTCTCTATTTGAATACACCGTATGATGAGACTTAGCTCTCCATGCATAGTGATGGTCATATGAAGTATTTCAAATAAATCACAGCTCTAGCTCGAAGAGGTTGCATTTTATTGCTGAAATAAGAAAGTATGGCAAAGTCAGTTGCCTTATTACAAGTTCTAATTTCGAAATGCATAAACAAATTGCAGAAAAGGAAAGTAAACTAAATGGATAAAGATAGCCTGTCAGGTGTAATAGCGGCGAAGGCTCTCGCTATTCCAAGCTCTTGGCAGGGTAAGACCGTCGATGGTCGATAACTTGAATGTGCCATCTCCGAGCCTTCGTTCAATAACATACGGCCCTTCCCATGTCGGCTTCATATGTGAAGGAACCGGATAGATTCTTTTCAAGACGAGATCGCCTAGCTCGAAGGTTCACGGATGGACCTTGGCGTTGTACAATCGGGCGACTCGACTTCGATGCACAACTGCCCTCAAATCAGCCTCTTCACACTTCTCATCTAGTAGATCGAGAGATTCAGCAAGTAATATAGCATTTGTCTTTGGATCATAGTATGTTACACGATGAGAAGGTACTTCTAGCTCGATCGGAATAATGGCCTCTGAACCGTAAGAAAGAGAGAATGGAGTGTGGCCAGTCGTGGTCTTGTGGGTTGTTCGGTAAGCCCATATAGCCATAGGAAGTTCATCGACCCACTTACCTCCGACCGTTTCCAGTCGTTTCTTCAGGATGGACTTTATAACTTTATTAACTGCTTCGACCTGTCTGTTTGCTTGAGGGTGTGCAACTATGGAGAATTTCTTTTGGATGTGAAATCGTTTGCAGAAATCTTTGAATTCAGCACTGTCGAATTGGGTTCCGTTGTCCGTAATAATGGTGTGTGGGAGACCGAATCGACAGATGATATTACGAACCACAAAGTTGATTAATTTCTTCGTTGTAATGGTAGCGAGAGCTTCGGCTTCGGCCCACTTTGTAAAGTAATCAACCGCGACGATGGCGTACTTCGCACCACCTTTTGCCAGAGGTAGAGCACCGATGATGTCGATGCCCCACATTGCGAATGGCCATGGGCTGACCATTTGTGTTATCTCAGTAGGAGGAGCTCTAGGGATTCTGGCATACTTCTAGCATCTATCACATTTCTTTGCCTAGTCCAACGCATCGCAATTCACGGTAGGCCAGTAATACCCATAGCGAAGTATTTTCTTGGCAAGTGCTTTCCCCCCGGTGTGATCGCCACATTCTCCCTCATGCACATCGCGTAACACTTGTTTAATTTCATTGTGAGCGATACATCGGAGTAGGGGAACTGAGTACCCCCTTCTGTACATATGTCCATTCTGGATGGTGAATCTTGAGGCCTTTCGAAGGACTTGTCTTTTTTCACTCCTGCGCTCTGGCAGGGTTCCGTGCTCAATGTAATTTTTGAGTGGAGTCATCCATGAATCCTTTTCGGGAACGATTTTGCATACCCGGTTTATTTCTGCCCGGTCGATACTTGGGGAAGATAGCGTTTCTATGGGAACGAGTCCCATTTGTTGAGCTTCACCTGTGCTGGCTAGCTTTGCCAATGAATCAGCCTTTTGATTGCGCTCCCGAGGTATACAATAGATGGCGTAGTAATTGAACTGATTCAGTACTTCCCGAACTTGAGCTAAATAAGCAGCCAACCTTCGATCTCTTGCCTGATATTCTCCCCGTACTTGACACACAACCAATTGTGAATCGCAATAAATTTGTACAGCGATGATTTTCAGATCTCTGGTGAGTTTCAAGCCAGCTAAGAGGGCTTCGTATTCAGCTTCATTATTGGTTCCATGAAAGTCAAACTTCAAAGCGTAGCATATAGATCGACCTTCGGGGGTTTCGAGCACAACACTAGCGCTCGAACACCGGTCGTTCGATGCACCATCGGTATACAGCTTCCAGACATATTCGGGGGATTTACTGGTTTCGGGCAAGTCCTCTGGAATGGTGAATTCAGCTATGAAATCAGCGAGGACTTGTCCCTGGATTGCTCATCTCGGAGTGTAAGTAATATCAAATTGACTCAGTTCGATGTTCCACTTGAGTAGCCTACCAGACGTCTCAGGCCGCGAAAGGACCTGCCGTAACGGCTGGTCGGTGTAAACAACTATGGGATGTGCTTGGAAATACGGTCGGAGTTTCCTTGATGCGATCACAAGGCAATAAGCCAACTTTTCTAGCCTTGGGTAGTTCCTTTCAGCCCCAGTCAATCGTTTACTGACGTAGTACACTGGCTTTTGTATCCCGTCTTCTTCTCGAACCAAGGCAGTGCTGATATCGTTTTCTAATATCGCCAAGTATGCATACAACTTCTCATGATCAATAGGCTTTGACAGCATTGGTGGTGTGGATAGATGTTGAACTAGTGCTTGGAAAGCGCCCTCACACTCTGTGGTCCATGCAAAGTTTCGTTTCCCTTTTCGGATCAGATTGAAGAAGGGAATGCATTTGTTAGTGGACTTTGAAATGAACCTGTTCAATGCTGCTACCTTTCCATTGAGATTCTGGACTTGCTTTATAGTCTTGGGGGTTTCAAGATTTCTGATTGCCCAAATCTTTTCAGGATTAGCTTCGATTCCTCGGGCGTTGACAATGAACCCAAGGAATTTCCCGGATGCAACTCGAAAGTGACATTTCAGTGGATTTAGCTTCATTTTGTATTCCCGGAGTACGTTGAACATAGTTTCCAGGTCTTTAACATGGTCGGTGGAGAGTCGTGACTTCACAAGCATGTCGTCTACATATACTTCCATGGTTTTCCCGATTTGATTGGCAAACATCTAATTGACCAATCGTTGATATGTAGCCCAGCGTTCTTGAGTCCGAACGGCATAACCTTGTAGCAATAGAGTCCCAGATTGGTCACGAAGCTGGTGTGTTCTTGATTAGGTAAATGCATCGGTATCTGATTGTAGCCAGAGTACGCATCCATGAAAGATAAGAGTTCATGCCCGGTTGTCGAATCTACTAGCTGATTGATTCTGGGAAGTGGGAAACTGTCTTTGGGACATGCTTTATTCAGATCGGAATAATCGACACATGTTCTCCACTTCCCATTCGGCTTTCGGACGAGCACGGGATGAGACACCCATTCAGGATATAATGCATCTCGAATGAACCCGTTCGCCTCAAGCTTTTCTACTTCTTCCTTAAGGGCGGTAGATCTCTCTGGATCCATACCACGCCTTTTTTGCTTGACCGGGACATGCCGCGGGTCAATGTTCAGAGTGTAGCTCGCGATGTCCGGCGAGATCCCACACATATCAGAATGTGTCCAGGCAAATACATCAAGATTTGCCCGCAGAAATTCAACCAATTCCTCTTGAGTTTGCTGGCTTAGCTGAGATCCAATCTTTATTATTTTTGAATCATCATTATTGTCAATTGGGACATCAATCGTCTGTTCGGCCGGGGATGCTTGACTTTCTTTAGATTCTCCTTCGTCTTCAGTTTCTCTCGGGTCAAGGTCCTTAAGGAATTGGCTGGGGTGCCCGGGCCCGAGCCTGGGCGTTAATTGTCAATTATCGGCGAAACGAACGTAGAGAGATTCCTCTACGCCCTTTCCCTTCTCCTTTCGTTGCGCCTCCCGCAGCTCAGCAACATAGCAGGCTCTGGTAGCGGCCTGATCTCCCTGAATGATTCCTATTCCATGATCAGTGTGAAATTTTAAGGTCAAACACCATGGGGCAATGGCTATTCTGAATTCAGCGAGGGCCGGTCGGCCCAAGAAAGCATTGTAAGGGGAGTCTATGTCCAAAACGATGAACTGCAACATTCGTACTCTCCGACGCTCTCCAACTCCTAACTCTACTGGCAGTTCCACCATCCCAGTGGGGATTGTGGCACTTCCGTTGAAACCATGAACTCGAGATTGACCAGGCTTCAAGTCTACGGCTTCCATCTTCATTTGATCATAAGCTCGCTTGAACAAAATATTCATAGAGCTTCCACTGTCAACTAAGATCCTTTTTATCCAAGCGGGACCTACTTGTGCTGAGATGACCATTGGGTCGATAGTTGGAGCTTCAATTTTATTTGCGTCTCTGCTTCTGAACATGATGTCATCCGTCATCGTTTTCTGTTGCTTGGCCGGAGCCCCCTCGTCAAAACTACTGCAACACTCGAAGTCCGCATGCCTGATAGAACTGGCATACGACTCCATTTCCTTCCAGCTTCGATCTGCTGGGTGAGGACCACCACTTATCGTATTGATGACCAACCACCCATCTGCACGAGCGGGTTCCTCCTGTCTTTCCTGATTCGGCGCACGGTTCTGATTTGATGGGCCCGCACCACCGGATTGCGGCGCTCGTACATACTGGTCAAGCTTCCGCTCACGTATTAGTTTTTCAATGAGGTCTTGTAGGTGACGACACTCATTGGTGTTATGGCCATAACTCTCATGGAACCTACAGAATTTTCCTGTTTGGATTTTTCTTTCAATTGGTGGTTTCGGGGCAGGTTTCTTATACTACATGGTGTTGTAGGTCAGCAAATACACATTTCCAACGACGTGTTCAATGGAGTGTAGTTTTCATAGATGGAAGCTCTACGCCGTGGTCCACGATCCTGATCGTGTTTTTTGTTCTGATTTCTATTGTCCCTCCGCTGATTCTGTTTATTTTGGATGTTCAACTAAACTTTTCCAGAACTATCTCTGGACTGTTTAACAGCGACGTTACTCTGGATACCTTCGATGTTGGGTCCTGCGTCATCCTGCTTCCTAGACTATTTCGCATCCTCCCTTCTCAGGAATTGGGCTGCCTTGGAATAGAAACGGTCCAATGACGTAGGTGGTTTCCCAACTAACCAACTTCCGAACACGGAATCAGAATCAATCCCCTTAGTCAGAGCCATAATGATAGAGTTATCGTTGGGATTACTTATTTCTGTGCACACAGCATGTAATCGCTCCAAGTAACGTCTAAGCGTTTCTCCGGGAGCTTGCGTAACACTAGACAGAGTGTTAACATCCTTTGGCCTCGCCACATGCATATGGAATTGTTCGACAAACTTGGTGGCCATCTGGTCAAAGTTAGAGATGGATCGCGGTGGCAAACGAGTGAACCACATGGCAGCGATCCCCCTAGGGAAATGGGGAAACTACGGCACTTTACTGCATCATCCGCTCTAGCAGCATTCATCGGCTATTCATATTTCAGGATGTGTTGGTTGGGATCAGAACTCCCTTCATAAACTGGCAAAGCTGGCATCCTAAAGTGCCGAGGTGGTTCAGCATATAAAAAATCATCGGTGAAAGGGGTATGACTTCGGGAGATTCCCCAGTCGTCATTAGAGAGACCCTGACTTTCACGGATCATTTGGCGGATCATCGCTGGTATATCTGGCGTTCGGACACTTGGAGCATGTTATGCCAAGGTGTGGTCAGGTTCCACAATGCGAGTCCGGATCGGATGTGGTCGACGGTCCGTGCCTCGCCTCCTTGGTTCAACATCCTCAGGGACATAAGGTTCAGGAGTCTGCTCTCGTTGGCTATGTTGAGGATCAGCTTGGTTTCTAGCATCACTCCCCGTTCGGCAGTGGTGGTAGTAGCAATGTTGCTGGTAACATGATAAGGAGGAACTCCTCCCCGAGTTGAAGGTTCTGCGCGGAGGCTAATGGATGGTCCAGCTCTAGGTTGCCCAAGGTTTGAAGCAGGTTGGTGTCCCGTGGCCTGGGTGTAGCTTCCACCTAACCGTGGACGTGTGGATCTAGTTTGGCCATCGGAGGAGGCTGAACTTTCTGTGGAGGAGCGAGAACCTTGGTCTCTTCTAGATCTTCTTCACCTTTGGCGATGTAGCTGGTTAGTCAACTCCGTGTTGGCACATAGTTGTTCTACTAGCTGCTGTCGACTTTGGGTCAACTCTTGAAGCAATGTCTGGAATTCTTGTCTAGTGATTGGACCTGATGGATCTGAAGGTCATGCAGCATTTTGGTTAGATGGAGGTGATTGCACGGGATTTTTGTCGGTCCCGTGCTCCTTGATCAACAGCTGTAGAGGTGGTACGTGTGCTCACCATAATGGAATGACGAAGTCCTTTCCTAGATCTGATTGCAAATCTGAATAGAATGGAAGGCTTCAAAGTTCTAGATCTGGATCTTCTTCTTAGATTTATGCAATCCAATATAGATAGGAGATCCAAAGAGCGGGAGAAAAATTTGGTTGTTCTCAGTGAAAGCATCAAAGTGTTTATACCAAAATTGGGCACAACACTCTTCGAAAGTCTTTGAAGAGATAAAGTGAAGAAATTAAATGAAAAAAGAGGAATTATCTAACAAAAACTCCAAATTTCAGAAATGAGAATAATTAAAGTGCAAGGAGACACAAGGATTTAGAGTGGTTCGGCGTATAGCCTACGTCCACTATGAAGTAGTTTGCTTTATTGATCTTTCTTTTGTGTTTACAAGTGAATTCAATGATTTACAACAGTCAATTGTGATTTGCAGCAGAGAATTTTGTTTGTGGCAGCAGCAATTGAGTTCAGATCTGGATCTGGTGGAGTCCGGGCGTTGGAGATCTCAAAGAGGAAGAAGAACCCCCTTTTTGTTGGCTTCGGGGGTCTATTTATAGGTGTAGGAGGCTGGTATTTCGCTCAGATCTCGGGAGACCCTCTCTGGCATGTGACCAGGCCCGCACGCCCAATGCCGTGAAGTTTCGGTCAGATCCGTGATCGACATGAACAGATTTCGACTCACTCAAGATTCCATCCAATGGAGTCGAAATTTGGCGTGGACATTCTTTAGCATGCTCGTAGTCTTTTGTGAAAATTTCATAGCATTTGGGCTTGTAGATTGGGAGATATGATCGATACGAAATGGGGTTTACGGTAGGCTGTTTCCTTTGACTCGCTTCTGTTTCAACTCGCTTCTGTTTCGACTCGCTTCTATTTGACTCGGTGACGTGGTGCTTTCTGGATCGCTCTGCATGTGACGCTGTTTTGAACGAGTCAAAGCGCGCATTGATCGAGCGAGTCGAAATGAGCCATGATTGATCGAGTTGAAGTGCGTGGTTCGATCGATTCGAACAGTGACTTTGTAAACCTGAGTTGAGATCGGTGGAGTTGAATAGCTGTTTGAGCGGAGCGAGTCGAAGCGTGCACCTTCGATGGTTCCAAATCGAAGCGAGTCGAAGAGAGCAGTTCTGGGAGGTTTGAGCAGTGGAGTCGAAGGTGATGGAGTCGCTCAGTGGTTCGAAGGGAGCAAGTCGAAGAGGGCCTCTGAGCGAAGCGAGTCGAAGCAGGTACTTCAGATGGCTTATGAAGCGAGTCGAATAGGAACGAGTCGAAGTTGGCATCCGAGGGACATGGAGCGAGTTGAAGGAGCGAGTCGAATGGTAATCGTTTTTCGTCCAATCTTGTATTCTTTATGACTTGAGCATACGGACTCAGATTGACTTGGGATTTGGAACGTTGGCTCTCATGGCTTATAGTTTGTCATGTCTTTCCCATTTTGGCTCGATTTGGACTCGGACAAAATTCATCGATATCTGTAGTGAGCCCGTATATAACTGATCTCTAGGATGGGCCGTCATTGGTTACTAGTCAATTCCTTGGTGTTATGGCCTTGCCAAAAGGCGGGATAACACATCTACATATGCTTTCATGTTCCGACCAATTTGTTCCATGAACATTATATTCACTAGTCTCTAGTATATTACTTCTACATTCTTCAATCCAAAGGGCATCACTTTTTAGCAATATGTTCCCCAATCTATTATAAAACTGGCGTTTTCCTCATCTGGTTTGATCATTGGAATTTGATTGTATCCATAATATGCGTCATGAAAGATATGAGTCGGTGTCCGTTCGTTGCATCGATCAACTGATCTATCCTTGGAAGGGGATAACAGTCTTTTGGACATGCTTTGTGCAAATTAGTATAATTGACACTTGTTCTCCACTTCCCATTGGATTTCTTGACTAGCACCTGATTAACTAACCATTTCAGATAGAGTACCTCTCCGATAAATCCATTCTCAAGCAGTCTTTTGTCTTCTTATTTAAAGCATTGGACTATACTTTATCAAACTCTCTCTTCTTCTATCGGACTGATGCAACATTTGGGTCTATATTTAAGGTGTGACACATGACGATTGGATCAATTCCAACCATATCTAAGTGAGTCCAAGCAAACACATCTTTGCTAGATCGAAGGAAGCGTATTAGCTCTCTCTTGAATTTGCAATCTAGTTCTTTTCCAATTTTAAATGTTTTCGTTGTATCTACCATTCCCAAGCATATTTCTTCAACCTCTTATGTTAGCTTCATTCTTTCTTGTTCGTTTATATAGTCTAGTTTAGTGTTAATTTCCTCATCTTCTATTTCGTCTTCGACCAAGTTCACTTCCTCTACTTTCCTTTTCTTTTTGGAGAAGTCAAATTTCCAAAACACGTGTTTTGTCTTCTTAACGGGCTCTGTTTTTGCTTTGGGTGATGAGATGAAGAATCACCATTCAAAGGCTTTTTAGTATCATTTCAAATTAATTTATTTTTCGCTGAATCATAACAAGAAAGGTAATCTCGTTAATAGTGTTCAATAGTTGCAAAGTACATCTCACGAGTACATAATTGTTCCCTTTTTATGGTTCCCCACCCGCTTCTGGTCAAGAATTTAACCATAAGATAGTTGGGAGAGACAAAGGCATTAACTTCATCCAAATCCGGTCTTTCGAAAAAGGCATTATAATACGAAGGTTGATCCATGATGACGAAGAGAGTTTCTAAAGTCCGAGAGCATGTTGGAACTGCCATTTGCACAAGAAGTCTTATCTGTTGAATAGGAGTTGACCCATTATTATTGAACATGAAAATGGGCTCAAACTTGGTTCAAGCTTTTCTTCCAAAATCTCCATCTGGTCAAATGTATGCTTGAAATGGTTGGATAGGCTCAGGTGAAGAGAAGTTAATCGTCTGCGTCGTTCGTCCCATTGGTCCCTAGTTATTCTAAGTAAGGAATCACAACTCGAGGACTCCTTGTAACGATTTGGTCTTTCGACGCTCGAAAGTCGACATTAATACGTCCACTGTATCAAATGCCGCGCAAATCGAATGCCGAAAAACCGAATCATTAGGGTTAAAAAGAAGAGGTAGAAGAAAACAGATAGAAGAATAAAGAAGAAGAAACATAAACAACAACAGAATCTCACATTCGCAACGGAACAATATATAATAGATAATCACTAGTCTTTTAAACAAAGAACTATATCAGTTCATACAATACAACAATGAGATTCAATATACAATTCAATACAACAATGAACAGTTATATAAAATTGTCCCCATACAGAATACACGGCGGAATAAATAAATAAGTATGAGTGTACGTCTCGCCATCCAGCTCGTCTCCAAAGCTCCAGAATATCCAGAATATCCTGATAACATAACTCTAGGCTGCCCATGTGGAAAATTATAGGCACCCAGAGTTTAGAAAAGGAACAATAAACTCCGAGTCAGTCATGGTGACTGGTGTGAGATCGTAAAACAGTTATTTTCACAAAGAAAATAAAAGAATTTCGCAATGCTTTTGGAAAATGAAACTACCATAAGACCTCCCACCACACACACAATGCAAACGCAGAATTGGAGGAGATTTCTCCTTATGATAGTCAAATATGCTTGATAAGCAAAATCCTTTTAATATTATTATTAGTGCATAGTGTGGAAAACATTTCGAAAATATAATATTAATCTTAGCCAACATACAACCATTATTGTATGCCTACTACAGCTACTATGTTCAATAGCAGGTTACCGCCACATTCCATAGCAGGTTAGACAACTAAAACCGTACAGGGTTCGTATTGTTTCTTTGGATTTCCAACAAATGGTCAGGCTAAGGAACTTCCTACTGCCACATGGGTACGCCTCTGGATAGACGTCCTAAGAACTAACTAGCTCTCTGCCAACACAATGTCGGGTTACCTCTTACACTATGTAACTACTACACGAATATGCCACCCCTCGGTCCTTTGGGACCTTTATCTGAGGCGCCTCGATCACACAGCAACAATCACACAGTAAATGAGATTGGAGAAACCACACAGGTAAATATATGGGCTCCATACCATAATATCACCTTTTTCCAGAAGGAAATGACATACCCTAAAGGGCGCGACCCTTATAACCTTGCCGCATTTTCCTGCTTTGACCATTTCCGGGGTGTGAGGCTCGATGCAGTCTCGTCCACAAAGCTACGCTTTTTCACAAAGCCATGCTTTGATCAACAATTGATCAACAAATGATCAGCAATCACACAACAACACTTCGCATGCCACACTACCAAATTGGGAGTATATAACTGATAACCTTCAACTACATAACCTCTGAGCTCGTACGTCTCAGAGAAGGGTGTTAAGCTAAGAGAATAAATTCTCCGCCACCAACAGAAATGTATTTGAAAGAAATCAGCTTTATATCTCAAAGTGTAGTGTCAGACATACAACCATACAAGTCTGTTCCGGGTTTGAACAGAACCGAAGCCACTTCCAAAGAAGCCCTTGCAATCCGGGTATCCACAATCCCGATCGGACTTCCCATCACAAGAAGAGTGATATAAATATCTATACCGGAGCAACTCGGTGCAGAGACATTCGACAGGTTGTCCTTTCATTTTCGAAAATACTCGATCTTCCCACCGGTCTTCAAATGCAATCTATTTCGTCATATCATTATTCGGAATGGGTTTTATGACACAAAGTCCTCTCCCGGCTAAACCGAATAATGAGCGCTTATTTTAAAACAAATTCAAGTGCCATTTCAAAGGCAAACATTGATAGTCGGTTATTTAACTATCACACAATATTCACAAAGATCATCCAATTTAAATAATTTTCCCAAATTATTTATTTTCAAATTATCTTCACAAGATATATATTTTTCCACACTTCAACACTTTGAAAACAAATTTCAAATCACTTTTCACCTTTCAACTTTTGAAAATAAATTTCAAATCAATTTCCTTACGCGGAATATATTTCCAAATATTTATTCATTTCCACTGGAAATCTACCGAGTTCAAATACTTTCTCCAAAATATTCCTTAAAATCCAATTTCAGAATTTCTTCATTTATACTTTAAAACTACTTTGGAAATATACTTGGCTTTTCAAGGAAAATACACTTCCATTTCAAAATGGTCCATTTAAACCAATTAAATAAATTCTTATCGATTTATTTCAAATTTACGTCCCAAATCTGTAAATTTATTTCCACACTTTAAAAATAAATCAGTGTTTATTTTAAAACAAATTTCCCTTTCCTTTATAAAATCCCATTATGAATTTAAATTCCCAAATATTCACTTTCAACTCCAAATCAAATTTCAAATTGATTTCCAAATTGATTTTCCAATACCGAATCAAATTCCAAGTTTATTTCTGAATTTATCTTCCTTTAAAAATAAATGTCTTTGTTTCTTTCAATTATTAAAATTTGTATTTCAAATAAATCCTTCAACTTTCGAATAATATTACCCGAAATCCATATATTAAAATCTTTTCACTATATTTTTGGAATTAATTCGATAGGACTACAAAAATCAACTTTTTTTTACTTTTAAATTCCTTCCTTCAAATTAATTCAATTCTTAAAAATTAATTCCCAAAATCCAATTTTATTTATTTCTGGTATCCAACGATACCAAAAATATATACGGCTAAATTTTAGCCTTCAACAAATTCAATCGTCAATATAATCATTCACTGATTATAAATAAATTATCACACAGCATATGAAACAAATTCATACAATTTTTGAGGAATCCAGTTAGATCCCTCCAACCTGTTTCCCTGCATCCACAGATGTTAGCACAATACCAATTCCACTTCGAGGTGGAATATCATGGTATATGGGATTTATAAAATATCATCCGCTATTATGCAGCTCATAGGGTCTCATCTGCTATATAATGCGGGAAATCAACAACTCCAATATATATATATTCCAATATATATATTGCTATATACTACTATATATACTATCATAATCAGGCAATCAATCAATAACTGCAATTCCAATTTCAGTGAGAAGATCTCACCTTTGCTTTTATTTTGCAGTCCATTTCCGTTCCAGTTTGTTTTCACGATTTCTAGACCTTGTATAACAATTTTATACAATTTATTTATATTCGAAATAATCGAATAACAAATTTTCGTTTGGTAATTTTAATTATCAAATGATTTTATTTTAAACCAATTTCTTTTAATAAATTAAATTTCTAACTAATCTTCTGTTCCACTTCTATTTTAAATTAAAATATGCATGTACATATACTTCTGTTTATATCATACCTCCAATTTTTTTTTCTTCTGATATATAAACATTTATGTAATCAATTTAAATTAATAAAAAGGAATAGTCACCTCACGCGACCCACGATTCCAACGCGAACCTCTGTACTCGATCACAAGCCTTCGATCTCGTTCCTAGATGCGTCGCCGAAACCCTAGCCTCACCCAGTATCGCGACCCGACCTTCCCTTGGCCATCGCCTACTCGCCCGATTCAATCTCCATCGCGAGCTCCCACTTGGTCCTTGATTTGATCGTCCCCCAGATACTCGCGCACTCGAGCGCGACTTCACTTGAGTTCCCCCTTTGTCGTCACGATCTCAGGTGTTCACATGCTTGTCTCAACAGATTTGAGAAGCTCGCCCCCCCCCCTTCCGGTGCCACCGCATTCGAGCATCAAGCAAAATTGCGATTCGGTTGTATTTACTTTTTTTTTCTACAATCGGCTGGCTCGATTTTGGGAATTGAGGAATATACATTCGACTGTCAATTGAATTTATCACGACTCGAGAGGAACGAGCTTTTCTTTTCAAGCTTGTTTTTTAGATTTAGAAAGAGGGATAGTGGAGAGGGGAGATCGATAGTATTATATATTTTTATCTGGCTTCCATTTTTTTCGTGAAGTTTTAGCTGAAGGAAGGGGAAAAGAAGAGATGTGATTTTTGAAAGGGAAAGTTGCGTGCTTGAACAAGAAAAAGGACAGGATTTGATTCCTTGCGTGAGCAGCAATTTCATTTTGAAAAGATAGAAGGTGGCTTGACTTAATTTCTAACTAGATAAATATGAATTTTAATATTGGAAATATCTTGTTTAGCAACTTAAAATTTTAATCTCCTATCGAGGCATGCCACTAGGCGTTTATAATGTTATACACCTATTCCGAATACAAAGGAAAAGGTTCCGAGTCCAAATTCGATCGTATGGAGAAGATAGCTTTTCGGACCCATTTATAATGTTAAATTTTCGATATAATTTTTAGCACGTTTGCTTACCGTACGGCCAAACGATCACTCCAAACATTACGAAAATTGAAATCCGATAATAATACAATATTATGGATCTAATGGAATTGGTTTCGTCGCATTCCGAGACTGTTTGAAAAATGACCATTTTCACTTGTCGATTAAATATTAAAATATTCAATTTCTACAAATTAAATTTTAATTCAATTTTAAAAGTTCTATAACATCATACTAACTCCAATATGATTAAATACAACTTTATAAATCATTTTCATTCACATTTAATTCAGATTTCAATTATTTACACAATTTCAAACATTAAATTATCAATTTAATTATCCAATTAAATCAATATATTCGAAATTTAATTCATTCGGCTTAACAAATTCATTTGTGAATATTTAAAATCAATTAAATATACGAATTTCAAATGATAGAAATTCTAGGTCGTTACAATCTTCCCCCCTTAAAAGAATTTTGTCCTTGAAATTGCAAAGTAAGAAAAAGTCTTGAAATCCGTTAACTTTTCAAAAATCCACTTAGTGAAAATTTTATATTCACCTTTTCCAAAATCTCTAACTTCAACCAAAACAATGGTTTTCATTTTCTAGTTCAATTCGTACGTTTCATTACAATTTAGAAATCAACTTTCCGTTAACAAAAATTTTCCAAATTTTCTCAAAATTTTTCTAACTCCCAAAATTCACGGAAAATTTTGGCAGAGTCCCCCTTGTACGGAGAAGCTTTTGCAAAATCACAATAGATATAAATATGTATACATCGACCCACACGGTCGGAAAATAGAAAAACACATAGTTATTTATTAGCTTATTAACACAACCAAATCCAGCCAAACGGTAGCCCCGGTACCTGTACTTACTCAATTTAAACGTGTAAGCAACATATATAAGAAGTTATTAACATTTCACTTGTTTTCAATAGCAAACACATAGTTTTTCATAAGCAAAACATTCAAAACAAATTCCATTAGCAATTTATAAAGTTTCAATACAAATTTTAATTGCTTACAACTACAACACATCATTTCCATTCAATTTCTAGTCTTATTCACCAACCATACATTTGCATTTCATTCCATATTCGCCTTCATTTTATTTGAGACCATTTTAATAAGCTTGAACCAATCCAATTCATTTCATCTCAAACCAATTTTATTTTTTTCATTATTTCTTCCACTTTTATTATCTTTAGTTCATTTCAAACCAATTTTACAACTTCATTTTATTTCACACAATTCAAATTGGTTATCAATATTTCAGTTTCAATTCCAGTTTTATTCTTTTATTCATTCCCAAACACAATTCAATTTCAATTCACCATTTTAGTTTACAACCACTTATATTTAAACTGGATTTCAAATTCCATAAGAATTTAATTTACCCTTTATTTTTTAAATACTGAATTCATTTCAAACCATATCTATTTGGTCTTTTCTTCAATTAGTTTCACTTACTAATTTTTTTTAACAACTTCAAACTTTACAAGTTAACAACTTAATGATATTCCATAAATGTTTTATATAACATTCCAGAGTCCTTTCAAATTATCCATTGTATTTCAACCCAAACCCAAATTTTTCCAAACAACTTTAATTTAAAACAGTTCAGTAGCAATTCCTCTTTTGGGAAACTCGAAAATGAACACCGGTGATGTCGCGATGATCATCGGAATTATTTTCCAACGACCTAAAAGAGTTTAGAGTTTTTATCCTTCCCAAACACTTTTCCAAAAACTCTATGAAATTCATTTTCAAACCAAAAGGAATTTAAACTTTTCCAAATCTCTAAAATTTTCCAATTCTTTTCAAAACATTTCTCTGAAATTTCATTTCAAATTACAAATCACATTTACAATTTATATTCTCAAAATTCCATTTGTATGTGAATTTATTTCTTAACCTTTTGTTATGATTTCAATTCTTATTCAATAAGTAATGAAAATAATTTAATATTATCACTTCCTAACAACCAAGCAACCATATATACTATAATAAGTTACAAAGATTATTTCCTTTATCTACGAAAATAGTTTTGGGTAAAATTATTTCATTTACCCTATTTTAAAACAATATCGTGTCGAATTGTTCTGTACGAGTGTTTAGAGATCCCTATCGATAGATTTTTCCAGACTATACCGACCAGAATCCATATACCACTCAACAAACCAATCATCATAATTTAAAACAATTTTATATTCACTAACAAATACGCGCTCATATCTATTATTACACTCATACTCATTCTAGAGTACTACTGACTCTATCTCCAATGAGTAACACCCAACAGAGCCAGTGTTGTCGCTTAACCAAATGCTCTGATACAACTTGTAACGATTTGATCTTTCGACGCTCGAAAGTCGACATTAATACGTCCACTATATCAAATGCCGCGCAAATCGAATGCCAGAAAACCTAATCATTAGGGTTAAAAAGAAGAGGTAGAAGAAAACAGACAGAAGAATAAAGAAGAAGAAACAGAAACAACAACAGAATCTCACATTCACAGCGGAACAATATATAATAGATAATCACTAGTCTTTTAAACAAAGAACTATATCAGTTCATACAATACAACAATGAGAGTCAATATACAACTCAATACAACAATGGACAGTTATATAAACTTGTCCCCATATAGAATACACAGCGGAATAAGTAAATAAGTACGAGTGTACGTCTCGCCATCCAGATCGTCTCCAAAGCTCCATAATATCCAGAATATCCTGATAACATAACTCTAGGCTGCCCGTGTGGAAAATTATGGGCACACAGAGTTTAGAAAGGGAACAATAAACTCCGAGTCAGTCATGGTGACTGGTGTGAGATTGTAAAATAGTTATTTTCACAAAGAAAATAAAAGAATTTCACAATGCTTTTGGAAAATGAAACTACCATAAGACCTCCCACCACACACACAATGCAAACGCAGAATTGGAGGAGATTTCTCCTTATGATAGTCAAATATGCTTGATAAGCAAAATCCTTTTAATATTATTATTAGTGCATAGTGTGGAAAACATTTCGAAAATATAATATTAATCTTAGCCAACATACAACCATTATTGTATGCCTACTACAGCTACTATGTTCAATAGCAGGTTACCGCCACATTCCATAGCAGGTTAGACAACTAAAACCGTACAAGGTTCGTATTGTTTCTTTGGATTTCCAACAAATGGTCAGGCTAAGGAACTTCCTACTGCCATTGGGTACGCCTCTGGATAGACGTCCCGAGAACTAACTAGCTCTCTGCCAACACAAGGTCGGGTTACCTCTTACACTAGGTAACTACTACACGAATATGCCACCCCTCGGTCTTTTGGGACCTTTATCTGAGGCGCCTCGATCACACAGCAACAATCACACAGTAAATGAGATTAGAGCAACCACACAGGTAAATATCTGGGCTCCTTACCATAATATCATCTTTTTCCAGAAGGAAATGACATACCCTAAAGGGCGCGACCCTCATAACCTTGCCGCATTTTCCTGTTTTGACCATTTCTGAGGTGTGAGGCTCGATGCAGTCTCGTCCACAAAGCTACGCTTTTTCACAAAGCCATGCTTTGATCAACAATTGATCAACAAATGATCAGCAATCACACAGCAACACTTAGCATGCCACACTACCAAATTGGGAGTATATCACTGATAACCTTCAACTACATAACCTCTGAGCTCGTACGTCTCAGAGAAGGGTGTTAAACTAAGAGAATAAATTCTCCGCCACCAACAGAAATGTATTTGAAAGAAATCGGCTTTAGATCTCAAAGTGTAGTGTCAAACATACAACCATACAAGTCTGTTCCGGGTTCGAACAGAACCGAAGGCACTTCCAAAGAAGCCCTTGCAATCCGGGTATCCACAATCCCGATCGGACTTCCCATTACAAGAAGAGTGATATAAATCTCTATACCGGAGCAACTCGATGTAGAGACATTCGACAGGTTGTTCTTTCATTTTAGAAAATACCCGGACTTCACACCGGTCTTCAAATGCAATCTATTTCATCGTATCATTATTCGGAATAGGTTTTATGACACAAAGTCCTCTCCCAGCTAAACCGAATAATGAGCGCTTATTTTAAAACAAATTCAAGTGCCATTTCAAAGGCAAACATTGATAGTCGGTTATTTAACTATCACAAAATATTCACAAAGATCATCCAATTTAAATAATTTTTCCAAATTATTTATTTTCAAATTATCTTCACAAGATATATATTTTTCCACACTTTAACACTTTGAAAACAAATTTCAAATCACTTTTCACCTTTCAACTTTTGAAAATAAATTTCAAATCAATTTCCTTACGCGGAATATATTTCCAAATATTTATTCATTTCCACTGGAAATCTGCCGAGTTCAAATACTTTCTCCAAAATATTCCTTAAAATCCAATTTCGGAATTTCTTCATTTATACTTTAAAACTACTTTGGAAATATACTTGGCTTTTCAAGGAAAATACACTTCCATTTCAAAATGGTCCATTTAAACCAATTAAATAAATTCGTATCGATTTATTTCAAATTTACATCCCAAATCTATAAATTTATTTCCACACTTTAAAAATAAATTAGTGTTTATTTTAAAACAAATTTCCCTTTCCTTTATAAAATCCCATTATGAATTTAAATTCCCAAATATTCACTTTCAACTCCAAATCAACTTTCAAATTGATTTCCAAATTTATTTTCCAACACCGAATCAAATTCCAAATTTATTTCTGAATTTATCTTCCTTTAAAAATAAATGTCTTTGTTTCTTTCAATTATTAAAATTTGTATTTCAAATAAATCCTTCAACTTTCGAATAATATTACCCGAAATCCATTTATTAAAATCTTTTCACCATATTTTTGGAATTAATTCGATAAGATTACAAAAATCAACCTTTTTATACTTTTAAATTCCTTCCTTCAAATTAATTCAATTCTTAAAAATTAATTCCCAAAATCCAATTTTATTTATTTTCGGTATCCAACGGTACCAAAAATACATTCGGCTAAATTTTAGCCTTCAACAAATTCAATCGTCAATATAATCACTCATAGATTATAAATAAATTATCACACAGCATATGAAACAAATTCATACAATTTTTGAGGAATCCAGTTGGATCCCTCCAACCTGTTTCCCTGCATCCACGGATGTTAGCACAATACCAATTCCACTTTGAGGTGGAATATCGCGGTATATGGGATTTATAAAATATCATCCGCTATTATGCTGCGCATATGGTCTCATTCGCTATATAATGCGGGAAATCAACAACTCCAATATATATATATATATTCCAATATATATTGCTATATACTACTATATATACTATCATAATCAGGCAATCAATCAATAACTGCAATTCCAATTTAATTTGAGTGAGAAGATCTCACCTTTGCTTTTATTTTGCAGTCCATTTCCGTTCCAGTTTGTTTTCACGATTTCTAGACCTTGTATAACAATTTTATACAATTTATTAATATTCGAAATAATCGAATAACAAATTTTCGTTTGGTAATTTTAATTATCTAATGATTTTATTTTAAACCAATTTCTTTTAATAAATTAAATTTCTAACTAATCTTTTGTTCCACTTTTATATTTTAAATTAAAATATGCATGTACATATACTTCTGTTTATATCATACCTCAAAAAAAAACTTTTTTTTCTGATATATAAACATTTATGTAATCAATTTAAATTAATAAAAAGGAATAGTTACCTCACGCGACCCACGATTCCAACGCGAACCTCTGTACTCGATCGCGAGCCTTCGATCTCGTTCCTAGATGCATCGCCGAAACCCTAGCCTCACCAGTATCGCGACCCGACCTTCCCTTGGCCATCGCCTGCTCGCACGATTCAATCTCCATCGCGAGCTCCCACTTGGTCCTTGATTTGCTCGTCCCCCAGATACTCGCGCACTCGAGCGCGACTTCACTTGAGTTCCCCCTTCGTCGTCATGATCTCAGGTGTTCACACGCTTGTCTCGACAGATTTGAGAAGCTCGCCCCCCCTTCCGATGCCACCGCATTCGAGCATCAAGCAAAATTGCGATGTAATCGCGATTCGGTTGTATTTACATTTTTTTCTATCTATAATCAGTTGGCTCGATTTTGGGAATTGAGGGAATAATCATTCGACTGTCATTTGAATTTATCACGACTTGAGAGGAACGAGCTTTTCTTTTCAAGCTGTTGTTTTAGATTTAGAAAGAGGGATAGTGGAGAGGGGAGATTGATAGTATTATATATTTTTATCTGGATTTCATTTTTTTCGTGAAGTTTTAGCTGAAGGAAGGGGAAAAGAAGGAATGTGATTTTTGAAAGGGAAAGTTGCGTGCTTGAACAAGAAAAAGGACAGGATTTGATTCCTTGCATGAGCAGCAATTTCGTTTTGAAAAGATAGAAGGTGGCTTGACTTAATTTCTGACTAGATAAATATAAATTTTAATATTGGAAATATCTCGTTTAGCAACTTAAAATTTTGATCTCCTATCGTGGCATGCCGCTAGGCGTTTACAATGTTATACCCCTATTCCGAATGCAATGGAAAAGGTTCCGAGTCCAAATTCGATCGTATGGATAAGATAGCTTTTCGGACCCATTTATAATATTAAATTTTCGATATAATTTTCAGCGCGTTTGCTTACCGTACGACCAAACGATCACTCCAAACATTACGAAAATTGAAATCCCATAATAATACAATATTACGGATCCAATGGAACTAGTTTCGTCGAATTATGAGAATGTTTGAAAAATGACCATTTTCACTTGTCGATTAAATATTAAAATATTCAATTTCTACAAATTAACTTTTAATCCAATTTTAAAAGTTCTATAACATCATACTAACTCCAATATGATTAAATACAAATTTATAAATCATTTTCATTCACATTTAATTCAGATTTCAATTATTTACACAATTTCAAACATTAAATTATCCAATTAAATCAATATATTCGAAATTTAATTCATTCGGCTTAACAAATTCATTTGTGAATATTTAAAATCAATTAAATATACGAATTTCAAATGATAGAAATTCTGGGTCGTTACACTCCTCCTGCGTCCACTCACGTTCCTTCCTTCGGGCGCTTGTTGCCTATTTTCTTCTCCAAGTGCCATTTAATTAATATACTAGATCCCGCCTCCCCAATTAATATACTAGCTCCTTCGAATGAATATCTAAGGCTCTCGGGCTTCTTATTATCTCTCTCTCTCTCTCTCGTTCTCCATTAGATCCTTGACAGCACTTTTGGTATCCAACCAAAATTTTGGTAACCATAGAAAGTCTATTGTGCAGTAATCATAAACGGGTCATTGTGCAGGTGGCGAACCCCTCTTAGCTCTTGTAGTATGATAGTCAAATTATGCATATGGATTTAGAATCTTGGATTCTTAAGCGGCGGCTCCTCTGGAATAGAGAAAATCCCTTCCTTCGCTTCCCTAATTTAGAGACTTCTAGCTCTTTTGCTATTTCCAGCCAGGTGTGGACCTCCGTGAATTGCTTCAATTCTATTGAGAGGTGGAACAAAATCTGGCTTAACATCATCCTCTATCAGACTCGCAGTGTTGCTGGGTGGACTTTGTTTGCCATTTTCAGAATGGACAGCTTTTTGATAGCCCTTTACGAATTCCTTCAAGTGTCTAGATCGGATCATTGACTAGATTATGCCTGCTAGTACTCGACACTCATCTGTTTTCTACCTATTCTATTTATGATAAGCACAATAATATCCCCCTTTCTTGGTTCGGGATCAGTTTTAGATTTGTAAGAAACTGGAAAGTCGTCTCTTTCCTTTATTGCAGCATATATGTAAGATATGGGCTTGTTCAAAGCAACATGGTTGGTGCTTGAGTTTTCTTCCCATCTTGGTTTCTTATAGTTGCGGTTGTTCTTAGTCATTCCTATTTCCTTTTTGCCTTGGGCTTTCTTTTGAGTGCGATACATTTCATCCATTTGGATGAATTTATAGGCTTTAAAATGGAAATCTTGCAAATCCTTGCATCCGTTATGTAGAGTTCTCGCCAAAACAGAGGTTACTCAATTAGCCTAAAATGTACCACCACCAGCTTGTCTCTATCAGCCATGTTTTTGCCTTTAGGGCTTCAGTATTGAATCTTTTAAGGTAATTTCCTAACAACTCTCCCAGTTTCTACTTGATATTGGCTATCACGGTGTAGTCGATGACGGGATCTTTGCAGATACAGAACTGCACTGAGAATTCATAAGGAAATTGTTTTTAAGAATAGATGGTCTTATCCTCGTACTATTGGTACCATTTAGTTGCTTCTCCCTAAAAAGTAGTTGGGAAAAGCCTATAATGCACAACTTCGGATGCAATGTATACATCCCTTTGACTTTCAAAAGCTAGTAAGTGATCGTCTAGATTGGTCGTTCCATTATACCTTATGGATGGGGTCTTGATATGAGAAGTAATTTTTTTGGTCATAATCTCATTTGTGAAGGGAGCTTGTCGATGATTATCATTAACTCTATCATCTAGAGTTTTTTTCCCTTGAGATTAAACATATCTTTTTCCATTTTCCTGCCAAGTCTCTCAAGTAAGACTCATCATTATGGTAGTTTCTCCTTTCTGGTTTATATCCTTCAGGTTGAGCTTCCAGATTGTTTATTAGGCTTTTCTTCTAATCTTCCCTTGTAATGTACCTTAGCTTGCTGATCACCTCTTCTCTTTGTGGAGTTAGGGTAAGTTTGCCTTTGCTTTTGTTTCTAAGCAAAGAAGCATTCAAGTCCCTCCTTAGAGATTCTGCTTTATCTCCCTTTGTGGGTCTGGTAGTTTTGGAGGATTTTTGAGCAATTATTCCATCCAAAAGTCCTTTCTTCTCTAGTAATTGTTGTTCAAGGGTTTTAATCCTGACTTCGCTACTAGTAGGCCATACCGGCTCTGATGGCTGCCCATGCTCTGTATTTCCCAAGTTGAAGCTGGGAACTACATTTTCTTTTAATGCTATTGTTTAGATAACCTCCTCAGTTAGAGCATTATATAGTTTTTATCTCATTTTCCTGAAACAACAATTTACTTCATTAGCCCATGGTAAGAATAAAATAGGGATGGAGGTTCAAGCTCTCCTTCTAGCGCTAGAAATGTTAGACAAAAAATTGGTATAACATCCATGATGCCAATAGTGATGAATTAATTATAACGACCCTAATTTTGACTAACACTATTTAGGACATTTAATTAGATAAATTAAATAAAATAATGTAGAGGGTTAAGGGATTGAGATTTGTATAATTAGAAGGTAGCCGGGCCTAATTAACTAATGAACTAAAGGGAATAAGATAAGGCCAAAATAGGAATAGGTTATATTCTTATACCCTAAACCATCATGCCACTTTCATTTTCCATGTTCATAAACAATAATTAAACCAAGCTTGGCTGGCCACCATTAGAAGAAAGCAAGGGGAAGATAAACAAGAATCAAAAGGAAGAAGCTTAATCAAATTCATTCAAGAGCAAATCTCAAACTCCTTAACAACAAGCTAAGGTGAATAATAGATTACATCTCATATTTGTTATTCAGTTTTAGATAAGATCCGAACTTATTTTGCAAAGTATTATGCCATGTTTTGATTTTTAAATGGATATATGCTTATTGATGATTTATATTGCTTCATATAGATTTTATGATAAGTTATGATTTGAAAAACCTACCAAATGACATCCAAATACCTCGTGATTTTGATATAAGGTCAGAAATAATATTTTAGTGATGGGTTTCAGGTTTCATAATTTTCTGAATTAATGTGGATTTATTATGAATTTTCTAGTGAAAAAAATGGTTAAATTGGGTTTAAAATTAATTATGGCTATTATATGTTAGCTATGGGTCGGAAATTTAAATATGTTACAAAACATATTAAAAGTGATTTATGGGAATTTTTATAGAATTTTCCTAAGTATTTTATTAAAGATATAAAATTATTTAAGGTATGGGACCTAAATGTTTTTTATGTTTATAAAAGGAGAAGAGACTATTTGCAAATGTTTTAATTTGTTAATTTCTGAAATTCGGCAGCACTTTTAGAAAAGATTTGAAAAAGAATTGGCAACCAATCATATGTTGACAAACAAGGCAAATTGGTTAGAAAGAAATTGCTTTAAAAGGTTAAAAATCAGATTTATAAAGTTTTACTGCTTCACCACTTATAGCAGCCACCTTTCGACCTCATACCGCCGCCTCCATCTAAGTTGAAACAATACACATGCTATTAGCCTTGGTACGTAGTGGATTGGAGTTAGGCGGAAGGTATGGAATCGAAACAGGCTTTCGAAGGGGTTGAAGTAGCTTTGGTAAACTTAGAACCATTTTGGTTATAAATGAGGCTTTCGAAGGAAACAGCTTTCGATTTGGTCAAATTTTTTAAAGAAAAGGGCTTTCGAAAGAGGTTGTCGCCTTTGTTTTAAAAGAAGCTTTCGAAGGGGTCGAAACCCCTGCTGACGCATTCTACCATTCGAAGCAATGCCTTCGAAAAGGTTCTCTTTCTTTAAACTTAGAGCCGCTTCTCCAATGCTTTCAAAGGGGTTAGTTTCGACACCATCCACTTTCTTTTATTTAGGAAAATGCTTTCGAAAGAGATGCTTTCTTCCTGGTTCTTTTAAGACCCTTTTTATATTTTGAAAGTTAAATCCAAAGGTTTCGAAAGGAATGTTTTAAATGGTTTCGAAACTATATTCCACAAGATTTCACTTGAACCCAATTCTTTCGAAAGGTTTATTTAAGGAAAGGACTTTAATGATTTCGAAAGGTATCTAATGAAGGTTTCAAAGGGGTGATTCTCCAATGTTTTCGAAAGGTTTCCTGATTTCGAAAGGTAAATTTGAAGTGTTCTAAAAGAGGACGTCTAAGGTTTTATAAAGCCTTCGAAAGGACACTTTCAATGGTTTGGAAATGTCTATTATAAATGATTTCAAAACGTATGTTTTGACTTTTCAGCCTAAAGTTCAAAGTAAAGTACTTAATTGGTTTCAAAAGGAGTACTTACAAAGGTTTCGAAAGATATTGTTTAAAGCATTTAAACAAAGGTTTCAAAAGTTTTCATCAACAATTCTTTGTGTAAAGCATATATCATGGCAAAGAGATTTGAGTAAAGAAAAAGTATGTTTTCCTTGTTTAAATATGATTTAAAGGGTTAAATCATTTTTGCAAGAAATGTTTTCAAGGAAAATTTGAAGGGTAG
Source organism: Allium fistulosum (assembly GCA_030737815.1). NCBI lineage: Eukaryota > Viridiplantae > Streptophyta > Magnoliopsida > Asparagales > Amaryllidaceae > Allium > Allium fistulosum. Next base: position 1,279,588,289 of record CM060903.1, on the reverse strand, counting down.
TTACCCTAAGTAAATGACTCAGATATTTGATTACCAGATGTGACTGGTATAGGGTCGCGCCTTATACATTAGCTATAGCCCCTAGCTAATTTAGTCCAAAATTCCAATGTATAGGGCTTAGTCATAGGTAAGACTTAAATGATGTTACACATAGAAAGGAATATACAGAGAAGGAGGATAGGTTATTGGTGAGCCTGCAAAACCATTAGGATCAGTTGACCCTGGGAGAAGTAAGTTAAGGACAAACCGTCTAGAAGTGTGTCTAACAGGTGTTAGATTACTTATTTTGTTTGGTAGGCCCGAGTCAGTCAATGGTTAGTAGTTAGCCAAACAAAACTATATTGTTCGGACAAATAGTCCATTTATTACCTAATTTATGAGCGTATATAATATTGCTATTATTGTTTTGATCAATCTGATTGCAAGATTCTAATTTGCAAAAAGATATGTTTTAAAGGGATATTAGTGAGGGGAAACCCATTCCGTTAAGCAGTGTGGTCTCACTTAATATCAAAAATCCGAGATGTTATAGTATTATTAACACCAGGCTTTATGTTTGACTCAAAGTTTATGTTTTTCCCCTTAAACTCTCTGGTGCTCAAAATTAATTTGAGTAGATTGAGAGTTAAGGTTTTTCAGGTTTAGTAGGTTGGACGAATAAAGCATCTAAAGATGTGCAGGAGGCAAAGCTAGCTATATAGGAGTTATTTAGTTTTATTTCCACTGTGCTGTATTAAGACTGATGTGTCTATTTAATACTCTGGTCATCCAAGGGGGCATCTTCATATGTCGCTCTTGGCGTAATTTGTAATAATTATATTTGATCAAAACCTGGGAATCATTTGGGATTATGTAATGTAATATGAAACATGGTTTTGCAATGTAATCAGTAAGGTTGTTTTTTGAATCTGTGATTTTGTTTCATATTCATATGCTTCTGATATTGTAGATACCATTAACATTACCGTATTTTGTCATCGGAAGTTAATACTATACACTACAGCATCTGTAGCGTTTAGCGTCGGGCCTCAAGATAGGGGTTGTTACAACTTGGTATCAGAGCATAGGTTTATGAAAAACTTAAAAGAACTTTCAAACTTAAAATTATTTTGAAAACATAATCCTAAGGAATTAGAGAAAAGATTGGGGTATGGGATAATGCTATAGTAACGTACTTGTATTTGCTATATATAAGTATACGCTTTATCTCTATTCTCCCATCTCTATTAGGCTATTCTTCTATATCTTATGAAGACTCGAATGCAGATATTATAGACGTAAGATATGGATGTTAGAAGTGAAGAGTTAACATTGATGGGGAAGCACCACTACCAATGGGAATGCAAGACCAAATACCAGAAGGAACCCAGGTTAGGCACAAGCTGCTAATGTGGGTGCTGGAGTCCCACAAGTCGATATGGGAGCAATATATTAGTTTCTCGTTAACATGATGCAAGTAGGAATTGTTGCGGGGTTAGTTGGAGGAAATGCTAAAGGAGGAAATCAAGGAGCTCTAGTGGTTAATAACTATGTTGTTTTGAGTAGAGATTATGCTCGGTTGGGAGGAAAGCTGTTTATTGGTACTGAAGACGCAATCGAAGTGGAGAATTGTTTACTTCATTGCGAGAGGATCTTTGCTAATTTGGGACTCAATGATGTGCAAAAAACGAGGCTCGGTTCTAGACAATTACAAGGGGCAGCACTGTATTGGTAGAATAGTGTTGCTGTTGGAGTCAATGAGGAGACTATGACTTGGGGTGAGTTTCGGAGGGGTTTAGAAGAAAGATTCATGTCAGAGATTGCTAAGTCTACTCTACTCTGGAAGTTTGCTGAGTTGAAGCAGGGAGATATGACAGTGCTTGAGTATGCAACCAGGTTTTGAAAGTGACTGCTATGCTATAGGATCGAAATGGCCAACAGATGTAAACAATGTAAATGTAGTGGAAATGCGATATAAACTAAGTTATCTACTGATGTGGAATATGAGTATAAAAATAACTAGTGCGGAAAATAATAACAGCAGTAAAGTAAAATGACACCAGGAATTTATATATTGGTTCGGAGCTTCGTCCTACGTCCAGTCCCAGACTCCTTCTGGAATTTCACTAAAACAGCAACCCTCACTTAACCCGGAGGAACAGGTTTATACAACCCCTGAGCAGAATAGGGACTTGAGTAGCGGAACAGGATTTCGCCTCAGCAGCCGAAGAGGACTTCACACGCCTGAGCAGTAGAAGAGGACTTTAACAAATACAAAAGATTGTTTTGACCTTGTGTGTTCTAATAACACGGATTTGTCACTTGTAGTACAACCTTCCTATAATCTTTTCCTCAACTATGATGTGTGTAGTTGTGTGTATATGAAGATTAGGAAGTTTCAAATTGCTTGAAGAATATGGAAATGAATACGTAAGCAATGAATGTATGAATTCAAGAGAGTAGTTAATTCAGAAATTATGATTCAAGTATAAGCAAGTAGGTGAAGTGATTTGATCTTGAAATTCATGCATGTATATAGTAGTTAAGAAGTTGCAACTGCTGGTGAAGAGATCCCTACGAATAGCAATGGTTACAACCCTTGGGGAGGAAGGCAACTATTCAGAAAAGAGGTGTCTTTTCATTAAAAAACGACAGTTGCAGGATTCAGTCGACTGACTTTGATAATTCAGTCTACTGAATTTAAAAACATGCACATATATGTTAAAATGCACAGATTCAGTCGACTGACTGAATGTATTCAGTCGACCGAATTCTGTTGTTAAACAAAAGCTATGGTAGCTCATTTGGTTAGAGTACTTTCCTTCCAAACTAGTGACTCGGGTTTGAGCCCCGCTCCATGCATTTTTTGAAAACTTGATTTTGATTAAAATATGCATGCAAGTTTATTTGAATGTGAATGATGATTCTTGAGGAAAGATTTTAACAAAGCACTAAACTAGACTCTATATACACATTTGATGACTCTTGTTAAAATATATAACTATACAAACCATATATTGAGCCGATGAGTCTAGATGTTATCGTAGTCGTAGATTCGTGAATTGTTGTGTCTTGTCAGCAATCAAAACCTATGTTCCAACATTCTCCCCCTTTTTGATGATGACAACTTCATTTGGTACGAACGAATCTTTGACAAGCTTTGTTGATCTTATCTCTCCCACTGAATATATTCCTGTAATTATGCTATAGATTTCTCCCCCTGAATCTATGCTATATATTCCTATAAATAATTAATCTTTTCTCCTCCTTAATCTGTGCTTGCATCGTTTTTTCCTGCAAATAGCGTCAGAGCAATATCTTTCTCCCCCTTTGTCATCGACAAAAAGGAGAGTTTATATGATGACATAAATTATATTCCACATAAGTGTTAACATAGAACAATATAAAACAAAATAACTACTCTTTATAATGTAAGGTATCAAAAAAATTAATATTTAAAGCATGCGATACCCAAGGTTCTTATAATTTCCTAATTTTTAGGAAACCATACCCATTTGGGTGTGGCTGAACCTTTAAAAATATAATTTTCATTATTAACTATCATATCAAAATAATCATCAATGTATTTTTCTCTATTTTTCCAATTAATAGGAACCCAAATACTTAGATGATTTTTATTCATATTTCCCGTCAATGATTTTGTACTTCTAGAGAAATTATAAACATTATTGGTCATAGAAGTATTTGAATTTCTATTAAAATTGGATTTAGACTTTACTCGAAATTTAGTACTAGCACTAACATTTTTACTATACATGAAAGCGTATCTAGTGCTATTTCTATGATCCGTTTTATTATATCCTAAACCACTTTTATCATGTAAAGGTCTAGAACTAGATAAAATCATGTTTAAATCGTTTTGACCTTTATTTAATTTTGTGACTTCATTGTTAAGTTTATCAAATTTAGCTTTAAAGTCATAACTATTATTTTCAAAAGAAATATTACTGCTTTTCAAAATATCAATTTGCTTGTTTAATTCAGAATTCTCCTTTTTTAACGTCTAGTTCTCATTTTCGAGAAGAAAAATTCGAGATTCTGAAGTATCTAAAGATGATTGTAATAATCATTTTGTCTTTTCAAATCCGTAATTTCTTTTGAAAAAATTCCTTTTTCTTTTTCAAACATAGTATTTTGTTCATCTGGAAAATCTTTAAGAGCCTCAAAATTATTTTTCAAAACACCCTGTTGATTTTCTAAATCTAGTTTCTCATTTTTCAATTTCTCATTTTCAAGTTTGATTGATTTCATCATTTCTAAAATAATAAAATTAAGCTTTGAGATCTTATCACTTATACTAACTAATTCATTATTCTCATTTACTGAAATTTGTAAATCAGAAAGTATCTTTTTACAGTCCTCATTGGTCGTTGCTCTAATAGTTTCAGGCTTTTTACTTGATGTATTTCGACCGAATCATTTTCTGCCCATTATTCTATGATGTTGTGACGATCAATAGAATTCCAGGCTCTGATACGAAATGAAATTGACTGCTATGCTATAGGATCGAAATGGCCAACAGATGTAAACAATGTTAATGTAGTGGCAATGCGATATAAACTAAGTTATCCACTGATGTGGAATATGAGTATAAAAATAACTAGTGCGGAAAATAATAATAGCGGTAAAGTAAAATGACACCAGGAATTTTTATATTGGTTCGGAGCTTCGTCCTACATCCAGTCCCAGACTCCTTTTGGAATTTCACTAAAACATCAACCCTCACTTAACCCGGAGGAACATGTTTATACAACCCCTGAGCAGCCGAATAGGGACCTGAGTAGCGGAACAGGATTTCGCCTCAGCAGCCGAAGAGGACTTCACAAGAGGACTTTAACAAATACAAAAGATTGTTTTGACCTTGTGTGTTCTAATAACACGGATTTGTCACTTGTAGTACAACCTTTCTATAATCTTTTCCTCAACTATGATGTGTGTAGTTGTGTGTATATGAAGATTAGGTAGTTTCAAATTGCTTGAAGAATATGGAAATGAATACGTAAGCAATGAATGTATGAATTCAAGAGAGTAGTTAATTCAGAAATTATGATTCAAGTATAAGCAAGTAGGTGAAGTGATTTGATCTTGAAATTCATGCATATATATAATAGTTAAGAAGTTGCAACTGCTGGTGAAGAGATCCCTATGAATAGCAATGATTGCAACCTTTGGGGAGGAAGACAACTATTCAGAAAAGAGGTGTCTTTTCATTAAAAAAGACAGTTGTAGGATTCAGTCGACTGACTTTGATAATTCAGTCTACTGAATTTAAAAACATGCACATATATGTTAAAATGCACAGATTCAGTCGACTGACTGAATGTATTTAGTCGACCGAATTCTGTTGTTAAACAAAAGCTATGGTAGCTCATTTGGTTAGAGTACTTGCCTTCCAAACTAGTGACCCGGGTTCGAGCCCCACTCCATGCATTTTTTGAAAACTTGATTTTGATTAAAATATGCATGCAAGTTTATTTGAATGTGAATGATGATTCTTGAGGAAAGATTTTAACAAAGCACTAAACTAGACTCTATATACACATTTGATGACTCCTGTTAAAATATATAACTATACAAACCATATATTGAGCCGATGAGTCTGGATGTTATCGTAGTCGTAGATTCGTGAATTGTTGTGTCTTATCAGCAATCAAAACCTATGTTCCAATAGGTTTGAGGAGCTAGCAAGGTACGGATACGCTACGGTTAATACTGTCATTAAAAGGAATGAGAATTTTATTCATCGGTTGAAACTTGAGCTTGCTATGGCCACATTATCGCATATTAGAGATCTTTGCGATGTAGTTGTAGAGGTGGCTTTATGGCAGGATGAGATGCTTGCTTACCTTGAAGGAAAAAAGGCCAAGAAGGCTCAAGGAGGGTAGAACCAGAAAAGGAAGTTTTTCCATAAGAAAGGAGCTCAGACGAGTGGAGCTGCTAAGAAAGGTAAGTCAGAAGTTGTTTGTTATAAGTGTGATAAGAAAGGACACTATGCTCATGAGTGCTGAACAAGTAATGGGAAGAAAGCTGCTGAGAAGAAAGGAGTAAGGTGTTTCAACTATGATCAGATTGAGCACTATAAGAACCAGTGCAAAGAACCAGACAAGGATGGGAAAGGCAAAGTGTTTGCATTACAGCCAGCTACCTCAAGACCAACTTCAGAGGAGAAGGGAAAAGCTGTGTTGGGAGGTACGCTTTTGATTCATGGTGTATCAATTAGTGTTCTATTTGATATCGGTGCATCGCATTCTTTTATATCTTATTGTTCGGTAGATAAGCTTAACCTAGAACCCTCATACCTAGTTACTTCTTTAAGGGTTGTGAATTCGATAAGAGGATATGCGACTCTTGGGATGAGATGTGACCACTTAGAGTTTGAATTGTTAGGTCATGTATTTGATTGCAGTTTGCATGTATTTGATTTCGTAGGTTTGGAATTATTTTGGGTATGGATTGGTTAAGTAAATACGATGCTAGGATATTTTGTTGTGATAGGAAAATATCACTTAGGCACCCCAGTTGTAGTGATCGGATAGTATACTCTGCAGAAAACCCTATTTTTGAGGTTAATGTTTTGTTGGGTGTTGTGGAGGCAGAAGACGAGTTGAATCAAGTTTTCGTTGTTAGAGAATTCACAGATGTCTTTGAACCTGTAGTAGGATTACCAACGAAACAAGCCATTGAGTTTCGGATAGATTTAGCACCAAGAGCAAAACCGGTGAGCAGACCACCAAGTAGAATGACACCTATGGAGATAAGGGAGCTAAAGATGCAGTTGGTAGATTTGGAAGGCAAGAATTTTATTAGACAAAGCAGTTCGCCTTGGGGAGCAGCCGTAGTGTTTGTAAGGAAACTGGACGAATCGTTGAGGTTATGTATCGATTATCATAAGTTGAATAAGAAGACGATAAAGAATCAATATTCGTTACTTAGAATTGATGATTTGTTTGACCAGTTGAGTGGAGCCAAAGTATTTTCCCAATTGGATTTAGCAATAGCGTTCCATCAGCTCAGAGTGAAAAAGGATAGTATTCCTTTGACGGCTTTTAGGACTAGATATGGATCGCACGAATTTACTAATTCGGACTAACTAATGCGCCAGCATTCTTTGTAGATTTGATGAACCTAATTTTCCAAGAGCACTTGGATATGTTCGTGTTGGTTTTCGTAGATGATATTTTGATATACACTAAAGATGAAAGAGAGCATGAGGTTCATCTTAGAGCGGTGCTTGAGACGTCGAGGCAACACCAACTGAAAGCAAAATTTTCGAAGTGTCATTTCTGGAAGAAGGAAATAAAGTTTCTTGGTCATGTAGTCTCGGAGAAAGGGTTGTTTGTAGATCTGACCAAGATCAAGGCAGTGAATAATTGGAAAAGACCCGAGACGGTGACTGAGATAAAGATTTTTTTTGGATTAGCCGGGTATTATCGGAGATTCATTAAGGATTTTTCATGGATAGCGGCACCGATGACCAAGCTAACGCGAAAGGATGTAAAGTTTTTTTGGACCAATAAGTGTGAGGAAGCATTCGAAAGATTGAAACAGTTATTGACAAATGCACCTATGTTGGTTGTTCTAGAGGGTAATCAAGACTTAGTGGTGTACACGGATGCATGTGGAACATGATTAGGACCAATGTTAATGCAAAGAGGTAAAGTGATCGCCTACACTTCTCGACAGCTTAGACCGCATGAAGTTAGATATCCAACACATGATTTGGAATTAGCTGCAGTAATTTTTGCATTGAAGGTGTGGAGACATTATCCGTTGAAAGAAAGATTCGAGCTACATATGGATCATAAGTCATTGAGATATCTATTCTCACAAAAGGAGTTGAATATGAGACGGCGGAGGTGGTTAGATTTTTTAACCACTTATGACTTTGGTATTGAGTACACACCAGGAAAAGGCAACAAGGTTGCAGATGAACTTAGCAAAAAACATCAGAATGCGGTATTAGCAATGATAACCGAGTAGAAATATTTGGAAGCATTGACTACATGCAAAGTACAATGGAGATCTCAGAGTGGTTTTGGTATGGAAACTGCTATGATTTCATGTTTAGAAGTTCGACCAGTGATGATCGAAAAGATTTCTTCTGAGCAAAAAGTGGATCCATTATTAGTTGAACGGATTAGAAAGTTAACGGATAGAACATAGAGCGATGACTTGAAAGATTTCAGTCTTGACCAGAATGAATGGTTGAGGAAGAAAGAAAGACTATGTGTTCCGAATGTGGGAAACATTAGGAAGGAAGTTCTAGAAGAATGCCATCGTTCGAAATTCACTATTCATCCGGGTGGAACTAAGATGTATCATGATATGAAAAGAAGTTTCTTTTGGAAAGGTATGAAGAGGGATGTAGGCTTATGGGTGAAACAGTGTTTGAACTATCAATAGGTAAAAGCTGAACATTAGAAACCAAGTAGGTTACTTCAGCCTTTAGATGTTTCAGTAAGGAAGTAGGATTCTATTTCAATGGATTTTATAAATGGGTTGCCAATATCAAATAGAGGAAATGAAAGCATAAGGGTTATAGTGGATAGGTTGACCAAGAGTGCCCATTTCGTTCCGGTTGAGTCAACCAAGACGGCACCTGTTTTAGCTAAGTTGTTTATAAAGAATGTAGTTAAACTGCATGGAATTCCTAGTAGTATAGTAAGTGGTAGAGATTCCTTATTCACTAGCGAGTTTTGGAAGAGTCTGCAGGAGACTTTGGGTACCAAGCTCAAGATGAGTACCGCTTACCATCCGCAGATAGATGGACAGACGGAGAGAGTTAACAAAGTCTTGGAAGATTTGTTACGAGCTTGTGTACTAGACTTTGGGGGATCATGGGAAGACGACCTACACTTAGTCAAGTTTTCGTATAATAACAGTTATCTGACTAGTATAGGGATGGCACCATTTGAAGTTTTTTATGGAAGGCCATGCAAATCTCCCGTTTGTTGGTTAGAGACCGAGGATAGGTTAGTTCTTTGTCTAGATTTGGTTAGAGAAGCTGTAGAAAGGATTGAGTTCATTCGAGCCAGAATGAAGGAAACTCAGTCTACGCTGAAAAGCTATGCAGATAAAAGATGGAAAGACTTAGCGTTCTCAGTTGGAGATCACGTTTTCATCAAGGTATCATCGATGAAAGGTGTAATTCAATTTGAAAAATCAGGAAAATTGGCGCCGAAATACATTGGATGGACCATTTCCTATTATAGAGAAGATCGGGCTTGAAACTCGCATGTAAAGTAGAGCTATCGAACAATTTGGCAAGAGTCCATGATGTTTTTCATGTATCTCATCTAAGGAAGTGTATTCGAGATCCAGAGACTACTATAGCACCAACTTGGTTAGATGACTTAGTAGTAGAGCCGAATTTGAATATAGTTAGAAAACCATTTCGTATAGTCGCGGAGATGAGAAGAGGCTAAGGAACAAGACAATCAGGTTAGTCAAAGTCTAGTGGAGTGACGACGAGAGAGATTGTACTTGGGAAACTGAGAGCAGGATTCAAGATACTTATTCTAACTTGTTTCATGGTATATTTTACCTATATGATTGATTTTGATGGGTTCCTTATCGTAATTTCTAGGATGAAATTCTTTAAGGAGGGGAGCCTGTAACGACCCTAATTTTGACTAACATTATTTACAACATTTAATTAGATAAATTGAATAAAATAATATATTGGGTTAAGGGATTAGGATTTGTATAATTAGAAGGTAGCCGTGTCTAATTAACTAATGAACTAAAGGGTAATAAGATAAGGGAAAAAATAGGAATATGTTATATTCTTATACCCTAAACCATCATGCCACTTTCATTTTCCATGTTAATAAACAAAAATTAAACCAAGCTTGGCCGGCCACCATTAGGAGAAAGCGAGGGGAAGATAAGCAAGAATCAAAAGGAAGAAGCTTAATCAAATTCATTCAAGAGAAAATCTCGAACTCCTTAACAACAAGCTAATGTGAATAATATATTACATCTCATATTTGTTATTTTCAGTTTCTAGATAAGATCCGAACTTATTTTACAATGTATTATGTCATGTTTTGATTGTTAAATGGATATATGCTTATTGATGATTTATGTTGCTTCATATAGATTTTATGATAAGTTATGATTTGAAAAACCTACTAAATGACATCAAAATACCTTGCGATTTTGATATAAGGTCGGAAATAATATTTTATTAATGGGTTTCAAGTTTCATAATTTTCTGAATTAATGTGGATTATTATGAATTTTCTAGTGAAGAAAATGGTTAAATTGGTTTTAAAACTAATTATGGCTATTTTATGTTAGCTATGGGTCAGAAAATTAAATATGCTAGAAAACATATTAAAAGTGATTTATGGGATTTTTTGTAGAATTTTCCAAATTATTTTATTAAAGATATAAAATTATTTATGGTATGGGACTTAAATGTTTTATTTGTATGTAAAATGAGAAGGGCTTTTTGCAAACATTTTAATTTGTTAATTTCTGAAATTCGATAGCATTTTTAGAAAAGATTTGAAAAGGAGTTGGCAACCAATCATATGTTGACAAACAAAGCAAGTTGGTTAGAAAGAAATTGCTTTAAAAAGTTAAAAATTAGATTTATAAAGTTTCACTGCTTCACCACTTATAGCAGCCACCTTTCGACCTCATACTGCCACCTCCATCTAAGTCGAAACCAATACACATGGTATCAGCCTTGGTACACAGTGGATTGGAGTTAGGCAAAAGGTATGGAGTCGAAACAGGCTTTCGAAGGGGTTAAAGTGGCTATGGTAAACTTAGAACCATTTTGGTTATAAATGAGGCTTTCGAAGGAAACAGCTTTCGACTTGGTTAAAGTTTTAAAGAAAAGTGCTTTCGATAGAGGTTGCCGCCTTTGTTTTAAAAGAAGCTTTCAAAGGGGTCGAAACCCCTACTGCCGCATTCTACCTTTCGAAGCAATGCCTTCGAAAAGGTTCTTTTGCTTTAAACTTAGAGCCGCTTCTCTAATGCTTTCGAAGGGGTTGGTTTCGGCACCATCCGCTTTCTTTTATTTAGGAAAATGCTTTCGAAAGAGATGCTTTCGTCCCAGTTCTTTTAGGACCCTTTTTATATTTTGAAAGTTAAACCCAAAGGTTTCGAAAGGAATGTTTTAAATGGTTTCGAAACTATATTCCACAAGCTTTCACTTGAACACAATGCTTTCGAAAGGTTTGTTTAAGTGAAGGACTTTAATGCTTTCGAACGGTATCTAATGAAGGTTTTAAAGGGGTGATTCCCCAATGTTTTCGAAAAGTTTACCTTTAGTGTTTGAATGGAAGGTTTCCAATGTTTTCAAAAGGAAAATTTGAAGTGTTTTAAAAGAGGATGTTATAAGGTTTTATAAAGCTTTCGAAAGGACACTTTCAATAGTTTCGAAAGGTCTATTATAAATGATTTCGAAAGGTATGTTTTGGCTTTTCGGCCTAAAATTCAAAGTAAAGTACTTAATTGGTTTCGAAAGGAGTACTTACAAAGGTTTCAAAATAGATTGTTTAAAGCATTAAACAATGGTTTCGAAAGTTTTCATCAACAATGTTTTGTGTAAAGCATATATCATGGAAAAGAGATTTGAGTAAAGCAAAAGTATGTTTTCCTTGTTTAAGTATGATTTGAAGGGTTAAATCATTTTTGCAAGAAATGTTTCCAAAGAAATTTTAAGGTTAGTTAACCCTAAGTAAATAACTCGGATACCAGATGGGACTGGTATAGAGTCGTGCCCTATACATTAGCAATAGCCCCTAGCTAATTTAGTCCAAAATTCCAGTGTGTCGGGCTTAGTCATAGGTAACACTTAAATGATGTTACACACAGAAAAGGAGGATAGGTTATCGATGAGCCCGCAAAACCACTAGGATCAGTTGACATTGGGAGAACAAAGTTAAGGACATACCATCCAGAAGTGTGTCTTATAGATGTTAGATTGTTTATTTTGTCTGGTAGGCCCGAGTCAGCCAATAGTTAGTAGTTAGCCAAACAAAACTATATTGTTCGAACATATAGTCATTTATTACCTTATTTATGAGCATATATAATATTGCTATTATTGTTTTAATCAACCTGATTGCAGGATTCTGATTTGCAAAAAGATATGTTTTAAAGGGATATTAGTGTGGGGAAACCCATTCCGCTAAGCGGCGTGGCCTCACTTAATATCAAAAATCCAAGATGTAATAGTATTATTAACACCAGGCTTTATGTTTGACTCGAAGTTTATGTTTTCCCTTTATACTCTCGGGTGCTCAAATTTAATTTGAGTAGATTGAGAGTTAGGGTTTTTCAGATTTAGTTGGTTGGATGAGTAAAGCATCTAATGACGTGCAGGAGGCAAAGCTAGCTATATAGGAGTTATTTAGTTTTATTTCCACTATGTTGTATTAAGACCGATGTGTCTATTTAGTACTCTGGTCATCCAAGGAGGCATCTTCATATGTCGCTCGGTGTAATTTGTAATAATTATATTTGATCAAAATCTGGGAATCGTTTGGGATTATGTAATGGAATATGAAACATGGTTTTGCAATGTAATCAGTAAGGTTGTTTTTTGAATCTGTGATTTTGTTTCATATTCATATGCTTCTGATATTTTAGATATCATTAACATTGCCGTATTTTGTCACCGAAAGTTAATACTATAGATGACTGCAGCATTTGTAGTGCTTAGCTTCGGGCCTCAAGATAAGGGATGTTATATTAATCCTTGACTTCAACAAATGCGGTGACATGATTAAGCATAACTCAATCAATGTTATCTTAGTTGTGTTATCAAGGACCTATTAATTACTCGATACTTTGTGCATAATGGAATCATTAAAGGATGGATTTATGACATTAATAGGCCTTCTTGGAGTGAAATATATTAGAGTTCATTTGTTTTCATGGAGTATTGTTCTCGACATCCTCTAAAGCCATTTGGAGTTAACATATTCAAGAGTCCCTATGGCCTTAAAGGAAAAGATGTTCCATAAAGGCCATATGTCATGTCATATGCGCATAAAAGATAAAAAAAAACAAGTAACAAATCTTGTGCAATAGTCTGTTAAGCTCGACAATGGGCAATGTAATTCATTCATATGTTCAAAGTCTAGTTTCCATATAATTGTGCACACGTCACTCATCATTGTCCAAAGCATTGTTTAAATAATGGTGTCGGGTTTTGAATTTAAGGAGTTCGAATATATGCACGTCGAATTCAATAATGTTCGAAAAAGCATAGTCAAATATGATCCCAAAGTCCTTATTCGTATTGATTATGCAAGACTACAGTCAAATAGAGATTGTCCCGAATTCAATTTAGGGTTTATAATAATTTTATTTCAAGAAATGCAGAGAAGAAAATTGCCCCTCTTTGCACACCCCTAGGTCCATATTTATAGAGATGACGCGGCTCTACTCTACCTTTTATGTCTTCAGCATGCTCGATTTCAACATGCTTGGCTTTGACAATGTCAACCTGGCATTAGCTTCATCGCTGAATAGCACATATAAAGGGCAGCACCTTCTTGCTTTCAATGTCTTCGAAATGCTTTAGCATCGCCTTGGTGATGGTGTTAGCAACAACTTCGATGACTTGAATATTTCTATATGATAGGCTTGCTTGATGATGATGATAGTAGAGCTTCGATGCCGCCTCAGCAATAATAGCCTTTGACGTTGATTATCTGGTGTACTAAGGTGCCCTTAATTGGTTGTTGACGACGTTACTTGATGAAGAGCGACCACATTCCATATGGTGTCGGCATTAATGAGCTCAATAGATGTTGATGATTCTCGATATCAGCATTGCACGTTTACATGTGCAGTGTTTTAGAATAGATTATTGACTGTTGACGTCATTCATGATAGGCAGCACCAAACACTAATGAGAAACCACAGTGTTGTGGAAGACCGACTTCATATAATTTGGTGTTGAAGTTGATGACCCTCGACGTCGATGACCTCTATTGTGATGGTTGTCACTTCTCACTGCCTGATGGTAGTGTTGAATTGAAGTGGCATTAATCATTGTCCCTCCTTTGTGGACGTCCACAACATTCATCATTGATGTCGTGAGGATACGCAGTGACGATGTTCTTGAAGCACAGTATTAACAGTAACTTATCCGAATGAAACTCGGCATCATTGTAGGGGTGTTAATAAGAGGTGGAAGTGATGACTTTTGGCATGCTTTATTAGCGACACTGATTGATTGGCGTTTTTATTATAAGTAGCATCCTCCATTAAATGATGAAGTGTGATACCAACAAAGCGTGGTGTTGACAATAGATGGTGTAAGTAATATAACTTCATCATTTGATATGTATGAAAGGCAGTATGGATGGTACTGATGATGAGTGATGTTGCTTAACGGTGATGTGGATTCTTGGCGTCATGGAAGAGTGATGTTCTCAAAGTGTTGTAAGGTGCGGTGTGGATGAAGGGCGAAGCTGAAGAGATTCATCACCGATTTTATGCATTATTGATCTCATGTGGCACTATTAGTCTTTGACGTAGAACTTAGTGGCACCGATTCCTTTGTGACACTATCGCTTATGGCATTACTTTTGATATTGAAATTATATAGATAACAGTGTATGTGTGTGTATTTCTATAGTCCCTGATTTTGTTAAAGTTATATGTTGTAATTGATTTATTATCGAATATTGCTTTGTTTTTTCTATATATATATATATATATATATGTTAATTTCTTATTAATCTATATTATCTTGTGTTGCAATAAAATCTATATTATCTTATTTCTGATTTCTATTTCTTTTTATTAAATTAGATCATACAGATTATTCACCATTGATATAGGTTAGATTGGTGATTTTGATATAATACGGTTATGACATCCTTCTTTATGATTTCATGATATTTAATTCTATGTGATGAGAATCTAGATAAACAGAGTTATAATACCATCTGGTATGAGACTTTTGGTAATATTTCTTCGGCTATTCTTTGGACTCATTATATAGAATATATGTATTGTTATCCTGCCTTTTGGCAAGGCCGTGACACCAAGAATTTGACTAGAAACCAACGACAGTTCATTTAGGAGATCGGTTATATGCAGGCTCACTATGGATATGGATGAATTTTTTCCAAGTCTGAATCGAGCTAAAATTGATATGACACGACAAGTGAAGCTATGAGTGCCAACGTTCCAAATTTCAAGTCAATCGGAGTTCGTATGCTCAAGATATTGATCGATCACAGTTGGGAAATCCAAACTTGCATCGATCATAACTCGAGATCCACAAGTCCAAATGCCACCAAATTTTCACAGGAGCTTACGTATGACCTAAGGAACGTTCACGCCAAATTTTAACTCGATCGGGGAAAGTCTTGATCGATATGAAATTCGTTCGTATCGATCGCGGATGGAAAAACTCCAACTTGCATCGATCATGTCTCATGATCTACAAGTCCAAATGCTATGAAATTTTCACAGCAGCTTAAGTATAACATGAAGAATGTTCGTGCCAAATGTCGACTCGATCGGACGAAATCTTGATCGATACGAAATTCGTTCGTATCGATCGCGGATGGAAAACTCCAACTTGCATCGATCATATCTCATGATCTACAAGTCCAAATGCTATGAAATTTTCACAGAAGCTTATGTACAACATAAAGAATGTTCCTACCAAATTTCGACTCGATCTGATGAAATCTTGATCGATACGAAATTCGTTCGTATCGATCGTGGATGGAAAAACTCCAACTTGCATCGATCATATCTCATGATCTACAAGTCCAAATGCTATGAAATTTTCATAGAAGTTTATGTACAACATAAAGAATGTTCCTGCCAAATTTTGACTCGATCGGACGAAATCTTGATCGATACGAAATTCGTTCGTATCGATCGCGGATGGAAAAACTTCAACTTGCATCGATCATATCTCATGATCTACAAGTCCAAATGCTATGAAATTTTCACAGAAGCTTGCGTACATGCTAAAAATGCCCACACCAAATTTCGACTCCATTGGATGAAATCTTGATCGATACGAAATCTATTCGTATCGATCACGGATCGGGCCGAAACTTCATGGGCTTTGGCGCGCGGGCCTGGTCACGTGCCAGAGAGGGTCTCCCGAGATCTAAGCGAAATTCCAGCCTCCTACACCTATAAATAGAGCCCCAGGGCATACAGAAAAGGGGCTTCTTCTTCTTTGAATTCTACAACGCCCAGACTCTGCCGGATCTAGATCTAAACTCCCTTCTTGCTGCCAATAACGAAATTCACTACTGCAAATCATAATTATCCGCTGTAACTCATTGAATTCACTTGTAATCTTCAAAGAAAGATCAATAAAGCTATCAACTTCATAGTGGACGTAGGCGATACACTGAACCACTCTAAATTCTTTTGTCTTCTTGCATTTTAATTATTTTCATATCTGAAATTTGGAGTTTTTGTAAGATAATCCTCTTTTTCCATTTAATTTCTTCATTTTATCTCTTCAAAAACTTCCGAAGAGTGTTGTGCCCAATTTTGGTACTAACACTTTGGTGCTTTCACTAAGAAAACCTTACTTTTCTCCTGCTCTATTTATCGACTACCGTCGTTGAATTGAAAAAATCTAAGGAGAAGATCCAGATCTGTCGATCAGTGGTTCCTTCTATTCTATTTAGATTGCTCCAGATCTAAGAGGAACTACATTCATCATGAATTTCGTACACATATTTTCGCACCCAGAAAATATAGTGAATTTCGTATCCATATTATCGCACCCAGAAAATATGGTGATTTTCGTATCCATGTTTTCGTATCCATGAAAATATGGTGATTTTCGTATCCATGTTTTCGCACCCAGAAAATATGGTGAATTTCGTATCCATGAAAATATGGTGAATTTCGTACCCATGTTTTCGAATCCATGAAAATACGATCATTTTCGTATCCATCATTTCGCATCTAGAAAATATGACAACATTCGTATCGTTCTCGATCACTTTTCGTATCGATCCATCTACGTCCATTTCGTATCGATACGAACACGCAGTTCGTATTGATCCATCTGCGTCCATGTAACAGCCCAAAATTTAAAAAAAACGAAATTTTATTTAAAAATAAACATTTTGAAATATTGATTTGAATTAAAAGTGAAATAACTAGTGTAAAACGGGAAATTTAAACTTTACATTTTTACGTATAATTTCATCCGTTCTTAACTTTATATTAAAATCGAATTTATTTATTGTGATAATAGCTATTTAAATTTGGTTTAAATGATACGTTATTTTATTTAAACAAACGTTATCATTTTTAAATTTACTTAATAAAAGAAACAAGTAACGGTTGTACGTTACTTTGGGCGTTACACTTTTACATTCGTTGTGCATTCCATACGTTTGTTCACCTTAAATGCCTTTCCTTTTACCGTTCCAACTTTTAAGCGTCTAGTATATTATCCCTACGTTTCGTTCCAACTTGAATATTATAAATTGCCTTAATTTCCTCGCCTTAATTTCCTCTTACTGACCGAGACTTTTCTTTTGCCTTTTCAAAAAAATCAATGAATAGCTATTGACAGTCCTCGTTCACCAACAAAAAAAAATTCAATACCACAAATCATTTTCTCTTTAGTCTCCATCAAAAAAAATTCGTGAGCATCTCTCTGGAAGGTAAAAGACAACATCCTCTTTCCTTTTCACTTTTGTAATTCATTTTTTTTGTTGTCCCTGTTTTGTTTTGCTGTACCGTGCTTTGCCTGCCTCCAACCCATACCATTCACCACCAGATCACCACCCACCCTATGCCGAAACCCACGGCCTACCCATTCACCACCAGACATGCTCGGCCCAGCCACAACCTCACCGAAACTCCTCCAACCCCAGGCTGACCAACCCCATGCCGATACCATTCAATCCCAAACCGTACGCCCTACCCCAGCGCCTCCACCCAGGCAAACACCTAGGCCGTGACCTGCCCTCCTCCACGAGAACCCACCACAGCCACCATCACGTCCCCAAGCACCCCACGGCAGACCGAGAACCCAACCCCACATCCCTACCCATGCCGGACCCACGAACCCAGACCAGACCAGCCTAGAACTCCCACAACCCCCTGCCGAGACCACCGCCCCCTACTCCAGACCGAAACCACCACGTCATCACCGACCCCTTGCCAGACCACCAGTCACCGCGTCTCCAACTCCTCCAGTCCGAGCCCTTGTATTCGAAAATTTGTCCTTTGTATTTTGGTATTTGAGTGTATATTCCAATTGTCACCTCTGCATTTTTATTTTGATGTTATTGCCAGGTCGAACTTTGTTTAGAGAAAAAGGAAATGATAAAGTTGCTTTTGTCACTTTTGGGAATTTTTGAAGTTACATTTTTCCTGGCCTCTGTTTTGTGAAAAAAAAAGAAACGAGAAAGATTGTTTGTCATTTTGTTCGCATCATCATTTTGTTGAATTACCAGTCAGAGCCTGGTATTTGAATCTGAAAAATGAAAGTGTTGTGTTCTTTTGAAATTTTTGGTATCTTAGTTTGTATTTTAGACCTGACCTTTGTCTTAGAAAAAAAAAGGATGTTTTGTCACTTTGCAAATATAAAGTTATAATCTATATTTAAAAAAGTGGTCGGGCTATTGCTGTCGATTTTCAACTTGTTTCATTCGTTGTTTGCTTCATTTAAAAATTCATTATTCGTGCAATCGTGGATTTGATTTTTTATTGTGCTTTTGGTTTGAATCTAGTTGGCGCATCCGCTAACAACTGATCGTGCTTTCCGCGTGCGTTCGATAGACATCGTATTTCTTTTTCTGAATCTCCAGCTCCGTAGAGGTGAGTAAATCTCACACGAATATTCATACTTATATGATTGTGAAACGACAGCAACTGAATGTGTAGAAATAAATAAATAAATAAATGATGTTATAATTACCTGTGATTTATTTATAGTTGACGTTAATTGTTAAAACTGCATATCGTATCATCTGTTATATTTTGTTCCTATTTTACTGTTATTCTATTCTGTTAAATCACACTGCAAGTTCCCTGCAGAATAGAATCACTATGGGTTGAAATGATACATACCCGAACGGGCTTTAGAATAAGGGAAGGTCGTTATGGGCTGAAATGATAGGCCTGAACGATTTTCAATTAAATTTTATTTATTTGGGATTGCGGGTTTGAAATGATAAATCCCTGATTTTCTTTGTAAATTACGGATTGAAATGATATAGTATCCGTATCACTTGACTTAGGCTAGAAAATATTATACAGACCCGTGGTTATTTTTCTGTATTTTTCTAGATACCTTTAAATAATTTAAATATTGTAATAATATTAAATTGATTTAAATTGAAAGTTTAAATGATTTATTTAGAATAGAAATGATTTTTCTATGTGTTAAAAATTAATTAATGGGAAATATTGATTTTGAAATGGAACTTAAATTTGGAAGTTTGACCAAAAAGAAAGATGGAAACTGAAGTTAATTAAATTGAAATAAAAATTTAGTTTTAAAATGGTGGAAATTGCAGTTTGAGTTTAAATTGTTGAAACGAATTGTTTAAATGAAAATGAGATTTACACACTTGAATTTAATAAGCGAATTTGTAAGTTTTGGTTTTAATTTGTAAAATTTCCTTTTAAAATAAATCAGTTAAAGGATTTAAATGAACCTTTTAATGTATGATTTTATAAGTTCTGAACTAGGTAGAATCTGTAGCACTTGTTAAGTGTTGTGGATTATATAAGTGAACCAAAAGACTAAAATGAACTAAGGCTATGATAGTACTTGGTAAGTGCTGTTGTAGCAGAAACTAAAATTTGGACCTTAACTAATAAAGGGCTACTGTAGCACTTGTTAAGGACTGCAGTAGGCTGAAATATGATTTTGTTCAAAACTGAACTGTTATAGTAGTTTATAAATGTTGTTTTGTTGAATAAAATTGTTTTCAAATATAATTTACCGCCGCACTTTTTAAATGCCGTGAAAGCTGGAAATTTTAACGTTATTGTTTTAAGTGAATAAGTGAACTCCGAAAGGGTTAGATTTTGGAAATTTAATATTTGATTTTTAAGGGATAATGTCTTTGTTTTAAATGGTTAAATTCGAAGTATATTTGATAAATTGTTTTAAATCTATAACCACGGGTTATAATAACGATTGGTTGGCAAAGAGACCGGGATCAGATATGGACATACTCTCTGTCGATACCGAAAACCACTTTGACGACCGTGTACGCGGTGGAGATTCCAGAATGAAGTAGGATGGTGGCGATGTTTTTAAGGTATATTACGTGGACCCAACTCCCGTGAGTTGGCATAAGGTGGCTAAAACAGGAGCGATCTCGGACCAGTGAGGTAGCACCTCTTCTCGGACACATTTCTTCGATATTATACTCTTATTTGTGATTTGACTAGATGGCCATCCTCCGATTTGGGAATGTTGTTCGAGGTGGACGATAGTGGCTGCTATGCGCTCCATCAGTCCGTGTGCGTAATTGGTATATCTACCCTGGCATTGCCTAGTTGTGCCGTGTCACCTACCATATCGAGCTTTACTACGATTATGATTTTAAGATCCGACCGCGTTAAGGTTCTCCATCCCCTTAACACTATTTTCCGATATGATTATACTTTACTTATTTAGACACTATTATAATAGCGAATATTACTACATAGTAGATAGTTTAACGGATCCTTAGAGGATGGGCGGTCCCAAGCATCTTCTAAGTTACTTGTATCTTTACTACAGTTCACTTGAGTTGGTTTACATTGTATAAGTATAAATATCTTGACTCGAGTGTTTATGTTTTATTTTACGCTCGGGTCAGCCTGAGTATCAGTTGGACTTCCTCTTCACGGACCTTGGACTACTGGAGATCATCTTTATCAAGCTGCTATCTATTTTGTTATCCAGTCTTCTATTTTAGCTTATGTAATTGAGACAATGAATTTGGGATTTTTCTATGGTTATTCAAACTGTATTGGTTTAAGACTATGTAATTGGTACTTGTTTTGAGACTATGTATTTTAGTGGCTTCATGAACCACTATGGTTATTTTTAAATTCCGCTGCGAGTTATTCTGATATTTCTGTGTCTGTGATTCTGTGAATGATGTTATTTGCTCCAAATTTTATTACAATCTATTATTTTGCATTATTCAAGTCTGACATGTGTGGATTATTGTCGATTTGAATGGTCCAAAATAGTGGGTCGTTACATTTGGTATCAGAGCTTCGGTTTAGGCAAACCTTAGCCTATGGAGCAAAAACTCATTTGAGATAGGGTAGAAATACCCTAGAATGAGTGAAATCAAACTCAGAATCATTTCTTTGTGAGAGAACGTATTTTCAAAGTATAAAATGATTTTAAAATGATTTCTCAAATAATTTTTCAAAGATTATTTTGATATAAAGTTCTCTTGTTTTAAGAAGAAATTTTTTCTAAACTTCCTTCTTTCCGTATCTACCTTGTTAGGAATTTTGTTATTAGGATATTCATCCAAGTGATCTTATCGTGTCTTATCTTAACTTATCTTTGTCTTCTCTGTACCTTGTCCTAAATTTATTCTTGATATTTCCAAGATGAATCGTGGAAATGCTAGAGATAGGGGTTGTGGTATTGCCCGAGTTCCTCCAACTGTTGCACCCGTTAGGTTTACTGTTCTTTGCAAGGAATTCTCTCAGCTCGGTGGCACTAAGTTCACCGGTTCAGAGAGTATTATCGAAGCCCAGCAATGGCTACGAAGTTTGGAGAGAATTTTTACTGGTCCAGAGATCACTGATGCCCAGAAGCGTCAGTTAGCAGCATGGCAGCTGCAAGAGTCAGCTTTAGATTGGTGGGAGTCTGTTATGACTCACACTAACGAAGTTGATCTTTCATGGGAGCAGTTCAGGTATCCTTTGTGTTAACTTGAATTTTTCCCCATTTCCTTTTCTTTTGAATCTATCTTAAGTTCAGTTTTTTGTATCTTCTTTCCAGGGAGGCTTTTGTGGCAAAATGGATGCCCGAAGCCAGGAAATCTCAGTTGTATCGTGAATTCATGGATCTTAAGCAGGGTACCATGTCTTTTTCTGAGTATGAGCGGAAGTTCAATGAACTTTCCAAATTTGGTCCTGGTCTTATCGACACTCAGCTAAAGAAGAATGAGAAGTTCATTTATGGAGCTCGCCCAGAGTTCTACGATCGCCTTATTTCACATGTTCATGGCACATTTACTGAGCTCATGGATATGGCTATTCGCTATGAGAACCCTACTTCCAAGGGTCCTGCTACTTCTGGTGTTCATGTCTCACAATCTTCCTCTGCAAATTCCAAGAAGAGAAAGCCCAACTTCCACCAGCAGAAGAAGAATTGGATCAAGCATGTGGGCTTGGGATCTTCAGCATCTGCTCCTTCCCAGAGACACCCTATTGATCTTTCCTCCATTACTTGCTTCAAATGTGACCAGAAGGGACACTATGCTAATAGTTTCCCTACATCGGTTAGTGCTGCTGTTCCTCCACCCCAGGTTACCAGGAACGATCTTTGTCATGTTTGTCTTCAGCCGGGTCATTTTAGGAAGGACTGTCCTTTATATCTGAAGGGAAAGCCATCTGGTGTATTTACTGTCACATCTGCTTCATCACCTGCTGCTCCTACTCCTGCTCCTAGCGATGATCAAGGTACTCTTCAAGGCACCTTTACTTTATTTCATCATCTTGTTCATGTTTTATTTGATACCGGGGCTTCGCATAGTTTTATTTCTGATGATCTGTGTAATAAGTTTGAACATCTCCTTTCCTTTGAGTATGCTTCTGTTCCTCTATGTGTTTCAAATCCTATTGGTGGTCCCGCAAATCTTAATAAGATTTGTAAACATGTGAAACTCCACCATTCCGATCATCGTTTTAGTGGTGATTTCTATATTCTTGGTTTTGATACTTTTGATTTGCTGCTTGGAGATGATTGGTTAAAGAATCATGATGCCCATATCTCTTGTAAATCCCGAATTGTTTCTCTTAAGGATGATCGGGGTAATTCTTTGGTTATTCAGTGTAGTCTGCCTCATGATTGTGCTGGTAGCTTTATCTACTCATTGGATGCTTCTCCTGTTGATCTTCAGTCGACTCGGGTAGTCAATCACTACCCTGATGTATTTGGTGAAGTTACTGCTTTACCTCCCAAGCGGGAAATTGATTTCCGCATTGATCTCATTCCTGGAGCTCGACCTGTAGTTCTTCCTCCTAGAAGAATGGCACCCCGCGAGAAGGTTGAGTTAAGGGAACAAATTGAGGACCTATCTTCCAAGGGTCTGATCAGACCTAGTTTTTCTGAATGGGGAGCTGCGGTGGTTTTCGTCACCAAGTCCGATGGTTCTCTCCGGATGTGTGTTGATTATAGGGAGTTGAACAAACTCACCATGAAAAATAGATATCCATTGCCTCGCATCAATGACATGTTTGATCAGCTTTATGGTGCTACTGTTTTCTCTCAGCTTGATCTTGCCACGGGTTTTCACCAACTCAGAGTTGCCGAGGAAAGTATTCCCAAGACTGCTTTCCGTACTGAGAGTGGATTCTTTGAATGGTTAGTTATGCCTTTTGGTTTGACTAATGCTCCTACCTTCTTTGTTGACCTTATGAATCGTGTTTTCCGTGATGTGCTTAATAAATTTGTTCTAGTCTTTGTGGATGATATCCTCATTTTCTCTAAGTCTGAAGAAGAACATGAGTCACATTTGAAATCTGTTCTTGAGACTCTTCGAAAGCATCAGTTAAAAGCTAAATTTTCCAAATGCCATTTCTGGAAGGATGAAGTCCGATTTCTCGGGCATATTGTTTCTAGTAATGGAGTTTCAGTTGATCCAGTCAAGATCGCTGCGATCAATGTAAGTTCTTTTTTCTTTCACTTTCCTTGTTCCATTCAATTTACTCTATCTTTCCTTTTATCCTTCTTTTTCCCTATTCTGTGCAGGATTGGGAAACTCCTAAGACTCCTACTGATATCCGTAATTTTCTGTTCCTCGCCGGTTATTATCGGAGATTCATTGAGAATTTCGCTCGGATTGCTGCACCTCTCACGGCTTTAACTCGGAAGAATGCTAAGTTTATGTGGAATAGTAAGTGTGAGGCCGCATTCAATGAGTTGAAAGACAAGCTTACTTCCGCACCTGTTCTTACCGTTCCAAATGGAAATGAGGGATTAACGGTATACACTGATGCTTGTCGAGAAGGTTTGGGAGTTGTTCTGATGCAGGATGGTAGAGTGATTGCTTATGCTAGTAGACAGTTGAAGACCCATGAAGTAAATTATGCTGCCCATGATCTAGAGTTGCTTGCTGTTGTTTTCGCTTTGAAGCTTTGGAGACATCATCTGTTGGGTACCAAGTTCGAGCTTTTCACAGATCATCAGTCTTTGAGGTATATTTTCTCTCAGAAGGATTTGAATCAGAGACAAGTTAGGTGGTTAGAGTTCCTTGCTTCTTATGACCTCGACATCAACTATACACCGGGAAAAGCTAATGTTGTGGCGGATGCTTTGAGTAGGAAGAAAGCTTTGTTGTGTCAGATTGTTGTTTCTTCACCTCTTGTGGATCGTATTATGGCTAGACAGGATGAGGATCAGATGCTTAGATTGATTAAGGAGAGTGTTCGAAGCAGAGTTGGAGGTAGTAGTCTTGATGGCAGTGGAGCTCAGATTGACGATAAGGGTGTATTGAGGATTAATAATAGGATTTGTGTCCCGAATGTTGATGGATTGAGACAGGAGTTACTTCGGGAGAATCATCAGTCCAGACTTTCTATTCATCCAGGCGTGACCAAGATGTATCAGGACATGAAGAAGTTATATTGGTGGAAAGGTATGAAGCGAGATATTTCCATTTTTGTAAATAGGTGTGCGACTTGTCAGCAAGTCAAGGCAGATCATCAGAAGACTCCTGGTTTATTGCAGCCTCTTGAGATTCCCAATTGGAAGTGGGAACAAGTTTCTATGGATTTCATTGATGGTTTACCGAGGACTAGGAAGGGTAACGAGAGTATCTGGGTTATTGTGGATAGATTGACCAAATCAGCTCATTTCATTCCGGTCAAGTCTACCCGTTCAGCTTCTAGTTTGTCTGAGATTTACATGAGGGAGATTGTTCGTCTCCATGGTGTTCCTCTCAGTATCGTTTGTGATCGTGATCCTATCTTTACTAGTAGGTTTTGGAAAGCCTTTCAGGATTCTTTGGGTACTCGTCTGAATCTGAGCACTGCTTACCATCCACAGACCGACGGTCAAACGGAAAGGGTGAATCAGATTCTAGAGGATCTTCTTCGTGCTTGTGTACTTGATTATGGAGGATCTTGGGAAGATCATCTCCATCTTGTCGAATTCACTTATAACAATAGTTATCAGGCCAGTATTGAGACATCTCCATTTTCTGCTCTTTACGGACGACCTTGTAGATCTCCTTCTTGTTGGATTGAATCCGGTAATCGTTTGGTTCTTGGTCCTGAGATGGTTTTGGAAGCTTCAGAGAGAGTTGAAGAGATTAAGAGGAAGATGAGGATTGCTTAGGATAGACAGAAGAAGTACGCTGATCGTCGAAGACGGAGTTTAGAGTTTGCTGTTGGTGATTTGGTTTTCCTTAAGGTCTCTCCCTTAAGGAATGTTATTCGTTTTGGTCGTAGAGGAAAGCTTTCTCCTAGATTTGTTGGTCCTTTCCGCATTTTGGAAAGAATTGGCTCTCTTGCTTATCGTCTGGATTTACCCGAGAAATTTTCTGGAATACACAATGTCTTTCATGTATCTCATCTGCGTCGCTATCTGCATGATCCATCTCTTATTATTCAGCCTTCTGCTCTTGATAGTTTGGATATTGAGCCAAATCTGACTGTTGAGAGGAAGCCACTTCGTATCGTCGATCGAGGTACGAAACAGCTAAGAAGAAAATCTGTCAACCTGGTCAAAGTGCAGTGGAGCACTGATGAACGGGATTGCACCTGGGAGACGGAGGAGAGCATTCGTGCTTCGAATCCGGAATTGTTTATTTCAGGTACTTTGGCTATTCTGCCTTATCTTTCTTTGTTTTCCTTCTTTGTTCCTTTTCGAGGAAGAAAAGCTTTGAGGGGGGGAGAGTGTAACAGCCCAAAATTTTTAAAAAACAAAATTTTATTTAAAAATAAACATTTTGAAATATTGATTTGAATTAAAAGTGTAATAACTAGTGTAAAACGGGAAATTTAAACTTTACATTTTTACGTATAATTTCATCCGTTCTTAACTTTATATTAAAATCGAATTTATTTATTGTGATAATAGCTATTTAAATTTGGTTTAAATGATACGTTATTTTATTTAAACAAACGTTATCATTTTTAAATTTACTTAATAAAAGAAACAAGTAACGGTTGTACGTTACTTTGGGCGTTACACTTTTACATTCGTTGTGCATTCCATACGTTCGTTCACCTTAAATGCCTTTCCTTTTACCGTTCCAACTTTTAAGCGTCTAGTATATTATCCCTACGTTTCGTTCCAACTTGAATATTATAAATTGCCTTAATTTCCTCGCCTTAATTTCCTCTTACTGACCGAGACTTTTCTTTTGCCTTCTCTAAAAATCAGAGAATGGCTATTGACAGTCCTCGTTCACCAACAAAAAAAAATTCAATACCACAAATCATTTTCTCTTTAGTCTCCATCAAAAAAAATTCATGAGCATCTCTCTGGAAGGTAAAAGACAACATCCTCTTTCCTTTTCACTTTTGTAATTCATTTTTTTTGTTGTCCCTGTTTTGTTTTGCTGTACCGTGCTTTGCCTGCCTCCAACCCATACCATTCACCACCAGATCACCACCCACCCTATGCCGAAACCCACGGCCTACCCATTCACCACCAGACATGCTCGGCCCAGCCACAACCTCACCGAAACTCCTCCAACCCCAGGCTGACCAACCCTATGCCGATACCATTCAATCCCAAACCGTACGCCCTACCCCAGCGCCTCCACCCAGGCAAACACCCAGGCCGTGACCTGCCCTCCTCCACGAGAACCCACCACAGCCACCATCACGTCCCCAGGCACCCCACGGCAGACCGAGAACCCAACCCCACATCCCTACCCGTGCCGGACCCACGAACCCAGACCAGACCAGCCTAGAACTCCCACAACCCCCTGCCGAGACCACCGCCCCCTACTCCAGACCGAAACCACCACGTCATCACCGACCCCGTGCCAGACCACCAGTCACCGCGTCTCCAACTCCTCCAGACCGAGCCCTTGTATTCGAAAATTTGACCTTTGTATTTTGGTATTTGAGTGTATATTCCAATTGTCACCTCTGCATTTTTATTTTGATGTTATTGCCAGGTCGAACTTTGTTTAGAGAAAAAGGAAATGATAAAGTTGCTTTTGTCACTTTTGGGAATTTTTGAAGTTACATTTTTCCTGGCCTCTGTTTTGTGAAAAAAAAAGAAACGAGAAAGATTGTTTGTCATTTTGTTCGCATCTACATTTTGTTGAATTACCAGTCAGAGCCTGGTATTTGAATCTGAAAAATGAAAGTGTTGTGTTCTTTTGAAATTTTTGGTATCTTAGTTTGTATTTTAGACCTGACCTTTGTCTTAGAAAAAAAAGGATGTTTTGTCACTTTGCAAATATAAAGTTATAATCTATATTTTAAAAAGTGGTCGGGCTATTGCTGTCGATTTACAACTTGTTTCTTTCGTTGTTTGCTTCATTTAAAAATTTGTTATTCGTGCAATCGTGGATTTGATTTTTTATTGTGCTTTTGGTTTGAATCTAGTTGGCGCATCCGCTAACAACTGATCGTGCTTTCCGCGTGCGTTCGATAGACATCGTATTTCTTTTTCCGAATCTCCAGCTCCGTAGAGGTGAGTAAATCTCACACGAATATTCATACTTATATGATTGTGAAACGACCGCAACTGAATGTGTAGAAATAAATAAATAAATAAATAAATGATGTTATAATTACCTGTGATTTATTTATAGTTGATGTTAATTGTTAAAACTGCATATCGTATCATCTGTTATATTTTGTTCCTATTTTACTGTTATTCTATTCTGTTAAATCACACTGCAAGTTCCCTGTAGAATAGAATCACTATGGGTTGAAATGATACATACCCGAACGAACTTTAGAATAAGGGAAGGTCGTTATGGGCTGAAATGATAGGCCTGAACGATTTTCAATTAAATTTTATTTACTTGGGATTGCGGGTTTGAAATGATAAAACCCGGATTTTCTTTGTAAATTACGGATTGAAATGATATAGTATCCGTATCACTTGACTTAGGCTAGAAACTATTATACAGACCCATGGTTATTTTTCTGTATTTTTCTAGATACCTTTAAATAATTTAAATATTGTAATAATATTAAATTGATTTAAATCGAAAGTTTAAATGATTTATTTAGAATAGAAATGATTTTTCTATGTGTTAAAAATTAATTAATGGGAAATATTGATTTTGAAATGGAACTTAAATTTGGAAGTTTGACCAAAATGAAAGATGGAAACTGAAGTTAATTAAATTGAAATAAAAATTTAGTTTTAAAATGGTGGAAATTGGAGTTTGAGTTTAAATTGTTGAAATGAATTGTTTAAATGAAAATGAGATTTACACACTTGAATTTAATAAGCGAATTTGTAAGTTTTGGTTTTAATTTGTAAAATTTCCCTTTAAAATAAATTAGTTAAAGGATTTAAATGAACCTTTTAATGTATGATTTTATAAGTTCTGAACTAGGTAGAATCTGTAGCACTTGTTAAGTGTTGTGGATTATATAAGTGAACCAAAAGACTAAAATGAACTAAGGCTATGATAGTACTTGGTAAGTGCTATTGTAGCAGAAACTAAAATTTGGACCTTAACTAATAAAGGGCTACTGTAGCACTTGTTAAGGACTGCAGTAGGCTGAAATATGATTTTGTTCAAAACTGAACTGTTATAGCAGTTTATAAATGTTGTTTTGTTGAATAAAATTGTTTTCAAATATAATTTACTACCGCACTTTTTAAACGCCGTGAAAGCTGGAAATTTTAACGTTATTGTTTTAAGTGAATAAGTGAACTCCGAAAGGGTTAGATTTTGGAAATTTAATATTTGATTTTTAAGGGATAATGTCTTTGTTTTAAATGGTTAAATTCAAAGTATATTTGATAAATTGTTTTAAATCTATAACCACGGGTTATAATAACGATTGGTTGGCAAAGAGACCGGGATCAGATATGGACATACTCTCTGTCGATACCGAAAACCACTTTGACAGCCGTGTACGCGGTGGAGATTCCAGAATGAAGTAAGATGGTGGCGACGTTCTTAAGGTATATTACGTGGACCCAACTCCCGTGAGTTGGCATAAGGTGGCTAAAACAGGAGCGATCTCGGACCAGTGAGGTAGCACCTCTTTTCGGACACATTTCTTCGATATTATACTCTTATTTGTGATTTGACTAGATGGCCATCCTCCGATTTGGGAATGTTGTTCGAGGTGGATGATAGTGGCTGCTATGCACTCCATCAGTCCGTGTGCGTAATTGGTATATCTACCCTGGCATTGCCTAGTTGTGCCGTGTCACCTACCATATCGAGCATTACTACGATTATGATTTTAAGATCCGACCGCGTTAAGGTTCTCCATCCCCTTAACGCTATTTTCCAATATGATTATACTTTACTTATTTAGACACTATTATAATAGCGAATATTACTACATAGTAGATAGTTTAACGGATCCTTAGAGGATGGGCGGTCCCAAGCATCTTCTAAGTTACTTGTATCTTTACTACAGTTCACTTGAGTTGGTTTACATTGTATAAGTATAAATATCCTAACTCGAGTGTTTATGTTTAATTTTACGCTCGGGTCAGCCTGAGTATCAGTTGGACTTCCTCTTCACGGAGCTTGGACTACTGGAGATCATCTTTATCAAGCTGCTATCTATTTTGTTATTCAGTCTTCTATTTTAGCTTATGTAATTGAGACAATGAATTTGGGATTTTTCTATGGTTATTCAAACTGTATTGGTTTAAGACTATGTAATTGGTACTTGTTTTGAGACTATGTATTTTAGTGGCTTCATGAACCACTATGGTTATTTTTAAATTCCGCTGCGAGTTATTCTGATATTTCTGTGTCTGTGATTCTGTGAATGATGTTATTTGCACCAAATTTTATTACAATCTGTTATTTTGCATTATTAAAGTCTGACATGTGTGGATTATTGTCGATTTGAATGGTCCAAAATAGTGGGTCGTTACAATCCATTTCGTAACGATACGAACACGCAGTTCGTATCGATCCATCTGCGTCCATTTCGTATCGATACGAACACGCAGTTCGTATCGATCCATCTGCGTCCATTTCGTATCGATACAAACACGCAGTTCGTATCGATCCATCTGCGTCCATTTTGTATCGATACGAACACGCAGTTCGTATCGATCCACCTGCGTCCATTTCGTATCGACCCACCTGCGTCCATTTCGTATCGATACGAACACGTAGTTCGTATCGATCAATCTACGTCCATTACGTATCGATTCTCACGCAGTTCATATCGATCCATCTGCGTCCATTTCGTATCGATACGAAATTTCAAAAAAAAATTCCGGTACGACCCAAATTTCCTAGCCGCAGCACAGGGCACCCGCATAGTGAATTCAATCACCAATTTAATGAAGGAACATTCCATTCATGCTTCTAATTGTTCCATGACTGAACAAGACATAGGAGATCACAACAACAAATGTTGAGTTGCAATCAAGGAATGGGTAAAGAAATACTACTCAACCTTACTCCCAAAGGCTGGAGAACCTAGCTAATATGCCAAGAACTAGAGTTGATTAATATATCATGCTTTTAAGGTGGAATGCAACTTCCTCCAATTGACCAGCTTTTAAACTCCTGAATTGACAACTATGGTACGATGGCTAATATGACGGCTGCCCTACAATGTCTACTCTGCCAACTCAAAACATAGCTGGTCACCGCTGAACCATCTTCAAATGCCTGCATCTTAATCATTCCACGTCCACATGACTAAAAGCATGACATACAGCGTACTCACCGTCCAATCTATTAGCCCATTTTAACCAACTCGCCGTCCAATCAGCGTTACCAACCACTCAAACGTTGGACAATCGTGCATACATCATTCACCAGTGTTACAAGACCCCTTGGCAATAAAATGGACCTGATCATAATGTCGATTGGAGAATCTTTCCCAGTCGAGACCTATTCGTTGAAACCATCCTACATGCATAACTTCCAATGAAAATTCAACATGTTAACTATGTCGGTGTACTATGGAAATACGACCCCCGACACTACCTTATGAAGTGGGAATGACGCGTGGAATTCTCCAAGGGTGATGAATGCCATCAAACACAGATGTCTTCCCTCATTCCTCAGAGAAGACCGTCAATCACGGTTAGACATACCAGTTATACTTCTCATATTATTGAAGTGAATGAAGAAGCTGGCAACCAATGAATTTATCCAAAGCCCGTAGCCAGTTGCTGCCGATACCCAAAAATGAATTCTTCACCAGCGCTTATTTCCAGACTTTGACAAGAGAACTGGTGGACCGCCGCCGAAAACTACACCAACATGTCTAGGCCAATTTTGAGTTGATGAATCAGATGAAGGATCAACATAGCAAGATAAGGAGGGGACCTGCTCCATACTCTAGATCAGAAAACTCCTCTTCTCTAAATGGCTACCGTGAACGCCAACGCCATAAGGCTGCTCCAGGAAGGATAGCTCCGACAATATGTGCAAGCCCCATAAACGAAGGACCGGGAACATCTGCCCCCTATCGATCAAGGACTTTGATCAAATTGAACCATTTGCGTTAGACTTCCAACTGAGAAGGGCTGGACTGAAGTGCAATAGCGAGCATACGACGCTGCCTCACTTATCAATGAGATTTGATCTGATCTCTTTTGAATTATTTCTAATTCAATTTCGTTTACGTTGCGAAATATGACCTACTTGAATTAAACTACTTGCAAATGATGCAGGTAACCGAGTACTTAAGATTGGGTGCAAAACAACCTCCACGAACCATGATCAAATCATTGAGGTATCATCGTGATAAGAATTATTCAACCACTCATCGGCTACTATATGCCCCTGACTGGGGGCAAGGCATCAAAGCGGAAGAGACCGACAAGGTCAGGACTCTAGTACAAAGTGGATGCAACCGACCATCCACTCATCCGCCTATGCAATTTAATTAGGAGATGTAAGAAAGACTTGGAGTTATATGTCCCAACAATGCACTCTCCATCTCGTACTTGAAGCTCGCCAAAATACTCATGCTTCTTCTGATGCCTGATGAAATCGGAATAACACCAAGGGTGGATGTGACATCACCATCCATGCATCTAATCCCACATTAGACACTTGGGATTATTTGAGAACACATGTTTAAAGTGGATATGATTTGACCGTTCACTCTCCAGTTTGCTTCTATAATTCGGCAAAACAGTCATGCCTTAAACCAACTTCATCAGGGTCCAACCCTCAATTTCAAGTCATCAATGACTAACTACCTACTCGCTAACCATCACGATCTGTCATTCCAACTCTCTTCCTTAGCTCGATCGAAAGAATGCAAAGTATAAATTGGATGTGACTCGAGTGTCTGCTCTCCAATTCTTACACCCGACTTAAGGGAAAATACACAACTCAAAGTGGATGTAGTTCGACCATCCTTTCCTATGCTCGACCACAAAGCTTGCCAGAACACTAATCTTACTCCTTAGGCTTAGCAAAAGTGGAATCCAAATGAACACGGACGTGATCTAACCATCCATAAACTAAATCTCATCCTTCGTTGAGGGGCATATAAGTGGAAGTTAGTCGGGATCCCACCGATCACTCGCTAAGTGAAACCCCGAGCTTAGGGACAAGCCATCACACTACCGCAATAAGGGATTGATACACGACAATCCTCTAACTAACTCCGGCTCCTAGAGTGTGAGCTGGAGTATAAACTTACGGACATGGGCTCGAGAAGGATGGATCCGTCCAT
Organism: Allium fistulosum; assembly: GCA_030737815.1. Classification (NCBI taxonomy): domain Eukaryota; kingdom Viridiplantae; phylum Streptophyta; class Magnoliopsida; order Asparagales; family Amaryllidaceae; genus Allium; species Allium fistulosum. The sequence goes on along the minus strand of CM060903.1, from coordinate 1,279,555,283 downwards.
GTAACGACTTCGCCCGTGTTCAACCTAAACCCGAGGAGGATGGATCAGTCCATCTAACGACCTCGCCTTCCATATTTACAAGCTCGAGAAGGATGGATCCGTTCATCTAACGACTTTGCTTGCCTACTCAGGGTGGATGTGATCCGACCGTCCATGACCCTGATACACCTTTCGTTCCCAGAGTGCAAATGAAATCCAAAAACATACAGCAGATGTGACTGATCGTCTGCTCCTCAACTCCGAACTCCTAGAGCGTGAGTCGGAGTATAAACATCAACTCCGAGTTCCCAGAGTGCGAAGCAGAGTATAAACATCAACTTTGAACTCCCAGAGCATGAGTCGGAGTATAAACATCAACTCCGAACTCCCAGAGCGCGAGTCGGAGTATAAACATCAACTCCGAACTCCCGGAGTGCGAGTCGGAGTATAAACATCAACTCCGAAATCCCAGAGTGCGAGTCAGAGTATAAACATCAACTCCGAACTCCCAGAGTGCGAGTCGGAGTATAAATATCAACTCCAGATTCCCAGAGTGCGAAACGGAGTATAAACATCAACTAACCCCGAACTCCCAAAGTGCGAGTCGGAGTATAAACATCAACTCCGAACTCCTAGAGTGCGAGTCGGAGTATAAAAATCTACTCTGGATTCCCAGAGTGTGAAACAGAGTATAAACATCAACTAACTCCAAATTCCCAAAGTGCGAACCGGAGTATAAACATCGACTAACTCCAGATTCCCAGAGTGAGAACTGGAGTATAAACATCGACTAACTCCAGATTCCCAGAGTGCGAACTGGAGTATAAACATCGACTAACTCCAGATTCCCAAAGTGCAAACTGGAGTCTAAACATCAACTAACTCCAGATTCCCAGAGTGCGAACTGGAGTATAAACATCCACTAACTCCAGATTCCCAGAGTGCGAACTGGAGTATAAACATCAACTAACTCCAAGTCCCCAGAGTGTGGACTGGAGTATAAACATCAACTGGGTACGAATGACCACCCATCAACTTACTTCGGTCCCGAGAGCGCAGGCTAGAGTATAAACACCAATTGGGTGTGACTAACAACCCATCAATCAACTCCAGTCCTCAAAGCATGGTTTGGAATATGAATACCAAAAGGGATGTGATTCGACTGTCCATCTATCCGCTATGGTTCCTCATCAAGTTCTATAGTACAAAAAGCGGATGTGGTTCGACCGTTTGCTTTCCAATCTTCCCCTGACATGGGAGCACACTTAACACACAAAATTGGATGTGATCCGACCATCCAGCACTAAGCGGGCGTGACACAACCGTACATGCATCAACTCTTGTCCCCGGCACGGGACCCATAACGTAAATTTATAGGGATGCACTCCAACCCTACAAGACAAAATTTCTTCCTTGATTCGACATGGAGGCGTAGATTCGAAAAAGAGACCTAGCTGGATATCCTATTCTGAATTGATATTACTACCATCCAACCACAAATAAACGTGGTATGACCGTTCATCTGCTAACTCTCGCCTGTGATCCGATGGGTTGTGCATGCAACATGGATGGATGTGACCTAACCATCCGCCAATCAATTCCTTCCTACAGTTCAGTGGGAGAAGCATCAAACTAAAGTTGTTGTAATTTGACCGGCCACAGTTTGAATTTTTCCCTTGACTGGGGGCAGAGGAATTGACTGAGGAAAACGCGGTCTGACCATTTTCTACTAAAACTCTTAGTCCCCAGAGTGCAGACAGGGGTATAAACATCAAATAGATGTGGTTAATGGCCCTTCAACTTACTTTGATCCCCACAGTGGGCTACAAGAATAGACAAACGGATGAATGTGATTTGACCATTAATTCACCAACTTTGACCAAAACTCGACATGGGGAGTATAAACTCACCACATGTGCAATTAGACCATCCACAAACTAACTCTGCTAACCCAAGACTGGGGGCAGAAGTACAAATCACCGAAAGAAGAGAAAGGTGACTCGCTACATCTCCAGCTTAGCATCCTTTACAACTTAAGGAAATGAATACAAGGAGACCTTAATGCTAGCCAATCAGAATGATGCCCGAAGTTCTGGGCAACCAATTATATCGTACCACCGGATCGACGGGCAATATCGATCTGCACCTTTCATATCATACCATTGGATCGATAGGAAATGAGGTCCGAGCATTCTACATCCTGCCGGTGAATCGATGGTCAATATCGATCCTCTTCGACTACAAATCGATGTGACCCGAGCGTCCATCTAATACCTTTGACTAATAGAGAATGGATAAGAAGAATAAACCACGAATGAGTGTGACTTGACCATTCGTCCTTCGTCGCCTTCCTTCGATCCGTCAGGAAGAGCATGAGACCAAATGAGCATGACATGACTGCATTTGAGCTGACTTTATCCCTAGATCTGACGGGAGAACGTAAATCGAAATGGACATGCTTGATCACCCAACTCCAAATGAATGCAATGCTACCATTCATTCATTGACGTTTACCATGATCCGACTAAAAGAGCAATTCAAAACAAGTGCAACCTAAACATCTGCACACTGATTCTTACCCTGGATTCGACAAGGGAAGCATCAATCCTGCATTGGATCTGATTGGACGATTCACTCTTCAGTTTTTGCCCAAAGTATGGTGACATAAGCGGCGAAGTGAATGTCATTGACCGTCCAGAATCTAGCTTATGTCCGGATGTCGGCAAAGTAACAATGTATTCCGCTAAGAGGAAAAAAACTAGAACATAATACAGGATAGGCACGACTCAGCCTTCCATCGGTTAACTCGATCCCATGGTTCAATGGGATAGAATACAGAATTGAAGCAGACATTATCTACCCTACCACTTATTGAGATATTCCCCAAACTTGGGGGCACGAACAAGAAGATAAGATTAATATGATTCAACCATTCATCAGTCAACTCTGGTTCTTAAATCTTGAACTACAGTATAGACACGGCTAGGATGAGACTAGACCGCCCACGTAATGCATCCGCCAACCTGAGACTGGGGGCAAAAGAGTAATTATCCGAGAGTTGACTATGACAACTTGAACCTATGACCCATGCCTGATATTCACAACAACTCTAGGTTGCGACCGAAAGGATGCCTAGAGATAGAGTCATCAGATCAATACCCGGACTTATGGGCAACTGATCATCATTCTGACCCTTCCGATGAGCAATGGATCGCAGGTACATTGCATGAAAAGCACATCATTCAGAAACATAAGTAAATTCAATCTCAAAGCTGGAGCCAGCTATGTAGCAGCATGTAGTACAAGGCTAAGTTCTACTAATCCTTTGATTCAACGTCCTTATAATCCTGATCATTTACCATTGCAAATAAACACATGAAGCGCCTACAACCTATCACGAGTATTATAGATCAGATCACAACTCTGCGCAATGATGAAGAAAGAGTCAACTGTTTTACTTCAGGTGAATCTTGATGTGTTCGCTTGGACTCGATCTCATATATATATATATATATGGACTCTCTCCAGCCATGAAGAACCCTACATTAAATGTCGACCCGAGGCATGTCTCGATGAACAAAAATGATGCGACGTGGATTCGAAGAGATCTGTTTCACTTAAAAAGGAGGCAAATCTGCTCAAAACCAGTGGGTTTATCCATGATGCCCTCCAACCAAAATGAGTATCCAATCCTTTACTTATAAGAAAAACGAACAGAGAGTGGAGGACATGCGTCAACTACTCAGATTTGCATGGGGTATGACAAAGCACAGCTTTCTACTTCCAATTATCAACCAACTGATGAACCCGACCATCAGACATGAATTACTGTCATCCATGGATGCAAACTCCAGATACAATCGGATACTGAAGCATGTCCTAGACCAGGAATACAACTGTTTCATTATTGACCTGGGCCGATAGTGCTATGCTGAAATCCCTGGATTCAAACTTGAGAACACTTATGCTACTTACCAAAGGACGATTAACAGATCATTCAAAAAAAATCATATCGGTCGATCGATGAAAGTAGATATGGTTAATATGCTCGTGAGATCATGACCATAAAATGACCACATCGATGACTTAGCAAAGATATTCAATGCTCTCCAACAGTTTTAGGATGAAAATCGATCCTTTGAAATGCTCTTTCACCATTACATCATAAAGATTCTTTGTTTTCATCATCAATTCTCATGGAATCAAGACTAATTTCTAGAAATTTTCGACAGTTAGAGATACCCATGTACTGAGGACAACCAAGCAGGTACGGAGCCTAAGTCAAAAGATTACCATCCTAAGTTGATTTGACTCTAGGACCAGCTACAAGTGAATTATCTTCTTCAACCCGACCAAGAGAGGGAAGAGAACTTTTGAATGAACTAACAACTGCGTTGATGCACTTCCAGCTCTGATAGATCGCTTAAAGAGACCTCCCATTTTACCTAAACCTTTGGATCATGAAGATTTATACATTAATTAGGCCGTGTCAACACACGCCATAAGCATCACAATGATATGTGAAGAGAAACGAATCCAAAGACCAGTATATGATGAAGGCTGGCTATTGACAAGCTCACCCCGTTAACGTCCATATCGACCAACCGTTACGATAGGTCCAATAGAAACCTTAGATGTCTGAAAAGTTACTCAAATGGAGTATCAAGCTAAGCCAATTTGATATCACTTATCTCCCTCGGAGAGCTTTCCAAGGTCAAACATTTGCATACTTCATATCTGAATTCACTACATCGGACGATTATCCGAAGAACAGTGGAGAACCATCCAACCGATGGAGAACGTACACCGATGGAACTTCCAATAATCGGCTTTCTAACATCGAAGTTGCGTTAATGACTCCTGAGGAACGAAAGATCTGCTACGCCCTGAAACTCAACTTCCCTGCAACAAATAACGAAGCTGAGTATGAAGCCTTGGCGCTCAGACTCGCAAGAAAACTAGGAGTGGAAACTTTACATGTCTTATGTGATTACTGGTTAGTTGTACGCCAAGTTAGGGAAGATTATCTGACTAGGGGGCAACGTCTTGCTCCTTATCTCAACCGGGTCCAAAAGCTACTAGCTGACTTCGACTATTGCACCACTACACAAATCTCAGAGAACAAAATGAAAAGGCCGAATCACTCGCCAAGCTAGCCAGTTCTGGGGATGCGCGATAAGACTTTGTCCCAGTTGAAATGCTTATTATTCCAGGCATTGACATATGAAGATCAACTAGATCTTGGAGACAGATCTAGAAAAAGAGTCATGGATGACTTCTATCAAAGATTATCCACAATTGAGGATTCTTATTGAACAAAGGAATGAGAAATGGCATATCCTCCGTGAAGCATCACTGCATGATTATGTCTCGATCGTTCGACTCCATCGATACAAAGCATTACTTTTGCAGCCATCAATCCGAGACCCAATATTATGTATCCATCGATACGAAGAATACATTCCAACATCTCAGATCGATCCAGGAGAGGATCGATATAAAGGAAGGACTTAAAACAACCATCGAACGTTGTTACAACTCGAATTTCACATCTATCCATGAGAGGATCGTTACGAAACTCGATATAAAAAAAACTTGACAACGACCCGTGAACATGCAAACATTGATGGGAGTCAGGTTAGCATACTGAACAACAAATCGCTAGCGCTCGACACTCAGTTACAACAATGCACTACATAATCATTGGCAGTCAATAAATCAACATTTATATTACTGGAAATCAATCGAAGGTTACATCTTTTGACGAAAAGATAGCACTACTCAACGAATCAGATATAACTTTTTCAGAATGAAGGATGCAGCATTTCATAGCACGTCATGTTCACACAAGACGTACTTTAGGGGGCAAATGTTATCCCGCCTTTTGGCAAGGCCGTGACACCAAGAATTTGAATTGAAACCAATGACAGTTCATCTAGGAGATCGGTTATACGTAGGCTCACTATAGATATGGACGAATTTTTTCCGAGTCCGGATCAAGCTAAAATTGATAAGACACGACAAGTGAAGCTATGAGAGTTAACGTTCCAAATTTCAAGTCAATCGGAGTTTGTATGCTCAAGATATTGATCGATCACAGTTGGGAAATCCAAACTTGCATCGATCATAACTCGAGATCCATAAGTCCAAATGCCACCAAATTTTCACCGGAGCTTACGTATGACCTAAGGAACATTCATGCCAAATTTCAGCTTGATTGGAGCAAGTCTTGATCGATATGAAATTCGTTTGTATCGATCGCGGATGGAAAAACTCCAACTTGCATCGATCATATCTCATAATACAAGTCCAAATGCTATGAAATTTTCATAGCAGCTTAAGTAAAACATGAAGAATGTTCCTGCCAAACTTCGACTCGATCGGACGAAATCTTGATCGATACGAAATTCGTTCGTATCGATCGCGGATGGAAAAACTCCAACTTGCATCGATCATATCTCATGATCTACAAGTCCAAATGCTATGAAATTTCACAAAAGCTTATGTACAACATAAAGAATGTTCTCGCAAAATTTTTACTCAATCGAACGAAATCTTGATCGATACGAAATTCGTTCGTATCGATCGCGGATGGGAAAACTCCAACTTGCATTGATCATATCTCATGATCTACAAGTCCAAATGCTATGAAATTTTCACAGAAGCTTATGTACAACATAAAGAATGTTCCTGCCAAATTTCAACTCGATCGAACGAAATCTTGATCGATGCGAAATTCGTTCGTATCGATCGCGGATGGAAAAACTCCAACTTGCATCGATCATATCTAATGATCTACAAGACCAAATGCTTTGAAATTTTCACAGAAGCTTGCGTACATGCTAAAGAATGCCCATGCCAAATTTCGACTCCATTGGATGAAATCTTGATCGATACGAAATCTGTTCATATCGATCAAGGATCGGGCTGAAACTTCATGAGCTTGGGCGCGCGGGACTGGTCACGTGCCAGAGAGGGTCTCTTGAGATCTGAGCAAAATACCAGCCTTCTACACCTATAAATAGAGCCCCAGGGCATACAGAAAAGGGGCTTCTTCTTCTTTGAATTCTACAACGCTCAGACTCTGCCGGATCCAGATTTAAACTCCCTTCTTGCTGCCAATAACGAAATTCACTGCTGCAAATCATAATTATCTGCCGTAACTCATTGAATTCACTTGTAATCTTCAAAGAAAGATCAATAAAGCTATCAACTTCATAGTGGACGTAGGCGATACGCCGAACCACTCTAAATTCTTGTGTCTCCTTGCATTTTAATTATTTTCATATCTGAAATTTGGAGTTTTTGTTAGATAATCCTCTTTTTCCATTTAATTTCTTCATTTTATCTCTTCAAAAACTTCCGAAGAGTGTTGTGCCCAATTTTGGTACTAACATGTATATAGAGTGTAATTTATAAACAGTGAATAAACGTTTGAGTACCACGCAGTAGTATGGGATGCTGCTGTGATATTTATTCGATTATTCATAGTGAGTAGATGACACTCACGTGACAGGAGTAGTGCTTTGAGTGTGAGGTGATACACGTAGTGATGAGTATTGCTTTGTGCTTATAATCAGCAAGTAAGGCAATATGCCTTATGATGACCATGACTTCGTGTCCATAATTATTAGTTCTATATGCCACTTTTATGATGTACTTCTTTTATTGACGTTGGAGAGAACCAGATGGCTAGAATCCACCTTAGCAGCCTGATCGTGGAATCATGCCCCAAAACTATGACACCTTATATTTATACAGCTTCGTGCTTTCATTACGTGCGTTTCCACCTGTGTCACCTAAACCAACAGTCTATTACCTATAGGGGCTAGAGTCGGGTCGTGACTTTTGAGTCCTCGAGTAGACGAGTACATCGGTGGATACGTGTCACGATACCGTGAAGGTAATTATGACTGTAGAGACTTCGTGTCTCTAAAGCTTTCTTCATGCTATCAGTCTTCCTTCTCGTACTAATGTAGTGATAGGTTGGCATATACTATTGATACACCTCACTTATGTATAGATATAGGTTATATTACCTACATATTGATGTTTATTTATAGATGGCTCTGCTTGAAACTTTGTGTTTATCATACAGTCATTACCATCATGATAGATTTAATAATTCATATATGAGGAGATGAGATTATACCTATGATAGATGTCCAGAGTATAGTGGATTCTCGTATCTTTTATTATATCGATATGTGATCTACCCTATCCTATATATATTGATGATGATGTCCTATTTGTTGAGTTTAAGAGATATATTTAGAATAATCTACATGCTAGTCTATATATACTTAGTGATATCTCCCTTTTTATGTTCTCTAGATTTAGATGTTGATTGTTGGATTTGTATGGTTCACCCATTTCTTGCTGATTCCTTGATTTCTAGTTTGTTTTGTTTTACATGGGTGATGACATCTTTATGCATGGTTTTGGTGATTCATATTATGTGATGTTTCGATGATCTTATAAACTGTTGTAATTATAAACCATGCATACATCTTCCTCTTTATACTTATATATATATATATATCATACATTGTGATCATTGACATAAGTTGTTATGTCGTGTTATCACATTATTATCCTTAGTATATATTGTTTCACCGATATAGATAGATCCATGATTTAGACATAGTTCGACCCATGTGTTATTTATATAATGCTCGGGTTAGTCCGAGATATTTCAGGTATAAGGATAATATGGCTAGCAGGTGTTTTAGTGGGCTTAGAGGAGACTTATATTAGGATTTATTATCCCGCCTTTTGGCAAGGCTGTAACACTAAGGAATTGACTAGTGAAACAATGACGGTCCATCCTAGAGATCAGTTATAAACAGGCTCACTATGGATATCGACGAATTTTGTCCGAGTCCGGATCGAGCTAAAACTGGTTTGACATGACAAGCGAAGCTATGAGAGCCAACGTTCCAAATCTCAAGTCAATCCGAACTCGTATGTTCAAGTTACGAACGATACAAAAGTGGATGAAAACTAACTACACTTTGACTCGCTCAGCTCAAATCCATCTGAGAAGCCTACTTCGACTCGCTCCACTTTTCGTCCATCAGGAAACCACTGATCGACTCGCTCCACTTCAACTCGCTCCACTTCGACTCCATCTCAGAGCCTATGTTTTACTCGCTCCGCATCCTTCGGAAAACAACAGTTCGACTCCACCGATACGAAGCCACAGTTCGTATCGACCACCTTCGACTCCGTCTCATATGCAGTTCGTATCCATCGTGGATCTTCTGATCGAATCCATCGAGTTGCCATATTCGAATCAATCGACCGAAGTTGAGTTTCTATCGATACGAGCAAGGCAAGGTCCAAGAACGACTCGATCAAAGTGGCATCAAAGGCGGAGTGATCCGAAGGTTCGAACGCCACATCATCGAGTCGAGCAGCGACTCGAGCAAGACCAAGTCAAACAGCGATGCGAACGAGAGCGAGTCGAACAAGAGCGAGTCGAAATAAGCGAGTCGAACGAAACAGCCAACCGAGAATCCCATTTCGTATCAATCATATCTCCTAATCTACAAGTCCAAATGATATGAAATTTTCACAAAAGGCTACGTGCATGCTAAAGAATGTCCACGCACAATTTCGACTCCATTGGATGAAATCTTGATCGATACAAAATCTGTTCGTATCGATCACGGATCGGACCGAAACTTCACGGGCTTGGGCGCGCGGGCCTGGTCACGTGCCAGAGAGGGTCTCCCGAGATCTGAGCGAAATAACAGCCTCCTACACCTATAAATAGACCCCCAAAGCCAACAGAAAAGGGGTTCTTCTTCTTCATTGAATGCTCCAACGCCCAAACTCTGCCGGATCCAGATCTGAACTCCATAGCTGCTGCCAACAACGAGATTCACTGCTGCAAATCATAATTATCTGCTGTAACTAGGGGTGAGCGTTCGGTCGGTTCGGTTGGTTTTGAGGTAAAAAAATGTCAAATCGAACTAAAACCGAAAAAAATCAGAATCGAACCAAATTAATTTCGGTTAATTTGGTTGGTAACCGATTTAACCGAACTAGAAAGGTAAGTAAAATAAATTACCATAGATTATTATTTAAATGATGAGTTTATTTAAAGGAAAACATATATTTATGTTTAGAGAAACTATTTCGAGTACTTTTATTAAGTTTATAAGAAAATTAACATATTTTCAATAGATAAATTTTGTTTTTATTACTAAACAAATTATTAATAGTATTACAATGCTATGAATTTGGATAATATAATAAAAGTTCGGTTAATTCGGTTAAACCGATAACCAAAGTAAAATTATTTTACAAACCAAATTCAAACCGATAGAATTTCATAACCGAACCGAACCGACCAAAATGAACCGGTTTGGTCAGTTAATTCTGTTCGAACCAAATATCGCTCACCCCTAGTTGTAACTCATTGAATTCGCTTGTAATCTTTAAAGAAAGATCAATAAAACTATCAACTTCATAGTGGACATAGGCGATACGCTGAACCACTCTAAATTCTTGTGTCTCTGTGCATTTTAATTATTCTCATTTCTGGAATTTGGAGTTTTTGTTAGATAATCCTCTTTTTTCATTTACTTTCTTCATTTTATCTCTTCAAAAACTTCCGAAGAGTGTTGTGCCCAATTTTGGTACAAACACTTTGGTGCTTTCATTGAGAAAACCCAATTATTCTCCTGCTCTTTGGATCTCCTATCTATATCAGATTGCATAAATCTAAGAAGAAGATCCAGATCTAGAACTTTTGAAGCCCTTCCATTCTATTCAGATTTGCATCAGATCTAGGAAAGGATTTTCATCAATTCACCATGGTAAGTACACGGACGACCTCTACAGCTGCTGATCAGGGATGCTGGGACATGCTAAATCCCGCGCAAGTGCCTCCATCAAACCAAGATGCCATTGGACCTTCAGATCCAACAGGCCCGGTTACCAGACAAGAGTTTCAGATGCTGCTCCAGGAATTGACCCAGAATCGACAACAACTTACTGAACAACTACGCGCCAACACAGAGTTGACCAACCAGCTCAATCGCCAGAGGCGAAGAAGATCCAGAAGAGACCAAGGTTCTTATTCTTCCATAGAGAGTTCAGCCTCATCCGACGGTCATCACCGATCCACGCGCCCATGGTTGGATGTAAGCTACACCCAGGCCACATGGCACCAACCTGCTTCGTATCTTGGACAACCCAGAACTGGACCATCCACTAGTCATCATACCAGACCTTCATCCCGAGGAGGTGCTGCTCCATATTATGTCGCAGCAACATTGCCACTACCACCACTACCGAACAAGGGGTTGGTGCTAGAAACCGAGTTGATCCTTAACGTAACCAACGAGAACAGACTCCGAAGCCTTATGTCCTAGAGAATGTTGAACCAGGGAGGCGAGGCACAGACCGTCGATCGCGTCCGGTCCAGACTCGTGCTGTGGAACCCGACCATACCTTGGCACAACATGCTCCAAGTATCCGAATGCCAGATATACCAACGATGGTTCGTCAAATGATCCGCGAAAGTCAGGGTCTCAGTAATGACTACTGGGGAATCTCCCGGAGTCATACCCCTTTCACCGATGACGTATTATATGCTGAACCACCTCGGTGCTTCAGGATGCCAGCTTTGCCAGTCTATGAAGGGAGTTCTGATCCCAATCAACACATCCTGAAATATGAATGGCTGATGAACGCTACGAGAGCTGATGATGCAGTAAAATGCCATAGTTTCCCCATTTCCCTGGGGGGCATTGCTACCATGTGGTTTACTCGTTTGTCACCATGATCCATTTCTAATTTTGATCAGATGGCCACAAAGTTTGTTGAACAATTCTGTATGCACGTAGCGAGGCCTAAAGATGTTAACACTCTATATAGTGTTACACAAGCTCCCGGAGAAACACTTAGACGTTACTTGGAGCGATTCCATGCTGCGTGTGCAGAAATAAGCAATCCCAATGATAACTCTATCCTGATGGCATTGACTAAGGGGATTGATGCTGATTCCGAGTTCGGAAATTGGTTAGCTGGAAAACCACCTGCGTTATTGGACCGTTTCTATTCCAAGGCAGCCCAATTCTTAAGAAGGGAGGATGCGAAACAGTCTAGGAAGCAGGATGACACAGGGCCCAACATCGAAGGAATCCAAAGTAATATCGTTGTTAAACAGTCCGGAGATAGTTCTGGAAAAGTTCAATTGAACGTACAAAATAAACACAACCAGTAGAGGGACAATGGAAATTAAAGCAAATAACGCGATCAGAATCGTGGTCCATGGCGTAGAGCTTCCATGTACGATAATTACACTCCATTGAACACGTCCTTGGAAAATGTGTATTTGTAGACCTGCAATACCATGCAGTACAAGAAACCTGCCCCGAAACCACCAACTGAAAGACAAATCTAGACAGGGAAGTTTTGTAGGTTCCACGAAAGCTATAGCCATAACACAAATGAGTGTCGTCATTTACAAGACCTCATTGAAAAACTGATACGTGAATGGAAGCTGGATCAGTATGTGCGGGCACCGCAGTCTGGTGGTGAGGGCCCATCAAATCAGAATCGTGCGCCGAATCAGGAAAGATAGGAGGAACCCGCTCATACAGGCGGGAGGTTGGTCATCAATACAATAGGTGGTGGTCCTCACCCAGCAGATCAGAGCTGGAAGGAAATGGAGTCGTACGCCAGTTCTATCAGGCATGCGGACTTCGAGTGTTGTAGTAGTTTTGATGAAGGGGCTCCGGCCAAGCAACAGAAGACGATGACAGATGACATCATGTTCAGGAACAGAGACATTGATAAAGTCGAAGCCCCCACTATCGATCCACTGGTCATCTCAGCTCAAGTAGGTCCCGCTTGGATGAAGAGATAGTTGATAGTGGAAGCTCTGTGAATATTTTGTTTAAGAGAGCCTATGATCAAATGACAATGGAAGCCACGGACTTGAAACCGTGTCAATCCCGAATCCATAGTTTCAACGGAAGTGCTACTATACCCACCGAAATGGTGGAACTGCCAGTAGAGTTGGGAGTTGGAGAACGTCGGAGGGTACGGATGTTGCAGTTCATTGTTTTGGACATAGACTCCCCATATAATGCTTTCTTGGGCCGACCGGCCCTCGCTGAATTCAGGGCAGCCATTGCCCCGTGGTGTTTGACTTTAAAATTTCCCACTGATCATGGAGTGGGGATCATTCAAGGAGATCAGGCTGCTGCCAGAGCCTGTTATGTTGCTGAGCTGCGGGAGGCGCAGCAAAAGGAGAAGGGAAAGGGCGTCGAGGAATCTCTGTACGTCCGTTTTGCCGAAAATTGACAATTAAGGCCCAGGCCTAGGCCCGGGCACCCCAGCCAATTCCCCAAGGATCTTGACCCAAAAGAAACTGAATACGAAGGAGAACCTAAAGAAAGTCAAGCATCCCCGGCTGAACTGATGATTGATGTCCCAATTGACGATGACGATGATTCAAAAATGATAAAGATTAGGTCTCAGCTAAGCCAGCAAACTCAAGAGGATTTGGTTGAATTTCTGCAAGCAAATCTTGATGTGTTTTCCTGGACACATTCTGATATGTGTGGGATCTCGCCGGACATCACGAGCCACACTCTGAATATTGACCCGCAGCATGTCCCGGTCAAGCAGAAAAGGCGTGGTATGGATCCAGAGAGATCTACCGCCCTTAAAGAAGAAATAGAAAAGCTTAAAGCGAACGGTTTCATTCGAGATGCGCTATATCCTGAATGGGTGTCGAATCCCGTACTCGTTCGAAATTCGAACGGAAAGTGGAGAACATGTGTCGATTATTCCGATCTAAATAAAGCTTGTCCCAAAGATAGTTTCCCGCTTCCCAGAATTGATCAGCTAGTAGATTCGACAGCTGGGCATGAACTCTTACCCTTCATGGACGCGTATTCTGGCTACAATCAGATACCGATGCATTTACCCGATCAAGAACATACCAGCTTCGTTACCAATCTGGGACTTTATTGCTACAAAGTTATGCCATTCGGACTCAAGAATGTCGGGGCTACCTACCAACGATTGGTCAATCGGATGTTTGCCAATCAAATCGGAAAAAACGTGGAAGTATATGTAGACGACATGCTTGTGAAGTCACGACTCTCCACCGACCATGTTAAAGACCTGGAAACTATGTTCAATTCGGGAATACAAAATGAAGCTAAATCCCCTGAAATGCCACTTTGGAGTTGCATCCGGAAAATTCCTTGGGTTCATCGTCAACGCTCGAGGGATCGAAGCTAATCCTGAGAAGATTTAGGCAATCAGAAACCTTGAAACTCCGAGAACTATAAAGCAAGTCCAAAGCCTCAATGGGAAAGTAGCAGCATTGAGCAGGTTCATCTCAAAGTCCACTGACAAATGCATTCCCTTTTTTGATCTGATCCGAAAAGGGAAACGAAACTTCGAATGGACCGCGGAGTGTGAGGGCGCTTTCCAGGCACTAGTCCAACATCTATCCACACCGCCTATCCTGTCAAAGCTTATTGATCATGAGAAGTTGTTTGTATATTAGGCGATATCAGAAAATGCTATCAGCGCTGCATTAATTCGAGAAGAAGACAGGATACAGAAGCCAGTATACTACGTCAGCAAGCGATTGACCGGGGCTGAAAGGAATTATCCGAAATTGGAGAAGTTGGCTTACTGCCTTGTTATTGTATCAAGAAAACTCCGACCGTATTTCTAGGCATATTCCATTATTGTTTATACCGACCAGCCGTTACGACAGGTCCTTTCGCGGCCTGAGACATCTGGTAGGTTACTCAAGTGGAACATCGAACTGAGCTAGTTTGACATTACTTACGCTCCGAGATGGGCCATACAAGGACAAGTCCTAGCCGACTTCATAGCTGAATTTACCATTCCAGAAGACTTGCCCGAAACCAGTGAATCCCCCGAATACGTCTGGAAGCTTTATACCGACGGTGCATCAAACGACCGATGTTCGGGCTCTGGTGTTGTACTTGAAACTACCGAAGGCCGATCCATATGTTATGCTGTGAAGTTCAATTTTCATGCAACTAATAATGAAGCGGAATATGAAGCCCTCTTAGCTGGCTTGAAACTTGCTAGAGATTTGAGAATTATCGCAGTGGAAATTTATTGCGATTCACAATTAGTTGTGCGTCAAGTACGGGGAGAGTATCAAGCCAGAGATGGAAGGCTGGCTGCTTACTTAGCTCGAGTTCAGGAAGTACTGAATCAGTTTGATTATTACGCCATCTATTGTATACCCCAGGAACGCAACAAAAAGGCCGATTCATTGGCAAAGCTAGCCAGCACAGGTGAAGCTCAGCAAATGGGGCTCGTCCCCGTAGAGACGTTATCTTCTCCAAACATTGATCGGGCAGAAATAGACTGGGTATGCGAAACCATCCCCGAAAAGGATTCATGGATGACTCCACTTAGAAATTACATTGAGCACGGAACCCTGCCGGAGCGCAGGAGTGAAAAGAGACAAGTCCTTCGGAAGGCCTCACGATTTACCATCCAGAATGGGATAATGTACAGAAGAGGGTACTCCGTCCCTCTACTCCGGTGTATCGCTCACGATGAAATTAAATGAGTATTGCATGATGTGCATGACGGAGAATGTGGCAATCACACCAGGGGGCAAGCACTTGCCAAGAAAATACTCCGATACGGATATTACTGGCCGATCGTGAATCGCAACGCGTCGGATTATGCAAATAAATGTGATAGGCGCCAGAAATATGCCCGAATTCCTAGAGCTCCTCCTACCGAGATAATGCAAATGGTCAGCCCATGGCCGTTTGCAATGTGGGGCATCGACATCATTGGTGCTTTGCCTCTGGCAAAAGGTGGTGCAAAATACGCCATCGTCGCAGTTGATTACTTTACAAAGTAGGCTGAAGCTGAAGCTCTTGCTACCATAACGACGAAGAAAGTAATCAACTTCGTAGTCCGCAACGTCATCTGTCGATTCGGTCTTCCACACACCATTATTACGGACAATGGAACCCAATTCGACAGTGCTGAATTTAAAGATTTCTGCAAACGATTTCACATCCAAAAGAAATTCTCCACAGTTGCACACCCTCAGGCAAACGGATAGGTCGAAGCGGTTAATAAAGTTATAAAGTCTATTCTGAAAAAACGACTGGAAAAGGTCAGTGGCAAGTGGGTCGATGAACTTCCTATGGCTTTATGGGCTTACCGAACAACCCACAAGACTGCGACCGGTCACACTCCATTCCCTCTCTCTTACGGTTCAGAAGCCGTTATTCTAGTCGAGCTAGAAGTACCTTCTCATCGTGTGGCATACTATGATCTGAAGACAAATGCTATATTACTTGCTGAATCTCTCGATCTACTAGATGAGAAACGAGAAGAAGCTGATTTGAGGGCAGTTGCGCATCGAAGTCGAGTCGCCCGATTGTACAACGCCAAGGTCCGCCCGCGAACCTTTGAACTAGGCGATCTCGTCCTCAAAAGAATCTATCCGGTTCTTTCGCATATGAAGTTGACATGGGAAGGACCATATGTTGTTGAACGAAGACTCGGAGACGACACATTCAAATTATTGACCGTTGACGGTCTTACTCTGCCAAGTGCCTGGAACAGCGAGAGTGTTCGTCGCTACTACACATAACAGGCTATGTTTATCCATTTAGTTTACTTCCCATTTTGCAATTTGTTTCTGCATTTCGAAATTAGAATTTGTAATAAGGCAACTGACTTTTCCATATTTTCTTATTTCAGCAATAAAATGCAATCTCTTCGAGCCAGAGCTGTGATTTACTTGAAATGCTTCATATGATCATCACTATGCACGGAGAGCTAAGTTTCACCATATGGTGGAATATATTCAAATAGGGAGTGACTGCGATGCAACCAATAACTCGCTAAGTGAAACCCAAGCTCAGGGACCAGCCACCACATCAAAGTCAAAAAAGGATTGATACACGACAATCCTTCATACAACTCCGAATTCCCAGAGTGCGTGCCGGAGTATAAACATCAACTCCGAACTCCCAGAGTGCGAGTCGGAGTATAAACATCAACTCCGAGTTCCCAGAGTGCGAACTGGAGTATAAACATCAACTCCGAACTCCCAGAGTGTGAGTTGGAGTATAAACATCGACTTCGAGTTCCCAGAGTGCGAAGCGGAGTATAAACATCAACTCCAAATTCCAAAAGTGCGAATTGGAGTATAAACAACAACTCTGAACTCCCAGAGTGCGAGTCGGAGTATAAACATCAACTCCGAGTTCCCAAAGTGCGAAGCGGAGTATAAACATCAACTCCAAATTCCCAGAGCGCGAATTGGAGTATAAACAACTTCGAACTCCCAGAGTGCGAGTCGGAGTATAAACATCAACTCTGAGTTCCCAAAGTGTGAACCAGAGTATAAATATCAACCCCGAATTCCCAGAGCGCGAGTCGAAGTATAAACATCAACTTCGAGTTCCCAGAGTGCGAACCGGAGTATAAATATCAACTCTGAATTCCCAGAGTGCGAGTCGGAGTATAAACATCAACTCCGAATTCCCAGAGTGCGAACCGGAGTATAAACACCAACTCCGGATTTCCAGAGTATGAAACGGAGTATAAACAGCAACTTCAAGTTCCCAGAGCGTGAATTGAAGTACAAATATCAACTCTAAACTCCCAGAGTGCGGGTCGGGATATACATGTCGAGTCCAAGTCCCCAGAGCGTGGACGTATGATTTAAACTTAAGCCGGCGTGACCAACCACCGATAAACAAATGGGAATCCCCGGAGTGCGGATATGATCATCGACAATCAAACAAGCATGGATGAATTACTCAATCTCCGCTTGTCTCAGACATTCGTTCGGTGGCACTAGACTCAACATGTTACAAGTGAGAAGCGATCATCGACTGATGTTCTACAACTCACCCCCAAGGCTAGGGGGCATGACTTAAGCATCGACCATTGACTGAAGCGATGCGACGTAAAAGTTCAACTCACTCCCCGGTCGCAAACCATGTCCACAGTACCCGAACTTGGCGAACAAAAACAAACTTTATTCGGAAACTGAGACTTCACAAATGCACTTCAGATATTGAAACACTCAGGCAAATACACATTGAAAGAAAAGAAGTCAAAAAAGAGATGTTTCATTTCTATTGTTTGTAATAGAAGTTCGTGTACAAGTTTCCAAAAAATTCCTACTAGCAGGGGCCGAACCCGCATCTATACACGGCCAACAAAATGAAAGCCAAAATTACACTAAGAAAGCATGTCTAATCTTTCTTCTTCCGCGGCTTCCTTTTCGGTGCAGGCCCACTGGAGCCGCCACTATCCTTCCTCTTTGAGCCTTTGCCTTTCGGTGGCTGGTCTCCAGGTGGGAGCATGATCTCAACATCCTCCTCCGAGCTCGTATGAATAGGAATGCTTCCTGCGGGCGGAGTCGGAGGAACCGGATCAAGTACAGAAGGTGGAATGGGTGTGCTGGTGATGAAAACTGTGCCACCAGGAGATATCATTCTAAGCGGGGCTGGACCGGGCGCCGCCATCCCACCTCCGAGACTGCCACCATGAGCCGCTACTTCCATTTCAGCGTCGATTTGTGCAAACATCTCATCTTCAGTAACTGCTCGAGCCTTGCTGGGAGCGTCAGTAGTTGGCATCGATGAGCTTGTAGCAGGAGCGCTACCGCCCATGACGAATGGCAAGTCGGCAAGAGGGTCGCCGTGACGGCGAAAGAGTTCATCTATCAGCTGCTCATTAAACACAATCGTACTCCCCTGCATATCGTCAAGCGAGGCAGTTGTAGTCATCGTGATCGCTTCGGTAACGATAGCCTCCTGTGTTTGGTGTGACTCTTGGGTAATAGGAGGCCCGACATGTGCAGCATCGATCATTGGACAAAGAATAAGAGAACTGTTAGAACTTAACTCAAGTGAAGATTTCGACTTAGGAAAGATATGTGGAATGTTCAGAGTACCTTCCTCAGTTTGACTCATAGGTGGCAGAGCGGCTTTAGGAACTTGCGCTGCAGCCGAGGACATCTGCGGTTGATCCGAATTATAGGCAGGAATAGTTTGGGGATCAACTACAGATGAGGATTCGGGCTGGGTTGATGCTGGAACTTCAAAACTTGCTTCATGATGTTCAACCCCCGAACCCTCTCCTACTTCGAAGTGCTTGGCGCCAAGTCTTTCCTTCTCATGCAGAATCATTGACTCGTGAAGAATCTTCCTTTCATCTTCATTCAGAATGCGATTCTCGAGTTCAAATTCATCCACAGACTCACCTGGATGCGCCTCCTTCTCTTCCTCAACCAATCGGCCCCAAGCGTTATAAAGATGCGTTGGATAATCATCGAGCCAGGCTAGACCCCTATGCCTCAGCACGTTAGCGTTGTAAACAACGAGAAGATCTTCGATGTTAGCCTCTAGCCTGGACTCGGCCGACTTCACTTTCTCCTCGACCTCAATCTCCACCTTGTGACCTTTAGCCACAATTGCATCCCGCTCACCCCTAAGCAGAACAGTTTGTTCGCACGCCTCGTGGGCTGCACTGTTTGCATCATCTCTTTCCTTGGCCATGTCGACGAATTTGGCTTTAAGCTCATTGAGTACCTTGACCGCCGCATCCCGCTCGGCGGTAGCTATAGTGTTCCGGTGGCCCATCTCCTCCACTAAGGCAACATGCGTCTGCCTTAACCTCTCCATTGCCACATTCGCTGCGTCGGCTTTTTTGGTGGCTTCAATTTTAGATTTCCGAGAAGACTCAGCCTCAGTAGTGAGCACTTGAATGATCTGGTCCCTTTGAGCGAGTTCGGTCTCCATTTTCTCAAGCGCTTTGGCTCGCTCAAAGGCCACGTTAGAAGCTTTCACTATGGCCTTTACCCACTCTCTGTACTGGGTGTAGATGTCATGAACGTAATCATGTATCGTGCCTTCCACCCTTGAGGGAATTTTCTTTAAGTGTGGTGGGAAGACATAGCCATCGAAGCAATCATTCGGAAAATCCTTCCTCATCTGAGCCAATTTAAGGGCCCCTTCTCCTGTGGGCTCAGTTGGGACCTGCTCTGTAATTATGGAGGTCGTGGTCTCAACTCACTGAAGATGAGTCTCAGATCTAGAAGTATGAGAAGATGGACTATAACAAGGAGGCTCTGGTGGGTGTGGAATAAAAAAGGGAGGTGGAGATGGAAACCTTAGAGGAGGAGAGCGTGATCTAGATCGATGTCTGTACTCTCTGTCACGCCCATACCTGTTCTGATTAGAGTACTCGCGATCACGATCTCTATCAGAATCCCTCCTGCGGGAATCATAATAAGAAGAAGCTTTTCAGGCAGAGCGAAGGTTCCCCAGCATCGATACCTTCCCAGACATAGTACCTGAAAATGAGAAACGAAGGAAGAGTTAGTAATTTCTTGAGTTGGACGTTTTGTAGTTATGAATCATGCAGTGTAGTGAAGTGTATGCACGTGCAACCCCCCGACCAACCGGAAATGTTGGCTGCACTCATAGCCAGCGACGTGCTCAGTCCAAGAGCACTATCAAGCTCCTTCATCCCGATGTCATGTTAAAACGACACATAATCCGGAATCGGGATATCAACAAGCCCTTCAAAAGGATTCTCTACTTGCGGGGGAGGAGCCTCCGAAATTCTAATCCCCGGGATGGGCAAGGACACAACCACAGATTTAAATCTCTCGGATTTAGAACGCTTGTGAGCAATAGCCTTGCCTTTTCTCTTTCCTCCTGAATCCTGGATATCAGAAGAAGGCCCAGCTTGGAGCTCGGTATCGGTAGGTGTTCTCTCCGGATCAACTTCTTCAGTTATTACGACTACGGGCGCTTTACGCTTCACCTGTTTCTTCGAGACCACTCTAAGTGTCCCTTCCAGCTGTATGCTCTGCCTTCATTTAATCAACCCGACAGTCCTCAAGTTTCTATCGGTCAGGACCAAGTCGATATGCCTCTCTTCGCCCGGAACGGCTTGGAGGATCCGGACTAGCTCTCTGAAGTATGGGCCGTCGGGTCGAGTGACTGCGGCTGTAAAAGGAAGAGGAGTACGTCAGTTTTGAAGTCAGTTATTATTATCTTGATAATTCAAGAGAAAACGCTTACGTCTATCCAACCACCGCCTAGCAAATCCAGGGGGGCACCGAACGTTGAACCATTCGGTCTTGAAGTAACTTAGCCTTCCCCAGGAGCCCATTACAATGTGGCAGTTCCTGACCGCTTCCAAGAAGGTGAAAGAAGGGCTGTCTCCATGGCTCTTAACGTTAAATAAATATCTGATCTCGATCGGCTTTGGTGGTCGAAAGAGGATCTCCATAAACAGAATGAAGGTGCTATTCAACAAAGCATACCCGTTGGGGTGCAGCTGGGATGGAGCTATTCCAAGGAATGATAACATCTTCCTTATATATTGATTGAAGGGAGGAAGTGTCCCCGCTGTGCAAGCGTGATGGTTGAATGCAGTAAACCCCTCCGGGGGATCATGTGGCCTGTCATTTGGCCCAGGCAGTAACACGTCGTCAAGCGACAAACCGTGCCTTAAACAAATCCATCCTAGCATATCCTCAGAAATACCCGATGACACAGAATCTTGTGGACGACAAATAAACTGAGCCCCTAGACGCTCGTCCGGAGCTGGGTCTATAACTTCGGCTTCAATAACCGGAATTTTGATGGTTGAAGGAATTGAACTCGGGAGTTCCTGCTGCTGAGAACTTGAAGGTTCCATGGCTAGCTAGATTATGAAAAATCATTGTTAAACAGACAATAACGCTCGTGCATCCCCCAGTGTAAAGTGTGTGAGTGTGTTGTGCAGTGTGGTACTGTATATCATTTAAGAAGTTCTACAAAATTGGAAGAAGCATGTAAACGACGAGACTTCGGAATTTGGTCGGAAGGACTATCATCGCTGACTGTCACAATCGTGCCATCCAGTTATTAGCAATCAGTCCAAGTTAAAGTTTGTTGGAATTTTTTTAGAGTTGCAGTTCCATCGACAAGCTTCGAAGGGAAATCAAATATGCAGTCCGAAGGTTAAGTCTAATTATGCCAAAAATGAAGCTCGTCGGAGTTAGATGTTTAGATGCACAAGGTTTTTTCAATATCATCGAAGTTAGGTTCATTGTCAATCATCAAAGATTCAAGTTCGATTCGATCGCTCAGGTTCAAGTTCGAATCGCTCGCTAAGGTTCAAGTTCGAATTGATCCCTCAGGGACACGTTCGTATCGATCCCAGGGCTGTACAGTTCGACTCGATTCAAAGCCTCCAGTTCGACTCGATCCAAAGCCACCCACTTCGACTCGATCCAAAGCCACCCACTTCGACTCGACCCAAGGGCTACGCAGTTCGAATCGGTCCAAGGCCTCCACTTCGACTCGACCTAAGGCCGCTGCAGTTCGAATCGGTCCAAGGCCTCCACTTCAACTCGATCCAAGGCCGCCGCTTCGACTCGATCCAAAGCCATCCACTTCGACTCGATCGAAGGGCATCATTTCGAATCGATCAGACACAACCCCTTCGTATCAATCTACGTATTCAAAGCACTCGATTCGATGCAAAGCTCAAACATCGATCGATACGAAGGCCTTCGTCTCATCATCTCGAAGCCCTTACTCTAGATCAACATGAAGCTGAGGCCAAGGAATCTTCGATCGATCACGACTCTAGCTGAATTGGTATTAAAGATCGAGTCTCATCGTTTACGCGTTGGATTCGCTTAGTGGATTACCTAAAACTGGCAGTTAGTTCGAGTGATTAAGGATCTGAATTGGTTCGATGGCAAGAATGTTTTCTTCTTTTTTCTCGAGTCTCTGAACGATACGAAATCAAGGCAGGAAGGCAAAAGGTAAAAAGTGAAAAAATGGCTAAGTACAGAGTATTTTATGGACTCGAAAGCAAAAGGAATAAACGATTCCCATCCCGGTGGATTCGACCGATTACGAGACATCACCCCGGGATCGATTCGAACAAGATTTTCGACTCCGTCTCCAGTGCATCGATGCGAAGCTCCTCTTCGTATCGTTCATCTTCGACTCCGTCTCCTGTGCAGTTCGACTCCATCTCCTATGCAGTTCGACTCCATCAAATCACGGCTCTCATAAGCCAACTCCATCGATACGAATTGACTGTTTGTATCCAATGACTACAAATCAATCGATTCGAAGTGTGCAGCAGGGGTTGTGCAGCAGGGGTTGTGCAGAAGGCATTGAACTCTATCGATACAAACGACCATTTCATATCCATCAATGCAACGAATACTAATGCAAAAACAATGTTTTAACCTTTCAATTCGGTTCAGGAGAAGATCGATACGGAATTCAATATATAATAAACTGACAACGACTCATGAACGTCAGCGAGAGTCAGAAATTGGAAACTCATTTGATAATGGTTACAACAACAAACGGCTAATCACTGGCATACAACAATTAGTTTCAACAATACAGGGTACAGCAGTTGACAGTCAACGATTTACATTATCAAGAAAATAAGTCGAAGATTACAACTTTCATCGAAAAGACAATAACTATTCAGAATAAAGATTGCAGCATTTCAAAGCATGTCATGTTTCCACAAGACGTACTTTGGAGGGAAAATGTTATCCCGCCTTTTGGTAAGGCGGTAACACTAAGGAATTGACTAGTGAAACAATGATGGTCCATCCCAGTGATCGGTTATAAACAGGCTCACTATGGATATCGACGAATTTTGTCTGAGTCCGGATCGAGCTAGAACTGGTTTGACACGAAAAGCGAAGCTATGAGAGCCAACGTTCCAAATCTCAATTCAATCTGAACTCGTATGTTCAAGTTACGAATGATACAAAAGTGGATGAAAACCAACTACACTTCGACTTGCTCAGCTCGAATCCATCTGAGAAGCCTACTTCGACTCGCTCCACTTCACGTCCATCAGGAAACCACTGATCGACTCGCTCCACTTCGACTCCATCTCAGAGCCTCTGTTCGACTCACTCCGCATCCTTCAGAAAACAACAGTTCGACTCCACCGATACGAAGCCATAGTTCGTATCGACCACCTTCGACTACGTCTCATATGTAGTTTGTATCCATCGTGGATCTTCTGATCGAATCCATCGAGTTGCCATATTCGAATGAATCGATCGAAGTTGAGTTTCTATCGATACAAGCAAGGCAAGGTCCAAGAAAGACTCGATCAAAGCGGCATCAAAGGCGGAGTGATCGAAGGTTCGAATGCCACGTCATCGAGTCGAGCAGCGACTCGAACAAGACCGAGTCGAACAGCGATGCGAACGAGAGCGAGTCGAACAAGAGCGAGTCGAAATAAGCGAGTCGAATGAAACAGCCAACCGAGAATCCCATTTCGTATCGATCATATCTCCTAATCTACAAGTCCAAATGCTATGAAATTTTCACAGAAGGCTACGTGCATGCTAAAGAATGTCCACGCCAAATTTCGACTCCATTAAATGAAATCTTGATCGATACGAAATCTGTTCGTATCGATCACGGATCGGACCGAAACTTCACGGGCTTGGGCGCGCGGGCCTAGTCACGTGCCAGAGAGGGTCTCCCGAGATCTGAGCGAAATACCAGCCTCCTACACCTATAAATAGACCCCCAAAGCCAACAGAAAAGAGGTTCTTCTTCTTCATTGAATGCTCCAACGCCTAAACTCTGCCGGATCCAGATCTGAACTCCATAGCTGCTGCCAACAACGAGATTCACTGCTGCAAATCATAATTATCTGCTGTAACTCATTGAATTCACTTGTAATCTTCAAAGAAAGATCAATAAAACTATCAACTTCATAGTGGACGTAGGCGATACGCCGAACCACTCTAAATTCTTGTGTCTCTGTGCATTTTAATTATTCTCATTTCTGGAATTTGGAGTTTTTGTTAGATAATCCTCTTTTTTCATTTACTTTCTTCATTTTATCTCTTCAAAAACTTCCGAAGAGTGTTGTGCCCGATTTTGGTACAAACAGGATTGTTGTATGATATTTATATGGCTTTGATTCACTATATATATATATTTATAAATGATATTGAGTTGTATATTGATTATTCACTGTATATATATATAAATGATACTGAGCTGTATATTGATTATTCACTGTATTATATTGAGATGGTTGACATTTAAGATGTTTTATATCCATATAGTCTTATATGTTGTATATTATATTTTATCGCTGCAATTCTAACTCTATGCTTTTTGTTATTTACTATATATTATGCATTGTTCTATCCTGAAGACACACGAATTTATTGCTTTATGCTGATACTGTGTATGTACAGATGAGTTACTTATTTAATGTTTTAATATGTACCAATATTAGCTCAAGGGAATATTCACGTTTGTAACAGATATAGCCTCATTTTCAGTATTACTGAGTAATACTATAATGCCCCACCTTTATACCCATATTACCCAAGAATATTACAAGTAATATTGTCAAGTAATATATAGAATAAATTTGGATATGAGCAACCATTCATGTCTATTCCCTTGGGTTGACACTTTCACATCATCTTTTACCTCATAGCATAATATAAAGACGTGAATAGTCTCGGCACAAAGCAACAGACGCATTGACTAATGTACATCAGAACAATATATCACATAATATATGACGTAGAATCACATATTGCAGCAAAACATATAATACATGTTAACCCAAAAAATGGATCAACACCCTGGTTTGAGTTTGAAAGCACTAGCCCTGTTCTGACAGGGCAATATCACAGACACAGATATAGAAAAAGAATAGTAAAAGAAAGGAGATAGAGAATTTTTATAGTGGTTCAGCTATTAATGAAGCCTACGTCCACTTTATAGTTTTATTATGACCGATTGTTGTTACAAGTAGTGTTTGATTACAATAATTTTGATTATCCTTAGCTAGATTGAATCTCCAGAGTTGGAATCCAGTGAAGAATCATAGTGAATCGCTTTGGAGATTGTTGTGAGGGAGGATGAGAGTGGAGAATGTTTCCCGCAGAGCTTCAGCAACTAGTCCGGAGTAGATCCAGTTTATGTTGCAGATAGAATGATATTTATAAGGATCGGAGAGCTTCCGGGCCAGGCCACTTCTTCAACTTCTTGCAGGTAGGTACAGAACGACCTAGGAAGGTTTAGCTCGCGATTCGAGCCAAAACCATGGGTCGCTAGCGATCCATAGAGTTGGCTTGCTCGCGAGCTAATTACTTAACTACTATCATCTCATACTCCAATATGCAAGGTCGCAAGGAATTTGGCTCCATATGGATCGCTAGAGATCCATTGTGTATGGATCGCTAGCAATCCATACACTTAGAATTTTTTATGCTTCTATCTCCAAGGCTCCTTCTCCCTACTTCTCTCATTGATCCAACATGTTAGCATAGATCACTAGCGATCCATAGATATGGGTCACTAGTGATCAAAGCACTTTGATTGTTTCTGAGGATCCAAGTTTGGGTTGCTTTTATATGGCCTTGAGTTGATGTTGTTCGTGTAGTCTTGTCGCCCGTTGTTCCATTTTGATGACAATCTACTGGCTGATTGCCCTCAGCTGCTGATTGGAATGAACTGATGCTGGTCTCTTGGTATAGTTGAATTTGGCCATTACCTTAGTAATATGACTCGTCTCTCGTACAGTCCTTTCCTTAGCCTTTCTGTTAAGTTCTCGGCCATTCTGATGTCATGGAATTGTTCTACTTCCTGTTGGATCCTGCTAGGTTAAAACGCCTGATAACATTTGCCCCCCAAAGTACGTCTTCGTTGTAAATAAGGCATGCTCTGGAAGTTATCGCTCTCAATATATGTCCATTGATTTTCAAGTGATTGCATTAGAGTTTTACGAATACGTGGCAGATCATGCTGTTGGTCATCTAGCTTTGGTCTTGACTGCTATTGCTTGCCGTAAGGGATCAAATTTCTTCATGTTGTTTCTCGGCATGCTTTGAAATGATAGATAAATATCAAAGGATGAGTTCGAGAGAAAATATGCCCCAACCTTATGGGTCGCTAGCGATCCATGTATGATGGGTCGCTAGCGACCTGACCTCTTGATAAAATTAACATTCGAAAGATGGGTCGCTAGCGATCCATGATGGATCGTAGGCAACCCAATGCCTTAGCAAAAATTTTGCTCCGCTTTCTTAAATCTGCCTGTATATATGCCTACTTGAGCCGACCCTTCCTCCCACTTTCACACTAGCCGCACCGTTACCTTATGCGATCTGAAACTCTCAGGCAACTCAACCTAATTTGCTTGAGTCGATCTATTGTTATCTTAGATCTACCATGTCCAATCTCTCGGCCTTGATTTCCAGTTACACTGCCATGCTTCCTCAGTTCATCTTGAAAACCTAGCTCGCCTTTGAATCGTCTTGACCTACCATTAGCTCGTCGCCGACCCACCGTTAGCTCGCAACCAACCTGATTGCTAGGTTACCGGCTTGCCTTTGAGACTATTGATCCCAGTCTTCGACCAATTTCATGTTTAAAGCTTAACCCAAGGTGGGTCTGCTAATTAGTTCACTAATTACAGTGTTCGTGTAACGATTTGATGGCGAGTTTGCATTTGTAACATTGGTCGGGAGAAGTTTGAGTTGATTGTGGTCTAATGGAGGAAGACAATAAATCGAGTCTTAAAGAATGACATTCGGGCCTTGGCCCAGTGCTTGACACGTTTTGCTATCTTCGTCCATTAGGCCAGAATTGACTTGTGTGAGGTCCCATAGCCGATACTACATGGCACATCGTTACTTGTCCCCAACCCTTCTGGAGGATTTGGACTTATCTTATTCACTTGTTGCAAGCTCGGTGTCCCTATAATGAGAAGAATCTTCTGCGTCGCTTCGGACAGTGGATCCGTTATCGATCGTTGATCGATAACGGGTAAGTGTAGGAGAGTAAAAACAGAAAATAAAGCAATGCAGGAAGTCCTTTTCTGCTTCCGCTACGAGCGAACTATCTACATGGGATAGAGCGTTTGTAGTGTTTTGGGCACCGAGTTTATCCTATATATACAGCACACTGCACTTGCCCCAGTTCACATTTGAAATCCGATGTGCCAGTCATGAATTTATGTCTCTTCGGAATTCAAGTGTGGTAGGGGAAACTTTTAGTTTAGGATAGATCCTGACCGTTTCGAACGTGAGTTCAGTTATTTAGAATGAAGCAGCCATCCATGCGTCGTAAGTCAAGCGGGGGAAGCTCGGCACTCTCAGTAGTCGAGTCATCATCCGTCGCTCTTTCTTCTACCACTTCGCAAGTTCAGTATGGCCAATTTGTCCCGGTTGGGCCAATCGTGGATCGAATGCCTCCCAACTTTAGAGTTCTACTTAATCCGCTTGAGAGAGATTCTTCGGTGGTTTCTGCTAAGGTTCTTCATAACATATGTGCACAACATGGAATTCCAAAAGAGGATGTACGTCTGCCAGAGAAGGACGAGTTCGGTCATATGCCTTCCCCGAGTACATTACTTGCTACCGGTGTATGTGTTTAAATGGAGTCGTGCCTCCCTTTAACGAGTTTCTACGCGTGACTCTTTCGAACTTGGGTATCGCTCCATTTCAGCTTCATCCTAACGACTACACCATCTTGACTTGCCTACATGTTCTTTTCATGCAGACGTTCAACCATGCTCCAAGCTTTGATGAGTTGCGTTACTTCCTATCATTCAAGAGGAGAGATGACTTCCCCTCCTTGATCATAATTAAAGCCCAAAGAAACCGAAAAATCATCATGTGCTTGCAGAGCAACTTGTTGTAATTAAAGATGCAATATTTCTTTGTTAGATGCCCCGAGGGGTTCAATCGTTGGTGGACGACAGGGGTAAGTTCTTTTTTTCCATTTATTGAGCTTCGATGCGTTGTAATGGAGTTTCTAACTAGTCGTATGTCTCTTGCAGTTATTCCAAGGCCAAATAGAGATGTAGTTCTCGATGAAGTTTTTTAGACTCTAAATACTATTGATGCCGAGGATAGATACATTAAAGTGTTGCTTACTAAAGGCGCTTCCCAAGAGAAAGAGAGCCTATCCGGGGGATCAATCGATGAGGCCCACGAGGGAGGAGACGCTACTGCGACTGGATTAGGTGGCCCTGTTAGAATGCCTCCAATTTTGGAAGAAGGAGAAGAAGAGTTCAAGCAAAGAGAAGGCAAGGTCGCATTGGACTCAGAAATGGAAGAAGGGGAGTTTGAGAGTAGTAGCAATGAGTCTACTGCAGTGATTACCTTTACGTAGGATCTGATGACGAGGACTTGGAATTGTGTGATGAAACTCTAGGTATGAGCCCCATTCTTCTGAGCTCGCATCAAGATTCTCCAAGTAAAGACGTCGGAGTAGAGTTTGGGTATTTGAGCGACGTTTATGTTGACTTTGACGCGCTTATGAGAGAAGACTTTAAATTTGATGAGGTGTCCCACCTCCCCTGCTCGAGCGGAACTGCGCCAGAAGTTAGCCCGGCTCCGCCTACGATAGCCGAAGTTAGTCTGATTCCACCAACGACGGCCGTCCGATCCGATTTGTGATGACGTTGTAGGTCCACCTTAGAAACATACTACATGTCTTGCTAGGATTATACTCTTTCCATGCCTGTTTTTTGTTTCTAAAATTCTTTATTTATGCTTTGTGCCAGGTATGACGAGAGGGCGAGGTTTCTATGATGACTTCGACGAAATTACTGACTTGTAGCGGTATTCCAAGCGCACCTCCGGCCGTCATCAATCCCGAGTAATGGAGGAGGAATATAGGATATGGAAAGAACTAGAGGCCAAAGTCCACCGTCAAGAAGAAAAGAATCAAGGCCGATCGTACAAAGGCAGGTACGAGAAGAGGAGAACATTTGAGGAAAGGGAGGAGCCATCAAAAAGGTCAAAATTTAAGCATCGTCCCCATTCTTCAGGGCTTGCCACAACACACTCTTCAGCGGGCCAAGAAATTCCCGCTACTTCTGCTCTGATTCTGCCTTCAACTCATATACCGTCGTCTTTTATTGTTACTGCCCCCGGTGCTTCTCGCCTCCACCGAAGACTTACCTATCTTCTTCCTTCGGGCCCCCTAAGCTTGAAGTAGCGCTCCTCGGATGGTTCCTGAATGGGGTTAAGCTTGATCGCGATCTGCACCCGGTCCACAAAGACTCATATATGCCTCACCTCCAAGCTATTCAACACGATTTAGAACATGATGAAGGATGGGAAAAGTTGTGTAAGTAGTTGGCGGACACCAATCGCAATAACTACCAAGAAATCCTTTCTTTTGAATCAGAGAAGGATGATTTTAAGAAAGCGCTATCTGAACGTGACGCCAGAATTAAACTGCTAAAGGAAGAGAA
Source organism: Allium fistulosum (assembly GCA_030737815.1). Classification (NCBI taxonomy): domain Eukaryota; kingdom Viridiplantae; phylum Streptophyta; class Magnoliopsida; order Asparagales; family Amaryllidaceae; genus Allium; species Allium fistulosum. The sequence continues at coordinate 1,279,524,998 of CM060903.1, read as the reverse complement.
AGCAGAGGCACTGCAAGAAAGTAAGAGAAACACCGACTTGCTAAAAGTGGTTAAAGAGGCGCATGCCCGAATAGAGATCATCTATAGAGACGAGATAAAAAGGCACATGTAGAAGAGGAGAAACTAAACAAGAAGTGACTGTCTGCAGCGCAGCGATTGAGACTCAATGGAAAACTATTGCCGATCACGACCTCATCGTTGAGTGGCACAACATAACTATTTCTGATTAAGCCAAGACCATTGCCAAGGTACAGGCTCATGTCGCACAGCTCAGTGCCGATAAGTCTGCTGCTGAAGTTGAGAAAGCTGCCATGAGAGCGGATTACTTAGAACTCCAAAATGCCTTCGAGAGAAAAATGAAGAAGCTAGACGCGACCGTTCTGAACTTTTATGTTAACTCCCTGTTGCACCAGGGGAGTTTCAGCTACTTGAGCTCGAAGTTCCCGCGCACTCTTGTTTTGGTCTGGGAAGAAGTCTTGTCCTGTTTTTCTAATAGCGGCGATGTTTAAACCGATCAGGAATTGGAGGACGCTTACCTGAATGAAGAGTCAAAGAAAGCGTTGCTCAAGGGCCAGAAAATTTTGCGAGTTGAGAGAGAGATTGAGGCCACCAATGCTGCCTTGACGACTGCCGCCGAAGCGCTCACCAACCTTATTTCTAATGCAGGTGAATCATCAGGGCAACTCCACGACCTTCCAGCAAGTTTAGAGCTTGAGATTCTTTCTCAAGAGGTGGAGCCATCGAAAGAAGGCGAAGGTGGTGAGTTTGAGGTCGCTATTCTCGACCGTTCCTCCGATGCAGATAATGTTCTTGCTTCCTTTGAATTCGGGAGCTTCCAGCTTACGCCACAAGAGCAGGAAGAATTTAACGCTTTCATTTTTGATCTTATAGGTCCTTCTACTTTTCCCGTTGACGTGCCAGCTTCTTCGATGCCCGGACCTTCCGCCATTTCCACATCTTCTGTGGTTGTTTCCGTTCCTGTTCCAGTTTCCATATTTGTGTCCGGCTCACAACCAGGGCCAGAGGCTGAAAAGGTAGCTGGGCTTCATGGCCTGGACGACCCTTTTGTGTCTTTGGAAGGTGACATAATAGCAACAGAGGCCAAGGAGCAGGAAACTCAAACGGAGCAGCCACAGAAGACTCAACATGAGCTAGTGACGGTCAAGAAGGTAAAGGTTGAAGCGATCAAAGCCTCGAAAAGGTCCCACAAATCATGGAAACGAAAAGCGAAGGGAAAAACTTCTGAGAAAGCTTCGGAGTGGTGGAAGGAAGCATTGAGGAGCTTATGTGAAGATCACCTTGATTTTAGTTCTTTTTGAGTCATTTTGTACAAGTGCAGAGTCCGCACTTAGCGTTTTCGCTGTGGGGTCTGTTTTTTTTTGTTGGCCGGTGTTGTGTGGGTATGGCCCCTACATTTTGACCATGTGTAAAGAAAATTATAAGTAATATATTGATATTTTAACTGTATTCTCATATGTCGATTCATATATGTTCTATGCACTCGTGCTTGTTTTATTTTATACTTATCTAGTCCTGCGATTACTGCCAAAATCTTTCGTTTGAAGTAACATAACTTCAAAAATTAACAGAACATAAAAATAACTTAAAAATTCTTTGTTTAGAAATTCTTTGTTTGGAGTGACAGAACTTGTGAACTTTGTTTAGAAATAATTTGTCTAGAGGGGCAAAACTTGTGAACTTATTGTTTTCACATGTTTTTATTCAAGTACCAGTGTATGCTCCTCAGTTCATAGGGCTGTTTACTTCAAACAACTTTCAAATGACTGGTAAATTAGGGTTTAAATAATTCTCAACTTTCTAATAACATTCAAACAACTTTCAAATTTGGCCAAGTCACAGCTTGATTTTGTTTTGCGACTTGAGTACATAATCCAAGTTTCTTGTGATATTCTGGTAAGTATGCAATATGTTCGTGTTTGAGAGGTACACATTATATAGGTTAACTGAGGGTAGTTTTAACTATTAAGTGTCCTTATTTGAAACTTTCAGTTGGTTTGTAGCATTCCAATTTTGTTGGAGTTGTGCTCATTATTCTCGATTATAGAAGTAGTTGGTGCTGGTTATGATACGCGCGGTTTCCGAGATCGACATTGTTCACTGGTCCGGAATATTTTTAGTGCTCCTATCTTCGGGCAGTGTGAGTGGTTCAAGCATTAAGAAATATTGCGCGATCTATGAGGTGCGCTGCTTTTGGTTTTTCTCAGTGTTGCCTATCTTCGAACAACATGAGGGGTTATTATTTTAGTGTGCAGCTTATGGGTGCGCGGCTTTTATTTTTCCTGGGTGTTGCCTATCTTTGGACAACGTAAGGAATTATTATTTTAGTGCACGACTTATGAGATGCATGGCTTTTGGTTTTCCTCGGTGTTGCCTATCTTCGGGAAACTGGAGGAGTTATTATTTTAGAATTTAGTGTGTGGTTTATGAGATGCGCGGCTTTTGGTTTTCCTCGGTGTTGCCTATCTTTGGGCAACATGAGGAGTTATTATTTTAGAATTTAGTGTGCGGCTTATAAGGTGCATGGCTTTTGTTTTTCCTCGGTGTTGCCTATCTTCAGGCAATGTGAGGAGTTATTATTTTAGAATTTAGTGCGCGGCTTATGAGGTGCGCAGCTTTTGTTTTTCCTCGGTGTTGCCTATCTTCAAGCAATGCGAGGAGTATTATTTTAGTGCGCGGCTTATAAGGTGCGCGGCTTTTGTTTTTCCTCGGTGTTGCCTATCTTTGGGAAACGTGAGGAGTTATTATTTTAGAATTTAGTGCGCAGCTTATGAGGTGCACGGCTTTTGTTTTTCCTCGGTATTTCCTATCTTCGGGCAATGTGAGGGGTTATTATTTTTGTGCGTGGCTTATGAAGTGCACAGCTTTTGTTTTTTCCTCGGGGTTGCCTATCTTTGGGCAGTGTGAGGGGTTATTATATTAGCCCTCCAGATGTTGCTATAGGAACACCGATTTTTAGAAGGCAAAGATCGGGTTCCGCCGATCTAACGGTTTGACTCGATTTGCTTCCGTCGACCCGGCGGGTAAATATTATGAACACGGTTTTGTTGGTTCAAGAAGCAAACTTTATTAAGGAAAGCAGGGCAGTTTTTGCCTATGTATAATGCCCACGGCATCCTGGGATGGCTTATTTGCTGAAAAATAAAAGTACATAAGGTAGCTTTCAAACAAAGTAACGGCGGAGCGATTCGCTATTCCATGCCCTAGGAACTTGAGTTTCGTCGACAGTTGTTAGCTTGAAAGTCCCATCTCTTTGCTTTTGATCAACGATATATGGTCCCTCCCAGTTTGGTCTGAAGGCCCCTGGTACGGGGTAAACTCGCTTGAACACAAGATCTCCCACTTTGAAGGTTTGATTGTGAACCTTGGAGTTGAATTACTGTGCGACCCTTTTTTGGTGGGCGGCAGTTCTCAACTCCGCTTCTTCTCTCTTTTCATCAACCATATCTAGCGATTCAATTAGGAGCTACTCGTTTTGTTTTTGATTGAAATTCTACCTTCGGTGTGAGGGGACTTCTAATTCAACATGAATCATTGCTTTTGAACAATATGCTAAGGAAAACGGAGTGTGGCTGGTTGCCACTTTGTGGGTGGTTCTATAAGCCCATAGTGCTAGTGGAAGTTCATCAACCCAGTTTCTTTGCTTTTGTTAGTCGCTTTTTGATTGTGGACTTGATAATCTTGTTTATCGCTTCTACCTGCCCGTTTGATGGTGGATGAGCCACTGTAGAAAAGCTCTTTTCAATTCAGAAGCTGTTATCCTGCCTTTTGGCAAGGCCGTGACACCAAGGACTTGACTAGAGACCAAGGATAATCTGTCCCGAAGATCGATTGTACACAGGTTTACTATGGATGCTGGAAAATTTGGTCCGAGTCTGGATCGAACTACAATTAACGTGACACAACTAGCAAAGCTATAAAAGTCAACATTCCAAATTTCGAGTCAATCGGAATTCATTTGCTCAAATTATGGATCGATCAAGATTCACATAAAATGTATCATTTTGTATCCATCACTTGCGTATCCAACCCCTTCATATCCGATACGAAGCGGCCTCCAACCATTGATATGAAGTAGCATGCGAGCATCGATACGAACAGAGCCATACATGATTGATACAAAGAAGGCGTGGTCAAACAAAGGAAGCGGTCTGTTAGCATAATACTTGGATCTCCCTTGAACTATCGCTCCACGTCATCACCACACACTTGATCAATATGCACAAGGCCGACACGAACAACGATCGATACGAAGGTATCAATACGCACAGTTCATCCAACCTTGAATCGATCATAACTCAAAATCTACAAGTCCAAATGCTACCAAATTTTCACATCAGCTTACTTACCACCTGAGGAATGCCTTTGATCGATCGCAGCCCAAAAGGAGTAGATCTTGATCGATACGAAGAGCACATGGATCGATCAAGGATCGATACCAAATGACCTTGAATCGATCTGGTAGGCCCACCCACATGTGAGAAGGGGTATTCCGAGATCTAAACTAGATATTTCCAGATTGCACCTATAAATAGCAACCTTATGCCTATAGAAAGGGGACAACTATGTCGTTACTCTACCGTAACCCCATTGTAACTTGACTCTTCGAGTGTTGTACTGTTGTAATCAGTTATCAATCAACAATAAAATAGAAAAACATTCAAAGTGGACGTAGGCTACAACATCGAACCACTATAATTTCTTGTGTCTTTTCATTTCTGCAAGCTTTTATTGGTGTGATTGTTAGATTAGCCTCTTTTTCCCTTTAATTTCTTCACATTAATCTCTTCAATCGCATCCAAAGAGTGTTGTGCCCAATTTTGGTACAAACACTTTGGTGCTTTCATTGAGAGAACTCTGTTTTTCTCTGATTCATTAGATCTACTATCGTTGTTGGGTTGCTAAAATCTAAGTAGGAAATCCAGATTTGTCTTCTTGTGGTTCCTTCCATTCTACTCAGATTACTCAAGATCTAGGAAAGAGCTACGTCACTCAACATGGTTACTACCAGAATTGCTTCAACTGCTGTAGATCAAGAAGGAAGGGATAGGCAAAATCCCACATAGCTAGCCACAGTAGGCCAAGCCTCAGCCGGAGCTCCAGATCCACAAGGTCCTGTCACTAGGGAGGAGTTCCAGATCTTAATGCATGAGCTAACTCAGAGCCGCCAGCAGCTCACTCAGCAGATCTGTGCCAATACGGAGCTACCAAACTAGCTAAATGAAGAAAGATGAAGGAGATCTAGGAGGGATCATACTTCTTACTCATCAACCGAAAGCTTAGAATCTTTTGATTTCAATCATACATCTACATGCCAACGGCTGGATGGAAACTATGCACAAGCCTCCGGGCATCAGCGTGTTGTGAATCTCAAACAAGCCGGAGCTGGTCCCTGTATAGGACACCAAGCTGGAACCTCCTCCCGAGGAGTGGCACTTCCTTACCACACTATGGATGACCATTCAGTTGTTGCTGCTATGGACTTGGAAGCTGAGATTCAGAGCCAAGCGGATCCGACCCTTTGTCAACACATCCATGCTCATGAACCCTACATTCCTAAAGATCAGGAGCCAAGGAGGTGAGGCACGGACCGTCGACAGCACCCGGACCGTCCTCGCAACATGGGAACACGACCATGCCTTGGCACCGAATGTCCAAATGCCTGACATTCCAACCATGATCCACCAAATGATCCATGAAAGTCAAGTTCTTACCAATGATGATTGAGGAATCTCCCGAAGTCATACTCCGTTCACAAAAGGTATTCATTATGCTGAGCCACCTCGTCGATTTAGGATGCCTACCCTGCCTGTGTATGAAGGAAGTTTGGATCCTAACCAGCATATATAAAAGTATGAATGGCCCATGAACGTCGCTCGAGCTGACGATGCGGTTAAGTGCAAGAGTTTCCCTATTTCCTTGGGAGGTATCACAACCATGTGGTTCACTCGTTTACCACCCAAATCCATTTCAAGTTTCGATCAGTTGGCTACAAAGTTTGTCGAACAATTCTGTATGCATGTTACAAAGCCAAAGGATGTCAATACCTTGTTCAGCGTTACCCAAGCTCTAGGAGAGACACTTAAACGTTATTTGGAAAGGTTTCATGCTGCTTATGCTGAGATTAGCAACCCGAATGACAATTCTATCATAATGGCATTAACTAAAGGGATCGATCCCGATTCCGAGTTTGGCAATTGGTTGGCTAGGAAACCCCCCCGCATCGTTGGATCGTTTTTATGCTAAGGCGGCCCAGTTTTTGAGGAGAGAAGATGCTAGATGATCTATGAAGCAGGACGATGCGAGGCCCAGTGTTAAAGGCATTCAAAGTAATGTTGTTGTGAAACAGACCGGTGAGAGTTCTGATAAAGTGCAATTGAATATACAGAACAAGCAAGGTCAGCAAAAAGGTAACGGAGGTCAGGGGAAGAAGCGAGACCCAAATCGTGGACCGAGACCCAAAGCTCCCATGTTCGACCCATATACCCCTTTGAATACATCCTTGGAGAATGTTTATTTGCAGACTTGTAATACCGGACAATATAAGAAGCCGGCCCCGAAACAATCATTTGAGAACCAAATTCAAACTAGAAAGTTCTGTAGATTCCACGATTGCTACGGCCACAACACTAATGAGTGCCGTCACTTGCAAGACATCATTGAGAAGTTGATCAGAGAGAGGAAGCTGGAATAGTTTGTTCGGGTGCCGCGGGATGGAGGTGCATGCCCATCTAACCCGAATCATGGTCAAGGCCATGCTAGGCCCGAGGAACCCACACGTACTGGCAGGAGGTTGGATATAAATACAGTTAATAGTGGTCCTCATCTAGCGGATCGAAGATGGAAAGAAATGGAGTCGTATACCAGTTCGATCAGGCATGCAGACTTCGAATGTTGCAGTAATGTTGATGACGGGGCTCCGGCAAAACAACAGAAAATGATGGCAAACGACATCGTTTTTAAAAACCGAGATGCTGATATCCATTGGTCATTTCAGCCCAGGTAGGTCCTGGTTGGATGAAGAGGATCTTGGTCGATAGCGGAAGCTCCTTAAACATTCATTTTAAGCGAACTTATGACCAGATGAGATTGGAAACAAAAGATCTAAAACCGTGTCAGTCTCCCATATATAGTTTTAATGGAAGTGCAACTATACTCACTGGGATGGTAGAGTTTCCAGTTGAGCTAGCTATTGGAGAGCGCTGGAGAGTCGAGATGCTACAGTTTGTTGTAATGCTTTCTTGGTTCGACCAGCCCTCGCTGAATTCAGGGCAGCTATTGCCCCATGGTGTTTGACTCTAAAGTTCCCTACAGGTAGCGGGGTTGGAATGATTCACGGAGATCAGGCAGCTGGACACGCCTGTTATGTTGCTGAGCCGTGGGATGCGCAGCGTAAGGAAAAGGGCAAGGGTGTAGAGGAATCTCTCTACGTCAGTTTTATTGAGAATTGACAGCTAACGCCATGGCCTAGGCCCGGACGCCATAACCAGTTCCTTAAAGATCTTGATCCGTGAGACAATGATAATGAAGAGGAAGTCAGAGACTCCCAGGCTTCCCCGATAGAGTTGACGATCGATGTTCCGATCTACAATGAAGATGATTCCCAAATGGTAAAGGTCGGATCTCAACTCAGCCTCCAAATGAGGCAGGAATTGGTTGATTTTCTGCAGGCAAACCTCGATGTGTTTGCTTGGACTCACTCAGACATGTGTGGGATCTCGCCAGACATCGTGAGCTATACAATGAATATTAACCCGCGACATGTCCCGATCAAACAAAAAAGGCGTGGAATGGATCCAGAGAGATCTGCTGCCCTTAAGGAAGAAGTAAATAAACTCAAGTCAAATGGGTTTATTCGTGATGCATTATACCTGGAGTGGGTATCCAATCCAGTGCTTGTTAGAAAGTCAAATGGAAAATGGAGAACTTGTGTGGACTACTCAGATTTGAATAAAGCCTGCCCCAAAGACAGTTTTCTACTCCCCAGGATTGATGAACTCGTGGATTCAACGGCCGGACATGAGCTCTTATCTTTCATAGACACATATTCCGGCTACAATCAAATACCAATGCACCTACCTGATCAGGAACATACTGGCTTCGTCACCGACCTGGGACTCTATTGTTACAATGTAATGCCGTTTGGACTTAAGAACGCTGGGGCAACTTATCAAAGGCTCGTGAACCGATTGTTCACTAACCAGATCGGAAAAACCATGGAGGTGTACGTGGACACTATGCTCATGAAATCGTGACTGTCCATCAATCATGTCAAAGATTTGGAAACAATGTTTAATATACTCCGGCAGTATAGAATGAAGCTCAATCCATTGAAGTTTCACTTTAGGGGTTGCATCAGGAAAGTTCCTTGGATTCATTATCAACGCTCGAGGAATTGAAGTCAATCCTGAGGAAATCTGGGCGATTCGGAATCTCGAAACTCCCAGAAATATAAAGCAAGCACAAAGCCTCAATAGGAAGGTGGTGGCCTTAAGAAGATTTATTTTCAGATCCATAGACAAGTGGATCTCTTTCTTTGATCTGATCAGAAAAGGAAAGCGGAACTTTGTATGGATAGAGGAGTGTAATGGCGCGTTCCAAGCACTAGTTCAACACTTGGCGACACCTCCCATTTTGTCGAAGCCGGTTGATCACAAAAGATTATACATCTATCTGGCGGTTTCAGCAAATGCGATCAGTGCTGCATTGATTCGAGAAGAGGATCGGATCCAACAACCGATCTACTGTATCAGCAAGTGACTGATAGGGGCGGAAATTACCTGAAGTTGGAAAAGTTGGCTTTCTGCCTCGTCATAGCCTCGAGAAAGCTCCATTCATATTTCCAAGCTCATCCAATCACAGTCTACACCGACCAGCCATTACGATGGGTCCTTACGTGACCTGAGACATCTGGTAGATTGCTTAAGGGGAATATCGAGGTGAGTCAGTTTGACATCGCTTATACACTAAGGCGAACCATTCATGGACAAGTTCTGGCGGTCTTCATAGTTGAATTCACCATTCCGGAGGACTTGCCCAAAACCAGTGAATCTCCCAAACACATATGGAAGCTATACACTGATGGTGCATCAAACGAGCATTGCTCAGGTGCTGGAGTGGTACTCGAAACCCCAGAAGGTCGATCCATATGCTATGCTCTAAAGTTTGACTTCCGCGCAGCTAATAATGAAGCCGAGTATGAAGCTTTACTCATTGGACTCTGACTTGCCAAAGACTTGGGAATTATTGTGGAGATTTACTGTGATTCATAATTGGTCGTGTGCCAAGTTCGAGGAGAATATCAAGCCAGAGATTGGAGATTGGCCACTTACCTTACTCGGGTCCAAGAGGTGTTGAATCAGTTCGACCACTATGCTATCTATTTTATACCCCGAGAACAAAATCAGAAAGCCGATTCTTTGGCAAAACTGGCTAGCATCGGCGAAGCACAACAAATGGGACTCATCCCCATTTAGACACTTACCGCTCCGAGTATCGATCAATTAGAGAAGGACTAGGTGCACAAGGCAATACCCGAGAAGGAGTCATGGATGACCCCGTTCAAAAACTATCTCGAGCGTGGAGCTTTACCTAAGCATAGAAGCGAGAAAAGGCAGATTCTCCGAAAAGCTTCGCATTCATTATCTAGAATGGAGTCCTGTACAGAAGAGGGTATTTCATTCCTTTACTCCAGTGTATCACCCACAATGAAATCAAACGAGTGTTACATAATGTGCACAAAGGAGAATGTGGTGACCACACTGGGGGCAAGCCCTTGCGAAAAAGATACTCAGATATGGATATTACTGGCCAATCGTGAATCGAGACGCATTGTCTTATGCCAAGAGATGTGATAGATGCCAGAAGCATGCCAGGATTCCAAGAGCCCCGCCTACCGAAATAAGACAGATGGTCAGTCCATGGCCATTTGCCACATGGGGCATTGATATAATAGGGTCTTTACCTTTGGCCAAAGGTGGTGTGAAGTACGCCATTATTTTCATTATTGCAGTTGACTACTTTACTAAATGGGCGAAAGCTGAACCCCTTGCTACTATCATGATGAAGAAAGTAATCAACTTTGTTGTGTGCAACATCATCTGTGGTTTTGGCCTCCTACACATAATTGCAACTGATAACAGGACTCAATTCAATAGTGTCGAGTTTAAAGATTTATGTCAATGCTACCTTATCCAGAAGAAGTTCTCAGCAGTAGCTCACCCTCAAGCGAATGGGCAAGTCGAAGCAGTCAACAAAGTTATCAAGTCCATTCTAAAGAAACGACTAGAGATGGCCGGAGGCAAGGGGGTCGATGAACTTCCCATGGCCCTATGGGAATATCAAACTACCCATAACTCCACGACCAGCCACACTCCGTTTGCAATTTCCTACGGCTCCGAAGCCATTATTCCAATTAAACTAGAAGTACCTTCTCACCGTGTGACCTATTATGATCCAAAGACAAATGCCATACTACTTGCAGAATCTCTGGATTTACTGGATGAGAAGCGTGAAGAGGCTGATTTGAGGGCAGCCGGACAACGCAGTCGAGTCGTCCGATTATACAACGCTAAGGTCCAACCCAGAACCTTCGAAGTTGGTGATCTCGTACTTAAGAGAATTTATCCAGTCCCTTCATATATGAAACCGACATGGAAAGGACCATATGTCATTAAGCGAAGACTTTAAGATGGCACGTTCAAACTATCAACTATTGACGGCCTCACTTTACCCAGAGCATGAAACAACGAGAGTCTCCATCGCTATTACACATAATTGGCCTTTATTCATTTTAGTCTGCTTTTCCTTTGAAATTTGTTTATGCGTTTTCTGAATTTGAACTTGTAATAAGGAAAATGACTTTACCATACTTTCTTATTCCAGCAATAAAATGTAGATTCATCAAGCTAGAGTGGCAAATCTTAAAATGCATCATGCGACCATCATGATGCACAAAGAGCTAAGTCCCATCCCACGGCGGGACTCACTCAAATAGGGAGTGGTCGTGATCCGACCGATCACTCGCTAAGTTAAACCCCGAGCTCGGGGGCAAACCACACTAATGTCAAAAAGGATTGAAACATGACAATCCTCTAACGAGCTCCAGTTCCCAGAGTGCGAACTGGAGTACAAATTCCAAATCCAAGCTTAAAGAGGATAGACCCGTCCATCCACGACTACGCTTGCCAAATCAAGGTGGATGTGATTCGACCATCCACAACCTCGATCAACTTCTTTTTCCCAGAGTGCGAACGAGATCCAAATACCTATACAGATGCGATCGACCATCTGTCGACCAACTCCAGATTCCCGGAGTGTGAACTAGAGTATGAACATAATCGGGTGTGACTGACCACCCACCAACTGATTCTGGTCCTGAGAGCGTGGACTGGAGTATAAACACTAAATGGGTGTAACTGATCACCCATCGACCAACTCCAGATTCCTGGAGTATAAACACCAACTACCTCCGATCTCGAGAGCGCAAATCAGAGTATAAACATTAAACGAGTGTGACCGATCACCAACAAAACAACTTATGCCCCCGAAGTGCGGACGTAATCCTAAACACTAACTGGGCATGACTGACTGCCTATCAACTGACTCTGGCCCCAAGAGCGCGAACCAAAGTATAAGCATCAAACGGGTGTGACTGACGGCCCGTAAAATAACTTATGTCCCCAGAGTGTGGACATAATTCTACACAACGAACGGGTGTAACCGACTGCCCGTAAATTATCCTATTTTCCCTGAGCATGGATATGGTTCTAAATAACAAGCAGGCGCGACCGACCGTCAGCATGAAAGTTCGATCCCCATAGTGTGGATATCGCTACCAGCAAATGAGCGAGTGTGATCCGACCACTCAAACTCATCTCCCTTTAACTTTGTTCTGACTAAGTTAAATTGAAATTAGTGAAGGCGAAGAACGATTGTCGACCAATTACTTCAATTTATCCCCAAGACTGGGGGCATAACACAAGTACCAACCAATGACCGAGACAGTGCAACGTTGAAATTCGACTCGACGTTTGGTTATGACCCGAAGCCACGACTTTGAGACTTAACGACCGGACTCAAGTTCGACTCAAAGACTGAAGTATCACAAGTACATTGAATGAAAGTACGAATACTGAAATACTTAAGTAAACAAACGCAGAGTTATGCTGGAAAAAATAAATTGAAGTTTTATTTCTAATCTTCTTTGAAAAAAGATATGTACAAAAAGTTATTCAAAAAATTCCTATAAGCAGGGGCTAAACCCACGTCTATACACGGCATACAAAAGCAAAAGGAAGTCCTATTCCATCTATCTACCAAAAAGAGGAAACAAAAGAGCAAGTCTACACCTTTGACTTTTTCTTCTTCTTCGCTGTAGACCCGCTTATACTATCGCTCGAATGTCTCTTCGAGCCCCTGCCTCCCCAGCTTGCACTAGCTAGTTTGTCTTCGGCCGGGGGAATCAGAACGTCCTCCTCCTCGGAACTTACAGGGATCGAAATACCCTTCATGTGTGGAACTGGAGGAATGGTGGCACCCTCAACGCTGGAAGAATGAGGCGCACTGGTATCGATGATGGTACCATCTAGAAAAATAATAAGCATTAGGATAAGGATGGGACCCACCATGCCACCACTAACACTACTAGCTTGCTTGGCTTGCTCTATCTCGGCTTTAATTTCTGCCATTGTCTCCTCAGCCTGATCTACGTGAATCCCCATTGACAAGCTACTAATCGGGCCCGAGGAGTTAGTAATCATCACATCTTCATCAATGGCGAAAGGAATTTCGGTGATCGGGTCACTTTGATGACCAAAGAGTGCTTCCACCATTTGTTCATCAAAAACGCAACTGCTTTCATGCATCTTCCACACCGATGCGACAACCGATGTAGTCGTCACTTCCGTCATTAGTGCCTCCTGCTCATAATGCATTCCTTGAGTTGCAGAAGGACCGAGTGATGCAGCATCTATAACTGAACAAAGATGGGAGAAAATATTAGTAACATCTTCGGACAATGCTCCTGCATTTAGACGAATGGATCAAGTGTTTAGTGTACCTTCCTCAGATTGACTCACGTGTTGAGTCGATGTGCCTTCAGAACCATGTTCATGTAATGGAGATAGGCACGGCCTGTCGGGGTCATACATCGGAACAGCTAGAGGATCAATTGCAGAATTAAGCTCAGGTTGGGTCGCTGTAGGCGCTTTAGAACTTACTTCATGATGCTCGACTCCGGATCCTTCTCCAACGTATGGATACTTAGCGGCGAGCTTTTCTTTTTCGAGAGCAATGATGGTGTCATGAAGAACTTTTGCCTTATCTCCAACTAATATCTGATTTTCCAGTTCAAAGTTGTCAATAGTTGAAGTATTATGGTCCACTTTCTCATCTTCTACTAGGCGGCTCCAGGCCTTATACAGATGGAAGGGATAATCTTCGAGCCAGCTAAGGTTGTGGTGTCTTAAGACGTTGACGTTGTAGGTAACCAAGAGATCATTAATCTCATTTTCCATCCTGGTCTCCGCCGCTTTAACTTCCCCCTTAATCCTCGCCTTGGCTTTCTAAGCCTTTAAGTTGCATCCCTTTCATCCTTTAGCGCCACCATCTGCTTCCATGCCTCTTGAGCAGCTTTGTTAACATCATCTTTCTCCCTGATGACCTCGGCGAACTTCGCCTTTAACTCCTATAGCCCCTTCAGTGCAGTATCTCTTTCTGCCATGACGATAGTATTTTGATGGCCCATCTCCTCAACCAAGACCAAAAGGCATCTATCGCATCCTTTCGATAGACTGATTTGCCTCGTCGGCTTTCTTATTGGCCTCTATTTTCGATTTCCTAAAAGATTCGGCCTTATTGTTAAGCACTTGTACTATACGGTTCTTCTGAGCGAGATCTTTCTCTAGTTTCTCGATTGTTTTTGCCTGCTCAAAGGCCACCGTTGAAGCTTTCTATGTAGTTTTCACCCACTTCCGATACTGATTGTAGACATCATGCACGTAATTATCTACCGTCGTTTTCGCATCATTGGGAATTCGCTTCAAATTTGGGGAAAATGGAAGCCATCGAAGCAGATATTTGGGATGTTGGTTTTTAACTTAGCAATTCTAATGGCTCCCTCCTCCGTGGGCTCCATAGCATATGGTGCAGTGACAATGGGAGTTTTTTCCTCTATTCTACAACGTAGATCGTCGGATGTCGAAGTATGGGGAGGCACTACTTGGTGTGCAGACTCAGAAGGTTGCTTGCCATAGCCTGATGGTTTCGAGGGACCTCTAGGTGGTGGAGATCGCGACCGAGAACGACGCCTACTTTGATGTTGCCTCTCCCTCTCCCTTTCATAACGATCACGCTCTTGGCTGCGATCATGGTCTCTTTTGGATTCACGCCTATGGGATTCGGAATATGAGCTGGAAGAACGACACGTAGAACGATGTCTTCCAAGCATAGATCCATGTCTTACCATCATCACTGTAAAATGAAAAGAGAAACAGAGTTAGTTATCTCCAAAGATCAAGAAACTTGTGATTAGAAGTTGTGTGGTCCCGTGAAGTGTGTGCATGCATGTGCAAACCCCCCAACCAACCGGTTGCGGCAGCCGTGCTTGTAGGACTTGGCTCCACTATATCTAAAGCACTTTGAAGTCCCTCTAATCCAAGGTCTTGATATGAAGACAAGTCGTCTGTAATGGGGATGTCCACCAATCCTTTCAAAGAACTCTCCATTCACGGAGGAGAAGTCTAAGGACTTATAACAGTTGTTACGGGTGGAGATATCACAATAGTTTTACGCCTCGTGGATTTGTAGGTAATAGTCTTGCCTTTTCTTTTCAAATCTGAAGATCGAAGACTCTGCGAAGGCACAGCTGTAGGCTCATCTCTAGCGGGCACACTCTCATCATCACCCTGTTCAGTGATAACGACTCCGGGAGCTCTTCTCACTCCATGCATCATAGGAGCCATTATGAGATCTCCCACTGATCCAATGCTTTAGCCTCTTTCTATAAGCCCAACAGCAATCAAGTTTTCATCGGTGAGGACTCCATCAATTTCCCTGAACTCAGCTGGCACCGCTTGAAGAACCCTTACCACTTCTTTAAATTTGGCTCCTTAAGTCACGGAATCGAAGCTGCAAAAGTAAACAAGTATTAGATTCAGCATCAACTTGTATTATCCAATTAATCGACGAAGAAGTTAGAACACTTACATCTAACTAGCCACCGTTTGGCAAACCTCGGTGGACACCGAACGAAAAACCATTCAGTTTTGAAGTAGCTAAGTTTGCTCCAGGCACCTGCAACTACTTGGCAATTTCTAACTGCTTCCAAAAAGGTAAATGAAGGGTTGTCCCCACGACTTTTCATGTTGAATAGAAATTTGATTTCATCGACAGTCGGAGGTCAAAAAAGGTGCGCCATGAAGATAATGTATAAACTGTTGAGAAGAGCATATCCGTTTGGATGCAGTTGAGATGGCACAGTTCTCAAGAAGAGTAACACTTCCTGGATAAATTTATTAAAAGGGGCAGCGTTTCGGCAACGCAAATGAACCTATTGTAAGCAGTAAAATTTTTTTAGGGGATTATGGGCTCTGTCTTCCGTGCCCGGTATCAAAACATCTTCTATAGATAGCCCGTGCCTAAGCAGATTCTACAGAGCATATCTTCGGAAACTTTAGAACGGACAGAATCTTGTGGATTCATAATAAAAGCTACACCCGGCATCTCATCCGGAGCGAGACTTATTACTAAAGCTGCGATCTCTGGCATTTCTATAACTGGAAGTGGAGGACTTTGGATATCTTGTGGCTTAGAGCTTCCGGGATCCATAGCTATTGAACTCAGTAAAAACCATCGTTAGATGGTAATAAACCCATATTCCCCTCGGTGTGAAGTGAGTGATCTTGTTGTGCAGTGCAGTGCTACATAATACTTAAAGTTCTACGAGGTCCGAAAGATGTTAAAATGACATGACTTCGAGAATCAGCCGGAGTGACCGTCATCGCTGACCGTCACAACCGTGCCATCCTGACTTCAGAGAGCCATCCATGTTAAAGTTCGTTAAGTTTATCAAATTACAATTCCATCGACGAGCTTCGAAGGACAGTCAGATATGCAGTTTAACAGTTAAGTCTAGATATGCAAGGCTAAAGCTCGTCGGAGTCAAATGTTCGAATATGCAAAGCTTTCGTATCCATCATAGTTCAAATTTGGACCGTTCCCCAAAATCCAGCTTCGTATCAATCCCTAAGTTCGAATTTCATATCGATCCGGGAATGTAACATCGTATCGATCATTTCAGATCGATACATTTTGTATCGATCGCCACTAGGGACTTCGTATCGATCACTGGCTGAGATTTCGTATCTATCGCTCAAGATCGATACAAACTCCCACCACTCAAAATTGATACGAAGCCGCTTCCCTCCATCCATCATTTCCAGATCGATACGAATCTCTATTGCTTCCAAATCGATATGAGTTTCTACGTTCTCAGATCGATACGAGCCACTTCCACGTGTTCCAGTGTTTCCTTCGTATCCATCAGTAGGCCTTCTTCCCTAAGTAGCTTAAACACCATTTCCTCCTTCCTCAACCTTGCTCCGACCCAACTCCGGCATCCATCATTGGAATCGGCCACGACTTTGAACGAATTGGCATTAAAACTCAAAGTCTCATCATTTTAAAGTTGGTTTAACTGATCAATTACCTAGATTAAAGGATCAATTTAAGAGATTCACGAGTTATGTTGATTTGGGGACAAAGATAGTTTTTCCTTTCTCGAATACTCTATTGAAACGAAGGCAGAAATAAAAGTGATAGCACGTAAAAATAAATCTGGCTAAGTACAAATTATATTTATATGGGTTCGAAACCAAGAAAAAACGTTTAACCTCCCATTGGTCAGAACTAGTAGAAGCGGTCTCAAGCATTATCGATACGAAGAACCATTTTCGTATCCATCCACCCAGATCGATCTAGAGTGTAGCTGTTCGTATCCATCAGTTATCAGCCTTCAAGCCCACCAATACGAAATGCTACTACAAGGTTATGTATCGATCACTAAGTTTCATTGATACGAGACGACAGTTTCGTATCCATCCATTTGAAGACTTCAAGAGCTCATATCCATCGATACGAATCATCTCCAAAAACTTTATACTTCGTGTTGATTGAATGCTCACCTGATGACAATCAAAATAGTGAACAACAAATCGCTAGCACTCAACATTTAGTTACAACAAAACACTGCATGATCATTGACAGTCAACAGTTCAACATCTATATTACTAGGGATCATTCAAAGGTTACATCTTTTGATGAAAAGACAACAACTATTTAGCGAATCGGATAGAACATTTTAAGAATGAAGATTGCAGTTTTTAAAAGTAGGTCATGTTCATACAAGACGTACTTTAGGGGGGAAATTTTATCCCGCCTTTTGGTAAGGCCGTGACACCAAGGACTTGACAAGAGACCAAGGACAATCTGTCCCGAAGATCGGTTGTACACAAGTTTACTATGGATACTGAAAAATTTGGTCCGAGTCTAGATCGAACTATAATTAATGTGACACGACAAGAAAAGCTATGAAAGCCAACATTCCAAATTTCAAGTCAATCGGAGTTCGTATGCTCAAGTTATGGATCGATCAAGATTCACATAGAAAACGTCATTTCATATCCATCACTTGTGTATCCTTCCCCTTCGTATCTATCATCCATCAGCAAGTATCCATTTCGTATCGATCTCCCTCCATCCATTTCGTATCGATCAATCAAGCATCAACACGAAACCAGCAGCCATCAATCGATACAAAGGAACCGACAGCCAGCATCGATACGAAGCGGCCTCCAACCATCGATACGAAGTAGCATGCGAGCATCGATACAAACAGAGCCACACATGATCGATACGAAGAAGGCATGGTCAAACAAAGAAAGCAGTCTATTAGTATAATACTCGGATCTCCCATGAACTATCGCTCCACGTCATCACTACACACTTGATCGATACGCACAAGACCGATACGAACAACGATCGATACGAAGGTATCAATACACACAGTTCAGCCAACCTACAAATCCAACCTTGGATAAATCATAACTCAAAATCTACAAGTCCAAATGCTACCAAATTTTCACAGGAGCTTAATTACCACCTGAGGAATGCCTCTGATCGATCGCAGCCCAGAAGGAGTAGATCTTGATCGATGCAAAGAGCATATGGATCAATCAGAGATCGACCGCAAATGACCTCGGATCTATCTGGTAGGCCCACCCACGTATGAGAAGGGATATTCCGAGATCTAAGTCAGATATTTCTAGACTGCACCTATAAATAGCAATCTTATGCCTACAGAAAGGGGACTTTTGGACTTTGCTAGCTGTTACTCTGCCACAACTCCATTGTAACTTGAGTCTTCGAGTGTTGTACTATTGTAATCAGTTATCAATTAGCAATAAAATAGAAAAAAATTCAAAGTGGACGTAGGCTACAACGTCGAACCACTATAATTTCTTGTGTCTTTTCAGTTCTGCAAGCTTTTATTGGTGTGATTGTTAGAATTGCCTCTTTTTCCATTTAATTTCTTCACTTTAAACTTTTTCAATCACATCCGAAGAGTGTTGTGCCCAATTTTGGTACAAACAGAAGCACTTGTAGAAGTCTTTGAATTCGGCACGAATTGGGTTCCATTGTCGGTGATGATTTTTTGCGGCACACCAAACCAGCAAATGATGTTTTTAGTAACAAAGTTAATAACTTTCTTTTTGGTTATGGTGGCCAGCGGTTCCGCTTCGGCCCTTTTTGTGAAATAATCTACAGCAACTATAGCATATTTGGCTCCTCCTTTTGCTACTGGCAGAATGCCAATCAAGTCGATCCTCCATACTGCAAACGACCATGGACAAACCATCTATGTTAGCTCCATTGGAGGAGTTCTCTTAGTTTTGCTAAATCTTTGGCATCGATCGCATCTTCTGGCATGATCTGCGGCGTCGCGATTTATTGTTGGCCAGAAGTACCCGTATCGAAGGACTTTCTTCGCAAGGGTCTACTTCCTAGTGTGGTCTATGCATTTTCCTTCATGTACCTCATTTAGGATCCGTCGTGCTTTGTCATCAGTCACATACCTAAGAAGGGGGTTGAGAATCCCTTTCGATAGAGTATTCCATCCTGTATCATGAACTGTGGCGCCTTTCGGAGGAGCTTCTTCCGTTGATTCCGATCAGTTGAAAGGATTCCTACGAGTAGATGGTTCTTTATCGTTGTCATCCACGTATCTGGTTCGACGGTGGTTTCGAGAATCCAGTCTACGTCCATTTCGTCTATGCTTGGGTTGGCCAGAGTTTCGATTGGGACTAGTCCCAACAACCGAGCTTCTCCAAAACTTGCCAGCTTTGCCAAATAACACGCCTTAGTGTTTTTCTCCCATGGGATATGAGAATGGTGTAGTGCTCGACGTTGCTTAGCAGTTTTTGCACATTAGATAGGTACGGGGCAAGATTCTCTCCCCGAGTCTGGTATTTCCCATTTACCCAATAGACGACCAACTAGGAGTCGTTGTAGATGTGAATGGATTTTATCTTAAGTTCTTTCGCCATCTTTAGTCCTGCTATGAGCACCTCATATTCTGCTTCTTTATTCATCGTAGGGAATTCCAAGCGCAAGGCGTAGCATATGGCTCTCCCTTCGAGGGTTTCGAGTACTACCCCTGCCCCTGAACAGAGATTGTTAGATGCACCATCTATAAAGAGTTTCCATTGAGTCTCCACCTCCAGCGGCACTTTTTCTTCGTTGTCCCTTATGGTAAACTCGGCGATGAAGTCTGCTAAAGCTTGCCCATTAATAGCCTTCTTAGGATGGTATGCAATATCATATTGACTTAGCTCTATGTTCAATTTGTGGAGTCGCCCGGAAGTTTCGGGTCGGTACAACACTTGTTTCAAAGGGCTGATTGGTTAATACTTTGATTGGATGCGCCTGAAAGTATGATCGTAACTTCTGAGACACGATCAAGAGGCAATACGCTAGCTTTTTTAGCTTTGAGTAATTCTTCTCAGCTCCGGTAATTCATTTGCTAATGTAATACACGGGTCGCTGCATTCTCGCTTCTTCTCGCATGACGGCGACGCTCAGTGCATGTGGTGAGACAGCTAAGTAAATGAATAGGTCTTCTCCGTCCACCAGCTTTGATAAGATTGGCGGTGCTTCCGCATGTCGTAGCAGTTCTTCAAAAGCCGTTTGACAAGCTTCACTCCATTCGAAGTTTTTCTTTCCCTTCTTCAGTGCATCTAAGAACGGTATGCACTTGTCTGTAGCTTTTAAGATAAATCAGCTCAGTGCTGCGACTTTTCCATTCAAGCTTTGAAGTTCCTTCTTATTTCTCAGGGCTTGGACTTCTCGTAGCGTTGTTATTTGTTCTAGATTTGCTTCGATACTTCAAGCCCTTACTATGAACCCCAAGAATTTCCCAGAGGCTACTCCGAAGTGACATTTGAGTGGGTTGAGCTTCATTCCATACTTCCGGTGTATATCGAACATTTCAGCAAGATTTTCTAGATGGTTAGCAGCTACTCGAGATTTGACCAACATGTCGTCCATATAAACTTCCATAGTCTTTCCGATTTGATGTTTGAACATAGTATTTACTAGCCTTTGGTACATTGCCCTGGCGTTTTTTAAACCGAATGGAATTATTCTACAGCAGTATAGTCCAAAGTCGGGGATGAAGCTGGTGTTTTCTTGATCTGGCTCATGCATCAGGATTTGGATGTAGCCCGAGTATGCATCCATAAATGATAGCAATTCACGCCCCGTAATTCCATCCACAAGCTGATCGATTCTGGGGAGTGGGAAGCTATCTTTCGGGCAAGCTTTATTTAGATCCGAGAAGTCAATACAAGTTCGCCATTTTCCATTAGATTTCTTGATTAAGACTGGATTTGATACCCACTCAGGGTAAGTTGCATCTTGGATGAAGCCGTTAGCCATAGGTTTATTTACCTCCTCTCTCAATGCATTGGACCGTTTAGGGCCCAAGCTGCACCTTTTTTGCTTTACTGGTGTGAATTTGGGGTCAATATTGAGTGTGTGGCAGGCAATTTTGGGTGATACCCCACACATATCGGAGCGTGTCCAAGCAAATATGTCCAAATTGGCATGGAGGAATTTAGTTAGTTCTGACCGCATCCTGTTTCCAAGGTGCGATCTGATTTTCAAGAAATGTGTTGGGTCGTCCATACAGACTGGTACAGACACTATCAATTCTGCTAGTGCTGCCCGATCCTCCCCTGAGCTCTTCTTTCTAGATTCCAAAGCCTTGGTGAATCGGCTATGGTCTCCAAGCGAGGAGCGACTCTGTAGTTGCTATTTGGAGGGTTCACGAATGTAGAGGGTTTTCCCCACATCCTTTCCTTTTTCCCTTCTTCTTGACTCACGCAATTCTACGATGTAGCATTCCCGGGCAGCGCTTTGGTCTCCTTTCGCAATTCCGACTCCATGCTCTGTAGGGAACTTCATTGTAAGGCACCATTGGGCCAATGCTATCCTCAAGTCGGCTAATGCGGGGCGTCCCAAGAAGGCGTTGTATGTTGACATTTCATCCACAATCATAAAAGTCTGAGGGTGACCCTTTGCTCACCTACTCCAAGCTCCACAGGTAGGTCAATTGATCTCACTAGTTGTTTGGGTTCGCCGGTAAACCCTTGAATCTTTTTTTGGCACGCGGATATGCTTTTCATGCCAATCTTCATTTGATCGAAAGTATATTTGAAGGGTATGTTAATGGAACTGCCACTGTAAACCAACACCCGTCGAACTATAGCAGGCCCGATTCCTACCATCACTACCATTGGATCGAGAGTTTGAGCTTCGATCCCTTCGATGTCCCGATTTTGGAACACTATATCTTAAATCAAAACCCTTTGCAGCTTGGCCGGAGTTTCATCATCTATAGCTAAACATGATTCCTTCGGAGCGTGCTTTAACGAACTTGCTTATCACTCCATTTTCCCCCAACTTCTTTATGCGGGGTGTGGCCCCCTAGATATTGTTCATAAGCCTCTGGTCAATTCATTTCGACCCTTCTTCGCTTGTCCCAGCTTGATTCCTTCGTTCTCTTGGATGCTGAGGAGTCGTAGATTGATCGAGGTTTTGTGGATGTCTTACATACTGCTGGAGTTTGTTATTCTAGATTAGCTCCTCAATGAGATTCTTTAGGTGGCGGCATTCATTTGTATATTGGCTGTGTGTTCCATGGAAGCAGCGGAATTTCCCTAAGTGCTTTTGCTGCTCGGTTGCTTCCTTTCTAGAGGGGCTTTTTTATTCCTCAATTCCTTGAGTCGCGAGAAAGATGTTTTTCAGTGTGTCGTTTAGGGGAGTGTAGCCTTCGGACCTAAACCCTTTGAGCTTTTTACTGTTGCCATTACCATTCTTCTATCGGAGTTTTGACTTTTTCTCTTTGAATTTTGGTCTTTCCCAGTGATTCCTTTAGCAGTTCGAGAAGCGTGCGCATTTTGATTCATTGCTACAACGCTTTGCCCGACGTTCATTGGTTGCACACTAGTAGACTTCCTTTCCAATTCCTGCGCTTCCTCCAACCTTAGGAACTGACTTGCTTTACAGTTGAAATCCTTCCTAGTGGTAGGATGCTTCATCTTAATCCACTTTTCGAATTTAGTTTCCGGGTGAATGGCACAGACTAATGCCATAAAAACCATGTCTTCATTAGGGTTGCTTACTTCCGTCACTGCAGTGTTAAACCTATTCATGAAAGATTTCAGTGATTCGTTACGCCCTTGGAACAGTCCGGATAAGGACATGATGTCTTTTGGCTACACCATATGGAGTCTGAATTGATCAAGGAACCTTGTCGCCAGTTGGTCAGAAATAGAGATAGATCTTGGTGGAAGCCTAGTGAACCATATTGACGCAACTCCTTCGAGAAAGATAGGAAAGCATCTGCATCGAACAGCTTTGGAGGCATTAGCTCCGTCCATATACCAACTATATTTGTAAAAGTGAGGTTTTGGGTCCTTTGTCCCGTCATAGGACGGAATAGTTGGCATTGTGAAATTTTCTAGATATTTCTCATTCAAGATTTCATCGGTAAAGGGAGTCTGACTTGGTGCAGATCCCCATTCATCATCTCTTCTATTTTTACTCTCCTCCATTAATCATTTAACCATATCCACTATGTATGCCTCTGATGTCCGATAGTGCTGTGGACGGTAATCAGTCACTATGCCAAGTGTTTGGCCTTGCAAATGATCTTGGTGAGTGGACTGAAATCTTGGCATTTTCTTTCATTTGGTTGTCTTGCTCTCCGTCTTCTGAACCGCAGAGATCCATAGCTATGTCCTCTTGCGGGGTCTTTGCCCCTTGATTCAAGTTCAAAATAGGTTGCCTTATGGAAAACGGAGTACTTTCATTTCTGTCTATGTTAAGTCCCATTGTCACCCTTTTTTGTGCATGTTTCACGTTTCTTCTATGTAGACCAAAAACGGAGAAATTCTCTTGTTCTATAGCAGTCGTGGGTTCAAGCATAGTCCTTGGAGCAAGGTTAGATTGTAGGGTTAATGTGATGACCCGGAATTTTTGTATATTTGAAATGTGAATATTTAAGTTATTTTAAATATTCGAAGGTTAAATTTTAACTTTAATTTCAAATATACAGTATTTATTTGGATAATTAATTATTAAATTTAATTATCGGGATTGGGTAAAATATTGAATCTTGATTTTAAAGCCTGTTAAAAATAGTTCAAAGGTTCAGAAAATTTATATTGTTAATACTGAAGATGATAGAACTTTTAAAATGGAATTTTAAAGAGTTTTGTCCAATTTTAAAAATATATCGTTGAAATTGAATTTAAAAATAGCCGTCCGAGGCACAGTCTCGGAATTCAGCGAAACCAGTTTCTTTGGATCCGTAATATTGTATTATTATTGGATTTTAAATTTCGGAGCATTTGGAGTTGTTGTGTAAGCATACGGTATATAAACGTATAGAAATTCAGAGCATGTGTCCTTCCTGGCAACGTTCTCTTCTTGCCTAAGTAATTAGATGTAAATACGTATATAAATTAAACACGTGTTCAACTGGTAGAACACGCGTCCCCTTTTCAATTATTCATAGCAGATCGAACGAAGCAAAGCCAGAAAAAGAAAAAAGAAAAAAAAGAGGATCGCATTCCTTTCCTCTTCCTTCCTCTGTTTGTAACGAAAGGGGCAGAACGAAGAAATCAAATTAAAAACTTCTCCTTTGAAAAAGAAAATAAAAAGTCGCGATGCTTTATTCGTATGTAAATCAATCCACAGAACGATGGTCGAACGCTTCGCAAACAAATCTGAAGAATTGGATATCCTTATTAGCCGCGAGTTTCCCTTTTCGTTTTCCTCGTTCAAAATAGGATCGAACGAGATTTCGAAATCAAAGGGTGGTTCAACCCCTCCAGTTTTGTCACGAGATCTATCGGAATAGCTCGCGATTTCAGGCGCGGAAATCAGAAGGGGAAGGTGATCAGATGAGGGATGGAATCGCAGTTCTGGGTGGCTCGGCCAGGGCTTTGGGCCCGCGATGGTTGGCACCGATGAGGTCGGGTAGGCGTTACGAAGCTGGAAGTCGAAGGAGGGCGATCAATTCATTGGATCTGGAACTCTCGCGCGTGTAAGTGGAGGCAGCGACTTCGAGTTTTGTCGATTCGTGGGCGTGATGTGGTTAGTGACGCGCAAGGGTTATCTAGTCGAGGTGGCAGACGGGTGGCCTGGAGTGAAGCCTCGGTGGAAGGTCGCGGCTGGTTTCATTCTGAGCTTGGTATCGTGTGAAGCTCGCTGTTTTCGTCCCCGATCCGTATTGAGGTATTTGATTTTCTGATTCTTTAATTTAAATTAATCTAAATGCTTAATTATATCTACACTTGTAATCTGGTGATAATTAGTATTAATTCAAATTTACAGCAGGGTAAAAGATTTTGAATAAATTTTATTGTTTTGGAATGCTAGGGTTACAACCCATTTTTGGAATGTTAATTAATTTATTAAATCTATTGATTTATAAAAGGATAAGCAGAAGTATTATAGATTTGGGAAACATAGAAAAAGAAAATAATAAAGACCTTATTTAAGTAATGAATTTGTTTACTTAACTTATTTAATCATTCTAGAAATGGTTAATGGAAAATTAGTTTGAACTTAAGTGTTAGTTAATTAAATTTATATAAATGAATATTCGGTTTATTCGAATATTAATAAAATCATATAAATATGTATTCAAGGTCTGGCATCGTGAAGAGGACTATTGATTTGGGTTGAATTGCAAAATAGAAGAGGCAAAAGGTGAGTTAATCTCACTCAGTTAGATTTAAATTTAAATGGTTAAATTTAAATATTTGATTGAATGGTTGATTTGGTTGATATGATATATATATATATATAGTAGTATATACCAATATATATATATTGGCATATGTATATATTGGAATTGATATTCCCGCATTATATAGCGGATGAGACCCTATGCGCCGCATAATAGCGGATGATATTTTATAAACCCATATACCGCGATATTCCACCTCGAAGTGGAATTGGTATTGTGCTAACGTCTGTGGATGCAGGGAAACAGGTTGGAGGGATCCAACTGGATTCCTCAAAATATTTAATTTTTGTTTAAATATTCTGTGATATGAATGTTGTTATCCTGTGATAATTTATATTGGATAATCTGGTTGGATTGAATTTCCCAGAATAATGAGTTATCAAAAGCAATTGAATTGGATTTTTGGAAAATATAAAAGAGTAAAATTAAGTTAAGTAATTCTAGTGAATTCGAATAAATTAAATATGGAAAAGAGAAATTTTGAATAAATAGAGAAATGTTGAATTTAAAGAAGACTTATGTGATGTTATTTAAAGGGATAAAAATTTATTTTAATTCAATGTTTAAATGTAATTAAAAAGAGAAGGAATTTGGGAAATCTGAAACTTGTGTTTCGGTTTAAAGATTTTAAATCATAAATAAAATCTGGAAGTTAATGAATTTGGAAATAAATGGATTGAGTAAGAAAATTTATTTCAAAGTAAAATAAATTGGGAAATCAATTATAAATTGATTTAAATACTTTGGAATTTGAATTTTAAAGAGAAATGAGATTTGGGAGAGATAAACTGGGTTTGTAAAGTAAAATAAAATATCAGAGGATATTTGAAAATATAATTTCAAAGTGGGAATTTATAAAAGGATATGGTTTGGTTTAAAAATAAATGTTATTTTATTTTTAAAAGATGGGAGTGAGAAGGATATTTCTCTGTATAGCCAAGTACGTTTTCAAAGCAATTTTAATATAAGTTAAAAGTTCTAATTGTATTTTTAAAAGCATATTTTAGAAAATTTATTATTTCTAAATGTTAATTTCCTAAGTAAGTATGTTTTAGGAAACCTATTCTTTTTAAATATTTAAACTTTAAAGTAAGTATTTTTCAAAGATCTATTATTGTAGTAATTATATAAAAGTGATTTGGTATTATATTTTAAAAAGAGAAATTTAGTTTATATTTGTAAAGTGGTTTCATTTTAAATATTTCTTAAGTATATATTTTGTTAAGGTATTAAAGTAGTTTTTTTAAATTTCAATATTATTAAGTATATTTATAGTAAAGTGTTTTAAGATTATTTTAAAATCTAAGTGTTTTGTACTTGGTGTTTCAGAGGAAATAAATATTTGGAAATGTATTCCGTAAGCGGAAACTGTTTTGAAATTGTTTTCAAATGAGTTTTGAAAATTCGGAAATATATCTTGGAAAGATATTTGGGCAAATAAATAATGTGGGAAATTATTTAATTGTGTGATGGTTGCTTGTGGATGTTAATTGATAGTTAAATAACCGACTATCAATATTGGCCAAATGCGCTGATCGTTTCGAAGAGACCGGGATCGAGTTTCCGTATACCGGGATTCTAGGTCTGGAGACTCGAATACCACTTCGATCCGGTTTGTACGTTTCGTGTAACGATTTCGGAGTCGAAGATGGAGCAGTGAAGTGCAAGGGCTAGTCGCTACTAATCCTGAGGATATTTCCAAAATGGATGTAGTAGGAGTAGTGCCTTCGGTTCCGTTCAAACCCAGGACGGACTTGTATGGACGAATGCTTGCGAAACATCGTCAGCGGACGATGGGCATTCTAAGGGATATGTTCTCTAAAAGGTATCGTTTAGCCTCGAACCTCATCAACCGGGAATGACTGAAAATCAGGGGTTATGCAGCAAGGCTTCGTGGGTAGCTCCCACTGGAGGGTAAGGTCATCCCTGTCTAGATGTCCCTTTTTATTTCGGCTTAGTGGTGCGGTTGCTGATCCCAACCGTGGGGTGATTTTATTCGGGATCATCCAGTAAGGGATGGTTCCGGCCTTGTGTTGCAGGGGAGCGGGCGTACTCCTCGGTACTGTGATCTAGGCCACGTACTGTGACAGGTGGTACCCCAGTGCCTAGTCATCCGTTGGAAATCCATTCTCCCTACGTGCCTGTACGGTTTTGATTGTGCCCAACTATTGTTGAAATGTGAGATGCAAGCATTTCAGCTAGATTCTATTTACTTTCTGTAGACACTATTATAATATCAGAGGATTTTGATATAAAGTGTTTTAGCTATCGTAAGGTAAAAACCCGACATGTTTATTTGTGGCGTGGTCTTACGAGATGCTTTTATTTTCAAAAGGATTTTTGAAACTTTAATAATCAATTTGAGTGTGATTTTCTCACGCTGGTTTTCCAGACTGACTCGGGTATTGTTTTATATGATGCTCGGGTCAGACCGAGTATTATAGATTACAGGAAATGATGCTATGGAGCTGGATGGCGATACGTACTTTCGTATTTGAGTTATATATTCCGCTGTGTATTCAGATTGTGAGGACAAGTTATGATTACTGTCCAGTTGTATGATATTGATGTGATGTACTCTGATGATGTATTTGGATGATGTATATGTAAACAGAAATAGATTTCTTTTTGTGTAAAGATCTGTTATTACCTATTATATTTTATTCCACTGCGTATGTGAGATTCTGTTGTTGTTTTCTATTTTTCTTCTTCTTCTACCTCTTCTTTTTACCCAAATGGTCCGGTTTTTCGTGTTAGAAAAACTCGGGTTGTTACAGTGGTATCAGAGCTTAGGCTAGCGATAACCTTGGCTCTGGTGGGAATTTTGAGAGTACTAATAGATATGAGCGCGTATTTGTTAGTGGATATAAAAATGGTTTTATATTGTGTTGGTTGATTTATTGAGTGGCATATGAACCTTCGTCGGCACAGTCTGGACAACTGTATCGAAGGGGTTTCTAAACACTTGAATAGAACAGTTCGACACAGTATTATTTTAAATAGGGTGAATGAAATAATTTTGCCCAAATTATTTTGTATATAAAAGAAAAAAATTATTCAAAAATTATTATGGTTATATATTTGGATGCTTGGTTGTTAGAAAATGACAATAATGAGTTAGTCTCATTATTGAGTAGAAATTGAAAACTTATAACCTAAGTTGAAGAATAATTTATATAATAAGTGGAATTTGAGAATGTAGTTTATAAATGGAAATAAACTCCATATACAAATGAAATTTGTAAATGTAAATTGTAAATGTGACTTATAACTTGAAATAAAACGTGATAGAATTCCAGAGTAATGTGTGGATATAAAATTGAATGGACTTTGAATTTGAAGTTTTGGGAAAGGTTTAAATTCCTTTGGATTTTAAAATAGTTTTTAAAGGTTTTAGGGAAATAATGGTGATATTATTTCATGAATATTTTTGGAAATTGAATTGAAATCTGGTGGGATTTGGGATTTCAAAATGTTTGAAATGTTTTAAAGTGATAAAAGCATTAAATTCTCTTTCGGTCGCTGGAAAATAATTTCGGTGATGACTGCAGCATCATCGATGTCTATTTTCGAGTTTCCAAGGAGAAATTGCTACCAAACTGTTTTAAATTGGAAATGATTGTGAACTGGGTTAGTTTTGAAATTCAAAGGGAAAATTGTTTGGTAAAAGCAGATTGTTTTGGAAATTGGGATTTGATGTGATATACCAGATGTGTATGAGTTATTTATGGATCCAAAATGATTTTGAAATAAAACCGGGCAATTGGATTCTGGAAATTCTATTTAAAATTTAAATGTGGAAATTTAAATGAATCAACAATATAAAGTATAGAATGAAGTTGATTGAAATAAGAAAGGAATGAAAGTTAAATTTTGGGATTATAATTATGAGATGAAATTAACTCAATGAGTAATATAAGCTGGTAGATAAAAGAGTTAGAGAACTTGAAGGTGAATGAATTGTAAAACTTGTATAAAATTGTATCCTAGAATTAAAATTTAATTCGAGTATATGAAGGTGAATAAAATATATTTGAATTTAACTTAAGATAAGTTAAATAAGAATTGAGAATTGGAATTGAATTAAATGTAAATAAGTTGAAGTCGAATTGAATTGGATATAAAGGTAATGTAAAATGCTTATAATTGTGTAAAGAAATTCATATTCTTAAGTTCTTAAGTGTAATAATTTGAGATTTGATTGTAAAGATGAAAATGGACTTAAATGAATAGTCCTAGATCTTAAGTAAGTTAAAACTTATGAATAGAAATGAAATTGTAAGTCATAAATGGGAATCCATTACTTTGAACCATTAAGAGTTATAATTTGAAATTGTAATTATCAAATGGGAACGACTAAGATGAGCAATCTTAATTTTTAAATAAATCCAAACTTGAATTATAAAATAAATTGAACTTAAGAAAATTAAGTGAAGTGATATTTGGAATTAAAAGGCAAGTATTTAATTTTAACCAGTGGAGGAACTAATTAGATAATAAATTAGTTAATGAAATTGAATTGGGAGTTAATGGAATTGGATTAAAATAATGATGGTTTGGATTGCGAATGAAATCCAAATAAGTGAAAATAAATTGGAAATGACCTGGTTATTAATAAAATAATTCCAGATAAATTGAGTATGGAAATTAAAATTCATAATGATTGAGTGAATGAACCACTTATATTAAATAAATAAATGGATGGAATTTGATTAAATAAGAATCAAATGAAAGATGAAAATAAAACTTTAAAGGGTTGGTTAAATGGGAAATAAACTTAAGTTATTGACTTAAGTAAATGTTGAATGGAAACTGAACTCAAACAGAGGAGTGGTTTAAACAAGTTGAGAAATAGTTATTGAATGAATTAACTTGGATTGTTTTCGGTCTAAATAAAATTCAATGTTCAGAAGTTGGAGATGAATTGAATTTAAGAAAATTTGTTAGAAATGAAAATCTGAATTGAAATGTGGAATAAGTATTTATATTTGAAATGAAGTGGTAAATTGAAGTAAGTTGAGGTTCATATGAAATGGGAGTTCAATTTGAATATATACACTTCAGTGGTGAAGTAGTAAATGAATATAAGAAAATTTTATATTGAACTTAAGCATTGAAGAATGAAATTCTTGGGAAAACTGGTATTGGAAATATACTTAGTAATTTTGGAATGGAAATATATATATATATACTAAGTGAATAGTTGAATGAAGACTAAAACTGAAGTTGTGAAATGGGATAGTTGTGAATAAGGGGATAACAATCAAAAAGGAATGTGAATAAAAGAGAATTGATATAACTGATAATCAATTGAAATTAATACGTAAGGTGTACGTATATTATTTATTCGCATAGCTATTTGATCCGGATTCGAACACAGAATTTCGGGATAGATATATCGATCCGAGTTGGAATTTTTCACTCGATTTTCGACGGCGAACCTGGATATGGATTGTTGATTGATTCTGGATATTCTCTATCATAGTTTGTGACTATGCAAGGAGAATGACGGTTTCTAATCAAGAAACCAGATCTGAGTCCGCACTAGGAAGTCGGGTGGACGATACTAGTTCGGAAGTGGAATTGTGTGATCGATTGAGCAATCGAATGTGATATTGCGTACGGATGATATATGTGCATCGCACGGACTTAAGTAAAACAAATATTGGAAATTTGTAAAGAAAAGTATAAATGACTTTGGGATTGTGATTGAATATTATTGCTTAGTAGGATATACAGGTGTATAAAAGCAATGGATAAATTGGGATTTTTTATTTAGAAGATAAAATTTAATGGCCCGACAAAAAGGTATGTATTTGAATTTCTATATGAAATTTGATTGGGTTTTGGATCCAGCCACTTGGCTTTTTGTTTTCTTTTTGAGATTGGGAGGCCGTAGAGCCATTTTGTAGTAGTACCGAGCTAGCCGCGCAAAGGAGACGCTGGCGAAATTTTTCGGAAATTTAGGGAGTTAGAAAAATTTTGGAAAATTTTGATAAGTTAAAATTTGAATTCAAATTTAAATTTGAATGGATAAGTAGGTGGTATGAGTTGAACTTATGAATAAGTTTGGGAAGTTAAAAGATGATTAGTGTATCATTAATAAAAGATTGTTATGGAAAGTTGTTAAAACTATTTGGATTGGGAAAAAGAACGGGTATCAAATCATTTCTCTTAACTGGTAATTTCGGGGATGAAATTCTTTTAAGGGGGGAGGAATGTGACGACCCGGAATTTTTGTATATTTGAAATGTGAATATTTAAGTTATTTTAAATATTCGAAGGTTAAATTTTAACTTTAATTTCAAATATACAGTATTTATTTGGATAATTAATTATTAAATTTAATTATCGGGATTGGGTAAAATATTGAATCTTGATTTTAAAGCCTATTAAAAATAGTTCAAAGGTTCAGAAAATTTATATTGTTAATACTGAAGATTATAGAACTTTTAAAATGGAATTTTAAAGAGTTTTGTCCAATTTTAAATATATATCGTTGAAATTGAATTTAAAAATAGCCGTCCGAGGCACAGTCTCGGAATTCAGCGAAACCAGTTTCTTTGGATCCGTAATATTGTATTATTATTGGATTTTAAATTTCGGAGCATTTGGAGTTGTTGTGTAAGCATACGGTATATAAACGTATAGAAATTCAGAGCATGTGTCCTTCCTGGCAACGTTCTCTTCTTGCCTAAGTAATTAGATGTAAATACGTATATAAATTAAACACGTGTTCAACTGGTAGAACACGCGTCCACTTTTCAATTATTCATAGCAGATCGAACGAAGCAAAGCCAGAAAAAGAAAAAAGAAAAAAAAGAGGATCGCATTCCTTTCCTCTTCCTTCCTCTGTTTGTAACGAAAGGGGCAGAACGAAGAAATCAAATTAAAAACTTCTCCTTTGAAAAAGAAAATAAAAAGTCGCGATGCTTTATTCGTATGTAAATCAATCCACAGAACGATGGTCGAACGCTTCGCAAACAAATCTGAAGAATTGGATATCCTTATTAGCCGCGAGTTTCCCTTTTCGTTTTCCTCGTTCAAAATAGGATCGAACGAGATTTCGAAATCAAAGGGTAGTTCAACCCCTCCAGTTTTGTCACGAGATCTATCGGAATAGCTCGCGATTTCAGGCGCGGAAATCAGAAGGGGAAGGTGATCAGATGAGGGATGGAATCGCAGTTCTGGGTGGCTCGGCCAGGGCTTTGGGCCCGCGATGGTTGGCACCGATGAGGTCGGGTAGGCGTTACGAAGCTGGAAGTCGAAGGAGGGCGATCAATTCATTGGATCTGGAACTCTCGCGCGTGTAAGTGGAGGCAGCGACTTCGAGTTTTGTCGATTCGTGGGCGTGATGTGGTTAGTGACGCGCAAGGGTTATCTAGTCGAGGTGGCAGACGGGTGGCCTGGAGTGAAGCCTCGGTGGAAGGTCGCGGCTGGTTTCATTCTGAGCTTGGTATCGTGTGAAGCTCGCTGTTTTCGTCCCCGATCCGTATTGAGGTATTTGATTTTCTGATTCTTTAATTTAAATTAATCTAAATGCTTAATTATATCTACACTTGTAATCTGGTGATAATTAGTATTAATTCAAATTTACAGCAGGGTAAAAGATTTTGAATAAATTTTATTGTTTTGGAATGCTAGGGTTACAACCCATTTTTGGAATGTTAATTAATTTATTAAATCTATTGATTTATAAAAGGATAAGCAGAAGTATTATAGATTTGGGAAACATAGAAAAAGAAAATAATAAAGACCTTATTTAAGTAATGAATTTGTTTACTTAACTTATTTAATCATTCTAGAAATGGTTAATGGAAAATTAGTTTGAACTTAAGTGTTAGTTAATTAAATTTATATAAATGAATATTCGGTTTATTCGAATATTAATAAAATCATATAAATATGTATTCAAGGTCTGGCATCGTGAAGAGGACTATTGATTTGGGTTGAATTGCAAAATAGAAGAGGCAAAAGGTGAGTTAATATTACTCAGTTAGATTTAAATTTAAATGGTTAAATTTAAATATTTGATTGAATGGTTGATTTGGTTGATATGATATATATATATATAGTAGTATATACCAATATATATATATTGGCATATGTATATATTGGAATTGATATTCCCGCATTATATAGCGGATGAGACCCTATGCGCCGCATAATAGCGGATGATATTTTATAAACCCATATACCGCGATATTCCACCTCGAAGTGGAATTGGTATTGTGCTAACGTCTGTGGATGCAGGGAAACAGGTTGGAGGGATCCAACTGGATTCCTCAAAATATTTAATTTTTGTTTAAATATTCTGTGATATGAATGTTGTTATCCTGTGATAATTTATATTGGATAATCTGGTTGGATTGAATTTCCCAGAATAATGAGTTATCAAAAGCAATTGAATTGGATTTTTGGAAAATATAAAAGAGTAAAATTAAGTTAAGTAATTCTAGTGAATTCGAATAAATTAAATATGGAAAAGAGAAATTTTGAATAAATAGAGAAATGTTGAATTTAAAGAAGACTTATGTGATGTTATTTAAAGGGATAAAAATTTATTTTAATTCAATGTTTAAATGTAATTAAAAAGAGAAGGAATTTGGGAAATCTGAAACTTGTGTTTCGGTTTAAAGATTTTAAATCATAAATAAAATCTGGAAGTTAATGAATTTGGAAATAAATGGATTGAGTAAGAAAATTTATTTCAAAGTAAAATAAATTGGGAAATCAATTATAAATTGATTTAAATACTTTGGAATTTGAATTTTAAAGAGAAATGAGATTTGGGAGAGATAAACTGGGTTTGTAAAGTAAAATAAAATATCAGAGGATATTTGAAAATATAATTTCAAAGTGGGAATTTATAAAAGGATATGGTTTGGTTTAAAAATAAATGTTATTTTATTTTTAAAAGATGGGAGTGAGAAGGATATTTCTCTGTATAGCCAAGTACGTTTTCAAAGCAATTTTAATATAAGTTAAAAGTTCTAATTGTATTTTTAAAAGCATATTTTAGAAAATTTATTATTTCTAAATGTTAATTTCCTAAGTAAGTATGTTTTAGGAAACCTATTCTTTTTAAATATTTAAACTTTAAAGTAAGTATTTTTCAAAGATCTATTATTGTAGTAATTATATAAAAGTGATTTGGTATTATATTTTAAAAAGAGAAATTTAGTTTATATTTGTAAAGTGGTTTCATTTTAAATATTTCTTAAGTATATATTTTGTTAAGGTATTAAAGTAGTTTTTTTAAATTTCAATATTATTAAGTATATTTATAGTAAAGTGTTTTAAGATTATTTTAAAATCTAAGTGTTTTGTACTTGGTGTTTCAGAGGAAATAAATATTTGGAAATGTATTCCGTAAGCGGAAACTGTTTTGAAATTGTTTTCAAATGAGTTTTGAAAATTCGGAAATATATCTTGGAAAGATATTTGGGCAAATAAATAATGTGGGAAATTATTTAATTGTGTGATGGTTGCTTGTGGATGTTAATTGATAGTTAAATAACCGACTATCAATATTGGCCAAATGCGCTGATCGTTTCGAAGAGACCGGGATCGAGTTTCCGTATACCGGGATTCTAGGTCTGGAGACTCGAATACCACTTCGATCCGGTTTGTACGTTTCGTGTAACGATTTCGGAGTCGAAGATGGAGCAGTGAAGTGCAAGGGCTAGTCGCTACTAATCCTGAGGATATTTCCAAAATGGATGTAGTAGGAGTAGTGCCTTCGGTTCCGTTCAAACCCAGGACGGACTTGTATGGACGAATGCTTGCGAAACATCGTCAGCGGACGATGGGCATTCTAAGGGATATGTTCTCTAAAAGGTATCGTTTAGCCTCGAACCTCATCAACCGGGAATGACTGAAAATCAGGGGTTATGCAGCAAGGCTTCGTGGGTAGCTCCCACTAGAGGGTAAGGTCATCCCTGTCTAGATGTCCCTTTTTATTTCGGCTTAGTGGTGCGGTTGCTGATCCCAACCGTGGGGTGATTTTATTCGGGATCATCCAGTAAGGGATGGTTCCGGCCTTGTGTTGCAGGGGAGCGGGCGTACTCCTCGGTACTGTGATCTAGGCCACGTACTGTGACAGGTGGTACCCCAGTGCCTAGTCATTCGTTGGAAATCCATTCTCCCTACGTGCCTGTACGGTTTTGATTGTGCCCAACTATTGTTGAAATGTGAGATGCAAGCATTTCAGCTAGATTCTATTTACTTTCTGTAGACACTATTATAATATCAGAGGATTTTGATATAAAGTGTTTTAGCTATCGTAAGGTAAAAACCCGACATGTTTATTTGTGGCGTGGTCTTACGAGATGCTTTTATTTTCAAAAGGATTTTTGAAACTTTAATAATCAATTTGAGTGTGATTTTCTCACGCTGGTTTTCCAGACTGACTCGGGTATTGTTTTATATGATGCTCGGGTCAGACCGAGTATTATAGATTACAGGAAATGATGCTATGGAGCTGGATGGCGATACGTACTTTCGTATTTGAGTTATATATTCCGTTGTGTATTCAGATTGTGAGGACAAGTTATGATTACTGTCCAGTTGTATGATATTGATGTGATGTACTCTGATGATGTATTTGGATGATGTATATGTAAACAGAAATAGATTTCTTTTTGTGTAAAGATCTGTTATTACCTATTATATTTTATTCCACTGCGTATGTGAGATTCTGTTGTTGTTTTCTATTTTTCTTCTTCTTCTACCTCTTCTTTTTACCCAAATGGTCCGGTTTTTCGTGTTAGAAAAACTCGGGTTGTTACAGTTAAGAGAGCGTTAAGCTTGTCCATTAGAGCCTTTTGGCTATTTTCCATCTTCTAGTTGATCTCATTAACCATCTTATTCAACTCATCCCTGGTGACAACTTCGTGTTGGCTGGAGGAAGCTAGTGCCTGATTTCCTAAGTTAGCACCACTTACTTTAGTTTGTTGGGCACTGGCATCTTCTCCAGCTATTGCTTCCCCTATGGATCTTCCAAAGGCAGTTCTTCTTCTCCTCGGAGCCATTGATTCCCAGTGGGTTTTTCAAGCAAAGATTGAGAATCTAACTTCTAGACCTATGGAATCCAAAGTAGATGGCTAGATCTGGATCCTGATTTGGGTTTCTCAGTGAAAGCACTAAAATATTAACCCAAAAAATGGATCAACACCCTGGTTTGAGTTTGAAAGCACCAGCATTGTTCTGACAGGGAAATATCACAGATCACAAATATAGAAAAAGAACAGTAAAAGAAAAAAGACGGAGAATTTTTATAGTGGTTCGGCTGTTAATGAAGCCTACGTCCACTTTATAGTTTTATTATGACTGACTGCTGTTACAAGTAGTGTTTGATTATAATGCTTTTGATTATCCTTAGCTAGACTGAATCTCTAGAGTTGGAATCCACTGGAGAATCACAGTGAATCCATTTAGGGATTGTTGTGAGGGAGGAAGAGAGTGAAGAATGTTTCCAGCAGAGCTTCAGCAACCAGTCCGAAGAAGATCTAGTTTATGTTGTAGATAGGATGGTATTTATAGGGATCGAAGAGTTTCTGGGCTAGGCCACTTCGTCAACAGCTTGCAGGTAGGTACATAACGACCTAGGAAGGTTTAGCTCACGATCCGAGCCAAAACCATGGGTTGCTAGCGACCCATGGTCTATGGGTCGCTAGCAATCCATAGAGTTGGCATGCTCGCGAGCTAATTACTTAGCTACTATCATCTCATACTCCAATATGCAAGGTCGCAAGGAATTTGGCTTCATATGGATCGCTAGCGATCCATCGTGTATGGATCGCTAGTGATCCATATACTTAGAATTTTTTATGCTTCT
The DNA here is from genome assembly GCA_030737815.1 of Allium fistulosum. Taxonomy (NCBI): domain Eukaryota; kingdom Viridiplantae; phylum Streptophyta; class Magnoliopsida; order Asparagales; family Amaryllidaceae; genus Allium; species Allium fistulosum. Next base: position 1,279,487,763 of record CM060903.1, on the reverse strand, counting down.
GTCCCCAAGGCTCCTTTTCCCTACTTCTCCCATCGATCCAACATGTTAGCATGGATCGCTAGCGACCATAGATATGGGTCGCTAGCGATCAAAGCACTTTTATTGTTATTGAGGTTCCAAGTTTGGGTTGCTTTTATCTGGCCTTGCGTTGATGTCGTTCGTGTAGTTTTATTGCCCGTTGTTCCGTTTTGATGACAATCTACTTGGCTGATTGCCATTAGCTACCGATTGGAATGAACTAACGCCGGTTTCTAGGTTTAGTTGAATTTGGTCATTGCCTTAGTAATATGACTCGGCTCTCATACACTCCTTGCCTTAGCCTTTCTGGTTAAGTTCTAAGCCATTTCGATGTCACAGAATTGTTCTGCTTCCTGTTGGATCCTGCTGGGTTAAAAACGTAAATAACAATACAACTCATATCATATAACACAAAGTGAGTCAACAAAAAATGTACCGGACTCACATAAATACATATACCTAGACTATGATAGGGCTCAAAATAATCTCCCCAAGAAAATGAGTCCACAACTCATACAAAATACATCAATATACATATATGACTAGCATCCCAAAATGAACCCATATCACATAGATAACATAGTATGTATCTACTCAAGCTAGCCCACATCTGAAGTCACTGAGTCCCTATACTTATTGAGTCTCGGTCTGACTCGAGTATTATAAAAATAATAAATGGGTCAAACTATCTCTAAATATCAAAAAGGTGAGATCACATAATGAGCATGCATAAACATTGAAATATAGAAATATCAATATAGTGTGCTACACTACACATAATAAGGCATCCTCTTAAATTCATCATGTCATAAAGTTAAACTATACCCATTATTAGTAATTGGCGAAATCATAATAACACCCACATTAAAATCATATTAATTAACAAGCATGAAAGCGAGTCATAGACGAGCACATCACTAGTTAACATAATAGATGAGGACATCACAAGTCAATACAATAGACGAGAAAATTGCATGTCAACACAATAAATGAGTCTGGAAGCATGCCGAAGTGATCATTTCTGATTGAAGTGCTATATACTTTCAATTAGTAATCAAACATATTGCCCCAATGTCCCATAATGGTGATACTTGAATATTTACTAAAAGATCGTAGATTCCGCTCAAGTAAAATAGTCTATCAAACGAGTCAAAGGATTAAGCGATAAGTGATACAGATGTTCCATACCACTTGTACTACTAAAGCATTTAATTATAATTTTCATCCAATATAAGTAAGAGTTTTGTATAAAAATTACTTCCTTTGAAAATATTCAAATATTTTGATAGGAAAAATAAAGAATATTATTTTGCATGTGCAATAGGTTTTATAGTGGCTATACCACTATACAAAATTTAATCCAGGTGTGAGGCTAAGACACCTCGGTAACAACAGCAGCTAGAAATCACAACTCACAAACTAGAGCTCACATCCTACACATAATGTGTAACAAACACATCATAATTTCTATATAAAGATACATCTATAAAGAACACTGAATCACATAAAAGAATCACGGCGGAGCAAAGCTTTTATACAAGTGTTCATCTATAGAGAAAACATTCAATTATTGGTCTAATGACTGTAAAATTACTTCATTTGAAATCATTTAGATATTGGTCTAATGACTATAAAATTTAATAAATTTATAAGTAAGATTTTATTTACATAATCTAAACTCCAAATTTGATGACAGTTTTATAAATATGAACTATATTTACTTTATAAAAGAAACTGAATATATATATCTTTCAAATAGCTTATTTTTAATAATTCCTCTACATAAATAACTTTGTATTTAGTACATAAAAATTTGTTTATACAGCATTTTCATAAAATAAAGTTTAAATTGATATAAAGGAAAAACAAGTCAGGAATCAACTCAGAAAGAAAGCAAGGAAAAACACATGAACACCAAGGCAATCACAAATACAATAACAGGAAAGAAGATTGCCTGGAGCTCTTGTCCAGACCATGATCGGTCGATCAGTCATATGCCACCGGTCGACCAGCCATATGCCACCAGTTGACCGATGGGAATGCTGGAGCATGATGCATCAGACATCTCATTCTTGCCGACGACTACAAGTTTTTCCAACAATCAAATGTGAACTATATGCACTGAAATTAACTTCTACAAGCATATGCATATCTATATAATCATCCACTACTTCAGGCATTTAATTATCACTTACATAACAACTTACAGTAAGATATTTGATAGAGAATAGCCTACCGACATAGAGATAACAATTACAGTTCCTATTTCTTAAACATCACTGTAAATTTATAAACATGTAGGAAAAAATTCAGAGATAGATAATGTGAGGGTTAACTCACCTTTCTTCCCTAATTTAGCAGCTAATCAACTACAACGGTTAATTCTTCCCAACCGGTAAACCCTAGCAATTCACAATCAAAATAACAACAAAACCCAATTCAACAACTGTAAAAATTGAAAATAGAGTTTCTAGCATGATGTATACAGGTTTGGGACAACTACATGAAATTATTAGCTTTCGAAGATGATTAATTTGACCTAATATGGAGAAATTGGGAGCTTTGTTTTAGGTTTAGAAAGAGGAAATATAGTTCTGTATTTTTCTTTTCTGAAGCTATGAGACAACATACAGACTTAGCTTTTAATATTATCCTTCTTTGGTTAACTTCTTTTAGGCTTCGGGTTTCACTTCGTAATTCAACAAGAATTAAAATTTACTTATCTTAATTTATTTTATAAAATGGCTTCTTAAGCGTAATTTCTTTGATGTCTAAAGAACCAATTTCAATTTCCTTTAAAATTGATTACACATAATTTAAAACTTCTTAACTCCTCTTTAATAATAAATACAATGGATTTACAAAATAATATTTCTATTTTCCCATAATAATATATTTATTTATAAAATCTAAAATATTCATTCCACATATTACTTTTCCAATACTATATAAATATAGAATTCTTATTCCAAAATAATTAGTTATTTTTTATTAAAGAATAACAATTCAAATTTCCCATAAATTCTCCAGTTTAAGTCATTATTTATTTTATTTAATCAACTAAAAAATTAGGTTATTACAAATACTCTTGGATAGTATATGTATAGAGGTGAGGTGTTTCATCTTAGTGGGAAGCATGAGGGAAACAACACTTCTATCGGGGTGTAGGAGGTCATATTTAAAAGGCCTCTCATTGGTAAGAAGATAAGAGGTAGTGCGGAACTTATAGTTAACTCCCTTTAGAAACTCAAGAGTGTCAGCATATTCCTTATTTATTTCTCAGGTAGGAATATCTTTGAAGGATACAAAAAATGAGTTAGGCACTTGGGTAAAGAAAATCTGACTACGGAGAGAATATTGGAGAAAGAAACTTACTTCCACTCAACCAAAGGCAGTTGAAGTCATATGGGCAGTGAACGAAGAAGTATTCTCTCTTGAAGTGGTTGTGCTTGTTGTGAAGAACTTTAATGATCTTATAGTGGTTATAAGGTTCAATTATCAGTAAGGAAGACGAGTCTTCTCCTTTTTGAAGCTCAAGAGACAAGTTAGCTCTTCGAATCTTGGAGGACGATACAGTCGCATCATGAAGAGGACGTACATAGAATTAAGAAGTGCATACCCATTGGGATGCATTTGTGTTGGTGCTAACCCAATTTCTTACAAAATGAACTTGAGAAATTCACTAAAGAGCATAAGGGATTTGCCTAAGCACATACATTTGTTGCCTATGGTGTAGTCTTGAGGTGGATTATAGGCCCGTTGATCGATTGTTGGTAATAGAACATCACTATCTAGGATACCGTGTTGGAGGCAAGTGGAATAAAGTGACTTTGTTGTCAACAGCAATGGAGTTTGGTCCAAAGGATTGTCTAAGACCCTTGGGGAGGAGCATTGCCTGTCTAATAAAGGAGGTCGACCATGAGGTTATGTCACTGGAATGACTTGCATATGAAGTTCGGTTGTTATAAAATGTCTTGCTCTTGACGTAGACGTGGAGGCTTGAATGGTAGAAGAAATAGACTCAGGAGTTGTAGAATGATTAATATTGACCTTAAAGCGAGGAGATCGCTTGGTCATTCTAAACAGAAAAGCTTAATAGTGAACACGATCATGTATGTTTTACTTTAAATATTTTCTTTAATTAAAACCCATATAGCCAATGTGCAACATCCTACCTATTTGGATCTGTGTTGACCAATCAGGTTGAACATTGATTGGGACAGTGTGAAGTGTCAGTCTATACAGTGTGTGGCTTGTGTCAAAGCATGGCATACAAAATACTCTATGTAAATAGTTCGGTCATGCTAGCGAGCGAGTTCCATCGCATGATGGAACTGTGTGTTGGATCTTACCCATTATCATAGAGTGAAAGATAACAACACCGTTGTCTGGAGTGATACAGAGCTTTCTTTGGAAGAACGTAGGATTGTGGTGTGTAACTTGGAATATTGACTTGTATAATCCATTCAAAAGCCATAGTGCATTCATTGTGACTGTTATTTAGAACCATCTCATTAAAATCAAGTCATTGATCCATACTTGGCCAAAGCCCAATAAAAATCGCTTATGTCAACTCAATGAATGGAGACTTTTCATATAGGACCAAATTGAAATTATCCAACAAAAAAATCGAAGCAAAGAGAAAGAAATCTTGGTGCGAACACCAAGCATAAAAAATACTTGAAACTTGGAGATAGGCCTAAAATTTCTCGGTGTCGGCCTTACAAGAAACCTGATTTTCCACTTGAATGATGAGTCCTAATTTGGTCACACGTTATATCATTGGCTTATAGTTGGTAGTGGATTAATGATGGCATCCAAAGCATCACCAATGAGTGGCGGCGTTGATGAAATGTGGCGATGGCAGCCTGGCAGCATCATGGTCCGAGAGCCCACCTTGGGATGTAGATCTTAATTTAAGAATAAGGAAGGTTGGTGCTAATGAATTTGATACCGAGTTGGTGAGGGTGTTGATGAGATCAATGAAGACAGTGCTAACAGCCGTTGTCAATATAGTAGATGTGGCGATGGCTGGGTAGTAAAGTTAGAAAGCTTGGACAACACCTATAGGTCAAAATCGCAATAGGATGATAAAGCTAATGTTGGCAAATGGAAATCAAGTAGGGAAATTTTGTCGAGTTCCAAGAATATATGTGTGTTTATAACCATTCGAAAATCATGTCTGTACTGACATGTTTTGGTCGGCACTGACATAATTGGTTGCTTATTTTTTTAAAAGCGGGTAGAGAAAAGAAAAGTAAGAACAAGAGAAAGCATACTGGTTCGAGATACAACACGGTTTCTGAAGTGATAAGTATTTCAACTTGGTTGTTAAAAAGTGAATGGTGTTCTAACTATTTTAAGTGATGAACGAATACCTTTGAAACAGAAATGACACTTCAGACGTGATGATAGGCTACTAGAAGACCCTTGTGCAACTAAGAATATATCGCTTGTCTTGATCCAAAGCATGCTTTTTATCACAAAATCATACTTTATAAGGTAAGTATTATCTAATGTTTGAATCGCACTGCTTCTAAATGAATCTAGACGTCAAGATGAAGGTGAAATGGATCAAGAATTTGGAGGCAAGCTTGAAATGACAAGATGAAGCAACATAGAAAGTTTGGCGTCAGTTGAAGATAGACCAATATTGTCGGTACCAACCACAATTGTTGTCGGTACCAATTTGATTCTAAAGGGGGTCCCACCCTTGGACTTTAGTAGATCGGAGCTTGTGAAGATATGGGGAAGCTCATGTTGCTATGACGATCATTATGGTCGGTACTTACCACAATTATGGTCGGCAATGATATTATTTTTTTACCTCAGATTGACTTGTTTTTCCTCCCTATCTTCTCGTATCTGAAATCTTATATGTTAGTCCATGATTTAGTGACTATGATAGATGATTCTAGTTATAAATGGAGAGACTGGAGCAATGTAGAGAGGACTTTTGAATCTTTTGAGTCTATACTCTTTGTCTTCTGATCTCTACTTCAATGATTATCACCAAGTGCTGTCAAATCCGAGCAAACTTTGTCTTCTAGATCCGAAACCTTGTAAAATGCTTGTACTTATGATAAATCAAAAATCAATAATATAAGTGGACACGGGCACTTGATTTGGCCGAAGCATTTTAAAATTTTGGTGCATTCTTACTATTTTCACTTGTTTGCATTAAATCTACTCTCATTTTTTATATCAATTGGGATGTTGTGTCGCTTTTTGACCCAATAGTATATTTATAATGGCACTAATGAGCTATGTAAATATTTATCTAGATCCAACATTCAGGGTATGACTAATTATAAATGAGATCATATCTCATTTAATTAATTAAACTCATTTAGTTAATTCACACCCTCATATATTTTGGCCTACCTAATTTTAAAACAATTTTAAAAATTTATGCTACATGTGTGTGTGTATTATTTATTATATTAAACTTAATATATTTTCCTAAAAATAATTAAAATGATATGTAACCATTATAAAATTTGCTAATTAATTTTAGACCATCTAATAATAACTAAAAAAATAGTAAATTATTAATATAACCATTATACTAATTCTTTTATAATAATAATCTATAACGTTTATAAACTATTTCAACAAATTATTTCCAATCGAAAACTAAGGGTTGTGGTTATGAGACTCCCAGATGTGAATTCAGTTATTGGCAATATTTAAACAATTTAAATATTAAAGCTAGTGCGAACTTTGATGAAGCATAGTAGGTTGGCACAAGTTCAGTTGCTTACAGTAGTTTGACATGAGTTTAGTGGACGGTTTCTCAGCTTATATTGTCTTCCTCGAGTGTCCTGCACTTTCTGACTTCAGGGCAGTGCTGGCCCAATAGTGCTTAAAGATAAAGTTACCAACTACAAATAGAATAGGAATTGGCGAAAGCGAAGAAGACGCGACAAGAGAATGTTACGTGGTCGTGCTTTGAAAGAAAACACATGGCTACATTAAAAATGTCGTAAAAAGTATAATAGTTTTGTTTAAAATATCATAAAAATAATAAAATGATGTTTTGTACTTAAAAAAACTATTAATATTTATAATGTGTAATAATAATGGTGTTTTTGTAAAAAAATGATAAATGACATGTAAGAAACCCCATTTTGATATCCATTTGAAGTATTCAAACTACAGTGATAACATGAAGCAAGCTATCAAATACCCAATAATCACACAATGTTGGATTAGGTGCACTGGAAATAGGGTTAAAAGGATGAATTTTAAAAAAGTTTTATTGAATTGCACAAGATCTTTATTTTGTGTTTGTGTAAATAAATATTTGTTTATACTAAATCAGATTTAGAATTTCAATTAATAAAAGGGAATTGAAATATTTTTATATAAATAATTTAATTCAAAATTTTATTTATATTTACTGTTTAAGACAAATTTATTGATAATCTATTTAAAATTAAATTATATTTAATATGTTATTGTTAACCCGCCTTTTGGCAAGGCTGTAGGCAGGCGGATTTAACTAAGTCGACTTCACGATTATCGAGGTAGGAACCTGATGGATCTGGTCGAGGTATGGAAGTTCAGGAAGGTCGTTTGGTTGCGGCTAGACATTACCGCTCGGCATTGCACCCCACTCGGCATCGTACCCCGCTCGGCATCGTACCTCGCTCGGCATTGGACGTCGCTCGGCATCGTGCCTCGCTCGGCATTGGACGTCGCTCGGCATTGGACGTCGCTCGGCATTGGACGTCGCTCGGCATGAAGCCTCGTTCGGCATAGATGAGTAGACTCGGCGTGAAGCCTCGTTCGGCATAGATGATTCGCTCGGCATAAAGCCTCGTTCGGCACAGATGACTCGCTCGGCACACCAAACCTCGTTCGGCATACGAATGCCGTTCGGCATGAACCCCTTGCTCGTCATACGAGTGTCGTTCGGCATGGCCATGTGGCTCGGCATACGAGTGTCGTTCGGCATGGAGACCTCGCTCGGCATTCTCGCTCGGCATATGTGGTTCGGCATTCTAGGTGGCTCGGCTATGGCCTTGATGGGCCCGAATCATTCAAAAAGCCCAACAACTCAGGATTTGCCTATAAATACAACATGTGGGTCTCCGGATGAGGGGACCTTCTTTCCTTCTCTCTTGCTTTACATTTTCTAAGGCTGAGATTACTCTGCCATCTTGTAACTGTAATCAATCATTACAGCAATAAAAAGGAAACTTCTGGAGTGGATGTAGGCCGGAGATAGCCAAACCACTATAAAATATGTTGTTCTTTACTGCTTTCATTTGAATTTTTACAGTTCTTCACATTATTACTCTCTACACATATTCTATTTGTGAGTTGTGACTGGTATTTGGTGCTTTCACTTGGATTTGGGTGTTAGTGACCAATTTTGGCGCTAACATTTTGGTGCTTTCACTGAGAAGGCAAACACTCAGGAATTTTGGAGCTAGGAACTTGGATTCTAGGAAACAATAGCTAGGCCATCAACAAGGAAGCAAGTGATAGAAAGAAGCCATCAGGAGGGAAGTCAAGAGGCATCCTTTGGAGCTGGAGAAGGACAAGCTTCGATCTACATCACCAGGGACGAGATGGAGGCTATAGCAGATTCAATACATGAAAGGTTATTGAAGGGTCAACAGGATATGATGCAAAGCTTCTTTGAGCAAATGAGAGCGGTTGGAGCACAAAACCTTAGACCGACTACAGCGGCTGCAAATGCAGGACAAGGAGCTAGAGTTGCAGAAACCACTGGAGGTCAGATTCAAGACCAGAATGTAGAATGTGAAGGCAATCAATAAGGACCAGAGGGCAAACCCATAGGATCTGACACTGGAAGACCCATAGATGGGGCTCAACAGGCCAGATCCAACGCTAACATTAATGAGCCACCTGAAGAATATTACCCAGAATACCCTTCGAGGCCTGGGGGGCAGGATAGAAGCATGCTAATGGGGCAACCCCTGGACGGAGACGAAAGAATGGCTGGACTAGTACGACATATTATGAGAGGAGGATTGTCAAGTGGAGGCCTAGAGGAAGTTAGTCGGAGTCTGTTTACTCCGAATATCATAAATGCGAGAAATCCTCCAAAATTCAAGCTACCCATGCTGGAACCTTATGATGGAAAGTCGGACCCGACCATGCATATTACCAGATATATCAGACATATGGAAGTGCTGGGAGCATCCGAGGAAGTGATGGCACGATGTTTCCCATTATTCTTATTAGATTTGGCTGTGCTTTGGTTCAGGCAGCTAGAGACTGGATCAATTAGAACGTGGGGCGAGCTAGTGGAACGCTTCATGAGGCATTTTAGGGTCCATGTGACGCGACCCAAGAGTGTGATGACTCTGGATTCGATAAAGCAAAGGACCGGAGAATCCATAAGATATTTTTTACTACGATTCAATGCGACGGTGGCTTCAGTGGATCGCCCGGATCCATCGATGATTTTGATGGCGGCGGTAGCCGGAGTTGCTGAAGGCACAGAGTTTAAGGATTCTTTGGCCAGGGATCCACCACAAGATCTTGGAGAATTCTATCATGAGGCTGAGAGATTCATTTGGCTAGAAGACTCACATGCCGAGAGACGAGAAACAAACGCTGTGCAAGGCGAAGGAACATCCAAAGAACAGTCCGAAGTGGACAAAGGAAAGCGAAAGCAAGACGATAGATATGATGGTCTTGATAAACGGAAGAAATTCCGAGAACCCAGATTCAGACAATACACAGACCTGACGACAGGCCTAGAACGGATTTACACGGAGACTAGGGTGCAGCTCCACTATCGAAAACCACCCAGGAGAGATCCCACAGAACGGGAACGCAGGAGTGGGAAGTACTGCCTATTCCATGAGCTGGAAGGGCATACAAGCGACAAATGTCGCCATAAAGATGAGGTGGAGGAGCATGCCAGAAGTGGTAGATTGCCACAATACACCAGAGATCGGACAACGACCGTAGGACCTGAGCAACTACCGCCTCCACCTAACAGGACTAATCCTGGATCAGGATCACGACTCGTCATCAATTGATTATGATGGCAAGGGCCAAGTTCAAGATTTGGACTTTGGTCGATTAGATTCCTTAGATTTGATTTCAAAATAAAACGGCTATTCCACTTACACATGTACTGGAACCGGAGAGATCCCTAGGCATGCTCTGAGATGGTAATAAACCGCTCTGCCCGGAGAGGCAATGCCTATTTTTTCCTGTTGTTTGAGATTGAACATTAGGAACTTGAATTAAATAAATGAACTTGAATTTCTCGAAATAAACCTTTGACCGGAGAGTTAAAGGATGAATATTGAAAACCAGCTTGAAAATGATCGCTTTATGACCCTACCCGGAGAGGCGTGGTCTGGAGTGCAGGGGGTGTTGCCGCTTCGCCGGAGAGCGACAGGATCGGCTCACTCGACGTTGTTTCCTCTTCACCGGAGAGTGACAGGATGGGATCCAGCAAGAGCCTGGAGAGGCTATGATCGGTCTAGAAAGGCCAAGACATCGCTTAATGTTCAAAGACACTGAACCGGAGTGCAGGGGGTGTTCCGCTTCGCCGGAGAGCGACAGGATCGGCTCACTCAACGTTGTTTCCCCTTCACCGGAGAGTGACAGGATGGGATCTAGTAAGAGCCCGGAGAGGCTGACATCGGTCCAGGAGGATCATGACATCGCTTAATGGTCAGGGACACTGAACCGGAGTGCAGGGAGTGACGCTGCTTCGCTGGAGAGCGACAGGATCGGCTCACTCAAACGTTGTTTCTCCTTCACCGGAGAGTGACGGGATGGGATCCAGTAAGCCCGGAGAGGCTGACATCGGTCCAGGAGGATCATGACATCGCTTAATGTTCAGGGACGCTGAATCGGAGCGCAAGGAATAGGTTGTTATGTCGAAGCATGACATGATCTGCCTATTCAATCGTTAAGTTTGGATCGAGCTTGGCAAGGGTCCGGAGAGGCCGTCAACGGTTTAGAAAGATCGTAGGATTCGATTGCTGACTTCCAAGAGGCGAATTCGGAATTGGATAACGACTTGGAATGGTCGCGGAATAAACTATCAGATTCAGATGGATTCGTTTGATAACGAATATAGCATGGACCTTGGATATCGGAATAGAGACTATTCAAAACACACCTTCCAATAGCAAGGCATGTTTTGGGGGGGGAAGTGTTAACCCACCTTTTGGCAAGGCTGTAGGCAGGCGGATTTAACTAAGTCGACTTCACGATTAACGTGGCAGGAACATGATGGATCTGGTCGAGGTATGGAAGTTCAGGAAGGTCGTTTGGTTGCGGCTAGACATTACCGCTCGGCATCGCACCCCGCTCGGCATCACACCCCACTCGGCATCGTACCTCGCTCGGCATTGGACGTCGCTCGGCATCGTGCCTCGCTCGGCATTGGACGCCGCTCGGCATTGGACGTCGCTCGGCATTGGACGTCGCTCGGCATGAAGCCTCGTTCGGCATAGATGAGTAGACTCGGCATGAAGCCTCGTTCGGCATAGATGATTCGCTCGGCATAAAGCCTCGTTCGGCATAGATGACTCGCTCGGCACACCAAGCCTCGTTCGGCATACGAATGCCATTCGGCATGAACCCCTTGCTCGTCATACGAGTGTCGTTCGGCATGGCCATGTGGCTCGGCAGACGAGTGCCGTTCGGCATGGCGACCTCGCTCGGCATTCTCTCTCGGCATATGTGGTTCAACATTCTAGGTGGCTCGGCTATGGCCTTGATGGGCCCGGATCATTCAAAAAGCCCAACAAATCAGGATTTGCATATAAATACAACATGTGGGTCTCCGGATGAGGGGACCTTCTTTCCTTCTCTCTTACTTTACATTTTCTAAGGCTGAGATTACTCTGCCATCTTGTAACTGTAATCAATCATTACAGCAATAAAAAGGAAACTTCTGGAGTGGACGTAGGCCGGAGATACCCGAACCACTATAAAATCTGTTGTTCTTTACTGCTTTCATTTGAATTTTTACTGTTCTTCACATTATTACTCTCTATACATATTCTATTTGTGAGTTGTGACTGGTATTTGATGCTTTCACTTGGACTTGGGTGTTACTGACCAATTTTGGCGCTAACAGTTATGTTATTCATATTCACAATATGAGCATCACAATAATATATATACAAATAGCCTAACCAGGGGTTTATAAGGAAAATTTACCACTTTATCCTATGATCAATAAGATGTCTAAGTGTAATATATATATATTTAATATATATATATATATATATATTTAATATATATATATATATATATATTTAACATAACTAATTCATGGTGTCCATGAAGCAAGTAATAAAATTATTCGACCATTAAAATATTTAATATAAATATTTATATTAAATAATAAATATATATAAATAATTATATAATTTAAAATATGCGTGTCTATATAACAGAATAATTTTATTTGCTATGAGAAAATTATTAAATATATATAATCATTGTATTTTTGGATATATATTTTTAGTTGCTTTAAAATTAAAATTAAAATAATTTGACTTATTCAAACTATTTTTTTAAATATGCTACTGCCACCAACATGTGAATTTATTTAATTAATTAACTAATTTCGGCCGAAATAGATTTAGGTTTGAAAAACTCAAAATCGATTTTATTTATAACTTTTGAGCTAGTAAATAAATTCAAGAAAAAAATTCTTACTGTAAACAAGAAAGAAATTATATATACATATACATATATATACACCAATATATATATATATATATATATATATATATCCATGCAAATATATATAGATGAAAATACACACATGCATATATATACACAAAATTATTTTTTTATAAATAAATTTGAAAACATCAAGAGGTAAAATAATTTTTTAATTTTAAATTAAAGTCATATTTATAAGATTAGATTTTGTTTCATAAATAACTTAATAAATGTGTTCAGTTTAAATAAAATATTTTATATTTAAGTTTCTTTTATGCTTGCCTAAAGTAAACTATAATGAATACACATACATACATACATACATACATATAAGTGTATGTGTGCGTTAAAATATGTTTATGTTTGAAAAATATTTCAAATTATCTGTGTATAATTTTTGAAAATGTTTTTTTAAATGGCCGAGAAAAATTTATCATATAATAAATAGACATGACAATAAACAAGTATATATATATATATGAGTATATATTAAATAAAAAGCTTTACCTTTCATTGAAACGATCCTACCAAGAGTCAGTACGTTGTTTGTTCAAAGCTTCCTCTTGGTTTACCATTGTCTCCTCCTTCTCTTTGATTTGCAATATCAAAGCTTAGGCAACTTCGGGGGTGTTTAGCTAGAAGATAAAAGGGGGAGAGCTCAAATTTCAGCATCTGAATTTGTGTGAAGGCCAGGCTATTTATATCCATCAACTAGCACCTTTCTCTCCTCCTTTTCCTCGAGATCTAAAGACAAAGTAAAGCCCTAAAAGATCCCTTAAAATGGTCGATCAAAGAGTTTTACCAAGCATGGTCAAACACCTCTTTCACTCCTCTTGAATCATTAATTAATTAATTAATTTCTGACACCAAAATCGATCAAACCATCGTTTAACTTTTACGTATCATTTATAAATTACATGAATTTATATATATAAGCCTAGAAAAATAAATGAATTTACCATTTATATTAATACAACATCAGTATTCATTTATTAATTTATAACATTTATAAATTAACTTTATTGTTGCTTGAATTCGAAAATAATAAACAACATGGTTGTATTAACTCTCTGGTGTAAACTCGATCCATAGTCAATATTTAAAAAATTTAAATTTCGAAGTTTGTATGGATTTTTATGAAGTACAATATAGGGTCTGGTTCAACGCTTACAGAACATTTAAGATAAATTGTATTTTTGATCTTATATAAGCTCACCTAGTAACAACAGTTTATACACGTACTTTTTCATCGTTACCATATCACTTAGATATCTAGAGTTTGATCTAAGATCAAATACTCTATTAATATCCATATTAATTTTGTAGGTCAATTTAAAGTTATTTGTTTAAACCAATAGCATTTATCAATTAACCAATGTAATCTAGCTAAAGATTTTGACTTTAAGTTGACTTACCAATTATGGTGATACTCACCTTCTATAACGAAGGAGATGAATCCTCTCTAGGGTAGCATTTCACTTCTAGTAATTCAATGTATACCCAACTATTGTTGTGACAAGGTTTCCATGCCAAGTATTTAACCATAGTCAAAGTGTAGCCTAGCTACGTAAGATCGACATTACCCTCAGGTCAGAAGAATATTGTACATCATTACCCTAAGATATTCTATTTTGACTTAGTTATATTAACCAAAGAAGACCCTTGTTGAGTCATTCTATGATTGTTTCAACCAACCACAAGTACTTAACCATTTGGTGCCCCCAAAGGTTATGAGTAAATCACTATCCATCATGTGTAGAGCATGTTACTTACACTAGTCTCGATAGAGTATCGTTACCGTTTTCTTGATATATCATGATTAGGAACATTTAACGAGTAAGTGTTATATATATATATGTGTGTGTGTATGTATGTATGTATATGTGTGTGTGTGTGTATGTATATGTGTGTGCATATGTACATGCATAATACTCATGATTACGAACACACTCTAGTCGATAAAATACTCATCCTAAGGATTTTCTACTTATATTTAATTCATTTTATATCTATATATAACAACATATAATAAAAGAAAATAATACCATATTTTACATCATTTAGAACAAGATTCTCTTATAAGAGCTAAGTTACATAATGAATTGCACAATTTCCCCAAGGACACACCCTTATCAATCTCCAAGAGACGGGAGCAATTATAGTGCCTCATGCCCATACCTTTGATTTGTTAATCGAAACTAGACTGACAGGGGGGCTTAGTGAATGGATATGCGACACTATTATTTTTTTAATTACAAAGTTCATATTTCGATTTCTTATCAAGTTGCAGGTTTGCACTGCGATCTATATTTCACTATTGAAATAACAATATGTTAGATTTATAATGATATGAACCACTCTTAGCTCTCTTATAATTTTTTATATATATACTGCTTTTATTGAGGCACTACTTAAGGCGATGTACTTAGCCTCTTTAGTTGAGTCTGCCACAACTGCTCATTTGGAACATTTCCAACTTAAAGCTCCTTATTAAGGTTGAACATGAATCAAGATTGACTTTACTATATACGATATCGCTTATGAAGTTTGAGATCGAGCACTCCTTCATAAGGGGTTCGTTGTTTCCATAAACAATTCTGTAGTATTTCATAAATACTGGAGAACAATCTTAACTATCATTTACTAATTTTATGTAAGATTGTATATTTACTTAATACACTATGTGTTTAAGCAATTTATAATATACCACATAACATAACATTCATAATAATCCTTATTGCCTATGTGCAAGGGACCTATATCATATGTTCCATATTAAACATTTTAATATGGTGTTTGTGTATACAGATCGGGACAATCCCAACATTCTTTTACACTATAAAATATATCTCTATTAAATCTTTCATTGAGAATTACAAAAATACTAAACTGAATGTAACACATGTATGTCATTAACAACAAGTGGTATGTTCACTTATAGTGTTGGAAATGTTTTATTACCTTTTATTTTTCTTTCTAATAGACACATTATAGTTGAAAACATGATTTTAGTGTTTTGATGACATATGACTATGTTACTAATGTGTTTATCGAGCAAGTTTAGGTCAAATAGCCATAAGATAGATGATAAAGTTTGTAATCCCGCCTTTTGGCAAGGCCATGACACCAAGAAATTGACTGAAAACCAAAGACAGGTCGTCCCCAAAGATTGGTTACACACAGGCCGACTATGGATACTGGTAAATTTTGCCCGAGTCCTATTTGAGCTACAATCGATGTGGTATGACAAGAAAAGCTATGGAAGCCAACGTTCAAACTTTTAGGTGAATCAGAGTTCGTATGCATAAAATATTGATCGATCAAGGTCAAGGAAATCAACACCATTCGTATCCATACAAGTTGTATCTATCCCTTCAGAAAACCTCCTTCGTATCCATCAAGCGACCATCGGTTCATATCCATCATGCCTGCACTACTTCGTATCCGCCTTGCTTCTTCATTTCATATCCATTGCATTTACTCCGTTTTGTATCCATCAAATAAAGCTACTTCGTGTCGATTCCATCAGCATAGTTCATATCGATCGACCAACAATCGATACGAATGAACCATCGAACGATCGATATGAAGTAACATCTTCTATCGATACGAAATGAAGTAGAGGGCATCGGTACGAATGGAGTAGCACTGGATCGATATGAAGAGTACACGTTCAAGTGGAAGACTCGGTCACTCGGCATGAAAAGTGGATCAATCCTAAAATATAGCACCACGTCACCTGATCGATGCGAACTAGAAGCGATACGAATTGTATCGATACGAGCTTGGCAGTACTTTGAAATGCAAACTTGGATCGGTCATAACTCAAAATCTACAAGTCCAAATTCCACCAAATTTCCATAGGAGCTTGCGTACCACCTCAAGAATATCCATGATTGATCTCGGCCCAATTAGATGTGTTTTGGATCGATACGAAATGAGTGTGTATCGATCATGGACCAATCCTAATCAAACTCAGATCAATCTGGTGGGTGCACCCATATGAGAAAAGGAGTCTACCGAGATTTAAGCTAGATATTTTCAACCTACATCTATAAATAGCAGTCCTAGGCCTTCAGAAAAGGGACTTTGGACTCTTCTACGTTGATACTCTACTGAAGTCTCCATTGTTTCTTGAGTGTACTGTTGTAATCAGTTGTAACCAGCGAGAATTATCAATAAAACAGCAAACTTTATATAGTGGACGTAGGCTACAATGCCGAACCACTCCAAATCTCTATGTTCTTATACTTCTATTTGTCTGTTTTTAGCGTGTTTGTCAGATTAACTTCATTTTTCATTTATATTCTTCACTTTAATCTCTTCAAATATGTCCGAAGAGTGTTGTGCCCAACTTTTGGTACAAACACTTTGGTGCTTTCACTGAGAAAACCCAGCTTTTCCCCTGCTCTTTGGATCTACTACCATCATTGGATTGCAAGAATCTAAGGAGAAGATCCAGAACTCATATCCAGTAGCTCTTCCATCCTATTCAGATTGCATCAAATCTAGGAACGAGCTACATCATTCACCATGGTTACTACTAGGACCACCTCAACTGCTGCAGATCAGGAAGGATGAGATAGACAGAACCCTGTGCAGCTACCTGCTACAGGTCAGAACTCAGCTGGACCTTCAGATCCACAAGGCCCTGTCACCAGGGAGGAGTTCCAGATGTTGATGCAAGAACTGAACCAAAGCAGCCAACGGCTTACCAGCAGATCCGTGCCAACACGGAGTTAACCATCGACTGAATCAGGAAAGACAAAGGAGATCCAGAAGGGATTAAGCTTCCTACTCATCCACCAAAAGCTCAGCTTCCTCTGATTATAATTATAGATCTACACGTCCACGGCTGGATAGAAGCTATGCGCAAGCTCCCGGGCATCAATGCACTCTGAACCTTGGACAAGTAGGAGCTGGACCATCTGCAAGTCACAAGGCTGGACCCTCCTCCCAAGGAGGGGAAATTCCTTATCACACTGTTGATAACCGTGCTACCGCCGCTGCCATAGACTTGGAAGCTGACAATTGGAACCAAGTAGATTCGAACCTTCGTCAACACGATCATACTCCTGAACCCTATGTACCCGAAGACTTGGAGCCATATAGGCGAGGCATGGACCTTCGACTGCGCTCGGGACATCGTTGCATCGTGGAACCCATCCAAACCTTGGCCCAGAATGCTCAAAATGTCCAAATGCCAAACATCCCGACCATGACCCATCAAATGATTTGCGAAAGTTAGGGCCTCTCAAATGACTACTGGGAACTTCCTGGAGTCATACACCCTTCACTAATGACATCCTTTATGTTGAACTGCCCCATCGATTAAAAATACCAACTTTACTTGTTTATGAAGGGAGTTCAGACCCTAACCAACACATCTTAAAATATAAATGGCTTATGAATGCCGCACGAGCTGATGATGCGGTCAAATATAGAAGTTTTCATATCTCCCTTGGGGGTATCGCAACTATGTGGTTTACTCACCTACCGCCCCGACCCATTTCATGCTTTGCTCAGTTAGCTATGAAATTCGTCGAATAGTTTCGTATGCATGTCACAAGACCTAAGGATTTTAACACCTTATCTAGCGTCATTCAGGCTCCGGGAGAGATGCTCAGACGTTATCTGGAAAGATTCCATGCCGCTTGTGCGGAGATTAGTAACCCTAATGATAATTCCATATTGATGACGCTGACTAAAGGAATCGATCCTGATTCCAAATTTGGCAACTGGTTCCTCACTGATAATGGGGTTGGAGTTGTTCAGGGAGATTAGGTGGCTGGACGCGCCTATTATGTTGCTGAGCTGTGGGAGACGCAACAGAAAGAGAAGGGCAAGGATGTAGAGGAATCTCTCTGTGTTTTTTTAACCGACAATTGACAGCTAACGCATGGGCCTAGGCCGGGCGCCACAACCAGTTCCTAAAGGATCTAGATCCATGAGATGATGATAATGAAGAGGAAGTCAAAGACGGCCAGCTTCCCCAACGGAGCTGACGATCGATGTTCCGATCAATGATGACGACGACTCCAGAATGATAAAGGTCGGGTCTCAGCTAAGCCAACAGATGAGAGAGGAATTGGTTGAATTGCTCTGGGCAAACCTCGACGTGTTTGCCTAGACGCACTCAGACATGTGTGGGATCTCACCGGACATCGCGAGCCATACATTGAATATTGACCAATGGCATGTCCTGGTCAAGCAAAAAAGGTATGGTATGGATCCAGAGAGATCTACCGCCCTGAAAGAAGAGGTGGATAAACTCAAGACAAACAGGTTTAGAGATGCATTATATCCAGAGTGGGTATCCAATCTAGTACTTGTCATGAAACCCAACGGGAAATGGAGAACTTATGTGGACTACTCAGATTTGAATAAAGCTTGCCCTAAAGACAGTTGTCACTTCCTAGAATTGATCAGCTTGTAGACTCAACGGCCGGACACAAGCTGTTATCCTTCATGGATGCATACTCCGGCTACAATCAGATACCGATGCACCTACCAGATCCGGAGCACACCAGCTTTGTCACCGATCTAGGACTCTATTGCTATAAAGTGATGCCGTTCGGACTCAAGAACACTGTATAAACTAACCAACGGCTTGTCAACCGGATGTTCGCCAACCAGATCAGAAAAACTATGGAGGTGTACGTGGACGATATGCTTGTACAGTCGCGACTCTACATCAATCATGTCAATAACCTGGAAATAATGTTCAACATCCTCCGAGAAAACCGAATGAAGCTCAACCCGTTGAAGTGTCACTTTGGGGTCGCATTCGGAAAGTTTCTTGGATTCATTGTCAATGCTCGAGGAATTGAAGCCAATCCTAAAAAGATCTAGACGACCCGGAATCTCGAGACTCCCAGAAGTATAAAGCAAGTACAAAGCCTCTACTGAAAGGTAGCAACATTGAGCAGATTCATCTCCAAATCGACTGACAAGTGCATTCCCTTCTTCGATCTGATCAGAAAAGGAAAGTGGAACTTTGAATGGACTGAGGAGTGTGAAGGCACTTTTCGAGCACTGGTCCAACACCTAGCTATGCCACCTATTCTGTTAAAGCTGACTGACCATGAGAGACTATACATCTATCTAGCATTTTCAAAAAATGCAATCAGTGCCGCGTTAATTCGATATGAGGATCGAATACAACGACCAGTCTATTACATAACCAAGCGACTACCCGAGGCAGAGAGGAACTATCCGAAGTTGAAAAAGCTAGCTTTATGCCTCATCATTGCCTCGAGAAAGCTCCGTTCATATTTCCAGGCCCATCCGATCATAGTCTACACCAACCAGCCGTTACAACAGGTCCTTACATGGCCTGAGACATTTGGTAGGTTGCTTAAGTGGAACATCGAGTTGAGTCAGTTTGATATTGCTTATACACCAAGACGAGCCATCCAAGGACAAGTTCTGGCGAACTTCATCATTGAATTTACTATACCAGAGGACTTGCCTAAAACTAGTGAATCTCCCGAATACATATTGTTAACGTAAAAATTGAACGCTAACACCCCGGTGTGAGTAGATGTAAAGTGAAAGCACCACCCGTTGGTACGGGAACTAGAGATAAGCAGAAAATGATGTAAAAGCAGTAAAAAGACAACAGTTTTATAGTGGTTCGTCTTATAGTCAAGCCTACGTCCACTTTAAGTTTCTTTATTGCTGATTCGATTACAACTCTTTACAATGAACTTCTATTACAACACACTTAAGACGAGTAGCTAGAACTTCAATGGAGAAGAGCACTTCAAATCCATGTTGAATGTGTTTGATCTCTTCCAAAAGTTCGTTGAAGCGTCTTCGGTGTTTGGAATGCTTGAAGTGTTGGATGAGTCGAGAAAACAGCAGAGTATCGGCGTTTCAGAAATGATTCGGGAAAAAAGTCCTTTCTTAGTTGGAGTAGGTGGGATATTTATAGGAGAATTCTGGAATTAGGTCGTAGGTCGTGAGCGACCTAGGGAGCACGGGCTACGGCTTAACAGGTTTGCACTTGGTCACTTGAACGAGCTGGTAGGTCGTGGGTTGTGAGCGACCCAGGAGAGGAGCGGCATAAGAAGTTGTCTCGGCCTTGTTTTAGCTCACGGGCGACCTAATGAAGGAGACAGAATGCATGTGGTCTCTCTCTACTTTTAGCACGCTAGGTTGCTAGGTCGCTCCCCTTCTACCTCGTTGGGTCGTTGGGTCCTTAGGTCGCTTATCCTGCTGCTTTGTTAGCTCGCTGTAGAACTTCTTCCCCACTAGGTCGCTTGCGTGTTAAACCGTTAGGTCGCTTGGGTTGTTAAGTTGTTAGGTCGTGAGGTCTTTAGGTCGCTGGGTCACTTCACACTTTAGGTCGCTAGGTCGTTTCCATTATTAGTTCGTTATGTCGCTTGACCTTATAACTCATTAGGTCGCTGAGTCGTCAAAAGAGGGGTTAACACTTGCCCCTCGAAGTATACGCCTAGGGACTAGGTCGTGTGCTTCGATACTTGTTAACTCGCTCCTTACTGAGTCGCTAGGTCGTGAGCGACCTAATGGTGGAGTTAAGTCATGCGCACCGTTTCAGGTTCTACCGTCTTTACATATAAGTTGTCCATCTCCTTCCTCCTTCTTCTCACTTGCTCCATTATTCGAAACCACCATTGACGAATTTTTTAGCTTTCGAAGACAAATTTCATCCAACTAGCCACCGACCATCTTCATCATCACATCGTGTAAGTGGATCTGCTCATTATCCAATCCTTGATCACCATCAAATCGCGAATTCCCCCATTTGCCGTCCCTAACCCAATTTCATATGCTGCGTTTCACCAAGAGTCACACTACGATTGATTTTTGATCGTCATCGGTTGCGCTACCATTGTAATTCTTGTAAACATAGCAACGCATCGGGTTCATAATGGATTTGAGGCGATTTGATTCGGTTTTTGAGGTGATTTTGGTAATGTGGAGAGATGACGATGGGTGTTAGATGGTTTGGTAAGTGGAGAGGAGCTGATAGGTTAAGGAGACTTGGATAATTCCTGGCTTAGGATCTTCGAACGACTTATGGCTTAGGAGTTTGGACACGAATTGCACGACCTAATCGGCTCAACGGCTTAACTGTTTTGCGACTTAACTGGTCATAATATCACATGGATTTTAAACAGAACGACCTAAGGAAGTCCGACCTATGTTAGGTCTTTGGGGCATAATCTGGACGACCTAACTGTCCCGAGTTAACTTAACCCATTTCTGCGACTTAAACCACTTACGACTTAAGCCCTCTGTGACTTAATTTTATAGGTCGCGTGTGCATTCAGGCAACCTAGGACTTAACCAAATTTGCACTACCCTGCCTTGAATTCTTTGACCTGAACAATGTGACTTAAGAAAGTTTGCCTTGGACATTTACAAAATTTTGGCAGAACTTGATTGAATTTCCAACTTGAACAGCTAGAATGAACTGCTTGAACTCGCTGCACTCCTTTACAGATTTTATTAACTTAATGCTAATAACCTATTAAACACAACATTTGTAGAAAAACTAGGGCAAATATACTGCCATTAACAGCCCATATCGAATGACAGATTAGTCGATAAAGAATAATCAACTTAAGTGAACTATGTGAATGAAATGCTGTGAGTCAACAAGTTCAAGTGAAGTATTAAAGCAAAGCTAAAATAATCAACTAAAGCTGATTTGTTTGCATCAACACTGTACTTGGACTTAAAATAACAAGCCCTGAAACTCTATAATTGACAAATGTCAACTAATTTGATTCCAGTTATATTTGCTTGTCATTTTACTAGTTTTGCACAACACTTCACACTTTTAGGAAACATGCACCTTCATATTTGAATATCCAGTTCCTTGTGTAGAATGACTTCTCAACAAGAAGAAATAGGGCAAGCTGGAGAGGTTTTTCCAATTGCTAACCCGTTGAATGATCCTCCGGAAAGAGCTTCGACCACTTTGAACCACAGAGTTTTCAGTCAGTTGTGCATTCAGTTTGGCATTGCTGAAGCAGACGCTCGGCTTCCTGGGATAAATGATACTGCTGATAAGCCACCTCATGGCTTTATTGCAGTTAACCGACGGATGTGCTTGAATGGAGCTATTCCTCCTTTCAATGACTTTCTTCGAACGCTCCTTCTCCGATTAAGCATCTCTCCTTTCCAACTACACCCCAATGACTATGCCATCTTGATGGGGTTGTGTGTGCTATTTAGGAGGAAACTTGACCATCTTCCGAGCTTCGAAGAAGTCTGCTATTTGTGCACTTTCGCAAAGAACAAAGATCATCCTTCAATTATTCTCGTGAGAGGCGCGAGAAACCGTAAACTGATTTTAGACTTGCCCGAGAGTGCACACGGGTTTTTAAGTCAATTCTTCTATGTTCGTTGCCCATCGGAGTTCTATGCCATCTGGAGAATAGGAAGTAAGATTGCCTATTTCCGCTCACTTCATTTTTCTGAATTTCTTGGAACTCGAATTGCCAAGTACTTAACTTCAATCTTTACTTTTTGTAGCACTTCCTCCTCCGCTTAGAGATCCAAGCCACAAGCCAACCTTCGAAACATTAAGTGTTGTGGCAGCTTAGGAGAGAATCATCAAGTTTTTGCTGAAAGACGAGTTTCTACACCAATTTGGGCTTTTACATCTCTCTCGATCTACTCAGCTTCATGAAGCTTCTAGTTCCAAGATTGAAACATTGGCTGCCTCGGTTTCTACCGAAGAAGTCGTATTGAAGGAACCTGTTGCAGGAGCTTCGTTAGTGAAATGTTCCGCTCTTACCGATGTCACGGGGTCATCCGGCAAGCTTACACTTTCCTCGGTGATTGAAGAAGGAGTTGAAAAAGAAAGCTCCGCTGGGCATACCGGTGAAGACACTTTTGATGGGCTAAGCGACTTAATGGTGACCTCATGCGAGCTTTTTAAAGATGACACCACCAACACTAAAGTTGTCTCTCCAGTGGTCGAAGCGACATCTGCTTTACGACCGATTTCGTTTAACTCAAGAGCTGACGCCTGCCGCAAAAACCGATGTCACTCCTAAGCCGAAGAGTGGTTTGTAGCTCGATGCGTGTAGTCTACACATCACACACACTTAGGATTTTTAGCAGTTACTTGCACTTAAATTCCTTTTCCTGGAGATTTCTAAATTCTATCTCTTTTTCATTTTCAAATTCTCCAATAGGACGAAGTGGTTCATACTACGATGATTTCATGCGCTTCAGAAGGCGTGACTACTACTATGATCCCAGGTGCCATCCCTCTGCCCCTAGGGAGACAGACGAAGAAAGAGCAGCAAGAAAAGCTCAAGAAAGGAGGGCCTATGAGGAGCGCCACGGGAGAAGAGATGAGCGCTATGACTCCTCCCAGAGAGACGATGATTCCCACAAAAGAAAATCTTATGACGATAAAGGGAAGGGTCATATTGGTGAGGACTCAAGCAAGCGGGCCAAGCTTAGCGACAGGCCTACGTCTGCAATTTCTGAAAAGCCCGCTGCCCCCTCTCTTTAGAAACACCTTCCAGTTCTCCTTCCCTCAAAAGAACTGATATTCAGATGATCCTTAACAGGCCATCATATCAAGTTGAAAATGCTCCGCCTGCTCTTCAAAGTCGATTTCTGCACTGGTGCTTGAAAGGAGTGCGTTTTGATCTTGATTTGGTCCCAATCGACAAACATGCTATGTTGAGGAATCTTGATGCCGTTAAACTTGATATTGAGAGAATATCTGGATGGAAAACGCTTGTCGATGAGCTTCAAAGAATAAATCGCTTAAATCTTGAAGCTATGCTAACAATGGAAAACGACAAATCGAAGTGGAAGAAGGTTCTTGAGCAACATGATGCAGAAATGAAGAGCATTGCTGATGATAACGAGAGACTTGAGTCTGAAAATAAGAAACTCAAGGAGGACCTTGCTACCTGTGATAACCCTGATTTTGTGAGTAATTTCAGGATTCAATTTAGTTTGTATTTGTTTGAAATTGCATTGAAAAATATATATAGGAAATTGATTTGCTGATACCAAGTATAAAACATGCACGTGTGCACAAGGCAGTGCACAAACATGTACACAGTTTTCTGTGTGATAAAATAAGCAACAATCAATAGAAATAATAGGATATATGAATTACAAATATATATATGCATGTAGGCAGAAATCATCAAGCCTTGAAAAAAAAAGGGACTTAGGCCAGGGCAGGCATACATGTATTATACATGTGCACAAAAATAATGCTGGCAGAAATAAAAAGAAAATTAACATTTGCATGAAAATGGTATGAGCTATTGGACAAGTACTTTATCCATTTTTAGCAATTCCTTTTTACTTTAGAAAAAAAAAAGGAAAAGAGAAGAAATCATGCAAATAACATGACCGGGGCAATGAGGTATATTTTCTGGAAAATATACCATGACTATTTACCCATTTTCTCTAAAATGTTAGAATAAGAGGCAGATCATAGTTGGTAGGGTAAAATTGGCATTTGGTAATTTCCTAAAACCCTAGTAGCAGCCAGGGTTCATATAAGAAGACCTGGTGTGGTAAGGTTTTATGTTTGCTCTACCTCTTAAAAAGAAAAATATACAAGGTATAAACCAGAGAAAATAGGAGAAGGCAGAAGACTAAAAAGAGGTTCATAAGGCATAGGAAGAAGAAGGATTAATGTGAGTAATCTCACTGAAAACTTTGGCATTAAGACCTGAATATTGAGGTAGCCAGTTTGAACTAATTTTCTTTTACAAGTTATGTTTTATGATTGGATGACTTTGGCTTGTGAATGATTTGTTTAAGGGTAAAGTCTCTATCTGATTTACCCAGGAAAAATAAGAGTCATGTATGTATGAACTAAAATGTTGTCTGAGATATGGGTTAACTTTGATATTGGGTGTTTTCTTTGATAAGTTTTCTTTTTAAGTTGTTTGTAAAATCCCCGGATTCAAGTAGTGGGTATATGGTCTAAAGGCAGAAAGAAATATGGGCTGTGACATTGTGTTGTTGCTTATGCCTCATATTAATTAAAAAAAAATGTAGAAGTGCAATGTTGTACATGTGCTGAGCTTCTATGTTTTATGAAATACCCAAATCAAATATACTTGTGGTTTAGCCAGATCATGAATCTGATTGAACCAAAGGTAGGGAAGAATATATATATATATCTGGAAAATTACTCAGGACCATATGCTTACATCTTGATCCAGTGAAACCTATAGGCAAAATAATGTGCTAAAAAGTCACCTCACTCTTTTGTGATGAAATGGTTGCTT
This sequence comes from Allium fistulosum, assembly GCA_030737815.1. Taxonomy (NCBI): domain Eukaryota; kingdom Viridiplantae; phylum Streptophyta; class Magnoliopsida; order Asparagales; family Amaryllidaceae; genus Allium; species Allium fistulosum. Next base: position 1,279,461,802 of record CM060903.1, on the reverse strand, counting down.
CTGAGAATTTAACTTACCAAACTCTGGATGAATATATGTTGCTTGCATCATTTATGTTTCTCTGATTAAGAAGTGGGATGCAGAAGGGATTAGCACTGCTATGAAAAATATTAAAACACTTAGTAATGTAACTAAGGACTTGGGATCTTAGGACTACCAAAGTATAGCTTGGCAATGGGAATATTGCAAGTTCACACATGGTATATTTATACCCAGGGGCCTGAGTGTGCTGGGTTAACAGAGAAAGGTCCCAGGCAGTGTGTGTTTAAAAGGAAGAAAGTAGCTAAAGTCCCTGATAAATTTGATAATGAATTCTAGGAATAGATTCAGTAGAGGTCTGGGCAAAATCCCTGATGGCCAGTAAAGTTGAAAAGGAGATGATAACTGGATTGAAGTTTGTATTTGGTTGTTTTGATGCTTTATTGGTGAATCTTGTGGTTGTTTACTATGAACTAAAACATTGTGATCATATATAATCTGTTTGGCACTAATATGAATGCACATGCTTCACAAAAACATGCACACAGAAGATATTGAGCTTCTTATTCTTGCAAAGTACAGGAATACAAATGGAATTGAAATAAATCATGTTTTCAGTTAGATTATTCACACCAGGCAAATAGTCTGACCCTTTTGTGTTCATGCACCATTGGGTGTCTCATATTTATATGGGGCAGTTCATGGTGATTTTGCAGGGAAATAGGGATTGCTTGATCAGGCTTTGGATGTTAAACTGCTTAAGATTTGGATGCCATGTTTTTTTAAAAGTCTTTGCTGAAGCTAAATTAGATATTCATGTTGAATTATGTTAAGATATTTGTTTAAGTTGCCTAGAAAAACCAATGTTTTACTATTCACTGTTTTGTAAGTGTGGAACTTACATGTAATAGCTAAACTATGTACTTTGTTTTGATGCTTTGTTAAGAAATTGAATTTCAAGTTTCAAGAACAGTTAGGCTAAAATGATAGAAAATCTGAGATCGAAAGAATTGTGGTTTATATATTTATCAAAAGATCTGGCATGAGAGAATCCTTGTTCAAGTCAAAAATAAAAATCTGATAAAAGAGTTTGAGTTGCTTTGGAAAGAAAATGATATAGCAGATACTTTGTATCAGAGTAATGCAAAACAGAGTAAGGCTAACATAGCCATTTTCTTGAGCCTGGGTTGAGACAGCACTCAAGTGTTTTTAATCAAGTTGTAGATCTGTTTCATAGACAAGTATAGAGTAGGTTCAGACAGTTTTGCTCTCAGAAAAAAATAATAAAAAGAAAAAAAAAACAAAAATTGGGTTGAACCGACCAGCATAGCACTCGAACTTGTGACCTCTCATGTATAAGTTAGGCGCGTTTCCATTACGCCTAGATGTTGCTTGTGTTCACTTAGGATCCACTTTATTATAGCCTGAGTTTGAACACACCTGCACAGAAACATGCACACACACACACATGCACAAGTAAAAGCAAAGTTACCCAGTAAGAATGTCAGAAGAATTTATGTAAAATAAGTAGTCCTGAGTCATAGAATCAATAGTAATGCATTAATCTAAAAATTGGGAAAACCTAGTTTTGAAAAAGAAAAACTATTGCTATGTAGAGAGTATTTCTTTAAGCAATACTCAACAGGTTTCTACCTTCAAAAATTTTATACTCTGATTTAGGTAGAAGATGACTTATATATCTTTATATATATAAGTTTAAGATAAAATGATTAAACCAATATTTATTGGCAGAAAGGTCCTGGATAGAAGAAAAATTGAATTAAATATTTTTCTTGATTAAATGGCCACCGAATGTTTTAAAAAAAAAAAATTTCTAGTGGGTCATTTCATTTGGTATCAGAGCTATGTTGTTAAATAACATAGCAAAAAAATTTTGTATGAATTTGTTTGCATTGGATGTATAGAAGTATTTACTGCTTTGGATGTTTTGTTTTTATATATATTTACACTATTGATATCTATTATGACAGAATAAGTTATAAATTAAAATGAATTAATCTATTGAGCAATAGGCAAAACAGACTAACCTAAGTGTTATATCCATAGAGCTATGGTAGGACCCAGACATCAAAATGTAGGAACAAGTGAACCACCCATGGTGAATGTGCAAGAATTCATGAGGGCCATAAGAGATGGAGTAGGCAACAGGCAGGAAAATCCACATGAGGAACTTTCCAAACTACTCAAGACTTTTACTAATCTTGGAGGCAAAACCTTTGATGGCACAGAAGGAGTTATGGGGGTTCAAAATTGGCTTAGAATTCTGGAAAGAATCTTTGCAGACATGCAAGTTGAAGACCAAAGGAAGAGGCAAATTGCATCCAGGCAATTGAGAGGAGCAGCTTTGGATTGGTGGGAAGTTATCATAGCTGGAAGACCTGAAGGAGAAGTGACATGGGATCAGTTTAAAGCAATGTTGGAAGGCAGATTTATCCCTGCATCAGCTAAGGAATCTTTACTGGAGGAATTCATCAAATTAAGGCAAGGGACTATGAGTGTCACTGAGTACACTCAGAAGTTTGAATCATTGGCAAAGTATGGTGCAGTGCTCATTACTACTGAGGAAGCTAAGAATGGCAGATATATCCAAGGGTTGAACTCTAGCCTTAGTAGAGCCATGCTACCATAGAAGGATAAAACTTTTGATCAAGTTTTGGATTTGACTCTGAGCATTGAACAACATGATAAAGCTAGAGAGAATTTCAGGGCATTCAAAAATAATCAGAACAAGAAGGGAAAGGGTAAATTTCACCCTTATGATAAAAAGAAAACAGATATAACTTCCACCAAGAAACCAGAAGAAGCTAGAACTGCTGAAGTTAAGAAGAGGATCACTTGTTACAATTGTGGACAAGAGGGGCACATGAAAAATAGGTGCACAAATCCTAGACCAGCATCCTTCAATTGTCACCATTGTGGGAAGGAAGGTCACATAAAAAGGAACTGCCCAGATTTTAAGCAAGGAAAATTAGGGGCTTTGGAAGGGAAAGGCAAGGCAGCTGAGGGATCAAATGTTGAAAGGCATGGTCAAGTTGAAGGTACTTTGCTTATCCATTCAATACCTTTAACAGTAGTATATGATACTGGGGCTACACACTCATTGATCTCTCATGATATTGCACAACAATTAAAATTGAACTGTATGATTGTTGATAAACCACTGCTAATTAGAAGCCCTATAGGTAGTTCATGTGTTATGGGTATGATGTGCATGCAACTGGGATTAAATATAGGAGGACATGTGTTTGAGTCAAACCTATATGTGTTGCAATATCCAGACATAGGAATTATTTTAGGAGTTGATTGGTTGAGTAGATATAAGGCTATCATAAATATGGAGACATCCACCATATCATTGAAGGTTTCTGATGGACAAAGAATAACTGTTCTATGTGAGGCAAACAAAAACAGAAGTATAGCCAACCTTTCTGCATTGTCAAATGAAAAACCCATGCCTGCATTAGAAGAGATCCCCATAGTTAATCAATATGATGATGTGTTTGGGGAAGTAAGAGGAGTTCCTAATCATAGGCCAGTTGAATTTTCAATTAGAATAATTCCAGGAGCTAGCCCAGTGGTTAAAAGACCAACCAGAATGGGGCCTAAGGAATTGATGGAGTTGAAAAAACAATTAGTTGAACTAGAAGAAAAAGGTTTTATTAGACCCAGTAGCTCATCATGGGGAGCACCAGTAGTCTTTGTCAAGAAGCATGATGGATCTCTGAGATTATGTATTGATTATAGGGAATTAAATAAGGTCACAGTTAAAAATAAATACCCCTTACCAAGAATTGATGATCTCTTTGATCAATTGAGTGGTGCAAAAATATTTTCTAGACTTGATTTAGCCTCAGGCTTTCATCAGATGAAAGTAGAAGAGGAAAGCATCAAGTATACAGCTTTTAACACCAGATATGGACTTTATGAATTTTTGGTGATGCCATTTGGCTTAACAAATGCTCCTTCCTATTTTGTTGATTTGATGAATAGGATTTTTAGAGAATACTTGGATAAGTTTGTATTAATATTTATTGATGATATATTAATTTATTCTAAGTCAGTTAGGGAGCATGAAAACCATTTGCATTTGGTATTTGAGAAATTGAGACAGGAAGACTTGAAAGCAAAGTTTTCAAAATGCACTTTTTGGCAGAATGAAGTGAACTTTCTAGGCCACATTATATCAGAAAAAGGAATAGCTGTGGACTCCAATAAAGTCATTGCAGTGCAAGCTTGGAAAAGGCCTACTAATGTCACTGAAGTCAGATCATTCATGGGAATGGCTGGTTACTATAGAAGATTTATAAAAGATTTTGCAAAAATCTCAATTCCATTAACCAGATTGACTAGGAAGAATCAAGTGTTCAATTGGACTGAGGAATGTGAAAATGCCTTTGGGAAATTAAAAGAGGCACTGGTACAAGCTCCAATTCTTAAAGTACCTGAGGGAAATGAAAACTTGGTGGTATATACTGATGCAAGTGGACAAGGGCTTGGAGCAGTATTGATGCAACAACATCAGGTAATAGCTTATGCTTCTAGGCAGTTGAAATCAAGTGAAGTAAGGTATGCTACTCATGACCTTGAATTGGCTGCTATAGTGTATGCCCTTAAACTATGGAGACACTATTTGTTAGGAGCAAGATTCGAAGTATATACAGACCATAAATCCCTCAAATATTTGTTTTCACAAAAAGAATTAAACATGAGGCAGCAAAGATGGATTGAACTCTTAGCCTCATATGATTTTGAAATATTATACACACCAGGTAAGGCTAATAAGGTAGCAGATGCCCTAAGTAGACAACATGCTAAAGTGGCTAGATTAATGATAGAAGAGTTTAACACTTTATCATTATTAATTGATTCAGAGATAAAAAGTGATAGCCTAGAAAACATGAGCCTATGCAGTGGGAAGGTAGAGGTGGGAAAATTAAGTTTTATCACTCTGGGATCAGAATTGAAAAATAAAGTTGCAATGCTACAAAACCAAGACCCATTTTTATTTGGAAAGAAGACACAAATATTAAATGGTGAGACAACAGAAGGTTTTCAGTTGGATGAGCAAGGCCATCTGAAGAAAGGAGAAAGAATATGTGTTCCAGCAATGGATGAGTTGAAGCAAGAAATTTTGGATGCTTACCACAAAAGTAAATATACTATACACCCAGGAAGCACAAGAATGTATCACAACCTCAAGAGAGATTATTGGTGGAGTGGTATGAAGAGTGCAGTGGCAACCTATGTGTCAAGATGTATGGTTTGCCAGCAGGTGAAGGCTGAGTATCAAAAACCCTCAGGAATGCTTCAACCTTTACAAATACCACAGTGGAAATGGGAAGACATATCAATGGATTTTATTGATGGTTTGCCTAGAACTAGGAAGGGAAATGATAGCATTTGGGTAGTAGTTGATAGGTTAACTAAGTCAGCCCACTTTATACCAGTGAAATCAGAAAGAAATGCTAATACCCTAGCCCAGTTGTTTATTAAAGAAGTAGTCAGACTGCATGGTATACCAAAGACTATAGTGAGTGATAGAGATACCATCTTCACTTCAAAGTTTTGGCAGAGTTTTCACAAGGCAATGGGGACTGATTTATGCTTGAGTACAGCATACCATCCTCAATCTGATGGCCAAACAGAAATTGTGAACAAATTGCTTGAAGACATGTTGAGAGCATGTGTATTGGATTGGGGAGGAAGCTGGGAAGATTACATATATCTAGCTGAATTTGCATACAATAACACCCATCACAGTAGTATAGGCATGGCCCCCTTTGAAGCTCTCTATGGAAGGCCATGTTTATCACCTTCAAGTTGGCATGAGTCTGGAGAAAAAGTGGTCTTAGGACCAGAAAATGTGAAGGAGGCTTCTGAAAAGGTAGCCTTGATCAGAAAAAGGATTGCTTCTGCCCAAGATAGGCAAAAGAAATATGCAGATCAAGGGAGGAAAGCAGTACAATATGATGTTGGGGATTATGTGTTTATCAAGATATCACCCATGAAAAAGGTTCTAAGGTTTGGGAAGCAAGGAAAGTTGATTCCTAGATATATAGGACCATATAAAATTCTAGAAAGAATAGGGACAGTAGCCTATAAATTAGAATTGCCAGAAGAAATGAGAGCAATGCATGATGTCTTTCATGTGTCTCAACTAAGGAGATGGGTTCATGATAAGGAAGCAATATTGGAATCCTCTAAAGATGTGCAGATTGATCCTAGGATGATCTATGAAAAGGAACCAGTGGGCATAGTTTCTAGAGAAACTAAGAAATTGAGAAACAAAGAAATTAAACTAGTAAAAGTACAATGGAGTCTAGACCCAAATGATTGCACGTGGGAAGTGGAGGATAAAATCAGAAATGATTATCCTCAGCTGTTTGATTGAAGAAAAAGTAAATCTATATATATATATGTACATACTACTGAATGTGTTGGTTGAATATGCATTGTGATTTTTATCTTGTGTTGATATGCATAGTGCTTAATAGGTGATTAGTTTGAAAATGGTTTTGAAATCAGAAATTTTTTTTTTTCACTTTTCTGAAGAAATGATACTTAAGTTAAGTATAAAAGAATTGTGGGACACAATTCCTAAAAGGAGGGGTATATGTGATAACCCTGATTTTGTGAGTAATTTCAGGATTCAATTTAGTTTGTATTTGTTTGAAATTGCATTGAAAAATATATATAGGAAATTGATTTGCTGATACCAAGTATAAAACATGCACATGTGCACAAGGCAGTGCACAAACATGTACACAGTTTTCTGTGTGATAAAATAAGCAACAATCAATAGAAATAATAGGATATATGAATTACAAATATATATATGCATGTAGGCAGAAATCATCAAGCCTTGAAAAAAAAAAAGGGACTTAGGCCAGGGCAGGCATACATGTATTATACATGTGCACAAAAATAATGCTGGCAGAAATAAAAAGAAAATTAACATTTGCATGAAAATGGTATGAGCTATTGGACAAGTACTTTATCCATTTTTAGCAATTCCTTTTTACTTTAGAAAAAAAAAGGAAAAGAGAAGAAATCATGCAAATAACATGACCGGGGCAATGAGGTATATTTTCTGGAAAATATACCATGACTATTTACCCATTTTCTCTAAAATGTTAGAATAAGAGGCAGATCATAGTTGGTAGGGTAAAATTGGCATTTGGTAATTTCCTAAAACCCTAGTAGCAGCCAGGGTTCATATAAGAAGACCTGGTGTGGTAAGGTTTTATGTTTGCTCTACCTCTTAAAAAGAAAAATATACAAGGTATAAACCAGAGAAAATAGGAGAAGGCAGAAGACTAAAAAGAGGTTCATAAGGCATAGGAAGAAGAAGGATTAATGTGAGTAATCTCACTGAAAACTTTGGCATTAAGACCTGAATATTGAGGCAACCAGTTTGAACTAATTTTCTTTTACAAGTTATGTTTTATGATTGGATGACTTTGGCTTGTGAATGATTTGTTTAAGGGTAAAGTCTCTATCTGATTTACCCAGGAAAAATAAGAGTCATGTATGTATGAACTAAAATGTTGTCTGAGATATGGGTTAACTTTGATATTGGGTGTTTTCTTTGATAAGTTTTCTTTTTAAGTTGTTTGTAAAATCCCCGGATTCAAGTAGTGGGTATATGGTCTAAAGGCAGAAAGAAATATGGGCTGTGACATTGTGTTGTTGCTTATGCCTCATATTAATTAAAAAAAATGTAGAAGTGCAATGTTGTACATGTGCTGAGCTTCTATGTTTTATGAAATACCCAAATCAAATATACTTGTGGTTTAGCCAGATCATGAATCTGATTGAACCAGAGGTAGGGAAGAATATATATATATATCTGGAAAATTACTCAGGACCATATGCTTACATCTTGATCCAGTGAAACCTATAGGCAAAATAATGTGCTAAAAAGTCACCTCACTCTTTTGTGATGAAATGGTTGCTTCTGAGAATTTAACTTACCAAACTCTGGATGAATATATGTTGCTTGCATCATTTATGTTTCTCTGATTAAGAAGTGGGATGCAGAAGGGATTAGCACTGCTATGAAAAATATTAAAACACTTAGTAATGTAACTAAGGACTTGGGATCTTAGGACTACCAAAGTATAGCTTGGCAATGGGAATATTGCAAGTTCACACATGGTATATTTATACCCAGGGGCCTGAGTGTGCTGGGTTAACAGAGAAAGGTCCCAGGCAGTGTGTGTTTAAAAGGAAGAAAGTAGCTAAAGTCCCTGATAAATTTGATAATGAATTCTAGGAATAGATTCAGTAGAGGTCTGGGCAAAATCCCTGATGGCCAGTAAAGTTGAAAAGGAGATGATAACTGGATTGAAATTTGTATTTGGTTGTTTTGATGCTTTATTGGTGAATCTTGTGGTTGTTTACTATGAACTAAAACATTATGATCATATATAATCTGTTTGGCACTAATATGAATGCACATGCTTCACAAAAACATGCACACAGAAGATATTGAGCTTCTTATTCTTGCAAAGTACAGGAATACAAATGGAATTGAAATAAATCATGTTTTCAGTTAGATTATTCACACCAGGCAAATAGTCTGACCCTTTTGTGTTCATGCACCATTGGGTGTCTCATATTTATATGGGGCAGTTCATGGTGATTTTGCAGGGAAATAGGGATTGCTTGATCAGGCTTTGGATGTTAAACTGCTTAAGATTTGGATGCCATGTTTTTTTAAAAGTCTTTGCTGAAGCTAAATTAGATATTCATGTTGAATTATGTTAAGATATTTGTTTAAGTTGCCTAGAAAAACCAATGTTTTACTATTCACTGTTTTGTAAGTGTGGAACTTACATGTAATAGCTAAACTATGTACTTTGTTTTGATGCTTTGTTAAGAAATTGAATTTCAAGTTTCAAGAACAGTTAGGCTAAAATGATAGAAAATCTGAGATCGAAAGAATTGTGGTTTATATATTTATCAAAAGATCTGGCATGAGAGAATCCTTGTTCAAGTCAAAAATAAAAATCTGATAAAAGAGTTTGAGTTGCTTTGGAAAGAAAATGATATAGCAGATACTTTGTATCAGAGTAATGCAAAACAGAGTAAGGCTAACATAGCCATTTTCTTGAGCCTGGGTTGAGACAGCACTCAAGTGTTTTTAATCAAGTTGTAGATCTGTTTCATAGACAAGTATAGAGTAGGTTCAGACAGTTTTGCTCTCAGAAAAAAATAATAAAAAGAAAAAAAAACAAAAATTGGGTTGAACCGACCAGCATAGCACTCGAACTTGTGACCTCTCATGTATAAGTTAGGCGCGTTTCCATTACGCCTAGATGTTGCTTGTGTTCACTTAGGATCCACTTTATTATAGCCTGAGTTTGAACACACCTGCACAGAAACATGCACACACACACACATGCACAAGTAAAAGCAAAGTTACCCAGTAAGAATGTCAGAAGAATTTATGTAAAATAAGTAGTCCTGAGTCATAGAATCAATAGTAATGCATTAATCTAAAAATTGGGAAAACCTAGTTTTGAAAAAGAAAAACTATTGCTATGTAGAGAGTATTTCTTTAAGCAATACTCAACAGGTTTCTACCTTCAAAATTTTTATACTCTGATTTAGGTAGAAGATGACTTATATATCTTTATATATATAAGTTTAAGATAAAATGATTAAACCAATATTTATTGGCAGAAAGGTCCTGGATAGAAGAAAAATTGAATTAAATATTTTTCTTGATTAAATGGCCACCGAATGTTTTAAAAAAAAAATTTCTAGTGGGTCATTTCACTACCTCTTCCGCTTCTCATTCTCAAAAAGAAGAGGTTTTTCAAAAGCAAGTGAGAGATGCACATGCTACCCAGAGAGATGCCGAGATGAAACTTGAAGCAGAGCAGCATGTTATTGAAAAGTACCGCAAAGATACCATTCAGCTGCGGGAAAAGGTTAACTCCCAAGACCTGGAGATTGCAGCGTTAAAAGCTCAACTTTCAAAAGTAGAAAAGGAGCGTGATGATGCTTTGGCTGGAAAAGTGGCTGCTGAAGAATTGCATGAAACCACCAAGGCCACCATCAGCTCCACTCTTTTTGATTTTTATGTTCTCAGTGTCTTGGGACGCGGAAGTCTTTCGTTCTTGGGCCCAAAATATGAAATTACTCTGGCCGAAGTGTGGGAGGCAATAATTGACATGTATAAAGATACGGGCTATGCAGAGGAGGACCTGGAAGCTTGTCACTTGGATGACGATGGTCGTGCTGCCCTTGCTAGAGGGAAAGAACAGCTTGCCAGGGAGCGAGCCGAAGCAGCAGGAGGAGAGCGTTTGGAGAAGGCGCCTTTAACCGACCCCGCTCGTCCTTCGGCTTCGATCGACCCTAATACCATTGGTTCCAGTTCTCATTCTCCACCTCCTGCAAAAGCCGAAGTTACAACCGCAATTACTGAGCCTCCCACTGTTCAAGTTGATGAGAAGGCCCAGGACGACATTGAAGCTGAAAACTTTGAAATTGATGTGATCAAACCAAGCTCTCCAGGTAACTTCAATTCAGATCTGATTCAAGTAGATTTCTTGTTTGCTTCACTTGAGCTTTATGAATTTCTTGCTTATTACTTAAGTCTTGATATGCCACCATCTCCTCTCTTTGCGGGAGATACTGATGTTTTTAACTTCTCTTCTTCTGTAGCAAAAACAACAAGTGCTGTACCAGCTTCGCCTTCCCCAGCTGTTGCTCCTCTACGTCTTCAAGTTACTCCTTCTTCTGCTTCTCAACCGGGGTCGCAAGAGGAACAAATAGAAGCTCTCTAAGGCTTGGACGACACTGCTGCTTCGCAAGAGCAGAAGGCAGAAGAACTTGAGGAGGGCAAGAGGTCCCCGGAGAAAACTTTTGCTGACGACACAAAGCTATCTGAACTTATTACTCCGGGCAGCAAATCTTCCTCAAAAAAGAAGGGGAAGCACGCGGTTTCAAGGAAGAAGAAGAAAAGCACTTCTGAGAGTGAAGAGAAATCGGAAGTAGAACCAGTTGCACCTCTTTCTCCTTCTTCCGGAATTCGTCTAGGCCGGCTTGCGAAATTAACCATTAAGCCAGGTGAGGGCTCCAAAGGCGGTGGGAAGAAGAAGACATGAGTTTGGTTCTATCTTTCTTGTCTTGTTATTTTGACTTTTTGTTTAAAGACTTGTATCGACCGGGGATTGTGCGGGTACCGGCCCCTGCTTTTTTTTGAAACCTGCGCATGTGTAAACAATTTGACAGTATGGAATGAAAATGACTCTTTTTACTTGTACAATTTCTTGTCAGTATTTGTGAATGCATTTATTCCTTGTTTTTGCACAAATTTCTTTACTTTCTTTGTATGATATTGCAATGAGCTCGTGGTATGTTGCTTGAGCGTTGTTTTCATTAATGTAGCTATATTATATTACCCCCATATCATAGCTTATTGCAATTCATCTCCTTTTTGAAAAAGCATGTACTCTCGACTTAGAGAATAATTCTTCCATTTTAAGGAAATATTATTCTCCTTTATCGGAGTATGCCTTGTATTAAAGAAGTTTTCTTCTTTTTATTTCCTTTTTAGAAAGAGTTTTCACACTTCAACTTTCAGAGATGGCCACTTATATTATCTGAGAAGTGGATTGCTCTTTGTAGTGAAGCAGGCTTCTGAAGAGAACTTTTGTATTTTTTGGACGTGCCTCTTTAGAGGGCTTTGTTTAGCATTTCACCGTTGATGGTAGGAATGTGCCTCCGAAGAGGGCTTTTTTGTTGTGCCTCGGGAGAGGGCTTTTCTGTTGTGCCTCGGGAGAGGGCTCCTCCGAAGAGTTATGCCTCCGAAGAGGGCTTGTGCCTCAGAAGAGGGCTTTTGCCTCATTAAAGGTCTTTTGCCTTCGAAGAGGTCTCCTCCGAAAAGTTATGCCTCCGAAGAGGGCTTGTGCCTCCGAAGAGGGCTTTTGTTTTGCCTGAAAGTTGTTTCTCACAGTTAAATGGATCCACGGGGCGGACACAAGCTGTTTAATTGGGTGTTTGTTTGCACAGACAATCGCAATTAATTAGCAAGGGCTCGGTGCCTTCCTTTTGGAAGGTGCCCCTCCGGTGGTTCCATTAACCTTATAGGTTGAGAAAAACATTTCATTTTACAGCGTGCCTCGTTGGAGGGCTTTATTTTACACTTCAACTTTTTTGGGGAAGATCGTTCCCATGAGAGTAGAAGAGTGCCTCCGAAGAGGGCTTTATTTGTTTGCCTGAAAGTTATTTCTCACGGTCAAATCGACCACGGGGTGGACGCAAGCCTCTTAATTGGATGTTCATGCACAAACGATCGCAATTAATTAGCAAGGGCCCGGTGTCTTCCTTTAGGAAGGTGCCCCTCCGGTGGTACCATCAACCTTATTGGTTGAGAAAAACGTTTCATTTTACAGCGTGCCTCGTTGGAGGGCTTTAAATTGTGCCTCCGTAGAGGGCTTTGAGTTGTTTGCCAGAAAGGTTGCGTCTCACAGTTAAGTGGTTCCACAGGGCAGACGCAAGCCACCTAACTGAATGTTTGTTTGCACAAACGATCGCAATTAAGCAACAAGGGCCCGGTGCCTTCTTTTTGGGAAGGTGCCCCTCCGGTGGTTACACCAACCTTATTGGTTGAGAGACAAGATTCCTTTTTGGCTTTTTTTTATCTTGCTTGCCAATGTCTTTTCATCGTCTGTTCCTCAGCGATCCCTTGCTATCACTTTTTGAATACTTGTTCATTCCTTTTGTAGGTTGTTTGATTTTTCCAAGGAAGTGTACTTCATGGTTGAGTGAATCCATGGGCAGACGCAAGCCACTTAACTGGATGTCTGCTTACACAAACGATCTTGATCAGTTAGCAAGGGCCTGGAACCTTCATTTTTGGAAGGTGCCCTTTCGGTGGAATCACCAACCGATTGTGAGTAATACTTCTTATGTAGGAATTGAATCTAGAATTTTTGTGGCTTGACATTTGTTTGTTGAATGATTTATGGGAATCGCTTAGGTTTGTGACGTGTTGAATAGGTAAGCTTTGCTTTGATTGCATGCAATATTAAATCGATATTTTAGCAATATATTTAAAATATTCGCACATCGAAACGAGATAGGCATTATATAGTAATAAAAGACACAAAATTTATAGTGGTTCGGCCAAGAATTGGGCCTACATCCACTTTATAGTTCTTATTGCTGAGTCACACTGATTTTACAATGGCTTACAATACAAGAATGATACATCCAGAATTATTTTACAAATTTAAGCATGGCTTCTAAGTAAAATATGGACGCAAGTGATTGCTGTTCCAGGCTCTTGGGATTGGATCTCCTTCGACAGTTGTGAGTTGATAGATTCCCCAGACGCATAAATTCGTCAGCCTTCTTATAAAACTTCTCTAGTGAATTCGGTTCCTTCATTTTCAACCATTTTTGAACTCACTTGTTTTATCAATGGCTCGCATCAAGTACGTTAGAATCATTCGAGGCTCAACATTATCCACTTTAGCCAAGGCTATGTTGAAGCGGTTCAAGAAAGACTTGATAGATTCCCCAGGATCTTGTTCAAGGCTGGACAATGACACTATGTCCTTAGCTTTCGAAGCATACAATCTGAATTGATCCTTGAATTTACGGGTTAAGTCAGAGAATTGATCTACAGATCGGACTGGTAGCTTTTTAAACCAAAGTAGAGCCACCCCCTCCAAATAGACTGGAAAGTATCTGCATTTAATCTCATCTATTGCCCTGGCACCTGTCATGTGCCAGTCGTATTTATACAAGAACTGATTTGGGTCGCTCGTCCCCCGATAGGCTGGGATAGTAGGAGGAACAAACTTCCTTGGAAATTCAGCTTTTAGAATTCTTTCGGTAAACGGAGTCTTGCTTGGAGCAAATCCCCAGTCATTTTCATCTTCGTCCCTTTGCATACTTTATTTCATAATTTGACGAACCATTCCTGATAAGTATTCCTCATCGTTTAGAGGCCTTGCCGGGCAGACGTCAGCCACTTTTTCGAAAGTTTGCTTGAACAAACGTTCGCGAAGAGGTGGCTGCGGCCTTGAACCTCCATCTTGTGGCAGTGCCCCTTCAGCGGTGTCAGCTGCCCTTTGAGGAATGCTTTTGTCTTGGGAATCATGAGTATCTTCAGCAAGGGTTGGTTCATTATTTTCTGGTTGTTGATGAACCCCAAGCAGAGCGTTTAACCTTTCCATCATCAAAGCATTTTGAGTTTCCATTTGTTGGTATAATCCAGACACCACATTATCAAGTTCGGCCCTTGTGACTCCAACAGTAGGAGTCTCCTGATTTGGCGCTGGAGAAGAAGCAGCCCTGTCATAAGCATCTCCGGATCTCGTAGATCTACTTTTTCTTCCAGGAGCCATGATTTCAGATAGACTTCTGGTTTTTAAAGAGATTCTTTCAACAAATCGTTGCGAAGCAATGGTGAGAACACTCCTTGAGTTCAATTCTCAGTGAAAGCACCAAAATGTTAACGTAAAAATTGAACGCTAACACCCCGGTGTGAGTAGATGTAAAGTGAAAGCACCACCCGTTGGTACGGGAACTAGAGATAAGCAGAAAATGATGTAAAAGTAGTAAAAAAGACAACAGTTTTATAGTGGTTCGGCTTATAGTCAAGCCTACGTCCACTTTAAGTTTCTTTATTGCTGATTCGATTACAACTCTTTACAATGAACTTCTATTACAACACACTTAAGACGAGTAGCTAGAACTTCAATGGAGAAGAGCACTTCAAATCCATGTTGAATGTGTTTGATCTCTTCCAAAAGTTTGTTGAAGCGTCTTCGGTGTTTGGAATGCTTGAAGTGTTGGATGAGTCGAGAAAACAGCAGAGTATCGGCGTTTCAGAAATGATTCGGGAAAAAAGTCCTTTCTTAGTTGGAGTAGGTAAGATATTTATAGGAGAATTTTGGAATTAGGTCGTAGGTCGTGAGCGACCTTGGATAGGTCGTAGGTCGTGAGCGACCTAGGGAGCACGGGCTACGGCTTATCAGGTTTGCACTTGGTCACTTGAACGAGCTGGTAGGTCGTGGGTCGTGAGCGACCCAGGAGAGGAGCGGCATAAGAAGTTGTCTCGGCCTTGTTTTAGCTCGCGGGCGACCTAATGAAGGAGAAAGAATGCATGTGGTCTCTCTCTACTTTTAGCACGCTAGGTTGCTAGGTCGCTCCCCTTCTACCTCGTTAGGTCGTTGGGTCCTTAGGTCGCTTATCATGCTGCTTTGTTAGCTCGCTGTAGAACTTCTTCCCCACTAGGTCGCTTGCGTGTTAAACCGTTAGGTTGCTTGGGTTGTTAAGTTGTTAGGTCATGAGGTCTTTAGGTCGCTGGGTCACTTCACACTTTAGGTCGCTAGGTCGTTTCCATTATTAGTTCATTATGTCGCTTGACCTTATAACTCATTAGGTCGCTGAGTCGTCAAAAGAGGGGTTAAAACATATGGAAGCTATACACAGATGGCGAATCAAACGACCGATGCTTGGGCGCTGGAGTTGTACTCGAAACCCCAGAAGGTCAATTTGTATGTTATTATTCATCGACGGAAATTCTATCGGATTAGAAAACCGTCGAACGAATTTAGAAATAAAATTACCGCAAGCGCACGGCGTACACTTGTAGTACATGGCGAATACGGGTCGATCCGCAGGGAATTGATGATTTTAAAATTCTATTCAATCAAATTAAACCAAAGTCGAGTGAAAGTTAAGCTAGAGAATTAGAAAATTAGCTAACTAACTAAAAGAAAAGAGATGCAAATATAAGAGTTAAATGACAATTTAGAGAATAAATCCACTCTCTAGATCATGTAGTTCAACATATATGAAATCATAATCTCTCTTTTATGGTCATTAGTGCTTTAATTGATGTGTTTATCATAAGTATGGCATATTTGTGCTATTGGTTAGCCAACATAAGCCATCAAACTATAACACACCCCTTAAAGCACTTACTAACTTTCATGAAATTTGACAATGAAAATGAAATCTATTTTAAGTATGGCCTATTAACTATTGATTAGAAATATAGACCATCAAATTTTAATTTCAAATCACTTTCTTATGCCATAATCATATTTTGATGAAGAGGCATTTGTGTTAGTGATTGTTTAAGTATAGCCTATTTGGTGTCAACGGTATAGACTATCAAATTCAAGGCAAAAACAATAATTAAACCATTTCTATCATCATCATTAAGCATAAAAAGAGAGCATGAATTAACAAATAGTTGAAGATACATAATTAGAGAGCTTCATTACCCCTAAATTGAAGGGGTTTAGCCTCTCATATTTGTCATTTGATTAACAAATGTAGCTTGCAACATGAAAACAAAAGAAAGCAAAATGAAAGAAAACTATTCTAATTGCATAAAAGAAAATCTACACTACTAGCATGAAAGGAAATGAACATATAATTAGAAGGAAACACTAATTACATTGCATAAAAAAAGGAAATATATAAGAGAAGAAATGGCTAAGTAGCCATGAAAAGAAAGAGAGCTTTGATTTATTTTCTAAGCTAAAAACTAACTAAAAGAGACTAAAAGAGGAGAGAGGGGTTACATGAAACATAAGGGGATTTTATACATGTGTTAAACCCTAATTCATATTTTTGGGGAATGCCCAAAATACCCTCTTAGGAAGTGTGGAGGCCAAGTAATCATTAGCTTCAAATAATCCTCATTTAAGTGTACTTGAAGCCATTAACTCCATAAGCATGTGCATTAGCCTTTAATTTGTACATTAAGGTAGGTGGGTAGGTGGGGTCCTCCATTATCTTCACTTTGAATTATTTCCATCTTCATTTGTTCTCTTCACTCTTGTGCATGCATGTGTCTTCATGAAACCACTCCTATTTGAGATCAAATTCCTACACAAATATATATATATTTCAAATTAATTATTCTCAAATTAATATATGCACAAAAATGATCATTTTGCCCTTGGATGAAGATGAATATGTGACGATTTGAAAATAATATGAATTTTGGTTTAAACAAGTTAAAATGCCCGATATGATCATTTATTTAATTTAAATAGATTAAATATGGTGGTAAAAATATGCACAATTACGTGCACATCAAATACCCCCACACTCTTCTTTTTATTCGTCCTCGAATAAAGGAAAACTAAGATAAATCTGTTTTCGTAGGGAGCACGATTGCATTGAGCGTATGCAACAAGCCGTTAAACCTCTGGGTGTCCCCAGTAGGACGAGTGTTGTCTTGTGAGGGTTTTCAGTGGATACTACCCACAAAATCCAAATGCAGGATGAAAATATTTACAATGAAGGATTTACTTTTAAATTGACACAAATAAGTTAAATATAGGTTTTGGTTATTATCTTGAAAATTGAAGTCATTTACTTGTCAAAATTTCCAACAAAAATTAAGTTATCATAAGCAAATAGACTATAGTTTAACTCGTTGTTTTGGTTGATAACAAAGTGTAATTATAAAATGGATCCTTAGTTGATTATCAAAGTTTATCAAAGTGGTATTTTTCATTTCTTTTCAATAACAAGTCAAATCAGATAAGTTAAAACAGTGCTTGGATTTCAATTGCTTACTCTCTCCATTTTTTTTCTTTTGAAAATTTTGTTGATATTAGCAATATTTACATATGCCTAACTCAGATAAACTGAGGCCAGATATATTACCCATGCACTACCTTGCGGACTGATGTGAGGGGAATACAGAGCGTGGCGAGTGAACACACAAGTGTGAACACCTATTGACTGTAGGCGTTATTAAAAAGAATTTTTATATATATACACCTAACTCAGATAAACTGAGGCCAGATATACTGATCGTGCACTGCCTTTCGGGCTTACGTGAGAAGGGTACAGAGCATGGCGAATGAACACACAAGTGTGAACACATGACTCTAGGTGTTTATTAAAAAAAATATACAAATATACAAGAAATATTTTATTTTATTTTTGTGTTTTTTTTGAAAAAGAGAGTTTCGCAAAATTATCTTAGCACTATTTAACTTAGAAGACAAAAAAATGTTATATCCTTTACTTTAAATCAACCACTTATTAAAACAAAGATTTTCAATTAGGATATATTTCATAATTATCACGTATGAATCTTCCTATATACTAGTTAAACCATTATTATTTGTAATCAAACTTCATTTTTATTTTTGTTAAGGCGAATAACTTTTCAAAAATTTCAATTTAATAAACCAAAACCACATATTTATCTTACAGTGTTTCTTTAAAAATAAATAAAAATGCTTTAAAAAAATTGTTTTTTTTGTTTCTTTTTGTTTTTGAGATTTTTTTATTTTGGAAAGAAAAATTAAAAATAAACAATGAAAAATCGAAACTGATGATGAGTCTCCCCCTACACTTGATTTTGACTGTGTCCCCACAGTCAACCCAAGTGGAAGGAGAAAAGGAAAATAAAAATAAAAATAAAAATAGCCTTTATTTATATGAAAATGAATGGTATTTACACGAGATCAGAAAGTATATCATCAAAAAGTAAATGAAACGGTCTTCCAAAGACCGATTCATTTGTCTCATCAAGTATGCGAGACACAGCTTAAGCTCGGAAAACCAAACCATAAATGATTTCAAAGTTGAATGTTGATTTGGGAAAACGAATGTCGTTTTATAAAAAATCATAAGAGTCGTTTTATTTTCAATGATTTTTGGGGTTGATAAAACGATTGACTGAAGTTCAAGTTCATTTTCACCAATTTGAAATTCAAACTTAGCATTGAAAACTTCTTCAAAATTATTGATTTCAAAATCAAAGTGGTGATTTAAATCTTCCCCATCAGAATTCAACAACTCGTTTTCAAAAAATCCATAAAACTCGTGTTCGTTAAATTCGACTTCCTTTATTGGATTATCAACAGCTTTATTGCATAAATCAAGTTCAAAATTCAAAGTTGTTGTATTCAAATTTTCAGAAAAAGGAAGATCGAAATTTAAATCGAGTTTCTCACCCTCAAAAGAATTGAAATCCAACTTAATTACCAAATTTTCAACAACTTCATTAAGATTGTTATTTTCCACTTCAAAAGTTGTTATTTGAAAATCGTCGATTTGGGTAAAAGATGGATTATTGTTTGACTCGTCACACGTTGGAATTTGATTTTGTTTTTCACGTTGTTTCATATATGTTTCTAACAACGAATCTGTGTGATCATCGTAAATTTCGTTCATTTGTTCAACAAAATCTAACTTATAATTATTGACTTGAGAATTTTCGATTTGGATTTGTTGAGAACAAAATTTTTCACTCATATCGTAATCAAGATTATTCCCATTGCCAAAATTATTTGAAAAGTGGATCACATTTTCGTTTTGATTTTGAAATTCATTTTGGAGTTCAAAATTGAATTGGCATGGGTTATACTCGAAATCGTTTGAACTTTGAAGTGAATTCAAATTTTGATTGTTTTGAAAACATTGATTTGAGTTATCGCATAAATATGAATTACACAACTCATTTATCTCTTGATTTTGTTGTGTAGAGAGTTCGAGTAAAGACGAAATCATTTCAATGCTTTTTTCAAGATTTGAGGGTTGATCATCGTTTTGAAAATTTTGTTGTTCGAAATTCGAATTGTTTATACAAAAGTTGTCGTTAAAATATCCATACGAATTTGGAGTGAAATCATATGGATTATATTGATTTTCACAACTATTGTAAAATTCAAGTGAGTATGGAAATTCGGACATTTTCAAGACTGTTTTTTTTAAAAAGGAAAAACTATTTACAAATGAAATTTATTTTTCAAAAGGGAAATTGATTTTATTTTGTTTTTTTGGTTTTTCAATTTTTTCTTTGTTTTTGAAAAGGTTTTATAATTTTTTTTTGGATTTTGGTTTTTCTAAATTTTTTTGATTTTTGAAATTTCAAAGGAAAAGGATTTAAAAATTTCAAGTGAAAAGGAATATTCACAGTTTTTTTAGTTTTGGATTTTTGAATTTTTTTTGTTTTTTTTAAATATGCATGAACTAATGCAACTAAATGAATGCAAGGGTTAATTACAAATGATTTATCCTAAGTTAACCCAAAATTGTATAATCACACTTTGTCTTAAATCAACAAGATAGTTCTCAGCCAGGTAACGGGCAGGAGTTATCGGTGCACCACGAATCACCATAGCAATGCAGTCGAAGGTTTAAGTACCTTCAGAGAAACAACCACTATAATATTTACAAATCACCGTAATATTTATAAATGGTTATTACTCTGCCGTAGCCTAGACACCAAGAAATTAAATTGTTCAAAGAAGACAACTTGCAAATATACAATTAAGAGCTATCGATGTCTAACCATTATTATTAACAAATTCTAGGATGAAATGCAAAGCAGAAATTAAACGTGTATTAACAATGCAACTACGAATGGATTTTCGTTTTTTTATGAATTTTTCTTTTATAAAATGTAAGCAAACAACAATGCAAGGCAAATAAAAACAATATATATAGCAACTAAGCAGTTTTTTTTTGGCAAGCAAAGCGAAGCAATTATTTTTAGCAAGCAGCTCCTTTCCTTTTCTGCTTTTGCAACTTGAAAATAAAAACAAGATATATATACAGTTTTTTTTATATCGAAGAAGAAACTAAAATAAATGAAAAACAAAACAAATTCAAAACAACCCCCATTTTTTTTGGAAGAGACTCTTTGTTTTTTCTTTTCTTTTTTGAAAATTTTTTTTTGAATTTTTTTTTATTTTTTTTTTTGGAAAGGAAACTTAAAAGTACTATTTTACTTAAAAAAAATCTTTTTTTTTACAAATTAACACAAACCAAAACAAATTGACAACAAGAACAGATTCAAAGAAGAATTTAAAAGAAACAAATGAACTTAAAAAAAATTAACTTTTAAAAAAAATCATCAACTTCACAATCCCATACCCGGCCCAGTTAAACAAAAGAATTCTCAACAAAATACTTAGCTTTAACACTGCATATTCTTTAAATTCATAAATTCTCAACAAAGAAAAATCGCAACTAACTCAATCAATTTCCAAAAATCACGTTTCAAATTCGCAAATTTTGCAATGTCTCAATTTTGTAATTTTCCCCAACCACTTCGGAAACGTTCGTGATTTTGGTGCTCACAGTTGGTTTGCTGAAATTCGAGTTCACGATGGTTGCGGAGGTAATTTGAGCTCGATCGGTTGCCGATGATTGGCTGTAGCGGGTTGCAAATTGGGGTTGGCTGAGTTGTTCGCCGCTGGAGAGAGTGTGGATGAAGTCGAAGGCGGTTGATTTGAGGATTGGTTGAAGGTCGCGATGATGAATGTTATATCAGGTTGTGGGGTTTGGATTTGCAGCTTGTTTAACGTATGATTGGGGTCGGTGATTTGAGGTGGGTCAAGTGGTGAGACTGTAGATGTCGATGTTGGTGCAGGAAGGGGCTGTCAGGGGCTAACAGTCTTGAAATGTAGGTAATGTGATGATATTGAGTTCAATTGAAGCAGAAATGGTGATGTCAGTAGTTGTATGGGGTGAAGTGGCGGGGGTGATCAGTGTGAAGGGTTGCTCAATGATGGTCAGCAACTATTCTGGTGATGCAAGAAGGGTGATGATGTTGCAATGGGGAAGACAATAGTAGTGGTGACACAGTTTCTGGTGGAGGAGTAGTTTGTTATGGACAGTGGTTTGGTTTGGTGGTATGACAGTATAGTGGATGACTAGAGTGGCAATTGTATGTGGGTGGGTGATGGATTGAGAGTTGAAGTAGGTCAGGAAATATGAAGTAAAGGGGGATGAAGATAGGGCTCTGTTGACTGTAGAGGCAGAAAGGGGATTGTTGTAGTTTTTGTTGAAGGGAAAGACAGTGGGGAGTGAATGTATGTGGTGGTGATATGTTATGATGGTGGAGTAATGATTCAGTTTAGGGGGTATGATGTGGTGAATGGCCAGACATTGGGGGAAGAGTGGAAGTAGAGATGTGAAGTTTGTATGTAATGGTGTGGTCAGGGAGTTGTATAGTGGAGATGTAGTAGAATAGTGGTGGGATGTAATGGAGTACGGTCAGAGATGGAAGCAACAAGCAGTGGTTTAGTTGAATAGTAAGGTAATGTTGTATATTGTTGGATATGACAATGTATTGGCAAATGTATGTTATGGTTAGGAGTATGTCAGTGATGGTGCACTGCTGTGGAGAATATATAGGAATGTTGTATGGCAGTTTGTATGTGATAGTGGTGAAGCTTGGATGTGTATAGGCAGTGTTGGTCTGATATGGAAATGTGGATGTAAATGGAGTGACAGTGTGTGTCGGGGGAAGTCTGTGCTTGTAGGCAGTGGTTATGAAGTTGGAATGAGGATAGTAGCAAGGAGGGTAGGGGGCTGATGTGTGGCACTGTCAGCTATGGAGTGATAGGAAGAGCTGTGTAGCCGAAGTTATAAATGCACTGCAATGTGATGTATGTAGTAGCAATTGTAGATGAAGATAGAATTGGAGATGCACTGTTTGATGGATGATACGGAGCAAGGTTTATGAAGCTTTTATGTGACAATATTGTGATCAGGCGGGTTTATGTGGAAGAAATGTAGAGGCACAGTATACAAGCACAATTTGATGTTCACAGTGAAAGTTGATGGTGGATGAAAGGCAGAGGGTATGGGAATGCAAGTTAACAGAGGCTGGTTTTTGTGTAGGGTTAGATGTTGAACAGTGCTGAACAGGTGCACATTGCACAGTGCATTGTGTTGTTGTTTTTTCTTTTTTTTTTAGGAAAAGCAATGTAAAAACAAAAATGGATGCTTGTAAAAAGAAATGAAATAAAATTTGTTTAGCTTTTGAAATGAAATTGTGATGTGATTTTTTTTGGTAGAAGTGCTAATGCAAATGGAAAACTAGTTTAACATACACAAGACAAATTGGAAACAAAAAAGAAAAAATAAAACAACAAACACACACAATATTTTTTTTGTATTGCAAACAACACACAAAACAAACACACGAAAATCAAACAAAAATAATTCGAAGAATAGAAAATTAAAATCAAAACAATTCCCCGGCAACGGCGCCAAAAACTTGTTCGTCGATGGAAATTCTATCGGATTAGAAAACCGTCGAACGAATTTAGAAATAAAATTACCGCAAGCGCACGGCGTACACTTGTAGTACGTGGCGAATACGGGTCGATCCGCAGGGAATTGATGATTTTAAAATTCTATTCAATCAAATTAAACCAAAGTCGAGTGAAAGTTAAGCTAGAGAATTAGAAAATTAGCTAACTAACTAAAAGAAAAGAGATGAAAATATAAGAGTTAAATGACAATTTAGAGAATAAATCCACTCTCTAGATCATGTAGTTCAACATATATGAAATCATAATCTCTCTTTTATGGTCATTAGTGCTTTAATTGATGTGTTTATCATAAGTATGACATATTTGTGCTATTGGTTAGCCAACATAAGCCATCAAATTATAACACACCCCTTAAAGCACTTACTAACTTTCATGAAATTTGACAATGAAAATGAAAATGAAATCTATTTTAAGTATGGCCTATTAACTATTGATTAGAAATATAGACCATCAAATTTTAATTTTAAATCACTTTCTTATGCCATAATCATATTTTGATGAAGAGGCATTTGTGTTAGTGATTGTTTAAGTATAGCCTATTTGATGTCAACGGTATAGACTATCAAATTCAAGGCAAAAACAACAATTAAACCATTTCTATCATCATCATTAAGCACAAAATGAGAGCATGAATTAACAAATAGTTGAAGCTACATAATTAGAGAGCTTCATTACCCCTAAATTGAAGGGGTTTAGCCTCTCATATTTGTCATTTGATTAACAAATGTAGTTTGCAACATGAAAGCAAAAGAAAGCAAAATGAAAGCTAAATGAAAGAAAACTATTCTAATTGCATAAAAGAAAATCTACACTACTAGCATGAAAGGAAATGAACATATAATTAGAAGGAAACACTAATTACATTGCATAAAAAAAGGAATTACATAAGAGAAGAAATGGCTAAGTAGCCATGAAAAGAAAGAGAGCTTTGATTTATTTTCTAAGCTAAAAACTAACTAAAAGAGACTAAAAGAGGAGAGAGGGGTTACATGAAACATAAGGGGATTTTATACATGTGTTAAACCCTAATTCATATTTTTGGGGAATGCCCAAAATACCCTCTTAGGAAGTGTGGAGGCCAAGTAATCATTAGCTTCAAATAATCATCATTTAAGTGTACATGAAGCCATTAACTCCATAAGCATGTGCATTAGCCTTTAATTTGTACATTAAGGTAGGTGGGTAGGTGGGGTCCTCCATTATCTTCACTTTGCATTATTTCCATCTTCATTTGTTCTCTTCACTCTTGTGCATGCATGTGTCTTCATGAAACCACTCCTATTTGAGATCAAATTCCTACACAAATATATATAAATTTCCAATTAATTTTTCTCAAATTAATATATGCACAAAAATGACCATTTTGCCCTTGGATGAAGATGAATATGTGACGATTTGAAAATAATATGAATTCTGGTTTAAACAAGTTAAAATGCCCGATATGATCATTTATTTAATTTAAATAGATTAAATATGGTGGTAAAAATATGCACATTTACGTGCACATCAGTTATGCTTTGCAGTTTGATTTCCGTGTGACTAATAATGAGGCCGAGTACGAAGCTTTACTCGCATGACTTTGACTTGCTGGAGATTTGAGAATTATAGCTATGGAGATTTACTATGACTCGCAATTGGTCGAATGCCAAGTTTGGGGAGAATACCAAGCTAGAGACCGGAGGTTGGCTGCTTATCTCACTCGGGTCCAGGAAGTACTGAATCAGTTCGATTATTATGCCATCTATTGCATACCTTGAGAGTGCAATCAAAAGGCCGATTCTTTGGCAAAACTGACCAGCATCGATGAAGCACAGCAAATGGGACTCATCCCTGTTGATACACTTACCTCTCCAAGTATCGATCAGATAGAGACAGACTGGGTGCATGAAGCCACACCCGAGAAGGATTCATGGATGACCCCTTTTAGAAATTATCTTGAGCATGGAGCTTTGCCGGAACGCAGAAGTGAGAAATGACAAGTTCTCCGGAAAGCTTCACGATTCATTATCCAGAATGGAGTCATATACAGGAGAGGATACTCCATTATTTTACTCCGGTTTATCGCCTATGATGAAATCAAACGAGTGTTACATGACGTGCATGAGGGAGAATGCGGTGATCACACTGGGGGGCAAGCCCTTGCTAAGAAGATACTCCGATACGGATATTATTGGCCAACCGTGAATCGAGACGCATCAGATTATGCCAAGAAATTCGACAAGTGTCGGAAACATGCTCGAATTCCAAGAACCCCGCCTACTGAAATCACTCAAATGGTCAGTTCATGGTCGTTTGCCATATGGGGCATCGATATAATTGGGTCTCTACCTCTGGCTAAGGGTGGCGCAAAGTACGCCATCGTTGTAGTTGACTACTTTACCAAATGAACAGAAGCCGAGCCCCTTGCTACTATAACAACGAAGAAAGTAATCAACTTTGTAGTACGCAACATTATCTGTCGATTTGGCCTTCCACATACCATTATCACCGACAATGGAGCCCAATTCGATTATGCCGAGTTCAAGAACTTCTTTCAACGTTTCCACATTCAGAAGAAGTTCTCAGTAGTTGCTCACCCTCAAGCGAATGTACAGGTCTAAGCTGTTAATAAAGTTATCAAAGACATTCTGAAGAAACGACTGGAGAAGGCCGGAGGCAAATGGGTCGATGAGCTTCAGATGGCCCTATGGGCATATCGAACTACCCACAAGTCCGCGTCTAGCTACACTTCATTTTCACTTTCCTACGGCTCAGAAGCCATCAATTCAGTCGAGTTAGAAGTACCTTCTCATCGTGTGACTTTACTATGATCCGAAGACAAATGCCATATTGCTTGCCGAATCTCTGGACTTATTAGATGAGAACGTGAAGAGGCTGATTTGAGGGCAGCCGCACACCGGAGTCGAGTCGCCTGATTATACAATGCTAAGGTCCAACCCCGAACCTTTGAACTTGGCGATCTCGTGCTCAAGAGAATTTACCCGGTCCCTTCTCATATGAAACCGACATGGGAAGGACCGTATGTTATTGATCGAAGACTCAGAGACGGCACATTCAAATTATCAACTGTTGATGGTCTCACTTTGCCGAGAGCTTGGAGCAGCGAGAGTCTTCGTCGCTACTACACGTAACAGGCTTTATTTATTCATTTATTTTGCTTTTCATTTGAAATTTGTTTATACATTTTGAAATTCGAACTTGTAATAAGGCAACTGACTTTGCCATACTTTCTTATTTCAGCAATAAAATGCAATCTCTTCGAGCTAGAGTAGTGATTCTTGAAAAGCATCATGCGATCATCACGATGCACGGAGAGCTAAGTTCCATCCTACAGTGGGACTTATTCAAATAGGGAGTGACTGTGATACGACCGGCCACTCACTAAGAGAAACCTCGAGCTCGAGGGCAAGCTACCACACAAAAGTCGAAAAGGATTGATACACGATAATCCTTTAACTAACTCCGGTTCCCAGAGTGCGAGCCGGAGTATAAACTTAAAATCCGAAACATGGGCTCGAGGAGGGTGGATCCATCCACCCACGACTTCGCCCATGTACCACCTAAACCCGAGGAGGATGGATCTGTCCATCCAACGACCTCGCCTTCCATATTTACAAGCTCGAGGAGGATGGATCCATCCATCCAACGACCTCGCCTTCCATATTTACAAGCTCGAGGAGGATGGATCCATCCATCTACGACTTTGCTTGTTTACTCGGGGTGGATGTGACCCGACCATCCATGATCCCGATCAATTTATCGTTCCCAGTGTGCGAACGAGATCTCAAAACTTAAAACAGAAATGATCGACCGTCTATTAGCTAACTCCAGATTCCTAGAGCGCGGGTTGGAGTATAAACATCAATCGGGTGTGAACTGACCACCCACGAGACAACTCTAACTCCCCATAGCGCGGAGTGAAGTATAAACACAAGTTGGAAGTGACTAACCGCCCATAGATCAACCAAAGTCCCTATAGTGTGGACATAATTCCGACCATTGAAATGGGTGCAACCGAACGCCCGTAAAATAAATTAAGTCCCCAGAGCATGGAAGCAACTTTAAACATCAAGCAGACGTGATTGATCGCCTGCACACAAGTTCGATCCCCAGAGTGTGGATGCGATTATCAAAAAATGAGAGAATGTGATCTGACCACTCGGATTCATTTCACAATAACTTAGTTCCGACTGAGTCAAATTAAAATTGTCAAAGATGGAAAGCAACTATTGTCCGGCCACTTCAATCCATCCCCAGGACTAGGGTCATAACTCTAGCACCAGCTACTAATCGAGACAATACAACATTAGGACTCAACTTAACGTTTGGTTATGGCCTGAAGCCAAGACTCCGGGACTAAACAACCGAACATAAGTCCGATCTAGAGATTAAAGCTTCACGAGTATATTAAATAGAAATTCAAGTGCAAAAATACTTAAGCGAATAAACTTAGAGTTATGCCAAAAAGCAAAAGGAGATTTTATTTCACCTATTCTTTGGAAACAAAATAAGTACAAAAAAGCTTATTCTAAAAATTCCTATTAGCAGGGACCGAACCCGCATCTATACACGGCCTACAGAAAGCAAAAGAGGAATTCCTACCTATCTACAAAAAGGGACACAAAGAGGCATGCCTACTCCTTATGTTTCTACGTCTTCTTCTTCCTTTTCGACGTCGATCCACTAGAGATACCACTGTGGTGCCTTTTCTAACTCTTGCCTTTACCCGGTTAGTCCTCGGCCGAGGGAAGTATGGTAGTCTCTTCCTTCGAACTCACTGGAATTGGAATACTTTTAGAACGCGTGTCGAAGGAACGTGGGCACTTTCTATATGAGAAGACACAGGGGGTACACCTGTGACGATGATTGTACTGCCCGGTGAGATCATACGTAAAGGGGCCGAACCAGGACCTACCATACCACCTCCAATACTGCTACCCAGCTTGACACTTGCCATCTTGGCACTGATCTCCGCCATTATCGCCTCATCTAAAGCTGTTTGAGTGTCCGCTGGGATGCTGCCAGTTGGGGCAGAAGAGCTGGCTGTGAACACACTTTCGCCCATGACAAATGGCAAGTCGGCAAGTGGATCGCTCTGAGGACCGAGGAGTTCTTCCACCATTTGTTCATTGAAAATAAAAGCACTCTCATGAACTTCGTCGGTTGAAGTGACAGCTGTAGTGGTCGTCGCCTCCTGCTCTTGATGCTGCTCTTGGGTTGCAGGTGGAGGATTGACTGTAGAGGTAGGCTCAGGCTGGGTTAGCACGGGTATTTCAGAACTTGCGTCATAGTGCTCAACACCAGAACCCTCTCCAACCTCAAGATGTTGAGCGGCGAGTTTCTCTTTCTCAAATGTAACGATGGCCTCATGGAGAACTCTCCTTTTATCTTCAGTTAGCACCCGATTCTCCAAGTCAAACTCATCAACGGATGTAATGTGGTGTTCATCCTTCTCATCATCCACCAAGCGGCGCCAGGTGTTATGCAAATGAGTCGGATAGTCAACGAGCCAGCTCAAGCCACGGTATTTCAAGACATTGATGTTGTAAGTGATTAGAAACTCTTCCATATCGCCTTCTAACTTGGCCTCCGCTACTCTAACTTCGGCTTCAATTCTAGCCTCGGTTTCTTGGACCTTCAGAACTACCGCATCCCGCTCACCCATAAGCTTCACAATCTGATCACATGCCTCCTGAGCAGCCTTATTAGCATCGTCCTTTTCTTTGACGACCTCGGTGTACTTCGCTTTAAGCTCATTAAGCTCCTTGAGCGTGTTATCTCTCTCGGCTGTGACGGTGGCATTCCTATGGCCCATATCATCAACCAGTTTTAAGTGCTCTTGCCTCATCTGCTCCATTTTCTGATTGGCCTCATTGACTTTCTTCAAGGCCTTCGTTTATGAGTTCCTCAGTGTATCATTCTCATTAGTGAGCACTTGGACTATGCGATCTTTCTGGGTGAGACTTTTTTGCAGTTGTTCGATTGTTCTTGCCCGATCGAATGCCACAACCGAGACTTTCTCTACAGTTTTCTTCCATTCATGATATTCGCTGTAGGCATGATAAACATAATCGTGCACAGTTTTCTATGCCCCTTCTGGAATGAATTGCAAATTTAGAGGGAAGTGGAAGCAATCAAAGCGGATGTTAGGAAATTCCTTCTTCAACTAAGTAATTCGGGCGGCTTCCTCCTATGTGAGTTGTGTAGACATTGATGTATTGACGATAGAGGCATCTGCCCCAGTTGTGTGGCGCTACTCGCCAGGCCTTGAAATTTGTGGAGACACTGGCTGGCGTGACGTTTCGGCAATGTGTGTTCTAGAACTGGAGGGTGGCAAGGGAACTCTAGGTGGAGGAGAGCACGACCGGGAGTGGAGCCTATCTCGCCTCTCTCTTGCCCCCCCTCTTTTTCTCTCTCTCTCTCTCTTTCCCTATCTCTTTTCCCTATCATAGCGATCCCTGTCTTGACTAGAGTAACAACAATCGTAATCGGACTCGTGCCTGTGGGACTCTTGATATGAGCTAGAAGATTGACACATGGCATGAAGGCTATTGAGCATAGATTCTTTCTTTGACATTGTATCTATAAAGTGAAAAGAGAAATAGAGTTAGTTATCTCCAAAGACTGAATAGCTCATGAATATTAGTTGTGTGGTGTCGTGAAGTGTGTGCATGCATGTGTAAACCCCCCCAACCAACCGGTTGTAGCAGCCATACTGAACGGGTTGGCTCTCCTAAATCTAAGGCACTTTTAAGCCCCTCTAATCCGGTATCTTGACAAAGAGACACATCATCCGGAATGGGAATATCTGCAAGTCCCTCGAAAGAACTCTTTATTTGTGAAGAGGGAGCCTCTGAAAATACAACATCCGCTGTTGGTTAAGACATGATAATAGATTTAAGTCTCGTGGATTTGCGGGATTTATGAGCGGTAGCCTTGCCTTTCCTTAGCCTCTCTGAATGTTGATGGCCTTGCGAGGGCCTGGGTGCGGGCTCGTCTCCAGCGGGCATATTCTCATCGTTACCTTGCTTGGTGATCACGATTCCAGGAACTCTTCTCCTAACTTGCCTCACTGGAGCCGTCCTCAAAAATCCTTCAAGCCCGATGCTTTGATATATATCGATTAGCCCGACGACCCTCAGATTTTCATCAGTAAGGACCTCATCGATCTCTCTGCACTCGGCAGTCACCTCTCGAAGAACTCTTGCAATCTCCTTAAACTGAGCCCCTTTGGGCCGCGGAATCGAAGGATTGAAAGAAAAGAAGTGTTAAACTCTGAAATCGAGTACTATTATCCAGTTAATCGGCATAGAAGTTGAAGCACTTACGTCTGACTAGCCACCATCTGGCAAACCCCGGTGGGCACCGAACGAAGAACCATTCAGTCTTAAAATAGCCAAGCTTGGTCCAAGCCTCGATCACGACTTGATAGTTCCTAACTACTTCTAAGAAAGTAAAGTAAGGATTATCTCCTCGGCTTTTTATATTGAACAAGTATCTGACTTCTTCTGGAGTTGGGGGTTGGAAGAGATGCTTCATGAAGACGATGAATAAGCTATTCAGTAAAGCAAACCCGTTCGGGTGCAGCTGTGATGGGGCTATCTTTAAATAGAATCACATTTCTCGGATGTATTGATTAAATGGAGGGGGTGTTCCAGCTACACACGAAAATCTATTGCAGGTCGTGTACCCTTCCGGGGGAGTACGGGCTTTATCTTCTACCCCTGGCAATAAGATATTATCCCTTGACAATCAATGCCTTGAACAAATCCTACCCAGCATGTCTTCAGTTATATTGGAGGGGACAGAATCTTGCAGATGCATGATGAAAACTGCTCCTGGTAGCTCATATAGAGCAAGACTGACAGCTTCGGCTGCGATAGCCGGCATCTCGATTACAGGAAGAGGTAGACTCAGAACTTCCTGCGATTGTGAACTTCCAGGTTCCATAGCTATTCAACTCAGCAAAACTCATCGTTAGACAACAATAAACCCGTGTTTCCCCAGTGTGAAGTGTGTGAATTGTTGTGCAGTGCAGTGCTACATATTACTTAAGAGATTCTACGAGACTTGAAAGATGTTTGAACGATAATACTTTGATATTCAACCGAAGTGACCGTCATCGCTGACCATCACAACCATGCCATCCAGACTTCGGAGACCGATCCAAGTTAAAGTATGTCAAATTTTTGTCAAGTTATAATTCCATTGACGAGCTTCAAAAGGCAGTCAAATATGCAGTGAAATGGTTAAGTCCAATTATGCAGGGTAGAAGCTCGTCGAAGTTCATGCTATGTTTCGTCTCTATCAAATTCAAACTTGGATCGATCCCTAAATGGATCATTCATATCGATCGAAGAGGAAGCACTTTGTATCGATCACCCATAAAATCATTTCGTATCGATCAACAATAGCATGATTCGTATCGATCGTAGCAAGTATTGATTCGTATCGATCATGGAACAGTACTACGTATCCATCGCCCAAAAATGTTTCGTATCAATGCTAAATCCTTGCTTCGTACCGATTGTGAAACCTTGGATTTCGTATCGATCGCTTCGGATCGACACGAACACCAGCACTAATTGATCGACATGAAGAGTCCACCACCAACCGATATAAAACACTTCATTCATTCGATACAAAGTTTTGCTATGACCAGATCGATATGATTCCTCTCTTCATCCTAGATCGATACGAGCATTTTCTTCATATCCCCACACTTCATCTTCTCCAAACCACTCAGATGCCATCTCCTCCATCCTCGACCTTGCTCTGGCCCATCTCCGGCCTCCTCTTCACCAAACTCGGCCATGAATGCAAATGGAGTAGCAAGAAAGATTCGAATCTCAATGTTTATGATTAAGTTTAGTCGATTATTTACCTAATCTCAGCAATTAGTTTGAGGAATTGGAGTTTGATTCGATTCACTAGCAAGATCAGTTTTCTTAGCTTTGAAATCGATATGAATGGTTAAAGGAAAAATGAGCAAGTGAAAGAATTTCTTAAGTACAAAAAGCCTTTATATATGGCTCGGCCCAAAGCAAGTGTCGATTCGTCTCCTAGTTGTTTTGACTGGTGAAAGGAAGTTCCTTCTCCAATCGATACAAAATGACCTATTCGTATCCATTAGCCATCGATCCAGGACATAGCAATTCGTATCCATCAATCCATCATTACGAATGATACTATGAAGATCGATTGAACTGTTCGTACCTATCAAGTATCTATCGATATGAGAAGACAGATTTGTATCCACTGCTTTGAAGCGCATAGAAAATCGTATCTATCAATACGAAATGTTTTAAAAGGCTAACTGATACGTATCGATCACCATCGATACAAAGATAATTTTTCAACTCCTCAAACGATCCAGGAGAGGATCGATACGAAGGGGTTTGCTAAACCGACCATCGAGCGTCGTTACAACTCGGATTTCACATCGGTTCAGGAGAGGATCGATAAATGAAACTCGATATAATAAAAAACTTGACGATGACTCGTGAACGTGCAAACGTTGACAGGAGTCTGGTCAACACACGTTCATGCATAATGAACTAACATTCAATTTTTAAAATTCACAGGAATTGAATGCTCACCCGGTGATAACTACAACGATGAACTACAGATTGCTAACACTCGACACTCAATTACGACAATGCACTGTGCAACCACTGGCAATCAACAATTTGGTATTTATATTACCGGGAATCAATCAAAGGTTACATCTTTTGACGAAAAGGCAACTACTCACCGAATCAGATAGAACTTTTCGGACCAAAGGTCGCAGCTTTTCAAAGCACGTCTTGTTCACATAAGACGTACTTTAGGAGGCAAATGTTATCCTGCCTTTTGGCAAGGCCGTGACACCAAGAAATTGACTGGAAACCAAAGACAGATCATCCCCGTAGGTCGGTTACACACAGGTCGACTATGGATACTGGTAATTTTTTCCCAAGTCCTGATCGAGCTACAATCGATATGTTATGACAAGAAAAGCTACGGAAGCCAACGTTTCAAATTTCAGGTCAATCGGAGTTCATATGCATAAAATATCGATCGATCAAGGTCAAGGAAATCAACACCATTCGTATCCATACAAGTTCGTGTCCATCCCTTCAGAAAACCTCCTTCATATCCATCAAACGGCCACCGGTTCGTATCCATCATGCATGCACTACTTCGTTCTGCCTTTCTTCTTCATTTCATATCCATCGCATTTACTCCGTTTCGTATCCATCGACTAAAGATACTTTGTGTTGATTCCATCTGCATAGTTCGTATCGATCGACCAACAATCGATACGAATGAGCCATCGAACGATCGATATGAAGTAACATCTTCTATCAATATGAAATGAAGTTGAGGGCATCGGTACGAATGGAGTAACACTGGATCGATACGAAGAGAACATGTTCAAGTGGAAGACTCGGTCACTCGGTATGAAAAGTGGACCGGTCCTAAAATATAGCGCCACGTCACCTGATCGATGCGAACTAGAAGCGATATGAAACAATCGATACGAATTGTATCGATACGAGCTAGGCGGTATTTGAAAATGCAAACTTGGATCGGTCATAACTCAAAATCTACAAGTCCAAATGCCACCAAATTTTCATAGGAGCTTGCGTACCACCTCAAGAATGTCCATGATCGATCTCGGACTAAATGGATGTGTTTTGGATCGATACGAAATGAGTGCGTATCGATCATGGATCGATCCCAATCAACCTCGGATCGATCTGGTGGGCCCACCCATGTGAGAGAAGGAGTCTTCCGAGATTTGAGCTAGATATTTTCAGCCTACACCTATAAATAGCAGTCATAGGGCTTCAGAAAAGGGACTTTGGACTCTTCTACGCCGATACTCTACCGAAATCTCCATTGTATCTTGAGTTTACTATTGTAATCAGTTGTAACTAGTGAGAATTATCAATAAAACAGCAAACTTTCTATAGTGGACGTAGGCTATAACGCCGAACCGCTCTAAATCTCTATGTTCTTATACTTCTATTTGTTTTTTTGGCGTGTTTGTCAGATTAACTTCATTCTTCACTTTAATCTCTACAAATATGTCCGAAGAGCATTGTGCCCAATTTTGGTACAAACAAAGTTTACAAAAGCTATACTAAAGAGTACAAAGAAAAAAGGAAAGAAAAAATCATGCAAATGAGAAGGATTTTAATATAGGATATGCTACTCAAATAACTAATAATTTACCAACTACACTACAAAGACTTTTGTTCATAAATTTGGTAGTAGTATAACATAATGAATAGAAAAATAAATGGTTAAAAAAAGCAGAAGCCGGAAATCAAACCGAGGAAAAGAAAGAAGATATGCAACTATTCACTGAAGCAACTTCTGTTCAAGAGTTGGTTAGCAAAACTATATGATGTATGGAGAAATCTAAAAAAATTGACGAAAGTGGAAATTGTACTTAGGAGACAAAGGAAGCAACGCACCATTCTACCAACTACACTACAAAACACCTTTGTTAAGAAGTTGGTTAGCATCGTTATATTATTATGAGCAGAGAAAATCAAAAAATAAATTGTTCAAAATATGCATAAGGTGTAAATTGAACCCAAGACACCGAGGAGAGATGCTGCTTTCTATTATCCTGCATTTGAACCGAGCAGCTTCTAAGTGAATTTGGATGTTGAGACGATGACGGAATTGATCAAGAATTTGGGCACATGCTTGGAATCAGGCTTTTAAATCTCCCCGAGATGGCCGAGATGAAAAATCCGAGATATCAGCCAAAATCCGAGATTTGGCAACCTATTTAGTTATAAGTGTTTTAAATATCGCCCGAGATAGCCGAGATATTTTCCCGAGATATTGGCCAAAATCCGAGATTTAAAACACTGCTTGGAATAACAAGATGAAGCAACAAAAAAGTTTGGAATTAATTGGAGCAAACCAACATAGACAGTATTGATCACAATTGTGGTCGGTATCGAGTTTATTTTCTAAAGGGACCCATCTAGGAACTTAGGGGTTTGAAAGTTGTGAAGTGTGGGATAGCATGTTTGCATGGTGGAAACTAATATGGTCAGTACAGACCCATTATTGTTGTTATTGACATCATTTTGTCACTCCAGGTTGACTCGTTCTTCCTCTCTATCTTTGTGGATCTAAAATCCGATGTGGTCCTTCATGATCTAGCGACTATAGTGGATGATTTGGGCTATAAATAGAGAGACTAGACCAAAGTAGAAAGGTTTTGATCTTCTTTCCCATATTCTTCATCTTCTTACCTCTATTAAACCATTGTCACTAAATCTGTCAAATTTGAGCATACTTTTTTTCTAGATTAGAAAACCTTGTAAAAGCACTTGTATTTGTGACCACTCTAAAATCAATAATATGAAGCGAACGTCGTCACTTGATTTGGCCAAACTACTAAAAAATTTAATGTGTTCTCACTATTTTACTTATTTGTGTCACATCTATTCTTATTTATAGTCAATTAGGGTGTTGTGTCACTTTTTGACCTAACATTTTTGGTACTTTCACTAAGAACTTAGCTTTTTAAGTGAAGATTTGGATTAGACCTTTGGATTTTGAGTTCCAGAAGTTAAATCTGGAAATTTGTTGTTGTAGATCTGAAGTTACTGAAATTTGGAACGCATCTACCTCAGATCTGAAAGATATGGCACCAAAGAGACCTTTCACGAGATCTAGAGCCACTACCAGAGAAGATGAAGTTTCTCATCATAATGAGGAAACTACTTCACCAACACATGCTTTTCCCGGACCTTCTTCTCTGTAGGAGATGGTATCCCAAGTCGAGCTTGATAGGTTGATGGCTGAGATGAATCAGAGAATGCTAGATAATCAAAAAGCCCTTTTTGATGAGATGGAGAAGAACTTCACTTTGCTAACCCATTGGTCACAAAGACGTAGGAAGAGCCAAAGAGATATGCATCTTCGAGTTATGAGGAAGAAAGTTTGTCTTCATCAAATCAGAATAGAAGGTAAGCAAAAGCTAATGGAAAGGCTACTGGGATGTCAAAGAGGAGTACCAAAGGAAGCGGCCAAGTCTTTCATGGCCACCGCGGTAAGCGCCAACCAAAATCATGCTAGCATAGAGCATATTGATGAGGTGCCGGGGGACAACAACTTGGATACAGTGAAGATGAAATGTAGGATATTGGCAATGATGCTGGTAGAATGTTTGTGTACAGACCGATGGTTTCCAAATGAACATTGAGAGCTAGCAAGATGCCATAGGAGATAAGGATGAATGGCTCTCCTATAGAAGGGAGGGCCTAGACGTCATGCGATGAACCACGAGAGATTGTAGAGTTAAACACTCGAGGTTGTCCCCGACGATCACCGCTCAGTTGCCCAGAGCAGTAAAGAATGTCTTTAGTCATATGATTAAGAGATTGTTGAATGTAGGTCAACATAGGAGCAGCGACGAATGGGGTTCGACGCCTAGTTGAACTCCATTCACCGATGATATAACATAGGAGAGCTATACTAAGAAGTTCGTTATGCGGATGATGTCATCTTATAACAGAATGACATATCCTAGACAAAATCTATTAAAATACGAGTGGATATGGATGGTGCCTGTTGGATAGACGCAAAGAGGTGTAGATGTTTCCTCATATTTTTGGATGGGGTAGCTATAATGTGTTCACTTGGCTCACGCCGAGGTCCATATATTTGTTTGATTGGTTAGAAAAAATTCATGGAGTTATTCAGGCTCCATATAGCTCAGCCAAAGAATGTAATGTTCTTATCCAACATTTATCAGAGATTCAAAGAGACTCTAAAGGATTTTTTGAAGCGATTCACACTACTTTAACTGAATCTATAAACCGAAGGAAGATATGGTTTTGATAGCATTGATTTAGGGAGTCCACTTGTATATAGATTTTGGTAAGTAGCTTAAAAGGAAGTAACCATCCACGATGGAAGATTTTTATCGGAAATCATCCTAGTATCTATGGTCGAAAAAGGCAGACCTGGCCTCAGGATCAGTTGGTTGTAGACAATCAAATGAAGATATGATAAGCAACACTGTTATTAAGCAAATTGGTGAGTGTGTCCAAAGCATTGCGGTGAACGTTGGGAATAATAACAACCAAAAAAGGAGATACCAAGGCAATGGTGGGAACAAGAATGACACCAAGAAGCATCCAGGGTACATAAGGCTAGGAGATTATACTCCCCTTAATGATGATATTGAGAATAACTACATTGCCATGAAAGGTACGGAGAACTATAAGAAACCACCTCAGAGGGAGGAAACTGAAGCTAAACGATGCTCAAGGAAGTACTGTCGCTTCCATGAAACTCATGGGCATAATACTTACAAGTGTCGAAACTTAAGAGATTTGATCGAGGTCTTGATCCAAAAAATGAAATTATAGCAGCATGTAATAAATACAGAAGATGGCGAACATAATAACTGACCCCAAGGGTAGAACTCCCAGAGGGATCAACCTAGGTCTAGTGGGGAGGGACCTAGGCGAACGGAGGGTAGGATTGTGATTACCACTATAAATGGGGGACCTCATCCCATGGAGAAGAGCTGGAATTAAATGCAACGGTATAGAAATTCCTTAAAGTACGTGTCGAAAGAGAGTTGTTTTGCTGTCAAAGACGGAGCTGTAGCAACCAACTAATAATGATGAGTGATGATATTATTTTCCAAAATAGGCTATTGTTGGGTCGGCAATTATGGAGTTCTCATTGACTGTGGAAGCTCGGTTAATATTCTGTTCAATAGACATTTGAATAAATGAAGATTAGTCCTAAGGATATAAATCTATGTAAATCCTGTATCCAAGGATTTACCAGAGAGGCCAAAGAACCTGTCAGATGTATTGACTTGTCTATGGAATTAGATGAAGAAGACTACAAGAAAGTCTTGGTGCAGACCTTTGTGACAGTTGATGAATTTTCTGCTTATAATATTTTCCTAGGCCATCACTTGCTAGTTTTAGAATAGTCCTAGCTCCATGGTGTCAGATAATGAAATTCCGCATCAAGAATGGGGTTGGAGCTATTCAAGGCAACCAAAGAATTGGTTGGGAATTCTATGTCTCTGAGCTCATTGAGGCAACGCAACGTAAGAAAGTGAAAGGTGTAGAGAAGGCTCTCTGCATTAAAACCGTGGATGCATAGCAACTATTACCCAAGCCCAAGCTTGGGTCCTATAGCAAGTTCTACAAACCTATGGACCCCCAATAAGAACCAGAGGATGCAAGGGCGACACAAATGGAGCTAACCAAAATGCGTATTGGAGACTATGGTGGTGGGAGTCACTATAAATACATCTCCTACAACAATAAAAATGGGGACTTTTTTCTCTATATTTTATTTTTACAACTAAGCCCTGCTATTTTTCAGTTAAATCATTATTAGATCTGAAATCATTGCATTTGAGGTTGAAGTTGTTGTTAACCCGCCTTTTGGCAAGGTCGCGGACAGGCGGGTTTAACTTAATCAACTGCATGTTCGTCGAGGCTAGAGTACGATGGATTCAGTCGACTGGATGGATGGGTGACGCAACGTGCTTGGGAGATGGAAATATGATTGGATAAAGATGGATCAACTATAATTTGGGTCTAGGAAACATGGTTCGGCATTAAACATGGTTCAGCATGGTGAAGGTTCGGCACAAATAGTTCGTCTGGCATTCACTATTCACGTTCGAATAACATTCAAGAGTACTCGGCATGCATAGAGCATTCGACATACATGAGTGGTTCGGGATTCCATGCAGCATTCGACATCTAGGTGGCGTTCGACGTCAAGATACGCTCGGCATTTCGGAAGTGCTCGGCATTCGAAAGCGCTCGGCATCAAGAAACGTTCGGCATCGAGAGACGTTCGGCAGGGTATAACGTTCGGCATGTACGAACGTTCGGCATGGCAGAATTGTTCGTCATAAACTATTGTTCGGCCAAACTATCGTTCGGCCTAAGTATTTTATGGCCAAGAGATGGTTCGGCCTTGATAGCATTCGGCCAAAGTATCGTCCGGCCTAAGTTCTGCTCGGCATCCAACCCTCGTTCGGCACATCAACACGTTCGGCATGAAGACGATGGCTCGGCATTGGATGGATTGTTCGGCATGGCAACCCCGTTCGGCATCAAGGATTGTTCGACATTAATGGATCGTTCGGCATTGGATGGGTCGTTCGGCATGGCTACCTCATTCGGCCTACGAGTACGTTCGACATAGCTACCTCGTTCGGCATACGAGTACGTTCGACATAGCTACCCCGTTCGGCACACAAGTGCGTTCGGCACGGCATTCTGGTTCGGCATGGGCCGTTCGGCCCTGATGGGCTCAGGTTACTCAGAGAGCCCAACAACTACCTAAACTTGTATATAAATAGAGCATGTAGGGCTTCAGAAAAGGGGATCTTCTTCTTCATCTTCTTTCTGCTCTCTTACTTTCTCATTTCTAAGGCTAAGGCTAAGGCAACTCTGCCATTTTGCAACTGTAATCGATTATTACAGCAATAAAAAGCAAACTTCTAAGTGGACGTAGGTCGGAGTTAGCCGAACCACTATAAAATCTGTTGTTCTTTACTGCTTTCAATTTAGTTTTAACTGTTCTTCACATTATTACTCTCAACATATACTCTATCTCTGAGCTGTGACTGGTATTTGGTGCTTTCATATGGATTTGGGTGTAGTGACCAATTTTGGCGCTAACACTTTGGTGCTTTCACTGAGAACTAAACTCAGGAATTCTGAAGCTAGGAACTTGGATTTTAGGAAGCAATGGTTAGACCATCAACGAGGAAGCAAGTGACAGAAAGGAGCAATCGGGAGGGAAGTCAAGAGGCTTCCTCTGGAAATGAAGCAGGTCGAGCATCCATCTACATCACCAGAGAGGAGATGGAAGCGATGATGAAACGGCAAGAGGAGATGATGCAGGCTCTTATTAGGCGATTTGAACAATCGGGAACTGCGGGTGCTGAAGGTCTTAGAGTTGGACCAGAGGAACTCAACCAGCAGGCTGATGGAGCGACACAACAGAGGGCAGCCCTTAATCGGCAGACGACTATCAACCTGGATGGATCCGGACATGGGGGCACACCACCCGGAGACAATGGACCAGTTCATGGAGGAACTCCAGTTAACACCATACAACAAGATGCTGGCGGAAACGCAAGAGCACGTGATGAGGAATACATGCCAGAATTCCCTCGGGGACTCGGGGGGCAACCTTTGACGGACAACGCTGGATTGGCTGAGATCATCAGGAGAACTATGCACGGAGGTTTGACCAATAGAGATCTGGAAGGAGTAAACAGGATTCCGTTTACTCGTGAAGTCAGGATAGCTCGGAATCCACCAGAGTTTAAGCTACCTAACGTGGAGGTATACAATGGCAAGGCTGATCCAACTGATCACTTGATGAGATACACAAGACACATGGAAGTGCTGGGGGCATCGGAGGAAGTTATGGCTCGATGTTTCCCTTTGTACTTAACGGATATAGCTGCTATATGGTTCAGACAGCTAAAAGAAGGATCTATCGGGACATGGACAGAATTGGTGGACAGGTTTTTGAAGCAATTTCGGGTTCATATCAAGAGGCCGAAGAATGTAATGACGCTGACATCAATAAATCAAAGGACGGAGGAATCACTCAGTGCTTTCTTAACTCGGTTCAATGCGGAGGTTGCTTCGGTGGATCGACCGGATCCATCGATGGTCCTAATGGCAGCGGTGTCAGGGGTCAGAGAGAATTCAGATTTCAAGGTATCTCTAATATGAGACCCACCAATGGATCTTGGGGAATTCTTTCACGAAGCTGAGAGATTCCTTCGGCAGGAAGATGCATGCTCAGATATGAAATTAAAGGAGGTGAACGCGGCTGATGATGGAGGGCCATCTAGCGGAGGCTTGGATAAAGATAAAGATAAAGGAAAACGGAAGCTGGATGATGATTCAGGAAAAGCTAGGAAGCGGTGGAGAGAGCCAAAATTCTCCACTTACACGGGATTAAATGAGACGTTGGAACGGATATTCATGGAGACTCGAAATCGCCTTCCCTACCAAAGGCCAGCTAGGAGAGAACCTTCGGAACGTGAAGGGCGTCAGGAAGGCACTGTCTTTTTCACGACTTGGACGGGCATGATACCAACAGCTGCAGGCATCTGAAGGACATAATTGAGGAGCATGTAAGGAATGGACAGTTGCGACAATATGTTGGAGCTCGGAATGCAGCGGTGGAACAGGAGCGACCACCGTCCACCTCAAACAACGATGGCACGAGGCCTAGGAATGATGGTCGATTGGTTATCAATTGACAGGGGTAATATGAAATAAGTAGCAAACTTTGAGCAAATGGTTGAGTCACTTACACATGTACGGGGACGGAGATAGCACCTAGGCACGCTCTGAGATGATGACAAACCGCGACGCTCTAGTTTGTGAAATTTGCCTTTTCTTTTTCGGTTTGGACATTTGCTTGTTCTTGGTTTGGTTTGAACTCCTGGTTTTGTTTGTCTTTTGTTTTTTCTTTTGGTTTGGACTTTTATTTGGATGATTGATTTCTGGTTTGGATATTGGTTTGGATTTTTGATATGGATTTTTTGTTTCATGATTTGATCTTTGCTTCGGATTGGCTTTTGATTGGATTTTTATCTGGCTTTTAATAAATGATCGTCAGGTATGGATCATACCTGGCAAGGGGTAAGTCGCTTTGTCCAAGCATGGAAAATCGACTAATTCAGGTCGTCAAGTATGGACTATGCTCGGTAAGGGTCCGGAGAGACCAGGATTCAGCCTAGGACTTAGGCCCCAGGTTATCGGTTACTATTTCAGGTCGTCGAGTATGGACTATGCTCGGCAAGGGTCCGGAGAGACCAGGACTCGGCCTAGGACTTAGGCCCCCATATTATCGGTTACTATTGCAGGTCGTCGAGTATGGACTATGCTCGGTAGGGGTCCGGAGTGATCAGGATTCAGCTTAGGACTTAAGCCACGGCATTATTCGACGTTCAGGGACACTGAACCATGATCACCATGGATTTACTTAACATAGGTCGTCAAGTGTGGATTGTGCTTGACAAGAACCCGGAGAGGTTACGGATATGAATATCGGCTATGGACGGCAGAGGATTTGGATATTGACCCGGAGAGGTCCTAAAGTCGGTTATTGGTTATTGGATATGGATGAAACATGGACTTTCGATATCGTATTTGAGGCTATTCAAAACACACCTTCCAATAGCAAGGCATGTTTTGGGGGGCAAGTGTTAACCCGCCTTTTGGCAAGGTCGCGGACAGACGGGTTTAACTTAATCAACTACATGTTCGTCGAGGCTAGAGTACGATGGATTCAGTCGACTGGATGGATGGGTGACGCAACGTGCTTGGGAGATGGAAATATGATTGGATAAAGATGGATCAACTATAATTTGGGTCTAGGAAACATGGTTCGGCATGGTGGAGGTTTGGCACAAATAGTTCGTCTGGCATTCACTATTCACGTTCGAATAGCATTCAAGAGTACTCAGCATGCATAGAGCATTCGACATACATGAGTGGTTCGGCATTCCATGCAGCATTCGATATCCAGGTGGCGTTCGGCGTCAAGATACGCTCGGCATTTCGGAAGCGCTCGGCATTCGAAAGCGCTCGGCATTAAGAAACGTTCGACATCGAGAGACGTTCGGCAGGGTATAACGTTCGGCATGTACGAACGTTCGACATGGCAGAATTATTCGTCATAAACTATTGTTCGGCCAAACTATCGTTCGGCCTAAGTATCGTTCGGCCAAGAGATGGTTCGGCCTTGATAGCGTTCGGCCAAAGTATCGTCCGGCCTAAGTTCTGCTCGGCATCCAACCCTCGTTCGGCACATCAACACGTTCGACATGAAGACGATGGCTCGGCATTGGATGGATCGTTCGGCATGGCAACCCCGTTCGGCATCAAGGATTGTTCGACATTGATGGATCGTTCGGCATTGGATGGGTCGTTCGGCATGGCTACCTCGTTCGGCCTGCGAGTACGTTCGACATAGCTACCTCGTTCGGCATACGAGTACGTTCGGCATAGCTACCCCGTTCGGCACACAAGTGCGTTCTACACGGCATTCTGGTTCGGCATGGGCCGTTCGGCCCTGATGGGCTCAGGTTACTCAGAGAGCCCAACAACTACCTGAACTTGTCTATAAATAGAGCATGTAGGGCTTCAGAAAAGGGGATCTTCTTCTTCATCTTCTTTCTGCTCTCTTACTTTCTCTTTTCTAAGGTTAAGGCTAAGGCAACTCTGCCATTTTGCAACTGTAATCGATTATTACAGCAATAAAAAGCAAACTTCTAAGTGGACGTAGGCCGGAGTTAGCCGAACCACTATAAAATCTGTTGTTCTTTACTGCTTTCATTTTAGTTTTAACTGTTCTTCACATTATTACTCTCTACATATACTCTATCTCTGAGCTGTGACTGGTATTTGGTTCTTTCATCTGGATTTGGGTGTAGTGACCAATTTTGGCGCTAACAGTTGTGAAAACCAAAATGAAACAAAGTTGATAGT
This sequence comes from Allium fistulosum, assembly GCA_030737815.1. Lineage (NCBI taxonomy): Eukaryota > Viridiplantae > Streptophyta > Magnoliopsida > Asparagales > Amaryllidaceae > Allium > Allium fistulosum. The sequence goes on along the minus strand of CM060903.1, from coordinate 1,279,418,193 downwards.
GGACGTAGGCAATCAAATTGAGGTAGAACCACTTTAAAAATCTTATCTTCTTTAGTTTCATTTTTGTTTCTACTTAAATTTTTCTCATTTTGATTAGATTGGGGTATTGTACCATTTTTTGGCACAACATTTTTAGTGCTTCCGTAAGGAATAATCTTTCTTGGGCTTGGATCTATGCTTTTACTTTGGATTTGAAGAAGTCTAAAGGATAGCTCTAGAGTTTCTTTGGTGTAAATATGTTGATTACTTAGATTCGGAGGAGTCTATAACAGATTTGGTAAGAGATGGCTTTCGGAATAGAAAATAATGCTATATTTGGAGCTATCATCGATGGGGATAATGAAGGATTCCATCGTGAAGAAGAGATTAACTAATCGGCTGCTCTGTAAGGACCTTCATCTCAACAAACTAAGGTTATAAGAAAAGCTGAGGTGGAGAAGCTGATGCTAGGTATGAACGCAAAGATGCTAGAGCAATAGAGAACTTAGAAGGAACTAATAAGGAGTATGCAAGAGTAGCTGATGGCGTTGGCCCAGCCCTAACAACAAAATGAATCTCATATGCGAAGGAAGATCAGAAGAGTTTCATCATTTTTGATTCCAATGAAGAGAGCTTGTCTTCGAATGAATGGAATAAAAGACTGAGCAAACAATCAATGTAGAGAAAGGATGAGGTAAAATAGAAAAGAATTGTGAAAGATGGAGTCAGTCAGTAGACATTAAAACCACCCAGTACTGAGAGTTCTAAATAGGCCAGTGCTAAGAAGTTTGCTAACATGTTTAAATTTGTCTGATAGTAAAGAGGATTTGTAGAATGATAACATTTCTAAATGATGAGCTACTGGTCTCAGGCTGGTGGTGCTTTGGCTAATGTCGTGGAACCATTTAGGAGGAGATAGTATGACGAGATGTCGATAAGGGTCGAGATGAGCAATTTCTCTAGAGATAGAGGAACCTAGACACCATGCAACCAACCGAGATCGTTTGTAGAGTCGAACACTTGAGGGCATTCATGATGATCGTCGTGTAGCCACCTAAGATAGTGAGGATTATAGTGCTAACATGATTAAAAGATTGATGGGTCAGAATCGGCAAAAACGTGATGACGAGTGGGGTTCATCAGTAAGCCAGATCCCATTCACTAAAGATATTCTAGAAGCAATCTGACCGTTTGAAGTACGGATGGCATATGGATAATGCCCGTGTAATGGATGCTGTCTGATGTAGATGTTTTCCAATTTTCTTCTAATGAATAGTAATTATATGGTTCACTCGACTCGAACCTAGGTCCATATCATCATTTGATCAAATGGCAAAGCAGTTTATGGAGTATTTTTAGGTGTGTATAGTGCAATTGAAGGTTGTGATGCCATTATCTAATGTGCAACAAAGGTTCAAAGAAACCATGAATTTCTTGGAAAGTTTCAATGTTGCAGTTATAAGGGTGAGCAATAATGTTGATGGCATTAATGAATGGGGTTCATCCGAAGATTGATTTTGGAAGATGGCTTAATTATGGAGAAACATCTTACTTTGAAGGAGTTCTATCATAATACATCTCTGCTTATACGCTTGGAAGAGGTAGATTTGGTTGTAGGATTGACTACTAATGGTCTAAAAGGACCAAGTAGTGTGATAAGAAGTAGCGTTGTTATTAAATAGAGTGGTAATAGTGCTAGAAATGTTGTAGTAGATGTCGGCAACAGCAACGGTAAAAGGAAGAATCAAATCGCTGGCAGCAAGAAGCAAGACACAAGAAGTGTACAAGATATACTAGATTGGGAGACTAGACATAGTTGATGGACTCCATTGAGAATATTTGCCATGTTATGAAAGGTATAAAGCATTACAAGAAGCCACCTCCGAGGAAGGCAACTAAAAAGGGAGATCCCATAGAAAGTATTGTCGCTTCCATGAGATATATGGTCGTAATACAAACAAGTGTAGGCGTTTGGGAGATGTCATTGAGGATCTTATTCGAAACAAATTGTTGCAGAAGAATGCTAGGAGCCCCTATGTTGTAGAGTAGGTAAATAATAAACTCCAAGGCCCCAGTCTACCCAAGGAAATCGAGCTGGATCCATCGGAGAGGGATCAAGACAGCCAGCTAAGGGATTGTGATCAATACGATTTTTAGAGGTCCACACCCTAGTGAAAAGGGATAAATGAATTGGAGTACCATGGTAGCTCGTTGAAACACATGCCTCAAGAAATGTGTTATGTTATTGAGGAAGATGCTCTTGTAAGAGAATGAAGAACTAATACTGATGATATTGAGTATCAAAATAGAGATGCTGATAGGGATAAAGTGTCGATGCTTGACCCGATGGTGATTACGACCATGATTGGGCCAGTAACAGTGCATGAATCCTAATTTATCGTAGGAGCTTGATGAGTTTTTTTTCAAACAATCCATTAGTATGATGCGCCTTGGTGAGAATAATTTGAAGCCATGTAAGTCTCGTATCCAAGGATTTACTAAGGAGGCCAAAGAGCCGATGGGAAGCATCGAATTGCCAACTGAGTTGGGACAAGGAAACCGCAAGGTTATGCATGTACAGATGTTGTAATACCTCGAAAATTTGTAAGATTTAAATAATGGTAATAATTAATAATAAATAAATATGAAATTTAATCGAAGGGTATTTTGATAAATTTCAATAAAAGAGAAAAATAATTATTTTTACAAATGCTTGAATTTGCTAACAGGAGTCACACCGTTGCATAGCTCTTGTTTTTATTAGTCGAGACAGAGTATTCATTTGTCTTATTCGGACGTCGTACGAGTGAGATATCGAGGTTTTATTAAAGTGGGCTGGATTTGTGCATGCACAGCGAGCCAGGCCGGGCTGACTCGGTCCAGGTTTTAAATTTGAATTCAAATAAGATACCATTTCAGATTTTTCCCTTCGAAAGCCTGTTTAAAAATGTATGCATTCATTTTCTTGTTTCTTCTCTCATTTTTCTAGAACCTGTAACCGTCTTCTTCTTCCTCCAATCATCTCAACACTAAATTCATAAATCTTAATGAAAATTGATGATATGGGTTGCATTGGGTCCGTAGCGGAGTTCTCTACCACATGGAATAGAATCGAAGGCTAATTCAAAGATTTGGATTTTTGAAAATTTCGTAAAGTGGAGGAGATTAGGTTCTTTTAGTTAGATTTGGTGAGTGTGGCTTCTCTGATCCTTGTATAATGCTCCGATAATGTTATAAGATGTTTTAAGACTAAATTAGGGTTGAACTATAAAGCAAAAATCTATATAAAATGATGATATCTAAACTTGAGAAATAAAAGTACGCATTCTATTTATAAGAAATTCACAAAACCCAAAATTCAACACCAATTCAAATCAAAACCTGATAGAAACTATAATATGATGATATGAACATGCTAGGACTTAGGAACATAGTAGATAATTTATATACATGATATAGGTTCACTAGAATCAAAGAATGAAGCAAATAATCAAAATCTGGAAACTAAAATGTGCAAAACAGAAGAGAAATCTTGTATCTGAGATGCACCTGTGCACTGGTGGGTGCATACCGGTTTACCGGAGAACATCCAGATTTAGAATTTTTGGAATTTTTTTACCCGAATTAAAGTGTGACGACTTGGAATTTTTCGTGATGTCCTTTGATGACTATTTGACGACTTCTTTGGTATTGGGTGGCTACTATTTGAATGCATAGATCAATGATAGTATTGGTGTACGAGAGTAGTATGTATGACTTTGGAATGGTATTTGAATACTTGAAGCATGAATGGGGGTGTAGCATAAGTATGGCAACATACGAATGTGATCTGCGCGGTGGAGAATAACTGGGCAAGAATATGAAACCTTGACGTAAACGATGAGATATGACCGCAGTGTGTATAGCTTTGGATTGATTGGTTCTGGGAAGTATATGTATATAGTTTTGGGACAAGGAACGAATACCTGAATCTTGTAGCACACGCGGTGGCCCTTGATTCATGGTATTGACATGGCGTTCTCCTATAGAGTATCGAAGCTAGTCCAAGGGAGATTTTGATGTGGACAATAGTCGACCTATAGCACACATGATGGGACTAAGCATGAGTCCAGTACATGACTATTCTTTACCACAAATGGCGAGACCAGATAGTTGTAGATGTGTAATCCTTTACTGCAAATAGTGAGACCGGGTTACATTCAAGGTTATTTAGATAGTATAATATAGTTTTACAGCGTGGTGCAGGCAAAGCCAAAAGGTATTATACTTATGCTTAAACCATGTTATATCACCGTTACAGTAGTATATAATTTTTAGATTGGCTTCACTTACTCAAACATGTGTCTGACCCACTCCTATATTTTTCTGTCTATATTGTTCGGGTTGATGGACATTGGAAATATGATGGAAATGGAGACGAGATCTGTATGTATATTGTAAATATTGCATATAAGTGTTGTATAAATAACCTATAACAAAAGGACAAGACGTGATAGAGTGTGGCGATTGTTTGGATTTAGATTTTAAAGAATTATGTCATATATGTGATTAAATATCTTCATATATTTGTGTAATATGATATTTTCTATGACCATTTGCTGAGAGACTATAAAAGTTATCAGTTAGTATGGTTTTTGTCTTATAATCTCCTATGTATATCACTATGTATTATCTTCCAATGACCCATTATTTCAGGACTTCCTTTTGTAGTTACGTGGTACTAAAATGGTGGGTTGTCACATTTGGTACAAGAAAATAGGTTATAGGATTAGGGATGTATTGAGAGAGCGCACTTGTATATCTTATAAAATATATTACATATAAAGCTAAGTTTTGATAGTTGTAAATACATTGTATCCTATTCTATTCTCTGATTATCTAGTTATCTATTGAGGAATTGCTAGTGAATGTCATTTACAGTTAACTGAAGCCTGAATAATTTAAAGGAAAGTGGAATGAGGATCGATGATGGTGAAGTTAATTCCAGAGCGGGTACCAGTACCCGAGTAGATGTCCCTAAGATTCCTGGCATGAACATGCCTATTTGGTTCTGTAGGTATCTCCAAGAAACTGCCCAGACTAATACCACTACCACCTCTATTGAACCAGTTGTTGTGATCGAAGTCGTGGTTATGTTCCACCACTGAATGTTGACTCCTCGAAAATCTGCAAAAAAAATTCCGACTTAGGTGGGAAACCATATACTAGGACAAAATCATATGCAGCAACTAAGACATAGCTAACTAACTGTGAGAAGATATTTGGCTTATTAGGATTAAGTGATGCGACTAAGAGGTCGTTGGTATTTTGGCACTTATAGGAAGAGGCGGCTAATTAGTGGGAGATTGTCATAGCCGAGATGGAGGAGAATATCAATATTTGGGAGATTTTCAAAAGGAAGTTTGAGACAAAATTCTTCTCTAGGGCTGAGAATGGAATGTTGTTGAAAGAGTTTATTCAGCTTAAATAGATAGACATGACCATCAAGGAGTACGTGAACAAATTTAGTGAGTTGGTGATCAGATTCAAATTGATCGATACCTAGAAGAAGAAAGCTGAGAAATTTGTTATGGGGTTAAATGCCCCAGAGAAGGAGTTGACTTTAAATCTAATACCATTCGGAGCAACTTTTGAGAAATTGGTGGAGGGTGCCTTGTTGAATGTTATGGGTGGAAATTTGAACAAGGAGCAAGTACTAGGTGGAGATCAGAACGAGTGCAAGAATGAAGGACCGCAAGGTGGGTAGAATAAGAAATGGGTTATTGTATAGAGGAGATGCAATAAAATATGACATGTAGCCAAGAATTGTAGGGTGAACTTTTAGAAGGTAATGAAGTGTCATTGGTGTGGTCAGATGGGATACATGAAGAAGGAATGTAGATCGAAATAGTTAGGCAACAAGGGCAGTAAGGACAACAGGAATGGTTGAAGGTGATTAAGTACTATAATTGTGGCCAGGTAGGATATTAAAACAGGGACTGCCCAATTTTATAGAAGGAGGATCAGATTGTTAAGGCTTATGCATTGGATGTTGTAACCACTGCCAGCATTACACCAACGACCCAGGAGAAGGGGAAGTCTATTATGGAAGGTGTGTTATTACTATCTGATTTATATATCGGAGTTTTATTTGATACTGGTGCATCGCATTCATTTATAGCCAATGCATTAGTGGAAAGATTAGGAATAGCCACTGACTTTGTGCACAAGATCATTCCTGTGGTGAATCCCTTTGGAGGATCGACGCATTTGTCTACTTTTTACCATGATCTTAAGTTGGTCATAAACGGTATAGAGTTAAATTGTGAAGCATATGTACTTAGTTTTACGGGATATGAATGGATCTTTAGAATGGATTGGATGGCTTGATATGAAATAGTTTTAGATTATGATAGGAGGATTGTTCATTTGACTAGTCATGGGAAGCATAATTTGATAGTTCTATGTAAGTTAGATGTTTCCATGATAGTCATATTTGTATTCGTTAGAGCTATCGCACGATGAGTTGGCATTTATCCCTGCAGTTAAAGATTTTACAAACGTATTCGTTGAGGTTTCCGACCTTGAGAGAGATGTTAGACTAGTGGTGATGCTTTTGAGACATATGGGTCCAAAGGAGAGGGGAGAATTGGATAAACAAGTTTCAGAATTGTTGAATAAAGGATTTATTTGGCAAAGTATTTCTGAGTGGGGAGCACCTTTCGTTTTCACCACAAAGGCAGACGGTTCTCTAAGACTTTGCATCGATCATTGGGTGTTGAATAAGCTGACGAGGAAAAACCGTTATCCATTACCTCACACTAACAACCTCTTCGATCAACTTGTTAGAGTAAAGGTTTTCCCATAGCTTGACCTTGCTACAGGATTTCATCAATTGATAGTTGTTGAGGTCAGCATTCCGAAGACTACCCTTCGTACTCTGGATGGATTGTTTGAATGGGTCATGATACCGTTCGGGCTGACTGATGCCCTGACTTATTTTGTTGATTTGATGAGAAGCAGCTAAATAAATTTATGGTCATATTTGTTGATGATATCCTAGTATTTTCTAGAGATAAGAAGGAGCATGAGTTGCACTTGAGAGAAGTACTGGATGTACTAAGGAGGAATCTATTGAGAGCTAAACTTTTAAAGTGCCATTTTTGGAGGAGTGAAATCCGATTTACAGGGCATGTTGTGTCTGGGAATGGGTTAGCAGTAAACCCAGAGAGGTGGTAGCTGTTAAAGATTGGAAGGTTGCGAAGAATGCTTTAGAAGTACGGATTTTCTTAGGATTAGGTTGTTTCTACTGAAATTTTATATAGGATTTTGCAAAGATATCTGCACCATTGATGAGACTTACGAAAAAGAATCCAGTTTATGTTTAGAATGCAAAATGTGAAGTGGCGTTTGTCGAGTTCAAGGCGATGTTAACGAGTGCATTTTTTTTGGTTATCCTTAATGGTACCAAACCATTTACCGTCTACACGAATACTTGTACCATACTGGTGTTGGTGCTAGTTATATGCATGAAGGAGGGTCATCTCATGTGAGTCATCGGTTGAAGTCACATAAAAAGAATTACCATACACATGATTTAGAATTGGCTGTGATTGTATTAGCTTTGAAGACATAGAGGCACTATTTGTTAAGAGAAATGTTCGAGATATTTGCGGACCACAAGTCGTTGAAATATTTAGACTCCCAGCGGGACCTGAATTTAAGATAATAGAGATGGATGTAATTATTAGAATCTTATAATTTTGGTATTGTTTATACTCCTAGAAAGGGTAACATTGTGGCAGATGCACTGAGTAGGAAGCATGCGAAACTAAGTGCTATGATGTTAGACATGAAGTGGCTTGAGTATATTTCTAGATTTGATTTTCAACCACCAACAGATATTACACCTAGATTATTGTCAACATTAGAGGTTAGACTTATGAGAGTGGATAGGGCTGGTATGATCAAATTTAGGGTATGTAGTTGGTTGAGATTGTGGAACTTCTTGAGAAAGGTGAGAAGTCGAGTCATTTGAAGCAATATGCAAAAGATAGGAAAGGATACTTGAGGAGGGATAAAAGGATGTGTGTGTAGAAGTTAAAAGTGCTAATCGATAAGGTGTTAGAGGAGTGTCATCATTCTAGAACGACCATTAATCATGGTGGTGATAAAATGTAAAGGGATATGAAGAGAGTTTATTATTGACCAGGGAAGAAGAGAGGTGTGGCAAGGTGTCTCACTTGCCAAAAAGTTAAGGCAGAGCAGAGGAAGCCGAGTGGATTGCTGATGCCTTTAGAAGTTCAGCAGTGGAAGTAGGAAAGTGTTTCAATGGATTTTATAGATAGATTGCCAAGGAGTAAAAGAGGTAATGAGTGTAATTGGGTTGTGGTGGATCGAATTACTAAGAGTGTACATTTCATTCCTGTAAAGAGCACGGGGACGACATCATCTTTAGCTAAATTATATATTAGGGAAGTGGTAAGATTGCATGGTATGTCGGTGAGTATTGTGAGTGACCGTGACCCACTTTTCACGAGTGAGTTCTAGAGGAGTCTACAGGATAGCTTGGGTAAGAAATTGAGTATAAGCACGACATATCATCTGTAGATGGATGGACGGACCGAGAGGGTGAATAGGGTGTTAGAAGATTTGTTGAAGGTGTGCATTCTGGATTTTGGAGGTGTTAGGGAAGATTATTTGACCCTACTGGAATTCACATATGATAACAATTATCAAGCTGCTGTTGGGATGGCACCGTTCGAAGCATTATATGGAAGGTCGTGTAAATCACCTCATGTTGGTGGGAGTGACAGATAAGGTGACACATGGATCACATATGATAAAGGATACGTCAAAGAAGGTAGAGTTGATAAGGAAGAGGGGGAAGATGGCATAGGATAGGAAGAAGTCATGTGCCAATAAAAGGCGAAAGGAGTTAGAACACGAGGTTGGAGATCTTGTGTTTGTGAAGGTATCGCCTCTTAAGCATGTGATGAGGTTTGGAATTTCAAGAAAGATAGCGCCGCGGTTTGTTGACCATTTAAGGTGCTGGAGAGAACTGGAGAATTGGTTTATAGGGTAGAGCTACCAGAGAGAATGGTTGGAGTTCATAATGTATTACATGTATCACATTTGCAAAAATGTGTGCATGACTCAGCTATGATAGTGGAGCCTAGACAGTTAGAGGATGTGGAAGTAGATGCTAAAGTGAGTTCATCTAAAGGACCTACACGGATAGTAGAACATGGAGTTCGAAGGTTGAGGGATAAAGTGATCAAGTTTGTGAAAGTGCAATGTAGACATGATCCGACAAAGAGTACACTGGAGCCCGAGGAGAGAATACAGGTTTCTCATCCCAAATTCTTTACGGTGCATTCTTTTGATTGGTGTGATTTGCTAGAAATTAGGTTTTGGTTGCTTAGATTGGATGTTAGGACTTATATGTGATGTTTGTTGGCTACTATATTACATGCTATCTAATATCAACGAAGCTGGATTCATATAGAAATGCCAATATTTATACTAGTGTTGTTATGCATCATGCCTACTATGTCATACTCATGCATTCATATAGGGTGCATTTGTCGCATTATGCTAGTTTTTCACAAGTTATCATGATCATATTCAATTTATGCTATGTTTGAATTGCAAATGCTTTGACTAGGACATGTGCATATATTTGTAATGACCTTAATATATATGGTTGCCTTGTTTGATTGATTGAGCACGTGCACGAGCAACACGAGTGATAGGAGTGTGTGAATGAAGAGTGAGCATACATTATACTTTCCATTCCTTTGGAATTTGGAGGATGAAATTAGTTTAAGGGGGAGAATGTAATACCTTGAAAATTTGTACGATATTTATATAATGATAATAAATAATAATAAATAAATCATAAATTTATTCTGAGAATATTTTGATAAATTTTAATAACAGGGCAAAATAGTAAATTTTACAAATTCTTGAATTTGTTGACCAGAGTTGCACCATTGCATAGCTTTCGTTTTTCTAGTCGAGATGGGGTATTCACTTGCCCAAATCGAACGTCGTACGAGTGAGATATCGATGTTTTATTGAAGTGGGCTAGATTTGTGCTCGAACAGCGGTCTAGGCTGAGCTGAGTTGGGCCACGTTTGTAATTTTGAATTCAAATGAGATTCCATTTCATATTAATCCATCTGTTTAAAACTACGCACATTCAGTTTCTCGTTTCTTTTCACATTTTTCTGGAAATCGTAACCCTCTTCTTCTTCATCCAATCATCTCAACACCAAACTCGCAAATCTTAATGAAAATCGATGATAGGAGTTGCACTGAGTCCGTAGCAGAGCTCTTTACCACATGGAATAAGAATCGAAGGCTAATTCAGAGATTTGGATTTCTAGAAATTTCGGACAGCGGAGGAGACTGGGATCTTTTGGGTAGGTTTGGTGAGTATGACTTCTCTGATCCTTGTATAATGCTGTGATAATGTAATAAGATCTTTGAAGACTAACTTAGGGTTGAACTATGAACTAAAAATATGTATAGACAATGATATCAGAACTTAAGAAATAAAAGTACCCTATTTATAAGAAATTCACAAAACCTAAAATTCAACACCAATTTGAATCAAAACTGTATAGAAACTATAATATGATGATATGAACATGCTAGGATCCTAGGAACCAAGTAGATAATGTATATACATGATACAGGATCACTAGAATTGAAGAATTAAGCAAATAATCAAAATCTAGAAACTAAAATGTGTAAAACATAAGAGAAATCATATATCTGAGATGCACACCGGTGCATCGGTGGGTGCACACCAATCTACCGGTGAATATCCATATTTTAGAATTTTTGGCATTTGTTTTCCCGAATTGACGTGCAATGACTTGGACATTTTTGTGATGTCCTTTGATGACTATTTAACGACCTCTTTAGTATTGGCAAGTTGCTATTTGAATGCATAGACCAATGATAGTAATGGTGTATGGACATAGTATATGCAACTATGGAATGGTATTTAAATACTTAAAGTATGTATAAGGGTTAGCATGATTATGGAAAAGTATAAATGTGGTCTGCGCGGTACCAGATAGCTGGGCAAAAATGTGAAATCTTGACAGAAACGATGAAATATGGCCACAGTGTGTATATCTGTGGATTGATTGGTTTGCTGAAGTATACGTATATAGTTTTGGGATAAGGAACGAATATCTGAATCTTGTAGTGCACACGGTGGGTCCTTGATTCATAGTATTGACATGGCATTCCCCTGTAGGGCATCGAGGCTAGTCCAGGAGAGGTTTTGATGTGGACAATGGTCGATCTATAGTTGTTATCCCGCCTTTTGGCAAGGCCGTGACACCAAGGAATTGACTGGTAAACCAATGACGATCCATCCCAGAGATCGGTTATACACAAGCTCACTATGGATATCGACGAATTTTGTCTGAGTCCGGATCAAGCTAAAATTGGTATGATATGACAAGCTAAGCTATGAGAGTCAACGTTCCAAATCGCAAGTCAATCCGAGTTCGTATGCTCAAGTTATGAACGATACAAAATTGGATGAAAACCAACCACCGGTCAAATCGCTCAGTTCGACTCGCTTCGCAACACTTAGAAGTGACTACTTCGACTCGCTTCGCGACCATCAGAAGTGACTACTTCGACTCACTTCGCAACACTCAAAAGTGACTACTTCGACTCGCTTCGCAACCATCAGAAGTGACTACTTCGACTCGCTCAGCTCGCATCCCTCAGAAAAGCCCTCTTCGACTCGCTCCACTCGAACCACTGTTCGACTCCACCGAGTTCGACTCCATTGGCAAAGCCACTGTTCGAATCGATCGAACAATGACCACTTTGTGTCCATCATGGAGCCTTTGTTCGAATCCCTCATGACGCTCCACTTCGACTCGCTCAATCAGTGCACACTTCGACTCACTCAAAATAGCATCAAAGGCAGAGTGATCCAAAGATTCAAGCGCCACGTCACCAAGTCAAACGAAAGCGAGTCGAACAAGGCGAGTCGAATAGTGCGAGTTGAACGAAACAGCCAACCGAAAGTCTCATTTCGTATCGATCATATCTCCTAATCTACAAGTCCAAATGCTATGAAATTTTCACAGAAGACTACGTGCATGCAAAAGAATGTCCACAACAAATTTCGACTCTGTTGAATGAAATCTTGATCGATACGAAATCTGTTCGTATCGATCACGGATCGGGCTGAAACTTCACGGGCTTGGGCGCGCGGGCCTGGTCACGTGCTAGAGAGGGTCTCCCGAGATCTGAGGGAAATTCCAGCCTCCTACACCTATAAATAGACCCCCAAAGCCAACAGAAAAGGGGTTCTCTTCCTCTTTAAGATCTCCAACGGCGAGACTCCACCAGATCTAGATCTGAACTCCATGGCTGCTGCTACCAACGAATTTCACTGCTGCAAATCATTGTTATTCGCTGTAATTTGCTAAAATCAATTGTAGACATCAAAGAAAGACCAATAAAGCAAACTACTTCATAGTGGACGTAGGCGATACGCCGAACCACTCTAAATTCTTGTGTCTCCTTGCATTTTAATTATTCTCATTTCTGAAATTTGGAGTTTTTGTTAGATAATCCTCTTTTTCCATTTAATTTCTTCACTTTATCTCTTCAAAAAATTACGAAGAGTGTTGTGCCCAATTTTGGTACAAACACTTTGGTGCTTTCACTGAGAAAAACCAATTTTTCTCCTGCTCTTTGGATCTCCTATCTATATCGGATTGCATAAATCCAAGAAGAAGATCCAGATCTAAAGCCTTGAAGCCCTTCCATACTATTCAGATTTGCGATCAGATCTAGGAAAGGACTTCATAAATTCATTATGGTGAGCACACGTACCACTTCTACAGCTGCTGATCAAGGAGCACGGGACTGACAGAATCCCATGCAATCACCTCCATCCAACCAAAATGCTGCAGGACCTTTAGATCCATCAGGTCCAGTCACCAGACAAGAATTCCATACATTGCTTCAAGAGTTGACCCAGAGTCGACAACAGCTAACTGAACAACTGCGCGCCAACACAGAGTTGACCAACCAGTTAAATCGCCAAAGGCGAAGATGATCCAGAAGAGACCAAGGTTCTTATTCTTCTATAGAGAGTTCAGCCTCCTCGGATAGCCAAACCAGATCCACACGCCCACGGCTAGGTGTAAGCTACACCCAAGCCACGGGACACTAGCCTGCTTCAAATCTTGGGCGACCTAGAACTAGACCATCCGCCAGTCTCCGTACAGAACCTTCGTCTCGAGGAGGGGCTGCTCCTTACCATGTTACCGACAACATTGCTACTACCACCACTGCCGGACGAGGAGGTGATGCTAGAAACCAAGCTGATCCTCAACGTAACCAACAAGAGCAGACTCCTGAGCCTTATGTCCCTGAGGATGTTGAACCAAGGAGGCGAGGCACGGACCGTCGACCGCGTCCGATCCAGACTCGCGCTGTGGAACCCGACCACACCTTGGCACAACATGCTCCAAGTATCCGAATGCCAGATATATCAACGATGATTCGTCAAATGACCCGTGAAAGTCAAGGTCTCAGTAATGACGACTGGGGAATCTCCCGGAGTCATATCCCTTTCACCGATGACATATTATATGCTGAACCACCTTGGCGCTTCAGGATGCCAACTTTGCCAGTCTATGAAGGGAGTTCTGACCCCAATCAACACATCCTGAAGAACGAATGGCTGATGAATGCTGCGAGAGCTGATGACGCAGTAAAATTCCGTAGTTTCGCCATTTACTTGGGGGGCATTGCAACCATGTGGTTTACTCGTTTTCCACCACGATCCATTTCTAATTTTGATCACATGGCCACAAAGTTTGTTGAACAATTCCGTATGCACGTGGCGAGGCCTAAAGATGTTAACACTATGTCTAGTGTTAAACAAGCTCCTGGAGAAACACTTAGACGTTACTTGGAGCGATTCCACGCTGCATGTGCAGAAATAAGCAATCCCAATGATAACTCTATCCTCATGGCGTTGACTAAGGGGATTGATGCTGATTCCGAATTCGGAAATTGGTTAGCTGGAAAACCACCTACGTCATTGGACCATTTCTATTCCTAGGCAGCCCAATTCTTGAGAAGGGAGGATGCGAAACAGTCTAGGAAGCAGGATGACGCAGGTCCCAACATCGAAGGAATCCAAAATAACATCGCTGTTAAACAGTCTGGAGATAGTTCCGGAAAAGTTCAGTTGAACGTACAAAGTAAACAGAATCAGCAGAAGGACAATGGGAATCAAAACAAGAAACACGATCAGAATCATGGTCCACGGCGTAGAGCTTCCATGTACGATAACTACACTCCGTTGAACACGTCATTGGAAAATGTGTATCTGCAGACCTGCAACATCATGCAATACAAGAAACCTGCCCCAAAACCACCAACTAAAAGACAAATCCAAACAGGGAAGTTTTGCAGATTCCACGAAAGCTATGGCCACAACACCAATGAATGTCGTCACTTACAAGACCTCATCGAAAAACCGATACGTGAAAGGAAGTTGGATCAGTATGTGCGGGCGCCGCAGTCTGGTGGTGCAGGCCCATTAAATCAGAATCGTGCGCCGAATTAGGAAAGACAGGAGGAACCCGCTCGTACAAGCGGGAGGTTGGTCATCAATACAATAAGTGGTGGTCCTCACCCAGCAGATCGGAGCTGGAAGGAAATGGAGTCGTACGCCAGTTCTATCCGGCACGCGGACTTCGAGTGTTGTAGTAGTTTTGACGAAGGAGCGCCGGCTAAGCAACAGAAGACGATGACAGATGACATCGTGTTCAGGAACAGAGACGTTGATAAAGTCGAAGCCCCCACTATCGATCCACTGGTCATCTCAGCTCATGTAGGTCCCACTTGGATGAAGAGAATCTTAGTGGACAGTGGAAGCTCTATGAATATCTTGTTTAAGCGAGCTTATGATCAGATGAGAATGGAAGCCACGGACTTGAAACCATGTCAATCCCGAGTCCATGGTTTCAACGGAAGTGCTACTATACCCACCGATATGGTGGAACTACCGGTAGAGTTGAGAGTTGGAGAACGTCGGAGAGTACGGATGTTGCAGTTCATTGTTTTGGACATAGACTCCCCATATATTGCTTTCTTGGGCCGACCGGCCCTCGCTGGATTCAGGGCAGCCATTGCCCCATGGTGTTTGACTTTAAAATTCCGCACTAATCATGGAGTGGGGATCATTCAATGAGATCAGGCTGCTGCCAGAGCCTGTTATGTTACTGAGCTGCAGGAGGCGCAGCGAAAGGAGAAGGGAAAGGGCGTAGAGGAATCTCTCTACGTCCGTTTTACCGATAATTGACAATTAACGCCCGGGCCTAGGCCCGGGCACCCCAGGCAATTCCTCAAGGATCTTGACCCAAGAGAAACTGAAGACGAAGGAGAACCTAAAGAAAGTGAAGCATCCCCGGCCGAACTGACGATTGATCTCCTTATTGACGATGACGATGATTCGAAAATGATAAAGATTGGGTCTCAGCTAAGCCAGCAAACTCAAGAGGAATTGGTTGAATTTCTACGGGCAAATCTTGACGTATTTTCCTGGACACATTTTGATATGTGTGGGATCTCGCCAGACATCGCGAGCCACACATTGAATATTGACCCGCGGCATGTCCCGGTCAAGAAGAAAAGGCGTGGTATGGATCCAGAGAGATCTGCTGCCTTAAAGAAGAAGTAGAAAAGCTTAAAGCGAAAGGGTTTATTCGAGATGCGCTATATCCTTAATGGGTGTCGAATCCCATGCTCGTCCGAAAGCCGAACGGAAAGTGGAGAACATGTGTCGATTATTCCGATCTGAATAAAGCATGTCCCAAAGACAGTTTCCCACTTCCTAGAATTGGTAGATTCGACAGCTGGGCATGTTTTCTTATCCTTCATGGACGCGTATTCTGGCTATAATCAGATACCGATGCATTTACCCGATCAAGAACATACCAGCTTCGTAACCAATCTGGGACTTTATTGCTACAAAGTTATGCCATTCGGACTCAAGAACGCCGGAGCTACTTATCAACGATTGGTCAATCGGAAGTTTACTAATCAAATCGGGAAAACCATGGAAGTATATGTAGACGACATGCTTGTGAAGTCACGACTCTCCACTGACCATGTTAATGATTTGGAAACTATGTTCGACATACTCCAAGAATACAAAATGAAGCTTAACCCACTAAAATGTCACTTTGGAGTTGCATCCAGGAAATTCCTTGGGTTCATTGTCAACGCCCGAGGAATCGAAGCTAATCCTGAAAAGATTTGGGCAATCAGAAATCTTGAAACTTCGAAAACCATAAAGAAAGTCCAGAGTCTCAATGGAAAAGTAGCAGCATTGAGCAGGTTCATTTCGAAGTCCATTGACAAATGCATTCCCTTCTTCGATATGATCCGAAAAGGAAAACAAAAATTTGAATGGACCACGGAATGTGAAGGCGCTTTCCAGGCACTAGTCCAACATCTATCCACATCGCCTATCCTGTCGAAGCCTATCGATCATGAGAAGTTGTTCGTATATTTGGCGATATCAGAAAGCGCTATCAGCGCCGCATTAATTCGAGAAGAAGACAAGATACAGAAGCCAGTATACTATGTCAGTAAGCGATTGACCGGGCCTGAAAGGAATTATCCGAAATTGGAGAAGTTGGCTTACTGCCTTGTTATTGCATCAAGAAAACTCCGACCGTATTTCCAGGCACATTCCATTATTGTTTATACCGACCAGCCGTTACGACAGGTCCTTTCGCGGCCTGAGACGTCTGGTAGGTTACTCAAGTGGAACATCAAACTGAACCAGTTTGATACTACTAACACTCCAAGATGAGCGATCCAAGGACAAGTCCTAGCCGATTTAATAGCTGAATTTACCATTCCAAAGGACTTGCCCAAAACCAGTGAATCCCCTAAATACGTCTGGAAGCTTTACACTGACGGCGCATCGAACGACCGGTGTTCGGGTGCTGGTGTTGTACTTGAAACTCCCAAAGGCCGATCCATATGTTATGCCTTGAAGTTCGATTTTCATGCGACTAATAATGAAGCTGAATATGAAGCCCTCTTAGCTGGCTTGAAACTTGCTAGAGATTTGAGAATTATCTCAGTGGAAATTTATTGCGATTCACAATTAGTTGTGTGTCAGGTACGGGGAGAGTATCAAGCAAGAGATCGAAGGCTGGCTGCTTACTTAACTCGAGTTCAGGAAGTACTAAATCAGTTCGATTATTACACCATATATTGTACAGCTCGAGAACGCAACCAAAAGGCCGATTCATTGGCGAAGCTAGCCAGCACAGGCGAGGCTCAACAAATGGGACTCATTCCCGTAGAGACGTTACCATCTCCAAGCATTGACCGGGTAGAAATAGACTGGGTATGCGAAACCGTCCCCGAAAAAGATTCATGGATGACTCCACTCAGAAGCAACATTGAGCACGGAACCCTGCCGGAACGCAGGAGTGAAAAGAGACAAGTTCTTAGAAGGGCCTCACGATTCACCATTCAGAACGGAGTCATGTACAGAAGAGGGTACTCTGTTCCTTTACTCCGGTGTATCGCTAACGATGAAATCAAACGAGTGATGCACGATGTGCACGAGGGAGAATGTGGCGATCACACTAGGGGGCAAGCACTTGCCAAGAAAATACTTCGGTACAGATATTACTGGCCTACCGTGAACCGCGATGTGTCGGATTATGCAAAGAAATGTGACAGGTGCTAGAAATATGCCCGGATTCCTAGAGCTCCTCCTACCGAGATAACGCAAATGGTCAGCCTATGGTCGTTTGCAATGTGGGGCATCAATATCATTGGTGCTCTACCTCTGGCAAAAGGTGGTGCGAAATACGCCATCGTCGCAGTTGATTACTTTACGAAATGGGCTGAAGCCGAAGCTCTTGCTACCATAACAACGAAGAAAGTAATCAACTTTGTAGTTCGCAACATCATCTGTCGATTCGGTCTCCCACACACCATTATTACGGACAACGGAACCCAATTCGACAGTGCTGAACTTAAGGATTATCTGCAAACGATTTCACATCCAAAAGAAATTCTCTGTAGTTGCACACCCTTAGGCAAACGGACAGGTCGAAGCAGTTAACAAAGTTATAAATCCATCCTGAAGAAATGACTAGAAAAGGTCGGTGGCAAGTGGGTTGACGAACTTCCTATGGCTTTATGGGCTTACCGAACAACCCACAAGACCGCAACTGGTCACACTCCATTCTCTCTCTCTTATGGTTCAGAAGCCGTTATTCCAGTCGAGCTAGAAGTACCTTCTCATCGTGTGACATACTAAGATCCGAAGACAAATGCTATATTACTTGCTGAGTCTCTCGATCTACTAGATGAGAAGTGTGAAGAAGCCAATTTGAGGGCAGTTGCGCATCGAAGTCGGGTCGCCCGATTGTACAACGCCAAGGTCCGTTCGCGAACCTTTGAACTAGGCGACCTCATCTTGAAAAGAGTTTATCTGGTTCCTTCGCATATGAAGCCAGCATGGGAAGGACTGTATGTTATTGAACGAAGGCTCGGAGATGGCACATTCAAATTATCGACCGTCGACGGTCTTACTCTGCCAAGAGCCTGGAATAGCGAAAGCCTTCGCCGCTATTACACATGACAGGCTATCTTTATCCATTTAAATTACTTTCCATTTTGCAATTTGTTTCTGCATTTCGAAATTATAATTTGTAATAAGGCAACTGACTTTGCCATATTTTCTTGTTTCAGCAATAAAATGCAATCTGTTCGAGCCAGAGCTGTGATTTACTTGAAATGCTTCATATGACCATCACTATGCACAGAGAGCTAAGTTTCACCATACGGTGGAATTTATTCAAATAGGGAGTGACTGCGATGCAACCGATCACTCGCTAAGTGAAACCCGAGCCTAGGGACCAGCCATCACATCAAAGTCAAAAAAGGATTGATACACGACAATCCTTCATTCAACTCCGAACTCCCAGAGTGCGAGTCGGAGTATAAACATCAACTCCGAACTCCTAGAGCGCGAGTCGGAGTATAGACATCAACTCCGAGTTCCCAGAGCATGAACCGGAGTATAAACATCAACTTCGTATTCCCAGAGTGCGAAGCGGAGTATAAACATCAACTCCGAACTCCCAGAGCGCAAGTCGGAGTATAAACATCAACTCCGAGTTCCCACAGCGTGAACCGGAGTATAAACATCAACTCTGTATTCCCAGAGTGCGAAGCGGAGTATAAACATCAACTTCGTATTCCCAAAGTGCGAAGCGGAGCATAAACATCAAATCCGAGTTCCCAGAGTGCGAACCGGAGTATAAACATCAACTCTGTATTCCCAGAGTGCGAAGCAGAGTATAAACATCAACTCCGTATTCCCAGAGTGCGAAGCGGAGCATAAACATCAACTCTGGGTTCCTAGAGCGTGAACCGGAGTATAAACATCAACTCCATATTCCCAGAGTGCGAAGCGGAGTATAAACATCAACTCCGAACTCCCAGAGCGCGAGTCGGAATATTAACATCAACTCCGAGTTCCCAGAGCGCGAACCGGAGTATAAACATCAACTCCGAACTCCCAGAGTGCGAGTCAGAGTATAAACATCAACTCCGAGTTCCCAAAGCGCGAACCGGAGAATAAATATCAACTCTGTATTCCCAGAGTGCGAAGCGGAGTATAAACATCAACTCCGAGTTCCCAGAGCGCGAACCGGAGTATAAACATCAACTCCGTATTCCCAGAGTGCGAAGCGGAGTATAAACAACAACTCCGAACTCCCAGAGTGCAAGTCGGAGTATAAACATCGACTCCGGATTCCCAGAGTGTGAAACGGAGCGTAAACACCAACTTCAAGTTCCCGAAGCATGAATCGAAGTATAAATATCAACTCCAAACTCCCAGAGCGCGAGTCAGAATACAAATGTCAATTCCAAGTCCCTAGATCGCGGACATATGTTTAAAACTTAAGCCGGCGTGACCAACCGCCAGTAAACAAATGGGACTCCCCAGAGTGTGAATATGATCATCGACAATCAGACAAGCATGGATGCATTACTCAATCTTCGCTTGCCTCAGACATCCGTTCGGTGGCACTGGACTCAACATGTTGTAAGTAAGAAGCGATCGTCGACTGATGATCTACAACTCATCCCCAAGTCTGGGGGGCAGGACTTAAGCATCAACCATTGATTGAAGTGATGCAACGTCAGAATTCAACTCGCTTCCCGGTCGCAAACCATGTCCACAGTTTTCGAACTTGGCAAACAAAAACAAACTTGATTCGAAATTTGAAACTTCACAAGTGCACTCCAGATATTGAAACACTTAGATAAATACACAAAGACAGAAAGGAAACCAAAAAAGAGAAGTTTCATTTCTATTGTTTGTAAAAGAAGTTCGTATACAAGTTTGTTCCAAAAAATTCCTACTAGCAGGGGCCGAACCCGCATCTATACACGGCCAACAAAATGCAAGTCAAAATAAGCCGGGGAATCATGTTTAATCTTTCTTCTTCCTTAGCTTCCTTCTTGGTGTGGACCCGCTGGAGCCACCGCTAATCTTCCTCTTCGAACCTTTGCTTTTCGGCGGTTGGTCTTCAGGCGAGGGCATTATATCAACATCCCCCTCCGAACTCGAATGGATAGGAATGCTCCCTGCGGGCGGAGTCGGAGGGACAGGATCAAGTAAAGAAGGTGGAATGGGCACGCTGGTGATGAAAATAGTACCACCGGATTCTTAGCGGAGCGGGTCCCGGTGCTGCCATCCCACCTCCAAAACTGCCATCGTGAGCCGTTGTTGCCATTTCAGCATCGATTTGAGCAAACATCTCCTCTTCAGTAACCGCACAAGCCTCGCTGGGGGCGTCAGCGATTGGCATTGAAGAACTTGTAGCAGGAGCGCTTCCCTCCATGGAAAACGACAAGTCAGCAAGAGGATCGCCGTGATGGTGAAAGAGTTCGTCTATCATCTGCTCAACGAACATAAGCGTACTCCCCTGTATATCGTCTAGAGGTGCAGCAGTTGTAGTCACGGTGATCGCTTTTGTAACAATGACCTCCTATATCTGATGTGATTCTTGAGTAACAGGAGGCTCGACATGTGCAGCATCAATCACTGGACAAAGAATAAGAGAACTGTTAGAACTTAACTCGATCGAAGATTTCGACTTAAGAAAGATATGTGGAATGTCCAGAATACCTTCCTCAGTTTGACTCGTAGGCGGCAGGGCGGCATCAGTGGCTTGCGCAGCAGCCGGAGACATCTGCGGCTGATCCGGATTATAAGCAGGAACAACCTGGGGATCGACCGCAGACGAGGATTCGGGCTGGGTTGACACGGGAACTTCAGGATTTGCTTCATGGCGGTCAACCCCTGAACCCTCTCCAACTTCAAAGTGTTGGGCGCCAAGATTTTCCTTCTCACGCAGAATCATTGACTCGTGAAGAATCTTCTTTTCATCTTCATTCAAAATGCGATTCTCGAGCTTAAATTCATCCACAGACTCGCCCTGATGCGCCTCCTACTCTTCCTCCACCAGTCGGCCCCAAGCGTTGTAAAGATGCGCCGGATAGTCATCGAGCCAGGCTAGACCCCTGTGCCTCAACACATTAGCATTGTAAACAACGAGAAGGTCTTCGATGTCAGCCTCTAGCCTGGACTCGGCCAACTTCACTTTATCTTCAACCTCAGCCTCCACCTTGCGGACTTTAGCCACAGCCGCATCCCGTTCACCCCTGAGCAGAATAGTTTGTTCGCACGCCTCCTGGGCTGCGTTGTTCGCATCATCTTTTTCCTTGGCCATGTCGGTGAATTTGGCCTTGAGTTCATTAAGCTCCTTGACCGCCGCATCCCGCTCGGCGGTGACTTTAGTGTTCCAGTGGCCCATCTCCTCCACCAGGGCAACATGTGTCTGCCCCAACCTCTCCATAGCCGCCTTCGCTTCGTCAGCCTTCTTGGTGGCCTCAATCTTCGATTTCCGAGAAGACTCGGCCTCGGCAGTGAGCACTTGAATAATCCGATCCCTCTGAGCGAGCTCGGTCTCCATCTTCTCAAGCGCTTTGGCTCGCTCGAAGGCCACCTTAGAAGCTTTCTCCGCGGCTTTAACCCACTCTCTGTACTGGGTGTAGATGTCGTGGACATAGTCATGCATCGTGCCTTCTACCCCTAATGGAATTCTTTTTAAGTGAGGAGGGAAGACATAGCCGTGGAAACAAATATTCGGAAAATCCTTCTTCATCTGGGCCAATTTAAGGGCCCCTTCTCCTGTGGGCTCAGCAGGGACCTGCTCTGCAACTATGGAAGCTGTAGTCTCGACTCTCTGGAGATGAGTCTCAGATCTAGAAGTATGAGAAGATAGCCTGTGACGAGGAGGCTCTGGCGGGTATGGAACAAAAACGGGAGGTGGAGATGGAAGTCTAAGAGGAGGAGAGCGTGACCTAGATCGATGTCTATACTCTCTGTCACACCCATACCTGTCTTGGTTAGAGTATTCGCGGTCGCGATCTCTATCTGAATCCCTCCTGCGGGAATCATAGTAGCCAGAAGCTTTTCGGGCTGAGCGAAGATTACCGAGCATCGACCCTTTTCCAGACATAGTACCTGAGAATGAGAAACGAAGAAAGAGTTAGCAATTTCCTAAGTTGGACGATTTACAGTTGTGAATCATGTAGTGTAGTAAAGTGTATGCATGTGCAACCCCCCGACCAACCGGAAATGTCGACCGCACTCATAGCAAGCGACCCGCTTAGTTCAAGAGCATTATCAAGCTCCACCATCTCGGCGTCATGTTGAGACGACACAAAATCTGGAATCGGAATATCAGCAAGCCCTGCAAAAGGACTCTCTACTTGCAGGGGAGGAGCCTCCGAAATTCTAATCCCCGGACGGGCAAGGACACGACCACGGATATAAACCTCTCGGATTTAGAGTGCTTGTAAGCAACAGCCTTGCCTTTTCTCTTTCCTCCTGAGTCCTGGACATCGGAAGAAGGCCCGACGGGGAGCTCGGCATCGGTAGGCGTTCTCTCCAGATCAACTTCCTCGGTTATCATGACTGCGGGCGCTTTGTGCTTCACCCGTTTCTTAGAGACCACTTTAAGTGTCCCTTCCAGCCGTATGCTCTGCCTCCGTTCTATAAGTCCGACGGTCCTCAAATTCCTGTCAGTCGGAACCAAGTCGATATGCCTCTCTTCTCCCGGAAACGCTTGAAGAATCCGAACTAGCTCTCAGAAGTATGCACTGTCAGGTCGAGAGACTGCAGCTATAAAAGAGGAGAAGTGTGTCAGTTTTGAAGTCGGTTAATAATATCTCGATGATTCAAGAGAAAAAGGGCAACACTTACGTCTATCCAACCATCGCCTAGCAAATCCAGGGGGCACCGAACGTAGAACCATTCAGTTTTATAGTAACTTAGCCTTCCCCAAGAGCCCAGTACAATGTGGCAGTTTCTGACTGCTTCCAAGAAGGTGAAAGAAGGGCCGTCTCCACGGCTCTTGACATTAAATAAATATCTGATCTCGATCGGCTTCAGAGGTCGAAAGAGGATCTCCATAAACAGAATGAAGGTGTTGTTCAACAAAGCATACCCGTTGGGATGTAGCTGGGATGGAGCTATTCCAAGGAATGATAACATCTCCCTTATATATTGATTGAAGGGAGGAAGTGTCCCCGTTGTGCAAGCGTGACAGTTGAAAGCAGTAAACCCCTCTGGGGGATCATATGGCCTGTCATTTGGCCCAAGTAGTAACACGTCGTCAAGCGACAGACCGTGCCTTAGACAAATCCATCCTAGCATATCTTCAGAGATACCCGACGACACAGAATCTTGAGGATTACAAATAAACCGGGCCCCAAGATGCTCATCAGGAGCTGGCTCTATAACTTCGGCTTCAATAACCGGTATCTCTATGGTTGGAGGAATAGAACTCGGGAGTTCCTGCTGCTGTGAACTTGAGGGTTCCATGACTAGCTAGCTTATAAAAAATCATTGTTAAATTGACAATAACGCTCGTGCATCCCCCAGTGTAAAGTGTGTGAGTGTGTTGTGCAGTGCAGTACTGTATATCATTTGAGAAGATCAACAGGATTGAAGGAAGCATGTAAACGACGAGACTTCGGAATTCAGTCGGAAGGACCATCATCGCTGACCATCACAACTATACCATCCAGCTATTAACTAACATTCCAAGTTAAAGTTTGTTATCATTTTGATAAGTTCCAGTTTCATCGACGAGCTTCGATAGGCAATCAGATATGCGGTGAAACGGTTTAGTCCAGTTATGCAAGTTTGAAGCTCGTCGGAGTCAATTGTTCAAATGTGCGAGGAGTTTCAAATTTTTTAATGATAAATTCGTATCGCTCACGAGAGCCGTGTTCGCATCGATAAGTCATGGTCATCTGCGTATGAGTTAGACTCGGTCAGAAGGTTGGCATGCAAGTTCGACTCGATCCCAAAACCCCCAGTTCGACTCGCTTCAAAGCCTTCGCTTCGACTCGATCCAAGGCTGCAGCTTTGACTTGGTCCAAAGCCACGCGCTTCGACTCGATCCAAGGCCGCCGCTTCGACTCGATCCAATGCCATCCACTTCGACTCGGTCGAAGGCCATCATTTCGAATCCATCAGACGCAACCCCTTCGTATCAATCCATGTATTCAAAGCATTCGATTCGATGCGAAGCTCCACCATCGATCGATACGAAGGCCTCTGCCTCATCATCTCAAAACCCCTACTCCAGATCGACGCGAAGCTGAGGCAAAAGAATCTCGATCGATCGCAAAGGAATCTCGATCGATCACGACTCTGGTTAATTTGGTGTTAGAAATCAAGTCTCATCGTCTACATGTTGCATTCACTTAGGGGATTACCTAAGACTGGCAGTTAGTTCGAATGATTAAGAATTGATTCGAAGGCAGGAATGTTTCTTCTTTCTTCTCGAGTTTCTAAGCGATACGAAGGTAAGGCAGGAAAGCGAAAGGTAAAAAGTGAAAAAATGGCTAAGTACAGTGTATTTATATGGACTCGAAAGCAAATGTAAGAAACGATTCGCCTCCCTAGTGAGTTCAACTAGCTACGAAGTGTCACAGCAAGACCGAGTCGAACAGTCAGTTCAAATCCAAGACCTCGACCAAGCAGTTTGAATCCAAGACCGAGTCGAACAAGCAGTTCGAATCCATCACCGAGTCGAACAAGTACTTCGTATCCATCGAACCATGCGTCCATCGATACGAAATCTTTGTTCATATCAATAGTTTCCAACACCTTCCTTAGAAAATCGAGTCGAATAAGCAGTTCGAATCCATCATGAAAGTCTACTTCGACTAGCTCCACTTCGACTCACTCAGTTCGCATCCATCAAGGAATTTTACTTCGACTCGCTCCACTTCGACTCGCTCAGCTCGCATCCAGCAGGGATGCCTACTTCGACTCTTTCATTTTGAATCCATCAAATCACGGCTTCCATAGGCCAACTTCAACAGTTTGAAATATTCAATTCGCATCCCTAAATTCAATAAAAATCGTCTTCAACGTTTCAAACCTTCACATCGATTCAGGAGAGGATCGTTACGAAGGAACATTCAAAAGCAACCATCGAGCGTTGTTGTAACAAATTTCACATCGGTTCAGGAGAGGATCGATAGGGAATTCAATATAAAATAAACTGACAACGACTCGTGAACGTACAAACGTCAACGAGAGTCAGATTAATAGATATGCATGTATGGCGGACCAGTGTTCAATATTCCAGATTTACAGGAACCAGAAACTCATTTAATAGCAATTACAACAACAAACGGCTAACCACTAGCATACAACAATCAGTTGCAACAATACAGGGTACAGCAGTCGACAGTCAACAGTTTACATTATCAATAAGAACAGTCAAAGGTTACAGCTTTCATCGAAAAGACAATAACTATTCATAGTAAAGATGGCAGCATTTCAAATCACATCATGTTTCCACAAGACGTACTTTAGGGGGCAAATGTTATCCCGCCTATTGGCAAGGCCGTGACACCAAGGAATTGACTGGTAAACCAATGACGATCCATCCCAGAGATCGGTTATACACAGGCTCACTATGGATATCGACGAATTTTTTCCAAGTCTGGATCGAGCTAAATTTGGTATGACATGACAAGCTAAGCTACGAGAGTCAATGTTCCAAATCTCAAGTCAATCCGAGTTCGTATGCTCAAGTTATGAACGATACAAAATTGGATGAAAACCAACCAACGGTCGAATCGCTCAGTTCGACTCACTTTGCAACACTCAGAAGTGACTACTTCGACTCGCTTCGCGACCATCAGAAGTGACTACTTCGACTCGCTTCGCAACACTCAGAAGTGACTACTTTGACTCGCTTCGCGACCATCAGAAGTGACTACATCGACTTGCTCCACTTCGCCTCCATCGGATGCCTTCTTTGACTCGCTCAGCTTGCATCCCTCAGAAAAGCCCTCTTCGACTCGCTCCACTCGAACCACTGTTCGACTCCATCGAGTTCGACTCCATTGGCAAAGCCACTGTTCGAATCGATCGAACAATGACCACTTTGTGTCCATCACGGAGCCTTTGTTCGAATCCCTCAGGACGCTCCACTTTGACTCGCTTAATCAGTGCACACTTCGACTCACTCAAAACAGCATCAAAGGCAGAGTGATCCAAAGATTCAAGCGCCACGTCACCG
Source organism: Allium fistulosum (assembly GCA_030737815.1). Lineage (NCBI taxonomy): Eukaryota > Viridiplantae > Streptophyta > Magnoliopsida > Asparagales > Amaryllidaceae > Allium > Allium fistulosum. The sequence continues at coordinate 1,279,391,500 of CM060903.1, read as the reverse complement.
AGTCGAACGAAAGCGAGTCGAACGAAACAGCCAACCGAAAGTCTCATTTCGTATCGATCATATCTCCTAATCTACAAGTCCAAATGGTATGAAATTTTCACAGAAGACTACGTGCATGCAAAAGAATGTCCACACCAAATTTTGACTCCGTTGGATGAAATCTTGATCGATACAAAATCTGTTCATACCGATCACGGATCGGACTGAAACATCACGGGCTTGGGTGCACGGGCTTGGTCACGTGCCAGAGAGGGTCTCCCGAGATCTGAGCGAAATTCCAGCCTCCTACACCTATAAATAGACCCCCAAAGCCAACAGAAAAGGGGTTCTTCTTCCTCTTTGAGATCTCCAACGCCCAGACTCCGCCAGATCCAGATCTGAACTCCATGGCTGCTGCTACCGACGAATTTCACTGCTGCAAATCATTGTTATTCGCTGTAATTTGCTGAAATCAATTGTAAACATCAAAGAAAGATCAATAAAGAAAACTACTTCATAGTGGACGTAGGCGATACGTCAAACCACTCTAAATTCTTGTGTCTCCTTGCATTTTAATTATTCTCATTTCTGAAATTTGGAGTTTTTGTTAGATAATCCTCTTTTTCCATTTAATTTCTTCAATTTATCTCTTCAAAAACTTCCGAAGAGTGTTGTGCCCAATTTTGGTACAAACAGTAGCACATGTGGCAGGACCAGGCGTGAGTCCAGTACGTGACTATCCTTTACTGCAAGTGGTGAGATCAGATAGTTGTAGATGTGTAATCCTTTACAATAAGTGGCAAGACCAGATTACGTTTAAGGTTATTTAGATGGTATAATATTGTTCTATTGCGAGGCGTATGTGGGTCTTGAAGGCAATATACTTGGGCTTAAACCATGTTATATCGCTGTCATAGTAGTATATAAGTTTTAGATTGGCTTTACTTACTCAAACATATGTATGATCCACTCCTATATTTTTCTATCCATATTGTTCAAGTTGATGGAATTTGGAGACGTAATGGATCTGGAGGTGAGATCTGTATATATATTGTAAATATTGTATATAAGTGTTGTATTAATAACCTGTAATAAAAAGATAAGATGTGACAGTATATGGTGATTGTTTGGATTTGGATTTAAAGACTTATGTTATGGTATTAGATATGTAATTAAACATCTTTATATATTTTTGTAATATGATATTTTGTGTGACCATACGTTGTGAGACTCTGAGAGTTATCAATTCGTATGGTTTTGTCTTACGTTCTCTCTAAGTATATTAATATGTATTATCTTCCAATAACTCATCGTTTCGAGACCTCGTTCTAAAGTTATGGGGTACTAAAATGGTAGGTTGTTACAGATGTTTGTTGTGGTTGATGGAAATTTGGCCTATAATGCTTCCTTGGTGTTGACCCAAAAAAATGGATCAATACCCTAGTTAGAGTTTGAAAGCACCAGCCCTGTTTTGATAGAGCAATATCACATATCACAGATATAAGAAAAGAATAGTAAAAGAAAGAGGACAGAGAATTTTTATAGTGGTTCGACTGTTAATGAAGCCTACGTCCACTTTATAATTTTTCTTATAGACTGATTATTATTGTAAGAGATGTTTGATTACAAGGCTTTGATTATCTTTAGCTAGATTGAATCCCTAGAGTTGGAATCCACTGGAGAATCATAGAGAATTCTTTGGAGATTGTTGTGACGGAGGTAGAGAGTGAAAAATAATTCCAGCAGAGCTTCAGCAACTAGTCCGAAGAAGAAGATCCCCTTTATGTTGTAGGTAGGATGGTATTTATATGGATCGGAGAGTTTCTGGGCCAAGTCACATCATCACCAGCTCGTAGGTAGGTAGGTAGGAGACGACCCATAGAGGATTTGGCTTGCAATAAAAGGTAGAACCATGGGGTGCTGGCGACCCATAGACTTAACTCGTTTACGAGCCAATGTCTTGGCCTCTTTTGTAGTAATCTTTGGTTGTCTGGTTTGAAGGTTTGAGGGGAGGCATGGGTCGCTGATGATCCAACCACTTAGGATTTTTCTGGAGTTTGGAATTGGAGATGTTTCCTTAGCCTTTCTGGTTAAGTTCTAAACCATTCTTTCTACACAAGGTTGTTTTTTTTCTATTGGTTTCTGCTGGGTTAAAAACTCGGATAACATTTGCCCCTCAGAGTACGTCTTCGTTGTAAGCAAGGCATGCTTTGGAAGTTATCGCTTTTAATATCTATCTATCGATTTCCAAGTGATTGCATTAGAGCTTTACGAATACGTTAACCCCATGTTATTGGTTGTCTTTCTTTGGTTCTGATCGTTGCTACTTGCCACAACATATCACATTTTTGCCCGTAGTTTCCCGGCATGCCTCGGAATGATGAATAGTTGTAAGAGATCGAGTTCGAGAAGAATAGGTGAATTTTTCTTTTCCTCTCTCCCTTTTCCTTTTTTATATAGGTCGCTTGCGATCCATGTAGGATGGGTTGCTAGAGACCAAGTTGTTTAAAGGAATTTAAATTTCGAAAAGTAAGGTCGGGTCGCTAACGATCTGTGATGGATCGCTTGCGACCCTACTACTTAGCGAAATTTTCAGCTCCTCTTGCTTGCCTACTTATATGTTTGAATCGACCCATCATTTCCTCACTTGATCCAAACCAATCTTGCCTCTTCATGCGATCCAGCTTCCAGCGACTCGATTCCAAATGACCCAAGTGTTCACTCGACCTGATTCACTAATTCATTCGAACTCATTCGCTGTTGATCACCTAGTTTTGGTCTTGGATGATATTGCTTGTCGTAACGAATCCAATTTCTCCCCATAGCTTCTTGGTGTACTTTGAAGTAACGGGTAAGTGTTGAGGCTACCATGCAAATTTGGCTTTGGATTTTCAGCCATCTGTTGAATTTTTAGTGTGAATCATTGGAGTCCACCTCAAGATGTTGTTTTCAACTTACTGACTTCTGATTGTCGTTCGTTCATTTTTTTTCGGTTTAAATTTTAATTCCTGGTATTGACGATGCAATCTTTTCTTCATAGTTTATGCAAGGGTTTAGGTCGGTAAGTGGGTGCATGATGTAGGTTTGGAGTTGCCCCATATAGTTTTAATTTGACCGGCGGTGAAGCTAAGTTTGTCATGAACGATTGTACGCCGTTTTGGAGTGAAGTTTTGCTCTTTGTCTTTATTTTTTTTCTTCTCGAGAATTTGGTTAAGTTCCCATCGATGTTTTTGAGTTCCAATGCGACAATTTATTCCAAAATCGGATATAGTGGATGATTCAATCGTATCGCTCTTCCTATTTCTGTATTCCAGTGATCCTCAAAAGAAAAGCTTCCCGCGTCGCTTCGGACAGCGGCTCCGTTATCGATTATTGATCAATAACGGGTAAGTGTGGAAGAGATAATTTTAAAGGAAGATATGGATTTTTTTTCAAATGCAAGCAAGCTAGCTACATTGGATTTTTTGTTCGTAGTATTCAGGATACTGGACTCTTCTCAAGTAGATAACACACTGCATCTGCCTTGGTCAACGCTCAGGACCCGATTAGTCAACATACGTTGACTTCCCTTGGATTTCGGGCATTGGTTATACGAGGATATTATTTAAAGTAAAACATACCTGACAGGGTTGAATGCCAAGTTTTGTCATTGAAAATGATTTTTCGGTCATCCAATCTTTAGTCTGGTGGAGGTTCTTCCACTCCTCTAGAGGCTAGGTCCTTCACAACTTAGACTTCGCTTATTATTCCTATCATATTGGGAGGACTGATTGCAATTAAATTACGAGGCATAGTTGCTCTTGTAGAGTTGTAGTTGAAGTTCAATCAGGCATAGTTTTAGCCTTCGTAAACTAGCACATGAGTTGTTCGATTGCGATTATCCTTCTCTTGTGTTTTTCGGAATGCAATGCACACCAGCCTCTGTCTCCAGGGACTATTGGCTTAATTGCTCAATTGCGAACATTTCTTTTTCTCGTTGTTACACTTCTTGTGCTCATGTGTAGCATACTCGTTTACTTTAATTCAATACATGTAAGTAATACTTCTGTGCTCATTTCGGCATATTTTATTTCATGGTTTTGTTCAGAACTATGAAGTAGCTTGGTCTAGCCAGTTCTGTAGCTAATCACTACTTATGCCCAATTGAGTTAGTTTCAACAAAGTGTTGGTGTAAATGCCTTGGTCCATAGGGCTGATTACTTTGACTATCGAGCCAACATGTTTTGGGAGACTAGGTTTCCTAAGCAATAAGTTCAATTTCCCCAGTTTGATTGACACGATAACTCCTTTCTCCGGGAATTAGGGACTTTATTGCTAGATCCCAAGATCTGAGTTTTGTAATGATGTCGGCATGTATTAGAAAGATATGTTTTCTGGCATCTTTTGCTAAAGTAAATTCTTCTGAGTCCTACGTTGAGATCCAAATCATGTGTTCGTTTCTATCTTTGGAAACTCATACACGAATGACTCAACTCTATGGATTTTTCCTTGATGTTGTGAATCTTCAAATAGCATAAACAAACTTCGGGTAATGGCATTATCCTGCAAGTTGGAACCAAATGATCTAGTTAGACCGTAGGTAGGTCATTGATCCTTCTCGTCATCGCCATACTATGAGCGACGGTGGATTTCTGAACGTTAAATCCTTCATTTCCTTTATTGGTGATTTTGTTGCCAGATGCTCTATTTTATAATACAGAACCGTTATCTAACCAACCTCGTGGTTATTCACGTTTGGACTTTTGAAACATTTCTTTCGATCAAGTATCTGTGCTTCTATCCCTTCTTGAGGGACTAGCTATTTCGAATGCCTATATTTGGGTGATTGCGAGAGATGGAAATCTGTAGGGCGAATTTCTCAATTGCCTCCAGTCTGGCTTTCAATCCCATTTTGGAATTGAGGACGTTCGGGGATTTTATTTTCAACCTTTCATGATTGGTCCCACTTGTTCTTGGCCATGCATGCTCTTCTTGGTTGCTGACGTTGTCACAGAAGTTTTCTGCATATGTCAATTCATGTCTTTGATAATTGATAACCTAGCTGTTTGGTTCCAACCAACATTTCCTCGAGGCTGCCTATCTTTCGGCAGTGCCTAAATTCTTTCTAAGTTGAATTTAGGAAATTCGGTTGTGCACCAACTTTCATCCCTAGAAACTAGTACATGGGTAATTCAATCCTGGGATTTCCTTTCGACGTTGCTTTATTCCTTTGCAGTGGCTGATTCCTGTGATGAAAGGCCAACTTGTCCGGCTGACCTTTGAAAGGATATGTCTTCCGGTCGTTGCCTACCATTGGGGAACAGTAGTTTTCTGAAGAGAAGATAGAAACTCAGTTGAGGACCAACTTCTACCTCCGAAAGCTAGTGCATCGATGGTTCACTGCGATGAATCTTTCTCATCAGCCTTGTAGATTAAAATTTTCCTGGCATCGCCAGGGCAATACCGGTAGTTAGTGAGTAGAATGTTTATCGGAGTTGCCAGGACAACACCGGTACTTATGAAATAGAAAGTTTCCTAACATTGTCGAGGAAACACTTGTACTTAGGAAATATAAATTTTTCTCGACGTTGCCAGGGCAACACCGGTACTTAAAAGATAAAAGAAGGCTTGGCGTTGGAGAGGCAACTCCGACACTCAGGAGGTTGGGATTGATTTTCCTCGTCGACTCGGCGGTGCTCTTAATCCAGTTGGGTACTGGTTTCGGCTTTCGAAAACTAGCACTTCGATTGTTGGATTGTAGAAATTTTTTCTTAATGCCGCCTGTCTTATGGGTAGTGTTAAAATCATGTTGGTGATGGTCTTTAACGGTTTGCACTTCTCTTGCCGATTTTAGGTTGGAATTATTGGAATAGGGGGCGGTTGAAACCCACTCATCGGTTCATGGTGTTTGCATTCTAGTCCGCATTCTGGGAACTTAGAGTCGTTCTGTGAGTGGTCGACTCATGCTCGATTTGTGTCCATACTTTGGTCCGCGCTCCGGGGACTTAGAGTTCTTTCGTGGGCGGTCGCACTTTCACTAAATTTTTTGTACTCCAGTTCGTAGTCAAGGACTGGGAGATTTTTGTGAATCGTTTATACTCTAGTTCGCGCTCTGGAGACTTAGAGCTTTTTGTAAATCGTTTATACTCTAGTCCACGCTCCGGGGACTTAGAGTACTCTAGTCTATGCTCCGGGGACTTAGATATTTTTGTAAATTGTTTATACTCTAGTCCACGCTCCGGGGATTTAGAGTACTCTAGTCCGCGCTCCAGGGACTTAGAGATTTTTGTAAATCGTTTATACTCTAGTCCACTCTCTGGGACTTAGAGTACTCTAGTCCACGCTCCGGGGACTTAGATACTTTTGTAAATCGTTTATCCTCTAGTCCGCGCTCCAGGGACTCAGAGCCAGTTTGGTGATGGTTGAATCATTCATCTGATCCTGTAGAGTTGAGTAGATTCCCTTTAACCCAATGTGGTGGTTTTCTCAATGTTGTTTAACTTCGGGATGCACCATGTTCTCTAACGATAAGAGTCCCAGGCATTTCCGTTATCTAGGTTTGTTTATAACCATCAAGTATTACCCTTGGAGATGCAAGGCTGTTGCTTAACAAATTCCATAGGTATTCTTCCTCCCACTGGTTTTTGCTATGATCTAACAACTATCTGTGGAACCCTTTATTTCTGGGCGGAACCCTTCACTTCTAGGTGTCAAACTCCAAGTTCTTGTAGGAAATCTGAAATTGTGGAGCAAGTCATTACATTGCTCCCAGTATGACCGCGTTCATTCTATACTGATCATGGACCGGTAGAGTTCGGTAGTGTTTGTCTTGAATCCATGGCACTTACCCTTGCTTGTTTCAGGCCATATGCTTAATGCTAGGCTGGTAGCATTATTGGGGATATCAACCTTATTCGTTGGTTCCAATCTTCGAGAATCAATGGTTTAACTGCTCGATCTTGAGCGTTCTCTCCTTGCCACTGTCTGTCTTCGGATAACAACTAGTTTTTTGCAAGTTAGGGTTTGAGACCTCATTCGAGCACCTGCTTTTGTCTTTGGAAGTCGGTGCATTAATGATTTGATTTTGGAAATGCATATTGTCATCGTCTATCTATGTACAATGGTAAGTTCCTCCATTTATTGCCAGTTGGAGCGATCTTTTATCCTGACTAAGTGTTAATGTGTTATGTGCCCCTTAGTCCACATGGTTGATTATTCTGAACAATTATGTGAGACTTGATGTTTTGGCCGGCTCCCTAGATGCCCCCAGTCAAAGGTACATTGTAGCTCCTATCTTTGGGAACTCGTGACTTATGTGTCTTGAATTTTGACGTTTTGTACATTAACTTTGGTCAAAGATCAGAATTCTTTGCCGACTTCTTGGTTTATGAGCTTTGCGGCATTACCGAAGCAATGTCGGTTCTTTCTAGTAGTGGGAGTTGATCCCTGTTAATCTTGCAATATACAAGTTTCCCGGTGTTGTCGGGACAACACCAGTACTTAGAATATTTTAACGGTATGTCGATGATGTCAGAGCAACATCAAGCAGTGTTTGCGCGGCTTATCAGATGCGCGGCTTTTGGTGCTCCTTGGCGTTGCCTATCTCTGGGCAATGCAAAGAGCGTAAGTTTTGATGCGCGGCTTACGATATGCGCGGCATTTGGTGCTCCTTGGCATTGCCTATCTCCGGGCAATGCAAGGAGCGTAAGTTTTTTTTATGCTCCTCGACGTTGCCTATCTCTGGGCAACGCAAGGAGTTTGTCTTCAATGCTCCTCGGCTTTACCTATCTCTGTGCAAACGCAACGCGAGGAGTTTGTTTTCGATGCTCCTCGGTGTTGCCTATCTCCGGACAACGCGGGGAGTTTGTTTTCGATGCTCCTCGCATTGCCTATCTCCGGGCAACGTGAGGAGTTTGTTTTCGATGCTCCTCGGCGTTGCCTATCTCTCGGCAATGCGTGGCGTTGCCTATCTCTCGGCAATGCAAGAAGTTTGTTTTCGATGCTCCTCGGTGTTGCCTATCTCCGGGCAATGCGAGGAGTTTGTTTTCGATGCTCCTCGACGTTGCCTATCTCTGGGCAACGCGAGGAGTTTGTTTTTGATGCTCCTCGGCGTCGCCTATCTCCGGGCAACGCGAGGAGTTAGTTTTTTAGTGCTTCCTGATGTTTGCCTGGGCAACACCAGTTCTTAGAAGGCAAGGATCGGGCTTTGCCAATCCAACGGTTTGGGTCGATTTGACCACGTCGACTCAGCAAGTTGCTTACATGAACACTGTTTTATTGGTTCAAGAAGCTAAACAGTTTTCGGTTTGGGTAACCATGGCTTGGACGATATTTCCGTGTTCCTGGAAGATGTGCACGTCCAAATAGATCAGGTTGCCATGGTGGAGAGATCTATAGCTGCCGCGTGAAGACTGATTGAAGAAAGAGCCTATGGGAGTTCAGGGCCTGACTCTTAGCTCTTGGTCCAAACTGCCTTCAGAGAATGGGTCTTTGACTGGCATACGGTCTAAGAGGAAGATGAATTGGTCACCAAGAGCGGTAAAATAGTAGTTGGAAAGAAGTGGGCAAGTATTATGCTAGTATTTCGTTTGTTGCACTAGCTAGGTCATTAAGTCCGCGGTTGTTAAAATGCCAGAATTTTTAATCGAGCATAACAGAATTGTGGTATGACTAGTCTCGGCCTTTCTTATGGCTGTTCAAGTGTGTGTCGTGCCCCTCATGCCATGGGACTGTCGACGCGCTTAAACTGGACCCATGGTCTCTCCACAACTCGTTTGGTTGCCCCCAGTCCAGTGGGTGCGGTTTTCCCAGGTGCCGAATCTTGGCTTGATTCGAGTTGGCCTCTGATTGATTACAAGGTCAGGTCAGTTTTGTCTCAGTTCCTTTGAGCGACATTGAAGCTCTGGGGTTCAACACTGTTTGTTTCATCGGTCGTTTAATTATGCTGAGTGACTGATATGATTGTCGATCTAAGGGGCTTTGGAGTAGATGGCTACTGATCTTCCAGTTCACCTTTACGGATATCAGTTGTACATAAATTTCGCTGATCTACCGGTTCACCCTCACGACGCTTTAGTTCGTTAAAGACTTGCATGTTCACAAAGAGTTTTTAGTGGTCAGATTTCCGACGACCAAACGGCCTTGGAATGATAATTTATCGATTCCGAGAGGTGTTTTGGTTTGTGTGTTCAATGGCCCGGCGGTCTTAAAGCAATGATTCATCGACTTCAAGAGGAATTTTTCGGATTCAGCTCGAGGGACATAGTTTTATCGGCTGTTGTAGGCTAAGGTGTTAGATCTGTTTATTCGACGATCCTTTGTATAAGACTTCTCGATGCCACCAGCAACGCCGGTTCTCAGAAGGGGGATTGACATGACTCGTCAAGGGCATAGAAGCATTTCTTTCGGAATGCTGTCTGCAATACCCCTAGTGTCCCGGTACGGCTCATTTGGAAAAGGAGAGTAGACAAGGATGGATGAGAAGGCATCGCTTTAGGTTGTTGTCCCATTCCTTAGTTGTTAGCTAGCTAGAGTGTTATTTGATAACCATCCTTTTGTCTAATTTTGTCAGTTAGTTGGGGCGCTTTTCTGCTGGGTCTTAGTAGCCTTGCTTGGGCATAAGGTCCCTAAGATCCTACAGCTCCTTCACCATTTGGTATGTTCTTTAGCACACTGACGGGTTTGCCTTCTTCTAATTCCACTTCTTCTAGTCTTTAGAACCGGTTTGTACTTCTTTTACCATATTGAGGCAAAAGTTGTCCAATGAATGGTCGAACCATTTTCGTTCATGGAATGGGATTCTGTCCCCAGCATTCAGGTTGAAACTTGGCAATCAGACGGTCGATTCACGTCCACTTGATAGTTGCGGCTCTTTCCATTAAGTCAGGAAAAAAACAGGTGATGAATGACTTGATCACACCCATGTTGGGGTCGGATGATTGTGTCTTGCATAATTTGCTTCGTATTCTTTCTAGCAAGCGGAGATAATGAGTTATTTAGCGGGCAATTAAGTTGCATCTGTTTCAGGCTGCAATCATGTCCATTTGTTGAAATCTAGGGTTAATCAGCAGGCAGCCAGTCACGACTACTTCGAGTCTAATATGAAGGTTGTTGAGTGGATAGTCATTCATGTCTACTTTCAATTGGATTCTGAACTTGTTGGGTTCTTTATTCTATGCCTCGATGTCCCAAATCAGGGGTATATGGTAGCTGATGAACGATCGAATCACGTTCGTCTCAATGAAACTCCATAGGTTCGATCACGATCCGTAGAGATTGGCTGGTGGCTAACTCTAAGTACTTGGTCACCTGCATCGTTTTGGAAGTAGTTTAGTTCAACTTGGTCGTAGTTCACAACATAATTGAAATTGAAATTAAACTAAAATAATTCAACGAAGATCGGAATAAATCTCATTGATAATTGAAGCAGCATCGTGTGGTCGCTATTCCACTTTGCCCCTAGATCCTTTCAGCGAGATGCCGACCGTCAATGGCCCAATCGATAACCAGAGTTATTTTTAATAGGCATCAGATGTTCCCTGCTTGGCATTCTGTAGGGATTGCACATACTATTAAAGCTTTTCTTTCTAAATCAGCTTTCCGATCACATCTCTGAGGTGTTTGTAATCCCTAGTGTTAGGACCGTGTGCATCTTGGAATACACAACATTCCCCGAATTTTCTCTAGGCTTCGGTAGACTCTCTCATGACTGATTTCCAGTATTTCTCTGAGTCATGAGTGTTATCCCGCCTTTTGGCAAGGCCGTGACACCAGGAACTTGACTAGAAACCAATGACTGTTCGTCTTGAAGACCGGTTATACGCAGGTTCACTATGGATATCGACGAATTTTGTCCGAGTCCAGATTGAGCTTAAATTGATATGACACGACAAGCGAAGCTATGAGAGCCAACGTTCCAAATTTCAAGTCAATCCGAGCTCATATGCTCAAGTTATGATCGATGCAAGTGGGAAAACCCATACATTCGTATCGATCGTTTCGAATCGATTGGAGTCGCAACCCATCATTTTGCATCGGTCATCATCGTATCCATTAGAAATCTTACTTTGACTTGATCAGCTCTGCATCGATCACCAGGGCTTACTTCAACTCGATCAGATCTGCGTCCATCACCAAGGCCTACTTCAACTCGGTCAACTCCGCGTCCATCACCAAGCCTCTGTTCGACTCGATCGAGTTCGTATCCATCAACAAGCTCTGTTCGACTCGATTAGCCAATGACCACTTCGTATCGATTCGCATCCATCAGGGAGCAACAGTTCGACTCGATCTTCTAAATGCCTACTACGTATCCATCAACAGATAAGTACACTTTGTATCCATTGTGGATCCACTGTTCGAATCGATCGGGCCATCACTGTTCGCATCCATCCGGGCCCTTCAGCTTCGTATCGATCGATCGGAGTCGATTTCCATCGATACGAACAGATGCATACTGACAGTGCGTGCCATTCACTTTCCATCTATACGGAAAGGGGCGTTTCCATCGATACGAATGAAGCAATACTATCGATACGAACAGCGTAGTTCTGATCGATACGAACGAAACAGGCAACCAAAAATCCCATTTCGTATCGATCATATCTCCTAATCTACACGTCCAAATGCTATGAAATTTTCACAGAAGCTTAAGTGCATGCTAGAGAATGTCCACGCCAAATTTTGACTCCATCGGACACAATCTTGATCGATACGAAATACGTTCGTATCGATCATGGATCGGACCGAAACTTCATGGGCTTGGGTGCACGGGCCTAGTCACGTGCCAGAGAGGGTCTCCCGAGATCTGAGCGAAATATCAGCCTCCTACACCTATAAATAGAGCCCCAGGGCATACAGAAAAGTGGCTCCTTCTTCTTTGAATTCTCCAACCCCCAGACTCTACCAGATTCAGATCTAAACTCCATAGCTATTGCCAATAACGAATTTCATTGCTGTAAATCATAGTTATCTGTTGTAACTCGCTGAATTCACTTGTAATCATCAAATAAAGATTAATAAAGCAATCAACTTCATAGTGGATGTAGGAAATACGCCGAACCACTCTAAATTCTTGTGTATTTGTGCATTCTAATTATTTTCATATCTGTAATTTGGAGTTTTTTTAGATAATCCTCTTTTTCCATTTAATTTCTTCACTTTATCTCTTCAAAAACTTCCGAAGAGTGTTTGTACACCATCAAATCTTAGATCCACCAATACGAACGACCGCTTCGTATCCATCAAACCCCACGTCCATCGATTCGGAATGCTCGTTTCATATCCATCAATGAATACCGGGGCAAAGAAAATATTTCAACCCTTCACACCGATTCAGGAGAGGATCATTATGAAGGAACATTCAAAAACAACCATCGAGTGTTTTTACAACGAATTCACGTCGGTTCAGGAGAGGATCAATATGGAATTCAATATAAAATAAAATGACAACGACTCGTGAACATCAACGAGAGTCAGATTAACATATATGCATATACGTCGGAAAAATATTCAATTTTCGACATTCACAAGAATTGGAAATTCATTTGATGACGATTACAACAACAAACAGCTAATCACTAGCATACAACATCCAGTTGCAACAATACAAGGTACAGCAGTTGGCAGTCAATAGTTTACATTATCGAGAAAACCAGTCAAAGATTACAGCTTTCATCGAAAAGACGAAAACTATTCAGAATGAAGATTGTAGCATTTCAAAGCACATCATGTTTCCACAAGACGTACTTTGGGGGGCAAATGTTATCCCGCCTTTTGGCAAGGCCGTGACACCAGGAACTTGACTAGAAACCAATGATTGTTCGTCTTGAAGACCGGTTATACACAGGTTCACTATGGATATCGACGAATTTTGTCCGAGTCCGGATCGAGCTGAAATTGAAATGACACTACAAGCGAACCTATGAGAGCTAACGTTCCAAATTTCAAGTCAATCTGAGCTCATATGCTCAAGTTATGATCGATGCAAGTGGGAAAACCCATCCATTCGTATCGATCGTTTCGAATCGATTGGAGTCGCAACCCATCATTTCGCATCGGTCATCTTCGTATCCATCAAAAAGCCTACTTCGACTCGATCAGCTCCGCATCGATCACCAGGGTTTACTTCGACTTGATCAGATCCGCGTCCATCACCAAGGCCTACTTCGACTCGGTCAGCTCCGCGTCCATCACCAACCCTCTGTTCGACTCGATCGAGTTCGTATCCATCAACAAGCTCTGTTCAACTCGATCAGCCAATGACCACTTCATATTGATCCGCATCCAACAGGGAACAATAGTTCGACTCAATCGTCTAAATGCCTACTACGTATCCATCAGCAGATAAGTACACTTTGTATCCATCGTGGATCCACTGTTCGAATCAATCGTGCCATCACTGTTCGTATCCATCCGGGCCCTTCAGCTTCGTATCGATCGACCGGAGTTGATTTCCATCGATACGAAAAGAACCATACTGGCAGTGCGTGCCATTCACTTTCCATCGATACGAAAAGGGGCGTTTCCATCGATACGAACGAAGCAAGACTGTCGATACGAACAACGTAGTTCTGATCGATATGAACAAAACAGCCAACCAAAAATCCCATTTCGTATCAATCATATCTCCTAATCTACAAGTCCAAATGCTATGAAATTTTCACAGAAGCTTACGTGCATGCTAGAGAATGTCCATGCCAAATTTCGACACCATCGGACACAATCTTGATCGATACAAAATCTGTTCGTATCGATCACGGATCGGACCGAAACTTCACGGGCTTGGGTGCGCGGGCCTAGTCACGTGCCAGAGAGGGTCTCCCAAGATCTGAGCGAAATATCAGCCTCCTACACCTATAAATAGAGCCCCATGGCATACAGAAAAGTGGCTCCTTCTTCTTTGAATTCTCCAACGCCCAAACTCTGCCAGATTCAGATCTAAACCCCATAGCTGCTGCCAATAATGAATTTCACTGCTGTAAATCATAGTTATCTGCTATAACTCGCTGAATTCACTTGTAATCATCAAAGAAAGATTAATAAAGCAATCAACTTCATAGTGGACGTAGGCAATACGCCGAACCACTCTAAATTCTTTTGTCTTTATGCATTCTAATTATTTTCATATCTGTAATTTGAAGTTTTTGTTAGATAATCCTCTTTTTCCATTTAATTTCTTCACTTTATCTCTTCAAAAACTTCGGAAGAGTGTTGTGCCCAATTTTGGTAAAAACACTTTGGTGCTTTCACTGAGAACTAACTCAATTTTTCTCCTGCTCTTTGGATCTCCTATCTATATCGGATTGCATAAATCCAAGAAGAAGATCCAAATCTAGAACTTTGAAGCCCTTCCATTCTATTCAGATTTGCAACAGATCTAGGAAAGGACTTTCTCATTTCACCATGGTAAGTACACGAACTACCTCTACAGCTGCTGATCAGGGAGGACGGGACAGGCAAAATCCTACTCAATTGCCTCCATCAAACCAAGACGCCGTCGGACCTTCAGATCCAGCGGGCCCGGTTACCAGACAAGAGTTTCAGATGTTGTTCCAAGAATTGACCTAGAGTTGGCAACAGCTAACTGAACAACTGCGCGCCAACGCGGAGCTGACCAACCAGTTAAATCGCCAAAGGCGCAGAAGATCCAGAAGAGACCAAGGTTCTTATTCCTCCATAGAGAGTTCAGCCTCATCTGATGGTCATCACCGATCCACACGCCCGCGGCTGGATGTAAGCTACACTCAGGACATAAGACACCAACATGCTTTAAACCTTGGACAACCCAGAACTGGACCACCCACTAGTCATCATACAGGACCTTCATCCCGAGGAGGTGCTGCTCCTTATCATGTCACAGGCAACATTTCTACTACCACCACTACTGAATAAGGGGTTGATGCTAGAAACCAAGCTGATCTTCAGCGTAACCAACGAGCAGAGCCTTATGTCCTAGAAAATGTTGAACCAAGGAGGCGAGGCACGGACCGTCGACCGCGTCCGGTCCAGACTCGCGCTGTGGAACCCGACCACACCTTGGCCCAGCATGCTCCTAGTATCCGAATGTCGGATATACCAACAATGATTCGTCAAATGATCCGTGAAAGTCAGGGTCTCAGTAACGACGACAGGGGAATCTTCCGGGGTCATACCCCTTTCACCGATGACATATTATATGCTGAACCACCTCGGCGCTTCAGGATGCCAAGTTTACCAGTTTACAAAGGAAGTTCCGATCCCAACCAGCACATCCTGAAATATGAATGGCTGATGAATGCAGCGAGAGCTGATGATGCAGTAAAATGTGGTAGTTTCCCCATTTCCCTAGGGGGCAGTACAACTATGTGGTTTACTCGTTTGCCACCACGATCCATCTCTAATTTTGACCAGATGGCCACCAAATTTGTTGAACAATTCTGTATGCATGTAGCAAGGCCTAAAGATGTTAACACTCTGTCTAGTGTTACACAAGCTCCCAAAGAAACACTTAAACGTTACTTGGAGCGATTCCGTGCTGCGTGTGCAGAAATAAGCAATCCCAATGATAACTCTATCCTGATGGCATTGACTAAGGGGATTGATGCTAATTCCGAGTTTGGAAATTGGTTAGCTGGAAAGCCGCCTGTGTCATTGGATCGTTTCTATTCCAAGGTAGCCCAATTCTTGAGAAGGGAGGATGCGAAACAGTCTAGGAAGCAGGATGACGCAGGGCCCAACAGCGAAGGAATCCAGAGTAACATCGCCGTTAAACAATCTGGAGATAGTTCTGGAAAAGTTCGATTGAATATACAAAATAAACATAATCAGCAGAGAGACAACGGAAATCAGAGCAAAAACCGAGATCAGAATCGTGGTCCACAACGTAGAGCTCCCATGTACAATAATTACACTCCATTGAACACGTCGTTGGAAAATGTGTATTTGTAGACTTGTAAAACCATGCAATTCAAGAAACCTGCTCCGCAGCCACCAACGAAAAGACAAATCCGAACAGGAATGTTTTGCAGATTCCACAAAAGCTATGGCCATAACACTAATGAGTGTCGTCATTTGCAAGATCTCATTGAAAAATTGATACGTGAGCAGAAGTTAGATCAATATGTCCGGGTGCCGCGGTCGGGAGGTGCGGGCCCATCAAATCAGAATCGTGCGCCGAATCAGGAAAGACAAGAGGAACCCGCTCGTACAGGCGGGAGGTTGGTTATTAATACAATAAGTGGTGGTCCTCATCCAACAGACCGAAGCTGGAGGGAAATGGAGTTATATGCCAGCTCTGTCAGGCATGCGGACTTCGAGTGTTATAATAGTTTTGATTAAGGGGCTCCGACCAAGCAAAAGAAGACGATGACAGATGACATCGTGTTCAGGAACAGAGACGCCGACAAAGTCGAAGCTCCCACTATGATCCACTAGTCATCTCAGCTCAAGTAGGTCCTGCTTGGATGAAGAGGATTTTAGTTGACAGTGGAAGCTCTATGAATATCATGTTTAAATGAGCTTATGATCAAATGAGAATGGAAGCAAAGGACTTGAAACCTTGTCAATCTCGAATCCATGGTTTCAATGGAAGTGCTACTATACCCACTGGAATGGTGGAACTGCCAATGGAATTGGGAGTTGGAGAACGCCGAAGAGTGCAGATGTTACAGTTCGTTGTGTTGGACATAGACTCCCCTTATAATGCTTTCTTGGGTCGACCGGCCCTTGCTGAATTCAGGGCCGCCATAGCCCCATGGTGTTTGACTTTAAAGTTTCCCACTGATTGTGGAGTGGGAATCATTCAAGGAGATCAGGCTGCTGCCAGAGCCTGTTATGTTGCTGAGCTGCGGGAGTCGCAGCGAAAGGAGAAAGGAAAGGGCGTAGAGGAATCTCTCTACGTCCGTTTTGCTGATAATTGGCAATTAATGCCCGGGCCTAGGCCCGGGCACCCCAGCCAATTCCTCAAGGATCTTGACCCAAGAGAAACTGAAGACGAAGGAGAATCTAAAGAAAGTCAAGCATCCCCGACCGAACTGACGATTGATGTCCCAATTGGCGATGACGATGATTCAAAAATGATAAAGATTGGGTCTCAGCTAAGCTAGCAAACTCAAGAGGAATTGGTTGAATTTCTACAGGTGAATCTTGATGTATTCGCCTGGACGCATTCTAATATGTGTGGGATCTCGCTGGACATCGCGAGCCACACTCTGAATATTGACCCGCGGCATGTCCCGGTCAAACAGAAAAGGCGTGGTATGGATCCAGAGAGATCTGCTGCCCTTAAGGAAGAAGTAGAAAAGCTTAAAGCGAACGGGTTCATTCGAGATGCGCTATATCCTGAATGGGTGTCGAATCCCGTGCTCGTCCGAAAGCCGAACGGAAAGTGGAGAACATGTGTCGACTATTCTGATTTGAATAAAGCTTGTCCCAAAGACAGTTTCCCGCTTCCCAGAATTGATCACCTAGTGGATTCGACAGCTGGGCATGAACTCTTATTCTTCATGGACACGTATTCTGGCTACAATCAGATACTGATGCATTTACCCGATCAAGAACATACCAGCTTCGTAACCAATCTGGGACTTTATTGTTACAAAGTAATGCCATTCGGACTCAAGAATGCCGGGGCTACTTATCAACGATTGGTCAATCGGATGTTTGCCAATCAAATTGGGAAAACAATGGAAGTATATGTAGACGACATGCTTGTGAAGTCACGACTCTCCATTGACCATGTTAAAGACCTGGAAACTATGTTCAACATACTTCGGGAATACAAAATGAAGCTAAATCCACTGAAATGTCACTTTGGAGTTGCATCCGGAAAATTCTTTGAGTTCATCGTCAACGCTCGAGGGATCGAAGCTAATCTTGAAAAGATCTGGGCTATCATAAATCTTGAAACTTCGAAAACCATAAAGAAAGTCCAGAGTCTCAATGGAAAAGTAGCAGCATTGAGCGGGTTCATTTCAAAGTCCACTGACAAATGCATTCCCTTCTTCAATCTGATCCGAAAAGGGAAACGAAACTTTGAATGGACTACGGAGTGTGAGGGCGCTTTCCAAGCACTAGTTCAACATCTATCCACATCACCTATCCTGTCAAAGCCTATTGATCATGAGAAGTTGTTCGTATATTTGGCAATATCAGAAAACGCTATCAGCGCTGCATTAATTCGAGAAGAAGATAAGATACAGAAGCCAGTATACTACGTCAGCAAGCGATTGACTGGGGCTGAAAGGAATTATCCGAAATTAGAGAAGTTGGCTTATTGCCTTGTTATTGCATCTAGAAAACTCCGACCGTATTTCCAGGCACATCCCATTATTGTCTACACCGACCAGCCGTTACGATAGGTCCTTTCGCGGCCTGAGACGTCTGGTAGGTTACTCAAGTGGAACATCGAACTGAGCCAGTTTGACATTACTTACACTCCAAGACGGGCCATTCAAGAACAAGTCCTAACCGATTTCATAGCTGAGTTTACCATTCCAGAGGACTTGCCCGAAACCAGTGAATGCCCCGAATACGTCTGAAAGCTTTATACTGACGGTGCATCAAACAACCGATGTTCGGGCGCTGGTGTTGTGCTTGAGACTCCCGAAGGCCGATCTATATGTTATGCTTTGAGGTTCGATTTTCAGGCAACCAATAATGAAGCAGAATATGAAGCCCTCTTAGCTGGATTGAAACATGCTAAAGATTTGAGAATTATCGCTGTGGAAATTTATTATGATTCATAGTTAGTTGTGTGTCAAGTACGGGGAGAGTATCAAGCGAGAGATCGAAGGCTGGCTGCTTACTTAGCTCGGGTTCAAGAAGTGCTGGATCAGTTTGATTATTATGCCATTTATTGTATACCTCGAGAACGCAACCAAAAAGCCGATTCCTTGGCAAAGCTAGCCGGCACCGGTGAAGCTCAGCAAATGGGACTCGTTCCCGTAGAGATGCTAGCTTCTCTAAGCATTTCCCAGATAGAAATAGACTGGGTATGCGAAATCGTCCCCGAAAAGGATTCATGGATGACTCCACTCAGGAATTACATTGAGCACGGAACCCTGCCAAAGCGCAGGAGCGAAAAGAGACAAGTCCTTCGAAAGGCCTCACGATTCACTATCCAGGATGGAATCATGTATAGAAGAGGGTACTCTGTTCCTCTACTCCGGTGTATCGCTCACGATGAAATTAAACGAGTATTGCATGATGTACACGAGGGAGAATGTGGCGATCACACCGGGGGGCAAGCGCTTGCCAAGAAAATACTTCGATATGGATATTACTGGCCTACTGTGAATCGCGATGCGGCAGATTATGCAAAGAAATGTGATAGGTGTCAAAAGCACGCTCGAATTTCTAGAGCCCCTCCTACCGAGATAACGCAAATGGTCAGCCCATGGCCGTTTGCAATGTGGGGCATCGACATCATTGGTACTCTACCTTTGGCAAAAGGTGGTGCGAAATACGCCATCGTCGTAGTTGATTACTTTATCAAGTGGGATGAAGCTTAAGCTCTTGCTACCATAACGACGAAGAAAGTAATCAATTTTGTAGTTCGCAACATCATCTGTCGATTCGGTCTTCCACACACCATTATTACGGACAACGGAACCCAATTTGACAGTGCCGAATTTAAAGATTTCTCCAAACGATTTCACATCCAAAAGAAATTCTCTACAATTGCACACCCTCAGGTGAACGGCCAGGTTGAAGCAATTAATAAAGTTATAAAATCCATTCTGAAGAAACGACTGGAAAAGGTCGGGGGCAAGTGGGTCGATGAACTTCCTATGGCTATATGGGCTTACCGAACAACCCACAAGACCGCGACCGGTCACACTCCATTCTCTCTCTCTTATGGTTCAGAAGCCGTTATACCAATCGAGCTAGAAGTATCTTCTCATCGCGTGACATACTATGATCTAAAGACAAATGCTATATTACTTGCCGAATCTCTCGATTTACTAGATGAGAAGCGTGAAGAGGCTGATTTGAGGGCAGCCACGCATCGAAGTCGAGTTGCTCGATTGTACAATGTCAAGGTCCCCCCGCGAACCTTTGAACTAGGTGATCTCGTCCTCAAAAGAATCTATCTGGTTCCTTTGCATATGAAGCTGACATGGGAAGGACCGTATGTTATTGAACGAAGACTCGGAGATAGCATATTCAAGTTATCGACCGTCGATGGTCTTACTCTGCCAAGGGCCTGGAACAGCGAGAGTCTTCGTCACTACTACACATAATAAGCTATGTTTATCCATTTAGTTTACTTTCCATTTTGCAATTTGTTTCTGCATTTCGAAATTAGAATTTGTAATAAGGCAACTGACTTGGCCATATTTTCTTATTTCTGCAATAAAATGCAATCTCTTCGACCCAGAGCAGTGATTTACGTGAAATGCTTCATACGACCATCACTATGCACGGAGAGCTAAGTTTCACCATACGGTGGAATTTATTTAAATAGGGAGTGACTGTGATGAAACCGGTCACTCGCTAAGTGAAACCCAAGCTCGGGGACAAGCCATCACATCAAAGTCAAAAAAGGATTGATACACGACAATCCTCCATTCAACTCCGAGTTCCCAGAGTGGAAACGGAGTATAAACATCAACTCCGAACTCCCAGAGTGCGAGTCAGAGGATAAACATCAACTTCGGATTCCCAGAGTGCGAAACGGAGTATAAACATCAACTCCGGATTCCCAGAGTGCGAAACGGAGTATAAACATCAACTCCGGATTCCCAGAGTGCGAAACGGAGTATAAACATCAACTCCGGATTCCCAGAGTGCGAAACGGAGTATAAACATCAACTCCGGATTCCCAGAGTGCGAAACGAAGTATAAACATCAACTCCGGATTCCCAGAGTGCGAAACGGAGTATAAACATCAACTTCGAATTCCCAGAGTGCAAAACATAGTATAAACATCAACTCCGAACTCCCAGAGTGCGAGTCGGAGGATAAACATCAACTCCGGATTCCTCGAGTGCGAAACGGAGTATAAACATCAACTCTGGATTCCCAGAGTGTGAAACGGAGTATAAACATCAACTCCGGATTCCCAGAGTGTGAAACGGAGTATAAACATCAACTCTGAATTCCCAGAGTGTGAAACGGAGTATAAACATCAACTCCGGATTCCAATTAAATTGCATAGGCGGATGAGTGGATGGTCGGTTGTATCCACTTTATACTAGAGTCTTGACCTTTTCGGTCTCTTCCTCTTTGATGCCTTGCCCCCAGTCAAGGGCATATAGTAGCCGATGAGCGGTTGAATCATGCTCGTCATGATGATACCTCAATGATTTGATCATAGTCCGCGGAGGTTGTTTTGCACCCAATCTTAAATACTCGATTACCTGCATCATTTGCAAGTATTTTAATTCAAGTCGGTCATATTTCGCAATGTAAATGAAATTGAATTAGAAATAATTCAAAAGAGATCAGATCAAATCTCATTGATAAGTGAGGCAGCGTCGCATGCTCGCTATTGCACTTCAGTTCAGCCCTTCTCAGTTGGAAGTATAACGCAAATGGTTCAATTTGATCCAAGTCCTTGATCGATAAGGGTCGGATGTTCCCGGTCCTTTGTTTTATGGGGCTTGTACATATTGTCGGAGCTATCCTTCCCGGAGCAGCCTTATGGTGTTGGCATTCACGGTAGCCATCTAGAGAAGAGGAGTTTTCCGATCTAGAGTAAGGAGTAGGTCCCCTCCTTATCATGCCATGTTGATCCTTCATCTGATTCATCAATTCAATGTTGGCCTAGACCTGTTGGTGTAGTCGTCGGCGGCTATCCACCAATTCTCTTATCAAAGTCGTGATTGACGACCTTCTCTGAGGAATGAGGGAAGACATCTGTGTTTGATGGCATTCGTCACCCTTGGATAAATCCACGCGCCATTCCCACTTCCTAAGGTAGTGTCGAGGGTTGTATTTCCATAGTACACCGACATAGTTAACATGTTGAATTTTTACTGGAAGTTCTGCATGTAGGATGGTTTCAACGAATAGGTCTCGACAGGGAAAGATTCTCCAATCGACATTATGATCAGGTCCATTTTATTGCCAAGGGGTCTTGTAACACTGGTGAATGATGTATGCACGATCGCCCAATGTTCGAGTGGTTTGGTGATGCCGATTGAATGGTGAATTGGTTAAGATGGGCTCATAGATTGGTGGTTATTTCTAATTTTCACCAAGGTAAGAGGCCCATATAAGATAGTGAGGACAGTGTAGGGGAGTCGTCATATTAGCCATCATACCATAGCTATCAATTTAGGAGTTTAAAAGTTGGTCAATTGGAGGAAGTTGAATTCCACCTTAAAAGCATGATATATTAATCAACTCCAACTCTTGGCATATTAGCTAGGTTTTCTAGCCTCTGGGAGCACCGATCGAGTAGTATTCCTTTACCCATTCCTTGATTGCAACTCAGCATTTGTTGTTGTGATCTCCCGAATTTGTAGGGTTCGGGGGGTTTCCCCCGAATTTTTTTTTCTGGATACGAAAACATGGATACGAAAATCATCATATTTTCTGGATACGAAAACATGGACACGAAAATCATCATATTTTCTGGATACGAAAACATGGACACGAAAATCATCATATTTTCTGGATACGAAAACATGGACACGAAAATCATCATATTTTCTGGATACGAAAACATGGACACAAAAATCGCCATATTTTTAGGATACGGAAACATGGATACAAAAATCATCATATTTTCTGGATACGAAAACATGGACACGGAAATCACCATACTTTCTGGATACGAAAACATGGTGAATGTAGTTCCTCTTAGATCTGGAGCAATCTGAATAGAATAGAAGGAACCACTTGACGACAGATCTGGATCTCCTCCTTAGATTTTTGCAACCCAACGATGGTAGTAGATCCACAGAGCAGGATAAAAGTTGAGTTTCTCTCAATGAAAGCACCAAAGTGTTTGTACCAAAATTGGGCACAACACTCTTCGGAAGTTTTTGAAGAGATAAAGTGAAGAATTATCTAACAAAACCTCCAAATTTCAGAAACGAGAATAATTAAAATGCACAGAGACATAAGAATTTAGAGTGGTTCGGCGTGTTGCCTACGTCCACTATGAAGTTGATTGCTTTATTGATGTTTCTTTGATGATTACAAATGAATTCAACGAATTACAACAGTTAATGATGATTTACAGTAGTGAATTTCGTTATTGGCAGCAGCAGCCATGGAGTCTAGATCTGGATCTGGTAGAGTCTGGGTGTTGGAGAATTCAAAGGAGAAGAACCCCTTTTTTTAGCCTCTTTGTAGGAAATTTGGGTCGTACCCGAAATTTTTTTTTACCCTCTTTTTAGGAAATTTGGGTCGTACCCGAATTTTTTTTTTTTAAAGTTTCGTATCGATGTGAATTGGACGCAGATAGATCGATACGAACTGCGTGTGAGAATCGATACGAACAGAGCAGTTGCGATCGATACGAACAGAGCGATGCGAAGTGGAGCGAGTCGAACAGAGCACTCTCGATCGATACGAACAGAGCGATGCGAAGTAGAGCGAGTCGAACAGAGCACTCTTGATCGATACAAACAGAGCGATGTGAAGTGGAGCGAGTCGAACAGAGCACTCTTGATCGATACGAATAGAGCGATGCGAAGTGGAGCGAGTCGAACAGAGCACTCTTGATCGATACGAACAGGAAAGTGGCGATCGATGCGAGCAGAGCGATGCGAAGTGGAGCGATACAAATAGTGATCGATACGAATTTTGACATATTTTCTGGATACAAAATGATTGATAAGAAAACATGGACACGAAAATCATCATATTTTCTGGATACGAAAACATGGACACGAAAATCACCATATTTTCTGGATACAAAAACATGGACACGAAAATCATCATATTTTCTGGATACGAATGCATGGACATGAAAATCACCATATTTTCTGGATACGAAAGCATGGATACGAAAATCATCATATTTTCTAGATACGAAAGCATGGACACGAAAATCACCATATTTTCTGGATACGAAAACATGGACACGAAAATGATCATATTTACTAGATACGAAAACATGGACATGAAAATCACCATACTTCCTGGATACGAAAACATGGATACGAAAATCATCAGAAAATCATCATATTTACTAGGATACGAAAACATGGATACGAAAATCATCATATTTTCTGGATACGAAAACATGGATACGAAAATCATCATATTTTCTGGATACGAAAACATGGACACGAAAATCATCATATTTTCTGGATATGAAAACATGGACACAAAAATCACCATATTTTCTGGATACGAAAACATGGATACGAAAATCATCATATTTTCTGGATACGTAAACATGGACACGGAAATCACCATACTTTCTGGATTCGAAAACATAGTGAATGTAGTTCCTCTTAGATCTGGAGCAATCTGAATAGAATAGAAGGAACCACTTGACGACAGATCTGGATCTCCTCCTTAGATTTTTGTAATCCAATGATGGTAGTAGATCAACAGAGCAGGATAAAAGTTGAGTTTCTCTCAATGAAAGCACCATGGTGTTTGTACCAAAATTGGGCACAACACTCTTCGAAAGTTTCTGAAGAGATAAAGTGAAGAATTCTCTAACAAAAACTCCAAATTTCAGAAAAGAGAATAATTAAAATGCACAGAGACACAAGAATTTAGAGTGGTTCGGCGTGTTGCCTACGTCCACTATGAAGTTGATTGCTTTATTGATGTTTCTTTGATGATTACAAGTGAATTCAACGAATTACAGTAGTTAATGATGATTTACAGTAGTGAATTTTGTTATTGGCAGCAGCAGCCATGGAGTCTAGATATGGATCTGGTAGAGTCTGGGCGTTGGAGAATTCAAAGGAGAAGAACCCCTTTTTTAGCCTCTTTTTAGGAAATTTGGGTCGTACCCGAAATTTTTTTTAGCCTCTTTTTAGGAAATTTGGGTCGTACTCGAATTTTTTTTTTTCGTATCGATGTGAATTGGACGCAAATGGATCGATACGAACTGCGTGTGATAATCGATACGAACAGAGCAGTTGCGATCGATACGAACAGAGTGATGCGAAGTGGAGCGATTCGAACAGAGCACTCTCGATCGATACGAACAGAGCGATGTGAAGTAGAGCGAGTCGAACAGAGCACTCTTGATCGATACGAACAGGGCGATGCGAAGTGGAGCGAGTCGTACAGAGCACTCTTGATCGATACGAATAGAGCGATGCGAAGTGGACCGAGTCGAACAGAGCACTCTTGATCGATACGAACAGGAAAGTGGCGATCGATGCGAGCAGAGAGATGCGAAGTGGAGCGATACAAATAGTGATCGATATGAATTTTGACATATTTTCTGGATACGAAATGATGGATACGAAAATGATCATATATTCTGGATACGAAAACATGGACACGAAAATCACCATATTTTCTGGATATGAAAACATGGACACGAAAATCATCATATTTTCTGGATACGAAAACATGGACATGAAAATCATCATATTTTCTGGATACGAAAGCATGGACACGAAAATCACCATACTTCCTGGATACGAAAACATGGACACGAAAATCATCATATTTTCTGGATACGAAAACATGGACACGAAAATCACCATATTTTCTGGATACGAAAACATGGACACGAAAATCATCATATTTTCAGGATACGAATACATGGACACGAAAATCACCATATTTTCTGGATACGAAAGCATGGATACGAAAATCATCATATTTTCTGGATACGAAAGCATGGACACGAAAATCACCATATTTTCTGGATACGAAAACATGGACACGAAAATGATCATATTTTCTGGATACGAAAACATGGACATGAAAATCACCATACTTCCTGGATACGAAAATCATCATATTTTCTGGATACGAAAACATGGATACGAAAATCATCATATTTCTGGATACGAAAACATGGACACGAAAATCATCATATTTTCTGGATACGAAAACATGGACACGAAAATCATCATATTTTCTGGATACGAAAACATGGACACGAAAATCATCATATTTTCTGGATACGAAAACATGGACACAAAAATCACCATATTTTCTGGATACGAAAACATGGATACGAAAATCATCATATTTTCTGGATACGAAAACATGGACATGGAAATCACCATACTTTCTAGATACGAAAACATGGTGAATGTAGTTCCTCTTAGATCTGGAGCAATCTGAATAGAATAGAAGGAACCACTTGACGACAGATCTGGAGCTCCTAATTAGATTTTTGCAATCCAACGATGGTAGTGGATCCACAAAGCAGGATAAAAGTTGAGTTTCTCTCAATGAAAGCACTAAAGTGTTTGTACCAAAATTGGGCACAACACTCTTCGGAAGTTTTTGAAGAGATAAAGTGAAGAATTATCTAACAAAAACTCCAAATTTCAGAAACGAGAATAATTAAAATGCACAGAGACACAAGAATTTAGAGTGGTTCGGCGTGTTGCCTACGTCCACTATGAAGTTGATTTCTTTATTGATATTTCTTTGATGATTACAAGTGAATTCAACGAATTACAGTAGTTAATGATGATTTACAGTAGTGAATTTCGTTATTGGCAGCAGCAGCCATGGAGTCTAGATCTGGATCCGGTACAGTCTGGGCGTTGGAGAATTCAAAGGAGAAGAACCCCTTTTTTAGCCTCTTTTTAGGAAATTTGGGTCGTACCCGAATTTATTTTTTTTAAGTTTCGTATCGATGTGAATTGGACGCAGATGGATCGATACGAACTGCGTGTGAGAATCGATACGAACAGAGCAGTTGCGATCGATACGAACAGAGCGATGCGAAGTGGAGCGAGTCGAACAGAGCACTCTCGATCGATACGAACAGAGCGATGCGAAGTAGAGCGAGTCGAACAGAGCACTCTTGATCGATACGAACAGAGCGATGCGAAGTGGAGCGAGTCGAACAGAGCACTCTTGATCGATATGAATAGAGCGATGCGAAGTGAAGCGAGTCGAACAAAGCACTCTTGATTGATACGAACAGGAAAGTGGCGATCGATGCGAGCAGAGCGATGCGAAGTGGAGCGATACAAATAGTGATCGATACGAATTTTGACATATTTTCTGGATACGAAATGATGGATACGAAAATGATCATATTTTCTGGATAAGAAAACATGGACACGAAAATCACCATATTTTCTGGATATGAAAACATGGACACAAAAATCATCATACGAAAATCATCATATTTTCTGGATACGAAAACATGGACACGAAAATCACCATATTTTCTGGATACGAAAACATGGATACGAAAATCATCATATTTTCTGAATACGAATGCATGGACACGAAAATCACCATACTTCCTGGATACGAAAACATGGACACGAAAATCATGATATTTTCTGGATATGAAAACATGGACACGAAAATCACCATATTTTCAGGATACAAAAACATGGACACGAAAATCATAATATTTTCTGGATACGAATACATGGACACGAAAATCACCATACTTCCTGGATACGAAAATCATGATATTTTCTGGATACGAAAACATGGACACGAAAATCACCATATTTTCAGGATACAAAAACATGGACACGAAAATCATAATATTTTCTGGATACGAATACATGGACACGAAAATCACCATATTTTCTAGATACGAAAATCATCATATTTTCTGGATACGAAAGCATGGACACGAAAATCACCATATTTTTTGGATACGAAAACATGGACACGAAAATGATCATATTTTCTGGATACGAAAACATGGACATGAAAATCACCATACTTCTTGGATACGAAAACATGGATACGAAAATCATCATATTTTCTGGAAACGAAAGCATGGACACGAAAATCACCATATTTTCTGGATACGAAAACATGGACACGAAAATGATCATATTTACTAGATACGAAAACATGGACATGAAAATCACCATACTTCCTGGATACGAAAACATGGATACGAAAATCATCAGAAAATCATCATATTTACTAGGATACGAAAACATGGATACGAAAATCATCATATTTTCTGGATATGAAAACATGGACATGAAAATGATCATATTTTCTGGATACGAAAACATGGACACGAAAATCATCATATTTTCTGGATACGAAAACATGGACACGAAAATCATCATATTTTCTGGATACGAAAACATGGACACAAAAATCACCATATTTTCTGGACACGAAAACATGGACACGAAAATCACCATACTTTCTGGATACGAAAACATGGTGAATGTAGTTCCTCTTAGATCTGGAGCAATCTGAATAGAATAGAAGGAACCACTTGACGACAGATCTGGAGCTCCTCCTTAGATTTTTGCAATCCAACGATGGTAGTAGATCCACAGAGCAGGATAAAAGTTGAGTTTCTCTCAATGAAAGCACCAAAGTGTTTGTACCAAAATTGGGCACAACACTCTTCGGAAGTTTTTGAAGAGATAAAGTGAAGAATTATCTAACAAAAACTCCAAATTTCAGAAACGAGAATAATTAAAATGCACAGAGACACAAGAATTTAGAGTGGTTCGGCGTGTTGCCTACATCCGCTATGAAGTTGATTTCTTTATTGATGTTTCTTTGATAATTACAAGTGAATTCAACGAATTACAGCAGTTAATGATGAATTACAGTAGTGAATTTCGTTATTGGAAGCAGCAGTCATGGAGTCTAGATCTGGATCCGGTAGAGTCTGGGCATTGGAGAATTCAAAGGAGAAGAACCCCTTTTTTAGCCTCTTTTTAGGAAATTTGGGTCGTACCCGAATTTTTTTTTTAACCTCTTTTTAGGAAATTTGGGTCGTACACGAATTTTTTTTTTAAGTTTCATATCGATGTGAATTGGACGCAGATGGATCGATACGAACAGAGCAGTTGCGATCGATACGAACAAAGCAGTTGCGATCGATACGAACAAAGCGATGCGAAGTGGAGCAAGTCGAACAGAGCACTCTCGATCGATACGAACAGAGCGATGCGAAGTAGAGCGAGTCGAACAGAGCACTCTTGATCGTTACGAACAGAGCGTTGCGAAGTGGAGCGAGTCGAACAGAGCACTCTTGATCGATACGAATAGAGCGATGCGAAGTGAAGTGAGTCGTACAGAGCACTCTTGATCGATACGAACAGGAAAGTGGCGATCGATGCGAGCAGAGCGATGCGAAGTGGAGCGATACAAATAGTGATCGATCCGAATTTTGACATATTTTCTGGATACGAAATGACGGATAAGAAAATGATCATATTTTCTGGATACGAAAACATGGACACGAAAATCACCATATTTTCTGGATATGAAAACATGGACACGAAAATCATCATATTTTCTGGATATGAAAACATGGACACGAAAATCATCATATTTTCTGGATACGAAAACATGGACACGATAATCACCATATTTTCTGGATACAAAAATATCGATACGAAAATCATCATATTTTCTGGATACGAAAGCGTGGACACGAAAATCACCATACTTCCTGGATACGAAAACATGGACACGAAAATCATCATATTTTCTGGATACTAAAACATGGACACGAAAATCACCATATTTTCTGGATACAAAAACATGGACACGAAAATCATCATATTTTTTGAATACGAATACATGGACACGAAAATCACCATATTTTCTGGATACAAAAGCATGGATACGAAAATCATCATATTTTCTGGATACGAAAGCATGGATACGAAAATCACCATATTTTCTGGATACGAAAACATGGACACGAAAATGATCATATTTTCTGGATACGAAATCATGGACATGAAAATCACCATACTTCCTGGATACGAAAACATGGATACGAAAATCATCATATTTTCTGGATACGAAAACATGGACACGAAAATGATCATATTTTCTGGATACGAAAACATGGACACGAAAATCATCATATTTTCTAGATACGAAAACATGGACACGAAAATCATCATATTTTCTTGATACGAAAACATAGACACAAAAATCACCATATTTTCTGGATACGAAAACATGGATACGAAAATCATCATATTTTCTGGATACAAAAACATGCACACAGAAATCACCATACTTTCTGGATACGAAAACATGGTGAATGTAGTTCCTCTTAGATCTGGAGCAATCTGAATAGAATAGAAGGAACCACTTGACGACAGATCTGGATCTCCTCCTTAGATTTTTGCAATCCAACGATGGTAGTAGATCCACAGAGCAGGATAAAAGTTGAGTTTCTCTCAATGAAAGCACCAAAGTGTTTGTACCAAAATTGGGCACAACACTCTTCGGAAGTTTTTGAAGAGATAAAGTGAAGAATTATCTAACAAAAACTCCAAATTTCATAAACGAGAATAATTAAAATGCACAGAGACACAGGAATTTAGAGTGGTTCGGTGTGTTGCCTACGTCCACTATGAAGTTGATTGCTTTATTGATGTTTCTTTGATGATTACAAGTGAATTCAACGAATTACAACAATTAATGATGATTTACAGTAGTGAATTTCGTTATTGGCAGCAGCAGCCATGGAGTCTTGATCTGGATCCGGTAGAGTCTGGGCATTGGAGAATTCAAAAAAGAAGAACCCCTTTTTTAGCCTCTTTTTAGGAAATTTGGGTCGTACTCAAAAAAAAATATTTAGCCTCTTTTTAGGAAATTTGGGTCGTACCCGAAATTTTTTTTTAAAAGTTTCGTATCGATGTGAATTGGACGCAGATGGATCGATACGAACTGCGTGTGAGAATCGATACGAACAGAGCAGTTGCGATCGATACGAACAGAGCGATGCGAAGTGGAGCGAGTTGAACAGAGCACTCTCGATCGATACGAACAGAGCGATGCGAAGTAGAGCGAGTCGAACAGAGCACTCTTGATCGATACGAACAGAGCGATGCGAAGTGGAGCGAGTCGAACAGACCACTCTTGATCGATACGAATAGAGCGATGAGAAGTGGAGTGAGTCGAACAGAGCACTCTTGATCGATACGAATAGGAAAGTGGCGATCGATGCGAGCAGAGCGATGCGAAGTGGAGCGATACAAATAGTGATCGATACGAATTTTGACATATTTTCAGGATACGAAATGACGGATAAGAAAATGATCATATTTTCTGGATACGAAAACATGGACACGAAAATCACCATATTTTCTGGATATGAAAACATGGACACGAAAATCATCATATTTTCTGGATACGAAAACATGGACACGAAAATCATCATATTTTCCAGATACGAAAACATGGACACGAAAATCACCATATTTTGTGGATACGAAAACATGGATACGAAAATCATCATATTTTCTGGATACGAAAGCGTGGACACGAAAATCACCATACTTCCTGGATACGAAAACATGGACACGAAAATCATCATATTTTCTGGATACTAAAACAAGGACACGAAAATCGCCATATTTTCTAGATATAAAAACATGGACACGAAAATCATCATATTTTCTGGATACGAATACATGGACACGAAAATCACCATATTTTCTGGATACAAAAGCATGGATACGAAAATCATCATATTTTCTGGATACGAAAGCATGGACACGAAAATCACCATATTTTCTGGATACGAAAACATGGACACGAAAAGGATCACATTTTCTGGATACGAAATCATGGACATGAAAATCACCATACTTCCTGGATATGAAAACATGGATACGAAAATCATCATATTTTCTGGATACGAAAACATGGACACGAAAATGATCATATTTTCTGGATACGAAAACATGGACACGAAAATCATCATATTTTCTAGATACGAAAACATGGACACGAAAATCATCATATTTTCTGGATACGAAAACATGGACACAAAAATCACCATATTTTCTGGATACGAAAACATGGATACGAAAATCATCATATTTTCTGGATACGAAAACATGAACACAGAAATCACCATACTTTCTGGATACGAAAACATGGTGAATGTAGTTCCTCTTAGATCTGGAGCAATCTGAATAGAATAGAAGGAACCACTTGACGACAGATCTGGATCTCCTCCTTAGATTTTTGCAATCCAACGATGGTAGTAGATCCACAGAGCAGGATAAAAGTTGAGTTTCTCTCAATGAAAGCACCAAAGTGTTTGTACCAAAATTGGGCACAACACTCTTCGAAAGTTTTTGAAGAGATAAAGTGAAGAATTATCTAACAAAAACTCCAAATTTCAGAAACGAGAATAATTAAAATGCACAGAGACACAGGAATTTAGAGTGGTTCGGCGTGTTGCCTACGTCCACTATGAAGTTGATTGCTTTATTGATGTTTCTTTGATGATTACAAGTGAATTCAACGAATTACAGCAGTTAATGAAGATTTACAGTAGTGAATTTCGTTATTGGCAGCAGCAGCCATGGAGTCTAGATCTGGATCCGGTAGAGTCTGGGCGTTGGAGAATTCAAAGGAGAAGAACCCCTTTTTTTAGCCTCTTTTTAGGAAATTTGGGTCGTACCCAAAAAAAAATATTTAGCCTCTTTTTAGGAAATTTGGGTCGTACCCGAAATTTTTTTTAAAAGTTTTGTATCGATGTGATTTGGACGCAGATGGATCGATACGAACAGAGCGATGCGAAGTGGAGCGAGTCGAACAGAGCACTCTCGATCGATACGAACAGAGCGATGCGAAGTAGAGCGAGTCGAACAGAGCACTCTTGATCGATACGAGCAGAGCGATGCGAAGTGGAGCGAGTCGAACAGAGCACCCTTGATCGATACGAATAGAGCGATGAGAAGTGGAGTGAGTCGAACAGAGCACTCTTGATCGATACGAATAGGAAAGTGGCGATCGATGCGAGCAGAGCGATGCGAAGTGGAGCGATATAAATAGTGATCGATACGAATTTTGACATATTTTCTGGATATGAAATGATAGACACGAAAATCACCATATTTTCTGGATACGAAAACATGGACACGAAAATCATCATATTTTCTGGATACGAAAACATGGACACGAAAATCACCATATTTTCTGGATACGAAAACATGGACACGAAAATCATCATATTTTCTGGATACGAAAACATGGACACGAAAATCACCATATTTTCTGGATACGAAAATCATCATATTTTCTGGATACGAAAGCGTGGACACGAAAATCACCATACTTCCTGGATACGAAAACATGGACACGATAATCATCATATTTTCTGGATACTAAAACATGGACACGAAAATCACCATATTTTCTGGATACAAAAACATGGACACGAAAATCATCATATTTTCTGAATACGAATACATGGACACGAAAATCACCATATTTTCTGGATACAAAAGCATGGATACGAAAATCATCATATTTTCTGGATACGAAAGCATGGACACGAAAATCATAATATTTTCTGGATACGAAAACATGGACACGAAAATGATCATATTTTCTGGATACGAAATCATGGACATGAAAATCACCATACTTCCTGGATACGAAAACATGGATACGAAAATCATCATATTTTCTGGATACGAAAACATGGACACGAAAATGATCATATTTTCTGGATACGAAAACATGGACACGAAAATCATCATATTTTCTGGATACGAAAACATGGACACGAAAATCATCATATTTTCTGGATACGAAAACATGGACACAAAAATCACCATATTTTCTGGATACGAAAATCATCATATTTTCTGGATACGAAAACATGCACACAGAAATCACCATACTTTCTGGATACGAAAACATGGTGAATGTAGTTCCTCTTAGATCTGGAGCAATCTGAATAGAATAGAAGGAACCACTTGACGACAGATCTGGATCTCCTCATTAGATTTTTGCAATCCAACGATGGTAGTAGATCCACAGAGCAGGATAAAAGTTGAGTTTCTCTCAATGAAAGCACCAAAGTGTTTGTACCAAAATTGGGCACAACACTCTTCGGAAGTTTTTGAAGAGATAAAGTGAAGAATTATCTAACAAAAACTCCAAATTTCAGAAACGAGAATAATTAAAATGCACAGAGACACAGGAATTTAGAGTGGTTAGGCGTGTTGCCTACGTCGACTATGAAGTTGATTGCTTTATTGATGTTTCTTTGATGATTACAAGTGAATTCAACGAATTACAACAGTTAATGATGATTTACAGTAGTGAATTTCGTTATTGGCAGCAGCAGCCATGGAGTCTAGATCTGGATCCGGTAGAGTCTGGGCGTTGGAGAATTCAAAGGAGAAGAACCCCTTTTTTTATCCTCTTTTTAGGAAATTTGGGTCGTACCCAAAAAAAAATATTTAGCCTCTTTTTAGGAAATTTGGGTCGTACCCGAAATTTTTTTTTTAAAGTTTTGTATCGATGTGAATTGGACGCAGATGGATCGATACGAACTGTGTGTGAGAATCGATACGAACAGAGCAGTTGCGATCGATACGAACAGAGCGATGCGAAGTGGAGCGAGTCGAACAGAGCACTCTCGATCGATACGAACAGAGCGATGCGAAGTAGAGCGAGTCGAACAGAGCACTCTTGATCGATACGAACAGAGCGATGCGAAGTGGAGCGAGTCGAATAGAGCACTCTTGATCGATACGAATAGAGCGATGAGAAGTGGAGTGAGTCGAACAGAGCACTCTTGATCGATACGAATAGGAAAGTGGCGATCGATGCGAGCAGAGCGATACAAATAGTGATCGATACGAATTTTGACATATTTTCTGGATACGAAATGATGGATAAGAAAATGATCATATTTTCTGGATACGAAAACATGGACACGAAAATCACCATATTTTCTGGATATGAAAACATCGACACGAAAATCATCATATTTTCTGTATACGAAAACATGGACACGAAAATCATCATATTTTCTAGATACGAAAACATGGACACGAAAATCACCATATTTTCTGGATACGAAAACATGGATACGAAAATCATCATATTTTCTGGATACGAAAGCGTGGACACGAAAATCACCATACTTCTTGGATACGAAAACATGGAAACGAAAATCATCATATTTTCTGGATACTAAAACATGGACACGAAAATCGCCATATTTTCTGGATACAAAAACATGGACACGAATATCATCATATTTTATGGATACGAATACATGGAACGAAAATCACCATATTTTCTGGATACAAAAGCATGGATACGAAAATCATCATATTTTCTGGAAACGAAAGCATGGACACGAAAATCACCATATTTTCTGGATACGAAAACATGGACACGAAAATGATCATATTTTCTGGATACGAAATCATGGACATGAAAATCACCATACTTCCTGGATACGAAAACATGGATACGAAAATCATCATATTTTCTGGATACGAAAACATGGACACGAAAATGATCATATTTTCTGGATACGAAAACATAGACACGAAAATCATCATATTTTCTGGATACGAAAACATGGACACGAAAATCATCATATTTTCTGGATACGAAAACATGGACACAAAAATCACCATATTTTCTGGATACGAAAACATGGATACGAAAATCATCATATTTTCTGGATACGAAAACATGCACACAGAAATCACCATACTTTCTGGATACGAAAACATGGTGAATGTAGTTCCTCTTAGATCTAGAGCAATCTAAATAGAATAGAAGGAACCACTTGACGACAGATCTGGATCTCCTCCTTAGATTTTTGCAATCCAACGATGGTAGTAGATCCACAGAGCAGGATAAAAGTTGAGTTTCTCTCAATGAAAGCACCAAAGTGTTTGTACCAAAATTGGGCACAACACTCTTCGGAAGTTTTTGAAGAGATAAAGTGAAGAATTATCTAACAAAAACTCCAAATTTCAGAAACGAGAATAATTAAAATGCACAGAGACACAGGAATTTAGAGTGGTTCGGCGTGTTGCCTACGTCCACTATGAAGTTGATTGCTTTATTGATGTTTCTTTGATGATTACAAGTGAATTCAACGAATTACAGCAGTTAATGATGATTTACAGTAGTGAATTTCGTTATTGGCAGCAGCAGCCATGGAGTCTAGATCTGGATCCGGTAGAGTCTGGGCGTTGGAGAATTCAAAGGAGAAGAACCCCTTTTTTTAGCCTCTTTTTAGGAAATTTGGGTCGTACCCAAAAAAAAATATTTAGCCTCTTTTTAGGAAATTTGGGTCGTACCCGAATTTTTTTTTTTAAAGTTTCGTATCGATGTGAATTGGACGCAGATGGATCGATACGAACTGCGTGTGAGAATCGATACGAACAGAGCAGTTGCGATCGATACGAACAGAGTGATGCGAAGTGGAGCGAGTCGAACAGAGCACTCTCGATCGATACGAAAAGAGCGATGCGAAGTAGAGCGAGTCGAATAGAGCACTCTTGATCGATACGAGCAGAGCAATGCGAAGTGGAGCGAGTCGAACAGAGCACCCTTGATCGATACGAATAGAGCGATGAGAAGTGGAGTGAGTCGAACAGAGCACTCTTGATCGATACGATTAGGAAAGTGGCGATCGATGCGAGCAGAGCGATGCGAAGTGGAGCGATACAAATAGTGATCGATACGAATTTTGACATATTTTCTGGATACGAAATGATGGACACGAAAATCACCATATTTTCTGGATACGAAAACATGGACACGAAAATCATCATATTTTCTGGATACGAAAACATGGACACAAAAATCACCATATTTTCTGGATACGAAAACATGGATACGAAAATCATCATATTTTCTAGATACGAAAGCATGGACACGAAAATCACCATACTTCCTGGATACGAAAACATGGACACGAAAATCATCATATTTTCTGGATACGAAAACATGGACACGAAAATCACCATATTTTCTGGATACAAAAATATGGACACGAAAATCATCATATTTTCTGGATACGAATACATGGACACGAAAATCACCATACTTTCTGGATACGGAAGCATGGATACGAAAATCATCATATTTTCTGGATACGAAAACATGGACACGAAAATCACCATATTTTTTGGATACGAAAACATGGACACGAAAATGATCATATTTTCTGGATACGAAAACATGGACATGAAAATCACCATACTTCCTGGATACGAAAACATGGATACGAAAATCATCATATTTTCTAGATACGAAAACATGGATACGAAAATCATCATATTTTCTGGATACGAAAATATGGACACGAAAATGATCATATTTTCTGGATACAAAAACATGGATATGACATATTTTCTGTATACGAAAACATGGACACAAAAATCATCATATTTTCTGGATACGAAAACATGGACACAAAAATCACCATATTTTCTGGATACGAAAACATGGATACGAAAATCATTATATTTTCTAGATACGAAAACATGGACACGGAAATCACCATACTTTCTGGATACGAAAACATGGTGAATGTAGTTCCTCTTAGATCTGGAGCAATCTGAATAGAATAGAAGGAACCACTTGACGACAGATCTGGATCTCCTCTTTAGAATTTTGCAATCCAACGATGGTAGTAGATCCACAGAGCAGGATAAAAGTTGAGTTTCTCTCAATGAAAGCACCGAAGTGTTTGTACCAAAATTGGGCACAACACTCTTCGGAAGTTTTTGAAGAGATAAAGTGAAGAATTATCTAACAAAAACTCCAAATTTCAGAAACGAGAATAATTAAAATGCACAGAGACACAAGAATTTAGAGTGGTTCGGCGTGTTGCCTACGTCCACTTTGAAATTGATTGCTTTATTGATGTTTCTTTGATGATTACAAGTGAATTCAACAAATTACAGCAGTTAATGATGATTTGCAGTAGTGAATTTCGTTATTGGCAGCAGCAGCCATGGAGTCTAGATCTGGATCCGGTAGAGTCTGGGCGTTGGAGAATTCAAAGGAGAAGAACCCCTTTTCTATTGGCTTTGGGGGTCTATTTATAGGTGTAGGAGATTGATATTTCACTCAGATCTCAGGAGACCCTCTCTGGCACGTGACCGGGCACGCACGCCCAAGCCCGTGAAGTTTCGGTCCGATCCGTGATCGACACGAGCAGATTTTGACTCGATCAAGATTTCATCCAATGGAGTCGAAATTTTGCGTGGACATTCTTTAGCATGCACGTAGTCTTCTGTGAAAATTTAATAGCATTTGGACTTGTAGATTGGGAGATATGATTGATACGAAATGAGGTTTTCGGTAGGCTGTTTCCTTCGACTCGCTTCCATTCGACTCAGTGACGTGGCGCTTGAATTTCACTCTGCCCTTGATGTTGTTTCGAGCGAGTTGAAATGTTCACCGATTGAGCGAGTCGAAGTGCGCCCAGATCGAGCGAGTCGAAGTATGCACTGGTCGAGCGAGTTGAAGTACGCACTGGTCGAGCGAGTCGAAATGGAGCGTCCTGAGAGGCTTGAGCAGTGGCTTCACCAATGGAGTCGAAGTTGATGGAGTCGATCAGTGGTTCGAATGGAGCGAGTCAAAGAAGGCATCTGAGCGAAGCGAGTCAAAGTAGGTACTTCTGATGGCTGTGAAGCGAGTCGAACCTGAACGACTCTAAGTTGGCCTCTGAGCGAAGTGAGTCGAAGTTGTCACTTCTGAGTGTTGCGAAGCGAGTCGAAGTTGGCATCTGAGGGATATGGAGCGAGTCGAAGGGAGCGAGTCGACCGGTGATTTGTTTTCATCCAATTTTGTATCGTTCATAACTTGAGCATACGAACTCGGACTGACTTGAGATTTGGAACGTTGACTCTCATGGCTTAGCAGGTCATGTCCTACCAATTTTGGCTCGATCCGGACTCGGACAAAATTCATCAATATCCATAGCGAGCCTATGTACAACTGATCTCTAGGTCGGGCCGTCATTGGTTACTAGTCAATTACTTGGTGTCACGGCCTTGCCAAAAGGCGGGATAACATGACCAATTTTGGCGCAAACACTTTGGTGCTTTCACTGAGAAAGACTAGCACCCGCTATATCAGATTTGGAATTTGGTTTTGAAGGTTTAAAGGTTCAGATCTAAAGAACTATGACGAGGCAATCAAGTAGAAGACAAAGAGCGGAGAGAAGCCAACAAGGGGGAAGTCAAGAGGCATCCTATGGAGCTGGAGAAGGACAAGCTTCGATCTACATCACCAGGGACGAAATGGAGGCTATGGCAGATTCAATTCATGAAAGGTTGTTGAAAAGTCAACAAGAAATGATGCAAAACTTCTTTGATCACATGAGAACAGCAGGAAGAGCTAGAGCTTCAGGAGATCAGATCCACAGAACGGGAGTAGAAGGCCCAAACAGGAAATTAAATGGAGCAGCTCAACAAGGCACAACCCCTGATCAACACACTACTGCTAATCTGGATGGATCCGGACATAGGGGCACACCACCCAGCAGCAATGCGCCAGTTCATGGAGGTAGTCCAGTTAACACCACACAATAGGATGCTGGCAGGAATCTAGGAGCGCGGGATGAGGAGTACGTGCCAGAATTCCCTCGGAGGCTCGGGGGCAACCATTGGTAGACAACGCAGGATTGGCTGAGATTATCAAGCGAACTATGCGCGGAGGTTTGACGAACAGGGATCTGGAAGGAGTAAACAAGAGTCCATTTACTCGTGAAACCAGAATGGCTCGGAACCCACCAGAGTTCAAGCTACCCATGCTAGAGGTGTACAATGGCAAGGCTGATCTGATTGATCACTTGATGAGATTTACAAGACATATGGAAGTGCTGGGGGCATCGGAGGAAGTAATGGCCAGATGTTTCCTTCTATATTTAACGGATATAGCTGTTATGTGGTTCAGACAGCTGGAAGAATGATCTATTAGGACATGGACAGAATTGGTGAACAGATTTCTGAAGCAATTTTGGGTTCATATTAAAAGGCCAAAGAACGTGATGACGTTAACATCAGTAAAGAAAAGGACAGATGAATCGCTCAGAGCTTTCTTAACTCGGTTCGATGCAGCGGTTGCTTCGGTGGATCGATCGGATCCATCGATGGTTTTAATGGCAGCAGTGTCAGGAGTCGGAGAGGATTCAGATTTCAAAGTATCTCTAATACGGAACCCACCAATGGATCTCGGGGAATTCTTTCACGAAGCTGAGAGATTCCTTCGGCAGGAAGATGCATGTTCGGATATGAAGTTAAAGGAGGTGAATGCAGCTGAGGATGGAGGGCCATCCAGCGGAGGCTCGAATAAAGATAAAGCAAAAAGGAAGCTGGATGACGAATCAGGAAAAGCTAGGAAGCGGTGGAGAGAACCAAAGTTTTCCACTTACATAGGATTAAACAAAACATTGGAATAGATATTCATGGAAACTCGGAATCGCCTTCTCTACTGAAGGCCAGCTAGGAGAGAGCCCTCGGAACGTGAAAGGGCATCAGGGAGGCACTGTCTTTTTCACGATTTAGATGGACATGATACCAACAGTTGCAGGCATCTGAAAGACATAATTGAGGGGCATGTAAAGAATGGACAGTTGCGACAATATGTCGGGGCCCGGAATGCGGCGGTGGAGCAGGAGCAACCACCGTCTACCTCAAATAACGATAGCGCGAGGCCCAGGAATGATGGTCGATTGGTTATCAATTGATCAGGATAACATGAAATAAGTAGCAAACTACTAGCAAACGGCCAAGTCATTTACTCATGTACGGGGACGGAGATGATCCCTAGGCATGCTCTGACTGACGATAAACCACGATGCTATGGTTTGTGAAATCTGTTTCTTCTTTCGGTTTGGACATTTGGTTTTTTGGTTCGGTTTTGGAGTTTGGTTTGAACTTCTGATTCTGTTTGATTTCTGGTTTGGATTTTCATTTGAATGATTGTTTTCATTTTTGGATATTGGTTTTGATTTCGGATGTGGATTTTTGGTTTTATGATTTGATTTGAATTTTGGATTGAATTTTGGATTGGATTTTCTTCTGGTTTTTGGTAAATGGTCGTCGAGTATGGACTATGCTCGACAAGGGTCCGGAGAGACCAGAATTCGGCCTAGGACTTAGGCCCCATAATACCAATCTGTTATAATTTCAGGTCATCGAGTATGGACTATGCTCGACAAGGGTTTGGAGCGACCAGGATTCGGCTTAGGAGTTAAGCCATGGCAATTATTTAATGCCCAGGGACACTGGGCAACGGTCGTCAGGTGTGGATTGCACCTGGAAAGAACCCGGAGAGGTTACGGATTTGGATATCGACCCGGAGAGGTCCTAGATTCGGTTATTGGTTATTGGACAAGGATGGATTAGGACTCGGATATCGAGTACGGATGGATATGGAATTGGCTAAGGCTTTGGTTACTGGATTTGGAATCAGACATCGACTCGGAGCAGTCAAGATCGATGCACTTGGATGATATGGCAATGGACTTCGATATTGGATTCGGAACTATTCAAAACACCCCTTCTTATCACAAGGCATGTTTTGGGGGGCAAGTGTTATCCCACCTTTTGGTCAAGGCTGGGATATCAACAAAATAACTGGAAAATGACGGATATCGGGATTGGAAATCGATTGGAGATAAGGCTATGATCAATGTCGTTAAAATTTAGCCGAGCTCCAATCAAGGAAGGATCGATAGGAAATGATGATCAAGGCTAGGAGAGGCTACGTTTCGAATTTTAGGACAAACGGAGATCATTTGCTCAAGATAATTGATGGATACGAACAAGGCATTCGTATCGATCAGCATGGATACAAACAGCACGTTCGTATCGATCAGGAAAGGAAGCCAGATGGGTTTCGACTCGATGACAGTAAACCCGGATTGGATAAGTAAGCATGCGATGGTTCATTCGACTCGATTCTGTTCGTATCGATCAATGTTGGATACTTCGACTCGATACTGTTCGTATCGATCAATGTTGGATACTTCGACTCAATACTGTTCGTATCGATCGAGTCGTTACGAAGGTTGGTCGATGGATACGAATAGAGGAATGGCCGAAGGATACGAAGAAGACTGAGCGCGAAGCATGGATGCGAACAGAGGTACAGGTAATCGATACGAAGACAATGCTTTTCATCGACACGAATATGGCTAACACAAACGATGGGCAAGCATAATTCCAAGGAAGAAGCATTCAACTCGGCACGAAGTTAGGATCAAGCCTTGGGAGTAGCGCCACGTCACTAGTGTGCACATGAGGGGCATCGATTCGAACACAATTGAGTCGAATAGATCGATTGGAACGTGATCAAGTCGAATGGATCGATTTGAACAAGACGAGCTGCCGAGAATCCCCATTTCGTATCGATCATAACTCGAGATTTACAAGTCCAAATGCCATGAAATTTTCACAGAAGCTCACGTGCATGCTAAAGAATGTCCACGCCAAATTTCGACTTCATCGGACGCAATCTTGATCGATACGAAATCTGCTCGTATCGATCACGGATCGGACCGAAACTTCGCGGGCTCGGGCGCGTGGCCTCACTCACGTGCCAGAAGAAGTCTCCCGAGATCTGGGCGAGATATCAGCCTCCTACACCTATAAATAGACCCCAGAGCCAATGGAAATGGATCTTTTGGCTTCTCAACGTCCAAACTCTGCCCGATTCAACTTTGTACTCCATAGCTGCTGTTGTACTCAAATGTTATCATTACAATCTGCTGTAATCCGCTGCAATCAGCGAAGAACATCAATAAAAGATTAACTTTTAGAGTGGACGTAGGCCGGAGATAGCCGAACCACTATAAATCTTGTGTCTCTGTCTATCTCTTTCCGTTTTAAACTTATTTTTCTTCACTTTTTATCCTCTACAATACTTAGATCTGAGATCTGTGATCATATATTGCTGATTTATGTTCATACACTGGTGCTTTCATGAAATTTAGGGTTTGTGACCAATTTTGGCGCAAACAGCAACACAATTTTTTTTCTCTTCAAAGGCTTAAGCCTCACTGCATTTATAAAATAAGGAGTGTGTTTTTTATGTTTTTGCCCCTCAACCATTTAAGGTGTACGCCTTTGGAGAAAAATGCCCTTTGACATGCACCTTGGCACGTTCTGGCTAGCGCTTCGTGTGCATTTTTTAATACAGTGATATATATATATATATATATTAAAAAACCTAAAAAAGTATACATAAAAGGAATTAAATATATATTAAATTTATTTAATATTTATAGATTAAATTTAATTTTTGAAAATTAGAATAACTTTCTGATAATGACATGGTCGAAAACAACATGAAGACATAGGGATATAAAGTATTTTACAGTATTTTAAATGAAAGCATATATATCATGATCTGTTGGCTTCAACACGTTGTTTGCTACCTGCTTCCTTTTCGGATCCCATTTTCCTTATCCTCGAATACAGCGTGCAAATCCCGACTTCTAGGCTTTCATAAATTCTTCAATGGAGGTTACTGTTTTTTTTATATGTTTATAATAAGAGAGTGGGGGCTATCTATAGTCATCAAGGTATCAAATATCTAACACCTTTCTCTCTATATCCAAATACTAAGTCAATTTCCTTCTCTTGGTTCATGATATAGCCGACATGGTCTTATTTGGGCTTCCAGATTTCGGGCCTAACTAATAGATCACACACACATACACACACGCGCACATATATTGATCGTTTAATTAATTATTTAAGCCCGTATATTAGTCAAATCAATATATAACAATTATATATTATTTTAGTTAATTTTAAGGCTTCAAATAAATAACTTTTTAATATACCAAGAGTGGCACTTAATTTAGGTACAACACTTATTTTGATGTCTCAGTGATTTGAAACCATGACCTCTGAAACTTCTGTTTAGAGTGTATACCACTAGCCACTTGAGCTAGTGGTCTTTGACCTCAAATAAAATATTAAAATGCCACAAAAATTCAATACAACATTCGTATTAATTTCATTATTAATTTATAACCTATACAAATTAATTTCGAATTGGTTAAACTCGAAAAATAGCTAACAACACGTTGTGTTGACTTCCTAGTGTGAACTCCGTTCTCAGTTAATATTTAAACATTTAAGTATCAAAGCATGTACAAACTTCGCTGAAGTGTAGTATCAGGCACAAGTTTAGTTGCTTGTAGATCATTTAGGCAAAATCCAATTTCTAATATTTATTAAGTTACACCTTGAAATGATATTTTGTGCACATTTTCATTTTGTCACCAAATTACTAAGATATCTAGAGTTAGGTCGGTGGTCAAAACCTGTAATAATATCTGTAGTAATTACATAGACTACTTTAAAA
Source organism: Allium fistulosum (assembly GCA_030737815.1). Classification (NCBI taxonomy): domain Eukaryota; kingdom Viridiplantae; phylum Streptophyta; class Magnoliopsida; order Asparagales; family Amaryllidaceae; genus Allium; species Allium fistulosum. The sequence goes on along the minus strand of CM060903.1, from coordinate 1,279,347,361 downwards.
CCTTTAGTTCAATATGATAATTTATCGATTAACCGTTTTACTCTGTCTAGAGATTTGACTTTAAGTTGACTATAAATTACCATGGTACTAACCCCTACAATATAAAAGAGACAAATCCCCTCTCGAGTAGTGTATCACTTCAAGTAGTTCAACATGTACCCAACTATGATCGTAACATAATCGTGATGTCATGTGGTAAACAATATCAAATTACAGTCTAGTTACTTATAATCAACAGTATTTTTTAAAGACTATGGAACGCCATTACATGAGTCCTTCTATTTTGACTTAGTTGTATTAACCGATAACACTAGTTGAGTCATTATGTGACTGTTCTAAGCAATCATAAGTACGTAATCCCTTGGTGTCCAAAATGGTCATGAGTAATTCATCTTCCATCGTATGGAGAGCATTACATACACTAGTCTCTACGGATATATATTTTTTTTTTTGGAAAAAGATAAATATATAGCAAAAGGAGAAGAAAGCCTTTCTCTGGAGGCTCACAAATAAAAAGGCAAGGCATATGGAGAACATATGCCTCCCAAAACACCGACAGTAGAATAAAACCGAGACAAAGATAAGTAAAAGAAAATAAAACCCCGCTGACTCACAGCAGCTAGGATAAACCAACAAAAAAACAAAACAACCCACACAACCGCCAACCCCGCCACAACCGAATAGGTAAAGACCAGTCCACCAAAGACGCTACCATCGCACACCGAGCCAAAGAGAACTGGAAAAAGAAACAAAACCCAGCCTGAGCAGCAAAGCAACCATGCTATAACCACGACAAACTCCACTGAATGACAGAAGCCTGGAGAACCAAAGGAAACATAGCAAAAGAAGCACCACCCACACAACCAACAATCCCACCGCAACCGAACAGGTATAAGCTGGTCCACCAGAAGAGCTACCATCCCATACGGAGCCAAAGAAATCCACCCAACTGACAACACCATCGAGCTCCGGCAAGGCCACCGCCCAATGGTGGTGTCAGAAGATAGTCTAGGCGAACACCATAGAGGAAGCAAGGGCCCACTAAATCAAACGGAGAGAACCACAGAGAATTCCAATAGCAGAAAAGGGGAACCACAACCCAAGCAACTCATGCACTAACCAAGCGCAATAGAGGGAAAGGATCGCCGCTCATACAAGACGATAGAAAACCAGAACGATCAGCCCAGGAAACCAAACACAGCCAGAACCACCCAAGCAACTATACAACCAATCACCCAGAGAAGCGCACAGGAGAATCCCATAGAACAGGATGCCCATAAGATAAGCAATACCAGAAATCACCAGTCATAGCCAACCAAATCGAAATCCAGGCCTTGGAAGACACCAAAGACACCTGGATCAGGAAAACTAGCAACCACATTAAAAGAAAAGCGGGGGGGAAAGGGAGCGATGGGTGAAGGCCAACGCCCGACCGAAAGGATTCAACCAACTCCCAGTCTAGCGGAAGTCAGAACACACGAAATAGAAAGGAGACCCACTAGCCGCCCAGAACGGGGGCCCATGGGTCCCCTGAATGGTCTACCACGGAAAGCCAGGAAAACGTCATTCCTCACACGCAGAATAATGGACGGAGGATCCATAGGAGAGCTCTCGAAGGTAGCCTTATTCCGCGCGCACCAGAGGTGTCAGCAGATGAGACAAGGAATCAAGCGGAACACGATCGAACGAAGTGATTTCCCAGAGATCCCAGCCCACCAGGTACTCTGGAGTTCAATAGGAGATCTGGCAATACCTCGAACACCAACAAGGTTCCCGAAGTAATTCTAGTACGCTCTGGCCGAAAAACCAACAAAAAACAAATGGTTCAAGGATTCTGTTTCCCCATTGCCACAGCATCTACAACGGGAAACAGAGGGGATGCCGATCTTTTGGAGATTCTCGTCTAGTGGCAACCCATCATGCAGGATTCTCCACATCAATAAAGAGACCTTGGGGGGAATACGAGAATCCCAAATGAACGAAAAAACAGGACGAATGGGGCTAGGAATTCTAACCGAAGTCCAAGCTTTCAGAATGGAAAACGAAGCGCTATCCCAGCCTGATGATCCGCCATGAGAGTTAGAGAACGGCTTCACCGACTGCATGTGCTTCCAGGTCTCACTAGCATAGGACGGAGAACCCGTGAAACTAGAGCCCGCAAGCCTTTGGTACTTTGCATGGAGGAACGACGCCCATAAAGAGTTGTTAGCCCCAAATTTGTACCACAACTTACAGGCAAAAGCCGCACAAAGGTCCTTAGGATTACGCAGACCCAAGCCACCTTCACTTTTAGGACGACAAACCGCGTCCCACGACACCCAGTGGTGACGACGAGCGTTGTCCCTGTTGCCCTAGAAGAAGGAAGAGGCCAAAGACCGATACGATCGGAAGAAGGAAGAGGTAGGGGTCATAGCCGCGAATATATGAGTTCCCATCGAGTCTAAACCTGACTTGATAAGAACCAGCCTACCGGCCTGTGAAAGAAGAGACGCATTCAAGCGTAAGATCTTACCTCTCACTTTGTCTGCCAAGGGATCGAAGAAAGCATTGAGCTTCCTACCTCGGTACAGGACAATACCCAAGTATGGTAGAGGAAGGGATGCTTCCTTGAAGCCCGAGATAGTCTCGATCCAGGAAGCTCAAGAGGGAGACAAGTCCTTTGCATGGACAAAGCAACTTTTGGAAGGGTTAACGAGTTGGCCCGAGGACCTCTCGTATTGATGGAGGAAACTAAGGAGCCGCCGGACAGAGGAACGACTGCCATTAGAGAAAATGACAATGTCATCTGCAAAGGATAAGGAGGAAATAAGGGCGCAACCCCTCGGAATTCCGAAGCACTGGATCTGGCCGTAGATTGTTAAGGTTTGGAGACCGCGAATGAAAGCCTCCACTGCGATCACAAAAAGAGATGGCGAAAGTGGGTCTCCTTGACGCAAACCCCTCCTCGCCCTGAAATACCCCTTAGCCGAACCATTAATGAGCACCGAGAACCAACAGTTGGAGATGAGCCTCCACACCAAGTCAATGAGGGGTTCCGGAAACCCGAAATCCCTTAAGACCTTGATGACAAAAAAACCAGGACATGCGATCGTAGGCCTTAGCCATGTCCAGTTTGAAGACAACATTTGAACCCCAAACTTTCCGATCAATCTGGGAGATCAGTTCCTCGGCGAGAAGGACGTTATCAGAAATTAAACGCCCCTTAACAAAACCCGCTTGAGAAGGTGAGATAATATGCTCAAGGAAGGGAGCCAAGCGATTGGCCAGGATCTTAGAAATAACTTTATTCGAAAAGTTGCAAAGGCGGATAGGCTGGAAATCCACACAAGACCTTGGATTTTCACACTTAGGAATGAGAATCAGGTTGGTGGAAGTCCATCCAGAGGGAAGATACCCCCCGGAGAAGAAGGATTGAACAGCAAGACAAAAATCAGCCTGAATAATAGGCCAGGAACTCCTATAAAAGACACCATTGTAGACATTAGGGCCACTGGCACTATCCTTGCTCAGGGCAAAGACACAAGCACGGATCTCCTCAGGGGATGGGAGATCCGCGAGAGTGGCACTTTCCGGAGAAAGGATCACACAGGGAATGAAGGGGAACAGGGCCGGATCAGAAACCGAGACAGACGGAGAGCCCAGAAAGGATTGAAAGTGGGACAGGATGGTATCTTTGACTTCCTCAGGCGAAGAAGCCATAGATAGATCAGGCCGCAAAATCTCACGGATCGTGAGCAGGTTATTCTTCTTACGAATAGTAGAATGGAAGAATTTGGAGTTCGTATCTCCGTCGAAAACCCACTTGACCCTCGCCTTTTGACGAAGGTAGTCATTCTCGATACGAAGTTCCGAGGAGAAGTTGGATTGAGCTAGAGCCCACGCTCCTTGTTAACCGTGGTCGGATCCTCGTCTAACAAGGATTCGGCTACGATAAGAGACTCTTCGACCATTCGAACGCGATCGAAGATGTTCTTGAAAACCTGAACGTTCCACACCTTAAGGCAATCCTTGAGACGCTTAAGCTTACAACCGAAAACAGCACAGGGAGAGGCAACAATAGGATCGCTCCAAGAGTTAGCTACCACTTGATGAAAAGAGTGGTGAGATCTCCACATGCTCTGGAACCGAAATGAAGAGGGCTCCGAGAGGGAGAAGGGAGAGCAGCAAACAATCAGAGGAGCATGGTCAGAGAAGGACCGATGAAGATGACCGATAGAGAAGGAAAATGGAAGGCGAAACCAATCCTCCGACCCGAAAACACGGTCAAGTCTAGAGAGGATACGGTCCGGTCCCTCTTGGTTGTTTGACCAGGTGAAAGCAGAGCCAACAAAAGGAAGCTTAGAGAGGCCAGAATTGACAATGAACGAGTTGAAATCCGCCATCGCAGCATGGTTGATGGCGGCTCCTCCCCATTTTTCCGCTTGGCAGGCGACGATATTAAAATCGCCGCCAACCACAGATGTAGAGAAACCCAAAGAACCGAGGGCTAGAATGTCGGACCAAAGAGCTAATCTCTCCGTTCGATCGCATTTGGCGTAAACCGCTGAGAAAAGAAAGGGAGCAGCAATAGAAGGAGACAAACACGCCACCGAAAAAGAGCTGAGAGGAATTGAAAGCGGAGCGAACTGCAAGGGATTTGGACCATAAAATACAAATCTTACCGGAGACGTTGGCAGAGCCACCGCCAAAACCTAAGGATAAGACGGTTTTGGATATAACTTATGGGGTTAGAAAGGGTTCCAGGAGAGCGACCACACCAACAGAGTGCTTCCTGACAATGCGTTTTAGCCTAGCCAAAGACGCATCATTGCCAATACCATGGACATTCCAAAAAAGAAAGTTCACCATGAAGAGAGAGAAAGGAGAGAACGAAGAGAAAAGGAGCGAAAAATAGACACCAACCAAAGGAAAACAGAAAAAGCTCAGACAAGATACAGCGAATAACGAGTAGATCGATCGATCTGCTCGGACGCCGCTATAGAGCGTGTGTGGATGGTGCGAGGGGTAGACGGGACTCTACACGGTCTGCGACGAGACGAACGTGGAGGAGGGTCGGAGGGCTGGGGAGGTGACTCAAAAGACACCTCATCACCGGTCCCCCTCAAAGGAGATAGTGAGGCATCACACAGCGAGGACGAAGGCGAGGAGTTCGTAGAAATGCAATCAAGGCGCTCATTAAGGAGCGCAATTTCTGCCTTACTCATAAGAGGAATGGAAATGGACAGAGAGCACGATGAAGAGAGAAGGGAGCACGCCGAGGAGCAATGAAAGGAAGAAGGAACCAATCGATTTGAATGATCATAATGAGCGTAAAAAAGAGGGGAGGCGGACCAAGCGCATTCCATTCTGCCTTAAAAACTAGTCAATAGCAGGAGAAGAATGAGCTGAGAAAGGGGAGGAAAAATAGCTGAGTGATGAATGGGCAGGAAGAGCGAAGAAGGAAAGAACTGAAGGGGGACTGAAAAGTGTAGGGGAGCAAGCAAGTTGCTTCCCATGTTGCTGTGGGAGTCTTACCAAAGTCGGACTGTCACTAATAAAACAGCCCCGCGATACGGGTAAGAGTCGCGGGTCGGACCAAACAGTGGGAACAACAGAGCAGAACAATGAAGGCTGGAAATAACCCAGGCTGTCCGCATAGTGGTCAGAGACGGCCACTATGCGACCAGAGCTGGGAGATCGCCCAAACCAATCGCTCCAGGCCCGTTGTAACCTCCGAAGGGACCAATGGTAGCCTGACAAAATAGGGATACAACAAATAGATAAAGTCACTAACGACACATGAAAGGCCTCGTAATGACTCAACACAAGAAGCCAGCTAGAGGATTTCATCAGATCGATCCATACTAGCAGACTGGTATGGACACAACCGATGCGGCAGAGGAAATCCTGCAAAACAAACAGAGGCCAAAGACTCTGATGCAGGCAGCAAGACAAGAGGTCAAAGGCGGACGAGTCGAAAACAATAGAACAAACGGGACCTGACACACCACTAGTCTGGGACGAGACGACAATGTCAGGGAGCACACACATAAGTGTGTCAAGGCTCAAGTAAACAAAACCGACCACATCGGCCAACAACCAGAAAATAACAGGCATTCCAGCATTATCTACGGAAATGGAACAAGAAGGAGAAAAGCTCACATGCCTGCAAAAGGCATCACATACCAGCCGGATAGGAGGAAGAGCCAACAGTAGCGGAGAACTGAGTGATAAGGAAAGCTCCTTATCGTCGACGACCAAATCAGAAGGCAATCCACCGCCTACAAACAATGACACAGCAGGAATCTCGCCCGAAGGCAAAGATGAACTGCCAGGCAACACATAACCAGTAACAGGCACAGCATCCATCTGCCGGTCTGGTCGAGGAGATAAAGTGGTCATATCCTTATCCCCTTGAACACAGACATTGCCTACGTCGCCAATAGACCCAAAGGCGAGAGTAGCCTCAAGCGGGCTAACAGCAGCTGCTGCTCCGAATACAGACAGACGAGGAGCAAAACGAGTGATGAATTCTCGTTTGTTACTCGTGGTAGAGCCACAATCAGCCATAATGCCAGAAAAATTGCACACGGAATCAACAGCAAGCGAGCCAAAGTAAAATTCAGACTGGCACGAAGCCTTACCACCCACCGCATCCCCAAAGATCAGTCTCGGTTCAAATCGGGTGGTGAAATCCCGATTACCGAAAGAAGTAGACATGCTAGGGGAGGAAGCCCTAAACTCAGGCGAAGCAGCAGTGTAAAGCCTCGACCCAGAGCATATCGAGCCGCGCACTGAATACGAGAAGCACGAAGAGAGCTCCATGAAAAACCCATCAACAACTAAAAACTTGAAGCGAGCAAGAGCCGAGAAGGCCCTTGGAGAGAAGACGCAAATCTCAATCGAACATTTGCTAGAGAAGCAAACCGACAGTGGAGGAGCCACCACATCCAAGAGGGCTGCAACTAAGCTAGCGAATGAGGGATAAGACTTCACGAATTCACCACGGAAGTAAAAAAACCCTAATTCCATAGGCAAACCCTAGAAACCACTGAGAAGAAGGGCGAGCGGGCAGTAATAGTAATAGAGCGCGCCCAGCTAGAGAATGCAAGAGCGATCAAGCGAGGAAAAAAAGGAAGACGAAAGTAAACAGAGAATCGCTGAGAAGAGAAAAATTAGCAGGAGGACATTTTTTTATTTTCCGACCGTTACTTTTATGACATGTAATGCATGAGTCTCTACGGATATATCAATATCCTTTTCTCGATACATCTTAATGAGGAACATTTAAGGAAATGTATTTGAATATCGATTCAAAACTTATGGCTACAAACACATTCGCAAGTACAATCAGTAAAATACTTTTCCTATGAGTTTTCTACATATATATATATAACATTACTTATATCCAATATAATAGTATATAGAAAAGTAAAACAAGAAGCATAATTCATTTCGAACAAGATTCTCTGTACAAGTTGAGTTATACATAATAAAATTACATAATTGCTCCTAAAACACTCTTAACTCTATCAATAACAATCTAGTACATGTATGTTACCAAAGGGAGTTTACCATTTGAAGAAAAAAATATGGAATGTAGCATTAAAATTTGTAATCATGTTGTCCTTAATCCTTTTGGGTTATCATTGATTTGCTCAACATGCAACGTCCATAAAGATGCAATGTACCGCATAATTCTTTTAACCTTAATTAAGGATCATAACAACCCGGAATAATATCTTAAATAACCCAGAATGTAACTCTATAAGAGAATTTACAGTACAACATAAAATATCTATTATATGTGCATGGTTGACATACACGGATGTGCAACGAACACTCCTTAAATACACTAGTTTAAATAAATATGTGTGTGGGGATATGTGTGTGTGTCTGTGTGCATGTATTTGTATATAGACACACAAAGACCAAGTAAACATAATGATAACTTTATGGCTTTAGCACTACATATCTCCGTCATCTTTGTTCACTTCTTAATGTATAAATATCAATTTCGTATAGACTCCCTATATAAATATATTTACCATGTACGTAAATAAATACACAAAATGGTTGCACAATAAAAATGATTGCATCACGGCACCAACACGTTTTTTTACGTACACTTAGCATAATCAATCCCACATAGTTCGTTTAATATAATAACATATCCGACCATGCTCGTCTTTTGCAACTACAATTGTTACGCATATATATAATAATAAAATATAGTACGAATACTTCAACCATAAGGTGCAATATTCAATAGCACTAGTGCGAACCCGTGCTTCGCACACGGATGTTGAAAAAATATTGTTGTTGCATAGGTCATATCCAAATGTATAAGAAATTTAATACGGTGGTAATGAAACAACATTGTTGAACGATAGTGTTACATCATGAATAACAATTTGGTAGGATAAAGAATACATAGATATATTTGGTTATGATAATCACAATTAAAATCGAACAAAATAATTACAGTGAATATGTTAAAGTTCACAGACTATTTAGAGGATAATGTGTTAAAAAATTATCCGCTAATGCATAGATATATCCACTGTGGCATATAACGCCAATGTTGTTGCTTTTGCAATTACACAGCGGCTTCAATGCGCATAGATATAGTTGAAGTATTCACTATAAACTGCAGACACAAAGACACAGTGCAGTTCGATTCAATTAAATAAGAGTAACAAAAGTTTTTTGCAATGGGGAGAAATATAGTAATAGGATGAAATTTGTAAACAGTCAGGAAAAGTATTTGTCAAAAAGGGAGCAAAAGAAAAAAGCAATAGATGTAGTACAGGGGAAAAGTAGTAAAACAGAAGATTCAATTGAAATAGAAATGATGATGCAATAAGAAAATAACATGGGTTCCAATATAAATTACTATTGTTCACCGAATCTGATCTAGTCGATGCAGGGTACAAAACACGGCATACAGCTGGTCGCAGTAACCAATATTTGAAAATATCCAAAACATATAGAAGAGAACAATTGTGAGAAGTCCATTCATTTTTTAGCCTCAGAAATAACTGCTAGCAACGCGTGTATGATATTGGCTTGAGCGCAAATAGGTGATGTTTTCTTGGCCTTAATAGATGCATTACATCAGTCAATTATTTTAACCATTGAAGGTATTTGTACCTGCAGCCAAAAAAGGCAAAAGTGTCATTGATGCAGTATTATTACTAAATTCTCTCACTGCTCGTCTGACCTATTAACTATATCTAATAATCAAACTATGAGTACATAATCATCTATACAAAGATACATTCATCAATTGTTTTCTAGAAGTTGTCTGACGGTGGTGGTGCAAGTGATTTTAGAATTTACTGCAAAAAATAAAAAATAAACTCTTTTAGGTGGTTATCAACATTATTCTCACTACAACACATGTTTTGACCTAGCACTTAAACTGTGCATCTACCTTAAGCCTGAATACAATAACTTATATGATTATTGTATTATTGATCATCGTAATTGTAAAAGAAATTGAGCAAACTTAGCCAAATTATGTCATCAAACCTGGAAGCAATGTATTAAATGCTGAGCTGCACGGTTGAATCAAGCATTAATTATGTGAAGTCATTATTTAATCATCTCGAGCTATCAAAAATCAAAACTCATTTTTCAATTATATTTTCATAATGCGGTTAAATAACTATCGTTAACATCAAACAAAATTATTACTACAGCTAAATTAGTATCGCATCACACAAATGCAGTTAAAATATTCAAAAACAATAATTGCTTAATTCCAAAAATACTGCAAAATAATAACCGCTTTTGCTTAATGCATTTAAATTTTAACTACAGTAAGCTCGAATAAATCATCGTGTACACCCAAAATCATTACTGCATCACATAAATATAGCTGAAATATTCAATTTATACCATGCATAATTCAAAATTGTCATTAAATTATAACTGCATTTTATTAATGTAGTTAAATTTTAATTGTATTAAGATTGAATAAATTCATTAAATGTAGCCAAATTTATTACTTCATCACATAAATGTGGTTAAAAATCTTCAAGTATAGTTAAATTTACCCAAAACTTGCTGGTAAATTATAATTGCATTTTCTTAATTTCATTAATTTATAACTGTTTTAAAATTGAATAAAATTATCAAATATAGTCAAAATCATCAATAGTAAATGCAATAAAAAAATGCTAACGTAGTTAAATTAATTCAAAAAATGCCTATAAATTATTACACCATTTTTTGATGGGGTTAAATTATAACTGCACTAAGTTTGAATACTATCAAACACAATCAAGATTATTACTTTATTACATAATGTAGTTACAATTTTCAAAGGCAACCATAATTGTATAATTCAAAAAAATATTGCTTTCAAATATGTTAAAAGATAATAAATACATTATAATAATCTAGGTAAAACTACTATGTAATGTTTATGATCATCATAATAATGCTGTTACAGAAACGCGGTACACAGCGGTGACACTAAATAATTGTGCAATTAAAGCTGCTATATAAAATTATGATTTTAAAAAAATTATTTTTAGCTATCAACAATGGATATCATTGGAAAGCAAATTAAATTTGAGATTTAATAGTGAAAACGATTCTTAAATCCAATCAATGTAGAAAAAGTTATCACATTTTAAAGTTTGGAATATAAAGAAATTAAAAATGGGACTGTTCAGTTGCCAAATTTCAAGAGGACCTGTGTGAGCTTGAAATTCAACTCACTAATAATAATATAGTATAGATAACAGAATAAGTACAACAATAGGTATTTATTTCTTGGCTTCAATCTAGATGTTTTAAATTCCAGTGTAATGGGATCCAATTATATTTCTACCATAAAATTATGGTCAATCACAAGATAATAGTGTTTAGTCATCCATGACTAATTCATCAAATGACTCAGTTTCTGCTTTTGGTTTAATGTAGTTATCTTAGCTTCTTCAATTATTCTTCTTCTATTGTTACTCTAAGGCTAACTAATAACATATTTTGAATATGTACTAACTTTCCTATGGTAGTTTTAAGGCTTGGAATGACATGCCTTCGTATATCTCTTAAGGTAACATTTTCCTTGTTATGATAACTTTTATTTCAATTAATATTCTTTGGATTTAGTAACTTTTTGACTCTCTTAACTGTTGAATCAGGGAACGTTTTCTGGATCATCGATTCACATAAAAAATTTCTAGTGAGCATCCCAATCAATCTAATTATTGCACGCATCTTCATCTAATGTTTGTTTTTGTCCATGTTACGAATCGTTGAACTTATTGGCTTATATATGGTAATTCATGACATAGACAGCTACTTTGATGTTAGCATAATTCTCCGATTACATTTAAATATTAAAATATATAGTATTTGTCATCTCATGTCTTGACTCTTATGCATATATTTTCTCCTTGTGAAATCTTATTTATTTTCCTCCAAAATACATGTTTTAACCTCTAGATCTATCATGAATGGGAGATGATTCTAATCACATAAGGAATCTGCCAACAGGCACTCACTCCTAATAATTTTGAACTGTTACTAGTTACGTAACGTTTCTAGTAATTTTTAATAATTAGGGCTTCATATAAAATAATTATTTGAGTACAGAACACATATCAAAATATATCATGGCAAAAAATCACATTTAGTTAATTCAAGGTTTCAATTATAACGAACCGACCAATTCGGTTCTTTGTTTTCTTTATTTATGAACTACGCTTGTTCATGCAGTATTCATATAAAATATTAAAATCACATTTATCTCACTAGCTTCCACTTTCCCTCTTGCCTCAAACGACATTACGCAGGAGAAAATGTCATAACCCAAATAAATTTTGGATCGCTTATCTACTTTGACTCAAAATGACCAGCCCGATGATTATTTGGATGAGTTGGACTACGAGTTCAAGTGATAACAGTCATTTGAAAAGTTTATTCAAACGAAATGGTAATCTAGATATTATCCAATTAATTCCAGTAAGATATACAATTTTTTGCTTCTGGAAACCGAACCCATGACTCTTGGAGCTCCATATGCCTTTTCGAATCAACAAAGCACTCAATAAATTAATTACTTGATGATTAAATATGGTAAAGAAACAATCGTAAGTGGAATACTCACTCGAACTCCTCCAATTGCCCCAACGCAATGGAATGGATAATATAAGTCCAAACCTAACCTATAGAATGGATAATATATATATATGTGTACACTCGACCTACTAATTAAGCTGGGTAAGTAGTCCTTACATGGCTCTTAGTGGACCAAGTTCGCGTCTATTATTTGGGTCGACTATAGTGAACCACTCCAAAGTGAAATTTTCATAGGACCCAAATCTCCACCTTGCTTGTTAAGCTAGGTAGCCTCCTACCCTGATTGAGTAATTGGCTAAGATTTTTCTCCTGGGCACACTGGTTGTTGTTACTAACGCATCACAAGTTCTAATAGCTATCTGTATACCTTTGTGGTAGCACGACAACCACACCTCCTACTTCCTCCTACCTCCAAAGAATCCAACTTCACCAATTTCTCAAATTTCCAACTCCTCCTATTTTCCTCTTACGTTTAAATCAAACAATTTCAATCCCAGTTTCATACTTACATCATGAGTTCAACCAAACGATTCAAGTTTACATGCAAGCAACATAAAAATTAATGAGATTTAAGGTTATACATCCCACTAAAGTCCTTTGTTTCCACTTTTGAACACTTTTTCAACTCAAAATCCAACTTTCACAATTATGCCATATTCATGTCCACGGGTAGGCCTGTCAATGGTACGGGTTTTGGTCCGAGCCCGGCCCAAACCCGCCCTATTTATGCGAGTACGGGTTTTGCATCCAAACCCGACTCAGGCCCAATCCGGGTCGGGCACGGTTTTATCAAAACCCGGTCCGGTTAGGGCCTGATCCGACTATTAGTTTTTCGTCGTATCAAAATATAAGTGTGTATGTTATTATTTACCACTTTGTTTGTTTACGTGTAACTATTTTTCATACTTTTGTTATGAGCTTGACAACATCAACGTTCAATTCATATGTTAACACTGTTTGTATATAAATTTTAACAAAGTTGCAATTTTAAAATAATGTTTTAACATAAATATTCTGAGTTAGGTATACAGTTATTATCCAACGGACTTAAAAAGTCCGACGAACCGGGCTCGGATAGTGGGTTGAAATACCCTGCGGGTTCGGGCCGAGCTCGGGTTTTAATTATTGTAATTGGACTCGGGTCCGGGTTTTATAATACCCGGACCGAACCCGACCCATTGATAGGCCTATCCACGAGTTAAGGGGTTCTGACTCTTATAATTCATCCCTAATAAACTAAAAATTAAAATAATTGGAAGGGAATGGTTAATGGGAGAAACAAATGGCTAAGGGAAATGAAAGGGGTAAAATGTTCAAAGACGATGAATTTATTAAAGGAGTGATATTTACCCTATAATTATTTTCTAATGGAAAAATATGAGCCATTACGCCAGAATAGCTCTCTCCATTTTCTATTCACTTCAATTCAACCAAACTTCTACATATGAAATATTAGTATTATATTTGTTTAAAGAATAAAAATAAAAATAAAAAAATAGATAATTTCATACCTTATTTTGAAATCCAGTCAAAATATAAGATCCTAAACACCATTCAAAGACTTCATTGGGATTTTGCGTTGAAGAAAACAAATTAATATTCATGGTTTTGATAAAAATTTATATTAGGATTGAGAAAATGAAGACAGAGATGTGTTCTCCTCCACGATTATGAAATTAGAGAATTAAAGCATAAAAGTGGATATTTAAGATGTATGTTTTAAAGATGAAAGAACAAAGAGGTTAGGATGATAATTGTGTGTTAAGTAGGAAGGTATAAAGATGGTTCTAATTGTATTATGAAATAGAAATGGAAATCTGGTAAATTCAATTTGTTTTATAAGGGGAGAATCAATCATTTTGATCTTTCTCTAAAAATAAATTATCAAATAAAAGCTTTTTTTCCATTTTCCTTAACCAAATTGATTATCCCTTTAACAATTCTCTAATGGAAAGAAACTATTGCTAGCTCATCAGTGAATTAAAGATCGGATTTTGATTACGAAAACGTGAAGAAAATGACGTTTTAAGAGTGAAAACATCAATGGAGTTTGTGTTGTCTAAATAGAGGAAAAGGCGAATGAAAAAATAAGGGAAAATAGAAAAATAGTTCTAGATGTATATTCATCTAACAAAACCCCACCATAACCCTTAGTTTAAATTATAAGCTTATAAATTTTATTTTCTCTTTAACAAAAATAATGTATATAATTTACAAAAACATGGATTTAAACATAAAAATCCATCTCTAACATGTCTGAGTCGCTTCCAAACATGTGTAAATAACAAGCATCTAAAACTCTAATCGATAATTTATTTCTTGCTTACTCATAATTCCTTAGGTAGCTCTTACTGCTTTTTAACCATTACGTTGCTTATTAATTTAATAAAATATTTAACTATTTGCCAATGACCACTAGCTTAAGTAGAAAGTGGTAAAATGTTTTAGTATGATGTTTTAAAGAACTTGGGTTCGAACCATCGAGACGTCAAAATGTTTTCTCAACTCATTTTTCATTCATCACATCATCATTGAATCTAACCATTTCTCTCTTTCTTTTTCTGCACGAGTTGGCTACATTGATATAAACCCCATTGTGGTAATATTTGTTAACCGGTACAATCGTATAACGGTAGAGAACTGACCGTTCAATTATGTAATTTAAAAAAAAAATTAATTAATCTTAGTAAAACCTCGAATGATAATATGTTGGAAAAAATTTAAAGTTGGAGATATTTAAGAAATTATTTATGGAAAAACAAAGTAAATAACATTAGAAAGGTTTAAGGAGACATGTTAGAATCGAATCTTTATTTTTTTGCTTTCACATGATTTGGTTTTGCAAGAAAACCTCTTTAACGGTCGGTTTGATTAAGAAATTAAGGTAAATTAAACGAATGAAAATTGAACATGTAATATATGTTTAAAATTTATTACGAAAAATTATCCGGCGCACAGTAAATTATTTCATGTACATCCATCAAGTAACACTCCGCCCACATCTAAGAGACACTGCATAAATGCATGGACATGATTTCATTTATGATCAGCCGCGCATAAAGCTATTCACACATAATACTTCACTCAAATCAGATTGTGTTATGGTTTGTGTTTTTTGAATCTCACTGTATAAGAAAAACTATGTGGAAATTTAGATCCGCCCCTTATCTTTATTTTTTAAGATTGATACACCACTACTAAAAATTTTATTTTAGATTACATTTTCAAAATTATTTTCGGTAGTTTTTTTTTTCATTTTTTCTTAAATAAAATCATACTTAGCATGTTTCTTTGAACAATTTTTTTTTCTTTTTTGATTTTTTGCAAAATTGTAAATAATTTTGAATTTCTATAAGTTTTCACTGCAAATGTTTGCGGTACACCAGCAAATATTTGCCTTTTTTACTCCAAGCTAGAAACATTTGCACTTCATATTGTAAATATTAACGATTTTAGAAACTGCATATATTTACAGTCCGACTGGAACAAAAAACATGAGTGTTTTATATAGCAGGATTGAAAGAATGATGACTGTGTTTTGAAACTTAAAGAATGTGTTTTACAAAAGTTCCCTAAAAACATTTCTTTTCTAGTCACTCTATTTTTATGGATATGTTAATATCAATATACCCGTTATTTTATGTTTTACTATTCATTGTATATTTAATGTCCATTTTGATTATGTTAGAAAATGCAACATTTATGCTTGTGATGAGACAACTAAAGGGAGTAATACCACACTAATTTATGATTTTTTAAATGATATGTTAAGGTGCACTTTTAGCCAAATGTTTATGTTTTAAACATATATGTCACACATGTAAAATGAGCATATCAATTAGAAGAGCATACCATGGTGCACAAAGAAAAGCTCGGGTAAAAGAGGACAGTGTAAGATACGTCTGTCTCATCTAAGTTACGTCGGACATATCGGTTACGTCGGTGGTATAATAAAAAGCATTTGCTCTTTGAAAATTCCAACGGTTGGATAGGACATAACCATTAAGTCCGACGTAACTTAGATAAGTTGAACGTAAAATTTAAGTCGAATTTTTTTTCTATTTAAAAGGAAAATCTACCACCTTATCGTAATAACATCATCACGTCCAAAGCTTCAACAAACCTCGAATGTTCTGAAATCACATAATGAAATCTTCAATTTCATTTATTCTAGTTTGCAACTGACTGTGGAAAGAATATTCTATATTAAAAGAAAAAATTAACATTTTACAAGACATGCCTACATGTAATTCCACCAAATAAGCGTCACTTATCATTGCAACTTGTGTTTTTCATAATTTTATATAAAAAAATACAATGGTATAGATCTCGATTATGAAGAAACTATTAATGCAGAAATTACACCAAGTTACATTGAAAATTGACTTGAAAAACACACAACCACGGTGATGCAAGTTTATCAAATACAGCACAGATTATTGGAACATAATCATATCAGAGATGTTTCGGTTAATGCAGGACAACGTTGATGTACTAAATATTTTTATGTTCCTAACTAGTGTTTGAATTTGAATTTCTATTGTTGCTTATTAAATATTAAATAAGAAATATTTATTACTTAATTATTAATAATTAATAAAGGAAAAATCTACTTGGACACAATGGATGATAAATGACACAATTGACGATATAGGAGATATTAATCATTAAACCTCGTAAATTCAACCTCTAATAAGATCCTACAACCAACATCTGTTGTGCCACCATTTTGTATTTTGTTTTGTACCCAATAGTCTTCCCATTAATAAATATATTAATTAATAGTTATTACAAATAAAAAATAAACACTACGTATTTCACGATACTTCATATCCAACCTCCAATTAAATTTTTTTGTCTGCTAAGATTACAAACACTAACGGACTAACCTCATAGCGCATTTGTCCCCACCCTATATTTTGAAACTTTGTTTTTCCATGTCACTGCCATTGGGCACGCTCAAAACATGTTACATTAAAAAATCCCAACTTTTATTTTGTAATCATCAAAAGGGTGTGAAAGCCAAAGAATTGATTTGATAGTACTAAATAAATATTCGCATTTAATGCTGTTTCTCGAGTATAAATAAGAAAATGGTGATGATTACGATGGTTGCTCTAGATATTTTTCAATTTCAATTGCAAGCAACAACCGTCTATATTTGGTAAGGGTGCGTTTGCAATGAACGAAAATGGGGTATTTGAGCGGAGAAGGTTAGTGAACGGGGAATACATTTACGGTTACAAATGAGATATTTAAGCGGGCATGTAAGTTGTGATTTTTAATTTAATTGATTTATAGTTGATTAATTATATGTTTTGTTTTGTTACATGAGTTTAATTAAAATGAAATAACAGTATAGAAATTGAAATACATTCAAATTAATTATATAGTACTAGTAAATACAGATAAAATGATACAACCAATCAATGTAGTCATGCTTCCACAATTTCATCTCTTATGGTATTTCAAATCATTACCATTTCATTGGCTACGTGTCTGTTGACTAAAAATTCTGTCAACGAGACAGGATGACTAATCAACCTCGGAAATTACGAGAGAGTAGGTTTTAATGATGTTGTTAGCTTTACAGTATATGATCGCGAATCGATGATGGAATGCTAGTAATAAAGAGACATGAATTTTAGAGTAGTTCATACACACACACACAATGGATACATGGAGATGATGGAGAATGCTTGAAGATGATAAGAGCATGGTGGGAAGTGTTATCATTTTAAGTTTTCTGGATCTGACCCCTTGCATGGTGAAATGCTTAGGGTATTTATATGAACTAGCCTCCTTTGATTTGCGGTTGAGATTGCCTAAGGATATTCGCAGTCCGTACAGCAGCTCGGACCGTGGGATGGTTGTCAGTTGGAATTTTGGTAGTGATACATGCATATATGGTGAAAAACCGTATTTCTGTACTCTGGTTGCTTCTTTTGCAGAATGTCAAGCGGCGTAACTCAGAGTTTGTTGCTACTTTCGATGTCGGATGGGAGAAGTTTGTGGTAGGGCGGTTGTATTAGCGCTTTTCCAGGACGGCGGGACTTTAGTAGGTATGTTTTTCTCTACCGGTCTGACTGTGCTCTCTCCTTAGAGCCACTTCGGTCAGTTTTCTATCCTTCTGTGACAAGAACCCGGGCGTATGAATCAACCGGCCCTTGGGTCGGCCGGTTCCTAAGGAAGCCCGGATTAGCTTGGCTGATGCATTTATCTTCCTACAGGCAACTGCCATGTCCTATTAAAATTTTGCGAAAATTTTGAGCAATATTTTAAGCCCCAAGCCTACCCTCGCGGGTGGGGGCTGGCTTGTAGATACTAAATGACGTGATTTGATGCATGCCTGTAGTGTAATTAATGCTGCTAGCACGTGTCTTTCTATGGGTGTCTTTGACGGTCCGTTTTTCCCTATAACTTCTGAGCCAAAGGATCCAGATCGATTCTAACGTCAAATCTCTTTGCACGGTTCGGATTTGGTTGTCTTTTCGAGATAAAGGATTACGACTTGGCTGGTGAGGGTCTATAGATAGACGCGGTTGCTTCTTCTTCTCCTTTTTACCGTTTCCCCATTTCTTCTGCCATTGTTGTAAATCTTTTGACTCTTTTCAAAATTCTCCATTAACAGGTACGTCCCTGCCTCCATTATCGTTTATCATTGTCATCAGTTCATCGATGGCTCATTTCTCCACCGTGGGATGCCCCTTGGCAGTGTCCCTTCTGGTGGTTTTCTTCTCTTTTTGACGGTGCCCCTCCTCATTTAACCATGCTTTGAGGCCGGTTAGTCCCTGAGAGGGAGGCATCCGTCGTGCTTGTTTCCTAGCATTTGTTATGATCTTGTCATAGGATGGCTGCTTTTGATAGTGCTTCGAGTTTCGCTCCCACGGTCCCTTCTGACTTCCTAGGTGGACCAGACAGCGTGGTCAGAGAGCTGAACCTATTTGGTTGTACCCCTGGCTTGATCCAATTTTCGAAAGCCCATGAACAAGTTGACACTGCCCCACCAAACTACTACACATTCTTATTAAGTTACTCGAAAGTTGGAGTGGCCTTGCCCCTGCATCCAACCATCATGTCCCTTTTGAACGAGCTCGGCCTCGCTTCGGATTAACTTACTCCGCTATCGTTATCTAGTGGGCCTTTGTGTAGCGTGCCATTGCTTAGAGTTAGGGACACCTTCGCGGGCCTTGTCGCCCACCTCTTTAACATTAACAAAGAGCCTGGTCATCACCCCGGGACATACTATCACATCCAGATGAAGAGGAAGAGAGAAGTGGTCTTTTATGGGATTTCAGAGAAAGGTGTCTCCAGTTGGAAATCTTAGTATTTCTTTGTCCCACGGACTGTGAATGTGTGTTTGCGTTTTCGGTCGTTTCGACCTTTAATTGGTGAGACTTTCTTTGTGATTTTTTATCTCCCCTCGTTTTCTTTTCTATTTTTGTTGTTCTTACAATTTGTCTATTGCAGGGTCTCCAACGCTGAGCCAGGCCGAGGCGACATTAGTGAAGAGGCAAGTGCTGGGCCTTCGAGGGGCCAATGATACCCTCCGAGATTTAGACAATTTAGTGACTAACGAGATGCTACGAAAAGTCGGGCTACTATTAGAGGGTCAGTCCATTCGTGCCCACAAAAAAATGGAGAAAGGCGCAGAAACCAGCCGAAAGAGAAAGAAGAAGGAGATAGTTTCAAAGAAGCCATCTGGCAGTCGCCTTGTTTTATCTCTTTCACACGAATCCACAATTTTGCCTAGGGCCGGCCAGGGGTGCATTGGTATGGATGATTACGCTGACCCGAGGGCTGGCCCATAGTTGATGCAGAAGCCCTTTCTTATGTGCCATCGGTGCAGATTTCCACTTCCATTCAAAATAGGATTCTGACTTAAGACTATTGATGAACCAAATCAATTCTCCTCTCATCGAGTGTGTCCAGGCCGATCCTGAGGAGCTCGTCATTTTGCTCGTGGTCGTAGGTCACCCTGTGAGGGGATATGACGTCCACCTTGATAGGCAGCATGGCCTCGTGCCTGTATGAAAGGGAGAAGGGTGTGTGGCCGGTTGAAGTTCGGGTGGAGGTGCAAAACCAATTTCCTTTACTTTTGCAAGCCTTTTCTTGAGAGTAGACTTGATGGTTTTATTGGCCACCTTGACCTATCCATTGGCCTGCGGGTGAGCGACCGAGGAGAAGCTCTTTTCTATTCCATTTCTGTAGCAGAACTCTTGGAACATCATGCTTTCGAACTAAGTCCCGTTGTCCGTAACAATTTTCTTTGGGAGGCCAAAGCAGTAGACGATGTTCTTGATAACGAAGTTGAGAACCTTTGAAGCCGTGACACCGGTCAAAGGTTTGCTTTAACCCATTTGGTGAAATAATCTATGGCTACGATTGCATGGTTGTATCCGCCTTTGGCGTTTGGGAGCTTCCCGATCAGATCGATCCTCCATGTATCAAACAGCCCGGGGGACGTCATGGAGACCAGAGGGGCCGAGGAAGCCCTGGGGACCTTTGAGAATCGCTGACATCGGTCGCATTTCTTCACATAGTTCATAAAATCCTTTACCATGGTGAGCCAGTAATACTCCTACCGAGCGACCCTTTTTGCAAAACTTTTCCCCTCGGTGTGATCTCCGCAAAAGCCCTCGTGCAACTCCTCTAAAATCTGGACGACTTCATCTTCGGACACACAACATTGCAGCAGGGTTGAGTATCCTCACCTGTAAAGCTTCCTTTCGATGATCGTGTAATGCGGTGAACGATGCAAAGTTTTTCTGGCCTTCTTACGATCGGTTGGTAGCTCGTTATTCATGATATACTTGTATATGGCAGTCATTCAATTTCCTTCGGAAGGCTGCTCAATTTCCATAACGGCTGCCCTTGGCTCGAGGCCGGGAGTGCTCCTGGTGTCCAGTGGCACCCATGGGAGAGTTTCTCCTGGGTCGCTTGCTACTATTTCTAATTGGTTCGCCTTACCGTTTCGCTCCCTGGGGATTTGTTCTAGTCGGAATTCTCCGAAGGTTTTGGTAAGTCTCCGGGCTTAAGTGATGTAAAGTGCTAGAACCTTTCCCTTTGTCTAAAACTGTCATTCATTTGGTTGACAAATATGGTGGAGTCACTATAGGCATGTAGTGATTCCACGTGAAGTTCTTTCGCCATCTTTAGGCCAGTCAAGAGGGCTTCATATTCCGCCTCATTGTTCATGGCCTTGAAGGTAAGTCGGACGGCGAAGCAGAGCTCTTTCCACTCGGGGGTAATTAGGACCATTCCTACTCCTGCCCCCTTCTCGTTGGATGCACCATCCATATACAGATGTTGACTAAAAATTCTGTCAGCGAGACAGAATGACTAATCAACCACGGAAATTGTGAGAAAATGGGGTTTTAATGATGTTGTTAGCTTTACAGTATATGATCGCGAATTAATGATGGAATGCTAGTAATAAAAAGACACGGATTTTTGAATGGTTCGGCCAAAATGAATGCCTACATCCATTGTGTATGTTATTCTCACTATATATGTATTTACAATGGATACATGGAGATGATGGAGAATGCTTGAAGATGATAAGAGCATGGTGGAAAGTGTTATCCTATAAAGTTTTCTGAATTCGACCCCTTGCATGGCGAAATGTTTGGGGTATTTATATGAGCAAGCCTCCTTTGTCTACGGTTGAGATTGCCTAATGATATTCGCGGTTCGTACGGCAGTTCGGATGGTGGGATGGTTGCCAACTGGAATGTTGGTAGCGATACATGCATATATGGTGACAAATTGTCTTTCCATACCCTGGTTGCTTCTTTTGCAGAATGTCAGGCGGCGTAACTCAGTATTTGTTGCTACTTTCCACATCGGATGGGAGCGGTTGGTGGTAAGGCGGCTGTATTAACGCTTTTCCAGGACGACAGGACTTTAGTATGTAGCTTTTCTCTACTAGTTTGACTGTTCTCTATCCTTAGAGCCATGGATCGGCGGTTCCCAAGGAAGCCCAGATTAGCTTGCCTGATGCGTTTATCTTCCTATAGGCGGCTGCCAAGCCCTATTAAACTTTGGTGAAAATTTTGAGCAACATTGTTGTTGTACCGATTCAGTTGCTCTGTTTGGTGCAGTTCTCTTACTGTAATATTCTTTCTGGTATTCCTCTAGAATAAGATCAGGATCATCATCATAAGCCATAAAATCTGAATCATCCATGTTATTTTTTCGTATGTAATTGTGTATAGCCATTGTAGATACGACAACTTTTATTTGAGTTTCAAATGAGTATGTTGACATATTCTTTAAAATGACAAACTTTTTCTTCTATATTTCAAAGGTTTTCTCAATTGTTATACGTAAACTTGAATGATAGAAATTAAAATTTTCATTTATCGATTTTTGTTGATTTGCGGTTTCATGAAAGTGAGGAATATGATATCTAATATTACGATACGGTGGTAAATAACTAGTTTGAATTGGATATCCCGAATCAACTACATAATACTGGTCAGGTGGAGGACGGGGGAAGTTAGAGTTTCTATCGGTTTTAACTGAATTAAAAACTCTACAATCATGTGCAGTACCCTTCCAACCAGCCACAACATAAGTAAACTGTAAATGGAATGAGCATGTTGCTAAGATATTCTATGTAGGTAAACTTTTTCGTCCTATGTATGGAAGTACTTAGTGTGCAGGTAACCGTGTCATTACGTGTGTACCGTCTATAGCACCACCACAGTTTCTAAAGTATGGGTAGCAGCGGTTTGAAGTTCTAATATGATCTGAAACAGTATTAAATTGAGGGTCATCTGGCTTGATAATATATATAACAAGTAATTGTACAGCATCTAAAACAACATGAAAATAAACTGAAATTGTGCTACTTGATCTTTGAAATCTTTCGCTCATTTGTCGATTTGAGAGCGCTGCAGCTAGTGTATAGGAATATAACAACCGTTTCTCTAATACTAATGTTTTCTATTGTAGTCAGACCATAATTTTACAGCCTATCGCATAACGAAAGAAAACAAAGTCTTTTCATTCAAAAATTTCATTATGACAGCGTTTTTGATGCTCGTTCAATGTCTTTTACTCACATTAAACCAATATATTCTAACATGTGAATCCGAACGATATTGCTCCGTGTACGTAAATATGTTTCTATAGCGGCCACATCTAGTGCATCTTCATAGTCAAAATCTGATTTCAAATTAGACATTGTTGGTGTAGACGAAAATGGATGAAGTAGAGGAAATGAAAGAGGAAGAGGAAAAGAGGTTGATGGAATGGTATGAAGGAGGGTTGGCTATGTAGATGGGGGATGAAAATACGTTGGCGGCCGACACGTAGGACGCCAACGTATCAATTTTGTACAATCGGATAACAATGCTAAAAAAGTGGAATCGAACGTTACGTGTCTGACGCATCACTAACAGTTGTAGAATAGTAAAAGGCTGCGAACGGCATCTACGGATGCCTTTCAAATACAATTTTATTTGTAGCTTGCTCTAGATATTTTTCAAACTTGGCAAAAGGAGTTCAAGCAACAATACATCTCTTTGGAGCATGTTAATGTGCGAAAATAATTTTTCAAAATGGAAAGCTATCAATTAAGTATGTACATTCAAATTGATTGACCAAGGAGATAAGATAACCATTACACATCTCAAAATCAAGTTCAATGCGAAAGGAAGTTGTAAATAACACTTGAGCCCTGACAAGATTCCTTCTCTTTGGATCTCTTTGTATGCACAAACACATTGGAACAATCAATGAAACGAGGATATTGAAAATAAATTTATCACACAAATCAAAATTTCATGAGCACCATCATTCAACAATTCATATCGGATCAGACCAGAGTATCAACATCTCATTCAATCTACTACAAACAACACAGAGCATCAAAATCAATCTGCACTCAAGCCAAATGAGAGAAATCTGGCTCAGACAATCAGTAGGTATTATGAACTAAGAAAGAAAAAAAAATTCAACATGATTATCATCAGGAACAGAGCTACCACACATTTCATTTCAAGGCTCCTTTATTATTAGAAGCGGATGTAAATAGGAAACACGGTATTCAACATCGACATCACAATCACAATCACAATCACATAGCACAATCAAGATTACAGCAACCGATCATCAAGTGCCAAACATATGGTCTCAGACAAAGCACAACCTTAGTGGCACCTCCAGAAATGAATCTAACACCCTTCGTCACAACAGTGATCCTTATCAATCTCAGATCGTGATTTTATTATGACAAACCAGAGTAGCATGCATCTCAGTTATACCCATGTTTACACTTGGAAGACACATATTTATTGACAATTTTTCGAGATCGTTCAAAAGATGAGAGTCGAAAACAATTTAAATTGCACGTAAAATTACTTTGGATCCTACTGGAAAACTATTGGACGTTCAGCGCCATATCGCTTGAAGATCAATTCACAATAGTCGCAATTATACATAAGAAGGTACTCGAGACTTACTTGAAGGGTTACTTGAAGAAACTGAAACCAATGCAGAAAACACTTAAAAACGACAAATCAGAATCGCTCAGAAGTTGCAGTCCAAACAATATTTAAAGGCGGTCGAATTCAATCAAATTTGAATGGTCCGATATGGTTCGATCTCGAGTGGTCGAGATGCAGGGAATGGCACTCGAACAGGGCGTTCGAAGTAAGGAGTGAAGGTTTGAACTTGATGTGGTCGAACTCGGCATTGAAGAGTCCAAACAACGAGGTTATTATTCGACCATATATAATTTTTTGAGTGGTCAATACACATTTTAAACTCCATCAAACTTGGATATATTTTAGGAAGCTCATTCACGCTTCTAGATCCAGTTTTCAAAAGATATTTTTCGACTATAGAGCTCTATAAATACCTGAAAAGCTGAAGTGAAAAGGGATCCGTCACAAGTGTTTATAGTCTAAACTCTGCCATAGTAGCAGTCAAATTGCCTTGTGAAATGAGTCGAATCAGCACCTATTGCAACTATCACATTAGCAACTATGATTAGCTTTATCAATATAAATATCCTATGTAAATACAAAGTGACCTACGAAACCATAACCGACAATGAGACGCAAATTGATAGTTAAGAATTCGCCGACTTCTTTGCATGTTATTGCATCGAAAAGAGCTTTCCATCCTTAACACATCCACAGGCTGAAAAGTAGAGGTAGCAAATAAAATCCTGAAGTTGATCATCAAAAAGAGACTTGAAAGAGTAAAAGGGAATTGGGCGGAAGAATTACCCTTGGTGCTATGGGCACCGTACTTCATTTGTCTTAATATATATATATATATATATATATATATATATATATATATATATATGAAACAATAATCCCCAAACCCCAAATAGGTAGACATTCGAACCTTATCGAGGAAAAAGCACAAGGAGGCAAATCTGATGGTGAAAAAGCACGAGGAAAAGTTTGGATTAATTATTAATAGAAAAATACTAAAATTTTATCAAAATATACGAGTTTATCAAAAAGGCCTAGTTCTGATTAATCTTCGATTAATCCCCTAAAGAATTAATCCCTAACAAATGTTTGCCGCCTAGCATACGCCTAGCAATTTTACAACATTGCTGAGAACTAGATGAAAGTAAATAAATTAACGAAAGTCGTACCTTAATTCATATTTGCTGATTGAAAGAGAGGAAGAAAAAGTTTAGTCTTCCAAATTGACACAAACCATAGATCTGATATTAACTCTCCATAGAAGAGGATTAGAGAGTAACTAAAACTTGTGTAATTTGGGGACTATAACTAAGGGTGGGAATGGAAGACTTCCGTACCAACCGAGACATTTTCCGTTTCTTCCGATCATTGACGGAATTATATTACATGTTTCGCATTCTGTACCGTCAGGCCCCGTCCAAAGGCAAGGCAAGCAAGAACTTCACCTAGGGCAACACCATCGGAGATGGCGAAAGGAGCAACAAAATGTTCTGACTGCTTTTATAAAAATTGAATTACTTATGTAGCAAGGCATCATATTGTAGAAACTACTTGTAGTGTAGCAGTCAAGTCCTTACTTAAGCCTTTAGTTCAATTCCTAGCATCAGCTGCTAATTTTTTTATTTTTTACTTGCATCTTACTCAGTTATGAATCAAAAGTGCAATAAAGCCACTAAAGTTGAAGACTGAAGCACAAAAGAAATGAAGCATCTGCTACTTGTCTACTGGTCAAAACAATATTAAAAATTCAACAATATACAGCTTTGTCATTCAATCTGTTAAAATATGAAATTCAAGAATACTTCAGTAATAGAATATTGGATTAATAACATTATATGCCCACAACTTCACTCTAAATTACTAAAAATATCTAAACTTTAAATTATCAAATATTACATTACAACAGTGAGCTAATACCAGAAATAACACTGGAATTCAATTTGTCCCAAGCATAAACTAAAGAAACACGGACAATTTACTAACGTAAGGCCAACGTTGTTCTAGCAATTAACCAATGGTTGCCTTTTCTGTTAGAATTTACTCATTTGCATGAACCACAAATTTACTGAAGTTATCCCTAGCTTTGACATTTATAATTAAGTAAGCCCATGTGAATCTTTTTCTTCTTTTGTTTGTTCTTCGCACCGTCAAACTCCGTGATTTTTCATTTACAGGCAAAACATAACATAACCAGATATTGACGTATACACAATTCACTTAAAAATGAATGGTAACAAATGAAAATAACAATAATTACACTTAGATTGAAGTTAACAAATTCAAAAAAAATGAAAAAAAAAAACAAACTGAAATTGAAGTTGTGATGTACCTGAGAGAGAAGTTTGACGGCAAAATTAAATGCTCAAATCCAATTTGCTTTAGGGCTTTTGAGTGGAGAAGAGAGAATTATGGTTAGGTTTTTTTAATAGGATATGTTGTTTGATCGTTGAAGCGTGAGTAAAAAAGTTGAGAATATACGTACAATTAAACCGGGATTGGATTCACGATTGGCTCAATTATTGTAATTCGGAAAGAAAAGAATACCGTAGATATAGCAGAACTCTTTCCGTTACGTATTGAAAGGAATTCTTTTCGAACTTATTTTTTCGGAAAATGGCGAAAACTGAAAATTTTGGAAATGCTCGGAAGGAAATTAACGAAAAAGCGGAATATGGAAAATACCTAGCCCTAACTATAACCACTTATTTATAATGTTAACATTTTTTAATTTAACCTTCAACAAATTAGAATGTCCTGATATCTACATATTAATACAACGACAATTTGATCATTAAACATTTTAGCTTTAATCTAAAATTTGATCACTTTAATTATGCTTTACATCAAAATAGCACATCACGTTTTAATATATATGTGTAGCCCAAATGTTGAAATATTCTAACAATCTCCCTTGAATGTGTATAACTTTATTAACTTCAAATTTTGTTATTTATAACATATGGTGTTAGAAACAAAGAATTCAAAGTCAGTAATCTAGTATTGAAAAAAGTGTTTCCTCCTGCTAGAGCCTTGAAACCAAATTCTGAAGGCACAAATGCGATCGAGAAGAAGATTAGGAAAGGAACGTATAAATTTGTCACCATGGACAAAGATGTATTGTCTTGTGCTTGTAACTGAGAACATCTACGTCGATACTTCCAATGAAGTAGTTCATTACTTAGGAGTTAAACCGATTGAGCCAATATTGCTCCCACGCAAAAGTATCCTCCCCATGAGATCTGCAATATGACAATTTTATTTATTTCTATTTATTCAGTTTATTAGTATTAGCACCAAAACATTATTTCCACTCCTTTTAGTTTGTTTTATTTCAACCGTTGGAATAGAATGTGATTTATTGATAAAGTCCTTGTTTTTTTAGCATAACTTTATATGCGGATTTTATTTATACCAGTTGTCACGAGCAATAAAAGGACACAAAATGCCAAAGCAAATGTCTAAATAATGAACAAAAAGGTAATAATTTCTTCTTATCTTTTCAATTAGCTTTAAACAAATGGAAAAAACTGCTCAGGTCATGATTTGAAAAATCGATCTTGAGTTATCAGCAAAAAACCGTAGAGTTACTATCCACAAAAATCTGAAGCTAACACCAACCATGAAGAGAAGCTTCCTGGATCGAAGTCATACAAGCCGACCTAGAGTTATAAGAAAAAATTCATACGGTTATTGTCCTCGATTTCCGTTGACTAAAACCAAAGTCAAAAGGAAGCCCATCGAGGAGCTACTCGAATTTAATCGGCTTATGTGACAAGTAAAAATTAATGGGATTACTATCTCAGAATAAAAAATTCTTCAGTTAAAACCAATGCGTGAAAAAATATTTCTCTCGGGTCGTAGTAAAAAAGATTCAACCTTAAGTTGTAAGCAAGAAATCATACACTTACTGTCTGAAGTCTTCGAGCTAACATCGTCTGGGAAGAAAAACTTCCCAAGCCGTAGTCATAAGAACCGACCTTGAGTAGTAAGCAAGAAATCACAAGGTTGCTATTTCGAAGCAAATACGAGAAACCTTTTGGACACTTTCCAAGGTGTAATTTATATGTTCAAAAACCGTTGGAAGCTCTCCCATTCATTAGTTGAATAAATCTCGAGGGGATGTTGAGTCGTTTGGTGATGCCAAAAATACATTTTGTTGATATTATGGTCTAACATGACATCGGTTCACGTTCATGAGTAAGACAGCAAAATGGAGAATGTAAATAGAAGTTCATTTTCTCAAAAAGGAGAAGAGTCTTAATCAATATCTGAAAAGCTTACGAGTTGTATGTGACTGGAACTACTTTTTCATTCAAGAGAAAATGTTAATAATTTGAAAATTTTGAAGTATGAATTGGCTGAACGATGACCGAAGCCAAGCTACATACTAGTGTATGAAGATTTGAAGCCTAGCTAAATGCTAGTGAAAGAAGACTTGAAGCTTTGTTCTTAAAAATTCACTTCCACTCAAAGCGCACATAAACTTAAGAAGCAAATATCATACTCATATTTTCAAGTACTCAAAAGATACATTTGTCGAAAGAGAACTTTTCAATACTCCTCGATCTTTCAAAAGACGGTAGAGTCTAAGAAAATTTAAATTGCAGGTGCAATCACTTTGGATTTTATTGGAAAGCTATTAGACGTTAGGCAAAATATCACTTGAAGATTAAGTCAAAATTGTCAAACTTATACTCAAGAATGCACTCAAGATTCCAAAGCACTGCTCAAAGAAACGCTTGGAAAACAGTAATAAAAACACTCGAAAAAGGAGATCGAAATCGTTCAGAAGTAGCTAATGAAGTTGTATTATGAGGTGATCGAATTTAACCAACTTGAGTGATCGAAAATGGTTTAATCTCGAGCGGTTGAGATGAGGAGAATGTGGCTCTAATAGGGCAGTCGAAGGAAGGACTGAAGGATCGAGATGGATGCGGTGAATTTGGCATTGAAGGGTTGAAACAAAGCGATTGAAATTCGATCCCGTGTAATCTTTAAAGCAATCAAAACATATATCAAACTCAGTCAAACTTGAAGACATTTTAGGGAATCTTGTTCAAACCTCTAGATCCAGTTTTCAAGAGATATATTTGACTAGCTTTATAAATGCCAGAAAATCTAGAGAGAAAATGGATCCCTCAAAAGTGTTTATAGCTTAAACTTGCCAATTTTTTAATTTAAATTCATTGTAATTCAAAATTTATTGTTATCAAGTCTATGACATTATCAATAAAAAATAAAAGTGGACATGGATCAAATTATACCAAACCACTACACTTCTTGCGTCTCCTTTACTTATGCTTTTTCCTCTTAGTTTTTTTGTGATTTTTGTTTGAATCTTTATGGATTCTTTTCGTTTTCAATAATCATCATTGAATTACAGTGAGTATGTGGTTAAAAAGTCAAATTATTATGCTTCAGGTCCAAATATCAAGGTTTAGGGATCAAAAATCCATTTTTTTCCAATGTTTGTGGCTAAATGGCTGTTAATCATCTCAATCTACAGTAAGCATTCACGTCAGCATCCAATGTCAAGCATCAAATTCTCAACGTTAGGAAAAACCTACAGAAGTTAAGAGACGCAAAGTCCTCACAATAGGCACCGGGCGAACATGATGCATCTCCGGATTCGAGACGTTCATCAAACTTCGATCAATCTTTTTCATCCACGGTCAAGCTAGGCCTTATGAATCCAATCGAAGTTCACTTGTTAGCGGCGTAGTCAATTCCAAGTCGCGCCGCATAGGAGTGGCAACGAAATCTAAGGTAGCATAGCATCTTGGACGACCACCAAATTTGATAGCATTGGAAACTTAGAAAAGCCATGATTTTCTTATCTCCATACGCAGTGTGGTTATCACTAATTCTCTGACAAGTATCAAGCGGTCTAAGAGCAACGAGATTTTTAATTTCTAGAAATTGTTTCTAGAGGAAGAATTTGAATCTAAATAAAGGAAGAGGAGACTCATCCACTTAGGAAAAAAAGAGAAGAGCTGAAATCTTACCGAGACCAAAGTAATCAGGAAAAGTCAAAGAAATTAAAAGGAGGAGAAAATTTCGCTTCAACCTCTAATCTTTAGATGTATGCACATTGTCACAATTGTTTATTTTGGGCCTTCTTGTTTTTGTTTGTAGTTTTATACTTTTTACTTTCGAATTCTATCCTTTTCTAGGTTTGTGCTACATGTAGTTCAAGAATTCGTGGTTCAAGGGTATTGCGCTAAGGTAGGAATACCATGCTAGGAGTAGAATAGTCATTTCCAAAGAGGTTGAAACTTTACAGGTTTTGTAGCGGTTAATTAGTAATCTTAGGAACAAAGGTATGAACAATAAGGTAGTAGCAAAAATTTAGTATGTGTATTCTTTATCATTTTTGGATTTACCAATCTGTGCTTTTATTAATCTATTTATCTATGAAATATATTTAAATCCCATATTCCCTCTCCCTTTGTAGGGTATATTTATGATCCTAGAGATGCTATGGTAAAATGAAAATCATCACAAATTACAAGCCATTAGGATAGTTGCTATTGCAACTAAATACTACCAGCATGAGATAGTCGTTAGGTTAGGATAACTTTAGGGAGTATAATGTCACTACAATTGATATGGTATTTGAAGGCATTTATCATCGCAAATGATAAACCATTGGAGGTTACACAATGAAATTTATAGATACGTATAAAGCCATTGGGTAAACCCATGGTATGAGGTATCAGACAGTACTCCGAAATTTTGGTGGTACCGTACCAGTGCCGTTAAGTAATGGTCCGAAACCGACTAAGTTTATCGGTTTCGGTTAGGGTTTCAAAAAAAATCAATAGCGACATGAAACCTTAATTGCAGCAAAATCGTGAGAAATCCAAGCAAAATCGCGAGAAGTCAAAGCAAAATCACGAGAAATCAAAGTGAAATCAAGAGAAATCAAAGCGAAAAATCAAAGAAAAATTACCTGAGCGCGACTTGCCTTCTTCAATCATCCTCATCTTCAGTCATCTTCGTATCGACGGTTGTTTTTTTCTTTTCTTTTTTTTAGATCTTCGTCTTCTTCAGCGAAATCAAACAAGATGTCAGATGAGTGGAGGAGAAGCATATTAGATCCAATTTTTAAGAATAAAGGAGATATCCAAAGTTGCACAAACTACAGAGAAATTAAGCTTATGAGTCATACGATGAAGCTTTGGGAGAGAGCCATTGAACATCGATTAAGAAGAATGACAAACGTTTCAAAAAACCAATTTGACTTCATGCCTAGGAGGTCGACCACAGAGGCAATTTTCTTGATAAGACAAAATTTGAAGAGGTTTAAGAAGCAAAAGAAGGATCTTCATATGGTATTTATCGATTTGGAGAAAGCTTATGATAAAGTACCGCGAAAGGTGATGTGGTGGGCTCTGGAAAAGAAGAGAGTCCCAACAAAGTACATTACCCTTATTAAGGATATGTACGATGATGTTGTACTAGTGTCAGAGCATGCGATGGTGTAACCAGTGACTTTCCCATTAACCTAGGATTACATCAAAGGTCAGCTTTGAGCCCTAGTGATGGATGAAGTTACAAAGGGTATACAAAAGGAAATTCCTTGGTGCATGTTATTTGCGAATGATGTTGTGCTAATTGATGAAAGTAGAATTGAGGTTGATAAACAACTTGAGCTGTGGAGACAGACTTTAGAATCAAAGGAATTTAGGCTTAGCAGAACTAAAACAGCGTATCTGAAGTGCGAGTTTAGCGATGTCAGGTCAGAGGATGGAGATGTCACTCTAGCCGGACAAATAGTTCCTAAGAAGAAATCCTTTTGATATTTAGGATCAATGTTGCAGTGTAATGGTGAGATTGATGAAGATGTTAGTTTTAGAATTCGAGCGAGATGGGTGAAATGGCGATAAGCATCTGGCATTCTCTGTGACAGGAAAGTCCCACGGAAGCTTAAAAAAAAGTTCTACAGAACGGCAATCAGGCATGCGATGTTGTATGGTGCAGAATGTTGGTCCACTAAAAACCAACACGTCCAGAAGATAAGCGTAGCAGAGATGTGTATACTGCGACGGTCATACAAGAAGAGACTGAATTAGAAATGATGATATACGTGAAAAACTTGGACTAGCATCAATTGAGGAGAAGCTAATTCAACGTCGCTTAAGATGGTTTGGACATCTCCAACGAATGCCGCTCGAGGCACCTGTGCGCGCTAGAATGGTAGGCCGCGTCGTATGCACAAAGAGAGGTAGAGGTCAATCAAGGTTGACATGGGACGAAGTAGTAAAAATGGACTTGAAGGGTTGGAATATATCCGAAGAGCTGGTAACGGATGGGAGCGCGTGGAAGTTAGCGATCCACGTACCAAAACCATGAATTATGAGTTTTATAAGTTTTAGATTATGGGACTAGGGAAAAGAAGCCTAAGACATAGCGCGTGAAAATTAGCGATTCACGTACCGATACCATCATTATACTATTATCATCATTTGGTTTTTTTTTAGTTACTATTATTATTAATTTACTTATTTGACTTTATTTTATTATCGCTATTGCTATTGTTATAACCTTTAAATTAGCTTTGTCATTTAGTTTTGGATTCCATTTCTAGCCGACCCCAACTTGTTTAGAAATAATGGCTTTGTTGTTGTTGTTGTCTTCTTCTTCAGCGAAATTGTCGCGTTTTTTATTTCTACCCTAGCGTATGTGTTTGAGTAGTATGTGCGCGTTTGTGTTTGAGTAGTACGTGTTGTGGGCTGAAAATGCATGTTTGATTAGCATGAGGATTGAAATAATTAAGAGCTGAAAATCTACAAGGATAGTGTTGGGCTGGTATTAACTAGAAATGTATTGGGCTGGCTTAACTATTATGCCCTAGTATTAATCAGTTTTAGTTAGTATTTAGTATAACTTAATATAGTTTTAATTAGTATTTACTATAATTTAGTTTTAAGGTTTGACTTAACTTGGTTTTATTTAGTATTTAGTATACTTTTCATTAACAAACCAATGCAAAATGAAACCAGAACCGAAATCGAAATCAAAACCGAAACCTCCGAAATTTCTAAAATCGTCCGAAACTAAAGAAAATTCAAATGACCGAAACCGAGTTCTCGAACCTTGGGTAAACCCAACAGGGTGTCATCAAAGCAAGTTGTCATGCTCTTGAGAGTAAAGTACCTAGAAATTTACCAGGTACTAAAGCTATGCAACATGTATGAAGATGTGATGGCTATGACGATGCCATGAAATGGCAACAGCTAAGGGTATAGTGGTGAGATGGGATAAGGGATACGATTGTTAAAAGATATACGAAGTAATTTGATGTGATGGTTTAAGTTATGTGATACACAGTATAGTCTAATATACGCGATGGCCAAAGAAAGACAATAGGAGGTACATCCTGAAAAGTGATGTGGCATTGTGTTGGAAAGCATATCTTATGTATGTGATGCGATGGTAAAGTAAAGATGGTGGATAGAGTAGCTCATCTAAGCTATGTGATGGGACCATTGGAGCTATTCAATAGGAGATTGAGAAGAGTGTTTGTATTATGATGGGAATTGGTCCGATAGGATTTTGATAATGAATCAAAGGTGATCTAAGCATGATCGTGATAGCTTATGGAAAATGACTAGTAATTGCTTTTATTTTTTATTTTTTTACTTGTGCTATTTTGGTCGTTGTGAACCATGGCTCTCTTGTGTTATATTTATTAGGCATCTTGGTTGATATTCGATGATGCGTGGACATGTGTGTGTTTTAGGTAACATAAAGCTTTGTCGTTTAACCTTGGTCGTTTATACATTGAGTGTGTCCTCGTAAACCTTAATGACTACATAAGAGGTGTGTTTTTCTAAATGAGTGAACAATAGTTCGAGAGGTAAAAGTCTTAGATACTTAGTAGGTATCAAGTAGATTAAGTACCATACGCGTTGGTGCATTCATATGTTCATTTAACATGGATATTTTGCTCTAGACTAGTTATGGTCCAAGGTATTGGAGTAAATCCTTAGGTAATAATGTCGATTACTTTGGACATATTTGGACAGATGGGTCAGAACTCATTGCTCAACAAGGTAGATTCTCTATTTGAGTATGTGCTCATTTAGTAAATTCTTGGTAATGGGTAGGATGCATGATGGTATTGAGTAATATAGCAAAAGGATGTACTCCGATCATTATTTTAAATATTAGCTCGTTAGAAAAGGATGTAATTTCTATTAGTACAATAGCAGATTTTTATCACATGTTTACTTTTGATATCGAGACTATAAGTAATCCCACACTGAACTTTATGGTTTGATCCATTTATTTTCCATGTGCACATGTTGGACTTGGTGTGACAAGACGTTAACTTCAGAAGAGAGTCGTGTGGCGCGAACTCTTATGGATAGTCATCGACATGTATTTACAATGTTTTTACTTTATTCCAATGTATATTTAAAGTAGCTACATCATGTGATCACAAATTTGTTTTCTTTATTTTCAAACTAGTCCCAGTGAAGAACATGTATTGAACTTGGTGGGTCTTTTTTGTATATATTGTGGCTGCTTCTTTTTTATATTTAGTATTTCTACAATTGTATATATCATCTATATCAAACAAGTATTACTGAAAATACATTGATTTTATTATTTCAATATATGTGGCGGTTTTTCATGTACCCTGGACAGTTGGTTATTTAAGTATTATAAAAAAAGAAATGAAAGTATTTGATGAATAATAAGCTGGATAATTTCAGGATTTGAAAATTGGAAACGTCCTCTAAAATTAGTATGCTATGATTATTAATAAAGACTAAATGACTAATTTCATACAACTGATTGATTTTAAGCCACTGGTTTCTGCTGTTGTGCTAAAGATCTTATTGCATTTTGATGGTTGTATTATGAGAATCCAAAAAATCAATCTAATGGTTAAATGTATGATTTGATTAATGCTTGATGCTCATTTTGTATTATGTTTAGCAATCCAGTTTATTCGATTATACTAATATTCTTAATAATTAAGATGATCTTTACATTTAGCTGAAAGTAATATAAGTAATCAAAGTAAGATAAGATTATCTGCAAATATATGCCTAATATAGATTAATACTTCATAGGGGAAGGTTGTAAACTCGAATTTCATCACAAGGGAAATACAACTGGGATTATTTGACTTTGTTCTGAAGATGTGAAACATATACTAATAAGTTGAAACAAAACTATTGGATATGTGGAAATCTCAGTAAGTTCAGCAAGATGATAAATTTGGATAAATTAAGACAAGGTGGATCTGGAATCACATCCATGTTTCCAATAATGATGCAGAACAGACCCCTTCTAATCTTAATAATTAGAATTAGCGATGGGTCCATAATTTTACTATTCTTAATGTTAATAGGCACAACTTCTATCTTTATTTCTACAGTGATTGGTCGCAAAAAATTATTCTAAGATGATATCAATCACAAAAGTCACACCATATTTGGTTACAAAGATTTCTAGAACAAATTATGTAAATTTAAAATAGGAAATGTGCATATACTATGTTTTTTTTTTCCGAAAACAATACAAAAATTTTATATAAAAATGCAATTAATCTACAAAATGTTGTACATGAAATTAAAAAAAGCATCAGCAACACAAGAAATATATAAAGTTTACCAAAAGTAAAAATTTTAAAATGCATGTATTGTGTATTTTTCAACAATGAAATTAAAGTGCAGAATTTATGTCGTTTGTAGAATTGACTTTTAAATGCAAAACTCAAACACTATGCATGTAAAATAAACAAATTTCACATTTATTAAAAGTGTGTATATTCTGCACTATACAAAAATATATTAAGTATATGAAAATTTTGCAATAGAACTAAAAGCTTCAAACACCTTGAATATATAATATTTTGAAAAATACATACATTACGCAATTTTCAAATGTGCGTACAAAATACAAAATCAAAGTGTAGAATAACTATGGTTGCAAAATTAACTATTGAATATAAAATTCAAACACCTTGCATGCAAAATAAACACATTTCATGCATTTTTTAAAAGGGCATGTATTCTACACTTAACAAAAATATATGAAAATAATGATGCAAAAAGGAAAATAACCTTAAAAACTGGAATATAACTAAAGCTTGCATAATCTATATACTAAAAATATAAACATGGGAAAGAAGTCATATGTTAAAAATTCATATATTTATGCATTTCCTTAAAGTGCATATAAAATATTGAATCAAAGTGTAAAATATACATGGTTGTAAAATTAACTGTTAAATGTAAAACTAAAACACCTTTCATGCGAAATAAACACATTTAATATATTTTTGGAAAGTGCAACAATTTTCAATTTTTAAAAATATAAATTATCTAAATATGAATAGTTATTTGCAAAACTTTTCTTTAACTAATAATCGCATATTGTATAAAAAAGATGCAAATCATAATTTTCTACAACTGAAAAGAAATGCAAATTTTATGCACTTATAGTGGAGTAGTAATGGATAAAACGAACGGATGACACTTTCATAATATTAGAGGAAAAGTAAATATTGATAAAACTGAAAAAACAGGGACTTCTGCTACATGTTGAGTATGCACAAGGACTCATCCCCCATAATTAGCAAAATTAGGGACTTAATAGTGTTACCTTGTTAATATGATTTCCAAAACCCCTTTAACTAGTATAAATTTATAAGTAACTTCATTTTTTAATGAAACTATACAAACTTCACAAAAACATTATTGTGATTATAAAAAATCAGCAACAATATTAGATGTGTGCGTCATAGATTCATAGGTGCAATAAATTTAGTTGGCTTTGCATCACATGTGCAAAGAAATTGGCTACCTACATTGTCGTGGTTGATTGTTTTTTCTTTCAAAAACAATCCATTTCACCGATCATTGCTATGATTGAAAAATGTTCGACGTCTTTGGGGTTAGCTATGGACCTAACTTGAATTAATATAGCTGTGGAAAATGTATGAGTGAGAGTATAGACCCTATATTTCTTACTGAACATTACTAGGTTACTATATCAAACCAAACTATATATGTTGCCACTATTGTTGCTATATGCTGATAGCGAACCAAATAAAATGCTTTTTGCCACAAAATCTCTTTATTATCTATCAATCACTGCACTGCCATTGATTCTATTTATTGTGGTCAAGCAGAAACTCTTTGAACTGCTAAAGCAGTGGAATACTGAACCATAAGGATTGCTTGATACTGTTTGATAATATGCTGATCAACACAACAAAATATTACTAGATTTGGTACTATATTTTTTGGTTTAAACAAAGCTGGTATTGAAATCCAATAAGAGCATCTCCAGCAGGACCGATTTGCTGGAAAATGGGGGAAATTCCTTTTTTTTTATTCCTCACACTCCAGCAGCGTGGATTTGAATGTGGGGAAGAACAAAAGTGAGAGTTCCTCCCTTTTTTTTAGCGTGAGTTTTTAAACGGTTTTCTAAAAAAATGTTTGTACGCTAAATGGCTTTCAGAAAGCCGTTTAAGAAAATGAGTATTTTGAAGCCCGTTTAAACACTTAGACTATTTAGAAAAATAGGGTTTCTGAAACCCGTGTAACTCTATAAACGATTTTATGAACACCATTAATTTAAAAAAAAATCTTTTTAAAAAAATGGACGATTCCCCCCACTCGCTGATGGAAGAGTGGGAGGAATTGACGCTTTTTTCCTCCTCCTAAAAGTCGCCACCCTGCTAGAGATGCTCTAGGCTCTTACTTTTTAATCGGAATGACCTCAGTTTTCATAATGCAAAGCAAGGTTATAAAAATCGCTAGACGGACGCTAGTCGTTAAGTACGGACTAGGGATAAATCGTTTATGTGGGATTAATTGAGGATTAATTGGAGTTAGGCGTTTTTGATAATTCATGTATTTTGGATAAAATTTTAATATTTTGTTTAGTGTCACTGATATAAATTGGAATTTTGAACGTGCTTACGAGTAGCCAAGAAGGCAAGATATTCTAAAACTAGCATATTGATGCGTATATGTGGCACTGAACTTTAAATAATGTCTAATCAGTGTCTAAATACATGTTTTGATTCTTACATAAGCGGTAAATCTTGTCTAAACAGGCCTAGGCAAATCGCTAGGCGGTAAGCCTAGCTTAACCCCAAGGCGGAGGCCTAAAAGATTTTTACCACAACGATGCAAAAAATGATCAACAGAATAACCTAGTAACTGTTGGTGATTAATATCTCTACTAAGTGTATTGAAAAGCCAGATTACATTTCTCATCTCTGATAATTATTATGAAAAAAATTCTTTAAGATCTATGATATCAAAAATTCGAAACAGTAATAGCGGCATAAATCTCATTGATTTATCCAAACATACGTTAGATTCCCACACATCTTTTTTAGACTTCATGATCGAAGATTGATTTAAAATAATAATAACTAATAACTATGCACATACTTGTGTGAGTTCACGACAGTAAGCAAATACTATTAATAATAAAAAGACTAGTTATGGTCGGAATTAATCTAAATTTATCAGATAGCTAAAAGAAAGTAACCTGAAAGTAACCCATTATATATATATATATATATATATAGTGTAAGTTATATACCAAAGTAGAGATTCAACCAAAAGGCTTTTGATGATTTGTTTTGGTGAAGTTTCCACCTAACAACCTAGTCTTCTTGGATTGCTTTTACTATGTGGACCTGAAATCATTAATCCAACAAAAAAGTCAATTATAAGCCACTGATCGCTAGTAATATAATATAACAAGCAATGCAATTATTAATACCTTGAATCGAGATGAACTGGTTAATTCAAACACCAACACATCCCCGTTCTCTAAACGAAACACCCTTGCAAAATTTGCCCATCCTCGAGATAAAGCATTCCTCCTACTGATATAATTGACTTCATATTTTGCTCCATCCTTGCTTTCTAGTATCATTTCTGTATCATTGTCAGGTAGATTGTCCTTGCAAAATTTCTTCGTAAGAGTCTGCGAATGCAGAAATTTCTGTTGTTCATGCTGTTACATATGTATTTTTAATGCAAACTTGGAATATATATCTTGATGTGATGTATATATACTTACAAGCCAATAACTGCCTGAAAGAGCCATAGGTCTAATACACGAGGGATTTCGAATGTTTTTCTGAAGTTGCTCTGCTCTCTCTAGTGCACTATCTCTTTGCTTTGAAGATGGGATTCTACCTATGTATCTCTTTCTTGCACTTTCTATTTTTGTGTTACAAGGTGATTGCGTGTAGCTAGTTCCCGACTCAGCATGGTTGTCTTTGTCAGAAACCTGATATCTTACTTTGTATATTAATATCATGGATGTTGTTCCAATTAACTTCAACTTAATCAATGCTAGTGGTGTAGAAGCAGATGAAAAAATAAAAACTCAAAAGTTTATTAAAATACCCTGATGAACCGGACACTTTTCATAAACTCCTAAAGGACTGTGCCATAAATTCTACGCATTTTGAACTATTAATAAATGAATTTATTTTCATAAACTCAAGCACAGTTTTATCATTGATTAAAATTCTTAACGTCGTCACACATAATTTTTTATGTCAGGACTTGAAACATAATTATGTGCCGTGACATGACAAAGTTTTGTATAATAATGCAGTTTGATTATATATTGTTGCATATAACCTGCGTTTCTGGCATAAAATGATATGCTCCTAAATCCTGCATATTGTTTGCAATTTTCAACAAATGACATTCAAGGGTTAAACGATGGTGATTTTACATGTAAAAAAGGCATTCAATGACCATGGGTTAAATCTTTCAGAAAATTAGAAGAGGAAACAAAAAAAAGGTCCGATGGGAGTGAAGCCATACATCATGGGTTGAATTTCCTACTAACAGAAAAATACAGATTTAATCAAATACATATCTTGCAACTCTTATTTATAAATAGCTTTAATCACACATGTGTGTGTGAGTGTGTGTACACACCATGAGCTGTTAATATTTGTTGTTAATATTCATTTCATACTAACAAAGACATGCGTTATTAAAACCTTCGCCTAGACGCACCTAGTCATCAAAAAGCCCTAGGTGCCAGCCTAGGGCTTTTTCCCTTTTCAAAGTGCCGACGATGCAAAAGGCGCTAAAAAAGCCCAAAAGGCACGCTTTATGCAAAGACGTGGAGGAGCAAAAAAAATCTGTATTTGGTCCTAAATGGAGCCAAATTACATGCCAGAAATCAAATTTGACATCAAACAAATCGACCTTGTTTGTCCCAGCTTAAAAGAAACTTCATTTGGTTTAAGCAATCTTGTTGTAATTTCTACATTTTAAGTATTTTTGTTGTTTGTAGACTTGAATTAAATGGTGTTTGCACCAAAATTAGTCACAAACATCTAATCGCCAATGAAAGCACCAGTTCACAATCACAAATCACAAATAACAATTATGTAGGAAATTGAAAGTGAGGAACACTCAGAAAATCAAAAGGAAAGCGGTAAGGAACACAGAATTTATAGTGGTTCGGCGATCCAGTCTACGTCCACTTTGAAGTTTGATGACTTCATTGATATTCACTTGCTGATTACAACTGATTTCAATGGGTTACAGCCAATTAATGCTATGAAATTCGAATACAACAGCAGTAATGAAGTATGGAATTGAATTCGGAAGAGTCTGGACGTTGGAGCGTCCAAAAGGTCCCTTTCTCTGTAGGCCCTGGGGCTCTATTTATAGGCGTAGTAGGCTGATATTTCGCTCAGATCTCGGGAGACTTCTTCTGGCACGTGAGTGGGCCCACGCGACCGAATCCATAAAGTTTCGGTCCGATCTGTGATCGATACGAACGAATTTCGTATCGATCAAGACTTCGTCCAATGGAGTCGAAACTTGGTGTGAACATTCTTTAGCTTGTGCGTAAGCTCTTGTGAAAATTTCATAGCATTTGGACTGGTGGATCGCGAGATATGATCGATACGAATTGACGTTCCATAGTAGGCTGTTTGGTTCGAATCGATCATTTCGAATCGATCTGTTCGAATCGATGGTCGCACGTGCTTAGATGATGACGTGGCGCGCACTCTTCGAATCGATCCATTTTTTATGCCGAGTTGATCGAGTCGTCCCCAGATTCTCGCCTTGCTCGTATCGAAGTAATTGCCTTGTTCGAATCGA
This sequence comes from Allium fistulosum, assembly GCA_030737815.1. NCBI lineage: Eukaryota > Viridiplantae > Streptophyta > Magnoliopsida > Asparagales > Amaryllidaceae > Allium > Allium fistulosum. The sequence continues at coordinate 1,279,305,699 of CM060903.1, read as the reverse complement.
TCTGTTACGTGCTTTTCGTATTGATCTGTAGTACGCTCAGTTCGAATCGATGGAGACGATCCTTTTCGTATCGATGGAAAGTGAATGGCGTGCATTGTTGGTATGGTTCTGTTCGTATCGATGGAAATCGACTCCAGTCGATCGATACGAAGCTGAAGGGCCCGGAGGGATGCAAACAGTGATGGCCCGATCGATTCAAATAAGGGCAACACGATGGATTCGAACAGTGGATCCACGATGGATACGAAGTACCGAAACTTGATGGATTCGGACAAGGCTTTTATAATATGGATACGAACCAGACAGATGATGGACACGAACTACTGTTGCTCGATGGATTCGAGCAACGCGCTCCAGCTGATGGATACGAAGTGCATTATCTGCTGATGGATACGAAAACGACCAATGCGAAATGTTGGATTGCGACTCCAATCGATTCGAAATGATGGATACGAATGGATGGGTTTTCTTGACTTGCATCAACCATAACTTGAGCATATGAACCTGTATTGACTTGAAAATTGGAACGTTGGCTTTTCGGGCTTCGCTCGTCGTGTCATACCAATTGTAGCTCGATCCGGACTCAAACAAAATTTATCGATATCCATAGCAAACCTGAGTATAACCGATCTTCGGGACGAACTGTCTTTGGTTTCAAGTCAATTCCTTGGTGTCACGACCTTGCCAAAAGGCGGGATAACAAATGGCTTTGTGCCTTCTTAATTTGGTTTGTCCTGGTCGTACGATGTTTTATTCTCAATATTGCATTTATACGCAATTTTTTCAAGTCAAAAGTTCAGTTTTAATGCATTTTTCAATTACAGTGATTTTGTTGTAAAACCGAAAAAGTGATGCTCAGGGCGCTTAAAAAACCGCTAGATGATGGCCTGGGGCTTTTTGGAGCTTTTTCGCCTTGACAACTTTGACAAAAACTATTATCTCCACACTTGCTATGTAGGTAGTATTAATATGAGCATTGATAGATTGTTGTGCACTCATTTAGTATTTTATACACGTGCTTCATATTTCTATGTTATAATGCCAAAACTGGAGAACAAATATTTTGGAGTTGCATAAACATAGAGGCAAAGCTTTTAAAATTGTCCGTGTTTCATATTTGTTAAATGATACACAACTTATGTTACATAAATTTAATGTGCCAGCTATCACAGTGTTATGGCTATTTCAATATAGTTTCTGTACTACCTAGGTGCAAATTAATATATAAAAATTGATCTGAAGATTCAAATCATATATGTTTCAATTAATTTTTCATGATGCAACCATATAGGAGAAATTGGAAAAAAGAGAGAAGGCCACCTGCATTGATTGGTTTGAGGTTTCGAATCCAATATTCTAATATATTTTTTCTTTTATTCAATTCGTAAATATAACGCTGTATATTTTTGGCTTATTGAGGCTATGCATCTTTTTTATTTGTATTTTCTGCATTTGCATCCTTATGTGTGTGTACATACATACATACATGGATCGGATGGTTTAGCTATAAGATACCACTACATGATTATTAAGCCCTTTTCGATTAATTACTTTAACTTTTATCTTTGGGCTATCTCATTGCAATTAGCACATACTCTTAGCGGTGGATTACCTTTGATTTAATCAGTTCATTACATGATCAATAATATCTTATATCTTAAACATTTCTAACAGTAAAAATTATACTCACCTTTCCAGAAGAAGAGAATAAACCGCCTTATCGAACGATGTTTCTTATAGAAAACTAGAGATACAGTCACCATAATATATAAGTTGAAATGATTTGTTTAAATTTTTCTGTAGTTGCAAAGTTGTTCTATAATACAATGATCCATTACATGTTAAATTATAGCACCATCAACAATTCGAAAAGGTTGCCTATGTTGTAAAAATACTTTTTAGGCATCCATCAAGGCACTAAGTGAAGCTTGTCTTACAGGCATCTGCATAGGCCGTACCTAAGCAGGTCTTGTCACCTTATCTAAGAATCTTAATGGGTATCTAGACATTGTTTAGGCACTAGTTGAGGCTTGATGCCTCATATAAGCATTTGCATGCTAGTCTTAGACAATCTTGTCTCCATACTTGCTCCTAAGTCCATCCAATTCCCCAAATTTAAAATTCAGATTAATTAACACTAAAATAAATACAAAAAATTTATCGAAATTACATGATTTAACCAAATATGCCTCGCTCCGATTAATCCCCACATGAACGATTAATCTCTAACCAACGTTTGTCGCCTAGCATCCGCCTAGTGATTTTTACAACCATCATAATTGCAAATTTCATAGAACCAGATATCGATTATAATCATGAAGACGGCCGTCTACAACACGGATGCGAATGATATGCATGCGCAATGACTCCAGCAATGGTACAGAAGTCAAAACGTAGCAAAAAAGGACAATCAAGGCTGCATTGTACCTTCATAATTCATAGTTTGTTACATGACATCGGCCCGGATATAAATATGGAGGTGGGTTCATGTGTTGGAAGTCATTGCCATGGCTCTGAAAGGCAATAAGGTTGCACTTCCTCCTACGCGTGGACTAACGAAAAAATAACCTTTTGTAGGCGGAGACTAATATGTCATGAAATTATGACAATAAGTATTTATAAAATGCATGTTGAAATGTGTGTTTGCAAAAGTATTTGACAACGTATGCATGTATATTCAGAGTGATAAGAAACTATGTGTAAAATTTTGATGAATGAGTAATTAGTATCAGTTTGTTATAGAGATTTGCCAAGGATGCAAGAGACCTTTGTCGTCCTCAACCTACTGGATTTCAATATTTGGGTGGTTAGAACTATTTTTTTATTTAACTGTATTTGCTTCTATTTCTGTCATAAAAATTGATTCATAAGCAACTGTACATTAATTTCACGATAAAAGAGAATTGCTTACGATTTCTTTATACCCGTGCAGCGCACATTCCATTGGACTTTTGTTTTTGTTTGGTTTTTTTTTTTTTCTGGGGAGGGGGGTTGGAGGTGGGGGTGTTGGGTTTGTGCATACACTTTTTATAGCTTATAAAAGTACATACTCAAATATAAAAGCTTATGGATGATCTCCTTTCACAAGAGTACAATGTAAACTCAAAAGGCATAAAGATATTACTACTTTGTTTATACATGTATCGTATTGATTAGATACTTACACCATCATTGAATATAGTAGAATCCGATGAAAATTTGAACTTTTTCCTCGGCGTTTTGCATTCAGTATTTATCTGCAGGAACACAACAATTTGAAAGGTTTTCTTGTTTGTTTTAATACCATAAACTCATAATATATATATATATATATATATATATATATATATATATATATGTTCATATATATGAAGAAAGATTAACAAAATGTACCACAATAAGGGAGTCGTCTGATTCTGATTCCGGACTATGTTTCATGGCATCATCGCCGTCGCCGGAATCACTGTCCAAATCAACAAATACCCTTGTATTTTCTCCTTCATTATCCATTGCATCATCGCAAGTATCATGCTCTACTTCCTTATCATTTTTCTTCAAATTTTCCCATTTCTTTTGAATCTCAGAACCATATTTTTTGTCAACTCTTTCAATTTTCTTCAACAAATTCTTTATCGTTTCTTGATTTTTCAGCTCCTTGTTTTTGAGCAGATTGTAGTCATTTTCCAAAGCACTCAGTTTCTCTTTAAGACTCATGCATTCATCCTTATATAGGTCTAGATGTTTAGAAGCAATCGACATTGATGATTCTAGCTCTGACTGAAGTAGAATATACCTTTGCTTTTCAATCAGTAGCTTGTTTTCAAGTTCTATGGCTCTTAGTTTGAGTACAGATGGAGATTGGTTTTCTTCTTTATTCATGGAGTCTGGATCCATGATTTGAAGGTGGAAAATCCTATTCATAAACAAACAAATACATCACCTACAGGATTATGATAAAATGAACTACTGGAAAAAATTGCCCTTCTTCTTAATGACATTACTAATATATTCTTTTGTTTAACTCATCCAGCTAAAACCCAAACTAAACCTAAAAATATAATAATTATAAGTATACTTCATAAAAAGTGATCATGCAATTAGAAGATGGGCATGAATTTGCGCAATTTATACACAATTAATTTGATGCAAAGAATTATTTAATTATTTGAAAATTCAAATAATTTCAAACAGAGTTACTTTGATGAAAATATCATGAGGTACAAAAATACTTTTGATGTGCTCATGACTTCGTAACACAATAATTAAAACATACATCAAATTTGAATAGCAATTCACCAAAAGCCGGCCCGATTGCTGTCTAGGATTGAACACAATAATTCTTTCAATGATCTTAAAACAATAATTAATCCAATAATCTTAACACAGTAATTAATCCAATAATCTTAACACAATAATAAATATTTCATCGCGCAACCAATTGTTTTCGGAAATACATCAAGCAATATAAAGATTCGCATATAAAAAATGAAAAATCACCGAGAAAACAGAAAGAAAAACACACCTAAGTAGGGTTTTAGCGAGATGTTGACTCCACACAGTGAAATTAAAATGCATCCATTTGAAAAGGAATGCTACTCGAGGCCTCAAAAAATTGGGTACGGAAGTTGTGAAATTTGATCTATGGGGAATCTTTTTACTGTTCAATGGCCAGATTATTCAAGCCTTATATAATGGTTGTTTAAAAGATGGTAAAGTGACGGTAATTGTTACAAGTGCCAGCGACGGTAATTAATTCTAGTAATTAATTCTAGAAGATATTTGTGCTCTCCTTAATTTCTCTCCTTAATCTTAGAAGATATTTTATTTTCAAGTTCATATGATCTACCTCTTTACAACTATTCAACTAAACTTCTCACTCTATTTTACGTTCAAATGCCTACATTTTACAAAAAATCTACAATTACCTACGAATCTTGTACGATTTTCTATCAAAATTTTATGTTAAAGTCCACACATTTAAATTAATTACATAATCCAAAACTTAAACCAATTGTTAAACTTAATCAACTAATATTTATTAATAAACCTAGAAGATAATGTTTCAATATCTATACTACATGTGCATCAACAAATTGGTTAAAAAAATCATTTAGATGCAAATATATATAAATATAAATATATTTTATAATTTATTTAATAAATGAATTTATCATACATTGCATTATAAAATTATGTTAACTTCAAATACCTAAATCTTAAAAAAAATTATAATCACGTTGAAACTCTTCTAAATTATCTTCTAATATTTTACATTCAAGTCCATCTATTTAACTAATTGTGTAATCATAAATCTAAACTATTTAAATAAATATGATTAACTAATATTCGTTAATCCATGTAACAAATCCTAAAAACACGAGAATTTCAATATATACAATATTCATATATATAGGAAAAATGATAAACTTATTTCTTCTTTATTCTGATATATAAAGATATTTAAACCACGTAACATAAAATGTATACATAAATAATAATAACCTTTTAATTTCTAATTCATTCATCTCAAAAAATTATCGTACATTACATAACATAATTTCATTATGAACAACCTATAAAAGATAAATTTATTTTTACAACATTGCGATGTGAACGCACAGAATACACTAATATTAGATTATATAAACATTCTTACTTTCAATATGTTATCAAACCATACTCAACTCATAACTCAACTAAATGCTACATAACATTATTTTGCAATTAACAAAGTTGAAAGCATGACCCATCTACAACAGTATGAAATATATGGTTAATTACAAGGATAAAATTGTTTTAAAATGAAAACTAAATATAGATAAAAATTCACATGCAGATAAGCTAACCATAAGACCAATGGTCTTCTTAATTACAAATATGTATAAAGCCTCCTCAGTTTTCTTCATTTTTTTTACATTTGTTATGAGACATACATATGTGTAGTTGTATTTTTATGTATACATTTACATTTGTTAGTCGTTTGTACTTTTGGTTTGTAATATAAGGCCCAGCCTAACTATAATATGAAGGCATTAGTTCGTGGGCTTCAGTGGGCTGATGGAGTCTTGTATATATACTTTGTGGTTCGTGAATAACAAGTTAACGAATTTTGATTTTCTGAAATATTCTCATTTGATAATTCGTTAACATGGTATCAGAGCGAAAAGAGGTTCAAATTCATTAATCCCGCTAGGACTTCTTCTCCTTCAATTGATCGTCTGATTTACCAATTGTATTCAATCTCAGATCTTAGCTTACTTAAGTCATGAGAGAAAACAAGGTTATTCACGATACTGTTCAGATGATGCCCAAGATCACCAATCACAAGTTGAATGATCAAAACTATTTGAATTGGAGTAAAACGATTCGTCTTTACCTCAGGAGTATTGACAAAGGCAATCACTTAACTGAAGATCCACCAGATGTTGATTCTAAAGAAGAGAAGGATTTACTGTGGCTACGAGATGATGCTCATCTATTTCTTCAGATCCGGAATTCAATTGATACTGAAGTGATTGGTTTAGTGGATCATTGTGAATTTGTGAAAGAATTGATGGAATACTTGGAGTTCTTGTACTCTGGAAAAGGAAATTTGACAAGGATGTACGATGTATGCAAATCGTTCTATAGAGCAGAGAAACAGGAGCAAACATTAAATGAGTTATTTCATGAATTTCAAGAAAATATATGAGGAATTGAATCTGTTGCTTCCATTTAGTCCAGATGTTAAAGTTCAACAGCAGCAGCGAGAACACATGGCTATAATGAGTTTTCTTGCGGGATTGACACTTGAATCTGCAAAATCACAAATCTTATCTGGATCTGATGTATCATCTTTGAAGGAGGTGTTTAGTCGAATTCTACGAACTGAAGGTATTCAGACTCCAATTACTCCAGTTGACAGTGCGTTGATTAGCAGTAGCAAGAATTATGAACCTTGGAAATCAAGTTCCCAATCTGATAATAGGCAATTTTGGAATAATTCTTCTATTAAAAAATTTCAAGGAAATAGATCAGGAAATCAAGGGAAGTTCTGTGCATATTGCAAGAAGCCAGGTCATACTAAGTTTGAATGTAGGAAGTTGCAATACAAGAATTCTATGGTAAACAATACTGCTAATTCAAGTAAAACGGTGCTATTAACTGCTGATGAATACAATAACTATCTGAAATATCAAGAAGGGTTGAAGAACAATACACCAAGTCAAAATTCTTCTTCAGTCACTATGGTTGCTAAAACTGCTAATGGTGAGAATCAATCACCTAGTGGGTCATAGATTCAGGTGCTACTGACCATATGACAGGTAATTGTCGTTTATTTTCTGACATTCATTTAAACAAGTCACCACATGCTGTTACTCTAGCTGATGGATCACAAACTTATGTACAAGGATCAGGAAATGTAGATTTACATCCTCATTTGCCATTGAACTCAGTATTATACTTACCAAATTTGTCATTCAATTTACTATCTGTGAGTCAAATTACTCGTAATCTCAATTGTTGCATATCTTTCTTCCCCGATTATTGCTTGTTTCAGGATCTTGTGACGAATCAAATTATTGGTAAGGGTCAACAAACTGGAGGGTTATATACACTCAATGCTGCATCTCCTGAACATATTACATGCTCAAGTATTGATTCTGCTCTTAAGACTCATTATCAATTAGGGCATCCATCACTTGCTTTACTTAAAAGACTATGTCCACAATTTAATTCTATATCTACATTAGATTGTGAGTCTTGTCATTTTGCTAAGCACCATCGTGTAAGTTTTGAGTCCTAGAATAAATAAAAGAGCTTCTTCAGCATTTGATTTAGTTCATTCAGATATATGGGGACCGTCTTCTACTGTGTCAAAGAAAGGATATAAGTACTTTGTAACCTTTATGGATGATCATACTCGTGTAACCTGGTTGTACTTAATGAAAAACAAATCAGAATTATTTTCTATATTTTCTATGTTTTGTGCTGAAATAAGAAACCAATTTAATGTATCAATCAAAACTCTAAGAAGTGATAATGCAAAAGAGTACATGTCCAGTCAGTTCAGTACTTATATGGCTAAGTATGGTATGCTTCATGAGACATCATGTGTGGATACAGCAGCTCAAAATGGAGTGGCAGAGAGGAAGAATCGACATCTCATTGAAACTACTAAAGCACTTCTCTTTCAAATGAATGTTCCCAAAGTATTCTGGGCAGATGCTGTGAGTACGGCATGTTTCTTAATTAATAGAATGCCAACAACAGTGTTAAACTATGAGGTTCCTATTCAAGTCTTATGTCCAAATAAAACCATATATCCAGTCAAACCCAGAATTTTTGGTTGTGTATGCTATGTAAGGGATGTGAACCCACAGTTAGCCAAACTAGACCCAAAGTCATTGAAATGTGTATTTGCTGGATACTCAAGACTTTAAAAAGGATATACATGTTTTTGTCCCAGTCTTCATAAGTATGTTGTATCAGTTGATGTAACATTTGTAGAAGATGTACCTTACTTCTCTCCAGTAGTTAAAGAATTACAGAGACAAAAAGAAGAGAGTGAAGAGGAAGATGTCTTAATTTATCCTGCTGATCTACCTCAGGAAAGTGCACAAAATGATGAAGAAAATATTAGTGTCACACAAGAAGATGAGATGAACTTACCAACAGTGGATAATAGAGAAGTCTCAAGACCAGATCCTAATTTGGATCTACCTATTGCACTTCGAAAAGGTAAACGCAAATGTACATATCCTATATCATCATATGTTTCATATGACAAATTATATCAAATTTCTTCATCTTTTGTATCTACCCTTAATAAAATTACTGTTCCTAAAACTGTGAAAGAAGCTTTATCTAAACCTGAGTGGAAAATGGCAATGTTAGAGGAGATTGAAGCATTAGATCAAAACCAAACCTGGGAGTTAGTACAGTTACCAGAAAATAGAAAGGTTATTGGGTGCAAATGGGTTTTTAATGTCAAAATGAATCCAGATGGTTCAGTGGCTAGACTTAAAGTTCGCCTAGTTGCCAAAGGTTATGCGCAAGTTTATGGAACTGACTATTGTGAAACGTTTTCTCCTGTAGCTAAAATGACCTCAATCAGGCTGTTTATTTCATTAGCAGCAACACATAATTAGAAGTTGCATCAATTAAACATCAAAAATGCTTTCCTACATGGTGACTTAAAGGAAGAGGTATATATTGAGCAACCACCTGGTTTTGTTGCTTAGGGGGAGCAAGGAAAGGTGTGTAGGTTGAAGAAAAGTCTATATGGGTTGAAACAAAGTCCAAGTGCATGGTTTGGAAAATTTAGTCAAGTAATTGAGAAATTTGGTATAATTAAAAGTAACTTTGACCACTCTGTATTTTATAAGATTTCACGAGAAGGAATAATTCTCCTTGTAGTCTATGTTGATGATATTGTGATAACGGGAAGTGACAAGAAGGGAATTGTTGATCTTAAGACATTTATTCAAGCTCAATTTCATACAAAAGATTTAGGTGAGTTGAAGTATTTCTTAGGAATCGAAGTGATAAGAGATAATGGACATATCTTCATGACACAAAGAAAGTATACACTTGATCTGCTTTCAGAAACAAGACATTTAGGTGCAAAACCATGCACAACTCCTATGGATACAAGCCATGGGTTAACAACTGAAGGTGAATTGTTTGATAATCCAGAAATGTATAGAAGGTTAGTTGGCAAGTTAAACTATCTAACGGTGACAAGGCCTGACATTGCTTTTCCAGTCAGTGTTGTTAGCCAATTCATGAATTCACCCACAATACATCACTGGAATGCTCTTAAGCAAATTCTGTGTTATCTGAAGGGAACAGCAGGTCAAGGCATTGAGTATACTAATCATGGTCATAACAAGATAGAGGGTTTCACTGATGCTGATTGGGCTGGATCTAAATCAGATAGGAGGTCAACATTTGGGTATTGTGTGTTTGTTGGAGGTAATCTAGTGTCATGGAAAAGCAAGAAACAGACTGTTGTGTCTCGTTCAAGTGATGAGTCAGAATATAGAGCCATGGCCAATGCAATTTGTGAGTTGATGTGGTTGAGTCATGTTTTGTCTGAATTGAAGTTGAAGAATATGGCATCAGTAGACTTGTGGTGTGATAACCAAGCAATTGTTCATATTGCAACCAACCCATTTTTTCATGAGAGGACAAAGCATATCGAGGTTGACTGTCATTTCATCAGGGAGAAGGTACAAATGGGCTTGGTGAATCTGAAGCACATTCGGTCTGGTGATCAGCTTGTAGATTTATTCACCAAGGCATTAAATGGAGCACGAATCAGATTTCTGAGTAACAAGTTGGGCATGATAAATGAATATGCACCAACTTGAGGGGGAGTGTTATGAGACATACATATGTGTAGTTGTATTTTTATGTATACATTTACATTTGTTAGTCGTTTGTACTTTTGGTTTGTAATATAAGGCCCAGCCTAACTATAATATGAAGGCATTAGTTCGTGGGCTTCAGTGGGCTGATGGAGTCTTGTATATATACTTTGTGGTTCGTGAATAACAAGTTAACGAATTTAGATTTTCTGAAATATTCTCATTTGATAATTCGTTAACAACATTCAACTCGTTATATTTAATTAGTTATGTTGATCATTAATTCAAATTATTTAAATAAATTCAATTATTTAATGTTCATTAATCAATTTATAATCCTTTAAAAAAGATGACAATTCAATATATATATATACAATAATCATATTAATAAAATGGTAAAGTTACTTATTCACTCATACATATAAAAATATATATCACAAAACATAAATTATTTTTGTTAGCAAATTATTTACATATACAATATTAGTTTATAATTTTTTTGAGTTAGGACATTGACTTTTACATAGATATGTAGTTAACGAGGATTGAACCCCGAACCTTATATTCAGGTATCGTTTGTCATTTTAATTTATGATTAATATATCATGATATTGCATGATAAAATATATTTTAGCAATAATTAAAATATAAATACTATTTTTTAACAACATTACCGTGTGCAATGTACGGGTTACACACTAGTTATATTGGAAAAATGTAAACTTTTTACTTCAGTAATCGGCACCCATGCCTTTGATTTTCATGCTCATATTCGTGCACTAGAATCGGGCCTTCCAAATTTCTAATTAAATTGACCTCAAATCTGACAATACGGTTCAGTAGTTGGAAAAATGACATGTCAACTTATCATCAGATGGCAAAAATATATCCTCACAAAGATGGTGGATCGAAGTTTTTTTTTGTTTTTTAGACAATGTCGATTTCGAAAATCGAACTCATGATCTATAATCTCGTAGTTTGAATACCAACCAACTGAACAAACCATATTGGCAAAATGTTATAAGATTTTGAATAAAGGAACAAACTAGTCTAATGTTCTAAGATTTTGAATAAAGGAATGAACCAATCTAAGTTGGTCATTGGATTACTATTTGTATACTTTCACTTGACAACGTTCGTAAAATTCAACTCGTTGAAGGTTCCTTCCCAAAAGTGGAATAAATAATATTAATCCTATGACAAAGCAGTAAAGTGATGCTAATGATTTCGATTTGGTAGTTTCTTAACCATTCTATTCAAGTTCTCACGTTTATATAGATAATTGTTTATATAGATAACTAAATTATAATTTTTTTAGTTATGGTAACTAAAGAATTGTATTTAACAAAAAATAAAGTGTCTTTTGATACACACTAGTGTTATGAATTTCTTTTCCGAAAAGGAAATGAAGCTATATATTGCATGAAGACGCTACTGTGTGATTTCTTTCCAAAAAAAAAATTAAAAGTGTTATTAATGTGTGCCCTAATGACACATGTTAAGAATGATATTTATATGTTAAAAGATAAATTTTTTTATTTTAAATACATATTTTATCCTTTCAACATAAAATATAGATGAAATTCAGAAGTGTCATTTGGGTAATTTAGCCAACCTTAACATGTGTTCTTATGGCACATGATAACATTTTCCAAAAAAATAAACGTTGATTCTAGTTTTGAAGTTTTGATCCGCGTTAATCTGCACTATTCTACACCATGGAGACAAATATCCCGAAGGAATGCATAAATTTAGATAATCTGCCAAGATTAACATGCACTTTGAAGAAACTTTTGTACGATTGTGTTCCTTCTAAAATGTAAGAACTCGATCAACTTATTTTTCTTATGTTTTTGTATATCAAAATAAAATAATATTATAATAGTTTGAAAGATGAAATACTAAGTTTACAACTTTGTTTCAAAGACCAAAAGATATCCTGTGATCTGATAGGTTAAAAATGATTTGGAAATAAAATATCGAAATTAGGTTCGGAATACTTTAAATAGTTCGAGAATGAGATAGTAATGGCTCCAACCTCATAAAACCTTGTAAATTTACACTTTTATTCAAACTCTTTCAAAATTTTGAAATTTAAAATAAGTAGATAAGATCACATGGAAATGAAGTGGCATTAAGTATAGCATTTAAAGGAGGTGGTGACACATATGCTAATTAGGTGTAAGCTTGTAATAACACCTTGTTTGTTAAAGCATGAGGTGACATTAAGTATGGCATTTAATGGAGATTGTGACACATATGATAATTAGGTGTAAACTTGTAATAGCACCTTGTTTATTAAAGCATGAGGTGGCATTAAGTATGGAATTTAAAGGAGGTGGTGACACATATGCTAATTAAGTGTAAGCTTCTAATAACACCTTGTTTATTAAAGCATGAGGTGGCATTAAGTATGGCATTTAAAGGAGCCGGTGACACGTATGTTAATTAGGTGCAAGCTTTTAATAAACAAGAAGCGTGAGGTGGCATTAAGTATGGCATTTAAAGAAGGTGGTGACACATATGCTAATTATGTGTAAGCTTGTAATAACACATTGTTTATTAAACATGCGGTGGCATTAATTATGGTATTTAAAGAAGGTGGTGACACATATGCTAATTAGGTGTAAGCTTGTAATAACATCTTGTCTATTAAAGCATGAGGCGACATTAAGCATAGTACTTAAAATAAAGGAGTGACACATTGGTTAATGATGTGTAAGCTTATAAGATCACCATGCTTATTAAGGTGACAACCAAGAGCGGAGTGTCATTATCCTAATATTTGCATGGGATAAGAAGGGCAAGTGTCCCAATTTGAAAAGACCAAAGTATCCTTGAATAAGGGAGTAACACATCGACTAATGATGTGTAAGCTTATAAGATCGACATGCTTATTAAAATGAAAACCAAGGAACATGTGTCATTACACCAAAAGTTTGCATGGAAAGGATCGACAAGTGTCCAAATTAAAAAGCCTAAATTAGCCTTGAAGAAAGGCAATAAATAGGATGATAATTTCATTTGGTTTTCATACTTCCATAAATCTAAAAGAAAAACAAAAGTAAAAAAGGAAGATCTTAGGGAAAGCCAAGGAGCTAAACCATAGGCCAAAACTATAATTGCTAAGATGAGGAAAACTATCTAATTTTTAAATTTCAAATCATTCCATGAAGTATTGTATGACTTATAACATGTTTAATCTATATGTTGCACTATTTTAACCCTTTTAGTATCATAGCCATATCTTTTGTTATGTTAATATTTTTGACCTCAACTAAGTGTATATGATTAATGCTTCAGTTCTTTAAAAGAAAGAATAATCTGTACTGGTTTATGATTGTACAATATCTTAAAGAATACTTATATATATACTTATGATTTATGATAGATTTCGAACGAAGGTGGTAAAAGACAAAAGATCTAGAAAGGGCGCTATTACTTTATTTCCATATTGTGTGTTAGGAGATAGAATACATCCATACTGTGTGATAGGATGGCCAGCCGCGATGTGATAAAATGTTTCCAGTATCGAATCTCTTACTCCATGTTCGAATCAGGTCCATGTGTAGTCAAATTGGTTTTTGTACATGGAACTCAGATTTTGTTATGTTCCAGTTTACAAAAGATATCTATATATGTCGAATGTGTTTTGACAAATATGTCTGGAGAAAATTTACCTATTTTAATAAGTAATATATATTTGATACGTTAATATACTTCAAAATATGGTTTGAACATCTTGGAGAATTTTGTGATATGACCGGAGATTTAGATTAAATATATTCCTCACTAGACCAGTGTTGCGCATGATGCTACACATAAACATTTCAAGTTTGGATAAGTAAAGTAAGAGGTGGAACTTTTCATAGACAAAATGAAGTGAAGTATTCTTATAGATTTCGTTTAGTATGGTAAACCTAGATGTAAATATATGTATGAAAATGAAAGCAAGACCCTATGTAAATTATATTGTAAAGAAAGTATGAATGTACAATATTTTTTCCGCTTAAAATCATTTACTCTGAATGATTTAATGTTCTAGCATTTCTTCTTGCAAACTTGTGACACTATCATGATGGCACCACATTATGAGAATAGCACTTTCGAGTCCGGCCAAGAGTGTCAGAGTAGGGTGTTACAAAGTGGTATCGGTGCCTAGGTTTAAGTGGTGCTTAGTAGAAAACTCTTTATCGTGTCACAAAAATGAGACCATATAGTTTGGGTTTAGCCAGAATAGGAAGTTTATATTATTCATTGACATGTTTATAATTGCTATAGTTATAAGCAATAACAAGCCAAAAGATATAGGATACTGGAGATTCATAGGGAGGGGTTAAGTGCAAAACTAATCCCAAAAAATGATTAACCCCAACCTTTCCACAATTTGAGAAGAAGATAATTAGAAGGAAGGCACAAAAGATTTTATTGGGGGAAATGATATAAGTCAAAAATAGAGCATATGACTATGAAGAGGTACTGCAAAGAGACCTTGTATTGTACCATCTACATCAAAAACGGAAGGAAATTGTGAAAGCTATAAAGATGACATAGAGAACTAAGTATGGAGAAATTCAAGAATTTCTCAAAAGGTGAGGTGAAATTCTAACACTTGTAAGACCTATATGAAGGAAAATGTTCCACAAGGGTAAATAAAAGACAGTTGGATGAAGAGGAGTCAGAATGCTAACGATCAGACGAGGTCTCAGAAGAAGTTACGGGACTTATGGAAGCACCTATGGAAAATGAATTGAACAATACTGCAGGATTCTTTCCCACACTTTGACTTCCATGGAGAATATAACATAAAGAAATGAAGGGTTGCTTAATGTTTGGTAGTTTAATCTCTAAATTTTGACTTATAAATATTGGAGACATAAGTAGAATTTTGTAAAAATAACCTAAATTTTGATGTATAAACAAAAAAGGGTTATAAATAGTATATCCGCTGTTTATATGACTTGAGTTTAGTTGATTAATGTTTCATATTAAATGATGTAGTTACATCCGGTGTTGCTCATATCAAAGTTTTTTTATTTCTCTAAGGTTATGGAAGACCGAGAAACTACTAATTCAACTCATAATCAAGAGGCTCAAGCCTCGGCACAACAAAATCTTATAGAGTTGTTCGCATCCTTCATCAAACAAATAGAACAAATTTCCTCAAGACCTGTGAGCAATCCAGTTGATAATTTATTGAGTCATTTTAAGAATTTACATCAAGATAAATTTGTTGGAGATATTGATCTATTTAAAGCTGGAAAATGGATCCAACATTTAGAAGACATATTCGAAGTGTTGGATTGTAGGGAGATAGATAAAAGGAAGTTGGCTGTATTTCAACTAACAAGAGAGGCAAGGAATTAGTGGGAGTTAATCAGAACCATAATTGATTTAAGTGTGATGATTTGGGGAAGTTTAAGGAAACGTTTCTGGAAAAGTATTTTCAAGAACATGAAAGAAAGAATATGGAAATGAAATTTTTAGCTCTCACATAAGGAAACATGACGGTATCCTAATATTAAAATCAATTTGAGGCATTGTCTCGATTTGCAAGTCATTTTCTAAGGACCCAGAATTTTGGGTTATTTGAAATTGGGATATTTAATTGATTTTAAATATTTAAAAGTTAATATTTAACTTGAATTTCAAATATAACGATTTATTGGATAATTTAACTGCTGAATTTATAAAATTGTGAGGTCCGACCACCATTTGGGTTACGTGTCACCATGGCCTGCATACAGGAGGGTAGCAGGTCGCGCATTAAGTAGGGGACGCGAGCTCGACATTTAGATATGGGGAGGTGGAAATTTCAGTGGGAAGAACGATGGCGAAGTCGGAATTTGTTTTCGAGTGGTGGAGCTCAGTATCACTGCTAAGTGTGCACGCGTGTTTTGGGTATTTTCATGTACAGGCAATGGTGTGCAAGGGATTGAGGAAGAAGAGTAGTTGGTGGGCCGGGCTCTTTTGTCTAGGTATGGGTTTATAATATGTTATTAGTGTTTAAATTAATCTAATTATATCATTGAACTAAAAATGGTATAACTCCTGCATACGAGGTCCGATTGGAACGAGACTTTTTGCGTTGCGATCATGATGACGAGAATTTCGAAATGAAACTAGTTTGAACGGATTTGGAGACTGTTGAAATTTGGGCAAAAATCGGACGTTGTTTGGTTTTAGTTCCAAACTGGAATGTCTCGGCAACAACAGAAAATAAATATGAGTAAATCTCACTCAATTTGATTGACTGGATTTATTTATAGCAATTAAAAATTATTTATTGATTGATTGGATGAATTGATAAATTATATTATCTGTTGGATGGTATATTATATATTAGTAGTATATATATTGGTAGTTGGATTGATATTCCCGCATATTTTTAGCGGATGAGACCCTATGCACCACGCATAATAGCGGATGACCCTATATTACTGCGATATCCAGCCTCAAAGCAGGATTGGTATTTTTTGTTGTATTAACATCTGTGGATGCAGGAAAACAGGTTGGAGGGATCCAACTGGATTCCTCAAAAATGTTGAATTTAATTTCATATATATTGATATATGATATGTTTGGATAATCTGTGATAGATTATAGTGTGATTTAAATTTATTGGATTCTATAGTAGCACTGGCCTAGATTTTGGTATTTTAAATTACCAAAAATATATGTTTTGAATTTGAAAAGAAATTAAAAAGGGATTTTGGAAGTGAGGTATTTATATAAAATTTTGGGTTAGTTAAAAGAAATTGATTTGGATAAAATAAATGGTTTGACTTAAATTTGTACTTAACTATTCTGTGATATTGTAAATAGAGATTTGCAATAAAGGATTTAAATAATAATTCTTAAGCGATACTTGTTTAAATATAAAAGGTTTTAAAAAAATCTAGATTTTAAATAGATTGGTAGAATAGAAGGGTGTTTGGAGATAAATATAAAATTGGTTATACTGGATCTTAAATAATATTTCTAAATTATGAAATGGAAGTAGAATCGAGATTTGGTTGATTTTGGAATATAGTTTGGGTTATTTAAGAAATTGATTTATAAATGGAATTTAATTTAGAAATCGATTTATAATGGATTTATGTGATGTGAAACCGTGTAAACTGGAATTGAGACTCTAGGATTTATAAACAATGTTTATAAATAAAGTGAAATGATTATCAGTTGATAAATTGAAGATATAAATTCATGGTAAGAATTTATAATGAGATGGGTAAATCGGTTTAAAAAGAAATGATAGATTTTACCTTTGGTAATGTGAAAAACAGATTTATGAAATTGGGGACGTAAATCGATTGGTGATAAATCGAGAGAGAGATTTATAAATATTAGATTGGTTATATTGGAATTGAAAAATATATTTTATCAAGAAGTTGAGTTTGTTCTAAAAAAGAGGATTTTTAATTATTAAAATAGGTAATTTAAAAATGTTTTAGCATAAAAATATTTTCAGAAAGTTAGTTATTTAAATATTTTTAAATTGTCAAAATGAATTATAAGTTTTATAAACAAGTCTTGTAAAATGATTAAAATTTTATTAATAAATCAGAACTAATTATTGTTTCAAAGTTATGTAATTATTTTAATTGTTTAAAAGTATATTTAATTATTAAATAAAGTTTTTGGAAAGTAACGGTATGCTTTCATGACGGAAATCAGAGGCAGAGATTGCCTGTAGTTAAGTTTGGATTTCTCTGGGATAGAGATGTAATCATTGAGCTGCGAATCCATGGTTGATACCGCATGGTGCTTTCCATATTTATTTTGAAAAGTTTTCAAATATTTTTGAAGGGAATGGTTTGTGAATATACTTAATTCAGTGAGATAAGTATATACTTTTGAATAAAGAGATTTAATTAGGGAACCCTATAACTTATAGAATTCGTTATAAACGAGTTAAGGAATTTATAATATAATTTGTGAAGAGTTTTGAGAAAAGAGAAATAAAGGGAACTTTCCTAAGTGTTGGGAAGTAAGGGGTTTAGAAAAATATTTTTTTAAATATTTTTTCTAAGTGTTGAAATAAGAGATGGTTTGAAATATCATGATATGGATAAGTATTTGGGTTGTCTCAAAAATTGAAAATTTGGAAGGGGTTTGAATATATATCTTATAAAGATATTTTGAAAATAAATTTTGGAAAATTATAATATGGGCCTAGTGACTGCTTATGGATGTTATATTGATAGTTAAATAACCAACTATCAAGTATTGGCCAATTTCGTTGATCGTTTTGAAGAGACCGGGATCAGATTTAATTATCTGAAAACCACTTCGATCCGATTTGAGCGTTACGAATGGATATCGTGAAGATGGTGATTCGGTTTCGTTCAGACCCAGAATGGACTTGTATGGATGAATGCTATCAGTATATTGTCATTGGAGGACAATGAGCATTCTAAGTGAAAATTCCTTAAAAAGGTAATCATAGCCTCATCAACCGGAATGACTAAAAATCAGGGGAGATGCAGCAAGGCTAAGTGGGTCGCACCCAATTAGGGTATGTTATATTATTAATTATGGATACGGTGGTGCATGGAAAAAGAGCTCTTGATAAGGGTGGGAACACCCGGGGTGATAACATATTCGGTTCTATCTAGGTTAGGGGTAGGGCCGGTCTTGTGTTGTAGGGGATCCCGGCGAGGTCCTCGGTACATTTTTCTAGACGTGTACTGTGATAGGTAGTACCCCAGTGCCTAGTCATTGTATAGAATCCATTCTCCAATAAGTGCCGTACGGTTTTGATTGTGCCCAACTGTGCTGAAACATGAGATGCAAGCATTTCAGCTATTTTCTATTTTACTTTCTATAGACACTATAATAATATCAGATGATTTTGATATCAAATGTTTTGGTTATTGTAAGGGAAAAACTCGTCGTGTTTATGTGTGACGTGGTCTTACGAGATACCTTTGTTTTTCAAAGGATTTTGAAAATAGTAATAATTCAAATTTAGTGTGTTTTCTCACGCTGGTTTTCCAGACTGACTCGGGTGTTATTTTATTATAATGCTCGGGTCAGACCGAGTATTACAGATTCAGTTTAGGGTGCTATGGAGTTCAGGAGACAAGTTGGATGACAGAGACGTATTCCACGTACTTGATTATATTCCGCTGTGTGGATTAGACTGTATAGTCAGCACTGGTGAGGACAAGTTATTATAACTGTCCAGTATTGAGTTATTGATTTGTTGTACTCTGATGATGTAATGTACAAATAACAGTTGTAGTTCTTTTGGTATAAAGACATGTTATTATCTATTATATATTGTTCCACTACGATTGTGAGATTCTGTGTTGTTGTTTCTTTTTCGTTTCCCTTAACTATCGGGTTTTCCGGCATTCGATTGCTCGTCATGTAATACAGTGGACGTATTAGTGTCGATTTTTGAGGGTCGAAAATTCCATTTGTTACAGTTGGTATCAGAGCTTTGGTTTAGCGATAACCTTGGCTTTGTGGGGTAACTCATTAGAGATAGGGTCAGTAGCACCCTAGAACGAGTTTGAGTGTATTAATAGATATGAGCACATATTTGTTAGTGAATATAAAATGTTCTATATTGTGTTGGTTGATTTGTTGAGTGGCTTATGGATTCTGGTCAATATGAGTAATTAACGTTATTGATAGGGATCTCTAAACACTTGTACAGAGCAATTCGACATGGTATTATTTTTAAATGGGGTAAATGAAATAATTTACCCAGATGATTTCATATGAAAGAAATAATTTTTCACAAATTATTATAGTTGTATATGGTGTGCTTGGTTGTTAGGAAATGATAATATTAGACCATTATCATTTGTTGTTGAGGTGATTGAATAAAAAGTTGATATTATAGTCATTATTAAGAAATAATTTCATATAACGAAATGGAATTATGTAAATGTGATTTATAATTTTGAAATGAAATGAAATTCCAGAAGTATATTTAAATATGATTTGTTAAAAGGGTTTGAAGGCTGGGAATTTTGGGAATTTAATTCCCATTGATTTTGAAATGTTTTTAAGTCTTGGAAAATAATAGTGATGTTATTTGGAGAATATTTTTGAATTGGAAATATTTAAAAGGAATTTTAAAGGAATAAAAGCACTGAAATCACTTCGATCGCTGGAAAATAATTTCGGTGATGACTGCAGCATCATCGACGTTCATTTTTGAGTTTCCAAGAGAGGAATTGCTACAGTTGAAGTTTTTGTTTTTGGTAAAACTGATTTGATTTTGGGTAAAACTGTTGCATCATCATCGCAAGACTTATGAGGTAATCATATCTAAAGCTCTTAACCTCGAAGAAGACTACATTCAACTTCAGCAAGAAAGGAATCGTGTGTTCTCCTTGCAAACTTGTGACACTATCATGTGTACTCTGAATGATTTAATGTTTTGGTGTTTCTCCTTGCAAACTTGTGACACTATTATGGTGGCACCACATTATGAGGGTAGCACTCCCGAGTCCGGCCAAGAGTGTTGCAACAGGGTGTTACAAAAAACACTTTTGTTTGATAATGAAAAATCAAAAGATGGGGGAAGACAGGGAAACGGGTATAAAGGTTGGAAGAAATTAATATATAAGACAAGCTAAATACAACATTTAAAGAAAGAAGTTGTCTCATAAAAAAACTGTAAGAATGACACGAATAGCTTAACAAACTAATAAAGAAGCTACTAAATGGCTCTTTTAAATACCACTATTATAGATCCACATCCAATTTAGAAGATTTATATAATGGAGTAACCACTTCACTCTGGTAGTGGTAGCATTATGTTGTGTGGTAAATTAACGTTGTACAAAAAATCTGAAGCACTTGTTTTTCTAGTAAATTTGTAGTGTCATTTTTGTTAATGCTTGAAATTGACTTATATTGTATAATTTCAATTAATGTTGTAATATAGTTGGATCATTTTGGTTAATATGTATAGTAATTTGTTGTATCATGGAAATTAAGTTTATGTTTGAGAAATCTGCTGATGTATGTTCAATATTAATGATGTCATCTGTGATCAGGAATACCGGTGTATATAAGGTATTTAATGATTATTTACACAATTGTTATATGATAGAGTTAAGGGTGTGCCTACGGGCTATAATGTAATTTGTTATACAAACTTTTTTTTAAATATATTCAAGAGAACCTGGCAGACCGATAAACTCCTGAGGGGGATTAAGTTGTGCCTTATATACACTTAACTCTATAAACAATCTTGTTCAAACTAAAGTATGGTTTTAGTTTTATTTTCTTTTATATGTGTTGTTATATAGTGATATAAATAATGAATTTTTTGAAATTGTTCATTAATATCAATAAGTGTCGATCCCTAGGATCAAACTAGTGAGCATTAATCTCATAATCTTAACTACCAACCTACTGAGTCAAACCTTTTGGCTTATAAAAATAATGAATTAATTACATTAAACATATATTAGAAAAAAATCTTTAAGAGAAGTGTTTCATTGGTTGCAGTTATGAATGTGTTCATAACTATGAGTATTCGATATATACAAAACACTAACTCCTTAAATGTCCCTTATCAAGATGTATCGAGAAAAGAATATCAATCAATATATTGATACTAATGCATGTAACGCTTTCCATACGACTCAACCTTGAAGTTGACTCATCCTGGGATTGCCCGACATTATTTATGAGAAATTCTATAAGTCGTTTAATATTTCTTAACAGGGAGGGGGCAGACCCTAAACCAACCATTTAATACCTGAGCCCCAAAACAAACTCCTCTTGGAATTTCCTTGTCCTTATGGCTCGTAACCCAACTGTGATGTCTCGCATTAGCCCAACTATTTGTAGGCGCTGGTAACTAGGTCAGCTAGGTAGACTTACCCTACAAAATTAGGACTAACCTCGTGTCCACCGTGGGTACTTATTACAGGCAATGTTCAACATCGATTACAAAAGTCACACTGCTGGCAGTCAGATTAGCTGGACAAACTTCTATGTGCTTTCAGCTGACCTCGCATCCCTACAACTTAGCTATATTTCTAATTTCCAACATTTAATGTTGAATTATGTTAATAACTATGCAGTTAAAGCGCCTAGTGGTTCTATAGCGGTGGAGGAACAAAGAGTTATAGTGGGGATATAGCGGTAAATAGCGGAGGTGCAAAAAGCTTCATTAGGTATAATACCAAATATTTAAAGTTAATTTATTCTCATTCTCACATCATTTGTGTAAGAAAAAAAAACATTGTTTAATCTTATATAACAAAACTGAAGAATATCATGATTTATGTAGATTAGATTGGTTACTACAATAAATTTTTAATTTATATTGAGCATTTATGCCATAAAATTAGGTCTTCACCCTAACTTTGTTGATTTATTTCAAAAGAGAACTAGTCAAATCAACCTTTGTATGTTGATGTTGCTAAAGCGGGTGCTAAAAAGCTTTGATTTAGTAGGTGTAGCGGAAAATAGTGGGGCTTAAAGTGGATCTACTATCTAATAGCGCTAAATTGAAGTAGCATAGCAGTCAAAGAGCGCTATGTGCTACAGCAGAGATTTTGCAGGACTTTAGCGGGACTTTAACTACACATGCCAATATACATACATACATATACATATATATACATATACATATATAATGTATACAAGCACCTCAACCGTATTTACACAGTAAAAGTCCTTATAAAAGAAACTTCTTATTTTTCCTTTATTTATGGATTAAATTCCATGATTGTTCTTAACTCATTTTATTTGATTTACTGTTGATTAATAATTATCATTTATTTGAAAAGTCTCCTTTTTAAATTGTTGGTTTTTTATTTAATGCCTTATTTATTGCATACGTTATAAATTTATAATTATAATTGGTCGGCTTCAAATATTAAAAGAATAAGTTATTGTTACATTTATGTCTAATATTAAATAGTGACTAACTAGTTTATATGTATTTAAGTAATTTGTTCGTTTTTTATTCGGGGTGATATATTATTTTAATACGTCAACAACTGCAATTTCTATACAAGTCCTAATCCAATACAACAAATTTTCATAATAGGAAGCATCATCGACAAATTAGCTATGCTAAATAGACTTGTATATGTACAAAATGGAATTTAAAACATACAATTCATTTTATGTTAATTAGTAGAACCATGGTCTCTCTTTCCAAAGAATCAAATTTATAATTCCAATTTTATATTTCATTCAACTTTGTAAACTATAACATTGAAATGATAAAGAAATCATATTTATTTCAATTGTCGAAATAGGCGATGCAACCCATGGATAAGAGGAAAAATCCCTTTTTCCCTACTCTGCATAGGCATTTCAATTTTCCTTGTTTTGAAATTCTTTGTCATTGCAATCACAATTTGAGAAGTAGAATCAAATGGAATACAAATTATTCATAGTGTAAATAGTAATAAATCAAGTTCTACTATTTTAAAATAAAACAACTAGAATTCCAACAAATTTCAGAATTCACATATTATGGGGAAAATTGGGGTTTTACATCGATAAAGTTTCTCATGCAAAATTTCCCAAGGCATGGTACAAATCCAAAAAAATAATTCACAAATTACTATTATGAAAAAAAAATGAAAATTCCATTCATAGATTCCCCATTGGAACCTTCTTGGATTTGCTTCCATGTTATTGGATATCTTTTCCTCCGATTTATCTCCTTTTTTGTATAATGTATAACAAATTTGTTTGAGTGTATTAGATTCAGAATCTATTGATTAAGGAAGAGAATATATATATATATATAATTCAGTTTCTTTTTTCTTTAGCTTGATTCCTTTAATCCTTTCCATAATCCTTGAATGTGTATGTTTATTTTTGAATTTGAGTTTAAGAAATTTCTTTAAAGGAAGAGAATTGAATATAATCCCATTACCAGGTTTAGATTTGTGCGAAGAAAAATGAGAGGGCTGGCCTCTTATTTATAGTTGTTTGGATGCGCCCAGACCATCAATTCAAAACCTTTTAATATTTTCAAATCCAGACTGTTAGGCCAAAGAAAACCCTAGCCACCACCATTCGACTAATCCATCGATCGCTATGAGCGGACGACCAACCTATAGAGCGGGTTGATCGATAGGTCCCAGCCAAATAATGTTAACATTTAACATTAACGTTTGCTTATTTATATTTATTATTTTAATCTGTTTGAATTATTTTCGATCCTCAAATGTCGATAGCTTCTTCGTTTGAACTCAAATCGCAAAGCTTTATAAATGAAAGTTGCTCAAAAGATCACCACGAACATTTGCTCAATTTCTATTTTTAGCTTTATTATCAATTAATTAATTTCTCTTAGTTAATTTTCTATTAATTTTTAGGGTGTTACAATCGCCTTGAATAGCACTCCAATGTAAGAAGTATAAATAAATGCACAAATTTCTAACTGACTTAAGGAGGATTCTAAATGTTGAAAATCTCATTACTTTGTTATATAATAACAATGCTATGATATGATTCATAAAAGAACCTTGGGCTTATTAGAAGTCGAGAGACATACTCCGAATAGTACAACATGATAAAGGCAATTTATCAACATCAAAGAGAGTTAATAGACAGAGCAGATAATTAAAACAAAATTACATACCCATACACTAAGAACTGGCCGGATTAGTTTTTGAGAAAACCAACCGAATAAGTTAGAATAAGATTCCATAACTGACCTCAAATGCAAGTGGTAGATTGATAGAGTTTTGGGTATGCCCTAAGGAAATTAGATAATATGTTACATGTATCTAACTCGATAAATAACTTTGTTCAAATTAAAAGGTGTTTTTTTTCTATTGTATACTTGTTATATTGTGATATAATTAATAAGGAAATTAATTTAAAGTACAACGAATAGAAAATCCTTAAATTATGTTATGTGATAGTAATTACAATGCATTGTAACTATGAGAAATGCATCGCAAGACTTATGAGCTAATCATATCTAAAGCTGTTAACCTCGAAGAAGACTACATTCAACTTCAGCAAGAAAGGAATCATGTGTTCTCCTTGCAAACTTGTGACACTATCATGTGTACTTTGAATGATTTAATGTTTTGGTGTTTCTCCTTGCAAACTTGTGACACTATTATGGTGGCAACACATTATGAGGGTAGCACTCCCAAGTCCGGCCAAGAGTGTCGCAACAGGGTGTTACAAAAAAGACTTTTGTTTCATAATGAAAAATCAAAAGATGAGGGAAGACATGGAAAAAGGTATAAAGGTTGTAAGAAATTAATATATAAGACAAGCTAAATACAACATTTAAAGAAAGAAGTTTTCTCATAAACAAACAATAAGAATGACACGAATAGCTTAACAAACTACTAAAGAAGCCGCTAAATGGCTCTTCTAAATACCACTATTATAGATCCACATCCAATTTAGAAGATTTATATAATGGAGTAACCACTTCACTCTGGTAGTGGTAGCATTATGTTGTGTGGTAAATTAACGTTGTACAAAAAATCTGAAGCACTTGTTTTTCTAGTAAATTTGTAGTGTCATTTTTGTTAATGCTTGAAATTGACTTATATTGTATAATTTCAATTAATGTTGTAATATAGTTGGATCATTTTGGTTAATACGTATAGTAATTTGTTGTATCATGGAAATTAAGTTTATGTTTGAGAAATTTGCTGATGTATGTTCAATATTAATGATGTCATCTGTGATCAGGAATACCGGTGTATATAAGGTATTTAATGGCTATTTACTCAATTGTTATTTGATAGAGTTAAGGGTGTGCCTACGGGCTATAATGTAATTTGTTATACAAACCTTTTTTTGAATATATTCAAGAGAACCTGGTAGACCGATAAACTCTCGAGGGGATTAAGTTGTGTCTTATATACACTTAACTCTGTAAACAATCTTGTTCAAACTAAAGTGTGGTTTTAGTTTTATTTTTTGTTATATGTGTTGTTATATAGTGATATAAATAATGAATTTTTTGAAATTATTCATTAACATCAATAAGTGTCGATCTCTAGGATCAAACTAGTGATCATTAATCTCATAATCTGAACTACCAACCAACTGAGTCAAACCTTTTGGCTTATAAAAATAATGAATTAATTACATTAAACATATATTAGAAAAAAATCTTTAAGAGAAGTGTTTCATTGGTTGCAGTTATGAATGTGTTCATAACTATGAGTATTCGATATATACAAAACACTAACTCCTTAAATGTCCCTTATCAAGATGTATTGAGAAAAGAATATCAATCAATATATTGATACTAATGCATGTAACGCTTTCCATACGACTCGACCTTGAAGTTGACTCATCCTGGGATAGCCCGACATTATTTATGTGAAATTCTATAAGTCGTTTAATATTTCTTAACAGGGAGGGGCAGACCCTAAACCAGCCATTTAATACCTGAGCCCCAAAACAAACTCCTCTTGGAATTTCCTTGTCCTTATGGCTCGTAACCCAACTGTGATGTCTCGCATTAGCCCGACTATTTGTAGGCGCTGGTAACTAGGTCAGCCCAACAAAATTAGGACTAACCTCATGTCCACCGTGGGTACTTATTACAGGCAATGTTCAACATCGGTTACAAAAGTCACACTGCTGGTAGTCAGATTAGCTGGACAAACTTCTATGTGCTTTCAACTGACCTCGCATCCCTACAACTTAGCTATATTTCTAATTTCCAACATTTAATGTTGAATTATGTTAATAACTGTGCAGTTAAAGCGCCTAGTGGTTCTATAGCGGTGGAGGTACAAAGAGTTATAGTGGGGATATAGCGGTAAATAGCGGAGGTGCAAAAAGCTTCATTAGATATAATACCAAATATTTAAAGTTAATTTATTCTCATTCTCACATCATTTGTGTAAGAAAAAGAAACATTGTTTAATCTTATATAACAAAACCGAAGAATATCATGATTTATGTAGATTAGATTGGTTACTACAATAAATTTTTAATTTATATTGAGAATTTATGCCTTAAAATTAGGTCTCCACCCTAACTTTGTTGATTTATTTCAAAAGAGAACTAGTCAAATCAACCTTTGTATGTTGATGTTGCTAAAGCGGGTGCTAAAAAGCTTTGATTTAGTAGGTGTAGCGGAAAATAGTGGGGCTTAAAGTGGATCTACTATCTAATAGCGCTAAATTGAAGTAGCATAGCAGTCAAAGAGCGCTATGTGCTACAGCAGAGATTTTGCAGGACTTTAGCGGGACTTTAACTACACAGGCCAATATACATACATACATATACATATATATATATATATACATATACATATATAATGTATACATGCACCTCAGCCGTATTTACACAGTAAAAGTCCTTATAAAAGAAACTTCTTATTTTTCCTTTATTTATGGATTAAATTCCATGATTGTTCTTAACTCATTTTATTTGATTTACTGTTGATTAATAATTATCATTTATTTGAACAGTCTCCTTTTTAAATTGTTGGTTTTTTATTTAATGCCTTATTTATTGCATACGTTATAAATTTATAATTATAATTGGTCGGCTTCAAATATTAAAAGAATAAGTTATTGTTACATTTATGTCTAATATTAAATAGTGACTAACTAGTTTATATGTATTTAAGTAATTTGTTCGTTTTTTATTTGGGGTGATATATTATTTTAATACGTCAACAACTGCAATTTCTATACAAGTCCTAATCCAATACAACAAATTTTCATTATAGGAAGCATCATCGACAAATTAGCTATGCTAAATAGACTTGTATATGTACAAAATGGAATTTAAAACATACAATTCATTTTACGTTAATTAGTAGAACCATGGTCTCTCTTTCCAAAGAAGCAAAATTATAATTCCAATTTTATATTTCATTCAACTCTGTAAACTATAACATTGAAATGATAAAGAAATCATATTTATTTCAATTGTCGAAATAGGCGATGCAACCCATGGATAAGAGGAAAAATCCCTTTTTCCCTACTCTGCATAGGCATTTCAATTTTCCTTGTTTTGAAATTCTTTGTCATTGCAATCACAATTTGAGAAGTAAAATCAAATGGAATACAAATTATTCATAGTGTAAATAGTAACAAATCAAGTTCTACTATTTTAAAATAAAACAACTAGAATTCCAACAAATTTCAGAATTCACATATTATGGGGAAAATTGGGGTTTTACATCGATAAATTTTCTCATGTAAAATTTCCCAAGGCATGGTACAAATCCAAAAAAAATTTCGCAAATTACTATTATGGAAAAAAAGTGAAAATTCCATTCATAGATTCCCTATTGGAATCTTCTTGGATTTGCTTGCATGTTATTGCATATCTTTTCCTCCGATTTATCTCCTTTTTTGTATAATGTATAACAAATTTGTTTGTGTGTATTAGATTAGGAAACTATTGATTAAGGAAGAGAATATATATATATATATAAAGTTCAGTTTCTTTTTTCTTTCGCTTGATTCCTTTAATCCTTTCCATAATCCTTGAATGTGTATGTTTATTTTTGAATTTGAGTTTAATAAATTTCTATAAAGGAAGAGAATTGGATATAATCCCATTACCAGGTTTAGATTTGTGCGAATAAAAATGAGAGGGCTGGCCTCTTATTTATAGTTGTTTGGATGCGCCGAGACCATCAATTCAAAACCTTTTAATATTTTCAAATCCAGACTATTTAGGCCAAAGAAAACCCTAGCCACCACCATTCGACTAATCCATCGATCGCTATGGGCGGTCGACCAACCTATAGAGCAGGTTGATCGGTAGGTACCAGCCAAATAATGTTAACATTAACTTTTGCTTATATTTATTATTTTAATTTGTTTGAATTATTTCCGATCCTCAAATGTCGATAACTTCTTCGTTTGAACTCAAAACGCAAAGCTTTATAAATGAAAGTTGCTTAGAAGATCACCACGAACATTTGCTCAATTTCTATTTTTAGCTTTATTATTAATTAATTAATTTCTCTTAGTTAATTTTCTGTTAATTTTTAGGGTGTTACAATCGCCTTGAATAGCACTGCAATGTAAGAAGTATAAATAAATGCACAAATTTCTAACTGACTTAAGGAGGATTCTAAATGTTGAAAATCTCATGACTTTGTTATATAATAACAATGTTACGATATGATTCGTAAAAGAACCTTGGGCTTACTAGAAGTCGAGAGACATACTCCGAATAGTACTACATGATAAAGGCAATTTATCAACATCGAAGAGAGTTAATAGATAGAGCAGATAATTAAAACGAAATAACATACCCATACACTAAGAACTGGCCGGATTAGTTTTTGAGAAAACCAACCGAATAAGTTAGACTAAGATTCCATAATTGACCTCAAATGCAAGTGGGAGATTGATAGAGTTTTGGGTATGCCCTAAGGAAATTAGATAATATGTTACATGTATCTAACTCGATAAATAACTTTATTCAAATTAAAAGGTGTTTTCTTTCTATTGTATACTTGTTATATTGTGATATAATTAATAAGGAAATTAATTTAAAGTATATTGAATAGAAAATCCTTAATTTATGTTATGTGATAGTAATTACAATGCATTGTAACTATGAGAAATTTATCACATTAAAATAACTTATTATTTTAAATATTTCCAGTCAAGATGTTTCGCGACGGGATATTAATACATCCGTTGAGACAAGATTATAAAACATTCTCCAAATGTTGGGCACTATATTACTCATGGTTATTAGCGGAACTAAGGGGTTACATACTGATAGCTATTAGATAACTATGAAATGACTAACTGAGAGTTCTCTATTGGTTGTTATAACTAAGGTCAAACAGTTGATCTTGAAGTAATGATGTTACACACTTCCCTTAACTTGGAACTTCGATGTAGACGATCCACTTTGATTATAGTTAAATCGTAGCATGATGTCCATCGAACGATGATGGTTGGGTCTGAATGGAAGCATTGGAAGTGAAAGATTATTAAATTGAAAATTCGTCTCCTCTGTTATATGAGGTTAGTATCTTTAACGACCCACTTTTCGATCCACAAAAGTCGACACTATTTCATCCACAGTATTCATGTACCAAACATCCAAGTGCCAGAAAGACAGATTGTTTAGGGGAAAGAAAGAAAAGACAGAAGAGAATCTCACAACGTGGCGAGTAATAATATATAATAGGTCTTTATAAAGAAAAAGGACATTACTGTCCATACTACCATCAGAGAAAAACTAACCTATCGTCAAGTTGAACAGTTAAAACAACCTATCCTTACAATTTGCTAATATATACAAACAAGAAATAATAGTGGAATACTAACACTGAATTCCATTCAATAATACAATGCTAGCATTCATCCATACAAGTTGTTCAGGATATGAACAAACCGAAGGCATTACTTCTACTACACACATTTTGGAACCACCCTTAGGATTAGTAGCAAGTAGCCCTTGCACTTCAAAGCACTCCGTCTTCGATTCCATTATCTCGAACCAGTCTCGGACCTCTTCCAAAGTGCAGGACATGTACATGGTTTTGGTGTGGTTACGGTTTCAAGTCATCTCATATAAGTACACTCCTCCACTTACCGTCGCTCCAAAACCAAATCGATAGTTCCAGTTAACTCAACTCCAGTTCTTTTGGAAATAATAAGACAATGCATAAGACTGGAGATCACATCCCAACCGTTTAAGTAGACAGATTTTCTTATCATTTGTCCTAGGAGAACAAAACGAGATTTATGCGCACAGTACAACATCATCGAAGATGAGTGTGCCATATAGCCCCGTGTTTCTCCTAGATTCCAAAGTTATATTTTTAGCCGAGATTTTATAGTCGATTATTTAACTATCAAATAATCAAACAATTAACATAGATTAAATTCAATGTGGGATCCACGAAGCCCCTATTAATAAATCTTTCATTAACTAAAATCTCTTTCAATTATTTGATTTGAAATACCTTCGAAAAAGATATACTCAGAAAGCCCTTATACTCTTTCCAATACTTGGGAAAACATTCATTTACTTATTTATTTCAGTGGTATGAGTATATTTCAAACCATTATATTTTCAATACTTAGAAAATATCCATACACTTATTTCAACGGTATAAGCATATTAACAAAACTTGAGGGAGATCTCCTCTTTTCCAAAATCATATTTAAATGGGCCAAAATAATTTTTTAATTTTTTTTTTTACTATAAACCAAACCACTATCCTTCGAAGTTAAGTATGAAAAGAATGTTTCCATTGTTGAATATACGACTATATGATTTTTGTTAGATGATAATAAACATATATATATATATATTCATGTAAATGTATTTGTTATTGTACTATTTTATTTTCACAGATTAAATATTTGTTGAATAAAATAAATAACACAAAATATAAATTCAAACAGATATTTTATTCAAACAAATATTTATTACAATTTTGAATAGTACAAATTCAAGCTCTCTCTATATAAATACACAATTTGACTACATCACGATTCACATTTACATCTCGTTCACTCAACTCGTATTTATCTTCAACTTCGTTTCTAGTTTGAATCCAGCATTTGAGCAATCTGCAAAAATATATACTGACACAGTAAAATTGAAAATAAAATATTTTTGCAGTATAAAATAAATGTGATTTTTGGAATTTTTATTTGCCTCAGTTATTTGGGTTGTTCGTCATCATTTAATTCTGAATTCATCATACACGAATAGCTTGTGACATACATAGTGTATCACTGTATATGCCACAAGGCCGTGCACACCGATATATATACACTTGATATATTTACAGGGACAAATGAGCACAGGTCAAACCCAAATTATCAGATTCAACTCAGGTGCAATATAAATGAAGTCACAAACAACCAAGATCAAAGGCGCAGCAACCAACAAATACAAAGTCGAGACAAGAAGGCAACACAAACCAGACTCGAGGCTACAAACCAACAAGTCGTGAACAGCCCAGATATGCAATCCAGACTCAAATGCATTCAAGCATCATAACAATATCAATGACTATGTTGCAAACATAATGAAATCAAATGCACAGCAAATATAATCACAGTTCAATATGCTATCAAACAAATGCATAGGCACACACATATATACACACATGTATGTATGTATATACATGAACTAGATTGAAGCACATTGGAATACAAAGATGCAAACTAATTTGGGAATCACTTAAGAAGAACACAAATGAATTGCAAACCTCAAACATATATGCATCAGCAACCATGAACAAGTAGGTGTTCGAACAAATCCAATGCCGAAGTCAACAAGCATAAATAAAGGCAAGGCAAAAATCGAA
This sequence comes from Allium fistulosum, assembly GCA_030737815.1. NCBI lineage: Eukaryota > Viridiplantae > Streptophyta > Magnoliopsida > Asparagales > Amaryllidaceae > Allium > Allium fistulosum. Next base: position 1,279,273,119 of record CM060903.1, on the reverse strand, counting down.
CAACAAGTAATCAAGTCAAGCTACACAATGAGCACGACCAAGTGAATATACATCATGTACACAATGTCTACACAATCACAGTCAATGGTGAAGCAACTCGAGCTCCAGATCATACCACAAAGATGATGAAACTGCAGTGGGCCGAGCATTGAAAAAGTTTCAAAATCAAAGTCAGTTTTGTTTTCTGAAATCAATGCTACAGTCATGGAATTGCATAAACAAATTCAAGTGACTGATGTCAACAATTCAAAGAAACAGATCAAAGTCAGAACTGTGGTGAGCAAGGAATCGAGCCAAGTCAAGAAACCCAAACCGTGATTATCAAGTAATTAAGCAACGAAAATATAGGAATTGAAAAGGTCAGAATTCATCACAAACATCCAAACGAAGATCAATGGCCAACGCAAAGTAATTGACAAATTCAAACAAAATCAGACGAACGAAAATAAGGGAATTCGACTCCTATATAAACCAATCATCATCGGCAATTTAAATCATCGAGTTCAAGTACGAAAATCATTAAAGCACAAAAATGATAAATTACATACCGAAGCAAACATTCGAACTCGACTAACTGGAGGCGACCGCAAGCAAAATAGAAGAAGCAATTAAAGCCAAGTTTGAACAACCAGCAATTGATTAGAATCAGCGCTCCAGAATTCAAAAGCCCTAATTCACTTGAAAAGGAACGAACGAGAAGAAGCCATTATCAAGGATCGGGCCGAAGCAATATAAAAGAGAAAGGGATATTTTTGTGTTATCACTTTAAATTATTTGGGCCAGTCTTGTTTTCTTTATATAAGGCTTAATTATATTAAATTAGGGTTTTTAGTTTTAAATTTTGTTTTTAAATTTAAATTCTCTTTTAAAAGGTTGTAATTACTAGTCATGTGACTAGGGGACAAACTACGTGGCGTAGTTTAGGAATTCGCAACTCAATGGCTGAGTTGTGGCAGGGTTTTGAGCGTAGAGTTAGATTAGTCAATAGCGGGTATAGCGAGTTTACGTGTGTAAGCGTGTGGCTATCTAATTTCTAGTAGAAACCTTGGGGGCAGCACGTAGGCAGGGTTTTGCCGAAGCTGGGTAAATTCTGTGTTGTTCTATTTTCTGCATTTACTATTCTGCTATTATCTGTGCTGATATTATTCTGCTGTGATCTGTGTTGAAATTAATATACACTTCCGCAATAAATTTTATAATTGATACTATCACCCTATTCACCCCCCTCTAGGGTGAAATCGATCCTACAAGTGGTATCGGAGCTAGGAATAGAAGTCAATTTTTGTTTTTAAAAATTTGATTTTTTTTTCAAAAACCAACTTTTGTTTTATAAATTTGAATTTTTAAAAAGGCTTCTTTTAATAATGCTTTTGCTCAGGGTCAGTCAATAGTTAGACCACCAATGTTCAATGTGAATATGCTTATTGGAAAAATAGGATGAAATTTTTTCTAGAAACCATTGACGCTTGGAATATTGTTGAGACAGGTTATAGAACTCCAACTATAACTGTAGATAATCAAGAAGTAGAAAAACCGAAGAATCAATGGACAGAGATAGAAAATAAACTACAAAATATTAATGCTAAAGCTATGAATTCTATTATTTGTTCATTGGATCAATTTGAATTTAATCATGTCTCACATTGTCTAACTGCGTAGGAAATATGGCACACACTCGAAGTGACTCATGAAGTAACATCTCAAGTCAAAGAATCTCGCCTTGCCATGCTAAGCAGCGAATACGAGAACTTCACTATGGCAAAAGAAGAAAATGTTAAAGAGATGTTTGGATGACTTTCCAATATCGTATACAAATCAAAAGCTCTCGGAAAATCATACACAGAATTGGAAATAGTCCGAAAAATCCTCAAAGTCCTTCCACGAAGTTTTGAAGCAAAAGTAACCGCCATTCAAGAATAAAAAGATTTGAAACAACTCAAAGTTGAAGAACTCATCGGAAATCTCACCACTTATGAGCTAGAGATGAAATTAAAAGAAGAGCGTGAAGGAGGTGATACTCGAAAGAAATCGATAGGTCTCAAAGGAACAACTGAAAGTGATGATGATGATGATGGTGCAACAGAACTAGAGCTGTTAATAAGGAAATTCAAAAAGTGGAATCACAAATATGGAAATTCAGCTCTAAATCAAAAGTTAAAAAGCAGAATAGCCAAAGCACTAGACCACTCGGAAGAACAGAAGATCATCTGTTACAAGTGCAACAAACCTGGTCATATCAAGCCCGATTGTCCACAAAATAAATTCAGCCGTGGAAAGAAACAGAAAAAGAAAAGTTTTGCAGCCACTTGGGATGAAACAGACGAGGAAGATCAAAGCACTGGCAGTGAAAGTGAAAAAGCAGAATTGTGTCTTTGAGGTGATACAACTGACAGTGACGATGACGAGCCAAGTGAGGTATCAAAACTTACCCATTCTGAGTTGCTTATTTATTTCCACGAAGTAAACGGCTGTTTTGAACGACTTAGGGAAAGATACTCTAAACTAGAATCACAAAAAGATAGTTTGATAGAATTAAATGAACAACTTGATCAATTAGTTAAAAACTATCAAAGTAGAATCCCTAAGTGTGATAAGTGTCCAACATTCGAAGAAGAAATTAAAAAATCAAAAATTAAAATTAAATCGCTTGAAAATGAAATTCTGATTTTAAAAGAGAGTGAAAATACGAGAAGAGAAAATTCTATCAAAAAGTGCACTCAATTATTGAATGAAAACGAATCACTTAAATCACAAGTCCAACAATTGTCTACTACTTTAGATAAATTTTCCAAAAGTGAAAGATCGTTGAATATGCTATTAGGGAAACAAACTATCAACATTGATAGACAAGGACTTGGGTATACTCAAAAAGAACGTTATAGAAGTGAAATTAAACAAGTAAGTTCGATGTACACTATTTGTAGAAAATTTGGACACAATCACAATAATTGTTGGTTTAGACTCAAACACGTAAAAACAATTCCAATTTGGGTTCCAAAAGGCACAAATATAGAATCTCTCAAAGTTAAACAAATCTGGGTGCCAAAAGGAACATATATAAATAGTTATGGGTCTCCACAAAATTATTTTTCAAATTATTCTGCCACTAACAACCATGGACCTATAAAAACAAATAGGTCACAAAAATATTTTACCGTGTAGGTGTGGTGGCAGGCTAAGGAACAACATCGGTGTTATCTGGATTCTGGCTGTTCCAGACACACAACGGGCAACAAATCAAAGTTCTTTAGCCTAGTATAAAGGTGACAGATTCACAATGGGCAAACAACGAAAGATTGTCGTAAAGGTAAAACAGGTAATGGTAATTATTTTGAACGATACATTCAATGTGATAATCTGCACCATAATCCGAATTAAATTAGCCAGTTATGTGAAATGATTGATGATGTTAATTCCGACTTATTCAAAAAGTTGACTAACCATATTTGAATTGCTTGGATTAATTATGATGTTGATTTCTCATGCTACAAGTAGATATATTTGTTTACTTGTTTATTTCAACGGCTTCAATTCAAATTCAAAAGAATTTCAAAATGTAAAAATGATTTCAAGAAATCTGTCGCAGCTTCACAGTCTGGTCTATAACATTGAAAATGTTGAGTGAAAGAAAAATTCAGATGCAGATTACACTGGCAATCTAGTTGATGAAAAATTACTAGTGGAACGTGATTTAACATTTAGTAATTGCATCGTTTTTTTAAAGAAAATATCTGCATATTTTTCATTTCAAATAATTTTCAATCAACAGATATTTCTTAGATAAACCCTTCATGAAAATCATTTTTGACCTTGCTTCAGATTAGTTATTTCAGAAAAATTAATTTTATAATTATTTTTGAAATTGATTTTAAATCACTACATTAACTAATCTGACCCCCTACTAATTATCGAAAAGATAAATAATGATTGAAAAAGTGATAAGTGTTGATATTAATCATATATTATAACTCGAGACAGTATATTTAATAAAATTTCTTTAGAAATTTAAACAAGAGTTATAAAAACTTTCGTTTGATAAAAATTCCATGACCATCCCTAATTCTATCATATCTCTATAAACCATCACTCATTAAAATCCAATATAGAATGTCAATATGTGATAATTTAAACGAGAATCATTTGTTTTTCATTTTATTATATTTTTAACAAATAAAAACATCCAAAGTATTCACTCTCATTTAAAAGTCCTTACGGTTATGCATGGGTGAATTACTTGGATTTTTGATTATGTGCTTCCATGCTCATTTAAAAGTCCTCACGGTTATGCATGTATGGAACGCATATCAAAATTGATCAATTAAAAAAAAAGGAGAGAAAGACAAGTTGATTCTAATCCCATTTAAAAGTCCTCACGGTTATGCGTGGTTAGAAGATACTTGAATTCATTTATTTTTTAATTTTTTTGGAATACCACTAATCTCATTTAAAAGTCCTAACGGTTATGCATGGTTAGTAGATATTCAAATTCCTGATATAAATATACCACAAATAGACACAACTATATGGTTTTATATGATGACATTATCCCTATCATTCTAAAGTGGAATATGCGTCAAACAGAGTATTTATGATTTTTGTTTAATTTTTTATTGAAATTTAATATTTATACTCGATTGGGAATTAATATTGTTTTAATGTCTATCACTTTATCTCTAATTTTCTAACACTATTATTCTTTTGCTGATAACAAAAGGGGGAGAGAAAAGTTAAGATTTTGGTGAATAAAGGTCGAATATTTTCTAATTGCATCAAGACTCAATTGAATATTTTTATTCTCATGCATATATGAAGGGGGAGTTTTGTGTAGAGAGGGAGCATTCAAATAGGGGGAGCAAATTGAATGATCAAATACATTTAACAAATTCAAATTCAAAATCTTAAATATATGTTTGTTATCATCAAAAGGGGGAGATTGTTGAATATGCGACTATATGATTTTTGTTTGATGATAATAAACATATATATATATATATTCATGTAAATGTATTTGTTATTGTACTATTTTATTTTCACAGATTAAATATTTGTTGAATAAAATAAATAACACAGAATATAAATTCAAACAGATATTTTATTCAAACAAATATTTATTACAATTTTGAATAGTACAAATTCAAGCTCTCTCTATATAAATACACAATTTGACTACATCACGATTCACATTTACATCTCGTTCACTCAACTCGTATTTATCTTCAACTTTGTTTCCAGTTTGAATCCAGCATTTGAGCAATCTGCAAAAATATATCCTGACACAGTAAAATTGAAAATAAAATATTTTTGCAGTATAAAATAAATGTGATTTTTGATATTTTTATTTGCCTCAGTTATTTGGGTTGTTCGTCATCATTTAATTCTGAATTCATCATACACGAACAACTTGTGACATACACAGTGTATCACTGTATATGCCATAAGGCCGTCACACCGATATATATACACTTGATATATTTACAGGGATAGGTGAGCACAGGTCAAACCCAAATTATCGGATTTAACTCAGGTGCAATATAAATGAAGTCACAAACAACCAAGATCAAAGGCGCATCAACCAACAAATACAAAGTCAAGACAAGAAGGCAACACAAACCAGACTCGAGGCTACAAACCAACAAGTCGTGAATAGCCCGGATATGCAATCCAAACTCAAATGCATTCAAGCATCAGAACAATATCAACGACTATGTTGCAAACATAATGAAATCAAATGCACAGCAAATATAATCATAGTTCAATATGCTATCAAACAAAAGCATAGGCACACACATATATACGTCCACTTTTAGGCTCTGAGTCCAACTAGAGAAGTGTAGAGGGCGACGAAGTGAAGCTAATGTACATTGGGATCATCGTAATTCATGCCGTGGTGGCTGGAAATCTCACGCATTTGTGGGGCGTTTGGGTTCATATTAGGCTCGATTGGCGAAGCAAGGGGGTCGGCGCTGGTGCTGGGAGGCTCTGCGAGGTCTGGGCGATTGGTGGCGACGTGGTGGACGGCGGCACGGCGTGGTGGCACAACGCTCGAGTTGAAGTCGCATTTTTTTCTAGAGCGAGCGTAAGTTTGAGGGATGGAGGGAAGTAAGGTTTAAAACATAATTAATTTTAAGTCAATTATAATTTAATTATTTCGAAAGTTCATTAATGTATAACTTTTTCATACGAGGTCGGATTTGAGCATGACGAGTTGCGTTGCGATCGTATCAGCGATTACTACGTTATGGAGTTGGATTGGATGGATTTGAAGCTAATAGGAATTTGGGTTAAAATTAAACATCTGTTCAATTTTAATTTAAAACCGGAGTGCTTTGGCGAAAACAGGAATCAAGTGAGTTAACTCACCACTCTGGCCAACTTATATTTTTTATACAAGTGTGAATAATTTTATTAAAAATTTTTTGTTGACTATTTGGACGATTTACTATTTTATTTGTTGGTTTGGATATATTCTCTCCCCTTGGAGCGGATAAGACCCTATTACGTTCTCGTGTAAGAGCGAATGACCTTTTGTATATGATTCTGCCTCGAAGTGGTTGATTTATATTTTATGATTATATATAGTATGTGATGCTGAGGGATAGGTTGTAGGGATCTGTTAATTGGATATTTGGCTCAGCAGAATTCAATAGAAGTTAGAACACCCAGACTATGCCAGAATGACTTGAAACTTGAACAAAACATCCAAAGAAACAAACCAATAGCACTCAAAGAAACTCAACCAAGAATAAGCTAAGGAGATGGATCGTTAGCGATCCATCACTAATGGATCGAGCGATCCATAAGGATGCATTGCGAGTCAACCTAACTTCTTGCATAATGATCTACTATCACTTAAGAATACTTACCAAGTTTCATAGCATGCCAAACATTCTAGCTCGAGAAGTGAAGACTCATCTGATTCAAGCTGTTTGATAAAAAACAACTAACTTAAAATGGACCTACAGAATACATACAAAGTTGGATCGACTTTAAATTTTGGGAGAACACTTGAAGACATAATAGAAGGTTCACTGAAAAAATGAAATCATTTGGAGTTGATTTGTTGGATCGCTAGTGACCTAACTAGATGAATCGCTAGCGACCCATGTAGAATGTGCCCCACCACCTCATATATTTATGGTAGGTCCCACACACCTTAGAGAGAGTACCTACCAAGTTTCGTCTAATTTCGTTAATTTTTGAGCGATTTATGGATGATTCTTCTGGACCAGATGACCATTGAAGATGAGTGATCAAAAAAACTCCCAACGACTTGATATTTGGACAAGGTACTGAAATAGAAGATTGGAAGACAACCAAATGAAGATCACTCAAAAATCTCCTAAGTACATGGAACGCTAGCAATCCATGCCCTATGGATCACTGGTGATCCATGGAATTACGTTGGATTGTCATGACTTTTTCAGAAAGGATGAAGCAAAAATATTCCAAGTAATTGGATCACTAGCGATCCATACCGATCCATCACCTATGGATCGCTAGCAATCCATCAGATTGGGTCGGGTCGCCTTCAAACTTTCTGAGCTCCTTTGTGGCATCATGTGCAGGCTTTTGGCAAAGCAAGCCTAGCCCAATAATTTTCCAACCCCTATAAATACAACCCTACCTGCAACATAAACATGGGATCTTCTGGACTGGCTGCTGAAACTCTGCAGAAACTATTCTTTACTCTTCTCCTCCCATATAACAGTCATTTAAAGGATTCACTGTGATTCTCCAGTGAACTCTAACATTGGTGACTATCTGACTTACGAGATCCAATCAAATTGTAATCAGATTCAACTTGTAATTGCAGTCAGTCAATAACAAAAGTTATAAAGTGGACGTAGGCTTCGTTAATAGCCGAACCACTATAAAAATCTTCTTATCTCTTTGTTATTTATGCTCTTTTACATTTATTTTCTATATTATTGCTCTGTAAGAATAGGGCTGGCGCTTTCACACTCAATTCAAGGTGTTGATCCATTTTTTGGGTTAACATTTTGGTGCTTTCACTGAGAACCCAATTTAAGCTTAGATCTAGCTATCTACTTTGGATCAGATAGGTTCAGAAGTTAGATCCTCAATCTCTACTTAGAAGATTTGCTGTTGAGAATCAATGGCACCAGAAAGAAAGAGAACTACCTTTGGAAGATCCATAGAAGCTACCATTGTTAGAGAAGAAACAAACTCTCAGCAAATTGAAGTCAACGACCCCAACAATCTGTTGTTAGGAGCCAACTTTGGAGATCAGGTTCCAGGATCCTCCACATAGCATGATGTTATGACTAAGGGAGAATTGAACAAGCTGGTAGATAAAAGTAACCATAAAATGGCAAATAGTCAAAAGGCTCTTATGAAAAAGATAGATGCTCTCTTCACGCTCCAATCATTAACTACTCCCAGAACGGTGCCTAAGCCGCGGCTGCTACGGAGCAAGATCATTCTTCTGTTTCTGGCTTGAATGGAAGAAAAAGAAGGCAAAAGCAAAAGGAAGCAATAAGCAGAGTTCCAAGAATCACGGCGGAAGAAAATGTTAACACTCCACCTACTCAAAAGAACCTGCTACAAACCCGAACTTAAGGGTGAAAACCCCGTGGGAGGATATAACGATGGCTCTTTCGGGCTCTGAAGATGACAAACAATTTGAGGAAGACAAATTGGATGAAAATTCCAATGCACAAAACACTAGAAGAAGCTCTAAAACCCATGCCACAGCATAGTGCCAAGTAATGGACGAGGAACTGCTACTCAAATGGTACTCCTAGAGGCAGGAGAACCAAGAAGATATGATACGAACCGAGATCGATTACAAGGCCAAGCTCCCATGGTATATTATGACCACTCCTAACTGACCAGCTTCCAATCCCATCATGGAGCTCCCATCGTCGAATCATGAATGATCATCATCGAAAATCATCAAAAATCGTCAAAATGGTCGTTGTAAAATTCACTTCAGGGTTGACTCGAAGTCGAACTCTAGTAATTGCCTATTTGACTCGAAGCAGATTCTGGAAGTCCCGACTTGAAGTGGAACTCAGGTAATCGCCATTTGACTCGAAGTAAACCTAGGAAATTCTGGCCTCGAAATCAGACTCGGTTAAAACCAAGATTTTCTCCAAGCAAACATGCAAATGACTCCAAGCAACATTTGTCACCAACTCAGCACTTCAAATTCCGTGACTCCAAGCGAACCATGTGCTGACTCCAAGTAAATAGCAAATTTTCTCGGATCGGGCTCCAAGTAAAATACTACCAATCCATCAATGCCGATCCATCTTCTTTTGCCCATAACTCAAACATGCGAACTCCAAATACCTTGAAATTTGGAATGCAACTATATTGGGCCTTCTTTGTCAACCCAGACCGATCTCATCTGGTTTGAAATTTTTTGGAGATCGTCACTGATCCATGATCCCATCATAAGTGATTTGTCATTCAATCGACATTTCCAATCATTCAAGCATAGAAAATCATGCATATATCATTCTCAAGCATTATAAATAGCCGTAACTTGAAAATGAACCGATTTGCCAATGACTAGAGCATCTTCCCCAATCGAAACCCATTCACCGAAGCCGTTCGACATGCATAATATCCAAAGAAGTTTATCATGCCAACTAAACCTTTTGTACAACTGATTCAAAATTGCTTTTTTACAGGTATGACTAGCATATGGATGAAGTGAGGGCAACAGATGCAGTCTACTGCAAGGCCATTGGGAATCATTAAAGAATTAACAGCTTACTACCCTAGAAGAATTTTATGGGAAGGCAAACCGGTTCTAAAGACTAGAAGTAGTGCAATTAGAAGAAGGCAAACTCGACAATTTGCCAAAGAACGGTGAAGGAGCCACAGGACATCAGGGACCTTCTACCCAAACAAGGCTACTAAGACCCAGTAGGAAAGCGCCCCAGATTACTGATGAAATCGGACGAAAGGATGATTATCAAATAACACTCTAGCTAACTAGCAACTAAGGAATGGGGCAGCAACCTAAAGCGATGCCTTCTCATCCATCCTTGTCTACTTTCCTTTTCCAAATGAACCATACCGGGACACTGGTGGCATTGCAGAAAGCACAGCGAAAGAAATTCTTCTATGCCCTCGATGAGTCATATCAATCCCCCTTTTGAGAACCGGCATTGCTCTGGTAGCGTCGAGAAGTCTTGTACAAAGGATTGTCGAACAAATAGATCCAACCCTTTAGTTTCCAGGAACTGATAAAACTGTGTTATCGCGATTTGGATCCCAAAAATTCCTCTTGAAGTCATTGAATCATCGCTTTAATACCATTGGGCCATCGGACACACGACCCAGAACTCTTCTTGGAGTCGATGAATTATCGTTCCAAGGCCGTTTGGTCACCGGACTTCCGACCAAAATTTCTCTTGAAGTCGATGAATCATTGCTTTAAGACCGCCAGGCCGTCGGACACATGGCCCAAAACTCTTCATCGAGTCGATGAATTATCGCTCCAAGGCCGTCTGGTCGTCGGACATCCGACAAAAATTCCTCTCGGAATCGATAAATTATCATTCCAAGGCCGTTTGGTCGCCGGACATCTGACCATAAGAACTCCTTCACGAACTAAAGCATTGTGAAGGTCTTCCATGAACTAAAGCATCGTGAAGGCGAACCGGTAGATCTGCGGTTATCTGATCCAAAAAATCCTTCACGAACATGAAGGTCTTTTACGAACTAAAGCATCGTGAAGGTGAACCGGTAGATCAACGGTCATCCGATCCAAAAAACCCTTCACAAACGTGAAGATCTTTCATGAACTAAAACATTATGAAGGTGAACCGGTAGATCAGCGGTCATCTGATCCAAAAAACCCTTTGCGAACATGAAGTTCTTTCATGAAGTGAAGCATCATGAAGGTAAACCGGTTGATCAGCGGTCATCTGATCCAAAAACCCTTCATGAATGAGAAGTTCTTTCACGAATTAAAGCGTCATGAAGGCGAACCAGTAGATTAGCGGTCATCTGATCCAAAAAACCCTTCACGAACGTGAAGGTCTTTGACGAACTAAAGCGTCATGAAGGCAAACCGGTAGATCAGCGGTCATATGATCCAAAAATCCTTCACGAACGTGAAGGTCTTTCACGAGCTAAAACGTCGTGAAGGCGAACCGGTAGATCCACGGTCATCTGATCTAAAAAACCCTTCGCGAACATGAAGGTCTTTCACGAACTAAAGCATCGTGAAGGTAAACCAGTAGATCAACGATCATCTGATCCAAAAAACCCTTCGTGAATGAAAAGGTCTTTCACGAACTAAAGCATCGTGAAGGCGAACTAGTAGATCAATAAAATTTATGTACGATTGATATCTATGAAGGTGAATTGGAAGATCATCAATCATCTGATCCAGAGCCTCCCGAAGTCAACGAAGTACGCTCTGGGGCCTCAAATCGACAATCATATCAGTCACTCTGCATAATTAACGGAATCACTTCCAACGACCGATGAAACAAATGGTGCTGAACTCTAGAGATTTAAAGTCGCTCAAAGGAACTAAGCCAAAACTGAACCGACCTTGTGGTTAATCGAAGGTTGACTCGAATCAAGCCAAGACTTAGAACCCGGGAGAACCACACCGACTGGACCAGGGGTAACCAGATGAGTTGTGGAGAGACCCTAGATTCGGTTCAAGCACGCCAACATCCTTGTGGCATGGGGGGCACCGCACACACTTGAATAGCTACAAGGAAAGCCAAGGCTAATCATACCACAATTATGTTACGCCTGATCGAAAATTCAGGCATTCTGACAACTACGGACTTAACGACCTAGCTAGCGCAACAAACAAAATAGAAGTATAATACTTGCTTACTTCTTCCCAACTCCTCCTTTACCACCCTTGGATACCAATTCCTTTTCCTCTTAGACTGTATGTCAGTTGAAGACCAATTCTCCAAAGGCAGTTTGGACCAAAAACTGAGAGTCTTGCCATGAACTCCCACAAGCTCTTTCTTCATAACCATCTCCATGCGGTCAACTATAGATCTCTCCACCATGGAAACCTTATCTGTTTGGCCATGCACATCTTCCCAGAGTATGGGAGGATCATCCAAGCCACAGTTACCCAATCCAAAAACCACTTATCTCTTAGAACCGATGAAATCACATTCCAGTGAAGTCAAATTATCGGATTGATGGAAAAACTAGTTCCTTACCTTCTAAGAACTGGTATCACTCCTCCAACACCGAGAAGGACCAAACCATTGTGCGCATCCCATAAACCGTGCATCACTTCTTGAGCCATGGAACCACACTCTCGAAGCCCAAACTCCTCACATTACCCGAAGATTGACAACGTCGAGAAGTTCCAAACCATTTTGGATCGACGGGTTGTATCGATCTCATAAGCCGCGCACTCCTGTAAGTCATGCATCACTTCTTGAGCCGTGGAACCACGCTCTTGAAGCATAAACTCCTTACGTTACCCAAAGATTGAAAACGTCGAGAAGTTCCAAACTGTTCAGATCGGCGGGACGTATCAATCCCATAAGCTGCGCACTCTCAAAAGCCGCATATTTCGTAAGCTATGCACTCTTAAAAGCCACGCATTTCATAAGCCGTGCAAGCACTGCTTGACGTTGCTCCCGACATTATTAGCAAACCATTAAGATTTTCTAAGTACCGGTATTATCTTGACAACACCGGGAAACTTGTCTATTGCAGGATTAACAGGGATCAACTCCCGCTACCCAAAAGAACCGACATTGCTCCAGTAGTGCCACAAAGTTTACAAACCAAGAAGTTAGCAAAGAATTCTGATCTTTGACTAAAGCTAATGTACAAAATGTCTAAATTTAAGACATCCAAGTCATGAGTTCTCAAAGATAGGAGTTGTAACGCACCTTTTACTTGGGGCATCCAAGGAGCCGTCCAGGACATCAAGTCTCACATTAATTGTTCAATATAATCAGCTCTATGGACTGAGGGGCACATAACACATTAACACTTGGTCAGGGAAAAAAATTGCTTCAACTTGTAATAAAAGGAGGAACTTACCGTTATCTAGAGATAGACGATGATGGAAGGCATTTCAAGAGTTAAATCATCAATGCACCGATTTTCAAAGACAGAAGCAAGTGCTCGACTGAGGTCTCAAACCCCAACTTGTAGAAAGCTAGCTGTTATCCAAAGACAGACAACGGCAAGGAGAGAATGCTCAAAATCGAGCAGCTAAACCATTGATTCTCGAAGATTGGAACCAACGAATAAGGTTGATATCCGTAACAATGCTATCAGCCCAGCATAACGCATATGGCCTGAAACAAGCTAAGGTTAAGTATCACAAATTCAAGACAAACACTATCAAACTCTACAAGTCCGTGATCAGGATAGGGATGAGCCAGTCGTACCAGAGGCAATGTCATGACTTGCTCCGTAGCTTCTAATTTTCTATAAGAACCTGAAATTTGGCACCTGGAAATGAAGGGTTCCACATGTAGTCGTCAGAACATAACAAAAACCGGTTGAAGGAAATTATTTTTTTCGTGAATAAGAATAACTATGGAATTGGTTAAGCAATAGCCTTGCATCTCAAAGGGTAATACTTGACGGTTATAAACAAAGCTAGGCGACGAAAACGCCTGGGACTCTCATCCTTTAAGAAAATGGCGTATCCCAAAATTAAGCAATGTTAAGAAAATAACCACATTGGGTTAAAAGGAATCTACTTAACTTTACAAGATCAGATGAATGATTCAATCCTCACCAATATAACTTTAACACTGCTCGAAGACAGGTAGCACTAAGAAAATACTTTCGCATTACAATCATCGCAGTGCTAGTTTCCGAAGATCAAATTAGTACCCAACAAGACTAAAAGTACCACCTAATCGACGAGGAAAATCGATCCCAACCTCCTGAGTATTAGTGTTGCCCTGGCAGTCTTCTCTCATTTTCTAAGGACCGGTGTTGCCCTAGCAACGTCGAGAAAATTTTCTATTTTCTAAGTACCGGTGTTTCCCTGGCAACGCCGAGAAAAATTTCTACTTCCTAAGTACCGGTATTGCCCCAGAAATGCTAGGAAAAATTTAATCTACAACATCGATGAGAAGCACTCATCGTAGTTAACCATCAATACACTAGCTTCCAGAGATAGAAGTTGGTCCTCAACTGATTTTCTACCCTTATCTTTAGAAAACTATTGTTGCTCGATGATAGGCAACGACTGGAAGACATAACCTTTCATAGGTCAACCGGATGGTTCGACCTTAAATAGCGGAATCAACCACTGCACGGGAATAAGGAAGCGCCGAAAGAAAATCCCATGGTTGAATCGCTCATGTGCAAATTTTTAGAGATGAAAACCGATGCACAACCAAATTTCCAGAATTCAACTTAGAAAGAGTTAAGCAGCCTTGAGGAAATGCTACTTGAAACCTAGCAACTAAGTAAACAATTCCCGAGGACATGAATTGGCGTAGGAAAAGAACTTCCATGACGACAGCAATCAAGCAAAGCATGCACAACTAAAGACATGTAGGGACAATCATAGAAGGTCGAAACTAAAACTATCGGACTTCTACAATCCTAGAATAGGATTGAGAGCCAAACTAGGGGCAATCGAATCATTTATCCCAAACCTCTCCATCTCTCACAATCGCCCAAATACGGGTGTTCGAAATAGCTAGTCCCTCGAGTAGGGATAGACGCACAAATACTTGATCGAAAGAAATGTTGTAAAGTCCAAACAGGAATAACCGCGAGGTTGGTTAGATAACAGTTCTGTATCGCAAAACAAAGCATTCTAGCAACAAAATCGCCAACAAAGGAAATAAAGGATTTAACGTTCGGAAATCAACCATTGCTCACAATCTGGCGATGACGAGAAGGATCGATGACCTACTTACTGTCTAACTAGATCATTTAGTTCCAACTTGCAGGAATATGCCATTACCCGAAGTTTGGTGATGCTAAGAAGAAACCCCCAGAATGAAACTAATTGTACATCGGCTTTCGAAAGTAGAAGCAAGAGTTTGATTGAATCTTCAGCCCTACCTTCTGGCATCTCATGCTATCTGAAGATTCACAACATCCAGGAAAAATCTACATATTTGAGTCTTCCGCGCACGAGTTTCTGGAGATAGAAACTGATACATGATTAGGGTCTCAACACTGGACTTGGAAGAATTCATTCTAGCAAAAGAAGACAGCGATGCGTCTTTCCAGCACATGTACCCAGAATGACATTGGATGACAATGTCAACTTGGAGGAATTCAATTACAATCAGGAAACATGCATCATTGAAAACAGAGCTTGGAATCAAGCAGCAAGGTCCGTAGTTCCTAGAGATAGGAGCTATTGTGTCAATCAAACCATGGTAATCAAACATATTACCCAGAAGACCTTGTCTCCTGAAAACATATAGACTTAGTATTCAGAGAAATCAGCCCTATAGACTAGGGCAGATGCACCAACACTTTGTTGAAACGAACTCAGTTGGGCATAAGTAGGGATTATCTACAGAGCTGGCTAGACCAAGCTACTTCATAGTTCTGAATAAAGCTATGAAATAGAATATGCCAAAATGATGGCATAAGCATTACTTACATGTATAGAATTACAGTAAATGAGTATGCTGCACACGAACACAAGAGGTGCAACAACGAGAAAAAGTAATGCTCGGAATCGAGCAATTAAACTAATAATCCTTGGAGACAGAGGCTGGTGTGCAAGTTGAATTCCAAAAAATGCAAAGGAAGGATAATCGCAATCGAACAAGTCACACGCTAGTTTCCGAAGACTGAAACTGTGCCTGATTGAACTTCAACTACAAATCTACAAGAGCAGCTGTGCCTTGTAATTTAACTATAATCAATCATCCCAATATGATAGGAATAACAAGCGAAGCCTAAGTCACGAAAGACCCAGCTTCTAGAGCAGTGGAAGTCCCTCCGCCAGACTAAAGATTAAATGACCAGAAAGTCATTTTCAATAATAAAACTTGGCATTCAACCCTATCGGGTGTGTTTTACTTTAAATAATATCCTCGTATAATCAACGTCCGGAATCCAGGGGAAGTCGGCGTACGTTGACCAGTCGGGTTCTGAGCTTTGACCGGGGCAGATGTAGTGTGTTATCTACATGAGAAGAGTCCAGTATCTCGAATACTGCAAAAGAAGAATCTAGTGTAGATAGCTTGCTTACATTTGAAAAAAAATCCATATCGCCCTTTGAAATTATCTTTTCCACACTTACCCGTTATCGATCAATGATCGGTAATGGAGCCGCCGATGCGGGAAGCTTTTATTTTCAGGATCACCGGAGTATAAAAACAAGAAGAGCGATATGATTGACTCAACCACTATATCTGATTTTGGAATAAATCATCGCATTAGAATTCAAAACAGCGACAGGAACTTAATTAAGTCCTCGAAAGAAACTGTTAAAGGCAAAGAGCAAGACTTCGCTCCAGAACGGTGTACAATTGTTCGAGACAAAGCTTAGGTTCACCGTCGTCGAGTTAAAACTATATAGGTCGACTCCAAACCTACGTCATGCACCCACTTACCGACCTAAACCCTTGTGTAAACTACGGAGCAAAGATAGCATCATCAATACTAGGAATTGAAATTCAGATCGAAATAAAAAAACGAATGGCTATCAGAAAGTCAATCAATTGAAAACAACATCTTGAGATGGGCTCTGATGATTCACTGAAATTCATAGAGTAGTAATCCGAAACTTGTCTGGTTCCAGAGCACACTTTGTTTCCAATGAAAGCATACTCTGAGGGGAAAATGTTAACTGGATTTTTGGCTCAGCAGAATTCAATAGGAGTTAAAACACCCAGACTATGCCAGAATGACTTGAAACTTGAACAGTGTATCCAAAGTTACAAACCAATAGCACTTAAGGAAACTTAGCCAAGAATAAGATAATGAGATGGATCGCTGGTGATCCATCACCTATGGATCGCTAGCGATCCATAAGGATGCATTACGACTCAACCTAACCTCCTACATAATGATCTACTACCTCTTCTAAGAATACTTACCAAGTTTCATAGCATGCCAAACAATCTAGCTCGAGAAGTGAAGACTCATCTGATTCAAGCTGTTTGACCAAAAGAAACTAACTTAAAATGGACCTATAGAACTCATACGAAGTTGGATTGACTTGAAATACTTGGAGAATACTTAGAAGACATAATAGAAGGCTCATAGAAAAAATAAGATCATTTGGAGTTGATTTGATGGATCGCTAGTGACCCATGTAGAGTGGGCCTCAACACTTCATATTTTTACACTAAGTCCCACACACCTTAAAGAGAATACATTCCAAGTTTCGTCTAATTTTGTTAAGTTTTGAGCGAGTTATGGATGATTCTTCTAGACCAAATGACCCCTGAAGATATGTGATCAAACAAACTCCAAACGACTTGATATTTGGACAAGGCACTGAAGTAGAAGATAGGAAGACAACCAATTGGCGATCACTCAAAAATCTCCTAAGTACATGGAACTCTAGCGATCCATGCCCTATGGATCGCTAGCGATCCATGGAATTACGTTGGATTGTCATGATATTTTCAGAAAGGATAAAGCAAAAATATTCCAAGTAATTGGATCACTAGCGATCCATCAGATTGGGTCGGGTCGCCTTCAAACTTTCTGGGCTCCTTCGTGGCATCATGTGCAGGCTTTTGGCAAAGCAAGCCTAGCCCTATAGCTCTCCAACCCCTATAAATACAATCCTACCTACAACATAAACATGAGATCTTCTGGACTGGCTGTTGAAACTTTGCATAAACTATTATTCACTCTTCTCCTCCTATATATCAGTCATCTAAAGGATTCACTGTGATTCTCTAGTGAACTCTAACACTGGTGACTTGATCTAACTTACAAGATCCAATCAACGTAATCAGATTCAACTTGTAATTGCAGTCAGTCAATAACAAAAGTTATAAAGTGGACGTAGGCTTCGTTAACAGTCGAACCACTATAAAAATCTTCTTGTCTCTTGTCTCTTTGCTATTTATGCTCTTTTTACAATTATTTTCTATATTATTGCTCTGTAAGAACAGGGCTGGTACTTTCACACTCAATCCAGAGCGTTGATCCATTTTTTGGGTTAACAGGATCCAACTAGATTCCTCACAATGTTGGTTTTATTTTTCATATATTTTGGTATATGATGTGCTAGATGCCATATTTGATGACATGGATGATTTTTTTCCTATTTAGTGCTATAGTCACATTAAGCCATATTTTTAGTATTTTAAAATACTATAAATTGAAGATTTAGTTTTAAAAAGGATTTAAGTGATTTCAAAACTTATATACTTTAATAATTATTCTTGAATTACTAAAAGAGAGAATTTATTTTAAATTAAATAAAAAGGTATGATTTTTGGATATTATAAATTAATAGCTTTTATGAAATATTTTAAATAGAGATTTCTTTTGAACTGTATAATAAAGATTTTAAAAATCTTAAAATAAGTCCGCCTTTTATAATAGAATATAGTTTTAAAAAGAAGTAGAAATATTTTAGTAGAAATATTTATTAACCGTTTTATATAAAGTGATATATATACACACATATATTAAGATCTATTTATAAATGTGGGGATTTATAAAGGTGATAATGTATAAAAGTGATATTTTATAAATAAAGAAAGGATTTGTAAAATCATTTTTAAAGGATGGATTTATAAACCGTGTTTATAAATAAAAGGAAAATTTTGTCATTAGATAAATTGGAAAATAAATCACAATTGTGGATTTATAATAAGACGTGGAATGTTGTTTTAGAAAAATAGTTGATTCTATTTTGGAAATTGAAAGTGAGGATAAATTTGGAGATTTTAAACAATATTTCATAAATAGAAAGGAAGTTATAAGCGAAATTCATAATATGGAAGCAACGTTAATAATGGATTGTAATTGATGTTTTAAATGAGATTTTATGGATAAGTGAGATTTATAAAGGAATAGTGTTATCTGAGTTTTTGACCCAACGGAATTCAAAGGAAGTCAGAACATCTACGTCATGTCAGAACAACTCAAGAATCAACCAAAAGGACTTGAGAAGGAACTAAAAAAGACTCAAGGAAAAGAAACCAAAGATTGACTAAGATGATGGATCACTAGCGATCCATCACCTATGGATCGCTAGCAATCCATAAGGGTCACCCGTGGATCCTCCTATCCTCTTGCACTCTGATCCAATAAGTTTTCTAGGGACGTCTTCTAAGTTTGGTGATATTCCAAGCTAGCTAGATCGAGAAGTGAGCATTCATCTGATTCCAACAATAGTTTAATGCAATCAGAACATGAATCATCATCAAAACAAAGCATCTAGTCATGAAATTACATGGAGAGCATCTACAAAAGGCAGGAAACATGATCCAATTGAAATAAATCCAGAAACGTTTTAACTATATGGATCGCTAGCGATCCATGCCCTATGGATTGCTAGCGATCCATCACTTTAGCTCGGTTCGTTACCAAATTTCTGGAGCGCCTTCATACCTTTAAATGCAAGCTTCTGGAAAGACGGCCTAGCCCACTAGCTCTCCAATCCCTATAAATACTGACCCATCTGCAGCATAAAGAGGATCTTCTGGACTGGCAGTTGGAACTCTGCAGAAACTATTCTTCACTCTCCTCCTCCCATAAAACAGTCATCTAAAGTGTTCACTACGATTCTTTAGTGAACACTAACACTGGTGACTTGATCTAACTAACAAGATCCAATCAAATCATAATCAGATCCAACTTGTAATTGCAGTCAGTCAATAACAAAAGTTATAAAGTAGACGTAGGCTTCGTTAACAGCAATATAAAAATCTCTTGTCTTTTTTACTTTATCGGCAAGTTATTATTCCTTGTCTCTATTTTATTTGCCTTGATAAACAAGGCTGATGCTTTCACGCTCAATCCAGTGTGTTGTTTCATTTTTTGGATTAAGATTTTGGTGCTTTCGCTGAGAACCCAACTCAGGCTTAGATCTAGCTATCTACTTTGGATCAGATAGATTCAGAAGTTAGATCGCCAATCTTTGCTTAGAAGATTTGTTGTGGAGAATCAATGGCACCGAAAGAAAGAGAACAACTTCCGGAAGATCCACAGGAGCTACCATTGCTGGAGAAGAAACAAACCCTCGGCAAATTGAAGTCAACAATCCCAATAATCTACATTTAGGAGCTAACTCTAGAGATCAGGTTCCAGGATCCTCTATTCGGCGAGAAGTTGTCACTAGAGATGAATTGAGTAGAAAGGTTGACGAAATTAGTCAAAAAATGTAAAATAGCCAAAGGGCTCTCATAGAAAAATTGAATGCCCTATTGACCTTGTAGCCGCATGCTGCTCCAAGAACCATGATAGAGCCCACGACTGCAGTGGAAGAAGAAAATTCTTCCGTTTTCGGCCTAAACAAGAGAAATAGGAAGCAGCTGCAGAAAGGAGAGGTAGGTGGAACCGTAGGAATTAATATGGAAAGAAACACAAACACTCCACCGACTGCGAGGCAACCAGTTACAAACTTGAATCTAGGAGCGAAAACCCCATGGGAAGATATAGTCATGGATTTGTACGACTCAGAAGATGGTGAGTGACTTAACACCGACAAGTTGGAAGGAAATTCCAATGCATTCAATGATACCACGGAGGTCCACACTGCCCCCATGAGACCAACCACAAGTCAATGGAACCCTGAGGGAGTGGCTCTCCCAAGGATAGGAGAGCCTAGGCTTCAGCCCACTCACCAAGATCGTTTGCAAAATCAAACACCTAGTGTAGTCATTGACAGTCGACCCCAGATTACCGAACATCCGAGACATATATCGCGGACATAGTTAAGTGACTAATAGATGAAAGTAAGGATAGAAGGGATGATGAATGGAGATAAGCTCCAAGTCAGACTCCTTACATTTTGAATGAGTGATACCCCAAAAAGTTCATTATGCTAACTATTCCGTCTTACAATAGAACAAGAGACCTGAAACCCCACTTATATAAGTATAGTTGTTACATGGATGGAGCGAATACTTCGGATGCCGTTCAATGTAGATGTTTCCTGATTTTCCTGGAGGGAATCGCTTCCGTGTGGTTCACTAGGCTTCCGCCAAAATCCATCTTCACCTTCAATCAACTAGCAACAAGATTCCTTGATCAATTTAGACTTCACATGACACATCCAAAAGATGTGATGTCCTTGTTCGGCCTATTCCAGGGATGGAACGAATCTCTAGAGTCTTTCATAAATCGGTTCAACACTGCGGTAACTAAAGAAAGTAATCCAAACAAGGATATGGTTTTCATGTCCTTAGTCCATGTAATTCACTCCGAGACTGAATTCGGGAAATGGATCAAAATAAGACAACCCACCACAAGGAAGGACTTCAATCAAAAGGCGAGCCAGTACTTGAGATTGGAAGAGGCACAAGAATTAGAAAGAAAATCTTCTAACCCACAACCGACCAACATTGGGCAAAATGGTATGACGATGAACCAAGATATAAACACCTCCGGGACTGCTGAAGGGAATGCAGGAAAAAATGGAAATCAAAAAAGGAAGAACCAGAATTCTAACAAGTGAAATGGAAGTAGCAAGCGACTCAAAGGTTTGCGGCTCGAAAAATACACCCCGCTCAACGATACTCCAGAAAACATCTATTTCGCAGCACAGGGGACGGAAGAGTACAATAAGCTGCCTAAAAGGAAGCAACTGAACAGCAAAAGCGTTTCGGAAAGTATTGCTGCTTCCATGAGACACATGGCCACAACATGAATGAGTGTCATCACCTGAAGAACTTGATTGAGGAATTGATTTGGGAAAACAAGCTTCAACAGTATGTGAGGAAACCACTAAATCCTGACTAACCCGTAATGCCCCAAGCTCCTAGAGACCAAGGGAACCAAGCTGGAACCAGCAAAGAGGGACCTAGACGAACTGACCAGAGACTCATCATTGGAACGATATCTGGAGGACCCCATCCTGCGTAGAAGAGTTAGGGAGAAATGGAGCGATATGCGACCTCATTAAAGCATGCTCCGAAAGATGCATGCTTTGCGATCAAAGATGGAACCTCTACTAAGCAGTAGAGAACCTTGAACGATGACATAGTATTCCGAAATCGAGACATTGAAGGAATAGAAGCACCAACTCTCGACCCCATGGTCGTGACATGAGGAACCGGACCTACCATGGTCCGATGAGTATTGGTAGACAGAGGCAATTCTATGAATATCCTTTTTAAACGCACCTTTGATCAGATGAAGATCGGTATGAAAGATGTATTTGCCTACCAAACAAAGAATCAAGGATTCACCAGCAAACCTAAACAACTTGTTGAAATAATTGACTTACCCGTAGAACTCAGAGAAGGAAACCGAAGAGTCACCCTCATCCAAACCGTTGTGATCATAGTTGAAATTTCCGCCTACAATGCCTTCCTCGGGCGACCCGCCTTGGTAGATTTTAGGATTGCTTTAGCTCAATGGTGTCTAACTATGAAATTCCCAATGGAAAATGGAGTTGGGGTGATCAATGGAGACCAAAGTGCCACTAGGTAATGTTATATCGCAGAACTAAGTAGGTCTAAAAGAAAAGAAAAGTGGAAGACCGTGAGGAGAACTCTCCACACTCGTGAACCTGCCGAATAACAACTACAGAGCCGCCCCTGGCTTCAAGACAATAGCCGATTCAATAAGGTTTTGGACCCTAGAAAGAAGAGTTCAGGGGAGGAACGGGCAATACCGGCAGAATTGACGGTGTCTGTCCTAGTCGACATGGATGACTCAACACGGGTCCTCAAAATTAGATCGCATCTTAAAAACAAGATGCGACTGGAACTCATCAAATTTCTTCGCGACAATCTGGATTTATTCACTTGGACACATTCCGATATGTGCAGGGTATCACCAGAGATAGCCTACCATGCACTTAACATTGATCCACAGTATACGCTCATGAAACAGAAAAGGCGCAGCCTAGGACCCGAGCGGTCCAGAGCGCTAAGAGAAGAAGTGGACAAGCTGATGGCGAATGGCTTTATCCATGATGCAACTTACCCTGGATGGGTATCTAACCCGGTTTAGGTCTAGAAGTCCAATGGGAAATGGCGAGCCTGTATCGACTACTCAAACCTGAACAAAGCTTGCCTGAAAGACAGCTTTCCTTTGCCCAGAATCGATCAGCTTGTGGATGAGACTACTGGACATAAACTGCTATCATTTATGGACGCATACTCGGGGTACAATCAGATCATGATGCATGAACCAGATCAAGAAAATACCTGTTTCATTATCGATCTGGGACTATATTGCTACAAAGTAATGCCATTTGGCTTAAAGAATGCTAGGGCAACTTACTAACGACTAGTGAATGCCATGTTTAAATGTCAGATTGGGAAGACAATGGAATTTTATGTAGACGATATGTTGGTTAAATCACGCATAGCTGCAAATCACTTGGACAACCTCGCTGAAATGTTCGAAATACTCCGCAAATATGGAATGAAGCTCAATCCACTTAACTGTCATTTTGGGTAGCCTCGGGAAAGTTCTTGGGATTTATCACAAGCGCTAGAGGCATCGAAGAAAATCCCGAGCAAATAACCGCTTTGCGGGAAGTCGAGGCTTCGAGAAATAATAAAGAGTTACAAAACCTAAATGGTAAGGTTGCAGCACTGAGCCGGTTTATCTCAAAAGCGACCGACAAATGTATACCGTTCTTTGGTGCACTAAAGAAGGGAAAGAAAAACTTCAAATGAAATCAAGCTTGTCAAACTACATTCGAAGAGCTGCTGCGACATATGAAAGCCCTGCCAATCCTGGCCAAGCTGGCAGACGGAGAAGATTTGTACATCTACTTAGCAGTCTTGCCACATGCATAGAGCACGCGCTCGTACGAGAAGAAGCTAAGATCCAACGACTCGTACATTACATCAGTAAACGGTTCACTGAAGCAGAAAAGAACTATCCAAAATTGGAAAAACTGGCATATTGCCTCTTGATCGCATCCAGAATGTTACGACCATACTTCCAAGCACACCCTATCAAAGTGCTGACAGATCAACCCTTGAAGCAAGTGTTACACCTCCCCGAGACCTCTAGACGGCTTATCAAATGGAACATCAAACTAAGTCAGTACGAAATCACATACCATCCTCGAAAGGCGATCAACGGGTAGGCATTGGCAAATTTCATTGCCAAATTTACAATACAAGATAACGAGGAAGAAATGAATCCAGAAGTGGAGACACATTCGAAATTGTTCGTCGATGGTGCGTCTAACAACTTCTGCTCGGGAGCAGTGGTAGTGCTCGAGACTCCCGAAGGATGATCCATTTGCTATCCCTTGCGCTTGGAATTCCCTACAACAAATAATGAGGCAGAATACGAAGCATTGATAGCTGGGCTAAAGATTATGAGAGAACTCGAGATAAAATCCATACACATCTACAATGACTCTCAACTAGTCGTCTATCAAGTGAAAGGTGAATACCAAGCTCGGGGGGAGAACCTTGCCTCCTATCTATCTAAAGTGCAGGAACTGGTGAACGATATCAAGCATTACACTATAACTCATATCCTAAGGGAACAGAACACAAAGGCGGATTATCTGGCCAAACTGGCTAGTTTCGGGAAAGCTCAGTCATTGGGACTGGTCCTAGTTGGAACATTGACCACTTCGAGAATAAGCGAAATGTATATCGACTGGATTTTTGAGACAACTAAGGAACTAGAGACATGGATGACGGTGATCAAAGACTACTTACTTACAGGAGCTCTCCCCGCGGTCAGGAACCAACGGAAAAAGCTTCTCTGAAAGGCACTGCGATTTGTAATGTAGGATGGGATACTCTACCGAAGGGGATTCTTTACCCTCTTGCTCAGATATGTGACCAACGACGTAGCTTGAAGGATCCTAAAAGAAGTTTCTAAAGGCAACTGGGGAGATCATACCGGGGAAAACCCTTGCAAAGAAAGTTCTCTGGTACGGGTAGTTTTGGCCAATAGTGAACTGCGATGCAGTAAATTACGCTAGACGGTGCGATCAATGCCAAAGATTCAGCAAGATCAAAAGAACCCCCTCCGATGGAGCTAACACAGATGGTCAGCCCATGACCATTCGCAATTTGGAGAATCGATTAGATTGGCGTATTACCAATGGCTAAAAGGGAAGCTTAATATGCTATCGCTACGGTTGACTATTTCACCTAATGGGCCAAAGCGGAACCGCTGGCCACTGTTACCACAAAGAACGTCATTAGCTTTGTTACTAAAAATATTATTTGCAGGTTTGGGTGCCACAGAAAATCATCATGGATAACAGGACTCAATTCAAAAGAGCCGAGTTCAAAAATTTTTGCAAATGCTTCTGAATCGAGAAAAGCTTTTCCGCTGTCGCGCACTTGTAGGCAAATGGGCAAGTGGAAGCGGTAAATAAGATCATCAAGTCCACCATCAAAAAACAGCTAACTAAAGCAAAGGGAAATTGGGTTGATGAACTTCCACTCGCACTATGGGCCTACAGGACAACACACAAATCTGCAACTGGGCACTCTCCATTCACACTAGCATATGGTTTGGAAGTAATGATCCCGGTTGAGCTAGAAGTCCCTTCACATCGGAAGAAAAACATCGATCAAAGGCAGAACGAACAACTCCTACTTGAGTCTCTGGATATAGTCGATGAGAAGAGGGTGGAAGCCGAATTAAGGACTGTCGCTCACCAAAAAAGGGTCGCACGGTACTTCAACTCCAAAGTTCATAATCGCACCTTCGAAGTGGGAGACCTTGTCCTTAAGAGAGTCTACCCTGTACCAGCTACACTAGGACCAAACTGGGAAGGACCCTATATGATCGGTCAGAAGCTAGGGGATGGCACATTCAAGCTAACAACCATTGACCGAATCCAAATTCTTCGAACATGGAACAGTGAATCGCTGCGTCGTTACTTTACCTAAGATTATCTTATGTATTTCCTATTTCCAACAAATAAGCCATCCCGTAATACCAAAGGCATTGTAAATAGACAAAACTTGCCCAACTTTCATTAATAAAATTGCTTTGCTTTTTGAACCAATAAAACTGCGTTCACAAAAGTAACCTACCGAGTCGACGGGGTAAAATCGACTCAAAATCATCTGATCGCTTCTTGAAATAGTAGAACCATGCTCAAGTACACTCCACTTACCCGCTGGGTCGACGGAAGCAAATCGACTCAAACTGTTGGATCGACGGAACCCGATCCCCGCCTTCTAAGAACCGGTGTTGCTTCGGCGACGCAGGGAAGTCCCGAATAAAAGTCGCGTATTTCGTAAGCCATGCATCGCACCTTGGATTGTGGAATCACATCAAAGCAAGCAAAACCTTAAAAGCCATGCACCCCCATAAGCCGTGCATTACTTTTTAAGCCGTGAAATCATGGTCTTAAAACATGAACTCCTCACGTTGCCCGAAGATTGGTAACGTCGAGAAATTCCAAACCGTTCTGGATCGACAGGTCATATCGATCCCAAAAGCCGTGCATCTCATAAGCCATGCACACTCTTAAGTATAGGCTTTGCCCCAGCAGTGCCAGGAAACTCGTCTATTGCAGGACTCACAAGAATCAGTCCACTCCCACTATCAAGAGTAAGTTGTATGAATCCAGCAATGTCAAATGACTACGAATCGATAGAAAATTCCGATTGTTGACCGACAATATCTCTGGAATCGAGGCATTCAAATTACAAGTTCCTGAAGATAGGAACCGCAAAACTGGTCCGGTTATAGACATCCAAAAAATCAATCGGATCGTCATTTGTCAAGTGCTTGAAGTAAATAACACCGTTAACTGGGGGGCACTCATCGATACTCAAAAACAAAAAACCAAGTACTTCATAGTTCTGTTACTCCAAATAAAGAATTTTGGCAGTAATTACAGGACTAGATAAAATGAAATAGCAGTAAATAAAATTGGCATATATGCATGGAACGTAGATAAGTAGACAGATAAAGTTACAATTGTTATCCCGCCTTTTGGCAAGGCCGTGACACCAAGAACTGGACTAGAAACCAATGACAGTTCGTCTTGGAAGATCGGTTATACGCAGGCTCACTATGGATATCGACGAATTTTTTCCGAGTCTGGATCGAGCTAAAATTGATATGACATGACAAGCAAAGCTATGAGAGCCAACATTCCAAGTTTCAAGTCAATCCGAGTTCATATGCTCAAGTTATGATGGATGCAAGTTGAAGGGAAATGTCATGTTTTCGAATCCATCCAGTGACCTTGCTTCGAATCCATCCAGTGGCCTTGCTTCGAATCCATCCTAAGGCCTTGCTTCGAATCCATCCAGTGGCCTTGCTTCGAATCCATCCTAAGGCCTTGCTTCGAATCCATCCAGTGGCCTTGCTTCGAATCCATCCTAAGGCCTTGCCTCGAATCCATCCAGTGGCCTTGCTTCGAATCCATCCTAAGGCCTTGCTTCGAATCCATCCAGTGGCCTTGCTTCGAATCCATCCAGTGGCCTTGCTTCGAATCCATCCAGTGGCCTTGCTTCGAATCCATCCTAATGCCTTGCTTCGAATCCATAGGATGAAGAACGTCATCTTGAATCGATCATAACTCGAGATCTACAAGTCCAAATGCTATGAAATTTTAACAGGAGCATGTGTATGCATAGAAGAATGTCCATGCCAAGTTTCATCACGATTGGACACTTTCTTGATCGATTCGAACCAAGGGTCGAATCGATCCCAAAGTGGGCCCGGATCTCCAGATTTCGGCCATGTGGGCCCCCTCACGTGCCAGAAGTAGTCTCCCCGAATTTTAGGCGAAATATCAGCCTCCTACACCTATAAATAGAGCCCCTGGTCATTCAGAAAAGAGGTCGGACAATTCTAAGTACTAAAGAGCGCCCAGATTCTGCCAGATTTACTCCAGAACACCACCGCTGCTTTAGATTGACACTTAGCATTTAAATTCAGTTGTACTACAGTATAAAGAATTGTAATCTTCAAGTATCGAGCAATAAAATCATCAAACTTCATAGTGGACGTAGGCAAAACGCCGAACCACTCTAAATCGTTTGTCTTTGCAATTTACTTTCTGTTATTTGGAGTTTTTGTTAGATAATCCTCAGTTTTAATTTTCACTCTTCACTTTTATCTCTTCAAAAACTTCCGAAGAGTGTTGTGCCCATTTTTGGTACAAACAACAATCAAAATGTTAACATTATATTACCTATAGCATTTTCTATACAAAGTCAAAATGTGAGAGCCGTACCCACACTATATCGGCCAAAAAAAAGGAAAATACAAATGCTACAACAATTAAAGCAATAAGTGCAGACTCTGCACTTGAACAAAACATGTATCATACAAAATATAATGTCCCAAAATTTGGCTCCACTATTACTCGAGCCTATCAATGCTTGTTTCCACCGCTCCCCTTCCCACCTTTAGTTAGAAGTTTCTTCTTCCTCTCAGAATCCCTGCCAGGAGTAGTGTCGCTGCTTGAAATATCAACTATCTCCTCTATGCCAGCATCTCCTCCCTACTCTTCGACCTTCTCGGAAGACTCCCCCTTGGTCCCGCACTTACGGGACTTATGGGAGCTCCTTGAAGATTTTCTCTCCTTGATCTTTTCCTTCTTAATGGCCACCATCAGCCGTTGAGATTTATTTAGCTGGCCAGTTTGGTCTTTCTGCAATCGAGCTTCAGCTGTCGTGAAATCGCCCTCCAAAGGTATGAAATGGTAGTCTAGACCATGCAATGTAGCAGTCTTCTCGAATTCCGGCCCTGGTTGTGAACCAGATACAGGTGTAGAAATCGAAGTGGCTATGGAAACAAGCATCAAGGCAGTTGAAATAGCTGCAAGCTTAGGGATCAAAGAAACTAGCAGGTCGGTGGGTAAAGAAGACTGACCTATAAGATCAAAAATGAAAGTATTTAGTTTGTCCTGTTCTTTCCGCGTGAACTGAAAATTACCAAACACGGGGGAAAAAAGAAGGTTGCCTGCATTAGAAGAATGGCTGAGAATTTCAGCTTCATACTCCCTACATTCTCCTTCTTTCGATGTCTACACAATCTTTGGAGAAGTTTCAGGACCACCCGAGGCTTCCGAGACAGTTGCCGGAGGGGCACACAACAAGGCAGCACCGGTCGAACTCGCTAACTGACCGCAAGGCTATTTTGATGATTCACCGGGCATGTAAACTAAAGGCTCTGGCAACGTTTTGGCAGTTGCAGTCATAGCAACATCGACAGCCTCCTATTCCCTCTCAATTTGAATGATCTCTCGACCTTCTATCAGAGCTTTCTTCGATTCGTCATTGAGATGCTAATTCTTGCTCGGTGTATACATCCCCGTTCTCTCGAAAACGGGCCATAACTTCTTCCTAAACCATGGCAAGAGTACGCGGGAATTTGGGGCCCAGATAGGTGAGGCTCCCCTGATGCAGCAAGGAGTTAACATAGAAATTTAAGATGGTATCATCCATCTTCTCCATCTTCTTTTCAAAAGTATCCTGCAACTCCAAGTTATCCACTGTTACGGAGGCCTTCTCAACTTCAACTTTGGTCTTCTCGGTGCTAAGCTGCGCGACTCTTTCCCGGAGCAAAGCAATCATTTGAGCTTGAGCGGAAATGGTCTTGTCATGGGATTCCACAATTCCCGCGTAATCACCAGTTGTCTTTTTATAGGTTTCAATAACTTCGTTATGATCCGTGATAGTTTTCTTCTGAGCTTCAATGATCACATCACGGGATTCAAGCTCCTCTTTCAGCTTAATTTTGTCCGCATGGGCCATCTCGATTTCGTCTCGGAATATGATCCCTATTTTTGCGTGGGCCTCTTTCAGTTCCTTTAGCAAGCTAGCGTTGTTCTTACTCTCTTAGAGTGCAACGTCCTTCTCTTGTGTTAATCACTCGATTCTAGCATCACGAACTGCTAACGCCCTCTCATAATCGTCCTTTTCTGATTCAAAGGAAAGGATCTCTTAATAAATGTTGCAGTTCGTGTATGCCAGTTGCTTGCATATCTTTTCCCACCCCTCAACTTGATCTAAATCACTTTGAATCTCCTAGGGATGGGGCATATAGGAAGCTTTATGGATTAGATGTAGGTCACAGATAAATTTAACTCCCTTTAGAAACCACCTATGGAGCGCAGCTTCGAGTCTAAGAGGACTAGAAGGAAGAATATAAGTTGGCCTCCTGTGAGGACATGAAGACCAAAAGTGGGCACCACGTGAGTCGATGGAGCTTGGGATGAAAATGAAACTTGAATAGTGGAAGCCGGAACTTCAAGTCCGAGAGAGATTGGGGCTGTGGAAAAAGCTTGATGCTCAGAGGGATAAGAACCGCGATCTACCTTGGCTTCTTGGGCGGCTCTTCTTGGTTGTCAGGAGTTTTTCTCTTCTCCTAACCACTCTTGTAAACCCTACCCCGTTCTCTATCGTCCTGATGGCGTGCCTCGGCTTCCAGGTCTTTCCGCATTCTCCACTCTTCCTCGATTTCATAGGGCTGGTGGCGGCTTGAAGACTGTCTTGACCAAAGTTGTGAATCTGTGAATTGTTCAAGATCCTTGTAAAGTCCACGACCTCTCATAGCACCGATATAAAGAATAAATAAAGAGCTTTAGCGACAAAAAATGGACTTAAATAATGCGTGTGTAAGTGAAGGTGACCCTAGTGAAATGTGTAACATGTCATAGGCGGCCTGAAAGGACGTTACAAACCGGATCAGGAAGCCACCATGGAAGAAATTGAGCTAACTCTAGACACGATATGGCTAGGACGAGGAGACGATCACTCAAATTCGAAATCCTCTCCCATGAATTCATCGATATCTACGTAAACATTGCTCAAATCCCCAAGTCAAAACCAGTTTCCTTAAGTGGGGAATCCTGAAGTTGCTCGGCTGCTGAGGGAGCATCTTTATCACGAATCTCTTAGGAAGGCAAGTCCGAGAGAACGGGACTCATTCCTGGAGTTTCATCACACAACTCAAAGTTTCCATCACCGGAACTTGCATCGAATTCATCATCACTAGAGGACGAATCATAACTGTTGCTGCCCTCAACTTCACCCTCCTACTTTTCTGTTGTCACCACAGCCTTGCCCTCATAGTGCTTGAATTCTTCCTCCTCCTTCGGAATCGGAGGCATTCTGGCCGGGCAATTAGCTTCAGTCGTAACACCCCTTCCTTTGTGAATTTCTTCGGTCGGCCCGCCTGACGGGCCTTCTCCTTCTAGGAGATCACCCTTTTCGGAGCCGCACGATGAAGAAGTGGAACATGTTCGAATTCTGGAACGGGAAGGGGACGGGACTTCAACAGCCACGATAGACCTTCTGGGATGCAACAGCCCATAACGAAACAAATTCTCGTCTGTTAGCAAAAACTTGACCGATCTCTCCTTAGTGTCTACAGCTTTCAGGACATGGAAAGTCAAATCGAGTGATGGATCTTTGTTCGGCCACAAAATAACTACAAGAAGTATTCAATCTATCAAAAATCCCATAGTGACATATTAAATCTCAATAAGTAAAGGAGAGAACTTACCCCCTTTCTTCCAAAAGTGATTAAATCCCTCAGGACACCTAACAAAGAAATATTGGGTCTTGAATTGAGATAGGTTGCTTTGAAGCTGCAGCACGATCTTGCGGTTTATTTGGGCCTCGATGACGACAAGGGATGGACATTCGTCTCTCTTCTTGAATGAAAGAAGACATCTCAACTCATCGAAAATCGGGGCATGATTAAACGTCCACATAAATAAGACGTAAAGGCAAGTCAGGATCGCGTACCCATTAGGATGAATCTAGAATGGAGCAACCCCCAAGTTCAGAAGAGTTTCTTTCAAGAAGTAATTAAATGGGGGCACTGCTCCATTTAAGCATATTACCGGTGGCAAGGGGTGTACCCCGAAGGCGACATATGTGCAAATTCATTCTTTCGACGGAAAATGCACATCATCGTCTGGAATGCCGTGTTGCAAGCAAGTGTTATGTAGAACTTTAGCAGAGATCACAGAGGAAGCTCTCTCTGGAGGATTGAGTGGAACTCTGAAATTTGGAGGAGTCCGGTCTACAACAGGACTAACCGAAACCAGTTGACTGTATTCAGCTCACAATATTAAAGAAGTAGGCACTACGAAAACTGTTTGCGAAGGCGCAACGGATGACAATTCAACTTCCGAAAGTGCTGGACTTCCTCCACTGAACTTATGGCGAGAGGACGGGTGCTTCATTATATACAACAGAACTTGCATCTAATGCGGTCAGGTAATTCTAACTTTAACTAAAATTCTCCTCGCAGCACTTGAACTCCGAAAAAATATTGATTTACGCCGACGAATCAGGTTCTAAGTGTTGACTTGGGCAAGTGTAGTGTGTTATCTATATGGGATGGGCTCGGTGTCCTAAACACTACAAACACTCAATCCTGTGTAGATAGTTCGCTTGTAGTGAAGAAAGAAAAGAGCTTCTCGTATCATTTATTGAAGTTATTTCTCCTACACTTATCGGTTGTCAATCAATGATCTATATCCGCTGTCTGAAGCGACGTGGGAAGCTCTTCCCATTCCAGGTACACCAAGTGTGCAATAACGAGGCCAAATAAAAGTGAGCAACTATAGATTGATGGGTCCGAATCAAGTAGATAATTCTCAGCATAAGTCGGTTTTAGCTCTCCGGAAGGTGATAACAACATAAGCTGCACATGAGATGCTACCCTAAGCTATTATCACCTCCTAGGAAAACCAAAACCGATCCGCACAACGTCGTGCCGGATTATAATGTAACTTGGTGTAGGTTAATTCTGATTCTATGGACAAAGATAGCAAAACATGTCAAGCACCGGGGCAAAGCCTATATTTCATTCCATGAAGAACTCAAGACTCGGTTTACTATCTTCTTCCACAAAATCACAATCAACTTGAATTCTCTATAACGATCACCACCAATACAACCTCATCGTCGAATTGCTGAACAAACACCAAAATCTGCATTACCCAACTCTAGTCAAGAATCAAAAGGAGAACAAGAATGAACTTGAGATGTTGGCAACCTAATGTAAGATCGCCATCGATCCAAGGATGGGAGGTCGATGGCGATCCAAAAAGGGGAAGCAAGGGAAACTAGGGGCTAGGTCAATGCGACGACAAAGTCGAATATGGTCGACGGAGAGAAACTACAATGATGAAGATCAACGACGGCGATGGCAAAAGAGGATTTAGGGTTTGAATTCTCTGGGTCGTGTCGCAAGGTAGAAGAATCGAGTCGCAAATGAAGATACGAAATGGAAAAAGGTCAGCTTAAATGATCTAAATAGGACATTGCACAAGAAAATTCGCTAAGTCCTTGGATCACTAGCGATCCATTTAATTGCAACCAAACTTTCCCCAACTCACCAAGCATGATCTATGTATCTTTTGCAAGAATCTTGAAAGTTAGCGAATTGAAATTGATTTATTATAACGAGTAACGGTGGTTCATGTAAAACCAAAATAGACGGCTGGATAACCAAAGCCAAATTCGCATGATGGCCTCCACACGATCATTTGAAATTCACCAAATGGAAACACAAAAGCAATAAATTCCAGAGCACGCCTTGTTTCCAACGAAAACATACTTTGGGGGGCAAATTTTATTCGAGTTTTTGATCCAACGGAATTCAAAGGAAGTTAGAACATCTACGCCAAGTTAGAACAACTCAAGAATCAACCAAAAGGACTAGAAGAAGGAACTAAGAAAGACTCAAGAAAAAGAAACCAAAGATTGATTAAGATGATGGATCGCTAGCGATCCATAAGGGTCGCCCGGGGATCCTCCTATCCTCTTGCACCATGATCCAATAAGTTTTCTAGGGTTGTCTACTAAGTTTGGTGATATTCCAAGCTAGCTAGATCGAGAAGTGCGCATTCATCTGATTCCAGCAACATTTCAATGCAATTAGAACATGAATCATCATCAAAACAAAGCATATAGTCATGAAATTACATGTAGAGCATCTACACAAGGCAGGAAACATGATCCAATTGAAATGAGCGCAAAACGTTCTAACTACATGGATCGCTAGCAATCATGTCCTATGGATCGCTACCGATCCATCACTTTAGCTCGGCTCGTTACCAAATTTCTAGAGCACCTTCATACCTTCAAATGCAAGCTTCTAGCAAGTTGGCCTAGCCCACTAGCTCTCCAATCCCTATAATACTGACCCATCTACAACATAAAGAGTATCTTCTAGACTGGCTGCTGGAACTCTGCAGAAATTATTCTTCACTCTTCTCCTCCCACACAACAATCATCTAAAGGGTTCACTGTGATTCTTCAGCGAACTCTAACACTGGTGACTTGATCTAACTCACAAGATCCAATCATATTGTAATCATATCCAACTTGTAATTGCAATCAGTCAATAACAAAAGTTATAAAGTGGACGTAGGCTTCGTTAATAGCCGAACCACTATAAAAATCTCTTATCCTTTTACTTTATCTACAAGTTATTATTCCATGTCTCTATTTTATTTTCCTTGATAAACAGGGCTGGTGCTTTCACACTCAATCAAAGGTGTTGATCCAGTTTTTGGGTTAACAGATAGAGTTATAAAAATGGTGTTTTATAGATAAAGGGATTTTATAAGAAAAGAAATTTTATAAAATAGAAAGAGATTTATAAATACAGTTTTTATAAATATGGAAATGGTTATACTGAAATTTGAGTATGGATTTTTATTAAGGAAAAATATTTATGTTTTAAAAGTTTTTTATTTATATTAATATTGTTTAAAAGTTGTTTATCAATATTTTAATATTTTGAAAAGTAAATTATTTAAATTATTAATATGGTTTGAAATTAATTATAATTATTTATCAATAAAGCTTTGGAAATTAATTATTATTATTTATAATAACGTTGAAGAAAAATTATTATTGTTTTATTAAGATTGTTTTTGAAATTATAAATTATTATTTTTAAGATGTTTTGAAGTTAATATTTATTTATTTATAATGTTTATTATTATATAATAGTATTTTAAAGTAAATGATTGGAATTTATTTATAAATGTTTTCGAGATTTATAAATAGGGTTTTATAAACAGATGTGGGTTTCATAAGAGGCATCTTATAATATGGTTTGGAAAACTTAAAGGAAGATTAGTTAAAGGTAAAAAGAGTTTTATAAAAGGTCTTAAATATTTATAAAGGAATTTCAGAAATGAGTTTATAAATTAATCAAAGTAGTTTATAAATTGTTTATGGATTTATAAAGGGTTTATAAATGATTTTAGGAATGTATAAAAGAGAGTTTTATAAATGATTTCAAAGATGAATGAATGAGGTTATAAATGGGTTTAGAGATTTACAAAGAAATTTATAAATTGCTCTAGAATTTTATGAAAAGGAAATATTCCTCCGTTATGTGAATATACTTATACCGTTGAGATAAGTATATAGATTTTTTTCCCGTATCGAAAATATAGGGTTTGTCGGTATATCTTCATAAAGATATTTTGAGATAAATATTCAAAAAGTGTTTTAATTAATGAAAAGATCAATTAAAGAGGCTTAGTGTGCTTGGTGGTTAACCAGTGTTGCTTCTTTGGAAATTTATCTCTGGTTGGATTGTTTGTTTATTTGATAGTTAAATAACTGAACTATCAAATGTTAGCCAGTTTATAGACTAACGTTGTCAGTTCGAAGAGACCGAGATCAGATATGTTATCCGAAAATCACTTCGAACCGGCATAAGCATTTCAAATTAGAATATCTTGAAAATAATCGAAAAGGAGCTTTTTGAAGTGCAAGGGCTACTTGCTACTAAACCTGAAGATGATTCCAAAATGGATGTAGTAAAAGTGGTGCCTACAATTTTGTTCAGTCCCAGAACGAATTTGTATGGATGAATGCTGGCATTGCATTGTTGCCTGGAGGGCAGTGTTAGCATTCCAAGTGGGAAGTGCTATATAAAGGTAAAACGTAGCCTCAAGCCTTATCAACCGAGAAATGACAAAAATCGGGCATGCAGTAGGGCCAAGTGGGTCACTCCCATCAAGGTATGGTCATTCCAAATCTAGATCGATTACTATCTACTCATGCATGCTTCAGGGCCCATTAACGAAAGGGGTGATCATATTCGGTACTATTAGTCAAGTAGTAGGCCAGTCTTGTATAGTAGGGGTACAAGATGCTCTTGTTAGACCCCGATGCATTTTATCTAGAGATGTCCCATCGGAAGGTAGTTCCTTACCTTGTCATATTATGGAATCCATTTTCCAATACGAGCCTTTGCAGTTTTGATTGTAGAACCTAGTATGCTAGAATTTAATTAATGTAACAATTTCGGCTATGATTAATAAGTATTTGTATCTTAGACACTAATATAATATCATTAGATTTTCTATAGAAAATGTTTGGTTATCGTAAGGTAAAAACCCGTCCATGTTTATGTGTGGTGTTGTCTTACAAGATACCTTTATTTTGAAAAGAATTTGTTAACTTTTAAAATCCAACTGGGTGTGTTTTCTCACGCCGGTTTACCAGACTAACTCAGGTGTTATTTTATTCTAATGCTCGGGTCAGACCGAGCATATTACAGATTTCTTTGGATGCATTGGAGCCTAGAAGACGAGTCAGAGTTCTTCAAGTCGTATTTACGTATAAATTTATTTTCCGCTGCATTGTTTCTGAAATTATCAGCTTTTGTAAGGATAGGTTGTTATAACTGTCCAGGATAATGATTGTGATTTATTATTGTACTCTGATTGGATGTATGTATATAACAGTTTCCCATTTGTAAAGATCATTGATATTATATTATATATTGTTCTGTTGCGATTGTGAGATTCTGTGTTGTTTTCAATTTCTTTTACCTTCTTCTCTTTTATTCTTCTTTCTTCTTTCTTTCCCATAACTATCAGTTTTTCCATTCAATTTGGGTTGGACATGTGTGGTTTATTGTCGTCTTGAATTGTGGGGATTTGTGGGTCGTTACACTTGGTATTAGAACACAAGGTTAAGCGAGAACCTTGGCATTGGTGGGGCAACTCATTAAGAGATAAGGTAATGGAATGCCTTATTCTGAGTTTGAGTGTATTATATATATGAGCGCATATTTATTAGTGATATAAAAATGTTTTATATTGTGTTAATTTATTTGTTGAGTGTCTTATGAATTTTGGTCGGTACGTGGGAAGCCACGTATTGATAGGGGTTTCTAAACACTTAAACAAGGCAAACCGATATAGTATTATTTTAAAAATTGGTAAATGAAATAATTTTACCAAGATTATATATATATAATGGAATAAGTTTTCAGAAATTATTATGGTTATATATATGGTGAGTTTGGTTGTTAGTGGATGATAATATTTGATTATTATCATTTATTGTTTGTTGTTCTAATAAAAGTTGTTATTATTATAATCTGAACAAAGATAAACATTTGTAAAACGAGTTGTATAAGAAAGTGAATTTATAAGTATGAATTATAGAGTATTGATTATAATTAAAATAATCAACATTAGTGAAATGGTATTTCATAAGAAGTAAGACTATATAAATATGATTTATAATTGTGATTTATAAATGGAAAGGAAATGAAATTGTATAAGTAAATTTATAAATATGATTGGTAAATGAAAATAATTTAAAAGCCGAGAAGTTGAGAATTTAAAACCCATTGATTTTGAAAAATAGTTTTTCAAAGGTTTTGGAAAAATAATAATAGTATTATTTTGAAAATTTTTTGACTAGAAATATTTTTAAAAGGATTTAAAGGAAATAGAAAGCACTGAACTCACTTCAGTTGCTGGAAGATAATTCTGGTGATGACTGCAGCATCATCGGCGATCATTTTCGAGTTTCTAAGTGATGGATTACTACCATTGGAGTTTTATTGTGGTAAAACTAGTTTTGATTTAAATTCAAAAGTATGATTTGAAATGCAAAGAAATTATTTATGGTATTGTTTGAAAATAATTTGAAATAAGAACTGGGTCTTTAAACTCTAAAAATTTTCATTTAAGTGTTTTATGAAAATATGAGAAATAAGTTTTATAACTTATAAATTTTGAGAATTAGTAAGTTAGAACAAATTTTTAAATTTGTTGAATATAAATGTTAAGAAAAGTAAATTTGAAATTGAACTATAAAATGAAATTCAATTTAAGTTGTAAAATGAATTTAATATGGTTTGGAATGTATTTTGATAAATTTGAATATGAACTTAAGTTACGAAGTAATGACAAACATGAGTTGTGCAGTCTAAAATGTTTGGAATAAACTTAAGTAATTATTGTATAGGATGGTTCATAAATAATATTAGTATTAAAGAAATATACTAAGTGACAATGAAATAAAATTTAACTTAGGAAAAGTTAAAATGTAATGATTTTATGAAATGGTCCATAAACAAATTTAGTATGAAATGAATCTTGTTAAACATAAATTGAATGAAAATGAATTGAAAATGAATAAACTGAATGAAAATCGATTGAATGTGAATAAATTAAATGTGAATAAATTGAATGTGGATGAAATGAATGTGAATAAAAAGAACTTGGTATGATTAGAAACCAATTAAAATAAATACGTAAGTTATACATAGATCATTTTATTTGTATAACTATTTGATCCAGATTCGAATATACGATTTTGAGATGATTTACATCGGTTCAGGTTAGAATTATTCACTCAATTCTCGACGGCGAACACTGAATATGGATTTTTGATTGATTTCGGGATTCTCTGTCATAGTATATGGCTATGCAAAGAGAATGGCGGTTTCTTATCAAGGAACCGGATCTGAGTCCGCAC
This sequence comes from Allium fistulosum, assembly GCA_030737815.1. Taxonomy (NCBI): domain Eukaryota; kingdom Viridiplantae; phylum Streptophyta; class Magnoliopsida; order Asparagales; family Amaryllidaceae; genus Allium; species Allium fistulosum. The sequence goes on along the minus strand of CM060903.1, from coordinate 1,279,234,330 downwards.
TATAGTGGTTGTGTGAACGATACTAGTTCAGAAGTGAAATTATTTGATTGAGTGAGCGATCAGGTATGGTTTTTTGTACGGATGACACATGTACATTGTACATGCATTAGTATAATTGTATGCTATGCTTAGTTAACTTTTTTTATTAGTGTTATATATGGTTGTTATATTAGTCTATGTTGTATAGTGATTATATCTTCCATATACTTGCTCTCACTTGTTGCTAAGTGTTTAATAGGTGCAGACGGTGTATGCTTCTCATTTTGAGCTCGCCTTCACATTATATTGGGTGTATATGCTTGCTAATATTAACAAAAGGTACACACCTCAGATTACATATCGTATTTTTATATTTTTCCCTATGGGAAGCCTCATCCTTGAAGATGAGATGTATATTTATGATTATATATATTGTAAATTTTTCCGATCGAACCGCGCAAAGGAGACGCTGGCGAAATTTTCCGTAAATTTAAGAGTTAGAAATTTTTTGAGGATTTCGGAAAAAAATTTGTAACTAAAAGTTGATTTTGAATTATAACTTGGAATGGTTTTAGTATCAATGAATGAATTTAGAAACTTAGTAAAGGTAATGACAAAGTTTTAACAAATTTATTTTGGAAAGTTAAAGGCTTAAAAGAATTTGATAACCTATTTCAACTAGTTGGTTTTGAAAGGTTAATGGGTTTTGTGGCATTTTTCTTACTTACTAATTTCGGGGACGAAATTCTTTTAAGGGCGGGAGAATGTAACTACCCAGAATTTCAATCATTTGAATTTGGAATATTTAATTGATTTTTAAATATTAAAAAGTTAATTTTATAAGTTAAACAACTTATATTTCAAATTCAATGATTTATTTGATAATTGAATTGTTAAATTGAGTAATTGGAATTGTTTAAATAATTGAATCTTGAATTTAATGTGAATAAAAATGATTTCGGAAGCTGATTTAAATTATGTTTAAATAAGAATGAAGATACCAAATTTTAAATTTGAATTAAAAGTGAATAAACTGATTTTTGTAATAATTCGTTTTAATTAACGTGTGAAAATAGCCTTCCGAGGTACTGTCTCGGAATTGGATGAAACAAGTCTCATTGGATCCGTAATAGTGAATTATTATATGCCGTCGAATTTCGTGGTGATCAGACGTATCGTTTGGTCGTGCGAGTTCGAAACATGTATAAATTAATTTAAGGAATTTAAATTAATATAAATTGATTTTGAAAAGCTAACTTCTGTATATGATAGAATTGGGTCCCTTTCTCTTACTTCAGGACGATATAGTCACAGGTTTTCACAACTCAGTGAGTGAAAGGGTCCCCGGACTGGCTTTCTTTGTTAGGGCTAGGTTTGATTTTCTTACAAGAGCTAGTTCCATTGTGTTTGGAATAGGGGTATAACATATAGAACACTAGGCGGCATACCTCATTTGGAGTTCAAAATTTTAGAGCGTAAATAGTGTTTTGTACATTTTTCTATAAAAGGACTTGAGATGGTTTCATTTGCAAACTTAAAACCCTAAAATGAAAATAGAGCCGTCATCTCTCCTTCATCCAACGACCTAAATCTATCGCGACCACTACGTCCACTTTTAGGCTCTGACTCCAACTAGAGAAGTGCAGAGGGCGATGAAGTGAAGCTAGTGTATGGTAGGATCATCATAATTCATGCCGTTGTGGCCGAAAATCTCATTCGTTTATGGGGGCGTTTGGGTGCAGATTGGACTCGATTGGCGAAGCAAGGGGGTCGGTGCTGGTGCTGGGAGGCTCGACGAGGTCTAGGCGACGTTCGGTGGTGACACGGTGGACGGTGGCATGGTGTGGTGGCGTGGCGATCGAGTTGAAGTGGCGTTTTCTTTTTTTTTCCTGGAGCAAGCATGAGTTTGAAGGATGGAGGGGAGTAAGGTTTAAAACATAATTAACTTTAAGTTAATTATAATTTAATTATTTCAAAAGTTCATTAATGTATAACTTTTTCATACAAGATCGGATTTGAGAAGACGAGTTGTGCTTCGATCGTATCAGCGATTACTACGTTATGGAGTTGGACTGGATGGATTTGGAGCTAATAGTAATTTGGGTTAAAATTGAACATCTGTTCAATTTTAATTCAAATCCGGAGCGCTTTGGCAAAAACTGGAATCATGTGAGTTAACTCACCTCTTTGACCCACTTATATTTTTTATATAAGTGTGAATAATTGTAACAACCCATACGTTTAACAATTATTTTAAATTAATTTTTTTTATTTGAAACTTTGATTTTTAAATAATCTTAAATTGAATTTTGGGATTTTTCAGTATAATTTTGAATTTTGTTTATACTTTATTTTTCAAATATAATAAAATAACGATTTTATAGAAATGGTATATTTGGTCAACTTTGGTCAAACTTTGACTTACAGTTGAAATTTTAAATTTGAATTTTAAATCTCCAATCATTTTCTTCGAAGCACTATTTGTTTCTGATATCCGTTCTGCTTTTCGTTTTGTAAAATTCTGTTTTATACTTTTTAAAATTTGATAAAATTCAGCGTTTTACACGCAATTTTTCTCTGTATTTTCATTGTTCATTTTTCTATTTATTTTCCATCTTTTATTTTGTTTGGGCTTTGAATTTTATTTGTGTGTTGAAATTGTTTTGATTTGGGCTTGTGATATTGGGCTTGGAAATTCAAAAGACTTAAGTTATTTTTCTATGGTTGCCTTTACATTTTCTTTAGCCGTTCATTCCACCTCTTAGCCATTCAAAACTCTTCCATTTTCACGTACAAACATCACTTCCTCCTTTCACGTTCTCATTCATTCACTTGAGAAACAAAACTCAGTAAGTTTCCATGGCTCTCCCATTCTTTTTCCTTTTTCTTCTTCTTTTATTTACAAACTTTGCTCGGCCTCTACCATATGACCACCAGCCCTTGCCGACTTCTCCACCATCACCTCCACCACCACCTGTACGGCCTCACCATGATCTGACCCAGACCTGGTCATGACCACCATGATCTAAAAATCCATCACATAATTGCCTTGAAAACCCTAACCAAATTCCACTATACATCATCCACCATCTCCTTGTAGCCTCAGCCACCACCACCACTACCATCTCCTCCAGCCCATGACATCACCACTGACCTTAGCCGCACCACCTTGTGATGATGACCTGACCTGACCAAGCCCAAGCACCCAGGCCGAACCATGTTTGCTATGGCCGAACCCAGTTGAACCCCAAGACCTTTCATTTCCTTGCCTCTTTGCCTTCACAACCCCTACCTCTTCATATTCCAATCCATAGCCGTGCCTTTGTGACCATAGCCGAGCCTAGTTGCTTCAGATCTGACCATGGCTAAGCACAAACCAAAGTGGTCGAGTCCTATGGTGATGTGGCCGAGCCCACTTGCTTGAGTCAAGTCTTGTTTTCCACTTGTTCTTTCTTTTTTCTTTGTTAATTCTTATATTTCTTTTGTGATTAGTCTATACTTATATTTGTTTTATTTTATTTGTTGCAAGATCTGAATATTGGCTCATCATTTTCTCCTCAAATCTAGTCGTGCTTTTCGTGTTTTGTGGAGTTTAGATTTGTGTTTTGAATTCGTTCTCTAGCTTTAGAGGTGAGTTTATCACTCTCGACAAACCGTACTTGTATAAATGTGAAACAATGTCACTTGAATTGTAGTAGTTGATATGCTATGTTATATGATCACATCTGCTTGCTATCTGACTTTATATGATGAGAATTACCCGTTTTATATACCTGTTACATCACCTGACATTATATGATATGTTTTACTGTTTATTTATTTTCTGTTTCTCACACTACGAGTTCCTTGTTAGTATAGAATCACCATGGGTTGAAATGATACATACTTGAATGGACTTTAGAATAGGGAAAAGTCGTTACGAGCTGAAATGATAGGCTCGAGCGATTTTTATTTGACTTGGGATTGCGAGTTTGAAATGATAAAACCTGGAAGTTTAACTAATTACGGATTGAAATGATATATTATTAGTACCACTTGACCTAAGTTAGAAAATATTATACAGACCCGTGGTTAATTTTTAATATGATTTTTCTAGAAATCATTAAGTATTCTAAATGTAAAAATGTGAAATTTTGACTTAAATTGGATTTAAATGATTTAAACAGTGATTCTCTATAAGTTAAAATTGTATAAGTTAATAAATGGGTTAAATTGTAATTTAAAAATTTGATTTAACTTAATAATTGAAATTTGATTAAAATTGGGATTTTAGAAATTATTAAGTATTTTAGATGTAAAAATATGAAATTTTGACTTAAACTGGATATAAATGATTTAAATATTGATTCTCTATAAGTTAAAATTTTATAAGTTGATAAATGGGCTAAATTGTAATTTAAGGTTTGATTTAACTTAATAATTGAAATTTGAGTTAAAATGGAAAATTTAAGCTTAACTTAGTAATTAAATTATTTATTTATGAAATGGATATTTTTAAAGTAAAAGAAAATATCAAGTTATTTGTTAAAATAAAAGTTAGGCAACTTATAGTGAATTTTGACGTAATGTAGATGAATTATGATTTAATTAAATATTTATTAATAAAATGTTATTTTATTACATTTATAAGTTAAATGATATCCTGATAAATAATGTTTAAAAGTGGAATAAGTTGATAAGTTAAAAATGATAAAAGTTGAAGATATATTGTATAAAATGTTACAGTACAACTTATAACGGAAATTGTAGCATTCCAGAAATGTTGTGGTTTCGGTGTATTGTTTTCAAACTACCACTGTCTCTACAGCAGCAGTTCATAAGTGCTGCAGATTTTGAAATATATTGGTTTTCCAATTAACACTGTAGCTACAATAGCATTCTGTAAGTGCTGCTGTTTCTGAATATGTTGTTTTTCCAAATTTCCACTATACTTACAGCAGCAGTTTATAAGTGCTGCCAATTCTAAAATGAACTGTTTTTCAAATGTATCACTATACTTACAGCAGCATTTTCTAAGTGCTGCGAATGCTGAAAATACAATGTTTTGAAATATTATAATTAAATAAACGAACTTAGAAATGCTAAAATTTTGGGAATTGAATATTTTGATTTGAAAGTATAATGACTTCAACTTTAATGTTTTGAATGAATTATTTGGATTTGAAATATAACCATTTTGAAATTTATAACCATGGGTTATAATAACGGTTGGATGTTATAAAGTGTGGCTAGAGGTGGGCAATTGCTGCAGCTTTGTGCTACCCCAGTCACATTAACACTATTATTTTGCATAGTTTGTTTTACTTTAGACATTACTATGATAGCATTCATTATTACATAATAGATGGTTTAACGGATCCTTAAAGGATGGGCGATCCCAGGCATCCTTTAAGTTACTTGTGCATCTCTATTACAGTTCACTTGAGTTGGTTTACATTGTATAAGTATGTATGTCCTGACTCGAGTGTTTTGTGTTTTACTTTACGCTCGGGTCAGCCTGAGTATCACGGCTCTGATTCACCTTCTGGAGCTAGAGATTTGCTTGAGCCTATCTCTCTATCTGTCATCCATTTCCATTTCGGTTATTTCCTATTCAGTATTGCTTTTGTATTAGTAACTTATGTATTCATACTTCTGTTGTATTTGTTTTTCAGACTATGATATTTTGTATCTGTTTTGAGATTATTTATGTAGTAGCTTCATGAACTACTATGGTATTTTATTTCCGCTGCAAGTTATTCTGATATTCTGTCTGTGATTTTGTGTTTGATTTTATTTGCTCCAAATTTTCTTAACAATCCACTGTTTTGAAGTATTCGAATCCGACATGTGTGGATTTATTGTCGATTTAAGTGGTCCAAAATAGTGGGATGTTACATTTGGTATTAGAGCTTTGGTTTTAGGCAAACCTTACCCCGCGGAGCAAAAAAAACTCATTAGAGATAGGGTAGAAATACCCTAGAATGAGTGAAATTCAGAATCATTTCTTTGTGAGAGAAAGTATTTTCAAAATATAAAATGATTTTCAACTAATTTTCAAAGGATTTTTCAAGGACTATTTTGATATAATTTTCTTGTTTTGAAAGGAAAATTTTCTAAACATCATTCCTGTCCTTATCCACCTTGTTAGTAATTTCTTTGATTAAGATTCCTTTGAATTTTGGAACGCTCCCACTTGCTCTGAAATCCATTATTATCTTCCATATTTGTATTCTTTTGATTCTGGAGCATTCCATAACTCCACTTCGAATGACCTCTATAAAACTCGGCGATTCCGCCAACTTTGAATGATTTGTAAAGGGGTGAAACTCCCTTACAATTGGCATTGATTCACTGGAGATTTCTATACCCTTGGTTTAGATGCTTCTATCTTTTGCAATGCCGAACTCAATCTCTGGCGATCGAATGTCGATTTGCCTTAGAATTTTGCATCGATCATATTCCTAAAGTCATGGTTGACCCGGTTAAGGTCGCCCGCGATTTATATATGTATGTCCATCTCCTATTTTGTAATTAATTATCTCATCTTCATTCGAGCCTATCTTCGAATCTGAATTCTATTTGATTAGAGTTCCTCTAATTTGAATCTCTATCTTTGTTTTGAAATCCATTCTTGAATCATCCCTTGAGAAATTTGTGTTTGTTTGTATTTTAGAAATTGTTTATATATCGAAATTATTATTTTGATAAGAATGATTATATTTTATATATAAGAGTGAAATGTTTCAGATAAGAATTGTATACCTTTTAAAAACGAGAATTTGAAGTTTTGAAAGGATTTTAAATTTTGGAAATTGTATAAGAAATTGATTTATATAAAAATGATTAATAACTAAAGGGTTTTGAATTTGAAATTTGAGAGATTGAACTTCGGCATTTGGAAACTGGTTTTAAGATTTTTGAAAATATATAATGATACGATTTGAAAGTATTTTCCGAATAAGAAATGTTTCAAATGACTTTAAATGAGTTCCAATGATTTCAAAGAAATTTGAAAGAAGTTCTCAAGAAAATAGAAGTCCAGAACCCACTTATGTCGCTGGAGAATGATTTCAGTGATGAGTGCACGCATCATCGACATTGATTTTTGAGTTTCAGAGTGGGTGAGAGGCCACTTTAGTAGCTTTGCTATGCGATTGATTTTGTGAAACCAATTTTGATTTCGAATTCCGAAGTATGATTTGATATTCGAAAGATATAGAACGAGCCCGGTGTTCAGTCCTCGAGTTTTGGATTTGATTTGGTATAACCCTATCTTTTGAAATTGATTTACTGATTTGTTGCTGATTTCCAACTCTTGGATTGGAAATTTGATTTCTCCGACTATTTTGAATGTTCGAACACTTCCAAATCGAGATTTAATTTTAAAGCTAAGAAATTTCGGAAGTATAAATTATTTGATAAAGTATAGTTTGTATGTTTACATATGAAGTAATACGATTTAAACAAGTTTGAAACTGTTTTGTTAAGTAAATGAATAAGACTATTTTGAATTATACTGATATGAAATTTATTTTTGAAATGTTTTGAATAAAATTTAGTTTTAAATGTTTTAACTTAGTAACATCTTTTATAAACCTATTTATATATATAATAATAATAATTTTCAAAGGGTAAAGTGGATCTTTCAAATAAAAATAAATAGTTTAAAGGATTTAAAGGGATGGTTATAAATTGGGAAATCATTTTTGGGGTATAATTGATTTGGAGAAAAAGATTTGATTTCGAAAATAGATTGGGATTTAAAACCCAGTATTTATTTGATATCTATATATTTTCAAATATAGAGTTATAATGATTCAGGTTGGAAAGATAAATTTGAGATTGATTTAAAATTATATTTATTTAAGAATTATACTTAAATAAGTTTGATCTGAAATTTATTAAAAATTGAAATTTCAAAGATATGATTTTTATAACTTGGATTTGATTAAAAGTGACTTAAATGCATATTTCAAATTTATATAAATTTGAATGGGATACTTTTTTATTTAAATTTGAAAATTGGGGTTGTATTTAGATGTTATTGAAATGATTAAGTAAATATTTCAAACTAAATAATAGTAAAGTGAATTTGAGATATAAATGAAATTATCAAATTTAGTTTTGAAATATTGAATATATAAAGCTTTGAAATATATTGAAATTGAAATGGTTTATTTTGTGGTTCACATCTGTATTCGAAATCGATAAAATTTGAAATGGTTTATTGAGAAACTGAATTGAACTGAAATTTGAGGATTTGAGATTGGATTAAATTTGAATTTTGGACTCTGAGTTAAGTTGAATCGATTTGTGGAATTTGAAGAAACTATTGTATTATATAAAGTATTTTAAAACTATTTTATATTATTTTATAAACTATTTTAATATAAACTATTTTTAATATAAACTATTTTTAATATAAACTATTTTTAATATAACTATTTTTTAATATAACTATTTTTAATATAACTATTTTTAATATAAACTATTTTTAATATAACTATTTTTTATATAAACTATTTTTAATATAACTATTTCTAATATAAACTATTTTAAAAATACTAATTATTTTAATATAAATTGTTTTAACTTATTACTATTTTATTTAAATATTTTATTTCACAAACTATTTTATTTTACTATTATTAATATCTACACTGTTTGAAGGAAAGTGTTATGATTTACCAAGTTTGAATTTCAAAGTATTATGATTTCCAAAGTATTATTATTTCAAATTGTTTGGGTTCGAAAGTATTATATCCTTGAAAGTACTATGATTTTTGAAATGAATTTGTCTGACATAAAATATGTTGATTTGGAAACAAACTTGGATTATTTTCTAAACCTATTACCTTGGAAACTTTGAAACTGAAGATATTTAGTTTGGAAATTTTTTTGGTGAAATCGTATATGATTTTGAAACTGAACTGGTATTGAAACGAATTGAAATTTGAGAACCTTATTTTTCTAAATACTTGATTTGGGAGTTATCGAACTTATATAAAATTGATTTGTATAAGTATGAAGTTGATTCGAAACTATTGATTTGGAATGGTACTCAATTTGAAAAGTGAAATCTTATATAATCAAAGTCTATATAAGTGTGATTTGATATACTATTGATTTTGGAAAGTATTTGATTTGAAAATGAAAATCTTATATATAATGGACTTTATATAAGTATGATATTTGAAATTGATTTGAAAAGGTACTATATGATACATATTTTCGAAGTAAAGATATGGAAAGTGCCTTCTGCTTGATATCCCGCTTTGTGGCCACATTGTGGATTCATTCTATCGATATTATTCTCTCTGATTTGGGTTTTTCAGATATGATACTCGAGTGTCCATCGAATTCCATGGCGTTACCCATGGTCTTATGAACTCGACTGCATAGCGTAATTCGCAAGGGCTGTGACTACCTATGGGTACGGATGTTTCCTGGGTGATTCAGGCGTAACCATTGTGTATCTGTGATCTATGGGTCATTTTGTAGCGTAATCCACAGGGGCTGTGACTGCCTACGGGTACGGATGTTTCCTGGGGGATCCAGACATAACCATTGTGCATCTGCGGTCTACAGTTGTTATCATGGCGTAATTCGCAGGGGCTGTGACAGCCTACGAGTACGGATGTTTCCTGGGGGATCCAGGCGTAACCATTGTGTATTTGCGATCCATGATTCGGTTGATTTGTTTGGATTGTACTTTCCATATCGGTTTTGAAGGTTTTTCTAGTATGTTCACTGGGTGTTGAAACAAGTATACTAAATACTTGTAGAAATCTAGCTTTGTGCCTGATCAACGCATGGCCAGAGTCTGCAAGAGGATAAACTTGTTGAGACATCGAGTTATAAAAGTATTTTCAAAAAGGAAAATTTGTTTCGATATAAAAGTATTTTATTATAAAAGTATTTTGATAAAGTATTATATAAAGGATATTTTGATCAATTCTCTTTCGAAATAATTTAAAATGTTTAAAATATTGTTTATTTATATACTACACGGTTAATAGTAAATTATTAGTGTTGTAAATATTTTAGAAGTTATTAACTAAATACAATATATTTAAAGAAAATGATTATTGCTTTATTAATAATGTTGAAAAGTATCTTGAGATAAATTAATAAATTTATGAATTATGGATTTAGTGTTTTCAATAGCTTCTTTGTAAATATAAGTAATGATATAAATAATTGTATTCAAATAAGTTTTCGTATCTTTATAAAGGTGTTATTTAAACATATAAATGGTATTTATAAAGGAAGCAAGAGATTTTACAAATGGGTTTAATCAAATTATTAAATATTAAATAATTCAAACTGAAATTTATATAGTTTTAAATTAATTGTTTATTCTTGTCTTTCAACCTATTTTTCTTTCTAGTTATTTATATTCTCCCACCTTCTTCCTTTTCGAGGACGAAAAGTTTTGAGTGGGGGAGAGTCTAACAACCCATATGTTTAACAATTATTTTAAATTAGTTTTTTTTATTTGAAACTTTGATTTTTAAATCATCTTAAATTGAATTTTGGGATTTTTCAATATAATTTTGGATTTTGTTTATACTTTAATTTTCAAATATAATAAAATAATGATTTTCTGGAAATGGTATATTTGGTCAACTTTGGTCAAACTTTGACTTACAGTTGAAATTTTAAATTTGAATTTTAAATCTCCAATCTTTTTCTTTGAAGCAGTATTTGTTTCTGATATCCGTTCTGCTTTTCGTTTTGTAAAATTTTGTTTTATACTTTTTAAAATTTGATAAAATTCAGCGTTTTACACGCAATTTTTCTCTGTATTTTCATTGTTCATTTTTCTATTTATTTTCCATCTTTTATTTTGTTTTGGGCTTTGAATTTTATTTGTGGGTTAAAATTGTTTTGATTTGGGCTTGTGATATTGGGCTTGGAAATTCAAAGACTTAAGTTATTTTTCTATGGTTGCCTTTACATTTTCTTTAGCCATTCATTCCACCTCTTAGCCGTTCAAAACTCTTCCATTTTCACATACAAACATCACTTCCTCCTTTCACGTTCTTATTCATTCACTTGAGAAACAAAACTCAGTAAGTTTCCATGGCTCTCCCCTTCTCTTTTCTTTTTCTTCTTATTTTATTTACAAACTTTGCTCGGCCTCTACCATATGACCACCAACCCTTGCCGACTTCTCCACCATCACCTCCACCACCACCTGTACGGCCTTACCATGATCTGACCCAGACCTGGCCGTGACCACCATTATCCAAAAATCCATCACATAATTGCCTTGAAAACCCTAACCAAACTCCACTATACATCATCCACCTTCTCCTTATAGCCTTGGCCACCACCACCACTGCCATCTCCTCCAGCCCATGACATCACCACTGACCTTAGCCGCACCACCTGGTGATGATGACCTGACCTGACCAAGCCCAAGCACCCAGGCCGAACCATGTTTGCTATGGCCAAACCCACTTGAACCACAAGAACTTTCATTTCCTTGCCTCTTTGCCTTCACAACCCCTACCTCTTCGTATTCCAATCCATAGTCGTGCCTTTGTGATCATAGCCGAGCCTAGTTGCTTCAGATCTGACCATGGCCGAGCACAAACCAAAGTCGTCGAGTCCTATGGTGATGTGGCTGAGCCCACTTGCTTGAGTCAAGTCTTGTTTTCCACTTGTTCTTTCCTTTTGCTTTGTTAATTCTTATATTTCTTTTGTGATTAGTCTATACTTATATTTGTTTTATTTTATTTTTTGCAAGATCTGAATATTGGCTCATCATTTTCTCCTCGAATTTAGTCGTGCTTTGTGGAGTTTAGATTTGTGTTTTGAATTCATTCTCTAGCTTTAGAGGTGAGTTTATCACTCTCGACAAACTGTACTTGTATAAATGTGAAATAATGTCACTTGAATTATTGTAGTTGATATGCTATGTTAATGATCACATCTGCTTGCTATCTGACATTATATGATTAGAATTACCTGTTTTAATACCTGTTACATCACCTGACATTATATGATATGTTTTACTGTTTATTTATTTTCTATTTCTCACACTGCAAGTTCCCTGTTAGTATATGTAACGACCCGATATTTTCAACCATTCGCATCCATTATAAGTGTATAGGTAGACACTCATACCGGAGTTGAATTGCTCAAAATACCGCGTTGTAATTAAAATTTGGCAAATCTCAGAATATACAGTAAATAAATATAAGCACAGATCACAGACACAGAGTAAAATAATGCAGCGGAAGTAAAAGAGATAGTAGTTCATGAAGCTACTATATATATAAGATATGTCAGAGTTAAATAAAAATACAACAGAAGAAATAAAGTACAACAGAAGTCTCAAGACATAGAAGTCTACTAATACAAGAGCTGAAATAGAACAACAGACTGAACAGATAAAACCAGATAGCAGCTGGATAAGGATGATCTCCAGTAGTCCTAGCTCCGTGAAGATGAAGTCCAACTGATACTCAGGCTGACTCGAGCGTAAAATAAAACATAAACACTCGAGTCAGGATATACATACTTATACAATGTAAACCAACTCAAGTGAACTGTAGTAAAGGTACAAGTAACTTAGAAGATGCTTGGGACCGCCCATCCTCTAAGTTACTTGTACCTTTACTACAGTTCAATTGAGTTGGTTTACATTGTATAAGTATGTATATCCTGACTCGAGTGTTTATGTTTTATTTTACGCTCGGGTCAGCCTGAGTATCAGTTGGACTTCATCTTCACGGAGCTAGGACTACTGGAGATCATCCTTATCCAGCTGCTATCTGGTTTTATCTGTTCAGTCTGTTGTTCTATTTCAGCTCTTGTATTAGTAGACTTCTATGTCTTGAGACTTCTGTTGTACTTTATTTCTTCTGTTGTATTTTTATTTAACTCTGACATATCTTATATATATAGTAGCTTCATGAACTACTATCTCTTTTACTTCCGCTGCATTATTTTACTCTGTGTCTGTGATCTGTGCTTATATTTATTTACTGTATATTCTAAGATTTGCCAAATTTTAATTACAACGCGGTATTTTGAGCAATTCAACTCCGGTATGAGTGTCTACCTATACACTTATAATGGATGCGAATGGTTGAAAATATCGGGTCGTTACAGTTGGTATCAGAGCTTTGGCTTTGAGGCAAAACTCAGCATATGGAGTAGATTTATTTACAGAATCACTTTCGTTCGAGTTTGAATCTTTTCCTCTTGATTCGAATTTCCTTTGAATTTTGGAACGTTCCCTACGGTTCCAAAATTCATTCTTGTCCCTCACTATTCATCTTCTTTTGATTTTGGAGTATCACATAACTCCACTTCGAATGATCTTTATAGTGAATTGGCTGTCTCGCCAATATTCTAATTTTCTGGTAAAGAGGGAAACTCCTTTACAAATTTGCATCGATTCACCATAGATTTATATCTATCCTTGGTTTAGATGCTAATATCTTTTATTATTCCAAACTCTATCTCTTGAGATCGAAAGTAGATTTACCCCAGAAAATCCACATTTGATCTTATCCATTAAGTCACGGTTGACCCGGTTAAGGTTGTCCGCGATTTATCTAAGCTTACCCATCTCTCTACTCTGTTTAACCATCTTGTCTTTTGTTTCTAAACTATCTCCAAACATTTTGAATTGTACTTGTAAATCTATGTTTTGTTCTATATGTTGTGTTGTTTGGGTTGTTGATGTTGATTTGGGTTTCCGATCGATTCGTCTGATCAACGCTATCGATAGGGTTTTGTAAAACACTTTGACAGAACAAACTGACACGGTATTATTTTAAAATTTGGTTAGTGAAATAAATTTGGATATATAATTTTATGGAACTTAATAAATTGATTTGAATTGATAATTTGAAATGATAATACTTGATTTATCATTTATTGTTCTACAAATGAATTTATAAATAGTTGTTTATAAATTTATTTGGGAACTGAAATGAATTTAAAACAAGAAATATAAAGAATTTAATTTCCGATGGTTTCAAACCTTACTTGTAACTTTACTACAGTTCACTTGAGTTGGTTTACATTGTATAAGTATGTATATCCTGACTCGAGTGTTTATGTTTTATTTTACGCTCGGGTCAGCCTGAGTATCAGTTGGACTTCATCTTCACGGAGCTAGGACTACTGGAGATCATCCTTATCCAGCTGCTATCTGGTTTTATCTGTTCAGTCTGTTGTTCTATTTCAGCTCTTGTATTAGTAGACTTCTATGTCTTGAGACTTCTGTTGTACTTTATTTCTTCTGTTGTATTTTTATTTAACTCTGACATATCTTATATATATAGTAGCTTCATGAACTACTATCTCTTTTACTTCCGCTGCATTATTTTACTCTGTGTCTGTGATCTGTGCTTATATTTATTTACTGTATATTCTGAGATTTGCCAAATTTTAATTACAATGCGGTATTTTGAGCAATTCAACTCCGGTATGAGTGTCTACCTATACACTTATAATGGATGCGAATGGTTGAAAATATCGGGTCGTTACAGTATAGAATCACTATGGGCTGAAATGATACATATCCGAACGGACTTTAGAATAGAGAAAAGTCATTACGAGCTGAAATGATAAGCTCGAGCGATTTTTATTTGACTTGGGATTGCGGGTTTGAAATGATAAAACCCGGAAGTTTAACTAATTACGGAGTGAAATGATATATTATCCATACCACTTGGCCTAAGTTAGAAAATATTATACAGACCCGTGGTTAATTTTTAATATGATTTTTCTAGAAATCATTAAGTATTCTAAATGTAAAAATGTGAAATTTTGACTTATATTGGATTTAAATGATTTAAACAGTGATTCTCTATAAGTTAAAATTGTATAAGTTAATAAATGGGTTAAATTGTAATTTAAAAATTTGATTTAACTTAATAATTGAAATTTGATTAAAAATGAGATTTTAGAAATTATTAAGTATTTTAGATGTAAAAATATGAAATTTTGACTTAAATTGGATATAAATGATTTAAATAGTGATTCTCTATAAGTTAAAATTTTATAAGTTGATAAATGGGTTAAATTGTAATTTAAGGTTTGATTTAACTTAATAATTGGAATTTGAGTTAAAATGGAAAATTTAAGCTTAACTTAGTAATTAAATTATTTATTTATGAAATGGATATTTTTAAAGTAAAAGAAAATATCAAGTTATTTGTTAAAATAAAAGTTAGGCAACTTATAGTGAATTTTGACGTAATGTAAATGAATTATAATTTAATTAAATATTTATTAATAAAATGTTATTTTATTACATTTATAAGTTAAATGATATCCTGATAAATAATTTTTAATAGTGGAATAAGTTGATAAGTTAAAAATGATAAAAGTTGAAGATATATTGTATAAAATGTTACAGTACAACTTATAACGGAAATTGTAGCATTCCAGAAATGCTGTGGTTTCAGTGTATTGTTTTCAAACTACTACTGTCTCTACAGCAGCAGTTCATAAGTGCTGCAGATTTTGAAATATATTGGTTTTCCAATTAACACTGTAGCTACAGTAGCATTCTGTAAGTGATGTTGTTTCTGAATATGTTGTTTTTCCAAATTTCCACTATACTTACAGCAGCAGTTTATAAGTGCTGCCAATTCTGAAATGAACTGTTTTTCAAATGTATCACTATACTTACAGCAGCATTTTCTAAGTGTATCACTATACTTACAGCAGCATTTTCTAAGTGTTGCGAATGCTGAATATACAATGTTTTGAAATATTATAATTGAATAAACGAACTTAGAAATTGCTAAAATTTTGGGAATTGAATATTTTGATTTGAAAGTATAATGACTTCACCTTAAATGTTTTAAATGAATTATTTGGATTTGAAATATAACCATTTTGAAATTTATAACCACGGGTTATAATAACAGTTGGATGTTATAAAGTGTGGCTAGAGGTGGGCAATTGCGGCAGCTTTACGCTACCCCAGTCACATTAACACTATTATTTTGCATAGTTTGTTTTACTTTAGACCTGTGCAGTTAAAGCGCTCGGTGGATTCAATGCGGTAGAGGTGCAAAAAGTCATAGCGGGGATGTAGCGAAGATATAGCGGGATATATCGGATTACTCTAAAATAGCATATAAATCCCAAACTTGTTGTTTTTACAAATATATAGATAGTAATTATGTGAAATATTAACATTCAATTGAATTATAATTAATAAAAAAATAATTTTAAATAAAAATATGTACAAATGTATTGTAAATGAACGTAAAACTGTTATATAACTTAATTTAATTTAGAATATTAGAGTATTATCATTTCTAAACATATATAAAAAATTCAATGAAATTTATTAATTTCATAATTTTTATAGCGTATAAATATCATTTTTCAATCCAATTTTTTATAGAAGATATAGCGGAAATAGCAGAATATAGCGGAAATAACGGAATATAGCGGAAATAGCGGGGATTAAAGCGGAAAGGCTATATGTTGGGGATATATGGAAAAATCGTAGCGGTAGGAATCCGCTATAAGATATATCGGAGTTATAGCGGGGATATAGCGGGGCATTAACTGCACAGCTTTAGACATTACTATGATAGCGTTCATTATTACATAATAGATGGTTTAACGGATCCTTAAAGGATGAGCGATCCCAGACATCCTTTAAGTTACTTGTGCATCTCTATTACAGTTCACTTGAGTTGGTTTACATTGTATAAGTATGTATGTCCTGACTCGAGTGTTTTGTGTTTTACTTTACGCTCGGGTCAGCCTGAGTATCACGGCTCTGATTCACCTTCTGGAGCTAGAGATTTGCTTGAGCCTATCTATCTATCTGTCATCCATTTCCATTTCGGTTATTTCCTATTCAGTATTGCTTTTGTATTAGTGACTTATGTATTCAGACTTCTATTGTATTTGTTTTTCAGACTATGATATTATGTATCTGTTTTGAAATTATTTATGTAGTAGCTTCATGAACTACTAGGGTATTTTATTTTTGCTGCGAGTTATTCTGATATTTTGTGTCTGTGATTCTGTGTTTGATTTTATTTGCTCCAAATTTTCTTAACAATCCGCTGTTTTGAAGTATTCGAGTCCGACATGTGTGGATTTATTGTCGATTTGAATGGTCCAAAATAGTGGGATGTTACAATAATTTTATTTGAAATTGTTTATCGACCGTTTGGATGATTTACTATTTTATTTGTTGATTTGGATATATTCCCTCCCCCAAAGTGGATAAGACCCTATTACGTTCCATGCAAGAGCGGATGACCCTTTGTATACGATCCTACTTCGAAGCGGTTGATTTATATTTTATGATTATATAATGTATGTGATGCAGGGAGACAGGTTGGAGGGATCCAACTGGATTCCTCACAATGTTGATTTTTTTTTATATTTTGGTACTTGATGTGTTGGATGCCATATTTGATGACATGGATGATTTTTACTTATTTAGTGCTATAGTAATACTAGGCCATATTTTTAGTATTTTGAAATACTATAAAATGAAGCTTTAGTTTAGAAAGGATTTAAGTGATTTCAGAACTTATATATTTTAATAATTATTTTTTGAATTACTAAAAGAGAGAATTTATTTTAAATTAAATAAAAAGGTATGATTTTTGGATATTATAAATTAGTAGTTTTTATGAAATAATTTAAATAGAGATTTCTTTTAAATTGTATAATAAAGATTTTAAAAATCTTAAAAATAAGTCCGTCTTTTATTATAAGTGAATATTTTTAAAAAGAAGATGGTAATATTTTGGTATAAATATTTATTATCCGTTTTATATAAAGTGATATATATATATATATATACAAACATATATTAAGATTTATTTATAAATGTGGAGATTTATAAAGGTGATAATGTATAAAAGTGATATTTATAAATAAAGTGAGGACTTGGAAAATCGTTTTTTATTAATTAAAGGATAGATTTATAAACGGTGTTTATAAATAAAAAGAAAATTTTATCATTAGATAAATTGGAAAATAAATCACAATTGTGGTTTTATAATAAGACGTGGAATGTTGTTTCAGAAAAATAGTTGATTCTATTTTGGAAATTGAAAGTGAGGATAAATTTGGAGATGTTAAACAATATTTCATAAATAGAAAGGGATTTATTAAAGAAATTCATGATATGGAAGCAACGTTAAAAACAGATTGTAATTGATGTTTTAGATGAAATTTTATAGATAAGTGAGATTTATAAAGGGATATAGTTATAAAAATGGGGTTTTATAAATAAAGGGATTTTATAAGAAAAGAAATTTTATAAAATAGAAAGAGATTTACCAATACAGTTTTTATAAATATGGAAATGGTTATGTTGAAATTTGGGTATGAATTTTTATCAAGGAAATATATTTATGTTTTAAAAGTTGTTTATTTATATTAATATTGTTTAAAAGTTGTTTACAATATTTTAATATTTTGAAAAGTTAATTATTTAAATTATTAATATGGTTTGAAATTAACTATAATTATTTATCAATAAAGTTTTGGAAATTAATTATTATTATTCATAATAACGTTGAAGATAAATTATTATTGTTTTAATAAGAATGTTTTTGAAATTATAAATTATTATTTTTAAGATGTATGAAGTGAATATTTATTTATTTATAATGTTTATTATTATATAATAGTATTTTAAAGTAAATGATTATAATTTATTTATAAAGGTTTTCGAGATTTACAAATAGGGTTTTAAAAACAGATGTGGGTTTTATAAGAGGTATCTTATAATATGGTTTGGAAAACTTAAAGGAAGATTAGTTAAAAGGTAAAAAGAGTTTTATAATAGGTCTTAGATATTTATAAAGGAATTTTAGAAATGGTTTTATAAATTTATAAAAGTAGTTTACAAATGGTTTTATGGATTTATAAAGGGTTTATAAATGATTTCATAAATGTATAAAAGAGAGTTTTATAAATGATTTCAGAGATGAATGAATGGGGATATAAATGGGTTTAGAAATTTATAAAGGAGTTTATAAATTGCTCTAGAATTTTGTGAAAAGGAAATATTCCTCCATTCTATGAATATACTTATACCGTTAAGATAAATATATAGATTTTTTTCCAATGTATCAAAAATAGAGGGTTTGTAGGTATATCTTCTTAAAGACATTTTGAGATAAATATTTGGAAAGCGTTTTAATTAATGAAAAGGTTAATTAAAGAGGCTTAGTGTGCTTGGTGCTTAACCAATGTTACTTCCTTGGAAATTTGATCTCTGGTTGGATTATTTATTTATTTGATAGTTAAATAACCACCTATCAAATGTTGGCCAGTTTATAGACTAACGTTGTCAGTTCGGAGAGACCGTGATCAGATATACTATCCGAAAAACACTTCGAACCGACATAAGCGTTTCGAATTGGAATATCTTGAAGATAATCGAAATGAAGCTTTTTGATGTGCAAGGGCTATTTGCTACTAAACCAGTGACAATCCGTCTTCTCGATCCTCAGGAATTGACACTAATACATCCACGGTATTCATGTGCCGTAAACCCAAGTGCCGGGGAGGCAGATTATCAGGGGTAAAGTAAAGTAAAAGTAAATGGTAGGAACACAAATGATGGTATCAGATCCTTATTTGTCTTTAATCGTAAGGTCAAATTATTAGAGTAACAGGATCCAACAAATCAAACAAGATTTAGCATGCTTTTTAGTGCAAAGGTACCTAAAAGCAGAATGGTCAGTGTAAACAATAATGTGTGAGCCAATCAAATAAGGTCGAAATTTTTCGAGCGCAAAGACTATCGCCAGAAGCTCTTTTTTAGTGGTCGTGTAATTGAGTTTATCATCGTTAAGAGTCATACTAGCATAGTAGATGACATGAAGAATTCTGCTGATGCGTTGTCCTAAAACAGCAACAACCGTGAAGTTAGAAGCATTACACGTTATTTCGAAAGGAAGATCCCAATTAGGTGAGCAAATGATGGGAGTGGAAATGAGTTCGTTTTTGAGATGTTCAAAAGCAGAAACACAATTAGAATTAAAGTCGAATGGAACGTCTTTTCCAGAAGGGTCGTAAGAGGTCGAGCAATGTTACTGAAGTCTTGCACAAAGCGTCGATAGAAACCAGCGTGTCCAAGAAATGAACGAATGTCCTTAACAGATTTGGGAATGGGTAGATTCGCAATTACATTAACTTTCGCTTTATCTACCTCAATGCCTTTGTTTGAAATGACATGCCAAAGGACAATGCCATGTTTGACCATAAAATGGCATTTTTCCCAATTTAACGTTAAGTGTTTGTCCTTGCATCGTTTAGAAACCAATTCAAGGTGGTGTAAGCATTCCGAAAAAGAGTTTCCAAAGATAGAATAATCATCCATAAACACTTCAAGAAAACGTTCGATCATGTAACAAACTAAATTTGAGCTATAATAATTAATTAAATAAAAAAAATAAGTTTGTGACATTGTCAGAATCGAGCTACCGGAGTAGCACCATTGTGTCCATGGTAATTTTCTGGTCAATTTCCATATATAACTTGTCGAAATCTGAGCTAAAACGAAGAAGTTACGAAGGAAACAAGAATTCAGAATTTAATAAACAAAACGAAAAAAAATATAGGGCTAGGTCGACCCTAGGGTCGACCCCCAAAGGAGAAAGGTCGACCTATAGGTCGACCCTCATAGTATAAAGGTTGACCCGCCTTAGTTATTTGACGTAGATTCGTCCAGTATTGAGCAAACACGTCATTTTTTCATTTTTATCAAATCCTGTGCATTTGTGCTCCCACCGACGGTTCCCAACGAGCCTATGACGTGGTTGCACCAGATTTAATCTTCAAATCCAACGGTCTGAGATCCCTAAGTCACACTATAAATAGAACCCTTGGACTAGCTATTTTCTCATTCAGATTTTCTCCCAATTGGGTTCATTGCCTAAGGCTGAACCCTAAATAGAAAAAATTTCTAGGGAGGAAATCTTTTTGATAAAAATATTCTACGCCCTAGAAGTGGATCCAGGAAGGCCCAGGACTAGAGCTAAGAACCATAGGTGAGTGTTTTGTAATTATTTTAGATTTTTAAGTAATTTAAAATAATAGGGTTCTCAATAGTTGTAGTTTTTCTACAATTTTGATGCAGTTTTTATATAAGTTTATTTGCAGTCAGTTTTTAAGTAAATTTTAGAAGTTCTTTTCAGTCTATTTTTATTCAGCTATTTTATTCAGTTATTTACAGTTATTTACATCTGTTTTAAGTTGGAATTTAGCCTGTAAATGCTAGTTTCCTTTTATAGAGATTTAATCCCTTTTTACGCGAATAAATTAGAAAGAGAAGAATTCGCTAATATGGATTAAAATAGAATAACACTAAATTTAAAGAAATCAGATGTAAAATAAGAAAAACTGAAATAAAAATAGAGATGGACTGAAATAGGCAAATTTAAGATATTTGCAAAAATAATTATAACAAGTGGTTATAATTCAAAAGAGATAACAGAAGAATAACAGAAGAGGCTTATTTTAAAACCTAGATCTTGTTAATAAGTAAATATAGCAGAAATAACAGAAGAGGCTTATTTTAAAACCTAGATCTTGTTAATAAGCAAATATAGCAGAAATAACAGAAGAGACTTATTTTAAAACCTAGATCTTGTAAATAAGCAAATATAGCAGAAATAACAGAACTGGCTCATTTTAAGACTTAGATTAAGTTAATAAGCAAATAGAGAAGAAATAACAGAAGAGGCTTATTTTAAAACTTACACTAAGTTAATAAGCAAAGATAGAAGTAGGGCCCGTACCAACTGCATTCCCTTTCAGTCAGGAACTGATGGTCTCACAATAGTTAGGTGAGGCTGGGACACGCTTATGCCAACTAAGGTAAATAAGTGGCCAACAGATAAAGGCTCAAATCTGGGGATTTGGGCAAGGGGCGCAAACTAAAATTTGTTTGTTAGGACCAGTACTGGCAGCATTCCCTTTCAGACTAGGACCGATGGTCTCACAACATTTAGGTGAGGCTGGACAGCATCCCTTTCAGACTAGGACTGATGGTCTCACAACAGATTAGGTGAGGCTGGACACGCTTATGCTGATTAGGGTAAATAAGAGGTCAAAATAGGGAGTGACAGTTAGTGTGTACCGGCGATGACCGAGCGTGCGACATCGATTAGGGTAAATAATTCGCTACTGTGTTCCAAGCACTAAACAAGTGTCTTTTAATGTGGGACCAACAGGATTAGAACAACTCATAGTGGCACAACAGAGATAGAAGGCCGATCAATGGGTAGAATTAGGATTTCAGCCTAATTAAAATAGGATTAGGATTTCAGCCTAATCACAGCAATCTAAGACAAGTGCAAACAATCACAATCAAAGCAAACAGTCAAACAGAATCAAAAACAGTATTTTATCCTAGTTTTACATTTTCTGTATTTTCCTTTTATACTAGAACTATTGCTTAGTCTATTATCTTTATCTTGCTTAGAAATGCTAGTAATTACTTTCACTCACCGGACTTTTAGTCTGACCCGTTCCTCTATTTCTCCTTTTCCTCCATATGCCAGCAGAGTTGAGTAGATTCAGGTTGCATAGAGATCTATTCCCGGAGTTCTCTCATTTCAGATGTATTCTTCTAGTTTTCATCCTTTTCATTTATGGACTTGGCACTTGTGAGAGGGGTTATGATAATTATTATTATTGTTACTTTTGCACTCTGATTATGTAAGACTAAGATGTAATTTTCATGAGACATGAATTTTAGTTATTTTGAGACATGTTATGTTTTATTGACTCATTTTGAAATGAAGCTTACTGATAAATATTTTTAAGTGAATATTAGGCGCAGGTCCCTAATAAGTTTCAAAATACACAAAAACCCCAGTAAAAAAGTATGTAAATTAGGTCCCTAGAATTAAGTTACTAAGTAATTGCATATAGTTATGCAATTATTTACTGAATAATTGCAGACATTTATGCAATTATATCCAAAAGTTGCATAAATTTATGCAATTTTTTCAGTGAATAATTGCGGAAATTTTCGCAATTTTTTTGACGAATAATTGCGGAAATTTCTGCAAATTTTTAAAAAAATTGCGGAAATTTTTGCAATTTTTCAGTGAACAATTGTGGAAATGTCTGCAATTTTTTGATATAATTGCATAATTGTCTACAATTATTCACTGAATAATTGCATAAGTGTATGCCATTATTCGGTAACTTAATTCTAGGGACCTAATTTACAAACTTTTTTTTACTGGGGTTTTTGTGTATTTTGAAACTTATTAGGACCTGTGTCAAACTGTCCCTATTTTTAATGTTTCCGCTATTTTTATTTATTTTCTTGTGAATCTTAGTCTCTATGATGCTTTAACTATACCTATAACGCTCCACATCTTTTAGTGTACCCTTTTTGGGTATACTAAAGGGTGTGGGGGTGTTTCACTTGGTATCAGAGCCTAAGGTATCATGATTCCTAAAAACTTGTTTTAAAAGTAAAGTATTTTTCAAAGGTAACATATTTTCAATGTATTTTTCAGAAGAAACTCTTATTATAGAAATAGCTTTTAAGTATAAGAGAGTTTTTATAAAAATCCCTCAAAGTCCAGTTCAACCTTCTTTAGATTCTTTCGAGCCTAAATTTTCTTTTCTTTGCATAGAATGGCGGATGCCCCAAATCTTCTAAAGGGTGTCCAAACTATAGCCTGGTTCCGTAGATACCAACCAAGCTATGACACCAGAGGTGCAAGGGCAAGCGCCCAATACAGCACCAACGGGTGGAGATCCTATTAATCCACCTACAACAGTCAATTTTTCTAAGCTATGTAATGACTTCACTAATCTAGGAGGCAGAACGTTTTATGGCACGGAGGATTTCGTAGAGGCACGAGCTTGGTTGAGGAATACAGAGCGGATATTTGGGCTGTTAGGATTGGAGGATAGATAGAGAGTTCGGCTTGCATCTTGGCAGCTGAAGGGAGAAGTTCATTAGTTGAAGCAAGGGAGTCTTTCGATGGAAGAGTATATAAATCAGTTTAATGAGTTATCATGGTTCGAAATGGAGCTTGTTAATACACCGCATAAGAAGGCCACCAAGTTTACTAAGGGTTTGAACCAGCCCCTCCAAGGGTTGGCATTGACACATGTACCTATGGGAGTGAAGTATGAGTCACTAGTGGAAATGGCTCTTATACCAGATGTAGCTAAGAAAGAAGAAGTTAAGGAGGTTCCTAAATCAGAAAACTCTAAGAAGCAGTGGTGGAAGAATAAGGAGGATAAGGACAAGAAAAAAGGAGGAGGACCTCAAAAGTAGATCAAGAAGGGCGAAAAATGTCATAATTTTGGACTGGTTGGGCATTTCACAAAGGACTGTAAGAAAGACATGATGAAGGGGAGGTGTTAGAACTGTGGGCAACCTGGATACCTTAGTAGAGCTTGTCCTCAGAAGACGGGGCAGAGAGCAGGTGCACCTATAGTGCAAGTACAGGCTTTGGATACAACACCTTCTAGTAGTGGACCGGATCGAGGTAGGAAAGTCTCTGTAGAAGGTTTGATCTCTATTTTGAATTTTCCTATTCGAACTCTTTTAGACTCTGGAGCATTGCATTCTTTCATTTCTAGTTCCTTGGTTGATTGTTTACACTTATATATTTCTCTAGTAGTAGACCCTATAGTTGTTTCAAACCCCATAGGAGGATCGGCAGATTTATCCATGATTTGTAGGGGTTTGAAATTTTTTATACTAGGCGTAGAATTTGACTGTTGTGCCTATGTACTGAGATTTTCAGGATATGGGATGATTTTGGGGATAGACGGTTATCCACTTATGGTGCGATATTAGACTGCGAGAGGAGAGTCGTCAAACTAGAGATATGTAGCGGAAGGGCTCTCAAGGTTTCTTGCGACCCACATGGGTCGGTCCTGTTGAGCTTCCTTTATTCCCTTGATTCATCACTAGGAGAGTTAGATTCTGTTCTAGTCGTTAGAGATTTCCCAGACGTTTTTGAAGAGGTTAGGGGACTACCCCCTAAGAGAGAGATCGACTTTAGGATCTATCTGAATGACAATGCTAAGCCAGTGGCATTGTCCATGAGACATATGACTCCTAGGGAGAGGAAGGAGTTAAGTAAGTAGATTGGTGAGCTATTGGAGAAAGGCTTCATCAGACGGAGCATATCTGAGTGGGGAGAGTCAGTCATCTTCGCTACGAAGGCGGATGGTTCCCTTCGACTTTGTGTAGACTATAGAGAGTTGAATATACTCACAAAGAAGAACCGTTACCCACTTCCTAGGATAGACGATCTTTTCGATCAGTTGGTTGGCTCTTTAGTATTTTCTCATCTTGACTTAGCCACTGGATTTCATCAGCTTAGGGTCGCTGACGATAGCATCGATAAGACATCATTTAGGGCACCCAATGGACTCTTTGAGTGGTTGGTTATGTTGTTTGGGCTGACCAACTCCCTAGCCTATTTTGTAGATTGGATGAGCCATGTTTTTCGAAATGTCCTAAATAAGTTCGTTGTAGTGTTTGTGGACGACATTCTAGTGTTTTCTAAGAGTATGGAAGAGCATGTTATTCATCTTGAGAAGGTTCTTCGCACACTTCGTATTCATCAGTTGAAAGCAAAATTCTCAAAGTGTCACTTTTGGCGTAAGGAGGTGTGTTTCCTGGGGCATGTAGTCTCAAGAGAGGGTTTAGCTGTGGATTCCGCTAAGGTTGTAGCAGTACAGGATTAGAAGGCCCCCAAGAACGCTACCCGAAGTTAGAAGCTTCCTAGGTTTGGCTGGTCATTATAGGAAGTTTATCAGAGATTTCAGCATTTGAGGTTAAGACTACCCTCATAGATCAGATTGGATCAAGGCAGCGAGAGGATTCAGAGCTTATTGATATTTTGGATAGGATTAGCAGAGGAGAGGTCTCTAGACATCTCCAACGCTATTTCATTGATGGTAAAGGGTGGCTAAGGAGAGATGGAAGACTTTGTGTCCCCTGCACTAGTGATTTGACAAGTGTAGTTCTAGAAGAAGCACACCATTCTCGAATGACTATTCATTCGGGTGGTGATAAGATGTATAAGGACATGAAGAGAGTGTTTTGTTGGAGCGGCATGAAGAAGGATATGTCAGAGTTTGTAGCTAAGTGTCTTGTGTGCCAAAGAGTTAAGGCGAAGCAGCAGAAACCCGACAGATTTCTTCAACCATTGGATGTACTCGAATGGAAGTGGGGTAGTGTTTCGATGGACTTCATAGATGGTTTACCGCGATCTAGGAAGGGGAATACCAGTATTTGGGTGATTGTAGATCGTTTGACTAAGAGCGCCCACTTCATTTTGGTCAAGAGTAAGAGGACAACATCTTATTTGGCATCTATATACATTCATGAGATAGTCTGACTTCATGGAGTTCCCTCTAGCATAGTGAGCGACAGAGACCCTATCTTTACTAACGAGTTTTGGAGAAGCTTGCAAGAGGCTTTAGGGACACAACTTAGGGTGAGTACGACCTATCATCCTCAGACGGATGGCTAAACGGAGAGAGTTAATAGAGTTCTTGAGGATTTGTTGAGGATGTGCATTCTTGAGGAACTTGGGAGGAGCATCTTCCTTTAGTGGAGTTCGTATATAATAATAGTTTTCAAGCTAGCATTGGAATGGCACATTTTGAAGCTCTTTATGGAAGACCTTGCAAGTCGCCTTTGTGTTGGTTGGAGTCTACAGAGAGATTGCTACTAGGTCCCGACATGGTTAGAGAGACTTCAGAAAAGATTGATTTGATTAGAAGGAGAATGGAGACGACCAAGATAGATAGAAATCCTATGCAGATAAGCGGAGAAGGGATATTGAGTTCGAGGTAGGAGACTTGGTTTTCATTAAGGTATCTCCATTAAGAAAGGTAGTGAGGTTTGGATCAAGTGGGAAACTTGCTCCCAGATTCGTAGGACCATTCCTCATTGTGGAAAGGGTAAGGAAGATGGCGTATCGGATAAAGCTACCAGAGAGGCTCACGGAAGTTCATGCTGTTTTTCATGTTTCTCACTTGAGAAAGTGCTTATATGATTCAGCAGAGGTAGTAGAACCTAGCCAACTTGAGGAAGTTGAAGTGCAGAGGGAAGCATCGTTTCGTCGCATTCCTACAAAGATCGTTAGACGTAATATTAAGAAGCTTAGGAATAAGAAAGTACCTTTGGTTAAGGTGCAGTGGGGAGATAGTATTGAGGATGCTACGTGGGAGGATGAGGA
This sequence comes from Allium fistulosum, assembly GCA_030737815.1. Taxonomy (NCBI): domain Eukaryota; kingdom Viridiplantae; phylum Streptophyta; class Magnoliopsida; order Asparagales; family Amaryllidaceae; genus Allium; species Allium fistulosum. Next base: position 1,279,207,157 of record CM060903.1, on the reverse strand, counting down.
GAAAATACGTACCTCTTATCCGTATCTTTTCGATAATACATCTTGAATTCCCTATTTCCATCTTTAGTTGTGAATAGGTTCTTTCCTTTAGTATACTTTGGGAGGGTAGATCTTAGGATTTAACCTATGGATGGTAGGACTGAATGTAAACATGTTACTAGAACATGTTATGTATGTTGGACGCTAGTGGTTGCAAGTGTTTGCTAGTGGATGCTAATGGACGCATACACACACACACACACACACACACACACACACACACTAGGCACTATTATCTCTTAAGGATCGGCCTAACTAGGTCACTAAAACATATGCATATGGATGTGTGTGCATTTGCATTTTTATTTTTATTTTTATTTCATGGTTGCTATAAATGGATGATTATCATATGATTGTTGCATTTGGATGATGATTGTAGCACGTATATAGAACTATCAGTTGTCATTAAGGAATTTGCATTCATTTGGATACATGGCACGGACATGATTGCATAAAAGGAGGTCGGCTAAATTAGTAGACTGCCTAATCTTTTGCATTAGTTAGGGACATTGACACTACACTATTACATATATCATAAATTGCATTAGAAAGCTTAAGGATCATGGATGTAATGGATGGTGGTTGAATATTTGGTTGTAGAATTTGGATGAAAATATTTATTTCATTCTTCTGTCCGTGGAGGTTTCGGGGACAAAATCCTTTAAGGAGGGGAGAATGTAACAACCCAAAATTTGAGCTATAATAATTAATTAACGAATTAATTAAATAAAAAAATAAGTTTGTGAAATTGTCAGAATCGAGCCATGGGCATTGCACCATTGTGTCCGTGGTAATTTTATGGTCAATTTCCATATATAACTTGTCGAAATCCGAGCTAAAACGAAGAAGTTACGAAGGAAACAAGAAATCAGAATTTAATAAACAAAACGAAAAAAAATATAGGGCTAGGTCGACCCAAGCCCAAGTCAGGTCGACCCTAGGGTCGACCCCCAAAGGAGCAAGGTCAACATATAGGTCGACCCTCATAGTATAAAGGTCGACCCAGATTCGTCTAGTTTTGAGCAAACACGTCATTTTTCCATTTTTCTCTAATCATGTGCGTTCATTCTCCCATCTGATGGTTTCCAGCGAGCCTATGACGTGGTTGCACTAGATTTAATCTTCAAATCCAACGGTCTGAGATCCCTAAGTCACACTATAAACAGAACCCTAGGCCTAGCTATTTTTCTCATTCGGATTTTCTTCCAATTGGGTTTATTGCCTGAGGCTGAACCCTAAATAGAAAATTTTTCTAGGGAGGAAATATTTTTGATAAAAATATTCTACGCCCTAGAAGTGGATCTAAGAAGGCCCAGGACTAGAGCTAAGGACCACATGTGAGTGTTTTGTAATTATTTTAGATTTTTAAGTAATTTAAAATAATAGGGTTCTCAATAGTTGTAGTTTTTCTACAATTTTGATGCAGTTTTTATATAAGTTTATTTGCAGTCAGTTTTTAAGTAAATTTCAGAAGTTCTTTTCAGTCTATTTTTATTCAGTTATTTTATTCAGTTATTTACAGCTATTTACATCTGTTTTAAGTTGGAATTTAGCCTGTAAATGCTAGTTTCTTTTTATAGAGATTTAATCCCTTTTTACGTGAATAAATTAAAAAGAGAAGAATTCGCTAATATGGATTAAAATAAAATAACACTAAATTTACGGAAATTAGATGTAAAATAAGAAAAATTGAAATAAAAATAGAGATGGACTGAAATGGGCAAATTTAAGATATTTGCAAGCATAATTATAACAAGTGGTTATAACTAAAAAGAGAAAATAGAAGAATAACAAAAAAGGCTTATTTTAAAACCTAAATCTTGTTAATAAACAAATATAGCAGAAATAACATAAGAGGCTTATTTTAAAACCTAGATCTTGTTAATAAGCAAATATAGTAAAAATTACAGAAAAGGCTTATTTTAAGACTTAGATTAAGTTAATAAGCAAATAGAGCAGAAATAACAGAAGAGGCTTATTTTAAAACTTACACTAAGTTAATAAGCAAAGATAGAAGCAGGGCCCGTACCAACAACATTCCCTTTCGGTCAGGAACTGATGGTCTCATAATAGTTAGGTGAGGCTGGGACACACTTATGCTAACTAGGGTAAATAAGTGGCCAACAGATAGAGGCTCAAATCTGGGGACTTGGGCAAGAGGCGCAAACTAGAATTTGTTTGTTAGGACCAGTACCGGTAGCTTTCCCTTTCGGACTAGGACCGATGGTCTCACAACACTTAGGTGAGGCTGGGCAGCATCCCTTTCAGACTAGGACTGATGGTCTCACAACAGATTAGGTGAGGCTGGGCACGCTTATGCTGATTAGGGTAAATAAGACGTCAAAATAGGGAGCGACAGTTAGTGTGTACCGGCGATGATCGAGCATGCAACATGGGGGTAAATAATTTGTTACTGCGTTCCAAGCACTAAACAAGTGTCTTTTCTGTAGGACCAACAGGATTGGACCAGCTCACAGTAGCACAACAGAGATAGAAGGCCGATCAACGGGTAGAATTAGGATTTCAGCCTAATTAAAATAGGATTAGGATTTCAGCCTAATCACAGCAATCTAAGACAAGTGCAAACAATCACAATCAAAGCAAATAGTCAAACAGAATCAGAAACAATATTTTATCCTAGTTTTACCTTTTCTGTATTTTCCTTTTATACCAGAACTGTTTCTTAGTCTATTATCTTTATGTTGCTTAGAAATGCTAGTAATTACTTTCACTCACCAAACTTTTATCCTGACCCACTCCTCTATTTCCCCTTTTCCCCCATAGGCCAGTAGAGTTGAGTAGATCCAGGTTGCTTGGAGATCTATTCCCAGAGTTCTCTCATTTCAGATGTATTCTTCTAGCTTTCATCCTTTTCGTTTATGGACTTGGCACTTGTGAGAGGGGTTATGATTATTATTATTGTTGTTACTTTTGCACTCTGATTATGTAAGACTAAGATGTAATTTTCATGAAACATGAATGTTAGTTATTTTGAGACATGTTATGTTTTATTGACTCATTTTGAAATGAAGTTTAATGATAAGTATTTTAAATGTTTCCGCTGTTTTTATTTATTTGTCTTGTGAATCTCAGTCTCTTGATGCTTTAGCTATACTTATAACGCTCCACATCTTTTAATGTGCCCTTTTTGGGTATACTAAGGGGTGTGGGGTGTTTCAGATCATATTGGAAAAAATGCTGACCATGCATCTTTGAAACATAGCAGGAGCATTGCTAAGGCCAAATGGCATACATTGATATGCAAAGGTGCTAAAGGGACATGTGAAAGTCATTTTCTCTTGATCCTCGGGCGATTGGAATTTGGATATAACCAGAATAACCATCAAAAAAGGAATAAAATTTGTGGCCTGCTAAATGTTCAAGCCTTTGGTCGATAAAAGGAAGAGTGAAGTGATCTTTACGTGTTGTAGCATTTAGTTTTCGATAATCAACACAAACACGCCAACCCGTTTGAGTACGAGTTAGAATGAGTTCGTTTGAGTCGTCCTTGATAATGGTAAGTCCAGACTTTTTTGGCACGACATGAATTGGGCTAACTCGCAAACCATCAGAGGTTGGGTATATGATTGCGTTATCGAGGAGTTTAAGAATTTCATCACAAACCGCATCCTTCATTTGGGTTAAGCCTTCGTTGCGCATCATGAACTGGCTTGGCATCGTCAATTAAGTGGATGCGATGTTGAACAAGAGCAGGACTAATTCCTTTTATATCGATGATCGACCGTCCAATTGCTTCTTTGTTTTTCGACAAAATTGAAAGTAAGGAAGTTTCTTAATCAAGAGAGTGAGAGTTGAAGAGATTATAACGGGAAACATTTCGTTTTCACCAAAGTATGCGTACTTAAGGCAGTCGGGAAAGGGTTTGAGTTCCAACCACGGGGTTGTTCAATCAAAGAATTAGGTGGAAGTTCTGATTCAACGGTAAGAGGTTCAAACAGAAGCGCATTTCAGTTGTTCGTATTCGGTCTCGCGTTCGTTGTTTAGGTCAACTATTTCGTTATCAAAATTTTCTTGAATGAAGCTAACTTCCAGCATTTGGTCACGTGGTTCATCTGACTGATTTTCAAGATTGAAAATGTTAAGATCCAAAGTCATGTTTCCAAAAGAAATTTTCGCCCAACCATTTCGACAATTGATAAGAGCATTTGAAGTAGCCAAGAAAGGTCAGCCTAAAATCAATGGAATTTGACTCATTGGATTATTCATAGGTTGAGTCTCCAAAATGATGAAATCAACGGGGAATATGAATTGACCGATTTTGATGAGTATGTCCTCAATTTCTCCCATGGGTTTCTTTATTGAAAGATCGACAAATTGAAGAATTACTTTCGTCGGTTTTATTTCACCCAAACCAAGTGCTGGTAAATGGAATAAGGAATCAAATTAACACTCGCACCTAAATTGAGTAAGCATTTGTTAATTGTTTTGTCTCCTATCGTGCATGAGACCGTCAGATGTCCAAGATATTTGTATTTGATGGGAATTGATTGGGATAAGATTTCGCTAAGTCCGGCGGTCAAGAAAACTTTCTTGGGTACATGAGTGTGTCGTTTCTGGGTACACAAGGCCTTGAGAAACTTAGCGTAAGTTAGGACTTGTTGAACGACATCAAGAAGCGGGTTGTTAACTTTGAATTGTTTGAAAATTTCCAACATCTTTTCCATTTGGTCAAAGTGTTTCTTGGGTCGAAGGCGATGTGGAAATGGAACATGATACTCAATAGGTCGGTCTACTCGAGTAGAAGAAGAATTTGGATTGGAGTTTGGTTCGACGTTTGGCTCAACGTTTTCTTCAGATTTGCTCATCGTTTTTGAAGTGTCAAGAGGAGTCTTTGGTAAATCGTTTAGATTAATAACTTGATTACCGATTTGTTTACCGGAACGCAAAGTCGTGATAGCATTCATTTGGGTTACGTTGTTACCTTGAACAACATGAGCTTGATTCGAATTCATGTTTTGATTTCTGGAATTCGGAACTGACTGACTTGGGAATGTGCCTCGTTCACGTTCACTTACATACGTGGCTAATTGACTCATTTACATTTCAAGTTTAGTAATCGATTGACTCATATTCTGCATGTACAAGGTTAATTTTTTTGCAAATTGCTGTTTGATTGGAGGCTTTAAGTAGTTGTGTTAGCCAAAGTTTCAAGACTTTTCTCAAGTGAACTCAATCGTTTATCGTCTTGGGGATTGTTGTGGTTGATTTTGAGACGGACCCACAAAATTTTGTTGAAAATGATTGGGTTGAAAGGGAAGATTGAAGCATTGTTCGGAAATTTTTGAAAATTGGGACGAACCAAATTCGTGTTGGGATTATTTTGGTTCCAAGCAAAGTTCGGATGATTTCTCCAACCAGGATTGTACGCTGGTGAAAACGGGTCATTTCTAACCTTGTTGAAAGCATTGAGTTGTTCAACCGAATTAAGGCACTGACCGGCTATGTGATTAAGATTGTTACATTTATAACACATTGGTTGGGAAGCTTGGTTCATTTCATTGGATGAGAAAACGTTGTCGAATTTATTAATCATTGCATCGATTTTAGCTTCCAAAGCCAAAGATGAACTTATCGAGTGTGCGCTCGATCGTGAGTAAATTGATTTTTTGTTAGAACATTCCCATTGGGATGCTTTTTTAGCTAGGTTTTCAAGAAATTGCTAAGCATCGTCGTGATGTTAGGCGAGAAAATTGCCTTGGCACGTCGATTCAAGCATGGTTCGTGAGCTGTTTTCAAGTCCATCGTATAAGATTTGGCAAAGAGTCCATTTTTCAAAATTATGGTGTGGACATTTTATCAAAAACTCTTTAAATCTTTCAAAATATTTTTCGAATGGTTCACCCCTAAATTGATGAAAATTGACAATTTCGTTTCGGATTTTAGTTGTTTTTTCCAAGGGATGGAACTTTTTTAAGAAAACTTTAACGAATTCTTCCCATGTTTTGATTGAGTTAGATGGTAAGCTATACAGCCATTTTTCAGCATATTCAGTAAGAACAAATGGAATTAACCGAAGTTTGATTCCATCATCACAAAATTGTTGGAGTTTAATGGTTGTGCAAACTTGTTCGAATTTTGTTGAGAAAATGTATGGGTCATCGTGTTCAAAAATTACCAAATTTCGGAAGGGTGGCAATATGGTTTGAATGAATTTCGAAGTGAATACTCATAGGAGCGGGTAAAGTGATGCAAGAAGGGATAGAAACTCGATCGGGAAAGATTTTATCCATGAGAGTTCGAGGGGCGTTCTCGTTCGCCATTGTTGAAGTATCATTTGTTCGAGTTAAACAATTTGTTGTTGCGTTACGAGTCCAAATATTTGTTGTTGTGTCACAAGTCCAAGTACTCATGCATAAGTGAAAGTCAAGGGGAGAAAGAAATGAGAATTGAGTTTAAGAGAAAGAAGCAAGGTTTAGAAAATGAAGTGAAAAATTGTTTTTTTTATAAGGAAAAATATTTACCAAAAAGGATTTATTTTTTAAAAGGAAGATTGATTTTTGGATTTTTTTTTATTTTTTTCCTTTTTTATATGTTTTTGCTTTTTTTTTTTTTAGTTTTTGTATTTTTTTGAAAGATTATTTTTGTGGATTTTTGTTTTTTTAAAAAACTTGTTTTTGGATTTTTGATTTTGTTCAAAATATTTTTTTAAAAGGAAAAGATTAAAAAGATTTTTTTTTGGATTAAAAAGAAAGAACTAAGATAAGTAAAATTTACAATTATTTTTTTACTTTTGGATTTTGATTTTTTTTTCTTTTTTTTAAAATATGCATAAACTAATGCAACTAAATGAATGCAAGGACTTAATTACAAATTTTGTGTCCTTAGTAGCTCCTAACCCAAAATTGTATAATCACACTTTGTCTTAATCCAACAAAATAGTTCTTAGCCAGGTAACGTACAGGAGTTAGCGGTGCACCATGAATCACCGTAGCAAAGAAGCCGAAGATTTAAGTACCTTCAAAGAAACAATCATTATAATATTTACGAATCACCGTAATATTTATAAATGATTATTGTTCTGTCGTAGCCTAGACACCAAGAAATTAAATTGTCGAAAGAGGACAACTTGTCAAGATATAATTAAGCCCTAGGTGAGCTCGTGACTCCTTTAAGTCCAATGTCTAACCGTTGTTATTAGTCAATTTCTATAATGAAATGCAATTTGTGGGCCAAGGAAGGGGTGATGAAATCTTCCACCTTATGTGGATTTGGATGTTGCCCTTAGAAAAGAAAATAAGATGATGTGAATGCAAAATTGAAAATAAACGTGAATTAACGATGCAACTACGAATGAGATTTTGTTTTTGTTTTTGATTTTTTTTTTAAAAAGTGCAAGCAACCAACAATGCAATGAAAATAAAAACAATAGATATGGACACGATACCAGAGCATGCATAATTATTAGCAATTTATTTTAACAGCGGCAATTATTTTTTTAGCAAGCGATTTATTTTGGCAAGCAAAGCGGTAGTAGCGAGCTGTCATTCTCCTTATCTGCTTTGGCAACCTAAAAAGAAGTAGACAACGAATATATATATTGTTTAAAAGCAAGTGATATATATATATTATAAAGAGAAGAGGAAAAAAATTAGGCAAAAAGAAAACTTAAAAACAGTTGAACTCAACCCAAATTACAAATACAATTTTTTTTAAACTTAAACAAACAAAATAAAAAACCAAACTCAACAAAACAAAATAAAAAAGAAAGAAAATCAACTCCGGCCCAGCAAGAAGCTAAAGCCCAATTATTTTTCTCTTATCTGTTAAACACTAAAATAAATATCCTTAATCTCTGTTAAAAAGAAAACAAAAAGGAAAAGAAAATAATAAAAAATTGGCGACTTGAATCAATTTCGCGTGGACGTAGGTAGTGGGTTTTGGTCGTGGAATTGCGAATTTGGTGATTCAAGTTTCCCGAAGTCGAATTCGATTAGGATTGGAATGGTAGCAGTTGATTTTAGGTTATTGTATTTGTGAATTTGGGTGGATGGTCGCAGAATTGGGGAAGTTGCAGGCAGAGGATGGCACTGGAGATGGTAGAATGATTGGTATGCAGGGCCAGTTGGATGTTGAGAAGTTTGGATGTTGAACTGGTTGTGGTGGTTGATGTTGCATGACGTAAGTCTTAAATGCAGAGGAAGGTGAGTGGTAATGAATGGTGGGGTTACTTGTGTTCGGTGAAGTTGATTGAGGATGTTGGTCAGTGAAGTGCTGTGAGGCAATGGGTTTGGCAGAGGTGTGCAAATGGTTGTCGACAAAAATCTGATCGTATGCAGTTGAATTGGTTGTTAGGTTATTGAGGTAGGCTTGTGGCAGAGGAAGTGATTGACTGGAAATGGTGGTGATTGAGTTTTGGAGTGATGGAGTGTTGTACAGGTTGCAGCAGTTGATGTTGAAGTGTGCAGGTTGTATGTGTGCAAGTATGTTGATGTTTGATGGAAGGGTAACAGGCAATGTGATTGTGATAGCGATGTAAGGTGACACCTTTTCAGGTTGTAACAGTGGTGATTGACCGTAGCAATGCACAGAAGGAGGTTATGGTTATGGTTATGCACAGAAGGAGCAATGCATAGAAGGAGTTTGAAGGCAGTGGCAGTTTGAGGGGTAATGAATGTGCACTGTTGTATTACATAGGTTGGATGTTGAACATGGATGGATGAGAGTGGTTTGTTGTTGTAGGATGTAGTTCAGGTGGTTTGACAGTGGATGGTAATGGGTGGTAGAACTGGATGGTGATAGATTGAAGTTTGTATGGTTGAAGTGGATGTGTAGGCAGGTTCTGTGGCAAGTATGCAGCAGTTTTGTGATGGCAGAGGATTGGATGGATGAATGTAGTAGTTACGTGAATGTTGAATGCAGCAGTTAGGTGATGATGGTTGTGCTGAAGTGTATTGGAATGGTGAAGTGAAGTGTGGGATGGTAGTTCAGGCAGAGGGGAGTTGAACTGTGTTGCTGCAGTGTTGATGTTATTATGTATGTAGATAGAAGTGGATGGTAATAAGGAGTGGCCGTGTGGTGAAGTGGTAGAACTGTTTTGGCAGTGGGATGTTATGTTGTTTTTGGGTATTGGCAGTGATGAATGATGGTGAAGTGGTGACAGTGTTGATGAACAAATGAAATGTTGGCCGTGGTGGTTATGGACACAGGGAAGTTTTTGTTGAGTGGATATGGAGCTTGTGAGAAGGAGATGGTAGGTGGTGGAACTTGTTATGGTTTTTTGTCACGGTGACTGGGATGGTGAGGAGGAGTTCTGTGGATGGTTTTTGGTGCACGGTTGATTTTTCTCAGTGAAGTGGTAAGGACGTGCACAGTGGTTAGAAAACTACCGTTAAAAATGTAATCGTTAAAAATAACCGCAAGCGCACGGCGTACAACTGTAGTACGTATGCGAGTATGGGTCGATTTGTAAGGAAATGAATTAAATTTTAAATTCTACTCAATCAATTTAATCCAAGTTTTCAAGTTTGTTTTAAAGTAAGAAAAATAGCAAAAAATTAAACTAGAACAAAAGTAAATAAATATATGAGATTAAGAGACAATTTAGAGGCAAATCCGCTCTTATACTCTCATAAAAATCAACACAAAATCAATCTATGATCTCTAATTTTAATCTAAGTAGAATTAGTGATGTATTTATCATAAGTATGGTCTATTTATTTTATTAACTAACATAACTTAAACCATCAAACTTTAATACAACAACTAAAACCACTTATTAAATATCATGAAAATGAATATGAAACTATAACAAAATCTATTTTAAGCATGATCTATTTAATACTTTTTTTATTAGTAACATAGATCATCAAATTTTGATTCTATTGTAATTCCATGATCAAAATCACTTAGTTAGATGTTAATGTAAATTGTGTTTATATTTGAGTAAGATTATCCTATTTGTGATAAACAACATAGGCTATCAAATTCACTAGTAAACTTACATCAACATCTAACTATCCATGAAGCATAAAAAGAGATCATAAATTAGCAAATATGTTGAATCTACATGATTTAAGAGAGCTTCATTGCCCCTAAATTGAAGGGGTTTAGCTTCTATTTTTGTTATCATTTCAACACATGTAGATTGCAACATTAAAAAGCAAGAAAACTAAGAGCTAATTACGAGAAAAGAGAACTAAACTACTTGCATAAATTAAATCCAAACTAATTGCAATGAAAAGAAAGCTAATTTACTAACATGAAATAGAAGAAAGCATGTAAATAAAAGTAAGCATGATAATAAAATAAAAAGAGGCTTAGGAAGCCATTTTATTCCTCATTAATTATGTGGCTACAACTTGCATAATATGATAAGAAGATATAAAACTTCATAACATGAACATAACGGGGTTATTTATACATGACTAAAACCCCAGTCCATTTTTAGGGAACTCCTTGAAATGCCCTTGAGGTAGTGTGGCCTCCAAGTTATCATTAGCATGAAGTTAATCCTTCATTAAATGTGCATGTGCCTTTAATCCCTACTAACATGTGCATTAGCTTTTAATTGTGATTCATGGTTAGTGGGTAGGTAGGGTCCTCTATGATTACATGAATTCTTTTATTTCTGTATTTCTTTGGCTTCAAATTCTTGTATATGCATATTTCGATGAAGCCACTTCCAAGTTGAATCCAAGTTCCTACAAAACAAATTAAAATGTGCAAGAAATTTTTTTCAAATTAATTCAAACACGAAAATTACCGTTTTACCCCCATGTAGAAGCATGAATGATGACTTTAAAACATTTTTGAAATTTCTTGTAAAAACACCCAATTATGACGTTTATTTTACCAAAATGAGATTAAGTTTGTGAGTAAAATATACATTTTTACGTGCACATCAATAAGTTAACACATTTCGATTAATTATATAGATAGATAGTACATACAACCATTCTCGCTAGGGTACATCAGAGTTATGGTATGAATTAATCCAGCCAGGAACAGTTATAACTGCCTGCTCCCACACTTGCTGATACAAACAAAATAGACACGGTGGAAAATAAAAGATAGATATGATATCCACATCAGAGGATCCAAGCTTCATGCTCCAAAAACTCTTCGAGAATGCTCCACCAAAATACTCCTAACACGATCCTGACTACTTGGTTGCTCGGAAAAAATAGGGCACCTAGAGTTTAAAGGGAAAACAAAATAAACTCCAGGTCAGTCATAGGACTGGTGTGAGAACACAAAATACGATGTTTGAAAACAAAAAGGTATCTCATAAGACCACGACGCACATAAACATGGACGGGTTTTACCTTATGATAACCAAAACATTTTTACGTAAAAATAAGGAATATTATTTTTAATGACGTTTCTTTGAAAAATATTTGCAATTAAACTTATTAATCTTAGCCGAAATTGTTACATTGATTAAATTCCAGCATACTAGCCACAAAGTGGGTTCTACAAACAAAATGGCAAGCACTTATTGGAGAATGGATTTCCATACAAATGACCAGGTGAAGGGACTACCTTCTGATAGTACATCTCTAGAGGAATGTACCGAGGCCCAACTGATGGTCCTTTATCAATACAAGACCGGCCTATTTCTTCCTAGATAGTATAGAATATGTCATCAACCCGGTCGTTACCGACTTATCTTAGAACTCTCTTTGCATACACCACATTAATTTAATACCCGACGTCCCTAATGGTTGCGAACCACATATCCTTACCGCATCTACCCTGTTTCGGTCATTTCCGGGTGTGAGGCTAGAGGTAACGATTACCTTTCACATAGCACATCATCTTTCTTCTTTGAATGCCACATTGCCATTCTACAATCGCACAACTGATTTCTACAAACGTATAACCCCTGAGCTCGTACGTCTCAAGAAAGGGTGTTAAGTCAAGAAAAGCCGCCTTCTCTGCCACCAAGCAGATATGCGTTCATAGAGGTCAATTAATGTGATTTTAAAATGCAACGTCAAACATTTGTCCATACAAGTTCGTTCTGGGGCTGAACGAAACCGAAGGCACTCCTCCTACCGCATCCTGTTTTGGGAATCACCCCTAGGATCAGTAGCGATTAGTGCTTGCACTTTGAAGATTTTCATAACGGAGCACTATTTTCCACCATAAATATATGATATGGTAAATTTCACCTCGAGGGACTGGTGACAAACAGCCCTACATCATGAATATCTCCATCCTCCATACTCTTATTTTCAACATGTTTTACTTCGAACGTAAATTGGTTCGAAGTGGTTTTCGGATAGGGATTTTCCAAATCTGACCCCGGTTTCTTCGAGATCCAATCATCGATAAAAATGGTATTTTATAAATAGATGATTGTTGTTTGATTCATTCATTTCTTTATCGAAATATCCTTGAGAGATATAATACTTAAAAGTATTCTTTTAGTAAATATGAAACCATTTCAACCTTCCATTTTGAAATCATTTGGTAAATTTAAACCTTTTAAATCTTGGAATAATTCCAAATCAATTCACTTTTTACTTAGGAAAATATTTCCAAATCATTTATTTAAATCTCATATTGGAAAAAAAATATTAGAGCATCCGGGCTTTCCCTTCGATCGGTTCCACCCCTTGCCTAAAAAGAGAAAATAGAGGCCGGGTAAGTTCAGGGCACTGGTTGCTCCATCCCTACCCTTAGTTTCTCACCTCGTTTTACTTTTCTAGATCTCAAAGGCGGGACAAATGTACTAGTCTTTTCCGCATACACCTTTCATTTTTTTTGAAATGATTTATAAAACTTCCAAATCATTATTTAAAATACTTATTCATTTATTTGAAAACACTTATAAAAGATTTGGAAAAGAATCATTAGGTTTAAAACTTCATTTCTAAAGTTGTTGAAACGATAGCAGAAAAGTGTCGTGGAAAGTGTTTAAAAGTTGATTCGGTTTAAAACAACTTTTCAAATATTTGAAAATCCATATTTTTCAATTCAAATCTCTTTTAAACCATTTTATTTGATTTATAAAACTTACTTTATATTTTTAAACATTTAAAAATATTCATTTCAAAGAGTTTTATACTTTGGTCGCTTTACTACAAAAGCCCGATTTTTCTCAAAATTTGATTTGGATATATTTTAAAATATACAAGATGAAATCTTGATTTTATTTCTTCATTCAAAAACTATGGATATAATAGTCTGGAAAATTCTTATCTCGATGAATTCCGAGCTAAATCTCATTATGTATACTTATTTGAATTCTTTGGCGTGGAATCGCGAACTACCGTTACGTGACACACCTAGTTTTGACTCATTTATTGGTTTTCATTCAAACTTGTCGAAACAAGTTTATATGTTTATGAAACATTTCTAAAACATTGTTAATCATTTTAGAAGGTATTAAATGATTCCATACTACTTTTCAAATTCATTCGGAAAGTGCTTTCCATGTGAAATAACGACGTGTATATCATGACTTGTTCAAACATTCACATGAGATAGACAATATATGATGATCAAAATCATAAATAAACATCCATACAATCATATCACATCATCATGTCCATATATATGTATATAATTAGGAGTTCTCACTTTTGTTTTGGTTTTCAATCAAAGAATCGGCTATAGCTCCGCTACACGAGATTTTTAGCTCACGAATACTTGTATGCTCGTCTCTAAATGGCTGGGCTTAGAGTGAGGGAGGATGGTCACGGCGATGGCTAGGGGTAGAGATGGGCTCAGCCGTGGGTGGGGGGTGAGGTCGTGGGTAGGGGAAGGGGAAGAGGGGGTTTGTGTGTGGTTTCGCGGTGTTCGGACGGATATTTGTTTTAGTAAATTTTTGGATTGAATTTTAGCATTATTTAATTAAGGTAGGAAGCCATGAAAATGAAGAGAGAAAACTTGAAAATGAAGAAGAAGAAGTGTGAAAAAAGTGAATAAGTGGGTGGGTATTTATAAGAAATTTTTTGGAATAAAATATTATTATGCAAAATGACCAAAATGTCATTTACTTCATCTTTAAGTAAACTACATTTTTCAACACTTAACATCATCTTTCACATCTCTACTTTATGTCTTAATCACTTAGGTGTTAAGTAAAATAAAGTAAGATATTTGTTTTAGATTTGATTTTGACACTTTTGTCTTTTAGTGCTTACGTTTTGTTAATGATTTCTAGAATTTTCTAAACTTGTTTAGGAAAAGTAAACTTGTTTAGTGAATTATTTAATACTTACCTTATTTAAATATGTGCACATAAATATGAAAATAAAGGTGCAACAACGTTGCGACAACTATTGTTTGACAAAACGTTGATTTTCGACAAAATGTTTTTTACGATCATATTTTGACGTTTTTGTTAAACTATCTATCCATGTAAACAAAACTTGAAAATAAATTTGTATATTGTTTAAAAAAAACCCTTCTTAAAATAATTTATTTAACCATTAAAACTTAATTTTTTTAAATCAAACTTTTGTCACTTTTGCCGATATAAGCAACGGTTTTTATTTTTGTGTAAATTTCTACCTCCAAATCCTATCTGATATTATTTAAATCATTAAATCTTATATATTTTATATTTAAAATTAATTTAAATGTTATATTTTAGAGTGGTAAAATTCTGGGTTGTTACATTCTCGCCTCCTTAAAAGAATTTCGTACTTGAAATTTATGATAAGAAGAAGATAGCTCAAAGGAAATATTTCGATAAGATGGAATATATACAAGAATAAAAATAAGTTACTACACCACATGCGGTGAGTACACTATGACGATACAATTTATACATTCTATACATCAATTTGAAACTCAGGATATGCCTTCCTCATTCTATCCTCCGTTTTCCAAGTGCAATCCTCAGCATCTCCACTCCATTGAACTTTGACTAACCTTATCACCTTCCTCCTTAATCGTTTCTCATCATGATCAACGATTTAAACAGACTGTCTAATAACCTTCAAATTTGGTTCCACCTCCAAGTCTTCCTAAGCAGTTGTTTTTATGATTTTTTCTGGGCCATGCACATGTTTCCACAAATGAGATACATGAAAAACGTCGTGCACTCCTGAAAACCTTTCGAGCAATTGCACTCGATAAGCTAGTGGGCCGATTCATTCAAGAATGGAAAATTTCCAATATATCGAGGTGCTAACTTACCATCCCTTCCAAACCTCACTACTCCTCTCATCGGAGAGACTTCCAAAAAGATAGAATCTCGAACTGAGAATTCCAGATTTCTACGCCTTTAGTCTGCATAACTTTTCTGCCTACTCCGGGCTTCCATTAGTTTCTTTCTAATCATATCAACCTTCTCTAAAGCTTCCCTTATCATATCAAGACCAAGTATTAACCGATCTCCGGTCTCGATCCAACATGTTGGTGACTTGCATGGGTGACCATATAGAGCTTCATACGGTGCCATGCTGATACTAGTTTGATGACTGTTGTATTAGGAGAACACTACTAAATGTATATGATTTTCCCATACGCCACCAAAGTCTAGAATACATGTTCTTAGAAGATCTTCCAAAACACGATTGACTCTTTCCATCTGTCCATCAGTTTGGGGATGATATGCAGTGCTTATACTCAGCTTCGTTTCCAAAGCTGTCTGTAATGCTTCCTAGAACTGACTAGTAAAGATTGGATCCCAATAGCTTACTATACTGCTTGGAACTCCATGCAATCGGACAATCTCTTATATATATATTTCCGCAAGGCTTGTAGCAGTCCTTGTTGGCTTAAATGGAATGAAGTGTGCACTTTTCGTTAATCGGCCTATGGTAACCCAAATGCCTTCGCTCCCCTTCCTCGTTCGAGGAAAGCCATCAATGAAATCCATTGATATTTGATCCCAGTTCCAAGCTGAAATCTCCAGAGGTTGAAGTAATCCTGCAATTTTCTATTGGTTGCTCTTGAATTGTTGACAATTTATGCAGTGGCTAACATAAATGGATATGTCCCTTTTCATACTTCTCCACCAAAATCTGCGCTTCATGTCTTTATATATTTTGCTAACTCCCGGATGAATGCTAAGTTTGGATTTGTGGCATTCAGCTAACACCTCCTGCCTAAGATTTTCCACATCCGGAACATAAATTCGCCCATTTAACCGTAATACTCCACGGTTATCTACTTTAAAGCTTGAATTCTACCATTTGTATATATTTTTAATAATCTCATTTAGGAATCGATCTTCTTTTTGCTTGTTGGTAATTCTTTCCAGAAGAGTTGGAGTTACTACCAAATAAGAAACAACAACATTCTTCCTACTCAACGCATCTGCTACTACATTGGCTTTCCCGGGTGCATATAAAATATCTAGATCATAAGATGCAAGAAATTCTAGCCAATGTTGCTGCCTCATGTTTAAATCTTTCTGAGTGAAAAGATACTTTAAAGATTTATGATCCATAAAGAGCTCAAACTTTTCACCTAATTAAAAAGGGATTTTTATTTACTAAGGCCAATTGGAAGTTTTTTTGAAATAAACTATGAAAAATTCTTACCTAGCAAATAATGCCTCCATATATTTAATGCGAACACCATGGCGAATAATTCTTAGTCGTATGTTGCATAATTTTTCTCATGAGTCTTTAGCTGTCTACTTGCATAAGCGATCACCTTTCCTTCCTGCATCAGAACTGCACCAACTCCCTCTCCACAAGCATCTGTATAAATGGTTAATCCCCTATTTTCATTTATAATTGCTAGAACTGGAGCGGTTGTTAACCTCTTTTTGAGTTCCTGGAATGCTTCTTCACATTTAGGAGTCTAGATAAATTTAGCATCCTTCATGGTCAACTTTGTTAGGTGGTAGGCAATCTTTGAGAAGTCTTGAATGAACCTTCTGTAATATCCCGCCAAACCTAAGAAACTATGAATTTCTTTAGGAGTTTGTGGTTGCTTCCAGTTTTGAACAGCTGCAACCTTTGCAGGATCTACTGAAATCCCGTCCTTTGACACTATATGTCCAAGGAATCTTACCTCCTTCTCCCAAAAGTGGCACTTTGAGAATTTGGCTTTAAGCACATTATTTCTTAATATCTCCAACACAATTTCTAGATGTCTTCCGTGTTCTTCTTCTGTCTTAGAATGGATAAAAATATCATTGATAAAGACTAACATGAATTTATTGAGTACATCTCTAAATACTCTATTCATAAGGTCTACAAAATAAGCGGGCTCATTGGTCAGCCCAAAAGGCATAACCAACCACTCGAAGAAAGTATTCAGACCTTTAAATGTAGTTAGATGGATGCATTCTTCTACGATCCTTAGTTGATGGAATTCCATGGCTAGATCCATTTTCGAGAATACTCTAGCACCATGTAACTGATCAAATAAGTCATCTATTCGGGGTAGAGGATACTTGTTCTTAATCGTTTGTTTATTCAGATCCCGGTAGTCTACATATAACCTTAAAGGTTCATCTGACTTGGCAACAAAAACTACAGCCGATTCCCAACTTGAACGACTAGGTTTTATCAACCCTTTCTTTAATAGTTCCTAGGTTTGGTTATTCAGCTCATTCCTCTCCTTTGGAGCCATCCTTCGGTCATGTTGTTTAATTGGCCTTGCACCAGGAATCAAGTCAATACGAAACTCGACTTCCTAATATAGGGGTAAACTCTTTACTTCTTCAAAAACGTCTGGGAATTCTCTAACAATAAGTATCGTTTCTAGTTCTTTCTAGGATGAATCTAAGGGGCAAAGAAAACTATCCCTCCTTGGGCTAGGATCTTCAAATATATTTCTATAAACTTCCTAAAGCTGGTCCATAAAGATATCGTCCTTCTATCGCAATCGAGAACAACTTTATACTTAGCCAACCAATCCATACCGAGTAAAATTTCGAATCCAATAAATCTAAGACAAATAGGTCGAAAGAAAATTTATGGGAAGAGTGGGAAATTTGGACTTTTTCACAATTCATACAAAGGTCAGTGGTCCACCTATAGGATTTGTCATGCAGATAGGGGTATCAATGAATTTAGGGTCAAGTTTTAATTCACCTACAGTTTCTTTAGCAACAAAAATATGAGAAGCTCTTGTATCAAATAATACTCTAACTAAAACATCTTTGATAAAAATATTACCTTCCAAAACTCCTTTGCCCTTCACATCTTGAGAGGTTGAAGGTCATCCTTTGTAGCATAAACTCCGGCTTGCTCTCCCCTCCTCATAATTGGACAATCCTTTATCATGTGCTCTAGTTGATGACAATTATAACAGTTTGGTGGTGGCCTATGAACCTTGGGGTTCTTGCAATTAGTTGCTAGGTGGCCTTTTCGTTGGAAATTGTAACATGTAGCATCCTTAAAATAATTACCTTGGGATCCTCCTCTAGATTTGCCTTGCCCTGGCTTTTTCCCACTTTGATTGAACTTTCTCTTCTTCTAATTGTTGGTGTTGTTGTTGTTAGCCTGAGCTACCACTTGGTTCTTCTTTTCTAAGATTTTGTAACGGAATCCCGTATCCACCGAGTCTATAAATGATTATTTTACATGAGTTGTCATCCTACTCTGGTACTTCTCGTTCATCCCGGAAATAAACTTCTCATTTTTCTTCAAAGGTGTGTCAATTACATCTGGCCCAAAACAAGAGAATTCATTGAACTTATTTGCATACTCTTCAACAGTCATTCCGTCCTGCTTCAAATCCATAAAGCTTCTGTAAAGATGAGATTTTCCAGATGCTGGCATGTATTACTCCTCCAAGACTTCCTTAAATCTTTCCCAAGAGAAACTATCTTCCGAATCATTTAAGGTAATGGACTCCCACCAAGCCAGAGCCCTTTCCTATATTTGCCATGGGGCCAAAAAACTCTTTTGCTCATTACCAATAACCAATGCCTTAAAGATTCTTTTGCATGATTTAATCCAGGCTTGTACTTCAATGATAGTTTCCGCGCCTTTGAAGGGTTTTTCCCTTAAGCTGGTATAATTTTTGCATAGGGTGGCAAAATTAACCTAGGGTTGTACGAGAGCTACTTCTTCTACCATAGCAGCGGTTGGAGCTCAACCGTTGGTTATTGTGGTGTTGTTATTTCCCCGTCTTCATCCTCTATAAGTACTCATGTCTTACTACCTGAATTTAGTAAGATATCTTTAGAATACAAAGACGAAATTGTCTTGGGAAAAGGACATTAAGCATAACATAACTTGAAATTTTTTTATTCAGATAAGGATTCTAAATGCGCACCCTCAAAGATTAAACTCATTAGGGCATTACTAACCCTATCTCTAATGAGTCATACCCCACCAAAGCCAAGGTTCTCGCTTAACCTTTAGCTCTGATACCAAATGTAACAACCCATCTTCTCGACCCTTAGGAATCGACACTGATACATCCACGGTATTCACGTGTCGTAAACCCAAGTGCTGAGGAGGTAGATTATCAGGGGTAAAGTAAAGTAAAAGTAAAAGATAGAAACACAAATTCTCACATTTTGATTAATTATACAGATAGATAGTACATACAACCACTCTCATTAGGGTACATCAGAGTTATAGTATGAACTAACCCAGCCAGGAACAGTTATAACTGCCTGCTCCCACACTTGCTAGTATAAACAAACTAGACACAGTGGAAAATAAAAGATAGATAAATATCCACATTAGAGGCTCCAAGCTTCATGCTCCAAAAACTATTCCAAAATGCTCCACCAAAATACTCCTAACACAATCCTGACTACTTGGCTGCCCTGAAAAAATAGAGCACGCAGAGTTTAAAGGGAAAACAAAATAAACTCTGGGTCGGTCATGGGACTGGTGTGAGAACTCAAAATATGATGTTCGAAAACAAAAAGGTTTCTCATAAGATCACGCTGCACATACACACGAATGGGTTTTTACCTTATGATAACCAAAACATTTTTACGTAAAAATAAGGAATATTATCTTTAATGGCATTTCTTTGAAAAACATTTGCAAGTAAACTTATTAATCTTAGCCAAAATTGTTACATTGATTAAATTCTAGCATACTAGCTATACAGTGGGTTCTACAAACAAAATGACAGGCACTTATTGGAGAATGGATTTCCATACAAATGACCAGGTGAAGGGACTATTTTCCGACAGTACATCTCTAGAGGAATGTACAGAGGCCCAACTAATGGTCCTCTACCAACACAAGACCGGCCTATCCCTTCCTAGATAGTACCGAATATGTGATCACCCCGGTCATTACCGACCTATTCGAGAGATCCCGTTGCATACACCACATTAATTTAATATCCAACGTCATAGCGGGAATAAATATATCTAGAAGGGGATGATCATACCCTAATGGTTGCAAACCACATAGCCTTGCCTCATCTGTCCTGTTTTGGCCATTTCCGGGTGTGAGGCTTGAGGTAATGATTACCTTTCATATCAGACATCATCTTTCTTCTTTGAATGCCACATTGTTATTCCATAATCACACAACTGATTTCTACAAACATATAACTCCCGACCTCGTACGTCTCAGGAAAGGGTGTTAAGCTAAGAGAAGTTGCCTTCTCCACCATTAAATAGATATATGTTCATAGCGATCAATTAATGTGATTTTAAAATGCAACGTCAGACATTCGTCCATACAAGTTCGTTCTAGGGCTGAATGAAACCGAAGACACTCCTCCTACTACATCTTGTTTTGGGAATCACCCCTAGGATCGGTAGCGATTAGTCCTTGCACTTCGAAGATTTTCATAACGGAGCACTACTTGCCACCATAAATATATGATATGGTAAATTTCACCTCTAGGGACTAGTGGAAAACAACCCCACATCATGAATATCTCCATCCTCCATACTCTTATCTTCAACATCTTTTAATTCGAACGTAAATTGGTTTAAAGTGGTTTTAGGATAGGGACTTCCCAAATCCGACCTCGGTTTCTTCGAAATCCAATCATCGATAAAAATGGTGTTTTATAAATAGATGATTGTTGTTTGATTCATTCATTTCTTTATCAAAATATCTTTGAGAGATATATATCTTAAAAATATTCTTTTAGTAAATATGGAATCATTTCAACCTTCCTTTTTTGAAATCATTTGGTAAATTTAAATCTTTTTAAATCTTGGAATAATTCCAAATCAATTCACCTTTTTACGTAGGAAAATATTCCAAATCATTTATTTAAATCTCATGTTGGAAAAACATTATTTTAGAGTATCCGGGCTTTCCGTTCGATCGGTTCCACCGCTCGCCTAAAAAGAGAAAATAGAGGCCGGGTAAGTTTAAGGCACTAGTTGCTCCATCGCTAACCTTAGTTACTCACTTCATTTTACCTTTCTAGATCTCACATGTAGGACAAATGTTCGCATACTGCTTCCATTTTTTTTTGAAATGATTTATAAAACTTCCAAATCATTATTTAAAACACTTATTCATTTATTTGAAAACACTTTAAAATATATGGAAAAGAATCATTGAGTTTAAAACTTCATTTCTAAAGTTGTTGAACCAACTTTAGAAAAGTGTTGCGGAAAGTGTTTAAAAGATGATTCGATTTAAAACAACTATTAAAATATTTGAAAATCCATATTTTTCAATTCAAATCTCTTTTAAACCACTTTATTTGATTTATAAAACTTATTTCATATTTTTAAACATTTAAAAATATTCATTTCTAAGAGTTTTATACTTTGGTTTCTTTATTGCAAAAGTGTGATTTTTCTGAAAATTTGATTTGGACATATTTTAAAATCTACAAAATGAAATCTTGATTTTCTTTCTACATTCTAAAACTATGGATATAATAGTCCAAAAAATTCTTATCCCGAAGAATTCCGAGCTAAATCTCATTCTGTATACTTATTTGAATTCTTCGCCGCGAAATCGTGAACTACCGTTACACGACGCGCCTAGTTTTGACTCATTTATTGGTTTTCATTCAAAACTTGTCGAAACAAGTTCATATGTTTGTGAAATATTTCTAAAACATTTTCAATCATTTTAGAAGGTATTAAATGATTCCATACTACTTTTAAAATTCATTCGGAAAGTGTTCTCCATGTGAAATAATGACGTGTATATCGTGACTTGTTAAAACATTCACATGAGAAAACAATATATGATGATCAAAATCATAAATAAACATCCATACAATCATATCATATCATCGCATCCATATATATATATATATGTATATAATTAGGAGTTCTCACTTTTGTTTTGGTTTTCAATCGCGGAATCGGCTATAGCTCCGCTACACGAGATTTTTAGCTCACGAATCCTTGCACGCTCGTCTCTAAATGACTGGGTTTGACTTGGAGTGGGGGAGAATGGTCATGGCCTTGGCTAGGGGGAGAGATGGGCTCGACCGTGGTAGGGGGTGAGTCAGTGCATAGGGAAGGGGAAGAGGGGGTTTGGATGTGGTTTCACGGTGTTCGGATGGATATTTGTTTTAGTAAATTTTTGGATTTAATTTTGGCATTATTTAATTAAGGTGGGAAGCCATGAAAATGAAGAGAGAAAGCTTGGAAATGAAGAAGAAGACATGTGAAAAAAAGTGAATAAGTTGGTGGGTATTTATAGGAAAAAGTTTGAAATAAAATATTATTGTGTAAAATGACTAAAATGCCATTTACTTCATCTTTAAGTAAACTATATTTTTCAACACTTAACAGCATCTTTCACATCTCAACTTTATTTCTTAATCACTTAGGTGTTAAGTAAAATAAAGTAAGATCTTTGTTATAGATTTGATTTTGACACTTTTGTCTTTTAGTGCTTACTTTTTGTTAATGATTTCTAGAATTTTCTAAACTTGTTTAGGAAAAGTAGTAAATTATTTAATACTTATCTTATTTAAATATGTGTACATAAATATGAAAATAAAGGTGCAACAACGTTGCGGCAACTTTTGTTTGACAAAACGTTGATTTTCGACAAAATGTTTTACGGTTACATTTTGACGTTTTTGTTAAACTATCTATTCATGTAAACAAAAATTGAAAATAAATTTGTATATTGTTATTAAAAATAAAAACCCTTCTTAAAATAATTAAAATAATTCTTTTAACCATTAAAACTTAATTTTCTAAAATCAGACTTTTGTCACTTTTGCCAATATATGCAACGGTTCTTATTTTTAAGTAAATTTTTATCTCCAAATCCTATTTGATATTATTTGAATAATAAAATCTTATATATTTTATATTTAAAATCAATTTAAATGTTATATGTTAGAGTGGTCAAATTCTAGGTTGTTACAAAACCCGAGGATGATTCCAAAAATGATGTAGTAGAAGTGGTGCCTTCGGTTTTGTTCAGTCCCAGAACGAACTTGTATGGATGAATGCTGGCATTGTATTGCTACCTAAAGGGCAGTGTTAGCATTTCAAGTGGGAAGTGCTATATAAAAGTAAAATGTAGCCTCAAGCCTCATCAACCCGGAAATGACAAAAATCGGGCATGCAGTAGGGCCAAGTGGGTCGCTCCCATCAAGGTATGCTCATTCCAAATCTAATTCAATTACTATCTACTCATGTATGCTTTGGGGTCCATTAACCGAAGGGGTAATCATATTCGGTACTATTAGTCAAGTAGTAGGCCAGTCTTGTGTGGCAGGGGTACAAGATGCTCTTGTTTGACCCCGGTGCATTTTATCTAAAGATGTACCATTGGACGATAATTCCTTACCTTGTCGTAGTATGGAATCCTTTTTCCAACACGAGCCTTTATGGTTTTGATTGTAGAACCTAGTATGCTGTAATTTAACTAATGTAACAATTTCGGCTATGATTAATAAGTATTTATATCTTAGATACTATTATAATATCACTGGATTTCTATAGAAAATATTTGGTTATCGCAAGGTAAAAACCCGTTTGTGTTTATGTGCGGCGTGGTCTTATGAGATACCTTTATTTTGAAAAGAATTTGATAATTTTTAAAATCCAACTAGGTGTGTTTTCACACGTTAATATACCAGACTGACTCGAATGTTATTTTATTATAATGTTCGGGTCAGACCGAGCATATCTACAGATTTCTTTGGATGCATTGGAGCCCAGGAGAGGAGTTGGAGGTCTTCAAGTCCTATTTACGTGTTTATATTCCACTGCATTGTTGTTGAAATTATCAGCATTTGTGTGGACATGTTGTTATAAGTGCCCATGCTGATGATTGTGATTTTTTGTTGTACTTTGGTTGGATGTACATATATAACAGTTTCTCTTTTGTAAAGATCATTGATATTATATTACATATTGTTCCACTGTGATTGTGAGATTCTGTGTTGTTTTCAGTTTCTTTTCTCTTCTTATTTCTTCTTTCTTTCCCATAACTATCAGTCTTTCTGTTCAATTTGGGTT
The DNA here is from genome assembly GCA_030737815.1 of Allium fistulosum. Taxonomy (NCBI): domain Eukaryota; kingdom Viridiplantae; phylum Streptophyta; class Magnoliopsida; order Asparagales; family Amaryllidaceae; genus Allium; species Allium fistulosum. The sequence continues at coordinate 1,279,182,850 of CM060903.1, read as the reverse complement.
GGACATGTATGGTTTATTGTCAGCTTGAATTGTGCGAATTTGTGGGTCGTTACACTTTTTATAAGCTCATTTCATATTTCCATATCCTTTATAAATCTCCAAACAAACTTATAAAACTTCTTTTATAAATCTCTAAAATTATTTGTAAACTCCTTATAAAACTCCTTTACCCAATATCGCTTAAAATCTCTTCTTCAAAATATCATTTGTAAATCTCCTTAAATAAATCCTTTTAACTAGGGTAAAATCTTTTTATAAAATAATTTATCATTTATAGACACCTTTATTTAATTAATTAATTACTTTTAAACATCATAAATAAATAATCAATTGCTTTAAAACAACAATTATACGATAAATAATTAACTTTAGAAACATCAATAATTAAATAATTAATTAACTTAAACAAAACTAAACCAATTAACTAACATCATTAATAATATAATTAAATAACTTAAAATATCATTAATAATATAATTTAATAACTTTAACATCTTTAATAAAATAATTAATTAACTTACTTTAAAACATCATTCATAAACACTTAACCTTAAATTATTATACAATCGAAGTTATTTTAAATCCATAACTTTACAAATTTAGAAAGGGGCATAGCGACCATAATGGTACTAAATCAAGTTACCATTTGTTTTCATATCTCAAAGGGGTTCAACTTTTAACATATATCAATGTCATATTCAATACGGCCAGGTACCAAGCTTCTGCCACTCAACAGTCAACAATCAACAGCTAATTCATCATTTATTCAATATTAACTAACCTATATATTAATAAATTAATTTCACACATCATTATTTTACTTGGCAAGCACAAAACGAGGATTTATTCTGCTCAACAAGTGTCTACAATAATCTATTCGATTTAATTTAACAGAATAGATTTTTATTTGGCCAAATAGATATCACCAACAAGGTATAATTAGTTTAACGATGTTATTATTTAAATACGTAATGAAATTCAATCCATATTATTTTATCAATATTTTAAACATCACTAAATCAATAAGTTATGCCAAAATGTTGTACTTGTCAATACGAGTCCAGCACAAAAATCCATGGGTAAATTGGATTTCATATGGGTGAGTTATGGAAATTTAAAATCAACACATACTTAAATAATATAATATAAAAGCATATTATTCTCATCCAAGCAATCAGGCTCGGCCCACTAAAATCAAACACGTATAAATAAGCTCCTTTTCCATTTCAAATTCCCGCTCCAGGAAATTTAAAACAAGCACGAACGCGACCTTCCACCGCCCGCCTCACCCACGACCAATCCCACTGCCATCACCCTTCAACTCACCTTCATCCCCTACCTCCGCCCAAGCCTAGGCTGAGCTCGACGCTTCCCATCTCCGCCGCGATGCCAACAACTAAACCCTAAAATAACATAGGTCAAAACCCTACTTTGCCTCGTCGCCACTGCCATAAGCCACAAGACCACAAACGACCACCACCATGCCTCACCCTAGACCCAAGGCACCCTCCAGCACCACTGACAAGTCCCCTCGACAACCGGTTTGTCAAAAATTAATTTTTGGTCGGAAACAATTCAGGTCACCATCGCCATCGACCCAGTCGCTAAAAATCACACGACTACCACTAAAAATCTCGTCTTGTCCATACGAACCCATCCATACTCTCCGTTCATCATTCCGTGTTCATCGAAAAAAGACAAATATTCCATTACTTATTGTTTTTGGTCAATTTCAGCCACCTCGCTCGACGATGACGAGCGACCATTTTAAAAAAAAACTAGGGACTAAGCCGAACAACTTTCTTGTTGATCGTGCAAGCTAATTTCCTATGGTGATGAAGATAAGGGTTTTTGAACCTAGTTGGATGTATATGCTAACATTTATAAAAAAATAATAAGACGACGTGTATATGCTTCTTGTGCTTGTGTGTCTTTATGTATGCTCACTTACAGTAAACACATATTTCATCTTAGGGTAATTAACAACAAAATATGCTATAAAAAATTTACTTAGGCCATGATTACCATACAAAAATCAAAGTACTTGCAAAATCTACAACACTTGTTATTTCATCAAAATATATTAACAAGGGTTTTGGTATCTCATCTTTTTCCAAATTGATGAAAATGTAAAAGATCCAATCTTTCTTTCCTAGCAATCATCCCCAATATAATTTCATAACTAAATTTCAAAGTTTTGGGTTAAAAGATGAGATCATTATCTAACATAAGAATGGAAGAGGAAGTGAAAAGAAGATGAAGTAAAGAAGTTAAAAATGAAAATGGAACAAAATTTTCCTTTTTTATATAAATGCATGAATAGCCTAAGACCAAAATACCCTTAGCCTCATGTTCATCCTACCAATCCTTTCTTGAGTTCAAACAAATACTAAACCATGAATAAAATGTCGGATAATAGAAAGGTTCGTGTACCTTGTTTACTTATACACCTAAGAAATCTTAGGATTTAAAATCAAATTTCACATCCATCTTTTCCAATTTATTTAAACATTTTCAATCCTATATACATTAAATTAACTATTTAAATATATGATGGATTTTAAAGTAATCCTTGTACCTTTTTTAATTCATATACTTAAGGAATCTTTTCCCTTTCAAATCCATCATTTCATTTGAAAATTTGAATATATTTTACATTTATAATTCCTTATATTTATATAAATTCTTTTTTTATTTATAAATTTCAAGATAATATGTTTTAAAACATTTAAGTGTTGTTTTAAAGCTTATATAAGGGTACTACAACTTGTCGTTTGATGAAAAGTCGAAAATACAAAAAACAGATTTTGGTCACATTTTCTGTTTTTCATCGAACTACATATTTTAGTAAACAAAAGTCAAAATGAATTTTCTAATATTAGTTATAATTAAAATGAGGGTTATTTAATTATTATAACCATTAATTGAATATTAAAATTAAATTAAATATTCACAAGTTTAAGCGATAAAATTCTGGGTTGTTACATTCTCACCCCTTAAAATAATTTCGATCCTGAAATTTCATCTCAAACAAACAAGAAGGAAACTAGTTAACACAAACCCTATCAAATTTGCTTCCATAATAATTTATGGAAATATTTTCAATAATCACCACTTAAGTTTTAAGACTTGTATAATACCCTACTATACCCTAAGGGTATATACCACTATCGGGTTCAAACCTTTTATTTTGAATTTATTTCCCTTAAGTAAACTCAAGATCCAAATACCCAGTTTTATTTCAAAACCCTTTTTAAAATGATACTATACATTTTAACTATAGAAAAAAATATAGCTTGAGTAACCCAAAGTGATACCAAGAACTGGGTACTACCAAATAGTGTCATACATTCCCTTACCAAGAAGGGTAGTACTTGAGAGAAGTGTTTACCATCCGAACACCTCCATTTTCCATTTTAGTTATTTTCAGGCCACTGAAATAAGTATAAAAGTACTTTTCTTATCTTCTAAAATTTCCTTTTGAAACCATACTATATATATTTCCAAACAAATAGTTTCAAACAAATATCAGTTTCCAACTTGCTTTGGGTTCGTTCGGTTTTAAACTTATTTTGATCAAACAATGATAAAGAGAATAGTTTACTAAATGCCCTACAACGTTCGCCTATGCAAACATCGAATCGACACTTAGAAGACTATTATGATCATTACAAAACAAATCAAGACTCATTTTCCGAACCAGGTCCAAAGAAAAATATGCCTTACTTCAAAATTTCCTTTCCAAAATATCCAAACTTGTAAAACTTTTCAAGTAAGCTATTACTACCTTTACATAAAACATTTGAAATAATAATATACACATTTCCTTTTGTAAGTCAAATCATGCTCTTGGGATTAAACCAAAATCTGTTTTGTCAAAACAATTCTATAGTAAATTGATGTGGTAGCATTTCCCCACTTAGAAACTCGAAAATGAACACCGATGATGTTGTAGTCATCATTGGAATTATTTTCCAGTGTCAAGAATGAGTTCGATGCTTTCTAATTCTTTTAAAATTCCTTAGAAATATTTCTATTCATAAATATTTTCAAATAACACTAATATTATTTTCCCAAAACCTTGAAAACCATTTTTTCAGAACACCGAGATTTAAGTCCTCAAATTCTCTACTTGAATCCTTTATATCTATAAATCACATTTTTACAAATCAATTTTATAAAATCAACTTCTTCTATAAAATCATTTCTGAAATATTTATTCTAGAATATTCTTGCTTTCTCTTGATAAACACCCTTTAGTAAAACCCAATTTTAACCCAACATTTTCATCGGATGTCTTATAATCAAATTGTGAAACTTAATTCACGAGGTCCGTTTCATGTTTCCTCCAATTTCTATCTACCTAACCCATGCTTTACAAAACAAAATTACTTTTAAAACACCAAACAATAGTCAATGCTCAAAACTAGATGAGCATGAGTAATCAAACCCTAAATGATAATAATTAAATACTATCATTTCCTAACAAACAAGCACATCAAAATAACTATTAATTTATGATAATTATCCCTTTATATATAAATATAATCCTAGATAAAACTATCTCATTTACCAAACAATACTGTATCGATTGGCCTTATTCAAGTGTTTAAGAATCTCTATCAATAACGATAGCTACTCGTACTGACTAAAATCCATAAACCACACAACAGATCAATCAACATAATATAAAATATTTTTATAGCACTAATAGATACGTGTTCTTATATATATATATATATATATATGCTCAAACTCATTTTAGGATGTTGCTAACCCTATCTCTAAAGAGTTTACCCCACTAAATCCAAGGTTCTCGCTTAACCTTCAGCTCTAATACCAACTGTAATGACCAACCTTTTCGATCCTCGAAAGTCGACACTACATCCACGTTATTCACATACCGAACATCCAAGTGCTGGAAAGACAGATTGTTGGGGGTGAAAGAAAGAAAAGACAGAAAAGAATCTCGCAACATGATGAGTAATATATAATATATAATAAGTCTTTATAAAGAAAAAGAACTTTAATATGCATATTATCATCAGAGCAAAACTAACCAATCATCAGTCTGGACAGTTATAACAACATGTCCTTACAATTTGCTGATAAATACAAACAAGAACAAACAGTGGAGGATAAAATACAGGAATACGTCTTGGAGGATCTAGCTCGTCTTATGAAGCTCCAAAGTGTCCAGCTAAATCTAGAAAATATGCTCGGGCTGACTCGAGCATTATAAGAAAAATAACGCCCGGATTAGTCTAGTAAAACCAGCGTGAGAAGCACAATCAAATGGATTCATAAAAAATTTCAAAATTTTTTCAAAACAAAGGTATCTCGTAAGACCACGCCGCACATAAACACAGATGTGTTTTTACCTTATAATAACCAAACCGTTTTATAGGAAATCTTTTGATATTATAATAATTTCTACATGGGAAATTAAATATATAAAATAGCTTAAATGCTTGCATCTCACATTCCAACATAGTTGGGCATAACTGTCCGTAACGACACATATTGGAGATTGGAATTCCATCAATGACAGGGATATTAGGTTACCGCCTGCCATAGTACATCTTTAGACAATGTACCAAGGTCGAACTTATCGACCCCTGCGAATCAGAGCCGGCCTGACCCTCTAACATGACAAGCCAGATTACATTATCCCTCGGGTTCCAAGGCTGCAAACCTATTGCCCCTGGCCCCACTCTTCCCATGCGCATGCATACCAAATCCATAAATAGCGATTCTAGATCAAGGAATGATGCTTCTAATGGTAGTGAACGACATAGCTCTGAAGCATATCCCCTGTTGTAGTCATTATCGGGTTGTAAGGATTATGCGGTTACGATTACCTTTTCCTTATAGCAATTCCAACTTGGAATGCTAACACTGCCTTCCATGCAATAATGCAATGCTAGCATTCATCCGTATAAGTTGTTTAGGATATGAAAAAAACCAAAGACACTCTTCAGGATTAGTAGCAAGTAGTCCTTGCGCTTCAAAGCACTCCATCATCGATTCCATTATCTCAAACCAGTCTCGAACCTCTTCCAAAGTGTAGAACACTTACATGATTTTGGAGTGGTTACGATTTCGAGCCATCTCATATAAGCACACTCCTCCGCTTAGATCCAAAACCAAATCGATAGTTCCAGTAAACTCAAATACGACTCTTTTGGAAATAATCAGACAATACATAAGAGCGGAGATCGCCTCCTAACCGTTTAAGCAAACAGATTTCCTTATCATTTGTCCTAGACGAGATTTATACGCACAGTACATCATCATCAAAGATGACTATGCCGTGTTTCTCCTAGATATTTCTAGAGTTATATTTTTGGTCAAGATTTGATAGTCGGTTATTTAACTATCAAATAATCAAACAATCAACAGAAATTAAATTCCATGTGGGATCCACTAAGCCCCTATTAATAAACCTTTCATTAATTAAAAACTCTTTCAATTATTTGATTCAAAATACTTTTAGAAAAGATATATTCACAAACCCCTTATCCTCTTTCCAATACTTGGGAAAACATTCATATACTTATCTCAGCAGTATAAGTATACTTTAAAACGGTATATTTTCAATACTTAGAAAATATCCATATACTTATTTCAATGGTATAAGTATATTAACAAAACTAGAGGGAGATTTCCTCTTTTCCAAAACCATATTTAGATGGGCCAAAAAAAAATATTTAAAATATTTATTAGTATAAACCAAACCACTATCTTTCGGCGTTAAGTATGAAAAGAATGTTTCGATACCACCATAATTAAGAAGGATAAATAAAATTCCCTTTTTATAAGCCTATTTCATATTTCCAAATCCTTTATAATTTTCCAATAAATTTATAAAACTTCTTTTATAAATCTCTAAAATTATTTTATAAATTCCTTATAAAACTCCTTTACCAAATATCGCTTAAAATCTCATTTTCAAAATGTCATTTGTATTTCTCCTTAAATAAATCCTTCTTACTTGGGTAAAATCGTTTTATAAAACAATTTATCATTTATAAACACCTTTATTCAATTAATTACTTACTTTTAAACATCATAGATAATTAATTAATTACTTTAAAACAACATTAATAAGATAAGTAATTAACTTTAAAAACATCAACAATTAAATAATTATTTAACTTTAAACAAAACTAAACCAATTAACTAACATCATTAATAATGTAATTAAATAACTTAAAATATCATTAATAATATAATTAAATAACTTTAACATCTTTAATAAAATAATTAATTAACTTACTTTAAAACGACATTTATAAACACTTAACCTTAAATTGTTATATAATCGAAGTTATTTTAAATCCATAACTTTACAAATTCGGAAAGAGGCTTAGCGACTACAATGGTACTAACTCAAGTTACCATTTGTTTTCATATCTCAAAGGGGTTCAACTTTTAACATATATCAATGCCATATTCAATACAGCCAGGCTACCAAGCTTCCGGAGCTCAATAGTTAACAATCAACAGATAGTTCACCAATTATTCAATATTAATTAATCCATATATTAATAAATTAATTCATACATCATCATTTTACTTGGCAAGCACAAAACTAGGATTTATTATGCTCAATAAGTGTCTATAATAATATATTCAAGTAATTTAATAGAATGGTGTTTTATTTGGCCAAATAGATATCACCAACAAGGTATAATTAATTTAACAATGTTATTATTTAAAATAACGTAATTAAATTCAGTCTTTATTATTTTATCAATATTTTAAACATCACTAAATCTATCAACAATTTATGCCATAATGTTGTACTTGTCAACACTAGTCCAATGGAAAAATCTGCGGGTAAAACGGATTTCATATGGGTGAGTTATGAAAATTTAAAACCAACACATACTTAAAAAATATAATAAAATCATATTATTCTCACCCAAGAAATCGAGCTCGGCGCACTAAAATCAAACCCGTATGAAAAGTTGCTCCTCTTCCATTTTGAATTCCCGCTCCAAGCTTTTTAAAACAAGCATGAACGTGACCTTCCTCCACCCGCCTCACCCACGACCAGTCGCCACCGCCATCACCCTTCAACTTGCCTTCGTCCCCTTGCCTCCGGCCAAGCCCAGGCTGAGCTCGGTGCTTCCCATCTCCGCTGTGACACTAACAACCAAACCCCAAAATAACATAGGTCAAAACCCTACTTTGCCTCGCCGCTGCCGCCACAAGCCACCGGACCAGCAACGACCGCCATCTCGCCTCCCTCTAGACCCAAGACTCCCTCCAACACCATTGATAAGTCCCTTCTAAAAATCACACGATCACCACTAAAAATCTCGTCTTGTCCATATGAACCCATCCATACTCTCCGTTCGTCATTCCGTGTTCGTCGAAAAATGACAAATATTCTATTACTTACTGTTTTCGGCTAATTCCGGCCACCCCGCTGGACGGAATGACAAGAAAACATTTAAAAAAAACTTAGGGACCGAGGCAAACAACTTTCCAGTTGATTGCGCAAGCTAATTTCCTATGGTTACGCAGATAAGGATTTTTGAACCTAGGTGGATGTATATGCTGACATTTATAAAAGAAGTGGAAGATGATTTGTATCTGATGCATGTGTATCTCTATGTATGCTCACTTACACAAACTTATTTCATTTGAAGAAAACTAACAACAAAACATGTTTTAAACAATTTACTTAGGTCATAATTACCATACAAAAATCAAATTACTAACAAATTTTACAACACCTGTTATTTCACCAAAATATATTAACAAGGGTTTTGGTATCTCACCTTTTTCCAAATTGATGAAAATGCAGAAGATCCAAGCTTACTTCCATATCAATCATACCCAATATAATTTAATAACTAAATTTCAAACTTTTAAGTTAAAAAAATGAGATCTTTATCTAACTTAAGAATGGAGGAGGAAGTGAAAAGAAGATGAAGCAAAGAAGTTAAAAATAAAAAAAACTTTTCCTTTTTTTATAAATGCATGAATAGCCTAAGGCCAAAATACCATTAGCCTCATTTTCTTCCTACCAATCCTTTCTTAAATTCAAGCAAATATTGAATCATGAATAAAATGGTGGATAATAGAAAGGTTCACGTACCTTGTTTACTTATACACCTAAAGAATCCTAGGATTTAAAATCAAATTTCACATCCGTAATTTTCAATTTATTTAAACATTTTCATACATATATACATTAACCTAACCATTTAAATATATGATGGATTTTAAAGTAACCCTTATACCTTTGTTAATTCATATACTTAAGAAATCTTTTCCCTTTCAAATCCAGCCTTTCATTTGAAAATTTGAATACATTTTACATTTATAATTGAGGTAATTAGGCATAAGGACAAACTTTGAAAAAAAATTTAGGCTGAAGGACACAAAGTTTCATTTTTGGACTGAAGGACAAACTTTAAAAGAAAATTAGGCTGAATGAAAATGCTAAATATAGTTAGCATTTTGTACAGTGCAAACATTGTACAAAATGCTAATTATAACTAGCATTATATCCAGTTTTACATTGTACAAAATGCTAGTTGTATAAGCATTGTCCTTCAGCCTAATTATCTTTCAAAGTTTGTCCTTCAGCCAAAAATTTTATGAAAATTTGTCCTTGTGCCTATTTTCCACTTTATAATTCCTTATATATATATATATATTCTTTTTCTTATTTATACAATTCAAGATTATATGTTTTGAAACATTTAAGTGCTATTTTAAAGCTTATACAAGGGTATTATAACTTGTCGTTTGATGAAAAGCCGAAAATGCGAAAAATGGGTTTCAGTCACATTTTCTGTTTTTCATCGAACCACCTATTTTAGTAAACAAAATTCAAAAATGAATTTTGTAATATTAGTTATAAATTTAAAAGAAGGTTATTTAATTATTATAACCATTAATTGAATACTTAAATAAAATTAGATATGCACAAATCAAAGCGATAAAATTCCGAGTCATTGCAGTATCACGATCAACCATAGTCAACTCAAAGTCAAAGTCTCTAGCTAGAATAGCACGGTTAATAATAATAGTTATTATTGAACCAAGGATTTTAAATTTGGACTTACAAATTTAAATGTAGACGATGTTCGAATTTTGATCAAAACCAAATTTCATAAGTTCTAGTGTGATATAGTTTTGACGAATAGAATTAGTGTAAATAATCATTACTACCTAGCAACGCCTATAAGTAAAATTGGATTTACTGAAAGATGTGTAAGCGATAAATTCAGCCAAAATATCACCACTAGCTTAGTCGAGGTGTGGACACTAAAATTTAAACTATTCACAATTAATCACCGACTAAATTTACACCTTTGAGTCGCATAACCGAAATGATAAATACTCTGAATGGACCACATAATTAAGTTAATTTATAATCTTTGTGATAAATTAATATTTATGAGATATTAATTATTGAATTTTATTTAATTTGTTTGAGTGTCATTTATATTTAATAAAGTGCGTATATAAAAGTTATAAACATGCATATCGATATACAATGTGGGTAGAATATTAAAAATTGGATTTAAGTAGAATAAAAACTAAGTGTTTTTTTAAATAAGTTAAATTAATTAATATTCATGAAATGTTAATTATTAAAATTTTATCTAATTTGTTTTGAATATCATTAGTATTTAATAAAGTGCATGTATAAAAGTTGTAAACACGTGCAACAATATACGATATTGGCATAACGTTTAAATTAGATTTAAATGGGATTTTGGAAATTTTAAAGGCCTATGTGACATCATCCATGGCTGGCCATGCATGTAGAAGAGGAGAGTATTTTATTAAGATTTAATAAAGAATCAAAGGGGGAAGGTTTTAAGAAAGGAATATAAAAGGTTTCAATTATCCCTTAAAACAACTCTCTCTTCGTTTCTTGCATTCGATTCATTTTCTCCTGAAAATTTTTTTCCCTCTCCCATCAAGTAATGGCATAATTTTCAAGGTGGTATAGGCCTAAAAATTCCAAAATCTAATACAATTAAATCAAAAATTAATATGTGGTTATTGTCTCTTCATCCTTGCAAGATCTAGAGATTGATTCAATTGAATATAAGAGCATTGTTCATTGTTCAAGGTGTAAATCATTGGTTTTACTTTTAGGTATTTCTGATGTTATGTAATTGTATATTCATCATGTTTACATGGTTTAGATTCTATTCATGTTACATCTCTTCTATTTTGTAAGTCAATTTTGCAATATAATTCAGATCCCCTTTTTGTCCACCTCAGTTAATTGTACGATCATCGTGCTGATTTAATTCAAATGACCCTTTGTTCTACATCTCTGTTGAACATATGTTTATTATGATTGACATATTTCAAATCGATTATCTCATTTAATTATATGTCCATATTCTTTGTATAGTTTAAGCTGAATTATCTTATAACGAATTTGTATGTGCTTAAGTTGTCCGACTACTTTTGTCACTGTTTTGGAATTATTGTTTATATAAAATAAATGTAAAACTACTTTTTATGTTATATAAAATTTTGTAATACTAATGTACATAACATAAATAAACTGTATTTGTTCATTGTCTAAATTTACCTTGAAAATTGATTTCTTGTGTTATATGGTTATTAAAGAATTATTTTCTAAAAAATAATTCTTTTGTATGTAAAGTTTTAAACTTTTATATTTCCTACGTAAGTTAAAAGATTGAATTAAATTTGTTAACATTAATTTTAAACATATATGTTACCTGAATTGTAATCTTTATACATACATATGTTATTTTAAACTTAAAACATAAGTTGCAATTATACGCACACACACATGTGTTTATATTATTTTAGCTTAAATCAAAATGGACTTTTGTGTAAGACTGTAAGATTTATATTCAAACTCTTCCTTAATTAAAACCGGTGTTATAATTGTTAATTCTTGATTTGAAAACATATATTATATGAAAACTTATTTTTAACATGTATATAAGTAAACTGATCTATTATTATACATATATATTTTAAAGTCAAAACTTTGGACAACAAAGACATATATAAAGGGACAAATGAGTCCGTTGAGGTGTAAATTCCAACATATATACATGGTCACATTAATCATGTACGCTACTTATTTGTTTCACTTACACAATATTCACTAGAGTATGTTTGGATATACTCACAGTTTATGCTATGTATATATTGCTCATTAATGACATTTAATAAATCATCAAATTTAATTAAAGAGAATGAAATGAAAGGTTTCTCTCTCCAAATATAGCATTGGTTTTAGGGAGAGAAACACATGGTTTCCTTCTCTAAATTAACAAGTAATTGTCACACACATAGGTGTATTTGATATACTTAAACATTTATATTTAAATTAAATTCAAACTCCATTTTAAGAAATTTAAATGCAATATGATTTTATTTAAAACTATATTAGATTGAGTCTAATGTACCTATAGATTCATAGGTCCAAAAGATACAAATTTGATTTTTTTTAAAATCTACATATTTTATCAGCTTTCAATTAGCCATGTTCCAACGTCTATTAAGCTAAAAAATTGACCCAACTTATATGCTTATTTCAAGGATTCTTATGATACTTGGGTAAGCAGGCTAACCATTGGGCAAGTATGCAAATAGTCAAATATGCAGGTCCCTTGTCACAAAGTCATAATTTGAATTTGACATAAACGACCATTAAAGTCTCAAATCATGTTATTTATTTATGCTTAGAGTAAAGATGAAAAATAAGAAAGAAGAGAACTTAAGAATTCACCCCTTCTTAAGTGGGGATACATGCATAATTATAAGAAAATTACATCGTTAGATTTTTGACATATGGCAAGTATCAACTTTGGACGGTAGTTGAGATCTTCCTAGCTGGTTGCTAACGTGGCACGCTGTCGATTTGACATGTGGCACGATTTACTTCTTTCACTTTTTCATGTTGACGTGGCTGGGTTGGACCAATAAGAAGTTGATACGTGGTAGTTGATACGTGATTAGTTTTTATGGTTCCATGTTCATTTTGGCAACAGTACATTTTAGGCACGCGATAGCTCATCAGAAGTTAGACATATGATAGTTCCTTGGCATTATTCGTGCGATGGCTCCTTTATTGTAGACATGTGATGGCTTCTTTATTATAAAAGTGCAATGATACCTTCTTCTTTATATGTGTGATAGCTTATTTGTCTTTAGAAGTGTGATAGCTCTTCTTTATACTTGTGATATCTTCGTCTTTATTCTTGTGATAGCTTCATCTTTTTACTTGCGATAACTCCTATATACTTGCGATAGCTCCATCTTTATACATGTGATAACACTAACTTCGTACTTGCGATATCTTCTTATTTATATTTGTGATTGCCCCTTCCTTGATAACCCCTATTTAAATTTAAATTCTTTGGGCATAACAGTGTCATTTCTATCATTTGTCATTACATTTGTTTTCTATTTGTGTTTTTGTACTAAAAGTAAATCCTTAGAAAGTTAACCATTTCAAGGAAAACCAAATTATCAAACATCGTCGAACAATTTTGATCGTCTTCTTATTAGTTTCTTCAAAACGTCTACTCGATTCAAGCATTTTTTATTATCATCTTCAATCAACTAACTTATGAAGATCAATGAGACAAAATTATCATCTTATGTTATTTATAGGAAAATTACGTTATTCCAATTAAAATAGCTATCTTGTGATGGTCAACAATCAAAACTAAAATTATATTATATTTTCCAATTTATTAAACTTTCATTTACCAAGATCATACATTGTGTTAGAATTTCAATATGATGTTCATATCATGAATGTCCCAAGTCTCAACAAAAAATTTAGAAATTTCTAAGTATGTCAACGGATACTTTGAGTCCACATTTACTTCCCAAGTTATTTTCAGATACCGAATATTCCCATCCACGGATACAGATAGATATAAGATTTAAACTACCCATCACAATAATATATTTCAAAGTATAAATACAAAAATTGGTTTAACATATAATTGTTTTAGTACCATGCTTATAGAAATATGTGAAATAAAAAACATTATGATAAAAAAATTGTTCTGAGCAACGAATATTCACTTACATACAGATAATATAAATTATTACATCGATAAGAGTATATACATCAATCATTTTATGTAGTAAAATAAACAGTATAAACTATTATTTTTGTAAAGACAAAATAGATAGTTTTCGGATGTGTATAATACCATATCTGCATCTGTGTTATTTTTCATTTTAGAATCCCAATGCGAATGAATTTTAATTTTCTGAGTATCCAGCTTAGAAATCGCAACATACTCATTTCTTGGCAACCTAAAATGGGGTTTTACAAGGCAAAACTAGTATCTTCCGTCATTGCAAATCAAATTAAACTGCTCAAGACCCAAAACTCAAAATATTAACACACCGTTAACTGCATGTATCTAAGGCTCGTTCTTTATGAAGAAAACGGGGTATTTGAACGTGGAAGTTGGTTGAAAAGGGAATGTGTTAGGTAATGCGAAATGGGTATTTGAGCGGAGTATTTGAATTATTATTTAATTTATAGTTAATTAATTATTTGTTTTTGTCGTGTAATATGCGTTAAATAATTGCAGTGAAAATGAAATAAATTGCGAAATTTCATTAAAAATATTATAATATTCGAAAGACAAATACAATAATTTAAAATACATATAAAATGATACAACTACAATGTTTCAGCGCTATCCTACTACAATCATTTCATACCTTATGGTATCGTGAAATATTGCAATTTCATTGTCTATGTGTCGTTGTACTTATTCGATTACTCTGTTTGCAGTATTTCTCAGACAATAATATTCCTTTGGAGCAAGATCAAAATCTTCATCATAAGCCATAAAATCTGGATCACCACTATCGTATTTTTCTATAAAATTGCATATAGTCATCGTAGCAACGACAACTTTTACTTGAGTTTCAAATGAGTATGTTGACATATTCTTTAAAATGACAAACTTTTTCTTATATATTTCAAAGGTTCTCTCAATTGTCATACGTAAATTTAAATCATTGAAATTGTGTTTAATAGTATATTTAGCAAGTAACAGTACAACTTCTAAAACAACATAAAAATAAACTGAAATTGTGCTACTTGATCTTTAAAATCTTTTGCTCATTTATCGATATCAGAGCGATGCAGCTATGGTATATAAGTATATGGCAACTGATTTCTGGTATTCACACTTTCCGTTGAAATCATACCATAATTTTGTAACCTATCACACAATGAGAGAAAACATAGCATTTTCATTGAGAAATTACGTTGACAACGCTCTTGATGTCCGTTTAGTATACCCCCCACTCACTATGAAACTGTATAATTTGACATGTGAATTCGTCTAATATCATTCCTTCTTCTACGTAGATAAGCTGATATAACGAATAAATTATGCACATTTTCATAGTCAGAATCTATATCTGAATCAACCATTGGTAGTAGAAGAACAATTATGGTAAGAGAAGATGAGAAGAGATGATATGAAAAGAGAAGAGATGGAGGATGGAAGGAAGAAAGGGATAAAACGTATATGTTGAATTGAGAAGTTTGGGTCAATATGTTGGAGTACATTTTCCAACTTCTAACAACGGCATCGGAAAAGGGGAATTGTCCATTGAAGCGTCGGACGGGTGCTCAAAGGCAAAGTCACATTCTCTGCTTGCGAACGGTACCCAAAATGCTTATCTAGCCCATTCTTTGAAACTTGCACAAAAAAAATAAGTAGTTCTCATTTAACAAATTTGAGTCACACAGTACCATGTATAATCGCGTGATCCTATTCCTTACACGCATCCATCCCAATTTTTTCTTCCACTTCATTGTTTCTTTTGTCAATATCACACTCGTTATAGTTCACATTAAAAGTTATAGTGAACAAGTAACAGAGAAAGCGATGCATACTTGGCTTTAATCATGTCCTAGTAGTCTAGCTAGCACATTCTCCAAATTACTCGTAATATCATATTCCATATCTTGTCATGTCAAACACGTTTTAGAACCTAAATGTTTTCCATTGTACCTAATTTACCCAATTCTTGTTTCCTTATTTCGAAATAAGAGTCGTGCTATTCAATAAAAAAGTCATTGTTAGCCCTGAAATTTCCAACTTCTTGACAAATAAACCAAGTTTCTTTGTTGCTTTCTGCTCTCACGTAAATCTATTCTCCAAATTAGGATTAATTTGCCAAGGAAAAGCAGAGATATGTGTTCCTCAGCTGCACTTTTCTTGCAGCAACCATCTTCTCTGTCAAAGAGAAGCCATCTCTTGAGCATCAGAAAACAGCCTACAAAGAAGATCAACCGATCACTTGTTCCGGTAAGTCATGCACTTATGTAAATACATATGTTGGATGCAATATATGTTTTAACCCGAAAATATTTAAGGTTGCGAGGTTGTTTGGGCCAGCCATATTCGAATCATCCAAGTTAAAGGTGTTGTTTGTGGGAGGAGACGACGATCAAGCGAAGATTAACCCAGGAAAACTTCCAAGAACTTACACGCTGACACACAGCGACATAACATCCAAACTCACTTTGGCCATCTCCAATACCATTAATCGTGCTCAGGTCCGTGCATGAAAATTTATCATGTCATGAAAATATCAGTTTCTATTTCATATACTTCATATATATTTACCACTGCAGCTACAGGGATGGTACAATAAATTGCAGAGGGACGAAGTGGTGGCTGAATGGATGAAGTTGAAAGGAAAGATGTCCCTTCATGTGCACTGCCATATAAGCGGCGGACACTTCCTTCTCGATCTCATAGCCAAGCTCCGCTATTACATCTTCTGCAAGGAGCTCCCTGTAGTACGTTTCTTGTACCCTTAGTACAAGCATGTAATTTGAATTATGTTATTTTTGTTAACCGTTCTTCACAATTAGGTACTAAAAGCATTTGTTCATGGAGACAAAAGCCTGTTCAAGACGTACCCGGAGCTAGAAGAGGCACTAGTGTACGTGTACTTCCACTCCAGCATACCTGAATTCAACAAAGTGCAGTGTTGGGGTAGACTGAGAGATGCTGTTTATGCCGATCACAAAGTTTATGATATATCTGCTACTTGTAATGATACTTGTTCTGACTCGAGTGTTGAATATGAGTGGGAATGGCCACAGCGATGCCAGGTAGAATGCGACTGTTGCTTCCCACCGCAAAGTCTCATTCCGTGGCCAAGTAGTGACGATCTGAACAATGCTGGTGAAAATCAGTTGTCTGCTCGACAATTACAATAGTAATTGATTTATTTGGTTTGGAGTCACAATACTGGATGTACCACTGTACCAGTGATTTTAGTGTGTTTGTGTAATATATTTTGTAAATAGATAGCACATTTGGAGAGGGTTGAGTAGTAGCTGGTAGAAGCATTTATATAAGATATGATTTATTTGTTATTCGAATTTGGTCAATGTGTATGTTCAAAATATGGAATTAGAGATCACTGGAAACTCATAATAGATGTGTTTTACCTCTCCCCCACTTCCTAAACTTGGAATGTTATTTCGTGTAGGTCATATGGTGCAGTACTGTTAATGTCATACGCATCTGTCCTTGAGTTTTTTCTGCGTCTTCACATATGCCACGTTTGGACTTTAACAATTTTGTATATGTCCCTACCATTACCGTGTATAGTTTATCTTTACTTTCACTGTTCCTCCACAGTCCACACATTCTTCGGCATCATTTTTCCAACCATGACGAATTCCAGCCGACAATCGCATTATCAACACAAAGTAATTATCAACCTAATAATATTAATATTACTTTTACAGGCATGGATTCAAACTACAGTTGTTCGAAACCAAATTTCCAATCACCTCCTAACTACCAAAACTACAGCCCACAACTCAGGACGAATAGAAAAGTCTCGAATGACCATCAAGATTCTTATACCCGAAACCTACACCCAGGTAGAAAGGTAAGGAATAGCGTGAGACAACTTGGAACTTGGTAAAATATATTCCTAGCTTAGGGAAAAGTGGTCTCCCTATTCTTGGTCAATCTTCACCATTCATTATTGATCGAATAATCAATTTGATTGAATGAATGGTTTTAATCATATGGAGATAGGAGGCACATGACATTTAGGACAGAGAATTTGAACTCTGTAAAGACTAAATATAGGCATTGTTGTTATGATTGTCCGCAACTATTAGTATTGGGTGCATAGAGTTCTTTATAAACGATTATGTCGACAATCAAAGGATAGACATGTGAGGTTGCAAAGACAAAGACGCGTTTGATTTGCTCTATCTAGTTTTGAGTTTTGGTTCAAACAAAAATACGCACGACATGTGGATTTTTAGAAAAACAACAAACTCAGAAAACGAAGTTAACATACCAAACAGAAAACAAATTTATTTTGTTTTCGTGTTTTGGTAAATAACATAATCACGAGAAACAATCCATCCTTCCGTCATTCTTCCATTCTATCCGTTGTCCCCTCCATTCCCTTCGACGTCCCTCCATTACTATCACAATGATTTAGAATTTTAAATCTTCTTCATTCTCTTCTCATATTTTATAATAAATGTTGAAAACGCAAAACACAAAACTCAAAATAAAACTAAACGGAGCCTAATTGTGAGGTAAAACCACATAACTTTGGAAACTTCTATTTCAACCCATTGATTTCGTTTTAAAATTATTGAGTCAACAAAGGAAAATAAAAGGGAAAAGCTCTTACCAACTATCATCCTGTCTAATCAAAACTAAACTTTTGCCAGCTACAACAACTTTTTAAATTATTGAAAATTTGATACGATCAGCAATTGCTTCGCTTCTTCCGGCTTCAGCTCCAATCTACCAACCCCTCTATAATGCCCCACCTCCCTCGCTTCCATTTGGGAACGTTGACTCACAACTTTTCCTCGCCATTCAAGTTCGGTCGTTTAGCTCAGACCCAATGGCTTTTGAAGCACTTCTATATGGCAAGGATTCTACTACTCTAAAGCTGCCCTCATTAATATCGGATTCCCCTACTAGCTTCCCTCATAATCAAAGATCGTACGTGGACATGGTCTGGTCATTGTCGGGGATCAGTCAAGCAGCTCCTCGAAAGATCGTTGTGTGGGTTACAATGTAACAAATCTTAAGGCTACTTTAACATTAGGGATGGTGGATAGTGTTTTATAACTTTTATGAATCTTTTTAATTTTGTTTCAAGATTTAAATCAAATCACTAATTATCAACACAGATCTAAACTAATCAAGCAGTCACAGATGCAATTACAGATAGATATAAATTAGCAATAACAAAAGGTAAAGTAAGAGAGATGACACCAGGAATTTTATACTAGTTCGAATTAACCAATCCTACATCTAGTCTCGTATAATATTGTACATATTTCTTTCCAATTGCCTACTTTAACCAAGTAGCAAGCAAACTAGAATATAGTCTCGATTTCAAGGCTACGAGATACACCTTCCTGTCTCATGAGTCGGGGGTAAACTCTCTTGATTTACCAGGCAACAAGATCACCTACTAAATTTAGACAGGCTACTAAGCGCACATAATTGATTTGAACGGACAATAAGCACACCCAAACAAATAAGAGTGAAGTTATTGATTTTCAAATACAAACAGATGTACTTGGGATACAAGATATCTTATAGCCCTTCCGATAGCGATTTGATCTTTGAGTTTGTAGAGAGAATGCTTTCAAAATAGTAAATAATTTGTAGAGAATTAATCTAGTTGTGTATGGATTGATTCTATATAGTTTTGAAGAATGCAGTAAGTATATTTCAAGAAATATTTCAAAAGAGTAAGGAGTAAGAAGAAATTAAGAAAAATTAGTTAGAAAATTAGTTTACACTCCCTTTTATATAGTGAATGAATAGATGTATCCATTCATGAAGAGGTGTGTCCAAAAGACAGTTCTTTTCAAATTTTAAAAACAAATCAACGGTCACTCTATCAACATATCTAGAATGGGTATGTCGACATACCCTTGTAATTTTGAAAAATGATTTGCTTTTAAATTGTTTCAAACTTCTATGTTTGTGTAAAAATAATTTAAACAAAGTTTTTAAATAACTTGAACACATAAAAACTTTTATAAAATATTTATAAAAAATATTTTGAATTTTTAAATAATATATTTTGATAAAATGCCAAAGATCAGAATTCTGTGATAAAGATCAAAACCTACTATCAGTTACTTTAACAATTTATTTTAATGACTCATAAATATACACTAAAGTCTTGAGCTCTTCAAATATTTTTCTTTAAACTCATGAGTCTTGATCATATCTGAATCTTTGAACTTTACTCTTCATACTGATCGGTTTCAAGCTTAATCATTCTTTGTGTAATATTCTGCAATATATAAGGTACCATTTGGCAAAACATTAATATATATATTTATATGATTGTTGTCATCAAAATCAATATCTGAGGTATTAACATATTGGAGATTCAAATTTCAGAGGTAATGGTAAAAAGCTTGATTTCGGACACATGTTCAAAATGCTGGCGAGGATTCGTGCAGAAAGGAAATGCTTCAAATGTGAACACTTGGTTACCACTTGTTGCAATGATATCTTATGCTTCAACTGCATGAAATATGGACGTTGTTCATCATAGTGTATTAAACAAGATTTGAAGGATGAGATTACTCAAGCCTAACGCACGTAGACAAAGGCTTCTCGCAACTTTTCAACTCCCCAAAGGTTGTCGACCCTTAAATCCAATTTATCTCCCCCACCTCAATTTAGAAAAAGAACAAAATCATTCTTGTCCTCATTCATTAATGGAAGACGACGACATGCAAGCAGATAAAACAAGGATTCCTTTAATGCCCCGTAAAAATTAATAAGAATTAATTAATTAGTAATGAAACTAAAAATGAAAATTTTGTAAATGTTAGAATTTGGCCACTAAAGTTATACCATTACATTCGTAGCAATTTTTTGATCAACTTTCATATATAAAGTTTTGTAATCGGAGCTCGAACAGAAAAATTATTTACATTTGAAGTTTTCGAATTTAAAATAATTCGAAGTGAAATTAAATTTAAAAATTTAATTAATGTTTACATTTGAAATTTAAAACACTAATAAA
Source organism: Allium fistulosum (assembly GCA_030737815.1). Lineage (NCBI taxonomy): Eukaryota > Viridiplantae > Streptophyta > Magnoliopsida > Asparagales > Amaryllidaceae > Allium > Allium fistulosum. The sequence continues at coordinate 1,279,161,766 of CM060903.1, read as the reverse complement.
TATTTTAACGTTGATGAGAATTTTAGGGTTTAATGAAATGTTAAAATAAACTTTAACGTTAATATTAAAATGGGAAAGAAATAAATTTAAAACGATAGAAGTTAAATTCGTTCCAAATATAGGAGACCAGTCGACCACCTCCCTTGGGCCGATTGACCGCCTAGGAAGGAGCGATCGACCGGTGAACATGTGACAGCTAGGGTTATGTTAGGCACAAACAGCTTAGATTTTATTATTTTAAGCTGGCTTAAATTCTACGGTCCAGACGCCTTCTAACCACTATAAATAAGAGGCTGGCCCCATCACTTTTATTCATAAAAATATTTAGAATGCTAGCAAAGCTCTGTCAGCCTTCTTCCTTGATTAGATTCAACAGTTCAAGTCCAAAGGGAAAAGGTAATAATTTTACATATGTTTCTCTATTTGTATTCTTTCCTAATCTCCGAATTCTGAATCTAATTTATATACGATCGAATTATTGTACATTTCAAAAAGAGAAAATATGAAGGAGTGGTTAGGAAAGGCGTGAATCGAATCTAATGGGAAGCCGAATACTATCTATGAGTGGAAACTTTAGTTTTTCACATTTTAGTATTCGTATAGCAAAAGTTTGTATTTTTTTATGCCATGGGGAATTTTGTTCACAAAAACCGTAAAACTAAAATCCCAAGATTCCCCCGAATGAAATATCAAATCTTATGTTTACTAGAATCTTAATTGTTTTATATTAAAATAGTAGAACTTGTTTTGTTATTGCAATTTGAATATTTTATACTCTATTCCACTTCTAACCTTTTCTTTTGTTGTGATAAACGGTTCTAAAAATAAAATAAGTTAGGAAATGGTGTGTAAAGTACGAATTCTCCTATTCGTAGTTTACAATGCCTATTTCCTTAATTTAAATATGAAACCCTTTTCCATTGTATATGTAACAGTTAAATATAATAAAATGGTTTAAATTGTAAGTTTTATTTCTTGAAACAGAGATGTTAATTCTACCATATTAATATAAAATAAGTTTAGTATTTGATTCTATTTTATTAATGCAAGTCTATTGTTTGGCTAAGGATATTAGCTAATTTGTAAGTTATTATACAGAGTTAGGTTTGTATGAATTAGAAGTTTTAAAACAATTAGTATAGAATGTGAATTTTTTTGCATGCTTGGGAATATTTGGTTAGCCTAAATTATGTATGTATGAATATATTTGCTTATAAATATATTATTAACGTATAATTAATAACGTAGTAATCATATCGTATAGAATAAATATGTTAGTAATTAGCATTAAAGCCCATAGGAAGGAAGTAAGGATAATTATGGAAATTAATCCATAATTGAAGGAGGAATAAGGATTTTCCTTATATGGCCTTAATGCGAAATGCGGTGAGGTATATATATGGTAGTGTATTAGGGCAGTGGAACTATGACTATGTTATAGGGATGCAAGGTCAGCCCAATGCACACAGAAGTCTGTCCAGCTAATCTAGCTACCAACAGTGTGACTTTGGGACTGATGAGAGACATCGCTTACAATAAGTACTCACGGAGTACATGAGGTTAGTCCTAATTCTATAGGATAAGTCTTCCTAGCTAATTTGGCTATCAGCACCTATGAATTGTCGGACTAATGTTAGATGTCACAATTCGGGTGACGAGCATAAGATGTAAGACGTGCTTCTGGGTCAGCGGTATTAAATGGCTATTGTAGGGTCCGCCTCCTTCCTACTTAAGAAGTATTTAATGGTTGAGGTTATCATTTAGGTGTGGTAGTGGTAATTTCGAAAGGGGTCCGCTTTATGGTCGAGATATTAAGTGGCTATTGTAGGGTCCACTTCTTCACATAAAGAAGTATTAAGTGGCCTGATGAGATTTCATGCAATGTCAGTTAGAAAGTACCAAAGAGGGTTCTTCCTTAGGTTAGGTATTAAATGATGGGGATCTGCCTAGGATATAGGTATTAAATGGTCGGAATCTGCCTAATTCCCTTTAACGAGGTATTAAGTGGCTCAAGTACTTTCTATCACATTGTTAAGACATCATTGACGATAGTTACATGGAACTGGAAAGGTCTTTTCACCCACAGTTGAAGATATGTTATGAAGTTGGACTAGGAGAGCCTTCGAGCTTATAGTTAGAGGTATATTTGGTAGGATATAGTATAGAATGCATAAAATATATTATTTATCTAAATGATACTGCCCAAATACTATAATGGTAAGACTTGATATTTTCATTCATCAGACATTGTTGTTCTGACCCCTCCTCATTACAACAAACAAGTAGATGAAACAACATGGATTAAGAAGATGAAGGCATAGGCGAAGACTTGTCATGGTTTATTTATCTATTTATGTTTATGTACCCATTTTCAGACATATTATCGTTGTTTTTGAGATATTGTATTTGGGATGATATATTGTATTTCTGAGATTTGGATTTGAAATCGGTACTTATTTTTGTTATTATATTTTATCATTTCCGCTGCGAGATTCTGAAAGCATAGATAGATAACTATGTATATTATTCATTGTATAAATATTACCAACCAACAGCCAACTTTGGAATGTGCCTACGATTCAATGGGGTTCTATTAGGTCAAAAATTAGGCTTGTTTTGAGGTGGGTTGTTACATTTGGTATCAGAGCTGGGTTACCTGATCAACGAGGATAAGTATACGTAAGATTGCGTATTTGTTATTTTTGAAAGTATTATTCACAATCCTACTATATATTTACGTTTATGAACATACGCAAATACACTAGGCAAATTTTTGTTTCAACAAACAATGCTATCTGAGGAAGTTGTGACTAGAAGTATAAACCTATAAATAGTTAATTATGGCTGAAAATTATTTCTCCCAGGCTGGAAATCCCTCTACCCAAGAGATACCCACTATTCGTGGGATGCCATAATGGGTCAATAATACCTAAGGCATATAGGGAAAGTTCCCATTCCTCAACAAGCTACAGCAGCGGCACCCGGTGCTCCGCCTGCTGAAGTAGCACCTCGCCTACTAGGCTTCCTTAAAATGTGTAGACTTCCAGAATATAGGAGGATGGATGTATATGAGAGCTGAAGGTTTTTTGGAAACGAATGCTTGTATAACGACGGTGATCATATATTCGGGAGCTTGGATGGGAAAACCAGATCAAGAGAAGGATGGCTATATGGCATCTAAAAAGGAAGGTGCTAGATTGGTGGACTATAGTGGCTGAGGAGAATGCTAAGGAAGTAATCACTCGGGCTAAATTCAAAACTCGTTTTGGGTCGCGATTCATGTCCTGAATTGAAGTAAGTTTGCAATTGGAGAAGTTTATACAACTTAGGCAGGGAGACTCCACGTTGAAGGAGTATGTCAGTAAGTTCGCAGAATTGGTTAAGTTAGGATTGAGTTCGATTGATACCTCCATGAAGAAGGCTATGAAGTTCGTTAAAGGCCGGAATTCCCTACTTAGGGAGTTGCTTTTGACCCAAGTACCCGTGGGCGCTACTTATGAGATGATAGTTGAAATGGTCCTGCTGCAGACTGCTGGTGGTGAGAAGGAGAAGGTTGGACTGGCACAAAATCAAGATAGAGCTAAGAAAAGAGGATTTAGGGCAGACAAGAAGGCCAAGGGTAAAATCAAGAAGGGAATTATAATATGCCGTAGATGTTAGAAGAAGGGATATGTTGCTATGGACTGCAAGTTGAGCATGATAAGAGAGGAGTTCAAAGGAAGATGCTAACACTGCCATGAGGAGGAACACTATAAGAATCAGTGTCCAGAGCTAGCAAAGGAGGAACAAGGTAGGCAAGCTTGTGTTAATGAGGCTATACCTATCTCGAGTAGACCTCCTCTTAAAGATCAAGGAAATGCTGTAATTGAAGGTACAATTGTTATTTCCGAGGATACTATTCGTACCTTATTTGACTTGAGAGCATCACATTCATTCATAGCTAAAAATGTAGCTAATTCATTGAGCCTAAAAACCCAATTTTTCACCAACCTAATAGTCGTGTCAAATCTTATTAGGGGTTCGACACATCTTTCTTTGATTTGTAAAGACCTAGATATGTATATATGTAAATTCGATTTTACATGAAACACGTATGTTCTTGGCTTTGTGGAGTATGGAATTATCCTAGGGATGGATTGGTTATCTTACTACGGGGCTGTCTTAGATTGTGATAGGAGGATTGTATGGTCAAGGCGCTGCAAGGGGCGAGATATAGATGTTCGTTGTACACCATAAAACTCAATCGAGTTAAGCTATTTATATTCGCTGAGACCTATCACAAGCCGAGCTCTCATCTGTGCCCGTAGGTTAAAATATTTCCTGACATTTTTGAAGAAGTCTTGGGTCTCTTGCCTCGAAGGGAGATTGAGTTCAAAATTGATTTGTAGGACGCAAGACCTTTCGCTCTTTCATTAAGACATATGGGCCTCAAAGAAAGATAGGAGTTAGATAACCATATTTCAAAGCTATTGTAGAAGGGATTTATTTACCATAACATTTTGAAAGGGGGAGCACCAATTTTCTTCACCACTAAAGCAGATGCCTCTTCAAGGCTATGCATTGACTATAGAGAACTCGACAAGTTGTCAAGGAGGAATAAGTATCCTTTACATAGAATAGATAATTTGTTTGATCATCTTATAGGAGCCAAGATCTTTTCCCAATTGGACTTAGCCACAGGATTCCATCAATTAAGGATAGCCAAGGATAATAAGAAGAAAACCACATTTCGCACTCCGAACGGACTATATGAATAGGATGTGATGCCTTTCAGGTTGACAAATGACCCTGCACACTCTGTAGATTTGATGAGTAGACTCTTTAGGAGACAGCTAAATAAGTTCGTCATAGTGTTCGTAGACAATATTCTAGTATTCTCTAAAAGTGAGGGTGAGCATGAAAATCACTTAAAAGCCAAATTCTCAAAGTGTCATTTTTGGCAGAAACAAGTGAAATTTCTCATTCATATTATGTCCGAGAAGGGATTGTCTATAGACCCCGCAAAGGTATGAGCTATTCATGATTGGGATATTTTAAAGAACACCATGGGAGTTAGGAGTTTTCATAGCTTGGCGGGTTACTATATGAAATTCATTGAGGACTTTGCAAAGATAGCAGTCTCACTAACTTGCTTAACTAAGAAAAATCTAGTTTTTGCATGGGATGAGAAATGCACGGAAGCATTCAAGAAGTTAAAGGAGCTATTGGCTAGTGCACCAGCACTTACGATTCTGAATAGGATGAAGCCTTTCACTGTCTACACCAACGCATAAGGTAAGATGTTAGGAGCTGTTCTTATGCAAGAGGGCAAGGCAATAGCCTATGCAAGTAGGCAATGAAAGGACCTTGAGAAGAGATACCTAACTCATGACTTAGAGTTAGAGGCTATTGTATTTGCTTTGAAGATATGGAGACTGATAGAGTTAAGGGGTATGTCCTAGAGACAATTTTGTAATTTATTGTAAATTAATTAACTTTGTAATAAATTCTCGTTCATAATAAAGGTATTTTTCTTTCTGTTACATATTTGTTATAATGTGTTATAAATAGTTAAATGCTTAATTAAAATATATTTAACACAAAATCCATAAATGGTGTGTTTGTAATAGTAATTGCAAATAGTTGTAATCATGAGTATTCTATCATAATATTATAAAACACATCATTTTAAATGTTCATAATCAAGATGCATCGAAACTGGATATCGATGTATCCATTGAGACTAGAGTAGGTAACACTCACCAAATATTCGACAGTATGTTACTTATGACTGCTGGGGGGCACCTAGGGGTTACGTACCAATAACTATTAGATAAATATGGAACGAGTCACTCGATATTTTTCTGTTGGTTAATATAACTAAGATCAAGCAGAAAATGTCGATGTGACTAATTTACATAGTTCTCTTAATTTGAGAACACCGTCGACCTTCGATATGAAAGGTCCACTTTGATTATAGTCAAATCATGGCACGGGGTCCATCGAGTGACTAAAGTTAGGTCGAGCGGAAGTATTGGAATTTAAACACTATTTAAGAGAGGTTTCGTTTCCTTAATTATATGGGGTTAGCATAACTGTCAAATCAAGTCAACTAAAAGTCGAAATCTCTGGCTATAGTAGTCCAATTAATAATAATTATTATTATTGAACTAAGAACTTTATGTTTGGACTATAAATTTGAATATGGATGATATTGGAATTTTGACCATTACCAAATTTCATAAATCCAAAGTGATATAGTTTTGACGAAGAGAATTGGTGTAAATAAAAGTCACAACCGGGTAACGCTTAACAAAGTAAAATTGAATTTTTACCAAAACCAAGTAAGCGATAAATTTAGCCAAAATGTTACACCATCTGCTAAGTGACGTGTGAACATTAATATTCGAATAGTTCGATAATAATAGCTAACCAAATTTACACCCGACGAGTCACACAACTGAAACGATGAATTCTCCTCTAACTTAATGATTTAATTAATTTTTAATTGTTATAAATTAATTAAATAAATTAATTTATGAAATATTAATTATAAAATTTGATTTTTATTGGATGAATAAATACTATAAAATGTATGTATAATAGTTATAAATATATTAATCGATATACAATATCGATACAAGTTTAAATTGGAGTTAAATGCAAAATATTTAATCGGGCTTTAAGGGCTTTAAATATGTTTATAGCCCATGATAGAGGCTAATTATTTTGGCAGCAACATAGGGTTATAGGTGGCAAGAAATGGGCTAAAGGGGCTTGATAATAGATGGTTAAGATTAAAGGAGATTGAGAAAAAGATGAGATCTCAAATTCTCTCCTTTCCTTCCCCTATTTAAGCACCCCTTCCTATATTTTGATTTTGATCTTTTGGCACCTCTATCCCCATACATTTGCTGGCCAAACTTACCTATCATCTGTCCAAACTTCCAAGCTAAAATCAAACCAATTCAACTACTATTCGATAGTTTGTGGTCAATGGTTCAAGGATGGGAACTCTTTTGGATCAGTAATTATTTCAAGAAGCATAGATCATCATTTCAAAGTGTACTTAAAGGCATTGTAAGTGAGGTATATTTCTGATCAAAATATAATTATAAATACTTAGATATAATATTTTATTATTATTAACCCAAAAAATGGACCAACTCCCTGGATTGAGTGTGAAATCACCAGCCATGTTCTTATAGAGCAATAATATAGAGAATAAATGTAAAAAGAGCAGAAATAGTAAAAAGACAAGAAGATTTTTATAGTGGTTCGGCTGTTAATGTAGCCTACGTCCACTTTATAACTTTTATTATTGACTGATTATTGTTACAAGGTGAATTGGATTACAAAGTTGTTGAATATCCTGAGTTAAACTAAGTCCCCAATGCTGGAGTTCACTGGAGAATCACAGTAAACCCCTTGGATGACTATTGTGAGGAGGGATGAGAAAAATGAAGAATAGTTTCTACAGAGTTTCAACAACCAGTCATGAGGATCTCTTTATGTTGCAGATAGGAGAGTATTTATAGAGGTTGGAGAGCTACTGGGCTGGGCCTTCTTGCCATATACTTGCGAATGACTGTAAGAAGACGCACTGCAAGTTTCATCTCGAACTGAGAAAACTTGGTGGATCGCTAGAGATCCATAACTTCTGGGTCGATGGCGACCCAATGACATGCGATGCTTCCCTTACCTTCTACCTCAAAGTTCATGGCGACCTGGCAAAACGGTATAGATCGCTAGCGATCCATAGTACATGAATCACTAGCGATCCATGTACTTAGCTGATTTTTGGACTCTGTCTTCTGGGGTGCATTTGTTGTCTCATGTTGGTGTCCTCCAAGTAATTTTGTAGCATGCTGCCTTATTTTGATGGCGATCTACTTACTGGTTGCATTAGATTGCTGATTGAACTAGACGAATGCATGTCTCTCGATTTAACTAGCTCGGAATCCCATCAAACTTAGCTATTGTCCTTAGAATACCAATTGGACCATGATGCAAGTGAATTCATGAATCCACGAGCCAAGTTTATGGATCGCTAGTGATCCATAGATGATGGATCGTGTATTTTTGCTTTCTATTTCTCTAGTTTCTCTTGGTTTGTTGTTCTATTCTTTTTGGTTGGCTCTTGAGCTATTCTGACTCGACCAAGCTGTTCCGACTTCCTTTGGATTCTGCTGGGTTAAAAACTCGGATAACATTTGCCCCCCAGAGTATGCCTTTATTGAAAACAAGGCAGCTTTGGAAGTAATTGCTTTCCAGTTTCTGCTTGGCGAGGTTCAAGTAATCGTGTTAGGGCCACATGAATTTGACTTTGGCTACTTAGTTGCTCGTTAAGTTTTGACCTAAACTGTCGTTGCTTGTCATAACATACCAGGTTTTACCCCATAAATTTTTAGAATGCCTTGAAGTAGCACATGGTCTTACTAGATAAATTTGAGATTGATCGCACTCGATCCATAGCCAATGGATCGCTAGCGACCCAATAACTTAGCATTTTTTCTTTCGTGCAATCCTCCTATATAACTGCCTCGAGCTGACCTTATTTCCATTCTTACTTTCTTCTTGCGACCCAAGCTTTCCCCCTACGATTCAATCCAAGTTTCGTCCAAGACCAAAGTCCATATGATCTATCATCGTCGTTGACCATTCACCACCAGAGCCCTTCGCCGTTGATTGACATGAATCTCGCTGTCGCCTTGATTTCAACCTAGCTTCTTCTTGATCGCTGCCGACCAAAACCTAACTCTGTCATCTTCTTCCTTGGATCACCGCTGACCCATAGTGCTAGGATCACTGGGTTGAAAACTCTGTACATCTTTGCCTTTTGATCCTTAAATCAAGGTGGGTAATGCTGATCTGACGTTCATTTAGCGATCCGACGACAGAGCTTATTGGCAATGATTATAGCAAAGAGTCCGAGTTGATTCTGATTTTATGGAGAAATATAGTAAATTGAGTCTTGAGTTCTTCACGGAACGACATTCGAGCCTTGCCCCGGTGCCTAACATGTTTTGCTGTCAACGTCCATAGAATCAAAATTGACTTCGTGAATTGGTTTTACCCTTCTGGAGGATTCAGTTTGGTCTTGTTATTTTGCACGCTCGGTGTACCTGTACTGGGAAGAACCTTCCGCGTTGCTTTAGACAACGGATCCATTATCGATCATTGATCGATAATGGGTAAGTGTAGTAGAAGTAATTCCAAAAAATGATATGAAAAGTCCTTTTCCCTTTCCACTGCGAGTGAACTATCTACATGGGATAGAGCGTTTGTAGTGTTCAGGACACCGAGCTCACCCCACATAGATAACACACCGCACTTACCCTGGTACATATTTGAAATCATACATGTCAGCATGAATCGATATTCCTTTGGAATTCAAGTTTTGTAGGGGGATTCTTAGTTTAGAGTAGAATTACCTGACTACTTTGGACGCAAGTCCTGCTGTTTAGAATGAAGTACCCGTCTTCTTGCCGTAAGTCCAGCACTTTCAAAAGCTGAGCCGTCGTCTATTGCTCCTTCCTCTTCTGCTTCGCAGGCTGAATACGGTCAACTAGTTCTAGTTGGTCTATTCATGGATCGAACTCCTCCAAACTTTTGAGTTATTCTTAATCCACCGGAGGATGCCTCCTCCATGATCTTTGCCAAGGTTTTGCACAACATTTTCTTGCAACACGACATTTCGGAGGACGACGTGCACCTCCCAAAGAAGAATGAATTAGCCTATATGCCGCCTCCGGAATATACTACTTGCCATTGATATATGTGCCTAAATGGAGCAGTGCCCCCTTTCAATGACTTCATGAGAGAAACTCTTTTGAACTTGGGAATAACCCCGTTCCAGATTCACCCTAATGGATATGCTATCTTAACTTGCCAGCACGTTCTGTTTATGCGGACATTCAACTATGCTCCAAGTTTCGACGAGCACAAATATTTTATTTCATTTAAAAGGAGAGACAAGTGCCCTTCCTTAGTCGTCATCGAAGCTCAGAGGAATCGCAAAATCGTGCTGCAATTGCAAAGCAATTTGTCTCAATTCAAGGCTCGGTACTTTTTTGTTAGATGTCCCCAAGGGTTCAATCGCCTTTGGACAATGGGGGTAAGTTCTCTTCCTTACTTATTGAGTTTTGATATGTCACTATGGAATTTATGACAAGTCAAATACTTCCTATAGTTATTCTGAGGCCGAATAAAGACCTATCACTTGACCAAACTTTCTATACCCTAAAGACTGTAGACGCCGGGGAAAGATCAGTTAAATTCTTGCTGATAGATAAAAACTTGCTTGGTATGGACTGTTGCATTCAGGGAGATCTATCGTAGCAGTTGAGGTCCTGTCTCCTTCTCGTTCTACAATACGTTCACGCTCCACTTCTTCGTCTCATGGTTCTGAAGATGGTGTTTTTCAAGAAAAGGAAGGCTTGTCTGGCGAGTTGGTTGAAGAGACTCATGAGGGAAGAGATGTCACGACCGAAGCCGGCTGCCTAGCCAGAATGCCCCCATTTCTGGAGGAAGGGGAAGAAGAGTTTAAACAACGAGAAGGCAAGGCTGCGATGGCAAAAGGAAAAGAGGAGGGTTAAGTTGAGAGTAGTAGTCATGAGTCCTCCTCCAGTGATGATGATTTCTATGCAGATTCCGATGATGGAGACTCTGAATCATGTGACGAGACTCCGGGGATGAGTCCCGTTATTCCTAAATTGCCTCTCCAAGAGACCCGCAATAAATATGCTGCCCCAGAACTCAAGCGACATCGAGATTCCCCGATTAAATATGCTGGCGTAGACTTTGGGGATTTGAGCAAGTCTACGTTGATTTTGACGAACTTATGGGGGAAGGTTTCAAATTTGAAGAGACATCTTCTCGCCTGAGCCATGTTGCGCCCAAAACCAGAACAATTTCTACCACAATGGTTGCTCGATCTGTTTTGTGACATCATTTTAGGCCCCCTCCAGACACATTACACATTTCACTCGGGTCACATTCACTTACACACACATTATTCAAGCCTATTTTCCATTACTAAAGCTCTTTATCTATTCTTCATGTCAGGTACCATGAGAGGACGTGGGCTTTATGACAATCTCGAGGAGTTCACCAATTCACAGTGCTGGTCGAAACGATCCACTAGTCATCATCAGCTTCATGAGACTGAGGAGTGGAGAAGACGGAAGGACTTAGAAGCTGAAGCTCGTCGTCGGGACAAGAGGGAATGGAGTCGTACGTACAAAAGCGGTTATGAAAAGAGAAAGACCTTTGATGAGAGAGAAGAACCATCCAAAAAGTCAAAGGTCGATCGCAGTTCTCATCCTTTAGAGCAACAGGCCTTTGCCCCGGCACCAGCTTCAGTCAGTCTCGAAGTTCCAGTTTCTTCTGTTCAAGCTCCATCTTCATCGCAAGTTTCATCATCCCATGTGGTGCTTTCCCCTGGTTCTTCGCGACCTCATCGGAGATCGGCTTACGTTTTCCATCTGGTCCTCCTAGATTTGAAGCAGCGCTCCCCGGGTGGTTTTTAAAATGGGTTAAGTTTGACCGTGACCTTCGCCCAGTCCACAAAGATTCATATATGCCCCACCTTCAAGCGATCCAAAATGATTTGGAGCAAGCCGAGGGTGGGAAAAACTATGCAAGCAGCTGGCTGATATGAACCACAATAATTACCAAGAAATCCTCTCCTTCGAATCAAAGAAGGATGAATTCGAGAAGGCGTTGGCGGAACGCGATGCCATAATTGAACGACTGGTACAAGAAAGGGACTTGGTACTTCGGGAGAGTAAATATAACATCGGCTTACTAAAAGAGCCAAAAGAGGCCCATGCGGAGATAGAGATCGTCCTTCGAGATGAAATTAAGAAGGCGCTTGTGGAAGAAGTTAAGTTGCAAGAGGATCTCGAAGCTCGCAACATGATTATCGAAGCCGAGAAGAAAACCATTGCTAATCACGATAAGATTGTTGAAGGGCATAACAAAACAATTGCAGAATATGAAGAGGTCGTGAAGTCGCATGATAAAACCATTTTTGATCAGGCCTAAATGATTTCCCTGCTACAAGAAAGAGTTGCGCAGCTTACCGCCGACAAAACTCGCATTGAAATTGAAAAGGCCATCGTTACGGCAGATTATTTGGAGTTGTAGGACACCTTTTAAATAAAGTTGGAAAAGATGGATGATGCCATCATAAACTTCTATGTCAACTCCCTGTTGCATCATGGGAGTCTCAGTTATCTGGGCCCCAAGTTCCTATGCACTCTCGTCGTGGTTTGGGAGGAAATTTTGATCCGTTTTCGAGATAGCGGGGATGTCTATATTGAGCGGGAGCTAGAGGATGCCTACCTTAACGAGGAGTCAAAGAAAGCGCTGATAGAGGGCCATGAAATTCTACGAATTGAAAAGGAATGGGAACCTACCGATGTTGCTATGGCAGCGATTGCCAAAATGACGCCAAAGCCCCTTGTTTCCGGACTTGGCAAATCGTCGAAACAGCCTCACGATCAATTGGCGAGTTATGGGTCTGAAGCTTCTCCGTAGATTGTTCAACCATCCAAACAAGGAGAAGGCAGTGAATATGAGATCGACATCTTGGCCACTCCTTTGATGCAGGTAACCTTCTTGTTTCTCCCGAGTTTGAGAATTTTCAACTCCCGCCGTAAGAGCAAGACGAACTTAATGTTTTCATTTTTGATCTTATAGGTCCATCTTCCTTACCCGCTGATCCATCGATTTCCTTGATACCTGGACCCATCTATATTTCAACCACTTCCATACTCGTATTCGTAGCTGCTTCGATTGTTGTGTCTGTGTCTGGTTCGCAGCCAGGGCCGGAGTTTGAGAAGATCATTGCACTGCATGGCTTAGATGACCCTTCCGTTTGGAGGGCGACTTTACGGAAGCCGAAGCTCAGGAGCAGGAGGTCCAGATTGAGCAGCCGTGTAAATTCGAACAGCAACCGGTTGCCGTCAAGAAAGAAAAGGTTGAAGCAATAAAATCCTCGAAGAGCCCTTACAAATCCTGGAAGTGCAAGACAAAAGGGAAGACTTTCGAAAAGGTTAAAGAGCAAGGAGAAGATCTCGGCACTGAGGAGATAGTCGATATCACCGGCAGTGACACTACCTCTGGCTGGGATTTCTAGGGGAAGCAAAAACTTCCAACCAAAGGCGGGAAGGGGAGCGGCGGAAAGAGGCGTTGAGAAGCCCGGATGGCAGTGGAGCTGATTTTTGAGGCGTTTTGTTCTGTTAAAGTGTGGAGTCTACACTTACAGCTTTAGTTGTAGCATCTGTACTTTTTCTTTCTTTTTGTTGGCCGGTATTGTGTGGGTACGGCACCCACATTTTGACCTTGTACAAAAAAAAGTTATAAGTAATACATGTTAATGTTTTGATAGTAACTTTACCTGTCTGCTTTTCGGTGTTTTATGTACTCATGTCTATTTCATTTGCTTCTATTTTATTTTATATAGTCTTGTGATTACCGCCAAAATTCTTTAACAGAACTTGTGAAGTGTTTTTGTTCTTGAGCATTTCTATTTGAGTACAGGTGTATGCCCCCCTAGTTCGCAGGGCTGTTTACTTCGAACACTTGACAAAAAACCGGTTGATCCGAGTGTTTGTTTATTATTGTCTCCTTTATCACCGGACTTGCTTTATGGTTCCTATCCTTGGGAACTTATGATTTGAACGTCTTAATTACAGATTTATTATTGGTCATCAATTGGAATTTCCTACCGATTTGTAGCACTTTGATTTTGTTGGATTCATGCCCATTACTCCTGATAATGGGAGCAGGTTGATCCTTGTTATTTCTGCAATGGACGAGTTTCCTGGTATCGCTGGGGCAATTCTGGTACTTAAAAGTGTGCACATCTTATTAGATGCGCGGCATTTTTAGAAGTATGCATGGCTTTTGGGACTGATATGACCCGTCAATCCAGAATGGTTTCGGAACTTCTCAACGTTGCCAATCTTCGGGCAACGTAAGGATTTTATGCTTTAAGAGCGTGATTCCATGGCTCGAAAAGGTAACGCGTGTCTTATGGGATGCACGACTTTTGGGATCGATATAACCCGTTGATCCAGAACAGTTTTGGAACTTCTCGACGTTGCCAATCTTCGGGCAACATGATAAGTTTATGCTTTAAGAGCACGATTCCACGGCTCAAAAAGATGATATGCGGCTTATGGGATGCGTGCTTTGATTTGTGCCTTCCCGTGCCGCTGGAGCAACACCGGTTCTTAGAAGATAGGGATCGAGTTCCCCCGATCCAATGATTTGAGTCGATTTACTTCCGTCAACCCGGCGGGTAAGTGGGGCGTACTTGAGCATGATTCCACTATCTCAAGTAGCACTTGAATGGTTTTGAGTCGATTTGACCCCGTCGACTCAGCATGTTACTATTATGAATGTAGTTTTACTGGTTTAGAAAGCAAATCAATTTTATTAAGAAAAGTTGGGCAATTTCTGGGTATTTACAATGCCTTCGGTATTCCAGGATGGCTTATTTACTGAAAAATAGAAAGTACATAAGATAGTTTCAAATAAAGTAAGGACGCAGTGATTTGCTATTCCATGCTCGAGGAATTTGGATTCCGTCCACGAGCTGGTCAATTCTGGGAAGTAGAAACTATCCTTCGGGCAGGCTTTGTTTTAGTCTGAGTAGTCGATGCAAGTTCGCCATTTCCCGTTGGACTTCTTGATCAAAACCGGGTTAGATACCCATTTGGGGTAGGTCGCATCGTGTATAAAACCATTGGACATCAGTTTTTCTACTTCTTTTCTCGATGCCTTGGACCGCTCGAGGCCCAGGCTGCGCCTCTTTTGCTTTACTGGTGTAAACCTAGGATCAATGTTGAGCGCATGGCATGCAATTTCGATACCCCACACATATCGGAATGTGTCCAAGCGAACACATCCAAGTTGGCATGAAGAAATTTGGTGAGTTCTAATCGCATCTTGTTTCCATGGTGTGATCCAATTTTCAAGACCCATGTCGGGTAATCCATATCGACAGGAGCGGACACCGTCAATTTTTCCAGTGTTGCCCGATCCTCCTTTGAACTCTTCTTTCTAGGGTTTAAAGCCTTGTCAAATCGGCTATGGTCCCCAAGCCAGGGACGGCTCTATAGTTGTTATTCGGTAGGTTCACGAACGTGAAGAGTTCTCCCCACATTCTTCCCCTTTTATTTTATTTTGGATTCATGCAGTTCTGCGATATAACATTCATTGGTGACACTTTGGTCTCCTTTGATCACTCCAACTCCATTTTCCGTTGGGAATTTCATGGTAAGGCACCATTAGGCTAAAGCGATTCTGAAATCCGCCATTGCGGGTCGTCCTAAGAAGGCATTTTACGTCGACATTTCGTCTACTATCACAAAAGTTTGGGTGAGGGTGACTCTTCGGTCGCCTTCCCCAAGTTCTACTGGTAAGTCAATCGTTCCGACAGATTGTTAGGCCCGCCAGTGAATCCTTGAATTTTGGTTTGGCAGGAAGATACGTCTTTCATGCTGATCTTCATTTGATCAAAGGTGCGCTTGAAAAGGATATTTACAGAACTGTCATTGTCAACCAATACTCGTCGAACTACGGCGGGTTCGATCCCTGTAGTCACGATCATGGGATCGAGAGTTGGAGCTTCAATCCCTTCGGTGTCCCGATTTTGAAATACTATATCATCATTCAAAGTTTTCTGCTGCTTGGTTGGAGCTCCATCTTCAACTGCGAGGCATGATTCCTTCGGAGCGTTCTTTAACAAACTCTCATACTACATTTCTCCCCAAGTTCTCTGCACGGGATGTGGTCCTTCAGATATCATTCTAATGATGAGTCTCTAGTCAGTTCGCTTTGATCCCTCCTTACTGGTTCCGGTTTGGTTTCTTTAATCCCTAGGAGCCTGTGGAGCCACGGGTTGGTCAGGATTTTGTGATTTTCTCATGTACTGTTGAAGCTTGTTCTCCCAGATTAGCTCTTCGATCAAGTTCTTTAGATGACGGAACTCGTTTTTGTTGTGACCATGTGTCTCGTGGAATCAATAGAACTTCCCTGAGCGCTTTTATTGTTCAGTTGCTTCCTTCTTAGGGGTTTTTTTATACTTCTCTATCCCCTGTGTTGTGAGATAGATGTTTTCCAGAGTATCATTGAGCGGGTGTAATCCTTGAGCCTAAAGCCTTTAAGTCGTTTATTGTTACCATTTCTTTTATTGGAATTTTGGTTCTTCCTTTTTTGATTACCATCTTTCCTTGCACTTCCTTCAACGGTCCCGGAGGCATTTATGTTCTGGTTCATTGCCATGTCACTCTGCCCGACGTTCATCGGTTGCATGCTAAACTTCCTTTCCAACTCCCGCGCCTCTTCCAATCTCAAGTATTGATTTGCCTTATGGTTGATGTCCTTCCTAGTGGTAGGTTGTTTCATCTTGATCAATTTTCCAAACTCAGTTTCAGGGTGGATGGCACGGACCAAAGCCATAAAACCATACCTCATTCAAATTGCTTACCTCTATCATTGTGGTAATAAACCGGTTCATGAAAGACTTTAGAGATTCATTTCGTCCCTGGAATAGGCCGGACAAGGGCATCACGTCTTTAGGCTGCACTATGTGAAGTCTAAATTGATCAAGGAATCTTGTTTCTAGTTGGTCGAAAGTAGAGACAGATCTTGGCAGAAGCCTAGCGAACCATATGGAAGCAATTCCTTCAAGAAAAATGAGAAAACATTTACACCGAACAGCGTCCGAAGCATTCGCTCCGTCCATACTGTACTTGTACAAATGGGGTTTTGGGTCTTTTGTTCTATCATAGGATGGAATGGTTGGCATAATGAACTTTTCTTGATACCGCTCATTCAAGATCTCATCAGTGAAGGGAGTCCGACTTGGAGCAGATCCCCATTCATCACCTCTTCTATTCTTATTCTCATCCATCAACCACTTGACCATATCCGCGATAAATGCCTCCGATGTCTGGTAGTCCGAGGGTCGGCTGTCAGTCAGCACACCAAGCATTTGGCTTTGCAAACATCTTGGTAAGTAGGTTGAAGCCTAGGCCCTCCTGTCTTCGAAATAGCTACTCCCTCGGGGTCTCGTTGGCTTGCGGTTGGCCTGATTGGGGTACTTTGGACATTCCTGGCATTATCGAATGCATTGGCGTTTCCTTCCAACTTGCCATCGCTAAATTGCTCTCCATCTTCTGAGTCGGAGAGGTTCATGGCTATATCCTCTTGTGGGCTCTTCGCTCCTTGGCTTAAGTTCATAGCTAGTTGCCTTGCAGTTGGTGGAGTACTTGTGTTTCCTTCCATGTTGATTCCCACGGTTCCAGCTATCACTCCTCTTTGCGCCTGCTTTCTATTTCTTCTGTTTAGACCAGAAATAGAAGAATTTTCTTGTTCTAAGACAGCCGTAGGTTCGGCCATAGTTCTTGGAGCAGGATGTAATTGTAAATTCAAGAGGGCATTAAGCTTATCCATTAGAGCTCTCTGACTACTTTCCATTTTCTGATTGATTTCATCAACTATTTTATTCAACTTGCCTCTTGTAGCGACCTTGCGTTGATTGGAGGAACCTGGCACATGATCTCCTACGTTGGCGCCATTTACTTTGGTTTGTTGATGATTCATCTCTTCTCCGGCTATTACTGCCCCTATGGATCTTCTAGAGGCAGTTCTTTTCCTTCCCGGAGCCATTGATTCTAAGCAATAGATTTTTAAGCAAAGATTGAGGATCTAACTTTTGAACCTATCTGATCCAAAGTAGATAGCTAGATCTAAACCCTGCATTAGGTTCTCAGTGAAAGAACCAAAATGTTAACCCAAAAAATGGGTCAACAACCCTGGATTGAGTGTGAAAGCACCAGCCATGTTCTTACAGAGCAATAATATAGAGAATAAATGTAAAAAAGCAGAAATAGTTAAAAAAAAAGATTTTTATAATGGTTCGGCTGTTAATAAAGCCTACGTCTACTTTATAACTTTTATTAGTGACTGATTGCTGTTACAAGGTGAATTGGATTACAAAGTTGTTGAATATCCCAAGTTAGACTAAGTCCCCAATGCTGGAGTTCACTGGAGAATCACAGTAAACCCCTAGAACGACTGTTTTTAGGAGGGAGGAGAAAAGTGAAGAATAGTCTTTGCAGAGTATCAACAACCAATCCAGATGATCTCTTTATGTTGCAGATATGAGAGTATTTATAGAGGTAAGAGAACTACTGGGCTGGGCCTTCTTGCCATATGCTTACGAATGACTGTAAGAAGATGCACTGCAAGTCTCATCTCGAACCAAGATAACTTGATGGATTACCAGCGATCCATAGCTTCTGGATCGATGGCGACCCAATGACTCGCGATGCTTCCCTTACCTTCTAACTCAAAGTTCATGGTGACCTGACAAAATGGTATAGAACGCTAGCGATCCATAGTACATGGATCGCTAGTGATCCATGTACTTAGCTGATTTTTGGACTTTGACTTCTAGGGTGCATTTGTTATCTTGTGTTGGTGTCCTCCAAGTAATTTCGTAGTATGTTGCCTTGTTTTGATGACGGTCTGCTTACTAGTTGCATTAGTCTGCTGATTAAACTAGACAAATGCTTGTCTCTCGATTAAATTAGCTCGAAATCCCAACAAACTTAGCCATTGTCCTTAGAATACCCATTGGACCATGATGCAAGTGAATTCATGAATCCACAAGCCGAGATTATGGATCGCTAGCGATCCATCACCCTTGCGTATTTTCGCCTTTTATTTCTCTGATTTCTCTTGGTTTGTTATTCTAGTCTTTTTGGTTGGCTCTGGAGCTATTCTAACTCGACCAAGCTGTTCCAACTTCCTTTGGATTCTGCTGGATTAAAAACCCAGATAACAATTATACATATACATACATACATACATACATATATATATATATATATTGTATTACTATTAGGTGACGATTTTGATATACAAGTGATATTGTCACAAAATTGTTTTGGATGTATGTAGGAATATACTTATAAATTTTTTTTTATGTTCATATCTATGATGGCACGACTCAGAAATTAAAAAAACATTTTTTGATTATTTAATTATACATAAATATTTGCATATATATAAATAGTTCAGAATTTAATTACATCGTCATACTTTATATAAATATGTCATATAAATTATATATATAATGTATTATACATAATTTAGATTTGACGGTAATAATATATATATATATATATTATCATTTAAATATAATTTAAATCGTTTAATTATATAAAACAATTATATATTATATAAAAATGATATTTCACATTTTATAAAATAATATTATTACAAAACACATATTCGACATAATAAAAAAACATTATTTATTATTTAAAATATTTTAAATATAAGTTAAAGATTAATAATTAATTATAAAATTATTTTTAATTCATAAAATTATGAAATAAATTTTCTATGTACAAAATATCATTTAAAATTTGCTGGAAATTTAAATTTCAAAATTAGGTTGAAATATTATATATTAACCATTTAAATTAAAACCGTATGAAAATTAAATTGAATAATATTTAAAATTTTAAGAAAGAAATTTATTTTTAAGCCATGCATAAGACCAAGTAATTAATATCTTTATTTAAAATATTTTTAAGTATTTATAAGAATTAATTTATATTTTAATACATAATTATATATTTATAAATATTTTTTTAATATAATATATATATATATATATTATAAAAATTAAAATTATTTTATTTATATATGCATGTATTATGTTCGATTTTATAAAAAATTATTATTATTTATTTTATTTAATATATTTATAATTGATTTAAGTATATTCATATAATTATGTATATATATAATGCTTATATTTCATAATTACATCTATTTTTTGGCAAAGCATACCGGTTTTATAGTGGACCGTCCATTTTTATTACGAACAAATTAGCAGTAATACAGGAGCAAGGCAGCATGCTCAACTACTAATAAATGGATAATACAGAACAGAAGATAGGTAAAAGGTACCTATGCTTAAATGACCTATAGCTAGCCCTCCTCCATAGGGGAGGATCCATTACCATCATTTGAAGAGAGAGGGCCAATCACATATAGATAACTTGCGAAGTGAGTCACAATAATTGGAACATAAAATGGGTATACCTTGCAATAAATAAATTTTCGATCCCAGCTAATATCTTCAAGAACAGCCCTGTTCCTAGCACTAAGATCACCACCTACCGAGAGAACAAGATCTTCCCCGTCTATAGAGTAAAAAAGCACCTGGATTCACCTTCTGCTTCACTAATAAACATAAAGAATTCATCTTGAGCCAGAGCATATCTCATCTAAGATGGCTCATGAATCCATGCATTCTCAAAAGAATTCCACTCAATAATATAAGCCTGAGTGATGTTAGAAACCACGAGAACATCAGTAGCATTAGAAAGAGAAACCACCGGAGAAACAATACCTTCAGCAGGAGAGGTAGCGGTATAAGGCTCAGTTATAGAAGGAACAATAGCATCTTTAGGAGTTGTGGCAGAAGGAACTTGAGAATCACTAAGACTGGTCCATATCCACAGAAGAGCGGTCCCTAACCTTTGGAACCCACCTCCACACAAGGGGACGAGGAAGCGACACCTTGGGTGGAGAAGGAGCCATGGATGGGAGCCTGCAAGAGTCAGTAAGATGGCCAAATGAGTAACAAGCGGTACATGTGTTAGGCGCCCAACCATATCTAACACGCACTTCAACTACATGACCAACAACAAGCTGAACACTAATCAAAGAAGGAAGCAAATTATCATGGGTAATTTCAATTAGTGCCTTAGCATAAACCAATCTGTTACGAGCCACTGTATTAGAATCAAAACATTTCAATTTACCGATAGTGCAAGCTAGCCAATTCAAACCCACCAACAGTTGTAAAATAAACGGAATGTGTGAAAAATATGCACAAATAGGAATATACCAAACCCGATCCCTTGCACTAGCCACAATAGGAGTCCAATTGTTGATAATGAAAGGTTTCCCATCAATAAAGGATGGGTTGCTTCTAGGGCTCGTTGGCGCTCCTCGTTGCTAGAAAATTTGAAAAAGTACATAGAGTTGATATAGATAACAAAAAGATATCCACGAAGCTTCCATATACAGTGGTAAAGAGTTCTAGCATCTTGGATCTTTTGGTTGGATCCAAGAAAAAACCAACCAAAAACCCAACCAGTAATTAACACCAGCTTGCATAACCAATGGCAGAGGCAGATAACTCCATTAACCTCCTCAATCTCAAAATCAGAAGGGTTATAGACACCCGCATTACGGGGCATGGAGCTAAATAGTGACAACCAAGGCTTGGGTTTAGACAATGTTGCAGGAAGTTTATCTATAGCACACTGCGGTGATAATCTGGGACTACAGAGAGGCACTTGGGTCACTGCTACATGATGAAAGGAAGAAGGATTTTCCATAGGCACATTTGATCGAGCAACCTGCATGTACAAAACTGAATTGATGGGCTTAAGGTCCATGGGAGCAATAAAGTCACCCAGCAAACACACAGTATCCCCCAGACGATCACCAAGATAGTCATCCTTGCTACTAAGCAAAGGAGACGCATATACTGGGGATACAAACTCATCAATCGATAGCACAGCAGTTGCAGATGTAGCAAGAGCATCAAATAGGTTAAACATGGCTACCTGGGGTCGGATAGCATCAAACGATAAAAGAAAATCAACTATCGAACCTAGCATAGACTTGGGTAGAGATAAAGATCTGGATGGATGAAAGGGAACACAAAAGGCACGTCTAGATCTAGTCGACCTTGGCAAGACAGGGTCAGTTAGGAGAGGGGAGTACTAGCGATTCTTAGGCATGGGAAGGCCGAAGTGGAAGATGGAGATGGTGAAGGAAAGACTAAGAGAAGAGGGAAGCTGGCTCGGGAAAAGGAAGATGATGCTAGGAAAAGCTTGCCACTACATTTAGAATTAGATAAAACTACCATAAATATAATTCTCTTATAAAATAAATCTTTTTCATAATTACATTTAAAAATATATATTTGTATATACACACACACATATACACATAAAAATCTACATTTATATTTAAAAAATATTAATTAAAGTTTATATATATAATATATTTAAAATATTTAAAATATTTCATATATGCAAACAGAATTATATATACATAAATTCGGACAATATATTTGCATATTATATGAGCTAACGTGTCCATTGCGGTGTGGATCCCAACATCTATACATGGTCATGTTATACCTTGCATGGATTGATATGTTATACTTGCACACACATATATGTGTGTATGATACACGTATATATATACATAACAAAATTAAATAATACTATATTAACTTATAAATTCAAATAAAATAAAAGATTTTATTTAAATAAAATTTACAAATGCTCTAAATAAAGTAGACTTTATAGGCCCAATAAAGATCCAATAGGGAAAAAAATTTGAAATTTACCCATAACTTCCGCTGTGGCCTAGCCCAGTTCCAACAAAGGCACTACCTTTTGGGGGAAAGGTTTTAGTTATTCACCGACTACAAATCCCTCAAATACATGTTTTCCAAAAAAGAATCGTACCTTAGGCAGCAGAGGTGGATCGAGTTTATAGCATCATATGACTTTGAGATACAGCACACCCCAAAAAAAGGAAATGTTGTCATTGACGCCGTTAGTCGGCGGCATGCTACACTAGGTGCTATATATGAGTGGAGGTAATTTGAGTTCCTCTCGAAGTTTAATTTCAACCACCAATAGGACCCACTCTAGGATATTTAGCAGCAATGGAGGTTAGGCCAGCATTGATGGACCGCATCAAGCAAGAGTAGAAGAAAGATGCGACGATAGTAGGTATTTTGGACAAGCTAAGTAGAGGAAGCATTTCCACCATGGCGATAGGCATGTAGTTGAAGAAAGCAGATGTTTGAGAAGAGATGGATGCCTTTATGTTCTTTTGGCAGAAGACATTTTAGAGGAAGTTCCGGCTGAGTGTCACCATCCTTGGATGACCATTCACCGCAGTAGAGATAAAATGTATAGGGATATGGGGTGAATTTCCTATTGGTCGGGAATAAAGAAGAGGGTAGCAGATTTTGTCTCTAAGTGTTTGACGTGCCAAAAGATAAAGGTGGAACAAGGGAAGCACGGAGGAATGTTGTTACTGCTAGGAATACCAACTTGGAAATGTGAGCGTATATCAATGGACTTTATAGATGGGTTTCCTAGAAGTCAAAGAGGAAATGTAACTACTTGGGTTATAGTGGATAGACTCATTAAAAGTGCCCACTTTATTCCCATTAGGAGTAATAGCACTGAAGCATCTCTAGCGCAAATATAAATCAAGGAAGTGATACAATTGCATGGATTTCTAATTAGCATTGTTAGTGATAAGGACCCTTTATTCACTAATGAATTTTGGAGGATTTTGTAATCAGCTTTAGGAATAACATTTAATCTTAGCACCACTTACCACCCACAGACCGACGGTCAGACGAGAGGGTGAATAGGATTTTGGAAGATTTGTTGAGATATTGCATCATGGATTTTGAAGGACATTGGGAGCAACATTTACCCTTCGTAGAGTTCACGTACAATAATAGTTACCAAGCAACGATTGGCATGCTACCCTTTGAAGCGTTGTATGGGAGGCCATGCAAATCGCTTAATTATTGGTGGAAAACTATTGACAAAATTCTATTTAGACCATATATGATTTGCGAGACATCTGAAAAGATAAATATAATTGGACAGCGAATGAAGGCCGCACATGACCGTTAGAAGTCCTATGTTGACAAGCTAAGAAAGGAGTTGTAGTTTGTGGCAGGGGATATGGTGTTTGTTAAGGCTTCCCCTCTTAGGACGATCATGAGGTTTGGTATATCCGGGGAGTTAGCGCCAAGGTCTGTTGGGCCTTTCCCAATCTTGGAAAGAATAGGAAAACTTGCATATTTAGTATAGCTATAAGATAAGCTAGTGGAAATTCATGATTTTTTTCATATTTCGCACTTAAGGAAATGCCTTCACGACACCGGCACCATAGTAAAGTATACTTAGTGAGTGGATATTGAGACGAAGCCGATAGCTCCCCGTGTTACCGCACGCATAGTGGAGCATAGAATTAGGAAGTTCCACAACAAATAAATTAGGTTGGTCCAAGTACAATGGGGAGATAATCCGACAGAAAGCACAAGGGAAAATGAAGGCTTCTCATCCTGAGCTTTTCTTCAATAAACTTTTTCTCTTCAATTTTTTTGTATCGTGGTTTAGATTAGATGGTAGGGGATGGCTGCCACACTTTTTACTGTTATTTTTGCACTCATGTAGAATTTTATGCATATTTAGGATGCTTGCATACATGTCTATATGTCACGATCTTGCATTCATGCTAGGACTAAGCACAACTATAATATGTTGCACACATAATCACATTGCACTTTTGGCTGAGTACTTGGTTGTGTAGATAACTTGGTTGTATAAAATGGATGTTGAGCGTGCGTTACATTACTTATCCTTTAGGGATTTTAAGGATGAAATCCTTTTTAAGGTGGGGAGAATGTAACACCCCATAAAAATTAATAAGAAATTAATTAATCAGTAATAAGGATAAAAATGAAAATTTTGTAAATGTTGGAATTTGGCTATGAAAGTTACACCATTGCATTCGTGGTGATTTTTTGATCAACTTTCATACATAAAGTTCTGTAATCGGAGCTCAAACGAGAAAGTTATCGACGTTTGAAATTTTCAATTTAAAATAATTCAAAATGAATTCAAATTTAAAATTTTAATTTATGTTAACGTTTGAAATTTTAAATACTAATAAATATTTTAACGTTGATAAGAATCTTAGGGTTTAAGAAAACGTTAAAATAAACGTTAACGTTAATATTAAAATGAGAAAGAAATTAATTAAAAATGGTAGCAATTAAATTCATTCTAAATATAATGGACTGGTCGACCGCCTTCCTTGGGTCGGTCGCCCACTAGCAATCAACTTCCTAAGGAGTAGAGATCGACCGGTGAATGTGTGGCGACTAGGGTTTTGTTAAACACAAACATGCCAGATTTTATTATTTTAAACCGACATAAATCTTATGGTTCAGATGCCTTCTGACCACTATAATTAAGAGGATAGCTCTCTCACTTTTATTCACAAAAATATTTGGAACGCTAGCATAACTCTGTCAGTCTTCTTCCTTGATTAGGTTCAAGAGTTCAAGTCCAAGGGAAAAAGTTAATAGATTTGTATAGATATACGTTCCTACATTTTTATTCTTCCCCAATCTCTGAATTTTGAATCTAATCAATATACAATTAAATTATTGTACATTTTAACGAGAGGAAATCTGAAGAAGTAGTAAGGAAAGGCATGAATCAAATCAAAGGGAAGCTGGATACTATCTATGAGTGGAAATCTTAGTTTTCCACATTTTAGTATTTGTGTAGTAGAAGTTTGCATTTGTCTTATGGCTTAGGGAATTTTGTTCACAAAAACCGTAAAACTTAACCCACAAAATTCCCCTAAACAAAATATCAATTCTTATGTTTAGTTGAATCTCAATTGTTATATTAAAATAGTAGAATTTGTTTGTTATTGCAATTTGAATATTTTATATTCTTTTCCACTACCGACTTTTCTCTTTTGTTGTGATAAAGGGTTCTAAAAGGAGAATAAGTTAGGAAATGATATGTAAAGCACAATTCTCCTATTCATAGTTTACACTGCCTATTTCAATAGTTTAAATGTAAATCCCTTTTCTATTTTGTATGTAAAATTTAAATAGAATATAAAGAGTTTAAATTGTAAGTTTTATTCCTTGAAATAGAGGTGCTGATTCTACTTTATTAATATAAAATAAGTTTAGTATTTTATTCTACTTTATTAATGCAAGTCTATTGTTTGGATAAGGTTATTAGCTAACTTGTAAGTTAATGTATGCAGTTAGACTTCTATGACTTAGAAGTTTTGACAATTAAAACTACTAGTGTAGGATGCTAAAACCTTTGCATGCTTAGGATTATTTAGTTAGCCTAAATTACATACATATAAACATATTAGCATATAAATATATTATTAATGTATAGTTAATAACGTATTAATTGTATTGTGTAGAATAAAAAGTTTATTAATCAGTATTAAACCCTATAGGAAGGAAGTAAGAATAATTATGGAAATTAATCTATAATTGAAGGCGGAATAAGGAGTTTTCCTCATATGGCCTTAGTGCAAAATGCAGTGAGGTGTGTGTGTGTGTGTGGTAGTATGTTAGCTGGTGGAATTATGACTAAGTTATAGGCATGCAAGGTCAATCAAAATACACAGAAGTCTGCCTAGCTAATCTGGCTACCAGTAGTGTGACTTTGGGACTAATGTGAGACATCGGCTATAATAAGTAGCCACAGAGGACTTGAGGTAAGTCCCAATTATGTAGAGTAAGTCTACCCACCTAGTCTGGCTACCAGCACTTACAAATAGTCGGACTAATATGAGACATCACAGTTTGGGTTACAGGTCATAAGATGTAAGACCTGCTTTTGGGTTGAGCGTATTGAGTGGCCGCTGTAAGGTCCGCCTCCTTCCCACTTAAGAAGTATTAAATGGTCGACGTTATCGTTTAAGTGCGGTGGTGGGAATCTCTAGAGGGGTCCACGTTGGTTTCGAGGCATCGGGTAGCTATTGTAGGGTCCGCTTCTTCTCATAAAGAAGTATTAAGTGTCTGATGATATTTCGTGCGATGTTAGTTAAGAAGTACTTGAGAGGGGTCCATCTTGGATATTGAAATGAACCTACAGTTCCAACTATACAACATCCCTCTATGGAATCTAACTCAGAGGCACGTAAATCTAGTGACATTCCTACTTTTCGATAAATTGGGAGACTTATGGCACAAAGTGGCAAACACCTAGTTGAAGGTAGTATTCTAGTACCATGTCTACTTGATTCTGTTGATTCTACATGTTTAATTTCTACTCAAGTTCATTTGGTGTTGCCTTATATTCCCTCGTTACGACCAAAATTAAAAACTCACGAGGGTACCTCTTCTAAATGAAGGTCCTAACTTGGAAAGTCAGGGGCTTTGGGTGTTTAGATAAGTGTGCTCTTATCAAAAATGTTATTAAACCCTTTACATGGACATTATTTTTCTTAAGAAACTAAATTGCATAACCCTAGCCCCACAATGCTACAGGCACTTAGTGGAAATTTTAGTATGGGTTGGGCTCATATAGGTTCTATTGGAAGTAGAGCTGGAACCATTATGCGACGGGATGAAATAAAATAGGTTCTAGTCCAAATTCTTACACTGGTTAATGTGCTCCATGTGATTCTTAGAAATACTCATTATGCACCCTTTAGAAATATCTCACTATGAAGTACCGTTAGTTGCATAAATGGACCATGGTTGATAGGAGTGGACTTTAATATTATGAGATTTTAAGGAGAAAGAGATAGTGTCCTTTTCGCCACTGACATAGTGGAGCAGATTTGGGGCTTCTTTCCTTGATAGCTCTCCCTTTCAGGTCTTTGTTACAAAGTTGTGCTTCTTTTGTAAAGCCTTAAGAAAATGGTCGGTTGGGATCTAGGGAGCCTTGAAAGGTGAAAAGAGGAACTTCAAGATCTAGTCTTAGATCTGGATATTAAAGAGGTAGATACTCTGCATTCCTCATCTGTGCGCTCTTAGCTGCAAATTCCAGAGCTGGAGCTTGATCGACTCATGAAACAAGAAGAACTAGTATGAGAGCATAAGAACAATTCTATATGAAGGAAGTGAGATATCTGATCCTCAAGAAGTCTTTAAGATTTTAACGGCCCACTACAAAAGCATATTCTCCTCAACTTGTCCAACGACTGAAATCATGAACTGGGATCTTCTCTACCCCAATAAGAACTATGTCCATGTTTTGGTTGACTCGGAGTTCAAAATCAATGAGATTTGGCAAGTACTAAATGATATGGCTGATGATAAGGCTCCCGGTCCTAGCAGCTTCTACTCGATCTTCCACAAAAGATATCAGAGTTTCCTTAAGTCGACATCTATAACATCTTCTTCAAGTTTATTACCGACCCTTTCCTAGTTTCTCGCCCAAACAAGGCTAATCAGGTTCTAATTACAAAAAGGGAAGGAGCCATTCAACATATGACTTTAGACCAATCGGTCTCTTGAACTCTAATTTTGAATTACTCACCAAAGTTCTGGCCAATCATCCGAGGCTATACATGGATAGATTAATCAGCCAACATCAATCAACTTCATTAATGGTAGCTCTCTATTAGACAGTGCTATAGTTGTGTAAGAAGCAATTAATTTCTATCATAGATCTAAAATCAACTATGCTGTAATCAAGCTTGATTTTTTGAAGGCCATCGACTCAGTTATTAGGAATTTTGTCCTAGACGTGTTAAGTCAAAAAGGCTGGCTGAGAAATATATCTCTTAGGTTAGAGAAATTTTACAATCTAGTAAATCATCCATCTACATCAACTGACAACGGAGACACCTTTTACACTCCAAAAGAGGACAAATACAAGGGGATATTGTATCCCATATCCTTTTCAACCTTGCTGTCGATGTCTTCTTAGCTATGATTGACAAGGCTTCCTCTACTAGCCTAAGATCTGGCTTAGGTACAACTATTATCCCAAATTGGATCGATTTCTTGCAATATGCCAATGACGCTCTTACCTTATCTATGTCCCACCCATCTTCAA
Source organism: Allium fistulosum (assembly GCA_030737815.1). NCBI lineage: Eukaryota > Viridiplantae > Streptophyta > Magnoliopsida > Asparagales > Amaryllidaceae > Allium > Allium fistulosum. The sequence goes on along the minus strand of CM060903.1, from coordinate 1,279,133,069 downwards.
TTGCAACCTGGAAGCTTCTATTGTGTTTTTCGAAGTAATTTCTAGGCTAAAGGTAAATTTTAACAAGAATTCTACCGTTATTACATCACTCGAGTAATACCTGAACGCACATGTTGTCACTGCTATAAACTTCCCATGACTATCATTTCCTGTGAACTACCTTGGCCTAATGATCAGACCAGCAAAAGTTGCACCATGATGATTGGAATCATCTCATTAATAAATTTTGTAAATGACTTACAAGCTGGAATGGATCATCCCTATATGTAACATCCGACTTTTATAAAAATAATTAATTAATTAAAAAGGAATTTTGAAAATTTTACATAAAGCTAGAAAACTAAAATTATACCAATGAAGGAATTTTGGAACATATCACTTTTCCATTGTAAACGATGCTGGATGAAGGAGATACGGATCGTTTAGCATAGGATGCATTACGAGATGAAACAGGTTAAGGTCTAAGTAGGCTAAGGGGGGATTTCAAAATTTGTGCCCATGTAAAAATGGTTTCTAGCCTTAATTCACCTTATTTTTCATTTTTCTTCATCCATAACCATCGATAAACCTAAACCTAAAATTACAGTCTCTTTTCCTTCTTCTTCCACCATTAAAAATTGAATCTCCAAATAAAAATAGTAATTCAAAGTGAAATAAAAGGAGGAAATAGAATCAAAATACAAGCAAACCAAATAGAAGAAGAGAAATAAATCAAACGGAGGGAATTCAAAGATTGCCAGTAGAAACTTGTTAAAACATCGTATAAAAGTGAGCGGATTTATTATCAAAATGAGCATGTTGTCAAATAAACATTTAAATTTCACTTATATATCTACTTATATTTAAATATGATATTTTTAATTGAATTAATGATTTTTAGTTGAATATTAATATGAATTACGTAATTTGGAAAACCTTAGAATATTGTCTTGAAAATAAAAATATATGTCAATTGGGGGAAGTGTGGATTGAATGAAGTTCGCCCTTAAAATCATATAGATCTGATTCTACGCAATAGATATGAATTACTTTAGATGAATAAAACTGAACCTCTGTGTGTGCATAACACCTTTATAATTATTTTTTTTTTGTAAATTAACACCTTTATAATTATATATATATATATATATATATATGATTCTATGTAATAAATGATAATTTACTTTAAATAAAATTGAGTATTTATAAATGGATCATAGAATAGTATATACAGTCAACTGGATAAACCATACAAAAGTTTAGATATGATTAAAGTTGGAATTATATATTGATAATTGTTTAAAAGTAGGATTATAAGAATTCAAAAGTTATACTTGAAGTTCGGGCAGGAGATCAAATGATAAATAATTAAAACCTAATCAAAAACAACAATCTAAAAATATTGAAAAACCCAAACTTAGCTAAATGGTCAACTGACCATAATTAAATGGTCAATTGATTGACTTCAAGAAAACATTCAGAAAATACGAGTCTAACCCGAGGAAAAAATAGTACGTTCTCTAGGCTAAATGGTCGACCTACTAAAGTCAACAGTCGAGTGAACCCCTATGGAATCGAATGATTGGATTTAAACAGTTAACCAATGGTCTGTTAACTGAAAAAATTATTGTAGGCGAACAGTTGATTGACTATTGTTCACCAGTCGATTGAACGCCGTAGGAGTCATTGGTTGTTTTGTAAGGTTGACTATTGTGCTGTTTGAAAAAATAATAATTAAGGAACCAGTAGATTGACATGTATATTCAATCAACTAATAGACTATGGATAGCCCAAATCTTGACCTGGTGTAAGGCAAGTAGGACAGCTTTGGGGATCCGCTTTCGACTTTCTTAACTTTCTGTGGCTTACGTAACTTTGTGATGTTGTAAAACGTGATGCTTAACATGGCATGCAATTGTATCATAATTAGTTACTCCTGTTATTATTATAGTAGACACAGACACGAGATGCAAACTATGTGAGGTGAATAGAGTTATCTATGTTTGGAGGGTTTACACTGGTTGGGCAGATGTACTTACTAAAGAAGTCGATTTTTTTGTCAATCCTTATATGCTATTGGTTGAATAATGTGGGGCGTAGGACATGTTGACCACCGAGGTTGTATACTCAATGTTTTGGTAGGCAGTTTACCATCGGTACTGTCTACTTGATGTATGCATTGGCATTGTGATTGTATATAATATATGTGCGACCTATATAGTTTATCATCGAGGTTTTTGCTTAATGTATAGTTAAGCAGTTTACCATCGAGACTGTATACTTGATGCATGTGCAGTTAAAGTGCTTAGCGGTTCAATAGTGGTGAAGGTCCAAAAAGTTACAACGGGGATAAAGTGGGGATATAGCAGAAAATAACAGAGGTGCAAAAAGCTTTATCAGATATAAAACCAAATATTTAAAGTTAGTATATTCCTATTCTTACATCATTTGCATATGAAAAAGAAATATTGTTTAATCTTATATAACAAAATCAAAGTATATCATGATTTATGTAGACTAGATTTGGTGACTATAATAGATTTCTAACTTATATGAACAATTATGTCTTAAAATTAGGTCTTTACACTAACTTTGTTGATTGGTTTTAAAAGAGAACCGGCCAAATCAACCTTTGTACATTAATGTTGTTATAGCGGATGCTCGAAATCCTTGATTTAGCGGGTGTAATAGAAAATAGCGGGGCTTAAAGGGGATGTACTGTTTAGTGGCACTAAGTTGAAATAGCGTAGCGGTTGAAGAGCATTATACGCTATAACTGGGATTTTGTGAGGCTTTAGCAGGGCTTTAACTGCATAGCTTGATGTAGTCAGGTTTACCCAGTTTTTGGATGTCCAACCTTCGGGTAGAAACCTTTGTGGACTATTATCAGATTTTAGGTGTATTATAGGTTGTTGCCGTATATTGTATTTATTGGCTAATTTGTTAGATGTGGTACACATATAAATAAATGCCCTAAGGTTGTATAGATTAAAAATGATAATTTAATTACCTATTAACACCATACCACTAGTGATATTTCTCACTCACGAGACTTTGGCTGATCTCCTCTATTTTCCCCTCTTTATACCTATTATAGGATGACAAGGTTGTATAAGGTATGAAGAGGATAAGATGCATGGAGAAAGTGACCACGTGCTTTGGAGTTATATTTATTTATTGTCATTCCTGGTAGAGTTAGGGTATACCCTAAGGTCAATTATGTAATTTGTTATATATATCTAACTCAGTGACCAATCATGTTTACAATAAAGGTATTTGATTTCTCTTATATACTTTTAGAGTATGTAATGCTCTCCAAAGTTTAGGCAGTGTATTACTCATCGCTGTTGGGGGCACTAAGGGGTTACGTACTGATAGGTATTGGATAACTATAGAATGACTCATTTGAGAGTTTTTGTTGTTTAATAATAACTAAGGACAAACAGGAAATCTCAAAGTGACAATTTTACAAAGTTCTCTCAACTTGATAATACTGTCGAACTTCAATGTGGACACGTTACTTTGGTTACAGTTAAATCGTGGCATGGTGTCCATCGAACGACCATAGTTCGGTCTGTGTTGAAGCATTGGAAGTGAAACACTATTTAATAGAGAATTTGTTTCCTTGGTTACATGAGGTTATTATCGTGGTCAACTATAGTAAACTTAAAGTTAAAATCTTTAGCCAAAGTAGTATAGTCAATAATAAATGTTATTATTGAAGCAAAGTCTTTGTTTATGCACTAACCAAGTTTAATGTGGATGATATTGGAATTTTGACCAAAACCAAATTCCATAAGTCCTGATGTGATATAGTGTTGACGAAGAGAATTTGTGTAGATAATGGTTACTAATCGGTACTGCTTATAAAATATTTTAAATCAAGTAAATTAATTAATATTTGAAAAAATATTGATTTTTATTAAATTCATTTGTTATTCTTGTATTGTTAATAATTATTTGGATGTGTGTGTGTGCGTATATATTAGTTATTTGTGTGCGTATCGATATACGATATCGATGTATATTTAAACGGGTTATAAATAAAGTTAATTGCCTAATAAGGTTTTGGAAATAATTATACATGTCATGGAATGATGTGGCCTACCATGCTAAATAGAGGGGAAGGGATATGGATGAGATTTGACTGAAAATTAATTGAAAATCGAAAATGAAAGTTTTAAATAGAGAATTGGAAAGATTTTTTTTCTCTTATTAAAACAAATCTCTCATTTATCTTCTTTCCTTATTTAATTTTCCTTCATTCGCCTTTTTTGCTCTTCCTAACCTTTGATGGCCAAAAATCAAATGGGACATTTTAAAATTTTTATTAGCTCCAAATCTTATGAAAACATCAAATGAAAAAACTAAGTGGCTCATCATTCTCTTGCAAAAAGCTGGATCATGATCTACTTAGAGATATAGGAGAAGTCTCAAATCAAGGTGTTACAAACGACAGTCTTTTCTGTAACGATCCGTAATTTTCGATAATTTAAATGTGTTAATTTAATAAGATCTTGATAATTAAATTTGAAAGAAATATTTTTTTTTGGAGATTTAGTAATGTAATAATACTAAAATGAAATGTAACAATGGTAATTAAAGCTAATTTTTGATAAATTGAAGGAAATTACAATAAATTGAAATAATGTAAATGCTATAAGTTGGTTATAAATTTGATATAAGAAAATAAATGTAAATATTGAATTTATGAATGAGATAAAATATAATGAATGGTAATTGAGTAAAACCATTGTTATGTAAGAAATTGTAACATTGGTCTGTAAACAATTATTATAAGTTACCTATATATTAATCCGTTAAATTGAAATGGAATTAATCGCAATAAATGTAATTAAATATCATGTTAATGTAAATTAAGTTAATATTTGGAAATAATGTTAATTTTATTCATAATATGATAATTAGAAATAAAAAGAATGGAAACTAAGATTTATTAATTTATTTGAATTTAAATTATAATAATTGGATAAATTGAAATAAATGAAATTAAATATTTAAATATATTACGTTAATGGAAATTAAGATGAAATTTGAGAATATTAATATAATAAATCATGAATCGATGTAAATTTCATCCATCTGATAATAATGGATTTAATAATAGGATGAAAGGTCAAATAAATGAATTATTGAAAATTTAATTTATAATTTCTGAATTTAATGAAATTGAAGTTAAACACTGAAATTGATGGATTAATCAACTTTAAATTGACATCTAATTTTTTTTAAATTATTGTAAGTGATTAAGAAATCAAAAATGATAGAAGTTGTAAATTTTTAAATTTAAACTGAAAAATTGATTTAATTAATTTAATATTAATTTATTTAATTAACTGAAATATTGCCATTTTGGCCACTGACTCGGATTTCGACGAAACGAGTTTCATTGGATCCGTAACGATGAATTACTATAGGAATTCAAGTTTCGTAATGATCGGACTTGTCGTTTGATCGTACGGGCTCGGAACGCCTAGAAATCAATTTAATTGAAATCAATTTGAAATAAGCTGATTTTGACATAACTTCTTCATACGATGGAATTAGGACTTGAAACTAGTTCCATTGATTTTAAAATTATCGAAAGCATCTATATTTATATATATAGGTTGACTCATTTTCGTTCCAGAGTCGAAACGGGCTTTTCGGGTCGTGTATCGTCCAATCAATCTGCTCCATTCTTTCTGTTTCAGCTTTGCCAATAAATAGTTTGTTATAAACCCTAGCCACTCCTCATTCTCATTACTGTACGTATAGAAATTTCTGTTGCTCCTCTTTCTCAATGGCTGAAAACCCTAGATTTCTCAATTCAATTTCAATACAAAATTCAACTTCAAAAATCAAACTTCACAAACCATATCGAATTATATATCGATCTGAAGCTCTCGATGAGTGCATCTCAGACCTTAATTCATTTTTCATTTCAATGCACTGTTTGTGCGGAAGTTCATGGATTAGTTCCGACCGTTCAGTGGTTAGAGTTTCGATCTAACGGTTGATCGTCGATTTCACGACGATCGGGTGGTACCGGAGTGTAGAGGGTGTCGAGGGGTGTTGAGTGCTCGTTTTTGTCATAGGGTTGGTGGTTTGCCAGAAATGTCAGTTAGTTGCGGCGGCGGTGCTAACCGATTGTGGGGCGGCAGAGGCTTCACGAGGTGATGGATGGGGCAGCTCGGCATGCGGAAGCCTCCGGTGGTGGCTGATCTTGGTCGCGGCGGTTTGGCACGTGTGCGTTCGTGGGTTTGTCATGGCGATAGTACTAGTGAACGAGATGGCTAGGGTTTCGAGCAACTGCTCGTGCACGCGACCGAGCACAGGAGTGGCAATGTGGCCTGTTGGTATTGGTTTTCTTTTTATTTTATTTTATATAAATTTCAAGTTTAAACATTCTAATATGCGTAACTTTCACATACGAGGTCCGTTTCACGCGTGGTTTTCTTCGCTAGGATCGTATCAGAATTCTGGACATTTTGACGCTGGCTCGGACGAATTCTGAGATCGTTCAAATTTTGGGCTTATTTTGAATTTAAATTTGATTTAAATTCAAAGGTGAGTGTTTTAACCCACTCACAACTTCTAAAATTTCTTATGTTTGTTAAATTAAATTGTTAATATGATTAGAAATTTATTTATGACTGTTTGGTATATTTTAAATCATCATCTCAGTTAATTTGAATATATCTGAATTAAATCGTTATCTAATATTATAAGAATATATATGTTGACTGTATTTTTCGTCAACCATGGAATTGCACCACGAAAAACAAATGTTACTTGCTAATCGTCTAGTTTAAGAGCTAAAATGAGCATTCAATGGGTACACGACACAAGATATAAAGTGGTTCGCCAGAGATGCCTATGTCCACGATGAATTCCTTCTATTATACGACTCTCTTACAATTGTAGGAAATTACAAGTTATGCAACAAGAGAAAAAAGGGCGGCTCGGGATAAAGGTTGCCGCTAAACTTGAGGGTTTGCTGAGCTTGAAGCTATAGATAGTGAGATGCTATGAGAATCTACTACTTAATGCTAAGTTGAGGACGCAAGATCTTAAGCGACTGAAAGATCCTTTAAATAGTCGACCTTTGGCGGGTGGCGACCAACAACTGAATAGTCCACTCTTGATAGGTGGCTACCAACCATCCAATAGTCGACCCTTGGCATGTGGCGACCAACCATCAAATATTCAACCCTTGGCGGGTGGTGACTAACCACCGAATAGTCAACCTTTGGCAGGTGATGACCAACCATCGAATAGTCGAATCTTGATGGGTAACGACCAACAACTGAATAGTCAACCCTTGGCGGGTGGCGACCAACCATCAAATAGTCAATTCTTGGCAGGTTGTGACCAACAACTGAATAATCGATCCTTGGTGGGTGGCAATCAACAAACGAATAGTCGACTATTCGATTGTTGATCGCCACCCACTAAAGGTCGACAATTCAAAGGATCCATCAATCGCTTATGATCTCGCGTCCACCGCTTAGCATCAAGAAATAGATTCTCACAACAGCTCACTATCTATAGCTCTAAGCTCGGTGAGCCTTCAAGATTAGTAGCAGCCTTCATCTCGAGCTATCCCTTTTTGTCTTGTTGTATATCTTGTAATTTCCTGTAATTGTAAGAGAGTCGTATAATAAGAGGAATTCATAGTGGATGTAGGTAGCCCTTTCAAACCATTCTATATTTCGTGTCATGTGCCCATTGAATGCTCATTTTAGCTCTTAAACTAGACAATTAGCAAGTAACATTTGCTTTTTGTGGTGGTGCAATTCCGACGTTGACGAAAAATACAGTCAACATTTTGGCACTAAAAGGAGGGCTTGAGCCTTCGATCTTGTTGTTAGTAGCCTAATGTATAAGCTTTTTTTGGCATTTGGTATCCCACATCTGGTATGAAGTATGGTAACTGCGAGTGTAGTTTCGCTTACTCCTCCGATCATCCAAACAACCCCCAATCATTGCAAACGAGCTTTCCATCGCTCGCCAAGCATGTCCCTTCAGGATGCATTGATCGATCGACCTCATGACTTGAGCCAAGGGCAGGATGGTCATCGTCAGTGATCTTGCCCTTCGCCTTGCTCCTCCCTCAAAAATCCCTAAGAACAAACACTCATGTCAATATCCAGGAAAGCCCCTACAGGCTGTTGAGTGAATCCCTTGTAGGATCGATTTCACCCTAGAGGGGGGGGGGGGTGAATAGGGTGATACTAATAATAATAAAAATTAATGTGGAAATATATATAATAATTGCAGCATAGATAATAGAAGAATAATAAAAGTAGAAATAGAACAACGCAGATTTACCCAGCTTCGGCAAAACCCCTACCTACGTGATGCCCCTAAGGTTTCTACTAGAAATTAAGTAGTCAGACGCTTACACATGTAAACTTGCGACACCCTCTATCGACTAACCTTCTCCAGTACAAATCCAAAATGATACAACTAAGTGGTATGACGACCACTACTCATACATGAGCCCAAAAGAATAATACATAGATCAGAGTGTCAATAGATAAGGACAACAAAAAGCTAAATAAGATAGGCTAGCGGATATGCAGAAAGCAAAGTCCATTTATTTGAAAAACATTTTTAAAACACATTATAATACCTGTGTATGAAATCCAGAAAGAAATATCAAGAAAACATCGAAATAACGGAAATTACACCAAGTATTATCCGTTTAAAACAAGTTGCGACTCAATATTCGATAGCAGGTTTGAACAAGTTAACAGTGTCAAAATGAGTTGAAATTCTTCAAGAATGTAGTTTAACATTCCTACTTCAATCTACAAAAAGAATCATTCAAATCCGATTTGAAACGAAGAATCTGCGTCGTTTCAAAGTTTGACTAAAAACAAGGTTAAATCACTGAATTCCAGCAGGCTGCGGGTTCAAGATCGACAGTAGTCTCGAAATAGCAAACAAACCCAGATTATCATGAAAATTTTCAAAAATGTAATTCAACACTCCTACTTCAATCTGCAAAAAGAATCACTCAAATCCAAATTGAAATGAAGAATCTGTGTCGTTTCAAAATGGGACTAAAACAAGGTTAAATCGCTGAATTCCAGCATGCTGCGAGTTCAATTTCGACAGCAGTTTCAAAATAGCAAACGAACCCAGATTATCATGAAAATTTTCAAAAATGAAGTTCAACATGTATGCTATCAAATGCAAGAAATCCGGCAACATTTTGTTGCCGCAATCAAAAGTTATATGCTCTCAAAGATGCAACAGAGAACAAATTTTAACAAAGAAAACAACTATAGGAAATTTTTATACCGCAAGCAAATATTCACTGTTTTTGGCGATTTGAGCTTCGTTCAGCTAGAATTTGTGAGTTTTTATAACTCAACTTGCTGTTTAGATGCAAAGACTTGGATTTTAGCAGCAAGTTGGAAGCTTTGGCTAGGAAATTATTACTTTATATATATATATATATATATATATATTAGTATAAAAATTATATACTCTATAATAATGAGAAATCTAATTATTTGTAATTTCTTTTTCACTATCTCATCTTCTTCTTCTACCTGAGAAACAAATACAGTACACCACTCAACCATTTTCTCAAATCCAAGCAAAATTCTTCATTAAATTCAAGCAAATTGCTATCTTTTTCACTCTAGTGAATAAATCAAAGGTAATCAAACTCCAAATCACTTAATTTCATCAAAAATTCCTGATTTGTGAAAGTGATTTCTTATTTATAATGAATTTTATTTTGCATGCATTGTTCTTCTCTTGTATAGGTTCTTAGAGGCTATTTCTCAAGCTTTTTATACTAAAAAAAATAAAAAAAATAAAGGCACGATGGATATCTTAGAGCCATTATAGTTGTTTTCTTTGTTATATTTTGTTCTGTTGGATCTTATAAGATACAACGCGGCCTAAGAACTTAACCTTATTCTCCCAAAAGTGGCACTTGGTTAAATAATCAACACTTAACTAAAATGTGTACACATATCACATTATACACAAAACAAAATTACATTTTCTCTAAAGTTTTACATAATAAAAATGTGAAAACTTGTATACATATAAAATAGAACATTTTCTATCATTTAAAATGATAATTTACTCTTTTTAAACATTTTTATTGTTAATTTCCTATATTTTGAATAAAATGCACTTTTTGTTCATTTAATTGTAATATACCACGTTTATTACTTTTAAAATTCAACAAATTACATTTTATTACTTGTAAAAATGTTCCAATTTATTTACAAATATTATTTACACTCAAAACTTATTTTTATTTTGTGTATAATGTGATATGTGTACACATTTTAGTTAAGTGTTGATTATTTAACCAAGTGCCACATTTGGGAGAATAAGGTTGTTTGCACAAAAAATGGACAAACACCTCAAAGTTGTATGATTTAGTAGATCTTATGTTGTTCTTAGCGATTTGAGTGATTTATGCAAATATATGAAAAGCAGGGGCTAAACTGTAAAAAGACACGAGAATTTATAGTGGTTCAGCCAGAATGTGCCTACGTCCACTTTATATGTTATTTCTCTTCTCTTGTTATGATTACAAGTGCAAAGCTTTGATACAAGTAAAAGAAAGTTGTTTGAAAGTTCCTTCCGTGCTTGAGCTCTCAAAACTTCTCCCCATTGTTGTACCCCTGCCCCTCTATTTATAGAGTGAGGCTAGGGGTAGGGGTCGAGGATGTGTATAGTTGCTCATGGGCCTGGGCTGATGTGATCTGGCCTGGTACGTCTTGGTTCGGTATCGTTTGGTTCAGAGATGGTTGGAGTGTAGAGTGGACCGGCAGTTGCTTGGACCGGTGGTGGGATGGTGAGGTTGGTCCGGTGTGGAGATGGTTCGGCATGGGCTGGTGAGGTCGGTCCGGTGACAGTAGGCTGGTCCGGTGGGATGGAAGAAGGTTGGTCCGGTGACAGTAGGCTGGTCCGGTGGGATGGAAGAAGGTTGGTCCGGTGTGGAGATCGGTCCGGTGTGGAGAAGGTCGGGCTTGGAGACGGAGTTGGTCCGGAGATACCCTGGTTCGGCTAGGGACGGTTCGGTGGTCGTGGGATGGAGCTTGGTCCGGTGGCAAGGTCGAAATATACCCAACATTTGCCCCCCAAAGCAGGTTATGTGCCAGCACATATCGTGCTTTGTTTCTCCTTTGAATAGTCACATCCGGTTCCAGACGCCGAACCGGTTGGCTCGGAGGTCCACTTTCGTCTATAAGTACGGGGCTAGGGCCCTTGTTATTTCCTACCGAACGAAGCACTTGAGCCAAGTTTGTTGCATAGTCGAATCAATCTACTGACTTGCCTACGCTTGCCGAATTAGGTACCTAACTTCCCTTCGCCGAATGAGACTTGTGTGTACCGAATGAACTCTATTAGTAAATGCCGAATGGACCTTTGAGAGTGAGAATGCCGGATGGGCCCTTGAGAGTGAGAATGCCGGATGAACCATTGAGAGTGAGAATACCGAATGAACCATTGAGAGTGAGGATGCCGAATGGACTTGTTACACTTCACCTTTCATATTGCGAGCGAAATTTCGGACTGCACTCACTCGCTCCTTTACTTCCTCTATTCTAACAATATGTTTTTCCGGTATTGCAGATAATGTCTCGTAAAGCGGAAACTCGATCAGACAAAAAGAAATCTGGGGGCGAAGGAGGTTCCTCTGCCGTGCCCCCAGCTCAGCCGAATCCAGAACGTCACGGACCAACCTCGAGATCACTAGTGGACGGGTACGGTCCTCAGGAACTTCTGAACTCCCCGCCCGATTGCTTTCCTAGCTCCCTCAAGGAGGAGCAGCTTGATGTCATTTCCCGATCTTTTGGAATTGATAGGGCGCACTTGCTATTGCCAGGGAGAGGAGTTATGCCGTACGATCCTCCTGAAGGGTACTTCGCCTACAGCAGATACCACTGCATGTGTGGCGCCATTCCCCCTCTTAACGCTTGGATAGCCAGCTTCCTCACATATCTAAAGGTGGCCCCATTCCAGCTTCAACCCAACTCCTATGCTATACTAGGGAGCCTCTTCGTCATTTTCCAGAGGAAGTATGGTCATGCTCCTTCCAACTGAGAGATCCGGTATCTATATAATCTGAGGGGCTATAAGAAGGGGTCCCCATACATTAGCTTGGAGTCAGCTGTGACCTTCAAGCCGGTCTTGGATCTGTATTCTAAATTCAGCATGTTCAAGAAGGAGTGGTTCTTCGTCAGGGACGACTCAGTTTATTTTAGGCGTTTCACCTCTGGATGTAAGTCTACACTTTATTTATAATTTCCATTCTGGTTTGCGAGACTTCTTCTCATACATCTTCATTTTTGCTAGCGACAGGTGGCTTTGCGGTGGTGGAGACCGATCGCCTGGTTCAAACGGCGGCTGAGATAGAAGCTATCCCCGGGAGGGATAGATCAGCTGCCTTCCTGATCAAAAATGCGACCCTTCTGGACAATAACTTGATCCTTCCACACCAGTCAGTAGTCAAGCTGAGGGAAACGGCGGAGGAGAGGGCGGCTGCTCAGGCTAAGGGAAGTGTCACGGTAGAGAGTAGCAAGAGGAAACCTTTCACAAAACCTCCAGCCGTCGGAGGTAAGAAACTTAAGAAGTCGGACGGTCCCTCCCCTAGCAATTGTCCACTTACTCAGGAGGAGGAAGACGTAGAGGAGGAAAGAGGTGAGGGTGGAGGTGACCGGGAAGGTGGCGATGGTGGTGATGGCATCGGGGCCCTGCTTCCTGGGCAAGCAGGCGAGATTCAGGAGTGGACGGATGATTTATTCCACCAAGCTTTTGAGGGGCTGGACGGGGAACCGGCTTTGATAGAGAAAACTGGGAAAGCTGACAAGGCTGGGACTGGTGCAAGCGAGCCTCCTCAGACTATTCCAGCCAAGGTGGCTCCGACGACTCAAGGTGAACTTTTGACTCCTGCGGGCTCCATTTATGATAGGGGCTTAGGAATATTTTATGACCCGCTCCCGTCCTGGAACGAAATCCAGGACTTATTGCAATATCCTACTCCTCCCCAGGGTTTGTACAACCTCAGATGTGTTTCCTTTCTTCTTTTAACTCGTAATTTACCGCGTTTCTCGAATTATATAGTGATGCAAGTTTGTGACACTTGTTCTTTATATCAGGAGCAGGCAAGACATCCAAGGCCTCAGATCTTCGGCACAGGCTTGAGCAATACAAGCTTTCCAAAACTTCCGCCAAGCCGAAGCCTTTGACCCACCGCTCCGGGGATGTAGTCGGCTACCGTCCTCTTCTCGGGGTTATTGAAAAGGGTATTCCGCAGAGAAAGAGGAGTCATCCTTTATCCGAACCTTCACCTGGTCCTCAGCTCCTGGCTCAGCCTCTTCATGATATCACGGAGGAGGATAGCGAGTTTGTACTTTCTCCGCACCCATCCGGAAACCCTTCCGTTACTCATATCGACCGTCCTGACTTGGCTCGTAATCCATTCGCGGGTCATCCTGATCTGGATCCAAGTTCCCATGATGTTACTTTTGACGAGGTTACTGGCGAGCACCTTCTTCCCCGCAATCCCATGGTACGGGTGCTCGATGAGTCTAAGTCTTTAGATCTCGATTTACTTACTACTCGGATAATTACCATGGGAGACGAGGCCAAGGCTAATATTGATCGGGTGGTGGAGGAGACTAGGAAGCTGATGGGGCATCATGCCCGGCTGGTTAAGGCTGGAGAGGAAATTGGGAGTGCCAACATCCGATTACGGTTGATGGTTTCGGACCAGGCGAAACAGCTTGCTGATCAAGCTATTCAGATTTCCCAGCATGAGGCTGCCTCCGGGCGGCTGAGGAAGGCTATGGAGGAGGCTAGTAAGGCGGAGCTGCGGAAGATGGAGGCTGTCTGTAAGAAGCAGATAAATATGGCCATCTCGACAGTGGATGAGGTTCGGAGGGCGGATCTTGAGCGGGTAGAGGAGATGTCGGGGAAGCTTGAAGCCGCAGAGCTTGCTCAAATTAGGTTGAAGGAGGAGATGGAGGCGATGCGGAGGTCCCTTCAGGCTGACTGCTCGAGATACCGATTGGAGAGAGATGTCGCCGTTGAAAGGTTGTCGGCTTCCGAGGCCCGGATGAGGGAGTTTGAGGAGAATGAGGGGATGATGGACGAAATGCTCCAGGACATGTACTTCCGAACCTGGAAGTAGGGCAACCTATCCTGGATGGATGATTATCCTAGGGTCATGGCTAAGATTTATCTTCGGGCTCTGGAGGAAGCTAAGGCGGATGCAGATAGAGAGGGTGATGTGGCCTTCAGCATGGATTTGGTCACTGCCCAGTTTACCAAGGAGGAGAAGGTGGCGGTGAAGGAGGGTATGCGGTTGCTTGCTGCTGAGGAGGCAGGTGTGCAAGTAGAGGATGACGACCAGGATAGTCAAGAAGCATGTGCTGGTAAGTCTTCCTTTTTAGTCTCTCCATTAACTTTGGTTGCTTATCACTAATGAATCCTTTCTCTGACTGGACAGGTGGTCAACGGGACAAGGATAAAACTCCAATGCAGCCGACCCCTTGATTAGACCTGGAAAATTCTTTTTGTAGACTTGACATGGCCGTATACGTTAGTCTTTAAATAGTAGAGTAACTTTTAAGTTGTAATTATTTTGCTACTTGTAATAAATAGCTCTATTCTTTATGTGTAATTCTTTAACTTAAGCTGATTTTGTCGTCTTCCGAATGTCTGTTGCTATTTTGACATGTCGTATGAGAAATATAGCTATGCATATTCTTGTAATTGAATTGTGTTTGATGTCAGGTTCTGGTTTTAAAACATAATTTCATGACTTGTAATATTAGCGTGTGGTGTGAACAAATTATAGTCATGTATTTGTACACAAAAGAAGAAAATACCGCCCTTCATGTTTTAATCGTAGATGGCAGTTTTGAATATCTTGTATGACCGAGCATGGAATGCAGTCGAGTGCCCTGCCCTCCAATCGTGAGTCCCTACACCCATTGGCTAGTATCTCCTACTCTGGATCCTGTACTTTAGGGACCGTTATAGAGGATAGGAGAAAAGCTTTTTAAGTAAAATTGAAATATGTGAAAAAGTAAAACTTCCAATCACGGAAGGCCTTCGATGTGCTTAAGTTCGTGGCAAACGGGTTTTGTAGTCACTTTCCCTAGCTGTGGGTCTTGGAGACATTTGTCACCCATCTTACGCCTCCACGGGGAGTTAATTATTTTTTACCACAGCCGTACTTAAGACACATCGGAGCCGAGATCGCGCACAGTAACTACCCGGGCCATTATGGCCCGTAATCATGGGTATTATTCGATTTACTGTGGCCGGCTAGCGTGGGTGCCGATCGTCAACTGTGAACTGCCCCTGGCTGGCCACACCTTATGTTGGGGCTTATAGTCGGTTCACAGTTGCCGGCGAGCCTAACGCCGTAATGAGCTGCCTCGGCTATAGTCGGCCTTCTCGGTGGCTTATAATCGGCTCATTACAGTTGGCTTTAAGGGACGTCGCGAGCAATGAGTTAACCCACAGCAGAGGGATGCTAGAGCAAAAGTGTCTCATTGGCGAGGGCATAGATTCGCATAGTACCTGTTAGGTTTTGCCCAGGTGAAGTTGCGCCGTGGAGTGCTTTGAGTGGAGATGCTATACGCATAGGATTTTGTTCAACAGAAAAGGATAAAGTTAACAAGTAGCCAAGATATAAAGGAACAAGTTAAAAAAGAGACAAAGTTTTTTAAAGTGGTTCGGCATGAAAAGGCCTACGTCCACTGATTCTCTTTGTTAATTCACTTCATATGGGCGGTACAAGTTAAGAAAAGTATCGATGGAGGTGCTGGATGTTCCATGCCCTCTGGAACACCTCTCCGTCCACTGTTGACAAAATATAAGCTCCATTGTGGAGATCTTTATGAATTACATATGGTCCATCCCAGATGGGGTCTAGTGCTCCGGGGCGAGGGAAGATTCGCTTGAGGACAAGATCCCCTTCTTGTAAGGTACGATGCTTGACTTTGGAGTTGTATTGCGCTGCCACTTTCTGCTTGTGGGCTACTGTTTTAAGGACTGCATCATTTCTTCTCTCCTCAACTAGATCCAAAGACATGTGGAGGAGCTCTTCATTCTCTTCCGGGTTATAGTGGATCCTACGGTGGGAAGGCACAATGGTTTCAATTGGGAGCATAGCCTCCGATCCGTATGCCAAAGAGAAAGGAGTGTGCCCCGTTGATGTTCTGAAAGATGTGCGGTAGGCCCACAGTGCCGTAGGGAGTTCATCCACCCAAGCGCCCTTTGACTTTTCGAGCTTCTTTTTGATCAGAGTTTTCAGAATTTTGTTGACTGCTTCGACTTGTCCGTTTGCCTGGGGATATGCTACGGATGAGAAGCTTTTATGAATTCCGTGCTCTCGGCACCAGTTGGCGAATTCCTCGCTGTCAAACTGAAGTCCATTATCTGATATGATTTTGAGTGGGACTCAGTACCTGCACAGAACATTTTTGATCAAGAAGTTAATAACTTTTGCTGAAGATACTTTATTCAGAGGTTCCGCTTCCACCCATTTGGTGAAATAATCAACTGCCACTATAGCATATTTGGCCCCGCCTCGGCCCATCGGTAGCTCGCCGATTAAGTCAATTCCCCATATTGCGAAGGGCCAAGGGCTGGTCATTTGAGTAATCTCAGTTGTTGGTAGCCGTGGAATCTTAGCAAATTTTTGGCATCTGTCACACTTCTTGACGAAATCTAAGGCGTCCTTGCTTAAGGTGGGCCAGAAATATCTGTATCGGAGTATCTTTTTTGCTAATGTTTGCCCTCCGGTGTGATCTTCGCAGCTCCCCTGATGGATGTTGGATAAGATTTCCTTGGCTTCTCTCCCAGCGACACACCTTAATAACGGGTTAGAGAATCCGCGCTGATAGAGGATGTCTTCTTGTATTGTGTAGCGGGATGCTTTCCTCAAGATTTTCTTGACTTCGTTACTTCCGTTGGGTAGAGTGCCACTTTGTAGGTAGTCTCGGATGGGAGTCATCCAAGTTGCTTCTTCGGTTGCAGCTATCAGATTCACTTGCTCAAAACTTGGGGCCAGTTGCTTTGAGATGGTTACTGCCCCGAAGATGGTGATGTCTCTCACACTTGCTTGCTTTCCAATTCCTCGGCCTCTCGGTTCTCCTCCCGAGGGATGTTTGACTAAGTAGTGGTCCAATCGGCTGAGAAGTAACTTGGTCTTCTTTAGATATGCTATGAGTCGTTCTTCTCGGGCTTGGAATTCTCCCAGTATTTGATTAACAATAAGTTGAGAATCGCTGTGAAGGCACAGAGAATTGGCTCCGATTTCTATGGCAATTTCTAGTCCAGCTATCACTGCTTCATATTCTGCATCGTTGTTGGTGGCAGCGAACTCCAACCTTATAGCATAGTGCAGTTTGTTTCCCCTGGGAGTGATTATTACCACACCTGCCCCCGAGCCTTGTTCGTTCGATGCACCATCCACAAAGAGATTCCACTTGATATCTTCTGCCATTTCCAATTTCTCCTTACCTTCGTTGGTAGTGAATTCTGCAATGAAATCAGCCATGGCTTGTCCCCTGATGGCGGTGCGAGGGTGATAGGTGATATCATACTGACTTAGTTCAATGCACCATTTAAGTAGTCGTCCTGAAGTGTCGGGACGATGGAGTACCTGCCTTAGTGGTTGATCGGTCAGAACTTTGATGGAATGGGACTGGAAGTAGTGACGCAGTTTCCGTGATGTGATTAGTAAACAGTATGCTAGCTTCTCAAGTTTAGGATATCTGACTTCTGCCCTAGTAAACCTTTTGCTAACGAAGTAAACTGGCCGTTGCGTGCGGTTGTCTTCCCTTACCAAGGCAGCGCTTAGGGCGTGAGATGACACAGCAAGGTATAGGTATAATTCTTCGCCTTCGCTTGGAGTCGAGAGTACCGGTGGTTTTTGGAGGTGTTCGATTAGGTTAAGGAAAGCGGTTAAGCATTCGTCTGTCCATCCGAACTTTCCTTTGTCTTTCTTTAGAGCTTCAAAAAAGGGGACGCACTTGTCCGTTGCCTTGGAGATGAATCGGCTTAGGGCGGCCACTTTTCCATTTAGGCTTTGCATTTCCTTTCGGGTGGAAGGTATCTTGATATCCCTTAGCGCTCGGACTTGTTCAGGGTTTGCTTCTATCCCTCTGGCATGAACGATGAATCCTAAGAACTTTCCTGATGACACTCCGAAGGAGCATTTTAGTGGATTCAACTTCATTCCATATTGTCGAAGTACTTGAAACATCTTGCCTAGGTGGCTTACGTGATCTTTGGCTTTCCTTGACTTTACCAGCATGTCATCCACATATACTTCCATAGTTTGTCCTATTAGCCCTGCAAACATCTCTTTGACGAGGCGCTGGTAGGTGGCTCCTGCATTTTTAAGTCCAAAAGGCATCACCTTATAGCAGTATAAACCCCGGTCGGTGATGAAGCTAGTGTGGTCTTGGTCGGGAGCATGCATAGGAATTTGGTTATATCCTGAGTATGCATCCATAAAAGATAGGAGCTCGTGCCCGGCTGTGCTGTCTACAAGTTGGTCGATTCTGGGAAGTGGGAAGCAATCCTTTGGGCAGGCGTCGTTTAGGTTGGAAAAGTCAATGCAGGTTCGCCACTTCCCATTAGCCTTCTTTACCAGTACCGGGTTGGCGATCCATTCCGGGTAGATAGCTTCTCGTATGAAGTCATTGGCGAGTAGATTCTTTACTTCTTCATCGAGGGCTGCTGATCGTTCTGCCCCCATACTTCTCTTTCTTTGTTTTACGGGCGCCTTGGTAGGATCAATGTTTAATACGTGGCATGCTATATCGGGGGAGATTCCGGTCATGTCAGCATGTGACCACGTGAATACATCCAAGTTGTGGCGGAGAAAATCGATGAGTTGTTCCTTCAATTCGGTCTTTAGTTGGGACCCAATTTTCAATAGTCTACTTGAGTCGTACTTGTCTACAGATATAAACTCCATAGCCTCTGCAGGCTCGGCGGTGGCCTCCTCCTCTTTGTCCCTAGGGTCTAATTCATTGAAAGGGTCGCTGGTATATCGAAGAGGAGGGGCTTTCTTTAGTTGCTATGCTTCTAGACTTTTTGTGCAGAGGGCAATCTCTACACCCTTCCCTTTATCCTTCCTGTGATTGTTGCGAAGTTCAGTCACATAGCAGTCTCGAGCAACGTCCTAGTCTCCTTCCACTTCCCCTACTCCATTGTCGGTTGGAAATTTCATCTTTAGGCACCATGGGGCTAGGACAATTTGGAAGTCAGACAAGGATGGCCTTCCTAAGAAGGCGTTGTAGGCCGAATGGTTTTCTACTAGCACAAACGTCTGTTTCCGTACAGCGGAGCGGGGATGGCTTCCAATCTCAACAAAGAGGTCCAGTTGCCCGAGGGGCATCTTCGCATCTCCAGTGAAGCCGTGTAGTGGTTTATCGCAGGGAGATACATCCTTCATTGATAGCTTCATTTTGTCGAACGCGTGTTTGAACAGGATGGTTACTGAGCTTCCAGTGTCTACCAGGATTCGGTAAACTTCGGCGGGACCAAGTCGTGCAGAGATGACCATGGGATCCATGTGAGGGTACTGCCCTCCTTCTAGGTCACGCTTACCGAATGTGATGTCATCACTTTCTTTCCGCTTCGGGTGGCGTTCTTCTACAACCGAATTGACATAGTCTTTATTGTCTCTAAGCGACTTTCCGTATCTTTCTATCTCTTTCCAGCTTCTGTCTGCGATGTGCGGCCCTCCTGAGATGGTATGGACCACTATCTTCTCTTGACTAGAGCTGCTAGCGTTGCGGTTTCCTCTGTCGGCCCCCGGTGAGGGAAGCCTTGGGTTTTCATTGGCAGGAGCTGGGGTCCTGTCCTGACCTTTCACATAACGTTCCAGTTTCTTCCTTCTGATGTGTTCCTCAATTAGATCTCGGAGATGATGGCATTCGTTGGTATCATTCCCGTGAGATTCGTGGAAGCGGCAGAACTTTCCAGACTTCTGTGCGTTATCTGATTCCTTCTTGTATGGTGGGCGTTTGTATCTAACTTCGTCTTGGGTGGCAAGGAAGATATTTTCGACGGTCTCGTTCAAGGGAGTGTAAGTGTCGAATCTTGGTCCTGGCCGATATAGGCGCTTTTCTCCCTTCTTGCCCCCAGCATTGTCTCTGGAATCATTTCTTCGAACGTCCCTTGCCACAGCAGGGGCGTTGCCATGGGTTGTCTTATTTTACTGTCCTGACTGCCCCTCAACGGCAGCATCCTCAAGCCTCATGTATTTCCCGGCTTCATGGAAGAAATCGGGTAAAGTAGCTGGTTTTTCTTTTGTCAACCTTCTAGCAAATTTAGTGTCCGGATGCACACCACTATAGAGGGCCATTAGGATAAGCTTCTCATCGGCATCTTGGACTGCGGCTGCTGCGGCGTTGAATCTGGTTAGGTATTGCTGCAGCTTCTCTCCAGGTTTCTGTTTAACGCCGGATAAGGAATAAGTGTCCTTAGGTTGCTCCACATGAATGCGGAACTGACTGATAAATTTTTCTTTCAACATCTCCCACGAGCTGATGGATCCCTGGGGTAGATGACAGAACCAGGAGGTAGCAAGATCTGCTAAGAAGAGCGGAAAGCATTTGCACAGTACTCCCTCTGTCGCCCCACTCATGAGCATATGCTGCATGTACCTCTGTAAGTGTACAACGGGATCAGAGGTTCCTTTGTAGGGTTCCATTGTTGGCATCTTCCATTCTCGGGGGGTGATAGCAATTTCGATATTGCGGGCGAAAGGGCTGGTTACCCTAGCGCCTATCCCTCGATCTCTTTGCTCCCGTTGGACATACTCTCTGAATAAGCGTGCCATCCTTTCATCAGAACTTGGAGCAGATAGAAATGAGTTTGGTTCTGTTCTGTGGGATTGATTCCGTCCAGATGACCTGTAAGGATGGTATCGTCTATCATTCCTTATATTTTCCAGTGGCTGCCTTTGATCTTCTGGGAGCATGCTCGGGTCAGCTACAGTTGGCCCTTGCCTTGATCTCCCCCTGCTGGGTTCTGATCTAAGCACTTCCTCGGGTCCAACTTCGGGCTGGACTCTAGCTTGGCCCCGTTCACTAGCGTTTCTGTGGTTAGGCAGCATGACAGGCTCAGCTACAGTTGACCTTCGCCTGGTACCTCCCCCGTTGGGTTCGGTACGAAACGTTTCCTCAGGCCTAACTTCGGGCTGTGCTCGGTCTCGGCTCCTACCATGGCTACTTCTGCCGTTAGCTCCTTCGAAGAAGGAAGATCTTTGTTGTCTCTGAGATCCTCCAGACTGGGACTCGCCCCATGATTCAGTGTTGCGGTTGGATTCTTCAGCGTCCCTTAAGCGTGACATGAGATGGTCCACCAAGGCTTCCTGCTGGGACGTGAAGCGGTTAGTTACTTCAACCACAACTCTGTCCAGATCTGCTCTAGTAATTGCTGCAGACTGTTCTGTGGCAGGAGTGGTTGGGTTAGCCTGTTCTTTATTTGTTACTGTTGCTGGAGGAGGACGATTTACTTGATTCGTGACAGCTGGATCTGGAAGACTGCTGGATGCGATGTTTTTTCCTTTGTTAACATCTTTTCTCTGTTTGGGAGGCATGTTTTCCAAGTGGCGGACGATGCTGTTAGAAAAACTTGTTAAGCGGATGAAGCTGAAGCTTCAAGCTTCTATTTCTCATTGAAAGCACCAAAAATGTTTGCACAAAAAATGGACAAACACCTCAAAGTTGTATGATTTAGTAGATCTTATGTTGTTCTTAGCGATTTGAGTGATTTATGCAAATATATGAAAAGCAGGGACTAAACTGTAAAAAGACATGAGAATTTATAGTGGTTCAGCCAGAATGTGCCTACGTCCACTTTATATGTTATTTCTCTTCTCTTGTTATGATTACAAGTGCAAAGCTTTGATACAAGTAAAAGAAAGTTGTTTGAAAGTTCCTTCCGTGCTTGAGCTCTCAAAACTTCTCCCCATTGTTGTACCCCTGCCCCTCTATTTATAGAGTGAGGCTAGGGGTAGGGGTCGAGGATGTGTATAGTTGCTGATGGGCCTGGGCTGATGTGATCTGGCCTAGTACGTCTTGGTTCGGTATCGTTTGGTTCGGAGATGGTTGGAGTGTAGAGTGGACCGGCAGTTGCTTGGACCGGTGGTGGGATGGTGAGGTTGGTCCGGTGTGGAGATGGTTCGGCATGGGCTGGTGAGGTCGGTCCGGTGACAGTAGGCTGGTCCGGTGGGATGGAAGAATGTTGGTCCGGTGACAGTAGGCTGGTCCGGTGGGATGGAAGAAGGTTGGTCCGGTGTGGAGATCGGTCCGGTGTGGAGAAGGTCGGGCTTGGAGACGGAGTTGGTCCGGAGATACCCTGGTTCGGCTAGGGACGGTTCGGTGGTCGTGGGATGGAGCTTGGTCCGGTGGCAAGGTCGAAATATACCCAACAAAGGTTGAGTTCTTAGGCCACATTGTATCTTCGAGGGATCAACTGAAATGCCCTCGGAAGAAGACACATAATCAGAAACAGAAGATTGAGCTCGATCTCGAATATCACAAAGTGATAAGGTCTCTAGAACATCTCATCGATCCTGGGCAAAGGATACCGATTCTTGATGGTCAACTCGTTAAGCTTGCGATAGTCAATACAAAGCCTAAGAATTCCATTGGACTTCTTCATGAAGACGACCGCGGCACCCACGGTGAAAAACTAGACTGAATCAACTTCATGGACTCTACGCTCAAAACCCTACCACAACTCAGCCACAGAGTTGCGAATTCTCGAACTACACCATCGTAGTTCGTCCCTAGTCACACGACTAGAAAGTTACACAGTTTAAAAAAGAAAATTACAACTGATAATAAAAAACTAAAAAAACCCTATTTATAAATTTAAGCCCAAATATCAAATAAAAAGCCGGCCCATAAAAAAGATGTCTCCCTTTATTCCCTTTTACTTTACTTCGATCGACTATCTTCGTTGCTTTATAATTTCTGCTTTGTTCTTCTTTGAGAAAATTAAGGCTTGTGAATTAAAGTCGCCGATTGAAATTTGTGCTTTGATTGAAGTATGCATTTGCTTTGGATTGCCTTATCAATCGAATGCTGCTTCGTTCGCTTACGGCTACTCTAATTTCGTCGAGATCGAACAATGCTTTATACTGGTATGTGAATTGCCTTTTTTGAATTTTGATTATTCTCGACTTGATTCAAGTTTTATGTTTGTTCGTGATTTAGCTAGCTCTGGTATTTGTTTTAACTCAAAATGCATTTGCCGATGATGATTTTTGGGTATTTATAGAGGGATTAAATCCCTAAATATACGTTCGCATAATTTGCTTTGAATTCTTCATGAATTTATCCCTTGCGTTACTTTATGCTTGGATGATGTTGATTTATTCTGGCTGGTTCAATTCGAATATTTTTCTGTTATGCTTGCTTGTTCACCACAACTTGCGTTTGGTTTTTAGGATCTATGATGCTTGTCCATCACGCTCGTGACTCTTGTTGAATTTGTTCATCTCGGCCTTGACTTGGTTTGAAACTGCTATGTTAATATTGATATAATTCACGGCTTTTATCTTTAACTGCTACTTTTAATAATTGGACTTAGTAGCCTTGCATTCCATTATGTGTAGAACTGCTTTCCACCTTGATTTCTCGTTGCCTTTGGTTGTGATTTACTCAAGTCTGATCTTGTAACATGTCTGGTGTTGTTCCACTTGCATGTTGTCACTGAGTTCATGCTGTATTCATTTTTGTTGATGATGACTGGTATCATTTGAATGCTTGTATACTTCATATACTCTGATGTGAAGTCTTGTCCAGTTTCCATTGCATATATGTATACATGTGTATTCATGTATATATGTATGTTGAGGCTTTTCTATTTTCATGATCTGGTTGCCTTTGATTTTGTTTCAGAGCTTTATTGCATTGTGTAGTCTATTGCACATGCTTCGAGCTTCATCTATTTTCTTTGTTGTCATGCTGTACATGTTTCTTTTCATCTAGATAGTTGCATTCATGTTGACTTCTATTTGGCACTTCATGTTGCATTGTGTTGTAAGTTGTGGTCTGCACTTCAGTGTGTAGTCTTGTTTCATGGGCTTGTACACTTTGTTAAGCTGGTGTGTACATGTTCATATGACTTGGTTGCATTTCACTGTTCACTGTCTTGTGCCATTGTGTCCCTCTGGTCTAGATTTGTTGTTTGACTTGTAGTCTCTTGCATTTTCCTTGTACCAGTTGTCATATGTATTCTCTAGTTTACCTGAACTTATGCTAATATGTGTATGTATATTTGCCTCTGTTGAATTTGAGCTGTTTTGTTCCTTGTTCGAACTGTATTATCTGGTTGATGGTCTTCTTCGAGTTAAAATGCCTCTGACCTGATGTATGTTTTTGAGGTCTGATTGATACTTATCTGGTCCATCATTCTCTAGAGTCTGGTGCACCTTTCTCTGGTGCATGTTGTTATTGATTTGATCGAGACTCTATGCACATGAGTTGAATCCAGCCTCGGCTCGGGTTTGACCTTGTGCTCACCTGTCCCTACAATTTTATCAATTGTATATCGGTGTGCATGACCTTGTGGCATGTTTAGTGATACACTGTGCATGTCACAAGTTGTTCGTGTAAGATGAATTCAAAATAAATATGATGTCGAACAACCCAAATAACTAAGGCAAATAACATTTTCAAAATACACACTTTAATTTTCCCTGCAAGATATTTTCTTTTTGAATTTTACCGCGTCAATGTTTATTTTGTAGATAATTCAGATGCTGGATTCAATCTGGAATAGAGTTGAAGATAAATACAAGTGAATGAGTGATAGGTAGTGAGGTGAAAATGTATGTAAAAATTGTATAGTGAAAAATTGTGTTGTAATTTGAAATTGTATTGTAATTGAAATTGTGTATATATAGTGAGAGCTCAAATTTGTACTATTCAAAATTATAATAAAATATTTGTTTGAATTTAAATTCTATGTTATTTATTTTATTCAACAAATATTTATTTAATTATGTGAAAAATAAAATAGTACAATAAAAATACATTTAAATGAATATATGTATGTTTATTATCATCAAACAAAAATCATAGCATATTCTACAATCTCCCCCTTTTGATGATAACAAACATATATTAAGATTTTGAATTTATTAAATGTATTTGGTCATTATGAAATCTATTTGCTCCCCCTATTTCAATGCTCCCCCTACACCAAAGCCCCCCCTTCACATATGCATGAAAATAAATAAAAATATGCAAATGAACCTAGATGGGAATAAAAAATATTTGACCTTTATTTGCCAAAATCTTAACTTTTCTCTCCTCCTTTTGTTATCAACAAAAGAGTAATAGTGTTAGAAAAATAGAGGTAAAGTGATTGACATTAATACAAAATTAATACCGAATTGGGTATAAATATTAAATTTCAATAAAAAATCAAACAAAAATAATAAATACTCTGTTAAGCGCATATTACACTTTAGAGTGATAGGGGTGATGTCGGTATATAAAACCATATAGTTATGTCTATTTGTGGTATATTTATATCAGAAATTTGAATATCTACTAACCATGCATAACCGTTAGGACTTTTAAATGAGATTAGTAGTATTCCCAATTTTTATATATAAAAAAATGAATTTCAAGCATCTTCTAACCACGCATAACCGTGAGGACTTTTAAATGGGATTAGAATCAACTCGTCTATTTAATAATCAATTTTGATATGTATTCCATACATACATAACCATGAGTACTTTTAAATGAGCATGAAAGCACATAAACAAATATTCCAAGTAATTTACCCACGGATAACCGTGAGGACTTTTAAATGAGATTGAATACTTTGGATGTTTTTATTGCTAAAAAATAAAATAAAATAAAAACGAATAATTTCCCATTTTTAATACCACATTTTGACATACTATATTGAATTTTAATGAGTGATGGTCGTTAGAAATATGATAGAAATAGAGATGGTCATGGAATTTTTACCAACGAAGTTATTATAAATCTTGTTTAAATTTTTAAAGAAATTTACTATCTCAAGTCATAATATATGATTTATATCAACACTCATCATTTTTTCAATCACTATTTATCCTTTTGATAATCAGTAGGGAGTCAGATTAGTTAATGTAATCATTTAAGATCAAATCCAAAAATAAATATAAAACCAAATTTCTAAAATGTCTTATCTGAAACGAAGTCAACAAAAACTATTTCCACTAGTAATTTTTCTATCAACTTGGCTACCAGTGTAATCTTCACTTGAATTTCCCTTTGACTCAAGGTTATTATAGATATCATAGACCAAATTGTGGAGTGTGCAACAAATACCTTAAAATCCGTTTTACAGCATTTAACTGAAATTCTTTTGGATTTGAATTGAAACCGTGCAAATAAACAAACAGTGAACATAATGACAGGTTTAGAATAAGTATAATAAACAAATATATACATGAGTATCTTGAGTAATCATCAACCAACACAAGACACTATCTCTTATCACCTAAACTTCAATATCGTTAGTCCAAATGAATTTATATGAATTAGTTTAAAGATGAAAAGATGATCGGTCAACATTTTTGCATAAATCAGAATCAAAATCAACATTTATTTCCTTATTACGTAACTGGCTGATTTAAATCAGATTATGGTGTAGATTTTCAACATTTAATATATCGTTCAAGATAAATGTATCGTTACCTATTTTACCTTCATGATAATTTTTCATTGTTACCCATTGTGACTCTACCACCTTTGTACTAGGCTAAGGAACTTTGTTTTGTCGCCTGTCGTGTGCCTGGAACAGTCAGAATCCAAGTACCACTCTTAATGTTCCTTAGCCTGCCACCACACCTACACGAGGAAAGATTGTTGTGACCTATTTGTATTTATAGGTCCATGATTGTTAGTCACAAATGATTTTGAAAAATATGTTTGAGTAGACCCAAGACAATCTATATTTGTTCCTTTCGGCACCCAGATTTGTTTGACTTTAAGGAATTTTATATTTGTGCCTTTTGGAACCCAAATTGGTATGGTTTTCATGTGTTTGGGTCTATACCAGCAATTATAGTGATTGTGTCCAATTTTTCCACAAATCGTGCACTTGAAATTGACTTGACTAATTTCGCTTATAGCAAGTTCAGATTGAGTATATCCAAGTCCTTGTCTAATAGGATTAATAGTTTGTTTCCCTAATAACATATTTGGTGATTTTTCTCCTTTGGAGAATTTCCCTAAAGTTGTAGACAATTTTTGGACTTGTGTTTTAAGAGATTCATTTTCATTCAATAACAAAGTGCACTTTTTGATAGAATTTCTCTCCTAGTATTTTAACTTTCTTTCAAAATCAGAATTTCATTTTCAAGTGATTTGATTCTAGTTTCTAATTTTTTCATTTCCTCTTCAAATGATGGACACTGATCACACTTAGGGCTTTTGTTTCGATAGTTTTTAACCAATTGATCAAGCTGTTTATTTAGTTCTATCAAACTATCTCTTTGTGATTCAATTTTAGCGTACTTCTCCCTAAGACGTTCAAAGCAGCCATTTACTTCGTGAAAATATATAAGTAATTCTGAGTGAGTGAGTTTTGATACCTCGCTTGGCTCGTCATCATCGCTATCAGTTGTATCACCTCGAAGATACAGATCTGCTATTTCACTCTCACTACTAGTGCATTTATTATCATCATCACTTTTATTCCACGTGGCTGCAAAACTTCTCTGTTTTGATTTCTTTCCTTGGTCGAGTCGATTCTGAGGACAATTGGGCTTGATGTGACCAGGTTTATTGCACTTATGACATATGATCTCCTGCTTTTCTGAGTTGTCTAGTACTTTGACTATTCTGCTTTTCAGTTGTTGATTTAGAGCTGGATTTCCATACTTGTGATTCCACCTTTTGAATTTCTTTATTATCAGCGCCAGTTCTGCTGCACCATCATCATCGTCATCATCACTTTCCGTTGTTCCTTTGAGAGCTATTGATTTCTTTCGAGTATCACCTCCTTCACGTTCTTCCTTGAATTTCATTTCTAGCTCATAAGTGGTGAGATTTCCAATGAGTTCTTCAACTTTAACTTGTTTCAAATCCTTTGATTCTTGAATGGTAGTTACTTTCGCTTCAAAATTTCATGGAAGGACTCTGAGGATTTTTCGAACTATTTCCAGCTCCGTGTATGGTCTTCCTAGGGATTTTGATTTGTATACCAGATTGGAAAGTTGTCCATACATTTCTTTGACACTTTCATCCTTTTCCATTGTGAAGTTTTCGTATTCGCTGCTGAGCATGGCAAGGCAAGATTCTTTGACTTGGGAGGTTCCTTCATGAGTCACTTCGAGTGTGTGCCAAATTTCCTATGCAGTTAGCCAATGTGAGACACGATTAAATTCAGTTTGATCCAATGAACATATAATAGAATTCATAGCTTTAGCATTAGCATTCTGTAGTTTATTTTCAATATATGTCCATTGATCCATCGGTTTTTCAATTTATTGATTATCTACCACTATAGTTGGTATTCTCTATCCCGTCTCAACAATATTCCAAGCAACAATGGTTTTCAAAAAAAATTTCATTCTATTTTTCCAGTAAGCATATTCACCATTGAACATGGGTGGTCTAACTATGGACCGACCCTTAGCAAAAGCATTATTAAAAGAAGCCATTTAAAATTCAAAATTTTAAAACAAAAATTGGTCTTTGGAAAATCAAAAATTTTAAAACAAAAAAATGGTTTTTGTTCCTAGCTCTGGTACCACTTGTAGGAACGATTTCACCCTAGAGGGGGAGTGAAAAGGGTGATACTAATAATAATAAAAATTATTGTAGAAATAAATATAATAATTACAGCACAGATAATAGCAGAATAATAAAAGCAGAAATAGAACAACACAGATTTACCCAGCTTCGACAAAACCTTGCCTACGTGCTGCCCTCAAGGTTTCTACTAGAAATTAAGTAGTCAGACGCTTACACACGTAAACTTGCGACACTCGCTATCGACTAACCTAACTCTACGCTCAAAACCCTTCCATAACTCGGCCATTGAGTTGCGAATTCTCGAACTACACCATCGTAGTTCGTCTCTAGTCACACGACTAGAAAGTTACACAGTTTAAAAAAGAAAATTACAACTGAAAATAAAAAACTAAACAAACCCCTATCTATAAATTTAAGCCCAAATATCAAATAAAAATCTGGTCCATAAAAAAGATGTCTCCCTTTATTCCTTTTACTTTACTTTGGCCGACTATCTTCGTTGCTTTGTAATTTCTGCTTCGTTCTTCTTTGAATAAATTAGGGTTTGTGAATTGAAGTCGCCGATTGAAATTTGTGCTTCGATTGAAGTATGCATTTGCTTTGGATTGTCTTGTCAATCGAATGCTGCTTCATTCGCTTATGGCTACTCCAATTTCGTCGAGATCGAACAATGCTTTATACTGGTATGTGAATTGCCTTTTTCGAATTTTGATTATTTTCGACTTGATTCGAGTTTTATGTTTGTTCATGATTCAGCTAGCTCTGGTATTTGTTTTAACTCGAAATGCATTTGCCGATGATGATTTTTGGGTATTTATAGAGGGATTAAATCCCTAAATATACGTTCATATAATTTGCTTTGAATTCTTCATGAATTTATCCCTTGCGTTGCTTTATGCTTGGATAATGTTGATTTAATATGACAGGTTCAATTCGAATATTTTTCTATTATGCTTA
The DNA here is from genome assembly GCA_030737815.1 of Allium fistulosum. Taxonomy (NCBI): domain Eukaryota; kingdom Viridiplantae; phylum Streptophyta; class Magnoliopsida; order Asparagales; family Amaryllidaceae; genus Allium; species Allium fistulosum. Next base: position 1,279,103,331 of record CM060903.1, on the reverse strand, counting down.
CTTGGCCACCACGGCTTGCATTTGGTTTTTAGGATCTGTGATGCTTGTCCATCACGCTCGTGACTCTTGTTGAATTTGTTCATCTCGACCTTGACTTGGTTTGAAACTGCTATGTTAATATTGATATAATTCACGGATTTTATCTTTAACTGCTACTTTTAATAATTGGACTTGATAGCCTTGCTTTCCATTATGTGTAGAACTGCTGTCCACCTTGATTTGTCGTTGCCTCTGGTTGTGATTTACTCGAGTCTGATCTTTTAACATGTCTGGTGTTGTTCCACTTACATGCTATCATTGAGTTCATACTGTATTCATTTTCGTTGATGATGACTGGTATCATTTGAATGCTCGTATACTTCATATACTCTGGTGTGAAGTCTAGTCTAGTTTCCACTGCATATATGTATATATGTATGTTGAGGCTTTTCTATTTTCATGATCTGGTTGCCTTTGATTTTGTTTCAAAGCTTTACTGCAATATGTAGTCTTTTTCACATGCTTCGAGCTTCATCTACTTTCTCTGTTGTCATGCTGTATATGTTTTTTTTCATCTGGATAGTTGCATTCATGTTGACTTTGATTTGGCACTTCATGTTGCAGTGTGTTGTAAGTTGTGGTCTGCACTTCAGTGTGCAGTCTTGTTTCATGGGCTTGTACAGTTTGTTGAGCTGGTGTGTACATGTTCATGTGACTTGGTTGCATTTCACTATTCACTGTCTTGTGCCATTGTGTCCCTCTGGTCTATATTTGTTGTTTGACTTGGAGTCTCTTGCATTTTCCTTGTACCAGTTGTCATATGTATTCTCTGGTTTATTTGAACTTGTGCTAATATGTGTATATATATCTGCCTCTGTTGCATTTGAGCTATTTTGTTCCTTGTTCGAACTGTATATCTGGTTGATGGTCTTCTTCGAGTTAAAATGCCTCTGACCTGATGTATGTTTTTGAGGTATGATTGATACTTGTCTGGTCCATCATTCTCTAGAGTCTGGTGCACCTTTCTCTGGTCCATGTTGTTATTGATTTGATCGAGACTCTATGCACATGAGTTGAATCCAGCCTCGGCTCGGGTTTGACCTTGTGCTCACCTGTCCCTGGAATTTTATCAAGTGTATAGTGGTGTGCACGACCTTGTGGCATGTACAATGATACACTGTGCATGTCACAAGTTGTTCATGTAAGATGAATTCAAAATAAATATGATGTCGAATAACCCAAATAACTAGGCAAATAACATTTTCAAAATACACACTTTAATTTGCACTGCAAGATATTTTATTTTTGAATTTTACCACGTCAATGTTTATTTTGCAGATAATTCAGATGCTGCATTCATTCTGGAATAGAGTTCAAGATAAACACGAGTGAATGAGTGATATGTAGTGAGGTGAAAATGTATGTAAAAATTGTATAGTGAAAAATTATGTTGTAATTTGAAATTGTATTGTAATTGAAATTTGTATATATAGTGAGAGCTCAAATTTGTACTATTCAAAATTGTAATAATATATTTGTTCGAATAAAATATTTGTTTGAATTTAAATTCTGTGTTATTTATTTTATTCAACAAGTATTTATTTAATTATGTGAAAAATAAAATAGTACAATAACAAATACATTTAAATGAATATATATATATATATGTTTATTATCATCAAACAAAAATCATATACTAGCATATTCTACATCCCTCCTCCGTCTTCTCCCTCAAATGTTCCCAAGAGCAACCAGATGCCCGCCTGCATGTTTGGGGTCATCTGAGATCAACATCCAACGACTCCCTCAGGCTTTCTCCCAAGCCCATGGTTTTCTATGGATAGAGCAATGAAGTCTTCAGAGCTTGCATTTCTCAGCACTGCTGCTAGCCTATCCAATGAGGATGATTTTCATGTGCTCGTTACTTTGTTCAGAGACGACCTCCCTTCACCGCTCAAGACTACACGAGTTGTCACTCCCCTCCTAACCGCTAGTCTATCCACGAGAACGAATTGTCGAGAATTCATTTCCCTATCGAGGAATGCCTAAGTTATCCAATGAGGATAAGTGTTCATATTCCCATTACCTTATTTAGGGACCGCCACCATTCATCACTCAGCACCACGTGAGTCGTCGCTTTTCTCCTGGCCGACAAGCTACACACGAGGATGAATTGCCAAGAATTCATTTCTTTATCAGGTAATGCCTATGCTATCCAAAGACAATAAGTTTTCATCTGCTCATTACCTTGTTCGGGTAACACCACGCAAGACCGTACAAGCCATCGCTCCCCTCCTGATTGTTAGTCTATCCACGAGGATGAATTGCTAAAAATTCATTTCCTTGTTAAGGAATGCCCAGGCTATCCAATGAGGATGAGTTTTCATATCCTTGTTGCCTTGTTCGAAGACCGTCGCTCTTCGCCGTCCATGACCGTGCGAGTCGTTGCTCCCCTCCTGGCCAGTAAGGTATCCACGAGGATGAATTGTCGAGAATTCATTTCCTTGTCGGGGAATGCCTAGGCTATCCAATGAGGATGAGTTTCCATATTTTATTACCTTGTTCATAGATCTTCGCCCTTCGTTGCTCAGAACTGCATAAGCCATCGCTCCCATCCTCGCTGACAGGCTATCCACAAGGATGAATTACCAAGAATTCATTTCCTTATTGAGAAATGCCAGGCTATCCTGCAAAGTTGAATCACCATGCATTCATTTTTGTATTGGGGACTACCTCATTCCCTAAGGGCCTGGATGATACATCTCTCCCTATGCATCAGGCAACATCGGTGATTGGGTGTACAGCCGCAACTGTCCGTACCCCTTGTCCATAATGCCATTAGTCCTCTGAATAGGATGGGATACTATTGTCTAGACCAACACTATTACCGTGAGTGACATTGAAGTACGACATCAGTAGAGTACCCGCGTGAGAATAAGCCGAATCATCCTCCGCTTACAGCATATCACCTAGGGAAACCTTCAAGCCACTCAACGCTTAGATTAGAATTCGAACGACCTACCATCAAAGAAACGCGTAAGTAAGTTCAATATTAACAATTTATAGTAGCTAAGTTCTCATGAATGACGGGGCCAGCCACCTATCTCACCATTATCACTCCATTATACAAAAGTATCTGAGCCAGCCATGCACCTTGGTCGAGCCAGGCCCTGTAGTCCTCTAAGCAGTAGGTGGCGTTTCACCTTGGATAACCGTCAAGCCCAAAGCACTATGGTTCGAGCCATGGCCTATCCGCCACTACGCCCATGACTATTGGTCATCTAGGAGAACCTATGGGCAAGCATGTGCTCCCACTCGGCACTAGTTCCACCCACCACTCGTCGATTGGTAGGCACTCAACTGGTATGAGCGATCAACTGGGCTCAGCCCGTCGCATGACAATCTTGTTTCTGGGCACATTTTAAACATTTTTTACTGAAAGCCATATAGGAAGGCCTTGGGCAGCGCGTCACCCAGGGGAACCTCCAAGCCCCCCAACGCTTAGATTCAAACTGGGAACCCCTATTAGTAAAGCAACACAGTGAGATTTAACTATCACACACTGGCCTCAACACTTAACAAGCACCCGAACGGAACTGTCAATGCTCGCTTCTGAGCCCCTTAATATGCCCGGGTAGGCAACCGAAAAAATTAAGTCAAATTAATGCAAAAGACGGCTAGTTATTCGAGATACCCTATTCTATGAGTCAAAAGCAAGAAAACTACTAAAACTAGTTTCTCAAACATCAAGTTTGTAACAAAAAATCTATTTTATTCAGTTTAATAGTGTATGGGGGCACAATGCTTGCCCATCTAGCTTTACAACATTTTCTAATTGCTAACTAGTAGAAAAGAAGAAAAGGAGAAAGGAAATAAGAAGCATGTCAACAGTGCTCTTTCGAGGTTTGCAAGCTCGCACTCTTATCACCACCTAAAAAGCGCCCGCTAGGGAAAACAATCAAAACCTACTAAAGAAAACTAAGCAAGCTCTCATCGTCGAAGCACTTCAGATCACTATGTCACAAAGTGAATCAGACAACGCTGATCACACAACATAAGGTTGATTTGCTGTTGTCCTAACATTTTCCACTGTTTCACACAACATATGGAAAAAATACTCTGTTGTTTGAATAGCTCCTGAAATCTCAATGTTCATGCTTGTCATTCAAACAACATCTTATCTGTTGTCTGATTAAAGTTATCAAAAAATTTAGTTTTGGCTCCATATTTTCCCTCTAAATATTTTGGTAGCTGCATTATTTCCCTCTAATATATCTGTTGTCTATTTGAAGTTATCAAAAAAAATTGGCTCTATATTTTACCTCTAAATATTTCGGTGGCTTTTCCCTCTGATATTTTGGTGGCCGCATTCCTTAAATTATTTCCCTCTCAATATTTTGCATTCCCTCTTCTCTCCCTCTCAAAACTAAATCAGCAAAACTCTTTAATCTCACTCTCAAAACCAAATCGGTAGAACAAAATAGACCACGTTCCTCTTCCCTCTTCTCTCACTCTCAATAAATTGATGGTCGCATTCCCTCTTCGTTCCGATATAGGGTTTCTAGATCGAAAACCGCCGCTTGGAATTTAAAGTGCGAATGATACTCCTTCTTCTCTGATGCTCCCTTACTTCGATTAGCCGTGATTGCTTTCTTTGTCGAGTTGATTGCTATCGATTTGACATGTTTAACAATTTTGCCCCTTTCAATTTCATGCTCGAACTAGATTAAATTTTCCGATGATGATATGGGTTAACCTATAGGGTTTGAATCCCTATATTTTCATTTTGAAATTCCTGAATCTATTTCGAATATAATTTGGACATTGATTTTACTAACTTTGCCTTGATTTTTTCGATTTTCTGATTTTCAATTTTGAACATATTCATTTTTTACTTTATTTCCTGTGATTTCAATTTCGAAATTCCTGATTTCTTTGCTGAAATGCTTGTGTTCATGAACCTGTTCTATGTGCATTTGCTTTTTGGGCCCTTGCTCTTGATTATTGCATCTGCATATGTATATGCTGCCTATTTATGTAACCATCATAATGTTTGCACATGTATATGTTGCCTATTTATCTACATCATGATGTTTGCTTGAGCATGCACCTTGTTCTGCTTGCAATTTACTTTGTGACTTTGTGGAGCTTGCACCTTGTTGCTTGATCTTGGTCGATGATTCTTGCTTATGCTAATTTGTAACTGGTGTTTGATATAGCATGAATTGATTTCTTCCTTTTGATGCCTTGACTTGCCTTGCCTCTTGCCTGATTTTGGTGATTTCTTCCTTTTTATATAACATGAATTGATTTCTTCCTTTTGATGCCTTGCCTGACTTTGGTGATTTCTTCCTTTTGATGTTAATTTGTAACTGCCTATTTATCTACATCATGTCATATATGTACCATTATACATGCTTCATGTGTGCTTCTTTAAAGGTACATTTCTATATATATATACATGTATATGCATATGTGTATATATTTATATTACTTGTGCTCCAAAGCTTGCTGTTTGGTTTGCTTTTCCCTTGAGGCTTGCAAATTTATGATTGAAAAGGAATTTGCACTTATTGTATCAAATGATCACTGTTGAACTAGTTGATGCTAACCTATTGCATTCGTGCTAGTTATTGTTGAACTAGTTGATGCTTGAAGTGTCTTCTTGCTTGTTGCAAGTTATGTATACATGTATATACATATATTTTTGCACCATGCTTGGTTGTGTGAATATGTGCTTATGGTTTTATATGTATGTATATACATGTGCACTATGCTTAAACTGTTTTGAGATTTCATCCATTTCACTATATCAATTCATCACATAGAACTTACATGTATATACACATATACATTTGTATGTATATATGTGCACTTGTTCTATTTGGATAATTCCTGTTGCGGTTTATATATGTGTGCACTTGTATATATACTTTTATGTTCATACTTGTATGTACATGCTTAGACTATTTTGACTTGTATACACTTGTATATATGAACTGGTTTGTGTATATGAACTGTTTTGACTTGTGTGCACTTGTATATATATATACTTGTATATACTTATATATATGAACTAGTTTGTGAGTTGTTTGTATATACTTGTATCAACTTGTATACACTTGTATGTTCATACTTGTATATACATGCTTATACTGTTTTGAATATGCTTAAACTGGTATATGTGGTTTGTGATTGCTTAAATTGATCACTTAAACCAGTTTATATATGTGTTTTGAAAATGATTAAATGGATTGCTTCTTGAACTGATTACTTCTTGAACTCCAAGTCGGATTGCTTCTTGCACTTGAACTGATTACATTTCCTCGTTTTGTTTTGTACACACATATACGCATACACGCACACATCCTTGCCTTGTACATATATACATGTTTACATCTATATGTGTACATATATATGTATATGTATATTTACTTATTGAAGTTATGTATACATATATACATGTATACATCCTTGAGTGTGCTGACACCTGAGTGAGCTGCTCCTATATGCATTGGCACCTGAATTTGCATTTTCTGAACCACTTTGATTTTCTAAACCATTTTGAGTTGAACTTGTTTTTAACCATTTTATGTGCCTTGGCACTTGTTGTTTTGTTTGAGCTTGTTTATGTGCACTATCTTGAATTCTTGCCTAGTTGAACTTGTTTTTCTGAACCATTTTGATTTTGGTACCCGAGTGTGCTTATTACTGCTATATGCAGTCTTCTTGCTTGTTAATTCCATGTATACACACACATGAATATGTATGTATATATGTGTGAAATATTAGCATCTTTTGTATTTTGTACATGTGTATATGTGTGTTGCTCACATATAACTTTGATGCTCCATGGTTTGGCAATCCATATTGAACTGAAATGAAATATGCACGTGTACTTGTTTTTCACTTATACATGGCTTTTTGAACTTCACTTCTACACTTTTAAGTCCTCGATACATACTTGTACATACTATTATATATACATACTTGTACCATATTTTGAATTGTCTTGTGCTGCTTTTGAATTATTCATGTGTTCATTAGTAGAACTGCTGCTGTGACATTGTATATACCTGAGTGTGCATCTGAGTTCGATTTTCTGGTTTATATATTTCTGGTTTGATTTTCTGGTTTGAGTTGCATTTCCTTATGCACCTGAGTTGAGCCTGATGAGGCTTGGGCTTAACCTTGTACACATTTACACTGTGTTGAGCCTTCGGGCTTGACCTCTGCAATAGTCTGTGAGATTTAATCGATGTCCGCCCTTGTGATATTCATAGTGATACATTGTGCATATCATAAGTTGTCCGACCATCTCTAAAACATGAAGAGAAAACAAACCCATAAACTGAGGCAATATTAATATTCAAATTTAATTTAATTTTTGCAATTTAGGTTTTTTTTCCTTTTCCATTTTACTGCATTGTTTATTTGACAGGTATAAGAGATGACTGGATACAAGCTGGAGCAAGTAAATAAAGATCAATATCAAAAATAAACTCGAGTGAGTGTAAGTGAGTGCTAGTAAAAAAATGTTATATATGAGAATGTAGAGAAAAGTTGTATAAATGAGAGTGATAGTGAAAGTTGTATTGTATTTGAAAATGTGAGAATAGTGAAAGTTGTATTGTATTTGAAAATGTAAGTATAGTGAAAGTTGTATTGTATTTGAATTTGATTTGAAATTAAATAATTTGTTTAAATAAAATTGTGATTCATTATTTCATTTTGCAAATATAACATAAGTGTAATTGATATGCATATCAGTCAATATTTATATGTTGTCTAATAGAAAATTTTAGAAATGATACTATAACATCAGGCAACATATGGTTTTTTTTTCTTTTGATGTGTTAGTGCATATCAGAAGATGGTGCATATCTGTGGTCTGATATGTAATGAGACAACACAGAAATAGATGACAGATAGGTATTCATTCAGACAACAGAGCATATCTGTCGTCTGATTCGTTTTTTCTCATAGTGGATGCTTCAACCGATCCAGACTTTATTGAAGGTGTATGATGCCACCACCAACGCTTTCAACATCGATTTTCACTAGAGAGAGCAGAGAGCTCCCATGCAACCTTATCAAATAGCAGACTAATATTTCAGTGGTGACATCTGAATAAGAGACATCGGACTATACTCCTCTAAAGGGGTGTAAAAGCTTCCAAACAGAACTAAGGTCGAGAAAATAGGAGCATCAAAGCAAGGAAGTGCCTTAGCCCCACCCGAATCCATAGCTCAAGACCGATGCTTAATGAACGTCAAAACTTTGGACAGGGGACCTGGGTCTGAGCCAAAGGTAAGGCCCAACTCAAGTAGCCGAAATCCAAGAGCAGTGGTCCTAACCACCATCGCCAAGCACAGTTCAGCACCTGAGAAGAATACCCCATTTCTAAACTTCGCTAAATCCGAAGAAAATCCCAAACAAGTTTGACAAATAGCTAAACACTCAAGAGCAATTGGTAAGGAAGAGGAAGACGAAGCCATTTGTTTTTACAAAGATAAAACCATGCAAAGTTCAAATCTGCAGAAGAATTACATGGCCAAAGCTCTATGGGTTAGAAGTGGAAGGGGAACGGGGTATTTATATGCCTCTACCTTCAATCGGGGTCACTGTAATAAAAAAGGCAAAAGAGATATAGATGATGTGTCACACCATGCACCTAGGCGAAGGGAAACCTTTCTACCACATCTCAAGAAGCACAATCGTCATGACTAATAGTGTAAGGCTATATGGATAGTGCATTAATTGCGTAGCAGAACCATCAATCGATGGAAGTTTCTATATTTTACAAGCCCACACCCACTCATGGGCATGAGCTTGGGGGGAAATTTTTTACTCAAAATTTTCATAAATAAAACGATAAGCCAATCAAGGTTTCTTAGCTTAATCCGGTTCGGTTCGGTTCGAGTCAGCTTGGGCCTAGGCTAGCTATTCTCAAACTACTTGAGAATTAAAACTAGGCTAGGAAGTCACCATCGACTGCCGTCCAAGTTGGACCTCAATCAGTCCATCCCCTCCATGGCACTTCAGGTCGACCCCACGGCCAGTGTGCCCGAAGCGATGACCAACAACCAGCTCATCGAGCAAAGCAGGGCATTTGCACTACTGGGCCCAGTCCCCATTGTCTGGCTCCCATATTTTGGCCAACTGGCTCCCAGACAGCTTGTCTACTAGTTCCTTCGTCGGCCCATTCAGCGATCAACGCATCTTAAGATTTTCTCAGCCATCGCCCATTGCCAACCTGGCCACGATGCAGCCTCTACAAGAAATCCTATAGTAGTTTCTCCATATCATTCCAAGTAATGCAGCCAGACCTGCCTAGCTCCACCCGCTCTGTAACAACACGAAATTTAACCCATAATAATTAATTCGTTAATTAATGAAATAATAAAATAACTTTGTGAAATTATTAGAATTGAGCCAAGAGAGTTGCATTATTGTGTCCGTGGTAATTTTCTGGTCAATTTCCATATATAGAATGTCAGAATCTGAGCTAGTATGGAGGAGAAACGAAATAAACAAGGAAACGGGAAAAGAAAAAAAATATTGGGCTGCTTTGACCCAAGGGTCGACCTAACCACGCCCTAGGTCGACCGACCGGTCGACGTAGGGGGAGGGGCGGTCGACCGTCCGCTCGACTCGCCTACGGGTTTGAGGCGAAGGAGTTCCTTCTTCGTCCTGTGTGATTTAACACGTCAATTTCGTTGTTTTCTCTCATCTAGTCCCTCCGTGCTTCCATTTGACGGCTGTTATTCAGCCTATGACGTGGTCGCACTATATTCAATCCCCAAATCCAACGGTCTATGATCCACTTATATCCCTATAAATAAGAGTCTAGGCCTAACACTTTTTCTCATTCTCGATTTTCTCCGCTTGGGTTCACCTTTTCAGGAAGGACCCTTAAAGGAAAAAATTTCCAAGGAGAGAATCTTTTTAATAAAAATATTTTAATACCCTCAAGTGGATCCAGGAAGACCAAAAGGGAAGAGCTTAGGACCACAGGTGAGTAATTGTAATTATTTTAAATTTCTTTAAGTAATTTAAAATAATTGGGTTTCCAATAGTTGTAGTTTTACTATGATTTTTGGAATAACCTTTTAGTAGTTTATTTACAGTTTTTAGAATTATTTTCAGTCTATTTCTTTTAGCTATTCCTTTCAGTTAATTTTAGTTTATTTCTGTTAATTATAGATTTTCCATTTATTTGCAGTTTATTTACAGTATTTTAATTTATTTACTGTTATTTATGTGTTATTTACATCTTTTTCCTACGCTTTGGATTTTCTTCTATTTCTAGTTTTCTTTTATTTCTCCTTCTTCTTCGCATATGGATTAGAATAGATTAAACGTGAATGTGGATTAAAATTATAAGAATACTGAAATAACGGAAGATAAGATGTAAATTGTAAAGACTATAATAAAAATGGAATTAAGACTGAAATTGAGCCTAATTATGATATTGATGTTAGAATTAGACTAAATTAAAGAGATTGGCCTAGTTATAACTTAGAATTATAACTAAAAAGAGTCAAAGATGATAAAATATTATTTTCTCACTTAGACCTTGGGTTAAGTAATAAGCATGATTATAACGTAGGTTATAATAAGAAAATAGAACAGAATGGGGTTTATTTTAAGACAGGACAAATTAATAAGCATAGATAGTAAGAATAATAACAAAGGCTTATTTAAAATAATTTATCTAAGTTAATAAGCAAAGATGAAAGTAGGATCCGTACCGATGCCATTTCCCTTATGCTGTTCAGGGTAGATAAGTGGTCAATAATTAAAAGAAAAGATCCGTACCGACAGCATTTCCCTTATGCTGTTTAGGGTAGATAAGTGGTCAATAGTTAAAAGAAAATATCTGTATCGACAGCATTTCCCTTATGCTGTTTAGGGTAGATAACTGGTCAATAGTTAAAACAAGAGATCCGTACAGGCAGCATTTCCCTTATGTTGTTTAGGGTAAATAAGTGGTCAATAATTAAAAGAAAAGATCCGTACTAGCAGCCATTGGGACACGCTTATGCTGTTTAGGGTAGATAAGAGGTCAATAATTAAAAGACTAAATCATGGTGATTTGGACAAGGGACGCAACTAGATTTTGTTTAACAGGGACCAGTACCAACAGCATTCCCTATTTTATATGGACACGGTGTCTTACAATAGCCTGAAGTGAGATGAGGGCACGCTTATGCTGTCTAGGGTAAATAAAAGGTCAAAATGGGGAGTAATAGATAGTGCGAACTAGTGGTGACCGAGCGTGCGGCATTGATTAGGGGAGATAAGTCGCTATTGAGTTCCAAGCGCTTAGTATGTGTGTCTTTTGTAGACACCATTGCCTTCTGAGTAGGGAGCTATATTGCATCTAGTCCGCAATAAGGCTTATGGAGTAGCAGGCCGATCAAAGGGTAGAATTACCATTTTAGCCTAATTATAGGATTAGGAATTCAGCCTAATCAAAGAAGCTATCAAAGACAAGTGCAAACAATCAATGTTAACCAATCATATTTAATAGTTAAATCGTATTTATTTCCAGCTTATTCATTCTTCTATTTCCTTTGTTTCTTTTTATATACTAGAACTGTTGTAAAGCCTATTACCTTTACTTTACTTAAAAATTCTAGTAATTACTATCATTCACCAGACTTTTAGTCTGACCCACTCCTCTATTTTCCCCTTTTCCCCCATAGGTAATCAAGGAAGAGGACCGTATGTTGCAGTTGCTTGGAGGTTTCTTTGAAGGAGATTCCACTATGTATTTCCACTTCTTTTATTTTAGCTTTTTGTTCTTTACTTGTACTGGCACATGTTGGGGAATAGTTGTACTCTGATTTTTGAGACTATGGTTTTCTTTGATTACATAAGACATATATGCATGGCATTTTGACACGTGATGTATTTCGTATTTGGTGACTTATATCGTTTTTAAAGCAATTATGAAGTTCTGTTCTAAATAAGTTATTATTTAAATTGTTTCCGCTGTTTTTACCTATTTTCTATCTTGTGAATCTTAGTCTTTGCTAGTTTTAGTTTATACCTACAATGCACCACGCCTTCTAGTGTGTCCTTTTGGGTATATTAAGGGGTGTGGGGTGTTACATTTGGTATCAGAGCGAGGTTACAGGATTCCTAAAAATTTGTTTTAAATGTAAAGTATTTTCCAAAATAACTTGTTTTGAAAGTAGTTTTCAGAAAAGAACTCTTAGAAATAGTTTTTAAGTATACAAGAGTTTTTATAGGAAATCCCTCAAAAGTCCAGTTCAATCTCCCTTCGATTCTTTCCTAAACTATCCTTTTCTTTTCGTAAAATGACGGATGCCTCGAACTTTCCCGAGGGCATTCCAGTCCCAGCCTGGTTTCGTAGGTATCTACAGGCCATGACTCTAGAGGTGCACGGGCAAGCGCCCAACCCAGCACCAGTGGGTGGGAATCCCATCAACCCACCTGCCACCGTCAATTTCTATAAGCTTTGTAAGGATTTTGCGAGTCTGAATGGAAAGACTTTTTCTGGTAAGGGGGCTTTTATGGAGGCGAGAGCTTGGCTTAGAGACACAGAGAGGATATTCGAACTATTGGGATTGAAAGATAAGCAGCGAGTTCAGCTAGCATATTGGTAGCTGAAAGAGGAGGCTTCGTATTGATGGGAGGTCATCGAGTTAAAAGGAAGAGAGGTGACTTGGAACGGATTCCGGGAGCAATTCGATAGGAATTTTTTGTCTCAAGCAGAGGTGAGTGTTCAGTTAGAGTGGTTTATCAATTTGAAGCAAGGGAGTTCGTCGGTGAAGGAGTACATCAATCAATTCACTGAATCATCGTGGTTCGGAATAGAGTTGGCGAATACGCTACACAAGAAAGCTATGAAGTTTGCGAAGGGATTGAATCAGCCCCTTCAAGGATTGTTGTTGACTCATGTGCCGATGGGAGCTACTTATGAGTCTTTAGTAGAGATGGCCCTTGTGTCCGATGCAGCTAAAGAGGGAGAGTTTAAGGAGGCCCCTAAGTCTGAAAGTTCTAATAAGTGAGGGAAAATTAAGAAGGACGAGGATTAAAAGAAAGGTGGAGGACCTGAAAAGAAGATCAAGAAAAATGAGAAGTGCAAGAGTTGTGGGATGGTTGGTCATTACACAAAGGATTGTAAGAAGGCGGCAATGAAAGGGAAGTGTTTCAATTATGGATAGCCTGGTCACTTTAGTAAAACCTGTCCTCAAAAGACGAGGCAGGGAGCGAGCGCGCCTACGACACAGATATAGGCTTTGGATGTAGCGCCTTCTCGCAATGGACCGAATAGAGGTAGGAAAATCACTATAGAAGTTTTGATTTCTATTTTTGATTTTTCCATTTAGACTCTTTTCGATTCTAGAGCATCACACTCTTTTATCTCTAGTAGATTGTTTGTACTTAGACATCTCTTTAGTAGTAAATCCCATTTTGTTTCAAACCTCATAGAAGGATCGACACATGGTTTGTAGGGGTTTGAAAATTTGTATACTAGGCATAGAATTTGATTGTAATGCCTACGTATTGGGATTCTTGGGGTATGGGATGAATTGGGAATGGATGGGGTATCCACTTTTGAAGCGATATTTTACTGCGAAAGGAGAGTAGTTAGATTAGAGACATGCACTGGTAGGACTCTTGAGGTCTCTTGTGACCCACATGGGTCAGTCATGTTGAGTTTCCTTTACTCCTTTGATCCATCACTAGGAAAGCTAGATTCCGTTCCAGTCATCAAAGATGTTTCAGACATTTTGAGGAGGTTCTTCGTACACTTCGTGTTCATCAATTGAGAGCAAAGTCCTTGAAGTATCACTTTTGGCATAAGGAAGCGTGTTTCTTAGGGGCATAGAGAAGGTCTACACATGGAAAGAGTTTGAGAAACAATTTTGTACATTTAGGTTCGGATTGTGAAAATCCAAAGAGAGGTAGGCAAAGATTGGAGATGTACAATATATTCAGTTGATAAGGAATGAAAAAAGCCCATGTGTAGATAATTGCAGAAATTATAATTGTTTCATATAAGTGGATTTAAAGGTAGTACCTTAGAATAAATATGAGTATAGGAACAAAAGACTTTAAGTAAGGAAATGAGATTTCCAAGGTTTAGGAAGGATACTCCTAGGGTAGTAAGTAGAAAAATCGACTTTATGTCTAACCTAATAAACTGAAATGATTAGAATTGGATTTTTTTTAGATAATTGTCAATATTTTTAAAGTAAATATTGGGAATATAGTAATAAATTTAAATTGGTTTTTATATGAGGAAAATTTTGTTGAAAAACCGAATTTTTTTGAAGAATTATAGAGCATATATAGCTCACTAGTTTCTTTGTAAGTAAACAGAGATTTTAAATATAAAAACCTAAAATGTATTAAGTATCGAAAACGTAGATTACAACATTTATTGTTGTAATAGATGTTTTCATGAAAATAAAAGGGAGCATAGACTATAACGCTACCATTATAGTAAGTGACTCCCAAAGGTAATGTTTTTACATAGTAGATGTGGTTTATTAGTATTTATTTTTAATTAAAATCATACACTAGTATTTTTGGGTTGTAGTAACAGTGTTTTACACAACATCTATTTTAAACCCAAATAAAAATGTATTTTTAAAAGATAATTTCTAAAAATAGAAATAAAAGTGATTTGTGAATACACCTATTAATTAAATAGGAATAAGAAAATGTTTTTGGTTATGGATATATTAAAACAGTTTTGAAGATGAGTTTTTCTGAAAAGTAAAAGTTAGATATTAGAAGATGTTCATCGTAAGAAAATATAATTTAAACATAATTTTAATCTATAGGAATGAAAAGAATAATGGTATAATTTTCTATGAAACTAATAAAAATGTTTTGTGCAAGTTACAAGGAATGCATGAAAGGGATATACAAGGTATGGGAGCACCATATTTTGTATAGCCTATTTCGAAAAATATAAAATAAGTTCCTTGTAATTTCACGTAAACATGAAATCCTCTTTTAAAAGATTCATAGAAGATTTTAGTGTTAATAATTTCTCATAGGAGAAAGTAGTTCCAATACATTAAGGTATGAGACCGTTAGGTGTAATAAGAAGATGTTTTGAAAACACATAAGGATATTTTAAAGATATTTTTAAAAGGAAATGGTTTGGTGAAAAAGTAAATAAGTTTTTGAAATGAAAAACTTAAAAAAGGTAGAGTTTGAAAATTCAAATTTTATAGAAAATTGAAAAGGTCTTTAAAAGAAAGTGAGGAATAAGTTTTGGACTTATAATTTGAAAGTTTTTCCTTCTAGGTTTGGGAAATAATGTAAATTCAAAGATGTAAGAATGCAAATCTAGAAACATAAAATGTTAAGCAACCGAGTATTTTTGAATTTAAGAAGAATTTAAAGACAAAGATTTTGGGATTTGAAAATTTAGAAGCCTTAGTTTTTGAAATGAGAGGATAAATACCAAACCAAACTCTTAAAAGTGGAATAGATTGGAATCATTCCCCAAGGAGTGACAGAAAAGGTGTAAGGCTATAAAGGAGACAGCAGTAATTACTTTTGGAAGTAATAATAGAGTTTCCCATAAAGCATATAGGGCACTAGTGAGAACCTAGGAATGTTGATTCATGTAAGCAGGCTAAAGAAGAACAGTAAAGTAAAATTAGTAAGATTGTAAGACACACAAGGTTGAGGACGTGCATTTTTTATTTTGAAGAAACTTGGGAAAAGCATCTTCCTTTAGTGGAATTCTCACATGATAGTAGTTTTCAAACTAACATGAGAGTGCCACCTTTCGAAGCTCTTTATGGAAGACCACGCAAGTCGCTTTCGTGTTGGATAGAGTCTATAGAGGTTAAAAAGACTTCGGAAAAGACTAAATTTGATTTGGAGAAAATTCGTATCTCATATCCGCATTTCTTTGATAGTAATTTTTCGAATTTCCTATTTTCCATCTTTAGTTTTGAATAGGCTCTTTCCTCTATTATCCTTTGGGAGGGTAGAACTTAGGAGTTAACCTATGGATGGTAGGATTTGATGTAAACATGTTATTAGAACATGTTATGGATGATGTATGCAAGTGGTTGCAGGTGTTTGCTAGTGGATGCTAATGGACGCATATACTTACACTAGGGACTATCATCTCTTAGGGATCAGCCTAACTAGGACACTAGAGTATATGCATATGATGTGTGTGCATTTGCGTTTTTATTTTCATGGTTGCTATAGATGGATGTTTATCACATGGTTTTTGCACTTGAATGATGATTGAAGCATGCATATAGAACTATCGGTTAACATTAGGAATTTTTGCATTCATTTAGATACATAACACAGACATAATTGCATAAAAGGAGGTCAGCTGAATCAGTGGACCGCCTTATCTTTTGCATTAGTTAAGGACATTAACACTACACTAATTGCATAAGTATCATAAATCGCATTAGAAAAACTTAAGGATAATGGATGTAATGGATGGTGGTTGAGTAGTTGGTTGTAGAACTTGGATGAAAACATTTAGTTCATTCTTTTATCCTTAGAGATTTCGGGGACGAAATCCCTTAAGTAGGGAAGAATGTAACAACCCAAAATTTAACCCATAATAATTAATTCGTTAATTAATGAAATAATAAAATAACTTTGTGAAATTATCAGAATTGAGCCACGAGAGTTGCATCATTGTGTCCATGGTAATTTTCTGGTCAATTTCCATATATAGAACGTCAGAATCTGAGCTAGTATGGAGCAGAAACGAAATAAACAAGGAAATGGGAAAAGAAAAAGAAATATGGACTAGGTTGATCCAGGGGTCTACCTAACCACACCCTAGGTCGACTGGCCGGTCGACCTAGGGGGAGGGGCGGTCGACCGCCCTGTCGACCCGTCTACGGATTTGAGGCAAAGGAGTTCCTCCTTCGTCCTGTGCGATTTTAACACGTCAATTTCATTATTTTCTCTCATCTGGTCCCTTCGTGCTTCCATCTGACGGCTCCTATTCAACCTATGACATGGTCGCACCATATTTAATCTCCAATCCAACGGTCTGAGATCCACTTCTACCCCTATAAATAAGACTCTAGGCCTAACACTTTTTCTTATTCTAGATTTTCTCCGCTTGGGTTCACCTTTTCAGGAAGGACCCTAAAAGGAATAATTTTCCAAGGAGAGAATTTTTTAATAAAAATATTTTAATACCCTCAAGTGGATCCGGGAAGACCAAAAGGGAAGAGCTTAGTACCACAAGTGAGTGATTGTAATTATTTTAAATTTCTTTAAGTAATTTAAAATAATAGGGTTTCCAATAGTTGTAGTTTTACTACGATTTTTGGAATAACCTTTTTAGTAGTTTATTTACAGTTTTTAGAATTATTTTCAGTCTATTTCTTTTAGCTATTCCTTTTAGTTAATTTTAGTTTATTTCTATTGATTATAGCTTTTCCATTTATTTACAGTTTATTTACTGTATTTTAATTTATTTACTATTATTTATGCGTTATTTACATCTTTTTCCTACGCTTTGGATTTTCTTCTATTTTCAGTTTTCTTTTATTTCTCCTTCTTCTTCGCGTATGGATTAGAATAGATTAAACGCGAATGTGGATTAAAATTATAAGAATACTGAAATAACGGAAGATAAGATGTAAATTGTAAAGACTATAATAAAAATGGAATTAAGACTGAAACTGAGCCTAATTATGATATTGATGTTAGAATTAGACTAAATTAAAGAGATTGGCATAGTTATAACTTAGAATTATAACTAAAAGAGTAAATGATGAAAGAAGTTTATTTTCACACTTAGACCTTGGGTTAAGTAATAAGAATGATTATAACGTAGGTTATAATAAGAAAATAGAAAAGAATGGGGTTTATTTTAAGACTTAGGATAAATTAATAAGCACAGATAGTAAGAATAATAACAAATGCTTATTTAAAATAATTTATCTAAGTTAATAAGAAAAGATGAAAGTAGGATCCGTACCGACAGCATTTCCCTTATGTTGTTCAGGGTAGATAAGTGGTCAATAATTAAAATAAAAGATCCGTACCGACACCATTTCCCTTATGCTGTTCAGGGTAGATAAGTGGTCAATAATTAAAAGAAAAGATCCGTACTGGCAGCATTTCCCTTATGCTGTTTAGGGTAGATAAGTGGTCAATAGTTAAAAGAAAAGATCTGTATCGACAACATTTCCCTTATGCTGTTTAGGGTAGTAAGTAGTCAATAGTTAAAAGAAAAGATCCGTACAGGCAGCATTTCCCTTATGTTGTTTAGGGTAGATAAGTGGTTAATAGTTAAAAGAAAAGATCCGTACCAGCAGCATTTCCCTTGGGACATGCTTATGCTGTTTAGGGTAGATAAGAGGTCAATAATTAAAAGACTAAATTATAGGGATTTGGACAAGGGACACAACTAGATTTTGTTTAACAAGGACCAGTACCAACAACATTCCCTATTTTCTATGGACACGGTGTCTCACAATAGCCTGAAGTGAGACGAGGGCACGCTTATGCTATCTAGGGTAAATAAAAGGTCAAAAGAGGGAGCAATAGATAGTGCGAACCAGCGATGATCGAGCGTGCGGCATCGATTAGGGGACATAAGTCGCTATTGAGTTCCAAGCGCTTAGTATGTGTGTCTTTCGTAGACACCATTGCCTTCCGTGTAGGGAGCTATATAGCGTCCAGTCCACAGTAAGGTCTATGGAGTAGCAGGCCGATCAAAAGGTAGAATTAGCATTTCAGCCTAATTATAGGATTAGGAATTCATCCTAATCAAAGCAGCTATCAAAGACAATGCAAACAATCAAAGTTAACCAATCATATTTAATAGTTAAATCGTATTTATTTCCAGCTTATTCCTTATTCTATTTCCTTTGTTTCTTTTTATATACTAGAACTGTTGTAAAGCCTATTACCTTTACTTTACTTAAAGATTCTAGTAATTACTATCATTCACCAGACTTTTAGTCTGCCCACTCCTCTATTTTCCCCTTTTCCCCCATAGGTAATCAAGGAAGAGGACAGTAGGTTGCAGCTGCTTGGAGGTTTCTTTGAAGGAGATTCCACTATTTATTTCCACTTCTTTTATTTTAGCTTTTTGTTCTTTACTTGTACTGGCACATGTTGGGGAATAGTTGTACTCTGATTTTTGAGACTGTGGTATTCTTTGATTTCATAAGACATATATGCATGGCATTTTGACACGTGATGTATTTGGTATTTGGTGACTTATATCGTTTTTAAAGCAATTATGAAGTTCTGTTCTAAATAAGTTATTATTTAAATTGTTTCCGCTGTTTTTACCTATTTTCTGTCTTGTGAATCTTAGTCTCTGCTAGTTGTAGTCTATACCTACAACGCACCATGCCTTCTAGTGTGTCCTTTTGGGTACACTAAGGGGTGTGGGGTGTTACACGCTCCTTCTAGCACCAGAAAGTTAATTTTATTTTTCATCAACCTCAAAATTCCACCATGAAAAACAAAGGTGACTTACTAATCAACCAGTTTAAGAGCTAAAATGAGCATTTAATAAGTACAGACACAAGATACTGAGTGGTTCGACAGAGCTTCCTACATCCACCATGAATTCATCTTTTTATACGGCTCTCTTCTAATTATTGGAAATTACAAAATATGCAACAAGACAAAAAGCGGCATCTTAAGATAAATGATGCTACTAATCGTGATGGCTCATTGAGCTTAGAGCTGTAAACAGTGAGCTGTTGTGAGAATCTACTGCTTAATGTCAAGCTGAAGATGTAGGATCATAAGCGACTGATAGTTCCTTTGAATAGTTTACCCTTTGCGCATGGTGACCAACAATCGAATGGTCGACAATTCGGTTATTGGTCACTACTGCCAAGGATTGACTATTCAGTTGTTGGTCGCCAACCGCCAAGGTCGACTATGAAATAATTATATATATGGTGTTTTGATGATAACAACCATGCAACAATGCTACTAATGTGTTTGTTGAGTTATTTCAGGTCAAACGATGATGGAAAAGTTGGAAAATAAAATGGATAAAAATATGCAAAGCTGGGATTCGAACTTAGGTGGTCTGTAACAACCCGCATTTTCTGACATGAATAATGCAGAGAAATTACAAGCTGTTGGGTTTTTAAAACATTACAAAGCATAATTACAAATATAGAGTTTAAGACATTCTACACTTTTAATCTCATAGCAGAAGGAATTCAAATATAAATACAGAAAGATAGACATTTCATGAGAACATTCTCTAAAATACTTGCTTCAAAAAATACATTATTTCCAAATTACAATATAAGTTTACATTCTAATACAATAAGTAATTGTAAGAGAGAAACATAAAATATTATAACTCCATCATTGAGCTTATTTGTTCCTCGTACTAGGTCCAATTACTGCTAATCTATCATTCTGTGGTGGAGGAAAATGGAAAGAAAGAGAAGCAGGTCAAACATAAAGTGTGGTGAATGAGAATAAGACTAACAAGGAAATTTAATACAACTGGCTCTAAGTCTACTCTAGGTGATATAGAGTGTGTGTACAGTGTTCGTGCACCTAAGATCACAAGCCTAAGGTCACATATCAAAGGTCATCAGCCTAACATCACGGGGATAACGACAAACCACACCTCACCGCATGATCGTCTAGTTTTGGGGAACTGTTATCCCACTATAACTCATACTAGGCCTGGAGAGGAAGAACACGCATGTAAACTAGCATAGTGACTCATCGTATGCAATCATGCCCAACCCCTCGATCCTAGCAGCAAAATACCTCCAACATACCCCCAGGATTTACTGCCCCTAACTCTTGCTGGTTACTAGGCACCATCTAGCTTTCAGCATCTATGCCCATACGGGTCAACAGGAATGTCCATAATCACCATAGTATCCGATCCCAACACCTCAATTAACGACCGGTAGTCTGATCTCAACACCTCGACTAACGATCGATAATCCTATCCCAACACCTGTGTGCACCTTTCGTAACATAAGTTGCACGTCTTAACGACACTCTGTATCCTACTCTATGATACAGAAATGCGTACTAAGTCCACTACCTCAATAAGAACACCTAAATGTGTCTATGCTAATCAAGCGATTTAGAGAAGAACAAGGTTCACACTTATTGGCTTAAGGCCACAAATTGTCTACTAGGTCTAAAGTGACTTACAACAGTCGATCTACGCTAGTCTTAGGTCGATTGCCTACAATCTAGACATCTTTCAATTTACCCTTTCTAAGAAAATTATCCATTTCATTCGATTATTGGTCTTAATCCATTTAGTTTTTATTTTAATTTGGCTAATCTATTTGTCCTATTTTTATTCCATTTTTTGCAACATTTACATTATTCCAATTGGAAAATTAAGGTGTCAAATCCAATTTTAACATATGATTTATGGTTTTACAGCTTACATATGTCAATTACAATTAGATAAAAAAATCCATTATTTCAAATTCCCAATTTAATAATTTAATGAATTAATCTCAGAATTAACAGTCAAATCAATGTAGGGTAGAAATTAAAATCAATTAATTTAATTAAACTATGCCCACTCACCTCTGTCCCAAGCTTTAGGTTTGCCTCTGATGCCGCAAGCTTTCTCCACTAAATCCACTTTGGCCTCTTCTCCAATTGCTAAATATCTATTTTTTTAATATAGGTTAAGATTTAGAACAGAATTGCGGATTAGAAACTGATTTGGAAAATTAGGGTTTGAGAATTTATTTTGGCAGAGCTTTGCTATAATGGAGAGAATACGGGTTTTATACTAACCTAAACTATCAATTTATAAGGTAAGACCTCCACTCACAACCGTCAAATCGGAGCCCCTAATTAATCTCATCCACTGCTATTTACTTCCCGCGCATGAAATCATCACACATGCACGAAATGAAGCGACTCAAAATCGCAACCCTCGGATCAAAATCTCGACCTGACCTAGTCAATTATTTTTATATTTTTCTTTTTAATTTATTTATTATTCAAACCTTTATAACTTTTTTGTTTTAGCTCGGATTTCAAAAAAGTTATATATGAAAGTTGTCAAGAAAGTCGCTATGGACATAATGGTGCTAGCCCCATAGTCAAATTTTGATGTTTGTAAAAATTCTCCTTTTATGTTAATTCTTCTTTTAATTATATTTATTTCTGAAAAAATCCTGGGTGTTACATGGGCTGAGACAATAGCACATGCCTTTACCACTACACCATTCAAGTTTTTTAAATTTATAGTGATTCAATCGACTGAATAAAGCTTCCAATCGACTGAACCCTATTAACTAAAACCATATATAGTCATCTATTTTTGGCTATGCTCTTAGGCTTGATTTTTATACTAGTTCAGTCGATTGATCCTTTCTCTTAGTCGACTGAATTATTATAAAATGGCTAGTTTTCGAAAGTGGTGTCTTTGCATCATTTCATTTGCAGTTGCATCTCTTCGCTGCTATTGTTTCTTCTCTTTATCAATGGTGATTCTGTAAAGTTGCACCTATACTCTAGCATCCCTACGACAACTATATATGCCTATAAGCCTTTAAGAATCATAACACAACTCAATACAATTCCTAAACTCTCATTTCCTAAAGCAGTACTCAGAACTTCAGGAAATTCATGTGATTCAGAGACTTCAAATAGTTTGCTTCATCTCTACATGCCATATTCTACTCGAATAAACTCCTTAGCTTCCATACATTCACTCAATATAGTTTGGTTGGGTTATAGGAGACATTGTACATCAAAGTGACATTTTTTATATTAAGATATGACGTGTCAAAAAGTAACATTTGTTACAATGCTTGTAATTATTGTTGAAGTAATGTCCGGTTGTTCAGTTAGAGTCTGTAAACCTGTTCCTCCAGGTAAAGTGAGGGTACTTTGATTAGATATATCGAATGGGAGCTTTGGTACTAGGTGTAGGAATGGAGGTCCGAACCAGTTTTAAAATGACCATGTAATCTACTATACTATCACTATGCCATAGATTGCATACTGCAACACCCAAGAAGTGATGCAGGAAGTGCCAAAAAATGTTGCTGTAGGCTAAAAAAGGGCAAAGGCAACACTTTCTCGGTGATGCATTTTGCCGCGTTGCCCTAGAGTCAAAGGCAACATCTTTGCGACCCTAGGGCAACATCGGTTCTGTTGTTGCCACATGTACCAAATTTACTAAAAAGTGGGCCCCACAATCTGGGCCCCAACATGTACTATTTTATTTTCACAGATTAAATAAATATTTGTTGAATAAAATAAATAACACGGAATTTAAATTCAAACGGATATTTTATTCAAACAAATATTTATTACAATTTTTAATAGTACAAATTCAAGCTCTCATTATATATATACAATTTCAATTACAATACAATTTTGATTACATCACAATTTTCCATTTACATTTGCACCTCACTACAATTCACTCTCACTCGTATTTATCTTCAACTTTATTCCAGATTGAATCCAACATCTGAGCTATCTGCAAAAATATACACTAACGCAGTAAAATTGAAAATAAAATATTTTTGCAGTATAAAATAAAATGAGATTTTGAAAATATTATTTGCCTCAGTTATTTGGGTTGTTCATCATCATTTAATTCTGAATTCATCATACACGAACAGCTTGTGACATGCACAGTGTATCACTGTACATGCCACAAGGCCGTGCACACCGATATACACTTGATAGACTTACAGGGACATGTGAGCACAAGGTCAAACCCAAATTATTAGCTGGATTCAACACAAGTGTAGACCAAATTCAAATGCCAACAGACCACCACTGACCACACACAAATCAAAGAAACAAAACTACATCAGTGAAAGAGACCAGCTCAACATCAATGTAACATATTCAATGAGCTGGCCAGAAAACCAAAATGTTCAACCCAGACTGGTCGGAGAAACCACAGTGCAAAGTGGTGAATGCAAATGCAAGTACACAAGGGTCTGGAAAATGGAGCAGTATGCAAGTGAGGTTACAAACCAATACAACTCAAGTGAAGCCTCAACACTCATGGAAGCATAATCAGGAGTACAACAGTGCAAATGCTCCAGTCAAGTTCAAGTTTCAAATACAAAAATGCTTCAGACATATACAGTGCATAGCATATTCAAGTGCAGACTACACAATCACAATCAATGGTGAAGCAACTTAGACTTGGAGTGACAAGAATGAAGCAACTAGATCTGGCAACCAAACAGAAGAAAAGACTACAAATACAAGCCAGAGAAGAATGCACAGACTCGAATGAAACAGTGATACCAGAGACATGTACAAATATGCATACAACCAAACATCAAGTGATGCAACAAACATGTGTGCATACACATTAGAACCAAATCAATGAACGGTGGATAGAGCTCGAGGCTACAACTCAATACATATGCATACATGCGTGTACACAAATTACATGTATCAAAACTTGACATCAAATGCTACCAAAACCGGAATAAAAGCAAGTGCAAATTGCCTCAAATAAATATGACACAGTTACAAGATGAAATGCACAATGCCACAATGAAGTTCAGCAAGATATATATATATATATATATATATATATATATATATATATATATATATATATATATATATGCAATGTCGAACAATTTTTGCAGGTAACAGTTTCATATCAAAGTCAAAGCCCAATGACAAAAACAACCAGAGCATAGCACCTATGGTTAGGAACAAGTCAAAGACAACTATACCAAAGTCAATCCAAAATGCCAGAGAACCAAAACTCGTGTGAATATGGTACAGTTCCAAAAATATCTTCACAAAATCAACTACGAACAAATGCCGAAGTCATGGAACGGCAAGTAAAAATTGAACAAGTCAAGTATGCTACAGAGATGATCAAACAACTACAAACATCAAGTCAGAGCCGTGGCGACTACGGCTAAAATCAAGCAAGTTCAAATTTTAACAAAAGCAAATTGTCTGAAGTCAGAGAGAAAAGAACGGAACCACAATCAAAGCAGCAGTTTCAAACCGTGACCAAGAAATCGAACGATTAGAATCAAAGCCGTGATAACAAAGCAAGCTCATAAAGCCGTGAGTATCAAGTTAAACAAGCAACGAAATATACAAATTTGAAAAGGTTAGAAATCATCACGTTCATCCATACAAAATCAAACGGCCAAGCAAATTATCAGATGAACGAAAATAAAGGGATTCGAACCCTATATAAACAATTAACATTATCGGCAGTTGATTACTCGAGTTCAAGCAACAAAGAATTATCATTCAACTCGAATCAATGTCAAGCACAATCGAAATTAGAAAGGAATATCACTTATAAAAATTTCATCCAGTATACACGCTCGACGAAATTGAAGCAGCCATATGCAAAATCGAAGAGACGATTATTCGACAAAGCAAGCATCGCAAGATAATAAATTCGAATGATCAATTGAAGCGGTGCATTCAATTTCAAAAAGCCCTAATGAAAAGAGGATCGAAGACGAGCAACGAATTATCACAGACAAAAGAAGTCGGCCGATATAATAAAAAGAAAAGGGGAACTCTCTTTAATTCTTCATTGGGCCGATTTTATATTTGGGCTTTAGTGTTTTAAAATTTGGGTTTTGAGTTTTTTAATTATTTTTACTTTGTATTTTCCTTTTTCAACGGTTGCATATTCTAGTCATGTGACTAGGGGACAAACTACGTGGCATAGTTTGAGAATTCGCAACTCAGTGGCGGAGTTGTCGCAGGATTTTGAGCGTAGAGTTAGGATTAGTCGATAGCGGGTGTCGCGAGTTTACGTGTGTAAGCGTCTGACTATCTAATTTCTAGTAGAAACCTTGGGGGCAGCACGTAGGCAGGGTTTTGCCGAAGCTGGGTAAATCTGTGTGTTCTATTTTCTGTTTTTATTCTACTATTATCTGTGCTGCTATTATTCTGCTGTGATCCGTGCTAAAATATATGGTTTTGCATATCTAATTTCTAGTAGAAACCTTGGGGGCAGCACGTAGGCATTTAATTTGTTACAGAGCAAAAGCAAATCAGGAAATAAAAGAGAACGGGGCCGGCATTTTGTTAAGTGTTTGAGTGAAACCCTTCAATATTTTGTTAACTTTTGCCGCTTTGTTTTTGCTTCTCGCGTTAAAAATTATTTCAGCCTGCTTTTTTTTCAGTCCGCACTCATTTTTTATAATATTTTTATAAGTCTATAGCTACTGCAACATAGTGTTGATATCTATAAGCTAATGTTGTAATAGACAAAAATCAGCATAGCTATCGTTACATTGTAGCTAGCAACATCTTTTATTTTCGTTGCAATAGGCCATCTATGGCGTAGTGTATTCTGATGTATTTACATTGTTTACTACTATTGGCCATCTTCGATCCAGTGCATATCGACTAAGAAGTGGTATCAGAGTTTGGTGTTCTACTAATTGTAACAACACCTAGAATAATGGCCAAAAATAGAAGATCTAGTCAAAGCTCAAAGACAATCAAGAAAAAGAAAATTTCTGGAAGTGATCAATAGTCTATAGAGTCAAAGTACATGCGTTGTGTGGCTAATGTTAGATCAAAATATGTAAGCTTAGACTCTATATATAGTGATCTTTTACAAATACATGAGAAGTTATTAAAAGATTTTAAAGCTTCATAAAAGGTCGATTCTATTACTTTAGCTAAATTAGATGATTGTGAGTGTAAAATTGGTATTCTAACGGAAGAAAACAATTCTTTAGTAAAACAAACATAAGTTTTTGAAAATACACTAAAAGAACTTGTTTTGCACAAAAAAATTCTATTCAAAGAAAATAAGCATTTAAATGTTGATCTTTTAAAGGAAATCATTGCTCTACAAAATAAAAATGTATTTTTGGAAAATTCTTTAAATGATTCTAATTCTAAACTTTTGTCTCTTGAAGCACTTTTAATGATAGAAATGTAGAATTATTTAAAGAATGTGAACCTTTAAAAGGTAATAATATTATTTTGCAAAAAGATATTTGTGATTCTAAAGCTATTTTTGATAAATTAAATGAGAAGGTCGCAAATTTTAATAGTGGAAAAGATGATTTATCTTCCTTAATTACGGATACCAAAGCTCACAATAATAGAACTGGCTTAGGCTATAAACAAGATAATTGTAGAAATAGTACTAGATATGCATTCATGTATACATGTTTTAATACCAGTGCTAAAAACCGATATAGTCCTAAAACCACTTCACGTCATGATAGTATTACGCTTAGAAATATAGAACATCATGTGAATACTTAATCAATGACAATTAATGTTGATATATGGATTCCTACTAATCTAACCGATCATGATAGACAATTATATATTAGCAATTATTACGATACTGTGATTAATAATGAAAATTTTATTTTTAAGGGATGAACCACATCCAACTGGATATTGGTTCCTATTTAAACCCCATATTTTGTAAAAGGAATATCATTTTGCTTACATTTGACATATCTATTAGATACTCCTCATTTTGCACTAATTTTAAATTATTCAACATATCTATGATACTTCCTCTCTCATTACAAAGGGGAAGAAAAATTGTACACATATATAAGAAAAGTACATAGAATCATTTCTTAAGAGAAACATTATATTTAAGGGGAGTTTTTAAAATATAATATGCCTATACTCTTATTCCTTTTTGTTGATGACAAAGGGGAGAAAAACATGTGTTTTATATATTTATCACATATTGGCATTTATATAAAGCTAAGGGAAATAAACTTATATAACATATATTTAGGGGGAGCTATTATTTTATACTATAAAGTTGTGTGGTTGTTATCATCAAAAAGAGGTAGAATGGAAGAAACATATATATAGTGTTTTGATGATAACAACCATACAACAGTGCTACTAATGTGTTTATTGAGTTATTTCAGGTCAAAACAATGATGGAAAAATTAGAAAATTAAATGGCTAAAAATATGCAAAGGTGGGATTCGAACTCAGGTGAACTAAGACAATAGCATATGCCTTTACCAGTGCACCATTCACATTTGAAATATATAGTGATTTAGTCGACTGAATGAAGCTTCCAATCGACTAAACCTAGTTGATTAAAACTATATACAGTCAACTGTTTTTGGTTATGCTCTTGGGCTTGATTTTTATACTAGTTCAGTCGTTCGAACCTTTCTCTCAGTTAACTTTATTTGTATAAAATGGCTAGTTTCCTGAAGTGGTATCTTCACGTCTCTTCGTCTACAGTTGCATCTCTTTGCTATTGCAGTTGCTTCTCTTCATCAATGGCGATTATGGAAAGTTGCACCCTTACTTTAGCATTCCTACGACAACTATATATACTCCTAAGCCTTCAAGAATCATAACACAACTCAATGTTATTCCTAAACTCTCAATTCCTAAAGCAATACTATGAATTTCAAGAAATTCATGTGATTTAGAAATTTCAACTAGTTCGCTTCATCTCCACATCCCATATTCTTGTCGAATAAACTCCTTAGCCTATACACCATTCAATATAGTTTGGTTGGGTTATAGAAGTCATTGTACATCAAAATGATATTCTGTATATCAAGATATGCTATATTAGAAAGTAATATTTGTTACAATGCTTGTAATTGTTGTTGAAGTCCTATTCGATTATTCAGGAAGAGTCCGTAAACATGTTCCTATGGGTGAAATGAGGGTATTTTGGTTAGAAATATAGAATGGGAACTTCCAGACTAGACGTAGGATGGGAGGTCCAAACCAGTATAAAATCGACTGTGTGATCTACTATACTATTCCACTACATTTACATTGTTTGCTGTTGTTGGTCATCTTCAATCTAATGTATAGCAACTAACAGACTATTTTGTGGTTAGTCACCACCAAGAATTTACTATTTGGTGGTTGTCGCCACCCGCCAAGGGTCGACTATTTGGTTATTGGTCGTCACCCGCCTAATGTCAATGCCCGCCAAGTGTCGACAATTCGGTTTTTGGCCACCACCCGTCAAGGGTCGACTATTCTATTATTGGCTACCACCTGCCAAGGATTGACTATTCGGTTATTGCTCACCACCTTCCAAGTGTCGACTATTCGGTTGTTGGTCGCACCAGCCAAGGGTCGACTATTTGAAGGATTTATCAGTTGCTCATGATCCGACCTCCTCATCTTAGCATCAAGCAGTAGATTCTGACAACAGCTCACCGTCTACATCTCTAAGCTCAGCGAGCCCTCAAGGTTAGTAGAAAAGTAGCAGAAGCCTTCATCCTAAGCTACCCCGTTTTCTTTTGTTGTATATCTTGAAATTTCCTATAATTGTAGGAGAGCTGTATAATAAGAGGAATTCACAATAGGCGTAGGTAGCTCAGCCAAACCACACTATATCTTATGGCATGTGCCCATTGAATGCCCATTTAGATCTTAAACCGAATGATTAGTAGGTAACCTTTTCTTTTTGTGATGCAATTCTAACATTGACGAAAAATACAGTAAACAGTGTGTTATATAAAGTTAAAATAAACTTCTTAGATAAATTTGTGCAACCATTATAATTGATAAAATGTTTATCAATTAATATATACAAATAAACTAAATTAGGACTAACAAAGAAATATAAAATATATTTACCAATATATCTATTAACATGTTGTCACTACAAGACCTGTGACGATCCAGATTTTCGAACTAGTAAAAATCGCCAAAAACCCGTCCATTTTAAAACTACTAATGAAAACTACCAACTTAATAAATAATATTATTTGATAAATATTCAACACTACTAGATGTATAGGATACAATTTTAAATAATACAACTTATCGAAGTAATCATTTATTCTACAAGATGTGCTTTAATACATACCAAATACAAAAAACTATAAACCTACCGTTGCACCACTCTGATGAGAGAGACAACAATAGCCATTCCTGCAAACTCAATAAACAGTATAAATGCGGAATAAAATAGTAAGTAGAAAAAGATATCAACACACGATAAATAGCAAACAATAAACAAAAAATATATTATAATTGGGGCTGCAACACTACCACTTATTACTACCTACGTACCCATATATAATTGGGTACCCAATTAGATACAAGATCAAGCCAACATAGTTCTCCTACCGCAAATAGGACTCAAAGAGCCTACGATGCAACAAACAAATATGCAATTCCCAACTACTTAGCATATAGCATGCAAATGTAGCTTCCAAATCTACCCCTTTAGTTTAATCCTCACATTTATATTTCTGAAATATAATTAACTTTAATATTTTCAAAATATAATCCTTTTCGAAAATAATCTCTTTGGACTCGATTTTCGATTTTCTTATTTCAAAACCTTTCAAATAATATATACATCTTTTGCATCAAATTATACTTTACTTCGGGATTTTAAATCAAATCGCTTTTAAAAACGATATCAAATACTCTATATAAAAGCATATCAAAATATATACAACCAGATTGGGAGGTTTCCAACCATGACAAGGCAACTAGGTCCCAACCTTCCAAAAAAATAGATATGTACATTCCTCTATTCGTCAAGTGGACTATACCGAGGCTACAGAACTACTACACCTCCCTTGCCCACCTTTTTAGTTATGGGTGATCCAAATTATCGATAACATAACAAATCATTTTATACCCTAAAATGACAAATCATTTTGCACTAATATTCACAAATAATTTCAAATCATAGTGATGTTATTTCCCAAAATCTTTTGAAATCATTTTCAAACACCGGTTTTAGTCCTCGGAATTCTTTTCTTTTATAAAACACTTTTATAAACTATTCTTTATATAATTCACTTTTATTATCACTTCAAAATATTAATACCCAAAATATTTCCATTTCTTTTCAAAAGAAAATATTTCATTTAAAAGGTAAAATATCTTTCGTTTCCAAAATTATAATAAATATAATTTATTATAGTTATTGCTTAACCAATATTTTTATCGAACACCTTATAGTCAAACTGTGAAATTCTAATAACAAAGTGCTCATATTAAATCATTGTTAATTTATCGTCTATCAATCCCATGTATATAAAAAGGGTTACTACTCATAAACTGGTTGAGCTTAATTCAAAGAATCGATCAATGAATTAAACATAACAATAAATGATAATTAACACTTCATTCTATCAAACATTTATAACACTTTTTATTTTATCTTGGGTCGAAACGGTTTGAGTAAATCAATTTAACTTTCCCCTACATCGAGCTAGGCTAAATAGCTAGGGTAGTAGACAACTGGTTTCCCAAACTCCAGCCTAGAGACTACCTTTCTGTCACCCATAAGGCGGTCTGGTTATTTGATCGACTCAAACATTACTAATATTTCAAAACTAATATAATATCAACATCCAAACATGATAACAACATAAATAAAGAGCGAACATATCCATTTATCCAATAATAATAAATCAACTTCAAAACAATCGTTTTACTTGCAAGCACAGAACGGGGATTTATACTGCTCGACAAATGTCCAAAATAGTCTATTCAATTTAATTACGTTATTTGTAATTAAATTCAAACACTAATATTTTATCACTAAATTATACTTCGTCAAATGTGTCAATACTTTACACTAGCGTATTCTGTTCGTTATTATGAATCTAACGTCGAAGATCCTGGGTTAAACGAACTTCGTATAGGTAAGATAAACCTTTTTAAAGTTAAGCTATTTAATAACTAAAATAAAAATAAATAAATTACTAGCTAAAATTATTTAAACCATTCTCACCAATTCCCAAACAAGCCAAAACTAAAAACACACGGCCCAAGCCCAACTGCTCATCTCCTTCACTACATTCACGCATGTACATATTTTTTTCACACCTTGCTACATTCCCGACCTTCACGTTTTTAAATGCCTGCACCCAAACTTTTCCATCCTCATGCCCACACCCTTTCCTAAAGCCCAACTTCCTATATTTCCATTTCCCTTTTCATGTACACGCTTTATGCATGTAATGTAGCCGTGCCACATCTTCACGCCACTGCCGATCCCTACGTCGTCGCCCTGCCTCTGCCTCCAGGCCAACCCGCAACCACTACACATCCTCGGCACACACACAGCCAAGCTCCTACTCCATTCCATCAAGCCATGCACATCTCTATAAACTCACGCATACATAAACGTGAATAGTAGGGGACGCACACAAACGATCACAATTTTGGTTAAATCTTATTGTAGAAGGAGATATGGTAAAAATGAAATGGAAAGGTGGTATATTGAATTTGTTAAGAAGAAATGGAATGTGAAAAAAATGTGCGTGTTGTTCATACTTTTTTATACCTGCCTCATGAATGTGTACACTCTATACATATATATAAATGACAATACTTAATGGCTAAATAACCAAAACCCAGAGTCAAAAAGCCAAGGACATCCGCATGTGCAAGTGGAACAATAGAGGGAAAAGTACGGTGAAAGGTGATGTGCGTACTTGACTTATATACATATATTAATTTAAAAGAAAGGTAGATTTGCAGTATCCCGATACATGTTCGTGTAAGAGCTCCGATCAACAGAAATAAAAATATGATCGTACACAACAGTGTGACACAATCACAAAACAGTAATAAAATAGACATGTTAACTTATTATGCGAAGTTTCAAAAGTACTGATGTTTACCGTAAAATGCATAAAACAAAAATTCAATTATTTTTCAAATTAAAAATTATGGAAAAATCCTATAGATTAAATTAAAAATACGTTATTAAAATCAATTCTTAATTTGGAACACAAATTTTATTATAATTAAATTCAAATCTGAAATTTGAAGACTTAAAAGTACGGGTCGTTGCGTTCTTCCCTCTTAAAAGAATTTCGTCTTCGGAATTCCAAGGACGAAAAATATAACGAAAACCAAACAGTTAACAAAATCTAAGCACACCAAAAAATAATTATCACCCATAATCCCTGTTGGAGGTATGGTGCCTTATCTTATCCATTTTTATTTATCAAATTAAGGTACTTTCATTTAAAATTCCTAGGTTGATTTACTAACCTAGACAAATTTTACTTTGGCAACTAACCTAAGCTCTTATACCAGCTGTGACGACCTAGATTTTCGGACTAGTAAAAATCATCGGAAACCCGTACGTTTTAAAACTACTAATGAAAACTACCAACTTAATACATAATATTATTTGATAAATATTCAACACTACTAAATGTATAGGATACATTTTTAAAAAATACAACTTATCAAAGTAATCATTTATTCTACAAGAGTGCTTTAATACATACCAAATACACAAAACTATAAATCTACCACTGCACCACTCTGATGAGAGAGATAGTAATAGCCATTCCTATAAACTTAATAAACAATGTAAATGCAGAATTAAATAGTAAGCAGAAAAGAGATATCAGCACATGATAAATAGCAAACAATAAACATGAAATATATATTATTATTGGGGCTGCATTACTACCACTTGTGACTGTCTACTTACTCCTAACTAATTGGGTACCCAATTAGATACAGGATCAAGCCAACATAGTTCTCTTACCACAAATAGGATTCAAAGAGCCTACGATGCAACAAACAAATATGCAATTCCCAACTACATAGCATATATCATGCAAATGTAGCTTCCAAATCTACCCCCTTTGCTTAATCCTCACATTTATATTTCTAAAATATAATTAATTTACTATATTCAAAATATAATTCTTTTTGAAAATAATCTATTTTGACTCAATTCCCGATTTTCTTATTTTCAAAACCTTTGAAATAATATATACATCTTTTGTATCAAATTATACTTTACTTCGGGATTTTAAATCAAATCACTTTTAAAAGCGATATCAAATACTCTATATAAAAGCTTATCAAAATATATGCAACTAGATCAGGAGGTTTCTAGCCATAACAAGGCAACCGGGTCCCAACCTTCTGAAAAAATAGATATGCATATCCCTCTGTTCGTCGACTGGACTATACTGAGACTACATAACATCTGCACCTCCCTTGTCCACCTTTTTAGTTATGAGTTGTCTGAATCATCGGTAGCATAACAAATCATTTTATATTCTGAAATGACAAATCATTTTGCACTAATATTCACAAATACTTTCAAATCATAGTGTTGTAATTTCCCAAAATCTTTTGAAATCATTTTCAAACACCGGGTTTTAGTTCTCGAAATTCTCTTCGTTTATAAAACACTTTTATAAACCATTCTTTATATAATACACTTTTATTATCACTTCAAAATATTTATTCCCAAAATATTTCCACTTCTTTTCAAAAGAAACCATTTCATTTAAAAGATAAAATATCTTTCATTTCCAAAATTATAATAAATATCTTTTATTATAGTTCTTGCTTAACCAATATTTTTATCGAACACCTTTAGTCAAACTGTGAAATTCTAATCACAAAGTGTTCATGTTAAATCATCTTCAATTATTGTCTACCCAACCCATGTATATAAAAAAGGTTATTGCTCATAAACTGGCTAAGCTTAATTCAAACAATCGATCAATGAATTAAACATAACTATAAATGATAATCAACACTTCATTCTTTAAACATTTATAACACTTTTTATTTTATCTAGGGTTAAAATAGTTTGAGTAAATCAATTTAATTGTTCCCTCCGTCGGGCCAGGCCAAATAGCTAGGGGGATCAGACAACTGGTTTCCCGAACTCCAGCCTAAAGACTACCATTCTGTTACCCATAAGGTGGTCCAGTTATTTGATCGAATCAAACATTATCAATATTTCAAAACTAATATAATATCAACATACAAGCATGATAACAATATAAATAAACAACGAACACATACATAATCCAATAATAATAAATCAACATATTAATCAACTTCAAAACAATCGTTTTACTTGCAAGCACAGAACGGGGATTTATTCTGCTCGATATATGTTCAAAATAGCTTATTTAATTTAGTTATGTTATTTTTAATTAAATTCAACCATTAATATTTTATCACTAAATTATACTTCGTCAAATGTGTCAATACTTTATACTGGTGTGTTCTATTCGTTAATACAAATCTAACGTCGAAGTTCGCTGGTTAAACGGACTTCGTATGAGTGAGAGAACCTTTTTAAAGTTAACCTATTTAATTACTAAAATCAAAACAAATAAATTAATAACTAAAATTACTTAAATCATTCTCACCGACTTCCCAAAACAAGCCAAAACTGAAAACACACGTCCCAAGCCCAATTGCTCCTCCCCTTCACCACATTCACGCCTGTACATGTTTTTTCCCACCTTGCTACTTTCCCCACCAACACGTTTTTGAATGCATGCACCCAAACTTTTTCATCCTCATGCCAACACCCTTTTCCAAAGCCCAACTTCCCACATTTCCATTTCCGTTCACATTTCCTGTACACGCTGTATGCATGTAACATAGTCGTGCCTCATCTTTACGCCATTGTCGATCCCCTACGCCGCCACCCACAGCTGCAGCCGCCTCCTACACGCGCTCTACTTAAGCCTGCCTCTGTCTCTAGGCCAACGCATAACCACTGCACATCCTCGACACACACACAGAGACAAGCTCGTACTCCACGCCACCAAACCATGCACATCTCTACAAACTCACACATACTTACATGCGAATAGCAGGGGATACACACAAACAATCACACTTTTGGTTAAATATTATTGTAGAAGGAGATATTGTAAAAATAAAATGGAAAGGTGGCATATTGAAATTTCTGAGAAGAAATGAAATGTGAAAAAATGTGCATGTTCATATTTTTTTATACTTGCCTCATGAATGTGTACACTCTATACGTACATACATATATATATACACACACATATATAAGCCAATACTTAATGGCTAAGTAACCAAAAACCAAAGTCAAAAAGTAAGGGACATGCGCATGTGCATATGGAACGATAGGGGGAAAAGTATGGTGAAAGGTGATGTGCGTGCTTGACTTAAATACATATATTTTTTTAGAAGAAAGTTAGATTTATGGTACCCCACCACATAACAACATGTCCGCGTAAAAGCCCCGAACAACAGAAATAAAACTACGATCGTGCACAATAATATGTCATGATCACAAAACAGTAATAAAATCAACATTTTAACTTATTATGTGAAGTTTTAAAAGTACCGACGTTTACTGCAAAAAGCGTAAAATGAAAATTTAATTATTTTTCAAATTAAAAATTATGGAAAAATCCTATAAATTAAATTCAAAATACGTTATTAAAATCAAGTCTTAATTTTGAACATAGATTTTATTATAATTAAATTCAAATTCGAATATTTAAATAAATTAAATATTCAAATTCGCAGACTCAAAAATACGGGTCGTTACAAGACCCATGATAGAGCCGACTAATACAACCACTAAAACATTTCTGCATCGGTTGCTTAAACTTTTATTTGTACGAGACTATGCATTGTCTTCTATGAGTTTTGAACTCTTAAATAATACAAGAACATAGATATTCTATCAGTATTCAGTCACATATAAATTCTATATGGTGAATAGTCAATATCCCAAATGTACGAAACTTCGATGGAATTAGTTCATTTAAAATAAGCAAGTAAACCATATTGCAAGATCGTGCATTCAACACGATTGATTATAGTAAGGATCTTGTCATGTTAGATGTAAACCAAGAGCTATAGATGTATCTAGGAATTCAATCACGAAATGATCATTTTACATAATATGCAACTTATTTGATATCCTTAAATGTAAGGATGACTAAATAAATTTTTGTACAGAGTTTGTTATGGTCATGTAGTAAAGCTTTCCTTTTGAATGGTTCGACCATCTAGAAATGGAAGAGAATGTACGAGTATGGATGTACCTTAGGCATGGTTGGGATGAAGAGAGTGAATGGTTACCTCTGCTTCATGAAGAGACATTGGAAACAAAAATTGTATAAAATAGTAAAAGATTCTTAATTTGGAATGAGATATATGATTTCTATCCCAAATGTATTTCCATACATAAAATTATTTTCTATGGAAGTTATTCTTCGAGTTCAAGATATTTGATCTGAGGCTCTCAATTGTAAACTAGTTATTATTAGATCTCGACTAGCATGTAGTGGGTTAAATGGATGAATTTTTTTTCTTTTTTAACCATTTTTGATTTTATTCGGCCTATAATGTCTAAATTGATTTAGATCTGATCTAAATTAATTTTAAATAAAATTATTATTTTGTTTAATTTATTACAAAAGTTTAGTTTGGTATTAAATTTATATTACATAATGTTTACATATGTATCGTATACACATGTACGTGCAACATATACATTGTGCATGGTTTAACATAATTGTATCTAAATGTTGGGATTTACACTATAGTAGACATGTTAGCCCATTCATATACATATGTGATGTCATATATATATATATATGAAATAAAATTATATTCATATTTGAATAAATATATAGATAAATATTTTAATGTAAAGGAGTATTATATGCACACACGTATAAAGTAATAAATATAGATAGTTAAAATTCAAATTCATATTTCAAATTTCGATTCAAAACTAGATCTAGATTTGAAAATATCTTTTAATTTCAAATTTAAAATCAATTATTTTTAATGGAATAAACATGTACATATGAAAATAAAATAAATTTTTTGAACATAAATATATATATATATATATTAATAATTAATACTTAAAAGTTATTTATAATATAAAATGATAATTTATAATTAATTATGTTAATAAATATATATTATTTTAGGTAAATTATTTTTGATAAAATCAGATTTTTTAAATTAAATCCATACGATTTAACTTTTTTTGTTTAAAAAATTAATTTTCGTATGGAAAGTATATAAAAGTTTGTTTTTTTCTTTCAAAAAATAAATTTTACAATGTACATAAATTCATGTAAATTAATATATATACGTGTGTGTGTACTTATATTATATTAAAATTAACTTAACGTATTATATTTATAGAATTATATATATATATATATGAATTTTAATATATATGTATATATATACATATATATATCATTTTTAATATATATATATATATATATTCATAAAATATATCAATTTTGAAATACTAACAT
Organism: Allium fistulosum; assembly: GCA_030737815.1. NCBI lineage: Eukaryota > Viridiplantae > Streptophyta > Magnoliopsida > Asparagales > Amaryllidaceae > Allium > Allium fistulosum. The sequence goes on along the minus strand of CM060903.1, from coordinate 1,279,065,343 downwards.
GTATATAATTTAATTTCAAATTTACTTATATTATATGCAAATGTAATATAATTTAAAATCAACTTTTGTTTAGAAAACCTTTCTAACCCATTTTTAGTTCGATTTTTTATTATTTCTGGCCGAATGCATACATGTGTGTGTATACACACATATACGTAAATTGGATTATTACCTCAATTATAGCATAATAATAACACCTTGAATGCTAAATTTATCAAACTCCTTGGATCTGAATTCAATCTCTTCCAAAGAGTACTACCCAACTAAAAGAACTAAGCATATTTGCACTCTTTGACTTGAATTTTTGTATTTTAAACTTCATAATACAGAGGAGAGGGAAACAATAATTTTTGGCCAAAGTTAAAGGTAGGAGAGGAGAAAAAAGTCAAACAGAAATATAAGGGGTAGTGATGTTTACATAAGAGGGAAAAGAGAGAGTAAAATGTAGATCCATATTCACTCTTTAGTCTTCCAACTCAAACCCTACAATATTAAATACAACCTCTTTGTTTGGACAAAAAGGCACAAACACCCAATCAAGCACAAATATGAAAATTATCAAAGAAAAGAAGATAAAAGCAAGAAATAGCAAAGAAAAACACATATTTTTATAGTGGTTTAGTGAATACTCCGGCTTACATCTACTTAAACTTTATTATTCAATTTCTTTGACTTTTACAAACTATGAATTAATGGATCGGTATTTTCAGATCGGTGAAGATCCAAAAGAGTTTCGTGGAAAAGTGGAAAGATTCAGAAAAGAAGAGAATTCAATTTTCAAGTGCATCTCCACTCATATTTATAGACAAAAATCCCTAAAATTATCTTCAAAACATGCTTCAGCACATTCCTTATGTTCACACGTCGCTCCACCAAAGTTTCAAGGTCAACCCAACCCATGACATCCCGGATCGGTGTCGATCCATGGCTTATGGATCGGTACCGAACCGACTTAGAGTCCAACTTAAGAAATTTAGGATTTTTGCTTCGAGCTTGAAATGAGTATTTCTTGAGGTTGTTGTGCTCGAAATTTCCTTCGTTCTATTGGAGTCTGACCTGGGGTTTTTGTGTTCTCGATCCGTGTTAACTCAGTACCTGTAACACCCCGTAAAATAAAAAGGAAATTAATTAATAAGTAATTATTAAAGCCCAAAAATAGAATTTTTGTAAATGTCAGAATTTGACTATGAAACTTACCCCGTTAGGACCATGACAATTTTCTGATCAATTTTCATATATAAAGTTTTACGATCGAAGTTCAAACGAAAAGTTTATTAACATTTGAAGTTGCCGGATCAAAAACTATTCAGAACCAATTAAGAAAGTAGATGCTAATAACTTAACATTGAAATGGGTATTAAATATAAATGTTAACGTCAAATATAAATGTTAATTAAGGGCACTCAATCAAATTAAATCTAATTAAGAAAACGTGTAAGTAAAAAAAGTGGTGTAGAAGTAAATAAGTACTGATAATTATGTTAATGTAAACAATAGATGTAGATCTTATCATTTAAGTAATTGGCTATGTTAAATTTAATCAAATAAGATATTACAAGGAAGCAAACAAAGGAGATTAACGTTAAATCAAATTAAATCACCACTGAAATGGAAAGAAATAAATAAGAATTAACTAACGTTAAAACAAACGTTAATAAATTAGAACGTTAACGTTGAAGGAAAGAAAATCAAAAAATAAATGGTAATAAATTAACGTTAGTGGATACTTAACGTGTAAGGAAGATTAATGTTAATCAAACTAAAATAAAAAGGGTATGAAATAAATGAAAAAGAATTAAAGAAAAGAACGTACATTAATTAACATAAACGTTGTAATAGGTTAACATCCAATGCTCAACCGGTCAACCGCTATTGGTCGACCGGTGAAAGCAAGCGTTCGACCGGTGGTAGGTGGCAGTTATAGATTAAACCTTGGTCAAACGAGCTTAATTAATAAATTAAAATCTAATGGATGGAATTGATTTAGACGTCTATAATACAGGCATAATCCATCATTTTCCTTCTCATATTTTCTAAATCAAAGGGCAAAACTCTACCATTTTCTTTTCTCCAAAAATTCTAGGAAAATAGAAATTATAAATTAATATATTATATGGATATATGTATATATGTATGTATGTATGCATGTATGCATTATAGAATAGCGGAAAAAAAAGAATAAGGGGTGAATCTATTCTGCGAAGAAAAGGTAAATTATAAACCTAAATCTAAATCCACATTTAATTCAAATCAATTCTCAAGATCTATAATTCTAATAGATATGTATATGTTTACTACATATTTTGGTAGAAGAAAAGAGAGTCAAATATGAAGAATGGATTTAGATCTAAATATTTGAAAGTTAAGATGTGAGTGGAAAATTATATATTTTTACATAATATTGGATTTATATCATTGTAAATTTGTTCATGTATGCCTAAATGTAATTTTAGAGTTATATGCTTAAATATATACATGTAACGAATTGATAAATCATGCCTACATATTCTGTGAAAAGTTAACTTTGATTTAATATTGAATATATTCGAATCCAGAAGATGAGAGTAAAAGTGGTCCTTAAATTAGTAAGATTGTGTAGTAATTCTAGGTTTGTTGGTTAAACGATATATTTGAGAAAATGTGAATTGGAAGTTATTATAAATTAGGTTGGGACTTAAGTTGTATTTTAATTAATTGGAATGAAGTGTGTTGTAATGTAAATTTCTTTAAATTATCCAATTTTATAAATAAACGAATGTGTAACATTTGAATTAACAAGGAATATGCCTAAAAGAAATAGATGTATAAAATAGGAAGGTTTGCCGTATTTTGTACTTCCTACTTCAATAAGAACAGAAAAGATAATTCCTCGTAAGTTCAAACACAACACAAGTACTACTTTAGGTAAGTACTGGAAATTTATGTTAACATTTCTTTTTGGAGGATGTAATCCCAACGTATTAAAATACAAAATTCTCTAAGTACAACCAAAGTAGTGGAAGTAGAGATAATAACAACTATTTAATCATAAGCCTAACTTATGCATCAGTTAGAAAATAAATAATGAGGAATGAAGTATATGTAAAACAACGAAATAATTAAATAAGAAGATTATAGTAATCAGAGAAAGATAGTAACAGTTAATGAGAAATAGTAGAATATATTTACTGGTATCAAGTAGAAGTTATGTAATAAAAGGTAATTAATCTATTTATATAAGAAGTAAGCAGTAAATGACATTAAAATGATGTTAAATGAATAAGAAGTATTGTAAAAATTACTATACACGGTAGTTGAACATAAGAGGCATAGTAATTAAATAAATTTATATAATCCTCAAGTATATGTTTATGACGGGTGTGAATCGTTGAATGTAGTTAATAACTTAGTTTAATTAGAAATGACAAAGTCATTAGTATGGGTTAGGATGTGAGGTCAGTAATGTTACACAACATAAGTCTATCCGCTGAAAGGGGCCACCAGCGGTTGTGTATACATTGTACTAAGTGGTACATCACCAACTATAGGACTCGTGGAATTATACGTTCGCATATAGGTGAAGGGAATATACCAAAGTAGGAGGGTTCTCAATGGTCGAAGTGTCAAAGGACAAGTATAGTTTGCTTCAACATTCTAGGGGTACATTTAAAGTAACAAAATGGGAACTTCCTTGGTTGCATTAGGCAATCTAAATGGGACGGTGAGCTAGGCTCGGCACTATGACAGCGAGATTGGAACCATACATACGAGGAGTATTAGCCGTTTACATAGATCAAGATTGTCATCGATTTTGAGCGATCAATAGAAAGAAAGGGGTTACGTCTTAATTATGAGGACCTATTTCTTTGACCCTTGGAAATTAAAACTAATACATCTTTGGTATTCACGTACCTCAAATCCAAGTGCCGGAGAAGAAGATTATCAAGGGTAAGAAAGAAAACAAAGACAGAACAGAATCTCACATATATTATTTAAACATAGACTTTATAGTGGAAATTACATTTATCAGAGTTAAACATGGACAGTTATGAAGTTCTGTCCTTACAACTGCTGAATACTATATCATAAGTGTGTAGTGGAAATAGATAACAATCTTTAGAAAAATCTTCTAGCTCTATGCTTCGAGCTCCATCAAGATTTCTTCTAAACTAAACCTGACTACTACGCTGCTCGGAAAAATTAGGGAACCCAGAGTTTAAGGGAAAAGAAAATAAACTCCAGGTCAGTCATGGGACTCGTGTGTGAACTCAAAAATACGCATTTTGAAAACAAAACGGTATATCATAAGACCACACCGTACATAAACATGGAACGGGTTTTTACCTTATGATAACCAAACATTTGCTACGCAAAAATAACATTTGATATTATTTTTAATGATTTTCCTTTGAAAACATTTACAAGTAAACTTATTAATCTTGGCTGAAATTGTTACATTGATTAAATTCCAGCATATTAGCCACAAAGTATGTTCTACAAACAAAATGGTAGGGATTATTGGATAATGGATTTCTATACAAATGACCAGGTGAAGGGACTACCTTTCGGCAGTACATCTCTAGAGGAATGTACCGAGGCCCAACTAATGGTCTTCTACCAACAAAAGACCGACCTACCTCTTCCTAAATAATACCGAATATGTCATCACTCCAGTCGTTGCCGACCTATCCTAGCGCTCATTTACCATACACCACATTAAATTAAACCCGAACGTCATAGCGGGTAGAAATATATCTAGAAGGGGATTATCATACCCTAATGGTTGCGAACCACATAGCCTTGTTGCATCTACCATGTTTCGGTCATTTACGGGTGTGAGGCTGGAGGTAACGATTACCTTTCACATAGCACATCATCTTTCCTCTTTTGAATGCCACACTGCCATTCCATAATCACACAATTGATTTCTACAAACATATAACTCTTGAGCTTGTACGTCTCAGGAAAGGGTGTTAAGCTAAGAGAAGTTGCCTTCTCCACCACCAAACAGATAATACGTTCGTTGAGATCAATTTATGTAACTAGAAATTCAACGTCGGACTTTCGTCCATACAAGTTCGTTCTGGGACTGAACGAAACCAAAGGCACTTTTCCTACTACATCCTGTTTGGGAATCGCCTATAGGATTAGTAGCGATTAGTCCTTGCAAATCAAAGATTTTCATAATAGAGCACTACTGCCACCATAATATATGATATGGTAAATTTCACCCCGTGGGACTAGTGGAAAGTAGCCCTACATCATGAATATCTTCGTTTTCAATGATCTTATCTTCAACATATTTTACTTCGAAATGTAAATTGGTTCGAAGTGGTTTTCAAATAAAAATTACCCAGATCCTACCCTGATTCCTTCAAACCAACCATCGATAACAGAGGTCAAGTAAATAGATGAATAATATTCGATTATTTCATTTCTTTTATCAAAAAATATCTTTTATAGATATATAACTTTAAAACACTTCTTTCAGGTTTATACGGAATCATTAAACCTCTCTTATCAACTACTTTGATTACTTAAAACCTTTTTAAACTTTGGAATAATTCTAAATCACTTCTTTTTTTTCACTTAGGAAAATATTTCCAAATCATTTCATTTAAATCTTAACAAAGATTCCTTAATTCAAAACTCATAATTCTGATTGAGTTAAAACCATGTTATCTAGGATGTTAATCCAAAATCAGTAAATATTAAATGAGCAGAATCTATAGAAATCATATAATTCTACTCAATATCAATTCTCGTATTTAGTAAATACTATGGGTGGAATAACAATGAAATCGCCTTTTAAACTCCATGAATAGTACGAGTTCCCTCTTCAGGCTTTAACACCAAGTATAAGAAGATCATCTCTATTCAATCAAAGTTGTATTTAATTTAAATTTAGAAAAATTAAATCTCTTTATACTTAACTCGTTTCCGACATTTTGACCTTATTTATCCCCCGCCCAGGGAAGAGGCCAGGTGAGCCAGGACACTGGTTGCACCCGAACATATCCGTAGTTTAAGCACCTCACATCCGGATCTCACAAATAAAAAAATCCAGTCTACTCGTCGGCTTTTAGAGCCAAAATTAAACCACTTAATTTGTAATAACTTTCTTTAAATCGTTTATTTAAATTCCTTTTAAATAAACTATAAAACTTCCAAATCTTCATTAACACACTTAATTATTCATTTGAAAACATTTATAAAGGATTTGGAAAAGAATTGTTAAGTTTAAAGCTATATTTCAATGGTTATATAAAAGTGCTGCAGAAAGTGCTGCAAAAAGTGCTTTTTAAGCTATATTGATCAAAATGACTTTTTATCATTTGAAAATTCATTTTTATGACTCATATCAATTTTTAAAATTTTTAAAATATTTTTAGAATTTATTTCATATTTTTAAACAAATTTAAAATATCTTTTTCAAAGAAATCCTTCTATGGATTCCGAACTACAAAGACCGTGATTTTTCCAAAAACTAGTTTTACTCATATTTCAAAATCTACTTATCAAAGTCTTGATTTTCTTTCTATGTTTGAAAAGTATGGATATAATAGTTTGGAAAATTCTTATCACGAAGAATTCCGAGCTAAATTCCAATCTATATACTCATTTGACTTTTATGGCGTGAAATCGCGAACTACCTTGCGCGACGCGCCTATTTTTGACTAAATTTTCCATTACCTTTCAAACTTCACCAAAAAACTTTCATATGTTTACAAAATATTTCAAACTCATTTTTAAACCAACTTAAAGAGGTTTGACATTCCATATGCTCCAATTCATTTAATATAGGAAAGTGATTTTCTTTGTGCTTATCGACTTGTATTTTCGTGACTTGCATATATATTCAACATTCATATTAAACAACCAAACTTGATGATCAAAGCGTATTAAGCATCCATTGCAAACATCATATCGTCATCCAAGAATATATTATAGGTTAGGGTTTCTCACTTATAGTTTATATTGTTATTTTCTTTTTCAAACATTCATCAACCAAACATCCAAACGTCATTAGCATCAATATAGTTATGTTAAACATTTATAACTACTTATAATGGTTTAAAGTTAGGTTCTCACCAATATCCGAACTGTCTCACTTCCTACCAGCATTCAAACTAATATACGCTTCACTAACTACTTCATACTCCATTTAAACATTACCAAACAACTTCTATCTTCCAAGTGCTCTATCAAGGCTTGAGATGGGGGTTCGCCGAAAGTATAAGGAAGAAGTGATGGAGTTTTGACCTTGAATTCTCAAAACTAAATTTGAAAAATAGGTCCTCTTCTCTCTAGTTTTTGACCCTCTTACTCTCAAAATTTGGTTATGTTGTTAACTAGAAAGTTGTTGCAAATTCTTTTCCCTTGAATTAAAAAATAACAATCACTTGATTTCGATTTTTTTTGAAGAAGTTATTATCAAAAGAAGAGAGGGTATTCTTGGATTCGTAAAAATGAAGCCCGAAAATGCATTATAAAATAGTGGAATTTTGACATGGTTAGACTCAAAACTGGAAAAAGTGTTAAACATGAAAGTTGTAGTCACTGAAATTCTACATGATTTGAAAAAACAAATTATTTTATTTGGATCAGTTTTGGAGGAGTTATTCCCAAATGAAAAGGAGGTATTTTCGGCCTTCAAAACTGGGCTCGAAAATGACTTTGAAAGAATTGAAATTTTGACATAGTAACTCTTAGATTTTGAAGAAATGATGTGAATGGAAATTGTAGTCAACTAAATTTTCTTGAATTTGAAAAATAGAATTTCTAGATTCGGATTAATTTTGAGGAATTTATGGCCGTGAGAAGAAGAGATAAAATATGAAAATAGTGAGTTTGGTATTGAGGGGAATTGATATTGATTTTATTTGTGTATTTTGTATATATGTCGACATTATTTCTTTCTAATTTTTTTTCTATAGCATAGAAGTCATTAGAGAGGAGAGGAAGAAGATAAAGAAGTTTAGAAAAAGAGAGAAGAGAAAGTGTGAATGAAAGTGGAGATGGAGGTGGGTATCTATACATGAAGTTTACATTCAGAAGACCTTAATACCCTTAACCCAAAACTCATTTCTAACCACATATTTATTCCTCCATTCCAATACAAGATTAGACCTTTAACTACTAACATTTAATGAGATGGAAAGTATGTAAGGAGGTGAAAGGTGATGGTAAGTTTGCTTTTGTTACTTAACACTTAAGTATTTTTTTTAAAAGTAGAAACCAAATCAAAAGATTTCACTTACTTTATAAGTTTTCAAAAGTAAACTCTCTTTATTATATTATGCTAATTATAAATGTTTTCAAAATGTGTATAATATGTGTTAAAATTATATTAACAATGTTGCAATGATTCGAAATAACTTCCACTCGACGAACGGTCGAAAATCCGAAAAACGATCGTCGATCACATTTTTAGTTCTCAATCAAACTATTTATTTATGTAAACAAAACTTAAAAATAAGTTTCTTATCATTTTTAATTTAATTAAAAGAAGTTTTTTTAAGTTATAAAACCATATTAAATAATATTAAAATCCAATTGTAAAAATACGGCGTCGATTTGTCAAAGCGCGACGAAATTTGTCAATCTTTATAAAACTATTATAAATGATTTATTATCACTTTATAACTATTCAAAATGAATTATCATCATCGAAAATAATCATTAAATCATTAAATCTCGATTTAAGTTCATAAATCTATATTTAAATACGATGTCGTTATCGGTGATGACATAATACATTTAATTTCCAAAAATAAAATAATTAATTTCATTTCATATTCTTGCTCAATTATAAAAATAAGTGTATGTATCCAGCTCCGTGCGTAACTTTTTTCGATTATAGAGCTAGTTGTCGATAAAACAGTTTTCGGCCATTTTATTTGTTTAAATTTAACGGAAAATATTTTTGTAAATATCTATTCAAAATAAAATTACTATTACTTATTATCACTCAAAACAACATTATTTGTATTATATTCCTTTTATTTGAATAAATTTAAAAATAAATATAATTTATCAAAGTGATAAATTTGTGGGTCGTTACAGACCTCCCCCCTTAAAAGAATTTCGTCCTCGAAATTACCCAAAAAAAAAACCCAAAAGTTTTGCCCAAAATATTTATTTTTAAACTCACACCTGTACAACGTGTATAGATCATCCATTCGCAATATCTGATTCGATCTTCTATTCGAATTTCCAACTTTACTTTCGAACTAGTATTGATCCCCCGATCCTTTAGTGCTGACTTTGACCAGGCTTTTTGATCAGAACTTTAGTTTTCCTTGCATAGCTCTCAACTATGATAGAAAACTCAAGTATCTAACCACCAACCCTCATCATTGTTCATCGTCAAGAATCGAGTGATAAATCCTTTTTCGGATAAGTGTCAAACATGTCAAAATTCTGCACTCGAATCTTAGATTAAATCGTGCGACGAAATTGTCCACGTACTTCATATGAATTTAATAATAATTTTTTTTTATGAAAACATTTCATAAAAATTTCATTCTTTGTTCAAACTTTTATAAAGATACTTTGTAACGACCCAGAATTTTGAACAAATTAAATTGAAAATATTTAATTAATTTTAAATATTTGAACGATGATTTAATTTGAATCCCCGATATAAATTTGAATTTGGCGATTAAATTATATAATTTAATCCATTGAACTGGATAAAAATTTGAATCTTCAAATTTAGGCTGATTAAAAATATTTCAAAAGCTTGTAAAATTCATATAGATGATACTGAAGATAATAGAAGCTTCAGAAACGAATTTGGAAGTGAATTGTTTAGTTTGAAAAATTATCGTTCGTATCGATATTCAAAAATAGCCGTCCGAGGCACAGTCTCGGAATTCGACGAAACTAGTTCCATTGGGTCCGTAATATTGTATTATTACCGGGTTTCAAATTTCGTATTAAACGGAGTTGTTTTGTGACCATACGGTTAGAAAACGCGTTAAAACTTTAAATCGAATTCAATTTAAAATTTAAATTTTAAACTGTTGCCGACGTACACACGTTCACGCCTTAAATCACGCAGAGGATCACGAAGAGATTCGTGCAAAGCATCCCTCTCCCTTCTTTCATCCTTAATTCACGCATGTCCAAAGTTAAATAACTGATCTTCTCGTTCAAAATCAAAAGGGAAGAAAATACTCTCTTTCAAATTTATAATGGCCGAAGTCATTCCCTTTTCTAAATTCAAAAGAAATTCACAAACGAAATCAAATGGCCGCCTAGCCTTTCTCCCGTTCAAAATCCACAAACAAAAGAAATTAACAGCTGAGTTTTCTTTAAAAAAAAAAGAAAAGAAAAAGGTTGGAGGGATCGAGTCGAGCTCGAATCGAACTCGTGCTCGAGTACATAGAGAGGCGCAACGTTCACTAGGTCGAGGTATAGGTGGCGACTTTGTTTTCGTCTGGAGTAGACGATCTCGCGACCGAAGATTAGAGCAGGCGACGTTGATTTGGGGTTCGCGATCAATCGTAGGGGAGCGGCGACTTCAAGGCGAGGCGGGGCAGTTACTCGTGGGTGATTGCCACAGTCGATGCTGTGGATTTGCGAGGCGAGCACGAGTTCGCGATTGTGAGGCGTCAGAGTTGCTGGGGATAGAGATGTGTCGTTTCGTAGGGGCAATGATCTCGAGCGATGTTCCAGTAAGGTATACGATGTTTTCATATTTTCATTAAATTCAATATATGAATATTTGTATATATCGGCTAGGAAAAAAAAAGTTATCAACAGAGAAGTGAATGATTATCTTTGGTATCTACTGAAAAAAAAACTGTTAAAAAAAAGAGTAGATGCTTATTTTTGAGGTCTACTTGAAAAAGGGAATTTTAAAATGATAAGCAATTTTGAATTTTAAGTTGTTCTTAACTTAGTTTAATATTGATTTAACTATATATATGAAATCAGAAAATAAATATGTATGTATCTATATAAATATGCATACAGATATTTTAAATTTACTAAGTTATATAAAAATAATAATTTGTTAAGGTGATTTATGTGGCTAATAAAACTTATTTGATTATTTGTCACTTTAAGAAAAATTTATTTAAATGGAAATAATTAGTCTGAAAAGAGTTATTTGTTAAATAAATTATAAAAAGAAATTGTTGGTTCAATCATTTCAAATATTAATAAATGGTGTAAAATATTTATACAAGGTATAAATCAAGATAATTGGATCGAGATTGGAAATGGACTGCAAAATTAAAGCAAGGTGAGATTTTTCTCACTCAAATGAAATTTGGTATTACAGTTATTGATTTGACTGATATGATTGCTATTTGGATTTGTGATATTAGATATAGTAGGATATATCTATATATATATAGCAATATATACATATTGGCATATGTATATATTGGATTGATTGATTTCCCGCCTCGTATAGCGGATGAGACCCTATTGCGCCGTTAGTAAGCGGATGATTTTTATAAAACCCATATACCGCGATATTCCACCTCGAAGTGGAATTGGTATTGTGCTAACGTCTTTGGATGCAGGGAAACAGGTTGGAGGGATCCAACTGGATTCCTCAACTGTATTTATTTATTTACAGATATTGATATATATTCTGTTATCATATGATGATATATGATGTTTGATGTTGTGATGGACTAATTGGTGCGTTGCATCATCGGATTCAGTTTTTGAAGTTTAAAAATAACGACTTTTACTTTAAAAGGATTTTAAAGTGATTTTTTAAAATAGACGTTTTATTGAATTTTTGAATTGATTTATTTCAAATAAATAAGCGTCTAAAATTTTAAAGTTATAAAAGTTAAGATTTTTGGTGAAATTTAACCAAAGTGTGATTTTTGAAATAAATAGTTGATTTATTTACAAAATGGTTTAAGTTGGGATTTAAATATTGGAATTATAAAACGAGTTTTTATAAGTGTAAAAAATGAAATATTTATGGAATTCGTAAGTAAATGAAATTTATTGATTTTAAATTGTGAAGTTATAAAATGGATGAAAATGTCGAATAGGAGATTTATAAGAAATTAACTTATAAATTGGATTTTTGCCTTTAAATGGAATGTGGATCGAATTTGTCAATAAGGGAGATTTATTAAATCAAAGTTGTTATGAAATATAAAAAGGTGAATTTATAAACGTTGTTTTATAAATTCGAAAATCAATCAAATTTGATGAATTGAATATAGAAGGTTATTAAGGGATTTTTTTTCCATGATTTTGGATAGTGGATAAATTCTTGAAATAAATGTGTAGAAAAGATTGAAATTTGGTTAGTGAAGTATATTCACGATTTTGGACAGTGAATATATTTTTAAGTAAAATGGATATGGTTTTGGGGAAGCGATATTATAAAATGAAGTTAATTGTTTTAAAAGATGTTTTAAAACGTGTTAAGTATCGAATACATAGATTTCAACATTCATTGTTGAAATAGACGTTTTCGAGAAATATAAGGAAATGGTGGACTATAACACTGTTGTTATAGTAAATGATTTCCAAAAGGAAATGTTTTATATAGTATTGGGATTTATATATCTATCTTAATTCCGAATCCCTATACTATTGATTTTGAGTCGTCGTAACGATGTTTTACGTAACATTCGTTTTGACTCAAATAGACGTTGTTAAAATAAATGTTTTCCTTAAAGAATGAATATATACTTAATATTGATTTAAGTATATTGAATATTTTCAAATGTTGAAAATAAATAGTTTTGTGAATTACTTATTTTAAATAAGTATGGAATTGCTTTTCCAATATGAAACGAAGGGTTTGAAACTTTATCTTTTAAAGATAAATTGAAAAGTGAATATTTGAAATTTGTTTTCAAACGGTTAAGTGTGGAAATTTTATATCTTGTAAAGATATTTCTGGGAAATAAATAATTTGAAAAATTATTTGGAATCTGATGATGTTGCGCATCTTTATTGATAGTTAAATAACCGACTATCAATAATTACCTTGAATGGTATTTGTTGTGAATTGGATGAATTTGAATGCCACACTTATTTTTGAATAATCGCTCACTATTCGGGTTAGCCGGGAAAGGACCATGGGGTCGTATAACCCATTCCGAATATGTGATACGTCGTTATGAATTGCATTCGAAGACCGGTGTTGAAGACCGGATATTTTTGAAAACGGAAGGATTACCGTCGAGTTACTCTACATCGACTGATCTTCGATTTAGAGGTTTTATCACCCTTAGTGACGGGAAGTCCGGACGTGATTAGAAATTTATCCGAAATTGCAAGGGCTTCGTGAGAAGTGCCTTCGGTTCTGTTCGATCCCGGAACAGACTTGTATGGATTGTGTGTCTGACGTTACAAATTGAGATATAAAGCTGATTTCTTTCAAATACATTTCTGTTGGTGGCGGAGAATTTATTCTCTTAGCTTAACACCCTTCTCTGAGACGTACGAGCTCAGAGGTTATGTAGTTGAAATTTATCAGCGATATACTCCCAATTTGGTAACGTGGCATACTGAGTGTTGCTGTGAAATGATCAGTGTTTGATCATTTGCGATATGATCATTTGTTTGGTCTTATATCTTTGTGATCATAGGTTGATCATTTGTTTGACCCGAAGCATGGCTTTGTAGAAAGCGTAGCTTTGTGGACGAGACTTCGTCGAGCCTCACACCCCGGAAATGGTCAAAACAGGAAGGATGCGGCAAGGTTCTATGGAGTAGCGCCCCTTAGTGTATGTCATTCCTTCTGGATAAAGGTGGTATCATGGTATGGAGCCCAGATACTTAACCTCTGTGGTTACTGCATTATTATTATTATGTGGTTTGTTGCGAATCGGGGATCCTCGGGAAGATCGGTGACGATCGGGGGATGGCATACGCGTGTCAGTAGTTACCTATTTTTGCAGAGGTAACCCGGCCTTGTGTTGGCAGAGATCCGGTTAGGTTCTCGGGTCGTCTATTCCAGGGACGTACCCATCGTGGCATAGGAAGTTCCTTAGCCTGACCATTTGTTGGAAATCCAAAGAAACAATACGAGCCTTTATGATTTCAATTGTATAACCTGTCTCCTCAGGAGGCAGCTATAGCAGGCATAATATAATGGTACCTATGCTAGCTAAGATTTATATTATACTTTCGAAATGTTTTCCACTATGCACTAATAATAATATCAAAAAGAATTTGATTTTGCGTAGTAAGCATCTTTGACTATCATAAGAAGAAATCTCCTCCAATTCTGCGTTTGCATTGTGTGTGTGGTGGGAGGTCTTATGGTAGTTTCATTTTCCAAAAGCATTGCGAATTGACATTAAAGTTTTCCTGTTGTTTATTCTAAAGATAAACTGTTTTACGATCTCACACCAGTCACCATGACTGACTCGGATTTTATTGTTTCCCTTCTAAACTCTGGGTGCCCACCAATTTCCACACGGGCAGCCTAGAGTTGTGTTATCAGGATATTCTGGATATTCTGGAGCTTTGGAAGCAAGCTGGATGGCGAAACGTATCACTATATTTTTGTATTATTCCGCTGTGTATTCTGTATGAGGACAAGTTATATAACTGTCCATTGTTGTATATGACTCTGATTGATGTATGTATAAACTGATATAGTTCTTTGTTTTAAAAGACTAGTGTTATCTATTATATATTGTTCCGCTGCGATGTGTAAGATTCTGATATTGTTTTCTGTTTTTATTGTTATGTTCTTCTTTCTTCTTCTTCTTTTTATTCTCTCTTCTTCTTGTTGTTCTTCTCTATTTTCTTCTTCTTCTGCCTTTTTCTTCTTTCTTAAACCCTCACTATTGGAGTTTCCGGCACTCGATTGCTCGGCAGTCGATAAAGTGAGTATCGATGTCGAATTTTCGAAAGTCGAAAATTTCGGTATGTGACAACGTGGTATCAGAGCATATGGTTAAGCGACAACCATGCTCTGTTGGGTGTTACTCATTAGAGATAGAGTCAGTAGTACTCTAGAATGATTTTGAGTGTAATAATAGATACGAGCGCGTATTTGTTAGTGAATATAAAATTGTTTTATGTTGTGATGATTGGTTTATTGAGTGGTATATGAACCTTCGTCGGCATAGTCTGCACAACTGGATCGAAGGGGTTTCTAAACACTTGAATAGAACAATTCGACACAGTATTGTTTTAAAATAGGGTAAATGAGATAATTTTGCCCAAAACTATTTTTGTATAGAAAAGAAATGTTTTTCTATGAATTTCTATAGTATATGGTTGCATGGTTGTTAGGAAGAAATAACATTGAAATATTATCATTATTATATTGAAATTGAATTAAAGTAATAACCAAAGATTGAAGATAAATTCATTTAACAAGTGAAATTTATAATTGTGAATTGAAAGATAAGAAAATAAAATTTATATACGAATGAAATTTGTAAATTATAAATGTGATTTGTAATTTGAAACGGAATTCCAGAGAAGTTTTTGGAAATGTTTTGAAAAGAATTTGAAAATTTTGGAGAATTGGAAAGTTTAAATCTTTTTTGATTTGAAAGTGATTTTCAAAGGTTTTGAAAAGTATTTTGGAGAGATGAAAGCTCTAAACTCTTTTCGGTCGCTGGAAAATAACTTCGATGATGACCGCGGCATCATTGGTGTCCATTTTCGGGTTTCCAAAAGAGGAATTGCTGCCAAATTGTTTTAAATGGAAGTTGTTTGGAAAATTTGGATTTTTGATATAATAAATTTAACTTAAAAGATGAAGTTAAATAAATGTATGTACAAGTGAATCAATTGTGATTTAATGAAAGTGAAATTGAAAGTTGAAATTCATTTCGAATTTGTAAGCAATAAATTGAATTGAATAATTATAAATGAAAGATGAATTAAAATTCATATGGAATTTGAAATCCAGTTCAATGTGAGTTGTTATGAACCAAAATAGTGAATTGAAAATAAATTTTGGGAATGAACAAAAGAATAAAACTGGAAATTGAAACTGAATGTTGAAAACAAATTTGAATTGTGTGAAATAAAAAGAAGTTTTAAGATTAGTTTGAAGTGAACTAAAGAAAATTGATAAATTCAATATTTAGAATAGAAGATAGAATTGAATTCAAATAGAATTAAATGTTAGAATTGAATTCGAATGATTGAAATGCAAAATTGTTTAAAAATGGATGTGTAACTTCAATAGTAAAATGTATAAGCAGTATATATTGAAAATTTTTGTAATGGAATTTGCACAATGGTTTGAATATGTAACTAGATATTATGGCTAGTAGGATATACAGGTGTGTAAAGAAATTGGGATTTTAATTTTGAAGATAAATTTGAATTGCTCGACAAAAGGTAAGTATTTGAATTTCAATATGAGATTTGATGATTTTCTTGTCTAGCCGCTTGGCTTTTTCTTTTTCTTTTTGAAATCTGAGAGTCCGTAGGGACGTTTTGTAGTCGTGCCATATTAGCCGCGCAAAGGAGACGCTGGCGAAATTTTTCGAAAATTCCGAGTGTTAGAAAATTTTTGAGAAAATTTGGAAGTTTAAATTTGAATTTAAACTTAAATTGGAATTGAGAAGTAAAACAATGTTGTTTTGAAATTTATAATTGAAATTGGAAAGTTATTTGAATTAATAACGAATCTTTAGTAGAAAGATTTGTTTTGATAAATTTGATAAAATTATTGGATTGTGAAAAATAATAGACGAGTTAAGGACTTTTTTTCCTGACTGGTAATTTCGGGACGAAATTCTTTTAAGGAGGGAAGTTTGTAACGACCCAGAATTTTGAACAAATTAAATTGAAAATATTTAATTAATTTTAAATATTTGAACGATGATTTAATTTGAATCCCCGATATAAATTTGAATTTGGCGATTAAATTATATAATTTAATCCATTGAACTGGATAAAAATTTGAATCTTCAAATTTAGGCTGATTAAAAATATTTCAAAAGCTTGTAAAATTCATATAGATGATACTGAAGATAATAGAAGCTTCAGAAACGAATTTGAAAGTGAATTGTTTAGTTTGAAAAATTATCGTTCGTATCGATATTCAAAAATAGCCGTCCGAGGCATAGTCTCGGAATTTGACGAAACCAGTTCCATTGGGTCCGTAATATTGTATTATTACCGGATTTCAAATTTCGTATTAAACGGAGTTGTTTTGTGACCATACGGTTAGAAAACGCGTTAAAACTTTAAATCGAATTCAATTTAAAATTTAAATTTTAAACTGTTGCCGACATACACACGTTCACGCCTTAAATCACGCAGAGGATCACGAAGAGATTCGTGCAAAGCATCCCTCTCCCTTCTTTCAGCCTTAATTCACGCATGTCCAAAGTTAAATAACTGATCTTCTCGTTCAAAATCAAAAGGGAAGAAAATACTCTCTTTCAAATTTATAATGGCCGAAGTCATTCCCTTTTCTAAATTCAAAAGAAATTCACAAATGAAATCAAATGGCCGCCTAGCCTTTCTCCCGTTCAAAATCCACAAACAAAAGAAATTAACAGCTGAGTTTTCTTTAAAAAAAAAGAAAAAGAAAAAGGTTGGAGGGATCGAGTCGAGCTCGAATCGAACTCGTGCTCGAGTACATAGAGAGGCGCAACGTTCACTGGGTCGAGGTATAGGTGGCGGCTTTGTTTTCGTCTGGAGTAGACGATCTCGCGACCGAAGATTAGAGCAGGCGACGTTGATTTGGGGTTCGCGATCAATCGTAGGGGAGCGGCGACTTCAAGGCGAGGCGGGGCAGTTACTCGTGGGTGATTGCCACAGTCGATGCTGTGGATTTGCGAGGCGAGCACGAGTTCGCGATTGTGAGGCGTCAGAGTTGCTGGGGATAGAGATGTGTCGTTTCGTAGGGGCAGTGATCTCGAGCGATGTTCCAGTAAGGTATACGATGTTTTCATATTTTCATTAAATTCAATATATGAATATTTGTATATATCGGCTAGGGAAAAAAAAAGTTATCAACAGAGAAGTGAATGATTATCTTTGGTATTTACTGAAAAAAAAAACTGTTAAAAAAAAAGTAGATGCTTATTTTTGAGGTCTACTTGAAAAAGGGAATTTTAAAATGATAAGCAATTTTAAATTTTAAGTTGTTCTTAACTTAGTTTAATATTGATTTAACTATATATATGAAATCAGAAAATAAATATGTATGTATCTATATAAATATGCATACAGATATTTTAAATTTACTAAGTTATATAAAAATAATAATTTGTTAAGGTGATTTATGTGGCTAATAAAACTTATAAATTGGATTTTTGCCTTTAAATGGAATATGGATCGAATTTGTCAATAAGGGAGATTTATTAAATCAAAGTTGTTATGAAATATAAAAAGGTGAATTTATAAACGTTGTTTTATAAATTCGAAAATCAATCAAATTTGATGAATTGAATATAGAAGGTTATTAAGGGATTTTTTTTCCACGATTTTGGATAGTGGATAAATTCTTGAAATAAATGTGTAGAAAAGATTGAAATTTGGTTAGTGAAGTATATTCACGATTTTGGACAGTGAATATATTTTTAAGTAAAATGGATATGGTTTTGGGGAAGCGATATTATAAAATGAAGTTAATTGTTTTAAAAGATGTTTTAAAACGTGTTAAGTATCGAATACATAGATTTCAACATTCATTGTTGAAATAGACGTTTTCGAGAAATATAAGGAAATGGTGGACTATAACACTGTTGTTATAGTAAATGATTTCCAAAAGGAAATGTTTTATATAGTATTGGGATTTATATATCTATCTTAATTCCGAATCCCTATACTATTGATTTTAAGTCGTCGTAACGATGTTTTACGTAACATTCGTTTTGACTCAAATAGACGTTGTTAAAATAAATGTTTTCCTTAAAGAATGAATATATACTTAATATTGATTTAAGTATATTGAATATTTTCAAATGTTGAAAATAAATAGTTTTGTGAATTACTTATTTTAAATAAGTATGGAATTGCTTTTCCAATATGAAACGAAGGGTTTGAAACTTTATCTTTTAAAGATAAATTGAAAAGTGAATATTTGAAATTTGTTTTCAAACGGTTAAGTGTGGAAATTTTATATCTTGTAAAGATATTTCTGGGAAATAAATAATTTGAAAAATTATTTGGAATCTGATGATGTTGCGCATCTTTATTGATAGTTAAATAACCGACTATCAATAATTACCTTGAATGGTATTTGTTGTGAATTGGATGAATTTGAATGCCACACTTATTTTTGAATAATCGCTCACTATTCGGGTTAGCCGGGAAAGGACCATGGGGTCGTATAACCCATTCCGAATATGTGATACGTCGTTATGAATTGCATTCGAAGACCGGTGTTGAAGACCGGATATTTTTGAAAACGGAAGGATTACCGTCGAGTTTCTCTACATCGACTGATCTTCGATTTAGAGGTTTTATCACCCTTAGTGACGGGAAGTCCGGACGTGATTAGAAATTTATCTGGAATTGCAAGGGCTTCGTGAGAAGTGCCTTCGGTTCTGTTCGATCCCGGAACAGACTTGTATGGATTGTGTGTCTGACGTTACAAATTGAGATATAAAGCTGATTTCTTTCAAATACATTTCTGTTGGTGGCGGAGAATTTATTCTCTTAGCTTAACACCCTTCTCTGAGACGTACGAGCTCAGAGGTTATGTAGTTGAAATTTATCAGCGATATACTCCCAATTTGGTAACGTGGCATACTGAGTGTTGCTGTGAAATGATCAGTGTTTGATCATTTGCGATATGATCATTTGTTTGATCTTATATCTTTGTGATCATAGGTTGATCATTTGTTTGACCCGAAGCATGGCTTTGTAGAAAGCGTAGCTTTGTGGATGAGACTTCGTCGAGCCTCACACCCCGGAAATGGTCAAAACAGGAAGGATGCGGCAAGGTTCTAGGGAGTAGCGCCCCTTAGTGTATGTCATTCCTTCTGGATAAAGGTGGTATCATGGTATGGAGCCCAGATACTTAACCTCTGTGGTTACTGCATTATTATTATTATGTGGTTTGTTGCGAATCGGGAATCCTCGGGAAGATCGGTGACGATCGGGGGATGGCATACGCGTGTCAGTAGTTACCTATTTTTGTAGAGGTAACCCGGCCTTGTGTTGGCAGAGATCCGGTTAGGTTCTCGGGTCGTCTATTCCAGGGACGTACCCATCGTGGCATAGGAAGTTCCTTAGCCTGACCATTTGTTGGAAATCCAAAGAAACAATACGAGCCTTTATGATTTCAATTGTATAACCTGTCTCCTCAGGAGGCAGCTATAGCAGGCATAATATAATGGTACCTATGCTGGCTAAGATTTATATTATACTTTCGAAATGTTTTCCACTATGCACTAATAATAATATCAAAAAGAATTTGATTTTGCGTAGTAAGCATCTTTGACTATCATAAGAAGAAATCTCCTCTAATTCTGCGTTTGCATTGTGTGTGTGGTGGGAGGTCTTATGGTAGTTTCATTTTCCAAAAGCATTGCGAATTGACATTAAAGTTTTCCTGTTGTTTATTCTAAAGATAAACTGTTTTACGATCTCACACCAGTCACCATGACTGACTCGGAGTTTATTGTTTCCCTTCTAAACTCTGGGTGCCCACCAATTTCCACACGGGCAGCTTAGAGTTGTGTTATCAGGATATTCTGGATATTCTGGAGCTTTGGAAGCAAGTTGGATGGCGAAACGTATCACCTATATTTTTGTATTATTCCGCTGTGTATTCTGTATGAGGACAAGTTATATAACTGTCCATTGTTGTATATGACTCTGATTGATGTATGTATAAACTGATATAGTTCTTTGTTTTAAAAGACTAGTGTTATCTATTATATATTGTTCCGCTGCGATGTGTAAGATTCTGATATTGTTTTCTGTTTTTGTTGTTCTGTTCTTCTTTCTTCTTCTTCTCTTTATTCTCTCTTCTTCTTGTTGTTCTTCTCTATTTTCTTCTTCTTCTGCCTTTTTCTTCTTTCTTAAACCCTCACTATTGGAGTTTCCGGCACTCGATTGCTCGGCAGTCGATAAAGTGAGTATCGATGTCGAATTTTCGAAAGTCGAAAATTTCGTTATGTGACATACTTCTTTATACATAACTATTTTACATTTTTATTTCCAAATATTTCTACTTAAAAACACATTTCTTTTCAAAAGATAAATATCTTTTTATTATAATACATTTCTAAACATATCTTAATGGTTTCTGGAAAAACACATTTTCAAAATAATCCATTAAATTGATAAATCACCATAAACTTCTTTTAACCAATATCAAATATGAAAACTTTCTTTATTAATTAAAACTTACTTTACTAATTAATACTCCTTTATTAATTAAAACTTCCTTTATACACACACACGCGCGCGCACACACACACACATATATATATTCTCTTTACTCATACCATTTTTAATACTTAAAAAGTATTTATATACTTATTCAAATGTTATAAGTATATTTAACAAGTTTTTTTCTTACCTTTAAAATATAATCAAAGAGATTAAAACAATCACTACCCAAAACATTGCTATAATGAACTTCTCTTTGTATAACATGTTAATCATAATATTTTCTATCTTTTTATAAAAGACTCCAATACTTGTTATTATCTTTAAAATCCCATTATTAAAGATCTAAATATACCCATAAGATTTCTTCCAAAGTGTCATTCAAGGATTTAAAAACAAATGTTGCTAAACACTCATTTACCACAAACCCAAAACCATTCATTTTAACTTTAACCATTTCTTTTAAAGATCAAAGTATACTCATGCTTATTAATTAAGATAATACACTTAGATAAAAATGGACAGTCATTAATTAATTTATCAACTAATGATTCACATTATCCTTTTTTTAACATTAGAAAATTATATTGATCGAGTAACTCAAAAATGATACCAAGGAACTGGGTACTACCAATAGTATCACATATTTCCTCAAAAAAGAAGGGGAATACTTAAGAGAAGCGCTTACCATCCGAACACATCTCTTGCCCGTTTTTAGTTACTTTTGAGCCACTCGGATCAATTAATCATAAGATATTTTTTCATTTTCAAATTCCCATTTTAGAAATAATACTATTATTATTCCTTTTCCAAAAATCATTTGAACTTCCGTTCAAAAATACCGAAATTTAAATTCTCAAAAATTCCTTTATAAAGCACGTTTTATAAATCCATTTTATGAAATCACTTATATAAAACATATTCATAAGATTTCTTTATCTTAAATAAATTCCTTTAATCTTAAACCAACATTATTATTTATTGAATACCCCATAGTCAAATTGTAAAACTAAATTCATGAGGCGTTCCTATTTAAACTTTTAAATTAAACAACCAATCAATTAATGATAATAACTGAGTATTATCCTTTCCTTAAAAAAATATTCTTTATATTCAAAATATAATCCTAGGTAAAATTATTCCGTTTGCTAATTTTCAAAACAGAAATCATTTGTATATATCATTAACAAATACCCGCTCATATATAATACTCTCAAACTCATTCTAAGGTGTTACTAACCCAATCTCTAATTAGTTACTCATACTAGGGTATTACTAGCCCTATCTCTGATGAGACTTTACCCTACCAAAGCCAAGGTTCTCGCTTAACCTTGCGCTCTGATACCAAATGTGAGGACCCGTTTCTTTGACTCTCGAAAATTGACACTAATACATCCTCAATATTCACGTGCCCCAAATCCAATTGCCAGAGAAGCAGATTCTCAAGGGTAAGAAAGAAAATAAAGACAGTACAGAATCTTACATATATTATTTCAACATAGACATTACATCGGAAATTACATTTATCAGAGTTAAACATGGACAGTTATAAATCTCCGTCCTTACAAATGTTGAATACTGTAGCATAAGAGTGTGGTGGAAATAGATAATAATCTTTAGAAAAATATTCTAGCTTCATGCTTCGAGCTCCATCCAGATTTCTTCTAAACTAAACCTGACTACTAGGCTGCTCGGAAAAATTAGGACACTTAGAGTTAAAGGGAAAGGAAAATAAACTCCGTGTCAGTCATGGGACTGGTGTGAGAACTCAAAAATACGCATTTTGAAAACGAAAAAGTATCTCATAAGACCACACCGCACATAAATACGGAACGGGTTTTTACCTTATGATAACCAAACATTTGCTACACAAAAATAACATTTGATATTATTTTTAATGATTTTCCTTTGAAAACATTTGCAAGTAAACTTAATAATCTTAGCCGAAATGTTACATTGATTAAATTCCAGCATATTAGCCACAAAGTGGGTTCTACAAACAAAATGGCAGGCACTTATTGGAGAATGGATTTCCATACAAATGACCAGGTGAAGGGACTACCTTCCGGGAGTACATCTCTAGAGGAATGTACCGAGGCCCAACTGATGGTCCTCTACCAACACAAAACCGGCCTACCTCTTCCTAGATAGTACCGAATATGTCGTCACCCCGGTCGTTACCAGCCTATCCGAGTGCTCGTTTACCATACATTACATTAATTTAAACCTAAACGTCATAGCGATTAGAAATATATCTAGAAGGGGATGACCATACCCTAATGGTTGCGAACCATATAGCCTTGCTGCATCTACCCCTTTTCGGTCATTTCCGGGTGTGAGACTGGAGGTAACAATTACCTTTCACATAGCACATCATCTTTCCTCTTTTAAATGCCACACTGCATTTCCATAATCACACAACTGATTTCTACAAACGTATAACTGCCGAGCTCGTATGTCTCAGGAAAGGGTTCTAAGCTAAGAGAAGTTTCCTTCTCCGCCACCAAACATATAATACATTCATAGAGATCAATTTATGTAACTAGAAATGCAATGTCAGACATTCATCCATACAAGTTTGTTCTGTGACTGAACGAAACCGAAGGCACTTCTCCTACCACTTCCTGTTTGGGAATTGTAACGAACCAGATTTTCGACCTCAAAAATCGACACTAATATGTCCATTGTATCACATGTCGAACATTTAAGTGTTGGAAATACTAATTTGTTACGGCAAAAGAAGGAGGTATAATATAGAATAAAACTAAACAATATAAAATCTCATAAGGCAGCGAATAATATACAATACAAGGAGGATCTTTGCAAAAAGGAAACAACTTTATTCATATGTGCAACATCAGAGTACATTAGACTTATCCTAATTTTTTGGAAAGCTATAGAAACTTGTCCTCACATTGACAAACATACAGATTTTATAATACAGCGGAAGAAAAATATACGTGATTACGTCTTGACCATCTAGCTCCTCTCAAACTCCAAATATCCGGCTAAACCTAGGAAAACATGCTTGGTCATACCTGAGCATTACATGGAATAACGCCCGAGTCAGTCTGGTAAACCCACGTGAGTAAACTCGATAACAAGTAACAACCAAACTGATTTCTACATTTGAAAACTTTTCAAACAAAGGGTATCTCGTAAGACCACACCACACATAAAAATGGATGGATTTTTACCTTACCATAAGCAAAACATTTTATATCAAAATCCAGTGATATTATCATAGTGTCTTGGTTTAAAGTAAATAGGCAAAATAACCAAAATGCTTGCATCTCAAATTCCAACATATTAGGCTCTACAATTGAAAACGTAAGGCATGTATTGGAGAATGGATTCCAATTAATGACTGGGCTACTGAGGTACCGCCCGCCATACTACACCTCTAGAAAAATATATCGAGGTCGTACCTAACGACCCTTTCCAATACAGAACCGGCCTACCATTTGCTGGATAGTACCGAATATATCATCACCCCAGTTGCTTTGCAACCTTTAACTGAGAACTCCCACATACACGAATTCATTGATGATTGTCTATATATCTTGAATGGTGATGATATACCCTAATGGGTGCGACCCACATAGCCTTGTTGCATATCCCTTGTTTTAGTCATTCCCAGTTGATGAGGCTTGAAGCTACATTTTACCTTTTGGAATAGAAATCCATCTTGGAATGCTAACACTGCCATACAGGCGTCAATGCAATGTTAGCATTCATTCATACAAGTTCGTTGTGGATCTGAACAAAACCGAAGGCACTAACTCTACTACTTTCATTTTGGAATCACCCTCAGGATTAGTAGCAGTAGCCCTTGCACTTCAAAGAGCACCGTCTTAAATCATCATCAAGATGTCTTCCACTCGAATGTACATGTTGGTGCAGAGTGGTTTTCAGATATATAAATCCGATCCTGGTCTCCCCTTACCAACAACCGATAATTTCTGGTTGACTCATTCACAGTTCTTTTAGAAGTAAGTTTTCGAGTCTTCATCGGGAACTAGAATTTACATTCATACTTCCTAAGTCAAATTAGGCAAAATTTGATAGTCGGTTTTCTAATTAACAAATAAACAAACAACAACCAATTCCATTTGATATTTATTTATCCACAGCAACCACTAAGCCTCAAAATATATCTTTGTTTAATAAATCTCTTTTAAAAATATTTATATACTTATCTTTCTGACATAAGTATATTCATAAAACATTTGTAAGATTTCCCCCTACCAAATCTCTAAAAAGGATTTAACTACATTATTTAAATTGGAGAAAAGTATAACTCGAAGCACTATTTCTTCGGTGCAAAGTATGGAACAGATGTTCCATACCACGATTTTTTTAAAAGGTCAGCCTCGAGAAACCCAAACCTTGAATTCCTATTGTAATTATCTTCAATAAATCTTTTTATAAATTTCCCTTACCCATGAAATCCTCTTTGTTTTAACCCAAACCCGTTTACAAAACATTTATCAACCTCCATACTCATCTATGAGACTCTTTATAAATATTCAAACTCGGTTATTTAAACTTTCAAACCTTGTATAAAACTTCCCTTTATAGACATCCAAACCCATTTATAAAACCTTTTTATAACTATTCAAAACCATTTCTAAAACTTCTTTTATGAATACCCCAAAATTATTCATAAACTTCTTTATATAATATTAAAAACAATTGTCGAATCATTCTTCAAATATCATGCTCCAAATAGAATAAACTTGAAGACCATTTTAAAAGAAAATGAAATATTAACTTTCCAAAACCAAACAGAGGCTTAATGACTACAATGAGCATTAAATTTGGGTTCACTTATCTTAGTTATATCATGGGTACTACCTAACATCAGATATGTGAGGGATTCACACATAACATACAATCAATCATAGGTAGATGTCCTAGTTACAAATATAGATACCTCAATTACCGATGAAAAATGTACATATAGAAGTATATTCTACGTGCTTGAGTTACCATGACCCACTTATTGAAATTAACTTCCTTGTGTTTATCGCGTTATCGATATTTGGCATTTGTGCTCACCACAAGTCACTTACTTCCCATAAAACGTGTCAATGTTTTATAATCACTACTTTAATTCATTTGGCTACTTAATGGTCCAGACGAGAGATCCTTTGATTTAAAATCAATTGGTCTTAAAAAGAAAATTGATTTAAAAAATAACCAATTGGGTTTAAAAAAATCTTTGAAAAGATTAAAGTATATTTATTTGGCTTAACCCTAATTATATCTTAATTAATCATAATTAAATCAAGATTAAATCATAATTAAACTTTAATTAACTTAATGATATTACTTAAGTCCTAATTAACTTCTTAATGCATCTTAGTTAAGTTTTAAACAATTCATTATTAGTTAAATCCTAATTAATTAAAAATTAATTAAATAATCACTTAATTAAATAATAATTAATTAACTAATTAACTTAATTAGATAATAATTAACCATTTATACTTCTTATCTTCATTAATCACTAATTAAAACCTTATTAATCAATAATTAGTCATTAACCTTCCTTAAGTGTTACTTAACCACTAATCACTTAATTACTAATTAATTGCTAACTACCATTAATTATTTTATTTAATAAATAAATTATTAAATAATCCAAATTTAATCTCTTTCTATGTTACTAATTAAGTTTGGAAAACTTTTGCAAAACAATTCCAAAATGAACCACTTAAAGATGGAAATCGTGAATTTTTGTCGAACTGCATCCATAGCGACTATCGTTACGAGCACAGTTCACTCTATCTTATTTTAGGTGAAATACTTCACTTAAATTCTTTCTCCTACATGTTTTGAAATAATATGTAGAAAGTTTTTGAAACCTTAGACCAAAACTTAAAACCATTTCCAAAATTTGAAACTAGAAATCATAGTTTTGATTTCAAATCAGATCTCACGTCCGCCGCAACATACAAAGTTGTTAACTTTGTTTCAACTCAACATACTTGATTCTTAAATCACAACCATACATCCATACTGCCATCATCCATACTACCATACTCTTAACATCACAATGAAACACACATACAAACATAAGGTTATATGCTTACTTACTCGACAACATCACATTTAGATCTCAAATTCAGTACCAAACATAACATCCATCAAATCACTATCAACCAACATAATGACCATTCAAATTTCTCATCATATTATCACCATAATAACACATCATAATAAAGTCAAAAACTTTCTCAAAACAAAGTAGTTTTACTCACCGAAAATCTTTGAAACTTGAAATGCCTTAGATGCACCAAAAATCACCCCAAAAATATGTCAACTTCCACTTGATTTTTGGACATATTACTCTCGGATTTTGGAAAAGTGATAAAAAGAAAAGTGTTAGAAATTTATTTTCCCTATAATTAAATAAAAATAATCACTAAAATCGGACTTTTTTTGAGGTAGATATGGTCAGAAGAAGGAGAGCTATTTTCGAACCCGAATTTCTGAGTTTAAAAGTACACTGCAAAGAAATGAGATTTTGACATATCTAAGCTTGAAATTAGAAAAAGTGATAAAAAAGAAAGTTGTAGATACTAAAATTTTATACAATTTGAAAAAAAGTAAATATTGATTTGGTATAAAATAGAGGAAGTTATGGCCGAAGAAATTGGGGGGAAAATGGAGAAGAAAGAGTTTAAAAACAAGTTCGCATCTTTAAAACAATTTAAATCTTTTGATTTAAAAAAAAAAATTAAACTAACATAAGAAGCCATGAAACATGAAAAAAGATTTATAAAAATGGAAATGGAGAAGTAAATGAAAATATAGTGAAGGGGAAGTGTATTTATAGATGAAAGAAAGTAGGAAAATTACCATTTTATCCTTAGTTCAAAATATCTGAATCATTATTTTGACAAGTCACATCATCACCTTCCCCCACTCATATATCACATTCCTCCCCCTCTAGTCACATCCCCTAGTCCATGATGGATAATGATGATGGTACTTAAACAAATGACAATAGATAATGATATGTACTTAGTATATATAAGTTATTATTTTAAAACCATGTCTTGTCACATCACTTGCTAAACATAATTAACATAAGATAATATATTATTAATATATTATTATATAGTTAATTATCTACTATATATCATTATATATAGTGCATAAAGGCAAACAAGGTTCCCGACAACTTTCCGGTGTCGAAAAGTCGAAATTCCGAAAAACGTTCTTCGGTCACATTTTCTATTTTACTACGAACTATCTATTTTAGTAAATAAATTTAAAAACGATTTTACCATCATTATTAAATAATTATAATAGGTTTATTTTAAATAAATACCCATTTAATTAATATTTAAACTTTACTTGATTTTTCGATGGAATATAAAAAACCGATGATATCAACTTTCGATGTCATAAATACATTTTATTTTCCAAAAATAAAACAAATTATTTTATTTCATAATCTTGTTTGAATACATATATTAGTGTATGAATCCAGAGCAGTGCACGATCCTTATTGTTTAAAAGCATTTTTATCTATAAAACAATTTTCGGTTGTTTTATCGATATTTTACCTAGGACAATATTTACAAATTATCTATATTTTACCTCGGTAATTTGCCCGCAAATATTTTTCCCAAAAAAATAACTATTATTATTTACCACTTAAAATATGATTATTGCTTACTTTTAAACCCATATCTGAATATTTTAAAAATAAATATAATTTATCCAAGTGATAAATTTGTGGGTCGTTACATTCTTCCCCTCTTAAAAGAATTTCATCCTCGAAATTATACCACAAACTTATTCCCAGAAATACTTAAAACTATTAATCAATCCGTATGATGTACGTATATCATTCCTTTCT
This sequence comes from Allium fistulosum, assembly GCA_030737815.1. Classification (NCBI taxonomy): domain Eukaryota; kingdom Viridiplantae; phylum Streptophyta; class Magnoliopsida; order Asparagales; family Amaryllidaceae; genus Allium; species Allium fistulosum. The sequence goes on along the minus strand of CM060903.1, from coordinate 1,279,036,215 downwards.
AAAAATCTGGTTCGACCAGTCACTCGAATACATAACTTAATTTCTGAACTAGTACCACTCACTCGACTTCGTAGTGCAGAATTTGATATGGCTTCTTGGTTAGAAACCTCTGTTCTCCTTGCGTATCCATAAACTATGATAGACAACCTTTGGTTCCACATAATAACTCTCATCAACGCTCACTGTAAAAAAATTGGGCGATAAATCTCTATTTGGAATGGTGTGAAACACCTCTAGTCATGTACTCTAACCTTGGATCGAGAACTATATGAAAAGGAGAAATGATCTACGTACAACCTACATACTAATACCATTGGTTACTACTTCCCAAGATTATAATTATCCTTTTTAAAGAATCACTATTTTACTTAAGAACATTTCTTAACTTTATTAATATTCTATAACTCAAATTCATTTTAGTATGATGCTCTTATATATCCAAAAGAGTATATACAATTTCAAATCTTAAATTGGTTTTACTTAACCTAGAATGTTCAACAAATTTAAAACTTTATTTATTAACCCGCTCTTAATCATAACATCTTTTTATTTTGAAAACTCTATTCTTTTAAGGGATTCGAGAACACAATATCCGGGTTTTATTTCAAAAAAAACCCTTTTGAAATGATACTTTATATTTAACCCTTTTGAAAACATAATATATAGCCCGAGTAACTCTAAAATGATATCAAGGAACCGGGTACTACAAATTAGTATCATATATCCTTTACTAAGTAGGGAAATACTCAAGAGAGGTGTTTATCATCTGAACACATCTCTTACCTATTTTTAGTCATTTCCAAGACACTCGAACTAGTTAATCATAAAATATTTAACTCTTCACAAATTCCCTTTTGAAACTATACTATTTATAGATAAATAATTCTTTTAATAAAATCATCCACTAGCTTTGGATTCATTTGGATTCAAACTCGTTTCGATTGTACAATGACAAAGAGGATAATTTATTAAGTGCACTATCATATCTACCTAAGCAAACACTCGATTGTCACTTTGAAGATTATTCCGATTATCACAAAACATATCAAAACTCCTTCCTGAACTATCTAAAGAAAACTTTGTTTTCAAATCCATTTTAAAATATTTATATCCTAAAATCTCTTTAAATACTATTACTATAACTTTTCCAAAATCATTTAAATCTTTATCAAAGCCATCGGGATTTAATATTCTCACAATCCTTTTTAATTTTATAAGGTCATCTAAAGATTTTCTTTTAACTAAACACATTCTATTCTAAATCCAATATTAACCCTACATTTCATCGATAACTATATAGACTTTTGAAAATCATTCCTTTATATATAAAATATATCCTAGGAATTATTTCATCTACCAATTTTAAAACAATATTATGTCAATTGGACTTGTTCAATTGTTTAGGAAATCCCTATCGATAATGTTGGCCAAACGCATTGATCAGAATTCTTAGGCGACTCAACAGATCAAACTAAAAAATATAAAACATTTTTACTCATTAACAAATATGCACTCATATTTATAATAAACTCGGGCTCATTCTAGGGTTTCACTTACCCAATTCTAAATGAGTTTACACCACCAGGGCCAAGGTTCTTGATTAACCTTCAGCTCTAATACCAAATGTAACAAACTAGATTTTCGAACCTCAAAAACTGACACTAATATGTCCATTGTATCACATGTTGAACATTAAAGTGCCAAAAATACTGATTTTTAAGGTGAAAGAAGAAGGTAAAAGATAGAAGAAAACTAAACAACACAGAATCTCACAACACAGCGGATAATATATGATACAACAATGATCTTTACAAAAAGGAAACATCTTTATTCATATATACAACATTAGAGTACATTAGACTTATCCTAAATTTTTGGACAGTTATAGAAACCTATCCTCACATTGATAAACATACAGACTTTATAATACAGCAAAAGAAAAATATATGGGAATGCGCCTTGACCATCCAGCTCCTCTCCAACTCCAAAGTATCCAGCTAAACATGGGAAAACATGCTCGGTCTGACCTGAGCATTACATGGAATAACGCCCGGGTCAGTCTGGTAAAGCAGCGTGAGTAAAACTCGATAACAAGTAACAACCAAACTGATTTCTACATTTGAAAACTTTTCAAACAAAATGTATCTCGTAAGACCACACCGCATATAAATAGATGAGTTTTTACCTTACCATAACCAAAATATTTTTTATCAAAATTCAGTGATATTATCATAGTGTCCGGGTTTAAAGTAAATAGGCAAAATAGCTGAAATGCTTGCATCTCACATTCCAACATACTAGGCTCTACAATCGAAAACGTTAGGCACGTATTGGAGAATGGATTCCAACTAATGACTGGGCTACCGGGGTATCACCCGCCACGGTACACCTCTAGAAAAATATACCGAGGTCGTATCTAATGACCCTTGCCAACACAGAACCGGCAACTTCTTGCTGGATAGTATCGAATATATCATCACTCCAGTTGCTTTGCAACCTTTAACCGAGCGCTCCCATGTACACAAATTTATTGACGATTGTGAATATATCTAAAAGAGTGATGATATACCCTAATGGGTACGACCCACATAGCCCTGCTGCATATCCCATGTTTTAGTCATTCCCGGTTGATGAGGCTTAAAGCTACGTTTTACCTTTCTGAATGGCAATCCATCTTGGAATATTAACACTAGCTCCAGGTGTAAGTGCAATGCCAGCATTAACCCATACAAGTTCGTTCTGGATTTGAACGAAACCGAAGGCACTAACTCTACTACATCCATTTTGGAATCACCCTTAGAATTAGTAGCAGTAGCCCTTGCACTTCAAAGATCACCGTCTTCAATCATCATTAAGATGTCTTCCACTTTAACGTACTCGTTAGTGCGGAGTGGTTTTCGGATGTATAAATCCGATCCCGGTCTCCCCATACCAACAACCGATAATTTCTGATTGACTCATTTCCAGTTCGTTTGGAAGTAAGTTTTCGAGTCTTCATCGAGGAACTCAAATTTACATTCATACTTTCTAAGTCAAATTAGGCCAAATTTGATAGTTGGTTTTTTTAACTATCAAACAAACAATCAACAACTAATTCCATTTGAGATTTATTTATCCATAGCAACCATTAAGCCTTAAAATATATCTTTATTTAATAAATCTCTTTCAAAAACATTCATTTACGTATCTTTCTGACATAAGTATATTCACAAAACATTTGTAAAATATCCCATTACCAAATCTCTAAAAAGGATTTCACTTCATTATTTAAGTTGGAGAATATATAGAAATCATCTAATTCTACTCAATATCAATTTCCGTATTCAACAAATACTATGGGTGGAATAACGGTGAAGTCGCCTTTTAAATTCCACGAATAGTACGAGTTACCTCTTCAGGCTTGAACACCAAGTATAAGAAGATCATCTCTATTAAACCAAAGTTGTATTTAATTTAAATTTGGAAAATTTAAATCTCTTTATACTTAACTCGTTTCCGACATTTCGACCTTATCTATCTCTCGCCCAAGGAAGAGGCCAGGCGAGTCAGGGCACTGGTTGCTCTTGAACATCTCCTTAGTTTAAGCACTTCACATCCGGATCTCACGAATAGAAAAATCTTGTCTACTCGTCGGCTTTTAGAACCAAGATTAAACCACTTAGTTTGTAATAACTTTTCTTTAAATCATTTATTTAAATTCCTTTTAAATAAACCATAAAACTTCCCAATCCTCATTAAAACACTTAATTATCCATTTGAAAACATTTATAAAAGATTTGGAAAAGAATTGTTAAGTTTAAAGCTATTTTTCAATGGTTATAGAAAAGTGCTACGGAAAGTGCTACAAAAAGCGCCTTTTTAAGCTATATTGGTCAAAATGACCTTTTATCATTTGAAAATTCATTTTTATAACTCAAATTACTTTTCAAATATTTTAGAATATTTTTAGAATTAATTTCATATTTTTGAACAAATTTAAAATATCATTTTCAAAGAAATCCTTTTATGGAGTTCGAACCGCAAAACCGCGATTTTTCCAAAAACTTATTTTACTCATATTTTAAAATCTACTTTTCAAAATCTCGATTTTCTTTTTTGTTTGAAAACTATGGTTATAATAGTTTAGAAAATTCTTATCTTGAAGAATTTCGCGCTAAATTCCAATCTATATACTCGTTTGACTTTTATGGTGTGAAATCGCGAACTGCCGTTGCACGACGTGCCTCTTTTTGGCTAAATTTTCCTTTACCTTTCAAACTTCACCAAAAAACTTTCATATGTTTATAAGACATTTCAAACTCATTTTAAACCAATTCAAAGAGGTATAACATTTCATATACACCAATTCATTTATTATAGGAAAGTTATTTCCTTTGTGCTTATCGACGTATATTTCTGTGACTTGCATATATATTCAACATTCATACTAAACAATCAAACTTGATGATTAAAGCGTATTAAACATCCATTACAAACATTATATCATCATCCAAGAATATATTATAGGTAAGAGTTTCTCACTTATAGTTTATGTTGCTAATTACTTTTTCAAACATTCATCAACCAAACATCCAAACATCATTAGCATTAGTATAGTTATGTTAAATATTTATAACTACTTATAATGGTTTAAAGTTAGAGTTCTACCAATATCTGAACCGCTTCACTTCCTACCAACATTCCAACTAATCCACGCCTCACTAACTACTTCATACTCCATTTAAACATTACCAAACAAATTCTTCTTTACTCCAAGTGCTCAACCAAGGCTTGAGATGGAGGTTATCCGAAAGTGTAGAGAAGAAGTAGTGGAGTTTTGACCTTGAATTTACAAAACAAAATCCGAAAAACTCGTCACCTTCTCTCTACTTTTTGACCCTCTTACTCTCAAAAAATGAAAAAGTTATTAACTAAAAAGCTGTTGAAAATTCTTTTCTATTGAATTTAGAAAAAGGATCACTTGATTTTGATTTGTAATGAGGAAGTTATGATCAAAAGAAGAGAGGGTATTCTTAGATTTGTAAAAATGAAGCCCGAAAATGCACTGTAAAATAGTGGAATTTTGACATGGTTAGACTCAAAACTGGAAGAAGTGAAAAATTAAAAGTTGTAGACATTGGAATTCTACATGATTTGAAAAAAATAATTACTTTATTTAGATCTGTTTTGGAGGAGTTAAGCTCGAATGAAAAAGAGGTATTTTCAGCCTTCAAAATTGGGCTCGAAAATGACTTTGAAAGAGTTAAAATTTTTACATAATAACTCTTAGATTTTGAAGAAATGATGTGAAAGAAAATTGTAGCCAACTCAATTCTCTTGAATTTGAAGAAAAGAATTTCTAAATTTGGATTACATTGGAGAAAGTGATGGCCGTGAGAAGAAGAGATAAAATATGAAAAATAGTGAGTTTGGTTTTGAGGTGAATTGATATTGAATTTATTTGTATATTTTGTATATATATCGACATTATTTCTTTCTAATTTTTTCCTGTAGCATAGAATCCATTATAGAGGAGAGGAAGAAGATGAAGAAGTTTAGAAAAAGAGAGAAGAGAAAGTGTGAATGAAAGTGGAGATGGAGGTGGGTATTTATACATGAAGTTTACGCACAAAAGACCTTAATACCCTTAACCCAAAACTCATTTCTAACCACATATTTATTACTCCATTCCAGTGCAAGATTAGACCTTTAACTACTAGCCTTTAATGAGATGGAAAGTATTTAAGGAGGTGAAAGGTGATGCTAAGCTTACTTTTTATTACTTAACACTTAAGTATTTAAAAAAAAAAGTAGAAATCAAATCAAAAGATTTTATTTTCTTTATAAGTTTTCAAAAGTAAACTCTCTTTGTCATTTTTTGCTAATTGTAATTATTTTCAAAATGTGTATTAATTTGTGTTAAAATTATGTTAATAATATTGCAACGATTCGAAACAACTTCCGTTCAATGAAAGATCAAAAATCCGAAAAATGATTGTTGATCAAATTTTTAGTTTCTAATCAAACTATTTATTTATGTAAAAAAAACTTAAAAATAAGTTTTTTTATCATTTTTATTTAATTAAAACAAGTTTATTTAAGTTATAAAACCATATTAAATAATATTAATATCCAATTGTAAAAACACGACATCGATTTGTCAAAGTGCGACGAAATTTGTCAATTTCTATAAAACTATTATAAATGATTTATTATCACTTTATAACTATTCAAAATGAATTATCATCATTTAAAACAATTATTAAATCATTAAATCTCAATTTAAATTCATACATCTATATTTAAATACGATGCCATTATCGGTGATTGACATAAATACATTTAATTTCCAAAATAAAATAATTAATTTTATTTCATATTCTTGTTCAATTATAAAAATAAGTGTATGTGTCTAGCTCCTTACACGACGTTTTTTCTATTATAGAGCTGGTTATCGATAAAACAGTTTTTGGCCATTTTATCGATCTAAATTTTGAGGAAAATATTTTACAAATATCTATTCAAAATAAGATTACTATTACTTATTATCACTCAAAACAATATTATTTGTATTGTCAACCTTTTATTTGAATAAATTTAAAAATAAATATAATTTATCAAAGTGATAAATTTTCGGGTCATTACATTAATGCACTACACCTTCTATTAGTGTATATCACGTTTAGGACATGCACCATCTCACAGTTGTTTATAGTTTGTTTGTTATCATAAGGCAAGGCTAGATAACTTTTAATAGAGTCTTTTAAAAACAAGGTAGAATACGACTAAATAGTTGTAATGTCGTTATTGGACACTATAGAAGTTCCTTGGTATGCACTGCGGCGAGGCGTGATATTATGTTGGTGTAGAGTTACAGATACTAGCGAGGGAAGTATATTGGTCCAAAGGGGGACTGCGGTATATATATGTATGTAGTTATTGTCAACCTCAAGTAGATGGGGCATATCGTACACGTACGTGAAGTCAAGTCGACTAAGTAAAACAATAGACATAACATGTAATGGAAGGCAGTAGACATAAACTAGTGTTATGTATAAAGTATGTAATTCATTGGTCACCGGAACGTTGTTTTTACCTCCTCCTCATTACAACCCACATGATAACTTTAGAGGGATAGGTACTAGTCTTATCCGAGTTTTTAACCCAGTAGGAACCGATAGAAAATAGAACAACCCTACGTAGACAGGATGGTTCAGGACTTAACCAGAAAAGCCAAGATAAGGGATCAACAAAGGGCCAAGCGATACGACTAAGACAACGACTAGGATCAACGAAACTGAGAGATCAGCATTCCTTTAGTCCAGTCAATAGCTGAATGTAAACAGCTAGTGACTTTCCATCGAAACGTAACAACAACGATAAAGGGCTATGAAAACATCTTCAATTCCAGACGCCAAAAAAATCCTAAGTGGTCGGATCGTCAATGACCCATGCCTCTCACAAGACTTCAAGCAAACAAGCTATAAAATGCTAAGAAATAAGGCAAGGCATTGGCTCGCAAATGAGCCAAAGCCCGTGGGTCGCTAGCGACCCATGGCTTTGACTCGTTTTGTGAGCCAAACACTTCCTAGGTCGTCTACTACTTACCTGGGAGCTGATGGAGGCATGGCCTGGCCCAGAAGGTCTCCGATCCATATAAATACCATCCTACCTGCACTATAAATGGGATCTTCTCCGGATTGGTTGCTGAAGCTCTGTTGGAATTATTCTTCACTCTCTACCTCCCTCATAACAATCTCCAAAGGAATACACTATGGTTCTCCAGTGGATTCCAACTCTGGAGATTCAATCTAGCTAGAGAATAAACAATGCATTGTAATCAAACATCTATTGTAACAACAATCGGTCTATAATAAAACTAAAAAGTGGACGTAGGCTTCATTAACAGCCGAACCAATATAAAAATTCTCTGTTTACTTTCTTTTACTATTCTTTCTTTATATCTGTAATCTGTGATATTGCTCTGTCAGAACAGGGCTGGTGCTTTCAAACTCTAACAAGGGTGTTGGTTCATTTTTTAGGTCAACATTTTGGTGCTTTCATTGAGAACCGAACTCAGGATCCAGAGTTAGCTATCTACTTTGGATCCCATAGGTCTAGAAGTTAGTTCCCCAATCCTTGCTTGAAGAATTCGCTGTTTGGAATCAGTGGCTCCTGGAAGAAGAAGAAGAACTGCCTCTGGAAGGTCTATAGGGGCAGTAGTAGCTAGTGAAGATGTTAATCCCCAGCAAACCGAAGTGAATGGCGCTAACTTAGGGAATCAGGCGCCAGCCTCCTCCAGTCAGCATGAAGTTGTTACTAGGGATGAGTTAAATAAGACGGTTAATGAGATCAACCAAAAAATGGAGAGTAGCTAAAAGGCTCTAATGTATAAGCTTAACACACTCCTAACCCTATAATCAAATCCCGCTCCAAGGATTATGCCCGAACCTGTGGCTGCTATGGAACAAGAGAATTCCTCCATTTCTGGTCTACACAGAAGAAATGGAAAACATCCACAAAAAAGAGTGACAACATAACTTAACATGGATGGAAATGCAAGTACTCTGTATGCCACAAGGCATCCTATTCTAAATTTAAGTCAGGGGGCAAAGACCCTGTAGAAGACATAGCCATGGATCATTCCGACTCAGAGGCCAGAGAGCCAGATGACAAATTGGAAGAAGATGCCAATGCATTCGATAATGCAAGGAATACCCAAACTGCTCCAGTGAGACCAACCGTAAGCTAACGGGACCCTGCAGGAGTGGCTCTCCCAAAGACAGGAGAGCCTAGGCCTCAGCCCACTCACCAAGACCATTTGCAAAGTCAAACACTTGGCGCAGTGACTGGTCGCCATCCTCAGGACTACCTGACATCAAAGGCATTCATAGCGGATATGGTTAAATGATTGATGGAGGAGAGTAAAGATAAAAGAGATGACGAGTGGGGATCTGTGCCAAGTCAGAATCCCTTCACCGATGAAATCCTGAATGAGAGATATCCGGAAAAGTTCACAATGCCAACTATTCCGTCCTATCACGGAACGAAAGGCATGAAGCCTCACTTGTACAAATACAGTTGGTATATGAATGGAGCGAATGCATCTGAAGTTGTTCATGCAGATGCTTCCCTATCTTTCTCGAAGGGGTTGCGTCAATGTGGTTCACTAGGCTTCTACCAAGATCCATCTCTACTTTTGACCAACTAGTGACAAGGTTCCTTGATCAATTCAGACTCCATATCGTGCAACTAAAAGATGTCATGTCCTTATTCGGGTTGTTCTAAGGGCGTAACGAATCACTGAAGTCTTTCATGAACAGGTTTAACACCGCGGTGACGTAAGTAAGCAACCCCAATGAAGACATGTTTTTTATGGCATTAGTTTGTGCCATTCACCCGAAAACTGAATTCAGAAAGTGGATTAAAATGAAGCAACCTACCACCAGGAAGGATTTCAATCCCAAAGCAAGCTAGTACCTAAGGTTGGGGAAGCGTAGGAATTGGAAGGGAAGTCTGCTAGTGTGCAACCGGCAAATGCCGGGCAAAGGATGTAGCAATGACTCAAAATGCGCACACTTCTCAAACTACTGAAGGAACCACTGGGAAAGATGGGAATTCAAAGAGAAAAGGTCAAAACTCCAATAAGAAGAGTGGTAATGGTAGCAATAAAAAGCTCAAACGGTTCAGGCCCGAAGGCTACGCACTCTTGAGCGGCACACCGTAAAACATTTTTCTTGCAATTCAAGGAACCGAGGAATGCAAAAAACCACAAAGAAAGGAGGTGATCGAGCAGCAGAAGCGCTCAGGGAAGTTCTACCACTTCCACAAGACACATGGCCACAGTACGAACGAATGTCGCCACATAAAGAATCTCATTGGGGAATTGATCTAGAACAACAAACTCCAGCAACACGTAAGACAACCGCAAAACCCCGATCAATCTGCAACTCCTCAACACCCAAGAGAATGAAGGAATCAAGCAAGAACCAGTGAAAAAGGATTGAAACAAACTGACCAGAGACTCATCATCAGAATAATATCCGGGGGACCACATCCCGCACAAAGAAGTTGGGGAGAAATGGAGCGATATGCGAGTTCATTGAAGCATGCTCTGAAGGAATCGTATTTGGCTGTGGAAGAAGAAACTCCAGTTAAGATGCAAAGGATCTTGAATGACGATATTATGTTTCGAAAACGGTAAACCGAAGGGATCGAAGCTCCAACACTCGATCCGATGGTGGTGACGGTAGGAATTGGATCTGCGGTAGTTCGGCGGGTGTTGGTTGACAGCGGCAGCTCCGTTAACATTCTCTTTAAATGCACTTTTGATCAAATGAAGATTGGCATGAAAAGTGTGTCTGCATGCCAAACAAAGATTCAGGGGTTCACCGGAGAACCCAAACAACCGGTAAGAACAATAGACCTACCGGTAGAGCTTGAAGAGGGCGAGCGAAGGGTCAACCTCATTTAGATCTTTGTAATCGTGGATGAAATGTCAGCATACAATGCGTTCTTGGGAAGACCCGCACTAGCCGACTTCATAATGGCATTAGCCCAATGGTGCCTTACAATGAAGTTCCCTACCGAGCACAGAGTCAGGATTGTGAAAGGAGACCAAAGCGTCGCCCAGTAATGCTAAATCGCAGAACTGCGTGAGTGCAGAAGAAAGGAAAAAGGAAAGGATGTGGGGAAAATGCTCCAATCCATGAACCCTCCGAATAGAAACTACAGAGCCACCCCTGGCTTGGGGATCATAGCCGATTCGACAAGGCTTTGGACCCTAGAATGAAGAGCTCAGGGGAGGATCGGGCAGCATCGACAGAATTGACGGTGTCTTTCCCAGTCTGTATGGATGACCCAACACAGGTCTTGAAAATTGGGTCGCACCTTGGAAACAAGATGCGGTCAGAACTAACCAAATTCCTCCATGCCAACTTGGACGTATTTGCTTGGACACACTCTGATATGTGTGGGGTATCGCCCAAGATTGCCTGTCATGCCCTTAATGTTGACCCTAAATTCACCCCAGTTAAGCGAAAAAGGCACACCTTAGGCCCGAAACGGTCCAATGCATTGAGAGAAGAAGTAGATAAACTGATGGCTAACGGCTTCATTCGAGATGCGATCTACCCCAAATGGGTATCGAACCCGGTCCTAGTCAAGAAGTCCAATGGAAAATGGCAAACCTGCATTGATTTCTCGGACGTCAAAAAGCCTGTTCGAAGGATAGCTTCCCGCTCCCAAGGATTGATCAACTGGTGGATGGAACAGCAGAACATGAGCTGCTGTCTTTTATGGATGCATACTCGGGCTATAACCAGATCTTGATGCATGAACCAGACAAAGAGAACAACAGCTTCATCACCGATTTGGGACTGTACCACTATAAAGTAATGCCATTCGGTTTGAAAAATGCAGGGGCAACGTACCAAAGGCTAGTGAATACTATGTTCAAATGCTAGATTGGGAAGACTATGGAAGTTTACGTGGATGATATGTTAGTCAAATCCTGAGTAGCTGCTAACCATCTAGATAATCTCGCTGAAATGTTCGAAAATCTCCGCAAATACGGAATGAAGCTCAACCTGCTTAAATGTCACTTTGGAGTAGCCTTTGGGAAATTCCTGGGATTCATAGTAAGTGCCCGGGGAATCAAAGCAAATCCAGAGCAAATAACAGCATTACGGGAAGTCCAAGCCCCTAAAAATAAGAGAGAACTTCAAAGCTTGAATGGAAAGGTCGCAGCACTGAGTCGGTTCATCTCTAAAGCTACAGACAAGTGCATACCGTTCTTCGACGCACTGAAGAAAGGAAGGAAAAACTTCGAATGGAGCGAAGCTTGCCAAACAACTTTCGAGGAACTGCTACGACACATCAAAGCTCCCTCGATTTTATCAAACCCGATGGATGGAGAAGACCTATTTATCTAATTAGCGGTTTCCCCGCATGCACTGAGCGTGGCTCTTGTGCGGGAAGAAGCGAGAATCCAGCGACTTGTGTACTACATTAGCAAACGATAAACCGGAGATGAGAAGAATTACCTAAAGTTGGAAAAGCTAACGTATTGCCTTTTGATTGCATCCCAGAAATTATGACCGTACTTCCAGGCTCATCCGAAACAAGTATTGACTCACCAACCCCTAAAGCAAGTTTTATACTGGCCAGAAACTTTTGGACGGCTACTCAAGTGGAATATAGAGTTGAGCAAATACGATATCCCATACCATCCAAGGAAAGAAATCAACGAGCAATGGAAGCTCTTCACTGATGGTGCATCAAACAACTTTTGTTCGGGAGCAGGAGTAGTGCTTGAAATCCTCGAGGGGCGAGCCATTAGCTATGCTTTGCGCTTGGAATTCCCAGCAACAAATAACAAAGAGGAATACGAAGCACTGATCGTAGGGCTGAAGGTTGTGAAAGAAATCAAATAAAATCTATTCACATATACAGCGACTCCCGGTTGGTCGTCTGCCAAGTGAAAGGGGAGTACTAAGCGCGTGGAGAAAATCTCGCCCCATACCTATCCAAAGTACAAGAGCTACTAAGTGATATCGAGCACTACACCAAACTCACATCCCACGAGAGCAAAACACCAAGGCAGACTATTTGGCCAAGCTGGCAAACTCCGGAGAAGCCCAGTCATTGGGATTTGTTCTGGTTGAAATGCTAACCAACCCGAGCATAAACGAAATGGACTAGATTCTAGAGACCACCATCGAGCCAGATACATGGATGACGTCGATAAAGGACAATCTACTTGCAAGAACCCTACCAACTGACCGAAATCAACGGAAGAAGCTCCTCCGCCAGGCGCCAAGGTTCATGATTCAAGATGGGATACTCTATCGAAGGGGATTCTCGACCCCTCTTCTTAGGTGTGTGACCGATGATGAAGCATGACAAATCTTGAAGGAAGTACATGAAGGCGAATGTGGATACCACACTGGGGGGAGATGCTGGCAAAGAAAGTCCTTTGATATAGATATTTTTGGCCAACAATAAATCGCGACGCTGCAGATCACGCCAGAAGATGCGATTGCTGTCAAAGATTCAGCAAAATTAAGAGAACTCCTTCAACGGAACTGACACAAATGGTCAGCCCATGGACATTTGCGATATGGGGGATCGATTTGATTGGTGTCCTTCCAATAGCTAAAGGAGGAGCCAAATATGCTATACCTGTCGTAGATTATTCACAAAATAGGCCGAAGTGGAACCGCCGGCCACCATAAGCACAAAGAAAGTTATTAACTTTGTCACTAAATACATCATTTGCAGGTTTGCTGTGCCGCAAAATGTCATCACTGACAATGGAACCCAATTCGAAAGTGCCGAGTTCAAAGACTTCTATAGGCACTTCCAAAACGAAAAAAGCTTTTCCGCAGTGGCTCATCCGCAAGCAAACGGGCAAGTGGAAGCAATAAACAAGATCATCAAATCTACCATCAAAAAGCGATTAAGAAAAGCAAAAGGAATGTGGGTCGACGAACTTCCACTCGCACTATGGGCATACGGGACAACACACAAAGCGGCAACTGGCCACACTCCGTTCGCATTAGCATATGGTTCAGAAGCAATGATTCCTGTTGAATTAGAAGTCCCCTCGCTCCGAAGGTAGAATTTTGATCAAGCACAAAACGAGCAACTCCTACTCGAATCGCTAGACATGGTCGATGAAAAAAGAGAAGAAGCAGAGTTGAGAACGGCTGCCCAACAAAAAAAGGGTTACACGATACTTCAACTCCAAAGTTCATGGTCAGACCTTCGAAGTTAGAGATCTTGTGCTTAAGCTAGTTTACCATGTACCGGGAGCCTTCGGACCAAACTGGGAAGGACCGAATGTCGTTAATCAAAAGCTCAGCAATGGGACTTTCAAGTTGACAACCGTCGATGGGGTCGCAGTTCCCAGAGCCTAAAATAGCGAATCGCTCCACCGTTATTTCATCTATAAAACTATTTAATGTATTTTCTATTTCTTTAGCAAATAAGCTGTCCCGGAAATGCCGGTGGCATTGTAAATAGGCAAAGAATCTACCATGCTTTCCTTAATAAAGTTTGCTTCTTGAACCAACCAAACTGTGTTTATAATAATTACTCGTCGATTCGACGGAAGCAAATCGACTCAAACCGTTGAATCGACAAAACTCAATCTTTGCCCTCTGACAATTAGACTGCTCCGGCAACATCGAGAGGGCTAAGAAAAAACTAAAACTCCTCGTGTTGCCCGAAGATAGGCAACACCAAGGAAAATCCAAACTCCTCGTGTTGTCTGAAGATATGAAACATCGAGGAGCCCCAAAATAAAAACTCCTCGTGTTGCCCGAAGATAGGCAACACCAAGGAAAATCCAAACTCCTCGTGTTGCCCGAAGATAGGCAACATCGAGGAGCCCCAAAATCAAAACTCCTCGTGTTGCCCGAAGATAGGCAACACCAAGGAAAATCCAAACTCCTCGTGTTGCCCGAAGATAGGCAACATCGAGGAGCCCTAAAATCAAAACTCCTCGTGTTGTCCGAAGATAAGCAACACCATGAAAATCCAAACTCCTCGTGTTGCCCGAAGATAAGCAACATCGAGGAGCACGAAAATCAAAAACTCCTCATGTTGTACAAAGATAGGCAACATCGAGGAGCACCAAAATCAAAAACTCCTGGTGTTGCCTGAAGATAGGCAACACCTAGGAGCACCAAAACTAAAACTTCTCATGTTTCCCGAAGATAAGAAACATCGGAGAGCATCAAAATAACAACTCCTCGTGTTGTTCGAAGATAGCTAACCCCGAGGAGCACCGAAATGACAAATCCCTGTGTTGCCCGAAGATAGGCAACACCGAGGAAAAACAAAAGCCGCGCATTTCATGAGCCGCGCACCAAAATTCTGACTCCTCACGTTGCCCGAAGATAGGTAATGCTAAGGAGCATGAGAAACCGCACACATATAGTCAGGAATAATGAGTGCAACCTGGACAAAATTGGCGCTAGAAGGAGGGCACTCAGTGATCGACAACACATACCCATGCGCAAATTGCATATTCACCTGAATGTCGCCAAAAAATGAGATTACATGCTAAAATCGCAATATCTCCAAAAAAAAGTAGAATCGAGTTGTAACTTAGCCAAATTTTTAATAAAGATTAGTTAAACCATAAGATATCGGCAACTTGAAATTGGTTTGAAGTTAACAGTCCTATGAACTGAGGGGCATACACATGCACCGAGGCAGAACCAAACAAATACAATAAGTTCACAGGCTCTGTCAATCCAAACAACAACAAGTTCACAAGTTCTACCTCAAAGTTTTATCAACTTTCAAACAAAAATTCCAAACAAAAGTTTCTATGTTTTAGAAAATTTTCTAAAGTTTTGTGAATTTCCAAACAAAAACTCTCTAAGTGTTGTTAATCTCTAAGTTCTATTACTTCGAATGAAGGACTTTGGCTATAATCACAGGACTAGCAAAGTATGAAATGACACAAGCATACACAGAGCATATATGAATAGATACATAAAAATACATTTAAAACATCACTGTATTGCTTATGATTTTCTATACATAGGATCAAAATGTGTGGGCCGTACCCACACAACAATGGCTAAAAAAAGAGAATATACGGACTCTACTGTACGGACGCAAAGTGCAGACTCTACACTTGAACAAAATGATTCAAAAAGAAAAAAACAAGTCAAAAATAAGTCAGTCTTCGTGCATGCTGTTGGCCAAAATCACGTTCATCCTCACGCCAACCGCTCAACGCTTTTTGCCACCGCTTCCTTTTCCACCTCTGGTTGGTAGTTTCTGCTTCTTTTCAGGGGAAGTGTTGCTGCCAGTAATGTCAATGTGCACTTCTGTGGCGATCTCCTCCTCCTCCTTCGAATATTTTTCCAAAGAGCTTCCCTTTCCTTTGCATATTCTTGACTTCCGGGACCCTTCGAAGCTTTGACTGCCTCCACCTTTTCCTTCTTGACGGCAACCAAATCATGCCGAGTCTTCTGTGGTTGCTTCGCCTTCATCTCCTGCTTCTTATCCTCTGCTACAGTTATATCACCCTCCAAAGACGCCGAAGGATTGTCCAATCCATGGAGCGCCGCTATTTTCTCGGCGTCTAGCCCCGGTTGTGAACTAGACGTGGATGTGGGAACTAGAGCAGGAATGGATACAATCTTAGAGGATGTGAAAATGGTAAAAGGCGTAGGCACCGAAGTAGTTGTGCGTCAAAAGGAAAAGTGGATGGACCTATAAGATCAAAAAGGAAAGCGTTAAACTCCTCTTGCTCCTATGGCGCAAGATGGAGACTCCCCGAATTCGAGAGAAGCATGGACGTTACCTACACCAGAGGAAGGAACATGAATGACAACTTCAAACTCATCACTTTCACCTTCTTTTGAGGTCTCCACCACATAAGGAACAATGTCAAGTTCTAAGCTTATTGGTTGGTAGTGTAGTTGCTTTGAGGGCTTACCCCCGCCAAAGGTAGAAGGCCTGGTAAACACATCAGGGCAGCATCAACGGCCTCCTTCTCTCGTTTAACCCGAAGGATCTCTTGGCCCTCAAACAGCTCCTTCTTGGAGTCATCATTGAGATATGCATCTCGCAACTCTTAATCTGTATAAACGTCGTCGCTCTTAGCAAAGCGGGATAAGATTTCCTCCCAAACAAGGGCCAGAGTGCGTGAATACTTCGGGCCAAGGTAGCTGAGGCTCCCCTGATGCAACAAGGAGTTAACATAAAAGTTCAGGATCATTGCATCTAGCTTCTCCATTTTTCGATCAAAAGCATGTTGGAGGTCCAAATAATCTGCTGTCACCACAGCCTTCTCAATCTCAACAACGGTCTTGTCGTCACTGAGATGTGCGACCTGAGCCTGTAACTTAGCTATGGTCTCGGCTTGGTCGGAGATTGTTGTATTATGCCCCTCGATAGTTAGATCATGATCGATGATTGTTTTCCGTTGAGCTTCGATGATAGCATTACAGGCGGTCGCTTCTTCTTTCAATTTAGCCTCTTCTGCACGAGTCGTTTTATTTTGTCTCTCTAGACAATCTCGACCTTCTCATGTGCGTCCTTCAACTCCTTCATCAGGCTGGCGGTCCTCCTACTTTCCCGGAGCGTTGTCTCCTTCTCCTCCTCTAACTGTTTAATTTAGCATCCCAATCAGCCAACGCCCTTTCAAAATCATCTTTCTCTTTTTCGAAGGAGAGGATCTCTTGGTAATTATTTCAGTTGGTGTCCGCCAACTGCTTATTGAGCTTCACCAATTTCTCAGCCTGCTCTAGGTCATTTCGGATAGCTTGGAGATGCGACATGAAAGAATCCCTGCGAATGGGATGAAGGTCCATGTCGAACTTAACCCCTCTTAAGAACAAACCCAGAAGCGTGGCCTCAAGCTTAGGTGGGCCCAAAGGAAGATTATAGGCCGGCCTCTGGTAGGGATGAGATGCACCAGGGGTAGCAGTAACAATTGAGGAAGATGGAACATGTGCAGGGGGCAGAATCGGGGCAGAAATGACAGGAATCTCTTGGCCCACAGAAGTGTATTTCAAAGCGAGCTCTGAAGGATGTGAGCGATGGTCGAATTTTGATTTCTTTGACGGCTCATCCCTTTCCTCGTGAGATCCTCTTTTCTCATACCCGCCTCTGTGTGAACGAGCTCTATCCCTCTCTTCTTGGCGACGGCTTTTAGCTTCGAGTTCTTTCCTCTGCCTGTACTCTTCTTCCATCTCTCGGACTTGATGGCGGCTGGAGGTGCGCTTAGGGTACCACTGTGAATTGGTACAGTCCTCGAAGTCATCATAGCAGCCTCGTCCTCTCGTCATACCCGGAATGACGAATGCATAAATTTCAGAGGCATAACTTAAGCTAAACAAATATATGAAGAAATGAAAGAACGAAAACAAGTGTAATCCTAGCACAACGTGCTTTGTATTTCTAATATGGGCCTAAGACGTCGTCACGAACCAGAACAAACGGCTGTCGAAGGTGGGATCAGATTAACTTCAGTTGTTATAAGTGGAACTGAGCTAAATGAGGGTGCGATATCGCCCGAGTAGGAAGGCGTTGTGTCGAATTTAAAATCCGCTTTCATGAGTGCTTCTAAGTCAACAAAAACATCGTTGAAATCTCCGAGCACCGCTCCGACATTCTTACTCGGAGAGTCTGGATGACTTTCGGTCTCAGGGATTTTGCCTTCACCGCCTACATCGCGAAAAGATGGGCTCGGGGGAACGGGACTCATTCTCGGAGTCTCATTACAGGACTCTGAATCATTACCATCAGATGTTGATAAAAAATAATCACTTGCAGTAGACTCATCGTTACTGCTCTCGAACTCTCCTTCTTCTTTCTCTGAGTCCATCGCGGCTTTGCCTTCTCTGTGCCTAAACTCATCTTCCCCTTCCTCCAGGATCAGGGGCATTCTAACTAACCGCTCAGACCAGTTGCGGTGGCTTCTTCATCCTCATGAGCCTCTCCGGATGACCCTCTAGACGGGCTCCCTATCTCCTGACCTCCCTCGGAATCGTGAGACAAAGAAGTGCATTTTGTACGAACTCGAGATCGGCTAGGAGAGGGAGTTTTAATCTGAACGGTGGATCTTCCTGGAGCTAAGAGTCTGTACCGACGCAAGTTCTCATTGGTTAATAGAACTTTAACGCTTCTCTCCTCAGGACTGATGGCTTTTAAAGTCTTATAAATTTCATTAAGTGTCACATCTCTATTCAGCCTTGGGATAACTGCAAGAGACATAAAATTAGTTAGAGACTCCATTACGATGTTTTGGAGCTCGACATATAAAAAAGAGAAGCTTACCCCCTATCGTCCATCGGCAATAGAACCCCTCGGGGCATGTGACAAAAAAGTATTATGTTTTGAACTGTGATAAGTTGCTTTGCAAGAATAAGACGATCTTTCGATTACTCTCGGCCTCGATTATAATTAAAGATGGATAATCGTCTCTCCTCTTGAGTGCTAGAAAATACCGCAACTCATCGAAACTTGGGGCACAGTTGAATGTCCGCATGAAAAGGATGTGCAAGAAAGTAAGGATGGCGTAACCATTCGGATGAAGCTGGAATGGAGCGATTCCCAAGTTTGAGAGTGTCTCACGTAGAAAGTCGTTGAAGGGGGGCACGACTCCGTTCAGACACATGTATCTATGGCAAGCAGTGTACCCAACGGGGGCATATGAGTGAATTCTTCTTTCACCAGCAAATGCACGTCCTCTTTGGAAACTCCATGTTGTGTACATATATTGTGAAGAACCTTGGCGGAAACCACTGACGATGCTCTTTCGGGTGGATTAAGAAGGACTCGAAAGTTGGAAGGCATGCGGTCCATGATGGGCCCAACCGGAACTAATTGACCGTACTGGGCTTGCGAGGTAGATGATGATTTAGCTTTGGAGAGCGCTGGGCTTCGCCCGTTGGACTTACGACATGTGGATGGCTGCTTCATTCTGTATAACAAAACTCGAGTCCAAAAACGGTCAGGTAAATCTATCCTAATTTAATAAGTTTCCCCTATCACACTTGAATTCCGAAGAAACTTTGACTTGTAATCGACACGTCAGACTTCAAATGCGAACTGGGGAAAGGGCAGTGTGCTGTCAATATGAGATAAATTCGGTGCTTGATGCACTATAAATGCTCTATCCTGTGTAGATAGTTCGCTCATAATGCAAAAAGAGAAGAACTTCCCATGTTAGTTTGTTTTTCATTTTTTGTTTACTTATTGTACACTTACCCATTATCGATCAATGATGGATAAGGGATCTGTTGTCTGAGGCAACACAAAAAACTCTTCTCGCTGCAGGAGCACCGAGTGCAGAATAATCAAGCCGGATAAGCCCATATTCTCTAAATCGACCAGTGATATGTTATACGGTGGTGTCTGTGAAACTCGGCACAAGTCAATTTTGGTCTAAAGGATGAAGATAGCAAAACGTGTCAAGCATTGGGCCGAAGCCCGAATGTCGTTCTAGGAGACAACTCAAGACCCAATTTACTATCTTCCTCCTTTAAACCGCAATTAACTCAAACTTCTTGTAATCAACGTCGCGAGCAAAAGCCTGTCATCAAATCATTGTACCAACATGACAATAAGCGAATCAACCAAGAGAACCTATCTCAAACTGATTTAAAGGCACAAGAAGAATCATAAATCAAACTCAGCGAGCTATAGAGCGGATCGTTGACGGGCTAACGATGGGTCGGCAACAGTCAAACAGGGACCTAGGGTTTGGATTCAGTTAAGATGGTGGATTGGCTAGGGTTTCACGAAAGAAGCAACGCTTGAAGGAATTGTGGAGTCAAGTGAACGAGCAGATCGAGACGATGATAGGGTCGCCTAGAGTTGAGTCGCCGAAGAATTGAATCGCTGGAGGCTAGATCGTGTAAAGATGCAAAGTCAGCTCGAGTCAAAGTGAAGAAGATAGGGTCGGTTCGAGTATAAGTAGGCAAACTAAAGTTCTGGAATTTTTACTAAGTAATAGGGTTGTTATAGCGACCCGACCCATCATGGGTCGTCAGCGACCCGACCTAACTTTGTTGCCAAAATACTCTATGGAGTTAGGTCGCTAGCGACCCATCCCACATGGATCGCTAGCGTCCATTAAAAAAAATGAATGATGACATGATGATGATAAATAATGTATATATTCATTTAAAGGAAAAGAAGAAATAAAGCTTCATCTATTCCTCTCAAGCTCGATCGATTACAACTGTTCGTCATTCTAAGGCATGCCGGGAAGCTACGAGAGGAAATGTGACATATTGTGACAAGTAATAGCAGTCAGAACCAAAGAAAGGTGATCGATGACGTTGGGCCAACATATTTGTAGAGCTCTAATGCAATCACTTGGAAATCAACAAATGGATATTGAAAATGATAAATTCCAGAGCACGCCTTGTTTACAACGAAGACATACTCTAGGGGGCAAATGTTATCTGGGTTTTTAACCCAGCAAGAACCGATAGAAAACAGAACAACCCTACGTAGATAGAATGGTTTAGGACTTAACCAGAAAAGCCAAGACAATGGATCAACAAGGGCCAAGCGATACGACTATGACAACGACTGGGATCAACGAAGTCGAGAGATTAGCATTCCGTTAATCCAACCAGTAGATGAATGTAAACAGCTAGTTACTTGCCATCGAAACGTAACAACAATGATAAAGGGCTATGAAAAGATCTCCAATTCCAGACTCCAGAAAAATCCTAAGTGGTTGGATCGTTAGTGACCCATGCCTCTCCCAAGACTTCAAGCAAACAAGCTACGAAATGCTAAGAAAGGCGGCAAGGCATTGGCTCGCAAACGAGCCAAAGCCTATGGGTCACTAGCGAACCATAGACGATGGGTCGCTGGTGCCTTTGACTCGTTTTGTGAGCCAAACACTTCCTAGGTCGTCTACTACTTATCTGCGAGCTGATGGAGGCATAGCCTGGCCTAGAAGCGTTAGTTCCTAAGAGGATGATTTTGATGACAACAACCTTAGGACTTGTTATAAAATATAAATACTAATATCTTTGTCTAGATATATACGTATATGTAGGATATATATATATATATGCAGGTACTGAGAATGAAGACTGTACAGTATAGAGATTCAAGACTGACGAATTCAAGATTGTAGAAATCAAGACTGAAGACTCATGAGTATTAAGATTATCAAGAGTTCAAGATAAGTAAAAGAGTCTAGATTTATGTTAAAACTTCATAATAGCACTAAAATCTTTATTCAAATTTTAATTGTGGAATGGAATCCACCTTCCCGCTTTAATAGTTGGATGGAACCTACGACCTCTTTAGTGGGATGGAACCCATGACCTTCTCTAGTGGAATGGATTCCCCAAATTTTCAAAATGACTTATTTTTAGATTTTTTCAAAACTATCTTTTTAAAAAGACATATCTCTCTCGGTTTAAATATTTTAGCCTTAATTCAAAAACTATTTTTAGTCATATTAATTTCAAAATCATTTCTTGTTTTTAAACTATCTCCTGGTTTTTAATGTTTTAGCTTTAATCTCAAAATATTTATATATTTAGTTTTTATTACTTTTATATTTCATAAGATCACTTTTCAAAGGTTTTTATAATCATAAAGTATATTCAAAATAGTTAACAAAGTTCTAAGATTGTTTCGACAAACTTTAGAAAGAAAATCTCTTTTAAAACAAAAATCAATTTTCAAAAAATACTAGGGGATGTCGACATGCATATACCCCCCCCATGTCGACATGGTAGCCATAGATTTTAAAATTCGAATTTTCAAAAGAAGTGTCTATTCGTCTTAACCTTCCACGAATGGACATGACCGTTATTCTCCTATATATACCAGTAGTTTTCAATGAATTTTCACTCAAGATTTCTTTATTTTCTCTCCTCTTTCTCTTCCATTCTTATTCTCAAACATTCTTAACAAAACTCTACCGAAATCCTAAGTGAATCAAACTCGATCGTCTCTAGTTTGATTCTCTGCCACTCTCTTTCAAAGATCTCAGTGCTATTCAGAGTTATAGGATCATTTGTAATCAAAGATCAAAAGATCGAAGTGTATTGAGTCTCTATCTATCAAAGTATGATTGGAAACGGTGTGATTGTGGCCCGTAAATTAATTGGGTGTGATTGTAGGCCGTAAATCAATTAGGCGATCTTATAGCCTGGTTAAATCAAGAGAGTTTGCCCTAGACTCGGAGACAAGAGGGTGTATCTCGTGGCCTTGAAATCGAGATTGTAACATCGACATTATATTTGAAAAGAAATCTGCACAAGAAATTATGTGGGACTGGATGTAGGGTAACTCCGAACCAGAATAAAATTCCAGTGTGTTCTTTCCTTTACTGCTTTTATTTACTATTTGCATCTGTGTCTGCTTCTGTGATTCTATGTGTTTGTGAATTTCATCTGTTTGGGTTTAATTTGAAAAGATTTCAAAAATATTCATAAAATTAATTAAACACTATTCACCCCCCTCTAGTGTTAATTTTGCCTTAAGATCTGTAATCTGCATTTCCCACAAGAAGGTCTCTGTTCCATATAAATACCATCCTACCTGCACTATAAATGGGATCTTCTACAGATTGGTTGCTGAAGCTTTGCTGGAATTATTCTTCACTCTATATCTCCCTCATAAGAATCTCCAAAGGAATACACTATTATTCTCCAGTGGATTCCAACTGGAGATTCAATCTAGCTAGAAAATAATCAAAACATTGTAATCAAACATCTATTGTAACAGCAATTAGTCTATAATAAAACTATAAAGTGGACGTAGGCTTCATTAACAACCGAACCACTCTGTCTACTTTCTTTTACTGTTCATTCTTTATATCTGTAATCTGTGATATTTCTCTGTTAGAACAGGGCTGGTGCTTTCAACCTCTAACAAGGGTGTTGGTCCATTTTTTGGGACAATAACTGGTACAACGCGAAAATGGTGGAAAGATAGATTTCCTTATGCATATAATTATATATATGTATATATGTTGAGTGAACGTATTTTTATTTTTACTTGTAATTATATATATATATATATATATGTATGTATATGTATATATGTATATGTGTGTGTATTACATGCCAAACTCTACAAATTCCGACTATAGAAGTAGTTACAACCATATTCTGAAAGGATGGACAATGCAACTATGAGTTGGAACAATAAATGAAGTTCTAGATATACACCAATCCCAATTATTCCATGAGAAATAGGTCGTATTAGAAGATGTTGACTTAAGAAGAACATGAATATGACATATTAAAGGTCCCTGAAGCTGGATAGTACTTGATCACTTATAGAGCACATATTGCTCTATATTTGTAGATCCCTACAGAACTGTCAATTGTTATTGTACAATATGTTCAGATAAATAGAAAATAAGCATCTGTATGTTTTAGATATCCAAAAGTAAGAATTAAATAAGTTCCCGATGGACGGTGTGTAGTAGTCACTCCAAGATGGTAGCCGAATTTTTAGTATAATCTGAAAGATAAGTCATAAAGTAGGTGGAAAAGAAGAAAGTCCAAAAAAAGAAGGGACAAATAGAACCCCCTCTAAGTTCTGTCCTATATGAAAGAATTTAATAAATGGTTTGAAAAAATATATTTGAAATGATTTTCAGAGGATTTATTTAAAAGTAGAAAACTTTATTTTTGAAAAGTAAGTAAATATTAAAGTTTCTGCAAATTAGAATATCTTTTTATATTTTATAAAAATAAGAATTTCTAAAAGAAACTGAAGTTTGTTTAGACCGAAAGTTTCAATTAAAAATGGGTTTTAATAAAGAGATATTTCTTTTGAATGAAAAGTAGAGCGTATATATAGCTCGTTGATTTTCTTATGAAAAATTTTAGGCTTGAAATTCTATTTGGGGATGGACAATGGAAAGTGGTACTGGTTTATAAATAGGGTAAAAAAATGAAAAGGAGACAAGAACTTGAAAACAAAGTAATAGATGAATGCACTGCGATGGTTCAATAAAAAAGGCAGTCAATTGAGAGTAAAGTTATATAAAGAAATACAATTTAAATAAGAGCAGATTAGGTAGAAGAAAGTTAAATAGTAGTGACATTATGAAATATAAATAAAAACAATTTAGAAATTTATATAAAATAATATTAGTAATTAGAAATAATGTAGGAAATTAAAAGAAAATTTGGATAGTTTCCATAAATTAGAATCTCTACTAAGGTTGAAAGTGGAAGTGGCATAAGTGATAGAAAAATAATAAGATGGAAGTGACCTTGTTTACTCCTATTTTTTACTGTTAAAAGTAATAAAAGATGTTTTAGAAACATTGTAATTGAGAAAAATGGTTTGTTATAACAATTGAGTTTTTAAAGGCAAAACTTAGTAAATAATGATTGAAATAAAAATCCCATTTTTTTAGAAGTAAAATCTTTGTTGTGAACAGGTTTTAAAGGAAAATTTGATTGAAGGAAAAGAAAAGGAACTTTTTAAATTAAATTGCTAACATTTTCTTTTGGACATGATGAATAAACTTAATTCAAAGATCCTAAATTATAGTTTTAAAAGTTAAGATACCAAGTTATTTTGAATTTAATGAAAAGTTTCTAAGTTTAGACATAAAAGTTTTGGGGTAAATACTTTATAACTGTGAAGTTTTAATTTTAGAAAAAGTGGCGAAAACCAAACTAGATTATTAGTATGGAGTAGATATGGATTATTGCCTAGGTAAGACGGGGTAAAAGTTAAAGCTATGAGTAAAATAGTGATGAATGCAAGTAGCAATAGTGGACCCCCATTGGACATAAGGAATATTAGTTTGAGCCTATGAATGTTTTATTAAATATGGGTAAAGACCATAAAGAAAAATGCATAAGGAAATGGGAAATGGTATCAAAGTACATTTCTGCGAGTTCTAGAGTATATCCACATGAAAGATTAAACATAAAGAAAGTATATACCAAGATTTGAGAATTATATCAAGAGATTTGAGTTAAAAAAGATAGTAGTATACTTTGCTGTAATAACTTAAGTAATGAATGGACTTATTTATTAGAAGCCAAAATGGTAAGTCAAGATAGTGGGTTACAGTCGAATGACATGTTAAAAAGGCCCATCTAATTTACGTAAGAAGTGATAAGGCCACAACATCATTAATGATAGTTGATGTTGAAGGGAAGCTTCCAGCAATTGTTTCATTTAGGATAGTTGGGTTGTAAGCATTAGTAGTCTCAGTTTGTATAAAAACGATTACGATATCTTGTAAAAAAACGTTCCTTTTTATTTCTGTATTGATTTTCTGGATTAACCATTATATATTGGAAAATAGAATAAATAAGGAAATCTCATGTAGACACTTAACTAATGCAAAGTAAGATAGGAAATTTATAAAATAAATTATGAAATTTAGCCACTAAAAGTAAAATAACATTAAGTCCCAAACATCTTAAATTTTTCGAAAGATAAATTCTAACAATCGAAAGACATGGAAATGTTGTTGTGAAACCGCGAATCACTATCCCTATGTCTTAAAAGCTGAAATTTATAAGTGAACATATGTGTTGATTGTTGTTCTAATTTAAAACGAAAAGTTTCAGAAGTTTGAAAATTTATCATGTAGTAGAAAAGAGATAACCAAGGACGATAACTCATTGATTAAATTCTATTTCAGTAGGATGTAGCTTAGTTTATTTTGAAAAGATAAAAACAAATACTTTTGAAAAAAATTGTTCAAAAATCTTTGATTTATAATAAAAATGTTCTTGTAAAAGTTGTGAAAAAGAGAGATGTTTTATTTTTAAATTTTCTACCCATTTCTAAAATTTAATTGAATAGGATTTTGAATGAAAAAGGATGGAATTTTTTTTTTGAAATGCCACATGCCTAGCATATGGAGAAAGTTGACGGGTTAGCAAATATGAATTTTGCTGTACAGTAGAAGTGAAAGTAAAGTAAAATTAAGGTAGTTAATGATAAGGGAAAATGCTGTTTTAGCCTTGGGAATTTTTTTCATACCTTGTCGATATATAAACTAAACTTGTTTTAAAATAACTCTATTTTAAAATTTTAAAAGTAAATTTCCTTAGGTGAACTGTACTTGGAAAAGAAAAGAATTGGGAGTAAAAGAGAGGGTTACAAGATACAGGAGAATTGGTACACAAGAGAAGGATGGAAATATGGAATTCTCCATCTAAAACCTTTTCCAACATTAGAATATAGGTTTAAAAAACTGGATTTTTTTGAATTTTGGATGTTAAAAATGGTGTGCTAGGATTTTGGATGATAGGGATTGGATGTACAAAATTGGTTGAATTACACTTCTATTTGTAGAAGTGTGAGAAAATTAGGATGAGAAAACTAAAACTTTGGTTTTCAAAACTTGCATACATATAGAACTGCAGGTATAAATAGGTTGTTTGCACTGTATTTTTAAAATTGTTTTAAAGAATGCATTCATATATGAGGCACCGATTTAGAATTATTCAACATACATATTATATGTATTATGATTCACCGTGCACTTATACACGATTGGCTGCAAAATCAGTTGCACACAAATTGATTGGATAGCTTAGAATTGTTGCCCACACGTTATATTACATGATTCGGTCCTTGAGGAATTTCGAGGATGAAATTTTTTTAAGAAGGAAAATGTAACACCCATTAAAATAAAAAGGACATTAATTAATAATTATTATTAAAACCCAAAAGTAGAATTTTTGTAAACATTGGAATTTGGCTACGAAACTTACACTGTTGGGTTCATGGCGATTTTTTGACCAATTTTCATATATAAAGTTTTACGATCGAAGTTCAAACGAAAAGGTTATTAACATTTGAAGTTTTCGGATTGGAAACAATTCAGAACCAATTAAGGGAGTAAATTTTATTAATAACTTAACATTAAAATGGGTATTAAGTATAAATGTTAACGTTAAATATAAGTTAATCAAGGGAGTTCAATCAAATTAAATCTAATTAAGAAAGCGTGTAAAGTAAGTAAATAAATTGGGTGCATAAGTAAATAAGTATTAATAACTTACGTTAATGTAAACATTAGATGTAAATCTTATCATTTAAGTAATTCGCTACGTTAAATCTAATCAAATCAAGGATTAGAAGAAAGTAATAAAAGGAAACGTTAAATGATTTAATCGGTGCTGAAAAGGAAATAAATAAATGAAAAATAATTAATGTCAAAGCAAACATTAATAAATAAGAACGTTAATGTTGAAGGAAAGAAAATAAGGAAATAAATGGTAATTAATTGATGTTAGCGGATACTTAACATGTAAGCAAGATTAACGTTAATCAAACTAAAAATAAAGGGGCATAAAATAAACGAAAATGGAATTAAAGAAAAGAATGTACATTAATTAATATAAACGCTATGACTAGTCGACACCCCAAGCTCAACCAGTAGACCACTAATGGTCGATCGGTGAAAGCCAAGCGGTCGACCGGCGGTCGATGGCGGTTGTAGATTAAACCTAGGGCGAACGGTCCAGATTTAATGAATTAAAATATATCAGATGGAATTTATTTGTGTGCCTATTAATTCAGGTCTAATCCCTCACTTTTCTTCTCATATTTTCTGAATCAAAGAGAGAAGCTCTATCATTTTTTTCTCTCCATAAATTCTAGGAAATATATAAATTACAGAATAGTATATTATATATATATATTATATGTGTGTGTGTGGAGAATAGCAGGAAATAAACGAGAAGAAGAATAAAGAGTGAATTTATTCCACGGAGAAAAGTTAAATTATAAACCTATATGTTTAATCCAAATCTCTTCTCAAGATCTATAATTATAATAGATACGTATACGTTTAGTACAGAAGAAAAGGGATTCAAATAAGAATAATGGATTTAGATCTAGAGATTTGAAAGTTAAGATGTGAGTGGAAAATTATATATTTTTATATAATACTGGATTTATATCGTTGTAAATATGTTCATGTATATCCAAATGTAATTTTAGAGTTGTAGGCTTATATATAAATGTAAAGAATTGATAAATCATGATTACATATTCTATGGAATATTAAATTAGATTTAATATTGCATATATTTGAATGTAGAAAATGAGGGTAAAATTAACCCTTAAATTAATAAGATTGTGTAGTAATTCTAGGTTTGTTAGTTAAACGATATATGTGAGAAAATGTGAATTGGAAGTTACTATAAATTAGGTTGGGATTTAAGTTGTATCTTAGTTAATTGGAATGAAGTGTGATGCAATTTAAATTCCTATAGATTATCCAGTTTTATAAATAAGTAAATGTGTAACATTTGAAATAACAAAGAATATGCCTAAAAGAAAGAGATGTACAAAATAAGAAGGATTACCGTATTTTGTACTGTCTATTTCAATAAGAACATAAAATATAATACCTTGTAATTTCAAATACAACACAAGTCCTCTTTTAGGTAATTTATGGAAATTTACAGCATTAACATTTCCTTTTGGAGGATGTAATTCCAACGCATTAAAATGTAGAAATCCCTAAGTACAACCAAAGTAGTGTAAGTAGAGATAATAACAGCAATTTAATAATAAACCTAACGGACGTGATAAGTTAGAAAATAAACAAAGGCGAAGAAGTATATGTAAAACGACGAAATAAGTAAGTAAAAAGATTATAGTAATCAAAGAAAGATAGTAACAGTTAATAAGGAATAGTAGAATATTTTTACTAGTATCTAGTAGAAGTATAGTAATAAAAGGTGATTACTTTATCTAAATAAGAAGTAAGCAGTAAATAACATTAAAATAGTATTAAATGAACAAGAAGTAAGTTGTGTAAAAATAACTAGACACGATAGTTGAACATAAGAGGCGGAGTAATTAAATAAGTTTATATAAGCCTCAAGTATGTGTTTATGACGGGTGTGAATCATTGAATCAGTCAATAACTTAAATTAACTAGAAATGAAAAGGTTATTGGTATGGATTGTAATGCGATGTCAGTAATGTTGCACAACAGAAGTCAACCTGCCAAAATGGGCCACCAGCGGTTGTATATACATTGTACTGATGTTAGACACCACCAACTATAGGACCCATGGAATTATACATTCATGTATAGATGTAGGGAATATACCAATGTAGGAGGGTTCACCTCGGTCGAAATATCAAGGGATAAGTGAAGTCTGCTTCAACCTTTTAGGGGGTACATTTTATGTAGCCAAATGGACATTTCCTTGATTGCATTATGCAATCTAAAAGGGATGGTAAGCTAGTCTTGACGCTATGACAGTGATATTAGTACCATACATACGAGGAGTAGGAGCGTTTACATAGGTCGAGATTATCATTGGTCCCAAGCGGTCAGCAGAAAGAGAGGGATTACGCCTAAATGGCCTACACCTCCTACTAGTGTAGATCATATTTAGGACTGCCTGCCTCATAGTTTTTTTTAGTTTGTTTGTTGTTAGGAGGCAATGCTAGATAACCTTTTGGCCTTCCAAAAATGAGACAGAATACGGCTAAATAGTTTAAAAGCCATTATTATGCACTATGAGAGTTAATTGGTATTCACGGCAACGAGGACATGATATTACATTGGCGATGGATCCCGACGAGGTGTAAAGTTACAAATACTAGCGGGGAAAATATATCGGTCCAAAAGGGGACTGTGGTACACACACACACGTATGTAGTTATTGTCTACCTCGAGTAGATGGGGCTATCGTACGTGTACATGACGTCAAGACGGCTAAGTAAAACAATAAGCATAACATGTATGAAAGGAAATCGGCATAAACTAGTGTTATGTATAAAATTTACCAATCACTAAAATGTTGTTTTGACCCCATCTTTATTACAACCCAAACGACAGCTTTAGAAGGACAGTACTAGTACAGGGCGGAAAAGGTAGAAGGTCAGATTTCCCTATGCATGCTTGACACTTCAAGGGCAATATAGATCAAATGTATCAAATTTGATTAGTAGTCCTATGTTTTATTATACTTTACTATTCTAATGTGAGTTTATATCGATAATGCTCTGATATGCTTTTTTTATTGTACGATACCAAATACCAATGATCCATACTTTGATGGACTTGGATTATTGATATAGTGAAAATTTGGGCCCACTAAGATGCGGGTTGTTACAGTACTGATCCATGGGGCCGAGTTGAAAAACTCAAGTCGAACTTTCTTCTTATTTTTTGATATTTCCTTCATCTTGCCTTTTTATGATATTTACTAAGTCCTTGGGTCATTTATCATTGCTTTTCATCCAATTTGATCATTTAAGTCCATTAGAAGTCTGCGGAAAATTCGACCGTAACACTTGCCCCCAAAAGCATTGTAAAGATAAGATGTGCTTTGCTCAAGAACCAATATCGAAGTTGGTATATCACTAATAGTTAAGCTCTCTGGCTATTAACTGGTCGAATCGTAGTGTATTTTCTATCTCTTTCGGATTCACCTACAAATCAAAGGCCTTTCAAGACCGCAGTAGCTAAGGATTTGGGTCTTTGCTTGAGTGCTAGTTTTAAATCATCATCATTTTATGCTAAAATTATTATGCCATGTATCATATACCATAAAATAAGGTGGTGTAACGACCCGTAAATTTTAATTGTTTTAATAACGTAATTAGTTGAAATTTTGTGAAATTTTAAACGATAAAATTTTGAAATAAAAATTTGATATTTGGAATGCGTCTAATTAATCATAGCAACCGGTAAATTTTCATCAGATAATTTGGAAGTTTATTTTCTAGTGTAATTTTATTCAAATTTATATCAGTTAAAATTGATGATAATAAAATGTTTTTCAAACCTGAATAATTTTACATAGAAAAATTCTAATTCATCTTCTGACTAAGACGTCATTTTTCGTTTTTCCAAATTCGGACTTCTTTAGCTACGTCGATCTTATTTTCGATAAAATACAGCATTTTCATACCGATATCGATTTTTGATCGGATGATCGTACCACTGATATCTGTATACCATTTTGATCGCCTCGTCATGCTGATCTCTATGGTATATTTGATTGTCAATTTTGGAACCCGATGTGCGGTGAAATTTGCAAAACGATTTACGTATCGGTATTCATAATTGAGCCTATTGGTTCTCTTTCACTATTCATCTACCACCGTGTAATTCGAATAGACATCATCTTTTGTCTTTCCAAGAAATCCAGCTGTTAGCCTTTTCTATTCCCATTGCAAAATATTTATTACTGTTCCATACCAGTTTGTCCTTTCATTTCATCTGGTTCGTTGTTTCCCATGCCCTCTTGCATTCGTTCTAAGGAAACAATGTTGTACAGCTCATCTTCTTCCTTTTGTTTTCATTCTGCCACAAAAAAAATATATTTTTGATTTCATTTGAGATTAGCCTCCACTGCCTTCTTCCTCACCTCCTCACTCTTCCCACATCTCCTATCCAACACGCACAACCTTACCTCCGCTAAAAAAAACCGAACGTCACCATCTCCTTGCCACCGTTTCGACCATCCAACCCACGTTCACCCGCCTCGGCCGGATCCACAAAACCCCGACCTTCGTCTCGCCTCTAACCTTTTTCCTTCGCCTTGTATTTTTCCATGGCCGAGATCATTCACTTCGAACCCCACCACCCGAAGTACCATCAATGAAACCACCACCCTC
Source organism: Allium fistulosum (assembly GCA_030737815.1). Lineage (NCBI taxonomy): Eukaryota > Viridiplantae > Streptophyta > Magnoliopsida > Asparagales > Amaryllidaceae > Allium > Allium fistulosum. Next base: position 1,279,004,136 of record CM060903.1, on the reverse strand, counting down.
TCCAATAGCCTGCTGCGTCTCTTCCCACTGGCCAGCAATCGCCACCACCATTGTTATCTCCGCCGTCCTCTGCTGCCTCCACTTGGTTCCAGAGCCGCACTCAACAAATGGCCCTCCTCCGATCTGCCTCCTCCCACTCACGACCGAGCCTCAGAGCCAGCCTTTCCCCTTGACTCGCGCTCACGTGTCTTCTTCAAATGTCATCTCGCCTGACTTTTTTTTCTCCCATAGCCTGTAGCCAATCTTTCCTTCATCTCGTCTCCAGCATCTCACTATCTCGCCCCTGTACTCAACTATCATCGTGTGTCGATGGCTCTTCCACTTGACAGGGCAGCAGGCTCGTTCCTCCTCCTTGATTATTAGATGTAAGCTATTTATTGGGTATACATATATAATACTGATGATATGTTATATATATACATACGGAATGAGTTTAAATTGTTGGTTTTAAATGTTATTTATACAATGATTTTAAAGTATACGTTACATATATATATAAACTGTTTTATATCATGATGTAGGCATTTGTATGTGTGTTGATTTATGTCAGTACTGTTTTACATTATATATATAATCTGTTACATGAGTAATAATAGTGTTATATATAATATGTTATATAAAATTTTCTTTGCTCTATAGGCTTGGATCTGAATATATGTGGCTGTCACTTTATATTGGATGTTTATATATTTTTGTTGTCTTTCGACCTGTATTATATTCGTAAGCCATAGAATATCTTCATATAAGTTGTATTGAATATTGAAATATGTATATGTTATAGTATATGTTTTATATTATAAGTTTTATAGTTTATAAAGTTACAAAAGTTTATAACAGTATTCTCTAGTATATATTATAAGTTATTTGATTTTAGCATGATGTTTATACATATAGTTAATAAGGTTTTTTAACATTTACTTTTCTGTTATCCATTGTTTTAAATATTGAATGTTAGTATATGGTATAAATTAGTATAGAATTGTATAGAGTTCTACATTGGTCTGCATAAAATCCTGGGAGCATACACATATTGTAAGTTGTCTTCAAGTGGAGGTAATTTATATATTTGTTATAGTTTAATTATATAAATATTCACGTTTGTTGTAAGTGTAGTATGCATATCTTTTAGTTTGCATTTATATACTTTTAATGTATATGGTCTGTGTTTATATATTGAGTAGTATATATATATATATGGGTATATAATGTATAGGATTTGGGTAACTAGTATAATGTATAAATTTAATATTGATTTAAAATGTTTATGTGTTTTAATTTAAGTATTGATTTTTCAATACTATATGATGATGTTTTATTTTAATATGTGTTTTAAAAATGTAATATCAGTTTCAAACTATATGAATATTTTATTTAAAAATCTGTCCTAAATTAAAATATTGATTGTAAGAAAATTTAAATAACAAATATAATATATAGTTTCTGTTCATATATCTAGCTAAATCTGATTCATTTCATCATTTTCCCATTTATCAGCTTTGTCCATCGTGCCTCTTTTCTTCATCGAATTGTATCCATCTAGCTTTGCTTTGGAAGTCGTGCTTGCATTTCGTAACTCAATTACTCTGTCTATTCTCTCTAGCCTCGAAAGGTGAGAAATCACTCACGATTAACGTTCTTTTATTTATTAAATTTGATTTCAATTGAAACGACAATTGAAATATGCTGCTGCTAGTTATTTACATTGCTATATATATATGCCATCATCTGTATCTGTTCACCTGCGACATCTGACACCATTATCTGTAATTTATATATATATATATATATATATATGCCATCATCTGTATCTGTTCACCTATGACATCTGACACCATTATCTATAATTTATATTTCTATATATATGCCATTATCTGTATTTGTTCACCTGTGACATCTGACACCATTATCTGTATTTATCACTGATGATATATGCCTGTTACTGTTGTTATATTTTTATCATATCTGTTATCACTCTGCAAGTTCCCTATTAATATAGAATTCACTATGGGTTGAAATGATACATACCCGAATGATTTGTAGAATATGAGAAAATCGTTATGGGTTGAAATGATAAACCCAAGCGATTTTCATTTGAATTGAATTTGGGGTTACGGATTGAAAAGATATACCCGTATATATATTTAAATTAAGGATTGAAATGATAAATATCTGTACCACTTGACCATAGGGTAGAAAATTATATACAGACACCGTTAGTCTATATATAAATATTTGAAAAATGATTTCTATGGTTTTGAAGGAAATATATGGTTGTAATAAATATTGAATTTAAAGATCTAATAAAGTTGATTTAATAAAGTCGATTTAATCAATATAAAATAATGTTTAAGTATTTATGTAAATTTATATTTTCAAATATAGAGTTTATAATGATTCAGGTTGGAAAGATAAATTGAAATTGATTTGAAATTATATTTATTTAAGAATTTTACTTAAATAAGGTTGATTTGAAATTTATTAAATTTGAAAATTGAAAGATATGTTTTATAACTTGAATTTGATTAAAAGTGACTTAAATGAATATTTCAAACTTATATAAATCTAAATGGGATATTTTGTTTATTTAAAATTTTAAATTGAAGTCGTATTTAGATGTATTGAAATGATTAAAGAAATATCTCAGAAACAAAATGTAATGAAATTAAATTGAGATATAAATGGAATTATCAAATTTAGTTTAGAAATGTGAATATTTAAAGCTTTGAAATATATTGAAATTGAAATGGCTTATTTTGTGGTTCAAATATGTATTTGAAATTGATAATTTGAAATGGTTTATTGAAAAGCTGAATCGAGTTGAAATTGATGATTTGAGATTTGATTAAATTTTAATTTTGGAATTCGAGTTTGTGTGAATTGATTTGTGAAATTTGAGGAAGCTATTTTTATATAAAATATTTTAAACTATATCTAAAACTATTTATATTTTACTTTATAAATTTTAATATAAATTATTTTAATATAAATCATTTTCAATATAAATTATTTTATTATAAACTATTTTATATAAACTATTTTATTGTATAAACTATTTTTCTATATATACAAATTTTAAATATCTAAACTGTTTAAGAGGAAAGTGTTAGTATTCCAAAATGTTATGATTTCAAAGTGTTAGGAATTTCAAGGTTTTGATTTCCAAAGTGTTTTGATTTTAAAAGACTTGTGATTTCGAAAGCGATATAACTTTGGAAAGTGATATGATTTTGGAAATGGATTTATTTGAAGTGAAAGTGATATCGTATTGATATGGTTTTGAAATGGCAATGATCTGTCGGTTTTGAAATATAACTATTTTGAAATTTTATTAAACGACCATCGGTGTAATAATGCGTAGTTATTAAAGAGACCGGGATCGGATATGGACATACTCTTTGTCGATACCGAAACCACTTTAATAGCTAATATACGTGGAGTGTTGATCCAGAACGAAGTGGATGGTTTTGATGAACGCGTTGACTGAAGAAAGAGAACTATTTTGGATGATGCCTGACATGACTAAAATAGGAGCCGCGCCGGGCCATTGAGGTTCGCCATCTCAAGCGGACACACTTCTTCAATACCTTATCTATTACTTATGTGATTCGATTTGGGTGCACCCTTTGATTTGGGAGTGTTGTTTCGCGGTGTTGAGGTAGTAGCTGCTATGCTCAACATCAGTCCGGACCACGCAACTACTAGTATCCTAGTTGGTATCGCCTCATGTACCTTGTCATACTGATTATCCTATTCACGACCACTACGATTTGTTTTGTGTTATACCTATGGAGTACCCTCTGATAACCACTAGTTTACGGTGGGGCTTACGGTGCTGTATAGACTATGACATGGTAAAAATGTGTTAAGGGTGGAATGGGCCATGACTTAACGCTATTTTGATATCGTACTTTACTGATTAGACATTATCTACTTAGCGTACACTACTACATAGTAGATAGTTTAACGGATCCTTAGAGGATGGTTATCCCAAACATCCTTGAGTTACTTGTATTTTAGTTGTTATTTCACTAGAGTTGGATTTATTGATATAAGAATGTTAATCCCGACTCGAGTGTTTTGTGTTTTGCTTTACGCTCGGGTCAGACTGAGTGATACAATATTCGAGACTCACCTTTGGAGTTGGAGCTTCGCTTGGAGATCCAGCTATCTATCCAGCTTTCAGTTATTCAGTTGATTCCAGTGATGTATTCAGATCTTGTATTTGACTATTGTATTGAGATATCTATTTTATTCGAGACTTCCGTTGTATCTTGTTTAACTCTGATATATATATATAGTAGCTTCATGAACTACTATTCTTTTGTTTCCGCTGCATATTATTATATTACTCTGTGTCTGTAATTAATTTATTTACTGTATATGCTGAGTTTTGTCAAATTTAAATTAACAATCTGATATTTTGAGCAATTCAAGTCCGACATGTGTGGATTTATTGTCGATTTGAATGGTCCAAAATAGCGGGTCGTTATAGTTGGTATCAGAGCTCTGGTTTTAGGCAAAATTCAGCATATAGAGTAAAATTCAATTACAGAATCACTTTCGTTCGAGCTTGAATACCTTCTTCTTTGACTCGGTTTCTTGGAATTTCGGAACGTTCCCTTCGGTTCCAAAGTCCATTCGTGTCTCCCCTATTCGAGTCCTTTTAATTCTGGAGTATCCCATAACTCCACTTCGAATGAACTCTATAATAAATCGTCGGTCTCGCCAATATCTGAATAATTTGTAAAAGAGTGAAACTCCTGTATAACCAGCATTGATTCACCGAAGATTTTGTATCCTCGGATTAGATGCTACCATCTTTTGTTATCCCGAATTCTATCTCTTGTGATCTGATGTCGATTTGATTCAGAATCTCGCATCAATCGTATTCTTAAAGTCATGGTTGACCCGGTTAAAGTTGCCCGAGATTTGTATAAGTCTATCCTCCTTTCTCTTTTGACATTTAATCATCTTATCTTCTGTTTCGAACTTATCTTCGAATCAGAATTCTCCTTGATTTGAGTCCATCAAATTTGAATCTCTATATTCTTTCTTTGAAATCCATGCTTGTATCGTCGAACGAGGAAGTGTATTTGTAAATTAATTTTTAAAATGTTTTATATATTGTGTTGTTTGAGTTGTTGATGATGATTTGGGTTTCCGATCGATTCGTCTGATCAACGCTATCGATAGGATTTCCAAAACACTTGAACAGAGCAAACCGACACAATATTATTTTCAAATTTGGTAAATGAAATAAATTTTGTATGATTATATTATTAATATATAAGTAAATTTTTCTGGAATTTAATAAGTTAATTAAATTGGTTGTTTGAAATGATAATATTTGATTATCATTTATTGTTCTAAATGAATTTATAAACATGGGTTATAAATTGATTTGAAATTTAAATAAATTTAAATCAGGAATTTGAGAATTTAATTTTCGATGATTCCAAACTTTGGTTTTAAAATTTTAAATGTATATTATTTAAAGTATTTTCGAATATAAATGATTTTTAAAGAATTTTAAAATGTTTAAATCAGTACTTGTCTCTTTTGTCGCTGGAAAATAATTTCGATGATAATGGCCGCATCATCGACATTCATTTTCGAGTTTTGAAGTGGAGAGACCATTCAGTAGCTTTGCTACACTTTTGTTTTGGAAATTTAATTTGATTTGAATTTCTGTGGTATGACCCGATTTATTATATATATATATAAATTAATTTTGATCTGATATATACTATATATATTTATCTCAAAATTGTTTGAAGTAAATTGGAGATTTAAATTCTTAATTTTATGATTTAAAGATGATTTCAATTATAAACTGAAGTCAAAAATTTTGGATAAATATTTAAACTTGAAATAATTGAATTTGAAATTTTATCTGTATAGTACTAAATTGCATTTCAATATAACTTACCTAAATTATTCAGAAGTTAAAATGTAATTGGATAATATACAATATAAAATGATTTTATAAATAAAATTTGAGTGTTTATAATAAATGTTATACACTTAGATTTTAATTATATATAAAAAATGCTAATAAAGATGATAGAATAATAAGTTAATTGAATGAGAAGAATATAATAAATTTTATTCTGAAAGAATTAACAAATTGAAATTAGATCAACTTTTCGAAATACCTTAAATTTAAACCAATCATTGAATATAAATTAATTTAAACTGAAATTTATATGGTTTAAATATATGTAATAAGATATATTAAGTGGAATACACTTAATAATAATTTGGAATAAAAGAATTTAATTTGTTGAATGAAATGTGAGTATAATAAATGATTATACAAATTGATGATCTAGAAATTGTTAATTGAGTATGACTAGATAATAGGATAATGAATTTAGAAATAGATAGATTGATTTAACATATGTGAACTCAAATGGTTTTAACCAAAATGTTGAATATCAATTTGTTTAATTTGAAATTTATATGGTTTAAATTAATTGTTTTACTTGTATTCCAATCTATTTACTTTCTGGTTGTTTCTATTCTCCTACCTCCTTCCTTTTCGGGGACGAAAAGTTTTGAGTGGGGGAGAGTGTAACGACCCGTAAATTTTAACTGTTTTAATAACGTAATTAGTTGAAATTTTGTGAAATTTTAAACGATAAAATTTTGAAATAAAAATTTGATATTTGGAATGCGTCTAATTAATCATAGCAATTAGTAAATTTTCATCAGATAATTTGGAAGTTTATTTTCAAGTGTAATTTTATTCTAATTTATATTAGTTAAAATTGATGATAATAAAATGTTTTCCAAACCTGAATAATTTTACATAGAAAAATTCTAATTCATCTTCAGACAAAGATGTCATTTTTCATTTTTCCAAATTCGGACTTCTTTAGCTACGTCGATCTTATTTTCGATAAATAGCAGCATTTTCGTACCGATATCGATTTTTGATCGGATGATCGTACCACTGATATCTGCATACCGTTTTGATCGCCTCGTTATGCTGATCTCTATGGTATATTCGATTGTCAATTTCGGAACCCGATGTGCAGTGAAATTTGTAAAACGATTTACGTATCGGTATTCATAATTGAGCCTTTTGGTTCTCTTTCACTATTCATCTACCACCGTGTAATTCGAATAGACATCAGCTTTTGTCTTTCCAAGAAATCCAGCTGTTAGCCTTTTCAATTCCCATTGCAAAATATTTATTACTGTTCCATACCAGTTTGTCCTTTCATTTCATCTGGTTCGTTGTTTCCCATGCCCTCTTGCATTCGTTCTAAGGAAACAATGTTGTACAGCTAATATTCTTCCTTTTGTTTTCATTCTGCCATAAAGAAACTATATTTTTGATTTCGTTTGAGATTAGCCTCCACTGCCTTCTTCTTCCTTACCTCCTCACTCTTCCCACATCTCCTATCCAACACGCACAACCTTACCTTCGCTAAAAAAATAAAATAAAACTGAACGTCACCATCTCCTTGCCACCGTTCCGACCATCCAACCCACGTTCACCCGCCTCGGCCGGATCCACAAAACCCCGACCTTCGTCTCGCCCCTAACCTTTTTCCTTCGCCTTGTATTTTTCCATGGCCGAGATCATTCACTTCGAACCCCACCACCCGAAGCACCATCAATGCAACCGCCACCCTCTCCAATAGCCTGCTGCGTCTCTTCCCACTGGCCAGCAATCGCCACCACCATTGTTATCTCCGCCGTCCTCTGCTGCCTCCACTTGGTTCCAGAGCTGCACTCAACAAATGGTCCTCCTCCAATCTGCCTCCTCCCACTCACGACCGAGCCTCACAGCCAGCCTTTCCCCTTGACTCGCGCTCACGTGTCTTCTTCAAATGTGATCTCGCTTGACTTTTTTTTCTCCCACAGCCTGTAGCCGATCTTGCCTTCATCTCGTCTCCAGCACCTCACTATCACACCCCTGTACTCAACCATCATCGTGTGTCGATGGCTCTTCCACTTGACAGGGCAGCAGGCTCGTTCCTCCTCCTTGATTATTAGATGTAAGCTATATATTGGGTATACACATATAATACTGATGATATGTTATATATATACATACGGAATGAGTTTAAATTATTGGTTTTAAATGTTATTTATACACTGATTTTAAAGTATACGTTACATATATGTATAAACTGTTTTATATCTCGATGTAGGCGTTTGTATGTGTGTTGATTTATGTCAGTACTGTTTTACATTATATATATAATCTGTTACATGAGTAATAATAGTGTTATATATAATATGTTATATAAAATTTTCTTTGCTCTGTAGGCTTGGATCTGAATATATGTGGCTGTCACTTTATATTGGATGTTTATATATTTTTGTTGTCTTTCGACCTGTATTATATTCGTAAGCCATAGAATATCTTCATATAAGTTGTATTGAATATTGAAATATGTATATATTATAGTATATGTTTTATATTATAAGTTTTATAGTTTGTAAAGTTATAAAAGTTTATAATAGTATTCTTTATTATATATTATAAGTTATTTGATTTTAGCATGAAGTTTATACATATAGTTAATAAGCTTTGTTAACATTTACTTTTCTGTTATCCATTGTTTTAAATATTGAATGTTAGTATATGGTATAACTTAGTATAGAATTGTATAGAGTTCTACATTGGTCTGCATAAAATCCTGGGAGCATACACATATTGTAAGTTGTCTACAAGTGGAGGTAATTTATATATTTGTTATAGTTTATTTATAAATATTCACGTTTGTTGTAAGTGTAGTATGCAAATCTTTTAGTCTGCATTTATATACTTTTAATGTATATGGTTTGTGTTTATATATTGAGTAGTATATATATATATATATGGGTATATAGTGTATATGACTTGGGTAACTAGTATAATGTATAAATTTAATATTGATTTAAAATGTTTATGTGTTTTAATTTAAGTATTGATTTTTCAATACTATATGATGATGTTTTATTTTAATATGTGTTTTAAAAATGTAATATTAGTTTCAAACTATGTGAATAATTTATTTAAAAATCTGTCCTAAATTAAAATATTGATTGTAAGAAAAATTAAATAACAAATATAATATATATTTTCTGTTCATATATCTAGCTGATTCTGATTCATTTCATCATTTTCCCATTTATCAGCTTTGTCCATCATGCCTCTTTTCTTCATCGAATTGTATCCATCTAGCTTTTATTTGGAAGCCGTGCTTGCATTTCGGAACTCAATTACTCTGTCTATTCTCTCTAGCCTCGAAAGGTGAGAAATCACTCATGATTAACGTTCTTTTATTTATTAAATTTGATTTCAATTGAAACGAAAATTGAAATATGTTGCTGCTAGTTATTGACATTGCTATATATATGCCATCATCTGTATCTGTTCACCTGCGACATCTGACACCATTATCTGTAATTTATATATATACATATATATATTCATATATGACATCATCTGTATCTGTTCACCTGTGACATCTGACACCATTATTTGTAATTTATATTTCTATATATATGCCATTATCTGTATCTGTTCACCTGTGACATCTGACACCATTATCTGTTATTTATCACTGATGATATATGCCTGTTACTGTTGTTATATTTTTATCATCTCTGTTATCACTCTGCAAGTTCCCTGTTAATATAGAATTCACTATGGGTTGAAATGATACATACCCGAACGATCTGTAGAATAGGAGAAAATCGTTATGGGTTGAAATGATAAACCCAAGCGATTTTCATTTGAATTGAATTTGGGGTTACAGGTTGAAAAGATATACCCGTATATATATTTAAATTACGGATTGAAATGATAAATATCCGTATCACTTGACCATAGGGTAGAAAATTATATACAGACACCGTTGGTCTATATATAAATATTTGAAAAATGATTTCTATGGTTTTGAAGGAAATATATGGTTGTAATAAATATTGATTTTAAAGATCTAATAAAGTTGGTTTAATAAAGTCGATTTAATCAATATAAAATAATGTTTAAGTATTTATGTAAATTTATATTTTCAAATATAGAGTTTATAATGATTCAGGTTGGAAAGATAAATTGAAATTGATTTGAAATTATATTTATTTAAGAATTTTACATAAATAAGGTTGATTTGAAATTTTTTAAGTTTGAAAATTGAAAGATATGTTTTATATATTGTGTTGTTTGAGTTGTTGATGATGATTTGGGTTTCCGATCGATTCGTCTGATCAACGCTATCGATAGGATTTCCAAAACACTTGAACAGAGCAAACCGACACAATATTATTTTCAAATTTGGTAAATGAAATAAATTTTGTATGATTATATTATTAATATGTAAGTAAATTTTTTTGGAATTTAACAAGTTAATTAAATTGGTTGTTTGAAATGATAATATTTGATTATCATTTATTGTTCTAAATGAATTTATAAACATGGGTTATAAACTGATTTGAAATTTAAATAAATTTAAATCAGGAATTTGAGAATTTAATTTCCGATGATTCCAAACTCTGGTTTTAAATTTTTTAATGTATATCAATTGAAGTATTTTCGAATATAAATGATTTTCAAAGAATTTTAAAATGTTTAAATCAGTACTCGTCTATTTTGTCGCTGGAAAATAATTTCGGTGATGACAGCCGCATCATCGACATTCATTTTCGAGTTTCGAAGTGGAGAGACCATTCAGTAGCTTTGCTACACTTTTGTTTTGGAAATTTAATTTGATTTGAATTTCTGTGGTATGACCCGATTTATTATATATATATATATAAATTAATTTTGATCTGATATATACTATATATATTTATCTCAAAATTGTTTGAAGTAAATTGGAGATTTAAATTCTTAAGTTTATGATTTAAAGATGATTTCAATTATAAACCGAAGTTAAAAATTTTGGATAAATATTTAAACTTGAAATAATTGAATTTGAAATTTTATCTGTATAGTACTAAATTGCATTTCAATATAACTTACCTAAATTATTCAGAAGTTAAAATGTAATTGGATAATATACAATATAAAATGATTTTATAAATAAAATTTGAGTGTTTATAATAAATGTTATACACTTAGATTTTAATTATATAAAAAAATGCTAATAAAGATGATAGAATAATAAGTTAATTGAATGAGAAGAATATAATAAATTTTGTTCTGAAAGAATTAACAAATTGAAATTAGATCAACTTATGGAAATACCTTAAATTTAAACCAATTATTGAATATAAATTAATTTAAATTGAAATTTATATGGTTTAAATATATGTAATAAGATATATTAAGTGGAATAAACTTAATAATAATTTGGAATAAAAGAATTTAATTTGTTGAATGAAATATGAGTATAATAAATGATTATACAAATAGATGATCTAGAAATTGTTAATTGAGTATGACTAGATAATTGGATAATGAATTTAGAAATAGATAGATTGATTTAACATATGTGAACTCAAATGGATTTAACCAGAATGTTGAATATCAATTTGTTTAATTTGAAATTTTTATGGTTTAAATTAATTGTTTTACTTGTATTCCAATCTATTTTCTTTCTGGTAGTTTCTATTCTCCTACCTCCTTCCTTTTCGGGGACGAAAAGTTTTGAGTGGGGGAGAGTGTAACGACCCGTAAATTTTAACTGTTTTAATAACGTAATTAGTTGAAATTTTGTGAAATTTTAAACGATAAAATTTTGAAATAAAAATTTGATATTTGGAATGCGTCTAATTAATCATAGCAATTGGTAAATTTTCATCAGATAATTTGGAAGTTTATTTTCTAGTGTAATTTTATTCCAATTTATATCAGTTAAAATTGATGATAATAAAATGTTTTCCAAACCTGAATAATTTTACATAGAAAAATTTTAATTCATCTTCTGACTAAGGCATCATTTTTCGTTTTTCCAAATTCGAACTTCTTTAGCTACGTCGATCTTATTTTCGATAAAATAGCAGCATTTTCGTACCGATATCGATTTTTGATCGGATGATCGTACCATTGATATTTGTATACCGTTTTGATCGCCTCGTCATGATGATCTCTATGGTATATTCGATTGTCAATTTCGGAACCCGATGTGCGGTGAAATTTGTAAAACGATTTACGTATCGGTATTCATAATTGAGCCTTTTGGTTCTCTTTCACTATGCATCTACCACCGTGTAATTCGAATAGACATCAGCTTTTGTCTTTCCAAGAAATCCATCTGTTAGCCTTTTTTATTCCCATTGCAAAATATTTATTACTGTTCCATACTAGTTTGTCCTTTCATTTCATCTGGTTCGTTGTTTCCCATGCCCTCTTGCATTCGTTCTAAGGAAACAATGTTGTACAGCTCATCTACTTCCTTTTGTTTTCATTCTGCCACAAAGAAAATATATTTTTGATTTCATTTGAGATTAGCCTCCACTGCCTTCTTCTTCCTCACCTCTTCACTCTTCCCACATCTCCTATCCAACACGCACAACCTTACTTCCGCTAAAAAAAATAAAAAATAAAATCGAACGTCACCATCTCCTTGCCACCGTTCCAACCATCCAACCCACGTTCACCCGCCTCGGCTGGATCCACAAAACCCCAACCTTCGTCTCGCCTCTAACCTTTTTCCTTCGCCTTGTATTTTTCCATGGCCGAGATCATTCACTTTGAACCCCACCACCCGAAGCACCATCAATGCAACCGCCACCCTCTCCAATAGCCTGCTGCGTCTCTTCCCACTGGCCAGCAATTGCCACCACCATTGTTATCTCCGCCATCCTCTGTTGCCTCCACTTGGTTCCAGAGCCGCACTCAACAAATGGTCCTCCTCCGATTTGCCTCCTCCCACTCACGACCGAGCCTCACAGCCAGCCTTTCCCCTTGACTCGCGCTCACGTGTCTTCTTCAAATGTCATCTCGCCTGACTTTTTTTTCTCCCATAGCCTGTAGTCGATCTTGCCTTCATCTCGTCTCCACCACCTCACTATCACACCCCTGTACTCAACCATCATCGTGTGTCGATGGCTCTTTCACTTGACAGGGCAGCAGGCTCGTTCCTCCTCCTTGATTATTAGATGTAAGCTATTTATTGGGTATACATATATAATACTGATGATATGTTATATATACATACGGAATGAGTTTAAATTGTTGGTTTTAAATGTTATTTATACACTGATTTTAAAGTATACGTTACATATATATATAAACTGTTTTATATCATGATGTAGGCATTTGTATGTGTGTTGATTTATGTCAGTACTGTTTTACATTATATATATAATCTGTTACATGAGTAATAATAGTGTTATATATAATATGTTATATAAAAGTTTCTTTGCTCTATAGGCTTGGATCTGAATATATGTGGTTGTCACTTTATATTGGATGTTTATATATTTTTGTTGTCTTTCGACCTGTATTATATTCGTAAGCCATAGAATATCTTCATATAAGTTGTATTGAATATTGAAATATGTCTATGTTATAGTATATGTTTTATATTATAAGTTTTATAGTTTGTAAAGTTATAAAAGTTTATGACAGTATTCTTTAGTATATATTATAAGTTACTTGATTTTAGCATGATGTTTATACATATAGTTAATAAGGTTTGTTAACATTTACTTTTGTGTTATCCATTGTTTTAAATATTGAATGTTAGTATATGGTATAACTTAGTATAGAATTGTATAGAGTTCTACATTGGTCTGCATAAAATCCTGGGAGCATACACATATTGTAAGTTGTCTGCAAGTGGAGATAATTTATATATTTGTTATAGTTTAATTATATAAATATTCATGTTTGTTGTAAGTGTAGTATACATATCTTTTAGTCTGCATTTATATACTTTTAATGTATATGGTCTGTGTTTATACATTGAGTAATGTGTATATATATATATATGGGTATATAGTGTATAGGATTTGTGTAACTTGTATAATGTATAAATTTAATATTGATTTAAAATGTTTATGTGTTTTAATTTAAGTATTGATTTTTCAATACTATATGATGATGTTTTATTTTAATATGTGTTTTAAAAATGTAATATCAGTTTCAAACTATGTGAATATTTTATTTAAAAATCTGTCCTAAATTAAAATATTGATTATAAGAAAAATTAAATAACAAATATAATATATATTTTCTGTTCATATATCTAGCTGATTCTGATTCATTTCATCATTTTCCCATTTATCAGCTTTGTCCGTCGTGCCTCTTTTCTTCATCGAATTGTATCCATCTAGCTTTTTTTTGGAAGCCGTGCTTGCATTTCGTAACTCAATTACTCTGTCTATTCTCTCTAGCCTCGAAAGGTGAGAAATCACTCACGATTAACGTTCTTTTATTAATTAAATTTGATTTCAATTGAAATGACAATTGAAATATGCTGCTGCTAGTTATTGACATTGCTATATATATATATATGTCATCATCTGTATTTGTTCACCTGCGACATCTGACACCATTATCTGTAATTTATATATATATATATATATATATGTTCCATCATCTGTATCTGTTCACCTGTGACATCTGACACCATTATTTGTAATTTATATTTCTATATATATATGCCATTATCTGTATCTGTTCACCTGTGACATCTGACACCATTATCTGTAATTTATCACCGATGATATATGCCTGTTACTGTTGTTATATTTTTATCATCTCTGTTATCACTCTGCAAGTTCCCTGTTAATATAGAATTCACTATGGGTTGAAATGATACATACCCGAACGATCTGTAGAATAGGAGAAAATTGTTATGGGTTGAAATGATAAACCCAAGCGATTTTCATTTGAATTGAATTTGGGGTTACGGGTTGAAAAGATATACCCGTATATATATTTAAATTACGGATTGAAATGATAAATATCCGTATCACTTGACTATAGGGTAGAAAGTTATAAACAGACACCGTTGGTCTATATATAAATATTTGAAAAATGATTTCTATGGTTTTGAAGGAAATATATGGTTGTAATAAATATTGATTTTAAAGATTTAATAAAGTTGGTTTAATAAAGTCGATTTAATCAATATAAAATAATGTTTAAGTATTTATGTAAATTTATATTTTCAAATATAGAGTTTATAATGATTCAGGTTGGAAAGATAAATTGAAATTGATTTGAAATTATATTTATTTAAGAATTTTACTTAAATAAGGTTGATTTGAAATTTTTTGAATTTGAAAATTGAAAGATATGTTCTATAACTTGAATTTGATTAAAAGTGACTTAAATGAATATTTCAAACTTATATAAATTTAAATGGGATATTTTGTTTATTTAAATTTTTAAATTGAAGTCGTATTTAGATGTATTGAAATGATTAAAGAAATATCTCAGAAACAAAATGTAATGAAATTAAATTGAGATATAAATGGAATTATCAAATTTAGTTTAGAAATGTGAATATTTAAAGCTTTGAAATATATTGAAATTGAAATGGCTTATTTTGTGGTTCAAATATGTATTTGAAATTGATAATTTGAAATGGTTTATTGAGAAGCTGAATCGAGTTGAAATTGATGATTTGAGATTTGATTAAATTTTAATTTTGGAATTTGAGTTTATGTGAATTGATTTGTGAAATTTGAGGAAGCTATTTTTATATAAAGTATTTTAAACTATATCTAAAACTATTTATATTTTACTTTATAAATTTTATTATAAATTATTTTAATATAAATCATTTTCAATATAAATTATTTTATTATAAACTATTTTAACTTATAACTATTTTATTGTATAAACAATTTTTCTATATATACAAATTTTAAATATCTAAACTGTTTAAGAGGAAAGTGTTAGGATTCCAAAATGTTATGATTTCAAGCTATGATTTCAAAGTGTTATGAATTTCAAGGTTTGGATTTCCAAAGTGTTTTGATTTTTAAATGACCATCGGTGTAATAATACGTAGTTATTAAAGAGACCGGGATCGGATATGGACATACTCTCTGTCGATACTGAAACCACTTTAATAACTAATATACGCGGAGTGTTGATCCAGAACGAAGTGGATGGTTTTGATGAACGCGTTGACTGAAGAAAGAGAACGATTTTGGATGACCCCTGACATGACTAAAACAGGAGCCGCGCCGGGCCATTGAGGTTTGCCATCTCTAGCGGACACACTTCTTCGATACCTTATCTATTACTTATGTGATTCGATTTGGGTGCACCCTTTGATTTGGGAGTGTTGTTTCACGGTGTTGAGGTAGTAGCTGCTATACTCAACATCAGTCCGGATCACGCAACTACTAGTATCCTAGTTGGTATCGCCTCATGTACCTTGTCATACTGATTATCCTATTTGCGACCACTACGATTTGTTTTGTGTTATACCTATGGGGTACCCTCTGATAACCACTAATTTACGGTGGGGCTCACGGTGCTGTATAGACTATGACATGGTAAAAATGTGTTAAGGGTGGAATGGGCCATGACTTAATGCTATTTTGATATCGTACTTTACTGATTAGACATTATCTACTTAGCGTACACTACTACATAGTAGATAGTTTAACGGATCCTTAGAGGATGGTTATCCCAAACATCCTTGAGTTACTTGTATTTCAGTTGTTATTTCACTTGAGTTGGATTTATTGATATAAGAATGTTAATCCCGACTCGAGTGTTTTGTGTTTTGCTTTACGCTCGGGTCAGACTGAGTGATACAGTATTCGAGACTCACCTTTGGAGTTAGAGCTTCGCTTGGAGATCCAGCTATCTATCCAGCTTTCAGTTATTCAGTTGATTCCAGTGATGTATTCAGATCTTGTATTTGACTATTGTATTGAGATATCTATTTTATTCGAGACTTCTGTTGTATCTTGTTTAACTCTGATATATATATTGTAACAACCCGCATATCTATCGATTTTATATTTAAATATTTTATCGTAAGTCGGATGTTAGTCCGAAAAGCTACTTTTTGCATACGGTCAAATTAGGACTCGAGACCACTTCCATTGAGTTCAAAATGATGTTTGCGATCTTTTTGAGTGTAAACTTCGATATGTTTGGAGATAGTGAAATTTTCGTCAATTTTTGGCTTAGGACTTTGGTTTGGGCTGAACACACACTAACTCAGCCCAACCCCCTCTTCTCTTCATCACTTCATCAAATAACATTCAAGCTTCATCAAAAATGGTGGTGGGAAGTGGAAATTAAAACTCCAAACTTAAATTCTATTGCAAATCCGAGATTCAACCTCAAATTCAAGTAGAAGATAGTGGATTCAAGCTTTGGATTGCTTCTCCTTGCTTTCAATCTCCATCTTCATCCAATTTAGTGAAAAGGTGAGATTTTTGATCTCACATCTTGTCTATAATTGTCATTGGACTGTTGGGAATGATTCCTCATCACTTTAGCATGTTTGTTTGTATTGGATTTGGATTGGATTGGCGAAAACCCCAAATTTTTAGTGTTTTTGGAGATATCCTGAGCTTAGGTCGTTCTGCCTCCATAGGTCGCCCAGAACTGTAGCTCGTTCGTGTTGAAAAGTCACGCAGTGTTAGGTCGTTCACGAGTTAAGCCTTAAGCCGTAGGTCGTTCGCGAGTTAAGCCTTAAGTCGTAGGTCGTTCGCGAGTTAGGCCTTAGGTCGTTTCCGACCTATTATCACTCGGCAAACTTTTAAGTCGCCACTTTTAGGTCGCCACTTTTAGGTCGCCACTTTTAAGTCGACACTTTTTAGTCGCCACTTTTAGGTCGCCACTTTTAGGTCGCGTGTCTTTAGGTCATGTGCTTTTAGGTCGCTCGACTCTTTTAAGTCGTAGGTCGTTGGACCTTAAGTCGCTCGCCTCCCTTAACTCCAGTTAGGTCGCTCGACTCTGTTAAGTCGTAGGTCGTTGGACCTTAAGTCGCTCGCCTCCCTTAACTCCAGTTAGGTCGCTCGGCCATTGTGTTAGGTCGCGTGAACCCTTAGGTCGTATGACTTACTTTTCCTTAAGTCGCTTGACCAGCTTGGCTTCACTTATCTGAAAAACATTCAACAGAATTTCTATTTTGATGATTTTGGGATTGACTTCTTTGGACTTTACTCACGTCTTCGAATGTGAATTGATGTGATTCGATTTGTTTCAACAATCGTTTTGTGACTTGTCACTTTAAAGATATGAAGGTTTCAATATTAGTAGTAAATATCAAAACTCTTTCATCAAAGCGATTTCAACACTATTTTAAATATCAAAAGTTCGTTTTCTCAAACCGATTTCCAATCTACTAGTATATACAAGCCTTTACTTCACTCGGATGAGAAATCGACTTAAACGACTTAGTAAAACGAGTGGTATGAAACGCTTGCGTTCACTTCGTCGGTTAGCTCTTGGACTTGTTCGATTGAACCCTTTTTGTGACAATTTTCTAGTGAAGATCTACAGTTTGTTCGTAAATATTTAAGTTAAGCTAGTGGTTATGGGACATGAAGCTAAACTCATATATTTACTGGCTTAGTGTAATTGACACTTCCTTATGATCATGACGATCATTTTTGTGATTTAGACTAGCGATTGAGCGATGTCTCTTTGTCTGCGAGGGAGACTATACCCCGTTTGTGTGATGTTTCGCCATCACATATGTAGGGTAGCACCCTACGGTCTTCGGGCCATTCCTGTGTGAAAATTTAATGGATAGCTTCCATGAGATAGATTCTCGTCATGTGTTTTACGCGTAGGTGAGTTTTCTTGCTCCCATTCATGTGTTAGGCCTCCCCCTTTTATGTGTTTTCTAGATTTCTTGTGATGATTTCTGGAATTTATGCTTCACCAATTTTCATGATTTTCATTGATGTGATATCAGTTTTTGTGCATTGGTGAATTTATGTGTTATTGACTTGTTATGAATACAAGTTTAGGGTATGATACCCTACTTTATCTTTGAGAAGATTCTTGTGATATTGATTGATCTTTTGTTGATTATCATTTACATACTTATAGTAGTATGCCGTTATGGTTGTTACATGTTCATGCCATATTATTTATCCTATACCTTATCATCTGATATTTATAGCTAGACTGATCCGTTTATTATTTTCTTATAAATAATACTCGGGTCAGACCGAGATGTTACATGTGCTTCTGCTTGACTTCCCTTCAGGATTATTCTGACTTTTGGCTAACTACTTAGATTAGTAGCTTTTGGTTGTACACATTTGAGATATAGACTCTATGTAGTGTACTTATTCTTTTGTATAGCACGTGATGCTATTATTTTGTATTATCGTGGATCTTTCTAACTACTACTCTGATGTACACTTACATGTGTTTTATATATATTTATTCATATCTTCTTTCGCCTTTGTGATATGGATGTCTGTGATTGATTTATGTTATGATTACTTCTATGTTTGTTTCCGAAGATTATATATAGCCACCGTGTGATAGCTTTGTGTTTGTATCGGTATGTCGGATTTCCTCCTTAAAAGATATGCATTCTATTCTATCTGACATATCGGTGCTCGCACAAAGAAGTTACATGGATGGTCAGTCCTCCACAGCCTTATTCTCCGTGCTAATTGACAGCACTACATCGTAGTGTTCTTGGTTAGCGTGGGTATAGAGGTGGGGCGTCACATATATATAGTAGCTTCATGAACTACTATTCTTTTGTTTCCGCTGTATATTATTATATTACTCTGTGTCTGTGACTAATTTATTTACTGTATATGCCGAGTTTTGTCAAATTTAAATTAACAATCTGATATTTTGAGCAATTCAAGTCCGACATGTGTGGATTTATTGTCGATTTGAATGGTCCAAAATAGCGGGTCGTTATAGTTGGTATCAGAGCTCCGGTTTTAGGCAAAATTCAGCATATAGAGTAAAATTCAATTACAGAATCACTTTCGTTCGAGCTTGAATACCTTCTTCTTTGACTCGGTTTCTTGGAATTTTGGAATGTTCCCTTTGGTTCCAAAGTCCATTCGTGTCTCCCCTATTCGAGTCTTTTTAATTCTAGAGTATCCCATAACTCCACTTCGAATGACCTCTATAATAAATCAGCGGTCTCGCCAATATATGAATAATTTGTAAAAGAGTGAAACTCCTGTATAACCAGCATTGATTCACCGAAGATTTCTGTATCCTCGGATTAGATGCTACCATCTTTTGTTATCCCGAATTCTATCTCTTACGATCTGATGTCGATTTGATTCAGAATTTCGCATCAATCGTATTCTTAAAGTCACGATTGACCCGGTTAAGGTTGCCCGAGATTTGTATAAGTCTATCCTCCTTTCTCTTTTGACATTTAATCATCTTATCTTCTGTTTTGAACTTATCTTCAAATCAGAATTCTCCTTGATTTGAGTCCATCAAATTTGAATCTCTATATTCTTTCTTTGAAATCCATGCTTGTATCGTCGAACGAGGAAGTGTATTTGTAAATTAATTTTTAAAATGTTTTATATATTGTGTTGTTTGAGTTGTTGATGATGATTTGGGTTTCCGATCGATTCGTCTGATCAACGCTATCGATAGGATTTCCAAAACACTTGAACAGAGCAAACCGAGACAATATTATTTTCAAATTTGGTAAATGAAATAAATTTTGTATGATTATATTATTACTATATAAGTAAATTTTTCTGGAATATAACAAGTTAATTAAATTGGTTGTTTGAAATGATAATATTTAATTATCATTTATTGTTCTAAATGAATTTATAAACATGGGTTATAAACTGATTTGAAATTTAAATAAATTTAAATCAGGAATTTGAGAATTTAATTTCCGATGATTCCAAACGCTGGTTTTAAATTTTTTAATGTATATTAATTAAAGTATTTTCGAATATAAATGATTTTAAAAGAATTTTAAAATGTTTAAATCAGTACTCGTCTCTTTTGTTGCTGGAAAATAATTTCGGTGATGACAGCCGCATCATCGACATTCATTTTCGAGTTTCGAAGTGGAGAGACCATTCAGTAGCTTTGCTACACTTTTGTTTTGGAAATTTAATTTGATTTGAATTTCTGTGGTATGACCCGATTTATTATATATATATATATATATAAATTAATTTTGATCTGATATATACTATATATATTTTTCTCAAAATTGTTTGAAGTAAATTGGAGATTTAAATTCTTAAGTTTATGATTTAAAGATGATTTCAATTATAAACCGAAGTCAAAAATTTTGGATAAATATTTAAACTTGAAATAATTGAATTTGAAATTTTATCTGTATAGTACTAAATTGCATTTCAATATAACTTACCTAAATTATTCAGAAGTTAAAATGTAATTGGATAATATACAATATAAAATGATTTTATAAATAAAATTTGAGTGTTTATAATAAATGTTATACACTTAGATTTTAATTATATAAAAAAAATGCTAATAAAGATGATAGAATAATAAGTTAATTAAATGAGAAGAATATAATAAATTTTGTTATGAAAGAATTAACAAATTGAAATTAGATCAACTTATGGAAATACCTTAAATTTAAACCAATTATTGAATATAAATTAATTTAAATTGAAATTTATATGGTTTAAATATATGTAATAAGATATATTAAGTGGAATAAACTTAATAATAATTTGGAATAAAAGAATTTAATTTGTTGAATGAAATGTGAGTATAATAAATGATTATACAAATTGATGATCTAGAAATTGTTAATTGAGTATGACTAGATAATTGGATAATGAATTTAGAAATAGATAGATTGATTTAACATATGTGAACTCAAATGGATTTAACCAGAATGTTGAATATCAATTTGTTTAATTTGAAATTTTTATGGTTTAAATTAATTATTTTACTTGTATTCCAATCTATTTTCTTTCTGGTTGTTTCTATTCTCCTACCTCCTTCCTTTTCGGGGACGAAAAGTTTTGAGTGGGGGAGAGTGTAACGACCCGTAAATTTTAACTATTTTAATAACGTAATTAGATGAAATTTTGTGAAATTTTAAACGATAAAATTTTGAAATAAAAATTTTATATTTGGAATGCATCTAATTAATCATAGCAATTGGTAAATTTTCATCAGATAATTTGGAAGTTTATTTTCTAGTGTAATTTTATTCCAATTTAAATCAGTTAAAATTGATGATAATAAAATGTTTTCCAAACCTGAATAATTTTACATAGAAAAATTCTAATTCATCTTCTGACTAAGACATCATTTTTCGTTTTTCCAAATTTGGATTTCTTTTGCTACGTCGATCTGATTTTCGATAAAATAGCAGCATTTTCGTACCGATATCGATTTTTGATTGGATGATCGTACCACTGATATCTGTATACCGTTTTGATCACCTCGTCATGCTGATCTCTATGGTATATTCGATTGTCAATTTTGGAGCCCGATGTGCGGTGAAATTTGTAAAACGATTTACGTATCGGTATTCATAATTGAGCCTTTTGGTTCTCTTTCACTATTCATCTACCACCGTGTAATTCGAATAGACATCAGCTTTTGTCTTTCCAAGAAATCCAGCTGTTAGCCTTTTCTATTCCCATTGCAAAATATTTATTACTGTTCCATACCAGTTTGTCCTTTCATTTCATCTGGTTCGTTGTTTCCCATGCCCTCTTGCATTTGTTCTAAGGAAACAATGTTGTACAGCTCATCTTCTTCCTTTTGTTTTCATTCTGCCACAAAGAAAATATATTTTTGATTTCATTTAAGATTAGCCTCCACTACCTTCTTCTTCCTCACCTCCTCACTCTTCCCACATCTCATATCCAACACGCACAACCTTACCTCCGCTAAAAAAAATAAAAAATAAAACCGAACGTCACCATCTCCTTGCCACCATTCCGACCATCCAACCCACGTTCACCCGCCTCGGCCGGATCCACAAAAACCTCGACCTTCGACTTGCCTCTAACCTTTTTCCTTTGCCTTGTATTTTTCCATGGCCGAGATCATTCACTTCGAAACCCACCACCCGAAGCACCGTCAATGCAACCGCCACCCTCTCCAATAGCCTGTTGCGTCTCTTCCCACTGGCCAGCAATCGCCACCACCATTGTTATCTACGTCGTCCTCTGCTGCCTCCACTTGGTTCCAGAGCCGCACTCAACAAATGGTCCTCCTCCGATCTGCCTCCTCCCACTCACGACCGAGCCTCAGAGACAGCCTTTCCCCTTGACTCGCGCTCACATGTCTTCTTCAAATGTCATCTCGCCTGACTTTTTTTTCTCCCACAGCCTGTAGCCAATCTTTCCTTCATCTCGTCTCCAGCATCTCACTATCTCGCCCCTGTACTCAACCATCATCGTGTGTCGATGGCTCTTCCACTTGACAGGGCAGCAGGCTCGTTCCTCCTCCTTGATTATTAGATGTAAGCTATTTATTGGGTATACATATATAATACTGATGATATGTTATATATATACATACGGAATGAGTTTAAATTGTTGGTTTTAAATGTTATTTATACAATGATTTTAAAGTATACGTTACATATATATATAAACTGTTTTATATCATGATGTAGGCATTTGTATGTGTGTTGATTTATGTCAGTACTGTTTTACATTATATATATAATCTGTTACATGAGTAATAATAGTGTTATATATAATATGTTATATAAAATTTTCTTTGCTCTATAGGCTTGGATCTGAATATATGTGGCTGTCACTTTATATTGGATGTTTATATATTTTTGTTGTCTTTCGACCTGTATTATATTCGTAAGCCATAGAATATCTTCATATAAGTTGTATTGAATATTGAAATATGTATATGTTATAGTATATGTTTTATATTATAAGTTTTATAGTTTATAAAGTTACAAAAGTTTATAACAGTATTCTCTAGTATATATTATAAGTTATTTGATTTTAGCATGATGTTTATACATATAGTTAATAAGGTTTTTTAACATTTACTTTTCTGTTATCCATTGTTTTAAATATTGAATTTTAGTATATGGTATAAATTAGTATAGAATTGTATAGAGTTCTACATTGGTCTGCATAAAATCCTGGGAGCATACACATATTGTAAGTTGTCTTCAAGTGGAGGTAATTTATATATTTGTTATAGTTTAATTATATAAATATTCACGTTTGTTGTAAGTGTAGTATGCATATCTTTTAGTTTGCATTTATATACTTTTAATGTATATGGTCTGTGTTTATATATTGAGTAGTATATATATATATGGGTATATAGTGTATAGGATTTGGGTAACTAGTATAATGTATAAATTTAATATTGATTTAAAATGTTTATGTGTTTTAATTTAAGTATTGATTTTTCAATACTATATGATGATTTTTTATTTTAATATGTGTTTTAAAAATGTAATATCAGTTTCAAACTATATGAATATTTTATTTAAAAATCTGTCCTAAATTAAAATATTGATTGTAAGAAAATTTAAATAACAACTATAATATATAGTTTCTGTTCATATATCTAGCTAAATCTGATTCATTTCATCATTTTCCCATTTATCAGCTTTGTCCATCGTGCCTCTTTTCTTCATCGAATTGTATCCATCTAGCTTTGCTTTGGAAGTCGTGCTTGCATTTCGTAACTCAATTACTCTGTCTATTCTCTCTAGCCTCGAAAGGTGAGAAATCACTCACGATTAACGTTCTTTTATTTATTAAATTTGATTTCAATTGAAACGACAATTGAAATATGCTGCTGCTAGTTATTTACATTGCTATATATATATGCCATCATTTGTATCTGTTCACCTGCGACATCTGACACCATTATCTGTAATAATGCGTAGTTATTGAAGAGACCGGGATCGGATATGGACATACTCTTTGTCGATACCGAAACCACTTTAATAGCTAATATACGTGGAGTGTTGATCCAGAACGAAGTGGGTGGTTTTGATGAACGCGTTGACTGAAGAAAGAGAACTATTTTGGATGACCCCTGACATGACTAAAATAGGAGCCGCGCTGGGCCATTGAGGTTCGCCATCTCTAGCGGACACACTTCTTCGATACCTTATCTATTACTTATGTGATTCGATTTGGGTGCACCCTTTGATTTGGGAGGGTTGTTTCGTGGCGTTGAGGTAGTAGCTGCTATGCTCAACATCAGTCCGGACCATGCAACTACTAGTATCCTAGTTGGTATCGCCTCATGTACCTTGTCATACTGATTATCCTATTCGCGACCACTACGATTTGTTTTGTGTTATACCTATGGGGTACCCTCTGATAACCACTAGTTTACGGTGGGGCTTACGGTCCTGTATAGACTATGACATGGTAAAAATGTGTTAAGGGTGGAATGGGCTATGACTTAACGCTATTTTGATATCGTACTTTACCGATTAGACATTATCTACTTAGCGTACACTACTACATAGTAGATAGTTTAACGGATCCTTAGAGGATGGTTATCCCAAACATCCTTGAGTTACTTGTATTTTAGTTGTTATTTCACTTGAGTTGGATTTATTGATATAAGAATGTTAATCCCGACTCGAGTGTTTTGTGTTTTGCTTTACGCTCGGGTCAGACTGAGTGATACAGTATTCGAGACTCACCTTTGGAGTTGGAGCTTCGCTTGGAGATCCAGCTATCTATCCAGCTTTCAGTTATTCAGTTGATTCCAGTGATGTATTCAGATCTTGTATTTGACTATTGTATTGAGATATCTATTTTATTCGAGACTTCTGTTGTATCTTGTTTAACTCTGATATATATATATAGTAGCTTCATGAACTACTATTCTTTTGTTTCCGCTGCATATTATTATATTACTTTGTGTCTGTGATTAATTTATTTACTGTATATGCTGAGTTTTTTCAAATTTAAATTAACAATCTGATATTTTGAGCAATTCAAATCCGACATGTGTGGATTTATTGTCGATTTGAATGGTCCAAAATAGCGGGTCGTTATAGTTGGTATCAGAGCTCTGGTTTTAGGCAAAATTAAGCATATAGAGTAAAATTCAATTATAGAATCACTTTCGTTCGAGCTTGAATACTTTCTTTTTTGACTCGGTTTCTCGGAATTTTAGAACGTTCCCTTCGTTTCCAAAGTCCATACGTGTCTCCCCTATTCGAGTCTTTTTAATTCTGGAGTATCCCATAACTCCACTTCGAATGACCTCTATAATAAATCGGTGGCCTCGCCAATATCTGAATAATTTGTAAAAGAGTGAAACTCCTGTATAACCAGCATTGATTCACCGTAGACACCGTAGATTTCTGTATCCTCGGATTAGATGCTACCATCTTTTGTTATCCCGAATTCTATCTCTTACGATCTGATGTCGATTTGATTCAGAATTTCGCATCAATCGTATTCTTAAAGTCACGGTTGACCCGGTTAAGGTTGCCCGAGATTTGTATAAGTCTATCCTCCTTTCTCTTTTGACATTTAATCATCTTATCTTCTGTTTCGAACTTATCTTCGAATTAGAATTCTCCTCGATTTGAGTCCATCAAATTCGAATCTCTATATTCTTTCTTTGAAATCCATGCTTGTATCGTCGAACGAGGAAGTGTATTTGTAAATTAATTTTTAAAATGTTTTATATATTGTGTTGTTTGAGTTGTTGATGATGATTTGGGTTTCCGATCGATTCGTCTGATCAACGCTATCGATAGGATTTCCAAAACACTTGAACAGAGCAAACCGACACAATATTATTTTCAAATTTGGTAAATGAAATAAATTTTGTATGATTATATTATTAATATGTAAGTAAATTTTTTTGGAATTTAACAAGTTAATTAAATTGGTTGTTTGAAATGATAATATTTGATTATCATTTATTGTTCTAAATGAATTTATAAACATGGGTTATAAACTGATTTGAAATTTAAATAAATTTAAATCAGGAATTTGAGAATTTAATTTCCGATGATTCCAAACTCTGGTTTTAAATTTTTTAATGTATATCAATTGAAGTATTTTCGAATATAAATGATTTTCAAAGAATTTTAAAATGTTTAAATCAGTACTCGTCTATTTTGTCGCTGGAAAATAATTTCGGTGATGACAGCCGCATCATCGACATTCATTTTCGAGTTTCGAAGTGGAGAGACCATTCAGTAGCTTTGCTACACTTTTGTTTTGGAAATTTAATTTGATTTGAATTTCTGTGGTATGACCCGATTTATTATATATATATATATATATAAATTAATTTTGATCTGATATATACTATATATATTTATCTCAAAATTGTTTGAAGTAAATTGGAGATTTAAATTCTTAAGTTTATGATTTAAAGATGATTTCAATTATAAACCGAAGTTAAAAATTTTGGATAAATATTTAAACTTGAAATAATTGAATTTGAAATTTTATCTGTATAGTACTAAATTGCATTTCAATATAACTTACCTAAATTATTCAGAAGTTAAAATGTAATTGGATAATATACAATATAAAATGATTTTATAAATAAAATTTGAGTGTTTATAATAAATGTTATACACTTAGATTTTAATTATATAAAAAAATGCTAATAAAGATGATAGAATAATAAGTTAATTGAATGAGAAGAATATAATAAATTTTGTTCTGAAAGAATTAACAAATTGAAATTAGATCAACTTATGGAAATACCTTAAATTTAAACCAATTATTGAATATAAATTAATTTAAATTGAAATTTATATGGTTTAAATATATGTAATAAGATATATTAAGTGGAATAAACTTAATAATAATTTGGAATAAAAGAATTTAATTTGTTGAATGAAATGTGAGTATAATAAATGATTATACAAATAGATGATCTAGAAATTGTTAATTGAGTATGACTAGATAATTGGATAATGAATTTAGAAATAGATAGATTGATTTAACATATGTGAACTCAAATGGATTTAACCAGAATGTTGAATATCAATTTGTTTAATTTGAAATTTTTATGGTTTAAATTAATTGTTTTACTTGTATTCCAATCTATTTTCTTTCTGGTAGTTTCTATTCTCCTACCTCCTTCCTTTTCGGGGACGAAAAGTTTTGAGTGGGGGAGAGTGTAACGACCCGTAAATTTTAACTGTTTTAATAACGTAATTAGTTGAAATTTTGTGAAATTTTAAACGATAAAATTTTGAAATAAAAATTTGATATTTGGAATGCGTCTAATTAATCATAGCAATTGGTAAATTTTCATCAGATAATTTGGAAGTTTATTTTCTAGTGTAATTTTATTCCAATTTATATCAGTTAAAATTGATGATAATAAAATGTTTTCCAAACCTGAATAATTTTACATAGAAAAATTTTAATTCATCTTCTGACTAAGGCATCATTTTTCGTTTTTCCAAATTCGAACTTCTTTAGCTACGTCGATCTTATTTTCGATAAAATAGCAGCATTTTCGTACCGATATCGATTTTTGATCGGATGATCGTACCATTGATATTTGTATACCGTTTTGATCGCCTCGTCATGATGATCTCTATGGTATATTCGATTGTCAATTTCGGAACCTGATGTGCGGTGAAATTTGTAAAACGATTTACGTATCGGTATTCATAATTGAGCCTTTTGGTTCTCTTTCACTATGCATCTACCACCGTGTAATTCGAATAGACATCAGCTTTTGTCTTTCCAAGAAATCCATCTGTTAGCCTTTTTTATTCCCATTGCAAAATATTTATTACTGTTCCATACTAGTTTGTCCTTTCATTTCATCTGGTTCGTTGTTTCCCATGCCCTCTTGCATTCGTTCTAAGGAAACAATGTTGTACAGCTCATCTTCTTCCTTTTGTTTTCATTCTGCCACAAAGAAAATATATTTTTGATTTCATTTGAGATTAGCCTCCACTTCCTTCTTCTTCCTCACCTCTTCACTCTTCCCACATCTCCTATCCAACACGCACAACCTTACTTCCGCTAAAAAAAATAAAAAAAAAATCGAATGTCACCATCTCCTTGCCACCGTTCCAACCATCCAACCCACGTTCACCCGCCTCGGCTGGATCCACAAAACCCCGACCTTCGTCTCGCCTCTAACCTTTTTCCTTCGCCTTGTATTTTTCTATGGCCGAGATCATTCACTTTGAACCCCGCCACCCGAAGCACCATCAATGCAACCGCCACCCTCTCCAATAGCCTGCTGCGTCTCTTCCCACTGGCCAGCAATTGCCACCACCATTGTTATCTCCGCCATCCTCTGTTGCCTCCACTTGGTTCCAGAGCCGCACTCAACAAATGGTCCTCCTCCGATTTGCCTCCTCCCACTCACGACCGAGCCTCACAGCCAGCCTTTCCCCTTGACTCGCGCTCACGTGTCTTCTTCAAATGTCATCTCGCCTGACTTTTTTTTCTCCCATAGCCTGTAGTCGATCTTGCCTTCATCTCGTCTCCACCACCTCACTATCACACCCCTGTACTCAACCATCATCGTGTGTCGATGGCTCTTTCACTTGACAGGGCAGCAGGCTCGTTCCACCTCCTTGATTATTAGATGTAAGCTATTTATTGGGTATACATATATAATACTGATGATATGTTATATATACATACGGAATGAGTTTAAATTGTTGGTTTTAAATGTTATTTATACACTGATTTTAAAGTATACGTTACATATATATATAAACTGTTTTATATCATGATGTAGGCATTTGTATGTGTGTTGATTTATGTCAGTACTGTTTTACATTATATATATAATCTGTTACATGAGTAATAATAGTGTTATATATAATATGTTATATAAAAGTTTCTTTGCTCTATAGGCTTGGATCTGAATATATGTGGTTGTCACTTTATATTGGATGTTTATATATTTTTGTTGTCTTTCGACCTGTATTATATTCGTAAGCCATAGAATATCTTCATATAAGTTGTATTGAATATTGAAATATGTCTATGTTATAGTATATGTTTTATATTATAAGTTTTATAGTTTGTAAAGTTATAAAAGTTTATGACAGTATTCTTTAGTATATATTATAAGTTACTTGATTTTAGCATGATGTTTATACATATAGTTAATAAGGTTTGTTAACATTTACTTTTGTGTTATCCATTGTTTTAAATATTGAATGTTAGTATATGGTATAACTTAGTATAGAATTGTATAGAGTTCTACATTGGTCTGCATAAAATCCTGGGAGCATACACATATTGTAAGTTGTCTGCAAGTGGAGATAATTTATATATTTGTTATAGTTTAATTATATAAATATTCATGTTTGTTGTAAGTGTAGTATACATATCTTTTAGTCTGCATTTATATACTTTTAATGTATATGGTCTGTGTTTATACATTGAGTAATGTGTATATATATATATATATATATGGGTATATAGTGTATAGGATTTGTGTAACTTGTATAATGTATAAATTTAATATTGATTTAAAATGTTTATGTGTTTTAATTTAAGTATTGATTTTTCAATACTATATGATGATGTTTTATTTTAATATGTGTTTTAAAAATGTAATATCAGTTTCAAACTATGTGAATATTTTATTTAAAAATCTGTCCTAAATTAAAATATTGATTATAAGAAAAATTAAATAACAAATATAATATATATTTTCTGTTCATATATCTAGCTGATTCTGATTCATTTCATCATTTTCCCATTTATCAGCTTTGTCCGTCGTGCCTCTTTTCTTCATCGAATTGTATCCATCTAGCTTTTTTTTGGAAGCCGTGCTTGCATTTCGTAACTCAATTACTCTATCTATTCTCTCTAGCCTCGAAAGGTGAGAAATCACTCACGATTAATGTTCTTTTATTAATTAAATTTGATTTCAATTGAAATGACAATTGAAATATGCTGCTGCTAGTTATTGACATTGCTATATATATATATATGTCATCATCTGTATTTGTTCACCTGCGACATCTGACACCATTATCTGTAATTTATATATATATATATGTTCCATCATCTGTATCTGTTCACCTGTGACATCTGACACCATTATTTGTAATTTATATTTCTATATATATATGCCATTATCTGTATCTGTTCACCTGTGACATCTGACACCATTATCTGTAATTTATCACCGATGATATATGCCTGTTACTGTTGTTATATTTTTATCATCTCTGTTATCACTCTGCAAGTTCCCTGTTAATATAGAATTCACTATGGGTTGAAATGATACATACCCGAACGATCTGTAGAATAGGAGAAAATCGTTATGGGTTGAAATGATAAACCCAAGCGATTTTCATTTGAATTGAATTTGGGGTTACGGGTTGAAAAGATATACCCGTATATATATTTAAATTACGGATTGAAATGATAAATATCCGTATCACTTGACTATAGGGTAGAAAGTTATAAACAGACACCGTTGGTCTATATATAAATATTTGAAAAATGATTTCTATGGTTTTGAAGGAAATATATGGTTGTAATAAATATTGATTTTAAAGATTTAATAAAGTTGGTTTAATAAAGTCGATTTAATCAATATAAAATAATGTTTAAGTATTTATGTAAATTTATATTTTCAAATATAGAGTTTATAATGATTCAGGTTGGAAAGATAAATTGAAATTGATTTGAAATTATATTTATTTAAGAATTTTACTTAAATAAGGTTGATTTGAAATTTTTTGAATTTGAAAATTGAAAGATATGTTCTATAACTTGAATTTGATTAAAAGTGACTTAAATGAATATTTCAAACTTATATAAATTTAAATGGGATATTTTGTTTATTTAAATTTTTAAATTGAAGTCGTATTTAGATGTATTGAAATGATTAAAGAAATATCTCAGAAACAAAATGTAATGAAATTAAATTGAGATATAAATGGAATTATCAAATTTAGTTTAGAAATGTGAATATTTTAAGCTTTGAAATATATTGAAATTGAAATGGCTTATTTTGTGGTTCAAATATGTATTTGAAATTGATAATTTGAAATGGTTTATTGAGAAGCTGAATTGAGTTGAAATTGATGATTTGAGATTTGATTAAATTTTAATTTTGGAATTTGAGTTTATGTGAATTGATTTGTGAAATTTGAGGAAGCAATTTTTATATAAAGTATTTTAAACTATATCTAAAACTATTTATATTTTACTTTATAAATTTTAATATAAATTATTTTAATATAAATCATTTTCAATATAAATTATTTTATTATAAACTATTTTAACTTATAACTATTTTATATAAACTATTTTATTGTATAAACTATTTTTCTATATATACAAATTTTAAATATCTAAACTGTTTAAGAGGAAAGTGTTAGGATTCCAAAATGTTATGATTTCAAGCTATGATTTCAAAGTGTTATGAATTTCAAGGTTTTGATTTCCAATGTGTTTTGATTTTAAAAGAATTATGATTTTGAAAGCAATATAACTTTGGAAAGTGATATGATTTTGGAAATGGATTATTTGAAGTGAAAGTGATATCGGATTGATATGGTTTTGAAATGGCAATGATCTGTAGGTTTTGAAATATAACTATTTTGAAATTTTATTAAATGACCATCGGTGTAATAATACGTAGTTATTAAAGAGACCGGGATCGGATATGGTCATACTCTCTGTCGATACCGAAACCACTTTAATAACTAATATACGCGGAGTGTTGATCCAGAACGAGGTGGATGGTTTTGATGAACGTGTTGACTGAAGAAAGAGAACGATTTTGGATGACCCCTGACATGACTAAAACAGGAGCTGCGTCGGGCCATTGAGGTTCGCTATCTCTAGCGGACACACTTCTTCGATACCTTATCTATTACTTATGTGATTCGATTTGGGAGTGTTGTTTCGCGGTGTTGAGGTGGTAGCTGCTAGGCTCAACATCAGTCCGGATCATGCAACTACTAGTATCCTAGTTGGTATCGCCTCATGTACCTTGTCATACTGATTATCCTATTCGCGACCACTACAATTTTTTTTGTGTTATACCTATGGGGTACCCTCTGATAACCACTAGTTTACGGTGGGGCTTACGGTGCTGTATAGACTATGACATAGTAAAAATTTGTTAAGGGTGGAATGGGCCATGACTTAACGCTATTTTGATATCGTACTTTACTGATTAGACATTATCTACTTAGCGTACACTACTACATAGTAGATAGTTTAACGGATCCTTAGAGGGTGGTTATCCCAAACATCCTTGAGTTACTTGTATTTCAGTTGTTATTTCACTTGAGTTGGATTTATTGATATAAGAATGTTAATCCTGACTCGAGTGTTTTGTGTTTTGCTTTACGCTCGGGTCAGACTGAGTGATACAGTATTCGAGACTCACCTTTGGAGTTGGAGCTTCGCTTGGAGATCCAGCTATCTATCCAGCTTTCAGTTATTCAGTTGATTCCAGTGATGTATTCAGGTCTTGTATTTGACTATTGTATTGAGATATCTATTTTATTCGAAACTTCTGTTGTATCTTTTTTAACTCTGATATATATATATATATAGTAGCTTCATGAACTACTATTCTTTTGTTTCCGCTGCATATTGTTATATTACTCTGTGTCTATGATCTGTGATTAATTTATTTACTGTATATGCTGAGTTTTGTCAAATTTAAATTAACAATCTGATATTTTGAGCAATTCAAGTCCGACATGTGTGGATTTATTGTCGATTTGAATGGTCCAAAATAGCGGGTCGTTATTGTAACGCCCCACTCTGAGACCCACTGTAACAAAGAGTATTACGGTAGTAATACTGTCTGTTAAAGCGGACAATAGAGTATAGTGGAAGCGACCATTTATAATCAAGCTATAACTATCTACCGAATACGTCGAAAGGTGGAATCTATTTAAATTTTTCTCAATCAGGTGGTTTGACATATTCGATAAATACTTATAACGAAATTACAAATGGCTAATGATCTATCAGAACAAAGCATAATAAAATAATGAAATAGCATCATAGAACAGTATCACATAACAGCACAGAGTCTCAGAACAATACATCGTCAATACAGATCCAAATATATCATAAGGTGGGTACAAAGCCACCGCTCACACGTATGAGTCAAAGATATGTACATAAGAGACTAAATAATAACAGAGTAGCGGAATAGTGGACAAATAAAAGCGCTATCTATCAGCATAGCAGATAATGTCCAAGCGGAAGCACAGAAGCTAAGTCCAAAGACCTAACCTGAAACAACTCGGTCTGACCCGAGCGAAAAACACTCGGGTCAGGCTAGCTAAACAATCAGTAATAACTGAGATATATAATAATGCGGTACATAAATAAAACAATACTTTTCCTAAGAGAAGAGTATTTTGGACCACATGAATATAATGTCGGTCCCTAATCATCAATCAACAGTAAAAATCTCAAAAGAGAATATCAGCACCAAAGTGTTGAATAAATAAAATCGCCTTATATCATCGTCGTAGCCAAAGCTATAAAAAGTTGCCCATAGGCAATAATCCCATGTGTGACCAGAGTCTGTAATCAATGCCCAAGCAAAGATCGATGCTCCAAAGAGCAATGGGGATATACTGAAAAGTCAATGAAATCAAACACTGAAAAGCAGTGCCCAGAGACACTGTGAATCCACAAGGTAATCGCACTTACATCATATGGTTCCATAGAACCAACACCAAATGGCGGTACTCGAATGGATATAAAAATCATCAGATAAAACAAGTATAGCACGTGCACCGACCGGAGTTGTTATTGCCAAGTACTGTAGAGTTGTGATCGATCACTCGCACAGATGCGGAACGCGCGAGACGGCAAGATCCTTCCTAGTAGGATAAAGGCCCAGAGGCACATGCCGAAAAAAGAAACTGCTCCATAGAACAGGTGTCCAGAGATGGTTTCCCAGAGGCGTGGTGACCCAGAGGTCCAGTACTGGCCGCCCAGAGGCTAATGTGTCACAAACTTCTTGGAGAGGAACCCGTAAAGTGTTAACAATGAGTCTCATACCCCACGTTCGCACTAAACGGTTTACTAACCAATAGAAAGCTTACACTCCAAACAATAAAAAGTCCACCTCGTATCATCGGTAAACTAGACCTAAAGGTCAAAACGATCAATCGAATAGGTCGGGGATTAACCGGAAAGAAAATACACACGGTTCCATAGGCCGGAGATTTCCTAACCGTTTAAGCACCTTTCCACTTCGCTCAAAGTGATAAAATGTGAGTGTGGGATTTAGTTATAGAAAATAATTACGGAAAACGGATTTATAATTGGTTTGAAATCACTTTAAAACGGCCTTTGAAAACTCTCCTATTATGGAGTAACTAATTTAATAATTAAAATAATATTATATAATAATTTCGAAAGCCATTTCGAAGTGAAAAATCCTTTTAAAACCTTTTTATAATGCCCGTGTACGAAATCCAGAGACAAATCTCAAAGAAATCGATAAAACCAAAAAATCACCGAAAATATTCAGTGTGGAAAATAGTCCAAAACTGACGCGAACCCAAGTTCGGAAAATTATTCGGACCAGCAAACTGAATCCGAATGGCATGAAAATTGGTAGGAACGTAGTCCGACATTCCTACTTCAGAATGCAAAATGAATTACTCGATTTCGACTTGAAACGAAGTCGCAACCACGCTCCAAAGTCGAACCCGGAAACAGTGAATACACTGTTTCAGGCTGAGATCCAGGTCCCTCTTCGACAGCAATTTCGAAGAGTCAAATGAACTCGGATACTAATCAAACTTTCTAGAGATGGAGTTCGGAACTCCAGCTTTCCAACGAGACCAAAATCGATGAAATCCGACAAAGGACGAGCCCGGGATGGCGTCGCAAAGTCGGGGTTCTGTACTGAAAACAACAGGAGAAAAGAGACTAAGGCCTATATTTATGCACTAACAGACCAGAGATGAAAAACCACAATTTTGGCATAGTAAACTTCCAATTCTGACAAAATGAATAAAATAAAAGTTGTAGCTTAGTTTCTAAGCTTTTTGGAATGACCAAGATCGTCAAATTCCGATCGGGGATGAAAATTTTATGACTAAAACAATTCTCAGATTTAAATTCTATATCACTGTCAATGTGCTCTCGGGACAGTAGTAAGGATGCACAGTTTTGACCCAATTAACTTTGAAATTTCATGAAACTCAAAACATAAAAGTTTTAGCCCTAAATCTAAGCTTTCCAGAACATTCAAAACTTTTAGATTTGGATAAGAAACAAGTAACTTATGGCCAAATCAATTTCAGGGTTTTATTTTATCAACCCTGTAGTTTGTTGTCAGGTCAGCGATAAACAAACGTGATTTCCACCATTCAAACCACAAAATTAGGCAAAGCTCAAAACATAAAAGTTATAGGCTACAGAATAAGCTTTCCATAATTTCAAGAAAATCTTAATTCCGATTTAAGATGAATGAGATATGCCAAATTTACTAACAGCAATAAACTAATTATAATTTCAGCTAGCATATATTACAAGCACCTTATGTGCACACTCCAAATGAAAGAAAAGATGATCAAAGAGCTATGATTCACATGTTACATAATAAAACATGTGTTACTAACTGATTACCCAAATCAAAAGATGATTAAACACATATTAGAAGAGGTTTTTAGCAATATACCTCTCTAGAAAGCAACAAAGACCACTATAGCATCAACCCAAGTTAGCAAAAGATGATTAGGAGGCTATAAGATCAAAAAAACACATAAAACATGTGTTACCAATTAAATTTCAGAAATTAGAAAGATATAAAAACTGATTTGAGGTGGGTATTTGCATTACCTTTGCATAGAATGACTTGCATAAGCTAAAACTAGAAGGAGATGAAGATAAAGGCCATTTTTGTTATGAAAGCTTTAGGAAATGATTAGGGTTTTGATTAGGGATGAATGAATGAGGTTATGAGAGTTTGAGATAATTTATAGAGGAGGTTTAGGGTGGGTTATTGGGTTAGGTTTAGTAACCCAATAAGAAGAGAGTTATTTACATGTTTCAAAAAATTAGTCTAAGTGTTCATATATGTTTATAAAACTCAATTTTCCTATCCAAACCCGTTTTAAAATCTCTCCTAAAATATTTAACTTTCCAAAAATAACATTTTATCCTCATTTTAAAATCCCATATTTCCCATTTAATTAAAATAGCCTTTTTCAAATAAATTTTGTTATTCCAAATCCTTTTATGCTTCATTAAAATAAATAAAAATCCTAACTTTTATTTATTAATTGGTAATGCAAATCCCGGATTGTTACAGACTCCCCCCTTAATAAAATTGCGTCCCCGCAATTCCTTAAGATAGATGTCGTCTATAACGTCAAATCCACAAAAGAAGTGATAGAGATAAAATAGAGAATTCTTACCCGCAGAAGAAGATGGGAGAAAGCCAGGATAAGAGCGCTCGATAGATTCTCTGGTCTCCTAAGTGCAGTCCTTAGGATTCGGTGACCATTGAATCTTCACGAGTGGAACCTCTTTGTTGCAAAGGCGTCTAACCTCCGAATCAAGCACACGAAGAGGTTGATGCTCCAAAGATAAATCAGGTAAGATCTCTAAATCAGGCACAGCATGCGGCTCAATGATAGAATCAGGATCGCGGACACACATGCAAAGCTGGGAAACATGGAACACGTCATGTATTCCAGAGAAGTTAGCAGGTAGAGCCACACGATAAGCAACGGGGCCGATGCGTTCCGTAATAGGAAATGGTCCAACATAGCGAGGAGTCAACTTCCTTGTAGAGCTGAAACGCACAACCCCCTTCATAGGAGATATCCGAATAAAGACATGATCACCAATAGAGAACTCAAGAGGCTTCCTACGGTTGTCCGCGTAGGATTTCTGACGGTTCTGCACCTCTTTCATTCTCTGACGAATAAGAATAATCTTCTCAGAAGATTCCCTAACTGAATCTGGACCAAGAAGGTGCTTATCGCCAGATTCTAACCAACATGAAGGAGAACGACATGGCCTTCCGTAAAGAGCCTCGAAAGGAGCCATGCCAATACTAGACTGAAAGCTGTTGTTGTAGGAGAACTCTACAAGCGGTAAGTGATCCTCCCAACTACCTCCGAAATCTAGAATACAACAGCGCAAAAGATCCTCTAAAACACGATTCACCCTCTCCGTCTGACCGTCGGTCTGAGGATGATAAGCAGTAGAGAGATTCAGCTTTTTTCCCAAAGCTGATTGTAGGAACTTCCAGAAGTGACTAGTAAAGATAGTGTCTCGATCACAGACGATAGAGCTAGGAATGCCATGAAGTCGTACGACTTCCTTCACAAAGAGCTTGGCCAACAGAGGTGCAGTCCGAGTGGACTTAATCGGAATGAAATGAGCCGATTTGGTCAAGCGATCGACGATAACCCAAATCGGAGTATGGCCTGACCTCGATCGAGGCAGATCGTCAATAAAATCCATGGATATCTGATCCCATTTCCACAATGGAATCACTAGAGGCTGAAGAAGACCAGATGGACGCTGATGCTCGACCTTGACTTGTTGACAAGTCATGCAACCGCTCACATAACTTGCAACATCTCTCTTCAAACCCTCTCAATAAAATAGGCGACACATGTCGGCATACATCTTACTCGACCCGGGATGTATAGTGTACTTAGTGCGATGACACTCGTCTAGAATGTCGTGCCTAAGTGATAAATCAGATGGTACCAAAATACGGTTCTTCCTACGAAGACACCGATGAGAATCAATAGAATAATCCAGCAATGTCTCATCACTGGATCCCGACTCGAGAAGATGAATAAGATGCAATAATTCTGGATCCTGCCGCTGAGCATGGGCAATGCGATCCAATAAGATAGGACGAGCTTCCAAGCTGAATAATAAGATCGGAGAATCAGAAGATGGAGCTCGATCTCTAATATCACACAAAGATAGGGTCTCAAGAATATCCCACTCGGCAATCATCATAGAGACTACTGCCGAGTGTTTGCGACTGAGTGCATCAGCCACACGATTACCCTTGCCAGGGGTATACTGAATGTCTAAGTCATATGAGGCGAGAAACTCAAGCCATCGCTGCTGCCTCATATTGAGATCCTTCTGACTGAATAAATGTTTCAGCGACTTGTGATCGGTGTAAAGAGTGAAGCGTTCGCCTAATAGAAAGTGACGCCACGTCTTCAAAGCAAAGACAATAGCTGCCAACTCAAGATCATGAGTCAGATAGCGAACCTCATTCGGACGTACCTACCTAGAAGCATAAGCAACTACCCGATCCTTCTGCATAAGCACAGCACCGAGGCCGCTACCACAAGCGTCGGTGTAAACAACAAGATCCTGGTTACTCTCTGGAACCACTATAATAGGAGCATGAGTGAGAAGTTCCTTCAGTCGCTGAAAGGAAGCTTCACACTTATCAGACCAAATAAAGCGAACACCCTTACGAGTCAGCGTCGTAAGGGGAAGTGCAACTCGAGAGAAATCCTTGATAAACCGACGGTAATCACCCGCCAGACCAAGGAAGCTACGAATATCATGAAAGTTCTCGGGCTGCTTCCAATTCTAAATAGCTTCGATCTTGGCAGGATCGACAGAAATAACCTCAGATGATACAATATGGCCAAAGAACTTGACCTTGCTCATCCAAAAATGGGACTTGGAGAGCTTGGCCTTAAGCTGATGCTGACGAAGAGTATCCAAGACGATCCGCAATTGATGAGCATGCTCTGCCTCGGATCTAGAATAAATAAGAATATCGTCGATGAAAACCAGAACGAATCTATCGATGTATTCCCGGAATACTCGATTCATAAGATCGACGAAGAAAGCCGGTGTGTTCATCAAGCCGAATGGCATGACCAACCACTTAAAAGAACCATAACGAGTGCGGAAAGCGGTAAGAGGAATGCTATCTTCCGCAACTCGGAGCTGATGAAATCCGGTGGCAAGGTCGAGCTGGGAAAAGACCTTCACACCGCTCAACTGGTCAAACATGTCGTCTATCCGTGGCAATGGATAATGATTTCTGATGGTCAACTCATTAAGCTTGCGATAGTCAATGCAAAGCCTAAGAGAGCCATAGGGCTTCTTAACGAAGACCACAGCAGCACCCCATGGCGAAGAACTGGACCGAATGAACTGCTTTGCCTCAAGCTCTACTAACTGCTTCCCGAGTTCCTTATTCTCTTTAGTAGACATCCTCATGGGAGGATGCCCAACTGGGTGGGAGCCTGGAATGAGATCGATGCGGAACTCAATGGCCCGCTTTGGCGGCAGGCCTGATACTGACTCGAATATATCGGGGAAATCCCGAACAATAGGAATACGAGATATGTCAACATCCTCATCTCGTGAATCAAGAGCAAATAAAGTAATATCAGAAATCCCAACATCCTGAAGAGCAATAGCTAACGGAGCGAACGAGTCAGGATGACGAAGAAATAATATCCGCTCCGAACAAATGATTTTGGCGTCGTACTGAGCGAGCCAATCCATGCCAAGAATCATATCAAAGCCCAAATACTCCATAACGTGCAGATTCGCATGGAAAGAAAATCCACAAAGATCAATATCTATATCCTCACAAAGCAAGCTAAGGGTCGTGGATCCGCCGATGGGATTCACAATCCTTAGTGAAGAAACCAAACAAGTAACATCCAAAGATAAAGTATCAACTAGTTCCTTTGATACGAATGAGTGAGAGGCACCCGTATCAAAGAGAACTCTACAAGATCTATCATGAAATAAAATAGAACCTTCGAGAACGGAAGGATGCGTACCTCGAGGTTGAGCTGAAGATGTAGGAGCCTTGGCAGCATTAAGTTTGCCAGATCTAGGAGGTGCAGTAGGACAAGTGGAATTAAGATGACCCTCCTTCTTACAATAGCGGTAGAAAAGAAGCTTGGGACACTCTTTAAACATATGATCGGTAGATTTA
Organism: Allium fistulosum; assembly: GCA_030737815.1. Lineage (NCBI taxonomy): Eukaryota > Viridiplantae > Streptophyta > Magnoliopsida > Asparagales > Amaryllidaceae > Allium > Allium fistulosum. The sequence continues at coordinate 1,278,963,419 of CM060903.1, read as the reverse complement.
GTTAAGCACGATTCAAAGATAGATAATTCATTAAGGAATATTACGGAATATAATAGATTCCTACACATATTCCTAACTTATTTATGTAAAGGTGGATATGTTCAATTTGGATCGTATTATAACGTATTGTACTACGTGTCTGTTCTGTGTTTATTATGCTTATTCCTGAAACCAGGCTCTGATACCAAGCTGTAACGCCCCACTCTGAGATCCACTGTAACAAAGAGTATTACGGTAGTAATACTGTCTGTTAAAGCGGATAATAGAGTATAGTGGAAGCGACCATTTATAATCAAGCTATAACTATCTACCGAATACGTCGAAAGGTGGAATCTATTTAAAATTTTCTCAATCAGGTGGTTCGACATATTCGATAAATACTTATAACGAAATTACAAATGGCTAAAAATCTATCAGAACAAAGCATAATAACATAATGAAATAGCATCACAGAACAGTATCACATAACAGCACAGAGTCTCAGAACAATACATCGTCAATACAGATCCAAATATATAATAAGGTGGGTACAAAGCCACCGCTTACACATATGAGTCAAAGATATGTACATAAGAGACTGAATAATAACAGAGTAGCGGAATAGTGGAAAAATAAAAGCGCTATCTATTAGCATAGCAGATAATGTCCAAGCGGAAGCACAGAAGCTAAGTCCAGAGACCTAACTTGAAACAACTCGGTCTGACCCGAGCGAAAAACACTCGGGTCAGGCTAGCTAAACAATCAGTAATACCTGAGATATATAATAATGCGGTACATAAATAAAACAGTACTTTTCCTAAGAGAAGAGTATTTTGGACCACATGAATATAATGTCGGTCCCTAATCATCAATCAACAGTAAAAATCTCCAAAGAGAATATCAGCACCAAAGTGTTGAATAAATAAAATCGCCTCATATCATCGGCGTAGCCAAAGCTATAAAAAGTTGCCCATAGGCAATAATCCCATGTTTGACCATAGTCTGTAATCAATGCCCAAGCAAAGATCGATGCTCCAAAGAGCAATGGGGATATACTGAAAAGTCAATGAAATCAAACACTGAAAAGCAGTGCCCAGAGACACTGTGAATCCACAAGGTAATCGCACTTACATCGTATGGTTCCATAGAACAAACACCAAATGGCGGTACTCGAATGGATATAAAAATCATCAGATAATACAAGTATAGCACGTGCACCGACCGGAGTCGTTATTGCCAAGTACTGTAGAGTTGTGATCGATCACTCGCACAGATACGGAACGCGTGAGACGGCGAGATCCTTCCCAGAAGGATAAAGGCCCAGAGGCACATGCCGAAAAAAGAAACTGCTCCATAGAACAGGTGTCCAGAGACGGTTTCCCAGAGGCGTGGTGACCCAAAGGTCCAGTACTGGCCGCCCAGAGGCTAATGTGTCACAAACTTCTTGGAGAGGAACCCGTAAAGTGTTAACAATGAGTCCCATACCCCACGTTCGCACTAAACGGTTTACTAACCAATAGAAAGCTCACACTCCAAAAAATAAAAAGTCCACCTCATATCATCGGTAAACTAGACCCATAGGTCAAAACGATCAATCGAATAGGTCGGGGATTAACCGGAAAGAAAATACACACGGTTCCATAGGCCGGAGATTTCCTAACCGTTTAAGCACCTTTCCACTTCGCTCAAAGTGCTAAAGTGTGAGTGTGGGAATTAATTATAGAAAATAATTATGGAAAACAGATTTATAATTGGTTTGAAATCACTTTAAAACGGCCTTTGAAAACTCTCCTATTATGGAGTAACTAATTTAATAATTAAAATAATATTATATAATAAGTTCGAAAGCCATTTCGGAGTGAAAAATCCTTTTAAAACCTTTTTATAATGCCCGTGTACGAAATCCAGAGACAAATCTCAAAGAAATCGATAAAACCAAAAAATCACTGAAAATATTCAAGTGTTGGAAAATAGTCCAAAACTGACGCGAACCCAAGTTCGGAAAATTATTCGGACCAGCAAACTGAATCCGAATGGCATGAAAATTGGTAGGAACGTAGTCCGACATTCCTACTTCAGAACGCAAAAAGAATTACTTGATTCCGACTTGAAACGAAGTCGCAGAAACGCTCCAAAGTCAGACCCGGAAACAGTGAATACACTGTTTCAGGCTAAGATCCAGGTCCCTCTTCGATAGCAATTTCGAAGAGTCAAATGAACTCGGATACTAATCAAACTTTCTAGAGATGGAGTTCGGAACTCCAGCTTTCCAACGAGACCAAAATCGATGAAATCCGACAAAGGACGAGCCCGGGATGGCGTCGCAAAGTCGGGGTTCTGTACTGAAAACAATGGGAGAAAAGAGACTAAGGCCTATATTTATGCACTAACAGACCAGAGATGAAAAACCACAATTTTGGCATAGTAAACTTCCTATTCTGACAAAATAAATAAAATAAAAGTTGTAGCTTAGTTTCTAAGCTTTCCGGAATGACCAAGATCGTCAAATTCCGATCGGGGATGAAAATTTTATGACTAAAACAATTCTCAGATTTAAATTCTATATCACTGTCAATGTGCTCTCGGGACAGTACTAAGGATGCACAGTTTTGACCCAATTAACTTTGAAATTTCATGAAACTCAAAACATGAAAGTTTTAGCCCTAAATCTAATATTTCCAGAACATCCAAAATTATTAGATTTGGATAAGAAACATGTAACTTATGGCCAAATCAATTTCAGGATTTTATTTTATCAACCCTGTAGTTTGTTGTCAGGTCAGCGACAAATAAACGTGATTTTGACTATTTAAACCACAAAATTAGGCAAAACTCAGAACATAAAAGTTATAGGCTACAGAATAAGCTTTCCAGAACTTCAAGAAAATCTTAATTCTGATTTAAGATGAATGAGATATGCCAAATTTACTAACAGCAATAAACTAATTATAATTTCAGCTAGCATATATTACAAGCACCTTATGTGCACACCCCAAATGAAAGCAAAGATGATCAAAAAGCTATGATTCACATGTTACATTATAAAATATGTGTTACTAACTGATTACCCAAATCAAAAGATGATTAAACACATATTAGAAGAGGTTTTTAGCAATATACCTCTCTAGAAAGCAACAAAGACCACTATAGCATCAACCCAAGTTAGCAAAAGATGATTAGGAGGCTATAAGATCAAAAAAACACATAAAACATGTGTTACCAATTAAATTTCAGAAATTATAAAGATATAAAAACTGATTTGAGGTGGGTATTTGCATTACCTTTGCATAGAATGACTTGCATAAGCTAAAACTAGAAGGAGATGAAGATAAAGGCCATTTTTGTTATGAAAGCTTTAGGAAATGATTAGGGTTTTGATTAGGGATGAATGAATGAGGTTATGAGAGTTTGAGATAATTTATAGAGGAGGTTTAGGGTGGGTTATTGGGTTAGGTTTAGTAACCCAATAAGAAGAGAGTTATTTACATGTTTCCAAAAATTAGTCTAAGTGTTCATATATGTTTATAAAACTCATTTTTCTTATCCAAACCCGTTTTAAAATCTCTCCTAAAATATTTAACTTTCCAAAAATAACATTTTATCCTCATTTTAAAATCCCATATTTCTCATTTAATTAAAATAGCCTTTTTCAAATAAATTTTGTTATTCCAAATCCTTTTATGCTTCATTAAAATAAATAAAAATCCTAACTTTTATTTATTAATTGGTAATGCAAATCCCGGGTTGTTACAGTTATAGGTGGCCTCATGTTCTTCCGAGGGTTAGCTATCATATATCAAAATCAATGTTATCCTATGTTCATTCGGGATCTAAATTACGGCGTATAAGTCATACTTATGATAATCAAAGGTCGATAATTGTGTAAGTTCATCACCACTGGTTGGAACGTTATTTATAAATCGTCTAGTATCGCCTAGTATCTCTCTACAAGAATGCTTAACCGAATTGAAGTAATGACTTTCATCAATCATCTAGTCATCATAGTTATAAATTAGGGTAGTGCATTGCCATCGATGGGAGCATTGCTCATAAATTATCTAAAATCGCTCGGCATCCCATCATGAATGAGTCTAGTTAGATCGAGGCAATGGCATAATCTGATAATCATTGTCAAATCATTTCAAAGTCAGGTGGCGTTCAAATCCAAAGTCTAGTTTTTGATTTCTCTAGGTTGCATCATCAACATCCAGGTTAGCTTCCGATCTCTCCGGATCATATAATAACCGACCAATTCAATTCCTGATCCCTCCGGATCATTATTTTGATCCTCAATCTCTCCGGATCATTAATCTAATCTTTGGTCACTTTGGATCATTAGTCTAATCTCTATCTCTTCGAATCATTAATATAACCTTTGATCTCTCTGGATCGTTAGTCTAATCTCTGATCTCTTCGGATCGTTAGTTCATGTTGAGTCCAATCCGCTCGCTCTTCGATGAGAGGACCCAACGACCAGGCAAGTCCATCCTCTCACTCTTCGACAGGGCACCCACTATCATGTACAAGTCCATTCCACTAACTCTCTGGCAAGGGTACTTGCACCTTATAGTTCGTCACCACGTCTCTTTGGTTGGGAGTCTGTTCAATCGGTTCATAAATCAATATCAATTGGTAACCAATCTTCGTTGGTGTTTCAAAATCAATATTAGTTACCACATTCGAGGGATTTCTGATTTCAAATATTTATTAAGCAATCATGAGATTTATATCAAATGAATCAATTAAACATCCAAAACATCTAATCCTATCAAGGATCACTTTTAGATTTTCAACTCAAAGCGTGCTTGGGACCGATCGAGATTTCGTACCCATGTAAGTAAGTGGCTTGATAGCAGTACTGCATCATTCATTCAAAATAAAAGGTAAGGCGAGGGAATCAAACCTGACTTCTATCTATCACTATCATTGGATGATCATTCTCAGCCAAAATCCATGGTCGCATCCAGATATATTCATCATAGTGGTCGGTCTTGCGGAATTAATGCAGTTTGTGCTATGGTATTCTGATTTCTAGCACATCATTGTGAGTGATTACTCCGAACCTACTCTTCGATTTAGTTCTCCGTCTTGCCCCCTGTTCCCGTGGGGCTTTCCAAAATCTAATTCTTATTGTTATGCATTAGCACTTTGATCTTCACTACGAGGTTTAATAACAATTCCTTAAACACGCTCCATCTTGCTAAGATTCCAAGTCCAGCATGCCCCTAAGTCTCAAGTCCTCCTAGATTGGTACCGGTTCTTGCTTGGGGATTAGTACCAGTTAAGGTGCCACTTTGGGGGTTTCTCCACTTCGTCCTGCTTTGCTTTCAGGTGCGTTCATTTGGCCTTCTGGCCTCTAGTTTTGATTTCCAGCAACTTTGATTATTCTTTTTTGTTCTATCCTTCAAAGGAATCCATCGGTCATTTCTTCCTACCAGGCTATCAACCTTTTATGCACTTCCTTCATAATTTTCTCCATCTCCTCTCTAGTTATGTAGGTGGATGAGGGGTTTGATTCTAAGGATGCCTTTAGGCTGCCTTTTGTTCTTGTTGACTTCCTCCAATCATAGATCTAGTGTTAGGCCTTTCTATCTTCTTCAAATTCAAGTCGTTAAATCCGAGTTTTCTTAGTGAATGCACCAAAATATTTGGACCAAAAATGGCATAAACACCCAATCGAGCACCAAATATGAAAATTATTAAAGAAAAGAAGATAAAAGCAAGAAATAGCAAAGAATAATACACAATTTTTATAGTGGTTCAGCGAATACTCCGGCCTACGTCCACTTAAACTTTGTTATTCAATTTCTATGACCTTTACAAACTATGATTTTATGGATTGGTATTCTCAGATCGATGGCAATCCAACAGAGATTCATGACAAAGTGAATAATTTCAAAAAAGAAGAAAATTCATTTTTCAAGTGCGTCCCTCCTCCTAATTATTGACGAAAATCACTAAAGTTATCTTTGAAACATGCTCCAACATGTTCCCCACGTTCACACGTAGCTCCACCAAAGTTTTAGGGTTAACACGACCCATGCCTTCATGGATCGGTGTCGATCCATGGCTCATGGATCAGTGCCAAACTGACTTGGAGTTCGACTGGATAAATTTGAGTGTTTTCTTTGGGCTTGACCTGGATATTTCCTAAGGTTGTTGTGCTCAAAATTCCTTCGCTCTATTGGAGTCTGGCCTCGAGTTTTTGTGTGTCTGACTCAAGTCGACTCGGTACTGGTCCATGGGGACAAGTTGAAAAACTAAGGTCAACTTTTTTTGCTTACTTTTTGATATTTATTTTATCATGCCTTTTTACGATGTTTCCCAAGTCCTTGGGTCATTTCTTCTTCGTTCGTTCTTCTAATTTGATTGTTTAAGTCCGTTCGAAGATTGTGGAAAATTCGGCTGTAACACCCTCCCATTTTCAAGTCTAGCCAGCCATATCAAGAGCCCAAATGGGCATCCATTCACTTTAAGCATGATTAGATAATTCCTATTTAAATCAAATTTAAACGTATATCGATATCGTACATTAATACGTAGTTACATACGCATTATTTCTAATACTGATCAACACAAATCAAATATAATTTTATTATTAATATTTCAAAAATATTAATTAATTTAATTAATTTATAATGATTACAATTTAATTAATTTATAATAATTATAATTTGTAGTCCTAGTATTTGTAACATTCCACTATTTTGGACCATTCAAATCGACAATAAATCCACACATGTCAGACTTGAATACTTCAAAACAGTGGATTGTCAAGAAAATTTGGAGCAAGTAAAATAAAACACAGAATCACAGACATAGAATATCAGAATAATTCACAGCGGAAATAAAATACCATAGTAGTTCATGAAGCTACTATATACATACTCTCAAAACATATACAAAATCTCATAGTCAAAATAGATACAATAGAAGTCAGGATACGTAAGTCAAAAATACAGAGACAATACTGAATAGGAAATAACTGAAATAGAAATCGATGAACCGATAGACAAAAAATCAACAAAGATATCACTTAATTTCAATTTAAATTCATTTAATGTCATTGATTAACACAGATATCACTTCATATTTAAACATACGAAACTAAGCTTATATGTTTTATCAAAAAATTTGTACTTTTCAAAATTTCTTAGCTTTGAAAATTTAAACCTTGATTTGGAAGTGCTCGAACATTCTAAATAGTCAAAGAAATCATATTTACAATCCAAGAGTTGGAAATCATCAACAAATCAGTAAATCAATTCCAAAAGATAGGGTTACATCAATCAAATCCGAAACTCAAGGTCTGAACACCGGCTCATTTCAAACTGTTCAAATATATACCTATGTCTTTCGAATATCAAATCATACTTCGGAATTTAAAATCAAAATTGGTTTCACAAATCAATTGCATTGCAAAGCTACCGAAGTGGCCTCTCCCCCACTCAGAAACTCGAAAATCAATGTCGATGATGCATGCATTCATCACCAAAATTATTTTCCAGCAACATAAGTGGGTTTTGGACTTCTATTTTCTCGAAAACTTCCTTAGAAATTTCTTCGAAATCATTTGAAACAATTCTTATTCGGAAAAATACTTTCAAATGGTATTATTATATATTTTCAAAACCTTAAACCAATTTAAAAATGCCGGAGTTCAATCACTCAAATTCACATTCAAAATCTCCAGTTATAAATCATTTTATATGAATCAATTTCTTATATAATTTTCAAAATTTCAAATCCTTTCGAAACTTCAAGTTTTCATTTTAAAAAGGTATATAATCCTTATCGAAAACATTTCACCTTTATATAAAAATATGGTCATCCTTATCAAAATAATAACTTCGATGTATACACAATTTCCAAAAATACAATCAACCATAAACTTTCCAAGGGATGATTCAAGGATGGATTTCAAAACAAAACAGAGATTAAAATTTAAAGGTACCCTAATCAAATAGAATTCTGATTAGAAGATAAGCTCGAACGAAGATGAGATAGTTAAATTACCGAATAGAAGATGGATAAGCTTATATAAATCGTGGGCGACCTTAACCGGGTCAACCGTGACTTCAGGAATATAATCGATGCGAGAATCTAAGGCAAATCGACATTCGATCGCCAGAGATAGAATCCAGGTATAGCAGAAGATAGATAGCATCGTAAACCGAGGATACAGAAATCTCCGGTGAATCAATGCCAATTGTAAGGGAGTTTCACACCTTTACAAATCATTCAAAGATTGGCAGAATCGTCGATCTTTCTAGAGGTCATTCAAAGTGGGGTTATGCAATGCTCCAAAATCAAAAGAATACAGATAGGGGAGACAGGAATGGATTTCAGAACAAGTAGGAGCGTTCCAAAGTTCAAAGGAATCCTAATTGATAAGAATCCTAACCAAAATTAGAGATATATAACCTATATCAATACGAAAGAATTTCCATTCATAATTTGGAAAAGGCTCAAATTCATATCATACGAAAAACAGGAGCATAAATATCTTTAGTTTGACAACTTCAGCTAAGCAAAAGATACAATAGAGTTCACTTAAAGCAACCTAACATACTACTGATTTTGCCATACCCAAAATAGATTCCTATCAACAATGAATCTAGATCAAAAAAGCTAGAAGTTCAAAATTTAAGAGGATCCTAATCAAAGAAATTACTAACAAGGTGGATACGAAAGGAATGAAATTTAGAAAAAAATTACTTTCAAAGCAAGAAAATTTATATTAAAATAATCTTTGAAAATTCTTTAAAATCATTTGAAAATCATTTTATACTTTGAAAATACGTTCTCTTACAAAGAAATGATTCTGAGATTGATTTCACTCATTCTAGGGTATTTCTACCCTATCTCTAATGAGTTTTTACTCCGTAGGCTAAGGTATGCCTAAAACCAAACCTCTGATACCAAATGTAACATCCCACTATTTTGGACCTTTTAAATCGTCAATAAATCCACACATGTCAGACTTGAATACTTCAAAACAGTGGATTGTCAAGAAAATTTGGAGCAAGTAAAATCAAATACAGAATCACAGACACATAATATCAGAATAACTCACAGCGGAAATAAAATACCATAGTAGATCATGAAGCTACTATATACATACTCTCAAAACATATACGAAATCTCATAGTCAAAATAGATACAATAGAAGCCAGGATACATAAGTCAAAAATACAGAGACAATACTGAATAGGAAATAACTGGAATAGAAATCGATGAACCGATAGACAAATAAGCTCCAACAAATCTCTAGCTCTAGGAGCTGAATCCAAAGCTGTATTACTTAGGCTGACCCAAGCGTAAAGTAAAACACAAACACTCGAGTCAGGACATACATACTTATACAATGTAAACTAAGTCATGTGAACTGTAATAGCAATGCACAATAACCTAAAGGGTGCTTGGGATCGCCCATCCTTTAAGGATCCGTTAAACCATCAATTAAGCAGAAATAAACACTATCATAGAAATGTTCGTATTAAAGTAAATAATGCAAATAACAGGGTTAATGTGACTAGGGTAGCGCAGAGCTGCAGTAATCGCTCACCTCTAGCCACACTCTCAAATCAAGGTGTGCATCAAAACAATCACAAGGAAGTCAAATGGCACCCAAAGAAGTGTACCCGTGGTTATAGATTTCAAAATGGTTTATAATTTCGAATAAAAATCATTCATTTAAACCATTAAAAGTGAAGTCATTATACCTTCAAATCAAATATTCAATTTCCAAAAATTTAGCCTTTTCTGAGCTCATTTATTCAATTAAATACTTTAAAACATTGAAATTTCAGCTTTCGCAGCACTTTGAAAAATGCTGCGGTAAGTTATATTTGAAACAATTCATTTCAACAAAGACAGCATTTAAAAATTGCTGTAGTAGTTTAGTTACACTTTAAAACCTCATTACAGCCAACTGCAGCACTTATCAAGTGCTACTGTAGCCCTTTTATTAGTTTCATATTTTAGATTTTATTTCTGCAACCACAGCACTTACCAAGTGCTGCAGTAGCCCTTAGTTAATTTATCATTTAGCTCATTTGCATCAACCACAGCACTTACAAAGTGCTGCAGTATCTTTTACTTCAGATTTTAAGTTAATTTCAGAAATGATAGCATTTCTGAAGTGCTACAAATTCAATTTCCAAATTTATAATAAATTTCAGAAATAATTAAACTTCAATTTTAACCATTTTAACTTATAAAAATCATATTTTTCCACTTCAAAAATGTTCATTTAAATACCCTTTAACTTATGATTTTATAAAGAAATTTTTTTACAATAAAATCAAATTTTCCAATAATTTCACTTATTAAATTCAAGTGTACCATTTCCCATTTTTTTCATCTTACAATTTACCTTAACACTTAAATTTAAATTTCCATTTCATAAATAAAACTTAATTTCCATTTTATTTAATTAACTTAAACTTCCATTTAAAAATCAAATCACAAATTTCCAAATTAAGTTATGTTTAAAATCACAATTTTTCCATTCATTTATTTAACATTTTTAATACATATAAAAATCATTATAAATTTATTAAATCATTTTAAATCCAAATTTAACTCAAAATATCAAATTTTACATTTTAAAAATGCTTAAAATTTTCTAGAAACTATATAAATAACCACGGGTCTGTATAATATTTTCTAGCCTAAGTCAAGTGATACGGATACTATATCATTTCAATCCGTAATTTACAAAGAAAAATCCGGGTTCTATCCTTTCAAACCCACAATCCCAAGTTAAATAAAAATAAATAAAAATCGCTCAGGCCTATAATTTCAGCCCATAACGATTTTTCCCTATTCTAAAGTCCGTTCGGGCATGTATCATTTCAATCTATAGTTATTCTATTCTACAAGGAACTTGCAGTATGAGAAACAGAAATAAATAAATAGTATAGCAAAATATAACATGTCAAATGATGTGACAGGTTTATAACAGGGTTTAACATCATATAATACATATCACAGGCATGTATAACATGATATAACAGTTTCTACACATTCACTTGTTGTCACTTCACAAATTTTATAAGTATGAATGTCAAGCTTGAATAACTCACCTTTTTAAGCTGGAGTTAACGATTCAAAACACAAAGATAAATTCTAGAAAGCACGATACAGCACGACTAAGATTCAAGTGGAGAGAGAGTCAAGATTTTGATCTTGTATATAACAAATAAAACAAAGCAATATAAATATATATACAACACAAAATTTAATTGGAACAAAATAGAAATTAGAATTAACAAATGACATCACCAAGCTTTGAAATCAAAATTGCTTGACCATGACTCCTTGTTTGCTCGGCCATACATGTTTTCTTTGATGGTAAGGCTTGGGTATGGACACAATTATGCCCGGCTAGCATAGAATTTGAAGAGGTTGGAGTTTCAAATGAAGGAAGGCAAAGGGACAAGGCCTAAAAGGAAGGTTTTGGTGCATCTATGCTCGGCCTATGGTCAAGTTTGGGATCGGCCATGCCACTACAGGTCAGGTCAAAAGGTAAGGTGATGGCTAGTGGTGATGTCATGTGCTAGTGGTGGTGCTAGAGGTGGAGGCCGAGGTGAAGTATGAGATGGTGATGGGAAATAGGCTCGGCTAGGCAATGTTTCAAAGGGTTTTTGCAAAGTTTTTGTGGTGGAAGTTCATAGGGTGGTCACGGCCTGATCTAGAAAGAGGGGAGGAGTGGTATGCCATGGATGATGAGGGGAAGGAGGTGATGGTGGTGGTTGGTGGAGATGATGGTGGGTAAGGCCGAGCAAAACAATGAAGAGATCAAGGCAAAAAAAAGGAAAAATGAAGAAGAAAATTAAGAGAATGGAAGCCATGAACTTACTTTATTATTTTTTTCAGAAATGCTATGGCCGAAAGAATGAAGTGATGAGAAGTTTTTCATGTGATAAACAAAAGGAAATGCATGGCTAAACAAGAGAAAATGAAATGCCAAGCAAATGAAAAGACTAGCAATTGAAAAGTCACAAGCAAATGAAAAGACTTTGTCGATTTGAATTTCCACTTTCTTTTATTCAAAATAAACTAATCAAAAATCAAATAAATAAAATAAAAGTTAAAACAAAATAATTTAGAAATGAAAATAAATAAATAGTCTTAGGAAAAATAGGAAATAAATAAAGAAAATAGTTTATTTTATTAAAACTAGAATTAAAATTGTAAACAAAATACAACTATTATAGGAAAATTCCAAACACAACAAAATTCACACAATTTGATTCAAAACCCAAAAAAAATAAAAGATAGCAAATAAAATAGAAAATGAATGAAAAAATGTAGATAAAATTTTGCATGTAAAATGCTGAATTTATCAATTTTTTAAAAAGTTTTAAAACGGAATTTGACGAAACGAAATGCAGAACAGATATCAGAACTAATTACTGTTTCAAAGAAAAAGATAAAATTTTAAAAATTCAAATTTCAAAATTTTCAATAAACAATCAAGGTTTGACAAAATATAATATTTCCAGAAAATCAATATTTAATTGTATTTGGAAAAATAAAAATGAAACAAAATCCAAAATACATAGGCAAAATTCCAAACTTCAATTTAAATTTATTCAAAAATTAAAGTTTAAAAATGAAATTTAATCTAAAATATTTATTAAAATTATGAGTTGTTACACTCTCCCCCACTCAAAGCTTTTCGTCCCCGAAAAGGAAGAAGATAGGAGCATAGGAATAACTAGCAGGAAAAATGTTGAATCGGGAATAGCTAGCAGGAAAATATAGTTTTAAAGACAAGGATGAACCATTAATTTAAAACTATATAATTTCAATTAGAATTCTTTAATATTTAATAATTTGGTTAAATCCATTTTATTATCCATAAAAGTCATTTAATTCAAATTGTTAGTTAAAGAGGTAAACAATATTTAAAACACTTTAAAAAAATTTAGAACGGAAAATAACAGATCAAAATATCCTTTATATAATACTTTACCAAAATACTTTTATAACTCGATGTCTTAACAAGTTTATCCTCGTTCCTGCAGACTCTGGCCATGCGTTGATCAGGCGCAAAGCTAGAATTCTCCAGGTACTTAGTAGACTTGTTTCAACACCCAGTGAAAATACTAGAAAACTTTTAAAAAAAGATATGGAAAGTACAATCCAAACAAATCAACCAAATCATTGTCTCACCATGGATCGCAGATACACAATGGTTACGCCTGGATCCCCCAGGAAACATCCGTATCCATAAGCTTTATCAGCCCTGCGAAATTTGCCATGATGACTAGTAGACCGCAGATACAAAATGGTTATGCCTGGATCCCCCAGGAAACATCCGTATCCGTAAGCTATCTCAGCCCTGCGGATTTCTCTACTAAGAACGACCAACATAGATCGCAGATACACAATGGTTACGCCTGGATCCCCCAGGGAACATCTGTACCCGTAGGCCATCTCAGCCAAGTGAATTACGCTATGCAGTCGCGCTCATAAGACCATGGAGATCGCCATGGAATTCGATGGACACTCGAGTATCATATCCGGACAACCCAAATCAGAGAAATAATATCGTTAGAATGAATCCATAATGTGGCCACAAAGCGGATATCAAACAGAAGGCACTTTCCATATCTTTACTTTGAAAATATGTATCATATAGTACCTTTTCAAATCAATTTCAAATATCATACTTATATAAAGTCCATTATATATAGGATTTCATTTCAAATCAAATACTTTCCAAAATCAAGAGTATAACAAATCACACTTATATACTTCGAGTACATAAGATTTCACTTTTCAAATTGAGTACCTTTCCAAATCAATTGTTTTCGAATCAACATCATACTTATACAAATCAATTTTATATAAGTTCGGTAACTTCCAAATCAAGTATTTAGTAACACAAGGTTCTCAAATTTGTTTCAATATCAATACAGTTTCAAAATCATATACAATTCCACCAAATTATTTCTTCTCAATTTAAATATCTTCAGTTTCAAAGTTTCCAAAATAATAGGTTTGGAGAATAATCCAAGTTCTAAATCAATATAATTTAAGTAAAACAATTCATTTCCAAAATCATCGTATAAATACTGGATTTTAAATTTCAATCTATTTTCGAAACCAAACCTTTTTCTCAGAATCCATGGTTTTCAAAATCATATTATACTTACATAAAGTCCATCTTATATAAGGATCAAAATTTTCAAAAAATAAATTTCACTGCATGAAGAGCCATATGGGATTGAACATCTTTGCTTACTAAAAGGTTTTGAATTTAGAATAGTTTTGTATATAAAAATGGTTTGTAAAATAGTTTTGTATATAAAATAGTTTTGTAAAATAGTTTTGTACATAAAATAGTTTTGTATATAAAATAGTTTGTAAGTAAAGTAGTATGAAAAATAGTTTTGTAAATAGAATAGTTTGTAACATAGTCTTGTAAAATTGTTTTAAATTAATAGTAGTTTTGCATAAAAGAAAATTTCCAATTTAAATTACAAAGATATCCAACCCAACAACTTTCAATTTCAGCGTCAAAGTATATCAATGATATTAGAACATAAGATGTACATATGTCATCATTTCGCAAATTCACATTCGATCGCTCGCTCGATCACAGAAGTTCGCGTTCGAACTAGTATTGTCCATTCGACTTTCCTAATGCGGACTTCGATACGGTTTCTTGACTAGAAGCCATCAGTCTCCTTGCATAGCAATATACTATGATAGAGAATTCTAGAATCAAGCCACAAATCCATATCAAATATTCGCCACCAAGAATCAAATGAAAATCCTAACACGAAATGGTGTAATTCACCTCGAACTTGTGTACACAAACCTGGATCAAATTAATTATGTGAATAAAACAGTATACGTACAACTTATGTATCTATTCCAACTTGTTTCTTCATAAAACAAATTTCAATTTAAATACATTTAATGTCATTGATTAACACAGATATCACTTCATATTTAAACATACGAAACTAAGCTTATATGTTTTATCAAATAATTTGTACTTTTCAAAATTTCTTAGCTTTGAAAATTTAAACCTTGATTTGGAAGTGCTCGAACATTCTAAATATTTAGAGAAATCATATTTACAATCCAAGAGTTGGAAATCATCAACAAATCAGTAAATCAGTTCCAAAGATAGGGTTACATCAATCAAATCCGAAACTCAAGGACTGAACACCGGCTCATTTCAAACTGTTCAAATATATGCCTATGTCTTTCGAATATCAAATCATACTTCGGAATTTAAAATCAAAATTGGTTTCACAAATCAATTGCATAGCAAAGCTACCGAAGTGGCCTCTCCCCCACTCAGAAACTCAAAAATCAATGTCAATGATGCATGCATTCATCACCGAAATTATTTTCCAGCGACATAAGTGGGTTCTGGACTTCTATTTTCTCGAAAACTTCTTTTGAAATTTCTTCGAAATCATTTGAAACATTTCTTATTCGAAAAAATACTTTCAAATCGTATTATTATATATTTTCAAAACCTTAAACCAAATTAAAAATGCCGGAGTTCAATCACTCAAATTCACATTCAAAACCTTCAGTTATAAATCATTTTATATGAATCAATTTCTTATATAATTTTCAAAATTTCAAATCCTTTCGAAACTTCAAGTTTTCATTTTAAAAAGGTATATAATCCTTCTTGAAAACATTTCACCTTTATATAAAAATATGGTCATCCTTATCAAAATAATAACTTCGATGTATACACAATTTCCAAAAATACAATCAACCATAAACTTTCCAAGGGATGATTCAAGGATGGATTTCAAAACAAAACAGAGATTCAAATTTAAAGGTACCCTAATCAAATAGAATTCTAATTAGAAGATAAGCTCGAACGAAGATGAGATAGTTAAATTACCGAATAGAAGATGGATAAGCTTATATAAATCATGGGCGACCTTAACCGGGTCAACCGTGACTTCAGGAATATAATCGATGCGAGAATCTAAGGCAAATCGACATTCGATCGCCAGAGATAGAATCCAGGTATAGCAGAAGATAGATAGCATCGTAAACCGAGGATACAGAAATCTCTGGTGAATCAATGCCAATTGTAAGGGAGTTTCACCCCTTTACAAATCATTCAAAGATTGGCGGAATCGTCGATCTTTCTAGAGGTCATTCAAAGTGAGGTTATGCAATGCTCCAAAATCAAAAGAATACAGATAGGGGAGACATGAATGGATTTTAGAACAAGTGGGAGCGTTCCAAAGTTCAAAGGAATCCTAATTGATAAGAATCCTAACCAAAATTAGAGATATATAATCTATATCAATACGAAAGAATTTCCATTCATAATTTGGAAAAGGTTCAATTCATATCATACGAATAACAGGAGCATAAATATCTTTAGTTTGACAACTTCAGCTAAACAAAAGATACAATAGAGTTCACTTAAAGCAATCTAACATACTACTGATTTTTCCATACCCAAAATAGATTCCTATCAACAATGAATCTAGATCAAACAAGCTAGAAGTTCAAAATTTAAGAGGATCCTAATCAAAGAAATTACTTACAAAGTGGATACGAAAGGAATGAAGTTTAGAAATTTTTTACTTTCAAAACAAGAAAATTTATATCAAAATAATCTTTGAAAATTCTTTAAAATCATTTGAAAATCATTTTATACTTTGAAAATACGTTCTCTCACAAAGAAATGATTCTGAGATTGATTTCACTCATTCTAGGGTATTTCTACCCTATCTCTAATGAGTTTTTGCTCCACAGGCTAAGGTTTGCCTAAAACCAAAGCTTTAATACCAAATGTAACATCCCACTATTTTAGACCATTCAAATCGACAATAAATCCACACATGTCAGACTTGAATACTTCAAAACAGTGGATTGTAAAGAAAATTTGGAGCAAGTAAAATCAAACACAGAATCACAGACATATAATATCAGAATAACTCGCAACGGAAATAAAATACCATAGTAGTTCATGAAGCTACTATATACGTACTCTCAAAACATATACAAAATCTCATAGTCAAAATAGATACAATAGAAGTCAGGATACGTAAGTCAAAAATACAGAGACAATACTGAATAGGAAATAACTGGAATAGAAATCGATGGACCGATAGACAAATAAGCTCCAACAAATCTCTAGCTCTAGGAGAGAAATCCAAAGCTGTATTACTCAGGCTGACCCGAGCGTAAAGTAAAACACAAACACTCGAGTCAGGACATACATACTTATACAATGTAAACCAACTCATGTGAACTGTAATAGCAATGCACAATAACTTAAAGGGTGCTTAGGATCGCCCATCCTTTAAGGATCCGTTAAACCATCAATTAAGCAGAAATAAACGTTATCATAGAAATGTTCATATTAAAGTAAATAATGCAAATAACAGGGTTAATGTGACTAGGGTAGCACAGAGCTGCAGTAATCGCTCACCTCTAGCCACACTCTCAAATGAAGGCGTGCATCAAAACATTCACAAGGAAGTCAAATGGCACCCAAAGAAGTATACCCGTGGTTATAGATTTCAAAATGGTTTATAATTTCGAATAAAAATCATTCATTTAAACCATTAAATGTGAAGTCATTATACCTTCAAATCAAATATTCAATTCCCAAAAATTTAGACATTTTAGAGCTCATTTATTCAATTAAATACTTTAAAACATTGAAATTTCAGCTTTCGCAGCACTTAGAAAAATGCTGCGGTAAGTTATATTTGAAACAATTCATTTCAGCAAAGTCAGCATTTAAAAACTGCTGTAGTAGTTCAGTTACATTTGAAAACCTCATTTCAGCCAACTACAGCACTTATCAAGTGCTACTGTAGCCCTTTTATTAGTTTCTAATTTTAGATTTTCTTTCTGCAACCACAACACTTACCAAGTGCTGCAGTAGCCCTTAGTTAATTTAGTCTTGAGTTCATTTGCATCAACCACAGCACTTAAAAAGTGTTGTAGTATCTTTTACTTCAGATTTTAAGTTAATTTCAGAAATGATAGCATTTCTGAAGTGCTTCAAATTCAATTTCCAGATTTATAATAAAATTTCAGAAACAATTAAACTTCAATTTTAACCATTTTAACTTATAAAAATCATTTCTTTCCACTTCAAAAATGTTCATTTAAATACCCTTTAACTTATGATTTCATAAAGAAATTTTTTTACAATAAAATCAAATTTTCCAATAATTTCACTTATTAAAGTCAAGTGTACCATCTCCCATTCTTTTCATTTTACAATTTACCTTAACGCTTAAATTTAAATTTCCATTTCATAAATAAAACTTAATTTCCATTTTATTTAATTAACTTAAACTTCCATTTAAAAATAAAATCAAAAATTTCCAAATTAAGTTATGTTTCAAATCACAATTTTTCCATTCCTTTATTTAACATTTTTAATACATAGAAAAATCATTATCACTTTATTAAATCATTTTAAATCCAAATTTAACTCAAAATATCAAATTTTACATTTTAAAAATACTTCAAACTTTCCAGAAACTATATAAATAACCACGGGTCTGTATAATATTTTCTAGCCTAAGTCAAGTGATACGGATAATATATCATTTCAATCCATAATTTACAAAGAAAAATCCGAGTTCTATCATTTCAAACCCGCAATCCCAAGTTATATAAAAATCGCTCAGGCCTATCATTTCAGCCCATGACGATTTTTCCCTATCCTAAAGTCCGTTCGGGTATGTATCATTTCAACCCATAGTGATTCTATTCTACAAGGAACTTGCAGTGTGAGAAACAGAAATAAATAAATAGTATAGCAAAATATAACATATCAGATGATGTGACAGGTTTATAACAGGGTTTAACATCATATAATACATATCACAGGCAGGTATAACATGATATAACAGTTTCTAAACATTCACTTGTTGTCACTTCACAAATTCTATAAGTATGAATGTCAAGCGTGAATAACTCACCTTTTTAAGCTGGAGTTAACGATTCAAAACACAAAGATAAATTCCAGAAAGCACGATACAGCACGACTAAGATTCAAGTGGAGAGAGAGTCAAGATTTTGATCTTGTATATAACAAATAAAACAAAGCAATATAAATATATATACAACACAAAATTTAATTGGAACAAAATAGAAATTAGAATTAACAAATGACATCACCAAGCTTTGAAATCAAAATTGCTTGACCATGACTCCATGTTTGCTCGGCCATACATGTTTTCTTTGATGGTAAGGCTTGGGTATGGACACAATTAGGCATGGCTAGCATAGAATTTCAAGAGGTTGGAGTTTCAAATGAAGGAAGGCAAAGGAACAAGGCCTAAAAGGAAGGTTTTGGTGCATCTATGCTCGGCCTATGGTCATGTTTGGGCTCGGCCATGCCACTACAGGTCAGGTTAGAAGGTAAGGTGATGGCTAGTGGTTATGTCAAGTGCTGGTGGTGGTGCTAGAGGTGGAGGCCGAGGTGAAGTATGAAATGGTGATGGGAAATAGGCTCGGCTATGCAATGTTTCAAGGGGTTTTTGCAAAGTTTTTGTGGTGGAAGTTCATAGTGTGGTCACAGCCTGATCTGGACAAAGGGGAGGAGTGGTATGCCATGGATGATGAGGGTAAGGAGGTGACGGTGGTGGTCGGTGGAGATGATGGTGGGTAATACCGAGCAAACAATGAAGAGATCAAGGCAAAAACAAGCAAAAATGAAGAAGAAAATTAAGAGAATGAAAGCCGTGAACTTACTTTATTTTTTTCAGAAATGCTATGACCGAAAGAATGAAGTGATGAGAAGTTTTTCACGTGATAAACAAAGGAAATGCATGGCTAAACAAGAGAAAATGAAAGGCCAAGCAAATGAAAAGACTAGCAATTGAAAAGTCACAAGCAAATGAAAAGACTTTGTCTTTTTGAATTTCCACTTTCTTTTATTCAAAATGTAACAACCCTAGATTTTTGTATATTATTTAATTTGGACTTTATTTTTTATTTTTAAATTATTTTAAACTTGCTTTATTTCAAACATTTCATTTTTAAATATAAATGTTGATTATTAAGTATTTATAGTTAAAACTAGTATAATTTGAATATTTTAATGTAAAGTGAATTTCTGGTCAAACTGTTCAAACTTTGACTTTTAAACTTCAAATTTAAATTATATAAAATATTAAATTTTATCTTTTATTATGAAAATAGATGTAATAACTTGAACACTACTTTTCGTTTCGTTGAAAACGAAGTTAAAATGTAGAAGTTGTGCACAATTCAATTTTTAGTATAATTTGTTTTATTGTGCAATTTTGCCTATTTCGAATTTTGTAAATCATATTTTCTTTCTTATATTTTATTTTAATATGTGTAAATATGTTAATTTATGTATATTTTCATCTCTAAATATTTTTAAAAATAACAATAGAATTTTTCCAAAATTTACTATGATGATTTCCTATTTTTAAAGGCTGTTTTCCTATTTTCTGCTATTTTCTTCATTAAAAGTTATATGTAAATTAAATTTTAAATATTTATTTTGTGAATACATTTTTATTTTATGTTATTATTTATGTTTAAAAATATATTACAAGCTCATATGAATTTTCTAAAGTTTATACCATTTATTTCCAAATTTTCTAGCCTAGTTGACAATTTTTGCTATTTTCTTGATTTAATTATTTATAATTAATATTTATTTATTAATATTTTTTTTATTTTCGTATTTTAACTGAATTTATATATGTTTTTTAGTTATATAAAAATTTAAAAAGAAATAGTGAATATATGAAGAGTTTGAAACCTTTTGTATGCTCAGTCCTTATGCATTCCGACCTTTCACTTTCCAAACTCCATTCATCAATGCTTTGGCCGTACCTTTACTGCATCTTTCAGCCGCATTCCTCACTCTTTCTCACGAAAATTTTATCATTTTTCTTTAGAAAAAAAACTCACGACCATTTGCTTTACAAAAATTTGGTAAATTCTATCATCTTTCTTCTTGTTTTTATGATTTTCTATTGATTTTTGCATTGATCCTTCTTGTGTTTTGCTAGGCTAGCTTCTACCACCACCACCACCATCCTCTCCACCATCATTTGCAGCAGCTCCTCTTCTAACCTCTCTGTCCATGTCAGGGCCATGGCATCCCAAAGATGAAAACACCACAAAAACTCTACACAAACTTGCAAAATCCCTTAAAAACTATGCATAGCCGACCTTGTTTGTCACCATCACCTTCATAGTTCACTTTGGCCACCCCTTAGCCACCACCTCCAGCCATCACATCATCTCTGACATTAGCCCCAAACCTGTCCCTGACATGATCAGATCCGAAGATCCATGGCCAAGCCCAAGCAATGACAAGGCCGAGCCTTGTTGTGACCAAACATCACCTATTTTGCCTTAACCCTTTATCTTCTTCACTTTGTAACTTCTACCTTCATCACCACTTGTGTAGCCATGCTATTTTGATGCCATACCCGAGTTTAACATGATCATGGATGAGTATATGCTCCACTCTGGTCAAGCAATTGAGTGGCTAAAGCAAGGTCTAATCCTATCTTGTCTTTATTGCTTTTATATTTCAGTTTGTTCAACATTGTTTTGCGTTGAATATTTATGTGTATACTGTCTTGTTTTGGTTATTGTTTACAAGATAAATATCAAGGCTCTCCATTCATTCAAATCAAAACTCGTGTTGTATCATGCTTGTCGTGCTTTCTGGAATGTATTCTGTGTGTTTTGATCGCTAACTCCAGCACAAAAAGGTGAGTAAATCTCACCCGACATTTATACTTATACAAATGTGAATTGACACCATTTAAATGTGTAGAACTATTATGTGATGTTATAACTGGCTGTGATCATTTATATAAGATGTTAAATTGTTAATTTACCTGTCATCCTATTTGTTACTGTTATATGATGCTATTCTGTTCATTTATATCTGTTTATCACACTGCAAGTTCCCTGTAGATTAGATTCACTATGGGTTGAAATGATACATACCCGAACGGACTTTAGAATAGGGAAAAATCGTTATGGGCTGAAATGATAGGCCTGAACGGTTTTTATTTATTTTATTTAACTTGGGATTGCGGGTTTGAAATGATAGAACCCGGATTTTTCTTTTTAAACTGCGGATTGAAATGATACATATCCGTATCACTTGACCTAGGTTAGAAAACTATATACAGGCCCGTGGTTATTTTATAAAGTGTTTTGGATATTTTAAGTATTTTAAAAATATAAATTTATGAAATTTGATTTATATAGATTTTTGAAATGTTTTAAAATAAAGAAATTATGATTTTTCTACGAGTTAAAAATGTAATTAATGAATGGTTATATTGGATTATTTAAATATAACTTAAGTTTGGAATTTGGAATTTTGGTTAAAATGATATTTAAGTTATATGAATAAAAATGGAAATTTAATTTATATTTGGAAAATGGTAAATATGATAATTTGATTTAAATTTGAATCTAAGCGATTTATTAAAGTATTATTAATTTTTCTATGAATTTAAGTGGTTAAATAAATGAATGCTTAAATTGTAATTTTAAAATATAACTTGACTGGGAAATGTAAATTTGGTTTTAATTAAAGGTTTAAATTAAATAAATAAAATTGGAAATTTAGTTAAATTTGTGAAATGGTAATTTAAATTTGAAGTGTTAAGTTTATTTGTTGAAAGTGAAGAAAAGGAAATTATACACTTGAACTGATAAGTGGAATTATTGAAATTTGGATTTATTTATAAGAAATTGGTTTAATAAAAATCAAAATGTTTAATGATATGTTAATGAACATTTTTAATGTGAAATTATGATTTTTAAAATGTTTAAAGAGTTTTAAATGAAGTTATTTAATTGCTGGAAATACACTAAAAAGCTAGAAATCACTTTTAATAGCATTCAGAAATGCTACGGTTCTGAATTACACTTAAAATTGAATAAAGGGCTACTACAGCATTTCTGAAATGCTACAGTTGCTGTAGTTGAACTAATAGGCAAAATCTTAACTCAGGTCTATTATAGCATTCTCTGGAAATGCTGTAGTAGTCTGCAGTCTTTGTTAAAATCAAATAAAACCTTTGTTTTGAAATCTGAGCTATCGCAGCATTTCTGGAAATGTTGTCCTTGCTGTTTAAAACTAATTTTTCAACTAGAAATGAGATATAACAGCAGTTTTTAAGTGCTGTCTTTGCTGAATTAAAATGTTTCAAATATAACTTATAACAGCTTTTTCTATATGCTGTGAAAGGCTGAAATATTAATAATTAGGGGTTTTGACTTAGCAAATGAACTCAAAATGGTTTGAAACTTTGAAAATTGAATACTTGACTTGAAAGTATAATAATTACACTTTTTAATAGTTTAAATGAATTATTTTGATTGAAATATAAATTATTTAAAGGTGACTTGAAATGATAATAAATGAAGGATATCTTTGAATTTAAAAAGGTATTTAAAGTTGAATATTTGGATTTGAACTCAAATGACGATTTGAAATGAAGTTTTGAAAGGATATGATATTTTGATATATTGAAATGATTTGAAATGAAGTTTTGAAAAGATATGATATTTTATATATATTGAAATGGTTTGGAATTGATTTAATCTTTATTTTGATAAAGATTTGGATTTGAAATGATATTCTATTTTGAAGTATAAACTGTTTTTAATGTATAACCACGGGTTATAATAACGTTTGGTTGTTAAAGAGACCGGGATCGGATATGGACATACTCTCTGTCGATACCGAAAACCACTTTGACAACTGTGTACGCGGTGGAGTTTCCAGAATGAAGTAGGATGGTGGCGACGATCTTAAGGTATATACGTGGACCCAACTCCCGTGAGTTGGCATAAGGTGGCTAAAACAGGAGCGATCGACGGGCCAAGGAGGTAGCACCTCTGATCGGACACACTTCTTCGATACCATTCTATTACTTGTGATTGATTTGGTGGTCACCCTTGATTGGGAGTGTTGTTCGAGGTGGGCGGTAGTGGCTGCTATGCGTCACCACCATTCCGGATGCGTAATTGGTATATCTACCCTGGCATTGCCTTGTGTGCCGTGTCACCTACCATTATCGAACCCACTACGATTTTGATTTAAAGATCCGACCGCGTTAAGGTTCACCATCCCCTTAACGCTATTTTCTATATGATTATACTTTACTGATTAGACACTACTGTATATAGCATATATTACTATATAGTAAATAGTTTAACGGATCCTTAAAGGATGGGCGGTCCCAAGCATCCTTTAAGTTACTTGTACTTTTACTACAGTTCACTTGAGTTGGTTTACATTATATAAGTATATATTGTCCTGACTCGAGTGTTTTGTGTCTTGCTTTACGCTCGAGTCAGCCTGAGTTATTCACAGATTTGGATTTCCACTCTCTTGGAGATTTGAATCGCTGGAGATTATCTGCTTGTCTTGTCCTATCTATTTCAGTCCTGTTGTTCTGTTCAGCTTATACTTGGTTATCATATTGAGACTTCTGTTGTATTTTATTTCTTCTGTTGTATCTTATTTAACTCTGATATATTTACATAGTAGCTTCATGAACTACTATTTCTTTTACTTCCGCTGCATTATTTTACTCTGTGTCTGTGATCTGTGATTTTATTTACTGTATATTCTGAGATTTGCCAAATTTTTATTTACAACGCGGTATTTTGAGCAATTCAATTCCGGCATGAGTGTCTACCTATACACTTATAATGGATGCGAATGGTTGAAAATATCGGGTCGTGACAGTTGGTATCAGAGCTTTGGCTTTGAGGCAAAACTCAGCATATGGAGTAGATTTATTTACAGAATCACTTTCGTTCGAGTTTGAATCTTTTCCTCTTGATTCGAATCTCCTTTGAATTTTTTTGGAACGTTCCCTACGGTTCCAAAATCCATTCTTGTCCCTCACTATTCATCTTCTTGTGATTCTGGAGTATCACATAACCCCACTTCGAATGAGCTTTATAGTGAATTGGCGGTCTTGCCAATACTCTAATGACTTGTAAAAAGGGAAACTCCTTTACAATTAGCATCGATTCACCAGAGATTTATATCTATCCTTGGTTTAGATGCTAATATCTTTTGTTACTCCAAACTCTATCTTTTGAGATCGGATGTAGATTTACCCCAGAAACATCCACATTTGATCTTATTCATTAAGTCACGGTTGACCTGGTTAAGGTTGCCCGCGATTTATCTAAGCTTATCCATATTCATATTTTGTTAATTAATCATCTTGTTTTTGTTTCCAAAATATCTCCAAACATTTTGAATTGTACTTGTAAATCTATGTTTTGTTTTATATATTGTGTTGTTTGAGTTGTTGATGTTGATTTGGGCTTCCGATCGATACGGCTGATCAACGCTATCGATAGGATTTCTAAAACACTTTGACAGAACAAACTGACACTATATTATTTTAAATTTTGGTTAATGAAATAAATTTTGATATAAGTAAATTTATGGAACTTAATAAATTGATTTAAATTGATTATTTGAAATGATAATAGTTGATTTATCATTCTATAAATGAATTTATAAATAGTTGTTTATAAATTTGATTTGGGAACTGAAATGAATTTAAATCAAGAATTTGAGAATTTAATTTCTGATGGTTTCGAACTTTGTGTTTAAAGCTTTAAAAGGATATATTATTTAAAGTATTTTTGAATAGAAATTTGTTTCCAAAGAATTTTAAAGTTTAAAAATCAGTGCTCTTCTCTTTGTCGCTGGAAAAAAGTTTCGGTGATGACTGCAGCATCATCGACTTTCATTTTCGAGTTTCGAAATGAAGAGACCGCTCTGTAGGCTTGCTACAGTGTTGCTTTGAGAATTTAATTGATTTGAACTTCTAAAATATAATTTGATTTATATATAGGTATATGATTTAAAATTGATTTGACATATTATGTACATATATTTATTTATCTCTAACCGGTTTAAAGGAAATCGGAAATTAATTCTTACATTTTTTTTCTTAAAGAATAATTTCAATTATAAAAAGAAAAATCAAAAATTTGGATAAATGATGCAAACTTGAGATAATTGAACTGGAAATTTTTATTTGTATAACACACAATTTCATTTCCAATATAACTTACCTAAATTACACAGAAGTTGAATATGAAATTGGATAATATACAATATAGAAAGGATTTTATAAATAAAATTTGAGTGGTTATAATAAATGTTATACACTTAAATTTTAGTTATAAAAGATTAACAGAGGTAAATAGTGAAAAAGGAATTTAAAGAGATTTTATTTAAATAACTTAATAATCAAATTTGATTTACTATGGAACCTTAAGTCTAACCTAGGAATTTTAATAAAGGTTATTTCCTAAAATGAATATGTTGTATAATAAATAATGTATCTTTGAATAGATAAAATAAAAAAATACATTTGAATTGGACATTTTGTAATAAAGTTTATTTAACTTAAATTCATAGTTTAATTGATGTCTAAATGAATAAATGTGTAAAGAAATTTGATTGTTATATTTGCTATGATAAATATTTTATTTATGAATTAGATATGCCTTGAAAAATGAATAATTATGATTTAAATAGTTAAAATGTATTTTAACATCACTAAAACTTGATAATTGAGAATTTGGTTTTCAAATGGAATTTTAAGGAATATATATTTATGAAATGGGTATTTTAAATAAAGTGTTAGGTTATGTGTTAAATTAAGAGCTAACTAAAATAGTGAGCTTTTGACTTAATAAACGAAGTATAGTTTAATTTGGATATTCCATTCATAAAAGTTTGTTTTAATAAGTCATAAGTTAAATGATATCCAAATGAATATTTCTGAAATTAAACTGATTTGAAATACTAATATATCTATTGTAGCATTTTATAAGTGCTGCTGTTTTTGAAAATACAATGTTTTGGAAATTTTATAATTGAATGAACTTGGAAATGTTACAACTTTGAAATGAATATTATTTGACATTGGACTTAAATGGTTTAAATGAAGATTATTTTTAAAAAGGTGTTATGATTTTCTAAGTATTATGTTTAAAAAAAAAGAATAACATTTCCAAAGTGTTATGATTTTAGTAGTATGATTTCCAAATGATAAACATCCCTAAATTATTATGATTTCAAAGCATTATGGTTTCAAATTTTATTATATTATTTTGTTTTTCAACTATCTTTTGGTTGCCCTTATTTCTCTTATCTTGTTATAGAATGGGAAGGCTATTGCTTATACAAGTGTGTTTAGAAATTTTTCTGTAATCTTTGATAATCTTTGTTACTCATTTGGATCTGAACACTTTTTTTTCCATTCATAGACCGTCGGTCAAGTGAAAAGGGAGATTCAGACTCTAGAGGATCTTTTTGTGCTTGTATTCTTGATTTGATCACCTCCATCTTGTTAAACTTACCTATAACAATAGTTATCAGGTGTAATTCCAATCTTCTTATCATCTTGTCTTAATCTTATTTCACTATATCTTTTTCTGTGCTTTCCCGTACCTCATTCCTTTTCGGGGACGAAAAATTTTGAGTGGGGGAGAGTGTAACAACCCTAGATTTTTGTATATTATTTAATTTGGACTTTATTTTTTATTTTTAAATTATTTTAAACTTTCTTTATTTCAAACATTTCATTTTTAAATATAAATGTTGATTATTAAGTATTTATAGTTCAAACTAGTATAATTTGAATATTTTAATGTAAAGTGAATTTCTGGTCAAATTGTTCAAACTTTGACTTTTAAACTTCAAATTTAAATTATATAAAATCTTAAATTTTATCTTTTATTATGAAAATAGATGTAATAACTTGAACACTACTTTTCGTTTCGTTGAAAACGAAGTTAAAAATGTAGAAGTTATGAACAATTCAATTTTTAGTATAATTTGTTTTATTGTGCAATTTTGCCTATTTCAAATTTTGTAAATCATATTTTCTTTCTTATATTTTATTTCAATATGTGTAAATATGTTAATTTATGTATATTTTCATCTCTAAATATTTTTAAAAATAATAATAGAATTTTTCCAAAATTTACTATGATGATTTCCTATTTTTAAAGGCTGTTTTCCTATTTTCTACTATTTTCTTCATTAAAAGTTATATGTAAATTAAATTTTAAATATTTATTTTGTGAATACATTTTTATTTTATGTTATTATTTATGTTTAAAAATATATTACAAGCTCGTATGAATTTTCTAAAGTTTATACCATTTATTTCCAAATTTTCTAGCCTAGTTGACAATTTTTGCAATTTTCTTGATTTAATTATTTAGAATTAATATTTTTTTATTTATATTTTTTTTATTTGTTATATTTTCGTATTTTAACTGAATTTATATATGTTTTTTAGTTATATAAAAATTTAAAAAGAAATAGTGAATATATGAAGAGTTTGAAACCTTTTGTATGCTTAGTCCTTATGCATTCCGACCTTTCACTTTCCAAACTCCATTCATCAATGCTTTGGCCGTACCTTTACTGCATCTTTCAGCCACATTCCTCACTCTTTCTCACGAAAATTTTATCATTTTTCTTTTGAAAAAAAACTCACGGCCATTTGTTTTACAAAAATTTGGTAAATTCTATCATCTTTCTTCTTGTTTTTATGATTTTCTATTGATTTTTGCATTGATCCTTCTTGTGTTTTGCTAGGCCTAGCTTCTACCACCACCACCACCATCCTCTCCACCATCATTTGCAGCAGCTCCTCCTCCAACCCCTCTGTCCATGTCAGGGCCATGGCATCCCAAAGATGAAAACACCACAAAAACTCTACAAAAACTTGCAAAATCCCTTAAAAACTATGCATAGCCGACCTTGTTTGTCACCATCACCTTCATAGTTCACTTTGGCCACCCCTTAGCCACCACCTCCAGCCATCACATCATCTCTGACATCAGCCCCAAACCTGTACCTGACATGATCAGATCCGAAGATCCATGGCCGAGCCCAAGCAATGACAAGGCCGAGCCTTGTTGTGACCAAACATCACCTATTTTGCCTTAACCCTTTATCTTCTTCACTTTGTAACTTCTACCTTCATCACCACTTGTGTAGCCATGCTATTTTGATGCCATACCCGAGTTTAACATGATCATGGCTGAGTATATGCTCCACTCTGGTCAAGCAATTGAGTGGCTAAAGCAAGGTCTAATCCTATCTTGTCTTTATTGCTTTTATATTTCAGTTTGTTCAACATTGTTTTGCGTTGAATATTTATGTGTATATTGTCTTGTTTTGGTTATTGTTTACAAGATAAATATCAAGGCTCTCTATTCATTCAAATCAAAACTCGTGCTGTATCATGCTTGTCGTGCTTTCTGGAATCTATTCTGTGTGTTTTGATCGCTAACTCCATCACAAAAAGGTGAGTAAATCTCACCCGACATTTATACTTATACAAATGTGAATTGACACCATTTAAATGTGTAGAACTATTATGTGATGTTATAACTGGCTATGATCATTTGTATAAGATGTTAAATTGTTAATTTACCTGTCATCCTATCTGTTACTGTTATATGATGCTATTCTGTTCATTTATATCTGTTTATCACACTGCAAGTTCCCTGTAGATTAGATTCACTATGGGTTGAAATGATACATACCCGAACGGACTTTAGAATAGGGAAAAATCGTTATGGGCTGAAATGATAGGCCTGAATGGTTTTTATTTATTTTATTTAACTTGGGATTGCGGGTTTGAAATGATAGAACCCGGATTTTTCTTTTTAAACTGCGGATTGAAATGATACATATCCGTATCACTTGACCTAGGTTAGAAAACTATATACAGGCCCGTGGTTATTTTATAAAGTGTTTTGGATATTTTAAGTATTTTAAAAATATAAATTTATGAAATTTGATTTATATAGATTTTTGAAATGTTTTAAAATAAAGAAATTATGATTTTTCTATGAGTTAAAAATGTAATTAATGAATGGTAATATTGGATTATTGAAATATAACTTAAGTTTGGAATTTGGAATTTTGGTTAAAATGATATTTAAGTTATATGAATAAAAATGGAAATTTAATTTATATTTGGAAAATGGTAAATATGATAATTTGATTTAAATTTGAATCTAAGCGATTTATTAAAGTATTATTAATTTTTCTATGAATTTAAGTGGTTAAATAAATGAATGCTTAAATTGTAATTTTAAAATATAACTTGACTGGGAAATGTAAATTTGGTTTTAATTAAAGGTTTAAATTAAATAAATAAAATTGGAAATTTAGTTAAATTTGTGAAATGGTAATTTAAATTTGAAGTGTTAAGTTTATTTGTTGAAAGTGAAGAAAAGGAAATTATACACTTGAACTAATAAGTGGAATTATTGAAATTTGGATTTATTTATAAGAAATTGGTTTAATAAAAATCAAAATGTTTAATGATATGTTAATGAACATTTTTAATGTGAAATTATGATTTTTAAAATGTTTAAAGAGTTTAAAATGAAGTTATTTAATTGCTGGAAATCACTTTTAATAGCATTCAGAAATGCTACGGTTCTGAATTACACTTAAAATTGAATAAAGGGCTACTACAGCTTTTCTGAAATGCTGCAGTTGCTGTAGTTGAACTAATAGGCAAAATCTTAACTCAGGTCTATTATAGCATTCCCTGGAAATGCTGTAGTAGTCTGCAGTCTTTGTTAAAATCAAATAAAACCTTTGTTTTGAAATCTGAGCTACCGCAGCATTTCTGGAAATGTTGTCCTTGCTGTTTAAAACTAATTTTTCAACTAGAAATGAGATATAACAGCAGTTTTTAAGTGCTGTCTTTGCTGAATTAAAATGTTTCAAATATAACTTATAACAGCTTTTTCTATATGCTGTGAAAGGCTGAAAATTTAATAATTAGGGGTTTTGACTTAGCAAATGAACTCAAAATGGTTTGAAACTTTGAAAATTGAATACTTGACTTGAAAGTATAATAATTACACTTTTTAATAGTTTAAATGAATTATTTTGATTGAAATATAAATTATTTAAAGGTGACTTGAAATGATAATAAATGAAGGATATCTTTGAATTTAAAAAGGTATTTAAAGTTGAATATTTGGATTTGAACTCAAATGACGATTTGAAATGAAGTTTTGAAAGGATATGATATTTTGATATATTGAAATGATTTGAAATGAAGTTTTGAAAAGATATGATATTTTAAATATATTGAAATTGTTTGGAATTGATTTAATCTTTATTTTGATAAAGATTTGGATTTGAAATGATATTTTATTTTGAAGTATAAACTGTTTTTAATGTATAACCACGGGTTATAATAACGTTTGGTTGTTAAAGAGACCGGGATCGGATATGGACATACTCTTTGTCGATACCGAAAACCACTTTGACAACTGTGTACGCGGTGGAGTTTCCAGAATGAAGTAGGATGGTGGCGACGATCTTAAGGTATATACGTGGACCCAACTCCCGTGAGTTGGCATAAGGTGGCTAAAACAGGAGCGATCGACGGGCCAAGGAGGTAGCACCTCTGATCGGACACACTTCTTCGATACCATTCTATTACTTGTGATTGATTTGGTGGCCACCCTTGATTGGGAGTGTTGTTCGAGTTAGGCGGTAGTGGCTGCTATGCGTCACCACCAGTCCGGATGCGTAATTGGTATATCTACCCTGGCATTGCCTTGTGTGCTGTGTCACCTACCATTATCGAACCCACTACGATTTTGATTTAAAGATCCGACCGCGTTAAGGTTCACCATCCCCTTAACGCTATTTTCTATATGATTATACTTTACTGATTAGACACTACTGTATATAGCGTATATTACTATATAGTAAATAGTTTAACGGATCCTTAGAGGATGGGCGGTCCCAAGCATCCTTTAAGTTACTTGTACTTTTACTACAGTTCACTTGAGTTGGTTTACATTATATAAGTATATATTGTCCTGACTCGAGTGTTTTGTGTCTTGCTTTACGCTCGGGTCAGCCTGAGTTATTCACAGATTTGAATTTCCGCTCTCTTGGAGATTTGAATCGCTGGAGATTATCTGCTTGTCTTGTCCTATCTATTTCAGTCCTGTTGTTCTATTCAGCTTATACTTGGTTATCATATTGAGACTTCTGTTGTATTTTATTTCTTCTGTTGTATCTTATTTAACTCTGATATATTTACATAGTAGCTTCATGAACTACTATTTCTTTTACTTCCGTTGCATTATTTTACTCTGTTTCTGTGATCTGTGATTTTATTTACTGTATATTCTGAGATTTGCCAAATTTTTATTTACAACGCGGTATTTTGAGCAATTCAATTCCGGCATGAGTGTCTACCTATACACTTATAATGGATGCGAATGGTTGAAAATATCGGGTCATGACACAAAATAAACCAATCATAAATCAAATAAATAAAATAAAAGTTAAAACAAAATAATGTAGAAATGAAAATAAATAAATAGTTTTAGGAAAAATAGGAAATAAATAAAGAAAATATTTTATTTTATTGAAACTAGAATTAAAATTGTAAACAAAATACAACTAATATAGGAAAATTCCAAACATAACAAAATTCACACAATTTAATTCAAAACCCAAAACAAAATAAAAGATAGCAAATAAAATAGAAAATGAATGAAAAAATGCAGATAAAATTTTGCGTGTAAAACAATGAATTTATCAATTTTTTTAAAAAGTTTTAAAACGGAATTCGACGAAACGAAAAGCAGAACGGATATCAGAACTAATTACTGTTTCAAAGAAAAAGATAAAATTTTAAAAATTCAAATTTCAAAATTTTTAATAAACAGTCAAGGTCTGACAAAATATAATATTTCCATAAAATCAATATTTAATTGTATTCGGAAAAATAAAAATGAAACAAAATCCAAAATACATAGGCAAAATTCCAAACTTCAATTTAAAATTATTCAGAAATCAAAGTTTCAAAATGAAATTTAATCTAAAATATTTATTAATATTATGGGTTGTTACAGTATTCAATATTTTGGTTGTGTGACTCTTAGGTGTAACTTTAAACATCGATTAATATCAAACATTTCAAATATTGAAGTTCACACATCACCTTAGCTAGTGGTTTGACATTATAGCTAAACTCATCGCTTACTAGTTTCGGTAAAATCCAATTTTACTTATTTTTAGCGGTCTTCGGTAGTGATAATTATTTACACCAATTCTCTTCGTCAAAACCATATCATATTGGAACTTATAGAGGTTGGTAATGGTCAAATTTTCAAATATCGTCCACATTCAACTTGTATATTCCAAACACAAAGTTCTTGGTTCAACAATAACAATTATTATTAATCAAAATGCTTTGGCCAGAGACTTCAACTTTAAGTTAACTTGAGTTTTGACCGAGGTACTGTGACGCCCCACCTCTATGCTCACAATAACAAAGGTTATTATAAGGAACAACGTCTGCTATTGCGAAGAATAAGGCTTGTTAGAAGCGACCATCCGTAAATTATGCCTTAGACGAGTATTGATTACATCGATAGGAGTTGTATAAATTACTCCCAAAGATATAAATTCAATCCAAATCTAAAATGAAACTACGATGGCTAAAGAAAATCCAAAACAACTCATAATAATAACAACACAGATAGTATAATCACATCAGAACAGAAATATCAGATATATAGCGGAAGACAAGCCTAGAATACATGATACAACAATTCGATAGTTCACAAGAACCCAATACACATATACATGGATACCAACATACATAAGATGGGAGTCAAATAACCAAAAGAACTCCTCGAAGGCTAGATAAAAGATGAGGTGAAATCCCCAAAAGCTGAAGCTGCGACTGAATCAGAGATAGAGATTACCCTGAAATAACTCGGTCTGACCCGAGTATTATTTAAAAGAAAATAATAAACGGATCAGTCTAATTTATTCTTAGAAGTGAATGTATCATAAATAACATCAAAGCAAAATAATAATAATCTTGAATGAGACTATTCAATCATAAGAAATCAACATAGTTAAATGAAGAAATCACATCAAACTCCATCAAATCAACTTTCAAATTCACAATTGAATTCAAAACAACAATTCACCAAAATATAGAAATCAAAGATATACAACTAGAAAAATCAACATAAAAGTGGATCGATCCCATCATATGGCGAGTCTAAGCTACGCCGCACGTGCATCAACATATGGCCGAAGCCTACCAAGTACTGTCATCATAATTTTTTGGCGCCCAACGAATGACCCGAAGGTCCAACATATGATTCGAAGGTCTAGTACTGGTATTTGACCCGAAAGTCCATCATATGACCCGAAGGTCCATCATAGTGGCTCGAAAGCGCACAAAATCATCAAAATCATCAAACAACAAATATTTCAATTAACGAGTCCGGATTTAACCGAAATAGTAAAAGTGTGGTTCCATACTCCGCACTTTTGCTAAATCATTTAAATCTCTTCATCGTTTCCTTGAAAGTGCAAAATTGTGTATTTTATAAAAATACATTCTACGTTCTCAAATGGACAAGTCCGGAATTAAGCGAATCAGTAAAAGTAAGGGTTCATAGTCCTTAATTTTACTGAATCGTTTAAATCGCTTTCTCATTCTTTTGAAAGCGCAAACTGTAAAAAAAATTGGAAACAATTTCAATTTAAAACCATTTTTTAAACAAGTGATTAAAATAGTAGCATCTGTAGCAATTTCGACGGAAAATTGCGCTTTACAAAACACCGTAATAACGGGTATCAAAATCAGCGTTGTGGAGTAACCGTTTAAAAATTCACTTTAAAATTGACGGTTACTAACGCTAAAATAACAGTGAATTTTCATTCATAAAAAAATGTTAACAAAACAGTGCGCTTCAAAAATATAGCACTAGTGTAAAAATTTCGCTATAAAAATAACGGTAGTAAAACACATTGCAAACAAAACACTGGTCCAAAGCAATTTAAACCGTAGACTGTACAACTATATTTTCATTAAAATATTGTACGTACAAAAATGCAAACGTAGGTGCTCTGGAAATTTTAATACTTTTGAGCATATAAACGAGAGTCACGTAATAAAGTAAACTGACTCTAACACTTTAAACTGGGCACAATTGAGTCACGCAATAATATAAACGTGAGTCACGCAATGCATTAAAACTACTCTGGCAATATATAGCATACTCCTTTCGAGATCCCATAATGCGTTAAAATAATTTAATGCAACAATATAATCTATATGTTAATGCACGCATGTTAATGAAACCATGAACCAGACTGTACAATGAATCTGCACCACCTTTTCACTAGCATTTGTAACCTGCACTACTTATATAATGACAAACAAATTTTTAAAACAAGCTATAAAATTTTGTATGCATCAGGGACAGCACCCACGCATGTATCAAAAGTGATATATGTATCCTAGACTAGTTCTTGCTAAAGAAAACACATGAAGTTGGTATGACAACAGGTCAGGGAACACCAGTGCATCATATACATCTATACACATGACTGTCAATGATCAAGACAAGTAAGCATAAACCAATATAGAAAGCAAAGAACTACAGGGAGGACAGAACACGAAATTACACTTAAGCGTTCAACTATAACAAGGAGTGGCCACTGGTGTATAACCACTGAAGTGCAAAACTACTCCATACGGAGATAGACACTGATAACACAACTACAACCATAAATGCTCAGATACACATGCAAGTACTCAAGCACTGTCTCGAACTCACAGGTGGAAAAATGCAGTGCAAAGCACAGATAGTAGTGATGTAAAAATCACACTAAAATAGACTTCCAAAAATCAAAGCAAGCTATGTTTCAAAACAAAGACAGGCGTTTGATGACTATAAAATAGAAGCGTGAGTATAACCCACTTTAATTTGTTTTGAAGCCAAATACACCCCAGATCTGAAAGAGAAAGTTATCACTCGGCCATTAATGTTCTGCAGAGCATTTTTGAAGGATGCAAAAAGTAAAAACAATATTGCAGAGAAAATATTAGTCAAGATAATGAGTGCCCAAAAGTTTTTGGGGTACACATTCATTAAATGCAAACGTGCTTTTGCACTTATGGTACACGACCACTTGATGGCTGTAAGTCTAAACGTTTGCTTTTTATAAAATAATGTGGTGGGTGGCATTTAGTTCATATATTTCATTTGGAAAAGTAGTGTCAGCAACGTGAATTTGCTTTCACACCTAAACTGACAGCAATGCAATATATGAAATAAGAAAAATGTGAAGTGTTCACATTATTTTTTTTATCAATCTTTGTTGCTGCGCAGCAAAATTTGTTCCTACTTGCATTAATTTTTCACGTGAAGGCAAAGGTGCCCTACCTATCAACATGCAACCGTTAGCAAGAAGGTACTGACTTGGCAACATATTTTTTTAAATTGTTAATTTAAAATTCCTATTTAAATTATTTATTCTGACCGTAACCCAAAAATCACGTTCGATAAAGATTTTTTGAATATTTATCACGACGGTAATAAGATCACGGTCGTTATAGGTACCAACCTTACATAACTGAGGAGTCAAATTCTCTATTGGATAGTGTTCCACTTCCAATGCTTCAATTCGCCCTAAGTATATTCAGACAACAGATTTCATGCCATGATTTAACTATAATCAAAGCGAAGTTTCCACATTAATATTCGATAGTATTCTCAAGTCAAGAGAATTGCGTAAAACTATCACATCGATATTTTCTGTTTTACCTTAGCTATATTGATCAACAGAAAACTATCAAATGAATCATTCCATAGTTATCCAATAACTAAAAATATGTAATACTTAGTGCCCCCATCAGCCATGAGTAATACATTGCCCATCATTTGGAGAGCGTTACATACTCTAGTCTCAACGTATATATCGATATCCAGTCTCGATACATCTTGACTAGGAATATTTAAAATGATTTGTTTATTATATTGTGATGAATTACTCATGATTACAACACATTATAATTACTATCACATAACATACCATTTATGGTTTTTCTATTAAATTAACTAATTAACTATATAACATGTTATAAAAAGTATATAATAAAAAGAATAACACGTTTATTTCGAATGAGATTTTATTACAGAGTTAATAATTTACAATAAAATAAAGAATTTCCCTAAAGGCATACCCCTAACTCTATCAATCTCCCACTTGCACTTGGGGCCAATTATGAAATCTTAATCCCATCCCTTCGATCAGGTTGACAAGAACCGACCGAGCTAGTCCATTCGTGAACGGATCTGCAAAGTTATCTTTCTTACCTACTCTTTGTAACATTAAATCTTTCTTCTCAACGAATTCTCTAATTATGAGGAACTTTCAAAGAATGTGTCATGATTTCTTGTGTGCTCTAGACTGTTTATGATCTACATTGCCGCATTGTTATCAAAAAATAATGCTATTAGATTCTCCATATTGGAAATCACTCTTAGCTCACTTAAAAACTTGCGCATTCATAACCCTTCTTTAGCTGCTTAGAGGGCAATGTACTCGGCCTCTATCATGGAATCAACTATCATTTCCTCTTAGGCCTTTTCCAACTAATGGCCCCACTATTTATAACAAAGACATAACCTGACAATAACTTATTATCGTCAATATCACTTCGAAAGCTAAAGTCGGTATACCCCTTTATAAGGAGGTCTCCATTCTCAAATATTAGGAATAAGTCTCCAGTATTTCTTAAATACTTCAGTATACATTTTACAACCGTCTAATGTTTTTCTTTAATATTAGACTGGCATCGCTTACGCATCCTAATGCATATGCCACTTCGGTCTAGTACATAATATAGCGTACATTATGAAACCGATTGTCGAAGCATACGGTATCCTCTTAATATGCTCTTTCCTATCATTAGTTTGAGGAGCGTCCTTCTTAGAAAAGAATATTCCAAATTGTGTTGGAACATTTTCACACTTGGAGTTATCCATACTAAACCTTTTCTATATGGTATCTACGTACATGTATTGGGATTGTTCCAATATCCCCTTAGATCTATCCCTATAGATCTTTATACTTGGTATGTAGGCTACTTCTCCTAAATCCTTCATTGAGAAATTCTTGGAAAGCCATACTTTCATTGATAACGAAACGTTATTGCCAATCAACAGAAGAACATCAACGTAAAAAAATAAGAACAGATAACATTTCCCTATTCCTTTTGATATACGCACATTTTCTCTGTGTTTTGATAAAAACCAAACTGTTTGATTACTTTATTAAAACAATCATTCCAACTGCTTGAAGATTATTTAAGTCCATAAATAGATCTTAACAACATGCAAGTCTCACCATCACTCCACCAACCTTAAAACCTTCGGTTAAACACCCTACCTCTATATCCATATTGTCCAATAGTATTACTAGGTAATACTGTCAAATAGTATTTATAAGGAGGCTATATGGGGTACACACATGAATATTCCTTTGGGTTAACACTAGTACTTATTTAAACTTCGAATATAATTTACCATAAGATGTACACAATATCAGTGCAAAGTAATAAACATGTGTGCTTCCAAGATAGAACGATACACAATATACAGTATATGGCAGAGAATACATGGTCAATATCATAGTGAAATATAATATAATATAAAATATATAACATATGTCCAATATACATCACAATGATATACACATAAGAAACTATACTATACAGGGTGATATTCTATAATACTGAATATCTAGTCTCCTCTATGCCCAGAAAACATAAGCCGGTCTCACTGTCCCTGAACTTGAAAAGTCTCGAACTGACCCGAGTATTATATAAATAACACATAGGTCATACTATATCTAAAATGTAAATGGAAAATTATCTTGTAATTATATGCATAATAATATAATAGTAACATTATAAACAACATAAAAATCTCAAGAATAGCATCAACTACAAACCACGCATAGGAATAATGTCATCACCCATATAAATCAAGTCAAATCATAAATTTAGGAAAACAATATCAATTGGGTGAATTATCCGTATATAAGATCATCCTCAATATATAAGAAATAATCAAGTAAAACAAGGTAAAAACAACAATTCCAAAAACGGATATAAATAGACATTCCTGGGTTTGTCAAACTCATTGAAATGTAACAAGAAAGCAAACATATATCCAAACATATAATCGGCGACACACGCCTATAATGAATAAGGGGCTTCATATGCCAAAGAACAAGATATTCGACGACACACACGCCTATAAGTATAGTTGGCGATACCCACCTAAGAGATATAATTGGCAACCCATGTCAATGAGAAATAATTGGTGACACACACCAAAGAAAGATATAAGAGACACATGCCAAAGAAAAAGATATTCGACGACACATGCCTTGGAAGGATAAAGGGAACTGATCATACATCGGACACAGTCTCAAATATAATTGTAGATCATCTCACCTAAAAGTATAAGTATATACCTATAAATCGCACACACCAAAACCAGATAGGAAACTGATAGAAACACTTGCTCCAGAAGACTACATATGTGTTTGGCGAACACGACATATGTGTTCTACCAACCGGCTCCTATAGTCTTAGTTACATCGACGGACATCGTGAGTCATATTCATCAGTATGCTCGACTATGCAAGGACTCGGTAATGACCCTATACATGCCCTTAAATGGTAATAGACTGTTGGTCTAGGTGACACTAAGGGGCTAATGCTTATACCGACACACGGTAATAGGTCGACACACAACCTCAACAAAATAAGAAGACAAAAAACGTGTCATAGATCAGGCCGCGATCAGGCCCTAGGACGGATACTAGCCAATCCAGTTCACACTTGCACCACAAAGGGAATAAGACGATGATAGACAAATACTATAAATATATATAATAGCCAACACACAGCTATATACACATACCGACACACAGATCTATACTTATGCCGACATACGGATCAATACGTATGCTAACACACGGCTCCATACAATTTCCGACACACGGCTAAATACATGACTCACCATGGAGCTTCATCATACATAACAAATCCCCATATGAATGCCATTCATGAGCAAAGAATAATTGAATAAATAACACAACGGCGTCCCATACCACCGTATGTTACTAGTCCGTTTATTTAGAGCTTATTTATCACACTTACTCCTCGATAGCATTCTACATAACGAGTCTAAAGAATAACCAGAGAAATATTACCGAAAATCCCATACCAGGAGATATTATAACTCCGTTTATTCAAATTTTTCATCACACGGAATTAGAATAAAAAAACAATATAAAAATATCACAAAAATTAATATGGAAGAAATAAGAAATCATAAAGGTATAATAAAATATCATTTAAACAAATATGTTGATTAAACATCTTATACTCTAAATTATTCCTACTCATTATAAAATAACTTTTAAAATGCTTATAATATTAAATAGAAAATATTTCTTACTTTCAGAAATTATATAAACATTAAATAACTACTTAAAACCAATTATAACTTTCTTTTTGATAAATTAGTAATTTGAAATAAAACTTCCCTTTAATCAATTTTATATTCTAGAACTAATAAAACTAGTAAAACATTTATATATTAAATAAATTCACATC
This sequence comes from Allium fistulosum, assembly GCA_030737815.1. Lineage (NCBI taxonomy): Eukaryota > Viridiplantae > Streptophyta > Magnoliopsida > Asparagales > Amaryllidaceae > Allium > Allium fistulosum. Next base: position 1,278,922,878 of record CM060903.1, on the reverse strand, counting down.
ATTTATATAATACAAAAAATAAGATTTAACACTATAATTTCAAATCCTTGTTTATATACATATACAATATTCATAATCATTAACGAATCAAATATAATTTATAGATTTACTATATAATTTTATGTAATTAATTTCTATTTTGAAATAATTTATAACTTCCAAAATAATTCTACTATTATTTCAATCCTTTAAACACAGTTCAAATCATTATTTTAAGTTCAAAATATTTGTAACTCTAACCATAAAATAATTTCAAAATATTCAAATATAAATTAGTAAAGTGATTATATTTATAAAAATGTAATAAAACTTCTTAATTCAATTTATGTTCAAAAACAATAAGAATATTTAAATTATATATTATATATATTGAATAATACATTCCCTTAAAAATAATAATATTACTTTCATAATATCATTTATATAATAGCAATATATTTTATTTTACCTTTAAACACTCCAAATTTATAACATATTATAATATTGATTATTAAAAGTGTTTTATAACTAAAAGAAAGCTATATCTATATTCATAATTTTAAAATAGATTCGTAAATATGAAAATATCAATACTGGATAAGATTTAGTAAAATATATATAATACTTTTAATAAAATTTTAAAACCTTCAAATAAATTTTTCCAATATTTTTCAAACATCTTTTTAAAAATAAAATAAACAAATAACTAAATATAAAATTATGGAGAAAAATTACTCCATAATCATATTAACCCGACATCACTATAAATATATATATATTTTGTGCCTCGAGTCGAGCTCCGTTAAATTTCGGTCATCCATAAAATATACACATCAACATGCAAATAAATATTTAATTCAATTTGCAAATGGATAGAATTATATTTGTAAATTGACGCTTCCATCTAACACAACCATCTAACATTTATATAACATCAATCCCAAACCAATACACCAAACATCCATTCAACAAATTAATTAAAGCAATATAGGGTATAAATATAAATATTGCATAACAATAAAGATATGCATATAGTGTGAGTGTAAAACTCACCGAACCAAAGCTTGAATTACCCAATTAGCGATTACTCTCATTGCAAGCACAACACCTTTGCAACGCAACAACCATACCATGCCAGCAACCCCTGCACGCCCAGCCTCCCATATTCGGCAGTCAACTTCATGTCTTCTCCCTCATTCAATGAAGCCAAGTACCCATCACAATTGCTCCTTCACTGCTGCCAAAGCCAACCAGCACCAACGTTACGACTTTCGTCCTCTCTATCGCGTCACTAGCCACCACCTACCTTCATGATGCTCAAATTCGCGATCACTAGAGAATGTGGCAATTTTAGCTTCAAATCTCACAACACGATCGGCTTCCCTAATCACATTCATTCCTCTCTTTGATGTTGCTGATGTGACCTAGCGCTAGCGCTTCCGAGGCATTCGATGATTCTTCGAACGTTCGCAATTTTTTTCACCTCGATTTGGATTTGAGGGTTTAGGAATAAAAATGGAAATATGGGTTACGGTTAAGATTTGGCAAAATTAAGGAGGATATTGGCTACCTTTGGGCTTGAGTTTGAATAACGAGATAGAAGAGTATTTTAGAATTAGAGAGAAAAGTGTGTTTTTCATCTTATTTATTTTAGTTTCTTTTCTTTTAAAATTCTTTTGTTTATTTATAACTAGATTTCAATTAAATTTAAATTGATTTATATTTCATTTGCATAATATATTTCGATAACCACACAATTCTTTCAATTCAATACTTGTTTATTTTTGTTTGTTTATTATTATTTTGTATTTAATTATTCATTGTATTAACGTAAAGTAAATTTATATTTTTTTACTATTTCAATTACATAAAAATTATTTACACTTTAAAATATTTATAATTAGTAAACATTCTATTCAATTTCGATATATTATCCAAAAAGGATTTATTAATTTATTTCATTTAATAAAATAAAATCTTTTATTAAATAGAATTTAATTAAATAAATATTTATTTTTAGAAATAATAATTACTAATAGTTAAATTCGAACATTTTATTTTAAGTAAATTTATTTATTATTACAACGTATACAACAGGGTTGTTACACTTTGGCTGCGATATTTAGAAGAGGCTTCTAAATCTTTATTTAGAAATGTCAATTTTACGTCCATTTTCCATATTTCATAGTCGTAGATGCAACTATAGCTAGCATTATCCGAATGGACTTAAGCATTGTTATAGGCGAAAATGTTTCATCATAATCAACACCTTGAATTTAGCGAAATTCTTTTGCAACTAGCCTTGCTTTATAAGTCTTCACTTGTCCATCTACATTTAGTTTTTTCTTAAAAATCCATTTGCAATCGAATTTCATAGCTCCAAGCCAAAGCGCGGAGTCTTTACTCTACTGTGCTTATTGGAATGATAGAGGAATATCGTCATCTAAGAAGCGATCCTCTTTCTCGCCATCCATGAGAAAGCCTAGTATCTCTTTAGTGCACAAGATTCCCTGCTAGACCTTCTAATAGGTTGAGTATTTTTGTATACGGGAGAATTTGGTTCTCCCACTGGTTCAATCTCTGTGTTAGTTTCTTGGATCCCATTAAAGTCTACAACTTCCCTACTAATTTCTTTTGATAGAAATTCCATTTCTAAAAAGACAAATGTGTGAAAACAATAATCTTTTATTCCTCCATGTTGTAGAAAATATATCCCCTAAGTTTCTTGAGATATCCTATGAACTCACACAAGGCTTACCTTGCCTCAAGTTTGTTGGGGCCAGCGTTCTTACCATAGGCTGGACAACCCCACACCTTCAAATAGTTAAGGTAGGGTTCCTTCTCATGCCACATCTTATATGGTATCTTAGGCATAGATTTCATGGGTATCAAATTCAACATATGCACTACAATTTTTAGCGCATATCCCCAATAGGACAGAAGTAACTTAGCCTTACTCATCATGGAATGAACCATGTCGAATAAGGTTCGATTCCTTTGCTCTAAAACACTGTTGTTTTGTAGAGTATAGGACGGAGTAACTTGATAGCTGAGCAGTTAAAGAGCTTAGTGGTTCCATAGCGGTAAAGGTGCAAAACGTTATAACGGGGATAAAGCGGGGGTTTAGAGGAAAATGACAGAGGTGTAAAAAGCTTCACTAGATATAAAACCAAATATTTAAAGTTAACTTACTTCCATTCTCACATCAGAAAAAGAAATATTGTTTGGTCTTATATAAAAAGGTGAAGAATATTAGGATTCATGCAGTCCAGATTTGGCGACTTCAATAGATTTCAAACTTATATTGAGCACTTATTCGTTAAATCGGGTTTTTAATCTAAAATTATTATTTTATCTTAAAAGTGAACTAGTCAAATCAACTTTTTTAAATTAATTTTGATAAAGCAGAAGCTAAAAAACCATGATTTAACAAATGTAGCAGTAAATAATGGGTCTTCAGGCAGATCTACTATTTAATAGCGCTATATTGAAAAAGCATAGTGGTCGAAGAATGCTATGTGCTATAGTGGGGTTTTTGCAGGGCTTTAGCGGGGCTACTACATAGCCTGAAAGATAATCTCATTACCTTTTAAGTACTATTGGAGCTCTTGTCCAACGTAGTCACCTCCAATAACGACCGACAAATTTATAAATTTATCAATTTGATAAATTTTATTTATTTTTAAATATTCAAATATAATCTTTTTAAAACATAAATTTTGATGTTCCAAACAAGAATGATGGTAATCTTATTTTTAAAAAGTATTTACAAAAATATAAACTTTGAAGGAATATCGATAAAATGGTCGAAAATCATTTTATCAATAAATAGCTATAATTATTAGAAGTCACACACGGAGCTTGATACATACACTTATTTATCCATTTAAACAAGAATATGAAATAAATTATTTATTTTATTTTTGGGAGATAAAATGTATTTATAACATCATCAATAATGACATCTTATTTAATAATTCATTTGTGAATTTAAATTAAGATTTAATGATTTAAACATTATTATAATTATTCAAATAATTTTTTTAAACGATAATAATTTATTTTTGTTAGTTATGAAGTGATAATAAACCATTTATAATAGTTTTATAAAGCTATACACTTGATCTGAAAATATAAGAAAATTCATATCGCTTTATCGCTATAACGATAGTTTTTGTAAACAGTTGTTTAATATTAATTTATATGGATTTATAAATCAAATATGATCATTTTAGTTAGCTAAAAATGGTAAGAAATTAGTTTTCAAATTTTTTTTGCATATATATATGTAAATTAATCTATAAGTGAAAATTTGATCGGGAATCGGCTTCCCGATTTTTAATGGTTTAACGAACGAAAGTTGTTCAAAATTGTTGCAACCTTGTTTATATATCTTGTGCACATATATAACATACACATGGATACCCTAACATATACATGAACACATATATACATACAAATATACATATACACTTATATATATATATATATATTACAAAAGATCTAAGATATTTTCACTCTTAAAAGTGCAAACTTCAATTCACTCTTACACATATCAACTCACACACATGGCTACACATATGGGGGTGTTTGATTATGCTTAGTGATGGAGGAGGAGGGTGTGGTGGTGATGAAATGGTGATGTATATGCACATAAATATCATGATATTTTAGTTCACAAATTTTCCTATAAATACCACCATCCATCTTCACTTCATTTGTTCATAAATTCCTAAGCTTCTTCATCTTCTTATACTCCTCTTTAATGGATTCCTACCTTAGGAAAATTATGAAGAAAAATTAGCAAAAAGAAAATAAATTTATATAAGTATATATACATTTGCAATCCACTTAAAAACAAGCTCAAATCCACTCCTTCCCTTATTCAAAACCCATGGGCACCACCTCCTACCACCAAGGCCGAGCCCACCTCCATTTCCAAGCATAGGCCGAGCCCATTCAAAGGTGCAAGGCTCGATTCCGTAGGCTTTGATTCGATTTTAACCAAGCTATAGCAAATTTTCGTAAAGTTAGAAACCAATGAAGGTGAGAAACTCTATTTATATTATGATATATTGGATGATATATATGTTTGGTTATGCTTGGCTGTGAAGATTGTAAACAATGTTTGGATATGATAATATGTTTGTTTGGATGTGTAAACAATACGAGTTTAATACACATCGAATATTACAAAGAAAATCACTTTCCTTTAATAAATGAAATGATGTATATTAGATTGTTAAACCTCTTTAAAATGGTTTGTAAATGTGTTATAAACACTAAAACCCAGTTTGGTGAAGTTTGGACAAGTTATGAAAGTTGAGTCAAAAATAGGCGTATCGCGTAACGGCAGTTCGCGAACTCGTGCCATGACGCGCCATAAAAGTTTAAATCCATTTATACGATGGATTCGGAGTCGGAATTCTTTGGAATAAGAATTTTCCAAACTGTTATAATCATAGTTTTCAAACAAAAGAAAATGATTGAGATTTCATTTAGTATATTTTGAAATATAAACAAAACAAGTTTTCAAAATAATCGCACTTTGAAAGTTCGGAAACCAAAGCGATAAATTCTTTAAAAATGATATTTTTAATTCATTAAAAATATGGAATAAATTCTATTAATCTTTTAAAATGTTTAAAAGAGATTTGAGTTATAAAAAAATGGATTTCCAAATGATGGAAAAGATTTTTGATCAAATAAGCCTTAAAAGCACTATTCGTTGCACTTTTATTAACTTTTGAAATATGGCTTTAAAATTAAGTATTCTTTCTCGAATCTTTTATAAATGTTTTCAAATAAATAATTAAGTATTTTAAAGATCATTTGGAGGTTTTATAATTTATTTTTAAATTTTTAAATAAATGATTTAAATAAAAGTTATTATAATCAAGTGATTTAATCTTGGCTCCAAAAGCTGATGAGTAGACTAGATTTTTCTATTCATGAGATCCATGTGTGAAGTTCTTAAACTAAGGAGATATTCGGGAGCAACTAGTGCCTTGGCTCACTCTTTCCTGGGCGAGGAATAGATAAGGTTGAAATGTCGGAAATGAGGCAAGTATAAAAGATTTAAATTTACAAATTTAATACAACTTGGATTGCGTATAAATAATCTTCTTATAGTTGATATTAAATTCTAAGGAGGGAACCAGTACTATCCATGTGAATTTAAAAGGCGATTCCACCGTTATCTAATGGATACTAAAGGTTAAATATGGAAATTGATATTGAGTAGAATTAGCATAATTTCTATCGACCCTTTTTACTCAATAAGGTTCTGCAATGTGATTTATGAGAGATGATTTTGAATTGGTACTTCCAAAGTTAAAGAGAGGTCTAATGATTCCGTATATGCTGGAAAAGAATATAATTTAAAGATTTATATCTCTAAAAGAGATATTTGATAAAAGATATTGCTAAATGAAATTATAATTACCCTTAAACTCTTTTATCGATGATTGGTTCGAAGGAACTAGGATCGGATTTGGGCGATTCTTATCCAAAAACCACTTCGAACTAATATATGCATTCGAAGTGAAGACATGGAATGGAAATAAATTATAAGTTGGAATGTAGGGCTGTTTATTACCAACCCTCGAGGGAAATTTCCCATATCATATATATGTGGTGGTAGTATCTTCATTTGATCTTCGATGCAAGGGTTGCTCGCTACTAATCCTAGGGGTGATTCCTGACAAGATGTAGTAGGAGAGTTCCTTCGATTTGCCATGTTCTTGGATAACTTGTATGGACGAATGTCTGAAATTACATTTCTAAAATGGATGTACATTGATTTTTACAAACGTACAGCTATTTGATGGTGTAGGAAGTAACTCTCCTATACTTGACACCCTTCTCTCAGACATACGAGCTTAGAGGTTGTACATTTGTGGAAATAAATAGTGCATGATGGAATTGGCAATGTAACATTCAAGTGAAATGTGTGCTATGAGAAAGGTAATCATTACATCGAGCCTCATCAACCGGGAATGACAAAAACAGGGTAGATGCGGTAGGGCTATGTGGGTCACACCCATCAGGATATGGTCATCACTTTTCTAGATTACCCTTTATATATTGGGTATGTTGTGCATGCTTTGAGAGCTCTTGGATAGGTTGGGAAAGACCGGGGTGATGTCATATTTGGTACTATCTACGATAAAGGTAGGCCAGTTATAACGACCCGGATTTTTAGCCATCTAGTATTGAGATATTTAACTAATTTTAATTATTGAAATATTTATTAGTCGAATAGATAAATTTTCTAATATTTGAAATATCAGAATCTATGAATTGATTAAATTATATCAAATTTTAAAATGTAAATTTCTAAATGTGATAATATATATATATATATATGTATGTATGTATATGTATTTCACCATTTCAAACCTATGACTATATATATATGGGTGTATGTTTATAAAAATAGTGCATATTGAAATATAAATATCTATATATATATATATGTAAACATGTTTATATCTAAATGTATATGCAAAATTTCATGATGGAAAATTTCAAATATATGATGACAAATATATATATATATATATATATGTATATATGTATGTATGCATGTATATATTATAGATATATATATATATATGTTTATAAAAGTATTGTATATGTAAATATGTATATACGTTTATAAGGATAATGTATATGTAAATATGTAAGTATGTAGATGTGTATATGGTAAACATATGTATATGAGAACTTACATATATATATATATATATATGTGTGTGTGTGTGTGTGTGTGTATACAAGAAGCATCATGATGGGAAAACTTCAAATCAAGCCCACCAAAAACACAATACTAAATATCAAGTCAAGCCATAATAAATCAAATCATACACAAATGATCAAATCAATTCATATGAAATCAAATCAGCAAAATCAAGTGAATAGAAAAAAATGACTTCTACATGAAAACACTATAGCCACTATTCTGCCTCATAGTCTCCTTCACTTCTTCTATAAATAAGAAGTTAGACTAGTTGCTATTTCATATACAAAAGAAAATAACAAAGTAATGGCAGCAAAACAAAAGTCTGCTGACAATCTAAAATAAAGGATTCAAAGCTTGGGGGGAAAATATAAAAAACAAGTAGTGTGTTCATCATCTCTTAAACTATGAGTAAAATAACTTGAGTTTGTTATTGGTTAACTGTTCGTCGATGGAAATTCTATCGGTTTAGAAAACCGTCGAACGAATTTAAATTAAAATATTACCGCAAGCGCACGGCGTACTATTGAAGTACGTGGCGAGTACGGGTCGATCCGTAGGGAATTGTTGATTTTAAATCTCTATTCAATCAAATTAACCAAAGTTGAAAATGTGATTAGCTAAAAATGTAGAAAATTAGCAAAAGAAAATTGATAGAAATATGAGAGTGTGAAGGCAATTTAGAGGCAATTTCCACTCTCTAGATCACATAAATCAACAAAATGAAGTTATGATCTCTCTTTTCTTGTCATTAGTGTAATTAGTTGATGTGCTTATCATAAGTGTGGTATATTTGTGCTATTAATTAGCACAATATAAACCATCAAACTATAACACAACCACTAATACACATTTATCTCTCATGAAATATGACAACAAAGTTGAAAGCAAAATCTATTTTAAGCATGACTTATTAACTATTGTTTAGAAATATAGGCCATCAAATTTTAATTTCAACAATAACTTTATTACCATCATCATATGTAGATGAACAAACAATCATTGTTTGTGATTGTTTAAGCATAGCCTATTTGGTGTCAACAATATAGGCTATCAAATTCACATTAAAAACAACAAGTTAAACCACTTCAAATGATTCATTATGCACAAAAAGAGAGCATAAACATCAAAATGTTGCATCTACATACTAGAGAGCTTCATTACCCCTAAATTGTAGGGATTAGCCTCTCATATTTGTTATCATATGAACAAATGTAGAAAGCAACATGAAACTAACAAGAGGAAAAAGAGAGCAAAATGTAAGGAAAACTATTCTACTTGCATAAAAGAAAAGAAATCTACACTACAACATAAGAAAGAGAGCATGTAAATGTAAAGAGCATATATTGAATTGCATAAGAAAGAAAAGAAAAATTACAAGAAATAAAAATGGCTAAGTAGCCATGAAAAGAGAAAGAGAGCTTTCTTTTTATTTTGAGCCTAAACTAAAACTAAGAGGAACTAAGGGGAAGAAGAGGGTTACATGAAACATAAGGGGTCTTTATACATGTATGAAACCCTAATTCATATTTTTGGGGAATGCCCAAATTGCCCTTGAGGTAGTGTGGTGGCCAAGTAATCATTAGCATCCCCTAATCATCCATTAAGTGTGCATGAAGATTTCTTGGTCTTTTAGCATGTGAATTAGCTCCTAAGTGTACATTAAGGTAGGTGGGTAAGTGAGGTCCTCCATTATCATGCCTTTGAATTGTTTCCATCTCTATTCCTTTGTATTTTCTTTGTGCATGCATATATCTTCATGAAACCACTTGTATATGAAGCCAAATTCCTATAAACTAATATAGAAATTTCTAATTAAATTTTCTCAAATTAATATATGCACAAAAATGACCATTTTGCCCTTGGATGAAGATGAATATGTGACGATTTGAAAATAATATGAATTTTGGTTTAAACAAGTTAAAATACCCGATATGATCATTTATTTAATTTAAATAGATTAAATATGGTGGTAAAAATATACACATTTACGTGCACATCGTTAACATTTCTATAAACACAAACAACTATGATCTTGTAAATCTTGATTTGTATCAAAAATATATGTGTTGTTGTGGATATATGTGTGCTTAGACATGGAAAAGGTCACCTGTACATCAACGAACACTACACATCTCCCAAGAAATACTTCATGTACATGTTTTAGTCCAAATCAGTTAAGCCTTCAACATTGTAAAATCTATATCTCAACATATACTTAGCTTTAAATCTTGACTCCAAAAGGAATGTTGTTTGATTTTGAGTATAGATTGCTTTAAAAATCCTTTCATCAATTTTCGATAAGCAGGGAGAAAGAAAAACCCATAATACAGTAACTAGATCAGTTAAGGCAAGTTTTCAACTATCATAATTTAATGTATGGATTACATAATCACAACCATTGTTGAAAACATGATTTTTAAAAATGGTTTGGGTTTTTTGTGTGGTATGGAGTGAGAATTTTGAAGATGATTGTATTTGGGTGTTTGGCCAAATTCCGGTGACATGGAAAATGTTGGGGTGTGACGTTGGACGTGGAGGAGGAGCAAACGTTGGGGAATCGGGGAAAAATGGCGTTGAGATTTTTAGTGGATCGTGGAGGCTTGAAGAAGTGATTGTAAGGTTTTAGGGTGAGTTTACTTGGGTTTTAGGTTTGGGTTTTGGAGACGACAAGGAAGGTCTAGAGGCGTGCGCATATGGTGATTTGGTTGAAGGATGATGGCGAGGCCATGGGCGAGATTTGGTGATGGACGGTGGTCGAGGTGGCTGAGGCGTGGTAATTTTGGGTGATGGTTATTCCAGGATTTGGTTTTGGAATTCAAAACTTCGAACGAGGGTCTTGACCGAGGTTAGGGTGGATGGACGTGGATAGTGGGTCATGGGCGACCGTTGTGGGTGGTCGGCGGCGAGCGGTGTCGACTAGAGATAGCGTGTACGTGTACACATACGTGCATACATGGGTATTCTCGGATGAAAGAATAAGAGAGGAGAAAAGAAATAGGAAGAAGGATGAGATGGAGGTTTGGCTGAAAATTTGTGGTGGGCTAAAGAAAAAAAAAGAAAATATAAAAGGGACTGGGTTGGGCTGGGAAATTAAATTATTTATTTTATTTAAAAGTTTATAAAAAAAATTTAAGCTTTATTTCCTTTGCTTCAAATGAAGGAAAAGAAGAGAGGGAAAGAAAGGAGGGAATGAAGTTTGGGTTGGAGTTGATGTTGGGCCAAGTTTGATCAGTGAACTGGGTTTTCGGATTTAAAGAAAAATTAATTAATTCATTTATTTATGTAAATATCTATAAATTTTCAAAGCCCATTTTCTTCTTCAATCTAAACCCAAACTATGTGCAGTTGTTGTGTTGTGATCTTATCGCCTAGTATTTTCATCCGGACAAATATTGTTGAGTTTCTACAAACGTGAAAATTTAATGATTTAAATAATTGAAGAAACAAATAAAGAAACTCTTATGTGATTAATTACAGGTAAATTAATCAACTGTTTAGATTTTAAATTTATTTAGAAAAATTATTTTATTTACTTTCTCAAATTAACAAGTAATCGGAATGAAAAATATAGTTTGACTCGGTTAATTGGAACTAGTTTAGTTCTGAATTTTAAATTGATTTAACACCAATTATAAATCTTTAATTGTAGTTAATGAGTCTATGTTGGACTGATATTTCTTTTAGATATTGTTTTCAATTATCTATTGTTTGTACCATTAAGTAGCCAAACAAATTAAAGTAAATAGAGTAAACGTTGCCACGTATTTATTGGAAGTAAATCGACGTGTACTTATCACTATTCTGATTTTGGAAAATGTAATGATTACAAGCGAATAAATTCGATGAACGGGTCACGATAAAGTAAACATATGGAATAAATTTCCATATGTGAATATTGACACTCCGATTGTGGAATTGTACTTTTTAACAACTTGGCTTTTAAAATTTATCATTTGGATTCGAAGAGTCCAAGATCGGATATCAACGTTATCCGAAACCATTTCGATACAGTATCCACCACGAACCTTAACGGTTTTGATTGTAGAGCCTAGTATACTAGGTTTTAATTAATGTAACAATTTCGACTATTTTAATAAGTATTTATACTTAGACACTATTATAATATCATTGGATTTTCTATAAAAATGTTTTGGTTATCGTAAGGGAAAAACTCGTCGTGTTTATGTGTGACGCGGTCTTACGAGATACCTTTGTTTTCAAAGGATTTTGATAACTTAAATAATTCAAGTTAAGTGTGTTTACTCACGCTGGTTTTCCAGACTGACTCGGGTGTTACTTTATTGTAATGCTCGGGTTAGACCGAGTATTACAGATTTAGGTTAGAGTGCTATGGAGCTCAGGAGACGAGCTGGATGACAGAGACGTATTACACGTACTTATTATATTCTGCTGTGTATTGTAGGCTGTATATTCGGCAATTGTGAGGACAAGTTATTACAACTGTCCAGATTTCTATGTTGATGGTTGTACTCTGATGATTACATGTATATTAATAGCTACAGATTCTTTTGTATAAAAATCTGTTATTATATATTATATTTTGTTCTGCTGCGATTATGAGATTCTATGCTGTTATTTATGTTTCTTCTTCTATCTGTTTTCTTCTTAACCCCTAATGATCTGGTATTTCCAGCACTCGATTGCTCGGCATTCTATACAGTGAATGCATTGATGTCGATTTTTGAGGATCGAAAATCTCCCGGTCGTTACACGTGGTATCAGAGCTGAAGGTTAAGCGAGAACCTTAGCTTTGGTGGGGATTACTCATTAGAGATAGGGTCAGTAGTACCCTAGAATGAGTTGAGTGTATTACATATCAGAGCGTACTTGTTATTTTCTTATATGATAATTTAAAAGGATAAACGATTTTAAAATAATTTTTATATAAAATTATACTTTGATATAAAAAGAAATAATCTTTCTGAAGATTATTATAGTGAGGTGATTGGTTGTTATTATCATAATCAAAATAAGACTATAAAATTTAAGTGGTTATATATAACCAAATATAAATTTGATAAGTATGAACTATACAAATGGGTTAAGCCAAAAATAGATTCATACCAGAATTTAAATCCCAGAAATTTTGGAAGTGTTTTTCAAAGTGTTTGGAAATGAAATAATTTTACCCTGATTATATTTTTATATATAAAGAAATAATTTTTCAAAAAATTATTATGGAATATAAAGTGTGTTTGGTTTCTAGGTATGATAATATTGATTATTATCATAAATCGGATGTTGTGCCTTAATAAAAGACGTTTATTACAAAATAAACAATGATAAGACATGGTGAAATGTTTTAAGGAAGTGAAATTATATAAGCATAATTTATAAATGTGACTTATAAATTAAAATGGATTTAAATTGAGAAGTTTTGAATCTAAGTCTCGTAAATTTTGAAATGTGTTCAAAGTGTTTTAAGGAAATAATAAGTAATATGATTTAGAATATTTCTAAATAAAAAATTGTTTTAAATGGATTTTGAAAGTGATAAAGCACTGGACTTACTATAGTTGTTGGAAAATAATCCTAGTGATGACTGCAACATCATCAGTATTCATTTTCGAGTTTCTAGGTGACGGATTGCTTCCGTAGTCATTTGAAATGAAAATTTTTGTTTTGAAAACAAGAGTTGTTTTGGAAATTCCGGAGGAATTTGTTTTAGATAAAAACCAAGGTTGGTTTAAAATTTAAGAGTGTGATTTGGTATATAAATGGGATATATATGAATGTGTGTGTATATATATATATGATTTTAAGGTGATTTGAAATAAATACCGGGTGTTTGAATTCTAGGATTCCCATTAAAATGAGAAGTAGGACCAAATGAAAATAAGTTTTTGAACTTATAAGTGGGAAGTGATGTTAATAAGAAAAGAAGCGTGGGAATTGAATTTTGTATTATAAAAGTTTAAATTAAGTAAGTTTAAATGGATTGAACAAATTGGAAATTAACTCAGGCCAAGTTAAATAAGTTTTGAACTTATAACCTGAAATTGGAAATTTCAAGATAAAATTTAAAATTTTACTTATGCAAGTTAAATAAATTAAATTGTAAAAGGAAAGGTATAGATTTGATAAAAGGGTGAAAAAGAAGCTATATATGATTGATTTCAAAACTTTTTTTGAAATAAAACAGGGTTTGAATTCTGGAAATTAATAATGAACCAAGTTATTAAATTAGGATTGAATTTCAAAATTTAACCTTGGATATTGAAATTAAACTTATGATAAGTAAATAAGGAAGTTGAAGGGAATTAAATTTATTTTGTAATGAATTAAAAGGAATAGATGTGGACTTAGGTCATAAATAGAATTTGACTTAAAGGGCCAACAATTAGATACGTTTTGAATTTGTTAATGAAAAATATTGATGGTAAATCGAGATAAATAGATTGAATGAACTAATAATTTAAAAATGGTTAAATGTTGGGTAAAGAAATGGAAATCCAATTTGGATTAGAAAATAAAGTTGAACCCAAGTAAAACCCAAATGAAGTGATGTTGAGAAAAATCAGATTTTGGCAGATGGAAATGGACCAATTGGATAAATTAATGAATTAAATATTGAAATGGGGTTGGAACCAAATGAAATTGAATTGTAATTGAAATAACTCCATGGAATAAATATAGAATTGGGTTGTGGAAATCCAATCAATGATATTCAGAGATGGATTAGTGGAACGAACTAAATTAATAAATTGGTGGATGAATGGATGTAATTTTTGAACTTACTTGTTGTCGTAGTCTATCGATGTTGTAAAATATTTTTGAAGAAATATGATCTTATATAAAATCACTTTTATATTGATTTGAATGAAAATTTATAATTACTTAAACACAAATGTGGAATTTATTAGAATGAAGGTTGAATAGTAACTATAATTGAAATGTACTTTATAAAGAAGTAAGAGATGTTACAAATAACTTTGTAAAGTAATCGAACTTGGAAATTCTTGTTTTGGCATTAATGAGATTATATATATTAGTCATATATTCAAACTCCCCTTACTGAATTTATAACCAGAAGGAAATGATCTTTGAAAGATATTTGAAAATACTAAATGGGGTTTATATAAGTGTGAAGCGAACTCAAAATTTATTGGTCCTAAAATTATTCGAGTTGGAAAGAATGATCTTATATGTATATGAGAATGAAACTGAAATAGTTTTGGAACCTATTGATTTTTAAAGACATTTGATTTTAGCAGATAATCGATTTTGGAAATTGGATAAAACGAATCCAGAACTATCAATTTTAAAGGTATCGATTTTATATAAATAAAATTTATATGTGATGCTTATAAAGTGTATGATTTGAAAGATATTGTATATATGGTATGATATGTTTTGAAAGTAAAATCATGGAAAGGCACCTGCCATGAAAGTTGGAAATTTAGAATTGGAGATCCACTGGGTGGGTCTACCTTGGAATCCACAAGGTGAGTTCAATTAGAATTAGGATTCTAGAGGACGTCCGGACAAAAACTCATGAGTTCCTGGTGATCATTGGTTTGCATAGAATAAATCGAGGGGTATTATACCTACAGTTACGTATGGTTTTGCTGTGATAGCAAAGCAACCTTTGTGTAACTACAATCTATGAGAGTTGGTAGCGTAATTCGAGAGGCAGGGATTGCCTACAGTTACTTATGGTTTTGTTGGGATAGCAACGCAACCTTTGTGTAACAGCGATCTATCGTGGTTCCATAGCGTAATTCGGAGGGCAGAGATTGCCTACATTTTACGTATGGTTTCACTGGGATAGCAACGTAACATCGGTAGATTTGATCCATGTGGTTTTGTTTTGATAGCGTAATTCGAGGGGCAGAGATTGCCTATAGACTACTTTCGGTTTTGCTGGGATAGCGACGCAACCATTGTGTAGCTGTAACAACCCGGGATTTGCATTACCAACTAATAAATAAAAGTTAGGAATTTTATTTATTTTAATGAAGCATAAAAGAATTTGGAATAACAAAATTTATGTGAAAAAGGCTATTTTAATTAAATGGGAAATATGGGATTTTAAAATGAGGATAAAATGTTATTTTTGAAAAGTTAAATATTTTAGGAGAGATTTTAAAACGGGTTTGGATAAGAAAAATGAGTTTTATAAACATACATGAACACTAAGACTAATTTTTTGGAAAACATATAAATAACTCTCTTCTTATTGGGTTTCTAAACCTAGCCCAATAACCCACCCTAAACCTCCTCTATAAATTATCTCAAACTCTCCTAACCTCATTCATTCATCCCTAATCAAAACCCTAATCATTTCCTAAAGCTTTCATAACAAAAATGGCCTCTATCTTCATCTCCTTCTAGTTTTAGCTTATGCAAGTCATTCTATGCAAAGGTAATGCAAATACCCACCTCAAATCCATTTTTATATCTTTCTCATTTCTGAAATGTATTTGGTAACACATGTTTTATGTGTTTTTTTGATCTTATAGCCTCCTAATCATCTTTTGCTAACTTGGGTTGATGTTATAATAGTCTTTGTTGCTTTCAAGAGAGGTATATTGCTAAAAACCTCTTCTAATATGTGTTTAATCATCTTTTGATTTTAGTAATCAGTTAGTAACACATGTTTTATTATGTAACATGTGAATCATAGCTCTTTGATCATCTTTGCTTTCATTTGGGGTGTGCACATAAGGTATTTGTAATATATGCTAGCTGAAATTATAATTAGTTTATTGCTGTTAGTAAATTAGGCATATCTCATTCATCTTAAATCGGAATTAAGATTTTCTTGAAGTTCTGGAAAGCTTATTCTGTACCCTATAACTTTTATGTTTCGTGCTTTGCCTAATTTTGAGGTTTGAATGGTCTAAATCATGCTTGTTTGTCGCTGACCTGACAACAAACTACAGGGTTGATAAAATAAAAACCTGAAATTGATTTGGCCTTAAGTTACTCGTTTCTTATCCAAATCTAATAATTTTGGATGTTCTGGAAAGCTTAGATTTAGAGCTAAAACTTTTATGTTTTGAGTTTCATCAAATTTCGAAGTTAATTTGGTCAAAACTATGCATTCTTACCACTGTCCCGAGAGCACAACGACAGTGTTATAAAATTTAGATCTGAGAATTGTTTTAGTCATAGAATTTTCATCTCTGGTCGGAATTTGACGATCTTGGTCATTCCGGAAAGCTTAGAAACTAAGCTACAACTTTTATTTTATTCATTTTGCCAGAAATTGAAGTTTACTATGCCAAAACTGTGGTTTTTCATCTCTGGCCAGTTAGTGCATAGCTATTGGCCTTAGTCTCTTTTCTCCCGTTGTTTTCAGCGTAGAACCCCGACTTTGCGACGCTATCCCGGGCTCGTCCTTTGTCGGATTTCTTCGTTTTTGGTCTCGTTAAAATGATGAGATCGAGATCTTTAATCATGCAAAGTTTGGTTTAGATCTGGGTGCATTAGTTACTTCGTTTCTATTGCCGAAGTAGCACCCAGAAACTGTTTTACAATAGTGATCATTTTCAGTTATCGTCGGACCAACTTTGAAACATTGTCGTTTCTTCGTTTCAAGTCGAAACCGAACGATTCTTGTTGCATATCAAAGTAGGAGTACTTTACTATGTTCCTGCAAATTTTCATCAAGATCTGAGTTCATGTGACCCTTCGACCATGTCGTCGAAGTGGGACCTTTACACTGTTTTGACACAGTAAAGTTTTATGATTTTTGTCCGATTTTGAGACGACGCCGTTTCTTCGTTTCAAGTCGGAATTTCCCGATTATTTTTGCAGTTTGGAGCAGGGATGTTGGACTATATTCTTACCAATTTTCATGCCATTCGGATTCAGTTTGCTGGTCCGAATAATTTTCCGTACTTGGGTTCGCGTCATTTTTGGACTATTTTCCAACACTTAAGAATATTTTCAGTGATTTTCTGGTTTTATTGATTTCTTTGAGATTTGTCTCTAGATTTCGTACACGGGTTTTATGAATTATTTTCAAAGGATTTTTTACTCCTAAATGGCTTTAGAAATTATTATATAATATTATTTTTAATTATTAAATTAATTACTCCATAATAGGAGAGTTTTCAAAAGCCGTTTTAAAGTGATTTCAAAATCAATTATAAATCCGTTTCGCACCATTATTTTCTATAATAAAAATCTCACACTCACTTTTTAGCACGTCGAGCGAAGTGGAAAGGTGCTTAAACGGTTAGGAAATCTCCGGCCTATGGAACCGTGTGTATTTCCTTTCCGGTTAATCCCCGACCTATTCGATTGATCGTTTTGACCTTTGGGTCTAGTTTACCGATGATACGAGGTGGACTTTTTATTGTTTGGAGTGTGAGCTTGCTATTGGTTAGTAAACCGTTTAGTGCGAACGTGGGGTATGGAACTCATTGTTAACACTTTACGGGTTCCTCTCCAAGAAGTTGGTGACACATTAGCCTTTGGGCGGCCAGTACTAGACCTCTGGGTCACCACGCCTCTGGGCAACCGTCTCTGGACACCTGCTCTATGGAGCAGTTTATTTTTTCGGCATGCGCCTCTGGGCCTTTATCCTTCTGGGAAGGATCTTGCCGTCTCGCGCGTTCCGCATCTGTGCGAGTGATCGATCACAACTCTACAGTACTTGGCAACAACGACTCTGGTCGGTGCACGTGCAATATTGGTATTATTTGATGATTTTACATCCATTCGAGTACCGCCATTCGGTGTTGGTTCTATGGAATCATACGATGTAAGTTCGATTACCTTGTGGATTCACAGTGTCTCTGGACACTGCTTTTCAGTGTTTTGATTTCATTGACTTTTCAGTATATCCTCATTGCTCTTTGGAGCATCGATCTTTGCTTGGGCATTGATTACGGACTCTGGTCACTCTTGGGATTATTGCCTATGGGCATCTTTTTATAGCTTTGGCTACGCCGATGATATGAGGCGATTTTATTTATTCTACACTTTGGTGTTGATTTCTCTTTGGAGATTTTTATTGTTTATTGATGATTAGGGATCGTCATTATATTCATGTGGTTCATAATATACTTCTCTTTGGATAAGTACTGTTTTATTTATGTACCGCATTACTATATATCTCAGTTATTACTGATTGTTTAGCTAGCCTGACCCGAGTGTTTTCGCTCGGGTCAGACCGAGTTGTTTCAGGTTAGGTCTCTGGACTTAGCTTCTGTGCTTCCGCTTGGACATTATCTGCTATGCTGATAGATAGTGCTTTTATTTGTCCACTATTCCGCTACTCTGTTATTATTCAGACTTTGATATGTACATATTTTTAACCCACATGTGTGGGCAGTGGCTTTGTACCCACTTATTGTATTTGGATCTGTATTGATGATGTATTGTTCTGGGATTTTATATCTGTTATGTGATTCTGTTCTGTGATGTTTTATCATTTAATATTATGCTTTGTCCTGATAGATCTTTAGCCATTTGTAATTTCGTTATAAGTATTTACTGAATATGTCGAACCACTTGAAAAAATATATAGATACCATCCTTTCGACGTATTCAGTAGATAGTTATAGCTTGATTACAAATGGTCGCTTCCACTATACTCTATTCTCTGCTTTAACAGACAGTATTACTCCTGTAATACTCTTTGTTACAGTGGGTCTCAGAGTGGGGCGTTACAGCTTGGTATCAGAGCCTGGTTTCAGGAATAAGCATAATAAACACAGAACAGATACACTTAGTACAATACATTTTAAATTAGATCCGAATTAAATCAAATCCCTTCCTTATGGTTATTGATAGATAAGTTAGGAATATGTATAGGAATCCGTTATATTCCGTAGTATTCCTTAATTAATTATCTATCATTGAATCATGTCTAACTCTAATTCCCGTTACGATATGTTTGACCAATTGAGCGGTGCGAAGGTCTTCTCTCAGCTCGACCTCGCCACCGGATTCCATCAGCTACGAGTCGCAGAAGACAGCATTCCTCTTACAGCTTTTCGCACTCGTTATGGTTCTTTTGAGTGGTTGGTCATGCCGTTCGGCTTGACGAACGCTCTGGCTTTCTTCGTCGATCTCATGAATCGAGTATTCCGGGAATACATCGATAGATCCGTTCTGATTTTCATCGACGATATTCTTGTTTATTCTAGATCCTAGGCAGAGCATGCTCGTCATCTGCGAATCGTCTTGGATACTCTTTGTCAGCATCAACTTAGGGCCAAGCTCTCCAAGTGCCATTTCTGGGAGAGCAAGGTCAAGTTCTTGGGTCATATTGTTTCATCTGAGGGTATTTCTGTCGATCCTGCCAAGATCGAAGCTATTCAGAATTGGAGGCAGCCCGAGAACGTTCATGATATTCGTAGCTTCCTTGGTCTGGCGGGTTATTACCGTCGATTTATCAAGGATTTCTCTCGTGTTGCACTTCCCCTCACGACTATGACTCGTAAGGGGGTTGCTTTATTTGGTCTGATAAGTGTGAAGTTACTTTCAGCGATTGAAGGAACTTCTCACTCATGCTCCTATCCTTGTGGTTCCTGAGAGTAACCAGGATCTTGTTGTCTACACCGACGCTTGTGGTAGCGGCCTCGGTGCTGTTCTTATGCAGAAGGATCGGGTGGTTGCTTACGCTTCTAGGCAGCTACGTCCGAATGAGGTTCGCTATCCTACTCATGATCTTGAGTTAGCAGCTATCGTCTTTGCTTTGAAGACGTGGCGTCATTATCTATTGGGCGAATGTTTCATTCTCTACACCGATCACAAGTCGCTGAAGTATCTTTTCAGCCAGAGAGATCTCAATATGAGGCAGCAGCGATGGCTTGAGCTTCTCGCCTCATATGACTTAGATATTCAGTATACCCCTGGCAAGGGTAATCGTGTGGCAGATGCACTCGGTCGCAAACACTCGGCAGTAGTTTCTATGATGATAGCCGAGTAGGATATTCTTGAGACCCTTTCTATGTGTGATATTCGAAATCGAGCACCGTCTTCTGATCCTCAGATCTTGCTATTCAGCTTGGAAGCTCGACCTATTCTATTGGATCGCATTGCCCATGCTCAGCGGTAGGATCCAGACTTGTTGCGATATATTCATCTCCTTGAGTCGGGATCCAGTGATGAGACATTGTCGGATTATTCTATTGATTCTCATCGGTGCCTTCGCAGGAAGAACCGTATTTTGGTACCATCTGATTTATCACTTAGGCGTGACATTCTAGACGAATGTCATCGCACTAAGTACACTATTCATCCCGGGTCGAGCAAGATGTATGCCGACATGTGTCGTCTATATTATTGGGAAGGCATGAAGAGTGATGTTGCAAGTTATGTAAGTCATTGCATGACTTGTCAACAGATCAAAGCTGAACACCAGCGTCCATCCGGTCTTCTTCAGCCGCTAGAGATTCCATTGTGGAAATGGGATCAGATATCCATGGATTTTATTGACGGTCTGCCTCGATCGAAGTCAGGCCATACTTCTATTTGGGTCATCGTTGATCGCTTGACCAAATCAGCTCATTTCATTCCTATTAAGTCCACTCGGATTGCTCCTCAGCTTGCCAAGTTATATGTGAAGGAAGTTGTTCGACTCCATGGCATTCCTAGCTCTATCGTCTGTGATCGAGACACTATCTTTACTAGTCACTTCTGGAAGTGCCTACAGTCAGCTTTGGGCTCAAAGCTGAATCTCTCGACTGCTTATCATCCTCAGACCGACGGTCAGACGGAGAGGGTGAATCGTGTTTTAGAGGATCTTTTGCGCTGTTGTATTCTGGATTTTGGAGGTAGTTGGGAGGATCACTTACCGCTTGTAGAGTTCTCCTACAACAACAGCTTTCAGTCTAGTATTGGCATGGCTCCTTTCGAGGCTCTTTACGGAAGGCCATGTCGCTCTCCTGCTTGTTGGTTAGAGTCTGGCGAGAAGCTTATTCTAGGTCCAGATTCAGTTCGGGAATCTTCTGAGAAAATTATTCTTATTCGTCAGAGAATGAAAGAGGCGCAGAACCGTCAGAAATCCTACGCGGATAACCGTTGGAAGCCTGTTGAGTTCTCCATTGGTGATCATGTCTTTATTCGGATATCTCCTACGAAAGGGGTTGTGCGTTTCAGCTCTACAAGGAAGTTGGCTCCTCGCTATGTTGGACCATTTCCTATTACGGAACGCATTGGCCCCGTTGCTTATCGTGTGGCTCTACCTACTCACTTCTCTGGAATACACGACGTGTTTCATGTTTCCCAGCTTCGCATGTGTGTCCGTGATCCTGATTCTATCATTGAGCCGCATGCTGTGCCTGATTTAGAGATCTTACCTGATTTATCTTTGGAGCAGCAACCTCTTCGTGTGCTTGATTCGGAGGTTAGACGCCTTCGCAACAAAGAGGTTCCACTCGTGAAGATTCAATGGTCACCGAATCCTAAGGACTGCACTTGGGAGACCAGAGAATCTATCGAACGCTCTTATCCTGGGTTTCTCCCATCTTCTTCTGCGGGTGAGAATTCTCTATTTTATCTCTATCACTTCTTTTGTGGATTTGACGTTATAGACGACATCTATCTTAAGGAATTGCGGGGACGCAATTTACTTAAGGGGGAGAGTCTGTAACAACCCGGGATTTGCATTACCAACTAATAAATAAAAGTTAGGAATTTTATTTATTTTAATGAAGCATAAAAGAATTTGGAATAACAAAATTTATGTGAAAAAGGCTATTTTAATTAAATGGGAAATATGGGATTTTAAAATGAGGATAAAATGTTATTTTTGGAAAGTTAAATATTTTAGGAGAGATTTTAAAACGGGTTTGGATAAGAAAAATGAGTTTTATAAACATACATGAACACTAAGACTAATTTTTTGGAAAACATATAAATAACTCTCTTCTTATTGGGTTTCTAAACCTAGCCCAATAACCCACCCTAAACCTCCTCTATAAATTATCTCAAACTCTCCTAACCTCATTCATTCATCCCTAATCAAAACCCTAATCATTTCCTAAAGCTTTCATAACAAAAATGGCCTCTATCTTCATCTCCTTCTAGTTTTAGCTTATGCAAGTCATTCTATGCAAAGGTAATGCAAATACCCACCTCAAATCCATTTTTATATCTTTCTCATTTCTGAAATGTATTTGGTAACACATGTTTTATGTGTTTTTTTTGATCTTATAGCCTCCTAATCATCTTTTGCTAACTTGGGTTGATGCTATAGTGGTCTTTGTTGCTTTCAAGAGAGGTATATTGCTAAAAACCTCTTCTAATATGTGTTTAATCATCTTTTGATTTTGGTAATCAGTTAGTAACACATGTTTTATTATGTAACATGTGAATCATAGCTCTTTGATCATCTTTGCTTTCATTTGGGGTGTGCACATAAGGTATTTGTAATATATGCTAGCTGAAATTATAATTAGTTTATTGCTGTTAGTAAATTAGGCATATCTCATTCATATTAAATCGGAATTAAGATTTTCTTGAAGTTCTGGAAAGCTTATTCTGTACGCTATAACTTTTATGTTTTGTACTTTGCCTAATTTTGAGGTTTGAATGGTTTAAATCATGCTTGTTTGTCGCTGACCTGACAACAAACTACAGGGTTGATAAAATAAAAACCTGAAATTGATTTGGCCTTAAGTTACTCGTTTCTTATCCAAATCTAATAATTTTAGATGTTCTGGAAAGTTTAGATTTATTGCTAAAACTTTCATGTTTTGAGTTTCATGAAATTTCGAAGTTAATTTGGTCAAAACTGTGCATTCTTACCACTGTCCCGAGAGCACAACGACAGTGTTATAAAATTTAGATCTGAGAATTGTTTTAGTCATAGAATTTTCATCTCTGGTTGGAATTTGACGATCTTGGTCATTCCGGAAAGCTTAGAAACTAAGCTACAACTTTTATTTTATTCATTTTGCCAGAATTTGAAGTTTACTATGCCAAAACTGTGGTTTTTCATCTCTGGCCAGTTAGTGCATAGCTATAGGCCTTAGTCTCTTTTCTCCCGTTGTTTTCAGCGTAGAACCCCGACTTTGCGACGCCATCCCGGGCTCGTCCTTTGTCGGATTTCTTCGTTTTTGGTCTCGTTAAAATGATGAGATCGAGATCTTTAACCATGCAAAGTTTCATTTAGATCTGGGTGCATTAGATACTTCGTTTCTATTGCCGAAGTAGCACCCAGAAACTGTTTTACAATAGTGATCATTTTCAGTTATCGTCGGACCAACTTTGAAACATTGTCGTTTCTTCGTTTCAAGTCGAAA
Source organism: Allium fistulosum (assembly GCA_030737815.1). Classification (NCBI taxonomy): domain Eukaryota; kingdom Viridiplantae; phylum Streptophyta; class Magnoliopsida; order Asparagales; family Amaryllidaceae; genus Allium; species Allium fistulosum. Next base: position 1,278,898,926 of record CM060903.1, on the reverse strand, counting down.
CCGAACGATTCTTGTTGCATATCAAAGTAGGAGTACTTTACTATGCTCCTGCAAATTTTCATTAAGATCTGAGTTTATGTGACCCTTCGACCATGTCGTCGAAGTGGGACCTTTACACTGTTTTGACACAGTAAAGATTTATGATTTTTGTCCGATTTTGAGACGACGCCGTTTCTTCGTTTCAAGTCGGAATTTCCCGATTATTTTTGCAGTTTGGAGCAGGGATGTTGGACTATATTCTTACCAATTTTCATGCCATTCGGATTCAGTTTGCTGGTCCGAATAATTTTCCGTACTTGGGTTCGCGTCATTTTTGGACTATTTTCCAACATTTAAGAATATTTTCAGTGATTTTCTGGTTTTATTGATTTCTTTGAGATTTGTCTCTAGATTTCGTACACGGGTTTTATGAATTATTTTCAAAGGATTTTTCACTCCTAAATGGCTTTAGAAATTATTATATAATATTATTTTTAATTATTAAATTAATTACTCCATAATAGGAGAGTTTTCAAAAGCCGTTTTAAAGTGATTTCAAAATCAATTATAAATCCGTTTCGCACCATTATTTTCTATAATAAAAATCTCACACTCACTTTTTAGCACGTCGAGCGAAGTGGAAAGGTGCTTAAACGGTTAGGAAATCTCCGGCCTATGGAACCGTGTGTATTTCCTTTCCGGTTAATCCTCGACCTATTCGATTGATCGTTTTGACCTTTGGGTCTAGTTTACCGATGATACGAGGTGGACTTTTTATTGTTTGGAGTGTGAGCTTGCTATTGGTTAGTAAACCGTTTAGTGCGAACGTGGGGTATGGGACTCATTGTTAACACTTTACGGGTTCCTCTCCAAGAAGTTGGTGACACATTAGCCTTTGGGCGGCCAGTACTGGACCTCTGGGTCACCACGCCTCTGGGCAACCGTCTCTGGACACCTGCTCTATGGAGCAGTTTATTTTTTCGGCATGCGCCTCTGGGCCTTTATCCTTCTGGGAAGGATCTTGCCGTCTCGCGCGTTCCGCATCTGTGCGAGTGATCGATCACAACTCTACAGTACTTGGCAACAACGACTCTGGTCGGTGCACGTGCAATATTGGTATTATTTGATGATTTTACATCCATTCGAGTACCGCCATTCGGTGTTGGTTCTATGGAATCATACGATGTAAGTGCGATTACCTTGTGGATTCACAGTGTCTCTGGACACTGCTTTTCAGTGTTTTTATTTCATTGACTTTTCAGTATATCCTCATTGCTCTTTGGAGCATCGATCTTTGCTTGGGCATTGATTACGGACTCTGGTCACTCTTGGGATTATTGCCCATGGGCATCTTTTTATAGCTTTGGCTACGCCGATGATATGAGGCGATTTTATTTATTCTACACTTTGGTGTTGATTTCTCTTTGGAGATTTTTATTGTTTATTGATGATTAGGGATCGTCATTATATTCATGTGGTTCATAATATACTTCTCTTTGGATAAGTACTGTTTTATTTATGTACCGCATTACTATATATCTCAGTTATTACTGATTGTTTAGCTAGCCTGACCCGAGTGTTTTCGCTCGGGTCAGACCGAGTTGTTTCAGGTTAGGTCTCTGGACTTAGCTTCTATGCTTCCGCTTGGACATTATCTGCTATGCTGATAGATAGCGCTTTTATTTGTCCACTATTCCGCTACTCTGTTATTATTCAGACTTTGATATGTACATATTTTTAACCCACATGTGTGGGCAGTGGCTTTGTACCCACTTATTGTATTTGGATCTGTATTGACGATGTATTGTTCTGGGATTTTATATTTGTTATGTGATTCTGTTCTGTGATGTTTTATCATTTAATATTATGCTTTGTCCTGATAGATCTTTAGCCATTTGTAATTTCGTTATAAGTATTTACTGAATATGTCGAACCACTTGAAAAAATATATAGATACCATCCTTTCGACGTATTCAGTAGATAGTTATAGCTTGATTACAAATGGTCGCTTCCACTATACTCTATTCTCTGCTTTAACAGACAGTATTACTCCTGTAATACTCTTTGTTACAGTGGGTCTCAGAGTGGGGCGTTACAGTAGCTGCGGTCTATCGTGTTCCCATGGCGTAAATAGAGGGGTGTTGATGCCTACAATTTACTTATGATTTCGTCGGGATAGTGACGCAATCATCGTGTTAACCGCGATCCATGGTGGTATTGAAGGAAAAGGGGGTGATACTTTCCATATCATTTTTGAAAGGTTTTTCAAGTATTTTCACTGAGTGTTGAAGCAGGTCTACTAAGTACATAGAGATTTTTAGTCCTACGCCTGATCAACGTATGACTAAATTCTGCAAGAACAAGGATGGACTTGTTAGGACATCGAGTTATGGAAAATTATTTTAATATAAAACAAGCTTGGTAATACTATGTAATTTAAAGTGTATGTATCCTAAAATGTACAATAAAAGAGTAAGAAGTTTAAATTGTTCAAAAAGAATGATTTATTTAATAATATACATCAAAATTCTAATTCTCGCTTCGTTCCTTTTCGAGGACGAAAAGTTCTGAGAGGGGAGGATTGTAAAGACTCGGAGTTTTAGCCATCTGGTATTGAGATAATTAACTAATTTTAATTATTGAAATATTTACTAGTCGAATAGTTAAATTTTCTAATATTTGAAATATCAGAATCTATGAATTTATTAAACTATATCAAATTTTAAAATGTAAATTTCTGAATGTGATAAAATAGATATATATATATATATATATATATGTATATGTAATTCACCATTTCAAACCTATGACTATATACATATATGGGTATATGTTTATAAAAATAGTGCATGTGGAAATATATATATATATATATATATATATGTAAACCTGTGTATATCTAAATGTATATGCAAAACTTCATGATGGAAAATTTCAAATATATGATGACAAAAAAATATGTAGAGATATATATGTTTATAAAAGTATTGTATATGTAAATATGTATATACATTTATAAGGATAATGCATATGTAAATATGTAAGTATGTAAATGTGTATATGGTAAACATATGTATATGAGAACATATATATATCTATATATGTGTGTGTGTATACACAAGAAGCATTATGATGGAAAAACTTCAAATCAAGCCCACCAAAAACACAAAATCAAGCATACTAAATATCAAGTCAAGCCATAATAAATCAAATCACGCACAAATGATCAAATCAATTCATATGAAATCGAATCAGCAAAATCAAGTGAAAAAAAATGACTTGTACATGAAAACACTATAGCCACCATTCTGCCTCATGGTCTCCTTCACTTCTTCTATAAATATGAAGCTAGACTAGTTTCTTTTTCATATACAAAAGAAAATAACAAAGTGATGACAGCAAAACAAAAGTCTGCTGACAATCTAAAATAAAGGATTCAAAGCTTGGAGGGAAAAATATAAACAACAAGCAGTTTGTTCATCATCTCTTAAACTGTGAGTAAAACAACTTGAGTTTGTTACTGGTTAACATTTCTATAAATACAAACAACTTTGATCTTGCGAATCTTGATTTGTATAAAAAATATGTGTGTTACTGTAGATATATGTGAGCTTAGACATGGAAAAGGTCACCTGTACATCAAAGAACACTGCACATCTCCCAGGAAATACTTCATGTACATGTTTTAGTCCAAATCAGTTAAGCCTTCAGCTTTGTAAAATATATATCTCAATATATACTTAGCTTTAAATCTTGACTCCAAAACGAATGTTGTTTGATTTTGAGTATAGACTATTTTAAAAATCCTTTCATTAATTTTCGATAAGTAGGGAGAAAGAAAAACCCACAATACAGTAACTAGATCGGTTAAGGAAAGTTTTCAAGTATCATAATTTAATGTATGGATTACATAATCGTAACCATTGTTGAAAAACATGATTTTTAAAATGGCTTGAGTTTTTTTTGTGGTGTGGAGTGAGAATTTTGAAGATGATAGTATTTGGGGGTTTGGCCAAATTTCGGCGACATGGCAAATGTTGGGGTGTGATGTTGGACGTGGAGGAGGAGCAGACAATGAGGAATCGAGGAAAAATGGCGCGAAGATTTTTAGTGGGTCGTGGAGGATTGACGAAGTGATTGTAGAGTTTTAGGGTGAGTCTACTTGGGTTTTGGGTTTGGGGTTTTGGCGACGACAAGGAAGGTCTAGAGGCGTGCGCATAGAGGGGATTAGGTCGAGGGGATGATGGCGAGGCCATGGGCGAGATTTGGTGATGGACGTAGGTCGAGCTGGCCGAGGCGAGGTGATTTTTTGGGTGATGGTTGTTCCAGGATTTGGTTTTGAAATTCGAAACTTCGAACGAGAGTTTTGGCCGAGGTTAGGGTGGATGACATGGATGGTGGGGTCATGGACGACCGGTGTGGGTAGTCGACGGTGAGCGGTGTCGAATAGAGATAGCGTGTACGTGTACACATACGTGCATACATGGGTATTCTCGGATGAAAGAATAAGAGAGGAGAAAAGAAATAGGAAGAAGGAGGAGATGGAGGTTTGGCTGAAAATTTATGGTGGGCTAAAGAAAAAAAAAGAAAATATAAAAGGGACTGGGTTGGGCTGGGAAATTAAATTATTTATTTTATTTAAAAGTTTATAAAAAAAATTTAAGCTTTATTTCCTTTGCTTTAAATGAAAGAAAAGAAGAGAGGGAAAGAAAGGAGGGAAAGAAGTTTGGGCTGGAGTTGTTGGACCAAGTTTGATCAGTGAGCTGGGTTTTTGGATTTAAATAAAAATTAATTAATTAATTAATTTATGTAAATATATATAAATTTTGAAAGCCCATTTTCTTCTTCAATCTAAACCCAAACGACGTGCAGATGTTGTGCTGTGATCTTATCGTCCAGTATTTTCATCTCGACCAATATTGTTGAGTTTCTACAAACGTGAAAATTTAATAATTTAAATAATTGAAGAAAACAAATAAAGAAACTCTTATGTGATTAATTATAGGTACATTAATCAACTATTTAGATTTTAAATTTATTTAGAAAAAATATTTTATTTAATTGCTCAAATTAACAAGTAATCGTAATGAAAAATATAATTTGACTCAGTTAATTGGAACCAGTTTAGTTCTGAATTTTAAATTGGTTTAATACCAATTATAAATCGTTGATTGTAGTTAATGAGTCTATGTTGGACTGATATTGCTTTTAGATATTGTTTTCAATTATCTATTGTTTGTACCATTAAGTAGCTAAACAAATTAAAGTAAATAGAGTAAAACGTTGACATGTTTTTATTGGAAGTAAATCGACGTGTACTTATCACTATTCCGATTTCAGAAAATGTAATGATTACAAGCAAATAAATTCGATGGATAGGTCACGATAAATAAACATATGGAATAAATTTCCATATGTGAATATTGACACTCTGATTGTGGAATTGTACTTTTTAACAAATTGGCATTTAAAATTTATCGTTTGGATTCGAAGAGTCTGTGATCGGATATCTGCGTCATTCGAAACCACTTCGACCCAATATCCACCAAGAACCGTAACGGTTTTAATTGTAGAGCCTAGTATACTGGGTTTTAATTAATGTAACAATTTCAGCTATTTTAATAAATATTTATACTTAGACACTATCATAATATCACTGGATTTTCTATAAAAATGTTTTTGTTATCGTAAGGGCAAAATCCGTCGTGTTTATGTGTGACGCGGTCTTACGTGATACCTTTGTTTTTAAAGGATTTTGATAACTTAAATAATTCAGGTTAAGTGTGTTTACTCACGTTGGTTTTCCAGACTGACTCGGGTGTTACTTTATTGTAATGCTCGGGTCAGACCGAGTATTACAGATTTAGGTTAGAGTGCTATGGAGCTTAGGAGACGAGCTAGATGACAGAGACGTATTACACGTACTTATTATATTCTGCTGTGTATTGTAGGCTGTATATTCGGCAATTGTGAGGACATGTTATTATAACTATCCAGATTTCTACGTTGATGGTTGTACTCTGATGATTACATGTATATTAATAGCTACAGATTCTTTTGTATAAAAATCTGTTATTATATATTATATTTTTTCCGCTGCGATTGTGAGATTCTGTGTTGATGTTATTTCTGTTTCTTCTTCTATCTCTTTTCTTCTTAACCCCTAATGATTTGGTATTTCTAGCACTCGATTGCTCGGCATTCTATACAGTGAACGTATTGATGTCGATTTTTGAGGATCGAAAATCCCTCGGTCGTTACACCGGTTCTGTGTTGGTAGAGGACCATCTGTTGGTGCCTCGGTGCATTTTTCTAGAGATGTACTATACAGAAGGTAATCCCTTACCTTGCCATTGTATGGAATCCGTTCTCCAATAAGTGCCTTCGGACTTGATTATAGAGCCTTGTATGTTGGAATTTAATAATGTAACAATTTCAACTAAGATTATGTATATTTACCTGAAAGTTATTTTCAAAGAATGTCATTAAAGATAACATCCCTGATTTTGCTTAGCAAATGTTTTAGTTATCATAAGGTAATAACCTATTCCATGTTTATGTGTGGCGTGGTCTTATGTGATACCCTTTGTTTTTCAATACTCTTATTTTTGAGTTTCTCACACCAGTCCCATGACTGACCTAGAGTTTATCTTCTTTTCCCTTAAACACTGGGTGTCCTATTTTTTTCTAGGCAGCTAAGTAGTCAGGTTTAACTTGGAGCATTGTGATGGAGCTTAAAATTTGGAGCTGAAGATGTTCTTGTAGATAGTTCTCCATTTCCTTTTCTGCTGCATTAATTTAACGATTGTATTCAGCATTTATAAGAACAGAGATTTATTACTGTCCAGGCAGATTTATTAGATATACTCTGATAAATGTATTTAAATTTTCCACTGTAAAATCATATATACTGAAATAATATATGTTATTCCATTTGTGTAAGATTCTATTCCGTCTTTTTTTTCTTTTTACCCTCTACTATCCATCCTTCCGACACTTGTTTTTGCGACGCATGAATATTAAGGATATATTAGTGTCGATTTCTAAGGGTCGAAAGAGTGGGTCTTCACATTTGGTATTAGAGCTTAGGTTGTGTGAACACCTGAGCCTAATAGGGGTAAAGTCTCATCATAGATAGGGTTCGTAATATCCTAGGATGAGCAACTCATTAGAGATAGGGTAAGTGGCACCCTAGAATGAGTTGAGAAGATTATATATGAGTAGTTATTTGTTAATGCTATATAAAAATGATTTTTATTTTGGAAAATTGGTAAATGAAATAATTTTACCTAGAATTATATTTTGAATATAAAGGAATATCATTCAAAAGATGTAGTTATTTATGTAGTGTTTGGTTGTTAAGGGAATGGTAATATCCCATTATTATCATTAATTGATTGTTCTTTTATTTAAAGGTTTAAATATGAACACCTCGTGAATTTAGTTCCATAATTTGACTATGTGGTGTTCGGTAAATAATAATGTCCGTTTAAGATTAAAGGAATTTATTTAAGATAAATAAATTTTATGAATGCGTTTAATAAGTGATTTTATAAATTGGATTTATTATAAAACGTATTTTATAAAGAGACTTTTGAAAATTTAATCATGGTATTTTGGAAAAGCTTCGACAATTTTCAAATGATTTGGTAGAAGTTTTAAATTTAGGATTTGAGTTTATAAAATGGAAAGTTTATATTTATAAAAGAGTATTTATAAAGTTAAAATATCTTTTAAGAGAAATGATTTGAAAGTGATATTTTCAAATAATAAAATTAGCATTTGAATTCTTAGGAAAGTTGATTCAAAATAAAAGTTATTTTGAAAAAAGAGTGTTCTAACAAATAAGTCCATCTTTTATTACAAAGTAAATATAGTTTAAAAAAAGATAGAAATAGTTTGAAATAAATATTTCCAAAATGGTTTATATAAAAGATTTATAAAAGTAATATTTTATAAATAAAGTAATAGATTTATAAACGATGTTTTATAAATATCAAAGATGGATTTGAAATTGATATTTTGTAAATATATTTATAAATGGAATTTCATAATTTATAAATAAGAGATTTTACAAAAAAATTTTTATATAATAGGAATGAGATTATAAAACATGGTTTTATAAATATAATAGGGTTTATCTTGATAAGTAGAGGATGGTTTTTATAAAGGGAGTTACATTTCGTTTGGGAAATAAAATAATCTCTTAAAGGAAGTTTTTGAAAGTGATATTTGCAAATGGAGTTTAATGGGGTTTAAAGTGATTTAAAATATGGTAAGTAATAGAAAGACATAGATTTCAACATTATCATTGTAACAAATGTTTTCGAGAAAACAAGGAAGACATAGATTATAACACTGTTGTTATAGTAAGTAATTTCCGGAAGAAGATGTTTTACATAGTATACAGGATTTATTCATATCCTATATTTGATGTAAAGATTCAGGGTGGGTAGCTTGTGTCCATTTTTAAGTTAAGTATGTCGTCCATTTATGATTTGAGAGGTAATAATAGCCTAACTTGATTGGCTTCATTGTTAACTAATAGTTTAAGTTCGACATCTAAAATTAATATTAAGTATAATTAATCAGATCCGTATACTAATGTTTTTGGGTTGTCGTAACGATGTTTTATGCAATATTCATTTTGACCCAATAAATTGTGTTTTGCAAAATATAAAGCTTTCCTAAAAGATTTTTATTGATTTAAGTATATATATTGAAATTGAAATGGTTTTGTGGCACCCCACCTCTATACTCACACTAGCCAAGGACACTATGGGGTAATGCCGTCGACTAGCACGAAGAATAAGGCCGTTGAGGAGCGACCTTCTGTGTAATTGCTTTGGGCGAGCACCGATATATCAGATAATATAACTTACATTTCATTTCAAGAGGAAATCCGACATGTCAAGTACAAACTCAAAGCTACCACACAGTGGCTATGAGGACTTTGGAAACAAATATAGAAATAAGCATAACACAAATCAGTCACAAATATTCATATCACAAAGGCGGAATCAGATATGAATATATCATAAAAAAGTGTACATCAAAATAGTGGTCATACTAGATCCACTACATCACAAAAGAATAGATACAAGTGCGTGCTAGACAAAAGAATAAGTATACATCAAGGAGTCTCTATCTCAAATGTATACTAACAAAAACTACTATGTTAAAGTAGTTAGCCCAAAAGTTAGGTGAAGGACCCTGATAAGAAGTCAAGCAGGAGCACATGAAATACCTCGGTCTGACCTGAGTATTATTTAAGAAGAAAATAATAAATGGATCAGTCTAGCTATAAATATCAGATAAAATGAGATAAGATAAGAGATATGACAAAAACGTATGATAACAATAATGCCATACTGCGACAAGCATACATCAAATAACAACAAAAATCATACAATATCTCAAATATTCTCAAACACCAAAAAGAATGTCATATTTTTTAAATTATTCACCAAAACACAAATATTGATAGAGCTTGTCAATGCATATCATCAAAATTGGTGAAACACAAATTTCGGAAATCAACAACCAGAAATCTAGAAATCACAAAAAGAGGGAGGCCTATCACAAACGGGAGCATGAACACTCACCAATACGTGCATCACAAACGAAACGCTATTCCATGGTCTCTAACCATCCATTTTGAGATGAAGCTCCACAAACAGCCCGAAGACCATGGGTCGCTACCCCACCAAATTTAACCAAAGTTCCACAAACGGGGTTTTTAGTCCCCACACAAACAAAGAGACATCACACATCGCTAGTCTAAATCACAAAATGATCACCATTGATCAATAAGAAGTGCGAATCACACTAAGCTAGTAAATATAAGAGTTTAGCTTCATGTCCCATAACCACTAGCTTAACTTAAATATTTACGAACAAATTGTAGATTTCCACTCGAAAATTGTCACGAGAGTTCAATCGAACAAGTCCAAGACTTAACCGACGAAGTAAACGCAAGCGTTTCATACCACTTGTTTTGCTAATCCGTTTAATTAGATTTCTCATGCGAATGAGGTAAAGGTTTGTTTATACTAATAGGTTGGAAAACGGTTTTAAAAACGAGCTTTGTATTAAAATGCAACGAGTCGAATTTTGCCCGTTCGAAAATCGACATCCATACTTTAAATCGTACTCGAATGCCTTAGATTCGACCATTCAAATCCGAGTCGCCGGAGCTTATAACACAATTAAGTAAACAACACAGCGGAAGAAAAAGAATATTACATTGATATACAATATCAGATACGATATCTGATACAACAGAGTGATACAATGAATATCAATATACATCAGAGATATGATACAAGAAATAGCAGCGGAAAGAAAATAGATAACACCAGCAGCGGATAATCTCCATCTCCAAAGCACCAATCCAGAAATAGCTCGAACTCTCAATAACGATGCACAAAGATAGCAAGTGCAGTCCATATCCAAAGACTGAACTAGCTCCAGAAAATCTACTAATTATGACTATCTGAAAAACCCAACTCTAGACTGCCCGTGTAGAAAATTTTGAGCACCCAGAGTTTAGGAAAGAAACAATAAACTCCGGATCAGTCATGAGACTGGTGTGAGCAACAAAAACAGTTTCTCTTTAAAAACAAATAGCAGATAATTTTAAAGTCAATTCGCAATGCTTTTGGAAAATGAGACTACCATAAGGCCTCCCGCACACACACACAATGCAAACGCAGAATCGGAGGAGATTTCTCCTTATGATAATCAAAGATGCTTACTACGCAAAACAAATCATTGGATATTATTACTAGTTCATAGTGCAGAAAACATTTCGAAAGTACAATATTAATCTTAGCCAGCATAGGCATTTCGCATTTATGCCTACTATAGCTACCATGTTCAATAGTAGGTTACCACCACATTCCATGGTAGGTAATACAACTAAAACCGTACAAAATTCGTATTGGATGAATGGATTTTCCAACAAATGGTCAGGCCAAGGAACTTCCCATTGCCACATGGAAACGCCTCTGGAAGGACGTTTCGAGAACCAAACTGTTCTCTGCCAAACAAGGCCGGCTACCCCCTTCCCGGGGAATATACAAAACCTCATATATGCCAACCCCCGGTCCTTTGGGACCTTTAAACGAGGATCCTCTACACCAACAACCACAAAGAAATATATTTGCAGTAACCACATAGGTTAAATATCAGGGCTCCATACTTGACACAACCTTTTTCCAGAAGGAATGGCCATACCCTAGGGAAGCTACCCCTGAAACCTTGCCACACAATTCCTGTTTCGACCATTACCGGTTTGTGAGGTTCGACGAAGTCTCGTCCACAAAGCCACGCTTTGGTACAAAGCCATGCTTTGGGTCAACAGATAATCGAAGTAATGACCACAAATATAAATGATCAAACAAATGATCATATCACAAATGATCAAACAATGATCATCACACAGCAACACTTAACATGTCACATTACCAAATTGGGAATATATCGCTGATAACCTTCAACTACATAACCTCTGAGCTCGTACGTCTCAGAGAAGGGTGTTAAGCTAAGAGAATAAATTCTCCGCCACCAAACAGAAATGTATTTGAAAGAAATCAACTTTATATCTCAAAATGTAATGTCAGACATGTAACCATACAAGTCTGTTCCGGGTTCGAACGGAACCGAAGGCACTTCTTACGAAGCCCTTGCAATTCCGGGTATTCACAATCCCGATCGGATTTCCCATCACTTAGGGGATCTCTATACCAGGAGCTACCCAGTGCAGAGACAATCGATAGGTTATCCTATCGTTTTCGCAAACACCCAGTCTTCAACACCGGTCTTCAAATGCTATCCATATACGACGTATCACTTATTCGGAATGGGTTATGTGACACAAAGGTCCTCTCCCGGTTGAACCGAATAGTGAGCGTAATATTCAAAAACAAATGGATAATGGGATTTCAATTAAGTCACAACTTAATACTCCAAACTTTCCTCCAAATGGTTTAAACACATTACCATTTTATTCTTTTAAATAAAAGATTTAACTCACAAAGTTCACTCAGTTTTCACAAAGATTCATTCACAGATTTTCCAAAACAATTTCCATTATGAATTTAATTAATTCGTTAAATCTTTACATCAAAGATTTAACTCATAGCTTTCAAAACAATTTCATTTCGAATGGGTTAAACAAAACATCATTTTAAATCTGTTAAAAATAAACAGATTTAATTCATAGCTTTCAAAAAGAATTCATTCATAACTTGGAAAACCATTTTTCAATTCAATCTTGAAATTCCTTTAATTAAACTGGAATTTCATTTCTTATCTGAAAGCTTTTATTCTTTTTAAAATAAACAGTTTCATTTCGGAAAATCTGATTCATTTATACGAGTTAAGTCTTTGGGTTAAATCCAAATTCTCAAAATTTTACTTTTAAAATGGTTTAATTTCATATAAACACATTTTTAACATTTTTAACCGTAATTTCCAATCATAAATCTCAACATGGAATTCAATTCCTTATTTTGAATTCAAATTCAAATTAAATCATTTTAAATTGGAAATTTTACCAAGTTATTCAAAATAGCTTTTATCGGTGAAAACACTTTTTCAAAAGCTTTAACATTTAACCCAAATTCATTTCCAAAATCAATTGAAATTAAAATTTCAATTTCAAAAACATCAAATTTAAATTATCTATGACTTAACCGATTTCCTCGTGAAATCCATATTTGTATGTGTAACAGTATGGTCCAGGGATTTAACACAATAGTGCAACATCATTCAATCATCACAGATTAAAATACAGAAATAAAATTGATAAGCAATATGAACTATAACGTTCATCTTCCATTCACAGATCACAGATATATATCACAGGTAAGTAAATTACAGATCACAACATAAATCAGGATGTATCACAAAGCATCACAAATCAGGGATATCAAACAATTCACATTCAATAGAATCCAAACATTCATAAGTAAGGTCAGTTAATTATTTGATTAATTCAAATCAGATTAATTTCTTTATGAATTACTAATCCTGGTTAATTTACATTAATAAATTACAAATCATTTTGATTCATTATTCTTTAATCATTTATTAATTAACCATTAATAATAAATTTACTAACCTTTAATTATTAATAAATCAATCTTTAATTATTAAATAATTAACCTTTAATTATTTAATTCACCATTTAATTAATTATCTTTAATTAATTGCTTTAATTAATTATTCCTCAATTAATTATCATTCTTTAATCACCTTCATTAATTAATTAACCTTTAATTTTAATTAATTGAATCTTAATTACTTTTATTAATTAATTATTCCTTAATTAATTATTTTAAATAATAAACCCTTAATTATTAATTACATCTCAATTATAATTAATTACCCTTAATTGATTAATCTTAATTCAAATTATTAATTTCTTGATTATCATTAACCATATGAATTAACTTACTTTTAAGTTAAGAATTTAGAACATTTGATTTTTTTTAATTTCTAAATCACTTATTTAGTTCCATTTAAAATAACTCGTTAAAAATATAAGTTTAAAATTGTTTTCAAAAATCCTTTATTCCAAAATCCTTTAGTTTTATACCCTCTAATTTAGCAATAAAATCATCAATTATAAAAGAAACAATTCTTAGAAATTTCTTTAACTAACCTGCTATAGTTCCTAAGCTTGGAAACACAAAACCCCAGGCAACCCAAGCCCTACTTCGAGATTTTCCAAAAATTAACCCGAGTGACCCAAAATATTCAATTTAAAAATTTTCTAAGTACTTTACTCTAACACCTAAAATCCTACTTCGAGATGAGACTCGAGCTATGCCATTACTTCCCCGAACGCGACTTCATCTTTTAACGAGTCCACTTCTTCCTTCACTCAGCACCCATGCCATATACCACTGGTGCACGTGCACCTTGCACAGCAACCTGACCACCCTTGACCACCGCCGCAACCTCCCACCAATCGCCATCGAACTTGCCATCGAATATCGCTACCCGGTTTCAAATGGTTCACCCAGAATCAAAATCGAGCACATCAGGGTCAACCGAACCCAAACCCAAATCAGGAAAAACCCATCGCCCCGACCATCTCGTCCACTAGACACCACGTCACCACGCCCAGAGCTGCACCACAATTCTCTCTCTCGTTTCCCCCAATCGCGATTCACTCCGGCCAACCCACATTGCTACACGATGTCGAAGAACACATCGATCAAACTGGGTTCTTAAACCCTAGAATCATGTCGTAACACCTCCCTAATCGTTTATAAATGCTACTGTTATTTTTCTAGTGATCTACGACTCTCCAGCAAGCTTCAATTAGAATCACGAGATAAATCATCAACTCGATAACCAGAATTTAACAAAAATGGGTTTTCTGTTCAACTCGCAAGTTCCCCCTTAAATCAAGACTAAAAATCTAGATTTTTATTTTAAAAATCATGATTTGCAAGGGTGAACAAGATCATACATTCAAACTTATATTTTAATCAAGTACATTTTTATCAAAAAAATGAGATTGCCTTATGTTTTATTATTTTCCAGACAATGCTTATTTATATACAAGGCCAAACATTTTTACACCATATCCCAAAGACCATCACAAGCATAAGGTAAAAAAACAAATCCAGGTTTCGAATTTGAAGTTTACTCACAGATTTTAAAGAGGCAGAGGCTTGATTTATTTTTGAAACAAAATATTTTTAACTTGTTTAAAATCATTTTCAGGAGCAAAGAGAGGGAAGGAAAGACTTTGGATTTTGATAAAATTTACTCTATGAACAGGAATTTGGAGGTACTGTGTTTCCATAGTTCCCAGTAAAAAGAAATCTACAAATCTTGCTTTGATTTACCACTGAAAACACAATGAAATGTTTAAAACAACTTCAACTTGTATTACAACCATTTTCTTGATATTAGTTTAAGAAAAGAATCATTTTTAAAATTGAGTTTAAATAAATTGGAACACTTCCTATTTTAACACTTCAACCTAATAAAGGCTAGAAGAAGAGATTTTGTCATGTTCAACCCCGTACTAGAAATCATTTTCTATTTTAAGCACTTCCTATTTTCTTGATAATTTGAAACCTGGAACTAGAACAGGGCCATGCAAATTCAACAACTGTATATTTAAGAGCACATACAGACCTATTTGCATTCATTCAGATATTCCATTATCACATAAAATCAAACATTCATCATAGCATCACAATGTATCAACAAAATTAGGCTTTAAAGAGAAGGTTGCTCACTTGTATTTTTCCAGAAAACAGAACTGCTATGTTGAATCTTTTCTTGATCTCTGGCTTAGATGGTTGTTTAGGGCTGTTCAAGTTGAAATGTTTGTTTAAAATGAAGTGGTAGTTCACTTCAGATTTTTCTCAGCTAAAATGGAAACGAACTAAAGTGAAATTTGATATATATAAAGAAGGGTTTGCGTACAGGTTCAAGTACTGAAACATTATATTGTATAGTTACTTTATACAAGCTTTTTACAACTAAAGACCTTCTTCCTTCTTTCAAGGGGCTGATGGGATCTGGTACATGATGAAGAGTAAGTAGCATTTAATGCAAGCGTGTTTCCTTGTTTTACTTACATCATATGCTGCTTGATCTTTTCTTTTGCTTTGGTATTGTTGGTCTCGGCTGAGATGATAGGGGTAGGTACTTTTGTTTCTTATTTTATTTACATACTTATTTTTAGTTATGTTATATTTTATTTTTCGTCTTTAGCCTTATTATTTCATAGTATAAATAATTTCTATTTTAAATATGTTGTTAAATTTTAGTTAAGTGTTAATTTTATTTTTATGGTTCATCTTTTATTTATTTATTTCTATTTTGCTTAAACATTTTATTATTATTTTAATATTTATTGTCTTATATTTAATTTATAAATTCAAATTATTATTAACCATCAATTTTAATATGTATTATTATTATTAATTATTATTAAACCATTTATTTAAGATTTAAATTCAAATCAAATATATACATTTCAAATCCATATGACTTTATATATTTTCTATTTGAATCGGCGAAACTCGCTTCCATTTATAATTAATTTTACAATTTTTATTCAAAAATTCATTTAATTATCAATTTAAATTAAATTAAAATCTAGGGTCGTTACAAACTTCCCCCCTTAAAAGAATTTCGTCCTCGAAATTCGCAGGCACGAAAATAACACAGATATAGACAGATTCGATCTCCTATAATTCCTCAAACTTACGATATGAATTCCAAACTCAAGTCGGAATATCTCAGAATACATACCAATTGGTCCCTCTTCGGATTTTGGTATTCACAAGAAATTACAATAGAATTTTAAAATTTGGTTTCAAACGATATCATTTTATTGATTTAATTCAATTTTATCCTCATATTCTATTAATCAAATTTAACTAAATTTAAAATTTCCAATTTATTTAAAATTTTCAATTTCCAAATTTCATATTCATTAAGGTTTAAATCAAAAAGCTGATAAGAAACCGATGAAAATACGAAGTAAGGATTTTCTACAACGATTCGTAGGGCCATCATCACACCGAAACTTCTTGTAGCTGGTACGAAGAAATCAAAAGAATTTTGGAAAGACGAATCAAAGGAGATTGATAAGAAAGTTGTTTCCACCATTGCAGGGTATTGACCTTTTATAGTCATATTCCCCTGTCCCCTATTTCGTCCTTTTCTTGCACTCATACTCACTATCAGTGGATAGCAAGAGAATTTACTGAAACATTCAAATGGATACCTTAGGGATACACTCATTCTAGGGATACTTCACCCTATCTCTAATAAGTTACTTAACGTGTTATACACTTGAGCTAAAGTTCAACATTAGCTCCGATACCAAATGTAACGAGTCGAATTTTGCCCGTTCGAAAATTGACATCCATAATTTACATCGTACTCGAATGCCGTAGATTCGACCGTTCAAATCCGAGTCGCCGGAGCTTATAACACAATTAAGTAAACAACACAGTGGAAGAAAAAGAATAATACATTGATATACAATATCTGATACGATATCTGATACAACAGAGTGATACAATGAATATCAATATACATCAGAGATATGATACAAGAAATAGCAGCGGAAAGAAAATAGATAACACTAGCAACGGATAATCTCCATCTCCAAAGAACCAATCCATAAATAGCTCGAACTCTCAATAACGATGCACAAAGATAGCAAGTGCAGTCCATATCCAAAGACTGAACTAGCTCCAGAAAATCTACTAATTCTGACTATCTGAAAAACCTAACTCTAGACTACCCGTGTAGAAAATTTTGAGAAACCAGAGTTTAGGAAAGAAACAATAAAATCCGGATAAGTCATGAGACTAGTGTGAGCAACAAAAACAGTTTCTCTTTAAAAACAAATAGCAAAGAATTTTAAAGTCAATTCGAAATGCTTTTGGAAAATGAGACTACCATAAGGCCTCCCACACACACACATAATGCAAACGCAGAATCGGAGGAGATTTCTCCTTATGATAGTCAAAGATGCTTACTACGCAAAATAAATCATTGGATATTATTACTAGTGCATAGTGCAGAAAACATTTCGAAAGTACAATATTAATCTTAGCCAGCATAGGCATTTCGCATTTATGCCTACTATAGCTACCATGTTCAATAGTAGGTTACCACCACATTCCATGGTAGGTAATACAACTAAAACCGTACAAAATTCGTATTGGATGAATGGATTTTCCAACAAATGGTCAGGCCAAGGAACTTCCCATTGCCACATGGAAACGCCTCTGGAAGGACGTCTCGAGAACCAAACTGTTCTCTGCCAAACAAGGCCGGCTACCCCCTTCTCGGGGAATATACAAAACCTCAGATATGCCACCCCCGGTCCTTTGGGGCCTTTAAACGAGGATCCTCTATACCAACAACTACAAAGAAATATATTTGCAGTAACCACATAGGTTAAATATCAGGGCTCCATACCTGACACAACTTTTTTCCAGAAGGAATGGCCATACCCAAGGGAAGCTACCCCTGAAACCTTACCGCACAATTCCTGTTTCGACCATTACCGATTTGTGAGGTCCAACGAAGTCTCGTCCACAAAGCCATGCTTTGGTACAAAGCCATGCTTTCGGTCAACAGATGATCAAAGTAATGACCACAAAGATAAATGATCAAACAAATGATCATATCACAAATGATCAAACAATGATCATCACACAGCAACACTCAGCATGTCACGTTACCAAATTGGGAATATATCGCTGATAACCTTCAACTACATAACCTCTGAGCTCGTACGTCTCAGAGAAGGGTGTTAAGCTAAGAGAATAAATTCTTCGCCACCAAACAGAAATGTATTTGAAAGAAATCAGCTTTATATCTAAAAATGTAATGTCAGACATGTAACCATACAAGTCTGTTCCGGGTTCGAACGGAACCGAAGGCACTTCTTACGAAGCCCTTGCAATTCCGGGTATTCACAATCCCGATCGGATTTCCCATCACTTAGGGGATCTCTATACCAGGAGCTACCCAGTGCAGAGACAATCGATAGGTTATCCTATCGTTTTCGCAAACACCCAGTCTTCAACACCGGTCTTCAAATGCTATCCATATACGACGTATCACTTATTCGGAATGGGTTATGTGACACAAAGGTCCTCTCCCGGTTGAACCGAATAGTGAGCGTAATATTCAAAAACAAATGGATAATGGGATTTCAATTTAGTCACAACTTAATACTCAAAACTTTCCTCCAAATGGTTTAAACACATTACCATTTTATTCTTTTAAATAAAAGATTTAATTCACAAAGTTCACTTAGTTTTCACAAAGATTCATTCACAGATTTTCCAAAACAATTTCCATTACGAATTTAATTAATTCGTTAAATCTTTACATCAAAGATTTAACTCATAGCTTTCAAAACAATTTCATTTCGAATGGGTTAAACAAAACATCATTTTAAATCTGTTAAAAATAAACAGATTTAATTCATATCTTTCAAAAAGAATTCATTCACAACTTGGAAAACCATTTTTCAATTCAATCTTGAAATTCCTTTAATTAAACTGGAATTTCATTTCTTATCTGAAAGCTTTTATTCTTTTTAAAACAAACAGTTTCATTTCAGAAAATCTGATTCATTTATACGAGTTAAGTCTTTGGGTTAAATCCAAATTCTCAAAATTTTACTTTTAAAATGGTTTAATTTCATATAAACACATTTTTAACATTTTTAACCGTAATTTCCAATCATAAATCTCAACATGGAATTCAATTCCTTATTTTGAATTCAAATTCAAATTAAATCATTTTAAATTGGAAATTTTACCAAGTTATTCAAAATAGCTTTTATCGGTGAAAACACTTTTTCAAAAGCTTTAACATTTAACCCAAATTCATTTCCAAAATCAATTGAAATTAAAATTTCAATTTCAAAAACATCAAATTTAAATTATCTATGACTTAACCGATTTCCTCGTGAAATCCATATTTGTATGTGTAACAGTGTGGTCCAGGGGTTTAACACAATAGTGCAACATCATTCAATCATCACAGATTAAAATACAGAAATAAAATTGATAAGCAATATGAACTATAACGCTCATCTTCCATTCACAGATCACAGATATATATCACAGGTAAGTAAATTACAGATCACAACATAAATCAGGATGTATCACAAAGCATCACAAATCAGGGATATCAAACAATTCACATTCAATAGAATCCAAACATTCATAAGTAAGGTCAGTTAATTATCTGATTAATTCAAATCAGATTAATTTCTTTATGAATTACTAATCCTGGTTAATTTACATTAATAAATTACAAATCATTTTGATTAATTATTCTTTAATCATTTATTAATTAACCATTAATAATAAATTTACTAACCTTTAATTATTAATAAATCAATCTTTAATTATTAAATAATTAACCTTTAATTATTTAATTCACCATTTAATTAATTATCTTTAATTAATTGCTTTAATTAATTATTCCTCAATTAATTATCATTCTTTAATCACCTTCATTAATTAATTAACCTTTAATTTTAATTAATTGAATCTTAATTACTTTTATTAATTAATTATTCCTTAATTAATTATTTTAAATAATAAACCCTTAATTATTAATTAAATCTCAATTATAATTAATTACCCTTAATTGATTAATCTTAATTCAAATTATTAATTTCTTGATTATCATTAACCATATGAATTAACTTACTTTTAAGTTAAGAATTTAGAACATTTGATTTTTTTTAATTTCTAAATCACTTATTTAGTTCCATTTAAAATAACTCGTTAAAAATATAAGTTTAAAATTGTTTTCAAAAATCCTTTATTCCAAAATCCTTTAGTTTTATACCCTCTAATTTAGCAATAAAATCATCAATTATAAAAGAAACAATTCTTAGAAATTTCTTTAACTAACCTGCTATAGTTCCTAAGCTTGGAAACACAAAACCCCAGGCAACCCGAGCCCTACTTCGAGATTTTCCAAAAATTAACCCGAGTGACCCAAAATATTCAATTTAAAAATTTTCTAAGTACTTTACGCTAACACCTAAAATCCTACTTCGAGATGAGACTCGAGCTATGCCATTACTTCCTCGAACGCGACTTCATCTTTTAACGAGTCCACTTCTTCCTTCACTCAGCACCCATCCCATATACCACTGGTTTACGTGCACCTTGCACAGCAACCTGACCACCCTTGACCACCGCCGCAACCTCCCACCAGTCGCCATCGAACTTGCCATCGAATATCGCTACCCGGTTTCAAATGGTTCACCCAGAATCAAAATCGAGCACATCAGGGTCAACCGAATCCAAACCCAAATCAGGAAAAACCCATCGCCCCGACCATCTCGTCCACCAGACACCACGTCACCACGCCCAGAGCTGCACCGGAGTTTCCTCTCTCGTTTCCCCCAGTCGCGATTCAGTCCGGCCAACCCACGTTGCTACACGATGTCGAAGAACACATCGATCAAACTGGGTTCTTAAACCCTAGAATCATGTCGTAACACCTCCCTAATCGTTTATAAATGCTCTTTTATTTTTCTGGTGATCTACGACTCTCCAGCAAGCTTCAGTTAGAATCACGAGATAAATCATCAACTCGATAACCAGAATTTAACAAAAATGGGTTTTCTATTCAACTCGCAAGTTCCCCCTTAAATCAAGTGTGACGACCGCCCATGACCTCTGCACTGAATCTAGAGATAGTGCACTGTAAAGTGTGCCAGGCGACCATGGACAATTGCCAGGGTAAATTAAAACAACAGAATCTATCGTATTACTCACAGCGCATGGACAAAATACAATAGAATATATATATAGTGAAGCTTCACAGAATAGAATCTCATCAATGAAACTTCATAATAGTTGAATACAAACATCCGAATAGTCAATACATCAAGCCTCACTACAATCACTCAGAGAATACAAAGCAGCGGAACATCCAGTACATATAGTAAGAAGATAATATGCAATACTCCAGCTCGTCTTCGTCATCAGCAACGTGGAAAGTAAGAACAGCACCTGTCACCTGCTACCTAGTCTGCCCGTCCCAAAATGGACGAACAACCCAAGGCAATAAGAGTTAAAAAAACATAAAGCCTTGAGTCAGACAACAGTCTTAGTGAGCAGTAAATTAACTAACAACATACCAAAAGAACATAAAGGAAAAGGAATAGGAATACAACCCTCCCACTCCACCTCTTTCTACAGTGATAGCCCCCTGACACACACTAAGCAGAAGCAAACATAGCAGAGCATACAATTTAAAGTAAAGTAATAATCATTCGAGTCAAGGGCGATGTTTTACAAGCACCAAGGCCTAAATCAGATAAGCACCCAGAAAATACCGCTCTTGAGTCCGAATGACGATACAACCAATCATCCATGACTCTGGCTATCACTGTTATCATTGCCTTGATATCACCGTTAATTGAATGACCGGCACATTCTTTCAGCCGTCCGTCAAGGGCTAATGGAAACCCCGGTTCTAGACATAACTCCGCACGTCATCATGACCCGTGCCTAGGACTATCGAATCTGCCCAGAGTACTTGACTATCAAACCTTAGCCTTCAGGGACTATCGAATCTGCCCAACGTACTCTTGCTTTGAGCATGCTAGAACCTTCAACAACGATGAGATCTCAGCCTTCTAGTCATCCTCCTCGACGACTATTTCCATACTAGCTCAAGCGCCTCTCGAGCAAACCGTTATCCTCAACTCGAACCATTTCACCGAGTTATCAACATGCTTGGAATGATCCCGTCTGGATTAGACCAAGACTATCTCATCTCATACTTCGCCTCATCATCATCATAGCAAAGTCTCATCTCAACATCATCATCAAATCTATCCATATGAGCTTCATCATCCGCTACATATGCCACGAGCAGCTTTTCCAATTCAAGAGCCTTTCCCTTAGCTTTTGAATCACCTTCGACCGTCTTGTCTAAATCAAATCATCAATCATCTAATTCACAGCAATCAATCAAGTCAAACATCAATCCAAGTAATCAAGCATTCAAATATAAGCAAAATGGACAATTATAACAATAATGGAAATTTCGTAATTAAAGAGTTGAAAGTCTAACAAGCATGAAAACATGAACAATATCTCTATAATCTTGATGAATGAACTTGCATAGGTTAACATGTACAAAAATGGTTGTCAAATCATCATGAACAATGGATTTATATGGATCTACGCTTAGGTTTACAAAAATGCATGGAAATCACTATTTTAACACCAAATCAAGCCAACGATCCGATATACTCCTTTGGATCCGTGTGAGAGATAATCACCACTCACCAAATCACCTAAACAACCCTAAATCAACACGCTTCAGATCTGGACAGCGAAGGATCTATCTCGATCTATCACGAATCCGCTTCAAACGATGAAATCTCTCTTCGAAGAATGTAGATCTTCAATCTAAGCTCTTCTATCTTCGATTTGATCTTCAATATGGATGAAAGGAATCACTAGATTAGAGTGGAGAAAAGAAGTGAAGAAGTGTAGAAGTCGAGCTCTCAAAATGGCAGCACTTCGTTGCTTCGAAATCCGGATCCCAAAAATGAAGAAATGGGCAAGTATTTATGGGCTGATTTCACCTTAACTCGGCCGCCTCCATAAGTCGACTCCGACTTATAACCTTCCGACCTAACAGAGCCTCCGACCTAACAGAGCCTCCGACCTAACAGAGCCTCCGACCTAAAACTGTCGACCTATCCAAACCTTACGACCTACGACCTAACTGATAAGCCCTCACGCGACTTAACGTATATGCGCATCCACACGACTTACTGAGATACGCCTTAACGAGTCAACTGGGATACGATCTCGACTTAACAGGTAGGCTACGACCTACGACTTAACGAGGTTACGACCTAATTCCTTAAGCTTCCACGCGACCTAACATAAGTCGCGAACAACTGGGATGCGACCTAACTACTAAGTCATCTAGACGACCTAACTATCCAACACCCACACTTAGGTTGCTCACAACATAACTGATCTCTAGGTCGCTCACGACCTAACTACGATAACACCTAAGGTCGTTAACTCACTTAGCTCCTTATGTCGCTAACTAGCCTAGTTTCTTAGGTCGTTGCCGACCTAACTCTACCCCACGACCTAAGCAGCTTAACTCACCAAAACTCTTAGGTCACCAACTTTCCTTAAGTCGTCTATGTCTTAAGTCGGCCACTACCTTAACTCGGTCAGTTTTCTTAAGTCGCCCCTATTCCTTAAGTCGGTCACGACTTATCACTTAAGTCGTTAACAACCTATGATAACGCAACCGGAATTTGGAGCTAAAGCTCCCTAAGTTGCACATGACTTACTACATGTCTTAGGTCGTTCACGACCTAAGACATAGACGTATTTCTGCCCAAAATCTGGAATGACTTAACAACGCTATAAATTCCAGATTTTACGAACTTTTCGATCCGTAAAAATACGGGTCGTTACATTCTCTCCCCCTTAGGAATTTCGCCCCCGAAATTCCAAACAAACAAAGCAATCAAAGACTATTCTGCATGCCTACCATCCATAGCAATCAACAAACCATGCATCCAATTCTAGCTTAGCATGCAGAATTTTAAAACTAGAACAAGTTACAATATCGTGAGATGACACGACACCTTAGGGCCATACCTTGAAGAGTTCAGGATGAGCTTCCTTCATCCTCTCTTCCACCTCCCACGTGCAGTCGTTATCATCATCACTCCATTGTATCTTGAGCAACTTAACTACCTTCCTCCTAAGCTGTTTCGTGTCGGTTTCCACAACACGAAGCGGCATACGAGGTCTTCTATCGACTAGATCAACTTCAAAGTCTTCATAGATATCTGCAGAAACTACTGTATTCGAGTCGTGCACATACTTCCGTAGATACGATACATGAAAAACATTGTGCACACTCGACATCTTCTCTGGTAACTCCAATCTGTAAGCGAGCTTTCCAATTCGCTCGATGATCGGGAATGGTCCAACAAATCTTGGAGTCAATTTTCCTTTCTTCCCGAATCGAATAACATTCTTCAGAGGAGAAATCTTCACAAAAACCAAATCACCTACGTCAAATTCCAAATCCTTACGACGCTTATCGGCATAACTTTTCTGACGGTCTTGGGTTGCCTTCATTCGTTGTCGAATGATCTCTATACAATCCGAAGTCTGTCGAATCATCTCTGGCCCAAGTATCAACTTTTCTTCGGTCTCTAACCAACATGTCGGAGAGTTACACGGTCTTCCATACAATGCCTCATACGATGCCATACCAATGCTTGACTGGTAACTATTGTTGTACGAAAATTCCACCAAATGAAGATGATCTTCCCATGATCCTCCGAAATCCAAAATACAAGCTCTAAGAAGATCTTCCAGAACTCGGTTGACTCTCTCGGTCTGACCATCTGTTTGAGGATGATAAGCTGTACTCAAACAAAACTCGGTTCCCAAAACTTCCTGAAAGCTCTTCCAAAATCCACTAGTGAACAATGGGTCTCGATCGCTCACTACACTCTTCGGAATACCATGGAATCGAACTATCCACTTAACATACAACTCAGCCAACTTTGATGCAGTCCTAGTCGATCGAACAGGAATGAATCTTGAACTCTTAGTCAGACGATCTACAATGACCCAAATTCCTTCATTTCCCGTTCTGGTTCTAGGCAATCCATCAATAAAATCCATCGACGCTTGCTCCCACTTCCATGTAGGAACTTCTAATGGCTAAAGAAATCCACTTGGCTTCTTCTGTTCGGCTTTTACCAACTGGCAGTTCATGCACTTGGAAATAAAATTTCCAACATCCTTCTTCATACCTTCCCAGTAATAGGTTCTCTTCATATCCCGATACATCTTATTTCCACCTGGATGAATTGTCAACCTCGAGTGATGAATTTCCTTCAGAACTTCTTTCCTCAATTCATCTATATCGGGAACAACTAGTCGTCCTTGCTTCCGAAGCCAACCCTCTCGATCGACCTCGAATCCTTTATCCTTTTCTGGTTCCAATCCAGATTCCAAATCACGGATAATTTTGACAATCTTATCATCTCGCTTTTGACTCTCGCCAATTCTTTCCACAAGAGTCGGTCTTATCGATAAGTTTGCCAACATCTCAGGTTCCAATTCACATCTAGGCCTGAAGTCAAATCCAGCTAGATACTCGAGATTCTTCCATTCTGAAAACATGGCTCCTAATCCTGCATGTCTTCGACTTAACGCATCTGCCACAGCGTTGCTTTTTCCCGGAGTATAAGCTATACCAAAATCATATGATGCTAAAAACTCTAGCCAACGTTGTTGCCGAAGATTCAAATCCTTTTGGGAGAAAAGATACTTCAACGACTTATGATCTGTAAACAACTCGAATCGAACTCCCAATAGATAATGTCTCCACATCTTCAGAGCAAAAACAATCGCCGCTAACTCCAAATCATGAGTCGGGTAATTCCTTTCATGCGGCTTCAGTTGTCGACTCGCATAAGCAACAACTTTATCCCTCTGCATTAGCACTGCTCCAAGTCCAGTACCGTATGCATCGGTGTAGACCACCATATCATCATTCCCACTTGGAATAGTCAAAACAGGAGCACTTGTCAATCGCTCTTTCAGGATTCTGAAAGCTTGCTCACACTTATCTTCCCATCTGAACACTTGGTTCTTTTTCGTCAATCCTGTTAACGGTGCAGCCACCTTGGAGAAGTCTTTGATAAACCGTCGATAATATCCTGCTAATCCAAGAAAACTTCTCACATCCGATGCATTCTTAGGTCTAACCCAATCCTGGATTGCTGCGACCTTAGCGGGATCAACCGCTATTCCATTTCCAGAGATTACATGGCCTAAGAACCTTACTTCACTCTTCCAGAAGTGACACTTCGAAAACTTAGCCTTCAGCTGATGTTTCCGCAAGATTTCCAAAACAATACGCAAGTGTGTCTTGTGCTCTCCTTCAGTTCTGGAATAAATCAGAATATCATCCACGAACACAAGCACGAACTTGTTCAACTGATCTCTGAACACTCTATTCATAAGATCCACAAAATATGCTGGCGCGTTAGTCAATCCAAACGGCATTACCAGCCACTCAAAGAAACCAGATGGTGTCCTAAAAGCAGTCTTCGGCACACTATCCTTAGCAACTCTCAACTGGTGAAATCCCGTTGCCAAATCCATCTGAGAAAACACCTTAGCTTCGTGAAGCTGATCAAACAAGTCATCTATTCTCGGCAATGGATACTTGTTCTTCTTAGTCACCTTATTCAGCTCACGATAATCCACACACAACCTCAGCGATCCATCCGCTTTGGTAACAAACACAACTGGTGCACCCCATTCGGACACACTACGCCGAATGAATCCTTTCTGTAAAAGATCATCAACTTGCACCCTCAACTCTTGCTGTTCCCTAGGCGCCTTCCGCCTAAGAGGCATCACAACAGGTCTGGCTCCTTCAACTAGATCTATACGAAACTCAATCTCTCTATGCGGCGGTAACCCTTTGACCTCGTCAAAGACATCCTCGAATCCATTAACGATTGGTAACGATGACAGTCCATCCCGTGGAACAACCAGCGAATACATGAAGCTCATGAAGACGCCTTCTTCATGCTTACATCGTATCACAATCTTTCGCCCCTCCACATTCTCGACTGTCACCTCCATCCTCTCACAATCAACCTTTGCCGCATACTTCCTAAGCCAGTCCATACCCAAAATAATTCCGAACCCCGCAAAGTTCAGAACAAAGCAATCACAAACAAAAGAGCAATCATGACTCGATACAATCAGACCACGGTATAACATACACAAACAAGACGAACCCCCAACTGGATTAGTCACGACCAATGGCCTATCAACAATATCCGGTTCCAAACCCAACCGGCCTACAAGTTCACTACAAACAAACGAATGCGACGCCCCAGTATCAAACAGAACTCTAACTGGAACACCACATAAGAAAAGAGTACCTTGAACCACCACAACCTTTCCTTTCTCTTCAGCGGTAGGAGCTTTCGAAGACGATGGAACAGCTCCCAAAGCATAAGCTTGCACAATCTGCTTGTCCTTCCACGGTTCTGGGCAATTCCTCCTAATATGCCCTGGCTTGTCACAGTTGTGACACTTCATTGGTGCCTTCGGATTCTTACAATCCTTAGAGAAATGGCCCTTCTGCTGACAATTGTAGCAAGTCACCTCGCCTTTTGGCTTCTTCTGGCCATCCCTTCCCTTCTGCTGCTGCTGCTTCCTCTTGTTGTTTCCACCCTGCTGTGGTTTAGACTCTCCCCTGGTCACAGCAACAACAGATCCTTCCTTAGGAAACAGACTCTCATGCCTGAGAGCTTTCTCCACAAGCTTCTCAAATGAATCGTCCAAATGATCCACCAACTGCCTCCCAAGATAACTGTCCAAGCCTGTCACAAACTTCTCATTCTTCTGATAAGCAGATTCAATATATGACCGGGCATACTTGGACAAAGCTTCAAACTCAGAAACATACTCAAGAACTAGTCTTCCTCCTTGCTTGAGCTCCACAAACTTCTTGAACAGAACAGACTTCTGAGCTGTAGAAATGAACTTAGCTTCAAATCTGACTTGGAATTGCTCCCAAGTAATCTCTTCCTCCGGAGTATCAATAGTGATAGAGTTCCACCAATCAGAAGCTCTTCCTTGAAGCTGCCTTGATGCTAACTTCCTCTTAGTCGCATCCTCAATTCCCAAGTCACCAAAGATCCTTCTACAAGCATCTATCCATCTCTGGACTTCAATGGTTGATTCCGTTCCAAAGAAAACCTTTCCTCCAAGAGCAGAGTAGTCCTTACACAACTTAGCAAAATCCATCGGTTTTGGAGTTTGAACTTGAACTCCAACATCCACCGATGGCCCCGGAGCTGGCATCCTTCTCATGATCGAAGTCATCATGGCTTCGAACATAGCAGCATAATCAGCAGCCCCTTCAGTAGCACGGCCTTCCCTAGCAGCTGGTCTCCCTCTTCGACTCATTCTCAATATCTATAAAAAGGAATGATTAGCATATCTAGAGAAACAACTGCATAAAGGACTCAAACTCTACTAAGCTACTATATTATATATAGTAATCATCCATCAAAATACAATTACGTCTCTCATACGTAGTTATGTCAGCGAGCGTTGGGTAAAATCGATTAACCAAAGCTCTGATACCAAATGTGACGACCGCCCATGACCCCTGCACTGAATCTAGAGATAGTGCGCTGTAAAGTGTGCCAGGCGACCATGGACAATCGCCAGGGTAAATTAAAACAACAGAATCTATCGTATTACTCACAGCGCATGGACAAAATACAATAGAATATATATATAGTGAAGCTTCACAGAATAGAATCTCATCAATGAAACTTCATAATAGTTGAATACAAACATCCGAATAGTCAATACATCAAGCCTCACTACAATCACTCAGAGAATACAAAGCAGCGGAACATCCAGTACATATAATAAGAAGATAATATGCAATACTCCAGCTCGTCTTCGTCATCACCAACGTGGAAAGCAAGAACAGCACCTGTCACCTGCTACCTAGTCTGCCCATCCCAAAATGGACGAACAGCCCAAGGCAATAAGAGTTAAAAAAAACATAAAGCCTTGAGTCAGACAACAGTCTTAGTGAGAAGTAAATTAACTAACAACATACCAAAAGAACATAAAGGAAAAGGAATAGGAATACAACCCTCCCACTCCACCTCTTTCTACAGTGATAGCCCCCTGACACACACTAAGCAGAAGCAAACATAGCAGAGCATAAATTTAAAGTAAAGTAATAATCATTCGAGTCAAGGGCGATGTTTTCCAAGCACCAAGGCCTAAATCAGATAAGCACCCAGAAAATACCGCTCTTGAGTCCGAATGACGATACAACCAATCATCCATGACTCTGGCTATCACTGTTATCATTGCCTTGATATCACCGTTAATTGAATGACCGGCACATTCTTTCAGCCGTCCGTCAAGGGCTAATGGAAACCCCGGTTCTAGACATAACTCCGCACGTCATCATGACCCGTGCCTAGGACTATCGAATCTGCCCAGAGTACTTGACTATCAAACCTTAGCCTTCAGGGACTATCGAATCTGCCCAACGTACTCTTGCTTTGAGCATGCTAGAACCTTCAACAACGATGAGATCTCAGCCTTCTAGTCATCCTCCTCGACGACTATTTCCATACTAGCTCAAGCGCCTCTCGAGCAAACCGTTATCCTCAACTCGAACCATTTCACCGAGTTATCAACATGCTTGGAATGATCCCGTCTGGATTAGACCAAGACTATCTCATCTCATACTTCGCCTCATCATCATCATAGCAAAGTCTCATCTCAACATCATCATCAAATCTATCTATATGAGCTTCATCATTCGCTACATATGCCACGAGCAGCTTTTCCAATTCAAGAGCCTTTCCCTTAGCTTTTGAATCACCTTCGACCATCTTGTCTAAATCAAATCATCAATCATCTAATTCACAGCAATCAATCAAGTCAAACATCAATCCAAGTAATCAAGCATTCAAATATAAGCAAAATGGACAATTATAACAATAATGGCAATTTCGTAATTAAAGAGTTGAAAGTCTAACAAGCATGAAAACATGAACAATATCTCAATAATCTTGATGAATGAACTTGCATAGGTTAACATGTACAAAAATGGTTGTCAAATCATCATGAACAATGGATCTATATGGATCTACGCTTAGGTTTACAAAAATGCATGGAAATCACTATTTTAACACCAAATCAAGCCAACGATCCGATATACTCCTTTGGATCCGTGTGAGAGATAATCACCACTCACCAAATCACCTAAACAACCCTAAATCAACACGCTTCAGATCTGGACAGCGAAGGATCTATCTCGATCTATCACGAATCCGCTTCAAACGATGAAATCTCTCTTCGAAGAATGTAGATCTTCAATCTAAGCTCTTCTATCTTCGATTTGATCTTCAATATGGATGAAAGGAATCACTAGATTAGAGTGGAGAAAAGAAGTGAAGAAGTGTAGAAGTCGAGCTCTCAAAATGGCAACACTTCGTCGCTTCGAAATCCGGATCCCAAAAATGAAGAAATGGGCGAGTATTTATAGGCTGATTTCACCTTAACTCGGCCGCCTCCATAAGTCGTCTCCGACTTATAACCTTCCGACCTAACAGAGCCTCCGACCTAAAACTGTCAACCTATCCAAACCTTACGACCTACGACCTAACTGATAAGCCCTCACGCGACTTAACGTATATGCGCATCCACACGACTTACTGAGATGCGCCTTAACGAGTCAACTGGGATACGATGTACGACTTAACAGGTAGGCTACGACCTACGACTTAACGAGGTTACGACCTAATTCCTTAAGCTTCCACGCGACCTAACATAAGTCGCGAACAACTGGGATGCGACCTAACTACTAAGTCGTCTAGACGACCTAACTATCCAACACCCACACTTAGGTCGCTCACAACATAACTGATCACTAGGTCGCTCACGACCTAACTACGATAACACCTAAGGTCGTTAACCCACTTAGCTTCTTATGTCGCTAACTCGCCTAGTTTCTTAGGTCGTTGCCGACCTAACTCTACCCCACGACCTAAGCAGCTTAACTCACCAAAACTCTTAGGTCACCAACTTTCCTTAAGTCGTCTATGTCTTAAGTCGGCCACTACCTTAACTCGGTCAGTTTTCTTAAGTCGCCCCTATTCCTTAAGTCGGTCACGACTTATCACTTAAGTCGTTAACAACCTATGATAACACAACCGGAATTTGGAGCTAAAGCTCCCTAAGTTGCACACGACTTACTACATGTCTTAGGTCATTCACGACCTAAGACATAGACGTATTTCTGCCCAAAATCTGGAATGACTTAACAACGCTATAAATTCCAGATTTTACGAACTTTTCGATCCGTAAAAATACGGGTCGTTACATCAAGACTAAAAATCTGGATTTTTATTTTAAAAATCATGATTTGCAAGGGTGAACAAGATTATACATTCAAACTTAAATTTTAATCAATTACATTTTTATCAAAAAAATGAGATTGCCCTGTGTTTTATTATTTTCCAAACAATGCTTATTTATATACAAGTCCAAACATTTTTACACCATATCCCAAAGACCATCACAAGCATCAGGTAAATAAACAAATCCAAGTTTCGAATTTGAAGTTTGCTCACAGATTTTAAAGAGGCAAAGGCTTGATTTATTTTTGAAACAAAATATTTTTAACTTGTTTAAAATCATTTTCAGGAGCAAAGAGAGGGGAGGAAAGACTTTGGATTTTGATAAAATTTACTCTATGAACAGGAATTTGGAGGTACTGTGTTTCCATAGTTCCCAGTAAAAAGAAATCTACAAATCTTGCTTTGATTTACCACTGAAAACACAATGAAATGTTTAAAACAACTTCAACTTGTATTACAACCATTTTCTTGATATTAGTTTAAGAAAAGAATCATTTTTAAAATTGAGTTTAAATAAATTGGAACACTTCCTATTTTAACACTTCAACCTAATAAAGAATAGAAGAAGAGATTTTGTCATGTTCAACCCTGTACTAGAAATCATTTTCTATTTTAAGCACTTCCTATTTTCTTGATAATTTGAAACCTGGAACTAGAACAGGGCCATGCAAATTCAACAACTGTATTTTTAAGAGCACATACAAAGCTATTTGCATTCATTCAGATATTCCATCATCACACAAAATCAAACATTCATCATAGCATCACAATGTATCAACAAAATTAGGCTTTAAAGAGAAGGTTGCTCACTTGTATTTTTCCAGAAAACAGAACTGCTATGTTGAATCTTTTCTTGATCTCTGGCTTAGATGGTTGTTTAGGGCTGTTCAAGTTGAAATGTTTGTTTAAAATGAAGTGGTGGTTCACTTCAGATTTTTCTCAGCTAAAATGGAAATGAACTAAAGTGAAATTTGATATATATAAAGAAGGGTTTGCGTACAGGTTCAAGTACTGAAACATTATATTGTATAGTTACTTTATACATGCTTTGTACAACTAAAGACCTTCTTCCTTCTTTCAAGGGGCTGATGGTATCTGGTACATGATGAAGAGTAAGTAGCATTTAATGCAAGCGTGTTTCCTTGTTTTACTTACAGCATATGCTGCTTGATCTTTTCTTTTGCTTTGGTATTGTTGGTCTTGGCTGAGATGATAGGGGTAGGTACTTTTGTTTCTTATTTTAATTACATACTTATTTTTAGTTATGTTATATTTTATTTTTCTTCTTTAGCCTTATTATTTCATAGTATAAATTTTAGTTAAGTGTTAATTTTATTTTTATGGTTCATCTTTTATTTATTTATTTCTATTTTTCTCAAACATTTTATTATTATTTTAATATTTATTGTCTTATATTTAATTTATAAATTCAAATTATTATTAACCATCAATTTTAATATGTATTATTATTATTAATAATTATTATTAAACCATTTATTTAAGATTTAAATTCAAATCAAATATATACATTTCAAATCCATATGACTTTATATATTTTCTATTTGAATCGGGGAAACTCGCTTCCATTTATAATTAATTTTACAATTTTTATTCAAAAATTCATTTAATTATCAATTTAAATTAAATTAAAATCTAGGGTCGTTACAAAAAATAGTGTTGAAATCGTTTTGATGAAAGAGTTTGAGTATTTACTACTAGTATAAAAAACCTTTATATTTTAAAGTGACAAATCACAGAAATGATTGTAGAAACAATAAATCACCAAAATCCACATTCGACGACGTGAATTAAAACCATAAAAATCGATACCGAATCCATCAAAATGGATATTCCCAAAAATCCCGAAAAAGAAGTCATTAAAGTCAAAAAAAGTGATAACAACCAATCGGACCATCAAGAATCGATTAAAAATCAAAAACCCACACAAAACTGCTTAAAATAAGCAAAATGCACATTTCCCAAATTCAATCGATTGGACTGTATGGTCAGTCGACTGATACATGCCTAGAAACTCTTGGTTTCCAGGTTCAGTCGACTGATGGATGGACAGAAGTTTTCAGTTTCCAGGTTCAGTCGACTGCCAGTCGACTGATAGATGGACAGAAGCTTTCTGTTTCTAGGTTCAGTCGACTGGCCATATACGTCAGTCGACTGAACTATCATTTGCAGTATTTTCAACCTAGCCCAAGAAGGGGCAAAAATCCAAATGGAAGTGATCGGACGAGCAACGGAGACTAGGGATTTATGCCAAGCGACAACCCAGCCTTATAGGCTCTTCAATACACCCCAACAACGTGTTCAAACATCAAAGATAGGATTTTTAAAGATTTGACTTCAAAACACCAAAAATTGGAATATTCATCAAACTAATTCAATTAAAAAGCAAATGGACAAGGAATGGATGTTAGGAATTACTACCTAAAAGCTATCAAAGATATAGACATAGATGTGAGTTTAAAAACTCACCTTTTAAACCCAAAACAACAAATGAGAAGCTCTAGAACAAGCAAAGATTGATTTCTCTTCAACAACACCTCTAGAATCTTCAATATATTATCAAAGGTGAAGTTTTTCCTAAGTTAGGTTATAGGAATTTCTGAAATTGAAGAGAGATTGAGATGGAGAAAATGAAGAGGATGCTTACCTAAGCTTCTCCTTGATTTTGGACTTGAATTTGTATTTCCTAAACAAACTAGGGTTTTGGAATTCTAATTTCCAATCTCTTCCCCTATTTTTGCTTTAGCTTGAGTGTTAGGAAATAGAATGAGTGAATGGATGAAGTGTAGAGGAGTTAGGGTTATTTGTTAGGTTGGTGGGCTGAAACTCAAACCCAAAGCCCTAAATGAAAATATCAAAATTTTACTTAACTCCAAACATATCGATGTTTATACTCAAAAAGGCCGCAAACGCCATTTTGGACTCAATGGAAGTGGTCTCGAGTCCTAATTTGACTGTTTACAAAAAGTAACATTTCGGACTTTAATCCGACTAACGATGCTATATTTAAATAAAACTTTAAATATACAATCGTAAAATATGCGGGATGTTACAGGTTTCTTTGAAAAGAATATAGAAATTTTTGGTGAATGAAAATTTTAAAGTGATTATATATAAAGAAACATCTTTATAAAAATGTTTGAATAGAAGATAAAAGTTTTATGAGAGGATTTCATAAATTTTTTAGGAAAGTTAATAAATACATATGTGGTACATAGATCATTTCATTGCACGATTTTGATCTAAGATTCGAGTATGGAACTTTGAGGTGTTTACACTGGTTCGAAAAAGGATTTATCACTCGATTCTTGACGACGAATATTAATGAGGATTTGTGGTTGGATACTTGCGTTTTCTATCACAGTTGAGAGCTATATAAGGAAAGCGAGTGTTTCTGATCAAGGAGCCTGATCAGAGTCCGCACTAGAGGATCGACGGATCAATACTAGTTTAGAAGTAAAGTTATGGATTCGAATAGTAGATTGAATCAAATATTGCATATGATGATCTATATACATCGTACGAGTGTAAGTTTAAAACTAAATATTTTGGGCAAACACCTTTAAGTTTTGCGTTGTAATTTCGATGATGAAATTCTTTTAAGAAGGGGAGTCTGTAACGACCCGCAAATTTATCAATTTGACAAATTTTATTTATTTTTAAATATTCAAATATAAGCTTTTTAAAACATAAATTTTGATGTTCTGAACAAGAAGGATGGTAATCTTATTTTGAAAAAGTATTAAAAAAATATAAACTTTGAAGGAATATCGATAAAATGGTCGAAAAAATTATTTTATCAATAAACAGCTCTATGATTATTAGAAGTCATGCACGGAGCTGGATATATGAAACACCCCCACACCCCTTAATATACCCAAAAGGACACATTAAAAGGCGTGGTGCGTTGTAGGTATAACTGAAACTAACATAGACTAAGATTCACAAGACAAAAATAGGTAAAAACAGCGGAAACTAAAATAATAAATTATTCAAAACAAAAGCTTCATAATTGCTTCATAAACCAAATAAGTCAAAATCGAAATACAACATACATGTCTCAAAATCCAACATGTCTCATGAAATAAAAACTCATAGTCTCAACAAAAATCAGAGAACAAATATTTCTCATAAGTGCCAGTACAAAGAATGAACCAAAAGCTGAAAAAGTATGCAAATATATAGTAGAATCTTCTCCACCCTTGATTGCCTATGGGGGAAAATGGGGAAAATAGAGGAGTGGGTTAGACTAAAAGTCCGGTGAGTGATAGTAACGACTAGAATCTTTAAGCAAAGTAAAAGTAATAGAATCTTCAATAGTTCTAGTATATATAAAACGAAATAGGAGAGATAAAGCTGGAAATAAATACGAATTAACTAGTACTCAATTAATAAGATAGGTTAACTTTGATTGCTTTCACTTGCCCTTGATTTCTGCTTTGATTAGGCTGAATTCCTAATCCTGTAATTAGGATGTAACCCTAATTCTACCCTTTTTGATCGGCTTGCTACTCCATAGACCTTACTGCGGACCAGACGCTATATACCTCCCTACACAGCAGCCAATGGTATCTATGAAAGATGCACAAATCAACTACTGTGCATCTGGATGACATACATAGCTCCCTACACAGAAGGCAATGGTGTCTACGAAAGATACATATACTAAGCGCTTGGAACTCATAGCGATTACTGAGCATCAGAATGGAAGTCGCACGCGTAACTGCCACCATACCCATGCTACCTTTTGCTCCACCTATTGGGTCTTCTTATTACCTCAAACTCCAGCATAAGCGTGCCCCTCATCCCACTTCAGGGTAACGTGAGATCATCGTGTGTTCATAGAATCTATAGGGGAAATGTTGTTGGTACTGGCCCGTCATCCAAACAATATATAGTTGTGTCCCTTAT
Source organism: Allium fistulosum (assembly GCA_030737815.1). Classification (NCBI taxonomy): domain Eukaryota; kingdom Viridiplantae; phylum Streptophyta; class Magnoliopsida; order Asparagales; family Amaryllidaceae; genus Allium; species Allium fistulosum. The sequence goes on along the minus strand of CM060903.1, from coordinate 1,278,862,475 downwards.
CCAAATCCCACGTGATTTGGACTTCTATTTGACCAGTTACTACCATTCTTAGCATAAGCGTGGCCTCATCTCACTTCAGGCTAATGTGAGACACCGTTTTGTCTAATTGGGAATGCTATATGGTATATGTTCTACTTTCATCTTTGCTTATTAACTTAGATAAATTATTTAAATAAGCCATTATTATCATCTTTACTTTCTACGCTTATTAATTTATCCCAAGTCTTAAAATAAGCCTCATTCTATTCTTTTTCTTATTATAACCTACGTTATAATCATGCTTATTACTTAACCCAAGGTCTAAGTGTAACATCCCACCTTTTTGTACGCTTAAGCAGATACACGTGCCAACTTAAACGATACAGAAGGGCGGATTGTTATGGGGTACATAAGAAAAAGTGGAGAAATAAAAGAAACAAAATAGAATCTTGCAGCGGAACGATAAAATATAATAATCAAATAACAGTTCATGAAGCTGTTTTACAAAACATTTGATTTTACTTATACAATACATATCAGAGTTACACATACCAGAGAATGATAATTAATGCAGCGGAATACAATGGAGGAGTGGAATATAATAAATAGTAGTAATAAAATCTTCGTCTTCGTCCTCCAGAAATAGAGCCTTCAAATCCTGAAATGCTCAGGCTGACCCGAGCGAATTTGAAAGACAAAACACTCGAGTCAGAACTAAAAGATCTTATGTAAGTTAAGTCAATGATAAATATGAGTGTAAACGGCGTCAAAGATGTTTACGGGGTTTGACATCTCCTATCCAGTGCCTAACGTGAGCGCAGTAACTTAAGAAATGTGCGGGATTCACATCTCTTAAGGATCCGTTAAACTATCTACTATGTAGTAATATTCGCTATTATAATAATGTCTAATATAAAATAAACATACTTTTAAATAGCATTAAGGCTTTACATTTTCCACCTTAACACGTAATAGTCCCAGTAGTCTATCCAGTATTAGCATACTCCCAAAAAGGGGGCTACCCTCGATACTCCACAGGCTATGGGAGAAATCACAAATCGTAGTAAAGCTCGATATGGTAGGTGATACGGCACAACTAGGAAATGCCAGGGTAGATATACCAATTATGCATCCGGACTAGTGGTGACGCATAGCAGCCACTACCACCCAACTCGAACAACACTCCCAAATCAAAGGTGCGCACCAAATCAATCACAAGTAATAGAATGGTATCGAAGAAGTGTGTCCGATCAGAGGTGCTACCTCCTTGGTCCGTCAATCGCTCCTGTTTTAGCCACCTTATGCCAACTCACGGGAGTTGGGTCCACGTATATACCTTAGGATCATCGCCACCATCCTACTTCATTATGGAAACTCCACCGCGTACACAGTTGTCAAAGTGGTTTTCGGTATCGACAGTGAGTATGTCCATATCCGATCCCGGTCTCTTTAACAACCAATCTTTATTATAACACCGTGGTCATTTAAAAATATATATACTTTAAAAACCCATATTATCATTTCCATTTCAAAACATAACCTTTATTTCAAAATAATATATACTTCAAAACAAAATTCAATAATATATCATTTAAAAAAAATCCAAATTTTCAATCACTATTCTTACCTTTATTTATAAAACTTGAAATATTCATTTAAAACCATCTTAAACCCAAATCACATAATGCAGTCATATTCTTAATCTCAAAATTTCAATCGGTTTCAAACCAATATATTCAAAGATAATTCTTAAATAAATTCTTTTTCAAATAAATTCATTTTTCAAACCATATTACTTTCGTAGTTATAACAGTTTCAAAACCAACACCTTGAAACAATAATACTTTAATTCCGATAAAACATTTCAATTTTGATATATATTTCAAATCTTTAAATATTCCAAATTTCCAAACCAAATCTGATAATCTCATATATTTCTTAATTCAATTTACTATTATTTAGTTTAAAATTATTTATTAAATAAATTCAATAGCATTTACATAAAACTCAACTTGAAATATTCGTAAATCAACTTAAAACATCATCAAGTTATACATAGCTTAAATTTTAAGAATTTAATAATATTTATTTAATATCAAAATCAGTATTTATATAAACCTTATTTTTCCAAAAGTCATAGAAATCATTTAATATATATATATATAGACCAACTGTATCTGTATATAATTTTCTATCCTATGGTCAAGTGATACAGATATTTATCATTTCAATCCGCAATTTAAAATAAAATTACGGTTATATGTCATTTCAAACCGCAATCTCGAATAAAATAAATTCATAATGAACATGCAGATTATAATGATATAAAATAAAACATTCATTCATCCAATATCAATCATGAAGCATTTATCACAATCATCATCCAATTAAATCAATAACATCAAAATAGAACAGATAATAAATAACAGGCATTTACTGGCAGTTTATATTCAATAACAAATTAAATAACTATTTAACTGGCAGCTTATATGCAATAATAAATTAAATAACAATTTAATTCAATAAATTCAATTTAATTGAGATGATGATTACAAATATGCCAAACAGTCATAAATAAATTTCAAATCACATCATATATCAATTTAACAAACATAAGAAATTTTTTGAAGTTGTGAGTGGGTTAAAACACTCACCTTTTGAATTTAAATTGAATTTAAATCCAATTTAAACCCAAAAATTGCCCAGTCTCAGAATTCGTCCAAACCAGTGCCAAAAAGTCTGAAATTTCAATGCGATCCTAACGCAAAAATCCGCGCGTGAATTGGAGTTCGTATGAGAAAGTTACATCGATTTGAATGAGTTGAAATCAAAATTAAATAAAATAAATAAAACAGGCTATTACCAATTGCATTGCCACGTCACTGCAGCTTTCTTCTCTCACGCGTTCAACTATAGTAAACACGCACCCAACATCCAACTTTGATCGCGCCTCCTCGCTATTGATTCGAGCACTAATTCCGAAAACAAACACTAGACGCAGATTCGAATTGTCGAGATATACGATATATAATTTTTCTGAATTTTTCTAAGGAGTTTGAAATCTTAGATTTGAATTTGATTTTTGTTTAGATCAAAAATTTGTTTGTCTGCCATTGAGGAGGAGAGATAGTTGGATTACGTACAGACAAATGAGAAATAGAGGTAGGCTAGGGTTTATAACGGGTATTTATAGAGAAAGCTGAAATAGAATAAATGGAATTTACTTTATCTCCAATTATTAATTACCATCAGTTAAGCTCTTAACATTTGTTCCCTAAATTTAATTGCACTACATTAGATACTGCATAAATTCTTATTTATATAACATTAAGATTCTTTTAACTCTGATTTATTTCCAATTTTATTAAAATTTGATTTCTCATTTCAATTAATAGACTAAATAAACGGGAAACACATTAATATCGCCATCGTTTACTTTTAACTGTGTTCATAAGTTTATTGTTTACAGACACAAGTTACTCATTTACAAAATTTCAATTTCGTAATCACATTCAATCTATTTTGTATTACTTCATTGGTTTATATATACTTTGAATTCATTTAATCACCACTAATTGAGTCAATTACTGCAATTACTTTCGAATTAAAATTTTGAACTAAAAAAATAAGTAACTTATACAATTGTAACCATTAAAAATTTAATCAAATTTAAGTTTATTACTTTCAAGCAAATAATATGATTACTTATAGAACATTGACTTCTTATTTATTGTAATCCAAATTCATTAATTTATTAATGCTTACATTTATTTCCTATATCCAATTTGTTACAACTTTACCTATAATTAACACTATTTCCTTTATTTAGGTTATTATTTCAAACATAGATCACAAGCTTACATTCCTTTATACTATCTTAGGGAACCAATGTACATTTCTAATACTTTATTGCATTTATTGAAATCAAATTTCCAAATTTACTAGATACAACAAATTATGACCTTACAGTTATTTCAATTAATTGGGATTGCGCAAAAAAAAATTATTTATTAACATAATTGCATTAATTTATATTCAGTAACCAATGAATCAATATATATTTCACGCATAAATACACTGATTGTATTGGTTTATACTATATTCCATCTTAAACTAAGTCATAACATTTGAATCATTATATTAAATTGGAAATGTTCATTCACGTTTATTACTTATTAACTTGCAATAACGTATTTCTCTAATTTACATCCAATTACTGCTAACCATGTTTTTATGGCATAATCAATTCAATACTTACCTCTAATTTCTCATATTCAATTAATATCTAGGTAAAAACCTTCACTACTCCATTTATTACTTTACACAATAAAATAACATTTAAACTCATAAATTTAATACCCAATTTCATTTTAAATCCAATTGATTTCCAATCAAAGTTTATACATATTTCAAACCACTATTGTAATTACTCCCAGAACATTGGTTTTATTAGATGACCATTTATTAAAATTTAATTTCCTTAATTAAATCCAATGTTTACATTTCTTTTCACATTCCAAATTTTATAACTAAGTATACATCTACATTATTCCTAACTTACAAAAATTGAATTAATTACTATTTATTAGTTGCTTTACTGATCAATTCAATAATTTCATTGGTTTCTCTTATATTAAATTTATTACCCAACATTCCTATATTCATCTTAGATTTGTTTAAATGACTATATTCCAGAATGTGAAATCTTGTCTATTACACATATTAATTTAGGTTATAAAACTAATTAATAAAGTTTCCTTAGTCCAATCCATTTTACCAATTTAATTTACATTCACACTTCCGTTATTATTTCAACAATCATTGAAGTAACGTCTATCAAGAATACAAACATTATGATTTATTTATCTAACATTGATTGCATAAGTTTCCCATTTATTATATATTATAGTATCAATTGATATAATTTAAAATCTATTTCCCAAATCTATTACTTTCCAATCAATTAAAACTTCACAATTGTTTACATCAATTGGGATTTACACTACATTTATTATTTATCAACTTGTTCTAACCTTATTACCTAAATTTACGTTCAGTTACTATTGAGCAATACTATTTCATTTCATTCAATAATTCCACTAGTTTTACTCAAATTCCCGTTATTGTAAATCTAATTTGTTCATAAAATTTAAAATTTGATTCCAATTAAATCAACAAATTCAACATGCAATTTATAATAGTTATTTACAAGTATGAATGGAATTAACATTTATTTTAAATATTATCTTAGTTTACATTAACATAATAATTTATTACCTTTAATGAATTTAATCCCCAATTTATTACATGCAATCAATTTGACCTTACATACTTCAATATTCCCACCTTCATCTTAATTCTAATACACTATAGTATCAAATTTCAATTTCTCACAATAAACCCATTTATTATAAATTGCATACACATTTATTATTTCAAATAAATAGATTGATTCAATTCAACTCTTTTATTAAGTCTATATTAATCAGTAAAATATTTCATTAGTTAATTCAAATCTTACCTTTAATTACTTATTCCATTTTATACCCTAGTGCAACAATTTACCCTATTTCATTATTATTGATTTCACTTCAACTATAATAATTAGTTTTAATAACCATTTCTACACTTAATTATTAACATTTACTTTATTATCAATTATAAAAATTTTATTTCTTTTTAAATTTAGTTACAAAAATCTTATTAAAATGACAAATTTAATTAACGAAATTTACGGGTCGTTACACTAAGTGTGAAAATAAGCTTCTTTCATCTTTTACTCTTTATTTTAGTGATAATTCTATGTTATAACTAAGCCAATTAATTAGTCCAATTCTAAATAATTAGGTATAATTTCAGTCCAATTCCATTTATATTACAGTCTTTATAATTTACATCTCATAATTATAAATAGGCAATCTCTTTAATTCAGTCTAATTAATATCATAATTACGCATAATTTCAGTCTTAATTCCATTTTATTATAGTCTTTATAATTTACGTCTTATCTTTCGTTATTTCAAAATTCTTATAATTTAATCCAATTTCACGTTAATTCTATTCTAATCCATACGCGAAAAAGAAGGAGAAATAAAAGAAAATTGAAAATAAAAGAAAATCCAAGGCATAGGAAGAAGATATAAATAGCGCATAAACATCAATAAATAAATTAAAATACTGTAAATAAACTGTAAATAAATGGAAAAGCTATAATTAACAGAAATACCTAAAATTAACTAAAAAGAATAGCTAGAAAGAAATAGACTGAAAATAATTCTAAAAACTGTAAATAAAACTGCTAAAAAGGTTATTCCAAAAATAGTAGTAAAACTACAACTATTGGAAACCCTATTATTTTAAATTACTTAAAGAAATCTTAAAATAATTACAATCACTCAACTCCGGTCCTAAGCTCTTCCTTTGGTCTTCCCGGATCCACTTAGAGTTGTAAAATAATTTAATTTATAATGATTTTCTCCTTGGAAAAATTATTCCGTTGAGGGTCCTTCCTAGAAAGGTGAACCCAATTGGAGAAAATCTAGAATAAGAAAAATGTTAGGTCTAGGGGTCTATTTATACGGGTAGAAGTGGATCTTGGACCGTTGGATTTTGAAAATTGAATGGGATGCAACCATGTCATAGGCTGAATAGGAGCCATCGGATGCAAAAATAAAAGGACCGGATTAAAATAAAGAATGAAAAACATGCTAGTTTGAATCTCTGGAACGTTCGAACGAACGAATGTTTATTCGTAGTTAGCAGAGGCGGGTCGACCGGGCGGTCGACCTACCTATATTGTTTTTCGGTTTGATTTTTGTTTATTCCTTTTCTCCTCCATACTAGCTCGGATTCTGACATTCTATATATGGAAATTGACCAGAAAATTACCACGGACACAATGGTGCAACTCCCGTAGCTCAATTTTGATCATTTCACAAAGTTATTTTATTATTTAGTTAATTAACGAACTAATTATTTGGGTTAAAATTTCGGGTTGTTACAATATATACACTTATTTATCCATTTAAACAAGAATATGAAATATAATTATTATTATTTTTGGAAAACATAATGTATTTATAATGTATTTGTTTTTGGCAGTTCGAAAATCTAAGTGATAAACTCTTTAAAAAAGATATTTTTAATTTTTTTAAAATGTGGAATAAATTCTATAAACATTTTAAAATGTTTTGAAAGAGATTTTGGTTATAAAAAATGGATTTCTAAACGATAGAAAAGTTTTTTTGATCAAATAAGCCTTAAAAGCACCATTCGCAGCACTTTTAATAACTTTTGAAATATGGCTTTAAGCTTAAGTATTCTTTCCCAAATCTTTTATAAATGTTTTCAAATAAATTATTAAGTATTTTAAAGATGATTTGGAGGTTTTATAATTTATTTTAAGAAATTTTAAATAAATGATTTAAAGAAAAGTTGTTATAATAGAGTGATTTAATCTTGGCTCTAAAAGCCGAAAAGTCGACTGGATTTTTCTATTCATGAGATTTGGATTTGAGGTGCTTAAACTAAGGAGATGTTTATGAGCAACCAGTGCCCTGGCTCACCTAGCCTCTTTCCTGGACGAGGAATAGATAAGGTCGAATGTTGGAAATGAGGCAAGTATAAAAGATTTAAATTTACAAATTTAATACAACTTGGATTGCGTAGAAATAATCTTCTTATACTTGGTTTTAAATTCCAAAGAGGAAACCCATACTATCCATGTGAATTTAAAAGGTGATTCAACCGTTATTCAACGGATAGTAAAGGTTGAATATAAAAATTGATATTGAGTAGAATTATTATAATTTCTATTGACCTTTTTAGTCAATAAGGTTTTGCAATATAATTTATGAGAGATGATTTTGATTTGGTATTTCCAAAGTTAAAGAGAGGTTAATTGATTTTGTATATACTGGAAAAGAATATGATGTAAAGAATCTCGAAAAGTGATATTTTGTTTGATAAAAGATATTGATAAATGAAATGATAATCACCCCGCCCCCCCAAACTTAACATCTTTTATCGGTGATTATTTCGAAGAACCAGGATCGGATTTGGATGAGTCCTATCTGAAAAACACTTCGAACTAATATGCTCATTCAAAGTGAAGACAAGGAATGATAATAAATTAGAAGATGGAATGTAGGGCTGCTTATCACTGACCCTCAAGGGAAATTTCCTATATCATATATATGTGGAAGAAGTATCTTCATTTGATCTTTGATGAAAGAGCTACTTGCTACTAATCCTAGGGGTGATTCCTGATAGGATATAGTAGGAAAGTTCCTTCAATTTGTCCTTTTCCTGGACAACTTCTATAGATGAATGTTTGACATTGCATTTCTAAAATGCACGTACATTGGTTTTTACAAACGTACATCTGTTTGTTGGTGTAGGAAGTAACTCTCCTATACTTAACACCCTTCTCTAAGACGTACGAGCTTAGGGGTTGTACATTTGTGGAAATCAATAGTGCATAATGGAATTGGCAATGTGGCATTCAAGTGAAATGTGTGTTATGATAAAGGTAATCGTTACCTCGAACCTCATCACTTGGAAATGATAAGAATATGGTAGATGCGGCAGGGCTATGTGGGTCGTAGGCATTACGATATGGTCATCACCTTTCTAGATTACCTTCTATATATCGGGTATATTATGCATGCTATGAGAGCTCTCGGATAGGTCGAGAATGACCGGGGTGATGTTATATTTGGTACTTTCTACGGTAAAGGTAGGTCGGTTCTGTGTTGGGAGAGGACCATCTGTTGGTACCTTGTTGCATTTTTCTGGTTATGTACTATATGAAAGGTAGTCCCTTACCTTGCCATTGTATGGAATCCATTCTTCAATATGTGCCTTCGGACTTCATTGTAGAGCCTATTATGCTGGAGTTTAATAATGTGATAATTTCAGCTAAGATTATGTATATTTACCTGAAAGTTGTTTTCAAAGAATGTCACTAAAGATAATATCCATGATTTTGCATAGCAAATGTTTTGGTTATCATAAGGTAAACCCCGTTTCATGTTTATGTGCGACGTGGTCTTATGTGGTGCCCTTTGTTTTCTAATACTTGTATTTTTGAGTTTCTCACACCAGTCCCATGACTGACCCGGAGTTTATTTTCTTTTCCCTTAAACTCTGGGTCCCCTATTTTTTCCGAGCAGCCAAGTAGTCAAGTTTCGCTTGGGGCATTGTGATGGAGCTTGAAGTCTGGGGCTGAAGATGTTCCTATGGATAGTTCTCCATTTCCGTTGCATTAGTTTACTGGTTGTATTCAACATTTATAAGGACAGAGATTTATACCTGACCATGCTGATTTATAAGATAGACGCTGATAAATGTATTTAAAATTTCCTATGTAGAGATCATATATATTGAAATAATATATGTTATTTCATTTATGTAAGATTATGTTGTGTCTTTATTTTATTTTTATCCTTTACTATATGTCCTTCCGGCACTTGGTTTTGCGGCACGTGAATATGAAGGATGTATTAGTGTCGAATTTTGAGGGTCAAAAGGGTGGGTCATCACATCTCGTCTATTGGATCGAAGTATTTTTAATCTTTTAGTTCGTTTGATTTTCAACCTTGTTTTTATATTTAAAAAATTTCTCACCGACATCAGATTTGTTCTTCATAAGATACATATATCCTAGCCTTGAGAAATCATCCGTAAAGGTTGCAAAATAAGAAGAATTATCTTTGGTAACTTTAAGCATTAGGCCACATAGATCAATATGTACAAAGCCTAAGAGTTCATTAACTCTTTTATTACTCCCACTAAAGGGGTGCTTGGTTATTTTTTCTTTACGATACATCTCACACGTATCAAATGATTCAGAATCAAATGATGGTAGAAAATCCTCAGTTTTCAATTTGTGTAGTTTCTAGCTTATATGGCTTAGCCTACGATGCCAAATAAAGTTATTGTCTATGTCAATATTAGAATAATTAGTCACAGCATAGACATAATTAGTGTTAATTACATGAATACCATTATCTAAAATACCATCATTGACTTTATTACCATCCAAAATAATGTTCATAACATTATTAATGTAGTAAAAAAATAGTCTTAGGTAATCTAGACACTAAAATAATACTACAAATAAAGTCTTTTATATAATAGCAATTATTTAATATTAAAACTAATCCATGTGGCAAAGAAAATGATAACCTCCAACTTCTGTTGTATCTACTAAAGGTCCGTAAGCAACTTGAAGCTTATTTCTCCCTTTGCTACATGATATCTATTTTTAAGTCCCTGTAACAAATTAAAAATGTGAGTTTTAGATATAATATAAAATCCAAGATAATTCATTGATTGCAAAACAATTCAAAATCGTAAATATACATATACGTGCAGTAGAACTATTCTGTTTCTTCTCGTTGACAATCTTTAAGTACTTTAGATAGTTCAATTTCAACTGACCCTTTTTTGACAATGACGACATTCACCCTTGTCAGTTGGAGCAGTCTTTTCTTCTTCTTATTAACCATTTTCCGCTTCTTTGAATCTTTCAAGAATGATGTGTTCCCCTTAACCACAAGTACTGTACCGTGATCCTTGGATGAAGACTCAGCTAATCTGTGACACCTCGCACCTCTAGACACCCCGAAAATCAGACATGACTAGAAGCACTGGTGGTCGGGTGAAATAAAAATCCATAACATAGCATAGAGACTAAGACAACAACATAAAATGATTAAAATATTATAGCAGAAGAAAACTTTCACTAATTATAAATTAATAGCAAAACAGCTTCATTAAAAATAACATTATCCCAAATTTATTTCTGAAACCAAAAGTGCCAAGTAGTCTCCACCAAAACATAAAACATAACAGAGTTCACAATATAGGTCCCTTTATATAGAGTAAAGTACGAAAAAGAGAAACGAAGTACATGAAACAAAAAAACTAAGCTGAAGATAACAACTGCTCCAATGACCCTCCAAGCTATAAAGAACTGCAACCAAGACCTGCCCTCCTGTGATTTGGGGAAAATAGGAATGGGTCAGACATAAAGTCTGATGAATGAGAAATAAAATGAAGCAGAAAGAATAAAACAGTTTAATTTCAGGTCTTCCCCGGATATCGCAGAGGGTGAATAATATAATGCAGTGAATCCTTCCTAGATACAGTTTCTAAAAAGCCAAAGTCCGTGGTCACTCTAGGGAAGTCAACCATGCAGTAATACTAAACGTCAATCGGCCTGTCGGACCTGTTGTCCTTACCTATCCACGTGCTACAGCGTGAAACTCAAGCTCTTCACCCGTGCACTGTAACTAAATGCCTTTTACGTCTAACCGGCGCCGACTCAAACAACCTCGCAGGACCTCGAAGTTGAGCTCAGGCTCTGCTAAAATGGACTCCTATCCTTCTGTCTCCTCGGTCACCAACGTGGACTTGCCTCTATCCAAAGTGTCGGTCCTCCGGAAGAGCGCCCGCAGCTGGGTTGGCTGCGCAAAATCCTCCAACGATCTGCCTAAAGAAGCCTACGTCGGAGCACACTTGTCATGTTACGTCCGCATCGATCTGCCTGAGGAAGCCTATGATTGCGGATGCTTTCTATCCTACGTACTAGCAACCTATGAAAGGTAACAAACATCCTTGCAAACCTACTCGTCCACTCCTAGTACGTACAGCCAAAACTATATTTTGGTCTTAACTGCATGAAACACCTATCCAGACCTTTACAAGGTCTTCCTTCCAAATCGCTTCCAGATTAATTAATTTTACCGTTACAGTTTACATATTGTTTATTTCCATTAAACTGCTTTAGGCCATTTTTACATTCGATTTGGTTATTTCACAATTTCCCTTTTTCTTACATAAACAATATTTCAATTTCAGTCTGTTTAGTCCGTATGGTTTGTCTGTAATTTTTATTCCATTTTGTTACAGATTTACACTAGCCTTTAGGGTGCATTTAATTTACATTTTTTTCCACCCTAATTTACATTCTCCTTCTAGAGATTTAATTTGTACAAAAATTTTATCCCATAGCCACAAACCATTTAATTACACAAAATTACACTTTTACATTTTTAGGCCATATATGAAACAAACAAATATGCCAATTAGACTTCCCAATTTTGTTCCAAAACCATATTCAAAATTATGTAATTATATCAATCAAAACCATGATTTTATTCAAGTAACATATTCTGAATTTATTCAACTAAACTATTCTACCATTATAAATTGAATAACAATTCTAATTCAATTTAATTAAACCAATCTTATTTATGCCATGAAATGTGAATAACAATTTGTTTGTTTCAAATTTAAATCCAAACATGAATTAGAATTGAAAAGTGGAAGAAGAAGAAGATACAATAATTTACATAAATTTCAATCTTATTTATGCCATAAAACGTGAATAGACAATTTATATGTCCCATATTTTAAACCAAACATGAATTAGGTTTGAGAAGTGGAAGAAGAAGAAGAAGTTGCAATATTTTACATCTATTCTCAATTATTAACAAAAATTAATTCATATTAACATGCTAGAAAAGAACTAAAATTGAACTACTTTATTTTTCTATTTCATATTAATTCCCACTCACCTGGCAATTGAGCTTGCATAAATTTGAAAAAAGCTTTGCTTTGATCTTTCTCCCTTTGATTCTTCTAAATTCACCTAATTGCTTGAATATATATAGATAATTTAATTTGATAGAGATTTGTTTATTTAGTAGAGAAAAGGAGGAAGAATAATACACACTAATTTTACTGTAGAATTATGGCGATGGCTGAATAAGAAATTAGGTTTAGGTTAGATGGTTGATTTATAGACTGTTTGAGTGAATATAATCCATTAGATTATTTTAGATTAAATCTGGTTCTTTCATACGCTTAATGGTTATTCATTCTAGCCCATACACATCACTCAACCAATAAAATTTAGCCATCTCATCCTATTACATCACTGGAGTGAATGGGAAGCCGCCACATGTCAGAAACAACACTGAAATACGTAGGAAAATCGCCGGAAACGAACCAGCTAAAAATACATCGCTCCATATTTTGGGCGACAACGAGACTTGTTCCCTGGTCACTAAGGAAGTCAACATGCGCCTTTACCACTGTACCAAATGCGCTTTTATTTTCTTTTTAATTATATTTCCCGTAAAATATCAGGGTGTTACATTCTCCCCCTTAAAGGATTTCGTCCCCGAAATCTCTAAAGACAGAAGAACGTAAATAACAACCAGCATCCAAGAACTGCATCCATCTACTCAACCATCATCCATTTCTACCATTGACCATATTTTTAACTAATGCAATTTATGATTTATGCATAGTGAAATGCATATGAACTTACCTAATGCGAAAAGGTAATCGGTCTACTGATTCAGTTGACTTCCTGTAATGCAAGTATGCTTATGCCATGCAACCAAATGTATACAATTACCCTAGTATAATTGATAATTCTATATGTATGTTTCAATCATTCACCCAAATGCACCATCCATATGCAACATCCATTTATAAACACACACACACACACATATATATATACAACCATGTGCAAATGCAATAGATAACAGGCACGCATATGCAGGTGTGTGTACCTAGTTGGCCGATTATCCTAATAAATATCTATCTAGTGCATGCAATGCATCCATTTGCAAACATTGGCAACCACTTGCAATCATTTTCATCCATCAAACATAACATGCCCTAATGACATGTTTACAACCAAGCTACCATCCATAGGTTTCACCTAAAGATTATCGAAAAGACCCTAACTAAGGAAAGATCAAAGATAGGATATTTGAAGTGTACCTTCAAATAGAAAAGGATAAGAAGTTCGAATTCTCTCCTCAGATTCCCGTGTGCACTCCTTGGGGTCATCTCCCCACTGAACCTTTACTAGACGAACTTCCTTATTGCGTAATCTCTTGACGATGTGTTCCAATATACGGGTGGGTATACGACGCACAAGTGATTCACGCTTTACCTCCACTTCCCTTAGCTTATTGGATTCCACTACTACTGCGGAATCAAGTAGACACTTCCTCAGATGCGAAACATGAAAAACATCGTGAACTCCTGCCAACTTTTCTGGAAGATCCACTCTGTATGCCACTTTTCCAATTCATGTGGTAATAGAGAAGGTCCTACAAATCTCGGTGCCAACTTACCCATTGAGCCAAATCTCATAACGTTTCTCAGAGGAGAAACCTTGACAGAAACCATATCTCCAACCTTAAACTCCAAATCTGAACATCTTCTATCGGCATGTGACTTTTGTCTATCTTGTGCAATCTTCAACCTCTTGCGAATCAAATCCACCTTCTCGGAAGTTTCCCCCACCAAGTCTGGTCCAAGTAAGATCCTATCGGTGGTATCCCACCAACAGGCTGGTGATCTACATGGTTTGCCATAGAGGGCCTCGAACTATGCCATCCCAATGCTTGCTTTATAACTATTATTATACGCGAACTCCACCAAAGTTAGGTGGTCTTCCCAAGAGCCTTCGAAGTCAATGATGCACAATCTGAGCAAATCTTCCAAAACCCTATTTACTCTCTCAATCTATCCATCTGTCTGAGGGTGATATGCCATGCTTAGATTCAATTCCGTTCCCAAGGCTTGCTGAAGACTCCTCCAAAACTCGCTGGTGAATAATGGATCTATGTCGCTCACAATGCTGGCGGGAACTCCATGAAGCCCGACTTGTTAGGAACTGAGATGTTGGTTTTAATGACAACAACCTTTTTAAATTTTCTTATTATAAAATATATACTAACACTATTGTCTAGATAGATATGTATATGTAGGAACTATGTAGGATATATATATGCAGGTATTGATTACTGAAGACTGATTAGTATAAAGACTCAAGACTCAAGATTCAGAATGGAGATATCAAGGTTGAAGATTCTAGAGTATCAAGATCAAGATTTCAAGATAAGTGTCTAGTTTTTGTTAAAACTTCATAATAGCATGGAAATCTTCATTCCAAATTTCATTTGGGATGGAACCCATTTCTATCTTCTTAGTGGCTTACAAACCCACGACAAGTAGCTTACAAACTTACGACAAGTGGCTTACAAACCCAAGAACATCTGGTTTTGTACAGGTTCTCGAGTCCTGATGTGATGAGATATTCTGCAGGAAGAAGCATGCAAAACTACTTCAAAATGGTTTTTCAAAACTGCTTTTCAAAATGTTTTAGCCTTAAAAATTATCTTTTCAAATGACTTTTAAAAAGGTGTTTTGGCCTTAAAATATCCTTTGTTTTTGTTTATAAATAAAATCTTGTTTTAAACTTCGTTTGTTTTAAAACTATCTTCTAATTTTTAAATATTCTTTTATAATATATATATATATATACTTGAGATTTAAAATCAGATTTATATATACATTCTAAAAATATATGTTTCTACTCTTCTTTATTTTAAAACATAGGAAAATTAGTTTATTTTACTCCAGAATCATTTTATCTTGTTTTCCTTTAAATACCATTTTCAAAACAAACTTTACACTGTTTTTAACTAAGGGATGTCGACATCATGGGATACCCCATGTCGACATGATGGCCGTTAAATTCAAAAGTTTCAATTTTCAAAAGAAGTGTCTATTCGTTTAAATCTCTTCACGAATGGTTTTGACCGTTACTGGTCTATAAATAACCTTTATAAATGAATTTTTTAACTAACTATTTTCTTATTTTCTTCACTCCTTCTCCACAAATTCATATTCTAAAATTTTCATATTTTTAAGATCGTGCTGAAATTCTACCAAATTCACAAGTGAATCAAATTAGAATCTGATTCTTGTTTGATTCTCTGCCCTCTCTTGAAGATCAAAGTGTTATTCAGAGTTATAGGATCAATTTGTAATCAAAAGTTTATCGAGTGTCTCTATAAGGTGTGGTTGTGCCTGGAAATCAATTGGGTGATCTTGTGTCCCGTAAATCAAGAGAGTTTGCCCCGGACTCGAAGACAGGAGGGTACCTCAAGGCCTTTAGAAATTGAGGGTTGTAATCTTGACATTGGTATAATAAAAATCTGTACGAGGTGTTTGCCTTGGTGTAGGACTAGACGTAGTGTAACTCCGAACCAGTATAAAATCCGGTGTGTTCTTTCCTTTTACTGCTTTTTATTTACTTTCTGCATCTATATTTGATTCTGTGATTATTCTATGATTAAGTTCTGCATTTGTTTGTGTCATAATTTTAATTTAGTCCATATAAGTCTTAGAATCCATTAAACACTATTCACCCCCCCCTCTAGTGTTAAATTAGCCTTAAGATCCTTAATCCACACTCCCTTTCAATTGGTATCAGAGCGAGGTTTTCATAGTTTTCATAATCCAAAACTTGGAAATTGTTTTAATGGCTACCAACACTGGTAATGTCAACTCTGGCTTTAGTTCTGTTTACACTAACACTAGTTCATTAGTGGAAGGTCAGTCTACTGTCAGACCACCATTTTTCAATGGCTGTAATTATGCATATTGGGCTTGTAGAATGAAAATTTATTTACAATCAGTAGGATTAGACACTTGGAATATCACAAAAACTGAGTATGTTGAACCAACTACCAATTTTGCCCAGTGGACTACTAAGCAAAAGGGTGTTGCACAAAATAACTCAAAGGCCATGAATATATTATTTTGTTCACTAGATAGGAATGAGTTTAATAGAGTGTCTGTTTGTAATTCTGCATTTGTAATTTGGAAAACTTTACAAGTTACTCATGAAGGAACAAGTAAAGTTAAACAAACTAAAATTTCCATATTAACTAATCAGTTTCAATTGTTTAAAATGCATGCAAATGAGTCCATTTCCGACATCTATTGTCGATTTCAAGATATTGTTCATTCACTAATTGCACCGGGAAAAAGCTTCTCGGAGGAAGACCAAGTCAGAAAAATTCTAATTCACTCACTCCAGAATGGGATCAAAAGACACTTGCAATCGAAGAAGCAAATGATATCAGTCTAATGAAAATAGAAGAATTGATTGGGAATCTGATGTCTTATGAAGTTCAACTGCAAGGAAGAAGAGAAAACAAGGCTACAGAACAGAAGTCACTAGCATTCGATGCAACAACTAAAGATTTGGAACCAGACAGTGATGATGAGATTGCTTTCATGATAAGAAACTTCCGAAAATTCCTAAAATATAGAAAAATGAATAATTACAAAAGAAATGATCAAAGGAA
Organism: Allium fistulosum; assembly: GCA_030737815.1. Taxonomy (NCBI): domain Eukaryota; kingdom Viridiplantae; phylum Streptophyta; class Magnoliopsida; order Asparagales; family Amaryllidaceae; genus Allium; species Allium fistulosum. The sequence goes on along the minus strand of CM060903.1, from coordinate 1,278,845,301 downwards.
TTCTAGAAATAATACGGAGAATGTCAACAATGATAGATGCTACAATTGCAATAAAGTCAAGCATCATAGGAAAGATTGTCTGTATCCAGATAAACAGTTGTTCCCTCCAAATAATGATTCGTCAAGGAAAAGAAAGAAAGCATACACAGCAACTCTTGATGGCTCAGACTCATCGTCTAGTGACGATGAAAAGAAGATGGATAATTCAAATATGTGTTTCACTGCTATTCATGAATCATACGAAGATGAGAATATGGATCTAAAAATAGGTACGCATTTACAATATTTTTAATTTTTCTTGTTTGAATGGATGCTTGTTTGTTTGCTTGATTTTTTAAAATTCCTTGAATTTTAAATTCAAATTTATCCCTTGAAATTTGAATTTTAAATTCAAAAATAATATTATTTTATTAATATTTTAAATATTAAATTATTAATATTAAATTATTATTATATTTAATGTTATCACAGGAACTATATAAGTAGAATATAGGATATAATATATACATTTATTAGGAATAAACACTTGTCCTTTGATTCAATAGGCACATGTCGACATACCTGGATACCCCATGTCGACATGCCTCTCAGAAATTTGATTTTAAAATTTGAATTCAAACTTTTGAATTTCCTTCCACCTTTTCACCAACTTCAATGCTCTGGAAAGATGCCTCTTGACCAGAGAACATGTCTATAGAATCTCTATTTAATTCACTTTCTTTATCATCACTTTTCACTTTTATTTCAAATTTCAAATTTATCTTCTGTCATGACCCGCAAATCCGTACCTCTTGATTAAACACTAATCTCCATTGATTAACTCAAGATGAACGGAAATACGAACCATGATGGTTTAAGAAAGAAGAAAAAGGTCGAAGAAGAAGAAGAAGATAGAAGAAAAAGAAAGAAGAAAAACGAACAGAACAACATCAGAAACAGAAACAATAACAGAATCTCACATATCGCAGCGGAACAATATATAATAGATAAATCAGTAATCTTTTAAACAAAGAATTTTATCATTTTATACATACATCAACAGAGTCAATATACAACTCAATACAACACAGCACATCAATGGATAGTTATATAAACTTGTCCTCATACAGAATACACAACGGAATAAATATATCAGATACAAATACTACGTCTCGCCATTCAGCTTGCTTCCAAAGCTCCAGAATGTCCAGAATATCCTGATAACCTAACTCTAGACTACCCGTGTGGAAATTTGTGGGCACCCAGAGTTTAGAAGGGAAACAATAAACTCCAGGTCAGTCATGGTGACTGGTGTGAGATCGTAAAACAGTTTATCTTTAAAACAAAAGCAGGATAATTTTAAAGTCAATTTCGCAATGCTTTTTGGAAAATGAGACTACCATAAGGCCTCCCGCACACACACACAATGCAAACGCAGAATCGGAGGAGATTTCTCCTTATGATAGTCAAAGATGCTTGATACGCAAAATCAAATCATTTTTGATATTATTATTAGTGCATAGTGTAGAAAACATTTCAAAAGTATAATATTAACCTTAGCCAACATACGACCAGTATCGTATGCCTACTATAGCTACTATGTTCAATAGCAGGTTACCGCCACATTCCATAGCAGGTAATACAACTAAAACCGTACGCGTCACGTATTGTTTCTTTGGATTTCCAACAAATGGTCAGGCTAAGGAACTTCCTATTCCACGAATAGAACGCCTCTGGAATGACGTCCCAAGAAATAACCTAACATTACGGTTAGATCTCTGCCAACACAAGGTCGGGTTACCTCTGCAAAAATAGGTAACTACTGACACGCGTATGCCATCCCTCGATCGTCACCGATCTTCCCGAGGATCCTCGATTTCCAACTACCACAAAGTAATAAACTCGCAGCATCTGCATAGGTTAAGTATCTGGGCTCCATACCATGATACCACCTTTATCCAGAAGGAATGACATACACTAAGGGGTGCTACTCCCTAGAACCTTGCCGCATCCTTCCTGTTTTGACCATTTCCGGGGTGTGAGGCTCGACGAAGTCTCGTCAACAAAGCTACGCTTTGTTCACAAAGCCATGCCTTGGGTCAACAAATGATCAACCTATGATCACAAAGATAAATGATCATACAAATGATCATATCACAAATGATCAAACACTGATCATTTCACAGCAACACTCAGCATGCCACGTTACCAAATTGGGAGTATATCACTGATAAATTTCAACTACATAACCTCTGAGCACGTACGTCTCAGAGAAGGGTGTTAAGCTAAGAGAATAAATTCTCCGCCACCAACAGAAATGTATTTGAAAGAAATCAGCTTTATATCTCAATTTGTAATGTCAGACATACAATCCATACAAGTCTGTTCCGGGATCGAACAGAACCGAAGGCACTTCTCACGAAGCCCTTGCAATTCCGGATAATTTTCAATCACGTCTGGACTTCCCGTCACTAAGGGTGATAAAACCTCTAAATCGAAGATCAGTCGATGTAGAGTAACTCGACGGTAATCCTTCCGTTTTCAAAAATATCCGGTCTTCAACACCGGTCATCAATTGCAATTCATAACGACGTATCACATATTCGGAATGGGTTATACGACCCCATGGTCCTTTCCCGGCTAACCCGAATAGTGAGCGCTTATTCAAAAATAAGTGTGGCATTCAAATTCATCCAATTCACAACAAATACCTATTTAAAGGTAAATATTGATAGTCGGTTATTTAACTATCAATAAGGATGTGCAACATCATCAGATTCCAAATAATTTTCCAAATTATTTATTTTCAAAAATATCTTTACAAGATATAAAATTTCCACACTTTAAAAATAAATCAACGTTTATTTTCAAAACGAATTTCCATTTCTTTTATAAATTCCATAGTGAATTTATATTTTTCAAATATCTACTGATATACGATTTTCAAATCGATTTCAAATATTCAATTCCAATTTATCTCTACAAAGATAAATTCTTCAAAAATGTTTCATTTTCATTTTGGAAAACATTTCATACTTATTTAATAATAAGTATTTCACAAATCTATTTATTTTTAACATTTGAAAATATTCGATATACTTAAATCAAAAATTAAGTATATATTCATTCTTTAAGGAAAATATTCTTTTAACACATTCATTTGAGTCAAAACGAATGTTGCGTAAAACATCGTTACGACGACCCAAAATCACTAGTATAGGGATTCGAATTTTTAAAATAGATATATAAATCCCAATACTATATAAAACATTTCCTTCCGGAAATCATTTACTATAACAACAGTGTTATAGTCCATTATTTCCTTATTTCTCGAAAACGTCTATTTCAACAATAAATGTTGAAATCTATGGTTTCGATATTTAATCATTTTAAAACATCGTTAAAACAATTAACTTCATTTTTTTAAAATATTCATTTTCCCAAACATATCCATTTTGTTCAATAATATATTCACTGTCCAAAATCGTGAATATAATTCACTTAACCAAATTTCAATCATCTCTACACATTTTATTTCAATAATAATTCGCTATTCAAAATCGCGAATATATCTTCTTTAATAATCTCCTATATTTAATTTATCAAATTCAATTGATTTCGAATTTATAAAACAACGTTTATAAATTCTATTTCTATTTTGTAACAACTTTGATCCATAAATCTTCTTTATTAACAATTCGATCAGTATTCCATTTAAAGGCAAAAATCCAATTTATAAGTTAATTTCTTATAAATTCTCTATTCTACAATTTCATTCATTTTAACTTCATATTTATAAATCTATAAACTTCATATCTTCACAATTTATAATTATATAAATTTCATATCTTCACAATTTATAATTATATAAATTTCCTATCTTCACAATTTATAATTAAATAAATTTCCTATATTTAAATTTAAAATTCTATAAATTTTCTATCTTTAAAATTTATAATTCTATAAATTTCATTATTAACACTTATAAAAACTCGTTTTAAAATTCCAAAAATTTTAATTCTAAAGATATCAATTTTATACATCTTTTATATACATCGTTTTTAATAATTTGAAAATCCCAATTCAAACCACTTTATAAATTACTTAACCATTTATTTCAAAAATCACCTTTCGGTTATAATTCACAAAAGTCTTAACTTTTATAACTTTAATATTTTAACGTTTATTTATTTAAAATAAATCACTTCAAAAACTTAAAAAAAACGTATACTTTCAAATAATCACTTTTAAAATCTCTTTTAAAGTTAAAATCGTTATTTTTAAACTTCTAAATTTGAATCCAATGTTGCAACGCATCAAGTAGTCCATCACAACATTCAATATCATATATCAATATGATAACAGAATATATATCAATATCTGTAAATAAATAAATACAGTTGAGGAATCCAGTTGGATCCCTCTAACCTGTTTCCCTGCATCCAAAGACGTTAGCACAATACCCATTCCACTTCGAGGTGGAATATCACGGTATATGGGTTTTATAAAATATCATCCGCTTAATAACGGCGCAATAGGGTCTCATCCGCTATACAGTGAGGGAAATCAATCAATCCAATATATACATATGCCAATATGTATATATTGCTATATATATAGATATATCCTACTATATCTAATATCACATCCAATAGAAATCAATCAGTCAATAAATAACTGTAATACAAAATTTATTTTGAGTGAGAAAAATCTCACCTTTGCTTTTATTTCTGTTTGCCATTCACTTTAATCCTGATTTGGTTTTCCCGGTTTGACCTTGTATAAATAATTTATACAATTCATTAATATTTGAACAGGTCGAAAAATAAATTTTCATTTGATACTTTTAATTATTCAATGATTTTATTTCAAACCAAATTTCTTTAACAAATTAATTTAACTAAGGTTTTAGTTTAAAATTAATTTTTCTTCTTTAATCATTTCTAACAATAAATTAAACAGATTTCTTCCCTTTAAATAAAGTTATCTAACTAAAAATTAGATTTAAACTAAATTTCCTTTATTATCTTTAACATTAAAAATACATAACTGCATATCTAAATATATACTTCACTGTTAAAAAAATATTTTCCTTCTTCTGACCTATATAACTTTACTGTAAATTTTTAAATAAACTATAGATTTCAAATACATATAAGCGTTTATTGGATCGAAATTAATGTTTTTGAGAAATAAGTTCGAATACCTTACTGCATTCACTCTCTCAAAACCCAGGCTTGCACCCCAAGTTGATCGACATCGTCTCCGCCTGCTCGACCATGAACTCGAGACCTCGCAGCATCGCCTCCATCGCGCGCGCACTCCAGATCGTCGCTCACGAACTACTGCTCGGAATTTGACTCGCAAAACCCCTGCCCCAACCTCAAAGCTCGACCGCGACGAGCTGTCGCTCTCTCACCCACTCGCAAGTATCGTCAACGTGATGCCAACACGCCAGTGCTCGAGCTCGAAACCCTGATTTCCTACGATCGAACGAAGTCGCCATCTTCGAACAGAGGAGGAAAAAGAATTTTGGTTCATTTTTTTTTGTGAAGAGGCTTTCGATTCTTTTCGCTCTGTAGTTTTTTTTTTCGAAACGCGATTTTCTTTTTTGTGAAGTGATCTCGTGAGCAAACTGGAGTGGAAAAGAAATTTGAGGGAAGGAAGATTTGTTCGGCCATTTACTTTTGAACTGAGATTTGATTTTGAACGAGAAGCTCGGTTTTGATTTAAAGAGGGAGGGGACGTGATTATTAAAAAAAAAAGAGGCAGGGTTTGCACGATGAATTTCGTGATACTAGGCGTGATTTTAGGCATGAGATAAGGGAGAGTGTCGTGCCTTCCATCTCATGTCGGCAACAATTTAAATATTAAAATTTAAATTGAATTTGAATTTATTTTCAACGTGTTTATACGTCGTATGCTCACATAACAAGTCCGAAAAATACGAAATTTGAAATCCGGTAATAATTCAATATTACGGACCCAATGGAACTTGTTTCGTCGAATTCCGAGACTGTGCCCCGGAATGCTATTTTTTAAATATCGGTTGAAACGATATAAATTCAAAACCGAACAAGACAGTTTGAAATTTAATTCTGAAGCTTCTATTATCTTCAGTATCATTGATATGAATTTTAAAAGCTTTTGAAATATTTTTCTTCAGCTCAAAACTGAGGATTCAAATATTTTTATTCAACATTCAATAGATTAAATTCTACAATTTAATCGCCAAATTCAAAGTTATATCAGGGATTCAAATTAAATCATTGTTCAAATATTTAAAATTAATTAAATATTTTCAATTTAATTTGTTCAAAATTCTGGGTCATTACAATCTTCCCCCTTAAAAGAATTTCGTCCCGAAATTACAAGTTAAGAAGAAAGGTCCTTAACTCGTCTACTATTTTTCACAATTTAATAGTTTTATCAATTTATCAAAACAAATCTTTCTACTAAAGATTCGTTATTAATTCCACTAAATTTCCAATTTCAATTATAAGTTAAAAACAACATTGTTTACTTCGCAATTCAAATCTAAATTCAAATTTTAAACTTTCAAAATTTTCTCAAAAATTTTCTAACGCCCTAAATTTTCGAAAAATTTCGCCAGCGTCTCCTTTGCGCGGCTAATACGGCACGACTACAAAACGTCCCTACGGACTCTCAAATTTCAAAAAGAAAAGAAAAAGCCAAGCGGCTAGACAAGAAAGTCATCAAATCTCATATTATAATTTAAAATACATACCTTTTTGTCGAGCAATTCAAATTATCTTTGAAATCAAAATTCCAATTCTATTTCCTTTAATATACCTGTATATCCTACTAGCCATAATGTCTAGTTATAACGTTCAAACCATTTTGCACATTTTATTACAAAATTTTCAACCTATACTTCTTATATCATCTCTAATTCACTATTGGAGTTACATATTCATTCAATTTCGTTCAATCTTGCATTTCAAATTTCTATTCGAATTCAATTTTATCTTCTATTCTGAATATTGAATTTTATCTATTAACTTTCGTTTACTAATTGATTCCATTTGGATTCCATTTACCTTTCATTTATAATTATTGAATTAAATTCATCTTCAAATTATATTTACTTTGTCATTCCTTCAATTAGTTTAGATTACTAATTTTATTTCAATACTTCACTTTGTTTATCACAAATCAAATCCAATTTTCCAATTTCAGCTTGAATTTCATTTACTACCAAATTCAAAACAAGTCTAACATTCAGTTTTAATCTTATTCACTTACAATTGTAAATTCCATTCATTCATTTGGAAATTCATTTCTACTTACCTGAATTTATCTTTAAATTCGAACCATCTCTTTTCATTTAGCTCACAATTCAAGTTTCAATTTAATTCAACTTCCATTTCATGAATAATTAATTATCAAAGTAGTTTATTCGGATTCAATCCATTTTATTTTCCAAGTTAGGAATTTTCTATTCAACGTGATTCAAATCAAATTACATTCCATTATTGAATTTTTAATTCATCTTTTAAGTTAAATTTATTCTATCAAAATTCAATTTGTATAAGTTATCAACTTAATAATATTTCATAAATATTTTTATATAGTATTCCAGAGTCTTACCAACATTTCAAAAATCATTTTGAAACAACTCAATTTATCCTTTGAATTTCCAAAACAAAAACCCAAAATTTTCAAACAACTTCCATTTAAAACAATTTGGCAGCAATTCCTCTTTTGGAAACCCGAAAATGAACATCAGTGATGCTGCAGTCATTACCGAAGTTATTTTCCAGCGACCGAAAAGAGTTTAGAGCTTTTATCTCTCCAAAATACTTTTCAAAACCTTTGAAATTCATTTTCAAATCAAAAAGGATTTAAACTTTCCAAATCTCCAAAATTTTCAAATTCTTTTCAAAACATTTCCAAATACTTCTCTGGAATTCCGTTTCAAATTACAAATCACATTTATAATTTACATTCTTATTCAATTTCATATAATAATGATAACATTTCAATATTATCACTTTCCTAACAACCAAGCATCCATATACTATGATAATTCATAGAAAATCATTTCTTTTCTATACAAAATAGTTTTGGGTAAAATTATCTCATTTACCCTGTTTAAAACAATACTGTGTCGGTTTACCTTGTTTAAGAGTTTAGAAACTCCTATCAACACAGTTAGCTAGACTGCACCGACCAGAATCTATAAACAATCAATCGATAAGTCAGCACAATACAAAACAATTTTTTTTATATTCACTAACAAATACGCGCGCATATCTATCATTACACTCAACTCATTCTAGAGTACTACTGACTCTATCTCTAATGAGTAACACCCAATAGAGCAGGGTTGTCGCTTAACCATATGCTCTGATACCACGCTGTCATGACCCGCAAATCCGTACCTCTTGATTAAACACTAATCTCCATTGATTAACTCAAGATGAACGGAAATACGAACCATGATGGTTTAAGAAAGAAGAAAAAGGTCGAAGAAGAAGAAGAAGATAGAAGAAAAGGAAAGAAGAAAAACGAATAGAACAACATCAGAAACAGAAACAATAACAGAATCTCACATATCGCAGCGGAACAATATATAATAGATAAATCAGTAATCTTTTAAACAAAGAATTTTATCAGTTTATACATACATCAACAGAGTCAATATACAACTCAATACAACACAGCACATCAATGGATAGTTATATAAACTTGTCCTCATACAGAATACACAACGGAATAAATATATCAGATACAAATACTACGTCTCGCCATTCAGCTTGCTTCCAAAGCTCCAGAATGTCCAGAATATCCTGATAACCTAACTCTAGACTGCCCGTGTGGAAATTTGTGGGCACCCAGAATTTAGAAGGGAAACAATAAACTCCAGGTCAGTCATGGTGACTGGTGTGAGATCGTAAAACAGTTTATCTTTAAAAAAAAAGCAGGATAATTTTAAAGTCAATTTCTCAATGCTTTTTGGAAAATGAGACTACCATAAGGCCTCCCGCACACACACACAATGCAAACGCAGAATCAGAGGAGATTTCTCCTTATGATAGTCAAAGATGCTTGATACGCAAAATCAAATCATTTTTTATATTATTATTAGTGCATAGTGTAGAAAACATTTCGAAAGTATAATATTAATCTTAGCCAACATACGACCAGTATCGTATGCCTACTATAGCTACTATGTTCAATAGCAGGTTACCGCCACATTCCATAGCAGGTAATACAACTAAAACCGTACGCGTCACGTATTGTTTCTTTGGATTTCCAAAAAATGGTCAGGATAAGGAACTTCCTATTCCACGAATAGAACGCCTCTGGAATGACGTCCCGAGAAATAACCTAACATTACGGTTAGATCTCTGCCAACATAAGGCCGGGTTACCTCTGCAAAAATAGGTAACTACTGACACGCGTATGCCATCCCTCGATCGTCACCGATCTTCCCGAGGATCCTCGATTTCCAACTACCACAAAGTAATAAACTCGCAGCATCTGCAGAGGTTAAGTATCTGGGCTCCATACCATGATACCACCTTTATCCAGAAGGAATGACATACACTAAGGGGCGCTACTCCCTAGAACCTTGCCGCGTCCTTCCTGTTTTGACCATTTCCAGGGTATGAGGCTCGACGAAGTCTCGTCCACAAAGCTACACTTTGTTCACAAAGCCATGCCTTGGGTCAACAAATGATCAACCTATGATCACAAAGATAAATGATCAAACAAATGATCATATCACAAATGATCAAACACTGTTCATTTCACAACAACACTCAGCATGCCACGTTACCAAATTGGGAGTATATCGCTGATAAATTTCAACTACATAACCTTTGAGCTGGTACGTCTCAGAGAAGGGTGTTAATCTAAGATAATAAATTCTCCCCCACCAACAGAAATGTATTTGAAAGAAATCAGCTTTATATCTCAATTTGTAATGTCAGACATACAATCCATACAAGTCTGTTCCGGGATCGAACAGAACCGAAGGCACTTCTCACGAAGCCCTTGCAATTCCGGATAATTTTCAATCACGTCTGGACTTCCCGTCACTAAGGGTGATAAAACCTCTAAATCGAAGATCAGTCGATGTAGAGTAACTCGACGGTAATCCTTCCGTTTTCAAAAATATCCGGTCTTCAACACCGGTCATCAATTAAAATTCATAACGACGTATCACATATTCGGAATGGGTTATATGACCCCATGGTCCTTTCCCGGCTAACCCGAATAGTGAGCGCTTATTCAAAAATAAGTGTGGCATTCAAATTCATCCAATTCACAACAAATACCTATTTAAAGGTAAATATTGATAGTCGGTTATTTAACTATCAATAAGGATGTGCAACATCATCAGATTCCAAATAATTTTCCAAATTATTTATTTTCAAAAATATCTTTACAAGAAATAAAATTTCCACACTTTAAAAATAAATCAACGTTTATTTTCAAAACGAATTTCCATTTCTTTTATAAATTCCATAGTGAATTTATATTTTTCAAATATCTACTGATATACAATTTTCAAATCGATTTCAAATATTCAATTCCAATTTATCTCTACAAAGATAAATTCTTCAAAAATGTTTCATTTTCATTTTGGAAAACATTTCCATACTTATTTAATAATAAGTATTTCACAAATCTATTTATTTTTAACATTTGAAAATATTCGATATACTTAAATCAAAAATTAAGTATATATTCATTCTTTAAGGAAAATATTCTTTTAACACATTCATTTGAGTCAAAACGAATGTTGCGTAAAAATCGTTACGACGACCCAATACTATATAAAACATTTCCTTCCGGAAATCATTTACTATAACAACAGTGTTATAGTCCATTATTTCCTTATTTCTCGAAAACGTCTATTTCAACAATGAATGTTGAAATCTATGGTTTCGATATTTAATCATTTTAAAACATCGTTAAAACAATTAACTTCATTTTTTTAAAATATTCATTTTCCCAAACATATCCATTTTGTTCAATAATATATTCACTGTCCAAAATCGTGAATATAATTCACTTAACCAAATTTCAATCATCTCTACACATTTTATTTCAATAATAATTCGCTATTCAAAATCGCGAATATATCTTCTTTAATAATCTCCTATATTTAATTTATCAAATTCAATTGTTTTCGAATTTATAAAACAACGTTTATAAATTCTATTTCTATTTTGTAACAACTTTGATCCATAAATCTTCTTTATTAACAATTCGATCAGTATTCCATTTAAAGGCAAAAATCCAATTTATAAGTTAATTTCTTATAAATTCTCTATTCTACAATTTCATTCATTTTAACTTCATATTTATAAATCTATAAACTTCATATCTTCACAATTTATAATTATATAAATTTCATATCTTCACAATTTATAATTATATAAATTTCCTATCTTCAAAATTTATAATTATATAAATTTCCTATCTTTAAAATTTATAATTCTATAAATTTTCTATCTTTAAAATTTATAATTCTATAAATTTCATTATTAACACTTATAAAAACTCGTTTTAAAATTCCAAAAATTTTAATTCTAAAGATATCAATTTTATACATCTTTTATATACATCGTTTTTAATAATTTGAAAATCCCAATTCAAACCACTTTATAAATTACTTAACCATTTATTTCAAAAATCACCTTTCGGTTATAATTCACAAAAGTCTTAACTTTTATAACTTTAATATTTTAACGTTTATTTATTTAAAATAAATCACTTCAAAATCTTAAATAAAACGTATACTTTCAAATAATCACTTTTAAAATCTCTTTTAAAGTTAAAATCTTTATTTTTAAACTTCAAAATTTGAATTCAATGATGCAACGCATCAATTAGTCCATCACAACATTCAATATCATATATCAATATGATAACAGAATATATATCAATATCTGTAAATAAATAAATACAGTTGATGAATCCAGTTGGATCCCTCCAACCTGTTTCCCTGCATCCAAAGACGTTAGCACAATACCCATTCCACTTCAAGGTGGAATATCACGGTATATGGGTTTTATAAAATATCATCCGCTTAATAACGGCGCAATAGGGTCTCATCCGCTATACAGTGCGGGAAATCAATCAATCCAATATATACATATGCCAATATGTATATATTGCTATATATATATATATAGATATATCCTACTATATCTAATATCACATCCAATAGAAATCAATCAGTCAATAAATAACTGTAATACAAAATTTATTTTGAGTGAGAAAAATCTCACCTTTGCTTTTATTTCCGTTTGCCATTCACTTTAATCCTGATTTCGTTTTCCCGGTTTGACCTTGTATAAATAATTTATACAATTCATTAATATTTGAACAGGTCGAAAAATAAATTTTCATTTGATACTTTTAATTATTCAATGATTTTATTTCAAACCAAATTTCTTTAACAAATTAATTTAACTAAGGTTTTAGTTTAAAATTAATTTTTCTTCTTTAATCATTTCTAATAATAAATTAAACAGATTTCTTCCCTTTAAATAAAGTTGTCTAACTAAAAATTAGATTTAAACTAAATTTCCTTTATTATCTTTAACATTAAAAATACATAACTGCATATCTAAATATATACTTCACTGTTAAAAAAATATTTTCCTTCTTCTGACCTATATAACTTTACTGTAAATTTTTAAATAAACTATAGATTTCAAATACATATAAGCGTTTATTGCATCGAAATTAATGTTTTTGAGAAATAAGTTCGAATACCTTACTGCATTCACTATCTCGAAACCCAGGCTTGCACCCCAAGTTGATCGACATCGTCTCCGCCTGCTCAACCATGAACTCGAGACCTCGCAGCATCGCCTCCATCGCGCGCGCACTCCAGATCGTCGCTCGCGAACTACTGCTCGGAATTTGACTCGCGAAACCCCTGCCCCAACCTCAAAGCTCGACCGCGACGAGCTGTCGCTCTCTCACCCACTCGCAAGTATCGTCAACGTGATGCCAACACGCCAGTGCTCGAGCTCGAAACCCTGATTTCCTACGATCGAACGAAGTCGCCATCTTCGAACAGAGGAGGAAAAAGAATTTTGGTTCATTTTTTTTGTGAAGAGGCTTTCGATTCTTTTCGCTCTGTAGTTTTTTTTTCGAAATGCGATTTTCTTTTTTGTGAAGTGATCTCGTGAGCAAACTGGAGTGGAAAAGAAATTTGAGGAAAGGAAGACTTGTTCGGCCATTTACTTTTGAACTGAGATTTGATTTTGAACGAGAAGCTCGGTTTTGATTTAAAGAGGGAGGAAACATGATTATTTAAAAAAAAAAGAGGCAGGGTTTGCACGATGAATTTCGTGATACTAGGCGTGATTTTAGGCGTGAGATAAGGGAGAGTGTCGTGCCTTCCTTCTCATGTCGGCAACAATTTAAATATTAAAATTTAAATTGAATTTGAATTTATTTTCAACGTGTTTATACGTCGTATGCTCACATAACAAGTCCGAAAAATACGAAATTTGAAATCCGATAATAATTCAATATTACGGACCCAATGGAACTGGTTTCGTCGAATTCCGAAACTGTGCCCCGGAACGCTATTTTTTAAATATCGGTTGAAACGATATAAATTCAAAACCGAACAAGACAGTTTGAAATTTAATTCTGAAGCTTCTATTATCTTCAGTATCATTGATATGAATTTTAAAAGCTTTTGAAATATTTTTCTTCAGCTCAAAACTGAGGATTCAAATTTTTTTATTCAACATTCAATAGATTAAATTCTACAATTTAATCGCCAAATTCAAAGTTATATCAGGGATTCAAATTAAATCATTGTTCAAATATTTAAAATTAATTAAATATTTTCAATTTAATTTGTTCAAAATTCTGGGTCGTTACATCTTCATTATCTTCAACTCCTCTCAAACTTCTTCAATGGCCTCTTCAAGCACTCCTAACACCATTAGACTTCCAAAATCTATCAAAAACTTTCTCTTTAATGACCCGGAAGCTATCAAAGCTTACATCAACTATGTAAACTTTGGTAAAATTCATACGGGGAAATTTTCTATTTTTGAAGATTTTCCTTCTTATGAAATTGAAAATCTTTTTCAACAATGTTCTATTCTTAGTGTAGCAGATAACAAACAAAATGATTTTGTATGTTATCCAAATCTTGTTAAGTTGTTTTATGCGAATTTAAATCGTGGTTTTTTATGATGGGCAAGATGGACAAATTTGGAGTAGTTTTAAAGGAACACAAATAGTTTTGGATTGGGAAATTTTAGGAAATATTTTGGGATGCAAGTATACCGGAATGAATCTCTCGGAATTTCAAATAAATGAAAATGATCGAGAGACATTTCATCACATCTTTGAAGGGGATGACAATTTTAAATTCAAAAATCGTTATTTTCGTCCAAAAGCAAGAATTGTTAACCTTTTTATTCAACACACCCTTATACCAAGGTCGGGAAACTACAACGACCCAACTTTGAAAGTTCGTAAAGCTCTTTTTGCAATTTTTGGAAATTATGATATCAATTGTGCTCGAGTTATTTTGGATGAGCTAAGGCCCAAGAATTTTACTATGGGTGAAAACACATTATATCATGGAATTTATCTCACTCGGATTTTTAATTATTTTGGAGTTGATTTCAAAAGGGAAGAATTTATAACTAGAAAAGTGTTCAACCATGGAAACATTTCCCTTATAAAAATTCCATTAGTGTTTCAACCATATGAAACACTTACGGAAAAGGAAGGAAGGCTGGCTCATGAAGAGATGGAAGAAATGGAGGAAGAAGAAGAAGAAGAGGAAGGGATGGAAATTGAAGAGGAGGAAGAGGAAGATCAAGAAACTTCCTTAGAGAGTATTGAATATCCTACTAATCCCGCTAATCCATCCAATAAGACCATTCTCAATAATCAAAGAATTATAGTGGAAAATCAAAAAACAGTCAAAAGATCAATGAGTAAGAAAATGGGTAAGATTTCCACTAAAATCAACAAGTTCGTCAGGAAAGTTAGTAGAAAGCTTGGACTATCATCTTCTTCATCTTCATCTAATTAGTTTTAGTATCTTGTTTGCTTCAAGTTCTATCCATGTATTTTCCTTTATTTTAGTTAATATAATATTATTTTATGTATGTTGACTAAAATCATTAATGAAATCTTTTATTTCCTGTTATTCAACTTCACTTGTCTCTGTAATTGCTTGTTTTTATATTATACAAATTTTAGTTGCATAGATTTGTTCATAATATTCATAACAAAGCAAATTGTCACTTTAGGCAGAGGCATGTCGACATCCCCCATCCCCCCATGTCGACATGCAATGGGCAGAAAGTAGTTACACTTTCAAATTTTAATTTCATGTAACTAACTTGTGTCTATTAATTTAAATGACTTTCTACCCCTATTTACACATGTTTCTTCCAGAATAAATTATCAAACTTCATTTCTAATCACTTTCTTTCATATTTCTTCCTATTTCTTGAATTATGGCTTCTCTGATTAAGAATCTAAGTGATAATCTTAAGGAAACTCTCACTTCCATCAAGAATACTCTTACACTCATACTTCGTAATCAGTGTCACTTAGAATTAAGTCAAATGCAGATGATCAAGGAGCAAGAGAGACATTTCGACTCCTTTTGTTGGATGATCTCAGCCCTTAACAAGGACGATCTCGAAGGAAATCCACCAGTCACTCTCGACAAAGATAAAGAAGAATGGGATGCCATCAAAGCAGACCCTATCTTTGGAGAAGATGGATGGGTGGAAGTACCAAGGAATGTATAGTCATTCTGTATGTTATTTGTTTTATTTGATTGGTGTGTTTAAAACTTGATTAACTTAACTTATTTAAAACATTTGGTGTGGTTTGTATATATGATTGGATTGAATAATTACTGTAAATATGATTGGATGATGATTGATTTACTTCTAGATTACACTTATGATCACACCCATGATCACATTTCACATCTATGATCACATTTCATACTTATGATCACACTTAGCACTTATTACACTTATAAATGGATTACTTTATTGTAATATGGTTGACTATCTTATATCAAGTTTAGGGAATTTATTAGTAAAAAGTTTTTGTTGATGACAAAGGGGGAGAAGTTATAAAATAGTAGTTGGCTTGGAGTAAGGGGGAGTCATGGAGTAAGGGGGAGTTATGATAGGAGTTATGGTAAGTATATTTTATAAATACAGGTTGTCATTATCATAAAGGGGGAGATTGTTAGGAACTGAGATGTTGGTTTTGATGACAACAACCTTTTTAACTTATCTTATTATAAAATATATACTAACACTATTGTCTAGATAGATATGTATATGCAGGAACTATGCAGGATATATATATATATATATATATATATATATATATGCAGGTATTGATTACTGAAGACTGATCAGTATAAAGACTCAAGACTCAAGGTTTAGAATGGAGATATCAATATTGAAGACTCTAGAGTATCAAGATCAAGGTTTCAAGATAAGTGCCTAGTTTTTGTTAAAACTTCATAATAGCACGGAAATCTTCATTCCAAATTTCATTTGGGATGGAACCCATTTCGATCTTCTTAGTGGCTTACAAACCCACGACAAGTAGCTTACAAACCTACGACAAGTGGCTTACAAACCCACGAACATCCTGGTTTTGTACAAGTTCTCGAGTCCTGATGTGATGAGATATTCTGCAGGAAGAAGCTTGTAAAACTACTTCAAAATGGTTTTTCAAAACTGCTTTTCAAAATGTTTTAGCCTTAAAAATTATCTTTTCAAATGACTTTCAAAATGATGTTTTAGCCTTAAAATATTCTTTGTTTTTGTTTTTAAATAAACTCTTGTTTTAAACTTCGTTTGTTTTTAAAACTATCTTTTGATTTTTAAATATTCTTTTATAATATATATATATACTTGAGATTTATAATCAAATTTATATATACATTCTAAAAATATATGTTTCTACTCTTCTTTATTTTAAAACATAGGAAAATTAGTTTATTTTACTCCAGAATCATTTTATCTTGTTTTCCTTTAAATACCATTTTCAAAACAAACTTTACACTGTTTTTAATCTTCACGAATGGTTATGACCGTTACTGGTCTATAAATAGCCTTCACAAACGAATTTTTTAACTAACTATTTTCTTATTTTCTTCACTCCTTCTTCTCCACAAATTCATATTCTAAAATTTTCATATTTTTAAGATCGTGCCGAAATTCTACCAAATTCTCAAGTGAATCAAATTAGAATCTCATTCTTGTTTGATTCTCTGCCCTCTCTCGAAGATCAAAGTGCTATTCAGAGTTATAGGATCAATTTGTAATCAAAAGTTTATCGAGTCTCTCTATAAGGTGTGGTTGTGCCTGGAAATCAATTGGGTGATCTTGTGTCCCGTAAATCAAGAGAGTTTGCCCCGGACTCGAAGACAAGAGGGTACCTCAAGGCCTTTAGAAATTGAGGATTGTAATCTTGACATTGGTATAATAAAAATCTGTACGAGGTGTTTGCCTTGGTGCAGGACTGGACGTAGGGTAACTCCGAACCAGTATAAAATCCGGTGTGTTCTTTCCTTTTACTGCTTTTTATTTACTTTATGCATCTGTATTTGATTATGTGATTGTTCTATGATTAAGTTCTACATTTGTTTATGTCATAATTTTAATTTAGTCCATATAAGTCTTAGAATCCATTAAACACTATTCACCCCCCCTCTAGTGTTAAATTATCCTTAAGATCCTTAATCCGCACTCCCTTTCACGACTATTTCCCTTACATAAAGAGTCGCCAAAGAAGCTGTCGTCCTATTGTAACGGACCGAGTTTTTCGACCCTCGAAAATCGACATTAATACGTCCACTGTATAAAATACCGAGCAGCCGAGTGCCGGAAATACCAGTTCATTAGGGGTGAAAAAGAAAAAGGTAGAAGAAATAGAACATAACAACACAGAATCTCACAATCGCAGCGGAACAAAATATAATATATAATGACTTATTTTATACAAAAGAATATGTAACTGTTTAATACATACAATCATCGGAGTACACAATCACTACATCAAATCTGGACAGTTATAATAACTTGTCCTCATAAAGCGGAAATATGCATCAAGTACGGAAATACACCTCTGTCATCCAGCTCATCTCCTGAGCTCCATAGCATCCTATGCTGAATCTGTATAAATTTTTATTACTCCCTTGAGTTTTCACTAAAAATAATCTCCTTTATAAAATTCCATTTTATAAATTCCATTCATTTTTTCCAATCTATTTTTTTATATCGATTTCAACTTCTTTCTACATTCTTTTCGAATATCATTTTTAAAAATCCAGTCTTAAAAATTCCTTTATATAATTTATTTTTAAATCTCTATTTATACTATTTCTTCGCATTATTTAATACGATCAAAAATCCATTATTGCTTATTCAAATCAATCTCTTTTAAATAATCCAAATTTTGATATATATATATATATATATATATATTAAAATCTCCTTTTAATTCCTTAAAAATTCAAAATAATATTTATGGTATTTAATATACCAAAGTTACTTTCCATGCTATTATAACATTTAAAAATTTACAACACACAATAATCCAGCAGATTATTCAATCGCATCATATATTTATATTTATGAAAAACACTAAATATATTTGAGGAATCTAGTTGGACCCTCCAACCTATTTTCCCTGCATCCACAGATGTTAAACAACAATAAAAATACCAATCCCACTTCGAGGAGGATATCGCGGTATATGGGGTCATCCGCTATTATGCGGAGCGCATAGGGTCTCATCCGCTATAATTTGCAGGAATATCAATCCAACTACTAATATATACTGCTATATATATATAATATAATATCATTCAACAGATAATAATAAATTCAACCAAACAATTAGATTTAATTTTTAACTATTTAAAATTAAACTCGTTATTAAAAATTAAACTCGGTAATCCAAATGAGTGAGGATTTCTCACCTTGATTTTTAATTGCGACCCGTTCCAATTTTAATTAATAGCTGCCTCTAAAAATCTCCAATTAATCCCATATTAAAATTCTCAATTTTTGTACCTCGTACGAATTTGTTATCATATTATAAGCATTTGATTTTTAATAACAAAATTAACTAAATTAACTACAGCATTAATTTCAAATGTTAAACACTTAATTACCTCACTCCTTCTTCGCATATAGGCAAGCTCAGGCAAGTTTCTACCTCAACTCGCAACCAAGTCTCCCACTAGGTCACCCTCCTCCACGTGCCTCCATAACTCGCTCTCCTCTCCAATACGGTGCCACAACCCTCGCCTGCTTCACGTACACGCAACAAAATTTGCGACATAAAAATTCCACCGCACCACCACCCTTGCAGTTGCCATCTTCCCACGACACCGCGATTTTACCCAGCCATAGGCGAACGCGACCTCCCTCCACTCAACGCTCGAACGCACGAGCTCTCCCTAGCTTCGACTACCACTGCCCAGTACTTCGACTGCCTTGCCATCGCGATCGCAAACCACTCCTCCATCATCGATCGAGCTTTCCCCCAGATTCGACTACGCCCTCCCCCCAAATCTCGTATGCGTGCACCTCCCAGGTTTTTTTCACGTTGCTTCCCACGTACGCGCTCGCGCAATCGAAGATAGCGCACGATCTTTTCTTTCTTTCTTTTTTCTTTTATCCTTCGAACGAATTCGATTTTCTCGAATTGATCTGTGAACGAAGGGAGAGAAAAAAATGAATGTGATTTTGAATTTCAGAGGCCACCAATTTTCGTTAATAACAGAAAAGGGAGAAGGGGATTCACGCGATTTTGAATAGAGAAGGACGGCTCACAAATTAAATTTTTCTTCTTCTTCTGTATTGAAATTGAACTGAAAGATAAGAGGGGGAAAAGACGTGATTTTGGCGTGTTAGAATAGGTAAGGTCAAATCCAAGCTGCATAGGAAAAGACATGTTTGACTAAACGTATTTATATATATATATAAACTAAATTTCCAAAATATCTCAATTTTCGTAGCTTAAAATTTTGAACCCCTATCGAGGCGTGTTGCTAGGCATTTATAATGTTATACTCCTATTCCGAACGCAATGGAAAAGGTTTTGAGTCCTAATTCGATCGTATGGAGAAGATAGCTTTTTGGACCCAATTATTATATTAAATTTCGATATTAAATTCAACGCGTTGATATACCGTACGGCCAAACGATAACTCTAAACGCTATGAAATTTGAAATCCGATAATAATACACTATTACGGATCTAATGGAACTGGTTTCGCTGTGTCCCGGATCGCTATTTTAATGTGTCAACTAAATTGACAATTTCAAAAATTTCGAAATCGCTTGAAAATTTCAGTTTTAAAAACTTACTAACTCAATTATAATTCCAAATCCAATATTTAAACCATTTAAATATTCATAATTAAACGACAGAAAAATCCGGGTCGTTACATTCCTCCCCCCTTAAAAGAATTCCGTCCCCGAAATTGCTAAGGTTGGAAAAATGCTCCAAACCCATTACTTATCACAACCCACTTAGTTAAAACTTGACATTCACTTTTCTAAAACCTTTAGTCCTATTCAAAACATTTAGTTTCCATTTTTCAACCAAAATTTCTGATTTCAATTTAAATTTGAACATCAACTTTTTAGTTAACAAATTTTTCAAAATTTTCAAAAAAAAAATTCTAACTTCTTAAATTCTTGAAATTTTTTGGCAGAGTCTCCCTTGTACGGAGAGCCTTTTGCAATATGACAAGAGAGATAAGAATGTATACATCGACCCACATGGTCGGAAAACAAAATATATACCAATATTTTATATATTTGCGGTATTTAATCCAAAAATGTACCTTATTTTAGCATTTTGAAGCATTAGTAAGCAAGCAAGTTACTTCATATGCAAATACGCAACCAAATCTAGTCCGACAGCCTCCGGTTACCTGTACTTACTCAATTTAAACCACGTAAGTACCAAAATATGAAAGTTCAATAACATTTCATTCAGTTAACCAATTAAACACATAATTTTCCACTAACAATCCTATCATAGCATAGATTTATTAATAACCACAAGGTTCTAACATTCAATTATTCATTCAATCGATTTATATATCACTTCAATCAATTTGAAAGATTTACAACCCAATAATTTGCATTCAACTCATATTTATACCAAACAATTTCATATCCATCTCAAACTAATTAAAAATCAATTTACTCGCTTTCTATTACTTTACAGAATTTCATTTGCTTCTGTTTACGACAAACGCCAATTTTTCTATGCAAATTCGGCGATATTTATTTAATAAAATAATCATTTCAGTTCATAGCTATTTTAAATTGATTACAAATCAATTTATATTCAATTCTATTCCATTTCAAATTTATCTACGATCAATTTCATTCTCGAATTCTTTTAAAATAATAATGCTATATTCAATTTATTTACGCTCACATTGAATTTATTTATAACTCAAGCCATTTCTATTTTAATCAAATTCCATTCAACATATATTTAATCAGCTAATATATAAGTCGAGTTTTATTTATTACTCAAGTTCTATATTCAACTTCAGTTTCAGCCCATAATACATTCTATTTAATCAGGTAATTCCATTCCCCTATTCAATTAACTAATTAATTTATCTAATTGGTTCACTTCCATTTTACAATTTCAATATCTGATTTTATTTCAAAAATCATTCTATTTAATCCACTTGAGTCCATATACAATTTTTTTAATCTAGGTTTGGATTTTAATTTATTTACAAGAACATCCAATTATTTTTATTTTGGTTTTTCTATTCCACTTTCCAATTTTTTTATAAGTTACACAACCTATTCTTTTCACATTCCCCTTAATTTTATACTCGAGTATATTCACATTCTATTTTTACTCAAGATTTACATCACTCATAGCTTAAATATACTTTTATTCCATAAATTTCAAATTTTATAAGCTATTCAAATTTATTTATTCGCAATCCCAATTTTCACTTAAATTTTATTCCATATAAATTTTTATAATTATAGTTATTTTGTCACTTAACAATCCAAGTTTATATATTGCATTCAATATGGTTTCAAATCCAATCCAATTCAATTAATTTAAATTTCAATCTTCTTTAACCAATATTTCCGAACCATATTCGAATTTATTCATACTTAAATTAATTTCATTCCAACAATTTTAATTTTAGTTCATTCAATTTAATCAAGTAAGAATTTAATTCTAATTTCAAATTTTTCCACACTTCCTTACTTATTTTTATTTATTCCATTTACTTACACATTCATATACACTTTATACTTAGTTAATTCATTATATTATATTCATTTCATTTTATTTATTATAATCACTTCTTTTAATTTCTTTTCTTTAACTTTTGCGTAAGTTAAATTCCAATTCCTACAAATTTTCTTTTACAAATTTAATTGCACAAGTTAAATTTTAATTTCATACTGAAATTTCCAAACTTACTCAACTTACCTTGAGTTAATTTCAATTTGTTCAATCCATTTAAACCTACTCAATTTAAATCTTTAATTTCAAAATTAAAATTCCAAGAATTTCAAACACCCGGTACTTATTTCAAACCACTTGAAATTATATATATATATATATAACTCTGTTTTAACAAACCATTTCCTTCAACTTTCAAAAATCAACTCGATTTTTATCCAAAACAATTCCCTCGGACTAAAACAACATTTGTTTTTCACAAAAATCTCCATATCAAATTACTACGGTAGCAATCCGTCACCTAGAAACTCGAATATGAATACTGGTGATGCTGCAGTCATCACCAGAATTACTTTTCAGTGACTAAAGTCAGTTCAGTGCTATATCCCGTCCAAAATCCATTTTAAAACAATTTCCTTTCGAAAATATTTAAAAATAATACTCTTATTATATTTTTCCACACTAATTTGAAAAACATTTTTTTTTTCTTCCAAACTTCCCGGGATTTAAATTTTCAGATTCTGTTTTGAATCCCATTTTAATTATAATCCATTTGTATAATTTATACTTATATAATTTTAAACTGGTTATATAAAGCCTTTTAAATTTTATAAATCTTGTTAGATTATAATATTATCATCCAAACACTCCAACTATATATAATAATTTTCAGAAAATTATTTCTTTTATATCAAAATATAATTTGGGTAAAATTATTTCACTTACCCATTCTAAAACAATACTGTGTCGAATTACTCTATTCAAGTGTTTAGAAACCCTTATCGATTCAGTTGTACGGACTGTGCCAACCAGAGTTCATAAGCCACTCAATAAATCAATCAACACAATATAAAACAACTTATATTCACTAACAAATACGTGCTCATATCTGTTAATACACTAAAACTCATTCTAGGGTATTGCTGACCCTATCTCTAATGAGTAATCCCCACCAGAGCCAAGGTTCTCGCTTAACCTTCAGCTCTGATACAAACTGTAATGGACCAGGTTTTTCGACCCTCGAAAATCGACATTAATACGTCCACTGTATAAAATGCCGAGCAGCCGAGTGCCAAAAATACTAGTTCATTAGGGGTAAAGAAGAAAAAGGTAGAAGAAATAGAACACAACAACACAGAATCTCACAATCGCAGCGGAACAAAATATAATATATAATAACAGATTTTATACAAAAGAATCTGTAACTGTTTAATACTTACAATCATCAGAGTACACAATCACTACATCTAATCTGGACGGTTATAATAACTTGTCCTCATACAGCAGAAACATACATCAAGTACGAAAATATGCCTCTGTCATCCAGCTAGTCTCCAGAACTCCATAGCATCATATCTTGAATCTGTAATACTCGGTCCAACTCGAGCATTATAATAAAATAACACCCGAGTCAGTCTGGAAAACCAGCGTGAGAAAACACACTCAATTTGAATTATTACTATTATTCTTCAAAATCCTTTGGAAGCAAAGGTATCTCATAAGACCACGCCACACATAAACACGATGGGTGTAACGCCCCACCTCTATGCTCATAATAACCAAGAGTATTAAAAGAAATACTGTCTATTATTACGAAGAATAAGGCTGGATAGGAGCGACCATCCGTAGTTGGCCTTGCACTAATATTGGTTATCTCGATAGGAGTGGTATATACTTTTTATTTTTCATCTATTATTTATTTACTCCCATCGACATACCCAATTCTAGTACAAAACGAACTACGACGGTTCATAATAGTTTAGGACAATGAATATAATAACAACACAGATAATATAAATGCGGAACACAGATTAAACAAAAAGTCTCATATATATATATATATATATATATATATATATATATATATATATATATAACTGATGTCAGTTACAATATAGTTGACACAATACATATGATACAATGACAACTGTCGACTCTGAAAGTTATATATACAAGTACATTATCAACTAATATACATGAATACATATCATCCTATACAATGACATGATTTCTACAAAATGACAAAGACAACTTCAGAAGATGTGAAAAGTCTTCATAGCCCGAACAGCAACTCAAAGAAGGAAATCTACCACCTAAAATAACTCGGGTCTGACCCGAGTATTACATTCAAAAGAAAATAATACACGGGTCAGTCTAATTCAAACTCGGTTATTAATGCACAGAAGCAATAATAATCAATCTCAATAGTCGACTGTCACAGAAAACTCGTATATCCGACTCTTCGATAAGAGAATCGAATAACGGCAGAAATAACACTAAACAGTGTTAGACAACAAATCAGCAGATTTAAATCATCAACAAAGATAAATGAAAAGGATATCAATGAAGATAATCATAAAAACATCAGAATTTCCTAACGACAATTAACAACAACCAAATAATCAATTTAAAACATCAAACGGGTAGGGCTGCAGTATACGCACGCGTATACTGCCTCGCCACTACATCCTGAAATACACAAAAGATCATCGAACCCAAAAATCAATTAAAGATTCAAATCTCAATACTACGGTCTCAATGGTCAAAGCAGACATATGCAATGTGCACATATGTACACATTGAAACACCCAAGTGCAGAGTGCACAAATAAATGCCCAGCAAAACAAGCACAAAGGCAAACCACCAGTACAACTATATGAGCAGAGCAGTATGATGGTGAGGGCACCATAGATATGGCACCACATCACAAAATATTTAAAGATCACTGCCAAGAGTTTATCAAAATCAAACAAGACAGGGTGACACAATGGTCGAAAATGAACAAGTGCTATAGGTTACTGCATATCAAGTATGTAAACCCACGTTGCAGTAAAGCGACAATAGAAAATGCTCAAATGTCTGTATAATAAAAATGCGAACAAAAGTTGCATTGAACAACATAAATGAAACTTCTGCTACCACAAGGATACAAGGGTAAACTGCCATGAATACTGCAGTCACTTCACGATCATAAGGGCACAAAGACTACAAGAAATCAAAAAATATACGCATATACAAAACGTATGTATGTACGCACATATATGGTAAGACTTGAACATGCAAGTGCAGACTACAAAGTGACCAAGTATACTGCAATAACAAAAGGCCACTGACTCGAGTACACTAGTGCAACAGGGACCAAAGATCAGGTAGTACAAGTATCACAGACTAGAGTTCAAGTGATAAATGCACTAAGGACATAGCCATGAACTCAAGTCATAAGTGATACCAGACTGCACAAAGACTACAACCAGGAAAACAAGATTATCAATGCACCTCAAACCAGCCTCAAGTGAAACATACATGAATGGTATCAAGTGCAACTGCAACAGAAAGAAAAATATGCACAAGTGAATTCCAACAATGTCAAATGATGGAACCAGACTACCTGAATATGCAACCGACGGGAAAATATGCACAAGTGCGATATCGAACAAAACCAGTACTGCTTCTTCACAACTCAAATCAAGTCAAAAATAGCTAAAACACTCGATGCTTTCGCAATTAAGTAAAACTGTCAGACGCACTGTTCGTGAGCACTGACCAATCAACGGAAACAAATTCGAAAAATCAACACTATCTTAAATATACGAATTCGACACAGTCTAACGTCACAAACTCAAGCCGAGAATCAAAGATCGACTATGAGATGAAGCCGAAGCCAACAAAGGAATCGAACCAAATCAAAGTCAAGTTAGAAATCATCAGCGACGACCAAATCGATCGTAAAGCATATATGTAGCAGGGAAAACAACAAATATAACAGTTCAATTGTCAACAAAATCATAGTGACCGAAGTTCACCACGAATCAGCTAATTCACAAAACTATGATGTCCAGAAAACAAAGTCATAGCATTAAAACAAAAATCAAACGGCTAAGATAAATCATCAATATCAAAATATACTCGAATGGCCGATACGAAGGCAAGCCACTCTCAGTTGAACACACATTTGAAAATCGAACCAAGATAAAATCAAGTCCGTGAGTACCAAGCATCAGATGATACGAAATGCATAAAATCAAAGAAACCACCAATGTCCAACAATTCAAACTGCCGAGCAAAACAGTTGACAGATTCATGCTTACAGGTACAACTCAATTAAAGGAGAGCGAACTGGTATAAACAAAGTCAAGGTTTCGAAATATATCTATAACCAGCACATTGAAGTAGATGTGGGTGAAATCAAAATTCACTCATCAGTAAAACCCAATTCGAATTCACAAAGCAAAAGGAGACCGAAGTCAAATACTATCACAAAATCACGTATATAAAGTTGAATTAGATGTGAGTAAATTACTCACCATTTTTCAACGCAATCAAAGAAGCAGCGAGCAAGGCGACAGGCGAACACTCCCTCATTGGTTCGATCGAATGAAGACGACGCTTTGAAAAGCCCTAACTGTGGTAGAAAAACGAGCGAGATGCATTCCATAATTTCCTGGAGACGAACGAGAGAAATCACGAGGCCGCCATTATTCGTTCGATTGTCTTTTGAACTAGGGTTATGGATGAATGAAAATGAGAAAGGGTTCGGGTTGGTCTTAGATGATCATCACGGCTCAAAACAAATAAATGAAAACGTGGGCCAAATTAAAATTTAAAGCCCGCATACTATTTCACAAATTCAAAAAGAATTTCAATCTGCTTTTTAAAAGAATTTCGATTGTTTAAATGCCAAAACAATTAGCAACCCAATTAAATCGTCACATGACGATAATAATAATATTGTGAAATCTCGGGTTGTTACAGACTCCCCCCCTTATAAAAATTGCATCCCCGCAATTTTCATACTTAAATTTGTCTATAACAATTATTTTTCTACTATAAACTGGTTATGCTAGAAAAATAAGAATCGAGAACACAAATATCAAAGAAATCTTTTAATTTCAATAAAGGAAATTTACAAATTCTCAACAAAAATCTAATTACCAAGTAGATAATCCGAAAACAACAAAGCTGAATAAATGCAATCCTCAGCAATATTTAATTATCAATTAGACAATTAGAATTCAGAATTCACAAAACAACAATATCAAATTATCGATATGATAATTAGAAAATAGCAAAAATTTAATTATCAACAAAGATGATTAGAAAACACAAATCACAATTCGCAAAACTGCCAATATCTAGTTATTCAACAATTAACTAGAAAACACAAACTTCATAATCAACAAACTCTAACTATCAACAATGATAGATAGAAAATAGCGATTCAATAAAATCAACCTAATCTGAACTCAATTAGAGACTAGAAAATCTCTTATCCATAAAATCAGTAAACATCCAATTATCCAAATGATACTCAGATAACAAATCAACAAATATATAATTATCAAAAACGACAATCAGAAACATCAAATATCTAGTTATCTCAAACGATAATCAGAAGACAAATCAAATATCTAATTATCTCAAACGATAATCAGAAGACAAATCAAATATCTAATTATCTCAAACGATAATCAGAAGACAAATCAAATGTCAGAAAACAAATCAAATATCTAATTATCTCAAACGATAATCAGAAACAAATCAGCACATATCTAATTACCACAAACGGTAATCAACATTTCAAATCGACAAATATTCGACTATCAAAAGCGATAATCAAATCTCAATCAGCAAATATTTAATTATCCAAAAGTGATAATTAAATCTCAAATCAGCAAATATTTAATTATCCAAAAGTGATAATTAAATCTCAAATCAGCAAATATTTAATTATCCAAAAGTGATAATTAAATCTCAAATCAGCAAATATTTAATTACCACAAACAGTAATCAAATTTTCAAATTCACAAATATTTAATTACCACAAACGATAATCAAAAACAACAAATATCTAATTATCACAAGCGATAATTAGAAACAACAAATATCCGACTATCAAAAACGATAATCAGAACTCATATCAACAAATATCCAATTATCTCAAGCGATAATTAGAAACAACAATTATCCGATTATCAAAAACGATAATCAGAACTCATATCAACAAATATCCAATTATCTCAAGCGATAATTTGAAACAACAAATATCCGACTATCAAAAACGATAATCAGAACTCATATCAACAAATATCCGACTATCAAAAACGATAATCAGAACTCATATCAACAAATATCCAATTATCTCAAGCGATAATTAGAAACAACAAATATCTGATTATCAAAAACGATAATCAGAACTCATATCAACAAATATCCAATTATCTCAAGCGATAATTAGAAACAACAAATATCCGACTATCAAAAACGATAATTAGAACTCATATCAACAAATATCCAATTATCTCAAGCGATAATTAGAAACAACAAATATCCGATTATCAAAAACGATAATCAGAACTCATATCAACAAATATCCAATTATCTCAAGCGATAATTAGAAACAACAAATATCTGATTATCAAAAACGATAATCAGAACTCATATCAACAAATATCCAATTATCTCAAGCGATAATTAGAAACAACAAATATCCGATTATCAAAAACGATAATCAGAACTCATATCAACAAATATCCAATTATCTCAAGCGATAATTAGAAACAACAAATATCCGATTATCAAAAACGATAATCAGAACTCATATCAACAAATATCCAATTATCTCAAGCGATAATTAGAAACAACAAATATCTGATTATCAAAAACAATAATTAGAACTCATATCAACAAATATCCAATTATCTCAAGCGATAATTAGAAACAACAAATATCCGATTATCAAAAACGATAATCAGAACTCATATCAACAAATATCCAATTACCTGCAGATAATTGGAAACAACAAATATCTAGAAATCAATTAAGAAGACTAGAAAATCACATAAAAGGTTGGATCGATCCCATCAGATGGCAAGTTTTTAATTCGCCGCACGTGCATCAACAAATGGCCGAAGCCTACCAAGTACTCAACATAATTTTAGCGCCCAACAAATGACCCGAAGGTCCAACAAATGACCCGAAGGTCTAGTACTGGTATTTGACCCGAAGGTCCATCATATGACCCGAAGGTCCAACATATGACCCGAAGGTCCTCATAGTGGCTCGAAAGCACACGAAATCATCAAAGATTTCAATTAACGAGTCCGGAATTAACCAAAATAGAAACGCACATGTCCCATAACCACGAGTTTTACTAAATCGTTTAATTCTCTTCATCGTTTCCTTGAAAGTGCAAAATCATCAAAATCATCAAAACAGCAGATATTTCAATTAACGAGTCCGGAATTAACCGAAATAGCAAACGCACATGTCCCATACCACGTGTTTTACTAAATCATTTGATTCTCTTCATCGTTTCCTTGAAAGTGAAAAACTGTGTATTTTGTAAAAACACATTTTACATTCTCAAACGGACAAGTCCGAAATTAAGCGAATCAGTAAAAGAAAGGGGTCATAGTCCTCGATTTTGCTGAAACGTTTAAATCGCTTTCTCATTCCTTTGAAAGCGCAAACTGTTAAGATTTCTGAAAACAATTTTATTTTATAAAATAACAATTCACATTTTAAAATGATTTTCCAATCACGTGATTAAAGCAGCAATATAAGTAACAATTTCGGAAAGGAAATTGTACTTC
This sequence comes from Allium fistulosum, assembly GCA_030737815.1. Classification (NCBI taxonomy): domain Eukaryota; kingdom Viridiplantae; phylum Streptophyta; class Magnoliopsida; order Asparagales; family Amaryllidaceae; genus Allium; species Allium fistulosum. The sequence continues at coordinate 1,278,815,242 of CM060903.1, read as the reverse complement.
TCCAGAACATCGCAAAACGAATCTCAGAATCAGCATTGCGGAATAACCACTTGAAAATCCGCTTTTAAAAATTTGATTGTTACTGAAGTCAAAGCGACAATAATCTTCAAATGTCAAAATTTCATCAAAATAATTTACATCAAAATGTAATATCAGTGAATTTTCATTTATTAAAATTGTCAACAAAACATCGTGCTTCAAAATTTTAGCATTGGTGTAAAAATCCCGTTATAAAAATAACGGCAACAAAATACGTTTCATAACCAAATATCGATTCAACGTAAAATAAATGCAGTAACGTGCAATTCAAATTTGCACGTACTACCCAATGAACAAAAAAATCATTCAAATATATCTTCAATGAAGATAATTCCAAACAGCAAAAATCTAATCAATATATGATTAGCATAAAAGAAAACCAGTCAAAATCACATAACTGCAATCGTTTCGAATCCTCAAATCGGATTCGAAATTTTCAAAGAAACAAAATGAATACAGCTATGTAAACAACAAATGAAATCTATTTCAATTTCATATTTTGATTTTTAAATCAAAAAGATTATCAGTTGTACTTAGCGAAGACAGTGTCACTGTTTCCGCTGCGCACTCTGATAAACAGAACACAATTTAATCTAAACAACAAAACACAATTCCACTTTTATTTTTAAATAAAGATATTTAAAAATTTCATCAAAATTTCAAAATTTTAGTTTTGACCCAAATCACAAATAAAACATCGACCAATAGTTGTAACATATGTTCCATCCAAGTTATGTTTTATATTATGTCCATAAACCCCAAGCTTTGATACCAACTGTAACGCCCCACCTCTATGCTCATAATAACAAAGAGTATTAAAAGAAATACTGTCTATTATTACGAAGAATAAGGCTGGATAGGAGCGACCATCCGTAGTTGGTCTTACACTAATATTGGTTATCTCGATAGGAGTGGTATATACTTTTTATTTTTCATCTATTATTTATTTACTCCCATCAACATACCCAATTCTAGTACAAAACGAACTACGACGGTTCATAATAGTTTAGGACAATGAATATAACAACAACACAGATAATATAAATGCAGAACACAGATTAAACAAAAAGTCTCATATATATATAACTGATGTCAGTTACAATATAGTTGACACAATACATATGATACAACGACAACTGTCGACTCTGGAAGTTATATATACAAGTACATTATCAACTAATATACATGAATACATATCATCCTATACAATGCACGATTTCTACAAAATGACAAAGACAACTTCAGAAGATGTGAAAAGTCTTCATAGCCCGAACAGCAACTCAAAGAAGGAAATCTACCACCTGAAATAACTCGGGTCTGACCCGAGTATTACATTCAAAAGAAAATAATACACAGGTCAGTCTAATTCAAACTCAGTTATTAATGCATAGAAGCAATAATAATCAATCTCTATAGTCGACTGTCATAGAAAACTCGTATATCCGACTCTTCGATAAGAGAATCGAATAACTGCAGAAATAACACTAAACAGTGTTAGACAACAAATCAGCAGATTTAAATCATCAACAAAGATAAATGAAAAGGATATCAATGAAGATAATCATAAAAACATCAGAATTGCCTAACGACAATTAACAACAACCAAATAATCAATTTAAAACATCAAACGGGTAGGGCTGTAGTATACGCACACGTATACTGCCTCGCCACTACATCCTGAAATACACAAAAGATCATCGAACCCAAAAATCAATTAAAGATTCAAATCTCAATACTACGGTCTCAATGGTCAAAGCAGACATATGCAATGTGCACATATGTACACATTGAAACACCCAAGTGCAAAGTGCACAAATAAATTCCCGGCAAAACAAGCACAAAGGCAAACCACCAGTACAACTATATGAGCAGAGCAGTATGATGGTGAGGGTACCATAGGTATGGCACCACAGCACAAAATATTTAAAGATCACTGCCAAGAGTTTATCAAAATCAAACAAGATAGGGTGACACAATGGTCGAAAATGAACAAGTGCTACAGGTTACTGCATATCAAGTATGTAAACCCACGTTGTAGTAAAGCGACAATAGAAAATGCTCAAATGTCTGTATAATAAAAATGCGAACAAAAGTTGCATTGAACAACATAAATGAAACTGCTGCTTCCACAAGGATACAAGGGTAAACTGCCACGAATACTACAGTCACTTCACGATCACAAGGGCACAGAGACTACAAGAAATCAAACAATATACGCATATACAAAACGTATGTATGTACGCATGTAATAGTCCGCTTTTCCGTACCCCTTGAGTAGACACTAATCTCCATCGATTAACTCAAGATGAACGAAAAACCGAACCATTAGGGTTTAAGAAAGAAGAGGAGGAAGAAAAGATAGAAGAAAAAGACAGAGAAACAACAGAAACAGAGACAATATCAGAATCTCACATTCGCAGCGGAACAACATATAATAGATAAATGAATAATCTTTAAATCAAAGAGCTATATCATTTTATACATTTCATCATCATCAAAGTTTACAACAACAATATACAACACAACTGGACAGTTATATGAACTTGTCCATATACAGAATACATAGCGGAATAATACTATCATATACAAGTGGTACGTCTCGCCATCCAGCTCGCCACTAAGCTCCACAGCACTCCAAAATCCAGAATAATCTGATAACCTAACTCTAGACTGCCAGTGTGGAAAATGATGGGCACCCAGAGTTTAGGAAGGAAACAATAAACTCCAGGTCAGTCATGGTGACTGGTGTGAGAACTAAAACGGTTTATCTTTAAAACAAATAGCAGGAAGATTTAAAGTAAATTTCGTAATGCTTTTGGAAAATGAGACTACCATAAGGCCTCCCGCACACACACAATGCAAACGCAGAATCGGAGGAGATTTCTCCTTATGATAGTCAAAGATGCTTGATACGAAAAATCAAATCATTTTTGATATTATTATTAGTGCATAGTGTAGAAAAATCATTTCGAAAGTATAATATAAATCCTAGCCAGCATAGGCATTCCACACTTATGCCTACTATAGCTACTATGTTCAATAGCAGGTTACCGCCACATTCCATAGCAGGTAATACAACTAAAACCGTACAAGGTTCGTATTGTTTCGTTGGATTTTCCAACAAATGGTCAGGCTAAGGAACTTCCTTTCCTCCTGCCGAATGGGATCGCCTCTGGCTGGACGTCCCGAGAGACAAACTGCTCTCTGCCAAACAAGGCCGGGTTACCCCTGTAACAGGTAACTCACGAATATGTCATCACCCGGTCCTTTGGGACCTTTATCCGAGCGCTCGGTAACCATCATCACACATAATAAATAAGTGTATCCACATGAGTAAGTATCTGAGCTCCATACCATGATACCACCCCTTTCCAGAAGGAAATGACATACCCTAAAGGGCGCGACCCTCATAACCTTGCCGTAACATTCCTGTTTCGACCATTTCCGGGTTGTTGAGGCCCTGACGAAGTCTCGTCCACAAAGCTACACTTTATACAAAAGCTATGCTTTGGGTCAAACAAATGATTAACCTATGATCACAAAGATAAATGATCAAACAAATGATCATATCACAAATGATCAAACACTGATCATTTCACAGCAACACTCAGCATGCCACATTACCAAATTGGGAATATATCGCTGATAACCTTCAACTACATAACCTCTGAGATCGTACGTCTCAGAGAAGGGTGTTAAGCTAAGAGAATAAATTCTCTGCCACCAACAGAAATGTATTTGAAAGAAATCAGCTTTATATCTCAATTTGTAATATCAGACATACAATCCATACAAGTCTGTTCCGGGATCGAACAGAACCGAAGGCACTTCTCACGAAGCCCTTGCAAATCCGGATAATTTTCAATCACGTCCGGACTTCCCGTCACTAAGGTGATAAAACCTCTAAATCGAAGATCAGTCGATGTAGAGTAACTCGACAGTAATCCTTCCATTTTCAAAAATATCAGGTCTTCAACACCGGTCATCAAATGCGATCCATTACGACGTATCACATATTCGGAATGGGTTATACGACCCCATGGTCCTTTCCCGGCTAACCCGAATAGTGAGCGCTTATTCAAAAATAAGTGTGGCATTCAAATTCATTCAATTCACAACAAATACCTATTCAAGGTAATTATTGATAGTCGGTTATTTAACTATCAATAGAGATGCGCAACATCATCAGATTCCAAATAATTTTCCAAATTATTTATCTTCCAAAAATATCTTTACAAGATATATACTTTCCACACTTCAATTATTTGAAAACAATTTCAAATCAATTTCCACATTTCAATTTATCTTTGAAGATAAAATCTCAAAACATTTCACTTCATATTGGAAAAACATTTCCATACCTATTTAATAATAGGTAATTTACAAATCCATTTATTTTCAACATTTGAAAATACTCAATATACTTAAATCAAAATTAAGTATATATTTTATTCTTTAAGGAAATCATTCTCTTTCACAAATTTTATTTGAGTCAAAACGAATGTTGTGTAAAACATCGTTACAACAACCCAAAATCACTAGTATAGGGATTCAAAATTTAGATAGATATATAAATCCCAATACTATATAAAACATTTCCTTTCGAAAATCATTTACTATAACAACAGTGTTATAGTCCACCATTTCCTTATTCCTCAAAACGTCTATTTCAACAATAAATGTTAAAATCTATGTTTTCGATACTTAATACGTTTTAAAACATCTTTTAAAACAATTATTTTATTTAACAATATTCCTTTTCCCAAAATATATTGATTTTATTCAATAATATATATTCACTGTCCAAAATCGTGAATATAATTACTATCCCACTTTTAACAATTTCTACACAATTTATTTGAAATGACCCTCCTATTTCTACCCTAATTTCATAAGGATTTTTTTTTACAAAGATGATATATAGATATATCATTCATTACAACTATATTTCCCAGGGCCATTTTCTTTTTCCAATAAACACAATATATCCAGGATCAAAATAATTAACCAATATAAATATATCAGTACATTCACAAAGATAAGCACATACATGTGAGGATGTATATGCCTCTCTTGTTTGAATCAGAGTTCTGGAAAACAAGAGGATATTGGATTGATTGAATTTAATCAATCCACACATAGTTCAGTGTTAAATGCAATAAAAATTCCATTCATGCATGAATACCTATATATATATATATATTTTTAAACTCCTGATACCTTGCTAAATTCTCTAGGGAGTATAAATTCTAGAAACCAGATAAATGTGTTATGATTGTCTATAAATTAAGGGTCTGGTGCTTGGGTTCTGAAAATGATAAAAGTGTTTATCATTATCCATGTTTGATTTTTCTTCTTATAAAATCTACCTGGAATTTAAAATGCATTTGGTTAAAATCTGAGTGAAATTCATATTCCTATTACAAATACAAAGGAAAAGGTGTGTTAATAATTGCACAAAACATGTTTATGTGCGTATATAATTGCAACTATTTGGATCTGGCTTTCAACTCCCTTGTTACAGAGTCTTTCTTTATTTAAAAATAAGACATGAAACATTTGTATGAAACAAGTTAAATTATGGGAACCTTGCAGTCATATAAAAACATTCAACCTATGCCTATTATCTTTTGTATACATATGCCATAGTAGAAAGATAAAACCATTTAATTTCTCTGAGAATCAACTATCCAGATCTCCCAAAACTTAAATCATTTTTAAAGACTCAGGATTGACTAATACAATTTTAAAATATAATCATTTAATTTAAACATGGTGTTCTTACTAAATCCACTTACAATATTTTGATTAACTTCTTTAATATCAGATATTAACTAGATTTATAAATTCCAGATACAAGTCAATCTCTTAATAAAATACTTAACAAAATATCCATCCCATATCCAACACTTAATACAAGTAACAATTTAAATCATTAATACATGCGGATTTTATCATTTAGGCTCTTATCTAACTAAGTTTAGCATGCTATAATCTTCTTCTCAAAGCCTTGCTCCTACTCCTACTTAGTTGCTGCAATCCCTGAAAAAGCATTTGAAACTGCCTCATTTTAAATGAGACACCCCAGATGCCATTAGCACACTAGGGTCAGACACATGTCTGGTATGAGAAAATTCACAAAAGCAATTAGTTAATTAGGTTAAAATCAAATTAAGTACATATACATAGAGTTCTGCCCTTTGGAATCAGAACATACTTGTGTGCATGCTCTGTGTCATTGTGCATGTGCACACTTTAATTTTTCTTTCCAAAGACTACATATATAAATATGGCACATACATTCAAGCATACAATTCAGTCATAATCAAACAATCATTCACACCAAACAGGAAAGTAACCAATATGAGTTAAATCATTTATTCCATCCTCATATTTCAATTCTGGGAAAAACTCTAGTTTTCTCATCATCTCAAATATTATTCCCTTGGTATATTTATCTATCCTGGTCTCATCTGCAATATTTATGAATCAATGGACACACTGTAATGAACTAATTCACTCCATTACACAAAGATCTCAGGACTTAAACAAGCCATGTGTCAACTTGTGTTACTCAAGAACACAAGTCATTCCTGCAGTGTTCTTGACCCCCATTTCCTAATTAGGTTTAAGTTAGTAATACCCCTTTTTATATTTCAGGAATAAACCAATCAGTGATCCATTTCCCTAACTAAAACATCCATATCATGGCATCTCATATTAATCATAACCAAGCAGAGATAATTAGGCAAACAGACATTGTTATCCATTTAAATGGGATTCTACATCTGCATACATATGTTCTGGTACTTTAAAGAAGTAAAGGCAACTAACAGTGGCTTATGGCTTTTAAGAGAGTTTTTCCTTTTGCAAGTATTTGTGCTTGAGTTAACCTTAGATTGACCAAGTTTCACTGAACCACAAAATTTGTTTGCTATGTGTATGAATCTTTATACATTTTTATTGAATTAGGAGCATCAGCACATAGGCAACCCTATTGCACTCCTAATTCCTTTTTGTCTCAAGCCTCAGCACTTATACATGAGTATATTGCAGCTCAATATGTTTTCATTTCTCTGAGTTAAGCCAAAACCAATACTACTTGCCTATATTCAACATTTATTTTCCTGGGTATTTGTTTATGTTCCTAAGCATTTACATATCAGAGATCTGGGTTCATAAAACATATATGTATACTAACTACACATAAAACTTTCTTATAAATAAACAAGTAGAACAACCAAAGAGAATCAAAACATTTTCAGATTTAAAATCACAGATAAGCATTCATATATGAAAATACTTTTTTAAGAAAATTACTTATAACTGGCTGCCTACATTAGGACTTATTGCCTTAGATTTTGAGTGAGTTTTCTCACCTAGCTCTCTTCTTTGCTTCCTTAATTAATTGATGAACTTCTGCCTTTTAGCCTCAAGCTCTCTTCCTTCCTCTGCCTTATGATTTCTATGGTGTTGTTTTTTTTTCCAAAGTTCTTTTTCTGAGAGGGAGAGGAGGCTGCTGCATATACATATATATATATACAGGGTCTTCCTTAGGGTTTTGGGTATTGGCTAAAGCCATTTTTGCCCACCAGAAAAATCATGTTATCTGTATTTTATTTAAACCCAAAGTTCTACCCTTCCCGGCTTAATTTAGGTGAAGAGAAAAGTGGTTATTTTTCAGAAATTTGCTTTTCAGAAAATACTTTTTCCTTTGTCTACAATCATGCCAAAAATGTGACTTGATTTTATTATTTATCAAATACTCTTCCTAATTCTGCCTATACCAAGTATTTCTCTGCTTTATCTTATTTTTTTCTATTTTTAGCTTTCATGTAAATGGTATGTACTTCCTTCATTTATTTATAAGAGGATTTCTCCTTTTTATATCTTCATTCTTTTTATTTCTGCCTATATATAAAATATATTGGTATGTTTTATTTTGCTGAATTGAACTCTAGTACCTTATTAACATATCTATATATATATATATGTATATATATATGTATATAAAGCTTACTAAATTAATTAGTATACTCATCTGTATATATTTATACATTATTTTGTACTGACCCACACATGTTGTAACGACCCAGAATTTTGATAATTAAAATTCGGATATTTAATTGATTTTAAATATTAATAAATGAATTTAAGAAGTCGAATAATTTATTATTCGAATATTGGATTTAATTTGGTCAATTAAATCGATAATTTAATGATTGAAATTCCAGAAATAATTGAAAATCGAGTTAAAATGATTGAAATTGATTTGGAAAATTTTATTTAATCATATTGGAATTATAGAAAGGTTATAGAACTCTTAAAATTGAATTTGGAGTTAATCTGTGAAAATTGAATATTTTAATATTTAATTATCGACTGTAAAAATAGCCAATTTTCGAACAGTCTCAGAATTGAACGAAACCAGTTCCATTGGATCCGTAATAGTTAGTTATTATCGGATTTCAATTTTCGTATCCATCGGAGTTGTCGTTTGACCGTGGCAACTCGAAACGCATCAATATCGTTTAATTTTAAATCGTCGAGTTAAAATAGTCATTTTTCAGAAAGTCTCGGATTTCGACGAAACCAGTTTCATCGGATCCGTAATGTGATATTATTGTAAGGTTTCAAATTTCGTAATTTTTGGATTTACCGTTTGTCCGGTACAAATTAAAACGCCTCGAAATCAATTTAAATCGGTTTAATTTAAATTTATCGTTTAATTCCATATCTTGCACAGACGATCGAATTAGCTTCCGAAACCTGTTCCATTGCATCCGGAACACGGGATAAACCCTAGAAACGATGGTGACCGCGCGTAAATCGGAGTTTGGAAATTCCGGGTGAATAGTGTTCGTTCAAATTTCTATAAATAGCATTTCATTTATTTCTTTTTGAAGAGAATAACAAAACCCTAGTTTCTAATAACCAGCCGTCACCCTTGATTTCAATGGCCGAAAATCTTGCTTCTTCCTCCTTCATTTTCGTCGAATCCACACTTCAATTCATAAAACTTTCAACTAGAGAAATCAAGAGCACGATGAGATCTCGAGATTCAACGGTGATGATGGATTTTAATCAAGTGGATTGTCGGCAAATTGAGGTTGAACGTGCGTTGTTCGAACACGTTTTTAGAGCTGCTGATGGGGCCGAGTGCCAGGAGGTTTGGGGCGAAGGCATCTCATGGCCAGGGCGTTCGAATGGTGGAGGGTTGATGGACTCTCGACGTCGGTAGGTGGTGCGGCCGTTAGGGTTTAGAGGCGGCTTTGGGTGTGTGCGTTTATCTGGAGCGAACGAGAGTGATGAGAGGGAAGAAACAATCGCGTGGCCAGGATCTGATGTTTTGAAATTCATGGCCAGATTTTGTTTGAGGGTAAAAATGAAATAAGAAATTGTAAATTTTTATTATTTGAATTCGTATAGACTTTGAAATGTTGTATCTTTTTGATACGTTGTCGAAATTCGACAAAACAGGATGCGTTGGAATCGCAGCGACGCGCTCTACGCTGCAGCGCAGATCTGGACGCGTTTGGAATCAGTGAAATCTTTGGGTAAAATTAAACGCGTGTTTAATTTTATTCGAAATAAACGCTGGAATCAGAATTAAAATCACAGTGAGATCTTCTCACTCAAAATTTGAATGTGGAATTTTTACAGTTATTGATTTGATTGGTATGATTGCTATTCGATGTGATATTAGATATAATAGGATATATCTATATATATATATAGCAATATATACATATTGGCATATGTATATATTGGATTGATGATTTCCCGCCTCGTATAGCGGATGAGACCCTATTGCGCCGTTAGTAAGCGGATATTTTTATAAAAACCTATATACCACGATAATTCCGTACTGGAGCGGAATTGGTATTGTGCTAACATCTGTGGATGCAGGGAAACAGGTTGGAGGGATCCAACTGGATTCCTCACCGTATTGATTATTTACAGATATTTTGATATATTCTGTTATCATATGATGATATATGATATTTGACTGTTGTGATGGACTGATTGGTGTTGTTGCATCATCGGATTCAGTTTTTGAAATGTAAAAATAACGACTTTTACTTTAAAAAGGTTTTTAAAGTGATTTTTGAAAATATACGTTTTATGGGATCTTTGAATCGATTTATAAACGTGAAATTTTAAAGTTATAAAAGTTATAATTTTTAGTGAAATATAGCCGAAGTGTCGTTTTTGAAATAAAAGTCGATTTATTTATAAAATGGTTTAAGTTGGAATTTTTGAATAACTATAAACGATTTGTATAGAAATATTTATAAAAATTGATATTTTTGTAAATCAAAATATTGGACTTATAAAACGAATTTTTATAAGTGTTAGAAAGAAGTATAAATGGATTTCATAAGTGAATGAAATTAATAGATTTATAACGTGAAGTTATAAAGTAAATAGATATTGTAGAATAAAAGATTTATAAGAAATTTACTTATAAATTTGACTTTTGGACTTAGATGGGATATAAATAGAAATTGCAAAATGAAATGATTTTTATAAGTTGAAATCGTTATAAAGTACAAATGTGATTTATAAACGTTGTTTTATAAATCCGAAATCACTTATTCTTATAAGTGAATTTTTGAAGTTAATAAAATGAGATTTATAAACCGGAGTTGTTATAGAAAATAGAAAATGGAATTTATAAACGTTGTTTTATAAATTCGGAAACCAATCGATTGAATTTGATAAATTAAATATAGAAGATTATCAAAGGAGATATATTCGCGATTTTGGATAGCGAATTATTATTGAAATAAAACGTGTAGAAAATAGTGAAATGTAAATAGTAAAGTATATTCACGATTTTGGATAGTGAATATATCGTTAAGTAAAATGGATAGTTTTGGAAAGTGATATTTGAAATGAAGTTAATTGTTTTAAAAGATGTTTTAAAACGTGTGAACTATCGAAATCATAGATTTCAACATTTATTGTTGAAATAGACGTTTTCGAAAAATAAGGAAATGATGGACTATAACACTGTTGTTATAGTAAATGATTTCCGAAAGGAAATGTTTTGATGTAGTATTGGGATTTATATATCTATTAAAATCCGAATCCCTATACTAGTGATTTTGAGTCGTCGTAACGATGTTTTACGTAACATTCGTTTTGACTCAAATAAATGTGTTTAAAGAGAATGATTTCCTTAAAGAATGAGTATATACTTAATTTGATTTAAGTATATCGATTATTTTCAAATGTTGAAAATAAATAGATTTGTGAAATACTTATTATTAAATAAGTATGGAAATGCTTTTCCAATATGAAATAAACTGTTTTGAGATTTTATCTTCAAAGATAAAATGAAATGTGAATGTTTGAAATTTGTTTTCAAATGGTTAAAGTGTGGAAGTTTTATATCTAGTAAAAGATATTTTTGAAGAATAAATAATTTGGAAAATTATTTGGAATCTGATGATGTTGCGCATCTTTATTGATAGTTAAATAACCGACTATCAATAATTACCTTTAGATAGGTATTTGTTGTGAATTGGATGAATTTGAATGCCACACTTTGTTTTAAATAAACGCTCACTATTCGGGTTAGCCGGGAAAGGACCATGGGGTCGTATAACCCATTCCGAATATGTGATACGTCGTTATGAATTGCATTCGAAGACCGGTGTTGAAGACCGGATATTTTTGAAAACGGAAGGATTACCGTCGAGTTACTCTACATCGGCTGATCTCCGATTTAGAGGTTTTATCACCCTTAGTGACGGGAAGTCCGGATGTGATTAGAAATTTATCCGGATGTGCAAGGGCTTCGTGAGAAGTGCCTTCGGTTCTGTTCGATCCCGGAACAGACTTGTATGGATTGTGTGTCTGACGTTACAATTTGAGATATAAAGCTGATTTCTTTCAAATACATTTCTGTTGGTGGCGGAGAATTTATTCTCTTAGCTTAACACCCTTCTCTGAGACGTACGAGCTCAGAGGTTATGTAGTTGAAATTTATCAGCGATATATCCCAATTTGGTAACGTGGCATACTGAGTGTTGCTGTGAAATGATCAGTGTTTGATCATTTGTGATATGATCATTTGTTTGATTTTATATCTTTGTGATCATAGGTTGATCATTTTTGTTTGACCCGAAGCAGGGCTTTTTGAGAAAGCGTAGCTTTGTGGACGAGACTTCGTCGAGCCTCACACCCCGGAAATGGTCGAAACAGGAAGGATGCAGCAAGGTTCTAGGGAGTAGCGCCCCTTAGTGTATGTCATTCCTTCTGGATAAAGGTGGTATCATGGTATGGAGCCCAGATACTTAACCTATGTGGTTGCTGCATTATTATCTATGTGGTTTGTTGGAAATCGGGGATCCTCGGGAAGATCGGTGACGATCGGGGGATGGCATACGCGTGTCAGTAGTTACCTATTTTTGCAGAGGTAACCCGGCCTTGTGTTGGCAGAGATCCGGTTAGGTTCTCGGGTCGTCTATTCCAGGGACGTACCCATCGTGGATAGGAAGTTCCTTAGCCTGACCATTTGTTGGAAATCCAAAGAAACAATACGTGACTTGTACGGTTTTAGTTGTAGAACCTGCCATCTAATATGGCAGCTATAGCAAGCATACTATAATGGTACCTATGCTGGCTAAGATTTATATTCTACTTTCGAAATGTTTTCTACACTATGCACTAATAATAATATCAAAAATGATTTGATTTTGCGTAGTAAGCATCTTTGACTATCATAAGAAGAAATCTCCTCCAAGTCTGCGTTTGCATTGTGTGTGTGGCGGGAGGTCTTATGGTAGTTTCATTTTCCAAAGGCATTGCGAAATTTACTTTAAAATCTTTCTGCTGTTTATTGTTAAAGAATAACTGTTTTACGATCTCACACCAGTCACCATGACTGACTCGGAGTTTATTGTTCCCTTCTAAACTCTGGGTGCCCACCAATTTCCACACGGGCAGCCTAGAGTTATATTATCAGGATATTCTGGATATTCTGGAGCTTGGAGATAAGCTTGATGACGAGACGTAGTATTTGTATCTGATATTATTGATTCCGCTGTGTATTCTGTATGAGGACAAGTTATATAACTGTCCATTGTTGTATATTGACTCTGATGATTGATGTATGTATAAACTGATATAGCTCTTTGTTTTAAAAGACTAGTGTTTATTTATTATATATTGTTCCGCTGCGATATGTGAGATTCTGATATTGTTTTCTGTTTCTGTTTTCTGCTCTTGTTCTGTTGTTGTTCTTCTTTCTTTTTCTTCTATCTTCTTCTTCTACCTTTTTCTTCTTTCTTAAAACCATAACTTTTCGGGTTTCCGGCATTCGATGGCTCAGCAGTCGATAAAGTGAGTATCGATGTTGAATTTTCGAAAGTCGAAAATTTTCGGGATGTTACACATGTACATGTACACTCAAAAATACTCAGTAGCATTCATATATATATATTGCTTATGCATACAGCTTTTAAGGTTTTAATCTACATATATATATATATATATTCCCATACATATCAATATGTATTTATTCTTAGAGTTCAGGGATTTTTAGCTTTAGTTCATGTGCATTTCTTGTGCACACATGTACACACATACTGATACACTATCAAGCTATATCACTCCCCTTTCAAAATTTATTCAAAAATTATTTTGAATTCATTTATATTTTTCAGAATAAATTCCTAAAATCTTGGGTCATTACATACACCCCTCCTTTTAGAAATTGTGTCCCACAATTTTCCTAAGCTTAAAATAAATTTTAATCTTAATTCAGAGAACAAGTACATTCTCAACCAAATAGATTTTTTTTTAGTTCTATAATAACTAAAAACATATGCATCTAAAAAGAAAACAATCAAAAATCAGAATTACCTTTAATCTGAAAATAGCTTAGGATAATTCATCCTAACTTTGTCTTCTAATTCCCATGTGCAATCACTAGGATCAAGACTCCACTGTACCTTCACAAGTTTCAGAGATTTATTTCTCAACTTCTTCACATCTTTTGCCAAAATTCCCACTGGATCCTTTTCATAAATCAAATTAGAATTTATCTGCACTTGGGTTGGGGTCTCAAGAATTTCTGCCTTGTCATGGACCCACCTTCTCAATTGTGATACATGAAAAACATCATGTATACCTTGCATGTTTTCTGGTAATTCCAACTTATATGCCAAGGGACCAATTCTTTCCAGAATTTTGTATGGTCCAATATATCTTGGGGTTAACTTGCCTTGTTTTCCAAACCTCAGCACATTTTTCATAGGTGAGATTTTGATGAAAACAAAATTTCCCACTTCTTATTCTACCTGCCTCCTTCTCATGTCTGCAAATTTCTTTTGCCTATCTTGAGCTGCTGCCATTCTTCTTCTTATCAACTCAATTTTCTCCTTAGTTTCTTGTATGTACTCAGGTCCTAAAATAGACCTTTCTCCTGCTTCTACCCAACAAACAGGTGACAAACAGGGTTTACCATATAAGGCTTCAAATGGAGCCATTCCTATGGTGCTTTGGTAGCTGTTGTTGTATGTAAATTCAACTAGATGAAGATAATCTTCCCAGTTGCCCCCAAAATCTAGTATACATGCCCTCAACATGTCCTTCAAAACTTTGTTTACTACCTTAGTCTGCCCATCTGATTGAGGATGGTAGGCAGTACTTAAACATAGTTCACTTCCCATTGCTTCTTGAAAGCTTCTCCATAATTTTGAAGTGAAGATGCTATCCCTATCACTCACAATGGTTTTGGGAATGCCATGTAACTTTACCACTTCCTTTATAAAAATTTGAGCTAATTTTGGTGCTGTCCTTTCTGACTTGACTGGGATGAAGTGTGCTACCTTGGTTAGCCTATCAACTATCACCCATATACTTGTATTACCTCTCTTAGATCTAGGCAGTCCATCTATGAAGTCCATAGATATGTCTTCCCACTTCCACTGTGGTACACTAAGAGGCTGCATCAACCCTGATAGCCTTTGGGTTTCAGCCTTGACTTGTTGGCAAGTCATACATTTGGCAATGTATTTAGCTACATCAGATTTCATCCCCTTCCACCAGAAGTCTCTTTTCAAATTTTGGTACATTTTTGTGTTGCCTGGGTGTATGGAGTATTTACTTCTGTGATATTCATTCAATATCTCTTTCTTCAATTCTGTGTCCTCTGGTATACACATCCTATTTTGGTATCTCATATAACCATTTTTATCAATATGGTGATTCATCACTTCCTCCCCTCTTGAGAGGAGCACTTTCTTCTCTAATAAGTTGGCATCCTATTCTTGCATTTTTCCTACCTTCAGAATTAAATCTGGTTGAAGTGTCATTAAGCTTAACTTCCCTTTATCTTCTTGTGCACCATGCATCTGCTCATCAATGTGCACACAACCATTCTCCCCAATTTCTAACTCAGTTAGCAAAGACAAGCCCTTAAATTCTTCTATCATCATCATAGCCAATTTAGCATGCTGTCTACTTAGAGCATCTGCAACTTTGTTTGCTTTGCCTGGTGTATAGAGTATGTCAAAGTCATGGGCAGCTAAGAACTCCACCCATCTATGTTGCCTCATGTTCAAATCTTTTTATGAAAATAAACATTTTAGAGACTTGTGGTCAGTGTAAAGTTCGAACTTTGTGCCTAACAAGTAATGTCTCCAAAGTTTTAAAGCATAGATCATAGCTGCTAATTCGAGATCATGTGTGGCATACCTTACTTCATGGGGTTTAAGTTGTCTGGATGCATATGCAATGACTTGGCCTTGTTGCACCAACACTGCACCCAAGCCAAATCCACTAGCATCAGTGTATACAACTAATTCTTCATTTCCATGAGGTACCTTTAAAATTGGAGCATTCACCAATGCCTCCTTCAACTGTTCAAAAGACTTCTCACATTTTTCTGACCAAACAAAAGCTTGGTTCTTCCTGGTTAGGTTAGTGAGTGGTGTAGAAATTTTTGAAAAATCTTTTATAAATCTCCTATAATACCCTGCCATCCCCATAAATGACCTCACTTCACTCACAGTGCTTGGCCTCTTCCATGCTTGAATAGCCACTACTTTATTGGGGTTCACAGAAATTTCTTGAGCAGATATAACATGGCCAAGGAAATGTACTTCCTCTTTCCAAAATACACATTTTGAAAATTTTGCCTTTAAATCTTTTTCCCTTAATCTAGACAAAACCAGGTGCAAATGGTGCTTATGTTCTTCCACTGTTTTGGAATAAATCAAAATGTCATCTATAAAAATAAGCACAAACTTGTCTAAATAATCTCTAAAGGCTCTGTTCATTAAATCTACAAAGTATGATGGTGCATTGATCAAGCCAAATGGCATAACCAAAAATTCATACAACCCATACCTAGTGTTAAAGGCAGTGTACTTGATGCTTGATTCTTCCACCTTCATTTGATGAAAATCAGATGCTAAGTCTAGTCTAGAAAATACTTTTGCCCCTGCTAACTGATCAAAAAGATCATCTATTCTTGGCAATGGGTATTTATTTTTGATGGTTACCTTGTTTAATTCCCTATAATCTATGCAGAGTCTCAAAGTTCCATCTTGTTTCTTAACAAACACTACTGGTGCTCCCCAGCAAGAATTACTGGGTCTTATAAAACCCTTTTCCTCCAATTCTTCTAACTGTTTCTTTAATTCTTTTAGTTCATTTGGCCCCATTCTAGTTGGCTTTTTAATCACTGGGCTTGCTCCTGGAACTAGATTGATCTGGAACTCTACTGGTCTATGGTGTGGAACACCCTTGACCTCACCAAACACATCCAAATATTCATTGACTATGGGAATTTCTTCAATGGTTAGTTTACTGAAATCTTTTTCTGAGTCAACTAAATGATATAGTTTTCCTTCCTTAGCTACTTCACATAAAACTGTGATTCTCTGACCTCTAGAATTTTGCAATGATATGGTGGATGAGTCTAAATTAATTATGGCTTTAAATTGCCTTAACCAGTCTACCCCCAATATAACACCTATATTTGGGTAATTCAAAACATATAAATTGGAAATAAAAATATTTCCTCCTATGTTTAATTCCACATCCACACAAATCATATTTAAAACACTAGAACTCCCTAGTGGACTTTGTATATGCAATGGGGTTTCAACCAATATGCAATTCAGTTTTAGCATTTTAACTAGTTCATAAGAAATTAAAGAGTGAGTTGCCCCAGTATCATATACTACTACTATGGGTATGGTACAAATAAGTAATGTACCTTCCACTTGGCTATGGTTTTCAGTGTTACTCTCCACTGTGGCTTTGCCTTCCTTCCAAATTTGCCAATTTTCCTTGCTGTTTGTACTCAGGACAATTCCTCTTCATATGCCCCTCTTTCCCACATAGATAGCACTTGAAAGCTCCTCCTTTCAATTCTGGACATCTTGGTTTGATATGTCCTTCTTTTCCACACTGATGGCACACAATTTTCTTCTTGGTTTCCATAGCTTTGACATCTCCAGTGCTTTTGTTACTAGCCTCTTCCTTCTTCTTATCATAAGGGTGATACCTCCCCTTACCTTTCTTGGTGTTATTGTTCTTAAAATTTCTGAACTTCTCCCTTTCCTTGTCATGCTGCTCCAACCTCAAGGCTAAGTCTATCACATGGTCAAAAGTCTTGTCTGCATAGGGTAACATGGCTCTGCTAAGTCCTGGGTTCAACCCTTTTATGTACCTATCATTTTTGGATGCCTCATCTGCCACAAGCATTGCTCCATATGTGGAAAGCCCCTCAAACTTTTGAGTGTATTCTGTGACAGTCATGGTTCCTTGTCTAAGTCTAATAAATTCTTCTAGCAAGGTAGTCTTTGCTGATGCTGGTACAAACCTTGCTTCCAACATCTCTTTGAATTGATTCCAAGTGATTTCATTCTCATTCCTTCCTGCAATGATTACTTCCCACCAGCCTAAAGCTACTCCTTTTAGCTGTCTTGAAGCCACTTGCCTCTTTCTTTGATCATCAAGTTGCATGTCATTGAAAATTCTTTCCAATGTTCTCAACCATGTTTGAATTTCCA
This sequence comes from Allium fistulosum, assembly GCA_030737815.1. Classification (NCBI taxonomy): domain Eukaryota; kingdom Viridiplantae; phylum Streptophyta; class Magnoliopsida; order Asparagales; family Amaryllidaceae; genus Allium; species Allium fistulosum. The sequence continues at coordinate 1,278,797,165 of CM060903.1, read as the reverse complement.
TGATACTCTCTGTCCCTTCAAAGCTTTTGCCTCCTAAATGAGTATATGTCTTAAGTAATTTTGAGAGTTCTTCATAGGGATTTTCTTGCCTTTGTCCTGCCCCATCCCTAAATGCTCTCACCAAGTCTTGCAGATTGACCATTGGTGGTGCATGGGAAGATCCTGCTCCCTGATTTGGTGGTCTCCCTACCATAGTTTGCTAATAATTTACATAGCTGGTTAGTTTGATTGGTAATTTTATTATTTCAGTGGTTTTTTTTTCACTGAAAACATTGATATATATATTTAGTTCCTTTAAATTTTTATTTCTATCTAAGAACTTGATCTTTACTTCTACTATGTTGAATAACATAGCTCTGATACCAAATGAAATGACCCTCCTATTTCTACCCTAATTTCATAAGGATTTTTTTTACAGAGATGATATATAGATATATCATTCATTACAACTATATTTCCCAGGGCCATTTTCTTTTTCCAATAAACAAAATATATCCAGGATCAAAATAATTAACCAATATAAATATATCAGTACATTCACAAAGATAAGCACATACATGTGAGGATGTATATGCCTCTCTTGTTTGAATCAGAGTTCTGGAAAACAAGAGGATATTGGATTGATTGAATTTAATCAATCCACACATAGTTCAGTGTTAAATGCAATAAAAATTCCATTCATGCATGAATACCTATATATATATATATTCAAACTCCTGATACCTTGCTAAATTCTCTAGGGAGTATAAATTCTAGAAACCAGATAAATGTGTTATGATTGTCTATAAATTAAGGGTCTGGTGCTTGGGTTCTGAAAATGATAGAAGTGTTTATCATTATCCATGTTTGATTTTTCTTCTTATAAAATCTACCTGGAATTTAAAATGCATTTGGTTAAAATCTGCGTGAAATTTAGATTCCTATTACAAATACAAAGGAAAAGGTGTGTTAATAATTGCACAAAACATGTTTATGTGCGTATATAATTGCAACTATTTGGATCTGGCTTTCAACTCCCTTATTACAGAGTCTTTCTTTATTTAAAAATAAGACATGAAACATTTGTATGAAACAAGTTAAATTATGGGAACCTTGCAGTCATATAAAAACATTCAACCTATGCCTATTATCTTTTGTATACATATGCCATAGTAGAAAGATAAAACCATTTAATTTCTCTGAGAATCAACTATCCAGATCTCCCAAAACTTAAATCATTTTTAAAGACTCAGGATTGACTAATACAATTTTAAAATATAATCATTTAATTTAAACATGGTGTTCTTACTAAATCCACTTACAATATTTTGATTAACTTCTTTAATATCAGATATTAACTAGATTTATAAATTCCAGATACAAGTCAATCTCTTAATAAAATACTTAACAAAATATCCATCCCATATCCAACACTTAATACAAGTAACAATTTAAATCATTAATACATGCGGATTTTATCATTTAGGCTCTTATCTAACTAAGTTTAGCATGCTATAATCTTCTTCTCAAAGCCTTGCTCCTACTCCTACTTAGTTGCTGCAATCCCTGAAAAAGCATTTGAAACTGCCTCATTTTAAATGAGACACCCCAGATGCCATTAGCACACTAGGGTCAGACACATGTCTGGTATGAGAAAATTCACAAAAGCAATTAGTTAATTAGGTTAAAATCAAATTAAGTACATATACATAGAGTTCTGCCCTTTGGAATCAGATCATACTTGTGTGCATGCTCTGTGTCATTGTGCATGTGCACACTTTAATTTTTCTTTCCAGAGACTACATATATAAATATGGCACATACATTCAAGCATACAATTCAGTCATAATCAAACAATCATTCACACCAAACAGGAAAGTAACCAATATGAGTTAAATCATTTATTCCATCCTCATATTTCAATTCTGGGAAAAACTCTAGTTTTCTCATCATCTCAAATATTATTCCCTTGGTATATTTATCTATCCTGGTCTCATCTGCAATATTTATGAATCAATGGACACACTGTAATGAACTAATTCACTCCATTACACAAAGATCTCAGGACTTAAACAAGCCATGTGTCAACTTGTGTTACTCAAGAACACAAGTCATTCCTGCAGTGTTCTTGACCCCCATTTCCTAATTAGGTTTAAGTTAGTAATACCCCTTTTTATATTTCAGGAATAAACCAATCAGTGATCCATTTCCCTAACTAAAACATCCATATCATGGCATCTCATATTAATCATAACCAAGCAGAGATAATTAGGCAAACAGACATTGTTATCCATTTAAATGGGATTCTACATCTGCATACATATGTTCTGGTACTTTAAAGAAGTAAAGGCAACTAACAGTGGCTTATGGCTTTTAAGAGAGTTTTTCCTTTTGCAAGTATTTGTGCTTGAGTTAACCTTAGATTGACCAAGTTTCACTGAACCACAAAATTTGTTTGCTATGTGTATGAATCTTTATACATTTTTATTGAATTAGGAGCATCAGCACATAGGCAACCCTATTGCACTCCTAATTCCTTTTTGTCTCAAGCCTCAGCACGTATACATGAGTATATTGCAGCTCAATATGTTTTCATTTCTCTGAGTTAAGCCAAAACCAATACTACTTGCCTATATTCAACATTTATTTTCCTGGGTATTTGTTTATGTTCCTAAGCATTTACATATCAGAGATCTGGGTTCATAAAACATATATGTATACTAACTACACATAAAACTTTCTTATAAATAAACAAGTAGAACAACCAAAGAGAATCAAAACATTTTCAGATTTAAAATCACAGATAAGCATTCATATATGAAAATACTTTTTTAAGAAAATTACTTATAACTGGCTGCCTACATTAGGACTTATTGCCTTAGATTTTGAGTGAGTTTTCTCACCTAGCTCTCTTCTTTGCTTCCTTAATTAATTGATGAACTTCTGCCTTTTAGCCTCAAGCTCTCTTCCTTCCTCTGCCTTATGATTTCTATGGTGTTGTTTTTTTTCCCAAAGTTCTTTTTCTGAGAGGGAGAGGAGGCTGCTGCATATACATACATATATATATACAGGGTCTTCCTTAGGGTTTTGGGTATTGGCTAAAGCCATTTTTGCCCACCAGAAAAATCATGTTATCTGTATTTTATTTAAACCCAAAGTTCTACCCTTCCCGGCTTAATTTAGGTGAAGAGAAAAGTGGTTATTTTTCAGAAATTTGCTTTTCAGAAAATACTTTTTCCTTTGTCTACAATCATGCCAAAAATGTGACTTGATTTTATTATTTATCAAATACTCTTCCTAATTCTGCCTATACCAAGTATTTCTCTGCTTTAACTTATTTTTTTCTATTTTTAGCTTTCATGTAAATGGTATGTACTTCCTTCATTTATTTATAAGAGGATTTCTCCTTTTTATATCTTCATTCTTTTTATTTCTGCCTATATATAAAATATATTGGTATGTTTTATTTTGCTAATTGAACTCTAGTACCTTATTAACATATCTATATATATATATATATGTATATATATATATATGTATATAAAGCTTACTAAATTAATTAGTATACTCATCTGTATATATTTATACATTATTTTGTACTGACCCACACATGTACATGTACACTCAAAAATACTCAGTAGCATTCATATATATATATTGCTTATGCATACAGCTTTTAAGGTTTTAATCTACATATATATATATATATATTCCCATACATATCAATATGTATTTATTCTTAGAGTTCAGGGATTTTTAGCTTTAGTTCATGTGCATTTCTTGTGCACACATGTACACACATACTGATACACTATCAAGCTATATCACTCCCCTTTCAAAATTTATTCAAAAATTATTTTGAATTCATTTATATTTTTCAGAATAAATTCCTAAAATCTTGGGTCATTACATTATTTCAATAATAATTCGCTATCCAAAATCGCGAATATACTTCCTTTAATAATTTTCTATATTCAATTTATCAAATTCCATTGATTTCGAATTTATAAACAATGTCTATAAATTCTTTCCCTATTTATAAACTTCGATTTATAAAAAAATCCTGAATTAACAAATTTAATTCATAACTCGATTTCATATCAAAATCTAATTTATAAGTCAATTACTTATAAACTTTTATTTTACAAAATCTATTTATTTTATAACTTCACATTATAAAACTTCTAAATTAGCTTATGAAATCCAATTATACTCCATTTTAAACACTTATAAAAACTCGTTTTATATTTCCAACATTTTAATTTATAAATATCCATTTTGCAATCTTTTATATAAACCGTTTGGAATAATTCAAAAATCCCAATTTAAAATCAACTCGTTATTTTTAAACTTCAAAAATGGATCCGATGATGCAACAGCACCAAATAGTCAATCACAGCATCCAAACATCATATACCATCATATGATAACAGAATATATAACAATATCTGTAAATAAATCACTACGATGAGGAATCCAGTTGGATCCCTCCAACCTGTTTCCCTGCATCCAAAGATGTTAGCACAATACCAATTCCTCTCCAGTACGGAATTATCGCGGTATATGGGTTTAATAAATATTATCCGCTATTATGCGGCGTAATAAGGTCTCATCCGCTATACAATGCGGGAAATCAATCAATCCAATATATACATATGCCAATATGTATATATTGCTATATATATATAATACCAATTCCACACAAAGGTGAAATATTCGCGATATATGTTTTTAATAATTAACCTCCGCTTAATAACGGCGTATAATGTCTATTTCAACAATACAGATAACAATTTATCATCCAATCACACAATCAAACAATTTTAAATCTAACTATTTAAAATTTAAATCGAAACGAAACATTCGATTGAGTGAGGAGTTCTCACCTTGATTTTAATTCTGTTCCAGCTTTTTATTTCGAATAAAATTAAACACGCGTTTAATTTTACTCAAAATTTTCACTGACTTCAATCGCTTCCAAATCAGTTGCATCGCGTAGTGCTCGACAAAACGAAGACAACGCAATTCGTTTCGAGATTTTTCGACCTCGTATGAACAAACTACAGCTTTTAGAAGTTTATACGAATTTAAAATATAAATAAATTCACAACTTTATAATTTAAAAACCCTACACTACATCTGGCCGCACGTTTCACAGTAGAAGATCTCAGCCGTGCCTTTGTTCTTCCCCTCCCAGGCTTCGTCCACGAGAACGAACCCATGCCGCCATCAAATTTGAAAATTTCGCAACCTCTTTAGCCACTTGGACGACGATCAGCGAGCATCATTTGATGTGCCTATGTGTGGTGCACCACCGCCTGGAACGAAGGCGAGCTCGGCCCTGTCGTTGCCTCGATAAACGCGCCCGACCTGATATAGAACGCGGCCTACATTCGACTTCATATGTCAACGATGATTCAAATCTATCGTTGGATGTGGTGGCCTTAAGGTGCTCAACAATATCGTAGTTGAAGTCGTAGCTTGAAACGGTGAGGATTAAGAGAGATCGAGAGGGGAACGTCGAGCATTTCTGGCCATTGTTTGGGATAGTGGCGGCTGAAGAAATTAGGGCTAGGGTTTTAATTGTTAACGTGTGTATATATATACGTATATAAATAATGTTAAATTCCTTTTAAAACGACTTTTCCAAACGATCTCCAAATCATACGTGCCGCCTGGCATTCGTAAGGTTTACCCCGCGTTCCGAACACAGTGGAACGTGTTTCGGAGGCTAATTCGATCGTATGTGTGAGATATGAATTTAAACGATCAATTTAAATTAAACCGATTTAAATCGATTTCGAGGCGTTTTGGCTTGCCCCGGACAAACGATAAATCCAATTGACACGAAATTTGAAACCATACAATAATATCACATTACGGATCCGATGAACTTGGTTTCGTCAAAATCTGACACTGTTTGAAAAATGACTATTTTAACTCGTTAAATTAATATTAAAAACAATTTGATGCGTTTCGAGCTGCCACGGTCAAACGACAACTCCGATTGCTACGAAAATTGAAATATGATAATAACAAACTATTACGGATCCAATAGAACTAGTTTCGTCCAATTCTGAGACTGTCCCAAAAATGGCTAATTTCACTAGTCGATTAAATATTAAAATATTAAATTTTCACAGATTAACTCCAAATTCAATTTTAAAAGTTCTATAACATCATTATAACTCCAGTATGATTTAATATAACTTTATAAATCATTTTCCTTCACATTAAATCCAGATTTCAATTATTCCTGGAATTTCACTATTAATATATCGATTTAATTGTCAAATTAAATCCAATATTCGAAAAATAAATTATTCAACTCATTAATTTCACTTATTAATATTTAAATTCAATTAAATATTCGAATTTTAAATTAATATAAATTCTGGGTCGTTACAAACTTCCCTCCTTAAAAGAATTTCGTCCTCGAAATTACCAAGTAAGAAGAAGATACAAAATCTAAATCTTTCCAAAACAAACCATTCAAATTAGATTTACAATCTCTTAATTGTTTAACTTTTCCAAGATTCATAGTTAAACCTCTAAAAAAAAACTTTACTAAATTTCCAAAATTTTTCAAATTTCTCAAAAATATTCTAACGCCTTAAATTTTCGGAAAATTTCGCCATAGCCGCCTTTGCGCGGCTCGATCCGAAAAAAAAATGACAGTGTATATATATCACAAATATACATCTCATCAAGTGATGAGGCATCCCGTAGGGAAAAAAGTGTAAAAGTACGATATTTAATCCGACATATGTACCTTATATATTATTAGCGAGCGTATACGGCTATTATAGCGCGAAAGCGAGCTGCAAATGCGAAGCAAACGCCATCTGCACCTACTAAACACTCAATCAAACAAATGAGAACATATATATAGAAAATAATATCGATATACATCATATAGCAACATATCAACTACATATGTGTCAATACAGCAATTGCAACAAACAACAAATGCAACCATCATCCAATAACATTCAACAACTTTATAACCAAATCAATATACATTCACATTTCATTAATATTCAATGAATTGGTTTCCAATTTAATCACATTTGATTGTTGACATTGAATTTTACTAATATTCATTCGTTCAAATTCAATTAGTTTACATTTACTAATTCACATTTGTTCACTTACAAATCAAATTCAATTTCTATTCAAATTTATTTACTTTCAATTTGAATTCAATTACATAGCTTTTAATTTCGCTAATTTACTTTCATTTATACTTAATGAATTTATATACAATCAACTAACACCCATATAACAACCAATATATATTCAATACAACCAAATTATTTAATTTCATTCAATTCTGTTCAACACTTTAAATTAAATTGACTTCCATTCAATTTATTTAATTAACTTCCAATAACATTAGCTTTAATGAATTTGCACTTATATTCATTGTTTCATATCAATTATTTACATTCAATTGATTAACATTCCATCCATTCACATTAGATTGATTAATATTCAATCCATTTATTAATTCAATTGCTAATTTATTTTAACAAATAAAATTGAATTTCATTTATATAACTCAAGTTCACATTCATTTAATAAATTCACTTTATTAATTTACTTTGATATCAAAATCAACTTCATTCAACATCACTTAAGTTATATTCCATTTCAAACATCATTTGTTTAACTTCTTAACTTAAGTTTCCACTTATTAATTAAAATTTAGATTCCCATTCTAAATAAATTCTATTCAACTTTTACTTAAGTCAAATTCATCACTTATTCAAATTCACATCCCATTTTGCTTAACAAAATTGTTTAACCATTTTTAACAATCTGTTTTACTTATATTTTCTCACTTTTAATAAGTTATACAACTTATATATCTAAACTTCCAAATCTGATTTAATCTATTTAACTTTCTTTTAGTTAAATTTCATATCATATTTCATTATGCTACTCAAATTCATTAACTTTACCAAAGTTAAATCTATTATCTCATATCATAAGTATAAATCTTATTTCACTTATATTTATCACTTTACAACTTGGATTTTAAATCAAATTTGTTTATTACAACAAATGCTTCAATTTCCAATTCACTATGGGTAGCAAATCAATCACACAGAAACTCGAAAATGATACTGATGATGCTGCAGTCATCACCGTAGTATTTCCCAGCAACAATAGTGAATTCAGTGCTTTAAATTCTTTCAAAAATTTCCTTGATTTATAAATCTCATTACAAATCTTTTACTTATAAAATTTCTCTATTTATATATAAGATTATTTTACCATTGTAAATCATATTAATTATAACTCCATATTTACAATTCATTCTCTTATATAATTCATTCTTTCACAATTGTTGTTTTATTTAACTTATTCAAACAATTTTTATTTACTTATATATATTTACATTTTTTAGCAACCAAACAATCAATTAATTGTATACACTTTAATAATTCTGAAAAATTATTTCCTTATATACAAAATATAATCAAGGTAAAATTATTTCATTTACCCAATTTAAAACAATATCATGCCGAATTGTTCTGAACAAGTGTTTAGAGATCCCTATCGATAGAGTTGTACGGACTATACCGACCAGAATCCATATACCACTCAACAAATCAATCCTCACAATATAAAACAATTTTATATTAACTAACAAATACGCGCTCATATCTATTATTACACTTAACTCATTCTAGAGTACTACTGACTCTATCTCTAATGAGTAACACCCAACAGAGCAGGGTTGTCGCTTAACCATATGCTCTGATACCAAATGTAATAGTCCGCTTTTTCGTACCCCTTGAGTAAACACTAATCTCCATCGATTAACTAAAGATGAACGAAAAACCGAACAATTAGGGTTTAAGAAAGAAGGGGAGGAAGAAAAGATAGAAGAAAAGGACAGAGAAACAACAGAAACAGAGACAATATCAGAATCTCACATTCGCAGCGGAACAACATATAATAGATAAATGAATAATCTTTAAATCAAAGAGCTATATTATTTTATACATTTCATCATCATCAAAGTTTACAACAACAATATACAACACAACTGGACAGTTATATGAACTTGTCCATATACAGAATACACAGTGGAATAATACTATCATATACAAGTGGTACGTCTCGCCATCCAGCTCGCCACTAAGCTCCACAGCACTCCAAAATCCAGAATAATCTGATAACCTAACTCTAGACTGCCCATGTGGAAAATGATGGGCACCCAGAGTTTAGGAAGGAAACAATAAACTCCAGGTCAGTCATGGTGACTGGTGTGAGAACTAAAACAGTTTATCTTTAAAACAAATAGCAGGAAGATTTAAAGTAAATTTCGCAATGCTTTTGGAAAATGAGACTACCATAAGGCCTCCCGCACACACACACAATGCAAACGCAGAATTGGAGGAGATTTCTCCTTATGATAGTCAAAGATGCTTGATACGCAAAATCAAATCATTTTTGATATTATTATTAGTGCATAGTGTAGAAAAATCATTTCGAAAGTATAATATAAATCTTAGCCAGCATAGGCATTCCGCACTTATGCCTACTATAGCTACTATGTTCAATAGCAGGTTACCGCCACATTCCATAGCAGGTAATACAACTAAAACCGTACAAGGTTCGTATTGTTTCTTTGGATTTTCCAACAAATGGTCAGGCTAAGGAACTTCCTTTCCTCCTGCCGAATGGGATCGCCTCTGGCTGGACGTCCCGAGAGACAAACTGCTCTCTGCCAAACAAGGCCGGGTTACCCCTGTAACAGGTAACTCACGAATATGTCATCACCCGGTCCTTTGGGACCTTTATCCGAGCGCTCGGTAACCATCATCACACATAATAAATAAGTGTATCCACATGAGTAAGTATCTGGGCTCCATACCATGATACCACCCCTTTCCAGAATGAAATGACATACCCTAAAGGGCGCGACCCTCATAACCTTGCCGCAACATTCCTGTTTTGACCATTTCCGGGTTGTTGAGGCCCTGGCGAAGTCTCGTCCACAAAGCTACGCTTTATACAAAAGCTATGCTTTGGGTCAAACAAATGATCAACCTATGATCACAAAGATAAATGATCAAACAAATGATCATATCACAAATGATCAAACACTGATCAATTCACAGCAACACTCAGCATGCCACATTACCAAATTGGGAATATATCGTTGATAACCTTCAACTACATAACCTCTGAGCTCGTACGTCTCAGAGAGGGGTGTTAAGCTAAGAGAATAAATTCTCCGCCACCAACAGAAATGTATTTGAAAGAAATCAGCTTTATATCTCAATTTGTAATATCAGACATACAATCCATACAAGTCTGTTCCGGGATCGAACAGAACCGAAGGCACTTCTCACGAAGCCCTTGCAAATCCGGATAATTTTCAATCACGTCCGGACTTCCCGTCACTAAGGTGATAAACCCTCTAAATCGAAGATCAGTCGATGTAGAGTAACTCGACGGTAATCCTTCCGTTTTCAAAAATATCCGGTCTTCAACACCGGTCATCAAATGCGATCCATTACGACGTATCACATATTCGGAATGGGTTATACGATCCCATGGTCCTTTCCCGGCTAACCCGAATAGTGAGCGCTTATTCAAAAATAAGTGTGACATTCAAATTCATTCAATTCACAACAAATACCTATTCAAGGTAATTATTGATAGTCGGTTATTTAACTATCAATAGAGATGCGCAACATCATCAGATTCCAAATAATTTTCCAAATTATTTATCTTCCAAAAATATCTTTACAAGATATATACTTTCCACACTTCAATTATTTGAAAATAATTTCAAATCAATTTCCACATTTCAATTTATCTTTGAAGATAAAATCTCAAAACATTTCACTTCATATTGGAAAAACATTTCCATACCTATTTAATAATAGGTAATTTACAAATCCATTTATTTTCAACATTTGAAAATACTCAATATACTTAAATCAAAATTAAGTATATATTTTATTCTTTAAGGAAATCATTCTCTTTCACAAATTTTATTTGAGTCAAAACGAATGTTGCGTAAAACATCGTTACAACAACCCAAAATCACTAGTATAGGGATTCGAAATTTAGATAGATATATAAATCCCAAAACTATATAAAACATTTCCTTTCGAAAATCATTTACTATAACAACAGTGTTATAATCCACCATTTCCTTATTCCTCGAAACGTCTATTTCAACAATAAATGTTAAAATCTATGTTTTTGATACTTAATACGTTTTAAAACATCTTTTAAAACAATTATTTCATTTAACAATATTCCTTTTCCCAAAATATATTGATTTTATTCAATAATATATATTCACTGTCCAAAATCGTGAATATAATTACTTGTAACGACCCTGAATTTTGAACAAATTAAATTGAAAATATTTAATTTATTTTAAATATTTGAACGATGATTTAATTTGAATTCCCGATTTTACTTTGAATTTGGCGATTTAATTATAAAATTTAATCTATTGAATTGAATAAAAATTTGAATCTTCAATTATAAGCTAAAGAAAAATATTTCGAAAGCTTTTAAAATTCGTATTGATAATATTGATGATAATAGAAGCTTCAGAATCGAATTTGAAATTGAATTGTTCAGTTTGAAATTATATCGTTCGAATCGATATTTAAAAATAGTCGTCCGAGGCACAGTCTCGGAATTCGACGAAACCAGTTCCATTGGATCCGTAATATTGTATTATTATCGGATTTCAAATTTTGTAATATTTGGAGTTGTCGTGTGATCATACGACAAGCAAACGTACTGAAAAATTTAAATTGAAAATTTGCTTGATTTAAAATGCTATTTTCTCCATACGATCAAAATTGAACTCGAAAACTTTTCCAACGCATTCGGAATAGGGGTTAAACATTAGGGACGCCTGGCAGCACGCTGGAATTGGGGTTCGAGATTTTTGGTTATACGATATGGGATATTTTGAAAATTTTAAAAATAAAATAATAATAATAAATAAAAAAATCAGTTATTACCTTACCTCAGCCATACCTTCTCCATACCTAAACCACGATGTCTTCTGACTAACCCACGATCCTTTACCTCCCCTTCTCTCTAAAATACGAAACCCCCCCCCCCCTTTCACTCTCGTTCAAAAAAAATTAGAAAAATAAAAGAAATCGTTCCTCCTCCCTGTAATCAAAATCAAAAACTCCCTCCCCTCTGTAGAAATCAAGTTTGAAAACTCTTTCGTAATGCAAAAAGGAAAAAAAATAAAATAAAAAGAAAAACGCAATCAGATTCGATTTCGAATCGATGTCACACGCTCGATCTCGAGCTGCTTTGTATCGCGAGTGGAACGGAGGGGGGTCACGACTTCGACTTCGACGAAAAGAGGGAAACGCCATGTTAAATCGAATGGAGGCGACTGCTCGAGTTCGTTCGGCATATTGGATCTGGAGGGAGGAAAATCGAGGCGCTCGATTGTGGAAAGAATCGTGGAGGCGTGAGCGTGCTCTCGCGTGGTCGAGGGCGATGTTGAGCAATAGTCTGGGCGGCCACGTACGCGAGGTGATGCAAGGTGAAGCGAGATGTCGCGATCGAAGTGGATGGGTTCTCGAGCACAATACTGGAGCGACGGCGTTGATTGCTGGGTCGCGAACGGTAGCGATATCGCGAGTTCAAAGTGGTCAGGAGGCGAATTCGCGAGGGTTAGTGATGTTGTGGTGGGTCGCGAACTCAAGCCTGGGTGTCGAGTAAAGGAGCAATGAGGTTCGATTCTTTTGGTTTTTGAATTTCTGATTTATACAATGTAGAAGAAAAAAAAAATATAACTCTGTATTTAATTTTATAGTAAGATGTTTCATTTATTTAGATATATACATATATGGGCAGAAATTGGTTTGAAATAAAAGCGTTGGATAATCGAAATGTGTTTCAAATAAAAATACAGATAAAAAGAAATAGAAATGAATTGTTCGGTCAATTTGAATAGTTAATAAAAATTTTTGTTTAAGTAAATCATTCGATAAAATTAAATAATTGGTTTAAAGAAATTAACAGATGATAATTTATTGCCAATTTATTCAAATATTAATAAAATTGTATAATTGCTTATACAAGGTTAAACTGTGAAGAAATAAGTTGGATTCAAAATGGATTGCAAAATAAAAAGCTAAGGTGAGATCTTCTCACTCAGATTTATGATTGAATTGCAGTTATTGATTGATTTGTTTGAATGTGCTATTAGATATGATAGGATATATCTATATATATAGCAGTATATACATATTGGCATATGTATATATTGGATTGATTGATTCCCGCCTCGTATAGCGGATGAGACCCTATTGCGCCGTTAGTAAGCGGATTTTTATAAAACCTATATACCGCGATATTCCACCTCGAAGTGGAATGGTATTGTGCTAACGTCTTTGGATGCAGGGAAACAGGTTGGAGGGATCCAACTGGATTCCTCAACTGTATTTATTTATTTACAGATGTTGATATATATTCTGTTATCATATGATGATATATGATGTTTGATGTTGTGATGGACATATTGATGCGTTGCATCATTGGATTCAAATTTTTAAATTTAAAAATAACGATGTTGATTTTAAAAGTGAAATTTTAAAAGTGATCTTTGAAAATATACGTTTATTTAAATTGTTGAATTGATTTATTTTAAATAGATAAACGTTAAAACTTTTAAGTTATAAAAGTTATGATTTTGTGAATTTTAAAAAAAAAAGTAATTTCTTTTGAAATAAAGAGTTAAGAAATTTATAAAATGGTTTAAGTTGAGATTTTTGAATTATTAAACCAATGTATATAAAAGATGTATCAAATTGATATTTATAAATTAAAGTTATTGGAATTTTAAAATGAGTTTTATAAGTGATGTGAAATTTATAATTATAAAATGTGAAGATATGAAATTTATAATTATAAAATGTGAAGATATGAGATTTATAATTATAAAATGTGAAGATATGAAATGTATAGAATTATAAATTGTAAAGATATGAAATTTATAGATTTATAAAGTATGAAGTTGTAGAATGAATGATTATAAGAAATTTACTTATAAATTGGATTTTTGCTTTTAAATGGAATATTGATCGGATTGTTAATAAAGAAGATTTATAAATCGAAGTTGTTATAAAATAAAATTTGAATTTATAAACGTTGTTTGTTTATAAATTCGAAATCGATTGAATTTGATAAATTAAATATAGAAGATTGTTAAAGGAGATATATTCGCGATTTTGGATAGCGAATTATTATTGAAATAAAATGTGTAGAAAATAGTGGAAAGTAATTAGTGAATTATATTCACGATTTTGGACAGTGAATATATTGTTAAGTAAAAAGTATATGATTTTGGGAAAGTGATATTTGAAAGGAAGTAAATTGTTTTAAAAGATGTTTTAAAACGTGTGAACTATCGAAATCATAGATTTCAACATTTATTGTTGAAATAGACGTTTTCGAAAAATAAGGAAATGGTGGACTATAACACTGTTGTTATAGTAAATGATTTCCGGAAGGAAATGTTTTATATAGTATTGGGATTTACACATCTATCTAAATTCTGAATCCCTATACTAGTGATTTTGGGTCGTCGTAACGATGTTTTACGTAACATTCGTTTTGACCCAAATAAATGTGTTAAAAGAATATTTTCCTTAAAGGATGAATATATACTTAATTTGATTTAAGTATATCGAATATTTTCAAACGTTGAAAATGAACAGATTTGTGAAACACTTATTTTTAAATAAGTATGGAAATGCTTTTCCAAATGAAATGAACGTTTTGAGAATTTATCTTCTTAAAGATAAATTGTAATTGAATATTGAAAACGATTTGAAAAATCGAATATTAGTAGATATTCGAAAAATATAAATTCACTATGGAATTTATAAAGAGAAATGGGAATTCGTTTAAAAATAAATAAATATTGATTTATTTTTAGAAGTGTGGAAATTTTATATCTGGTAAAGATATTTTGGAAAATAAATAATTTGGAAAATTATTTGGAATCTGATGATGTTACGCATCTTTATTGATAGTTAAATAACCGACTATCAATAATTACCTTGAATATGGTATTGGTTGTGATTGGATGAATTTGAATGCCACACTTATTTTTAAATAAGCGCTCACTATTCGGGTTAGCCGGGAAAGGACCATGGGGTCGTATAACTCATTCCGAATATGTGATACGTCGTTATGAATTGCATTCGAAGACCGGTGTTGAAGACCGGATATTTTTGAAAACGGAAGGATTACCGTCGAGTTACTCTACATCGGCTGATCTCCGATTTAGAGGTTTTATCACCCTTAGTGACGGGAAGTCCTGACGTGATTGAAAATTATCCGGATATGCAAGGGCTTCGTGAGAAGTGCCTTCGGTTCTGTTCAATCCCGGAACAGACTTGTATGGATTGTGTGTCTGACGTTACAATTTGAGATATAAAGCTGGTTTCTTTCAAATACATATCTGTTGGTGGCGGAGAATTTATTCTCTTAGCTTAACACCCTTCTCTGAGACGTACGAGCTCAGAGGTTATGTAGTTGAAATTTATCAGCGATATATCCCAATTTGGTAACGTGGCATACTGAGTGTTGCTGTGAAATGATCAGTGTTTGATCATTTGTGATATGATCATTTGTTTGATCTTATATCTTTGTGATCATAGGTTGATCATTTTGTTTGACCCGAAGCAGGGCTTTTTGAGAAAGCGTAGCTTTGTGGACGAGACTTCGTCGAGCCTCACACCCCGGAAATGGTCGAAACAGGAAGGATGCGGCAAGGTTCTAGGGAGTAGCGCCCCTTAGTGTATGTCATTCCTTCTGGATAGAGGTGGTATCATGGTATGGAGCCCAGATACTTAACCTATGTGGTTGCTGCATTATTATCTATGTGGTTTGTTGGAAATCGGGGATCCTCGGGAAGATCGGTGACGATCGGGGGATGGCATACGTGTGTCAGTAGTTACCTATTTTTGCAGAGGTAACCCGGCCTTGTGTTGGCAGAGATCCGGTTAGGTTCTCGGGTCGTCTATTCCAGGGACGTACCCATCGTGGATAGGAAGTTCCTTAGCCT
Source organism: Allium fistulosum (assembly GCA_030737815.1). Lineage (NCBI taxonomy): Eukaryota > Viridiplantae > Streptophyta > Magnoliopsida > Asparagales > Amaryllidaceae > Allium > Allium fistulosum. The sequence goes on along the minus strand of CM060903.1, from coordinate 1,278,781,093 downwards.
GGCCATTTGTTGGAAATCCAAAGAAACAATACGATCTTGTACGGTTTTAGTTGTAGAACCTATCATTCACTTATGGTGGTCACCACTGTTTGGATGGTAGCTATAGTAGGCATAAGTGCGGAATGCCTATGCTGGCTAAGATTAATATTATACTTTCGAAATGTTTTCTACACTATGCACTAATAATAATATCAAAAATGATTTGATTTTGCGTATCAAGCATCTTTGACTATCATAAGAAGAAATCTCCTCCAAGTCTGTGTTTGCATTGTGTGTGTGGTGGGAGGTCTTATGGTAGTCTCATTTTCCGAAAAGCATTGCGAATTTACTTTAAAAATTTTCTGTTGATTATTTTAAAGAATAACTGTTTTACGATCTCACACCAGTCACCATGACTGACTCGGAGTTTATTGTTCCCTTCTAAATTCTGGGTGCCCACCAATTTCCACACGGGCAGCCTAGAGTTATATTATCAGGATATTCTGGATATTCTGGGGCTTTGGAGATAAGCTGGATGACGAGACGTAGTATTTGTAACTGATAGTATTTATTCCGCTGTGTATTCTGTATGAGGACAAGTTTATATAACTGTCCATTGTTGTATATTGACTCTGATTGATGTATGTATAAACTGATATAGTTCTTTGTTTTAAAAGACTATTGATTATCTATTATATGTTATTCCGCTGCGATGTGTAAGATTCTGATATTGTTTTCTGTTCTGTTGTTCTTCCGTGTTGTTGTTCTTCTCTATTCCCTCTTTCTTCTCTTTTTCTTCTATCTCTTCTTCTTCCTCTTCTTTTAAACATTAAAGTTCGCGTTTCCGCTATCCGATTGTTCGGCAGTTGCTACAGTGGACGTAGCAGTGTCGGGTTTTCGGAAGACGGATTTGTGGGTCTTTACAGGTGGTATCAGAGCATATGGTTAAGAGACAACCCTGCTCTGTTGGGTGTTACTCATTATAGATAGAGTCAGTAGTACTCTAGATGAGTTGAGTGTAATAATAGATATGAGCGCGTATTTGTTAGTGAATATAAAATTGTTTTGTATTGTGTTGACTTATCGGTTGATTGTTTATGGATTCTGGTCGGTGCAGTCTAGCTAACTGTAATCGATAGGGGTTTCTAAACTCTTAAACAAGATAAACCGACACAGTATTGTTTTAAATAGGGTGAATGAAATAATTTTGCCCAAAATTATTTTTGTATAGAAAAGAAATGATTTTCTATGAATTATCATAATATATGGATGTTTGGTTGTTAGGAAAGTGATGATATTGAAATGTTATCATTACTATTGAAATTGAATAAGAAATTGAAATTGAAACTCCAAAGTTAAGAAATAAAATTCACATACAAATGAAATTTGAGAATATAAATTATAAATGTGATTTGAAATTTGAAACGGAATTCCAGAGAAGTTTTTGGAAAATGTTTTGAAAAGAATTTGAAAATTTTGGAGATTTGGAAAATTTAAATCTTTTTGATTTGGAAATGAATTTCAAATGTTTTGAAAAGCATTTTGGAAGGATAAAAGCTCTAAACTCTTTTCGGTCGCTGGAAAATAATTCCGATGATGATCGCGACATCACCGGTGTTCATTTTCGCGTTTCCAAAAGAGGAATTGCTGCCAAATTGTTTTAAATAGAAGTTGTTTATAAAATTTGGGGTTTGTTTTGGAAATTCAAAGGATGATTCGAATTATTTTCAAAAATGGTTTTGAAAAGGTTGAAAAGACTCTGGAATACTATATATAAAAATATTTATGAAATATTGTAAGTTGATAACCTATGCAAATTGAATTTCTATAGAATAAATTTAACTTAAATGATGGAGTTAAATTAAAATAAGTACAAGTGAATCAATTAAATAAAGTGAAAAGATTACTTAAAGAAAATTTATTAAGTTGAAAATAAATTTGGAATAGTAACAAATAAATTGGAATGTAAATAAGTCGAAGACTTATAAATATTTGAAATTGATGAATGAGATGCAAATTGAAAATGAATGAATTTGTGAACGAATAAACAAATTTGCAAGTGCAAGAAAATGAAATTTAATGTTAAAATTCATGTTGAAATTGTAAGTAAGTAAGACTGAATTGAATTTGATTTGTGAAGTATTAAACTAAAAATTAGTAAGTGAAGCTAATTGAATCTTGACCAAATGAATAAGGTTTGAACGAATTAAATTTAAAATGAATTGAAATCCAGTTTAATGTAAGTAGATTTAACCGAAGGGTAAATTGAAAATAAATTTTGGGAATGAACAAAAGGATAAAACTGAAATTGAAACTGAATGTTGAAAGCAAATTTGAATAAAGTGATGATGGATTAGTAAATGAAACTAATCTAAAATAGCGCAGTTGAATAAAAGATAGCTGATGATAAATTCAATATTCAAAAGTAAATTGAATCCAAATTAAATTGGAATTGTGAATTGAATTCAAAAGAAATTTGAAATGCAAAATTGAATGAAAATGGATATAACTTCAATAGTGAAGTAAAAATATATAAGAAGTTTGTGTTGAAAATTTTGTAATAGAATTTGCAGAATAGTTTGAATATATGTAACTAGATATAATGGCTAGTAGGACATACAGGTGTTATAAAAGGAATTGGAATTTTGATTTCGAAGATAATTTGAATTGCTTGGAAAAGGTATGTATTTAAATTTGAATATGAGATTTGATGACTTTCTTGTCTAGCCGCTTGGCTTTTTCTTTTTCTTTTTGAAATCTGAGAGTCCGTAGGGACGTTTTGTAGTCGTACCGTATTAGCCGCGCAAAGGAGACGCTGGTGAAATTTTTCAAAAATTTAGGGCGTTAGAAAATTTTTGAGAAAATTTTGAAGGTTTAAATTTGAATTTGAAATTTAAATTGAGTTGAGAAGGAAAACAATGTTGTTTGAAACTTATGATTGAAGTTGGAAATTTAGTTGAATAAATAACGAATCTTTAGTAGAAAGATTTGTTTTGAAAATTTATAAAACTATTTAGATTGTGAAAAAAAACAATAGACGAGCTAAGGATCATTTTTCCTAACTTGTAATTTCGGGACGAAATTCTTTTAAGGGGGGAAGTCTGTAACGACCCTGAATTTTGAACAAATTAAATTGAAAATATTTAATTTATTTTAAATATTTGAACGATGATTTAATTTGAATTCCCGATTTTACTTTGAATTTGGCGATTTAATTATAAAATTTAATCTATTGAATTGAATAAAAATTTGAATCTTCAATTATAAGCTGAAGAAAAATATTTAGAAAGCTTTTAAAATTCGTATTGATAATATTGAAGATAATAGAAGCTTCAGAATAGAATTTGAAATTGAATTGTTCAGTTTGAAATTATATCGTTCGAATCGATATTTAAAAATAGCCGTCCGAGGCACATTCTCGGAATTCGACGAAACCAGTTCCATTGGATCCGTAATATTGTATTATTATCGGATTTCAAATTTTGTAATATTTGGAGTTGTCGTGTGATCATACGACAAGCAAACGTACTGAAAAATTTAAATTGAAAATTTGCTTGATTTAAAATGCTATTTTCTCCATACGATCAAAATTGAACTCGAAAACTTTTCCAACGCATTCGGAATAGGGGTTAAACATTAGGGACGCCTGGCAGCACGCTGGAATTGGGGTTCGAGATTTTTGGTTATACGATATGGGATATTTTGAAAATTTTAAAAATAAAATAATAATAATAAATAAAAAAATCAGTTATTACCTTACCTTAGCCATACCTTCTCCATACCTAAACCACGATGTCTTCTGACTAACCCACGATCCTTTACCTCCCCTTCTCTCTAAAATACGAAACCCCCTCCCTTTCACTCTCGTTCAAAAAAAATTAGAAAAATAAAAGAAATCGTTCCTCCTCCCTGTAATCAAAATCAAAAACTCCCTCCCCTCTGTAGAAATCAAGTTCGAAAACTCTTTCGTAATGCAAAAAGGAAAAAAAATAAAATAAAAAGAAAAACGCAATCAGATTCGATTTTGAATCGAAGTCACGCGCTCGATCTCGAGCTGCTTTGTATCGCGAGTGGAACGAAGGGGGGTCACGACTTCGACTTCGACGAAAAGATGGAAACGCCATGTTAAATCGAATGGAGGCGACTGCTCGAGTTCGTTCGGCATATTGGATCTGGAGGGAGGAAAATCGAGGCGCTCGATTGTGGAAAGAATCGTGGAGGCGTGAGCGTGCTATCGCGTGGTCGAGGGCGATGTCGAGCAATAGTCTGGGCGGCCACGTACGCGAGGTGATGCAAGGTGAAGCGAGATGTCGCGATCGAAGTGGATGGGTTCTCGAGCACAACACTGGAGCGACGGCGTTGATTGCTGGGTCGCGAACGGTAGCGATATCGCGAGTTCGAAGTGGTCAGGAGGCGAATTCGCGAGGGTTAGTGATGTTGTGGTGGGTCGCGAACTCAAGCCTGGGTGTCGAGTAAAGGAGCAATGAGGTTCGATTCTTTTGGTTTTTGAATTTCTGATTTATACAATGTAGAAGAAAAAAAAATATAACTCTGTATTTAATTTTACAGTAAGATGTTTCATTTATTTAGATATATACATATATGGGCAGAAATTGGTTTGAAATAAAAGCGTTGGATAATCGAAATGTGTTTCAAATAAAAATACAGATAAAAAGAAATAGAAATGAATTGTTCGGTCAATTTGAATAGTTAATAAAAAATTTTGTTTAAGTAAATCATTCGATAAAATTAAATAATTGGTTTAAAGAAATTAACAGATGATAATGTATTGCCAATTTATTCAAATATTAATAAAATTGTATAATTGCTTATACAAGGTTAAACTGTGAAGAAATAAGTTGGATTCAAAATGGATTGCAAAATAAAAAGCTAAGGTGAGATCTTCTCACTCAGATTTATGATTGAATTGCAGTTATTGATTGATTTGTTTGAATGTGCTATTAGATATGATAGGATATATCTATATATATAGCAGTATATACATATTGGCATATGTATATATTGGATTGATTGATTCCCGCCTCGTATAGCAGATGAGACCCTATTGCGCCGTTAGTAAGCGGATTTTTATAAAACCTATATACCGCGATATTCCACCTCGAAGTGGAATGGTATTGTGCTAACGTCTTTGGATGCAGGGAAACAGGTTGGAGGGATCCAACTGGATTCCTCAACTGTATTTATTTATTTACAGATGTTGATATATATTCTGTTATCATATGATGATATATGATGTTTGATGTTGTGATGGACTAATTGATGCGTTGCATCATTGGATTCAAAATTTTAAATTTAAAAATAACGATGTTGATTTTAAAAGTGAAATTTTAAAAGTGATCTTTGAAAATATACGTTTATTTAAATTGTTGAATTGATTTATTTTAAATAGATAAACGTTAAAACTTTTAAGTTATAAAAGTTAAGATTTTGTGAATTTTAAAAAAAAAGTAATTTCTTTTGAAATAAAGAGTTAAGAAATTTATAAAATGGTTTAAGTTGAGATTTTTGAATTATTAAACCAATGTATATAAAAGATGTATCAAATTGATATTTATAAATTAAAGTTATTGGAATTTTAAAATGAGTTTTATAAGTGATGTGAAATTTATAATTATAAAATGTGAAGATATGAAATTTATAATTATAAAATGTGAAGATATGAGATTTATAATTATAAAATGTGAAGATATGAAATGTATAGAATTATAAATTGTAAAGATATGAAATTTATAGATTTATAAAGTATGAAGTTGTAGAATGAATGATTATAAGAAATTTACTTATAAATTGGATTTTTGCTTTTAAATGGAATATTGATCGGATTGTTAATAAAGAAGATTTATAAATCGAAGTTGTTATAAAATAAAATTTGAATTTATAAACGTTGTTTGTTTATAAATTCGAAATCGATTGAATTTGATAAATTAAATATAGAAGATTGTTAAAGGAGATATATTCGCGATTTTGGATAGCGAATTATTATTGAAATAAAATGTGTAGAAAATAGTGGAAAGTAATTAGTGAATTATATTCACGATTTTGGACAGTGAATATATTGTTAAGTAAAAAGTATATGATTTTGGGAAAGTGATATTTGAAAGGAAGTAAATTGTTTTAAAAGATGTTTTAAAACGTATGAACTATCGAAATCATAGATTTCAACATTTATTGTTGAAATAGACGTTTTCGAAAAATAAGGAAATGGTGGACTATAACACTGTTGTTATAGTAAATGATTTCCGGAAGGAAATGTTTTATATAGTATTGGGATTTACACATCTATCTAAATTCTGAATCCCTATACTAGTGATTTTGGGTCGTCGTAACGATGTTTTACGTAACATTCGTTTTGACCCAAATAAATGTGTTAAAAGAATATTTTCCTTAAAGGATGAATATATACTTAATTTGATTTAAGTATATCGAATATTTTCAAACGTTGAAAATGAACAGATTTGTGAAACACTTATTTTTAAATAAGTATGGAAATGCTTTTCCAAATGAAATGAACGTTTTGAGAATTTATCTTCTTAAAGATAAATTGTAATTGAATATTGAAAACGATTTGAAAAATCGAATATTAGTAGATATTCGAAAAATATAAATTCACTATGGAATTTATAAAGAGAAATGGGAATTCGTTTAAAAATAAATAAATATTGATTTATTTTTAGAAGTGTGGAAATTTTATATCTAGTAAAGATATTTTGGAAAATAAATAATTTGGAAAATTATTTGGAATCTGATGATGTTACGCATCTTTATTGATAGTTAATAACCGACTATCAATAATTACCTTGAATATGGTATTGGTTGTGATTGGATGAATTTGAATGCCACACTTATTTTTAAATAAGCGCTCACTATTCGGGTTAGCCGGGAAAGGACACGGGGTCGTATAACCCATTCTGAATATGTGATACGTCGTTATGAATTGCATTCGAAGACCGGTGTTGAAGACCGGATATTTTTGAAAATGGAAGGATTACCGTCGAGTTACTCTACATCGGCTGATCTCCGATTTAGAGGTTTTATCACCCTTAGTGACGGGAAGTCCTGACGTGATTGAAAATTATCCGGATATGCAAGGGCTTCGTGAGAAGTGCCTTCGGTTCTGTTCGATCCCGGAACAAACTTGTATGGATTGTGTGTCTGACGTTACAATTTGAGATATAAAGCTGATTTCTTTCAAATACATATCTGTTGGTGGCGGAGAATTTATTCTCTTAGCTTAACACCCTTCTCTGAGACGTACGAGCTCAGAGGTTATGTAGTTGAAATTTATCAGCGATATATCCCAATTTGGTAACGTGGCATACTGAGTGTTGCTGTGAAATGATCAGTGTTTGATCATTTGTGATATGATCATTTGTTTGATCTTATATCTTTGTGATCATAGGTTGATCATTTTGTTTGACCCGAAGCAGGGCTTTTTGAGAAAGCGTAGCTTTGTGGACGAGACTTCGTCGAGCCTCACACCCCGGAAATGGTCGAAACAGGAAGGATGCGGCAAGGTTCTAGGGAGTAGCGCCCCTTAGTGTATGTCATTCCTTCTGGATAGAGGTGGTATCATGGTATGGAGCCCAGATACTTAACCTATGTGGTTGCTGCATTATTATCTATGTGGTTTGTTGGAAATCGGGGATCCTCGGGAAGATCGATGATGATCGGGGGATGGCATACGCGTGTCAGTAGTTACCTATTTTTGCAGAGGTAACCCGGCCTTGTGTTGGCAGAGATCCGGTTAGGTTCTCGGGTCGTCTATTCCAGGGACGTACCCATCGTGGATAGGAAGTTCCTTATCCTGGCCATTTGTTGGAAATCCAAAGAAACAATACGATCTTGTACGGTTTTAGTTGTAGAACCTATCATTCACTTATGGTGGTCACCACTGTTTGGATGGTAGCTATAGTAGGCATAAGTGCGGAATGCCTATGCTGGCTAAGATTAATATTATACTTTCAAAATGTTTTCTACACTATGCACTAATAATAATATCTAAAATGATTTGATTTTGCGTATCAAGCATCTTTGACTATCATAAGAAGAAATCTCCTCCAAGTCTGCGTTTGCATTGTGTGTGTGGTGGGAGGTCTTATGGTAGTCTCATTTTCCGAAAAGCATTGCGAATTTACTTTAAAATTTTTCTGTTGATTATTTTAAAGAATAACTGTTTTACGATCTCACACCAGTCACCATGACTGACTCGGAGTTTATTGTTCCCTTCTAAACTCTGGGTGCCCACCAATTTCCACATGGGCAGCCTAGAGTTATATTATCAGGATATTCTGGATATTCTGGAGCTTTGGAGATAAGCTGGATGACGAGACGTAGTATTTGTAACTGATAGTATTTATTCCGCTGTGTATTCTGTATGAGGACAAGTTTATATAACTGTCCATTGTTGTATATTGACTCTGATTGATGTATGTATAAACTGATATAGTTCTTTGTTTTAAAAGACTATTGATTATCTATTATATGTTATTCCGCTGCGATGTGTAAGATTCTGATATTGTTTTCTGTTTTGTTGTTCTTCCGTGTTGTTCTTCTCTATTCCCTCTTTCTCCTCTTTTTCTTCTATCTCTTCTTCTTCCTCTTCTTTTAAACATTAAAGTTTGCGTTTCCGCCATCCGATTGTTCGGCAGTTGCTACAGTGGACGTAGCAGTGTCGGGTTTTCGGAAGACGGATTTGCGGGTCTTTACATTACTATCCCAATTTTAACAATTTCTACACAATTTATTTCAATAATAATTCGCTATCCAAAATCGCGAATATACTTCCTTTAATAATTTTCTATATTCAATTTATCAAATTCCATTGATTTCGAATTTATAAACAATGTCTATAAATTCTTCCCCTATTTATAAACTTCGATTTATAAAAAAATCCTGAATTAACAAATTTAATTCATAACTCGATTTCATATCAAAATCTAATTTATAAGTCAATTACTTATAAACTTTTATTTTACAAAATCTATTTATTTTATAACTTCACATTATAAAACTTCTAAATTAGCTTATGAAATCCAATTATACTCCATTTTAAACACTTATAAAAACTCTTTTTATAATTCCAACATTTTAATTTATAAATATCCATTTTGCAATATTTTATATAAACCGTTTGGAATAATTCAGAAATCCCAATTTAAAATCAACTCGTTATTTTTAAACTTCAAAATGGATCCGATGATGCAACAGCACCAAATAGTCAATCACAGCATCCAAACATCATATACCATCATATGATAACAGAATATATAACAATATCTGTAAATAAATCACTACGGTGAGGAATCCAGTTGGATCCCTCCAACCTGTTTCCCTGCATCCAAAGATGTTAGCACAATACCAATTCCGCTCCAGTACGGAATTATCGCGGTATATGGGTTTAATAAATATTATCCGCTATTATGCGGCGCAATAGGGTCTCATCCGCTATACAATGCGGGAAATCAATCAATCCAATATATACATATGCCAATATGTATATATTGCTATATATATATAATACCAATTCCACACAAAGGTGAAATATTCGCGGTATATGTTTTTAATAATTAACCTCCGCTTAATAACGGCGTATAATGTCTATTTCAACAATACAGATAACAATTTATCATCCAATCACACAATCAAACAATTTTAAATCTAACTATTAAAAATTTAAATCGAAACGAAACATTCGATTGAGTGAGGAGTTCTCACTTTGATTTCAATTCTGTTCCAGCTTTTTATTTCGAATAAAATTAAACACGCGTTTAATTTTACTCAAAATTTTCACTGACTCCAATCGCTTCCAAATCAGTTGCATCGCGTAGTGCTCGACAAAACGAAGACAACGCAATTCGTTTCGAGATTTTTCGACCTCGTATGAACAAACTACAGCTTTTAGAAGTTTATACGAATTTAAAATATAAATAAATTCACAACTTTATAATTTAAAAACCCTACACTACATCTGGCCGCACGTTTCACAGTAGAAGATCTCAGCCGTGCCTTTGTTCTTCCCCTCCCAGGCTTCGTCCACGAGAACGAACCCATGCCGCCATCAAATTTGAAAATTTCGCAACCTCTTTAGCCACTTGGACGACGATCAGCGAGCATCATTTGATGCGCCTATGTGTGGTGCACCACCGCCTGGAACGAAGGCGAGCTCGGCCCTGTCGTTGCCTCGATAAACGCGCCCGACCTGATAGAGAACGCGGCCTACATTCGACTTCATATGTCAACGATGATTCAAATCTACCGTTGGATGTGGTGGCCTTGAGGTGCTCGACAATATCGTAGTTGAAGTCGTAGCTTGAAACGGTGAGGATTAAGAGAGATCGAGAGGGGAACGTCGAGCATTTCTGGCCATTGTTTGGGATAGTGGCGGCTGAAGAAATTAGGGCTAGGGTTTTAATTGTTAACGTGTATATATATATATACGTATATAAATAATGTTAAATTCCTTTTAAAACGACTTTTCCAAACGATCTCCAAATCATACGTGCCGCCTGGCGTTCGTAAGGTTTACCCCGCGTTCCGAACACAGTGGAACATGTTTCGGCGGCTAATTCGATCGTATGTGTGAGATATGAATTTAAACGATCAATTTAAATTAAACCGATTTAAATCAATTTCGAGGCGTTTTGGCTTGCCCCGGACAAACGATAAATCCAATTGACACGAAATTTGAAACCATACAATAATATCACATTACGGATCCGATGAAACTAGTTTCGTCGAAATCCAACACTGTTTGAAAAATGACTATTTTAACTCGTTAAATTAATATTAAAAACAATTCGATGCGTTTCGAGCTGCCACGGTCAAACGACAACTCCGATTGCTATGAAAATTGAAATCCGATAATAACAAACTATTACGGATCCAATAGAACTAGTTTCGTCCAATTCTGAGACTGTCCCAAAAATGGCTAATTTCACTAGTCGATTAAATATTAAAATATTAAATTTTCACAGATTAACTCCAAATTCAATTTTAAAAGTTCTATAACATCATTATAACTCCAGTATGATTTAATATAACTTTATAAATCATTTTCCTTCACATTAAATCCAGATTTCAATTATTCCTGGAATTTCACTATTAATATATCGATTTAATTGTCAAATTAAATCCAATATTCGAAAAATAAATTATTCAACTCATTAATTTCACTTATTAATATTTAAAATCAATTAAATATTCGAATTTTAAATTAATATAAATTCTGGGTCGTTACAACGCACATATATGGTAAGACTTGAACATGCAAGTGCAGACTACAAAGTGGCCAAGTATACTGCAATAACAAAAGGCCACTGACTCGAGTACACTAGTGTAACAGGGACCAAAGATCAGGTAGTACAAGTATCACCGACCAGAGTTCAAGTGATAAATGCACTAAGGACATAGCCATGAACTCAAGTCACAAGTGATACCAGACTGCACAAAGACTACAACCAGGAAAACAAGATTATCAATGCACCTCAAACCAGCCTCAAGTGAAACATACATGAATGGTATCAAGTGCAACTGCAACAGAAAGAAAAATATGCACAAGTGAATTCCAACAATGTCAAATGATGGAACCAGACTACCTGAATATGCAACCGACAGGAATGCACAAGTGCGATATCGAACAAAACCAGTACTGCTTCTTCACAACTCAAATCAAGTCAAAAACAGCTAAAACACTCGATGCTTTCGCAATTAAGTAAATCTGTCAGATGCACTGTTCGTGAGCACTGACCAATCAACGGAAACAAAGTCGAAAAATCAACACTGTCTTAAATATACGAATTCGACAAAGTCTAACGTCACAAACTCAAGCCGAGAATCAAAGATCGACTATGAGTCGAAGCCGAAGCCAACAAAGGAATCGAACCAAATCAAAGTCAAGTCAGAAATCATCAACGACGACCAAATCGATCGTAAAGCATATATGTAGTAGGGAAAACAACAAATATAACAGTTCAATTGTCAACAAAATCATAGTGACCGAAGTCCACCACGAATCAGCTAATTCACAAAACTATGATGTCCAGAAAACAAAGTCATAGCATTAAAACAAAAATCAAACGGCTAATATAAATCATCAATATCAAAATATACTCGAATGGCCGATACGAAGGCAAGCCACTCTCAGTTGAACACACATTTGAAAATCGAACCAAGATAAAATCAAGTCCGTGAGTACCAAGCATCAGATGATACGAAATGCATAAAATCAAAGAAACCACCAATGTCCAACAATTCAAACTACCGAGCAAAACAGTTGACAGATTCATGCTTACAGGTACAACTCAATTAAAGGAGAGCGAATTGGTATAAACAAAGTTAAGGTTTCGAAATATATCTATAACCAGCACATTGAAGTAGATGTGGGTGAAATCAAAATTCACTCATCAGTAAAACCCAATTCGAATTCACAAAGCAAAAGGAGACCGAAGTCAAATACTATCACAAAATCACGTATATATGTGAGTAATTTACTCACCATTTTTCAACGCAATCAAAGAAGCAGCGAGCAAGGCGACAGGCGAACACTCCCTCATTGGTTCGATCGAATGAAGACGACGCTTTGAAAAGCCCTAACTGTGGCAGAAAAACGAGCGAGACGCATGCCCTAATTTCCTGGAGACGAACGAGAGAAATCACGAGGCCGCCATTATTTGTTCGATTGCCTTTTGAACTAGGGTTATGGATGAATGAAAATGAGAAAGGGGTCGGGTTGGTCTTAGATGATAATCACGGCTCAAAACAAATAAATGAAAACGTGGGCCAAATTAAAATTTAAAGCCCGCATACTATTTCACAAATTCAAAAAGAATTTCAATCTGCTTTTTAAAAGAATTTCGATTGTTTAAATGCCAAAACAATTAGCAACCCAATTAAATCGTCACATGACGATAATAATAATATTGTGAAATCCCGGGTTGTTACAATGGGTTTTTACCTTACGATAACCAAAACATTTTTATCAATTCCATCTGATATTATGATAGTGTCTAAACCAAGTAAATAGAAAATAGCTGAAATGCTTGCATCTCACATTTCAGCATAGTTAGGCACAATTAAAACTGTACGGCGCTTATTGGAGATTGGATTCCATACAATGACTAGGCACTGGGGTACCACCTATCACAGTACACATCTAGAAGCATGTACCGAGGACCTCGCCGGGATCCCCTGCAACACAAGACCGGCCATATCCCTAACCTGGATAGAACCGAATATGTTATCACCCCGGGTGTTCCCACCCTTACCGAGAGCTCTTTCGCATGCACCGTATCCATATAATATAATATATCTGAGGTTATCTAGAAAGCTGATAACACATTCGAATTGGGTATGACCCACTTAGCCTTGCTGCATACCCCCTGATTTTCAACCATTCCGGCTGATGAGGCTAGAGACTACGATTACCTTTCAAGAATAATTTCACTTAGAATGATCATCGTCCTCCAATGACGATGTTATGATAGCATTCATCCATATAATTTGTCCTGGGTCTGGAGAAACCGAATCACCGTCTTCAACATCTTCATGGTATTCATTCGCAACGTTCAAACCGGATCGAAGTGGTTTTCGGATAATTAAATCAGATCCCGGTCTCTTCGAAACAATTAACGAAATTGGCCAAAATTGATATTCGATTATTTAACTATCAATATAACATCCATAAGCAATCACTAGGCCATTATTTGTAATTTCTTCCAAATTACTCATTTCAAAATATCTTTACAAATATATACGTTCGATACTTCAACATTTGAAAACAGTTTCAAATTCTTATATTCTTAACAGAATATTTCCACCCATTCCAATACTTAGAATATTTTTCCCCACTTCATTTATATTCACACTTAGGAAGTATTCCATCTATTTCCTTACTTCCTATTTCTCGAAATCGTTTACAGTTCTATTTGTAAATTCCTTGACTAGTTTATAACGAATTCTATAAATTTCGGAATTCCTTAATTAATTCCCTTTTAATATTTCCAAGGCCAATTATACTTGCCTAAAATTTTAATTTCCCTACGTACTTCTTTATAAATTCTATTTCATTTTTCGAAGTTTACTTTTAGTTAACTATTTCGGAAATTTCTTACTTTTTTCCCCACATTCTATTTTAAGAACTCCCTTATAATTACATCTACAGAATAACCCTTTTTCAACTCTCGAGAAGATTTATAAATAAATTTTAAAACAATACAAAACTCTATATATATAATAAGTATTTAAAAGGATAATAATAATTTATTTTAAGTCATATTCAAGTAATTATCTAAAACATTGAAAACACTTTTATAACATCACTTTTCAAAGCAGGTTTAAAAATTTAGGATTTATTAAAAAAATTAATACGTATTTGAAAAATTCACTTCCGAAGTATTTTAATACTAACTAACTTAAAAGTACATAGTTTAATAAATAAAATTTTCCCTTCTGAAATAAAACTTAACTTATCAGAATAAAATATATTTTAAATCTCAGTAACCAAATTTCAATTTATAAATCACTCTCGATTTCCCTCACATCACTTCCATTTCGGTTTTCTTAACTATTTTCACCGAAAAATAGTATCCGCTATTTTTCTCTCACCCTATTTCCATATTCAAATATAAATTCTTCTCGTAAATTTATATTCCAAATTTATCATCCGGTATCACTTTTTATTATTTATAAATTTCGTTTATAAATATTAATAACTCCTTTGAGTTTTCACTAAAAATAATCTCCTTTATAAAATTCCATTCATTTTTGCCAATCTATTTTTTTATATCGATTTCAACTTCTTTCTACATTCTTTCCGAATATCATTTTTAAAAATCCAGTCATAAAAATTCCTTTATATAATTTATTTTTAAATCTCTATTTAAACTATTTATTCGCATTAAATCAAAAATCCATTATTGCTTATTCAAATCAATCTCTTTTAAATAATCCAAATTTTGATATATATATATATATATTCTAATATTAAAATATCCTTTTAATTCCTTAAAAATTCAAAACAATATTTATGGTATTTAATATACCAAAGTTAATTTCCATGCTATTATAACATTTAAAAATTTACAACACACAATAATCCAACAGATTATTCAATCGCATTATATATTTATATATATGAAAAACACTAAATATATTTGAGGAATCCAGTTGGATACCTCCAACCTGTTTTCCCGACATCCACAGATGTTAGATAACAATAAAAATACCAATCCCACTTTGAGGTGGATATCGCGGTATATAGGGTCATCCACTATTATGCGGGGCGCATAGGGTCTCATCTGCTATAATATGTGGGAATATCAATCCAACTACTAATATATATACTACTATATATATTATAATATCATTCAACAGATAATAATAAATTCAACCAAACATCCAGATTTAATTTTTAACTATTTAAAATTAAACTCGGTAATCCAAATGAGTGAGGATTTCTCACCTTGATTTTCAATTGCGACCCGCTCCAATTTTAATTAATAGCTGTCTCTAAAAATCTCCAATTAATCCCAGATTAAAATTCTCGATTTTTGTACCTCGTACGAATTTGTTATCATATTATAAGCATTTGATTTTTAATAACAAAATTAACTAAATTAAGTACAACATTAATTTCAAATGTTAAACACTTAATTACCTCACTGCCTTCTTCGCGTACAGGCAAGCTCACGCAAGTTTCTGCCTCAACTCGCAACCAAGCTTCCTACCAGGTCACCCTCCTCCACGCGCCTCCACAACTCGCTCTCCTCTCCAATACGACACTGCAACCCTTCACCTGCTTCACGTACATGCGAAAAAATTCATGACATAAAAATTCCACCGCACCGCCACCCTTGCTGTCGCCATCCTCCCACAACACCACGATTTCACCCAGCCATAGGCGAAGATGACCTCCCTCCAATTAACGCTCGAACACGCGGCCTCTCCCTACCTTCGACTGCCGCTGCCCAGTACTCCGCCTGCCTCGCCATCGCGATCGCAACCACTCCTCCATCATCGATCGAGCTTTCCCCCAAATTCGACTACGCCCTCCCCCCAAGCCTTGTATGCATGCGCCTCCCAAGTTTTTTTCGCGTCGCTTCCCATGTACACGCTCGCACAATCGAAGCGCGCGATCTTTTTTTTTCTTTTATCCTTCGAACGAATTCGATTTTCTCGAATTGATCTGTGGACGAAGGAAGAAAAAAATGAACGTGATTTTGAATTTCAAAGGCCACCAATTTTTGTTAAAAATAGAAAAGGGAGAAGGGGATTCATGCGATTTTAAATGGAGAAGGGCGGCTCACAAATTATTATTTTTTCCTTTCGTATTGAAATTGAACAGAAAGATAAGAGGGGGAAAAGACGTGATTTTGGCGTGTTAGAATAGGTAAGGTCAAATCTAAGCTGCATAGGAAAAGACATGTTTGACTAAACGTATACACACACACACACAAATATATATATATATATATATAAACTAAATTTCCAAAATATCTCGATTTTCGTAGCGTAAAATATCGAACCCCTATCAAGGCGTGCCGCTAGGTGTTTATAATGTTATACCCCTATTTCGAATGCAATGGAAAAGGTTTCGAGTCCTAATTCGATCGTATGGAGAAGATAGCTTTTTGGACCCAATTATTATATTAAATTTCGATATTAAATTCAACGCGTTTATATACAGTACGGCCAAACGATAACTCCAAACGCTACAAAATTTAAAATCCGATAATAATACACTATTATGAATCCAATGAACTGGTTTCGTTGAATTCCGAGACTGTGTCCCGGATCGCTATTTTAACTCGTCAATTAAATTGATGATTTCAAAAATTTCGAAATCGCTTGAAAATTTCAGTTTCAAAAACTTACTAACTCAATTATAATTCCAAATCCAATAGTTAAACCATTTAAATATTCAAAATTAAACGACAGAAAAATCCGGGTCGTTGCACCTATTACTCTTAATGGATATAAAATGAGCGCTCTTCGTCAGTTTATCCACAATGACCCAAATGCTCGTGTTCCCTCTTCGTGACCTTGGTAATCCATCCACGAAGTCCATAGAGATGCTCTCTCATTTCCTTAATGGAATATCCAATGGCTGCAATAGTCCTCCGGGCTTCTTCTGTTCCGCCTTTACCCTTTGGCAAGTGATGCACTTCGATACATACTCTACCACCCTCTTCTTCATTCCAGGCCAATAGAATACCCTCTTTATATCCCGGTACATCTTATCACCATCGGGGTGCACTGTCACCCTAGAATGATGTGACTCGGCCAACACCGTATTTACTGAATCCTCACTACGGGGAACACAAAGTCTACCATCCCTTCTAAGCTATCCCCTAGTGTCCATGGTATAGCGCCTAAGATGTGGTGATGACTCTCCTCTACCAAGCTTATCTAAAATGTCCTTTAACTCTTCGTGCTCACCTTGCCTTACTCCAATCTGCTCCATCTAAGTAGGCTGGACGTCGAGGGCTGCTAACAATCCCGGAGCTAAATCCAATGGAGGTCTAAAATCAAAGGTAGCAATGTACTCCAAATGCTTCCATTCCAAAAACAGAGGACTTAAAACCACTTTTCGTTTACTCAACGCATCTGCCATTACATTACCCTTGCCAGGGGTATAGGAAATCTCAAAATCATAAGAGGCTAAAAACTCCATCCATCTTTGTTGTCTCAAAAAGCAAACCCCATCCCTCCAAAAGTGGCACTTTGAGAACTTCGCCTTCAACTTATGTGCTCACAAGGTCCTAAGCACTTCTTCCAAGTGAACAGTATGCTCCTCCTTGCTTCGCGAATAAACCAAAATGTTGTCGACGAATACCACCACAAACTTTTTCAACGATTTGTGAAATACTAGACTCATCAAGTCCACAAAATATGTCGGAGCATTGGTTAGCCCAAATGGCATGACTAACCACTCAAATAACCCATCCGGAGTCCTAAATGCAGTCTTCTCGATGATATCCTCCGCCACACGCAATTGATGAAATCCTGTAGCCAAATTGAGCTACGAAAATACCTTAGCTCCTACTAGCTGGTCGAAGAGATCATCTATATGGGGAAGAGGATAACAATTCTTCTTCGTCATCTTATTAAGATCCCTATAATCCACACAAAGCCTGAGAGATCCATCCTCCTTAGTGGCGAAGACGACGGGTGCACCCCACTTAGAAATGCTCCTACGAATGAAGCCCTTCTCCAAAAGCTCTCCAATCTGCTTGCTCAACTCACAATGTTCCTTGGAATCCATATGCCTTACTGATAATGAAACCGGTTTGGCATTATCGACAAGATAAATCTTGAACTCGATCTCTATTCGAGGTGGAAGGCCAGCAACCTCCTCGAACACATCTTGAAAGTCTCTAACAACTGGTACCGAACTCAAACTATCGGGCGATAAGTCAAGAGAATAAAGGTAGCTCAACATGACTGATCCTTTCGGATCATAAGATACCTCCAAGGTACGTTCACTACAAGTGCCTAACCTTACTACCCTCTTATCGCAATCAAGAACAGCACCATACATGGATAGCCAATCCATACCAAGAATCAATCCGAACCCGGAAAAGCCCAATATAAGGGCACTACAGCCAAACCCAACCCCTAAAATAAACAATTTCAAATCCCGAAATAACATGGACAAATAGGCCGATCCTCCTACGGGATTTGATACTACTACCGAGTTGGTCAGTAAGCAAGGATCAAGACCAAGACCCTCTACCGGAGTACTAGATATAAAAGAGTGTGAAGCTCCAGAATCAAATAGGGTACGAACAGGAAAATCAGAGATAGATAACACACCTTCGATGATCACCTTCTTTCCCTTGTCCACAACCGGACGAGTACTAGAGGAAGGAGCTGCTTCTAAAGCATAAGCCTAAGCAGGCTGTGAAGGTGTCTGTGAACTATCCATGGGCTTCGATGGACAGTCCTTTTTCATACGCCCCACTTGATCG
Source organism: Allium fistulosum (assembly GCA_030737815.1). NCBI lineage: Eukaryota > Viridiplantae > Streptophyta > Magnoliopsida > Asparagales > Amaryllidaceae > Allium > Allium fistulosum. The sequence continues at coordinate 1,278,762,128 of CM060903.1, read as the reverse complement.
CAAAGATAGCACCTCAGTCTCGGTCGCTCTCCTTCCCCTCTACAATCCTTAGCAAGATGACCTGGTTTCCCACAAGTATTGCACTACCAGTCCTTCCTTGGAACTTTCCTTTTTCCACTTGACCCTCCTCCTCCTCTCCTCTTTCTTTTCCACTGCTTCTTCCCATCACTCTTCTGTGCCACATCTCCTTTCTTCTCAGTATCAACAAGTAAAGCCATCTTTACCAATCCCTCAAAAGTGGCTCCAATCGAATGTGGCTCACCGCCAAACTCTGTAGTGGCTGACTCAAACCCTTAGCGAAATTCAGCGCCTTCTTGTGAGGAGTATTGATCAGATCTAGTCCAAATCTAGCAAGCTCGTTGAATTGATTAACATATTCCTTAACTGTCATATCCCCTTGCTTGAGCTGTATAAATTTCTCTAACTGCACTCCCTCTTCAGCCTACAATAAGGATTTCCTCTCGAACCTAGTACGAAAATCCACCCAAGTCAAATTATTAGCCTTAGCTCCACAATCTTCCACCAACAAAGAGCCTCTCCATGCAACTGCCATGAAGCCAACTGCCTCCTAGCCAAGTCCTCCAATCCCATAAGTCCAAATATCCGCTCCAATTACGGATCCAAGCTCTCGCCTTAGTATATGACTCGGTGCCAAGAAAGGGCTTGCCTCCTAAGGTGGTGTAGTCCTTGCATAATTTGGGAAAATCTAGAATGCCTGGTGGATGGGCTGGACCCCTTCCGCCGGAGCAGCATCCCTAGTTGGTGGTTCTGCTCGTGCAGTAGCCTGCGAATAATGTCTGAACGAAGCAGGCAAATTAAGGCCTGGAACTTCGGGGATATCTTGCGGTTCAGACATTTCTATCTGTGGATATTAAAAAGATGGGATTAGGTACTCCATAAATAGTTCAATAGATAGGGAGGAAGAGATATGATGGACCCATTTCTAAAATTTCTTTTTTCTCCAAAATATATACATATACTTCTAAAAGTATTAGTTGGAATATCCTTTAAAAATTATTCAAAAACTTTTATATTTTTAAAATATTTTTATGATTACCGAAACCTTAGCTCTGATACCAACTGTGCCATCCCGCACCTCTAGGCACCCCGAAAATCAGACATGACTAGAAGCACAGGTGGTCGGGTGAAATAAAAATCCATAACATAGCATGGAGACTAAGGCAACAACATAAAATAATTAAAATATTACAGCGGAAGAAAACTTTCACTAATTATAAATTAGTAGTAAAACGGCTTCATTAAAAACAACATTATCCCAAATTTATTTCTGAAACCAAAAGTACCAATTAGTCTCCACCAAAACATAAAAATAACAAAGTTCACAATATAGGTCCCTATATATAGAGTAAAGTACGGAAAAGAGAAACGAAGTACATGAAACAAAAGAACCAAAAGCTGAAGATAATAACTGCTCCAATGACCCTCCAAGCTGCAAAGAACTGCAACCTAGACCTGCCCCCTTGTGATTTTGGGAAAATAGGAAAAATAGGAATGGGTTAGACATAAAGTCCGGTGAATGAGAAATAAAATGAAGTAGAAAGAATAAAACAGTTTAATTCCAGGTCTTCCCCGGATATTGCAGAGGGTGAATAATATAATCCAGTGAATCCTTCTTAGATATATTTCCTAAGAAGCCAAAGTCCGTGGTCACTCTAGGGAAGTCAACCATGTAGTAATACTAAACGTCAATCGGCCCATCGGACCTACTGTCCTTACCTATCCACGTGCTACAGCGTGAAAGCCATGCTCTTCACCCATGCACTGTGACTAAATGCCTCTTACGTCTGACCGGCGCCGACTCAAACAACCTCGTAGGACCCCGAAGTTGCGCTCAGGCTCCACCAAACTAGACTCATATCCTCCTGTCTCCTCGGTCACCAACGTGGACTTGCCCCTATCCAAAGTGTCGATCCTCCAAAAGAGCGCCCGCAGCTGAGTCGGCTGCGCAAAATCCTCCAACAATCTACCTAAAGAAGCCTACGTCGGAGCACACTTGTCATGTTCCATCCGCGTCGATCTGCTTGAAGAAGCCTATGATTGCGGATGCTATCTATCCAACGTACTAGCAACCTATGAAAGGTAACAAACATCCTTGCGAACCTACTTGCTCGCTCCTAGTACGTACAGCCAAAACTATATTTTGGTCTTAACTGCATGAAACACCTATCCAGACCTTTACAAGGTCTGCCTACCAAATCACTTCCAGATTAATTAATTTTACCGTTACAGTTTACATACTATTTATTTCCATTAACCTGCTTTAGGCCATTTTTACATCTGATTTGGTTATTTCAAAATTTCCCTTTTTCTTACATAAATGGTATTTCAATTTCATGCTCGTTCAGTCCGTATGGTTTGTCTGTAATTTTTATGCCATTTTGTTACAGATTTACACTAGCCTTTAGGGTTCATTTAATTTATATTTATTTCTACCCTAATTTACGTTCCCCTTCTAGAGATTTAATCTGTACAAAAAATTTATCCCATAGCCACAAACCATTTAATTAGAAAAATTCTACTTTTACATTTTTAGGCCACATAAACAAACAAATATGCCAATTAGACTTCCCAATATTGTTCCAAACCCATATTCAAAATTACATAATCATATCAATCAAAACCATAATTTTATTCAAGTAACGTATTTTGAATTTATTCAACTAACCTGTTCTACCATTAGAAATTGAATAACAATTCTAATTCAATTTAATTAAACCAATCTTATATACGCCATGAAACGTGAATAACAATTTGTTTGTTCCAAATTTCAACCCAAACATGAATTAGAATTGAGAAGTGGAAGAAGAAGAAGATACAATAATTTACATAAATTTCAATCTTATTTATGCCATAAAACGTGAATAGACAATTTGTATGTCCCATATTTTAAACCAAACATGAATTAGATTTGAGAAGTGGAAGAAGAAGTTGCAATAATTTACATCTATTCTCAATTAATAACATAAATTAATTCATATTAACGTGCCAGAAAAGAACTGAAATTGAAGTACTTTATTTTTCTATTTCGTATTAATTCCCACTCACCTGGCACTTGAGCTTGCATAAATTTGAAAAAAGCTTTGCTTTAATATTTCTCCCTTTGATTCTTCTAAATTCCCCAATTTCTTGAATATATATAGATAATTTAATTTGGTATAGATTTGTTTATTTAGTAGAGAAAAGGAGGAAGAATAATACACACTAATTTTACTGTAGAATTATGGCGACGGCTGAATAAGAGATTAGGTTTAGGTTAGATGGTTTATTTATATATTGTTTGAGTGAATATAATCCATTAGATTATTTTAGATTAAATCTGGTTCTTTCATACGCTTAATGGTTATCCATTCTAGCCCATTCACATCACTCAACCAATAAAATTTAGCCATCTCATCCTATTACATCACTGGAGTGAATGAGAAGCCACCACATGTCAGAAACAACGTTGAAATATGTTGGAAAATCGCTTGAAATGTACCAGCTAAAAAAACATCACTCCAGATTTTGGGCACAACGGGACTTGATCCCTGGTCACTAAGGAAATCAACATGCGCCTTTACCATTGTACCAAATGCGCTTTTAATTTCTTTTTAATTATATTTCCTGTAAAATATCGGGGTGTTACATAACCTCAACATATTAAGGAGATCCATGATACTTATGCTCAACAGATTTATGTTATAGTTTAATATGAATGGCTCAATTTTAGGAGTAAGAGACCCTAGAATCAAACCTACTTGCAACTCATTGCCTATCGCCATGTCTAACTGAGAAAGTCTATCGATATAGTCTTCATTTGTAGAATGTAATCATCCACTCTCTAGCCCTTCGTCATATTCATATTAAATAGTTTCTTTATAAGTTTGTACCTTGAAAAATGAGACTGTCCCCCAAACAAAGATTTGGAGGCTATAAAAAATTTAATGGACACTCATGTTCTCATGTTATCTCTACAATAGTTTGTCTAACGTAGATAGCATATAAATTTAAGTGATCACAAGGTCTGTGACCTAATTGTTACAAGCTATGTGTAATTAGAGCTCCGCGTTATCGCAAAGTTTTTACCTTGGAGGTTCAATTATTGACGATCATAGACGTTCATATGTTAATGCTATCTTTATTGCCTTTAGTCAGTTTATGAAGTTAAGTCCCATGAATTTGTCATTTTTGGAAAACAACTTGGGTGTAGACATTTTCTATAAATTTTAACTTAGTGGAGTAGGACGTTATTCATAGTAGATGTTCTTAGAATATTGATACGGTTAAAAACTATAATTCATTTTACTAATAAGCTCTAACGAGTCTTTTATGTTTCTCCAAACTCTAAGATGAAACATAAAAGTCTTTCGACTTCACTAGTGGGTGTTGGGACTCATATGCCTTGGGAATTTGACCTTGATGGAAACTCAACAAATCATAGTCCTGTGTACGATGGATAACTCATTATCAGTTGTATCATATACAACTCCTAACACTATGGTCTCTGTCCTAATCTCATCTTTACCTTGAGTATAGCTCGACAAATAAAGAGAGATTATTCACTTCTACCTTCCATTTCATGATGGCCTAAGTATAATGCACATACTTTGAGGAAATCTCAAAAAATATATGCAACTATCTTACCTCGACTATTTTATATGTTAGTAGCACTACACATAACATCTCTAGCTTAAGAAAAGCTCAACAACTAAGAATATGCAAGTAACATGTTAATATATAAATGGTAAAGGACAACTTTATAATATATTAAAGATTCATAATCTTTAATTTATTTAATTGAGTGATATCAACTTATGGAATAATGTATTTCTTATGAAATACCCTCGTGAAGTGTTGGACACATCTAAAATTACGGTATACGTATCATACGTACGTATTTATCCTTTAAGTCTATTTTGGGTTTTTTACTATTCCACCTTTTATTATACAATCATATTATATAAGTTTTATTATAAATAACTTTTATAATTTAATTAACTTTTATATGCTGAAACTGGGCCAGCATGCAACGGGTTAAATGGGTGAATTTCAAAAAATTTACCATTTTAGATCTAATTAGGCTTATGAAGTCTAAATTGATTTAGATCCAATCTAAATAATTTTAAACAAAATCTATATTTTATTTAATTAATTTAAATAAAGATTTGATCTTTTATAAATATTTAATATATAAAGTGTATATGTGTAACGACTCGACTTTTCGTCGCTCGAAAATCAACATTAATACGTCCACTGTATCAACTGCCTAGCAATCGAATGTCGGATATCCGAATTGTTATGGAGAAAAAGAAGAGGTAGAAGAAAACAGAAGAAAAGAGAAAGAAGAAATAACAGAAAACACAGAAACAGAAACAATATCAGAATCTCACATTCGCAGCGGAACAACATATAATAGATAAATGAATAATCTTTAAATCAAAGAACTATATCATTTTATACATTACATCATCATCAAAGTTTACAACAACAGTATACAACACAACTGGACAGTTATATGAACTTGTCCATATACAGAATACACAGCGGAATAATACTATCATATACAAGTGGTACGTCTCGCCATCCAGCTCGCCACTAAGCTCCATAGCATCTCCTAAATCCAGAATAATCTGATAACCTAACTCTAGACTGCCCGTGTGGAAAATGATGGGCACCCAGAGTTTAGGAAGGAAACAATAAACTCCAGGTCAGTCATGGTGACTGGTGTGAGAACTAAAACAATTTATCTTTAAGCAACAACAACAAAGCAAGTAGAAAATATCCGCAATGCTTTTGAAAATGAAACCACCATAAGACCTCCCACCACACACACAATGCAAACGCAGAATTGGAGGAGATTTTTTCTTATGATAGTCAAATATGCTTACTACGCAAATCGTTGGATTTATTATTATTAGTGCATAGTGCAGAAAACATTTCGAAAATATAATATTAATCTTAGCCAACATACGACCATTGTCGTATGCCTACTATAGCTACCATCTAAACAGTGGTGACCACCGTACGTAAATGGCAGGTTCTACAACTAATACCGTACAAAGTTCGTATTTGGAAGATGGATTTCCAACAAATGGTTAGGCTAAGGAACTTCCTTTCCTCCTGCCGAATGGGATCGCCTCTGGCTGGACGTCTCGAGAGACAAACTGCTCTCTGCCAACAAGGCCGGGTTACCCCTGTAACAGGTAACTCACGAATATGTCATCACCCGGTCCTTTGGGACCTTTATCCGAGCGCTCGGTAACCAACATCACACATAATAAATAAGTGTATCCACATGAGTAAGTATCTGGGCTCCATACCATGATACCACCCCTTTCCAGAAGGAAATGACATACCCTAAAGGGCGCGACCCTCATAACCTTGCCGCAACATTCCTGTTTCGACCATTTCCGGGTTGTTGAGGCCCTGACGAAGTCTCGTCCACAAAGCTACGCTTTGTCACAAAGCCATGCCTTGGGTCAACAAATGATCAACCTATGATCACAAATACAAATGATCATATCACAAATGATCAAACACTGATCATCACACAGCAACACTCAGCATGTCACATTACCAAATTGGGAATATATCGCTGATAAATTTCAACTACATAACCTCTGAGCTCGTACGTCTCAAAGAAGGGTGTTAAGCTAAGAGAATAAATTCTCCACCACCAACAGAAATGTATTTGAAAGAAATCGGCTTTATACCTCAAAATGTAATGTCAGACACGTAACCATACAAGTCTGTTCCGGGTTCGAACAGAACCGAAGGCACTTCCAAAGAAGCCCTTGCAATCCGGATATTCACAATCCCGATAAAACTTCCCATCACAAAGGAAATCTCTATACCGTAGCTAACGGTGCAGAGACAATCGATAGGTCATCTTATCGTTTTCATAAACACCCGGTCTTCACCACCGGTCTTCAATACGATCCATATCATCGTATCACAAATTCGGAATGGGTTATACGACACAAAGGTCCTTTCCCGGCTAACCCGAATAATGAGCGCTTATTCAAAAATAAGTGTGGTATTCAAATTCAAGCAAATCACAACAAATACCCATTCAAGGTAATTATTGATAGTCGGTTATTTAACTATCAATAAAGATGCGCAACATCATCAGATTCCAAATAATTTTCCAAATAATTTATCTTCCAAAAATATCTTTACAAGATATATAATTTTCCACACTTAACCATTTGAAACAAATTTCAAATATTCACTTTTCAATTTATCTTTAAAAGATAAAATTTCAAACCTTTCATTTCATATTGGAAAACATTTCCATACTTATTTAATAATAAGTATTTCACAAATCCATTTATTTTCAACACTTGGAAAATATTCAATATACTTAAATCCAGTTAAGTATATATTTTATTCTTTAAGGAAATCATTCTCTTTCACAAAATTTATTTGAGTCAAAACGAATGTTACGTAAAACATCGTTACGACAACTCAAAATCACTAGCATAAGGATTCAAAATTAAGATAGATATATAAATCCCAATACTATATAAAACATTTCCTTTCGGAAACCATTTACTATAACAACAGTGTTATAGTCCACCATTTCCTTATTCCTCAAAACGTCTATTTCAACAATAAATGTTAAAATCTATGTTTCGATACTTAACACGTTTTAAAACATCTTTTTAAAACAATTACTTCATTTCGTAATGTAACGACCCAGAATTTTGAACAAATTAAATTGAAAATATTTAATTAATTTTAGATATTTGAACGATGATTTAATTTGAATTCCCAATATCACTTTGAAATTGGCAATTAAATTATAAAGAAATGTAATCTATTGAAAGTTGAACAAAAATTTGAATCTTCAATTATAAGCTGAAGAAAAATATTTCGAAAGCTTTTAAAATTCGTATTTATAATACTGAAGATAATAAAAGCTTCAGAATTGAAACTTAAACTGTTTTGTTCAGTTTTGAAATTTATATCGTTCAACTGATATTTGAAAATAGCGTTCCGAGGCACAGTCTCGGAATTGGACGAAACCAGTCCCATTGGGTCCGTAATATTGAATTATTATCGGATTTCAATTTTCGTAGCAATCGGAGTTGTCGTTTGACCGTGGCAGCTCGAAACGCATCGAAATTGTTTTAATTTTAATTCGACAAGTTAAAATAGTCATTTTTCAAACAGTCTCGGATTTCGACGAAACCTGTTCCATCGGATCCGTAATGTGATATTTTTACCGGGTTTCAAATTTCGTGTTAATCGGAGTTTGTATGTGAGCACACGACAGGAAAACGCATTTAATTTTTAACGAAATTCGAATTTAAATTAATATTTAAATTTGTCAAACACAGCATGTTGTTTCCCTTAAATCGCGCCTAAGATTGGGAAAGAATCGTGCAAACCATCCTCCATCTCATTTTAATATCATCACGCAACAGATCATTTTAAAATCAAAACTGCATCTCTTCTCCTTTCAGTTCAAATCGAACGAAGAAAGCTAGAAATGGCGAACGAAATTTTTCCTTCGTTTAAAAAGAAATTCGCGCCGTCTCCCTCCTCTTCTATTCCTCTTCCCCAAATAAAAAAAAGAAAACGATGGCGACCCCGAGTAGCCGAAGTCATTCACGAAGGCGATACAGTCGGCACCTGGTGGTGAAGCTCGCGATCGGGGGAGACGAGTCGTTCGACAGTCGTGGGAGCTAGGGCAGTGGCGATCTGGAATCGCGATTTGAAATTGGGTGAGTCGCGTGGGTTTCGTTCGCGACTTGGGCAGCGATGGAGGCGATGGGATGGGGTCGCGTCGCGAGTTGCTCGCATGGAGGCTGGAGGCGGAGGCGCTCGTAGGCGTGGGACAGTGGCTATGGGGGACTGCGATGTCGAGCGTGAGATCAGGGGAAGGCGACAGGGAACTCGTGAGGGCGGTGACTGGTGTGAGTGCGTGGTGATGGTCAGGCGAAATTGCATCGGCAACGAGGTGGAGTTGTTTCGCGATTTCTGGTCGCGAGTTCGGTAGTGAAGGTATTATGCTGTCTCTAATTTTTCGTAAAGATTTGTTAACAAAGATTTATATTAGGTAATCAAGCTATATACTGTTTTCATCATGTTTAAAACTGGAAAAAAAAAGATATAAAATATAAAAGATTTATGAAGGCATCAGTTTTAAATGTTTTGAATTGTAAAGATAGTTTAAATTTTTATTATTTGTTTAATTAAAACCTAAAGTATCTTGTTACTAAAAATAATTTAGTAAAGGGAAGATTTATTAAAATCAAATTATAGAATGAAAATTTATTTTTTCAACTAATTCGAATATTTATAAAAGTTTATAATGTTTGTCACGAGGTTTAAAGAAAAATATATATGGTTAAAAAGGAATTTTAAAATACATACTAGTTTAAATAAGGAAAAAAAATTGTTAAATAGAAATAGAGTTATTCGATTTGTTCGAATATTAATAAAATTTATAATTGTTTATACAAGGTCTATAAATCGAGAAAACAAGTCGAATTGGAAATAGGATTGCACAAATAAAAGCGAAGGTGAGATTTTTCTCACTCAAACTAAATTTGGATTGCAGTTATTGACTGTTTGATTGTTGTTTGGATATGATATTAGATATAGTAGGATATATCTATATATATAGCAATATATACATATTGGCATATGTATATATTGGATTGATTGATTTCCCGCCTCGTATAGCGGATGAGACCCTATTGCGCCGTTAGTAAGCAGATGATTTTTATAAAACCCATATACCGCGATATTCCACCTTGAAGTGGAATTGGTATTGTGCTAACGTCTTTGGATGCAGGGAAACAGGTTGGAGGGATCCAACTGGATTCCTCAACTGTATTTATTTATTTACAGATATTGATGTATATTCTGCTATCATATTGGTATATGATATTGAATGTTGTGATTGACTAATTGGTGCGTTGCATCATTGGATTCATCTTTGACAAATTTAAAAATAACGATGTTGATTTTAAAAGAAATTTTTGAAGTGATTTATTTTAAATAAATAAACGTTTAAAATTTTAAAGTTATAAAAAGTTAAGATTTTTGTAAAATATAACCAAAGTGTGATTTTTGAAATGAAAGTAGGTTTAATTGTAAAATGGGTTAAATTGAGATTTTTAAAGTATTATAAAAGATGTACAGAAAAATTGATATATTTATCAATTAAAATTATTGGAATTTTAAAACGAGTTTTTATAAGTGAAGATATGAATTTTATAGAATTTTAAATTGTGAAGAAATGAAATTTATAGATGTATAAATTGTGAAGTTAAAATGAATGAAATTTATAGATGTATAAATTATGAAGTTAAAATGAATGAAATTGTAGAATAGAAGATTTATAAGAAATTAACTTATAAATTGGATTTTTGCCTACAAATGAAATATTGATCGAATTTGTTAATAAAGGAGATTTACAAATTGAAGTTGTTATAAAATATAAAAGGTGAAATTTATAAACATTGTTTTATAAATTCGAAATCAATTGAATTTGATAAATTAAATATAGGAGATCATTTAAAGAAGATATATTCGCGATTTTGAATAGCGAATTTTTATTGAAATAAAATGTGTAGAGATGATTGAAATTGGGTTAAGTAAAATATATTCACGATTTTGGACAGTGAATATATTATCGAGTAAAATAGACATTGTTTAGGAAAGTGACATTTAAAATGAAGTTAATAGTTTTAAAAGATGTTTTTAAAACGTGTTAAATATCGAAACCATAGATTTCAACATTTATTGTTGAAATAGACGTTTTCGAGAAATTTAAGGAAAAGGTGGACTATAACACACTGTTGTTATAGTAAATGATTTCCGAAAGGAAATGTTTTATATAGTATTGGGATTTACATATCTATCTTAATTTTCGAATCCCTATACTAGTGATTTTGAGTCGTCGTAACGATGTTTTACGTAACATTCGTTTTGAATCAAATAAATAATGTTATAGTAAGTGATTTCCTTAAAGAATGAAATTATACTTAATTTCGATTTAAGTATATCGAATATTTTCAAATGTTGAAAATAAATAGATTTGTGAATTACTTATTATTAAATAAGTATGGAAATGTTTTCCAAAATGAAATGAAATGTTTTTTTGAATTTATCTTTGTAAAGATAAATTGAAATTGAATATTTAAAATCGATTTGAAAATCGTATATCAGTAGATATTTGAAATATAAATTCACTATGGAATTTATAAAAGGAAATGGAAATTCGTTTTAAAAATAAACATTGATTTATTTTTGAAGTGTGGCAATTTTATATCTAGTAAAGATATTTTGGAAAATAAATAATTTTGGAAAATTCTTTGGAATCTGATGATGTTGCGCATCTTTATTGATAGTTAAATAACCGACTATCAATAATTACCTTGAATAGGTATTTGTTGTGAATTTGGATGAATTTGAATGCCACACTTATTTTTGAATAAGCGCTCACTATTCGGGTTAGCCGGGAAAGGACCATGGGGTCGTATAACCCATTCCGAATATGTGATACGTCGTTATGAATTGCATTTGATGACCGGTGTTGAAGACCGGATATTTTTGAAAATGGAAGGATTACCGTCGAGTTACTCTACATCGACTGATCTTCGATTTAGAGGTTTTATCACCCTTAGTGACGGGAAGTTCAGACGTGATTGAAAATTATCCGGAATTGCAAGGGCTACGTGAGAAGTGCCTTCGGTTCTGTTCGATCCCGGAACAGACTTGTATGGATAGTATGTCTGACGTTACAAATTGAGATATTAAGCTAATTTCTTTCAAATACATTTCTGTTGGTGGCGGAGAATTTATTCTCTTAGCTTAACACCCTTCTCTGAGACGTACGAGCTCAGAGGTTATGTAGTTGAAATTTATCAGTGATATACTCCCAATTTGGTAACGTGGCATACTGAGTGTTGCTGTGAAATGGTCAGTGTTTGATCATTTGTGATATGATCATTTGTTTGATCTTATATCTTTGTGATCATAGGTTGATCATTTGTTTGACCCGAAGCATGGCTTTGGTGACAAAGCGTAGCTTTGTGGACGAGACTTCGTCGAGCCTCACACCCCGGAAATGGTCAAAACAGGAAGGATGCGGCAAGGTTCTAGGGAGTAGCACCCCTTAGTGTATGTCATTCCTTCTGGATAAAGGTGGTATCATAGTATGGAGCCCAGATACTTAACCTCTGTGGTTACTGCATTATTATTATTATGTGGTTGTTGGAAATCGAGGATCCTCGGGAAGATCGGTGACGATCGGGGGATGGCATACGCGTGTCAGTAGTTACCTATTTTTGCAGAGGTAACCCGGCCTTGTGTTGGCAGAGATCTAACCGTAATGTTAGGTTATTTCTCGGGTCGTCTATTCCAGGGACGTACCCATCGTGGAATAGGAAGTTCCTTAGCCTGACCATTTGTTGGAAATCCAAAGAAACAATACGAGCCTTTACGATTTCAATTGTATAACCTGTCTCCTCAGGAGGCAGCTATAGCAGGCATAATATAATGGTACCTATGCTGGCTAAGATTTATATTCTACTTTCGAAATGTTTTCCACTATGCACTAATAATAATATCAAAAATGATTTGATTTGATTCTTGCGTAGTAAGCATCTTTGACTAACATAAGAAGAAATCTCCTCCAAGTCTGCGTTTGCATTGTGTGTGTGGTGGAAGGTCTTATGGTAGTTTCATTTTTCAAAAGCATTGCGAAATTGACTTTAAAATTTTCCTGTTGTTGTTTTAAAGATAAAACTGTTTTACGATCTCACACCGGTCACCATGACTGACTCGGAGTTTATTGTTTCCCTTCTAAACTCTGGGTGCCCACCAATTTCCACACGGGCAGTCTAGAGTTATGTTATCAGGATATTCTGGATATTCTGGAGCTTTGGAAGCAAGCTGGATGGCGAGACGTAGTATTTGTATCTGATATATTTATTCCGCTGTGTTTTCTGTATGAGGACAAGTTTTTTATAACTGTCCATTGATATGACTGTCCATTGTTGTATTGAGTTGTATATTGACTCTGTTGATGTATGTATAAATTGATAAAATTCTTTGTTTAAAAGATTACTAATTTATCTATTGTATATTGTTCCGCTGCGAATGTGAGATTCTGATATTGTTCTGTTTCTGTTCCTATTGTTGTTCTGTTGTTCTTCTTTCTCTTTTTTCTTCTATCTTTTCTTCTACCTCTTCTTTTAAAACCCTAAGAATTCGGTTTTCCGGCATTCGTTTGCTCGGCAGTCGATACAGTGGACGTATCGATGTCGATTTTCGGAAGTCGAAGAATCGGGTCCTTACACGTAATATCACTTCTCCAAAACATATCCATTTTATTTAATAATATATTCACTGTCCAAAATCGTGAATATACTTCCTTTAATAAGCTATAAAAACTTAACTTATCAAAATAAGTCGTTTCTCGGATTTACAAATCTATGTTTATAAATTCCATTGGTATTTTATAACAACTTTAACTTATAAAAGCACATTATTAACCAAATCAATTTATAACTCAATTATATACCAAAAATTCATATTATAAGTTAAATACTTATAATTCATTTATTTGCAAAAATCATTCTTTTAAAACTTCACAAGTTATAAATCTTATTACTTATCAGATTTACTTATACTTCATTTTAACACTTTAAAAACTCCTTTATAACTCAATTATTTTGATCTATAAAATATCAATTTTATAAATCTTATATATATATAAACCATTTTAAAATAAATCAAAAATCTCAATTTAAATAAACCAATCCTTTTAATAATTTACAAATCCTTATTTTTAAACTTCCAAAAATGGATCCGATGATGCAACAGCATCAAATAGTCAATCACAGCATCCAAACATCATATATCATCATATGATAACAGAATATACAACAATATCTGTAAATAAATCACTACGGTGAGGAATCCAGTTGGATCCCTCCAACCTGTTTCCCTGCATCCAAAGATGTTAGCACAATACCAATTCCACTCCAGTACGGAATTATCGCGGTATATGGGATTAATAAATATTATCCGCTATTATGCGGTGCAATAGGGTCTCATCCGCTACACAAGGCGGGAAATCAACTCCAATATATACATATTCCAATATATATATATATATTGCTATATACATATATAATACCGATTCCACTTCAATGTGAAATTATCACGGTATATGTTTTTAATAAATAACATCCGCTTACTAATGGCGTATAATGTCTATTTATCACAATAAATAGCAATCATCATTCAATCCACACAATCAATCACTATCAACAATTTTAAATTTAACTATTTAAAATTTAAATCGAAACAAAACATTCGATTGAGTGAGGAGTTCTCACCTTTGCTTTTAATTCCGTTCCAGCATTTTATTTCGAATAAAATTAAACGTGCGTTTAATTTTACCCGAAATTTTCACTGAATCCAATTGCTTCCAATCTAGTTCCATAGCGTAGTGCTCATCCATACGATTCCAACGCAATTTGTTTCGTGCATTTTCGACCTTGTATGAAAACGTTATGCTATTTTAAAGTTTAACCGAATTTATATAAAACAATTTCAGCTTTTATTTTTATCTTTTTAACCCTACTTGTAATCTGGACCGTTGATTTCTGCTCCATCAGATCTGGGCCACTGGTATTCTTCTTCCCTTTCACGTTCAAAAACGTGAGCTTGAACCCATTAGCCTCCACAAAACCCTAATACACGCGGCAACCACGTGCAGTTTGAAGGCGATCAGGCGATGCTACTTCGAAGGCCTCGCCAAGAGCTACCCTCGGCCGGAATATGGGCGAGCTCGACACCCCCTATGCCTCGAAAAACGTGTGCAACTGCAGCGCAAACGCGCCCCCCTAGCGACCACCACACAGCTCCGATTTCGATCTCCACCGTTGAGATCGTAGATCTCGACAAGCTCTCCGACTTTCGTGTTGGAAGTTTTCGCTAATTCTTGATAGATTGAGAGATTTGGAGGGAAGAAGATGAACATTTTCTGGCCATTAAAACGTTTCTGGCGGCTAAAGAAGATAGAGCTAGGGTTTGGGCAAACGTATATATATATATACGTATTAAATTCATTTTAAAATGACTTTTTCAAACGATCTCCAAATCACACGTGCCGCCTGGCGTTCGTAAGGTTTACCCCACGTTCTGAACACAATGGAACGTGTTTCGGGAGCTAATTCGATCATATGTGTGAGATATGACAATAAACGATCAATTTAAATTAAACCGATTTAAACCGATTTCGATGCGTTTTGGCTTGCCCCGGACAAACGGTACATCCAATTGACACGAAATTTGAAATCATACAATAATATCACATTACGGATCCAATGAATCTGGTTTCGTCGAAATCCGAGACTTTTTGAAAAATGACTATTTTAACTCGCCAAATTAATATTAAAACAATTTCGATGCGTTTCAAGCTGTCACGGTCAAACGACAACTCCGATTGCTATGAAAATTGAAATCCGATAATAATAAACTATTACGGATCCAATGGAATTAGTTTTGTCCAATTCTGAAACTGTTCCAAAAATGGCTAATTTCACTAGTCGATTAAATATTAAAATATTCAATTTTCACAAATTAACTTTAATTCAATTTTAAAAGTTCTATAACATCACTATAACTTCAACATGATTTAATATAACTTTATAAATCATTTTCAATCACATTAAATCCAGATTTCAATTATTTCTGGAATTTCACCCATTAATTTATCGATTTAATTATGCAATTAAATCCAGATATTCGAATTTTAAATTATTCGACTTATTAATTCTACTTGTTAATATTTAATATCAATTAAATATATGAATTTCAAATGACGGAAATTCTGGGTCGTTACAGACTTCCCCCTTAAAAGAATTTCGTCCTCGAAATTACCAAGTAAGAAAAATGCCCAAATCCATTAACTTTTCAGAAATCCATTTTTGTGAAAATTTTATATTCACCTTTTTCAAAACCTTTAAGTTCAACCAAAACAGTGGTTTTCCATTTTCTAGTTCAATTCCTACGGTTTCATTACACTTTAAAAATTGACTTTTCATTAACAAAAATTTTCCAAAATTTTAAAAAAAAATTCTAACACCTTAAATTTCCATAAAAATTCGCCAGCGTCTCCTTTGCGCGGTTCGATCGTAGTAGGATCACAATAGACATAAATATGTATACATCGACCCACCCGGTCGGAAAAGCAGAAAAACAGTTCATATTTCCTATTTTTATTGTGTAGGCATACCTTTTTAGCATTTTTAAGCAAAGTAGTTATTTATTTAGCATTTTAGCGCAACCCAATCAACCGAACGGCAGCCACCGCACCTGTACTTACTCAATTTAAATATGTAAGTAACATATATATATAAGGTTATTAACAATTTTTTTACTCTTTTAAACAACTACAACTTTTGCATATCAAAGAAATGCATACCAAACAAGTTTTATAAGCACTTATAATATCTCAACATTACTGGCAATTGTTTACAACCAATTCATATATAATAACATTCAATTATTCATTTTCAATTAGTTTACATTCACTAATTTACATTCAAATTGGTTCATTTTCAATTCAAATCAATTACTATTTAAATTTACTTCACTTTCCATTTAAATCAAATTACATAGCTTCCAATTCCATTTATTCAATTTCATTAACACTAATGAATTATACTACAATCAACCAACAACCATCAAACAATCAAATCATAACCAACATAACCAAATTATTTAATTTACTTTACTTTCAAATTTGGTTTACCACTTTTAATTAGTTTTAATGAATTAACACTTATATCCATTATTCCATATCAATTTATTCACATTCGATTGATTAACATTCAATCCATTTATTCAATTGCTAATCCATTTCATAAATAAAGTTGAATTTTATTTATATAGCTCAAGTTCACATTCATTTAATAAATTCACTTTATTAATTTACTTTGATATCACAATCAACTTCATTCAACATTACTTAAGTTATTTTCCATTTCAAACATCTTTTGTTCAAATTAACTTAAGTTTCCACTTATAAATCCAATTCAGATTCCAATTCTATTTAACTTTTACCAAAGTCAAATTTATTATCTCATATTATAAGTTCAAAACTTGATTACTTGTATTCAATAATTACAGCTTAAATTTTATTGATTCACTTATACTTACTTTAATTTAACTCCATCCTTTAAGTTAAATTTATTCTATCAGAATTCAAATTGTATAAGTTATCAACTCATTATCATTCCCATAAATATTTTAAATAGGATTTCAGAGTCTTTTCAACCTTCCAAAAACCATTTTTGAAATCAATTCAAATTATCTTTTGAATTTCCAAAACTAAATCCAAATTTTCCAAAATTCTTTCATTTAAAATAATTTGGCAGCAATTCCTCTTTTGGAAACCCGAAAATGAACACCAATGATGCCGCGGTCATCATCGGAATTATTTTCCAGCGACCTAAAAAGAGTTTAGAGCTTTCATCTCTCGAAAACAATTTTTCAAAATATCAAATCCTTTCAAAACATTTCTCTAGAATTTTATTTTAGATTATAAATCACATTTTACAATTCTTTTACTTATAAAATTCCACTTTCATATATATATAAGATTATTTTTACCATTGTAAATCATTTTAATTATAACTTCATACATCATAATTCATTTGCTTATACAATTTACTCTTTCACAATTGTTGTTTTATTTAACTCATTCAAAAAACTTTTATTAACTTATATATATTTACATTTTCAACAACCAAACAATCAATCATATACACTTTAATAATTTCAGAAAAATTATTTCTTTATATACAAAATATAATCGAGGTAAAATTATTTCATTTACCCAATTTAAAACAATATCGTGCCGAATTGTTCTATACAAGTGTTTAGAGATCCCTATCGATAGAGTTGTACGGACTATATCGACCAGAATCCATATACCACTCAACAAATCAATCATCACAATATAAAACAATTTTATATTCACTAACAAATACGCGCTCATATCTATTATTACACTCAACTCATTCTAGAGTACTACTGACTCTATCTCTAATGAGTAACACCCAACAGAGCAGGGTTGTCGCTTAACCATATGCTCAAGCTAAGGAACTTCCTTTCCTCCTGCCGAATGGGATCGCCTCTGGCTGGATGTCCCGAGAGACAAACTGCTCTCTGCCAACAAGGCCGGGTTACCCCTGTAATAGGTAACTCACGAATATGTCATCACCCGGTCATTTGGGACCTTTATCCGAGCGCTCGGTAACCAACATCACACATAATAAATAAGTGTATCCACATGAGTAAGTATTTGGGCTCCATACCATGATACCACCCCTTTCTAGAAGGAAATGACATACCCTAAAGGGCGCGACCCTCATAACCTTGCCGCAACATTCCTGTTTCGACCATTTCCGGGTTGTTGAGGCCTTAACGAAGTCTCGTCCACAAAGCTACGCTTTGTCACAAAGCCATGCCTTGGGTCAACAAATGATCAACCTATGATCACAAAGATAAATGATCATATCACAAATGATCAAACACTGATCATCACACAGCAACACTCAGCATGTCACATTACCAAATTGGGAATATATCGCTGATAAATTTCAACTACATAACCTCTGAGCTCGTACGTCTCAGAGAAGGGTGTTAAGCTAAGAGAATAAATTCTTCGCCACCAATAGAAATGTATTTGAAAGAAATCGGCTTTATACCTCAAAATGTAATGTCAGACACGTAACCATACAAGTCTGTTCTGGGTTCGAACAGAACCGAAGGCACTTCCAAAGAAGCCCTTGCAATCCGGATATTCACAATCCCGATAAAACTTCCCATCACAAAGGAAATCTCTATACCGTAGCTAACGGTGCAGAGACAATCGATAGGTCATCCTATCGTTTTCATAAACACCCGGTCTTCACCACCGGTCTTCAATACGATCCATATCGTCGTATCACAAATTCGGAATGGGTTATACGACACAAAGGTCCTTTCCCGGCTAACCCGAATAGTGAGCGCTTATTCAAAAATAAGTGTGGCATTCAAATTCAAGCAAATCACAACAAATACCCATTCAAGGTAATTATTGATAGTCGGTTATTTAACTATCAATAAAGATGCGCAACATCATCAGATTCCAAATAATTTTCCAAATTATTTATCTTCCAAAAATATCTTTACAAGATATATAATTTTCCACACTTAACCATTTGAAACAAATTTCAAATATTCACTTTTCAATTTATCTTTAAAAGATAAAATTTCAAACCTTTCATTTCATATTGGAAAACATTTCCATACTTATTTAATAATAAGTATTTCACAAATCCATTTATTTTCAACACTTGGAAAATATTCAATATACTTAAATCCAGTTAAGTATATATTTCATTCTTTAAGGAAATCATTCTCTTTCACAAAATTTATTTGAGTCAAAACGAATGTTACGTAAAACATCGTTACGACAACTCAAAATCACTAGCATAAGGATTCAAAATTAAGATAGATATATAAATCCCAATACTATATAAAACATTTCCTTTCGGAAACCATTTACTATAACAACAGTGTTATAGTCCACCATTTCCTTATTCCTCAAAACGTCTATTTCAACAATAAATGTTGAAATCTATGTTTCAATACTTAACACGTTTTAAAACATCTTTTTAAAACAATTACTTCATTTCGTAATATCACTTCTCCAAAACATATCCATTTTATTTAATAATATATTCACTGTCCAAAATCGTGAATATACTTCCTTTAATAAGCTATAAAAACTTAACTTATCAAAATAAGTCGTTTCTCGGATTTACAAATCTATGTTTATAAATTCCATTGGTATTTTATAACAACTTTAACTTATAAAAGCACTTTATTAACCAAATCAATTTATAACTCAATTATATACCAAAAATTCATATTATAAGTTAAATACTTATAATTCATTTATTTGCAAAAATCATTCTTTTAAAACTTCACAAGTTATAAATCTTATTACTTATCAGATTTACTTATACTTCATTTTAACACTTTAAAAACTCCTTTATAACTCAATTATTTTGATCTATAAAATATCAATTTTATAAATCTTATATATATAAACCATTTTAAAATAAATCAAAAATCTCAATTTAAATAAACCAATCCTTTTAATAATTTACAAATCCCTATTTTTAAACTTCCAAAAATGGATCCGATGATGCAACAGCATCAAATAGTCAATCACAGCATCCAAACATCATATATCATCATATGATAACAGAATATACAACAATATCTGTAAATAAATCACTACGGTGAGGAATCCAGTTGGATCCCTCCAACCTGTTTCCCTGCATCCAAAGATGTTAGCACAATACCAATTCCGCTCTAGTACGGAATTATCGCGGTATATGGGATTAATAAATATTATCCGCTATTATGCGGCGCAATAGGGTCTCATCCGCTACACAAGGCGGGAAATCAACTCCAATATATACTTATTCCAATATATATATATATATTGCTATATACATATATAATACCAATTCCACTTCAATGTGAAATTATCGCGGTATATGTTTTTAATAAATAACATCCGCTTACTAACGGCGTATAATGTATATTTATCATAATAAATAGCAATCATCATTCAATCCACACAATCAATCACTATCAACAATTTTAAATTTAACTATTTAAAATTTAAATCGAAACAAAACATTCGATTGAGTGAGGAGTTCTCACCTTTGCTTTTAATTCCGTTCCAGCATTTTATTTCGAATAAAATTAAACGTGCGTTTAATTTTACCTGAAATTTTCACTGACTCCAATTGCTTCCAATCCAGTTCCATAGCGTAGTGCTCATCCATATGATTCCAATGCAATTTGTTTCGTGCATTTTTGACCTCGTATGAAAAAGTTATGCTATTTTAAAGTTTAACCGAATTTATATAAAACAATTTCAGCTTTTATTTTTATCTTTTTAACCCTACTTGTAATCTGGACCGTTGATTTCTGCTCCATCAGATCTGGGCCACTGGTATTCTTCTTCCCTTTCACGTTCAAAAACGTGAGCTTGAACCCATTAGCCTCCACAAAACCCTAATTCACGCGGCAACCACGTGCAGTTTGAAGGCGATCAGGCGATGCTACTTCGAAGGCCTCGCCAAGAGCTACCCTCGGCCGGAATATGGGCGAGCTCGACACCCCCTATGCCTCAAAAAAGTGTGCAACTGCAGCGCAAATGCGCCCCCTAGCGACCACCACACAGCTCCGATTTCGATCTCCACCGTTGAGATCGTAGATCTCGACAAGCTCTCCGACTTTCGTGTTGGAAGTTTTTGCTAATTCTTGATAGATTGAGAGATTTGGAGGGAAGAAGATGAACATTTTCTGGCCATTAAAACATTTCTGGCGGCTGAAGAAGATAGAGCTAGGGTTTGGGCAAACGTGTGTGTGTGTGTGTGTGTGTGTATATATATATATATACGTATTAAATTAATATTAAATTCATTTTAAAACGACTTTTTCAAACGATCTCCAAATCACACGTGCCGCCTGGTGTTTGTAAGGTTTACCCCACGTTCCGAACACAATGGAACGTGTTTCGGGAGCTAATTCGATCATATGTGTGAGATATGACAATAAACGATCAATTTAAATTAAACTGATTTAAACCGATTTCGATGCATTTTGGCTTGCCCCGGACAAACGGTACATCCAATTGACACGAAATTTGAAATCATACAATAATATCACATTACGGATCTGATGAAACTAGTTTCGTCGAAATCCGAGACTTTTTGAAAAATGATTATTTTAACTCGCCAAATTAATATTAAAACAATTTCGATGCGTTTCGAGCTGCCACGGTCAAACGACAACTCCGATTGCTATAAAAATTGAAATTCGATAATAATAAACTATTATGGATCCAATGGAACTAGTTTCGTCCAATTCTGAAACTGTCCCAAAAATGGCTAATTTCACTAGTCGATTAAATATTAAAATATTCAATTTTCACAAATTAACTTTAAATTCAATTTTAAAAGTTCTATAACATCACTATAACTTCAACATGATTTAATATAACTTTATAAATCATTTTCAATCACATTAAATCCAGATTTCAATTATTTCTAGAATTTCACCCACTAATTTATCGATTTAATTATCCAATTAAATCCAGATATTCGAATTTTAAATTATTCGACTTATTAATTCTACTTGTTAATATTTAAAATCAATTAAATATACGAATTTCAAATGACGGAAATTCTTGGTCGTTACAATATGTGTATCAAATACACACATACGTATAAGTGTGCATGCAATATATATAAATGTGTACACGGTACAATGCACCAGTATATAAGTGTTGGAGCATACACCGCAATGGACATATTGGCCCTTTATACGCACATTGTTATCCAAAATAAATTTAAATTGTAAATATATACATTTATAATATTTAAAATTTTAAATATTTATTTTCTAATAAAGTAAGTTATTTTGAATAAGTCAATAATTTTGAATTCAAAATTCATTTTAAATATCTAATTTGTTTAATTTTAAAACATTTTAAAAATGGATTTGGATTTATAGATTTAAATTAAAAACGTATACATATATATTAAATTTAAGTAAAAGTATCATAAACATAAGCAAAATAATTTATTTTGAATAAGTTAATAATTTTGAAATTCAAATTCATTTTCAAAATATCTAGTTTGTTCAATTAGTAAAATGGTTTAGAAACAAATCTGGATCTATGGATTTCAATTAAATATATACATGTTATGTATAAATTTTAATAAAATATCATAAATATATTTATATCATATAATTTCCAAAATGATATATATAAATATATATATATTTGTGTGTGTGTGTTGTCTTTTTAACATTTGTAAACAATAAAGTATAATTCTATAAAATATATATAATACTAGTTAATACATGTTACATTAACATTAATACATATATATATATATATGTGTATAAGCTTCATATTTAAAAAAAATTAAAAAAAAATTGATTATTTTTCTGTAACATTAATTTATGATACATAATAAAATAATTTTGGATATATAATTACAAATATTTATTAGTTCATTTATATTTATAGTTAAAACAATGTTAAATCAATTTAAAATAGAGTTTAATGTTTCAAAAATTATTTAAAATTAATTACTCTAATATATATAAGAAATTTTTTTAAAAGAATTTTTAGTTCGGACAAATAGAATTCATAAATAGTGAAAATTGTAGACTTACATTTACATACATACATATATATATATATGTATGTATGTATGTATGTATGACAATACAATTAAACAAGACAACGATTTTGCATATAAATTCATTCAAATATATATTAATTAACTATATTAACATAAAGGCATATTAATCATAAATTATAGGATGTTACCTCAAAATGTAGTCTTAGATTTGCACCTTGATTGGTAGACTTTTCTAGAATTGATCACGATTCTAACTCCTAGCTTTGCAACTGCTTGGAGAACCACTTTTTATTTTTTATTTGAGGTTTGGATCTAATATCTTTGGCCTAAAGGAGCTGGAAATAGCAGCTATCATAGAGGAGAGGGTGAGCAAAAAGGATTCTAAACAATGAGGGGATGTGTGGCCATTTATAAAGAGAGTAAATAAGATATTTTCTCCTTAATTTACTCATTCTTTATTACAAAATCTAGATACAAATTTTATGAATCTTTGGCTCCTTTCTTTCTCTACTATAGCTGCTAGATAAGGCTATATAGGCCTTAAATCATTCCACACTCATTAGCAATTAATCACATTTAAATCCAATTAAAATGCATGTCGATATTGATTATCGATTCGTACATATGTAACTTTTATATATGCTCCTAATTAATAACTATTAGCACCTATAAAATACTAATGGAACCCAATACATTAGATAAACAAATATTATCATAAATATTAATTTATTTATTTAATTTATAACAATGATAATTCAATTAAATCATGTGGTATTTCAAAGAATCTATCAATGCGGTTGTGCGACTCGTAGGTGTAAATTCATTTAGCGATTAATATCAAACAATTCGAATAGTAACGTTCACACGTTATGTTAGCTACTAGTATGACAGTTTGACTGAATTTATCGCTTATACATTTTTTCAATAAAATCTAATTTTATTTTTTAAGTGTATCCGTTAGTGATAATTATTTACATCAATTCTCTTCGTCAAAACTGTATTACATTGGACTTATGGAATTTGATAGTGGTCAAAATTCCAACATTATTCATATTTAACTCTATAGTTCAAACACAAAGTCTTTGGTTCAATAATAACAATTATTATTAACCATACTGCTCTAGCTAGAGACTTTGACTTTGAGTTGACTTTAGTTGATCGTGATGCTAACCTCATATAACCGAGGAGATGAATTCTCTATTAAATAGCAGTTCACTATAAATGCTTCAACTCAGACCAAACTATAATCATTTAATGGAGGTCATGCCATGATTTAACTATAATCAAAGAGGAGCTTCCATATTGAAGGTCAACGGTATTCTCAAGTCAAGAGAATAATGTAATTTTTGTCACATTGATATTTTATGTTTGACCTTAGTTATATTAACCAACAAAAAAATATTGGGTGAGTCATTCTATAGTTATCCAATAACTATCAGTACGTAAACCCTTGGTGCCTCTAACAGTCATGAGTAATACACTGCCCAACAATTGGAGAGTGTTACATAATGTAGTCTCAATAGATGTATTGATATCCGGTCTCGGTACATTTCAACTAGGAATATTTAAAACGTTATGTTTAATTACATTGTGATAAATCACTCATGATTACACCACATTGTAATTACTATCACAAAACAAACCATTTATGGATTTTCTAATAAATATACTTTTAGTTAAATTAATTAATTAATATAACATATTATTTCAATTATATAACAGAAAGAAAACATGTTTCATTTCGAAAAAGATTGGTTATCCAGTTAGATATATGTAAGAATTACATAACTGTCCTTAGGGCATACCCTAAATCTATCAATATAATTGTCTTTTGTATAACATTATAATAATATTATTAATTAAATCTTACTTAATTAATTTAATCAGTTAACATTTTATTTATTTTTATGTTATTTAATTAAACATTTTATATTGGATATGAATATTATAACATTTATAATTATACACATATATCTTTATATATATATATGTACTATAATGTCAGTTAACATTTAGTCAATTTGTATAATTAAACAATTTTGATTAATTATTTTTTAATTCAAAAATTACACACACGCGCACGCACTTGCGTGCTTGCACGTATACACACAAAGTGTGTGCACACACACATACTTACATAGTGTAACATATATCATTATATATGATATACGAGTGTTACAACACGAGCTTCACACGTGAATTGTTTTCCTTATAAATTGTATATGTTTAAATTAGTCAAAAAAACGATTTCTTATTTTCAAGTGATATTAAGATTTGTATATTTTGTAAATAAGTATTTTGAATTTGTAAAGGAAGTTTAAATTTATATCCTATTTTTAGAAGCGTTTTGAATTTGTAAAGCATGTTTAATTATTAGATCCTACTTTTAGGGGCGTTTGATTTTATAAAAGAAGTTTAATATTAGATGCTATTTTTAAGTGATTAAGAATTGATAATATATAGATGGACATTTTTGGTAGTTCACGTTGATACCAAAAAAGTGTGAAACCAAATTCGTTACAACTATTTTTAAAGATAATTTAATTAATTTATCAATCTAATTAATAACTTTAAAATTTTCAAATTTATTTATATAGTTTTCAAAACGATTTTGAAAATTATATTATAACATTTATAATATGTTTCTTATTTCAAACTTATCTATTAAATTTTAAAAAATAATAATTTCAAAACTTATTTTGAAAATTAGCCCAGGGCCTAAATTCAAATTGAGCATTTTCTATTATGGACAACATTTGGCCTTACTTCACTTTTAGGCCAGGCCGGTAGCTAAGTAGGGCAGGGTATTTGATTACCCAAACCCAGCCTAGACATTACATTTCTAGACTTCCTGCTAACTTGGTAAGCTTTATTAGTTGGCCTTAACATGACTAATTTAGATCACATTGGCTATTGGGCTCTGATACCACTATTGAATCTGGGCCAGCACACAACGGGTTAAATGGGTGGATTTCAAAATAAGTTAACATTTTGAATCTTATTGGGCCTATGAAGTCTAAATTGATTTAGACTTGATCTAAAATTAATTTTAAATAAAGTCATTATTTTATTTATTAATAAAAGTTTAGTTTTATATTATATTTATTACATAATGTGTACATGTGTATCATATACACATGTACGTGTATATGTACATGCAACATATAAAGTGTGCATGGTTTAGCATGCATGTACCTAAGTGTTGGGATTTACATCGCAATAGATATGTTATCCTCTCTATATACATATGTGTTGTCTATAATATATATATATATATATATATATATATATATCTGTGTTAGTGTGAAATAAAATTATATTTGTATTTGAATAAATATATAACTATATTTTAATGTAAAGGAATAATATTACACGAGCACGTGCGCACAAATGCATAAATGTGCGCGTGTGTGTGTACACATATATACATAAAGTAATAAATATAGATAGTTAATATTCAAATTCATATTTCAAATTTCAAATTTTAAAACTAGATCTAAATTTGAAAATACCTTTTAATTTCAAATTTAAAATAAATTATATTTTAATAATATAAACATATACATAAGAAAATAAATATTTTTTTAAATGTGTGTATATATATATGTGTGTGTGTATTTATATATTAAAAATTAATATTTAAATATCATTTATAATATAAAATGATATTATAATTAAGTATGTAAATAAATAATATGTATATATATATATATTCATATTATTTTGGCTATATTATTTTTGATAAAACCAGTTTTTTAAAATTAAATCCTTTTGGATTTAACTTTTGTTTTTTATTTAATACATTATTTTTCTTCTTTTTGGAAAAATAAATTTTACTATTTATATATAAATTTTGTTTTAATTGTTATATATATTTATGTATTTATAATATATTAAAATTAACTTAACTTGTTATATTTGTAAAATAATATATATATATATATATGCGTGTGTGTGTGTGTGTTCGAATTTATATGTGTTTGTATATACATATATTTAAAAATAAAAATAAAAACTTTAAAATATTAACATATAGATAAATTAATATCAAATTTACATATATTATATACATATGATATATAATTTAAAATCAACTTTTATTTAAGGAACCTTTTTAAATCATTTTAATTCAAAAAAATATTTTTTCCGACCGAAAGCATGTATTCATATATATATATATATACATACATATATATACATACATACATATATATACATACATACATACATACATATACATACCGTATGTTTATGCATTCATATTCTAGGTTGACAACACATATATATAATGATTCATGATATAAACATATATATATATATATATAATTACAGTATGTTTATGCATTCATACTCTAGGTTGACAACACATATATATAAAGATTCGTGATATAAACATCTAAGCTACATATAAATATGAATACGTGAAATATATATATATCTGTGTGTGTATGTATATGTATATGTATATGTAAATTAGAATATTACCTTAACTACAGCCTAACAATAACACCTTAGATGTTGAATCTATTGAATTCCTCGGATCTGAATGCAATCTCTTCCAAAGAGCACTACCCGACCGAAAGATCTATGCACCTTTGCACCGTGTGAATTGAATTTGTGTTTAAAACTTAATAATATGTAGGAGAGGGAAGGCAGGATTTTTAGCCAAAGCTAGAGCTAGGAGAAGAGCAAAAAGTCAAATAGAAAAATAAGGGGTAGTGGTGTTTAAATAGGAGAGAAAAGGGAGTAAAATGTGGATCCAAATCCAAATTTTCCTCTGCCAATTCAAATCTATAAATATCAAATACAACCCCCTCTCAAGTCTAGCCCATACCAAGATCTCGAATGGGCCTCCATTCCACTTCAAGCACGATAAGATAATTCCCATTTAATCAAATTTAAACGTACATCGATATCGTATATCAATAGGTGTGTATATAACTTTTATATATGAACTATTTTCATTACCGATATGCATAAATCAAATGTAATTTTATAGTTAATATTTAATAAATATTAATTAATTTGTAAAAACTGTAATTTAAATAAATTGGGTGATAGTCACGGTATTCGACATTTCAGTTATGTGACTCTTAGGTGTAAAATCGGTCAGCGATTAATATCAAACAATTTGAATATTAAAGTTCACATGTTACCTTACCTAGTGGTCTGCATTATAACTAAATTTATTTCTTACATAGTTTCGGTAAAACATAATTTTAATTATTTTAAGCAGGCCCCGGTAGTGGCAATTATTTTGTAACGAACCGGATTTTTCGACCCACAAAAATCGACACTAATACGTCCACTTATCACACCAAGAAATCGAATGTCAGAAAACCCGATTGTTAGGGGAAAAGAAGAAGAAAGAAGATAAGAAGAAAACTGAACAACATAGAATCTCACAACGGAACGAATAATCTATAATATATCACAGGTCTTTACACAAAAGCAAAACTGTAATATGTATATATACAAACATCAATCAGAGTATACTAACCTATTTTAGCATGGACAGTTATAAAAGTCTGTCCTCATAATTGTTGATAACACACCAATGAATACAGCGAAAAATATAACCATCTACGTGAATACGTCTCTAAGCCTCCAACTCGTCTCTTGAAGCTCCAAGCATCCAAACTAATATGTAATATACACGGTCTGACCCGAACATTATAATAAAATAACACTCGAGTCAGTCTGGAAAACCAGCGTGAGAAAACACCCAATTGGATTTAAAGTTATAAG
This sequence comes from Allium fistulosum, assembly GCA_030737815.1. Taxonomy (NCBI): domain Eukaryota; kingdom Viridiplantae; phylum Streptophyta; class Magnoliopsida; order Asparagales; family Amaryllidaceae; genus Allium; species Allium fistulosum. The sequence continues at coordinate 1,278,733,119 of CM060903.1, read as the reverse complement.
AAAATCTTTGAAATCAAAAGGTATCTCGTAAGACCACGCCACGCATAAACACGACGGGTTTTTACCTTACGATAACCAAAACACTTTTATAGAAAATCCAGTAATATTATAATAGTGTCTAAGTACAAATACTTATTAAAATAGCCAAAATTGTTACATTAATTAAATTCTAGCATACTAGGCTATACAATCAAAACCGTAAAGGCATGTATTGGAGAATGGATTCCATACTATGACCGGGCAAGGAACTACCTCCGATGGGTGCATCTCTAGATCAATGCACCCGGGTCTGACAAGAACATCTTGTACCCTGCCACACAGAACCGGCCTATTACTTGACTAGTAGTACCGAATATGTCATCATCCTGGTCTTCCAACCTCAATTGAGATCTCTCATGCACAACAAAATCCATAAATATAGGGTAATCTTGAAAGATGATGACATACCCTAATGGGAGCGACCCACTTAGCCCTGCTGCGTGCCCTGTTTTAGTCATTTCCTGGTTGATGGGGCTTGAGGCTACATTTAGCTTTTTGGATAGCAATCCCACTTGGAATGCTAACACTGCCTTCCAGGCAACAATGCAATGATAGCATTCATTCATACAAGTTGTTCTGGGTCTGAATAAACCAATCTCTTTAAAGATCACTGTTTCATTATCCTCAAGATTTCACAATTCGTAATGCTCAAATCGGATCGAAGTGGTTTTTGGATAATTAAATCTGATCCCGGTCTCTTCGAAACGATCAACAAATTTGGCCAGATTTGGTAGTCGGTTATTTAACCATTAAATTACACACATAAGCAGTCACTAGGGCCATATTATTAATCTTTTAACATTTATTTCAAATTATCTTTACAAAGACATATATTCAATCTCTTCCAGTTTTCAGTATTTGAAAACAATTTCAAGTTCTTATATCCATAACAGGATACTTCCAAACCATATCAACACTTAGAAATATTTCCATATCCAACTTATAATTCATTACTTAGAAAAATATTTTTATATAAATCATTTCGTCGCTAAAACATCTCCAAAACCTTTAATTCCAATACTTAGGAAAATATTATAATTTTATTTCTTACAAAATCATTTCTAATATCCATACTTAGGAAATATTCCGTACTTATCTCATAAATCTCCGGAATTTTTATTAATTCCCTTTTCAATTTCCAAAAATTATCGATTATACTTTTTTATAATCCAACTAATAATTTATAACTCCTTTAATGAATTCAGGTTCATTTTCGAAGTTCCTGTATCTAAACAATTTGGAAATTTCCTTTCTCAAATTTCTGAAGTTTCTGAATTCCATTATAAGATTTTCACTTATAAAATCATATCCATTAAATAAAACCCGGTTCACAAATCATGAGAGCATTTATAAATAAATTTCGATCACTTACTTTTAAACTATATATATATATATATAATAATACATTTCAAAAACATGGTTAAATAATTATTTAAAATATCAAAGCACTTTTAAAATAAACATCAATAACTAGTTCCAATTCATTTATAAAAATTTCAATCGATTTACAAAACTTGTTTATAAAACTTAGAATTCATTTCAACAAATTTAAATATTTAAATAACTAACTTCCTGAAATATTTTAATCCAATTAGTAGTCTTTAAAACTACATAGTTTAATAAATAAAAATCCTTTTCTAAAAACAAACCTTAACTTCTTGTGAAAAACCATTTTAAGAATTCAACATACCCATTTTTATTCTTATAAATCCCCTCGATTTATCAAAAATCGATTTACATTTCCAGTTTCATAACTATTCCCAAATTCCAAAATGGAATTTACTATTTCTTTCTAAACTGATTTCCGTATCTCATTTTAAATTCACACTGTGAATTTATATTTCCAATTTATCAAATGATAATCATTCCACTTATTTATAAACATCGTTTATAAGTTTATAAAATTAACTCTCATTTCTCTGTTAATAACAGATTTATATTAAACAACTCCATTTGTAAATCGGTTCCTATTTAAAATCCCATTTATAAATCTATTTCTTAATAAATCCGAACTATATTCCAAAACCATTCAAATCTCGATTTCGACTTCCATTTCGTATTTCCAAAAATCCTAATTAAAAATCCACTGTTTAAAAATACTCAAATTAAATTCTCTATTTCAAACCATTTTACGAAATAGCTAAATAAATATTTAAAATCAAATTTATTTTATTTTATTTAAATCAATTCCTTTTAAATAATCCCAAATTTCAATATAAATATTTTCATTTTCAAAATCGCTTTTGAATTCCCTTTTTAAATTCAAAAATATTATTTATGGTATTTATAATACCAAAATTAAGGTCAGTGCTACAATAGAATCCAATAAATCAAATCATAACATAATCTATATCAGATTATCCACACATATCATATATCACTATATATGAAATTAAAATAAATATTTTTGAGGAGTCCAATTAGATCCCTCCAACCTGTTTCCCTGCAACCACAGATGTTATATAATCACAAAAATATAATCACCGCTTCGAGGTGGGATATCGCAATAAATAGGGCCATCCGCTATTATGTGGGGAGCATAGTGTCACATCCACTCCAATCGGTGGGAAATATATCCAACTACTAATATATACTAATATATATAATGTAACATCCAACTGATAATAATTTAACAATTCATCCAATCAACCAATAAATAATTTTAACTATTTAAAATAAAACCAATTATCCAAGATGAGTGAGATTTACTCACTCTGATTTCAGTTTCCGTTCTACGTTGTGGTTTCGACCAAATTCGAACATTGTTCGAATTTAGCTGAAAATTCTGCAAGCACTAATGGTTGCCAAACAAATTCTAAAGCGAAGATCTTGTTAATGGGGACCTAATGCGACTGATCGCATCAGATTTGGACCTAAAATGAGAGAGTTATTTAAGTTATAAGTTTGTCGATTTTTAAGTTACAATTAATTAATTAATTAACAAGCCTACCCTCATCACTATAGTTCAAACCCGGCCCAAATGAACAGTGTCCTTCTTCCTAAATCCTCCTCCTCCCTTCCAATAACGTGCACACCCAAATCGTGCGCGAACGCACAAAGTGATACGGTGATATGGACCATGAATCGACCAACTGATTCCACATCCGACTTCTCTTCCTTCCCTAGCCTGATCGCACCCGACCACGAAGCCTGCACCTCTTCCTCTTCGACGTGACTTGATAGCCAAATGTGCCTCCCCTGTTACCACACGATCGCCACTAAATGTTGGCGGCAAGTGCTAATCACCTTCCTGAATCCAAATACGACCTTCAATTTTTAAATCGAGCACTCCAACATTCGATTTCCCAAACCCTAGTCAAAGCCACTCATTCAACCTTTACTGTCGAGCCCAAAATTGATGACGCACCCCTCAAAAAGCATATCAGTGAGAAGCCCTCACCAAAAGAAGAATTTAAAAATTGGTTTTAGATTTTTTTTATCAAGTAATTTGTGAGATATAAAGTTTTGAATTCAAACCTTTATCTTTTTTTTCTCTCTATGTACATCTGCATTTATATAAGAAGGAAGTGATGGAAGATAACGTAGATAGGATAGGGTGGCTGATAGAGATAGAAAAACGGTTGTGAAAGAAATATATTATTTAAAATCCAAAATATCTAGATATTTAATTTCAAACCCCGATCGAGGCGTGCCTCCTAGTGTTCCTAATGTTATACCCCTATCCCGAATGCAATGGAACAAGTTTCGAGACCTAATTCGATCGTATGGAGAAGATTGCTTTTTAAACCCAATTATAATATTAAATTTTCACTATTAATTTCAACACGTTTCTATCTCGTACGACCAAATGATATGTCTGATCGCTACAAAATTTGACGACGTAATATAATTCATTATTGCAGACCCAATAACACTGGTTTCGTCGAAATCCGAGATTGCGCCTCGGAAGGCTATTTTTACATGTTAATTAAAACGAGTTATTTCCAAAATCAAGTAAATCACTTTTAAATCAATTTTCAAAAGTTTTATTATCTTCATTCTTATTAATAGAATTTGAGTAAGCTTTGAAATTATTTTTATCTAACTTAAAGCTCAAGATTCCATTATTTTACCAATTTCAATTATTAAATTTAAAAATTAAATTATCCAATAAATCGTTATATTTGAAATTCAAGTTATTAAATCTATAAAATTAACTTTTAAATATTTAAAATCAATTAAATATTCAAATTTCAAATAACCAAAATTCTGGGTCGTTACATATTTACTCTAATTCTCTTCATCAAAATTATATCACATTAGGACTTACAGAATTTATTAATGATTAAAATTCCAATATCGCCCAAATTTAACATGTTAGCCCAAACGCAAAGTCCATGGTTCAAAAAAAACAATTATTATCAACCGGGCTGCTCTGGCCAAGGACTTTGACTTTGGATTGACTTCAGTTGACCGTGATATTAACCTCATATAACCGAGAGGATGAATTTTCTATTAAATAGTGTTTCACTTCCAATGCTTTAACTTGACACGTCGTTCAATAAACGTTGTGCCACGATTTAATATAATTAAAGCGGAGTTTCCATATTAAAGTTTGACGGTATTCTCAAGTTGAGAGAATTGTGTAATATATCACATCGACATTTTCTGTTTAACATTAGTTATGTTAACCAATAGAAAATTATCGAATGAATCATTCCATAGTTATCCAAAAACTATCAGTATATAACTTCTTGGTGCCCCTAGCAGTCATGAGTAATAAATCATCCAACATTTAGAGAGCTTTGCATACTCTAGTCTCGACTAGATGTATCAATATTCAATCTCGCTACATCTTGACTAGGAATACATAAAACGATTTGTTTATTATATTATAATAAATTGCTCTTGATTATAAAATATTATAGTTACTATCACAAAACACACCATTTACGGATTTTCTATTAAATACACTTAAATTAACTAATTAATTAATGTAACACATTATAACAAGTATATAATAAAAAGAAAAACACTTTTTATTTCGAGCGAGATTTTATTACAAAGTTACTAATTCACAATAAATTATAGAATTACCCCTAGGGCATACCCCTAACTCTATCAGTTGTAGTGTATGAAATAAAATTATGTAATAAGTGGTTAAATGGTGCTTCATATTTTCTATGATGTCATAGTAATAGTAGGAGTATACCATCTAACACTTCTTAGTGGATGCACCAAATTATGAAAATTGTTTTCGCAAATATACTATGTATTATTTATGAAATAATAGTTGTTTTCAGTATCGACTAAAATTGGATATAGTTTTCATTTGATATGAATATTCATTACAAAATAAATCTGTAATAATGATATTTATAACAAAAGTGAGTATTAGAAAATACAAAATTATCATAATTTTCTACAATTATTTTAGAATTATGGATTAAGCTATATTTTGAGAAATAATTCAATAATAATATGATTATGAATCATATGATACTTATGAATTGTATATTAGAAGATTGAAGGCAAAGCACCCATTTAGTGGGAGAGACTAAATAGTTAATGAACTCTTCTGATTGATACATATAGATATATGCAGTTCAAAGTCTAATGGTACAAAATTGATCCTTTTACTTCATTAAATTCACAGATGAATTATCATATAAATGAACATGTGTATTTGATACAGAAGTAATGTATTTATGATAAGTTCATTGAATGTAAAACGAAAGTAGAAAACATAATATATAAATAAATATTTTATTTGATCGAATAGTTGAGTGTACTGGAAAGATTTCTAAAAGTCCCTAAAAGTGCATACGATTCAATCTCAAAAGTCAATCCTCCCTATGATACATCATGATGTAACGATAAGGAGTAATCAAACTTTGTTAGACAAAGTACAATTGATGATGAGTGGTGTTGAGTAAGTTTCTTTCTATAAGGACATGTACTTAAAAGTAAGTACATAGGTTAAAATTAATTTCATACAAAACCTAGTTTATGAGATCATACAAGATAAAAGTTTTTAAGAAACCCGTTCATATTCTAGGTTAAGTAGTTGACAGGTTATGTAAGTCTTGTGACGACCGCCCATGACCCCTGCACCGAATCTAAAGATAGAGCGCTGTAAAGTGTGCCAGGCGACCATGGACGATTGTCAAGGTAAGATTTAAAACAACAGAATCTATCGTATTACTCACAGCGCATGGACAAAATACAATAGAACATATGTATAGTGAAGCTTTACAGGACAAAATGACATCATATAAAACTCCATAATAGTTGAATACAAGCATCCACATAGTCAATACATCCAGCCTCACTACATATCTCTCAGAGAATACAAAACAGCGGAATATCCAGTACATATAATAAGAAGATAATATGCAACCCTCTAGCTCGTCTTCGATATCAGCGTCGTGAGAAGAGAACAGCACCTGTCACCTGCTACCTAGTCTACCCGTCCCAAAATGGACGAACAGCCCAAGGCAATAAGAATTAAAACATAAAGCCTTGAGTCAGACAACAGTTTTAGTGAGCAGTAAATTAACTAACAACATACCAAAAGAGCATAAAGGAAAAGGAATAGGAATACAACCCTCCCACTCCAACCTCATTCTACAGTGATAGCCCCCAGACACACACTAAGCAGAAGCAAATATAGCAGAGCATACAATTTAAAGTAAAGCTACTATCACTCGAGTCAAGGGCGATGTTTTCCAAGTACCAAGGCCTAAATCAGATAAGCACCCAGAAAATACCGCTCTTGAGTCCGAATGACGTTACAACCAAACATCCATGACTCTGGCTATCACTGTTATCATTGCTTCGATATCACCGTTAATTGAATGACCGACACATTCTTTCAGCCGTCCGTCAAGGGCTAATGGAAACCCCGGTTCTAGACATAACTCCCGCACGTCGTCGCAGCCCGTGCCTAGGACTATCGAATCTTCCCAGAGTACTCGACCATCAACAGTTGGCCGTTGGGACTGTCGAATCTGCCCAAACGTACTCTTTCTTAGAGCATGCTAGAACCTTCAACAACGATGCTATCCAAGCCTCCTAGTCATCCTCCTCGACGACTATTCTCATATCCATTCATTATCCTCAACTCGAATCATATCACCGAGTTATCAACATGCTTGGAATGATCCCGTCTGGATTAGACCAAGTCTTCATCACATGATTGCCTCGCTTCATTACATCCTCGCAAAGCCTCATCTCATCATCACATCATCAAATCCATGCATAAGAGCTTCATCATCCCGCTACATATGCCACGAGCAGCTTTCCCAATTCAAGAGCCTTTCCCTTAGCTTTTGAATCACCTTCGATCTAAATCTAATCATCAATCATTTAGTTCATAACAATCAATCAAATCAAACATCAATCCAAGCAATCAAGCATTCACAAATGATCTAAGTAGACAATTATAACAATAATGGCATTTTCGTAATTAAAGAGTTGAAAGTCCAATAAGCATGAAAACATGGATTATATCTCTACAAACTTGATGAATGAACTTGCATAGGTTATCATATGATAAAATGGATGTAACATCATCATGAACAATGGATCTATATGGATCTACACTTTGGATGAAGAAAATGCATGGAAATCCCTATTTTAACACCAAATCGAGCCAACAATCCGATATACTCCTTTGGATCCGTGTGAGAGATAATCACCACTCACCAAATCACCTAAACAAACTCAAATCAACACGCTTCAGATCTGGACAGCGAAGGATCAAGCTTGATCTATCACGAATCCGCTTCAAACGATGAAATCTCTCTTGAAAAGATGAAGATCTTCAACTTTAGCTCTTGAATCTTCAATCTTGATCTTTGATTTGGATGGAAGGAAGCACTAGATTAGAGTGGAGAAAAGAAGTGAAGAAGTGTAGAAGTCAAGCTCTCAAAATGGCAGCACTTCGTCGCTTCAAAAATCCGGATCCCAAAAATGAAGAGAAGCTCTCCTATTTATAGCTGAAATCCTTATCTCGTCTGTCTCCATGAGTCGTTTACGACTCACGACTCAAAGCCCTACGACTCAACGACTTAACACACTTCAGCCTATGACTCACGACAAATCAGCTATCTCCTAAGTCGTCTCCGACTTATAGCATGCGCCTACGACTCACCAGACCCCCTGTCTACGACTTAAATGCGCACGCCTTACTTGGTTAGACGACTCAACTACTAACTCGTATACGACTCATCACAATGGCTACGACTCATCCACTTGCGCGAGTTATCACCTACGCGCGACTCAACAGCTTACGACTCATCCCTTAACTCGTCCACGACTTAACTGTTAGACGAGATAACCCATTCTACGACTCATCAAACAACAGGGATACGACTCATCAGATAACAGGGTACGACTCATCAGATGACTTGGGTACGACTCATCAGATGACTCGGGTACGACTCATCAGATGACTTGGGTATGACTCATCAGATAACAGGGTACGACTCATCAGATGACTTGGGTACGACTCATCAGATAACAGGGTACGACTCATCACCTTAACTCGGTCACGACTTAACTGCTACAACTTAAGCCTTATCTCGCCCAGTCCTTAAGTCGCGCCTACCCCTTAAGTCGTTCAAACGACTTATCCTTACACCCTTAACTAGCCAAACCCCTGAGTTGCTCCTATCCCCTAAGTCGTATACGACTCACGACTTACACTAAGTCGTTCACGACTCAGGACTTAGCATTTTCGCCTAAAATCTGAAATGGCTCAAAAACTCTAAAATTCCAGACTTTGTCGAACTTGTCGATCCGTAAAAATACGGGTCGTTACATTCTCTCCCCCTTAGGAATTTCGCCCCCGAAATTCCAAACAAACAAAGCAATCGAAGACTATTCTGTACGCCTACCAACCATAACAATCATCAAACCATGCATCCAATTCTAGCTTAGCGTACAGAATTCTAAGACTTAGAACAAGTTACAATGTTGTTAGATGATACGACACCTTAGGGCCATACCTCGAAGAGTTCAGGATGAGCTGCCTTCATCCTCTCTTCCACCTCCCACGTACAGTCGTTATCATCGTCACTCCATTGTATCTTGAGAAACTTAACTACCTTCCTCCTAAGCTGTTTCGTGTCGGTTTCAACAACCCGAAGCGGCTTACGAGGTCTTCTATCGACTGGATCAACTTCGAAGTCTTCACAGCTATCAGCAGAAACCACTGTATTCGAGTCGTGCACATACTTCCGTAGATATGATACATGAAAAACATTGTGCACACCCGACATCTTCTCAGGTAACTCCAACCTATAGGCGAGCTTTCCAATTCGCTCGATGATCGGGAATGGTCCAACAAATCTCGGAGTCAATTTTCCTTTCTTCCCGAATCGAATAACATTCTTCAGTGGAGAAATCTTTACAAAAACCATATCTCCTATGTCGAATTCCAAATCCTTTCGACGTTTATCGGCATAACTTTTCTGACGGTCTTGGGCTGCCTTCATTCGTTGCCGAATGATCTCTATACAATCTGAAGTCTGACGAATCATCTCTGGCCCAAGCATCAGCTTTTCTCCAGTTTCCAACCAACATGTTGGAGAGTTACACGGTCTTCCATACAATGCCTCATACGGTGCCATACCAATGCTTGACTGGTAACTGTTGTTGTACGCAAACTCCACCAAAGGAAGGCGATCTTCCCATGATCCTCCGAAGTCCAAAACACAAGCTCTAAGAAGATCTTCCAAAACTCGGTTGACTCTCTCGGTCTGACCATCTGTTTGGGGATGATAAGCTGTACTCAAACACAACTCGGTTCCCAAGACTTCCTGGAAGCTCTTCCAAAATCTACTAGTGAACAATGGGTCTCGATCGCTCACTATACTCTTCGGAACACCATGAAATCGAACTATCCACTTAACATACAACTCTGCCAACTTTGATGCAGTCCTAGTCGATCGAACAGGAATGAATCGTGCACTCTTAGTCAGACGATCCACAATGACCCAAATCCCTTCATTTCCCGTTCTGGTTCTAGGCAATCCATCGATAAAATCCATCGACACTTGTTCCCACTTCCATGTAGGAACTTCTAATGGTTGAAGCAATCCGCTTGGCTTCTTCTGTTCGGCTTTTACCAACTGGCAGTTCATACACTTGGAAATAAAATTTCCAACATCCTTCTTCATACCTTCCCAGTAGTAGGTTCTCTTCATATCCCGATACATCTTATTTCCTCCTGGATGAATTGTCAACTTCGAGTGATGAATTTCCTTCAGAACTTCACTCCTCAATTCATCTATATCGGGAACAACTAGCCGTCCTTGCTTCCGAAGCCAACCCTCTCGATCGACCTCGAATCCTTTATCCTTTTCTGGATCCAATCCAGATTCCAATTCACGGATAATCTTGACAAGCTTATCATCTCGCTTTTGGCTCTCACCAATCCTTTCCACAAGAGTGGGTCTTATTGATAAGTTTGCCAACATCTCAGGTTCCAATTCGCATCTAGGCCTGAAGTCAAATCCAGCTAAATACTCGAGATTCTTCCATTCAGAAAACATGGCTCCCAATCCTGCATGTCTTCGACTTAACGCATCTGCCACTGCGTTACCTTTTCCCGGAGTATAAGCTATACCAAAATCATATGATGCCAAAAACTCTAGCCAACGTTGCTGCCGAAGATTCAAATCCTTTTGGGAGAAAAGATACTTCAACGACTTGTGATCCGTAAACAACTCGAATCGAACTCCCAACAGATAATGCCTCCACATCTTCAGAGCAAATACAATCGCCGCTAATTCCAAATCATGAGTTGGGTAATTCCTTTCATGCGGCTTCAGTTGTCGACTGGCATACGCAACAACTTTATCCTTCTGCATCAGCACTGCTCCAAGTCCAGTACCACATGCGTCGGTGTAAACCACCATCTCATCATTCCCACTTGGAATAGTCAAAACAGGAGCACTCGTCAATCGCTCTTTCAGGATTCCGAAAGCTTGCTCACACTTAGCATCCCAACTGAACACTTGGTTCTTTTTCGTCAATCCTGTTAACGGTGCAGCTACCTTGGAGAAGTCTTTGATAAACCGTCGATAATATCCTGCTAATCCAAGAAAACTCCTCACATCAGATGCATTCTTAGGTCTAATCCAATCCTGGATTGCTGCCACCTTAGCGGGATCAACCGCTATTCCACTTCCAGAAATCACATGGCCTAAGAACCTCACTTCACTCTTCCAGAAGTGACACTTCGAAAACTTAGCCTTCAGTTGATGTTTCCGCAAGATTTCCAAAACCATACGCAAGTGCGTCTTGTGCTCCTCCTCCGTTCTGGAATAAATCAGAATATCATCTACGAACACAAGTACGAACTTGTTCAACTGATCTCTGAACACTCTATTCATAAGATCCACAAAATATGCTGGCGCGTTAGTCAATCCAAACGGCATTACCAGCCACTCAAAGAAACCGGATGGTGTCCTAAAAGCAGTCTTCGGCACACTATCCTTAGCCACTCTCAACTGGTGAAATCCCGTTGCCAAATCCATCTGAGAAAACACCTTAGCTTCGTGAAGCTGATCAAACAAGTCATCTATTCTCGGCAATGGATACTTGTTCTTCTTAGTCACCTTATTCAGCTCACGATAATCGACGCACAATCTCAACGACCCATCTGCCTTGGTTGCAAACACAACTGGTGCACCCCACTCGGACACACTACGCTGAATGAATCCTTTCTGTAAAAGATCATCAACTTGCACCCTCAACTCCTGCTGTTCCCTAGGCGCCATCCGCCTAAGAGGCATCACAATAGGTCTGGCCCCTTCAACAAGATCTATCCGAAACTCTATCTCTCTATGCGGCGACAACCCTTTGACTTCGTCAAAGACATCCTCGAATCCATTTGCGATTGGCACTAAAGACAGTCCATCCCGTGGAACAACTAGCGAATACATGAAGCTCATGAAGACGCCTTCCTCATGCTTACATCGTATCACAACCTTTCGCCCCTCCACATTCTCGACTGTCACCTCCAGCCTCTCACAATCAACCTTAGCCGCATACTTCCTAAGCCAGTCCATACCCAAAATAATTCCGAACCCCGCAAAGTTCAGAACAAAGCAATCACAAACAAAAGAGCAACCATGACTCGATACAACTAGACCACGGCATAACATACACAAACAAGACGAACCCCCAACTGGATTAGTCACAACCAATGGCCTATCAATAATATCCGGTTCCAAACCTAACCGGCCTACGAGTTCATTACAAACAAACGAATGCGACGCTCCAGTATCAAACAAAACTCTAACTGGAATACCACATAGGAAAAGAGTACCTTGAACAACCACACTCTTTCCTTTCTCTTCAGCAGTAGGAGCTTTTGAAGACGACGGAACAGCTCCCAAAGCATAAGCTTGCACAATCTGCTTATCTCTTCTCGGTTCTGGACAATTCTTCCTGAAATGTCCCGGCTTGTCACAGTTGTGACACTTCATCGGTGCCTTCGGATTCTTACAATCCTTAGAGAAATGGCCCTTCTGCTGACAATTGTAGCAAGTCACCTCGCCTTTCGGCTTCTTCTGGCCATCCTTACCCTTCTGCTGCTGCTGCTTCCTCTTCTGGTTTCCACCCTGCTGTGGTTTAGATTCTCCCTTGGTCACAGCAACAACAGATCCTTCCTTAGGAAACAGACTCTCATGCCTAAGAGCTTTCTCCACAAGCTTCTCAAATGAATCGTCCAAATGATCCACTAACTGCCTCCCAAGATAACTATCCAAGCCGGTCACAAACTTCTCATTCTTCTGATAAGCAGACTCAATATACGACCGGGCATACTTGGACAAAGCTTCGAACTCAGAAACATACTCAAGAACTAATCTTCCACCTTTCTTGAGCTCCACAAACTTCTTGAACAGAACAGACTTCTGAGCTGTAGAAATGAACTTAGCTTCAAATCTGACTTGGAATTGCTCCCAAGTAATCTCTTCCTCCGCAGTATTGATGGTAATAGAGTTCCACCAATCAGAGGCTCTCACTTGAAGCTGCCTTGATGCCAACTTCCTCTTAGTTGCATCATCAATTCCCAAATCACCAAAGATCCTTCTACAAGCATCTATCCACCTCTGGACCTCAATAGTTGATTCTGTTCCTAAGAAAACCTTCCCTCCAAGAGCAGTATAGTCCTTGCACAACTTAGCAAAATCCACTGGTTTCGGAGTTTGGACTTGAACTCCAACATCAACTGCTGCCCCCGGAACTGGTATCCTTCTCATGATCGAAGTCATCATAGCTTCGAACATGGCTGCATAATCAGCAGTCTCTTCAGTAGCACGGCCTTCCCTAGCAGCTGGTCTCCCTCTTCGACTCATTCTCAATATCTATAAAAAGGAATGATTAGAACATCTAGAGAAACAACTGCATAAAGGACTCAACCTCTACTAAGCTACTATATTATATATAGTAATCATCCATCAAAATACAATTACGTCTCTCATACGTAATTACGACAGCGAGCGTTGGGTAAAATCGATTAACCAATGCTCTGATACCAAATGTGACGACCGCCCATGACCCCTGCACCGAATCTAAAGATAGAGCGCTGTAAAGTGTGCCAGGCGACCATGGACGATTGTCAAGGTAAGATTTAAAACAACAGAATCTATCGTATTACTCATAGCGCATGGACAAAATACAATAGAACATATGTATAGTGAAGCTTTACAGGACAAAATGACATCATATAAAACTCCATAATAGTTGAATACAAGCATCCACATAGTCAATACATCCAGCCTCACTACATATCTCTCAGAGAATACAAAACAGCGGAATATCCAGTACATATAATAAGAAGATAATATGCAACCCTCTAGCTCGTCTCCGATATCAGCGTCGTGAGAAGAGAACAGCACCTGTCACCTGCTACCTAGTCTGCCCGTCCCAAAATGGACGAACAGCCCAAGGCAATAAGAATTAAAACATAAAGCCTTGAGTCAGACAACAGTCTTAGTGAGCAGTAAATTAACTAACAACATACCAAAAGAGCATAAAGGAAAAGGAATAGGAATACAACCCTCCCACTCCAACCTCATTCTACAGTGATAGCCCCCAGACACACACTAAGCAGAAGCAAATATAGCAGAGCATACAATTTAAAGTAAAGCTACTATCACTCGAGTCAAGGGCGATGTTTTCCAAGTACCAAGGCCTAAATCAGATAAGCACCCAGAAAATACCGCTCTTGAGTCTGAATGACGTTACAACCAAACATCCATGACTCTGGCTATCACTGTTATCATTGCTTCGATATCACCGTTAATTGAATGACTGGCACATTATTTCAGCCGTCCGTCAAGGGCTAATGGAAACCCCGGTTCTAGACATAACTCCCGCACGTCGTCGCAGCCCGTGCTTAGGACTATCGAATCTGCCCAGAGTACTCGACCATCAACAGTTGGCCGTTGGGACTGTCGAATCTGCCCAAACGTACTCTTGCTTAGAGCATGCTAGAACCTTCAACAACGATGCTATCCAAGCCTCCTAGTCATCCTCCTCGACGACTATTCTCATATCCATTCATTATCCTCAACTCGAATCATATCACCGAGTTATCAACATGCTTGGAATGATCCCGTCTGGATTAGACCAAGTCTTCATCACATGATTGCCTCGCTTCATTACATCCTCGCAAAGCCTCATCTCATCATCACATCATCAAATCCATGCATAAGAGCTTCATCATCCCGCTACATATGCCACGAGCAGCTTTCCCAATTCAAGAGCCTTTCCCTTAGCTTTTGAATCACCTTCGATCTAAATCTAATCATCAATCATCTAGTTCATAACAATCAATCAAATCAAACATCAATCCAAGCAATCAAGCATTCACAAATGATCTAAGTAGACAATTATAACAATAATGGCATTTTCGTAATTAAAGAGTTGAAAGTCCAATAAGCATGAAAACATGGATTATATCTCTACAAACTTGATGAATGAACTTGCATAGGTTATCATATGATAAAATGGATGTAACATCATCATGAGCAATGGATCTATATGGATCTACACTTTGGATGAAGAAAATGCATGGAAATCCCTATTTTAACACCAAATCGAGCCAACAATCCGATATACTCCTTTGGATCCGTGTGAGAGATAATCACCACTCACCAAATCACCTAAACAAACTCAAATCAACACGCTTCAGATCTGGACAACGAAGGATCAAGCTTGATCTATCACGAATCCGCTTCAAACGATGAAATCTCTCTTGAAAAGATGAAGATCTTCAACTTTAGCTCTTGAATCTTCAATCTTGATCTTTGATTTGGATGGAAGGAAGCACTAGATTAGAGTGGAGAAAAGAAGTGAAGAAGTGTAGAAGTCAAGCTCTCAAAATGGCAGCACTTCGTCGCTTCAAAAATCCGGATCCCAAAAATGAAGAGAAGCTCTCCTATTTATAGCTGAAATCCTTATCTCGTCTGTCTCCATGAGTCGTTTACGACTCACGACTCAAAGCCCTACGACTCAACGACTTAACACACTTCAGCCTATGACTCACGACAAATCAGCTATCTCCTAAGTCGTCTCCGACTTATAGCATGCGCCTACGACTCACCAGACCCCCTGTCTACGACTTAAATGCGCACGCCTTACTTGGTTAGACGACTCAACTACTAACTCGTATACGACTCATCACAATGGCTACGACTCATCCACTTGCACGAGTTATCACCTACGCGCGACTCAACAGCTTACGACTCATCCCTTAACTCGTCCACGACTTAACTGTTAGACGAGATAACCCATTCTACGACTCATCAAACAACAGGGATACGACTCATCAGATAACAGGGTACGACTCATCAGATGACTTGGGTACGACTCATCAGATGACTCGGGTATGACTCATCAGATGACTTGGGTATGACTCATCAGATAACAGGGTACGACTCATCAGATGACTTGGGTACGACTCATCAGATAACAGGGTACGACTCATCACCTTAACTCGGTCACGACTTAACTGCTACAACTTAAGCCTTATCTCGCCCAGTCCTTAAGTCGCGCCTACCCCTTAAGTCGTTCAAACGACTTATCCTTACACCCTTAACTAGCCAAACCCCTGAGTTGCTCCTATCCCCTAAGTCGTATACGACTCACGACTTACACTAAGTCGTTCACGACTCAGGACTTAGCATTTTCGCCTAAAATCTGAAATGGCTCAAAAACTCTAAAATTCCAGACTTTGTCGAACTTGTCGATCCGTAAAAATACGGGTCGTTACATTCTCTCCCCCTTAGGAATTTCGCCCCCGAAATTCCAAACAAACAAAGCAATCGAAGACTATTCTGTACGCCTACCAACCATAACAATCATCAAACCATGCATCCAATTCTAGCTTAGCGTACAGAATTCTAAGACTTAGAACAAGTTACAATGTTGTTAGATGATACGACACCTTAGGGCCATACCTCGAAGAGTTCAGGATGAGCTGCCTTCATCCTCTCTTCCACCTCCCACGTACAGTCGTTATCATCGTCACTCCATTGTATCTTGAGAAACTTAACTACCTTCCTCCTAAGCTGTTTCGTGTCGGTTTCAACAACCCGAAGCGGCTTACGAGGTCTTCTATCGACTGGATCAACTTCGAAGTCTTCACAGCTATCAGCAGAAACCACTGTATTCGAGTCGTGCACATACTTCCGTAGATATGATACATGAAAAACATTGTGCACACCCGACATCTTCTCAGGTAACTCCAACCTATAGGCGAGCTTTCCAATTCGCTCGATGATCGGGAATGGTCCAACAAATCTCGGAGTCAATTTTCCTTTCTTCCCGAATCGAATAACATTCTTCAGTGGAGAAATCTTTACAAAAACCATATCTCCTATGTCGAATTCCAAATCCTTTCGACGTTTATCGGCATAACTTTTCTGACGGTCTTGGGCTGCCTTCATTCGTTGCCGAATGATCTCTATACAATCTGAAGTCTGACGAATCATCTCTGGCCCAAGCATCAGCTTTTCTCCAGTTTCCAACCAACATGTTGGAGAGTTACACGGTCTTCCATACAATGCCTCATACGGTGCCATACCAATGCTTGACTGGTAACTGTTGTTGTACGCAAACTCCACCAAAGGAAGGCGATCTTCCCATGATCCTCCGAAGTCCAAAACACAAGCTCTAAGAAGATCTTCCAAAACTCGGTTGACTCTCTCGGTCTGACCATCTGTTTGGGGATGATAAGCTGTACTCAAACACAACTCGGTTCCCAAGACTTCCTGGAAGCTCTTCCAAAATCTACTAGTGAACAATGGGTCTCGATCGCTCACTATACTCTTCGGAACACCATGAAATCGAACTATCCACTTAACATACAACTCTGCCAACTTTGATGCAGTCCTAGTCGATCGAACAGGAATGAATCGTGCACTCTTAGTCAGACGATCCACAATGACCCAAATCCCTTCATTTCCCGTTCTGGTTCTAGGCAATCCATCGATAAAATCCATCGACACTTGTTCCCACTTCCATGTAGGAACTTCTAATGGTTGAAGCAATCCGCTTGGCTTCTTCTGTTCGGCTTTTACCAACTGGCAGTTCATACACTTGGAAATAAAATTTCCAACATCCTTCTTCATACCTTCCCAGTAGTAGGTTCTCTTCATATCCCGATACATCTTATTTCCTCCTGGATGAATTGTCAACTTCGAGTGATGAATTTCCTTCAGAACTTCACTCCTCAATTCATCTATATCGGGAACAACTAGCCGTCCTTGCTTCCGAAGCCAACCCTCTCGATCGACCTCGAATCCTTTATCCTTTTCTGGATCCAATCCAGATTCCAATTCACGGATAATCTTGACAAGCTTATCATCTCGCTTTTGGCTCTCACCAATCCTTTCCATAAGAGTGGGTCTTATTGATAAGTTTGCCAACATCTCAGGTTCCAATTCGCATCTAGGCCTGAAGTCAAATCCAGCTAAATACTCGAGATTCTTCCATTCAGAAAACATGGCTCCCAATCCTGCATGTCTTCGACTTAACGCATCTGCCACTGCGTTACCTTTTCCCGGAGTATAAGCTATACCAAAATCATATGATGCCAAAAACTCTAGCCAACGTTGCTGCCGAAGATTCAAATCCTTTTGGGAGAAAAGATACTTCAACGACTTGTGATCCGTAAACAACTCGAATCGAACTCCCAACAGATAATGCCTCCACATCTTCAGAGCAAATACAATCGCCGCTAATTCCAAATCATGAGTTGGGTAATTCCTTTCATGCGGCTTCAGTTGTCGACTGGCATACGCAACAACTTTATCCTTCTGCATCAGCACTGCTCCAAGTCCAGTACCACATGCGTCGGTGTAAACCACCATCTCATCATTCCCACTTGGAATAGTCAAAACAGGAGCACTCGTCAATCGCTCTTTCAGGATTCCGAAAGCTTGCTCACACTTAGCATCCCAACTGAACACTTGGTTCTTTTTCGTCAATCCTGTTAACGGTGCAGCTACCTTGGAGAAGTCTTTGATAAACCGTCGATAATATCCTGCTAATCCAAGAAAACTCCTCACATCAGATGCATTCTTAGGTCTAATCCAATCCTGGATTGCTGCCACCTTAGCGGGATCAACCGCTATTCCACTTCCAGAAATCACATGGCCTAAGAACCTCACTTCACTCTTCCAGAAGTGACACTTCGAAAACTTAGCCTTCGGTTGATGTTTCCGCAAGATTTCCAAAACCATACGCAAGTGCGTCTTGTGCTCCTCCTCCGTTCTGGAATAAATCAGAATATCATCTACGAACACAAGTACGAACTTGTTCAACTGATCTCTGAACACTCTATTCATAAGATCCACAAAATATGCTGGCGCGTTAGTCAATCCAAACGGCATTACCAGCCACTCAAAGAAACCGGATGGTGTCCTAAAAGCAGTCTTCGGCACACTATCCTTAGCCACTCTCAACTGGTGAAATCCCGTTGCCAAATCCATCTGAGAAAACACCTTAGCTTCGTGAAGCTGATCAAACAAGTCATCTATTCTCGGCAATGGATACTTGTTCTTCTTAGTCACCTTATTCAGCTCACGATAATCGACGCACAATCTCAACGACCCATCTGCCTTGGTTGCAAACACAACTGGTGCACCCCACTCGGACACACTACGCTGAATGAATCCTTTCTGTAAAAGATCATCAACTTGCACCCTCAACTCCTGCTGTTCCCTAGGCGCCATCCGCCTAAGAGGCATCACAATAGGTCTGGCCCCTTCAACAAGATCTATCCGAAGCTCGATCTCTCTATGCGGCGGCAACCCTTTGACTTCGTCAAAGACATCCTCGAATCCATTTGCGATTGGCACTAAAGACAGTCCATCCCGTGGAACAACTAGCGAATACATGAAGCTCATGAAGACGCCTTCCTCATGCTTACATCGTATCACAACCTTTCGCCCCTCCACATTCTCGACTGTCACCTCCAGCCTCTCACAATCAACCTTAGCCGCATACTTCCTAAGCCAGTCCATACCCAAAATAATTTCGAACCCCGCAAAGTTCAGAACAAAGCAATCACAAACAAAAGAGCAACCATGACTCGATACAACTAGACCACGGCATAACATACACAAACAAGACGAACCCCCAACTGGATTAGTCACAACCAATGGCCTATCAATAATATCCGGTTCCAAACCTAACCGGCCTACGAGTTCATTACAAACAAACGAATGCGACGCTCCAGTATCAAACAAAACTCTAACTGGAATACCACATAGGAAAAGAGTACCTTGAACAACCACACTCTTTCCTTTCTCTTCAGCAGTAGGAGCTTTTGAAGACGACGGAACAGCTCCCAAAGCATAAGCTTGCACAATCTGCTTATCTCTTCTCGGTTCTGGACAATTCTTCCTGAAATGTCCCGGCTTGTCACAGTTGTGACACTTCATCGGTGCCTTCGGATTCTTACAATCCTTAGAGAAATGGCCCTTCTGTTGACAATTGTAGCAAGTCACCTCGCCTTTCGGCTTCTTCTGGCCATCCTTACCCTTCTGCTGCTGCTTCTTCCTCTTCTGGTTTCCACCCTGCTGTGGTTTAGATTCTCCCTTGGTCACAGCAACAACAGATCCTTCCTTAGGAAACAGACTCCCATGCCTAAGAGCTTTCTCCACAAGCTTCTCAAATGAATCGTCCAAATGATCCACTAACTGCCTCCCAAGATAACTATCCAAGCCGGTCACAAACTTCTCATTCTTCTGATAAGCAGACTCAATATACGACCGGGCATACTTGGACAAAGCTTCGAACTCAGAAACATACTCAAGAACTGATCTTCCACCTTGCTTGAGCTCCACAAACTTCTTGAACAGAACAGACTTCTGAGCTGTAGAAATGAACTTAGCTTCAAATCTGACTTGGAATTGCTCCCAAGTAATCTCTTCCTCCGCAGTATTGATGGTAATAGAGTTCCACCAATCAGAGGCTCTCACTTGAAGCTGCCTTGATGCCAACTTCCTCTTAGTTGCATCATCAATTCCCAAATCACCAAAGATCCTTCTACAAGCATCTATCCACCTCTGGACCTCAATAGTTGATTCTGTTCCTAAGAAAACCTTCCCTCCAAGAGCAGTATAGTCCTTGCACAACTTAGCAAAATCCACTGGTTTCGGAGTTTGGACTTGAACTCCAACATTAACTGCTGCCCCCGGAACTGGTATCCTTCTCATGATCGAAGTCATCATAGCTTCGAACATGGCTGCATAATCAGCAGTCTCTTCAGTAGCACGGCCTTCCCTAGCAGCTGGTCTCCCTCTTCGACTCATTCTCAATATCTATAAAAAGGAATGATTAGAACATCTAGAGAAACAACTGCATAAAGGACTCAACCTCTACTAAGCTACTATATTATATATAGTAATCATCCATCAAAATACAATTACGTCTCTCATACGTAGTTACGACAGCGAGCGTTGGGTAAAATCGATTAACCAATGCTCTGATACCAAATGTGACGACCGCCCATGACCCCTGCACCGAATCTAAAGAT
Organism: Allium fistulosum; assembly: GCA_030737815.1. Classification (NCBI taxonomy): domain Eukaryota; kingdom Viridiplantae; phylum Streptophyta; class Magnoliopsida; order Asparagales; family Amaryllidaceae; genus Allium; species Allium fistulosum. Next base: position 1,278,712,073 of record CM060903.1, on the reverse strand, counting down.
AGAGCGCTGTAAAGTGTGCCAGGCGACCATGGACGATTGTCAAGGTAAGATTTAAAACAACAGAATCTATCGTATTACTCACAGCGCATGGACAAAATACAATAGAACATATGTATAGTGAAGCTTTACAGGACAAAATGACATCATATAAAACTCCATAATAGTTGAATACAAGCATCCACATAGTCAATACATCCAGCCTCACTACATATCTCTCAGAGAATACAAAACAGCGGAATATCCAGTACATATAATAAGAAGATAATATGCAACCCTCTAGCTCGTCTTCGATATCAGCGTCGTGAGAAGAGAACAGCACCTGTCACCTGCTACCTAGTCTGCCCGTCCCAAAATGGACGAACAGCCCAAGGCAATAAGAATTAAAACATAAAGCCTTGAGTCAGACAACAGTCTTAGTGAGCAGTAAATTAACTAACAACATACCAAAAGAGCATAAAGGAAAAGGAATAGGAATACAACCCTCCCACTCCAACCTCATTCTACAGTGATAGCCCCCAGACACACACTAAGCAGAAGCAAATATAGCAGAGCATACAATTTAAAGTAAAGCTACTATCACTCGAGTCAAGGGCGATGTTTTCCAAGTACCAAGGCCTAAATCAGATAAGCACCCAGAAAATACCGCTCTTGAGTCCGAATGACGTTACAACCAAACATCCATGACTCTGGCTATCACTGTTATCATTGCTTCGATATCACCGTTAATTGAATGACTGGCACATTCTTTCAGCCGTCCGTCAAGGGCTAATGGAAACCCCGGTTCTAGACATAACTCCCGCACGTCGTCGCAGCCCGTGCCTAGGACTATCGAATCTGCCCAGAGTACTCGACCATCAACAGTTGGCCGTTGGGACTGTCGAATCTGCCCAAACGTACTCTTGCTTAGAGCATGCTAGAACCTTCAACAACGATGCTATCCAAGCCTCCTAGTCATCCTCCTCGACGACTATTCTCATATCCATTCATTATCCTCAACTCGAATCATATCACCGAGTTATCAACATGCTTGGAATGATCCCGTCTGGATTAGACCAAGTCTTCATCACATGATTGCCTCGCTTCATTACATCCTCGCAAAGCCTCATCTCATCATCACATCATCAAATCCATGCATAAGAGCTTCATCATCCCGCTACATATGCCACGAGCAGCTTTCCCAATTCAAGAGCCTTTCCCTTAGCTTTTGAATCACCTTCGATCTAAATCTAATCATCAATCATCTAGTTCATAACAATCAATCAAATCAAACATCAATCCAAGCAATCAAGCATTCACAAATGATCTAAGTAGACAATTATAACAATAATGGCATTTTCGTAATTAAAGAGTTGAAAGTCCAATAAGCATGAAAACATGGATTATATCTCTACAAACTTGATGAATGAACTTGCATAGGTTATCATATGATAAAATGGATGTAACATCATCATGAGCAATGGATCTATATGGATCTACACTTTGGATGAAGAAAATGCATGGAAATCCCTATTTTAACACCAAATCGAGCCAACAATCCGATATACTCCTTTGGATCCGTGTGAGAGATAATCACCACTCACCAAATCACCTAAACAAACTCAAATCAACACGCTTCAGATCTGGACAGCGAAGGATCAAGCTTGATCTATCACGAATCCGCTTCAAACGATGAAATCTCTCTTGAAAAGATGAAGATCTTCAACTTTAGCTCTTGAATCTTCAATCTTGATCTTTGATTTGGATGGAATGAAGCACTAGATTAGAGTGGAGAAAAGAAGTGAAGAAGTGTAGAAGTCAAGCTCTCAAAATGGCAGCACTTCGTCGCTTCAAAAATCCGGATCCCAAAAATGAAGAGAAGCTCTCCTATTTATAGCTGAAATCCTTATCTCGTCTGTCTCCATGAGTCGTTTACGACTCACGACTCAAAGCCCTACGACTCAACGACTTAACACACTTCAGCCTATGACTCACGACAAATCAGCTATCTCCTAAGTCGTCTCCGACTTATAGCATGCGCCTATGACTCACCAGACCCCCTGTCTACGACTTAAATGCGCACGCCTTACTTGGTTAGACGACTCAACTACTAACTCGTATACGACTCATCACAATGGCTACGACTCATCCACTTGCGCGAGTTATCACCTACGCGCGACTCAACAGCTTACGACTCATCCCTTAACTCGTCCACGACTTAACTGTTAGACGAGATAACCCATTCTACGACTCATCAAACAACAGGGATACGACTCATCAGATAACAGGGTACGACTCATCAGATGACTTGGGTACGACTCATCAGATGACTCGGGTACGACTCATCAGATGACTTGGGTACGACTCATCAGATAACAGGGTACGACTCATCAGATGACTTGGGTACGACTCATCAGATAACAGGGTACGACTCATCACCTTAACTCGGTCACGACTTAACTGCTACAACTTAAGCCTTATCTCGCCCAGTCCTTAAGTCGCGCCTACCCCTTAAGTCGTTCAAACGACTTATCCTTACACCCTTAACTAGCCAAACCCCTGAGTTGCTCCTATCCCCTAAGTCGTATACGACTCACGACTTACACTAAGTCGTTCACGACTCAGGACTTAGCATTTTCGCCTAAAATCTGAAATGGCTCAAAAACTCTAAAATTCCAGACTTTGTCGAACTTGTCGATCCGTAAAAATACGGGTCGTTACAAGTCTAAAGGATGCATATAATATTTGTTCATGGAGGATCTTGTGTGGTTTACCCTATAAGCAGTTTGGGGGCATACCAACATTGATTGAGCAACTTATGTTATGAACATAAATTTTCGTTAACTTAGAGCTAAATCATTATTTTTACATATACAAAGGCAGTTCATGAAAGTTTCTGAATGCATGTTTTATTATACTAAGAAACAACTATTGTTTCGTGAATCATCAACTTCATGTCAAGAACCTCTACCTCAAGTGGTTAGGGTGTGGTGCTTTAGACAGAGTTTCTAAAGGTCATGGATTCAAGCCCCCGAGAAATAAAAAATAGTGCTCTTTTGAATAGAGTGTCACTCATGTTATCAAAAAAATGAATTGCCAACTTCATGATGAAGGATTTTCTTTTAGAGATTATTGGTATTAAATTGGATTTGTATATGATCCAAAGATAAAATAATTATGAAGGATAAAATGAAATCGACCAAGCCAAAATAGACATGACTCACTGAAACTATCTAATAAGAACTCTTGCACTTTAAAGAGAAACTATGAATTTCATATTACTGTCGTGAAAAGAATTTCGGCACAACACGTAAATCCAGAATGGATTCTAAGTACATTATCAAAATATAATTTTGATAGTGGCTCTTGGAAGGATATGATCCATTGGCCGTAAAAGTGTTTTTGAGAAAAAGACCAATGCAGTTGGAATATAACAAGCTACATTGAAAATAATAACAACATAAATTTAAATTGTTGAAATTAACGTAATAAATTCATTTTTCAATGTGCTTAAGTTAATTTGGAATTTAATCTCAAAATTATTGGTTGATATAATTTGATTTTTGGTGTATATACATTGAAACAGAATTTCTAAATAATGATTTAGAATAATCTATATGCACGTAACAACCAAAGTGTCTCAAAATAAGTGGGAGTGATACCCTATTTATGGGTTTCAGATAGGATCCAAGAATTAATATGAAAGTATCATTCAACGAGCATCAGAGTAGCGCAAACATTTTAACAGAAAACCAAATAATTTGAATTTCGGCTAAAATGAAGAGGAAGCGTGTATCTATAAGAAAGAACTATAAAAGTATCAAAATATTTCCAAAAACTTTACAATATACCCATGTTAAAATCATTATATTTTTGTTTTTTAACTCTCGGTATTGGATTTTAAAGGACATCTTTTATAGTCGGTGTAAAAGGATGTTGGGAATGTCCCGAATGATATACATAAACACCTTAAAATGTTTAATGTAGAGCATGCAAGATGGATTCCTTATGCATCAGTAATAGGAATTGCCATATATGTTGTGTTGTCTATAATATAGCATTTCACTTATGTATTCGATACATAAAACAAGTTCGAATCCGAATTAAGAACGCTAAATGATAATATAGAGCGTTATTAAGTATTTATGAAATACTACAGAATTATTTATAGAAGCAATGAACTTCTTATGAAGGAGTATTCATACTCGAACTTCATAACTAATATCGAGTATAATATATCAATCCCAAATTCATGATCAATTGTAGTTAAGGAGTTTCAAGTTGGAATTATTCAAAATGAAAGGTTGTGGCTGAACAAAAGGCTAAGTACATTATCTTGAATAACAACGTATTAGAAGTTATATAATGCACAAACTTATAATTAAGATGGGCGACGATTCCAAAAGTTGAGAATCACTTAACATTGTTATGCGATAACAATGTCGCAATACTGATCGTGAAAGAGCCTCAAGCTCACTAAAAGTTGAGAAACATACTTTGAAGAGTTCCACATGATAAAGATAGTTTATCAATGTCAGAGAGAGTTGATTGACAAAGTGGATAGTTAAGAAAATATAACATATTCATTCACTAAGTGACTAGCATGATCAATTTTGAGAAAACGAATCAGAGGAATGGAAATAAGATTCCATATTTGACCCCAAATACAAGTGGGAGATTGATAAAGTTAGGGTATGCTTTAAAGGAAATTATAAACTTATTGTATATATCTAACTCTATGACCAATATTGTTTATAAAAAAGGTATTTGAATTTTATATACTCTGTTATTTGGTGATATAATTAATTAGGTAATTATTGTATAAATAAGAAAATCTTTAAATGGAATTTCAAATGTGAATATAGTTGCAAATAGTTATAATTGTGAGTAACTAATCATAATATGAAATAAAATTTTATTTTAATTATTACAGATTAAGATATTTCGAGAAAGGATATCGATACATCTGTTGAGACTAGAGTATGTAACGCTCTCCAAATGTTGGATAGTGCATTTTCATGGCTGTTAGGGGCACTAAGGGGTTATGTGCAGATAATTATTTGATAACAACGGAATGACCCATTTGAGACTTTTCTTGTAACGACCCGCCATTCATTCCACAGAATGACGCATCATTAATAAGAAAGAAAGGGATAGAAAAGAGAAAAGAAGAGAAGAGAGAAAGAAACAACATCATAATCTCAACAGCGAAACGAATAAATTATATTAATAACATAAGCTATTACATAGTATACAATAATTAACAGAGTTACACAGCATATACATCACATACTAGACAGTTATAAACCTCTGTCTAGACATTACAACTCAAATACATACAAGACACTATCACAGAGATCAACACAGCGGAACACTATATATCTACGAACGCTGAAGCCTCCTACTCCATTGCTCCTCCAGAATTCGTCAAAGCTAACCTGAATCCCTTGGATACTCGTAAAAATTTGAGTACCCAAGAGTTTATAAAATAGAAAATAAACACTTGGGTCAGACATGGGTCTGGTGTGAGTAACAGGTTAAAGTTGCTTAACTTTGAAAAACCTTTGAAAGAAAAAGTATCTCGTAAGACTTCCCGCATATAAACACGGAAAAGTTTTTACCTTACGATAACCAAAACATTTATAGGAAATCCAGTTATATTATAATAGGTCTAGGGTTTTCAAATAAATATGAAATAGCATAAATTGTTACATTATTAAATTCCAGCATACTAGCCAACAAGTGGGTAATACAATCAAATCCGAGATCACTTATTGGAGATTGGATTCCATACAATGGCAGGGCTACTGGGGTACCGCCCATCACAGTACGTGGCCTAGATCAACGTACCGAGGATCACTCCCGACCCCTTGCAACACAAAGCCGGAACCATCCCTTACTGGATAATTCCGAACAAGACAACCCCGCAGATGGCTGTCGCCAACTGCCCACTAAGCCGAATAAAAGGAACCTTTAGACAGGGGAAAATCTTACTCTCAGTGGGTGCTACCCACGAAGCCTTGCTGCACCTAGCCATTCTCGGTTGATGAGGCTTGAGGCTACGATTACCTTTAATCAGAACACATCACTTAGATTGCTCATCGTCCACCTGACGATGTTCTGAAAGCATTCAATCCATACAAGTTCGTTCCGAGTTCGAACGAAACAGAAGGCATTATCTCGTTACACTCATTCTGGAATCACCCTCAAAGTTAACGACAATAACCCTTGCACTCTGAATCTTCATCTTCACTTGAGATTCACGACGTATCGTTAATTTGGATCGATGTGGTATTCGAATATCCAAATCTGGAAACCCAATCCCGATCTCATCGAAATCCAAAACGTTTCTTTTAAGGCCAAGTTGTTTTAAAGTTAAAATAATTCAATTCTTTATCTATATACACACAGATAGATAATTCACAATATCACAATAGATAATCCATATTATCATCACAAACAGATAATTCACATTATCATTACAATTCAACCAAAACATCCATATCATAGATCAGCACATATCTCATCAGAGATATCAAACAATGCAAAGCATTCAATATCATTTAGCCATCCACAAGTAATCATACTATCACTAATTAATTTAATTATCTCTAATGAATTAAATTAATTACTTCAATTACTTTTAAATCCTGCTTACTTAATCATTAATTAAACCAATTAATCATACTCTAAGTATCCATCTTAATTAATCATTCCTGATTAATTATCCTTTAATTACTTTAAGTAATTAATCCTTAATTAATTTCACAAATTAATTATCTTAAACCATTACAATAATTAACCTTTAATTACTTCATTAATTAATTAACTAAAATTAATTACATTAATCCTTAATTAATTACATTAATTAATTACTTCATAATCACTTATTATTGATTAATTAATCTTAATTAATCAACCCTTAATTACATCATTAATTATATTAATTTATGATCCCTAATTACTCTTAATTAATTATCCTATTTAAATTATTTACATTAAGTAATTTATCTTTAATTAAACCACATTTATTAATCATCCTTGATTTATCTCATCGAGTAATTAACTTCCCTTAATTACTTCATTACATAAATTAACTACTCCTTAATTAATTATCTTTTAATTAACCCCTTGATTAATTATACAAAGTAATTAAACTCAAATTACTTTCATTATTAAATCATCTTCATTTAATTACATCCACTAATTACCTTTAATTACTTCCCTAAATAATTACACTTCATTAATTACATTTAAGTAATTATACTTATCAAATCACCAAGTGATTATCTTAAATTAATTTAACTAATTAATTTAAACTTATCAAATTTATTTAATTAATTACCTTAAGTAATTAATTCCTTTAATTACTTCCATTAAGTAATTATACTTAACCAATTTCATAAATGATTATCATTAATTAATTAATCTAATTGATTATCAAAATTTATCACATTAATTAATTATTTAATAATCTCTAATTAACGATCTCTCATTATTTATTAACAATTCTTTACTTACATTCCTTAAGTAATTAAACTTAAATCAACCATTATTAATTACAAATTAATTAATTCTTAATTACCGATTAATTAATCTCTAATTACTTAATTAATTTCTTAATTAATCTTTAATCACTTGATTAATTAATTCCTAATCATTTATTAATAATCTATACTTATCTAATTAATGATCTTTAATTTTAAATTAATTAACCCTTAATTAATTAACTTATAATCCTAATTATTTAATTAATTAACACTAAATAATTAATTAATTAAATTATTAAATTAACTTTTAATTACCTTATTAATTTAATTTATCCTAAATCATTAAACCTTAATTAATCTCTAAATTAAAGTATTAAACTTTATAACTACTTTAATTATTATTATTAACAAAAAGGCTGTAACATCCCGTATTTTTAAGCTATTGAATTTGAACATTTAATTCATTTTAAATGTTAATGTGGATTCTTAATTGATTTTAAAATGAATAGATTCAGATTCAATCAATGAAATAAGCTGTAATTTTTAATTTTTGTAATTTCGGGTTGAATTTGAATAATGGAAAAATAATAATCAAATATTCAAAATTGGGATAAAAAGGTGAATTTGGGGTAAATGATTATAAAAATGATGTTTAAATGTATTTTTAGGTTCGATTGGTTATAAATAATGTTATTGGAATTTTAGATGAATTTTAAAGTGAATAAATTATTATTTGGAATTTTATATTAATTTAAAATGAATTTAATATTATTAAATTGCAATTAATCAGATTTTGGTCTAGAATGGGCCAGAATGATTTCTAATGTGTTTATAAATTTTATATGATTTATTATTAAGTTAACAAAATTTTAAAAGTGAATTTTTTAAGCGTTTCTGATAATTTCAGAAAATTGCCCGATTTAATCGACGAGTGAAAATAGCCTTCCGGGGCACAGTCTCGGAATTCGACGAAACCAGTTCCATTGGATCCGTAATAGTTAGTTATTATTGGATTTCAATTTTCGTAGCGATCGGAGTTGTTGTTTGACCGTGGCAGCTCGAAACGCATCGAAATCGATTTAACCGATTTAATTTTTAATTGATCGTTTAATTCCGTATCTCGCACATACGATCAAATTAGCTTACGAAACTTGTTCCATCGTGTCCGGAACGCGGAAAAACCCCAGGGTAGCCTGTCGGGACGTGAGAATTGGAGGTCGTTTGCATAACGGTTGAATTGAGGGATTTTATTAATTAAATAATAATAAAGCAATTATATATATTCCATAATTTTCCAAACCCTAGCAAAATAAAGACGGGCCGCCGTTCTCATCATTCAATGGCCGAGACCCCTCCCTCTTCTTCCCTTGATCCCCACTTATCTACTCAATTAAATTGAAATGTTTCAACATGGAAGTTGGAGAACACCACGACGTCTACTCATCCAACGGCTGATATGCGTTCTCGTCGTCTATAGAAGAAGCAAAGAGCTGCCGTTTGTCACCACTTCAGGCGCGTTTTCCGAGGCGAGCAATGGGCCGAGCTTGGCTAGCCTCTGGCCGAAGGAAGGTGGCGAGGTGGGCTATCGGTTGGCAGGTCTTGATCGACGTGGAGTCGAACGGAGGTGGAGCGGTTCGATGCCCTAGTTCATGCGTGATGGGTTCTTCCATCTGGAACGCGCGTACGTGATATAGGAAGAAGATGTTGGCAGCCTTGATTTCTTCTGGGTAGTGAACGGTTAGGATTTGGTGTGTTTTTTTTTAAAAAAAAAAAAAGAAAAAAGAAAAATTGCTTTTAAATTGTATTCAAAACTTTGTAAAATCATAACGAGTTCGTACGATCTCAGATTCGGACGATTTTGGATGCGTTGAAATCGCAGAAAGGAATACTACGCAGTGGTGCAGTCCGGGAATCATTCCGGGCAAGTAGGAATTTGAGTTAAATAGGACACCGTCCGGTTTAATTTAAATTTCGAACGCTTGCCGAAACTCAAGGTGAGTTATTCTCACTCACATCTGGATGCTAGACATTATAAATAGTTGATATTTAAATATCTATGTGAATGGTTGATTATATCTGTGATTATCAGTCTGGTTGATATTTATATTGCGATGTGCTAATATCTGTGATGCAGGGAGAAACAGGTTGGAGGGATCCAACTGGATTCCTCACAATGTAGCAATTATTTTATAATTGATAGTGATACCTGTTTATATGATGTGATTGATCGCGTACGTGATATAGGAAGAAGATGTTGGCGGCCTTGATTTCTTCTGGGTAGTGAACGGTTAGGATTTGGTGTGTTTTTTTAAAAAAAAAAAAAAAAAAAAAAAAATTGCTTTTAAATTGTATTCAAAACTTTGTAAAATCATAACGAGTTCGTACGATCTCAGATTCGGACGATTTTGGATGCGTTGAAATCGCAGAAAGGAATACTACGCAGTGGTGCAGTCCGGGAATCATTCCGGGCAAGTAGGAATTTGAGTTAAATAGGACACCGTCCGGTTTAATTTAAATTTCGAACGCTTGCCGAAACTCAAGGTGAGTTATTCTCACTCACATCTGGATGCTAGACATTATAAATAGTTGATATTTAAATATCTATGTGAATGGTTGATTATATCTGTGATTATCAGTCTGGTTGATATTTATATTGCGATGTGCTAATATCTGTGATGCAGGGAGAAACAGGTTGGAGGGATCCAACTGGATTCCTCACAATGTAGCAATTATTTTATAATTGATAGTGATACCTGTTTATATGATGTGATTGATAAATCTGGAAATTTAGTTGTTCTGTGACATTGTGGTATAAATTGTAATCACAGAATTAAATTATAAATGGCTAAATTGTATTTTTACGAAATAAAATGAATTGTTAAATTTAGAATTTCAAAGAATAAAATTTGAAATCGGACTTGAAAGGAAAAATGTAAATTGGGCCAAATTGGGATTTTGAATATAATGGGAAGTTTATGAAATGGGTAAATGGAAAGTATAGTTTTCTGGAAATTAAATTTATGAAATTATAAATTGTTTAAAATAACGATGTTTATTTTAATAACGACTAATGTTATCCGGAAATTAAAAATATGTTAAAATGGAGTTTCCGACTATAAATTAACAAGTTCAAATGAAAAACAAAATGTTTTGAAATGCCGTATTTCATTGGAATTTAACTAAGTGAATTGGAAATTTGGCTTCCATTGAAAATTCACCAAGATGTTTATTTAAAAATGTTTAAACTATATTAAAAAAATGAATTTTCGAAAATGGAAGAAAAATTGTGATTTAACTTCGGAGGAAGTTATAGTTAGTATGGAATTGGAAATTTATGTTGAAACCATAAATTGACTTGAAATAAATCAGTGGATTTATATAAAAGAGTACTTTGAAATGTTTTGGAACGGGAAGGTGATTCCCTGGGAAAACCAAGTTAGTGTTTTAAAAGATTTTATTTAATTTAAAAGTTAAGTTTTAAAATTTGTTTAAAGAGTATTTTTAAGAAATTGTTATTTTTAAAGTAACAAACTAATAATTTAGAAATCGTAATGATTTGAGAATATATTAGTAAATATTTTTACGAATGGATTATTTAAAGGTTGGTTTTGACTTAAGTTATTGAAATTAGCATTTTTCTTCTTATAACGCTATTTTGAATTTAGTTAAACTAAAACCCTTATTTTTAAATCAAAGTTTATGTGTTAATAACTAGTTTTCTTCACATATTTTAAATTTATATTTTGAGTAAATAAATAGAAGAAATTTTCATATTTTAAAGTATATTTCAGTATAAAGTATTTTTAACTGTTTTAAATGCAAATTGTTTTATACTTGGTTATTCCCGATGGGAATAAAGGGTAAAGGATTTACCTTGTAAAGGAAGAGTTTTGGAAAATTGTTTTCAAACGAGTTTTGAAAATGTGAAAATATATCTTTGAAAGATATTAGAAGAAAATAAATAATATGGAGATTATTTATTGTGTGATGGATGTGTATGGATGTTTGTGAACATTAATTGATAGTTAAATCACCGACTATCAATATTGGCCAAATGCGCGATCGTTTCGAAGAGACCGGGATCGAGTTTCCGTATACCGGGATTCTAGGTCTGGAGACTCGAAAACCACTTCGATTCGGTTTGTACGTTTCGTGTAACGTGTTCGAAGTCGAAGATGGAGCAGTGAAGTGCAAGGGCTAGTCGCTACTAATCCTGAGGATATTTCCAAAATGGATGTAGTAGGAATAGTGCCTTCGGTTCCGTTCGGACCCGGGACGGACTTGTATGGACGAATGCTTTCGTGACATCGTCAGGCGGACGATGGGCATTCTAAGGGATATGTTCTGAAAGGTATCGTTTAGCCTCAAGCCTCATCAACCGGGAATGACTGAAAATCAGGGGTTATGCAGCAAGGCTTCGTGGGTAGCCCCCACTTGAGAGTAAGGTCATCCCTGTCTAGATGTCCCTTTTATTTCGGCTTAGTGGTGCGGTTGCTGATCACAACCGTGGGGTGATTTTACTTGGAATTATCCAGTAAGGGATGATTCCGGTCTTGTGTTGCAGGGGAGCGGGCGTACTCCTCGGTACTGTGATCTAGGCCACGTACTGTGACAGGTGGTACCCCAGTGCCTAGTCATTCGTTGGAAATCCATTTTCCCTACGTGCCTTGTACGAGTTTTGTTTGTATACCTAGTATGCTGGAATTTAATCATGTAACAATTTCAGCTATTTTAATAAGTATTTGTATCTAGACACTATTATAATATCAGAGGATTTTTATAAAAAGTGTTTAGCTATCGTAAGGTAAAAACCCGACATGTTTATTTGTGGCGTGGTCTTACGAGATGCTTTTGTTTTTAAAGGATTTTTGAACTTTAATAATCAGTTTGGATGTATTTATGATGCGCTGGTATTCCAGACTGACTCGGGTGTTATTTTATTATAATGCTCGGGTCAGACCGAGTATTACAGGATAGGTTGCTATGGAGCTCAGGAGAGGAGCTGGAGTTCGAGACGTATTTCTCGTACTTGTATTATTCCGCTGCTGTGATTGTTGTATTGACTGATTGACTGGATATTGATGATTGTATTGATATACTCTGATGATGATGTATTATATATAAACAGATATAGTTTCATTTTGTGTAAAGATCTGTTCTATATATTATATTTTATCCGCTGCGACTGTGAGGTTCTGATTTTGTTTAGTTCTTTCTTCTTCCATCTACTTTCTTATTCTTCTACAATCTGTCTTTCCGGCATTCGATCGTCAGCATATTTTACTGTTGAGTATTTTGTGTCGATTTTCGAGGGTCGTGAAGGGCGGGTCGTCACAGTTGGTATCAGAGCTTAGATTGGCGACAACCTAGGCTTTGGTGGGAAAATTACTCATTTTTAAATAGAGTCAATAGTACTCTATAATGAGTTGAGTGTAATAATAGCTATGAGAGCGTACTTGTTAGTGGATATAAAATTGTTTTTATACTATGTTGACTTATCGGTTGAGTGTTTATGAATTCTGGTCGGTGCGGGAAGTACAACCGTATCGATAGGGGTTTCTAAACTCTTAAACAAGATAAACCGACATAGTATTATTTTTAAAGTGGGTAAATGAAATAATTTTACCCAAAATTGTATTTTGGTATAAAAAGAAATAATTTTTCTAAATTATTATACGTATTTGATGTTTGTTTGGCTGTTTCTTCTGTAATCGAATAAGAAATTAAAATATGATCTAAAATTCGAAATGATTTCTAAGCAAATAAGAATCTAAAATATTAAAATGGTTTATAACCAAATGGAATTGACTGGATATGTTTTAAATAAGAAAAGTAAAAATTAAAATTTGATTTAAACTTAGAATTTTGACCCCGGAAATTTTGAAAGGGATTTCAAATGGAATTAAACAAAGTTTTGGGATTTTGACTTTGTGGAAATGTTAGAAATGTTTTCAAAAGCATTTGTAAGAATGGAGTATATTTTGGGGAAATATTTTTGAATAGAAATTGTTTTGAGGTGGATTTTGGAAGTGGAAAGCATTGAACTCACTTCAGTCGCTGGAAAATAATCCTGATGATGCTGGCCACATCATTAGAATTCATTTTCGAGTTTCCAAAGTGATGGATTGCTACCAAAATAGTTGGTTATGACATTGTTTGGACTTGTTTGGGAAACAAGTGATTTTGGAATTTTCAAAGGAAAATTGTTTGGTAAAAGCAGTTTGTTTTGGAATTTGGTATTTGATTTGAATATCAAAAGAGAAATGTGTTGATTTTTATTTCGAATTGGTTTTGAAATAAATTCGGGTAAATTGAATTCTGGGAATTCTATTTTAAAATAAAAATGTGGAAGTTGAAATGATTCAACTACATAATTTATAAAGGAAAGTTGATTTAAAGAAGAATTGAGTATATATGGAATGTAAATTTACTTTGAATAAATGAAGGTGAATGGAATATATCTGGATTTAACTTATGATAAGTTAAATAAAATTAAGGATTTGAAATTGAAATTAAATCTAAATGAATTGGAATTTAAGGGAAGTTGATATAAAGGTGAAGTGTAAATGCTTATGATTGTGCAAATGAATTCATATTCTTAAGCTATTAAGTGTTAAAATTTGACATTGTGATTATAAAATGTGGATTGGTTTGAAATGAGCAATATAAACTTACAAGTAAATAAGTTGATGAACCTAAATATGGAAAATTTGGTTGAAAACCCAAGTAAAATGGAATTATAATCACAAATGGGAAATAGTTGAATGGTATGGTGAATTCAAACTTAATCTGAAATGAAATGTAAAGTAAGATAAGGTAAGGTGAGATATAAAAGATGGAATTAAGCTGAATATTAAAATTTCTGTTGTGTTATGAATAAGAATGAATGTAATTAAATTCTTATTTAAGGTAGTAAAGGAAATGGTTTAAATTCAGGTGGGCTAAATAAAATTTAGAAGAACTTGAATAAATTCTGGAAAGGAATTAAATTGAAAATGCATATATAATTTAGTTAGACTTGAATTAAAATGGGATAAGAATTTAGTTTAATGGAAATTTAATCTAGTTGAGGTGATGATGAATGAAGTAAATGTTTACTCAACTAAATCCAAAATGGTTGTTTGGAAATAAATCTTGTGTAAGCTTAATTAAATGGAATTTGTATTGCAATAAATAGAATTTTGATAGATGGTCAAAAATGTGAAGGTAAATAAAACGCCTGATTTGGATTGGGGTTTAATTTTGGTAATAAATGTTGGAAGTGAGAATGAATAATGTAATTAGCTTATAATAGTGATGGTTTGAATTGTAAATAAAATTAAAATGAGAGAAATAATTTAAATGGTCTCTTTGTTAATAAAATAAATTTGTACATGGATTGGATAAATAAATGAAGAGCATTAAACTTTGTAAATGAATTGAAATTGGTTGAATGAGAATCAGATGGAAATAAAATTGATATAAGAAGATAATGGTAATATTGTGAAACTACTTAAGCAAATTGAAAGAAACAAATGATTGTGGATGAGCTTTATTAAGAAATTTAAATGGAATTTGTTGGATAATAAAATTGAATTGAAAGTGAAATGATATTCATTAATTATTGTGGTAAATTAAGAATGTATGAGTTGAATATAACCCAGGATCGAATGATATTAATATAAACTTGAATTTGGTTAATGGAAATAAAGATGTAAGGAAAATGTAATTTAACAATTACATTGGAAAGAGAAAATATTTGGGTTGTGAACCTTGTAATGGATTAAAATTTATATGAATCCAAGTTGGAAATAATTTTAAATGGTTATAAGCTTAAGTGGCAATTGTTTTGCTTGAATGACATGGAAATTTGCATGTATTTGCAATTGAGTGTTTAAAAGCAATTGGAATTGAATTGTGAATAAATTGATATGAATGAGAGCCAAATTCAAAGAGTTTTGTATATGAATGCAAGTGAATTGGTTAAGAATAGCAAATGAAATTGATTTTGAATCAATAGGAATGAATTGACCTCTTAATGAGTAATGTTTGCATATGAATGGAAATGGATTATAAAAGAAATGCAAATACTTCAAATTAAAATAAGAATTGGTTGGTGAATCAATTTGGAATTGAAAAAGAAAAGATCGACGTTGTAAAGCACATGTTAACCATATGGTAAATAAAAATGAATTGGAAAGGATAAATTTAGATTATATGTAGCGAAACTTGAATTTAAGGCATTCAAGTGAAATAAAATGAAGTTGGACTTGAATAAGAAATTGGAAAGGTGATTTTAATCTTTGAATTTGTTGGTAAATATGGTTAATATTGTTAAACCATGAAGTTTGGGTTTGTAAAGAGGCTTTAAAATGATGTCGGAATTGTGAAATTGATAATTAAGGTGGTTAACATTGTTAAATTATGAAGTTGCTTGGTTTGGTTATGAAATGGTTATATTTGGCTTGCATTTACATTGGAAATGATATTAAAATGCTCATATCTTTGAAAACTGATGAGTTGTTGAGTATAGTACAGGTGCGGGAGGCGTTCGAGAGAGTTGGAGCGCGTATATGCGAGATATTAGCCGCTTGTTTTAAAAATTTGCTAAGAGGTACGCCTACGCAAATATAATTGGGAAATGATATATATATATATTGTGATATATTTTGGTTTCCGGCCATGTGAGCCGATGTATATATATTTGTGTATCCTGCGATATCGCAGAAGCTCCTCCGTACAAAGGAGACTCTGCCAAAAATTTTCAGAAATTTTGGGAGTTAGAAAACTTTTGGGGTTTTGGGAAATTTTTTATAACTAGTAAAGTTATATTGGAAGCGAATGTTAAAATGAAGGCTTTAGAGTAAAGAAAGCAAAGGGTTTTGAAATGGAGCTGAAACTTTTTGGAAAAGTGAATATAAGCTTTTAACTAAGCAAATGGGATAAGTGAGTTGAGTTGAAGTATATTTTTACCTTAGCAAATTTCGGGGACGAAATTTTTGTAAGGGGGGAAGAATGTAACATCCCGTATTTTTAAGCTATTGAATTTGAACATTTAATTCATTTTAAATGTTAATGTGGATTCTTAATTGATTTTAAAATGAATAGATTCAGATTCAATCAATGAAATAAGCTGTAATTTTTAATTTTTGTAATTTCGGGTTGAATTTGAATAATGGAAAAATAATAATCAAATATTCAAAATTGGGATAAAAAGGTGAATTTGGGGTAAATGATTATAAAAATGATGTTTAAATGTATTTTTAGGTTCGATTGGTTATAAATAATGTTATTGGAATTTTAGATGAATTTTAAAGTGAATAAATTATTATTTGGAATTTTATATTAATTTAAAATGAATTTAATATTATTAAATTGCAATTAATCAGATTTTGGTCTAGAATGGGCCAGAATGATTTCTAATGTGTTTATAAATTTTATATGATTTATTATTAAGTTAACAAAATTTTAAAAGTGAATTTTTTAAGCGTTTCTGATAATTTCAGAAAATTGCCCGATTTAATCGACGAGTGAAAATAGCCTTCCGGGGCACAGTCTCGGAATTCGACGAAACCAGTTCCATTGGATCCGTAATAGTTAGTTATTATTGGATTTCAATTTTCGTAGCGATCGGAGTTGTTGTTTGACCGTGGCAGCTCGAAACGCATCGAAATCGATTTAACCGATTTAATTTTTAATTGATCGTTTAATTCCGTATCTCGCACATACGATCAAATTAGCTTACGAAACTTGTTCCATCGTGTCCGGAACGCGGAAAAACCCCAGGGTAGCCTGTCGGGACGTGAGAATTGGAGGTCGTTTGCATAACGGTTGAATTGAGGGATTTTATTAATTAAATAATAATAAAGCAATTATATATATTCCATAATTTTCCAAACCCTAGCAAAATAAAGACGGGCCGCCGTTCTCATCATTCAATGGCCGAGACCCCTCCCTCTTCTTCCCTTGATCCCCACTTATCTACTCAATTAAATTGAAATGTTTCAACATGGAAGTTGGAGAACACCACGACGTCTACTCATCCAACGGCTGATATGCGTTCTCGTCGTCTATAGAAGAAGCAAAGAGCTGCCGTTTGTCACCACTTCAGGCGCGTTTTCCGAGGCGAGCAATGGGCCGAGCTTGGCTAGCCTCTGGCCGAAGGAAGGTGGCGAGGTGGGCTATCGGTTGGCAGGTCTTGATCGACGTGGAGTCGAACGGAGGTGGAGCGGTTCGATGCCCTAGTTCATGCGTGATGGGTTCTTCCATCTGGAACGCGCGTACGTGATATAGGAAGAAGATGTTGGCAGCCTTGATTTCTTCTGGGTAGTGAACGGTTAGGATTTGGTGTGTTTTTTTTTAAAAAAAAAAAAGAAAAAAGAAAAATTGCTTTTAAATTGTATTCAAAACTTTGTAAAATCATAACGAGTTCGTACGATCTCAGATTCGGACGATTTTGGATGCGTTGAAATCGCAGAAAGGAATACTACGCAGTGGTGCAGTCCGGGAATCATTCCGGGCAAGTAGGAATTTGAGTTAAATAGGACACCGTCCGGTTTAATTTAAATTTCGAACGCTTGCCGAAACTCAAGGTGAGTTATTCTCACTCACATCTGGATGCTAGACATTATAAATAGTTGATATTTAAATATCTATGTGAATGGTTGATTATATCTGTGATTATCAGTCTGGTTGATATTTATATTGCGATGTGCTAATATCTGTGATGCAGGGAGAAACAGGTTGGAGGGATCCAACTGGATTCCTCACAATGTAGCAATTATTTTATAATTGATAGTGATACCTGTTTATATGATGTGATTGATCGCGTACGTGATATAGGAAGAAGATGTTGGCGGCCTTGATTTCTTCTGGGTAGTGAACGGTTAGGATTTGGTGTGTTTTTTTTAAAAAAAAAAAAAAAAAAGAAAAATTGCTTTTAAATTGTATTCAAAACTTTGTAAAATCATAACGAGTTCGTACGATCTCAGATTCGGACGATTTTGGATGCGTTGAAATCGCAGAAAGGAATACTACGCAGTGGTGCAGTCCGGGAATCATTCCGGGCAAGTAGGAATTTGAGTTAAATAGGACACCGTCCGGTTTAATTTAAATTTCGAACGCTTGCCGAAACTCAAGGTGAGTTATTCTCACTCACATCTGGATGCTAGACATTATAAATAGTTGATATTTAAATATCTATGTGAATGGTTGATTATATCTGTGATTATCAGTCTGGTTGATATTTATATTGCGATGTGCTAATATCTGTGATGCAGGGAGAAACAGGTTGGAGGGATCCAACTGGATTCCTCACAATGTAGCAATTATTTTATAATTGATAGTGATACCTGTTTATATGATGTGATTGATAAATCTGGAAATTTAGTTGTTCTGTGACATTGTGGTATAAATTGTAATCACAGAATTAAATTATAAATGGCTAAATTGTGTTTTTACGAAATAAAATGAATTGTTAAATTTAGAATTTCAAAGAATAAAATTTGAAATCGGACTTGAAAGGAAAAATGTAAATTGGGCCAAATTGGGATTTTGAATATAATGGGAAGTTTATGAAATGGGTAAATGGAAAGTATAGTTTTCTGGAAATTAAATTTATGAAATTATAAATTGTTTAAAATAACGATGTTTATTTTAATAACGACTAATGTTATCCGGAAATTAAAAATATGTTAAAATGGAGTTTCCGACTATAAATTAACAAGTTCAAATGAAAAACAGAATGTTTTGAAATGCCGTATTTCATTGGAATTTAACTAAGTGAATTGGAAATTTGGCTTCCATTGAAAATTCACCAAGATGTTTATTTAAAAATGTTTAAACTATATTAAAAAAATGAATTTTCGAAAATGGAAGAAAAATTGTGATTTAACTTCGGAGGAAGTTATAGTTAGTATGGAATTGGAAATTTATGTTGAAACCATAAATTGACTTGAAATAAATCAGTGGATTTATATAAAAGAGTACTTTGAAATGTTTTGGAACGGGAAGGTGATTCCCTGGGAAAACCAAGTTAGTGTTTTAAAAGATTTTATTTAATTTAAAAGTTAAGTTTTAAAATTTGTTTAAAGAGTATTTTTAAGAAATTGTTATTTTTAAAGTAACAAACTAATAATTTAGAAATCGTAATGATTTGAGAATATATTAGTAAATATTTTTACGAATGGATTATTTAAAGGTTGGTTTTGACTTAAGTTATTGAAATTAGCATTTTTCTTCTTATAACGCTATTTTGAATTTAGTTAAACTAAAACCCTTATTTTTAAATCAAAGTTTATGTGTTAATAACTAGTTTTCTTCACATATTTTAAATTTATATTTTGAGTAAATAAATAGAAGAAATTTTCATATTTTAAAGTATATTTCAGTATAAAGTATTTTTAACTGTTTTAAATGCAAATTGTTTTATACTTGGTTATTCCCGATGGGAATAAAGGGTAAAGGATTTACCTTGTAAAGGAAGAGTTTTGGAAAATTGTTTTCAAACGAGTTTTGAAAATGTGAAAATATATCTTTGAAAGATATTAGAAGAAAATAAATAATATGGAGATTATTTATTGTGTGATGGATGTGTATGGATGTTTGTGAACATTAATTGATAGTTAAATCACCGACTATCAATATTGGCCAAATGCGCGATCGTTTCGAAGAGACCGGGATCGAGTTTCCGTATACCGGGATTCTAGGTCTGGAGACTCGAAAACCACTTCGATTCGGTTTGTACGTTTCGTGTAACGTGTTCGAAGTCGAAGATGGAGCAGTGAAGTGCAAGGGCTAGTCGCTACTAATCCTGAGGATATTTCCAAAATGGATGTAGTAGGAATAGTGCCTTCGGTTCCGTTCGGACCCGGGACGGACTTGTATGGACGAATGCTTTCGTGACATCGTCAGGCGGACGATGGGCATTCTAAGGGATATGTTCTGAAAGGTATCGTTTAGCCTCAAGCCTCATCAACCGGGAATGACTGAAAATCAGGGGTTATGCAGCAAGGCTTCGTGGGTAGCCCCCACTTGAGAGTAAGGTCATCCCTGTCTAGATGTCCCTTTTATTTCGGCTTAGTGGTGCGGTTGCTGATCACAACCGTGGGGTGATTTTACTTGGAATTATCCAGTAAGGGATGATTCCGGTCTTGTGTTGCAGGGGAGCGGGCGTACTCCTCGGTACTGTGATCTAGGCCACGTACTGTGACAGGTGGTACCCCAGTGCCTAGTCATTCGTTGGAAATCCATTTTCCCTACGTGCCTTGTACGAGTTTTGTTTGTATACCTAGTATGCTGGAATTTAATCATGTAACAATTTCAGCTATTTTAATAAGTATTTGTATCTAGACACTATTATAATATCAGAGGATTTTTATAAAAAGTGTTTAGCTATCGTAAGGTAAAAACCCGACATGTTTATTTGTGGCGTGGTCTTACGAGATGCTTTTGTTTTTAAAGGATTTTTGAACTTTAATAATCAGTTTGGATGTATTTATGATGCGCTGGTATTCCAGACTGACTCGGGTGTTATTTTATTATAATGCTCGGGTCAGACCGAGTATTACAGGATAGGTTGCTATGAAGCTCAGGAGAGGAGCTGGAGTTCGAGACGTATTTCTCGTACTTGTATTATTCCGCTGCTGTGATTGTTGTATTGACTGATTGACTGGATATTGATGATTGTATTGATATACTCTGATGATGATGTATTATATATAAACAGATATAGTTTCATTTTGTGTAAAGATCTGTTCTATATATTATATTTTATCCGCTGCGACTGTGAGGTTCTGATTTTGTTTAGTTCTTTCTTCTTCCATCTACTTTCTTATTCTTCTACAATCTGTCTTTCCGGCATTCGATCGTCGGCATATTTTACTGTTGAGTATTTTGTGTCGATTTTCGAGGGTCGTGAAGGGCGGGTCGTCACAAAGGCTTTGAAACATTTTACTTTTAAATCTTTCTTTTAATTCATTTCAAATTAATGATTTAAAATAAATTACAAATTTAACTTTAACCAAATTTAAATCAAATTTACAAACCCTTTTTAAATCCAAATGTTAAAGAAACACTTAACATTTATAAAAGAAATTTATAAGATTTTTAAACCAATTCATTTAAATTCAAACCTTTTTAAAATATACTTTAAATATTTTAAATTTGTTAAAACATTATAAATTTTATAAACTTGTTTATTTCAAACTAGGATACAAATTAAATTTGAATCCATACTTTAAAATTTGATTTAAAACTTTGTTTTAAATCCTACTCTACATTTTTAAACTCATTTTAAATTTTAAAACCCTGTCAGTTTTAAAACTGTAACTGTGACGCCCCACCTCTATGCTCATAATAACAAAGAGTATTAAAAGAAATACTGTCTATTATTACGAAGAATAAGGCTGGATAGGAGCGACCATCCGTAATTGGCCTTACACTAATATTGGTTATCTCGATAGGAGTAGTATATACTTTTTATTTTTCATCTATTATTTATTTACTCCCATCGACATATCCAATTGTCAGTATAAAACAAACTACGATAGTTCATAATAGTTTAGGACATTAGATATAACAATAACACAGATAATATAAATGCGGAACACAGATTAACAAAAATCTCATATATATATATAACCGATGTCAGTTACAATATAGTTAACACGATACATATGATACAACTACAACTGTCGACTCTAGAAGTTATATATACAAGTACATTATCGACTAATATACATGAATACATATCGTTCTATACAATGACACAGACAACTTCAGAAGATGTGAGAAGTCTTCATATCCTGAACAGCAACTCAAAGAAGAAAATCTACAACCTGAAATAACTCGGGTCTGACCCGAGTATTACATTCAAAAGAAAATAATACCCAGGTCAGTCTAATTCAAACCAGTTTATTAGTGCATATAGGCAGTAATAATTTAAATAGACGACAGTCACAATAATTCCCGTCTATCCGATTCTTTAAACAAAGAAACCGGATAACGGTCAATATAACACTTAACAGTGTTTAACAAAAATCAGCAGATTTAAATCATCAACAGAGATAAATAAACAATTTATCAAATCGACTAAATCAATTTAAAGCCATTGAAATTGTCACTTTAAAACCATCAAAACTCGATTGGCTGCCGTACACGCACGCGTGTACGGCCTCGCCAATACAGCATAAAAGATCAATGCATCACGACACAAAAGAAATATTAACTCAAAACTGTCGAGTTTGGGTGGCTGCAGTGCACGCACGCGTGCACTGCCTCGCCACAACAGCATATAAAGAGAAAGCAACAAGGCACCAGGCCAATGCTCAAGAATTCACAGTGCCAACAAATGCAATAGGCAAGTGATAGTAGTGGAAAGCTTCGACCAAGTGAGTTGAAGAGGTTGGCTGCCTCAAACAATCAACAACCAAACCATTTAGGACAAGGAAGAGAAATGCCAAAGAAGTCAAGAAAAGATGCCAACAAACTGCAGCTGAAAAGCCAGATACATCAATCAAACGAATGCAGCCAGGGGGTAAGGCTGCCCAGTGTAAATGGTAAGCAAACCAATTACCACCAAGTAAATGTAATAACACTACAAATTCGAGCAGGTGGAAAACTACCACGAAATGCAAGAAGGTCAAGTCTCTGACTCAACACATCTGCAGCACCAAAGCACAAGGCAGTGGTACAAGTACAAAAATAGAAGGAGAGTGATTACATGGTACAGTGAATTACATAACACATCAGCACTGAAAATAGTGCTACAGGTCAGGAAGTAAGTGGGCAACTATAAAATAATATCAAAGGCAAAGACTCAGCAATGTCAAAGCCAAGGAGAATTACATGACAACTAAATACAATTGTCAAAGCAAGCTACAGAACAAGCCCAAGTAACTACAGGAATGCACAGTGAATATATGAGCCAGAATGGTAAGGCTCTTGTATAAACTGATACAAGTAAAATGATTTGTTTCCAAAACAAAGTCAAGGCCAAATTGAAATCACAAACTAAAGGGGTGACATGAACAAAGTGCAAGCAGTATGCAACACTCAGATGTACACATGAAGTTCAAATGATCAGCTCAACCCAACATGACCAGAGAAGAAAAATGAGATAGCACCAAACAAAGATTAATGAATGCTGCCGACTCAAGAACATCATGCATATTCATGAACCAGATAGTAACAAGACTGAGCAGTGTGCACATGAACAAGAAAAGAGACTCAAGACCGAGAAAACAACAAACCAGACCAATCACTTGACATACAAACAACATAATGCACACTACCAATTATAACATGAACCAACCCAATATACATCACATACATGTGGAACAAGTGAATCAAGCCCAGCTACCACTCGAACATATCCAGACCAGATGTCAAGGAAGCATCCTCAACAAAGTGAAACCAATCAACAAACAAAGGAACCAGAGAAATGCAATTGAAGACCAGTAAATTCAAAGCAACAGTGAATGACCACGACCAGTACAAGACAGTGACGAATCAATGTAGAAGGAACAGATTAAGGTCAGAAATCAAAACCCAAACATCAACAGAAACATACGTTCGAGAGTAAATTGCCCATTTCAACAGATATATGCAACGAAGATAAAGGGATTCAAACCCTAATAAAACAACTTAAAACCCAAATCACAAAACTGAGCAATTGAATTAGATGTGAGCGAATTAATTCACTCACCTTTGCCACAAATTGGAGTAGTCGCGTTCGAACTGAAGAAATTGACGCCGAGCGCTCTTGAGATCGAGCGAAGCTAGGGACGAGTCGAAGCCCTTGGAATGGAGCGACAACGAATTCGAACACGAGAAGCAGCCTAGCGGAGACGACGTCGTAGCACTACGGAAGCGAACGAAACCATCGGCAGAAGTCCTTAGCATTCGATCGAGCAGAGAAGCCAATGCCTTCGATTTCGCGAAGCCCTAAATTGACCGAGAGGACGAACGAATGAAGAAAATTTTTAAAGCCGCCATTGTTTCTCTTTCGTCTTGTTTAGGGTTGAAGTTGAAAATGAATGGGTCGGGTATACATAAATATCACGGTATCAAAATAAAAGAGAACGGCAACTAGGGATAAAACATGGGCTAGATTCAAAAGCCCAATTCAATCATATGAAAATTGTTTAAAGAATATCAATTTGATTCAAATTCCCAAACAACGTTTTACAATTCTTATTTACTCTCCTTACAATGTTTAATAGAGGATTATACAAATCAAAAGAAAATGAATTTCAAATTGATTTACAATCTCTAACCACGTATAACAATTTTGTTAAAGAATTTAAAATACAATTTAAAACTCAATATCAATTGTCAACTAGATTAAATCGTCATTTTGTCTATAATTAAAATTTACCAAAAATCCCGGTTGTTACAGACTCCCCTCCTTATAAAAATTGCGTCCACGCAATCATAGGGAATAAATGGATAAAAGGTAACAACCAAAAGAGTATGGCAATGTCGAATGTACAAGCAAAGCAAGTGTCAGCGGGGAAGTATTAGATAAGAAATCAACAGGTTTGACTGCTTCAATCAAAAGAATCAACATCGTGGGAATCAGGGATCAAAATCAGACGACTAACAAAAGCAAGAACAATCGAGTTCCAGCAACTAAAAGAGAAGGAAAAACAGAGCAGAAATCCCATACAGAGCACGAATTAAATGTGAGTAAATCAAATTACTCACCTGAATCGCCAGAGAAAAAGACGAAGCTCAAATCTCAAAAGTCGCAAATATTTACTTATCTCAAATGATAATCAGAAGACAAAACAAATATCTGATTATCTCAAACGATAGTCAGAAAACAAATATTCAATTATCAAAAACGATAATCAAATTTCTCAAATCAACAAATATTCGATTATCACAAACGATAATCAAATTTCAAATTCAACAAATATTTAATTATCAAAAGCGATAATTAAATCTCAAATAAGCAAATATTTAATTATCAGAAGCGATACTTAAATCTCAAATCAGCAAATATTTAATTATCAAAAGCGATAATTAAATCTCATATCAACAAATATTTAATTATCTAAAGCGATAATTAAATTTCAATTCAACACATATTTAATTATCTAAAGCGATAATTAAATTCGAAATCAGCAAATATTTAATTATCAAAAGCGATAATTTAATCTCAAAGCAACAAATATTTAATTATCTAAAGCGATAATTAAATCTCAATTCAACAAATATTTAATTATCTAAAGCGATAATTAAATTCGAAATCAGCAAATATTTAATTATCAAAAGCGATAATTAAATCTCAAGGCAACAAATATTTAATTATCTAAAGCGATAACTAAATCTCAATTCAACAAATATTTAATTATCTAAAGCGATAATTAAATTCGAAATCAGCAAATATTTAATTATCAAAAGCGATAATTAAATCTCAAGGCAACAAATATTTAATTATCTAAAGCGATAATTAAAACAACAAATCAACAATTATTTAATTATCTCAGGCGATAATTAAATCTAAAATCAACAAATATTTAATTATCTAAAGCGATAATTAAATTCAAAATCAGCAAATATTTAATTATCTAGAGCGATAATTAAATTCCAAATCAGAAAATATTTAATTATCTAAAGCGATAATTAAATCTCAAAGCACAAATATTTAATTATCTAAAGCGATAATTAAAACAACAATCAACAATTATTTAATTATCTAAAGTGATAATTAAAAGCAACAAATATCCGATTATCAAAAACGATAATCAGAACTCATATCAGCAAATATCTAATTATCACAAGCGATAATTAGAAACAACAAATATCTGATTATCAAAAACGATAATCAGAACTCATATCAGCAAATATCTAATTATCACAAGCGATAATTAGAAACAACAAATATTTGATTATCAAAAACGATAATCAGAACTCATATCAGCAAATATCTAATTATCACAAGCGATAATTAGAAACAACAAATATCTGATTATCAAAAACGATAATCAGAACTCATATCAGCAAATATCTAATTATCACAAGCGATAATTAGAAACAACAAATATCTGATTATCAAAAACGATAATCAGAACTCATATCAACAAATATCTAATTATCACAAGCGATAATTAGAAACAACAAATATCTGATTATCAAAAACGATAATCAGAACTCATATAAACAAATATCTAATTATCACAAGCGATAATTAGAAACAACAAATATCTGATTATCAAAAACGATAATCAGAACTCATATCAACAAATATCCAATTACCTGCAGATAATTGGAAACAACAAATATCTAGAAAACAATTAAGAAGACTAGAAAATCAACATAAAAGCTTGGATCGATCCCATCAGATGGTGAGTTTTTAATTCGCTGCACGTGCATCTCAGAGTGGCCGTAGCCTACCAAGTACTCAACATAATTTTGGCGCCCATCAGATTGACCCGAAGGTCCGCAGAGTGACCCGAAGGTCTAGTACTGGTATTTGACCCGAAGGTCCGCAGAGTGGCCCGAAAGCCCAACAAATGACCCGAAGGTCCGCAGAGTGGCTCGAAAGCCCAACAAATGACCCGAAGGTCTGCAGAGTGGCTCGAAAGCACACAAAATCATCAAATATTTCAATTAACGAGTCCGAAATTAACCGAAATAGCAAACGCACATGTCCCATACCACGTGTTTTACTAAATCGTTTGATTCTCTTCATCGTTTCCTTGAAAGTGCAAAATTGTGTATTTTGTAAAAATACATTTCACATTCTCAAACGGACAAGTCCGGAATTAAGCGAATCAGTAAAAGAAAGGGGTCATAGTCCTCGATTTTGCTGAAACGTTTAAATCGCTTCCTCATTCTTTTGAAATCGCAAACTGTAAAATTTTTGAAAACAATTTTATTTATTTTGTAAAAATAACAATTCGCATTCTCAACTAAACAAGTCCGGAGTTAAGCGAAACAGTAAAAGAAAGGGGTCATAATCCTCGATTTTGCTGAATCGTTTAAGTCGCTTTCTCATTCTTTTGAAAACGCAAACTGCTAAAATTTTATAAAACAATTTTCATTCTAAAACGATTTTCCAATCACGTGATTAAAACAGCAATATTAGTAACAATTTCGATAAGGAAATTGTACTCCTCAAAATACCGTAAAAACGGTCACAAATCAGTATTGCGGAATAACCGCTTGAAAATCCACTTTTAAAATTTGACGGTTACTGAAGCCAAAGCGACAGTAGTTTTAAAACGTCAAAATCACATCAAAACAATTTACATCAAAATGTAATATCAGAGAATTTTCATTCATCAAAATGCCATAAAACACCGTGCTTCAAGAATTTAGCATTGGTGTAAAAATCCCGTTATAAAAATAACGGCAACAAAATACGTTTCATAACCAAGCATCGGTTCAACGTAAAATAATTGCAATAACGTGCAATTCAAATTTTGCACGTATTATAAAATGAGCAAAGAAATCATTCGAATGTATCTTCAATGAAGATAATTCAAACCAGCAAAATCTAATCAATAAATGATTAGTACAAAAGAAAGCCAGCGGAAATTTCAACAAAAATCACATATCTGCAATTTCTTCGAATCCCCAATTCGGATTCGAAATTCTCAAAGAAACAAAATAATTACAGTTATGTGAACAACAAATGAAATTCATATCAATTTCGTATTTTGATTTTTAAATCAAAAAGATTATCAGTTGTACTCAGCGAAGACAGTTTCACTGTTTCCGCTGCGCACTCTGATAAACAGAACACAAATCAATCAAATCATCAGAACACAAATTCATTTTTTTATTTTTAAATAAAGATATTTAAAAATTTACATCTAAATTTCAAAACTTTTTTTTTTTAGCAAAGCTAGCCGGCTTTATAGTGGGCCGTGCCACTGTATATATATAAGAAAACAGGTGTTCTGCACATGCACAGAACAGCTAATTGGAGAAAACCCAATGAAAAAGAAACAGAGAATACAGGAGCTAGGCGGAAAATACCTAGACTACTAAACAAAAGGGACTACGCTCCATCCGAAGATGAGACGCTCCGACCAACGACAGAAAGGGAGCCAAAAACTTGAAAATACCCAGAGAACAAAGTAGCCAGTTTCGGGTCATATCCGTCAGACAAATGGGAGTAAATTAATTTCCTATCCCAATCAACGTCGTAGAACTTACTCTTATTCTCCTCACCAATCTCACCTTCCCTAGTAAGAGTTAGACCCTCGCCCTCAATGTGGTAAATAAGAAATCGACTCTCACCCGCAACATCAGAGATGAAAGCATAAAACGTGTCCGTCTCCGGCGAGTACCGCATATCAGAAGGAACATGAACCCAGGCACGCTCCTCAGAGTTCCAGATGATAGTCTCGGACAAGATAGGAGTAGCATGATCAGACACAGATGGTTCGACAAGAGCAACTACAGAAGGAGCAACATTAGTAGCATGCACAGAATTAGCCATTACAACCTGAGCAACAGCAGAAGGAACATCACCAGGAGAATCGTCAATAGTGAGACCGTCACTAGGAAGGACAGAGGGAACATCAGAGGAAACATCATCAGCAAAAGGGGAAACAGAGGGAGCAGAGGTCCTAGGGGAGACCTTCTTGACCCACTTCCTAGTAGGAGGACGAGGAAGAGGAACCCGATCGGGCAGGGGAACAAGATCAGCAAGGACAGAACTAGTACAAGCACTAGATAGGTGCCCAAAGGACTGACAGGTGGTACAGATATCTGGCTTCCAACTGTAGTGAACACGTACCTCGGCAAAATGACCCTCATCAAGTTTGACTTTCAAAACCGAAGGCAAAGATTTCTCAGGGGTTATCTCAATTAGTGCTTTGGCATAAACTAATCTCTTTCTGGCTACTGTGTTGGCATCATAACAAATCACCTTTCCAACAAGGCCAGCTAGCCAATCAATCCCAATCAGAGGTTGAAGAACTGAAGGTATGTGGGAGAAGTGGGCCCAGACAGGAATAGATAATACCTGATCTTTAGCCCTATCAACAGACGGTGTCCAAGTGGTAATAATGAATGGTTTCCCATCAATGAGAATGGGATCGGCCTCAAGAATACGCTGTCGTTCATCACTCCGTGAGAATTTGAAATAGAACATGGCATTATCATAATGAACACTAATACCCCCTTTAGGCTTCCAAATCTGGTTACAACGTGCCTTAACTAGCTGATAGGCAGGGTTGGAGTCGAGGAAAAAACCCACCAAATAATCCTTCCAATAATCAACACCAGCCTCAATCACTTCAACTGGTGGAATCATCATTCCGTCAATCTCGACTTTTTCAAAACTACGGGGAGAATGAACACCCGCATTTTTTGGCAATTTAGTGAACAAGGATGACCACAAAGGAACAGTCTGAGAAGGAGCAGCAACCAATGGAACATTTACAGCACCACAAGGGGGGGAAACAGGGGAGTGGAGAACGTGCTCAACATTTAAACAAACATCTGGTGAGCAACAAATTGCCTGACCACCACCAAAGGAGATGAGACCATTAGGCACATCAAAACCAGGTATAACATCACCAATAACATCGGCCGCAACCACCAAACTGACAGCCTTACCCCCTCTACTAGTTTCGCTTAACCCAGATCCAACACCACCCAAATCCTTGACTACAGGAAGACCAACATCCAATTCCGACCAAGCTTTATCAGAAGACATATCTAATAATGGCGATAGAAGGGACTCACCAGATTTTGAAAAATTGCCATAAACAGAAGGAGCAAGTAACGAAGGGGATGATAAGTCTGACAGAATACCAGACATTGGGCAAACAAGCTCGTTCGAAGGTAGAGCACAGTCTCGAAGAGAACAATCGGCAGAAGGAACCACAGAAGACATACGCAGAAGCCAGAAGGAAGAACTTGAAACGCATAGATATCCAACAGATTAGAATATTGCCCAAAACCAGATTAGAATGAAAATCAAAACTTTAGTTTTGACTCAAATCACAATAAAACATCGACCTATAGTTGTAACATATGTTCCATCCAAGTTATGTTTTATATTATGTCCATAAACCCCAAGCTCTGATACCAACTGTGACGCCCCACCTCTATGCTCATAATAACAAAGAGTATTAAAAGAAATACTGTCTATTATTACGAAGAATAAGGCTGGATAGGAGCGACCATCCGTAATTGGCCTTACACTAATATTGGTTATCTCGATAGGAGTAGTATATACTTTTTATTTTTCATCTATTATTTATTTACTCCCATCGACATATCCATTTGTCAGTATAAAACAAACTACGATAGTTCATAATAGTTTAGGACATTAGATATAACAATAACACAGATAATATAAATGCGGAACACAGATTAACAAAAATCTCATATATATATAACCGATGTCAGTTACAATATAGTTGACACGATACATATGATACAACTACAACTGTCGACTCTAGAAGTTATATATACAAGTACATTATCGACTAATATACATGAATACATATCGTTCTATACAATGACACAGACAACTTCAGAAGATGTGAGAAGTCTTCATATCCTGAACAGCAACTCAAAGAAGAAAATCTACAACCTGAAATAACTCGGGTCTGACCCGAGTATTACATTCAAAAGAAAATAATACCCAGGTCAGTCTAATTCAAACCAGTTTATTAGTGCATATAGGCAGTAATAATTTAAATAGACGACAGTCACAATAATTCCCGTCTATCCGATTCTTTAAACAAAGAAACCGGATAACGGTCAATATAACACTTAATAGTGTTTAACAAAAATCAGCAGATTTAAATCATCAACAGAGATAAATAAACAATTTATCAAATCGACTAAATCAATTTAAAGCCATTGAAATTGTCACTTTAAAACCATCAAAACTCGATTGGCTGCCGTACACGCACGCGTGTACGGCCTCGCCAATACAGCATAAAAGATCAATGCATCACGACACAAAAGAAATATTAACTCAAAACTGTCGAGTTTGGGTGGCTGCAGTGCACGCACGCGTGCACTGCCTCGCCACAACAGCATATAAAGAGAAAGCAACAAGGCACCAGGCCAATGCTCAAGAATTCACAATGCCAACAAATGCAATAGGCAAGTGACAGTAGTGGAAAGCTTCGACCAAGTGAGTTGAAGAGGTTGGCTGCCTCAAACAATCAACAACCAAACCAGTTAGGACAAGGAAGAGAAATGCCAAAGAAGTCAAGAAAAGATGCCAACAAACTACAGCCGAAAAGCCAGATACATCAATCAAACGAATGCAGCCAGGGGGTAAGGCTGCCCAGTGTAAATGGTAAGCAAACCAATTACCACCAAGTAAATGTAATAACACTACAAATTCGAGCAGGTGGAAAACTACCACGAAATGCAAGAAGGTCAAGTCTCTGACTCAACACATCTGCAGCACCAAAGCACAAGGCAGTGGTACAAGTACAAAAATAGAAGGAGAGTGATTACATGGTACAGTGAATTACATAACACATCAGCACTGAAAATAGTGCTACAGGTCAGGAAGTAAGTGGGCAACTATAAAATAATATCAAAGGCAAAGACTCAGCAATGTCAAAGCCAAGGAGAATTACATGACAACTAAATACAATTGTCAAAGCAAGCTACAGAACAAGCCCAAGTAACTACAGGAATGCACAGTGAATATATGAGCCAGAATGGTAAGGCTCTTGTATAAACTGATACAAGTAAAATGATTTGTTTCCAAAACAAAGTCAAGGCCAAATTGAAATCACAAACTAAAGGGGTGACATGAACAAAGTGCAAGCAGTATGCAACACTCAGATGTACACATGAAGTTCAAATGATCAGCTCAACCCAACATGACCAGAGAAGAAAAATGAGATAGCACCAAACAAAGATTAATGAATGCTGCCGACTCAAGAACATCATGCATATTCATGAACCAGACAGTAACAAGACTGAGCAGTGTGCACATGAACAAGAAAAGAGACTCAAGACCGAGAAAACAACAAACCAGACCAATCACTTGACATACAAACAACATAATGCACACTGCCAATTATAACATGAACCAACCCAATATACATCACATACATGTGGAACAAGTGAATCAAGCCCAACTACCACTCGAACATATCCAGACCAGATGTCAAGGAAGCATCCTCAACAAAGTGAAACCAATCAACAAAAAAAGGAACCAGAGAAATGCAATTGAAGACCAGTAAATTCAAAGCAACAGTGAATGACCACGACCAGTACAAGACAGTGACGAATCAATGTCGAAGGAACAGATTAAGGTCAGAAATCAAAACCCAAACATCAACAGAAACATACGTTCGAGAGTAAATTGCCCATTTCAACAGATATATGCAACGAAGATAAAGGGATTCAAACCCTAATAAAACAACTTAAAACCCAAATCACAAAACTGAGCAATTGAATTAGATGTGAGCGAATTAATTCACTCACCTTTGCCACAAATTGGAGTAGTCGCGTTCGAACTGAAGAAATTGACGCCGAGCGCTCTTGAGATCGAGCGAAGCTAGGGACGAGTCGAAGCCCTTGGAATGGAGCGACAACGAATTCGAACACGAGAAGCAGCCTAGCGGAGACGACGTCGTAGCACTACGGAAGCGAACGAAACCATCGGCAGAAGTCCTTAGCATTCGATCGAGCAGAGAAGCCAATGCCTTCGATTTCGCGAAGCCCTAAATTGACCGAGAGGACGAACGAATGAAGAAAATTTTTAAAGCCGCCATTGTTTCTCTTTCGTCTTGTTTAGGGTTGAAGTTGAAAATGAATGGGTCGGGTATACATAAATATCACGGTATCAAAATAAAAGAGAACGGCAACTAGGGATAAAACATGGGCTAGATTCAAAAGCCCAATTCAATCATATGAAAATTGTTTAAAGAATATCAATTTGATTCAAATTCCCAAACAACGTTTTACAATTCTTATTTACTCTCCTTACAATGTTTAATAGAGGATTATACAAATCAAAAGAAAATGAATTTCAGATTGATTTACAATCTCTAACCACGTATAACAATTTTGTTAAAGAATTTAAAATACAATTTAAAACTCAATATCAATTGTCAACTAGATTAAATCGTCATTTTGTCTATAATTAAAATTTACCAAAAATCCCGGTTGTTACAGTAACCCAAAAAATTTACCCGAGCCAACCCTTTGAAACACCGAGTCAAAACCCCAAATGCTCCGAGCCTTACACGCGAGAAACTCGAGAAAAACTCGAGTACCACTCCTCTGCTTTAAACCCAAACTCTACCAGGTACAAGCATGCACCGTGCACATGCACGGTGACTCTAATCAACTTTGGTCAACTATGATGACCTCCACACATCGGCGTCCATCCCCTTTGACGATCCAGACCCCAAACCCATCGATTAACACTCAATATCGAAATCGAGCATTACGTCCAAACCTGGAACAAGAAGCAGAACCAAGAAAAACCCCTCGTCCTCCCAATGCCGATCATCGGAGTGCCTATGCTTCCAGCCTAACCTTCGCCATCCATCGAGCTGCAAATTCCCAGAGTTCTGATGAACTCGATCCACCAGAGATACTGGGGTGATCAAACTTCCGACCATCCCAAAAACTAGGTCTACAGACTTAAAATGATCACCGCCGCCACCACCCTGCCTTGGTCACTACTCTGGTATTTTTCCCAAACTTCCTGATCACCCTTCCACCTCCAGTGAGAACCACGACCTCGCCAAACAACTAGATCATCAGAGGCAACCTAAAACTCCAATTTCGATCAACCTCGAACTGCTCCCTCAATTCAGCATTTAAATTTGTGATTTTATTTTTAAAAATCAAGATTTTGAATAAGAAATCAGTTTATAAACCTGAATTGATAAATTAAGATACTTGAATTTTTAACATACTCAAGCTTGCCTGTTTATTTTGGGTTTCCAGAGCCAATTCAAATTATTTTAACTTAATTAAAATTTTAAAACTAACTTCATGACTAAATAAACAATTTTGTTTTAAAGCCTAAGTTCTAACAGAGATCAGATAAGGAGATAATGAAATTTGATTAAAATTTTAGCTTCTAAAACTAAGAACAGGCAGGAACAATACAACAACAAACATGCATCTATACATCCATATATATACATAGAAATCCAATCATATACATCCACACAATACACATTTTATTTCCAGAAATTCACAAGCAACCAGATATCCATATACTTAAGTTTTAAAAAGAATGTTACTCACCAGAAAACAGAGCTTCCAGATTTATTTGAAAACCTTTTGAATCTTTTAAAGACTGAAATGCCTTAGCTTTTGGTTTTTGATTTAAAACTTGAGTTGCTTGCTATAGAAACTTGCATGCATGTTATAACTTGCTTGTTGAGATGTGTTGCTTTAGATCAGGTTTGAGGAAGAAAGTATTCAGGCTTAAAGAAATGCAGGCTGGAGTTCTAGATTGCAGAAAAATGAACTACAGATTTATCATTTGATTTGCATACTTGATTTGGAAATGTATTACAGGGATTTGAGGAAGTGTATACAGATTTTAGTTGATTTTCTGGTTTTTGAGGAAGTGATTTCAGGTTTGAAGAAGTGTTACAGGCTTTAGTTTGAATAAGTTTTCTAGTTTGATAGGAGGATTGATTTTCAGATTTTCTTTTGAAAATGAAGGTTAGAAAAGAAATGAAGATGAGGAAAACATGTTTTTATAAGCTGAAATTGATTTTTTTTTAAAAAAGAAAACAAAAATTAAATATGACACTTGTGTTTCACCCTATTTAATTACTTAACACATGTTATAATGAAGCCTTAGGAAAATAACACATGTCTCTTTAATTAATTAGTATTTATTTTAAATGTTAATAAAGGTTAATGTAAGATTATACTTAATAAATTAGTTAATAAGCACTTATATATATATATAGATTCAACAACACATTTTATTTGAAAATAACAATTCTGTTTCTTTAAAATCTATTTATATCTATATATAAAACAATACATTATTAATGTTGTTGAAAATAACAAATTTATCAATTTTAAAATAATTTATAAAAGAGATTATAAATTACTACTATTACTAAATGAATTAACATATCATATGTAAATTGTATTTTAAACTTATATATATACTCTTAAATCATATTTATTAAGCAATTTTTAAAAAGAAAATAAAATAAACCTTATTATTAATCTTATTTAAAACCATATAGTTATTTGTTTAAATAGCTTTGAAAAGCTTAATATTAAATAAATCATAATTTCCAAACTATAAAAATGTATATTAGAAATTTAAAAACAAGATTTTATTCATTTATTAAATTTCAAACCAAAGCTTATCTATTTACAATATATACACACACACACACATATATATATATATATACATTATAAATAGAAATCATTTTATTAGTTTTTAAAAGATAAAATTCACTAATTAAATATTTATTTAATTAGATTATTAAATCAATTCAAATTTATTATCAAAGATTATCAAATCAATTTAATTATTTAAACAGATTATTAAATTGATATTGCCTAAAAATTCTGGGATATCACATTCCTCCCTCCTTAAAAGAATTTCGTCTCCGAAATTTAAAATAAAGATAATTTAATAATCTATTTAAATCACAAGCATATATTATCATCCATATGCTAATAACCATAGCAACCAATTCACCCAATCAAACAATTCTAACTATCCAGACAAAATTCTGGATAAAATTCCCTAGAGTTTCCCAAGTATAAATACCGGGATACTCACTCTACAGAATCCAAACAATCAATACTACTAAGCTATAGAGCTTCTACTCATCTAGATCTACAGAACTAAACAGGATATCAGACTACAGACGAGTCTGACTCAACAACCAAATCTTCCTGAACTGCTGGTTCCAAAACCAGAGATAGATCATACACGTAGTCCCTCAGAGATACGTGAAACACATTGAATCCCAGTTATCCAAACTGACCATTCAACCTTGTAGACCAAGCTCTTATTCACTTCAGAACACAGAAGAGATCCAATATTCCTCGGAGCTAGCTTCCCAACTTACCTTATCTTATTGCTCCCTTTACCAGAGAAAACTTCAACAACAACGAAGTCTCCAACTTCAATTCCAAATTCCTCCGTCTTTTATCTACAAAATCCTTTTGACAATCCTGGGCTGTCTACAGATCCTTCCTGATCAGCTCAACCTTCGCTGATGCTTCTTGAAACAAACAGGACCAAAAATAACTCAACACAATGATCTTCTTAAGATCCATCAAAAACCAAGAACAAACTCTACTCCTTAAACAATAGAAGACAGAACTTACTTCTCCTATCTGGAAAAGAAAAGCAGATGCACTACCAAACTGCTTCTGCTGCACAACTCTGATCTGAGGTAGAAGAAAATGCTGATGAAGAACACGAGCACAAACTGGACAACATATCCCAGAAATAAGGTTCAACAGATCCATAAAAAGAAAACTCAGAAGTTCCATCAAATCCTGAGCTGCTTCACCAAACTCTCTCTCTAGGAAACATCCTTCTACCTAGCTGAACCACCGATATCAATCCTGGAATCCTAGTCGATAAGAAAACTCAATCTCCGAATGCGGACAAACCTCTGACTTCCCTGAAGACATCAGAAAAACTCTGATAACCCAAGAAAACACTCAAACTATCGCAAGTCACTTTTGCGATCAACCCAACCTAATTGCAAAGAAACTGTTCTCTCTTTACCAATCAGAACAGCTTACTCTTATCTAGCCAATCCATCAAAGAAATGGATCCACTCTGTTGCTTTTGAACTTCACCTTCAGAAAAACCTCTCAGCCAGAAAACTTCCTGCCAACGCATAGAATACTCCGAGCTGCACTGCTGCCACAGATGCCAAAGATTTCCTAACCAAAGTTCCTCGAGAAACTCTAACCTCAAACCAAACATAAACACCGTGCTGAACTCAGCCACAACACCGAAGCAGACACACTTCCTCAAACTTGCTCCAAAAGAAAACATCCATAGTCACTGTGTCTCATCACACAGCTACTTCTTCCTGAGGTTGCCAAGATACCATTACTTGCTTCTGCTTAACCGGCAGATCCAAACTCTACTCATCCAAACTTGCACTTCAAAGATGGACTCTGAACCTTAACAGGTTTCCTTCAGAGATTGGTGAAATCCTTACGCCACTGCATTGCTCTCTCGAGACAGTACTAGGCCTACAGTCTCGATAGATACACTTCCAACCTCAAACATTCAAACTCCAACCATTGGTAGTTGTGTTACACACACCACTACCTCAACTACCTTTATAACTCATATTGGAAAACCCGAACAGGTAACCCAACAAATAGGTAGAAATATATATATATAGTTATATAAAAATTACAAATACGCTCTCTCAAGATAGACACCACTCCAAAGCCTAGGTATTCACTAAACCTATGCTATGATACCACTGTAACGACCCACCATTCATTCCATAGAATGACGCATCATTAATAAGAAAGAAAGGGATAGAAAAGAGAAAAGAAGAGAAGAGAGAAAGAAACAACATCAGAATCTCAATAGCGGAACGAATAAATTATATTAATAACATAAGCTATTACATAGTATACAACAATTAACAGAGTTACACAGCATATACATCACATACTAGACAGTTATAAACCTCTGTCTAGACATTACAACCCAAATACATACAAGACACTATCACAGAGATCAACACAGCGGAACACTATATATCTACGAACGCTGAAGCCTCCTGCTCCATTGCTCCTCCAGAATTCGTCAAAGCTAACCTGAATCCCTTGGCTACTCGTAAAAATTTGAGTACCCAAGAGTTTATAAAACAGAAAATAAACACTTGGGTCAGACATGGGTCTGGTGTGAGTAACAGGTTAAAGTTGCTTAACTTTGAAAAACCTTTGAAAGAAAAAGTATCTCGTAAGACTTCCTGCACATAAACACGGAAAAGTTTTACCTTACGATAACCAAAACATTTATAGGAAATCCAATTATATTATAATAGGTCTAGGGTTTTCAAATAAATATGAAATAGCTGAAATTGTTACATTATTAAATTCCAGCATACTAGCCAACCAGTGGGTAATACAATCAAATCCGAGATCACTTATTGGAGATTGGATTCCATACAATGGCAGGGCTACTGGGGTACCGCCCATCACAGTACGTGGCCTAGATAAACGTACCGAGGATCACTCCCGACCCCCTGCAACACAAAGCCGGAACAATCCCTTACTGGATAATTCCGAACAAGACAACCCCGCAGATGGCCGTCGCCAACTGCCCACTAAGCCGAATAAAAGGAACCTCTAGATAGGGGAAAATCTTACTCTTAGTGGGTGCTACCCACGAAGCCTTGCTGCACCTAGCCATTCCCGGTTGATAAGGCTTGAGGCTACGATTACCTTTAATCAGAACACATCACTTAGAATGCTCATCGTCCACCTGACGATGTTCTGAAAGCATTCAATCCATACAAGTTCGTTCCGGGTTCGAACGAAACCGAAGGCATTATCTCATTACACTCATTCTAGAATCACCCTCAGAGTTAACGATAATAACCCTTGCACTCTGAATCTTCATCTTCACTTGAGATTCATGACCTATCGTTAATTTGGATCAATGTGGTATTCAGATATCCAAATCTGGAAACCCGATCCCGGTCTCATCGAAATCCAAAACGTTTCTTTTAAGGCCAAGTTGTTTTAAAGTTAAAACAATTCAATTCTTTATCTATATACACACAGATAGATAATTCACAATATCACAATAGATAATCCATATTATCATCACAAACAGATAATTCACATTATCATTACGATTCAACCAAAACATCCATATCATAGATCAGCACATATCTCATCAGAGATATCAAACAATGCAAAGCATTCAATATCATTTAGCCATCCATAAGTAATCATACTATCACTAATTAATTTAATTATCTCTAATGAATTAAATTAATTACTTCAATTACTTTTAAATCCTGCTTACTTAATCATTAATTAAACCAATTAATCATACTCTAAGTATCCATCTTAATTAATCATTCCTGATGAATTATCCTTTAATTACTTTAAGTAATTAATCCTTAATTAATTTCACAAATTAATTATCTTAAACCATTAAAGTAATTATCCTTTAATTACTTCATTAATTAATTAACTAAAATTAATTACATTAATCCTTAATTAATTACATTAATTAATTACTTCATAATCACTTATTATTGATTAATTAATCTTAATTAATCAACCCTTAATTACATCATTAATTATATTAATTTATGATCCCTAATTACTCTTAATTAATTATCCTATTTAAATTATTTACATTAAGTAATTTATCTTTAATTAAACCACATTTATTAATCATCCTTGATTTATCTCATCGAGTAATTAACTTCCCTTAATTACTTCATTACATAAATTAATTACTCCTTAATTAATTATCTTTTAATTAACCCCTTGATTAATTATACAAAGTAATTAAACTCAAATTACTTTCATTATTAAATCATCTTCATTCAATTACATCCACTAATTACATTTAATTACTTCCCTAAATAGTTACACTTCATTAATTACATTTAAGTAATTATACTTATCAAATCACCAAGTGATTATCTTAAATTAATTTAACTAATTAATTTAAACTTATCAAATTTATTTAATTAATTACCTTAAGTAATTAATTCCTTTAATTACTTCCATTAAGTAATTATACTTAACCAATTTCATAAATGATTATCATTAATTAATTAATCTAATTGATTATCAAAATTTATCACATTAATTAATTATTTAATAATCCCTAATTAATGATCTCTCATTATTTATTAACAATTCTTTACTTACATTCCTTAAGTAATTAAACTTAAATCAACCATTATTAATTACAAATTAATTAATTCTTAATTACCAATTAATTAATCTCTAATTACTTAATTAATTGCTTAATTAATCTTTAATCACTTGATTAATTAATTCCTAATCATTTATTAATAATCTATACTTATCTAATTAATGATCCTTAATTTTAAATTAATTAACACTTAATTAATTAACTTATAATCCTAATTATTTAATTAATTAACACTAAATCATTAATTAATTAAATTATTAAATTACCCTTTAATTACCTTATTAATTTAATTTATCCTAAATCATTAAACCTTAATTAATCTCTAAATTAAAGTATTAACCTTTATAACTACTTTAATTATTATTATTAACAAAAAGGCTTTGAAACATTTTACTTATAAATCTTTCTTTTAATTCATTTCAAATTAAAGATTTAAAATAAATTACAAATTTAACTTTAACCAAATTTAAATCAAATTTACAAACCCTTTTTAAATCCAAATGTTAAAGAAACACTTAACATTTATAAAAGAAATTTATAAGATTTTTAAACCAATTCATTTAAATTCAAACCTTTTTAAAATATACTTTAAATATTTTAAATTTGTTAAAACATTATAAATTTTATAAACCTATTTATTTCAAACTAGGATACAAATTAAATTTGAATCTATACTTTAAAATTTGATTTAAAACTTTGTTTTAAATCCTACTCTACATTTTTAAACTCATTTTAAATTTTAAAACCCCTGTCAGTTTTAAAACTGTAACCCAAAAATTTACCCGAGCCAACCCTTTGAAACC
Organism: Allium fistulosum; assembly: GCA_030737815.1. Classification (NCBI taxonomy): domain Eukaryota; kingdom Viridiplantae; phylum Streptophyta; class Magnoliopsida; order Asparagales; family Amaryllidaceae; genus Allium; species Allium fistulosum. The sequence continues at coordinate 1,278,670,977 of CM060903.1, read as the reverse complement.
CCGAGTCAAAACCCCAAATGCTCCGAGCCTTACACGCGAGAAACTTGAGAAAAACTCGAGTACCACTCCTCTGCTTTAAACCCAAACTCTACCAGGTACAAGCATGCACCGTGCACATGCACGGTGACTCTGATCAACTTTGGTCAACTATGATGACCTCCTCACATCGGCGTCCATCCCCTTTGAAGATCCAGACCCCAAACCCATCGATTAACACTCAATATCGAAATCGAGCATTACGTCCAAACCTGGAACAAGAAGCAGAACCAAGAAATACCCCTCGTCCTCCTAATGCCGATCATCGGAGTGCCTATGCTTCCAGCCTAACCTTCGCCATCCATCGAGCTGCCAATTCCCAGAGTTCTGATGAACTCGATCCACCAGAGATACTGGGGTGATCAAACTTCCGACCATCCCAAAAACTAGGTCTACAGACTTAAAATGATCACCGCCGCCACCACCCTGCCTTGATCACTACTCTGGTATTTTTCCCAAACTTCCTGATCACCCTTCCACCTCCAGTGAGAACCACGACCTCGCCAAACAACTAGATCATTAGAGGCAACCTAAAACTCCAATTTCGATCAACCTCGAACTGCTCCCTCAATTCAGCATTTAAATTTGTGATTTTATTTTTAAAAATCAAGATTTTGAATAAGAAATCAGTTTATAAACCTGAATTGATAAATTAAGATACTTGAATTTTTAACATACTCAAGCTTACCTGTTTATTTTGGGTTTCCAGAGCTAATTCAAATTATTTTAACTTAATTAAAATTTTAAAACTAACTTCATGACTAAATAAACAATTTTGTTTTAAAGCCTAAGTTCTAACAGAGATCAGATAAGGAGATAATGAAATTTGATTAAAATTTTAGCTTCTAAAACTAAGAACAGGCAGGAACAATACAACAACAAACATGCATCTATACATCCATATATATACATAGAAATCCAATCATATACATCCACACAATACGCATTTTATTTCCAGAAATTCACATGCAACCAGATATCCATATACTTAAGTTTTAAAAAGAATGTTACTCACTAGAAAACAGAGCTTCCAGATTTATTTGAAAAGCTTTTGAATCTTTTAAAGACTGAAATGCCTTAGCTTCTGGTTTTTGATTTAAAACTTTAGTTGCTTGCTATAGAAACTTGCATGCATGCTATAACTTGCTTGTTGAGATGTGTTGCTTTAGATCAGGTTTGAGGAAGAAAGTATTCAGGCTTAAAGAAATGCAGGCTGGAGTTCCAGATTGCAGAAAAATGAACTACAGATTTATCATTTGATTTGCAAACTTGATTTGGAAATGTATTACAGGGATTTGAGGAAGTGTTTATAGATTTTAGTTGATTTTCTGGTTTTTGAGGAAGTGATTTCAGGTTTGAAGAAGTGTTACAGGCTTTAGTTTGAATAAGTTTTCTGGTTTGACAGGAGGATTGATTTTCAGATTTTCTTTTGAAAATGAAGGTTAGAAAAGAAATGAAGATGAGGAAAACATGTTTTTATAAGCTGAAATTGATTTTTTTTTTTAAAAAAAAATTAAATATGACACTTGTCTTTCACCCTATTTAATTACTTAACACATGTTATAATGAAGCCTTAGGAAAATAACACATGTCTCTTTAATTAACTAGTATTTATTTTAAATGTTAATAAAGGTTAATGTAAGATTATACTTAATAAATTAGTTAATAAGCACTTATATATATATATATTCAACAACACATTTTATTTGAAAATAACAATTCTATTTCTTTAAAATCTATTTATATATATATATAAAACAATACATTATTAATATTGTTGAAAATAAGAAATTTATCAATTTTAAAATAATTTATAAAAGAGATTATAAATTACTACTATTACTAAATGAATTAACATATCATATGTAAATTGTATTTTAAACTTATATTTATATACTCTTAAATCATATTTATTAAGCAATTTTTAAAAAGAAAATAAAATAAACCTTATTATTAATCTTATTTAAAACCATATAGTTATTTGTTTAAATAGCTTTGAAAAGCTTAATATTAAATAAATCATAATTTCCAAACTATAAAAATGTATATTAGAAATTTAAAAACAAGATTTTATTCATTTATTAAATTTCAAACCAAAGCTTATCTATTTACAATATATACACACACATATATATATACATTATAAATAGAAATCATTTTATTAGTTTTTAAAAGATAAAATTCACTAATTAAATATTTATTTAATTAGATTATTAAATCAATTCAAATTTTATTATCAAAGATTATCAAATCAATTTAATTATTTAAACAGATTATTAAATTTATATTGCCTAAAAATTCTGGGATATCACATTTCTATTACTTAATATTAACTAAGGTCAAACAACAAAACTCGAAATGACGATATTACAGAGTTCTCTCAACTTGAGCCAACTATTGAATCTCAATGTGGATACACCACTTTGATTATAGTAAAATTATAGCATGACGTCTACTAAACGATTATCGTTGGGTCTCAATTGAAGCATTGAAAGCAAAACACTATTTAATAGAGAATTCGTCTCCTCGGTTATATGAGATTAGTAACACGATCAACTATATTCAACTCAAAATCAAATCTTTAGTCGGAGCAGTATACGATAAATAATAAATCTTATTATTGAACCAAGGACTTTGTTTATGGACTAACCAAGTTGAATGTGGAAGATATTAGAACTTTGATCAAAACCAAATTCCATAAGTTTTAATGTGATATATTGTTGATGAAGAGAATTAGTATAAATAATCATTATTGAATGGTACCGCATAAGAAATTATAAAATACGATTTTACTAAAAAGGTCTATAAGCGATGAATTTGGCCAAACTGTCACACCAATAGCCGAAATGACGTGTGAACATTAATATTTGAATTGTTTAATATTAATTGTTGACTGAATTCACACCTCTGGGTCACACAATCACATTTGTGAATTCTTTGAAAACCAAATCGTTTATTTAATTTATAAAATATTGTAAATCAATTAAATTAATCAATATTTGAGAAATATTAATTATTATTAAATTTATTTGATGTTTTGGTGTTATTAGTTATTATTTTGATGTGTGTGTATAATACATATACATACATATATTTACACAAATATGTATGTATGCATGCATGCAATTATATATAAATTATATAAACGTGGATCAATATATGATATTGATGTATATTTAAACGGGTTTTAAATATAGTTGATTATTTAACAAGATTTTGGAAATAGTTATCCATGTAATGGAATGATCTGGCCTGCATGCCAAAGAGAGAGGAAGAGGTATATGTGAGATTTGATTAAAAATTAATTGAGAATTAAAAATGGAATTTTTAGAGAGGGAATAGGAAAGGTTTTATTCCCTTTATTAAAACAACGCATTCATTTTATTTTCCAAATTCATTTTCTTTCGTTCACTTTTCTCTCTCTTCCTAACCTTCCATGGCCAAAAATCAAATGAAACATTTCAAAATTTATCAACTCCAAATCTTATGCAAACATCAAATAAAAATAAGCGATTAATCATTCTCTTGCAAAGTTGGTTACTGATCTACATAGAATTTGAGAAGAAATTTCAAATCAAGGTGTTGTAAAGGGAAAGACTTTTCAAATTGGATCTAGGATGAACTATAATTAAAGGTGTGGTCAATGGAAATGTTTTAAGATATACCTCTTGTTTACATTTTAATTCACATATATCATTTGTTGGATGATTTGTAGAAAGATTCCATGTTCACATATGTTGTCTCACGCAATTATCTATAATTAAATTGATATTTATATTCATTATATTTGGAAAAAATAATATATGATTAAACTGATATGGTTTATACATACATAATGTATGGTGTATGTTGGATAATTCGTAATATTGAATTATAGATCTTTGGTTTAAAAAAATTATATTTGGACAACATTATATATATATATATATTGAAAATTATATTATATATATTAAAAATTATTAAAATATGTTTCATTATATCAAAATAATTATTTTAATTTAAATTTCAAATCTAAAATTCAATATGCTATTTTACAAAATGGATTGATTTTATATCCATGGTTGAATTGAAAATTGACATGTATAATTAATTTCATATAGCCTAGCAATTGATAGTTATGATTCAAATGTTTTGAATTTAATGTCTCAAAATCATTCGTCATTCAATATTTTATTTGACCAAATACACACACACACACACAAAAGATGTAATTAAAAGCATTTGAATTTTAGTTTTAGATATAATAAATGGTAATGGATGAAGGGGTGGATTAAGGGAAGTTTGTCCTATAAATTATTTGCCAAATCAAAGTAAGAATTTTCTTTTAATTAATATTGAATTTCAGATCCAAAATTTTTATTTTGTCTAATTTAAAAAACTTTTGGCTGAAAACATTATATATACATATACATAAATTTATTTATTTTAAATAGTCAAGTGACATTTAAATTATTAGATCCAGATATAGTAAATGGTAATAAAGGAAGGACTAAAATTATAGAGAGTTTGTCTCCTGATCTCCTTCTATTTAAAACTGATATGTGCTTACGATTTTATATCTTAAAATTTATAATTAAATGCAAACATATTTAAATAATAGTTTTGAGAAAGTAGAAGCATATATGGATGGCAAATGTGTCCGTTATAGATATAAATCCCAACACCTATATACATACAAATTAACTATGTAGACTATATTATATGTTGTGCATTTACTATATACATATGAGTATATTATGATATACTAATATAATATACAGAATACCAAATAATTGAATTCACTAATTGACTAATCAGAAAATTAAATAAAAATGAATTTTATTTAAAGTAATTAGATCAGATCTGGTAAATTTATTTAGACTTTATAGATCTAATAAAGATCTAAATAGGAAACAAATTTGAAATTCACCTATTTCACCCACTATAGACCGGCTCAGTTCCTTCAATGTCCGATGTATCTTATTATACTTGTCAGTTATGCTATATTTTTATCCGAAAACTTTATTCGGATATTTCTTGCCTGGACCACTATTGTTTTAAGACAATAATAATTTGGTTTACTTCAGTATTTATATTTTATTCCTTTCACTATAAGATCTGAAATTGTAGACATTTGTAAAGTTATGTTTTGTTAGAACCTCTATCCTATCGTTTCGATGACAACAAGTATACAATCATACACATACAATATATTTAATCTATTTACAGGAAAAATCTTTCAGAATTCACATTATCACAACTTCAAGACGACCAATAGAAGAGGAGAACCATTGGCATTAGAGAAGCTATTATAGTGTGTTATAGTCATAGATAGATGGTTTGTAAAATCTTGTAACAACCCGGGATTTAACTTCTATTTATAATCGGCATTTAACGATTTAAGTAATGATAAATTGCAGTTGAAATTGAAATTAGTTTGAAATTCTTTTGATAATTGGTTAAGTGTTGACGGGCTTTATAAAGTAATCTCGGCCCAGTTCCTTTAAAATTCTCGATTTCGTCCCCTTCCTATTCCAATTCAATACCCGATCCCCATCCATTTCATTCATTCGAAACCCTAAGCCCAAAAACAAAGCGAATGAAATAATGGCGGCTCTCATTTTTGTGCTCGTTCGTTCCTCAAAGATTAGGGCTTTTCAGAGATCGAATGATGATTTCCGTTGCTTGCCTGCCGATCGATAATTCTTCGCTTCGCTCACGGTGCTTCGATTGTGAAGGTGAGTGATTTTAATTTTCACTCACATCTCGTTCTAATCTCAGTAGTTTAGAACTTACGATTTCGTGATTTCCTTGGCTTGCTTTGATTTTGTTAAATTGCTTTGTTGTGATGATGATTCCCTGGTTCATTTGTTTCGTATTGCTGGCAATTGATTTTGTTGACTTCGACCACTTGATTTTGGAATGCGAATTCACGACTTTATATTATAGTTAGCCATCACCATTGCTTTGGTATTGCCTCTGATCATTTCAATTTGAATATCGTTCGTATTCATTTATTTGAACTCGTCAATGATTTTGCTTGGCTTTATCTCGGCCGCTTAATTATGTTTAGATGTTGATGATTTATCTCTGACTTGTTCTTACAATTCGATTTTTGTCTTACCTTAAATTTAACAGTGGCTTCGGCTTTGATTTTTGTATCGTTCGATTTTCTTGAGTCCTACGGCAAAGAAAATTTCCTCTTTTAGATTTGTTTGTCTATTTCAAGAATAACAGATACGCACTTGATTTTTTATCACTTGTATACTTCCATGATTTCAATACCTCCCTGTTGGCATTTGCTTTGTTATAATTGCTATGTCTCTGGTCTTTTGTCCATGTTGTTACTGTGCACTATTTTTCATACTGCTACTACATGTTGCATTCATGAACTTGATCTCAGTTGTAATGCTGTTGAGTTGCTTAAACATTGTATTCATTCCTATAGTTGCTTGGCACATCCTTGTTGAACATGGTTGTTGTTCATCCTGATTTGCATCACTATGTTTGTGTTGTTGCATACATTCTCTGGGATAACAGTCTTCACTTTTGGTCTGCATCATTGCTATTGCTTGACTTTACTTCTCTGTGGTATCACCTATTGCACTGTGATGGTCTGACCCTGTTGCATTTGGTATACTTCATACGCATACTTTGTGATGCCTATAATTGAATCAGTTTATTAGTGAAATAGTTCTTCACTAATTGTCTGGCTTGTCTGCATTGCACTACTTCATTTAGGGCTGTTCTCTATAGCATCTCAGTTTCACTTGCCTATTGTTGGGTGAAACTGGTCGTTCATTGGTATCACTGGTAGCTGCATGATTAACTGTCGTCGAGTTGTATCCATGTGTTTACTATGAGCATCTTGCAGTGTTCAATTGTGTTGTATTTGCCTGTTTGGTCTTGCATCTCGATTCATGTATATTGTCACTGAATTCATTGTGTCGGGATTTGTATTCTTTGTTACCTTCTTGTGCTGTTGTCATGTGCATTTGTCTTTGAGTCCTGCACTTGCACTATCTCTGAACTTTTGGCACTTATGTAGCACTTCATTTTGTTGTTGGTTGGTCAACATTTATTGTTGTTGTCACGGCACAATGCACTTAGTCTCCTTTTTGTTGCATAGCTTGCTCTTTGGTGTTGAGCATTTGCGTCTGCAGTTTTCACTGCAACCCTTGTCTACATATCACGTTGTTTCACTGATACATTCATTTGCACATCACTTGGGTGCCTCTTTTATGGCCTGTTCTTCGAGACATGTTGTCTTGTACACTTGTGATCCTGTGGTGGCTGCAGTTTTTGGTTGTAGTTGCCCTTGTTGTTTTGCATTACATTGATGCAACTGAGTTGTTTTCTGAATACACTTGAGTTGAATCCAGCTGTTAGCTCGGATTTGACCTTGTGCTGATTTCTATCTCTTCATTGTTGTGGCGAGGCAGTGCACGCGTGCGTGTACTGTAGCCACACCGCCTTGATTTTATTGGTATTTCTTTTGCTTTTGATGCATTGATCTTTTATGCATTTTATACTAGTGGCGAGGCCGTACACGTTAGCGTGTATGGCAGCCAATCAAACTTTGATGTTTCAAAGGGATAATTTCGATTGTTTTAAATTGATTTAGTCAATTTGATAAATTGTTTATTTATCTCTATTGATGATTTAAATTTGCTGATTTTTGTTTAACACTGTTAAGTGTTATATCGACCGTCATCCGATTTCTTTGTTAAAAGGGTAGGATATACGAGATTTCTGTGACTGTCGTCTATTTGATGTTGATTATTATTGCTTCTATGCACTAATAACTGAGTTTGAATTAGACTGGCCCGTGTATTATTTTCTTTTGAATGTAATACTCGGGTCAGACCCGAGTTATTTCAGGTTGTAGATTTCCTTCTTTGAGTTGCTGTTCGGCTATGAAGACTTTTCACATCCTCTGAAGTTGTCATAGTCATTTTGTAGAAGTCGAGTCATTGTATAGGATGATATGTATTCATGTATATTAGTTGATAATGTACTTGTATATATAACTTCCAGAGTCGACAGTTGTAGTTGTATCATATGTATTGCGTCAACTATATTGTAACTGACATCAGTTATATATATATATGAGACTTTTGTTTTATATGTGTTCCGCATTTATATTATCTGTGTTATTATTATATCTAATGTCCTAAACTATTATGAACCATCGTAGTTTGTTTTATACTGATAGTTGGGTATGTCGATGGGAGTAAATAAATAATAGATGAAAATAAAAAAAGTATATACCACTCCTATCGAGGTAACCAATATTAGTGTAAGGCCAACTACGGATGGCCGCTCCTATCCAGCCTTATTCTGCGTAATAATAGACAGTATTTCTTTTAATACTCTTTGTTATTATGAGCATAGAGGTGGGACGTCACAGTTGGTATCAGAGCTTAGGGTTTATGGACATAATATAAAACATAACTTGGATGGAACATATGTTACAACTATTGGTCGATGGTTTATTTGTGTTTTGAGTCAAAACTAAAGTTTTGAAATTTGGATGAAATTTTTAAATATTTTATTTAAAAATAAAAGTGAAATTGTGTTCTGATGATTTGATTGATTTGTGTTTTGTTATCAGAGTGCGCAGCGGAAACAGTGAAACTGTCTTCGCTGAATACAATTGATAATCTTTTTGATTTAGAAATCAAAATGTGAAATTGAAATAGATTTCATTTGCTGTTTGCATAGTTGTGTTTATTCTGTTTCTTTGAGAATTTCGAATCCGAATTGAGGATTCGAAACGATTGCAGTTATGTGATTTTTGTTGAGATTTTTGCTGGTTTCTTTTATGCTAATCATTATTGATTAGATTTTGCTGTTTTGAATTATCTTCATTGAAGATACATTCGAATGACTTCTTTGTTCATTTTGTAGTACGTGCAAATTTGAGTTGCACGTTACTGCATTTATTTTACGTTGAACCGATATTTGGTTTGAATGTATTTTGTTGCCGTTATTTTTATAACGGGATTTTTACATCGATGCTAAATTTTGAGGCACGGTGTTTTGTTGGCATTTTGATGAATGAAAATTCACTGATATTACATTTTGATGTAAATTGTTTTGATGTGATTTTGACATTTTAAAATTTACTGTCGCTTTGGCTTCAGTAACCGTCAAATTTTAAAGGTGGATTTTCAAGCGGTTATACCGCAATGCTGATTTGTGACCCGTTTTTACGGTATTTTGAGAAGTACGATTTCCTTTTCGAAATTGTTACTAATATTGCTGCTTTAATCACGTGATTGGAAAATTGTTTTAAAATGAAAATTGTTTTTATAAATTTTTAACAGTTTGCGTTTTCAAAAGAATGAGGAAGCGACTTAAACGATTCAGCAAAATCGAGGATTATGACCCCTTTCTTTTACTGATTCGCTTAACTCCGGACTTGTTCAGTTGAGAATGTGAATTGTTATTCTATAAAATAAACAAAATTGTTTTCAGAAATTTTACAGTTTGCGCTTTCAAAAGAATGAGGAAGCGATTTAAACGTTTCAGCAAAATCGAGGACTATGACCCCTTTCTTTTACTGATTCGCTTAATTTCGGACTTGTCCGTTTGAGAATGTAAAGTGTATTTTTACGAAATACACAATTTTGCACTTTCAAGGAAACGATGAAGAGATTTAAATGATTTAGCAAAAGTGCGGAGTATGGAACCACACTTTTACTATTTTGGTTAATTCCGGACTCGTTAATTGAAATATCTGCTGTTTTGATGATTTTGATGATTTTGCACTTTCAAGGAAACGATGAAGAGAATTAAACGATTTAGTAAAACTCGTGGTTATGGGACATGTGCGTTTGCTATTTTGGTTAATTCCGGACTCGTTAATTGAAATATTTTGATGCTTTCGTGTGCTTTCGAGCCACTATAAGGACCTTTGGGTCATTTGTTGGGCTTTCGGGCCACTCTAATGGACCTTCGGGTCAAATACCAGTACTAGACCTTCGGGTCACTCTGCGGACCTTCGGGTTATTTGTTGGGCACCAAAATTATGTTGAGTACTTGGTAGGCTTCGGCCATTTGTTGATGCACGTGTGGCGAATTAAAAACTCGCCATCTGATGGGATCGATCCAAGCTTTTATGTAGATTTTCTAGTCTTCTTAATTGATTTCTAGATATTTGTTGTTTATAATTATCTGCAGGTAATTAGATATCTGACGTTATGAGATTTAATTATCGTATCGGGAATTAAATATTTGTTGTTTCTGATTATCGCTTGTGATAATTAGATATTTGTTGATATGAGTTCTGATTATCGTTTTTGATAATCGGATATTTGTTGTTTCTGATTATCGCTTGTGATATTTAGATATTTGTTGATATGAGTTCTGATTATCATTTTTGATAATCGGATATTTGTTGCTTTTAATTATCGCTTTTGATAATTAAATATTTGTTGATTTGAGATTTAATTATCGCTTTTGATAATTAAATATTTGCTGATTTGAGATTTAATTTTCGCTTTTGATAATTAAATATTTGTTGTTTCTGATTATCGCTTGTGATAATTAGATATTTGTTGATATGAGTCCGATTATCGTTTTTGATAATCGGATATTTGTTGTTTCTGATTATCGCTTGTGATAATTAGATATTTGTTGATATGAGTTCTGATTATCGTTTTTGGTAATCGGATATTTGTTGTTTCTGATTATCGCTTGTGATAATTAGATATTTGTTGATATGAGTTCTGATTATCATTTTTGATAATCGGATATTTGTTGTTTCTGATTATCGCTTGTGATAATTAGATATTTGTTGATATGAGTCTGATTATCGTTTTTGATAATCGGATATTTGTTGTTTCTGATTATCGCTTGTGATAATTAGATATTTGTTGATATGAGTTCTGATTATCGTTTTTGATAATCGGATATTTGTTGTTTCTGATTATCGCTTGTGATAATTAGATATTTGTTGATATGAGATTTAATTATCGCTTTTGATAATTAAATATTTGCTGATTTGAGATTTAATTTTCGCTTTTGATAATTAAATATTTGTTGATTTGAGATTTAATTATCGCTTTTGATAATTAAATATTTGCTGACTTTTGAAATTTGATTATCGTTTATGATAATCGAATATTTGTTGAATTTGAAATTTGATTATCGTTTGTGATAATCGAATATTTGTTGAATTTGAAATTTGATTATCGTTTTTGATAATCGAATATTTATTGATTTGAAATTTGATTATCGCTTTAGATAATTGAATATTTGTTGGATTTGAAATTTGATTATCGTTTGTGATAATCGAATATTTGTTGAATTTGAAATTTGATTATCGTTTGTGATAATCGAATATTTGTTGAATTTGAAATTTGATTATCGCTTTAGATAATCGAATATTTGTTGGATTTGAAATTTGATTATCGTTTTTGATAATCGAATATTTGTTGATTTGAAATTTGATTACCGTTTGTGGTAATTAAATATTTGTTGATTTGTTTTCTGACTATCGTTTGGATAATTGGATGTTTGTTGATTTTATTGATATGAGAATTTCTAGTCTCTAATTTAGTCTAAATTATGTTGATTTTATTGAATTGCTATTTTCTATCTATCTTTGTTGATAGTTAGTGTTTGCTGATCATGGAGTTTATGTTTTTAGTTAATTGTTGAATAACTAGAATTTTGGCAGTTTTGCGAATTGCGGTTTGTGTTTTATAATTATCTTTGTTGATAATTGGGTTTTGCTGTCTTCTAATTATTGTATCGATAATTAGATATTGTTGTTTTGTGATTTCTATATTCTAATTATTTATTAGTAATTGAATATTGCTGATGTTTGCATTTATTTAGTTTTGCTGTCTTCTGATTATCTTTTGATAATTGAACTTTGTTGAGAATTTGTAAATTTCTTTTATGAAATTGAAAGATTTCTTTGGCATTTGATTTCTCAACTTTTATTTTCTAGCTTAACCAGTTATGTTAGAAAAATATTAGTGGTTGACGACCTTAATTATGAAAATTGCGGGGATGCAATTTTTATAAGGAGGGGAGTTTGTAACAACCCGGGATTTAACTTCTATTTATAATCGGCATTTAACGATTTAAGTAATGATAAATTGCAGTTGAAATTGAAATTAGTTTGAAATTCTTTTGATAATTGGTTAAGTGTTGACGGGCTTTATAAAGTAATCTCGGCCCAGTTCCTTTAAAATTCTCGATTTCGTCCCCTTCCTATTCCAATTCAATACCCGATCCCCATCCATTTCATTCATTCAAAACCCTAAGCCCAAAAACAAAGCGAATGAAATAATGGCGGCTCTCATTTTTGTGCTCGTTCGTTCCTCAAAGATTAGGGCTTTTCAGAGATCGAATGATGATTTCCGTTGCTTGCCTGCCGATCGATAATTCTTCGCTTCGCTCACGGTGCTTCGATTGTGAAGGTGAGTGATTTTAATTTTCACTCACATCTCGTTCTAATCTCAGTAGTTTAGAACTTGCGATTTCGTGATTTCCTTGGCTTGCTTTGATTTTGTTAAATTGCTTTGCCGTGATGATGATTCCCTGGTTTATTTGTTTCGTATTGTTGGCAATTGATTTTGTTGACTTCGACCACTTGATTTTGGAATGCGAATTCACGACTTTATATTATAGTTAGCCATCACCATTGCTTTGGTATTGCCTCTGATCATTTCAATTTGAATATCGTTCGTATTCATTTATTTGAACTCGTCAATGATTTTGCTTGGCTTTATCTCGGCCGCTTAATTGTGTTTAGATGTTGATGATTTATCTCTGACTTGTTCTTACAATTCAATTTTTGTCTTACCTTAAATTTAACAGTGGCTTCGGCTTTGATTTTTGTATCGTTCGATTTTCTTGAGTCCTACGGCAAAGAAACTTTCCTCTTTTTGATTTGTTTGTCTATTTCAAGAATAACAGATACGCACTTAATTTTTTTATCACTTGTATACTTCCATGATTTCAATACCTCCTTGTTGGCATTTGCTTTGTTATAATTGCTATGTCTCTGGTCTTTTGTCCATGTTGTTACTGTGCACTGTTTTTCATACTGCTACTGCCTGTTGCATTCATGAACTTGATCTCTGTTGTAATGCTGTTGAGTTTCTTTGACATTGTATTCATTCCTGTAGTTGCTTGGCACGTCCTTGTTGAACATGGTTGTTGTTCATCCTGATTTGATCACTATGTTTGTGTTGTTGCATACATTCTCTGGGATAACAGTCTTCACTTTTGGTCTGCATCATTGCTATTGCTTGACTTTACTTCTCTGTGGTATCACCTGTTGCACTATGATGGTCTGACCCTGTTGCATTTGGTATACTTCATACGCATACTTTGTGATGCCTATAATTGAATCAGTTTATTAGTGAAATAGTTCTTCACTAATTGTCTGGCTTGTCTGCATTGCACTACTTCATTTAGGGCTGTTCTCTATAGCATCTCAGTTTCACTTGCCTATTGTTGGGTGAAACTGGTCATTCATTGGTATCACTGGTAGCTGCATGATTAACTGTCGTCGAGTTGTATTCATGTGTTTACTATGAGCATGTTGCAGTGTTCAATTGTGTTGTATTTGCCTATTTGGTCTTGCATCTCGATTCATGTATATTGTCACTGAATTCATTGTGTTGGGATTTGTATTCTTTGTTACCTTCTTGTGCTGTTGTCATGTGCATTTGTCTTTGAGTCCTGCACTTGCACTATCTCTGAACTTTTGGCACTTATGTAGCACTTCATTTTGTTGTTGGTTGGTCAACATTTATTGTTGTTGTCATGGCACAATGCACTTAGTCTCCTTTTTGTTGCATAGCTTGCTCTTTGGTGTTGAGCATTTGCGTCTGCAGTTTTCACTGCAACCCTTGTCTACATATCACGTTGTTTCACCGATACATTCATTTGCACATCACTTGGGTGCCTCTTTTATGGCCTGTTCTTCGAGACATGTTGTCTTGTACACTTGTGATCCTGTGGTGGCTGCAGTTTTTGGTTGTAGTTGCCCTTGTTGTTTTGCATTACATTGATGCAACTGAGTTGTTTTCTGACTACACTTGAGTTGAATCCAGTTGTTAGCTCGGATTTGACCTTGTGCTGATTTCTATCTCTTCATTGTTGTGGCGAGGCAGTGCACGCGTGCGTGTACTGTAGCCACACCACCTTGATTTTATTGGCATTTCTTTTGCTTTTGATGCATTGATCTTTTATGCATTTTATACTAGTGGCGAGACCGTACACGTTAGCGTGTACGGCAGCCAATCAAACTTTGATGTTTCAAAGGGACACTTTCGATTATTTTAAATTAATTTAGTCAATTTGATAAATTGTTTATTTATCTCTGTTGATGATTTAAATTTGCTGATTTTTGTTTAACACTGTTAAGTGTTATATCGACCGTCATCCGATTTCTTTGTTAAAAGGGTAGGATATACGAGATTTCTGTGACTGTCGTCTATTTGATGTTGATTATTATTGCTTCTATGCACTAATAACTGAGTTTGAATTAGACTGACCCGTGTATTATTTTCTTTTGAATGTAATACTCGGGTCAGACCCGAGTTATTTCAGGTTGTAGATTTCCTTCTTTGAGTTGTTGTTCGGCTATGAAGACTTTTCACATCCTCTGAAGTTGTCATAGTCATTTTGTTGAAGTCGAGTCATTGTATAGGATGATATGTATTCATGTATATTAGTTGATAATGTACTTGTATATATAACTTCCAGAGTCGACAGTTGTAGTTGTATCATATGCATTGCGTCAACTATATTGTAACTGACATCAGTTATATATATATGAGACTTTTGTTTTATCTGTGTTCCGCATTTATATTATCTGTGTTATTATTATATCTAATGTCCTAAACTATTATGAACCATCGTAGTTTGTTTTATACTGATAGTTGGGTATGTCGATGGGAGTAAATAAATAATAGATGAAAATAAAAAAAATTATATACCACTCCTATCGAGGTAACCAATATTAGTGTAAGGCCAACTACGGATGACCGCTCCTATCCAGCCTTATTCTGCGTAATAATAGACAGTATTCCTTTTAATACTCTTTGTTATTATGAGCATAGAGGTGGGGCATCACAAATCTCCTTTAGTATTTTTTATACAAAATTGCACGTCAAAGATTTTGTTAAGCCTTTCATTGTTCAAACAAGTTAACTGCAGAAATTAACAGGCTTTAGACGTCTGCACACACATGCAGACGTCTGACTCTGTATGTTGTTTAAAAAATATTAACAGGCATCAGATGTCTGATCACATATGCCAGATGCCTGAATCTGTTCTCTGTTTAAAAATATATATTTAAACAGACGTCTGAAATTATTGGCAGACGTCTGTGCTGGGTGACGGAATTAAACTATGAACAGTCACTTCTTTCATTCTAATGGTTGCATATGTATCTCTTCAACACATCTCTTCTTCCTCAAAGATTGCAACCCTTAGACTGAAATAGAACACAGTAAAGGATGTTACTCTTCAACAAAGCTGTTCAACACCTATAAATATGTAAAGATTTTTGAGATACATATAACTTGAATTTTCTGAATCTCATATCTATACTCTTTACATACTTTGATTTCTAAAAGCAATCAATATATTAGTTTTATCACTTCCTAAAAGCAAAGCTTCACAAACACATACTACTCAAAGGAGATTATAGGAAGATTTGTACTGTGCAGTCAAAATCAGTGTTACTGAGAACATGTGCTTGTCAAGAAAAGATTATTGTATCAAGCCAATTCCTCCGGGCGATGCGAGGGTTGTTTACTAGTTAAGGCCGAAGAGGAGCTTTGGTACTGGATGTAGGATAGGAGGTCCGAACTAGTATAAATTCTCTGGTGTGATTGTTTCTGTACTTTTATTTACTTTACTTTGCTAGTTATAAGTTAGCTATTTATTACACTTGCAAATTAGATATAAATACATGATCTATACAAACTTTCAATTGGTATCAGAGCACGGTTATTTCAAGTTATAGTAACACGTAATTGAAACATCTCTACTATTAATAATGAGAATTTCATGAATAGAATTCAACTGTGTCTTTTTGAATTTCTCAAAATACCCTTTACATCTCTATAAAGAAACATTGATTATAATTGGTTGTTGGTGCAAATTGTAGTACAACTTATTAGCTAAAATTATTTCAACTATCTCTCAATTTGCATCCCATCTGTTCGTAGGACATATTATTAAACATCACAGCAACATCTCAAGTAGATGATATTGGAATTACTTCTTTCTTCATCTCTTAGCTTATATACAACAACAATTAATATATTTTGGACGATGTGGGACTAATTAAAACAATCTGAATGTGTTTAATTTTGCTGCGTGGTTGAGATTTATTTTTTGTGTATATATCAACCCGCTCGCATGTTTCCACCTCATCCTAAATATGCTTACTATATTCCCACGATCTTTCCATTTTCTCCGTCATGACCTATTTCGTTCAAACTTTCCATCATTACCTCTTCCTCATGCAGTTTTTTGTCATTTGCTTCAAAAAGTATCAGATCTTTCTCATTCTTCATTTCCCTGTCTTTCACTAAAATCCTTCGGCCTTCTTACTTATTTGTTTTCTCACTTTGTTATATTTCAACCCTACTTTAGATGGACGTAATTTAGATGGATGAAGCAACTGGAAATGGAAAAAGAAGGTGACATTGCTGTGTATTCAACCGTGTCCTCCAACTCTTTTGGGTAATATTTTTACTCAAATCCCTTTACAAAAAGGAAACTGAAGTTATATGGGGTGATTCTCTTAGTCCATGATGATTTTTATTTCCCTCAGAACAACAACTAAAACTATGGCATATTACTGTAGCTACATCAAATGGAAATATGTTATTCATGAATGAATATTAAGCATTAATTGTACATAGATAATGTTTATAACGGATTCCAAATCTTCTAAAACCACTGATTTACTCCATGATAAATCCAGTTATCAACCATATTGTCATGTTCCTACTTCTTACACAATCGCGGCCCCATCCACTTACCACTCACTTCTATATTAGTTGTTGGTTCTATTTATTATTATACAATGCTTTCTACAAGTGAATATTGTACTACACTCTCAGCTTTGCTATCAATTAATTTTATGTTCTTTCTGTATAATTCAATAATTTATGTGTGCCTAATTTTCTAATGATAACCGTAGTCAGACTTCAACTTCTTATATTGTAACTCACTTGGTTATTGACAAAAGGCTACTTTGATTACTGACTATTCTTACTTCCATTACAAGTGGTAAACATGCACTTTAAATTTTTATTCTTGATTAAATTCCATTTATATTGCCTAAGATCAACTTTTTGTTTAGTTTCCGATTACCTGCTTGCGCATATCATATGTTCTGAGAAACGCTTTGATTCCCAGCAACTATGATTTGCTTAGTGTTTAAATCTATGGATGCAAAACTCAACAAACATGAGATGCAAATTGTTCGTGGCTATTGTACTCATCCAAATATTTCAACTTATTAAAAATATTTACATAACAAACCTACTTTGGCTTAACAGCAGAGACAAAGAGTATTCGGGATTTAATTTTGAGTTAAGAAGTTGATTTCAACTAATTTTTAAAGCTTTTTATATAGATTAATTTTTTTGAGCTATTAGAATTCATGATAATAACGAATGCTTGGTCTTATTATCTAGAGTGTTAAATAAACTTAGTTTGGAGTTGTTTTAACTTTTTAGAATAACTGGGTCATTTTACGGATTAATTAGTAACTAAAAGTCCTTCCTATTAGACCAAAATGTATATGCTTCATGTCCACTTGGATGGATTAAAACTCAGAAGTCCGAATAAAATGCAGTTCATAAATCTCTTTACTAGACCAAATGATGAAAACACATTAAAAATTTGTCACTAATTTTCTATTATTTGTTCAAAGCATAGTCGTTAAATTTAATAGTGAATATTCTTATATATTTTGTCACTTTTTTCCCTTCAACTTCAATATGTACGCTTTTGCAAATTTTATCTATCATAATATTTTGTGTCATAAAAGAAAAGCATCATGAGCCTAAAACACAATATGAATGCATTTTTGTCCCATGTGAATTTGAAAGCCTGGATAAATTAGTTTCAACTGCAATGCGCTGTTGTTGTTCAAATAAATTAAATGGATTATTTTACTCTGTCACTACTGCTTAGTTTCTTCACTGCTGCTTAGATATGTGTAAAGAGTTTGTTACATATCAACTTCATATCTCATGTAATTACCTTCCATAGTTACATCTCATTTTATTGCTTATTCCAGTACAGTAATACAAATTATATGAAATAAGCTGAAATATACAAGGGTTAAGAGGTTCAAGCATATTGTATTTGTTTATACTGAATTCAATATAGAATTCATGTGCTTTTTGTTAGCTTTAATCTAATTTATAGATTCACCGTCGCAACTTAATCAAATTTAGTATTGTTAGTTTTGAACTGATTTATTGATTCACCATAGTCATAGCTAAACCAAAATTAGTAAGCAGGCTCAATTATTATTCAGTTTTTTCTTTATTTGGAACGGAATTTATTCCACTTCCATCTAAGATTCGTGGATAAAGTACTCTGCTATGCATTGTATACTTAGTATCATGCCTATCCAGAGAAGTCCATTCTTGAATATGGATTTTTGTTTGGAATTACAACCTTAGGATACACCCAGTAAAGATATCAAAACTATAAGAAGATGAATGAAGATGGACTTGCACCGGCTAATTTTGCATAAGCATATCATTTTTCTTTGTTAGTGTATTCATTATAGTTTTGAGACCTGCAAGTATTTTTATTTCCTCCAAACTGTTCATGCATATGTACTATTAAATTTGTAAATGAAAATTCATATTGACATTTTTTAATACTGTCATAGACAATTAGTTTAGTTATTCACCAATTACTATACCATATTATATTGAGGTTTAAGGAGAGTGTAGTTCACTGTGGATTTTTTTCTAAAAATAACATAATGCCTTGAGGTTGCATAGTTTATGTACAGTATAGATTTTAACGATAAAATATATCATGTCCTTTTTTTTACCACATGTGTGTTTTCTGGAAATGATTATCTTTTTTTATTGGATGAAGTTATCTTCTTTAGCTTTGCTGCTTTTGTCCACATTTGGTTGCATTTTATGTGTAATTTTGGTATAGAAGATTCTCTGTTTATTTTGGTTTAAACTTTAATATTTGGGCATAGACACTTGGATATTTATCATGTTTGCAATGTTAGTGATGTAAGTAGTATAATAATATGTTTTAGGAGTTTAATTTGATACTAAATTTAGGTAGAAACTTTGATGGTTGTCGGTCTTACAGCTTAATAATACAGTTGGAACACATACTTTGTTTATCCATTATCTAATGCAACATATGGGCCTATCGACGAGTACTTGAAATATCCAATATACATTTACATTCATATCCAAAAATATAAATATCAAATATTCAAAAAGTGAATAGGATATTCGATAACAGATGTGGGTATAATGGTATACGTATATTTTTGTATGTTTGTATTTGTATTAATAGGTATGCATATGCATATGTATATGCATATACCTGAGTATATGATATGATATTACATATGCATATAAGATTTTAAAATTGCATAACTAGTGACTCAATAATTTCTACCATCTGCAACAATTTTTCTTATACCGAATTATATTTCTTTACATCTTTCTACTTGAGAATAAACTTAAATCCGAACAAATTATTGTTTGCGCAACATAAAATAACATAGAAGAAAAAGGTTCGCACCCATGCCATCGGCATGGGCTTCATACTAGTATTTAATATGGCAAGTATATTCCAAAAAGGTCAATCCACTGCACGTCCTCCACTATTCACTAGATCTAATTATGCTTATTGGTCTACACGAATGCGTATCTTTATAGAAGCTAATGGTCTAGAAATTTGGTTAGCAACTCAAAATAAATATGAAACACCAAACACAGACATAAGCACTTGGAAAGATGCTCAAAAGAACACAGCACCAAACAATGCTAAAGCCATGAATATTTTATTATGTTCACCTGACAAAAATGAATTTTCACGTGTCATGTTGTGCACTGCTGCATATGATATATGGCGTACACTACAAATCACTCATGAAGGCACAAACAAAGTTAAACAAACAAAGATTTCCATTTTACAGAATCAATTTTCTTCATTTAAAACGAAAGCAAACGAATCTGTTGGTAATATGTATGCTAGATTTCAAACTATTCGACATGACCTTATGGCACTTGGAGTCAAATTTAAAGATTTTGATTTAGTTACACGTATTCTAAATTCCTTAACTAATGAGTGGGAACAAAAAGTATTGGCTATAGAAGAGGCCAATGATCTATCTCAACTAAAAGTTGAAGACTTAATAGGAAATTTGATGTCGTGCGAAGCAAATTTGCAGGCAAGAAAAGAACAAAACAATGAAAAGAAAATATAGCTTTTAAGCCAATGATAATAATTCAGACTTAGATGAAGAAGAAATCGTATTTATTGCCAAAAACTACAGCATGTGTAACGACCCATAAATTTTAATAATTTTAAATAACGTAATTAGCTAAATTTTTAATGAAAATGTTAATAATTAAATTTAGCAATGAAAATTTGATATTTGGTATGCGTCTATTTAAACATAGCAAATGACAGATTGTCATCGGAAAATATGAAAGTTAATTCTGTTGTGTAATTTTCAATTTCAATTAAAAACCAGTTAATTTGATGAAAATAAAATATTTTTGAAACCTAAATATTTTTATATAATAAAAATGTAAATCATTTTCTGAGTGAGACATCGTATTTCATTTCGCCAAAATTGGACCGCTCTAGCTCCGTTTATCTTATTTTCGGCGAATCAGTAGCAGTTTGGCAACGAATATCGACTTTTGATAGGATGATCATATCGCTGATATATGTTTGCCATTTTATTCATCTCATCGTGCTGATCTCCGTAGTATATTCATTTGTGTGTTTGGCGTCCGGTACGCGGCAAAATCCATGTAACAACCAGGATTTTTGTAATTTCAATTATCGTCAAAATGACGATTTAATTCAGTTGATAATTGTTATTGGAATTCGAATCGGATTTGAAAAGTGAAAATTGTTTGATTGAAATTGAGATTTATTCGGGTTAAAATTCTTTAAAAAAAATGGTGCATGAAGTTTTTAAACTAACTTGAAATTCTTTTAATTGTTAAAAGGATTTGTGGGCTTTGAAATAGTATTGTGGCCCATAAGTGTGTTGCCGTGATAATTATCAAATAGGAACCGTTCCCCTTTCTTATCTTTTTCATTTTAAAAACCCTAGACCAAAAACGAAATAACGAAAGAAAATGGCAGCCGCGTATTGGCGTTCGTCTTCAAAAATTCAAATTAGGGCTTTTGTTCCTCCTTCGTTCCAAGTTAGGGTTGTTGATGAATTTAAAGCACCGCTTTGAGCTGTTCGATCGCAACATATGGCTTAGTTCGCGGCTTCTCCCCTTTGATCGAGTTCGACTCGCCTTCTCGACCAGAAAAAGGTGAGTGAGTAACTCTCATTCACATCTAATTTAATCTAGTTATTTGTGAATCTTATTGTTTGTTTTCTCGGCTATCACTGCTGTGAACTCGAGTGATTTCTTATCACTCACATTTAGTCCAATTTTAATGCTTTCTTCGATTGGTATAATTTG
This sequence comes from Allium fistulosum, assembly GCA_030737815.1. Lineage (NCBI taxonomy): Eukaryota > Viridiplantae > Streptophyta > Magnoliopsida > Asparagales > Amaryllidaceae > Allium > Allium fistulosum. The sequence goes on along the minus strand of CM060903.1, from coordinate 1,278,649,252 downwards.
TTGCTTGTCACGGCTTGATTTGCAGTCGATTTCGTGTTTTCTAATTTCGTTGAAATGTGATGATTTCTCTGGCTTTGCCAATTTCACATGACTGGATGATGGTTTGTTCATTATAGTTTCGAATTGTTTCGTGACAGCCCTGGATTGTTTTGCTGTTACTGTCGTTGATTTTATTTTCGTCCCCTGATTCTAGTCAGTTGTTCACGGCTCCGGATTGAATTTTGATACTTCTTGGCTTTATGTTGGCTTTTTGACATGGTTCGATTTTTTTTGTTTATCCACTGTATTGATGATTTTGGATGTGGGTGTAACGATATTGATTTGTTCGACTTTCGTCCTTGTTCGATGGATCTGCTGTTCTATGTATTCGATCATCGATAGTTGCTTTATCTTCTCTGTTGACTTTTGAAAATATTACCTCTAACTTTGTTCGATTCAAGCCCCGACCACCTTGGCTTGGAATTGGTGATAAACTTCGGTTTTGATAAAATAGTTTGAATTTTGTTTTGAGTTTTGCTGTTGATTGGTTTCGCCCTTGTTATTTTCGACTTTGACTTCGGGCATTCGATTTTTGTTCTGGCTATTGCCTTTATGTCGACTTCGGCCGTGGTGATTTGAGATGATTGAGTCGCTGTCATTTTTGTTGGCACTGACTTTGTCATGTTGGTATTCTTTTATCTGGTGGTTGTTGACCCTATGTACTTCGGCCTCTGGTCATTCGACTTTAGCTGTTATTGCATTTCTCAATTTGAAACTTGGACGTTGAATCAGTTTCTTATGTCTTGGTTTCGATTAGTATATTTCGCTGTTTTGATTTTTGGATCTCTGTGATTTTAGATGTTGCCTGATCTTCGTTCGTACATGAATATTTGAATTCGAACTTAATTTGGGTTTTGGTGAATTGTATGGTTTAAGTGTGTGTGATTCCATGAGTTTGTTCTGTAGCCTACGGCTTCAGATTGATTTTATTATTACCAGACTTTGAATTAATTCCAGACTTTGATGTTTCGGCATTAAGTTGCTTATGTGAGTTTCTGACTTAACTTGAGGTTGATTTCGTGACCTTGTTACTTTATCTGTTGGGCATTGATATCTTTTGTGATAGTTGCATTTGGACTTTAAGCATAACACATTGGATTATGCTTGGTTTGCTTCATCTGATCTGGTTGATCTTGTAATTGTTGTTACTCTAATCTGGTCAGCATTGTGCCTGCAGTCTTGTTTTTCTGGGCTTGATTTTGTGGAATTTGCATTTTCTTAGTTTCATTTTGTTGACTCGGTTTCAATACCGCTTCATGTACATTGCTCCGAGTTAAATTTACATCAGTAACCTAGTTGGTCGGCAGTTCCTTGTGCCACCCATAATTCATTTTGTTTAGGTTGTATTTATTATTTTTCTGCCTCATGCTGGGCCGCCTTTGCCTGGGCATGTTTGTCATCTGATCTGGAATATCCTAATTCTGCTGTCCACCTGAGTTGATCATAAGTGATACTTTCATTTATGTCTTCATGTAGGCTTGCCTAGTCTGATACATTTTGAAGTTGCATTTATGGATCTATACCTATGTTGTCCCATATAAGTTCATAGTGGGTTGTGCCTTTGACCCTGGACATGTGTCTGCTACATTATATAGTGGCCTTACTTGGGCATTTTGATGTTGTGAGTCGCCGAGTCAGTTTGCAATTTTTACTGGGTTAATCTTCAGTTTCATGTCGCCTTGACTTTGGTCGTTGCATTGAGTTGAGTCATGATGGCCGTGACTTGGCCTTTACATATTGCTTGTTTTTTTCAAATTTTACTTGAGTTGAATCCGGTATTTCGGGTTTGACCTTGTGCTCGTTTATGAGCTTTCATTGAATTCTTGTGTATTTCATCATTGTAGTGGCGAGGCAGTACACGCGTGCGTGTACTGCAACCCTATCAGACTTGACAGTTTTAGACTGATGTTTCGATTTGTTGAATTGTTTCGTTGGTTAAATTCAATGTTTTGGAGTTGTATTCTGATTTGGATTGCTGATTTGTTGTTTAACACTATTTAGTGTTATATTTGCCGTTATCCAATTCTCGTATCGAGAAGTTGGATATACGAGATTTCTGTGACTGTCGTCTATTTGATATTGATTATTATTGCTACTGTGCATTAATAACTGAGTTTGAATTAGACTGACCCGTGTATTATTTTCTTTTGAATGTAATACTCGGGCCAGACCCGAGTTATTCCAGGTTGTAGATTTCCTTCTTTGAGTTGCTGTTTGGGATTTGAAGACTTTTCACATCTTCTGAAGTTGTCAGTGTCATTTTGTAGTAGTCGTGTCATTGTATAGAACGATATGTATTCATGTATATTAGTCGATAATGTACTCGCCTATATAACTTCTAGAGTCGACAGTTGTAGTTGTATCATGTGTATCGTGTCAACTATGTTGTAACTGACATCGGTTATATATATATGAGATTTTTGTTAATTTGTGTTCCGCATTTATATTATCTGTGTTATTGTTATATCTAATGTCCTAAACTATTATGAACTATCGTAGTTTGTTTTATACTGATAATTGGATATGTCGATGGGGGTAAATAAATAATAGATGAAAATTAAAAAGTATATACCACTTCTATCGAGATAACCAATATTAGTGTAAGGCCAATTACGGATGGTCGCTCCTATCCAGCCTTATTCTTCGTAATAATAGACAGTATTTTTTTTAATACTCTTTGTTATTATGAGCATAGAGGTGGGGCGTTTCAATCCGTGAAACGGTTCGCCGTATCGGTACCCATTCTTAATCTCTAGGGTGTTTTGTGACTTTCCATTTGTCCACCGGTTGAAAAACAAATGGTCACTACTTTTCAAATTCTCAGAATTCAATATTTCTGACTTTCACTATTCCCAACCGTCCAATACTATTTCTGGTGCGTGCTTGCCATTCTTTCTCTCTCCATTCCTGTAGTTCACCCTGTTCTTCGAGAATTTTTTTTATATTTATATAAAAGCTTCGTATATTTTGGCATTTCACTGTTTATTTCTTAAACCTGCTAGTACCCATGCCATTGCTCCTCTTCGTACTTGCCCAGCAACCAACCTCCGCTCAGCCACTCGGTCTTCCACCCACCTCCACGTGACAGCGATATGACCGAACCCGCCTCTGCCACCTCACACCCCGATCACTAAACACCAAACCCGCATTCCCCCTCTCTCTCCCACTTCATCCATGACCAACCTCCAACTACCAAGCAACTCACCAAAGCAGTCTCTCCATTCACCCGTACCCGCCTACTTCCAGTCACCTACTCCATTCCCATCCTCCACTGTCGGCCTAGCACTGCAGCGAACCCGACCAAACCCTTGCACCTACTGCCGCTAGCCTTCCAGGCGGCCTCCCCTCCGAGATTCAACCCAACCTGACAGCCTCGTCTATCCACCACACCGAAACTCTACACGACAGCCTCAGACCATCACCCGGTCTGCTCCCTTCCCTCATCGAAACATAGCCTACCACCTTATGCCAACCCGCATCAAACTCCAACAGCTGTCGCCCACCTATCAACCGTGCTTCACCTCGGCCCTACACCTCAAACCCCTTCCACCTCTTCCCAGAACAACTCGCGCCTAGCCCCTACCCCTCTCCACGTCAGCTCTCTCAACGCCACACCCCACCTTGCTTTTTTTCCTTCCTCTTCTCTTTTGTTTGCTGTGACTTTGTTTTATATTTTTTAAAAAAAGAAAAGAAATATATACATATATATATATATATACTTCAAACATAGTTTGTTTCAAACTATCTCAGCTATGATACATGTCAGAGGTTGCTTGCTTTATTTTGTTATATTATAAATATATATACTGCATACCTATATATCTACTTATATATATATATATATCATCCAGTTTCATTTGGTATGTGCTGTCTATGAAAAAAAGTACACGTATATGTTTAAATGTTTTATTATAGATTTTGTTATAACATAATGTATATATATTATGATTAAATATACATTTGAGAATTTTGAAAGGAAAATATATGTATTTTATTAAATATTGATTTTTAATATAATATGAAGATTTTTTAATATGGTTTTAACTTGAATATTGATTTTAAGAAGAGAATAATATATATATATATATATATATATTGATTTCATCGATCCCTTATCCACCTTGCTTTTCTTGTTTTTGTTGCTGTCCAGAGATTTTTCCACAACTCTAGCTTGTCCGTGCATATCTGTGCCACTGTTTTCATTCTCATTGTTCTCTAGCCTCGAAAGGTGAGCAATCACTTATGATTAACATTCTTATGTTTAGTAAATTGATTTCATATGAAACGACGATTGAAATATGTTGTTAAATTGTTAAGTATGATATGTTATTATCTGCAATTGTTTGCCTATATTAATTGACATACGACACCATAATCTGTTATATATATTTATTTAGATTGTTAATTACGATCATATTTGCCACTGATATGCTATGTCATTTTATGCTAGTATTTTATTGTTCTCACTCTGCAAGTTCCATGTTAGTTTAGGAATTCCCTATGGTTTGAAATGATACATACCCGAACGATATTATAGATTATGGAAAATCGTTATGGGTTGAAATGATAAATATCTGTATCACTTGACTATAGGTTAGAAAACTATAGACGGACACCGTTGGTCTATTTGAAAAATGATTTCTGGAATTTTTGAAAAGAAAATATATGGGTTTTGATAAATATTGATTTTAAATTATAATATAAATATTTATTTTAATATGTGTAAAATTTAGATTTTTAAATTTATATGCTTTGGAAATTTTAAAATTTTAAGTTAAGTTTTAAAATGTAAATTATAAAATATTACTTATAACTTTATTATTTTTAAATATATAATATAAGATTTAAAATAGATTTAATTTAATAATTACTAATATAATAAAATTTATTAAGAATTTAATGTAACTAATAATATATATATATATAATATGTTAAGTGTTTATTTAAATTTACATTAATATTTAAAATAGATTTTATAATAACTTTAAAAAAATAAGGTTGGAAAGATAGATTTAATTGATTTGTAATTTAATTTGTTAAGAATTAAATTTAAATAAGAATTGATTTGAACTAATTGATTTTAAGATTTTAAAGATATGAAATTTATAACTTGATTTGATTAAAGGTGATTAAGTGAACATTTTCAAATTTTAATAAATTGAAATTGAATATTTTGTTTTGATTTAATTGTGTAATTTGAGATATTATTTAAATTGTTATTAAAAGCGATTAGGTGGATATTTTTGACTTAAATATAATTGAAGTTAAATATTAAATTATTGATTTTATTTAAATTTTCAATTTGAAGTTTTATTTAAATGTTATTAAAAATGATTAAGTGAATATCTTCAAATTTAAATCAATTTAAAGCTGAATTTTGAAAATAAATGAAATTTATCGAATTGAGTTATTGTAAGTTGTTTGAATATTTAAACTTTGAAACCTATTGAATTGGAAGTGGTTTAAATTTGTAGTTCAAACCTTGATTTGAAATCGATATAAATTAAAATTGTTTAATGAGAATTTGAAATGAACCTTTAACCTTTTAATTGAAATTGTTGAACTGAGATTGATTTAAATTGATTTTTTGGAACTAAAATTTATTGAATTGATTTGGGAAATTGGGAGAAGCAATTCTAATTTGAAACTATTTTCAATATAAACTCCTTTTATTATATAAACTATTTTAATATATAAAGTATTTTAATCTATAACTTATTTTTAATATAAACTATTTTAATCTATAACCTATTTTTTAAATATTTAAACTATTTTAAATATATAAACTACTTTCAATATATATAAACTATTTTCAATATTTAAACTGTTTAAGTTGGAACTGTTATGATTTAAAGTGAATATTGATTTTAAAGTAACATAATTTTGAAAGTGACTATGATTTCGAAAGTGTATATGATTTTGAAAGTGATTTGATTTTGACATGAATATGATATTTTGATATGAAATATGAACTATTTGAAATGAAATTGACCACGGTGTGAAATAAGCGTTTGGTTGTTAAAGAGGCCGGGATCGGATATTGTCATACTCTCTGCCAATACCGAAAACCACTTTAACAGCTGTGTACGTGGTGGAGATTCTAGAACGAAGTAGGATGGTTTGGCAAACGATTCTATATGAGGTATTAACGCAACCCTGACTCCCAAGAGTCAGCTTGGTGCGGCTAAAACAGGAGCCATACCGGGCCAAGTGAGGTCGCAACTCTGATCGAGCATGCTTCTTCGATACCATTCTATTACTTTGTGATTTGATTGGGTGCACCTTTGATTTGGGAGTGTGTCTCAAGGTGGGCTGTAGTAGCTGTTATGCAGTACCATCAGTCCAGGAATGCAAATGGTAGAATCCTACACTGGTATTGCCTCACATGCCTTGTCACATGCCTTATCGCGCCTTCTACCAGTTTAGTTTGTACCGTACCCATGGAGTGCCCTTTGATAGCCCACTAGTTTACGGAGAAATTACGGTATTGTATAGACTACGGGAATATATATATATATATATATATCTGTGTGTGTGTGTGTGTGTGTTAAGTGGGATATGGGTAACTCCTTAACGCTATTTTAATAGTTTACTTTACTATAGACATTATCTATGTAGCGTATTGTACTATGTATGTAGATAGTTTAACGGATCCTTAAAGGATGGGAATCCCAAACATCCTTTGAGTTACTTTGTATTTCACTTGAGTTAATTAACTGGTATAAGAATGTTAATCCGGACTCGAGTGTTTTGTGTTTTTGCTTTATGCTCGGGTCAAACTGAGTGTCTCAGCATTTGAGGCTCGTCTTTGGAGCTTGGAGCTTTTCTTGAAGATCTGTCTTATATCTATTCACCTTTCAGTTATTTCTAGTTGTTGCTGTTCAGACTTGTCATTTTCTTTTGTATTGAGATTTCTATGTATTTGGAGTTTCTGTTGTATCTTGTTTTAAACTCTGATGTTTATGTAGTAAATTCATGAACCACTATTTATCTATTCCGCTGCTTAATGTTATATTACTCTATGTCTGTGATTCTATGATTTATTTATTTACTATATATGCTTAGTTTTGCCAAATATAAATTAACAATCTGTCGTTTTGGGCAATTCAAGTCTGACATGAGTGGATGATTGTCGATTTGAATGGTTCAAAATAATGGGTCTTTACCGTTGGTATCAGAGCTCTGGTTTAGGCAAAATTTAGCATATGGAGTAAAAACTCATGAGAGATAGGGTAGCTATACCCTGGAATGAGTAGAATCAATTATAGAATCATCTTCGTTCGAGCATGAAATTCTTCGTCCTGCATTAGAATTTCTTCTGAATTTTTGGAACTTTCCCATTCATTTTGAAATCCATTCTTGTCTTTTCCCTGTCTTTGTTCTTCTTGGTACTAGAGCATCCCATAGGTCTATTTCTATCGATCTCTGAAATAAATTCAACCTCAATTGACAGCTGCACCCTTGTGTGTGACTCCTTCTGTCGACGGTCCCGCCAATCTTATTCTGATTTGTAAAGAGGTAAAACTCCTTTACAACAGGCGTCGATTCACCAGATATTTCTATGTTCTCGGTTTTGATGCTGTTATTTTTTTTCCAAAGCCCGAATCGTTTCTCTAATAGACGACCAGGGTGAGTTTCTTGTGATCAAATGCCGAATGCCTCAGGATTATGCAGGTAGTTTTATCTTTTTGCTTGATTCTCAGCCTAGTGATCTTGACTTCCCCGATAGTCAGGGATTATCTAGATGTTTTGGTGAAGTCACTTCTCTACCTCCAAAGCAGGAAATTGAATCCCGCATCGATCTTATTCCTGAAGCTTGACATGTTTTCCTTCTTCCCAGACGAATGGTTTCTATAAATGGTTAGTCATACACTTTGGATTTACCAATACTCCTGCCTTCTTCGTCGATCTCATGAATCGTGTTTTCCGTGATATTCTCAACAAGTTTGTCCCCACTTTTGTTGATGATATTCTCGCATTTTCTAAGTCTCGGTTGACCCGGTTAAGGGCGTCGCGATTAATATAAGTCTATCCATCATTCCTCTTTTGTAATTTAATTATCTTATCTTCCATTCAAGCCTATCTATTAGTTAGAATTCTCTTTGATTTGGGTTCCTCTAAATTTGAATCTCTATCCATGTTTCCATTCTTGAATCATCCTATGAGGGAGCGTATTTGTATTTGATATAAAATGTTTTATATTGTGTTGTTTGAGTTGTTAAGTTTGAATTTTGAGTTTCGATCGATTCGTTTGGCCAACGCTTTCGATATAAATTCCAAAACACTTGAACAGAGTAAACTGGCACAATATTGTTTTCGAAATTGGTAAAAGAAATAATTGTATGTAAGATTATATTTTATATATAAAGGTATAATTTTCTAAAATTGATAGTTAATGAATTGGTTGTTAGAAATGATAATACTAGATTATCATTTACTGTTTGGTCAACATTCCTAAACCATTAACTATTGTTGTATGTTATAAGAAGATGAAATTTTAAAAACATGGTTTATAAATCTGATTTTCAAAATGAAATAAATTTAAATTAAGGATTGAGAATTAAATTATTGGTGATTTTCAAAATCTGGTTTTCAAAGTTTTGAAAATATATTATTCGAAAGTAATTTCAAATAGAAATTGTTTCCAAAGAATTGTAAAAGAAGTAAGTCTGTACTCTCCTCTTATGTCGCTGGAAAATAATTTCGGTGATGACTGCAGCATCATCGACATTCATTTTCGAGTCTCAGAGTGGAGAGACCACTTAGTAGCTTTGCTACACTTTTGTTTTAGAAAATGGATTTGATTTCAATTTCTTGTGTATAATTTGATATTTAAATTATATATATATATATATATATATATATATATATATATATATATATTTCAAAGTGGTTTGAATTAAAACCGGAAATTTAACTCTTAAGTTCTATGTTAAGTGATGATTTTCAATTATTGATATGAATCAATTTTTTTGAATAATTGGATTGTCTATAATGAGAAATGAAATTGAAACAACTTGAAACATTTGAACTAGGATAAAATTTATTTGTATAATACTTAATTGCATTCTAAAATATATATAACTTGCCTGAAATATTCAAAAAGTTAAAATGTTAATGTATATGTAATTGAAGATTTTACAGGAGAAACTTAAGTAAAAAAAGGGTTCAAAATAAATTTTGCTTAATAGAAATGTTGTAAATTAAAGGTAATTTGTATAGTGCTCAATTACACTCAGTTACATCAATAAAACTTACCTGGAAAAAGTTTGAATGCAATTTAATATGTAATTGAATAATATGCAATATAAATGTAGGTAATAAGATATCCAAAAATGAAATTTATATGGTTTTGAATTAATTGTTGTATTTGGTACTTTGTGTTTCGAATCTATCTTTCCTTTTTGTTTCTCTATTCTTCTATCTCGCTCCTTTTCGAGGAGGAAAAGTTTTGAGTGGGGGAGAGTGTAACAACCCATAAATTTTAATGATTTTAAATAACGTAATTAGCTAAATTTTTAGTGAAAATTTTAACAATTAGATTTAGCAATGAAAATTTGATATTTGGTATGCATCCATTTAAACATAGCAAATGGCAGATTATCATCGGATAATATGAAAGTTAATTCTGTTGTGTAATTTTCAATTTCAATTTAAAACTAGTTAGTTTGATGAAAATAAAATATTTTCGAAACCAAAATAATTTTTATATAATAAAAATGTAAATCATTTTCTGAGTGAGACATCGTATTTCCTTTCGCCAAAATTGTACTTATCTAGCTCCATTTATCTTATATTTGGCGAATTAGTAGCAGTTTGGCAACGAATATCGACTTTTTATAGGATGATCATATCGCTAATATCTATGTACCATTTTATTCGTCTCGTCGTGCTGATCTCCGCAGTTTATTCATTTGTGTGTTTCGGCGTTCGGTACGCGGCGAAATCCGTGAAACGGTTCGTCGTATTGGTACCCATTTTGATTCTCTAGGGTGTTCTGCGACCATTTGTCCACCGATTGAAAAACAAATGGTCACTACTTTTCAAATTCTCAGAATTCAATATTTCTGACTTTCACTATTCCAAACCGTCTAATACTATTTCTGGTTCGTGCTTGCCATTCTTTCTCTCTCCTTTCCTGTAGTTCACCCTGTTCTTCGAGAATTTTTTTTGTTATTTATATAAAAGCTTCGTATATTTTGGCATTGCATTGTTTATTTCTTAAACCTGCTAGTACCCATGCAATTGCTCCTCTTCGCACTTGCCCAGCAACCAACCTCCGCTCCGCCACTCAATCTTCCACCCACCTCCACGTGACAGCGACCTGACCGAACCCGCCTTTGCCACCTCACGCCCCGATCACCAAACACTAGACCTCCAACCCGCGTTCCCCTTCTCTCTCCCACTTCATCCGTGACCAACCTCCAACTACCGAGCAACTCACCCAAGCAGCCGCTCCATTCCACCGTGCCCACTTGCTTCCAGTCACCCACTCCACTCCCCTCCTCCACCGCCAGCCTAGCACTGCAGCGAACCCGACCAAACCCTTGCACTTACTGCCGCTAGCCTTTCATGCAGCCTCCCCTCTGAGATTCAACCCAACCTGATAGCCTCATCTCTCCACCACACTGAAACTATACAGGACAGCCTCAGACCATCACCCGGTCTGCTCCCTTCCCTCGTCGAAACATAACCTATCACCTTATGCCAACCCGCATCAAACTCCAACAGCTGTTGCCCACCTATCAGCCGTGCTTCACCTTATCCTTACACCACAAACCCCTTCCGCCTCTTCCCAGAACAACTCACGCATAGCCTCTACCCCTCTCCACGTTAGCTCGTTCGACGCCACACCCGACCTTGCTTTTTTTCCTTCCTCTTCTCTTTTGTTTGCTGTGACTTCATTTTATATTTAAAAAAAAAGTATATATATATATACTTCAAACATAGTTTGTTTCAAACTATCTCAGCTATGATACAGATCAGAGGTTGCTTGCTTTATTTTGTTATATTAATAATATATATACTGCATACGTATATATTTACTTATATATATATATATATATTATCCAGTTCCATTTGGTGTGTGCTGTCTATGAAAAAAAGTATATATATATATATATTATATGTTTAAAAAAAGTATATGTATATGTTTAAATGTATTATTATAGATTTTGTTATAACATAATGTATACATATTATGATTAAATATATATTTGAGAATTTGAAAGGAAAATATATGTATTTTATTAAATATTGATTTTCAATATAATATGAAGATTTTTTAATATGGTTTTAACTTGAATATTGATTTTAAGAAGAGAATAGTATATATATATATATTGTTTTTATCGATCCCTTGTCCACCTTGCTTTGCTTGTTTCCGTTGTTGTCCGGAGATTTTTCCGCAACTCTAGCTTGTCAGTGCGTATCTATGCCACTGTTTCCATTCACATTGTTCTCTAGCCTCGAAAGGTGAGCAATCACTCACGATTGACATTCTTATGTTTAGTAAATTGATTTCATATGAAATGATGATTAAAATATGTTGTTAAATTTGAATTGTTAAATTGTTAAGTATGATATGTTATTATCTGCAATTGTTTGCCTATATTAATTGACATATGACACCATAATCTGTTATATATATTTATTTAAATTGTTAATTATGATCATTTTTGCCATTGATATGGTATGTCATTTTATGCTATTATTTTATTGTTCTCACTCAGCAAGTTCCCTGTTAGTTTAGGAATTCCCTATGGGTTGAAATGATACATACCCGAACAATATTATAGATTAGGGAAAATCATTATTGGCTGAAATGATAAACCCAAGCGATTTTATTGAATTTGAATTTGGGATTATGAGTTAAAATGATATATACCCGTAAATATTAAATTTAAATTGTGGATTAAAATGATAAATATCTATATCATTTGACCATAGGTTAGAAAACTATATACGTACACCGTTGGTCTATTTTGAAAAATGATTTTCGGAATTTTTGAAAGGAAAATATATGGGTTTTGATAAATATTAATTTTAAATTATAATATAAATATTTATTTTAATATGTGTAAAATTTAAGTTTTTAAATCTATATGTTTTAGAAATTTTAAAATTTTAAGTTAAGTTTTAAAATGTAAATTATAAAATTTTACTTATAACTTTATCATTTTTAAATATATAAAATAAGATTTAAAATAGATTTAATAATAAGAAGATTTAATTTAATAACAACTAATATAATAAAATTTATTAAGAATTTAATTTAACTAATAATATAAATATATATAATATGTTAAGTACTTATTTAAATTTACATTAATATTCAAAATAGATTTTATAATAACTTTAAAAAAAATAAGGTTGGAAAGATAGATTGAATTAATTTGTAATTTAATTTGTTAAGAATTGAATTTAAATAAGAATTGATTTGGACTTATCGATTTTGAGATTTTAATGATATGAAATTTATTACTTGATAACTTGATTTGATTAAAGGTGATTAAATGAACATTTTCAAATTTTAAATAAATTGAAATTGAATATTTTGTTTTGATTTAATTGTGTAATTTGAGATATTATTTAAATTGTTATTAAAAGTGATTAGGTAGATATTTTAGACTTAAATATAATTAAAGTTAAATATTTAATTATTGACTTTATTTAAATTTGTAATTTGAGTTTTTATTTAAATGTTATTAAAAATGATTAAGTGAATATTTTCAAATTTAAATAAATTTAAAGTTGAATTTTGAAAATAAATGAAATTTATCGAATTGAATTATTGTAAGTTGTTTGAATATTTAAACTTTGAAACCTATTGAATTGGAAGTAGTTTAAATTTGTAGTTCAAACCTTGATTTGAAATCGATATAAATTAAAATGGTTTAATAAGAATTTGATTTGAACCTTTAACCTTTTAATTAAAATTGTTGAACTGAGATTGATTTAAATTTATTTTTTGGAACTAAAATTTATTGAATTGATTTGGGAAATTGGGAGAAGCGATTCTAATTTGAAACTATTTTCAATATAAACTCCATTTATTATATAAACTATCTTAATATATAAACTATTTAAATCTATAACTTATTTTTAATATAAACTATTTTAATATATATAAACTATTTTAATCTATAACCTATTTTTTAAATGTATAAACTATTTTAAATATATAAACTACTTTCAATATATATAAACTATTTTCAATATTTAAATTTTTTATGTTGGAACTGTTATGATTTAAAGTGAATATTGATTTTAAAGTAATATGATTTTGAAAGTGACTATGATTTCGAAAGCGTATATGATTTCGTAAGTGATTTGATTTTGACATGAATATGATATTTTGATATGAAATATGATATTTTGATATGAAATATGAACTGTTTGAAATGAAATTGACCATGGTGTGAAATAAGCGTTTGGTTGTTAAAGAGACCGGGATCGGATATTATCATACTCTCTGCCAATACAGAAAACCACTTTAAAAACTATGTACATGGTAAAGATTCTAGAAAGAAGTAGGATGGCTTGGCGAACGATTCTATATGAGGTATTAACGCAGCCCTGACTCCCACGAGTCAGCTTGATGTGGCTAAAATAGGAGTTATATCGGGCCAAGTGAGGTCGCACCTCCGATCGAGCATGCTTCTTCGATACCATTCTTTTAATTTGTGATTTGATTGGGTGCGCCTTTAATTTGGGAGTGTGTCTCGAGGTGGGCTGTAGTAGCTACTATGCGTTACCACCAGTCTGGGAGTGCAAACGGTAGAATCCTACCCTGGCATTACCTCGCGTGCCTTGTCACATGCCTTATTGCGCCTTCTACGAGTTTGGTTTGTATCGTACCTATGGAGTGCTCTTTGATCGCCCTCTAGTTTACGAAGGAATTATGGTACTCTATAGACTACGGGAATATATATAAAAATGTGTTAATTGGGATATGTGTAACGCCTTGACGCTATTTTAATAGTTTGCTTTACTATAGATACTATCTATGTAGCGTATTGTACTATGTATATAGATAGTTTAATGAATCCTTAAAGAATGGGAATCCCAAACATCCTTTGAGTTACTTTGTATTTCACTTGACATTTCACTTGAGTTAATTTACTGGTATAAGAATGTTAATCCTGACTCGAGTGTTTGGTGTTTTTGCTTTATTCTCGGGTCAGACTGACTGTCTCAGTATTTGAGGCTCACCTCTGGAGCTTGGAGTTTTTCTTGAAGATCTGTCTTATATCTATTCATCTTTTAGTTATTTCTAGTTATTGCTGTTCAGATTTGTCATTTGCTTTTGTATTGATATTTCTATGTATTTGGAGTTTCTATTGTATCTTGTTTTAAACTCCGATGTTTATGTAGTAGCTTCATGAACTACTATTTATCTATTCCGCTGCTTATTGTTATATTACTTTATGTCTGTGATTCTATGATTTATTTATTTACTATATATGCTTAGTTTTGCCAAATATAAATTAACAATCTATCGTTTTGGGCAATTCAAGTCTGACATGAGTGGATGATTTGAATGGTTTGAAATAGCGGGTCGTTACAACATGTTCAAGAAATTCGAAAAGATGATGAGATCCCAAAATGAAGGGAATTCAAATTCAACCAACCAAACTTTAATAAAATGCTTTGGATGTGACAAGTTCGCACACATGAAGAAACAATGCCCAGAACTCAATAATGACAAAAATAAAAACAAGTTCGAGAAATTCAAGGAAAGAAAACATGCTTTCCAAGTAACTGGGATGACTCAGATTCTTCTTCATCTTCAAACAGTGACAACAATGGTGATTCTGAGCAAGCAAATGTATGCTTCAGGGCAAACACTGAGGAGGTATGCCCCGATCCTACTTACAATGAAGTTTTAGAACTTAGCATGGAACTAGATGACAAATATAAAGAAATTAAAAAATTAAATAAAGAATATGATGCTAAAATTAATCGAATGGAACTTGAAATAGGATTATTAAAAGATGAGAAAACCATTTTAGAAGAAGAATTAGAAACTACATAAGAAAAATGTAAGAATCTATCTATTCAAAATGATTCATTATTATGTGAAATAGGAAAAGTTAAACTAGAAAATGATGATATTAGAAAAGAAAATGTTGTATTAAAAAATAATCAAGAAGCATCAAAATCCGAAATTTCTTATCTTAACGATAAATTAGACAAGATTACAAACAATGTTTCAAAACTTAATAATGGAAAGCAGAATTTGGATAATTTGATAAGAACTTCTAAACCATTTGGAAATCGTAATGAACTAGGATATAAGAAAACTTCAAAACATAAAAACTATAGCTCACTATATAAAAGGTTCAACAAGCCAGATACTAAAGAAAAGGCTTCTAAAATAATAGAAATATGGATTCCAAATTCTGGTAACAACTTAATTAGACAAAAACACATAGATAACTATTTGAAAAGTGTTGTTTATAATAAAATTTACTCTTTTAATGGTCCCAAACCCTTTTGGGTATGGCAACCTTCACTCTCGAACAGTTAGGATCCTAACAAAGAAAGTGGGTACCAATTAAACTGTTTTTTATCTTGCAGGTACCCAAAAGAAAATCTAATAACAAGGAGAAATGGATACTTGATAGTGGGTGCTCCAGACATATGACTAGAAATGCACAAATGTTATTGAATATAACATATAGAGGTGGTGGTACAGTAACGTTCGGAGATAATTCAAAATAATTTGTCATTCGAATTGGATATGTCATCAATGTTGGTTGTCCACTTCACCTATTATTACAAATGTTCTTTTAGTTGAAAATCTAAAACATAGCCTTTTAAGCATTAGTCAACTTTGTGACAAAGGATTCAAAATTAACTTTGGGAAAAATAAATGCAACATATTTGATCAAAATAAAAATCTAATCTTTGAAGGTTTAAGAAAAAGAAACATTTATGTCTTAAATATGAAAATTAATAACTCCAGCGATTTATGTTTATCCGTAGATTTTAATGATCTATGGATATGGCACAAACGGCTATGTCACATAAACTTTAAGTTTATAAACAAATTGGCTAAACATGATTTGGTTAGAGGTCTTCCTAAAATAAACTATAAAGTTAAAAAAAATTATGATGCATGTCAATATGGCAAATTAAAAAAGAGGTTTTTTAAATCAAAAATGGAAATTTCTACCAAACAACCTTTAAGATTATTACATCTCAATTTATTTGGACCTACTCAAGAACGATCAATAAATCATAACAAGTATGTATTTATTATTATAGATGATTTCTCAAGATATACATGGACTCTGTTTTTTAAAACATAAAAGCGATACGTTTTAGATGTTTAAATTTTTTACTAATAGAATTAAAAACTTAATGAATCTTAAAATGAAGAGTATAAGAAGTGATCACGGGGTGAATTCGAAAACGAGATTTTTGAAAATTTTTGTAACAAAAAAGGAATTACACATAATTTCTCATTTCCACGAACACTACAACAAAACGGTGTTGTAGAAAGGAAAAATCGTACACTCCAAGAATGTGCACGAACAATGCTTAACAGTAGTAATCTACCAAAGAATTTTTAGACAGAAGCTGTTGCTACTGTTTGTTACGTATTAAATCGTGTCACATTACGTCCTTTAACCAAAAATACCTGTTATGAAATGTTTTTTGGTAAAAAAAACCCAAAGTATCATATTTTCGAATATTTGGTTCAAAATGTTTTATACTAAACACTAAAGATAATCTTGGAAATTTTGATTCAAAAGCCGAAGAAGGAATCTTTGTCGGATACTCATATCGTAGCAAAGCTTATAGAGTATTTAATAAATGTACTAGTATTATAGAAGAAAGTCTACATGTTTCGTTTGACGAAAAATTTTCCAATAACAAAAACTGTGATGATGATGATGAAATTTTAATAAAACCATCTGAAAATAACATAGTTGTATATAACAATAATGAGAATACTATTGACAATGATAATACGCTAAGATCACCACCTCGACCATTCAATTAACAATATAATTGGTGATTTAAATACAAAAGTTTCTACCAGACATCAATTAAATCGAATGGGTTACGTTATAATCATTTCAAAATTTGAACCTAAAAATTATAAAGAAGCATCAAATGACGAGTCATGGATTATGGCAATGCAAGAAGAACTCAATCAATTCGAAATAAATGAAGTATGGGATCTTGTACCGAGACCTGCGGATCAATCTGTAGTCGGGACAAAATCGGTTTATAAAAATAAAACCGATGAAAATGGAAACATTGTTCGTAACAAAGCAAGGTTAGTAGCACAAGGGTATAATCAAGAGGAAGGCATTGACTATGAAGAAATGTTTACTCCAATTGCATGCCTTGAAGCCATCCGAACGTTACTTTCTTTTGCTTGTCACCATAACTTTAAACTTTTACAAATGAACGTAAAAAGTTCTTTTCTAAATGGTTTTATAAAAGAACAGGTTTATGTTGAGCAGCCTCTATTGTTCATACATGAAAATTTTCCTGAACATGTATATAAACTCAAGAAAGCTTTGTATGGTTAAAACAAGCACCTCGTGCTTGGTATGATAGACTAAAAACCTATTTAATAAATTCTGGATTTCAAATTGGAAAAATAGATACAACTCTATTCATAAAAAGAGATCATAATGATATTTTGGTTGTTCAAATATTATGGATGACATAATATTTGGATCAATAAATGAAATGTTATGTAAAGATTTTGCAGATACCATGAAAAATGAATTTGAAATGTCCTATATAGGAGAATTAATTTTTTCTTAGGATTACAGACTAAACAATTAGAAAATGGTATTTTAGAAATCGAGAAAAATATTATCACAATTTGTTAAAACGTTTTGGAATGGAGAAAACATCTAGTAAACCAATGCCTATGAGCACCAATACCCATTTAGATAAAGATGAAAACGGAAAGGATTTTGATCAAAAATTGTATTGAAGTATAATAGGATCACTATTATACTTAACTGCTAGTAGACCCGACATCATGATGAGTTTGTGTCTGTGTGCAAGATTTCAAGCACAACCTAAAGATTCACACTATCGGGCAGTTAAACATATTTTACGCTACTTAACCAACACTAAGAATTACGGTCTTTTCCATCCTAAAGTCAGCTCTTTCGAACTCATATCATATAATGATGCATATTTTGGTGGTTGCAAAACTGATAGGAAAAGTACAAGTGGCACATGTCACTTTATCGGTCAATCTCTAGTCTCTTGGTTCAGTAAAAAACAGAATTATATATCACTTTCAACCTGTGAAGCAGAATATATTTCTACTGCCTTAGCTTGTGCTCAAGTAATACACATGCAACAAACACTTACTGGAAAAATAATAAACAAATCTTCAATATATTGTGATAATACTAGTGCTATAAACTTATCTAAAAATCCAATTAATCATTCTTGGACTAAACATATAGATATTTGTCACCATTTTTTTAAGAGATAATGTTGAAAAAAAAAATAACCCTAGAATTCATAAATACCAAAAATCAAATAGCTGATATTTTTACAAAACCACTAAGTGAACAAACTTTTATGAAGTTAAGACGTGAACTAGGTATTATGTCGTTGCATGATTTATAATTCAATATTAAAGTATAACTTTTTTTAATAAAAAAAGATTGGAGATGATGGCACTCGAACTCCGCACTCATGGGAGGAAGTTGCATGTCTTTCCAATGTTCTATTATGTTTCTTGAATTCAAACCTTACATAGCTTTGATTTTACCTACAGTCATAATTTTCGCTCTCTTAACCTCTTTTTTTTCTAGCTGGAAACTTCTGAGAATTTTAGACCTCAAATCAATATTCTTAACATAGCCTATAAACTCAGTATAAATACTTAATCAAAATCTTATTCAACTCATATACAAACTTTAAAAATAATAAAATAGATATCAAATTTCTAAAACAAACATATCAAACAATGTCTTCTGATCACGACTCCACTTACTCCGTTGTTGACTACGCCTCCCCATCGTCCGGCAGCACTTATGTCTCTCCCATAAAAGTAACTCCTACATCATCTCCATTCCTCAACATCATCACTTCACCAACTTACCATACTGGCTTCTCTCTGAAAGGTAAGAAAGCTAAACACTCAATCGACCTAAAATCATCATCTCTATCGGACAAAGTCGATGAGAATCATCACTATCAACAAGAGATGATAGGGGTTAAGGAGCACATCTAAACCTACTTGAAAAATGTATCCTCGCAATATGTGGTCATTCTCCAATGAAAGATTACGTACATCAATGGTCTTATGTTTATGAGAAACTCCTCCAAGAGCACATAGGATCATCCCATGGAACTTATGGGGAGAAGGAACATCAAATGCCGAACACAATCCTGTTCATCCATACTGGTCTCCTCTTAAGCCATCATCCGAGCAGACCAAAGTCCAAATTCTTGGGAGAAACAAAACTACCATTCTCCTGATTCGTCTGCTGATAACTAAAGAAATCTTACGTAAACGACAAACATTTAATATATATCAAATAAACATGTATATTCGTGCATAATCATTTGTAATTTTTTCTCCTATTAAATATTCAATTTTTCTGTTTTCATATACCAGAACACGTAGAAATAGAATAAATATAAAAACCCAGACGTCTAAAAAATATACAGACGTCTGACTATAGCACGAGAAAATTTTGAGTTTTAGCTCAGACGTCTAAATAACACTCCCAGATGTCTGAAGATATGCTCTGAATTTTTTTTGATCTTCAGCACAGACGTTTGACAATGTTCCCAGACGTCCATTAAAACGCTTTGTAAATTTAAAGGTCTCAGCATAGACGTTTGAAGGTATGATCAGCCGTTAGACAAATGTCTCTGGAAAGATTATTTTCTACTCACAAACGTCTAAGTTTACATCTAGACATCTATTCAACCATTCCGTGTCAAAATAAAGCCCTGAACAGACGTCTGATCTTTATATACAGACGCTGTCAACTACCTGAGCACATACCTTTTCATCTGCCTAAATAATATCTCTTCCATCTTTCATTATTTCCACCGTTTCACTCTTTCCATAACTTAAAACCCTAATTCCCAAATTCAATTTCCTCTTTCCAATTCCAAATCAATGGCTCCAAAAGCTAAAGTTCACGTTGCTAAATGTAAGACAGCTACAACATGGCAAAGCTCATGCTCAACAATTCGTCATGGATAATCACATTGAAGAATGAATTGTTGGAAAAGGCCATGGAAGGCAAAAGCTACAAGATTTAGAGAAAAAGCCTATTTACTCTTGTTATCCTGCCTTTTGGCAAGGCCGTGACACCAAGAAATGAACTAGAAACCAAAGACGGTCCGTCCCAAAGACCGGTTGTATACGCGTTCGCTATGGATACTAGTGAATTATGTCCAAGTTTAGATCGAGCTACAATCGATATGGTACAACAAGAAAAGCCATAAAAGCCAACGTTCCAAATTTCAAGTCAATCGGAGTTCGTATGCTCAAGATATGGATCGATCAAAATCAAGAGAAAATCCATCGATTTCGTATCCATCGGTGTTTACTCCAGTTCGTATCCATGAATGTTTGCTCTATTTCGTATCCATCATGTTCGATCCTCTTCGTATCCATTGGCAGTTGACGTTTTGTATCGATTCCATTCATATGCGCTTCGTATTGATCTCCACATACCTAGTCGTATCGATCATCCAACAAATCGATACGAAACTAATACTTCCCATCGGTACAAAGAAGCCCACTGTAATCGATACGAATCCATTAAGTTCCATCAATATAAAGCAGTACCAAGGCACCGATGCGAAGTACACTGAATTGTTTGCTTTGTATCGATTACATCTCTGTGTATTTCGTATTGATCAGACAAATGATCGATACGAAGCAATGGCCACGGATCGATACGAAGAGGATAGCCATACATCGATACGAAGCATGCGACCATCAAAATTAGGTTGTTTCGTATCCATAAAAGAAAATTAAATTCATTTCGTATCGACCTACCCATACAGATTATTCGTATCAATCGGCCAGTGATCGATATGAATAATATGTGATGGATCGATACAACAGCTAATTAGATGATTGATACGAAGCAACTTCATGAGAACGATACGAAGGACAAACGTTCAAGTGGAAGACTTGGTCACTCGGCATGAAAAGTGGATCGATCCTAAATGATAGCGCCACGTCATTGGTCGTCACATGCCTTCAACCGATATGAACGAGATCGATACGAACAAATCGATACGAACTCAGTAATGCCCTGCAATTCCACACTTGCATCGATCATAACTCGAGATCTACAAGTCCAAATGTCACCAAATTTTCACAGAAGCTTGCCTACAACCTAAAGAATGTACCTGACGAATTTCAGCCCCAAAGGACCATTTATGGATCAATACGAACTCAATTCGTATCGCCCCCGGATCGGGTCGAAATCACCTGAACTCGATCCCGTGGGCCCACCCACGTGAGAGAAGAAGTCTTCCAAGATCTGGGCCAGATATTTACTGCTTACGCCTATAAATAGTGACCCTGGACCTACAGAAAATGGACTTTTTGTCTTCTATATGCTGATATTCTGCCAGAATCACCATTAAATTTCAGTTGTATTGCTGTAATCTTTTGTAATCAGTGAGTAAAGTTCAATAAACATCAGTCATTTCATAGTGGACGTAGGCAATTCGCCGAACCACTCTGAATCTGTATGTTTTTGTGCATTTTCTTATCTGTTGATTGGTGTGTTTGTTAGATCTGCTTCATTTTACATTTATTTTCTTCATTTTATCTCTTTAAACACATCCGAAAAGTGTTGTGCCCAATTTTGGTACAAACACTTTGGTGCTTTCACTGAGAAAACCTAGCTTTTCTCCTGCTCATTGGATCTATTGCCGATATTGGATTGCAAGAATCTAAGGAGGAGATCCAGATTTCAAGCATAGAAGTTCTTCCATCCTATTCAGATTTGTACCAAGTCTAGGAGAGAACTTCGTTATCCACCATGGTCAACACTAGGACTACCTCAACAGCTGCAGATCCAGAAGGATGGGATAGGCAGAACTCCGTGCAACTCCCTCCTACAGACCAAAATGCTGCCGAAACTTCGAATCCGCAAGGCCCTATCACCAGGGAGTAATTCCAACTACTGATGCAAGAGCTAACTCAAAGCCGCCAGCAGCTCCACGCCAACATAGAGTTGACCAATCGATTGAACCATTAAATACGAAGGAGATCCAGAAGGGATCAGGCTTCCTACTCATCCACCGAGAGTTCGGCTTCTTCTGATTACAATTGTAGATCCACACGCCCACTGCTGGATTGAAGCTATACACAGGCTACCGGACATCAGCGCACTTTGACTATTGAGCAACCAAGAGTTGGTCCATCAACCAGCCACCATACTGGACCCTCTTCATGGGGAGGGACGGTTTCTTATCACGCTACCAATAACCGCGTTGCTGCCACTACCACCGAGTTGGAAGCTAACACTCGGAACCAAACAGATCCGAACCTTCGCCGGTGTGATTCTACTCCTGAACCTTATGTTCCCAAAGACCTAGAGTCAAGGAGGCGAGGTATGGACCGTCGACCGCGCCCGTCCCATCCTCGCATTGTGGAACCCGACTACACATTGGCCCAGCATGCCCAGAATGTCCAAATGCTAGACATCCCGACAATGATTCGTCAGCTGATCCGTGAAAGTCAGAGCCTCACCAATGACGATTGGTGAATCTCTCGGAGTCATACCTCATTCACCGATGATATCCACTACGCTGAACCGCCTCGGCGATTCAGAATGCCAACTCTAACTGTTTATGAAGGGAGCTCTGACCCTAACCAACACATTTTAAAGTATGAATGGTTAATGAATGCCGCATGTGCTGATGATGCGGTCAAATGCCGAAGTTTCCCAATTTCCCTAGGGGGGATCGCGACTATGTGGTTTACTCACTTACCACCTCGATCTATCTCATGCTTTGACTAGTTGGCAACGAAGTTTGTTGAACAGTTTTGCATGCATGTCACTAGGCCCAAAGATGTTAATACCTTGTCCAGTGTCACTCAAACTCCCGGAGAGACACTCGGACGTTATCTGGAGAGGTTTCATGCCACATGCGCTGAGATTAGTAATCCTAACGACAACTCAATTCCGATGGCACTAACTAAGGGAATCGATCCCGATTCTGAATTTGGCAACTAGTTGGCCAGAAAACCTCCTGCGTCATTGGACCATTTCTATTCCAAAGCAGCTCAGTTCTTGAGAAGGGAGGATGCAAAACAGTCTAGGAAAAAGGATGACGTAGGGCCCAGTGTGGAAGCAATCCAAAGCAATGTCGATGTAAAACAAACCAGGGAGAGTTTTGGAAAAGTGTAGTTAAACATACAGAATAAACAGAATCAACAGAAAGGATATGGAAATCAGGGTAGGAAAGGAGATCAGAATCGCGGACCGCGACGTAGGGCTCCCATGTTTGACACTTATACTCCTTTAAATGCGTCTCTGGAAAATGTGTACTTGCAGACCTACAATACTATCCAATATAAGAAACCTGCTCTGAAGCAATCGTCAGAAAAATAGATTCAAACGGGGAAATATTATAGATTTCACGATAGTTATGGCCACAACACGAACGAGTGTAGTCATTTACAGGATATTATCGAGAAGTTAATTCGAGAAAGAAAGTTAGAGCAGTTTGTTCGGGCACCGCAGTCTGGAGGTGCGGGCCCATCGAATCAAAACCAAATGCCAAATCATGTTAGACCGGAAGAACCCGCTCGTACCGGCGGGAGGTTAGTGATTAATACTGTTAGTGGTGGTCCTCATCCAGCGGATGGAGCTGGAGGGAAATGGAGTCGTATGCCAGCTCTATTAGGCATGCGAGCTTCGAATGTTGTAGTATTTGGAAGATGGGGCTCCGGCCAAACAATGGAAAACGATGACAGACGACATCGTATTTCGAGACAGGGATGCAGATAGAGTCGAAGCCCAACCATTGATCCACTGGTCATTTCAGCTCAAATAGGTCCTGCTTGGATGAAGAGGATCTTAGTGGATAGTGGAAGTTCAGTGAACATACCCTTTAAGCGGGCTTATGATCAAATGAAAATGGAAGTGAAAATTTTGAAGCCTTATCATTCTCGTATTCATGGCTTCAATGGAAGTGCGACTATACCCACTACGATGGAAGAGCTACGAGTGGAGTTGGGAGTTGGAGAGCGCCGGAGAGTCTGGATATTGCAATTTATTGTATTGGATATTAATTCACCATACAATGCTTTCTTGGGCCGACCGGCCCTAGCTGAGTTCAAGGCTGCTATCACCCCGTGGTGTCAAACTTTGAAACTCCCTATCGACAATGGAGTCGGAGCCGTTCAAAGAGACCAGGCTGCTGGATGAGCCTATTATGTTGCTGAGCTACGAGAGGCGCAGCGAAAAGTGAAGGGTAAGGGTGTAGAGGAATCTCTCTACGTCCGATTTGCTGATGATTGACAGTTAAAGCTTGGGCCAAGGCCTGGGCACTACAACCGATTCCCAAGAGATCTTGACTCGAGAGATACTGAAAGCGAGGACGAGGTCAAGGACAGTCAGGCTTCTTCGGGTAGAGCTAACGATCGATGTTCTAATCGGTAATGATAATGATTATAGAATGCTAAAGATTGGATCTCAACTAAGCCAACAGATGAAATAGGAATTGGTTGAATTTCTCCGGGCAAACCTCGACGTGTTTGCTTGGACACACTCCAACATGTATGGGATCTTACCGGACATCGCAAGCCACACATTGAATATTGACCCACGGCATGTCCCGATCAAGCAAAAAAGGCGTGGTATGGATCCAGAGAGATCTGCCGCCCTTAAGGAAGAGGTGGATAAACTTAGATCGAATGGGTTTATCCGAGATGCGTTGTATCCAGAATGGGTGTCCAACCCTGTACTTGTCAGGAAACCTAATGGGAAGTGGAGAACTTGTGTTGACTACTCAAACTTGAATAAAGCTTGCCCTAAAGACTGTTTTCCACTTCCCTGGATTGATCAGCTCGTAGACTCAATAGCCGGACATGAACTTTTATCCTTCATGGACGCATATTCTGGCTACAATCAAATACCGATGCATCTGCCTGATCAGGAGCATACCAGCTCTGTCACCGATTTGGGACTCTATTATTATAAAGTGATGTCGTTTATACTTAAGAACGTTGGGGCAACTTATCAGAGACTTGTCAACCGAATGTTCGCTAACCAGATCGGAAAGATCATGGAGGTATATGTGGACGACATGCTTGTAAAGTCACAATTCTCCACCAGTCATATTAGAGACCTAGAAACAATGTTCAGCATCCTCCGAGAGTACGGAATTAAACTCAACCCATTGAAATGTCACTTTGGGGTAGCATTTGGAAAATTCCTTGGATTCATCCTTAATGCTCGAGGAATCGAAGCCAATCCCAAGAAAATCTAGGCAATTAGGAATCTCGAGACTCCAAGGACTATAAAGCAAGTTCAGAGCCTCAATGGGAAGGTAGCAGCATTGAGCAGAATGTGAGGACGCATTCAGAGCACTGGTTCAGCATCTGTCCACTCCCCTCATTTTGTCAAATGTTATCGATCACGAGAAACTGTACATTTACTTGGCGATGTCAGAAAATGCAATTAGTGCTGCTTTAGTTCGGAAGGAGGACTGGATACAATGGCCAGTCTATTACATCAGCAAACGACTGACCGGAGCAGAAAGGAATTATCCGAAGTTGGAGAAGTTAGCTTACTGTCTTGTCATTGCCTCGAGAAAGCTCCGTCTATATTTTCAGGCTCGTCCTATCATTGTTTACACCGACCAGCCATTACGACAGGTCCTTACACGGCCTGAGACGTCTGGTAGGTTGCTCAAATGGAATATCGAGCTGAGTCAATTCGACATCATGTAACGACCCGTATTTTTACGGATCGAAAAGTTCGTAAAAATCTGGAATTATTAGCATTGTTAAGTCGTTTTGGGTAGAATTTTGTTTAAGTCCTAAGTCGTGACCGAGTTAAGGAATTCGGCGAGTTAGGAGTTAAGTCGTAGTAGCTTAGGTCGTAGGGTGTTGGAGCGACCTAAGGTAGTGGACGACTTAAGGGGTAGGTCGGCGACGACCTAAGGAAGTTGGGGGTAGTGGTTTAGGTCGCGTTTGGTGGCTTAGGTCGAGTGGCCGACTTAGGAAGCGTACGACCTAAGAGATAAACGACCTAAGGAATTGACCGACCTAAGAGTTAACGACTTAGGTAGAGTAGCGACTTAAGAGATTTAGCAAGTTGACCGACCTAGGAGATAAGCGAGCTAACGACTTAGTAGTTAGGTCGTTAGACGATCTAAGGGGTTAAGTTGTTAGGTCGTGTGGAGCCCTGTGTGTGTTAGGTCGTTAAGCTGTTAAGTCGTAGAAGGTGATTGGGTTGCTAAGTCGTAGGTCGGCATAGTAGTTAGGTCGTGGCATTGTTAGGTCGCGCGTGTTTTAGTAGTTAGGTCGTAAGCGACCTATGGGGTGTTTTGTTAGTTAGGTCGAAGCAACCTTTGTTAGTTAAGTCGTCTAGACGACTTAAGTGTTAGGTCGTTTCTTGTGTTAAGTCGCGAGCGACTTAGGAGTTAAGCTGCTAGGTCGTAAGTCGTATGGTCTGTTAGGTCGGAAGCTATAAGTCGGAGGCAGCTAAGTCGGCAACGACTTATGGAGGCGGACGACTTAAGGAGATTTCAGCTATAAATAGGAAGGTTATTCTCACTTTTCGGGATCCGGATTTCGAAGCGACGAAGTGCTGCCATTTTGAGAGCTCGACTTCTACACTTCTTCACTTCTTTTCTCCACTCTAATATAGTGATTCCATCCATCCATATTGAAGATCAAATCGAAGATCGAAGAGCTTAGATTGAAGATCTACATTCTTCGAAGAGAGATTTCATCATTTGAAGCGGATTGGTGATAGATCAAGTTAGATCCTTCGCTGTCCAGATCTGAAGTGTGTTGATTTTGAGTTGTTTTGGTGATTTGGTGAGTGGTAATTATCTCTCACACGGATCCAAAGGAGTATATCGGATCGTTGGCTTGATTTGGTGTTAAAGTAGTGATTTCTATGCATTTTTGTAACCTAAGTGTAGATCCATGTAGATCCATTGTTCATGATGATTTGACAACCATTTTACTACATGATTAACCTATGCAAGTTCATTCATCAAGTTGTAGAGATATTTCTCATGTTTTCATGCTTGTTAGACTTTCTACATTTTATTTACGAAATTGCCATTATTGTTATAATTGTTCATTAGACCATATTTGAATGCTTGTTTTACTTGGATTAATGTTTGACTCGATTGATTGCTATGAATTAGATGATTGATGATTTGATTCAGACAAGATGGTCGAAGGTGATTCAAAAGCTAAGGGAAAGGCTCTTGAATTGGAAAAGCTGCTCGTGGCATATGTAGCGGATGATGAAGCTCATATGGATAGATTCGATGATGATGTTGAGATGAAACTTTGCTATGATGATGATGAGGCGAAGTATGATATGAGAAAGCCTTGGTCTAATCCAGACGGGATCATTCCAAGCATGTTGATAACTCGGTGAATTGGTTCGAGTTGAGGATAATGGGTTGCCCGAGAGGCGCTTGAGCTAGTATGGAAATAGTCGTCGAGGAGGATGACTAGGAGGCTGAGATCTCATCGTTGTTAAAGGTTCTAGCATGCTCAAAGCAAGAGTACGTTGGGCAGATTCGATAGTCCCTGAAGGCTAATGATTGATAGTCAAGTACTCTGGGCAGATTCGATAGTCCTAGGCACGGGTCACGATGACGTGCGGAGTTATGTCTAGAACCGGGGTTTCCATTAGCCCTTGACGGACGGCTGAAAGAATGTGCTGGTCATTCAATTAACGGTGATATCGAGGCAATGATAACAGTGATAGCCAGAGTCATGGATGTTTGGTTGTATCATCATTCGGTCTCAAGAGCGGTATTTTCTGGGTGCTTATCTGATCTTGGTTTAGGCCTTGAGGGTTTGTACTTGGAAAACATCATCCTTGACTCGAGTGATTATTGCTTTACTTTAAATTGTATGCTTTGCTATGCTTGCTTCTGCTTAGTGTGTGTCTGGGGGCTATCACTGTAGAAAGAGGTGGAGTGGGAGGGTTGTATTCCTATTCTTTTTCCTTTATGCTCTTTTGGTATGTTGTTAGTTAATTTACTGCTCACTAAGACTGTTGTCTGACTCAAGGCTTTATGTTTTAACTCTTATTGCCTTGGGCTGTTCGTCCATTTTGGGACGGGCAGACTAGGTAGCAGGTGACAGGTGCTGTTCTTGCTTTCCACGTTGCTGATGACGAAGACGAGTTGGAGTATTGCATATTGTCTTCTTACTATATGTACTGGATGTTCCGCTGCTTTGTATTCTCTGAGTGATATGTAGTGAGGCTTGATGTATTGACTT
Source organism: Allium fistulosum (assembly GCA_030737815.1). Taxonomy (NCBI): domain Eukaryota; kingdom Viridiplantae; phylum Streptophyta; class Magnoliopsida; order Asparagales; family Amaryllidaceae; genus Allium; species Allium fistulosum. The sequence goes on along the minus strand of CM060903.1, from coordinate 1,278,620,739 downwards.
TTCAGATGTTTGTATCCAACTATTATGAGGTTCTATTGATGAGATTCTATTTCTGTGAAGCTTCACTATATATATATTCTATTGTATTTTGTCCATGCGCTGTGAGTAATACGATAGATTCTGTGTTTTTAATTTACCTTGGCAATCGTCCATGGTCGCCTGGCACACTTTACAGCGCACTTTCTCTAGATTCGGTGCAGGGGTCAAGGGCGGTCGTCACATTTGGTATCGGAGCTTTGGTTAATCGATTTTACCCAACGCTCGCTGACGTAACTACGTATGAGAGACGTAATTGTATTTTGATGGATGATTACTATATATAATATAGTAGCTTAGTAGAGTTTGAGTCCTTTGTGCAGTTGTTTCTCTAGATGTGCTAATCATTCCTTTTTATAGATATAGAGAATGAGTCGAAGAGGGAGACCAGCTGCTAGGGAAGGCCGTGCTACTGAAGGGGCTGCTGATTATGCTGCTATGTTCGAAGCTATGATGACTTCGATCATGAGAAGGATGCCAGCTTCGGGGCCATCAGTGGATGTTGGAGTTCAAGTTCAAACTCCAAAACCGATGGATTTTGCTAAGTTGTGTAAGGACTACACTGCTCTTGGAGGAAAGGTTTTCTTGGGAACAGAATCAACCATTGAAGTCCAGAGGTGGATAGATGCTTGTAGAAGGATCTTTGGTGATTTGGGAATTGAGGATGCAACTAAGAGGAAGCTAGCATCAAGACAGCTTCAAGGAAGAGCTTCGGATTGGTGGAATTCTATCACTATTGATACTCCGGAAGAAGAGATTACTTGGGAGCAATTCCAAGTCAGATTTGAAGCTAAGTTCATTTCTACAGCTCAGAAGTCTGTTCTGTTCAAGAAGTTTGTGGAGCTCAAGCAAGGTGGAAGACCAGTTCTTGAGTATGTTTCTGAGTTTGAAGCTTTGTCCAAGTATGCCCGATCGTATATTGAATCTGCATATCAGAAGAATGAGAAGTTTGTGACAGGCTTGGATAGTTATCTTGGGAGGCAGTTGGTGGATCATTTGGACGATTCATTTGAGAAGCTTGTGGAGAAAGCTCTCAGGCATGAGAGTCTGTTTCCTAAGGAAGGATCTGTTGTTGATGTGACTAGGGGAGAGTCTAAACCACAGCAGGGTGGAAACAAGAAGAGGAAGCAGCAGCAGCAGAAGGGTAAGGATGGCCAGAAGAAGCCAAAGGGCGAAGTGACTTGATACAATTGTCAGCAGAAGGGCCATTTCTCTAAGGATTGTAAGAATCCGAAGGTACCGATGAAGTGTCACAACTGTGACAAGCCGGGGCATATCAGGAAGGATTGTCCATAACCACGGAAGGACAAGTAGATTGTGCAAGCTTATGCTTTGGGAGCTGTTCCATCGTCTTCGAAAGCTCCTACCGCTGAAGAGAAAGGAAAGAGTGTGGTGGTTCAAGGTACTCTCTCCATTTGTGGTGTTCCAGTTAGAGTTCTGTTTGATACTGAGGCGTCGCATTCGTTTGTTTGTAGTGAACTTGTAGGCCGGTTGGGTTTAGAATCGGATATTGTTGATAGGCCATTGGTTGTGACTAATCCAGTTGGGGGTTCGTCTTGTTTGTGTATGTTATGCCGTGGTCTGATTGTATCGAGTCATGATTGCTCTTTTGTTTGTGATTGCTTTGTTCTGAACTTTGCGGGGTTCGGAATTATTTTGGGTATGGACTGGCTTAGGAAGTATGCGGCGAAGGTTGATTGTGAGAGGTTGGAGGTAACAGTCGAGAATGTGGAGGGGCGAAAGATTGTGATACGATGTAAGCATGAAGAAGGCGTCTTCATGAGCTTCATGTATTCGCTGGTTGTTCCACGGGATGGACTGTCATCGTTGCCAATCGTTAATGGATTTGAGGATGTCTTTGACGAAGTCAAAGGGTTACCGCCGCATAGAGAGATCGAGTTTCGTATAGATCTAGTCGAAGGAGCCAGACCTGTTGTGATGCCTCTTAGGCGGATGGCGCCTAGGGAACAGCAAGAGTTGAGGGTGCAGGTTGATGATCTTTTGCAGAAAGGATTCATTCGGCGTAGTGTGTCCGAATGGGGTGCACCAGTTGTGTTTGTAACCAAAGCGGATGGATCGTTGAGGTTGTGTGTGGATTATCGTGAGCTGAATAAGGTGACTAAGAAGAACAAGTATCCATTGCCTAGAATAGATGACTTGTTTGATCAGCTTCACGAAGCTAGGGTGTTTTCTCAGATGGATTTGGCAACGGGATTTCACCAGTTGAGAGTTGCTAAGGATAGTGTGCCGAAGACTGCTTTTCGGACACCATCCGGTTTCTTTGAGTGGCTGGTAATGCCGTTTATATTGACTAACGCGCCAGCATATTTTGTGGATCTTATGAATAGAGTGTTCAGAGATCAGTTGAACAAGTTCGTACTTGTGTTCGTGGATGATATTCTGGTTTATTCCCGAACTGAAGAAGAGCACAAGACGCACTTGCGTATTGTTTTGGAAATCTTGCGGAAACATCAGCTGAAGGCTAAGTTTTCGAAGTGTCACTTCTGGAAGAGCGAAGTGAGGTTCTTAGGCCATGTTATCTCTGGAAATGGAATAGCGGTTGATCCCGCTAAGGTGGAAGCAATCCAGGATTGGGTTAGACCTAAGAATGCATCTGATGTGAGAAGTTTTCTTGGATTAGCAGGATATTATCGACGGTTTATCAAAGACTTCTCCAAGATAGCTGCACCGTTAACAGGATTGACGAAAAAGAACCAAGTGTTCAGATGGGAAGATAAGTGTGAGCAAGCTTTCAGAATCCTGAAAGAGCGATTGACAAGTGCTCCTGTTTTGACTATTCCAAGTGGGAATGAGGAGATGGTGGTTTATACCGACGCATGTGGTACTGGACTTGGAGCAGTGCTGATGCAGAAGGATAAAGTTGTTGCGTATGCAAGTCGAAAACCGAAGTCGCATGAAAGGAATTACCCGACTCATGATTTGGAGTTAGCGGCGATTGTTTTTGCTCTGAAGATGTGGAGACATTATCTATTGGGAGTTCGATTCGAGTTGTTTACAGATCATAAGTCGTTGAAGTATCTTTTCTCCCAAAAGGATTTGAATCTTCGGCAGCAACGTTGGTTAGAGTTTTTGACATCATATGATTTTGGTATAGCTTATACTCTGGGAAAAGGTAACGCAGTGGCAGATGCGTTAAGTGGAAGACATGCAGGATTGGGAGCCATGTTTTCAGAATGTAAGAATCTCGAGTACTTAGCTGGATTTGATTTCAGGCCCAGATGCGAATTGGAACCTGAGATATTGGCAAACTTATCGATAAGACCGACTCTTGTGGAAAGGATTGGCGGGAGCCAAAAGCGAGACGATAAGGTTGTCAAGTTTATCCATGATTTGGAATCTGGATTGGACCCAGAAAAGGATAAAGGATTCGAGGTCGATCGAGAGGGTTGGCTTCGAAAGCAAGGACGACTAGTTGTTCCCGATATAGATGAATTGAAGAGTGAAGTTCTGAGGGAAAGTCATCACTCGAAGTTGACAATTCATCTATGTGGAAATAAGATGTATCGGGATATGAAGAGAACCTACTACTGGGAAGGTATGAAGAAGGATGTTGGAAATTTTATTTCCAAGTGCATGAACTGCCAGTTGGTGAAAGCTGACCAGAAGAAGCCCAGTGGATTGCTTCAGCCATTAGAAGTTCCTACCTGGAAGTGGGAACAAGTGTCGATGGATTTTATCGATGGATTACCTAGAACCAGAACGGGAAATGAAGGGATTTGGGTCATCGTAGATCGTCTGACTAAGAGCGCAAGATTCATTCCTGTTCGATCGACTAGGACCGCATCAAAGTTGGCTGAGTTGTATGTCAAGTGGATAGTTCGATTCCATGGTATTCCAAAGAGTATAATGAGCGATCGAGACCCATTGTTCACTAGTGGATTTTGGATGAGCTTCTAGGAAGTTTTGGGAACCGAGTTGTGTTTGAGTACCGCTTATCATCCTCAAACAGATGGTCAGACCGAGAGAGTCAACCGAGTTTTGGAAGATCTTCTTAGAGCTTGTGTTTTGGATTTCGGAGGATCATGGGAAGATCATCTTCATTTGGTGGAATTTTCATATAACAACAGTTACCAGTCAAGCATTGGTATGGCACCGTATGAGGCATTGTATGGAAGACCGTGTAACTCTCCGACATGTTGGATAGAGACAGGAGAAAAACTGATGCTTGGGCCAGAGATGATTCGGCAGACTTCGGATTATATAGAGATCATTCGGCAATGAATGAAGGCAGCCCAAGACCGTCAGAAAAGTTATACCGATAAGCGTCGTAAGGATTTGGAGTTCGACGTAGGTGAGATGGTTTTTGTGAAGATTTCTCCACTGAAGAATGTTATTCGATTCGGGAAGAAAGGAAAATTGACTCTGAGATTTGTTGGACCATTCCCGATCATCGAGCGAATTGGGAAGCTAGCTTACTGATTGGAGTTACCAGAGAAGATGTCAAGTGTGCACAATGTTTTTCATGTATCATATCTATGGAAGTATGTGCACGACTCGAATACAGTGGTTTCTGCTGATAGCTGTGAAGATTTCGAAGTTGATCTAGTCGACAAGAGACCTCGTAAGCCGCTTCGTGTTGTGGAAACCGACACGAAACAGCTTAGGAGGAAGGTAGTTAAGTTGCTCAAGATACAATGGAGTGATGATGATAACGACTGTACGTGGGAGGTGGAAGAGAGGATGAAGGCAGCTCATCCTGAACTCTTCAAGGTATGGCCCTAAGGTGTCATGTCATCTCACGATATTGTAACTTGTTCTAGTTTTAGAATTCTGCATGCTAACCTAGAATTGGATGCATGGTTTGTTGATTGCTATGGATGATAGGCGTGCAGAATAGTCTTTGATAGCTTTGTTTGATTGGAATTTCGGGGGCGAAATTCCTAAGGGGGAGAGAATGTAACGACCCGTATTTTTACGGATCGAAAAGTTCGTAAAAATCTGGAATTATTAGCATTGTTAAGTCGTTTCAGATTTTGGGTAGAATTTTGTTTAAGTCCTAAGTCGTGACCGAGTTAAGGAATTCGGTGAGTTAGGAGTTAAGTCGTAGTAGCTTAAGTCGTAGGGTGTTGGAGCGACCTAAGGTAGTGGACGACTTAAGGGGTAGGTCGGCGACGACCTAAGGAAGTTGGGGGTAGTGGTTTAGGTCGTGTTTGGTGGCTTAGGTCGAGTGGCCGACTTAGGAAGCGTACGACCTAAGAGATAGACGACCTAAGGAATTGACCGACCTAAGAGTTAACGACTTAGGTAGAGTAGCGACTTAAGAGATTTAGCAAGTTGACTGACCTAGGAGATAAGCGAGCTAACGACTTAGTAGTTAGGTCGTTAGACGATCTAAGGGGTTAAGTTGTTAGGTCGTGTGGAGCCCTGTGTGTGTTAGGTCGTTAAGCTGTTAAGTCGTAGAAGGTGATTGAGTTGCTAAGTCGTAGGTCGGCATAGTAGTTAGGTCGTGGCATTGTTAGGTCGCGCGTGTTTTAGTAGTTAGGTCGTAAGCGACCTATGGGGTGTTTTGTTAGTTAGGTCGAAGCAACCTTTGTTAGTTAAGTCGTCTAGACGACTTAAGTGTTAGGTCGTTTCTTGTGTTAAGTCGCGAGCGACTTAGGAGTTAAGCTGCTAGGTCGTAAGTCGTATGGTCTGTTAGGTCGGAAGCTATAAGTCGGAGGCAGCTAAGTCGGCAACGACTTATGGAGGCGGACGACTTAAGGAGATTTCAGCTATAAATAGGAAGGTTATTCTCACTTTTCGGGATCCGGATTTCGAAGCGACGAAGTGCTGCCATTTTGAGAGCTCGACTTCTACACTTCTTCACTTCTTTTCTCCACTCTAATATAGTGATTCCATCCATCCATATTGAAGATCAAATCGAAGATCGAAGAGCTTAGATTGAAGATCTACATTCTTCGAAGAGAGATTTCATCGTTTGAAGCGGATTGGTGATAGATCAAGTTAGATCCTTCGCTGTCCAGATCTGAAGTGTGTTGATTTTGAGTTATTTTGGTGATTTGGTGAGTGGTGATTATCTCTCACACGGATCCAAAGGAGTATATCGGATCGTTGGCTTGATTTGGTGTTAAAGTAGTGATTTCTATGCATTTTTGTAACCTAAGTGTAGATCCATGTAGATCCATTGTTCATGATGATTTGACAACCATTTTACTACATGATTAACCTATGCAAGTTCATTCATCAAGTTGTAGAGATATTTCTCATGTTTTCATGCTTGTTAGACTTTCTAAATTTTATTTACGAAATTGCCATTATTGTTATAATTGTTCATTAGACCATATTTGAATGCTTGTTTTACTTGGATTAATGTTTGACTCGATTGATTGCTATGAATTAGATGATTGATGATTTGATTCAGACAAGATGGTTGAAGGTGATTCAAAAGCTAAGGGAAAGGCTCTTGAATTGGAAAAGCTGCTCGTGGCATATGTAGCGGATGATGAAGCTCATATGGATAGATTCGATGATGATGTTGAGATGAAACTTTGCTATGATGATGATGAGGCGAAGTATGATATGAGAAAGCCTTGGTCTAATCCATACGGGATCATTCCAAGCATGTTGATAACTCGGTGAATTGGTTCGAGTTGAGGATAATGGGTTGCCCGAGAGGCGCTTGAGCTAGTATGGAAATAGTCGTCGAGGAGGATGACTAGGAGGCTGAGATCTCATCGTTGTTGAAGGTTCTAGCATGCTCAAAGCAAGAGTACGTTGGGCACATTCGATAGTCCCTGAAGGCTAATGATTGATAGTCAAGTACTCTGGGCAGATTCGATAGTCCTAGGCACGGGTCACGATGACGTGCGGAGTTATGTCTAGAACCGGGGTTTCCATTAGCCCTTGACGGACGGCTGAAAGAATGTGCCGGTCATTCAATTAACGGTGATATCGAGGCAACGATAACAGTGATAGCCAGAGTCATGGATGTTTGGTTGTATCGTCATTCGGTCTCAAGAGCGGTATTTTCTGGGTGCTTATCTGATCTTGGTTTAGGCCTTGGAGGTCTGTACTTGGAAAACATCGTCCTTGACTCGAGTGATTATTGCTTTACTTTAAATTGTATGCTTTGCTATGCTTGCTTCTGCTTAGTGTGTGTCTGGGGGCTATCACTGTAGAAAGAGGTGGAGTGGGAGGGTTGTATTCCTATTCTTTTTCCTTTATGCTCTTTTGGTATGTTGTTAGTTAATTTACTGCTCACTAAGACTGTTGTCTGACTCAAGGCTTTATGTTTTAACTCTTATTGCCTTGGGCTGTTCGTCCATTTTGGGACGGGCAGACTAGGTAGCAGGTGACAGGTGATGTTCTTGCTTTCCACGTTGCTGATGACGAAGACGAGTTGGAGTATTGCATATTGTCTTCTTACTATATGTACTGGATGTTCCGATGCTTTGTATTCTCTGAGTGATATGTAGTGAGGCTTGATGTATTGACTTTTCAGATGTTTGTATCCAACTATTATGAGGTTCTATTGATGAGATTCTATTTCTGTGAAGCTTCACTATATATATATTCTATTGTATTTTGTCCATGCGCTGTGAGTAATACGATAGATTCTGTGTTTTTAATTTACCTTAGCAATCGTCCATGGTCGCCTGGCACACTTTACAGCGCACTTTATCTAGATTCGGTGCAGGGGTCAAGGGCGGTCGTCACACATCACTTACACGCCAAGGCGAGCTATTCAAGGACAAGTCCTAGCAGATTTCATCGTTGAATTCACTATCCTAGAGGACTTTCTCGAAACCAGTGAATCTCCCAAATATGTCTGGAAGCTACATACTGATGGTGCATCGAATGACCGCTGCTCGGGCACTGGGGTTGTACTTGAAACTCCTCAAGGCCGATCAATATGCTATGCTTTAAAGTTCGATTTCCGTGCGACTAACAACGAGGCCGAATACGAAGCCCTGCTCATCGGATTAAGGCTTGCCAGAGACTTAAGAGTTATTGCTGTGGAGATTTACTACGATTCACAATTGGTCGTGTGCCTAGTTCGGAGGGAGTACCAAGCTAAAGACCGGAGACTGGCCGCTTATTTCGCTCGGGTCCAGGAAATATTGAATCAGTTCAATTATTATGCCATCTATTGCATACCTCGAGAACACAATCAGAAGGCCGATTCCTTGGCAAAGTTAGCTAGTACCGGCGAAGCATAGCAGATGGGACTCATTCCCGTTGAGACATTATCTTCCCCAAGTATTGATCAAATGGAGATCGGCTGTGTATTTGAGGTCACTCCCGAAAAGGAGTCATGGATGACTCCGTTCAGAAACTATCTCGAGCATGGAACCCTGCCAAAGCGCAGGAGTGAAAAAAGACAAGTCCTTCAAAAGGCTTCGCGGTTCACTATTCAGAATGGAGTCATGTATAGAAGAGGGTACTTTGTTCCTTTACTCCGGTGTATCACCCACGATGAAATCAGTCGAGTATTGCACGATGTACACGAAGGAGAATGTGGTGATCACACCGGGGGGCAAGCTCTCACCAAGAAAGTGCTCCGGTATGGATATTATTCGCCAACTGTAAATCACGATGCCTCAAATTATGCCAGGAAATGTGACAAATGTCAAAAACATGCTCGGATTCCAAGAGTTCCGCCTACCGAAATCACCCAAATGGTCAGTCCATAGCCGTTCGCAATATGAGGCATCGACATCATTGGCTCTCTACCTCTAGCCAAAGGTGGCGCGAAGTACGCCATTGTTGCGGTTGATTACTTTACCAAATGGGTGGAAGCTGAGCCCCTTGCTACTATCACAACGAAGAAAGTGATCAATTTTGTTGTATGCAACATTATCTGTCGATTTGGTCCCCCACAGACCATCATCACCGACAACGGAGCCCAATTCGATAGTATCGAATTCAAGAATTTCTGTCAACGATTCCATATCCAGAAGAAGCTCTCTGCAGTTGCACACCCTCAAGCGAATGGACAGGTTGAAGCTGTTAATAAAGTTATAAAGTCCATTCTGAAGAAACGATTGGAAAAATCTGGGGACAAGTGGGTCGACGAACTTCCTATGGCCCTATGGGCTTATCGAACAACCCACAAGTTCACGACCGGCCACACTCCATTTTCTCTTTACTACGGTTCAGAAGCCGTTATTCCAGTCAAGATGGTAGTACCTTCTCATCATGTGACATATTATGATCCGAAGACAAATGTTTGTCGAATCTTTGGACTTATTGGATGAGAAGCGAGAAGAGGCTGATTTGAGGGCAGCAGCGTACCGAAGTCGAATCGCCCGATTGTACATGGCAAAGGTCTGACCCTGAACCTTTGAACTCGACGATCTCGTCCTTAAGAGAATTTACCCGGTTCCTTCACATATGAAACCAACGTGGGAAGGACCATATATTATTGAACGAAGACTCGGAGATGGCACGTTTAAATTATTGACCGTTGATGGTCTCACTTTGCCGAGAGCCTGGAACAGCGAGAATCTTCGTCGCTACTACCCATAACAGGCTTTATTTATTCATTCAGTCTGCTTTACGTTTGCAATTTTTTTATGCATTTCGAAATTTCAATTTGTAATAAGGCAACTGACTTTGCCGTACTTTCTTATTTCAGCAATAAAATGCATTCTCTTCGAGCTAGAGCAGTGATTTTTGAAATGTGTCATGCGATCATCACAATGCACGGAGAGCTAAGTTCCATCCTATGATGGGACTTATTAAAATAGGGAGTAACTGTGATACGATCGGTCACTCACTACGTGAAACCCAAGCTCGGAGGCAAGCCATCACACTGAAGCCAAAAAAAGATTGATACACGACAATCCTCTAACTAACTCCGGCTCCCAAAGTGCGAGCTGGAGTATAAACTTACAAATACGGACTCAAAGAGGGTGGATCCATCCACCTAACGACTTTGCCCGTACTTAAACCAAGTCCAAGGAGGATGGATCCGTCCATCTAACGACCTCGCTTGTTAACTCAGGGTGGATGTGATCCGACCATCCACGATCCTAATACATCTATCGTTCCCAGCGTGCGAACGAAATCCTAAAACTCAAAACAGATGTGATCGATCGTCTGTTAACCAACTCCAGATTCCCAGAGTGTGAACTGGAGTATAAACATCAAAATGGGTATAACCAGCCATCCATTGGCTAACTCCAAATTCCCAGAGTGTGAATTGGAGTATAAACACAAACCGGGTGTGAAACGACCGCCCGTGAGACAACTCCAAGTCCCTAGAGTGCGGGTCGGAGTATAAACGCAAATTAGGTGTGACTGACCACCCACGAATCAATCTAAGTCCCCAAAGTGCAGACGAAATTCTAAATATTAAACGGGTGTGACTGACCGCCCGTAAAATAACTTAAGTCCCCGGAGCGCGGACATATCTCTAAAACCTTAAGCGGGTGAGACCGATCGCCGACGCACAAGCACAATCCCCAAAGTGTGGGTGTAATCACCAATAGATGAGAAAGTGTGATTCGACCACCCGAACTCGTCTTGTTTCAGCCTCGTTTCAACAAAGTTAAGCTCGATGTATTAAAGGCGAAAAGCGGCTGCCGACCGATCTTTTCAATTTATCCCTGGGACTGGGGTGTAATACCCCAAAATTTTGTGAAAAATCATTTTTGAAAAATGATTTAATTTTTGAAATATTTAGATTTAAATATGGTGAAATTTCTGGAATAAATAGTGTGCAAGTATATGTGTGCACGTGCACACTGAAATGGCACAAGGAAGAACTCCAGATTTCTTGGATTTAAAACAAGAATTGAAAAGCAATACAAACATGATTTTTGGCAACATGGATATTTGATTTCTGGAATTATATGGATCATCTTAGAAAATAAGAAAAGTAGGCTTTACTTTAAATCAGTAAACAAATTTTATTTAAAACCCAGAAGAGAAAATTATGTATATTAACCTGTATACATATAGGTGCATATGCTTCTGAAATTAAAGAGAAATTAAATAAGCCTAGATAAGATATGTGTACAAATATATATTTTTTTTTTAATTACTGAAAAGTATATATATATATATAAGCAAGTAAAACTATAACATTAAAATGACATGAAATGTGATACAAGTTAATAAGCTTGTATAGGCAAAAATAGCAAAGGAGAATTCTCAGGGATAATTGAAAAATAAAATAAAATAGTCACACTTTTAACATGACTAGGTGAGTGGCCATTTTCTGAAAAGTAAAAGAAAGAAAATGCAGCCTTTAAATTGGTTAATATGGCCGGGGTATTATGAATGAAAAATGCATGATGCTAGCCAGGACAGAAATGGAATTCTGTTTCAACAAAACCCTAGAGGAAAAATGCATATAAATAGGCAGTAAAATTGTCTTTACCCCGGGCTGCACAAAAAAATAAGAAAAGAAGAAAAATATTGGAAGGAAGGAGAAAACACTCAAACAAGAATTTTCTGGATTATTAAGAGGAAATATTTAAGTGAGTAATCTCACTGAGTTCATGGCATTAAGACCTGAGTTGAGGCAGCCACTTTTTATATTGCCATTTATGTATTTCTGGTTTTGATGTATATGATTTCATCAATGCTTTTTGGATGTCTTATTTTAAATCTGATATGATTTAATATGGATGATTTTGATGATCTTTGATTGGTTGAGACATTTGCCTTTGGATGAGTATCATACTGTTTTATTTATACTCATAAATGTTAAAGTTTAGGATCTTAAAAATTATATAGAGAATACTCTCAGCTGTTATAGATCTATGGCATGGAAACTTTATGAAAATGATTGGAGCTGCATTATACTTGGTATAAGTGCTGAGGCTTGAAAAGAAAAATGTTAAGGGTGCAATAGAAATTTTCTAAGTGCTGAGCCCTTAATCAAATAAAAAAAAATAAAAATAAAAAAACCCACAAGCTAAAAATTATGATTGAACCAGATCTTGAATCTGAATCAATCATAAAGGCTTGCAGATCAATATAACATGCCATGCCTCTTTTACAGTTGAAAATGTTCTTATATTTTACTAAGATCAAGACATTTTGACCCCATTTGGGAAATAACTATCTGCTTATTTCTAAGGAGAATTATGCTAGGAAAAATTATGGATGTTTCCATGTTTGCAGTGACATGTTCACTTAGCATATTTGATGATAGAATTTAAGACAATACACTAGTAAATAAACTAGGGAAGGGAAGGCCAAGAAGGCTGCTGGAATGCTTGTCATATTTGAAGTATGCAAGTTGGCACATGGTTTGTTTAAGCCCTGAGATCTTTGTGCAATGATGTGAATTAGTTCATTGCAATGTGTCCCAGTGATTCCTTAATAGCAGATGAGGCAGGGATTTAAATTGAATATTACAACCTGTAAATGAAGAAATAGGAATATGGATATTTCTTAGGTTGAATGGTATGGAACCAAGATGATTCCAGTGAATGAAATTGTTGCAAATAGATAATTATGTTTGCATGATTATGTATGCAAGTGAAAGAATGATAAATGAATATATTATATCTGAATCAACATAATTATACTATGTTAAAGTAATTGATTGCAGAAATTTGCTTAAATAACAAGTTAGTACCCTTATATTCTCTATTGCTTAATATCATGAATGAATTGATGTTACTCATACCAGATCATAGTTCTGACCCTTGTTTGCTCATGGCATCTGGGGTGTCTCATTTTAAAATGAGGCAGCCACTCATGCTCTTTCAAGTAACCCAGGCACTAAGTAAAAATGAAGTAATGGCTGTTATGGAGGAGTGAATGAACATGCTAGCTAGTTTTAATAAGAGCTTAAATTGATTATATATGCATGTATTCAGGAAAAATTTCATGTTTCTAAGATTTCCAGTCATGTATTGAATATTTTATGGTTAGTGATCATGTTGCCCTTATGTTCTGTAAAGTGTCAGATTAAATTTGTTGGTCTGTTGAAACTGTTGTGTGTTAAGGTTTGATTTGTTTTTGAAGTAGGGTCTGAAACATAAACAAGAAAAATATGCTCAAGTATCAGCTATAAAAATCTGGTAAGAAATATACAATTATGTGAGCTACTGTTTTGCATAATTTATATATGTATTAGCTAATCTTGAGACATAACAGAGCACTGAGTTTTAGAACTAAATCTGGATTTAGCAAGAAGTAAACTTAAAAGGATTTTATTTTCTCTTTACTAAAATGCTTTGTAAATAAGTCTGAATTCGTTTCTGAATTGAATTAAGAAAAGTAAAATGTTTTTCTAAAAGCTTCAGACAGAATGCAATGAAAGGTATCTCCATTGTTTTGAACTAGTGTGTAGCATATACAGGACTCATGGGTTAACCAGCTTCAACTAAATGAAGTATTGGTTGATCATGATAGACTGTATCTTGAAAATAAAGATGCATTTCAAAGCTTAGTACATTTAGCAATTGTTTCACTCAGTTTTCTGGAAACTGAGCAAAGATATTGACATGTACATGTATACCTGTGTACATGTTGATAATTGGGCAAAAATATAAATATAAATTCTTAAAACAGTTGTAGGAATGGGTTTTAAAAATAGTTATGTAAGAAGAATTGTTTTGTATGTTAAGTTATAGGCTAAAATTAAATATATATGTACAAATATAGGTAGGTATCAGATTTCTAACCATACAGGAGAAAAATAAAAAGAAAAACCAAAAATTGTGTTTGAACCGACCAGCATAGCACTCGAACTCGTGACCTTTCATGTATAAGTTAGGCGCGTTTCCATTACGCCTAGATGTTGCTTGTGTTCACTTAGGATCCACTTTCTTTTATACTGAATTTGATACTATCCAGACTTTAACACAACCATCTATATTAAAAGCTTGTTTACTACTGATTATTTCTTGATCATTTCTTAATTATAATGACAGACTAAAGTACATGTTACCAGTGGATTTTATGGCCAAAAAATCAAGATACAATAATTAAATCTGAATTGCTAAAAATCTAAATCAAACAGAATGTTCTTGTACAAAAAAAATTAAAGTATATACTCTGAACTTAAATAAGAAGAACACATACATCTTCATATGTATGTGTATGTTATTAGATATACACTGATATATTTATATTGGTAAGTTATTTTGATCCTGGATACATTTTTTTTTATTGGAAAAAGAAAATGACCTTGGAAAACATATTTGTAATGAATGATATATCTATATATCATCTCTAAGTAAAAAAAAAATCCTTATGAAATTAGAATGGAAATAGGAGGGTCATTTCAGTTGGTATCAGAGCACTTGGTTGCATTGATTGTTAAGTATTATAGAAATGTATTATGTCTGTTTGTTTTGGATGAAATAATTTAGATAAGAAATTAGAAATTATAGAAGTACTCATAATATACTAATACCATTTACCCAGAATTTAGTTAGCAGACCATGGTAGGAAGAGGATCTCATCACAATGCAGGACCCAGTGCACCTCAAATGCTTGATATGCAAGAATTTGTGAGGGTTTTAAGAGATGGAATTGGGCATAGGCCTGAGAACCCACATGAAGAGCTTTCAAAACTACTGAAGACTTATTCCAATTTGGGAGGCAAGAGTTTTGAAGGGACTGAGAGTGTGATGGAAATTCAAGCATGGTTGAGAACACTTGATAGGATTTTCAATGACATGCAGTTGGATGACCAAAGGAAGAGGCAAGTAGCTTCTAGACAACTGAAAGGGGTAGCTTTAAGCTGGTGGGAGGTGATCATAGCTGGAAGAAATGAAAATGAAATCACTTGGAATCAGTTCAAGGAGATGTTGGAGGCAAGATTTGTACCAGCATCAGCCAAGACCATTTTGCTTGAAGAATTTATCAAACTTAGGCAGGGAACTTTGAATGTCACTGAATACACTCAAAAGTTTGAGGGGCTATCTAATTATGGAGCAATGCTAGTGGCAGATGAAGCATCCAAAAATGATAGGTATATAAAAGGACTGAACCCAGGACTTAGCAGAGCTATGCTACCATATGCAGATAGAACATTTGATCAAGTAATTGATCTGGCTTTGAAACTGGAACAACATGACAAAGAAAGAGAGAAATATAGGAATTTTAAGAGCAACAACAAGAAGGATAAGGGAAGATATCACCCTTATGATAAAAAGAAGGAGGAGGCAGACAACAGGAAGAGTAAAGACACAAAAGCCAATGATACTAAGAAGAAATTGGTTTGCCATCATTGTGGAAAAGAAGGACACATCAAACCAAGGTGCCCAGAGTTAAAAGGAGGAGCCTTCAAATGCTACCTATGTGGGAAAGAGGGGCATATGAAGAGGAACTGTCCTGAGAATAAACAGCAAGGGAAATTGGCAACTTTGGAAGGAAAAGGCAAATCTGAAGTGAAAATTGATGCTGAAAATCATGGCCAAGTGGAAGGTACATTACTCATTTGTGCCATACCCATACCAGTAGTATATGATACTGGAGCAACACACTCTTTGATTTCCTATGAATTAGTTAAAGTGTTAAAATTAAACTGCATATTGGTTGAAACCCCATTGCTTGTACAAAGTCCCCTAGGGAGTTCTAGTGTTTTGAACATGAATTGTGTGGATGTGGAGTTAAACATAGGAGGAAATATTTTTATTTCCAATTTATATGTTTTAAATTACCCAAATATAGGAGTTATATTGGGGGTAGATTGGTTAAGGCAATTTAAAGCCATAATTAATTTAGACTCATCCACCATATCATTGCAAAATTCTAGAGGCCAGAGAATCACAGTTCTATGTGAAATAGCTAAGGAAGGGAAATTATATCATTTAGTTGACTTAGAAAAAGATTTGAGTGAACTAACCATTGAAGAAATTCCCATAGTTAATGAATACTTGGATGTGTTTGGGGAAGTTAAGGGTGTTCCACACCACAGACAAGTTGAGTTCCAAATTAATCTCATTCCAGGAGCAAGTCCAATAATCAAGAAACCCTATAGGATGGGGCCAAGTGAACTGAAAGAATTGAAAAATCAGTTGAAAGAATTAGAAGGCAAGGGATTTATAAGGCCAAGCAATTCCTGCTGGGGTTCTCCAGTAGTGTTTGTAAGAAAACATGATGGTACCTTGAGAATGTGCATAGATTACAGGGAACTAAATAAAGTAACCATCAAGAATAAATACCCATTGCCTAGAATAGATGATCTCTTTGACCAACTCAGTGAAGCTAAAATATTTTCTAGATTAGACTTAGCATCAGGATTCCATCAAATGAAGGTTGAAGACTCAAGTGTTAAGTATACTGCATTTAACACAAGATATGGCTTATATGAATTTTTGGTTATGCCATTTGGTTTGACAAATGCTCCTTCATATTTTGTTGATTTGATGAATAGAATATTTAGAGATTATTTAGACAAGTTTGTACTGATTTTTATTGATGACATTTTGATTTATTCCAAGACAGTGGAAGAGCATAAAAATCATTTGCATTTAGTTTTGTCAAGGCTAAGGGAAAATGATTTAAAGGCAAAATTTTCAAAATGTGCATTTTGGAAAGAAGAAGTGCATTTCCTTGGGCATGTTATCTCTGCCAAAGGAATATCAGTAAACCCTAACAAGGTAGTGGCAATCCAAGCATGGAAAAGGCCTAGCACCATCAGTGAGATTAGATCATTTATGGGAATGGCAGGATATTATAGGAGATTCATAAAAGATTTCTCAAAAATATCATCACCACTTACCAATTTAACTAGAAAGAACCAAGCATTTGTATGGACAGAAAAATGTGAGCAAGCTTTTATCAAAATAAAAGAAGCCCTGATTAATGCACCAGTATTGAGAGTGCCAGAAGGAAATGAAAATTTGGTTGTGTACACTGATGCAAGTGGCTCTGGGTTAGGGGCTGTGTTGATGCAGCAAGACCAGGTGGTAGCCTATGCATCTAGGCAATTAAAGCCACATGAAACCAGGTATGCAACCCATGATCTTGAACTAGCAGCAGTTGTGTATGCTTTGAAACTTTGGAGACATTATTTGTTAGGTGCCAAATTCATTTTGTACACTGATCATAAGGCACTGAAATATTTATTCTCACAAAAAGATTTGAACATGAGGCAACATAGATGGGTAGAGTTCCTAGCTGCCTATGATCTAGATATACTGTATACACCAGGCAAGGCAAATAAAGTTGCAGATGCCTTGAGTAGACAACATGCCAAAGTAGCCATGTTGATGATGGAAGAGTTTAGGGATTTGTCTATACTTACTGATTTGGAAATTGAGGAAAACAGTGAGGAACAAATGATGCCCATTGAAGAAGGTGAAGGTAAAGGGAAATTAAGTATGATATCTCTGCAATCAGATTTACTTCTTAAGATTGGGCAAATGCAGGAACAAGACCTAAACATGGTGGAAAAGAAAATGCTCATATCAAAAGGGGAGGAAGTAATAAATTATCAAGTTGATAAAAATGGATATTTGAGGAATAAAAATAGGATATGTGTTCCAGAAAATATAGAATTGAAAGAGGAAATATTAAATGAGTACCATAGGAGTAAGTACTCCATACACCCAGGTAGCACCAAGATGTATCAAAATTTGAAAAGAAATCTTTGGTGGAAGGGGATGAAGTCAGATGTGGCCAGATATGTTGCAAGGTGCATGACTTGCCAACAAGTCAAGGCAGAGACACAAAGGCCATCAGGACTATTGCAACCCCTTAGTATACCACAGTGGAAGTGGGAGGACATATCTATGGATTTCATAGATGGTCTGCCTAGATCTAAGAAGGGAAACACAAGTATATGGGTAATAGTGGATAGGCTAACTAAGGTAGCACATTTTATCCCAGTTAAAACAGAAAGAAATGCTCCAAAATTGGCTCAAATATTCATGAAAGAGGTAGTAAGGTTGCATGGCATACCCAAAACCATTGTGAGTGATAGGGATACCATCTTCACCTCAAGGTTTTGGAAAAGTTTTCAAGAGGCTATGGGGAGTGAATTGTGCTTAAGCACTGCCTACCATCCACAATCAGATGGTCAAACTGAGGTGGTGAACAAAGTCTTAGAGGATTTGTTGAGAGCATGTACACTGGACTTTGGAGGCAACTGGGAAGACCACCTCCATCTAGCTGAATTCACATACAATAACAGTTACCAAAGCACCATAGGGATGGCTCCATTTGAAGCCTTATATGGCAAGCCATGTTTATCACCTACATGCTGGGTAGAGACTGGAGAAAGGGCTGTTCTTGGACCTGAATATGTTAAAGAAACTACAGAGAAAATTGGGTTAATAAGAAAAAGAATAGCAGCAGCTCAAGATAGGCAAAAGAAATTTGCAGATAGGAAGAGAAAGCAAGTGGAATATGAAGTGGGAGACTTTGTTTTCATCAAGATTTCACCTATGAAGAAAGTCATGAGATTTGGCAAGCAAGGTAAGCTTACACCAAGGTATGTTGGACCCTATAAAATTCTGGAAAGAATTGGTTCATTGGCTTACAAATTAGAACTACCAGAGGAAATGAAAGCAATGCATAATGTTTTTCATGTGTCCCAACTTAGAAAATGGGTACATGATAAAGAAGACATTTTGGAAGAGCCTACCAAAATCCAAATAAATCCTGACTTGGTCTATGAAAAAGAACCAGTGGGGATTATAGCCAAGGAAGAAAAGAAATTAAGGAGCAAAACCTTGAAACTAGTTAAGATCCAGTGGAGTAGTGATCCTAATGACTGCACATGGGAGTTAGAGGATAAGATTAGAATGGATTATCCTAAGCTTTTTGCAAATTAAAAGGTAATTTTTTTTTTCTTCTGGAAAATTTTGTTATGCATGGTTGATATGGTTGAATTTGTTTGCTTATGCATATGTTTGATAAGTTTTCAGAAAAGAAAAAGATGCTCACTATAAATGTTAGAAAAATTGTGAGGACACAATTCCTAAAAGGAGGGGTGAATGTAATACCCCAAAATTTTGTGAAAAATCATTTTTGAAAAATGATTTAATTTTTGAAATATTTAGATTTAAATATGGTGAAATTTCTGGAATAAATAGTGTGCAAGTATATGTGTGCACGTGCACACTGAAATGGCACAAGGAAGAACTCCAGATTTCTTGGATTTAAAACAAGAATTGAAAAGCAATACAAACATGATTTTTGGCAACATGGATATTTGATTTCTGGAATTATATGGATCATCTTAGAAAATAAGAAAAGTAGGCTTTACTTTAAATCAGTAAACAAATTTTATTTAAAACCCAGAAGAGAAAATTATGTATATTAACCTGTATACATATAGGTGCATATGCTTCTGAAATTAAAGAGAAATTAAATAAGCCTAGATAAGATATGTGTACAAATATTTTTTTTTTTAAGTACTGAAAAGTATATATATATATATATATAAGCAAGTAAAACTATAACATTAAAATGACATGAAATGTGATACAAGTTAATAAGCTTGTATAGGCAAAAATAGCAAAGGAGAATTCTCAGGGATAATTGAAAAATAAAATAAAATAGTCACACTTTTAACATGACTAGGTGAGTGGCCATTTTCTGAAAAGTAAAAGAAAGAAAATGCAGCCTTTAAATTGGTTAATATGGCCGGGGTATTATGAATGAAAAATGCATGATGCTAGCCAGGACAGAAATGGAATTCTGTTTCAACAAAACCCTAGAGGAAAAATGCATATAAATAGGCAGTAAAATTGTCTTTACCCCGGGCTGCACAAAAAAATAAGAAAAGAAGAAAAATATTGGAAGGAAGGAGAAAACACTCAAACAAGAATTTTCTGGATTATTAAGAGGAAATATTTAAGTGAGTAATCTCACTGAGTTCATGGCATTAAGACCTGAGTTGAGGCAGCCACTTTTTATATTGCCATTTATGTATTTCTGGTTTTGATGTATATGATTTCATCAATGCTTTTTGGATGTCTTATTTTAAATCTGATATGATTTAATATGGATGATTTTGATGATCTTTGATTGGTTGAGACATTTGCCTTTGGATGAGTATCATACTGTTTTATTTATACTCATAAATGTTAAAGTTTAGGATCTTAAAAATTATATAGAGAATACTCTCAGCTGTTATAGATCTATGGCATGGAAACTTTATGAAAATGATTGGAGCTGCATTATACTTGGTATAAGTGCTGAGGCTTGAAAAGAAAAATGTTAAGGGTGCAATAGAAATTTTCTAAGTGCTGAGCCCTTAATCAAATAAAAAAAAATAAAAATAAAAAAACCCACAAGCTAAAAATTATGATTGAACCAGATCTTGAATCTGAATCAATCATAAAGGCTTGCAGATCAATATAACATGCCATGCCTCTTTTACAGTTGAAAATGTTCTTATATTTTACTAAGATCAAGACATTTTGACCCCATTTGGGAAATAACTATCTGCTTATTTCTAAGGAGAATTATGCTAGGAAAAATTATGGATGTTTCCATGTTTGCAGTGACATGTTCACTTAGCATATTTGATGATAGAATTTAAGACAATACACTAGTAAATAAACTAGGGAAGGGAAGGCCAAGAAGGCTGCTGGAATGCTTGTCATATTTGAAGTATGCAAGTTGGCACATGGTTTGTTTAAGCCCTGAGATCTTTGTGCAATGATGTGAATTAGTTCATTGCAATGTGTCCCAGTGATTCCTTAATAGCAGATGAGGCAGGGATTTAAATTGAATATTACAACCTGTAAATGAAGAAATAGGAATATGGATATTTCTTAGGTTGAATGGTATGGAACCAAGATGATTCCAGTGAATGAAATTGTTGCAAATAGATAATTATGTTTGCATGATTATGTATGCAAGTGAAAGAATGATAAATGAATATATTATATCTGAATCAACATAATTATACTATGTTAAAGTAATTGATTGCAGAAATTTGCTTAAATAACAAGTTAGTACCCTTATATTCTCTATTGCTTAATATCATGAATGAATTGATGTTACTCATACCAGATCATAGTTCTGACCCTTGTTTGCTCATGGCATCTGGGGTGTCTCATTTTAAAATGAGGCAGCCACTCATGCTCTTTCAGGTAACCCAGGCACTAAGTAAAAATGAAGTAATGGCTGTTATGGAGGAGTGAATGAACATGCTAGCTAGTTTTAATAAGAGCTTAAATTGATTATATATGCATGTATTCAGGAAAAATTTCATGTTTCTAAGATTTCCAGTCATGTATTGAATATTTTATGGTTAGTGATCATGTTGCCCTTATGTTCTGTAAAGTGTCAGATTAAATTTGTTGGTCTGTTGAAACTGTTGTGTGTTAAGGTTTGATTTGTTTTTGAAGTAGGGTCTGAAACATAAACAAGAAAAATATGCTCAAGTATCAGCTATAAAAATCTAGTAAGAAATATACAATTATGTGAGCTACTGTTTTGCATAATTTATATATGTATTAGCTAATCTTGAGACATAACAGAGCACTGAGTTTTAGAACTAAATCTGGATTTAGCAAGAAGTAAACTTAAAAGGATTTTATTTTCTCTTTACTGAAATGCTTTGTAAATAAGTCTGAATTCGTTTCTGAATTGAATTAAGAAAAGTAAAATGTTTTTCTAAAAGCTTCAGACAGAATGCAATGAAAGGTATCTCCATTGTTTTGAACTAGTGTGTAGCATATACAGGACTCATGGGTTAACCAGCTTCAACTAAATGAAGTATTGGTTGATCATGATAGACTGTATCTTGAAAATAAAGATGCATTTCAAAGCTTAGTACATTTAGCAATTGTTTCACTCAGTTTTCTGGAAACTGAGCAAAGATATTGACATGTACATGTATACCTGTGTACATGTTGATAATTGGGCAAAAATATAAATATAAATTCTTAAAACAGTTGTAGGAATGGGTTTTAAAAATAGTTATGTAAGAAGAATTGTTTTGTATGTTAAGTTATAGGCTAAAATTAAATATATATGTACAAATATAGGTAGGTATCAGATTTCTAACCATACAGGAGAAAAATAAAAAGAAAAACCAAAAATTGTGTTTGAACCGACCAGCATAGCACTCGAACTCGTGACCTTTCATGTATAAGTTAGGCGTGTTTCCATTACACCTAGATGTTGCTTGTGTTCACTTAGGATCCACTTTCTTTTATACTGAATTTGATACTATCCAGACTTTAACACAACCATCTATATTAAAAGCTTGTTTACTACTGATTATTTCTTGATCATTTCTTAATTATAATGACAGACTAAAGTACATGTTACCAGTGGATTTTATGGCCAAAAAATCAAGATACAATAATTAAATCTGAATTGCTAAAAATCTAAATCAAACAGAATGTTCTTGTACAAAAAAAATTAAAGTATATACTCTGAACTTAAATAAGAAGAACACATACATCTTCATATGTATGTGTATGTTATTAGATATACACTGATATATTTATATTGGTAAGTTATTTTGATCCTGGATACATTTTTTTTTATTGGAAAAAGAAAATGACCTTGGAAAACATATTTGTAATGAATGATATATCTATATATCATCTCTAAGTAAAAAAACAAAAATCCTTATGAAATTAGAATGGAAATAGGAGGGTCATTTCATGGGGGCAGAACTTAAGTACCAGCTACTAATCGAGACAGTGCGGTATTAGAACTCGGCTTAACGTTCGATTATGACTTGAAGCCGTAACTTCGGGACTTAACAACTAAACTCAAGTCTGATTCAAAGACTAAAACTTCACAAGTACATTGAATGGAAGTTCAAGCGCTGAAATACTTAAGCAAATAAACCTAAAGTTATGCCGAAAATAGAATGGAATTTTATTTTAACTATTCTTTGAAAAAGGAGGATAAGTACAAAAATCTTTCCATGAATTCCTACTAGCAGGGGCCGAACCCGCATCTATACACGGCCTATAAGAAGCAAAAAGAAATTCCTATCTATCTACCAAAAAAGGGAGCGAGAAGATACATCTATCCCCTCAGTTTCTTCTTCTTCCTCCCCGACGTTGAACCACTGGAGCTACCACTTGGATGCCTCTTCGAGCCTTTGCCTTTTGGTGGATGGTCTCCAACCGGGGGAATAATGGTGATCTCTTCCTCCGAACTCACGGAAATTGGAATACTTTCTGGAGGCGGAGTCGAAGGGACAGGATCGACGTTAGAAGATGAGGGAGGCAAACCAGTGTTGATAACCGTGCCTCCCGGAGAAATCATTGACAGATGGGCTGGACCAGGGCCCGCCATCCCACCTTTAATACCACTTGCCCATGCGGCCGCTTCCATCTCAGCATTGATCTCGGCTATTATCTCTTCTTCGTGGATTGTTTGAGCATCCGTGGGGATGCCGGCAGTTGGACCCGAAGAACTAACCATGGGTGCGCCTCCGCCCATGACAAATGGCAGGTCGGTAAAAGGGTCACTATGATGACCAAGGAGCTCCTCCATCATCTGTTCGTCAAAAGTAAAAGCACTCTCCTGCACTCCAACAGTTGGCACAGCGGCCGTTGTTGTAGTTGCGCCTGTCATAAGGGCCTCCTGCTCATGATGCGACTCTCGGGTTGTAGGGGGCACGGCCGGTGCGACTCCTATCGCTGAATAAAGATAAGATAAAAGGCGTAAGTGACTACTTCAAACAACTCTTTCGATTTTGAATAAATGCGATAAATGCTCAGAATACCTTCCTCAGATTGGCTTGCGGGAGCCGGAGCAGCTTCAGAGACATGCTCACGAACTGGAGACAACTGTGGTTGATCGGGATTGTATGCAGGCACAGATTGAGGATCAACCACAGGAGTAGATTCGGGCTAGGTTGTGTTAGGAACTGGAGATAGTAGTTTTGATGACAACAACCTTTGTAACTTATTTTATTATAACTTATATACTAACACTATTGTCTAGATATATATATATATATATGTATGTTATTATGCAGGATATATATAAAGTAGGTACTGATTATTGAAGATTGTACAGTATAAAGATCAAGGATGAAGAAATCAAGTTTGAAGACTCATGAGTATCAAGATCAAGATTTCAAGATAAGTGTCTAGTTTATTGTTAAAACTTCATAATAGCACGGAAATCTTCATTCCAAATTTCATTTGGAATGGAACCCATTTCTATCTTCTTAGTGGCTTACAAACCCACGACAAGTAGCTTAGAAGCCTACGACAAGTGGCTTACAAACCCACGAACATCCTGGTTTTGTACAAGTTCTCGAGTCCTGATGTGATGAGATATTCTGTAGGAAGAAGCTTGCAAAACTACTTCAAAATGGTTTTTTGAAACTACTTTTCAAAATGTTTTAGCCTTAAAATATTCTTAGTCTTTGTTTTTAAATAAACTCTTGTTTTAAACTTCGTTTGTTTTTAAAACTATCTTCTGATTTTAAATATTCTTTTATAATATATATATATATACTTGATATTTAAAATCAAATTTATATATACATTCTAAAAATATATTTTTCTACTCTTCTTTATTTTAAAACATAGGAAAATTAGTTTATTTTACCTAGAATCATTTCATCTTGTTTTCCTTTCAATACCATTTTCAAAAAAAATTTACATTGTTTTTAATTAAGGGATGTCGACATCATGGGATACCCCATGTCGACATGGTGGTCGTTAAAGTTCAAAAGTTTCAATTTTCAAAAGAAGTGTCTATTCGTTTAAATCTCTTCACGAATGGTTATGACCGTTACTGGTCTATAAATAGCCTTCACAAACGAATTTTTTAACTATCTATTTTCATATTTTCTTCACTCCTTCTTCTCCACAAATCCATATTTTAAAATTTTCGTATTTTTAAGATCGTGCCGAAATTCTGCCGAATTCTCAAGTGAATCAAATTAGAATCTCATTCTTGTTTGGTTCTCTACCCTCTCTCGAAGATCAAAGTGCTATTCAGAGTTATAGGATAAATTTGTAATCAAAAGTTTATCGAGTGTCTCTATAAGGTGTGGTTGTGCCTGGAAATCAATTGGGTAATCTTATGGCCCGTAAATCAAGAGAGTTTGCCCCGGACTCATGAGACAGGAGGGTACCTCAAGGCCTTTAGAAACTGAGGATTGTAATCTTGACTTTGGAATAATAAAAATCTGTATGAGGTGTTCTACCTTGGTACAGGACTGGATGTAGGGTAACTCCAAACCAGTATAAAATTTGATGTGTTCTTTCCTTTTACTGCTTTTTTTTTACTTTCTGCATCTGTGTTTGATTCTGTGATTGTTCTGTGATTAAGTTCTTCATTTGTTTGTGTCATAATTTTAATTTAGTCCATATAAGTCTTAGAATCCATTAAACACTATTCACCCCTCCCCCCCTCTAGTGTTAAATTAGCCTTAAGATCCTTAATCCGCACTCCCTTTCAATTGGTATCAGAGCATAGGTTTTCGTAATTTTCATAATCTGAAACTTGAAAAGTTGAAAATGGCATTTTTTAGGAAATTTTGTTAATACTAGTTTGAATTTATGCATTTCATCAAAGTATCATAGGTCTGCATATAGTCTTTATGAAAAATCAAGTTATCTACCGAATTGGTTTGTTATGCAGGAACAGACATGTTACATGGATTTTGAAGAATCAACAACCAATGGATAAACTGTGCAAATTGAGAAAGGTAAATGGATACTTGATAGTGGCTGTTCAAGGCATATGACTGGAAATCCCGAGATACTCAATGATATTATATATCAAGATGGTGGATTGGTCAACTTTGGAGACAACTCAAAAGGATATGTAATTGGCATCGGCAATGTCGGTAATTCTAAAACTCCTCTTATTTATGATATTTTGCTAGTTAGGAATTTAAAACATAATCTACTTAGTATAAGTCAACTATGTGATAAAGGATTTAAAATTAAATTTGGAAAAGATAAGTGTCACATCGAAGATAATAAGTCAAATATTATCTTTGAAGGAATTAGGAAGAAAAACATTTACATCCATAGTATGAAAGTTTAAAATGATAACTTATGTCTTTTGGCTAATACAAGTGACCCTTGGATTTGGCAAAAAAGATTTGGTCATTTAAATTTCAAACTGTTATCTAGGTTATCAAAACTTGACTTAGTTAGAGGTCTTCCCAAGTTAAACTTTAAAGTAGATAGTATATGTGATGCTTGCCAATTAGGAAAACTTAAGAAAAGTTCATTTAAATTAAAAGATATGATTTCTACTTCTAAACCTCTAGATTACTTCATTTAGATTTATTTGGTCCATCTTAAGTTCAATCAATTAATCACAATAAATATGTTTTTGTAATTGTAGATGATTATTCTAGATATACTTGGACAATTTTTCTTAAACTTAAAAGTGATGCTTTTGAATTATTTAAGAATTTTTCTAAAAGAATTCAAAATCAATTTTCTTTAAAAATAAAAACTATTCGTAGTGATCACGGTGGAGAATTCGAAAATGAAAATTTTGAGAATTTCTGTAATAAAAAAGGAATCACTCATAATTTCTCTTTTCCAAGTACTCCACAACAAAACGGAGTGGTAAAACGTAAGAATAGAACGATTCAAGAGTGTGCTAGAACAATACTTTCTGATAGTAACTTACCTAAAAACTTTTGGGCTGAAGCAGTCGCTACATCTTGTTATATATTAAATAGGATTTTAATTAGACCATTAACTAATAAAACACCATATGGATTACTTTACAATAAGAAACCTATAGTAGCTTATTTTAAAGTTTTTGGTAGTAAGTGTTTTATTCTTAATACAAAAGATAATTCAGATAAATTTGAACCTAAATCCGACAAAGGTATCTTTATCGGATATTCTAGTAGAAGTAAAGCATTTAGAGTTTATAATTTAAGAACTAACACTATTGAAGAAACAATGCATGTAACTTTTGATGAAAATTTTGAAGATACTGTACAAATAGAAGATGAAGAAGATTTTGTAACTTTAAATAATGAAACTAATTGTGAAATCATTCAACCTAATAAAAGAATTAGACTATTAAAAGATCATCATGTAGAAAATATACTAAGAAATATTGAATCTATAGTTAAAACAAGAAATCAACTAAATAGTATGAGTAATGTAGCTTTTATATCAACTATTGAACCTAAAAATCCAAAGGAAGCATCATCTGATGATTCATGGATTCTTGCTATGCAAGAAGAATTGAATCAGTTCACCAGAAATGATGTTTGGGAACTTGTTCCTAGACCTGAGGATAAAAGTATAATTGGAACAAAATGGTTTTATATAATAAAATGAATGAACTTGGTGAGGTCGTGAGAAATAAAGCTCGTTTAGTCGCGCAAGGTTATTGTCAAGAAGAAGGAATTGATTATGACGAAACCTTTGCACCCGTAGCAAGACTAGAAGCTATCAGGATTCTACTTGCTTTCACAAATTACAATAATTTCAAGTCATATCAAATGGATGTTAAAAGTGCTTTTCTAAATGGTTTTGTAAAAGAAGATGTTTATGTTGAACAACCTCCACTTTTTGAAAATAATGAATTTCCAAATCATGTATATAAATTAAAGAAAGCTTTATATGGTCTGAAACAAGCTCCTAGAGCCTGGTATGAAAGACTAAGATCTTATTTACTACAATCTGGTTTTGAAATTGGTAAAATAGATACAACTCTTTTTATTAAAAGAAACAAAAATGATATTCAATTAGTAAAAATTTATGTAGATGATATAATATTTAGGTCAACTAATAACCTAATGAATAAAGAATTTTCAGGTATAATGACTAAAGAATTTGAAATTAGTCATATGGGAGAACTAAGCTTCTTCTTAGGACTTCAAATCAAACAATTAGATAAAGGAATTTTCATTAGTCAAGAAAAATATGCTAAGGATTTAATTAATAAATTTGGATTGACCACTTCTAGTGGGAAACCAACTCCAATGACAACTAATGTAGCTTTAAGTAAAGAAGATAAATCAAAAGATGTTGATAAAAAATTATATAGGGGAATGATTGGTTCGCTGCTTTATATAACAGCAAGTTGTCCTGACATCATGCATAGTGTCTGTCTCTATGCAAGATACTAATCTCTACCTAAAGAAACTCACTTAAAAGCTGTTAAAAGAATTTTAAGATATGTAAAACATACTTTAGATTATGGTTTATTTTACACTAAAAATGATGTGTTTGATTTAATTTCATATTGTGATGCTGATTACGCTGGTTGTAAATCAGACCGAAAAGGTACAGGTGGAACTTGTCACTTTCTAGGACATTCTCCGATTTCCTGGTTTAGTAAGAAGCAAAACACTGTATCCTTGTCAACAACTGAAGCAGAATATATATCTACTGCTTTGGCTTGTTCTCAAGTTATATATATGCAACAAACTTTAAAAGATTTTGGATTAACTATAACTAAATCACCAATTTATTATGATAATACTAGTGCAATAAACTTATCTAAAAATCCAACTCATCATGCTAGAAGAAAACATATTGATATTAGACATCATTTTCTTAGAGATAATATAAGTAAAGAAGTCATAACTCTTGAATATATTAATACTGAAAAACAAATTGCTGACATATTAACCAAACCATTAAATGAACAAAACTTTACTAAATTTAGAAGAGAATTAGGTATATGTTCATTAACTGAAATATAAATTATAAATAATACAATAATAATTAATATAAATAAAAATTTCTCAAAAATTAAACTGGGCATGTCGACATGACCCATCCCCCTATGCCGACATACAGGCCGAGATTTTCAAATTTAAATTTCCCTCTAAAATTAGTTATTTGGTTATATATTTATATATTTCGACTTTTACTCCTTTTCTCTGTTCTATTCTCTGTAATAAACAATCTTTAGTGTATAAAATCTTGAATTCCATTTAACTTAGGATGTTATATTTCAGTCATACATAGTTATTATTCTTATGTCATATGTTTGTTTATCTCATTTTCTATTAAGTTCAAGGTTTATAGGTTATTTTGTTGATGACAAAGGGGGAGAAGTTATGTAAAATAGTAGGCTTGGAGTAAAAGGGAGTTGTTGGTGTAAGGGGGAGTTATGGTATGATCGAAGTGGTAAGTATATTTTATAAGGTTGTCATCATCAAAATGGGGGAGATTGTTAGGAACTGGAGATAGTAGTTTTGATGAAAACAACCTTTGTAACTTATTTTATTATAACTTATATACTAACACTATTGTCTAGATATATATACGTTATTATGCAAGATATATATAAGGCAGGTACTGATTATTGAAGACTGTATAGTATAAAGATCAAGGATGAAGAAATCAAGTTTGAAGACTCATGAGTATCAAGATCAAGATTTCAAGATAAGTGTCTAGTTTATTGTTAAAACTTCATAATAGCACGGAAATCTTCATTCCAAATTTCATTTGGGATGGAACCTATTTCTATCTTCTTAGTGGCTTACAAACCCACGACAAGTAGCTTATAAACCTACGACAAGTGGCTTACAAATCCACGAACATCCTGGTTTTGTACAAGTTCTCGAGTCCTGATGTGATGAGATATTCTGCAGGAAGAAGCTTGCAAAACTACTTCAAAATGGTTTTTCAAAATGGTTTTTCAAAACTACTTTTCAAAATGTTTTAGCCTTAAAATATTCTTTGTCTTTGTTTTTAAATAAACTCTTGTTTTAAACTTCGTTTGTTTTTAAAACTATCTTCTGATTTTTAAATATTCTTTTATAATATATATATATATATATATATACTTGAGATTTAAAATCAAATTTATATATACATTCTAAAAATATATTTTTCTACTCTTCTTTATTTTAAAACATAGGAAAATTAGTTTATTTTACTCTAGAATCATTTCATCTTGTTTTCCTTTTAATACCATTTTCAAAACAAATTTTACATTGTTTTTAACTAAGGGATGTCGGCATCATGGGATACCCCATGTCGACAGAGTGGCCGTTAAAGTTCAAAAGTTTCAATTTTCAAAAGAAGTGTCTATTCATTTAAATCTCTTCACGAATGGTTATGACCGTTACTGGTCTATAAATAGCCTTCAAAAACGAATTTTTTAACTATCTATTTTCATATTTTCTTCACTCCTTCTCCACAAATCCATATTCTAAAATTTTCATATTTTTAAGATCGTGCCGAAATTCTGCCGAATTCTCAAGTGAATCAAATTAGAATCTCATTCTTGTTTGGTTCTCTATCCTCTCTCAAAGATCAAAGTTCTATTCAGAGTTATAGGATCAATTTGCAATCAAAAGTTTATCGAGTCGCTCTGTAAGGTGTGGTTGTGCTTGGAAATCAATTGGGTAATCTTGTGGCCCGTAAATCAAGAGAGTTTGCCCTGGACTCGTGAGACAGGAGGGTATCTCACGGCCTTTAGAAATTGAGGATTGTAATCTCGACTTTGGTATAATAAAAATCTGTAAGAGGTGTTCTGCCTTGGTATAGGACTGGATGTAGGGTAACTCCAAACCAGTATAAAATCCGATGTGTTCTTTCCTTTTACTGCTTGTTATTTACATTCTGCATCTGTGTTTGATTCTGTGATTGTTCTGTGATTAAGTTCTTCATTTGTTTGTGTCATAATTTTAATTTAGTCCATATAAGTCTTAGAATCCATTAAACACTATTCACCCCCTTCTAGTGTTAAATTAGCCTTAAGATCATTAATCCGCACTTCCTTTCAGGTTGGCATAGGAATTTTGGAACTCGCATCATGATGCTCAACACCAGAACCCTCTCCAGCCTCCGGATGTTGGGTACCGAGCTTCTCCTTCTCGAATGTGATGGTGATGTCATGGAGAAATCTTATTTCATTCTCATTCGGCACCTGATTCTCCAATTCCAAGTCATCGATTGATTCAGCTTGGTGCTTTGCTTTTTCATCTTCCACCAAGCGGCACCAAGCATTGTATAGATGTGATGGATAATTTTCAAGCCAGGTAAGATTTTGATGCTTCAAAACATTAGTGTTGTATGTGATAAGAAGATCTTCGATGTAACCCTCCAACCTGACCTCTACCGCTTTCATTTCATTCTCAACCCTGGCTTCGGCTTCCTGGACCTTAAGCGTTGCCGCATCCCTCTCATCCCTGAGCACCACAGCCTACTCGCATGCTTCCTGGGCAGCTTTATTTGCATCGTCTTTTTCTTTAACGACTTCGGAAAGTTTGGCTTTAAGCTCCTCAAGCTCTTTAAGCGCCCCATCTCTTTCGGCCATAACTGTGGTGGTTCGGTGTCCCATCTCCTCGACTAGGGCTAAGTGTGTTCTCCTCATTTCTTCCATCCTCCGAGTTGCCTCATCAGCTCTTTTATTAGCTTCTGTCTCTGAATTTCTCGTGGACTCGTTTTCATCATTAAGCACTTGAATTATGCGGTCCTTCTGCGTGAGATCAGTTCCTAATTTCTCGATTGTCTTCGCCCGCTCAAAGGCCACCGCTGGTACTTTGTCCACGATCTTCATCCATTCCTGGTATTGGCCATTAACATCATGAATGTAGTTGTGCATTGTTTGTTCTGCCTCGACAGGAATTCACTTTAAGTGTGGGGAAAATACGAAGCCGTCAAAACAGATATTTGGAAAATCTTTTTTCAGCTTAGTGATTCTAATCGCTCCTTCCCCGGTAGGCTCTATGATAGCCAGTTCAGTAACGACGGGAGTTTCGGTTTTAGTCCTCCGACGCTGTTGGTCAGGCCTTGGTGCTTGGGAAGGTGGTATTTGATGCGAAGATTCATGGGTTTGCTTGCCAGAACCAGAAGGTTGTGTTGGACCTCTAGGTGGTGGAGAGCATGATCGGGAGCGGCGCTTGTACTCTTTCTCCCTCTCATAGCGCTCCCTCTCTTGACTAGAGTAGCCGCGATCGTGGTCTCTATCGGCCTCACATCTGCAAGACTCATGATATGAACTAGATGAATGGCGTGCAGAGTGGAGGCTGCCAAGCATAGATCCTCGCTTCAACATTGTGCCTGTAAAATGAAAAGAAAAACAGAGTTGGTATCTCCAAAAATGAATAGCTTATGATTGGAAATTGTGTAGTGTCGTGAAGTGTATGCATGCATGTGCAAACCCCCCGACCAACCGGTTATATCGGCCTTACTCGAAGGAAGTGGCTCACCTAAATCTAAAGTGCATTGAAGCCCTTCCAATCCAGTATCTTGTTGGAGCGACACATAGTCCAGAATTGGAATGTCAGCGAGTCCTTCGAAGGGATTCTCCATTTGTAGGGGAGGAGCCTCCGAATTTATAACACCGGTGGCTGGCAATGGCATGACCACGGATTTCCATCTTGACGACTTGTGAAACTTATGAGCAACCGCCTTGCCTTTCCTCTTTCCCTTTGAATGTCGAGTACTATTTGAGGGCCCGGCTACGCGTTCGTCTTCAGTGGGCATATCCTCTTCACCACCCTGCTCGGCGATTACAACTCCAGGCGCCCTACGCCTAACCCGTCTTGCCAGAGCCACCCTAAGAGATCCTTCAAGCCCTATGCTCTGGTCTCTGTCAATCAGCCCGACAGCCCTTAAATTTTTGTCTGTAAGCACCGAGTCGATCTCTCTAATCTCGCCAGGCACCTCTTGAAGAATTTGCACTATTTCCTTAAATCGAGCACCTTCGGGTCATGGAATTGCTATTGTAAAAGAAAGAAGATGTTAGACCTGACGTCGATTACAACTATCTCATTAATGCCAGAGAAAATGCAACACTCACGTCTAACTAGCCACCGTCTAGCAAATCTTGGTAGGCACCGAACATAGAACCACTCAGTTTTGAAATAGCTAAGTTTGGTCTAAGTTCCAATCACTATTTGACAGTTCCTGGGTCCCTCTAAGAACGTGAAAGAAGGATTATCTCCCCAACTCTTTACATTGAACAAGAATCTGGCTTCCTCTGGAGTCGGGGGCCGAAAAAGGTGCTCTATGAAGATGATGAATAAGCTGTTTAGAAGAGCGTACCCGTTCGAATGTAACTGTGATGGGGCAATCCTTAGATAAGACAACACCTCCCGAATATACTGGTTGAATGGTGGAAGCGTCCCGGCTGTGCAAGAAAATCGATTAAATGCGGTGTACCCTTCTGGAGGAGTGTGTGGCCTGCCGTTCGGCCCTGGTAGCAGGACGCCATTTAATGATAGCCCATGTCTTAAGCAGATTCTCCCTAACATTTCTTCAGAAATATTAGATGGAACTGAGTCTTGAGGATTCCTAATGAAAACCGCTCCTGGTAACTCGTCCGTAGCAGGACTTATAACTTCGGCAACAATAGCCTGCATCTCTATTATTGGAAGGGGTGGGCTCTGAGCCTCTTGTTGTTGTGAGTTTCCGGGCTCCATAGCTAATCAACTTAGTAAAAACCATCATTAGGTGACAATAATCCCATGTTTTCCCCGGTGTGAAGTGCGTTTATGTGTGGTGCAGTGCAGTGTTACATAATACTTAGAAATTCTACGGGATTGAAAGATGTTCGAACGACAAGACTTCGAAATTAAAACAAAGTGACCGTCATTGTTGACCGTCACGACTGTGCCATCCAGACATCGGAAAACAATCTAAGTTAAAGCTTCGTAAAATT
The DNA here is from genome assembly GCA_030737815.1 of Allium fistulosum. Taxonomy (NCBI): domain Eukaryota; kingdom Viridiplantae; phylum Streptophyta; class Magnoliopsida; order Asparagales; family Amaryllidaceae; genus Allium; species Allium fistulosum. Next base: position 1,278,587,262 of record CM060903.1, on the reverse strand, counting down.
TGTCAAGTTACTGTTCCATCGATGAGCTTCGAAGGGCATTCAGATATGCAGTGAAATGGTTAAGTCTAATTATGCAGGGCAGAAGCTCGTCGGAATCAAATGTTCGAGTGTGCAAGAATTTCGAATCCATCAAAGTTCAGATTTGGATCGTTCCACAAAATCCCAACCAAGTATCGATCGGGATAAATTGGACTTCGTATCGATCGAAGATAACCGGTTTCGTATCGATCTCCAGCCCAGCATTTCATATCGATCCCCAATCAGGGGTCTCGTATCGATCGCTCACTATGAAATTCTTATCGATTGATGGCTCCTTGATTTCGTATCAATCGGTTTGGATCGATACGAAATTCCACCACACCAAATCGTTACGAAGTTCCCCCTTTTTCACCTATCAGTTTTGGATCGATATGAGACCCTCATTCAACATCGATACAAAAACCAAGTTCTCTTTTCCCTTTATCGATACGAGATTGGAGCAAAAGTTATTCTACCCTCCTTCTCTAATCGATCTAAACGGCATTACTCTCTCCTCGACTTCGCTCTGACCAAATTCCGGCATCAACAACGCCGGAGTCAGTCACAACTTTGGATGAATTGGCATTAAAACTCGAGTCTCGTCATTTTAGAGTGGTTCTGATCGATTGATTACCTAGTTTAAAGAATCGGTTCAAAGTTGGGTTATTTTGGTTTGGGGATGAAGACAGTTCTTTTTTCCCGTGTTCTGATCAATACGAGGTGGAGGTATGAAAACAAAGAGCAAGTGAAAATTTTCTAAGTATGGAAGGTATTTATATGGGTGGAAAACCAAAGAAAGAAGATGATTCGTCTCCCAGTGCTAATAACCGGTGGGAGTGGTCTCCATATTAACAACACGAAGAAGCCTTCTTTGTATCCATTCAACATCGATTCGAAGCAAATGCCAATCGAGTTGTTCTTACCCAATAAGAATGCATCGATACGAATTTCTCTGTTCTTATCCATCAACATAAAGCCCATGGAGACCCATATCAATCGATATGAAATGTTTTGAAAAACCAACCAATTCGTATCGATTGTCATCGATACGAATACAATTTTTTCGATTCTTCACATCGATTTAGGAGAGGATCGATACGAAGAGACACTCTAAAACAAACATCAAACATTGTTACAACTCGAATTTCACATCGATTCAGGAGAGGATCGATACGGAATTCGATGCAAGAAAACTTGACAATGACTCGTGAACGCACGAACGTCAACGAGAGTCAGGTTAACATACATACATGTATGACGGTCTAATATTCAATTTATAAAATTGATAGGAATTGAATGCTCACCCAATGACAATTGCAACAGCGAACAACAAATTGCCAGCACTCGATACTCGGTTACAACAATGCACTGTGCAATCATTGATAGTCAACATTTCAGTATTTATACTACCAGGAATCAATCAAAGGTTACAACTTTTGACGAAAAGACAACGACTACACAACGAATCGGACAGAACTTTTCAGAATAAAGATTGCAGCTTTTCAAAGCACGTCATGATCACACAAAATGTACTTTGGGGGCAAATGTTATCCCGCCTTTTGGCAAGACCATGACACAAAGAAATGAACTAGAAACCAAAGACGGTCCGTCCCAAAGACCGGTTGTACATGCATTCGCTATGGATACTAGTGAATTTTGTCCGAGTCTGGATCGAGCTACAATCAATATGGTACAACAAGCAAAGCCATGAAAGCCAACGTTCCAAAATTCAAGTCAATCGAAGTTCGTATGCTCAATCAAAATCAAGTGAAAAGCCATCGGTTTCATATCCATCGGTGTTTACTCCAGTTCGTATCCATGAATGTTTGCTCTATTTCGTATCCATCATGTTCGATCCTCTTCGTATCCATTGGCAGTTGACATTTCATATCAATTCCATTCATATGCAATTCATACTGATCTCCACCTACCTAGTTCGTATCGATCATCCAACAAATTGATACGAAACTAATACTTCCCATCGGTACGAAGAAGCCCACTGTAATCGATACGAATCCATTAAGTGCCATCAATATGAAGCAGTACCCAGGCATCGATGCGAAGTACACTGAATTGTTTTCTTCGTATCGATTCCATCTCCGTGTATTTCGTATTGATCAGACAAATGATCGATATGAAGCAATGGCCACGGATCGATATGAAGAGGATAGCCATACATCAATACGAAGCATGCCACCATCGAAATCAGGCTGTTACGTATCCATAAAAGAAAATTAAATTCATTTCGTATCAACCTACCCATATAGATTATTCGTATCGATCGACCAGTGATCGATATGAATAATACGTGATGGATCGACACAACAACTAACTAGATGATTGATACGAAGCAACTTCATGAGAACGATACGAAGGAAAAATGTTCAAGTGGAAGACTCGGTCACTCGGCATGAAAAGTGGATCGATCCTAAATGACAGCGCCATGTCATTGGCTGTCACGTGCCTTCAACCGATACGAACGAGATTGATACAAACAAATCGATACGAACTCAGTAATGTCCTGCAATTCCAAACTTTCATCGATCATAACTCGAGATCTACAAGTCCAAATGTCACCAAATTTTCACAGGAGCTTGCCTACAACCTGAAGAATGTACCTGACGAATTTCAGCCCCAAAGGACCATTTATGGATCGATACGAACTCAATTCGTATCGCTCCCGGATCGGGTCGAAATCACCTGAACTCGATCCCGTGGGCCCACCCACGTGAGTGAAGAAGTCTTCCAAGATCTGGGCCAGATATTTACTGCCTACGCCTATAAATAGTGACCCTGGACCGAAAAAGGACTTTTTGGCTTCTCTACGTTGATACTCTACCGGAATCACCATTAAATTTCAGTTGTACCATTGTAATCTTTTATAATCAGCGAGTAAAGTTCAATAAACATCAGTCATTTCATAGTAGACGTAGGCAATTCGCCGAACCACTCTAAATCTATGTGTTTCTGTGCATTTTCTTATCTGTTGATCAGTGTATTTGTTAGATCTGCTTCATTTTACATTTATTTTCTTCATTTTATCCCTTCAAACACATCCGAAGAGTGTTGTGCCCAATTTTGGTACAAACAACTCTGGTCTGTTCTATTCCATTCGTCGTTTCATTCATTATGATGTTATTGATTTAAGTGAAGATGCTTATATCTACCACCTAGTTAACTATGATGATAATGCTGGGAAGATAGATCAACTAGCGGTATTCCTCTTTCTTATTAATTTATGTTCCTTAAAACTTTGGAATCCTTCAGATGAGGAAAATTGGATTTGGACAAGTGTTTATGAAAACATAATAAAATTTAATGTTGAAATGCTTGGTCAAATTCTTAATTGTTCTTATACGGGAATTCGATTACAAGAAGTTCCCGATACACGATATGCCCCAAGAGATGCTGTTACACATCTTATTTGGGAAGATGATATGAGGAAATTGAAAACATCTAGTTTTCATCCAAAAGCCGGACTACTTAACCGTATGCTCATCAACACAGTCATCTCTAGGTTAGGTAGTCATGAACAAGTATACGAAGATGATTATAAAGCTTTGTATGCTATATTTGGTCATATTGAAGTCAATTGGGCACGATATATTTTCGGCCAAATTAAAAGCTTTTGGACGCCTACACGTCGAAGCATCGTCTATGCTCCTTATATAATAAGAATTCTGCGGTCATTTGGAATCCCTTCATATCTCTCCCAATATGAAGAAATTTCCATTAAATATAGTGGCATTAGATTTCTCTCTTTGATGCATCTACCTGAAACTCCGTCAAGTATAACCCTTTCTCCTAATATCAACAACCACAACAACAACAACCACCTACAACTCGACCTTCTCAGTCTACAAGAGCTTCAGAAGCTACAAGTATTACTCTGATTCAGAAATACAAGAAGCCAAAATTGCAGCTAGACCAGGAGAAAATTATCGAGATGTTGCACTTCAAACCCAACGTCTTCTCTCCTTAAACCAAAAAGTGTTAGATAAAAAGATGACTTTCTTAGAACGTTCCTTTTCTACTAGAATGACCAAAGTAGAAAAGACATTAGAAAAGGTCGTCTCAACTTTGGGAAAAGTCATGAGAAAGGTACTTTGTCGCTCATCATCTCGGTTTTCATCTTATCCATTCCCGACACAGCCGCCGCCGCCACAGGTATTCCAACCAGGACGTTCTTTAGGCATAGGTCCATCAGCTGATCTGGCACCACACTCTCGTCTTGATAAGGCACCAATAAATGTTGACACTGAAGAAAGCAAAGATATCACTTGGCCTCCACAAAACCCTCCGCACTACCGTCATTACGCATTATTTTAGGGCCTCTCTATTCGAGAGGATAAGGAGTACGACGATCAGTCTCAGTGGCAACATGGCGGATATGATGAAGACTCATCTAATTTCTGGGGTTAGTACAACTATCAATGATTTTTCATCTATTTTTATCATGTAGTATTTAATCATCTCTGTTTGATTTCTTCAAAACAATTTGCTTTAGTATAACTATGACAAATATTATTTGTGATTGTATGTATACTTATGCTCTTCATGTTTTTCCAAATTTCATTATTTATGTATCACATTTTGATAATGCCAAAGGAGGAGAGATATCATATTACATGTATATAGGGGAGGAAACACATTCAATGGGAGTTATATCTTATTTAATAAATGATTGTATAGTTGTCATCATCAAAAAAAGGGAGAATGTTAGAACCTTTATTTTATGGTTTCGATGACAACAACTATACAATCATACACATGCAATATATTTCATCTATTTGCAAGAATTTTTTTTTAGAATTCACATTATCATGACTTAAAGACGACCAATATAAGAGGAGAATTGTTGGTATTAGAGAAGCTATTATAGTGTGTTATAGTCATAGATAGATGGTTTGTAAAATCTCTTATAGTTGTTTTTACACAACATTGCACGTCAACGATTTTTTAAGCCTTTCATTGTTCAAACAAGTTAACTGCAGAAATTAACAGGCATCAGATGTCTTTCCACATATGCTAGACGTCTGATTCTGTATGCTGTTTAAAAAATATTAGCAGGCATCAGACGGCTGATCACATATGCCGAACGTTTGAATTTGTTCTCTGTTTAAAAATATATTTAAACAGATGTCAGAAATTATGGGCAAACGTCTGTGCTGGGTAACAGAATTAAACTATGAACAAGCACTTCTTTCATTCTAATGGTTGCATATGTATCTCTTCACCACATATCTTCTTCCTCAAAGATTGCAACCCTTAGACCGAAATAGAACATACTAAAGGATGTTACTTTTCAACAAAACTGTTCAACACCTATAAATATGTAAAGATTTTTGAGATACATATAACTTGAATTTTCTGAATCTCATATCTATACTCTTTACATATTCTGATTTTTAAAAGCAATCAATATATCGGTTTTATCACTTTCTAAAAGCAAAGCTTCACATATACATACTACTCAAAGGAGATTATAGGAAGATTTATACTGTGCAATCAAAATCAGTGTTACTAAGAACACATACTTGTCAAGAAAAGATTTGTGTATCAAGCCTATTCCTCCGGGCGAAGCGAGGGCTGTTTACCAGTTAAGGCCGAAGAGGAGCTTCAGAATTAGACGTGGGATGAGAGGTCTAAACCAGTATAAAATCTTTGATGTGATTGTTTCTTTACTTTTATTCACTTTACTCTGCTAGTTATAAGTTAACAATTTAATTACACTTGCATATTAGATATAAATACATGATCCATACAAACTTCATGTTTAACTTTATACCTTACAAACCATCAAAAACCTAACAATCCTTATTTTTTAGCACGATGCGAGTTCAAACGTCGCTTTTGGACTTCGAATCGGTGCATCCAGAGGTGTTATAACACCCCATAATTTGGTGTTACTTATTTAATTAGTTAGTTGGTTAATTAATTAGGCTCCAAAAAAGGAATTTTTTCATACGATGGAATTTAACCACGAAACTTGTACCATTATGTTCATGCTAAAATTCTGAGCAACTTTCATATTTGGAGTTTTGCGATCGGAGTTCAAGCGAAAAAGTTACAGACGGAAAACGAATTTAGAACGAAAATAATTAAACAATAAATAATTGACGTTTTTATATTAATTATGCAAGCCCACAGGCCAACACAATATTGTGGACAGTTGACCCCTGGTGGCCGACCGGTCATCCAAGGGCGGCCGACCGGTCATCCAAGGGCGATCGACCGGTGGTGACTTGGCGGCTCCAAGAAACCTAGGCCACAACGGCCTAGATTTAATATATTTCGATTTAACGGTTCCGGTTGATTCCAACGCCTATAAATTCAGGCCTAGCCCTCCTTTCTCTTCTCATATTTTTTTGAAAGTAGCAACGAAGCTCTTCCATTTCTTTTTCTCCACTTTCTTTCTAAATCATTTAGATAAGATATTTGTATCTACATTCATACAAATCAGAGAAGAGTAGAAATCTAATAAAAAGAAGAAAAGAGAATTAACCATATGTGTATTTGAGGATATATATATATATATATATATATATTTGTATCTATTTTCTCTCCCAATCCCAAATCGCTTCTCAGATCTATAATTCTAATGTATGTATATACCCTTTTATACATATCTCTTGGATTAAAAAGGATTTGGAGATGAATCAAAGGTTCTACTTCAGATCTGGAGATTTGGATCGCTTTTAAAAGGCGAGTAGGAATTTTTATAGATTGTTATAATATGAAAATTATCCCATTGGTGTTTATTTGATTTTTATGCCTAATTGGTATAATTATATATGAATTGTAGGCGACGAATTGAATACGATCTAAATATAATAAATATCGCCTACATATACTTGTTTATAAATTAATTTAGCATTGTATACAATCGGATCTGGAAATCGGTCCCAAAAGTATGAATTTAGAATATTAATGTAAATGAAATTTATTCTAGATCTAAAATAGGTTGTATAAGAATGTTATAAATTTAGATTATTAAACTAATCTTGTTAGAATATAAACTTCTCTATGTTTGGAATTGCTGGAATTTAGATCCGTTTAATATTTGTAGATTAGTTTGATTTCTTTCCCTTTTCGAAAGATACAACGTTTCATCTAATAAGGAATTGTTAATCCACCTTTTGCTAAGGCAGTATATAGGCGGATTTAACCAATAGACTTCACATTTAGTAAGGCCGATAAGTGCAGAGCGATGATTGTAGGGCCTAGAAATCAAATACAGAAAATAATATCAAGTCGAATTTGAATGGAATTGATAGATGTGCCAGGCAGAATGTTCGAAGTATGGAATATGGCTCAATGTATAAGAGGGATGGCGTAGATTGGCTCCAAAAACAGGGATCGGCATACTTTAGAGTACAAAAGCATTCTTGTGGAAAACAATCAATATCTCCCGATCTACAAGTCCAACACATATGAGATTTTGTGAGCAAGATGTGGGACCCTAGGGATCCTACCCTAGGGATCGCATATCATTTGGATTAAGTAAGAGGGATCGATACCTATCCCTCTTAGGGGTCGGCTAAACCCAATTTCATAGCGAAGATCGATAAATTCTCAACATCTACACATTCAATTGACATGAAACTTGGAGAACAAGATAATTAGAATACATGGAACACCCCATAGGGATTGTATGGAATTTGGAGTAAGTTGGAGGGATCGGTACCTATCCCTCCATAGGGATCGTCTATAATCAACCTTCACAGCATATTGCAACAAAGATTGATCAATAACTTGAGTTCTACTAGTCCAATTGCTGTGAAACTTGGAGGCTAAACATAGTACAACATGGAGAAGCTCCCCAAGTGACCACATGGTATTTGGAGCAAGATTGAGTTATCGGTACTTATCCCTCCATAGGGATCGGCAGAAATCAATATTCAAGTAATACTACTTCACAGAAAACGCGATATCTCACAAACCGTAAGTTGTAATGGCATGAGATTTAAAGGGAAAGTAGCTAACATCATTGGGAACCACCTAGAGGGATCGCACTACATTTGGACACCAAAGTAGGGATTGTTACCGATCCCTACTGTGGGCCTCAATGGGCCTTGAAATTTTTGGACGAACTCGTCTTGGTCTCCTAAAACCTCTACCAAAATTTTAGCTCAATCCATGCACGTCTTCCCCTATAAATACAGTAGGCATGGAATCAGAAAAGGGTTCTTATTTCTACTTCTCTTTATCTTCAACCATGGCTACACTCTGTCAATTTTATTTGGATTTCAGATTGTAACTGAAAAACAAACTTTAGTATAATAAAAAGGATTATTTGGGAGTGGACGTAGGCCAGAGTTAATCGAACCACTATAAATCGTATCTCCCTTTACTTGCTTTCTGATCGTTTTAATTTTGTTCTTCATTTATTTCTCTTCATATTTCCGTGATTGGATTGGATATTGGAGCTTTTGCATAATTGAGTGTTGGTGGCCAATTTTGACCCCAACATTTCGGTGCTTTCATTGAGAAGACTTGCACCCATGGATTTGAAAGCAAGGAGCTTAGATTTTGAAGCTTGGATATTTGGATATAGGAAGCAATGGCTAGGCAATCAACAAGGAGAGCGCTACTAGAAGGGAGCCACCTTGGAGGGAGTCAAGAGGCTTTCTCATGAGCTGGAGCTAATCAAGCATCTATATACATCACTAGGGATGAGATGGAAATGATGATGGATGCTATGCAGGAGAGGATGCTAAAAAGACAAGAGGATATGATGTAGAATTTTCTCCAACGGATTGGACAAGCTAGTGCACAGAATCATGTAGTTGAGCAGGAGTCGTTGGAAATCAAAACCAGGAACATGAAAATGGAGCTAATAGACAAAGGAATAGAACAGAGCAGCCGGAGGCAGTCCTCTGCCAACCGATCCCCAAAAGCTTGGGGCATGCCCTCGGGTCTAGTTGATCGTGATGCTGGAGGACCTACAATCGCTCCCATGGAGCTTGGTGCGAATCGAAATTTGGATGCTCGTTCGGAGGAATACGATATAGAATTCCCTCGAAGACTCAGGGGCAAATTGGACAGGATGATAGAAGACTACCATTGGAAGACAATGATAGGTTTGCAGAGATGATAAGGTGAGCTATGCATGGAGGATTGGTGAACAGGGATCTGGAGGATGTAAATAAAAGTCCATTCACTCCTAATATTAAGAATGCTAGGAATCCACTAGAATTCAAACTACCAGTAATGGAAGCTTAGGACGGAAATTCGAATCCAACTATGCATATGATGAGGTATATATGGCACATGGAAGTACTGGGGGCATCGAAAGAATTCTTGGCAATGTGCTTTCCCTTGTACTTAACGGATGTAGCTATGTTATGGTTCAGGTAATTGGAGAGCGGTTCTATTAGCACATGGACGGAATTGGTCGAAAGATTTATAAAGCAGTTTCGGGTTCACATTACGAGACCCAAGAATGTGATGAAATTGACATCAGTAAAGCAGTGAGCAAGAGAATCACTCAAGAATTTCTTAACCAGGTTCAATGCGATAGTTGTTTCGGTGGATCGACCGGATCCATCGATTATTTTGATGGCGGCAGTGTCAGGAGTTGCAGATAATTCAGATTTTAAGATATCGCTGATATGGGATCCACCGATAGATCTCAGGGAATTCTACCATGAAGCAAAAGGTTTCTATGAAAAGAAGATGCGAAAGCTGATAAAGATGCAACAGAAGTTAATACGGTATGAGGTGGAGAACCACCCGGTGAAAGCCCAGGAAAGGACAAGGAAAAACAGAACATGCATAATAGCTTCGATGGATCGAAGCGACAGATGGGGGAACCCAAATTCTCTTCTTACTCGGAATTGAATGAAACCCTAGAACGGATATATTTAGATACTGAGGGTGCCTTCCATATCGGAAGCCGACAAGGAGGGAGCCCTCCGAACGTGAATGCACATCAGGAAAGTGCTACCTATTTCATGAGCTGGATGGGCACAATAAAAATGACTATAGGCATTTGAAGGGTATCATTGAGGAACATGTGAAGAATGGCCAGTTACAACAATACGTAAGGACTCGGACTATGGCAGAGCAGCCACCATCCACGTCGAATGAAAATGGTACTGGAACAGGCATCATCGTCAACTGTTATCAATTGATCAGGATGGCATGGAATAAGTAGCAAACTCAATAGTAAGATGGCTAAGTCACTTACACATGTACGGGATCTAGGACGGTCCTTAGGCATGCTCTGAGATAATGATAAACCGTAATGCTAGGGTTTGTGAAATTTGTTGTTTTTCCTTCTTCTTGTTTTCTTCGAACTCTTTTTCTTCTAGTTTTATTTGAACTCTGGTATATTGGTTGTACGGACTCTTATTTTATGGACTTGGCAATACTTAAATTTGGATCAATGTAATGGATAACATAGGTCGTCAGGTATGGATTATGTCTGGCAAGGGGTAGGTTGCTTCGCTCGAACGAGATGGATCGATCTACTTAGATCGTCGAGTATGGATTATGCTCAGCAAGGCTCCGGAGAGATCAAGGTCGTCAGGTATGGACTTTGTCTGGCAAGGGATAGGTCACTTCGCTTGAACGTGATGGATCGACCTACTCAGGTCGTCGAGTATGGATTGTGCTTGGCAAGGATCCAGAGAGATCTAGGTCGTCAGGTATGGACTATGACTGGTAAGGGGTAGGTTGCTTCACTCGAACGCGATGGATCGGCATGCTCAGGTCGTTGAGTATAGATTATGCTCGGCAAGGATCCAGTGAGATCGAGGATTTGGATTAGGACAACAACCCAGAGAGGTTATGGATTTGGATATCAACTTTGAACAGCTATTGATTTTAGTATGGACCCGGAGCGGTCTGGGCTTTGGCTAACAATCCAAAGAGATCGTGGGTTCGGAATTGGATATCGACTCGGAATGGTCATGGATTTCACTAACGATCCGGAGAGATCATGGATTTGGATTGGCAAAGTATTGGATAATATGGCTATCGATGGATTATGGACTTCGGATTTTGAATTTATGGCGATTCAAAACATGCCTTCCTATCGCGAGGTATGTTTTCGGAGGCAAAGTGTTAACACACCTTTTTCCAAGGCAGTATACAGGCGGATTTAACCCAATAGACTTCATAATTATTAAAGCTGATAAGTCCAGAGCGATGATTGTGGGGTTGAAAAATAAAGTATAGATAATCATATCAATTCGAATTTGAATGGAATTGATAGATATGCCAAGCAGAATGTTCGAAGTATGGAATATGGCTCAATGTATAAGAGGGATCGGCATAGATTGGCTCTAAAAATAGGGATCGGCATACTTCAGAGTACGAAGGCATTCGTGTGGAAAACAATCAATATCTCATGATCTACAAGTCCAACACATATGAAATTTTGTGAGAAAGAATTGGTGACCCCAGTGATCCTGTCCTAGGGATCGCATATCATTTGGATGAAGTAAGAGGGAACGGTACCTATCCCTCTTAGGGGTCGGCTAAACCCAATTTCATAGCGAAGATCGATCGATATTTCAACATTTACACATTAAATTGACATGAAACTTGGTGGACAAGCTAATTAGAACACGTGGAACACCCCATAGAGATCGCATAGAATTTGGAGTAAGTTGGAGGGATCGGTACCTATCCCTCCATAAGGATCGTCTATAATTAGCCTTCACAACATATTGCAACAAAGATTGATCAATAACTCGAGTTCTACTAGTCCAATTGGAATGAAATTTGGAGGCTAAGCATAATACAGCATGGAGAAGCTCCCCTAAGGATCGCATGGTATTTGGAGCAAGATGAAGGGATCGGTACCTATCCCTCCATAGGGATCGGCAGAAATCAGGATCCAAGTAATACTACTTCACGGAAAATGCGATATCTCACACACCATAAGTCAAAATGGCATGAGAATTGGAGGGCAAGTAGTTAACACCATGGGGAACCATCCAAAGGGATCACACTCCATTTGGACACCAAAATAGGGATCGGAACCAATCCCTATTTTGGGCCCTAATGGGGCTGGAAATTTTTGGGTGGACTCCTCTTGGTCTCCTAAACCTTCTATCAAAATTTTAGCTCGATCCTTGCACATCTTCCCCAATAAATATAGCCTGCATGGCATCAGAAAAGGGATCTCCTTTCTACTTATCTTTGTCTTCAACCAAGGCTACACTCTATCAATTTTCTTGGATTTCAGATTGTAATTGTAAAACAAACTTCAGTATAATAAAAAGAATTATTTGGGAGTGGACATAGGCCAGAGTTAGCTGAACCACAATAAATCTTGTCTCCTTTTACTTTCTTTCTAATTGTTATAATTTTGTTCTTCATTTATTTATCTTCATATTTCTATGATTGGATTGGATATTGGAGCTTTGGCATAATTAGGTGTTGGTAGCTAATTTTGACCCAACAGGAATAGATGCAAATAGAAAGAGAAAGAGATGTGTAATGTACGAATTCATTGTATTTTACACTGTCTATTTCAGTAATGAAAAGAAATAATTATTCATTGTAATTTCAAACGATGCAATCTTTTATATTTTAAAGTTAAATATTTAATTTTGGACTAATTTATTGAAATTATAACGGATAATCGTTTTAGACATGATTCCAACAATTTAACATGGAAAAGTATATTCTAGTGAAGATGTATAACTAGAACATATTTAATAAAAGTAAATATTTATACGTAATTACTACACTTATAATAATTAAATAAAAAGTTAATAACGACGCTTGCATGTAATATTCACATCTAGGATAATTAACTAATAAGAAAAGAATTTAAAATGTTGTAACTCCAATAAATGGTGATAAATATGGAAGTTGTAATACATAAATAGGGTAAATGGATTAATGGGACTGATAAAAATGGATTAGATATAAAAGGTTACTGATATGAAATTAGTAATCATACATAAATGTCTTAGGAAATGTCCATTAGGATTTTATAGATAAACTGGCATTTATGAGCAATTATATTGCCTTAAATAAAAAGGGAATTAGTAATCTAAGTCCAATGTCTATCTAAGATAATATAAATAAAAGACTAAGGATGGTTAATTGGAATTAGTGGATTAGTGATGCGAGGTTAGTAGAGGCACTCGACGAAAGACTGCCCTTCACTTTGAGGCTACTAACAGTGGGTGTACTTACTACTGATATGGGATATCACTAGTCCACAACCCCTGACGACGTGAGAGATTGGGCTTGCTTTCGTAATTGGAAAATATTAAATGGTCCAAATTTGGAATTAGGAGCGGTGAGGGATATCTCCATAGGGGTTCGCTTTTGGTTTGAGGTCTTAAGTGGCTAAAGGGTCCACCTCTCTCCTAAATGGAAGTATTAAGTAACCTAGTGAGATTTCAAATAAATAAATAAGGATGTCTCTAAAAAGGGTTTACTTTAGTGTTGAGGTCTTAAGTGGTTGAAGGGTCCACCCCCCTACCGAAAGAAGTAACCTAATAAGATGTCATATTTATAATTAAAGAGTGAGAGTGGATATCTTAGGAAGGGTTCACTTCAGGTTGGGGGTCTTAAGTGACTATAAAGTCCTCCACTTTCCTATAAAAGAAGTATTAAGTTACCCAATAAGATTTTCAAGCAATGATAGCTAGATAGTACCATTGAGGAGCATGCTTCTATAAGTAGGTCTTAAATGACAGGGTCTACCTATTTTCCACTGGGAAGTATTAAGTGGCTTGGGTACAGTCTCTTACATTGCTAAAGCTGAAATAATAATAGTACCATTTAGGAGCATGCCTTAGGGATAGGTCTTAAATGATGGGGTCTACCTTAGTTAAGGTCTTAAATGACCAAAGTCTTCCTATTTTCAAATGAAAAGTTATTAAGTGGCTTGGGTACTGTTTATTACATGACTATGATTTTATCGGCGAAAAATGCAATAATAGTTGGACATTAAATGTTAGAAGCCTTAAATAGTGGTTGGAGGTCTTGTAGCTAGGACCCACTGACCATTGACAACATTGTTAGAAAACCACCTTGGGAATTGGTCTTAAATAACGGGGTCTACCTCAATTAAGGTCGTAAATGACAGAGTCTACCTATTTCTCTTTTAAAAATATTATAGAAGCCCACTTCATATTTAGAAGTATTAAGTGACTAATAGATTTGGAAGTATTGGGTGGTTGATATGGCTTCATTAATATTATGTACCTTGGGAAGGGATAACTATGTAATCGTGTGTGCAATGGAAGGTTATATTAGAATTGGTAACTTTAATGGACATAACAATTAAATGAAAACCTATCAGTATAAGTTTATGTTTTGGACGGTTTATATTTTTCCAATCATCAGAATGTTGTTCTGACCCCCTCCTCATTGCAACTCACATGATAGACTTAGAGAAACAGGTCACCGGAGCTAGACGTGCTTTGTTGTTGGATAGTCTTCTTTCTTGCATGCTCGATGTTGATGTGACAATCTGTTATCCAAGGAATACCATAATTCCAAGATGGTGGTCATATTCAGTATTCTTATCCCATTATTGTTTCCATTGTGAGTTTAAATTTTTTATCAATCTCTGGTAATGCTCATGCTTATTTGCAAGTACCAAATCTAATGATTTGTGCTTTGATGGACTTGGCTTTCGATTTTTGTCAAAATTTAGGCCTATTAAGGTGCATGTTATTACGTTTGTTATCAGAGCTCTAGGTTAGTAGATCGGAGAATTAGGATAAATTGAGAGAATGTATTCGTACTTTCCTATCTAGTAATATTATATTTTTATGCTAGATTCTAAGATTTCGACTATAGAAGTAGTTTTAATTCCACTTCGAAGGAATGGGCAAAGCAACTATGAGTTGGAAATGTCTTAGAGCTAAAATTTTCACGCTGACTCCAAAGTACCTCATGGAGTGTTGGCGATGCGTAAAGTGCCGTTGATGAAGAGCATGAGTACGACATATAGTTGAATCCCGGAGATTGGAGGTGTTCGACTTGATGGTTGAGATTCTAGCTAACTTGTGATTTTGGACTTTTAGTTCCAGTTGGATACACACAATTATTCCAGATGGATGGGAAATTAGATTCTGTATATCGCAATTGTCTGGAAGCAAGTTTTGCTAGGGTGCATTCATTGGTCACCTCTTTGATGGAAAACCGGATTTTTATTTGAATAATTAATGTCAATTCCTTAGTTTAAAATTTATGAAAGAATTTTTATAAAATATATTTTGGAAATGCCTTAGATTTTTGAAAAAGAGGTTTTCAAAGGATTTCTTTTCCCAAGAACTTATTTTGGAAATTTTGTTTTAGGAAAGTTTTGGAATTTTAATTTCCAAAGAAACATGTATACCATTAGGTTGGTCGTGTTAAGAGATTTTTAGTTATAAAAGATTAATTCTTTAAATTGTTAAATATTTATATGTATATATTAGTAAAGGTTTAATATTGATTTTTGGCAAGAAAATAGTTTTCCAATTTGGAAAATTTGTGTTTTAAAAAGGTATTTGGAAAACCTAAAATATTTACATATATAGGTTTAACTTTTGAGGGAAGTTTTAGTATGAAATAGTTTCTGTTACTTAGAAACAAGTATAAGGAGCATATACGTAGCTCGGTGATTTTTCGATTAGTAAAATTGAAGGTTTTTATATTTTCTCTCTTTAAAGTATGGACAAAAAAGGAATGACATTCAATTTTATTAGGGTATGTAGTTTGAAGTGTTGTTAACCCACCAGCCTGTGGAAGAAATATTTCCGTGTGAAGTAGACATAAAAAAGAAGCTGGAATATTTTTGGGTTTTTGGAAGTGTTGTGAGCCGCAACAGTTTTGCTGAGGCTATTGCAATCTTGCCAAGGAAGGGTCTACACAGTAAGGTGAATACCGTTGTATGGAAGGTAGAATTTTTTTAAATGGGTTAAGCTGAAGATAATGTACGGAATGGCCGTTAAAATATTAATTAATTTAACTGGCCCTATTGGATCCAGGTTCAGGCCGTGCCCAAATCTAGGCTAGCGGTCGACCAAGCGGTCGAACGTAGCGGTTGACCTAGTAGCGGTCGACCGCTAGGTGGATTCGGGCCGAACCCGGACCTGGAACACGACTATAAGTTGCGTCGAAACCTTCAGCCGCCGCAAATTCCCCCCCCCCCCCCACTCTCTTCCTCCTTTTCAAGTTTTAGCCGAACATAATTTCATCTCCCCTTCCTCGGCTTAACCAAGGCCTCTCTCCTTCATTCCTCCACCAACCGACGCCAAAATCCTTATTCGTCGGATCTTACTCCACCACTACTCTGGATCTAAACCATTTTCTCCCTTTTTCCAACTGCCTCTCAGCCCATGGCACTGCCAAGTACCGGCATCTCTTCCTCTCATCATTCCGGCATCACTCTATAGGAAGCCGCTTGGCTTGACCGGAGCGAGCGGAAGAATGCCACTTATCTTGGAACGGCAGACTTTGATTTCCTTCATGGACGACCAGTGAAATTCGAAGATTTCACCGCTCTTGGGCTTGAAGATCTTTTCATCACAGCAAGACTTGCACCGATCCTCCGCTTCGAGACTTATGAACGGGAATATTACCCGCACTGCCTTCATCTTTTCGATGCACAGATGACATAGAATTTCAATAATGGCAACAGCTACATTGAGTCCGAGGTGAAGGGAGCTCGAATTGAGATGTCGGATGATGACCTTGTTGGAATTTTGGACATATCTGCAATAGGCGCAGATTTGGATGATATAGAGATGTCAGACCCTGACATCCTTTAGCGGATCTTTTCTAGAAATGTTGGTGACTGAAGGACTGATAATTTGCGATAGGTGGCCCATCTCATCATGCGCATCATTCAGTACAACATCATTCTCAAGACGGGGATTCTTGATCAGATCTACATCTCAATGCAGAAAGTCGCATATGCTATAATTGACGGCGTAGCCATTAATTGGGCTCGTGTCTTGATGCTCCACATGGTCGATCAGGAAGTTGGTACCCCGAGGACTCACTTTCCATATTGCCACTTGCTCACTTGAGTGTTTAGGCATTATGAGGTAAATTTGAGTGGAGATCCAATAGTGAAGAAGGTCCCTCCTGCCATCGACCGGACCACCATTAAGAGGACGAATATTCCTTTACCGCCTGTCGCACCACCTATACTAGCACCAGAGCTGCAGCACTAGCAGCAGAGGATAGCGCAGGGTGTCGAGGGATACATGAGTCCTAAGCTTGTTATTATCCGATAGGTTCAGGCAGAGCTCCAAGAGATTAGGACGGAGCAGCAGCACCAAGGGCATGAGATTGGGTGCATAGCCGCTATGCTACGGCCATTCCCTAGTCGCGGCAATGGCTCGAGCTCCAGCCACGAAGCAAGACCTTCTCACAGTTCTTAGGCAGTGTTTTATTTAGGATTTGTATCTTTTTGTTCCTAGCATTTGTTCTTTTCCTTTGGGTTGTTGGGTTGTAAAACTGTTAGTTGTCTCTTATAAAAGGCACGCACAATATTATTAGTTTCTATTCATTTTCTATGTTACTGTTTCTGGATATGTGAACCGCTAATATATATATATATATATATATATATATATATATATATATGCAAAAGAGAGAAACAATATAAATATGAAAATCTCATAAAGACACTTAACTAACAGTAAATGCAATATAAGACTGGAAATTTAGAATAGTTGGAAATTTTAGCGAAAGACGTGACAAAGTTGTTTCGATATCACGGGTCATTGTTCATGTTCCTTAGAAGCTAAAATTTTGTATAATAGATGTGTTGACATTTTTAATAAAATATCAAATTCTTGGGTAGAGATTAGTTATAGAATTTTGGAATTTGGTTTATGCGTTCGACGCATAACCGACTTTCAACTACGTTGAAATTGTGACTTGATTTATCAAAAAATTTGGGAAGAAAAATATTTTGGAAAATTCCCCTGGATTTGAAAAGTTGCCTTTTAAAAAATTGAATTAAATTTTGTGTTTTAGTTATTTTGACTCTTTAAATTGTTTTTAGAGTTTTTGTTCAAAATTTTATTTCAAGAGAAAATGTGCATCTAAATATTTTGGGATTTTATTTTCCAAATAGCGTACAAATTTGAAAAGTGAGAAAGACTTTTGTGAAAACTTTGATTTTGAAGGCCACATGCTAGGCGTAGGGAAGGCAAATAGAGTTAGAATTTGCGACTTTAGTGGTGCACAAGGGTCGATGATGCGATAAATGTAAGCAATAACAAGGGAAAAGATGTTTTAGCCTAGGAATTTCCATTTTC
This sequence comes from Allium fistulosum, assembly GCA_030737815.1. NCBI lineage: Eukaryota > Viridiplantae > Streptophyta > Magnoliopsida > Asparagales > Amaryllidaceae > Allium > Allium fistulosum. Next base: position 1,278,569,002 of record CM060903.1, on the reverse strand, counting down.
ATACCTTGACGACGTGCGCAAGTCTATTTTTAGACTTAATTCTGTTTTAGAGCTTGATAAAAAGCCCCTTATGCATTTTGTATGTGGAAAATTTAGAGAAAATCCAGGGCGGCGAATAAATATCCACTGTACTACAGGAATGTGAAGATTATAGTATGGTAAGAATGTTAAATTCTCCACCTAAATTCTTTTTTCCGACATAGGAGTAAAGTTTATGAAGCGATTTTTCAATGCGTTTGATTATTGGATGATAGGAAGTTGAAGCAAAATTGGTTGTTTCATACTTCTCTTTGTAGGAGTATGGGGGTTTTGGTTGAAAAGATTTTTCAAAAAGCACAAGTCTGGTGATACAGTAATACACTGGTGATATTTTTCAAAAAGCAAAATTGGTTGTTTGCATTATATTTTTCAAAAATATTTTTCAAAGAAATGAATTCATATAGGAGCATCCGATTTAGAATCATTCTGCATGCATATTTTCAGTGTGGTGATACAGTAATACACTATGCACTTATGTTAACCCAAAAAATGGATCAACACCTTGGATCAAGTGTGAAAGCACCAGTGTGGATATCAGCAGCACAAATCTCAGATAAACAACAAATAAAAAGTAGAAGTAAGAAAAGGGACATAAAATTTTTATAGTGGTTCGATTGACTCTAGCCTATGTCTAGTTTAATCGATCTTTATTATGATTATACTAGTTGAATCTCTCTGGATATCAACTAGTTAGTTCTTAGATCTAAGTTACAATGAGTTAGAATAAGTCACAAGTTCAAGGGTTGACTGGAGAATCACAGTAATCCCCTTGATGACTGTTGTGAAGGAGAAGAAAGTTGAAGAAGTGAAGAAATTCCAGTAGAGTAATGGCAGCCCTCTCTCCGGGAAAGATCCATCTCTAATTACAGGTAGGTGAGTATTTATAGGTGAATTCAGTGGGTGTTGGGCCAGAAGTCCAAGTGTTGAAGAGTCTAGTTGTTATGCCAAGTCATCACTGAAAATCTTAAATCAATCTGAGTCACTTCTATGGATCGCTAGCTATCTATATGCAATGGATCGCTAGCTATCCATAGGAGATTGATGGATTGCTAGCTATCCATCAACTTAGCATATTTTTCTACCAGAAGCATTTACTTAGTGTGTCTTGGGGATTTGACCAGGCAACTAGTACTCGGCAATCAATGCTCGGCATCGGAGAGTGACCGGCATCAAGGAGTGTTCGGCGAAGCACTTGACATACAGGAGTACTCGGCATGATACCCGGTGACATCAGAAGTACTCGGCACAAGAGCACTCGGCGTCAACTGGCACTCAACGTCAACCAATGCTTGGCATCAAGACTGCTCGGCATCAGAGAGTGTCCGGCATCCAGGAGTGTTCGGCGTGGCACTTGGCATCCAGTGGGACTCGGCATCCATAGCGTTCGGCATCCGTAGTGCTCGGCGAACAGGAGACTCGGCGTCAAGCAGTGTTCGGCATCAACTGGCACTCGGCAACAACCTATGCTCAGCGTCAACTAGTGTTCGGCATCCCATGGTACTCGGCGTCAGTAGAACTCGGCGATAGGTTAACTCGGCAACGAGAGCGTTCGGCATTCAGAAGGCATTCAGTATGCACAACTACGCAAGGTAACGATATCATTCGACCTACATACATTGATCGGTCAAGAGCTTCGAACAGAGATACATTCGGCTTCACTACAACCATCCTACACTTCCCATACATCAGACGAACCATTCAGCACAGAAAGGACCGTTCGGCATGGGAAGGACTGTTCGGCATCAAAGCGTTCGGCGTACCTGGTTCGACATGCAGCGACCACTACACCTGGGCTAGGGCGTTCGGCTATCAAGCCCACCTGGGTAGTCCAGCCCACTTTTGCCTATAAATAGAGGGGCAGGGTCACAGGGAAATGGATCCTTTTTTGGGAGAGAAAACACCGGGGAGACTCTGCCATTTTCAAGACTCATCTTCTCTACATAACAACTTCATTCAAGCATTTGATTCACGAATTGTATTTGTAATCAACTATAAAGAAGATCAATAAAGTTTAACCTCAAAGTGGACGTAGGCAATTACGCTGAACCACTATAAATTTGGTGTTCTTACTTTCTATATTTAGATTAGCACTGTCTTCTCTGTTTAATTTGATTTCATCACTTATATCTCTTCACAATCTTCTTCTACGAGGTTAGTGACCAATTTTGGTGCTAACACTTTGGTGCTTTCACTGAGAATCGAATTCTCAGACCTCAAGGATTTGCTTTGAAGCTACTGGATTGAACAAATCCCCCAAAGAAGATCCGACTCACTGATAGGACATCCGTTGATTCTACTCAGAGTTCAAACCAATAACTCTACAATGGCAAGACCACGGACCAGGTCAGCTTCTCATAATGCGGATGCCTGCGAGACTGCTAGCGTGCAACAAGCAGGACCTAGCAATCAACCAGCGATCCCGAGTGCAGGGATTTCCGCTCAAGAACAGACTCCAGTTGTTACCAGAGTAGAGTTCAATGACTTGATGAGAGAACTTAGGGAAAGCAGGAGACAACTGGGAGAACAGATGCAAGCTAATGCCAACCTGATGGCACAACTCACTCAACAGCAACAACAGAATGCTGGGGGCAATCCCGCTGCTTACTCCTCATCTGACAGCTCAACTTCCTCTGATGAACCTCCCAGGCGCAGACGCCGTAAGACTGATGCTGCGCGAGCAGATGCTGCTGTTCGAATAGCTGGAGACCGCGACCAAGCAAGAGCTGGAAGCTTCAGGACCGGGATACAGATGGAAGATAGGGGCCCAGATCATCAGAATGCTAACAATGTCGAACCTCAAGATGCACGATTGGCAGATCGCCAAAAGAGAAGGCATCAGCATGGACAGGCGCGTAGAACAGACTCCAACCTTCCGCCTTCCATACAGACACCCGATCTGACAGCCATGATCAGGCAATTGATGAAAGAGAATCAGGGCTTATCAAATGATGACTGGGGAGTGTCAAGAAGCCATACTCCGTTCACGGATGTGGTGTTGCAAGCAGCGTACCCCAGGAAGTTTAGTATGCCTACTATTCCTGCATATGAAGGAAAGACTGACCCTAGACAACATGTCATGAGGTACGAATGGATGATGGATTCAGCCAGAGCGAATGATGCCACCAAGTGTAGGTGCTTTCCGATTACTCTATCTGGGATCGCTACTATGTGGTTCACCCGACTTCCTCCGCGATTCGTATCAAATTTCAAGGAGTTGGCAAAGAAGTTTGTTGAGCAGTTCAGGATACACACTACGCGCCCAAAGGACGTGATGTCTCTGTCAAGTGTAATCCAAAATCCTGGGGAGTCGTTGAAGGAATATTTGCAAAGATTCCACGTAGCAGCAACTGAAGTCAGTAACCCCAATGACCATGCAATTCTGATGGCTGTAATGAGAGGTGTGGATCCAGACTCTGAGTTTGGAGACTGGCTGGCAGGAAAACCTCCAGCTACGCTAGAGCGTTTCTACTCTAAGGCACACCAGTTCATAAGAAGAGAGGAAGCTAGGTGGGTACGACGAGATAAGGCGCCAGGACCTATCCAAGAGTCAATAAAGAGCAACATTGCTGTGAAGCAATCCGGTGACAGCTCAGGAAAGGTCCAAGTCAATGTCCAGAACAAGCCTGGGCAACCCAAGGAGTCCGGAGGAAGAAGCCAAGGGTAAAGGAAAGAAGCAGGAAAGTGGAAGTCGAGAATTCCAAGCTACAGCGAGTACACTCCGCTAAACGCCCCACTTGAAAACATTTACCTATCCACCTGCAATACTTTTCAGTATAGAAAACCACATCCAAAAGAATCAACTGAAGGACAGAAGCGGACCGGGAAATATTGTCGCTTCCATGAGACTTATGGACACAATACGGAAGAATGTAGACACTTGCACGACGCTATCGAGAAGTTGATCAGGCAGAAGAAATTGCAGGAATTTGTGAAGGATCCACAAGAAGGAGGACAGGGAACGTCCAACCCAGGTCGTGCACCAGCTCCACGTCATCCCGAGGAGCCTGCCCGGACCGTTGGTAGACTGGTCATAAATACAATTATCGGCGGGCCTCACCCCGCGGATAAGAATTGGTAGGAGATGGAGCGATATGCAAGTTCCTTGAAGCATGCAGATTTTGAGTGTTGTTCGAACATGGAGGACGGAGCCCCTGCTAAGCAGCAGAGCGTAATGACAGACGATATTGTGTTTAGAAGCAGAGACGCTGATCAGGTAGAGGCTCCGACCATCGACCCCATGGTCATATCTGCAACGATCGGACCAGCATACGTAAAAAGAATTCTGATTGATTCTGGGAGTTCAGTCAACATCATCTTCAAGAAGGCCTACGATCAAATGAAGCTAGAAACAAAAGACTTGAAACCATCCAAAGCTCGTATCCACGGCTTTAACGGTGCTTCAACTGATGCAGTGGGATATGTCGAGTTACCAGTTGAACTGGGACAAGGCGAGCGTCGGAGAGTGCGAATTCTACCCTTTGTAGTTTTGGATGTGAACTCTCCGTATAACGTTTTCTTGGGCCGGCCAGCCCTGGCGGAGTTTAGGGCAGCGTTAGCCCCGTGGTGTTTAACTTTGAAGTTCCCGACTGACAAAGGAGTAGGCGTTGTTCACGGCGATCAAGCAGCTGGTCGTTCCTGTTATGTGGCCGAGCTCCGAGAGGCCCACCGGAGGGAGAAAGGAAAGGTTGCGGACAATCCCATCCGCATCCTCAATGCGGATAATTGACAAGTAGTGCCCGAGCCCTGGCTCGGGCATAGTTCTCGGATCTACGGAGATATAGATCCGAGAGACGACGATGAGAAACCCAGGGAAGAGAAGGCGGCACCGGCTGAATTAACAGTTGACATTTTAGTTAGCCGTGACGACCCTTCGCGAATACTGAAGATCGGATCACAGCTAGGCCCCGCAATGACTGAAGACCTTAGCGACTTCCTCCGGGCAAACCTTGATGTTTTCGCCTGGACGCATTCTGATATGTGTGGGATTTCTCCCGCCATCACTAGTCATATGTTGAACATAGACCCGAAATACGTCCCAGTCAAGCAAAAAAGGAGAGGAATGGATCCGGAGAGATCCGCCGCTCTTGGAGAGGAGGTGGACAAACTCAAAGCAAATGGGTTCGTCCGCGACGCCCTCTACCCGGAATGGGTCTCCAACCCCGTGCTAGTAAAGAAGGCGAATGGGAAATGGAGGACTTGCGTAGATTATTCCGACTTGAACAAAGCATGCCCTAAGGACAGTTTCCCATTGCCTAGGATCGATCAGTTGGTCGATTCCACCGCAGGACACGAGTTACTGTCATTCATGGATGCGTACTCAGGATACAACCAAATCCCAATGCATATTCCGGACCAAGAACACACCAGCTTCGTTACAAATGTCGGGCTGTATTGCTATGTAGTGATGCCCTTTGGATTGAAGAATGCTGGAGCAACTTACCAACGTCTGGTGAATCGAATGTTCAAGGACCAGCTGGGTAAGACCATGGAAGTCTATGTGGATGACATGCTCGTGAAGTCACGACGGTCAAACGACCACATTCAAGACTTGGCTGAAATGTTCGACATACTCAGGTTTTATGGCATGAAGATCAACCCGTTGAAGTGTTCTTTCGGCGTCGCATCAGGGAAGTTTTTAGGATTCATCGTCAACGCTAGGGGAATCGAAGCCAACCCAGAAAAGATCCAAGCTATTCGAGATGTACAAGCGCCCAGGACTATAAAGCATGTACAGAGCTTGAACGGAAAAGTAGCTGCGCTGAGTCGATTTATATCCAAGGCAACTGACAAGTGCATCCCGTTCTTTGACATAATAAAGAAAGGAAAGAGAAATTTTGAATGGACGTCTAGCTGTGAGGAAGCATTCCGAAATCTGGTAAGGCATCTGGAAAGCCCACCAATGCTATCAAAACCAGTTGACCATTAGATGTTGTACGTTTACTTGGCTATATCCCCTCATGCGATAAGCGCAGCTTTGGTTCGTGAGGAGGATCGAGTCCAGAAGCCGGTGTATTATGTTAGCAAGCGTTTAACGGGGGCAGAGAAGAATTACCCTAAAATCGAGAAATTGGCTTATTGCTTGGTGATTGCATCACGCAAGCTGCGCCCATACTTTCAAGCGCATTCAATCGGTGTTTATACCGATCAACCCCTGAGGCAGGTACTCCAACGACCGGAAACTTCTGGAAGATTGCTAAAATGGAACATCAAGTTGAGCCAATTCGATATCGCGTACTTACCACGGAGAGCCATCCGAGGGTAAGCGTTAGCAGACTTCATCGCTGAATTTACCATACCCATCAAACCGGACGATCACGACATCATTCCCCCCCTTCGATGGAAATTATACACTGACGGCGCATCAAACGACCGTTGCTCCGGCGCGGGCGTAGTTCTTGTAACTCCGGAAAACCGATCGATCTGTTATGCCCTGAAGCTCGATTTCCCGGCTACAAATAACGAAGCCGAATATGAAGCACTGATCGCTGGCTTGAAGCTCATCAGGGAGCTCGGGATCGAATCAGTCGAAATCTTTTGTGACTCGTAGTTGGTGGTTTACCAAGTACGGGGAGATTACCAAGCAAAGGGACGAAAGCTTGCTCCGTACCTCATTCAGGTCCAAGAACTACTATCAAATCTTGAGCGTTATGACATCTCACATATCCCGCGCGAACAGAACAAAGAAGCCGACTTATTGGCTAAGTTCGCGAGTACCGACGATACGCAACAAATGGGATTGTATCCCGTCGAAGTCTTGCATGCCTCGAGCATAGACGAAATGAAAGTTGATCGCGTGTTGGGAACAGAAATCGAGAAGGAATCGTGGATAACCCCATTCAAACTATACCTGACGACCGGGGCTTTACCGGGAAAAAGAAGCGAAAGACGGCAGGTCCTTCGAAAGGCCGCGCGATACGTAATGCAGGATGGGTCCATGTATCGAAAAGGATTCTCGGTCCCATTATTGCGGTGCATCGCTCATGATGAAACAAAGCGAGTCTTGAGAGAAGTTCACGAAGGGGAATGCGGCGACCATACTGGGGGGCAAACGCTAGCAAAGAAGATCCTCCACTATGGATATTACTGGCCCACCATAAACCGGGATGCCGCGGACTACGCAAGAAAATGCGACAAGTGTCAAAGATATGCAAAAATCCCGAGGGCTCCATCAACGGAACTCACACAAATGATCAGTCCCTGGCCATTTGCGATCTGGGGAATCGACATAATCGGCTCTTTGCCTTTATCTAAAGGTGGTGCGAAATATGCAATAGTTGCAGTCGACTATTTCACGAAATGGGCTGAGGCAGAACCTTTGGCCACTATCACCTCTAAGAAGGTCATTAACTTCGTTGTACGAAACATTATATGCCGCTTTGGCCTTCCACGCACCATCATTACAGACAACGGAATGCAATTTGAAAGTAGAGAGTTCAAAGAGTTCTGTTTAAAGTACGGCATCGAGAAAAAGTTCGCCGCCGTTGCACACCCAAAAGCTAACGGACAAGTTGAGGCCGTTAACAAAATAATCAAGTCCATACTGAAGAAACGTCTGGAGAAGGTTGGAGGCAAGTGGGTAGATGAACTCCCGACAGCATTATGGGCGTATAGAACTACCCACAAGTCCACGACCGGCCACACTCCGTTCGCCTTGGCCTACGGCTCTAAAGCCGTTATACCCATGGAACTTGAAGTTCCATCGCACCGAGTGACATACTATGATCCCAAGACGAACCAAAACCTCTTGCTGGAATCACTGGACTGCATCGACGAAAAGCGTGAAGAAGCTGAATTAAGGGCGGCGGCGCACAGACATCGAGTCAAGCGTTACTACGACGGTAGAGTCCGCCCAAAAATCTTTGATGTGGGTGATCTCGTTCTGAAACGAGTCTTCCCGGTACCATCACGCATGAATCCCAGCTGGGAAGGTCCATACGCCATTGAACGGAAGCTTGGAGAAGGAACATTCAAGCTAGCGACCGTTGACGGCGCGACACTCCCCCGAGCATGGAACAGTGAACATTTGCGGCACTATTACATTTAGCATGTTTTCCTTTCTTATTGTAGGCACTGTTGTTTCCTGCATGTTTCCATTCAATAATGACTTAGTTTCCTTTTAAAGTTGTAATCAAGCAATTTAGTTGATTTTCATTAATAAAGGCTTGAAGCCATATTTTCTATGAAGTTTCTATATCTCTTAATTGGATGATAAATTACATTATCATTCACGACATGCAGACTCGTACGAACGATTTCAAATCTCCGAATCCCCAGAGTGCGGAGCGGAGTACTCTAAGTCCCCAGAGCGCGGACTAGAGTATAAACGATTTCAAATCTCCGAATCCCCAGAGTGCGGAGCGGAGTACTCTAAGTCCCCAGAGCGCGGACTAGAGTATAAACGATTTCCAATCTCCGAATCCCCAGAGTGCAGAGCGGAGTACTCTAAGTCCCCAGAGCGCGGACTAGAGTATAAACGATTTCAAATCTCCGAATCCCCAGAGTGCGGAGCGGAGTACTCTAAGTCCCCAGAGCGCGGACTAGAGTATAAACGATTTCCAATCTCTGAATCCCCAGAGTGCGGAGCGGAGTACTCTAAGTCCCCAGAGCGCGGACTAGAGTATAAACGATTTCAAATCTCCGAATCCCCAGAGTGCGGAGCGGAGTACTCTAAGTCCCCAGAGCGCGGACTAGAGTATAAACGATTTTAAATCTCCGAATCCCCAGAGTGCGGAGCGGAGTACTCTAAGTCCCCAGAGCGCGGACTAGAGTATAAACGATTTCCAATCTCCGAATCCCCAGAGTGCGGAGCGGAGTACTCTAAGTCCCCAGAGCGCGGACTAGAGTATAAATGATTTCAAATCTCCGAATCCCCAGAGTGCGGAGCGGAGTACTCTAAGTCCCCAGAGCGCGGACTAGAGTATAAACGATTTCCAATCTCCGAATCCCCAGAGTGCGGAACGGAGAACTCTAAGTCCCCAGAGCGCGGACTAGAGTATGAACAGTCTCAAGTCTCCAAGTCCCCGGAGCACAGTGTCAGCAAACCAAATAAAGACAAGAGAATCATTCAAACAAAAAGAAACCAAAATTTTATTCGATAAGTCCAAAATGGGGATACACGATCACTCCTACAAAATTCAGGCCTATACAAACTACGAGTTGCGGAAGATAAAAACAATTACAAAACCTAAGCAAGAAACTGGTTGAGCAAGTGCATCGATTATTTCTTCGACTTCTTCTTCTTGTCCTCCTTTGGTGTTTCCGACGACTCCTCTCCCTCATGCTTTCTCTTGGACTTTTTGCTTGCTAGAGAAACGGAGTCGGGAGTAGGGGACGGAACATCTAGTGGTCTGGACCTGCCCGGGAGAATGATTTTCAAAGGTCTGTTACGCGGGTCAGTGAGTTCCAGTATTTCAGATTCAACTTTGACTTTGACCTTTTTCTTCTCCTCGTCGGCGAGACGGTCCTTCATGCTCATCTCTGAAGTATGCTCAGAGGCGCCAGTGATTTTAATTTCATCGCTTCCTTCGACAGGAGACGAAGTATCAAGTTTGTCATCATCAAGCGCCCTGATCACTTGAGCGTCTGGACCGGGAGTTACTCCTGCGTGAGCAACGTCGCTTTTTTTCTCTGCTTCCTCCTTGGCGTCATCGCTCCTCGGAGTTGGCTCGGCGTCAGAACGACCTACATGAAAATATAAGAAATGGGCATTAGAACGAATAACCATTGCTGAAAAATGATGGGATCTCTTCGACTTCTAGAGAAAGAAGAATTTCCTACCAGGATCCGGTTGGCTATCGGTGGCGCGCGGGGTTTCACCCTCCAGGATAGGTGACAGCACATGAACGCCAAGCCCGGGATCTTCGGGATCATAACTGGCATGCTGCTCGAATGGATCAAGCGTCGACCGACCGGCCGATTGAGCAGCATAAGGAGCGGCGATGTGAGGAGTAGTAGTGTCGGCCTCTGACGGGCCGGCTTCGTCGTTCTTCTCTTTTGAAAGGGAAGAGCCTTTGCCATAAAGAGCCAATGCTGCGGATAAATCCGATGGCTCATTCCCCCTCAGGAACTCCTTCACCAATGCATCCTCGTCGACCTCTTCGGAGCCTGACTCGACTTTCCTGATCTTTATCAGAGTTTCCCATGCCTCAGCCAGGGATTCGAGGTAGCCGTCGCCCAAGAATATTAAGTCACGGTGCATAAGGACGCGGGCTCCGTACTCGGCGATCAACGGGTCAAACATACTTTTGAACTCTTCCCTGCCGGCCTCTGCGGCCGCCTCAAGGCGAGAATCAAGCTCCTCCACAGCAATTCTTTTACCCTCCTCACGGGCCTCATCTTTCATTTTCTCGACCCCGGCAAGTTCATCGTCGAGCTTTGCCTTCAGGAGTCGGGTAGCAACAATCTCATCACAATATCGCTGTGATTCTTCCTGAGCAGCTATTTTGTCTTCTTTCTCCTTGGAGAGTAGCTCTTTCAGCTCGTTGAATTGAGTAGCGAGCGCGTCCCTTTCTTTTTGGACAGAGTCTTTTTCTAGGGCAAGGGCGCCGCTGCGCTGGACTGCTTCGTCAAGCTCCTTTTTGTGAGCCACCTCTAAGCGAGTAACTGCCTCAGCAGTATCTTTTGCACCTTGTTCAGCGGCTTCTAGCTTTGACTTATATGAAGAGAGCTCTTCGTCTTGGAGTTTGATGATTTTCTTATCGCTGTCAGCCTCCAGATTCAGACGGTCAATCTCGTGTTGATGCTCAACAGATACTTCCGAGATCTTCTCCACCAAATGCACGAATGCGTCATGTTGAACATAGACGTCATTGTTGCAGGCAATGGCACTTTGCTATACGTGCCCAGGAATGTGATGGATGGCTGGGAGGAATTTCAAGCCGTCAAAACAGATTTTCGGAAACTTGGCCTTAAGGTCGACCATCTTTTCCGCAACAGTTGGGTCCATGGCAGGAGTAGGAGGAGGAGGCCTTGAGAATTCCATTCTTTTACGTTGCTCTCGAACTTGCCTCGTACTCGATGAACTGGAATGTTGTTCTCGAGCAGCATCAGACTGATAACCCTTCTGCAAAGACTTCTCTTTGTCCGGCTCAGTTGGAGGAGGAAGATCGCGGGACTGGGAAGATTGAGAGTGTGCTTTCTTGCGGTGAGACGACTCGCGAGGACGATTGTCCCTATCTTCATAATCACCTCGGTCCCTGCGTCTGCCTGAACCGGAATCCCGTCCGGAGTGATGGAATATAGAAGACCCCTGAAGGCGGTCAAGTCCATGAGAGCGCCCCATGTCACCTGCAAAGAATGGAGATAACAACGAGTTAAGAAAAATTCACGAGATAAGAAAAAAAAGACTTGAAGTATATTATGGAATGCGCATGTGCGTGTGTGTCCTAGTGTTCCCCCCGACGGACCCATTCGTTTATCTTTGCTAATAGGAGTATTGTCTCCTTGAGCCGGGAGTTGAACTCCTGCGTTGCCCCTCGCGGGCGAAGAGAATTTGAGGGTTTCAGGATCATCGAACCCGTAATTAAGCAAATCATCGGGGATGGACAGGTTGGACAGACCCCTCAGAGAACTTTCCAGGTGCTGCGAAGAAGCCTCTTTCTCAGGAGGGATAGGCGTAACTTTTGAGGTGCCACCAACTTTCTCCTTTTGAACCGTATATTTCAACTTCTTCTTTCCCTTCGAAGGGGAGGATGATGTCTCAATATCCTGAACTTCGATTGCCGGATTCCAAGCGGGACCCACGTTCTCGCCCTGAGTTTCGGGGGCATCATCCTCTTTGCGCTCGCCTTCTTCGTGCGTGTCGGGAGCGCGACGCGACGACGGTCCGGCAAGTTTTTTCCCTTTACCAGATGGAGGTTTGGGAATTGTAACACCTTCTGGAAGACTGATCCGACGACCAGGGGCTAGCAAGCCGAACCCCGACAGCGATTCATTTGAAATGATAGTCCGGATGTCTCGATCCTCAGCAGGAAGAGCTCTAATGGCTTCAACAGCCTCAGAATATCCTCGGGCTTCCGGACGTGGGTTGATACCTGAAAAGATGAAATGAAGAGTTAGGAAAAGCATGACTCCGATTAAAAACGAATAATGATTCAGCAGAGAGACTTACTGCCTTCAACCCATCTCCTAGCGAAATCGGAAGGGCAGCGCACATAGAACCATTCCTGTTTGTACAGGGCGAATTTGCTACAGGCCCCTGTCAAGATCTGGCATTTATGGTATGGCTCGAGGAACAGAAAAGAGGGACTGTCTTTCCGTCTCTTGAACATGTAAATATATCTGATATCACCGGCGGTTGGAGGTCTGGAGAAGACAGCCATGAAAAGTAGATAAGTCCCATATAGAAATGCATGGTCGTTCGGGTGCAGCTGCGACGGAGCTATGTCTATGTACTGCAGTACATCCCGGAGAAATAAGTTGAACGGAGGCACGCTGCCCATCCAACACATAAACTTGTTACAGGTAGTGTACCCGACTGGGGGCAGATGAGGGCGATCGTGTCTTGAAGGAACTAACACGTTGGTAAAAAGAATCCCGTGAATAGAGCATATCCGTCGCAGAGCAGCTTCGTTGATCTTCAAGGCTTGAGAATCGATCGGATTGTCTAATAAGATGGTTGCCTCCAGAGCATCAGGCGCCAAGTTATGAGCGGGAGAAGTTGACGGGTTAGAAGTATCTGCGGCTCCTTGCCTCGATGACGGCCCAGGCCTGTCGGATATGGTAGCAGAGCTAGATTTTTTCGACATCCCAAATAAATAACTAAGTGCTTGAGAGAGCTATACTTAAAAAACGTTGAACGTTAGAATTAGCAACACGAGTTTTCCCCCCACGTGGTGTGTGAACTAGTGCAGGCAATTGTGTACAGGCGATAAGAATCTAAAGAATGTTTTAAAGATATAATGATTAGCTTTGAATCATCGCCTTCGAAGACCGTCATCACTGACCGTCTCAAAAAGCTCGTATTGAGGTGATTACAGTTCTAGATTCAAAAGACATATGATTTCTAAAGTAACCGGCCTAAGTGTAGTTTGACATTTATACTGATCGGCATTTAAGTAATGATCGGCAATTGTACTGTTCGTCCTAAGTATAGGTCAGCACGAATGTTTGCTCGGCGTGTTGAGCGCTCGGCTAAAGGTCTCGTTCAGTTAAGGCATTGTCCTGTTAAGAGTTCTGTTCGGCATTCAAGATTATTCGTCCTAAGTATAGTGTTCGGCTGTGTTTTGCTCGGTCTAAAGAGTGTTCGGCAATTGTATTGTTCGGCATGTCAATTGTTCGGCTGAATTCAATGTTCGGCATGTCAATTGTTCGGCTTGGGTTATCGTTCGGCTAAGTTATTGCTCTACATTTTAGTAATTGTCCAGCATTGATACCGTTCGGCATTCAAGACTGTTCGGTCTGGGTTATCATTCGGCTAAAAGTGGCTCTCCACCACGATTTCAACTTCACCCTACACCTTCTCCATCTGCGCCGAACGTCAGGGACAGATCGCCCAGCGAAGACTACGCCGTACAGCATCCCATCTTTCTTTTCCTTCCACTCTTGTTCGGCATGAAGGAGCCGGCCCTAACTAGACAACTCCAAGCATGCGAGCCATTTCTGCTCGATGCATATTATACGATCATAGAAAGGTCACGTTTCCCATGAAAATAACCTAAGTCTTGTGTTGAAGTAATCTAATCACAGAAGGATTGATACCTAGTTCGTAAGTCGAAGTTGAGGAAGGATCAATTAGGTCTCAAATCTGAGAAGATGGCAAGAGTTGCAAAGTCTCTAGGAGTGATAGAAAAGAAGGCGTAAAAGAAAAATGGTGGGAGAGCGCTTGGTTATATAGAGGGAGGTAGAAGTCGAAGAGGCTATACCCGGTAGAACCGGTCAATACCGGAGTGTTCGGCATCGTGGCGGAGTGACGTTCGGCACGCTAGGTACGTTCGGCTTCGAACGTATCGTTCGGCATCCCAACTTTGTTCGTCTTGCACCTCCTTCGCTAACATTCTCGAGAAGGTACCTCCGAGGTAGATTGTACCGGGTTCAAAGCGCATCACGTTCGGCCACGCGATACATTTTGGGGGGCAAGTGTTTCCTGGGGATTTGACCAGGCAACTAGTACTCGGCAATCAATGCTCGGCATCGGAGAGTGACCGGCATCAAGGAGTGTTCGGCGAAGCACTTGACATACAGGAGTACTCGGCATGATACCCGGTGACATCAGAAGTACTCGGCACAAGAGCACTCGGCGTCAACTGGCACTCAACGTCAACCAATGCTTGGCATCAAGACTGCTCGGCATCAGAGAGTGTCCGGCATCCAGGAGTGTTCGGCGTGGCCCTTGGCATCCAGTGGGACTCGGCATCCATAGCGTTCGGCATCCGTAGAGCTCGGCGACCAGGAGACTCGGCTTCAAGCAGTGTTCGGCATCAACTGGCACTCGGCAACAACCTATGCTTAGCGTCAACTAGTGTTCGGCATCCCATGGTACTCGGCGTCAGTAGAACTCGGCGATAGGTTAACTCGGCAACGAGAGCGTTCGGCATTCAGAAGGCATTCAGTATGCACAACTACGCAAGGTAACGATATCATTCGACCTACATACATTGATCGGTCAAGAGCTTCGAACAGAGATACGTTCGGCTTCACTACAACCATCCTACACTTCCCATACATCAGACAAACCATTCAGCATAGAAAGGACCGTTCGGCATGGGAAGGACTGTTCGGCATCAAAGCGTTCGGCGTACCTGGTTCGGCATGCAGCGACCACTACACCTGGGCTAGGGCGTTCGGCTATCAAGCCCACCTGGGTAGTCCAGCCCACTTTTGCCTATAAATAGAGGGGCAGGGTCACAGGGAAATGGATCCTTTTTTGGGAGAGAAAACACCGGGGAGACTCTGCCATTTTCAAGACTCATCTTCTCTACTTAACAACTTCATTCAAGCATTTGATTCACGAATTGTATTTGTAATCAACTATAAAGAAGATCAATAAAGTTTAACCTCAAAGTAGACGTAGGCAATTACGCTGAACCACTATAAATTTGGTGTTCTTACTTTCTGTATTTAGATTAGCACTGTCTTCTCTGTTTAATTTGATTTCATCACTTATATCTCTTCACAATCTTCTTCTACGAGGTTAGTGACCAATTTTGGTGCTAACACTTAGTGCTACGAAGGAGAGAAAGTTTGAGGGCGATCTGACCTACCTTGATGGATCGTTAGCTATCCATAGGGGATGGATCGCTAGCTATCCATCCACTTAGCATATTTTTGAGTGATCTTTGTTTGGTTATCTTTCTATCTTCTATTCAAGTGCCTTATCCAAATATCAAGTCGTTTCGAGTTAGTATGATCATCCGTCTTCATGGGTCATCTAGTCCCGAAGAATCATCCATAACTCGCACAAATCATAACGAAATCGAACGAAACTTTGCAGGAACATTCTAGAGGGTGTCAGAGACCCACCATAGAAATTTGAGGTGGTGGGTCCCAATCTAGATGGGTCGCTAACTATCCATCTAGATGGGTCGCTAACGATCCATCAAGATGGATCGCAGCGATCCATCAAATCAACTCTAAATACTCTTATTTTTTTGTGAGCCTTCTTCTGTGTCTTCTAAATGTTCTCCCAAAATTTCAAGTCAATCCTACTTTGTAGGAGTTCTGTAGGTCCATTTTAAGTTAGCTGCTTTTGATCAAACAGCTTGAATCCGGTGAGTCTTCACTTCTCAAACTAGATTGTTTGGCATACTATGAAACTTGGCAAGTGTCTTTAGGGAACATATTAGATCATGATGCAAGAGGACTAGAGGATCCACGAGCTAGCTTTATGGATCGCTAGCGATCCATCACCTTAGCTTGTTTTGGCATTTTTCTTCTTTGGTCTTTCTCTTCTTTTCCTTCTGGTCTTCTTGGTCGATCCTTAAGATATTTTGACTTGTTGTAGATGTTCTAGTTCCCTTTGAATTTTATTGGATTAAAAATCTAGTTAACACTTGCCTCCCAAAGTACGCCTTTTGAATGAAAGGTGTGCTTTTCTCCAGAATAAGTTCCAGTAACGAATCTCTGATTGTTGAGCTTTCCAGCCGCTCTAGCCTTGGAAACCATCCAGTTCCTTTGGATTCTTTGGTCAATTACAAGTCGCTCCAAACCTATTATATCCTAGGACTCTAACTCTGCTTAGGTGTAATCTATACGTCACAACCA
This sequence comes from Allium fistulosum, assembly GCA_030737815.1. Classification (NCBI taxonomy): domain Eukaryota; kingdom Viridiplantae; phylum Streptophyta; class Magnoliopsida; order Asparagales; family Amaryllidaceae; genus Allium; species Allium fistulosum. Next base: position 1,278,552,763 of record CM060903.1, on the reverse strand, counting down.
TTCTGATTTCATTCGGAGTTATTACATCACATATCTCTAATTAAATCACAAGTTTCCGATTACATCACATATCTCAATTTACATCACACATCTCTAATTGTCCCATGTTCATTCGGGATTGACAGCGCTATCAATTATTGCTTCTCATTCAGAGTTGTCATATCATATATCAAAATCACATTATATATCAAAATCACATCATATATCAGAATCACATCATATATCAAAATCACATCCTCATGTGTTCATCTAGGTTTTATCAGTTTTATTTTGTTTATAAGGCATTCAAATCCTTTTATTAAATCAAATCTGCCTTTAAAGCTTGATCTCTCCTGATCATTTAAGTTTAATGCGTGATCTCTCTGTATTGTTTGATGTTTAGTTTAATGCACGATCTCTTCGGATCGTTTAATGTTTTGTCTAATGTACGATCTCTCCGGATCGTTTAATGTTTTTTCTAATTTACGATCTCTCTAGATCGTTTAATATTTTAAGTTAAGGGGATGATCTCTCCGAACTGTTTGTTGTTAAGTTAAGGGGGATGATCTCTATTGATCATTTGCTTGTTAAGTTAAAGGGGAATGAGTAAGCCCATCCGCTCACTTTCCGTTTAGGGGACTTACTTCTTGCACTCCGATCTGGTCTCTTCGGTTGGTACTCTATGGCATTCAATATCGTATAAGTCCATCCACTTGCTCTTCGACAAGGGGACTTGCACCTTGCACTCCGGTCCCGTCTCTCTGGTCGAGACTCTATGGCATTCAAAATCAGTTATCACATTAAATATGGATTTTACAAGATTCAAATTTCAAATCAAAGTAAACAAGCAGAAGTTAAATAGGTAGAAATCATGAATGTCATCCCAAACATCCGACTCAGAGCATGGCAAGGGACCAATCTAGGTTTTCTGCACGTCCATGCGGTCTGAGATTATTATCCCAAGCAATTATCCTAGATATCTGACTCAGAGTGCGACTATGAACTAATTTAGGTTTAGCACACATCTAAGGGATCTGGGGTCATTGTTATCCTAAATATTCATCTTAGGCATCCGACTCAGAACATGCCTAGGGACAGTTTGGGATCCCATACACGTGTAAGCAGCCCGAGGTTATTAAAGGCAGAAAAAGTAGAAGGCAGAGAGTAGCACTACGCCATAGATGGCATACTGCAACGAAATTACATGGTGTTGCTAGCTATAATGTAACGATAGGTATGCTGATTTTTGTCTATTACAACGCTCGCTTCAAGGTGTTAGCATAGGTATCAACAAGATGTTGCAGTAGCTATAGATGTATTCAAATTAAAAAATTAATAAAATTAGTAATCCGCGTGAATACGATCCAACGGTCTACATTTAATCTGATTGTTAAAATGGATCACCACTACAATTTGTCCCAAATTTTCGTTTTCCCGCTTTACTTTTCATATCATTTCATTCTCACCCCCAATTTCCAAATCCCTAATTTCCAAATCATATTTTCGTTCCCTTTTTTTTCTTCCAAAAACAGAATCTCGTCCTTTTTTCAAAGTTTGGTAGTGATCTCAGACAAGCTTCGTTCCCATTTCGTTCTCACCCCCAATTTCGCTGCTGTTTGCCTACATGTCGAGCGCCGTTTGCTTTATTGCCGAGATCTGGAAATGTCTGTCGTCTACTGAGGTGAGCGAGACTACTGTTGCCAGAGGTTGCGTTTGTGTATAGAGGAGATTCGGGTTTGCTGAGATAGGAATTTGAGTGAGGATTTTTCGATTTGTGTATAGAGGATATACGGTAGTTTGCAGGCGATTTCAGTTGTGCTTTGGAGGTGGTTCGGGGTTCGGATTTGGGTTTGTTGATTTTGTTGCGAATTTGTAGTGTGAAAGTTTGATGATGTTTGGGTTGTCGGAATGGGTAATCAGCGATTGTGATTAGGTGATTTGGCAACCTAAAGTCGAATTTGGCAACTGAAATAGTTTGTTGGTGAGGCAATTAGAGGATGGAGGCTGGTGGTTTAGAAGTATGTATGGGTTTGGGTGAAGATTTGGAACTGTGAGTTTTAGTTGGCAGTGGCAGCGGGTTGGTTATGAGGTTTGGTGAGTGTTTTGGCATAGGTTAAGGGCTGTAGGGGATGTAAGTTGCAGTAGTTTGGGGAGTGGATGGTGGCAGTGTAGAGGTTGAAGTTTGGTAATGTTCAAGTAGAAGGAGTTGCTGTCTAGTAGGAAGTTTGGATGAGTAAACTATGGTTTGGATGAGGCGGTGATTGTCGGTGATGGAGGATGGTATGTCGATGCTGCTTCCAGGCAGTGTTGTTGATGATGTAATTTGATGAGGCAGTGAGTGGATGTTTTGTGAAAGAGGTTGGGAGTGTGGTCAGTGTTTGGTAGATAGTCAGTGTTTCAGGCAATTGTGTTTTAGGTAAGTGGTAGATGGGCAGTAGTTCCGATGGGTGATGAAGTTGCTGAGGATGGGGTTTGCGGGTTTGCTAAGTTCAGTCTTCATTTGTGCATCATTTTACGTCGTTTCAAAGAAGGCTCGATCTTCCGAAATCGGATGAATCGGGCGGTGCCCACTTGTTCGATCCCCGCTGGGACTGCGGGGCCCCGGACCCCCACCGGCGCTGCGCCCGGACCCGCTACTCGGCTCGCCTTCGGCTCGGCACTCGGCTCGTCATATATTTGTCAGTGTCGGTGTCCGTATAAATTGAAACTGCATATGTAATGAGTGAACTGAGTGATGTAGTGAGGAATATCTATATATGTGAATATCAGTGTTATATATCATTGAATTGTAAAATAGTGGAGTCAGGAATTTGTACTATTTTAAATGTTGAAATAAAATATTTATTTAATTAAATTACTATTTGAATATCAAATTCTATGCAATGGCATTTTATTAAATAAATATTTATTTCTATTAAAAAATCAAATATGCTCTACATTGTGGGCCCCACAAATTCAGACTATCTAATATCTATAACAACATTTTGGAATGTTGGTACATACACCTATGGATGTTGCTATAGACCCAAATAAGGTTCTATTGCAACAATATTTCTTATGTTGCCTTAGATAGTCAAAATGTTGCCTTTGAGGTCTGCGGCAACGTGGCAAAATGCATCACCGAGAAAGTGTTGCCTTTGCCCTTTTTTAGCCTACAGCAACATTTTTTGGCACTTCCTGCATCACTTCTTTGGTGTTGCAGTATGCAATCTATGGCGTAGTATAAGGGACGAACCTTCCCCCTATTCCAACTGTGGGATTTTGGTTTTAGCTCATGAGGTCATGTATTTGTACTCTGATTTGCTACTCTAGATCCAACATCACTTGTTCTAGGCGTTAAAGCTTATCCTAGATCTAAATCTATCATACCCCCCAAGTCATGCGGGCATTATTTTAGTTTGTTTTGCTCTAACTCCAGATGCTCCAGCATTGGATCCTATTTTTGATTCCAACGTTTCCTCCAAGTATCATTGCTTTGGGCGTAGGGGCAAGACTCCACCTTGTTCCAATCTAACTCCAGTAGCTCCTGTTTTGTTCCCTAGAGTTTGATTCCTATTCCATGCAGATCTAGCTATTCCTTGTTGCTCCATCCTTTGGAAGAAGTTATCCATCACCTCTTGTTGCCTAGGCAAGATCCCATCTTGCATCTCCTTCATCATCCTTTTTGTTTCTTTTCTAATCACATAATGGGTTGATGAGAAATTGAGGACACCTCTTGGCTGCATCCAGGCTCCGGTTGACTTGCTATAGCTCTAGATCTAGTATTAGGCCTACTCATCTTCTTTAAATCTTAGATTCAACCTTCAGTTCTTAAGATCTAGTTCAAGGCTCTCAATGAAAGTACCAAAATGTTAACTCAAAAAATGGATCAACACCATGGATCAAGTGTGAATGCACCAGTGCATATATCAGCAGCACAAATCTTAGATAAACAACAAATAAAAATAGAATTAAGAAAAGAGACATAAATTTTTTATAGTGGTTTGGCTGACTCGGGCCTACGTCCACTTTAATCGATCTATATTATGATCATACTAGTTGAATATCTCTAGATATCAACTAGTTAGTTCTTAGATCTAAGATACAATGACTTAGAATAAGTCGCAAGTTCAAGGGTTGATTGGAGAATCACAGTAACCCCCTTGATGACTATTGTGAGGGAGAAGAAAGTTGAAGAGGTGAAGGAATTCTAGTAGAGTAAAGGCAGCTCTCTACGAAAAGATCCATCTCTAGTTGTAGGTAGGTGAGTATTTATAGGGGAATTCGGTGGGCATTGGACTAGAATTCCAAGTGCAGAAGAGTCTAGTTGTTATGCCAAGTCATCATCGAAAATCTCAAATCAATCTGATTCATTTCTATGGATCGCTGGCTATCCATAGGCAATGGAACTAGCTATCCATAGGGGATGGATTGCTAGCTATCAATCAACTATCATATTTTTCTACTAGAAGCCTTTAATTAGTGCTACGAAGGAGCTTGGAAAGTTTAAGGACGATCCGACCTATCTTGATGGATCGCTAGCTATCCATAGGGGGATGAATTGCTAGTTATCCTTCAACATAGCATATTTTTGAGTGATCTTTATTTGATTGTCTTCCTATCTTTTATTCAAGTACCTTGTCCAAATATCAAGTCGTTTGGAGTTAGGTTGATCATCCATCTTCATGGGTCATCTGGTCTAGAAGAATCATCCATAAGTCGCTCAAATCTAAACCAAATAGAACGAAACTTTGCAGGAACACACTTGAGGGTGTTAGGGACCCAATATAAAATTTAAGGTGGTAGGGCCCACTCTAAATGGATCACTAGCGATCCATCTAGATGGATCTCTCAAATCAACTCCAAATGCTCTCATTTTTTGAGCCTTCCTCTATGTCTTCTAAATGTCCTCCCAAAATTTCAAGTCAATCCGACTTCGTATGAGTTATGTATGTCCATTTTAAGTTAGCTGCTTTTGGTCAAACAGCTTGAATTCGGTGAGTCTTTACTTCTTGAGCTAGATTGTTTGGCATGCTATGAAACTTGGAAAGCGTCTCTAGGGAATATATTAAATAATGATGCAAGAGGACTGGAGGATCCACGAGCAAGCTTTATAGATCGCTAGTGATCCATAGGTGATGGATCGCTAGCGATCCATCGCCAAGCATGTTTTGGCATTTTCTTCTTTGGTCTTTCTCTTCTTTTCCTTCTAGTCTTCTGAGTCGATCCTTGAGAGATTTTGACTTGTTGTAAATGTTCTTGTTCCCTTTGAATTCTATTGGGTTAAAAACCTAGTTAATACTTGTCCCCCAAAGTACGCCTTTTGAATGAAAGGTGTGCTATGCTCCAGAACAAGTTCCAGTAACAAGTCTTTAATTGTTGAGCTTTACAGAAGCTCTAGCCTTGGAAAGCCGTGTGGTTCCTTTGGATTCTTTGGTCAATTACAAGTCGCTCCAAACCTGTTATATCCTAGGACTCTAACTCTGCTTAGGTGTAACCTATACAACACAACCATTTCGATTTCATTCGGAGTTATTACATCACATATCTCTAATTAAATAATATGATTCTAATTATATCACATATCTCCATTTACATCACACATCTCTAATTGTCCCATGTTCGTTCGGGATTAACATCACTATCAATTTTTGCTTCTCATTCAAAGTTGTCATATCATATATCAAAATCACATTATATATCAAACTCACATTATATATCAGAATAACATCATATATCAAAATCACATCATATATCAAAATCATCATGTGTTCATCTAGAGCTTATTAGTTCTATTTTGTTTATAAGGCATTCAAATCCTTTTATTAAATCAAATCTGTTTTAAGGCTCGATCTCTCCTGATCATTTAAGCTTAATGCGTGATCTCTCTGGATCATTTAATGTTTAATTTAATGTGTGATCTCTCCGGATCGTTTAATGTTCTGTCCAATGTACGACCTCTCCGGATCGTTTAATGTTTTAAGTTAAGGGGGCAATCTCTCCGGATCATTTATTTGTTAAGTTAAGGGAGATGATCTCTCCAGATCATTTGCTTATTAAGTTAAGGGGGATTGAGTAAGCCCATCTGCTCACTCTCCATGAGGGGACTTACTTCTTGCACTCTGATCCCGTCTCTCCAGTCGGGACTCTATGGCATTCAATATCGTACAAGTCCATCCACTCGCTCTCCGGCAAGGGGACTTGCACCTTGCACTCTGGTCCCGTCTCTCTGATCGAGACTCTATGGCGTTCAAAATCAATTATCACATTAAATATAGATTTTACAATTCAAATCAAAGAAAGCAAGCAGAAATTAAATAAGCAGAAATCATGAATGCCTATCCCAGACATCCAACTCAGAGCGTGGCAAAGGACTAATCTAGGTTTTTTGCATGTCCAAGCGGTCTGAGATTATTTTCCCAAGCAATTATCCCGGATATCTGACTGACAGCGTGACTAGGAACCAATCTAGGTTTAGCACACGTCTAAGCGATCTGGGGTCATTGTTATCCTAAATATTCATCTTAGGCATCCGACTCAGAGCGTGCTTAAGGACCGTTCGAGATCCCATACACGAGTAAGCAGCCTGAGGTTATTGAAGGCAGAAAAAGCATAAGGTAGAGAGTAAAGGACGAACCCGCCCCCTATTCCAACTGTGGGATTCTGGTTTGGCTCATGAGGTCATGTATTAATACTTTGATTTGCTACTCTAGCTCCAACATCACCTGTTTCAGGCGTTAAAGCTTATCCTAGATCTAAATATGTCGTGCACCCAAGTCATGTGGGCATTATTTCAGTTTTTTTTGCTCCAACTCCAGATGCTCCTGCATTGGATCCTATTGTTGATTCCAGCATTTCCCTCAAGTATCGGTTGCTCTGGGCGTAGGAGGGGAAAACCTCCACCTTGTTTCAATCCAACTCTGGTAGCTCCTGTTTTATTCCCTATAGTTTGATTAATATTCCCTGTAGATCTAGTTATCCCTTGTTGCTCCATCCTTTGGAAGAAGCTATCCATCATCTCTTATTGCCTAGGAAAGATCCCATCTTGCATCTCCTTCATCATCCTTTCCGTTTCTTTTCTAATCACATAGATGGGTTGATGAGAAATTAAGGACACCTCTTGGCTTCCCCCAGGGTCTGTTTGACTTGCTACAGCATTAGATCTAGTATTAGGCCTACTCATCTTCTCTAAATCTTAGATTCAAGCTTCAGTTCTTCAGATCTCGTTCAAGGCTCTCAATGAAAGCACCAAAATGTTAACCCAAAAAATGGATCAACACCCTGGATCAAGTGTGAAAGCACCTGTGCATATATCAACAGCCAAAATCTTAGTTAAATAATAAATAAAAAGCAGAAGTAAGAAAAGAGACATAGAATTTTTATAGTGGTTCGGCTGACTCTGGCCTACGTCCACTTTAATCGATCTTTATTATGATTATACTAGTTGAATCTCTCTGGATATCAACTAGTTAGTTCTTAGATCTAAGTTACAATAAGTTAGAATAAGTCACAAGTTCAAAGGTTGACTGGAGAATCACAGTAACCCCTTTGGTGACTGTTGTGAGGGAGAAAAAAGTTGAAGAAATGAAGGTGACAGCTCTCTCTCCGGAAAAGATCCATCTCTAATTGCAGGTAGGTGAGTATTTATAGGGGAATTCAGTGGGTGTTGGGCCAGAAGTCCAAATGCAGAAGAGTCTAGTTGTTATGCCAAGTCATCATAGAAAATCTTAAATCAATCCGAGTCGTTTATATGGATCGATAGCTATCCATAGGGGATGGATCGCTAGCTATCCATCAACTTAGCATATTTTCTACCAAAAGCCTTTATTAGTGCGACGAAGGAGCTCGGAAAGTCTGAGGGCGATCCAACCTACCTTGATGGATCGGTAGCTATCCATAGGGGGATGGTTCGCTAGCTATCCATAAGGGATAGATCGCTAGCTATCCATCCACTTATCATATTTTTGAGTGATCTTTATTTAGTTATCTTCCTATTTTCTATTCAAGTGCCTTGTATAAAACGTTGTTTGGAGTTAGTTCGGTCATCCGTCTTCATGGGTCATCTGGTCCAGAAGAATCATCCATAACACACTCAAATCTTAAGAAATCGAATGAAACTTTGCAGGAACACTCTAGAGGATGTCAGGGATCCACCAAAAAATTCAAGGTGGTGGGGCCCACTCAACATGGGTCGCTAGCAATCCATCTAGATGGATCGCTAGCGATCCATAAAATCAACTCCAAATGCTCTTTTTGTGAGCCTTCGTCTATGTCTTCCAAAAGTTCTTTCAAAATTTCAAGTAAATCCGACTTCGTATGAGTTCTATAGTTTCATTTTAAGTTAGCTACTTTTGGTCAAACAGCTTGAACCCGGTGAGTCTTCACTTCTCAAGCTAGATTGTTTGGCATGCTATGAAACTTGGCAAACGTCTTTAGAAAACATATCAGACCATGATGCAAGAGGACGGAGGATCCACGAGCAATCTCTATGGATCGCTAGCGATCCACAGGCGATGGATCGCTAGCGATCCATCACCTTAGCTTGTTTTGGCATTCTTCTTCTTTGGTCTTTCTCTTCTTTTCCTTCTAGTCTTCTTGGTCGATCCTTGAGATATTTTGACTTGTTGTAGATGTTCTAGTTCCCTTTGAATTTTATTGGGTTAAAAACCCAGTTAACAACTTATGCACGTTTGGTTGCAAAAATTTGCTGTGCACTCATTGGTCGTGTAGTTTAGATAATTATAAACCAAAACCTTGACTTAATCATTGGTGAAATTTCGGGGACCAAATTTTTTTTAAGGAGGGAAGAATGTAACACCCCGTAATTTGGCGTTAGTTATTTAATTAATTAGGCTCCGAAAATGGAATTTACGCAAAAGATGGAATTTGACCATGAAACTTGCACCATTATGTTCGTGGTAAAATTCTGAGCAACTTTTATATTTGGAGTTTTACGATCGGAGTTCAAATGAAGAAGTTACGGACGAAAGACGAATCCAGGACGAAAATAATTAAATAATAAATAATTAACATTTTTATATTAATAACCCAGGCCCACAGGCCGACCCATTATTGGGGACGGTTGACCCCTAGTGGTCAACCGATCACCTAAGGGCGGTCGACCGGTGGCGACCTGGCGGCTCTAGTAAACCTAGGCCACAACGACCCAGATTTAATATATTTCGATCTAACGGTTCTGGTTGATTTTAGCGGCTATAAATTCAGGCCTAGCCCTCCCTTCTCTTCTCATATTTTTCTAAAAGTAGTAGCGAAGCTCTGTCATTTCTTCTTCTCTATTTCTTTCTAAATTACTGAGATAAGATATTTGTATCTATATTCATACAAATCAGAGAAGAGTAGAAATCTAATAAAAAGGAGAAGAGAAGAGAATCAACCATATGCGTATTTGAGGTAATTTATATATTTATATATTTGTATCTATTTTCTCTCTCAATCCCAAATCTCTTCTTAGATCTATAATTCTATTGTATGTATATACCCTTTTATACATATCTCTTGGATTAAAATGAATTTGGAGATGAATCAAAGGTTCTACTTCAGATCTAGAGATTTGGATCGCTTTTAAAAGGTGAGCGGGAATTTTTATAGATTGTCATAATATGAAAATTATCTCGTTGGTGTTTATTTGAGTTTTATGCCTAATTGGATAATTGTATATAAGTTATAGGCAACGAATTGATTACGATCAAATATAATAAATATCGCCTACATATTCTTGTTTATAACATGATTTAGCATTGTATACAACCTGATCTAGAAATCGGTCCCATAAGTATGAATTTAGAATATTAATTTAAATGAAATTTATGCTAGATATGAAATAGGTTGTATAAGAATGTTATAAATTTGGATTATTATCCTAATCTTGTTAGAATATAAACTTTTATATATTTGGAATTACTGGAATTTAGATCCGTTGAATATTTGTAAATTAGTTTGATTTCTTTCCCTTTTAGAAAGATACAGTGTTTCATCTAATAAGGAATAGATGCAAATAGAAAAGGAAAGAGATGTCTAAAGTACAAATTCATTGCATTTTACACTGTCTATTTCCGTAATAAAAAGAAATAATTATTCCTTGTAAATTCAAATGATGCAATCTTTTATATTTTAAAGTTAAATCTTTTATTTTGGACTAATTATGGAAATTATAATGGATAGTCTTTCTAACCATGATTCCAACTATTTACCATGGAAAAGTATTTTCTACTGAAGATATATAACTAGAACATATTTAATAAGAGTAAATATTTATACATAATTACTGTGCTTATAATAATTAAATAAAAAGCTAATAACGACGCTTGCGCATAATATTCACATTTAGGATAATTAACTAATAAGAAAAGAATTTAAAAGGTTGTAACTCCAATAAATGATAATAAATATGGAAGTTGCAATAAATAAATAGGGTAAATGGATTAATGAGACTGATAAAAATAGAATAGATATAAAAGGTTACTAATTTGAAATTAGTAATCATACATAAATGTCTTAGGAAATGTCCGTCAGGATTTTATGGACAAACTGACATTTATGAGCAATTAAACGAGGATTTATGGGTAGATAGATATTTAAGGTAAATCTTATTACCTTAAATAAAAAGGGAATTAGTAAGCTAAGTCCAATTGTCTACTTAAGATAATATAAATAAAAGACTTAGGATGGTTAATTGGACTTAGTGGGTTAGTGATGCGAGGTCAGTATGGTTACTCAACGGAAGACTGCCCTTCACTTTGAGGCTACCAACAGTCGAGTGTACTTACTATTGATGTGAGATATCACTAATCCAACGACCCATGACGACGTGAGAGATTGGACTTTCTTTCTTAATTGGAAAGTATTAAATGGTCCAAATTTGGAATTAGGAGTGGTGAGAGATATCTCCATAGGGGTTCGCTTCTGGTTTGAGGTCTTAAGTGGTTGAAAGGTCCGCCTCCCTCCTAAATGGAAGTATTAAGTAACCTAGTGAGATTCCATATAAATAAATAAGGATGTCTTTAAAAAGGGTTTACTTCAGTGTTGAGGTCTTAAGTGGCTGAAGGGTCTGCCTCCTTACTGAAAAAAGTAACCTAATGAGATGCCATATTTATAATTAAAGAGTGAGAGTGGATATCTTGGAAAGAGTTCGCTTTAGGTTTGGGGTCTTAAATGACTATAAAGTCCTCCTCTTTCATATAAAAGAAGTATTAAGTAGCCCAATGAGATTTCCAAACAATGACAGTTAGATAATACCGTTGAGGAGCACGCTTCTGGAAGTAGGTCTTAAATGACGGGGTCTACCTATTTTCTACTGGAAAGTATGCTTGGGTACAGTCTCTTACATTGCTAAAGTTGAAATAATAATAGTATCATTTAGGAGCATGCCTTGGGGATAGGCCTTAAATGATGGTGTCTGCCTTAGTTAAGGTTTAAAATGCTCAAAGTCTGCCTATTTTCTAATAAAAAGGTATTAAGTGGCTTGGGTACTGTTTATTACATGACTACGATTTTATCGACGATAAATGCGATAATAGTTGGACATTAAATACCAAAAGCCTTAAATAGTGGTTAGAGGTCTTGTGGCTAGGACCCACTGACCATTGACAACATTGTTAGGAAACCACCTTTGAAATAAGTCTTAAATGATGGAGTCTACCTCAATTAAGGTCGTAAATGAAAGAGTCTTCCTATTTCTCTTTTAAATGTATTATAGAAGCTTGCTTCATATTTAGAAGTATTAAGTGGCTAATGGATTTGAAAGTATTGGATGATTGATATGGCTTCATTAATATTACATACCTTGGGAAGGGATAAGTATGTAATCGTGTGTGCAATGCAAGGTTAGAATAGAATTGCTAACTTTAACGGACATAACAATTAAATGAAAACATATTGGTATAAGTTTATGCTATGGGCAGTTTATATTTTTCCAGTCACCAGATTGTAGTATCGACCCCTCCTTATTACAACCCACAGGTTAGATTTAGAGGAAATGGTCATTGGAGTTGGAAGTGTTTTGTTGTTAGAGAGTCTTCTTTCTCTCATGCTCGATGCTGATGTGACAATCTGTTGTCCAAGGAATATCATTAATTCCAAGATAGTAGTCATAGTTAGTACTCTTATCCTATTATTGTTTCTGCTGTGAGTTTAGATTTTTATCAATATCCGATAATGCTCATGTTTATTTGCAGGTACCAAATCCAATGATATGTGCTTTGATGGACTTGGGTTTTGATTTTTATCGAAATTTGGGCCCGTTAAGGTATAGGTTGTTGCGGGTGTGGCTTATTATATTTGGTATTAGAGCTTAGGTTTACGATTCCTTAAGGATTAGGCACGTATTGAGGAAGCACACTTGTATATTTAAAAAAATATTATGTAAATATATAAGTATAACATGGATACACAAAAAAATTGTAGTAATGCCTACTATTATCTGATGAAGTTGCTAATAATTCATGTTTACATATAAGTGAAAATAAGCAATTAAACTAGAAATGGTTCTAGTGAGGCAGCTTAGGTTCCGGACGTTGTAACACTCCGTAAAATTTAATAAGAAATTAAGTAATTTCAAAATAAGGTTAAAAATGTAAATTTCGTTAATGTCGAAATTTGACCACAGGAATTACGCCCTTGCGTCCGTGGCGATTTTTCTGATCAATAGCCATATATAATATGTTGAAATCAGAGTTAAAGTGAAAATGTTATGGACGTTTGAAGCTTTCAAATTGAAATCAATTCAAACAGATTTAAAATTTAAATTTTAAATTATGGAAGAATTTTAATAGTTTGAAATTTGAAAATTAAATATTTACTTAATTGGGAAGCAATGTTAAGTATAACGTTTAACGTTAATAATAACTAAATCAAGTAATAAATCAAAGAAAGCGGTAGGGAATAAAACAACCAAAAACACAAAGGGATGATCGACCGCCTTCATTAGGTCGGTCGACCGCTAGGGGTCGATTGCTTGGTGCGTTTGGGCACCAAAAAGTCATGGTATGAACGGCCTGATTTCGCCCATTTTTGATCTGACGGCTCTCGTTTCTTTTCACCTCTATAAATAGAACCCTAGACCCTAACTTTTCCTTCATAAAATTTTGGGAACGCTAGCAAAGCTTTGTCAAAATCACTTCCTTTAGAGTTTCAGAAACGGTAACTTTTCGGGTAAGTAATTCTAGTTTCTAATCTCTAATTTAAATCAATTCTTCTTCTCCCTATCTTTTGATTTCTGAAATCTAATACACACACACAAACAAACAATCTATTTATTGTATATTCAAAAGGGGGAAGATCTAACAAAGGATAAGAAGCGTTATAAATAAGTCTCTTCTTCTTTAGATTCCAAAATCAGTTAGGATTTTAGAGGGAGATCTGACAGAAAATTAGGCGTGGTGGAATCAAATCCAGTTAGGAAGCAAACAATTCTCTATGAGTGAAAATATCAAGTTTTTCATATTTTTGTAATTGAATAGTATTTATTTAGATTTGATGTATGCCTTGGGAAATTTTAAAAACAAAAACATAACACTTAAAACCCCCAAAATTTCCTTATGTAAATATCAATCTTTTTATATGTTGGTATTATAATTTTTTTTGGTATTGGTATATTTGAATCTAATTAACTGTTAGAATTAGATAATATATGGTCAATTTTTACTTGAATCTAATTAACTGTTAGAATTAGATAATATATGGTCAATTTAACATATTTTCCCTCTTTTAAATTGAAGTGCTAAGGGGTTCAAAAAGAAAATAAATTATAAATGGTGTGTAGATTATGAACTGAATTGTTTATAGTTTGCACCGCCTATTTCTACCACTTAAATAAATAAGGAATTCCTTTCTTACTTCAAAATGTTGTATACGAAGGTTGAATTGAATATAGACGATCTAATTTGTGATTATCTGTTCTTTAAAACAGAAAAGGGATTCTAGTGTACTAATATGAAACAGGTGTAGATATTTCATGTTTGTACAAAACTATTTTATTTGGCTATGGTAGTAGCAGTTCTTGTTGGAATTGTAGATTTATATGAGATTGATATTTCAAAATACCTTGTAAGCGAATTATTATCGAATTATTATAACTTAATGATTAGACTTTAAAGTCTGTGCATAAAATATACGTATATAACATTAGCGTATTGATTATTAAAGTTAATAATAACATAATAATTATAGCATATTGAACGTACTGGTTAGAACTAATAGGGTAGTAAATAGCATTAATTTGTAGGAAGTTAGTGTAAATTAGGGAGTTAACCCCTAATTAGAGGCGTAATAAGGTGATACCTTATATGGCCTCAATTATTATTCATGTAGGATGATGTATGTATATAGTGGATACACATATAAGTTATGACTAAGTTATAGGGATGCGAGGTTAGTCCAAAGCTACATAGAAGTGTGCCTAGGTAAATCTGGCTACCAGCGGTGTAGCTTTGCGGACTAATGTGGGATATCGTCTATAATAAATAACCACAGTGGACGCGAGGTTAGTCCCAATTCTGTAGGGTAAACCTGCCAAGTTAATCTGGCTACCAGTACCTACGAATAGTCGGACTAATGTGAGATGTCATGAGTGGATTATGGGTCATAAATTGCATTTTGGATCCGGTAGGTGAAATCCTTCGAAGGGGTCTACTTTAGGTTTGAGGTATTAAGTGGTTATGGTAAGGCCCGCCTCTTTTTAGAAGAAGTATTAAGTGACCTGATGGGATTTCTTATGATGTCAGCTAGTGAGAACCATGTAGGGACCCGCCTTGGGTTAGGTATTAAATGATGGGGACCTGCTATTTTATAGGTCTTAAATGGTCAGAGTCCGCCTAAGTCGCATGAAAGAGATATTAAGTGGTTTGGAGGTTCTCTCCCTTGCATCGTTAACGATAGTTGCGTTAGAATTTGGAAATGGGTTAGGTATTAAATGACGGAGACCTGCCTATTTTATTGGTATTTATGGGTTTGGATGTTTTCTCTTGCATTATTGATGTTAGTTGCGTTAGAATTTTGAAATTGGACTGAAACGGCTTTAGTTCTTACAGTTAAAGTTATTAGTAACTGTAGCACCGCCATTTAAGGCGACTGTTACATTTGGTGTAGTCTTAAATACATGAGACATGTTTCTTATTTAAATAATACTGCTTAAGTACAATTATGGTAAAGCTTGAGATTTCCATTTCACCAAACATTTGTTGTTCTAACTCACTCCTCATTACAACACACAGGTTAAAGGAGGGAGTGTTGATTTTAGGAAGCGAAGGTGGAGATGAAGACTTGTGGCAGTTATATATATCTATTTATGTTTTTTTAAGTATTCTTATTGTACCCGGTTCAGACAGTTATGTTATTCTGGGATATTGTACTATGGAGACTTTATGTAAACATGTTGTAATATTTAACATGTTATGTTTCTTAAATGGTTTTCTTTATGAAATGGGTACTTGTTTCTGATAATAGATTTTATCCATTCCGCTGTGAGATTCTGAAAGTATAGATAGATAACTCCGTGTATTGTGTACTGTTTTAATTTTATCAACCTAACACTCGTCTTGAGATAGGCCTTAAGTTTAACGGGCTTTTATTGGGTCGAAATTAGGTCTGTTTCGAGGCAGGTTGTTATAGACGTGTACGTTCAAGTATGGTTCTACCGATATCTTTAAGAAAGAGGCCAGGTTGAAATTAACCCTAATAGAGGACCCCATGGCACAAGCACATCGTGCAATCCCAGCTTCTCTGTTTGCTTTGGATTTTCCTAAATTGAGTCGGCATTTCAAGAATATGAATGGAAAGAATTACTTAGGGACTGAATCATTTGTTAAGCTTTGGGCATGGCTAAGGAATTGTGATCGAATATTATCTATGATGAGCGTGGAGGATGCGATGAAGAGGCAATTGACTTGAATGCACTTGTAAGGAGAGGCTTCGAGTTGGTGAGATATTTTCATTGTGGAGATAGAAGAAACTGAGATTACTTGGACCGATTTAAAGAGGCGCTTATATATTAAGTTCATATCGAAGGTCGGATGGAGAGTGGAGCTGGAGAAGTTAATTCATTTGAAGTAGGGAGACCGTAATGTCAAGGAGTATGTTAATAAGTTCAATCAACCAGCGAAGTATGGTCTAGATCTCATTAATACATTTGTGAAGTAGGCGACAAAATTTGTTGGGAGGTTGAACCCACCTTTAAAAGATGTTGCTTTGAGCCATGTACTCACTGGGTCTACTTTTGAGTGCTTGGTAGAGATGGCATTACTGAATTTGTTGATAAAGGAGAGCTTAAGAATGTATAGGGATAGCCAGTTCAGCGGAATAAACACAAGGTCGAAGTAGGAGCTTAAGGCGAAATAAAAAAGCCGAGGTTTAGGCATAAGAAGTGCAATTTGAGGGGACATATGACTAAGGACTACAAAGTGAATGTTGCGAAGATTAAATGGTGTAGCTGTAACCAGTTTGGGCATATAAAGAGGGAGTGTAACCTTACTAAGACTTCTACTCAGATGATTTTATCTTATGCACTTAATGTTGTCCCTAACTTAAGCGCAGCTCCAGTTGTGGGTAAAGGGAAGAAAGTCGTCATTGAAATTGTGTTAACTCTTTCTAATTTATCTATTTGCACTTTATTTAACATCGGAGAATCTCACTCGTTTATTTTGAGTAAACTAGTAGATGAATTACACTAGGAAACTATTATAGTCGCATACCCTATTATAGTACTGAATCCAGTTAGGGGATCAATCCATTTATCTATGATTTCTAAGGGCTAGGATCAAAGATACATATTTTGGACGTCAAATTTGATTGCGATGCTTTTATATTGAGATTTCTGAGTTTGGATTAATTCTAAGGATGGACTAGATGACTATGTATGGAGCAACGTTAGATTAT
This sequence comes from Allium fistulosum, assembly GCA_030737815.1. Taxonomy (NCBI): domain Eukaryota; kingdom Viridiplantae; phylum Streptophyta; class Magnoliopsida; order Asparagales; family Amaryllidaceae; genus Allium; species Allium fistulosum. The sequence goes on along the minus strand of CM060903.1, from coordinate 1,278,535,915 downwards.
AATGGGAAGATGGTTCGCTTGGGTGCTTGTAGTAGGCGCAATCTTGACGTTTACTGCAATACCAAAAATTCTGTTATGTTGAGTTGCATGTATTGCCCAAACCTGTCACATGATGAGTAAGCTTCTGTTCATAAAGTTCTCAGACATCTTTATTGAAGTTTTTGGTCTTCCTCCTCACGGAGAGATCGAATTTTGAATTTATTTAGAAAAGGATGTCAAACCTATAGTTTTACCACTTATGTATATGGCTCCTAAAGAAAGATGTGGGCTTAGTAAACAGATGAATGAACTACTAAAAAATGGTTTTATTCGAAGCAGTATTTCAAAACGGGAAACACCTGTTGTATTTACTACCAAAGCAGATGACTCTTTAAGGTTTTGCTTGCGTAGGCTACCGTGAACTGAACAACCCGAAGAAAAAGAATCATTATCCACTGCCACAAATAGATGATTTGTTTGGTCAGTTTGTTGGAATAGGTATATTTTCTCAAGATTTCAGTTCATATTATTAGTATTGATATTTTAATTTTTTTATTAATTTAATAGTTTCTATTATATGCAATAACGCATATTAATTGCTCAAAATTATTTATTACCATCATATTTGTTTATTTTTTGTAATTTTATAATTAACGTGACTAATTTTTCCTATATTATAAATTGAAATTTTCTATTTATATTTTTTGATTTTTCAACCATCATTGGATAAAATGAATATCCAATATTTGTTCATATATGAGAACGTAGATATCCAAAATGATTTTGGATACAAATACAGATATAATACTTTTTCCATTTAAGAACATCCGTCAACTTACCTAAAGGAAACCAGAACGCTCTATAAATGCCTCCAAATTGTATTCAAAGCCTTCAAATTATCGAACACCACCGCAGCGTGCAAATCAATGCTTTAGAACGGCATTCACAGTCCAAAAAAAAGAAATCCCTCATTCAATATTTGAAAGCAAATCCCAATTTGTACGAATTTAATTAAAGAGATTAAAAAGTCCCTCCATCTACGTTTAACTAGGACTTCAATAAAGAAAAATCATCGAAGAGTATAATTACTAAGAGCAATTTTGTCAAAAGCATCCAGTGTTAAGAGACTAATTCACCGTATAATGCAAAATTAGCACATGCATTAATCATAACAAAGAGTTCGATTTCAAATGGAGTCCGATTTGCACTGGAAAACCAGATTTGATGCAACACAACAAAGCTACAATATTTTATCATAAAATTTGAGCACTATTTGAATCACACACAACGACGGTAAATAGAGAAAGAAGAAGGAAAAAAATCATTACCGACTTCATATTTTGCACTGAATCATCAGTCTGATATTGTTATAAAAATACAAAGATGAAAATATAAAATTTGGGAACTGGGCTTTTACAAACTTGGCTAATAATTTGCATGTTCAAAACTTAAAACTTGAACTGAAAGCAATTAATAATAGATGTACTCTTAGATTTAAGTTTCTAATCCTAACAAATAAAACGCTTTCACTGAATTGCAACTGGCAGCATCAGAGAACTGAACCAAACACTTTCTTGCACAAGTTTGCTTTAGAGAATGGCAACACTCAGGTAATCTCCAGTCTTCGACACATACAAATTAGAAGGCTCATCAGTTTTACTATGATTACCATATGCTACAAATAAATAAAGATAAAGATATACCTGAAAGCTGAGATCTTCTAAAGTTTTATTATCATCAAGGCGCCTTCCATTTCCAAAAGAGAATGTCATGCCCACCTTTATCATTATATAAGACATTGCAAGTTGTAAACAAGATATGTAATTGGTTACAGAATATTTGGATGCATCCCCGTAAAATCAAACTTAAAACATAAAAACCCTTTTGGATTAAACCCCTTGAACTCTTTTCAATAAATTTTGTCTGTCGAGATATCAAACATATGTAAGAATAAGGGACAACATCTAATTTTAAAGGTGACATTTAAGAAAGAATATTAGTGTGACAACAAAACTCAAATTCCCAATCAAGTATTTGATTTTTAAAATTAGTTTCTGGCACTGCCGAAATATAATTGTTTCTGAAGTTCTGGACAAAATAGCACTAGACAAGAAGATTGGAATGCCATAATAAAGTTTTGAAGTCGAACAAAAATAATTGTGTTTGGTAGTAACATACGTAAGCATGATACCTTGTAACACAAAGTTACAAATAACATTTTGTTACGAAAATTTAAATGGATACTAAAATCTCCAACCATGATATTAGTGCAAGTGCGCGCACACACACGCGCCCCTTTGTATCTTACCGGTCTGACCACAAAACGCCCATTCTTGTCAGGGTATACAAAAGCAAAAGAAAGCTTAGCATCTCTTCTCCTAGCAGCCGGTGCAACTTCTTTCACCTACAGGATTATAAATTAACTTGTTGCATTTCATTTCTGAGTAGGTTTCAGATATAAGAGAGATTTTTTTTTTTTTAAGAAAAAGTATAAGAAAATTACAAGGTCAGTAAGCTCTCGAAGTGTGGCATCCTTCCATGTATAAATCTGGACCTCGTCTTTGGGCTCTTTCCCTCTCACAGCAAAGTCTTGATTTAAGTGATGACCCCCAGTCTACAAAAGTGGAGAGCAAATGTCTTTTACAAGGTTATGTTATAGTTGTTTATGATGCTTTTCCTTGATGCTGAAGGCCATGCATAAGGATTTGTCAAAATAAAAAAGCAACATTGCCTACATACTGAGAATGAAACAACCACTATACTAATGTTTCTCATGCCATACAGGAAACTAAAACACCAGATTGGAATGGTGGATTTCTAACATATACAGAGTTAAGCATGTGTTATAACTTTGAAGCCAGTAAGCAGATTACCAAACGAAACAAACATTGTAACAGGGCTGTTAACTGTGGTTTGATTATGTTAGAGCGCTCTAGAAATAGAGTGCATGTAGAGTAGTATTCCATGCTTGTACATGCAGCAATTGAACGAAAACATGGTATGTAAACTGGATTAAGCATTCAAAGGTAAATCAGGCAAACACTGTTAACATGGCAGATGGATATGGCATTGGATTGAAAATAAAGGGTGTTAATTGAAGATATTGAACTGAAAATAGATACTGCGGTGAAATTTAAGAATTTTGAATGTGAAATAAATAGGAGGCTGGAGTTGTTGAGTTCGAGAGATTACAACTTCTGGTTTATACCTAGAACCCAAGTATCTGTAGCACGCATGGAAAAATCAAGAATCGAAATATCAGTGGTTTCATCGTATAAGGTATGAAACTTCAAAAATTCATCATGCTAATGAAAACCATAGTTATAAACAGTCAAAATCTTACGCCTCTATCATGCCTTGTATCAGCAATTTTCCATTACATAAGCATTCATCTTTACTATTTGTAGAAGAATTGAACGAGTACATTTCAACGGTGTTTTTTTTATTTCCACAAATACCCTCCTCCTAATGACATTTGGTGCGTTTTTCATGTGTTACGCCATAGGTATGAATTAAGAAACATGTCTTCTTCTTTTTTGATATGTGCCATGTGCGACATTTGGTGCACTTCTCATGTGTCATGCCATAGGTGAAAAGGGACAATCATAACATCACCACTTACCATGCGCCACAGATGTTTGATATGGCAGCCTATCATAACACTGGTGTAACAACTAAACCTACTAAACTATTATATGAAAACCAGCAACTACTCACTAGATAAAAGACTTGCAAGGACACATCTCTTAGGCAGGTAGACTAGTATTATTCAATGCAATTATCGCTATCATGTTGACCTTTTGTATCATGTTGATAAAATATTTTCTTTGGAAAGGCACTATAGAATAAAGTGTAATTCAATGTTTGATTTAATGGAGAGAGCCTGTAAAGCAAGGTTGTTTGGGTGCTTCAAATTTGTATGATTTAAACAAAGTCTAAGTTTTGTCAGTTGCTTTGGAATGTTTTAAAATAGTGGTAACTTATTATAGAGGAGATTGATTGTCGTTATAAACATTTAAGTTTCAACTGTCATATAAACATTTCAGTTTCAACTCTATATAGTAACTAAAATAAGCTTTTGGAAAGAAATTTTTGTTCTCTCTAATCATTTTCATTTGGTAGTTGATATGATTTGCAAATTCAGGAACAAAGGCTGTTTCCTAGCATGATGCTTGGTTACTTATCATTCTACCACAAGTGGCATAACTAGATTTGTTCGAAGTAGCCGGAGCCGAAATATACTTGTCAAAATGAACTTGTTTATGCTATATAACCCCAAATTTCACATTTATACAAGAATTGAACTTTGAGCCAAATCAAAAAGGGTCTACATTTTCATGCATTTTGGAAACTTGTTATGTAGACAGCATAAATGATTGCGAGGATGAAGGAAATTGGGGGTTTGGGGACAAGAACAAATCACTGTATAATATCTCCGGCATCAGAGAAGCATTTTTCAGAACAGTATGAAGACAAATCAACATGTTAAGAATTCTTGGTGTAATAATTTTGTATGGGACGACTTATAATGACATATTTAATTATAGCTACCTCTTTAAGTGTGCTTTCATGGTGCACGGATGGCTCTTTTGATTTTTATTTTCCGGGTACCACTATTTTCGACAAGACACTAAAATGAGTTATATGACAAGTTAAAAATCGAACATAAATTTCAGTATTGAAAGATACATAAATGGGTCTTTTTTGGAACACCGTTAGCTCTATACTATCTTAGTTGTCATGTTGTATACGTTATGCCGCTGAAAAAGATAACCACAGCCTGCATTTGTTACTTGTTAACAGATAATTTTCAAAAAGGTTCCACATATAGACATATTTAACAATATAGATTAAGAACATCCCGGATTAGGGATAGCAATAAGGCATTATTCACCAGGTCGGATCTAAATCCAAAATCCAACCCAGCAGATCTCGAGACTAGTCAGATCGGGTACTGTCGGGTTCAAAGCATGCATTTTAAAACAAAAATCTCACCCAACCCGATCCAAGGTAAGATTTGGATCGGTTCAGATTGGGCCCGATTAGGTAAAAACACTAACAAATGTATATATTTTTACATTTTATAGTCCGATCTTTCGAGCTGGTTTGGACATGTTCAGTTCGGTTTAGGTCAATTCAAACTGAACCTCTGTGATGTTTTTCATCACTTGTACCCGATCTAAAATTAATCAGGTTAGAATTTGTTTGTTTAGATTCATGAATCTCGATTCTAATTGTCAATCATAAGCATCTCTAATGTGGTAGTTTTGCAAGTATTACTCATATGTAGGACTAGCAATTAGACCCGACCCGAAGGACCTGGACTCGACCCGGCAGGTCTCGGTTCTAGGGAGGTCGGATATTGTCGGGTCCAGATTATAAATTTTAAAACCTAGACCCGACCCGAGCTTCGGTTCGGGTCGGTTCGGATCCGGTCGTGTAATAACATTAAAAATGCATATATTTAAATGTTTTTTGGTCGGGTCTTTCGGGTCGGGTTTGAATGGGTCTTTATGGTATTTTTCATCATCTAGACCCAACCCGAGACCCATCGGGTTCGAATCGGGTCCAGGCTTTCTTGGGTTGGTTCGATTTTGCGGTTCTCGGTTCTAATTGTCAGCCCACTCACATGCTACTCCAATGTTGTATGTTATGGGTTATAGATTATTATTTAAGATACCGATAGCAGTTGTCAACCACCCAATAGTGAGGACTTACCCAATGTTCATAAAATTGGGCAAGTCTCCATACCGATGTTGCAAGTTGTATTCTACTCATTCTCTATAAAAGCACCCTCCACTTCCATCATTTTACACATGAATTTCATTTACTACAACACAATTTAATATTTCATTATTTATGCAAACTTTGCAACCCATGATATCTTCAATGTTAATAATAATAATAATACAACAACAACCACCACCAAAGCACTTCAAATGCACAATTTTCAAAATCTTAATTTCCTTCTAATGTGTTATAATTCAAATCCTTATAATCTTCTTTCATTAATTATCTACATGGTCAATTTTTTCGTTTCAAATTTTCACACAGATTGATAAAATTTATTTCCAATGCGACAAAATTAAAAACAAGCATTTTATCTTAACCAAATTCCCAAATGCGAAGATACTATCTTCGCATTTCAATAATAATGTGGTGGAATGCAAGACGAGAAATAAATGCTAATCAAATAGAAGACACATTTTAGAATGGAGTGGTTATTTTGTATAATAAGCATTCGAAAAATAAGAAAACCCATGTTGTGCTCAAGTGCTACTTTGGGAAAATGAGCAAGTTATGCCAGAATGGAAGAACATTTGCATCAAAATGAGTGATCAGATGATAGTGGCACTAGTCATCTGGATCACACAAAAGATTGTGACACTACATTCTAAAACAAGAACGATAGAAAATCTTTCTCTACAAACAAGGTTACGAGGTTTTGAAAATGTGATTAGATGACTAAACTTAACAAAGCATTTGAGCTAAATCACCCGTTCGATAAAGCCTGACAATTCATGTTTCATTTAAGCCCAAGATATGAGTCATCACGCGGTACACGTCAATCTGATGTTAGCTGTCGCAGCCGATCTTTCTATAGCAATGGAGCTGCTCATCCTGAAGGCGTCAAAGTTGTTAAAGATAGAGAAGAGCTTTCATAGCACTAAATGCACGTGATGAGAACCTCAAAGCATTTGAAGAGCTCAATTTACAGCCGAGAGATTGAAGAATGAAAGAATAGTTGTAGCACGAGAAATTTAAGATAAATGAAACAAAAACAAGATGCATACAATCTTCTACTAAAGAGTATCGGTTTAAGCAAGTTGAACAAAGTTTAACACCAGATATTTAAGTTTCTCTTAGAAAACTAGTCGTGCGTAAAGAAGTCGAGGATCAAATTGCTTCCAATTCGAATTTGAATCGGTATTAGTACCTTATATCGTATTAGTATTTGCGTCTCTTATCACTATCGTTATCATATATATATATATATATATATATATAGTACTATCTTGTATCAGTAAGAGTAATGGTATCTAATTGTTTATGTAATTTGAAAATGGAATTAAAATCTTAATTTGAAATGATATAAATTAAAATGAAAATACTGCCAACTAGGATGCATATTACATGGCAAGATTTTAAAAGGTTAGTTCATATGATACAACTAAGAAGTATTTACAGTTCTAGCGCATGAATCGTCCACTGGCTGCTGTTGCAAAATGAAATAAACATCGCAATATCTAATCGAGTTAAGTTGCTATATACACTCTTTCAAAGGGCTAATGTATATGGGAAAGGAGCTTCGAACTCTTTGGCTAGGAAAGGTCAAGTTCTAACTTGATTTTGAAGCATCCACATTCATCTTTTACCATGCATTGCATTATAGTAAACACATACATGATATTAACCAAGTCCTGATAAAACCTAGTCGGATTATGAATAATATGGAACCGACCTTGCAAGACAGCAAAAGCATGCTCAATCGTTTTCCTCTCACTTTAATGAACCACTGTGAAATGAGCATCCTTGTTAGTCGCTGGAGATTTAATCGCATGAACATGTATTCTTCATTGAGTTAACCCATGTTGTATTTGATGCCCATTAATGTGATATTTACAGGTGTTGCAACTCTCCGAAAACAAATATGATTGCTCAAGTACATTATATTGTTTCTCCAAACATAGAACATTGGAAAAACTGCTCGAAAAAAGATCATGGCATTACAACCTCTAAAATTAAAGTTGGTTCATTTTGATGTCTAATATACTATTATTATCAAACGTACAAACAATTTCCACTTCCGATGCATATAGTTGAGGTTGTCAAGCATTCCAACAAAAACATCTCTTCTCTCCACAAAGTAGTAATCCTCGATATCTTTTTTTTTTATTTGGCCCCCTATGACCTTCTTCCCCCAAAAACACTAAGTACCGTTTCAGAAGAAAAAAAATGTTTTGGTTACAATATACTCACTGTTTCAAATGTACTCGATATACTCACAGATTCAGATGTACTCGTCTTGAATCAATAGCAGTTGCATAGCATAACATTCAAAGAAAACACATCATCCTCTGCATATGTTAAGTTCCCATATGTCCACAAGCATTTCTCCTGTGTAAATAGAACATTTCAAGTCCAAACTTTATCACATATCTTTTGAAAGATCTTGTGCGACATTCTAAAAAGATGGCGAATTTTGAAAACCTCAAATGGTGGATTGTAACAGAAATAAGCATCCACTAACCAATCGTGATCCAATTTCTAACTTCTTCCGCAACAATTATCTTTTCCCAACACAATTCCTTCCATAACCACTGGTGTCTTCTTATATAAACTGTATGAGGGCCGACGTTTTTTCAGTATGATAATTTGTGCACTATGCTTGTTTTCAAATTTTTCATTGTCTCCATCGTACCATTACAAAAGTTGTCTTGCTTTTGTCTTTTTTTATTCAAAAAATGATAAATTTAAGGAGAATTAAGATGAAGAAAGTAGAAAATGAAGTAGACATCGCATGTATAAGGATTTTTTTTGGGGGGGGGGGGGAGAATGGGGAGGGGGTGCATAGGTTGAAATTATTCAACAACTAGATTTGTGAGCGTTAGGCAATATAGATTTGCCCGGTGAACTGAACATCCAGTACGTCCATAGAGAAAAACATTTCCTGCCACTTCGGAATGAGGGGAATGCTTTGATACTTTCTATTAGGGTTGCTCTAAATAATTCATCAAAGATGTTGACAACTATCGACAAGCTCCACAAGACAGATTTGAAATAATGCAAACTGTTACTGTAGGTAGAAAATACCAATTAAAACTGTATGTTAGACAGCACTGATGACAAACATGTGCTAGGGTTTACATAAAGACAATAAAATCATGACCAAGCACCAGCTTATTGGTATCTACAATCAAAGATATATTCCAATTTCCTGAATATGGTCCACAGGACAGAAAATAAACATGTTATTCGAACCATTGGTCATTGCATATTTTAAGCAAATGAACGAATTAGACTCTGTTCATTGTACAATATGCCATAGAATCTAGAATTACAAATGCAAGGTCACAGTTTGTGTATATGAGCAGAAGATAAGTAAGAAAAACTGTGCATAAGTAGGTAAGAGCCTGTAATTAGTACAAAGAGCCCAACAACAAACGTATATACATGAAATGCAGACAACGGAAGTTGCACCTCAAAATGTAAGCTTAAGTCGTATAGAAAACCAAAATAGTCAAATCACTGTCAAGAATGAGAAACAGGAAGACAATTTCTTTCATAGAACCATCCAAGCATCCATCAAGTACTGATATGTGTTTGAATATCATATATGTATGTACGTACGTATATAACTCTTTTTGTGTGTGTGTGTCTACGTGTATGTGTATTCACACACATATATATTCACATGTATATATAAGACCAAGAGAACCAAGCTTATGCTCGTAAAATCTAAGTGACATAAGCATGCGCATGTGTGCGTGCACGCACACACATACACATACACGCATATTCATTACAAAAAAAAACATCCATACCTTGGTGAAAACACGAAGCAACAGGGGACATGTCTGCGATATACAATAAAAAAATCTGTTAATATTAAGTCTAACATGTACATTTCATGAGGTAGACAAACAAATATTTATTTTAAAATACATGCACCACAGCATCGATAACTGAATGTATTAATATGTCAACCTCATGTTTGACCAATCCATGGATGCATAGGCAGGGTGCAGTTTGGGTTGACACTAAGCCTAGCGCACCGTTGTATTGATTTACAGGTACAGCATATAGGGAGATTTCACATGATAATTCATATCTACTTAGAACTCTCATGTATTTTTCCATACGTCATGAATGAATATTGAATTGGACCACTGGCTATTATCAACAAATCATTCAGGGAGCTTTCTAAATGTTGGTAGGAGATTTTGACATCATTGTTGCAGAGAGCTTCAATTTTAGTTTACGTACTGCATTTTTATTGTACGCACAGTGACTCAAATGTGCAAACTACAAAGTGAATTAACTTGATACCAGTTACTTTGCACTGACATAAGAAACAAAGGCTGGCTACCATCACACCACTGAAAACAATGCAAAAGTTTCTATTCATCTTAATTTTATGATATTGCGTATAAATTTCTTAATACGTTTGAAATCGTTTCTTAACCAAGATACAAAATTTGAGATTTAAATAATAAACTATAATTTTGACATAAAAACTTTTAATCGACGACAAACAGTATTTTAACAGGGACTGCACAGCTGCTTTATAAGCCCTAATTTTACCAAAATAAATGTCGCAGTATGCTCATTAATGTTAAACTAATCGACGTCGATGTTCCATGTAATACATTAAATAAATATCTAGAAAGCGGAAGCAAAGGGTTTTGGAAAGTAACAGTGAGTTGAAAGAAAGAGTACCTTCTCGCGATCCACGGGCAGAGCACGCGTACGGGGAGGGGGAGGAGGAAGGACTCTAGGTTGGGCTGGAGCCGTTGATAATCTTTGATGCTGTTGCCTGGCTTGCGCTGCGTCATCTACTGCCGCCATTATACTTATCAGAGAGATAGAGAGAGTATGATTTGGGCTTCTATTTTCTTGAGAGTACTAGCTTGATGCGTGGGGTTAAAGGCATGTTTACAGTACCTATTAGATGAGGTGTGCGAGGAACTGGAAAACACGACGCATTTGGGTGTGTTTTTTTGGGTTTTGAAAATGGGTAGTCCAGTAGTGGAAGGAGAAAATCCGCCAAAGAAATATGTATTTTTGTGTTATGGAAGGGGTATTATGAAAAAGGAATGTTTGTTATTTTTTATTTGTGGGTTTGTTTTTTATTTTTTTAATATTGTAGAATAATCTCTAATAATTGATAATTAATTATAATTAATATATAAATATTAAATTAAAAAAAACGACGTGTTGCAATTTTAAAAAAACAGAAACTAATACAGCACAATTAAGAAAATAATAAAAAGAAATAATGGTTGATACGACTAGTGTGCAATTTTCGACTATGAAATTCAATAACTCTCTAATGTTCGTAGCACGGGACATATTATGGACAAGCACATAATCAGTTTCTTGGTGGGCGAAAATGTACGAAATTTCCCAGCTCGTATAGATGTCACTAGGTTCTCTCAAATCCATACACTGATCAACGGTCTGATCGAACTCAGTGTCATGTACTGAATTAATGGGCATCGGTCTAGATCGCCTAGGCCTGGATGATGAAGTACTCTTAGTGGGTCGTCTCTATGGCATGGTGTGGGGCTGGTATGTAACACCCTTCTTCGACACCCTTGGCCAGAATCGGGAGTGCTACCATAATAATGTGGTGCTATCATATTAGTGTCACAAGTTCAGAAGGAGAAATGTCAGAACCTCAAATCATTCAGAGTAAATGATTTCAAGCGGAAGAAATATTATACGTTCATTCTTGCAATACAAGTTAATTTACATAAGATCTTGTCTTCGACTTCATACATATATGTACATCAAGATTTACAATACCGAACAAAATCTAAGAAAATTCTTCACTTTCGGTTTCTCCTGAAATCCACTTTAATTATCCAAATATGAAATGTCTATGTGTAGCATCATGAGCAACACTGATTCAGTGAGGAATCTATTTAATCTAAATCTTAGATCATATCACAAAATTCTTCAAGGTGTCTAAATCATATTTTGAAGTATATTAATGTATCAAACATATATTACTTAATTAAAATAGACAAATTTTCTTCAAACATATTTGTCAAAACTCATTCGACGTATATAGATATCTTTTGTAAACTAGGAACGTAACAAAAACTGAAATCCATGTAAAATAATCAGTTTGACTATACATGGATCTAATCCAAACACATAGTAAGCAATTAGATCCTATAAACTTTTTATCCTATCGCGGCTGGCATCATAACACACAGTATGGATGTACTCTATCTCCTAACACTCAGTATGGAAATAAAGTAATCGTGCACTATCTTAGATCTTTTATCTTTTACCGCATTCGTCCGAAAGCCATCACAAATCATAAGTATATATATAAGTATTCTTCAAGATACTTTATAATCATCAACCAATATAGATTATTCATATTGTAAGTTACACAATATGAATAATCGAAGAACTTGAAATCTTAAAATTAGATAGTTTTCCTCAACTTAGCAATAATAGTTTCGACCTATGCCTTAGCTCCTTGGCTTTCCCTAAGATCTTCCTTGTTTTCTTACTTTTTGTTTAGTTGTAATTATTTTTCTCTTTCTCCATGGCTTGGGCTATTTATAGGTGACCAAGAGGAGGGTACTTTAGTAAATTCCTAATCCACTATAGGCTAATCTGATTCAACCACCCTTTGGTCCAATAGAAACAATTCTTATCAACTATGGTCTAACCTGATTCGACAATATTTTGGTCCAATGGAAACCATCCATATGGCCTAACCTGATTCGATCACATTTTGGTCCAATGGAAACCAACCATATAGTTTAATCTAATTTGGCCATATTTTGGTCTAATAGAAACCATCCATATATAATATAGTTTAACTTGATTCGACCGCTCTTTGGTCTAATATCGACTGTCCTTATTAACCGCATATTTACTTGATTTGACAACCTTTTGATCCAATAGAAACCATTCTTATAAATTACATATTTATTTTAAAATATGTACAAAACCATCGACAACTTTTAACGAGTTTAAAGTCGTATATCGTTAAACCAATTTTTGGTCATATTATCGAGTGTACTTTTCTCTACTCGTTAATGTAAATATATTTGAAAATGGTGTTTTATATTATTTGTTATTTAAAATGACATGCGTTAGGGTTACATAATTCATAAATCAAACATTTAATTATTCAAATTTCTAAGTGATTTAATTATAGGTCATTACAATTTCATTTTGATATACAAATTTTACAAACACACACGAAGATAAGTTGATCAGGTTCTTACATTCCATACCTCTTAAAAGAAGATTTCGTTCTTGAAATCTAAACCTCATATAACTCTGGATAATCTTTAAGCATTTCTGATTTAAGTTCCCATGATGCTTTATTTTCATCATGATTATTCTATTGAACTTTTACAAAGGGCATTTCCTTTGTTCGTAATTTCTTGACATTTCTATCGAGAATTCGGATTGGTTGTTCGATTTATGTGATATCCGTCTTAACTTTGATGTTATTCAAATCAACCGCATGCGATGGGTCAGGAATATACTTTCGTAGCATCGATGTATGGAAAACATTATGATCATTTGATAATTTTTTAGGTAATGCAAGTCGATATGCGACTTTACCTATTCTTTCAGTGATTTGAAATGACCTAATAAATCTAGGTGACAATTTTGCATTTTTCTTTCCAAATCGCATTACACCCTTTATTAGAGAAGTCTTTAAAAGAACCTTTTACCCTACTTCAAATTCCAAATCTTTTCTTCTCTGATCTGCATAGCTCTTTTTCCTTCATTGGGAAGCTTTTAGTCATTCCCGTATGGTTGAAATTTTCTTCGTTGTTTCAATCACTAGATCTGGATCGAGCAGTTTATTATCTCCTACCTTTGCCTAACAAACTGGTGAACGACATGGTCTTCCATATAGGGCTTCAAATGGCGCCATATCAATACTTGTGTGGTAACTATTGTTATATGCAAATTCAATTAATGGTATGTGTGTTTGCTAAGTACTTTCAAATTCCATCATCGGAGATCTTAACATATCTTCTTTACTTGATTTACCCTTTCTATTTATCCATCTATTTAAGGTTGAAATGCAGTACTCAAGTTGAAGGAAGTACCCAAAGCTTTTTGAAAACTTTTCCAAAATCTCGAGGTAAATCGTGAGTCCCTATCTGAAATAATTATGACTGGGTCTCCATGTAGTCTGATAATTTCTTGTAAGTAGATTTTACTTAGCTTATCCATAGAGTATACCATGCTATAAGGTATAAAATTTGCTAATTTTGTTAAGCTATCCACCACCACCCATATTGCATCATGCCCTTGGTTTAACCTTGGAAGTCCAATAATAAAATCCATAAAAATTTGTTCTCACTTCCATTCTGCTATAGGAAGTAGTTGCAATAGACCATATGGTCATTGTTGCTTAGCCTTAATTTGTTGGCATGTGAGGCACCTTGAAACGTATCCAACAACATCCTTCTTCATTCTATTCCACCAAAATTAACGCTTTAAATCCATATACATCTTCATGCTTCCAAATGTATAGTGAGCCTTGAACGATGAGCCTCATTCAGAATCTCATTTATTAATTCTACTTGATTTGGCATGCAAAGTCTATTTCGATATTTATATCCCCCGTCATTTCCTACCTTTCAATCTACTGGGTCCTCATCTATCATTTTCATAAACCAATCCTTTAACTTCCCATTTTGCCCTTGGGCTTGTATAATTCTACTAACTAAAGTAGGATGAATGATCATACCACATACGAGGGCCTTCCTTTCACTATTTATTTCATTAATTATCTTAGGTTGAGCATTCATTTATACTAAAGTTTCCAAAGCTCTCCATTCCGTGATCATCGGGCTAGCAATACTCCATATGACTTTCAACTTAACGCATCTGCTACCATGTTGGCTTTTCTAGGATGGTAATGTAATATGAAGTCATAGTCCTTCAAAAACTTCATCCATCTTCATTGTCTCATATTAAGTTATTTTTGAGAGAATAAATACTTTAAACTCTTATGGTCAGAATAAATATCAAATTGTTCGCTATAAAGATAATGTCTTCATACCTTTAATGCAAAAACTATTGATGCTAACTCCAAGTCATGGCTTCGATAATTTACTTCATGCTTCTTTAATTTTGAGAAGCATAAGTAATAACTTTATCTTCCTGCATCAACACACATCCTAATCCCTGACCACATGTATCACAATATATTTTATGTCGTTCTCCACTCCTCGGTAATGTTAGAACTGGTGCTTCAGTTAACTTTCTTTTCAATGTCTAAAATGCCACTTCACATTTCTCACTCCGTATATGTAACAACCTGCATATTTTACGATTGAATATTTAAATATTTTATTTAAATATAGAATCGTTAATCAGATTGAAGCCAGAAAAGCTACTTTTTGCAAACAGTCGAATTGGGACTCGAGACCACTTCCATTAAGTCCAATATGGTGTTTGCGACTTTTTTGAGTATAAGCTTCGATATGTTTGGAGTGAGTTGAATTTTGCTATTTTCTGTTGGGTTTTGGGTTTGGGTTTCACCCCAACTCACTCTATAACCTAGTTCAGCCCTCTCCCCTCCTCTTCACTTCATTTCATTTCTTTAAACTCAAGCAAAAAACTGAAAATGGGGAGAGGAATGGGAAATTAAAACTCCAAGCCCTAGTTTTCATTTGCAAATCCAAGTTTAGCTCCAAATTCAAAGAGAAGCTAAGATAAGCTTCATCTTCATCTTCTCCATCTCTTCTCCTCTTTAATTTCAGAAATTTCCTAAACCTAACTTAGGAAAGGTTCTTCTTTTGAGGTTAGATTCAAGCTTCTAGGGTTGGAGTTGAAGTGTAGTTGATCTTCCGTGGCATTCAAGCTTCTCCTTCATCGTTTTTGGGTTTAAAGGTGAGTTTTTGAACTCACATCTATTTATATAGATATTGTTATTGTTAGGCATGAATTCCTAACACTATTTATGTTCATTTGCTTTCGATTTGAATCGAATTGGTGAATTGTTCAATTTTTGGTTTTTGGAATCCAATTTTTGTAAACATCCAATCTTTGATGTTTGAACACGTTAGTGGAGTGTTTCGGAGGGCCATACAAGGCTAGGTTGTCGTTGAGCGTAATTCCTCAGTCGAAGTTGCTCGTCCGTTCGCTTCCGTCCGTGTTATCGAATTTTCCCCAAAGGGGGCCAGACTGAATGTGCTTTAGAAGCAGGTTCAATCCACTGAACCAGAATATCTAAATTGCTTAGAAGCAGGTTCAGTCGACTGAACCAGACCCAGGAAATTGCCTGGGTCTGTATCAGTCGACTAACCATCTGAGTCAGTCGACTGACCCTGGGGATACAAAATTCATATCCCTATGTCAGTCGACTGACCACCTGGTTCAATCGACTGACCTGACTAGCTCAGCCTACTTAATTGTTTTGCTTTGATTTCCAGTTTTTATCGATTCGAGGTTATCCGATTTGTTGTTATCATTTATTATCTACTCTGATAACTTCTTTTTCACGATTTTTGTGGTTATCCATTTTTGATGGATTCGGTATCCATTTCTCTAGATTCGATTCACGTCTTCGAATGTGAATTTTTGATGGTTGATTGTTTTTACAATCATTTCTATGCTTTGTCACTTTAAAATACAAAGGTTTTTATACTAGTAGTAAATATTCAACTCTTTTACAAAGATGATTTCAAATCTATTTTTAATACAAAACCTGTTTATAAAACCGTTTTCTAATCTATTAGTATATACAAACCTTTACCTCATTCGTATGAGAAAATCTAATTAAACGGCTTAGCAAAACAAGTGGTATGAAACGCTTGCGTTTACTTCGTTGGTTAATTTTTGGACTCGTTCGATTGAAAACTCTTGTGACAATTTTCGAGTGGAAGTCTACAATCTGTTCGTAAATATTTGAGTTAAGCTAGTGGTTATGGGACATGAAGCTAAACTCTTATATTTACTAGCTTAGTGTAATTTGCACTTATCGATCATTGATGATCATTTTGTGATTTAGACTAGCGATTGAGCGATGTCTCTTTGTTGGTATGGGGATTAAAACCCGTTTGGGGAGCTTCGGCTCGAATTTGGCGGGGTAGCGACCCGTGGTCTTCGGACCATTCGTGGAGCAATCGGCTCAATGAGTCTGTGCATGAGTCGTATCTTTTAGGGTGCGTCGATGTTCGGCTCATTTATCTGCGTGGGGAATTGTACCACGAACGAATCTGTTCATGAGTCGTATCTTTTAGGGTGCGTCGATGTTCGGTTCATTTATTGAGTTAGCGACCCATGGAATAGCGTTCTGTTTATGTTGCATGTGTTTGGAGGTTTCATGCTTCCGTTGTGATAGGCCTCCCCTTTATGATTTCTGGATTTCTAATTGATGACTTCTAGAATTTGTATTTCACCAACTTTTGCGATTGGCATTAATACGTTTGTCAATATTTGTAGTTTGGTGAATAAAATAAAGAATATGATATTCTTTTTGGTGTTTTGAGATTCTTGAGATATTGTATGATTTTTGTTGTTATTTGATGTATGCTTGACACGGTATGGCATTTCTTTGTTATCATACATTTTTGGTCATATCTCTTATCCTATCTCAGTTTATCTGATATTTATAGCTAGACCGATCCATTTATTATTTTCTTCTTAAATAATACTCGGGTCAGACCGAGTGTTACAGGTGCTTCCGCTTGACTTCCTATCAGGGATTATCATCTGATTTTAGGCTAACTACTTTAGAGTAGTAGTTTTTGTTATTATACATTTGAGATATAGACTCCTTGATGTATAATTATTCTTTTGTCTAGCACATGTATCTATTCTTTTGTGTTGTAGTGGATCTTCTTTGACCACTATTCTGATGTACACTTTTATGTGTTATATTCATATCTGTTTCCGCCTTTGTGATATGAATATCTGTGACTGATTTATGTTATGTTTATTTCTATATTCATTTTCGAAGTCCGTATAGCCACTGTGTGGTAGCTTTGAGTTTGAATCGGTATGTCGGATTTTCTCTTGAAAAGAAATGTAAGTTATATTATCTGACATATCGGTACTCGCACAAAGCAATTACACAGATGGTCGCTCCTCAACAGCCTTATTCTTCGTGCTAGTCGACGACATTACCCAGTAGTGTCCTTGGCTAGCGTGAGCATAGAGGTGGGGCATCACAGCATGGTATCAGAGCCAAACTTCGGAACAATGTAGAATAATCTAGCAAGGATCATTGTCCTAAATCTTTCTTAGAAATCGTGCCATAGGATTTAATTCGAGTCTTCGTACCTTCCTATCCTATATTCTTTATGATGCCTTGTTTTATCAATCAAAATTTATTTGATATTCATTTTGAGAATAACCTTTTTCCTCTTCTGTCTTTTTCTTTCTTTCTTAAAGAAGAACAGATGGTTAGATCTGGCAGTCCCAGCGTCGGTCAATCCAGTAGTCCTTCTCTGGATGGCATATTTATGACTGCTCAACAACTTTTGGATCTTGTAAAGAATCAAAGGTTTATCTGTGCTTTAGGTAAGAACCCCGAAAAGGTTTTACCTCTGAAATTAGAAATGCCTTTCGATCAGCTTGTATATACCACTCTTCGACTAGAAGAGGCCGATAAAGAAAGTGATGTTGAAGTTGTGGATGCCAAACAAAACTTCAACGTCAACAAGAAGAGGCATATTAAATTCAAAAGCCCAAATCCCAACAAGAAAGGGAAGCTGGCAACTTCGGTAGCAAAGACTCCTACCACTAGTCGTGGACGATGCTACAATTGTGGTTCTACGGACCACTATGCGAATAAGTGTCCGAAGCCTCTTACTTGTCGCTATTGCAAAGGTTTGGGTCATCTTTTATCTTCATGCCCCAAACTTCCAAACAAGAAAGAGGGAAAGCTAAAGGTTGTGCAAACCTCTACTGACACTTTTCTTGGTCAAGGTAATTCTCCTTCTATCCTTGATGACATTAATTTGTTTTGTGATTATCCTATTTGATTTCTTTTGATACGAGTGCATCTCCTTCTTTTATATAAAGAGAATTTGTTGATTCTTTTTCTTTAAATATTTTTGGCTTGATGACTTCATTGATAATTGCAAATCCGGTTGATGGATCCGCAACACTCAGTATACTTTGTGAAAATGTCAAGATTATTTTATGTGATTATTCTTTTCGAGCCGATTTGCATGTTATGCGTTACTTAGGCTTCGGAATTGATTTTTTTGAGAAAGGATTGGCTTAATCATTATGAAGCCCACATCCTATGTCCTGAGCGGACTATATATCTTCGACATTCTCAATCTGTTAAGCAGATTTCTTTTGTCCTTAATGATTTTGATTTCCAAATTCGGTGATATCATTCTATTCTTTAAACCCACTTGATGAGGAAAGTGTTATTTCTCTCATTCAAGTAGTATGTGAATTTTCTGGTATATTTGAGCTTGTCTTAGGATTATCACCTAAGCAATCTATTGTGGGGTGCTAAGGTCTTTTCAGCTCGACCTTGCCACTGGTTTTCATCAGCTACGAGTTGTGGAGGGTAGCATCCTCTTACCGCATTCCGCACTCGTTGTGATTTCTATGTTAATTCGTTATGTCATTTGGTATGACGAAGCTTCTACATTATTTCATCCATTTTGTGGATCGAGTATTCTACGAATATCTCGAATAGTTTATCCTTATATTTATTGATTATGGATGAAAATAACAAATTTAAAATTTATAAATCTTTTTAATAAGATATTTATAAGTATGATTGGGTTTTATTCTCAAAACAAGCAAAGAATATTTGTAAATTTTATAAGAGACTTGTTTATCATTGAAGATGATTTTGTGTTGTTTTGTCCATTGAGTGCTTTAGGAATTCTGGTCGGTGCGCTTGATCAACGTTATCGATAGGAATATCCTAAACGCTTTGATGAGACAGTTAGACACAATAAATTGACTTGTAAAAAGTTCTAAAAAGATGATTACACAAAGTTAATTAAAATTTTGAAAGTCTTAGCTTTTCGGGAAAGAGGATCAATTAAAAGAACTCTTTTTCGATGCTTTTATTCTTGTTTTTCCCTAAAGGAACCAAGTCTTTATTGTTTGTACCGATACTAGTCGTATTGGTTTTGGTATCATTCTCCTACAAAGGGAACGTTTTATCTCTTAACACTTTTAGACAATTAAAGCTTGTCGAGACTAGATATGCCATTCATGATCTAGTGCTCGCGGCCATTGTTATCGCTCTTGGAATTTGGCGACATTATCTTTTGAGAAAGAAATTTGTTCTCTACCCCGATCATAAATCTTTGAAATATTTATTTTCTCAAAAGGAACTTAATTTGCATCAACGACGTTGGCTCTAGTTCCTTGCATCTTATGATCTCGATCTTCTTTGTACTTCGGAAAAGGGTAATCGAGTTGCCGATGCCCTTAGCCGAGAGCAACAACGGATGTTTCTTTGTTGATATCCGAATGGAATGATCTCGAGACCTTATCCACTTGTAAGATTCAAGATCGTGAATCCAATTTACGTTCATCTCTTGTTTTGTGTAGCCTTGAGGCTCATCCTTCTCTTTTGAACCGCATCCTTGAAGCTCAATATTAAGATCCCGAATTGGCATTTCTTAGCCAAAGTTGTCGGGATCCAAATAAGGTTGATGGTTTGAAAGATTTTGAAATCGATGCTCGTGGTGGCATTCGAAGATTTGGTAGACTTATTGTGCCAAATATTTGTGATCTTCGTAAAGACATTTTAAGAATTCTCATCGTTCTAAATTTACCATTCATCCTGGTAATAGTAGCGACTTTATTATTGGGATGGAATGAAATCTGATATTGCTAACTTCATTAAGCGTTGCATGACTTACCAACTCATAAAGGCCAAGCATCAAAGGCCCGGTGGGTTATTGTAACCTTTGGACATTCCAATTTGGAAGTGGGATCAAATTTCCATGGACTTCATTGACGGCCTTCTCCGTTCTTGTTCGGGTCATGACAGTTTATGGGTAATTGTAGATAGACTTACAAAATCCACCCATTTTCTTCCTGTTCGGTCCAACCGGACCATACCTCTTTTGGCTAAACCCTATGTCAAACTAAATTGCATGGAGTTCCTACTTCTATTGTTAGCAATCGTGACCCATTATTTTACTAATAGATTTTGGTAAGGTCTTCAAAAGCTTTGGGAACAAAGCTTAAATTTTTTCACCGCTTATCATCCTTTGTCCGATGGACAAACAAAGCGTGTGAATCAAACTCTTGAAGATCTTCTTCGTGCATGTGTTCTTGATTTTGGTGGAAGTTGGGAAGATCATATTTCTCTTGTTGAGTTTTCTTCCAATAATAGCTTCCAATCTTGTATTGGTATGGTACCTTTCGAGGCACTCTACGGAAGGCTATGCCGATTTCCTTCGTGTTGGCTTGAAGCCGGTGAGAAGCTGGTTTTAGGTTCAGATTTTATTGGTATTCATTCGTGTTTCACTTATGATGGGTGTTGTGCATTTCACTCGATCGGGAAAGTTAGCACCTCGATATGTTGGTCCATTTCCCATCACCAAACGTATTTGTTCCGTGGCTTATCGCTTTTTATTACCGGCTCAATTTTCTATGATTCGTGACGTTTTCCACATCTCTCAACAACGGAAATACCGTAGGGATTCCGATCCTATTCAGGAGCCCAGTGTAATTGAAGAAGTTGAAGTTTCACCAAATTTGACTTATGAGCAACATTCTATTTGTATCATTACTTCGGAGGTTGAACGCCTTCGAAATAAAGATGTTCTTCTTGTGAAAGTTCAATGGTCCTCAAATCCTAAGGATTTCCCTTGGGAATCTTGAGAATTCACCGAGCAAACACATCCGGACTTACTCTTTCGTGCTCTTTATGGTGAACTTCTTATTTCAATTTTCTTTTGTGCTGATATGCTTTTATGGTTGTTACTTTCTATTTTCCTCTTAATTATTGCGAGGACGCAATTTCTTTAAGGAGGGGAGTCTGTAAAAACCCGCATATTTTACGATTGAATATTTAAATATTTTATTTAAACATAGAACCGTTAATCGGATTGAAGCCCGAAAAGCTACTTTTTGCAAACAGTCGAATTGGGACTCGAGACCACTTCCATTGAGTCCAAAATGGCATTTGCGACTTTTTTGAGTATAAGCTTCGATATGTTTGGAGTGAGGTGAATTTTGCTATTTTCTGTTGGGCTTTGGGTTTGGGTTTGGGTTTGGGTTTTACCCCAACTCACTCTATAACCTAGTTCAGCTCTCTCCCCTCCTCTTCACTTCATTTCATTTCTTTAAACTCAAGCAAAAAACTGAAAATGGGGAGAGGAATGAGAAATTAAAACTCCAAGCCCTAGTTTTCATTTGCAAATCCAAGTTTAGCTCCAAATTCAAAGAGAAGCTAAGATAAGCTCCATCTTCATCTTCTCCATCTCTTCTCCTCTTTAATTTCAGAAATTTCCTAAACCTAACTTAGGAAAGGTTCTTCTTTTGAGCTTAGATTCAAGCTTCTAGGGTTGGAGTTGAAGTGTAGTTGATCTTCCGTGGCATTCAAGCTTCTCCTTCATCGTTTTTGGATTTAAAGGTGAGTTTTTGAACTCACATCTATTTCTATAGATATTGTTGTTGTTGGGCATGAATTCCTAACACTATTTATGTTCATTTGCTTTCGATTTGGATCGAATTGGTGAATTGTTCAATTTTTGGTTTTTGGAATCCAATTTTTGTAAACATCCAATCTTTGATGTTTGAACACGTTAGTGGAGTGTTTCGGAGGGCCATACAAGGCTAGGTTGTCGTTGAGCGTAATTCCTCAGTCGAAGTTGCTCGTCCATTCGCTTCCATCCGTGTTATCGAATTTGCCCCAAAGGGGGCCAAACTGAATGTGCTATAGAAGCAGGTTCAGTCGACTGAACCAGAATATCTAAATTGCTTAGAAGTAGGTTCAGTCGACTGAACCAATGGTTCAGTTGACTGAACCAGACCCAGGAAATTGCCTGGGTCTGTATCAGTCGACTGACCATCTGAGTCAGTCGACTGACCCTGGGGATACAAAATTCGTATCCCTATGTCAGTGGACTGACCACCTGGTTCAGTCGACTGACCTGACTAGCTCAGCCCACTTAATTGTTTTGCTTTGATTTCTAGTTTTTATCGATCAAGGTTATCTGATTTGTTGTTATCATTTATTATCTACTCCGATGACTTCTTTTTTGTGATTTTTGTGGTTATCCATTTTGATGGATTCGGTATCGATTTCTCTGGATTTGATTCACGTCTTCGAATGTGAATTTTTGATGTATGATTGTTTTTACAATCATTTCTATGCTTTGTCACTTTAAAATACAAAGGTTTTTATACTAGTAGTAAATATTCAACTCTTTTACAAAGATGATTTCAACTCTATTTTTAATACAAAACCCATTTATAAAACCGTTTTCTAATCTATTAGTATATACAAACCTTTACCTCATTCGTATGAGAAAAACTAATTAAACGGCTTAGCAAAACAAGTGGTATGAAACGCTTGCGTTTACTTCGTCGGTTAATTTTTGGACTCGTTCGATTGAAAACTCTTGTGACAATTTTTGAGTGGAAGTCTACAATTTGTTCGTAAATATTTGAGTTAAGCTAGTGGTTATG
Organism: Allium fistulosum; assembly: GCA_030737815.1. Taxonomy (NCBI): domain Eukaryota; kingdom Viridiplantae; phylum Streptophyta; class Magnoliopsida; order Asparagales; family Amaryllidaceae; genus Allium; species Allium fistulosum. Next base: position 1,278,512,581 of record CM060903.1, on the reverse strand, counting down.
GGACATGAAGCTAAACTCTTATATTTACTAGCTTAGTGTAATTTGCACTTATCGATCATTGATGATCATTTTGTGATTTAGACTAGGGATTGAGCGATGTCTCTTTGTTGGTATAGGGATTAAAACCCATTTGGGGAGCTTCGGCTCAAATTTGGCGGGGTAGCGACCCGTGGTCTTCGGACCGTTCGTGGAGCAATCGGCTCAATGAGTCTGTGCATGAGTCGTATCTTTTAGGGTGCGTCGATGTTCGGCTCATTTATCCGCGTAGGGAACTGTACCACGACCGAATCTATTCATGAGTCGTATCTTTTAGGGTGCGTCGAAGTTCGGTTCATTTATTGGGTTAGCGACCCATGGAATAGCGTTCTGTTTATGTTGCACGTGTTTGGGAGGTTTCATGCTTCTGTTTGTGATAGGCCTCCCCCTTTATGATTTCTGGATTTCTAATTGATGACTTCTAGAATTTTTTTTCACCAACTTTTGCGATTGGCATTAATATGTTTGTCAATATTTGTAGTTTGGTGAATAAAATAAAGAATATGATAATCTTTTTGGTGTTTTGAGATTCTTGAGATATTGTATGATTTTGTTGTTATTTGATGTATACTTGACACAGTATTGCATTTCTTTGTTATCATACAGTTTTGGTCATATCTCTTATACTATCTCAGTTTATCTGATATTTATAGCTAGACTGGTCCGTTTATTATTTTCTTCTTAAATAATACTCGGGTCAGACCGAGATGTTATAGGTGCTTCCGCTTGACTTCCTATCAGGTATTATCATCTGATTTTGGGCTAACCACTTTAGAGTAGTAGTTTTTGTTATTATATATTTGAGATATAGACTCCTTGATGTATAATTATTCTTTTGTCTAGCACATGTATATATTCTTTTGTGTTGTAGTGGATCTTCTTTGACCACTATTCCGATGTACACTTTTATGTGTTATATTCATATCTGTTTCCGCCTTTGTGATATGAATATCTATGACCGATTTATGTTATGTTTATTTCTATATTCGTTTCCGAAGTCCGTATAGCCACTGTGTGGTAGCTTTGAATTTGAATCGGTATGTCGGATTTTCTCTTGAAAAGAAATGTAAGTTATATTATCTGACATATCGGTACTCGCACAAAGCAATTACACATATTGTCGCTCCTCAACAGCCTTATTCTTCGCGCTAGTCGATGGCATTACCCAGTAGTGTCCTTGGCTAGCGTGAGCATAGAGGTGGGGCATCACAGCATAAATTTGGTGTCCTTTTGTGTTAACTTAGTTAGTGGGGTTGCTAACTTTGAAAAGTTTTGAATAAATCTTTTATATTAACCAACCAGTCCAAGAAAACTTCGAATCTCTGAAGGTGTTCTTGGAGGACTCCATTTCAAAACTGGTTCAACTTTTGATAGGTCTACTCCTATCCCATCTTTTAAAATAACATGCCTAAGAAATTTTACTTCATCTAACCAAAACTCACACTTACTTAGCTTGGCATACAATTAGTGTTCCTTTAATGTTTGTAGCGTTATACACAAATGTTTCTCTTGCTCTTCTCTTGATTTAGAGTAAATTAAGATATCATCGATAAATACTATGACAAATTGATCAAGGTATGGATTGAACAGACAATTCATAAGGTCCATGAAAACTGCCGGTGCATTAGTTAATCCAAAAGTCAAGACCATAAACTCATAATGTCCATACCATGTTTGGAAAGTTGTCTTTGGCATATCTTCTTCCTTTATCCTTAACTGGTGGTATTCAGATCTCAATTCTATCTTTGAGAATATATTAGTTCCTTGGAGTTGATCAAATAGAATATCAATCCAAGGTAATGGATACCTATTCTTAATTGTAACTTTATTAAGTTCTCAATAGTCAGTTATAATCGTAGGGACCCATCATGCTTCTTTACGAATAATATTGGAGCTCCCCAAGGTGATTTATTTGGTCTAATAAATCCTTAATCCTCCAACTCTTAAATTTTCTTCTTTAATTCTTGATTCTCTAATGGAGCCATACAATAAGCTATATTTGCTATTGGGTTTGTGCCAGGGACCAATTCGATACAAAATTCGATTTCTCATTTTGGTGGTGGTCCTGGTATATCCCTAAATATTTCTTCAAATTCACTTACTACTTTGATTTGGTCTAGTTGTTGGCCTGCATCTTTAATGTCTATATGTGATAGGTATCCAGATATGAATGCATTTCCAAATTGATCACATGAATATATGAATGTCTAATGTTTTGGAATGGAAAAGATTATGGTCATGTCATGACAATCTAGTTTGACATAATGTTTGTAAAGCCAATCCATTTAAAGAATGAGATCAAAACAGATCATTGGGAAAAGGAACAACTTCACAGGCGTCTCCTTATCTTCGATATAAAGAGGATAATTCTTAAATATACTTCTAAGTTCAATTTCTCCTTCTACTAAGCTATCTATTATTAGAGGATTTGTTAGTTGCTCAATTGGTAATCCTAACTTAGTAGCGAATACTACATATATTAAGGAATGTATAGAACCCAGATCAAATAAAACTTTAGCTTGAAAGTTAAAAATAAATAAGGTACCTTCCACATGTGGTTGTTTAGAAACTACTGCATATACCCTAACTTGATTTCCTGATGTTGCTTTATTTTCCTTTTTTGACTTTTTATAGTCCCTACTCATGTTTCCAAGTTCATTGCAATTGTAGCATATAATCTGATTTCTTTCTTAGGACGATTAGGAGTAATATGGCATTTCTCATTACAATTATAAGATATTTTTATTTTGTTTTGACCCTTTCCTTGTTATGTCCCTTCTTTCTTCTCTTCCTCATTGTACAGTGGCTTCTTCCCATTGAATTTCTTTTGATTATTGAATTTCCCTTGATTGTTATTATTTCTCTCATTTGAAAGATTCCTTTCTTGCTGAAGTTGATTGTAGTCTTCTTTGAGGTTAAGAGCTTCAGATATGATTGCCTCATAAGTTTTGCGATGATCGCCAATTACATATCTCCTTATTGGTGGAATTAATCCTTTTGCAAATCTTCTGGCCCTCTTTTTAGGCATATTGAATAGGTGACTTGCAAATTGAGACAAATCCTCAAATAGATTTTGATATTGGGCCATTGTTATGTTACTTTGTGTGAGAGCTTGAAATTTCAATTCCATCTTCTCTCTTTCGTGTTCTGAAAAATACTTTTCCAGAAAAGTTTCCTTAAAACTCGTCCAAGTCATCACACTTAAATCTGTTATGATCCTGATTAACTCCCACAAATTCCTTGACTCTCCTGCTAGCTGAAATATAGCCAATTTCTTTTTATATATTTCACCACAATCCAACATTTCAAATATGTCTTTCAAATGTTAGATCCATTGATCAACATTAAATGGATTGGTATCTCCAATAAATTTATTTAGATGTAAGTTCTTAAAACAACTCAATAAATTATCAGACGGATTGTTCACAAGTCTAGAGGAGACTTGTTCCATTTGTTTGATAAAGGATGCAAACAACTCCATAGGATTTTATTGTGCGGAGGCTTGAGGCTCTTGACTATAAGTTGAAGTAGTAGTTTCTCGGTCTCCTATAACCTTAGAGAAACAAAGGAACTTTGTTATGATCAACGCAGAATATAATTACATTATTGAACATGAAACATTAATTAACTAAACTCAAGTCATACACACAAAGGATATACTACTTATGACACTTTTCCTTTGTACAAACAAAATTTGGGTTATTATTTACAAACTTTCACATACATCTTCAATATTTATAAGTCAACAAAATTGGAGATTAAGCCACCAAACTTTAAGCAACCCTTTAATTCTTTATATTACATTCTCCATAGAAGTCATGGTGTGGGAAAGAATCCCACAATATTGTTCAATTCATTTTCCATGTGTGCTTCCATAAGTTCCATAACTTCTTCTGAGACTTCGTTTGATCCTTCGGATTCTGACTCATCTTTATCCAATTGTCATATATTTATCTTTGGGAACATTTTCTTTGTATATCACAAGTTTTAGGATTTCACCTTGCCTTTTTAGAAATTCTCTAATTTCTCCATACTCAGTTCTCTTTGACATTTTTATAGCTTTCACTATTTCCTTCCATTTTTGACGTAGGCGGTACAATACAAGGTCTCTTTACAGTACCTCTTCAAAGGCGTATGCTCTGTTTGCCACTTCTATCATTTCCCCCACTAAAATCATTTGTGCTTTCCTTCTAATCATCTTCTTCTTGAATTGTGGAAAGGTTGGGGTGAGTCGTTCTTTGGGATTAGTTATGCACATAACCCCTCCCTATGAATCTTCAGTACCCCATGTCTTCTATGATAGAGTTAGGGTATACCCTAGGGGCAATTATGTTGTTACATATATCTAACTTATTGATCAATCTTATTCGAAATAAAAAGTATATTCTTTCTATATTATACTTGATATAACATAGTTATATTAATTAATTAATTTAATTAAAAGTATATTTAATAGAAAATTCATAAACGGTATGTTTTGTGACAGTAATTATAAAGTATTGTAACCATGAGTAATTTATTACAATAAAATAAATATACCATTTTAAATGTTCCTAGTCAAGATACATCGAGACTGGATATCAATGTATCTGTTAAGACTAAAGTATGTAACGCTCTCCAAATGTTGGGTAGTGTATTACTCATGGCTGCTGGAGGCACCTAGGGGTTACATACTGATATTTATTGCATAACTATGGAACGACTAACTCAATAGTTTTCTGTTGGTTAATATAACTAAGGTCAAACAGAAAATATCGATGTGACTCATTTACACAGTTTTCTCAACTTGAGAATACTATGGACCGTGATATGAAAGTTCTACTTTGATATAGTTAAATCATTGCATGACGTCCATCGAGTGACTATAGTTGGTTCCAATGGAAGTATTAGACATGAAGCACTATTCAAGAAAGGATTCATCATCTCGGTTATATGGGGTTAGTATCACGGTAAACTTAAGTCAACTCAAAGTCAAAGTCTCTCGCCATAATATTTCGATTAATATAATTGTTATTGTTGAACCAAGGACTTTGTGTTTGGATTATAGAGTTGAATATGGACGATATTGGAATTTTGACCATTACCAAATTCCATAAGTCCAAAGTGATATTGTTTTGACGAAGAGAATTGGTGTAAATAATGACACAACCAAGTAACGCTTATTAAACTAAAATTGGATTTTACCGAAACTGAGTAAGTGATAAATTTGGCCATAATGTCACAACACCTGCTAAGTGACATGTGAATGTTAACATTTGAATAGTTCGATGTTAATTGCTGACCAAATTTACACCCAAGAGTCACACAACCGAAATAGTGAATTCTCTTTAGACCAAATGATTTAATTAGTTTGTAATTATTATAAATTAACTAATATTTATGAAATATTAATTATAAAATTTGAATATGATTTGAGAAATGAACATTGGTATATATATATAATAGTTCTGAATATATCGGCCAATATGAGATATCGATGACATATTAACTATAATTGTATATATTTAATTTGGGTTAAATGGGCTAATGGCCTATGATGGTTTGAGAGAGGAGTCGGCTTCTATGACATGGGTTAGGGGCAGTTAAAAAAAAGGATATTAGTTTAGAGATGTACGGTTTAGATTAAGTGAGAAGGAGTATTAGATATTTTCTATCTTACTCAACTATTTTAAATAATGATCTCAGAACCCTTATCATATGAATTTTTGGCCGCCTATACCTTTTTCTTCGTGGACGAAATCAACATGTCAAACAATCACAAAATTCTCAAATCGAATTCAAGTTAAAACCAAGGCTATTTGATAGCAAAAGATTGGTGATTCCAGACTAGCAATCTGACGAATCAAGGAACAGCTAAAAGAAGAGAATTCACTATTTCAACGTGGACTTGAGGGCATCTGTAGTAAGTAATCTTTTATTTATATGTATAATCATGCTATTATAATGTGTTTCTCATGTACATACACACACACATCATTGTTGCTTAATTAGTTAGGTGAGATTTCTATAGGTAATGTTGTTATCATAGTAGAGATTAGTTATATGCATAAAATTTAATATTCTTACTCACAATTTATCTATAATATGATATTTAATGTTAAATAAAATATTTTAATTTAATATTATATTAATATACATACATATATATATATATTCATATTAATTTATGAATTAATACACATACACAATTTGTATCAAGTATTAATATTGATCTAATATTTTTCTAATACATGTTTATGTTTATTATGAATTATAAGAGTCAAAAATAATTTTATATATATTATTATTATATACTAATTATTATTATTTAACCACTATAAGATTTAATAAATTTACATAAAATAAATACTGTTTTGAAAATTTAATTATATTTTTTTATACTAGTTCATCATGCCAGAAGCTTAAAAAATTCATAACTTTTCAATTTAATTTTTATATTTTTAAAATTAAATTAAAAACCAACTGTTTAATATTTAATTAATTAAAAATATTAGTTTAATTCGGAAAAATCTGGAATTTTTTCACAACCACTAAAATGTGATCCTAGCTTTTCGAAAAATTTAACATTTAGTTATATAATTTTTTATTTAATAAAAACAAACTATTCAAATAATTCATTATATGTGTATATATTAAAATCATAATAATTTCAGATCTGAAGTGTTTTCGAACTGGAAAGTTAAATTTAAAAAAATTTGTTTAATATGTGTGTATATATATAATTTATTATGAAACAATTTGCTACTAATTATTATATACATATATACATATTTAAATAATTAGTTCATTTTAATTCATATAATTTATTTTAAATGTTACTTATAATATAATATGCATATATATATATGCATTTTTTTGTAATAATTTTACATAATAAAACATATTTATATACGCACTTGTGTGTGTATAATCAATTGGATATTTATAACTATATATACGTGCAAATATTTGGATAATATACAATACATGTGGAATGAGCTAATATGTCTGCTGCGATGTAAATCCCAACATCTATATACGGGTACGTTATACCCCATATGGATTATCATGTTACACAAGAACACACATACAAATATGTATATGATATATATGTATACTTACAAATTAAGTAAATTTATATCAAGTAAGCTTCATCCTACAATTTATAAACTAAATAAAATATATGATTTTATTTAAACTAAATTTAGAAATGTTCTAAATAAATTAGACTTCATAGGTCCAATAATAATCCAATAAGGTAAAAGAACTTTGAAATTCACTCATAACTTTCATAGCGGGCTAGCCCAGATCCAACATTTTGGCTGCTACTGTTTATACTATAACAACTATAAACATGTCAATGAATAGTATAAACTTCCTATTCTGGCAAAACCTAAACTATAGGGTTTTATTCTTATGATACGATAAAGGGTTTTTGCACTACTTAAACCTGAATACCACTTTGTAACACCCCGCTCCGACACTCTTGGCCGGAATCGGAAGTGCTACCCTCATAATGTGGTGCTATCATATTAGTGTCACAATTTCGCAAGGAGAAATGCAAGAACCTCAAATGATTCAGAGTAAATGATTTCAAGTGGAAGAACTATTATATATTCACACTTGCAATACAAGTTAATTTCCATAAGGTCTTGTCTTCAACTTCATACATATATGCACATCAAGATTTACAATACTAAACAAAAGCTAAGAAAATTCTTCACTTTTGGTTTTCCCTGAAAAGTCCCAAAATCCACTTTAATTATCTGAACCTGAAATGTTTATGTGTAGCATCATGAGCAACACTAACCCAGTGAGGAATCTATTTAATCTAAATCTCATATCGCAAAATTCTCCAAGGTGTCCAAATCATATTTTGAAGTATATTGACGTATCAAACACATATTACTTAATTAAACTAGATAAATGTTCTCTAAACATATTTGTCAAAACTCATTCGACAAATATAAATATTCTTTTGTAAATTAGAAACATAACAAAATTTGAAATCCATGTAAAAAACCAATTTGACTACACGTGGATCTAGTCCAAACACGTAGTAAGCAATTAGATCTTGGAAACTTTTTATACCATCGCGGTTGGCATCCTAACAGACGATATGGATGTACTCCATCTCCTAACACTCGGTATGGAAATAAAATGTAACAACCCAGAATTTCTGTCATTCAAAATTCGTATATTTAATTGATTTTAAATATTCAAAAGTAAATTTAATATGCTGAATAGATTTTGTTTTGAATATAGTGATTTAATTAGATAATTAAATTGTTAATTTAATATTTGAAATTATAGAAATAGTTGGAAATTGAATTTAATGTGAATAAAAATGAATTATAAAGTTGAGTTAAACTATATTTGAATTAGAATGATGTTGGAGAACTTTTGAAATTGAATTAAAAGTTAATTTGTTAAAATTGAATATTTTAATATTTAATTAACGAGTGAAAATGGTCATTTTTCATACGGTCTCGGATTTCGATGAAACTAGTTTCATTGGATCCGTAACGTTATATTATTATAAGATTTCAAATTTCGTGTAAATCGGACTTACGGTTTGTACGGAGCAAGCTAAAACGCGTAGAAATCGGTTTAATAGAATTTTAAATTTAAATAGTCGATTCGGAAACATATCTTCCAAATACGATCAAATTGGCTCTCGATATATATTCCATTGCGTTCGAAATAGGGGTAAAACATTATAAACCCCAGGCGGCAGGCTTCGTTTCGAGTTCGAAAAATTTAGCGATGAATAGTGTCGATAGATTTTCTATATAAGGTCCCCTATTCTCACATTTGCACTCAAACCCTAGAGCATTAGCGCTAGCTTCCACTAATGAAATACACGGCCAGAAATGCATCCTCTTCCTCCCCGTTTTTCTTCAAATCTATGCATTAATTCGAGAAACTTCCAACTACGAAGTTATAGAGCAAGATAAGATCTCTTAAATCAACGGTGATGATCGAAAATAACGCGATGGATCAACGGCAAAATGACCGGGAACGCCGCGCGTTTGAGTGGGTTTTGCGAGCATGAGGGGGAGCTGAGCTCGACCGGATTGTGGGTGAAGGTGGAGTCGGCGATGGGCTTTAGCGTGGTGGTCACCGATCGACGTCTCGATCATCGATGAGGTCGTGAAAATTCCAAAACAAACGACGACCGATATGGGTTTTCACGTGAATGAAACCTGGAGAGGGAAGAAAGGCCAATCGACCACGATCTCATCAGGGAAAATCAAACGGCCCAGATCGAGTAAAGGTTTAAAAAAATAAAAAGGAAATTGAAATTATTATATTAATAATTCGTATTAACTTCAAAATATCATAACTTTTTCATACGAGGTCCGTTTCGCACAAAACGACTTGCGTTGGGTCTGTATTGACGAGCACTACATTATGGAGCTATTTTATGATTAATTATATGGAGCTGGATTGGGATTTATTTGAGCTAGTGAAAATTTTGGTTGAAATTAAACGCTTGTTTAATTTTAATCGGAATAAAACACTGCAACCGCTATTGGACGCAATGTGAGTACAACTCACTCTTTCTGACTCACTGATATTTTTATATAAGTGAGAATAAATATTATTTATGATGATAGATGATTGTTTAGATGATATATGATATATTGATTGGTATTTGGATATATACCTACGTATTGGAGCAGATGACCCTATACGTTACCGTGTATGAGCGGATGACTCTTGTATGCGCGTCTGCCTCGAAGCGGACATTGTACATATATTTCTAATATGTATATTTGTTGTAGGTGATAGGTTGGAGGGATCCAACTGGATTCCTCACCAGTATTGGTTTATTTACAGATATTGTGATATATTCTATTATCATATGATATATGATGTTTGGATGCCGTGATTGATGTATTTAGTGTTGTTGCAGCATTGGGCCTATTTTGGTAATTTTAAAATGTTAAAGTGGTGATTTCAAATTAAAAAGGATTTTCAAGTGTTTTGGAAATCAATGTTTTATTAAATTTTGAATTATTAAGTAAATGGATTTATTTTAAATAAATAAATGTCATAATTTTTATGTTAAAAAAATTATGATTTTTGTGAAATAATACTTAAGTATGATTTTGGAGTTATATAAGCTTTAATAACTATTTGTAAACTATTAAAAGAATTGGTTTATTTAAATTGAGATTTTTGATTTATTAAAAATGGTTTTATATATAAGATTTATAAAATTGAATTTTTATAAATCAAAGTGATGGAATTTTAAAGGAGTTTGACAAGTGTTAAAATGAAGTAAATAAGATTTATATAATTGGTGAAGTTATAAACTGAATGGATTTTGTAAATAAACGATTTATAAGCAATTAACTTATAAATTGGATTTTTGAATGTAAATGGGATGTAAATGAATTTTGTTAATAAAGGTATTTTATATGTGGAAGTTTTATAAAATATAAATGGGATTTATAAACATGATTTTATAAATTTGAAATCAATCAAATTTGATAAGTTAAACATAGAAGTTTATTTAAAGGAATTACATTCACGATTTTGGACAATGAATTATCCTTTTAAATTTAATATGAAGTAGTATTGATTTTTGTTAAAGGAATTACATCCACGATTTTGGACAGTGGATTATCCTTTAATAAAATGTGTAGAAGCTTTAATTTGGTAAACGATTTATATTCATGATTTTGGACAGTGAATAATATATTAAATAAAAAGAAAGTTTTGGAAAGTGATATTTTAAATAGATTTAAATAGTTTAAAGATGTTTTAAAATGTGTTAAATATCGAAACCATAGATTTCAACATTCATTGTTGAAATAAACGTTTTCGAGAAGTAAGGAAATGATGGACTATAGCACTGTTGTTATAGTAAATGATTTTCGAAAAGAAATGTTTTTGTATAGTATTGGGATTTATATATCTATCTTATTTTCGAATCCATATACTGTTGATTTTGCGTTGTAATAACGATGTTTTACGCAACATTCGTTTTGACCCAAATAAATATGTTTAAAGAGAATGTTTTCCTTACAGAATAAAATATATACTTAATCCTGATTTTAGTATATGTGATATTTTCTAAGTGTTGAAAATAAAGAGATTTGTGAATATGGTTATATTGTTTAAATAAGTATATGGAAATGTTTTCCAATATTGAAATGGTTTTGAGATTATATCTTTTTAAAGGTAATTTGAAGTGAATATTTGGCAAGTGATTTAATTAATAAAAGATTAATTAAAGGGCTTAGTGATTGTATATGGTGCTAAATATTTGTTTGTTTGCTTTGATAGTTAAATAACCGACTATCAAATTATGCCATTTTAGTTCCTCGACTTGATGTGGGAACTATTTAGTCGTACACTTAGTACGTAGCCTTCTGTGTAGGCTTGATTATCGTTTGTGTTGAGGATGTCGATTCGTATAGTGCGGAGTATTACTCCAATCTATCGAGCTTCCTTCTTGGCCCGAATGATAGCAAGTTGAAAGTTGGAAACATGATAAGTCTATGAGACTTAGTTTCTGTGTGAGGTTGAGAAACGCTTTTGCGTTGTTGGTGCGAAGAGACCGGGATCAGATTTATCTGAAAACCACTTCAGACCAATGTATATGCGACGATTGTGCAGGTTGCTTGTGATGATATTGATATTTCGGAGTTTCATAGTGGGGGACTGCTTGTTGATCGTTTGGGGTTAAAATCCTAATATACATCCAGTAGCAGTGGTCTCTTCAGTATGAAATTTCCAATGTAAGGACTATTTGCTACTAATCCTAGGGATTTCCTGACAGGATGTGGTAGGAAAGTACCTTCGGTTTGTCCTATTCCTGGACAACTTGTATGGATGTTTGTTTGACATTGCATTTCTACAGATTACGTACATTAGTTTTTACAAACGTACATCAGTGGTGGTGGAGAAGGCAACTTCTCTTAGCTTAACACCCTCCTTGAGACGTATGAGCTTAAGGGTTGTATTTTTGTGGAAGGCAATTAGTAGTCAACGGAAATGACCGTGTGGCATTCAAAGTGATGTGATTGTGATTTGTGAAAGGTAATCATTACCTCTCTGGCCTCATCAACCGGAAATGACCAAAGCAGGGTTAGATGCAGCAGGGCTAAGTGGGTCGCTCCCATCAGGGTATGATCATCCTCTTCTAGATATATCTTTACACGCTATGACATCGTGTATCTGATTTTTGTGGTTTGTATGCTAGAGGGCCCTCGGTAAAGGTCGGTAACAACCAGAGGATGACATATTCGGTACCATCTAGTTATAGAGGTGGGCCGGTCTTGTGTTGGTAGAGGAATTTTGTGATGGTTTCTCGGGACATCCATCTAGAGGTGTACCCCTTTGGAAGGTAGTCCCTTCACCAGATCATTTGTATGGAAATCCAAACCCCACTACGTGCCTGCCATTTTGATTGTATTACCCAATTGGGCTATATGCTAGAATTTAATCAATGTAACAATTTCGACTATGATTAATATTATTTGTATATAGTAGACACTACTATAATATAAGAGGATTTGATATTAGATGTTTTAGTTATCGTAAGGTAAAAACATGTCCGCATTTATGTGTGGACTTGTCTTACAAGATACTCTTGTTTTGATAAAGGAAAAGTTTTGGTAATCTAATAAATTAAGTTGAGTGTGTTTCTCACGCTGGTTTACCAGACTGATCCGGGCGTTCTTCCCTTTCAATGCTCGGGTCAGACCGAGTATATTTACAGGTTTAGATTGGTGCTTTTGGAGCTTCAGCAGGAGAGCTGGAGATCTTCATTCTTGTATACTCGTACAAGTTTTGCTTTATTATCTGCTTTGCTTAGTTGTTGTTGTTGTATATTATCGACAATTATGAGGATAGGTTATTATAACTGTTCGGGCTGATAACTATTGATTGATTGTTGACTCTGGTTGATGAATGTATATACAGATTCTATTTTGTAAAGATCATTGATATGATATTATATGTTTTCCGCTGCGATGTGAGATTCTGTATTGTTCTGTTTTGTTCTATCTTCTCTCTTTCTTCTCTTCTCTTCTCTTCTTCTCTCTTCTTTTCTTTCTCTTGACTTTCCATCAGTCTGTGCTTCTTGGGTCGAACATGTGTGGATTATTGTCGATTCATAGGGTACGGATTTGCGGTTCGTCACATAAAGTAATAGTGCACTATCCTATATCTTTTATCTTTTACCGCATTCGTCCAAAAGTCATCACAAATCATAAGTGTGTGTGTATATATAAGTATTCTTCAAAGATACTTTATAATCGTCAACCAATATAGATTATTCATATTGTAAGTTACACAATACTTCATGGAATAACTTGAAATTAGATGGTTTTCCTCACCTTAGCAATAATTGTTTCGGCATTTGGTTTAGCTCCTTGGCTTACCCTAACATCTTCCTTATTTTATTACTTTTGTTTAGCTGTAATTGTTTTTCTCTTTCTCCATGGGTTGGGCTATTTATAGGTGACCAAGAGGAGGGTACTTCAGTAATTTTCTAACCCTATATAGGCTAATCTAATTTGACCATCCTTTGGTCCAATAGAAACAATTCTTATCAACTATGGCCTAACCTGATTTGACAATATTTTGGTCAAATTGAAACCATTCATTTGGCCTAACCTGATTCGATCAAATTTTGATCCAATGGAAACCAACCATATAGCTTAACCAGATTCAGCTACATTTTGGTCTAATAGAAACCATCCATATAATATAGCTTAACTTGATTCAAGCACTCTTTGGTCCAATAGCAACCGTCCTTATCAACCACATATTTACTTTATTCGACCACCTATTGGTCCAACGGAAACTATTATTATAAATTATACATTTATTTTAAAATATGTACAAAACCGTCGACAACTTTTAATGAGTTTAAAGTCATATATTGTTAAACCAAATTTTAGTCATATTATTGAGTATACTTTTCTCTACTCATTGATGTAAATATATTTGAAAATGGTGTTTTATATCATTTGTTATTTAAAATGACATGTGTTAGGGTTATACAATTCACCATTCAAATATTTAAATATTCAAAATTCTAAGTGATTTAATTATGAGTCGTTACAATTTCATTTTGATATACAAATTTTACAAAAACACGCAAAGGTTAAGTTGATCGAGTTCTTACATGGCATTACCCGATTCTATCTCCAACCCATTGAGAATGTTGACGTACAACCGAGTGTTGAAATTGGTTGGAGGATATAAAGGGATGTAGTATTTGCATTATGGCTTCCCAATGCAACCACCATACATCGTGTTCATCTCTTGGAACTTTGGCAGAGATTGCAGCCTGAATTTTTTATATTGTTTGGCCATGGTATTCTATCACTCTTTATTTCCATCCACGACGTCTTTTTCTACATTTTAGACACTGCCTTTAATTTGTAGAAGTTTGTTCCAAGGAGAACAGATGTGTCTGAGATTGGAGCACTTATTCTTATTTGAGATCCATTCAGGTTAACGTCGAGTGTTAAATGCAAGTGTGATCTAGCTGTTCCAAAGACCGGCATTCCCAGCCTAACTGTCAATCATTTACATGCACATATTAATGAAAGCTATTATGTATTCTCCAATCCAGTCGACAATTGCTCTAGAGGTGGCAGAATCGGAGGAAGCGGTATACATGATGTAAAGTAATATATATATATATATGATAAAGAAAATTGAAATAAATGTGATTAACTGAAAAAACCTCAATCGATGATTGAAAATGCTCGGGATAGCTTGGATGTGCTTGGAATTAATGGGGGACATGGTGGTAGAAAGGAAGAGAAGAAGGAGAAGTTTTATAGGAAGGGGAATGGTTCATTTCTACCACGTGGTTCAAACGGTGCAAATGGATCGTTGGCTAGTTATGGCTTAGATGCATCCAATGAGTCGGATGCATTTCATGCCACAACTAGCCAAAAATTTACTGCAAACACATCATTTAGCTCACGAGCTAAAAGCACTAGGTCTTACGCTTACCAATACCACATCATGAAGCTGTGAAGCATGAACTCGGGTGTTTAATCAATATACAAAATGATTATTTCGTCGTTCAAGCGCTACTGGATCAAGTTGGTTTGGTAATAGAAATTTTAAACCAATTGGTTGTGATCAACTATTGTGTGCGAAATAAAGAGGGACTTTCTAATTTTAGTGAGTTGGATTAGACACCCTTAATCTAGAAGTAAATATTTCAAGTAAAATAGAATATTCATGTGTGTGTGCACATACACATACGAGTGTTTTGGCAAGTGAATACATGTGTGTATAAAATGATAATCATAATAAATACTCATGAAAAAATATTTTGAATACATTTGTCAAAATTTTATTAAATATATAATCCTAGTAAATAAGACTATTGTAGAGGACTATCAAACAAAATTTCTAATATTATTACATAAACATAACCGTATGCATGAATATTTAATAAAACAGGATTTTTTACTTTACATATTTTACCAAAATCCTTAAATGATATGTTATGTGATGGTAATTAGAATATGTTATAATCATGAGAATTTTAACATATTAAAAAATAACATATTGTTTTAAATATTTCTAGTTTAGATGTTTCAAGAAAGGATATTGATTCATTCATTGAGATTAAAGTATGTAATGCTCTTCAAACATTGGACAATGTATTACTCATTATTGTTGGAGGCACCAAGGAGTTATGTACTGACAGTTATTGAATAATCATAGAATGACTCACCCGAGAGTTTTTTGTTGGTTTACTAAGGTCAAAAAGATAATATCGAAGTGACGATATTCATAGTTCTTTTAATTTGAGAATGTTAAACTTCAATGTGGACACTTTACTTTAGTTATAGTTAAATCATCGCATGATGTCCATCAAATGACCATATTTGGTTTGAGTTGAAGCATTGAAATTAAATCTCTATTCAATAGAGAATTCGTCTCCTTAATTATATGTAATTTGTATCATGGTCAACTATAGTCAAATCAAAGTCTCTAACCAAAGCAGTATGTTTAATAAAAGTTGTTATTATTGAACCAAGGACTTTGTGTTTGGACTAGTCAAGTTGAACGTGGGCGATGATGGAACTTTGACCAAAATTAATTTCCATAAGTCCTAATATGATATAGTATTGATGAAGAGAATTGGTGTAAATAATTGTTAATAAAAGATACCTCTTTGGAAAAATATAAAATATGATTATAATGAACAGGTCTATAGGTGTTATCCCGCCATTTGGTAAAGTCGAGATATCATGGATTTGACTAGGAACGGATGGTCGACAGCCTGAAGAGCCAGTTACGTATAGTACTATAGACGATAGTCAGGAAGATTCAAACCAGGACCCAATCGAAGTGTAGCTAGCATAAAGTAACTAGCTTGGCCCCGTGAAGTTATATTTCAATTTCGAAGTCGATTGAAGTTCATACGCTCAAGCTACGGATGAAGTAGGGATTTGTTTGGATCGACCAGAGAACGATCCAGGAAACAGTTCAAGTCATCAGAGAACATTCAACATCTCGAGAACCACGAAGCCAATTCATGTAAAACTTTCAGAGCATCGGCAAAATAGGAAGGAGAGCATATAGTAATGATCGCGCATCCCAAAGTGGAAGTGGGAGGATGGTCGATCGTTATGCACCGATCATTTTGGATGATCCATCAAAAAGATCGGTATACTTCAGTGTGCATTCCAGCTTCGACCAAGATCGATCCATATCTCATAATTTGCAACTCATAATGATCCCAAATTTTAGGAGCAACATCAAGAGACAAGTGGAACCCCCCACGAACGATCGAATGGTGATTGGAGCTAATAAAAACGATCGGCTAACATTAGGTCGATCGTTACTAGTCATCAAGTTATCGTCGCCGATCGATATGATGGGCCCTTTTGGGTGTGGAGAGCCTTATTGCAAAGTTTTAGTCCGACCCATGCACGCCCGCTCCTATAAATAAAGCAGGCATAGCTTCAGAAAAGGGGGCTTTTCTTCCGGCTATGGAGGCTCTACCATTTTCATTCTTGAATATTGTATTAATGGATCCTAGTAGATCTAAACATCCTTATAGTTGTAATCCAGTGCAAGATCAGTAAAAATATGAAGTGGATGTAGAGCAAGATTGCCGAACCACTATAAAAATCTATGTGTTCATTTATTCTCTCTATGATGTTTTTATTTTCATTCATTATTTAATCTCTGTGAGATTCTATGAGTGTTGATGCCCATTTTTGGCGTCAACATTTTGGTGCTTTCACTGAGAAATGAATTCTCAACTCGATTGGATCTCATCTTCTACTGGTGAATTTTCATGTTCGCGAGATAGATCCAGCTTTTGATCGATAAGTTTCCTATTCTACTTAGATTTGAAAGAGATCTAGATGGAAACTATTCCCCAAGGCCATAAAAGCCAAGTCTACCTCCCGTGCAGAAGAAGGAAGTCATAAGATTAGTGACCAATTAGCCATGTGTTTCACGAAAGTGCATGCATGTTCAAGTTTTGAAGGATATGTGAATGATCGCCTATCAGCTATGACCCATACACACTCAATGAACGATCGTTCATTACGAATCCATACGCTCCATCATCTTAAACGATTGTTCCCTATAGTGGTTCACATTGTTCGTGTCATCGGCTTCGATATGGCCGATTATTTATCTACGCGATCGTTTCTCACCGATCGTTCTTTATGATCATTTTCATACGATCGTTCCAGTTTGTCTCCTCACCAATTGATTTTACACGATCGTTTCTTATACGAACGTTTCAGTGGCCAACTTAACCGATCGTTCCGAGATCACTGAATACAACCGTTCGTTTTCTATTAACGTATCCACCCACTGAACCGATCGTTTATATATTAAGTTCTTCAGAACAAGTATCGTATGTTACTATGGAGAGGTATGGATAAATGAGATACAAAATTCATTGAAGCTTGGTGTTAGATGTGAATTTTGACAAGTACAAAATCAGACAAAATTTTAGAACCCCTGCGCTGGCCCAAAGCAAGACTCGGGTAAAACCATGGTTTTCCCCAACTAACGCGAAAGTGACTCCAAGCATCGATCTCCCGGCCTTCGAATTTATTGACTCCAAGCAAACCAACAATTAACTCCAAGCAACTAGCAGATTTTCTCGGGCATGCATACGTTATTCATGAGCATAACAAGTAGCTATAACTTAAAGACATATCGGATTGACGATGATAGACACATCCGACTCCTATCAATAAAGAACTCTGATGATTAATTGAGCCACCCACGGTCGACTCCTAGTTAAGAAGGGCTTGGACAAAGTGGAGTAGCGAGCATACGACATCGCTTCGCTTATTAATGAGATTTATTCCTATCTCCTTTGAATTATTCCTATTTCAATTTAAATTGCATTGTGAACTACGACTGACTTGAACTAATATACTTTTAAAACGATGCAAGTGACCAATAGAGTTGGCCGCTAACCAATCTCCGCATACCGTGATCGAACCCGTGGAGTTTTTATCAACACACACGTGATTCGACCGTTCATCAACTACCCTATGCCCCTAACTTGGGACGGATAAAAAGTGGACATGACTGATAGTCCACTAATCGGCCTTCACATCCGACTTGAAGTGGCCGTGATTGACTGCCTACTCATCAACCATCGCTCTCAACACATGGACACAACGGCGGCCTGAAACGAATTCGACTTAACTGTCCACCCAATAACTCTCTACCTACATTTGCTAAGAAGAGTACGAAGCAAATTGAACAAGACCTGATTATCTAACACCAAGCATGGATGTGATCTGACAATCCATCGCCTACTCTCTTCCTTGACTTGACAATAGGAGCTACAACCACCAAGCAGATACGAATCGATCATCTCACTTGCCAAGTTCTGTCCTTGATGCCGGGGGTAGAATTCCATTCCATGAATGAACGTGATTCAACTTTTAATTCAATAACTCTTACCTCGACTTGGCAGACAGAGTATAAGCATAAACTAGGTGGAAACCGGCTGCCCATAGAAACAACTCTAAGTCCCAGAGTGTGGACTAGAGTATAAACATAAACTGGCTGGAAACCGACTACCCGCAAGACAACTTTGAGTCCCCGGTGTGTGGACTAGAGCATAAACATAAACTGGGTGGAAACTGACTGCCCACGAGAAAACTCTAAGTCCCCGAAGTGCGAACTGGAGTATAAATAGTTCAGACAGAAAAACGATTGCCCACGAGAAAACACTAAGTTTTCGGAGTGCGGACTGGAGTATAAATAGTTTGGGCGGAAAAATGACTGCCCACGAGAAAACTCTAGGTCCCCGGAGTGCAGACTGGAGTATAAACAATTCGGGCGAAAAAACGACTGCCTACGAGAAAACTCTAAGTCCTTGGAGTGTGGACTAAAGTATAAATAATTCGGATGGAAAAATGACTGCACACGAGAAAACTCTAAGTCCAAGGCATGCGGACTGGAGTATAAACAATTCGGGCGGAAAAACGACTGCCCACGACAAAACTCTAAGTCTTCGAAGTGCGGATTGGAGTATAAATGATTTGGGCAGAAAAACGACTGCCCACAAGAAAATTCTAAGTCCCCAGAGTGCGGAGTGGAGAATAAATAATTCAGGCAGAAAAACGAATGCCCATGAGAAAACTCTAGGTCCTTGGAGTGCGGACTGGAGTATAAACAATTTGGGTGGAAAAATGATTGCCCATGAGAAAACTCTAAGTCCACGGAGTGTGGACCGGAGAATAAACAGTTCGGGTATGAACCGACCACCCATGTAATAAATCTAAGTCCCCGGAGTATGGACTAAAGTATGAACATAAATCGAGCGTGAACCAGCCGCTCACAGAATAACTCTAAAGTCCTCGGAGTGTGGACTACAATGCAAACTCCATGAATAGATGAGTGGATTTCGACCGTTCTCTATTCCATTAATTCTAACCTGAAACCGATAGGAGGAATACAAACTGCTAAAAACCAGAATACGTGCAACTCGGTTTTCTTTCCAATAGCTCGATCCCTTGATTCAACGGGAAAGAGTATAAAGCTAAAGCGAACATAATTTGCCTTCTTACTTATCAATATATGCCCCAGACTTGGGGGCACAAGAGAGAAACAAGATGAATGTGAATCGAAAATTCATTGATCAGCTTTAAGTCTTTTGGAGATTAGGTGGGAGTATAAACATGACTGGGACGAGGCTCGACCATCCATGCTGTACATTTATCAATCCGAGATCGGGAGTAGAAGTGTGGTCGTCCAAGGAATGACTATGATAGCTCAACAATGCGACTCATATCCAGTGCTTACAACGACTCGAGGTTACGACCGTAGGGAGGCCTTGAGATGGATTAATCAAATCAGTGTTCAATTCAACAAGCAACAAGTGCATGAAATGAAAAATATTATAGTTCAGACATTTGAACAAGTAAATGCAGAACTCATATGTAAGAACAAAAGAATTCTTATTCACATGGAACCGGTTGTACATCACACAAGTCTACTCAAAATACAAGACAAAAGTGAAGGGCCACGCCCAAATAAGTACAACCAACAGAAAGAGAAATGGTTATCTAAATTATTTACAAGTCCGAAGATTACTTTTTGGATTTTTTATATTTCTTTTGCTTCTTCGGAGTGGTTCCCTTTGAACTACTGCTCGACTTCCTCTTTGACCCTTTGCCGCCTCGGCTTTTTTTAAAGCAGTCTCCTTAGCTGTATGGATCGAGGCGGTATCATCTTTGGAAGTAGGAGGGATGGGGGCATCTTCTGTGCCAGAAGCATGTGGAACGTCATCTGGAGGAATCGCCTTTCCAGGAGGGATCGTCTTAAGTGAGGAAGTAATCAGTTCATCTAGGACCGACTAAACAGGCTCGCCCTTTACCTTCCTTTTTGAAAGCTCCTCTCGTTCAATCCGCTCTTTTAAACTGAGCCCACCGGTGGGATCGGATGAACCTGTGATCACGACTTCCGCGTCAAAAGGGATTTCATGGTGCGGGTCGCTTCGCTCCTTGAATAACGCCTCCATGAATTGGTCGTCGAAAACGAATGCATCTTCATGAGCGCTTTGAGTGGTGACTGAAGTCGTAACTTTAACAGATTCTACCGTGGCTGTTTGCGAATCTAGCTGAGGCTCTTATGAAGGGAGAGGAGCAATGCCTGATAGATCCAAAACTAAAAAAAATAGGCAAAATGATTAGAAATATCAACCGATAGCACCCCAACTTTGTGAAAGACGGGAAAAATCGACGAAATACCTTCTTCGGTATGAACTCCAGGTTGAGCTGGAGCATCCTCAGAACTGCGCTTAAGAATTGGAGATAGACGTGGTTTGTCTGGATCATACCCAGGGATAGTTGATGAGCTCGCCACAGAGCTAGACATGACTTGAAACACCGAGGGCAGTTCAGCTGTGATGTCAGAATGCGCCGATCCAGATCCTTCACGTACTTCATGCGAAGGAGCAACCACAGACTCTTTCTGAAGAGAAGTCTGAATTTCATGCTATATTTTGGGTTCATCGCCCAATAGAACTTCACTTTCAAGTTTGGCTACATCAACGTCTTCTAAGCTACGAAGTTTCTCCTCTTCCGCGATAAGAAATTCCCAAACGCGATGGAGCTGGTAAGGATAATCTTCACCGAACCATGTTAAATTCCTATGCTTGAGAACATTGGCATTGTAGAGAATGAGAAGTAAGTTGAGCTCATTCATTATATCTTTTCTCCGACCTTGTCTTTGGTCGCTTCTATTTCATGTTGAATGAGCACGTCGACATTTTTGGCCTTTTTAATGGCCGCATCTCTCTAAAGCCTGACACGAAACGACTCTTTGCAAGAATCTTGAGCGATCTTCTAAGCGTCATCCTTTTCTTTAATCACATATTCAAGCTTGGCCTTGAGCTCGGCTATTTCCTTCAAGGCTGCAGACTCATTGTTCCGAGCCGCGTCTCGCTCGAGCGCTATCTCCTGGTTTCGGTGATGCAACACTTGAACTATATCAAGATGACTGGTTTTCATCTCCTCCATAGATTTCATGGCTGTGCCAGCTTTTCCTTCGGCTTTTGTTAAAGCGGTTCTAGAGGCCTCTAGCACATTCATCAGAGTGTCGATGATTCTTTTATCCTGGGCCTCTCGTCGTTTTAGTTTTTTGATTTCTGTCGCACGCTCGAAGGAAACTGTTGACATTTTTCCGCTGCCTTCATCCATTCTCGATATTGCATGTGGATATCGGTGGTGCAATTGATGGTTATCTTCTAGACATCATGCAGAACACTCTTCAAATTAGGAGGAAAATAGAATCCTTCAAAGCATAATGATGTGCACGTAAATGTGCATATTTTTACCACCATATTTGATCTATTTAAATTAAATAAATGATCATATTGGGTATTTTAACTTGTTTAAACCAAAATTCAAATTATTTGAAATTGTCACATATTCATCTTCATATAGGGGCAAAACGGTCATTTTTATGTATTTATTAAATTGTGAAAATTTACTTGGAATTTTCTATGTTTTTTTGTAGGAAATTTGGTGAATTTTACAAGTGGTTACATGATGATATATGCATGCACAAGAGTGAAGAGAACAAATGAAGATGGAAATAATTCAAAGTGAAGATAATGGAGGACCCCACCTACCCACCTACCTTAATGTACAAATTAGAGGCTAATGCACATGCTTATGGAATTAATGGCTTCATGTACACTTAAATGAGGATTATTTGAAGCTAATGATTACTTGGCCTCCACACTTCCTAAGAGGGTATTTTGGGCATTCCCCAAAAATATGAATTAGGGTTTAACACATGTAAAAAATCCCCTTATGTTTCATGTAACCCTCCTCTCCCTTAGTCTCTCTTAGTTTAGTTTAGGCTCACAAATAAACAAGCTCTTCTCTTTCTCTTTTCATGGTTACTTAGCCATTTTTATCTTCATGTAATTTTTATTTTTTATGCAATTTAATATATGATCTTTTCCCTTTCTTGTTTATTTCATTTCATGTTTTAGTGTAGAATTACTTTCATGCAAGTAGAATAGTTCTAATTCTTGTTAATTATCTCTCTTTTTCATTGCTTTCATTTTCCTTCTTTTTTAGTTTCATGTTGCAAGCTACAAGTGTTGATATGATAACACAAATGAGAGGCTAATCCCTTCAATTTAGGGGTAATGAAGCCTCTAATCATGTAGCTTCAACATTTTGATGTTTATGCTCTCTTTTTGTGCTTAAAATGAATGTTGATGTGATTTATTGTTTCATATTGAATTTGATAGTCTATGTTGTTCATAACAAATAGGCTATGCTTAAACAATCACAAACAATGATTACCTCTTCATCTACATATGATGATGGTAATGAAGTGAATGTTGAAATTAAAATTTGATGGCCTATATTTCTAAACAATAGTTAATAGGCCATGCTTAAAATAGATTTTGCTTTCAACTTTGTTGTCATATTTCATGAGTGTTAAATGTATAATAGTGGTTGTGTTATAGTTTGATGGTTTATATTATGTTAATCAATAGCACAAATATACCATACTTATGATAAGCACATCAACTAATTACACTAATGACAAGAAAAGAGAGATCATAACTTCATTTTGTTGATTTATGTGATCTAGAGAGTGGAATTATCTCTAAATTGTCAATTTATTCTCATAGTTTTCATTCACATTTGTAGTTGTTAGTTTGTTAGTTTTATCATTTTTTAGCTTGACAATCTCTCGACTTTGGTTTAATTTGATTGAATAGATTTTTAAAATCATCAATTCCCTGCGGATCGACCTGTATTCGTCACATACTACAAGTGTACGCCGTGCGCTTGCGGTTATTTTTATTTCTAAAATCGTTCGACTATTTTCTAACTCGATAGACATTTAGCCGTCCGGACACATAAGTTTGGAAATTCCTCTCGAAGTTGCACCATACGAACATTTGGACCAATTGGAAGATCTTCAGAAGCAGCTTCAACTCTAGTACTTTCTTTGTTGGGCCTTTGAACGACAATGTATTCACCATGGCGGCAGCGATCGCTCGACTGCTGAGACTAAGATGGAAACAAGGATTTTTGGAGGCATTGGAGCGGTAGAAGGGTCGCGAGGGGGATCGATGGGCCGGTCCCTACGCTCAGCCGGTCTTTCAGGACATTTTCGAGAAGGAGATCTCGATCTGTGTACATCCTGAGCTAGCATGTGCCTGTCGTCTCTCTCTTGATAACCCCGATCGTGGCTAGGGCGATAGCTAGAATCATAATAATCTCGGCTGCCATAGTCGGAGCCAGATCGTGATCCTGATGACTGATGTTGTACATCCCGGAGAGAATCGAACATGCTCCTCTTCCTCATCATTGTTTCTATAAAGAAAAATGGATATTAATCAACTTTGAGTATTAGAAAGTGCAAGTCAAGTACAGTACGGTGTTGTATGGTGCAAGTGTGTGTAAGTGTCCTATTGTAACCCCCCGACAAACCAGGTGCAGGAGCTTTGCTCATCGGTGTAACCTCTCCTCCGAAGCAGGGATCTCCGAGCCAATTCTGATGGGAGACTCTAATCCTCCAATGCCCACGTCAGTGAAATGGTAGGCATTGAGATCAGGTAGAATTGGAAGATCAGATAAAGGGTCTAGTGGTAGATTCATCGATGACTTATATTAGTCAGAGAAGCGACTCTTTGGACGCCTATGTACGAATGTTTTCTTTTTTCTCTTGACTACGACCGGGGGTTGTGAGACTTGAGAGGATCCCACATCGACCCCCAGATCAGATTTGTCACCATCATGACCAGGTGCATCTTCACCATGTCCTCCAGCATCAATATCAGCAGACTCTTGAGTACTTGTGACTGGGGGAACCATGGGACCGAATTGACTATCTCTTTGACCGATTGCGGCCCATGATCTGATCTTAGCCGTCTGGGCAATTTTAGTTAGCCCCACGTTGAGGTCCTCCTCTTTCAAACCAAAAGTGATGAGACGTTCGTCCTTGAGCAAATATTCGATATTTTTATCATCAGGTGGAGCGTTCTTCAAAATTGAGACTGCATCTTCATAAATCTTTCCGCTAGGCCGGGTAATAACATCTTTAAATGATTAACATCATTAGATGGCAACTTAGATATTATTTTTCCTATGTTATTGTGGAATTGGTGGGTAACACTTATGCCTTTCTAGCCACTGTCGAGCGAAGCCAGGCGGGCATCGAGCAAAGAACCATTTGCTCTTAAAGGCACTTAACTTGTTCCATGTGCCGGTCAAAATTTGGCATCTCTTTGCCGACTCAAGGAATGTGAATAAGAGACTCCATGTCTGTCGTTTAAAAGTGAAAATAAACCGGATGTCTTCGATAGTGGTAGGATGGTGCATGAACTCTATAAATATCATATAAGTGCAGTTAAGGAGCGCATAGCCATTTTAATGAAGTTGTGCTGGAGCTTTCCTTAGATAACGCAAGATCTCCCGATATATGAGTTGAAAGGCGGGATGCATCCCGCCTAGCATCTGAATTTGTTACTTGTTGTATACCCTTCGGGAGGTCGATGAGCCCTATCATTTCACGGCGGAACCAACACGTCGTCGAAGGGAATTCTATGCCTAATGTAGATCCTTTAAAAGGCATCTTCTTTAATTTTTGAAGCCAACGAATCATGAGGATTTTCGAGGATGGTTGCGTCCTCTAAAGTATCGGGCGTAGGTTCAATAACTTCTGGTGGAAAGACATAAACAATTTCAGAAAGATCAAGTTGAGGATCCAAGCTTTCCGGTTGTTCTGTATCATGACCAAGCGGCAGACTATCAGACTCGCCGAACTAGATACTACGTCGGAATTAGTCCTATGCGAAGATGATCCAGCTGGCATGGTTGTGGAGCACTCGAAATGTCTAACTTCCCTTTCTATCAACTTAGTAAAAGTCATAATTAGAAGAAATAACCTGTACCCCTCGGTGTATAGCGAGTGCTAGTGTAGTGTGATAAAGTGCTGTTCAGTGTAGTGATAAGTTGTGCAAAGCTGAAGACAAAAAAGACAACAAAACTTAAAAATTTGTTCAGAGAGACCGTCATTCCTGACCATCTCAACTATCCATGTGTGTTATCGGGAAACAATGCAGCTTGAGTTTCATGGATGATCGTTAGCCAACAGAAATCTAATTATTGTCTAAGTTACAGATGTGTTTTAAAATGATAATTAAAGGCTTTCGTTCGTGACGTTTGTTCTAAGGCAATTTGCTACCAGTCAGGAAGTTCAACACAAATCTAAATGTTTGTCCAAGTACGAGAGAATGGAGCTCGTGGCTTAGTTCAATTTAATCTATTTTTATTCCATTTTATAAGAAAAGAGAGACATGGTTTATATGTGGAGTGAACAAACTTAGTTCAAGTTCAGACCGATCGTTCTAGTATCATATAGGTCGATCGTTCTAAGCGTTATGAAGGCCGAACGTTCTGGAATTATGATATATGTTGATCATTCCCTGAGGCAACATTAGCCCATCATCCAACATCAATCCTACCCACCGAGCCTTCTTATGTCCAAGGCATAGTCAATCGTTTGTAGACAATTTTCGAGCTCCAATAACCCAGAACTTCACCGACCGTCCACAAACGATCACATATTGTCGATCATACAACACTTTCATACTCGATACTTCATCTCCTTCAGTAAACAATCAGCAACGATAGCAATTCAACCATTTCTCATCAAGGCACAACTGACTGACTCCTAAACACTTTATTTCACACGATCATAAGTAAAGAAAGGAAAAATGATCTATGTCGGCTGTCATAGGTTCAAAATTGTCCTAAGAATTATGCAGCAAATATAGGAGTCGTTCTACCTAAGTCCAAAGTCTAAAGAAGAGGGATTAAAAGTTAATTCCAAGCCAAATCTGGAGGAGGGTCGTGATTGCTGTTTGGATTGGTGGAAGAAAAGGGGAAAGTGGCTCGTCGCTTCTTTGCTTCAAGACGAATGTATAGAGAGTAGAGTGAAGGAAGAATGCCTAAGTGTCAAGCCTTATATAGGAAACAGGCTTGGCCGACTGTTTTCACTCTAGAGGATTAGGCCGATCGTTTAACGTCCAAAAACTATGCCGATCCAACTCCAACCTATATGATGAACGATCCATTCCTAAGCCACATGCCGATCGTCTTTTATTCCATCCCTATGTCGATCGTCTTTTATTCATTTCACAACCTAACATATGACGATGGGCTCCATGATCACAAGTGGTTTGAAATTTGTAAAAAAAGAGAGATGATGAATGACTGTGGAGATTTGACTGCAAACGCGAATAGACAAAGTATCATAACAGTTGGCGACGACCTATGGACGTTCGAACACATCCCGGAACCAACAGCATAAAAATGTATATAAGTATGCACGAGAATAGTTTTAAAGTTCAACCTTTTAAAACCAATGGAAAACGCAGTCACACTTGAAACTTTCAAGTTCGAGAATGGATCAGATAATAGAAGGCTCATAAGTCCCGCACGACCAAATTTTTATATGCAAGCAGAACACGACATTGGTTTTATACTATTGAAAGTTGATAGAGGAATGGCAGTCAACCAAGAAGCTGAATGGACTTCTTTTCGGTAATTCAGACTTTTTTCGATGCAAAGCACGTCATGTTACTCACAAGACATACTTTGGAGGAAAATGTTATCCCGCCTTTTGGCAAAGTTGAGATATCATCGATTTGACCAGGAACGGATGGTCGACAGCCTCAAGAGCAAGTTACGCATAGTACTAAAGACGATAGTCGGGTAGATTCGAACTAGGAC
This sequence comes from Allium fistulosum, assembly GCA_030737815.1. Lineage (NCBI taxonomy): Eukaryota > Viridiplantae > Streptophyta > Magnoliopsida > Asparagales > Amaryllidaceae > Allium > Allium fistulosum. Next base: position 1,278,484,805 of record CM060903.1, on the reverse strand, counting down.
CCAATCAAAGTGAGCTAGCATGAAGTAACTAGCCTGGCCCCATGAAGTTATATTTCAATTTCGGAGTTGATTGAAGTTCATACGCTCAAGCTTCGAATGAAGCAAGGATTTTTTTGGATCGACCGGAGAACGATCCAGGAAACAGTTTAAGTCATCAGAGAGCATTCAACATCTCGAGAACCATGAAGCCAATTCATGAAATACTTTTAGAGCATCAGCAAAATGGGAAGGAGAGCATACAATAATGATCGTGCATCCCAAAGTGGAAGTGGGAGGATGGACGATCGTTATGCACTGATCGTCTTGGATGATCCATCAAAATGATCGGTATACTTTAGTGTGCATTCCAGCTTCGACCAAGATCGATCCATATCTCACAATCTACAACCCAGAATGATCCTATATTTTAGGAGCAACATTAAAAAACAAGTGGAACCCCCCACGAACGATTGCAGAGTGACTGGAGCCAATAAAAACGATGGCTAACATTTGGCCGATCGTTACTAGTCATCAAGTTATCATAGCCAATCGATATGATGGGCCCTTTTGGGTGTGGAGAGCCTTCTTGCAAAGTTTTAGTCCGACCCATGCATGCCCACTCTTATAAATACAGCTGGCATAGCTTCAAAAAAGGGGCTTTTCTTCCGGCTACAGAGGCTTCGCCATTTTCGTTCTTGAACCTTGTATTAGTGGATCCTAGTAGATCCAAACATCATTGTAATTTTAATCCAGTGCAAAATCAATAAAAATATGAAGTGGTTGTAGGCCAATATTGCCAAACGACTACAAAAATCTGTGTGTTCATTTATTTTCTCTATAATGTTTTTATTTTCATTCATTATTTAATCTCCGTGAGATTTAATGAGTATTGATGCCCATTTTTGGCGTCAAAAGTAGGTGATGAATTCAAACAAACTATCAAGCCACTTGTTAAGGTGACGTGTGGACGTTAATTTTTGAATTGTTAAAAAATTAATTACTGGATGAATTCACACTTCTTAGTCACACAACCGTATCTGTGAATTCCCCAATAAAACCATGATTTAATTAATTTATAAAATGCTGTAAATTGATTGAATTAGCTAATATTTTGGAAATAATAATTATTGTTTAATTTATTTGATGTTTTAAAGTTGTTATGATTATTTAAATGCATGTATAAAAGTTATATTTGCATACATTGATATATAATATCGGTATAACTTTCAAACAGGGTTTAAAATAATTACTGGAAGGATTTTTGGAAATTTTTTTCCTTATTGAAGCATGATAGAGCCAACCATATTTTAGGGGATGATAGATGAATTAATTGACATCTTTAAAAGGAATTGAATAAGGAAGTTTGATGAGGAGAATGGACAAGGTTCCCTTTTCCCATTAAAAACAAATCTCTTTGTCTATTTCTTTTAAATCGAAAATCCTCACCACCCATGGCTGAAGTTCCTTTAGCCCATTTCTAAAAATAAACAGCCTCAAATTTAATCAAAATATCAAATAAAATAAAGAACTTTGTGGTTCATCCATCTCCTGCAAGATTGTGTCCTGGTTTTAGAAATTTAAGGATAATTCACAGATCAAGGTGTAATTTATTGGTTAGATCCATAAGGTAAATTCTATTTTATATTTATACATTTTTTTGTTTCTCTTTATAATGAATTTATGTAAATATTATTGCTTCACCCAGATCTGAAATACATCACGATTTAAACAACTAATTGGATGCGATGGTTAAAATCAAGTTATTTGTTAAAAACTGAAAATGTTTATATATGTAAAAAATTACAGCGAATACATTAAACAGTGACGGAAGCTTTCGACGGCGATTTCCGACGGCTTACGAACGCCATGGTGTTTTCGTAAATAAAATATATTGACCATCGAAAGCCGTCGAAAACCGACATAAATTTGTCGTCGGCGGCCATTAAAAGCCGTCGAAAAATATCGTGTATACAGGCTCTAGGCCGAGAGCCATCTTCATTATCTCCTCTCCCTCAAAATTAACCAAATCCCTAACCCAAGACCACCTCCCCGTCGTCAGCTAGCTCCCACGCCTCCCCGATCATCTCCACTTCATCATTCTCCACTCTCAATAACCCTAGGCCCTTCATCAATCTCCAATCAGGTTTTATTCCTAAACCCTAATTAATTTTGATTTGTTAAATTAGGGTTAATTTGTTGTTATAATTATATAATACCATATTGATTGTTTGTTATATCCTATGAATGTTGTTGTTATTATAATTGTTTATCATTTAAATATTGAGGACAAAAATTTGTTTAGTGTATATGTCCGTTAATTGGTGTATATGTATTGATTAATTTGTGCATACGTGCATTATGGCTAGTTTGGATTAATTAGAGTCGATGCTTAAGATTTAGTGTATGCGTTTTTAAGATGATGAAAACGATGATTTTGTTTATGCGTTTCTTAGAATGTAAATAAATTATTGTAAAAATTGTTGTATAATATGCTTTACTTTTTATAAATCCTTAGAGAATTTTTGGCCCCATCTGACAAGTATTGTATATGATCGTTGTATGGATGTTCGTTTTTATCATAGAACGGACATTTATATTCATCTAATACAATATTTGTCGGATTTGTTCCTGTATTGGACAAGTTACAAACACAATAGAGTAATTATATTTTGCAAATCATTTCATTTTAAATGATTCATAAAATTTCGACAACACTTTCTTTTTGTTCTCTATGTACACGCATATGTGTACGATACAGAGAACAAAGGGGAAGTGCTGCAGAAATTTTGTTGAATCATTTAAAATGAAATGATTTACAAAATATAATTACTGCTGTGTTCGTAATGGGAAGTAGGATGACCAACCATCAAAGTGTAAAACAATAACCTAAAAATTGTAGATTATATTCATATAATAATTTGTGTAAATCCGTTTGAAAATAAAATTAAATAGAATATTATTATATATTTGCGAAGATTTAAATGTATGATTTAATTGAAAAATAAAATGTCAACACGTAAATGATTAATACATTTTTATGTTTTAAAGTAGGAAAAATGGTCGATTGTTTTATCGATCGAAGCTGGATGTACCAAAGAAGAAGAGAAATTGGAGGCTCAATAAGCGAACATTTTCAAAATGATGTACTCGTTTTTATTGAATTCGCTTTAAGTAATAATGAGAATGGCAAAGAAATTCATTGTCCATGTAGTAGGTGCAAATTATTGAAGCATTTGATATACAAGATATGGTAATAGTTCATTTACGCCAATATGGTTTCGTGCCAAATTATTTGGTGTGGGATCGTCATGGAGAACTTATAGCACCTAATCCCATACATTTGGAGGAGGAGGTGCATACTAAAATTGTTCCGACGAATCTCATAGAAGATATGGTTGAAGGTGCAGCATGTTCAATGTTCCCTACTGTTGAAGTTTATGGTAATGATGTTAATGTCGAAGAAGAACCAAGTATTGGAGCAAAAAATATTTATGATTTATTGGATGCTGCTAAGAAACCCCTTTGGGAAGGTTGTACAAGCGGTACTCAACTATTAGTAACTATAGAATACCTTGCGATGAAATCAAAATACAACTTCACAGAAACCGGGTTTACAGCTATAGTACAAGCTGTAAAACGGCATATGCCACCCAATAATTTAATGTGCGAAAATCATTATGAAGTGAAAAAACTTATGTATGCTTTTGGTTTGCCATATCAAAAAATTGATACATGTTTAAATGGTTGCATGTTGTTTTGGAAATCAATCTTAGGAATTGTAAAATATGTAATCGGGAAAGAAACAAACCAAAAAAAGGGAAAGGAAGTTCCGTACAAGCGTATGCATTACTTACACATCACTCCTAGGCTTCAAAGGTTATATGCATCTTTTGTAACCGCGCATCATATGAGGTGAAACTGTGTGAGAACACAGGAAGAAGGTACGTTAACACACCCAGCCGATGGAGAGGCATGGAAGCATTTTGATAAGACGTACCCCGCTTTCGCAGTGGAGGGACGTAATGTTAGACTTGGCTTATTTACGGATGGATTTTCAACGTTCTCTCAATTTGGTTCAAAATATTCATCTTGGCCTATAATCATTACACCTTACAATTTACCTCCGTGGATGTGTCTGAAAACGCCGTATATGTTTCTCACTATTGTCATCCCTGGCCCTGATGATCCGACACGAGGAATCGACGTATTTTTACAATCGTTGATTGAAGAGTTAAAAACATTATGGTATGAAGGTGTTGAAACATACGACATTTCAAAAGAAAACGAATTTTCATATGTTCGCTTCTATGAGAGACTATAAGCGATTTTCCTGTGTATGAAATGCTTTTGGGTTGGAGTACGGCTGGTCGTTTAGCTTATCCTTATTGCATGGAAAAAACACGAGCATTTTCTTTACCGCATGGGAAGAAAATTTCGAGGTTTGACCGTCATCGGTGTTTTCTCCATATTAATCATCCTTTTAGAAAAGATAAAATAAACTTTACAAGTAACAGACTTGAGACCTTGCGACCACCAATGATTTGGTCAAGCGAGGATATTTATGACCTTGTAAAGGATTATCCAAAGATATATGAAACTGGCGAACAAATTGAAATTCAAGGTAAATTGACGATTCATAATTGGGGCAAACAAAGTATATTTTGGGAGTTGCCTTATTAGAAAAATCTCCTAATTCATCATAATATCAACGTGATGCACAACGAGAAAAATATGTTCGATAATGTATTTAACACAGTTCTAAATGTTAAAGGAAAGACTAAAGACGATTTGAAATCAAGACGTGATATAGAGGCAATATGGAATCATTCTGAGCTTCATATGAAGCCAAATGACGCAAAAAAATCCAAAGCATGCTATGAGCTAGACAGTAACCAAGTTAAAATTCTGTTAAAGTGGGTGGAAGGATTAAGATTTCCTGATGGGATTTTCTCTAATCTGCGTAGATATGTCGACTATAAAAACGGTAAACTGAGTGGGATGAAAAGTCATGATTTGTCATGTAATGATAGAACATTTGTTAGCCGTCGCTTTCAAAGAACTGTTGCCCACAAAAGTTTGGACGGTTGTAACAGAACTTAGTTTATTTTATAAGGAGCTTTGTTCAACAACGTTAAAAGCTGATCTTCTATGTAAACTTAAGGAAGAAATTTCTATACTGATCTACAAACTGGAGAAAATATTTTCTTTGGGTTTCTTTAATGTAATGGAGCATTTACCTGGTCATCTTCAGTTTGAAGCACGTCTTCGAGATCCTATGCAATATGGATAGATGTATCCATTTGAAAGGCTTGAGTATGTTAAATTTTTGTTTAACTACATGTAATAAAATTTAATTATAATTATTCTTAATAGGTACTTAAATCATCTAAAGAAAAAAGTGAGACAAAAAGCACAAGTTGAAGGTTCGATATGCAAATCATATATCGAAGAAGAAGCTTCGTTCTTTTCTCTCATTATTTCAGTGACCATGTGAACTTATCTTTTGAAAGTGCTATGCGAAATGATGAGGGCATTGAACAAGATTCTTCCAAATTAGTGCTATCGATTTTTAGATAGCATGGACGCCATGTTGGAAAACATGTGGAAGTATGGTTAGACGACAAAGATTACCATGTAGCCCACACATATGTTCTTCTTAACTGTGCAGAAGTTGCGCCATTTGTTAGGCATTATTCAATTACACATCTAAAATTATTTACTTGAATAATACATGTGTGTATTCATTATAATGCAATATATTACCTATATATACGGTATTTACGAATCACAGCATCCAAGCGGCGATATCAGCAAAAATTTTGCTACTTGGTTTTCGAACCACGAATATGATCCGGTAAATTGTGTGGTCGACGAAGGGTTGAAACATCTTGTGATAGGACCAAAAAGAAAAGTCAAGACATATTCAATATTCTTTGTTAATGGATACAAATTCAACACCAAAGAATATGAGGCTGAAAAATTAACTAACAATACCGGTGCATATGTTAAAGGTAGTGATGATCCAAATGATCACATAAATGATTTTTACGGCATGTTAACTCAGGTTTTGCAATTAACATATTTCACCAAACATGCGGAAGGAGTTTATTTGTTTAGATGCAACTAGTTCAGTAATGTTTAAGGTTCTTGAATCAACGTGCACCAAAAATATAATATTATTGAAATAAAGCATACATCACGTTATCATAATTACGATCCATTTATACTAGCCAAACAAGCCCTGCAAGTTTATTATTCTCCTTATCCATCTCTAAAAGGAGATAAAGCAGATTGGCAGCAGTTTTTAAAACGAAGACATGATTTACGTTTGACGGGAAGAATATTCCAAACGAATAAGCGTACCAAGCGGATTTCGAGGAAAATGACGAAATTACAATAACAGATGATCAAACCAATTTTGGACCTCTAAATGATGAATCAAATGTATTAGTAGAAGCATTTGAGACCATAGAGGAAACCAATATAGAATACGAGATCGAGTCTGAATCAGAAAACGACAAGGACTGATTTAATAGTATACTTGTTGAAAAAAGGTAATTTATGGGAGTATTGATGCTACACTTTTTTATATGTTATATACGATTATTGATGTTAAATCTTGATATGTTTACTCATAATTGAATGATATGTTCTTCCATAATAAAATAATATGTATATGACATGTATTGCAGATGTCTTTCTGTAGGCGGCGGAGTTCTTCGCAGTCCAGTTCCCCTTCTTCGTCTCAGAGAGGGACCGTCCGCAACAGAGGTGACAGTAGCGGTCCATCGTAGGAGGCGCCACGTACAATAGTTAGATTGCTACCGAAAGCAGATGGCTCGTAAGTATTAAATTTACTTGAGCATTATAAATATTTTGTATGATATATTAGTCATGATTTATTTGTATCATATTTAATACAGGGGTTTTGAGCTTGAGCCTTCCAATATAGTGCTCAGAATATCTATGTAGGCATACATGAGCCGTATGACTGAATGCTGGCCGAAATGGAGTAGGATCCCAAAGCATATTCGGGAGAGCATCTAGAAGGACTTTCTGGTAAGTGTAAAATTATATATCATTATATATAATCACTTTACAATTTGCTGACTAAGTATAAATGTATAACTTATATTTTTTCAACATATATACAGGATGCGGTAGACCTGCAGGGGAGGATGTTGGTCTTTTCCAGCACCACTGGAACTCTAAAGTTGCAAAGAATTATTGGGATACGATGTCTACCATCAAAAAATCTGAAAAGAAGCCAAACTGGATGGGCGCCAGTGTATGGGATGCTTGGGTCGCATGGTGGGTTAGCGATGAGTTCAGGGTAAGTCTATCAGTTGTCACCTTAATTTGTTCAGTAGAGAATACATAATTTATACCGGTAAAATATAATCTTAAATTTTAATTTGTAGGCGGAGTCAGACAGAAACTCGGTGAAAAGGTAGAAAAATCCAGTCACACACCGTGGTGGCTCGAAATCATTTCAGCATCATCGCGAGGACTTAGTAAATTGATTAATTGCAATTACGAACAGTTATTACATTTTTTGTATAAATTTGTATGAACAACAATAATATAAACACATTACTACAGGAAAGAGCGCATGGGGCTCTTGTCTCGTATATAGATGTATTTGCGCATACTCATGCCATCAGACAGACCGACGATGAGGGATCGGTGATGTATGCCTCGCATAAGGATGATAAAGCATACGCCGCACATTTAAGTATATTTTAAGTTATAAGTTATTAATAATGATCATTTTAATTAATTAGTTATAAAATATTACAATAATGTCATGTAATATTTACTTATATTTAAATTTGCGTTGCAGGAAAAATTTATGCAAGCACGTGCGCAGAGGCTCAAGCATTTGAGACAGGAACAGTTGACCACTGATGAGGAGGACATTATCTTTGACTCCGTTATGAACCCGACACAGAGAGATATGCGCTATGGCTACGACAATCAATCAGTAATTTATAAAAATTAATCAAGTTGTAAAAATTGCTTAATTTTTATAAAAGCTACGCAATAACTTAAACATATTTCGACTTGTTTTGTAGGCTCGGGCCTCACAAAAGGCCTATCAAAAGGCTCAGGACAATGCTGAGATTAATGAGCTTCGACAGCAGATTGCGCAGCTGCAGGAGCAGGACCGCCTCCGAGCAGCGCAAATGGAGCAACTGAACCAGCGTTTGGCCGAGTATATGGAGCGTCATGAAGCATTCCCTTCGTTTGGTGGTTCCAGAGCCGATGACGGGTCATGAGGTACATTTTGCAGTTTTTGTTTTAAAACTTGTGTATATATACAATAAGAGATGGTGAGGTTGATTTGTGGACATTTGGTGCTTGATATTGATTTTTGAGGTTTGATGTTGGATGTATATATTGTACATTGATGTTGGATTTAGATATTGCAGTTGGGTGATGATGGATGGGTTAGTTTGTATTGATTGGAATGTTTGAGTTTGAGATGGTAATGTTTGAGTTTTATATTATTATTGATACTGATATTGATTTTAGCTTATATATCTGATATATATATATATACACAAGTATGGTGGCACGTCCGTTGGACGTGTGCAAAGAAGGAAGTGGCATATTTTGTATTTGTTACAATTATGATATTGTGAGAAATTATAGTAATGTTTTCGTTAATTACGGGAAAAAAGAGGAAGAAGATATGACAAATACGTAGATTTCAAATGACTTGCTCCAAAAATTGACCTGAATCATTATGGTTATAAAAGTAATCTAATGGCATAAATTTTATCACTAATCTAGTATGGTTGCTAGTCCAGCAAATCTGGCCTAGAGAAATAGATGATATTTTTGTCAGTACATGTCCTCTTCTCACTAATCTGAGCACTGCGATATGGGGATCTCTTCTGCATGTGTTTTCTGCTACTTGCGCTCTCAGTACTACAACACCCATTATCATCTAAAGCTTCTATATGGTCAAGCTGCATCTGCAACAATTCAAATTCAGCTAGATGTTCCTAACGGTTTCTACATGTTTTTTTTTGTTGAAACCCAGGATGGGAACAAATTCCCAGCCTAATAACTTATCATTAAAGAACCATTCATACAGACATTACATATTAGTCACAAAAAACATACCCCTTACATTCAAACTTATATCCAACCCCAAAACAAAAACATACCCCTTACATTCAAACTTACATACAACCCAAAACTTAAAGACCCATTACATATTAGTTTCTACATGTTATCACATATCCACCTCATATCAGCAACCTGCATTGCTAACACCTTCAGGCTTCTTGTAAAACTATCAACCTGCTAGGTCAGCACCCTGCTTCTTGCCCGCTTTCATATTTTGTGCTCCTGTCACTTATGCTTTCTGTCGCTCAATTCACTACTGCAACCTGCAAAACCGAGCTTTGTGACCTTCATGCTTCATGTAATTCAATTCAGCAACTCACATTTAGTTCACCATGTAACCTTCAAAGCTAACAACTTGCATTCATACTTGGCTATTACTCTAGCAGCTGTTTCTGATGCATTCTCCCATCCTAGCAGCGCATGTATTCCTCTTATAGGCCTTGGGCAGTAGATCCGGACAGCAACAATCCTTTCCTGCAACATCTTATCATGCAGTAAATCCAAGCAGTAACCAATCACGATCAGCTCCGCATGTATGTCAATCTGTTCAGTTTTTCCAAGCATAAATCCCACCAAAATATCTTCAAAAAAATACTATCACAAACTCAATTTTTGGCAACATGGAAAAGTACTTATCGATATTTGTCATGGAAATAAACTATGTTTACATGATATGAACGAAGATGGAAGCTGAACTGGTATTTTTGACATCTTTATTTACGGTTTTGCATCTTCAAGAATAATGTTCACCTTGCATGCTATCAACTTGGGTTGAAAGAATTATGACAACCTTAACATTTTTTGCTGCATGGTTTTATCATAAAAGTTTAGGTCGGATACTAACAGCTCAAGGCAGGCAGGGGAGGTGAAAAGGGATTATCGTTGCTGTAGGTATTGTTCGAAACAACATACTCATGTAAATAAAACAATATAAAGATTAAACTGTTATACTCTATTATGAAATGATCAGCAACAACATAATCAAGGATTCAAGTTTGGGTGCAAGGGCAGGGTTTAACGGTGTTTAACATCTTCAACTGAAGCTTACTGCCAAAGTAGCTGTTTGAGTTATGTAGACTATCAGTACTTAAAATGTATACTACTTAGTTCTGCAAATTATCAATGCCTTAGTTGCTGTGTGAGTTCGGCAATGCAAAGACTGAGTTCTGCAAATTATTGAAACTTAAGTTGCACACTACCTAAGTTCCGTAAATTATCAATGCCTAGATTGCTGTTTGAGTTCGACAGTGCAAAGACTGGCTTTTGCAAATTATTAATACGTAGTTGTTATACTGCCTAAGATCTACAGATATGACAGGGATAATCTAAATACAAAATCTTTAAAACTAACAATTGTACCACTAATACATAACAAAAAATATACAGATTCACTACACAAATACTTGAACCTAATAAAATAACTACATATAGCATCAAAACGTTAGTAAGGAGAAAGATAAACAAATGAACTCATTTTGGATGAACTTGATGTTGACATATTTAAAAAATAGAAGAGTATGAAAACTCATTTGATATAAGCATCATAATTTATTATAAAGTATAATTGAACAGTGTAAAAGATTCTTACCATAACTGATGTAGACAATCATCCAATTCATGAGGTCCAGGCTTCTGATTCTCAATAAACAATAAAAAATAATGAGTATTTGTGGACAAATGGGATGCATATTATAATCAACAACAATTTAATCAACAAAAAATAACTGTAGAAAACATTTGCTCCATGTAGAATAGATCCATATTATAATTTGAAAACTCAAATATACAGATAAAAAAGATGCACATAATTGATAAAACATAAATATATAGCTTCAGATTCATAATATCATGTTAAACACTAACCTGTAAGTATACATCTACTTGGTGATAAACTGAAGCAAATGAGTTTCATTAGCATCAGGTTGACACCTAAATTCCTCTTCCTAGCCATGTAAAAACTACCTGGCTTAAGGCATATACTTTTTTTAAACATGCATCACATTTCTTGGAGCTTAGTAGATTCAATGTGTGATCTTCATAATGTGAGTACTAAATATAATTTTTACTGATAAAGCTGTTGAAGGACTCTATCTTACATAATTTTAAGTGCGTGCGTGTGTATCAGTTGAACCAAACACATTTCATGTAGCAAATTTAGCACAGTATCAAATTTTCTGTTACATCATTCAACTTAGCGAAATGCTGACCTTGTTTCTAAAGGGAAGTAAGCTATATCTATATGGCTTAAGTAGTAGTAGAGTCAAGTGCAACAGAATTCTAGGAGAGTTTAGTCATAGCTATTGCAGGGAAGGCCTGCTACAGTCCTTGGACTGTGTCTGCTAGAGTAGTCAAGTCTAATCGATAAAATCATCCAGCATGTTTAAGGAAATTTAAAAGTAATTACAACATAACAAATATCTATCCCAAAAAACTTAAGAGAACTAAAAAGCTAGATTGATTTATGTAATTACTGACTTAAACGACAATAAGAAAAACATAAAAGATTTTAAATTTTTGAGAGAGATAAAAGATTTTAAATTAGAAGCTAAGATTATATGTAGAATCCAAAAAGTGAAAAGAAAATGAATTTGTCATTTAAGTTTATCACTTGTGTATGTTTATCACTTGTGTTTAACTCATCATGTTGTTGTACAGGATATCATATTGCAATTTGAAGTCATTAAAAATATTTTTTCATAAAGTTCCTTAGGTACTATAATATGACCACGAAAGAATAATATAAGCTGTAATTTATAGAAATACGAAATAATGATGCAATTCAAGAAAATTATGCATAGAAAAGCTTAACCGTACAGGTCGGCATGGGAGGAATAGTTTTTCAAAGAAATCAGTAAAATAATGTTTTAAACTTTTTGGCCATGCCAAGTTAGAGAATCACAATATTTGTTAATTGCATGCATATTGCTGACATTGATCATGCTAATGCGACAGCAATAAAAATCAAGTTAAACATATGTAAACTCCCATAAATTTAACCAACCAAAATAAATAGCGCAAGCTATATCTAAAAAAACAGCATATCGAATCAAATTAAACATATACCTCTTAATAATATCAAAATCGGGCGACAAACCACTTGGAACAACTCTGACCTTCTCCCCAACTTTTAAAGGATGGACCAACTCATAAGCATCTCCATTCACATCCGCATGAATCATCCTCTCTGTATCAGATTTCTAAAACATCCTTCAATCAAAAAAAATGCACACTTAAAATAGGAATATCTAAATTCAACTGAAAAAACAAAATCTACGAAATAATGATGCAATTCAAGAAAATTATGCATAGAAAAGCTTGACCGTACAGGTCGGCATGGGAGGAATAGTTTGTCAAAGAAATCAGTAAAATAATGTTTTAAACTTTTTGGCCATGCCAAGTTAGAGAATCACAGTGTTTGTTAATTGCATGCATATTGCTAACATTGATCATGCTAATGCGACAGCAATAAAAATCAAGTTAAACATATGTAAACTCCCATAAATTTAACCAACCAAAATAAATAGCGCAAGCTATATCTAAAAAAACAGCATATCGAATCAAATTAAACATATACCTCTTAATAACATCAAAATCGGGCGACAAACCACTTGGAACAACTCTGACCTTCTTCCCAACTTTTAAAGGATGGACCAACTCATAAGCATCTCCATTCACATCCGCATGAATCATTCGCTCTGTATCAGAAATAATTTGACAAATCCGAATGCAACTTTTCCCCGATTTCCTCTGGTTTGGTCAGTAATAGTAACCATTTGGTCCTAAATTATCTGCAAGTAAATAAGCAGTTATGAAGTAAACCAAGCATCCATAGAGTTGAAATAAATATTCTGGCAACACATAAAGTGCTTGAAATAAATTTGCTATAAAGAATAACAAAATGAATTTAGTGAATGCATAAGCATGTCTGTGTGTATATAGGTGTACTTCAAATGGGCAGTTATAGGCTATAGTCACATCTTTCATGCTTTTGAGGGAAATAGAAAGAGCTGCAAGAAGTTGGCGCTATTACAACCTGTTGACTAATATTTCATATATAGACACATGCATTTATATACATTTAACTGCACATATTTAAGTGCACATACATGAAGGAAAATGTGTGTATATGCATTAATATACACATCCATAAATATATGCATTTTTTTCACCAAAGATTGATCTGATTTGTTAAACAAATAAGGGGAAGTAGATTCATGAATGTAAATAAATCAAAATTAGAAAGTTAGAAAATAACCAAAAAAATGAGCAGGGTAAAAAATTAAAACATCTGCACCGCTATCATGATAAGAGCATCATTTTCTTTGTCTTCTTATATTAGAGTAATAGGCAACAACTTGCATTTACAACTTGACGCATGTTTGGTATAGTCTGAAGAAAAACATTAAAAAAAATTAATGTACATTAAACAAAGGCAGGAATCAATCAAAACTTTACTAATTTTAACTTCGTTGCATATTGTAGGTAGTCAAAAAATATATATATTATTAACATTAGTGAGTTCAAAATAAACGGTAAAATTTAGGAAGTAATAAATATAAAGCAGGACACATCTTCCCTATGCTCCAGAGTAAACTAATCTTAGTATAAGCGAAATAGAATAGCAAGAAATACAATTCTTAGAACATAACAACTGAAGTAGCATTTAAAGGTTAAAGAGGTAGTGAAAGAATGAAATTGAATGGACATAATAAGCAGTGGTAAATATCAATAATTCTTCCTACAAAGGGGAAACCAAATCCAAGTTTATGTTGCAAAATGCAGTTCCCAAATATGGCAGTTAAATTTGTTGGACTGGGTAAAAATTAAAATTTGGACAGATTTAAAATCAGAAAGAATATGTTGATGACTGATGTAATTGAAAAACAGTTAATATTTTTATATACATCATCCTACCATGTTCATTTTTATTTTATTCACATCCATTGCTACTAATTAATACATGATTGAACGTGGATTATATTTTTGGAAAGGAAACTTTGGTAAAATGGATCATCCAAAGAGCAAACTTAAACACACAGGGTTGAGGAAGCAAGAAAGGCTCGTGAGCAAGCACAAAAGGCAGTAGAAATCTAAAACAATGAAAGTAAACTGCAAGAGAAGCTGACAGTAAAGTACATGAATTTAAGCTTTATATTACAGCGTCAAACTATACCAATGTCAGCTACTGATAGTTGATGAGTATTAGAAGCATGCTACTGGAAGTGATGTGATAATCGGTACAACTAATGGAGACCAAAGTTAGTTAAAGGAAATTTAATTAGAAATACCATTAAATCCATAAATTGCGAGTACGATTTCTTTAGTCTGCGCAATATAAACGTCCCCGTTGTTGCAATCCTCCCCAAAAATCCTATCTGCATTACAACAGAACAAAACCACAGAATTAACAGAATAAAAGTAGTTAGTAATAAGGAGGAGATAGGTAACGCACCAAATTCGAATTTTGCTTGGTTGTTGGTCAAGAAAATAGAATTTGCAAAGGTTTCCATGGACTTGTTTTGGAATCTTCAACCGAGAGTGGTCTTGCTCTGACAGTAACATAAATTCTCTCCATTAAGAAGTTCCACATTTTGGGTTTATGGTTTTGGCTCTAGCTTCAGGTACGTAGTTGGGTATCGAAAGCGGGCGAGTACAGTGATTTTAGCCAGTTGATATTATTCAACCTTTCGATCTTTCCTAAAACAGAATCAATGGATTAATGAAGAAAACAGAATATTGGGAAATGGGGAAATAAAAGAAAAACTGCAATGAAAACGTGATAGGTGCAGAAGGAAAACAGACGTGACCACATAGTTTTGGCAGCGGAGTAACCGCTTCTTATTTGCTGAAATTGACCAATTTAACCCTAATTCCATGATTCTTTTACAAACGAAGCAGGGATATTTTTGAGGGAACATAAATTTGACACAGTAGTAACTTGGGTGAAAGACGTGAAGTCGGGGGTGGAGGCCGAAGGAGAGAAAGGGGGAAATGGAATTGGAGGCGGAGGGAAGAGCAATTAGGGCAAGGGCGTAAAATGAGATTAAATCAGAACAAAAAAGAGAGGAAGGCAACCTGAGATCGTACCTGGGGTAATGAAGAAGGCGGACGATGGAAGCTTGAACAATCGGTCGACACGGAGTTGGTGTCGCCGTACGCCTGAGGGGAGAAGTGGTTGTTGAGCTAAAGGACGACCGTGGCGGTGGCGGTATGTGCTGAAGCGGCAGACAGTGGAGGGGAATGAGAAGTGGAAGTGAAGCAAGGACGGTGTAGAGGAGGCGGTTAGAAAATTGAATGAGGGGAGTAGCCATTTATTTTGAAACTGGAAAATGAAGACGAAAAAGAAGGGGGAAACGGAAGATGGTGGAAAAAAAAGTGTGCAGAAGGATGTCGGCAACGTGTGAGGACTTGGGGGGAAATGACAAATCTGCCCGGTGGAATGTTTTCCTTTTATTTTGAACTGGGGGCAATATGGGGACTGCCAAAAAGGCTTCACTTTGACCGGTTTGACCAAGGTTTTGCATTATAGTATAGATATATATATTGATTTTGATGTGTTGTGATATATATTGATATTGATGTGCTATTGGACTGTTGAAAAAAAAATACCCAGATTTCTGATGGCTATCGACGATTTCCGACGGCTATCGACGATTTCCGACGGCTATCGACGATTTCCGACGGCTATCGACGATTTCCAACGGCTTATAGGTCGAAATATTCCGACGGCTAACTGGTCGAAAACTTCGAAAGCTTCCGACGGTTTTTTGGCATGTTTTTAAGCCACGTGGACGTCAGCACTGTTGGAAAAACGTCAGAACTGCCGTCGAAAAAGCCGTCGGACGCCATTACAAAGCTATCATTGTTTCCATCGGAAATGGACGAAAGCCGTGTTCTATATACCGAAGGCATTTCTGACGGCTTGGAGTCGTCAGTAATGAACGTATTCCTTGTAGTGAAACTATAGTTTTATCTACAAATATACTTATATATATTCATCAAGTTTTTAAAGGTAATTTTTATGTGATTTATTTATAGAGTATAAGATCTGAAATATAGATCTATAACCAAAACATAAATCTCAAATCAAACTGCAAGTACAATAATATTTGTCCAAAAACTTATGTATATGTTTTGATCTTAATATTTCTTTTTATTGTTTTGTTTTAAATTGGTTTAATCCTGAGAGATAAAATTAAATATTATATATATACCCATATGTGTGTATTTGTTATATATTTGCATGTAAATGGAATTTAGAAATATTTGTATCTCATGTTTATTTCAAAATTATTTAATTGAAATTATTGAAATCCTTTGTTTAGTTTGCAAATATGGTTGAACAAATTTATTTGATTTAAAATATATACATTTTGATTGAATGAAACTATTTTCAATTTCGTAATTATGTAATACATATATTTCATTGTTAGTATTTAATTTATTAATTTTTTTTTCATTGATAAAATGTAGTCTAGATCTTAATTTTGAATAAGATTTGCCAAACCAAACTTAGATTCCTTATTTTGAATTTGAATTTTGATGTTTGTATTAATCAACTTATGTTAAGTTTTATCTAAACAATTATTGTTATTAATATTTGGATCTTATCATATTTTGCAATCAATTAATCATCTCATAAGATAAAACTAAATTGAGAATATATATATATATATATTATATATATATATATCTGTGTGTGTGTATATATGTATGTATATGCATTTATTGATTTTGTTGTTGCTTGTTATGTTATTTGTGATGCAATTGGTATGTACACATGTATATCTTATTTTTCATGTTAACCATTTATTATCATATTTCTTTTGAATAATGACTAGGCATAATTATAATTGAATATTTAAAATAAGGAAGGTGTATTCAATTGTAGAACCACCTTTTCATCTTTCCTTTTAGATCTTAATGGGATTATATTTAGATCTAATATTAATATGTTTAACCCCTTTTTACACCTTTTAGAAATACGAATATATTTGATATATTTATAAATTTAAACTTTATACTTAGTAAGCATAGATTTAATAAATTAAACCAGAAAGTTAAATAAAATTAAATCTTGTTAATTAACTAGATTGGATCTAATGAAACCCATTTGACTTCATAGGCCCATTATGATATAGGATTTTTTTTAAATCTACATATTTCACCAGCTTCCGACTAATCCAATTTCTTCAATGGTATTAAAGCCCAAATGGTCTATACAGTCTAAACTAGCAATATTACGGCTAACTAATTAAAACCTACTCATTTAGTAGGATGTCTAAAAAGGTAGTGTCGAAGGTTGGTGTTGTGGGCATTTTTGCCCATGCCATGGTGAATATGAAAAGACATCAAAGGGTATAGAAACGACCGAAAGGTGCATAAAAAGGCGACATTATGTAACACAGGGGCAAGATGAAGTTTTAGGGGCAAATTTGGCATGGTTAAATTATATAATCAAAGCACTTATAAAAAGTTCCTAAGGTCAGGACATGCACCTAGGTTGAAACCGCATCTCAATCCGAGATGCGGATTAGAAGATATGATCATCTTAAAATTTATCCACCACCGAACCGACACAGGCCCTACATTGGAGAGTTGCTTCCTATTTAGGAAAATAGAACATTCAAATGTAATGGAATACTCTACTCGATGATACAAAGCTATTGGTCCAAGTTTCATTCAATTCTTAATTAAAATGAAGTAGTTATGACATAAAAATGCGTGTAACTCAAGTGGTTGACCGTCATGCTTCCAATAGAGAGGTTAGGAGTTCAATCGTTGGCAAACACATTATTTTTATAGAACAGAAGAAACGGTCCGATAGAGAACCTAACCGTTTACTTCCTAACCATTTACTACATAATAGATTCCATCCAACCTTACATACCTTATGGATAAGCACGGCTATGGAAAGGAGAATGGATGAGCAAAAATGGCAGGCAAGCTGGGAGCTTTAAAGGCTGCCTAACCAAATTTCTACATAACAGAGTCTTGCCTAACCAAATCACTGGAGCATCATCACTTTGTCTAAGTACCCCAAATGAAGAGGCAAGAAGTTGGCAAGAAGGGCCATGCAAGTAGAAGTGAAAGAAGTAGGCAAGAAAATACTTCGTCAACCCACCTGTTCGGTAGTCAAGCTACCGGATAGTAATTCCTGACCGGTGGCCTAACCACTGAATAGAGAATCATGTTCGGTAATCAAGTATCGGAAGGAATTTCTGTTCGACGGCTTAACCACCAAACAGAGAATCCTCTTCGATAGTAGGAACACCGAATATGAATTCTTTTCTAGTATTGAAATTATCGGATAGGAATATTGGTCTGGTGTAGGGAGTTACCGAACTGAGGAAGGAAGGACACAAACATAGCCAAGAATGTAACAAGGTCCACCTACCAAAGAAGCCACCATCGAATCATCCCATTACTGCTGAACCAACCACCCACTGAACCAAGACACCATCAAACCAAGCATTGCCAAACACCATATACCGAATACAGATTCCTATTCGGTAGCCTACCGCTGAACCCAGACCTTGTCGATCCATGATATGACCACCGAACTAAGCACCATCGAGCCAACTACCATCGAACCGAACATAGCATATATGGAAAGGCAATCTTGAATATATGGAAGTTCTAAAGCCCATCTTCTATATATGGAAATAACCAAAAGGAACATGTTATACAGGAAAACTGCCAATCTTATCGGCCTAACCTCCCTATACCTTAACTCCTATAAATACCAAAAATTCCAACAACAATTGGGAATAGATTTGGAGAGACAAACTTATAATAGTAATAACATACAAGTTAGAGAAAGCTAGGCCAACGGGAATAGCCTAACCTGAATAGCAGAACATAAACTGCTTAACAGGAATAGGCTAATAGGAACAGCCTAACATGAATAGCAGAACATATACCGCCTATTAGGAACTTCCTAATAGGAATAGCCTAACAAGGACATTCTAACAGAAACAACTTAATAGGAACATCCTGACAGGAACAGTCTAGTAGGGACTTCCAAGCAGGGATAGCCAAACAGGGATAGGTTAACAAGGACAGACGAGTAGGAATAGGGAAGCAAAAATAAACGAAGACTTCCTTGGGTCTGCATCTAACTTTCTGTTGAGCAACAGACCATTATATTATGTACCCTAAGCATTGCATCAAAGAACTATATGAAGGATAAAGAAAATAGACATTGGATGTAGGCACATTCTGACCAAACCACTATAAATCTTTGTGCTCTTACTTTACTGTAATTTACTTTCTACATAACCTATATGTGATATGCTCTCTAAAAATCAATCATAATACAAATATAACAACTGTGTTATACACCCCATATTCATGGCTCTACAACTAATTGGTTGGAGGTGTTTGTCTATTTTTCGTGCAAACATTTTTGGTGCTTTCACTAAGGGTTGATTCTCAACATGCCATTGAAATCAAAGAATAAGGTTTGTTCTGTCAGTGGGAATGCAAGGACCACCAGCACGCCTAATCAAACAATTGCTAGTTAGGATGATCATTCATCAAGCATTCTAGTACCAGCAGATGTAATTACCAAAGGTGATCTGTATCGAGTTATGGCCAAGCAAAATGAATGTTTCGCTGCTCAATAGCAAGTAATGGTGGACCAACTCATGGCATGCTTGGGCAGCCACAAACTATTGGTCAAAACACTGGAACACAAGGTAGATCCCAATCTAGGGCATCTAGAAGGCAAATGGGGTCTCACTCTAACAAGGAATCCGATCAAGAAAGTCAAAGAGACAGAAGAAGGAACGTTGGAGAGATGAAATGAGTAGGAGTTCAGCCTAAAGCTAGAACGGGAAGCAGTTCGGTGCCGAGCCAAGCAGGGATGACGGTGAACCAGGGGTAGCTGCAACAAACATTTCTCATTCCCTTATTGAAATTGTGGTCAATAAAGGACAAAAT
Organism: Allium fistulosum; assembly: GCA_030737815.1. Taxonomy (NCBI): domain Eukaryota; kingdom Viridiplantae; phylum Streptophyta; class Magnoliopsida; order Asparagales; family Amaryllidaceae; genus Allium; species Allium fistulosum. The sequence goes on along the minus strand of CM060903.1, from coordinate 1,278,464,744 downwards.
GAGCACTAGGATCAGTGTAGGAGCCATGACCATGTCCCAAATCGAAGATCAAGTTATCATAGGGAGGATAAATAAAATATTTCCCCTTGAAGGGAAAGGACCAGCTGTCACTGCCAATCACCCAGATCAGAGGATAAGATGGCTCGCATCATTGGATAATGTGTTCGATGGGAACAAGTGGAATGAGGAATTTATTGTGCGATGTCAAAGAAGAAGTTCATTAGTCAACTCTGGGTACATATTGAATAACTAAAAGATGGATACTCGTTATCTGATGTAAAGTAATGGGAAGATGAGTCACTACGATAGTACGTATCCCAGTAAATGCAGCATCAACTGGAGTTCAGAACATGGATGAAAGGTTCACCTTAGTGACTTGTATAGGGGAGTGCACCCAAGAATGAAGTTTGCTAGGAGATTGATAATAGGGAAACCAGCCATACTGGAGGAGTTCGTCTATGAGCCGGCAAAGTATACGAGGTTGGAATATGCTGCATCGAAAAGACATCCTAGTATAGCTACTATAGAAGAGTCTGTTAGTGATTGCAAATGATGATAGAAAATATGGTAGCTTTCGTCCTAGCTAAGCTTTTGGTGATAGTGGAGCGTTCCTTAGACTCTTAGGTAGCTTTTGGTGATAGCTAAGCTTTTGGTGATAGTGGAGCAAGTAGCATCACTACAGGTCTAGAGAGATCATGTTTGGAATTCTCTTTGTAATCTATCAAGAATAGACGCAAGAAAGCATGTAAGGTAGAAAGGAGACATGGAAATACAGACTTCCACAAACCAAATCGACTAGGGCTTGAACCAAATCAGACCGATGCATAACTAATCCGTACCAGACCAAAAGTATAGCCTATGCTAGACCAAGAGAGGATGTCTCACCAAAAGTCAATGATGATTTTGGAACCACACACTTGGCTACCGAAACGGGACCGCCTGAGTTCATACCGGATGGTACACAAGTGGTTGATCCATTGCACAAGGGGCACGACGTAACCCACCAAACAACCTAAGGAAGCATTCCAGTAGCAGAGGAGCGAGTCTGTGGGCTAACGCATCAATTGTTAGGCAAGCGGCGCAAGAGACCAGAGCTTGATAAGATGAACCATAGTCAGTTCACTCTGAACATTGGATATACAGTCAACCCCCGAATTTTAAGACAATGGTCATGGAGTAATACATTGGAAAAACCAACCCTTAAACACATTTGAGGTGTTATATTCTGCATATGGAAGCAGTTGGAGCTACAAAGGGAGAAGATGCCATTGCTTTCCTTTATTCATGTCGTACTTAAAGACTCTTTGGTTTAGTCATTTGGAGCACTAATTCGTTAATGCTTGATATCAAGCAAAAGGATAGACAAAACTCATGGAACAATCTTGCACGCTTCAGTGCTATAGCAGCTGCTATGCTTTAACTTAATGAATGGATTATCCCTGTGGTTATTCCTTAAGGAATTAATAGGAAACTAGAGTTATATAGGGAGCTTAAGAAGAATCCAACTGCCAACTTAGAGGACTTATACTATTGGGCCTATATATTTATACTCTTAGAGGATTCTAATATCTAGTCAGGACTGAAAAATGTCAACCAGGTCAGAGACGAAAAGCCTCAGGATAAGGACACGCAAAAGATGGATAATAGAACTGGAGAAAATAAACACTTCAGAAGGTAGAGCAAGTTTTCATGTTAATAACTTAAAAAGACTCTAGAAAGAATCTGTCTTTCTACTAAAGAAACCGTGGATTACAATGAATCAAGGACTGGAGAGTCAACAACAGCACAGTTGGGAACTAAAAAACATTACACATTCCATGAGATTTGAGGTTATGAGACCAATGCATGTCGATAAATCTCGCAGGTACACTCTGGGCTAAAACCTAAGGTCACTCTAACGAGAGTACCACAAACCCTAGACCATTGTCCCTCAACGAAACGAGTCCTTGCGGAGGAAGAGTATAAACCATGCTCGGGAGCACAGTGCTGGATTCCCCCATGGACATTAAAGCATATCCTCATACTAGATATCCAGAGATAGATGTGCATGAAAATTGTGAAGAGCGGAGTAATTAGATAGTGGAGCACAAACTTACTAGTCCCCAAGACAGGGTTCAACTCCATCAGAGACAATGAGAGACTAGGTTCAGCTCCCTTAGAGAAAATGGAGTGTAATTCTGACCAATTACATAGGCGGGACTGGAAAACCCTAGAGATGGTGGAGTATAATCTTTTCAAAAAACCCAAAAGATAGAGTCAACTTCATATGAATATAAAGTATGATAGTTGTGACGATCGTTATACACCATCAGCACCCAATATAACTATATATTACGCTACTGACGTGCCCGGCCGATGTAGGACAATCATCAAGGGTTGTAAATGAAATAAGGCATCACAAAACCTATCGCATATCTCATAGTGCGTGGAATAAAATGTAATATATATCATATATATAAAATAGGAGAGACAGTAATAACTAAGTGAACCAGATATCAAAGCACAAATCCACAAAGTTATACAATATAGTAATAGAGTTTACAAAAAAAAGAAATAAACTAAATAAATTGTCTTATAAAAGCAAAGAAAACAGTATATAGGATACACAGTGTTACACATCGGAATAAGCATAATATCCATATTATGAGAAGCTCCATCATGCTCGTCCTCTGCACAGCACTGCGTACACTAAGACCTGTTATCTAGTATACTCATTTAAGAGTACCTGAGATAATAGGAAGCAAAGCATAACCTCAAGTTAGACAACAGTATGGTGTGAGCGATAAATGAATCTCAAAATACTATATAAGTCGATATAGTAAGGAACAAGGATTTACGAATCATACCTAATATGTCCCTGGAACTAAAGAGTTAGCATATAACGAACATAATATGCTAGTATACAAATATCATAAAGGTATACTACAAACTAAATATGAAGACGGGTATCCAAGTATTTCTATCCTCAACACCTATCTCTAGTGACATCCCTAGAGTGATAGACTACAGAAGAAAACAATCAAAGCAACCATAACATCCATCAAACAATCCTTACTATCACTCGATGTACTCTAGATATATGATAACTCGTATAGACTTTCTCCTACCAAGGACTAATGGAAATCCCGGTTTTTAGTGTACTCACTTTTAGACCAAAGCTGATACTAGACCCATTCCACAGTTCCAACGTATACGAATCCAAACAACCGATTTAATGTGACCAAAGAAAGTACCCATGAGCATCACCACAATACCCCTGCTTTCGAGTACATTAGAAAACACTTCGAGTATCAACGATCCCTTAACACGCACAGTAATGCCCTTTCCTTGCTCCATCTAGCTTCCATTATCCTCAAGGAACCATTTCACGTTCCTTCATTCCATGATAGAACCATTCAATATTCTATCCATGGGTCACCCTTCCTTGAACTCTCTCTTTGTGGATAACCATCCTCATGACTCCTTTCAACATCGATTTGCTATCATCGAAACCAATCTCCATTCACCATTGAGTTGCCATCACTGAAGTCCCAAAGCTATCATCGTTCTACTGTATCACCATCAAACCTCAAATGAACGAAAAAACATCTTTAGCACAACCTACAGAGTCCATGCTTCCTCTTCTAAAAGTTTCACATCTATTCCATAAAAAAGAAAGCTCTCGGTACCGACCAAAAGCTCTTGGTACACATTCGATACCAAGTTAGGTAATTAGCTAATTTTCTTGTCCTTCTTCTTTCTTGAAGTCCTTCTCCTCCAATGCTCCATCTTCCAAGTGCTTAGACCCCGACCACTCTTCAAAAAAACTCTTGGTACAAAGTCCAAAAGCTTTCGATACTAGCTCCAAGCTCCATATACTGACTTCAACACTTGGCCAAACCTTAGTATTTGGTTTCTGTTCATCACTCCTAGCCCCAACCTAAAACACCATCTCCAATCGAGTAGTTTTCCACCAATCAAAAGCTCTCGGTACCGAAACTCTTGATACCGAGCAAAAAGCTTTCGGTACCTTGCTCCAAACTTGCGAGTTGAACCCTGGGCTCTTCCATCCTCCAGAGCCCCTCCTCCAAGTTTCATTAAATGTCGACCATATTTGTCTTCGATTTGCCGATTCAACCACCTCTTTCCTAACACTTAAAGGCACTAGCAAACCATATCAAAGCACAACACAAAAACTTGAAATATCATCTATATGCATCCATACACATAAGCAATTCATAAAAACATGAATCAAACAAACCTATTCTAGATCTAACTTTGACACTAGCAATCAATATAAACAAAAGGAGCCGCAACACCATTTAAAAACCATTTTTAAACCTTTAAATCTCTACCATAAACATATATGAAAATATGATTAAAGTTGGAAAACATTTTAGGATCAAAATCATGTTAAAAACTTCATATTTAACTATATAAACATGCATAAGAAAGTGAGAGGTCAAGAACCACTCACCAAATACCCAAAATACCGATTTCTCCCCTTAGATCTGAAGTGGACAACAAGGGAGATGAATGCAAATTAGCTAAAAAGGGTAATCTCCAATCCCTCTATGTTAGTCACCCTTATAATGATGGTTTAGGCTAAAATTCGTAAGAAGGTAAATTTTTTGATGAATTAGGGTTGATGGAGGTTTAGAGCTATTTTAGGGAAGATGGAAATGAATTAGATCAGTCTCAACAGCCAACCCATTAGCACCATTTTCGAGATGAATTAGTGGGCCTAAGTATGAGCTTAGTTAATTACCTACTAATGTAGGCCAGCAGCAGTCAAAGCAAAAATGTGCTTAACTTTCAAATGGTAAGTTCGTTTTTCTATTATGACCAATCTATGGAATGAGAAACTATAATGCTAAAGCAATAGAAGTGGTTTGGTATCCTAATTCGGTTCTTATCAAAAGTTATAGCTCAAATAAGATTTGTAGGGTAAAACGGGCATATAGAAATTCAACAAAAATCATAGATGTGGAAAATATCCCTAAGAGTTATTTTCCATAATTTTAGAGTCATACGACCTCATGTGAGTAAAATAAAAATATTTTATGATTCTCTGATACGTAAAATACGGGTCATTACACTCTCCCTCTTTAGGAATTTCACGCTCGAAATACCCAAATAAGTCCAAGAATTGTCAAACATAGTTACCTCGCATGTCTAACAATCATATATACATATCAAACAAGCAGCCATGCAACCAATAGTGTAGGTAAGTCTATCCTAGTGTGCGAGATACTAAACTACCTTATATGATATCCAAGGTAAAAGTAAATACGATAAACAATAGGCCTTACCATGCAAAGAGCCCGTGAAAGTTCAATGGAGGCGAAAGTGAAGGCGATTGCACGTGGGAAACCAAGAAGAGCATGAGGATCAAATATCTAACTCTACCGTCCTCCTTCTAAGTTGTTTTGTATTGCGCCCAACAATACAAATTGGCCTATAAAGTCTTGAAGCATGTGATTCAACCTCGATGTCATTAGGTTGACCTGGTGCAATCATCATGCCTGAGTTGTGCATGAACTTCCGCAGATGTGAAACATGGAGGACATTGTGCACACCCGCCATCTTTTGAGGTGAGTTGACTCTATGTGCTAGGTTCCCAATCCTCTTTGCTATCGGAAAAGGACCTACGAATCTCGATGCTAGCTTTCTCTTACTACTAAATCAAATAACATTCTTCAATGGTGAAATCTTCGCAAATACCATATTGCCAACAGAAACTTCCAAATCTATACGTCTACTGTCAGCATAGCTCTTTTGTCTATCCTGAGTAGCTTTCATTCGTGGTCGAATGATCTCTATATTCTTCGAGGTTTCTCTAATTATATCTGGCCCAAGTATCAGTTTCTCGCCCACTTCCCGACATGAAGGAACATTACACTGTCGGCCATACAATACTTCATATGGTGTCATACTGATACTAGACTGATAGTTATTGTTGTATGCGAATTCTACCAAATGCAAGTGATCATTCCATGAGCCTCTTAAATTGAGAATGCAAGCCTGCAAGAGATCCTCTAATATACAATATATGCTCCCACTTCCACTTGGGAACTTCAAGTGGTTGCAGTAATCCACTTGGCTTCTTCTATTCTGCCTTCACCAACTAGCAGTTCATACCCTTCGAGATGAATGTCCCGACATCCATCTACATCCCTTCCATCTAGTAGGTCTGCTTTATATCATGGTATATCTTATTACCGCTGGAATGTATAGTCAACCTAGAATGGTGGTACTCTCGTAGCACCTCATCATCCATCTACATCGGGGACAAACAATCTCCCATCCTTATGGAGCCGATCTTCTCGATTAAGTTTGTATTGCTTAATATCCTCAAACCTGCTCTTTCTTCTATTTTCGCCATGGTCTCCATTAGTCTAGCATCCCGCTTCTAACTAGTAGCGATCCACTCAATCTAAGTAGGTTTGATCGTTAGACTTGCCAATATCTATGGCTCTATCTCGTAGTGAGGTATGAAGTTATAGCCAGCAATACGCTTTACTGCTTCCACTCTAGGAACATCATTACCTAATTGGCATGTCTTCTACACAACGCATCAGTGACCGCATTTTCCTTACCAGGCGTATAGAAATGTCAAAATCGTAGGAGGCCAAGAATTCTAACCATCGCTGCTGGCGAAGGTTAAGATCCTTCTAGGAGAGAAGCCACTTCAAGGATTTGTGGTTCGTGAACAGCTCGAACCTTTCTCCTAATAAGTAGTGCCTCCAAGTCTTCGAAGCGAACACTATTGCTACCAACTCCAAATCATGATTTAGATACTTCCTCTCATGCGGTTTAGCTATTGACTAGCTTAGGCGACAACTTTTCCTTTCTACATCAAGACCGCACCTAATCCAGTACGACATACGTCGGTGTATACTGTCAGCTCCTCATTCCCGCTCGGAATGGTCAATACTGGTGTATTCGTCAACCTCTCCTTCCGACTTACAAACACATGCTCGCACTTCGTGTCCCTAGCAAAAGTTTGATTCTTCTTCGTCAAATTGGTCAACTGCACGGCTACCTTTGAGAAATCTTTTATAAAACGTCTATAATATCCCGTCAATCCTAAGAAACTCCTTATATCAGTAGCATTCTTAGATTGGTTCCAATCCTGAACCGCTGCCACCTTAATAGGATCAACCGCAATGCTCTACCCAGATACGACATGACTCAAGAATCTCACTTCTCCTATCTAGAAGTGACACTTTGAAAAAACTTCACTCTTAACCATGCTTCCTTAACACTTCAAGCACAATCTTCAAGTGCCTCTTATGTTCATCCTCTGTCCTAGAATAGATCATAATATCATCAACGAACACAAGTACGAACTTGTTTAGCTGATCCCTGAAGACGCGGTTCATGAGATCAACAAAGTACGCCGGAGCATTGGTCAGCCCGAACGGCATAACTGACCATTCATAGGAACCATACGACGTACAAAATGCGGTGATTGGCACACTCTCATTCGCTACTCTCAAGTGGTGAAATCCCGTCGCCAAATCCAATTGAAAGAACACCTTCGCACCATGAAGATGATCGAATAAATCATCAGTACGTGGGAGTGGATACCTATTCTACTTCACCACTATATTCAACTCAAGGTAATCTATACGCAACCTAAGAGATCCATCTGCCATATTGGCGAATACTACAAGCGTGCCCCACTCATATATGCTCCTACGAATAAACTCTCTCTTCAACATGTCATTTACTTGCACCTCCAGCTTCTTTTGCTCTTTGGGTGTCGTATGCCTCAATGGCATAACTATCGGTCCGACATCCTGCACTAAGTCTATGTGGAAGTCAATCTTCCAGTGTGACGGTAATTCGATCACCTCATCAAACATGTCCAATACCCTCTAACAATAGGTACAGATGACAACCCATCCTATGAAACCTCAAGCAAATATAGAAAGCAAACCATAACCACATCCTCCGGCAGGCATCCAATCACTATCGTCCGCACCTCCATAGTCCCAATCGTCACCAGTAGCTTCTCGCAATCCACTACTACCGCTACTTCCTTAGCCAGTCCATCCCCAAGTGAATCCTGAACCCAACGAAATTAAAAACAAAGCAATCACGAAAAAAGAGCATCCATGATGCGATAAGACCAAACCACTACAAGCCATGCATAGGCTAGTGGAGCCTCAAACAGGATTTATCACAATCAAAGGTCGGTCAACTATTTTGGGTTTCAATCTTAATCTATCTACTAGGTCACTAGATATGAAGGAATGTGAAGCCCCGATATTGAATAAAATACATATGAGAACATTACAAATGGAGAGCGTACCTTGAATAACAACACATTTCCCTCTCTCCTTCACAGAGGGAGCGCTCGATGAAGTCAGGACAACATCCAAAGCACACGCATTCGCAACCTGTTTCTACTGTGCTGGTTTTGGACAACTTTGTGCATTTGTCCAAACTTTCTACAATTGTAACACTTCTTTCCATCAACATTGCAATATTTGATCAAGTGACCCTTGCCTCCACAACCATACAAGACGGGTTCCCATTAATCTTCTTATGAGCGTTCTTTCCTTGAGATTGCTTTCTCTTTCCATTTCATTTCTTCCTACCTCCACCGCCTTGTTGAGGTTTTGGCTCTTCCTTAACAACAATAGTTGATTTGGACTTGGGGTGTAAACTCTCACGACGAAGAGCTTTCTCGACAAGTCTTTTAAATGGCTCATCGATATAACTCACCAACATTTTCCCAAATAGTCGTCCAAACCCATAAGAAATTTCTCATTCTTCCTCAATGGAGCATCGATGAAAGACATCCCGTACTTTGACAAAGCATCGAACTTAGCAATATACTTGGAGACAGACAAATCTCCCTGCTTTAAATCAGCATATCTCCTGAATAATACAAACTTCTGGGCAACCCGGATGAACTTCTTTTCAAATCTAGTCTTGAACTGGTCTCAAGTGAACTGATCCGTAGGTGTAGCAATAGTAATGGCATTCCATCAGTTCATAGCCCACCCTTAAAGCTATCTAGAAGCCAACTTCCTTTTCATGGCATCATCTTCTTCCATGTCACCAAAAATACGCTCGTAGGTGTCCAACTAGTCTTGCACTTCGATGGCCGACTCTATTCCAAGGAATAGCTTGCCTCCCAAAGTAAAGTAATCTTTACATAGCTTGGAAAAATTAGCCCTTGGCGCCTACACTTAAGCACCACCACTAACAATAATGTTTGGAGCGGTCACTTAAGCATTTTGCAGCATGTTTGCTATCATTACATTGAACATCACCTGCAAGTTAGGGTTAGCAGCCCCCGAACCCGCTCCTTCCTCAATTCTAAAGATGGAATTCATCATAATGTTTCTTATATGCCGGCTTATTCTTAATCTGTAACAAGAATTATCTGTTTCTCATATATGAAAACTTTATCAATGGTACTCATGTGTGCATGCGACTCATATACTATATATACTACTATATAGTTTTGAAAATAAAAATATATAACAAGTACACACTCTCTTGTGTATGTATATACTCTCGATCATGTCTAGTGTGATGACTCTTCTATTTCTACCAGACCACAATATCAACTAAGGTTAATCCTGTAGTCTATGCTCTGATACCAAATGTGATGATCACCCAAAACCATCGGCACCCAATATAACTATATAGTGCGCCGCTAACGTCCTCGATCGATGTAGGAGGATCATCAAGGGTTGTAAATGAAATTAGACATCGTAAAACATATCGTCAATCTCATAGGGCATGAATTAAAATATAATATGCATCATAGATATAAAACAAGAGAGGCGGTATTAACCGAGTGAACCAAATATCAAAGTATATACAACATAGCAATGGAGTTTATACAAAACAGAAATAAACCCAATAAATTGTCTCATAATAGTAAAGCAAACACTGTCCCGGCTTCACACTATTGCACAGTGGAATAAGCATAATATCCATACCTAATATGAGAAGCTCCACCCTGTTTGTCATCTGTGTTGCATTGCATAAACCAAGACCTGCTATCTAGTCTACTAATTTAAGAGTATCCAAGATAATAAGAAGCAAAGCATATAACCTCGAGTCAGACAATAGTATGGTGTGAGCAATAAATGAATCTTAAAATACTATATAAGTTGATATAATAAGAAAACAAGAGTATACAAATCATACGTGACATGTCCCTGCAACCAAAGAGTTAGCATATAATGAACATAGTATGCTACTCTATGAATATCATAAAGGTATACTACAAACTAAGTATGATGACGGGTGCCCAGGTATCTCTATTCCTAATATTATCTCTAGTGACATCCCTAGAGTGATAGACTACAGAAGAAAGCAATCAAAGCAATCATAGCATCCATCAAACAATCCTCACTACCACTTACCATGCTCTAGATATATGATAACTCATATAGCCTTTCCCTTGCTAGGGACTAATGGAAATCCCAATTTTAAGTGTGCTACCTTTAACCCAAAACTGATACTAGACCCATTCCATTGGTCTAGGGTATACAGATCTAAACAACCGATCCGAGATAGCCAAACAAAGCACATATGAGCGTCCCAACAATACCCCTACTTTCAACTACATCAAAAAACACTTCAAGTATCAGCGATCCCTTATCATGTGCATCAAAGCTCTTTCCTTGCTCTATCTAGCTTCCATTATCCTCAAGAGACCATTACACGTCCCTTTATTCAATGATAGAACCATTAAACATTCAATCCATGAGTCACCCTTCCTAGAACCCGTCCTTTGTGGATAACCATCCTCACAACTCCTTTCAATATCGAGCCGCTATCATCGGAACCCAACTCTTTTCACCATCGAGTTGCCATCACTTAAATCTTGAAGCTATCATCATGCTACTATATCGCTATCAAACCTCAAGCGAACAAACAAACATCTTCAGCACGACCTGTAGAGCCACTGCTTCCCCTCCTAGAGTTTCACATCGATTCCATCAAAAAGAAATCTCTCGATACCGAATTGGGTACTTAGGTAATTTTCTTGTCCTTCTTCTTTCCTAAAGTCCTTGTCTTTCAATACTCCATCTTCCAAGTGCTTAGACCCCGACCACTCTTTAGAAAAGCTCTCGGTACTAGCTCCAAAGCTCCCGGTACTAAGTCCAACACTTAGCCAAACCTTGGTATTTGGCTTCTATTTATCACTCCTGTCCCTAACCTAAAACATCATCTCCAATCGAGTAGTTTTCCACCAATCAAAACATAAAACTTTATTTTTAACTATATAAACATGCATAGGATAGTGAGGGATCGGGAACCACTCATCAAATACCCAAAAGACCGATTTCTTCCATTTGATCTAGAGTTGACAGCAAGGGAAATGAATGCAAATCAACTAAAAATGATAGCCTCCAATCCCTCTATGCTAATCACTCTTATAATGATGATTTAGGCTAAGATTAGTAAGAAAATAGGTAAGCTTTTTGATAAAAGTAGGGTTAACTGACGTTTAGAGTAGTTTTAGGAAAGATGGAAATGACTTAGATTAGTCTTAACAGTCTTCCCTTAGCACAATTTTCAAGATGAATTGGTGGACCTAAGTATGGGCTTAATTGATTACCCACTAATGTAGGCTAGCAGCAGGCAAAACTTAAAACATACATAACTTTCGAATGGTAAGTCTGTTTTTCTATTATGACCACTCTATGAAATGGGAAACCATTATGCTGAGGCAATAAAAGTGGTTTGGTACCTCCATAGAGTGTGTGGACAATAACGCAAATGTATGACTTACTCTAATGAATAAATTTTGAATGATATTCAATAGAAATACTCGAGGCCTAATAACATCGTGCTACTTGAGTACATGAAACCCGCATAAGTGAGAGAAAATACTAATGACTGGGCAAGAATGGATATTCTTGAACCCTATAGGTCGAATAGACCTCTTACCTAGTAGGCTAAACCGAACGAATGAGTACAATACACTAATAGCAAGATTGGAAATAGTAGAAGAATTAAGAATCAAGACACTATGTATCCATAGCAACTAGAAAATGGTTGTGAATCAAGCATTTGAGAGATCTAAGTCAAAGGAGAATGGTTAGCGTACTACTTAAAAAAGAAAAAGACCGAAGGTTATGCTCAATGTGCAAAAATGGTATGTGGTTAAGTACATCCCATGGGAGGAAAATCCAGATGCTAAAGATTTGGAAAAATTGGCTTGCTCGGAAAATTGATTGCTTTTGGGTTAGTTCTAGTAAAAACTTCACCCTTAAACCGAAATGAAGCAAGCAAGGTGTTGCGCAAGGAAACTTGGTACACCATAATGAATGGCATCTTATACAGAAGAGTTTTTAATAACCCCCTATTAAGGTGCATGGCTCCAAGAGAGGCTAAGTAAATATTAGATAACTTCCATCATGGCAGTTAAGAGGACCACATATGGGGCAGACCTTAGAAAAGGAAACCTTACTGGCTTCGAACTAAATGGAGAATTTTTAATAGGTACAAGAGAAGTTGAGTATGTAATAGTCGCTGCAGGTTACTTTATTGAGTATGGAGTTCCACTCCAGATGATCTTAGATAATGGATAGCGGATTGATAGTCAATAATTCGCCAACATCTATTGGCAACACAGAATCAGAAAATGCTTTTCTATAGTGTCTCACCCATAAGCCAATGGAGAGGTTGAAGAAGTCAACAAGGTTCTCAAAACTTTCATATGAGCATTTGAAAAATGGTAAGGGAGCTCAGATGGATAAGCTGCTATTGGACTATATGTGTATTGCACTTCCCACGAAACTATAATGGAACATACTCTTTGCTTTGGCCTACAAATTTATAGGTTATGCTTCCCATCGAAACTATAGTCATATCTCATAGGAAAATCCACTATGACTTAGAGGAGAATGAGAAATGGTTAAATATGTCCCTAGATTTGATTAAGGAGAAGCGGGATGAGCTACTTTGAAAACTGTAGCGCTTTACTAAAAAGAAGTGAAACAATGCAACCCTAGGACAAAGCATCGACCACTTATGGAAGGAAACCTAATCCTGGAGCGAATTTCCCCTTAGTCGGGGGCATTTGACCCGATCTGGGAAGGAGTAAATTTTATTAGAAGGGATCCAGGGAATGGAGACTATATTCTCATCATCTTGGACTGAGCAATAGCCAAAAAATATGGAATGCCCAAAATCTTTATTTTGTTTTTGCGCATTGAATATAGCAACTACATAGATTAGTCAATCGTCGTGGTCTTACCGAACCCAATGAATGGGGTGTGGGAAACCATGATAGATGACCAGTGCTACCAAACCACCATAAGAACAACCATCCCATATCAAATAAATTCCCTGGTTTCCAGAACTATACAGGTAAGGCCACTGCATACTGGGGTGGCACCCAACTCTGGTACATTGTGGAAAGCTTGGAAAAACCTTTGGTCGACAATAGTGAAGCGAATTTACCCATGATCATGGCATGATCGCAGAACGAGTAGTTCACTATCGACGATCGACCCCAAACTTCTTGTGGGAAATGGCAGACCGGAGTGACTCTAATCGGGTGTCAATCATTAACGATCGGCTCAAACTTCTTGCCGACAATAGCAGACCAGATTGACCCTAATCGGATGTCCACCATTGACGATCGGCTCAAACTTCATGCCAACAATGGCGGACCAAAGTGACTCTAATCGGGCATCCACCGTTGACGATCAGCTTAAACTTCTTGCCGGCAATGGCGGAACAAAGTGACCCCAATCAGGTGTCCACCATTGATGATTAGTTCAGAATTCTTACCGGCAATGGTGGACTAAAATGACCCTAACCGGGTGTCCACTATTGACGATTGGCTCAAACTTCTTGTCAACAATGGCATACCGGAGTAACCCCAATCGGGTGTCCACCATTGACGATTGACTACAAGCTTTTGGGATGGCTATGGAGAACCCGACTTACCAGTGGTCATGACATGACTGTCGCTTAGTTGGTTCACCCCGACATTCAGCTTTAGATTTCTATTAGCAATGGATAGCTAAGCTCGCAATAGTAAAACATGACTATCGATTGTACGGCTCAGTGCATGCAGCCGATACTGGAATTATCTATGAAGACTATCAATAGACCAACACTAGGACAAACTTGTTTAAAATATTCATGGAATATATATGTGAATAAACAAACTAGAATGATGAAAGTGCATGAAAACAAATAATGACACATGCGACTGGATCACAAAGACACTCCACCAAAGATCACTCGCCTTAGTGAATTTGACAATGATTGATCTTATGCAAGTGTGCAAGGTAGCGATGGGAAGGCATGCCATTAGAGGCCGCTTATCCCACTGAAATCGATAGTGATTGATTTTGCACAAGTACATAGGCTAATGATGGGAAAATCATTAGGAATAATAGAGTATGACTTCACAGAGATTGCTTGTCTAGCCGAACTTGCCAATGATTGATCCTATGCAAATATGCTGGAGGAAAGGGAATAGTTACCGAAAGGGTTAGGAAAATAACAAGGAACCACTTTACTAGTATGCTCACCATGCTGAACTTATTGGTGATTAATCATGTACAAGTGCTAAGGTAGCAATGGAAAAATATCTAACAAGCTAATGGCTAAGCAAGGATATTATACAAACACAAATGCAACAACTAATCCTGATAAGTATGATAATTTCATTTAAAATTTCTATAAGATATATTCGCTCTTGTGTAAGTGTTCGTATAAGAAATATAAAGTATGGGCCAAGGAAAGCATCGGTTATAGAACCCGCTTACTCTGCTTAACTTATTGGTGATTGATCTCATACAATTATGCATGACTGCAGCGAAAAAAGTTGCTAATGGAACAAGAAAACCTAGAAATCATGTGGAACAAACATATCACGACTACTAGCCATGAAAAGGAGAATATGGACATGAATAAATATCAAATGCAACAATGCATAAACATCAAAAGAAGATTAACTTCACAGCACAAGCGCATGATCAACCCACGTTCAAAACTTCATTAGAAACCATTTACCTAGCCAAACATTCTGATGATTGGTCTATACAAGTATGCGTGGTAATAATGAAAGAGTCACTAGCGGAATAACTTAGTGATCATGTAGAAAAAATAAATCGTGACCACTAGTCTTGATTGGTCAAACTGCAATCAGCGCAGCAAAATACACATCAAGTCCACGTACCATGGAACCACTATTGTTTGTACCAAAATTGGGCACAACACTCTTCGGAAGTATTTGAAGAGATCAAATGAAGAAGTTAAATGGAAAAAGAGGATTATCTAACAAACACTTCAAAAACAAAACAAGAAAGTACGCAGAAACACAGGGATTTAGAGTGGTTCGGCGTGTTGCCTACGTCCACTATGAAATGATTGACTTTTATTAACTTTTCTTTGCTGGTTACAACGGATTACAATAGTAAATCTCGAATACAACAGTGAAATTCGAATACAATAGTGAATTCGGCAGAGTCTGGACATCAAAGAGCCAAAAGATCCTTTTTCTGTAGGTTCTGGGCTGCTATTTATAGGCGTAGGCTGCAAATATCTCGCTCAGATCTCGGGAGATCTCTTCTAGCTTGTGAGTGGGCCCACGCGATCGATCCCACATGATTTGCACGTGATCTGGGATCGATACGAACGAGATTTGTATCGATCGAAAATTCATCCAATTGGTCGGGATTGATTGTGAGTGTTGCTGAGGATGTACGCAAGCTTCTGTGAAAATTTCGTAGCATTTGGATTTGTAGATTGCGAGTTATGATCGATGCAAACTCATGTTTTCTCTAGGCTGCGTCGTTCATATCGATACCCTTCATATCGATTAATTCGTATCGCTCTGTGGATACGTGCTTGCAAGTTGACGTGGTGCTAAATCATCAGATCGATCCACTTTTCGTGCCGAGTTGACTGCTTCCCTCTTCTTATCCATTGAGCGCTATGTCCTTTGAATCGATGCCGACGCGTATCCTTCATATCGATCGACTGAGGCTTTCTTCGTATCGATACTCGCAGGTCATTTCGTATCGAGGGTGTGTTGCTACTTCGCATCGATTGTTTCGTACCAATTGCTTTTAGTGGTGTGCTTCGTATCGATCAATGGCCGATCGATTCGAACTGAGTTGTTGGAGGGACCGGTACGAATCACGTATGAACGAGATCGATGCGAAGTGTTGTTTGTTGATGGATACGAAATGGAGTAAATATAATCGATACGAAACGACAACCCTCCATGGATACGAAGTAGTCTGGCTTTGATGGACACGAAGTTAGGTGTACGCAATGGATACGAACAGATGGATACTCGATGGATACGAACAGAAGGATACTCGATGGATACGAACAGAAGGAGGCGAACAGATGGATACGAACAGAATTGATTCCCTTGGTTTGCATCGATCATATCATGAGCATACGAACTCCGATTGACTTGAAATTCAGAACGCTGGCTTTCATAGCTTTGCTTGTCACGTCTTGTCAATTGTAGCTCGATCCGGACTCGGACAAAATTCGTCGATATCCATAGTGAGCCTGCGTATAACCGATCTTCGGGACGAGTTTTCCTCGGTTTCCAGTTAAGTTCTTGGTATCACGTCCTTGCCAAAAGGCGGGATAACATTTGCCCCCCAAAGTACGTCTTGTGAGAACATGACGTGCTTTGAAAAGTTGTCATCTTTATTCTGAAAAGTTCTATCTGACTTGTTGAACGATTGTTATCTCTTTTCCGGAAAATATAACCTTTGACTGATCTTCGGTAACATGAATTTTTGACTGCCAATTGTTGTATTGTGTACCATTGTAACCGAATATTGTATGATAGTGATTAGTTGATGTAGTTGTCACCAAACGAGTATTAAATTCCTACGAATTTTGAAAATTGGATGTTAGTCCGTCATACACGTATTTATGTTAACCTGACTCTCGTTAACGTTTGTACGTTCACGAGTCATTGTCAGTTTTTTATATTGAATTTCGTATCGATCCTCTCCTGAATCAATGTGAAATTCGATTCATAACAACGCTCGATGGTTGTTGTGAAATGTCCCTTCGTATCGATCCTCTCCTGGATCGATGCAAAAGTTTGAAAAATTGGGATATGAATTCAAGCGGTCTTCAAAATGATGGATACGAAATGGGCATTTTGCATCGGTGGAGTTGGGTATTCCAAACATGACTTGGTGGTGGCTTTCGTATCGATGGGAACCAGTGGATACGAACGACTGCTGCATTAGTGGTGTGATGGAAGGATAAGAAGAAGGCTTCTTCGCACCAATGTAATCTTCACTAATGGATACGAAATGACTGTTTCGCATCGAGAAATTGATGGATTCGAAAAGCTTCTCCCATAACTGACCGTAGATGGATACGAAGAAGGCTCTTTCATAACGTCTCGTCTCTGACCATTTCGACCGGTTCATTACCACCGGGATACGAATCATTTTCTCTTTTTCGTTCAAGTCTATATAAATATGCTTAGGACTTAACCAAATTTCCACTTGCTTTCATTTATACAGATTGTATTCGTATCGATCCAAAGGCTAAGAAGAAAACTACCCTTTGTCTCTAAATCAAACGAAACCTTAATCTCTCGAATCGATTGTTTAAATTAGGTAATTAACATTAATAATCCCTTCTAGAACGATGAGACTTGAAATATTTTGCCACCCTAGCCGTTCCCATGACCGATTCTGGCGTGGTGATAGTCGCGGATGGTCGTAATGGGTTTAGAGAAGGAGAAGATGACTCCTGAATGGACTTGGGGAAGAAGAGGTCCAGGATACGAAGGATCTGTGTAGAAATAGTTGAGCTCTGCTTTCGTATCAATGATGGAGGGATGATGGGTCGTTCGAATCGATCTGGATAACAGGACTTCGAAATGGTGAAGTGGAGGTCTTCGTATCGACTGATGATGGAGCTTCGTATAGACTCGAGATGATCGATGCGAAGGCTTCAGACTTGATGATCGATACAAAGAGATTGCATTTGATCGACACGAAATCCAATGTTCTCGATCGATACGAACTACGCGCCAGGAAATCGATACGAAGGTAGCTAATATGATCGATACGAATTTCGTATCTCGATGGATACGAATAGCTTCTTTGACCAACACGATCTAGAACTTTGGTGATCGATTACGAGTTGAACCTTGATGAACTTGAAAACTCTTGCACATTTGAACACCTAACTCCGACGAGCTTCAATTTGGCATAATTGGACTTGACCGCTGGACTGCATATCTGACTGTCCTCCGAAGCTCGTCGATGGAACTGTAACTCAACAAAATTTTACGGACTTTAACTCGGATCGTTCTCTAAAGTCTGGATGTCATGGTTGTGACGGTCAGCGATGACGGTCACTCTGATTAAATTCTGAAGTCTCGTCGTTTAAATATTTTCTCAAACTCTGTAGAATTTCTCAAGTAATATGTAGCACTGCACGGCACAACAAACTTATGCACTTCACATTGGGGAACGCACGGGCTTATTATCATCTAATGATGGTTTTTAATAAGTTGATTAGCTATGGAATCCACAAGTTCACAACAGTAGGAGCTTCAAAGTTCATCCCCTTTTGTCCTAGAGATACCGGCCATCGCGGCCGAAGTTATAGACCCAGCTCCAGACAAGCTGCATGGTGCCATCTTTATCATGAATCCACAGGATTCTGTGCCGTCTAACGTTTCCGAAGATATGCTGGGACGAATATGTCTAAGGCACGGTCTACCTTTGGACGATGTATTATTACCAAGACCGAATGATAGACCGCATGCTCCCCCAGAGGGGAGTACGGCCTTTAATCGCCATGCATGTACAGCAGGAACACTTCCATTGTTTAACCAATACATTAGGGAAGTGTTGTCTTTCCTCGGAATCGCCTCATCACAGTTACATCCGAATGGATACGCTCTGCTCAACCGTCTATTTATTGTATTTATGGAGCATCTTTTCCGACCACCGATCCCGATCGAGATTAGATATTTATTTAATGTCAAGAGCCAGGGAGATAGTCCTTCGTTCACTTTCCTAGAGGCAGTCAGAAATTGTTAAGTTATGACCGGCTCCTGGACCAAACTGAGTTACTTTAAAACCGAATGGTTCTATGTCTGATGCCCTCCAAGATATGCTAACCGACGGTTAGCCAGACGTAAGCGCTTCGTCTTTTCTGTTAGTCGATAAAATAATTGCAAGTGGTATTGGGACTAATACTCTCTTTCTTTTGCAGCCGCAATTCCACGACCTGAGGGTGTGTATTTTGAAGAAATTGTGCGGGTCCTTCAAGAAGTGCCAAGCGAAATGAGAGACATAGACTCGGTGCTAACAAACCGAAACTTGAGAACAGTTGGGCTTATTGAGCGAAACCAGAGCATAAGGCTTGAAGGAACGCTAAGAGCGGCCCCGACGAAGCGGGTAAAACGCAAAGCCCGGGTCGTAATTGCTGAGGAAGGTGACGAAGAGAGAACGCCCATGGATGATGAACTTGTTGCTGGGTCTTCTACTGGATTTCAAGCGACAAAAGGAAGGAGAAAAGGCAAGGCCGCTGCGCACAAACGCCCTAAGTCTTCGAGGTGGAAATCAGTTGTGGTTTCTTTGCCGGCCTTTGGCATTAGAATCTCAGAGGCTCCTCCCTCGCCAATAAAGAGTCCTTTGAAGGGCTTGCCGATATTCCGATTCCAGACTTTGTGTCACTTCCACATTGTTTGCACAAAAAATGGACAAACACCTCAAAGTTGTATGATTTAGTAGATCTTATGTTGTTCTTAGCGATTTGAGTGATTTATGCAAATATATGAAAAGCAGGGGCTAAACTGTAAAAAGACACGCAAATTTATAGTGGTTCAGCCAGAATGTGCCTAGGTCCACTTTATATGTTATTTCTCTTCTCTTCTTTTGATTACAAGTACAAAGCTTTGATACAAGTAAAAGAAAGTTGTTTGTTTGAAAGCTCCTTCCGTGCTCGAGCTCTCAAACTTTTTCTCCCCCATTGTTGTACCCCTGCCCCTCTATTTATAGAGTGAGGCTGGGGGTAGGGGTCTTGGATGTATATAACTGCTAGTGGGCCTGGGCTGACACGGTCTGGCCTGGTATGGTTGGTCCGGAAGGAGCTTGGTTCGGAACACCTCGGTCCGGTGGCAGTTGAGTTGATTCGGCGGAGACCTTCATTCGGTGGAGACCTGGTTCGGTGGGTAGCTTCACTCGGTGGAGATCTGGTTCGGTGGGTAGCTTCACTCGGTGGAGACCTGGTTCGGTGGAAACCTTCATTCGGTGGAGACCTGGTTCGGTGGGTAGCTTCCCTCGGTGGAGACCTGGTTCGGTGATGAGAATTTGTCCAACACTTGCCCCCCAAAGTGGGGCATTCGCCTGCGTATGCCATGCTTTGTTAATTGGACAGTCCCATTCGGTCCTTAGCGCTGAGTCGTCTGGTCTGGTTACTTCGTGCTTGCCTATAAGTAGGGGGCCTATGCCTTTGTTTTATTTTTATCAACCGAACCATTCCCTTGTCATTTGCCGAATCAAGTGTGTAGCCGAACCAAAGTGCTGTCTTTGCCGATCCAAAGTTTTGTCTTTGCCGAACGGAAGTGACCTTTTTGCCGAACCAAAGTGTTATTCAAACCAGGTGAGTTCTCTTGCCGCCGAATGAACCCTTGTGTCGTACTACCGAATGAGCTTTAGTGTTTATGAGCGCCGAATGAACCTGTGTACTCTTTTGTTTTAACAACGCGCTTTTGTGTTGCAGATAAATGTCTCGAAAGGCAGAAACTCGTTCAGACAAAAAGAAATCCGGGGGCGAAGGAGGTTCCTCTACCGTGCCCCCAACTCAGCCGAATCCAGAACGTCACGGACCAACCCCGAGATCATTAGTGGATGGGTACGGCCCTCAGGAACTTCTGAACTCCCCGCCCGATTGCTTTCCTAGCTCCCTCAAGGAGGAGCAGCTTGATGTCATTTCCCGATCTTTTGGAATTGATAGGGCGCACTTGCTGTTGCCAGGGAGAGAAGTTATGCCATACGATCCTCCTGAAGGGTACTTCGCCTACAGCAGATACCACTGCATGTATGGTGCCATTCCTCCTCTTAACGCTTGGATAGTCAGCTTCCTCACATATCTAAAGGTGGCCCCATTCCAGCTTCAACCCAACTCCTATGCTATACTGGTGAGCCTCTTCGTCATCTTCCGGAGGAAGTATGGTCGTACTCCTTCTAACCGGGAGATCCGGTACTTGTATAATCTGAGGGGCTATAAGAAGGGGTCCCCATACATCAGCTTGGAGTCAGCGGTGACCTTCAAGCCGGTCTTGGATCTGTATTCCAAATTTAGCATGTTCAAGAAGGAGTGGTTCTTCGTCAGGGACGACTCTGTCTCTATTCGGCGTTTTACTTCTGGATGTAAGTCGATGTTTTATTTATAATTTCCATCCTGGTTGCGATGCTTCTTCTCATACATTTTCATTTTTGCTAGCGACAGGTGGCTTTGCAGTTGTGGAGACTGATCGCCTGGTTCAGACGGCGGCTGAGATAGAAGCTATTCTTGGGAGGTATAGATCATCTGCCTACCTGATCAGAAACGCGATCCTTCTGGAGTATAACTTAATCCTTCCACATCAGTCAGTAGTCAAGCTGAGGGAAACGGCAGAGGAGAGGGCGGCTGCTCAGGCTAAGGGAGGTGTCACGGTAGATAGCAGCAAGAGGAAACCTTTCACAAAACCTCCAGCCGTCGGCGGTAAGAAACTCAAGAAGTCGGACGGTCCCTCCCCCAGCAATTGTCCACTTACCCAGGAGGAGGAAGACATAGAGTAGGAAAGAGGTGAGGGTGGAGATGGTCGGGAAGGTGATAAAGGTGGCGATGGCATCGGGGCCTTGCTTCCTGGGCAAGCGGGCGAGATTCAGGAGTGGACGGACGAGGCGTTCCACCAGGCTTTCGAGGGGCTGGACGAAGATCCGGCTTTGGTAGGGAAAACTGGGAAAGCGGACAAAGCCGGGACCGGTGCAAGTGAGTCTTCTCAGACCATTCCAGCCAAGGTGGCTCCGACGACTCAAGGTGAACTCTTGACTCCTGCATGCTTCATTAATGATAGGGACTTAGGAATATTTTATGATCCGCTCCCGTCCTGGAATGAAATCCAGGACTCATTGCAGTATCCTACTTCTCCCCAGGGTTTGTATAACAGACGTGTTTTCTTTCTTCTTTTAATCTGCCGCGTTTCTCGAATTATATAGTGATGTAAGTTTGTGACACTTGTTCTTCATGTCAGGAGCAGGTAAGACGGCCAAGGCCTCAGATCTTCGGCACAAGCTTGAACAGTACAAGCTCTCCAAAGCTTCCGCCAAGCCAAAGACTCCGACTCACCGTTCCGGGGATGTATTCGACTACCGTCCTCTTCTCGGGGTTATTGAAGAGGGTATTCAAAAGAGAAAGAGGAGTCATCCCTTATCCGAACCTTCACTCGGTCCCCAGCCCCCAATTCAGCCCGTTCATGATATCACAGAGGAGGGTACTGAGTCCGCCCTCTCTCCGCACCTGTCTGGAAACCCGACCGTTATTCAGATTGATCGTCCTGACTTGGCTCGTAATCCATTCGCGGGTCATCCTGATCTGGATCCAAGTTCCCATGATGTTACTTTTGACGAGGTTACTGGCGAGCACCTTCTTCCCTGCAATCCCATGGTACGGGTGCTCGATGAGGCTAAGTCTTTAGATCTTGATCTTCTTACTACTCGGATAGTTACCATGGGAGACGAGGCCAAGGCTAATATTGATCGGGTGGCGGAGGAGACTAAGAAGCTGATGGGGCATCATGCCCGGCTGGTTAAGGCTGGAGAGGAAATTGGGAGTGCCAACATCCGATTACGGTTGATGGTTTCAGACCAGGCGAAACAGCTTGCTGATCAAGCTATTCAGATTTCCCAGCATGAGGCTGCCTTCGGGCGGCTGAGGAAGGCTATGGAGGAGGCTAGTAAGGCGGAGCTGCGGAAGATGGAGGCTGCCTGCAAGGAGCAGATTAATATGGCCATCTCGACAGTGGATGAGGTTCGGAGGGCGGATCTTGAGCGGATAGAGGAGCTGTCGGGGAAGCTTGAAGCCGCAGAGCTTGCTCAGGTTAGGATGAAGGAGGAGATGGAGGTGATGCGGAAATCCCTTCAGGCTGACTGCTCGAGATACCGCTTTGAGAGAGAAACTGATGTTGGAAGGTTGTCGGCTTCCGAGGCCCGGATGAGGGAGTTTGAGGAGAATGAGGGGATGATGGATGAAATGCTTCAGGACATGTACTTCCGAACTTGGAAGCAGGGCAACCTATCCTGGATGGATAATTATCCTAGGGTCATGGCTAAGATTTATCTTCGGGCTCTGGAGGAAGCTAAGGCGGATGCGGATAAAGAGGGTGGTGTGGCCTTCAGCATGGATGTGGTCACTGCCCAGTTTACCAAGGAGGAGAAGGTGGCGGTGAAGGAGGGTATGCGGTTGCTTGCTGCTGAGGAGGCAGGTGTGCAAGTAGAGGATGACGACCAGGATAGTCAAGAAGCAGGTGATGGTAAGTCTTCCTTTTTAGTCTCTCCATTAACTTTGGTTGCTTATCACTAATGAATCCTTTCTCTGACTAGATAGGTGGTCAACAGGACAAGGATAAAACTCCAATGCAGCCGGCCCCCTGATCAGACCTGGAATTTTTTTTGTAGACTTGACATGGCCGTATACGTTAGTCTTAAAACACTAGAGTAACTTTTAAGTTGTAATTCTTTTGCTACTTGTAATAAATAGCTCTATTCTTGATGTGTAATTCTTTAACTTAAACTGATTTTGTCGTCTTCCGAATGTTTGTTGCTATTTTGACATGTTGTATGAGAAATATAGCTATGTATATTCTTGTAATTGAGTTGTGTTTGATGTCAGGTTCTGGTTTTAAAACATAACTTCATGACTTGTAATATTAGTGTGTGGTGTGAACAAATTACAGTCATGTATTTGTACATAAAAGAAGAAAATACCGCCCTTCATGTTTTAATCGTAGATGGCAGTTTTGAATATCTTGTATGACCGAGCATGGAATGCAGTCGAGTGCCCTGCCATCCAATCGTGATTCCCTACACCTATTGGCGAGTATCTCCTACTTTGTATCCTGTACTTTAGGGATTGTTATAGAGGATAGGGAAAAAGCTTTTTAAGTAAAATTGAAATATGTGAAAAGGTAAAACTTCCAATCACGGAAGGCCTTCGATGTGCTTAAGTTCATGGCAAACGGGTTTTGTAGTCACTTTCCCTAGCTGTGGGTCTTGGAGACATTAGTCACCCATCTTACGCCTCCGCGGGGAGTTAATTCTTTTTTACCACAGCCGCACTTAAGACAGATCGGAGCCGAGATCGCGCACAGTACCTACCCGGGCCATTATGACCCGTAATCGTGGGTATTATTCGATTTACTGTGGCCGGCTAGCGTGGGTGCCGATCGTCAACTGTGAACTGCCCCTGGCTAGCCACACCTTATGTTGGGGCTTATAGTCGGTTCACAGTTGCCGGCGAGCCTAACGCCGTAATGAGCTGCCTCGGCTATAGTCGGCCTTCTCGGTGGCTTATAATCGGCTCATTACAGTTGGCTTTGAGGGCCGTCGCGAGCAATGAGTTAACCCGCAGCAGAGGGATGCCGGAGCAAAAGTGTCTCATTGGCGAGGGCATAGATTCGCATAGTACCTGCTAGGTTTTGTCCAGGTGAAGTTGCGTTGTGGAGTGCTTTGAATAGAAATGCTATATGCTCAGGATTTTGTTCAACAGAAAAGGATAAAGTTAACAAGTAGCCAAGATATAAAGGAACAAGTTAAAAAAGAGACAAAGTTTTTTAAAGTGGTTCGGCATGAAAAGGCCTACGTCCACTGATTCTCTTTGCTAATTCACTTCATATGGGCAATACAAGTTAAGAAAAGTATCGACGGAGGTGTTGGATGTTCCATGCCCTCTGGAACACCTCTTCGTCCACTGTTGACAAAATATAGGCTCCGTTGTGGAGATCTTTATGAATTACATATGGTCCATCCCAGATTGGGTCTAGTGCTCCGGGGCGAGAGAAGATTCGTTTGAGGACAAGATCCCCTTCTTGTAAGGTACGATGCTTGACTTTGGAGTTGTATTGCGCTGCCACTTTCTACTTGTGGGCTGCTGTTTTAAGGACTGCATCATTTCTTCTCTCCTCAACTAGATCCAAAGACATGTGGAGGAGCTCTTCATTCTCTTCCGGGTTATAGTGGATCCTACGGTGGGAAGGCACAATGGTTTCAACTGGGAGCATAGCCTCCGATCCGTATGCCAAAGAGAAAGGAGTGTGCCCCGTTGATGTTCTGAAAGATGTGCGGTAGGCCCACAGTACCGTAGGGAGTTCATCCACCCAAGCGCCCTTTGACTTTTTGAGCTTATTTTTTATCAGAGTTTTCAGAATTTTGTTGACTGCTTCGACTTGTCCGTTTTCCTGGGGATATGCTACGGATGAGAAGCTTTTATGAATTCCGTGTTCTTGGCACCAGTTGCGAATTCCTCGCTGTCAAACTGAAGTCCATTATCTGATATGATTTTGAGTGGGACTCCGTACCTGCATAGAACATTTTTGATTAAGAAGTTAATAACTTTTGCTGAAGATACTTTATTCAGAGGTTCCGCTTCCACCCATTTGGTGAAATAATCAACTGCCACTATAGCATATTTGGCCCCGCCTTGGCCCATCGGTAGCTCGCCGATTAAGTCAATTCCCCATATTGCGAAGGGCCAAGGGCTGGTCATTTGAGTAATCTCAGTTGTTGGTAGCCGTGGAATCTTAGCAAATTTTTGGCATCTGCCACACTTCTTGACGAAATCTAAGGCGTCCTTGCTTAAGGTGGGCCAGAAATATCCGTATCGGAGTATCTTTTTTGCTAATGTTTGCCCTCCAGTGTGATCTCCGCAGCTCCCCTGATGGATGTGGGATAAGATTTCCTTGGCTTCTCTCCCAGCGACACACCTTAATAACGGGTTAGAGAATCCACGCCGATAGAGGATGTCTTCTTGTATTGTGTAGCGGGATGCTTTCCTCAAGATTTTCTTGACTTCATTACGCCCGTTGGGTAGAGTGCCACTTTGTAGGTAGTCTCGGATGGGAGTCATCCAAGTTGCTTCTTCGGTTGCAGCTATCAGATTCACTTGCTCAAAATTTGGGGCCAGTTGCTTTGAGATGGTTACTGCCCCGAAGATGGTGATGTCTCTCACACTTGCTTGCTTTGCTAATTCGTCGGCCTCTCGGTTCTCCTCCCGAGGGATGTGTTTGACTAAGTAGTGGTCCAATCGGCTGAGAAGTAACTTGGTCTTCTTTAGATATGCTATGAGTCGTTCTTCTCGAGCTTGGAATTCTCCTATTATTTGATTAACAATAAGTTGAGAATCGCTGTGAAGACACAAAGAATTGGCCCCGATTTCTATGGCAATTTCTAGTCCAGCTATCACTGCTTCATATTCCGCATCGTTGTTGGTGGAAGCGAACTCCAACCTTATAGCATAGTGCAGTTTGTTTCCCCTGGGAGTGATTATTACCACACCTGCCACCGAGCCTTGTTCGTTTGATGCACCATCCACAAAGAGATTCCACTTGATATCTTCTGTTATTTCCAATTGCTCCTGATCTTCGTTGGTAGTGAACTCTGCAATGAAATCAGCCATGGCCTGTCCCTTAATGGCGGTGCGAGGGTGATAGGTGATATCATACTGACTCAGTTCAATGCACCATTTAAGTAATCGCCCAGAAGTGTCGGGACGATGGAGTACCTGCCTCAGCGGTTGATCGGTCAGAACTTTGATGGAATGGGACTGGAAGTAGTGACGCAATTTCCATGATGTGATTAGTAAACAGTATGCTAACTTCTCAAGTTTAGGATATCTGACTTCTGCCCCAGTAAACCTTTTGCTGACGAAGTAAACTGGTCGTTGCGTGCGGTTGTCTTCCCTTACCAAGGCAGCGCTTAGAGCGTGAGATGACACAGCAAGGTATAGGTATAATTCTTCGCCTTCGCTTGGAGTCGAGAGTACCGGTGGTTTCTGGAGGTGTTCGATTAGGTTAAGGAAAGCGGTTAAGCATTCGTCCGTCCATTCAAACTTTCCTTTATCTTTCTTTAGAGCTTCGAAAAAGGGGACGCACTTGTCCGTTTCCTTGGAGATGAATCGGCTTAGGGCGGCCACTTTTCCATTTAGGCTTTGCATTTCCTTTCGGGTGGAAGGTATCTTGATATCCCTTAGCGCTCGGACTTGTTCGGGGTTTGCTTCAATCCCTCGGGCATGGACAATGAACCCTAAGAATTTTCCCGATGATACTCCGAAGGAGCACTTTAGTGGATTCAACTTCATTCCATACTGTCGGAGTACCTGGAACATTTCGTCTAGGTGGCTTACGTGATCTTTGGCTTTCCGTGATTTCACCAGCATGTCGTCCACATATACTTCCATAGTTTGTCCTATTAGCTCCGCAAACATCTTGTTGACGAGGCGCTGGTAGGTGGCTCCTGCATTTTTAAGTCCGAAAGGCATTACCTTATAGCAGTACAAACCCCGGTCGGTGATGAAACTAGTGTGGTCTTGGTCGGGAGCATGCATAGGAATTTGGTTATATCCTGAGTATGCGTCCATAAAAGATAGGAGCTCGTGCCCGGCTGTGCTGTCTACAAGTTGGTCGATTCTGGGAAGTGGGAAGCAATCCTTCGGGCAGGCGTCTTTTAAGTTGGAGAAGTCGATGCAGGTCCGCCACTTCCCATTAGCCTTCTTTACCAGTACCGGGTTGGCGATCCATTCCGGGTAAACAGCTTCTCGTATGAAGTCATTGGTGAGTAGATTCTTTACTTCTTCATCGAGGGCTGCTGATCGCTCTGCCCCCATACTTCTCTTTTTTTGTTTTACAGGCGCCTTGGTAGGATCAATGTTTAATACGTGGCATGCTATGTCGGGGGAGATTCCGGTCATGTCAGCGTGTGACCAAGCGAATACATCCAAGTTGTGGCAGAGAAAATTGATGAGTAGTTCCTTTCATTCGGCTTTTAGTTGGGACCCAATTTTCAATAGTCTACTTGAGTCGTGCTTGTCTACAGATATAAACTCTATAGCCTCTGCAGGCTCGGCGGTGGCCTCCTCCTCTTTGTCCCTAGGGTCTAATTCATTGAAAGGGTCGCTGGTATATCGAAGAGAAGGGGCTTTCTTTAGTTGCTATGCTTCCATACTTTTTGTGCAGAGGGCAATCTCTACACCCTTCCCTTTATCCTTCCTGTGGTTGTTGCGAAGTTCAATCACATAGCAGTCTCGAGCAACGTCCTGGTCTCCTTCTACTTCCCCTACTCCATTGTCCGTTGGAAATTTCATCTTTAGGCACCATGGGGCTAGGACAATTTGGAAATCAGACAAAGCTGGCCTTCCTAAGAAGGCGTTGTAGGCCGAACGATATTCTATTAGCACAAATGTCTGTTTCCGTACAACGGAGCGGGGATGGCTTCCAATCTCAACAAAGAGGTCCAGTTGCCCGAGAGGCATCTTCGCATCTCCAGTGAAACCGTGTAGTGGTTTATCGCAGGGAGATACATCCTTCATTGATAGCTTCATTTTGTCGAATGCGTGTTTGAACAGGATGTTTACTGAGCTTCCAGTATCTACCAGGATTCGGTATACTTCGGCGGGACCAAGTCGGGCAGAGATGACCATGGGATCCATGTGAGGGTACTGCCTTCCTTCTAGGTCACGCTTACCGAACGTGATGTCATTACTTTCTTTCCGCTTCCGGTGGCGCTCTTCTATAACCGAATTGACATAGTCTTTATTGTCTCTAAGCGACTTTCCGTACCTTTCCATCTCTTTCCAGCTTCTGTCTGCGATGTGTGGCCCTCCTGAGATGGTATGGACCACTATCTTTTCTTGGCTAGAGCTGCTAGCGTTGCGGTTTCCTCTGTCGGCCCCCGGTGAGGGTAGCCTTGGGTTTTCATTGGCAGGAGCTGGGGTCCTGTCCTGACCTTTTACATAACGTTCCAGTTTCTTTCTTCTGATGTGTTCCTCAATCAGATCTCGGAGATGATGGCATTCGTTGGTATCATGCCCGTGAGATTCGTGGAAGCGGTAGAATTTTCCAGACTTCTGTGCGTTGTCTGATTCTTTCTTGTATGGTGGGCATTTGTATCTAACTTCGCCTTGGGTGGCAAGGATGATATTTTCGACGGTCTCGTTCAAGGGAGTCTAAGTGTCGAATCTTGGTCCTGGCCGATATAGGCGCTTTTCTCCCTTCTTGCCCCCAGCATTGTCTCTGGAATCATTTCTTCGAACGTCCCTTGCCACAGCAGGGGCGTTGCCATGGGTTGTCTTATTTTGCTGTCCTGACTGCCCCTCAACGGCAGCATCCTCAAGCCTCATGTATTTCCCGGCTTCATGGAAGAAATCGGGTAAAGTAGCTGGTTTTTCTTTTGTCAACCTTCTAGCAAATTTAGTGTCTGGATGCACACCACTGCAGAGGGCCATTAGGATAAGCTTCTCATCGGCATCTTGGACTGCGGCTGCTGCGGCGTTGAATCTGGTTAGGTATTGCTGCAGCTTTTGTCCAGGTTTTTGTTTGACGCTGGATAAGGAATAAGCGTCCTTAGGTTGCTCCACATGAATGCGGAACTGACTGATAAATTTTTCTTTCAACATTTCCCACGAGCTGATGGATCCTTGGGGTAGATGACAGAACCAGGAGGTAGCAAGATCTGCTAAGAAGAGCGGAAAGCATTTGCACAGTACTCCCTCTGTCGCTCCACTCATGAGCATATGCTACGTGTACCTCTGTAAGTGTACAACAGGATCGGAGGTTCCTTTGTAGGGTTCCATTGTTGGCATCTTCCATTCTCGGGGGGTGATAGCAATTTCGATATTGCGGGCGAAAGGGCTGGTTACCCTAGCGCCTATCCCTCGATCTCTTTGCTCCCGTTGGACACACTCTCTGAATAAGCGTGCCATCCTTTCATCAGAACTTGGAGCAGATAGAAATGAGTTTGGTTCTGTTCTGTGGGATTGATTCCGTCCAGAGACCTGTAGGGATGGTATCGTCTATCATTCCTCATATTTTCTAGTGGCTGCCTTTGATCTTCTGGGAGCATGCTTGGGTCAGCTACAGTTGGCCCTTTCCTTGATCTCCCCCTGTTGGGTTCTGATCTAAGCACTTCCTCGGGTCCAACTTCGGGCTGGACTCTAGCTCGGCCACGTTCACTGGCGTTTCTGTGGTTAGGCAGCATGACAGGCTCAGCTACAGTTGACCTTCGCCCGGTACCTTCCCCGTTGGGTTCGGTACCAAACGTTTCCTCAGGCCTAACTTCGGGCTGTGCTCGGTCTCGGCTCCTACCACGGCTACTTCTGCCGTTAGCTCATTCGAAGAAGGAAGATCTGTGTTGTCTCTGAGATCCTCCAGATTGGGACTCTCCCCATGATTCAGTGTTGCGGTTGGATTCTTCAGCGTCCCTTAAGCGTGACATGAGATGGTCCACCAAGGCTTTCTGCTGGGACGTGAAGCGGTTAGTTACTTCAACCACAACTCTGTCCAGATCTGCTCTAGTAATTGCTGCAGGCTGTTCTGTGGCAGGAGTAGTTGGGTTAGCCTGTTCTTCATTTGTTACTGTTGCTGGAGGAGGACGATTTACTTGATTCGGGACAGCTGGATCTGGAAGACTGCTGGATGCGATGTTTTTTCCTTTGTTAACATCTTTTCTCTGTTTGGGAGGCATGTTTTCCAAGTGGCGGACGATGCTGTTAGGAAAACTTGTTAAGCGGATGAAGCTGAAGCTCCGAGCTTCTAGCTCTCAGTGAAAGCACCAAAAATGTTTGCACAAAAAATGGACAAACACCTCAAAGTTGTATGATTTAGTAGATCTTATGTTGTTCTTAGCGATTTGAGTGATTTATGCAAATATATGAAAAGCAGGGGCTAAACTGTAAAAAGACACGCAAATTTATAGTGGTTCAGCCAGAATGTGCCTAGGTCCACTTTATATGTTATTTCTCTTCTCTTCTTTTGATTACAAGTACAAAGCTTTGATACAAGTAAAAGAAAGTTGTTTGTTTGAAAGCTCCTTCCGTGCTCGAGCTCTCAAACTTTTTCTCCCCCATTGTTGTACCCCTGCCCCTCTATTTATAGAGTGAGGCTGGGGGTAGGGGTCTTGGATGTATATAACTGCTGGTGGGCCTGGGCTGACACGGTCTGGCCTGGTATGGTTGGTCCGGAAGGAGCTTGGTTCGGAACACCTCGGTCCGGTGGCAGCTGAGTTGATTCGGCGGAGACCTTCATTCGGTGGAGACCTGGTTCGGTGGGTAGCTTCACTCGGTGGAGATCTGGTTCGGTGGGTAGCTTCACTCGGTGGAGACCTGGTTCGGTGGAAACCTTCATTCGGTGGAGACCTGGTTCGGTGGGTAGCTTCACTCGGTGGAGACCTGGTTCGGTGATGAGAATTTGTCCAACACACATGATACCGGATTGGAGGAGCTTCAAAATGCTCTAGATTTAAGCGAGTCTCTACCCATTAGTGCGGCCGACATTACCGGTTGGGCGGGGGGTTGCACACACATATACACGTCACGGCACCACACGGTTTCCAGCCTTAAATTGCTTGTTTCAAGAATTCACTAACTCCGTTTTTCTTTTACTTTACAGATACGATGAACAGACGAGATTCTATGCTCAATAGCCTTCGTTCAACACGCCAATCGTCAGGCTCGTACTATGAGTCCCATCGGAGGGAGGATGACAGAAACCACGATCGCGGTTATTCTAGTCAGGAACGCTACGAGAGAGATAGAGATAGGGAGTACAGAGAACAGAGATATCGATCCCGATCACGTTCTCCACCTCCTCGACTCCCTACACAACCTTCTGGCCAGGGAAAACAGCCAGTAGAGCCCCCTCATCACAAACAATCTTCGCAAACTTCTCGGCCTGAGTCGCAATGCCACAGAACTGAGGTTGAGCCTCCAGTCGTCGCTGAACAAGCTATCACTGAGTCTACTGGGGAAGGGGCTATTAGAATTGCTCAACTGAAGAAGGATTTTCCAAATATATGCTTTGACGGTTACATTTTCCCTCCTCACTTAAAGAGAATTCCCTCAGAAGCGGAGAACACAATGCATGACTACATTCATGACATTTATACCTAGTACAAAGAGTGGGCGAAGGCTGCAGAGAAAGCATCGAAGGTGTCCTTCGAGCGGGCTAAAATAATCGAAAAGTTAGAATCTGATCTCGCCCAGAAGGACCGCATCGTCCAAGTGCTTAATGATGAAGCCGAGTCCTCTTGGAAATCAGAGATAGAGGC
The DNA here is from genome assembly GCA_030737815.1 of Allium fistulosum. NCBI lineage: Eukaryota > Viridiplantae > Streptophyta > Magnoliopsida > Asparagales > Amaryllidaceae > Allium > Allium fistulosum. The sequence goes on along the minus strand of CM060903.1, from coordinate 1,278,432,450 downwards.
CACCAAAAAGGTCAATGAGGCGAACTTAGCCATGGAGAGGATGAGGTAGACACACTTTGCCTTGGTGGAGTAGATGAGCCACCGAAACACCACTGTCACAGCTGAACGGGATGCCGCTCTGAAAGAACTTGCTGAGCTAAAAACCAAATTTCCCGAAATCATCAAAGAAAAGGATGATGCAAACAAAGCCGCCCAGGAAGCATGTGAACAGGCCATTGTGCTTTGGGGCGAATGGGATGCGGCATCGGCTAAGGTCCGGGTGGTGGAGACTAAGGTCGAGGAGAAAGTCCGAATGGCGGAGTCTAGGCTAGAAGCTGATATTGAAGATCTCCTTATTGTTTACAATGCTAACGTCTTGAAGAACAGAAATCTAGCTTGGCTCGACAATTATCCGACGCATCTACACAACGCCTGGGGCTGATTGGTAGAGGATGAAAAGGCCGCCCACCAAGCCGAATCGATTGATGGGTTCATTCTCGAAAACCGAGTGTTGAGCGAAGACGAGCGAAAAGTTCTCCACGATGCCATGATTTCATATGAGAAGGAAAAGCTTGGTGCTCAACATTCGGAAGTTGGAGAAGGTCCTGGCGTCGAGTATCATGACATAAGTTCTAAAAATCTTGTGTCGACTTAGTCCGAATCTACACCTGCGGTTGATCCTCAGCCCGTTCCTGCTTATAATCCGGATCAATCGCAGATGTCTCCAGCTCGCGAGCAAGTTTCTGAAGTCGTTCAGCTGCCTACAAGTCAAACTGAGGAAGGTACTCTGAACATTCTCTATGCTTATCCAAAATCGAAATTGTCATCTGAAGTAGTTACTAATAGTTCTTCTTTTGTTTTTGTCCAGTGATTGATGCTACACCGGTCGTGCCTCCTGCCACTCAAGAATCTCATCATATGCAGGAGGCCATTATAACTAAAGCAACCACCACAACGACCATGGCACCGACTGATGGAACGTAGGGGAGCATGCTTATTTTAGATGAGAAGATGATGGAGGAACTCCACGGTCATCACAGCGATCCTTTTGCAGATTTGTCGTTCGTTATGGGCGGAAGTGCACCGATGACAAGTTCTTCGACTCCAACTGCGGGAGTTTCTGACAATGCACAAATGCTTCATGATGAGGAAATCATAGCTGAAATCAATGCCCAAATGGAGGCAGCCGCGCGAGGCAGTGGTTTTGGCGGTGGAATGGCTGGACCTGGTCCGGCTCCTTTACGGATGATATCTCCGGGAGGAACGGTTATTGAGACGAGCGCGCCTGCCCCACCTCCTTCTATTGATCATGTCCCTTCGACTTCGCTTGTAGGAAGCGTTCTAATACATTTGAGTTTGGAGGAGGATGTTGACATAATGCCCCATACTGGAGACTGGCCGCCGAAAGGCAAAGGCTCAAAAAGGAAACTAAGCGGAAGCTCCAGTGGGTCCACACCAAAGAGAAAACCGAAGAAGACAAAAGAATAGACATGCTTCTTTGGTGAAATTTTGAGTAGATAGGAATTTCTTTTGTTTTTTGTTGGCCGTGTATAGACGCGGGTTTGGCCCCTGCTAGTAGAAATTTTAGGATAAACTTGTACTTAGTTTCCTTCTACAAACAGTTGAAATGAAATTCCATTTTGTCTTTAGTTTTGACTTTCGCTTATTTGCTTAAGTGTTACAGCACTTGAACTCTAGTCTAGTGTTCTTGTTGAGTTTCGATCTTTGGATTGGATCCAAGTTTAGTTGTTAAGTCCTGAAATCACGACTATGAGTGATGGCTGAATGTTGAACTGGACTCCGATGCTGCATTGTCTCAATCGGTGGTCGACGCTTAAGTTTTGCCCCCAATTTCAGGGACAAATCGTAGAGATCAAGAGGCGATCGCACTTCATCGTCGAACTGATGCTGGAGTGAAGAAATTTGAGTGGTCGAATCGCATTGGCTCATTTATCGTCGATTGCATCCACACTCCGAGGATTTGCATTCGTACGTCAACGATCAGACACGCCTGCTTGAGTTTAAAGGATACGTCCACACTCCGAGGACTCAAGTCATTTTCATGGGTGGTCAATCACACCCGCTTAATGTTTGCAACGATGTCCACACTCTGGGGACTTTAGATGGATTCGTGGGCGGTCAGTCACACCCAATTTGCATTTACACTTTAACCACACTCTGGGGAATTAGAGTTGTTTTACGGGCGGTCAATCCCAATCCGGTTTGTGTTCAAACTTCAATCCACTCTCCAGGGATTTTGAGTCAACGTTTATACTCCAATTCGCACTCTAGGAATTTGGAGTTGGTGTTTATGTTGACACTCCGGTTCACACTCTGGGAATCCGGAGTTAGTTGTCATTTATACTCCTGTTCGCGCTCTGGGAACTTGGAGTCGGCCGACAGATGGTCAGTCACATCTGCTCGAGCTTTAGGATTTTGTTCGCACTTTGGGAATGACGAATCTATCAAGATCGTGGATGGTTGGCTCACATCCACCCCGAGTTAACAAGCGAGGTCGTTAGATGGACAGATCCATCTTCCTCGAACTTGGTCAAGGTACGGGCGAAGTCGTTAGGTGGACGGATCCACCCTTTACGGAACCGTATTTGTAAGTTCATACTCCAATTCACACTCTAGGAACATGGAGTTAGTTAAAGGATTGTCATGTATCAATTATTTTTTGACTCCAGTGTGATGGCTTGTCCCCGAGCTCAGGTTTCACTTAGCGAGTGATCGGTCGTATCACAGTCACTCCCTATTTGAATAAATTCCACCATATGATGGAACTTAGCTCTCCGTGCATAGTGATGGTCATATGAAGTATTTCAATTAAATCACAGCTCTGGCTCGAAGATATTGCACTTTATTGTTGAAATAAGAAAATACGGCAAAATCAGTTGCCTTATTACAAATTCAAATTTCAAAGTGCATAAACAAATTACAAATGAAAAATAGATTGAATAAATAAACAGAGCCTGTTATGTGTAGTAGCGGCAAAAACTCTCGTTGTTCCAGGCTCTCGGAAGGGTGAGACCATCAACGGTCGATAACTTGAATGTGCTATCTCCGAGCTTTCGTTCAATAACATACGGCCCTTCTCAAGTTGGCTTCATAAGCGAAGGGACCAAATAAATTCTTTTAAGGACGAGATTGCCGAGTTCAAAGGTTCAGGGTTGGACCTTGGCATTATATAATCGGGAAACTTGACTTCGGTATGCGGCTGCCTTCAAATCAGCCTCTTTACGCTTCTCATCCAATAAATCCAAAGATTCGGCAAGTAATATAGCATCCGTCTTCGGATCATAGTAAGTCACACGATGAGAAGGCACTTCTAATTCGACTGGAATAACGACTTCTGAACCATAAGAAAGAGAAAACGGAGTGTGGCCGGTCGTGGACTTGTGGGTTGTTCGATAAGCCCATAAGGCCATAGGAAGTTCATCGACCCATTTGCCCCTGGCTTTTTCCACTTGTTTCTTTATAACTTTATTAACAGCTTCGACTTGTCCATTCGCTTGAGGGTGTGCGACTGCGGAGAATTTCTTATGAATGTGGAATCGTTGACAGAAATCTTTAAATTCAACACTGTCGAATTGAGTCCCATTATCAGTGATGATAGTATGTGGGAGACCGAATCGACAAATGATGTTGCGCACCACAAAGTTGATCACCTTCTTCATTGTGATTGTAGCAAGAGGTTCAGCTTCCACCCACTTGGTAAAGCAATCAACTGCTACGATGGCGTATTTCGCACCACCTTTGGCTAGAGGTAAAGAGCCAATAATATCGATGCCCCATACTGTGAAGGGCCATGGACTGACCATCTGTGTTATCTCGGTAGGTGGGGCCCTTGGAATCCGAGCAAGTTTCTGGCAATTGTCACACTTTCTGGCGTAGTCTGATGCATCGCGATTTACGGTTGGCCAGTAGTATCCATATCTGAGAACTTTCTTGGCAAGGGCTTGCCACCGGTGTGATTGCCACATTCTCTTTCATGCACATCATACAATACGCGTTTGATTTTGTCGTGAGCGATACACCGGAGAAAGGAAATAGGGTATCCTCTTCTATACATATCTCCGTTTTGAATAGTGAACCGTGAGGCTTTTCGAAGAATCTGTCTCTTTTCACTCCTGCGCTCTGCCAGGGTTCCGTGCTCAAGATAATTTCTGAACGGAGTCATCCATGACTCCTTATCGCGAACAACCTCAAATATCCAATCCGTCTCCATCCGGTCGATGCTCGGGGAAGCTAATGTCTCCAAGGGAACGAGTCCCATTTGTTGTGCATCGCCTGTGCTGGCTAACTTTGCTAATGAATCGGCTTTTTGGTTGCGCTCTCAGGGAATGCGGTAGATGGCATAGTAATCGAACTGATTTAATATTTCTTGAACCCGAGCAAGGTAGGCAGCCAGTCTTCGGTCCTTGGCCTGGTATTCCCCCCGAACTTGACACACAACCAATTGTGAATCACAATAAATTTCCACAGCAATGATTTTCAAATCTCCAACAAGCCTCAATCCGGAAAGTAGAGCTTCATACTCGGCTTCATTGTTGGTCGCGCAAAAATCAAACTTTAAAGCATAGCATATAGATCGACCTTCAGGAGTTTCAAGCACAAGTCCTGCATCGGAGCAGCGGTCATTAGATGCACCATCAGCACGCAGCTTCCAGATATACTTGGGAGATTCGCTTGTTTCGAGAAAGTCCTCTGGGATGGTAAATTCAGCTTGAAATCTGCTAGGACTTGTCCTTGAATGGCTCGCCTTGGAGTGTAAGTAATGTCAAACTGACTTAACTCGATATTCCATTTGAGTAACCTACCAGACATCTCAGGCCGCGTAAGGACCTGTCGTAACGGCTGGTCGGTGTAAACGGTGATTGGATTAGCCTGGAAATACGGATGGAGCTTCCACGAGGCAATAACAAGACAGTAAGCCAATTTCTCTAACTTCGGATAATTTCTCTCAGCTCCGGTTAGTCGCCTGCTTATATAGTAGACCGGCTTTTGTATTCGGTTTTCCTCCCGAATTAAGGCAACACTGATTGCGTTTTCTGATACCGCCAAGTAAATGTACAATTTCTCGTGATCGATAGGCTTTGACAAAATAGGCGGCGTGGAGAGATGTTGAGTTAGTGCTCGGAATGTGCCCTCACATTCCGTAGTCCATTCAAAGTTTCGCTTTCCTTTTCGAATCAGATCGAAGAAGGGAATGCATTTGTCAGTAGACTTTGAAATGAACCTGCTCAGTGCTGCTACTTTCCCGTTGAGACTCTGGACTTGCTTTATAGTTTTCGGGGTTTCAAGATTTCTGATCGCCCAGATCTTTTCAGGATTGGCTTCGATTCCTCGAGCGTTAACGATAAACCCAAGGAATATTCCGGATGCAACCCCGAAATGACATTTCAACGGGTTGAGCTTCATTCTCTATTCTCGGAGGATATTAAACATTGACTCCAGGTCTCTGATGTGATCAGTGGAAAATCGTGACTTGACTAGCATGTCGTCCACATACACCTCCATAGTTTTTCCAATCTGGTTAGCGAACATTCGATTAACTAACCGTTGATAAGTTGCCCCAGCATTCTTGAGTCCAAAGGGCATAAATTTATAGCAATAGAGTCCCATATTGGTTACGAAGCTGGTATGCTCCTGGTTGGGCAAGTGTATGGGTATTTGATTATAGCCAGAATACGCATCCATAAAGGATAAAAGTTCATGTCCAGCCGTCGAGTCTACAAGTTGATCAATTCGAGGAAGTGGAAAAATGTCTTTGGGGCAAGCTTTATTCAAGTTTGAGTAGTCAACACATGTTCTCCATTTCCCATTTGGCTTTCGGACAAGTACAGGATTGGATACCCATTCCGGGTATAATGCATCTCGAATGAATCCATTCGTTTTAAGCTTATCTACCTCTTCTTCAAGGGTGGCAGATCTCTCTGGATCCATACCACGCCTTTTTTGCTTGACCGGGACGTGCCGCGGGTCAATATTCAGTGTGTGGCTCGCGATGTCCGGCGAGATCCCACACATATCAGAGTGTGTCCAGGCAAACACATCAAGGTTTACGTGGAGAAATTCAACCAATTCCTCTTGCATTTGTTGGCTTAGCCGAGACCCAATCTTTATCATTCTAGAATCGTCATTATCGTCGATTGGAACATCGATCGTCAGTTCGGTCGGAGAAGCTTGACTGTCTTTACTTTCGTCTTCACTTTCGGTGTCTCTCGGGTCAAGATCTCTTTGGAATTGGTTGGGGTGCCCGGGCCCGGGCCTAGGCGTTAATTATCAATTATCAGCAAAGCGGACGCAGAGAGATTCCTTTACACCCTTCCCTTTTTCTTTTCGCTGCGCCTCGCGCAGCTCAGCAACATAACAGGCTCGTCATGCGGCCTGATCCCCTTGAACAACTCCGACACCTTTGTCGGTAGGGAATTTCAAAGTCAAACACCATGGGGCGATGGAAGCCCTGAACTCAGCTAGGGCTGGTCGGCCCAAGAAAGCATAATATGGGGAGTTTACATCCAAAACAACAAACTGCAGTATCCGGACTCTCCGGCGTTCACCAATTCCTAACTCCACTGGCAATTCCACCACTGCAGTGGGTATAGTTGCACTCCCATTGAAGTCATGAATACGGGACTGACATGGCTTCAAGTCTTTAGTCTCCATTCTCATCTGGTCATAGGCTCGTTTAAACAAGATATTCATAGAACTACCGCTGTCTACCAAGATCCTCTTCATCCAAGCAGGACCTACTTGAGCTGATATAACAAGCGGATCAATAATGGGGTCTTCGATCCTGTCGGCATCCCGACCTTGAAATATAATGTCATCTGCCATCGTTCTTTGTTGCTTGGCCGGAGCCCCAACTTCGAAATTACTACAACATTCAAAATCCGAATGCCTGATAGAGCTGGCATACGACTCCATTTCCTTCCAGCTTCGGTCTGCTAGATGAGGACCACCACTAACAGTGTTTATCACCAACCTCCCACCAGTACGAGCGGGTTCTTCCTGTCTAGCCGGATTCGGTACATGATTTTGATTCGATGGGCCCGCACCTCCAGACTGCGGCGCCCGCACAAACTGTTCTAACTTTCTCTCTCTTATTAATTTTTCGATGAGATCTTGCAAGTGACGGCATTCATTTGTGTTATGGCCGTAGGTTTCGTGGAATCTACAAAACTTCCTCATTTGAATTTGCTTCTCCGATGACTGTTTCGGAGCAGGCTTCTTGTACTGAATAGTATTGCAAGTTTGTAGATATATGTTCTCCAGCGACGTACTTAGAGGAGTATAATTATCAAACATCGAAGCTCTACGTCGTGGACCACGGTTCTGATCCCGTTTTCTTTTTTGGTTACCATTGCCTTTTTACTGATCTTGTTTATTCTGAATGTTCAATTGCACTTTCCCAGAGCTCTCCCCGGATTTTTTAACAGCAATATTACTTTGAATTCCTTCCACACTAGGCCCCACATTATCCTTCTTCCTAGACTGTTTCACATCCTCCCTTCTCAAGAATTGAGCTGCCTTGGAATAGAAACGGTCCAATGATGTAGGGGGTTTTCCGGCCAACCAGTTGCCGAACTCAGAATCGGGCTCAATCCCCTTAGTCAGTGCCATAAGGATAGAGTTATCATTTGGGTTGCTGATCTCAGCACATGCAGCATGAAATATTTCTAAATAACGCCTGAGTGTCTCTCTAGGAGCTTGAGTGACACTAGATAAAGTATTAACATCCTTCGGTCTCGCAACATGCATACAAAATTGCTCAATAAACTTTGTTGCCAACTGATCAAAGCATGAGATAGATCGAGGTGGCAGTCGGGTAAACCACATAGTCGCTATGCCCCTAAAGAGATCGAGAAGCTTCGACACTTGACTGCATCATCAGCTCGTGCAGCATTCATCAACCATTCATACTTCAGGATATGCTGATTAGGATCAGAGCTCCCTTCATAAATGGGTAAGTCGGCATCCTGAATCGCCGAGGTGGTTCAACATAGGGTATCTCATCAGTAAAAGGGGTATGACTTCGGGAGATTCCCCAGTCGTCATTGCTAAGACCCTGACTTTCACGGATCATTTGACGATTCATTGCTAGCAGGTCGGGCATCTGGACATTTTGAGCAGGTTGGGCCAAGGTGTGGTCGGGTTCCACAATGCGAGGAGGGGCCGGTCGTTGTCGATGGTCCATATCTCGCCTCCTTGGTTCTATGTCTTCGGGGACGTAAGGCTTAGGATGGTATTCACACTGGTGATGGTTCGGATCTGTCCGATTTCGGGTTTCAACGCCCAAATCAGTAGCTGTTGCAGTACGGTTATCAGTAATATAGTGTAGGGTAGCGCCTCCTCGGGAGGAGGGTCCAATCTGATGGATGGTTGACGGGCCAACTCTTAGTTGCCCAACATTCAAAGTATGCTGGTGCCCAGTGGCCTGTGTGTAACTTCTGTCCAGTTGCGGGCGCGTGGATCTATGATGATAATCAGAAGAGGCTAAACTTTCAGTGGATGAATAGGAAGCATGATCCCTTCTGTATCTCCTTCGTCGTTGACGGTTCAGTTGGTTGGTTAGTTCCATATTAGCATGGAGCTGTTGAGTGAGCTGTTGGCAGCTTTAGGTCAATTCTTGCATTAACATATGAAATTCTTCCCTGGTGACAGGTCCTTGCAGATCTGTTGGTTCGGTAGCAGTCTGGTCGGCTGGAAGTGGCTGTACGGGATTCTGTCTGTCCTGTCCTTCTGGATCTGCAGCTGTAGAAGTAGTCCTTGTGTTAACCATGATGGGTAGTGAAGCTCTTTCCTAGACTTGATGCAAATCTAAATAGGATGGAAGAACTTTAATCTTTGAAATCTGGATCTTCTTCTTAGATTTGTGCAATCCAATATCGATAGTAGATCCAACAAGCAGGAGAGAAACTATGTTTTCTCAGTGAAAGCACCAAAGTGTTTGTACAAAAATTGGGCACAACACTCTTCGGAAGTATTCAAAGAGATAAAAGAAGAAGTTAAATGGAAAAAGAGGATTATCTAACAAACACTTCAAAAACAAAACAAGAAAGTACACAGAAACATAGGGATTTAGAGTGGTTCGGCGTGTTGCCTACGTCCACTATGAAATGATTGACTTTTGTTAACTTTTCTCTGCTGGTTACAATGGATTACAACAGTAAATCTCGAATACAATAGTGAAATTCGAATACAATGGTGAATTCGGTAGAGTTTGGACGTCAAAGAGCCAAAAGATCCTTTTTCTATAGGTTCTGGACTGCTATTTATAGGCGTAGGCTACAAATATCTCACTCAGATCTTGGGAGACCTCTTTTGGCACGTGAGTGGGCCCACGCGATCGATCCCACATGATTTGCACGCGATCTGGGATCGATACGAATGAGATTCGTATCGATCGAAAATTCATCCAATTGGGTTGGGATCGATTGTGAGTGTTGCTGAGGATGTACGCAAGCTTCTATGAAACTTTCGTAGCATTTGGATTTGTAGATTGCGAGTTATGATTGATGCAAACTCATGTTTTCTCTAGGCTACGTCGTTCGTATCGATACCCTTCGTATCGATTAATTCGTATCGATTAATTCGTATCGCTCTATGGGCACGTGCTTGCAAGTTGATGTGGTGCTAACTCCTCGAGTCGATCCACTTTTCGTGCGAGTTGACTGCTTCCCTCTTCTTATCCATTGAGCGCTATGTCCTTCGAATCGATGTCGACGCGTATCCTTCATATCGATCGACTGAGGCTTTCTTCGTATCGATACTCGCAGGTCATTTCATATCGATGGTGTATTGCTACTTCGCATCGATTGTTTTGTACCGATTGCTTTCAGTGGTGTGCTTCGCATCAATCAATGGCCGATCGGTACGAATTGAGTTATTGGAGGGACCGGTACGAATCACGTATGAACGAGATCAATGCGAAGTGTTGTTTGTTGATGGATACGAAATGGAGCAAATATGATCGATACGAAACGACAACTCTCCATGGATACGAAGTAGTCTGGCTTTAATGGACACGAAGTTAGGTGTACGTGATGGATACGAACAAATGGATACTCGATGGATACGAAAAGAAGGATACTCAATGGTTACGAATAGAAGGAGGCGAACAGATGGATGCGAACAGATGGATACGAACAGAATTGATTCCCTTGGTTTGCATCGATCATATCCTGAGCATACGAACTCCGATTGACTTGAAATTCGAAACGTTGGCTTTCATAGCTTTGCTTGTCACATCTTGTCAATTGTAGCTCGATCCGGACTCAGACAAAATTTGTCGATATCCATAGTGAGCTTGCGTATAACCGATCTTCGGGACGGGCTGTCCTCGATTTCTAGTTAAGTTCTTGGTATCACGACCTTGCCAAAAGGCGGGATAACAACTATATATTCCTTTCTCTAGGGCACCCGATATTCTTGGAACATTCATAAGACAACATGCATCCCTTAGGACCCGGAGGCAAGGAGGTTGAACCAGAAAGAGCAACTCCTCACCGAACAGAGATGAGAATCGATGGGAAATCATGCTAGACGACCATACTACCAAGGAAGCATGAGCTATAAAAGCCATACTAATAAAAGATATCTTGAAATAATCAACAAGATTTCCTTAGAGTGAGCAAGGCTCCACAATATACAAACAATGGAAAACTTACAGAAAGGACGAGAACGAGGATATAGATATTCAAGGTTCGAAACAACCCTCGGATGAGAAAGAAAATGATTTTGGATGAAGTAAAGCATACTTTATATTCTACAAAGTATGCTTTGGGGGGTAAGTATTGTGGGCATTTTCGCTTACATCATGGTGAATATGAAAAGACATCAAGGAGCATAGAAACGATCTTAAGAGTCATAGTAAAGGCCTCTTTAGGTAACCACATGGGCAATGCAAAGTGTTAGGGGAAAATTTGGCATAGTCAAATTATATGCTCGAAGCACTTATAAAAAGTTCCTAAGGTCGGGACATGCATCTTGGTCAAAATTGCATCTCAATCCGAGCTACGGATTGGAAGATATGATCATCTTAAAATTTGTTCATCACCTAACCGACTTGGGCTCCACCTTGGAGAGTTGCTTCCTACTTCAGGAAAATAGAACATTCAGACGCATTAGAATACTCTACTCGATGATATAAAGCTATTGGTCCAATTTTCATTCAATTATGACTTAAAATGAAGTAGTTGTGGCATAAAAACGTGTGTAGCTCAAGTGGTTGAACGTCATGCTTCCAACAGAAAGGTCACGAGTTCAATCATTGGAGCATCATCACTTTGTCTAAGTACCACAAATGAAGAGGCAAGAAGTTAGCAAGAAGCTCGTAAGGCGGCGAGAGTAGAAGTGCAAGAAATAGGCAAGGAAATACTTCCCCAACCCACCCGTTCGGTATTCAAGCTAGCGGGTAGGAATTCCTGTCCAATGGCCTAACCATCGAATAGAGAATCATGTTTGATAGTCAAGCTACAGGACATGAATTCTTGTTTGGTAGCCTAACCACAGAATAGAGATCCGGTTCGGTAGTAGGAGCACCGAACATGAATTCTTTTATGGTATTGAAATTACCGGACAGTAATATTGGTCTAGTATAGGGAGTTACCGAACCGAGGAAGGAAGAACCCGGACATAGCCAAGAATGCAACAAGGTCCACCTACTGAAGAAGCCACCACTGAACCATCCCATTACTACCGAACCGACCACATACCGAACCAAGACACCGCCGAACCAAGCATCGCCGAACACAGATTTATGTTCAGTAGCCTACTACCGAACCCAAACCTGGCCAACCCATGATATGACCAGCAAACTAAGAACCACCGAGCCAACTACCACCGGACCGAACAAAGCATATATGGAAGTTCTGGAACGTATCTTCTATGTATGGGTATAACCAAAATAAGCATGTTATACAGGGAAACTACCTATTTTATCGGCTTGACCTCCTTATACGTTCACTCCTATAAATACCAAAGCTTCCAACAACAATTGAAGACAATTCTGAAGAGCCATGCTTATAACAGTAATGGCGGACAAGTTAGAGAAAGCTAAGAATAGGCTAACAGGAGTAGCCTAACACTACACCAAAAACATCGTTTCGGAACAATAATTTGGTGTCTAATTGTTTTTAGAAACACTATTTAACTGTTTCAGATTAGTCTGCTGTTGATTTTTGAAACTCTTTTAAAGTGATGCGGATTTTGAATCTGTCACACCGAAGAGGCGTTGCTGATTTAGAATTAGCAACACCGGAGAGGCGTTGCTAATTTAGAATTAGCAACACTCATTAGATATTGTGGATTTGACATCAACAACATCCCACGGTGTTCATATGTTGAAATATGCAACAACCAAGAAGCATTTCAAAGTCAAGTACAACAATACCAATAAGGTATTGTGGATTCGGAATTCGCAACACCAAAAGGGTGTTTCAGCTAATATCATCTATTACACAGCTAAACGTCTTGTTACCAAAAACTAATAAAATTAAAAAATAAAATAGTGCAACTAAAAGCAATTGATATAAATACACAATATAGTTAATATAAAATACCCAATGCATAATTTTTAATATATGATGAGCACAGTTGAAAATATATGATTAATAATAATAAGATTAAACTTAGTATTTTTCATATACACAATCGAATATACTTGTAACATCAATTCCATCTAATGAAATTTGATAACTCTTACATAAATACCCAGTCTAAATGCAAATGAACTATACCCCGGATATTCGTGCTTCAGCTTCACCATAGAATTCTCTAGCTTTATATTCAGGTACTCCACTGTGTTTGAGAACCTGAAACATAGTTTGAGCATTTTTAAGTACACAAAGAGGTGAGAAAATAATAAGCTATAAAAGAAAGTGGACAAGTCAAACATTTCTCTACCGTCCTTTCTGTTTGGTATTCCATCTGACCTAGAAAATGTTGCACTACTCAATTACTGAAAGAGATTTCTCAAATTTAGGACTATAGATGATCAAGCTTCTTAGTGAATGTGTTAACTATATATAGGATTTGCTTAATAAGTATTTTGAGAAAATCTGCAAGCCTATCCCTCTCATGTACAACTCAGTCTTAGCAATGCTTTGTGCCATCCAGAAAATGACAAGCTAGAGAAGGTTAAGGTTGTTCACTACCATGCCACAGTGAGTCCTCTGTTTCAATATTTAGAGTACATTTGGCTATCAAAAAGCAGAAACACTAATATGAAAAAACTGGTCCTAAACTTGTACGGTTGATCAACTTTGGATTTTGGAATTAGGTTATGTTGGTGAAGTTTTTCAGCTTCACCACACTCAACTTGATCGTGAGGTGACCTTATGACTAGTCGTCCCCACGATTAGGAATAGGCAAATTTAAGCTTCGTTAAATTCACCTTTGAGAAGTAACTTTGTTGCTGAATACTTACACAGTCAAGTGGTCATACTTCAACTGTGTTGAAATGTCGAAGAGGTTTTGCGAGCGATAAGTGATTTAAAAGCTAAATAGTAGGAAAATTAAAGTAAAGGACACGAAGGTTTTTTACGTGGTTCGAATTAACGTTAAACCTACATCCACGGGGTTTTTCATTATATCTTCGTGATTTTTGTACAAACGATTACAATGGTCTCTAAGGCGTATAATATCTCCTTTAATTTTGAAAAGAAGAGGTTCCAAAAAGAAGATTTTTTCTTCATCCTCTAGCGTTTCCTTTTATACTTATAGTATAAAGAATATTTAGTTGGTGGTTGTAATCGCTTTTGATTCTTTCCTTCAATCTCCATCCTCGGATTATGCCACTTGTAGATTATCCATGATGTTTGTTCTTTGTGCCTGGATTGATGATGGGTTTTGTGGTGGAAAATCATGATATTGGCGGAAGCTTGAAAATTCAAAGTGGGACGCTTGAAAAATTGACAGGAAGCCCGGGTCTGTACAGGTTAGCCTCTTCTCTCTTGGAATGGCAAGTTGCTTTAAGAAGAATGATAAAGAGGCCGCCCAGAGACATTAGTACATGATTGGTGCATGTGGAGAGGTTCAGTGGTGAATCATTGCCTATTATTTAGACCATACTGCCATGCTAATTCTTTTGTTATCTTTATTTAATTTGTCGCTATGTCAGGTCGGAATGGAGTAGCACTACATATTCCATTCTGAGGGCTGGTTCGACATGCGTCTGGGATACGACTGAAGTTTATTTATGATTTGAGTTATTCCCTTTGCTATTACCGATGCGATAGAGGGAGAGCTTCACATTTGTCGTTTGTCTATAAGGTTGAGTCTGCGTTGAAGCATATCTCGAGTGACCCTATATACAGCCCCTTCGAAGTGCTTTCGGCTATGTATGGCACTGTCTAGGTTGCCCCCGGTATATGCCTATGTAGACCTGTTCTGTAGATGTTTGACAAAATGTGAGCTTTAAAAGTATGGTTAATTCAGAACATCATGCGTTGGTTATAATGCCACGGCTCGGTATTTTGGTTTGGCCTTTGATCCTGGATATAGCCAATGTGTTCTACTTCATTTTCCAATGTGATATAGGATAAGCCGTTTTGATTCTCGTTCGACTTTTTTTGAAATAATATCTAGAGTTTTAGTATGGACTCTTCTTCTTCTACGCTTGATGTTGGTTTGTTACCCATGTTGTTTCATGCTTTCCCTTATTGTAGTCTGCAGCCTTGATGATGAAGGCATGTGAATCAGAGAGTGTGCAGGCCTTACGTTTGAGCCATGTGGCTAAGCTTGAAGCTGATCTTGCCTCGGCCGACACTGAAAAGACTGCACTGGCTTTTGCTAAGGTTAAGGCAGAGGAGGATGCCAAAAAGCTTCGTGAGCAGGTTAAAAAGGCCGAAAGGGAGGTTAAGGTTGCTGAGGATGCTCGAGCTTTGAAGGAGCATGAGCTGAAGGAGAAGGACGAAGTTTTGGCCAGGGTTGAGAAAGAGCTGGCTCAATCTAAGGAGGAACTCAACATTGCCACCTCAGACGTGACTTATGATTTTTATGCTTCAACAAGCGTCAATCCAAAATCGAAGTTAAAGTTGTCTTTCTGAAGAGGGAGTCTATGGTTGCATCAATTTTCACGTACTACCAGAGTAGGTGGAATGAGGACGAAGAGGTTGAGGAAGAGGATGTTGACCCGAACCATTCTAAGCATCTTTCTCAAGAGGAGAGAGCGGGGGCTGATGGAGATCAAGAAGACCTGCAATCTGATAAGCAAAACAAAACTGCAAACAAGGTTAACTCAACTTCCCTGATAGACTTAGATGATTAGTCTCAAAAATCTTTTGTGTCTTGTTGTACCTAAAATTTTGAACTTTATTTAGCTATTTGTAATGTGATATAGTGTTTGTTATATTGTTTCTTGCGAGTGATTGCGCTTTTCTCATTGTTTTGTTTAGTATTCTAGAGAGAAAGTGTTCACAAAACTATTGAGAGAGACTGAGACTAGACTCGAAAAACAAACTTTAGGTCGCCTTGGGTTAAGCGCTGCGGCTATGGATAGACGTAAAAAAGAATTAGACAGAACTTATGCGGACCTTAAGAACAAAACCAAGGAGTTATTAGCCTAAATAGACCAGATAGTTCGAGAGAAGAAGGCCCCTAGTGATTCCGTGTTGCATCGATGGCGGTATGCATTAGAAAATGGTTCATTCCCTCCGACAGTCCTCATCTTGAGTGGTTCAAACTTAAGCTTAGAAATTTGATCAACAAATGAATTTTTCACGTTTTTGTTAATATACACTTGATTTCCAAGTGCGTGATCAAGTAGGGACGATGTAATCAATACTGAATATTTTAACGTTGACACCCAATCTGTTATGTTTCGATTATGTAATTAAGTTTCATTTCTATAGTGATTTAAGTTAGTTCTTTCCAAGCTCTGCATAACGTTAATCGTATTCGTTGTTAGGACGCATCTGAGGATGATGTTGCTCAACTCAGATATGATGTTGAGAGGCTTGAAACATAGCTGAAGCTTAACCGTAAAGAACTTGCAGATGTCAAGAGCGTGCTGCGACGCTAGTATAATTGCAATAGTAAACTACGCGCATGGTCGGGGGATGCTGCATAAGAGCTGGAAGGGATAATGCAAACCGTAAAGGCAGGTGAAGAACTTTATAGTATTGTTTATAGGGAAGAGATTGCATAATATAAGAAACAAGTGAAGGGCATGTCCATCGATATTGACAGGTTGCATGGTGAGTAAGAGGTTGCAAAATATCGGGGAATGATTTTGGCACAGCATTTAGATGCTGCCCCCATTCCTCTCACGGGTTTTGGGCCTTCTTGTCTTTGTGATGATGGGTGGAAAATTCTCGCTAACAGATTGTTTGGTGATTTTTCAAAAAAAAGTAAAGCAACAAAGTCTCGGTTAATTGAGATACTAAATGACACTAGAAAAGAGCGGTAATAAAGGTACGTGACCTCGATGACTCGTAGCAGATTGCTCGAAATAGGATTACTTCTTACATAAATAAGCTTGAGAAAGAGAGGATCAAAAGTAAGCGAGTTGAGGCGCTATTACAACGGTCTCGAGATGTTCTTGTCTTTTTTGACCCTACGTTGGATCAAAATTTCTAAATGGCAAAGAGGGCCTTGGCCTGCAAGTTGCTATGACCGAGGATCCTTGGGCAGGAGCCCGTATAAACCCAGACATTTGTTACTAGCACGGCTCCACCTCTTCCTAACGTTGCTCAGTTTTAATGTTCTATTGTTAAGACTTTAGCATAAGGGAAACATTTTGTAGCACTTAACTTGCCTGAGAAATTAAATTTTTGTCTAATGTTTCTTTGTGGGAAATTTATGAAATTTTTAGTAGTCCTATTTTGCTTATTTTACATTATTATTTAATTTTTGGTATTTGTGGACTTACTCGTCCTTCTCTGGTTCATTTACTTCGTTTAGGATTCAAAGATAGCTCCTCTGTAAAAGAAGTTAGATTCTTCTCAACTCAAAATAGTAAAGCTGGAAGATTTATTAAAGAATGTTGAGAACATATACATGACCGTATACACGGACAAAATCAAGAAGCTAAGAAAAAGGATTGTGAAGATGGACAGAGAGATGGCGTTGCGTATGGGTGCAGAGGAAATCTCTCCAGTGATTCCATCTTTACGTGTCCCTCTCGGGTCAGATGCAGTCCCTGTGCTCCCATCTAAGGCTGACTTGACTGAGATTCTTAAGTGGGAGAATGATGTGAAGACTCACTACGAGGCCAAGATTAAAGAGTTAGGGAATTACTTTAAGGGAGACTTAGGGACGCCAGGTACTCGGGTTTCCCCATTCTTATCTTTTGAGGATGAGTTCTTCGCTCCTTCTCTAGAGATGTTGAAAAGACAAGGAAGCACCTCTTGGGCGAACTTGAGAGGGTTAGGAACGTAGCTATGAGGCGGATAAATGCCTTAGAAAACAAGACATATGGGAGTGTGAAGCCCAGTTGGACTTCGTCGCAATTTTCCCAAGGTGGGATGGACATGACATCTCTTTTGGAAGAACTTTATAAAGAGAAAGTGAAAACCAAGATAACAAAAATTGGCTGAAAACGTGCAATTGATGTTTTTAGATGTTTCAAGCCTGGACTTAATTTGTCCTTTTGTGTAACCGGGCTGATTACGGGTATAGGTCTTCAAATTATGAAAACATCTGGACTGGTGCTAACTACGACCCCCGCATTGCCTACCGAAATCGGCTCATGGAAAGAGCTTTCGTTCTCAATCATCGGTGGTGATTACTAAGCTGGAGAGCTAATTTCCTTCTCAGCTCACAGCATCACACTTCTGCAAATCGTGATGGCATAAAGCGATCGTGCTTACTTTTGTACCGGACCCGTAATTTAATTTTTAGGGAATGCTAACTTTTTTGTAATATGACCTAGATTATAATGCTTTGTAGATTATGTGAGAGTGTGTAAAAGAATGAATAACATATAAGATTCATAACTAAGTAATGATAACTCCGTTTTTCGATGTATACCTGGCGAGTTTTGAGCAGCAATCTAGATTTGTACCTGATTGACAGCTTCCTTTTGTGCAGATCATGTATTGTGCTCTCTTGCCAACTCTAGGGTGAGCCCTCGGAATAGCATATTCCTCCTGGTCATAACTGATGGGTCGATACTTTCCTTGTATTGTTAATGCGGTATAGTGGCCTTTCGGAGTGCAGCGTCTTTTGTTGACTTAGCTGTGGACCATGCATGAATTACCCATTTGCTTGGAGCGAGGTATCCCTAGCCATATACTTAGCTGTATATCTAATATGATCTGCCCCCGTTCTAGGGGCAAACCTTCCTTAGCCGTTTCACCCGTTGGTTGATCCTACCTTGCCCCTAGTTCAGAGGCGTAATGTTATTAGCCGTATGCTTGACCGTATATTTGTTTTGACCCACCCCATGTTCTGGAGGCGAACTGTCCTTAGCTGCAAGTTTGGTACATGTCCTCTTAGTCGAGGACGTAATGTCATACATATCCTGAGCCGCATTCTTCTCTAGTATCACCGTTCTCATTTATGAGATTGCCGTTGTTGTTCATAGGTAAAATCATACCTTTGAACTATGGCGGTGAGCTATGAAGAGTAAATTGTTATGCTCTTTGGCATGGTCTTTCCAGTTGAGGGGGTGGATTTGACTAAGAAGTCGGATCGTGTGTGCTCAACCCATTATCGCATGTGCATGGGTTTTTTTGTACTACTTCTGGTTGTCTAATGTACATACGTCTAGTGTGGTATGTCCAATTAACTGACATAAATGTATTTTTATACTGGTTCGGGCAGTCTAATATTCCTACGACCAGTCTTTATGACTGTCATCATAGAAAAATTCATACCGAATCAAGGAAATTTTCATCCTATCCAGCAAAATATTTTGGCCGAGAAGTCGGACTCGCGTTGATGCAAGTCTAAATGTGTATGGCCAGTATCACCGTTCTCAGTGTTGAGATTGTCATTTTACTACCAACCTTGCGTTAAGCTTAATCAGCGAATATTAGTGGTGAATTGTGAAGGTGCATATATAACTTCTTTTTACATAAAAATAATAAAAATATTTTACTGGCTCGGGCTATCTGGTATCCCTACGACTAATTCGATACATTGTTACATCACATATATTTATTATTACTATTATTTTTACAAGTCTTGCCATTATCGCAATCGTTGTCCAAATCGACGAATACCCATGTATTTTTGCTCGGAAGTTGGCCGTTGGCTGACGTTGGAGGACCATAATCAAATAGTGGTTGCCCGTCTCACCACTCTCATTTTTGAGAATGTCGTGACTGCTTATCTGCTGCATGAAACATGCAACACATAAACAAAGGCGGTGAGCCGTGGGGGATAGGAAAACGAAAGATGGGATTGGAAGTTTTGCTGTAAATTGAGAAGAGAGGAACGAAGGGACGAAGGGGCGGAGGTTCGGCCATCCTTTTAGCGCCAAAAATATTGGTGGAGTTTTTTGGCTTCACCAACTTAACTTGATCATGAGGTGACTGTATGACTAGTCGTCCTCACGATTAGGAATCAGCGAATTTAAGCTTCGTTAAGTTTACCTTTGAGAAGCGATTGTGTTGCTTAATACTTACATAGCCGAGCAGTCACACTTCAACTATTTGTTGAAATGTTGATGAGGTTTTGCGAGCGATAAGTGATTTAAAAACTAAATAGTAGAAAAATGAAACTAAATAACAAATTTTTTATGTGGTTCGGGTTAATGTTAGTCCTACGTCCATGGGGTTTTTCATTATCTCTTCATGATTTTTGTACAAAATGATAACAATAGCCTCTAAGGCATATAATATCTCCTTTAATTTGAGAACAAAAAGAGGTTCCAAAAAGAAGAAGATCCTTTTCTTCATCCTCTAGTGTTTCCTTTTATAGTATGAAGAATACACTGCTGGTGGTTGTAATCGTTTTTGATCATTTCCTTCAATCTCCATCCTCGGATTTTGCCACTTGTCGCTTATCCATGACGCTTGTTCTTTGTGCTTGGATTGATGATGGATTTTTAGCGAGAAATCATGATATTGGCGGGATCTTAGAAATTCGAAGCGGGATGCTTGAAAAATTAACAGAAAGCCCAGGCTTGGAATGGCAAGTTACTTTAATAGGAATGATAAAGAGGTCGCCTAGAGGCATTGGTATGTGATTGGTGCATGTGGAGAGGTTTAGTGATGAATCATTGATTGTCGATCAGACCGCACTGCCCTGTTGATGCTCTTATTATCTTTGTTTAATTTGTCGCTATTTCGGGTCGGAATAGAGTAGCACTTCCTATTCCGTTCTGAGGACTGGTTTGGCATGCGCCTTTGCGTCGTAAGTTTATTTATGATTTGAGTTGTTCCTTTGCTATTGCTGATGCGATAGAGGGAGAGCTTCAATGTCGTTTGTCTGAAGAGTTGAGTCTGCGTTGAAGCGTATCTCGAATGACCCTGTATACAACCCCTTCGGAGTACTTTCGGCTCTGTATGGCGCTGTCTAGATTGCCCTTGGTGTGTGTCTGTGCAGACCTGTTCCTATAGATGTTTGACAAAATGTGAGCTTTAGAAGTATGATTAATTCAAAACATCATGCGTTAGTTCTGATGCCACGGCTCGGTACTCTAGTTTGGCCTTTGATCCTGGATATAGTCAATGTGTTTTGCTTCATTTTCCTAATGTGTGCGGTAGTTGCTTTTTGCAGCATTCCCCTTGCTGATATGGCGCAGGTCTGGTTCGACGTCGTGTCCTCCGGTCTGTTTCATGCTTAGCTCTATTGCTATGAGAGTAGCTTTCTTAATTTCAAGTATTATCTGTTTCTTTTTGCTGTGATTCGTGGTAAGAGGGGAACTAACAGGTTACATAATAGGCATGCTTTCACGCATTTTGTTGAAAATTTGCAAGGTCCAAAACCATGGAGGTATACAGATAATGAAGTAAATTGAAGAGAGCAGATATCAAGATGCATGTGGCTAAATGGTGGAATATATACAACGACAAATCGCTGGAGCTTAAAACAGACAACAATCGTTTTAGTAATATCTATGTTTGGTATAAAACAAAAGGAGACACAAGAGTATTGCACAATACCTCCATAGGCTTTCTTTTCCTTTCCAATCCTCATTTGACATAGATAGATACATGTAACATACCCGATATTTTCAACCATTCGCATCCATACATGTCGGATTTGAATTGCTCAAAATATCAGATTGTTAATTTAAATTTGGCAAAACTCAGAATATACAGTAAATAAATAATCACAAAATCACAGACACAGAGTAATATAACAATAGTGCAGTAGAAACAAAAGAATAGTAGTTCATGAAGCTACTATATATATATATATAACAGAGTTAAACAAGATACAACAGAAGTCTCGAATACAATAGTCAAATACAAGATCAGAATATATCACTGGAATCAACTGAATATCTGAAAGCTGGATAGACAGATGGATCTCCAAGCGAAGCTCCAACTCCAAAGGTGAGTCTCGAGTACTGGTACACTCAGTCTGACCCGAGCGTAAAGCAAAACAAAAAACACTCGAGTCAGGATTAACATTCTTATATCCATAAATCCAACTCAAGTGAAATAACAACTGAAAATACAAGTAACTCAAAGGATGTTTGGGATAACCATTCTCTAAGGATCCGTTAAACTATTTATATATAGTAGTGTACGCTAAGTAGATAATGCCTATCGGTAATATAAAGTATCAAAATAGCGTTAAGACATTACCATGATCCCCCTTAACACATTTTATATAAGCATCATAGTCTATACAGCACTGTAACTCCACCGTAAACTAGTGGGCTATCAGGGAGTACTCCATAGGTATAACACGAAACAAATCGTAGTGGTCGCGCATAGGGATACGAGTATGACAAGGCACATGAGGCAATACCCAAGGTAGTGAAACTACCATTTGCCTGATCCAGACTGGTGAGAACGCATCGCCGCAACGATCGCAACACCGCGAAACAACACTCCCAATTCAAGGGTGCGCACCAATCAAAAACAAGTAATGAGTAGTTTACGAAGAAGTGTGTCCGCTAGAGGTAGCTAACCTCACTGGCCCGGCACGGCTCCTGTTTAAGTCATTTCAAATTTGACACAAGTGTCAAGGCTATCCATTATCGTTCTCTTTCTTCAAATCCAGCAACGTCATCATTCCAACCACTTCATTCTGGATCACACTCCGCGTATAACAGTTATTAAAGTGGTTTTTTGTTTAGACAGAGAGTATGCCCCTAACCGATCCCGGACTCTTCAATAACTACGTAATTATTACACCGATTGGTCATTTAATAAACTTTCAAAATAATTTATATTTCAAAACCAAAATATCATTGCCATTTCAAAACCATATCCATACGATATCATTTTCACTTCAAATAAATCCATTTCCAAAATCACATCACTTTCCAAAGTTATATCGCTTTCGAAATCGTAAGTCTTTTAAAATCAAAACACTTTGGAAATCAAAACCTTGAAATTCATAACACTTTGAAACTATAGCTTGAAATCATAACATTTTGGAATCCATAACACTTTCCTCTTAAACAGTTTAGATATTAAAATTAGTGTATAAAATAAAATAGTTTATAAAATAAAAATAGTTTATATAAAATAGTTATAAGTTAAAATAGTTTATGATAAAATAATATATATTGAAAATGATTTATATAAAATAGTTTATATTCAAATAATTTATAAAGTAAAATATATATAGTTGTAGATATAGTTTAAAAATACCTTATAAAATAAAATAGCTTCCACAAATTCACAAATCGATTCAAATTAACTCGACTTCCAAATTCAACTTAATTCAATTTCTCAATAAATCATTTCTAATTATAACGATTTCAAATACAGATTTGAAACACAAAATAAACCATTAAATTTCAATATATTTCAAAGCTTTAAATATTCCATATTTCAAAAAAACTAAATTTGATAATTCCATTTATATCTCAATTTAATTTAATTTCATTTAGTTTCTAAGATATTTCTTTAATCATTTCAATACATCTAAATACAACTTCAATTTACAAATTTATATAAACAAAATATCCCATTTAAATTTATATAAGTTTGAAATATTCATTTAAGCCACTTTTTAATCAAATTCAAGTTATAAACATATCTTAAATTTTCAAATTTAATAAATTTCAAATCAAACTTATTTAAGTATAATTCTTAAATAATTAAAAATTCCAAATCAAATTCAAATTTATCTTTCAACCTGAAACATTATAAACTCTATATTTGAAAATATAAATTTTACATAAATACTTAAACATATTTTATATTGATTCAAATCAACTTTATTAAATCAACTTTAATAAATCTTTAAAATCAATATTTATTAAAACCATAAATTTCTTTTCAAAACCATAGAAATCATTTTCAAAATATTTGTATATAGACCAACGGTGTCTGTATAAAATTCTCTACCCTATGGTCAAGTGATACGGATATTTATCATTTCAATCCGTAATTTAAATATATATGGGCCTATATCTTTTCAACCCGCAATCTCAATTAAATTCAATGAAAATCGCTTGGGTTTATCATCTCAACCCATAACGATTTTCTCCTATTCTACAAGATCGTTCAAGTATGTATCATTTCAACCCATAGTGAATTCTATACTAACAGGGAACTTGCAGAGTGATAACAGATATGATAATAATATAACAACAGTAACAGGCATATATCATCAGTGATAAATAACAGATAATGGTGTGAGATGTCACAGGTGAACATATACAGATAACAACATATATATAGAAATGTAAATAACTAGCAGCAATATATTTCAATTGACGATTCAATTGAAATCAAATTTAATAAATAAAAGAACGTTAATCGTGAGTGATTGCTCACCTTTCGAGGTTAGAGGAGTTTGACAACAGCACAAACTACGAATTCCCAAAAAGAAGCAAGATTGGCATGAATCAGACGAACGGAGCTTGATAAATAAGAATCGATGAGAAACGAATCAGAATAAATTTGATAGAACAACATTATTATTATTATTATTTTCCATGAAATCAATATTAATTTAAACACGTGTTATCTTAATTATAAATAAACACATATAAAACAATGTATCTGCATAATATAAATTAAAATAATGAATATATACTTACAAACAATTACGTAAACAACCTATATAACTATCCTATGCAATCAATATATAACCAAACCCAAAGACTATATAACTAGTAATACATATATAATACAACGCTTAAAAATATATACGTATATTCCCTGATTATGCGTACCGTCTTAAACTGAAATCATATAACATCACTTATATAAAATACATAGACAAAACTTATTGATCAAACATATATACTAACAGATCGAAAAACATAGACGCTATAATCTATATGTACGAGCAAACACATTTATATATATACAAACAACCGAGACAGCACTCGTATAATATCATTTACAATATACAAATCATAATACATTAACATACGTAGCCTATATATATTAATAAAACAACAGTTATAAATTATAAAACTAAAAGTCGAGAAAAATTGTAAACAAATAAATTTAAAGTTAGCGACAAAATCCTAGATATAAACATTATATATCAGCTTATATAGCTTACACGTATAAGCTAACCCATCATAAAAGTTATATGACACATATATTAACTTTAACTGCTAATACAAATCCTACACAAACTTATATATAAATATATCTTATATACATATATACTTCGTATTCATATACTTAAAAATCCAGGCTATAACAGCTTGCATTCGAACAGTATACTGTATGTATATAAAAGTATAAAATCTAACATGTATATAAAACTTACGTACAGCTAAAATATTATACAAGTCATATATAAAATGATATACGAACTTTGTAATATTTAAAACTATAACAACCAAACTGAAATATATATATATAATGTAACTGTTAAAATAACACACTTACAAATAAGTCTATATAAATTCATATATATAACTAAATATATATTATATAATGATACGTTTAAACTAGACAGGTTCAGAACAGAAAATATAAGCGGTAGACATGTAGTTATATTATACTAGAGGCTTTAGTCAAAATTATATATAAATTAACTTTATAACTACAAGTCGTACTTATATAAATATTCATTGGAAACAACTATATATATAATAAAGTGTATGCGTATGTCTTATTATATTATTGCAAAATCTTTATATATAAAGCGAAACACGGTATAGGTTTAAATCTATATATCTCGTATAGACCTAGTATATATATATATATAAATACTTTGGCCGTAACTAGTTATAAATATAAGCTAGTAAACAATATATATTTCCTTCAAGCCAAAAGTTATGAAAACTGTATACCATAAACTATATAGAACGGAACATACATCCATAAATACCTCAGCAGACCGAAATTTCTCGACTAGTGGTGAACTCGGCAAGAGGAGACTGGTCAAGGCTTGTTGTGCTCTGGTGTTTGGTGAGGAGGAAGGAGAGGCCGGGTCTGGGCAAAGGATTTAAGCGGAGATAGGAAGATGCTTGGTTAGAGATGTGGTGGCTAGGGCTGAGGAAGGCGGCCTCGAGTTGCGTGCTGCTGTGTGGTGTGCTTCATGGGAGAAGAGAAGGGATCGGCGATAGGGATGGTCACGAGAGAGGGTGGAGGAGAAGAGTGGTTTGAGGAGGAATCTCACAGAGAAGAAGAGAGATAAAAAAGTAAATAGACTTTGTAATATACTGTTATTGGAAATTGTAGATGAGTCGGCTCGGTCAAAACAACAATCGAAAATAAAAGGTGAAGATAGGAAGTGAATCGTCCAAGGCTATTCGAATAACACGGAGGGAAATTGAATGGTCACAACAATATCAAAGCCAAATTGCAGAACCGATATCGGTATTGTTTTGAAGATTTCGCTGTCTCTCGGACTTCGAGGCACACAAACGAATACACTGTTGAAATCAGCACGATGAGATGATCAAAACAGTATACAGATATTAGTGGTACGATCATCCGGTCAAAAGTCGATAATCAGTACCGATAAAAGCTGCTATTCCGTACGGAAAAATCCAAACGGAGCTAGAAACGTCCGAATTTCGCGAAACGAATTTCGTAGTCTGATTCAGAGTGTGCTAAATAAATTTTCTCATGTTGACGTATTTAGGTTTCAAAACACTTTTAAATTCAACTATTATTAACTGATTTAAATTGAAATAAAATTACACAAGAAAATAAACTTCAATATTATCCAATGAAAATTTTCCAGTTGCTATGTTTAATTAGGCGTATTCCAAATATTAAATTTTTATTTCAAAATTCTATTATTTAAAATTTCATAAAAATTCAATGAATTAAATAAATAAACCACTAAAATTTACGGGTCGTTACACTCTCCCCCACTCAAAACTTTTCGTCCCCGAAAAAGAAGGAGGTAGGAGAATAGAAATGACCAGAAAGAAATAGATTTAAAACAAGACAAAACAATTAATTTAAACCATATAGATTTCAAATTAAATTAATTAATATTTAACAATTTAGTTTAATCCCCTTGGTTTCTTCTTAAGTTAAAACAATCTATCTATTTCTAAATTCATTATCTTATTGTCTAGTCACCCTCAATTAACAATTTCTAAATCATCAATTTGTATAATCATTTATTATACCCATATTTTATTCAACAAATTTAATTCTTTTATTCCAAATTATTATTAAGTTTATTCCACTTAATATATATCTTTTTACATATATTTAAACCATATAAATTAAATTAAACCATATAAATTTCAATTTAAATTAATTTATCTTCAATAATTGATTTTAAATTCAAGGTATTTCCATAAGTTAATCTAATTTCAATTTATTAATTCCTTCAAAACAAATTTATTTGTCACATCTTATTATTCAATTAACTTATTATTCTTTTTATCTCCATTACATTTTTATAATAAAATTTAAGTGTATAACATTTATTATAATCACTCAAAATTTATTTATAAAATCATTATATACTGTATGTTATCCAATTACATAGTTAACTTCTGAATAATTTAGGTAAGTCATATATGGAATGCAATTGAGTATTATACAAATAGAATTTTAAAAATTCAGTTATTTCAAGTTAAATATTTATCCAAAACTTTGACTTCAGTTTAAAATTGAAATCATCTTTAAATCATAAATTTAAGGATTTAAATCTCCAATTAACTTCAAACAATTTTAGAGATAAATATATGTATGTTATATATGTCAAATCAAATCTATAAATATATACCTATATATATAATGTAAGTCAAGTCATACTTATGAAATTCAAATCAAATTAATTTCTAAAGCAAAACTGTAGCAAAGCTACAAATTGGTCTCTCCATTTCGAAATTCGAAAATGAATGTCGATGATGCGGCCGCCATCACCGAAATTATTTTCCAGCGACAAAAGAGAAGAGTACTGATTTTAAACATTAAAATTCTTTGGAACCAATTTCTATTCGAAATTACTTTAAATACTATGCACTTTAAAACCAAAGTTTGAATCATCAAAAATTTAAATTCTCAAATTTTTGATTTAGATTCATTTCAAATTCTCAAATAAATTTATAAACCATATTTATAAATTCATTTAGAACAATAAATGATAATCAAATATTATCATTTCAAACAACCAATTTAATTAACTTATTAAATTCCAGAAAACTTACTTATATTTTATAATAAAATCATATAAAATTCATTTCATTTACCTAATTTTTAAAATAGTATTGTGTTAGTTGCTCTATTCAAGTGTTTTGGAATTCCTATCGATAGCGTTGATCAGACGAATCGATCGAAAATCCAAATCATCATCAACAACTCAAACAACACAATATGTAAAATATTTGTATGTTAATTACAAATACACTCCCTCACTTGATGATTCAAGAATGGATTTCAAAGCAAAGATGGGATTCAAAGTAGAGGAGCTCTAATCAAATAGAATTCAACTAAAAGATAGACTCGATAGGGAGATAAGATGATTGAATTTCAAATTGGAAGATGGATAAATTTATATTCGCAAGTAACCTTAACCGGGTTAACCGTGACTTCAAGAATACGATAGATGCAGAATTCTGAATCAAATCGACATCAGATCATAAGAGATATAATTCGGGTAAAGCAAAAGATAGTAGCATCTAAACCGAGGATACAGAAATCTCCGATGAATCAATGCCTGTTGTAAAGAAGTTTCACCCCTTTACAAATCATTCAAAGATTGGCGAGACCACCGATTTATTATAGAGATTATTTGAAGTGGAGTTATGGGATACTCCAGAATCAAGAAGACACGAATATGGAAGACAAGTGTGGACTTTGGAACTGAAGTGAACGTTCCAAAATTCAAAGGAAACGGAGTAAAATAAAAAGGAATTCAAGCTTGAACGAAAGTGATTCTATAATTGAATTTTACTCTATATGCTGAGTTTTGCCTAAAACCAAAGCTCTGATACCACATGTAACATACCCGATATTTTCAACCATTCGCATACATACATGTCGGATTTGAATTGCTCAAAATATCAGATTGTTAATTTAAATTTGGCAAAACTCAGCATATACAGTAAATAAATAATCACAAAATCATAAACACATAGTAATATAACAATAGTGCAGCGGAAACAAAAGAATAGTAGTTCATGAAGCTACTATATATATAACAGAGTTAAACAAGATACAATAGAAGTCTCGAATACAATAGTCAAATACAAGATCAGAATATATCATTGGAATCAACTGAATATCTGAAAGCTGGATAGATAGCTGGATCTTCAAGCGAAGCTCCAACTCCAAAGGTGAGTCTCGAGTACTGGTACACTCAGTCTGACCCGAACGTAAAGCAAACACAAAACACTCGAGTCAGGATTAACATTCTTATATCAATACTCCAACTCAAGTGAAATAACAACTGAAAATACAAGTAACTCAAAGGGTGTTTGGGATAACTATCCTCTAAGGATCCGTTAAGCTATTTATATATAGTAGTGTACGCTAAGTAGATAATGCCTATCGGTGATATAAAGTATCAAAATAGCGTTAAGACGTTACCATTATCCCTGTAACGACCCGCAAAATTTAATGGTTTTAAAAGTATTTTTAACTGAAAATTTGTGAAATTTTAAACAATAAAATTTTAAAATAAAAATTTGATATTTGGAATACGTCTATTTAAACATAACAACTGGTAAATTTTCATCTGATAATATTGAAGTTTATTTTCTTGTGAAATTCTATTTCAATTTAAGTCAGTTAATTTTTTTGATGAAAATAAATGTTTTCCAAACTTGAATATTTTTGTACAATAAATTTCTAAATCATCTTCTGAGTGAAACGTCATTCTTCGTTTCGTCAAATTTGGATTTCTATTGCTCCGTTTATCTTAATTCTAGCAAAATAGCAGCATTTTTCGGTACCGATTATCGACTTTTAATCGGATGATCGTGCCACTGATATCTGTATATCGTTTTGATCGTCTCGTCGTGCTGATCTCTACAGTATATTTATTTCCGTATTTTGAAGTCCAATACACAACGGAAACGTTGATAACGATCCGTTGTAACGGTACCACTTTTAACTTTTCGCTTTCCTTCGGTTCCAAACTTTGAAGCGTGCTGTACAAACATCATAATTAATTGCTTTAATTATTCAGCTCAATCCACGGTTGCCATCCCATATCCGTTTTCTTTGAAAATCAAACCGTAAATTATACACGTTTGTATTCAATTTTTTTTTCTTTTTGAACGATTCATCTTTATTCACGCCTGCTCCTCCTCCTCTAAAAAAATAAAATAAAGATAAAACCCAATTTTTGCCTAGATCTCGTTCATACTCCCAGGTCGATCCACGCCTTCCCCTCCTCCTTGCTACCTGGTACGCACCCTAAAGCCTCCATCTTCCTCCTATTCCACCTCAGGCTCCCCACTACTACCCTCTACATTTTTTTTCCTTTCCTCTAGAAGCGTTGCCTGGTAATCCAAAATCCACCCAAATTCTCATTGCATCTCCTTTTCCTCTCCCTGGCTTTGCTTCCTCTTCCACTTCCATGCCGAACCTGTAACCGTTTCCTCCCCTCCACATCATGCTCCACCCGCAGCTCTCTCCCATCGCCGAACAACACTCAAGAAACCCATCGCCTCCTCTCCCCCTCCACAGCCTAAATGCCGAGAACCACCTCAACCCCACCGACCTCGCCTTCTCTCCACCAAACCGGAACCTCCCACCTCCAAATCCGCCACCTGAGATCGTCCCTCTTCCCCTCGCTCATCCTCTCTTCGGCCTGCAGCCTCACATCCCATCCACTCGACCCGTCCGTACCATCTGCCCAGCCTCCACCCTGAACACCACCGCCCCTTCATTGCCGAAAGCCACTTCAGCCCATCCTTGCCTCTCTAGTGATATATAAGGTATATATATCATATTATATACTTAGGTTTAGTTATAGATTTGTGTATATATATGTTTATATAAGTATACTGTTGTTAGTGGGTAATATGTCAAATACATATAGGATTGTCTGTTATATATTGTATATGTGTTGGTTTATATGTTACTGTATATTTATAAAAGTACAAATGTTTATATTAGCTTATATATTGTATATTTATATTTATACAGTTAGCGGTTATTCATTGTTTAAGTGTGTATATATATGAATATATATGTAGAGTCAGTTACATGGTATAAAGCTATAATTGTCTAAGTCTATTATTTTCATTTTTTTGCTCGAACATGCTCATTACAGCAACCTTCTAATATATATATCTTAGGTCCAGATTTTGTAATTTTTCAGTTGTATATAGGAGAAGCCTACATATATATTGTGAGTTGCATAACTTTGTTATAACCGGATTTCATATGTTGTAGATTGGTATGTATAAAATGGATTTTTGGTATAAATATATATAGAATATAGTGTTGAATATATGTATATATGTATTTGGTCTTGAATTTTATGCTTTTGTTTGCTGTGTAGAGTAGTGCTGTGTGTGTATAAAGGGTTATTTATACAGAATATACATATATTTTATGCATTAGTTATATAAGCTATGTAAAAGCATGTTTGTGATAGTACTATATGTTTAAGTTTTATAAAGAAGAAGTTACTATGTATATATATGCTATATATTATTGTATTTATATATATAGGCTGATTGTATAAGTAGCGAAATGTTTTATTCCATATAATATAGATTTATATATATAATATATGGGTTTATGGTTTATACAGTTTGTATATGTTTGCAAATATAATATGCAGTCTACAAAATCTGTTGGTTTATATATATAAATTTTTTTACATGCTAGTTTATGTATATGTATGTATATAATGTAATGGGTTATTTAATAAGGTTATGTTATAGAGATAATCTGTTAGTATGTTTATATATATTTCTAATTTTGTTTTGAAACTGTCTTACTTTTATAGTGATTCTCGAGTGTGTTATAATACTATATATAAATTCACTTTACCAATTATCTTCATCAATCCGGTTTGATTTGATTTCCTCTATTCAAACTATCAGATGTGTTCGTCGAATCGTATCCCTCTAGCTTTGATTTGGAAGTCGTGCTTGCATTTCGTAACTCAATCTCATTGCCTATTCTATCTAGCCTCGAAAGGTGAGCAATCACTCACGATTAACATTCTTTTATTTATTAAATTTGATTTCAATTGAAACGACAATTGAAATATACTGCCGTAGTTAATTAAATTGTTATATATGCTATTATCTGTAACTGTTCACCTGTAGGATATGACACCATATCCTATTGTTTATGTTATATTGTTATTGATGATATATGCATGTTGTTATATTTTATCACTCTGCAAGTTCCCTGTTAGTATAGAATTCACTATGGGTTGAAATGATACATACCCGAACGGACTTTAGAGTAGGAGAATTTCGTTATGAGTTGAAATGATAAACCCAAGCGATTTTCATTTGAATTGAAATTGGGATTACGGGTCGAAATGATATCTACCCGTATATATTTAAATTTCGGATTGAAATGATAAATATCCGTATCACTTAACTATATGATAAATATATATACAGACACCGTTGGTCCATATATATAAATATTTTAAAAAATGAATTCTATGGTTTTGGAAAGAAATATATGGTTTTAATAAATGTTGAGCCTTAAATTATTATATATAAATGGGAATGATTGATTTAAATACATATAATATGTTGAGTATTTAAAATATATTTCACAATAGATTTTGGTAATAATTTGAATAAGTTAAGGTTAGAAAGATAATTGGAATTTAGTTGAAATTGTATTCAATAAAGAATTTTATTTAATTAAACCGATTTGAAACTTATTGAAATCGAGATGTAAGATATGATTTATCACTTGAGTTTGATTTATAAGTAATCTAATGAATATTTCTTGTTTAAATAAAGTTTAAGGAAATATTTAGTAAAAATGTAATTTAAGGCTAGTTAAATGATATTGAATTTATTAAGTGAATATTCCCTGATTTAAATAATAATGAAGTTAAATCAAGAGCTATATGAAACTGTTAAATTTAACTTTGAAAATGTTGAATATTAAAGCTTTGAAATATATTAAAAATTTAAATGATCTGTTTAGAATTGAGTTAAATTGATGAATTGAGCTTTGACTAAATTGAATTTGGAATTTGAAGTTGATTTGAATCGATTTGCTAGACTTGAGGAAATTAAATACTTTACTTTTTAAATCATTTACTATATATATATACTATTTTGGAAAATAGATATATCTGAAGTGAAATGATATTTGGGTTTTGAAGTATAAATAAATTTGAAATGACCACGGTGTTATAGTGTATATTTCCACCTTGTAAATAGTTCTGAAGATCCTTAAAGGATGGTTATCCCAAACATCCTTTAAGTTACTTGTATTTCAGTTGATATTTCACTTGAGTTGGATTTATTTATATAAGAATGTTAATCCTGACTCGAGTGTTTTGTATTTTGCTTTACGCTCGGGTCAGACTGAGTGAAACAGCATTTGAGACTCACCTTTGGAGTTTGGAGCTTCCTTCGGAGATCCAACTATCGCCTCAGCTTTCAGCTCTTCTAGTTGATTTGTCCAGAGAAGTCATCTGTTGTACTGGAGACTTCACTGCATTTGGGATATTCTGTTGTATTTTATTTTTAACTCTGATGTTTTTATAGTAGCTTCATGAACTACTATTTTATCTATTCCGTTGCGTATTATTGTATTACTCTGTGTCAGTGATTCTGTGATTGATTTATTTACTGCATATGCTGAGTTTTTTCCAAATTTAAATTAACAATCTGATATTTTGAATTATTCAAGTCAGACATGTGTGGATTATTTCGATTTGAATGGTCCAAAATAGCGGGTCATTACAGTTGGTATCAGAGCTTTGGTTCTAGGCGAAACTTAGCATATATTGTAAATTTATTTACAGAATCACTTTCGTTCGAGTTTAATCTCTTCCTTTTGACTCGATTTCCTTTGAACTTGGGAACGTTCCTTGCGGTTCCAAAATTCATTCTTGTCTCTCCCTATTTGTATTCTTTTGATTCTAGAGTATCCCATGACTCCACTTCGAATGATCTCTATAAGAATAAGGATCCTACCAATCTTTGAATGATTTGTGAAGGGGTGAAACTCCTTCCCAATTGGCATTGATTCACCGGAGATTTCTATATCTTTGGTTTAGATGCCACTATCTCTTGCGATCGAATGTTGATTTTTCTTGGAATTCTGCATTGATCATATTCCTGAAGTCATGGTTGACCCGGTTAAGGTCATCCGCGATTTATATAAGTATATTCATCTTCTATTTTGAAATTTAATTATCTCATTTTCGTTCGAACTTATCTTCGAATCAGAATCTTATTTGATTAGAGTCCCTCTAATTTGAATTTCTATCTTTGTTTTGAAATCCATTCTTGAACCATCCTTTGAAAAATCAGGCTTGTTTATATTTTAGAAATTGTTTTATATATCGAAATTATTATATTCTATATATAAAAGTGAAATGTTTTCGATAAAGATTATAAACCCTTTTAAAATAAGAATTTGAGGTTTCGAAAGGATTTGTAATTTTGAAAAAAAAACTATATATGAAATTTGATTTATCTAAAAATGATTATAACTGAAGGATTTTAAATTTGAAATTCGAGAATTGAACTCTGGTATTTTGAAATTGGTTTTAAGATTTTGAAAAAAAATATAATAATAATATGATTTAAAAATATTTTCCAAATAAGAAATGTTTCAAATGATTTTAATGAGTTTCGAAGAAATTTCAAAAGAAGTTTGAGTAAATAGAAGTCCAGAACTCACTTATGTCGCTGGAAAATAATTTCGGTGATGAGTGCACGCATCATCGACATTGATTTTCGAGTTTCAGAGTGAGGGAAAGGCCACTTTAATAGCATTGCTATGCGAGTGATTTTGTGGAACCATTTTGATTTCAAATTCCGAAGTAAGATTTGATATTCGAAAGATATATGTATATTTGAAATGATTTGAAGTAAGCCGGTGTTCGTTCCTCGAGTTTCGGATTTGATATAACCCTATCTATTAAAATTGATTTACTGATTTGTTGTTGATTTCCAACTCTTGAATTTGAAAATGATTTTTTCAACTATTTCGAAGGTTCGAGCACTTCCAAATCAAGGTTATCTTTTCAAAACTAAGAAATTTTGAAAAGTATAAAGTATATAAGTTTGGTATGTTTTTTAAAGTCTGTAGTAATATGATTTAAATAAGTTGAAACTGTTTTGTTAAGTAAATGAATAAGGCAATTTAAAATTTTTCTAATATGAAATTTAGATTTGAAATGTTTCGAAAAGAATTTGGTCTTCAAAATATTTTGAATAAAGTTTAGTTTAAATGTTTTAACTTAGTAACATCTTTATGAAACTATATATTTAACAAGTTGGAATAAAAATATAAGTTGTACGTATGCTGTTTTATTCGCATAATTGAATTGATCCAAGTTTGAGTACACAAGTTCGAGGTGAATTACACCATTTCGTGTTAGGATTTTTCATTCGATTCTTGATGGCGAATATTTGTTATGGATTTTGGGCTTGACTCTAGAATTCTCTATCATAGTATATGGCTATGCAAGGAGACTGATGGCTTCTAGTCGAGAAACCATATCGAAGTCCGCATTAGGGAAATCGAATGGACAATACTAGTTCGAAAGCGAACTTGTGTGATCGAGCGAACGATCAAATGTGATTCTGTGAAATGATGGCGTATGTACATCTTATATTCTATTATCATTGATATATTTTGACGCTGAAATTGAAAGCTGTCGGGTTAGAATATCTTTACTTACTAAAAGAAAATTTCCAATTTAAAATTACAAAGATATATAACCCATAAAAGCAAAGATATTCAAATCTCATATGGCTCTTCATACAGCGAAATTTATTTTGTAAAATTTGATCCTTATATAAGATAGACCTTACGTAAGTATAAGATGATTCTGAAAACATTTTATTTTGGAAATGAATTGGTTGACTTAAATTATTGATTTGGAAATTTGGATTTATTTTCTAAATCTATTATTTTGGAAACTTTGAAACTAAAGATAATTAATTTGAGAAGAAATAAATTGGTGAAATTGTATATGATTTTGAAATTGAACTGATATTGAAACAAATTGAAATTTGAGAACCTTGTGTTACTAAATACTTGATTTGGGAGTTATCGAACTTATATAAAATTGATTTGTATAAGTATGATGTTGACTCAAAAACTATGGATTTGAAAAGGCACTCAATTTGAAAAGTGAAATCTTATATAATTGAAGTCTATACAAGTGTGATTTGATATACTATTGATTTTGAAAAGTATTTGATTTGAAAATGAAATCTTATATATAATGGACTTTATATAAGTATGATATTTGAAATTGATTTGAAAGGTACTATATGATACATATTTTCGAAGTAAAGATATGGAAAGTGCCTTCTGCTTGATATCCGATTTGTGGCCACATCTTGGATTCATTCTATCGATATTATTCTCTCTGATTTTTGGTTTTCCGGATATGATACTCGAGTGTCCTTCGAATTCCATGGCGTTACCCATGGTCTTACGAACTCGACTGCATAGCGTAATTCGTAAGGCAGTGATTGCTTAAAAGGTA
This sequence comes from Allium fistulosum, assembly GCA_030737815.1. Classification (NCBI taxonomy): domain Eukaryota; kingdom Viridiplantae; phylum Streptophyta; class Magnoliopsida; order Asparagales; family Amaryllidaceae; genus Allium; species Allium fistulosum. Next base: position 1,278,396,330 of record CM060903.1, on the reverse strand, counting down.
CGGATGTTTCCTGGGGGATCCAGGCGTAACCATTGTGTATCTGCGATCTATGGTCGTGTTAGTGGCGTAATCCGCAAGGCAGAGATTGCTTACGAGGTATGGATGTTTCCTGGGGGATCCAGGCGTAACCATTTTTATGTATCCTGCGGTCCACAGTTTTTGTTGCATGGCGAAATTCGCAAGGCAGTGAATGCTTAAAAGGTACGAATGTTTCCTGGGGGACCCAGGCGTAACCATTGTGTATCTGCGATCCATGATTTGATTCGTTTTGTTTTGTTTGGATTGTACTTTCCATATCTGTTTTTAAAAGTTTTCCAGTATTTTCACTGGGTGTTGAAACAAGTCTACTAAGTACTTGGAGAATTCTAGTTTTGCGCCTGATCAACGCACTACCAGAGTCTACAGGAACAAGGATAAACTTGTTAAGACATTGAGTTATAAAAATATTTTCGAAAGGAAATTTGTTTCGTTATAAAGGAAATTTATTATAAAAGTATTTCCAACAAAGAGATTTTGTATTAATATTTGAAATTTAGGTTCTTATGGTTTGAATTAATCATTCATGCCCGATACTATTCTTTTGAATCTACCTTATCTGCTCAGCTTTAATTATTCACCTATTCTGTTTTTCCAAATCCTCCTTCTTTTCCTTGTTGACTATATCCTTTTTAAATATTGTTTATTTATATACTACATGGTTTAATAGAAAATTTTAGTGTTACAAATATTTTGAGGTTATTAATTAGATAAAACATATTTAAAGTAAATGATTATTGGTTATTAATAATATTTGAAAAGTATCTTGAGAAAAAAAAATTAATAAGTTATGAATTATAGATTTAAATGTTTTCAATAGCTTCTTTGTAAAAATAAGTAATAATGTAAGTAATTGTTTTCAAATTAACATTTTAAGTAAAATTTGTATAGTTTTAAATTAATTGTTTAATCTTGATTTTCAATCTATTTTTATTTCTGGTTGTTCTATCCTCCTACCACCTTCCTTTTCGGGGACGAAAAGTTTTGAGTGGGGGAGAGTGTAACGACCCGCAAAATTTAATGGTTTTAAAAGTATTTTTAACTGAAAATTTGTGAAATTTTAAACAATAAAATTTTAAAATAAAAATTTGATATTTGGAATACGTCTATTTAAACATAACAACTGGTAAATTTTCATCTGATAATATTGAAGTTTATTTTCTTGTGAAATTCTATTTCAATTTAAGTCAGTTAATTTTTTTGATGAAAATAAATGTTTTCCAAACTTGAATATTTTTGTACAATAAATTTCTAAATCATCTTCTGAGTGAAACGTCATTCTTCGTTTCGTCAAATTTGGATTTCTATTGCTCCGTTTATCTTAATTCTAGCAAAATAGCAGCATTTTTCGGTACCGATTATCGACTTTTGATCAGATGATCGTGCCACTGATATCTGTATATCGTTTTGATCGTCTCGTCGTGCTGATCTCTACAGTATATTTATTTCCGTATTTTGAAGTCCAATACACAACGGAAACGTTGATAACGATCCGTTGTAACGGTACCACTTTTAACTTTTCGCTTTCCTTCGGTTCCAAACTTTGAAGCGTGCTGTACAAACATCATAATTAATTGCTTTAATTATTCAGCTCAATCCACGGTTGCCATCCCATATCCGTTTTCTTTGAAAATCAAACCGTAAATTATACACGTTTGTATTCAAATTTTTTTTCTTTTTGAACGATTCATCTTTATTCACACTGCTCCTCCTCCTCTAAAAAAATAAAATAAAGATAAAACCCAATTTTTGCCTAGATCTCGTTCATACTCCCAGGTCGATCCACGCCTTCCCCTCCTCCTTGCTACCTGGTACGCACCCTAAAGCCTCCATCTTCCTCCTATTCCACCTCAGGCTCCCCACTACTACCCTCTACATTTTTTTTCCTTTCCTCTAGAAGCGTTGCCTGGTAATCCAAAATCCACCCAAATTCTCATTGCATCTCCTTTTCCTCTCCCTGGCTTTGCTTCCTCTTCCACTTCCATGCCGAACCTGTAACCGTTTCCTCCCCTCCACACCATGCTCCACCCGCAGCTCTCTCCCATCGCCGAACAACACTCAGGAAACCCATCGCCTCCTCTCCCCCTCCACAGCCTAAATGCCGAGAACCACCTCAACCCCACCGACCTCGCCTTCTCTCCACCAAACCGGAACCTCCCACCTCCAAATCCGCCACCTGAGATCGTCCCTCTTCCCCTCGCTCATCCTCTCTTCGGCCTGCAGCCTCACATCCCATCCACTCGACCCGTCCGTACCATCTGCCCAGCCTCCACCCTGAACACCACCGCCCCTTCATTGCCGAAAGCCACTTCAGCCCATCCTTGCCTCTCTAGTGATATATAAGGTATATATATCATATTATATACTTAGGTTTAGTTATAGATTTGTGTATATATATGTTTATATAAGTATACTGTTGTTAGTGGGTAATATGTCAAATACATATAGGATTGTCTGTTATATATTGTATATGTGTTGGTTTATATGTTACTGTATATTTATAAAAGTACAAATGTTTATATTAGCTTATATATTGTATATTTATATTTATACAGTTAGCGGTTATTCATTGTTTAAGTGCGTATATATATGAATATATATGTAGAGTCAGTTACATGGTATAAAGCTATAATTGTCTAAGTCTGTTATTTTCATTTTTTGCTCGAACATGCTCATTACAGCAACCTTCTAATATATATATCTTAGGTCCAGATTTTGTAATTTTTCAGTTGTATATAGGAGAAGCCTACATATATATTGTGAGTTGCATAACTTTGTTATAACCGGATTTCATATGTTGTAGATTGGTATGTATAAAATGGATTTTTGGTATAAATATATATAGAATATAGTGTTGAATATATGTATATATGTATTTGGTCTTGAATTTTATGCTTTTGTTTGCTGTGTAGAGTAGTGCTGTGTGTGTATAAAGGGTTATTTATACAGAATATACATATATTTTATGCATTAGTTATATAAGCTATGTAAAAGCATGTTTGTGACAGTACTATATGTTTAAGTTTTATAAAGAAGAAGTTACTATGTATATATATGCTATATATTATTGTATTTATATATATATGCTGATTGTATAAGTAGCGAAATGTTTTATTCCATATAATATAGATTTATATATATAATATATGGGTTTATGGTTTATACAGTTTGTATATGTTTGCAAATATAATATGTAGTCTACAAAATCTGTTGGTTTATATATATAAATTTTTTTACATGCTAGTTTATGTATATGTATGTATATAATGTAATGGGTTATTTAATAAGGTTATGTTATAGAGATAATCTGTTAGTGTGTTTATATATATTTCTAATTTTGTTTTGAAACTGTCTTACTTTTATAGTGATTCTCGAGTGTGTTATAATACTATATATAAATTCACTTTACCAATTATCTTCATCAATCCGGTTTGATTTGATTTCCTCTATTCAAACTATCAGATGTGTTCGTCGAATCGTATCCCTCTAGCTTTGATTTGGAAGTCGTGCTTGCATTTCGTAACTCAATCTCATTGCCTATTCTATCTAGCCTCGAAAGGTGAGCAATCACTCACGATTAACATTCTTTTATTTATTAAATTTGATTTCAATTGAAACGACAATTGAAATATACTGCCGTAGTTATTTAAATTGTTATATATGCTATTATCTGTAACTGTTCACCTGTAGGATATGACACCATATCCTATTGTTTATGTTATATTGTTATTGATGATATATGCCTGTTGTTATATTTTATCACTCTGCAAGTTCCCTGTTAGTATAGAATTCACTATGGGTTGAAATGATACATACCCGAACGGACTTTAGAGTAGGAGAATTTTGTTATGGGTTGAAATGATAAACCCAAGCGATTTTCATTTGAATTGAAATTGGGATTACGGGTCGAAATGATATCTACCCGTATATATTTAAATTTCGGATTGAAATGATAAATATCCGTATCACTTAACTATATGATAAATATATATACAGACACCGTTGGTCCATATATATAAATATTTTAAAAAATGAATTCTATGGTTTTGGAAAGAAAATATATGGTTTTAATAAATGTTGAGCCTTAAATTATTATATATAAATGGGAATGATTGATTTAAATACATATAATATGTTGAGTATTTAAAATATATTTCACAATAGATTTTGGTAATAATTTGAATAAGTTAAGGTTAGAAAGATAATTGGAATTTAGTTGAAATTGTATTCAATAAAGAATTTTATTTAATTAAACCGATTTGAAACTTATTGAAATCGAGATGTAAGATATGATTTATCACTTGAGTTTGATTTATAAGTAATCTAATGAATATTTCTTGTTTAAATAAAGTTTAAGGAAATATTTAGTAAAAATGTAATTTAAGGCTAGTTAAATGATATTGAATTTATTAAGTGAATATTCCCTGATTTAAATAATAATGAAGTTAAATCAAGAGCTATATGAAACTGTTAAATTTAACTTTGAAAATGTTGAATATTAAAGCTTTGAAATATATTGAAAATTTAAATGATCTGTTTAGAAATGAGTTAAATTGATGAATTGAGCTTTGACTAAATTGAATTTGGAATTTGAAGTTGATTTGAATCGATTTGCTAGACTTGAGGAAATTAAATACTTTACTTTTTAAATCATTTAATATATATATATATATACTATTTTGGAAAATAGATATATCTGAAGTGAAATGATATTTGGGTTTTGAAGTATAAATAAATTTGAAATGACCACGGTGTTATAGTGTATATTTCCACCTTGTAAATAGTTCTGAAGATCCTTAGAGGATGGTTATCCCAAACATCCTTTAAGTTACTTGTATTTCAGTTGATATTTCACTTGAGTTGGATTTATTTGTATAAGAATGTTAATCCTGACTCGAGTGTTTTGTATTTTGCTTTACGCTCGGGTCAGACTGAGTGAAACAGCATTTGAGACTCACCTTTGGAGTTTGGAGCTTCCTTCGGAGATCCAACTATCGCCTCAGCTTTCAGCTCTTCTAGTTGATTTGTCTAGAGAAGTCATCTGTTGTACTGGAGACTTCACTGCATTTGAGATATTCTGTTGTATTTTATTTTTAACTCTGATGTTTATATAGTAGCTTCATGAACTACTATTTTATCTATTCCGCTGCGTATTATTGTATTACTCTGTGTCAGTGATTCTGTGATTGATTTATTTACTGCATATGCTGAGTTTTTTCCAAATTTAAATTAACAATCTGATATTTTGAATTATTCAAGTCAAACATGTGTGGATTATTGTCGATTTGAATGGTCCAAAATAGCGGGTCGTTACAATCCCCCTTAACACATTTTATATAACCATCATAGTCTATACAGCACTGTAAACTCCACCGTAAACTAGTGGGCTATCAGGGAGTACTCCATAGGTATAACACGAAACAAATCGTAGTGGTCGCGCATAGGGATACGAGTATGACAAGGCACATTAGGCAATACCCAAGGTAGTGAAACTACCATTTGCCTGATCCGGACTGGTGAGAACGCATCGCCGCAACGATCGCAACACCGCGAAACAACACTCCCAATTCAAGGGTGCGCACCAATCAAAAACAAGTAATAAGTAGTTTACGAAGAAGTGTGTCCGCTAGAGGTAGCTAACCTCACTGGCCCGGCACAGCTCCTGTTTAAGTCATTTCGAATTTGACACAAGTGTCAAGGCTATCCATTATCGTTCTCTTTCTTCAAATCCAGCAACGTCATCATTCCAACCACTTCATTCTGAATCACACTCCGCGTATAATAGTTATTAAAGTGGTTTTCGGTTTAGACAGAGAGTATGTCCCTAACCGATCCCGGACTCTTCAATAACTACGTAATTATTACACCGATTGGTCATTTAATAAACTTTCAAAATAATTTATATTTCAAAACCAAAATATCATTGCCATTTCAAAACCATATCCATACGATATCATTTTCACTTCAAATAAATCCATTTCCAAAATCATATCACTTTCCAAAGTTATATCGCTTTCGAAATCGTAAGTCTTTTAAAATCAAAACACTTTGGAAATCAAAACCTTGAAATTCATAACACTTTGAAACTATAGCTTGAAATCATAACATTTTGGAATCCATAACACTTTCCTCTTAAACAGTTTAGATATTAAAATTAGTGTATAAAATAAAATAGTTTATAAAATAAAAATAGTTTATGATAAAATAATATATATTGAAAATGATTTATATAAAATAGTTTATATTAAAATAATTTATAAAGTAAAATATAAATAGTTGTAGATATAGTTTAAAAATACCTTATAAAATAAAATAGCTTCCACAAATTCACAAATCGATTCAAATTAACTCGACTTCCAAATTCAACTTAATTCAATCTCAATTCATAAATTTCAACTCAATTCAATTTCTCAATAAATCATTTCGAATTATAACGATTTCAAATACAAATTTGAAACACAAAATAAACCATTAAATTTCAATATATTTCAAAGCTTTAAATATTCCACATTTCAAAAAAAAACTAAATTTGATAATTCCATTTATATCTCAATTTAATTTCATTTCATTTAGTTTCTGAGATATTTCTTTAATCATTTCAATACATCTAAATACAACTTCAATTACAAATTTATATAAACAAAATATCCCATTTAAATTTATATAAGTTTGAAATATTCATTTAAGCCACTTTTTAATCAAATTCAAGTTATAAACATATCTTAAATTTTCAAATTTAATAGATTTCAAATCAAACTTATTTAAGTATAATTCTTAAATAATTAAAAATTCCAAATCAAATTCAAATTTATCTTTCAACCTGAAACATTATAAACTATATATTTGAAAATATAAATTTTACATAAATACTTAAACATATTTTATATTGATTCAAATCAACTTTATTAAATCAACTTTAATAAATCTTTAAAATCAATATTTATTAAAACCATAAATTTCTTTTCAAAACCATAGAAATCATTTTCAAAATATTTGTATATAGACCAACGGTGTCTGTATAAAATTCTCTACCCTATGGTCAAGTGATATGGATATTTATCATTTCAATCCGTAATTTAAATATATACGGGCCTATATCTTTTCAACCCGCAATCCCAATTCAATTCAATGAAAATCGTTTGGGTTTATCATCTCAACCCATAACGATTTTCTCATATTCTACAAGATCGTTCAGGTATATATCATTTCAACCCATAGTGAATTCTATACTAACAGGAAACTTGCAGAGTGATAACAGATATGATAATAATATAACAACAGTAACAGGCATATATCATCAATGATAAATAACAGATAATGGTGTGAGATGTCACAGGTGAACATATGCAGACAACAGCATATATATAGAAATGTAAATAACTAGCAGCAATATATTTTAATTGACGATTCAATTGAAATCAAATTTAATAAATAAAAGAACGTTAATCGTGAGTGATTGCTCACCTTTCGAGGTTAGAGGAGTTTGACAACAGCACAAGCTACGAATTTCCAAAAAGAAGCAAGATTGGCACGAATCAGACGAATGAAGCTTGATAAATAAGAATCGATGAGAAACGAATCAGAATAAATTTGATAGAACAACATTATTATTATTATTATTATTTTCCATGAAATCAATATTAATTTAAACACGTGTTATCTTGAATATAAATAAACACATATAAAACAACGTATCTGCATAATATAAATTAAAATAATGAATATATACTTACAAACAATTATGTAAACAACCTATATAACTATCTTATGCAATCAATATATAACCAAACCCAAAGACTATATAACTAGTAATACATATATAATATAACGCTTAAAAATATATACGTATATTCCCTGATTATGCGTACCGGCTTAAACTGAAATCGTATAACATCACTTATATAAAATATATAGACAAAACTTATTGATCAAACATATATACTAACAGATCGAAAAACATAGATGCTATAATCTATATGTACGAGCAAACACATTTATATATATACAAACAACCGAGACAACACTCGTATAATATCATTTACAATATACAAATCACAATACATTAACATATGTAACCTATATATATATTAATAAAACAACAGTTATAAATTATAAAACTAAAAGTCGAGAAAAATTGTAAACAAATAAATTTAAAGTTAGCGACAAAATCCCAGATATAAACATTATATAACAGCTTATATAGCTTACACGTATAAGCTAACCCATCATAAAAGTTATATGACACATATATTAACTTTAACTGCTAATACAAATCCTACACAAACTTATATATAAATATATCTTATATACATATATACTTCGTATTCATATACTTAAAAATCCAGGCTATAACAGCTTGCATTCGAACAGTATACTGTATGTATATAAAAGTATAAAATCTAACATGTATATAAAACTTACGTATAGCTAAAATATTATACAAAAGTCATATATAAAATGATATACGAACTTTGTAATATTTAAAACTATAACAACCAAACTGAAAAATATATATATATACTGTAACTGTTAAAATAACACACTTACAAATAAATCTATATAAATTCATATATATAACTAAATATATATTATATAATGATACTTTTAAACTAGATAGGTTCAGAACAGAAAATATAAGTTGTAGACATGTAGTTATATTATACCAGAGACTTTAGTTAAAATTATATATAAATTAACTTTATAACTACAAGTCGTACTTATATAAATATTCATTGGAAACAACTATATATATAATAAAGTGTATGCGTATGTCTTATTATATTATTGCAAAATCTTTATATATAAAGCGAAACACGGTATAGGTTTAAATCTATATATCTCGTATAGACCTAGTATATATATATATATATATATATATATATACACTTTGGTCGTAACTAGTTATAAATATAAGCTAGTAAACAATATATATTTCCTTCAAGCCAAAAGTTATGAAAACTGTATACCATAAACTATATAGAACGGAACATACATCCATAAATACCTCAGCAGACCGGAATTTCTCGACTAGTGGTGAACTCGGCAAGAGGAGACTGGTCAAGGCTTGTTGTGCTCTGGTGTTTGGTGAGGAGGAAGGAGAGGCCAGGTCTGGGCAAAGGGTTTGAGCGGAGATAGGAAGATGCTTGGTCAGAGATGTGGTGGCTAGGGCTGAGGAAGGCGGCCTCGAGTTGCGTGCTGCTGTGTGGTGTGCTTCATGGGAGAAGAGAAGGGATCGGCGATAGGGATGGTCACGAGAGAGGGTGGAGGAGAAGAGTGGTTTGAGGAGGAATCTCACAGAGAAGAAGAGAGATAAAAAAGTAAATAGACTTTGTAATATACTGTTATTGGAAATTGTAGATGAGTCGGCTCGGTCAAAACAACAATCGAAAATAAAAGGTGAAGATAGGAAGTGAATCGTCCAAGGCTATTCGAATAACACGGAGGGAAATTGAATGGTCACAACAATATCAAAGCCAAATTGCAGAACCAATATCGATATCGTTTTGAAGATTTCGCTGTCTCTCGGACTTCGAGGCACACAAACGAATACCTTGTTGAAATCAGCACGATGAGATGTGATCAAAACGGTATACAGATATTAGTGGTACAATCATCCGGTCAAAAGTCGATAATCGGTACCGATAAACGCTGCTATTCCATACGGAAAAATTCAAACGGAGCTAGAAACGTCCGAATTTCGCAGTCTGATTCAGAGTGTTTTAAATAAATTTTCTCATGTTGACATATTTAGGTTTCGGAACACTTTTAAATTCAACTGTTATTAACTGATTTAAATTGAAATAAAATTACACAAGAAAATAAACTTCAATATTATCCGATGAAAATTTTCCAGGTGCTATGTTTAAATAGGCGTAATCCAAAATTAAATTTTTATTTCAAAATTCTATTATTTAAAATTTTACAAAAATTCAATTAATTAAATAAATAAACCACTAAAATTTACGGGTCGTTACATTGCACCTAATTATAAAAAAAACCAAACACTACACATTAATAAAATAAAAGCATTTCAACCATCCTACTATATATAATCTATTGTTCTTTCCGTGATTACCAGCATATCACCAAATACTAATTATCATTCAAATTTTGATGACCTTATCAAGAAAAACATGGGAAATATAAATTTAAGAATAAAACATATCCCGAAACAATTTTGTATAACCACTAAAAAGTATTAAATGGTTTAAAAACAGCACGTTGATAATTCAATTACCCAGAAACAAAATGTGCAGGGGAATAGATCCTAGAGAAACCTAGAAAGCTTCTTCTACTTCATATTGAAAAAAAATATTGAATGACTACACACACGACTAGCATATTAAAGAAAGAAAACATTGAAGAAGAAACACAGAAAAACGACACTAACAAAAAAGTGCTTCTGTTGAGATTAAAAAAGGAAGAAACTGTCTTTGCTGGTTCAATCTCAAGCTGATATAGGAGCTAAAATGAGAAGTTATGCACTATGGTCTACAATCAGTAAAAGGGTATTCAAAATCATATTAATTACTATTAAATGATCTATGAACATGTGAATTATTAAAGGATATAATCGATATATCACAGGTTTCCAGCTCCAAAAGTAAAGTCATAATAAAGTATATTGGAGCATGGGCATGGTGTAAAGCTATATTGATTAATGTTAATCAGCAATATGATTTCCAATATAAGAAAATACTGAGCATGACACAAATTTGTATACCTAAATGATAAGGGTTTGCAACCATATAAAAGCACCTTCTGTGAAGAGATATGTCGATTTAACTTGAATTGAAATATTCACAATTAAAATTTCGAAAAACAAATTACCAGAGGTTAACATTATTACCACACCATCATTCAACAAAAGGAAATGACAAATTTAGAGAAATTACCAAATTTGAAATGTGGTGATGTAAAATGTTTCTAAGTTGCAGCAATCAATGTATGTACCACTTTTTGGGAAGAGCACAAAATTGAAATGCGAAGGAAAAATAGAGGACATAGACCACAAATACATTACCAGATTCATCTATGTATGCTGGTTGGAATCAACAAGCTAATGCATTGTTCTTCTCATCATGAGATATTTATTCATCTAGAGTTCTTCTCACCATAACAAGCTCAGATAAACAAAACCAAAAGCAATAAACAAAAACGGAGATCCAAACATTTAAAATAAAAACCAGACAACAAGGAGGAATAATATCAAAAAACAGGAAGAAGAGAAACAATGGCCAAGAAAAAACAAAGTAACACTAGAAGGCTACATTGAAGATAACAACAACATCATTAATGGTGGAAGTGATCAAGATTCAGAAAGTTGCTGCACAAGCGTTGGAAGAACAAAGCTTAACCGATGAAGATTTAGAAGAGTTAAAAGGGTGTTTAGATGATGGAAAAGCACCAACCACATTAAACCCATTCTACTTAAGAAAATTGCATCTTTGCCTAAAAAAGAGTATTATAGATTATGCAACAATAAAATTTGTTTCTCCTCTTTTCGTTACTATCCACTCTTTTTACCAAACAAATTTTATACATTTTTGATACTTTTACTTTTCACAATAAGGTTTAGCCAATCATATGTATTTTGGTTTTGATTCTTGAGTAATTTCACTGTTACATTTAAATATTATATTAATATTCTTTCCCTATGTTAAAGTGTTTTATCTTAATTTGAATTTGTTTTTGATTCTTGTTGATGTCAATTTTTAATTCATAATCTCTCAAAACAGAAGTGAAGTTCAATGTATTTTCTTACACAATTGTTCTTGACCTTCTTAGCCAAACAGTAATTCAATACACAACTAAATTAGAAGAAACAACTAACATTAGGTACTGGCATTGTGGTAGTAGTTCAAATCACATATTCCATGCTAAAGTAGAAAACTGTTTCTCAAGAAAAAATATAATCAGTTGCGAACATAAATAAATATCATCCCACCCTAAGTTTCTCATCTGACCCAACTGCAATCTCAATCAAAAATTTCTAATCTGGCATTAGGCTACATGTATTGGATTAAGTTATGGACCACTACAAGTGTTTATACTGCTGCTTTAAATTTATGCTTAATTGCAGATGTTCAATGTAAGAAATTACCTTGGGAAGAACTTGAGAAATCCAGTACTTCCAAGTACTTCAACTTTTGCCTGCATTTTAAGTAGCCCAAGATAAAGTCATATCTAATATCTAATGAAAAAACCAACAACTAAATGACTAAACTAACCTTCATGTATCTTTCATCCATTCCCAAAAACATAGTATCTTCGGTTGCACATTACCAACTCTTGGACCACGACATCAACGTAAACAAAGTAAAAATAACGACACTGAAAATGGCCTACACTACCAACAAGGACGGAGCTATGTGTGAGAGACCCTGGGCTATAGCCCATGTAGGATTTGTAAACATGCATTATGTACAGTGATAACCCCATATAATAATCTCGGCTCAATTATACTTTTAGTATGCATTCATTCAGTAAAACAAGTGTATCGTTTATTCTTGGATTAAGTCCATCGTTGGGATTTTATATTCAAATCTCTAGTCTCTTTTATATTTCATAAACAATAATAAAAACATAATGACAAGTGAGGAAAAGACAAAGAAAAATCAGAAAAATCAGAAATCAGAAGTAATCCATTATCGAATTTTATAATTCTTATTTCTACATGAAGTACATCTGTTTGCATTTTCACATTCGCCTGAAATCTTTTACCAAATATATTTTTCTATTATCTTTTACCAATTATATTTTTCTATTATTGGTACGTTTAATTATTAAAGATTTGTAATTATGTCAATAATCAACAAATATATTATTAATATCATTTTTTGCAGTTTTTACATTCAATGTCATTTCGTTAAGTACAATCCTAGCAGGACGATATAAAATCTTGGCTCCGTCCCTAGCTACCAATGTCAATATCAAGGCCAAAATGGCCATGCAACGTAAGATCACGTGTACATAATAACTGCACAACAACTCAATAAACAAGAAAAGAAGAAAAATTGATGGATAAATACGAATTCGGGAAATAAAACAGAGACTCGCGACTCACAATGAAGCTAGAAGTAGCAGAAGGGCGTGAAATAGAAGCGGTAGACATAAATCATACAGTCCAAACCTGAAACTCCTCGCACCCCTTCAAAGTATGTACCGAGACGAACCCGTACCCGAAACCACAGCATCGATCACCACCCGAATCCGCCACGTCCTAAAAATAGTAACATTTCAGGCGAAGTGTCGTGAAATGCTAGCCATCGCAGGCCCAAGCGGCGCAGGAAAATCGACCCTACTGGACATCCTGTCCAGCAAACTTACTCCAAAATCGGGCACCATCTGACGATATCGGACGGAAGAAGGCTCATTCTGAAGAAGGAAGCTAGAGTAGAAGATGGATGATCGATATCGACGAAGGATTCGTAGTGGAAGCTCGAATTTGATCTGGGGAATTGGTCGATTAAGGCTTAGGAACTGTAAGAACATTAATTATTTTAATTTCGGCCATATAAACAATTATATTGGACTGGATGGATTATATTGGCATGTGGGCTTCAAAATTTGATTATTTTTGCATTAAAAGTTTTCCAAAATATAAATAAAAATAAAACAAAAACACTTGTCTAATCCTAGCAACACTCTAAAGCTATTAAAGCTACCAACATATCAAAGGTTCAACCCAAGAAAATCGGATGTTTCTAATTTAACCTTTTGGTGTAGTGTAACATGACTAGCCTAACATGAATAGCAGAATAGAAATTGCCTAATATGAATAGGCCAACAGGAACAGCCTAACATGAACAGCAGAACATGAACTACCTAACAAGGACAGCCTAACAAGGACAGCCTAACAGGAACATCTTAGCAGGAACAGTCTAGTAGGAACTTCCAAGCAGGAATAGCCGAACAGGGATAGGCTAACAGGGACAGCCAAATAGAAATAAGAAAGCAAAAATAGATGAACATGAATAGATGAATAGGAGTTGCTGAACAGACTTCCTTGAGTCTATATCTAACTTTCTATTGAGAAACAAACCATCATATTATGTATCCCAAGCATTGCATCAAAGAACTATATGAAGGATAATTAAAATAGACAGCGAATGTAGGCACATTCTGACCTAAACCACTATAAATTCTTGTGTTCTTACTTTACTGCAGTTTACTTTCTACATAATATATATATGATCTGCTCTTTAAAAATCAACAATAATACAAATATAACAGCTGTGTTGTACACCCCGTATTCACAGCTCTACAACTAATTGATTGAAGGTGTATGTCCACTTTTCATGCAAACAGTTAGGATTAGGTAATCAACTACTCTGCTCTACCTAGCTGCTAGCTTGGCTCGAAAGATGAAGTAAGCCGTAAGATTATTTCCAATATAATGGCCTAAATTGATTTTGAGCCTTGGGCTAATTTTTCAAAATGTGTTTTGAAAATTTAAATATATATTTAAACTTAAAAGTTAAGTTTAAAATATAACATGTTATAAATTTATAAAAGGATTTTTCAAAATTGTTTTTGAAAACTAATAAATTAAGTTTGAAATATTTATATTGATTATTTAATTAGTTGGATTAATTAAATAAATAATTAATTAAAATAAAACATATATAATGATATATGTATATTTATCTTGAAATGTTTAAGGTAAATGATGATAAATTTTTTAATATAACTAATATTATTTAATTAAAAATTGGTTTTAATTAATTAAGAGTTAATTAATAAATAATATACATATATAATGATATATGTATATAATTACCATAAATGTTATGTTCTATATTCATCTTTAAATTGTTAAGGATGAATAATTTAAAATTCAACAGTTGTCATTTGAATTAATTAAAATATTAATAAAATTAATAAAATTTAATTTAATTAATAAATTAAAATTATTTATATAATATTTAACTAAGAATGTTCCTTCTCCTTGTATTTTTGTTGGAAAACTTCCTGGGTGGAAAGACAAGTTATCTATTCCTGTAACTGCCACATGCTTCACTAACCCTGCTAATCCTAATCCTTCTACCATTCAAATCGGGCCCAGTTTCATAGACGAAAGATTATCTAAAGGCTCTACTTCAACAAGGAGCAAGCAAGGAACGATTCATGTCTCTCTTAATCCTAAATGAATACACATCACTTAGCTTCATGGAATATTCGCGGAGCTCATAGCAAGGAAAAACTGGATCACATTAAATCACTTATTCAAAATCACAATCTGGACTTGGTAGCAATTCTTGAAACCAAGCTCAATTTGCAACGTACCTTATCTACTAGCAACTACATTAACAAGAACTGGGTTTTGCATCATAACCTTCTCGAAGCCCCGTATGGGAGAATCATGGTGATCTCCAATCCCCTAATATTCTCTCTTTCTCCTATCCTTTCCTCCCCTCAATACATTCATTTCCATGCTACTTTCATCCCTGATTCCATATCCTTCTACCTCACCATTGTCTATGCTTCGAACTCTCCCTCCATCAGGCAGTCCCTCCTTCATCAAATTCCTGCTTTCAGACAAGAATCCCATCCCTGGCTAATCCTCGGAGACTTTAACTGTGGTTTGAACCTTAACGACAAAGTGGATGGTTTGTCTCTAACTCCTAAAGATATTAAACCTCTTAATACTGCCATTGAGGATGCCAATCTGATCTCAATAAACAAATCTGGTTCTAAATATTCTTGGAACAACCGTAGTCGATCAGGGCACAGAATCATGTCCACCATTGATCACTCATTTTGCAACTTCAAATCATTTTCCTTCTGGCCTTCCCTTTCCGCCCATCTTCCTTTACATGTCCTTTCTGACCATTCCCCCATCATCCTATCCTCTGGTCCCCCTGCTGTGTATGAGAAAAGAAGTTTTAAATATTATAATATCTGGGCTAATGAACCAAGGTATTCTGATATTGTCAATGTTGCTTGGTCCACCATTTGTTACGGTAACCCCACATTTAAATTTTGCAGGAAATTAAAGCACGTCAAACACTCTCTGAGAAGCTGGTCTAAGAGCAATTTTAGTAATGGTACTTTGAAGTCGGAGATTATCAAGAAACAATTAGAAGAAATTCAAATTCAAATGCAGAATAATCCAACCGATGATGATATTGTGGCCCAAGAAAGTGTTCTTTTCTTATCTCTCTCTGATGCTTTAAGGATGGAATGCTCTATGAGGAGACAACAACTTCATAATAAATGGATGACTGACGGAGACAGCAATACTGCCTATTTCCACGCGGCGATTAAGGCAAAGCAAGTTCATGATCAGATATATCGTATTCAGGACATCAATGGAGATAAGCTTACCTCTCCTTCTGATATTGATAATGCCCTGATTAGATATTTCTCTTGCCTCCTCGGAAATTCTGATAACTTTTCTCCTAACCTTCGACTCATTGATAGTACTGACCTCCCATCCATTAATCAGTCTCAAGCTGATCTCCTAATCTCTACTGTCACCGATGATGAAATAAAACTCTCTCTCTTTAGTATGAATAAGAATTCTAGCGGAGGTCCTGATGGATTCAACGTGCAGTTCTTCACTCATAACTGGGAAATTATTAAAACTGATTTCTGTCATGCAATTCACAATTTCTTTTCAAAATTCAAGCTCCTAAAAGAAGTCAATGCAACTAATTTGGTTCTCATTCCCAAAACTCGACCTCCTATTGATGTCTCATCGTTCAGGCCCATTGCTTGCTGTAACGTGTTCTACAAATGCATAGCAAAGATTATTGCCTCCAGACTCAAATCTGTACTACCTGACCTCATATCCTCTAATCAGGCTGCTTTCCTGCCTGGAAGAAACTCCTTAGATAATGTGATGATGGCGCACAAGCTTATAAAGGGATACGATCGTGCTAATACAACCTCGAGTGCCATGCTAAAACTTGATCTCTCTAAGGCCTATGACTCTGTCCAATGGTCTTCTATCGTCAGAGTTATGGCACAGATGGGTTTCCCCAAACCATTTGTTGCTTGGATTTACATCTGCATATCCTCTCCTTCCTTCTCCCTTAATTTTAATGGTAAGGTCGCAGGGTACTTCAAAAGTAAACAAGGCATACGACAAGGTGATCCTTTATCATCTTACATTTTTCTCCTCATAATGGAAATTTTAACTAGAATGCTAAATGCTAGATTTCTTGCTAAAGAGATAAAGCTCCATCCTAAGTGTAAACGGCCTCTGATTACTTCCCTTCTCTTTGCGGATGACATAATGATCTTCACTTCCCCTGTTCAAGAATCCATAGATAAAATTAAGGAAACCCTCGACATCTTTTATTCCTGCACTGGTCTAAAGCTCAACCATTCCAAATCATCTATCTTGTTCGGTGGTATTCCTCACTCATTATATGCTGCGTTGACAACTTACTCTGGTTTTCAGCCCATGCAAAGTGACATGGTCTACCTGGGCATCCCTCTTTGCTCATCTAGAGTCACTTTTTCCAACTGCAGTACGCTCTACAACAAAATCACTAGAATGCTCACTAGTTGGGCCAATCGATTTCTATCTCAGGCCGGTAGACTCGTCTTGATCAAATCTCTATGTTTTTCCATAATTGTATACTGGGCTAGAACTTATCTGTTACCCAAAAAACTGCTCCGTCTTGTCAGACATGCCATGCTTCGGTTCTTCTGGACCGGTAGCATTCACAATAGGAAACTTATTCCAATCTCTTTTGACAGCATTGAGCAACCTATGTCGTGCGGTGGCTTGGGAATATTAAATATTGAACGATGGAATGTTGCTGCTATCAATCAACATTTTGACTCTATTCTCTCGAACAAAAACAGCCTCTGGGTTCAATGGACTGTCACTCACAATTTAAGAAATAGAAGCATTTGGTCTTTTGATCCCCCTTGTGGTTGTAGCTGGATTTGGCGCAAGATCCTTTCCTTGCGTTCTGTCTTCCTTCCCTATCTCAAATTCTCTCTCTCTGGTTAAAGCTCTAAAAAATTCTGGAATGATCCTTGGTTAAGTAAGGGTCTCATTCTATCTGCCATTTTATCTCCTCAGCAAATTTATCAATCTGGCATAAGTAGAAATGCGAATGCTGTTGACTTCATTGTGGACAATAAATTATCCCTTCCGTATTCTAGCAACCATAACTTGAGAGTTTTCTGGGCTACTTTTAGTAGTTTTCACAATTCTTTCCCTGAAACTGATTTGTTATCCTGGGATGGTAAGCCTCACTCTATAAATCATGTATATCACTTACTATCTAATACTCGATTTAAACCTAAGTTCCCTTGGCATAATGTCATCTGGAATAAGCTCTCCACTCCCTCTAACAATCTCTTGCTATGGAAAGTTCTATCAAATGCTATCATGACCAAAGACAGGTTGACAGGGTTCGCTTCTGTTTCTGATCATCTGTGTGTCTTCTGCAAAAGTGAAATTGAGAGTAATAAGCACTTGTACTTTGATTGCAGCTATCTACATCGAATTTGGGAGAGGTTAATGGTCAAGCTTGGATGGCCCGGTTTGCCTGTTCAGTCTTCTATTCAGTGGGACTTGATTCTTAAAGCAACTCGTAAGAAGGATAAGGCAGGTGATCTCCTTAGCTTCTGTCTCAAGAAATATGTTCGAATAATTTGGAATGAGAGGAATCAGAGATGTTTTAATAACGTCGAACAATCACAACTTCAGCTTTGGTTAGTCTTGAAACACTCTATCATTACAGAGTTACAGGAACGCAAGTCCATTCTAACTTCTCTTCTTAGGGATTGGTAAGTCTTGCTACTATGGTGGCTTCGGGAATCTCTTATGATCCCTTCTGTGGTTCTTCGTGTCATTCGTACCTTGGTAGTTTTTTGGTGGTTTTGGGTTTCTCTTCGGGTTATACGCGTATTTTGTCACCTTTTGCTTGCAGTCCTCCCTCTGTTAGTTTCCTATTTCTTGGTTTTGTTTAGCTCTTTTTATTTTTTCTTTTTGTTTCTCTCTTCCCTTTTGTTCTTTCTTGCTCAAAGCATGTTTTGAGTAGGTTTTTTTCTTTTCTTTTAATAATATCTGGTAGGGGACCAGCCAACCTCGCTAGCTTTGCTAAAAAAAAGAATATTATATAAGTTAATTAAATTATAAAAGGTTATAAATAAATTAAACTTGTATAATATGAATGTACAATATAAGTGAAATTGAAAGAAACTCAATTTAGGTTTAAGAAACATGTATATGCGTATTATACATATACTATGATTTTAGATGTGTACGATACTTGAATCACTATGTATTTCATAAGAGGTATATTGTTCCCTAAATCGATATTGCTTAAAATATATATTAAAGATTATGAATCTTTAATATAAGTTGTCCTCTACCATTTATACATTAATATATTACTTGCATACTCTTTAGTTGTTGAGCGTTTCTCGAGTTAGAGATTTTATATGCAGTATATTAATATATTGACTAGACGATGTAAGATGCATGCATGCATTTGTTGACCTTCCACAAGGTATGTGCATTATACCTAAGTTATTGCAAAGGATAAGTACGAGCGAATAATCTCTCTTGATCTATTGAGCTTTCCTCAAGGTCGAGATGAGATTAGAACAAACACCATGGTTAGGAGTTATATATGATATAACTGATAAGTAGTTATCAAGCATTTGTGGACCTATGATTTGTTGAGCTTTCCTCAAGGTTGAAATCCTAAAGCAAGCGAATCCTAACGCCCATTAGAAAAATGGAAAGATTTCCATGTTTTTCATAGGGTTTTGATAAACATAAAAATCTAGTAAGAGCCTTATTAGAAAAATGAAATGGTAACATTTAACATTTATAATATTGCAAGAATATATGTTATACAAGTTAAAATAATATAGTTAAATAAATTTTTGCAACCATTATAATTGATAAAATGTTTATCGGTTAAAATAAACAAATGACTTGAATTAAGATTGACATGGATGTATAAAATATACTTACCTCATGACCTTGACCCACTCCCTCATGTTTATTCTTTGCTTATTTTTTTGATTTTGTCTTCAATCTCTCTAAAGAAGCTGTGTTAGTTTGATTTCATGACTTAGTACCTAATTTACACTTAAGGCTATCTTGGGTAAGTTTTCCTTCTACCATTTGGTTCATCTGGAAAGTGGCTACTTACCTTTAAGTGACAAGCAAAGTTCTGTGTCAACTCTTTGAACTTAAATTGGATTCTGATCTCCAAAGTTAGGATTCATGATTTCAGGTTCGCTTTCCGACCATTCAATGGTTCTGACATATCTAGACACAGCCCGGTTCAAAGGTAGGATAACACTTGCCCCTCAAAGTATACTTTGTTGTCAACAAGGTATGGTTTGGATTGAGATAAACCATCAACTTCAGATTCTGATCTAAATAGATATCTTCATTTTTCAAACTTTTTCACAAAGCAATACATCTTTTGTTGATCATCGCATCACTTTGAATAGTCATGGATTCATATCATTTGGATGATATAAAAGTTGAAATGTGTGGTTCAAGTTCGTCACTCGGGTCCTTGAAAATTTGCATTGTGCAAGGGATAACTTTCATGCTCTTTTAGGTCCTTAGGTAAAGTTTGCCAATCATTGAATCTTTCACCGACCGATTGGGATGTCTTGTGTGTAAGCTTAAAAAGCTTACAACAAAAACAAAAAACTTTATAATGTTCACTTTAATACACAAGTTGTTTTCTTCCATACTCTTTTCTACGTGGACAACCATCAATGTAATGTCTAGTCATTTTCTTTCACACTCTTCTCTACATGGATAACCATCAATATAATGTCTAGAAGAAAAGTATTCACCGTCACTTTTCTTTCTTTGAAATGCATCATTCTTTTTTAAAATTTAACTGGACCACGTTGAATTAGCATTATTTTTTTAATATTGTTAGTTTTCCATACAATTTTGAATCCTAATTGATCTCAATATCCTTTTCAGGATTGATTGTAGTTATGTCATCATCTTCATCGTTAGACAACATTAACACATTCATTATCACTACAAGAAAAGTTCCTTTTCTTAGCATAAACTAACGACGTTTTTTGAACGGTTGCCATCAAAAATAATAATAAGGCGGTAAATCTAAAACCTAGTGCGCGCTGTCTACTAAATTTCTTTCCTTTCCCTCTATCTCTACGTACTCAAAAAAGAAAACTTCCCCAAATTTTAGTTCTCTGCTCCAAATTTAATTACAGAATTTCCTCCTTCGAAATAAAATTTCAGCGCCAATAGCTTTCATAATCGTTCGCCAATAGCTTTAATCGCCATTTGCAGTCGTCCCCATTGTAGTCGTCCCCGTTGCAGGCTCGTAAGTGAAAACGAATCGGTGGCCTTCACGTTGTTAACCCTAGTTCCCGCTGCAGTCGATTGGCTCATCGATGGAGACGAAGTGGTAGCCATCATCGCCAGTAGCCAATTCCTTCGTCCTTCAAGTTTCAGAGTAAGTTGCAGCCTTGCCTTTATTTTTTTAACTAGCTGATTCTCTACTACTGTTTTATCTATATTGAATTTTCTATAGAATTAAACTATTTGATAAATGGTTGGACATAGTTTCTTGCAAAATTAAACTAGTTTTAATTGAGAAAATTTGCAAAATTAAAAACTACAGTTTTTTTTATCAAGTTATACCTCATTTGGTGTCTTATAATAGCTGTGGGGGTTCTGCATCATCTACCTCGTATCAAGTCCTCTTTACAATAATATGTATTTTATGGGTGATGAAGGTAGAATATACAGTTATGCCATAATATATACTTGTTATTTACTTTATGGATTTTTAAGTTAATGACTGATATATTTGAATTACAATCAAGCATGCTTTCTAGAAGTGTAAACCAAAGTTAGAATATATCAAAAGCAAAATTATTAGCCATTTTTTTGTTAACTTTGGACTACAGTACTATTCCTAGATTTCAAATGAGGACTAATAAGCCATAAGATGATATAGTTGAGTGCATAATGATGGGATGCTATAGTGTACTTGATCTCACTGCTTATTGGATATAAGATACTCTAAAATTAAAAAAGAAAAAAGGGGAAAAATCATGTTGTTGAGTGATTAGAATTTACAATTTGATTTTAAAAGTAGGAAAAAAATAAATTGCATATATTTCTTAAGCCAAAGGACAAATATCATTTACTATATTGGCTAGTTGATTTCATATAGCAAGCACACTAAATAGCTCTACTAGCAGATGTAGGTGAGATTATACTGAATTTGGAAATATATGAAGTATGACCTCAACTTCATATAATGTCGATTTGATTAGCATATAAATGAGCAGAGAATATCTTTTCATTAGCATGCCGAGACATTTTTGACAAACAAGTACATTACTAGGTGTGGCAAATAGTTATATAAACTATGTAACCCCAGACATAAATAATCATTTATAGGTCTGTAGGTACAATCATTTGGACATAGAAGGATTAAATTACCAATTTGTTCAATATGTTTCTGGCCTTGCGGTTGCTGTAAGATAATGTATATGTACGATACTAATAATTGTTATTAATTTAGTGTTCCACTACGATATTAATTACTGAACTATGCTATCATTATTCAAAGAAAATTTCTAACCCTCAATAACTTTGTGTTTTCTTATGTTTACTATATGGATTGTTTGCAAAAGTTGCTGCCTTGATTTTAAATAACGCTTTAAATATTACTGTTAGTTTGTGAGTGGTTGAACATCTCTACCCGACTTGCCATTCTTTTTTTGTGACTTAGTGGAGTATTTGAAGCAAAGCTCATACTCGTTTTAGGATAGCCTTGGTATTGATTTTACTGTTCTCATTATATGAAGTAGTTCAGAACTTATGACATTGGTTAAAACATGAACTCAGTCGTTGGAAAAAAAGAGAACCTTAGATCCTTCTAAACTATAAACTTTGAATTATGTCATTCTAATTTTATAGGACAATGGGTTGGTGATGAACGATTGGAACTAAATTTATTAAAAATTTAGAACATCTAATTCTAAGATATGCTTAACATGATAGTGTTAATTTATATAAGTAGTTTCAGACATCACACATGCTAATTAGATATTAGAAGCAACTCATTAATGTTAATTTACTATGCTTACTTATGTTATGTTTTTCTCAAAATTAATCTAATACAACTTTTTTGGCCAAAAATTTCGGATAAGAATGATAAAATGAATTTTGCAGTTGAGTTTAATATTTTTATTATGGATAAGTTAAAATATTCAAAAAAATATGTTTAATTTGTATAGTAGAAATTTCGAAGGCATATAACAACCAGTTAAATTAGGTCCTTTTATACTTATATTACGATAAATGAACTTTCCCTTTTTGACAACAAACGGAAATCAGCAGCTTTTGTCAGTGAATTCATATGCCTGGGTTTGCTATTTGCAAAAAGGTTTGCATTCTTTGGCTATTGTATTTTTTGGGCAATTGATGGTTATCTTTGTTTTGCTGGATTGCCCCAAACTCAGGTAATAATGGTAACAGTGGGACTGATCTAAGCAATAGTTATGTATATTGTACATTTTGAAAATAGTCCAAAATTGCTAACTTTTTGCTCCCTTATGTCATTTTGAAAATGAACCTTCATAGAAGTACTACAGTATGGATTCAACTGTTTATGTTGTTAGATTAAAATTCATGCCTGACAAGTGCTTCTACCTCAACCTAAAAGTCATTTAGTCCTTTATTGTTCAGTTTTTTTACCACATACTTTCATCCAATTTTTTTAAACTTAATAGTTATTGCTGTATATTTATTTGATGTAAATTGCTATGTTTGATTGTCATAGGTACTAGTTCATTTCATGTTGGTAAATATGACGACAGATTAAAATTCAACAAACTTTTAACCTTTTTTACTCAGGGTTGATCATATTTTTTAATATTGGGTTATGACCATTTGATGTGTTGCACAGACATTCCATGCTCTCAGCTGCTACCTTCATCACAAGTGGTACTAAGAGGCAGTTTATTGTGTTAGATCCCATTAACTTTGAATTTTCTCCATAAGGACATACCTAATTTGTGTCAATTGGTTTTGGATGATCCTAAACTAGAATTTCAGCCCTTACAAGTGTCCTTTTTCATGTTTTGGTAACAGATAAGTCATATTTGGACCATAAGTGTCATGGTTTATGCACTGGTATCCACTGATAATAAAGCAATTCTTGGTGCAGGTGGTTTAAGCTTCAGGTTATTCAAGCAATGCAGTTAATGCCTAAAACAACAGCTGGCTACAACAGAAAAGAGAACCGGACTCCAGAGGTATTTAGAAAATAAAGTTGACTTTTCTTGTTGATTTATGTTTTTGTAGTCAAACTCAACCTGAAGATTTACTCACAGTGAACACCTTTAACCTTTTAAATGATACATTTTGATGGCGCATCCCTATACGTGCATGTAATTTCATTTTAAGTCCATATAAGAATGACTTTGGTTTATTTTTTAAGTTTTAGTTCGGATTCATTTTTCTTCTTCATCTTTTTACTTGCATAACTACAAGCACGACAATGTGCACATCTCTCTTCTTGTTTTTTTGGTTGGCAACTCATTTACATTTTTCTTTAAGAAAGCGTTATTCAGTTTTTAGCTGTAGTTATCAAACACACGATTTTTCTTTGATAATATATTCATGCATACGATTGCACACATCACTCCCTATCACCATAGCTCGATTCTAATCTCACTCTTCCTTGCGTCTACTTCTTACTCTTTTTGCATCCTTCACTTTCCTTCGTAGTATATTTTTAAGTTGGCAAAGACTTAGAGATAGAGAAAGATTCAGTTGAGGTGGCTGTCCATTGCCAAAGGAAGAGAGGAGGGCCAAGTTTACAAAGTCGTAGTTTTCTGTTGCACAAGTTTCTGTTAGTGTGCCTTCTTGACCGTTTTGGCCCCAGTATATTGCTATCTTTCCTGCTACTGAAATTGTGCTAGTCAATGCTAGAACTATGGTAATTACGGCTACTACTCAAAGCTTCTTACTGTATAATGCCATTGAATTTGCTGGCTGAGGATGGTTCAAGTAAGTGCATTGTGTCCCTTTTATATAGTATTATTTGCTTCAATGCTACCCTGAGAAAATCCTAACTAGCACAAACGGAAAAACTTGTGGTTTACGCTGTTGTTCGTGCTTGAATTCTATTATAATACCTTATATGCATCATTGCATGTATTGCATGATTATGTACGTAGCTCTGTTTAAACCTTAGTAAGTTACTGAGCTTCAATTATAATTTTATCTTTAATCTTGGCTGGATGCTGGTAATTTCTATAGACACGTCCTTGTATAATTTGATGGATTTACTAGTTTGGAGCTTTAAGTAACTGTGAAAATCAGGAGATGGCCACTGTTTATTTACTTTGTATACTTTTATAATGAGACTGAAAGATGCATCATGTCTGCGGCTGAACTGTTAAGCTTCTCCTGGTAAGCGCCCTACCGCTGTTTTTTTTTTCTGACTACAGACTTGTGTTGCCTTTGTAATTTACAATGATTTCTATCATCTAAGTGTTTGTTTGGTTTGAAAATACTTCATATGTTTTGCATTCTCAGCCCGTATTCCATTTTTTTTAAAATATGCGATAACTAAAAAGAAACAATA
Source organism: Allium fistulosum (assembly GCA_030737815.1). Lineage (NCBI taxonomy): Eukaryota > Viridiplantae > Streptophyta > Magnoliopsida > Asparagales > Amaryllidaceae > Allium > Allium fistulosum. The sequence goes on along the minus strand of CM060903.1, from coordinate 1,278,370,702 downwards.
GTAATTAAAGTATCATATAAGAATTCATACTTAAAATTAAAAATATTTGATGTATATGCCAAATCGTCATTGTCCATACCTATACAACAATATACTTTAAATAGATTTTAGAAATCTAAAACTTCAATTTCTTTTGAAGATATTTTACTTTGTATTGGTCAACATACGATTAACTAATCCATGTTCATCTTCATGACTTGGTATTTTCTGCATCTAAATGTGATTATAATTTTTTCAGGCCTGTGATTTATTATAATGCAGTGCATCACCACTTCATTCAGTGCATTCATGTACATATGGTGAACACTGGTGGAATGGTACATTAGACTTAAATTTAGGGAAATTTTAATGCATTAAAAATCTCTCTTATACCTTTGCCAGGCTATTTTTTCTTTTTCCAAATGTGTAAATATATAGGAAAAAGAACAAAATTTGACATGTCAAATATATGCAGGATGGAAGCCAGATTGAACAGCACAAAACCTCAGGCAATTTACTTGCTGCTTTGAATGTAGTAAAACAGAGCAACCTCCTATTCCTAGTCAAGTATGTTAGTCTGAAACATTGATATTTATGACCAGGTCTTTCTAATATCTCTTTATATTTTGATATTTATAATAATATCCAACTTAAATTTTATAAAGTTGTAACTTGCACTCTTATGCTCTTGTTATCAAACAGTATTTTGATATTTTCATGTCTGAAATACTTGTGTCAAATTGTTAAAGATATAAAATTGACATTTGTATTGTATATAAAAGAGGATCATCTAAGTAGTATGCGGAGTTATATAAATCAGTGTAAATATTTTATCATGTGTATTTCATATTTTGATTTAAAAACGAATAAACTTAATTTAAATAATATATATTTTACGTATACACAACTGTGTGTTGGTTTACTAGTGCTTATCGAAACATTTCATTGGTGTTTGCAACCATCCTTTTTGCAAATTTTGAAAAATATGTACACACTCAATAATGCTTCTTACTAATATTTGTAACCTTATGCTGTTCTTCTAAAGTTTTACCTCTACAAGTAATGGTGGTTTTGCAGCTGATATCTACAAACTAGTCTTGGATGTCTTCCAGGAACCTACAAGCCTGTAAGTATATAAAAGATGTGTATACAATTCTAAATTGCTCTATATTTGATTTGAGTAAAATTTATATCATCTAACTAGTTAGCCTACTGTGACTACCTCCTCTTTATTTCACTATGAGAATAATCTTTCTACATAATTGAATATCAGTCAATATTAAGGAGATTATATGTCGTTTTTTAAGCAAAATATCATGCCTAGCTGTAGGAACTTTTCTTTCAATTGGAAATTGATTAGTTGATGATAGTGGTATTTGATAATTGCATTTTAAGTATGAACTTACATTTTGATTATTTCTATGATTTGCGCTTAGTGCAAGTGATCATGGAGTACATGTTAATGAAGTTGTCAAATGCTTAGGACCACCAGAGAAAAAAAATCAAGTTTTCTTTCTATAATATATATGAATATCAAATGTTAGTATACAGTCTTTGTATCTATTTTAAACTTCTATTCTCTATAAACAGGGAAACTATTGATTACCATGTTAATATTGGTCATATATATTCTACAATCGTTGATTATCACTACAAGGAAACTTGATCAGTTATTAGGGCACTATGCTAATAACAATTTTGTGAAGGGAAGATAATTGGTTAGTTGTGGATTTAACTGTCTTGCACCTTACCCAACTCCCGCTCCTGTTTTACCTCCTAATGGTAATTCCTTATTTTTCCTTGCGTATGAACATCACAATAGTGTATAGTTCATAGATATGAAAAAGAAAACTAGGCATTCTTTCACTAGTCTACAAACAACATCCATGTATTTTAGAAAAGAACTTAACCATGTAGGTTGTAAATACCATAATGTGCATAGTGATTTTCACTAAACAGATTTATAGAGCTCTGTGTTTCATATCATTTAATTGATATGCATTTTTCAAAAATAATGTAGGTGCACAAAGTCAGCTTGTGTGTTCGGGTTGTAGAAATTTGCTTGTGTATCCTCAAGGTGCATCATCAGTTTATTGCACTGTTTGCAATGCAGTCACATCAGCCTCCACCTGGTAATTTTCATGTTTGTAATACTTGCCACTAAGAATTGTTTGAGACTGAAAGCTATACTCACTACAAGAAAAGTATATTTTCTTAGCAATTGCAAACAGCGTTTTACATTGGTTCGCCGTGAGAATCAATTATTTTGGCCATGAGAATCAATTCTTGGCAGTTGCAAACACGTGCTATCATTTTTCCAAGGCCGCCCTGTCATCTTGCTCTAGTGCCTATAATTATACTGGCCACATATTACATACATTACACTACCCATGAATTGTCTCTGCTTACTGCAAAACAGTTTGAGAAATGAGAAGTGTCTCCAAGATTGGAAATATATGAAATATCATTCGTTGCTCTGTTTTTCTTCCTAGAGTATGTAGCAAATATATGAAAACATAAAGTGTCTCCATGGTTAAAAGACAAAAAATGTACAAGACTAAAGGCTCATTTGGATCGACTTAAATAAGTCGCTTTTGGTGTTTGAAAGCCAAAATGAATAGGTTTTGGCTTTCAAAAATAAAACAAGTGACTTATTTAAGTCGATCCAAACGGGCCATAACTTACTCAGCTCAGTCTTAGATACATCTCAGTTGTTAGTAATTTTGAATCCCTTGGTGTTTGCAAAGGATTTAGTAAATATGTAAAAGAGCAAACTAAGCAGATGTTTCAAATATGACTAAGCCCTTTGTCCAGTTAAATGACGTGTAATTTTTGATGCATAATACACACAGTTACATATCTTGCTTGCCATCGTTTTGAATCTTGTGCACATAAACTAACTCCTTGTGAAATAGAGGATATAAATATTTGGAAATGCTGTGGTTTGCTCTTGGATTTATTTTTTAGTCACCTAGTTATGATTGTATTTCTGTATGGTTAGGTGTTTGGAAAAATAAAATTAAGTAGTAAGTGAACATCAAATTTTAGTTGTTTTCAAGTGAGTTTGATTACTCTTTATGTTCGCTGCTTTCATACATCTATTTAATTACTTTCTTTAGTTTCTAGGTTTCACAGGTTTAGGGAATGAGTGCATACATCTATTTAATTACTTTCTTTTGTTAACCCATGATTACTTACAACCATTAGTTTTCATTTTTGGCAGTATAGAATGCCTGAGGCTTATGATCAAGATGGAGGTGTAAATCAAGTGAAAAGATTTTCTGCTTTTAACATCAAATCGATACAATATTATCGCTTTTAACATCATATATTTTTCCTACATTACAGTGCTAAAATATTATGGCAATTTTGTTTGATTTTATTCTGAATGTAAGAAAGGCCACTATGAAGTTTGGTTCAAAGAATAAAAAGCAAGAAGCTGATGATTTTCAATAAGTAAAAGCTTCCTTTCTTAACTCAATGCCACGAAACTTTGTTTAATGACATTGTACATGTATTAGTACACTTTTAAAAATATTAATTATTGCCTGTTCATCCAGTAGACTGCACCCTTAAGCTGTATCATCATCAGACACCATGTATATCATCTATCGTATTCTAGGAATCAAAATAACCTGCCATTGATTTTCATATGTAACCTAAGCTTATTCTATGCTTGCTATTTGTGATCTTAGGTACGTATTCGATGGTGGTATTGATTTTATTAAGGCATCAACGATGGACGGCACCAAGGAAAGTTGAACGATGACTTATCTTCAGTTGCAGTTTTATATGTATACGATACTAATATGCATATTGGAAACTCACTTGCCCTACTGTTACTGTAGCAGAATGAAGATGAGATGATGACCACTGAGAGTCGTGAAGATTCTATTCAAAAATCTGAATTATAGAAAATACAAGTAAGATAAACTTGCTAGTTTTGGTAATAAATTCCCATCTTTTAGATGTTTTCTGTCCTGTATATATCTTCTAGTTATCTATTTGTTGATGATCAAACAAAGACCTTTGACAATTTTTGGATGTTTATTCAAGATGATAGAAAAACTTCACCTATTTAGTGTGATGAATATTTAGTGTTTGCATTATTAATCCGATTTAACTTTGTGTACACTTTTTTGATGAATTGATTCTCAAGCATTACTTTTACTTTACAGGTAAATAGATGACTGTGATGCAAAAAAAGGTTGCAACGAGTTATGGATCGAAGTTATTTTTGCTGCTAGAACTACTTTTTGGTTTTAACGTATGTACTACTTGCTTTTGTTTTGCTATTGCTACTTGTTCTATATTTTGTTTTTGAACTATTGATGACAAACTATTTATGTTTGGTGTAAGAATATTGTGTATTTTGATTATAAAATTTCATACGTTGGTTATCAAATATGTGTCCAAAATGTGGTATTGATATAATATGTTGATTTTGAAATGTGATATTGATATAAAATGCTAATTTTGAAATGTGGTATATATGCACATTGTGGCGGATGTTTGCAGAAATGCAATTAAAACATTCCACAACGTTTTTAAAACGCTGTTAAAACATTTCACAGCGTTTTTTAAACGCGGTTAAAACATTCCACAATTTTTTTTAAAAGCAGTTAAAACATTCCACAGCGTTTTTAAAACACTATTGAAAGTTTTAACAGCGTTTTAAAAATGCAGTTAAATTGTATCTAAAAACATAAAGGACGATCTATTGCAACAATGAAACGCTGTAAATAAATATCACAGCATTGAAAAACGCTATAAAATCTTATCTTAGCACGAAACAAACGCTAAGTAAGATCTCTAACTGCACCTAACCAAACGCTGTTAAAAGATTTCATGACACCAGGGAAACGCTGTTAAAAAGGACATTTAACAGCGTTTATTTCTTGTCATTGTATATCCCTGACATATAACTGCATGTCGATATACAGCGTACGTAAAAACGCTGTTAAAAGCTTTTATAGCGTTTTTAAAACGCTGTTAAAAGTCCTGTTTGTTGTAGTGTATGCTCCTTCAAAACTTCTCTATGTTGATCATTAATCTCTAACTTCAACATTTTCGTTTATAGGCCTTCATGGATATCAATTCTAAAATGACTATTCTCATGCTCACAATTGCTTTCTTTAATTTTATTTGAATATGAGGTTTAAGATTTTTTATTTCTTTCTTTAAATAAATTTGAAATTGAACAAACTAATGATGTTGGTTCTTCATCCTCCCATTGTTTTCTTTCTATTTTGGTATCCAAAGTTTTATTTTGATTCATATTTCAATTTTTGCAACACAATATTAATTAATTAATATAATAATATTAACATTTTATATGAATAAAAAAACAAAATTAAGCATTTTAACACACAATAAATTAAATTATCTATGGATTAAAAAAACTAGGGTTCAATTATACAAAAGAATTATCCAAATTTCAAGGTTTCACGATGGAATTACTCAATCGCTCAATTAATCTGAAAGAACTACACAGTAATACAATGAGTTAAATTTCTGGTTTTAGGAATCACGGTTTACTCACATGAACATCTAAGATAGAATTGCTATTAGATTTAGGGTTTACATCAAATTTCAGCATTAAATTACTCGCATCAAGCAGTAAACAGCATTGCACAAGCTGGAGTCTGGATATTGAAGGACGTGCAAGTGTGAAATCGAACACGAGTGCGATTGCAAATGATGCGACGACGGCTGCGAAGTGTGGTGGGGGTGACTTGCGCGCGTGATGCACGATGACAGTTGCGAACGAGATTAGTGTTTTCTTTCTTTATTTTTGTTGCCTTCTCACATTTGTTTCCCTAGGCATATGTCTCGGTAGACCATGCTATGCGACGGGCTTGATTAGGCCCTCCTATAACTATTTCATCGCGAGCCAATGATGTATCCACAGCTTTGTAACCACTATACAACAAGTCAATCAATTAACAAGTAAGGTAATTAAATCAGCATTTGAATAAAATTTATCAATAATGTTACAGAATTCATGCATCTCTAATATTTTCCTATGAAACACGACTCCATGAAAATATGACCAAGTTTCATTGCCTTAACTCAAAATTGATCTAATCTCAGTATACACATTCTATGGATACTTTTTGCTGTTGTAAAGCTATTAGTCATAAAAGAAAATTATAATTAATTTTGATGCTTTCTTCTTACCTTTATGTACGAGCAAGGAAGTGGTACACCAAAATGGCCAACAGCTGGGTCATTAGCTCAAGCTCGACCCATAGCATAGTCTACTAGGACATATGCCTACGGTAACAAATGCGAGAAGGGCAACATAAAGAAAGAAAAAAATGCTAATCTCGTTCACAGCCATCGTCGCATCACATGTGCAGGTTTCCTACCACCGCATAAGTAGGTCGCTCGCCATCGCACTTCGTAGCCATCGTCGCATCGTTCGCAATTACACTTATCTTGGATTTTACACTCGTGGGTCCTTCAACCTCCAAACTCCAACTTGTGCACTGCTATCTGCTGCTCGATGTGAGTAATTTAATACCGAAATTTGATCTAAACTCCAAATCTAATAGCAATTCTATCTTAGATGTTTATGTGAGTAAACCATGATTCATGAAACTAGAAATTTAACTCATTATGTTACCATGTAGCTCTTTTTGAGTGAGTGCTTCTTTTAAGTTATTGAGCAATTGAGTAATTTAACTGTGAAACTCTGTAATTTGAGTAATTCGATTTTATAATGAACCCTAGTTTTTTTAATCCATAGATAACTTAATTCTCTATGTTAAAATGCTTGATTGTGTTTTTATTTATTTATGTAAAATGTTAGTATTATTATATTAATTAATAATATTGTGTTGTATCACAAATTGAAATATGAATTGAAAAAAATTTGGACATCAAAATAGAAAGAAAATACAATGGAAGGATGAAGAAGTAACATAATTAGTTGGTTCAATTTCAAATTTATTTGAAGAAAGAAATATAAATTCTCAAATCTCAAGTTCAAATCAAATTAAAGAACACAATTGTGAGCATGAGAATAGTCATTCTAATATTGATATCTATGAAGGGCCAATAAATGAAAATGTTGAAGTTGAGATTGATGATCAACATATTGTAGAAGTTTTGGAGGAGCATAACGAATGTGTTAATGTTGATTGTAATGATGTAGATGTTGATGATATAACTACAATCGACCTTGAAAAGAATGTTGAGATCAATTATGATTCGGAATTGTGGGGAAGATTTACCAATACCAAAAGAATAATGTTAATTCAACATGGTCTAATTTAAATTTAAAAGAGAATAATGCATTTTCAAGAAACAAAAGTGATAGTAGACACTTTTCTTATAGACATTCCATTGGTGGTTATCCATGTAGAGAAGAATGTGAAAAAATGGCTTGTGTATCCAAATGAATGTGATAAAGTTTTTTGTTTTATTGTAATCTTTTTAAGTAAACATACAAGACATCCCAATTGGTCGGTGAAGGAATCATTGACATAATTTACCTAAAAAGCTAAGAGAGCATGAACGTAATCCCTTGCACAATGCAAATCTTATAAAATGGATTGATTTGCATAAGGGGATTTAACAAGAAAAAAATTGATAAAATAATGGAAGTTCATACTGATCAAGAGAGACAACATTAGAAGAAAGTACTTGTGCACATAATTGGTGTTGTTAAAACACTTTCTCGAAAAAATTTGTGGATCAAATGAGAAGATTTATGAGAAAAAAAATGGACTTTTTTTTATCAACTTATAGAATTGTAATTGAATTTGATCCAGTTATGAAAGCTCATCTTAGATGTGTGGTAAATAATGAAATAAATAATCATTATCTTAGCCATAAAATTTAGAATGAATCGAAAAGTTTGTTGGCAAATAAGATCAAAGTAACAATGCTTACAAAAATAAAAAAAGCAAACTACTTCTCCATTATCCTTGATTGCACTCTATGTTTAAGTCATAAGGAGCAAATGTCCAGTATTATAAGATGCATGAATATGAATGATGCAAAGGATATCAAGATAGAAGAATATTTTCTTAGAGGCGTCTATTATACATCTGGATTTGACCTTTTTAAAGAACTTGAAATTGTTTCGGTTAACCTTAATTTTGATTGTGTGAGGACAAGGGTGTGACAATGGTTCAATATGAAAAGATACACAATTAATTAAATTTGACCTTAAACTTGATTTTAAACTCTTAACTACATCATTAACTATTAAATTGAATTTGATATAGGTAAACATCAAGGTGTACAAAAAAGTTACTTATGCAAACCCTTGAGCTTTTTACATTTCATGTGTGAGTGTCATAGCCTAAATCTTGCTTTATGTGATATGACGAAGTCATGTAAGTACGCCAGAAATAAATTTGCATATGTAAAAAAGGTTTATACTTCATTCTGTGGCTCAACACATAGATAAGAAATACTTCGAAGATATATGAGGTTTTATCCAAAGCCATTATTGACAACCCGTTGGAAAAATCACATAGAAAGTCTTAAAGCAATAAGATTTCAAACGTTGAAGCAAAGAGACGCTTTCATTAATATTGCAAATAATTCAAAATATGATGTGATGACGGAAGCTAAAAGATCATGCCAAAATGCTTTGTTTGGTACACAATATTAGCCAACATTAATGGACAAGTAAAATACTTCAACGAGAGAAAATGGATATCGAAGATGCAGTTACAAAAATTAAAGAGATTATAACATTATTTGAAACACTTAGAGAAGATGGATTTGAAATCATAATGAAGAAAGCTAAAGAAATTGCAAATGCTGTTGGCATTGATCCTATATTTTTTCAAGAGGGTTTTATGTAGGAAAAAATGAAATTTAATGAAGATATCATAGTGAATAATGAATAGACAATCTTCGAAGAAAATTTTAGGGTTACTTTGTAACATCATCCACTTGGAGGCCCATAACTAATGGCTACAGATGATGTAGTCATTCATAGTTATTAATTCTCGGCGACCAAATACGGTAATGTTAGATACATTGGTACATAGAAACACATGAATATAGAAAAAATTTAAACATCAAACAAATTCCACATTCCATTTCCAAATATTTTAAGTTCATTACATGGTCCCAACACACAGATCACGTTCAGATAACATATAATTAATACAAAATACGACATGAGCGACATATGAAGATGCCCCTAGGTTGATCAGAATATATAATAAGGCAATAAAACAAATTTGCCTTTACACCCAAAACACACAGCAGAATAAAAGAACTCTTATTAACTAGCTTGCCTCCTATACATCTCCGGAAGCTTTATTCGTCTAAAAAGAGAACCTGAAAACCTTAACCCTCAAACTACTCAAAATCAATTGAGCATCCGAGAGTTTAAAGGGAAAACAAAAACTTTGAGTTAGACATAAAGCCTGGTATGAATAATAATCTACCATCTTAAACCATTTAGATATCTAGTGAGACCACGCCGCTTAGTAGAATGGGTTTTCCCCTTACTGGTATCCTAAAACCTTTTATAAAACCATATACCGTGCTCCTGCAACCACAATGGTTAAAACAATTCAAAATAATATGATGATATGCAAACAAGTAAATTAATTCTGGATTACCCATCCCCATTCACTCTGACTATCTATCTTATTTATAGTTTCTAGAGTCACTATTAACCTATTAGTTTTTATGGGCTTACTAATAACCATTTTAATTTTTATGGACTCGCTGTCTGATTTCATAGTTTTCATGGGATCACTAAGTACTTATTGGCCCCTGTCAGTATCTTTACTATTTCATAGGTTCTCCCTGAACCTATTGGAAACTCCAATATCTTTCCCTCTTATCCTAGTTTTCATGGGTTGACTAGGAATCTATTGACTTCTGTCAATGTTTTAATCCAGATATAGTTTTCATGGGTTCACTACAAACCTATTGGCCCCTGCCAATATCAAATCATGGTTTTTATGGGTTTACTATGAACCTGTTTCCCTGGCATCTTTGTTTATATATAGTTTTCATGGGCTTACTATGAACCTATTGGACCCAGCCAATATCTTTTCCTATGCATAGTTTTCATGGATTTACTATGAACCTATTGGCCCCTTCCAATATCTTTGATTAATAATTTAACATCCTTAATTTACATTAACTACCGGGTCAACCTAGCTGGTTATTCTGCCCTTCCCCAAAGTACCGTTATGGGTTCATTACAATATGAATAAATATATGAAGAAGTAATTTGAACAACATAATAATGCCAACACCTATGGTTTAATATCCTTGAAATCATTTTATATAAAACTTGGTTAATCCCTTTAACCTATTAACCAAGGAAAAGTTCTCCAAAACTCCATTTTAAAACTCTTTGTTTATGCCATGCTTTTTCTTTCAAAATGAGATTGGGTTATTTGTTTTGAAACCTTAAAAACGTCACTTTCGAAACTCCTGGATAACCTCCTTCGAAAGCATATGAAACTTTTTTTCAAAACACTAAGTATATACCTTTCGAAAGTACTAAAGTATTACTTAAAAATCCTTAGAAACATATCTTCGAAACCAATGAAAGCAACTCTTTCAAAACCATTGGGTTTTGCTCTTAAAAACATTGTTTTGGTCGAAGTGGCTATTTACGAAAGTATCTCTTTCGAAACCTTTAATAAAATTGTTTACGGAAAATTTGATGGTGTCGGAAGCATCCCTTCGAAAGGTTTTAAACAATTAAGTAAAACGTTGAAGGATGGCATCGAAACCCTCTTTCGAAAACCTTGAACCCTTTCGAAAACATTTAGGAAATGGATTAGCATAAGTTTAAAACAAAGACAACCCTTCGAAAGAATTAATGGCTTCAATACACTCAAAAGGCAGTCGGAACCACTACTTTCGAAAGCATTAGTTTATAAATAAAGGAACCCATTCGAAAGCCTATACTTTTAAAACATAAAATGGCAACCCCTTCGAAAGCTATTTAGAAAACCCTTTTTCGAAAGCATATGTTTCGACTTCTTCGAAAGCTTTTAATAAAACAAGGCAGGCGCTTTTTCATTTGGAAGTAAAACTAAGGTTTCGATCCCATCGGAAGCTATGCTTTCGACACTATGCCTTTCGCCTTCCTCCAATCCACTACGTACCATCTAAGTGATACCTTGTGTATTGGTTTCGACTAGGTAGGTTTTGGCAGGGTTGGTTTCGACTGATTCGAAGCGGAGGCATTGGAGTCGAAAGGCATTACTAAAGGAGGCGAGAATTATTGGAAAAGGCTGAAATTATGCAAATTTTAGTAATGACTTTATTACTAACCTGCCTATTTGCAATCCTTTGATTGGTTGCCTTAAAAACTTTTCAAATTCTTTACAAATAACTGCCGCTTAATCACAGATCCAAATCAAGGAAAATTTAACATTTAAGGCCTTCCATTAAGTAAAACCAATTATGCAATTAAATCCTTCTTTCTAAAACAATTTAATTCCCATAGTAAATCACTTAGGAAAAATCTCAAAAAATTACAGAAATTTACTTTCATCATGTTATCTAACATAAAAAAATTTCAAACCAAATTCTTAGTAAAATAATGGAAATTAATTTTAAAGCCAATGTTATCATATTTTCCTTTGAAAATTCATAATAAATTTTCCTTAGCTTGGAAAATTACAAAAATTGAAACTTCTCTCCAAAATCAAATTTTACATAACATAAAAATTTTCCATGGTATTCAAAAATAATTTACATTCGGTTTTTCCTTAAAACCATATAAATCAATATTTAAATGATTTGTTTTAAACCAAAACATGTTATGATTCAAGCATATCGTTATCCAAAACATTATAAAAACGAATTTAATCCTAAATCCGAAAACATATGATCATAAAACAAAAATTGTAACGACCCAACTTTCTACCACCAGAAAGTTGCATCATCTTTAAGAAAGAAAGGGATAGAAAAGAGAAAAGATAGAGAAGAAAGAAGAAACAACATCAGAATCTCAACAGCGGAACGAATAAATTATATTAACCACATAAATATTACATAATATACAACATCAATCAGAGTTACACAGATAATACAACACATACTAGACAGTTATAAACACCTGTCTAGTTAATACAACTCGATACAACTCAAATACAACACAGAGATACCAACACAGCGGAACACTATATATATATCTACAACGCTGAAGCCTCCTGCTCCATTGCTCCTCCACAATTCGTCAAAGCTAACCTGAATCCCTTGGCTACTCGTAAAAATTTGAGTACTCGAGAGTTTAAGAAAAACAGAAATAAACTCCAGGTCAGACATGGGTCTGGTATGAGTAATAGGTTAAAGTTGCTTAACTTTGAAAAGCCTTTGAAAACAAAAGGTATCACGTAAGACTTCCCACACATAAACATGGAAAAGTTTTTTACCTTACGCTAACCAAACATTTGATAGGAAATTCAGTGATATCATAATAGGTCTAGGGTTTTCAAAATAGAATACAGAAATAGCTGGAATGCTTACATCTCACGTTCCAACATAGTTGGGCATAACTAATATGTACGGCACTTATTGGAGATTGGATTCCATATAATGGCAGGGCTACTGGGGTACCGCCCGTCACAGTACCTGGCCTAGATCAGCGTACCGAGGAGTATGCCCACTCCCCTGCAACACAAAGCCGGAACCATCCCTTACTGGACAGTCCCAAATAAGATCACCCCACGGTTGTCGCGACCAACCGCACACACAGTCGAATAATAAGGGACATCTAGACAGGGGAAACCTTACTCTCAAGTGGGGGCTACCCATGAAGCCTTGCTGCACCTCCCCTGTTTTAGCCATTCCTGGTTGATGGGGCTTGAGACTACGATTACCTCATCAGAACACATCACTTAGAATGCTCATCATCCACCTGACGATGTTCTGAAAGCATTCAATCCATACAAGTTCGTTCCGGGTCCGAACGAAATCGAAGGCATTATCTCGTTACACTCATTTTGGAATCATCCTCAGAGTTAACGACAATAACCCTTGCACACTGAATCTTCATCTTCACTTGAGATTCATGACCTATCGTTAATTTGGATCGATGTGGTTTTCGGATATACAAATCTGGAAACCTGATCCCGGTCTCATCGAAATCCAAACCGTATCTTTTAAGGCCAAGTTGTTTTAAAGTTAAAACAATTCATTTCATTATCCATATACACACAGATAGATAATTCAAAATATCACAGATAGATAATTCACATATCATCATAAATAGATAATTCATATCATCACAACATTACTTATCTCATATCTGAGATTTCAAACCATTCAAGGAAATCAATATCATCCATATATAAACAAGGATTCATAAACACACCATTTATAATTAATTTAAAATGAATTAAATTAATTACCTTATCTCTAATTAATTTAAAGTAAATTAAATTAATTACTTCATCATTATAAATCTTGCTTACATAACCATTAATTAATTACAAATCAATTAATTTATCATTCTCTAATTTCCATCTTAATTAATCATCCTGGATTAATTATCCTTTAATTACATTCAAGTAATTATCCTTTAATTAATTTCATAAATTAATTATCCTAACCAAATACAGTAATTTATCTTTAATTACTCTATAAATTAATTAACTATAATTAATTATATTAATCCTTAATTAATTACATTTTTTATTAATTATCCTATTAAATAAATTACATTAAGTAATTAATCTTTACTTAAACCATAATTATTAATCACTCTTGATTAATCACATCCAGTAATTAACTACCCTTAATTACTTCATTAAATAAATTAATTACTCCTTAATTAATTATCTTAATTAATCCCTTGATTAATTATCCTTTAATTACATTCAAGTAATTTCTTATCAAATCATCCAGTGATTATCTTAAATTAATTAAACTTAATTAATTAACTTAAACTAATCAAATTTATTTAATTAACTACCTTAAGTAATTAATTCCTTTAATTAATTCATTAAGTAATTATACTTAACTAATTTCACAATTGATTATCTTTAATTAATCAATCTAATTATTTATTAAAATTATCACATTAATTAATTATTAAACAAATCTTAAGTTAATGACCTTCATTAACTATTAATAATTCTTAATTTCTTTTCTTAAGAAATTAAACATAGATTTAATCAATATTAATTACAAATTAATTTATCCTTAATAACTAATTAATTAATCTCTAATTATTTAAGTAATTTAATTTTTAACTGTAACTTAATTAATCTTTAATTACTTGATTAATTAATATTTAATCATTAATTAAAATCTAACCTTATCAATTTAATGATCCTTAAATTACAAATTAATTATTCCTAATTAATTAACTTAAAACTAAATTAATTAGTTTAAAACTCATAATTACTAATTTAATCATCCATATCATTAATTTATTAAATTAATTAATTATCCATTTTTAATTATCTTAATAATTTAATGAATCCAAATCATTAAATCCTAATTTACTTTAAGATAAACATTATTCTTATTAATGATTAAATTATCATTAACAAACATTTAAAACAATTTACTTTCAATTTATTTTCAAATTTCATTTTAAATTTAAGATTTAAAAATGAATACAAATTTAACCTTACCCAAGTTTAAACAATTTAAAAACCCTTTAAATTTCATGTTAAAGAAATATATACCTTATAAAGAAATTTAAAAGAATCTAAACCAAATCTCTTTTCAAATTCAAATCATTTAAAGAAATACTTTACATTTAAAGTTGTTTAAATATTTGAGTTTTTATAAAACTTAATTTATTTCAAAACTGGATTCAAATTTAGATTTGAATCCATATCTAAAAATTTGACTTTAAACTTTGTTTAAAATCCTGTTTTCAAATTTTAAATCATTTTTAAAATCTGAAAACCAAACAGGTTTTAAAACCTCTAACACAAAAATTTGACTCGAGCCCAAACTACAATCCACATCACTTCGAGTCAAACACTCGAATCTCCCGAGAATCACTCGAGTACACTACACCTGCTTCAACCCAAACTCCACCATTAACCAAAATGCACCGTGCATATGCACGGTGGCTCCGGCCACCTCTGGTCATCTTCGCGACCTTCTCTAAGTCGGCGATCATCCTCCAACCAAAACCCAAACACCAGAACTTCGACCATAACTCAAAATCGAAATCGAGCTTCAAGCTCCAAAACTGGAACATCCATCCCCACCTGGAAACCATCTCGTCCTCGAATCTCCGACCATCAGCGCCTCTGAAACTCCGGCCACACCATCGACAACCTCCCTGCTACCATCCCCTCTAGTTTAGTTGAACTCGATCAACCAGAGAGGCAATGCCGATCAAAACAACAGACCTAGTTAAAACTAGGGTTCCAGACTTCCCCAATCAACCACCATCGCCACGATACTCAGATCAACGTACTGGCAATTTTGCCAAAGCCTCTGATCACTCCACTACAACCAGAAGAAACACCGACCCCTCAGACCACAGAGATCACCAGAAACTACCCGATTCCCAATTTCTGTTCAACCCAGCAATGCAAACTAAAAACTCAACTAGATGATTTGATTCCTCCTTTAAAAATCGAGTTTTTGAATAAGTTTTCAGATTACATGCCTGAAACATTTAATTAATATGTTTGAAATTTTGACAAAGTTTAAGCATTTCTGTTCTTATGGTTTTCCAGAGCCATTCCCAAATTGTTTTTACTTAAATAAATTTTTAAACTTTAATTCATAACTAAACAAACAATTTTTGTTTGAAACTAATACCCTAACTTAGATTAGAAAATAAGATAATGGATTTTGATTTAGAACTTAAGCCTGGAAACTAAAATCAGGGGAAAATCCAAATACACAGCATGTACACACCAATATATTCACATATATAGATACATATATTCACTTATACATACTTATCACAGAGAATAACAAGCAACCATATTCATTTCAACACACTAGAATGCAACCAAATTTATTAAAGTTTTAAAAGTTACTCACCAAAAAGAAGATGAAGAACAGAGCACTTAATTTTGAAACAGGCTTTTTGAAAGCTTTAAAACTGGAAAATGTTTTTGCTTTCATCTTCCTTTAAATCATCTAGCTTGCTTGTTGTTTTGAATTTGTAGAATGATGCTTCAGTTGTATGGTACTTTTGAATCTCTTTAAAACTGAAATGCCCCTTCTTTTAAAAACTTAAGTGTTTGTCTCAGGTTTGCATTTGTTTTATGAACGAGAGTAGAATAAGAAGAATATGTAGAAAAGAGTTTTACAGGGAAAGGTACACAAGGTCAGAGATTTTTTCTACTCTATGGAGGCTGATATGATTTTATAATGTGTACTAGAGATAATAACATTAAATGCTTGTCTCCTTCAAATCTACAAATACATCCTTTATCTTATTTCGTATGTACTAATATTGTATATTTTTCTTTTTATGTGTACATACCCATTTTCCTGTACAAGCATGAATACATTTTCCTTTATGTCTTACAGCCTTGCAAACATGTGTTTTCCAGAACTTCAAGTGTTCATTTTCTTGCCTTGTTTTAGACTTATGCTTTGAATATAACTAAGTTTCTATACTTAACAAGATGTTATAATTTATATAATGTATTTACTTATATTCCTACATAGTTTATTAACATGTTGTCTGAATTTACCTACTTTATTTTTATTTCTTTTTAAAGCTTAAGTATCAAACATTTACTTTATATTCATATTTTATTTTTAAGTTAAAACTTTATTCTTATGAATTTACTTTTTAGAGAAAATAAAACAAAGCTATTTATATATATACAAATAACAACTTATACAAATATCTTTAAAATCCAAACATTTCAATATTTACTCTTTTTAATTTCAAGGCTTTTGAATTCAAATAAATTCTAAAATCTAATTTTAACATCGAGTTATATATATACACATATATAACAACATATTTAATTTGAAAATAACACTTCTATTTTAAAATCTATTTATATTTATATATAAAACAATACATTAATAATGTTATTTGAAAATAATAATTTGTCAAATTTAAATAAGTGGAAATTAGGGAGGCATCCCTATCATACTTTCATATTGTAAAGCGGGTCCCTGTCAAAGTTTCATTGTAAAGCGGGTCCCTGTTTTCTGAAAACGAAGAAAAATTATTGCTGAAATGTCAGCAACTTTTATAAATAAGTGCTGATATTTCAGCAACTATCTGTTTCAAAGTTTTATTGTAAAAACAAAGAAAAATTATTGCTGAAATGTCAGCAACTTTTATAAATAAGTGCTGATATTTCAGCAACTTTCATAAACTGTGTTCACAGTGTACATAAATGTTGCTGAAATATCAGCAACTTTTATAAATAAGTGTTGATATTTCAGCAACTTTCATACACTATGTTCACAGTGTACAGAAATGTTGCGGAAATGTCAGCAACTTTTATGAAATGTTGCATCATGCTCTGCAATAATAGTGAATAAAAAACATGGACCTAATTTACACTGAAATTTAGTGAAGGACTTTTCGTAAATTTTGAAACTTAATAAGGACTTGTGCCAAAAGTACCCTTTAAATAATTTATAACAGAGATTATAAATTCCTATTATTATTAAATAAATTAATATATCATATTTATTAACAATATTCTAAAACAAACCTTTTAATTAATCTTAAACTTAAGCTAAGATATAATTTAAATCAATTAAACATTTATCTTAAACATTTTAAAACTATATATTTTAAATTAAATCATAATTTCCAAATTACCAAAATATACTAGAATTTGAAAACAAGATTTATTTATTTATTAAATTCAAACCAAAGATTTCTATTTACAATATATACAAATATATACACATTATAAACAGAAAACAATTTATTAGCTTTCAAAAAGATAAAATCACCCATTACATATTTATTAAAAGAAGATTATTAAATCGATTTAAATTTTATTAACAAATATTATCAAATCAATTTAATTTTTAATGCAAATTATTAAATTGATATTGCCCAAAATTCCGGGATGTCACATTCCTCCCCTCTTAAAAGAATTTCGTCCCCGAAATTTAAAACAAAGGTAATTTAATAATCCTATTAAATATTTAATTTTAAAAACACAAGCATATATTAATCATGTGCTAACAACCATAGCAACCAACTCATCCAATCAAACAAATCTAACTATCCAGACAAAATCAGGATAGGACTATCTAGAGTTTCCCAAGTATAAACACCGGGATACTCGCCCTACAGAACCCAAACAAAACTATACTACTAAGCTACAGAGCTCCTATTCATCTAGATCTACAAAACTCGACAGGATATCAAACTATAGACAAGTCTGACTCAACAACCAAAACTCCCTGAACTGCTGGTTCTATAACCAGAGATAGAATCTTACACGTACTCCCTCAGAGATACGTGAAACACAACGAATCCCAGTTATCCAAACTGGCAATTCACTCCAGAAGACCAAACACTTATCCTTACAAACACAGGAAAGATCCAAGATACCTCTGAGCTAGCTTCCCAATCTTACCCAATTATAAAGCTCCTTCGATCGGAGAAAACTTACTCAAAACCAAATTCCCGACTTCGAAATCCAAATTCCTCCGTCTCTTATCCACCAACTCATCTGACGATCCAGGGCTGCCTTCATCCCTACTGATCAGCTCAACCTCGCTGATGCCTCATAAACAACTCATCAAAATGATCCACTCACAATCAATCCAAGAACACAAATTCTACTCCTCAAACATCAGAAGACTGAACTTACTTTTCCTATCCGAAAAGATAAACAAATGCACTCTCAAGCTTCCGCTGCACAACTCTGATCTGGAGTAGATGAACATGCTGATGATACACACGAGCACAAACTAGACAACACATCTTAGAAATATAGTTCAACAGATCCAAAAAAAGAAAACTCAGAAATCCCGAAAGATCTCTAACAAACCAAGAGAACACTCAACTATCGCAAGTCACTTTTGCGATCAACCCAATCTAATATCCAAAGAAAACTGTTCTCTCTTTACCAATCAGAACAGCTTAAGCTTATCTAGCCAATCCATCGAAGAAATGGGTCCACATAACTGCTGCTTCTGAACTTCACCTCTAGAAAACTGCTGACAAATGACCTCCTTGCCTACACACAGAACAATCAGAACTGCGACGCTGCCGTTGATGCCAAAGACTTCCTAATCCAAACTCCTCGAGGAACTCAGGCCTCAAAGCCAAACAAAAACACCCAGCTGAACTCAGCCTCAACACCGATGCAAACACACTTCCTTAAACTTGCTCCAAAGAAAAATCTTCGGAGACATCCATAGTCACTATGTCTCATCACACAGCTGCTAATTCCTGAGGTATCAAGATACCATCACTAGCTTCTGCTCATCTGACAGAATCCAAATTCTACTCATCCAACTTGCACTTCAAAAATGGACTCCGAACCCTAATAGATTTCCTTCAGAGATTTGTGAAATCCTTACACCACAACAAAAATTCACTCGAGACGGTATTGGGTCTACAGTCTCGGCAGATACACTTCCAACCTCAACAACTCCAACCATTGGTAGTCGTGTTACACACACCACTAGCCTATCTACCTTTATAACTAATATTGGAAAACCCGAACAGGTAACCCAACAGATAGGTAGAAATAAATAAATAAATATATATATATATATGTATATATATAAAAATACAAATACGCTCTCTCAAGAAAGACACCACTCTAGAGCCTAGGTATTCGCTCAACCTATCGCTCTGATACCACTGTAACGACCCAACTTTCTACCACCAGAAAGTTGCATCATCTTTAAGAAAGAAAGGGATAGAAAAGAGAAAAGATAGAGAAGAAAGAAGAAACAACATCAGAACCTCAATAGCGGAACGAATAAATTATATTAATCACATAAATATTACATAATATACAACATCAATCAGAGTTACACAGATAATACAACACATACTATACAGTTATAAACACCTGTTTAGTTAATACAACTCGATACAACTCAAATACATCACAGAGATATCAACACAGTGGAACACTATATATATATCTACAACGCTGAAGCCTCCTGCTCCATTTCTCCTCCATAATTCGTCAAAGCTAACCTGAATCCCTTGGCTACTCGTAAAAATTTGAGCACCCGAGAGTTTAAGAAAAAAAGAAATAAACTCCGGGTCAGACCTTGGTCTGGTATGAGTAACAGGTTAAAGTTGCTTAACTTTGAAAAGCCTTTGAAAACAAAAGGTATCACGTAAGACTTCCCACACATAAACATGGAAAAGTTTTTTACCTTACGCTACCAAACATTTGATAGGAAATTCAGTGATATTATAATAGGTCTAGGGTTTTCAAAATAGAATACAGAAATAGTTGGAATGCTTACATCTCACATTCCAACATAGTTGGGCACAACTAATACGTACGACACTTATTGGAGATTGGATTCCATACAATGGCAGGGCTACTGGGGTACCGCCCGTCACAGTAACTGGCCTAGATCAGCGTACCGAGGATTACGCCCGCTCCCCTGCAGCACAAAGCCGGAACCATCCCTTATTGGACAGTCCCAAATAAGATCACCCAACGGTTGTCGTGACCAACTGCACACACAGCCGAATAATAAGGGACATCTAGATAGGGGAAACCTTACTCTCAAGTGAGGGCTACCCACGAAGCCTTGCTGCACCTCCCCTGTTTTAGCCATTCCCGGTTGATGAGGCTTGAGGCTACGATTACCTCATCAGAACACATCACTTAGAATGCTCATCGTCCACCTGACGATGTTCTGAAAGCATTCAATCCATACAAGTTCGTTCCGGGTTCGAACGAAACCGAAGGCATTATCTCGTTACACTCATTTTGGAATCATCCTCAGAGTTAACGACAATAATCCTTGCACACCGAATCTTCATCTTCACTTGAGATTCACGACCTATCGTTAATTTGGATCGATGTGGTTTTCGGATATACAAATCTGGAAACCCGATCCCGGTCTCATCGAAATCCAAACCGTATCTTTTAAGGACAAGTTGTTTTAAAGTTAAAACAATTCATTTCATTATCCATATACACACAGATAGATAATTCAAAATATCACAGATAGATAGTTCACATATCATCATAAATAGAAAATTCATATCCTCACAGCATTACTTATCTCATATCTGAGATTTCAAACCATTCAAGGAAATCAATATCATCCATCCATATATAAACAAGGATTCATAAACACACCATTTATAATTAATTTAAAATGAATTAAATTAATTACCTTATCTCTAATTAATTTAAAGTAAATTAAATTAATTACTTCATCATTATAAATCTTGCTTACATAACCATTAATTAATTACAAATCAATTAATTTATCATTCCCTAATTTCCATCTTAATTAATCATCCTGGATTAATTATCCTTTAATTACATTCAAGTAATTATCCTTTAATTAATTTCATAAATTAATTATCCTAACCAAATACACTAATTTACCTTTAATTACTCTATAAATTAATTAACTATAATTAATTATATTAATCCTTAATTAATTACATTTTTTATTAATTATCCTATTAAATAAATTACATTAAGTAATTAATCTTTAATTAAACCCTAATTATTAATCACTCTTGATTAATCACATCCAGTAATTAACTACCCTTAATTACTTCATTAAATAAATTAATTACTCCTTAATTAATTATCTTAATTAATCCCTTGATTAATTATCCTTTAATTACATTCAAGTAATTTCTTATCAAATTATCCAGTGATTATCTTAAATTAATTAACTTAAACTAATCAAATTTATTTAATTAACTACCTTAAGTAATTAATTCCTTTAATTAATTCATTAAGTAATTATACTTAACTAATTTCACAATTGATTATCTTTAATTAATCAATCTAATTATTTATTAAAATTATCACATTAATTAATTATTAAACAAATCTTAAGTTAATGACCTTCATTAAATATTAATAATTCTTAATTTCTTTTCTTAAGAAATTAAACTTAGATTTAATCAATATTAATTACAAATTAATTTATCCTTAATAACTAATTAATTAATCTCTAATTATTTAATTAATTTAAGTTTTAACTGTAACTTAATTAATCTTTAATTACTTGATTAATTAGTATTTAATCATTAATTAAAATCTAACCTTATCAATTTAATGATCCTTAAATTACAAATTAATTATTCCTAATTAATTAACTTAAAACTAAATTAATTAGTTTAAAACTCATAATTACTAATTTAATCATTCATATCATTAATTTATTAAATTAATTAATTATCCATTTTTAATTATCTTAATAATTTAATGAATCCAAATCATTAAATCCTAATTTACTTTAAGATAAACATTATTCTTATTAATGATTAAATTATCATTAACAAACATTTAAAACAATTTACTTTCAATTTATTTTCAAATTTCATTTTAAATTTAAGATTTAAAAATGAATACAAATTTAACCTTACCCAAGTTTAAACAATTTAAAAACCCTTTAAATTTCATGTTAAAGAAATATATACCTTATAAAGAAATTTAAAAGAATTTAAACCAAATCTCTTTTTAAATTCAAATCATTTAAAGAAATACTTTACATTTAAAGTTGTTTAAATATTTGAGTTTTTATAAAACTTAATTTATTTCAAAACTAGATTCAAATTTAGATTTGAATCCATATCTAAAAATTTGACTTTAAACTTTGTTTAAAATCCTGTTTTCAAATTTTAAATCATTTTTAAAATCTGAAAACCAGACAGGTTTTAAAACCTATAGCACAAAAATTTGACTCGAGCCCAAACTACAATTGCTTCGAGTCCAACCCCACATCACTTCGAGTCAAACACTCGAATCTCTCGAGAATCACTTGAGTACACTACACCTGCTTCAACCCAAATTCCACCATTAACCAAAATGCAGCGTACACATGCACGGTGGCTCCGGCCACCTCTGGTCATCTTCGCGACCTTCGCTAAGTCGGCGATCATCCTCCAACCAAAACCCAAACACCAGATCTTTGACCATAACTCGAAATCGAAATCGAGCTTCAAGCTCTAAAACTGGAACATCCATCCCCACCTGGAAACCATCTCGTCCTCGAATCTCCGACCATCAGCGCCTCTGAAACTCCGGCCACACCATCGCCAACCTCCCTGCTACCATCCCCTCGAGTTTAGTTGAACTCGATCAACCAGAGAGGCAATGCTGATCAAAACAACAGACCTAGTTAAAACTAGGGTTCCAGACTTCCCCAATCAACCACCATCTCCACGGTACTCAGATCAACTTGCTGGAAATTTTGCCAAAGCCTCTGATCACTCCACTACAACCAGAAGAAACCCCGACCCCTCAGACCATAGAGATCACCAGAAACTACCCAATTCCCAATTTCTATTCAACCCAGCAATGCAAACTAAAAACTCAACTAGATGATTTGATTCCTCCTTTAAAAATCGAGTTTTTGAATAAGTTTTCAGATTACACACCTGAAACATTTAAATAGTATGTTTGAAATTTTGACAAAGTTTAAGCATTTCTATTCTTATGGTTTTCCAGAGCCATTCCCAAATTGTTTTTACTTAATAAATTTTTAAACTTTAATTCATAACTAAACAAACAATTTTTGTTTGAAACTAATACCCTAACTTAGATTAGAAAATGAGATAATGGATTTTGATTTAGAACTTAAGCCTGGAAACTAAAATCAAGGGAAAATCCAGATACACAGCATGCACACACCAATATATTCACATATATAGATACATATATTCACTTATACATACTTATCACAGAGAATAACAAGCAACCATATTCATTTCAACACACTAGAATGCAACCAAATTTATTTAAGTTTTAAAAGTTACTCACCAGAAAGAAGATGAAGAACAGAGCATTTAATTTTGAAACAGGCTTTTTGAAAGCTTTAAAACTGGAAAATGTTTTTGCTTTCATCTTCCTTTAAATCATCTAGCTTGCTTGTTGTTTTGAATTTGTAGAATGATGCTTCAGTTGTATGATACTTTTGAATCTCTTTAAAACTGAAATGCCCCTTCTTTTAAAAACTTGAGTGTTTGACTCAGGTTTGCATTTGTTTTATGAACAAGAGTAGAATAAGAAGAATATGTAGAAAAAAGTTTTACAGGGACAGGTACACAAGGTCAGAGACTTTTTCTACTCTATGGAGGCTGATATGATTTTATAATGTGTACTAGAGATAATAACATTAAATGCTTGTCTCCTTCAAATCTACAAATACAACCTTTATCTTATTTCGTATGTACAATATTGTATATTTTTCTTTTTATGTGTACATACCCATTTTCCTATACAAGCATGAATACATTTTCCCTTATGTCTTACAGCCTTGCAAACATGTGTTTTCCAGAACTTCAAGTGTTCATTTTCTTGCCTTGTTTTAGACTTATGCTTTGTAATATAACTAAGTTTCTATACTTAACAAGATGTTAGAATTTATATACTTATATTCCTACATAGTTTATTAACATGTTGTCTGAATTTACCTACTTTATTTTTATTTCTTTTTAAAGCTTAAGTATCAAACATTTACTTTATATTCATATTTTATTTTTAAGTTAAAACTTTATTCTTATGAATTTACTTTTTAGAGAAAATAAAACAAAGCTATTTATATATATACAAATAAAAACTTATACAAATATCTTTAAAATCCAAACATTTTAAATATTTACTCTTTTTAATTTCAAGGCTTTTGAATTCAAATAAATTCTAAAATCTAATTTTAACATCAAGTTATATATATATACATATATAACAACATATTTAATTTGAAAATAACACTTCTATTTTAAAATCTATTTATATTTATATATAAAACAATACATTAATAATGTTATTTGAAAATAATAATTTGTCAAATTTAAATAATTTATAACAGAGATTATAAATTCCTATTATTATTAAATAAATTAATATATCATATTTATTAACAATATTCTAAAACAAACCTTTTAATTAATCTTAAACTTAAGCTAAGATATAATTTAAATCAATTAAACATTTATCTTAAACATTTTAAAACTATATATTTTAAATTAAATCATAATTTCCAAATTATCAAAATATACTAGAATTTGAAAACAAGATTTATTTATTTATTAAATTCAAACCAAAGATTTCTATTTACAATATATACAAATATATACACATTATAAATAGAAAACAATTTATTAGCTTTCAAAAAGATAAAATCACCCATTACATATTTATTAAAAGAAGATTATTAAATCGATTTAAATTTTATTAACAAATATTATCAAATCAATTTAATTTTTAATGCAGATTATTAAATTGATATTGCCCAAAATTCTGGGATGTCACAAAAATAGAGATGGTATAAATTATTATTCACCTTAAATATGATAAGGACTTTGAGATTTGTTGTTGATTGATTCCCCCTAGCTTTAATCCTTAGCTTTAGATTAAATTTCTCCCTTTTCTTCCTTGTAATGGCCGGCCTTTCTTAGATTTTCGTTTGTTTTGATTTTTAGGAATGAAATGTACGTGAATGGCCAAATGGAACATTAATGGGTGTATATCTATGAATAGATAGTGGTGCGGCTATTTACTAATATGCCTATGTTTTGACTAATAATATAAAAGCCATTTTTAAGCTCATTTAGTTAAATTAAGCACGGCCTCTAATGATTTATTCAAATCTCAATCTCCTTATCATTCTAATTCTTACATTATTCTACTTAATTATCTAATTAAATCTCATGAATAATGTTATCAAAAATTAGGGATGTTACATACTTATCTTCTACATATAAAAGATCATGTTTTAACTTCACTTAAAGATCGATTTGAGCAATTTAAACTGTATGAAGAAACTTTTTGATTCTTTGTTAAACTTAAGCTTTAAAAATGTTGATAATGATGAATTGAAGGATCGTTGCATGAATCTAGAAGGTTTTTGAAGCATAACAAAAAACAAGATATTTGTGGCAAATAGTTATTTTATGAGTTTCGACAATTAAAAAGAATTCTACCACTAGAATTGACTGCATCACTTGATATTCTCAATTTTTTTAGAACTTATTAGGATGTAAGTGGTTTTCTAAATATATGGATTGCTTACTGAATTTTTATTGACTATTTCGATTATGGGTGCTTCGGCGGAAAGAAACTTTTCGAAAATTGAAATAGATAAAAACGTATGTTTGAACTACTATGTCATAAGAGGGATTAAGTGTACTATGTTGGAAATGCGGATTATGGATTTTAAGGCTGGATTTACACTAGAGGGAAGGGGTGAATAATGTTTAATGGATTTTATGGAATTTTTGAAATCTTTTAAAATTAAACACAAATAGATGCAATTCATAAACACAGAGACAATCACAGAATCAGACATAGATGTAAATAGTAAATAAAAAGTAGTAAAGGAAAGAACACACCAGAATTTTATATTGGTTCGGAGTTACTCTACATCCAGTCCTACACAATTTCTTGTGCAGATTTCTTTTCAAATATAATGTCGATATTACAACCTCAATTTCAAGGCCACGAGATACATCCTCCTATCTTCGAGTCCAGGGCAAACTCTCTTGATTTAACCAGGCTACAAGGTCACCTAATTGATTTACGGGCTACAATCATACCCAATTGATTTACGGGCCACAACCACACCGTTTCCAATATCACTTTGATAGATAGAGAGACTCGATACACTCCTTTGATTACAAATGATCCTATAACTCTGAATAGCACTTAGATCTTTGAGAGAGAGTAGCAGAGAATCAAACTAGAGATGATCAAGTTTGATTCACTTAGGATTTCGGCAGAGTTTTGTTGGAGAATAAGGAGTGAAGAAATGAAGAAAACCTAACTTAAAATTTATTGAAAACAACTGGTATTTATAGAAGAACAACAGTCATGTCCATTCGTGAAAGGTTATGATGAATAGAAACTTCATTTGAAAATTTGAATTGTAAATTCTACGGCTACCATGTCGACATGGGGGGATGGAATATGTCAACATGCCCTAGTAAATTTTGAAAATTGATTTTTGTGTTTAAAAGAGATTTTCTTTCTAAAACTTGTCAAAACAATTTATGAAGTTTATAACCCATTTTGAATATAGTTTAAACTTATAAAAGAGATTTAAAAAGTAATCTTAAAAATATATAATCTATAATATAAAAGTAATATTAAAAATTAAGTATAGAATATATTTTTGAGATTTAAAGCTTATAATATTAAAACTAGGAGATAGTTTAAAAACAAGAGATGATTTTGAAATCAAAATATAAAAGATAATAAAAATAGTTTAAGGCTAAAATATTTAAACCGAGAGAGATGACTATTAAAAAGTTTTTGGAAAAATATTTAAAATAAATCATTTTGAAAATTTCATGGATTCCATTCCACTAGAGAAGATCGTGGGTTCCATCCCACTAAAGAGGTCGTGGGTTCCATCCCACTATTAAAGCGAGAAGGTGGATTCCATTCCACAATTAAAATCCGAATAAAATTTTTGGTGCTATTATGAAGTTTTAACATAAATCTAGACTCTATTACTTATCTTGATATCTTGAACTCTTGATACTCATGAGTCTTTAGTCTTGATTTCTTCAATTTTGAATTCGTCAGTCTTGAATCTCTATATTGTACAGTCTTCATTCTCAGTACTTGCATATATATCCTGCATATACATATATATCTAGACAAGAATATTAGTATTTATATTTTATAACAAGTCCTAAGGTTGTTGTCATCAAAGCTATCATCTCAAGAACTAACATACTAGCTATGATATCAAGTGAAAACGAGTATTTAGATATGCTTAACTATGAAGAGATAACAGACGAGTTTGTTTCCAAGAGGCACGAATGCAAGAAGAACTTGTTTCCGTTAATAGTTATTGATATGTTAGGTTCTCATGTTAACATTTCGATTTTTTATCATGCAATCTAAACGACTTAATTGACCAATATATCATAAATGGCGTTAAATTTTATAATAGAATTTGCATTTTTTTCATACATATAAATCTATTGTTGTTTATTAAAGAATGGGACAACAAAACAATTTATTTTCGTATTCGACTAGGGCATTCAATATGTTTGGATTGTCCTTGCATCAGCTTTAGAAAATGTAGCACCAAGCACATGTTTCAGTAAGCCATAACTTTGACCTATTGGAGCTCTACAAATTGCACAAAATTTACTTGATAACAGACACATTGATGGAAAGATCAATGTTTATTATTTAGTTTATATATAACATAATGATTAACTATAAAATAAAATAAAATAAAATAAAGCTCTCTATTCGGTTTGCACTAGTACATAAACATGTATTCTCAGTACAACCCAAGCACCATCTTAAAATTAGTACAAATTACTAGAAATGATATGCGCTGAAAGAGAAGAATTCATATAGAAATTTTCTAACAAGGAAAATGGATATGAAATACTTAAATCTATGATATTGGTATTTATAGAAATTAATTACTTCATGGAGCAGGATAGTAACAAACTCTATTTATAAGTGTGAAACGCAATGCATATGGTTTCCCATAATAACAAGAGTCGATGTTAAATCATCATTCATACCTAACCTGACCTTGACAGATCTAACGGGAAACTGTTCTCAGAACTCATATATTGGTAGTATGTACAGAAAACTCTAAAAATATTGCTTGCTAAAAATTACTTCCAGATCTTTGTTGACTTACGGCCTGTTTGGATTGACTTAAATAAGTTACAATTATGCTTTTTGAAAGCCAAAATAAATTGGTTTTGGTTTTCAAAAAGCAAAATATAGCTTATTTAAATCGATCCAAATAGACCATTAAGTAATCTTATATTTTATGTGTTTCAGATTTATGAAGACAATATGTGTAAAATTTTGCATTGTTGGGGAAGACTTAAAATCTCTAACAAATCAATGCAATTGATTAAAATAACGTGATAAATTGTAATTTACTTTTCAAGCAAGTCAACCGTTTTCATCACACCATCTCTAGTGCGGTCGAGGATTGTAGGTATAACAACCATGATTGTAGGTCCTAATAAAGTACCATCACCTTTTGTTCCCTTCTTTATCTTGTTTGATGTATCTGTTAGAGTCAAAGGTGATCCATAGCCTATATAAACTCCTAAAAAACCATTACACGCTCTGCTGCTTACTCAAGAACATGAACAAGAGGTATGCCAAATATACATCTTTGCTACCAAGATTAGGAATAATAGTCATGACAGCAAATAGTGTTGCTAGAATGTTACCATGTGTCATCATCACTCCAAGCAAACAGTGCTTCTGCTATTGTACACGATGACTGCGATATTAGCTGAAATAGATATCTATGCATCAATTGGATTTTTTCTTCCCATTTCATGTACCTATGAAAAGGATGTGACTAGCATTTTGTATCAATGGAATATCACCACTTTCTTGTTTTTGCTATTCATCGTTATTTGTTACATGCGAGGGCCTTAATTTTTTTTGCTTAGGGCCCTGTATAACTCAAGGCCAGCCCTGCAAAGAGCCTCATCATCTAATGATGCATAAATAGTGACAACCATGAAATTACGCCTAAAACAACCTTGTAAAGCTATCTGCCCCTTTGCCTATGCATCTATGGATATTACAACACATTCATCTCTATAGCGACTGACTTGCATCGATCCCGACGCAAAGCTACACACTGCATCATAAACTTAACTATAAATCAACCATTCATAATCAACTAGATGACACTTTTCAAATGATCTACCACCATATCCAACTCCCATCTTACTAGTAATAAGCTCTCTAGTGCCATGCAAAGGCTTGCTAAAAAAGTTATTGCATGCATATTCAAATAGCTAAGCAATTGTCGTGACACCTTCCCATAATGAGACTGGCAAGGCAAAATGGTAGTTGTGTACTCTGTACCGAGGTTCTCCACTAGCATCAATAGGTATGACACTCGCTCTTTTTACGAATCAAGAATGAGATATGATGGGAACAAATATACCCGTTAACCCAAAAAATGGATCAACGCCCTGGATTGAGTGTGAAAGCACCAGCCATGTTCTTACAGAGCACTAATATAGAAAATAAATGTAAAAAGAGCAGAAATAGTAAAGAGACAAGAATATTTTTATAGTGGTTTGGCTGTTAACGAAGCCTACGCCCACTTCATAAGCTATATTATCGACTGGCTGCTATTATAAGTTGAATTCGGTTACAAGTTGATGAGATTAGAATAAGTCACAAGTGCAAAAGTTCATTGGAGAATCATAGTGAACTCCTAGATGACTATTGTGTGGGAGAAGAAGAGTGAAGAAAATCTCTGCAGAGTTCCAGCAGCCAGTCCAGAAGATCTTCTTTATATTGCAGGTAGGATTGTATTTATAGGGGTAGAAGAGCAGTTGGCTAAGGCCGACTTGTCAGAAGCCTCTACTCAGTGCTAGGAAGAAGTCCAGAAAAATTCAAGGCGACCCGAGCTAACATGATGGATCGCTGGCGATTTATGGGTGATGGATTGTTAGCAATCCATGCCCTTAAACTATTTTTGAGTCTACTCTTTTGGGTTGCCTTCCTTTCATCTATTTGAATGCCTTGTCCAAATACCAAGTCGTTTGGAGTTTGTTTGATCATCCGTCTTCATGGGTCATCTGGTTCGGAAGAATCATCCATAACTCACTCAAAACTTAACGAAATTGAACAAAACTTTGCAGGTACACTCTAGCGGGTGTTTAAGACCTACCCTAAAAATTTCAGGTGATGGGGCCAAATCTACATGGATCGCTAGCGATCCATCTAGTTAGGTCGCTAGCGATCCATCTATCCTTATCCAATCAACTCCATTTTTGGTGAGTGCCTTCTTCTATGTCTTCTAAGTGTTCTCCCAAAATTTCAAGTCAATTTGACTTTGTATGAGTTCTCTAGGTCCGTTTTAAGTTATCTACTTTAGTAAAAAATCAGGTAAATATTTGCCCCCCAAAGTACGCCTTTTGAATGAAAGGTGTGTTTTGTTTAAGAACAAGTTCCTATCTTCGGTTTTCGATAGTTTAGCTTCCCAGTTGCTTCAGCTTGGTGAATCGTCCAGTTCCTTCGGATTCTCTTGCCAATCACAAGTCGTTCCAAACCTGCTACAGCCTAAGACTCTAGACTCTGCCTAAGTGTAATCTATACATCACAATCATTCTGATTTCATTAAGAGTTATTACATCACACATCTCTAACTATCCCGTGTCCATCCGGGATTTACATTATTATCATTCTGACTCTCATTCAGAGTTATAACATAATATATCAAAATCATATTATATATCAAAATCACATCACATCATTTACCAAAATCACATCAAATATCGAAATCATCCTGTGTTCATCTAGGATTTATCAGTTTTATTCTATTTATAAGGCATTTGAATCCTTTTATTAATTCAAATCGGTTCGATCTCTCCGGACCGTTTAATGCTTAGTCTAATGTTTAAGTTAAGGGGGATGATCTCTCTAGATCGCTTGTTTGTTAGGTTAAAAGGGGATTAAGTAGGCACATCCACTCACTCTCCAGTGAGGGGACTTACTTCTTGCACTCAGGTCCTGTCTCTCTAGTCGCGACTCTAAGGCAATCAATATCATACAAGTCCATTCAAGGGGACTTGCAACTTGCACTACGGTCCCGTGTCGAGACTCTAAAGCGATAAATATCATACAAGTCCATCCACTCGCTTTTCTAGCAAGGGGACTTACACCTCGCACTCTCGTCTCGTGTTGGGACTCTAAGGCGATCAATATTAATCATCACAATCAAAGTGGATTTTTCAAAATTCAGATATTCAAATCAAGACAAATAAGCAGAAATCAAACAAGTAGGAATCAAAACAAGCATAAATCCTAAATGTTACCTCGGAGATCCGACTCAGAGCATGCCTAGAGAACAATCTGGTTCTCGTACACATGTAAGAGGTCCGAGGTTATTATTGTCCAAGATAGTCATCTCATGCATCCGACTCAGAACGTGCCTAAGGATCGTTCGGGATCCCATACACGTGTAAACGACATGAGGTTATTATTGTCTAAATAGTCATCTCAGGCATCCAACTCAGAGTGTGCCTAGGGATCGTTCGGGATCCCATACACATGTAAGCGGCCTGAAGTAATTATTGTCTAAATACCAAAAGAAAAATGTGGAAAAAGAAACGAAAAAGCAAAGCATGAGAGCTTGATCCGACTCCCATCTACCCCGATCATGGGATAATTTGTCTTAGCTCAAATCCCTGGCGGTTTCTTGATGCATTTGCCATAGATGATGGCTATTCTTGCAATTCTATCGTAGTTTTATTCCTTACGTACTAAGGTAGATGGTTGTTCCGAACCAATTCTTCTATCAGATCATGAAGGTGTCATCACTCATTCATTTTATGCCCATTCATCTCATGGAAGATGCAAAACTTTCAGATTTTTTCTCTCGATCAGTGGGCTCCCTCCTAAAGCAATATTTTTCCCCCTGTTCCAGTGGGAGTATCTCGGGATATACTCTTCCAGCCGCATGCCTGTGTTCTAATTCATAAATATAGCTTCATTCAGACCTACGTTATGTCGAGGAAGTTCTGGTACATATTCTTCTGTCGGTTGCATCCTAGTAATTGGATTGCTCTCGTACCACCAGTTCCTGGTATTTCAACAATCACTCTGGATTGGGATTGATTCCCATGTTGATTCCGGCATTGCTCCCAACTATCAGTTGCTTTAGGAATATGGGAAAGACTTTATCTTGTTCCAATCCAACTCCGGTAGCTCCTGTGTCGTTCCTTAGAGTTTGATTCCTATTCCCTGCAGATCTAGCTATCTCTTACCGCTCCATCTTATGGAAGAACCCGTCCATCATCTCCTATTGTCTAGCTAAGATTCTATCATGTATCTCTTTCATCGTCCTTTCCATCTCCTCCCTAACCACATAATTGAGTTGATGAGAATTTGAGAACATATCCTGGCTGCCCCCAGGCTCTGGTTGATTTGCTCCGACTCTAGATCTGGTATTAGGCCTGCTCATCTTCTCTAAGTCTTAGATTCAAAATTCAAGTCTTCAGATCTAGCCCCGAGTTCAATTCTCCATGAAAGCACTAAAATGTTAACCCAAAAAATAGATCAACACCCTGGATTGAGTGTGAAAGCACTAGCCATGTTCTTACATAGTAATAATATAGAAAATAAATGTAAAAAGAGCAGAAATAGTAAAGAGACAAGAAGATTTTTATAGTGGTTCGACTGTTAATGAAGTTTACGTCCACTTATAAGCTTTATTATCGACCGACTGCTATTACAAGTTGAATTTGGTTACAAGTTGATGAGATTAGAATAAGTCGCAAGTGCAAGAGTTCACTGAAGAATCACAGTGAACTTCTAGATGACTATTGTGTGGCAGAAGAAGAGTGAAGAATAATCTTTACAGAGTTCCAACAGTCCATCCAGAAGATTCCCTTTGTGTTGCAGGTAGGATTGTATTTATAGGGGTAGGAGAGCAGTTAGGCCAAGGCCAACTTGTCAGAAGCCTCTACTCGGTGCTAGGAAGAAGTCCAGAAAAACTCAAGGCTACCCGAGCTAACATAATGGATCGTTAGCGATCTACGGGTGATGGATCGCTAGCGATCCATGCCCTTACACTATTTTTGAGTCTACCTATTTGGGCTGCCTTCCTTTCATCTATTTGAATGCCTTGTCCAAATATCAAGTCGTTTGGAGTTTGTTTGATCATCCGTCTTCACGGGTCATCTGGCTCAGAAGAATCATCCATAACTCACTCAAAACTTAACGAAATCAGATGAAACTTTGCAGGTACACTTTAGAGGGTGTTTGAGACCTACCCTAAAATTTCAAATTGTGGGGCCCACTCTACGTGGATCGCTAGTGATCCATCTAGTTAGGTCTCTAGCGATCCATCTAACCTTATCCAATCAAGCCTATTTTCATGAGTGCCTTCTTTTATGTCTTCTAAGTGTTTTTCCAAAATTTTAAGTCAATCCGACTCCGTATGAGTTCTGTGGGTCCTTTTTATGTTAGCTGCTTTTGTCAAAAAGCGAGTAACCAATACCTACAACATAAGGGTTCATGATATAGCCAAGAAAGTAACACAAGTCCTTTGGTTTAGCACCTTGATTCGAAAATAGTCCAATCCAATATTGAGTAGAAACTGGAAACGAGTAAAAAGTAATTCATGACTCTAGATATCAGGTAAACATACATAACCATTGAGTTATCTTGTTCAAATCTTAACTGCTATATGATGGCTACTAGTTTGGTCTAATTACGTAAAAATTTATTCTAAGACATTGTAGAGTAGTCAGACAAGGCACCTTTCCTTGAATCTTAATCAATAAACCACATCCATAAAATTTTGAAACCACTCAACGACCATGCTAACGACTAATAACATCGTCAATCAATGCCGAAGAAGGGAGCTCCGTTGGTCATCCCCTTTATCACCACATGGCATGGTGAGGGACAATAAAATAGGTAAGAAACGTTTAGTTCCATTTAAATTTCTTTAGAAGGCAACATTGCACAGATCAAGTCCCAATCTCTAAGTACGAAAAAGATGGTTTATCGTTGGTTGGCTGCGATAAAACAGGGAGCCCAACGAAAAAAACACACACCTATAACCACTCACATGCCATCGCGTCCACAATCCATTTAAATTCTCGGCCTTTCCCCACTATGCTGAAATAAATCAATAAGCAAAAAAAGTCCAAGCAAAATAAACAGAATGATCCGCCAAGCATGAAAAAACCAATTTACCAAACCAAGCAGACATTTCAAAAGCCCAAACATGAACCGGCTTGACCAAGAGAAAGCTTAGTGTATATTCCAACTATACTTAGTTCCAGTCCGAAAGTCTTTAGCATCTCAACCTGGAATAATCCTAAGTAAGAATGAAACTGGCCCTGAGTCGGATCCAGATATAGTACCAACTCGATTGACATTTCCATTGTATCGTATAGATACCTTAATTTTAAATCTCAAATGGAACTGTGCAATGGGCAAAGAATATCCTATCGAAGTAATAATCAAACTGCCTTTTTCTATACACTAGAGAATAATCTACAGACCTAAAAAACAATACCTCGTTAACAACTGCATTTCACCTGCTAACAATGTTGGTGTTCCCATTGTCACCCTTGGTTGAGGATTTCACATCCCCTTTAGTCACTAAAATAACGACTGACATTCAAAAAACGAACCAGTATCCATTAATAACAACGAAGCTGTTACTCAATTTTTTTGTAAGTAAAAAGTTAATTGATCAGGGCTTCTCAGCCCGACCCGGTTCAGTTCAAGCACTCCTGACACCGATCGATAAGTATTTTATTGTGAATATAGGGGTGTGCTGCCACCTTCGAAACCTTTCGCATCAAATCTCACAAGAGATCTTGAAAAGCTACCAGTCGATGACGCGGATTAGACTTTAGCTGTAACATCAGAGGCAGAGGTGACGAACGCCGCTCTTTCCAACATGGCAGTAAAGTGTGCAAACCAACCTAGGTTTGGTACTTCCGGAGCAAGATGGCGAGGAAGCCCACCAGCATCAACTGTACCATTGACATGACAGTGATGGACAATCGACGTCTGAACAATGACTGGAGAGCGTGAGCTCTGGCCAAACAACGACGTAAGATCCATCTTTAAACAACATTTAAAATAACGGCCCAAGACAAAGATCAACGATCAGAATAACAACGTTAAGGAACCCATTTTACCAAACAAGTTTGACAAAAAAAAGGCGCTCAAGAGCGTTTGGAGAGGAAGAGGGAGATGAAGTTAGTTGATTTTACCAATAGAAAAATGTGCAAAGTTTAGATTTCTAAAGAAATTTACATAGTAGAAGCTTCATGAATTCAAAGTTGAGGAGAATGAGGTATCTACATGCATATCCCTTCAATCAAAGTTGTTATACTAAAAAGGAAAAAAGGTCTTAACCATTCAGGAACAATCAATTGTTGTGTCGCACCATACGCGTAATGGAAGTGATACATCTTAATAAGAGCAACTACCTCAGCCAATAGCACAACACCATGTATGGCGCACATTAAATACACAACAAAGTGGCAAATCAGCAGGGCCCTCATGATTTGACAAGCCCATGCCTGCTTTCGAGCATAGACTTGGAGGATAAAATGTTACCCAATTTTTTCATATGTAAAAAAGTAAACTGATCAAGGCTTCTTCAGCCTGACCTAATTCAGTTCAAGCCAGCTCGAATCCAGGCCAGTCCACTACTACCGTAGACCAGCCATGGCAAGGGGAAGGCCGGCTAGGCTCCCTCTGTTGGCAACTGAGGTCCAAGCTGGGTACATATTAGCCCATCCACTCAAGAGTGCATCAGGCCAACTGTCGATCTTCGGCTTCGGCGACCAACCCGCCAGGGAAGACCAGACCTAAGCATCACTTGGCCTATTCCATGCCGACCCATCTCATAAGCGACCGCCCAACACTCCCAGTGCCGACCTACATTCGGTATAGCAAGAAAAAACTCGTTCGCTCAAACATCTCTTTTAGCCATTTGCCAACCGACAGCTCAAGACCGGTTCAAACGTGGCCCGTCTTTGGTCCAACTTTAGCACGGTCGTTTACGATCTATTTCAAGTGGTCCATCTTGTCATCTCCCACTCGGCTCGTCACTCATCTCAACTTTGTCTAGCAACTTCTTGTTCTCTTCATAACCTAACCAGCCCAACCCGCCTTGTCACTTAAGCACATAGAGATAAATGACAAGAAATACAACTAGGTGTATTTACTTCTGACAGGAGGCATGTTATATCCTTATAACATACTGTCACAATACATAATGCATTAAATGCAGGCTTGCACATGATTCTCATGTTGGAACCAATCTCGGCTACACATTTCTTTCATTATTCCAGTGGTCTCCCATCAGTCCGTTCAATTTAATTAACGGTCAGACATGTTTTCTGTCTGCTTTACAACTTAATCGTAGTCGTCCAAACATCATTCTCAGCTACTATAAATACCCCATGCATCATCACTTCAAAGGGTTGGAATATGCAAGAACTTCAGCAAATATACACCGTTCAGAGCTTCTCACACAACAAGCCATTAAGATTAGTTGCTTCATTAGTCTTAAATGCCTTACTTTTCTTGTTATTCTCTTATGGTTCCTTGTAATTGAAAGAGAGACAAATAATAAGAGTGCTTCACAGTGGATGTACAACTCAATCTCAACTGTCCAAGCATCACTCTCAGCTACTATATAAATACCTTATGCATCATCACTTCAAATGGGTTGGAATATGCAAGAACTCCAGCAAATATACACCATTCAGAGCTCCTCATGCAACAAACCATTAGGATTAGCTACTTCATTAGTCTTAAGTATCTCATTTTTCTTGTTATTTTCTTATGGTTCCTTGTAACGGTAAGAGAGACGTATAATAAGAATGCTTTACAGTGGACGTTGGCAACCTTGTCAAACCATTCGATATTTGGTGTTATTTGCATTAATTGTCTGCTTTGTCCTTATTTTCTATTTTAAAGCCTAGAGCTACTCTTTACGACGCAATGTTTAATTCCAAGATTGACAAAAAATTCCAGTAAACGAAAACAGTTAAAATCGAATTTTTTTAATATAAAAATTGAGTGGAAAAATATTTAATTGTTCATTAAGTGTACAAATTAATATTAAATTGTAGCGAGTTATCTTTAAATATTGTTATACTTTATTTTGAATACGGCTTAATCTTATTTTTGCGTGACTGTATCAAAATTGAACTTGGCTTAATCATTTTTTCCCGTTTACCTCACTCTCTTTAGGTTTGCAATGATCTATTTCATACTCTCAAAGCTTAATTTTCTTACATTAAAAATTACGTTACAATTCAAGAATTCTTTTTTTTTTTCACTTCTACAGGATCTCTATATTACCAGTATTGTCGTATTCTTTTCTTGGAGTTCAAATTTTAATTTGACTGTAATTCTATATTGATTCTTTCTTTTCCATGACGAATTTTGCTGACTAGCTTTAGCATTTTCTAGCAGGTTTTGTTGTACATTTTGGTTATGTTATTTAAACTTTCTAGCAAACTACTTTTCTCATTTTTACCAATTATGACTCTTATATACAATTTTAAATAACGTGAATCAAATGTGGGGAAAAAAATTGTAAACTAACTATGTAGTGTGAGTTTAACACATTACAAAATGTTCCATGAGAGTAATTATATAAAGCAAGTACTTCAAGTGCGTAAAAATTAATTAAGTACAACTATTACATCCATTGTAGTTGTATATTTACAAACAATGTGGATTGAAAAGATATCGTGTTCAATTTCTTTCGATTTTGTTTTGCGGACTTAGTTACATTTGGTTTCCCCAAGCTGATCAATTGACATTATTGACCGCTCCATGTTAACAAGTATGAGAAAACGCTGGTTTTATTATCTTATCTCCACCGTGTTCCATAAGAAATTTTGATTTAATGTATTACAAATTATTAAGCATGAAATCGATCATGATCAATTCATATCCGTGTTTTTTGCAAAACGTTAAATATTCTTAACTTTATGTTTTATGCATTTGATTAATATTGTGACAATATTGTTGGTTAAATTTGTAAAAAAAAACCTCCTTTTACTTTAATTTGAAACAAACAAAAGTCGCTCTCTTTTACAGTGAAGTTTTTTTTATGGACTACAGAGCATCATGTTATGGACACCTTATAGCATAATACCTTATGATCAAAATAACAAGGATTCAAGTATAATTTGGATAGTAAAGCCAAAGAGAATATAAAAGTATATCAAACGTAAAATAATATTAGTAGTAATCCAGAACAACCATTGGAGAGTTAGCTCAAAGAACAATAAAAAAGAACTTAATAACGGTTATGATGTTTTACTACTAAAAAAATGAAGTTAACACTAAACACAAGTTGTTACTGTTAAGCCTTCGGAGGAAAATGGGAGTAAGAAAATAATATGATAGCTCATGTACGATAAGAACACGGTATGGAATCAAGTGTGAAATTACATAGGCTACTGAGCTTCTAAGATTGTATTCTAAGCTCCAACATTGCGGATGGAAGCTACATTGGACGGAGCCACATAGAGAGCACCATTTTCAAGCCAACGTTATCCATAAATGGATACAAAAAGCTAAAATAACTTAGTATGTTTAGTTGGACATTATTATTAACACATTAACAATCATGGAAGGTTAATTAAAGGGTACTTTTGGCACAGGTCCTTGTTAAGTTTCAAAATTCACGAAAAGTCCTTCACTAAATTTCAGTGTAAATTAGGTCCCTGTTTTTTATTCACGATTATTGCAGAGCATGATGCAACATTTCATAAAAGTTGCTGACATTTCCGCAACATTTCTGTACACTGTGAACATAGTGTATGAAAGTTGCTGAAATATCAACACTTATTTATAAAAGTTACTGATATTTCAGCAACATTTATGTACACTGTGAACACAGTTTATGAAAGTTGCTGAAATATCAGCACTTATTTATAAAAGTTGCTGACATTTCAGCAATAATTTTTCTTTGTTTTTACAATAAACCTTTGACACAGATAGTTGCTGAAATATCAGCACTTATTTATAAAAGTTGCTGACATTTCAGCAATAATTTTTCTTCGTTTCCAGAAAACAGGGACCCGCTTTACAATGAAACTTTGACAGGGACCCGCTTTACAATATGAAAGTATGATAGGGATGCCTCCCTAATTTCCACTTAATTAAAACCAGCACAATGCTTTTAAGATAATGGAGCCATTTTATTTCCCTCCACGTTATGCTAATATGTAAATTGATTGCTAGTATGGTTTACATACTCAAAGTTATAAGTTAATAAAGCTTGTTTAATTTATCAACTTAAACACTTATCTTTTGATCGATGACATCAGATTGTAAGATTTGGTGATACAATATTTTCAATTACAGAAGATTTGAAAGATATTTGAAATAATTACTCAAATATATATTGTCTCTTTTATAACATTAAAGAGAGTAATAAATTACGTACGTGAGAAAAAGAATTATTTTAGGAGATTGAGCTAATCAATTAATTCCCTAGTTAGCTGATAAAGAAGGAATCTTATCAGGCGCATATAAATTGGGGAAAACTAGAAAATCAAATGGATAAACGTTTCCTGTATGAATAGAAGAATTAATAGGCATTGATTTATGACCATTAATCAATTACTTCAACCTTAAGTAATAATCTCTATATAAAGGCAGAGATTAGCATGAGTAGAATTATCTCTCTCAATTGTATTTCTTATTTTTCTTCTCCATTATCAATCTTATAAAAATTTCTCCACTTAGAAAGTAATAAAATATCATCTCCCTAAGTGGATGTACACTACCTCGCGGTAGTGGAACCACTATAAATCATGTGTGTTATTTTCATTTATTGCTTGATCTATTATTGCTTTTAGCCGGTGACTATCTATTATTTTCTTTGTCTCACCATCAATCCGGTCCTATTTGTTTTTTCGTAAGGTTGGATTTTTTGTTCCTAAGGCGATCTTGAGGGATTTTCCCCAACTGTCTGATATCAGAGCGACTAAGTTGATTGAAAAAGGGTGTTAGGCATTATGGCAAGAGATGAGGAGACTCCCACGATTGTACCAAGACCCTATGTTAGAGGGACTTATATTGCATCGGGATCTAATTTAGCAATAGAGAAGTGGAACGGTGACAAAGACTTTGAGAAGTAGCAATGGAGGATGAAAGCTATTCTGATGAGAAACGAAGTTCATCCCATGGTGTTTGCTTCTGAGGAGTTGATGGTTGAAATTTCAACCGCATAAAGAAAGGAGATGGAAAATTGGGCGTTTACTACTTTGTAATTAGCTATGGGAGAAAATGTAATTTCTAAGATTAGTAGTTAAACTACTGCCAATGGCATTTGGACCAAGCTGGAAAATATCTATCTGAAGAAATCTTTGACTAATCGTCTGATTTTATTGAAAATATTTTTTTACCATGAGGATGAGAGATGATACTTCTATCAAAGAGCATCTGGATTTCTTCGATAATCTAGTGATGAAGATAAAGACTGTGGATTTGAAGGTAGATGAAGAGCATATGGCTATGATGCTCTTGTGTTCCCTTCTGGAGCGTTACACAGGTTTCGCTAACAGTCTTATCTTTGTGAGAGATACTACGACCGTTGAAGATATGAAATTGGGTCTTTTATCTGAGGACTTGAGGGATCAGATGAAGGAGATGGGTAAAAATAGAGGAGAAAGTAGTAGTCAAGGCCTATTTGATGAGAGGGAGAGAGGAGAAGAAGAATTAGAATTGTAAGAGGAGTTCCAAATCTAAAAATCCCAATAATAATTATAAAGAAAAATCTAAGGATTGAAAGTGTAACCGTTGTAAGAAACCAGGCCATTGGAAAAGAGACTGTCCGGATTGGAAGAAGAAGAAGGAAGAAGATGGTTCTTCATCATTTGCAGTAGAGAAAGCTGTATCTGATGATGTATTATCTACAGCGGTATCAGATGTATCAAACCATTGGGTGCTTGATTCGGGGGCGTCTTTTCATATGATGCCAAATAGGGATTATTTTAGTTCTTTAGCCAACAAAAAGGAAAGTGCAATCCTTATGGGTAATGATTCTAGTTGTAGAGCAATGGAAGAAGGTACAGTGCGGATTAGAATGTTTGACGGAGTGATACGCACTTTGAAAAGTGTCCAGTATGTTCCAGGTCTTCGGAAGTCCTTGATTTCTTTGGGGAAGTTGGAATCCATGGGGTGCAAGGTCACTTTATGGAAGGATGGTTTTGAAAGTTTTGAGGGGTGCTCTTGTTCTTATGAAGGGAGATGTGTTTCAAAAACTGTATTTGCTTAAGGGGATGACAGTTCTTTGAGAGTTGTGTGTTGGAGTTGATAGTTCTCATGCTTTGGATGCTATCGGACTTTGGCATCTTAGGTTGGGTCATATTTCTAAGAAGGGCTTAGAGCTGTTTCGTGGATGGAAGATGATCAAAGGTGACTTCGACAAGTTGGATTTCTACCAAGAGTGCGTGTTAGGTAAGCAGACTAAGGTATACTTTGGAGTTGGAGTCCATAGATAAGAGAGGGTACTTGATTATGTGCATACAGATGTTTGGGGACCAGTTGCTACTGCTTCCATTGGGGGAGCAAAGTAATATATCTCTTTTATTGATGATTTTTCTTGGAAAGTTTGGGTGTATGTGATGAAGGCCAAATCAGAGAGCTTTGAGAAGTTTAAAGCTTAGAAGGTGCTTGTTGATAACTAATCTGGTTCTAAGTTGAAGGTGCCGAGATCTGATAACGGCGGCGAGTTTGTGTTTGGGGAGTTCCTTGACTTTTGTAGATAGCATGGCATTGAGAGACATTTCACTACACCAGGTGATCCGCCATCTAATGGGGCTGCTGAGGGGATGAATAAGACTTAATTTGAGAAGGCTTGTTGCTTGAGATTGGCGGGAGCTTATCTAGAGGCTTTTGGGCTGAGGCTTATCGGCAGCAGCACATATTATTAATTGGATTCTATGCTCAGCCATAGATGGGAAGATTCTAGAAGAGAAGTGGAGAGGTAAAGCCATGTACCTTGGTTATTTTCGTATTTTTGGTTGTCCTGTGTATGTTCATCATATAGATGATGATAGGTTAGAGGTTAGAGCATACAAAGGCATCCTCTTGGGATATACAGATGATATCAAAGGTTATCGTATTTGGTACCCAGTTGATATGAAGGTTGTTCATTCCAGACATGATACTTTTGATGAGTCAGCAATGTTCAATCCTAAGAAAGACTTACCTACCACATCAGATGTTTCTGATAGGCCTAAGGATATGGAAGAGGTTTCTATTTTACAGTCTAGTAGTAGAGTTGTTGATACTATTGAGAGTGAGATAGATGTAGTTGATGTGACATCACATAGTAGTCCACATGTGCCTTCTAGTAGTGTTAGTGATGTGTATGAAACTAGAGGAAGTTCAGTTCAAGGTGGAGCTGAAAGGAGTTTAGGGGAAGTTGTACCTACTCGAGCCAGTCGTAGAACTATTAAGCCACCTAAGAGGTATAGTGATTGGCAGTGTGCAAACCTTAACCTTAGCGATCAGTTTGATTATGTCCTACATATGGTTCATGAGGAGCCACTTGCCCTTGATGAAGCTTTGAAGTAATGTGACAGTTCAAAGTGGATGTGCACTATGGAAGAGGAGCTAGAGTCGTTGAAGAAGAACATAGCTGGGATTTGGTACCTCCTCCTCAAGGAAGTCAAGCTGTAACGACCCTGAATTTTGAACAAATTAAATTGAAAATATTTAATTAATTTTAAATATTTGGACGATGATTTAGTTTGAATTCCCGATATAAATTTGAATTTGACTATTAAATTATATAATTTAATATATTGAGAGTTGAATAAAAATTTGAATCTTTAATTCTGAGCTGAAGAAAAATATTTCAAAAGCTTTTAAAATTCGTATTGATAATACTGAAGATGATTGAAGCTTCAGAATCGAATTTGAAGATGATTTGTTCAGTTTTGAAATTAAATCGTTCGATCCGATATTTAAAAATAGTCATTTTTCAAACAGTCTCGAAATTCGACGAAACCAGTTCCATTGAGTCCGTAATGTTGTATTATTACCGGATTTCAATTTTCGTATTTTTCGGAGTTGATAGGTGAGCACACGACACAAAAACGCGTCGAAATCAAATTGAATTGAATTTGAATTTAAAATTTAAATTGGGTGACATTAGCACGTCGTCTTCCCTTAACTCACGCCAACAATCACGCAGGAATCACGAACGCATCGTGCAACCCATCCCCCTTCAGATTTAAATAA
This sequence comes from Allium fistulosum, assembly GCA_030737815.1. Classification (NCBI taxonomy): domain Eukaryota; kingdom Viridiplantae; phylum Streptophyta; class Magnoliopsida; order Asparagales; family Amaryllidaceae; genus Allium; species Allium fistulosum. Next base: position 1,278,326,897 of record CM060903.1, on the reverse strand, counting down.
TCCCGTTCCTCATTATCTCGTTCTATTTAAAACGAAAGAAAACGAAAATTCCCCCTTTCTCAGTTCAAATTGAAATACATTGCCGAGCTCCACATTTTCCAACTCCTCGTTCAAAATAAGAAATGGCCACCTTCTTTGTCGATGAATCGAATCAAGCTCGCACTCGAGCATTGGAAGGCGGAGCCTCGCGAGTGTATTGCGGAGTTTGTGGTCGCTGGCGGCAATTCGCGTGGGCAGCGAATCAAAGGCGAGCGGCGACTCGCGATTGGAGGCAGGCGAAGTGATTTGGGGTCGCTCTGGGAGTTCAAGTGCAGGCGCACACGCGCGTGCTCACGCGTTGGAGGAAGAGGCGATGTCGCGGCTGCGACTAGAAGAGGTGATGCAGGCGAACGTGGTGGCTCGCGTGAGCGTGAGGTCTCGCACGTGCATTGGGGTCATGACAGCCGGTGGTGGTTCGACTGGAAGCATGGGTTTCGAGCAGCTAGGGCTTGGGGCCATGATTCGTGAGGGAGGCACGCGCGTAACCACGAGATGATCGACGACTCGATCGCGATTCTGGGTTTGTTCGAGTTGTCAGTGAGGTAATCAATATTCGTCTTCCTCGTTTTTACTTGCTGGTACATTTATATTCAGATTTAAATTAGTTATAGCCTAAACAGAATTGGTTAATTTAAATTTTTAAAAGAGGACTAGTTTTGAATTTAAATTTTGTTAAATCAAACGGTTAAAAAGAATTTGTTAGTCAAAATAAAATCATAAGTTAGTTAATTTATCAAATGAAATTTGTTAATTCGATTTATTCGTATATTTATGAAACCTTATAAAGTTAGAAATGAAATTTAGTTTTGCAATAAAAATATAAAATATCTCTATTACGAGTTAAAAAGGAATTTTGAATATTAAGGGGAATTTGATTTTAAATTAAATAATTAAGTCATTAGTTTGAAATTTTATTTATTTGTTTGGTGAATTCGAATATTAATAAAACCCTATAATTTTATACAAGGTCTGAAATGGAGAAACAAACTGGATTGGATTGGATTACAAATTTAAAAGCTAAGGTGAGATCTTCTCACTCAGATTTAAAAATTGATTTCAGTTATTGATTGATGATTTGATTGCTATTGGATGTGTGATATTAGATATAGTAGGATATATATCTATATATAGCAATATATACATATTGGCATATGTATATATTGGATTGATGATTTCCCGCCTCGTATAGCGGATGAGACCCTATTGCGCCGTTAGTAAGCGGATTTTTATAAAACCCATATACCGCGATACTTCCATACTGGAGCGGAATTGGTATTGTGCTAACATCTTTGGATGCAGGGAAACAGGTTGGAGGGATCCAACTGGACCCCTCACATTGATTGAATTTATTTCTATTGTGATATGAATCTGTGAATGATTATAGTGATGCTATTAATCATATTGATATCTGGAAATTATTTGAATGCTAAAATTTAGCTGAATGGATGTTTTGACATCATTGGATTCCAAAGATAAACGAAATTGAATTTTTGAAATTCAAGTAGAAAATTTCTAAGTGAATCAATTTTTGAAATTGAAGAAATTTTGAAGAAAGGAATTTTAAAGTATAAAAAGTTAATTTTTATAATCTTATCGAATTTATTCCAGAATAAAATGGAAATGATTAAATAAATGAATTTCATATAATAGTGATTTTAAATTGAGGAATTTAATTTAAAATTTGGATTTTTAAATAGATTGAAAGAGATAAAGAAATTTATTTTCTTTAAAAGGAATTTATTTAAAAAGAAATAAGTGGGAAGTCCAATTAGAAATTTAATTGGCAAATTGAAACGAATTTGGAAAATTGATATGAAATTTATAGATTTATAAATTTTGAAGTTAAATTGATATGAAATTTATAGATGTATAAATTGTGAAGTTAAAATGAATGAAATTGTAGAATAGAGGATTTATAAGAAATTTACTTATAAATTTGACTTTTGCACTTAGATGAGATATGAATAGAAATTGCTAAATGAAATGATTTTATAAGTTGAAATTGTTATGCGATTTATAAACGTTGTTTATAAATCCGAAATCACTTATTTTGATAAGTAAATTATAGAAGTAAATAAAAGAAAATTTATAAGTCGAAGTTGTTATTAAAATAGAAATAGGATTTATAAACGTGTTTATAAATTCAAAATCAGTTGAGTTTGATAAATTTAATATAGAAGATTATTGAAGAAGATATATTCGTGATTTTGGATAGCGAATTATCCTTGAAATAAATGTGTAGAAAAGACTGGAATTGGGTTAAATGAAGTATATTCACGATTTTGGACAGTGAATATATTATTGAAAAAAATGGATTTATTTTTGAAGAAGTGACATTAAAAATGAAGTTAAACATTTTAAAGATGTTTTAAAATGTATTATGAATCGAAAGCATAGATTTCAACATTCATTGTTGAAATAGACGTTTTCGAGAAATTTAAGGAAATGGTGGACTATAACACTGTTGTTATAGTAAATGATTTCCGGAAGGAAATGTTTTATATAGTATTGGGATTTACACATCTGTCTAAATTCTGAATCCCTATACTAGTGATTTCGAGTCGTCGTAACGATGTTTTACGCAACATTCGTTTTGACTCAAATAGATGTTAAAATTTATGATTTCCTTAAAGAATGAACTATATACTTAAATTGATTTAAGTATATCGAATATTTTCAAATGTTGAAAATAAATGATTTGTGAAATACTTATTTTTAAATAAGTATGGAAATGCTTTTCTAATATGTAATGAACGTTTTGAGAATTTATCTTTGTAAAGATAAATTGAAATTGAATATTGAAAACGATTTGAAAATCGTATATCAGAAGATATTTTAAAATATAAATTCACTATGGAATTTATAAAAGAAAGGGAAGATGTTTAAAAATAAATGTTGATTTATTTTTGGAAGTGTGGAAATTTTATATCTAATAAAAGATATTTTGAAAGATAAATAATTTGGGAAAATTATTTGGAATCTGATGATGTTGCGCATCTTTATTGATAGTTAAATAACCGACTATCAATAATTACCTTGAATGGTATTTGTTGTGAATTGGATGAATTTGAATGCCACACTTATTTTTGAATAATCGCTCACTATTCGGGTTAGCCGGGAAAGGACCATGGGGTCGTATAACCCATTCCGAATATGTGATACGTCGTTATGAATTGCATCGAAGACCGGTGTTGAAGACCGGATATTTTTGAAAACGGAAGGATTACCGTCGAGTTACTCTACATCGGCTGATCTCCGGTTTAGAGGTTTTATCACCCTTAGTGATGGGAAGTCCTGACGTGATTGAAAATTATCCGGAATTGCAAGGGCTTCGTGAGAAGTGCCTTCGGTTCTGTTCGATCCCGGAACAGACTTGTATGGATTGTGTGTCTGACGTTACAATTTGAGACATAAAGCTGATTTCTTTCAAATACATTTCTGTTGGTGGCGGAGAATTTATTCTCTTAGCTTAACACCCTTCTCTGAGACGTACGAGCTCAGAGGTTATGTAGTTGAAATTTATCAGCGATATATCCCAATTTGGTAACGTGGCATACTGAGTGTTGCTGTGAAATGATCAGTGTTTGATCATTTGCGATATGATCATTTGTTTGATCTTATATCTTTGTGATCATAGGTTCATCATTTTTGTTTGACCCGAAGCAGGGCTTTGTAGAAAGCGTAGCTTTGTGGACGAGACTTCATCGAGTCTCACACCCCGGAAATGGTCGAAACAGGAAGGATGCAGCAAGGTTCTAGGGAGTAGCGCCCCTTAGTGTATGTCATTCCTTCTGGATAGAGGTGGTATCATGGTATGGAGCCCAGATACTTAACCTATGTGGTTGCTGCATTATTATCTATGTGGTTTGTTGGAGATCGGGGATCCTCGGGAAGATCAGTTACGATCGGGGGATGGCATACGCGTGTCAGTAGTTACCTACTTTTGCAGAGGTAACCCGGCCTTGTGTTGGCAGAGATCTAACCGTAATGTTAGGTTATTTCTCGGGTCGTCTATTCCAGGGACGTACCCATCGTGGATAGGAAGTTCCTTAGCCTGACCATTTGTTGGAAATCCAAACTCCAATACGCACCTTGTACGGTATTAGTTGTAGAACCTGCCATTTACGTACGGTGGTCACCACTGTTTAGATGGTAGCTATAGTAGGCATACGATACTGGTCGTATGTTGGCTAAGATTAATATTATATTTTCGAAATGTTTTCTACACTATGCACTAGTAATAATATCAAAAAGAATTTGATTTTTGCGTAGTAAGCATCTTTGACTATCATAAGAAGAAATCTCCTCCAATTCTGTGTTTGCATTGTGTGTGTGGTGGGAGGTCTTATGGTAGTTTCATTTTCCAAAAGCATTGCGAATTTGTTTTATTTTCTTTGTGAAAGAATAACTGTTTTACGATCTCACACCAGTCACCATGACTGACTCGGAGTTTATTGTTCCCTTCTAAACTCTGGGTGCCCACCAATTTCCACACGGGCAGCCTAGAGTTATGTTATCAGGATATTCTGGATATTCTGGAGCTTTGGAGATAAGCTGGACGACGAGACGTAGTATTTGTATCTGATAGTATTTATTCCGCTGTGTATTCTATATGAGGACAAGTTATATAACTGTCCGTTGTTGTATATGACTCTGATTGATGTATGTATAAAAACTGATATAATTCTTTGTTTTAAAAGGCTAGTGTTTATCTATTATATATTGTTCCGCTTCGATATGTGAGATTCTGATATTGTTTTCTGTTCTGATGTTGTTCTTCTTTTTCTCTTCTGCTTCTACTCTTTTCTTCTTCTTCTACCTTTTCTTTCTTTCTAAAACCCTCACTATTGGAGTTTCCGGCACTCGATTGCTCGGCAGTCGATAAAGTGAGTATCGATGTCGAATTTTCGAAAGTCGAAAATTTCGGTTCGTGACAAAGTGGTATCAGAGCATATGGTTAAGCGACAACCCTGCTCTGTTGGGTGTTACTCATTAGAGATAGAGTCAGTAGTACTCTAGAATGAGTTGAGTGTAATAATAGATATGAGCGCGTATTTGTTAGTGAATATAAAATTGTTTTGTATTGTGTTGACTTATCGGTTGATTGTTTATAGATTCTGGTCGGTGCAGTCTAGCTAACTGTAATCGATAGGGGTTTCTAAACTCTAAACAAGATAAACCGACATAGTATTGATTTTAAAATAGGGTGAATGAAATAATTTTACCCAAAACTATTTTTGTATATGAAAGAAATGAATTTTCTGTAAATTATTACAGTATATGGTTGCATGGTTGTTAGGAAAGTGACAATATTGAAATGTCATCATTATTATATGAAATTGAATAAAAAAATTGAAATCATAACTCCAAAGTTAAAAAATAAATCCATATACGAATGAAATTTGAGAATATAAATTATAAATGTGATTTGTAATTTAAAACGGGATTTCAGAGAAGTTTTTGGAAATGTTTTGAAAAGAATTTGAAAATTTTGGTGATTTGGAAAGTTTAAATTCTTTTTGGCTTGGAAATGAATTTCAAAGGTTTTGAAAAGTATTTTGGAGAGTTGAAAGCTCTAAACTCTTTTCGGTCGCTGGAAAATAACTTCGGTAATGACTGCAGCATCACCGGTGTTCATTTTCGGGTTTCCGGAAGAGGAATTGCTGCCAAATTATTTTAAATGGAAGTGTTTGGAAAGATTTGGATTTTGTTTTAGAAAATTCAAAGGATGATTTGAATTGTTTTCAAAAATGGTTTTGAAAAAGTTGAAAAAGACTCCGGAATACTATATATAAAAATATTTATGAAATATTGTAAGTTGATAACCTATACAAATTTAATTTTGATAGAATAAATTTAACTTAAAAGAATGAAGTTAAATAAATGTAAGTGAAGCTAATTGAATGAAGTGAATGAGATTCAAACTGAATGTTGAAACAAATTTGAATAGAGAGAATTGGATTTGTAATGAATTAGTAACTGAAACTAATCTAAAAAAATAATCAGTTATGAATGAAAGTTAATTGATAAATTCAATATTCAGAAGATAAACTGAATTCAAATAGAATTGAAACTGTGAATTGAATTCAAATGTAATTTGAAATGTAAAAATTTAATGAAAAGGAATAGGTGTAACTTCAATAGTGAAGTAAAAATGTATAAGCAGTTTATATTGAAAATTTTGTAATAGACTTTGCAAATTGGTTTGAATGTTATAACTAGATATTATGGCTAGTAGGACATACAGGTGTATAAAGGAATTGGATTTGATTTCAAAGATAAATTTGAATGGCTCGACAAAAGGTAAGTATTTGAATTATAATATGAGTTTTTGATGATTTCTTCTCTAGCCGCTTGGCATTTTCTTTTTCTTTTTGAAATCTGAGAGTCCGTAGGGACGTTTTGTAGTCGTGACGTATTAGCCGCGCAAAGGAGACGCTGGCGAAATTTTTCGGAAATTTAGGGCGTTAGAAAATTTTTGAGAAAATTTTGAAGGCTTAAATTTGAATTTGAATTTAAATTTGAATTGAGAAGTTAAACAATGTTGTTTGAAACCTATAATTGAAGTTAGAAAGATAGTTGGAATGATAACGAATCTTTAGTAGAAAGATTTGTTTTGAAAATTTGATAAAACTGTTGGATTGTGAAAAATGATAGACGAATTAAGGACCATTTTTTCCTAACTTGTAATTTCAGGACGAAATTCTTTTAAGGAGGTAAGTCTGTAACGACCCTGAATTTTGAACAAATTAAATTGAAAATATTTAATTAATTTTAAATATTTGGACGATGATTTAGTTTGAATTCCCGATATAAATTTGAATTTGACTATTAAATTATATAATTTAATATATTGAGAGTTGAATAAAAATTTGAATCTTTAATTCTGAGTTGAAGAAAAATATTTCAAAAGCTTTTAAAATTCGTATTGATAATACTGAAGATGATTGAAGCTTCAGAATCGAATTTGAAGATGATTTGTTCAGTTTTGAAATTAAATCGTTCGAACCGATATTTAAAAATAATCATTTTTCAAACAGTCTCGAAATTCGACGAAACCAGTTCCATTGAGTCCGTAATGTTGTATTATTACCGGATTTCAATTTTTGTATTTTTCGGAGTTGATAGGTGAGCACACGACACAAAAACGCGTCGAAATCAAATTGAATTGAATTTGAATTTAAAATTTAAATTGGGTGACATTAGCACGTCGTCTTCCCTTAACTCACGCCAACAATCACGCAGGAATCACGAACGCATCGTGCAACCCATCCCCCTTCAGATTTAAATAATCCCGTTCCTCATTATCTCGTTCTATTCAAAACGAAAGAAAACGAAAATTCCCCCTTTCTCAGTTCAAATTGAAATACATTGCCGAGCTCCACATTTTCCAACTCCTCGTTCAAAATAAGAAATGGCCACCTTCTTTGTCGATGAATCGAATCAAGCTCGCACTCGAGCATTGGAAGGCGGAGCCTCGTGAGTGTATTGCGGAGTTTGTGGTCGTTGGCGGCAATTCGCGTGGGCGGCGAATCAAAGGCGAGCGGCGACTCACGATTGGAGGCAGGCGAAGTGATTTGGGGTCGCTCTGGGAGTTCAAGTGCAGGCGCACACGCGCGTGCTCACGCGTTGGAGGAAGAGGCGATGTCGCGGCTGCGACTAGAAGAGGTGATGCAGGCGAACGTGGTGGCTCGCGTGAGCGTGAGGTCTCGCACGTGCATTGGGGTCATGACAGCCGGTGGTGGTTCGACTGGAAGCATGGGTTTCGAGCAGCTAGGGCTTGGGGCCATGATTCGTGAGGGAGGCACGCGCGTAACCACGAGATGATCGGCGACTCGATCGCGAGTCTGGGTTTGTTCGAGTTGTCAGTGAGGTAATCAATATTCGTCTTCCTCGTTTTTACTTGCTGGTACATTTATATGCAGATTTAAATTAGTTATAGCCTAAACAGAATTGGTTAATTTAAATTTTTAAAAGAGGACTAGTTTTGAATTTAAATTTTGTTAAATCAAACGGTTAAAAAGAATTTGTTAGTCAAAATAAAATCATAAGTTAGTTAATTTATCAAATGAAATTTGTTAATTCGATTTATTCGTATATTTATGAAACCTTATAAAGTTAGAAATGAAATTTAGTTTTGCAATAAAAATATAAAATATCTCTATTACGAGTTAAAAAGGAATTTTGAATATTAAGGGGAATTTGATTTTAAATTAAATAATTAAGTCATTAGTTTGAAATTTTATTTATTTGTTTGGTGAATTCGAATATTAATAAAACCCTATAATTTTATACAAGGTCTGAAATGGAGAAACAAACTGGATTGGATTGGATTACAAATTTAAAAGCTAAGGTGAGATCTTCTCACTCAGATTTAAAAATTGATTTCAGTTATTGATTGATGATTTGATTGCTATTGGATGTGTGATATTAGATATAGTAGGATATATATCTATATATAGCAATATATACATATTGGCATATGTATATATTGGATTGATGATTTCCCGCCTCGTATAGCGGATGAGACCCTATTGCGCCGTTAGTAAGCGGATTTTTATAAAACCCATATACCGCGATAATTCCGTACTGGAGCGGAATTGGTATTGTGCTAACATCTTTGGATGCAGGGAAACAGGTTGGAGGGATCCAACTGGACCCCTCACATTGATTGAATTTATTTCTATTGTGATATGAATCTGTGAATGATTATAGTGATGCTATTAATCATATTGATATCTGGAAATTATTTGAATGCTAAAATTTAGCTGAATGGATGTTTTGACATCATTGGATTCCAAAGATAAACGAAATTGAATTTTTGAAATTCAAGTAGAAAATTTCTAAGTGAATCAATTTTTGAAATTGAAGAAATTTTGAAGAAAGGAATTTTAAAGTATAAAAAGTTAATTTTTATAATCTTATCGAATTTATTCCAGAATAAAATGGAAATGATTAAATAAATGAATTTCATATAATAGTGATTTTAAATTGAGGAATTTAATTTAAAATTTGGATTTTTAAATAGTTTGAAAGAGATAAAGAAATTTATTTTCTTTAAAAGGAATTTATTTAAAAAGAAATAAGTGGGAAGTCCAATTAGAAATTTAATTGGCAAATTGAAACGAATTTGGAAAATTGATATGAAATTTATAGATTTATAAATTTTGAAGTTAAATTGATATGAAATTTATAGATGTATAAATTGTGAAGTTAAAATGAATGAAATTGTAGAATAGAGGATTTTTAAGAAATTTACTTATAAATTTGACTTTTGCACTTAGATGAGATATGAATAGAAATTGCTAAATGAAATGATTTTATAAGTTGAAATTGTTATGCGATTTATAAACGTTGTTTATAAATCCGAAATCACTTATTTTGATAAGTAAATTATAGAAGTAAATAAAAGAAAATTTATAAGTCGAAGTTGTTATTAAAATAGAAATAGGATTTATAAACGTGTTTATAAATTCAGAATCAGTTGAGTTTGATAAATTTAATATAGAAGATTATTGAAGAAGATATATTCGTGATTTTGGATAGCGAATTATCCTTGAAATAAATGTGTAGAAAAGACTGGAATTGGGTTAAATGAAGTATATTCACGATTTTAGACAGTGAATATATTATTGAAAAAAATGGATTTATTTTTGAAGAAGTGACATTAAAAATGAAGTTAAACATTTTAAAGATGTTTTAAAATGTATTATGAATCGAAAGCATAGATTTCAACATTCATTGTTGAAATAGACGTTTTCGAGAAATTTAAGGAAATGGTGGACTATAACACTGTTGTTATAGTAAATGATTTCCGGAAGGAAATGTTTTATATAGTATTGGGATTTACACATCTGTCTAAATTCTGAATCCCTATACTAGTGATTTCGAGTCGTCGTAACGATGTTTTACGCAACATTCGTTTTGACTCAAATAGATGTTAAAATTTATGATTTCCTTAAAGAATGAACTATATACTTAAATTGATTTAAGTATATCGAATATTTTCAAATGTTGAAAATAAATGATTTGTGAAATACTTATTTTTAAATAAGTATGGAAATGCTTTTCTAATATGAAATGAACGTTTTGAGAATTTATCTTTGTAAAGATAAATTGAAATTGAATATTGAAAACGATTTGAAAATCGTGTATCAGAAGATGTTTTAAAATATAAATTCACTATGGAATTTATAAAAGAAAGGGAAGATGTTTAAAAATAAATGTTGATTTATTTTTGGAAGTGTGGAAATTTTATATCTAATAAAAGATATTTTGAAAGATAAATAATTTGGGAAAATTATTTGGAATCTGATGATGTTGCACATCTTTATTGATAGTTAAATAACCGACTATCAATAATTACCTTGAATGGTATTTGTTGTGAATTGGATGAATTTGAATGCCACACTTATTTTTGAATAATCGCTCACTATTCGGGTTAGCCGGGAAAGGACCATGGGGTCGTATAACCCATTCCGAATATGTGATACGTCGTTATGAATTGCATTCGAAGACCGGTGTTGAAGACCGGATATTTTTGAAAACGGAAGGATTACCGTCGAGTTACTCTACATCGGCTGATCTCCGGTTTAGAGGTTTTATCACCCTTAGTGACGGGAAGTCCTGACGTGATTGAAAATTATCCGGAATTGCAAGGGCTTCGTGAGAAGTGCCTTCGGTTCTGTTCGATCCCGGAACAGACTTGTATGGATTGTGTGTCTGACGTTACAATTTGAGACATAAAGCTGATTTCTTTCAAATACATTTCTGTTGGTGGCGGAGAATTTATTCTCTTAGCTTAACACCCTTCTCTGAGACGTACGAGCTCAGAGGTTATGTAGTTGAAATTTATCAGCGATATATCCCAATTTGGTAACGTGGCATACTGAGTGTTGCTGTGAAATGATCAGTGTTTGATCATTTGCGATATGATCATTTGTTTGATCTTATATCTTTGTGATCATAGGTTGATCATTTTTGTTTGACCCGAAGCAGGGCTTTGTAGAAAGCGTAGCTTTATGGACGAGACTTCATCGAGCCTCACACCCCGGAAATGGTCGAAACAGGAAGGATGCAGCAAGGTTCTAGGGAGTAGCGCCCCTTAGTGTATGTCATTCCTTCTGGATAGAGGTGGTATCATGGTATGGAGCCCAGATACTTAACCTATGTGGTTGCTGCATTATTATCTATGTGGTTTGTTGGAGATCGGGGATCCTCGGGAAGATCGGTTACGATCGGGGGATGGCATACGCGTGTCAGTAGTTACCTACTTTTGCAGAGGTAACCCGGCCTTGTGTTGGCAGAGATCTAACCGTAATGTTAGGTTATTTCTCGGGTCGTCTATTCCAGGGACGTACCCATCGTGGATAGGAAGTTCCTTAGCCTGACCATTTGTTGGAAATCCAAACTCCAATACGCACCTTGTACGGTATTAGTTGTAGAACCTGCCATTTACGTACGGTGGTCACCACTGTTTAGATGGTAGCTATAGTAGGCATACGATACTGGTCGTATGTTGGCTAAGATTAATATTATATTTTCGAAATGTTTTCTACACTATGCACTAGTAATAATATCAAAAAGAATTTGATTTTTGCGTAGTAAGCATCTTTGACTATCATAAGAAGAAATCTCCTCCAATTCTGCGTTTGCATTGTGTGTGTGGTGGGAGGTCTTATGGTAGTTTCATTTTCCAAAAGCATTGCGAATTTGTTTTATTTTCTTTGTGAAAGAATAACTGTTTTACGATCTCACCCCAGTCACCATGACTGACTCGGAGTTTATTGTTCCCTTCTAAACTCTGGGTGCCCACCAATTTCCACACGGGCAGCCTAGAGTTATGTTATCAGGATATTCTGGATATTCTGGAGCTTTGGAGATAAGCTGGACGACGAGACGTAGTATTTGTATCTGATAGTATTTATTCCGCTGTGTATTCTATATGAGGACAAGTTATATAACTGTCCGTTGTTGTATATGACTCTGATTGATGTATGTATAAAAACTGATATAATTCTTTGTTTTAAAAGGCTAGTGTTTATCTATTATATATTGTTCCGCTTCGATATGTTAGATTCTGATATTGTTTTCTGTTCTGATGTTGTTCTTCTTTTTCTCTTCTGCTTCTACTCTTTTCTTCTTCTTCTACCTTTTCTTTCTTTCTAAAACCCTCACTATTGGAGTTTCCGGCACTCGATTGCTCGGCAGTTGATAAAGTGAGTATCGATGTCGAATTTTCGAAAGTCGAAAATTTCGGTATGTGACACAAGCCATAGGTTACAAGTGGGTGTTCAAGGCGAGGGATGATGGAAGATACAAGGCTAGACTTGTTGCTAAAGGGTTTTAACAGAGGAAGGGATCAGAGTATGATGAGATTTTTTCTCCTGTAGTGAGACATACCTCCATCCATATTTTGCTTACTATAGTTGCCACTCATGACTTGGAGTTGAAACAACTTGATGTGAAGACCGCTTTCTTTCAAGGAGACTTAGATGTGACCATTTAAATGAAGCAGCCAGACGGATATGTTGTAGATGGAAGAGAGAATTGGATTTGCAAGCAAAAGAAGTCGTTGTGTGGACTTAAGCAGTCGCCTAGACAGTGGTACAAGAGGTTTGATTCTTTTATGCTTTCACTTGCTTTGAACGTAGCATCAAAGACGCTTGTACGTACTTCAAGCATTTGAAGAATGGTTATTGGGTGTATCTACTCTTGTATGTAGATGATATATTGATTGCTTCCAAGGATAAAGCTGGAATTGATAGTTTGAAGTTGAAGCTTAAGGCAAAATTTGAGATGAAAGACCTTGGAGAAGCAATGAATATTTTGGGTATGTAAATCCAAAGGGATAGGAAGCTTGGACATTTAAGGCTCACTTAAAAGGAATATATTCTGAAAGTGCTTGCTCGGTTTAGCATGGAAGGAGCAAAGGAAATTAGCACACCTATGCTTTTGCACTTACAACTTTCTAGTAGAGGCTCTCCGATCTCGGAGAAGGACAAGGCTTATATGGAGAAGGTTCTCTATGCGAGTACAGTTGGTAGCCTGATGTATGCCATTGTTTGCACTAGGCTTGACATTGCACAGGCAGTCGGATTGGTGAGTAGATTCATGTCAAATCTAGAAAAGACGCATTGGGAGGAAGTGAAGTATATTTTCAAAACTTTTAGAGGGACTCCAGACCATGGGCTTGTCTTTGGCGACAGAGATAGAGATTTCAGCTTGGTTGGATTTTGTGATTCTGACTATGCCGATTGTGGCTAGGGATCGAAGGAAGTCAACCTCAGGTTATGTGTTCACCATTGGTGGGCCAACTATTAGTTGGAGAGCGAGGTTGCAGACGATTGTGGCTTTGTCTACTACAGAGGTAGAGCTTATAGCTATGGTTGAAGTGGCTAAGGAGGTGCTTTACTTGAAGCGTTTGTTGTGTGACTTGGGCTTCATGTATGAAGGTATAAAAGTGAATTATGATAGCCAAAGTGCAATTCACTTAGCTGAAAATCTAGCTTACACCTCAAGGACGAAGCATATTAGGGTGGAAGAGTTCTTTCTTGTCTCTATTGATGAAGGGAAGCTTGTACATCTTCAGAAGGTTCACACAGAGGAGAATGCAAAAGATATGTTTACCTAGTCGTTACCCATTGCAAAGTTCGAGCATTGCTCAAACTTGAATCGCTTGATGAAGTGCTAGGTGGCACAGGTGGCACAGGGGAGATTTAGTTGGTAGATGAAGATGTTTGTTTTCATTGTGGAGATTGATAGGTCCTACTTGGAGAGGGTACTTTCAACACTTTGTCGGCGAGCGATGGCCTTACCAGAGTTCGTTGACAAAGTGCAATGGGTGATGGCTATGCCGAAGCTCATTGAAAAGTATCTGTGGTGTTTTTTCCGAGAGCTACTTGGAGTAAGAGGATGTAGGAGGAGTTGATAGGCTTGTGGGGAAATCTAGTATCAAGGTGGAGGTTGAAAGATTTGGTGATACAATATTTCCAATTGCAGAAGATTTGGAAGATATTGTTGATTTCAGTGATACAATATTTCCAATTGCAGAAGATTTGAAAGATTAAGATAATTACTCAAATATATATTGCCTCCTTTATAACATTAAAGAGAATAATAAATTACCTACATGAGAAGAAGAATTATTTTGGGAGATTGAGGTAATCAAATAATTCTCTAATTAGTTGATTAAAGAAGGAATCTTATCAGGCGCATGTACATTGGGGGAAATAGAAAATCAAATGGATAAATGTTTCCTGTATGAATTGTAGAATTAATGAGGAACTGATTTATGACCATAAATCAATTACTTCAACCCCAAATAATAATCTCTATATAAAGGTAGAGACTAGCATGAGTAGAATTATCTCTCTCAGTTGTATTTCTTATTCTTCTTCTCCATTATTAATCTTGTAAAATTTTCTTCACTTAGAAAGTAATAAAATCTCCTCTTACCAAGTTGATGTACAATACCTCGTGGTGGAACCACTATAAATCACATGTGTTATTTTCTTTTATAGCTTGATCTGTGATTGCTTTTAGCTGGTGATTATCTATTATTTGTTTTGCCTCACCATCAATCCAGTCCTATTTGTTTTTCCGCAAGATTGGAATTTTTGTTCCTAAGGTGATCTTGAGGGATTTTCCCTTACATAGATAATGTTATATGTTGATATATCTATATAACAAATTAGTGAAATAGATACCGAACGACCAGTAATTTAACAACTCATCAGCGTTAATAGTACAGAAAACGTCGTTAAAATATTTCCCCATCATCACTCAGTTTCTCCAATTCCTACGTTCTTTTTTTAAATAAGTTGATCATTCACCATCATGCCGGTGTGGCCTTCATAACGCTTACAATTATCTAAACTACCTCTTTTATAATATCTTTCTTCTCAAATTACACAGGTATTTTTAGTTTCCTTAAAAAATTCATTTTTTTCTAAAATTAACCCTAAGCGTTAATCACGTGTTTCTATGATCGAAACAATTTTTTTAATTTTTTTGAAATTTCTTGAGAAAATGCAAATATTTGAAGGTTTCTAAGGGTACTCTTGAAATATTTACAGTCCAAAATTTCAAATATTTGTAAATTTCTTTATAAATATTTATAGAGTTTTCTATAAATATGCTAAAAGTTAAAAATAAGGGTTTCACTAAAACCTGTTTTTAAGGAGGGAAGACTATGAATTTTGAAACTTAAAGAGCATGTTTTTGCCAAAGTTACTGCATTTTTATTCAAAAATGATAGCGTTGACCACCATTAGTAGTAACTTGGGAAACCTTACATTACTAGACATGCTTATTATTTTTTGCATGTAAGTGACATATTTAAAAGGATTTATCTTATATTTAACATATTATTTTAAATATATATAGAGTTTGGTATGATCATTGTGTTGTAAACTTAACATAGAGAAATTTCATTAAAATGAACTGATCCAAATTTGGTTCAAAGAAACAACATTTAACTTTTCTTTTGTACACTTTTCACTATTATCCGACGCTAAATGGTGTGGATGATATTATAATAGCTTTAATACATTACATTTTCCAATACATATGGGATAATATGACATGAGTAATATAGGTGAAATATAAATATTTTATAGTCGAAATTTCGAAATAGCCAAATAACTCTTTATCTTTTACTTGAAATATTCATGCAAACATAATAACTAGAACAATATATCTATTAGCATAATTCAAAACGTAACAATGTAAATATAATAAAAAATACTCGTGAGTATGTATAAAGAATACTTTTGGTGACATTTTAGTGAAGACGACCACAATGCTAGGGCAGTTAAAGAAGTAAATTACCAAAAAAGATGGTTATTATTATTATTGGAATAAACTCACTGTAGTTGGCTAAATTATAGAGCATAACAAAGTTGTTTATGAAATAGGTACTTGTGCTTGGAAGAAAAGATACCCAAGCTAGAATAGGAGTTGTATATTGCAAAATAATGGATTTAGAGAACGTAAGAAGTTGCCAATGTTAATTTATTTTATTATGAACTAAAATTTGGAGGATCTATGATTTACTCGTAAATAGATCATAACTATTTTCATGGCAAAGCAAAATAAAACTTACACGTCTTTCATGCCTATGTTTACGTTATTTTCTTTCTAAGTTCTTTTTAAAATGAATATATGAAAACATCTTTCATACCCCTCCTTTTTCAACAAACCAATTTTACCTTACACATTACTCTACATTCAAACATATCTTTGGTTTAAATTTGATGCTTTATCTACTATTTCTCACTTTTATATAGTCTTTCTAATCAACCTTTATTTTCTTAAGCTTCGCATATAACTCCTAACATTGGCCACAAGTTTTCTCTAGTGTTCCAATCGAAACTTGGCCTGAATCTTCAAGCATCAATCCAACAACTATACAAATGTTTGTAGTATTTTTAATTTGTATATTCAATATCAGGAAGATATAACATATATAGCGCAATATGATTGTTATTCGCGTAAGATTAAAACGATAACCCTGTATAAATATAGACTACATGATATTTCCTTTCAAGCATAAGGAAATAAGTATAATATAATGTTTCATTAAAGCATAACAAAATAATATTCTAATAATTTATGGTAAGTTTTTTACAAAAAAATTATATTCAAATGTTTATTGTTCTTATTTGATATCGTTAAAGAAAAGAAAATTACTGTTAGAACCTCCATTCTATAGTTTCTATGACAACAACTATACAATCATATATATATTTCAAATATCTTTATGCAGGGATAATTCACTACAAGCAAGAAGACAATTTGAAGACATGAGGCAAAGCACGAGTATTAAGTTATTAGTATGTATATATATGGTCGTAGAATAGTTATGTAAAATCTCCTTAAGTATATATACACACAAATGCACAAAACTTCAAAAACATAGAAAAATGCCAGAGTCAGACATCTGGATGTAGAACACCAGACGTTTGAGTTTTTTTCTGTATTTTTTAAAATATACCAGGTCAGACGTCTGACCTTCCTTACCAAACGTCTGAAACTGGACTCGGGATTTTAAAAAAAAAGGCATAACTGTTAAATTTGAAAGGATGCTTCTATGTCTCTTCTCCAAAACTTTTCATATCTAAACAGAAGCAACTCTAGAGCAGAAAAGAAATGGAAGCAATGATTTATCAACTACCTTTTACAACTATAAATATGTAGAACAAGATTGATATTATCTGATCTAACTTATTCTCTTTATCTCTACATCTAACTTCTTGCTTGTGCCTTCTTGCTTTCAAAGTATACAACCAAAATTATATTCATTTTGATCAAAACTCTTCTATATTCTCAAGCACATACACGTTTACATTACTCAAGGAGATTATAGGAAGAAACTGTACTTGTCGTCAAAATCAGTGTTACCTAGAACACGCACTTGTCAAAGAAATACTCTTGTATAAAAGCTTATTCCTCCGGGTGAAGCGAGGACAATTGGTTAGTGAATTTTCGAAGGGGAGATTCGAGACTGGACATAGGATGGGAGGTCCGAACCAGTATAAAAATTCTGGTGTGATTACTTTTAATTTTACCTGCATTATTATTCTGTGTGATCCATACTATCATACACATACTTGTCATATACTATATATACACGATCCACATAGACTTTCAATTGGTATCAGAGCGAGGTTAGTTCAAATCACAGTAACACGTATTTGAAACCTGTTAATATGGCAAGTATCTTTCAAGAAGGTTAGTCAACTGCACGTCCTTCTCCTTAGTGAACTCTCAAACAAGTTAGATAAAATCACTAATAATGTTACAAAACTTAACAAAGGAAAGCAAGACTTGGAGAATTTAATTAAAATTTCCAAGACATTCAAAAATAGAAATGGACTAGGATTTAAGGATAAGACAAAACCTACAAAATATAGTAAGATTTATACTAAGATCAAAATCCTTCTCCCAAAAATGAGAAATTGATCTTGAATTCAAAAAAGATTAAAATATGGATTCCTAAAACAAATAATAACTTAAATATATATATATATATATATATATATAATTATATAAAAGAAGTAGTTCATAATAATAATTATATTTCAAAAGGAACCAGACCATCATGGGTATGGTTACCCTCATCTACTAACACTTAGGACCCAAAAATAAAATGGGTACCAATTTAAACTTTCTTATTTTTGCAGATACCCAAATACAAAAATAAAGAGAAATGGATATTAGATAGTGGATGCTCCAAGCACATGACGGGAAATGCTCACATGCTGTCAAATATAAAGTACATTGATGGTCGCACCTAACTTTTGGCGATAATTCAAAAGGGTTCATCATTGGCATTGGAGAAGTCATCAGTATCGGTATCTCTAACTCTCCTATTATTTCTAATGTTTTATTAGTAGAAAACCTAAAACATAATCTTCTTAGTAAAAGTCAGTTGTGTGATAAAGGGTTCGAAATAAAATTTGAAAAAGATAAATGTAAAATTCTCGATCAAAGCAAAAATTTACTCTTTGAAGGATTTAGAAATCATAATATATATATCCTAAATATGAACATTAAAACAATTCAGATTTATGTCTAGCTGCAAATCATGATGATCCTTGGATTTGCCATAAACGTTTTTGTCATATAAAGTTTAAATATATTAACAAAATAGCAAAACATGATCTAGTTAGAGGTCTTCCTAAAATTAACTATAAAATTAAAAATTTATGTGATGCATGTCAAATGGGC
The DNA here is from genome assembly GCA_030737815.1 of Allium fistulosum. Taxonomy (NCBI): domain Eukaryota; kingdom Viridiplantae; phylum Streptophyta; class Magnoliopsida; order Asparagales; family Amaryllidaceae; genus Allium; species Allium fistulosum. The sequence continues at coordinate 1,278,308,126 of CM060903.1, read as the reverse complement.
AAGTTAAAGAAAAGTTCTTTCAAATCTAAAAATAATATATCCACTAAGCAACCATTAGAATTGCTTCATTTAGATTTATTTGGACCAACCCAAGTACGGTCAATAAATCATAACAAATATGTGTTCGTAATTGTAGATGATTTTTTAAGATATACTTGGACATTATTTTTAAAACATAAAAGTGACACTTTTGGAATGTTTAAAATCTTTTCAAAACGAATTACTAATTTAATGGATTTAAAAATTAAAAATATACGCATTGATCAGGGAGGAGAATTCGAAAATGAATTATTCACTAATTTTTGTAACAAAAAGGGAATTAGTCATAATTTTTTATTTCCACGAACACCACAACAAAATGGTGTAGTTGAATGTAAAAACAGAACTTTACAAGAGTGTGCACAAACATTACTAAACAGTAGTGGTCTACCTAAACATTTTTGGGCTGAAGCTATTGCCACTGCCTGCTATGTATTGAATCGTGTCACACTTCGACCTATGACTAAGAATACATGTTATGAAATGTTGTATGGAAAGAAACCAAAAGTTTCGTATTTTAGAACTTTTGGATCAAAATGTTTTATTTTAAATACTAAAGATAATCTTGGAAAATTTGATCCTAAAGCCGACGAAGGAATCTTCATTGGTTATTCAGAACGCAGTAAAGCTTATAGAATTTATAATAAACGAACAAATATTATAGAAGAAAGCTTACATGTGTCTTTTGATGAAAATTTCCAACAAACTATTAAAGAAAATGAAGATGACATTTTAAATAAAAACCAAACTGAAAATACAAGTAATATGAACGATTCATCCTCCGATAATAATGAAAATGTTTTAAGATCACCCACACATATATTGAAAATCATCTTTTAGATAATATAATTGGAGACTTAAATTCTCGAGTCACTAGAAATCAATTAAATCAAATGATTCACGTTGTTTTTATCTCAAATAAAGAACCTAAAAATTATAAAGAAGCTTCTAAAGATGATTCTTGCATCTTAGCGATGCAAGAAGAATTAAATCAATTTGAACATAATACTGTATGGGAACTCGTTCCTAGACCATCAGATCTATCTGTAATAGGAACAAAATGGGTTTTCAAAAACAAAGCAGATGAAAATGGAAATATTATTCGTAACAAAGCAAGATTAGTGGCTCAAGGTTATAACCAAGAAGAGGGAATTGATTACGAAGAGGCATTTGCTCCCGTAGCTCGTCTCGAAGCAATTCGTACTCTATTTGCTTTTGCGTGTCATCACAACTTTAAATTATTTCAAATGGATGCTAAAAGTGCTTTCTTAAACGGTTTTATCAAAGAAAAAGTTTATGTAGAACAACCCTCGTTATTTACTCACGAAAAATATCCAGATCATGTCTTTAAACTTAAAAAGGCTTTATACTGTTTAAAACGAGCACCACGTGCTTTGTACGATCGACTAAAAACTCATCTACAAAATTCTAGATTTCAAATAGGAAAAATAGATACTACATTATTTATAAAACATAAAAATAATGATATATTAGTTGTACAAATATATGTTGATGACATCATATTTGGATCAACTAATGAAAGTTTATGTAATGAATTTTCTGAAATAATGAAAAATGAGTTTGAAATGTCATACATAGGTGAATTAAATTTTTTCCTTGGATTACAAATAAAATAATTGGACAATGGAATTGTTATAAATCAAGAAAAATATTGTAAAGATTTACGTAAACGTTTCGAAATGGAGAACACTTCTAGTAAACCAACTCTTATAAGCACAACTTTATATTTAGACAAAGACGAAAATGGAGAAGACAATGATCAAAAATCATATTGTAGTATGATCGGCTCCTTATTATACTTAACAGCCAGTCGACCTGATATAATGATGAGTGTCTGTTTATGCACTCATTTTCAAGCTCAACCTAAGGAATCACATCATCGAGTAGTCAAACGAATTTTCTATTACTTAACCAACACCAAAGATTACGGCTTATTCTATCCTAAAGGTACAACTTTCGAACACGTATCATATAGTGATGCAGACTTCAGAGGTTGTAAAACAGATAGAAAAAGAACAAGTGGTACCTGCCATTTTATCGGTCAATCTCTGGTTTCGTGGTTTAGCAAAAAGCAAAATTGTGTTTCACTCTCGACCTGTGAAGCAGAATATATCTCTACCGTCTTAGCTTGTGCTCAAGTAATCTATATGCAACAAACACTTAGAGATTTTGGTAAAATAATTGAAAAATATCTGATATACTGCGACAATACTAGTGCTATCAATTTATCCGAAAATCCAGTTAACCATTCTCGAACTAAACATATAGACATACGACACCATTTTCTTAAAGATAACGTAGAAAAAGAAATTATCTCCCTTGAATTTGTTAACACCGATAATCAAATTGCCGATATATTCACCAAACCATTAAATGAACAATCATTTGTAAAACTTAGATGAAACTTAGGAATTTGTTCAAATAATGAATTAACCAACTAAACTATATATTCTTTATTATCCTCCTAAATGGTTACTCAGAAAAGCTAAGAAACAAAAATATCTTTACCTTTCCTTTTGAAAACCTTCTGAACACTACAAATTGTTTTAATAAAAACAAAAGTTTTAACCATAAATTTAGTTAACTAACAAAACAACTTTTTTCCTTAATTAGAAATTGAAAAACACACACGCACACACAGACACACACACACACACATATATATATGTTAGTGCCAAAATTGGTCACTAACACCCAAATGTAAATGAAAGCACCAACTAACTGTCACCGATAATAGATATAATGTATGTAGAGAGTAATAATGTGAAGAACAGTCAAAACTAAAACGAAAACAGTAAAGAACAACAGATTTTATAGTGGTTCGGCTAACTCCGGCCTACGTCCACTTCAGAAGTTTTCTTTTTATTGCTATAATAATCGATTACAGTTACAAAAATGGTAGAGTAGCCTTAGCCTTAGAAAGTAAAAAATCAGAGAGCCCAAGAGAAGATCCCTTTTTGAACCTCCTTATGCTGTATTTATAGGCAAATCCTGAGTTACTGGGCTTCCTTAGTAGTCCGGGACCATTAGGGCCATAGCCGAGCTAATTTCCTTCATCATGGCACGAGCGACTTCCTGTAGCGACTTCCTTGCCGAATAACTTCCATGCCGAGCGACTTCCATGCCGAACGACACGACTTCCTGTAGAGACTTCCATGCCGAGCGACTTCCATGCCGAGCGACTTCCATGCCGAGCTACTTCCATGCAGAACGGCATGACTTCCTGTAACGACTTCCAAACGTGCTGCGTTACTTATCCATCCAGTCGACTCAAACCTACCACATTCCATCCTCGATAACCGAGAAGTCGACTTAGTTAAATCCGCCTACCTACAGCCTTGCCAAAAGGCGGGTTAACACTTTGCCCCCCCAAAACATGCCTTGCTATTGGAAGGTGTGTTTTGAATAGCCTCAAATTCGATATCCGAAGTCCATATCCCGTTCATGACCATATTATTAAATTCATGACTTCTCCGGGTTTAACCTTGAATCCGTAGACCTCGCCGGGCCGCGTTACCCTGTTCCAGCCTCAGCTCTTCGGTCAAGGGCTTGTAAGTTCTCTGGCCTCGGTCTTTCGGCCAAGGACTTCGATATTCACCGGTCTCGGCTCTTCGCCCAAGGATTTTCATATTCTCTGGACTCGGCTCTCCGGCCAAGGACTTTTATATTCACCGGTCTCGGCTCTCTGGCCAAGGATTTTCATATTCTCCGGCCTTGGCTCTCCGGCCAAGGATCATATTCTCCGGCCTCGGCTCTCCGGCTAAGGACTTAGATATTCACCGGCCTCGGCTCTCCGACCAAGGACTTTCATATTCTCCGACCTCGGCTCTCCGGCCAAGGACTTTGATATTCACTGGCCTCGGCTCTCCGGCCAAGGACTTTTATATTCTCCAGCCTCAGTTCTTCGGCCAAGGACTTTGATATTCACTGGTCTCGACTCTCTGGCCAAGGATTTTTATATTCTCCGGCCTCGGCTCTCCGGCAAAGGACTTTGATATTCACCGGCCTCGGCTCTTCGGCCAAGGACTTTTATATTCTCCGGCCTTGGCATCTTCCTGTCTCAGGAACCTTTCCGCCTCATGGTAGAACTCCCCGAGATACCTCGGTGGGTCCCGTTCCAATGATATCTTGATATCTGAATTATCCGCGATTCCTGAGACTGCTGCCATCAAAACCATTAACGGATCTGGTCGATCCACTAAAGCTACCGCTGTGTTGAATCTGGTTAAAAAATCCCTGAGCGATTTTCCCTTCCATTGTTTCATCGATGTCAAAGTCATTACGTTCTTGGGTCTGACTATATGGACCCGAAATTGCCTTATAAACCTCTCAATCATCTCTGTCCAAGTGTCAATAGAACCACTCTCTAGCTGTCTGAACCACATAGCTACGATATCCGACAAATACAAAGGGAAGCATCGAGCCATGACCTCATCCGATGCCCCCAGTACCTCCATATGCCTCATGTACTTTTTCAGGTGAACAACGGGATCCGTTCTCCCATCATACATCTCCAACATTGGTAGCTTAAAATCCGGTGGGTACCTAGCTTGCCTGATAGTAGGAGTAAAGGGACTCCTATTCACATCCTCCAAGTCTCTATTTACCAGTCCACCTCTCATAGCTCGTCTGACCATCTCTGCTAATCTGTCATTGTCGCCAAACTGCAATCCTTGTCCACTACCTCTGATCTGTCCCCCGAGTTCACGAGGGAATCCTGGCACATACTCCTCATCACGTACTCCTGCACTTCTATTGGTGTCGGGTTGCATAACATCATCTCTTATCCCTCCATGGATTGGTCCAGCATTTCCTGGTGGTGTGCCCTCGAGTCTAGGTCCATCCAGATTGATAGCCGTCTGCTGATTGGGGGCTGCCCTCTGCTAAGCCACTCCCTCTGCTGGCTAGTTGAGCGCTTCTGATCCAGCTCCACGGATCTAAGCTCCTGCATTTCCTGCTTATGCAAATTGTTTGAGAAGAGCCTACATCATCTCCTCTTGTCTTTTCAGCATCGCTTCCATCTCGTCTCTGGTGATGTAGATGGATGCTTAACCTGCTCCAGCTCTAGAGGAAGCCTCTTGACTTCCCTCTTGATTGCTCCTTTCTTTCACTTGCTTCCTTGTTGGTGGCCTAGCCATTACTTCCTAGAATCCAAGTTCCTAAGCTTTTGAATCCAAAATCCTAGCTCTAAAATCCCCGAGTGCTTGCCTCTCAGTGAAAACACCAAAATGTTAGCGCCAAAATTGGTCACTAACACCCAAATGTAAATGAAAGCACCAACTAACTGTTACCGATAACAAATAGAATGTATGTAGAGAGTAATAATGTGAAGAACAGTCAAAATTAAAACAAAAGCAGTAAAGAACAACAGATTTTATAGTGGTTCGGCTAACTTCGGCCTACGTCCACTTCAGAAGTTTTCTTTTTATTGCTGTAATAATCGATTACAGTTACAAAAATGGTAGAGTAGCCTTATCCTTAGAAAGTAAAAAATCACAGAGCCCAAGAGAAGATCCCCTTTCTGGACCCCCTTATGCTGTATTTATAGGCAAATCCCGAGTTACTGGGCTTCCATAGCAGTCCGGGCCCATTAGGGCCATAGCCGAGCCAACATCCTTCATCATGGTACGAGCGACTTCCTGTAGCGACTTCCTGTAGCAACTTCCTTGCCGAACGACTTCCATGCCGAGCAACTTCCATGCCAAACGGCACGACTTCCTGTAGCGACTTCCTGTAGCGACTTCCATGCCGAGCGACTTCCATGTCGAGCGACTTCCATGCCATGCCGAACGACTTCCATGACGAGAGACTTCCATTCCGAGCAACTTCCATGCCAAATGACTTCCATGCCGAGCAACTTCCATGTCGAGCGACTTCCATGCCGAACGACATGACTTACTGTAGTGACTTCCAAACGTGCTGCGTTACCTATCCATCCAGTTGACTCAAACCTACCACATTCCATCCTCGATAACTGAGAAGTCGACTTAATTAAATCCGCCTGCCTACAGCCTTGCCAAAAGGCGGGTTAACAATATATATGTATAAATTATTATATATCTCACAGATAATTTTTTTATAAGCATATAATCTTTCACTCTCTAAAACATCTTGAATCATATATAATCTCTTATTCCTTTTTATAATGCCAAAGGGGGAGAAAATTGTATATAAGCTTCATATATGCAGGGGAGTACATAAAAGCGGGGGGAGATCATCAATGCTTAAACATAGGGAGTAAACTCATTTTTTTTACATTGTATAGTTGTCATCATCAAAAAGGGGGAGAATGTTGGAACCTCCATTCTATAGTTTCGATGACAACAACTATACAATCGTATATATATATTTCAAATATCTTTATGCAGGGATAATTCACTACAAGCAAGAAGACAATTCTGAAGACATGAGGCAAAGCACGAGTATTAAGTTATTAGTATGTATATATATGGTCATATAATAGTTATGTAAAATCTCCTTAAGTATATATACACACAAATGCACAAAACTTTGAAAACATAGAAAAATGCCAGAGTCAGTCGTTTGGATGTAGAACACCATACGTCTGAGTTTTGTTTCTGTATTTTTTAAAATATACCAGGTCAGACGTCTGACCTTTCTTACCAGACGTTTGAAACCGGACTCGGGATTTAAAAAAAAAAGGCATAACTGTCAAATTTGAAAGGATGCTTCTATGTCTCTTCTCCAAAACTTTTCATATCTGAAAAGAAGCAACTCTAGAATAGAAAAGAAATGGAAGCAATGATTTATCGCAACCTTTTAAAACTATAAATATGTAGAACAAGATTGAGATTATTTGATTTAACTTATTCTCTCTATCTCTACATCTAACTTCTTGCTTTCAAAGTATACAACCAAATTATATTCATTTTGATCAAAACTCTTCTACATTCTCAAGCACATACACGTTTACATTACTCAAGGAGATTATAGGAAGAAACTATACTTGTAGTCAAAATTATTATTACCTGGAACACGCGCTTTTCAAAGAAATACTCTTGTATAAAAGCCTATTCCTTCGGGCGAAGCGAGGGCAATTGGTTAGTGAATTTCCAAAGAGGAGCTTCGAGACTGGACGTAAGACGGGAGGTCTGAACCAATATAAAAATTCTGGTGTGATTACTTTTAATTTTACCTGCATTATTATTCTGTGTGATCCATACTATCGTACACGTACTTGTCATATACTATATATATATATACGATCCACATAGACTTTCTATTACTTGTTAAGAAAAAGTGGTAAGGTCTTACCATGGCTTCTCTGTTATACATATATTTATTGCAGTATAGAAGCATTTGTAAATATTCATAATACTTTACGTTATATTTTCCTTCATCGAATTTGAACTAACAATGCACTCAAATTGTTATTGATAAAAAAAAGGAATTATTCAAAAGAAATTAATTAACTAAAATTATTTGTTTGATTAATTAGAGTAACTATGTAACTATATTGAACTTCAACTAAGAAGAATTTATTGTAGTTAATACTCTAATTAACTTGAATTAAAATTAAACTAGATTAGCAATTAAAATTCTAGTTAATTCCTTTTATCATTCCTAAGTTAGTTTGCTTATGAAATTTATAAATAACCACATCTCTAGTTTATGATTATGCATGAACATGTTCAAACTACAAAAACTTCAAAATAGATTAACATCAAATAAAATATGGACAAAATCACATATAATTACCAAACTATTCTGCAAGATCACTCGGGATATGATAATAGTCATACATTTACTGGAAATATTTACTGAACGCCGCCATAGAGAGATATTTTAATCCTAAGTTCATTAACATGGATAATAATAGATTTTGTAAAACTTTAGTTTACCTAAGATTACATACAATATTAAAGAAGAAGTAAAAGTATCAAAGATAATTAAAAACAAACTTCCTAATAAAGATGAAGTTCCTTACCGTAGTTAGAATAAAAGTGCTACTTATGCATTTATACATTTTCGCAAAATATGGTATGAAAATTTGCTGTTAGAATAATATTTTACTCCAAATATAATCTTTTTCATCTAACTTGATATTATATATATATATATATGTCTAAGAATGGAAAAAAAATAATCAACTTTTCCACTAATGGATTACCCTAAATAGCTGGATAAACTTTGATATCTATTATTGATAATAATGCCCTACAAAATAGATGAAGGTAACCATATTCATAATCAAAATAATCAAACAAAATTCAGATGAAATTCAAATCTGACACAATGCTTTAGAATGAAAAATTTTACAACTTCATATGTAACTGATTTTGTAGAACAAATAAAGATTCTTTGGTATCCATGTATTATGGAATTCGGCAACCATCTACAAACTAAACCAAGGAAATCAAATTCATAAACATACCGATCGATGTTAGGATTTATTACTCTTTGGATCTAATTAATCACTAAATCCTAGATTTGAACAGTCACCCATATTGATTTGAATGAGAAGAAACTATGAGAAATTAGCTAAAGTAACAGAAACCATATTTGATTTCATAAATTGACTAAGCAAAAAAGGTGGATCCAAAAGAAAAGAGATTGATCTGATCTTCCAAATTATCATAGGTCTACATCTGTATCTCTCTTTAGAAAAGGGTTATGAGAAAAATAGAACTTGTATAATTTGTGTACCATAACCCTATATATATATATATATTGTAGTGTGATATTTTCAATTTGGCCCTTCAACAAATTGGAAACCACTCCGATCTCTATGCATTTTTCTATGACAGTTACATCTCTATGCCTTAAATATTTTATTACTTTATTTGATCACTTTAATTAGGCTTTATAAAAAAATAGCATAGTACATTTTATTTTACATATGTTGAAATTTTCTAACAATCTCCCATGGGCCATATATATAATAATCTTATAAATGTGTTTACTTTTATGAGCTCCAAAATTTTCTATTTATATAGTGTATCTGAAATAATCTTGTCCATTACTGTGTTGATAAAGGATCAAAGCGGTATTCATTACCTTTAGTGTAACCAAACCCATCAATGGTTACATATACTAATGCAAAATGACATTGATAAATCATGGATGCGTATCATGGAAATTACATAAAATGTGATCTGTACATGTCTATTTCTAACCGGTCCTACTTTAGTGAGATAAAATAAATCAATTTTTGAACAGCATGGTGTGTAAAAAAAACTTTATTACTTTATTTTTGATCGGAAAAAAAGATACTTAATATATCCATAGCCAAAATATAGAGCAACGTGTCATATGACAATACCAAATACAAACTTCCTCTGAACTAAAATATTCTTACATAAAAGGAATATCCATTTAAGCAACATGCTCATGAAAGACCATGGGTGACAATCCTTTTGTAAGCAGATCCACTATAATAGAGTTTGTCACAATATTCTCTATGGATTACAATCTATTTTGCACTCTCCCCTCCTTGAAAATAATATGATGTTTATTGTTACAACGTCACTTTAATGGTCTTTTAATTTCTTTTTTAATATTCCACAACTTTGTGACAATATTTTACAATTAGTTTCTATCACTGGATGCCTCGTAACAGAAATCAAACATTAGTTCCTTAGTAGAGGAGGTTATAAGTGTCTGTATGGCAACTTTCCTAGTACAGCTCCACCTAAAGAAAAATATTATAGCATAAAGTGTATCTTTTGCACTCTTGGAATCCAAAAAAATTCGAACCGTAATACTTTATGATCTCTAAACAATCCGATCTTTTATCTGTGAGCATATACCTTTTTTGTTCCTTAAAGATATCTCTTAACCATTTTGGTTGCAAACCAACGATCCACTTTCTAGGTCACTAAGATATCTGCCAAACAATACACACAATATTGAAATGTGTATATATCTTAGCATGCATAGACTTTGCATTGTAAATGCATGTAGAATCTTTTACATTTCTTAAGTTTTAAGGATGTTATTATGCCACTATTATAGACAAAATTTATCTCTTTTGGAAAAAGAGAATCAACGGATTCGTAGTTTCCATACCAATTTTTTTAATTTTTTAATGAACTTATCGGCATAGCCCTTTTGTGATAATCTAAATATCATCCAATAAAGATAATATAGTGTCATTAGTGTGTTTGAATCCCTAATACAAAAAAGTTATCATCAATATTTAAAATAAATCAAATGAAATATCTTGGTTTCGTGCAATGTAACTGAAATATGTTGGTAAGCAATATATCATCAACTTGCAATACAGGAATAAAAAATTACCCTTTAAGAAATTATGATACACATATTATCCGTAATGTTTTCCCTTCAAAGCCAAATAAGGTGATAATATGGTGAAATTATTGTACCATTGTCCCTGAAGTTTATTTGAACACATACGTGGATTCTTAATTTTTTTTGATGAAAGTCTCCATTTTGAAACACAACTTTAGTTTCCATACAATATTGCTTAATTCAAACTCTACAACAAGTCTGTAACGACTCTAAATAGTTTTACGATATACGAAGAAAAATTCTCTTTAATAATCATTGTTTTACTTTTGATAATAGTCTTTTCTACAAGATGAACCAGATATCTTTCCACTTTAACTATTGATCCATCTTGGTTGTGAATATTCACTTATAACTAATGGTCTTCATACTTTAAGGTAGGGGGAAAGATCACAAAGCTTATTGTCTTGTATGTATTTATACCTTTAATTTATTTATCTTATATCCACTTTTAAAAAATGGTATCTTTCATGGACTGATGTAAGTTGACTAATCATCCCCGTCAATCCATTATTTCTTTTATGGAGAAATATTACATAGTTATCCAAAATAATATTTCTTCTTTTTCAAGCAAAGTCCTTAGTGACATCGTACCTTGAGGTTGTTGAGTTTGTTTGCTTGAAATTTTAACCTCAACTTAAAGTGGATTTTGATTAATATTGTCTTATTATGGTTCTTGATTTACTTGTTCAATAAAATGAAAGAAAACCTATATATTATTAGAAGAAGTAAATGTACCTCTTTTAAGATAATGGTCCATACTTTATAATTTTGTCTAACATTGTCTTATTGTAGTACTGATTTACTCCTTTTTTAATGAAAGGAAAGAAAAGCCATACGTTATCTGAAGGAGTAACTATAGTCGAAATCAATGATAATGATTCCTTGTTGAAGACAATGATCCGTACTTTATTTTCTCCCTCCAACCTCAACATTCTAAAAAAATTGTTTCAGTTCCCGTCTTATTTTTTTAGTGTAGGTTCATAAAGTTTATAGCTTTAGATCGCTTATAATATATATAAAGTATTTTCTATCTTTAATGCCTCATTCTAAAGTTATTTAGTAAGATGGAATAAATAATCACATTAATCACTATATCCAAATTTGAGGCTTCATTATAAGGCGCATTTGGCATTAAGAAGATACAAGTTATCATAAACATCAAGAGATTCAATTCCAACCATGTTTGAATTTACTGATAAATCAATCTTATTATTTCTAAAGGAACAATAATAGCTAAATTTATTCATATTAAAAATAGAAACCGAAATATATGTAAATGACAGCATAGCAAAAAAAATTATCAAACAAATCCATACAAAATAATTGAGTTACTAATAATAAATTAATTTTTTAGTATATTCTAGTTTTATCGAATTTCCATTACCTATATAAATGTGTCTTTCAACATCTGTTGGAGTTTGGTAGTTTAAGAAATAAAGTTTTTATGAAGACATTTATGTGAGTAGCTGCACTAATATCTAACCACCAAATGTTTCTAGATAATAAAGCCAAATTTACATCTGAAATACTAAAGTAAGATATATATCTTTCTTGATACAATAAGCGTGATATCTGGTATGATTCTTTTTGTATGTCCATAAGTCTCATTATAAAATAAAAATTAATATTAACCTTCAACTGATTATACTATGAATGAAAAGAGTATCAAAAAAGTTAAACCTGAGTGCTTTTAACCTTTGAAACAATATTTGACATTTCCATATAGTACTCACTTGTGTTTTCTTTTCCTTGACTTTATAGAATCAAATGTTACAAATCTTGCTTGTTTCCCTTATCTTTTTTTAAAAACACTCTAGAATTATAGTAAACAACTTCTTAAAATTGGTTGTCAAGGACCACCAGCTCAAGTGGTAAGACCTCTAGATTGTGTTCTAGAGATCTTGGGTTCGATAACCCCAAGACACCAAAATGAGTGTTCTACTTAAAAATTAAGTATTACCCTTGTTATCAAAAAAACCTTCTTAAAATTGGTTGTCCCTGTGGAACTATGGAAACCACATCTTTAAAAGCTTCCAAAATATTATATCTTATGATCTTTTAACTCTTGTTGTTTGAATTATCTCAACTCATAATATTCTTTATAACATTATAAGAACTTCAATTGTAATAGGGGTGGGTGTGATCCTCCTAAATGCAATATCGAGATCAATGCAAGAAATTTTCTGGATGCCTTTAATAATTATTTAAGCATGTGTATAAGCATTATACATGGACGTATTAATATACGATATTAATACATGTTTAAATGGGTTTAAACATGAAAATATATAACAAATAAAGGAGAGAAAGGGGGATGATCAATTATGGAAGCTGAAGGGGTTTTGCTTTGGACTTTAAGAGTAATTAGTGGTAGATAACTCTTCTACAATTGACATCTCAAATTCCTTCAATTTAGTTCTATTGATGAACATATTTTCAATCCAAAACTCCATGCAATCCCTTCCCTCTCCATTCTATAAAGATAATGCCTACTCTCTTTTAATAGTGATAAGTCATCGATCTTTGCAAGATCAAGAAGGCGAATTCAGATTCCTAGGAGACATACATAGATGAAGGTATGACAAGCGGCATGATTACAAAGGTAATTTTATATTTTTCGTAGATCCATATATGTTATACCCAAACCCTTGTATGTGATGATATCTCTCTATATATAATTTATTTGTAAATTTTAGAATTAATAAATAATTAATTGGAATCTTATATGCAAACCAACATGTTTTAAATTATAAATCATTTGATTGAAATAAAGTTGATTTTTGTCCAATGTTAAAATTAATAATGTGAAAACAATTTTATGAAATATTACATAATCTTATTCTACATGGATCTGTCATTTAGAATTATAATACAAATTGACCTAGTTAAGCTAAATTTGAATTATGATATTAGTTTCAAATTTGAATCTAAATAAAATTCTTCTTATTTGTATCAATCTGTCTAGATACTTTACAACAAGTTTTAATATATATGTGTGCGCGTGCGCGTGTGTGTATGGATATCATACGCCCCTTATGTTGTTGTTTTATCATATTACCATATTGTACCTTTCCACATTTTTCAATATACATTTTATACATAAGAAACACAAACACGTTAAATTGAATGAACAACTCGTTATGACTAGTAATTGTAGAAGTTTAACATGTGGAATGTTAAAGATTTGAATTTATGTGTATGTATATATTGTTCACATGTTATGTTATTGTTGTTATGTATTACGATGTTACATAAATATCACCTTTTGCAATACATAACTTATATTTGAGAAACACAAACACATTAAATTGATAGAACAACTCATTATGACTAGGAAATGTAGAATTTTCAAATGTGAAATGTAAAAGGTTTAATTTATATGCATATAATATAAACATGTTTAAGTTGAAATAAACACTAATTTAAAATATAAACTAGATCTGAATGCTAACTAGTTATTCATATAGGCCCATAAGATCCACTTAGGGAAATGTTTTGAAATTTACACCATTTCATCCGTTACCAAACAGATGTAAACTAACAGCTACATCTTTGATTTGTTTAACTAAGAAATATCAAGTCTTATTATGGTATGCATGTAGTGAAGACTATTTTCGTAAGAGGAAGCAATCATTGAATAGTGCTCCGGCCCTTGTTATACCCGAAGGAGCTAAATCGTTTATCGTATAAAACAATGCGTTCTTACAGGACTCGTTGCGATTCTTATTTAAGAAGGAAAAGTGATTTTTTATGCTAGTAGGAAACTCAAGACCCATGAAATAAATTATCCAACTCATGATTTCGAGCTAGCATCCATTGTCTTTCGTTTGAAGACATGGAGGTATTATATGTTGGGTGAGAGGTTTGAGCTGTTCACCTATCACAAATATTTAAAGTATCTATTCACTCAAGAGATCTATATCACATGCAACAACGATGGATGGAACTCCTAGCATCCTATCTATGACTTTGGCATTTCATACACTCTCCAAAAAGGAAACATTGTAGCTGATGCATTGAGTAGAAGACATGCTATGTTGGGTTCTATGCTTATTAAATGAATGGGCTTGGAGTTGAGTTCAATTTTGACATTCCTATGATGTGTCTTCTGGCTTGCTGGCGACATTTGAAGTTAGACCCACACTTATCGATCGGGTTAGTTCTAGCGAAAGCCTTGATGCAAGCTTAGTAGAGATCTTTGATCAAATTAAAAAGGGAGAAGATTCTCATTTTATTGATCGGTATGATATTGATGTGAAGGGCAGGCTTCATAGAGATGGATGGCTATATGTTCCAGAAGTTGCAAATTTGATTGATGAGTTATTTCGAGGGTGTGACAACCCGCACCTCCCGACACATCGACCCAAATCCTAGGGTGACTTTTGTACTCCCGTCGTGCTAACAAAAACGAGCTATTGGGTTTTATAACATTACAGAGACTAAAACAACAGCTATTATCTAAGATATACTACACTTTCAGAACTCCCAATGAAAGGAACAAAACATATAATACAAAAAATATCCATCTCAGAAATATCCCAAAACACAGTCTCATAAAATCAGTACGTAGTCAAATACAGGGTACACAGAAAATATCGCTCCAAGTCTGATAAAGAGAATACAATGTACTGATAAGATAGATATGTACATGAAGAGTAAATATAATGACAAGCAACTTCTGTGATGGGCTAGCCTCTCCATGTTCCAAGAATAGGTTAATCACTTGCTACCCTATCCACTTGTGGTGGGGATAAAGAAAGGAAAAAGGGTGGGTTAGACCTTAATATATGGTGATCATGTATAGTTAACTTTAATTCTACTCTAAGTGACCTAGAGTGTTCTACAAGTGTCAGTGCATTCCTAGGGTCTAATACTTAAGGGTTTCTATCCAGCGCACACACCCACACTATAACTTGTGTAGGCTACAACAAGGATTGAACTACAGATCGAATCTCAATGACTAGCGATCGACCACCGCTCCTAGAGCTGCTCAATATGGAAATACTGCCACTAGGCTACTCATTGTGGAAACATCGCTTCTAGAGCTACTTGATATGGAAACACCGCCACCAGGCTACTGTGGAAATACATTCCCACTACTATCACCGCCGCTAGGCTATTAGGGAATGAATTTTCCCCTAACTACGACTAAATGTAACCCAACTACACATTGAGGGGAAAACCCATGATGCCAACTCACCAAAGTCACTCATCGTCCACATCCATGTCTACCTCTTGATCATAGTGTATGCCTCTTATTTAATGCGTCGGGATCTACCATCTGAATTGTATCACGCCGTGTCAGTATTTGTGCATACTAAGATTCCCATTATACCGGGAACACACACTTCATCAGGCATCAGTCAATGCTGCACATTCACCGTAGAACTTCCTGTGAGTGCCATTTACAATACAAATCGCCCTCATTCGAATAATCGACCCCTCATTGGGTAAATAGAATTTACCCAACACCGTAACGTCCTAGCATCATCTCATAGGGAACTAGCTTCCCTACTGTCTCTAACATACACACATGGGCATACAATAGGCCTATACAAAAATTAACAATTTATATTAACTTTCATCCTAACCTAGACCTAACCTAGGCCTTTAGTCGAGTTTCAAATTCTACAATTCAGGCCATAAGGATCGACCGCTACATCCCATCGCTCCGGATGAACGGTCGACTGATTTGTAGTATAAAAATAAGGTTTTGTTCAATTTCAGATTCGATTATTAATTATTTGATTTCATACTCATTAATTACTTTTTCTGTTTTACCATCAACCTTAAACGGTGATCAGTTTATATCCCCAATTCATAGATTTACACAATTTTAATTAGACTTGTTTAGATTCAATAATAAAGGGGTTTACTTAGGTTAAAATTCAGGGTTATCAATTTACAATGATTTCAAATTTCTAATTCGGATTCCAAGTTTAACAGTTTGGATTTACAGTTTAAATTTCTACATCCTAGATCAAATAGAACAAATTAAATTTAACTATAGTAATCATCTTATTAAACCTATTCCCACTCACCTTAGATCCAAACTCTAACTTTGTTCCTTTTTTGTGAATCGGCACCCATAAGCTTCCCCTTATAGATTTGATCTACTTTTGTCCTTTTACTTTGATTTTATTTTCTTAAAGAAAGTTTAGAAGTGGAGAGGAAGAATTTCGACAAAGTTTCGGTAGTTTGCAAACTTTATAATAAATTTATGGTTACCCTAGATATTAATTTATAGAGGTTAGGACCACTTTGGAGCGTTGGATTTGCCCTGGAGAATCTTTGCTATCATCTCGTACATACATAAAAAACTTGGGCATGAAGGAAAATAATTTGGTCTATCTCAGTCATTCAAACGACGCCCTAGAAATCTCGAAATCTAACGTGAACGGTCGACCCCTAATAGCCTATGGTCGACTGCTATCGGTCGACCATCGAACCTCTAGGGTTGACCAGTTGTTTTTTAAATTTTGGGAAGTTTTTATTTTAAAGTTTATTCTATTTTTAAATTTTCAAACATCCGTAACTTCTTCGTACTAACTCCGATTTTGAAGGTTTATGTATGAAAATTGTCCAAAAAATTGCTACAAATGCAATGGTGCAAGTTTCATAGCCAAATTCAAACGTTTACAGAAATTTCATTTTAGCCATTGTTTTATAAAAAATTAATTTTCTTATTAAATTTTCGGGGTGTTACATTCACCCCCATTTAAAGGATTTCATCCTGAAATCTCCAAGGATGAAATAATGTAACTTATACACACAACAATTAATAGCTACAACCATCTACTCATCCATCATTCATGGAAGATCGCTGTCCTTAGAAATTTTCTAATGCTATATATGTGTATATATGCAACGTGAAATGCACATGAATCTATACTAATGCAAGGAGTATGCAGTTTCCTGATCCAATCGACCTCTTGTCAGGCAAGTGCTCATGCCATGCATCCAAAAGGTATACAACATCCTAAGTAAGTATACTTGCAATTCTACATGTATGTGCAACCATTCAACCCATAGGCAACATCCATATGCATAATATCCAACAATACAAATAACAAATAAGAGAAAATGTGAACATGTGTGCACTACCTAGAGGATATACCATCCTATATGTGTAAAATAAATAATCCAACAATATATCCACTAGCATCCATCATTCATAACATGTCCTATTGACACATTTACAACCATTTCTACCATCCGAGGATCTCTACTTGGGTACACCAAGCTAAATCCTAAAGCAGAAGTAGTCTATACTTATTAAAATTATATTGGAAACATACTAGAAAAGAGTTATGGTTGAGTAGCTCGGATCTTCTCCTCAGGCTCCCATGCACTCTCTGCGGTATCGTCCCCCCAATAGTCTTTAACCAGTCTGATATTCTTGTTGTGGAGACACTTTGTACCATGCTCAAGAATACGGGTAGGTGGATGATGAACAAGTGACTATCTCTACCTCCACCTCTTCTAGCTAACTCGGTTCGACCATGGTAGATGTATCATGTAACCACTTCCGCAAGTGAGACACATGCAAAACATCATGCACCCCCACCAATTTCTTAGGAAGCTCTACTCTATATGCCAGCTTCCTTACTCTAGAGACTATCGGGAAAGGCCCTATAAACCTTGGTGCTAGCTTCCCTGATCTACCAAACCTCATAATATGCCTAAGGAATGAAACCTTCACAAACACTATGTCGCCAACTACGAAATCTAACTACGTACGCCTCCTGTCAGCATAAGTTTTCTGTCTATTCTGAGTGGTCTTCATTCCCCTATGGGTCAAGTCCACTTTTTTTGATGTTTTCCTCACCATGTCCGGCCCAAGAATAATCCTATCCGTAGTGTCCCAAAAACACGACAGTGATCTACAAAGTCTTCAGTATAATGCCTCGAATGGTGCTATCCCAATGCTATCATGATAACATTTATTGTAGGTAAACTCCACTAATGATAGGTGATCCTCCTAAGAGCCTCCAAAGTCAAAGATGTACATCCATAGTAAGTCCTCCAATACCCGATCTACTCTCTTCGTTTGTCTGTCCGTCTGCGAATGGTATACGGTGTTCAAGATTAACTCAATCCCCATAGCCACCTATAGAATTCTCCAAAATTTACTGGTGAAAAGCGGATCTCGGTAATTAACTATGCTAATAGGACTCCATGTAACCTAACGACCTCTCTTACGTATAGAGTTGCCAACATTACCACCGTCCTCATACTCCTCACAGGTATGAAATAAGCGCACTTGGTCAGCCATTGACTATGTCCCAAACGCTCTCATTCCCTCTCATACTTTCTTTGTAAACCATCCATAAAGTCCATAGAAGTACTCTACCACTTCCACTAAGGAATATCTAGTGGCTGCAATAATCTTTCTGGCTTCTTCTGCTCCATCTTTACTATTTGGCAAGTCATACATCTAGATACATACTCTACTACATGCTTCTTTATACCAATCCAATAGAAGATTCTCTTCATGTCACGATACATCTTGTCACCACTAGATGAATGGTCATCCTAGAACAATCAGACTGCTAGTACCACATCTACCAAATCCATACTAAAAGGAACAAAAAGCCTACCATCCTTCCGTAATCATACTCTCGAGTATATGGCGTAGTGCCTCAAATGACTCGATGACTCTCCTCTCCCAATCCTCTAAACAAAATCTACTAGTTTCTTGTCTTCTTTCTAACTAGTCCCAATATGCTCCATCAATGTAAGCTGCACATCTAAAGCTGCTAGTAATCCCAGGTTAATATCTGATGGTGGTCAGAAGTCGAATGTAGAAATGAACTCCAAAAGCTTCCACTCTAGGAACAAAGGACTCAATACCACATGCTTTCTGCTTAAAGCATTGGTCACTATTTACCCTTGCCCGGGGTATACAAGATATCAAAGTCATATGATGCCAAAACTCCATCCACCTTTGTAGCCTCAAATTTAAGTCCTTTTGGGAGAACATATATTTCAAGGACTTATGATCCATATATAGCTCATACCGCTCCTCTAAAAGGTAATATCTCCATGACTTAAACGCAAAGACAATGGCGGCCAACTCAAGATCTTGGGTAGGGTAGTTTCTCTCGTGGATCTTCAACTACTGACTAGCATAACTCACCACCCTTCCTTCTTACATTAAGACCATGCCTAACCCTATAGCAAAAGGCATTGGTATAAACTGTAAATGGCTTCGTCCCATCAGGTAACACCAAACTGGTGCACTAGTCAACACATCCTTCAACTTGATTAAAGCATCTTCATATTTTGTACCCCACAAGAAAACTACATTCTTCATAGTGAGACGGGTCAGATAGGCAGAGATCTTCGTGAAATCCTTAATGAACTTCCGATAGTAGCCCGCCAATACCTCCATGGCATTCTTTGGCACGTGCCAATCTTGAATTTTTGCCACCTTACTAGGATCAACTTCCAACCCACTTTTTGGGATGATATGTCCTTAAAAGCATACCTCCTCTCGTCAAAAGTGGCACTTCGAAAACTTTGCCTTTAGCTTATGTGAATGGAGTGTATTGAGCACTTCACCTAAATGCAACGCATGCTCCTCTTCATTCCTCAAATAGACTAAAATATCGTCCACAAATACCATGACGAACTTGTTGAGCAACCCTCTAAAAAGTTAGCTCATTAAATCAACAAAGTAGATGAGTGCATTGGTCAGTCCAAAGGGCATGACTAACCACTTATAAAGTCCGTTGGGTGTACGAAAGCTAGTCTTTTAGATACTATCATCGGCTACATGTAACTGTTGGAATTTGATAGCCAAGTTAAGCTATGAGAACACACTACCTCCTATCAATTGATCAAAGAGATCATCTACATGGAGCATTGGATACCAATTCTTCTTCGTTAGTTTATTTAGCTCCCTGTAATCGACGCAGAGTCTCAAAGAACCATCCTCCTTGGTGGTAAAGACGACTTGCGCACCCCAGTCAGAACTGCTCCTTCTGATAAAGCCCTTTTATAGCAACTCGTTTACTTGCTTGTTCAACTGGCATCTCTCCTTTGGAGCCATATGCCTCAAAGGTAAGGCAACGGGCTAGGCGTTCTCTACAAGATAGTTCGAACTCGATCTCTCTCGAGGGTGAGAGATCAGTAACCTCGAAAAAGACATCTGGTTAATCCTATCTATAGGCACTGTATCAAGTTCATCATGTGATGGGTCTAAAGAATATAAGTAGTTCAACAGAACTAATCCTCGGGGATCACAATAAAACTTCAACCTATGTCCACTACACATGCTCAATCTAACAACCTTCCTATCAAAGTCTAATATAGCCCTATACATCATCCAATCCATGCCCAATATCAACCCAAACCTAGAAAACCTTAAGACAAAAGCATCTCAATCGAACTTGACCCTAAAATGAACAACTTCAAACCTCTACATCAAAAATTATATATATCTGATAGAAAAAGAATTCATATTTATTAGAATGCTTAAGGAAAAAGAAAAGGGTACCCCTTTTCTTTTTTAGGGGAAAAATGGATTTGTTTATCATAAAGAGATTTGTTGTTCTTGATCCTACTTCACCTTAATTGTTATTTGAACAAAAAGATCATAATAAACTTATACCATTGACAAATAGGCCGATCCTCCTATGGGGTTTGATACAACTACAGGGTCTGTAACTATGCTAGTGTCTAAATGTAACTCATCCATAAGTCTACTAGAAATGAAAGAGTGTGATGCCCCCATGTCAAATAAAGTGGGAATAGATAAACTAGATAAAATCAACACACCTTCGAATACGACCTTCTTTCCCTTGTTTGGAACTTGTGGCATACTCGAGCTAGATACCACATCTAGTGCATGTGTTGTAACCACCGTTTCAAATCTTATTCATCTCACTTGAGATCTCGTTCGAGATCTCATTTTCGAACAGCTATACGAGATTTAGCGAATCAAGACGTTAATGTTTTTTAATCTTATTTGACACTCATCTCGTTCAAGATATTAAGCCTTTAAGCAAAATTTGAGGAAATATCTTGATATAAGATCTCATATGGAGTTATGTTCTTTCATTTGCATATTTTACTTATTATATGGATCCAAATGTAATTGCACTCTAATGACATTTTATTGACCCTCTAATTCTTTTTTTTATTTTTCAACAAGTAAGCAAAAGTAAAAAATTGTTTTATATATTATATTTTTAATATTCAAACGAGTGGAATCCATTCAATCAATCATGTTATCCCTCGGCTCTAAAAAGAAAACGCAGTACTATTGTCTTATAAAAATTATGTATGTTAAAAAGTTTATATTTGGATAACAATTAATATAAAAATATTTAAAATGTCAATTTTAGATGTTAAGTTACCCCAAGATAGTCCCAAGATTGGCTTTAAAATCCGAGATGTCATCCAAGATGTACACCCGAGATGCACTCATCTCACTTGTGATCTCGTCCAATACGAGATATTGTATGTAAAATTCTCGAAATGAGACGCGACCAAAATTCGAGATTTAAAACCTTGGCTATAACTATCTGGGTAGAGGTCTTCGGAGGTGTTGAACACACTTGCTTCATATGCCCAAACTGACTGCAATTATTTCACTTGACCTTTGAACCATCTGATATGCATTCCATGGCGAAATGTCCCTTCTAGCCACACTTTCTACGATGCATATCCTACTTCCTTATCTTTCCTTTGGGTCCACCGCCCCCTTTATATTGGTTCGACTACTGCACTTTCCCTCCAGTCTTCTTGGGTTCTTCTTTCTTCGCTTCCTCGTTAAAGATGGTATTTAGCAAGGCTATCTCCACTAGACCCTCATATGTAGAATTCATAGGAATATGACTCAGAGATAAACCTTAAAGCAGTTAGTTCTGACCTTTATAAAACTTCAAAGCCTTTTTATATGGGGTATCTATTAGTCTCATCTGAAATCTAGCTATTTCATTGAGTGAATTGACATACTCTTCCACTGACATGTCTCCTTGCTTCAAGCGAATAAACTTTTCTAACCGCCTACCTTCCTCTGCCCTAGAAACTTCACCTTGAATCGTCTTTGGAACTCTCTCTAAGTGATCTCTCCTCCATCAATCTCAGCCTCAACTAGCTCCCACTAACTAAGAGCCTCACCATGTAAATGCCATGTAGTTAACTACCTCCTCACTTCATCAGTCGGACCCATCAAGCAAAAAATCCTCTCACACGTACAGATCCATGTCCTCGAATCAACATATGACCTAGTCTCCACATACAGCTTTCCTCCAAGGTTAGCGAAATCCTTACATAGCTTAGCAAAATCTACGGCGGTAGGTGGGTGGGCAGGAACTGCACCTGTCACCCTCTCCTTGGGTCCTATAGTAGGATTAAGCTCGGCATGTCCCCTCACATGAAGATACCAATAGATCCAAATTGGAATGGTCATGCCCGAAACCTCGGCTGCTTTGCCCAAGCTTGAACCTACAGGATTGCTTATCTTCTGTCTGTGAATTTTTAAGAATTTTATTAGCAACTTTTCACAAATAGTATAGGCATGAATAAGAGATAACATAGGCACGAACTAAAGATAGCATATGCACGAACTAAAGATGGCATAAGCACGAATATGAGAGATTATTATATGCAGAAAATCTTCGAAAAGCTTTTTGAAAATCTTTATCTATATACATATATATTTTCAAAACCCATTTTTGAAAACTTTTGGAAAAACTTTTTAAAATCCATTTTTTCAAAACCTTTTCAAGCACGTTCCCTTAATACGCTCCTACTTCATAAGGAACTTTGAACCTGTGCTCTGATACCAAATGTTACAACCCACACCTTCTGGCACATCGATCCAAAGTCTAGGGTGACATTCAGACTCGTTCGTGCCGAGAAATACGAGCTATTGGGTTTTCAAATATTAGAAAGACTAAAAAAACAGATATAATCTAAGATATACTACACTTTCAGAACTCGCAGCGGAAGGAACAAAACATATATTACAGAAAAATATCCATCTTAGAAAATATCCTAAAATATAATCTTGGAAAATCAATACGTAGTCAAATACAGGGTATACAGGAAATATCACTCCAAGTCTGATAAAGGAAATACAAGGTACTGATAAGATAGATAGATACACGAGGAGTAAATATAATAATAAGAAACTCCTATGATGGGCTTGCCTCTCCACGTACCAATAATGGGCCGATCACCTGCTGCCATATCTACCTGTGGTGGAGGAAAAGAAAGAAAGAAGGGTGGGTCGGACAAAAGTCTGGTGAATGAGTATACGTTTAATATATGGTGATCATGTACAGTTAAATTTAATTCTAATCTAAGTGAACTTGGGTGTTCGACAAGTGTCCATGCATTCCTACGGTCCAATACTTAAGGGTTTTTGTCCTGCACACACACCTACACTATAACTTGTGCAGGCTACCAAAAGGATCTAACTACATATCGAACTTCAATGATTAACGATCAGCCACTTCTTCTAGAGCTACTGAATATGGAAACACTACTAGTAGGCTACTCGCTATGGAAACACCACTACTAAAGCAACTTGATATGGAAACACTGCCACTAGACTACTGTGGAAATACATTCCCACTACTATCACCACCACTAGGCTATTGAGGAACAAATTTTCCTCTGACTATGACTACATGTAACCCAACTACGCATCGATAGGATGCATTGAGGGAAAACCCATGATGCCGACTCACCAAAGTGTCTCATCCTCCGCATCTGTGTCCACCTCTCGATCGTAGTGTACGCCTCTTATTACATGCATCAGGATCCACCATCTGAACTATATCACATTGCATCAATATCTGTGCATGCCGGGATTCCCGTTGTGTCGGGCTTGCTCACTTCATCAGACATCAGTTAATGTCACGCATCCACTGTAGAACCTCCTATGAGTGTCATTTTCGATAAATATTTCCCTCATTCGAATAATCGACCCTTCCATTGGGTAATGATCATCCACCCAACACTGTAACGTCCTAGCGTCATCTCATATGGAACTAGCTTCCCTTCCATCTCTAACATACACACATAGGCATACAATAGGCCTACAGAATAATTAATAATTTATATTAACTTTATACCTAACCTGGGCCTTAGGCTGAGGTTCAAATTTTACAATTTAGGCTATAACTGGTTGACTGCTACACCCTATTGGTCGAGCACTTACGGTCGACCACTCAGGGTGAATGGTCGATCAATCATAGTATAAAAATTAGGATTTGTTCAATTTCAGATTCAATTATTAGTTATTTGATTTTCATACTTCGTTAATTACTTAATTTCTATTTTACAGTCAACCCAAAACAGTAATCGGTCTATATTCCTAGTTTATAGATTTAATAATTTTAATTAGACTTGTTTGGATTCAATAACAAAGGGATTTACTTGGGTTAAAATCCAGTTTATCAATTTACAGTGATTTCAAATTTCAAATCCAGATTCAAGGTTTAATAGTTTGGGTTTACAGTTTAAATTTCTACATCCTAGATAAGATAGAACGAATTTAATTTAATTGTAATAATCATCTTATTAAACCTATTCCTAATCACCTTAGATCCAAGGCCTAACTTCATTTCTTTCTCATGAATTGGCACCCGTAAGCTTCCCCCTTCTAAATCTGATCTGCCATTGTCCTTTTGCTTTGATTTGATTTTTTTAAAAGAAAGTCTAGAAGTGGAGAGGAAGAATTTTGGCAGAGTTTCGATACTCTGTAAACTTTCTAATGAATTTAAGGTTAGCCTAGGTGAAGTTAGGGACCACTTTGGAGTGTTAGATTTGCCTTGGAGAATCTTTGCTATCATCTCGTACGCACATCTTGGGCACGAGGAAAAATAATTCGGTCGATCTCAGTCATTCAAATGATACTATAGAAATCTTGAAATCTAACGTGAACGGTTGACCCCCAATACCTAACGGTCGACTGCTACTGGTTGAACATTGAACCTCTAAGGTCGACCGATTATAGTTTAAATTTTAGGAAGTTTTATTTTAAAGTTTATTCTATTTTTAAATTTTCAAACGTTCGTAACTTCTCTGTACTAACTCCGATTTTGAAGTGTTATATATAAAAATTGTCCAGAAAATCGCTACGAATCCAATGGTACAAGTTTCGTAGCCAAATTCGAAAGTATGTGAAAATTTTATTTTAGCCCTTGTTTTATAAAAAAATAATTTTCCTATTAAATTTTAGCTAAATTTTCGGGGTGTTATAGAGAGTGCCATTATTCTAGGATTACTATTCACTTCAGTGGAAATAAGATGTACATTGGTGTAAAGTGCACTTATTATTGGAAGTGTGTGAAATGACATGTTTTGGAATCTATAGAGAAATGTATGACTTGTCAATGAGTCAAAGCTAAACAAAAATGTCCAGTGATTTATTATTGCCTTTGGAACTATACCAGAAGTGGAAATATATTTCCAAGAACTTCATTGATTTTTTGTGGTGGATCGAAGAGGAAATGAAAACAAATAGTCATTGTTGATCGCTTGATGAAAAGCACTCATTTCATTCTGGGATATAGTGAGGTTGCATGGGATACACTCTGGTATTGTAAATGATCAAGATTCACTATTCAGAAGTGAGTTTTGGAAGAGCTTTTAACATGCATTAGGCACAAAACTGAACTTTAATACGGCTATTATCCCCAAACTGATTGCTAAACTAAAAGAGTGAACCATGTGCTTAAAAATTTGTCGAAAGCATGTATTCTTGATTTTGGAGGTTCTTGGGAGAATTACTTGCCTCTTATTGAGTTTGCATACTTCAATAGCTTTCAAGCTAGTATTAGCATGAAAAAAAATTAAAGAATTATGTGGGAGGCCATGTAAGTCACCTACGTATTGATGGAAAATGACAGATAAGGTGGTACTCAGGTCAGATATGATTCGTGAGACTTTGGAGAAAGTCAAGCTAATGTGGAAAAGAATGAAAGTGTCTCAAGATCGGTAAAGTCTTATGCCGACAAGAGACATATTGATATGGAATCGAAGTTGGTAATTTTATATTTGTAAAAACATCATTGTTGAAGAGAGTTGTAAGATTAGCAATTTAAGGAAACTTGCACCTAGGTTTACTGAGTCATTTCCTATTGTGAAATTGATCGAAAAGCTTTTGTATAGAGTTGATCTTAACGAAAAGATGTCTAAAAATGCAATCTGTTCCATGTTTCACACTTATGCAAGTGTGTGAATGAAACGAGTGTCATAGTGGAGCCAAATTAATCAAAGGATCTGGATGTTGAACTGGAGGTTTCTATGTCTAGAGAGTCCATCAAAATTATTGAGAGTAATGTCAGGATACTATGGAAAAAGTTTGTAATGCTTGTTGGAGTCCAATGGGGTGAAGATTTCGAAAACAGCACTTGGAATCTGAAGAGAAGATGCATGCTTCCAATCTAGAATTTTTTAATGGTGTGATCCCATCTTCTCTAAGTATTTTATTTCAATATAATTGATTCGACTTGCAAGCTAGTATAGATTTTACTTTGTATTGCTATGTTTGATTTGCTAGTCTTGTAGATGATAGGTGCTTGTGATTTGGGTATGTTGATGTAGATACGATGCATTATTCCATTCTTAATGATTTCAGAGGAAAAACTCTTTTAAAGTGGGAGAATGCAATGACACATATATTCAACCCTTCGTATTAACTAAAAATACCATATAAGTCGAATTAAATGAACTAATGTCCTTAAAAGGAATTTTTAAAGATGAATGGTTTAGGACTTAAGACATATTCCAATACATTCATAATTTCGTTCGTTTATATATAAAAAACATATAAAGTTTTTTAGAATCGGAAAAGTTGCAAAAATGAGAAGAAGAGAGAAGACAACGACAAAATGATCTTTTATCTAGAAATGTATTTATTTTCCTAAATTAGCTTCTTCATCATTTCATTCTCTTCTTCTTCCACATTCTCTTAAAAAGCAAACTAGTTATTCTAAACTAAATTCTTCATAAATTGCAATAACCGTACCTTACTGAGCCCGAATTTTGACAAAATCGAAACCCAAGTCCATTAGGGCATGGACTGTTGATTTTGGTAACCTGTAATAAACATAAGTATATTAGAGATCGATCAAATAAAACTCACAGCAGAAAAAAAGGATAATAAGATCAAATACCAATTGAGGCTACAACTTCAGAATCAACCGCATCCCATAGGCATCCATAAGCTCCACCAAAATCGAGTATGAAAAGGAATAACTCTCCATCAACCATTCTGTTAGTGCCACTGACATGTTCCTATGAATCTATCATGTGCGTTGTAATAAGGAGGGGATCAAAACAACGTTCTGGTGACTGGAAAAGTTACATACATTACCCATAACATAAAATATACCGATTTGGTCTCTATTTAATGTTATGTCTATTATTTAGTTAATATTTGCAGGTATGATATGTTTATCCTTACCTAAGGTATACATATGCCTATATACGTATGTATATAATTTTGAGTGTTTCACTACTCAAAGATTTTCGACCACTTAATACTTCTTAACTTGGATAGAGGCAGGCCCAACAACCATTTAATACCTCAATCCCAAAGCGGGTCAACTTCTAATACCAAATGTAATGGTCACCCAAATTCAATCGGTCGTAGAGACCGCTTAGCTTCCACATGCAGTTTACTAACACATAACTTAATTATCGTGTATTTACCGCTCTTTCAACTGCATCTTTAGTTTCCTCTATAAGCCCGAAGGCTATTCCAATCCGGAATTCTAACGCACTGTCATCTACAATATGAGATAGTACCCCAAACCACTTAATACCTCTTCTACTAGGCATTAGGTAGACTCTGACAATTTAAGACCTATAAAATAGGCAGGTCCCCATTATTTAAGACCTAACCCCAAGGTGGGTCCCTACACAGTTCTCCCAAACTGATATCGTAGGGAATCCCATTAGGTCACTAAATACTTCTCCTAGGAAAGAGCTGGATCCTACCATAGCCACTTAATACCTCTAACCCGAAGTATACCCCTTGCTAAAGATTCCTCCATTGTACCCATAGTGTTATTAGGACCCATAACACAGACTATGCCATCTCACATTAGCCTAACCATTCATTGGTACTGGTAGCTAGATTGACTAGGCAGTTTTACCCTACATAATTGAGACTAACCTCATGTCCACTAGGGTTATCTATTATAGGCGATATCAT
The DNA here is from genome assembly GCA_030737815.1 of Allium fistulosum. Lineage (NCBI taxonomy): Eukaryota > Viridiplantae > Streptophyta > Magnoliopsida > Asparagales > Amaryllidaceae > Allium > Allium fistulosum. The sequence continues at coordinate 1,278,279,610 of CM060903.1, read as the reverse complement.
ACATTAATCTACAAAGTCACACTGCTGGTAGCCAGATTTAACTGGACAGACTTCCATGTAACTTTGGACTAACCACGCATCCCTATAACTTAGTCATACTTTATATTTGTAGTGCCCATATACATATACCATTATACATGTTTAATGGTTGAGGCCATATAAGGTAACCCCTTATTACATCTCGAATTAGGAATTAACTCCTTATTTAATTATTTTTCCTAAGAGGTTTACACTACTAAATTACAAATCTCTTGTTATTCTATGTGTCTTACCCACTTTATTTCTTTCCTTATTCCCTCGCAATTACTTTAATAAATTTTATTAATTAGTCTCGCTTATTTGTTTGTGACAAATATTTCATTAATTGCTTATTCCATGCTTATTTATTTCTGGAGTAGCAACTTTTCGCCTATTTAAATTCTCATAACTCATTTCAATTATTTCCACATTAATTGTTTACTTAACCTCTCTTCCTTTATTTCCAACTATTACCATTTATTGTACTTCTTATTTTAAATTTCTAATTCCTTTTAACGCTGATGTTTATACGCATTTTTTTATATTAATAATTATTTCTTTTTTGGTTTTGCGCCGTTGTATATGTTTTATGCGTTTATCTTTTTATTTCTATTTTATCTTTCTAGTTACATTCGTCCTTTACTAGGATATTTCTTCGTAGTCTAATCTATGAGAACCTCCCTTTTAAAAATGTTTCCTGTTATATTTTTCCATGGATTTATCTAAATAAGTGGTTTGCATTGTTTGAAATTACAAGGAATTATTATATTCCTTGTTAAATCAAACACCACACTTTTCAATGTAAATAAAAGACTAGATAAATATATGGACTTTGAACGGATTACATACTCAACATATTAAAATACAGAAACTTTCTCATTTCAATGAAATTAGAACAACTTAATTACATATTAATACCCGTCAATACAAATATAGATTTGAAATTAATTCTACACTAAATCATTTGGTAGATCTGAAATAATTCCACATTCAATTCATATTTAGCTACTAATAACTTAGGACAAATTTATAGATCTGGGTGTAATTAACATTTCTATCCAATCCTCTCTAATTTACAGGATATGTAGGCGGTGTTTTGTACATTAAATTTTAAGCCTATAGCTCTAGATCTTTCAGTTAGGCATAATAATCAATCAAAATCCAATGAGATAAATTGCAGTGTTATAAGTAATTTACATAAATTTCCCACTTATAATTTTAAGCTTCCTAAACCTCCAAATCTGATTCTAATTCTTCTGATTCGCTACTTTTCCTTTTCAATTCAATGTGTATGTATAAAAAGGAATATACATAATATTAGAATCATAGATCTAAAAAGAGAATCAGGATTTAAAGGGAAAATATAGATTTATTAATTTAAGATTTACCTTGTTATTGTGCAATGCTAATTCGTACATTTCTCTCTTCTTCTTATTTTTATTATTTTTCGATCTTCTTAAATTTGTATATTTAGAGTCCGTTTAATTTTAGAGGAGAAAGTAGAGGAGAGAAAATGGCAGAGATTCACTGCTTGCATAAGAAAATATAAGAAGAGGAGGAGGGTTTGAACGTGTATTTATAGATGTTGAAAAGGTTTTACTGATTAGTTGCTGGTTAGTTGTGTTGTGTGTCTTTTTAGCTTTGTTTCATTTGGTGTGTTTATGTTACTTGTTTCGACTGGGCTAGTACTTTTGCTTTTGGGCTTTGTGGCTATTGGGCTGTACTGTTTGTATATATACTCTTGTATTCTCTGCTTTGTTAATTGTGAGAAATAGTTAATTCGTATTCACTTTCTCTTCATCATTTTGTAACATGGTATCAGAGCGCGATCCAAATTCAAATTAGATTAAAATTTTCTTCGATCTCTCTTTTCCTATTTGTTTCTCACTGTGGCTGAGAATAAATCAATTATGGATATTATGCCAGTGATGTCAAAGATCACTGACTATAAATTGGGGGAATTGAATTATTTTGACTGGAGCAAAACGATTCGGCTATACCTTTGAAGCATAAATAAAGATGATCATCTTCGAAAAGATCCACCAAAGGAAGATTCAGATGATAAAGACGACCAGCTATGGCTTAGAGATGATGCTCGGCTATTTCTTCAAATAAGGAATACTATCGACAGCAGTGTGATCAGTTTAATCAATCATTGTGGATTTGTAAAAGAGTTAATGGATTATCTGGAGTTTCTGTATTCTGGTAAAGGAAATCTAACTAGAATGTATGATATATGTAAATCATTTTATCGCGCAGAGAAGCAAGATCTGACGTTAATGAATTACTTCATGAATTTTAAGAAGGTATATGAAGAGTTTAATCTGTTACTTCCTATTAGTTCTGATGTGAAGATTCAACAACAACAGAGAGAACATATGGCTATTATGAGCTTTCTTGGAGGTCTTTCATCTGAATATGAGGCTGCAAAAGCACAAGTGCTTTCTGGATCTGATGTTAATTCTCTACAGGAAGTGTTTAGTCGTATTTTGAGATCTGAAAGTGTAACTAATCCAAGTTCTACTCAAAATCCTGCTGCATCAAACAATAGTGCATTGCTTAGTCAGAGGAGTTCTGGAGAGGCTGGTAGAATTGAGAATAAAGGGATGTACTCATGCACATATTGTAAGAAATCTGGACATACATACAAGAATTATTGGAAGTTAGCTAAACAAAGGCAGAACAATGCAAATAGTGCTCCATACAATAACAAATGGCAAAATCCACCAAGTCAATCTGCAAATGTTGCAAAAGGAGTTGAAGATGGATCCAAGTTAGTTAATGCATAAGAGTATGCAAAGTTTGTTGAGTATAAAGAAGGGCTGAAGAATTCATCAAGATCAGTGACAACAGTAGCTAAATCTAACAAGTGGATAATTGATTCTGGTGCTTCAGATCATATGTCAGGTAATTCACTGTTATTTTCTAAATTACAAAGGAATAAATCAACTAAGAGTGTTACCTTGGCTGATGGATCTATATCGAATTCAAATGGTTTTGGAATAGTTAAACCTACCTCAAAGTTATTATTAACTTCAGTATTACATACTCCTGAACTAGCATTTAATCTTTTATTTGTTAGTCAGATAACTAAGGGAATGAATTGCTGCATTTCCTTTTACCCCAACTATTGTGTATTCCAGGATCTAACGAGCAAGAAGATTATTGGTAGAGGTCATGAAGTGGATGGATTATATGTGTTAGATGAGTGTTTGTCAGTTACTACTGCCTGCACAAGTAATAATAAAGCATTCAAGGCTCACTGTCAACTAGGTCATCCCTCTTTACCTACTTTCAAGAAACTGTGTCCAAAATATAGCTCATTACAAGTTTTAAATTGTGATTCATGTCAATATGCTAAACATCATAGATTGTCTTCAAATTCAAGAATAAATAGAAGGGTTGATTCTGTTTTTGAACTTGTGCATTCTGATATATGGGGACCATCAGCTATTGTTTCTAAACCTGGCTTTAGATACTTTGTCACATTTGTAGATGACTATACACGTACTACATGGCTATTTCTTATGAAAAGTAGATCTGAATTGTATTCTGTGTTTTGTAAGTTTTGTGCCGAGATTGAAAATCAATTCAATATAGTGATTAAAAGGTTGAGAAGTGATAATGCCAAAGAGTACATGTCTGAGTCATTTCAGAAATTTATGAGTGATAAAGGTATAATACATGAGACTTCATGTGTGGACACAGCTTCTCAGAATGGTGTGGCGGAACGAAAGAATAGACATTTGTTAGAAACAGCAAGGGCATTATTGTTTCAAACAAATATGCCAAAATGTTTTTGGGCTGATGCAGTTTCGACAGCATGTTTTTTAATAAACAGAATGCCATCATCTGTATTAGAAGGGGAGATACCATATAAGTTACTATTTCCAGATAAACAAGTATTTCCAGTAAAACCTAAGGTATTTGGGTGTGTTTGTTTTGTAAGAGATGTGAGGCAACACTTATCTAAACTTGATCCAAAATAAGTTAAGTGTGTATTTGTTGGATACTCACGAGTTCAAAAAGGTTACATGTGTTATTGTCCTAGCCTTGGGAAATATCTTGTTTCTATTGATGTTGTTTTTCATGAAGATATACCTTATTTTCATGCACCACCAGATTTGTTAACTAGCTCTCAAGAAGAAACTGCTGTTGAACCTGAGGAACCTAATGATGATTTTCTTGTTTATACCCTGAATGATGATACACAAGTGAATTCCACTGATGTGCAACCAGAAACTCCAATCCATGAACCAGTTTTGAATGTTGATCCTGATTTGAACCTTCCCATAGCATTAAGGAAGGGTAAACGTCAGTGCACATATCCAATATCAACATATGCATCATATAATCATCTATCACCTGGAACATGTTTATTCTTCAAATCTCTTGACAGTGTTACCACACCAAGGACTATCAATGAGGCATTATCTGATAAAAAGTGGTATGCAGCTATGGTTGAGGAGATGAATGCTTTAAAAGTGAACAAGACATGGGATTTAGTTACTTTGCCACATGACAAGAAACCCATTGGTTGTAAATGGGTATATTCAATCAAAATAAATCCAGATGGAACTATTGCACGCTATAAAGCTAGACTTGTAGCGAAGGGTTATGCTCAATTGTATGGAGTAGATTACTTAGAGACTTTTTCTCCAGTTGCTAAGTTAACTTCAGTCAGGTTGCTAATATCTCTTGCAACTACACACAGCTGGAAATTACACCAATTGGATATTAAGAATGCTTTTCTACATGGTGATTTACAAGAAGAAATGTACATGTTACAACCACCTGGGTTCGAGGTTAAGGGGGAGACTGAGCTGGTTTGTAAACTCAACAAAACTCTGTATGGCTTGAAGTAGAGCCCAAGGGCTTGGTTTGGTAAATTCAATCAGGTTGTGGAGTCATTTGGCATTGTTAAGAGCAAATTTGATCACTCAGTATTCTACAAGAAGACAAATTCAGGTATTATATTATTGGTTGTATATGTTGATGATATTGTGATTACTGGTAGTGATGAAGCAGGAATTCTATTATTAAAACAGTTCATACACACACATTTTCATACCAAGGAACTTGGTGAATTGAGATACTTCTTGGGTGTTGAAGTTATTCGAAATAAGGAGAACATATTTCTATCACAAAGGAAATATATATTAGATTTGTTGAGTGAAACTGGAAAACTTGCAGTGAAACCAGTCAAAACTCCAATGATACCAAATGTTGATCTAGCTACTGAAGGTGATAAATTCAGTGATCCTGAAAGGTATAGAAGAATTGTTGGGAAGCTGAATTACTTATCTGTTACTCGACCTAACATATCCTATGCTGTTAGTGTTGTGAGTCAGTACATGAATGCACCAAATATTCATCAATGGAGAGCAGTGGAGCAAATTCTTGGGTACCTAAAGGGTACAGTTGGATATGGACTGATGTACTCAAATTATCATCATATTAAGGTTGAATGTTTTTCAGATGCTGACTGGGCAGGTTCAAGGCTAGATAGAAAGTCAACTGGAGGTTACTGAGTATTTGTAGGAGGTAATTTAATTTCGTGGAAGAGCAAGAAGCAGAGTGTAGTGGCTCGGTCATCTGCTGAATCTGAATATAGAGCAATTGCAAAAGTTGTATGTGAAGTGATGTGGGTAGATCATCTAATGACTGAACTGGGTTTTACAGTGGAAAAGCCAATTGTGTTAAAGTGTGACAACCAAGCTGCCTTGCATATTGCTTCAAATCCGGTGTTTCATGAACGAACCAAACATATAGAGATGGATTGCCATTTTGTTAGAGAGAAGATGCAACAAGGAATCGTGTGTTCAAGACATGTGTGAACAAATGAACAAGTTGCGGATATTTTTACAAAAGCTATTGATGGGAAGAAGATGGAGTATTTGCGAGGCAAGTTGGGCATGGTAGATGTACATGCACCAACTTGAGGGGGAGTGTTGAAAAGGTTTTACTGATTAGTTGCTGGTTAGTTGTGTTGTGTGTCTTTTTAGCTTTGTTTCATTTGGTGTGTTTATGTTACTTGTTTCGACTGGGCTGGTACTTTTGCTTTTGGGCTTTGTGGCTATTGGGCTGTACTGTTTGTATATATACTCTTGTATTCTCTGCTTTGTTAATTGTGAGAAATAGTTAATTCGTATTCACTTTCTCTTCATCATTTTGTAACAATAGATGTTAGAATGAATCGTACGCGTTGGATTAAAGATTATAAAATTTGTGCCGTTGGCTGAGGATCAACCTTAGCCTTTTGGACTCCAACCGATCGACTGCCGGTCGACCGCTACATGTCGACGGCCCCATCCCAGTGGTAGACCAGTGGGGTCTAGTTATTTATAGTTTATTTATTTTAAATTTTAATTATTTTCGTTTAGATTTCTTGGGGCATAATTGATATCAAATTGACTCGGCTCGATATTCCACTTAAGCAGCCTACTAGATGTCTCAGGTCATGTCAGGATCCATTGTAACAGCCGATCGGTGTAAACAATGATCAGATGAGGTTGGAAATATGGGCGGAGCTTTCTCGAGGCTATAACAAGACAATAAGCTAGCTTCTCTATCTTTGGGTAGTTTCTTTCTGCCCCGACAATCTTTTGCTGATATAATAGACCGGTCGTTGGATCCAATCCTCTTCTTGAACTAGCGCGACATTGATTGCTTTTGCCGAAACCGCCAAATAGACATACAACTTCTCGTCTTTGACAACATGGGAGGTGTTGCCAGATGTTGTACTAGTGCCCGGCGCCCTCGCACTCCTCTGTCCACTCGAAATTCCATTTTCCTTTTCTGATCAGATTGAAGAAGGAAATGCACTTGTCCGTGGATTGAGAAATGAACCTGCTCAAAGCTGCCACCTTTTTGCACCTGCTTTATGGTTCTGGGAGTTTTGAGATTTCGAATCGCCCCAGATCTTTTCAGGATTCGCTTCAATTCTCTAGCGTTGACTATAAACCCAAGGAACTTTCCAGACGCGACTCTGAAATGACACTTCAACGGATTTAGCTTCATTCTGTACTGTCGAAGTATGTCGAACATCGCCTCCAAATCACTGATGTGTTCGCTGGATAACCGCGATTTCACGAGCATATCGTCTACATACACCGCTATAGTCTTCCCGATCTGGTTTGCAAACATCTGGTTTACGAGCGTTTGATAGGTTGCTCCAGCATTTTTGAGTCCAAATGGCATCACCTTGTAGCAATAAAGTCCCAGATCAGTTATAAAGCTAGTGTGCTCCTGGTCAAGAAGGTGCATCGAGATTTGATTATAGCCGGAGTATGCGTCCACGAAAGATAAGTGCTCATGTCCGGCTATTAAATCCACCAGTTGATCGATTCTGGGAAGTAGGAAACTGTCTTTGGGTAGACTTTGTTTAGATCTGAATAGCCACACATGTCTGCCATTTTCCATTTGACGTTCTAACAAGTACTGGATTCGATACCCACTCTGGGTATAAAGCATCATGAATAAACCCATTAGCCTTGAGTTTAACCACTTCTTCCTTCGGGTGGAAGATCTCTCTAGATCCATACTGCGTCTTTTTTGTTTCATCGGGATGTGTCACGGGTCGATATTTAATGCATGGCTTGTAATATTCGGCGAGATCCCACACATGTCTGAATGAGTCCAAGCAAACACATCGAGGTTTGCCCGAAGAAAATCAACCAGTTCCTGTCCCATCTAGGGGCTAAGCTGAGATTCGATCTTTACCATTCTAGGATCATCACCACCATCGACCGGGACATCAATTGTCAACTCTACCAAGGAGGCCTGGTATTCTTTGACTTCCCCTTTATCATTGTTGTCTCTAGGATCACGATCTTTAGAAAACTAGTCGTGGCGCCCGGGCCTCGGCTCAAGCATTAATTGTCAATCCTCCATAGAGCGGACGTAGAGAGATTCCTCCACGCCCTTACCTTTCTCCTTTCGTTGCGCGTCCCGTAGCTCCGCAACATAACAGGCACGTCCGACTTATTGATCACCATGTACCACCCCAACTCCATTATCAGTGGGGAACTTCAGAGTCAAACACCGGGGGAAATTGCTGCCCTGAATTCCGCAAGGGCCGGTCAACCAGGGAAGCGTTATAAGGAGAATGAATATCCAACACAACAAACTGTAACATCCAGACTCTCCGACGATCACCAGTACCCAACTCAACAGGTAATTCCACCATCCCAACCGGTATGGTTGCACTGCCATTGAAACCATGTATACGTGACTGACACGGTTTCAGATCCTTTGCTTCCATCAACATTTAATCGTAAGCATGCTTAAAAAGTATGTTCATAGAACTTCCACTATCAACCAAGATCCTCTTCATCCAAGCAGGACCTATTTGGGCAGAAATAACCAATGGATCAATGGTGGGCGCCCGACTCTGTCAGCATCACAGTTTCTGAAAAAGATGTCGTCTGTCATCGTCCTCTGTTGCTTTACTGGGGCCTCTTTGTCGGTTCTACTACAACATTCGAAGTCCACATGCCTAATTAAACTAGCATATGACTCCATTTCCTTCCAGCTTCGATCAGCTGGATGAGGACCACCGCTCATAGTATTAATCACCAGCCTTCCGCTAGTACATGCGAGTTCTTCAGGACTAGCCTGGCCTTGGCCCTAGTTGGGATTAGATGGGCCCGCTCTACCATCCTACGGACCCAGACAAACAGCTCTAACTTTCTTTCTCTAATCAACTTTTCAATAATATCCCGCAGATGACGGCATTCATTAGTGTTATAGCCATAACAATCATGGAATCTACAGAACTTTCCAGTCTGAATCAGCTTCTCTGACGATGGTTTCAGAGCTGGCTTCTTGTACTGCCCTATATTACAGGTTTGAAGATAAACATTCTCTAGTGATGTGTTCAAAGGAGTATATTGATCGAACAAAGGAGCTCTAGGTCTCCCACGATCAGCGTATCTCTTCTTTCCTTGACCTCCATCACCCTTCTGCTGACTTTGCTTATTATGAATATTCAACTGTACTTTACTGAAACTCTCCCCGGTCTACTTCACGACAACATTACTCTGGATACCTTCACTACTGGGTCCTGCGACGTCCTACTTCCTAGACCGTCTAGCATCTTCTCTCCTTAAAAACTGGGCTGCCTTTTCATAGAAATGGTCCAACAAAGCAGGGGGTTTCCCAGTCAACCAATCACTAAATTCGGAATCAGGATCGATCCCTTTAGTTAATGCCATCAAAATAGAGTTGTCGTTAGGATTACTGACTTCGGCACAAGCAGCGTGGAACCTTTCTAGAAAATGCCTTAGATTCTCCCCTAGGGCTTGAGTAACACAGGATAAGGTATTAACATCCTTTGGTCTTGTAGCATGCATACAGAACTGCTCGACAAACTTAGTAGCCAACTAGTCGAAACATGAAATAGATCTTGGTGGTAGACGGGTGAACCACATGGTCATAATACCTCTCAAGGAGATAGGGAAGCTTCTACACTTAACCGCATCGTCAGCTCGAGCGGCATTCACGAGCCATTCATATTTCAGAATGTGTTGGTTGGGATCCGAATTTCCTTCATATACATGCAAGGTCGGCATCCGGAATCGGCGGGGCGGTTCCGCATGTAAGATATCATTGGTGAACAGGGTGTGACTTCTAGAAATCCCTCAATCATCATTAGTGAGGCCTTGACTTTCTCTTATCATTTGGCGTATCATAGTTGGAATGTCAAGCATCTAAATATTCGAGGCCAAGGCATGGTCGAGTTCCATGTCACGAGGATGGTCCGGTCACTGTCTACGGTCCGTTCCACACCTCCTTGGCTCTCGGTCTTCATGGAAGTGAGGATCCTGAGCATGGATGCGGTGACGAGGGGCTGGATCTGGTTGGTTCTGGATCTCGGCATCCAGATCTAAAGCAGCGACAGCTGCGTGGTCATGAGTAGTGTTGTTAGGAAGTGTCCCTCCTCGGGAGGAGGGTGCAGCTTGATGCCATATGGAAAGACCTATTCCGGCCTGTTTGGGATTCGTAGCATACGGGTGCCTAAAGGCTTCCGCGTAATTCCCATTTAATCGGAGTCGTGTAGATCTGGGATTGAAGTTAGATGACGCCGAGCTTTCAGACAAGGAATAAGAGGCATGCTTCCTTCTAGATCTCCCTCGCCTTTCTTCATTCAGCCGGTTCGCGAATTCCGTGTTGGCATAGATATGATGAGTGAGCTCCTAACGGCTTTGAGTGAGCTCCTGCATAAGGGTCTGGAATTCCTCTCTAGTTACTGGACCAAGTGGATCTGGAACTCCAGTTGATGTTTGGCCTGCTGTGGTTAGCTATGCGGGATTTTGCCTATCCCTTCCTTCCAGATCAGCAGCATTGGAAGCGGTTCTGGTAGTGCACACCATATTGAATGTAGTTCTTCTTAGATTTGGAACAATATGAATAAGATAGAAGGAACCACTGGAAGACAGATCTGGATCTCCTCCTTAGATTTTAGCAATCCGACAACGGTAGGGGATCCATAGATCAAGAGAAAAAGCAGAGTTTTTCTCAGTGAAAGCAGCAAAGTGTTTGTATAAAAAATGGGCAGAATACTCTTTGGATGTAGTTGAAGAGATTAGAATGAAGAAATAAAATAAAAAATGAGGCTAACCTAACAATCACACCAAGAAAAATGAACAGTAGTAAAAGAAGACAAGAATTTATAGTGGTTCGGCGTCGTAGCCTACATCCAGTTTGAAGGATTTGCTGTTTATTGCCGATTATAAACTAAATTACAACAATACAATGGCTAACACTCAAGTTACAATGGAGTTTTAGCATAGCAGTAGCATAAAAGTCCTTTTTTAGTTGCAGTGGAGGTGCTATTTATAGGCGTAGAGCTGGAAATATCTGCCTCGAATCTCGGAATACTCTTTCTCATGCATAGGTGGGCCTACACAATTGATTAAGAGTCATTTGGGATTGATCCGTGATCGATTCATGTTGGTTTCGTATCGATCAAGAATGGCTCCATTTGAGCTACGATCGATCATGAAGGTTCTTGAGTTGATATGCAAGCTTCTGTGAAAATTTCATGGCATTTGGATTTGTGGTTTGAGAGATATGATCGATCAAAGTCGCAAACATGGATTGGCTGAGGCCTTCGTATCGATACACTTTGTATCGATCATCTTCGTATCGATGACGTGGCACGCTTGTTTTGTGGAGATCCAAAATTCATGCATAAAGACCGCTTCATTTGGGTTGACCTCTCCATTCCGTATCCATCCTATACTTCGCTTCCTGTATCTATGCTTTGCCTTTGTTTTCGTATCGATCGTAGGCCCTATCCTTCGTATCGATCAGATAGGCGATCGATACGAAACATGCAGCCGTTGGTTGAATGAAGTGTGATTGATCCAGGGAGTGTTGATGTCTATCGATATAGGTTCGAATCTTATGGATACGAACGATGGATGCCGAGTGATGGAGTTATGCTCACTTCGTATCGATGGCGATGGATACGAAATGATGGATGGATGGATACGAAATGGACACTTCTCACATGGATCTTGATCGATTCATAACCCGAGCATATAAACTCTGATTGATCTGAAATTTGAAATGTTGCCTTTCATAGCTTTGCGTGTCATACCATGCTAATTGTAGCTCGATCCGAACTCGGACAAAGTTTGCCTGTATCCATCGTTGACCTGCAGATAACTGATCTCCGGAGCGGATTGTCTTCCGTCTTCAGTCAAGTCCTTGGTGTTACGGTCTTGCCAAAGACGGGATAACAGTTGATATTCTAAACTTCAACAAAAAATAAAATAAAAAAAATGTAAAAAACATATTTTGTGCAGAATTGTGATATAAACATAGTAAAAAAAGAAATTACCTCGAGATGTGATTGAAATGCTAAAATAAGTTTGTATTTTCGGCTTTGGGATGGTGGAGGAAGAGAACGTGGATAGGGATTAATATAGGTGGAAAAAAAACCATTTGCATGGAACGAGATGCATCGAACGCATCATGAGTCAACGGTCCAATACGAAACGCTTCTGCGAATGACACTTTTGCTGGCCCGTTTCTAACGCGTCAAAAAATTTAATCGATTGGATAAAGTCTATGAACAAAACCTTGGTTTTTTTTTTTTAAGTTTGAACAGCAATTATGGGTACATTAAATAAATTTTGAATATTTATAATACCTTCAATAATACCAAATACCAAATTTGATAATAACTGAAAAATATTTACAGCACAGTTGACAAATTTTTAATACCAATTTAACAAACCCAACAAAAAAAAAATGGTCAAAGGGTATGATATTAATTTTATTTTACTTTCTTCGAGTAAGCCAAAATATTAGCATGTTTGAGGTTTCCAACCAATTCAAATAACATTTGACTATTTCCTAATCATCCGCTTTGATAAACACTAAAGCCCATCTACATGTACAAATTCATTAGATTTTATTCAGAATTAAAATAAGCTACTTCTAATCAGCATTGGAAAAAAAGAAAACAACTCTTTTAACATGGATACTATGATATAAAATGCTCAATAAATTACTCTACATAAAATGATATTGTAATGTATTTGCTGTAAGCAACCGTCCAGGTGCCCCCACATAATGCTTGCAGCTGCTATATACGTATATATTTTATCAACCGAATATCCTTTCTATCGCTTGCAAAGCTATTAAGTTGTCACCATTAAACTTATCTAATGCATACACAAATTTCCCTTCCATAAACCTAGTCATATCTTCACCAAAAGCAACCACAGCAACATGAAATTACAGTGCGACGCCTGCAACAAAACTGCAGCCTCGGTCATCTGCACTGCAGACGAGGCTGCACTGTGTGATGACTGCGACCGTAAAGTTCATCATGCTAACAAAGTTGCAAGCAAACATCTTCGTTTTTCACTCTCTGAATCGAGCGAACTTCATCTCTGTGATATATGCAAGGTTTCCTTCTTCTTTTTTTCCCTTCTACATCATATATTTTTACAGTACTTTTAAGCTAATGATGTGTAAATATTTGATTTTTGATCCAGGAAAAAGGAGGGTTCTTTATATTTTGCCAGGAGGACAGAGCCATACTGTGTTGGAACTGCGACGACTCAGTCCACTCTGCTAATAAGCTCACCATGAAACACAGCAGATTTTTACTGACTGGAACACAAATCTCAGCTGTTTCTTCATTAGAGAGTAGCTGTAGCAGTAATAATAAGCTGATGAAGTCAAGCCAAGATAAAAGTAATCAAATCAATGATGGTACAAGCAGTTTATCAGAGTATCTGATCAAAACTCTTCCTGGCTACTGTGTCGAAGATTTGCTAGATTTTACTGTACCATACAAGGTATATGTAACACCCTATATGATATATACATGTGTGTATTATCATCATCTTCTTTGTCTTTTTTTCAAAGGATTGGGATTGATCATGTAAATTCTCATTTCCCCATGGTATGTTTATGACAAAAGAACAGATCTGAATTATTATTTTGTGTGCATCTTATTCTTATCATATAAATCATCTATACATAATTTTGCATAATTTCAAAGCATCTCTATGTACTGCTGAAAAATTGTATGAAAAAAATGGACAACGAATCTTGAGGGACAAGTGAGATGTGAGAATATAAAGTTTGAACTTTGAACACCAGTGACTATATAATCCTAAGAGTTTATGATTTTTTTGGTCTTTCATTCTTCTGATTGCTAATGAAAGATATATACTTGAAGCAAAATTTTGATATTTGGACTCTCAAATGTACAGAAAGATGAGATTTGTCCAGAGCCAGAAGAAAGAACTGAAGTCCAATGTCCAGTCTGGGTACCTCATGTTCCACAAGTGCAGCTCTCAAACGACATGCACAACGATTTCAATACTTTGTTCAGTCATAACTACGTGGATCTGAAATATAATCAAAATGAAAATGAACTTATGGAAGATGCAAGTTTAGTACAAAGCCAAGGCGAATTGTCATGCATGGTGCCTCAGCTTAATACTCCTGTTTTGAAAAATAATAAGAGATGCAGGCCTTCTTCAGGATGGTAGTGGTAACTGCTAACTGTTCTTGAAGATATTTTGTAATCCTAGCTTATTTCTGGTCAGTTGCAGTGAAGCATGGGCTATGTACAAAACTTGATATAATATTAAATGAGGTTGTTAGATAGTTTCTACTAAACATATCCTGTTTAATTTGTGCCTATTAAAGTATAACTGCATGTAACAATTGTGGTAACCGATAAACGAGTAGAAAGCAGAGATATGCTCATAATTGTACTGATCGATGCATAAGAAACACATTTCGTTTTCACAGCATATAGATATTTATTCAATGATGTGAAAGGGCTGTACATAAACGCATGACTGATGTTTTTGTTGAGCTGGGAAAAATTGATTTGATTTTACCGTCAACCACGTCCTCGCTTTGTATGTTTCTTCAATGACATGAGACCGGGTCACGGTGTTATAACCATTCCTTCGTGATGATTCTGGTATTTGTTTCCGTTTTCTGGCTAGATTATTACAGAGGATGTATGATTTAATGTATTTACATGATTTGATGTTTCTTTGTTCAAACTACGTGTTGCATGTGAGTTATATACTCTGTGAGTTGATTTAAGTGATCAAAAATATTAAACAAAAAATAAAAATAAAAATTACAATATCAATTCATCCCAAATCTTGTAAGTATTCTATTTAGTTTAAAACAAACAAGTTGAATAATCTAATTTAATCTAACTATCCACCATCAAAGACGGATAAAATTCAAATTAATAGAATGTTTCTCGAATGTTCACTACAACAAAAATACCATATTACAACGCTCTTTTTACAACGGACATTGGCTGTCCGTTGTAATAGAAGGCTATTACAACGGTCCATTCAGGACCGTTGTAATAGATGCCATATACAACGCCCTTTTTACAACGGGCAATGACTGCCCGTTGTAATAGAATGCTATTACAACGGTCCTTTCATGCCCATTGTAATAGATGTCAATTTTACAACGTTTACAAAATGTCCGTTGTAATAGATGCAAATTTTACAATGGTCACAAAATGCCCGTTGTAAGAGGTACCAATTTTACAACGCTCAAAATGCCTGTTGTGATAGGTGTCAATTTTACAAGAGGCTAAAAATGTCCGTTGTAATAGGTGCCAATTTTACGTTAATCATCCGCTCATGTTTGATGAAACCATTTTTCGAGAAATTTCTAACGCACGCCAATATTTAATATTTAATATTCGATATTTAGTATTTATTATTATTAAATATTTCATAATTAATAATTACTATTAAATAATTTCTATTCAATCACTAATAATTAATATTAAATAATTGCTATTAAATAATTAAGAATTAATTATCAATACTTAATAATTAACAATCAATAAATAGTATTAGTTTTTAATAATTAATATTAAAAATTTAATAATTAATAACTAATATTAAATATTTAATAATCGGTAATATATACATAATCATTAACTTTAAATAATTAATATTTAATTAAAATTAACTAGTAACAATTAATAATTAATAAGTAATTTTAAATAATTAATGTTTAATGATTCAGAAGTAATATTTAATATTTAAAAAGTAATTTAAGAAATTCATATTACAATTAATATAATTTTTTAAATATTTACTAATTAATAATTACTATTAAATAATTTTTGTTAAATAACTAATAATTAATATTAAAATCTTAAGAATTAATTATTAATACTATAGTTTAATAATCAATAATTAATAATCAGTAATTACTGATTAATTTACTATTTAGTAATATTCGGTAATTAATAATTAATGATTAATAATTACAATTACTATTTAATAATATATACATAATAACTAGTGTTTAATTATCAATATTCAATTATAATTAAGAAGTTATTGGTAACAACTGATAATTAATAATTATCAAATAAGAAGTAATTTTTAATAATTAATAATTATATAAAATAATTTTTATTACATAATTAATGATTAATATATAGTTAAGACTAATATTTAATAATTAACAGTTAATAAGTAATTAATATTTAATAATTAAGAAGTAAAATTTATTATTTAGTATATAGTGTCAATGAATACATCTGTCATACCAATTCCTCTCGCCAACATCGCTCCCCGATCTCCATCAATCGTAGCCGCTTCTTTCTACTCCACTAGCTTTAAATATTAATTTTTTAATAATCAAAGATTAATAAGTAATCTCTAATAATTAAAAAAATATTTATTATTTTGTATTTAATATTTCATAATTATAATTGATATTTTAACATTTCAAATAAAAAAGGCAAAATTTTCTAAAATAAATGTAAAATTTCAGCTCACTACACCTCCTCCCCTTTAATACAAATTTTCGAATAAAAATAACATCCAATTTTTTTCCCTCTAGCGCAAATTTTTGGCTCCAATGCAAATTTTTTGGCTAGCTGCCGCCTCCTCCCCTTATCTAAGTAACAAAAATAAGAGGAAAAAATGGTCTTTCCTCTTCCGACAAAGAAAAGATTAACCTTATTCATACTTTAATCACGGCCGCCACAAACAAATTAAATTATCCAAGTCGAAATCCAATTCCAAATTTAAATCGAAATGCAAATTAGAATTTCTTCTCAAATCCAATACAAATCGAAAACTAAGATCAACATAAATGGTGGAAGGTAGGTCGATTTGGGTTGTGGATTGAGGGTTTGCGGGTTTGTTTGTTTTAGGTGGTGGATTTGGGGATTCGTCTGTAGTGGCGTCGCATGTTAACCACATCCAGTCGAATGGCGACAATGCTGTCACAGTTTTGGATTCTGATTACAGGTTGAAGAAGTCAAAGTCTGGTATAATTCCTTCTCTCGATGTTTGTTTATTTAATGATTGGTTTGGCTATTGTTTATTTCATAGCATTAGAGGATTTTGATAGTAGCATTGCTATTAGATGGAATACATTTTTAAAGGAGGAAAAAAGTTTAATTTTGCAAGTTAATCATTGAAATTGTTAGAGAAGTTACGTTGGACCGAAGATTGATGATTTTTATCACTATTATTTCATTAATATAATCATCATCGTGATTTTTGTTGTTGTTGTCGCTGTCTTGATTCTGATATACTTGAAATGATAAAGATACATTCAACACAGACAGATGTTTCATTCCTAAATAGCATTGTATTTTAGTAATACTAAACTCCATGATTAATTTATTAATGAAGAGGTTCTTCCAAAATTGTAGATAGCTTTATTTTGATCCAGTTTGTTTAGTTTAAAACTACACTTTGTATTTTTATAGATATGCTATTCGGTTATTTCTTCATGTTTTCAATAAAAAATTACTCTCTAACATGCATCATTACATTTATCTTATTTCAAACATAACACCTGAACATGTTATATGGTGATTGGATATCCAATGTACAAGCTCCCCTCTGACAAATAATAAGATTTTTTTTTCTACTCCAAAACCAATTGGTAAATTCCATAAGGCCATATAAAATGGTGACATTGCTCTCTATTATTTAATCCAGGGTTACTTTCAACTCATGAGAGACAATAGGATACACCGCGAAATAAATAGATATTGGCGATGCTGTTAAGTTTTTTTTTGTGGAGATATCGGCGATGCCTTCATCTATTTGATGAAATGTGCAATAGAGATATAGCTACTAGGACTGCTGTCATACCAGGTTTACTATGCCTTTAATCACGATGTCCATACCAGGTCTGATATTCGAATTTAAAAGACTTTTAAGCTTGTATTTTTCTTGTGAAGATAATTGTTTTCTTTTTTTACTATTAGCAATTTAGACTTTTTTTCCTGCATAGTTAAGTATATATAATTGACCTGGCAATTGGATTTACATGTTAATATTTGTAAGACATTGATTTAGACAATCATGTTCTACATTTACATACTGAGTGTTTGCACAAAAAATGGACAAACACCTCAAAGTTGTATGATTTTGTAGATCTTACGTTGTTCTTAGTGATTTTAGAGGTTTATGCAAATATATGAAAAACAGGGGCTAAACTGTAAAAAGACACGCAAATTTATAGTGGTTCAGCCAGAACGTGCCTACGTCCACTTTATATCTTATTTCTCTTCTTTTGTTGTGATTACAAGTACAAAGCTTTGATACAAGTAAAAGAAAGTTGTTTGAAAGTTCCTTCCGTGCTTGAGCTCTCAAACTTCTCCCCATTGCTGTACCCCTGCCCCTCTATTTATAGAGTGAGGCTAGGGGTAGGGGTCCAGGATATGTAGAGTCGCTGATGGGCCTGGGCTGATGCGATCTGGCCTGGTATATCTTGGTTCGGCATTGCTTGGTTCGGAGGTGGTTGGAGTGTAGAGTGGACCGGTAGCTGTTGGTTCGGTGGGATGGAAGGAGACTGGTTCGGTGTTGGCTGGTTCGGTGGGATGGAAGGAGACTGGTTCGGTGTTGGCTTAAGACTGCCGAACGAATCACTGCCGAACGAATTACTGCCGAACGAATTACTGCCGAACGAATTACTGCCGAATGGGCCTTTGAGGACGAGAATACCGGATGGGCTTAGGCGAGCCTGGATGGATGAATCACGCTCCTTGGTCGCAAGGTCTTCTGGGTGAGAATGCGCCCAACATTTGCCCCCCAAAGTGGGGCATATGCCGGAATGTGCCGCGCTTTGTTTAGAAGATGACGACGCAGTCTTGGATGCGTTCGCCGAATCAGACGGTCCGGTCGCCTACAGTTGCCTATAAGTAAGGGCTCAGGGTCTCTATTACCTTCTACCGAACGAACAGCCAAGCCAAGATAATCACATAGCCGAATCAAACTCTGATCCTTTGCCGAATCATCCCAGCTTGCCGAACCATTTCAGTTGCCGAATCAGGTACCCAATTCCCTTAGCCGAATGATATTTTTAGGTTGAATGCCGAATGAACTTTTAAGTGGAGTGCCGAATGAACTTCCACGTTGAATGCCGAATGAACTTTTAAGTGGAGTGCCGAATGAACTTTCACGTTGAATGCCGAATGAACTTTTAGGTTGAGTGCCGAATGAACTGTTGTATCGAGTGAACATGTGTTTCATACTTCGAATTTTTAAGCGAAATTCCAGATTATGCTGCTTGTATATTCTAACGATATACTTTTCCCATGATTGCAGATAAATGTCTCGAAAAGTTGAAACTCGATCAGATAAGAGGAGATCCGGGGGTGAAGGAGAGTCCTCGGCCGTGCCCCCAGCTCAATCAGGATCGGAGCGTCATGGGCCTGCCCCGAGGTCATTAGTGGATGGATATGGTCCCCAAGAGCTGCTGGACTCCCCGCCTGACTGCTTTCCTAGCTCTCTCAAAGAGGAGCAACTCGATGTTATATCTCGTTCCTTTGGGATCGATAGAGCCCTCATGCTGCTGCCGGGCCCAGGAGTCATGCCATACAGTCCTCCCGAAGGATACTTTGCTTATAGTAGGTACCATTGCATGTGTGGTGCTATCCCGCCACTCAACGCTTGGGTAGTCAGCTTCCTCACGTACCTGAAGGTGGCCCCATTCCAGCTTCATCCCAACTCTTATGCCATATTGGTGAGCCTCTTTGTTATTTTTCGGAGGAAGTATGGTCGCGCCCCCTCCAACCGGGAGATCCGGTACTTGTATAATTTAAGGGGCTATAAGAAGGGGTCCCCATATGTTAGCTTGGAGTCTGCTGTGACCTTCAAGCCGGTCTTGGACCTGTACTCTAAATTCAGCATGTTCAAGAAAGAGTGGTTCTTTGTTAGGGACGATTCCGTCTCCATCCGGCGCTTTACCTCTGGATGTAAGTTGATGCTTTTACTTATAATTCTTATTCCGATTGCGATGCTTCTTCTCATACTTTCTCATTTTTGCTAGCGACAGGTGGCTTTCCGGTTGTGGAGACTGACCGCCTGGTTCAGACGGCGGCGGAGATAGAAGCCATTCTTGGGAAATACAGATCATCTGCCTATTTGATTAGAAATGCGATTCTTCTGGAATATAACTTGATCCTTCCGCAGCAGTCTGTATTTAAGTTGAGGGAAACGGCGGAAGAGAGGGCAGCTGCTCAGGCTAAGGGAGGCGTTGCGGCAGAGGGCGGAAAGAGAAAACCATTCACGAAACCTCCAGCCGTCAGAGGTAAGAAGCTTAAGAGGTCGGACGGTCCTTCTCCCAGCAATTGTCCACTTACTCAGGGGGAGATAGATGCGGAGGAAGAAAGAGGCGAGGCGGAGGAAGAAAGAGGTGAGGCGGAGGGCGGAAGAGACGTTGAGCGTCTTGGTGATGATGGTGGCGATGGACGGAGTGGTGATGGTTCCAGGGCTCTATCTTCTGGGCAAGTAGGCGAAATGCAAGAGTGGACGGATGATGCTCTCCGCCAAGCTTTTGAGGGGTTGGATGATGATCCGGCTTTGGTAGTGAAGACCGGGAAGGCGGACAAAGCCGGGACCGGTGCAGGTGAGTCTTCTCCGGCTATCCCGGCCAAGGTGGCTCTGACAACTCAAGGTGAACTCTTGACCCCTGCATGCTTCACTAATGATAGGGACTTAGGAATATTTTATGACCCGCTCCCGTCCTGGAATGAAATCCAGGGCTTATTGCAGTATCCCACTCCTCCCCAGGGTCTGTACAACCACAACTGTGTTTCTTTTCCTTTCCTAACTTGTAATCTACCGTGTTTCTTGAATCATATAGTAATGTAAGATCGTGACACTTGTTTTTTATATCAGGAGCAGGCAAGACGCCCAAAGCTTCAGACCTTCGACACAGGCTCGAGCAATATAAACTTTCCAAAATTTCTGCTAAGCCGAAGCCCTCAACCCAACGCTCCGGGGATGTAGTCGGATACCGTCCTCTTCTTGGGGTCATCGAAGAGGGTATTCAGCAGAGGAAGAGGAGTCATCCTTTGTCCGAGACTTCGCTCGATCCTCAGCCTCCGGCTCAGCCTATTCATGATATTACTGAGGAGGGTAGCGAGTTTGTACCTTCTCCACACCCGTCCGGAAACCCTTCTGTTATTCATATCGACCGTCCCGACTTGGCCCGTAATCCATTCGCGGGTCATCCTGATCTGGATCCAGGTTCTCATGATATTACTTTTGATGAAGTCACTGGTGAACACCTTCTCCCCCATAACCCCATGGTACGAGTACTTGATGAAGCCAAATCCTTAGATCTCGATCTACTCACCACTCGTATAGTCACTATGGGAGACGAGGCCAAAGCTAATATTGATCGGGTGGTAGAGGAGACCAAGAAGTTGATGGGGCATCATGCTCGGCTGGTTAAGGCCGGAGAGGAGATTGGGAGCGCCAATATCCGACTTCGATTGGTGGTTTCGGATCAGGCCAAGCAGCTTGCGGATCAGGCTATCCAGATTTCTCAGCATGAGGCTGCTACTGGGCGATTAAGGAAAACCATGGAAGAGGCCAGTCGGGCCGAATTGCGGAAAATGGAAGCTGCTTGCAAAGAGCGGATTGACATGGCCATTTCTACGGTGGATGAGGTTCGGAGAGCGGATCTCGAGCAGGTGGAGGAATTGTCCGAGAAACTTGAGGCTGCAGAGCTTGCCCAAGCTAAGTTGAGGGAAGAGATGGAGGTGATGCGGAGGTCCCTTCAGGCTGATTGCTCGAGATACAGACTGGAGAGAGATGCTGCCGTCGAAAGGTTGTCGGCCTCCGATGCCCGGATGAGGGAGTTTGAGGAGAACGAGGGAATGATGGATGACATGCTCCAGGACATGTATTTCCGGACTTGGAAGCAGGGCAATCTCTCTTGGATGGATGATTATCCCAGGGTCATGGCCAAGACCTATCTTCGGGCTTTGGAGGAGGCTAAGGCTGATGCAGATAAAGAAGGTGGAACGGTCTTCAGTATGGATGTGGTCACTGCCCAGTTCACCAAGGAGGAGAAAGTGGCGGTAAAGGAGGGTATGCGGCTGCTTGCTGCTGAAGAGGCGGGTGTGCAGGTAGAGGATGACGACCAGTATGGTCAAGAAGCAGGTGCTGGTAAGTTTTCCTTTCTAGCCTTTCCGTTAACTTGGTTACTCATCACTAATGAATCCTTTTTATGACCGGACAGGCGGGCAAAAGAGCAGGGACAAGACTTCGACGCAACCAGCTCCCTGATTGGACCTGGAAAATTCTTTTTGTAGGCTTGACAGTGTTGAATCTGTTAGTCTTAAGACAGTAGAGGAACTTCTAAGTTGTAATTCTTGCTACTTGTAATAATATTATTCTTGACGTGTACTTTTTTAGCTTAAGCTGATTCTGTCGTTTCTTGAATATTTGTTGCTATTTCGACATATCGTATGAGAAATGTAGCTACGTATATTCTTGTAATTAAATTGTGTTTGATGTCAGATTCTGGCTTTAAATCATAATCTCATGACTTGCAATGTTAGCGTGTGGTGTGAAAAAATTAAATTATAGTCATGCATTTGTACATAAAGGAAGAAAATACCGCCTTTCATGTTCTGTTTGTAAATGGCAGTTTCGAATATCTGGTATGACCAAGCATGGAAAGCAGTTGACTGCCCTGCCATCTGTTTGTGAATTTCTGCATCCATTGGCGGGTATCTCTTACCCTGCATCCTGTACTTTATGGTTTGTTATAGAGGATATGAGGAAAGTTTTTTTAAGTAAAATTGAAATATGTGAAACAGTAAAACTTCCAGTCACGGAAGGCCTTCGATGTGCTTAAGTTCGTGGCAAACGGGTTTTGTAGTCACTTTCCCTAGCTGTGGGTCTTGGAGACATTTGTCACCCATCTTACGCCTCCGCGGGGAGTTAATTCTTTTTTACCACAGCCGCACTTAAGACACACCGGAGCCGAGATCGCGCACAGTAACTACCCGGGCCATTATGGCCCGTACTCATGGGTATTATTCGACTTACTGTGGCCGGCTAGCGTGGGTGCCGATCGTCAACTGTGAACTGCCCCTGGCTGGCCACACCTTATGTTGGGGCTTATAATCGGTTCACAGTTGCCGGCGAGCCTAACGCCGTAATGAGCTGCCTCGGCTATAGTCGGCCTTCTCGGTGGCTTATAATCTGCTCATTACAGTTGGCTTTAAGGGCCGTCGCGAGCAATGAGTTAACCCGCAGCAGAGGGATGCTGGAGCAAAAGTGTCTCATTGACGAGGGCATAGATTCGCATAGTACCTGTTGTGTCTTGTCCACGTGAAGTTGCATTGTGGAGTGCTTTGAATAGAAATGCTATATGCTCAGGATTTTGTTCAACAGAAAAGGATAAAGTTAACAAGCAGCCAAGATACAAAGGAACAAGTTAAAAAAGAGACAAGGCTTTTTTAAAGTGGTTCGGCACGAAAAAATGCCTACGTCCACTGATTCTCTTTGTTAATTCACTTCAAATGGGCAATACAAGTTAAGAAAAGTATCGACGGAGGTGTTGGATGTTCCATGCCCTCTGGAACACCTCTCCGTCCATTGTTGACAAAATATAGGCTCCGTTGTGGAGATCTTTATGAATTACATATGGTCCATCCAAGATTGGGTCTAGTGCTCCGGGGCGAGGGAAGATTCGCTTGAGGACAAGATCTCCTTCTCGTAAGGTACGATGCTTGACTTTGGAGTTGTATTGTACCGCCACCTTTTGCTTGTGGGCTGCTGTTTTTAGGACTGCATCATTCCTTCTTTCCTCGACTAGATCCAAAGACATGTTGAGGAGCTCTTCGTTCTCTTCTGGGTTATAGTGGATCCTACGGTGGGAAGGCACAATAGTTTCAACTGGGAGCATAGCCTCCGATCCGTATGCCAAAGAGAAAGGAGTGTGCCCTGTTGATGTTCTGAAAGATGTGCGGTAGGCCCATAGTGCCGTAGGGAGTTCATCCACCCAAGCGCCCTTTGACTTTTCGAGTTTCTTTTTTATCAGAGTTTTCAGAATTTTGTTGACTGCTTCGACTTGTCCGTTTGCTTGGGGATATGCTACGGATGAGAAGCTTTTGTGAATCCCGTGTTCTTGGCACCAGTTGGCGAATTCCTCGCTGTCAAACTGAAGTCCATTGTCTGATATGATTTTTAGGGGGACTCCGTACCTGCACAGAACATTTTTGATTAAGAAGTTGATAACCTTTGCTGAAGATACTTTATTTAGCGGTTCTGCTTCCACCCATTTGGTGAAATAGTCGACTGCTACTATAGCATATTTGGCGCCGCCTCGACCCATTGGCAGTTCACCGATTAAGTCAATTCCCCATACTGCGAAGGGCCAAGGGCTGGTCATCTGAGTAATTTCGGTTGTTGGTAGCCGAGGGATCTTAGCAAATTTTTGGCATCTGTCACACTTCTTGACGAAGTCTAAGGCGTCCTTGCTTAAGGTGGGCCAGAAATATCCGTATCGGAGTATCTTTTTTGCTAGCGTTTGCCCTCCGGTGTGATCCCCGCAGCTTCCTTGATGAATGTTGGATAAGATTTCCTTGGCTTCCCTTCCGGCGATACACCTTAACAATGGGTTAGAGAACCCGCGCCGATAGAGGATGTCTCCTTGTATTGTGTAGCGGGACGCTTTTTTCAGGATTTTCTTGACTTCGTTACGCCCGTCGGGTAGTGTGCCATTTTGCAGGTAGTCTCGGATGGGAGTCATCCAAGTTGCTTCTTCGGTTGCAGCTATCAGATTCACTTGCTCAAAACTTGGGATCGTTTGCTTTGAGACAGTTACTGCCCCGAAGATGGCGACGTCCCTCATACTTGCTTGCTTTGCCAATTCGTCGGCCTCTTGGTTCTCTTCCCGAGGGATGTGTTTGACTAAGTAGTGGTCCAATCGGTTGAGAAGCGACTTGGTCTTCTTTAGATATGCCATGAGTCGTTCTTCTCGAGCTTGGAATTCCCCTAGTATTTGATTAACAATAAGCTGAGAATCGCTGTGAAGGCACAAAGAATTGGCTCCGACCTCGATAGCAATTTCTAATCCGGCTATTACGGCTTCATATTCTGCATCGTTGTTGGTGGCAGCGAACTCCAACCTTATAGCATAGTGCAGTTTATTTCCCCTGGGAGTGATTATTACCACACCTTCCCCCGAGCCTTGTTCGTTAGATGCACCGTCCACAAAGAGATTCCACCTGATACCTTCCGTTATTTCCAGTCGCTCCTTATCCTCGTTGGTAGTGAATTCGGCAATGAAATCAGCCATGGCTTGTCCCTTGATGGCGGTGCGAGGGTGATAGGTGATATCATACTGACTCAGCTCAATACACCATTTAAGTAGTCGCCCGGAAGTGTCGGGTCGATGGAGTACCTGCCTCAGCGGTTGATCGGTCAGAACTTTGATGGAATGGGATTGGAAGTAGTGACGTAGCTTTCGTGAAGTGATTAGTAAACAGTATGCTAACTTTTCAAGCTTAGGATATCTGACTTCTGCCCCAGTAAACCTTTTACTGACGAAGTAAACTGGCCGTTGCGTGCGATCGTCTTCCCTTACCAAGGCAGCGCTTAGAGCGTGAGATGACACAGCAAGGTATAGGTATAATTCTTCGCCTTCGCTTGGGGTCGAGAGTACCGGTGGTTTCTGGAGGTGTTCAATTAGGTTAAGGAAAGCGGTTAAGCATTCGTCCGTCCATTCGAACCTTCCTTTATCTTTCTTTAGAGCTTCGAAAAAGGGGACGCACTTGTCCGTTGCTTTGGAGATGAATCGGCTTAGGGCAGCCACTTTTCCATTTAGGCTTTGCATTTCCTTTCGGGTGGAAGGTATCTTGATGTCCTTTAATGCTTGGACTTGTTCAGGGTTTGCTTCTATCCCTCGGGCATGGACGATGAATCCTAAGAATTTTCCCAATGACACTCCGAAGGAGCACTTTAGTGGATTTAACTTCATCCCATACTGTCGAAGTACCTGGAACATTTCGCCTAGGTGGCTTACGTGATCTTTGGCTTTCCGTGATTTTACCAGCATGTCGTCTACATATACTTCCATTGTTCGTCCTATTAGTCCTGCAAACATCTTGTTGACGAGGCGCTGGTAGGTGGCTCCTGCATTTTTAAGTCCGAAGGGCATCACTTTGTAGCAGTATAAACCCCGGTTGGTGATGAAACTAGTGTGGTCTTGGTCGGGAGCATGCATAGGAATTTGGTTATATCCTGAGTATGCATCCATAAAAGACAGGAGTTCGTGCCCGGCCGTGCTGTCTACAAGTTGATCGATTCTGGGAAGCGGGAAGCAATCCTTTGGGCAGGCGTCGTTTAGGTTGGAGAAGTCAATGCAGGTCCGCCACTTCCCATTAGCCTTCTTTACTAGTACCGGGTTGGCGATCCATTCTGGGTAAATAGCTTCTCGTATGAAGTCATTGGCGAGTAGATTCTTTACTTCTTCATCGAGGGCTGCTGATCGCTCTGCCCCCATACTTCTCTTTTTTTGTTTTACAGGCGCCTTGGTAGGATCAATTTTTAATACGTGGCATGCTATGTTGGGGGAGATTCCGGTCATGTCAGCGTGTGACCAAGCGAACACATCCAAGTTGTGGCGGAGAAAATCAATGAGTTGTTCCTTCAATTCAGTTTTCAGCTGCGACCCAATTTTCAGTAGCCTACTTGAGTCGTGCTTGTCTACAGATATAAACTCCATAGCCTCTGCAGGCTCGGCGGTGGCCTCCTCCTCTTTGTCCCTAGGGTCTAATTCATTGAAAGGGTCGCTGGTGTATCGAAGAGGAGGGGCTTTCTTTAGTTGCTATGCTTCAAGGCTTTTTGTGCAGAGGGCAATCTCTACACCTTTCCCTTTATCTCTCCTGTGGTTGTTGCGAAGTTCAGTTACATAGCAGTCTCGTGCAATATCCTGGTCTCCTTCCACTTCCCCTACCCCATTGTCTGTTGGAAATTTCATTTTCAGGCACCACGGGGCTAGGACAATCTGGAAGTCAGATAGGGCTGGTCTTCCTAGGAAGGCGTTGTAGGCCGAATGGTTTTCTATCAGCACAAACGTCTGTTTCCTCACAACGGAGCGGGGATGGCTTCCAATTTCAACGAAGAGGTCCAGCTGCCCGATGGGCATTTTCGCATCTCCAGTGAAACCGTGTAGCGGTTTATCGCAGGGAGATACATCCTTCATTGACAGCCTCATTTTGTCGAATGCGTGTTTGAACAGGATATTTACAGAGCTTCCAGTGTCTACCAGTATTCGGTAAACTTCGGCGGGACCGAGTCGGGCAGAGATAACCATGGGATCCATGTGCGGGTACTGTCTTCCTTCTAGGTCGCGTTTACTGAATGTGATGTCATCACTTTCTTTCCGCTTTGGGTGGCGCTCTTCTATAACCGTATTGACACAGTCTCTATTGTCTCTGAGCGACTTCCCATATCTTTCCATCTCTTTCCAACTTCTGTCTACGATATGCGGACCTCCTGAGATGGTGTGGACCACTATCTTCTCTTGACTAGAGCTGCTAGCGTTGCGGTCGCCTCTGCCGGTCCCTGGCGAGGGTAGCCTTGGGTTTTCATTGGCAGGAGCTGGAGTCCTGTCTTGACTTTTTACATAGCGCTCCAGTTTCTTTCTTCTGATGTGTTCCTCAACCAGATCTCGGAGATGATGGCATTCGTTGGTATCATGTCCGTGGGACTCGTGGAAGCGGCAGAATTTTCCAGATTTCTGTGCGCTATCTGATTCCTTCTTGTATGGTGGGCGTTTGTATCTAACTTCGCCTTGGGTGGCAAGGAAGATGTTTTCGACGGTCTCGTTCAAAGGGGTGTAAGAGTCGAATCTTGGTCCTGGCCGATATAGGCGTTTTTCTACTTTCTTGCCCCCAGCACTGTCTCTGGAATCATTTCTTCGAACGTCCCTTGCCACAGCAGGGGCGTTGCCATGGGTCGTCTTACTTTGCTGTCCTGACTGCCCCTCAATGGCAGCATCCTCAAGCCTCATATATTTCCCGGCTTCATGGAAGAAATCGGGTAAAGTAGCTGGTTTTTCTTTTGTCAACCTCCTAGCAAATTTAGTGTCCGGATGCACCCCACTGCAGAGGGCCATTAGGATAAGCTTCTCATCGGCATCTTGAACTGCGGCTGCTGCGGCGTTGAATCTGGTTAGGTATTGCTGCAGCTTTTCTCCAGGTTTCTGTTTGACGCTGGATAAGGAATAAGCGTCCTTAGGTTGCTCCACATGAATGCGGAACTGACTGATGAATTTTTCTTTCAACATTTCCCATGAGCTGATGGATCCTTGGGGTAGATGACAGAACCAGGAGGTAGCAAGATCTGCTAAGAAGAGCGGGAAGCATTTGCACAGCACTCCCTCTGTTGCTCCACTCATGAGCATATGCTGCGTGTACCTCTGTAAGTGTACAACGGGATCGGAGGTTCCTTTGTAGGGTTCCATTGTTGGCATCTTCCATTCTCGGGGGGTGATAGCAATTTCGATATTGCGGGCGAAAGGGCTGGTTACCCTAGCGCCTATCCCTCGATCTCTTTGCTCCCGTTGGACACACTCTCTGAATAAGCGTGCCATCCTTTCGTCAGAATTTGGAGCGGACAGAAATGAGTTTGGTTCCGTTCTGTGGGGTTGATTCCGACCAGACAACCTGTAGGGATGGTATCGTCTATCATTCCTCATATTTTCCAGTGGCTGCCTTTGATCTTCTGGGAGCATGCTTGGGTCAGCTACAGTTGGCCCTTGCCTTGATCTTCCCCTGTTGGGTTCTGATCTAAGCACTTCCTCGGGTCCAACTTCGGGCTGAACTCTAGCTCGGCCCCGTTCATTGGTGTTTCTGTGGTTAGGCAGCATGACAGGCTCAGCTGCAGTTGACCTCCGCCCGGTACCTTCCCCGTTGGGTTCGGCACCAAACGTTTCCTCAGGCCTAACTTCGGGCTGAGCTCGGTCTCGGCTCCTACCACGGCTATTCCTGCCGTTAGCTCCTTCGAAGAAGGAAGATCTTTGCTGTCTCTGAGATCCTCCAGACTGGGACTCGCCCCATGATTCAGTGTTGCGGTTGGATTCTTCAGCGTCCCTCAAGCGTGACATGAGATGGTCCACCAAGGCTTCCTGCTGGGACGTGAAGCGGTTAGTTACTTCAACAACAACTCTGTCCAAATCTGCCCTAGTAATTGCTGCAGGCTGTTCTGTGGCAGGAGTGGCTGGGTTAGCCTGTCCTTCATTTGTTGCCGTTGCTGGAGGAGGACGATTTACTTGATTCGCGGCAGCTGGATCAGGAAGGCTGCTGGATGCGATGTTTTTTCCTTTGTTAACATCTTTTCTCTGTTTGGGAGGCATGTTTTCCAAGTGGCGAACGACGCTGTTAGGAAAACTTGTTAAGCGGATGAAGCTGAAGCTTCGAGCTTCTAGCTCTCAATGAAAGCACCAAAAATGTTTGCACAAAAAATGGACAAACACCTCAAAGTTGTATGATTTTGTAGATCTTACGTTGTTCTTAGTGATTTTAGAGGTTTATGCAAATATATGAAAAACAGGGGCTAAACTGTAAAAAGACACGCAAATTTATAGTGGTTCAGCCAGAACGTGCCTACGTCCACTTTATATCTTATTTCTCTTCTTTTGTTGTGATTACAAGTACAAAGCTTTGATACAAGTAAAAGAAAGTTGTTTGAAAGTTCCTTCCGTGCTTGAGCTCTCAAACTTCTCCCCATTGCTGTACCCCTGCCCCTCTATTTATAGAGTGAGGCTAGGGGTAGGGGTCCAGGATATGTAGAGTCGCTGATGGGCCTGGGCTGATGCGATCTGGCCTGGTATATCTTGGTTCGGCATTGCTTGGTTCGGAGGTGGTTGGAGTGTAGAGTGGACCGGTAGCTGTTGGTTCGGTGGGATGGAAGGAGACTGGTTCGGTGTTGGCTGGTTCGGTGGGATGGAAGGAGACTGGTTCGGTGTTGGCTTAAGACTGCCGAACGAATCACTGCCGAACGAATTACTGCCGAACGAATTACTGCCGAACGAATTACTGCCGAATGGGCCTTTGAGGACGAGAATACCGGATGGGCTTAGGCGAGCCTGGATGGATGAATCACGCTCCTTG
Organism: Allium fistulosum; assembly: GCA_030737815.1. NCBI lineage: Eukaryota > Viridiplantae > Streptophyta > Magnoliopsida > Asparagales > Amaryllidaceae > Allium > Allium fistulosum. Next base: position 1,278,249,669 of record CM060903.1, on the reverse strand, counting down.
GTCGCAAGGTCTTCTGGGTGAGAATGCGCCCAACACTGAGTAATGAACTCAATTTAGTCTAGAACTTCTGGTGATGTACTTTTCTCCTTTTTAATATAATGATTATGGAACACAAACAATTTCCTATAAATTAGCATCGGATTCTGCATGAACTAAGATGAGTGAAAATTCTTAATAAATCAAGATATCTAACAAGGTGTATCGCAAAAATATCTTAAGCGAATTAGCTATATGAATATCGAAATTAGGTTGTTTCCTACGAAAGTAAGACCAATTTCTAAAGTAGTCTCATGAACTTAGGATCAAAATCACATAGCCATTAATGTGCTAGGTATACAAAACAGTCTACTTATGGAAATCAATGTGTAATCATTCCGATTTAATTATAGGTGTACTTGGTTCAAGACTAGTTCAATAATGACCTCGATAGGACTTTGAAGGGATTACATTAAGTGAACGTTCAAATCCCAAAATTACATTTCGTTCATGTATTGGTTTCCACGATGATGCAAATTCTTGATGTTTGAACTACGTCGACTTGATCCCACTTGGACGCGTATGCAATCATCTAAGTGATGCAGTCATTCCTTTTATTTTATTTTTATTTTGAAAATGGGGGGAAACGTTTGAAATTTTCAAAATTGCTTTGGGTTCTTTGTTTTGGAAGAAAGGAGAAAGAAAGTATGGACGTTAAGTCTCGCATCTTGAGATAAACAAAGATAGCTTTGTCTATACCATGGATTCACATGAGAGTGGTTGGCACTTTGAGCATCCAAATGTTTTCCTTTAGGTTGAAGATATAGGTCATGCATCTTGTCACACACGTGCGACGCCGCTTCCGGCCGACCGAGCCGGTCCGGGCCGAGTTTGGGTAAGAATATACTTTTGAAATTTTTATAACATGCTTTTTCAGTCCATTTGCAAGCCCACAACTTCAGATTTTGAACTGTTGCAAACAATGGGAAACTGAAAACGGGAGACAGGACTGTTATCGGTCAAGAGATGCTTCTGTTTGAATTCAAAGTGGAAACCAATAGATGCGACCGTTAAAGAAGCACCTTATGGTAGGACTATTAACTTTTATGTGTGTCCAATGTCTAATCGAGTCCATGCCCGAAAAACGTCCGCTTTTGACGATTGGACATGCCTCTCTACTGCGTATAAATAGACAAGGCGGAATTTACTTTTAGATATCAGAAAAACCTTCTACTTCCTCACCACTTCTTTTCTCCATTAAATTGCATCCTCCAAATTTTAGAGTGTTTTTGATCGGATCAGAATCGTAAAAAGTTTGAATCTGGTTATATTGTTTGAAGGCTTCATTGAATGTTTAAATTCAATAATTTGATGACCTATTTGAACATGTGGGTGGGTTAAATTATTATTTAACAGAATACATTATAGAATAAATTAAAGTCAAAATTACAGTATCTGCTCCATTATCATGCTGGAACCAACAAATATATCCAATGGACTAGTGATATCTTGAGTATTATATCATCCATGTATTGTTAGACCCCCAATTTTTATAATGGTTTTTTCACGAGTAACAAGCAACTAATTTATGTTATGTAAAGAGGCATGTACAATCTTGTATAGGGATCACTACACCATAAACGATATTTTGATACGGCTAAAAGCCGTATCAAAATATGCCGAGCTTAATATTTTGATACGGCTTTTAGCCGTATCTAATGAAGCAATTTGATACTGCCTTTGGCCGTATCTAATGAAGAAATTTGATACAGCCATTAGCCGTATCTAATGAAGCACAGTAGATACGGCCAGAAGCCGTATCTAATTGACAAATATGTAGCTTCTACGAACCAATTAGATACGGCTAAAAGCCGTATCTAATTCTTTTTTTATGATTCAACATAAAGAAGAAATAGTTAACAATAAATTTTGAAATTATATTTGCATAAATAGTTCACAGTTCGTACATCTTGCAGCTCAAAAAATAGTCAACACTAAGTACATTACAATTACAATACTTCATGAAATTCAACAACATTACATACGGTACAAAGTTCAACGACAATACATACAACAAAAGTTCAACAACATGAATAACATTAGTAATACACAAGTTCAACAATTACAAAGTTCAGATAGTACCATCAATGCCTATATCTTGCCAATTTCTTCACCATCACCACCAGTGATCCCAGCACTATATCTTGCCAAACGATACGTATCAGACTGTAGAAGACCAGAATTGCACATAATATGCTGAAGACATTCAAAATATGAAGAAAATAAATTAGTTACAATTATGGTTTGTAATTTAAGGTTAAGAGGGTGTAAAAATTATGTCCTTTTGCATTAATATTCACACACAGATGAAATTTCTCTGGATGTTATGACTAAAACTAATCATAATGCAAGTACACATGCAAGTTTATATGACACTCTGATTGTAGAAGACGTTGTATCATCCTTAGATGAAGGGTAAATGAATTATATCATGAAATATTAGAGGTATGAATGTTGATGAGAAAATAAATCAAGCATTCATGCTTCTATGTACATACAAGCTTACTGTACCGAGCTTGGTGGAAAATAAATTGAGTACACAGAGTACATAAAGACTGGTAGAACTGTGACAGGTAGACTTTGTTGTTTGGTATGTCTTTGTTGTTTGGTAGAATTGTGACAGGTAGAACTGTACACAGAGTACACAGAGTAAATAAATTGAGGCAGATGGTTTATGACAGGTAGACTTTGTTGTTTGGTATGTCAATGGTTGAACTGTGACGGGTAGGTTGTGATGGTGGTGTGAAAAGTGATTAGTGCAGTAGTTTTGAGTGGTATGTGATGGTATGTGGTTATAGGGTGTCAAACAGAATATGCAGGCAAGGGGTATTGCATCAAATATAGATAAGGTTTCAGTCACTTATGACTTCTTATCTATATTTCCACAATTTTCGACAATTGCCCTCTATTCATTGGCAAGTGATCACACACCCATACTCATCCGTCTCAGTCGGGAAAAGCAATCAAAGAAAGGAATGTCGTTCAGATACGTGAATAGGTAGCATTACATACAAGGATATACAGACTGCATAACTAAGGGTGAACTAGGATCCTTATACCTAAATAAACCTCTAAATCAAGTCACATCTTATCATTTAGATCAAATAGATCCCAGATTTTGGATTAGGAGAAATACCACAATACCATCAAGAAATATAGTCGGTTACGAAATTGGAATTTCCTAATGCACTAGGTTCTTTTCTATCTAGTTTCAAATAAACTCAATTATATGGAACAAAAAGGAGGTAATACAATTTTAAATGTTAATTATCTTAATAGGAACCCATAGAGATAAATATGTATACACTGTATCACCATGGATAGAATAGTAGATGACCATCTAAATTAACCAGAAGAGTATGTTTACAAAATACACTATTCTATAAATAAATCTAGACCTAAATCTACCATTACGGCGTGCCAGGCAATGATAAAATGCAACAGAGTGAACAATATGCTCAAGCTTGTTTTGTTGGCATATAAGGGTCATCAATATTAATTTGTAACTGTTTCTCAATAATTAATTTGCGATGCCTTCGACTAGATGATAAGCAGAAACTCTTACTATAAATATATATAAGAAGGATACATATCTTAAACCCTTTGTATATCAAAATTTATAAAAATGAGCTATTAGTGCTAAGACAATCCACTAAGTCAATAAAAATTACGTCCTATTTTTTTGTCAATATTCATGTTACTCCTAGTTTATTTGTTTTCAATTATTTTTGCTTTTAGGAAAGTCAATTTTTATCCATGACAAAACAGGTGCAGGTATTGTTTTCAAGTTCAACGTGCTCTTAGTTTTTTGTTTGTTTTTCGAAGGTTAATCAGTAACTTCAGGTATACAAAAGGAAAACAATATGAAAATACTATGTAGATAAGTACGATTTTTTTTATTTTTTTGAATTGAAAAAGAAAGTTTAAGTACGAGCTTGAGAAGCAAAAAATTATGGAAAGGGCAGTTATGCAAATTGGTTCAAAGTGTTTGTAAGGTGGTAAAGTTGAGTATAATCCATTTTATTAAAGCATTGAAACGCAATGAAGATTAAATGCATTATCTGTAGTTCTTTGTTTTTGTACCTCTCGTCTTATAACACTTTCTTGATGGCTATTAATTTTGAAGTCTCAAACCACTTAGCCTGAACAAGTTCAAATTTAAATATTGTAGAAATATATGGAATGACGTCAACTTGGTTTAAAGAACAAAGATGTTAATTTGATAAGCGTTAAGAATAAGTTTAGTTTACTTGAAACACGACACCAAATGAACCACTTCCAACTACAAGTTCTGCCATATATAAGACGGTATGCTATCAATCAAAAATCAAAAATAGGATTAGGGAAAAAAATGATTTAGAAAGTTAAAATTGCATTTAATAATGCAAGTTATCATTTTTGTTTAATCTGATGAACCAAGTTAAACTTGTATTGACATTAACAATCTATGTATTTTGACCTTATAGTTGAGTTTACCTAAACTTAAATATACATATAATTTGGTACTTACTCTTTAACGATTAGTAATGATTCATAAAAAACACTAAGTTCAACATTTCCTCACAGTTTAAATTCAGCCTTATAAAATAATCTTTAAGGATCATCAAAGTCGTCTAATCATAATTCAGTTAGATTAAATTTCCTTTAGATTAAATTTCCCAATGACTTGATGCTATGTAGTAATAAGATAATTCAAACACAGTATTAAGTTGAAAATTTAATTCACGAATCAAATAAGTACCACATCAAGTTTAGGTTTGATTTGCTATCTATTTAGGCAACATTCATCAGTCAACACACTCCACACAGCACATCACAAAATTCTTCATTCTTTTCCAGTTACTCTAATACCTAATATTGTTTTTTCTCACAAATTTCTCGACTTCAAAATCAAAATCATTACTGTTAGTAATTTAAATTATGGAAAGCAATATCATAATCAATACCCTAACTTTAGAATATCAACAATTTGTAGAACCTTATTTGGTCAATTCCTAGCGTCAACCCAAATTACTACATATACGATTGAACGAGCAATGAAAAAAATAATTATAAATGTTGTGGTACCTCTCACGGCAGTTAAAATAGGAGAGGCGTAGATTTAGGGTTCCAAGTAGAGGCTAGTGATTATGACAAAGGTTCCAAACAGAGGTTACACATTCCATACAGAGGCTGCGTTTAGGGATTGGGATCGAGTGTTGACGACAGAGGCTAGCGATTCGCAATTCAGGAGTTGACAGTTGACGACAGAGGCTAGCGATTCGCAATTCAGGAGTTGACAGTTGACGACAGAGGCTAGCGATTTGCACAAAATTTGGTGATAGATTTCTGAAGAAGGAAATGATTCATTTGGAGATACAGACTGCATAACTAAGGGTGATGGTCACACAGTTTGGTGGTTCCTGTACTTATCAATTCATTTGTAAACTAAAGGCGATTAAGACTAAACTGTAGGCTTGGAGGTGATGCAGTCAATTTGTCCAATGTGAACATGAAGACGACAATTTGTGCGCTGCTACTTAGTACCAGTGGTTTGGCTTCGCCTTGATAACGACATGATATTATTGTAGAATTAATATTTATCTAAACCAATCAACAACATAAAAAATTAAGGTAAAAAAGAGATTGATTGGGCTAAGTGATGATTTAGGATGGCAATGCCTAGGATTTTGATTGTTGCACAATTAGATATAGAATTAATCATTTTAGGTATCTTTTCTAGTACATGAAATATCTTGAATTCCATCAATTGTGCAAGAGACTAGCAGTTGGGATTTATGTGGAATCGATATCTTTAATATAGATATAATATAGATCAATCGTAGATAAAGGAAGAAATGCCTCCAAGAGAATATGCCAATCAAATTAATGAAAAGAAGAATTTTAGGAAGAAATTAATTCAAGATAGAAAATTTTGGGGATTCAAGATAGCGTTTGGCTTGAAAACGAGTTTTGTGGTTTTCGTTTTCAACGTGTACTTTAAAACGTACGGCGAAGAGAAAATATACCTGCTCCATCATCTAGAGATATCAAATAAGACACTTCGGATGGCACACATATCCACCCACTCCAACATCAGCAAAGGTCTCTGCAAATTGATGATTCATTTTACTGGTTCTCTCATCTGGTAGCAGTATACTGTCTAACACCACTTTTTCATGTGTGGATGGTACAGATTTTCCATGGATGTTGGACAATGTAGAATCTCGGCATATAGTACCTGTTCCTATTACTTCTAAATCAGAGTTGAGGATTTCACATTTTTGATTGTTCGTAACATTGGTCGAATCCTGGAACTGCGAAGCAATGAATTCAGGAGCATTGAACTGTATGGCGCGTCCTCCATCAGAAGAATTGACCGGTGCATGAATTCCCTGTTCAATATTTCCCACCATGTTGATCAAAACCTCCATTTGCCCAGACAAATTTCCCACTGTACCCTCCAAACTTCCCACCCTCATTTTCAACTCATCCTGCTCGCCACGAACATGTCGGAGTCATTTCTATGCAATGGAACAAGCCTTAACTTTAGTCTTTGGTATAACGGTCCCAACACCGTGACTCCTACCCCTTGCATCCTTACCAAGCACTTATGATAAGATGTCTTCATCCACTGTCAATTTTTCTTCATCACTATCAGTGATCTTTTCCTTCGCTTTCGCAATTTGATCCTGTAATATGATAATACTTACATGAATAAGGAATTTTAAAGAATATGCAAGTTAATATTTGTTTAACTTACAAAGTATGAAGAAGTGGCATCTGATATGCTACCATCTTTTTTCCTGTGTGTCTTCTCCCATACTTGATGACAACTGATATTTGTTGATGGACTAGCAACGATCTGCAATACAAGTTGATGACTCGGCATGAATATCCAATCACAATGTGTAAATCATTTGAATGAAAATGAATATAAATTACCATTTCTTGTTCTATTTTAGCGTGACTTTTACGTCCTGCATGATGAGCGTAACTGAGCAATGCTCTGTTCTTTTTGCCTACCTCCCTTCTTTCGCTCGCTTCAGGCGTTGCTTCATTTTTTACGAACTCTGCCCAATCTTCTTCAGCAACTGTAGGTGGGCAATTTTCAACCGTTCTTCGTCATTGTTGAAAGGGTCATAATAAACTACTCTCAAGTTTTTCTTGTATCTCCTAAAAGCCTCGGCCATTCTCTTTAAAAACATTTCCTTTGAAAGCGGATCAAGCTCATAAATTTTCTGCAAAAAATATATTAAATTATGTGTTGTGCAAAGAGTTGAAACCATAAGGCTATTGAATGAAATAGTCGTTGTCAAACAGATAAGGATACTTACCACCAATTCGTTCCAAACGTTGTCCTTGTATATTCCAGGTACTTTATTCCAACTTATATATGATATTGGCACCTGAGCTTTTACCTGTTTACCGAGCATAGTAGCGATTTTTCCAGCGTTATCTGAGACCGGAATACCAAGTAAGTTTTGATCAACTTTCTTCACCTCTGAACATGACGAATGTGAAGATGGTGGATTTTCTGACATAGTTTCCTGCAAAATATAATATTACTAATTATTTTAATAAGTCACGATAATAATTATACATGTATCAATGTATCAATGTCAACACTCCATAATATAACACACTTACAGATACAAAATTATTAAGTGACAACACCTGGAATTGCATTGGAATGTATAAAATATTCAAAACCATACATACACACAATCGTGCAATTAAAAATATACAGACACACAATCATGTGATGTACGAATACTAATAAGTTAACATATGGATTTGGTAAGGTCTTCTAATTTTTCATTGTCTTCAAAAGTTGATTGGTAGACGGTAGGGAACTTAATGTCATCCACATTTGTAGTCAACCGTTTTGGTGTATGCAAGACCACAGACCATCCGTTATTTTTTAAATCTTTTGAGTAGAAAACTTGACTCGCTTCTAATGCAAGAATAAATGGCTCGTCATTCACGTTATTTTTGTTCTTCAATTTCCCTAAATTTACCATGATGAGGTTTGAAATGGGATCTATTTTGCAACCATTGACCTTATCCTTGACTTTTACCCAATCACAATAAAAAACTGTTTGTTTGAAGTCAGTGTAATCCAACTCAAGTATCTGTTGAATGACTCCGTAATACGTTGTTTCTGCTTCCTTATAATTTTTATCCTTGCCACTCGCTCTAAATTTTGTAATTGCTCTCATGCATACACCGTTATTTTGTGTTACCATACGGTCTTCGTACTTTTTCGTGGAAAATGAAAATCCATTCACTTGGTACTTCATATAACTACGCGTGATGAACTTCGGCCCGTGCACTAACCGCCACAGAGTTGGATCAAAATCGATGGTCTTTAACAGCTACATAAATTTTAATAAGTAAAAAAGCATGGTCACAAAGGTGTATTGCACACTTATTAACTCATGAAATACTTAAGACGAAGTTAAACCTCATTACGTAACCATAGATTAAAACTTTGAACTACTTCTACGGTGGTAGCCCTGCCTCTAGGTTGAAATCTAGTACTTTTCACATAGGAGTTATACCTCCTACGAAAAACACATATCAAAATGTATATATAAATTGAATTAAAAAAATTAAAATTCCAAACAAGTTCGTGAACTTACTTCTTCCATTCATCCAATCCATCGTACTTATTAAGGACCCATCTACGCACCTGTTCAAACTGCACTTCGGTTAACGTTATGTCTTTACCATTATCCAGAGGTATCTCACCAGCAAACTCATCGTCCTCGTCTAAAAATGCTTCGCGGGTATGTTTATGATTGCCATCACCTCCGTTTGGCATATATTCCATGCAGTAAAGACTAGCTTCTTGTATGATATATCCTTCTGCAATACACCCTTCAATGTATCTTTTGTTGTGCACATATCCTTTATATGTTTTCATCAACCTATAAATGTGATCAATTATATACTGTAGACGGTAGCTATTTATATGAAATAATGATGTGCATAACTGAAATTAGAAATTTACTGTTCAAATGGATACATCCATCTATATCTGACAGGGCCACAAATCAACGCTTCATCGGCTAAATGAACCATAAGGTGGACACTGATATCAAAAAATGCAAGTGGAAAATGTTTTTCAAAAACACACATTGCTTCTACTAAGCTAGCCTTTGCTTTTAAAAGATGTTCCTTATTGATCACCTTTGAACACAAAATGTTAAAGAATAAACTAATACGATGAACAACATTTTGTAGATCTTTATGTTGTGGATAAGAATGTTGAAGCAATACCGGAACCAAATGCTGCATTATGATATGGTAATCATGTGACTTCATATTTCTTAGTTCAGGAGGATTGATGCTCACATTGTTGTGAAAGTTAGAAGAAAATTTGTTAGGCACTTTCAGATTTTTCAAAATGGTGCAAAACCGTATCTTTTCTTCTTTGCTCAAAGCGAAAGTTGTCTTTGGTATGATTGTTTTATTTGTTTCAGGATCTTCCATCACCCACAACTTTTGTTTTATACCCATGATTTTCAAATCCTTGCGTGCATTGATGCCATCTTTTGACTTATCTTTATGGTCCATAATGGTGCTGATGAGATGCTCCGTGACATTCTTCTCCGTATGCATAACATCAATATTATGTCGGACCAAATTTGCTTTATGGTAAATCAAAAAAGATAGACCTCCTATACCATCCAGAAATATTGTCAACATCTTCATTGGTTGACTTTTTCCGTTTTCGACCAATTTCTTCTTTTTGTTTACCAACTTTCATTTTGATATTCGCTACTTTCTTTTCAACTTGAAAACCAGTCAATGGCTATTTAGGACGACGAAGTTCTTGTTCGTTGTTGAAATTTGTCTTATCGTATCGAAACTTGTGTTCGTTAGGAAGAAAAATTCGATGTCCCATATAACACATCTTCTTACTTTCAGGAAGATAATAAGAACAAGTGTTTTCCCCACAAACAGGACATGCAAAATAACCGTGAGTTGTACATCCCGATAAAGTCCCAAAAGCAGGGTGATCATGGATTGCCCACAACACCCTAGCTCTCATTGTGAACTCAGATTTATTTAACGAGTCAAATGTAACTACTCCTTCCCATAACTGCTTTAGCTCGTCTATCAACGGCTGTAAATAAACATCAATATCCTTTCCTGGTTGTTTTGGCCCAGAAATCAACAATGTTAACATTGAGAACTCCCTTTTCATGCACATAGACGGAGGAAGATTATATGGTACTACAATTACTGGCCAACAACTGTAAGGGTTATAGAGAGAAGCATGTGGACAGAAACCATCAGTTGCTATTCCAAGTGTGACATTTCGTGGCTCGGCAGCAAAAGTTTGATCAAATGAATCTGCGACTTTCCATTGAGAAGTGTCACATGGATGACGCATTACGGTTGGATCAGACTTGGCACGACCATGCCAGGTCATCGCATTTGCCATCCATGGTACAGTATACAGTCTCTTCAATCTAGAAATTAAAGGAAAATGTCTTAATGTCTTTCGAGGTACTTTGGTGCATTTTCTCTCTTCGTTTAATGATGTCATATATCTTGGTTCATTGCAATTTGTACAAGAAACTTTGTTCGCATCATCTTTCCAGTACAATATGCAATCATTGATGCATGCATCATAAGTTTTGTAATTCATCCCAACTTGCTTAATGATCTTCTTCACGTCGGAGTACTTTGTCGGCAGCGTGTTTACCTTCGGGGAGTAACTCCTTTATTAGTTCGAGAAGTGCAGTCATACCATTATCTGAAAAGCTGTATTGGGTCTTCAAGCTATTCAGTTTCACAATGGCATACAGCTTCGTAATCCCTTTTGAACATGAAGGATACAGTGGCTCTTTTACGCTACCAAAAAGCGATTTATACTTCTTACTTTCATTGGCCTGTCAATCTGGATAATCAGTAGACTGCTCTCCAACATTAGCATGATCAGGCAACGAATTTGTAGGTTGAAAATGATGAAATCTATCTGCATCATTGACCAGATCTTCCATCCTAATATGTTCAGACTCAGCAGTAGTTCCGCCATGACTAACTGGTTGCTGTTTTTCCATCTCCGCCCTTTTTTCCCCATGAAAATACCACGCTGTATACGATTGGATAATACCCCATCTAAGCAAATGAAAATGAATGTCATCTAATTTGATCGTCTTCATATTTTTGCACCGGGTGCAAGGGCATAAATACAATCCTTTCTTACCACCGTTTTCTTCAACAAAACTAATGAACTTCTGCACCCCGTCTATATAGTATGTAGATCTTAGATCTGATTCATTTATCCATTGTTTGTCTATGCTTAAAGACATACTGCCCTCCTATATCATATTTAACAGAACATGAGACTTGTTTGTATAAATACATCACAAGTCTGTACAATGATAAAAATGTGAATACAATACAATATTTCAACTTTCTTTTACACACGCTAGCCATTTTTATTAATGGATGAAATCATTAGCACTTTGTTTAAAAGACAACATTTAGTTTGGTGTTAAAAATAAAAATGTTAGTTTTTCTACGGATTTGCCATTATCGTTGAAAAGTTTAGCTATTTGTCAAAAAGAGAAAGCCATTTAGCATTTTATTAAAATGGCAATTTTTTAAAGATTTACTATCATGTTGAAATTTGAACCATAAACCTCTTCATATTTTTGTTTACCTTATGTTCAATATATTGAGGGGTAGGAATGGTAAAAAATAGTAACATTAGAGGGTTAACTTAGATAATTAAGGGATATACTAATTTTGTCCTTTTTGGTGGGGCTGCTTGCTGCTTGAAGGAGTTTGAATAGGACTTTCCATTTACCAACCTCTTTCTTTTACTCACTAGACAACTAAATGAAAAAATAGACATGTTTCACTTAATATTAATTTGCTAAATGAAAGTTTATAATTATTCCATGATACTTTGCTAATCAAAAAGTAAATAATAATAATACAAAAATTAAAATTCGAGCATACTATAGTAAAGTTTAAGTTGTAGGTATATTATCTTACTTTGATTTTGAAGCTATTAAAGCCTGCAAAACATCAAACACAGTATACGAACGAGTTGTTTTTCTTTTTTAATCTCTATGATTAGCAAACTTCATAATTCCTTATTATCCTTGCCCCACTTGAACTGTTGAATTGTGGACCTTTATTCTTAACATCGTTTTTCCCTTTTGAATTTTAGTTACATCAAATTGAGTTCCAAAATCGAATCCCTTGTAAATCATAATTCTAATAATTGAAGCCTTATTTGAAGGAACCTAAGAAAAAGCAGACATTGCAAAAAAATCAAAAAAACGTTACTTTTTTCATTGCATCCAAGGGTAAGAGAATCAATTTTGTTTCTCATTTTCTATAATTTCTTTCTTTCCCTCTTATAAAATTTAGTTGATTTTTTCATTTTTTTCTTTCATTGATTTAATATAATAAGAATGTTGTTGCCTTATATTTTTCTTCTTTTCTTGCTTCCATTTATTTGTTCCATTTGTATAACAATTACTTTCACTGCAAAAGTTAAAAGAGTTTATACTTTAATTTACAACTCCCAACCAACCAATGAAGTTTCAATTCAGAGTTAATCTATTATTATCTGAAATCAAGCTTGACTTTAGTGATTACTAAATAACTGGGTTTGGACCCTATTCAGAAAGTAAGCAACCTAACTTTTTTTCTAACCCATTCACCATTTCTAGATCTCTTTCAATTCAGAGCACATGCCCTTAGAGATCTAATTGTTTTACTTCAGGAAAAAAAGTAACAATTCAAGTGGCCACCCTGAGTCAAGCCATACCATATGGATATTTCCCAAGCATTGAGTCTTTCATTTATCTCGATATTTTTTGTTTTGGATTTTAATTCACTTTTTTTATTAACGGAAACTCCCTAATTAGTGGTCATCTCTAGTTAGTATATCCCATGAACATTTTGGTTCCCTTCTAGGTCTTGACCCTTGCATAAAAACCTACTTATTATGCTGCTTGAAGGCAAGCAAGAAATAACTCAAGGGCTACCCCGAGTCCATCTTCACCAATGGTTCTAAGGGGTACCCCTTTAAACACATATTATTTTACATAATTTATTGAGGTCCTTTAGAATATATATGTATATAACATTTCACTTCTCGGATTACTTCGGATTATTCGGTAGGTCCTTCATTGATATTTTATTACAAGTTTAAATTATTTCTACTCGCCTTTCCAGGCTTATGCCGAAGGTATGAAATCAACGAAAGTATTTAGACTTTTGGAAGACCTTCAAATAGAACATCCCTTATCTTTCTATTTTTTTGTCCCTTACAACATTTATTATACAGCCAAATGTCTCAGTTTTGACTACAGTGGAATCATATGTCCTCATCTTTGCTCCATTTTCTTTCATAGCAGTAACAGTGGAACACAAATAAGCTAACAAAGGGAAGCAAGCACAACATATCAGTAGATCGGGTAGGTGAAAATTATGCTGAAAGCATGATCACCATTTTTAGTTTATATATGTAATAATATGATTCATGTCTGATGTATTTTAATAATCTGATAATCAGAGTATAACATCATGATGTCGGAGTTTAATGGCAAGATCATCATACTTATTTTATATTTGTATTATTGCGGTTCCCGTAAGATTTATTACTACAATTCATGTAAGATATCCATTTAAAAATATGATATTTTTAAGCTGTTTTGATTGGAATAATTGATATTAGTGAAGTTCTATTGCTTTAGTTCAGAGTTGCAACTCACACTATTAACATGGAGCAGAAAGAGCATTAACCTCAAACTCTTTGCCCATACAAAAAGAGTGTTCGTTGGTGCCATATAAAAATTGTTTTATAATTCATATTCAAAATTCGTAGTGAATAAAAGTAAGAGCATAGCATAAGAAAATGTTTATGTTGCCTTTCCGAATGTATACTTGAAACACCAAGAGTTCTTCTTCCAGCTATTAAAACTCAGTTTTCAACCGAGTTTAACCCAGTTGGTTAAAAACTGAGCATTTGCTCGCCGTACAAAACTGAGCATTTGCTTAGTTTTTAATACCGAGCATTTGCTCCATTTGTAAACTAAGTGCAATTGTTCGGTTTTCAAACTATTAGTTTATACTAAGCCAGACTGTCAACTTATGTTTTTACTAACTTTCCATTGGAAAGTTCAGATGATGATGATGCTTAAAAATAAGTATAATTATCATAATCCATATGTTTGTTTCAATAAATTTGATGCTTCTTATTAGTTCTAATATGGTGCAAGTACTACCAAATATAATGTACGACAATGAGTTGTTTGGCATAATATATATAAATATAATGCATGTTGATGAGTTGTTCGGCATCATCAGCAAAACACGTGGACATTCATTGAGGGGTAATGCATAGACATTTAATTAATTTTAAATAGTTAAATATATGGACTATTTAAATTTCAATAAATGGAACTCAAAATATAGGGTTTATTTTAAACATTAGCACCAAACTGTTACCAAAAAATTTGCCATTACAACGGCGCCATTTTATAGCACCGGAGTAATGTCTATGCATTACCCCTCTCCTGATACTTGGCTTGCGCCATTAATAACAATTTTATCCACTTATACAACAATGTCAGAACAATATACAACATTAGCACCAAACTGTTTTCAAAAAAATTTGTCATTACAACGACGCTATTTTGTAGCACCGGAGTAATGTCTATGCATTACCCCTCTCCTTATACTTGGCTTGCGCCATTAACAATAATTTTATCCACTTATACAACAATGTCAAAACCATATACAATGTCAGAACAACATATTTACTGACATATAAACAACAATACACTAAATAGAGAGGGAAATGGTGAATAATATATTTATGGTTAATGATAGTTATATATTTACTGTTACTCGTAAGATTTTATGAGCATTTGATATCAACACCTTTTCCCACGTCCGTTACGTTTACAATCGAAAACACGGATTTAAAATGCAACAAATCTCTGCTTGCGTGAAAGTGAATGTAGGATAAGATTGTGTCCGATATGACATAGCTTTGTTCACATAAGGCATTTATTATTCTGTTTCACATTTAAGAAAATATAAAATATAGAAGTAACAAATTAAAATTCAAATGATATTTTCAGTTGCTAAAAATAACCTATTTATGCACTCTCTTCCAAACGCACAAACAATTAAATGTAAAACATGTTCAATACAATCTTATGTGTGTAAACCTTTCTCTGCATCTTCTCTGCATCTAGGTCTTGTGTTCATAAGACAAATATATTCCAAAAATACAAACATATAATATTGTTTCATTATAATACACTATCAAAAATACTACTTATATAATTTGCACTGAAATAAATGTTATGACTATAGATGTTAATATACATTGAGCAGTAGCAAATTTTACAATACATAGTTGAACATAAATAAAAGTGAAGAATAATTTTAAGTAAAAGATAGTAGTATTCCCCTTGAGCTAAACAATCATTGACTTTAACATACATATTTATTCACGTATGGATAAAAAACTCATGCAATGTTTCACTTATTTATTTGAAAATAGAAAAATAAACAAAATTTGAAAAATATATATTAACTGCTTGAGTAGATTCCATCAACTAAACCGTTTGCTTCAATTAATTCACCAAACATATCATTCAACATCAAAATTTTGTTGAAACAAACTGAACTCACAAACCAAAAGTCATTGGTTCAACCTAGATGCCACAGCGAACTCCTGTATCCCATAAATATGTTGTACTTCGTCAACTAAAACTTATACGTTATTACAATATATTATTGTTATTATTATTTACTATAATTTCCAATACCGAGACTGCAAAACAGAAGGTAAATATAGCAAGCGCCAAAGGTGCAAGTCGAATAAACAACAATATAGTCCGTAGTTTGAACTCCAACGTCAAAATTAACCACGCAATTTCATAACAAAAACAACGGAATTAAACACGCAATTTCATAACAAAATTATCTGGACGTGGAAGGGGTGGAAGACGTGGAAGGCTCTGATGGACGACGTCAAAGCTCTGACGATCGAGGTGGAAGCTCTGGCGATTTAACTCCTAAGTAAGCACGGGAAAAAAGGAAATCTGAAAAAAAAAAAAAAAGGAAGAGGGTGTGCGTTTTGGGGAAAATTTTCCCACGAAAAGAGGCACAGATTTTGATACGGCTATAAGCCGTATTAAAATTTGATATGGCTTATAGCCGTATCAAATGCCCCGCCTACGGTTGCGCCAAAATCCTATCTGTGGTGTAGTGGATGTTCTGATGTTGAATTGTTCTGACATTGAATTATTCGATTTCCAACAGTTTCAGACTAACTTATCATTTTATAAAAAGTATGTCATTTTGAGCATGATATGCATAATGTTTCTTAGCAAGGAAATTCCAGGCTAACTTTTCATTTCTTCTTTAAGATTTGGTATAACGTGAAGAGGAGTTTATGTATTTCTGATGCAATGCTTACTGATTAACAAATAGTTTGCAAGTTTATACAGGTGGTTTGTTTTCATGTGGTTATATCATGAATTACGCATCTATTAAGTTATATTATAATCCATTCAAAAGCATTGTAAGAAATTTAAGATTGTCTTGGTGATAGCCATTTCAGGACCAGTACAAAAGAGAAATGAAACAGATCAAAATTGCTGGAAATATGAGAGCCACATCTTGAATTCTTTTGGTAGATCAAAGCAGAAAGTATGCCCGGAAACTTTGAACAAAGAAAAGTCGGACCCTTAGTTTCAACCTTAGTACCCTCTCAATGTTTTAAGAAACAACTCTTTCAATGCTAAAAATTGTTAAATTAACCATTATTATCTATCAAAAATGAATTTTAAGTTTTCTCACCGAATTTGGCTTCATTGAGATACAGCCCTTTGTTAAACTTAAGATTGTAAACATGATTGTGAAATGATACAATAATATGGTTTATAATACAGCCCTTCGTACCATTCATCAATAATGAACTCTTGACAACAATTATGATTTTTTTTGAAGTTGGTCTCCAAGTTGTTTTTGGAGTTATAAGTAGATGAATAATCATGGGTTTGATGCAATAAATTCAAATGTTTCAAACAAACCATTAGCTATGGTATTTTAAAAAAAAAAAACTTAAATGTAAATGTAAATGTGTAAACTTGGATACATAAAATGTTAGAGTCCATTTGGATCATTATTTTTTCCGTTGTCGTTCCCAACGCGTCCAACACGTAGTTAACGATAATGATACAATTGTTGATAATGAAAATATGTTTAAATAAGTAAAATTTAAATTTTTGTAAAGCAAAAATTAATAACTTTTGCAAACTAGGTCAGTTTGTGACACGGTTTCATGCTTTGCGATCATACCAAAGTGCTTTACATTATGGAGTTGATTCGAAATGGATCCGAGATTCAAAGTACTCTACATTATGGAGTTGATTTGAAATGAATCCGAACAATTTATAATTCTACAGCTTATTTATTTTTGTAAATTATCGACACATATTATTTATTAAAAAACAATTAATTAATTAATTATAAATCAATTTTATTTTAAAATATACATTTCAAATACTCTGCCTAGATTCTCTGCTGCTGCACGCAAACGCATTCTCCGCTCATTCAACCTTCCCGCTCAAATTCTTTGTTACCGTTTGTCGAGAACACACCATTGACGTTTGGAAGTTTTTTCTATCAGTTTTGACTGGGTTTGGACTGTTCTGTACTTTAGGTGTTGTGATAACCCTTGTGTAAATTTTTTTTCGTATCGGTTATTGTTGGTTGTAAAACCGACGAAAACCCGATGTAGTGTAATTTTAACGATAATTCTCAACCCATTAAATTGGGGTGTTATGAGAGGTTCTAACATTTTTTTCAATTATATCTCTATTAATCATATTGAAAATTTAATCTTCACAAAGATATAGAATAAATGTGAAAGCATACATGTAATATTACTTAGTGTAAAATTCTTACAATCAATGTATATTAAACTCTCAAATATATATTGATCGGTTATAATAACACTTAATGTAAATCAATCAAAACTGCCACTGTCGTTTACGGTTTAAAATCGGTGATGTTAACAACTCTTACAATTGGTACTACAAAACATACAAACTGCGGGTTAATATATACTAACCCGTTGGAGCTGCATGTTTCATATTTTTTCTGAATTGAATAACGAGATATCTATCCACATAACCCAATATGATTGCTTCAGAGATTCTCAAATCCGCAATATGGGAAAAAGATATCGCAAAATACCTGTGCCAGCAAAATAGAATGGCTACCACGATGAAAATAAATAATACCACCAAATGCATGCTTTATAGCAATATCGTTGGATCATAATAGCGATTTGATTTTCCATTTGTCTACTTGTTTATTCTAAATATGGCTACTTTGTAAATTAATATAAAAGCACATTAGATGTGTATTTCCTTCTTTTTTCCTTTTGATTAGAGTAATTATCCCTCCTGTAGTGCTACGAAAAAAGAACAAGAAGAAACTTCAAAATAAAATACAAAACTTATGAAAGAAGCGCACTAGTGAAAGAGACATGAACATCTCTGCCATCATTAGCAGTTCCCACACCATAGTGTTATACAGTGAGAACCATTGACATATTGAGCAGGATCTTGTCCCGTTGCAATAAATACAACAAACACCATGCATGTTTGCACACGGAAATTAAATCCTCCTAGAGATCCAATTATGACCGCTGATCTAACTACATTATTGTCCATGTTTAGGTCCACAAGTGTAGAACCATTTGTTTTCAGCAACTTCTCTGCCAATTCTTCCTTTATACTTTCTTCACACGCTACTGATTTACCCCTGCCTTCAAACCATTTCACAACACCTGATTCCAAATACTACCGACCTGTATAAAACGGCAATGGTGCATATTTAACAAAAATGGATATACCACATTATTTTTTTAACAATAAACTCCTTGAAAGCCAACTTTATATATAACGATAAAAGCAATTATATTTAATATAAAAAGATAAAGGCTTTTATGGTGGATTATAGAATGCCCATCCGTATTTATGCGCATAATGAATCTTAACGCCACTAATACAGTGTTGGAAATAATGAATGAGAAAGAGGCATTTATTGAAGAAAGAGAAATGCAATTATTATGCATTGAGAAATGTGATTATGAATAGTCCCACATCTTAAAATATAATAAACATTTGGTGTTTATATACTAAGATGTGGACAATATTATAGTTACAATGAGACAAGAAAGACTTGAGAGCTTAGCAGTTGGCAATCTTCTTCCCAAACAACGCTTTTGCAACACAGATTTGCAACGCTTTTTAAAGCACTATTTTGAAACGCTTTTGTACTGTTACTAATATCAGATTTGTAACACTTCTGTAAAGTTTCAGTAACAATCTTGAAACAATATAGATTGTTGGCTATCTTTGTAGACGGCGATGTCTGAAAATAGCAACAACAACAACTCAGTGCCAACACAAACGGTGACCAACACCCTGCCTGCGCCAGTGGTTCCAACAATGGCACTATCTCATGGAGAAAGACCAGAAAAGTTCAATGTGGCAGATTTCAAACGTTGGCAGCAAAAAATGTTGTTTTATTTAACAACATTGGGTCTTGCAAAGTATCTTGCCGAAGATGTTCCTAAAGTGGAAGAACTGGAAACTGATGCCACTAAAGTAGAGGCCGTGAATATTTGGAAAAGTGCAGATTTCATGTGCAAGAATTACATTTTAAATAGACTCGACAACAGCCTTTACAATGTGTATTGTACTGCTCAAACTTCCAAAGAATTATGGACGACATTAGACAAGAAGTATAAAACCGAAGATGCGGGTATGAAGAAGTTCATCGCAGGAAAGTTTCTGGACTTTAAAATGGTAGATGCGAAGACCGTAATTAGTCAGATTCAAGAACTTCAAGTCATCATTCACGCATTGCATGATGAACGAATAATCCTAAGTGAATCATTTCAAGTTGCCGCAACAATAGAAAAGCTTCCTCCTTCGTGGAAAGACTTCAAGAACTACCTTAAGCATAAGCGTAAGGAGATGACAATGGAAGAACTTATAGTTCGATTAAGGATCGAGGAAGACAACAGAAACTCCGAGAAGAAGACTTCGAACACCATGGTTGCCAAGGCAAATGTAGTCGAGTCAGAGAAACCCAACAAGAGGAAACGTGAACATAACCCAAAGAATTCAAAGAAATTTCAGGGTTCATGCCATAACTGTGGAAAGAAAGGCCACAAAGCAGTCGAATGTCGCGCACCTAAGAAGACGAAATCAGAAGCAAACTTGGCTGAAATCTCAGACGGTGTTTCTGATAAGGATTTATGTGCAGTAATATCGGAATGCAATCTTGTTGGTAACTCAAAGGAATGGTTTGTAGACACCGGAGCCACTCGTCACATATGTGCTAATAAGTGGATGTTTACAACCTACAAAACCGCTACTGATGAACAACTATTCATGGGCAATTCATCCTCATCATAGGTTGAAGGCAAGGGAAAAGTTGTACTAAAATTGACTTCTGGAAAAGAACTTACCTTGAGTGACGTTCTCCACGTTCCAAAAATCCACAAGAACCTAATTTCAGGGTCGTTGCTTAGCAAGCATGGCTTCAAACTAACCTTTGTGGCTGATAAATTTGTGTTATCAAAGAATGGAGTGTATGTGGGAAGAGGTTATGTGTGTGATGGTTTATTTAAAGCAAATGTAACCACTATTGTACCAAACAATGATATGAATAAAACTGAATCTTCTGTTTATTTGGTTGACTCTTCTAACTTATGGCATTCTAGATTAGGTCATGTAAATTTTGATTCATTACGAAAATTGATCAATCTAGAATTTATACCAAAATGTAAAATAGACTCCAAGTATAAATGTCTAGTTTGTACAGAAGCAAAATTGACAAGAACCTCATTTCACCATGTTGAACGAGAAACTGAACCTCTAGATCTAATACACACAGATGTATGCGACTTAAAAATGTGTCAAACTAGAGGCGGGAAAAGGTATTTTATTACCTTTATTGATGATTGTACAAGGTACTGTTATGTGTATCTCCTTAGAAGCAAGGACGAGGCATTCGACATGTTTAAACAGTATAAAGCATAAGTTGAGAACCAACTCAACAAGAAAATAAAAGCTTTACAAAGTGATAGAGGAGAAGAATATGAATTCCCCTTCGAGGAGTTATACACCAAACTACGGCTCCATATTCACCTCAATCCAACGGCATAGCCGAAAGGAAAAATAGAACTCTAAAAGAAATGATGAATGCCCTACTGATTAGTTCTGGCTTGCCAGATAACTTCTGGGGAGAAGCTATTCTTTCTGCAAATCACATTTTAAATAAGATACCACGAAAAAAGACGTCTAAAACTCTCCACGAACTATGGAAAAATAGACCACCATCCTACAAATACTTAAAAGTGTGGGGGTGTCTTGCGAAAGTGGAGGTACCTAAACCAAAGAAAGTCAAAATAGGACAAAAAATAGTTGATTGTGTATTCATTGGATATGCACATAATAGTGCTGCTTATCATTTCTTGGTACACAAATCCGAAATTGATGATATCCACACAAATACCATCATTGAATCGAGAAATGCTAGATTTTTCGAACATATATATCCTTTAAAACAGGATATTGAAACCTATGCTCAAAAGAGACCAAGGGAAACCGAAGTCCCTAACTCACTTGAGGATATTGAACAAAGCATTGACAATATTCAGCAAACTGATATTGATCAACAAGTAGAGGAAGAACCAAGGAGAAGCAAAAGATCAAGGATCTCAAAAACCTTTGGACCAGATTTCTTTACATTTATGTTAGAAGACGATCCATTAACATACAAACAAGCTATGTCCTCTACAGATGCCCCTTATTGGAAGGAGGCCGTTTACAATGAGATTGAATCCATCATGTCAAACCATACATGGGAATTGGTCGATTTACCAAAGGGATGTAAGACCATAGGTAATAAATGGATATTTAAGAAAAAATTGAAACCTGATGGTTCAATAGACAAGTATAAAGCTCGACTTGTGGTTCAAGGATTCAGACAAAAACAAGACTTGGACTATTTTGACTATTCTCCTATAACTAGGATAACGTCAATTAGAATGCTAATAGCAATTGCATCCACACTTGATTTAGAAATACATCAAATGGATGTAAAGACAGCATTTTTGAATGGTGAACTAGAAGAAGAAATATACCTGAAATAACCTGAAGGTTTCCTAAAATCAGTGAATGAAAGTAAGGTTTGTAGATTACGAAAATCATTGTACGGGCTTAAACAAGCGCCTAAACAATGGCATGAAAAATTTGATGAAAATATGATATCGAATGGATTTCATATAAATGAATGTGACAAATGTGTCTATTCTAAGCATACAAATATGGGATATGTCATTATATGCCTATATGTAGATGATTTACTAATATTTGGTAGTAACAAGGAGATAATAAAATCTACAAAAGATATGCTCTCCACCAGATTTGACATGAAAGATCTAGGAATTGCTGATGTAATACTTGGTGTAAAAATACATAAAACTGACCAAGGATATGTGTTGTCCCAATCACACTATATTGGAAAAATACTTGAAAAATTTAAACAACACAACATAATATCAGCAAAATCACCCGTTGATATGAACCAAAATTGGGTTAAAAATACCGGTGATAGTATTTATCAACTTGAGTATTCTCGCATACTAGGCAACATTATGTACGTAATGAACTGCACTAGACCTGGTATAGCATATGCTGTGAGTAAACTCAGTAGATATACGAGCAATCCAGGAAAGAATCATTGGAAAGCAATAATTCGAGTACTAAGATACCTAAGGTATACACAAGGTCATGGACTACACTATGGTAGGTACCCATCTGTAATAGAAGGGTATTGTGATGCAAACTGGATAACTGGATCATCAGATACAAAATCCACCAGTGGATATGTATTTACCTTAGCAAATGGGGCAATATCTTGGAGATCTTCTAAACAAACTTGTATAGCAAGATCTACCATGGAATCAGAATTCATTGCCTTAGACAAAGCCGCAGAAGAAGCAGATTGGCTTCGAGGTTTCTTAGACGATATTCCTAATTGGGAAAAACCTGTACCTCCAATAAGCATACATTGTGATAGCCAATCAGCTATTGGAAGGGCCAATAGTAAGCTTTACAATGGCAAGTCTAGACATATACGTCGAAGACATAAAACAGTAAGACAGCTTCTCTCCAATGGGGTTATCACAATTGAACATGTAAGATCAAATGATAACATTGCGGATCCACTAACAAAAGGTTTACCTAAAGAGAAGGCTAATATCTTATCGATGGGAATGGGGTTACGGCCCATAAACTAAAAGGTTTCTTTAAATGGAAACCCCACCTAGTTGACTGAAGATCCCAAGATCTAGGTTCAAAGGGACAACTAAGTTTAAATAAACTTGCTGGCACTGGTATATATTCAAACCATTCCTAAGATAAGTCAGTGCATTACTCGTCGGAGAATAAGATAAGTTTTTTGAAACTTTTAATGATGTCTATACCTGGTAATATAAAAGGACCAAAGTGGGGTAATACGAATTACTCTTCATAGAATCACCTACGTGAGTGTGAAGGCGCCGCTTCAAGGAGAATTATAAGGCCAAATTCTCTAAGCACTCATGAGACCAGGCAGGTGTTCATGGCAAAAACGAACACAAACAGAGAACAAAGGAATATAAGAAACATTTATTGTGTGTTATCTATTTTAGAATTACACAAATGGCTTATAGTTCAAGGACAATCTTAATCCACTGATTCGCCAGTAATTTAAATAGGTAACCATTAGGAAAGTTCAAGGCCTATGTGCTACTTTTACCGATACGATAAATTGTTTCGTGAAATTAAGAACAAGTACTCATTCATGTGGGGGATTGTTGGAAATAATGAATGAGAAAGAGGCATTTATTAAAGAAAGAGAAATGCAATTATTATGCATTGGGAAGTGTGACTATGAATAGTCCCACATCTTAAAATATAATAAACATTTGGTGTTTATATACTAAGATGTGGACAATATTATAGTTACAATGAGACAAGAAAGACTTGAGAGCTTCGCCATCTTAGCGGGTGGTGCAATGCACCACCCCGCACGCGATTTGGTGTTTATATACTAAGATGTGGACAATATTATAGTTACAATGAGACAAGAAAGACTTGAGAGCTTCGCCATCTTAGCGGGTGGTGCAATGCACCACCCCGCACGCGCGCGCGCGCGCCCATGCCCGAGCCCGAGCCTGAACCCGCACCCGCATCCACGGCGTGGGCGAATGGGTGTTTGAGGCGTATTAGAGGCACTTAGCACTTTGCAATTGGCGGTTGGCTTGGCTTGGTTGGTTGTTCCGATCAGAGCAGTTTTATTTTTGTCCGTTCAAAATATAACGGCTATAAAACGGTCGCGTCTGTTGGTTAAGGGTCGCAACCTTTCCAACAGTCACATCCGTTTCAAGCATCTTCCCGAGCCTATAAATAGGTAGAAAGAAAACGAAGTCGGTACTTACTTTTCTGTCAATCTTCTTCCCAAACAACTCTGTTCTTTTACTGTATTCTCTTTGGTTCGCCGTCACTCCGCCTGCAAGCACCGCACCGCGGAGTTCGTCCGTTTCATCCTGGGAAATCAAATTGCACATATCCTTCGGTGCATATAGGGAGCAATATTTTTTCAAGGAAACAGCCACCGCTACACTCGGACAAACAGATTGGTAATCTATTTACTGATTATATTCTAACATTTGATTCTGTTGCAACAGATTAGCAACGCTTTTGCAACACAGATTTGCAACGCTTTTTAAAGCACTATTTTGAAACGCTTTTGTACTATTACTAATATCAGATTTGTAACACTTATGTAACATTTCAGTAACATACAGTTGTAGAAAGTGACAGATAATGTATGTCAATTTTAAAAATTAACCTACAAATCAATAAATTATCTACTTGATTGAATAGTAGAATCAAAAGCACAAATAGATACCTAAATAATAATTGTATAGTAAAGTAAGCGTAAAAAGTGAAAGGCACCAGAATTTTCGTATTCGTTCGGATATCTAATTCTATGTCCAGTCTTTTACTTCCTAACAGAATTTATGTTAACCCAAAAATGGATCAACACCCTGAATTGAGTATGAAAGCACCGACCCTGTCTATCAAGGCAAATAAAATAGAAACAGAGAATAATAACTTGCAGATAAAGTAAAGAGACAAGAGATTTTTATAGTGGTTCGGCTATTAACGAAGACTACGTCCACTTTATAACTTTTATTAGTTAACTGTTGTTACAAGATTGATTTAGTTTACAATACGATTGAATCATCTAAGTTAGATCTAAATCACAAGTTATTAGAGGCAACCAGAGGATCTCAGTTGCTCCTTTGTGACTGTTGTGTGGGAGAAGAAGAGTGAAGAATAGTAATGGCAGAGTTGCAGCAAGCAGTCCAGTGGATCCTCTTTCTGTTACAGATGAGATGGTATTTATAGGAGTTGAAGAGCACTTGGGTCAGAACCGCTTTACCAGAAGCCTGCACTTAGTGTGAAGAAGGAACCTAGAAAATTTGAGGGTCATAAGAGCTAGCTATTTGGATCAGTACCGATCCAAATAGTTAAGCATTTTTTATGCTTCGACTATTTGACTGTCTTCTTTGCTTTATTTTGATGCTCTCCATCTAATTTCTTAGCTTGTTAACCTGTTTTGATGGTGATTCGCCTATGGGTTTGAATGATCTATAGTCTGAATTAGATAAGTCTTTACTTCTTGAACTCGGATACTTGGAATGTTACCAAACTTGGTAGATAAGCTTAGTGGAGACATAGGAGTGTAAAACAAGTGGAATGAAGATCCAATAAAGCAATATTTCGGATCGGTATTGATCTGAAATGTTAGCCTAAAAATGGTCTAAACTTCTTGGGGTCCCTTGTCTTTTATTTTTAGGCCTTCCGATCAAGTTTTGAGTCGTTCTAGCTTATTCTGAATGTTCTAACTCCTTTTGAATTCTGCTGGGTTAAAAACCCGGTTAACATTTTCCCTTAGAGTACGCTTTTGTTGAAAACAAGGTGTGCTCTAGATTTGACTATCTCTGGGTTTCCCTTTTAAGAAGTTTCATTGATCGTATCTAGCTATCCAGAAAAGCAATCTACGAAGTACTGGTTAACTGTTCAGGCCTTAATATGAATCTCCATTGTTCGTGATTACGGAGTGATCTTGACTTGATAATTTCTAGAATGAATACGAACATCGAGTAGGTTGCGTAGGGAAATTTAGAGGAGTAAATTTGGGTCGGTATCGATCCAAGTGGATCGGATCGGTACCAATCCAAGTACTTGAAAAAAATTTCAAACTTTTTTTTTCATAATGGGTTGGATCTCTCCTTTTTTCCCATTCTACTTCATTCGAGCCGAACCGATCCAATAGCCCCAACCCTTCGCCAATTCGAAGCCTACAACTGCCAGAAAGCCGCCATCGTCGATCTTCACCACCAGCACCATCAGCCACCGCCTCCTGGAGCTATAAGCGGGTCCCATCGTCGAGATTGCCTCCGTTTTGAGGCGTTGCCGATCCGATCCATTCAATACCCTAGTTTGGGTTGTCTGAACCAGAGATCAAATCATCCTTCTCAATTTTGAAGGTTGGTGATGTAGATTTTGGAGTATTACTACATTAGCGATTGGCGATGAAGTTGTATTGGTGACGGATATAGTGGAAGATTTGAGTTGATTGTGACTTTGTGGAAGAAGATAGCAAACTAAGTCTTGAATTTTTCCCAGAACGAAGCTAGGGTTTTGCCTCGGTACTCAACATATTTTGCTATCTTCATTAATAGAGTCAGAATTGACTTGCACCGAGTTACACAGTCGATCGTGGCACATCGTCTTGCTAATTGATTTTGGTTTTTCTAGGAGGTGATAATAGCTTAGGGTAGCATCTTATGTGCAGCTCATGCTATTATCACCTTCCAAAGAACTAAAATCGACTTATGTTGAGAATTATTTACTTAATTCAGGCCCATCGATCTATATTTCCTCGCTTCGGATTGGTCCTATCATTGCACGGTCGGTGTACTTAGAATAGGAAGGGCTTTCTATGTCGCTTCAGACAATGGATCTGTTATCGATCGTTGATCGATAACAGGTAAGTATAGAAGAAATGAAATTAACGAGTTATGAGATAGTTCATTTGCATGGAGTTCCTTCTAGCATTGTCAATGACCAAGATCCGCTTTTCTGTAATGAGTTTTTGAAGAGTCTAGGAGGTCTTGTGCACTAAACAAAATTTGCGCACTGCCTTTCACCAATAGACGAATGGGAAAATTGGGACGGTGAATCGAGTATTGAAGGATTTGCCGTGGATGTGTATTTTGGACTCTGGAGGTTCTTGGGAGGATCACTTGCGGTTATAGAGTTTGCGTATAATAACAGCTATCAAGCAAGTATAGAAATTGCACCATTCGAGGCATTGCACATGAGGTCATGTAAATCTCCATCTTGTTAGTGGGACACTATAGATAGAATCATTCTTTGGAAAGGCATGATTAGAGAGACTTTAGAGAAAGTAGATATGATCCATAGAAGAATGGAAACTACACAGGATAAGCATAAATTGTACGTTGACATGAGATGCATGGAGTTGGAGTTCATAGTGGACGACATAGTCTTTGTGAAGGTTTCACCACTTAGATACATTATGAGGTTTTGTAGTTTGGAAAAGTTGGCACCAAAGTTTTTAAGGCTTATTTTGATCTTAGCGACAGTAGGGAAGTTAGCTTACAGAGTGGAGCTTCCTAAAAAGCTGGCGGGGGTTCACAATATCTTCTATGTGTCACATTTTTGGAAGTGCCATGATTAGCTATTGTGCTTGACCCGAGTCTGTTGGAAGAAGTTGAAGTGGAGAGAGAGTGAGAGTCATTTATTCATGGTGCACTTACCCATAATGCCAAGCATCGGACAAAGCGACTCCGTAGTAAAATAATTAGACCGGTTAGAGTCCAATAGAGGAGACGATCCAGCAAAGAGTACTTGGAAGCCTGAGGAGGAAATTTGAGCTACCTATCCAAAGCTCTTTTCTGATATGCTTCTATTTAAGCTAGTATGGTTACATGAATGCTTAGTATTTAGCTTAGCATATTGCATAGGTAGGAGTGTCTGGATGCTAGGCACAAATGTGAACGTGTCATTAGGACATGTTTTGGACGATGGTTGCCAATGGATGTATTTTATGAGTTAGTATTACACATATGGGCTGATGTGTTCATGTTGTCCTACGACGCACATCACTTTATCTATTTTATTATATAAGTTTCATATCCATTGAACGGTTGCTCATTCATATGGAATTACAAGTATATAATGCATTGCATACATTTTGGATGCATGACATAAGCACTTGCATTTTAGGAGGTCAACTAGTTTAGGAGACCGCATAATTTACATTACATATATGTTCATATACACTACATACCTATATGTACATGCTGCATTAGAAATTTAAAAATAAGGACAATGTTTGCAAATAGTTGATGGTTGAGTAGATGGTTCTAGATATTGATTGTATGAGCGAGTTACAATTTACTGCCCTTGGAGATTTCGAGGACGAAATCCTTTTAAAGAAGGGAGAATATAACATCCTAGAAATTTTAAATAATAAATTAAAATACTAATGTAACGACTCGGAATTTTTAACGTTTTAAATGGGAATATTCAATTTATTTGAATATTCAAATTTTACTTGAATGTAATAAATAATACTAAAAACACTTGTTAATAAAACGACTTGATTTTTAATGATGTATTTTTAAATGAATTTATTGGATTTTTCCTTAATTTTTAATTTGAAAAATCTTTAGATCATCATTTGATGTATTTTTGGGAAAATGTTCTATACCCATACTACCAAAGAGTATTGCTAATACCATCAAATAATACGGGGAATGACGCTATATGGGATACACGTGTGTATATTCCCTTGGACTAACACTGGTATGTATTAAGACATCAAAGAAATAACTCACATATACATATACAATATCAGTACAAAGCAATACACATGCATGCCTCCAGGATAGAACAATACACAATATATATGATAAATATAAAGAACACAAAATCAATCGCAGCGATAATATATAATGTAATATATAACGTATAATACTATTTAAATACAATTATCTCCAATGTCAACTATCTTAATAAAATAAAAAAAATGGTCAATATACAACTCTATATCAACTATATAAAGTAAATTCATAGCATATAAATATCATCTAACAATCCCTAATACAACTCCTATAAATTAAGTAATAGATGCTAGAAGTTGTCCATATTCTTAAAATGTCTTAGACTGACCCGAGTATTATAAATAGCACACGGGTCAGACAGTGTCTATGAAGATATGTGATATTATAATGTACAATAATAATGATATGATAACTATAATGATGATGGTATAACCATCTCAAAATATTTCCAAACAATATCCATAAGAAAGCTATACAGAAAAGTGTCATCAACTATCTAAAGAAATCAATAGGAATCAAGAGTCCCAAATCCAATGGGTGAATCATCATTAATTGGAAATAATCATCAAAATCAATATATATATATATATATATATATATATAAAGTGTGAGACAGCCCATCAAATCATCCAAACCATATTAAACATTTCAGAAACCATAAATATAAATAATCCATAAACCAATGCACCAGCAATAAAGTACGGCTATCTCAACCATAATAAAGTACGGTAATCTCAAACATACTAAATCATCTAAGAGTATGGATATACATGGACTGACTACACTTTAGACTCAACCAGACTCTACTCTAGTCAACTCATTATAGATATGAGACATATATGTCAATCCACTACACTCACATATATAGCGGAACTAGACAGGAGACTAACATCACGTCTACTTGCTCCAAGAGCCATACGTATTCCATATGACATGACTCCTACAGTCATTGGTTACCCTCACATCTCCTCTCTTGGTATCATGACAATGATCCACCATAAGCTCGACAACGCTTAGCACTTCGGCCATGACTACCGACATTTGTGCCCTAAGGGTATAAATTACTGCTGGCCTATGTGACACATGGGCACCACATATATAACACTACCACAAGGTTAATTAAATATAATCATAAGCAAAGTGTCAAGGATTGGGGGTGCGACCCCTCAATCAGGCCGCCAGGATGATACTGGCTAATCTGGTTCACTCCCGCAACAT
Source organism: Allium fistulosum (assembly GCA_030737815.1). NCBI lineage: Eukaryota > Viridiplantae > Streptophyta > Magnoliopsida > Asparagales > Amaryllidaceae > Allium > Allium fistulosum. The sequence goes on along the minus strand of CM060903.1, from coordinate 1,278,219,359 downwards.
AAATGGAGTCGGACCCAATGTGGATGGTCATATAGTACTCAACCTATAGCTGTATACATCTCCAACCGCTGGCCAACGCATGGCTCTAACCATAAGTCAACACATGACTAGAACATACCCACTGCAGTGACTATCACCACATACACATAAGCCTATCCCTGAAGTGATGTTTACTTACAAGGAATAATCAAACAAATAACATAACGGCATCCCATACCACCGCATGTTACTCGAATAATTATTCAATGCTTATAAACTACACTCAATCCATACTAGATATCTCTATATGACAAGTCCGATGAATAACTAAAAAAATATGACCGAAAGTCCCACACCAAACGGTATGACTAAATGATTTATTCAAATTTCTCATCACACAGAAACGAAATCTCACAAATCTAATAGAAAATTGCCATCACTATATCATATCAAATCCATATCTACCGTGAATCAATATAGAGATTATTCTAAAATGATCAAATATATATATATATATATATATATATATATATATATATATATATACTAGACAAATAAATTATTCACAACCAAAAATCTTGTTTAACAAAAATAAATATTTTTTAATAAATAACAATTATATATTCTAGAATTAATTAAATAATTACTAACTAAAATATAATATACTCTATATCAATAATAACGAATTTCTTAATCTTTTATAAAATTAGACAATTAGTAAATATTCGTTAATAATATTAGAAAACTCATTTTTATTTCTTAAAATAGTTTATAAAACTAAATGTTACATATAGGATCTATTTCTTAATGTACTATGCTTAAATATCATTTTAAATAATTATAAAATATCTAAATTAATTTAATTTAATTTATTCATGATCAACTAAATACATTTTTAGAACTTAATATATATATCTATGTGGGGGGGGGGGTATGTTACTCACACTCACACAAAAGTGATAATGTAGTAAATGAGTATTCATATTTATCAGTGCAACCAAGTTAAACTAGACATATGCAACCGCAAGTTTAACAACATTAAAATTGCTGAACTATTATGGTCAAAACGTGGATAACAAACATGGACAAGTATCTACATGGAGCAGCAAACATGAATATTTAAATATACACAACACACACAGGCATATACATGGACACACACATAAAATTACACATCACCAAGGTAATCACACACAAAAAACACAATACTTATATTGGTCGTGTGTAGGTCTAAGTTAGGTATACATTACTCAATGTGGGATGCTAGAGAAGATTCAATTATTGCCACAAAATACATTACTTAACTACGTACATATAGCTACAACATATGAGATTTATATTAGCAAGCATAAAAAATACAAAATAATGATGTCATAAAATGGCAATTTCAACCCATAAATTGCTCGGTAGTTTCAGTAAACGATGCCCACATGAATAGTGAATAGTGGTAAATATATATAAATTTAAGAAAGAAATATGTTTATATTTATAAGGTAAACATCTATATGATAAACTACGAATCAACCTGCATGCAATTGGTATATAAAATATTGATATACACGTATGACACACATCATGTGACTAACAATGAGCAAAAAGAGTTGTGCATTTCTAACCAGCTTCCTTAAGTAATTAGTAAGCTTGAAAATTCACACAGAACTGATTATACACACTCATCTTGTCAGCATTCTATTATATATATTTATTCTTCAAATTTAATTTAGTTTATTTTACTAATATACATATAATTATATAAATTTAAATTTCAATTTATAAATACAAGCAACTAAATCTTGTTCATACGTAATTGCACTGACCTGCGAATGCATACCGTAAAAGTTTCACTGTTTTTTTTGAAAGAATGTAAACGGGCTAAGCCCAAACTTACAAAGCATCGGGTACAAACTACAACCCGAAAAACCGATACATACCATATAATGTAACCCTAATTAGGTTATGCTACGTCGACATAAACTCTCTCAAAACTTGAAAAGCTCAAACCCTAGAAATGGCTAGCGACGATTCACTTCAACTATGATTCTCTGCCTCCAAACTTAGCTCGGCTAGCTTCCCCTCTCCCAATATGACAAATAGTCATTAAACCCACCACTCATCCCTTCAATGTCTTCGTTAAAGTGATAATTTCTCTGATTCGAGAGGAACAAAGAGGAATTAGCAGAGCTGCAGTCATTGCGACTCAGATCTGTTAGTTCCCTCTCAAGAGCAGCTTCGCCACCTGAAATCAAGTTCCGATTCATCTCACTGACATAAGTTACTTGCTGAGTAGCTTGGAAGTCTTTCGGACGAGAAAGAAAATGCTCTAAATGCTTGCTGCCTGCTTCTATGCTCCACTCATCAGCTAAAAAAGCAAACTAGGTTTGATACTTTATTCTTAGATTTATGGAGGATTATTCTGATGTCTGTCTCGATAAGTATCTATTTCCGCTCTCTGTTCATACTGCCTTTATTATGAGTTCGAAAGTTTCTTTCTTTCCAAATATGAAATATTGCAGTAGTGACTAATATGTTAGCATAATCTCTTTCAGTGGATTTGGCTTTAAATTTACTGTTGATATGTTGAATTTCTTGCATGAGATCCATCTGACCATTGTTTGGAATACCCAGTATAGTTTGAATGCGACTCCATATGAAATAAGAGTAACTGCATTCGAAAAACAGATGATTAGCACTTTCATTAAATAAATTGTATAAGGAACAAAGTGAATTATTTATATTGCCCCATTTATTTATTTTATCCCAAGTTGGCAATCTGTTATTAATAGTAAAGTATGTAAAAAAGCCATCTTAGGACAACTCACTTTGTTCCAAATACATTGATGCCACTTAACAGTGGGTAGTTTATTTCTGATAGCTTCCTAAGTAAAAGAAAACTTCCCTCTGCTGCTTGCTTTCCACTCCCAGTAGTCACTGTCTGCATAAATATCAAGATGAATTTGGCAAATTTCATGTTTATGAGGATTAGTAATTGGATGTAATTGTGGTTGCCACTGATTGTCCTTAATTATCATAGACGCTGTTGCATTAGAACGACCACAAATAACTAAGTTATCCCACCCAACTTTATTAATGAAAGATTCATTCTTAAACCAAGGGTCAAACCACAAACTAGTTTGTTCACCTAGCTTAAATTTTCTTTCCAAAAAAGATTTGCCAATATTCCTGCATTTTAAAATTTTCTTCCAAGCATAAGATTGATTGTTTTTGGCAAAACATTCCAGAAATTACCACTTTTAAGGAATTTAGACCTCATCCATCTAGCCCAAAGAGAATCTACACTAATAAATCTCCAAAATAATTTTAAGTGACAAGTTAAAATGAGATCATTCATGCTTCTAATACCAAAATCTCCTTCTTTTTTAGGTCTACATACTCTATCCCAGCTAATTTTATGATATTTGCCCCTCCATAAAAAGTCAGCACATCTACTTTCAGTTTTTCTAATAGATGCAGTTGAGATATGATAAGTTCGTAACCAATACAGAATAATAGCATATACAACAGTTTTTATAAGTTCCATTCTACCTGCAATAGAAAGTAGTTTGCAAGACCAAGTTTCCATTCTCTCTTGAATTTTTTCAATAAGCATAGAACAGTCAGAATCTCTAATCTGATTAATAGATAAAGGCATACCTAAATATTTAATAGGCAGGCTACCCTCTGCAATATTTAGAGATTCTAAAATTTCTTTTTTATACCTACTATGTTTACTGAAATATGCTTTGCTTTTGCATTCATTAAGAAGTAGTCCTGCATATTTATACAGTTTTTCAAAATTTGTTTTTATAGTTTCTACATTAATTCTATTTGCCTTAGTAAATACACTAAGATCGTCAGCATATATAAGATGATTAATACAAGGCTGGATTCTATTAACTGGAGTAATATTACCCTTGATAGCTTCAATTTCCTTTAAGATTGAATAATACTCTATGATCATAGTGAACAAATAAGGTGATAATGTATCACCTTGTCTAATACCCTTATTACTTTTGATAAAACCCTCTGATTTACCTTGAATAAGTATAGAAAAAGTAGGAGTATTTATACATTCAAAAATCAAATCACAAAACCTACTAGGGAAACCCATACATTTCATTATATGATAAATAAAATGCCTATTGACTTTGTCATAAGTTTTTTGCAAATCCACTTTAATACAAACATTATCTCCACTTTTAGTATTAAAGTTTCTAACCATTTCATGAGCTAGAAGAGAGTTCTCATAAATCAGTCTACCAGGCACAAAAGCACTCTGATTTTCTGAAATAAGAAAAGGCAAAAATACTTTTATTCTATTCTTAACAAAGTAGCAATAATTTTATAAATGAAATTGCAGCAAGAAATAGGCCTATAGTCACTAATACAAGTGGGGTTTTTAGTTTTGGGGATTAAAGTTATAAAAGTATGGTTAATACTTTTAAGAATGTTACCTTTATTTAAAAAGTTCATTAATTACATCTAAAACCTGACCCTTAATACTATCCCAGTGATTTTTATAAAAATTTGCACTAAACCCATCAGAACCAGGGCTTTTGTTATCACCAGCATTATAAACAACATATTTAACTTCTTTAAATGAAACATGAGAAAGCAATATATCAGATGCATTTTCATTCAGAATATTTTTACAGACAATATGAGGAATTGTTTTTCAATAAACTTAGAAAAATATAGCTTTTCATAATAATCAACTGCATCTTTAGTTACTTTATCATAAGCATTAGATAGATTGGCTGTATTTTCAATAACATTACCAATGTTATTTATATGTTTTCTACTGCTCATTTTAGCATGAAAAAATTTAGTGTAGTCATCACCTAGAGTAAGCCAATCTACCTTAGCCTTTTTCTTAGCGCTGAGTGTATTAATATAAAGCTCTGTTGAAAGATTTTTCTGATTAATAATTTTTTTTAACAACATCTACATCCTCTGGATTTTCATCAACAATATCTTGTAATTGTTTACCTTCTTTTCTCAGTAAATCCAGCTTATTATTATTCAGAAAATTATATTTATTCCAGACTTTAAGTTTACTTTTGGCATTTTACAAAAACATATTGAACTGATACTGTTTAGTACCATTACATGAAAAGTTAAAACAATCTTCCATCGGAGCTTTATAATTTTCATCTAAAACCCACCCATTCTTAAATCTAAAAGGAGAAACTTTATTACCAGAGTCTATATTATGAAAAAGATTGATAAGTAAAGGAGTGTGATCACTTGTATTTTGTTTAAGTGTTGAACATATAAATTTAGGAAAAACATTTGAAAACTCTTTGTTAATAAAAACCTGTCTAATTTACAATGAATATTTCTTTCCAAACCCGATTTCCAAGTAAATCTATTACCACTTATATTTGGTTCTATTAACCCAGTTTCAATTAAAAATTTATTTAATCTGTCTAGTTTACTTTGAGGGATTTTACAACCCCCATATTTTTTAGAAGCATGCAAAACAACATTAAAATCACTCATAATAAGCCAAGGAAAATTGTAACTTAAATTCAGGGCTTTTAATCTAAACCACATACCATTTCTTTCACCTTCAAGATTGCTGCCATATATACTAGTGATTTGCAAAGAGAAACCACCAATACTTTTAAATTGACAGTCTATAAATTGTTTATCCTTAGTAGTATTCAAAATAGTCCAAATATTGGAATCCCAAACAGCAATAATTCTGCCTTTACAACCACAATCATTATTGTTAATAGCTTTCCAATTACTAGATAGTTTTAAACAAAACTTTTCAAAATTATCATCATTCAATTTATTTTCAATCAAGGCCAATACAGAGGGTTTATAAAGATTTAACATATATATAATATCAGATTGTTTAGAAGAGGAATTCGTTCCTTTAACATTCCATGCAAGAATAGACATTAATCAAATATGATAAACAAAAAAGAAAGTTTAGATAGTACCTGACACAATAGTGCTCTTATCTCTTCTTTTGTTTTCAACACATTTAGCTTTAAGCCTTGTAGTCATTTCATCCCAGTCTAGATTAATTGAAATGGACTTCTATTTGAAAGCTTTCTTCTCTTTATTACCCTTATTCTTACTAGCTGCCTTTGTTTTTCGAATGTGCAGCTTTGAGATATCGAACAGATCAGCAGCATCCACCATCTCTAATTCAGTTCTATCATTATGCATTGCTTCTGGAACTTTAATCGGTGAAATATCAAATTGATTAGCAGTGCGAGGCATAGCTGAGTCACAATCCTCAACTACTGCAACATGTTCTGGTGGAGTGGCTTCATCTGTGATCCTGTTCTGATCCTTTTTGTTGCATATTTGATGGACTTTATTAATTGTTGTATCTCTAAAGTCTGTAATTAAACATGGGTTTGAAACTGGAGGGGTTTCAGACTCAAAGACCATTATATTCTTTTGTCCCTCCTCTGAATTTCTCTGAATATTTCCTTCTGATTTGTTTTATCCTATAATATGATGAACTTCCTCGATAATGATCTGATCTTCATGACCAGAGAGCTCTGAAAAAATTTCTTTTTGATTGAAAATGATGCCTTCTTGGTTGATTCGACCATTGTCTTCAATAGAGATAATCATGATTTTCTTACCCCCCAGAGGGAAAGGTCCTTCCCTTTTGGGCCGGTTGTGGGCGAGGAGGGATTCGAACCCCCGACACCGTTTTTTTGAAATGCTTCTGTATTTCTTGGAACTGAAGAATGTTTTTTGGAATCGTTTTCTTGACTTTCTTTAAGTTTTGGGAATCCATTCTTGTTTTGGACTGGACTGATCTCTGGTGTAGCCAAAACACTTGCATACATTACACTTTGGTGGAACCCATTCATATTCAACTTTTTGAATAATATTTTTACCATTTTATAAACAAAGATTAATTTCATTAGGAAGTTCATCATTTGCAGACACTTCGATAAGGAAGCAAGCATAATTCAATCTTATCTTCATAGTTGTGCCTACATCCATTTTAATGGGTTTCCCAGTGATACTTGCCAGAACACTAAATGCCTCACGTCCCACAAATTTAGATTTACACTAGGTAGTCTAACACAGATCGACATTGTTTTTAATAGATCTCTGTCCATTTTTAATGATTCAGATCATCTTCTCATAATGATGAGTTTGCCATTACAGAAATATGGACCATTTTTCAAAAATGAGTTGCAATCTTGAGATTCATTGAATTTCACAAGAAAGAACCCGTTCTCTCTTGTGTAAATTTCAAATTCACCTTCTGGTTTCCATACTCTCTGAATATAAGGTTTGAAAATCATGTAGTATGGTTTGGTACCCACCACATAAACAACCACTGAGTTATTCCATGATTCAGATGCTCTTTTAACACTGCTTCTTTAATCAAGCCATACTTCTTGTTATTGATCTTGATTGGTGGTACATGTTCAAGATTGCACTCATCTTCCATTAGTTCTTGAGGATGCTCTGCCACAATATCCGATCATGATTTCCAGCCTTGCTCACTGTTCAGTGAGATGGCCATCGACTTCCTCTATAGTGACATCGAAATTCCCTTTTTTGACCGTGAGTTGGTGGTTTTCTGACCATCTTATCCCTTTAGAATATCTTTATAGGGAGCCGATTGCAACTCCTGAACTTTCTTAGCCTATTTCCTTCTTTGCAGCCTGGATTGGACCAATTAGAAGCCATCATCATCAGTGACGACAATCTTAGATGGCTTTCTAATGTGAGAGATCTCAGGTGGTCTGAGTTGAGAGTTAGAATAAGAGAATTTAGATGACATTTTGTGAGGAATTTGGTTTTCCTCCATGGCTGAGTGGAAACCCTAAATTTTTCTTGCAATTAATATTTTCAGGAATTTATTAAAGTTTTACTATTTAAATATATGTATATTTACATTTATAACACAATTAGTTTGCACTTTATTTATAACTTAACCTATACTATATATATAAACTGGTTCCACACTCATTAATGTACACACAAACATTCACATACCTACACAAACCGCATATACGCAAATAGAGATATATAGAATCTCGCTCCAATACAACATATATGCAATTAGTCATTTTATGAACATAATTTAAACACTAGTTTTTCCCACTATTTAAATATATATTTTTGTTATGCAATTTGCTAAATATATATATATATATATATATATATGTGTGTGTGTGTGTGTGTGTATTAGTTTTCACATTCATGCACATATCAATGTGCAAACTCTCAAGGCTCACACACACCACATGTACACACATTATGGTACATACGCATGTATACACACACACACATGATAACCACCCACTCACATAAACTCAGCTTATCACATATGTACACGCAGTACAGTTACAAACACACATCTTCTCAGCACATACACCCATTTACATACATACATACACACACACACAAACATACATACATACATATACATATATATATATATATATATATATGTGTGGCAAAGTCTATTAGGACACAAAATATAGACACAATTGGTGACACAATGAATCTCCACGATTAGATTGCCCCTGAATTCCACCTTTCATATAAGGACAAAAAGATCGAATGGTTCAGAATACTTGTGTCGCCAATTGTGTCTAATTTTATATCCAAATAGCCGATCCATATATATACACACACACACATACATACATACATCCATACATACATATATATATATATATATGTATATGTGTATGTGTATGTTAGCACCAAAATTGGTCACTAAGCTCGTTGAGAAAGTTTGTGTAGAGAGATAAATGAAGAAAGTAAATTTAAACAGAGAACAGTATGCTAAGTTAAATGCAAAGACGAGAACACCGAATTTATAGTGGTTCGGCGTAACTGCCTACGTCCACTTTGAGGTTAATCTTTTATTGCTTTACTTGATAATTGATTACAGATACAATCCGTACACCAACTACTTGAATACAATTGCTAAGTAAAAGAACGAGTCTTGAAAGCGGCAGAGTCTCCCCAGTGTTCTCGAAAAAAAGGTCCTTTTCACTGTGCCCCTGCCTCTCTATTTATAGACAAAGATGGGTTGGACTTCCCTAGTGGGACTAGCAGCTAAACACCTCGGCCCAAAAAGAGTGAGCTCTGTGTTCTGAACCATAGATGCCGAACGATCTCGAATGCCGATCGAGATTTATGCCGAACGAGGTTGAGTGCCGAACGAGGTGTGGATGCCGAGCAGTATAGAGTGCCGAATGAGGTGCCATGCCGAACGGTCCATGTATGCCGAACGCTCTATGTATGCCGAACACTCTCGAATGCCGAACGTTCCTGAATACCGAACGCTCTTTGAGTGCCGAACGAGGTGTGGATGCCGAGTAGTATGGAGTGCCGAATGAGGTGCCATGCCGAACGGTCCATGTATGTCGAACGCTCTATGTATGCCGAACACTCTCGAATGCCGAACGTTCCTTAATGCCGGTCGATATACAATACCGAACGACTCTTAATGCCGAACGGCATGCAAGTGCCGAGTGCCTAGTTGCCTGGTCAAATCTTCAAGTAACGCTTGCCCCCCAATGTGCATCATGTGGTTAAACGTGATGTGCTTTGAGTCATGAATCCACCGTGCTTTGCTTCAAGCTGTGGCTTAGTCTTCACGATAGTATCTTCTCTCGAATTCCAGGTAAGGCGATGTATGCCAAACGATATGCAAATACCGAACATCATAGCCGAAGCCGAGCACCCTGGACGCCGAACGACATAGCCGATGCCGAATAATGTCGTTTTGACCGGTTCTACCGGTTATTGCCTCTTCGACTTCCCCTCCTTTCCTATAAAGGCCGGCATTCTCCTTCTCCTTCTTCTTCTTCTTCTTCTTCTCTTTTTCACTTTTTACCTCCGTGATTCTCCAAGAATACGTAACTTACCTCCCTTAAGTTTTATTCACCTCTTTCGATCTTCCATTCCTACTTTGAATCCAACAAGCCCTTCCCAAATTAAGCTCGAACAACTTTCAATCTTAAGTTCACAGACCCCCAAGCTCCCGCTGTTCTCTTCGGTAAAAACCTTTCGATCATTTTCTCAAATTAGGAAGCATAACACAAAACTCGAACTCGTGAATCCTCCGTAGATTAAAGGGAGTAAGAGGCGTGTGGGTGATGAACTGTTGTGGCTCGACACGATCTTTTAAAGCCGAGTGAGTATAAGGGTGCACAAAATTGGAGATAAGGCCTAGTTATGTGGATCGGCATGGCCGTGGTTTGGCACGGCTTGCCGAAAGACTCGGCCATGCTGGTCGGGAGAGATGGAGGAAAAGAAGAGATGTGATGTTAAGGGCAGAAGGCCGAGCGAATCGGCTCGGCATGATTTGCCGCGTGCACTTGTATTTAAGCCGAACAGAAGGGAGGCCGAACAGAAGGGAGGCTGAACAGAACAAAGGCCGAACATAATGAAGGCCGAACGAGGTGAAGGCCGAACAGAACGAAGGCCGAACAGAAGGGAGGCCGAACAGAACGAAGGCCGAACATAACGAAGGCCGAACGACATTTAGGTCGAACACCTATTCACCTTGCCTAATCATATAACAAAAACAAGGACAAGGACCTAAGCATACTAGCATATCGAACTAATCTGGACTGATAACTTCTTAGTTTCAATAATCACAAGCCTGAACTTAAACCGATAAAAACAGATAAAAGCTTTTAACACGCAGTGCCAATGTCCGAGTCCAAAATTGAAAACATTGCAAGGCTTGCTTTCGGAGATGGTCAGCGATGACGGTCTTCGAAGACGACAGTTCAAAGCTCAACTTTATACCATCAATTCTGTGACTTATAATTTCTTAGCGTTTACACCTGAATGATCGCACTAGTTCACACACCACACGGGGGAGGGAGGGGGGAATATTCGTATTGTTAAGTCTAACGTCGATTATTTTTCAAGTATAGTTCAAACAGGTGCTTTGTTGGATTTGATCTTCACTAGAGATGTCTAGAAAATCTAGCTCTGCTACGATCTCAAACAGACCTGGGCCATCCTCTCGACGAGAAGTTGTAGATACTTCAAACACATCAACTTCCCTTGCACATGACTTAGCTCCCTATGCTCTGGAGGCAGCAATTCTCTTGGACAACCCTATCGATTCACATGCTACGAAGATTAATGAAAGTACACTCCATTGGATATGCTCTGTCCATGGAATCCCCTTTGATGACGTGCTAGTTCCATCGGGGCATGATCGTCTACACTTGCCCCCAACCGGATACACAGCTTGTAATAAATTCATGTGCTGGGTTGGCAGTGTGCCACCGTTCAACTCGTTTCTTCAGGATGTGCTACAATATATTGACATTGTCCCATCGCAACTGCACCCGAACGGCCAAGCATTCCTCTACGGTACTTGCATCCTCTTCATGAATGTCCTCTCTAGGCTTCCAACTCCGGGCGATATTAGATACATATATTGCATCAAGAAGCGGAAGGATAGCCCATCATTTATGTTTCTCGAGCCGCATAACAAATGTCAAATCTTAACTGGGGCGTGGACCAAGTTCGCCTTGTATAAACAGGAATGGTTTTATGTGCGTTGTCCTCCCGGCTTTGCGAGGAGATGGGTTGAAGGAAGTAAGCCTTTTTCTTGGACCGTTACTCATGTTTATTCGAAACCGTACCTTTTCTAACTTTTACCCATCTTTTCAGGTATCAATCCATGTCCTGACAGCCGCGGATTCTCTGATGCCGTCGAAGCTATTCGAGCCCTTCCTACCGAAGAACGAGACATTAGAACTCTCATTTCGAATGAGTCACTTACAAGGCTTGGGCTGTTGGCAGAAGTCCTTCGGATAAGCCTTCCTTAAGGCGTCACCATTCCCAGTCCTGCCTCTAGCAAAGGGAAAAAACAAGCTGAGTCTTCAGCACACAATGCTCCTGATACACTAGAAGAGGGGGAGATTAAAGAAGCAGAAACGCCCGAAGTATAGGGCGAGAATATTAGTCCGTCTCGGGGACCGATAGTTGAAGTTCATGACATTGAAACGTCGTCTTTCCCTTCGAAGAGGAAGAAGAAACTGATGTGCAAGCTGAGGAAGAAAACTGTGGGTGGAACTTCGAAAGTTACCCTTATTCCAACGGAAAAAGAAACTTCCTCACAGCACCTAGAAAGTTCTTTGAAGGGCCCGCCGAACCTTACCATTCCTGATGATTTACTCAACTACGGTTTCGACGATCCAGAGGCCCTCAAGCTTCATTTGCCCGCTAGAGGTGATATGGGAGTTCATACCCAAGCCCAGGGAGATAAAACTCTAATTAGTAAAGAAACGGGTCCGTCGGGGGGAAACACTAGGACACACACAGACACACGCACTTCACTTTGTACTTCAATCTTAGTCGTCACCCTAATCTTTTCTAACTTGTCGTTATTATCATTTCATGCAGGTGACATGGGATGCTCCCACGGATTTGATCATCTCCACGACTCGTCCATTTTTCATCATTCTGGCCGGGACTCGGGCACCGGCAAGTGCCGGGATAGAGATGACTACGGAGATCGAGACAACCGTCCTCGAGAGTCATCTTATCAAAAGTAATCTCACAGCTAGTCTTCATACTCTCGCGATCCTCCTCCTCAAACAGAGCAAAGTAGAGAAAAATCTTTGCAGAAAGGGTCTCAACCCGATGTTTCCCGAGATCAACATTCTGGTTCATCAAGCACACGGCAATCTCAGGAACATCGTAAGAGAACATAACTTTCAAAACCTCCTCCCCATGTTCCTATGGTAGACCCAACGATATCGGAGAAGCTGGCCGAGCTTAAAGCTAAATTTCCCAAAATCTTCTTTGACGGTCTGAAGTTCCTTCTAGCAATTCATCATATTCCGGGGCATGTCAAGCAGAGTGCCATCGCTTGCAACAACGACGTCTATGTTCAACCTGACGCGTTTGTTCATTTAGTCGAAAAAGTCTCGGAGATCTCCATTGAGCGTCAACAGGAAATCGACTGCTTGAAGCTTGAAGCTATCTTCGATAAAGACATCATCAAAAATCAGGATGAAGAGCTTGCTTCGTACAAGTCCAAGCTCGAGGCCGCCGAACAAAGCGCTAAAGAAACTGCCGAAGCCGTCACTCGTCTGGAGATGACTCATAAAAAGGAACTTGACGAAGCGGTCTAATGCAGTGGGGCCCTGGCTTTAGAAAAAGATTCTATTCAGAAAGAAAGGGATGCACTCGCCCTGTAAGTCAAAGAGTTGAAAGAGCTATTCTCTAAGGAGAAGGAAGAGAAGATAGCCGCTCAAGAGGAGTCTCAACGATATTGCAACGAGATTGTTGCTACACGACTCTTGAAGGCGAAGCTTGACGATGAGCTTTCTAAGGTCGGGATGATGAAGGACGAATCCCGTGAAGAGGGCAAGAGAATAGCTTCCGCGGAGATCGACTCCCTCCTGGAAGCGGCTGCAGAGGCCGGCAGAGAAGAGGTCAAGTGTATGTTTGGCCCGCTGATCGTCGAATACAACGCCCGTGTCCTCATGCACCGGGACTTGACTTTCTTAGGCGAGGGCTACCTTGAATCTTTAGCCGAGGCTTGGGAGACATTAATAAAGATCAGAAAGGTGGAGTCGAGCACCGAGGAGGTCGACGAGGATGCTTTAGTGAAAGAGTTTCTCAGGGGGAATGAGCAGCTATGGCTCTCTTTAGTAAAGGCTCTCCTCCATCAAAGGAGAAAAACGACATAGCTGGTTCGTCTGGAACTGGGCCTTCAGCTCCTCCTCCTACTCAATCGGTCAATCGGCCAGTAGTTGATCCATTTGAACAACACACCGGCTATGATCCGGAAGACCCCGGTCTCGGCATTCACGTGCTATCTCCCATCTTAGAGGGCGAGACCCCTTGGACGGCCGAAAGTCAGCAAGAAACCGGTATATAACTCTTTTTCTTAAAGTTCGACGAACCGTCGCTGTCGGCGAGAGGTTATTGTATTCTAACATTCGTCCTTTGGGTTTTTACGCAGGCCACCTCGATCCTAAACTGACTCCGAGGAGCGATGACGCCAAGGAGGAGATGGGGAAAGCGAGCGACGCTACTCACGCGGGAGTAACCCCCGGTCCTGATGCTCAAGTGATCGGGGCGCTAGATGATGATAAATCTGAAACTTCATCCCCTATTGAAGGGAGTTATGAAATTGAAATCACGGGCGCCTCAGAACACACTTCGAAGGTGAGTATGAAAGAGCAACTCACGGAAGAGAAGAGGAAGAAAGTTGAGATCAAGGTCGAGTCTCAAGTAATAGAACTTAATGACCCGTTGAACATGCCTCTGAAAGTCATTCTTCCCGGCAAATCCAAACCACTGGATGTTCCTCCTCCCACTCCTGACTCCGCTTCTTTGGCGAGCAAAAAGTCCAAGAGAAAGCATGAGGGAGAGGAGTCATCCGAGAAAGCAAAGGAGGACAAGAAACTAAAGAAGTCGAAGAAGTAGCCACTATACTCGTTCAGCGAAGTTTAGCTTAGGTCATGCAGCTACTTTTTACTTATTTATTTTAATAGTCAACGTAAATAGACTTTTGACTCCGAGTTTTGGAGGAGTGGTTGTATAACCCCATTTTGGATTAGTGAATAAAGTTTAGTTTCTTTGCCTTTCAAATGATTCCTGCTTTTAGCTTTTTGTATAATTGTGGACGAAACTCAAACTCTCGTGAGTTACATGAATTTCCAATCCACCTTTACATTGCTCGGATATTCTTTGGAATTAGACATCTCTTGTTTCACATTTTTGGTACTTAGAATATCTTTTAATCCGCGTTCTGGGGACTTAGAATAACCCGGTCCATATTCAGGGGACTCGGAGTTTCAAGTCGTTCATATTCTAGTCCGCGCTTCAGGGACTAAGAGAATTCCAATCTACCTTCAGGGGATTCAGAGATTCAAGTTGTTTATACTCTAGTCCGCGCTTTGGGGACTTAGAGTATTCCAGTCTGCATTCAGGGGACTCGGAGATTCAAGTCATTTATACTCTAGTCCGCACTTCGGGGACTTAGAGTACTCCAGTCCTCGTTCAGGGGACTCGGAGATTTAAGTCGTTTATACTCTAGTCCGCACTCCGGGGACTTAGAGTAATCCAGTCCTCGTTCAGGGGACTCAGAGATTTAAGTCGTTTATACTCTAGTCCGCACTCCAGGGACTTAGAGTACTCCAGTCTGCATTCAGGGGAATCGGAGATTCAAGTCGTTTATACTCTAGTCCGCACTCCGGGGACTTAGAGTACTCCGGTCCTCGTTCAGGGGACTCAGAGATTTAAGTCGTTTATACTCTAGTCTGCACTCTGGGGACTTAGAGTACTCCAATCCTCGTTCAGGGGACTCGGAGATTTAAGTCGTTTATACTCTAGTCCGCACTCCGGGGACTTAGAGTAATCCAGTCCTCGTTCAGGGGACTCGAAGATTTAAGTCGTTTATACTCTAGTCCGCACTCCGGGGACTTAGAGTACTCCAGTCCTCGTTCAGGGGACTCGAAGATTTAAGTCATTTATACTCTAGTCCGCACTTCCGGGGACTTAGAGTATTCCGGTCCGCACTCAGGGGACTCGGAGATTTAAATTGTTTATGTGAGTTCGTACGCCAGGTAGAATAATGCAACTCCAGTTGTTTGTCACCAGACTATAAGGTTCAGAAACATCAATAATTCATAGAAAGAATGGCTTCAAGCCTTTATTAATAAACTAAATCATCTGATTACATGCTTAAAAGGAAACTAAGAATCAATGGAATAAAAACATACGGTGAACAATTGCACCTAAAACAGGAAAGAAACATGCTAAATATAATAACGTCGCAAATGTTCACTGTTCCACGCTCGGGGGAGTGTCACGCCATCAGCGATCGCTAGCTTGAAAGTTCCCTCTCCAAGCTTCCGTTCAATGATATATGGACCTTCCCAGTTGGGATTCATACGTGATGGTACCGGGAAAACTCGTTTCAAAACGAGATCACCCATATCAAAGATTCTTAGGCGGACTTTCTCGTCGTAATATCGCTTGACTCGGTGCCTATATGGTGCCGCCCTTAATTCAGCTTCTTCACGTTTTTCATCAACGCAGTCCAATGATTCCAACAAGAGATCCTGATTCGTCTTAGGATCATAATGTGTCACCCGATGTGATGGAACTTCAAGCTCCACGAGTATAACAGCTTCCGAGCCGTATGCCAACGCGAATGGAGTATGGCCAGTCGCGGACCTATGGGTAGTTCTATAAGCCCATAGCGTTGTTGGGAGTTCATCTACCCACTTGCCTCCAGCCTTTTCCAAGCGCTTCTTCAATATGGACTTGATTATTTTGTTCACGGCTTCAACTTGTCCATTAGCCTTCGGATGAGAAACGGCGGCGAACTTTTTCTCAATGTCGTACTTTAAACAGAAATCTTTGAATTCTCTACTTTCAAATTGAGTTCCGTTGTCCGTAATGATGGTTCGCGGGAGGCCAAAGCGGCATATAATGTTTCGTACAATGAAATTAATGACCTTCTTAGAGGTGATTGTGGCCAAAGGCTCTGCCTCGGCCCATTTCGTGAAGTAGTCGACCGCAACTATGGCGTATTTTGCACCACCTTTGGATATAGGCAAGGAACCGATTATGTCGATTCCCCAGATTGCAAACGGCCATGGACTAACCATTTGCGTGAGTTTCGTCGGTGGAGCTCTCGGGATTTTTGCGTATCTTTGACACTTGTCACATTTTCTTACATAGTCTGCAGCATCCCGATTCACAGTTGGCCAATAGTATCCGTAGCGGAGGATCTTTTTTGCTAGTGTCTGCCCCCCAGTATGGTCGCCACATTCTCCTTCGTGAACCTCCTCCAAGACCCGCTTTGTCTCATCACGGGCAATGCACCGTAGTAAAGGGACCGAGAATACTCTCCGATACATTACTCCTCCCTGCATCACATATCGCGCGGCTTTGCGAATGACCTATCGTCTTTCGCTTCTTCTTTCGGGCAAAGTCCTGTTTAGCAGGTATTGTTTGAATGGGGTCATCAACGACTCCTCCTCGATTTCCGTTTCCAACGCAAAATCGACTTCCATCACATCTATGCTTGGAGCATGTAAGTTTTCGACGGGAATTAATCCCATTTGCTGCGCATCGCCAGTGCTTGTGAATTTGGCCAACGAGTCGACTTCCTTGTTCTGTTCACGCGGGACATGCGAAATGTCATAATGTTCGAAGTTCGCCAATAGTTCCTGAACCAGAGCAAGGTATGGAGCAAGCTTTTGTCCCCTTGCTTGGTAGTCTCCTCGCACTTAGTACACCACCAGCTGCGAGTCATAAAAGATTTCAACTGATTTTACCTCGAGTTCTCCAACGAGCTTTAAGCTAGCAATCAATGCTTCATATTCTGCTTCATTATTCGTAGCCGGGAAATTGAGCTTCAAAGCATAACAAATTGATCAATTTTCTGGAGTCACAAGGACTACACCAGCCCCGGAGCAACGGTCGTTTGATGCCCCATCGGTGTATAATTTCCATTGGATGGGAGGAATGACACTGTGACCATCTGGTTCGTTTGGTACAGTAAACTCAGCGATGAAATCTGCTAATGCTTGCCCTTGTATGGCTCTTCGCGGTAGGTAGGTAATATCGAACTGACTCAATTCGATATTCCATTTTAACATCCTTCTAGAAGTTTCCGGTCGTTGGAGTACCTGTCCTAAGGGCTGATCGGTATAAATACTGACTGAGTGTGATTGAAAGCATGGACGTAGCTTGCGTGATGCAATCACCAAGCAATAGGCCAATTTCTCAATTTTAGGATAATTCCTCTCTGCCCCCGTTAAACGTTTACTAATGTAATACACCGGCTTTTGAACTCGGTCCTCCTCGCGGACCAAAGCCGCACTTATAGCATGCGGGGATACGGCCAAGTATACGTACAGCATCTCGTGGTCTACTGGTTTCAACAGCACTGGAGGACTCTACAAATGCATCACCAGATCTCGGAACGCTTCCTCACAGCTGGATGTCCATTCGAAATTCCTCTTTCCTTTCTTTATTATATCGAAGAAGGGAATGCACTTGTCTGTGGCTCTGGATATAAATCGACTCAGCGCAGCCACCTTTCCATTCAAGCTTTGTACCTGTTTTATAGTTCTAGGCACTTGTACATCTCGAATAGCTTGAATCTTTTCCGGGTTAGCTTCAATTCCCCTAACATTAACAATGAATCCCAAAAACTTCCCCGACGCAACGCCGAAGGAACACTTCAGAGGGTTGATCTTCATCCCGTAATATCTGAGTATACCGAACATCTCTGCTAAGTCTCGAATGTGGTCGTTTGACTGTCGTGACTTCACGAGCATGTCATCCATATAGACTTCCATCGTTCTACCAATCTGATCTTTGAACATTCGATTCACCAAACGCTGATAGGTTGCTCCCGCGTTTTTCAATCCAAAAGGCATTACTACATAGCAATATAGCCCAATGTCTGTGACGAATCTGGTGTGTTCCTCGTCCGGAATGTGCATCGGGATCTGATTGTATCCCAAGTACGCATCCATGAATGACAACAACTCATGTCCTGCAGTGGAGTCGACCAACTGATCAATCCTAGGTAATGGGAAACTGTCCTTGGGGTATGCTTTGTTCAAATCGGAATAATCTACGCAAGTTCTCCATTTCCCGTTCGCCTTTTTCACCAGCATGGGGTTTGATACCCATTCAGGGTAGAGGGTGTCGCGGACGAACCCATTGGCTTTGAGTTTGTCCACCTCCTCTCTGAGAGTAGCGGACCTCTCCGGGTCCATTCCTCTCCTCTTTTGCTTAACTGGGACGTACTTCAGGTCTATGTTCAACATATGACTCGTAATAGCGGGGGAAATCCCACGCATGTCGGAATGTGTCCAAGCGAAAACATCGAGATTCGCTCGGAGGAAATCACTAAGGTCTTCGGTCATTGAAGGGTTGAGTTGTGATCCAATCTTCAGTACTCCCGATGGATTGCCTCGGCTGACTGACTTTTTCTTCCCTAGGTTCCTCATCGTCGTCTCTCAGATCTATGTCTCTGTAGATCCGAGAATTTTGCCCGAGCCAGGGCTCGGGCATTATTTGTCAATTGTCGATATTCTAGATGCGGACGGAATTGTCCGCAACCTTCCCTTTCTCCCTCCGATAGGCCTCTCGGAGCTCAGCCACATAACATGCATAATCGGTCGCTTGGTCGCCATGAACAACACCTACTCCTTTGTGAGTCGGAAATTTTAAAGTTAAACATCACGGGGCCAATGCTGCCATGAACTCGGCCAGGGCCGGTCGACCCAGAAACACATTGTATGGAGACTCCACATCCAAAACTACGAAAGGTAGGATTCGCACCCCCCTACGCTCGCCTTGTCCCAGTTTAACTGGTAACTCAACATATCCCACTGCATTGGTCGCTGCGCCATTAAAGCCGTGTATACGAGCTTTAGATGGCTTCAAATCCTTCGTCTCCATCTTCATCTGGTCATAAGCCTTCTTGAAGATGATATTGACAGAACTTCCACAATCAATCAAAATTCTTTTCACAAAAGCCGGCCCGATTGTCATAGATATGACCATCGGGTCAATGGTAGGAGCCTCCACCTGGTCAACATCTCTGCTCCTGAATACTATATCGTCTGTTATCATGCGCAGCTGTTTAGCAGGGGTCCCATCCTCTACGTTGGAACAACACTCAAAGTCTGCATGCCTCGAGGAATTATCATACCGCTCCATTTCTTGCCAGTTCTTATCTGCAGGGTGAGGTCCGCCGATGATCGTGTTTATGACTAGTCTGCCCACGGTCCGAGCAGGCTCCTCGGGGCGACGTGGAGCTGGTGCACGACCGGGATTGGATGTTCCCTGCCCACCTCCTTGCGGATTCTTTACAAACTCCTGTAACTTTTTCTGCCTAATCAACTTCTCTATAGCGTCGTGTAGGTGTCTGCACTCTTCAGTATTGTGCCCATAAGTCTCATGAAAGCAGCAATACTTCCCGGTCTGTTTTTGTTCTTCGGTTGACTCCTTTGGGCGTGGCTTTCTGTACTGAAACGTATTGCAAGTTGATAGGTAAATATTTTCCAAAGATGCATTCAGTGGGGTGTACTCGTTATAGGTTGGAATTCTCGGCTTCCATTTCCCCACTTCTCTCTTCTTCCCCAGATTTCTTCCTCCGGATTCCTTAGATTGCCCGGGCTTGTTCTGGACATTGACCTGAACTTTCCCCGAGTTGTCTCCGGATTGCTTCACAACAATGTTGCTTTTCACGGACTCCTAAACAGGCCCCGGTGCCTTATCTCTCCTTATCCACCTGGCTTCCTCTCTTCTTACGAACTAATGTGCCTTTGAGTAAAAATGCTCTAGCGTAGTTGGAGGTTTTCCTGCCAGCCAATCTCCAAACTCTGAATCCGGATCCACACCTCACATCACAGCTATAAGAATTGCATTATCATTGGGATTACTGACTTCAGTAGCCGCAACATGGAATCTCTGTAAATACTCCTTCAATGACTCCCCAGGAGCTTGGATTACACTTGATAGAGACATCACGTCCTTTGGACGAGTAGTATGTATCCTGAACTGTTCTATAAATTTCTTCGCCAACTCCTCGAAACTGGATACGGACCGCGGAGGAAGTCGGGTGAACCACATGGTAGCGATCCCAGATAGAGTTATTGGAAAGCACCTGCACTTGGTTGCATCATTCGCTCTAGCTGAATCCATCATCCATTCGTACCTCATAACATGCTGCCTGGGATCAGTCTTTCCTTCATAAGTCGGGATAGTTGGCATGCTCAACTTCCTGGGGTACTCCGCCTGTAGAACAACGTCTATGAACGGAGTATGACTTCTGGACACTCCCCAATCATCGTTTGATAAGCCTTGATTCTCTTTCATCAACTGTCTGATCATAGCTGTCAGGTCTGGGGTTTGTATGAAAGGTGGAAGGTTGGAGTCTGTCCTACGGGATTGATCAGGCTGACGCCTCCTCTGCTGGCGATCTGCCAAACGTGCATCTTGAGGTTCGACATCATTGGCATCTTGGTGAGCCGGGCGTCCAGCCTCCACCTGCACTCCAGCTCCTAAGTTTCCAGTTCCTGCTCGGTCACGGTCTCCGCGGTGTAAATGGTCCCCAGCTGTTCGAACAGCAGCACCTGCCTGCGTAGTTTCAGTCTTGCGGCGTCTACGCTTGGGAGGTTCATCAGACGAAGTCGAGCTGTCAAATGAAGAGTAAGGAGCTGGACTGCCCCCAGCATTCTGATGCTGTTGTTGAGTGAGCTGTGCCATGAGGTTGGCGTTAGCTTGCATCTGCTCTCTAAGTTTTCTCCTGCTTTCCCTGAGCTCTCTCATCAAGTCGTTGAACTCTATTCTGGTGACAACTTGCATTTGATCCTGGGCGGTAGTCCCTGCACCTAGATTTTCTTGCTGATTGCTAGGCCCTGCTTGTTGTACGCTAGTAGTCTCATGGGCGTCCACATTATGAGAGGCTGATCGGGTACGTGGTCTTCCCATTGTAGAGTTATTGGTAAGAACTCTGAGTAGAATCAACGGACGTCTTATGAATGACTCGGATCTCCTTCGGGGGATTTATTCAATCCAGTAGCTTCAAAGCAGATCCTTATGGCCTGAGAATTCGATTCTCAGTGAAAGCACCAAAGTGTTAGCACCAAAATTGGTCACTAACCTCGTTGAGAAAGTTTGTGTAGAGAGATAAATGAAGAAAGTAAATTTAAACAGAGAACGATATGCTAAGTTAAATGCAAAGATGAGAACATCGGATTTATAGTGGTTCGGCGTAACTGCCTACATCCACTTTGAGGTTAATCTTTTATTGCTTTACTTGATAATTGATTACAGATACAATCCGTACACCAACTACTCGAATACAATTTCTAAGTAAAAGAACAAGTCTTGAAAGCGACAGAGTCTCCCTAGTGTTCTCGAAAAAAAAGGTCCTTTTCACTGTGCCCTTGCCTCTCTATTTATAGACAAAGATGGGTTGGACTTCCCTTGTGGGCCTGTGTAACAACCCGGGATTTTGTAAATTTTATTTATCGATAAGATAACGATTGAATCGTCGTTAAGTGCAGTTTTAATCGTATTGAAATATTTTTGGCTGTAAAATTCTTTAAAATGTTAAGTAAAATGGGTAAAATGTTATTGGGCTTTAATTATCCACTTGTTGTTGCCGTGATAACCTTACATACCCATTCCTCTTCTTATGGATGAGAAAAAGAAACCCGACCCATTCATTTTCGACTTCAACCCTAAACAAATCGAAAGAGAAACGATGGCGGCTTTGAAATTCTCGTGTTCGTTCCTCCCTCTGTTCGAAGCTAGGGCTTCTAGCAAACAAGAAGTGATGGCGGCCTCGTCCTCAACTTCGTTCCTCTACAATTGAGGGCATCGAAGAAGTCGAAGATAGGGGCGACTAACTTTGTTCGTTTTCTTTTGTCTCCGCTCGATCCCTCGAAGACCACGGCTTCGCCTCTGAAGTATGCGATCGTTGGGTGTGTTCTTCGACAAAGCTAGTTTCAGCTGCTTCGGTTCCATTTGCAAAGGTGAGTGATATTTATCGCTCACATCTAATTCAAGTAATTGATGATTTCTGATATGATTTTGATTTGGTTCGACTCCGTTTCGACATCGACTTTGAACTGTTCGCTTTCCTTGGAAATTGTTGTTTTGAATTCCCTGGCCTTCGAATTGATTCATTTGGTCTTCGGCCATCTATCTCTGTGAAACCCACTGCTGAGTATTTTAAAACCCCTTACCTGAATACGGCCTGGTTTGCAATTGAATTCGTTGGTGTTAACTGACTTTTGATTTAGACCGTGTTCAATTTTGTTGTTATGTCGATTTGGATCGTTCGTAGTTCTTGAGTATCATTGTTTCGATTTTGGTTGGATGATATTAGTGACGTTCGTAACCCCTATAACCTTGATTGTAGTTGACCTTGTCCACTTGAACTAATTAGGTTGGTATTCTTGAGTCTGCATTGCAGTCTAATTCCTTGATATTGCGAGTAGCATTGGGTTGGTCATGCAGTTGAGTTGAGTCCTGATAACGGAGACTTGACCTCTGTATTTGGTTAATGATTTTGGTCATTGATACTTTATCCCCTGTATTGGTTTGCGACCATGATTACTTCATCACTGGGACTGTTACACATGGAATCCTTGATGTGAATAGCATAGAATAATTGTTGCATTTACCTTGAGAAGTGCCTTAGGACCACATTCCAGTTTTCACTATGGTTCATGATCAGTTATCCTTTCTGGGTTTGAAATTATTATGTATCATGATGATAGTTTTGTCTCAGCTATTCTGTTGCTAAACTGTATGTGTTGTATTCATTTTCGTGCCAAGATATGCTGTTATTCCGATTTTGTTTAGATGCAGATTTCGATCTCTGTATCCATTAATTTCCCTGTGGTGATGATTTCAATTTGAATTCAGTTATGCCTTGTTCACATGATTTGGTCGATGTTGATTTCCTTTGTATGACCACGGCTTGACTTGGTAAAATTTTTTGATGTACTTCGACTTTGCTTCGTCATGCCTGATGTATTGCATTTCTGTTGCATTTCATTCTGGTTGCATGGCATACTGTCACTGCCCATTTGTGTTGATCTCGGCTTGTACCTTAATTTGCTTAGGGCCATTAACTGTTGGTCTCGGCCTTGATTTTAAAATGTGAAACTGCTTCTGACTTTTGTAGTTTCATATTTCATGACTTTGTGTCTGCATATATTTTATATTACTCTGGTGGCTTCATTTGTATCACTTAGTATCCACACTTCTAGTTGTTGTTGGCATTGATTAGTTGTTACTGGCCTGTGTTCGGTTGTTTGCTGGGCCTTGCTATGCCGCCTTGTCTTTGGTATACTGCCCAGTTCATAATGTTGGCATCGATTTGTGTTATCCCTATCGTGTTTACACTTCCTGTCGCACACCCGTGCATTCCAAAGTATATACAGTGTTGTTCTTTGTATAGGTGCGTTTGATATATCTCGCAGTTGTATTCACTTAAGTTCGTTATAACTTGGTCATCATTTTATGTTGTCTGCACTTGAACAGAGCCTTGTGCGTGTTCACTTTAGCTGCACTTGGGTCACTTGTGTCCTGGTCCTTGACTTGAATAAGTTGCATTCACTATAGCATGGCCATCCAGCCTTTTCATATGTTCTCTGTATAGTCTCTGACCATCTCTGTTGTTACCTGATTTCGACTTTTGGTTATTACTACAGCCCTATCTGATTTGACAATTTTAAATTGATGTTTTGAATTGTTGAATTGTTTCGTTGGTAAATTTCAATGGTTTGGAGTTGTATTCTGATTTGGATTGTTGATTTGTCATTTAACACTGTTTAGTGTTATATCTGCCGTTATTCAATTCTCGTATCGTGAGTTGGATATACGAGATTTCTGTGGTTGTCGTCTATTTGACTATCTGATTATTATTGCTGCTATGCACAAATAACTGAGTTTGAATTAGACTGACCCGTGTATTATTTTCTTTTGAATGTAATACTCGGGTCAGACCCGAGTTATTTCAGGTTGTAGATTTCCTTCTTTGAGTTGCTGTTCGGGATTTGAAGACTTTTCACATCTTTTGAAGTTGTCAGTGTCATTTTGTAGTAGTTGTATCGTATGTATTGTGTCAACTATGTATTAACTGACATCAGTTATATATATATGAGACTTTTGTTTTTATCTGTGTTCCGCATTTATATTATCTGTGTTATTGTTATATCTAATGTCCTAAACTATTATGAACCGTCGTAGTTCGTTTTATACTAGTATTGGGTGTGTCGATGGGAGTAAATAAATAATAAATGAAAAATAAAAAGTATATTCTACTTCTATCGAGATAACCAATATTAGTGTAAGGCCAATTACGGATGGTGGCTCCTATCCAGCCTTATTCTTCATAATAATAAACAGTATTCCTTTTAATACTCTTTGTTATTATGAGCATAGAGGTGGGGCGTTACAGTTGGTATCAGAGCTTGGGGTTTATGGACATAATATAAAACATAACTTGGATGGAACATATGTTACAACTATTGGTCGATGTTTTATCTGTGATTTGAGTCAAAACTAAAGTTTTGAAATTTAGATGTAAATTTTTAAATATCTTTATTTAAAAATAAAAGTGAAACTGTGTTTTGGTTGATTTGATTGATTTGTGTTCTATTTATCAGAGTGCGCAGCAGAAACAGTGAAACTGTCTTTGCTGAGTACAACCGATAATCTTTTTGATTTAAAAATCGAAATACGAAATTGATATGAATTTCATTTGTTGTTTACATAGCTGTGATTATTTTGTTTCTTTGAGAATTTCGAATCCGAATTGAGAATTCGAAGAAATTACAGTTATGTGATTTTTGTTGAAATTTCCGCTGACTTTCTTTTGTACTAATCATATATTGATTAGATTTTTGCTGTTTTGAATTATCTTCATTGAAGATACCTTTGAATGATTTCTTTGTTCATTCTGTATTACGTGTAAAAATTTGAATTGTACGTTACTGCATTTATTTACGTTGAACCGATGCTTGGTTATGAAACGTATTTTGTTGCCGTTATTTTTATAACGGTATTTTTACATCGATGCAAAATTTTGAAGTACGGTGTTTTGTTGACAATTTTAATGAATGAAAATTCACTGATGTCACATTTTGATGTAAATTGTTTTGATGTGATTTTAACGTTTTAAAACTACTGTCGCTTTGACTTCAGTAACCGTCAAATTTTAAAAGTGGATTTTCAAGCGGTTATTCCGCAATGCTGATTTGTAACCGTTTTTACGGTATTTTGAGAAGTACAATTTCCTTATCGAAATTATTACTGATTTGCTATTTTAATCACGTGATTGGAAAATCGTTTTAAAATGAAAATTGTTTTATAAATTTTTAACAGTTTGCGTTTTCAAAAGAATGAGGAAGCGACTTAAACGATTCAGCAAAATCGAGGATTATGACCCCTTTCTTTTACTGTTTCGCTTAACTCCGGACTTGTCCAGTTGAGAATGTGAATTGTTATTTTTACAAAATAAATAAAATTGTTTTCAGAAATTTTAACAGTTTGCGCTTTCAAAAGAATGATGAAGCGATTTAAACGTTTCAGCAAAATCGAGGACTATGACCCCTTTCTTTTACTGATTCGCTTAATTCCGGACTTGTCCGTTTGAGAATGTAAAGTGTATTTTTACAAAATACACAATTTTGCACTTTCAAGGAAACGATGAAGTGATTTAAACGATTTAGCAAAAGTGCGGAGTATGGAACCACACTTTTACTATTTCGGTTAATTCCGGACTCGTTAATTGAATATCTGTTGTTTTGATGATTTTGATGAACTTTACACTTTCAAGGAAACGATGAAGAGAATCAAACGATTTAGTAAAACACGTGGTATGGGACATGTGCGTTTGCTATTTCGGTTAATTCCGGACTCGTTAATTGAAATATTTGATGCTTTCGTGTGCTTTCGAGCCACTATGTTGGACCTTCGGGTCATATGTTGGACCTTCGGGTCAAATACCAGTACTAGACCTTCGGGTCATATGTTGGACCTTCGGGTCATTTGTTGGGCACCAAAATTATGTTGAGTACTTGGTAGGCTTCGGCCATATGTTGTTGCACGTGCGGCGAATTAAAAACTCGCCATCTGATGGGATCGATCCAAGCTTTTATGTTGATTTTCTAGTCTTCTTAATTGATTTCTAGATATTTGTTGTTTCCAATTATCTGCAGGTAATTGGATATTTGTTGATATGAGTTCTGATTATCGTTTTTGATAATCAGATATTTGTTGTTTCTAATTATCGCTTGTGATAATTAGATATTTGTTGATATGAGTTCTGATTATCGTTTTTGATAATCAGATATTTGTTGTTTCTAATTATCGCTTGTGATAATTAGATATTTGTTGATATGAGTTCTGATTATCGTTTTTGATAATCAGATATTTGTTGTTTCTAATTATCGCTTGTGATAATTAGATATTTGTTGATATGAGTTCTGATTATCGTTTTTGATAATCAGATATTTGTTTTTTCTAATTATCGCTTGTGATAATTAGATAATTGTTGATATGAGTTCTGATTATCGTTTTTGATAATCAGATATTTGTTGTTTCTAATTATCGCTTGTGATAATTAGATATTTGTTGATATGAGTTCTGATTATCGTTTTTGATAATCAGATATTTGTTGTTTCTAATTATCGCTTGTGATAATTAGATATTTGTTGATATGAGTTCTGATTATCGTTTTTGATAATCAGATATTTGTTGTTTCTAATTATCACTTCAGATAATTAAATAATTGTTGATTTAAGATTTAATTATCGCTTGAGATAATTAAATATTTGTTGATTTTAGATTTAATTATCGCTTCAGATAATTAAATAATTGTTGATTTTAGATTTAATTATCGCTTCAGATAATTAAATAATTGTTGATTTGAGATTTAATTATCGCTTGAGATAATTAAATAATTGTTGATTTGAGATTTAATTATCGCTTGAGATAATTAAATATTTGTTGATTTTAGATTTAATTATCGCTTGAGATAATTAAATATTTGTTGATTTTAGATTTAATTATCGCTTGAGATAATTAAATATTTGTTGATTTGAGATTTAATTATCGCTTCAGATAATTAAATATTTGTTGATTTTTGATTTAATTATCGCTTGATATAATTAAATATTTGCTGATTTGAAATTTAATTATCGTTTTAGATAATTAAATATTGGTTGATTTGAGTTTGATTATCGCTTGAGATAATCAAATATTTATTGAATTTGAAATTTGATTATCGCTTTTGATAATCGAATAATTGTTGAATTTGAAATTTGATTATCGTTTGTGATAGTCGAATATTTGTTGAATTTGAAATTTGATTACCGTTTGTGGTAATTAAATATTTGTTGATTGAGATTTAATTATCGCTTTTGATAATTAAATATTTGTTGATTTGAGAAATTTGATTATCGTTTTTGATAATTAAATATTTGTTGATTTGAGAAATTTGATTATCGTTTTTGATAATTAAATATTTGTTGAATTTGAAATTTGATTATCACTTGTGATAATCGAATATTTGTTAAATTTGAAATTTGATTATCGTTTTTGATAATCGAATGTTTGGTGATTTGGAAATTTGATTATCGTTTTTGATAATCGAATATTTGTTGATTTGTTTTCTGATTGTCGTTTGAATAATTAGAAGTTTGCTGATTTTATTGATATGAGATCTCCTAGTCTCCAATTGTTTCTAGAATATGCTGATTTTATTGAATTGCTATTTTCTATCTATTTCTGTAATAGTTAGAGTTTGTTGATTAGGGAATTTGTGTTTTCTAGTTATTTGTTGGATAACTAGATAATTGCAATTTGTGATTTGTGTTTCATAATTATCTTTGTTGATAATTAGATTTGGCTGTTTTCTAATTATCGTATCGATAATTAGATATTACTGTTTTGTGATTTTTGAATTTCCGCTATCTAAATGATAATGGAATGTGCTGACAATTGTATTTTTTTCAGTCCTGCTGTTTTCTGATTATCTATCTGATAATCAGACTTTGTTGAGGATTTGTGAATTTCTTGTACAGAATTGAAAGGTTTCTTGGCGTTTGTGTTCTCAATCTTTATTTTTTTTCTAGCTTGACCAGTTTAGGTTAGAAGAATAATTGTTATAGACAAATTTAAGTATGAAAATTGCGGGGACGCAATTTTTATAAGGAGGGGAGTCTGTAACAACCTGGGATTTTGTAAATTTTATTTATCGATAAGATAACGATTGAATCGTCGTTAAGTGCAGTTTTAATCGTATTGAAATATTTTTGGCTGTAAAATTCTTTAAAATGTTAAGTAAAATGGGTAAAATGTTATTGGGCTTTAATTATCCACTTGTTGTTGCCGTGATAACCTTACATACCCATTCCTCTTCTTATGGATGAGAAAAAGAAACCCGACCCATTCATTTTCGACTTCAACCCTAAACAAATCGAAAGAGAAACGATGGCGGCTTTGAAATTCTCGTGTTCGTTCCTCCCTCTGTTCGAAGCTAGGGCTTCTAGCAAACAAGAAGTGATGGCGGCCTCGTCCTCAACTTCGTTCCTCTACAATTGAGGGCATCGAAGAAGTCGAAGATAGGGCGACTAACTTCGTTCGTTTTCTTTTGTCTCCGCTCGATCCCTCGAAGACCACGGCTTCGCCTCTGAAGTATGCGATCGTTGGGTGTGTTCTTCGACAAAGCTAGTTTCAGCTGCTTCGGTTCCATTTGCAAAGGTGAGTGATATTTATCGCTCACATCTAATTCAAGTAATTGATGATTTCTGATATGATTTTGATTTGGTTCGACTCCGTTTCGACATCGACTTTGAACTGTTCGCTTTCCTTGGAAATTGTTGTTTTGAATTCCCTGGCCTTCGAATTGATTCATTTGGTCTTCGGCCATCTATCTCTGTGAAACCCACTGCTGAGTATTTTAAAACCCCTTACCTGAATACGGCCTGGTTTGCAATTGAATTCGTTGGTGTTAACCGACTTTTGATTTAGACCGTGTTCAATTTTGTTGTTATGTCGATTTGGATCGTTCGTAGTTCTTGAGTATCATTGTTTCGATTTTGGTTGGATGATATTAGTGACGTTCGTAACCCCTATAACCTTGATTGTAGTTGACCTTGTCCACTTGAACTAATTAGGTTGGTATTCTTGAGTCTGCATTGTAGTCTAATTCCTTGATATTGCGAGTAGCATTGGGTTGGTCATGCAGTTGAGTTGAGTCCTGATAACGGAGACTTGACCTCTGTATTTGGTTAATGATTTTGGTCATTGATACTTTATCCCCTGTATTGGTTTGCGACCATGATTACTTCATCACTGGGACTGTTACACATGGAATCCTTGCTGTGAATAGCATAGAATAATTGTTGCATTTACCTTGATAAGTGCCTTAGGACCACATTCCAGTTTTCACTATGGTTCATGATCAGTTATCCTTTCTGGGTTTGAAATTATTATGTATCATGATGATAGTTTTGTCTCAGCTATTCTGTTGCTAAACTGTATGTGTTGTATTCATTTTCGTGCCAAGATATGCTGTTATTCCGATTTTGTTTAGATGCAGATTTCGATCTCTGTATCCATTAATTTCCCTGTGGTGATGATTTCAATTTGAATTCAGTTATGCCTTGTTCACATGATTTGGTCGATGTTGATTTCCTTTGTATGACCACGGCTTGACTTGGTAAATTTTTTTGATGTACTTCGACTTTGCTTCGTCATGCCTGACGTATTGCATTTCTGTTGCATTTCATTCTGGTTGCATGGCATACTGTCACTGCCCATTTGTGTTGATCTCGGCTTGTACCTTAATTTGCTTAGGGCCATTAACTGTTGGTCTCGGCCTTGATTTTAAAATGTGAAACTGCTTCTGACTTTCGTAGTTTCATATTTCATGACTTTGTGTCTGCATATATTTTATATTACTCTGGTGGCTTCATTTGTATCACTTAGTATCCACACTTCTAGTTGTTGTTGGCATTGATTAGTTGTTACTGGCCTGTGTTCGGTTGTTTGCTGGGCCTTGCTATGCCGCCTTGTCTTTGGTATACTGCCCAGTTCATAATGTTGGCATCGATTTGTGTTATCCCTATCGTGTTTACACTTCCTGTCGCACACCCGTGCATTCCAAAGTATATACAGTGTTGTTCTTTGTATAGGTGCGTTTGATATATCTCGCAGTTGTATTCACTTAAGTTCGTTATAACTTGGTCATCATTTTATGTTGTCTGCACTTGAACAGAGCCTTGTGAGTGTTCACTTTAGCTGCACTTGGGTCACTTGTGTCCTGGTCCTTGACTTGAATAAGTTGCATTCACTATAGCATGGCCATCCAGCCTTTTCATATGTTCTCTGTATAGTCTCTGACCATCTCTGTTGTTACCTGATTTCGACTTTTGGTTATTACTGCAGCCCTATCTGATTTGACAATTTTAAATTGATGTTTTGAATTGTTGAATTGTTTCGTTGGTAAATTTCAATGGTTTGGAGTTGTATTCTGATTTGGATTGTTGATTTGTCATTTAACACTGTTTAGTGTTATATCTACCGTTATTCAATTCTCGTATCGAGAGTTGGATATACGAGATTTCTGTGGTTGTCGTCTATTTGACTATCTGATTATTATTGCTGCTATGCACAAATAACTGAGTTTGAATTAGACTGACCCGTGTATTATTTTCTTTTGAATGTAATACTCGGGTCAGACCCGAGTTATTTCAGGTTGTAGATTTCCTTCTTTGAGTTGCTGTTCGGGATTTGAAGACTTTTCACATCTTTTGAAGTTGTCAGTGTCATTTTGTAGTAGTTGTATCGTATGTATTGTGTCAACTATGTATTAACTGACATCAGTTATATATATATGAGACTTTTGTTTTTATTTGTGTTCCGCATTTATATTATCTGTGTTATTGTTATATCTAACGTCCTAAACTATTATGAACCGTCGTAGTTCGTTTTATACTAGTATTGGGTGTGTCGATGGGAGTAAATAAATAATAGATGAAAAATAAAAAGTATATTCTACTTCTATCGAGATAACCAATATTATTGTAAGACCAATTACGGATGGTCGCTCCTATCCAGCCTTATTCTTCGTAATAATAGACAGTATTCCTTTTAATACTCTTTGTTATTATGAGCATAGAGGTGGGGCGTTACAGCCTGGCAGCTAAACACCTCGGCCCAAAAAGAGTGAGCTCTGTTTGCCGAACCATAGATGCCGAACGATCTCGAATGCCGATCGAGATTTATGCCGAACGAGGTTGAGTGCCAAACGAGGTGTGGATGCCGAGCAATATGGAGTGCCGAATGAGGTGCCATGCCGAACGGTTCATGTATGTCGAACGCTCTATGTATGCCGAACACTCTCGAATGCTGAACGTTCCTGAATACCAAACGCTCTTTGAGTGCCGAACATTCCTGAATACCGAACGCTCTTTGAGTGCCGAACGAGGTGTGGATGCCGAGCAGTATGGAGTGCCGAATGAGGTGTCATGCCGAACGGTCCATGTATGCCGAATGCTCTATGTATGCCGAACACTCTTGAATGCCGAACGTTCCTTAATGCCGGTCGATATACAATACCGAACGACTCTTAATGCCGAACGACATGCAAGTGCCGCGTGCCTAGTTGCCTGGTCAAATCTTCAGATAACAGTGTATTTATATATATGCGCGTGCACACAAGTAAGAACTGTCAACACACACATTAGCCAACACCTGAACATATAATGCTACATATATGAACATAATACCCTGAAAAGGAAACACACACAATGGCAAAGCATTCACACAAACCAGCATAAACTCACACGAAAATGCACAGAGGAGGTCGACAGTGATGAATATGTCAAAATTAACTATTTTCTACCTTAAATTATTGCAGCATAGACAGAAACTAGAAAAATAAAACAAATAAATTACTGTACCGATAATTTTAGATTTATTTCATAATAATTCCAGTAAAAGACGTACAGTACCTGCCCCTTTCATTTGATGCACTTCATTAACTTTCGATCCACTTCATTTGTGGTATAACTGGTCATGAATGGCACTACAACTAGTTACCAATGATACTCCACTTCACAGCAACAGTTCGCATCCCTGGTTGTTTCAGGTAATCCGCAGGTTACTGGATGATATCTCGTTCATGCCACTCACTGGTAGCTTTGCTTTGTACTTTGATTCTAAATTGTAGCTTGCGCGCATACTTCCTTTAGCTGCTCAGTTTAGCTCTTATAGTCCAAAAGTTGCATTATTCAGTTTTGTGAATTTTTGGTAATTTACTTGAATTTAAATTGAATTAGATAAGATGTAAGGTTTGGGCATTGTGATGACCATTTCAGGAGGAAGAAGATGGATATATAAACATGTATGAGTGTCCAATCGAATGAAGAAAATTCTGGAGTAATAATACCGAGTTTGGACAATGAGTTAATTTATTTGGGCCTAAATATAAAACCTTGCACCTTGAATTTATAAAGCAAACAAACTCATATATATATTTTTCTTATACTTACATACCAAATTTCTATTTAATAGAAATTTAATTTAAATAAAAACAAATATTTCTAAAATCACTTCTTTTTATTAACTAATATTATATTTTAATTCCATCACTTCTATAAAATATTATTATTATTGCAATTTAAATGCTTTTATTTAAATGATTTCAAAACCAATTTATTAAATAAATATCCAAATCATAACTTAATTAACTAAATCACTATTACTAACTTAAATTAATTGTTACTGACAATCGGGTTATTACAGCAAACATTGGTATTTTTGAAATTTCACAGGATAAGATAACCAATATATTTTATTGTTGTTTTGAGATCGTGTCACATTTTTGTGCATGACCATATTTTTACTTCTGTCATTTGTTGTTCGTATGCGAATAGGATTTTGTGTAGCAAAGTGCCGAACATTGTAAAATTTAATTACCTAACACTTAATCTATTTTCACACTTCTCACTTTCTTTCATTCCTTTATCATTTCCTATGAACAAAATAATTTTCCCCCTTTCCATAAAATCAAATCATGAGATATAGACAATTAAAAATCATAAAATCAGATTTGTTGGCTTCATATGAGTGTGTGCGCTTCCAATCCATATGAGTGTTGGTGGGTCCGGAATTCTGAGGTAGGGAAATTCGTCCCTATCTTGAGAATTAAGAATCCATGTCGAGGCAAGAATGGTATGCTAACTTGTCCGACTTCATTGTTAATCGATGGATAGTATGGACAGTACAAGTTTCAAATCAGAAAGTGGTGGTAATTATATTTGATCTAATTTCTATATGACCATGTTGCTTACACCAAAAGTGTTTTTGGTTATCATTGTCAACATTTCTAAATAACATTTACTTTAACCCAAATAGGTATGGTTTTGGAAGTGAAATTTTTCTTAAGATTTTGTGAATATACTTATACCATTGAGATAAGTATATAAAAAGTTTTCTAAATATTGAAATGGTTTGTGAATATTCTTATATTGTTGAGATAAGTATAAGTACTTTTCCACGTACTGAAAAGAGTAGAGAGGGTTTGTGAATATATCTTTGTAAATGTATTTTGATATAAGTATTTACAAAGTGGTTTTAATTAATGAAAGGATTAAGTAAAGAGGCATAGTGGTTGCTTATTTGCTTAACTATGGTTAGTTTCCATAGATATAAATCTCTAATTGAATTGTGTGTTTATTTGATAGTTAAATAACCGACTATCAAATCTTGGCTAGTTTTGAAACCATCGATTGTTCGTTCGGAGAGATCGGGATCAGATATGTATGAGTTATCCGAAAACCACTTCGAACTAGTACAAGCATTGGAATTTTGGACATCTTGAAGTGATGGAAATCGAAGGTAGAGATCTTTGATGTGCAAGTGCTACTTGCTACTAATCCTGAGGGTGGTCCCAAAAAGGATGAAGTAGAAGTAGTGCCTTCGGTTTATTCATATCCTGAGCAACTCATATGTATAAATGCTGGCATTGCATTGTTTCCTAGATGGTAGTGTTAGCATTCCAAGTGGGATTTGCTAAAAAGGTAAAACATAGCCTCAAGCCTCACACCCAGTAATAACTAAAACAAGGGATATGTTTTAGGGCTATGTGGTTCGTTACCATTAGGGTATGGTCATCACTTGCATCTAGATCAATATTCTCAGATTATGTATGCTTATGGCCATGGAAAGAGTTTTTTTAGAGACAACTAGGATGATGACATATTTAGTACTATCAAGAAAGGGGTAGGCCGACCCATGATTCGCATGCAGTCAGCTACGGCTCTCAGTACATTTTCTAGAGGTGTACTGTGGCAAACGGTATCCCAATAGCTTTGTCATTGTATGGAAGCCATGTTCCAATACGTGCCTTTACGGACATAGTTTTATACTAAATATGTCATTGAATGTAATTATTGTAACCATTTCGGCTATGATTCAATATTTATTTCAAACCCTAGACATTAATCTAATATCACTAGATTTGCTATAAAATGGTTTGGTTATCGTAAGGCAAAAATCCATCTATGTTTATGTGCGGTATAGTCTTACAAAATACCTTTTTTTCCGATGGGGTTTTATAAGTATAACAATCAACATGATTTGAGTTTCTTATGCTGGTTTAGCACACTGATCCAAGCGTATTTTCTTATAATGCTCGAGTCAGCCCGAGCATATTTTCAGATTTAGTTATAGATGTTTTAAAGCATCAAGAGACGAGCTGGATCCATCCAAGACGTATTCACGTGTCTTCTATTTCCGCTGCATTTGTTATTTTGTGTTTATCAGCATTTGTGAGGACAAGTTGTTATAACTGTCCAAGCTGATGATATGTTAGTTTACTCTGATTGTTGTATGTATAATAATCTTTCTTTTTGTAAATATGTGTTGTATATTATATATTATTCATCGCGATGGGATATTCTATTATCTTTTTTCTTTTCTTTCACCCCAATAATCTTTCTTTCCGACACTTGGATGTTTGGCACATCAATACGTAATGTATTACCGTCGACTTTTGAGGGTCGAAAAGGTTGGTCATTACAACTAATAAGGGTAAAAACATAATTTTACATAAAAGGACAAAATAGTACATTTTCACAAATGTTGGAATTAGGTATGGGACCTATTTTTTGTGTCTGAAATGTCGTTTACAGTTAAAAACATATACAACCTGTTGATTTTGATAAAAACGGTTTAAAATTAGCGAAAACTAGATCTAGTGACATTTTCATAAATATTTATTTCGAATTTTAACATAATAACCTTATTTTTCAATTACAAATAATGCCTGAACCCTCACTCCAC
Source organism: Allium fistulosum (assembly GCA_030737815.1). Taxonomy (NCBI): domain Eukaryota; kingdom Viridiplantae; phylum Streptophyta; class Magnoliopsida; order Asparagales; family Amaryllidaceae; genus Allium; species Allium fistulosum. The sequence goes on along the minus strand of CM060903.1, from coordinate 1,278,183,533 downwards.
TTTACTCTTTTTCGGGAGCGATTCATCCTTCCCGAACGCAGCATACAACTCTCCGTTGTACTGCGCTCTTCAAGTGTGCTTGTTCCCCCTTCTCCCTTACCATGGAAAGTCTTTGTGAAATAACTCCGATGGGAAGAAAAAAGAAGGCGTTAAGAGACCTCCTGGCCCAACCCTAGACACTCTAAGATCCTTTTTCAAACCTGCTAACCCTAGCCATCGCCTTACTAATTCTATACATTCATTTCTTCTTCCTCCTCCTCAAAAATTTCTTAATCAAAACATCATTTTTGTAACGATATGATTTTTCGACGCTCGAAAGTCGACATTAATACGTCCACTGTATCAAATGCCGTGCAATCAAATGCCGGAAAACCGAACCATTAGGGTTAAAAAGAAGGGGTAGAAGAAGACAGAAGAAACATAAAGAAACAGAAACACAGAACCAAAGATAATATCAGAATCTCACATTCGCAGCGGAACAATATATAATAGATAATCACTAGTCTTTTAAACAAAGAACTATATCCGTTTATAGTTTACATCACATCAGAGTCAATATACAACTCAATACAACAATGGACAGTTACATAAACTTGTCCTCATACAGAATACACAGTGAAATAAATAAACAAGTACGAAAGTACGTCTCACCATCCAGCTTGTTTCCAAAGCTCCAGAATATCCTGATAACATAACTCTAGTCTGCCCGTGTGGAAAATTATAGGCACCCAGAGTTTAGAAGGGAACAATAAACTCCGAGTCAGTCGTGGTGACTGGTGTGAGATCGTAAAACAGTTATTTTCACAAAGAAAATAAAACAGATTCGCAATGCTTTTGGGAAAATGGAACTACCATAAGACCTCCTTCCACACACACAATGCAAACGTAGAATTGGAGGAGATTTCTTCTTATGATAGTCAAAGATGCTTACTACGCCAATCATTGGATTATTATTATTAATGTCTAGTGTAGAAAACATTTCGAAAGTATAATACTAATCTTAGCCAGCATAGGCATTCCGCACTTATGCCTACTATAGCTACTATGTTCAATAGCAGGTTACCGCCACATTCCATAGCAGGTTATACAACTAAAACCGTACAAGGCTCGTATTGTTTCTTTGGATTTTCCAACAAATGGTCAGGCTAAGGAACTTCCTTTCCTACTGCCGAATGGGATCGCCTCTGGTTGGACGTCCCGAGAGACAAACTGCTCTCTGCCAACAAGGCCGGGTTACCCCTGTAACTAGGTAACTCACGAATATGCCATCCCCCGGTCCTTTGGGACCTTTATCCGAGCACTCGATAACATCATCACACATAATAAATAAGGTGTGTCCACATGAGTAAGTATCTTGGCTCCATACCATGATACCACCCCTTTCCAGAAGGAAATGACATAACCTAAAGGGCGCGACCCTCATAACCTTGCCACAACATTCCTGTTTAGACCATTTCCGGGTTGTGAGGCCCTGACGAAGTCTCGTCCACAAAGCTACGCTTTTTCACAAAACCACGCTTTGATCACAAATGATCATCATCACAGCAACACTCAGCATGCCACATTACCAAATTGGGAATATATCGCTGATAAATTTCAACTACATAACCTCTGAGCTCGTACGTCTCAGAGAAGGGTGTTAAGCTAAGAGAATAAATTCTCCGCCACCAACAGAAATGTATTTGAAAGAAATCAGCTTTACATCTCAAAATGTAATGTCAGACATGTAACCATACAAGTCTGTTCCGGGTTCGAACAGAACCGAAGGCACTTCAAAAGAAGCCCTTGCAAATCCGGATATTCACAATCCCGATAAAACTTCCTATCATAAAGGAAATCTCTATACCATAGCTAACGGTGCAGACACAATCGATAGGTCAACCTATCGTTTTCACAAACACCCGGTCTTCACCACCGGTCTTCAATACGATCCATATCGCCGTATCATTATTCAGAATGGGTTATCTGACACAAAGGTCCTTTCCCGGCTAAACCGAATAATAAGCGTTTGTTTTGAAAAACAAATCAAGTGTCATTTCAAAGGCAATATTGATAGTCGGTGATTTAACTATCAACAATATTCACAACAATCATCAGATTCAAATAAATTTCCTAAATTATTTAATTTCAAAATATCTTCACGAGATATATATTTTTTCCACACTTCACATTTGAAAACTAATTTCAAATCACTTTTCACCTTTCAACTTTTGAAAATAAATTTCAAATCAATTTCCTTACACGGAATATATTTCCAAATATATCTTTTAAAAACCTACTTAGAACTTTTAATTTATATTTTAAAAGCTACTTTGGAATATACTCGGTTTTTTTTTCAAGGAAAATACACTTCCATTTCAAAATGGTCCATTTAAACCAATTAAATAAATCCTTATCGATTTATTTAAAATTTACGTTCCAAATCCGTAAATTTACTTTCACACTTTAAAAATAAATCAGCGTTTATTTTTAAACAAATTTCCCTTTCATTTCATAAACTCCATTTTAAATTTATATTCCCAAATATTCACTTTTAACCACAAAAATCAAATTCCAAATTGATTTCCAATTTTATTTCAATATCGAATCAATTACAAATTAATTTCTAAGTTTTATTTCAATAGAACAAAACATTGCAATTTATTTCTAAGTTTATCTCCAAATAACAAACCATTTGCAAATCGACTTCCAAATTCATTTTTCAAATACTAAATCAATTTCAAATAAATTTTCCAATGATTTATTTTCCATTACCAAATTAATTACAAATTTGATTTCTAAATTTATTTTCAACTCCAAATAAATTTCCAAATCGATTTCTCAAAGGTTCATTTTCCAATACCAAATCAATTTCAAATTGATTTCTAAAAGTTTATCACTTTTAAATAAATTCCTTTGCTCTTTCCAAATTATTCAAAATTCCATTTTTTAAATGAATTCTTCAACTTTTGAAACAATATTATTCAAAACTCATTTTTTTTCCATATTTTGGAATTTATTCGGTAAGATTTCGAAAATAAAATTTTAATACTTTAAAATTCCTTCTTTCAATAAATTCAATTCTTAAAAATAAATTCACTTAAAGTTTTCCACTTTAATTTCAAAATCCAATTTATATTCATTTCTGGTATCCAACGATACCAAAAGTACATTCGGCTAAATTTTAGCCTTCAACAATTACAATTATCAATAATTCATCCACAGATTATCAATAATCACATCATTCACATATGAAATAATATTCAAACAATTTGAGGAATCCAGTTGGATCCCTCCAACCTTTTTCCCTGCATCCACAGATGTTAGCACAATACCGATTCCACTTCAAGGTGGAATATCGCGGTATATGGGATTTATAAAATATCATCCGCTATTATGCGGCGCAATAGGGTCTCATCCGCTATATAATGCGGACATCAACAACTGCAATATATACATATGCCAATATATATATATATATTGCTATATATATAGATATATCCTACTATATCTAATATCACATCCAAACAGCAATCAATCAATAACTGCAAATCAATTATCCAATTTGAGTGAGAAGATCTCACCTTTGCCTTTTATTTTGCAATCCATTTCCACTTTTGGCTTGATTCCTTTATTGTATTAGACCTTGTATAACAATTTTATACAATTTATTAATATTCGAACCAATCGAATAATTATATTTCTAACTAAAATTATTCAATGGTTTTGTTTTAAACCAATTCGTATATATATTAAAAATCAAATCTTTATACATTATTCTAAAACAAGCTAGTAGATTTAAAAATGTGTATATGTATATTTTATTTTATTTTCAAAATAATCTACATATGTTTAAATTAAACTAAGATTAACTTAAGAATTTTAAAAACTGCCTAACAGCTAATTTTTTCTTCTTCACTGTAAACATTTCCATTACTGTAAATTTATTCACATATACATATATATATATATATACCATAAATTAAGATTAAACACATTTAAAATTCACTGTTATGTTTCAACACAAAATAAATTTTCTGTTATTCTTATTAACATTCAAACTACATAACTGCATATATATATATAGGTGATCAAATTGAACTGAGAACAAGAATCGAATACCTTCATTCCTCAACTGCTTCCAGCCTATCGAACAACCCTCCAAGTCGCGTACGCAAGCGTGACAGACCTGGCCTCAATCGAAACGACTCGCGAAACCCTAGCTGCTCGAGACTCTAGTCGCATCGACATCGCCAATGCTCGAATCGAAACCACTCGTGAACAACTCCTTAACATGGCACCTCGTCTTCGTTTGCCTGAACACGTCCTCGCGAGCAACTCGCGATCAACGCTTGCCCTAGAGACGATGTCGCGAGGTTCGAGATGCCTTCGCCCTTCCGGAACTGCCTGAGCGCACGCGCGCCTCCACTTGCTCGTGCTTGCGACTTCCGCCATTCCAGGCTTCTCGCGTTCGACTTCGATCTAACTGGGAAACTTGATTTCGAATTTGTGAATTTGTATTCAGAGGAGGCCGAAGGTTTGGAATTGGGGATGGAGGAGAATACGTGATTTCGTTTGATTTGTTTTCGAAACAAATACTCGGCAATTGTTTCGATTTAGAAAGAGGGAAGTTCGATTTTTTTTATCCACTATCGATTCTGCTCGGCCATTATTAACTTCCTATTTTTCTTCTGAACGAGAGATATAAAATTTTCTTTCTTTGCATTTTACAATGAGATAAAGGGGACAAGAGATCGTGATTAAGCAGAGAAAAAGTAAGTCGACTGATGGAAAAGAAATCTTTGACAGATGAAATGATAAACGATATTTAAATTAAAACGATTAATTATTTCTAGGCGTTTTTATACTGTACGCTCACATAATGACTCTGAACACCACGAAAATTGAAACCCGATAATAATTCAATATTACGGATCCAATGGAACTAGTTTCGTCGAATCCCAAGACTGTGCCCCGGAATGCTATTTTCAAATATCGATTCAAATGATAAAATTCAAAACTGAACAAAACAGTTTTAAATTCAATTCTGAAGCTTACATTATCTTCATTATTATTAATAGGAATTTTCTAAGTCTTGAAAAATATTTTTAACAGGTCCGAAATTAGCAATTCAGCAATTTATTCAATTTTCAATTATTAATTCAGTTATTTAAATTGCCAAATAAACAGATACATTTGAAATTCAGGTTAAATCAACATTCAAATATTTAAATTCAATTAAATATTCTATTTCAAATATTTAAAAATTTCTGGGTCGTTACAATCTTCCCCCCTTAAAAGAATTTCGTCTCGAAATTACAAGTTAAGAAGAATGCTCCAATCCCCGTTTATCATTTTACCAAAACCAAATAGTTTTATCAACTTGATAAAATAATCTTTCTTATTACTTCATAATTTTTCCAAACTTTTCCATATGTTTTAAACAACATAATTTACTTCACAATTCAAATTTAAATTCAAAATTTTAAATTATCCCAAATTTCTCAAAAAATTTCTAACTCTCGAAATTTTCAAAAATTTTTGCCAACGTCTCCTTTGCGCGGCTAGCTCGGTACGACTACAAAATGTCCTTTCGGACCCTCAGATTTCAAAAAGAAAAAGGAAAGCCAAGCGGCTAGACAAGAAAAGATCAAATTTCATACTGAAATTTAAATACATACCTCTTGTCGAACAAATTCAAATTATCTTCTAAATCAAAATCCAATTCCAAATACCCTGTATATTTTTACTTAACAATAACGTCCAAATTTACTTATTGGATTCCAAATACCCATTTTACTTAAGAATTCTACCATTCATTTCTTAAGTTCAATATAAGTATTTACATACTTCTTATATTCATTTTCACTTCACAAACAAAGTTATATACTCATTTCCATTCAACTTTGCATTTTCAATTCCATTTGAATTCAATTTACAATTTCAATTCTATTTGAATTCATCTTACTTTCAAATTTTCATTCAGATTTTCATTTCGAATTTTACTTAAATTCGATTCATCTTCTAATTCTGAATATTGAGTTTTATTTACCTTTATTCCAAATTCCAATTTTTTTAAATCTTTTGTCATTAGTGAAAATTTTCCAAAAATTTCAAATTTTTTTTTTCCAACTCTCAAAATTTTCAGAAAATTTTGGCGAAGTCTCCTTTGTACGGAGGAGCTTTTGCAACATGACAAAAGATATAAATATATACACATCGACCCACTCGGTCGGAAAAGCAGAAAAACAGTTCATATTTCCTATTTTTATTGCGTAGGCGTACCTTATTAGCATTTTAAGCAAAGCAGTTATTTATTAGCTTATTAACGCAACCAAAATGCAGCTAAACGGCTTCCAAAACCCTGCACTTACTCAGTTTAAACACGTCAGTGGAAAATATAGGAAATCTATTAACATTTCATTCATCTTCAATAACAAATATATAGATTTCATTAGCAATTCATTCAAAACAATTCCCATAAGCAATCTATATTGTTTCGATACAAATTGAATCACTTTCATCTAATTTACATTCAATTCAATGGTTTACAATGCAATAAACGAATTCATATCCATACTAATTTATTACCAATTTTAAATTGATACCAATTCAATTTATTTTAATTCCACTTCATTTCAATTTGCATTTCATATTTACATTCAGTTTATTTCATTTGAAACCATTTCACAATTTCTTTTCTTAAGTCGAGCATTTATTCAATATTTACTTAAGCTATTTCACTTCAAAACTCAAGTTCATTTTCTTGTAAACAATTTCCAATTTTAATTCTTGATTTGATTTTCATTTATCAAATCTATTCCATCTACTAATTTAATTCAATTAGTACGTTCGCTTATCCTTTTTAAATTTCAATTTTTCTTCTCAATTCATCTCGAATTTATTTAATCGGTAACAAGGAAATTACAATTTATTTCTACTACCCACTTGAATTTATATACAAATTCAAACCATTTTAAATTTAGCTTACAACTCAACTTTAGTTTAACCAATTCAATCTCCAATTCATTATTTCGTGAATTAATAAATTATCAAATCAGTTTACTTAAACTCATTCCATTTTATTTTATTTTATTTTCCCAAGTTTGGATTTTTTTTTATTCAACTTTATTCAAATCAAATTTCATTCCATTTCTTCAATTCATTTATTTACAAATGTAAACTCATTTGTTCATTCAAAAATTCATTCCTTTTCAATTTGAATCTTATTCCAAATCAACTTTCACTTTATTTAATTGATTCATTTATACTTTCTTTAATTTAACTTCATCCTTTAAGTTAAATTTATTTTATCAAAATTCAAATTGTATAAGTTATCAACTCATTTATTATTCCATTAATGAATTTATTTTCAAATATTCTCTCTGGAATTCTATTTCCAATTATAAATTACATTTACAATTTACATTTTACAAATCTCATTTGTATATGAATTCAATTCCTCATCTTTCAATCCATATTTATAAATTTCATTTGTTAAATGAATTTATCTTCAAATCTTTGGTTATATCATTTTATTTCTTATTTGTTTATTATATAACAGTGATAATAATTCAATATTATCACTTCCTAACAACCAAGCATCCATATACTATAATAATTCATAGAAAATCATTTCTTTTCTATACAAAAATAGTTTTGGGCAAAATTATTTCATTTACCCTATTTAAAAACAATACTGTGTCAGTTTATCTTGTTTAAGAGTTTAGAAACCCCTATCGATTATAGTTGGCCAGACTGCACCGACCAGAATCTATAAACAATCAACCGATAAGTCAACACATTACAAAACAAATTTTATATTCACTAACAAATACGCACTCATATCTATTATTTTCAAATATTCTCTCTGGAATTCTATTTCCAATTATAAATTACATTTACAATTTACATTTTACAAATCTCATTTGTATATGAATTCAATTCCTCATCTTTCAATCCATATTTATAAATTTCATTTGTTAAATGAATTTATCTTCAAATCTTTGGTTATATCATTTTATTTCTTATTTGTTTATTATATAACAGTGATAATAATTCAATATTATCACTTCCTAACAACCAAGCATCCATATACTATAATAATTCATAGAAAATCATTTCCTTTCTATACAAAAATAGTTTTGGGCAAAATTATTTCATTTACCCTATTTAAAAACAATACTGTGTCAGTTTATCTTGTTTAAGAGTTTAGAAACCCCTATCGATTATAGTTGGCCAGACTGCACCGACCAGAATCTATAAACAATCAACCGATAAGTCAACACAAATACGCACAAATTTTATATTCACTAACAAATACGCACTCATATCTATTATTACACTCAACTCATATCTATCTATTATTACACTCAACTCATAAATTTTATATTCACACTCAATTTTATATTCACTAACAAATACATTATTCTAAAACAAGCTAGTAGATTTAAAAATGTTTATATGTATATATTATTTTATTTTCAAAATAATCTACATATGTTTAAATTAAACTAAGATTAACTTAAGAATTTTAAAAACTGCCTAACAGCTAATTTTTTTTTCTTCACTGTAAACATTTCCATTACTGTAAATTTATTCACATATACATATATATATATATACCATAAATTAAGATTAAACACATTTAAAATTCACTGTTATGTTTCAACACAAAATAAATTTTCTGTTATTCTTATTAACATTCAAACTACATAACTGCATATATATATATATAGGTGATCAAATTGAACTGAGAACAAGAATCGAATACCTTCATTCCTCGACTGCTTCTAGCCTATCGAACAACCCTCCAAGTCGCGTACGCAAGCGTGACAGACCTGGCCTCAATCGAAACGACTCGTGAAACCCTAGCTGCTCGAGACTCTAGTCGCATCGACATCGCCAATGCTCGAATCGAAACCACTCGTGAACAACTCCTTAACATGGCACCTCGTCTTCGTTTGCCTGAACACGTCCTCGCGAGCAACTCGCGATCAACGCTTGCCCTAGAGACGATGCCGCGAGGTTCGAGATGCCTTCGCCCTTCCGGAACTGCCTGAGCGCACGTGCACCTCCACTTGCTCGTGCTTGCGACTTCCGCCATTCCAGGCTTCTCGCGTTCGACTTCGATCTAACTGGGAAACTCGATTTCGAATTTGTGAATTTGTATTCAGAGGAGGCCGAAGGTTTGGAATTGGGGATGGAGGAGAATACGTGATTTCGTTTGATTTGTTTTCGAAACAAATACTCGGCAATTGTTTCGATTTAGAAAGAGGGAAGTTCGAATTTTTTTATCCACTATCGATTCTGCTCGGCCATTATTAACTTCCTATTTTTCTTCTGAACGAGAGATATAAAATTTTCTTTCTTTGCGTTTTACAATGAGATAAAGGGGACAAGAGAACGTGATTAAGCAGAGAAAAAGTAAGTCGGCTGATGGAAAAGAAATCTTTGACAGATGAAATGATAAACGATATTTAAATTAAAACGATTAATTATTTCTAGGCGTTTTTATACTGTACGCTCACATAACGACTCTGAACGCTACGAAAATTGAAACCCGATAATAATTCAATATTACGGATCCAATGGAACTAGTTTCGTCGAATCCCGAGACTGTGCCCCGGAACGCTATTTTCAAATATCGATTCAAATGATAAAATTCAAAACTGAACAAAAAAGTTTTAAATTCAATTCTGAAGATTCCATTATCTTCAATATTATTAATAGGAATTTTCTAAGTCTTGAAAAATATTTTTAACAGGTCCGAAATTAGCAATTCAGCAATTTATTCAATTTTCAATTATTAATTCAGTTATTTAAATTGCCAAATAAACAGATACATTTGAAATTCAGGTTAAATCAACATTCAAATATTTAAATTCAATTAAATATTCTATTTCAAATGTTTAAAAATTTCTGGGTCGTTACAATTTTCTATTCTTTTTCTAAATTACAAAATCAAAAATAAAATAAGGTAAATCAAATCAAATTAAAAGACTGAGAGAAAGATAGTCAAATCGAAAGAGAAAGACATGAAGAAGCACAAACAAATTGCGGAATAAAGGAAGAGGCACTAATCCAAATCGGGTTTAGGAAACGGGATTTCTTCGAACAATCATTCTTGGTGAATGGATTTATGTACGAAATGTATATGAAGTGGATAAGTAGTTATGTTTTTGTACAAAGTACTTATGAATCAAAATAATTGAAAAACCTTGTTAATGAATTAATAGAATAATCACTGTAATTTGAGAGGGAAGGGTAATCTGGATTAAATATATCCTAATTCAATAGTCTGATTTTGTAAGACAAGTTTAAATAAATGTTGGTAAATAAAAAGTGAAAAGATATTTTTTTGAATTTACCTAGATTTATACACATAGTTAAAAGATTTAAATACATATAGATAATCGATTGAAAATATATAGAAACATAATTGAAATGCCATATATAATCAGTGAAAACTGTAACTAAACACTTGTTAAAAATGAATCTAGCATGTATACTCGAATCTGCGAAGAAGACAAACAAAATAAACAAAATAAAAAATTTACCAAACCTAGAAATTCTTGATTAGACATTTGAAATTGTATCCAAACATCTAAATTTGAGAAATTATGAAACGGAGAAGAATTTGAATCTGACTTGATTTAGACGTCTGAATCCTTATTTAAATGTCTGGAATCAAAGCCAGACGTTTGAATTCCCATAACAAAACTTTTGTATAGTGGATCATACATTTGAAATGAGATTCAGATGTGTGAGTTACTATAGCAAGCCCAAGTTGAAACTAAACTTGGCATAGCTAAGTAGGATGGATCAGGGAAACTTGTTTCAACTTCTATTTCTTTTAGGTGTTCATGTAGCTGAATGGAGTCATGTAGCAAGCTAGAAAAGTATCACACTTGGTGCCTTCTTAGGCTCTCACTTCATAAAGTTAATAACATGACACGCAACGCAGTGAGCAATTACATCACAATTAGAAGCTCTTATCATTCATAGCCAGTCCTAGCCACCAGTTAGGCAGAGAAATCGTCGGAGTAGGATTTATTATTCCTATAAAGGAGTTAGATATGTTAATCCACCCTTGATTTCTACTTGTGTAATGATACAGCGTGTAGGGTACATGCATTAATGAAAAGGTTATTAGATGTTTAATTTACTAGTTGTTATTGGGATTGTTAACCCAAAAGATTATACTGGTATAGTTAACCTAAAAGATTGTATTGGAATTGTTAACCCAAAAGATTATATTAGGATTACTAATCTAAATATGTAGGCTTAGCATGGTGAGCTATACACGGTTAGGCACAACTTAAATGATTAACTTTGATAATGTTAACTCAATATACAGATATATGGTTATACACTAGAGATGTTTGTATAAATTGTTCAGTTGGTGTATTCCATTTATGAGTAGAAACTTTCATAATTTGGATTTAATCACATTTGGAAAAGTCAAGCTATAGTATGAAAGTAATTAATCCCTTATACATATATAGAACATGAACACTAAAGAACACCTTTAAGTGCAGGTAATAACTAACTTTAATTACTCATCCATACCATGCCGCTTATGATAAATTCACTCATCAGCCTTTGTCCTACCCCCTTCATTTTCCCTCTTTAAGTCTATCACATGTGGGTAGAGTAGTAAGTGACGTAGGCAAGACAAGAAGTGTGAAAGAGGCGAACCGACACTTCAAAAATATATTTACTTATAGTTACTCCCATGTACTTTATTATTTCTAACAGTCATACTCTTATGCATTGTCATTTGGAAACATTGTTGTACAAAGCACATTTATATTGAGACTACTATCTGATTTGGTTATTTTGTTACCTATATTTTATTTGCTTCCACTGTGAGACCTGAAAGTGTAGAATATTCTACATTTTTAATTATTTATGTATCATGTAAACCAAAATAATCGCACAACTCATACTTTTTGGTATGAGTTCAAACGTTATTTTAGGCTTTGGATCGATGTGTTCGGAGGTGTGGGTTGTCACACCCTACAGTACTTGCATAATGAAATATCTATAATTAAGAAGATATGAATTAGTGATATCACCTTAATGCATATACCATAGTGCGATTTTCTACCAAAACCTCTAACTTCCTCATGAGCAAATAAAATACCATCCTTTATATTCCCCCCTTGGACAAATGCACATTGACTCTCTGAAATTAATAAATCCATCAATGTTCTCAACCTGTTGGTAATAACCTATGCGATAATTTATATAACAATTTACAACATGATATAGGATGAAATTCTTACATGTCCCAATGAGACTTGACTTTCGGAATCAAACATATATTTGTGTGGTTGATTTCCTTAATTTTCTTACCAGTCACAAAAGCTTCCTTGATCAACTCTACAATAACATCTTTATCCACACTCTAATGAATTTTATAAAATTCTACATTGAAACAATCTGGGCCAGGAGTGGAATTATCATTAATATTAAACAAAACTGCCTTCACTTTGTAATAGACCACCTCGTCTTGAGTAAATTACGACAATAATCCGTGATGATAAATCTACACACAATATCTAGAACTTGGTGCATAAACTGCTAATTGTATAGCTATTTGAGAAGAAAAATTGCTTGTTTGCCAAATTATATGGATCTCTATATATGATATCGTTCAACTTAACTTAACCCCCCACAAATACCTCCTTCTTCTATTGGACATCTTCGCATAGAAATACACTTAATATTTGTCGCTATTATTTAACCACTCACACTTATTATTTTAAGTAACTTCTTAATGTTCCCGCCGAAGAGCTTTGTCTAATTCAATTTTTGTTTCTAAGAACTATATGGCAATGTCCTCATCATGACTCTCCTCCAACAACTTTTGAAAATCTAACAGTTCTTCCTTGACAATTCCATCTCTAGACTATTGTTCTGTTTATCCCTACTCCACACTTCCAATAGCTTCTTAACATTTCTCTTCTTTTTAAGAATGTGATAAATAGGTCATGCACAAAAACTATGGTTCCGACCCCTCTCAAACAAACTTTGGTAATCTTCACAATTATGTCAATGACTCATACTAAAATGTTCCACCGTGATTCTGATCCTTTGATCCAACTTAACTGAAATTGGAGAATAACTGGTGCTATTTGATGGAAGGTTAGATAAGTCACACAAAGAAAAAGTGTGAATCCATTGAATATTAGCCAATGCTCTGTCTATCTTCTTTGGAATGTTTTATGTTGGCCCACACCACCAAGAAAATTGTAAACCCCTAATGTCTAAGTCAGTTAACCCAATAAAAACCATACACCTATCTATTTCATTACAAAAAGGAATTGGAATACCATCCAACTTTTCAATAGCATTTCTAATACAATTAAAATTACCTAAGAGCAGCCAAGGGTGAAAGATGGTAAAAGCGTCATTTTCTAAATTGAGCCATATCTTCGTACATATATTCAAAATTATACAATAAATGAATGAACTACAAACATATTACCACTACCTCCTTTAAGAAAAATATTAATATGTTAATTACTTAAATAAACCACTTTAAACTCCCACACATCACTTTTAACAAGGGCCAAAATTCTACACTTGTAATAGCATTCTATATCACTTATAATCTTCCATCGACTATCAAACATAAATTTCTAGTTTTCTATATCTTCAGAACACAATTTATTTTCAAGGAAACCAGCATAACTTACTTCTAACTTAGCTAAATGATATTTAACATCTAACCTTCTAAAGGTCTAGTAGAGACTCCTTACATTCCACCATAGGATTTTAATTTATTTATAGATTTGGACTTACTCTTCAACTCTTGACTCGTGTTGGTGTTACTCTTTGACTCACCCCTTAAGGTTGTCCTCCCACTTTGGATTCTTTGCAACTAAAAGTTCTTTCTTGACCAAATCTTATTTTTGATTTTTCTTGGAGCGGTTCTTAGGCTGAAACTCTGCAACTCTTTTATCGGGTTCTAGTTTGTGAAAATGGTCATATTGACTGATTGGACTGTCAAACTTTCTCGCCGTCACTTGTTCTTACATCAGTTCCTTTGGGACTTGCACAATTTTGGCACTCATTAGATCACTAACATTATTAATAGGAATATCCTATAAAAGAGCGAAACTAGGAGATGGGCAAATATTAATTTGAGAACCTGACGATGACTCAAATCTATTTTCTAGACCAGCTAGTATAGTCAGTGTGTGGAAGATGTCATGGCTCCTTTCACAAATGTGGCATCTGGTAGGGTTAAAGTGAAACATGTATCTTTTATGCCTTTTGATTGCACCCTCTCCTTGGTAGAGACTGCTGAGGGTTCATTAGAATTAGCATCTCCAGTCCTTCTTTCATGGAACCCTTTATTTAACTTATCATCTTTATTTTAGTTGCCTCTAGACACCCACCATCTCTAACCTCATACTCTTCATCAGGATCATGATGTTTTAAAGAATCATTTCCCTTGGTAATATCCACCTCTTGGCCCCTAACTTTTATAGCCTCATCTTCCACATCATGCTTATGGTGTTTGGAATTCCCCTGCACTTCAACTTCTTTAGATGAAATTCTACTGTCTTCCTTAAATTCCTTATTTCTAATGCTACACTCCTGTTTATTAATCACACTCTCACTAGCAATTTTGAGCCACATGATAACATCATCTATATCACCAATTGTTTTGACCATCCTAGCTTCCTCTTCACACACAAAAATTAGTATCTCCTTACCATCCTTCAAACCTTCAAACACTAATATTCTCTGCAACTACAGGCTCTCGGTGTCCTTGGATGAGTTAAATAAGAGCTAAGCGGTGATTTAATCAAGCCATCGTGAAAGAATTAGGCAAGTCATCATGAGAAAAACATCTTAAAACTTTAGTGTGGAAGTGTCCGTAGTCATCATGGGATAACTCATTGAAGCCTTTATGATTAATACCTGTAGTTAACATGAAATGATTCATGGGAACTATCGTGAAATGATCAATGAGGCAGTCATCTTGGTATAATTCACTAGAATCATTATATGATGATGTCCAAGGTCATCGTGAAATAATGAATGAGATAACTATGAATAACAATGAAGAAACATACAAAAGCTTTCATATGGTAATTCCCATGGTCCTTGTGTAATGATGCATGAGAACTTTCATGTGGTAACCCCTAGAGTTATTATATGGTTATGAATGAGAGATGTCTTGAAACAAATCTTTGAACCAACCATTGAGGGCTGCTAAATCAAAATATTCATAGTCAGCATGAAGAATGTGAGCTATCATGAGATAACTTTAAAGGCCAAGTCAAAAGACAGTAGGGGAGGAGCTGTCATGAGTTAATTCTGAAATCAATATAATAAATGATGAATTCCTTGCATAAAGATAATTTTCCACCATTCGTTCGTTCCAAGCAAAACGTGGCATAAATCCAGCGGTTAGAATCTTCTATATATAGAGGGGTACCCCCTAGAAAGAGATGATTTTTTTGATTTCTTCTTCTTCATTTTCATTTTATTGCGAGTAAGAGGAAAAAGCTTGAGTGAAGGACATTAATGGTCGATTGAGCCATCTTGACTTTGTAACTCTGCAATGAAGGGCTTGAACAATCAAAAATATGCATAATGACTCCGTGTGAATGTATGATGACTACTTGTGAATATACGGCTAACGTACTTGACTAGGAACATAATCCAACTCAAGTATCTTAAAGATTACATTCACCCCAAATTTAGTACTAACACTAAGTGATGCTTTCATTGGGTGCTCGAAATCAAGGAAACTTAGGATTAATCAACAAAATTACTTATGCAATGGGAAAATCAACCAAGAAAGTTAGTGTTCATGCAGAAGAAGAAGTAACACATCATATTCGTCTTGAGGATAATGTGACCCCATAGTTTAACATAGGAAATGTAGAGGTGGGGAAAATGTCCACATCTAAAGAGACACCGAAGGAGAAGGATGAACTCTAAGTCATGAATAGGAAATGAGAAGTATGCATGAACCTATTGAAGCGTTAGTTGCTCAAAAGTCTTCGAAAATATCAAAAAGAGAAAAAGAGATGGAAGAAGAGGAGGTTGAATCTCCACCCAAGAAAGCAGTGGAGTCAAACTTAAGGAGTAAAAATGTGGGAAGTGCACTCTAGGACCACAAAGGAAGGAAGAAGATCATCTAACTCGAAAGCCATGTAGAAGCTCAAGATCACCATTCAGAAACTCTGCAAGCTCTGCTTCGCAAAAGTAGTTTAAGATGAAGCGGGAAAAATACGAAGATAAGGAAGCTTATTTCAGGGACTCAGCTAACAACATGACGGAAGACATGATTAAATTAAAAGGAAAGAGGACAATGGACCATAAAGCCAATAATAACTTTAGGGGAGCACCATTCACTGAAAGAATTATGGAAATACCGTTACCTTCGTATGTTAAAATCCCATCTATTCGGTACGATGACACTATAGATTCACACGACCACCTAACAGAATTTGAAAGTCAAATGGATTTGTATGACGACCCGAGAGCAGTGTGATGCAGGCTATTTCCGACCACATTTTGGAGTCGCAACAAATTGGTATCGGTGTTATAGAGAGAGGATAATCTACTCATGGGAACAGTTCTTATACGAGTTTTCAACTCAGTTCTATACTTTGAAGAAACCTACAACTAATGTAAGCATATTGTTTAACATCAAATAGAACCCAAGAGAACTACTAAGGGATTATTTGAAGCAATTTAATGCAGAGGTTAATAAAGTAGAAAGGGTAAGTGATAGAGAAAAATTAATGGCGGTAAAATCTGGTTTAATCGATAATACACCATTTTGGAAAGAGCTATATATTCATGGATTTAAAGACCTACAAGATTTTCACTTTCAAGCTAATGAGTTTGTACGAATGGATGAAATGTTTCATAATAGAAGAAATAAATAGGATAAAGGGGACTTTTCGGTCCCAAGCAAGAAGGGAAGATGTGAAGAATTCGCTAAAGCAAATGATGTCGAACTAAATCAACCAATCTCTTATATATATATATATATGCTATTATGAATGATGAACTAGACTACCCGGTTTCATTTAAAGCAAAGATGAATCCAGAGCTAAATAAAGGAGTAGATCATTGTGCCTACCATAAAATGCCTATAAGACAAATGAGTGTAGGGTCTTGGTAGGGATCATATATAAATTGATTAGGAAGGGCGTCCTTAAAGAATTTGTAATGATCAACCAAAAACCCACGCATAATAAAAAGACGTATGCCAATAGCACCAATGTCATGGAAAGTGTGCTCCCATAAGGCCTACTACAACCAATAAACCATATAGATGTAGTCCATGGAGGACCACACATAACAAGCCTAAGTAGAGGATCAAAAAGTAGGTATGTGAGAGAGGATAAAAAAGGATCCACTCAATAAATGATGAGCCTCCATTGATGTTTTTTAAAGTGCAATCAAAATACTAGATTTGGTAATAACTCATAAAGAGCCGAGTGGAATCCGACATCCCTACAAAGACCCTGTTATGATAAAATAGGACTCTCATTTGTATCCAAAATTTTGATAGACACCGACAACACAATGAATGTCATTTTCAAAGGCGTTATCAAATAAATGGGAATCCCTGAAGAAAAACTTAAACGTAGTCTAGTGCCGGTCTTTGGATTCAATAATAAAGATTCTACTTTGGTGGGTCAAATAAGTTATCTATCCAAATTGGCACTCCTCCACATTCAAGAATGATTGAAACATTGTTTGTGATTATGGACCAACCCTTCTTCTATAATGCTTTCTTTGGAAAACCAGTGCTTGACGAGATTGATGCTTTTGTATCACCAAAACATTTTCTAATTAAGTTTCATTTGCAAAATGAGAAGGGGAACTGTTCATGCTGAGCAGTTTTATTCTTGTGAAGTGTATTTTTCCACACTTGAGAAATTTGATAAATTGACAGGATCTTTCTATGGACCCGCATCAAATAAATGTAATCAAAACCAAAATACCTTGCATATCAGTCCTTAAGAATAGATATCTAAGGTGAATAACTCAAACTTTCCTTCAACGGCAAGCCGAGAAATCAATAAGGAAGTTAAATTCGAAGAAAGGAAAAGGAAGTACGTGGAATTAAACCAAATTAGTCATAATGAGAATGAGGTTTTGGAGGAATTAATCCTGGACATAGATTCAAGGGATGGGCGAGAGAATGCACAATCAATGGAAAGCTTAGAAGAGGTAAAATTAGATTCCGAGGACCATACCAAAATCATGAAAATTGGTAAAGGAATGAGCAAGGAAACTAAAGAAAGGTTGATCCCATTTTTAAAGTCAAGCATAAATATATTTACATGGGCCCACATGGACATGGAGGGAATTGACCCATCCGTAATGTTTCTTTTGCTCGACATTGACCCAAGGTTTGTTCTGGTAAGGTAGAGTAACAGGTTGTTCGAAAAAACTCGCACCGTGGTGTTAAAGGAGGTGAAGAAGTTGTTGGAGAATGGGTTCATAAGGGAGGTGTTATGCCTAAAATGGTTGGAAAATCTAGTGTTGGTAAAAAGTCTAATGGGATGTAGAGAATATGCATCGATTTTATGGATCTCAACAAAGCATGCCCGAAGGATTGTTATCCACAACCTAGAATCGATCAATTAGTGGACGTGACTAGTGGTCATAAATTGCTATTTTCTATGGATGCCTACTCAAGATATAATCAGGTTTTGATGTTTAAACCCGATGAGGAACAAACTAGCATTGTCACAGGCTAGGGAAATTACTGCTACAAAGCGATGTCATTTGGATTGAAAAACACAGGAGAAACATAACAAAGGCTCGTTATTAGAAAGTTCAAAAATCGAATAGGGTGAAAAATGGAAGTTTGTGTTGATGACATGTTGGTGAAATCTAGGATAGAGGAGGATCATGTAAAGTATTTTAATGAAATGTTTGATGTACTAAGGAAGTATAATAGGAAATTGAATCTACAAAAGCGCTCTTTTGGAATCCAATCCAAAAAGTTCCTAAGATATGTTGTGACAACTAGAGAACGTCGACGCCGATCAAATAAAAACTATTAGGGATATGGCACAGCCTAAAACAAGTAAGGATGCAACGATTGAGATTTTCGACCCTCGAATATCGACACTGATACGTCCACTGTATCACATGCCGAGCAATCGAATGCCGGAAAACCTGATTATTAGGTGAAAGAAGAAAAAAAAGATAAGAAGAAAACTAAAACAACAAAGAATCTCACAATGGAATGAATAATCTATAATATACCATAAATCTTTACACAAAAACAAAACTGTAATATATCTATATATACAGACATCAATCAGAGTATACTAACCTATTTCAGCCTAGAGAGTTATAATAGTCTGTCCTCACAATTGCTGATAACACACCAATGAATACAACATAAAATATAACCATCTACGTGAGTAATTCTCTAGGACTCCAACTCGTCTCCTGAAGCTCAAAGCATCCAAACTAATCTATGATATACTCGGTCTGACCCGAGTATTATAATAAAATAACACCCGAGTCAGTCTGGAAAACCAGCATGAGAAAACACACCCAATTGGAATTTTAAGTTATAAGAAAATCTTTGAAATCAAAAGGTATCTCGTAAGACCACGCCACACATAAACACGGCGGGTTTTTACCTTACGATAACCAAAACACTTTTATATAAAAATCCTGTGATATTATAATAATGTCTAAGTATAAATACTTATTAAAATAACTGAAATGCTTCCATCTCACATTTCAACATAGTTGGGCACAATTAAAACCGTACGCCGCTTATTGGGGAATGGATTCCATATAATGATTAGGCACTGAGATACCACCTATCGCAGTACACGTATGTACCGAGATCGAACCTATCGATCCCTGCCAATAGAAGACTGGCCTAACCCATACTGGATAGTACTGGATATGTTATCACCGTGGTTGCTTTGCAACCTTTTTGAGATCTCATGCAAACCAATCCACAAATATGTAAATGTAGGGTAGTCTAGAAAGATGATAACATACCCTAATGGGTGTGATCCACTTAGCCTTGCTGCATCTCCCCTGATTTTCAGTCATTCCCGGTTGAAGAGGCTTGAGGCTACGTTTTACCTTAAGAATAGCATTCACACTTGGAATGCTAACACTGCCTTCCAGGCAATAATGCATGGTAGCATTAATCCATACAAGTTGTTCTGGGTTTGAACAAATCTTCAAAATCACCGTCTTCACTATCTTCATGATACCATAATTCACAACGCTCAAATCAGATCGAAGTGGTTTTCGGATAATTAAATCTAATCCCAGTCTCTTCGAAACGATCAATGAATCTGACCAAATTAGATAGTCGATTATTTAACTATCAAATTACACACATAGGCAGTCACTAGGCCCATATTAAAAATCACTCGACATTTATCTCAAAATATCTTTGCAAAGATATATAAATATTTCAATATTTGAAAACAATTTCAAATACTATATCCATAACATGATACACTAGTACAAAACAGATCAGTTGCTTCGCCTCATTTGTGTCGGTTGTCCATAAAACCGACACAAATAGTGTAATTTGTGTCGGTTGTTTATTAACAACCGAAACTATTGACTTATGGGGTAAGAAGAAAATGTTAAAAATGTAATTTGCATCTGTTGTTCTTAAGAAACCGACACAATTGAAGGGAAGCAATAGATTTACTCGTGTCGGTTGTTTGAACAACCGGCACAATTAAATACAATAGCATCGGTTGCCCAAAAACCGACACCATAGGCACACAACTTTTCCCCTCAAATACATTTCAGCCGTCCCATCTTTTCCCGCGAACCCCAATAATTCCTGACTAATTCGTAAATCATGTTCGAAATCCTAATTCTCATTCTTCTCCTCTTCCAAACCCTAAATCTAATCTCCGCCTCGCCACCTCCAGGCCTGGACACCTTCCTCTCCTCCCTCCCCCTCTCCGATCCCCTCAACGCCAACGACTCCTTCCTCACTCTCCCCTCCTCCCTCAAAAAGTCCCTCTCCCGAACACTAGACCCAGCTTTCAAGCTCCACGTCTCCGTCCCAGTTTACGTCAAGCTCGCCGGCTCCTTCTCCGCCGCCGCCCCAGACACCCTCGCCTCGTTCATCTCCACCGCGATCTCGGACGAATTCTTCTCCGTCCTCGGCGGACAAGGAGTCAGGGTCTGGAAGGTGAACGGATGCCATGGAGGTTGTGCGCTGGAAGCAGTGACACTCTCCATTCTCAGAGAACATAAGATAAGTGCAAGCACAATATCATCTCTCCAATAGTTTGATCACCGTCTACTTAGTTCCATCGACAATTATTTCCGTCCCCGTAATATGGTAATTATCACTAATCATTAAATTATCTTACTGAATGATTTTGAATACAAAGTTTTAGAGAAGTTGAAGTGACGTTAATTTTTAGGTAGCAACCTTTTTCTACTTTATCATCATACCCTCGTGTATTGTAACATGGCCGCCTTTTAGAATTTCATTAACCCAGCAAATGAATATATAAATCAATAGTGGAGAGTCTGTAAGAGTATGTGTTTGTGAAAATAGAAAGAAATTGTAGGATACGTAATTGTCTTTTAGATTATTTTTTTACCATTATAAAAAAATAAAGAATGAATTATGGTAACATTTTGAACACTACTCATTCTTATTTATTCTATTTTTGGTTGTGAAAATAAAATTATATTTTTACAATTTGTTGTGTTGTGTTTTTTTTAATGATATACAGACATGTTGAGTATATGATGTTACGCTCTGCGTATTTTTTGTTAGACTTGGCCTTACTTGATCTTAGTGTATATGTGGATCATTTGGCTTAACTCTTACATTGCTGATGTTTGATATTTGTTTGATCTAACTTTGTTATTATCCTTTCTGTTTGTTCGATTATTTTTGGGAGGAAAAGCACACTTAAGTTCTTTGTTAGAGGGCATGGTTTATGTTTTATGAATAAGTCTCGTTTTTTTAATAGCTTAGAGTAAGTCTGTTAAATAGGTGCACAACTGTATTAGCACTGTACTTCAGTAATAAAATGAATCACTGATTTCCTTTTGTTCAACTTTTTCAACAGCTTTACTTAGACTAACATCTAATATCTCAGCGGGTTAGACGGAAAGTGAAGGGGTAACCTTGCAATGGAAGATAGATTTTACTTTTCGCAACCAACAATCCCGTTGGTATAAATTTATCTTGGTATAAATTGCTCCTCTTTGACATATCCGGTTGGATGCAACTATTACTAACGAGGTATAATATTTTCCTACTACATGTATAAATCCGTGGGTTTTAGTCACTGCAATATATAGGGGACGTGATACATATCTGCTTACATCATTGAATTTTAAAATTTGTATTACACGTAACACACCATGCACCTTGTTCTTCTTTAGCATTATAAGTATTACATCATTTACGGGTGCTGGCCCTGTCGCAATATGAATGCTTGATGCCGTTACTGTAATATTTGTAAGCTTAATTATGATACTCAGATTACTTCAAAAAATGCGTTATGTTTAGTTTACGTGGGATGCCCGTGTAGTACTGTTTTACAAATTATAGGGACATTTTACATGCTTAAATATGTTATCTTACATGGCTTGTTTAATCTTTGTGGACAAGGTTTTAATAAATTTATATATTAATGTTAGACAGTTACATATGTGCACGCATAATTGGTTTTCAGAGCATAAGATACAGTGGGCATTCTTGAGTTGCATTTCAGCAGTTTAATTTTTTTTTTCAAGGACTTATTGCATTATCAAATAAACCTTTCAGGTCATTGAAGAATATGCAAGGCTTCTTAATGAATAAAGATTTTTTTTTCTCTAACGATAAAACAAACAATGAATTGGTTACTCTTGTGAAGAAACTTGGCATAGTTGTTAAGATTTTGTGAAGAGTTGAATGATATTCTAATTCGAGATAAAATGAATTGGTTTCAAGGATCCGCCATTTCCATGGGTGTCAGTTTCTGTATCTGCAGCATTTGTGTTTGGATTCTTTTATGCTTTTTCGAAGAAAGACAGGTTTCTGAAAAGCAAGAGGAAGCAGTTCTAACCATCATCTATGTATTTGGACTCCTGGGAGCTGTAAGTTTTTCATATCAAATACTATATAACTTTGATTATGGATGAATTGTTTAGCCGGATTTTATGAACTTTCATTACAACTATTAGTAAATATATGAAATTTTCACACATTTTCATAGTTCAAAATGTAAAAAGATGGTGCTGAAAGGATCCACTCTTTCAAGATTATAGAGTAAAAATTTCTTATCACAACAGTAAAAAAGATGTGTGACCAACTTATTCTCTACGTTGTTCGTTTCAAATTTCTTTAACACAGTTAGCTAAAAAGCACTTTTTATGGTGGAAGCCTACTTTTAAACATTTATTTTCAACCGTCAACTAACAGCTTATTTAGCTGCCATAGATAAAACCCAAATTCTAAAATATCAATAGTCGCAAGAAAAAAACTATTCTGATTAAAAGAAATCATATATTTCACATAAATCTTTCAAGTTATTACAAGATGTTCGAAGATGTTTGTCTAAAAGACTTTAAACGCGCTTCAACTTAATTTACAGAAAGAACAAAAAACAGCATGGCCTGGACGATTTACCTTTGACAAGTAAAAGGCAAGAAAGATATTGCTGGAGATAATTCATCCTTTTTTATTTAAAGCTATTTGAATATAGAACGCATACTCTAAGCACGAAGAGTATGACATTGCGAAGATATTATATATAATTCATGTATACAGATACAGTACAAAAACTTTCTGCAGAGTAAAACAA
Organism: Allium fistulosum; assembly: GCA_030737815.1. Lineage (NCBI taxonomy): Eukaryota > Viridiplantae > Streptophyta > Magnoliopsida > Asparagales > Amaryllidaceae > Allium > Allium fistulosum. The sequence goes on along the minus strand of CM060903.1, from coordinate 1,278,159,735 downwards.
ACGAGACTGCTTTGATTAACGCAATTGTAGAATAATGGAATAACGTTTCTGTCGTATAAGGTGGTTTCATTTTTTATTTGAAGAGAAGACACATAATGTCCGTAACACATGTGACAGTACCTGGTAACTGCAGGAATATTATTTCATAAAACAATGCTATCAAGACTAAAACAGCTCAAGCTCATTCAGACTACTCAGAACATTAGCTATTATTTTGGGCATATTATGTGTACAGGTAGGGTAATGCTTCGAATTTTCTACAAAAAATGTTACTGGTATGGGATAAAAATAGTGGTACCCACTGTTCTCTCTTGTACCAGTACGAATTTTCGTATAGAATGCAGCTTAAACAAGCATTCATGCTCATAAAGATTTGTCTTATCAAACAAACATAGAGGTACATGCCCATATACCCTGCTGACAGAAGAAACGATATGAAAACCAGAATCAAATGATTTACAAAAATCAACTTTTTTACAAAGTCTATATCATCATGATTCTGGTAAGAATGGAAGTGTTGGAGGTGGTAAGGGTGTTGAACTGCTTTTATATCTGGTGAAATTTAAATAAGTCACAAATGTAAAAAATTATGTTTTATTCAAAACAATTATTTTGCCTATGATATTTAGAATTTTATTTGTGGAATTATAATTATTAATAATCAAATTGTAGAATAAAAGTGAGCATGAAATTGTTCAAGATATTGAAAAGCCCTCAACTTTATACGACTAGGATAATTCTTAGGAAGGGCTTGCTTAAGCATTGGTTGGTATGTACAAACTTTTGCTGCTGTCACCGTCATATTGCACCTATGACCAACTTTGTTTCTATTTTTCCCTATGACAATTTTGTTTATATTTTTTCCTATAATTGCTTGTAGTTTTATTTGAATTGAATCATGATATACTTTGACTGACGACCTTCTATTGGTTTATCTTATAAGACTCTAATGACCCAATCTTTTAACTGGACTCAGCTAAAAATTTCCACAATCTGTTTATAAATAGCTCAATATATGTACAGAAAATATGCATGCTATCATTTAGAGTTTCCTTTTCTATAATTATAATTTTGATGAAAGCTAACATGTTATTTAATTTTCACTGACTTGTAATGAGCATGCTAAATTTAGTTTATATCTTCCACCTGTGTTTTTTTATCAATTATAATATGCACACAACAACAAAAAACGGTGAAGGGTAGTGAAATTATTTATAACAAATTTTTTACGTTGTATGTTATAATTGGTGAAACATGAATTCGAGCTGCACAATGAATATGAAAATTATAGTACAAATTTGAAATATATATGTCTATAAATAATAAAATAGTGTTTATAGTAAAAGATAATAAAATAGAAAGACTTCCATCTATTACATCAGAAACTGTCACTACTCAGTTTGAAGTTTTGTATTCATCCTTTTGTGTAGTGTGTGAAGAGTTATGCATATGATTAAATTTTCATATGGATAATTCATCGCATTCTATGTTTTAATCTTTACTTCACAGTGCAAAAGATTAAAGGCGTTACAGTTAACATAGCTATTGAATTCAATTTTAGCATACAATGTTATAAATGTTACCAAAGAATTATCCTAGTCGAACTTATTTATCAGATTTGCAAGTGCAAGTTCAATAGTCTGCACTGCAAAATGCATGCCAGGACAGATTCTACGGCCTGCTCCAAATGGAGTGAACTGAAAATCAAGTCCTTTAAAGTCGATAGAACTACCAATAAACCTTTCTGGTTTGAATTTTTCAAGCTCTTCCCATACACTCTGGTCTCTTCCAATCGCCCACACATTGATAAGAACCCTTGTCTTCTTAGGAATATCATAACCTGCAAGCTTGCAACTATCCATAGATTCTCTTGGTAGCAAAAAAGGAGCTGGAGGATGCATTCTCATTGCCTCTTTTATAACAGCTTTTAAGTAAGTCATTTCGCTTAAATTTTTTTCACTAATGGTTTCTTTGCCATTAGCTACATATCTAACTTCATCTTTCAGTTTTATCATCACTTCTGGGTTTTGAATAAGCTCTGCCATAGTGTATTCAAGTACTATAGATGTTGTTTCATTCCCCGCCCCAAACATATCCTGCCATAATTTTCGGTATATCTGGTTACTGTACATAGTCATTTATGGCACCCCATGCATTGTTATAAAGAAAACTTAATGGAACAAGAAAATAATCTACAAGGAAAATATTCAGTTGAAGTTCATGAGAAGGACTTACAATCAATATTGCTTTGATTTCAGCTCTTGTGAATGAATATTCTCTGTTGGAGTCATTCTCAAGTGAGAGTAAGACATCAACAAAGTCGCTAATCACCTCATGTATTGCTTTATCTTTGTTTGGTCTACATTTAGTTTGTTCCTTTATGACTTCATCAATAACATCACTCCATCTATTTCCAACTATTATTGCTCTTGAATCCAGTCCAGAAGTTCTAAGATGTCGAAAGAATGGTAAGTATTCTTCGATATTAAAAGCTCCAAAAATACTTGAGTTCTCCTCTGATAGTTCGGACAGTAGACGTTTCATCTCTTCATTGGAAAATTTAGTGGAAACAGCTATGGATATAACATTACAGGCAAACAACTTCAATACCTGACTTAAATTTACCACACCATTGGCTGATGACAGTTGAGATATCTTGTTTATCATCAAATCCACTTCTTCTTGCTTCATATTGTGAAATGACTGCACCATTTTTGGTACAGCACTCTAAAACAAAATTTCTAAACTTCAATTTTATTTTACTTTTTAAGAGCCTGGGGCTGCTGACTTATAGACAGCATTATCTTTTTCTTTCCGTAATAGCACCAATATCATGTGTACACGAAAGAACTGACACTGGAAAACAATAAAATTCCAATAACAAATAAGGATGACAACAAGAATTAGCACAAAGCAAAAATTTTGAATTAAATGTAGGTACTAATACTTCAGTAACGGATTTGCAGCAAAACTAGAACAGGCAGATCAGATGAAAGCAATTTTTGAGCTTAAGGCCACAACTACAAGTGACGTAATAGATAGCCCTATTTAGTTTAATAATGCATATGCAAAAGCAAATGGCTACAATGATCTAAGTCAAGATGTGTGGCAGTGCACAGCAAGTGGTAATCCCCTATGCTGATATAGTTAAAAGATGAGGAAAATATTCATAAGAATTTTCCTTTTCATTTTAATTATGTTTGGTAACCATGAATGGTTAAAAAGATATTGTTATGAATGCATTGCGAGTTAAGCATACTGGAAATCCTCTGTGCATATTTAAAAAAAATACACAAAACTTGCTTTGAGAGTATGAAACAGAGGAAGAACAGATCTAAAAGAGTTGCTTGCAAAACTAAGACAGAGAAAATAAAATTATGTTACAATAAAAGTCGAGTCGATCAAAATTGAAATCCTTTTTGATTGATTTTGTATATTTTCAGTAAATAAATGTAGTTTTCAACCAAAACTACATGCAATCATGTATATTGTTTAATTGTTGTATGCTAATCAAATGTGTACATGTCTAAATTTATTCTTTACATTTGATATTGTGAAGGATTGTCGAATGATTTGTTCATTGTGCCATAGCAGTGTTTATTGCTTATGAATGAACATAATTGGAATTTTGTTTCAGATATGTAAGGCTGTTGCGTTATTAAATTTTGTTGAAGAGCTGTACAAGTAACAATTATCCTACCAAGACCATATTTCAAATCTTACTAATATCATTGCACCTTACGTAAAATGTATCCTATTTTCTTATAATTAATGGATTTATAATTAAGCTGCTTACATTCCTGACTTAATTATTGTCTTTGGTATAACAATTCTTTTAATTGCAGGACTTTGTACGAGACGGTTCTTATAACCAACAAGAGATAGACGAGGTTCGAGAGAATTTAGCTAGTTATATCATGTATAATTGGATGTAGTTGGTTGTGTACGCTGATCTTTTGTAACATACGTTGGTATTTTGTTATGTACGTGTGATAGATTATATTCTATTTTGGTCTGTAAACATGAATTATGTTGATGGATAATATAATTATATTTTTTGTTCAATCAGTTCATAGTAACGTTGGTTTATAAAAAATTAAAATTCAGTTTCATACTATTTCTATAATCTTAAACGGTAATAATATTTTTTTTTGCTTCAGATATTACTTGTGTCGGTTGTTACTACAAAGGGAACCGATACAACTGTATATCAATTGTGTCGGTTGAAAAAACAAACATAACCGACACAAATATCAATCATTTGTGTCGGTTTTTATTAAAGAACCGACACAAAACTATGAACAGTTGTGTCGGTTTTTCTAAAAGGACCGACACAATAAACGGCGGTGTGCTTCACTATACAAGCTGATTTGTGTCGGTCCTTTTAGAAAGACCGACACAACTGTTCATTGTTTTGTGTCGGTTCTTTAATAACAACCGACACAAATGATTGATATTTGTGTCGGTCGTACAACCGACACAACAGAAAAATGTCTTTTGTGTCGTCTTCATATGAGTCGGTTGTAAAACCGACACAACATAAATCCTTTCGTAGTTAATATACTTCCAAAACCTTCCACTCCAATGCTTAGGAAAATATTACAAGTTTATTTTCCAAAACCATTTCTAATACCAACAGTAAGGAAATTTTCATAGCTTATCTCGATTGTATGAGTATAATTACATACAAAATAGGATTTTCCCTTTTACCCACTTAATAAACATTTGTGAATTTCATTTGCGAATTCTCAACCCATTATAGCTCATTTTATAAATTCCCAGAATCCATCTCATATTCTTTTTACATTTCAAAGAAATTATCGATTATACTTATTTATGATCAACTAACAATTTACAACTCCTTTTTGAATTCAGACACATTTTCCAAAGTTCTCGTATCTGACATTTTGGAAATTTCCTTAAGTTTCCAGGAGTCCACTATAAGATTTCCTCTTATAAGTCACATCCATTAAATACAACCCCATTACAAATCTCGAGAGTATTTATAAATAACTTAAAATAATTTCCAAAACTCAATATTTATAAAATAAGTATTTCAAAGAATAAAAATAATTTTTTTAACACATTTAAGTAATTATTTAAAATATCAACCCCGTTTGAATAAACAACGATAACAAATTTTCAATTCATTCATAAATAACAGTTACCGCTTTTCGAAGCTTGTTATAAAAATTAGAATTCATTTCAACAAATATTAAATATTGAACAACCAACTTCCTGAAATTATTTAAATATAAATAGCAGTTTTTAAAACTACAATGTTTAAATAATAAAATCCCCTTTAAAAACAAACCTTAATCTCTTGATAAAACTATTTTTAAATTCAACCTAACCATTTTTATGTCTATAAACTCTCTCGATTTGTCACCATTCGATTCTTATTTCCAATTTCAAACTATTCCCAAATTCCAATATAGAATTTACTATTTCTTCCTGATCCAATTTCCATATCTCATTTTAAATTCACACTATGAATTTAAATTTCCAATTTATCGAATGATAATCATTCCACTTTATTAATAAAAATTTCATAAACTCCATCCCAGTTTATACAAGTTTATATTACAAAAATCTATTTATAAATCGATATCTAATTAAAATTCCATTTATAAATCTATTTCTTAAATAACCCAAACTATATTCCAAAACCATTCAAATCTCGATTTCGAATTCCAATTTGTATTTTTAAGAATCTTATTTAAAATCCATTGTTTAAAAATCCCAATTTAAAATTCTCTATTTGAAACCATTTTACGAAATAGCTACATAAATATCTAAAATCAAATTTATTTATTTTATCCGTTCAATTCCCTTTTTAAATAATCTCAAATTTCAATATAAATATTTTCATTTCCAAAATCACCTTTGAATTTACTTTTTATATTCAAAAATATTATTTATGGTATTTATAATATCAAAATTAAGGCAAGTGCTACTATAGCATCCAATAAATTCAAATCACAACATAACCTATCACAGATTATTCAAACACATTATATATCACTATATATGAAATTAAATTCAACATTTTTGAGGAATCCATTTGGATAATCTAGTTGGATCCCTACAACCTGTTTTCCTGCAACCACGAATGTTATACAACATAAAATACCAATCCCGTTTTGAGGCGGGATAACACGGTAATATGGGGTCATCCGCTATTATGCGAGGCGCATAGTGTCTCATCCGCTCCAATCGGCGGGAATATTTCCAACTACTAATATATATTACTATAAATAATATAACATCCAACTGATAATAATTTATCAATTCAACCAATCATCCAATAATTAAATTTTAATATTATAAAATTAAAAGCAGCTATCCAAATGAGTGAGATTTACTCACCTTTATCCTTTGTTGTCGCCGAAGCGTTCCGTTTTGGAACTAAAACCGAACGACGTCCGATTTTAGCTCAAATTTCCACATTCTCCAAATCCATCCAAACTTGTTCCGTTGTGAAGCTCTCGTCATCACGATCACAACGCAAAAACTTTCGTCTTAAACGGACCTCATATAAAGGAGATACAGATTTTATAATTTATCGATACATTTTAAATTAAATAAAAACAAACTCATTACAACTTTCACCTTAATTACCTAAATGCCATTATCTTCTTCTTCCCCCCTTCGATACATGTACATGGATGAAGCACCCAAAATGGCTGTACATGTTTATCGATCACATGGAGCTCCGGACCTCTAATCGATATTCCGACCACGCCATCATCTTCGCCTCGACGAAACGCGCCTGCTCGACCCAACCGCTTTGCTCGACGACTACTTCTCCCCATCGTGACCTGACAGCCCAAATGAGCCTCCCATGTACAGTCGATACCTTCCCCGAGCGATCGCCTACCCCCGAATTGATCACCAAGGTGCCCCACGATCACGAATCCAAGCTCCAAAATCGACATCGTTGCCTATAACCTTCCAAATCCTTAACCCTAGTCTTACTACTTCCAACCCAAATCCATGAAAACGCTGTCATACCCCACCATACATATATTAGGTCGAGTTCAAGCTTAACAAGATTTTTAAATCTGGTTTTGTAGTTTTTTATTGGGTAGATTTGTAGAATTTTTTTTTTGAAGTTTCTATCTTTTTTTTCTTTTCACTTCTATGCATGCTCTAATAGCTGCAATATTTAAAAGAAAGAGGGACGATATGGTGGCTGAATGTAGGGTGGCTGGTAGGGTATGTTTGTGGGCTGATAAGAAGGTTTAGTGTAGGAAAAAGTCAAATCATATATATATATATATTAAATTCAAAATATCTCACTTATAGTAACTTAAAATTATGAAACCATATCGAGGCATGCCGCATGGCATCCCTAATGTTATACCCCTATTCTGAACGAAATGGAATAGGTTTCGGAACCTAATTCGATCGTATGGAGAAGATAGCATTTTGAACCCAATTATAATATTAAATTTTCGATATTAATTTCAATGCGTTTCTATACCGTACGACTAAACGTTGCATCTGATTGCTCCGAAATTTGACGGTGTAATATGATTCATTATTACGGACCCAATGACGTTGGTTTCATCGAAATCCGAGACTGTACCCCAGAAGGCTATTTTCACTCGTAAATTAAAACGAGATATTTTCAAAATTAGTTAATCACCTTTAAATCAAATTTAAAAGTTTTATTATCTTCATTCTTATTAATAGAAATTTAATAAGCCCTTAAATCATTTTTATCCAAATAAAATCCAAGATTTAAATTATTTAAACGATTTAAATTACCTAACAAATCACTATATTTGGAATTTAAGTTATTTAACATGCAAATTTAACTTTTCAATATTTAAAATTAATTAAACTTTCCAATTTCAAATCACCAAAATTTTAGGTCATTACATTCCTTCCCCCTTAAAATAATTTCGTCCCCGAAATTGCCAAGATAGGAAAAATGCCCAAACCCATTTCTTTTCTAAAACAAATTAGTTGAACTAACTTCTCAAATCAATTTGTTGAAATCTTGTTATTACTTTTACTATGTTCCAAATTCATTCATAGATTCCAACTAATATTATCCATTCAATCATTTAAGTTACAACTCAAAATTAAATTTCAGTTATCAAAAATTTCTTTAAAATTTCTAACTCCTTAAATTTTCGAAAAATTTCGCCAGTGTCTCCTTTACGCGGTTAGATCGAAACAACTACAAATCACCTCTGTAGGCCTATATCAGCAAAGAAAACAAAAGCCAAGTGGCTCAATCATAAAACCATCAAGTCAAACAACAATTTAAACATGTACCTTTTTGTTGGGTAACCCAAATTTTACTTATGGAACGAGAGGTATCAAATTTACTTTTGCTTTTATATACATGCATCTTATAAACCAATGATATCCAAACATATAATTCAAAATCATATTATTCTTAAAATTTTAATTTCCAATATTTAACTCACCAAAGCCCGTACTATGTACATATATCATCTGTACGCAATATCAAATCTGATCGCTCGCTCGATCACACAATTTCACTTCCGAAGTAGTATCGTTCACACGACCACTCTAGTGCGGACTCAGATCCGGTTCTTGGATTTGAAACCATCATTCTCCTTGCATATCCATATACTATGATAAAGAATTCCAGAATCAATGAAAAACCCATATCCATTGTTCGTCGTCGAAAATCGAGTGAAAAATCCTAACTCGGATTGAAATAAATTATCTCGAAACTCTATGCTCGAATCTAGATCAAACCGTTATGCGAATTAAATAATATACGTACAACTTACGTATTTATTTACCTTGATTTCTTAGCTATTCAAATTTCTTTTATTCACATTCATTATATTCACTTTCAATTTTTCACTATCATTATTCACATTGCTTAATTCACATTCCCTTATTTACTCACATTCACTTCTTTACATAATATATTCCTTAATACTATTATCACTTACACAACATTCTACAGAATTTGTTTACTTAAGTTCATTTTAAAATATTCTATACAACTTAAGTCTATACCCAATTTTAAACAAATTTAATTTCATTTTCAAATTTCAACATTCAATTTTATCCATCGACATTCCAAACCATATTCAATTAACTAATTAATTTAATTAGTTCCATCATTAGTTTATTTAAAACCTAAATTTTATTTCAAATCTCAATCAATTCCATTTTCAAAAATTATTCTTTTAGCTTAGATTGAATTCCTTTCCAAAATTCACTTTATTCAACTGAAGTTAAGATTCCTTTAAAATTAAATTTTCACAACATTCCTATCAACAATTAAAAACATTGTTTTCTCTTATTAATTCTCGAAATTCATAAGTCATAAAACTTATTTTCCCATATTTTTATTAAATACTCATTGAAAATTCACAGAGTTTACACACCTAGTTCTCAAATTATTTCAAATCAATTTGAAATCATATATATATATGTATGTATGTATATACACACAATCCCTGGTATATCAATTCATTTATTTGAATTTTCAAAATCAAAACTAGCTTTACTAAAACAAAACTCCATTGGTAGCAATTCCTTTCTTGGAAACTCGAAAATGAACTTCGGTGATGCTGCAGTCGTAACCGAAATTATTTTCCAGCAACTGAAGTGAGTTCAGTGCTTTCTATCCCTTTAAACTCCTTTTTAAAATATTCCCATTATTTATATTCAAAAACATTTTCCAAATAATGCTATTCTTATTTTCCAAAGCTTTGAAAAACATTTTCAAAACCAACGGGATTTAAATTCCCAAATTTCCAACTTTTAAATCCTTTATAAATCGTTTTTACAAACCATATTTATAATATACTTCATAAATTTAATCTTCTTTCAATTTATAAATCACATTTGTAAATCATATCTATATAATTCCATTTGGTTATATAAAAACACTTCTTAACTGTTAATCTTGTTTTCATTATAGTATCAACCTTTGTTCGATCATAAACAATAATCAACAAATGATAATAATCAAATATTATCATTCTCTAATAACCAAGCACACCATATATACCATAATAATTTTCTAAAAAATTATTTCTTTATATATAAAATATAATCTAGGTAAAATTATTTCATTTACCAAATTTCAAAACAATACCATGTCGAATTGCTCTGTTCAGGTTTTAGGGCTTCCTATCAATAACATTAATTACTCGTATTGACCAAAATCCTTAAGCCACTCAATAGATCAACTAACACAATATAAAATAATTTTTATATCACTAACAAATACGTACTCATATATATACACTCAAACTCATTCTAGGGTGATACTAAACCTATCTCTAATGAGTTACCCCACCAAAGACAAGGTTCTCACTCAACCTTAAGCTCTGATACCACAAGAACGATCAGGATTTTTGACCCTCGAAAAACGACACTAATACGTCCACTGTATCACATGCTAAACAATCGAATGCCAAAAACCCGATTGTTAGGGGAAAGAAGAAGAAAGAAAGATAAGAAGAAAAATAAAACAACAAAGAATCTCACAGCGGAACGAATAATCTATAATATACCATAAATCTTTACACAAAAACAAAACTGTAATATATCTATATATATATGGACATCAATCAGAGTATACTAACCTAGTTTAGCCTGGAAAGTTATAACAGTCTGTCCTCACAATTGCTGATAACACACCAATGAATACCGTGGAAATATAACAAACTACGTGTGTACTTGGATAGTACTGGATATGTTATCACCCTGGTGGCTTTGCAACCCTTTTGAGATCTCATGCACAACCAATCCATAAATATGTAAATGTAGGGTAATCAAGAAAGGTGACAACATACCCTAATGGGTGCGACTCACTTAGCCTTGCTGCATCTCCCCTGATTTTCAGTCATTCTCGGTTGAAGAGGCTTGAGGCTACGTTTTACCTTAAGAATAGCATTCATACTTAAAATGCTAACACTACCTTCCAAGCAACAATGCAATGATAGCATTCATCCATACAAGTTGTTCTGGGTCTGAACAAACCTAATCTTCAAAATCACTGTCTTCACCATCTTCACGATATCACAATTCGCAACGCTCAAATCGGATCGAAGTGTTTTTCGGATAATTAAATCTGATCCTAGTCTCTTCGAAACGATCAATGAATTTGGCCAGATTTTATAGTCAGTTATATAACTATCAGATTACACACATAGGCAATCATTAGGCCCATATTATAAATCTCTCAACATTTATCTCAAAATATCTTTACAAAGATATATATTCAATTTCTTTCAATATTTCAATATTTGAAAACAATTTCAAACACTATATCCATAACACGATATTTCCAAACCATATCATCACTTAGAAATAATTCCAATTTCAATTTATAATCCATTACTTAGAAAAATATTTCTACATAAATCCTTTCGTAGTTAATATACTTCCAAAACCTTCCACTCCAATGCATAGGAAAATATTACAAGTTTATTTTCCAAAACCATTTCTAATACCAACAATTAGGAAATTTTCATAGCTTATCTCGATTGTATGAGTATAATTACATACAAAATAGGATTTTCACTTTTACCCACTTAATAAACATTTGTGAATTTCATTTGCGAATTCTCAACCCATTATAGCTCATTTTATAAATTCCCAGAATCCATCTCATATTCTTTTTACATTTCAAAGAAATTATCGATTATACTTATTTATGATCAACTAACAATTTACAACTCCTTTTTGAATTCATACACATTTTCCAAAGTTCTCGTATCTGACATTTTGGAAATTTCCTTATGTTTCCAGGAGTCCACTATAAGATTTCCGCTTATAAATCACATCCATTAAATACAACCCCATTACAAATCTCGAGAGTATTTATAAATAACTTCAAACAATTTCCAAAACTCTATATTTATAAAATAAGTATTTCAAAGAATAAAAATAATTTTTTTAACACATTTAAGTAATTATTTAAAAAATCTACCCCGTTTGAATAAACAACGATAACAAAATTTCAATTCATTCATAAATAACAGTTACCGCTTTTCGAAGCTTGTTATAAAAATTAGAATTCATTTAAACAAATATTAAATATTGAACAACCAACTTCCTGAAATTATTTAAATATAAATAGCAGTTTTTAAAACTACAATGTTTAAATAATAAAATCCCCTTTAAAAACAAACCTTAATCTCTTGATAAAACTATTTTTAAATTCAACCTAACCATTTTATGTCTATAAACTCTCTCGATTTGTCACCATTCGATTCTCATTTCCAATTTCAAACTATTCCCAAATTCCAATATAGAATTTACTATTTCTTCCTGATCCAATTTCCATATCTCATTTTAAATTCACACCGTGAATTTATATTTTCAATTTATCGAATGATAATCATTCCACTTTATTAATAAAAATTTCATAAACTCCTTTCCAGTTTATACAAGTTTATATTACAAAAATCTATTTATAAATCGATATCTAATTAAAATTCCATTTATAAATCTATTTCTTAAATAACCCAAACTATATTCCAAAACCATTCAAATCTCGATTTCGAATTCCAATTTGTATTTTTAAGTATCTTATTTAAAATCCATTGTTTAAAAATCCCAATTTAAAATTCTCTATTTGAAACCATTTTACGAAATAGCTACATAAATATCTAAAATCAAATTTATTTATTTTATCCGTTCAATTCCCTTTTTAAATAATCTCAAATTTCAATATAAATATTTTCATTTCCAAAATCTCCTTTGAATTTACTTTTTGTATTCAAAAATATTATTTATGGTATTTATAATATCAAAATTAAGGCAAGTGCTACTATAGCATCCAATAAATTCAAATGACAACATAACCTATCACAGATTATTCAAACACATTATATATCACTATATATGAAATTAAATTCAACATTTTTGAGGAATCCAGTTGGATAATCTAGTTGGATCCTTGCAACCTGTTTTCCTGCAACCACGAATGTTATACAACATAAAATACCAATCCCGTTTTGAGGCGGGATAACACGGTAATATAGGGTCATCCGCTATTATGCGGGGCGCATAGTGTCTCATCCGCTCCAATCGGCGGGAATATTTCCAACTACTAATATATATTACTATAAATAATATAACATCCAACTGATAATAATTTATCAATTCAACCAATCATCCAATAATTAAATTTTAATATTATAAAATTAAAAGCAGCAATCCAAATGAGTGAGATTTACTCACCTTTATCCTTTGTTGTCGCCGAAGCGTTCTGTTTTGGAACTAAAACCGAACGACGTCCGATTTTAGCTCAAATTTCCACATTCTCCAAATCCATCCAAACTTGTTCCGTTGTGAAGCTCTCGTAATCACGATCACAACGCAAAAAGTTTCGTCTTAAACGGACCTCATATAAAGGAGATACAGATTTTATAAGTTATCGATACAATTAAATTAAATAAAAATAAAGTCATTACAACTTTCACCTTAATTACCTAAATGCCATTATCTTCTTCTTCCTCCCCTTCGATACATGTACATGGATGAAGCACCCAAAATGGCTGTACATGTTTATCGATCACATGGAGCTCCGGACCTCTAATCGATATTCCGACCACGCCATCATCTTCCTCTCGACGAAATGCACCTGCTCGACCCAACCGCTTTGCTCGACGACTACTTCTCCCCATCGTGACCTGACAGCCCAAATGAGCCTCCCATGTACAGTTGATACCTTCCCCGAGCGATCGCCTACCCCCGAATTGATCACCAAGGTGCCCCACGATAACGAATCCAAGCTCCAAAATCGACATCGTTGCCTATAACCTTCCAAATCCTTAACCCTAGTCTTACTACTTCCAACCCAAATCCATGAAAACGCTGTCATACCCCACCATACATATATTAGGTCGAGTTCAAGCTTAACAAGATTTTTAAATCTGGTTTTGTAGTTTTTTATTGGGTAGATTTGTAGAATTTTTTTTTTGAAGTTTCTATCTTTTTTTTTCTTTTCACTTCTATGCATGCTCTAATAGCTGCAATATTTAAAAGAAAGAGGGACGATATGGTGGCTGAATGTAGGGTGGCTGGTAGGGTATGTTTGTGGGCTGATAAGAAGGTTTAGTGTAGGAAAAAGTCAAATTATATATATATATATATATTAAATTCAAAATATCTCACTTATAGCAAATTAAAATTCTGAAACCATATCGAGGCATGCCGCATGGCATCCCTAATGTTATACCCCTATTCTGAACGGAATGGAATAGGTTTCGGAACCTAATTCGATCGTATGGAGAAGATAGCATTTTGAACCCAATTATAATATTAAATTTTCGATATTAATTTCAATGCGTTTCTATACCGTACGACTAAACGTTGCATCTGATTGCTACGAAATTTGACGGTGTAATATGATTCATTATTACGGACCCAATGACGTTGGTTTCGTCGAAATCCGAGACTGTACCCCTGAAGGCTATTTTCACTCGTAAATTAAAACGAGATATTTTCAAAATTAGTTAATCACCTTTAAATCAAATTTAAAAGTTTTATTATCTTCATTCTTATTAATAGAAATTTAATAAGCCCTTAAATCATTTTTATCCAAATAAAATCCAAGATTTAAATTATTTAAACGATTTAAATTACCTAACAAATCACTATATTTGGAATTTAAGTTATTTAACATGCAAATTTAACTTTTCAATATTTAAAATTAATTAAACTTTCCAATTTCAAATCACCAAAATTTTGGGTCATTACATTCCTTCCCACTTAAAATAATTTCGTCCCCGAAATTGCCAAGATAGGAAAAATGCCCAAACCCATTTCTTTTCTAAAACAAATTAGTTGAAATAACTTCTCAAATCAATTTGTTGAAATCTTGTTATTACTTTTACTATGTTCCAAATTAATTCATAGATTCCAACTAATATTATCCATTCAATCATTTAAGTTACAACTCAAAATTCAATTTCAGTTATCAAAAATTTCTTCAAAATTTCTATCTCCTTAAATTTTCGAAAAATTTCGCCAGCGTCTCCTTTACGCGGTTAGATCGGAACAACTACAAATCGCCTATTTGGGCCTATATCAGCAAAGAAATCAAAAGCCAAGTGGCTCAATCATAAAACCATCAAGTCAAACAACAATTTAAACATGTACCTTTTTGTTGGGTAACCCAAATTTTACTTATGGAACGAGAGGTATCAAATTTACTTTTGCTTTTATATACATGCATCTTATAAACCAATGATATCCAAACATATAATTCAAAATCATATTATTCTTGAAATTTTAATTTCCAATATTTAACTCACCAAAGCCCGTACTATGTACATATATCATCTGTACGCAATATCAAATCTGATCGCTGGCTCGATCACACAATTTCACTTCCGAAGTAGTATCGTTCACACGACCACTCTAGTGTGGACTCAGATCCGGTTCCTGGATTTGAAACCATCATTCTCCTTGCATATCCATATACTATGGTAGAGAATTCCAGAATCAATGAAAAACCCATATCCAGTGTTCGTCGTCGAAAATCGAGTGAAAAATCCTAACTCGGATTGAAATAAATTATCTCGAAACTCTATGCTCGAATCTAGATCAAACCGTTATGCGAATTAAATAATATATGTACAACTTACGTATTTATTTACCTTGATTTCTTAGCTATTCCAAATTTCTTTTATTCAAATTCATTATATTCACTTTCAATTTTTCACTATCATTATTCACATTGCTTAATTCACATTCCCTTATTTACTCACATTCACTTCTTTACATAATATATTCCTTAATACTATTATCACTTACACAACATTCTACAGAATTTGTTTACTTAAGTTCATTTTAAAACATTCTATACAACTTAAGTCTATACCCAATTTTAAACAAATTTAATTTCATTTTCAAATTTCAACATTCAATTTTATCCATCCACATTCCAAACCATATTCAATTAACTAATTAATTTAATTAGTTCCATCATTAGTTTATTTAAAACCTAAATTTTATTTCAAAACTCAATCAATTCCATTTTCAAAAATTATTTTTTTAGCTTAGATTGAATTCCTTCCCACAATTCACTTTATTCAACTTAAGTTAAGATTCCTTTAAAATTAAATTTTCACAACATTCCTATCAACAATTAAAAACGTTGTTTTCTCTTATTAATTCTCGAAATTCATAAGTCATAAAACTTATTTTCCCATATTTTTATTAAATACTCATTGAAAATTCACAGAGTTTACACACCTAGTTCTCAAATTATTTTAAATCAATTTGAAATCACATATATATGTATGTATGTATATACACACAATCCCTGGTATATCAATTCATTTATTTGAATTTTCAAAATCAAAACTAGCTTTACTAAAACAAAACTCCATTGGTAGCAATTCCTTTCTTGGAAACTCGAAAATGAACGTCGATGATGCTGCAGTCGTAACCGAAATTATTTTCCAGCAACTGAAGTGAGTTCAGTGCTTTCTATCCCTTTAAACTCCTTCTTAAAATATTTCCATTATTTATATTCAAAAACATTTTCCAAATAATGCTATTCTTATTTTCCAAAGCTTTGAAAAACATTTTCAAAACCAACGGGATTTAAATTCCCAAATTTCCAACTTTTAAATCCTTTATAAATCATTTTTACAAACCATATTTATAATATACTTCATAAATTTAATCTTCTTTCAATTTATAAATCACATTTGTAAATCATATCTATATAATTCCATTTGGTTATATAAAAACACTTCTTAACTGTTAATCTTGTTTTCATTATAGTATCAACCTTTGTTCGATCATAAACAATAATTAACAAATGATAATAATCAAATATTATCATTCTCTAATAACCAAGCACACCATATATACCATAATAATTTTCTAAAAAAATATTTCTTTATATATAAAATATAATCTAGGTAAAATTATTTCATTTACCAAATTTCAAAACAATACCATGTCGAATTGCTCTGTTCAGGTTTTTAGGGCTTCCTATCAATAACATTAATTACTCGTATTGACCAAAATCCTTAAGCCACTCAATAGATCAACTAACACAATATAAAACAATTTTTATATCACTAACAAATACGTACTCATATATATACACTCAAACTCATTCTAGGGTGATACTAAACCTATCTCTAATGAGTTACCCCACCAAAGACAAGGTTCTCACTTAACCTTAAGCTATGATACCACAAGAACGATCGGGATTTTCGACCCTCGAAAAACGACACTAATACGTCCACTGTATCACATGCTAAGTAATCGAATGCCAAAAACCCGATTGTTAGGGGAAAGAAGAAGAAAGAAAGATAAGAAGAAAAATAAAACAACAAAGAATCTCACAGCGGAACGAATAATCTATAATATACCATAAATCTTTACACAAAAACAAAACTGTAATATATCTATATATATATGGACATCAATCAGAGTATACTAACCTAGTTTAGCCTGGAAAGTTATAACAGCCTGTCCTCACAATTGCTGATAACACACCAATGAATACCGTGGAAATATAACAAACTACGTGTGTACTTCTCTAGGCCTCCAACTCGTCTCCTGAAGCTCCAAGCATGTAAACTAATCTCTGATATACTGGGTCTGTCCCGAGTATTATAATAAAGTAACTCCTGAGTCGTTCTGGAAAACCAGCGTGAGAAAACACACCCAATTGGATTTTTAAGTTATAAGAAAATCTTTGAAATCAAAAGGTATTTCATAAGACCAAGCCACACATAAACGCGACTGGTTTTTACCTTAGGATACCCAAAAAACTTTTATATAAAAATCCTGTGATATTATAATAGTGTCTAAGTACAAATACTTGTTAAAATATATGAAATGCTTGCATCTCACATTTCAACATAGTTGGGCACAATCAAAACTGTATGGTTCTTATTGGGGAATGGATTCCATACAATGACTAGGCACTGAGGTACCACCTATCATAGTACACATCTAGAAATGTACCAAGATCGAACCTATCGATCCCTGCCAACACAAGACCGGCCTACCCCTTACTGGATAGTACTGGATATGTTATCACCCTGGTGGCTTTGCAACCCTTTTGAGATCTCATGCACAACCAATCCATAAATATGTAAATGTAGGGTAATCAAGAAAGGTGACAGCATACCCTAATGGGTGCGACTCACTTAGCCTTGCTGCATCTCCCCTGATTTTCAGCCATTCTCGGTTGAAGAGGCTTGAGGCTATGTTTTACCTTAAGAATAGCATTCATACTTAAAATGCTAACACTACCTTCCAAGCAACAATGCAATGATAGCATTCATCCATACAAGTTGTTCTGGGTCTGAACAAACCTAATCTTCAAAATCACTGTCTTCACCATCTTCACGATATCACAATTCGCAACGCTCATATCGGATCGAAGTGTTTTTCGGATAATTAAATCTGATCCTAGTCTCTTCGAAACGATCAATGAATTTGGCCAGATTTTATAGTCAGTTATATAACTATCAGATTACACACATAGGCAATCATTAGGCCCATATTATAAATCTCTCAACATTTATCTCAAAATATCTTTACAAAGATATATATTCAATTTTTTTCAATATTTCAATATTTGAAAACAATTTCAAACACTATCCATAACACGATATTTCCAAACCATATCATCACTTAGAAATAATTCAAATTTAAATTTATAAACCATTACTTAGCAAAATATTTCTATATAAATCCTTTCATAGTTAATATACTTCCAAAACCTTCCACTCTAATGCTCAGAATAATATTACAAGTTGATTTTCCAAACCAATTTCTAATATCAACACTTAGGAAATTTTCATAGCTTATCTCGATTGTATGAGTATAATTACATACAAAAGAGGATTTTCCCTTTTACCCACTTAATAAACATTTCAAATTTCATTTGCGAATTCTCAACCCATTATAGCTCATTTTATAAATTCCCGGAATCCATCTCAAATTCATTTTACAATTTCAAAGAAATTACCGATTATAGTAATTTATGATCAACTAACAATTTACAACTCCTTTTTGAATTCAGATTCATTTTCCAAAGTTCTCGTATTTGACATTTTGGAAATTTCCTTAAGTTTCCAGGATTCCACTATAAGATTTCCTCTTATAAATCACATCTGTTAAATACAACCCCATTTACAAGTCCCAAGAGTATTTATAAATAACTTCAAACAATTTCTAAAACTCCATGTTTATAAAATAATTATTTTAAAGAATAAAAATATTTTTTTAACACATTTAAGTAATTATTTAAATATCAACCCCGTTTGAATAAACAACGATAACAAATTTTCAATTCATTCATAAATAACAATCATCGATTTTCAAAGCTTATTAAAAAAATTAGAATTCATTTCAACAAATATTAAATATTGAATAACCAACTTCTCGAAATAATTTAATTATAAGTAACATTTTTTAAAACTACAATATTTAAATAATAAAATCCCTTTTAAAAACAAACCTTAATCTCTTGATAAAACTATTTTTAAAATTCAACCTAACCATTTTTATGTTTATAAACCTCTCTCGATTTATCACCATTCGATTCTCCTTTCCAATTTCACAACTATTCCCTAATTCCAAAATAGAATTTACTATTTCTTGCTAAACCAATTTCCATATCTCATTTTAAATTCACACCGTGAATTTATATTTCCAATTTATCGAATGAAAACCATTCCACTTTATTGATAAAAAATTCATAAACTCCTTCCCAGTTTATGCAAGTTTATATTACAAAACTCTATTTATAAATTGATTTCTAATTAAAATTCCATTTATAAATCTATTTATTAAATAATCCAAACTATATTCCAAAACCATTCAAATCTCGATTTCGACCTCCAATTCGTATTTTTAAGAATCTTATTTAAAATCCATTGTTTAAAAATCCCAATTTAAAATTCTCTATTTGAAACCATTTTACGAAATAGCTAAATAAATATCTAAAATCAGATTTATTTATTTTATCCGTTCAATTCCCGTTTTAAATAATCTCAAATTTCAATATAAATATTTTCATTTCCA
This sequence comes from Allium fistulosum, assembly GCA_030737815.1. NCBI lineage: Eukaryota > Viridiplantae > Streptophyta > Magnoliopsida > Asparagales > Amaryllidaceae > Allium > Allium fistulosum. The sequence continues at coordinate 1,278,139,707 of CM060903.1, read as the reverse complement.
AAATCGCCTTTGAATTTACTTTTTATGTTCAAAAATATTATTTATGGTATTTATAATATCAAAATTAAGGCAAGTGCTACTCTAGCATCCAATAAATTCAAATCACAACATGATCTATCACAGATTATTCAAACACATCATATATCACTATATATGAAATTAAATTCAACATTTTTGAGTAATCCAGTTGGATCCCTCCAACCTGTTTTCCTACAACCACAAATGATATATAACATAAAATACCAATCCCACTTCAAGGCGGGATATCGCGGTAATATAGGGTCATCCGCTATTATGCGCGACGCATAGTGTCTCATCCGCTCCAATTGGCGGGAATATATCCAACTACTAATATATATATTACTATAAATAATATAACATCCAACTGATAATAATTTATCAATTCAACCAATCATCCAATAATTAATTTTTAATATTATAAAATTAAAAATAGCAATCCAAATGAGTGATATCTACACACCTTTATCCTTTGCTGTCGCCGAAGCATTCCGTTTTGGAACTAAAACCGAACGACGTCCGATTTTAGCCTAAATTTCCACAGTCTTCAAATCTATCCAAACTAGTTCTGTTGCGAAGCCCTCATCATAACGATCGCAACACAAAAAGTTTCATCTTAAACGGACCTCGTATGAAGGAGATACAGATTTTAGAAGTTATCGATACATTTTAAATAAAATGAAAACAAAGTCATTACAACTTTCACCTTAATTACCTAAATGCCCCTATCTTCTTCTTTCACACTTCGATACCTGTACATGCATAGAGCACCCAAAATGGCTGTGCACGTTCATCGATGACCTGGAGCTCCAGACCTCTAATCGATATCCGACCACGCCATCGTCTTCTTCACGACGAAACACACTTGCTCGACCCAACCGCTTTTCTCGACGACTACTCCTCCCTATCGCGACCTGACAGCCTAAACGAGCCTCCCCTATATAGTCACGATCTTCCTCGAGTGATCGCCTACCCCTAAATCGATCACCAAGGTGCGCCACACCCCCACGATCACGAATCCAAGCTCCAAAATCCACATCGATGCCTATAACCCACCAAATCCTTAACCCTATTCTTACTGCTTCCAACCCAATCCATGAAAACACTGTCGCACCCCCACCATACATATCTCATGTCAAAGTTCAAGCTTAACAAGATTTTTAAAACTGGTTTCGTATTTTTTTATTGGGTAGATTTTTAGAAATTTAGTTTTTTGAAGTTTCTATCTTTTTTTCTCTCTCTTTTGCACGTGCTCTGATAGCTGCAGTATTTAAAAGAAAGAGGGACGATAGGGTGGCTGGTAGGGTAAGTTTGTGGGCTGATAAGAAGGTTTAGGGTAGGCAAAAGTCAAATATATATATATATATATATATATATATATATATATAAATTCAATTCAAAATATCTCATTTATAGTAACTTAAAATCCCGAACCCCTATCGAGGCATGGCGCCTGGCGTTCCTAATGTTATACCCCTATTCCGAACGAAATGGAACAAGTTTCAGAACCTAATTCGATCGTATGGAGAAGATAGCTTTTTGAACCCAATTATAATATTAAATCAATATTAATTTCAACGCGTTTCTATCCCGTAAGACCAAATGGTGCATCTGATCGCTACGAAATTTGACGGCGTAATATGATTCATTATTACGGATCCAATGACCCTGGTTTCGTCGAAATCCGAGACTGTGCCTCGGAAGTTTATTTTCACTCGTTAATTAAAACGAGATATTTTAAAAATTAGTTAAATCACCTTTAAATCAAATATAAAAGTTTTATTATCTTCATTCTTATTAATAGAAATTTAATAAGTCTTTAAATCATTTTTGTCCAAATAAAATACAAGATTTAAATTATTTAAACGATTTAAATTACCCAATAAATCACAATATTTGGAATTTAATTTATTTAACCTACAAAATTAACTTTTCAATATTTAAAATTAATTAAACACTCCAATTTCAAATCACCAAAATTCTGGGTCGTTACATTCCTTCCCTCTTAAAAGAATTTCGTCTCCGAAATTGCCAAGATAGAACAAAATGCCCAAACCAATTTCTTTTCTAAAAGAAATTAGTTGAAATAACTTCCCAAAATCAATTTGTTGAAATCTTATTATTACTTTTACTAAGTTCAAAATTCATTCATAGATTCCAAATAATATTATCCATTCAATCATTTCAGGTTATAACTCAAAAATAAAATTTTAGTTATCAAAAATTTCTTCAAAATTTCGAACTCCTTAAATTTTCAAAAATTTTCGCCAGCGTCTCCTTTGCGCGGTTAGATCGGAACAACTACAAATCACCACTACGGGCCCAAATCAGCAAAAGAAAACAAAAGCCAAGTGGCTCAATCATAAAACCATCAAATCAAACAACAATTTAAACATGTACTTTTTTGTTGGGTAACCCAAATTTTACTTATGAAACCAGAGGTATCAAATTTACTCTTGCTTTTATATACCTGCATCTTATAAACCAGTGATATCCAAACATATAATTCAAAATTATATTATTCTTGAAATTTTAATTTCCAATATTTAACTCACCAAAGCCCGTACGATGTACATATATCATCTGTACGCAATATCAAATCTGATCGCTCGCTCGATCACACAATTTCACATCCGAACTAGTATCGTTCATACGACCACTCTAGTGTAGACTCAAATTCGGTTCCTTGATTAGAAATCGTGATTCTCCTTGCATAGCCATATACTATGATAGAGAATTCTAGAATTAATGAAAAACCCATATCCACCGTTCGTCGTCGAAAATCGAGTGAAAAATCCTAACTCGGATCGAAATAAATTATCTCGAAACTCTATGCTCGAATCTAGATCAAACCGTTATGCGAATTAAATAATATACGTACAACTTACGTATTTATTTACCTTGATTTCTTAGCTATTCCAAATTTATTTTATTCACATTCATTATATTCACATTCATTATATTCACTTTCAATTTTTCACTATTGTTAGCACCAAAATTGGTCACTAACCTCGTAGAAGAAGATTGTGAAGAGATATAAGTGATGAAATCAAATTAAACAGAGAAGACAGCGCTAATCTAAATACAGAAAGTAAGAACACCAAATTTATAGTGGTTCGGCGTAATTGCCTACGTCCACTTTGAGGTTAAACTTTATTGATCTTCTTTATAATGGATTACAAATACAATTCGTGAATCAAATGTCTGAATGAAGTTGTTAAGTAGAGAAGATGAGTTCTGAAAATGGCAGAGTCTCCCCGGTGTTTTCTCTCCAAAAAAGGATCCATTTCACTGTGACCCTGCCCCTCTATTTATAGGCAAAGATGGGCTGGACTTCCCAAGCGGGCTTGTTAGCCGAACGTTCGAGCCCAGGCGCTGCATGCCGAACCAGGTATGCCGAACGCTTCCATGCCGAACGGTCCTTCCCATGCCGAACAGTCCTTCCCATGCCGAACAGTGCTCCTGATGTATGGGAAGTGTAGGGTGGTTGCAGTGAAGCCGAGCGTATCTCTATTTGAAGCTCTTGACCGACCAATGTAAGTAGTTCGAACGCTCTCGTTGCCGAGTTATCCTATCGCCGAGCTCCACTGACGCCGAGTGCCTCTGGAAGCCGAGTACCGTGGGATGCCGAACACTAGTTGACGCTGAGCATAGGTTGTTGCCGAGTGCTCTCCTTGACGCCGAATGCCCTTACGCCGAGTACCTTGTTATGCCGAGCAGCCTTGATGCCGAGTACCCTGTTATGCCGAGCAGCCTTGATGCCGAGTACCCTGTTATGCCGAGCAGCCTTGATGCCGAGTACCCTGTTATGCCGAGCAGCCTTGATGCCGAGTACCCTGTTATGCCGAGCAGCCTTGATGCCGAGTACCCTGTTATGCCGAGCGGTCTCGATGCCGGATACTAATGGATGCCGAGCACACTTGTCGCCGAGCGCTCATGGATATCCGTTGCTTCGCCGAACACTCCCGGATGGCCAGTGCTTCGCCGAACACTCCTTGATGCCAATCGCTCTCTGATGCCGAGCACTTATTGCCGAGTACTAGTTGCCTGATCAAATTCCCAGGAAACACTTGCCCCCCAAAGTGTATTACGTGGCCGAACGTGATGCGCTTTGAATCCGATTCAATCTATCTCAGAGGTACCTTCTCGAGAATGTTAGCGAAGGAGGTGCAAGACGAACAAGATGCAGACGCCGAACGATACGCTCGAAGCCGAGCGTAACTCGTGTGCCGAACGTCACATTGCTACGATGCCGAACACTTCGGTGTTGACCGGTTCCACCGGGTATAGCCTCTTCAACTTCTACCTTCCTCTATATAACCAGGTCCTCATCGTCTCTCTTCCCTTTACGCCTTCCCTTCAGCCATTCCTTAGAGACTTTCAACTCTTCCCATCCTATCAGACATAAAGCCTTCATAACATTTTCAACTTCGATCGTCGAATTAGGTATCCTTCCTCTAACAATTGCACTACTTCCATTTTAGGTTCATTGTAGTTTGCTCGTTTTGAGTTGTCTAAATAGCTCCTCCGTGCCGAACGATAGAAGGGTAGATGGGGTGTTGAACGGCGTAGTCTTTGCCGGGCGATCCGTCTCTGTCGTTCGGTGTGGATGGAGAAGGTGTAGGGTAGAATTGAGATCGTGGCGGAGCACCACTTTTAGCCGAACGATGACATTAGCCAATCAATACGGTTGATACGCCGAACACTGAATCTAGCCGAAAAGCATATTTGACATGCCGAACGATGACCCTAGCCAAACAGCATATTGACATACCGAACAATGACTTTAGCCGAACAACATAACTGACATGCCGAACGATGACTCTAGCCGAACAGCATATTTGACATGCCGAATGATGACTCTAGCCGAACAGCATATTTGACATGCCGAACGATGACTCTAGCCGAACAGCATATTGACATGTCGAACACTGACTTCAGCTGAACAACCCTTAGGTCGAACCATTACCTTAGTCAAACAAAGCACTTGCCGGACAATTCTTGGGCCGGATAATGTCTTTAGCCGGTCAATACAAATGCCGAACAACATTAAAAATGCCGAACAACATTAAAAATGCCGAACAACATTAAAAATGCCGAACAGGATAGGTGTCTAACTACATTTTAAGCCGGTCACTCCAGAAATCATATGTCTTCTGAATCTGGGACCATAATCCCTTCGAGGCAAGCTTTCTGAGACGGTCAGCGATGACGGTCTTCGAAGGCGATGATTCGAAGCTAAATATTACATCTTTTAGAACCATTAGATTCTTATTGCCTGCACACAATCGCTTGCACTAGTTCACACACCACATGGGGGGGAAAAATCGTGTTGCTAATTCTAACGTTCAACGTTTTTTAAGTATAGCTCTCTCAAGCATTTAGCCAGGTTCATTATTTACTCGGGATGTCGGGAAAATCTAGTTCTGCCACCATATCTGACAGGCCTGGGCCGTCAGCAAGACAAGGAGCCGCAGATGCTTCCAACCCATCAATCTCTCCTGCTCATAACTTGGCGCCCGATGCTCTGGAGTCAACCATCTTACTGGACAATCCGGTCGATTCTCAAGCCTCGAAGATCAACGAGGCCGCTCTGCGACGGATATGTTCCATTCACGGGATTCCTTTTGCTGACGTGTTAGTTCCTTCGAGACACGACCGTCCTCATCTGCCCCCAGTCGGGTACACGGCCTGCAACAAGTTCATGTGTTGAATGGGCAGCGTGCCTCCATTTAACTTATTTCTCCGGGATGTGCTGCAGTATATAGACATTGCTCCGTCGCAGCTGCACCCGAATGGCCATGCGTTCCTATATGGGACTTATTTACTCTTCATGGCTGTCTTCTCCAGACCTCCAACCCCCGGTGATATCCGATACATTTATATGTTCAAGAGACGGAAAGATAGCCCTTCCTTCATATTCCTCGAGCCATATCACAAGTGCCAGATCTTGACAGGGGCCTGTAGCAAATTCGCCCTGTACAAACAGGAATGGTTCTATGTGAGATGCCCGTCCGGTTTTGCTAGGAGATGGGTTGAAGGCAGTAAGTCTCTCTACTGAACCGTTATTCGTACTTAATGGGAGTCATGTTTTTCCTAACTCTTCATTTCATCTTTTTAGGTATTAACCCGCGTCCGGAAGGCCGAGGATATGCTGATGCTGTCGACGCGATTAGAGCTCTTCCGGCCGAGGATCGAGATATTCGAGCTATCATTTCAAATGAATCGCTGTCGGGGTTCGGCTTGCTAGCTCCTGATCGTCGGATCAGCCTTCCAGAAGGTGTTACAATTCCTAAACCTCCATCTGGTAAAGGGAAAAAACTTGCCGGCCCGCCGTCGCGTCGCGCTCCCGACACGCACGAAAAAGGCGAGCGTAAAGAGGATGATGCTCCCGAAACTCAGGGCAAGAACGTGGGTCCTGCTTGGAATCCGGCAATCGAAGTTCAGGATATTGAGACGTCATCCTCCCCTTCGAAGGGAAAGAAAAAGCTGAAATATACGGTTCAGAAAGAGAAAGTTGGCGGCACCTCAAAATCTACGCCTATCCCTCCTGAGAAAGAGGCTTCTTCGCAGCATCTGGAAAGTTCTCTGAGGGGTCTCTCGAACCTCTCTATTCCCGAAGACATACTTAATTATGGGTTCGATGATCCTGAAGCTCTCAAATTCTCCTCGCCCGCTAGAGGCAATGCAGGAGTTCAACTCCCGGCTCAAAGAGACAATACTCCGATTAGCAAAGATAAACGAATGGGTCCGTCGGGGGGAACACTTAGGACACACACGCACATGCGCATTCCATAACATACTTCAAGTCTTTTTAACTTGTGAATTCTCCCTAATTCGTTGTTATCTTCCTTCTTTGCAGGTGATATGGGCCGCTCCCATGGACTTGATCGCCTTCAGGGGTCTTCTATATTCCATCACTCCGGACGGGATTCCGGTTCAGGCAGACGCCGGGACCGAGGTGATTATGAAGATAGGGACAATCGTCCGCGCGAGTCGTCTCACCGCAAGAAAGCACACTATCAATCTTCCCAATCCCGCGATCTTCCTCCTACAACTGAGCCGGATAAAGAAAAGTCTTTGCAGAAGGGTTATCAGTCTGATGCTGCTCGAGAACAACATTCCAGTTCATCGAGTACGAGGCAAGTTCGAGAGCCGCGTAAAAGAACGGAATTCTCTAAGCCTCCTCCTCCTGCTCCTGCCGTGGACCCAACCGTTGCGGAAAAGATGGTCGACCTTAAGGCCAAGTTTCCGAAAATTTGCTTTGACGGTTTGAAATTTCTCCCGGCCATCCATCACATTCCTGGGCACGTGCCATTGCCTGCAACAATGACGTCTATGTTCAACATGACGCATTCGTGCACTTGGTGGAGAAGATTTCAGAAGTATCTGTCGAGCGTCAACACGAGATTGACCGTCTGAATCTGGAGGCTGACAGCGATAAGAAAATCATCAAACTCCAAGACGAAGAACTCGCCTCTTATAAGTTAAAGCTAGAAGCCGCTGAACAAGGTGCAAAAGATACTGCCGAGGCAGTTACTCGCTTAGAGGTGGCTCACAAAAAGGAGCTTGACGAAGCAGTTCAGCGCAGCGGCTCCCTTGCCCTAGAAAAAGACTCTGTCCAAAAAGAAAGGGACGCGCTCGCTACTCAAGTCAAAGAGCTGAAAGAACAACTCTCCAAGGAGAAAGAAGACAAAATAGCCGCTCAGGAAGAATCACAGCGGTATTGTGATGAGATTGTTGCTACCCGGCTCCTGAAGGCAAAGCTCGACGGTGAACTTGCCGGGGTCGAGAAAATGAAGGATGAGGCCCGTGAGGAGGGCAAAAGAATGGCTGTGGAGGAGCTTGATTCTCGCCTTGAGGCGGCCGCAGAGGCCGGCAGGGAAGAGATCAAAAGTATGTTTGACCCGTTGATCGCCGAGTACGGAGCCCGCGTCCTTATGCACCGTGACCTAACATTCTTGGGCGACGGCTACCATGAATCCCTGGCTGAGGCATGGGAAACTCTGATAAAGATCAAGAAAGTCGAGTCAGGCTCCGAAGAAATCGACGAGGATGCACTAGTGAAGGAGTTCCTGAGGGGGAATGAGCCATTGGATTTATCCGCAGCATTGGCTCTCTATGGCAAAGGCTCTTCCCCTTCGAAAGAGAAGAATGACGAGGCTGGCCTGTCATAGGCCGACGCTACTACTCCTCACATCGCTGCTCCTTATGCTGCTCAATCGGCTGGTCGGTCGACGCTTGATCCATTCGAGCAGCATGCCAGTTATGATCCCGAAGATCCCGGGCTTGGCGTTCATGTGCTGTCACCTATCTTGGAGGGTGAAACCCCGCGCGCCACCGATAGTCAACCTGACCCTGGTAGGAGACTCTTCTTTCTCTAGAAGTCGAAGAGATCCCGTCATTTTTCAGCAGTGGTTATTCGTTCTAATGCCCACTTCTTATATTTTCTCACAGGTTGTTCTGACACCGAGCTAACTCCGAGGAGCGATGACGCCAAGGAGGAAGCGGGGAAAACAAGCGACGTTGTTCACGCAGGGGTAACTCCCGGCCCAGACGCTCAAGTGATCGGGGCGCTTGATGATGACAAACTTGATACTTCGTCTCCTACCGAAGGAAGCGACGAAGTTAAAATCACTGGCGCCTCTGAACATACTTCAGAGATGAGCATGAAGGATCGTCTTGCCGACGAGGAGAAGAGAAAGGTCAAGGTCAAAGTTGAATCTGAAGTCCTGGAACTTACTGACCCGCGGAACAGACCTTTGAAAATCATTCTCCCGGGCAAGTCCAAACCACTAGATGTTCCGTCTCCTACTCCTGACTCCGTCTCTCTAGCAAGCAAAAAGTCCAAGAAGAAACGTGAGGGAGAGGAGTCGTCGGAAACACCAAAGGCAGACAAGAAGAAGAAGTCGAAGAAATGATCGATGCACTTGTTCGACAAGTTTTTTGCTTAAGTTTGTAACTGTTTCCATCTTCCATAACTTGTAGTTTGTATAGGCCCGAATTTTGTAGGAGTGATCTTGTATCCCCATTTTGGACTTATCGAATAAAATTTTAGTTTCTTCTTGTTTGAATGATTATCTTGTCTTTATTTGGTTTGCTGACACTGTGCTCCGAGGACTCGGAGACTTGAGACTGTTCATACTCTAATCCACGCTCTGGGGACTTAGAGTACTCCGCTCCGCACTCTGGGGATTCGGAGATTGGAAATCGGTCATACTCTAGTCCGCGTTCTGGGGACTTAGAGTACCCCGCTCCGCCCTCTGGGGATTCGGAGATTGGAATCGTTTATACTCTAGTCCGCGCTCTGGGGACTTAGAGTACTCCGATCCGCGCTCTGGGGATTCGGAGATTGGAATCGTTTATACTCTAGTCCGCACTCTGGGGACTTAGAGTACTCCGATCCGCGCTCTGGGGATTCGGAGATTGGAATCGTTTATACTCTAGTCCGCGCTCTGGGGACTTAGAGTACTCCGATCCGCGCTCTGGGGATTCGGAGATTGGAATCGTTTATACTCTAGTCCGCGCTCTGGGGACTTAGAGTACTCCGATCCGCGCTCTGGGGATTCGGAGATTGGAATCGTTTATACTCTAGTCCGTGCTCTGGGGACTTAGAGTACTCCGATCCGCGCTCTGGGGATTCGGAGATTGGAAGTCGTTTATACTCTAGTCCGCACTCTGGGGACTTAGAGTACTCCGATCCGCGCTCTGGGGATTCGGAGATTGGAATCGTTTATACTCTAGTCCGCGCTCTGGGGACTTAGAGTACTCCGATCCGCGCTCTGGGGATTCGGAGATTGGAATCGTTTATACTCTAGTCCGCGCTCTGGGGACTTAGAGTACTCCGATCCGCGCTCTGGGGATTCGGAGATTGGAATCGTTTATACTCTAGTCCGTGCTCTGGGGACTTAGAGTACTCCGATCCGCGCTCTGGGGATTGGGAGATTGGAATTCGTTCATACAAGCCTGTATATCGCGCAGAATAATGTAATTTATCATCCAATTAAGAGATATAGAAACTTCATAGAAAAGGTGGCTTCAAGCCTTTATTAATGAAAATCAACTAAATTGCTCGATTACAACCTTGAAAGGAAACTAAGTCATTATTGAATGGAAACATGCAGGAAACAATAGTGCCTATAGCAAGAAAGGGAAACATGCTAAATGTAATAGTGCCGCAAATGTTCACTGTTCCATGCTCGGGGGAGTGTCGCGCCATCAACGGTCGCTAGCTTGAATGTTCCTTCTCCAAGCTTCCGTTCAATGGCGTATGGACCTTCCCCGCTGGGATTCATGCGTGATAGTACCGGGAAGACTCGTTTCAGAACGAGATCTCCCACATCAAAGATTCTCGGACGGACTCTGCCGTCATAGTAACGCTTGACTCGATGTCTGTGCGCCGCCGCCCTTAATTCAGCTTCTTCCCGTTTTTCATCGATGCAGTCCAGTGACTCCAGCAAGAGGTTTTGGTTTGTCTTGGGATCGTAGTACGTCACTCGGTGCGATGGAACTTCAAGTTCCACGGGTATAACGGCTTCAGAGCCGTATGCCAAGGCGAACGGAGTGTGGCCGGTCGCGGACTTGTGGGTAGTTCTATATGCCCATAATGCTGTCGGGAGTTCATCTACCCATTTGCCTCCAACCTTCTCCAGACGCTTCTTTAGTATGGACTTGATTATTTTGTTAACGGCCTCGACTTGTCCGTTAGCTTTTGGGTGTGCAACGGCGGCGAACTTTTTCTCGATGCCGTACTTTAAACAGAACTCTTTGAACTCTCTACTTTCGAACTGCGTTCCGTTGTCTGTAATGATGGTGCGTGGAAGGCCAAAGCGGCATATAATGTTTCGTACAATGAAATTAATGACCTTCTTAGAGGTGATAGTGGCCAAAGGTTCTGCCTCAGCCCATTTCGTGAAATAGTCGACTGCAACTATCGCGTATTTCGCACCACCTTTGGATAGAGGCAAAGAGCCGATTATGTCGATTCCCCAGATCGCGAATGGCCAAGGACTGATCATTTGTGTGAGTTCCGTTGATGGAGCCCTCGGGATTTTTGCATATCTTTGACACTTGTCGCATTTTCTTGCATAGTCCGCGGCATCCCGGTTTACGGTGGGCCAGTAATACCCATAGCGGAGGATCTTCTTTGCTAGCGTTTGCCCCCCAGTATGGTCGCCGCATTCCCCTTCGTGGACTTCACTCAAGACTCGCTTTGTTTCATCATGAGCGTTGCACCGTAACAATGGGACTGAGAATCCTTTCCGGTACATGGATCCATCCTGCATTACGTACCGCGCAGCCTTTCGAAGGACCTGCCGTCTTTCGCTTCTTTTTTCTGGTAAAGCCCCGGTTGTCAGGTACAGTTTGAATGGGGTTATCCACGAGTCCTTCTCGATCTCTGTTTCCAACACGCGATCGATTTTCATCTCGTCCACACTCGGGGCATGCAAGACTTCAACGGGATACAATCCCATTTGTTGAACATCGTCGGTACTTGCGAACTTAGCCAACAAGTCGGCTTCTTTGTTTTGTTCTCGCGGGATATGTGAAATGTCATAACGCTCAAGATTTGATAGTAGTTCCTGGACCTGAACGAGGTACGGAGCAAGCTTTCGTCCTTTTGCTTGGTAGTCTCCTCGTACTTGGTAAACCACTAACTGCGAGTCACAAAAGATTTCGACTGATTCGATCCCGAGTTCTTTGACAAGCTTCAAGCCAGCGATCAGTGCTTCATATTCAGCTTCGTTGTTTTTAGCCGGAAAATCGAGCTTCAGGGCATAACAGATTGATCAGTTTTCCGGAGTTATAAGAACTACGCCCGCGCCGGAGCAACGGTCGTTTGATGCACCGTCAGTGTATAATTTCCATCGAATGGGGGGAATGATGTCGTGATCGTCCGGTTTGATGGGTATGGTAAATTCAGCGATGAAGTCTGCTAACGCTTGCCCTCGGATGGCTCTCCGTGGTAAGTACGCGATATCGAATTGGCTCAACTCGATGTTCCATTTTAGCAATCTTCCAGAATTTTCCGGTCGTTGAAGTACCTGCCTCAGGGGTTGATCGGTATAAATGCCGATTGAATGCGCTTGAAAGTATGGGCGCAGCTTGCGTGATGCAATCACCAAGCAATAAGCCAATTTCTCAATTTTAGGGTAATTCTTCTCTGCCCCCGTTAAACGCTTGCTAACATAATATACCGGCTTCTGGACTCGATCCTCCTCACGGACCAAAGCTGCGCTTATCGCATGAGGGGATATAGCCAAGTAAACGTACAGCATCTCATGGTCAACTGGTTTAGATAGCATTGGTGGGCTCTCCAGATGCCTTACCAGGTTCTGGAAAGCTTCCTCGCAGCTAGACGTCCATTCAAAATTCCTCTTTCCTTTCTTTATTATGTCAAAGAACGGGATGCACTTGTCAGTTGCCTTGGATATAAATCGACTCAGCGCAGCCACTTTTCCGTTCAAGCTCTGTACCTGCTTTATAGTCCTGGGTGCTTGTACATCTCGAATGGCTTGGATCTTTTCTGGGTTGGCTTCGATTCCCCTAGCGTTGACGATGAATCCTAAAAACTTCCCTGATGCAACGCCGAAAGAACACTTCAGCGGGTTGATCTTCATTCCATAGAACCTGAGTATGTTAAACATTTCAGCTAAGTCTTGAATGTGGTCGTTTGACTGCCGTGACTTCACGAGCATGTCATCCACATAGACTTCCATGGTTTTGCCCAGCTAGTCCTTGAACATTCGATTCACCAGACGTTGGTAAGTTGCTCCAGCATTCTTTAATCCAAAGGGCATCACTACATAGCAATACAGCCCGACATTTGTAACGAAGCTGGTGTGTTCTTGGTCCGGAATATGCATTGGGATTTGGTTGTATCCCGAGTACGCATCCATGAATGACAATAATTCGTGTCCTGCTGTGGAATCGACCAACTGATCGATCCTAGGTAACGGGAAACTGTCCTTAGGGCATGCTTTGTTCAAGTCGGAATAATCTATGCAAGTCCTCCATTTCCCATTTGCCTTCTTTACTAGCACGGGGTTGGAGACCCACTCCGGGTAGAGGGCGTCGCGGACGAACCCATTTGCTTTGAGTTTGTCCACCTCCTCTCCAAGAGCGGCGGATCTCTCTGGATCCATTCCTCTCCTTTTTTGCTTGACTGGGACGTATTTCGGGTCTACGTTCAACATATGACTTGTGATGGCGGGAGAAATCCCACACATATCAGAATGCGTCCAGGCAAAAACATCAAGGTTTGCCCGGAGGAAGTCGCTAAGGTCTTCTGTCATCGCGGGGCCTAACTGTGATCCGATCTTCAGTATTCGCGAAGGGTCGTCACGGCTAATTGAAATGTCAATTGTTAATTCAGCCGGTGCCGCCTTCTCTTCCCTGGGTTTCTCATCGTCGTCTCTCGGATCTATATCTCCGTAGATCCGAGAACTATGCCCGAGCCAGGGCTCGGGCACTACTTGTCAATTATTCGTATTGAGGATGCAGACGGGATTGTCCGCAACCTTTCCTTTCTCCCTCCGGTGGGCTTCTCGGAGCTCGGCCACATAACAAGAACGACCAGCTGCTTGGTCACCGTGAACAATGCCTACTCCTTTGTCAGTCGGAAACTTCAAAGTCAAGCACCACGGGGCTAGTGTCGCCCTAAATTCAGCCAGGGCCGGCCGACCCAAGAAAACATTATATGGAGAGTCCACATCCAAAACTAAAAAGGGTAGAATTCGTACCCTCCGACGCTCGCCTTGTCCCAGTTCAACTGGTAACTCGACATATCCTACTGCATCAGTCGCAGCGCCGTTAAAGCCGTGGATACGAGCTTTGGATGGTTTCAAGTCTTTTGTCTCTAGCTTCATCTGATCATAGGCCTTCTTGAAGATGATGTTGACTGAACTTCCACAATCAATCAAAATTCTTTTTACATATGCTGGTCCGATTGTTGCAGATATGACCATGGGATCGATGGTCGGAGCCTCTACCTGATCAGCGTCTCTGTTTCTGAACACAATATCGTCTGTCATCACGCGCTGCTGCTTAGCAGGGGCCCCGTCCTCTACGTTCGAACAGCACTCAAAATCTGCATGCTTCAAGGAGCTCGCATATCGTTCCATCTCTTGCCAGTTCTTATCTGCGGGATGAGGTCCGCCGATAATTGTATTTATAACCAGTCTTCCAACAGTCCGGGCAGGTTCCTCAGGATGACGTGGAGCCGGTGCACGACCTGGGTTGGACGTTCCCTGTCCTCCTTCCTGTGGATCCTTTACAAATTCTTGCAACTTCTTTTGTCTGATCAATTTCTCGATAGCGTCATGTAGGTGTCTGCATTCTTCCGTGTTGTGTCCATAAGTTTCATGGAAGCGGCAATATTTCCCAGTCCGTTTCTGTTCTTCAGTTGATTCTTTCGGACGTGGTTTTCTGTATTGAAAAGTATTGCATGTGGATAGGTAAATGTTCTCAAGTGGGGCGTTTAGCGGAGTGTACTCGCTGTAGCTTGGAATTCTCGACTTCCACTTTCCCGTTTCTTTCCTCTTTCCTTGACTTCTTCCTCCGGACTCTTTGGGCTGCACAGGCTTACTCTGGACGTTGACTTGGACCTTTCCTGAATTGTCTCCAGATTGCTTCACAGCAATGTTGCTCTTAATTGACTCTTGGGCAGGCCCCGGTGCCTTGTCTCGTCGTACCCACCTAGCTTCCTCTCTTCTTATGAACTGGTGTGCCTTGGAGTAGAAACGCTCTAGCGTAGTCGGAGGTTTTCCTGCTAGCCAATCTCCGAATTCAGAATCCGGATCTACACCTCTCATTACAGCCATTAGAATTGCATGGTCGTTGGGATTACTGACTTCAGTTGTCGCAACGTGGAATCTTTGTAAGTACTCCTTCAGCGACTCTCCGGGATTTTGGATTACACTTGACAGAGACATCACGTCCTTCGGGCGTGTAGTGTGTATCCTGAATTGCTCAATAAACTTCTTTGCCAACTCCTCGAAATTTGATACGGATCGCGGAGGAAGTCGGGTGAACCACATAGTAGCGATCCCAGATAGAGTAATCGGAAAGCACCTACACTTGGTGGCATCATTTGCTCTGGCTGAATCCATCATCCATTCATACCTCATTACATGTTGTCTGGGGTCAGTCTTTCCTTCGTATGCAGGAATGGTTGGCATGCTAAACTTCTTGGGGTAGGCCGCTTGCAGCACAACATCCGTGAACGGAGTATGACTTCTTGACACTCCCCAATCGTCATTTGATAAGCCCTGATTTTCTTTCATCAGTTGCCTGATCATGGCTGTCAGATCGGGTGTCTGTATGGAAGCTGGGAGGTTGGAGTTAGTTTTACGCGCCTGTCCATGCTGATGCCTCCTTTCCTGGCGATCTGCCAATCGTGCGTCATGAGGTTCAACATTGTTAACATCTTGATGATCTGGAGCTCCCTCCTCCATCTGTACTCCGGTTCGGAAGTTTCCAGTTCTGGCTTGGTCGCGATCTCCTGCTGTTCGAACAGCAGCATCTGCCCTTGCAGCTTCAGTCTTACAGCGTCTGCGCCTGGGTGGCTCATCAGAAGAAGTTGAGCTGTCAGAAGAGGAATAAGCAGCTGGATTGCCCCCAGCATTCTGTTGCTGCTGTTGAGTGAGTTGTGCCATCAGGTTGGCATTAGCTTGCATCTGTTCTCCCAGTTGTCTCCTGCTTTCCCTAAGTTCTCTCATCAAGTCGTTGAACTCCACTCTGGTGACAACTGGAGTCTGTTCTTGAGCGGCAATCCCTGCACTCGGGATCGCTGGTTGATTGCTAGGTCCTGCTTGTTGCACGCTAGCAGTCTCTCGGGCATCCGCATTAAGAGAAGCTGACCTGGTACGTGGTCTTGCCATTGTAGAGTTATTGGTATGAACTCTGAGTAGAATCAGCGGATGTTCTATCAGTAAGTCGAATCTTCTTTGGGGGATTTGCTCAATCCAGTAGCTTCAAAGCAGATCCTTAAGGTCTGAGAATTCGATTCTCGGTGAAAGCACCAAAGTGTTAGCACCAAAATTGGTCACTAACCTCGTAGAAGAAGATTGTGAAGAGATATAAGTGATGAAATCAAATTAAACAGAGAAGACAGCGCTAATCTAAATACAGAAAGTAAGAACACCAAATTTATAGTGGTTCGGCGTAATTGCCTACGTCCACTTTGAGGTTAAACTTTATTGATCTTCTTTATAATGGATTACAAATACAATTCTGAATCAAATGTCTGAATGAAGTTGTTAAGTAGAGAAGATGCGTTCTGAAAATGGCAGAGTCTCCCCGGTGTTTTCTCTCCAAAAAAGGATCCATTTCACTGTGACCCTGCCCCTCTATTTATAGGCAAAGATGGGCTGGACTTCCCAAGCGGGCTTGTTAGCCGAACGTTCGAGCCCAGGCACTGCATGCCGAACCAGGTATGCCGAACGCTTCCATGCCGAACGGTCCTTCCCATGCCGAACAGTCCTTCCCATGCCGAATGGTGCTCCTGATGTATGGGAAGTGTAGGGTGGTTGCAGTGAAGCCGAGCGTATCTCTATTTGAAGCTCTTGACCGACCAATGTAAGTAGTTCGAACGCTCACGTTGCCGAGTTATCCTATCGCCGAGCTCCACTGACGCCGAGTGCCTTTGGAAGCCGAGTACCGTGGGATGCCGAACACTAGTTGACGCTGAGCATAGGTTGTTGCCGAGTGCTCTCCTTGACGCCGAATGCCCTTACGCCGAGTACCTTGTTATGCCGAGCAGCCTTGATGTCGAGTACCCTGTTATGCCGAGCAGCCTTGATGCCGAGTACCCTGTTATGCCGAGCAGCCTTGATGCCGAGCAGCCTTGATGCCGAGTACCCTGTTATGCCGAGCAGCCTTGATGCCGAGTACCCTGTTATGCCGAGCGGTCTCGATGCCGGATACTAATGGATGCCGAGCACACTTGTCGCCGAGCGCTCATGGATATCCGTTGCTTCGCCGAACACTCCCGGATGGCCAGTGCTTCGCCGAACACTCCTTGATGCCAATCGCTCTCTGATGCCGAGCACTTATTGCCGAGTACTAGTTGCCTAATCAAATTCCCAGGAAACAACTATCATTATTCACATTGCTTAATTCACATTCCCTTATTTACTCACATTCACTTCTTTACATAGTATATCCTTAATATTATTATCACTTAAACAACATTCCATAGAATTTGTTTACTTAAGTTCATTTTAAAACATTCTATACAACTTAAGTCTATACCCAATTTTAAACAAATTTAATTTCATTTTCAAATTTCAACATTCAATTTTATCCATCCACATTCCAAACCATATTCAATTAACTAATTAATTTAATTAGTTCCATCATTAGTTTATTTAAAACCTAAATTTTATTTTAAAACTCAATCAATTCCATTTTCAAAAATTATTTTTTTAGCTTAGATTGAATTCCTTCCCACAATTCACTTTATTCAACTTAAGTTAAGATTCCTTTAAAATTAAATTTTCACAACATTCCTATCAACAATTAAAAACGTTGTTTTCTCTTATTAATTCTCGAAATTCATAAGTCATAAAACTTATTTTCCCATATTTTTATTAAATACTCAATGAAAATTCTCAGATTTTAAACACCTTGTTCTCAAATTATTCCAAATCAATTTGAAATCATATATATATATATGTGTGTGTGTGTGTGTGTGTGTGTGTATGTACACACACACAATCCCTGGTATATCAATTCATTTATTTGAATTTTCAAAATCAAAACTAGCTTTTCTAAAACAAAACTCCATTAGTAGCAATTCCTTTCTTGGAAACTCGAAAATGAACGTCGATGATGCTGCAGTCGTCACCAAAATTATTTTCCACCAACCGAAGTGGGTTCAGTGCTTTCTATTCCTTTAAAATCCTTTTTAAAATATTTCCATTATTTATATTCAAATTATTTTTTCCAAATAATGCTATTCTTATTTTCCAAAGCTTTGAAAAACATTTTCAAAACCAATGGGATTTAAATTCCCAACTTTTAGATCCTTTATAAATAGTTTTTACAAACCATATTTATAATATACTTCATAAATTTCATCTCCTTTCAATTTATAAATCACATTTGTAAATCATATCTATATAATTTCATTTGTTTATATAAAAACACTTCTTAACTGTTAATCTTGTTTTCATTATAGTATCAACCTTTATTCGATCATAAAAAATAATCAACAAAAGATAATAGTAAAATATTATAATTCTCTAATAACCAAGCACACCATATTTACAATAATAATTTTCTAAAAAATTATTTCTTTATACATAAATATAATCCAAGTAAAATTATTTCATTTACCAAATTTCAAAACAATACCATGTCGAACTGCTCTGTTCAAGTGTTTAGAGATTCCTATCAATAACGTTAATTACTCGTATTGACCAAAATCCATAAGCCACTCAATAGATAAACCAACACAATATAAAACAATTTTTATATCCCTAACAAATACGCGCTCATATATATACACTCAAACTCATTATAGGGTGTTACTGACTCTATCTCAAATGAGTTACCCCACCAAAGCCAAGGTTCTTGCTTAACCTTCAGATCTGCTACCACTGTAACAACTGGGATTTTCGATGTCCACTGTATCACATGCCGAGCAATTGAATGTCGAAAAACCCGATTGTTAGGGGAAAGAAGATGTAAGAAAGATAAGAAGAAAACTAAAACAACAAAGAATCTCACAGCGGAACGAGTAATCTATAATACACCATAAATCTTTACACAAAAACAACATTGTAATATATCTATATATACAGACATCAATCAGAGTATACTAACCTATTTCAGCTTGGACAGTTATAACAGCCTGTCCTCACAATTGCTGATAACACACCAATAAATTCAATGGAAAATTTAACTATCTACGTGAGTACTTCTCTGGAACTCCAACTCGTCTCCAGAAGCTCCAAGCGTCCAAACTAATGTGTGATACTCGGTCTGACCCAAGTATTATAATAAAATAACACCCAAGTCAGTCTGGAAAACCAGCGTGAGAAGACACACCCAATTGGATTTTTAAGTTATAAGAAAATCTTTGAAATCAAAAGGTATCTCATATGACCACGCCACACATAAACATGATGGGTTTTTACCTTACGATAACCAAAACACTTTTATATAAAAATACTGTGATATTATAATAGTGTCTAAGTACAAATACTTATTAAAATAGCCGAAATGCTTACATCTCACATTTCAACATAGTTGGGCACAATCAAAACCGTACAGCGCTTATTGGGGAATGGATTCTATACAATGACTAGCCACTAGGGTACCACCCATCACAGTACACGTCTAGAAAATGTACCGAGATCAAACCTATCGATCCCTGCCAACTCAAGACTGGCCTACCCCTTACTGGATAGTACTGGATATGTTATCACTCCAGTTGCTTTGCAACCCTTTTGAGATCTCATGCACAACCAATCCACAAATATGTAAATGTAGGGTAATCTAGAAAGGTGACAACATACCTTAATGGGTGCGACCCACTTAGCCTTGCTACATCACCCCTGATTTTCAGTCATTCCCGGTTGAAGAGGCTTGAGGCTACGTTTTACCTTAAGAATAGCATTCATACTTGGAATGCTAACACTGCCTTTCAGGCAACAATGCACTGATAGCATTCATCCATACAAGTTGTTCTAGGTCTGAACAGACCAAATCTTCAAAATCACCAACCTCACTATCTTCACGATATCACAATTCGCAACGCTCAAATCGGATTGAAGTGGTTTTCAGATAATTAAACCAATCCCAGTCTCTTCGAAACGATCAACGAATTTAACTAGATTTGATAGTCGGTTATTTAATTATCAAATTATACACATAGGCAGTCACTAGGCCCATATTATAAATCTCTCAACATTTATTTCAAAATAATTTTACAAAGATATATACTTAATTTCTTTCAATATTTCAATATTTGAAAACAATTTCAAATACTATATCCCTAACATGATATTTCCAAACCATATCATCACTTAAAAATTATTCCAATTTCAATTTATAATCCATTACTTAGAAATTTATTTCTATATAAATCCTTTCGTAGTTAATATTCTTCCAAAACCTTCCACTCCAATGCTTAGGAAAATATTACAAGTTTATTTTCCAAAACCATTTCTAATATCAACACTTAGGAAATTTTCATAGCTTATCTCGATTGCATGAGTATAATCACATACAAAAGAGGATTTTCCCTTTTACCCACTTAATAAACATTTGCGAATTTCATTTGTGAATTCTCAACCCATTATAGCTCATTTTATAAATTCCTGGAATCCATCTCAAATTCTTTTTACAATTTCAAAGAAATTATCGATTATAATTATTTATGATCAACTAACAATTTACAACTCCTTTTTGAATTCAGATTCATTTTCCAATGTTAAATTTCCTTAAGTTTCCAGCATTCCACTATAAGATTTCCTCTTATAAATCACATCCATTAAATACAACCCCATTTACAAATCTCGAGAGTATTTATAAATAACTTCAAACAATTTCCAAAGCTCTATATTTATAAAATAAGTATGTTAGAGAATAAAAATAAATTTTTTAAACACATTTAAGTAATTATTTAAAATATCAACCCCGTTTGACTAAACAACGATAACAAATTTTTAATTCATTCATAAATAACAATCATCGATTTTCAAAGCTTATTATAAAAATTAGAATTCATTTCAACAAATATTAAATATTGAATAACCAACTTCCTGAAATAATTTAAATATAAATAATAGTTTTTAAAAATACAATATTTAAATAATAAAATCCCTTTTAAAAACAAACCTTAATCTCTTGATAAAACTATTTTTAAAATTCAACCTAATCATTTTTATGTTTATAAACCTCTCTCGATATATCACCATTCGATTCTCATTTCCAATTTCACAACTATTCCCTAATTCCAAAATAGAACTTACCATTTCTTGCTAAACCAATTTCCATATCTCATTTCAAATTCACGCCGTGAATTTATATTTATAATTTATTGAATGATAATCATTCCACTTTATTAATAAACATTGTTTATAAATTTCATAAACTCCTTCCCAATTTATGCATGTTTATATTACAAAAATCTATTTATAAATCGATTTCTAATTAAAATTACGTTTATAAATCTATTTCTTAAATAACCCAAACTATATTCCAAAACCATTCAAATCTCGATTTCGACATCCAATTCGTATTTTTAAGAATCTTATTTAAAATCCATTGTTTAAAAATCCTAATTTAAATTTCTCTATTTGAAACCATTTTACGAAATAGCTAAATAAATATCTAAAATCAAATTTATTCATTTTATCTGTTCAATTCCCATTTTAAATAATCTCAAATTTCAATATAAATATTTTCATTTCCAAAATCGCCTTTGAATTTATTTTTATATTCAAAAATATTATTTATGGTATTTATAATATCAAAATTAAGTCCAGTGCTACTCTAGCATCCAATAAATTCAAATCACAACATGATCTATCACAGATTATTCAAACACATCATATATCACTATATATGAAATTAAATTCAACATTTTTGAGGAATCTAGTTGGATCCCTCCAATATGTTTTCCTACAACCATAGATGTTATATAACATAAAATATCAATCCCACTTCGAGGCGGGATATTGCGGTAATATAGGGTCATCTGCTATTATGCGGGGCACATAGTGTCTCGTATGCACCAATCGGCGGGAATATATCCAACTACTAATATATATACTACTATAAATAATATAACATCCAACTGATAATAATTTATCAATTCAGCCAATCATCCAATAATTAATTTTTAATATTTTAAAATTAAAACCAGTAATCCAAATGAGTGAGATTTACTCACCTTTATCCTTTGCTGTCGCCGAAGCATTTCGTTTTGGAACTAAAACCGGAAGACGTCCGATTTTAGCTAAATTTCCACAGTCTTCAAATCTATCCAAACCATTTCCATTGCGAAGCTCTCATCATCACGATCACAATGCAAAAAGTTTCGTCCTAAACGGACCTCGTATGAAGGAGATACAGATTTTAGAAGTTATCGATACATTTTAAATTAAATAAAAACAAAGTCATTACAACTTTCACCTTAATTACCTAAATGCCCCTATCTTCTTCTTTCCCCCCTTCGATACCTGTACACGCACAGAGCACCCAAAATGGATGTGTACGTTCATCGATGACACAGATGTTATCCCGCCTTTTGGCAAGGCTGTAACACCAAGGGATTGACTAGTAACCAGTGACGGTCCATCCTAGAGATCAGTCATACAGGGGCTCACTATGGATATCGATGAATTTTGTCCGAGTCCGGATCTAGCCAAAATTGGTAGGACATGGCAAGCTGAGCCATGGGAACCAACATTCAAAATCTCAAGTCAATCCGAGTTTGTATGCTCAAGGTATGAGGGATGCAAAATTGGACGAAAATCAGACAGAGTCGACTCGCTCCTTCGACTCCCTCCTTCGACTCGCTCCGGTTCCCTCAAATATCAACTTCGACTCGTTCCTGTTTGACTCATTGCCATCTGGAATCCCCACTTCGACTCTCTTCGCCTAGTTGCCCACTTCGACTCGCTCGACCAAAGCTTGCTTCGACTCGCTCAAACCGAGTGCTTACTTCGGCCCGATCGAGACAACATCCAAAAGAGAGTCCACTTCGACTCGCTTGACCAAAGCTTGCTTCGACTCGCTCAAACCAAGTGCTTAGTTTGGCTCGATCGAGACAACATCCAAAAGAGAGTCCTCTTCGACTTGCCCCACAGCCCTCACAGAACCACTGTTCGACTCTGTCTGATTCGACTCCAGTAGAGCGCCACATCATCGAGTCGAAACATGAGCGAGTCGAAGCAGGGAAGCGAGTCGAAGGAAACAGCCTGCTGAGAACTCTATTTCGTATCGATCATATCTCCCAATCTGCAAGTCAAAATGCTATGAAATTTTCACAGAAGACTATGTGCATGCTAGAGAGTGTCCACACCAAATTTTGACTCCATTGGATGAGATCTTGAGCGAGTCGAAATCAGCTCGTGTCAATCACGGATCGAACCGAAACTTCATGGGCTTGGGCGTACGGGCCTGGTCACGTGCCAGAGATGGTCTCCCGAGATCTGAGCGAAATATCAGCTTCCTACACCTATAAATAGACCCCCAAAGCCAACAAAAAAGGGGTTCTTCTTCTTCCTTGAGATCTCCAACGCCCGGACTCCGCCAGATCCAGATCTGAACTCCGTCACTGCTGCTATCAACAAGATTCATTGCTGCAAATAATAGCTAACTCTTGTAACTCATTGCATTCACTTGTAAACATCAAAGGAAGATTAATAAAGCAAACTACTTCATAGTGGATGTAGGCTATACGCCGAACCACTCTAAATCCTTGTGTCTCTTTGCACTTTAATTATTCTTATTTTTGAAATTTGGAGTTTTTGTTAGATAAATCCTCTTTTTACATTTAATTTCTTCATTTTATCTCTTCAAAGACTTCTGAAGAGTGTTGTGCCCAATTTTGGTACAAACACTTTGGTGCTTTCACTGAGAAAAACCCAATTTTTTTCCCACTCTTTGGATCTCCTATCTATATTGGATTGCATAAATCTAAGAAGAAGATCCAAATCTAGAACTTCGAAGCCCTTCCAATCTACTCAGATTTGTAATCATATCTAGGAAAGAACTTCATCAATTCACTATGGTGAGCACACACACCACCTCTGCAGCCGCTGATCAAGGAGCGCGGGACCGACAAAACCCCGTGCAATCACCTCCATCCAACCAAAATGCTGCAGGACCTTCAGATCCATCAGGTCCAATCACTAGACAAGAATTCCAGACATTGCTTCAGGAGTTGACCCAAAGTCGACAGCAGCTAGTGGAGCAACTACGCGCCAACGCGGAGTTGGCTAACCAGCTAAATCGCCAAAGGAGAAGGAGATCTAGGAGAGACCAGGGCTCTCACACCTCCACAGAGAGCTCAGCCTCCTCCGATGGCCAAACTAGATCCACACGTCCACAGTTGGGTGGAAGCTACACCCAGGCCACGGGACACCATCCTGCTTCGAATCTTGGGCAACCGAGAGCTAGACCATCCGTTAGCCTCCGCATAGAACCCTCAACTCGGGGAGGAGCTGCTCCTTATCATGTTACCGGCAACATTGCTACTACCACCACTGCGGGGCGAGGAGGTGACGCTAGGAACCAAGCTGATCCTCAACATAACCAACGGGAACAGACTCCTGAACCTTATGTCCCAGAGGATGTTGAACCAAGGAGGCGAGGCACGGACCGTCGACCGCGTCCGGTCCAGACTCGCGCTGTGGAACCCGACCACACCTTGGCAGAACATGCTCCGAGTGCCCAAACGACAGATATACCAGCGATGATTCGCCAAATGATCCGTGAAAGTCAGAGTCTATATAATGACAGCTGGGAAATCTCCCGAAGTCATACCCCTTTCACCGATGATGTTTTATATGCTGAACCACCTCGGCACTTCAGGATGCTAGCTTTGCCAGTTTATGAAGGGAGTTCTGACCCCAATCAACACGTCCTGAAATACGAATGGCTGATGAATGCTGCCAGAGATGATGACGCAGTAAAGTGCCGTAGTTTCTCCATTTCCCTATTGGGCATCGCTACAATGTGGTTCACTCGTTTGCCACCGCGATCCATCTCTAACTTTGACCAGATGGCCACTAAGTTTGTCGAACAATTCCGTATGCACGTGGCGAGGCCAAAGGACGTTAACACTCTGTCTAGTGTTACGCAAGCTCCCAGAGAAACACTTAGGCGTTACTTGGAGCGATTCCATGCTGGTTGTGCGGAAATAAGCAATCCCAACAATAACTCTATCCTGATGGCTTTGACTAAAGGGATTGATGTTGATTCCGAGTTCGGAAGTTGGTTAGCTGGGAAACCACCTGCGTCATTGGACCGTTTCTATTCCAAGGCAGCCCAATTCCTGAGAAGGGAGGATGCGAGACAGTCTAGGAAGCAGGATGACGCAGGAACTAACATCGAAGGCATCCAGAGTAACGTCGCTGTTAAACAGACCGGAGATAGTTCTAGAAAATTTCAGTTGAACGTCCAAAATAAGCAGAATCACCAGAGGGACAATAGAAATCAGAACAAAAAACGCGATCAGGATCGTGGACCACGGCATAGAGCTTCCATGTACAAAAATTACACTCCATTGAACACGTCGTTGGAAAATGTGTACTTGCAGACCTGCAATACCATGCAGTATAAGAAGCCTGCCCCGAAACCACCAACCAAAAGACAAATCCAAACAGGAAAGTTCTGTAGATTCCATGACAGTTATGGCCATAATACCAATGAGTGTCGTCACCTACAAGACCTCATTGAAAAGCTGATACGTGAGCGGAAGCTAGATCAGTACATATGGGCGCCACAATCCAGTGGTGAGGGCCCATCAAATCAAAACCGTGCGCCGAATCAGGAAAGACAGGAAGAACCCGCTTGTGCGGACGGGAGGTTAGTCACTAACACAATAAGCGATGGTCCTCACCCGGCAGATCGAAGCTGGAAGGAAATGGTGTCGTATGCTAGTTCTATCAGGCATGCAGACTTCGAGTGTTGTAGTAGTTTTGATGAGGGGGCTCCGACCAAACAACAAAAAACGATGATGGATGACATCGTGTTCAAAAGCAAGGACGCAGATAAAATCGAGGTTCCCACTATCGACCCACTGGTCATCTCTACAAAAGTAGGTCCCGCTTGGATAAAAAGGATCTTAGTCGATAGTGGAAGCTCTGTGAATATTTTGTTCAAGCAAGCTTATGATCAAATAAAAATGGAAGCCGTGGACTTGAAGCCTTGTCAGTCTCGAGTCCATGGTTTCAACGGAAGTGCCACAATTCCCACTGGGATGGTGGAACTGCCAGTGGAGTTGGGAGTAGGAGAACGTCGGAGAGTATAAATGTTGCAATTCATCGTTCTGGACATAGACTCCCCTTACAATGCTTTCTTGGGCCGACCGACCCTTGCTGAATTCAGAATAGCCATTGCCTCATGGTGTTTGACCTTGAAATTTCCCACCGATCATGGAATAGGAATCATTCACGGAGATCATGCCACTGCTAGAGCCTGCTATGTTGCTGAGCTACGGGAAGCACATCGGAAGGAGAAGGGAAAGGACGTAGAGGAGTCTCTCTGCGTCCGTTTCGCCGACATTGTACAATTAACGCCCAGGCCCAGGCCCGGGCACCCCAGCCAATTCCTCAAGGACCTTGACCCGAGAGAAACTGAAGACGAAGGAGAATCTAAAGAAAGTCAAGCATCCCCAGCTGAACTGACAATTGATGTCCCAATTGACAATGATGATGATTCAAAAATAATAAAGATTGGATCTCAGCTAAGCCAGCAAACTCAAGAGGAATTGGTTGAATTTCTGTGGGAAAATCTTGACGTGTTTGCTTGGACATATTCTGATATGTGTGGGATCTCGCCGGACATCGCAAGCCACACTCTAAACATTGACCCGCGGCATGTCCCGGTCAAACAAAAAGGCGCAGTATGGATCCAGAGAGATCTGCCGCCCTTAAAGAGGAAGTAGAAAAGCTTGAAGCAAACGGATTCATTCGAGATGCACTATATCCCGAATGGGTGTCAAATCCCGTACTCGTCCGAAAGCCAAATGGGAAGTGGAGAACATGTGTCGACTATTCCGATCTGAATAAAGCATGCCCCAAAGACAGTTTCCCGCTCCATAGGATTGATCAGCTAGTGGATTCGACGGCTGGACATGAGGTCTTATCCTTCATGGACGCGTATTCAGGCTACAATCAAATACCGATGCATTTACCCGACCAAGAGCACACCAGCTTCGTGACCAATCTAGGGCTTTACTGTTACAAGGTTATGCCGTTCGAACTCAAGAACGCTGGATCTACTTACCAACGGTTGGTCAATCGGATGTTTGCTAATCAGATCGGGAAGACAGTGGAAGTGTTTGTAGATGACTTGCTTGTGAAATCACGACTCTCCACTGACCATGTAAAAGACCTAGAAACTATGTTCAACATACTTCGGGAATACAAGATGAAGCTCAACCCACTGAAATGCCACTTCGGAGTTGCATCCGGAAAGTTCCTTGGGTTCATCGTTAACGCCCGGGGAATCGAAGCCAATCCCGAAAAGATTTGGGCGATCAGGAACCTTGAAACTCCTAAAACCATAAAACAAGTCCAGAGTCTCAATGGAAAGGTAGCAGCATTGAGTAGGTTCATTTCAAAATCCACTGACAAGTGCATTCCCTTCTTCGATCTGATTCGAAAAAGGAAATGAAATTTTGAATGGACCACAGAGTGCGAGGGCGCTTTTCAAGCACTAGTCCAACATCTGTCTACACCACCTATACTGTCAAAGCCTATTGATCATGAGAAGCTGTTCATATATCTGGTGATATCATAAAATGCTATCAGCGTTGCATTAATCCGAGAGGAAGACAAGATATAGAGGCCCGTGTACTATGTCAGCAAACGATTGACTGGGGCTGAAAGAAATTATCCGAAGCTGGAAAAGTTGGCCTACTGCCTTGTCATTGCATCAAGAAAACTCCGACCATACTTCCAAGCACATTCCATTATTGTTTACACCGACCAGCCGTTACGACAGGTCCTCTCGCGGCCTGAGACGTCTGGAAGGTTACTCAAGTGGAACATCGAACTGAGCCAGTTTGACCTTACTTACGCTCCGAGACGGACCATACAAGGACAAGTCCTAACCGATTTCATAGCTGAATTTACCATCCCAGAGGACTTGCCCGAAACCAGTGAATCCCCCGAGTACGTATGGAAACTTTATACTGATGGAGAATCAAACGACCAGTGTTCAGGCGCCGGTATTGTGCTTGAAACTCCCGAAGGTCGATCCATATGTTATGCCTTAAAGTTCGATTTCCATGCGACTAATAATGAAGCTGAATATGAAGCCCTCCTAGCCGGCTTGAAACTTGCTAGAGATTTGAGAATTATCGTAGTGGAAATTTATTGTGATTCACAATTGGTTGTGTGTCCAGTACGAGGAGAGTATCAAGTAAGAGATCGAAGGTTGGCTGCTTATTTAGCGTGAGTTAAGGAAGTACTAGACTATTTTGATTACTACGCCATATTCAGTATACCTCGAGAATGCAACCAAAAGGCCGATTCGTTGGCAAAGTTAGCCAGCACAGGAGAAGCTCAACAAATGGAACTCGTACCCGTAGAAACACTATCTTCCCCAAGTATCGACCGAGCAGAAATAAACCGGGTATGTGAATCCGTCCTCGAAAGGGAATCATGGATGACTCCACTCAGAAATTACATTGAGCGTGGAACCCTGCCGGAGCGCAGGAGTGAAAAAAGACAAGTCCTTCGAAAGGCATCAAGGTTTACCATCCAGAATGGATTCATGTACAGAAGGGGATACTCAGTTCCCCTACTCCGATGTATCGCTCACGATGAAATCAAACAAGTGCTACGCGATGTGCATGAGGGAGAATGTGGCGATCACACCAGGGGGCAAACACTTGCCAAGAAAATACTTCGCTACAGATATTACTGGCCTACCGTGAATCATGATGAGTTGGAATATGCGAAAAAATGTGATTGGTGCCAGAAATATGCCTGAATTCCTAGAGGTTTTCCTACTGAGATAACGCAAATGGTCAGCCCATGGCCGTTCGCAATGTGGGGCATCGACATCATCGGTGCTCTACCTCTGGCAAAAGGTGGAGCGAAGTACGCCATCGTCGCAGTTGATTACTTTACAAAGTGGGCTGAAGCCGAAGCTCTAGCTACCATTACGATGAAGAAAGTAATCAACTTTGTGGTTCGTAACATCATCTGTCGATTCGGTCTCCCGCACACCATAATTACGGACAATGGAACCCAGTTCGACAGCACTGAATTTAAGGATTTCTGCAAACGATTTCACATCCAAAAGAAATTCTCCACAGTTGCACACCCTCAAGCAAACGGACAGGTCGAAGCAGTTAATGAGGTTATAAAATCAATCCTGAAGAAACGACTGGAAAAGGTCGGGGGCAAATGGGTCGATGAACTTCCTATGGCTTTATGGGCTTACCGAACTACCCACAAGACCGCAACCGGCTACTCCCCGTTCTCTCTTTCCTACGGTTCAAAGGCCGTTATTCCGATCGAGCTAGAAGTACCTTCTCATCATGTGACATACTATGATCCAAAAACAAATGCTATATTACTTGTTAAACTCTCGATCTACTAGATGAGAAGCGTGAGGAAGTTGACTTGAGGGCAGCTGCGCATCGAAGTCGAGTCGCCCGATTGTACAACGCCAAGGTCCATCC
This sequence comes from Allium fistulosum, assembly GCA_030737815.1. Taxonomy (NCBI): domain Eukaryota; kingdom Viridiplantae; phylum Streptophyta; class Magnoliopsida; order Asparagales; family Amaryllidaceae; genus Allium; species Allium fistulosum. The sequence continues at coordinate 1,278,110,309 of CM060903.1, read as the reverse complement.
GCGAACTTTCGAGTTAGGAGATCTCGTCTTAAAAAGAGTCTCTCCAGTTCCTTCACATATGAAACCAACATGGGAAGGACCGTATGTTATTGAACGAAGGCTCGGAGATGGCACATTCAAGTTATCAACCATCGACGACCTTACCCTGCCAAGAGCTTGGAACAGTGAGAGCCTCCGCCGCTATTACACTTGACAGGCTATCTTTATCCATTTAGTCTACTTTCTTTTTCTGCAATTTGTTTATGCATTTCGAAGTTAGAACTTGTAATAACGCAACTTACTTTGCCACACTTTCTTATTTCAGCAATAAAATGCAACCTCTTCGAGCCAGAGCTGTGATTTACTTGAAATACTTCATATGACCATCACTATGCATGGAGAGCTAAGTCACATCATACGGTGGGATTTGTTCAAATAGAGAGTGGCTGTGGTGCAACCAATCACTCCCTAAGTGAAACCCGAGCTCGGGGGCAAGCCATCGCATCAAAGTCAAAAAGGGATTGGTACACGATAATCCTTCCTCAACTCCGAACTCCCAAAGCGCGAGTCGGAGTATAAACATCCAACTCCGAACTCGCAGAGCATGAGTCGGAGTATAAACATCCAACTCTGAACTCCCAGAGTGTGATTCGGAGTATAAACATCCAACTCCATATTCCCGGAGTGCGAATTGGAGTATAAACATCCAACTACGAATTCCCAAAGCGCGAACCGGAGTATAAACATCCAACTCTGAACTCCCAGAGCGTGAGTCGGAGTATAAACATCCAACTCCGAACTTCCAGAGCGCGAGTCGGAGTATAAACATCCAACTCCATATTCCCGAAGTGCGAAGTGGTGTATAAACATCCAACTCCGAATTCCTAAAGCGCGAACCAGAGTTTAAACATCCAACTCCATATTCCCGGAGTGCGAAGCGGAGTATAAACATCCAACTTCGAATTCCCAAAGCACGAACCGGAGTATAAACATTCAACTCCCTATTCCCGGAGTGCGAAGTGGAGTATAAACATCCAACTCCGAATCCCCAAAGCGCGAACTGGAGTATAAACATTCAACTCCATATTCCCGAAGTGCGAAGTGGAGTATAAACATCCAACTCCGAACTCCCAGAGCGCGAGTCAAAGTATAAACATAAGTCTCGAATTTCCCGAGAGCAAGTCGAAGCATATGTGTCAACTCCGGATTCCCAGAATGCAGAACGGAGCCTGAACATTAACTTCAAAGTTCCCACAGCATGGATCAAAGTGTAAGTGTCGACTCCAAACTCCAAGAGCGCGAGTCGGAGTACAAAAACCAATCCCAAGTCCCCTGACGGTGGGCATGTGATCGAAACTCAAGTCGGCATAACCATTCGCCAATAAACAAATAAGGATCCCCAAAATGCGGAAATGATTATCGGCAATCAAACAAGTATGGATGCATTACTCAATCTCCACTTGACTCAGACGTCCACTCGGTGGCACAAGGCTCAGCATGGCGTAAATAAGAAGCGATCGTCGGCTGACAGTCTACTGCTCATCCCCAAGACTGGGGTGTAGAACTCAAGCATCAACCGTTGATTGAAGCGATGCGACGTCAGAATTCCACTCGCTTCTCAGTCACAAGCCATGACCACAATACCTGAACTTGGCAAGCAGGAACAAACTTCATTCGGAAACTGAAACTTCACAAGTACAGTCCAGACACTAAAACACTTAGTAAAATGCACATTGACAAAAAAGGAAGTCAAAAAGAAAAGATTTCATTTCTATGGATTATAGAAGACGTGCGTGTACACGTTTCCAAAAAATTCATACTAGCAAGGGCCGAACCCGCATCTATACACGGCTAGCAAAATGCAAAAAGAAATCAAAATACGTCAGGCAATCGTGCTTAATCTCTCTTCTTCCTTGGCTTCCTCTTCAGTATGTACCCGCTTGAGCCATCACCAATCTTCCTCTTCAAGCCTGCGCCTTTCGGCGGTTGGTCTTCCGGTAATGGCATTATGTCGACGTCTTCCTCCGAACTCGTGTGAATGAGAATGCTTCCTACGGGCGGAGTCGGAGGAACGGGATCAATTTCAGACAGTAGAATGGGCAGGCTGGTGAGAAAGACAGAACCACCAAGAGACATCATTCCAAGCGGGGCAGGCCCCGATGCTGCATCACACTTCCAAAGCTACCGTCATAACCAGCTGCTACCAGTTCAGCATCGATCTGGGAAAACGTCTCCTCTTTAGTAACAGCTCGAGCCCCACTGGGGCATCAACAGTCGGCATTGAAGAACTCGCAGGAGGATCAGTTCCACTCACGACAGATGGCAAATCAGCGGGGGGATCGCCATGACAACGAAAGAGTTCATCCATCAAGTGCTCGTCGAACACCATTGTATTCCCATACATATCACCAATCGGGGCAGTTGTGCTCACGGTGGTTGCTTCGGTCACGATAGCCCCCTGCGTCTGATATAATCCTTGGGTAGTAGGAGGCATGTGCGGCGCAACGTCAATCACTGGACACGGAATGAAAAAATTGTTAGAACTTAAACTCGATCGAAGACTTCGACTCATGAAAGACATATAGAATGTTCGGAATACCTTCCTCAGTTTGGCTTTTAAGCGATGGGGCGGCTCCAGTCGCTAGCGCTGCAGTCGGAGAAATCCGCGGTTGATCCGGATTATAGGCAGGAACAACTTGAGGGTCAACCGTAGGCAAAGGTTCAGGCTGGGTTGACACCGGAATGTCAAGACTTGCATCATAATGTCCAACCCCGGAGCCTTCTCCTACTTCCAGGTTCTGAGTGCCGAGCCTCTCCTTTTCATAAGAGATCATGGAATCATGGAGAATCTTCTTCTCATCATCAGTTAACAGGCGATTCTCAAGCTCGCATTCATCCACAGAGTCTCCCGGGTGCGCCTCTTTCTCCTCCTCGACCAATCGGCCCCAAGCACTGTGGAGATGCACCGAATAGTCATCAAGCCAGGCTAAGCCCCTGTGCCTCAGCACATTAGCATTGTAGACAACAAGGAGGTCCTCGATGTCGACCTCTAGCCTGGACTCAGCCAATTTCACCCTTTCCTCGACCTCGTCTCCGCTTTCTGGACTTTGGCCACCGCCGCATCCCGTTCTCCCCTGAGCAGAACAGCCTGATCGCACGCCTCCTGGGCTGCGTGGTTTGCATAATCTTTTTCTTTAACCAAGCTGCCGAATTTGGATTTTAGTTCGTTGAGCTCCTTGACCGCCGCATCCCGCTCGGCGATAACTTTGGTATTCCGGTGTCCCATCTCCTCCACCAGGGCAACGTGTGTCTGCCCCAACCTCTCCATCTCTGCCTTCGCTTCATCAGCCTTCTTAATGGCCTCAATCTCAAATTTCCGAGAAGACTCGGACTCGGCAGAGAGGACCTGAATAATACGATCCCTTTTTGCAAGCTCGGTCTCCATCTTCTCGATCTCTTTAGCCCGCTCGAAGGACACTTTGGAAGCTTTTTTAGCAGCCTTCGCCCAATCTCGATATTGGGTATAGATGTCGTGGACAAAGTCATGCATCGTGCCTCCTACCGAAGATGGAATTCTCTTCAAGTGGGGTGGAAAAACATAACCGTCCAAGCAAATATTCGGGAAATCCTTCTTCATTTGAGCCAACTTAAGGGCCCCTTCTCCAGTAGGGTCACCAGGGACTTGCTCTGTAACCACAAAAGATGTTGTCTCGACTCTCTGAAGATGAGTCTCAGATCTTGAAGTATGAGAGGAGGGCCTGTGATGAGGATGCTCGGGCGGCCGTGGAACATGAGCAGGAGGTGGAGACGGAAGCCTGAGAGGAGGAGAGCGTGATCTAGACCGGTGCCTGTATCCTCTATCCCTGTCACGTCCATACCTGTCCTGACTAGAGTACTCGCGATCGCGATCCCTATCAGAATCCCTCATGCGATAATCATAATAACCTGAAGCCTTTCAGGCTGAACGGAGACTGTTCAACATTGATCCTCTCCCGGACATGGTACCTGAAAATGAGAAGCGAAGAAAGAGTTAGCTACTTCCTAAGTTGGACGAGGTACAGTTGTGGATCATGAAGTGTAGTGATGTGTATGCATGTGCAATCCCCCGACCAACCAGAAATATCGGCCGCACCCATAGCAAGCGACCCGCTCGATTCAAAAGCACTATCAAACCCTTCCGTCCCGGCATCGTGAGGAGACGACACGAAATCCGGGATCGGAATATCATCAAGCCGGGCAAAAGGACTCTCCACTTGTGGGGGAGGAGCCTCTGAAATTCTAATCTCCTGGGAAGGTAAAGACACGACCACGGACTTAAATCTCTTCGATTTAGGGCATTTGTAAGCAGCGGCCTTGCCCTTTCTTTTTCCTCCGGAATCCTGAACATCGGAAGGAGGCACGACCATAAGCTCAGTATCAGTGGGCGTTCTTTCTGGATCAACTTCCTCGGTGGTTGCAATTGCAGGCGCTTTGCGCTTCACACGTTTCACGCGTTTCTTCGAGGCCACCCTATGTATCACATCCAGGTGTATGCTCTGTCTTCGTTCTATCAGCCCGACAGCCCTCAAATTCCTATCGGTTAGGACTAAGTCTATATGCCTCTCTTCGCCCGAAAACACTTGTAGAATCCAAACAAGCTCTTTGAAGTACGCACCATCGGGGCAAGAGATTGGGGCTGTAAGAGAAAAAAAATATGTCAGTCCTTAGAGTCGGTCACTAACATCTCAGTAAATCATGGGAAATGGGAACACTTACGTCTATCCAACCACCGCCCAGCAAATCCAGGGGGGCACCGAACGTAGAACCATTCGGTTTTGTAATAACTCAGCCTTCCCCAAGAGCCCTGTACAATGTGGCAGCTCCTAACCGCTTCCAGAAAGGTGAAAGAGGGGCTGTCTCCATGGCTCTTGACATTGAATAAATATCGGATCTCGATCGGCTTCGGTGGTCGAAAAAGGATCTCCATGAAGAGAATGAAGATGCTGTTCAATAAGGGAAACCCGTTGGGATGTAGCTGAGATGGAGCTATGCCCAGAAATGATAACATCTCCCTTATATAGTCATTGAAGGGAGGAAGTGTCCCCGCTGTACAAGCGTGACAGTTGAAAGCGGTATACCCCGCCGGGGTGTTGTATGGCCTGTTAGTAGGCCCAGGAAGTATCACGTCGTCAAGAGACAAACCGTGCCTTAAGAAGATCCAGCCAAGCATGTCTTCAGAGATACCCGACGGCACGGAATTTGATGAATTGAGTATAAACCAAGCGCCCGGACGCTCATCCGGAGCTGGCTCTATAACTTCGGCTTCAATAACCGGTATCTCTATGGTTGGAGGAATAGAACTTGGAAATTCCGGTTGTTGAGAACTTGAAGGATCCATGACCAGCTAGCTTATAAAAAATCATTGTTAAACTGACAAATAACACTCGTGCATCCCCCAGTGTAGTGTGTGAGCGTGTTGTGCAGTGCAACATTGTATATTATTTGGGAAGATCAACCGGATTAAGGAAAACGTGTGAACAACGTGACTTCAGAATTCAGTCAAAAGGACCGTCATCGCTGACCGTCGCAACCATGCCATCCAGTTATTAGCTATCGGTCCATGTTAAAATGTGTTACTATTTTAGTAAGTTCCAGTTTCATCGACGAACTTCACTAGGCAATCAGGTGTGCAGTGAAACAATTAAGTCCAATTAAGAAAATCTGAAGTTCGTCGAAGTTAAGTGTTCAAAGGCACTGGAATTTCCGATGTCGTCAAAATTAAACCAATGGTCAAAGTGTCAAAAGTTCAAGTTCAAGGCAATTATTCAAGTTCAAATTCAAGTCATTCACTAAGGCTCGAGGTCGAATCGATCATTTGGGAGTATGCATTTCGACTCGGTCCAGGACCATGTCCTTCGACTCGGTCCGAAGCCACACTCTTCGACTCGCTTCGAAGCATCTACTTCGACTCGATCCCAAACCACGCGCTTCGACTCGATCCAAAGCCTCTGCTTCGACTCGATCAAGAGCTACGCGGTTTGACTCGATCTCCAGGCACTCCGCTTCAAACCATCCCAGGCATGTACTTCGACTCGATCAAAAGATACACTTTTCGACTCGATTCAAGGCCATTGTTTCAAGTCCATCAGGCGCGATCCCTTCGTGTCGATCCACGAATTCAGAGCGCTCGATAAAAAGCGAAGCTCCATCATCGATCGACGCGAACACCCTCGTCTCATCATCTCGAAACCCACACTCCATCGACACGAAGCGGAGGCCAGGAAGCCTTCAATCGACCACGACTTTGATTGATTCAATAGGAAAACCCAAGCCTCGTCGTTTTACATGTGGATTCGTTTATTGATTACCTAGATCTGTCAGATTAGTTCGATTAAGTGATGGTAGGAGTTGATTTGAAGTCAAGAATTTTCGTTCTTTCCTCTCGAGTCTCAGAGCGATGCGAAGGCAGGGAAGGTAAAGGTGAAAGGTAAAAAGTAAAAAAAAAACCGGCTAAGTGCCAGATATTTATATGGAGTGAAAAGCAAGGGGAATAAACGATTCAGGTTCCAGTGGAGTCGAACACATGCTTCGACTCCCTCTTCGGTGCATAGATACGGAACTCCCATTCGTATCGCTTCCCTTCGACTCCATCTCCGATGCATCACTACACACCATCACTTCGACTCCCTCCTTCGACTCGCTCCCCTTCGACTCCGTCTCCTGTGCATTTCGACTCCAGCTCCTATGAAGTTCGAATCCAAGACCAAGTCGAATGAAGCAGTTCGATCCAAGACCGAGTCGAACATCCTGTTCGAATCCATAGAATCATGACCTCCAAAGATCAACTCCATCAACTCGACATGCTTACATCACGTCCACAAATCCAATAAAAATTATCTTCGACGTTTCAATCATTTACAACGACTCGAGAACGTGCAAACGTCAGCGGGAGTCAGGTTAACGTACATGCATGAATGACGGACTAATATTCAGCATTCAAAATTTTTAAGAATCAGAAATTCATCCGGTAACAACTACAACAGCAAACGGATAACCGCTGGCATACAGCAATCAGTTGCAACGATACAGGGCACGGCAGTCAACAGTCAACAGTTTACATTATCAAGAAGAACGGCCAAAGATTACAACTTTCATCGGGAAGACGATAACGATTCAGAATAAAGATTGAAGCACTTCAAAGCACATCATGTTTTCACAAGACGTACTTTGGAGGGCAAATGTTATCCCGCCTTTTGGCAAGGCCGTAACACCAAGGGATTGACTATTAACCAGTGACGGTCCATCCTAGAGATCAGTCATACAGGGGCTCACTACGGATATCGATGAATTTTGTTCGAGTCCAGATCTAGCCAAAATTGGTAGGACATGGCAAGCTGAGCCATTGGAACCAACGTTCAAAATCTCAGGTCAATCCGAGTTTGTATGCTCAAGTTATGAGGGATGCAAAATTGGATGAAAATCAGACAGAGTCGACTCGCTCCTTCGACTCCCTCCTTCGACTCGCTCCGGTTCCCTCAAATATCAACTTCGACTCGTTCCTATTTGACTCGTTGCCATCTGGAATCCCCACTTCGACTCGCTTCGCCCAGTTGCCCACTTCGACTCGCTCGACCAAAGCTTGCTTCGACTCGCTCAACCTGAGTGCTTACTTCGGCTCGATCGAGACAACATCCAAAAGAGAGTCCACTTCGACTCTCTCGACCAAAGCTTGCTTCGACTCGCTCAAACCGAGTGCTTACTTCGGCTCGATCGAGACAACATCCAAAAGAGAGTCCTCTTCGACTCGCCCTACAGCCCTCACAGAACCACTGTTCGACTCTGTTTGATTTGACTCCAACAGAGTGCCACGTCATCGAGTTGAAACATGAGCGAGTCGAAGCAGGGAAGCGAGTCGAAGCAGGGAAGCGAGTCGAAGGAAATAGCCTGCTGAGAACTCTATTTCGTATCGATCATATCTCCCAATCTACAAGTCCAAATGCTATGAAATTTTCACAGAAGACTACGTGCATGCTAGAGAGTGTCCACGCCAAATTTCGACTCCATTGGATGAGATCTTGAGCGAGTCAAAATCAGCTCGTGTCAATCACGGATCGGACCGAAACTTCGTGGGCTTGGGAGTACGGGCCTGGTCACATGCCAGAGAGGGTCTCCCGAGATCTGAGCGAAATATCAGCTTGCTACACCTATAAATAGACCCCCAAAGCCAACAAAAAAGGGGTTCTTCTTCTTCCTTGAGATCTCCCACGCCCGGACTCCGCCAGATCTAGATCTGAACTCCGTCGGTGCTGCTATCAACAAGATTCATTGCTGCAAATAATAGCTAACTCTTGTAATTCATTGCATTCACTTGTAAACATCAAAGGAAGATTAATAAAGCAAACTACTTCATTGTAGACGTAGGCTATACGCCGAACCACTCTAAATCCTTGTGTCTCTTTGCACTTTAATTATTCTTATTTCTAAAATTTGGAGTTTTTGTTAGATAAATCCTCCTTTTACATTTAATTTCTTCATTTTATCTCTTCAAAGACTTCCTAAGAGTGTTGTGCCCAATTTTGGTACAAACAACAGAGCTCCGGACCTCTAATCGGTATTCTGACCACACCATCGTCTTCCTCTCGACGAAACGCACCAGCTCGACCCAACCGCTTTGCTCGATGACTACCCCTCCCTATCGTGACCTGACAGCCCAAACGAGCCTCCCCTGTATAGTCGTGATCTTCCCCGAACGATTGCCTACCTCTAAATCAATCACCAAGGTGCGCCACATCCCCACGATCATGAATCCAAGCTCCAAAATCCACATCGATGCCTATAACCCACCAAATCCTTAACCCTAGTCTTATTGCTTCCAACCCAAATCCATGATAACACTGTCGCACCCCACCATACATATCTTGGGTCGAAGTTCAAGCTTAACAAGATTTTTAAAACAGGTTTCGTATTTTTTTATTGGGTAGATTTTTAGAAAATTATTTTTTTGTCATTCCTATTTTTCTTTTTTCTTTTCTCTTCTACACGTGCTCTGATAGCTGCAGTATTTAAGAGCGATGATAGGGTGGCTGAATGTAGGGTGTCTGGTAGGGTATGTTTGTGGGCTGATAAGAAGGTTTAGGGTAGGAAAAAGTCAAATCAAATATATATATATATATATATATATATATATATGTGTGTGTGTGTGTATATAAAATTAAATCCAAAATATCTCTTATAGTAACTTAAAATCTTGAATCCCTATCGAGGCGTGCTGCCTGGTGTTCATAATGTTATACCACTATTCCGAATGAAATGGAACAAGTTTCGGAACCTAATTCGTGTTAGTCATTGAGATGATGGTTTTGATGACAACAACCTTAGAATAAGATTATAAAATATAAATACTAATATTATAGTTTAGATATATATGTATATGCAGGATTTAACCATGCAGGTATCAAGAATGAAGACTGTACAGTATAGAGATTCAAGATATCAAGAATGAAGACTCATGAGTATCAAGAATATCAAGAATAGCAAGATTATCAAGAGTTCAAGATTTCAAGAATAAGTAATTTAATTAGGAATTTTTTTAAAACTCCTGGAAAAGCACTGGCATCTTAAAATCCAATTTAGTCGTGGAATGGAATCCACTTCGAGCCCGTTAAAGGGATGGAACCCTAAGTAGGATGGAACCTACGAAAAATCTAGTGGAACATTGTTTTGTATCCGCTAAATTATATTCAAATAATTTTACAAAATTATCTTGTTTTCAAAATGATTTCAAAACCTTCCTTTTAAAAGAATCAAAAACATCTATCGTAATTTTAAATACTTATAGCCTCAAAATAATCTTTATTTTCAAAATCAAATTATCCTTAGTTTTAAACTATCTTTAATAATAAATTTAATATTTACACTTAGATTTAAATATAAAATTATAGTAAAATTATATATATATATTATTCTCTATATTTACTTATGTATTTTAACTATAGTTAAGTATATTTATAAAGTTTAAAATAGTTTTAATATAAGATAGAAGTAATTTTCAAAGAAAAAAATCACCAAAATTTCCTTTGGGATGTCGACATCCCCAAGATTCCCATGTCGACATAGTGGCAGTTAGTTTCAAAAATTTGAATTTCAAAAGAAGTGTCTATTCGCCATAACCTTTCACGAATGGACATGGCTGTTGTTCTTCTATAAATATGGGATGTTTTCAACGAATTTTCAATAATATTTTTCTGGTTTTCACTCCTCTTCTTCTTCCACATTTCTTTATATATATTCTTACCATTACTCTGGCCAAATCACCATTGAATTTAACTAGATCATTTCTGGTTTGATTCTCTATCACTATCTCAACAAGACCTCACTGCTATTCAGAGTTATAGGCTTCTTTGTAATCAATCGAGCGAGAAAAGGTGTGATTGTAGCCTTGGAAATCAATCAAGTGAGAAAAGGTGTGATTGTAGCCTTGGAAATCAATCAAGTGAGGAAAGGTGTGATTGTAGCCTTAGAAATCAATCAAGTGAGAAAAGGTGTGATTGTAGCCTAGGAAATCAATTGGGTGAACTTGTTGCCCGGGAAATCAAGTATCTCTACCTAGAGGATTGTGAATCTGGAGTGGTGTACCTCGTGTCCTTGAAATTGAGGGTTGTAATTGTAAAGATTGCTTTTAAAAGGAAATCCGTACTTGTGTGCGAGACAGGATGTAGGGTAACTCCGAACCAGTATAAAATCTGGTGTGTTCTTTCCTTTACTGCTTTTACTTTATATTTGCATCTTTGTTTGAATCTGTGATCATATCTATGTCTGAATATTGCATACATTTGTGTGCAAATTAATATAAACTCAAAAAGAATTAGTAATTCCTTAAAACACTTTTCACCTCCCCTCTAGTGTTTATACTAGCCTTAAGATCTGTAATCCGCATTTCTCACATTTGGTTTCAGAGCAAGGTTTTCAAAGTTTCATAATCTGAATTTTGAAAATTTTTTAATGGCTATATTTGAAAATTTTGTTAATACTTGTTTAAAAATATTCAAATCATCATTGTATCATAAGTCTACATATAATCTATATTCAAAGTCAAATCGTTCACAAGGTTTTTATGATGTGCAGGAAACATGTCTTTTGGGTGTTGAGGAATCAATCCACAATGGACAAATTGTGCAGATCAAAAAGAATAAATGGATACTCGATAGTGGATGTTCTAGACACATGACTGGTAATCGGGATATGCTGAATGATATAATATACAAAGACGGAGGATTGGTTAACTTTGGAGACAACTCAAAAGGATATGTGATTGGCATCGGCAATGTCGGTAACTCTAAAACTCCTATAATTACTAATGTTTTGCTAGTTAAGAATCTGAAACATAATTTGCTAAGTATTAGTCAACTTTGCGATAAAGGATATAAAATTAAATTTGAAAAAGGTAAGTGTCACATTGAAGATAATAATTCAACCATAATATTTGAGGGAATTAGGAAAAAGAATATTTATATTCTTAGTATGAAAGTTTCAAATGATAACTTGTGTCTTTTGGCAAATACAAGTGACCCTTGGATTTGGCATAAGAGATTTGGGCATTTGAATTTCAAACTCTTATCTAGACTGTCAAAACATGATCTAGTAAGAGGTCTCCCTAAAATGAATTTTAAAGTAGATAGTTTATGTGATGCATGTCAATTAGGAAAACTTAGAAAAAGTTCCTTTAAATTAAAAGATATGATTTCAACTTCAAAACCTCTTGAATTACTTCATCTTGATTTATTTGGTCCATCTAAAATTCAGTCAATAAATCACAGTAAATATGTTTTTGTAATTGTAGATGATTATTCTAGATTTACATGGACAATATTTTTGAAACATAAACGTGATACTTTTGAATGTTTTAAGAACTTTACAAAAAGGATTCAAAGTCAACTTTCTGTAAAAATTGTAACTATCTGTAGCGATCACGGTGGTGAATTTGAAAATGAAAAGTTAGCGGAATTCTGCAATAAAAAGGGAATAACTCACAATTTTTCATTTCCAAGAACTCCACAACAAAACGGAGTTGTAGAACGTAAAAATAGGACGATTCAAGAGTGTGCAAGAACTATGCTTTCAGATAGTAATTTACCAAAACATTTTTGGGCAGAAGCAGTTGCTACCGCCTGTTATATTTTAAATAGAATCTTAATAAGACCTTTAACTGATAAGACATCTTATGAACTTCTTCACGGAAAGAAACCTAAGGTATCTTATTTTAGAATTTTTGGAAGTAAATGTTTTATTTTAAATACAAAAGATGACTTAGATAAATTTGATCCTAAATCCGATAAAGGTATCTTTATCGGATATTCTAATAGAAGCAAAGCATACGGAGTGTTTAATTTAAGAACTAACACCATTGAAGAAACAATGCATGTTTCATTCGATGAAAATCTCAAAATTTTTGTAGAGACAAATGATGAAGAGGATTTAATTACTCAAAATCAAGAGACAATTGAAACTAATAATGAATTTAATCATCCTAATAAAAGGATTAAACTTTTAAAAGATCATCCCATAGAAAATAGTTTAGGAGATATGCAATTTATTGTTACAACTAGAAATCAACTAAGTAAAATGTGCAATGTAGCTTTTATATAACTATTGAACCCAAAAATCCAAAAGAAGCATAAATTGATGATTCATGGATTTTGGCTATGCAAGAAGAATTAAATCAATTCACTAGAAATGATGTTTTAGAACTTGTTCCTAGACCTGAAAATAAAACTATAATTGGAACAAAATGGGTTTACAAAAATAAAATGAATGAACAAGGTGAGGTCGTTAGAAATAAAGCCCGGTTAGTCGCTCAAGATTATTGTCAAGAAGAAGGAATATATTTTGATGAAACCTTTGCTCTCGTAGCAAGATTAGAAGCCATTAGGATTCTACTTGCTTTCGCAAATTATAATAATTTCAAATTATTTCAAATGTATGTTAAAAGTGCCTTTTTAAATGGTTTTGTAAAAGAAGAAGTATATGTTGAACAACCACCACTTTTTCAAAATGAAAATTTTCCAAATCATGTTTACAAACTTAAGAAAGCTCTATATGGTCTAAAACAAGCTCCTAGAGCTTGGTATGATAGACTAAGATCTTACTTACTTCAATCAAATTTTGATATGGGTAAAGTAGATAATACTCTTTTTATTAAAAGAAATAAAAATGATATTCAACTAGTACAAGTTTACGTAGATGATATCATTTTCGGATCAACTAATTTTGAAATGAATAAAGAATTTTCTGAAATAATGACAAAAGAGTTTGAGATGAGTCATATGGGTGAATTAAACTTCTTTCTAGGATTACAAATAAAACAATTAGATAATGGTATCTTTATTAGTCAAGAAAAATATGCTAAAGACCTAATTAGTAAATTTGGTTTGACTACTGCAAAATGAAAACCCACTCCCATGGCAACCAATGAGTACATAAGTAAAGAAGATCTCTCGAAAGATGTAGATCAAAAATTATATAGAGGAATGATTGGATCACTACTCTATATCACTGCTAGTAGTCCTGATATCATGCATAGTGTTTGCCTCTGTGCAAGATATCAATCCCAACCTAAAGAGACCCACTTAAATGCTATAAAATGTATCATAAGATATATTAAACACACCATTGACTATGGCTTATTTTATCCTAAAATGATTCTTTTGAATTAATATCTTACTGTGATGCTGACTATGCTGGTTGTAAGTCAGATCGAAAATGTACAAGTGGAACTTGTCACTTTTTGGGGCATTTGATTTCCTGGTTTAGTAAAAAGCAAAACACAGTTTCTCTATCAACAACTGAAGCAGAGTATATTTCTGCTGCTTTAGCTTGTTCTCAAGTAATATATATGCAGCAAACTTTAAAAGATTTTGGTTTAAATATCTCAAAATCACCAATTTATTGTGATAATACTAGTGCAATAAATTTATCCAAAAATACTACTCATCATGCTTGAACTAAACATATTGATATCAGACATCATTTTCTCAGAGATAATATAAGTAAGGAAGTAATTACTCTCGATTATATCAATTATGAGAATCAAATTGCTGATATATTAACAAAACCCTTAAATGAATCTATATTTACTAAATTAAGAAGAGAATTAGGTATTTGTTCAATAACTGAAATATAGAATATAAATAACAAAGTATAATTAAAAATTAAATTAAAAATAAATCAAATAGTAAAAATATCAAGCACCATGTCGACATCCCTCTCCTAACCATGTCGACATATAACGATTTTTTTATTTTTGAATTTTTCCCACCGAAATTCAAATAAGTGGTTATATATTCTTCTTATTTCAAAAATTGGATCATTCTTTCTGTTCTTTCTCTGTTCTATCTTCTGAAAACATTTAAACAATGGCCTCCTCTTCCAAATCAAACAAAAATTCAATCTTTTCGTTCCCTTCTCCTACTTCTGGACCGTTTCAACGAACTACGCTTGCATGAGTGACGAATATGGAGGACTCTTTGAAGGATGCACTGCAACTAATGACTGAAATTCAAGTGGTGCAACTTAGAATGGCCAAAGAACAAGAACGGCAAGGCAAAATTCTTAGAAATTTGCAAAAATTTCTAATGGAAAATCATGCTAATTCGATCTTGATTGATGAAGAGTCTTCAGGAGATCAAGTGCAAGAGGACAGCGAGGAAGAAGAAGAAGAAGCCCCCATGGAAGAAGAGCACGCTAAAGATAACGACAAATTCGTTTGTGTCAGCGAAGTGTGCTTTGACAAAGATGGAAATCTTGTCGAACAACATGGAAATTTCTGTTTCCACTTTCCAAATTGTTCGGTTCATAGATCTCCCATTTTTTAAGCACACGCATTAGTTTCTCTTTCCTCCTTCCTATTGTTGTACGTTTTTACTTACGTTCTCTATGCTCATGTAAATATAACAATACAAATGATTTGTGTTCTTATATTACAAGCATTATCATATATAGATTCTTAGTTAGGAGAGTTTGTAATTTAGGACTAAAGTTTTAGTTTTAGAATTAAGTGTTGATTATTTATGATAACACTATCATTATAATCACATAGTATTAGACTAAGGGGTAGTTATATAGTTTGGAGTTAGTTTTTGTTGATGACAAAGGGGGAGAAGTATAAAATAGGATAGTTAGGCATAGATTAAGGGGGAGTTATTAGGATAGAAGTAATATTTTATAAACAAAGGTTGTCATCATCAAAAAGGGGGAGATTGTTAGTCCTTGAGATGATGGTTTTGATGACAACAACCTTGGAATAAGATTATAAAATATAAATAATAATATTATAGTTTAGATATATATGTATATGCAGGATTTAACCATGCAGGTATCAAGAATGAAGACTGTACAGTATAGAGATTCAAGATATTAAGATTGAAGACTCATGAGTATCAAGAATATCAAGAATAGCAAGATTATCAAGAGTTCAAGATTTCAAGAATAAGTAATTTAATTAGGAATTTTGTTAAAAATCCTAGAAAATAACTGGCATCTTAAAATCCAATTTAGTCGTGGAATGGAATCCACTTCGAGTCCGTTAAAGGGATGGAACCCTAAGTAGGATGGAACCTACGAAAAATCTAGTGGAACATTGTTTTGTATCCGCTAACTTTTATTCAAATGATTTTACAAAATTATCTTGTTTTCAAAATGATTTCAAAACCTTCCTTTAAAAGAATCAAAAACATCTATCCTGATTTTAAATACTTTTAGCCTCAAATAATCTTTATTTTCAAAATCAAATTATCCTTAGTTTTAAACTATCTTTAATAATAAATTTAATATTTATACTTAGATTTAAATATAAAATTATAGTAAAATTATATATATATATATATATTATTCTCTATATTTACTTATGTATTTTAACTATAGTTAAGTATATTTATAAAGTTTAAAAAAGTTTTAATATAAGATAGAAGTAATTTTCAAAGAAAAACAAATCACCAAAATTTCCTTTGGGATGTCGACATACCCAAGATACCCATGTCGACATAGTGGCAGTTAGTTTCAAAATTTTGAATTTCAAAAGAAGTGTCTATTCTCCATAACCTTTCACGAATGGACATGGCTGTTGTTCTTCTATAAATAGGGGATGTTTTCAATGAATTTTCAATAATATTTTTCTGGTTTTCACTCCTCTTCTTCTTCCACATTTCTTTATATATATTCTTACCATTACTCTACCGAAATCACCATTGAATTTAACTAGATCATTTCGGGTTTGATTCTCTATCACTATCTCAACAAGACCTCAGTGCTATTCAGAGTTATAGGCTTCTTTGTAATCAATCGAGCGAGAAAAGGTGTGATTGTAGCCTTGGAAATCAATCAAGTGAGAAAAGGTGTGATTGTAGCATTGGAAATCAATCAAGTGAGAAAAGGTGTGATTGTAGCTTAGGAAATCAATTGGGTGAACTTATTGCCCGGGAAATCAAGTATCTCTATCCAGAGGATTGTGAATCTGGAGTGGTGTACCTCGTGGCCTTGAAATCGAGGGTTGTAATTGTAAAGATTGCTTTTGAAAGGAAATCCGTACTTGTGTGCGGGACTGGATGTAGGGTAACTCCGAACCAGTATAAAATCCGGTGTGTTCTTTCCTTTACTGCTTTTACTTTATATTTGCATCCGTGTTTGAATCTGTGATCATATCTGTGTCTGAATATTGCATACATTTGTGTTCAAATTAATATAAAATCAAAAAGAATTAGCAATTCCTTAAAACACTATTCACCCCCCTCTAGTGTTTATACTAGCCTTAAGATCCGTAATCCGCATTTCTCACAATTCCATCGTATGGAGAAGGTATCTTTTGAACCCAATTATAATATTAAATATTCGATATTAATTTCAACGCGTTTCTATCCCGTACGACCAAATAGTGCATTTGAACACTACAAAATTTGACGGTGTAATATGATTCATTATTGCGGACCCAATGACACTGGTTTCGTTGAAATCCGAGACTGTGCCCCGGAAGACTATTTTCACTCGTTAACTAAAATGAGATATTTACAAAATTAGTTAAATCACCTTTAAATTAAATTTAAATTATTTTGTTATCTTCATTCTTATTAATAGAAATTTAATAAGCCTTTAAATCATTTTTATCCAAATAAAATCCAAGATTTAGATTATTTAAACGATTTAGATTACCCAGCAAATCACTATATTTGGAATTTAAGTTATTTAACCTACAAAATTAACTTTTTAATATTTAAAATTAATTAAACATTCCAATTTCAAATCACCAAAACTCTGGGTTGTTACAAAGGAAGTGATGAGATCAAATGGATGGGTCATGGCTCTTAATCGATTCACACCTAAAGCAACAGACAAATGTATTCCCTTTTTTGATGTTATTAAGAAGAAGAAAACTTTTGAATGGACAAAGGAATGTCAAAAATCTTTCCAAGAGTTAAAAAATCATCTAGAAACACCATCGATCTCTCAATCCTGGCAGAAGGAGAAGACTTATTCCTATATATAGTTGTATCAGATCATGCCATCAGTTCAGTTTTGGTAAGAGAGGAAAATGGAATCCAATTCCCGGTTTATTACATGAGTAGAAGATTAAATGATGTTGAAACTAGGTACCCGATTGTAGAAAAACTAGCATATTGCTTATTATTGTCAGCAAGGAAGCTAAGGTCTTATTTTCAAAATCATCCAATCAAAGTCTTAACCAACCACCTATTGAAGCAAGTTCCGAGTAAACCTTAAATATTAGGAAGATTGATAAAATGGGTAATGGAATTGAGCCAATATGATATTGAATACCTGCCCAGGACATTAATCAAAGAACAGGTTTTGGTACATTTGTTGCAGAGTGCACATGATTCATCGACGGATAGTTAGAGAAAGAAAAGAATCTCGAGCCAAAATGGCAGTTATATGTGGATAGAGCATCAAACGAATAGTTACATGAGCGGGATGTGTTGTGATTATCCTTGATGGACACATGCATCATTATGCTACGAAATTAGACTTTTTAGCAACCAACATTCTAGCAGAGTATGAGTCAATGATCGCGGGGTTAACTTTAGAGCGGCAACTCAAAATTCCTAGAATTGAAATATTCAGTGATTCGCAAATAATGGTAAATCAGTTACACAAGGCTTCTAAACTAAAGACGTTCGATTAACCCAATACATTAAAAGAATCCATGAGATGTTGGTTCACTTTGAGGATTTCTCCATACACCAAATGCTGAGAAAAAAGAATGCACAAGCGGACTGTTTAGCAAAATTGGCAAGTTCACGAGGAGCACTGGAAGTCAAAATCATACTTGTCAGGTTTTAATAAACCCAATTATTGAAGAAGAGAAAGAAGAATTAAGTAAAGAAGAGTTGGTTTTAACTAGATTTCGAGGTCGTCAACTATTCATCGGATTTTCTTTACAATAATGAAAGAGCAGGGACGGTTGCATTTCTACTACATGTTGATTGACCGTGAGATGAAGAGAAATCTATGAAGACTCCTTTCTAGAAGATTTTGCTAGAGTCGGAGTAGGAAGCCCTTCTCACCTTTAGTTAATATAAATTCATATGATCAACACTTGTTTTTAGACTTCATTAGGTCTATCTCTAAATCAAGGGTACATTGGTTAAGTTGAGCATTTGTGTGTTGTATTCCAACAGTTGAGGGTCAAAATGAGAGTTAAGCTTTTTAGTTAGATCCAAACTGCATGGTCCTTAGAGAAACTTTCCTTTCCAAATCATCGACTGTTTCTTGAGAAGCTCTTAAAATAGATTTCACTTAAGTATATTTCACGTACCAGTTGTTGGCATTTCCAATACTAATGATGATAAACAAAAAATTGAATGGGTAGAATGATTCTCTATGGCTGTCACTAACTTATATCGAATGCTCTTAACTTGTTAATTGAGATTGGAACCGTCAAGAGATATAGGTAATTCTTTGTCCTAGGTGAAGAATCAAATGATAACTAATTTTCAGGAAAAGAAGGAAAAAATAATAATTTTTATTGATAATTAGAAGAACTACCACAATGATTACATTCACATAGAAACAACAATAATAAAAACTACACATATATTATAATTTTTGCTAATTCTTAGATTGAGAAAGAGCATCCCAAATTCTTTAAAAAGATGAAGGAGAAATGGAAAATGTACTGCAAAATGGAGCTCCAATGCCAGAAGGAGTGTTAAATAGAGGAAGCCCTAGATAATCCCATTCTTTGGTAGGAGGGCTATGTTCACCACACAGCAAGTTGGCATAATTAGTTCGAATTTCATGGAGGTATTGATCTCTTTGGTCTGTCAAGAAACTAAAATTCAAATTAGGAAATTGATTATACATATGATGTAGATTATGAAGGAAGAAATATATTGATAGGCGAGACTTGTTAATCAAGAAGTATTTTCCCTAAAAGACCTTTTTAATCTAACCAATTTACTTAGAGTGTCTCTTGAAATAGGAGGTAAAGAGGAAACAGAGGAAAATTCAGTAACCTGCATAGCGACGACACAAAAATTAAAGCATAAATTCTACATCGTTGTGCCATTACAACATCGACTGAAAAATAAGATTAACACTAAACAACAATATCATAGGACTCCATAATATTCAACAATAAATCTATCCTTACTAAACTTAATCTTGTCACGAGGAAGAGAGTTGATGGTTAAAGGAGCATTGGGAACTTTATGTAAGTTCCAAAATTCACTAGGATGAAGATAGGATCCGCATTTGTCTAAGTACCTTTTATGAAGATTCCTGATCAAGCCTTCACAACCATTACCTAAGAAAGAAAAACCAGTCATGGAGAACCATATATAAACCAATTAAAGGCGTTCCATCTGTTTGACCTATCTTTGATCCACATCTAGAAAAGGGTGTTGAGCCCATCGTTCTCCTTACGGAAGTTGGATTGGTGGAAAAGAGATTCCGAAGAAGGGGTGTGACTCATTTATTCTTATAGTGCTTAATGTATTTGAGATGTTTTAAGAGCCTCATGTATCTTTTGTTCGATTCATTCAAATCTTTACATAATCTTTCTCCTTCACTCTCGATTCCTAAATTTACATCTTTTTTTATTTAATAATTTTTTTACGTAGTTTCTATTTCTCCTTCTATGTGGCAGTTGGGTAATATTGGAATTATCAACTATAAAATAAGACAGACTAGGAAATAGAGTTTGCGGATAAAAATTACCTACAGAGGAGTCACTGTAGCACTTGGCATAAAGGGTTGAGTTTTCTAGATCTCAGAAGAGGAGTGACTGAGTTTGCTTAAACCATAAAGAGTTAAACCACCAGGCGAATATGTTAAGGGCGGTGCACTGCTAGTATTTTTATTAGCATGAGGAGAAGAGAAATCAACAAAATGGCTTGAATCTGGAGGAACTTCTGACCCACCTTAGATTGAACCTCCATCCTTATTTTCTTGAAGAGTCGTCTCGATATTGTCATCGACACCATTATACCCTTCATCATCATTCTTATTATTATCACATCCGACTTATCCACTTCTTTGCTTTCTGACCCATCATTATCTGACGGGAGGTCATCAAAAGTTAAGAACTTAACAGGAACGATTGGGTCATCATCCCCCAAATTGGAAAAATCTCCTAGAATGTGCTCAAGAAGGATATCAAATTTACTTTATATTCTATTTTGGTAGAACAAAGAGAAGGAAAATTCATGTCAGGGCATCGATCAACGTTGTCTTGGTAAGTAGTAAATAAAGTAGCCTTGGAACTCTGATTCTTCTAACAAGAAAGGGCTTCATTTAGGATAGGATATACCTTAGCCTTGATATTACACAAAGATGACTTTGACTTCTTTAGAGATAGGTTTTTCTTTTTTGAGTCCTTTTCCAAAACCGAAATTTTAGCTGAGGATGTTTCAAGGTCGGAAATTTTCAGTTGAGCCTCTGCAAGGTCTTTCTCTAATACTCTTACTATCTCCTCCAAAATTTGAGTTTACTTTTTCATTGAATCCAATAAAAATATAACTCGAGCATTCTCAGTGGTTAGAGACCTATTGTTGGATTTAAGGGTTTGAATTTCGCCTTTGAGGATCTTTATCTTCTCAGACAACAAAGATTTTAATTCCTGTAATGATGATATGTTCTGAGAAGAAAGCAAAGATGATCGTTGAAAATTGAATAGATGTTTTCCAATCTAAAAGGAATCATGATAAGGTTGATATTAAATTAATCAAACACTATGATACGATAAAATGTAAAGGAAGCCATATCAAGATAAGATGATGCAAAAGAGAGATAAGAACTTCTTATAAAAATGAAGGGGAAACTTTAGTTGAACCTAAAGAAGCAACAATAGCACATTAAAGAATGTTTGTTAATAATTCTTCGAAACTTGAAGAAAGAGGAGCTTTCGTTCTAGAGTGTGAATGAGGAGCATCCTCAAGAAGAGGAGAATTAAGTCCTAGTTCCTGTTGGAGGAAGGCTATAGAATCGTTGAGTAGAGAGTTGATAATATCGATAATTGGACTTTAGGTAGTAAACTCCAAGAAGTGGCGACAACACTAGATGTAGAGTCCAAAGGTAGCAATGGATGGTCTCAGTCTCTTTGGATTTCTTAAGAGGAGGCTTGGAAGAAGTATGTGCATCATTATCCCCTTTTTGTTTCTTCTTTTTTTCCAATACAAAAATTTCTTCTGCCATAGAGGTCATAGATGATAAAAAAGTTTTGGAAGTGAGAGAGATTGGTGACTTTCCAGTAGCCTTAGGGGAGACGGGAAAAATTTGAGAGGTCTTTACCCGACGATAAGGAAGTGGCATCAACCAGATGTACATCTAGAACACAGGAAATATAAGAAAATAAAAAGTGTTCATTCATTATTTCACTCAACATAAAAATGAAAAGAATAAAATCCAGGGAATATCTAGGACTACCAGTATATTAGCACTGAACTGGAGAGTTTGCAATGAAGACTTTAAGTTTGGTGGCAACAAGAGTCGATGAGCGATATATTTCCTTTTTATCATAGGGGTCCACCCAAAATTAGATGAGATGGTTGAATCAAAGAATATTTACTCAGATTATCTTCAGTAATAAGCCTTAATCGACTACTTGAGCATTTAGTAGCATCTCCAAAGTGATCAATATTAACTAAAACTTTAGGATTGCTGTTTTTTGAGTCGGCGATTTAAAAAAATAATAAGAAACGAAACAATAAGAATTAGTTTAAATGATGATGACTATTATCCAGCTTTTTGACCAAGCAGTTTACGAACGAAGTTGACGAGTCAAATTTGAAAGCTATCATGGTAGGAAGCCAAGAGAGATAGTCATAGAGTCCAGAAATCAAGTACAACCAAAGTCACAGGAGGCAAGCACAAACGATCCTAAGAATCCAAAGTTCAAAATCCAATAAATTGTTGGATCAGTATCGATCCAACACTAGGATCGGTACTGATCCATAAAACTTCACCTATTTTTTTCCTATATCCTCCTACTTGCAAGTGGTGATGCTAGAAGCCTATTTCAAATTCCTTTGCATCGATTCCATTTGATTTTCTATCGATTTCCTCAAGTACTTGAAATCAGCAACTATATTCTTCCATCGATCCATCATTTGGACTCAAAAACAAGCTAATGATACTGCAAACAAGATGGAAAATATGAAGCTAACCACGAGTCGAGCCCATACAAAGAGTTCAAAATAATCCATACGGCAGTCTTGTGGATCGGTACTGATCCAAGCCCATGGATCAGTACCGATCCACAGATATTGATGAGATGTCCTTAATTTTTCTCGGGAGAACTAGTCTAGGCGTGGAAAACAATGTGGAGAACATAGGCGTGAATTTTTAGGCAACCTCCAGCTATAAATAGAAGGGAAAAAACACATTTTTAGGATCTTATTCATTTCTCTAATTTTTTATAAGTTCTCTTATACTCCCATGGATTCATATCATTCTGTAAGAACAGAAGTGTAAACAACACTATAAACCATTAATAAAGTTAAGTGGTCATAGGATATGATTAGCCGAACTACTATTAAACTCTGGTGCCTTATTTCTGTGTGTTTTATTTAGTTTCTGCACTCTTTTCTCTACTATACTCATTTGGGTGTTTGTACCATTTTCGATTCAAACATTTAGTGCTTTCATTGAGAGTCACTTAAATTTGCTGATTTGAGATTTGAAAAGGTTCAAAATAATGATGATGAGACATTCGATTAAGAAGACCACTATTAGAGGAAATCAATATGGGGCCAGCCAAGAGGCATCCTCAAGAGCCAACCCCCTGTCCATCTACATAACCAGGGAAGAGATTGAAATCATGATGAATACAATGCA
Source organism: Allium fistulosum (assembly GCA_030737815.1). NCBI lineage: Eukaryota > Viridiplantae > Streptophyta > Magnoliopsida > Asparagales > Amaryllidaceae > Allium > Allium fistulosum. The sequence continues at coordinate 1,278,087,011 of CM060903.1, read as the reverse complement.
TTAAAAGATGATGGCTCATCAAGAAGAGATAACCATAAAGTACAAGTTCCCTTGTTGTAGAGCAAGTGAATGGACTTGTACGATATTGATCGCTTTAAGTCCCGATCGGAGAGTAAGGACCAGTGCAAGAAGTAAGTCACCTCGTCGGAGCATGAGTGGATGGGCTTGCTTGTCGTTGAGTCCGAACATTAGAGAGTGAGAAGATTAGGCTCAGGAAGGGTTCGGAGAGACCATGAATTTGATTATCGGCCCCAAATGGCCAAAGATTTCATTAACGGCTCGGAGAGACCATGGATTTGATTATCGACCCCAAATGGCCAAGGATTTGATTAATTATCAAAAGAGACCACAGATTTGACTATCGGCCCTGAACGACCATGGATTTGATTAACGGTCCAGAGAGGCCATGGATTTGATTATCGACCCCAAATGGCCATGGATTTTTAATCGTCGAAACCCAAATGCCATGGATATGATTAACAGTTTGGAGAGACCATGGATTTGATTATCGGCTCCAAACGGCAATGAATTTGATTAAGGTCTGGAGAGACCATGGATATGATTATCAGCCTAAAATGGCTACGAGTTCAATTAACAATACAGAGAGACCGTGGACTTAACTATCTACTATGAATAGCCACACATATTTAATGATCCAAAGAGATCGAGCTTTAGATTAACAATCTAGAGCGCTTGAGAATTGAAACGGTCGTCGAATGCATGACCTAGGGAAATTAGGATTTATATTCAGGCTTTGAATGCCATTTGACCTTGGAATGATTCATTAATAATTACCGAATCGAGTCATTGATCCCGACGCGTGACTGCTAGTCCCCGGATGAACATGGATGATCCTAATTAGTGATACAGCCCACGGCTTACCGATTTTAAGAGAACACGAAATCATTGTGTATGACTGACACTCAAGAAAGGACTCAAATCCATAGCTATCACGGTCTGGAATGACTTTTATTTACACTTGAATCCAAAGGAATAGGATGATTCGCGATAGTTTGATCAGCTGTTAAACAGAAGATTCAATGACTAATATTACATCGAATTCAACATTTATTCTTGAGCAAAGCACACCTTCCATTTGCAAGGCGTGCTTTGAGGACAAGTGGCATATAGCCTTTTGATCAAGCAGTATATGGACGAACTTGACGAGTCAAACTTGAAAGCGATCAAAGTAGAAAGCCCAAGAGATAGCCATAGAGTCTAGAAATCAAGTACAACCAAAGTCATAGGTGGCAAGCACAAACCATCCCAAAGTATCCAAAGTTCAAAAATCGAACAAAGTTTTGGATCGGTACCGATCCAACACTTGAATCGGTATCGAACCACAACACTTTACCCACTTTTCCCCATCTCCACCTACTTGCAAGTGGTGATGCTAGAAGCCTATTTCAAGTTCCATTGCATCGATTCCATGGGATTCTCTATTGATTTCCTCGAGCACTTGAAATCAAAAACTCCATTCTTCCACCGATCCATCATTTGGACTCAGAAACAAGCTAATGATATTGCAAACAAGATGGAAATCACGAAGCTAACCACGAGTCGAGCCTAGACAAAGAATTCAGAATGATCCATATGCAGTCTTGTGGATCGGTACCGATCTAAGCCCATAGATTGGTAAGATCCTTGGATATTAATGAGGCGTCCCTCATTTTTCTTGGGAGAACTAGTCTAGGCGTGAAAAATAATATGGAGATCATAGAGGCGAGTTATCAAGCAACCTCCAGCTGTAAATAGGAGGGCAGAGGTTCATTTTTAGGATCTTTTTCACTTATCTATAACTTTTCTATAATTCTCTTGTACTCCCAAGGATCCTTACCGATCCGTAATAACAGAAGTGTAAACAACACTATAAACCATCGACAAAGTTAAGTGGATGTAGAGAAGATTAGTCGAACCACCATAAAACTCTAGCGTCTGGTTTCTATGTGCTTATTTAGTTTCTTCACTCTTTTCTCTACTATACTCATTTTGGTTCTTTGTGCCATTTTCGGTTCAGAAACTTTGGTGATTTCATTAAGAGCTACTTGGATTCACTGATTTGAGATTTGATAAGGTTCAAAATGACAAGACAATTGACTAAGAAGACAACTGCTGTAGGAAATCAACAAGGAGGAAGCCAAGAGGCATCCTCAGGAGCCAATCCCCATCCATCTACATAACCAGGGATGAGATGGAAACCATGATGAATACAATGTAGGAAAAGATGATGGCTCATCAGGAAGAGATGACTACAAGGTAGAAGTTCCATTGTTGGATAGCAAGTGAATGAACTTGTACGATATTGATTGCTTTTATTCCTGGTCGAAGAGCAAGGATCAGAGTGTAATAAGTAAGTAACCTCGTCGGATCGTGAGTGATGGGCTTGCTTGTGGTTGAGTCCCCTCATTGGAGAGCAAGCAGATTGGGCTTAGCAAGGGTCTAGAGAGATGATGGATTTGTTTATCGGTCCTGAACGACCATGGATTTGATTAACGATCTGGAGAGAACATGGATTTGATTATCGACCCCGAACAGCCAAGGATTTGATTAATGGTCTAGAGAGACCATGAATTTGATTATCGCTCTTGCACGATCATGGATTTGATTAACGGTCCGGAGAGACCATGGATTTTATTAGCGACTCCAAGTGGTCATGGATTTGATTAACGGTCCGGAGAGACAATGAATGAGGCCCCGAACGACCATGGATTTGATTAGTGGTTCGAAGGGACGAAGGATTTGATTATCGGCCTTTAATGGCCATGGATTCGATTGACGGTCCGGAGAGCCATGGATTTGATTATCGATCCTAAATGACTACGGGTTAATTAAGGATCTAGAGAGATCGTGGACTTAACTATTGGCCCTTAACAGTCGTGCATTCATTTAACGATCTGGAGATATCGAGCTTTAGATGAATGATCTGGAGCGATCAGGAATTGAAACAGTCATCGAATGCACAACATGGGGAAATTAGGATTTATATTTTGGCTTCAAACTCCATTTGACCTTGGAACAATTCATTAGCAATTACTGAATCGAGTCATTAATCTCGATGCATGACTGCTATCCCCTGGATGAATACAGGATGTTCCTGATTAGTGATATGGCCCATGGCATACCGATTTCGGTAGAACATGAAATCATTGAATATGACTGACACTCAAGTAAGGACTCGAATCTATAGCTATCACAGTCTAGAAGGACCTTTGATTTCCAGGTAAACCCAAAGGAATATGATGATTCACAATAGCTTAATCGGCTATTAACTAGAAGATTCAATTACCAATATTCCATCGACTCAAGATTTGTTCTAGAGCAAAGCAAACCTTCCATTCACAAAGCATGCTTTTTGGGGGCAAGTGTTGTCCAGCCTTTTGACCAGGCTATATACGGACGAACTTGACTAGTCAAACTTAAAAGCTATCAAGGCAGGAAGCCCAGAGAGATAGTCATAGCGTCCAAAAATCAAGTAGAGCCAAAGTCATAGGAGGCAAGCACAAACCATCCTAAGAATCCAAAGTTCAAAAATCCAACAAAGTGTTGGATCGGTACCGATCCAACACTTGAATCGGTAGCGATCCATAACACTTCACCCATTTTTGCCCCAACTCCTCTTACATGCAAATGGTGATGCTAGAAGCCTATTTCAAGATCCTTTGCATCGATGCCATGCAATTCTTTATCAACTTCCTCAAGCAATTGAAATCAGCAATTTCATTCTTCCACCGATTCATCATTTGGACTTAGAAATAAGCTAATGAAATTGCAAACAAGATGAAAATCACGAAGCTAACTATGAGTCAAGTGTAGATAAAGAATTCTGAATGGTCCATATGGTAGTCGCGTGGATCGGTACTGATCCAAGCTCGTAGATCAATATCAATCCATGGATATTGATGAGGTGTCCCTCATTTTTCTCAGGAGAACTAGTCTAGGCGTGGAAAATAATGTAAAGATCGTGGAGGCGAGTTTTTAGGCAACCTCCAGCTATAAATAGGAGGGGCAGATGCTTATTTTTTAGGATCCTTTTTCACTTCTCTACAACTTTTTTATAATTCTCTTGTACTTCCACTGATCCTTTCCGATCCATAGAAACAAAAGTGTAAACAACACTATAAACCGTAAACAAAGTTAAGTGGATGTAGGCAATGATTAGCCGAACCACTATAAAACTTTGATGTCTTGTTTCTGTGTTTTTATTTAGTTTCTTCACTCTTTTCTCTACTATACTCATTTGGGTGTTTGTGCCATTTTCTATTCAAATAGACAAGGTCCATCAGTGGATCTCGCTCCAACGCGACCTTGAAATCCGTCTTATCTACTACACCTAAAACTAGAAAGGAGAGAGCCCACAGACCATGAAAGGATGTCCAGAAAATATTGCCTATTCCATGAGCTGGATGGGCATAACATAAATGACTGCAGACACTTGTGCGATCTAATAGAGGAACATGTCTAAAAACCAATTACAACAGTATGTGAAAAGCCAAGCTATGGTGGTGGAACAAGAGTTGCCATCATCCATAGTGAATGGAAATGGCCTTGGATCAAGGTCGAGGGTAGTCATCTCTTGATTGGGATAGCAGGGAACTAAGTTCGATTCTAACATTCTATCTTTGCTTTCAATAAACAACACAATATTATAGTCAAGCACTCACTCGAGTATGGGATCTTGATTAATCCCTAGGAACACGCTAGTATGGATGCTGGGCTGTAACTCCCGATGAGGTGGCTATCATGATGTTTGTCTTTATGATTTTTGATGTTTGAATTCGATTCCATTAGATGAATCCTTGATTATAGAAATCCACTTGAATGTGATGACCGATATTGATCATGGTAGTCCAGACTGGAGGGATGGGGTAATGACCACAAGGTACAAGTTCCCTTTCCGAAGAGCAAGTGAATGGACCTGTACTATATTGATTGCTTTAAGTCCTGGCTGAAGAGAAGGAACTAGAGTGCAAGAAGTAAGTCACTTTGTCGGAGCATGAGTCGATGGCCTTGCTTTTCATTGAGTCCCTGTAATAAAGAGCAAGCTGATTGGGGTCAGCTCGAGTCCGGAAAGACACTGGATTGAATTATCGACCTCGAATGACCATGGATTTGATTAATAGTCTAGAGAGACCATGGATTTGATTATTGGCCCAGAATGACCATGGATTTGATTAACGGTCTGAAGAGACCATGGATTTGATTATCGACCCCGAACGACCATGGATTTGATTAACGGTCCAACGAGACCATGGATTTGATCATTGACCCTGAATGGCCGCGGATTCAATTAACGACCTAGATAGATCGTGGAATTAACTATCAACCCTGAATGACCATGCATCCATTTAATGATCCGGAGAGATCGAACTTTAGATGAACGATTCGAAGCGATCATGAATTGAAACGATCATCGAATGCATGACCCAGTGAAATTGGGATTTATATTTTGGCTTCGAATGCCATTTGACCTTAGAACGATTCAATATCAATTACCGAATCGAGTCATTGATCTCAATACATGACTGCTTGCACCCAGATGAACACGTGATGATCCTGATTAGTGATAAAACCCACGACTTACAAATTTTGGGAGGACATAGGTTCATTGTCTATGACTGACACTCAAGCAAGGACTCAAACCTGTAGCTATCATGGTCTAGAATGACCTTCGATTATAGTGAATATAAGGGAACATGATGATTCACAACAGCTTGATCGGTTGTTAACCATAAGATTTGATTACTAATATTCCATCGACTTCAACATTTGTTCTTGAGCAAAGCACACCTTCCATTCACAAGGCGTGCTTAGAAGGGCTAGTGTTATCCAGCCTTTTGACTAGGCAACATACAAACGAACTTGACAAGTCAAACTCGAAAGTTATCAAGGTAAGAAGCCTAAAGAGATAGCCATCGATCAAGAAACCAAGTACAATTAAAGTCACAAGAGGCAAGTACAAACTATCCTAGGAATCCAACGTTCAAAAATCCAATAAAGTTTTGGATCGGTGCAGATCCAACACATGGATCAGTACCGATCCACAGTACTTCATCCGCTTTTCCCACAACTCCTCCTAATTACAAGTGGTGATGCTAGAATTTTATTTGAAGTTCCTTTGCATTGATTCCATGCGATTCTCTATTAGTTTCCTTGAGCACTTGAAATCAACAACTCCATTCTTCCACCGATCCATCATTTGGACTCGGAAACAAGCTAATGATATTGCAAACAAGATGGAAATCATAAAGCTAACCACGAGTCGAACCTAAACAAAGAATTCAGAATAATCCATATGGCCATCTTGTGGATCAATACCGATCCAAGCCCATGGATCAGTACTGATCCACGGATATAGATGAAGTGTCCCTCATTTTTCTCAGGAGAACTAGTCTAGGCATGGAAAACAATATGGAGATCATAGGGTCGAGTTTTCAGGCAATCTCCAGCTATAAATATGAGGGTAGAGGCTCATTTTGGAGGATCCTTTTCACTTCTCTACAACTCTTCTATATTTCTCCTATACTCCCACTGGTCCATACCGATCCGTAAGAATAGAAGTATAAACATCACTATAAACCATTAATAAAATTAAGTGGATATAGGCAATGATTTTCCAAACCACTATATAACTCTGGTGTCTTATTTCTGTGTGTTTATTTACTTTCTTCACTCTTTTCTCTACTATACTGATTTCGGTGTTTGTGCCATTTATAGACGGGGGCTATATCTACTATAACTCGAATCATTGATCTCAACATGTGACTATTAGCCCTCAAATGAACATAGGATGAACATGATTAGTGATACAGCCCATGGTATACCGATTTTGGGAAAACACAGAATCGTTGTCTATGAATGACACTCAAGCAAGGACCCTAATCCATAGCTATCACGGTCTGGAATGAAATTTGATTTATAGGTGAACCTAAAGGAACAGGATACCTTGCAATAGCTTGATCGACTGTTAATTAGAAGATTCAATTACTAATATTCCATGGACTTTAACATATATTCTTGAGAAAAGCAGACCTTCCATTCACCAGGCGTGCTTTGGTGGGTAAGTGTTATCCATCCTTTTAACCAGGTAGTATACGGATGAACTTGATGAGTAAAGCTTGAAAGCTATCAAGGCTGGAAGCCCAGAGAGATAACCATAGGGTCGATAAATCAAGTACAACCAAAGTCACAAGAGTCAAGCACAAAATATTCCAAGAATCCAAAGTTCAAAAATCCGACAACGTGTTGGATCGATACCGATCCATAGCACTTCACCCAATTTTTGCCCCAACCCCTCATACTTGGAAGTGGTGATGCTGGAAGCCTATTTCAAGTTCCTTGGCATCGATTCCTTGCGATTCTCTAGCGATTTCCTCGAGCACTTAAAATCAACAACTCCATTCTTCCATCGATCCATCATTTGGACTCAAAAACAAGCTAATGATATTGCAAACAAGATGGAAGTCACAAAGCTAACTATGAGTCGAGCCAAGACAAAGAATTCAAAATAGTCCATATGGCAGTCTTATGGATCGGTACCGATCCAAGCCTATGGATCGCTACCGATCCATGGATATCGAAAAGGCATCCCTCATTTTTCTTGGGAGAATTATTCTAGGCGTGGAAAGCAATATGGAGATCGTAGGGACGAGTTTTCAGGCAACATCCAGCTATAAATAGGAAGGCAGGGGCTCATTTTTAGGATTTTTTTCACTTCTCTACAAATTTTCTATAATTATTTTGTACTCCCATAGATCCATTTCGATCCATCGGAACAAAAGTGTAAATAACACTATAAACCATCAACAAAGTTAAGTGGACATGGGCAACGATTAACCGAACCACTATAAAACTCTAGTGTCCTATTTCTTGGTGTTTATTTAGCTTCTTCACTCTTTTCTATACTATACTCATTTGGATGTTTGTGTCATTTTCGGTCAAACAGGCGAGGTCTATCTATGGATCCCGCTCCCAGGCAACCTTGAATTCCGTCTTATCCGCTACTCTTGAAACTAGCAAGGAGAGATCCCATGGACCGTGAAAGGACGTCCAGAAAATATTGCCTATTCCATGAGCTGGATGGTCATAACATAAATGAGTATAAATGCTTGCGCGATCTGATTGAGGAACATGTTAGAAACAACCAAGCCACGACGGTGGAACATGAGCAGCCGTTTGCACCTAAAATTGGCACAAACACCCTGTAGAGATTTTTTTTGAGAAATAAATGAAGAATATAAAATGGAAATAGAAGAAACAAGCAATTAAATGACAAAAAATCAAAGCAATTGCAAGAAAACAATGATTTATAGTAGTTCATCATTGTTTGCCTACGTCCACTTTTAATAGATAACTTTATTAATCACTTTGTAAACTGAGTACAATAGGGACCAGATGAAAATCCTTAATTATAATGGCATACAAAGCAACCGACAGCATAAAAGTCCTGAAAATGAACAATCTAACCTGAATTTATAGAGGAAGACGGTGAAATATCTCCTTGAAAATTCAGCAAAAGGATCTCTAAAACCATATGGACCCATAAGAGGTATCACATGGCCCAAATCCCAAGGAATAGGGATCGGTGCCGATCCTTATTTTAGAGGAATTTGGATGTGTGATCTTTATGGGAACTTTCCCATGTTGTAATATGCTTAGCCTCCAAGTTTCATGCTAATTAGATTAGTAGAACTTGAGTTATTGCTCAATTTTTGCTACAATGTGAGTTGTTACTGATTCTAACCGATCCCTATTAAAGGAAGAGGATAGATCCCACTTCCCTAATCCTTTTGTGATGTGATCCCTTGGGTAGGCTCCCTTGGGTCCCTACATCTTGTTCCCAAAATTTCATACGTATTGGACTTATGGATTTCGAGATATTGATTGTTTTCCATTGAGTTGCACTTATTTGACTGAAATAGGCCGATCCCTATGAGTGAGAGGGATTATAGCTGATCCCTTTTCTATGTTAAACTATATTCCATAGTTTGAACATTCTTTATTGCATATCTCTCAGTTCCATTGGATCACGTCTTCATATTATCATCTGTACTTGATCTTTGGATCCAACAATCATCGCCCTGGACTTACTAGCCTTGACGATGATCAAATCTAAATTATCCAATCAGTTCTAATATAGCCGTATCAAAATGCTAGATAACACTTTTCCCCCAAAGTAGATCTTGTGTTGAACATGATGTGCTGTTGATCGAACAAAGTTAGAGCCATCAGAAAGAAATCCATTCAAGTTTTTGAATAGTCGCTACCCTACCCTCGAATTATTTTCGAAAAGTGTTGTTTCTCCCTTTGATCGTCATGCCACTTGGTCGATTTTCAATAGCATAAATTCAGGATCATATTTCGTTCGCTGATATCTATGTCCAGTTCTACGATACTAGTAAGCTTTGGCTATCAGATCCAATCTCAACCTTGAAAGCTTCAGGTTTGAACTCAATTTCCATCGGTTTCAAAAATTGAACTTTTAGAATATACATATGCACGTTCAGGTAGACATTCTTGTCATTGGCTCCCAGATGTGTTTGCATGCTAACGGGTTGTCGCCAATCTTCGTTGAATTAGATGCAATTCCATCGCATTTTATATTTGCTTTATATAGTTTTTAGGTACAGGTTTGCATGCACATAGGGTTCGTCACCGATCCCTTCTCTCTCTTTCCCTCCCTTTTTTTATACATAGGGCCGATCCCTTCCTTTTTACTTTTTCATTTTAGTAGGGATAAGAATTTTTATAGCCGGTCCTTTTTTCATCTTTCTTTTTTTATGTATATAGGGATTGCCATTCCTCTAGCCGATCCCCCCATTTATTTTCTATTTTTTTTATAATACGGATCTGCATTTTCTTTTAGCCGATCCCTTTCTCTCCCAACTTCTCTTTTTTTTGTTAGTAGGGATCAGATTGGATCTCCAAGTCGAGGGATCATAGCCGATCCCTTATTATGTTAGGCACTTAATCTTTTGGGCCTCATGAAGAATGAAAAGGAAAGCTGATCCCTCTAGACTCGAATATAAGCTAGTGCTTCCCTTTCCACCCTGCACTTTATTTCATTTTACTTTCATTCCCCTTTATTTTTTTCAAGACTGAACCCTTCATTCCATTTCCTTAAAACGCACCTCCGAACCCTCTCCATACAACTTGAAATCCGATCCCTTCCCTTACAACCCAACACTGCCTTCATCCTTAAACCCTGCCATTCTCTCTTACTTCAAACCACCATTCCGTCTTCGATTTAAATCGAAATCAAACATCTCCCTTCAAGCAAATTGTACTTTAAACATTTAGGTGATTTCCCTTGCATTTACTCTTTAGTTTGTGATGAGATGATGGGTTCGGTTGAGTTTTTGGATAAGATGAGATGGACGGTGGCGAGGTAGGGTTTAATGAGTTGGTAGAGTAGGAAAGAGAGGAGTGAAGCATGAAGGACGTAAGGGGATTGGTATTACGTGAGTTAAAGGGACCCGTGTAGAAGGTTGAAGTGGAGGATGAGAAAGGTTAAGCATATGGATCGATCGTATACTGACGTGGAGAGGGATCAGTTGTTGGTGAAGTAAAGAGGGATCCATTATTTGTAGAGCATGAAGGGATCAGTCATAGGCTTTTCGAGAGGGATCGGTTGTTTTACTTCATAAAAGGGATCAGTTATTTTTAGATAGAGGGATCGACTATGTTAAACACCCGACACCCTTAGTATACCAAAAAAGGCACACTAAAGGATGTGGGGCATTTTAGGTATAGCTAAAGCATCACAGTGACTAAGATTCACAAGACAAATAAGTAAAAACACTGGAAAAATTTAAATAATAATTTATCATTCAGAATTAAACTTTATCTCAAAATAAGTCATGAAAACATAACATGTCTCAAGAACTTAAAATCTCTAATGTCTCATGAAAATACATCTCAGTCTCATATAATCAGAGTACAAACGTAACAACAATAATAATAATCATAATAATATTCCCTCTCACAAGTGCCAAATCCATCATAAGCCAAATGAAAAAGATGAAAAGTAGAAGAATACATCTGAAATTAGAAAACTCCGGGAATGGGTCTCCAAGCAACCTGTATCAACTCAACTCTGCTATCCTATTGGGGGGAAAAGGGGAAATAGAGGAGTGGGTCAGACAATAAGTCTGGTGAGTGAAAGTAATCACTAGCATTTCTAAGCAAGATAAAGATAATAGACTAAGCAATAGTTCTAGCTTGAAAGGAAAATACAGAAAAGATAAAACTAGAGTAAAATACTATTTCTGATTATGTTTGGCTGTTTGCTTTGATCGTTTGATTGTGATAGTTTGCACTTTTCTTAAACTGCTTTGATTAGGCTGAAATCCTAATTCTACCCGTTGATCGGCCATTTATCTCTGTTGTGCTACTGTGAACCAATCCTGTTGGTCACAACAATAGACACCTCTTAGCGCTTGGAACGCAGTAGCAAATTATTTACCCTAATCGATGCTGCACGCTCGGTCATCGTCGGTACACAGTAATTGTCGCCTCCTGTTGTGACCTCTTATTCACCCTAATCAGCATAAGCGTGCCCAGCCTCACCTAACTGTTGTGAGACCATCAGTACTTGACCTAAAAGGGAATGCTGCCCAGCCTCACCTAGCTGTTGTGAGACCATCTGTCCTAGTCCTGAAAGGGAATGCTGCCAGTACTGGTCCTAACAAACAAATTCTAGTTTGCGCCCCTTGCCCAAATCCCCAAATTTGAGCTTCTATCTATTGGCCACTTATTTACCCTAATCAGCATAAGCGTGTCCCAGCCTCACCTAACTATTGTGAGACCATCAGTTCCCGACTGAAAGGGAATGCTGCCGGTACGGGCCCTACTTCTATGTTTGCTTATTAACTTAATGTAAGTTTTAAAATAATCCTCTTTTGTTATCTCTGCTATATTTTCTCATTAACTTATTCCAAGTTCTAAGTTTTAAAATAAGCCTCTTCTGTTATTTCTTTCTTTCTAATTATAACCTGTGTTATAATTGTTCTTGCAGCTGTTATTCTTCTATTTTCTCTTTTTAGTTATAACCACTTGTTATAATTATGTTTGCAAAAATCTTAAATTTGCCTATTTCAATCCACCTTTATTTTTATTTCAGTTTTTCTTACTTTACATTCGATTTTAGTAAATTTGGTATTTTTCTATTTTAATTCATATTAGCAAATCCTTCTGTTTTTTATTTATTTGCTAAAAAGGGATTAAATCTCTATAAAAAGAAACTAACATTTACAGGATAAATTCCAACTTAAAGCAGATGTAAATAACTGTAAATAACTGAATAAAATAGCTAAATAAAATAGACTGAAAAGAACTTTTGAAATTTACATAAAAACTGTCTATAAATAAACTTGTATAAAAACCGTCTCAAAATTGTAGAAAAACTACAACTATTGAGAACCCTATTATTTTAAATTGCTTACAAATCTAAAAAAATTACAAAACACTCACCTATGGTCCTTAGCACTAGTTCTTGGTCTTCCCGGATCCACTTCTAGGGCGTAGAATATTTTTATCAAAAAGATCTTCTCCCTAGAATTTTTTCTATTTTGGGTCCAGCCTCAGGCAATGAACCCAATTGGGAGAAAATTTGAATAAGAAAAATAGCTAGGCCTAGAGTTCTATTTATAGTATGTCATAGGGATCTTAGACCATTGGATTTGAAGATTAAATCTGGTGCAACCACGTCATAGGCTCTCTAGGAACTGTCAGATGGAAGCACGAACGCACAGGATTTGAGAAAAATCAAGTTATGATGTGTACGCTTCGATCTGGAAGAATCTGCGTTCATTAACTAAGGCGGGTCGACCAAGCTTCTATGGGGGTCGACCCTAAGGTCGACCTATGTATAATGGGGGTCGATCCTAAGGTCGACCTTACCATTGGAATGGGTCGACCCATGCCTTGCAATTTTTTTTATTTTTTTTTTGTTTTACTTGATTTCTTGTTTCTCTCGTATCTTGTAACAACCCGCATATTTATCGATTGTATATTCAAATATTTCATCGTTAGTCGGATTTTAGTCCGAAAAGCTACTTTTTGCAAACAGTCGAATTAGGGCTCGAGACCACTTCCATTGAGTTCGAAATGCCGTTTGCGACCTTTTTGAGTATAAACTTTGATATGTTTGGAGTTAGTGAAATTTTGATACTTTTTCACTTAGGGCTTTGGTCTAGTTTCAGCCCATTAACCCCACTTATCAACCTAGATCCAACCCTCTCCTCTTCATTACTTCATAATTTCCTAATACATTCAAGCTTCATCAACAATGGTGGGAGAGATTGGAAATTAGAAACTCCAAGCCCTAGTTCATTTGCAAATCCTTCTTCTAGCTCCAAATTCAAAGAGAAGCTATTGGTAAGCATCCTCTTCATCTTCTCCAACTCATTCTCCTTTCAATTTCAGAAATTTCCTAAACCTAATTTAGGAAATGTTTCTCTTTTAAGCTTAGATTCAAGCTTGTTGAGTTGGAATTGAAGAGTGATTGTCCTTACCATTGCTATATAGCTTCTTGTTCATTGATTTTGTGAAAAGGTGAGATTTTTATCTCACATCTATGTCTATAACTATCCTTGATTTCTTGGTATGAATTCCTAACATCTTTTCATGTTCATTTGATTTTGGTTTGGATTGATTTGGTGAACATTTCAATTTTTGGTGTTTGAAGTTAAAACTTTGAAAATCCTAGCTTTGATTTATGAACGTGCTTTTAGTGGTGTTTCAGAGAGCTTTAGGGCTGGGTTGTCGCTAGGCATAAATCCTTTGTCACCGTTGCTCATTCAATCGCTCCGAATCCGAGAAGTTGTGTAGGTTTTCCCATTTTTGGGCTATACAAATTCTGTCCTGCTACAGGTGACAAACGTCTGTGGATTATCCACAGACGTCTGTGGCTTCAGGAAAAATATTTCCCGAAACAGGTGACAGACATCTGTGGATTTCCCACAGACGTCTGTGGCTGTTGATTTCTAGAAATTAGCCTATTTTTATGTGGATTTCCAAATTTATCGATTTTTGATTATCCATATAGTTATTGTCAATTAATATCAACTTTGATGATTTCTTTTCTGGGTTTTTGGTGTTTCTATTTGATCGATTTGATATCGATTTCCATGGTTTGATTCACGTTATCGAAATGTGAATTTTTGTGATTGATTGTTTCTACAATCATTTTGTGATTTGTCACTTATAAATACAAAGGTTTCTATACTAGTAGTAAATATTCAAACTCTTTACAAAGATGATTTCAACTCTATTTTTAATACAAAGCTCGTTTATAAAACCGTTTTCCAATCTATTAGTATATACAAACCTCTACCTCATTCGTATGAGAAAATCTAATTAAACGGCTTAGTAAAACTAGTGGTATGAAACGCTTGCGTTTACTTCGGTGGTTAATTCTTTGACTTGTTCGTTTGAAACTCTTATGACAATTTTCGAGTGGAAATCTACAATTTGTTCGTAAATATTTAAGTTAAGCTAGTGGTTATGGGACATGAAGCTAAACTCATATACTTACTGGCTTAGTGTAATTGACCCTTCTTAATGATCGATGATGATCATTTTATGGTTTGGACTAGCAAGGTGCGATGTCTTTGTCCACACGGAGGATTGTACCTCATTTTATTGAGCTTCGTCTCATTTCTTTGTGGGCTAGCGACCCACGTACTTTTAATGTGTTTCGATTCATTGGACGTACCATTTGTACTGCGTCGATGTTCCAAATTGTTTTGTGTTTCGATTCATTGGATGTACCGTTTGTACTACATCGATGTCTCGGCTTTTCGATTCATTGGACGTACTGTTGTACTGCGTCGATGTTCCAAATTGTTTTGTGTTTCGATTCATTGGATGTACCGTTTGTACTACATCGATGTCTTGGCTTTTCGATTCATTGGACATACCGTTTGTATTGCGTCGATGTTCCGAATTGTTTGTGATACACGTGTTGGTGAGTTTTCATGCTCCTGCTTGGGATTGGCCATCCTTTTCTTGTGATTTCTGGATTTCTATTGATCGATTTCTAGAATTTGTGTTTCACAAATTTTCATGATTTGCATTGATAAGCTTTATCAATTTTTGTGCATTAGTGAATTTGTGTTTCACTAACTTTTCTAATTGGCATTGATATGATCGTCAATATTTGTGGTTTGGTGAATAAAATAAAGAATATGACATTCTTTTTAGTGCTATGAGATTCTTGAGATATTGTATGACTTTTGTGGATTTTCTAGGGTATACTTGTCGTAGTATGACATTTTTTGTTATCATACGTTTTATTATTATATCTCTTCCTATATCTCATTTTATCTGATAATTATAGTTAGACTGATCCGTTTATTATTTTCTTCTTAAATAATACTTGGGTCAGACTGAGATTTTACAGGTGCTTCCTCTTGCCTTCCTATCTGGAACCATCATATGACTTTTGGCTAACTACTTAGCTTATAGTTTTTGTTGTATACATTTGAGATACAGACTCCTTGATGTATACTTATTCTTTTGTCTAGTACTTGTATCTATTCTTTTTGATATTGTGGATCTTGTTTGACTACTACTCTGTTGTACACTTTCATGTGTTATATTCATATCTATTTCTGCCTTTGTGATATGAATTGTCTGTGACTGATTTGTGTTATGTTTATTTCTATATTTGTTTCCGAAGTATATATACATAGCCACCGTGTAGTAGCTTTGAGTTTGTATCGGTATGTCGGATTTTCTCTTGAGATGAAAAGTTATATTTTTATCTGGCATATCGGTACTCACACAAAGCAATTACACAGATGGTCGCTCCTCAACAACCTTATTCTCCGCGCTAGTTGACGGCATTACCCCGTAGTGTCCTTGGCTAGCGTGGGTATAGAGGTGGGGCGTCACATTATGGTATCAAAGCCAGACTTCGGAACAGTGTAGAATAATCTAGCAAGGATCGTCATCCTAAATCTTTCCGAGGAGTCATGCTTTAGGATTTAATTCGAGTCTTCGTACCGATTCATCCTATTTTCTTTATGATTCCTTGTTTTATCTATCAAGATTGCTTGATATTTATTTTGAGAATAACTTTTCTTCTTTCTTTCTTAAAGAAGAGAAATGGTTAGATCAAATCGTCTCGGTGCCGGACAATCTAGGGCTACTCCCCAGGATGGAGCATTTATGTCTACCCAGCAGCTTCTTGATCTAGTAAAGAACGCTCAAGCAGCCGGACCCATTCCAAAGCCTACTCATCCTAGATCCGGTTTTGCACACTTGTGCAGAGACTAAACCGATTTGGGTGGAAGGCCATTCAAGGGATCCGAGGGTGTTATAGAAATTCAAGCTTGGCTCAAATCATGTGATCGCATCTTTACTCGCATGAATTTTATTGACCTTCATCGAGTCCAAGTGGCTTCTAGCATGCTCCAAGAAAGAGCGTTAGATTGGTATGAGCTCTTGACTTCGGAGATTATCGAAGCGGATCTTACTTGGGAGCAATTCCGAGAACGATTCGAATTAAAGTTTGTGCCGGAGGCTGAAAAAGTAACTTTAGCACGACGTTTTATTGACCTTATTCAAGGTGAATCTGCTGTGACAGATTATGTCGCATCTTTCGAATCTCTCTCTAAGTATGGGGTCGAGTATATTAATACCTATTTCCTGGAGATTTGGCCAGGCAACTGAGTACTCGGCATCTAGGAGTACTCGGCATCTTGGAGTACTCGGCATCCAGGAGTACTCGGCATCCAGGAGCGCTCGACATCAGGCAATGTTCGGCTAGAGGTATCGTTCGGCCAGAGACATCGTCCGACCAAGGGCTTTGTTCGGCCTAAGGACATCGTTCGACTAAGGGCTTCGTTCGGCCTAAAGGCACGTTCGGCTAAGGGGCTTCATTCGGCCAGAAGACACGTTCGGCCAGATACTTCACTCAGCCAGGAGACACGTTCGGCTTCAATGGCTATTCGGCCTACTCTTCCCACACAGCAAGCGCCTCGTTCGGCAGAAGGAGAGTGGTTCGGCACCCAATTGTTCAGCTTGATTGGTTCGGCACACATGGACCAGCCTATCTGGACTGAGTTATTCAGCTACCAGGCCCGCCAGAGAAGTCCAACCCACCTTTGTCTATAAATAGAGGGGCAGGGGCACAGTGAAATAGACCCTTTTTGGGAGAACAATGGGGAGACTCTGTCACTTTGAAGACTGATTATTTTCAGTTCAAACTTGTATTCAAGTCATTAATATATGGATTGTATCTGTATTCAACTACTTGTGAAAGAAATAAAGATCAAAACTCAAAGTGGATGTAGGCAGTTACGCTGAACCACTATAAATCCGGTGTTCTTACTTTCTGCATTTAAATTAGCATATTCTTCCTTGTTTAATTCAACTTCATCACTTACATCTCTACAAAATCTTTCTCAACGAGGTTAGTGACCAATTCTGGTGCTAACACTTTGGTGCTTTCATTGAGAGTTGAATTCTCAGCCTGATCGGATCTCATCGTCTACTAGTGGATTTTCATATTCGCAAGATAGATCCAGTTGTTTACTAGGAAACTTCCTATTCTACTCAGATTTGAAAGAAATCTAAAGGAAGCTGATAGCCGTATTCATAGAAACCAAGTCTATGTAAGATATGGGGACTGGGCATTGAAGTTTGATTGGATTCACTAATGTACGCAAGATCTGGGGATTGGACGTTGAAGTTTGCACTCAAGTTAAATGAAGGCCGACCCTCCTCTGAAGGCAATTTGGCCGAACGCTCCAGAAAAGGCGTATGCCGAACGCTCCAGAAAAGGCGTATGCCGAACACTCCAGAAAAGGCGTATGCCGAACGCTCCAGAAAAGGCGTATGCCGAACGCTCCAGAAAAGGCGTATGCTGAACGATCCAGAAAAGGCGTAGGCCGAACGCTCTTCCAGGCCAAACATACCTCTAGGCCGAACGCCCTTCCAGGCTGAACATACCTCTAGGCCGAACGCCTCTGTAATGCCGAACAGTAGTTCATGCCGAACGACTCGGTTGTGCCGAACAAGAATGAATGTCGAGCGCCTTTGTAATGCCGAACGGTATTGTATGCCGAACGACTCGGTTGTGCCGAACACGTGTGGAATGCAGAACTACCTTGGCCGAACAGCTTTGGCCGAACCACTTCTGGACGATCCACTTTGGACAAACAGTCTTGGCCGAACAGCTTTGACCGAACCACTCCAGGCCGATCCACTCTGCCGAACAGCCTTGGCCGAACAGCTTTGGCTGAGACACATGCCAACACCAAACGCCCCAATGCCGAACGGTACTTCTGTATGCCGAACGGTACTTCTGTGCCGAACGAAGTATCCAGACCGATCCATGCACTGTATACCGATCTCTCTCACAATCTGACTGGTCCCTATGCAAAAAATATATGGATCGGGTACGACCCAAATTTCTAAAAAAAGAGGCTATCAGCTTAATAAAGGAACATTCTATCCACTTCCTAGCCGCAGCGCAGTGCCTCCGGATAGTGAGTTCAAAACTCAACTTAATAAAGGAACATTCTATCCACTTCCTTGACATCCCATGATCGACCAGGGCATAAAGGATCTAGCGGCAGCTTATGAACGACATCAAGGGAACGGACAAGCAACCGCTATTCAAGCGGTACTCCTAAAGGTTGGGGAACATAGATGATATGACTCTAGCAAACGCCAAGATGACTCCAAGCAAACCAATGCTCTAAGCAATTTATTCCAAATACTAACAAGGGTATCATACTGATCGCGTTTGAGGAAAGTCGACCTCCAGATATATTTTGGCAGCTAGTTAGCTAAACAGCCTCCTACGACTATGGATCGTTTCTTTTACAAAATGAATCAGAACTGAAGTGAGGAGGGGTGGAGCAGACTAAGAAAAATAACAATGAAGGCCCGTTGGCTAAGGATGTAGATCCCAGTAGCCGAAACAAGACTTCAGAATTCAGCTCATATGCTCTTTGAAAGATTCAATTGACAACCTCTACTTGAAGACTCACGACTCGGAGTGGTACTGGAAACCAACCTCGAGAGAGTACAACAAAGTCTAAAGAAAATCAGGGGAATGTTGTATATTCTCGGATGCTTGCTGATCCTAACACGGGCGATTACAAACACCTCCGAGGTGTGATCGAAAAGATGACCTGGAAAGGAAAGCTTCAATAGTATGTACAAGTCCTGCAGAATGGCGGGCAGCGAATATACGATGCCTATTAATAAAGGGCTATGATTATCAATTGGATGGTTGACGGCCAACATCCCTTTGAAAGGAGCCAGAGGCGGAGTCGAATAGCGAGCACACGATGCTGCTTCACATATCAATGAGATTTACCATAATCTTCTTTGAATTATTTCCATTTCCATCTCTATTTCAATTGTTCTATGAACTACGACTAGCTTGAACTAAACTACTTTCAAAACGATGCAGGTGTCCAGGTACTCAGATTTGGTTGCCAACCAATCTACGCAGACCATGATCGGACGTGTGGAGTTACATCTGGACGAGAATAATTCTATTTCTCATCATCAACCATATGCCTTTGATTTGGGGCTATGGATTAAATACAATGTACAACATCACGATGCACGAAGAGCTGAATTCCATCCTGTAAGTGGAATTTATTCAAGTAGAGAGCGGCTGCGATACGACCAGCCACTCGCTAAGTGAAACTCGAGCTCGGGGGCAAGCCATCACATCAAGGCTAAAAATGGGTTGATACACGACGATCCTTCGCACAACTCCGTACTCCCAGAGTGTGAGACGGAGTATAAACATTGATCAACTCCGTACTCCCAGAGTGCGCGACGGAGTATAAACATTAATCAACTCCGTACTCCCAGAGTGCGAGACAGAGTATAAACATCTACTGAACTTCGTACTCCCAGAGTGCGCGACGGAGTATAAACATTAATCAACTCCGTACTCCCAGAGTGCGAGACAGAGTATAAACATTAATCAACTCCGTACTCCCAGAGTGCGAGACGGAGTATAAACATTAATCAACTCCGTACTCCCAGAGTGCGAGACGGAGTATAAACATCTACTTACTCCGTACTCCCAAAGTGCGAGACGGAGTATAAACATTGATCAACTCTGTACTCCCAGAGTGCGAGACGGAGTATAAACATCTACTTAACTCCGTACTCCCAGAGTGCGAGACGGAGTATAAACATTGATCAACTCCGTAGTCCCAGAGTGCGAGACGGAGTATAAACATCTACTTAACTCCGTACTCCCAGAGTGCGAGATGGAGTATAAACATTAATCAACTCTGTACTCCCAGAGTGAGAGACGGAGTATAAACATTAATCAACTCCATACTCCCAGAGTGTGAGATGGAGTATAAACATTCAGTTAACTCCGTACTCCCAGAGTGCGAGACGGAGTATAAACATTAATCAACTCTGTATTTCCAGAGTGCGAGATGGAGTATAAACATCTACTCAACTCCGTACTCCCAGAGTGCGAGACAGAGTATAAACATACATCAACTCCATACTCATCCCCAAAACTGGGGGCAGAACCAAAGCAAAGCATGCTAGTTGAACATTTGTCTAAAAGAAGATTGCAACGAAACAATTAAAAGACGACTGTCAAGCAATCAACTGAACGGAAATATTCAGCATGAAAGACTGTGGTTTTTCAAAGCACGTCATGTTTACACAAGACGTCCTTTGGGGGGAAAATGTTATCCCGCCTTTTGGCAAGGCCGTGACACCAAGAACTTGATTAGAAACCAGTGACAGTTCGTCTTGGAGATCGGTTACACAAAGGCTCACTATGGATATCGATGGATTTTGTCCGAGTCTGGATCGAGCCACGATTAACAAGACATAACAATCAAAGCCAGGGAAGCCAATGTTCCAAGTTTCAAGACGATCTGAGTTCGTATGCTCAACTTATGATCGATTCGAACAACCGACCATCCATCCATCAACCTCCACATTTGACTTGGAGACCTAAACTGCTTGGAATGAATATGGCCCGATCATCCACTCCAATCGAGTCATAGAACAAAGTTCGACAAAATACAGATACCCCTCACGAAGCTCAGTGACACCGGGATCCGTCTAAAGTGGACGTGATTTGATCATCTACACATCAAATCCTACCCTGAACACGAAAGGTTGTTCGAAAGCCCAACTTGAAGTAGCTATGGTAGACTGCGTACTCGCTAACCATCGCTGTCAATATATGGACACGACTTTGTGCAACTTGGAACATATGCAACTTACTTTGTCTACTCAACAATCTATTATCCTTATTTTCTAGAAGGAGATACGGAGCAAATTGTAAGAGATTTGGCTATCTAACCCAACATGGATGTGATTCAACCATCTGTCATATACCTCCTTCCTTGACTTGATTGGAAGAGCTATTATCACCAAGCGGACGAAAATCGATCGTCCATTTTTCAAATTCCGTCCCTCATCCTGGGGGGCAGAATCCCATTCCGTGAGCAAACGTGGTTCGATTGTTCATTCGACGACATTAGCCTCGATATAGTAGATGAATACAAATTAAAGAGTGGAAATACGACTGCTCTCAACTTAAACCTCCAAGTCCCCAGAGTGCGGACTGGAGTACTCTAAGTCCCTAGAGCGCGGACTAGAGTATAAACGACTTAAACCTCCAAGTCCCCAAAGTGCGGACTAGAGTACTCTAAGTCCCTAGAGCGCGGACTAGAGTATAAATGACTAAAACCTCCAAGTCCACAGAGTGCGGACTGGAGTACTCTAAGTCCCCAGAGCGCGGACTAGAGTATAAACGACTAAAACCTCCAAGTCCCCAGAGTGCGGACTGGAGTACTCTAAGTCCCCAGAGCGCGGACTAGAGTATAAACGACTTAAGCCTCCAAGTCCCCAGAGTGCGGACTGGAGTACTCTAAGTCCCCAGAGCACGGACTAGAGTATAAACGACTTAAACCTCCAAGTCTCCAGAGCACGGACTGGAGTACTCTGAGTCCCCAGAGCGCGGACTAGAGTATAAATGACTTAAACCTCCAAGTCCCCAGATTGCGGACTGGAGTACTCTAAGTCCCCAGAGCGCGGACTAGAGTATAAATGACTTAAACCTCTAAGTCCCCAGAGTGCGGGCTAGAGTACTCTAACTCCCCAGAGTGCAGACTCGAATATAAGCAAATTGGATCTCCAAGTTCCCTGAATATGAACTATGACACAAATAACTTGAATTTGTCAAATCCCTGACATACGGGCTAGAAAGTATTCTAAGTGCTCGAAGCACAGAATCGAAGTTCAACGACTCCCGAAGAGTTTCCGAGTTATATGAAGATGGACTAAGAAGTCTATGTTACTCACAACTGCTTGGATTAAAATCACAATCACAAAGAAAACTGAACAATAAGAGTCTTTTGTAAGACAGAAAAAGGAACAAAACCTTATTCAGAAATGAGTTTCTATTACAACCCCTCCAAAGTTCAGAGTCGACATTCTATCTACAAGGACTAAGGAAATAGATGAAAATAATTAAATGACTTAAACTAACTCTCATTGAACGAGGATAGTAATCACTTCTTGTGCTTCTTCAACTTCTTTCCAGATGGCTCCTCTCCTGAGCATTTACCCTTGGTACTCTTCTTTGATAGAGGGGTAGCAACTGAAGGAGTATGGGGGCCTTCCATGGGCTTGGACCCGCCAGGAAGGATGACCTTCAACGGCTTGTTCAAAGGATCGTCCAAGTCCATAACTCGGGGCTCTACTATGACCTTGACCGTCTCCTCCTTCTCTTTCTCGAGCCGCTCCTCCATGCTCAATTCGGATGTGTGCTCAGAGGCGCCTGTAATTTCTACTTCATAACCCCCGTCGGTAGGAGAGGAGGTTTCAGACTTGTCTTCATCAAGCGCTCCGATCACCTGAGCATCTGGACTAGAAGCCTCCCCTGCATGAGTGGCTTCACTTGTTTTCTCCAACTCTTCCTTGGCGACATCGCTCCTCGGAGTGGGCTCGGGGTCAGAACGGCCTGCATAAAATCGTGGAAAACAAGCATTAGAATGCAATAGTCCTGCATAAAGAATAACGACTTTCGAAATCTTAAAGAGAATCTTAAAGAGAAGGATTATCTACCAGGTTTAGGCAAACTCTCAGCCATCCGGGGGGTCTCACCCTCTGGAACGGGAGACAGAATGCGGACTAAAGTACTCTAAGTCCCTGAATGCGGACTAGAGTATAAATGACTCAAAAACCTCTACGTCCCCAGAGTGCGGACTATAGTACTCTCAGTCCCCAGAGCATGGACTAGATTATAGACGACTTCAGAAAAATCCCTAAATCCCAGAAGCGGACCAGATTACTCTAAGTTCCTAGAGTGCGAACTAGAGTATAAACGAGTTGACGAAAATCTCTGCATCTCGAACTGTGGACTAAAGCATAAACCGTTCGACAAATCTCTAAGTCCCCGGAGCGTGGACCGAAGCATGAACACAAATTGGGCGCGAGTCAACCGGGGGGAGAATACCACTAAGTCACCAGAATGCAGAGTGGTGTATAAACATCGATAAATAGACGAGTGGATTCCGACCATTTTCTATTCCGCAAACTTCGGCCTGGAATCGACAAGAGGATTATTAACCCACTGAGGATGGAGTTCGACCATCCAACTAGTGACATGGCCAAATCAATGCTGGGGGCAGGGGTACAAAACACTAAAAAGCCGAATACGACAGCTTACTATAGCTCTAGCGTGGCGTTCTTTATAACTTGAGGCAGTGATTGTAGGGAGGCCTCAATACAGAACCAATCGATACGGCATCCAAAGCTACGAGCAACCTACTATATCATACCTCAGACCAAGGGTCAATGCCGATCCCCACCAAGCACATACGAATGTGACTCGGATGTTTTTTGAAAAACTATGACCCCCAGAGTATGGAAAGGATGGTTAACCACGAATACTTGGCCAAAAATTCTCCAGCACCCTCATTCGATTCATCAGGAGGAGTATGAAACTGGATGAGCATAACCCGACTGCATTTGTAGCCAACTTTACCCCGAGATCTGATTACAGAGCATGAACCAAAGTGGACGTGGATGACCATCCACTGTCCAAATTACGCCCTGAAACTTACGTGGCATCGAAGTATTCCTCTTGGAATGAAAAACCACGATAAAATCCAAGATAGGCGAAACCTAGTCTCCCATCGACTGACATGATCCCATGATCCAACGGGAAAGAGAGTAAAGCTAAAGTGGGCGTGGCTGGCCTTCCTACTTATCGGTATATGCCCCAGACCTGGGGGCACGAGCGAGAAGCAAGATGAATGTGAACCGACTATTCACCAATCACCTCTATGTCTTTGGAGTTTAGGTGAAAACATAAACATAGCTAGGACGAGACTCAACCGTCCATGCAGTACATTTATCAACCAGAGACTGGGAGAAGACGCATGGTCATCCAAAAACTGGCTACGATAGTTCAGTATTAAAACTTATATATAGTGCTTACAGCTACTCAAGGCAACGACCGAAAGGATGCCTAGAGATAGAATCATTAAATCGATGCCAAAGCTTGTGGGAAACCGACTGTCACTCGAACCCGAAGGGCGAGTGAAGGATCATGAATGCATTAAATAGAAAATGCGTTACTCAAATATACAAGCAAATTCAAACTCATAGCAAGATCCAGCTATGCAGTTGCACGCAACTCGAGGCTGGCCCCTACTCGACATTTCCTTCAACGTGCTTTTAAGCCTGATCTTTGGCCATTTGCAGATAATCAATTAGAGCATTCAGAGCCCTTCATTATTTGACTTAACAACTCATGACAAGACTCTAGGATTCGACTAGAGTAACCATCAACGTTGATCGTCCCAACCATATTTCACATTGAATGTTATGCAAAATAGTTACATCTTTACTCAAAGAATCTGGGATGGCACCTGCTAAGCTGACGGTCGACATTACAGCCAGCCATGGCGACCCTTTCCGGGTGCTGAATATCGGATCACAGCTCAGTGCAGTGATGATAAAAGAATTAGTTGGATTTTTCTGAATAAATGATGATATGTTCCCTTGGACCCATTCAGACATGCATATGTGATTTCATTAACTATCGCGAGCCATGCATTGGATATCAACCCGAAGCTACAAAAGCTAGCACAATCTCTATTGATTTCATCATGAAAGCTCCACTCTTACTGTTAGGCTCACCCCATCAACGTCTATGCCTACCAGCTGTTGCGACAGGGCATACAATGACCTGAGACGTCTAAAAGACTACTTAAATAGAATATCGAACTAAGCTAATTCGATATCACTTATTTCCCACGAAGGGCTATCCAAGGACGAAAATTAGCAGACCTCACACCCAAATTCACTACCTCAGATGACTGCTCGAAGAGTAGCAGAGAACCAACCATAAGATGGAAAATGTACACTGATGGAGCATCCAATGATCAGTGTTATGGCTTGATAATGACTCCTGAGGAACGATCAATCTGCTACGTCCTAAAACTTGATTTACCTGTAACAAACAACGATGCTTAGTATGAAGCCTTAACTACCAGCCTCAAACTTGCTAGAGGATTTGAAGTGAAAACTTTACATATCTTTTGTGATTCTTGATTGGTAGTATACAAATTTAAGGAAGTTGATCTTGCTAGGGGGCATTGTCTTGCTCCTTTTCTTGGCCAAGTCCAAGAGCTACTAACTGACTTCACGTATTACATCATTACACACGTACTCAGCGAACAAAATGAAAAGGTGTCATGGTTGACTCCTATCAAAGACTATCTAAAATGAGGAATTCTTACTGAACAAAGGAATGGCAAACGACGGATCCTCCTCAAAGCTTCACGCCAAATCATCTAAGAATAATTCATGTGTCAAAAGGAGTTTATCCATCCCCATGCTTCGGCATATCGCCCATGATGATATCTTGAGCAAAATCTATGAAGAAGAATGCGGTAATAACATCAGGGGGAAAACCATGATAAAGAAGATACTCTGCTAGAAGTATTACTGGCCAACCATCAACCCAGATGCGGTTGATCATGCTAGACAGTGTGACGAGTGCAAGATGTTTGCAAAGAATCCGGGAACCCCACCGATGGAAATTATTCAAATGGTAGTTCATAGCCGTTTGCCACTTAGGGGCACTGAAATCATCTTCTTGTCGATCCTAAAGGTGATGCGAAATACACCATCATAGCAGTTGATTACGTCACCAAATGGGCAGATGAAGAACTCTTAACCACGACCAAGATGAAGAAAATAATCAACTTCTTTATCCGTAACGTCATCTGTCCTTATGACCTTCCATGATCCATTATAACTGCAAATGGACAGGTTGAAGCTGTGAACAAAATCATAGAGTCTGTACTGAAGAGAGGTTTGGAAAACTCCTCAAGTGGCTGATTGCAACCCTTATTTCACAGAAAATACAAACAAGGAATCGCGATTGAATTGCAATTCAACTAGATGGAGTTGGCGACGACTTATGAGCATATAGAACGCATCCGAGAGCCAATGGCAAGAACATGTACCCGAACGTGCATGTGTACGTCCGAAAAAGTTCGACTTCTTGAAATCAATAGAAATTGAATTCTCACTAAGGGTTATTAAGAGAAGACTAGATCAGATAGCCGAAGCCTATTAGCTCTGCAGAATCAGACACGGATGACCACTGATATTCTCAAGAAGGCATCTCCATTAGAATTTAGTCAAGGATTTGAAACGAGACATGGAGGATACATAGTTCAAAGCGTATTACGTGCAGTCACATAACACACTTTGGGGGGCAAGTGTTTCCTGGAGATTTGGCCAGGCAACTGAGTACTCGGCATCTTGGAGTACTCGGCATCCAGGAGCGCTCGGCATCAGGCAACGTTCGGCTAGAGGCATCGTTCGGCCAGAGACATCGTCCGACCAAGGGCTTTGTTCGGCCTAAGGACATCGTTCGGCTAAGGGCTTCGTTCGGCCTAAAGGCACGTTCGGCTAAGGGGCTTCGTTCGGCCAGAAGACACGTTCGGCCAGATACTTCGCTCGGCCAGGAGACACGTTCGGCTTCGATGGCTATTCGGCCTACTCTTCCCACACAGCAAGCGCCTCGTTCGGCAGAAGGAGAGTGGTTCGGCACCCAACTGTTCGGCTTGACTGGTTCGGTACACATGGACCAGCCTATGTGGACCAAGTTATTCAGCTACCAGGCCCGCCAGAGAAGTCCAACCCACCTTTGTCTATAAATAGAGGGGCAGGGGCACAGTGAAATGGACCCTTTTTGGGAGAACAACGGGGAGACTCTGCCACTTTGAAGACTGATTATTTTCAGTTCAAACTTGTATTCAAGTCATTAATATATGGATTGTATCTGTATTCAACTACTTGTGAAAGAAATAAAGATCAAAACTCAAAGTGGATGTAGGCAGTTACGCTGAACCACTATAAATCCGGTGTTCTTACTTTCTGCATTTAAATTAGCATATTCTTCCTTGTTTAATTCAACTTCAACACTTACATCTCTACACAATCTTTCTCAACGAGGTTAGTGACCAATTTTGGTGCTAACAATAACCCATTGAAGAAAAATCAAAGGTTTGTCTATGGGTTGAACAAGAACCTTAAAAAGCCTTTACTTCTGAAACTAGAAGTTTCTTTTGATCAGCTTATTGATATCGCTCTTCGACTTGAAGAGGCCGATAATGAAGGTGATGTGGAAGTTGTGGGTGCCCAACAGAACTTCAACAATAACGTGAAGAGGCCTATCAAATTCAAAGGCCCCACTTCCAACAAGAAAGGGAAGCAACAAACTCCGGTAGCAAAGACTCCTACCTCTAGTCGTGGACAATGCTACAATTGTGGTTCCATGGACCACTATGCAAGGGAGTGTCCGAAACCCCTCTTTTGTCGTTATTGCAAAAGTTCGGATCATCTGTTATCTTCGTGTCCTAAGCTTCCAAGCAAGGGAGAAGGAAAGCTGCAAGCCCCTAGCAAACCTTCTCTTGGTCAAGGTATTGTTCATTCTATCCTTGATGGCATTATTGTGTTTCGTGATCATCCTAATTCGAGTTTTTGTTGATATGGGTTTATCTCATTATTTTTATATCAAAAGAACTTGTTGAATTCTTTTTCTTTAAAACAATTTGGGCTTGATGTCTTCTTTGAGAATTGCGAATCCGGATGGTGGATCCGCAACACACAACTTGTTTTTTTTATTGATGTCAAAATTATTTTATGTGATTTTTCTTTCCGAACCGATTTTTTTACTTAGGCTTCGGAATTGATTTTTGGAAAGGATTGGCTTAATCATTATGAAGCCATATCCTATATCCCGAGTGGACTATTCATCTTCGACATTTTTTTAATCTGTTAAGCAGATTTCTATTTTTCTTTGTGATTTTGATTCCAATTTGATGGCGTCATTTTATTCTTTATGCCCTCATGATGAGGGAAGTGTTATTTCTCTCATCTAAATAGTTTGTGACACTTTCCGGTATTTTTGAGTTTGTCTTAGGATTATCTCCTAAGCAATCTTTTGAGAAGTGTTAGGGTCTTTTTAGTTCGACCTTGCCACCGATTTTATTTGCTACGAGTTGCGAAAGTTAGCATTCCACTTACCTCATTCCAAACTCGTTATGATTCTTATGAATGACTAATCATGTCATTCAGTTTTTCCAGCTTATTTCATCCATTTTATGAATCGAGTATTCTACGAATATCTCGATGAGACCATTCATGTATTTATTGATTTTGGATGAAAATAGCAATTTAAAATTTTTTGCAAATCTTTTTCATAAGATTTATTTATAAGTATAATTAGATTTTTGTTCTTGAAACGAGCAAAGAATATTCTTAAAACTTTTTAAGAAACATGTTTATCTATAGAAGATGATTTTGTGATTGTATTGCCCATTGAGTGCTTTAAGAATTCTAGTCGATGCGCTTGATCAACGTTATTGATAAGAATCTCCTAAACGCTTTGATGAGACAGTCAGACACAATATATTGACTTGTAAAAATGTAAATTTTTCTAGAAATATTATTACATAAAGATAAATGTAATTTTGAAAGTTTTAAATTTTCGAGAAAGAAGATTATTTAAAAGAAATTCTTTCTTTTCGATACTCTTATTCTTGTGATTCCCAAAGGGAACCAAGATTTTATCTTTTGTACCAATGCTTATCGTATTGGTTTGGATGTTGTTCCCTTGCAAAATAGAACGTGCTATCACTTATGCTTCTAAACCATTAAAGCCTATCGAGACTAGGTATGCCACTCATGATCTAGTGCACGTGGCTATTGATTTCATTTTTAGAGTTTGGCATCATTGTTTTTGGAGGAGAAATTTGTTCTCCACCTCGATCATAAATCTTTGAAATATTTATTTCTCATAAGGAAATTAAATTGCGTCAACCTCGTTGGCTCGAGTTTCTTGCACCTTATGATCTTTTTAACCAAGTTCATCGGACGTTTCGATGTACTTTGTTTTGTTGAGCTTTGTCTCATTTCTTTTATGGACTAGCGTCCGGTGTTCTTTGATGGTGTTCGGTTCATTGGACGTACCGTTTTTGTACTACGTCGGTGTTCCGAAATTATTCGAGCTTTGGTTCATCTGGCGTACCGTTATTGTACTACGTCGTTGTTCCAAATTATTCGAGTTTCTCGTTTCTCGGGGGTACTGTTTTTGTACTAGGCCGTTGCACCGGCTCAATTTTCTGCTATTCTTAATATTTTCCACGTCTTTTAACTATGGAAATGATTTTAGGTTTCTGATTTTTATTCTTGAGCCTGGTGTTATAGTAGGGATTGAAGTTTCACCAGATTTAACTTTTGAGCAACATTCTATTCACATCATTTCTTCGGGGGTTGAGTGCCTTCGAAATAAAGATGTTCTTTTTGTGAAAGTCCGATGGTTCTCAAATCCTAAGGATTTCTCTTGGGAATCCAGAGAATTCATCGAGCGAACATGTTCGGGCTAACTCTTTCGTGCTCTTTATGGTGAACTTCTTATTTCAAATTTTCTTTTGTGTTGATATGCTTCTATGGTTGTTACTCTTTATTTTCTTCTTAAGTATTGCGTGGACACAATTTCTTTAAGGAGGGGAGTATGTAACAACCCGCATATTTATCGATTGTATATTTAAATATTTCATCGTTAGTCGGATTTTAGTCCGAAAAGCTACTTTTTGCAAACAGTCGAATTACGACTCGAGACCACTTCCATTGAGTTCGAAATGTCGTTTGCGACCTTTTTGAGTATAAACATTGATATGTTTGGAGTTAGTGAAATTTTGATACTTTTTCACTTAGGGCTTTGGTCTAGTTTCAGCCCATTAACCCAATTTATCAACCTAGATCCAACCCTCTCCTCTTCATTACTTCATAATTTCCTAATACATTCAAGCTTCATCAACAATGGTGGGAGAGATTGGAAATTAGAAACTCCAAGCCCTAGTTCATTTGCAAATCCTTCTTCTAGCTCCAAATTCAAAGAGAAGCTATTGGTAAGCATCCTCTTCATCTTCTCCAACTCATTCTCCTTTCAATTTCAGAAATTTACTAAACCTAATTTAGGAAATGTTTCTCTTTTAAGCTTAGATTCAAGCTTGTTGAGTTGGAATTGAAGAGTAATTGTCCTTGCCATTGCTCTATAGCTTCTTCTTCATTGATTTTGTGAAAAGGTGAGATTTTTATCTCACATCTACGTCTATAACTATCCTTGATTTCTTGGTATGAATTCCTAATACCTTTTCATGTTCATTTGATTTAGGTTTGGATTGATTTGGTGAACATTTCAATTTTTGGTGTTTGAAGTTAAAACTTTGAAAATCCTAGCTTTGATTTATGAACGTGCTTTTGGTGGTGTTTCGGAGAGCTTTAGGGCTGGGTTGTTGCTAGGCATAAATCCTTTGTCGCCGTTGCTCATTCAATCGCTCCGAATCCGAGAAGTTGTGTAGGTTTGCCCATTTTTAGGCTTTGCAAATTCTGTCCTGCTACAGGTGACAGACGTCTGTGGATTATCCACAAACATCTGTGGCTTCAGGAAAAATATTTCCCGAAACAGGTGACAGACGTCTGTGGATTTCCCACAGACGTCTGTGGCTGTTGATTTCTAGAAATTAGCCTATTTTTATGTGGATTTCCAAATTTATCGATTTTTGATTATCCATATAGTTATTGTCAATTAATATCAACTTTGATGATTTCTTTTCTGGATTTTTGGTGTTTCTATTTGATCGATTTGATATCGATTTCCATGGTTTGATTCACGTTATCGAAATGTGAATTTTTGTGATTGATTGTTTCTACAATCATTTTGTGATTTGTCACTTCTAAATACAAAGGTTTCTATACTAGAGTAAATATTCAAACTCTTTACAAAGATGATTTCAACTCTATTTTTATTACAAAGCTCGTTTATAAAACCGTTTTCCAATCTATTAGTATATACAAACCTCTACCTCATTTGTATGAGAAAATCTAATTAAACGGCTTAGCAAAACAAGTGGTATGTAACGCTTGCGTTTACTTCGGCGGTTAAGTCTTTGACTTGTTCGTTTGAAACTCTTGTGACAATTTTCGAGTGGAAATCTACAATTTGTTCGTAAATATTTAAGTTAAGCTAGTGGTTATGGGACATGAAGCTAAACTCATATACTTACTAGCTTAGTGTAATTGACCCTTCTTAATGATCGATGATGATCATTTTTTGGTTTGGACTGGCAAGGTGCGATTTCTTTGTCCACATGGAGGATTGTACCTCATTTTATTGAGCTTCGTCTCATTTCTTTGTGGGCTAGCGACCCATGTACTTTTAATGTGTTTCGATTCATTGGACGTACCATTTGTACTGCGTCGATGTTCCGAATTGTTTTGTGTTTCGATTCATTGGATGTACCGTTTGTACTACCTCGATGTCTCGGCTTTTCGATTCATTGGACGTACTGTTGTACTGCGTCGATGTTCCAAATTGTTTTGTGTTTCGATTCATTGGATGTACCGTTTGTACTACATCGATGTCTTGGCTTTTCGATTCATTGGACATACCGTTTGTACTGCGTCGATGTTCCGAATTGTTTGTGATACACGTGTTGGTGAGTTTTCATGCTCCTGCCTGGGATTGGCCATCCTTTTCTTGTGATTTCTGGATTTCTATTGATCGATTTCTAGAATTTGTGTTTCACCAATTTTCGTGATTTGCATTGATAAGCTTTATCAATTTTTGTGCATTAGTGAATTTGTGTTTCACTAACTTTTCTAATTGGCATTGATATGATCGTCAATATTTGCGGTTTGGTGAATAAAATAAAGAATATGACATTCTTGAGATATTCTATGACTTTTGTGGATTTTCTAAGGTATACTTGTCGTACTATGACATTTTTGGTTATCATATGTTTTATTATTATATCTCTTCCTATATCTCATTTTATCTGATAATTATAGCTAGACTGATCCGTTTATTATTTTCTTCTTAAACAATACTCGGGTCAGACTGAGATTTTACAGGTGCTTCCTTTTGCCTTCCTATCTGGAACCATCATCTGACTTTTGGCTAACTACTTAGCTTATAGTTTTTGTTGTATACATTTGAGATACAGACTCCTTGATGCATACTTATTCTTTTGTCTAGTACTTGTATCTATTCTTTTTGATATTGTGGATCTTGTTTGACCACTACTCTGATGTACACTTTCTTGTGTTAGATTCATATCTATTTCCGCCTTTGTGATATGAATTGTCTGTGACTGATTTGTGTTATGTTTATTTCTATATTTGTTTCCGAAGTATATATACATAGCCACCGTGTAGTAGCTTTGAGTTTGTATCGGTATGTCGGATTTCCTCTTGAGATGAAAAGTTATATTTTTATCTGGCATATCGGTACTCGCACAAAGTAATTACACAGATGGTCGCTCCTCAACAGCCTTATTCTCCGCACTAGTTGACGGGATTACCCCGTAGTGTCCTTGGCTAGCGTGGGTATAGAGGTGGGGCATCACATATCTTCTCCATATTGACTCGGATTTCGACAAGTTATATATGGAAATTGATCAGAAAATCGCGACGGACCCAATGGTGCAACTTCCATAGCTAGATTCTGAAAATTTAAAAAACTTATTTTAATATTTGATTAATTCTTTAATTAATTATTATAGCACAAATTTAGGGTTGTTACATTCTCCCCTTCTTAAGGGATTTCGTCCCCGAAATCTCCAAGGATAGAAGAATGAAATAAATATTTTCATCCAAATTCTACAACCATATATTCAACCATCATCCATTACATCCATTGTCCTTAAGCTTTCTAATGCAACTTATGTTATATGCAATAGTGTAGTGTCAATGTCCCTAACTAATGCAAAAGATTTAACGGTTTACTGATTCAGTCGACCTCCTTTTTATGCAATCATGTCCGTGCCATGTATCCAAATGAATGTAAATTCCCTAATGATAACTGATAGTTCTATATGCGTGCTACAATCATCATCCAAATGCAACAATTATATGATAATCATCCATATAATCATCCATTCATAGCAATCATGAAATAAAAATGCAAGTGCACACACATCCATATGCGTATGCTTTAGTGACCTAGTTAGGCCGATTCCTAAGAGATAATAGTGCCCAGTGTGTGTATATGCGTCCATTAGCATCCACTAGCAAACACTTGCAACCACTAGCATCCAACATACATAACACGTTCTAGTAACATGTTTATATTCAGTCCTACCATCCATAGGTTAAATCCTAAGATCTACCCTTCCAAAGGATACTAAAGGAAAGATCCTATTCAAAACTAAAGATGGAAATAGGAAATTCAAAACGTACCATCGAAGAGATGCGGATAAGAGGTACGTATTTTCTCCTCAGCCTCCCACGTCCCGTCCTCAATACTACCTCCCCACCGCACCTTAACCAAAGGGAATTCTGTATTCCTAAGCTTCTTGTCATGATGCCCAACGATCTTGGTAGGAATGCGATGAACCGATGCTTCTCTCTCCACTTCAACTTCCTTAAGTAGGTTAGGTTCCACTACCTTTGCTAAATTATGTAAGCACTTCCTCAAGTGCGAAACATGAAAAACATCATGGACTCCCACGAGCCTCTTCGGTAGCTTTATCCGATACGCCATCTTCCCTACCCTTTTCATAATGGGGAACGGTCCTACGAATCTAGGAGCAAGTTTCCCACATGATCCAAACCTCACTAGCTTTCTTAGCGGGGATACCTTAATGAAAACCAAGTCTCCTACCTCGAACTCAATATCTCTTCTCCGCTTATCCTCATAGGATTTCTGTCTATCTTGGGCCGTCTTCATTCTTCTTCTAATCAAATCAATCATTTCCGAAGTCTTTCTAACCATGTCGGGACCAAGTAGCTATCTTTCCGTAGACTCCAACCAACATGAAGGCGACTTGTAAGGTCTTTCTTAAAAGGGCTTCAAAAGGAGCCATCCCAATGCTATCCTAAAAACTATTATTATATGCGAACTCCACTAAAGGAAGGTGCTCCTCCTAAGTTCCTCCAAAATCAAGAATGCAGATCCTCAACAAATCCTCAAGAACTTTATTAATGCTCTCCGTTTGTCCATCTGCTTGAGGGTGATAGGCCATACTCAATCTAAGCTGTGTTCTTAAAGCCACTTGCAAGCTTCTCCAAAACTCGCTAGTAAAGTTAAAGTCTCTGTCGCTCATTATGCTAGAGCGAACTTCATGAAGTCGGACTATCTCACGAATGTATATGGATGCCAAATAAGATGATGTCCTCTTACTCTTGACCGAAATGAAGTGGGCGCTCTTAGTCAAACGATCTACAATCACCTAAATACTGGTATTCCCCTTCCTAGATCGGGGTAAACCATCTATAAAGTCCATCGAAACACTATCCACTTCCATTCGGGTACATCCAGTGGTTGAAGCAATCCACCAGGCCTGTGCTGCTCCACCTTAACTCTTTGGCATACATGACACTTAGCCACAAACTCTGCTACATCCTTCTTCATGCCACTCCAATAAAACACTCTCTTCATGTCCCTATACATATTATCACCGCCTGGGTGAATAGTCATCCGAGAATGGTGTGCCTCTACTAGAACTACTCTCATCAAATCACCAGTGCGAGGAACACAAAGTCTTGGATCTCTCCTTAACCACCCTTTACTATCGATGGAATAGCGTTGGAGATGTCTAGAGACCTCTCCTCTGCTAATCCTATCCAGAATATCCACAAGCTCTGAATCCTCTCACTGCCTTGAGCCAATCTGATCTATGTGGGTAGGCTAAACCTCAAGTGTAGAAATCTTAGCAAAATCTCTGATAAACTTCCTATAATAACCAGCCAAACCAAGGAAGCTTCTAACTTCGATAGTATTCTTGGGGGCCTTCCAATCCTGTACTGCTACTATCTTAGCGGGATCCACAGCAAAACCCTCTCTTGAGACTACCAACCCTAAGAAACGCACCTCCTTATGCCAAAAGTGACACTTCGAGAACCTTGCTTTCAACTGATGAACATGAAGTGTACGAAGAACCTCCTCAAGATGAATAACATGCTCTTCCATACTCTTGGAAAACACCAAAATGTCATCCACAAACACTACAACGAACTTATTTAGGACATCTCAAAAAACAGGGCTCATCAGATCTACAAAATAGGCTGCGACATTGGTCAGCCCAAACGGCATAACCAACCACTCAAAGAATCCATCAGGTGTCCTAAATGTTGTCTTATCGATGCTATCTTCAGTAACCCTAAGCTGATGAAATCCAGTGGCTAAGTCAAGTAGAGAAAATTCTGAAGAGCCAACCAACTGATCGAAAAAATCGTCTATCCTAGGAAGTGGGTAACGGTTCTTCTTCATGAGCTTATTCAACTCTCTATAGTCTATGCAAAGTCGAAGGGAACCATCTGCCTTTGTAGCGAAGATGACTGGCGCTCCCCACTCAGATATGCTCCGTTTGATGAAGCCTTTCTCTAATAGCTCACCAATATGCTTACTTAACTCCTTCCTCTCCCTAGGAGCCATATGTCTCATGGGCAATGCCGCTGACTTAGCATTGTCATTTAGATAGATCCTAAAGTCGATCTCTCTCTTAGGGGGTAGTTCCCTAACCTCCTCAAAAACATTTGGGAAATCTCTAACAATTGGAAGTGGATTTAACTCTCCTAGTGATGAATCAAGGGAATAAAGGAAGCTCAACATGACTGACCCCTGTGGGTTGCAAGAAACCTCGAGAGTCCGTTTACTAAATGTCTCTAGTCTAACGACTCTCCTCTCGCAGTCCAATATCACACCATAAGTGGATAACCAATCCATCCCCAAAATCATCTCATTTTCCGAAAATCACAGTACATAGGCGTCACAATCAAACTCTACGCCTAGTATAAAAATTTTCAAACCCCTATAAATCATTGATAAATGTGTCGATCCTCCAATGGAATTTCAAACAACTCCTACTACTAGAGAAATATCCAAGTGCAAACAATCAACCAAGGAACTAGAAATGAAAGAATGCGATGCTCCAGAGTCAAAAAAAAGTTCGAATAGGAAAATCCGAAATAGAGATCAAATTTCTAAAGAGACTTTCCTACCTCGATCTGGTCCACTACTAGAAGGTGCTGTATCCAAAACCTGTACTTGCGCTGTAGGTGCGCCTGCTCTTTGCCCCGTCTTCTGAGGATAAGCTCTACTAAAGTGACCAGACTAGCCATAGTTGTAACACCTTCCCTTTATTGTATCCTTCTTATAGTCCTTTGTGAAGTGCCCAACCAATCCACAACTATGACATTTCTCGCCTTTCTTGATCTGTCCCTTTTGAGGTCCACCTCCTTTCTTCTTGTCCTTATCCTTCTTATTCTTCCACCACTGCTTCTTAGAGTTTTCTGATTTAGGAACCTCCCTAACCTCTTCTTTCTTAGCAACATCTGATATAAGAGCCATTTCCACAAGTGATTCATATGTTGCTCCCATAGGTATATGTGTCAATGCCAACCCTTGGAGGGGCTGGTTCAAACCTTTAGCAAACTTGGTGGCCTTCTTATGCAGTGTATTAACAAGCTCCATCCCGAACTACGATAACTCATTAAACTAATTTATATACTCTTTCATCTAAAGACTCCCTTGCTTCAGACTAATGAACTTCTCCAACTGCATGCTTTCCTCGGCCTGTGACATGATCTTTCTCTCAAACCTTTCCCGAAATCCAAACCAACCAATGTCTCTACCCTCCATCTCTACAATCTCCTACTAGTAAGAAGCCTCCCCCTTCAGCTGCCAAGATGCAAGCTGAACTCTCTGTCGGTCCTCCAATCCTAACAGCCCAAATAACCACTTCGTATTCCTTAGCCAAGCTCGTGCTTCTATGAAATCCTCTGTGCCAGAAAACGTCATGCCTTCTTGATTAGCGAAGTCCTTGCATTGCTTAGAAAAATTTGCTGCCGCAGGTGGATTAATGGGATCTCCACCTACCGATGCTGCATTGGGTGCTTGCCTTTGCACCTCTGGTGCGGTAGCTTGGAGATATCTACGGAACCAGCCAGGGACTTGGACACCCTTTGGAAGATTTGGGGCGTCCGCCATTCTATGCAAAAAGAAAAGAAAATTCAGGCTCGAAAAAACCGAAAGAAGGTTGAATTGGACTTTGAGGGGATTTTTTATAAAAAGTCTCTTATACTTGAAAACCATGTCTATAATAAGAGTTTCTTTATGGAAAATACTTTTAAAGATATGTTACTTTTGAAAAATACTTTACTTTTAAAATAAGTTTTTAGGAATCCTGTAACCTTAGGCTCTGATACTAAGCGAAACACCCCACACCCCTTAGTATAACAAAAAAGGCACACTAAAGGATGTGGTGCATTGTAGGTATAGCTAAAGCATCACATAGACTAAGATTCACAAGACAAATAAGTAAAAACAGCGAAAACATTTAAATAATAATTTATCATTCAAAATTAAACTTCATCTCAAAATAAGTTATAAAAGCATAACATGTCTCAAGGACTTAAAATCTCTCATGTCTCATGAAAATACATCTCAGTCTCATATAATCAGAGTACAAAAGTAAAAACAATAATAGTAATCATAATAATAGTCCCTCTCACAAGTTCCAAATCCACTATAAGCTAAATGAAAAAGATGAAAACAGAAGAATACATCTGAAATGAGAAAACTCCGGGAATGGGTCTCTAAGCAACCTGTATCAATTCAAATCTGCTGGCCTATTGGGGGGAAAAGGGGAAATAAAGGAGTGAGTCAGACAATAAGTCTGGTGAGTGAAACTAATTACTAGCATTTCTAAGCAAGATAAAATAATAGACTAAGCAATAGTTCTAGCTTGAAAGGCAAATACAGAAAAAAACTGGGGTAAAATACTGTTTCTGATCTGTTTGACTGTTTGCTTTGATTGTTTGATTATGATAGTTTGCACTTTTCTTAAACTGCTTTCATTAGGCTGAAATCCTAATTCTACCCATTGATCGGCATTCTTTCTCTGTTGTGCTACTGTGAACCAATCTTGTTGGTCACAACAAAAGACACCTCATAGCACTTGGAACGTAGTAGCGAATTATTTACCCTAATCGATGTTGCACGCTCGGTCATCGCCGGTACACACTGACTATCGCCCCCTGTTGTGACCTCTTATTTACCCTAATCAGCAAAAGCGTGCCCAGCCCCACCTAACTGTTTTGAGACCATCAGTACTAGACCTGAAAGGGAATACTGCCTAACCTCACCTAGCTATTGTGAGACCATCAGTCCTAGTCCTGAAAGGAAATGCTTCCCGTACTGGTCCTAACAAACAAATTCTAGTTTGCACCCATTGCCCAAATCCCCAGATTTGAGCTTCTATCTATTGGCCACTTATTTACCCTAATCAACATAAGCGTGTCCCAGCCTCACCTAACTATTGTGAGACCATCAGTTCCTGACTGAAAGGGAATGCTGCCGGTACGGGCCTTACTTCTATGTTTGCTGATTAACTTAATGTAAGTTTTAAAATAAGCCTCTTCTATTATCTCTGCTATATTTGCTTATTAACTTAATCCAAGATCTAAGTTTTAAAGTAAGCCACTTCTGTTATTTCTTTCTTTCTAATTATAACTTGTGTTATAATTGTTCTTGCAGCTGTTATTATTTTATTTTCTCTTTTTAGTTATAACCACTTGTTATAATTATGCTTGCAAATATATTAAATTTTCCTATTTCAGTCCATCTCTATTTTTATTTCAGTTTTTCTTATTTTACATCTGATTTCTGTAAATTTGGTGTTTTCTAGTTTAATCCATATTAGCGAATCCTTCTCTTTTTAATTTATTCGCGTAAAAAGGTATTAAATCTCTATAAAAAGAAACTAACATTTATAGGCTAAATTCCAACTAAAAGCAGATGTAAATAACTGTAAATAACTGAATAAAATAACTGAATAAAATAGCTGAATAAAATAACTGAACAAAATAGCTTTTGAAATTTACTTAAAACCTGTTTGTAAATAAACTTATATAAAAACTGTCTCAGAATTGTAGAAAAACTACAACTATTGAGAACCTATTATTTTAAATTGCTTACAAATCTAAAATAATTACAAAACACTCACCTCTGATCCTTAACTCTAGTCCTTGGCCTTCTCAGATCCACTTCTAGGGCGTAGAATATTTTTACCAAAAAGATCTTCTCCCTAGAAATTTTTTCTATTTAGGGTCCAGCCTCAAGCAATGAACCCAATTGGGAGAAAATCTGAATGAGAAAAATATCTTGGCCTAGGGTTCTATTTATAGTGTGACTTAGGGATCTCAGACCATTGGATTTGAAGATTAAATCTAGTGCAACCACGTCATAGGCTCTCTAGAAACCGTCGGATGGAAGCACAAATGCACAGGATTTGAGAAAAATCAAGTTATGACGTGTACGCTTCGATCTAGATGAATCTACGTTCATTAACTAAGGCGAGTCGACCAAGCTTCTATGGGGGTCGACCCTAAGGTCGACCTAGGTATAATAGGGGTCGACCCTAAGGTCGACCTGACCATTGGCATGGGTCGACCCATGCCTTGCAATTTATTTTTATTATTTTTTTCATTTTAGTTGATTTCTTGTTTCTCTCGTATCTTCTCCATACTGACTCGGATTTCGACAAGTTATATATGAAAATTGATCAGAAAATCACCACAGACCCAATGGTGCAACTTCCATAGATTAATTCTGAAAATTTCACAAACTTATTTTATTATTTAATTAATTTGTTAATTAATTATTATAGCTCAAATTTTGGGTTGTTACATTATGGGTACTTAGCTGATTCTAAGCCTTTTGAGTTGAACTTGAACATTTGAGCAAACCAAACCATATCCACTTGCATGAACAATCAGAACCAATCTCGTTTTAACAAACTTAAACATATGACGATAATGAACAACATGACTTGCTTATCCAACTTTGAATTTGAAATTGAAGAACTAAACTGCTAGGACTTGAACTTGAATTAAAACTTAATATATGGACTTTAATAATGGACTTGACACTTTGATATGCCGATGGTCGATCCTAAAGCTTACAAAACCGATCAATCTAAACACCATTATGATGGTCAGCGATGATGGTCACTCTGGTAGAATCCAAAGTTTCGCCACTTAGTTTTGCTTTTAATTTTTAATGGTTTATTTCTGCACTGCACATTTTTTTAATCTCCATTCTTTATTGAGTTTAGTTGATATGGGCTCTAGATATTCAGAGCGTTTAGCTGCAATGCCTTATGGACAACCTTCACAACACATCAATCCTGAATTCAAGTCAAGTACTACAACTGTATTCGGTAGACAATCCCCTAACCATCAAATTGAGCAACCGGAGGTTTTTGGCCCATTGGCCAACCTTTTCTCTTATGTTCCTATCGTTTTGGTGGAAGAGATAAGTCTTGCCTCTGACACTATAGAAGGTGCTGTATTTCTGGATAATCCAACGGATTCCCAAGCTTCCAGAATTAGTGAGGCCGCTCTCCGTAGACTATGCTCTAAACATGGAATTCCATTCAAAGATGTTCTAGTCTCTTTATTGAATGATAGGGCTCATTTGCACCCGGAGGGATATGTGACGTGCAATAGATTCATGTGCTAAGCCAAATGTGTACCGCCTTTTAATTCTTTTATCCAAGAGATGTTAAAACCTACATCCGAACAGCTATGCTTTCCTTTATGGCACTTTCTTGCTATTTATGAATGTTCTATTCCGCCCGCCATCTCCTGAGGACATCAGGTTTATTTACAATTTCAAACGATGGACATAAAGCCTTTCTTATACTTTCCTCGAGCCTTCGCCTAACTATCAAGTTCTAACTGGCACTTGGAATAAGCTCAACATCTTTAAACATGAATGGTTCTATGTTTATTGTTTTCCCGACTTCGGGAGGCAATGGTTGGAAGGACGTAAGAGTTGCCTTGACTTTATTTTCAAATTCTTTAGCCGAAGTCGTATCTTAAGCTAACTAATACTTTGCAAATTTACGGGTGTCCATACATGTCCAAAAGGCGATAGTTTTTCAAGGGCAGTTTCTGCAATCCGTGCCACCCCATTTGAGGACAGGGACATTAGATCCCTTATAACCGATGAGTGGTTATCCCTTTTCGGGCTGTTAGAAGAAGGTCACATAATCGAGCTTCCAGGAAGTATTGCACCACCAAGGAAAGCTGTGGAACAAGAAGGTGGTGCTAATATCCCTTTCGTGCCCCCAGTTGAGGGGGCTCAGGACGATGCTAAAGAGGGTGAAATTAGAAATGATGAAACCAACAAGCCTGGCAATGCTGATGCAGGTTCGGGCAATGCACCTATGGTCGAACCATCATAAGGCGCGCAATCTCGTGTGCCAACAAGAAAAGGAAAAAAGCTTACTAATAAACTCCGTAAGAGGAAAATCGCCAAAGAGCCAGAGTTCATCATCACCTTTGATGAAGAAGAGTCTTCCTCTTAACATTTTGAATGTTTGATGGAATGGTTCTCGAATCTCCCGATTCCTGATGATATCATGACCTTTGACTCCTCCAATATTAGTATTGGGGGGGGGGGCTAAATTCTTCCACCAGGACTGGTGACGACATTCCTCCCACTAGCATATGGGAAAAACACTCTTATGAGCAAGGCTACAGGAACTGGTCCATTGGAGGGACACTAGGACACTCACAAGTCACAATCACATGCACTTCACTGGACGATTTTCATCTATCTTTTATTTGATGGTCACTTATACACTCTTGTTTGGTTTGCAGGGGCTATGTTTCAATCCTGTGCCTTCGATCGCTTGAGGGGCTCCTGAATACAGTACGGATCCAGTCACGGTCTAGACTCTAGCAAGTGTTGAGAAAGAGATAAGAGTCGAAAAAGAAGTCATCATCCAAGGGAGTATTCATCTTCTAAACACAAGTCCCAAGCTCAATCGTCTCATAAGGAAGTCCATCCCAATCTTCCTATACGTAGCAATGATCAGATCACTTCTCATACTCTCCAAACTATTGTGCTGCCCGAGCATTATTCTTATTCATCGGGTTCTCGACAGCCTCGCGATCGTAGGTCGAGCAAACACCCAGTTGCTACTTATGATCCATCTTTGACTACTGCGGCTCCTGAGGCCTTTAGGGCAAAACGATTGGCCAAACTTAAGGTTAATTTCCTAAAAAATCTGCTTTAATAGGCCAAAGTTTCTTTCTTTTATTCATGCGGTTCCTGGGAGTGCTAAAGCGAGTTCACTTGCATGTGTCAATAATGTTTTTGTGCATCATGATGCATTCCAACATTTAGCCGAAAAAATCTCTGAGTTGTCTACTGAGAGACAGTATAAAATTGACCACCTCAAGTTAGAGGCGATCCATGATAAAGACATAGTTAAGCATCAAGATGATGAGATCTCGGAGTTGACAACGAAACTAGCCGCGATAGAGGAGAGTTTCAAAGAAACATCGAAGGCGGTTAGTCTTCTAGAAGCGGCTCATAAAAAGGAGCTAGATGCTGCCCTTAACCACAATGATGTTCTTGCTCCAGAAAAGCACACGTTGCCAAAAGAGAAAAACACTTTAGCCCACCATGTTGAGAAACTTGAAAAATTCTTAAGAAAGAGATGAAAGAAAAACTCAAAGCTCAGAAGGAGTCTCAAAGATATTGCGAAGAAGCCGTCGAAGCCCGGGGACTGAAAATTAAACTTGATGAGCAACTCATTCAAATTGAAGTCCTCAAGGAAGAGGCAAGAGAAGCTAGTCAATAATAAAGTTAGAGAGCAGATCGAGGCCCAGTTAGTGGATGCCAAAGAAGCTGGTCAGAATGAGATTAAGAACATGTTGATCCTTTAATTGTTAAATATAATTCTAAAGTCCTATTCCATCATGATATGAGTTTACTTGGAGAGAGCTACCTCGAATCGCTCGTCGAGGCTTGGGAATATATTGTTGAAATGAAGAAGAAAGCCATTGGTGAAGCTGATTTAGATGAAGAGAAACTAATACAGGAGATTCTTCAAGGGGATGAACCTTTAGAC
Organism: Allium fistulosum; assembly: GCA_030737815.1. Taxonomy (NCBI): domain Eukaryota; kingdom Viridiplantae; phylum Streptophyta; class Magnoliopsida; order Asparagales; family Amaryllidaceae; genus Allium; species Allium fistulosum. Next base: position 1,278,043,533 of record CM060903.1, on the reverse strand, counting down.
CTTGCCGCTGCAAGGCTTCGATATTTTGATATTCTGGCACCCTCGAGCAAAGGGAAAAACATCGCTGAAGGTTTGAAGCCCGATCCCAAAGGTCCCCCTTCACTTCAAATAGCCAAAGCATCAGTTTTTCTTAGCCTGTTACATGATCTGAGCTATGATCTGGACAGACCAAATTATCAATCAAAGGTGCCGACTTCTATTCTAGAAGGGAGAACTTCGGCTATAACTAAAAGTAAACTAGACACTAGTATCCCACTTTATTCTCCATTATTCAAGAGATTTCTTTCATGCCCAATAGTTATGGACTTTTTTCTTGTTTTTGTGAATCTGCATGTCTTTCGGGTCCTAGTCAGATTTCAGGAAGCGGTGCTGCCATGGAGCAACAGTCGACATTTACCGAAATTCCGACGGCAACCGACATTCCAAGGCTCGATGCTCAAGTTGTTGGAGCACTTGATGATGAAAAAGCCGACGACCAACTGCTGCCAGATGAATCGGATGATGTTGTGATCATTGGTGACTGTGAACATACTGATGAGCTCAGCTTGAATGAGCGCATCGAGAGAGAGGAGTTATTGAAGAAAAAAGCTAAAGCTGAACCCACTGATGTGGACATCGACGATCCAAATCTCGTACCACCGCAAGTAACTCCACCCAACGGGTCGGTTCCCGAAGAACTCACTCCAATCTCTAAAAGCTCTCCTTCCAAGGGTGGTAAAGGATCAAAGAGAAGAATAGGTGGAAACACGGGTGGTGCCACTCCTAAGAAATCCAAAAGAGAAAAGAAGCAAAGAAATAGCCATAACTTCGGCTTAATTTGTATAAAGCTCGTACAGCTATTTTTTCCCTTTTTTGTTGGCCGTGATTGTGCATGTATGACCCTCGCTTTTGAATAAACTTGTACCATGATTTTCAAGTTTAATATGCAAGTAAAAGTTCTTTATTTTCTATCAAACTCTTATGTGAATTTTGTTTAACTAGTCGAGCTATTACTTTTCCATTCAATGTACTTGTAATTAGTTGCTCGTTAAATCGGACAATCGTCCATTAATTTTTACTCATGTCCTCCATGCGGGCGTGAGGCTTAAGTTGTATTAAACACTTGGGCTACAAGCTCTAGTGTTACGTCGTTAGATTCAACGATTTGAGTGATTATACTCCTGCCCCTAGTCTTGGGTTAGCGGTGTTGGATAATGGATGGTCGAACTCCATCCTTAGCATGTTTATACTCCTCTTGTCGGTTTCAGTTCGAAGTTTATGGAGTAGTGAGTAGTCAAACCACACTAATCTATTTGTTTATACTCATATCCACACTCTAGGGATAAGAATTAGTTGGCGGACGATCGGATAACACTCAATTTGTGTTTATACTCGAGTCCACACTCTGGGGTATAACTTAAAAAGTGATCATACCTTCCTTATTTGATCATACCTTCCTTATTTGATTGATTTGTCCCCAAGTCTGGGGTATAACTTAAAAAGTGATCGTTTGTATCATGATACATTTTGTTTCATGTCTGCCCCATCGCTCGATAGGAATAATTTGGTTATCGGATGGTCAAATCACATCTGTTTCTCATTAGGAACTCCATCTATAGGGTTAGGAGCGAGAATCACCAAATGAATGGTCGAACCATGTTCAATTTTTTAGTTCATTCATGAACTTATTTAATCGGCTAGCTCCAAAGTCTGGGAACCTTCTCGGTTATATCAATATTAGTTAGTCGGGTATCGAATCTAATATGTAATGTTAGGCAATCACAGATATGAAGGAAATTTCAAGCTTTATTTGCCAAATGGAAAGGAATGACATAATTTGTCTTATTATATATCTGAAAAATCAAATTCTAAAGAAAATTCAAAAATTTAATACAACTAAATGAAAAAGAATAAACTAAGTGAAATAGCATCGTAAATGCTCGCTATTCCACGCCCTTTGGAGTGTGATGCCATTAACAGTCGCTAGATTGAAAGTTCCCTCTCCAAGCCTCTGTTTAATGACATATGGTCCTTCCCAAGTAGGATTCAAGTGTGATGGGGCAGGAAAAACCCATTTCGAGACGAGATCGCCAATTTCAAAGGTTCTAGGTTGCACTTTAGTGTTGTAGTATCGGGCGACTCGATGTCAATGTGCAGTTGCCCTCAAATCAGCTTCTTCGTTCTTCTTATCTACAAAGTCTAGAGTTTCTAAGAGGAGATCTCTATTCATTTTGGGATGAAAGTAGGTTACTCGATGAGAAGGGACTTCGAGTTCAACAGGAATGACGGCTTCGAAGCCATAAGCAAGGACGAATGGACTATGGCTAGTCACGGACTTGTGAGTGGCTCTGTAAGCACATAATGCCATTGGGAGCGCATCCACCTAGTTGCCTCTAGCCCTTTTCAAATGCTTCTTCAGAACGGACTTTATGATTTTGTTGACAGCTTCAACTTGTCCATTTGCTTGAGGGTGAGCTACTGCCACAAATCTCTTTTCAATATGATGTCGACGGCGGAAGTCTTTAAATTTAGCGCTGTCGAATTGAGTCCCATTATTAGTTACAATGGTTTCTGGAAGAACAAAATGATAGATGATGTTCCGAACAATGGATTACTTTCTTTATCATGATCAAGGCTAAAGGTTCCACTTTGGCCTATTCGGTGAAGTAATCAACTACTACGATGGCGTACCTTGCACCACCTTTAGAAATCGGTAAGGAACGATAATATCTATGCCCCATATGTCAAATGTCCATGGACTGACCATTTGTTTCATTTCCATAAGCAGAGCTCTTGGAACTTTTACGTACATCTGGCACTTGTCGCATCGCTTAGCTTAATCAGCAGCATCTAGGTTGACAGTCAGCCAATAATACCCATAACGGAGTATTTTCTTTACTGTTGTTTACCACCCAATGTGATCGCCACATTCCTCTCAATGAACTTTAGGACTCATTTTATTTCATCATGAGTGATACACCGGAACAGGGGAACGGAAAAACCCTTTCTATACATGACTCCTTCCTAAATGATATACTCTGAAGCTTTGCGAAGGACTTGTCGCCTTTCATTCCTCCATTCGGGAAGGACTCTAGTCTTTAATCGGAGTGATCCACGACTCCTTCTCAGACTTCGTTTCTAGTACCCACTCTATTTTCATTTGGCTTATGGTTGGAGCATCGAGTACTTCAACTGGGACCAAGCCCATTTATTGTGCATCCCCAGTGCTAGCAAACTTTGCCAATGAGTTAGCCTCTTTTTTTGGTCTCGAGGAATGTGTGTGATGTCATAATACTTAAAGATAGTCAGCTCTTGGACTCAAATAAGGTATGGAGCGAGTCATTGTCCTTTAGCATGGTAATCTCCCCTAACTTGGTATACTACCAATTGGAATCGTAAAAGATTTCAATAGATTTTATCATCAGTGCTCTGACAAGTTTGAGTCCAGCAATCAGAGCTTCATATTTGGCTTCGTTGTTTGTTGTAGGGAAGTCAATCTTCAAAGTGTAGCAAATTGATTAATCCTCTGTAATTACTAGCGTGATTTTAGCTCTAGAACAATGATCATTGGATGCTCTGTCCGTATACATTTTCCATCGAATGGTAGGGGCTCCACCGTTCTCTGTAAAATCATCTTGTGCAGTGAATTCTGCTATAAAGTTTGTTAGATCCAATCCCTGGATGGCTCTTTGAGGGAGATAAGTAATGTCAAATTGACTCAGTTCGATGTTTCACTTTAATAACCTTCCAGATGTCTCAGGTTGATGTAGGACCTGTCGTAATGGTTGATCGGTGTAAACGTTACTGGGATGAGCTTAAAAATAAGGGTGGAGCTTTTGTGAATTGATCAACAAGCAGTACGTCGATTTTTCTATCTTCGGATAGTTCCTTTCAGCTTCTGTTAATCGCTTGCTAATATAACAGACCTGTCTCTGGACTCGATTCTCCTCGCAAAGTAGTGCGGCACTTATAGAGTGTACCGACATAACCTAGTAGATATACAAGTCTTCGTGATCCACCGGCTTTGGTAATATGGGTGGCCTCTCTATGTGGTTCACCAAATCTTGGAATGCGTCTTCACAATCCTGCATCCATTCAAAGTTCCTTTTCCCACACATAATCAAATCGAGGAAAGGAATGCATTTATCGATGGCTCTGGAAATAAATCGACTTAGGGCGGCAACCTTCCCATTTAAGCTCAATACTTGTTTGATGGTTTTTGGCGCCTGAATGTTGCGAATTGCTTGAATCTTCTCGGGATTAGCTTCGATTTCATGAGCATTAAAGATGAAACCCAAGAATTTTCCCGATGCAACACCAAAAGAACATTAAAAAGCAATTATCTTTATTTTATAATATCAGTGGATGTCGAACATTTCTGCCAAGTCACTAATGTGGTCGCTTGATTATCGTGTCTTTACGGGCATATCATCCATATACACCTCCGTCATCTTTCTAATCTGATCTTTGAACATTCTAGACTAGGCATTGATAGGTTGCTCCAGCATTCTTTGATCCAAATGGCATTACCACGTAGCAATACAATCCGACGTCGGTAATGAAGCTGGTGTGCTCCTGGTTGGTGATGTGCATCATGATTTGGTTATATCCAGAGTACGCATCCATAAAAGATAGTAACCCTTGTCATGCGGTTGAATCTACCAGCTGGTTAATCCTTGGAAGGGGAAAACTGTCTTTTGGACACGCCTTGTTTAAGTCCAAATAATCAATGCATGCCCACCATTTTCCATTTGCCTTTCTCATAAGTACATGATTGGATACCCATTAAGGGTAGAGGGCATCGCAAATAAACCCATTGACTTTAAGCCTATCCACCTTGTCTTTAAGGGCAGCAAGTCTCTCCTGATCCATGCCATGCCTTTTCTGTTTTACTGGGACATGCCTTAGGTCGATATTTATTGCATGGCTCATAATGGCAAGCGAGATCCCACACATGTTAGAATAAGTCCAAGCGAAACATTAAGATTCGCTTAGAGAAAACCAACGAATGCGTTCATCATCGGGGGGCTAAGCTGTGATCCGATCTTTAGAACCCATGGCGGGTCGGCGTAACTGAACGTGATGTCAATCGTTAGCTCGGCTAGTGCAGCCTTGGTCTCTTTGGGCTCCTCCTCGTCATCCATCAGATCTGTCTTTATAGAACTGACTATAGCACCCGAGCCAAGGCCCAAGCGATGGTTGTCAAAATTCGGTGGTTTGGATGTAAAGAGACTTGTCAAATCCTTACCTTTCTCCTTTCGCAGAGCATCTCTTAATTCAGCTACATAGTAGGCATGTCCGGTCGCTTGATCACCATACACAACTCCAACACAGTTATTAGTTGGGAACTTCAAAGTCTAACACCATGGGGCAAGAGCTACACGGAATTCACCTAGGGCTGGTCGGCCTGGAAAAGCATTGTATGGGGAGTCAACATCCAAAATAACAAATAACAACAACCGGACTCTCCTACGGTCACCTTCTCCCAATTCCACGGGCAATTCAACATATTCGACAGCTACGATCGCATCACCGTTAAAGCCATGAATGCAGTCTTTATATGATTTCAAGTCCTTAGCTTCCATCCTCATCTGATTGTAAGCCTTTTTGAAAATTATATTTATGGAACTTCCACAATCAGCTAAAATCCTCCTCAACAAGGTGGGGCCAATCATGGCCGAAATGACAATTGGTGTAACATCCCCTATCTTGAGACACAAAGCTAAGCACTACATATGCTATAGTCATCCATAGTATTGACTTCCAGTGACAAAATACGGTAATGTTAATGGTATCCATAATAGAAACACATGAATATGAAATAAAATCAACACAGATTTAAAACATTTTTTCTGATAATATTTTAAATCAATATTTCATATTCAGACACATAATCCCAAAAGGATTTCCCATGTTTTGATCAAATATAATTATTACAAATTATGCCAAGTGTGACATACGAAGATGCCCCCTTAGATGATCAGAGTACTAAATAAACATATCAGTCGTAATACATCACAATGGAAATAAAACTAAATAGATCCTAAGTTTGCCTCCTACATGTCTTCGGAAGCTTATTCGTCCAACCTACTAAACCTGAAAAACCTTAACTCTCAATCTACTCAAATAATATTTTGAGCACCCTAGAGTTTAAGGGGAAAACGTAAACTTCGAGACAGTCATAAAGCTTGGTGTGAATAATACTATTACATCTCGGTTTTTTGATATTTTGTGAGACCGCGCCACTTAGTGGAACATGTTTTACCATCACTAATATCCCATTTTAAAACATATATTTTGCAAATCAGAATCCTGCAATCAAACTGATTAAAGCAATAATAGTAATATCATATATGCATATAAATCAGGTAATCGATGGACTATCTGTCTAAACACTGTAGTTTTGTTTGGCTAACTACTAACCATTAGCTGACTCGGGCCTACCAGACAAAATAACTAATCCAACTTCTGTTAGAACACTTCTGGACAGTTTATTCCTTTCTGTGTGCAACATCATTTTAGTCTTACCTGCTACAAAGCCGTACACACTGGAATTTTGGACTTATATTAGTTAGGTGATTATTAGCTAAAGTATAGGACGCAACCCTTTACCAGTCCCATCTAGTATTCTAATATCTGAGTGATTTATTTAGGGTTAACTACTCCATCAAATTTTCCTTGAAAACATTTCTTTCAAACTGATTTAACCCTTTAAATCATACTTAAACAAGGAAAGTACACTCTTTGCTTTACTTAAATATCTTTGCCATGATATATGCTTTATACAAAACAATGTTGTTGAAATATATTGGGATTATCTGTCCCTCCAGAGAAAGTTAAAACCACTTTTAACTTAAAGATCTTAGGCCAAAAGGTAAGGTAAACCATTCGAAACCTTTGCTTAAAAACTTTAAACAATACCTTTCGAACCCATTGAAAGTACCCCTTTCCAAATAAGTTAACTACTATACCTTGAAACACTAGGCCGAAAGGCCAAAACATACCTTTCGAAACCTTTAAAAATAGACTTTTCATAATTATTGGAAGTATCCCTTCGAAAGCTTTATAAAACCTTAGACATCCTCTTTTCAAAACACTTTAAACTTGCCATTCGAAAGCATTGGAAACCTTCCATTCAAATACTAAAAATAAGTCTTTAGAAAACATTGGGGAATCTCCCTTTCGAAACCTTAATTATATATATCTTTCGAAAGCATTAAAGTCCTTTACTTAAAACAAACCTTTCGAAAGCATTGGGTTCCAGTAAAAGTTTGTGGAACCTAACTTTGAAACAATTTAAAACCATTTCTTTAGAAACCTTTGGGTTTCACTTTCAATATATCTAAGGGTCTTAAAAGAACTGAGGCGAATGCACTACTTTCGAAAACATTATTCCTAAGTAAAAGAAAATGGATGGTTTCATGACTAACTCTTTCTAAAGCATGGAAAGGCGGCTTCAAAGTTTAAGGCAAAAGAACCCTTTCAAAGGCATTGATGTGAAAGGTTGAATGCGACAACAGGGTTTTTGACCCCTTCGAATGCTTAATTTAAAAACAAAAGATGGCAACCACTTTTGAAAGCCCTTCGAAAGCATGTTTCGACTCTATACCTTCCGCCTGTAACGTCCCAGAAATTAATCGCTATTTAAATGAATGTTTAATTATATTTTAAATAACTAATAAATGGATTTATATTAACAAATAAAACTATTTTAAATAATAATTAATGATTATAAAATCATTTTCAAATTTTTTTTACCAACATATAGTTCATAGAAAATAGAAAATGCGACTGAAAGTTATTTTCCGAAATATCGATTTTTCATTAGTTAATAATTGTTTTAAAGGTCATAACACTATGTTAAACACACATGCACACATTACGAACTACTTTAACCTGTTGTGTACATTTACATATACATGTACGCATTTACACACTTAAACATATTATCATATAAGATCTTATTTAATAAAAGTAAGTATATATACATATATATATATACATATAAAAATACACTTTTTCAACACAAGTACACTAGAGACATGGCATGAATAGTGAAAGCAAGGGGAGGGGGTAGTATAAACGGTTTTGAAGGAGAGGAGGAGGTATGGCTGTGCATGCATACATATATTTTAATATAAGCACTTACATATTTTTTAATTAATATCCTAAGCTTATAAATACCACTACTTCTTCATATTCTCATTTTTACAAACCTCCTCTTCACTCCAAAATTTCCTAAGACCTTGAGCTAAAGCATCCATGACTTCCTCTTCACAAATTTGAAATTAGAAACAAACCACTTTCTTATGCAAAAATCCCTCCTTTAATTCACAAAACCACTTCTACATCTCCTAAAACACTTTCTCCTACAATATACAACATTCCTTCCACCAAAACAAACCATGGCCGAGCAAAATCTCCACATGGCCGTACCCTACAAGTCCTAGGCCGAGCCCAAACCCACTTGGCCAAGTCCATTTCAAGTGTTCAAGGGTTCAAAAGTTCTATTTTTGCTATTTTCGAAAGCGTTTTCGAGTTTCGGTAAAAGTTGCTTTGATTTATAAAAATTTCGGGGAGTATAACTTTTGTTTTTGGAAAATAAATTAAGTTGATTTTGATGGACTATATGTTGTGAAAATATGGTGATTTTTAAGTTGAATTATCATGTCGTATTTATGGCATATGATGATATGTTTATGTTTGAACTTGGATTTGGTGATTGGCTGATATGTTTGGATATGTATATGGATATGGATATGTGATATTGGATATAATATTATGATAGTATGTGTATGAAAACAAAACCATGTGTATATGATGTAAATGTTTTGAATTTGCACCATGAAAAGTCTCAAAGGACTTGAGATCCGATATGAAAATGAAAGCTATTTTCTAGCTTTGGATCTTGAAAATTTTCTTCCAAGTTTTTACCTTTGTTTTAAGTTTTCAAAACTTTTCCCTTTTTTTTGCAAAGGTGTAGTAGCTAGAGTTAAGGTGAAGGTTTCACCTAAAAATCAATTCTAGCGAACTGCGTCCATAGCGATAGTTGCTATGGATGCAGTTCGGAAAATTTCACGATTTCAAGTTTTAAGATTTTTCTTTTGGATTGTTTTTGAAAACTCATTTTGAATTAATTAAGTCAAAAGTTTAAGTTATTAATTATTTAATTATTTAATTATTTAATAATTTAAATTTAATTAATTTGGGTAATTATTAATTAATTAATTAATTTGGTTAAATAATTAGAGTTTAAGAAATTATTAACTAAGTTAATTATTTTTAATTAAGTAAGTTTAAAATAATGATTAATTAAGATAAAAGGGATTTATTTAATAAATTTTATTTTATTTAATTAATTATTTAATTAGAGTTAATTATTTAATTACTTGTTGTTTAATTAAAGGTTAATTATCCACTTAATGAGGGTTTAATTAAGATTAATTAAGACTAATAGAGTTTAAACTTATGATTTAATTAAATATATTGGTTTTTAAGGTTTCTTTTAAAACCCTATTGGTTATTTAGTTTTAACCAATGTCTTGTTTAAGTGAATTGTTTTAAAACCAAGGATCTCTTGTCCATGCTATAATAAAGGTAAAACGTTGCCTCGAGCCTTATCAACCGGGAATGACTAAAACAGAGGAGATGTAGCAAGGCTAGGTGGGTCGCTCCCATGAGGGTAAGCTCATCCCTATCTAGAGTCCCTACTATTAACTCATTTATTCTTCGGTATGGTTACTGATCCCAACCGAGGAGTGATCTTATTCGGTACTATCTAGTAAAGGGTAGCCGGTCTTGTGTTGGTAGCGGTCGATAGGTTCGACCTTGGTGTTATTTTATCTAAACATGCACCGTGGCCGGTGGTACCCCAGTAGCCTTGTCATTGTATGGAACCCATTCTCCAATAAGTTTCGTTCATTTTTAGTTGTACCCAAATATGTTGAAATGTGAGATGCAAGCATTTCAGCTATGTTCTATTTTACTTGAAAACCCTAGACATTATCATAATATCACTGGATTTCAAATTAAGTGTTTTGGTTATCGTAAGATATAAACTCGTCCGTGTTTATGTGTGCCATGGTCTTAAAAGATACCTTTGATTTCAAAGTGTTTTATAAAGTAAGAATTAAGTTGTTTGAGTTTACTCACACTAGACACATGTCTGACCCGAACTTTTATTTTCTTTTCCTAAAACTCTTGGGTACTCAAATTTTTATGAGTAGCCAAGTGATCCAGGTTTCTTACGGAAGCATTTTGAAGGAGCTGGACTAGGTGGCTTCATCGTAGCTAGTTATTATCTTATTACACTGTGTTTGTGCATGATCTAGGCATTTTGTGATGGGCAAGCAGTATAACTGTCCAGTTGATATTGCATTGTAATGACTCTGACGTATTATTATTATGGGAATGACTATGTAATATCCTATGTTATCTACTATATGTTGTTCTGATTCGTGGTGAGATTATGTGATTATTTAGTTTCTTCTTATCTTTCTTTTTCTTCCACCCTTAATGGCTCTTCTTTCGGTTCAAGAAAGGCGGTCGTTACATTGTGGTATCAGAGCCTAGGTTGAGCGAACACTTAGGCTTTGAGTTAGGGTAAACTTCGAGAGTGCATATTTGTAATTTTTATTTGTATACCTATATATAAACATATCTCTGATAGATAAATCAGCTTGATAGGTTTGATCAGTACCCTTCTGTCGAGATTTATCTTGTCCAAGTATTCTAAGAATTATCTTACTATGCCAGGTGGTAAGACATGAGTAATAGAGGCAGAAGAGGTAGGGGAGCAGGTTGCACTACAACTACTAATTGTCGAACCCCAAATCCTGAAGGAGTTTGGATTACCGAAGAGGCAACACCGGTACAGCATCGAGTAAACCTCGCAACCTTATGCAAGGATTACACAAACCTAAGAGGATAACCTTTCAAGGGTACCAAATATATCATTGAAGTACAAGCTTGGCTATGGTCATATGAGAAGATTTTCAAAGGTTTGGACATTTCTGATGATCAGAAATGGTTCTTGGCATCATGGCAATTGCAAGAGGGTGCAACTGCATGGTGGGATTCTGTCACCGCAAATGTTCCAGAAGATGAGTTCTCATGGGATAGATTAAAAGAAATATTCGAAGGCCAATTCATGCCAGCTACTGGAAAAACTCGATTATATAGAAGTTTCAAGGATCTCAAGCAGGGAGACCAGTCTGTAGCAGAATATGAGACAAAGTTCAATGAGCTATCTTGTTTTGGGCCGGAATTGATCAACATACCGTTGAAGAAAAACGAGATGTTTGTTTTAGGCATGAGGGAAGAATACCAGGAGAAAATGACTGCTCATGTCAAAGGTAATTTTGTGTATTCAGTTGACATTGCTCTGAGCTATGAAGCCTTGGAAAAGAAGAAGCCTACTCCAGTAGCACCTAGTGGAAATACAGGTGGAAATGGTTCTAACTGTAGGATCTAGAATAACCCTAGAGGGGGGGGTGAATAGGGTTATGACAAATTTTCTTGATTTAAACAGATTCAATCACAGAAACAAATAGCAGATAAGTAAATATGCAGAAAAGTAAATCACACACAAAATTTACCCAGCTTCGGCAAACCCTGCCTACTGCTGCATTCCCAGATTTCTATTAGAATTAAACAGTCTCACGCTTACAAACACTCTCACAGACTCGCAGACACTCGCAGACACGCTCCCGCTCACAAACACTCTACTAGACTCGCAAACACTCGCTCCCGCTCACAAACACTCTAATAGACTCGCAACCCCTGCTCCCGCCTATAGAGCTTCGTTTACTCGCGAACTCTGCTCCCGCCTATAGAGCTTCGCTTACTCGCGAACTCTGCTCCCGCACTCTGCTCCCGCCTGTAGAATTTTGCAAACTCGCAACCCCTGCTTCACTGAACTAATTCTAACTAGACAATCTGACAACACCTAAACCCTAGGTGGTGATTCACTCTGACTGGAATTTGAAAATACAGACTGAAAAACAAAACACAGTTTAAACCTGGAGCAAAATTGAAATTTAAACTTGATAACTGATTTTGCTCTAGAAAATAATCCCGGCCTAAAAATAACTAAAAAATTAAAACTTTAAAACCCTAAAAACTAGACCGGCCCCTTTAAAAAAATCAACGGCCCGCTTCACTTTTTTATTTCGATTAAAATGTTGGCCTGGTATTATCTCTTCGATCCCTTTTGTTATTTCACTAGCCCGATCCCCTGAGAAATGGCGATTCACAAATTAAGACTTCGGCGATGTTGCGCTTCTCTGGCGATTACGAGCTTCAGCTCCTCGAATCTCTATCACTGGCGAATTTGAGCTTTGGGTCCTCTTTGTTTGATTCTTGAATTAGGGCTTTGATTGTTCTCTGGCGATTCTGGATTGGGGCTTGTATTCGAAGATGCCGACTTTATACTGGTCGATCGAGTTTGATTTCGAACTACGTTGCTTAGTCGATCGATTGATTTCTTTGTCTTGCACACGGCTGCTCTTCGATTTGTGATCGAATTCGTCACCTGACTTCGGTATGTAATTTGTGCCTTTTTGTTCTGTGGTTTGATTGCTTGAATTCGATCATCTTGCCAATGATGATTGTTAGGGTTTATATAGGAGTCGAACTCCATAATTTTCGTTCGTATAAATATATTTGAATTTGTCAAATCCTTTTCTCTGCTGTTGATTTTCGTATGGATGCTCGAGATGATTGTTGACCTTTTCAAAAATGCGTATATACGTGATTCTTGGTATCGTGGTCACCACGGTGTTGAAATTTGACTTGTTCGATCTTTCCCTGGTCATCACGTTTCTGACTAGTTGACTTTGTAGACTTTGATTTTGTGATTTCCTAGTTACTTGATATAGTTTGAACTTTTTCCATACTATTCACTACCTCTGGTAGCACTTTCGACCTTGTTCGAACTATACTTCACTGGCCTGACTTTGACATGCTTTCTGTCATTTGAACTATAGCTTTTGTGTAGTCTTAATTGTATGTCTTCTGACCATGTTCACTGTAATTTGCTCGAGTTGCTTCAATGTGATGTTTGCCTGTTCACTGGAGTCGATGCTTGAGTTGTTGTAGACATCACTGCACTTTGATCATCATCTTGCTTGCATATAGTCTGGTTGATTGATATGCTTGTTTGGTTCATATGCTTGATGTTCTTGAGTCGGCAGCATTCATTGATCTTTGTTTGGTGCTATTTCATTTTCTTCTCTGGTCATGTTGGGTTGAGTTGATCATTTGAACTTCATGTGTACATCTGAGTGTTGCATACTGTTGTCACTTGAGTTATGTATGTCTGCACTAATATTTATAGTGAGTTGTATTGTCTTGGGCTCGAGCTTGCATGCTTTGTTGGATTGTTTGGTGCCTCCTTGAATTTGTGTAGACTGTCTTGACCACTTGATTGTATTCGAATTTGATTTTCGAATTTCACCTGAGTTGAATCCGATTTGGATTTGACCTTGTGACATCATTTTATTTTGCACTTGAGTTGAATCCTGTATTTGGGTTTGACCTGTGCTCACTTGTCCCCGTAAATATATCAAGTGTATATACATATATCGGTGTGCACAGCCTTGTGGCATGTACAGTGATGCACTGCGCATGTCACAATGTTCGTTTGTGATGAATTCAATATAAATGATGACGAACAACCCAAATAACCGAGGCAAATAATATTTTCAAAATCCACATTTTGTTTTATACTGCAAAAACATTTCATTTTCAATTTTACTGCGTCAGTGAATATTTTTGCAGATTGCTCAGATGTTGGATTCAAACTGGAATGAAGTTGAAGATAAATACGAGTGTGAGTGATATGTAGTGAGGAACTGATGTATCTATGAAATCGTGATGTAATTGTATTGTGATCAAAAATGATGTATATAGCGAGAGCTTGAAATTGTACTATCAAAGTTGTAATAAATATTTGTTTGAATAAAATATTCGTTTGAATTCAAATTCTATGTTATTTATTTTATTCAGCAAATATCTATTTAATCTGTGAAAAATAAAATAGTACAATATCAAATACATTTAAATGAATGTATATATGTTTATTATCATCAAACAAAAAGCATATACATGCATATTCCACAATCTCCCCCTTTTGATGATAACAAACATATATTTAAGATTTTGACTACATTAAATGTATTTGATTATTCAGTTTGCTCCCCCTATTTGAATGCTCTCTTTCTACACAATACTCCCCCTACATATATGCATGAGAATAAAGAATTCAAATGAGCCTTGATGCAATTAGAAAATCTTTGACCTTTATTTTCAAAATCTTAACTTTTCTCTCCCCCTTTTGTTATCAGCAAAAGAATAATAGTAATAGAAAAATGGAGATATAGTGATAGACATTAATACAATATTAAAGCTCAATCGAGTGTAATTATTAATTTCAATAAGAAAATCAAACAAAAATCATAAATACTTTAATTGACGCATATTCCACTTTAGAATGATATGAATGATTTCATCAAATAAAATCATATAGTTGTGTCTATTTGTGGTATATTTATATTAGGAATTTGAATATCTACTAACCATGCATAACCGTTAGGACTTTTAAATGAGATTAGTAGTATTTCAAAATTTTTAAAAAATGAATTCAAGTATCTTCTAACCACGCATAACCGTGAGGACTTTTAAATGGGATTAGAATCAACTTGTCTATTTAATTAATTAATTTTGATATGCGTTCCATACATGCATAACCGTGAGGACTTTTAAATGAGCATGGAAGCACAAAATCAAAAATCCAAGTAATTCACCCATGCATAACCGTAAGGACTTTTAAATGAGAGTGAATATTTTGGATTTTATTGTTAGAAATATAATAAAATTGAAGCACAAATGATTCCCTGTTTAAACTACCACAAATTAACATACTATATTGATTTTTGATGAGTGATGGTCGATAGACGGATGATAGAAATAGAAATGATCATGGAATAGTTATCAACAAAAAGTTTTTATAACTTTTGTTTAAATTTCTAAAGAAATTTTCTAAATATACTTTCTCAAGTTATAATATATGATTAATATCAACGCTCATCTTATTTTCAATCACTATTTATCTTTTTAGATAATTATTAGGGGGTCAGATCAGTTAATCAATTTCAATAAAATCAAGTTTTCTTAAATAACAAATCTGATACAAGGTCAAAAGAAATTATTTTCTAGAAGGGGTTTTTTAAGAAAAATTCTGCTAAAATGAAAAATATTTCAAGTGAAAGATATGCAGATATTTTCTTTGAAAAATGATGCAGCAAATGAATGTCTCAAAATGTAATCACGTTCCACTAGTAATTTTTCTATCAACTATATTACCAGTGTAATCTGCATCTGACTCAATATCACTCGTTTGGATGTTATAGACCAGATTGTGAAATTTCAACAAATTATCTCAGAGTCATTTTCAACAAACTTGACTTTAAATTGAAGTCGTGTTAACCATCAAAAAATATCTCAGTGTCAGATTAAGAAACCATAGGATCAACAGTCATTAAACAATCATCATTATTTCAAAAACAATTTCTTGAAGTTTCACCAAACAGTTTCAACAGTTTAAAAAAATCCTTTGAGAAATCAATAATCAATCAACATCATAATTTGACCAAAAACAGATTAAGTTCAATGAAAAATGGTTGGTCAACTTTTAAGCATAAATCAAAGTCATAGATAAGAACAAGTCATGTAAGATCATCTCAAGTAAGTTAGAATCTGTCAACCATCATAATTACTTCGAAAAGATCAGAATTAACATCATCAATCATTTCACATAACTGGCTGATTTAATTCAGACTATGGTGCAGATTTTCACATTTTATCTATCGTTTGAAAATAAATACAATTACCTGTTTTACCTGTACGATAATCTTTCGTTGTTTGCCCATTGTGAATCTGTCACCTTTATACTAGGCTAAGGAACGTTGATTTGTCGCCCGTTGTGTATCTGGAACAGCCAGAATCCAGATAACACTAATGTTGTTCCTTAGCCTGCCACCACACCTACACGGTTAAAGATTTATGTGACCTATTTGTTTTTATAGGTCCATGGTTGTTAGTGGCAGAATAATTGTGAATAAACAATCCCTTTGGAACCCAAATTTGTTTTGTCCTTTCATTCTTGTTCCAATAGACATGAAATTTATTTGTAGAATTTTTAGGAACCCAAACTTGTATAAATTTTGTGTTCTTGTTCCTATGACTATGATGCCCATTTATTTGACATCCAGTAAAGACACTCTTTCCTTTAGCACTATCAACTTGTGTTTTTCCAAATCCTAGTCCTTTTCTATTGTTGGCAAACAATTGATTTCCAAATAACATATTGAATGATTTTTCTCCTCTTGAAAAGTTACTCAGTGATTTCTCAAGATCTTGGACTTTGGTTTTTAGTGTTGTGTTTTCAGTCACAAGTGAGGTGCATCTATTTATAAAATCCTTTCTCCTAGTGTCAATGATTTCCTTAAGACTCAAGTTTTCTTTTTCAAGATTCTCAAAGTTAATTTTAAGCTTTGATAATTCTGAATCTAAAATTTTGCATTTTTTACAGTCTAGGTTTTGAATATTTTCAAGTTCAGTTTCTAGCCTAGAATTTTCACGGGCAAGTTCTCTCCTATCAGATTTCAGTTTTTCAATTTTAGAATCTAGAGCATCAACTGTTTTAGTAAGATCAAGGCACAAATAAACAAGTTCTTTATAAGAATAGTTTTTTACCTCATTAGATTCCTCTGAGCTTGATTCTGAATCTGATCTTGCCGTAAGACACAAGTTAGCCTCCTCTGAGCTATCAGTCGAAGCTTCCTCTCCTTCCTCATCATCCCAAGTTGCTGCGAAGGCCTTCTTCTTTTTCTTTCCTTTGTTGATTTTGAGAAGTGGGCAGTTTGGTTTGATGTGACCAGGCTTGTTGCAGTTATAACAGATTAGTTCATTTTCAGAGTTGTCAGAATCTTTAGATGTATTACTACTGGTCTTCTTCTTTCGTGGCTTGTATTTCGACCACCTTCTGAAATTATTGACAGCCACTGCAAGTCCTTCAATTGGATCAACTTCTTCTTCATCGCTCTCTTCTCTACTCTTTAAGGCAATCGTCTTCTTCTTTGGTTCGGAATTGATGCGTTCCTCCTTTGCTTTCAACTCAAGCTCATACGTCATCAAATTTCCGATCAAATCCTCCATGCGTAGTTTACTCAAATCTTTTGATTCTTGTATTGCCGTGACTTTTGCCTCAAAGTTCATTGGTAAGACTCGTAGAATCTTCCTCACCAGCTCTACTTCAGAGAATACCTTTCCAAGCGCTCTAGCATTGTATACCAAGGTTGAGAAGCGTCCAAACATGTCCTTTATGCTCTCGCCTTTGTCCATTACAAAGTTCTCGTATTCATTGCTGAACAGGGCTAGACGAGACTCCTTGACTTGAGAAGTTCCTTCGTGTGTCACCTCCAAAGTATGCCAGATTTCCTGCGCAGTTGTACAATGAGAAATTCTATTAAATTCATTCTTATCAAGAGCACAGATCAAAGCATTCATAGCTTTAGCATTAGTAGTTTTTAACTTCTTATCATTAGCGTCCCATCTATCCTTAGGTTTAAGAATCTCAATATCACCAACAGTTATAGTGGGAGCTCTATAGCCAGTTTCAATAATATCCCAAACATCGTAATCAACAGAACTAAGATAGATACTCATCCTAACTTTCCAGTAAGCATAATCATTACCATTAAACATCGGTGGCCTAGCAATAGATTGCCCCTCAGAAAAAGCATTATTTGATAGATTCATGACTCTAGAGTTAAAGAAAAAATACCTGGCTCTGATACCACTTGTAGGATCTAGAATAACCCTAGAGGGGGGGGTGAATAGGGTTATGACAAATTTTCTTGATTTAAACAGATTCAATCACAGAAACAAATAGCAGATAAGTAAATATGCAGAAAAGTAAATCACACACAAAATTTACCCAGCTTCGGCAAACCCTGCCTACTGCTGCATTCCCAGATTTCTATTAGAATTAAACAATCTCACGCTTACAAACACTCTCACAGACTCGTAGACACTCGCAGACACGCTCCCGCTCACAAACACTCTACTAGACTCGCAAACACTCGCTCCCGCTCACAAACACTCTAATAGACTCGCAACCCCTGCTCCCGCCTATAGAGCTTCGTTTACTCGCGAACTCTGCTCCCGCCTATAGAGCTTCGCTTACTCGCGAACTCTGCTCCCGCACTCTGCTCCCGCCTGTAGAATTTTGCAAACTCGCAACCCCTGCTTCACTGAACTAATTCTAACTAGACAATCTGACAACACCTAAACCCTAGGTGGTGATTCACTCTGACTGGAATTTGAAAATACAGACTGAAAAACAAAACACAGTTTAAACCTGGAGCAAAATTGAAATTTAAACTTGATAACTGATTTTGCTCTAGAAAATAATCCCGGCCTAAAAATAACTAAAAAATTAAAACTTTAAAACCCTAAAAACTAGACCGGCCCCTTTTAAAAAATCAACGGCCCGCTTCACTTTTTTATTTCGATTAAAATATTGGCCTGGTATTATCTCTTCGATCCCTTTTGTTATTTCACTAGCCCGATCCCCTGAGAAATGGCGATTCACAAATTAAGACTTCGGCGATGTTGCGCTTCTCTGGCGATTACGAGCTTCAGCTCCTCGAATCTCTGTCACTGGCGAATTTGAGCTTTGGGTCCTCTTTGTTTGATTCTTGAATTAGGGCTTTGATTGTTCTCTGGCGATTCTGGATTGGGGCTTGTATTCGAAGATGCCGACTTTATACTGGTCGATCGAGTTTGATTTCGAACTACGTTGCTTAGTCGATCGATTGATTTCTTTGTCTTGCACACGGCTGCTCTTCGATTTGTGATCGAATTCGTCACCTGACTTCGGTATGTAATTTGTGCCTTTTTGTTCTGTGGTTTGATTGCTTGAATTCGATCATCTTGCCAATGATGATTGTTAGGGTTTATATAGGAGTCGAACTCCATAATTTTCGTTCGTATAAATATATTTGAATTTGTCAAATCCTTTTCTCTGCTGTTGATTTTCGTATGGATGCTCGAGATGATTGTTGACCTTTTCAAAAATGCATATATACGTGATTCTTGGTATCGTGGTCACCACGGTGTTGAAATTTGACTTGTTCGATCTTTCCCTGGTCATCACGTTTCTGACTAGTTGACTTTGTAGACTTTGATTTTGTGATTTCCTAGTTACTTGATATAGTTTGAACTTTTTCCATACTATTCACTACCTCTGGTAGCACTTTCGACCTTGTTCGAACTATACTTCACTGGCCTGACTTTGACATGCTTTCTGTCATTTGAACTATAGCTTTTGTGTAGTCTTAATTGTATGTCTTCTGACCATGTTCACTGTAATTTGCTCGAGTTGCTTCAATGTGATGTTTGCCTGTTCACTGGAGTCGATGCTTGAGTTATTGTAGACATCACTGCACTTTGATCATCATCTTGCTTGCATATAGTCTGGTTGATTGATATGCTTGTTTGGTTCATATGCTTGATGTTCTTGAGTCGGCAGCATTCATTGATCTTTGTTTGGTGCTATTTCATTTTCTTCTCTGGTCATGTTGGGTTGAGTTGATCATTTGAACTTCATGTGTACATCTGAGTGTTGCATACTGTTGTCACTTGAGTTATGTATGTCTGCACTAATATTTATAGTGAGTTGTATTGTCTTGGGCTCGAGCTTGCATGCTTTGTTGGATTGTTTGGTGCCTCCTTGAATTTGTGTAGACTGTCTTGACCACTTGATTGTATTCGAATTTGATTTTCGAATTTCACCTGAGTTGAATCCGATTTGGATTTGACCTTGTGACATCATTTTATTTTGCACTTGAGTTGAATCCTGTATTTGGGTTTGACCTGTGCTCACTTGTCCCCGTAAATATATCAAGTGTATATACATATATCGGTGTGCACAGCCTTGTGGCATGTACAGTGATGCACTGCGCATGTCACAATGTTCGTTTGTGATGAATTCAATATAAATGATGACGAACAACCCAAATAACTGAGGCAAATAATATTTTCAAAATCCACATTTTGTTTTATACTGCAAAAACATTTCATTTTCAATTTTACTGCGTCAGTGAATATTTTTGCAGATTGCTCAGATGCTGGATTCAAACTGGAATGAAGTTGAAGATAAATACGAGTGTGAGTGATATGTAGTGAGGAACTGATGTATCTATGAAATCGTGATGTAATTGTATTGTGATCAAAAATGATGTATATAGCGAGAGCTTGAAATTGTACTATCAAAGTTGTAATAAATATTTGTTTGAATAAAATATTCGTTTGAATTCAAATTCTATGTTATTTATTTTATTCAGCAAATATCTATTTAATCTGTGAAAAATAAAATAGTACAATATCAAATACATTTAAATGAATGTATATATGTTTATTATCATCAAACAAAAAGCATATACATGCATATTCCACACTAACAAGGGGAAGTTCCATCCAAATTGGAAAAATCAAGGAAAAAGGGAAATAGGGACAAGGTCAAGGAGGCAAATTCAGGAATATTAGTTGTTATATTTGCAAGCAGAGATGTCATATTTCAGGGTCCTGTCCAAACCGTGAAGCTCCGAAGCAATAAAGTGGACCCATATCTCCAATGGTCCTTAAGTCGCTTTGTTTCAATTATCATCAGCTGGGCCATATGTTTTGGAACTGCCCACTCATGAAGAAGGTGCAACAGCCCAAGGTGTATGCCATTAAGAATGAACCGTCTACTTCAATGGAAGTGAAGGGGAAAGGCGTCCTTGAAGGTACCTTACTAATTAATGGTATTTTTGCTCGAGCATTATTTGATACTGGTGCCTCGTATAGTTTTTTCTCTTGTGAATCGATAGAAAAGTTTCATATTATTCCTAGTATTGTAGAAAATCCTATGTGTGTGTGTCTAACCCCATAGGTGGCGTAACCCATTTAAACATGATTTGTGATAATGTGCAATTTCCTACCATTCTTATCACTTTTCTTGCGACCCATATGTTTTAGACTTTAAAGGATTTGATATTATTATGGGTATGGATTGATTATTGAAATATGGAGCTATTTTAGATTGTGCTGAAAGGACTATATCATTAGAAACTAAGTTAGGAAGAATTGCTAAAGTACCATGTATGGAACCCGGTATAAATATGTGTAGTTTCTTATATGCTCTAGAATCTTACCAGGATGAGTTAAGTAATGTAGAAGTTGTTAAGAATTTTCTCGACGTGTTTGAAGAAGTCAATAGTTTACCCCCGCACCGAGAGATAGAGTTCCGTATTGATTTGGTCCCTGGTGGAAGACCCATGGTTTAACCCAAGAGAAGGATGGCCTAGAAAGAGTGGAAAGAATTAGAAAAGCAAACCAATGACCTATTAAGAAGAGGATTAATTAGAGCCAGTCAATCGAGTTGGGGGTCTGTTGTGGTGTTTGCAACGAAGTCTGATGGATCTTTAAGGTTTTGCATGGACTACAAGGAGTTGAATAAGTTAACCATTAGGAATAAGTATCCTTTACCCCGCATCGATGATCTTTTTAATCAACATCATAGAGCTACGGTATTTTCTCAGATGGATCTAGCTACCAGATTCCATCAATTAAGGGTTGCTGAAGATAGTATACCCTTAACTGCTTTTAGAGGCCCTGACTGTTTCTTTGAGTGGTTGGTTATGCCTTTCGGGCTGACCAATGTGCATGCATATTTTGTAGATCTCATGAACCATGTTTTCCAGGATGTCCTTAATAAGTTTTTGTTAGTTTTCATTAATGACATCCTTATCTACTCCAAATCTAAGGAGGAGCATAAATATCTTTTAGAAGTAGTGTTGGAAACATTGAGGAGACATGTCCTGAAGGAAAATTTTTCTAAGTGCTATTTTTGGAAACCAGAAGTAAGATTCTTACGACATATTATGACAGGAGACGGTATTTCAGTGGTTCTAGTGAAAGTGGAAGCTGTTTAGGAATGGAAGCAACCGCGAACTCCTATCAAGGTTTGAAGATTCTCAGGATTGGCCGGATATTATAGGAGGTTTATTTAAGATTATTCCAAGATTTCCTCCTATTTAACTAAGCTGACTAAGAAGGAGGAGAAGTTTGTGTGGACCCCTAAGTGTGAAGAGGCATTTTTGGAATTGAATAAGAGATTGACCAGTGCACCAGTTTTGGCTGTTCCGGATGGAAATAGTGTGTTCACGGTTTACACGGATGCATGTGGAGTAGGACTTGGTGCTGTTATGATGCAGCATGGTAGAGTGATTGCATATGCTAAAAGTCAGTTGAAGCCTCATGAGAAGAACTATGCTACGCATGACTTGAAGTTGCTGGCTGTTGTCTTTGCATTGAAAATGTAGAGGCATTACTTGCTGGGTAAGGATCCTTCTATCCCTCTTAGTTTCTTTCTAATCTTTAGAGATTTTAGGAGTTAGTTTTCTTTCTTAAATTAGGTGAAAAATTCAAGCTCTTCACAGATCATAAATCCCGATGTATCTTTTTACTCAGAAGGATCTGAACTTGAGGCAACAAAGGTGGTTAGAGTTTCTAGCGGCTTATGACTTGGATATTCTTTACACGTCATGAAAGAGGCTAATGTAGTGGCAGATGCCTTGAGTAGGGATGTCGTTTTGACTCTTTTGGAAGTTACCTTGACACATTAAGAAAAGATTATGTGGAACCAGCGGAAGGATGAGATACTAGAAGGATTAATTCAAGGAGTCCAAGGAGGTAGATGTTCGGATTTGGAGATGGATGGTCGAGGTATGTTATGGATGAACGGAAGATTATGCGTTCCAAATGTGGATGGGTTAAGGCAGGAAGTTTTGTCAGAATGTCACAGTTCTAAATTAAGTTTTAATCCAGGAGTTCATAAGATGTATAAGGACATGAAGAGAGTATTTTGGTAGCCGGGAATGAAGAAAGACATTTCCATTTATGTTAGCAGGTGTTCATGCTGTCAATAAATCAAAGGCTATCATCATAAGATAGCCAGATTATTGCAACCTTTGGAGATTCCCAATTGGAAATTGAAAATGATATCAATGGATTTTATCGATGGTTTACCCAGAACCAGAAAAGGAAATGAAGAAGTATGGGTTATCGTTGATCGGGAAGAGCGCACACTTTATTCTGGTGAAACCAACAAAGACCGTTGCTTCCTTAACTGAAATTTTTATGAGGGAGATAGTCAGGTTGCATGGAGTTTCTATAAGTATTGTAAGTGATCATGACCCTATATTTTCTGGTCATTTTTGGGAAGCGTTGCAAACAACACTTGGAATAAGGTTAAGCTTAAGCACAACATATCATCCCCAAACAAACAGAGCGGGTGAATCAGATTCTAGAAGATCTCTTGAGGGCCTGTATTCTGGATTTTGGTGGATCATGGGAGGATCATTTGCACCGTATGAAGCCCTATATGGAAGACCATGCAAGTCACCAGCATGTTGGGTTAAGACAGGAGATAGATTAATTCTTGGACGGACATGTTCCAAGAGGCTACAGAAAAAGTTGTAGTGATTAAGAGAAGAATGAAGGAAGCTCAAGGTCACCAAAAGAGTTATGCGGATAAGATGTGGAGAGATTTGGAATTCATGGTTGGATACGTGGTATTTGTGAAGATTTCACCAATAAGAGAAGCTGTTAATTTGGGAAAGCTAGGAAGTTAGCTCCAAGGTATGTTGGACCCTTCCGTATTCTTGAGAGGATTAGATCGCTTGCTAATAGGGTCAAGTTGCCAGAGAGATTGGCAGTAGTCCATAATGTGTTCCATGTGTCTCATTTGAGGAAATATGTCCATGATCCATCTTTAATCGTGGAGCCATCAGTTCAAGAGGAATTGGATATAGAACCGAACCTGACAGTAGTTAGACATCCAGTTTTTGTTGTGGATCAGGATGAAAAGAGGTTGCATAACAAGGTGGTGCAACTAGTTAAGAGTCAATGGAGCGAGGATCCTAGAGACTGCTCTTGGGAGACGGTGGATCATATGAGAGAAGCCTATCCTGAGTAGATGTTGGGATAGCTAGTCGTAGGTGTATGTATTGTGCATGCTGTTTGCTATGGATGCTTAGTGTATGTATTTGTATGTGTTTTATGATGTGAATATAAGGCTTTCTGAGTAATTTGGATTATCTCCTTGTTTATGAATTTCGGGACGAAATTCTTTTAAGGGGGAAGAGTGTAACGACCCGGAAATGAATCGCAATTTAAATGAAAGTTTAATTATATTTTAAATAATTAATAAAGGGAATTTTATTAATAAATAAAAATATTTTAAATAATAATTAACGATAATAAAATCATTTTCAAAATTTGTCTACCAACATATAGTTCATAGAAAAATAGAAAATGTGACTGAAAGTTACTTTTCAAAATATCGATTTTTCATTAGTCATTTTTTTAAAGGTCATAACACTATGTTAAACACACATGTACACATTACAAACTACTTTAACATGTTGTGTACATGTACATATGCATGTACGCATTTACACACTTAAACATATTAACATATAAGATCTTATTTAATAAAAGTAAGTATATATACATATATATACATATAAAAATACACTTTTTCAACACAAGTACACTAGAGACATTGCATGAATAGTGAAAGCAAAGGGAGGGGGAAGTATGAACAGTTTTGAAGGAGAGAGGAAGATGTATGGATATGCATGCATACATATATTTTAATTAATATCCTAAGCATATAAATACCGCTATTTCTTCATATTCTCATTTTTACAAACCTCCTCTTCACTCCAAAATTTCATAAGAGCTTGAGCTAAAGCATCCATGGCTTCCTCTTCATAAATTTGAAAATAGAAAAAAATCACTTTCTTATGCAAAAATCCCTCTTTTAATTCACAAAATTACTTCTACATCTCCTAAAACACTTTCTCCTCCAAATTACAACATTCCATATATCCACCAAAATAAACCATGGATGAGCCAAATCTCCACATGGCCGTACCCTACAAGGCCTAGGCCGAGCCCAAATCCACTTGGCCGAGCCTATTTCAAGTGTTCAAGGGTCCAAAAGTTCCATTTTTGCAAGTCTCGAAAGCATTTTCAAGTTCCGGCAAAAGTTGCTTTGATTTAGAAAATTTTCGGTGAGTAAAACTTTTGTTTTTGGAAAAGAAATTAACTTGATTTTGATGGACTATATGTTGTGAAAATATGGTGATTTTTATGTTGAATTATCATGTCGTATTTATGGATATGATGATATGTTTATGTTTGAACTTGGATTCGGTGATTGGTTGATATGTTGATATGTTTGGATATGTATATGGATATGAATATGTGATATTGGATATAATATTATGGCAGTATGTGTATGAAAACAAACCCATGTGTATATGATGTAAATGTTGTGAATTTGCACCATGAAAAGTCGCAAAGGACTTGAGATCCGGTATGAAAATGAAAGCTATTTTCTAGCTTTGGATTTTTGAAAATGTTCTTCCATGTTTTTACCTTTTTTTAAGTTTTCTAAACTTTCCCATTTGTGGTTTCAAAGATGTAGTAGCTAGAGTTAAGGTGAGATTTCACTTAGAAATCAATTCTAGCGAACTGCATCCATCGCGATAGTTGCTGTGGATGCAGTTCGGATAATTTCACGCTTTCAAGTTTTAAGAGTTTTCTTTTGAACTGTTTTTGAAAACTTATTTTGAATTAATTAAGTCAAAAGTTTAAGTTTTTAATGATTTAATTATTTAATAATTTAAATTTAATTAATTTGGGTAATTATTAATTAATTAATTAATTAGGTTAACTAATTAGAGTTTAAGAAATTATTAACTAAGTTAATTATTTTTAATTAAGTAAGTTTTAAATAATGATTAATTAAGATAAAAGGGAACTAATTTTATTTAATAAATTTTATTTTATTTAATTAATTATTTAATTAGAGTTAATTATTTAATTAATTGTTGTTTAATTAAAGGTTAATTATCCACTTAATGAGGGTTTAATTCTCAAATAAATGTTAATTAATTAAAGTATAATTAGAGTTTAGTTATAAATAAAATTTGGATTATTAATGATTAAATTTTGATTTAATTAAGATTAATTAAGACTAATTGAGTTTAAACTTATGATTTAATTAAAGTTTATTTGTTTTTAAGGTTTCTTTTAAAACCCTATCGGTTATTTATTTTTAACCAATTTTCTTGTTTAAGTGAATTGTTTTAAAACCAAGGATCTCTTGTCAATCCTATTAAGTAGCCAAATGACCTAAAGTAGTTGTAATAAAACGGTGATGCGTTTTATTGGAAGTAAGTCGACTTGTACTAATCACAAATACCTCACTTCGACAACGCGATGAATATAAGGGGTTGAATTTCGATAAGCGGGTCATGATAATCTAAGCATATGGAGTGTATGTCCATATGCAAATATTACACCCTGATAGTGGAATGGTCCACTATAAAAAACTTGACCCTTCAAAATTATCGAATGTTGGTTTGGAGAGACCGACATTGGACATTAGTTATTGTCCGAAAACCATTTCGAACCAACGTAAACGTTCGAATTGGAAACTGTGAAGGTAAGGCTATTTGCTACTAAACCTGAGGGTGATTCCAAAACGGGTGTAGTGGAGATAGTGCCTTCGGTTCATTCATCTCCTGAACGACTTGTATGGATGAGTGCTAACATTGTGTCAACATATGGAGGGCAAGGTTAGCATTCAAGTGGCAAAGCTATAATAAAGGTAAAATGTCGCCTCAGGCCTCATCAACCGGGAATGACTAAAACAAGGGAGATGCAGCAATGCTAGGTGGGTCGCTCCCATGAGGGTAAGGTCATCCCCATCTAGAGTCCCTACTATTAACTCATTTATGCTTCGGTATGGTTATTGATCCTAACCGAGGGGTGATCTTATTCGGTACTATCTGTGAGAAATGCGGATTACGGATCTTAAGGCTGGAATAACACTAGGGGGTGAATCGTGTTTTATGGAATTTTTTTAAATCTTTTTGAATTTTATTCAATTTAAACACCAACAAATGTAATTCACAAACACAAATATAATCACAGAATCAGACACAGATGCAAATACTAAATAAAAGAAGCAAAGGAAAGAACACACCAGGATTTTATACTGGTTCAGAGTTACCCTACATCCAGTCCCGTACAATCGTACGGATTTCTTATCAAAATAATCTCCCAGATTACACCTTCGGTTTCAAGGCTACGAGGTACACCCTCCTGTATTCGAGTCCAGGGAAAACTCTCTTGATTTAACCAGGCTACAAGATCACCTAATTGATTTCCAAGGCTACAATCACACCCAACTGATTTCAAAGCTCAACCGCACCTTTTACTCAATAGTTTGTTTTACAAAAGGTTCTATAACTCTGAATAGCACTGAGATCTTATGGAGAGAGTGGAAGAGAATCAAACAAGAGATAATCAAGTTTGATTCACTTGGTATTTCGGCATAGTATAGTTTAGGCTTCTTTAGACTAAATGTGGAAGATGAAGAGGAGAGAAAATAAATGAAATCTGGTAAAAATTCGTTTAGAACCTACTAGTATTTATAGTAGAGCAACAACCATACCTATTCGTGAAAGGATACGACGAATAGACACTTCTTTTGACAATTGAAATTTGAAAATAACGGACACCATGTCGACATGGGGGGATGAGGGATGTCGACATGCTCAATGCAAAATTGATGTTTCAATTTTCTTATTAAAATTGGTTTCTATAATATGTCAAAACAATTTCTAAACTTTGTAAATATATTTGAATATAGTTTAAACATATAAAAGAATTTATAAAATAATTTTTAATATATATAATCTTAATCTTTAAAGTGATTTAAAATCTGAGTATATAAATATTTTAAAGCTAAATATTTACAAGAGATGGTTTTAAAACAAGGACAATTTTGAAATCAAAATATTAAAAATGATAAAAATAGTTTTGAGGCTAAAATATTTCAAACAAGGGAGATGTCTTTTTGAAAAGAAAGTTTTGAAAACATTTTTTTAAAAACAAGAGATATATTTTTGAAAAACATTTTTATAAAATTAGTGGATATCAAAATAGGACCACTATATGTTCCACTAGATATTGTCGTGGGTTCCATCCCACTAGGGTTCCATCCCTTTAATAGGCTTGAAGTGGATTCCATTCCACGAATAAATTTTGAAAAAAGATGTAAGTGCTTTCAAGAAGTTTTAACATAATTCTAGACTAACTACATTATCTTGTACTGTTTGAAATCTTGAACTCTTGATAACTTGATTTCTAGATACTCTTGAGTCTTCAATCTTGATATCTTCGATCTTTAAATTCATCAGTCTTGTATCTCTATATTGTATAGTCTTCATTCTTGGTACCTACATGTTTATATTCTTCATATACATATATATCCAAACCATAACATTAGTATTTATATTTTATAACAAGTCCTAAGGTTGTTGTCATCAAAACCATCATCTCAAGGACTAACAATCTCCCCCTTTTTGATGATGACAACCTATGTTTATAAAATATACTTCACCTTCACAATAACTCCCCCTAAAACTAATAATTCCCCCTTAATCTAAGCCCAACTACTCTATTTTATACTTCTCCCCCCTTTTCATCAACAAAAACTAATTCAAAACTTATATATAGCTTCCCCTTAATCTAACACTATCCAAAATAAATACTAATAAGGAAGTATAATAAGCGAAACAAAATTTTTATTATATACGATGTTATATTTACATATATATATAGAACATAAACACACAAATATATTCAAGTACATAAATTATAGAATAACACTACTAACGGGAGTTTTTGACAATTTGAGATTTGTGAATCGAACAATTTGGATAATGGAAACAAAAGTTTCCACGTTGTTCGACCAAATTCCCATCTTTGTCAAAACAGACTTCGCCTACGCAGACCACATTGTCATCTTCTTCCATAGGTGCTTCTTCCTCTTCTTCCTCTTCCTCTTTGCCGTGCTCTAAGGGGTTATGCACTTGAATGTTTGGAGAATCTTCTTCAATCACAATAGGATTTGCATGATTATCCATTAGGAATTTTTGCAAATTCCGAAGAATTTTGCCTTGCTTTTCTTGTTCTTTTCCCATCCTTATTTGCACAACTTGAAGTTCAGTCAACATTTGCATGGCATCCTTCATAGATTCTTCAATCTTTATTACACGTGCCAGTGTAGTGCGTTGGAATGGACCAGAATGAGGAGAAGGGAAAGAAACGGTGTCATTTTGGTTTGATTTAGTGGAGGAGGCCATTAATTTTAATTTTTAGAAGTTTATTACAGAGAAAGAGAAGTGAAAAGACAGAAAAATTCGAAATGCATAGGTTTATATAACTACCAAATTGATTTAGAGGGAAAATCAAAATTTCAAATTTTACCGTTGTATGTCGACATGGGTGGTAGGGGTATGTCGACATCCTTATGAAAAATTGGTTTTCTTGTATATCTCTATTTATTAAAAATATATGTTACTATATCTATGTTCTATATCTCAATTATTGAACAAATGCCTAGTTCTCTTCTTAATTTAGTAAATATAGGTTGATTTAAGGGTTTGGTTAAAATATCAGCAATTTGATTCTCGGAGTTGATAAATTCAAGAGAAATAATCTCTTTACTTATATTATCTCTAAGAAAATGATGTCTGATATCAATATGTTTAGTCCTCGTATGATGAGTAGGATTTTTGGATAAATTTATTGCACTAGTATTATCACAATAAATTAGTGATTTTGAAATTGTTAATCCAAAACCTTTTAGGGTTTGTTGCATATAAATGACTTAAGAGCAAGCCAAAGCAGTAGAGATATATTCTACTTCAGTTGTTGATAAAGAAATAGTGTTTTTCTTTTTACTAAACCATGAAACCAGAGAATGCCCCAAAAAGTGACAAGTTCCACTTGTACTTTTTCGGTCAGATTTGCAACCAGCATAGTCAGCATCACAATAAGAGATTAAATCAAATGAATCATTTTTAGGGTAAAATAAACCATATTCAAAAGTATGTTTAACATATCTTATGATACGTTTCACAGCTTTTAAGTGAGTCTCTTTGGGTTGAGATTGGCAGAGACAAACACTATGCATGATATCAGGTCTACTCGTAGTGATATAGAGTAATAATCCAATCATTCCCCTATATATTTTTTGATTTACATCTTTTGAAAGATCTTCTTTATTTAAAGCTTTATTGGTTGCCATGAGAGTGGGTTTTCCACTCGCAGCAGTCATACCAAATTTACTAAAGAGATCCCTAACATATTTTTCTTGACTAATAAAAATACCATTATCTAATTGTTTTATTTGTAAACCTAAGAAGAAAGTAAGTTCACCCATATGACTCATCTCAAACTCTTTTGTCATTATTTCAGAAAATTCTTTATTCATTTCATGATTAGTTGAACCAAAAATAATATCATCTACATAAACTTGTACTAGTTGGATATCATTTTTATTTCTTTTAATGAAAAGGGTATTATCTACTTTACCAATTTCAAAATTTGATTGTAATAAAAAAGATCTTAGTCTGTGATACTATGCACTAGGAGCTTGTTTCAGACCATATAGAGCTTTCTTAAGCTTGAAAACATGGTTTGGAAATTTTTCATCTTCAAAGAGTGGAGGTTGTTCAACATAAACTTCCTCTTTAACAAATCCATTTAGAAAAGCACTTTTAACATCCATTTGAAATTATTATAATTTGCGAAAGCAAGTAGAATTCTAATGGCTTCTAATCTTGCTATGGGTGTAAAGGTTTCATCAAAATCTATTCCTTCTTCCCGACAATAACCTTGTGCGACTAATCGAGCTTTATTTCTAAGGACCTCACCTAGTTCATTCATTTTATTTTTATAAACCCATTTAGTTCCTATTGTAGTTTTATCCTCAGGTCCAGGAACAAGTTCCCAAACATTATTTCTGGTGAATTGATTCAGTTCTTCTTGCATTGCCAGAATCCATGAATCATCAGACGATGCTTCCTTTGGATTTTTAGGTTCAATAGATGATATAAAAGCTACATTACTCATGTTATTTAGTTGATTTCTAGTTCTAACAACAGATTCAATATCTCCTAGTATATTTTCTATAGGATGATCTTTTAAAAGCTTAACCTTTTTATTTGAATGAATAAGATCATTATTTGTTTCAATTGATTCATTATTTAGGGTAGAAAAATCTTCTTCATCATTAATTTGTTCAACATCTTTAAAATTTTCATCAAACGAAACATGCATTGTTTCTTCAGTGGTATTAGTTCTTAAATTGAAAACTCTGTATGCTTTACTTCTATTAGAATATCCGATAAAGATTCCTTTGTCAGATTTAGGATCAAATTTATCCAAATAGTCTTTTGTATTTAGAATAAAACATTTACTTCCAAAGATTATAAAATAAGGTACCTTTGGTTTCTTCTTGTAAAGAAGTACATAAGGTGTTTTATCAGTTAACGGTCTGATTAATATTCTATTCAAAATGTAGCGAGCTATAGCAAGCTGTAGCGACTATTTCAGCCCAAAAATGTTTTTGTAAATTACTATCTGAAAGCATTGTTCTAGCACACTCTTGAATCGTCCTATTTTTACGTTCTACCACTCCGTTTTGTTGTGGAGTTCTTGGAAAAGAAAAATTATGAGTTATTCCATTTTTATTGCAGAATCTCTCAAAATTTTCATTTTCAAATTCCCCACCGTGATCACTATGAACAATTATAATTTTTAAAGAAAGTTGGTTTTGAAGTCTTTTTGTAAAAAATTTAAATGAATCAAAAGTATCACTTTTATGTTTCATAAAAATTGTCCATGTAAACCTAGAGTAATCATCTACAGTTACAAAGACATATTTATTGTGATTTATTGATTGAATTTGAGATGGACCAAACAAATCTAGATGAAGTAACTCAAGAGGTTTTGAAGTTGAAATCATATCTTTTAATTTGAAAGAGCTCTTCCTAAGTTTTCCTAATTGACAAGCATCACATATACTATCTATTTTTAAATTCATTCTTGGGAGACCTCTTACTAGATAAAGTTTAGAAAGTCTAGATAAGAGTTTAAAATTCAAATGTCCAAATCTTTTATGCCAAATCCAAGGGTCACTTGTATTAGCCAAAAGATATAGATTATCATTTGAGATTTTCATACTAAGAATATAAATATTTTTCTTCCTAATTCCTTCAAATATAATATTTGAATTATTATTTTCGATGTGACACTTATCTTTTTCAAATTTAATTTTGTATCCTTTATCGCAAAGTTGACTAATGCTAAGCAGATTGTGTTTTAGACTCTTAACTAATAAAACATTAGAAATAGTAGGACTTTTAGAGTTACCGACATTGCCGATGCCAATCACATATCCTTTTGAGTTGTCTCCAAAATTAACCAATCCTCCATCTTTATAGATAATATCATTCATCATATCTGGATTACCAGTCATGTGTCTTGAACATCCACTATCAAGTATCCACTTATTCTTCTTGATTTGCACAATTTGTCCATTGAGTGTTGATTCTTCAAAGGCCATATAACATTTTTCTTTCTGCACAGAATACAAACTCGGTAGATAACTTGATTTTCTATAATAACTATATGCAGACTTATGAGACAATGATGATTTGAACAGTTTTAAACTAGTGTTAACAAAATCCCCAAAAATATCCATTTTAAAAACTTTTTCAAAATTCAGATTACGAAAACTTTGAACACCTTGCTCTGATACCAAATGTGAGAAATGCGGATTACAGATCTTAAGGCTAGAATAACACTAGGGGGTGAATAGTGTTTTATGGATTTTTTAAATCTTTTTGAATTTTATTCAATTTAAACATCAACAAATACAATTAAAAAACACAAATATAATCATAGAATCAGACACAGATGCAAATATTAAAAAAAGCAGTAAAGGAAAGAACACACCAGGATTTTATATTAGTTCGGAGTTACCCTACATCCAGTCCCGTACAATCGTACAGATTTCTTATAAAAATAATCTCCCAGATTACACCCTCGGTTTCAAGGCTACGAGGTACACCCTCCTGTATTCGAGTCCAGGGCAAACTCTCTTGATTTAACCAGGCTACAAGATCACCTAATTGATTTCCGGGGCTACAATCACACCTATTGATTTCAAGGCTCAATCGCACCTTTTACTCAATAGTTTGTTTTACAAAAGATTCTATAACTCTGAATAGCACTGAGATCTTATGGAGAGAGTGGTAGAGAATCAAACAAGAGATAATCAAGTTTGATTCATTTGGTATTTCAGCAGAGTATAGTTTAGGGTTCTTTAGAATAAATATGGAAGATGAAGAGGAGAGAAAATAAATGAAATCTGGTAAAAATTCATTTAGAACTTACTGGTATTTATAGTAGAGCAGCACCCATATCTATTCGTGAAAGGATACGACGAATAGACACTTCTTTTGAAAATTGAAATTTGAAAATAACGGACATCATGTCGACATAAGGGGTTAAGGGATGTCGACATGCTCAAGGAAAAATTGATGTTTTGATTTTCTTATTAAAATTAGTTTCTATAATTTGTCAAAACAATTTCTAAACTTTGTAAATATATTTGAATATAGTTTAAACATATAAAAGAGTTAAGAAAATAATTTTTAATATATATAATCTTAATCTATAAAGTGATTTAAAATCTGAGTATATAAATATTTTACAGCTAAATATTTAAAACAAGAGATGGTTTAAAAACAAGGACAATTTTGAAATCAAAATATTAAAAATGATAAAAATAGTTTTGAGGCTAAAATATTTCAAACAAGAGAGATGTCTTTTTGAAAAGAAAGTTTTGAAAACATTTTTTAAAAACAAGAGATATATTTTTAAATTTTTTTTATAAACTTAGTGGATATCAAAATAGGACCACTATATGTTCCACTAGATATTGTCGTGGGTTCCATCCCACTAGGGTTCCTTCCCTTTAAAAGGCTCGAGGTGGATTCCATTCCACGAATAAATTTCGAATAAAGATGTAAGTGCTTTCAAGAAGTTTTAACATAATTCTAGACTAACTATATTATCTTGTACTGTTTGAAATCTTGAACTCTTCATAACTTGATTTCTTGATACTCATGAGTCTTCAATCTTGATATCTTCGATCTTTAAATTCATCAGTCTTGTATCTCTATACTATACAGTCTTCATTCTTGGTACCTGCATGTTTATATTCTGCATATACATACATATATATATATATATATCTAAACCATAACGTTAGTATTTTTATTTTATAACAAGTCCTAAGGTTGTTGTCATCAAAACCATCATCTCAAGGACTAACACTATCCAGTAAAGGATAGGCCGGTCTTGTGTTGGCAGGGGTCGACAGGTTCGACATTGGTGTTATTTTATCTAGAGATACACCATGATGGGTGGTACCCATGTAGCCTAGTCATTGTATGGAATCCATTCTCCAATAAGTTCCGTACGTTTTTAGTTGTACCCAAATATGTTTAAATGTGAGATGGAAGCATTTCATCTATGTTCTATTTTACTTGAAACCCCTAGGCATTATCATAATATCATTGGATTTCTAATAAAGTGTTTTGGTTATCATAAGGTAAAAACCCGTCCATGTTTATGTGAGGCGTGGTCTTATGAGATACATTTGATTTCAAAGTGTTTTATAAAGTAAGAATTAAGTTGTTTGAGTTTACTCACACTAGACACATGTCTGACCCGAACTTTTATTTTCTTTTCCTAAAACTCTTGGGTACTCAAATTTTTATGAGTAGCCAAGTGATCCAGGTTTCTTACGGAAGTATTTTGAAGGAGCGAGAGCAGGTGGCTTCATCGTAGCTAGTTATTATCTTATTCCGTTGTGTTTGTGTATGATTTATACATTTTGTGATGGGCAAGCAGTATAACTGCCCAGTTGAAATTGTATTGTAATGACTCTGATGTATTATTATTATGGGAATGACTATGCAATATCCTATGTTATCCATTATATGTTGTTCTGATTCGTGGTGAGACTCTGTGACTGTTTAGTTTCTTCTTATCTTTCTTTTTTTTCCACCTTAATGGCTCGTCTTTCGGTTCAAGAAAGGCAGTCGTTACAACGCCTATCCCCAATCCACTATGTATCAATGCACTGATACCTTGTGTATTAGTTTCGACTAGGTTGGAGGCGGTAGTATAAAGTCGAAAGGTGGTTGCCCAAAGTGGAAAAGCAACAATCCTTTACAAAAATGATATTTAACTATTTAAAGTAATATCTTTCCAACTAACTTGCCTTATTTGTCGACATATAATTAGTTGCCAATTGTTTTTCAAAATCTTTTCTGAAAGTGCTGCCGAATTCGGTGTTAACAATTTAAAACATTTAGCAAATTGCCCCTTCTCCTTTTATAAACACATAAAATATTTAAGTCTCATAACTTAAATAATCTTATATCTTTAACAAAACACTTAGGAAAATTCTCCAAAAATTCCCATAAATCATTTTTCATATGTTTTCTAACATATTTAAATTCTGAACCAAAGCTAACATATAATAGCCGAAAAAAATTTAAACCCAATTTAACCATTTTCTTTACTAGAAAATTCATAATAAATCCACATTAACTTAGAAAATTATGAAACTTGAAACCCATCTCTAGAATAATGTTTCCAAATCTTATACCAAAATCGCAAGTAATTTGGATGTTATTTAATAGGTTTTTCAAATCAAAATCTTATCATAAAATCTATATGAAACAACAAAAATCATCAACAAGCTTATATAACCATTTAAACAAACAAAACATGGCATTTTTCTTGCAAAATAAATTCGAATCTTATCTAGAAACCGAAAGAAATAAAAATGAGATGTAATCTATTTTTCACCTTAGCTTGTTATTAAGGTGTTTGAGATTTGCCCTTGAATTAATTTGATTAAGATTCCTTCTTGAATTCTTACTTATCTTCCCCTTATTTTCTTCTAATGGTGGCCGACCAAGCTCTATATTTAGTTTTTTTGGGATTGTTGGAAATGGAATGGGATAAGGGTTAGGGTATATGAATATAACCTATTCCTATTTTGCCCTTATCTTATTATCTTTACTCACTTCATTTTAAATTTCCATTTATTTATTCATTTTAAATTAGGGTCATTACAGACTCCCATCCTTAAAGAATTCCATCCTCAAAATTACAATAAGGTATTCATAACAATCAATCATAAAGGTAAAACATACCATGAAACAAGTCAAGATAAGTATCTCTAATCCTGCTCTCAGTTTTCAAGTACAGTCTCTCTCATCGTCACCCTACTGTACTCTAACTAATCTGAATGTCCTGTTACTTAGTTTCTTCTCATATCTCGTGACTATACGAACTGGCTTTCTAACTATAGTCATATCCGATTCCACTAATATATCGTCTAACACAGTTGGTGCAATAGTAGTTTCTGGATCTTGAATACACTTCCTTAGATGAGATTTATGAAAAACATTGTGGACTTCTGCCAAACTGTTCGGTAACTCTACTCTATATGCGAGTTTCCCGATCCTTTCTACAATAGGAAATGGTTCAACAAATCTTGGTGCCAATTTTCCTGATTTTTCGAATCTAATTACACCTTTCATCGGTGATATCTTGACGAAAACATGATCTCTAACTGTGAACTCTAAGTCTTTCCATCTCTTATCAACATAACTCTTCTGCCTAGACTGATCTTCCTTCTTTCTAGCTCGAATTAACTCAATCTTTTCTGCGGCTTCTCTAACCAAATCCGGACCAAAAACTAACCTATCCCCGGTCTCTAACCAACAAACGGGAGATTTGTATGGCCTTCCATAAAAAGCTTCAAATGGTGCCATCCCTATACTAGCCCGATAACTGTTGTTACACGAAAACTCGACTAAGTGTAGGTGGTCTTCCCATGATCCTCCAAACTCTAGCACACAAGGTCTTAAAAAATCCTCTAAGGTTTTGGTAACTCTTTCCGTTTGCCCATCTGTCTGCGGAAGGTAAGCGGCACTCAACTTGAGCTTAGTACCCAAAGTCTCCTGTAGACTCTTTCAAAACTCCATAGTGAATAAGGAATCTCTATCACTTACTATACTACTAGGAATTCCATGCAGTCTGATTATATTCTTCATGAATAATTTTGCCAAAATAGGTGTCGTCCTTGTTGACTTAACTGGAATGAAATGGACACTCTTGGTCAACCTATCCACTATGACCCATATACTTTCATTTCCTTGATTCGACCTTGGCAACCCATCTATAAAATCCACTGAGGTAGAATCCTATTTCCAAACTGGAACCTCTAATGGCTGAAGAAACCCACTTGGTTTTTGATGTTCAGCTTTTACCTGTTGACAGTTCAAACACTGTTTCACCCATAAGCCTACATCTCTTTTCATGCCTTCCCAAAAGAAACTTCTTTTCATATCTTGATACTTCTTAGTTCCTCCCATATGAATGGTCAACTTCGAACGATAGCCTAAGAACTTCCTTCCTAATATTTCCCACGTTTGGAACACATAGTCTTACTTTCTTCCTCAATCACCCATTCTGGTCAAGAATGAAATCTTTTAAGTCATCGCACACCGTTCCATCCCTTAACTTTTTGATCTGTACAACTAATAATGGATCCTCCTTCTACTTAGAAGCATTCTTTTCGATCATCACCGGTCGAACTTCTGAACACAACAATTTAATGGGTTGTTTACTAGATCTAGCTTCAGCTCTCCATTGTATTCTGCATGTAGTCAATGCTTCTAAATCTTTCCTCTCAACTATCATTTCTAACACTGCATTTTGATGTTTCTGGCTAAGTGCATCCCCAAAATTGTTGCCTTTTCCTGGTGTGTCCTAAATACCAAAGTCATCAGCAGCTAAAAATTCTAACCACCTTTCTGCCTCATATTCAACTCCTTTTGAGAGAATAGATACTTTAATAACTTATGATCCGTATACAACTCGAATCTTTCTCCCAATAGGAAATGTCTCCACACCTTCAATGCAAAAAATACCGTAGCCAATTCCAAATCGTGAGTTAGACATCTAACCTCATGCAATCTGAGCTGTCGAGAAGCACATGCAGTCACTTTACCTCTTTGCATTAACATAGCTCTCAACCATATTCCACAAGCATATGTGTACATCACTAAGTCCTGATTCCCCTCTGGAACAACTGACACAGGTGCATTAGTCAATAAGTGTTCCGATCTCTGGAATGCTTCCTCACACTTATCAGTCCAGACAAACTTCACATTCTTCCGCGTTAGCTTAGTCATCAGTGCTGCTATCCACGAAAAATCCTTGATGATTCTCCGATAATAACTGGCTAAAACAAGAAAGCTCT
Organism: Allium fistulosum; assembly: GCA_030737815.1. Classification (NCBI taxonomy): domain Eukaryota; kingdom Viridiplantae; phylum Streptophyta; class Magnoliopsida; order Asparagales; family Amaryllidaceae; genus Allium; species Allium fistulosum. Next base: position 1,278,005,159 of record CM060903.1, on the reverse strand, counting down.
TTATCTCAGTCACCATCTCGGGTCTCTTCCAATTATTCACTGCCTCGATCTTAACTGGATCTATTGACAACCCTTTTTCTAAGACTACATGACCAAGGAACTTCACTTCCTTCTTCCAAAAATTACACTCCGAAAATTTCACTTTCAGTTGATGCTGCCTCAACGTCTTAAGCACCACTCTAAGATGAACTACATGCTCTCTTTCATCTTTAGAGTATACCAAAATGTCATCTATGAATACTAATACGAACCTATCCAAGTGCTCTCGGAAAACTCGGTTCATCAAATCTACAAAGAATGCTGGCACATTAGTTAGTCCGAACGGCTTTACTAACCATTCGTGCAATCCATATCTAGTTCTAAACGCCGTCAAAGGAATACTATCCTCAGCCACTCTAACTGATGGAATCCTGTTACAAAATATAACTGGGAAAATACTTTTGCCTCACTCAATTGGTCGAACAAATCATCAATTCTGGGTAATGGATATCGATTTTATCATCTTCTCATTCAACTTACAATAATCGATACATAACCTTGACGATCCGTCTGGTTTCCTTGCAAACACTACGGCTGCTCCCCAAGGCAAACTACTTGGTCTGATAAAGTTCTTACTTTCCAAATCCACCTACTGCACCTTTAATTCTCTCATCTGGGTAGGTGTCATTCTACTTGACGGTCTACTCACCGGTTCTGCTCTTAGTACTAAATCTATCCGAAACTCAATAGCTCATTTCTGTGGCAGTCCTACTACGGGCGCAAAGTCATATGTGAATTCTCTAACAACAAAAACTCGATTTAACTCATCTTCTCCCTCCACAATACCCAGCAAAGCATCAGCCTCAAGATTAGCATTTTCTACAGAGTATATTATCCGACCACTACATTCAAGGTGTCTAAGTGATATTTTCCTATCATGGAATAATATCCTAGCATCGTATTTACTTACCAATCCATACCCAAAATAATTCCGAACCTTATGAAATCAAACACATGCGAACAACAAGAAAATATATGACCTAACAATTCAAACTCTAGGTGATCACATCTCATCCTAAGAGTTATGTAACATTCTATCGGATTCACAAACCTTAAGGAAGTAACTAGGTATGTGGGTTCTAGGTTAAGCTTAACTACCAAACAATGAGATATAAAAGAATGTGATGCACCAGTATCAAATAGAATTCTAATTGATACACCATGAATCAAAAGCGTACCTCCTAACATAGCTTTTCCTTTCTCCTCTACTGTCGGTGTCAAGGTAGCTGGCTCCAATACAAACACTTTGCCCTTTCCATCCATGGCTGGCTCCTTGCACCGGTTCTTATAATGTTCAATTTGATCGCAGTTGAAACACCTCACTCCTTTCTTGTCAACAAATTTCTTCCTTTTTCCTGTTCGGTACTCATGACCATAGCATCCCTTCTTATCACACTTATAACAGATAACTTCTGCCTTTCCCTTCTTGGCAGCTCCACTCTTCTGAGCGCCCTTCTTACGGAAAAACTTCCTCTTTTGGTTCTGCCCTCCTTAATCTCCTCCTGCCTTGTTACCCTCAAGATAAGCAAGCATCTCTTCCCGCCTCAATACCATCTAAAAAACTACATTGCACGGATCTCTAATATATGATGATGTGGCCTTAGCAAGCTCAGGCTTTAACCCATGGATAAACTTCCCAGTCCTTTTGATAACAGTATCCACTGTAGCGTATCCGTATCTTGATAGCTCCTCAAATCTGATTGCATACTCAAGCACTGTCATATCTCCCTGCTCTAACTCAGCAAACTTCCAAAGCAGAGTTGACTTCACAATCTCCAACATAAACCTCTTCTCAAACATTCTCCTGAACTTAGCCCAAGTCATAGTCTCCTCATTGACTCCGACCATAACACTGTTTCACCAGTATAATGCTGCTCCTTGTAAATGCATAAAAGCAAGTCTCCTTTTCTGCTCATCATTAAGTCCCAAATCAACAAAAATCCTCTCGCAATGATGTAACCAATTCTCCACTTCAATTGCATCCTTAGTCCTGATAAACCATTTTCCTCCCAGCCTAGTAAAATCTCTACTCAACACAGCATAGTTATTGACCACTGGGCCTCCCTGATTTCCCCCTTCAGCATTTCCTCTAAGTAAACCTGCAGCAACTCCCACCTGCATTATGTTGACAAAGAACTGGTACATAGCTCCCATATCAACTTGCTGTATTATGGCACCCACATTAGCAGCTTGTGCCTGACCTAGATTCCTCCTAGTGTTTTGTCTGGCATTTCCATTAGTTGTGGTGCTTCCCCCACCAATATTAACTCTTCCACTTCTAGCATCCATATCTTACGTCTGTAAAATCTGCATTCGAGCCATGGTAAGATACAGAAGAATAACCTAAGAGAGATGGGAGAATAGAGATAAAGCATATACTTATATATAGCAAATACAAGTTCTTTACTATAGTTATCCCATACCCAAATCTTTTCTCTAATTCCTTAGGATTATGTTTTCAAAATCATTTTAAGTTCAAAATTTCTTTTACTTTTTCATAAACCTATGCTCTGATACCGAGTAGTAGCGTCCCCTGAGGCCCGAAGCTAAGTGCTACAAATGCTACAGTCATCCATAGTATTAACTTCTAGTGATAAAATACGGTAATGTTAATAATGTCCATAATATCAAAAGCACATGAATATGAAATAAAATCAATAAAGATTTAAAACCTTTTTTCTGATTACATTTTAAAACAATATTTCATATTCAGATACATAATCCAAAAGGATTCCTAGGTTTTGATCAAATATAATTATCACAAATTACGCCGAGAGCAACATATGACGATGCCCCTTTGGATGATTAGAGTACTAAATAGACATATCAGTCATAATACATCACAGTGGAAATAAAACTAAATAGCTCCTACTTTGCCTCCTTCACGTCTTCGGAAGCTTATTCATCCAACCTACTAAACCTGAAAAACCTTAACTCTCAATGTACTCAAATTAAATTTTGAGCACCCGAGAATTTAAAGGGAAAACATAAACTTCGAGTCGGTTATAAAGCCTGGTGTGAATAATATTATTACTTCCCGGTTTTTTGATATTAAGTGAAACAATGCCGCTTAGAGGAACGATTTTTCCCTTCACTAATATCCCTTTTTAAAACATATCTTTTGCAAATCAGAATCCTGCAATCAAATTGATTAAAAGAATAATAGTAATATCATATATGCACATAAATTAGGTAATCAATGGACTATCTGTCCGAACACTGTAGTTTTGTTTGGCTAACTACTAACCATTGGCTGAGTCGAGCCTACCAGACAAAATAACTAATCCAACTTCTGTTAGACACACTTTTGGATCTGTCCTTAACTTACTTCTCCCAGGGTCAGCTGATCCTAATAGTTTTGCGGGCCCACTAATACCTATCTTTCTCTGTATATTCCTTTCTATGTGCAACACCATTTTAGTCTTACATGTGACAAAGCCCTACACACTAGAATTTTGGACTTATATTAGCTAGGGGCTTATTAGCTAAAGTATAGGGCGCGACCCTATACCAGTTCCATCTTTTATTCTAATATTTGAGTCATTTAGTTAAGGTAAACTACCTCATCAAATTTCCTTGAAAACATTTATTTCAAATTAATTTAACCCTTTAAATCATACTTAAACAATGAAAGTATACTCTTTGCTTTACTTAAATGTCTTTGCCATGATATATGCTTTACACAAAACAATGTTGATGAAATATAATGGGATTATCTATCCCTACAGAGAAAATTAAAAAGCCCTTTTAACTTAAAAGATCTTAGGCCAAAAGGCAAGGTAAACCATTCGAAACCTTTGCTTAAAAACTTTAAACAATACCTTTCGAACCCATTGAAAGTACCCCTTTCAAAATAAGTTAAATACTATAGCTTGAAACACTAGGTCGAAAGGCCAAAACATACCTTTCAAAACCTTTAAAAATAGACCTTTCGAAATCATTGAAAGTATCCCTTCGAAAGCTTTATAAAACCTTAGACATCCTCTTTTCAAAACACTTTAAACTTGCCTTTCGAAAGCATTAAAACCTTCCATTCAAATACTAAAAGTAAGTCTTTCGAAAACCTTGGGGAATCTCCCTTTCGAAACTTTCATTATTTATCTTTCGAAAGCATTAAAGTCCTTTACTTAAAACAAACCTTTCAAAAGCATTGGGTTTAAGTAAAAGTTTGTGGAACATAGCTTCGAAACCATTTAAAGCCATTCCTTTCAAAACCATTGGGTTTAACTTTTAATATATCTAAAGGTCTTAAAATAACTGGAGCGAAAGCATTACTTTTGAAAACATTATTCCTATGTAAAAGAAAGTGGATGGTTTCGTGACCAGCCCTTTCGAAAGCATGGGAAGGCGGCTTCAAAGTTTAAGGCAAAAGAACTCTTTCGAAGGCATTAATTCGAAAGGTTGAATGCGGCTGTAGGGGTTTCGACCCTTTCGAATGCTTAATTTAAAAACAAAAGGCAACAACCTCTTTCGAAAGCCCTTTTCTAAAACAAAGGCATATTTGACTAAGTCAAAAACTATTTTCTTCGAAAGCCTCATTTTGTAATCAAAATAGTTCTGAATTTGTAAAGACTACTTCTGCCCCTTCGAAAGCATGTTTAGACTCTATACCTTCCGCCTATCTCCAATCCGCTACTTACCAAGGTATTGATATCATGTGTATTAATTTCGACTAGGTTGGAGGCAGTAGTATGGGGTCGAAAGGTGGCCGCTGAAAGTGGTGAAGCAACAACCCTTTACAAAACTGATTTTCAACTTTTTAAAGTAATATCTTTCCAACTAACTTGCCTTATTTATCAAAATACAATTGGTTGCCAATTCTTTAACAAACTATTTTCTAAAAGTGTTGCTGAATTCAATAATTAACAATTTAAAACATTTAGCAAATTGCCCCTGCTCCTTTTATAAACATATAAAACATTTTAGTCCCATACCTTAAATAATCTTATATCTTTAATAAAATACTGAGGAAAATTCTCCAATAATTTCCATAAATCACTTTTAATATGCTTTCTAACATATTTAAATTTCTGACCTAAATCTAACATATAATAGTCGAAAACAATTTAAACCTAATTTAACCATTTTCTTTACTAGAAAATTCATAATAAATCCATATTAACTTAGAAAATTATGAAACTTGGAACCTATCTCAAGCATATATAACAAAATCGCATGCCATTTGGATGTCATTTAATAGGTTTTTCAAATCAAATCTTATCATAAAATTTATTAGAAACAACAAAAATCATCAACAAGCATATATAACCATTTAAACAATCAAAACATGCCCTTGAATTAATTTGATTAAGCTTCCATTTTGAATTCTTGCTTATCTTCCCCTTGTTTTCTTCTAATGGTGGCCAGCCAAGCTCTGTATTTAGTTTTGTTTGAGAATGTTGGAAATGGGAATGAGATAAGGGTTCAGGGGATATGAATATAACCTATTCCTATTTTGCCCCTATCTTATTTCCTTTACTACTTCATTTTAAATTTTCATTTGTTTATTCATTACTTAAGGCACGACTACCTTATAATTATACAAATCTCATTCCCTTAACTATTTACATTATTTCATTTAATTTATCTAATTAAATGTCCTAAATAGTGCTAGTCAAAATTAGGGTCATTACAATTAGGTCTTTCGTCGGTGCCTCCACCTTGTCTGCATCTCTGTTTCTGAATACAATGTCGTCGGCCATTGTACGCTGCTGTTTTGCCGGAGCCCTATCTTCTGTACTCGAACAACACTCAAAATTCATATGCTTGATTGTGCTAGCATAGCGCTCCATCTCATGTCAGCTCTTGTCAGGTCTATTTGGTTCTCCGGCTATTGTATTGATCACTAATCTTCCACCAGTCCATGTAGGCTCCTCGGTCCTATGCGGAGCTTGTCCTCGGTTGGGGTCAGATGTCCTCTACCCGCAATTTAGCGGGACTTTAACAAATTGCTGTAATTTTCTTTTTCGAATCAGTTTCTCAATTACATCCTGGAGATGCCTACATTCATTCGTGTTATGACCATAGCATTCATGGAATAGGCAATATTTTCTAGTCCGCTTCTACTTCACCATCGATTCTTTCGGAGGGGGCTTCCTATACTGCAAGTATTGCATGCATAAAAGTAGACGCTCTCTAGAGATGAATTCAGTGGTGTGTAGGTATCATACATTGGAATCCTATATTTTCCTCTTCTAGAATTCCTCTTTCGTTCACTGCCTTTCTTTTGCTGACTCGGTTTATTTGGAAATTTACTTGAAATTTTTCAGAATTCTCATTAGACTATTTCAATGCAATGGTACTCTACACCCCCTCTCCACTTGGTCCCATAACATTCTTCTTCCTAGAGCATCTAACTTCCTCTTTCCTTAAATACTAAGCTACTTTCGCATAGAAACGCTCCAACGTTGCGGGTGGTTTGCTAGCTAACCAATCGCCAATATCAGAGTCTAGATCAAGTCCTCTTGCTACCGCCATTAATATTGAATAGTCATTCGGATTACTGACTTCTGTGATGGTCGTATGAAATATCTCCAAATAATCTTTCAACGATTCTCCCGGAGCCTAGATCATGTTGGATGGGGACATTACATCTTTGGGGCGAGTTGTGTGCATACGGAGCTGCTCCACAAACTTTGTTGCTAAATTATCAAATCTAGATATTCACCATAGAGGTAATCTTGTAAACCACATCGTTGCTATGCCAGAAAGAGTAATAGGAAAACATATGCATTTTTTGCATCATCAGCTCGTGCGGAATTCGTTAGCTATTCATCTCTCATGATGTGCTGCCTGGGATTAGTCTTTCCCTCGTAAGCAGGCATCGACGACATGCTGAACCTCTTTGGATACTCAGCATGTAAGACATTGTCAGTGAATGAGGTATGGCTTCTCGAGATCCCTCAATCATCATTGGTCAAGCCTTGGCTCTCCCTCACTAGCTGTCTAACCATAGCCAACAAGTTCGACGTTTGGATAGTTGGAGCCAAGCAGTAGTCGTGCTGCACCTTACGTGAATGGTCTGGTCGATGTCTACAGGTTGTTCCACGCCTTCTTGGCTCAACATCCTCTCGATGTATGTCATACACGTCCACTTCATCGTAATTCCAGGGAGGTAACTGGCTTGCATCCACCTGAACTCCAGCATCTAAATTAATCGCAGCAGCTCCAGCTTATGCTCTAACATGAAAAGGCAAGCTTCCTCCTTTGGAGGAGGGATCGGCCCTGATCCCTACAGAGGGATCAACATCGATCAATCTAGGCAAGGCAAGTAGGTTTACCTGCTGATGTCCAGAAGCTTCTGCGTGATATCCATCAATTCTAAGACGTCTGTGTTTATGATAATCATCTGATGAACTAGAACTCTTCGATGTAGAATAAGGGGTTGGCTCTCCCCTAGTTTTCCTACGCTGTTGCTCCCTGAGTTGATTCACTAGATCAATATTAGCTTGAATCTGCTGGTTCAACTGTCGGCGACTATCCACTAACTCTTTAATTAGATTATAGAAATCAACTCATGTGATGGAATCAGCTGGATCCTGGACTTCAAATGGATTGGCAACATTTACATCTACTGGTATATTGCTCGGGCCTCCTTGCTTGATGTTAGCATTTTTGTTTCCTTTTGCTTTTCGAGAGGTAGATCTGGTGTTCCTAACCATTATTGATAGTTTCCTTAGACTTTTGCAAATCTGAATAGAATGAATAAGCTTCTTATAGATAATTATATATCTCTTAGGGGGATTTATGCAATACAGTAGTAGCAAAGGGATCCAAATAGGGCTGAGAATCTCCTTGTCAGTGAAAGAACCAAAATGTTTGCACTAAAAATTAGCACAAACACCCAATAGAGATTTTGTAGAGAAATAAATGAAGAATATAAAATGGAAATAGAAGAAATAAGAAACTAAATGATAAAAAATCAAAGCAATAGCAAGAACACAACAGTTTACAGTGGTTCGGAGTTGTTTGCCTTTGTCACTTTTAATAGATAGCTTTATTAATCACTTTGTAAACTGAGTACAATAGGGATCCGATGAAAATCCTTAGTTACAATAGATTACAAGCAATCAACAGTGTAAAAGTCTTGAAAATGAACAATTGAGCCTACATTTATAGAGGAAGACAGTAAAATATCTCCCTAAAAATTCGGCAGAAGGATTTGCGAAACCATATGGACCCATTAAAGGGATCACATGGCCCAAATCCCAAGGAATAGGGATCGGTGTCGATCCCTATTTTGGGGGAATTTAGGAGTGCGATCCCTATGGGAGCTTTCCAATGTTGTAATATGCTTAGACTCCAAGTTTCATGTGAATTAGAATAGTAGCACTTGAGTTATTGTTCGATCGTTGCTGCAATTTGAGTTGTTACCTGATTCTAGCTGATCCCTACCGAGGAAAGAGGGCCGATCCCTCTTGCTTAGTCCTTTTGAAGTGCGATCCTTAGGATAGGCTCCTTAGGGTCCCTACATCTTATTTCCAAAATTTCATATGCATTAGACTTATGGATTTCAAGATATTGATTGTTTTCCATTGAGTTGCACGTTTTTAGCTGAAATAGGCTAATCCCTATGAGTGAGAGGGATTATAGCTGATTTCTTTTCTATATTAAATCATATTCCATGCTTTGAACATTCTACAATGCATATCTCTTAATTTTGTTCAATCACGACTTCATGTAATCATTTGTACTTGATCTTTGGATCCCTCAATCATCGCTCTGGACTTACTGGCCTTGACGACAATCAAATCTAATTAGTCTAATCAGTTCTGATATAACTGGGTCAAAATGTTGGATAACAGCAGCCATCATCCACAGCGAATAGGAACGGCCTTGGATTAAGGTTGAGGATAGTCAACTATTGATTGGGATGGTAGGGAATCTGATTCGATTCTCACATTATATCTTCGCTTTTAATAAACAACGCAATATTAATCAAGCAACTCACTCATGGATGGGATCTGGATCGGTCCCTTGCACGCCCTTTATTAGATGCATGGCTTAAATGTTCGATGAGGTTGTTATCATGATGTCTAACTTAATGTTTTTTGATGTTTGAATTCGATTCGATTAGATAAATCCTTGATTATGGAAATCCACATGAATGTGATAACCAATATTGATCATGGTAGTCCCGAATGGAGAGATGGGGCGAAGACCCCAAGGTACCAGTTCCCGTGCCATAAGGCAGGTAAATGGACTTCTACAATATCGATCACTTTAAGTCCCGTCCGGAGAGCAAGGAATGGAGTGCAAGAAGTAAGTAACCTCACCGGGGCGTGAGCCGATGGGCTTGCTTATTGTTGAGTCCCTTCATCGGAGAGCAAGCGAATTAGGCTCAGCAAGGGTCCGAAAAGACCAAGATTTGATTATCGGCCTGAACAACCATGGATTTGATTAACGGTTCAGAGAGGCCATGGATTTGATTATCAACCCAAAACGGGCTGGATTTTATTAATGGTCCGTAGGGACCGTGGATTTGATTATCGCCCTTGAATGGCAATTGATTTGATTAGCGGTCCAGAGAGACCATGGATCTGCTTATTGACCTTGAACTGCCATGGATTTGATTAACAATCTGGAGAAATAATGGATTTGATTATTAGCACTGATGGATGCAAATTCAGTTAACAATTCGAAGAGATCATGGAATAAATTATCGACCCTGAATGGTTACATATTCATTTATTGATCCGGGGAGATCAAGCATTATATTAAATATCTGTAGCGATCATGAATTGAAACGGTCATCGAATGCATGACCTTGGGAAATTAGGATTTATATTTTGGCTTCGAACGCTATTTGACCTTGGAACGATTCATTAGCAATTACCAAAATCAAGTCATTCATCTCGATGCATGATTGCTAGCCTCCGGATGAACAAGGGATGATCCTAATTAGTGATACAACCCATGGCTTGCCCATTTCGGGAGAACACATGATCATTGTCTATGGCTGAAACTCAAGCAAGGACTCGAATCCCTAGCTATCATGGTCTAGAATGACCTTTGATTTACATGTGAATTCAAAGGAACAGCCTTTTGACCAAGTAACATACAGACGAACTTGACATGTCAAACTTGAAAGCTATCAAGGTAGGAAGCCCAAAGAGATAGCCATAAAGTCTAGAAACCAAGTACGACTAAAGTCATAGGAGGAAAGCACAAACCATCCTAAGAATCCAAAGTTCAAAAATCCAACAAAGTGTTGGAGCAGTATAGATCTAACCACTTGGATCAGTACCGATCCACAACACTTCACCCATTTTTGCCCCAACTCCACCTACTTGCAAGTGGTGGTGCTAGAAGCCTATTTCAAGTTCCCTTGCATCGATTCCATGCGATTCTCTATCGATTTGCTTGAGCACGTAAAATCACCAACTCTATTTTTCCATTGATCCATCATTTAGACTCAAAACAAGCTAATGATATTGCAAATAGGATGGAAATCACAAAGATAACCACGAGTCAAGCCTAGACAAAGAATTTAGAATGATCCATATGGTAGTCTTGTAGATCAGTACCGATCCAAGCCCATGGATCAGTACTGATCCATGGATATTGATAAGCCGTCCCTCGTTTTTCTCGAGAGAACTAGTCTAGGAATGGAAAACAATGTGAAGATCGTGAGGGCGAATTTGCAGGCAACCTCCAGCTATAAATAAGAGGTAAAGGGCTTATTTTTGAGGATCTTTTTCACTTCTTTACAAATCTTCTATAATTCTATTGTACTCCCAACTAATCTATACCGATCCGTAAGAATAAAAGTGTAAACAACACCATAAACCATCATCAATGTTAAGTGGACGTAGGAAACAATTAGCCGAACCACTATAAAACTCTAGTGTCTTATTTCTATGTGCTTTTATTTAGTTTCTCCACACTTTTCTCTACTATACCCATTTGGGTGTTTGTGTCATTTTGATTTGTGTTATCCATCCTTTTGACTAGGCAGTATTTGGATAGCCTAAACGAGTTGAACTTGAAAGCTATCAAGGTAGGAAGCCCGGAGAGAGCCTGAAAGTCCAAAAACCTAGTACAACCAGAGTCCCAAGGTGAAGGCAAAGTCATCTTAAGAACTCAACGACCCAAATCCAATAATGTGTTGGATCGGTACCGACCCACCTTATGTATCGGTGCCGATCCATAATATTTCATCCTTTTAGGCCTAATTTCCTCCTATCCCTCATTCTTGATGCTAGAAGCCTATTTCAAGTTCCATTGCATTGATTCCATGCAATCCTTTGTCTATTTGCTCGAGCACCTAAAATTAGCAACTCCATTCTTCCACCGATTGATCGTTGGACTTAGAAACAAGCTAGTAATGATGCAAACAAGTTTGGTATTATGAAGCTAACCATGAATCGAGTCTAAACAAAGTGTTCACAAAGATCCATATAAAGGTCTTATGGATCGGTGCCGATCCAAGCCTATGGACCAGTAACGATCCACAGATATTGATGTGGCATCCTTCATTTTTCTTAGAAGAATTGGTCTAGGCATGGAAAACAAGGTGGAGATCATGGAGGCGAGTTTTCAAGCAACCTACAACTATAAATATGAGGGTAAGGGCTCATTTTTGAGGATCTTATTCGGCTCTCTTGCTCTCTTACACAAATCTCTTGTAATCATCCATGGATTTATACCCATTCGTAAGAAATTGTAATTGCAAATCGGTGATATAATCAATAAAATAACTAAGTGGACGTAGGCCGAGATTAGCTGAACCCCTATAAAATGCTTTGTGTTCTTTTCTTACTCATTTTAATTTACTTTTCTTCACTTTTTATTCTTTACTCAATCTTTTGGGTGTTTGTGCCATTTTTTGGTTCAAACATTTTGGTGCTTTCACATATAACGATATTCTCAGGCTACTTGGATTTCTTGGATCCAAGAGATAGATCCAATTTTCTAATCTTACCGTTCTACTATTCATAATTTCAACAATCTATCAGAAGCTATTCACCATGGCCCTAAGGAGAGACTGTTCTACAAACTCTAGAGCTGCTAACGACGCTGAGAACCATGATATTAAGAGTGTAAATGAAGTTGCACGACCAAAGCAGCATAGATCCAAAACCAAACTGATGTTGTGACAAGAGTGGAAATGGATCGTATGATGAAGCAGATGGAGGATAGGTTCCAGGAGAGTCGTAATGAGATGAACTTCCAGAAGCAGGAGAGCTTGAGACTGATGAATGAGCTAACTCAGAACCACTGTAGAAGGAGCAGGAGGGACTTAACTCCTTCTAGTTCAGAATCTGATAGTTCCTCTTTATTTGAGCGGAGGTAGAGAAATAGGAAGCAAATAATGACAAATCAATAACCGAGACAAACTCGTGGCAAGAGTTTGTGGATTGGTATTGATCCAACAGAACAGATCGGTATTGATCCAACAAATGTTAGATCCGGAGCTCACCCTCTGGACAGTGGCATGAACTTGACCTTTGGATGTGTTCTAGATGATCAGAATCTGCACTATCGAACAAATGCTAATGATTCAACGCACAAGAATCAAACAGGGAGGACTATTGGATGAACGAATCTCCCGAAGTTTGGAGAACCCAGTTATTGAAGGTCTGCTCAAGAGCGTTTACCGGGCAGAACACTCGGAACGGATCCCGATTATCGCCGTTTAATCAAACTTGTAGAACTGGTGTATTTGGCCGAGATAGTTAGGAAATTTGTAAATGAAAACCAGTTCAAAAGGAATAATGAGTGGGGTACTTCTCTTAAACGGAATCCATTTATTAAGAACATTCTACGTGAGGTGTATCCATAGAGGTTTGTAATGCCAAGGATGCCATTGTATGGTGGAAAAATGGATCTGAGGTAGCACATGATGAAATACGAATGGCATATAGACTCTACTAGAGCATTTGATGCCTTAAGATGTTGCTTTCCAATCTGCCTGGAGGAGTAACGATGATGTGGTTCACCCGCCTCCCACTAAGATTCATATTATCTTTTGCTAAGTTTATGCGAAGGTTTTTGAAGCAATTCCGTCTACACATTTCATGTCCAAAGATGTGATGTCGTTATCAAACCTCTTCCTGAGCATGAGAGAGTCATCGAAGGATTACTTGAATAGGTTCCATATAGCTATGATGGAAGTTACAAATTCTAAGGATGGCATATTATTGATGGCACTTATTAGGGGGATTCATCCTGAGACCCATTTTGGGAGGTGGTTGGAAGAAAAATTCCCATCGATGATGAATATTTTATATAGGAAGATTAATTTATTATTGCGCTAGAAAGAGGCACACATTCATTCCTGAAGGGATGATGTTGGGCGTTCAGCTGAAGTCATATAGAACAACGAAGGGAGTTCTGGAAATGTGGATGTAAATGTTGGCAACAAGAATGATGGTTAAAAACAAAATGATAGTGGGGCCAAGAAGCGAATGTCTGATAACAGGAATCGTCCTAGGATTCCTAAGTATAATAGCTATATTGAATTGAATAACTCAATAGAGAATTGTTTGTACCAAAATTGGGCACAACACTCTTCGGAAGTCTTTGAAGAGATAAAGTGAAGAAATTAAATGGAAAAAGAGGAATTATCTAACAAAAACTCCAAATTTCAGAAATGAGAATAATTAAAGTGCAAGGAGACACAAGAATTTAGAGTGGTTCAGCGTATCGCCTACGTCCACTATGAAGTAGTTTGCTTTATTGATTTTTCTTTTGTGTTTACAAGTGAATTCAATGATTTACAGCAGGCATTTATGATTTGCAGCAATGAATTTTTTTGGTAGCAGCAGCAATTGAGTTCAGATCCGGATCTGGTGGAGTCCGGGCGTTGGAGATCTCAAAGAGGAAGAAGAACCCCTTTTCTGTTGGCTTTGGGGGTCTATTTATAGGTGCAGGAGGCTGATATTTCGCTTAGATCTCGGGAGACCCTCTCTGGCACGTGACCAGGCCCGCACGCCCAAGCCCGTGAAGTTTCGGTCCGATCCATGATCAATACGAATAGATTTTGTATCGATCAAGATTTCATCCAATGGAGTCGAAATTTGGCATGGACATTCTTTAGCATGCACGTAGTCTTCTTTAAAAATTTCATAGCATTTGGACTTGTAGATTAGGAGATATGATCGATACGAAATGCAATTTTCGATGGCTGTTTGGTTCGACTCGCTTCTGTCTCGACTCGCTCAGTTCGACTCGCTTCCATTCGACTCGGTGACATGGCACTTGAATCTCACTCTACCCTTGACGCTGTTTTGATCGAGACGAATCCGTGCATTGATTGAGCGAGTCGAAGGAAGCCTTTCTGATGGTTGCGAAGCGAGTCGAAGGAGGCCTATCTGGGGTTGTGAAGCGATTCGAAGGAGGCCTATCTGAGGGGTTTGAACGAAGCGAGTCGTAGGAGGCCTATTTGGGGGTTGCGAAGCGAGTCGAAGGAGGCCTATCTGAGGGGTTCGAACAAAGGCTCCGTGATGGACACGAAGTGAAGCGAGTCGAAGCGTGGCTCGAGGCGAAGCGAGTCGAAGCGGGCTCCTTTGAGGGATGCGAGCGAGTCGAAGGTGACACTTCTGATGGTTGCGAAGCGAGTCGAAAGGTGACGCTTCTAATGGTTGCGAAGAGAGTCGAAAGGAGCGAGTCGAAGGGAGCGAGTCCACCGGTGATTGGTTTTCATCCAATTTTGTATCGTTCATAACTTGAGCATACGAACTCGGATTGACTTGAGATTTGGAACGTTGACTCTCATGGCTTAGCTTGTCATGTCCAACCAATTTGGGCTCGATCCGGACTCGGACAAAATTCGTCGATATCCTGAGTGAGCCTATGTATAACTGATCTCTAGGACGGGCCGTCTTTGGTTACTAGTCAATTCCTTGGTGTCACGGCCTTGCCAAAAGGCAGGATAACATTTGCCCCCCAAAGTACGTCTTGTGAAAACATGATGTGCTTTGAAGTGCTGCTATCTTTATTCTGAATAGTCATCGTCTTTTCGATGAAAGCTGTAATCTTCGACTGCTTGACGGTCAACTGCTGTACCCTGCATTGTTGCGACTGATTGCTGTATGCTAGCGGTTAACCGTTTGTTGTTGTAATCATTATTGGATGAGTTTCTGATTCCTGAAAATATGGAATCTTGAATATTAGTCCGACACTCATGCATATATGTTAACCCGACTCTCGTTGACGTTTGTACGTCCACGAGTCGTTGTCAGTTTATTTTACTTTTGAATTACGTATCGATCCTCTCCTGAACCGATGTGAAATTCACTGCAACAACGCTCGATGGTTGCTTTTGAATGTTCCTTCGTAATGATCCTCTCCTGAATCGATGTGAAGGGTTGAAACATCGAAGATGATTTTCATTGGATTTATGGATGTGAAGTAAGTATGTCGAGTTGATGGAGTTGGCCTCTAGAAGCCATGATTTGATGGATTTGAACTGACTGTTCATATCGATGCTCTAGGGAAGGAGTTGGAAACTATGGACACGAATAGGAACTTTGCATTGATAGACGCAGGGTTCGATGGATATGAATTGCTTGTTCGACTCGATGATGGACGCGAACTGAACGAGTCGAAGTGGAGCGAGTCGAAGTAAATTTCCCTGATGGCTTTGAACTGAGCGAGTCGAAATGGAGCGAGTCGAAGTAAATTTCCCTAATGGCTGTGAACTGACCGAGTCGAAATGAAGCGAGTCGAAGTACGCTTCCTTGATGGATTCAAACTGCTTGTTTTGCTACACCGGAGGCCGAGTCGAAGCCAAGCAATACGAAGGGGAGCTTCGCATCGATTTACTGGAAACGGAGTCGAAACGTGTGTTCGAATCCAGCGGGATACGAAACGTTTATTCCCTTTGCTTTCGAGTCCATTTAAATACTTCGTACTTAGCTATTTTTTCACTTTTTACTTTTCATTTTCCAGCCTTGCCTTCGTATCGCTCTGAGACTCGAGAAAACAAAGAAGAAAAAACACTCTTGCCTTCGAACTGATTCATACCTTCGATTATTTGAACCAATTGACAAATTTTAGGTAATCCATTGAGCGAAACCATCACGTAAACGAGGAGACTCGATTCTTAACACCAAATCGATCACAGTCGCGATCGATTGAAAATTCCTTGGCCTCTGCTTCATATCGATCTGGAGTAGGGGTTTCGAGTGTTAGTCCCTGAGGAGTTGGTTTTGATGACAACAACCTTACTTAGAATTAGATTATAAAATATATAATACTAACATTATTGTGTATATATATAGATATGTTTGCAGGTACTAAAGAATGAAGAACTGTACAGTATAAAGATTCAAGATCAAAGATTGAAGATATCAAGATTCAAGACTCATGAGTATCAAGAATTTCAAGAGTTCAAGTTTCCAAGATAAGTTATATAGTTAGGAATATTGTTAAAACTCATAGAAAGGCACTGACATCTTAAAATCTATTTTATTCGTGGAATGGAATCCACTTTGTGCTCGTTAAAGGGATGGAACCCTAAGTAGGATGGAACCTACGAAAAATCTAGTGGAACATCTTTTTGTATCCACTTACTTTTATTTCAAAATGATTTTCAAAATATATAGCTTCTTTTTCAAAATGATTTTAAATATTCCTGTTTAAAAACCAAAATCATCTGTCCTGGTTTTTCAATATATTTTAGCCTCAAAAATATCCTTAGTTTTAAATATCCTTAATTTTAAATATCTTTGATTTTAAATTATCATCCTAAGTTTTTAAACTATAATTTTGATATTAATATATTTAGCTGTTTTATATATTTATACTTAAGATTTAAATATAAAAGTATATAAAATTATTATATATATTTTAATATTGTTCTCTATAGTTATTTATGTATTATAACTATATATAAGTATATTTATAAAGTTTAAATATAAGTATAATATAATATAGAAATTATTTTCAAAGAAAAACAAATCACCAAAAATTACAAGGGCATGTCGACATGGTCACATGTACCCCTGTCGACATGGTGACAGTTAAATTGTTTTTTAAAAGAAGTGTCTATTCGCCACATCCCTTCACCAATGGACATGACTATTGATCTACTATAAATAAAGGGTGTTTTCAACGAATTTTAATCACTTTTTCTCCGATTTAACTTCTCTTCTTCTTCTCCACTTTCTTATTTACAAATTACACCATTACTCTGCCGAAATCAATATCGAATCTAACTAGATAATTTCTGGTTTAGATTCTCTCCACTATCTCTACAAGATCCAAGTGCTAATCTGAGTTATAGACTTTTTGTAATCAATTGAGCGAGAGAAGGTGTGATTGTAGCCCTGGAAATCAATTGGGTGAACTTGTTGCCCGGTAAATCAAGTATCTCTACCCAGAGGATTGTGATTCTGGAGGGTGTACCTCGTAGCCTTGAAACCGAGGGTTGTATTTGTAAGAATTGTTTTTGAAAGGAAATCCGTACTTGTGTTGCGGGACTGGATGTAGGGTAACTCCGAACCAGTATAAAATCCGGTGTGTTCTTTCCTTTACTGCTTTTACTTTATATTTGCATATGTGTTTGATTCTGTGTTCATATCTGTGTCTGATTAGTGTATACATTGTTAACAAATTAAGATAAATTCAAAAAGATTAACAAATTTCTTAAAACACTATTCACCCCCCTCTAGTGTTAATTCTAGCCTTAAGATCCTTAATTTGCATTCTAACGATTGGTATCAGAGCGAGGTTTTCAAAAGTTTCATAATCTAAATTTTGAAAAGTTTTAAAATGGCTATTTTTGAAAAATCTGTTAAAACTAGTTTAGAATTGTTTAAATCGTCATTGTTCCATGAGTCTGCATATGAATGTTATTCAAATTCTAGTTGTCTACCCAAATTTTAAAATGTGCAGGAAAGATGCTTTATGGGTATTAAGGAATCAATCCACAATGGACAATCTGTGCAGATCAAAAGGAATAAGTGGATACTTGATAGTGGGTGCTCTAGACACATGACTGGTAATTCAGATATGCTGAATAATATTATATACAAAGACGGAAGACTGGTTAACTTTGGAGACAACTCGAAAGGATACGTGATTGGCATCGGCAATGTCGGTAACTCTAAAACTACTATTGTTACTAATGTTTTGCTAGTTAAGAATCTAAAACATAATCTACTAAGTATTAGTCAACTCTGTGATAAAGGATATAAGATTAAATTTGAAAAAGATAAATGTCATATTGAAGATAATAACTCAACCATAATATTTGAGGGAATTAGGAAAAAGAATATTTATATTCTTAGTATGAAAGTTTCAAATGATAACCTATGTCTTTTGGCAAATACAAGTGACCCTTGGATTTGGCATAAGAGATTTGGACATTTGAATTTCAAACTCTTATCTAGACTGTCAAAACATGATCTAGTAAGAGGCCTCCCTAAAATGAATTTTAAAATAGATAGTTTATGTGATTCATGTCAATTAGGAAAGCTTAGAAAAAGTTCCTTTAAATTAAAAGATATGATTTCAACTTCAAAACCCCTTAAGTTACTTCATCTTGATTTATTTAGTCCATCTCAAATTCAGTCAATAAATCATAGTAAATATGTTTTTGTAATTGTAGATGATTATTCTAGATTTACATGGACAATATTTTTGAAACATAAAAGTGATACTTTTGAATGTTTTAAGAACTTTACAAAAAGGATTAAAAATCAATTATCTTTAAAAATTATAACTATTCGTAGTGATCACGGTGGTGAATTTGAAAATGAAAAGTTTGAGAAATTCTGCAATAAAAAAGGGAATAACTCTTAATTTCTCATTTCCAAGAACTCCACAACAAAACGGAGTAGTTGAATGTAAAAATAGAACGATATAAGAGTGTGCGAGAACTATGCTTTCAGATAGTAATTTACCAAAACACTTTTGGGCAGAAGCTGTTACTACCGCCTGTTATATTTTGAATAGAATTTTAATTAGACCTTTAACTGATAAGACACCTTATGAACTTCTTCATGGAAAGAAACCTAAGGTATCATACTTCAGAATTTTTGGAAGTAAATGCTTTATTTTAAATACAAAAGATAATTTGGATAAATTTGATCCTAAATCCGACAAAGGAATCTTTATTGGATATTCTAATAGAAGTAAAGCTTATAGAGTTTTTAATTTAAGATCTAACATCATCGAAGAAATAATGCATGTTTCGTTTGATGAAAATTTAAAATTTTTTGAAATTACAAATGATGAAGAAGATTTAATTACTCAAAATCAGGAATCAACCGAAATTAATAATGAAATTAATCATCCTAATAAAAGGATTAAACTTTTAAAAGATCATCCTATTGAAAATATAATAGGAGATATGCAATCTATTGTTACAACTAGAAATCAACTAAGTAAAATGAGTAATGTAGCATTTATATCATCTATTGAACCCAAAAATCCTAAAGAAGCATCAACTGATGATTCATGGATTTTGGCTATGCAAGAAGAATTAAATCAATTCACTAGAAATGAAGTTTGGGAACTTGTTCCTAGACCTGAAGATAAAACTATAATTGGAACTAAATGGGTCTATAAAAATAAAATGAATGAACAAGGTGAGGTCGTTAGAAATAAAGCACGATTAGTCGCCCAAGGTTATTTTCAAGAAGAAGGTATAGATTGTGACGAAACCTTTGCTCCTGTAGCAAGATTAGAAGCCATTAGGATTCTACTTGCTTTCGCAAATCATAATAATTTCAAATTATTTCAAGTGGATGTTAAAAGTGCATTTTTAAATGGATTTGTAAAAGAAGAAGTATATGTTGAACAACCACCACTTTTTAAAGATGAAAAATTACCAAACCATGTGTACAAACTTAAGAAAGCTTTATATGGTCTAAAACAAGCTCCTAGAGCCAGGTATGATAGACTAAGATCTTATTTATTATAATCAAATTTTAAAATTGGTAAAATAGATAATACTCTTTTTATTAAAAGAAATAAAAATGATATTCAACTAGTTCAAGTATACGTAGATGATATCATTTTTGGTTCAACTAACTTCGAAATGAATAAAGAACTTTCTAAAATAATGACAAAAGAGTTTGAGATGAGTCATATGAGTGAATTAAACTTCTTTCTAGGATTGCAAATAAAACAGTTAGATAATGGTATTTTTATTAGTCAATAAAAATATGCTAAAGAACTAGTTAATAAATTTGGTTTGACTACTGCGAGTGGAAAACCTACTCCCATGGCAACCAATGAATATCTAAGTAAAGAAGATCTCTCGAAAGATGTAGATCAAAAGTTGTATAGAGGAATGATCGGATCATTGCTCTATATCACTGCTAGTAGACCTGATATCATGCATAGTGTATGTCTCTGTGCAAGATATCAATCTCATCCTAAAGAAACTCAATTAAAAGCTATAAAACCTATCATAAGATATATTAAACACACCTCTGATTATGGCTTATTTTATCCTAAAAATGATTCATTTTATTTAATATCATACTGTGATGCTGACTATGCTGGATGTAAATCAGACCGAAAAAGTACAAGTGGAACTTGTCACTTTTTGGGACATTCTCTGGTTTCCTGGTTTAGTAAAAAGCAAAATACAGTTTCTCTATCAACAACTGAAGCAGAGTATATTTCTGCTGCTTTGGCTTGTTCTCAAATAATATATATGCAACAAACCTTAAGAGATTTTGGATTAAATATCTAAAAATCGCCAATTTATTATGATAATACTAGTGCAATAAATTTATCTAAAAATCCTACTCATCATGTTCGAACTAAACATATGGATATTCGATATCATTTTCTTAGAGATAATATAACTAAAGAAGTAATTACTCTCGAATATATAAACTCTGAGAATCAAACTGCTGATATCTTAACAAAACCATTAAATGAATCTATATTTACTAAATTAAGAAGAGAATTAGGTATTTGTTCAATAACTAAAATATAAAACATAAATATATAACAAGTATAATTAAATAAATTAAAAATAAATTAGAAGCCAAAATTAAAATACCCCTGTCGACAACCCCATATCCCACCATGTCGACATATAATGATATTTTTTGAAAATTAAAATTCCCACCAAAATTTGAAAAGTTGGTTATATATTCTTCTATATTTCGACTTTCTCTTCATTCTCTCTCATTTTCTTCTGGTTTAACTTCTGAAACAAAGAAAATAATGGCTTCTCCATCAAATTCAAACATAAACTCGACTTTCTCATTTCACTCTCCTACTTCCGGCCCTCTTCAACGCTCTATTTACGCTCGTGTGATAAAATTAGAGGATACTACAAAGGATATTCTGCAAATGGTGACTGAGATTCAAGTCAAACAAATTCGGATGAGTAAAGAACAGGAGAAGCAAGGTCGAATCCTTAGAAATTTGTAGAAGTTCCTAATGGATAACCAAAAGAACCCGATCTTGATCGAAGAAGAGTCTTCTAGTGACCATACACAAGAGGACAGCGAAGAAGAGCCAATGGAAGAGGAAGAAGCACCCTTGAAAGAAGAGGACGCACCAGTTCATGAAGTGCAAGTTGAAGACGACGACATCGTAGTTTGCGTTGGTGAAGTATGTTTTGATAAGGATGGAAACCTTCTCGAATAGCGTGGAAACTTCTGTCTCCACTATCCTAATTGTTCGATTCATAGGTCTCCTATTGTCAAGAATACTTCTTAGTGTTCTTTCTTTCATTCTTTCGTTCGTATCGTTGTATATATAGTTGTTTATATTAAAAACACATGTATATCTGTTTACATAGTTTACACACATGTAAATATAACATTATATAATAAATTGTGTTCTCTTATTCGTATATTCTCGTATCTTTTGAATATATAGTTTATTAGTTAAGAAAAGTAGTTATTAAGAGTTTAGTTTAAAGTTAAGTATTGATTATGTATGATAACACTATCATTATAATCACAAGTAATGTAGTCTTAGTTTCAGGAGGAGTTATATAGAATTATATAGTATTATAATTATGGAGTTATATGGTTTTTGTTGATGACAAAGGGGGAGAAGTATAAAATAGGATAGTTAGGCATAGATTAAGGGGGAGTTATTAGAAGTATTAGGATAGAAGTGATATTTTATAAACAAAGGTTGTCATCATCAAAAAGGGGGAGATTGTTAGTCCCTGAGGAGTTGGTTTTGATGACAACAACCTTACTTAGAATTAGATTATAAAATATATAATACTAACATTATTGTGTAGAATATATATAGATATGTTTGCAGGTACTAAAGAATGAAGAACTGTACAGTATAAAGATTCAAGATCAAAGATTGAAGATATCAAGATTCAAGACTCATGAGTATCAAGAATTTCAAGAGTTCAAGTTTCTAAGATAAGTTATATAGTTAGGAATATTGTTAAAACTCATAGAAAGGCACTGACATCTTAAAATCTATTTTATTCGTGGAATGGAATCCACTTCGTGCTCGTTAAAGGGATGGAACCCTAAGTAGGATGGAACCTACGAAAAATCTAGTGGAACATCTTTTTGTATCCACTTACTTTTATTTCAAAATGATTTTCAAAATATATAGCTTGTTTTTCAAAATGATTTTAAATATTCCTGTTTAAAAACCAAAATCATATGTCCTGGTTTTTCAATATATTTTAGCCTCAAAAATATCATTAGTTTTAAATATCTTTGATTTTAAATTATTATCCTAAGTTTTTAAACTATAATTCTGATATTAATATATTTAGCTGTTTTATATATTTATACTTAAGATTTAAATATAAAAGTATACAAAATTATTATATATATTTTAATATTGTTCGCTATAGTTATTTATGTATTATAACTATATATAAGTATATTTATAACGTTTAAATATAAGTATAATATAATATAGAAATTATTTTCAAAGAAAAACAAATCACCAAAAAATACAAGGGCATGTCGACATGGTCACATGTACCCCTGTCGACATGGTGACGGTTAAATATTTTTTTAAAAGAAGTGTCTATTCGCCACATCCCTTCACCAATGGACATGGCTATTGATCTACTATAAATAAAGGGTGTTTTCAACGAATTTTAATCACTTTTTTCTCTGATTTAACTTCTCTTCTTCTTCTCCACTTTCTTATTTACAAATTACACCATTACTCTGCCGAAATCAATATCGAATCTAACTAGATAATTTCTGGTTTTGATTCTCTCCACTATCTCTACAAGATCCAAGTGCTAATCTGAGTTATAGACTTTTTGTAATCAATTTAGCGAGAGAAGGTGTGATTGTAGCCCTGGAAATCAATTGGGTGAACTTGTTGCCCGGTAAATCAAGTATCTCTACCCAGAGGATTGTGATACTGGAGGGTGTACCTCGTAGCCTTGAAACCGAGGGTTCTATTTGTAAGAATTGTTTTTGAAAGTAAATCCGTACTTGTGTTGCGGGACTGGATGTAGGGTAACTCCGAACCAGTATAAAATCCGGTGTGTTCTTTCCTTTACTGCTTTTACTTTATATTTGCATCTGTGTTTGATTCTGTGTTCATATCTGTGTCTGATTAGTGTATACATTGTTAACAAATTAAGATAAATTCAAAAAGATTAACAAATTTCTTAAAACACTATTCACCCCCCTCCAATGTTAATTCTAGCCTTAAGATCCTTAATCTGCATTCTAACATCGAGATGATGAGGCAGAAGCCTTTGTATCGATCGATGGTGGAGCTTCGCATCGAGTCGAATGGTTTGAATTTGTGGATCGATACGAAGGGGCTATATCTGATGGACTCAAAATGATGGCCTTGGATCGAGTCGAAAAGTACGTCTTTTGATCGAGTCGAAATAGTGGCCTTGGAACGATTCGAAGTGGAGTGCCTTGGGATCGAGTCGAACTGAAGGTTTGGGATCGAGTCGAACTGCGTAGTTTTTGATTGAATCGAAGCAGAGGCTTTGGATCGAGTCGAAGCGCGTGGTTTGGGATCGAGTCGAAGCACGTGGCTTTGGACCGAGTCGAAGCACGTGGTCTTGGATCGAGTCGAAGCACGTGGTCTTGGATCGAGTCGAACTGCACAATCCCGAACGATCGATTCGAACTCGAGCCTTAGCGAACGAATCATACTTGAACCTGAGTGATTGTCTTGAACTTAAACTTTTGATGATTGACCATTGATTTAATTTCAACGATACTGAAAATTCTAGTGCCTTTGACCACTTAACTCCGACGAGCTTCGGACTTGCTTAACTGGACTTAATTGTTTCACCGCACACCTGATTGCCTATTGAAGTTCGTCGATGAAACTGGAACTTACTAAAATAATAACACATTTTAACTCGGACTGATAGTTAATAACTGGAGGGCACGGTTGTGACGGTCAGTGATGACGGTCCTTCCGACTAAATTCCGAAGTCTCGTCGTTTACATGCTTTCCTTAATCCTGTAGATCTTCCCCAAATGATATACAGTACTGCACCGCACATCACACACTCACACACTTTACACTGGGGGATGCACGAGCGTTTTTTATTTGTCAGTTTAACAATGATATTTTATAAGCTAGCTAGTCATGGAACCTTCAAGTTCTCAGCAGCCGGAACTCCCAAGTTCTATTCCTCCAACCATAGAGATACCGGTTATTGAAGCTGAAGTTATAGAGCCAGCTCCGGATAAGCGTCCGGGTGCTCAGTTTATTCTCAATCCAACAGATTCCGTGTCGTCGGGTATCTCCGAAGATATGCTAAGATGGATTTTCTTAAGGCATGGTTTGTCGCTTGACGACGTGCTACTTCCTGGGCCAAATGACAGGCCACACAATCCCATGGAGGGGTTTACTGCTTTCAACCGTCACGCTTGCACAGCGGGGACACTTCCTCCCTTCAATGAATATGTAAGGGAGATGTTATCGTTTCTTGGCATAGCTCCATCTCAGCTACATCCCAACGGGTATGCCTTATTGAACAGCACCTTTGTCCTATTTATGGAGATCCTCTTTCGACCGCCGAAGCCGATCGAAATCAGATATTTATTCAATGTCAAGAGCCGTGGAGACAGCCCTTCTTTCACCTTCCTGGAGGCGGTCAGAAACTGCCACATTGTACTGGGCTCCTGGGGAAAGCTAAGTTACTATAAAACTGAATGGTTCTACATTCGGTGGCCCCCTAGATTTGCTGGGCGGTGGTTGGATAGATGTAAGTGTTGCCATTTCTCTCTCGAATCATTGAGATACTAGTAACTGACTTCAAAACTGACATACTTTTCCTTTCCTATAGCTGCAATCTCTCGTCCCGATGGCGCGTACTTCAGAGAGCTTATTCGGATTCTTCAAGCGTTTCTGGGCGAAGAGAGGCACATAGACTTAGTCCTGACCGATAGGAATTTGAGGACTGTCGGGCTGATAGAATGGAGACAGAGTATACATCTGGAAGGGATACATAGAGTGGTCCCGAAGAAACGGGTGAAGCGCAAAGTGCCCGCAGTCGTGATCGCTGAAGAAGTTGATTCGGAAAGAACGCCTACTGATACCGAGCTCCCAGCTGGGCCTTCTACCGATGTCTTGGATTCGGGAGGAAGAAGAAAAGGCAAGGCCGTTGCTCACAAACGCCCTAAATCTGAGAGATTTAAATCTGTGGTCGTGTCTTTACCTTTCCAGGGGATTAGAATTTCGCAGGCTCTTCCCCCGCAAGTGGAGAGTCCTTTTGCAGGGCTTGCTGATATTCCGATCCCGGATTTTGTGTCGTCTCCATACGATGCCGGGACGGAGGAGCTTGATAGTGCTTTTGAACTGAGCGGGTCGCTTGTTACGAGTGCGGCCGACATTTCCAGTTGGTCGGGGGGTTGCACATGCATACACTTCACTACACTACATGATTCACAATTGTACTTCGTCCAACTTAGGAAGTTGCTAACTTTTTCCTCGTTTCTCATTTTCAGGTACTATGTCTGGAAGAGGATCAATGCTCGGGAATCTTCGCTCAGCCCAAAAAACTTCTAGTTATTACGATTCCCACAGGAGGGATTCAGATAGATATCGCGATCGCGAACACTCGAACCAGGACAGGTACGGGCGTGACAGAGAGTATAGACATCGATCCAGATCACGCTCTCCTCCTCCTAGACTTCCGTCTCCACCCCCTGTTTCTGTCTCACATCTGCCTGAACCTCCCCGTCACAGGCTGTCTTCTCATTCTTCCAGACCCGAGACTCATCTTCAGAGAATCGAGACTACAACCTCTATGATTACTGAGCAGGTCCCAACTGAACCCACAGGAGAAGGAGCTCTTAAGTTGGCTCAGATGAGGAAGGATTTTCCGAATATCTGCTTTGACGGTTATGTCTTCCCACCACACTTAAAGAGAATTCCATCAGAGGTGGAAAACACGGTGCACGATTACGTTCACGACATATACACCCAGTACCGAGAGTGGGCAAAGGCTGCCGAAAAAGCTTCCAAAGTGGCCTTTGTGCGAGCCAAAGCGCTCGAGAAGATGGAGACCGAGCTCGCAAAAAGGGATCGGATTATTCAGGTACTCTCCGCTGAGTCCGAGTCTTCTCGAAAATCTAAGATGGAGGCCGTTAAAAGGGCTGACGAAGCGAAGGTGGAAATGGAGAGGTTGGGGCAGACACATGTTGCCCTGGTGGAGGAGATGGGCCACCGGAACACCAAAGTCATTGCCGAGCGGGACGAGGCGGTCAAGGAGCTTAATGAACTCAAGGCCAAATTTGCTGATATGGCCAAGGAGAAAGATGACGCGAACAACGCAGCCCAGGAGGCGTGCGAACAAGCTGTTCTGCTCAGGGGTGAACGGGATGTGGCTATGGCTAAGGTCCAGAAGGTGGAGACTGAGGTCGAGGAGAGGGTGAAGTTGGCCGAGTCCAGGCAAGAGGCTGACATTGAAGACCTTCTCATTGTTTACAATGCTAATGTGCTGAGGCACAGGGGTCTAGCCTGGCTCAATGATTTTTCGATGCATCTCTACAGAGCTTGGAGCCGACTAGTTGAGGAAGAGAAAGAGGCGCATCAGGGCGAGTCCGTGGATGAATTCGAACTCGAGAATCGCATTCTGGCTGATGATGAAAAGAGGATTCTCCACGAGTTGATGATTTTGCGCGAGAAGGAAAAACTTGGTGCCCAACACTTTGAAGTGGGAGAGGGTTCTGGAGTTGACCATCATGAAGCAAGTCTTGAAGTTCCAACGTCAACCCAGCATGAATCCTCATCTGCGGTCGATCCCCAGGCCGTTCCTGCTTATAATCCAGATCAGCCGTAGATGTCACCGGCTGCAATGCAAGTAATCGACGCCGCTCTGCCGCCTACGAGCCAAACTGAGGAAGGTATTCTGAACATTCCACATACCTTTCTTAAATCGAAATCTTCGATCGAGTTAAGTCCTAACAGTTCTCTTATTCTTTGTCCAGTGATCGATGCTGCACCGGCCATGCCTCCTGCTACTCAAGAACTATATCAAACGCAGGAGGCTAATGTGATCGAAGCAATCACCATGAGTACAGCTGCCCCGCTTGACGATCTGCAGGGAGGTACGATTATGTTTGACGAGCAGCCGATGGATGAACTCTTTCGTCATCACGGTTATCCTTTTGCTGACTTGTCATCTGTCATGAGTGGAACTGATCCTGCTGCAAGTTCTTCGATGCCGACCGCTGATGCTTCCAGCGGGGCTCGAGCAGTAACTGAAGAGGAGATGTTTACTCAAATCGACGCTAAAATGGCAGCAACGACTCATGGTGGTAGTTTTGGAGGTGGGATGGCAGCACCAGGACCTGCTCCGCTTAGCATGATATCTCCCAATGGCACTATTTTCATTACCAGCGTGCCCATTCCACCTCCTGTGCTCGATCCTGTTCCTCCGACTCCGCCCGCAGAGAGCATTCCTATCCACTCAAGGTCGGAGGAGGATGTTGATATAATGCCCCCACCTAAAGACCAACCGCCGAAAAGCAAAGGCTCGAAGAGGAAGATTAGTGGTGGCTCCAGCGGGTCTACACCAAGAAGGAAGCCAAGGAAGAAGAAAGATTAAGCATGTTTTCCTGGTTTGATTTTGACTTGCATTTTGTTAGCCGTGTATAGATGCGGGTTCGGCCCCTGCTAGTAGGAATTTTTGGAAACTTGTACACGAACTTCTTTTATAATCAATAGAAATGAAACTTTTTCTTTTTTGACCTATGTTTTGTCATTGTGTATTTGTCCAAGTGTTTCAGTGTCCGAAATGCACTTGTGAAATTTCAGTTTCCGAATAAAGTTTGTTTCTGTTCGCCAAGTTTGGGTATTATGGACATGGTTTGCGACCGGGAAGCGAGTCGAATTTTGACGTCGCATTGCTTCAGTCGATGGTTGATGCTTAAGTCTTATCCGCCAATCTTGGTGGTATGTTGTAAAACATCAGTTAGCGATCGCCCTTTTCTTATAGCATGCTGAGTCTAGTGCCGCTGAATGGGTGTTTGAAATAAACGGGGATTGAGCGGTTTATTCACGCTTGTCCGATCGTCGATGATCATATCCGCGCTCCGGGAATCCTCATTTGTTTACTGGTGGTTGGTCACGCCGGCTTGAGTTTTAATCATATGTCTGCTATCTGGGGACTAGGAATTAGCATTTGTACTCCGACTCGTGCTCCGGGTGTTTGAAGTTGATAATTATACTTTGATCCATGCTTCGGAAACATGAAGTTGGTGTTTACGCTCCGTTTCGCATTCTGGGAATCCGGAGTCGATGTTTATGCTCCGACTTGCACTCTGGAAGTTTGGAGTTGTCGTTTATACTCCAATTCGCGCTCTAGGAATTTGGAGTCTATGCTTATACTCCGCTTCGCATTCTGGGATACGGAGTTGATGTTTATACTTCGAATCGCGCTCTGGGAGTTCAGAGTTGATGTTTATACTCCGGTTCGCACTCTGGGAATATGGAGTTGATGTTTATACTCTGACTCGCGCTCTGGGGACTTGGAGTTGAGGTTTATACTCCGCTTCGCACTATGGGAATACGGAGTTGATGTTTATACTCCGACTCGCGCTCTGGGAGTTCGGAGTTGATGTTTATACTCCGACTCGTGCTCTGGGAGTTCGGAGTTGATGTTTATACTCCGCTTTGCACTCTGGGAATATGGAGTTGATGTTTATACTCTGCTTCGCACTCTAGGAATACGGAGTTGATGATGGATTTTCGTGTATCAATCCTTCTTTAACTTTGATATGATGGCTTGCCCTCGAGCTCGGGTTTCACTTAGCGAGTGATTGGTTGCATCGCAGTCACTCTCTATTTGAATAAATCCCACCGTATGATGAGACTTAGCTCTTCGTGCATAGTGATGGTCATATGAAGTATTTCAAGTAAATAACAGCTCTGGGTCGAAGAGGTTGCATTTTATTGCTTAAATAAGAAAGTATGGCAAAGTTAGTTGCCTTATTACAAGTTCTAATTTCGAAATGCATAAACAAATTGCAGAAAAGGAAAGTAAACTAAATGGATAAAGATAGCCTGTCAGGTGTAATAGCGGCGAAGGCTCTCACTATTCCAAGCTCTTGGTAGGGTAAGACCGTCGACGGTCGATAACTTGAATGTGCCATCTCCGAGCCTTCGTTCAATAACATACGGTCCTTCCCATGTCGGCTTCATATGTGAAGGAACCGGATAGATTCTTTTTAAGATGAGATTGCCTAGTTCGAAGGTTCGCGGACGGACCTTGGCGTTGTACAATCGGGTGACTCGACTTCGATGCGCAGCTGGCCTCAAATTAGCCTCATCACACTTCTCATCTAGTAGATCGAGAGATTCAGCAAGTAATATAGCATTTGTCTTTGGATCATAGTATGTCACACGATGAGAAGGTACTTCTAGCTCGACTGGAATAACGGCCTCTGAACCGTAAGAAAGAGAGAACGGAGTGTGGCCGGTCGTGGTCTTGTGGGTTGTTCGGTAAGCCCATAGAGCCATAGGAAGTTCATCGATCTACTTGCCCCCAACCTTTTCCAGTCGTTTCTTCAGGATTGACTTTATAACTTTATTAACTGCTTCGACCTGTCCGTTTGCCTGAGGGTGTGCAACTGTGGAGAATTTCTTTTGGATGTGAAATCGTTTGCAGAAATCTTTGAATTCAGCACTGTCGAATTGGGTTTCGTTGTCCGTAATAATGGTGTGTGGGAGACCGAATCGACAGATGATGTTATGAACCACAAAGTTGATTACTTTCTTCGTTGTAATGGTAGCGAGAGCTTTGGCATTAGCCCACTTTGTAAAGTAATCAACTGCGACGATGGCGTACTTCGCACCACCTTTTGCCAGAGGTAGAGCACCGATGATGTCGATGCCCCACATTGCGAACGGCCATGGGCTGACCATTTGTGTTATCTCAGTAGGAGGAGCTCTAGGGATTCGGGCATATTTCTGGCACCTATCACATTTCTTTGCATAGTCCAACGCATCACGATTCACGATAGGCCAGTAATATCTGTAGCGAAGTATTTTCTTGGCAAGTGCTTGCCCCACGGTGTGATCGCCACATTCTCCCTCATGCACATCACGCAACACTTGTTTAATTTCATCGTGAGCGATACATCGGAGTAGGGGAACTGAGTACCCCCTTCTGTACATGAGTCCATTCTGGATGGTAAATTTTGAGGCCTTTCGAAGGACTTGTCTCTTTTCACTCCTGCGCTCCGACAGGGTTCCGTGCTCAATGTAATTTCTGAGTGGAGTCATCCATGAATCCTTTTCGGGAACGATTTCACATACCCGTTTTATTTCTGCTCGGTCGATACTTGGGGAAGATAGCATTTCTACAGGAACGAGTCCCATTTGTTGAGCTTCACCTGTGCTGGCTAGCTTTGCCAATGAATCGGCCTTTTGGTTGAGCTCCTGAGGTATACAATAGATGGCGTAGTAATCGAACTGATTTAGTACTTCCTGAACTCAAGCTAAGTAAGCAGCCAACCTTCGATCTCTTGCCTGATACTCTCCTCGTACTTGACACACAATCAATTGTGAATCACAATAAACTCCCATAGCGATGATTTTCAGATCTCTGGCGAGTTTCAAGCCAGCTAAGAGGGCCTCGTATTCAGCTTCATTTTTGGTTGCATGAAAGTCAAACTTCAAAGCGTAGTATATAGATCGACCTTCGGGGGTCTCGAGCACAACACAAGTGCCCTAATACCGGCCGTTTGATGCACCGTCGGTATACAGCTTCCAGACATATTCGGGGGATTTACTGGTTTCGGGAAATTCCTCTGGAACGGTGAATTCAGCTATGAAATCAGTGAGGACTTGTCCTTGGATTGCTTGTCTTGTAGTGTAAGTAATATCAAACCGACTTAGTTCGATGTTCCACTTGAGTAGCCTACCAGACGTCTCAGGCCGCGAAAGGACCTGTCGTAACGGCTAGTCGGTGTAAACAACTACGGGATGTGCTTGGAAATACGGTCGGAGTTTTCTTGATGCGATTACCAGGTTGTAAGCCAACTATTCTAACTTCGGATAGTTCCTTTCTCCCCAATTAATCGTTTGCTAACGTAGTACACTGGCTTTTGTATCCCGTCTTCTTTTCGAACCAAGGCAGTGCTGATAGCGTTTTCTAATATCGCCAAGTACGCATACAACTTCTCATGATCAATAGGCTTTGACAGTATCGGCGGTGTGGACAGATGTTGAACTAGTGCTTGGAAAGCGCCCTCGCACTCTGTGGTCCATTCAAAGTTTCGTTTCCCTTTTCGAATCAGATCGAAGAAGGGAATGCACTTGTCAGTGGACTTTGAAATGAACCTGCTCAACGCTGCTACCTTTCCATTGAGACTCTGGACTTGCTTTATAGTCTTTAGAGTTTCAAGATTTCTGATTGCCCAAATCTTTTCGGGATTAGCTTCGATTCCCCGGGCGTTAACGATGAACCCAAGGAATTTTCCGGATGCAACTCCAAAGTGACATTACAGTGGGTTGATCTTCATTTTGTATTCTCGAAGTATGTTGAACATAGTTTCTAGGTCTTTAACATGGTCGGTGGAGAGTCGTGTCTTCATAAGCATGTTGTCTACATATACTTCCATTGTTTTCTCGATTTGATTGGCAAACATCTGATTGACCAATCGTTGATAAGTAGCTCCGGCGTTCTTGAGTCCGAATGGCATAACCTTATAACAGTAAAGTCCCAGGTTGGTCACGAAGCTGGTATGTTCTTGATCGGGTAGATGCATCGGTATCTGATTGTAGCCAGAGTACGCATCCATGAAGGATAAGAGTTCATGCCCAGCTGTCGAATCTACTAGCTGATCAATTCTGGGAAGGGGGAAACTGTCTTTGGGACATGCTTTATTCAGATCGAAATAATCGACACTTGTTCTCCACTTTCCATTCGGCTTTCGGACGAGCATGGGATTCGACACCTATTCAGGATATAGCGCATCTCGAATGAATCCTTTCACCTCAAGCTTTTCTACTTCTTCTTTAAGGGCGGTAGATCTCTCTGGATCCATACCATGCCTTTTCTGCTTGACCGGGACATGCCGCGGGTCAATATTCAGCGTGTAGCTCGCGATGTCCGGCGAGATCCCACACATGTCAGAATGTGTCCAGGCAAATATGTCAAGATTTGCCCGTAGAAATTCAACCAATTCTTCTTGAATTTTCTGGCTTAGCTGAGATCCAATCTTTATCATTTTCGAGTCATCGTCATTGTCAACTGGGACGTCAATCGTCAGTTTGGCCGGGGATGCTTGACCTTCTCTAGATTCTCCTTCGTCTTCCGTTTCTCTCGGGTCAAGATCCTTGAGGAATTGGCTGGGGTGCCCGGGCCTAGGCCCGGGAGTTATTTGTCAATTATCGGCAAAACGAACGCAGAGAGATTCCTCTACGCCCTTTCCTTTCTCCTTTCGCTGCGCCTCCCGCAGCTCAGCAACATAACAGGCTCTGGCAATAGCCTGATCTCCCTGAATGATTCCTATTCCATGATCAGTGGGAAACTTTAAGGTCAAACACCATGGGGCAATGGCTACCCTGAATTCAACGAGGGCCGGTCGGCCCAAGAAAGCATTGCAAGGGAAGTCTATGTCCAAAACAATGAACTACAACATCCGTACTCTCTGACGTTCACCAACTCCCAACTCTACTGGCAGTTCCATCATTCCAGTGGGTATTGCGACACTTTCGTTGAAACCATGGACTCGAGATTGACAAGGCTTCAAGTCTGCGGCTTCCATCTTCGTTTGATCATAAGCTTGCTTGAACAAAATATTCACAGAGCTTCCACTATCAACTAAGATCCTTTTCATCCAAGCGGGACCTACTTGAGCTGAGATGACCAGTGGATCGATAGTGGGAGCTTCGACTTTATCAACGTCTCTGTTCCTGAACACGATGTCATCCGTCATCGTTTTCTGTTGCTTGGCCGGAGCCCCCTCATCAAAACTACTGCAACACTTGAAGTCCGCATGTCTGATAGAACTGGCATACGACTCCATTTCCTTCCAACTTCGATCTGCTAGGTGAGGACCACCACTTATTGTATTGATGACCAACCTCCCGTCTGTACGAGCGGGTTCCTCCTGTCTATCCTAGTTCGGCGCACGATTCTGATTTGATAGGCCCACACCACCGGATTGTGGCGCCTGCACATACTGATCCAACTTCCGCTCACGTATCAGTTTTTCAATGAGATTTTGTAAGTGACGACACTCATTGGTGTTGTGGCCATAACTCTCATGGAATCTATAGAACTTTCCTGTTTGGATTTGTCTTTCAGTTGGTGGTTTCGAGGCAGGTTTCTTATACTACATGGTATTGCAGGTCTGCAAATACACATTTTCCAACGACGTGTTCAATGGAGTGTAATTATCGTACATGGAAGCTCTACGCCGTGGTCCATGATCCTGATCATGTTTTTTGTTCTGATTTCTATTGTCCCTCTGCTGATTCTGTTTATTTTGGACGTTCAACTGAATTTTTCCAGAACTATCTCCGGACTGTTTAACAGCGACGTTACTTTGGATACCATCGATGTTGGGCCCTGCGTCATCCTGCTTCCTAGACTGTCTCGCATCCTCCCTTCTCAGGAATTGGGCTGCCTTGGAATAGAAACGGTCCAATGATGCAGGTGGATTCCCAGCTAACCAATTTCCAAACTCGGAATCAGCATCAATCCCCTTAGTCAGTTCCATCAGGATAGAGTTATCGTTGGGATTGCTTATTTCTGCACATGCAGCATGGAATCACTCCAACGTCTAAGTGTTTCTCCGGGAGCTTGCGTAACACTAGACAGAGTGTTAACGTCCTTAGGCCTCGCCACGTGCATACAGAATTGTTCGACAAACTTTGTGGCCATCTTGTCAAAGTTAGAGATGGATCGCGGTGGCAAACGAGTGAACCACATGATAGCGATACCCCCTAGGGAAATAGGGAAACTACTGCACTTTACTGCATCATCAGCCCTAGCAGCATTCATCAGCCATTCGTATTTCAGGACGTGTTGATTGGGATCAGAACTTCCTTCATAAACTGGCAAAGCTGGCATCCTGAAATGCTGAGGTGGTTCAGCATATAAAACATCATCGGTGAAAGGGGTATGGCTTCGGGAGATTCCCCAGTCGTCATTAGAGAGACCCTGACTTTCACGGATCATTTGGCGGATCATCACTGGTATATCCAGCATTCGGATACTTGGAGCATGTTGCGCCAAGGTGTGGTCGGGTTCCACAGCGCGAGTCTGGACCGGACGCGGTCGACCGTCCGTGCCTTGCCTCCTTGGTTCAACATCCTTAGGGACATAAGGCTCAGGAGTCTGCTCTCGTTGGCTACGTTGAGGATCAACTTGGTTTCTAGTATCACCTCCCCGTCCAGCAGCGGTGGTAGTAGCAATGTTGCCGGTAACATGATAAGGAGCAGCTCCTCCTCAAGTTGAAGGTTCTATACGGAGACTAGCGGATGGTCCAGCTCTAGGTTGCCCAAGGTTCGAAGCAGGTTGATGTCCCGTGGCTTGGGTGTAGCTTACACCTAGCCATGGACGTGTGGATCTGGTTTGGCCATCGGAGGAGGCTGAACTTTCTGTGAAAGAATGAGAACCTTGGTCTCTTCTGGATCTTCTTCGCCTTTGGCGATTTAGCTGGTTAGTCAACTCCGTGTTGGCGCGTAGTTGTTCAGTTAGCTGCTGTCAACTTTGGGTCAACTCTTGAAGCAATGTCTGTAATTCTTGTTTAATGATTGGACCTGATGGATCTGAAGGTCCTGCAGCATTTTGGTTGGATGGAGGTGATTGCACGAGATTTTGTCGGTCCCGTGCTCCTTGTTCAGCAGCTGCAGAAGTGGTACATGTGCTCACCATAATGAATTAATGAAGTCCTTTCCTAGATCTGACTGCAAATCTGAATAGAATAGGAGGGATTCAAAGTTCTAGATCTTCTTCTTAGATTTATGCAATCCAATATAGATAGGAGATCCAAAGAGCAGGAGAAAAATTGGGTTTGTTCTCAGTGAAAGCACCAAAGTGTTTGTACCAAAATTGGGCACAACACTCTTCGGAAGTCTTTGAAGAGATAAAGTGAAGAAATTAAATGGAAAAAGAGGAATTATCTAACAAAAACTCCAAATTTCAGAAATGAGAATAATTAAAGTGCAAGGAGACATAAGAATTTAGAGTGGTTCGGCGTATCTCTTATGTCCACTATGAAGTAGTTTGCTTTATTGATCTTTCTTTTGTGTTTACAAGTGAATTCAATAATTTACAGCAGGCAATTATGATTTGTAGCAATGAATTTTGTTGGTAGCAGCAGCAATTAAGTTCAGATCTGGATCTGGCGGAGTTCGGGCGTTGGAGATCTCAAAGAGGAAGAAGAACCCCTTTTCTGTTGGCTTTGGGAGGAGGCTGATATTTCGCTCAGATCTCGGGAGACCCTCTCTTGCACGTGACCAGGCCCGCATGCCCAAGCCCGTGAAGTTTCGGTCTGATCCGTGATCGATACGAACAGATTTGGTATCGATCATGATTTCATCCAATGGAGTCGAAATTTTGTGTGGACATTCTTTAGCATTCACGTAGTCTTCTGTGAAAATTTCATAGCATTTGGACTTGTAGATTAGGAGATATGATCGATACGAAATGTGATTCTTGGTGGCTGTTTGGTTCGACTCGCTTCTGTCTCGACTCGCTCTGTTCGACTCGCTTCCGTTCGACTCCGTGATGTGGCGCTTGAATCTCACTCTGCCTTTGATGCTGTTTTGATCGAGTCGAATCTGTGCATTGATTGAGCGAGTCAAAGGAAGCCTTTCTGATGGTTGCGAAGCGAGTCGAAGGAGGCCTATCTGAGGGTTGCGAAGCGAGTCGAAGCGTGGCTCGAGGCGAAGCGAGTCGAAGCTGGCTCCTATGAGGGATGCAAGCGAGTCGAAGGTGATGCTTCTGATGGTTGCGAAGTGAGTTGAAAGGTGACTATTCTGATGGTTGCGAAGCGAGTCGAAAGGAGCGAGTCGAAGGGAGCGAGTCGACCGGTGATTAGTTTTCATCCAATTTTGTATCATTCATAACTTGAGCATACGAACTCGGATTGACTTGAGATTTGGAACATTGACTCTCAAGGCTTAACTTGTCATGTCCTATTAATTTTGGCTCGATCCAGACTCGAACAAAATTCGTCGATATCCAGAGTGAGCATATGTATAACTAATCTCTAGGATGGGCCGTCATTGGTTACTAGTCAATTCCTTGGTGTCACGGCCTTGCCAAAAGGTGGGATAACAAGAATATGTACCTGGAAACTTAAGGTACTGAGCAGTACATGAAGCTGGCTCCGAGAGAGTCGACTGAGAAGGAGAAAAATCTGGCAAGTTTTGCAGGTTTCCTGAGACACATGGTTATCACTAATGAATGCAGACATTTGCGCTATATGATTGAGGAGTTGATTCATAAACAGAAGTTGCAATAGTTTATGAAAGCCACGTAGGATGGCAAGCAAGGAAATTTCAACCCCCGGGGTCGTCAACCCAACGGGGGCAAGCCGGGCTAGTGTTGACGAACCTAAGCGGCTTTAAAAACATTTAATGATCAATACAATCATCGGTGGGCCACATCCAGCCGATAAGAGTTAGAATGAGATGGATAGATATGTTGATGCTTTAAAACATGCAGAGAATGAGAGTTGACTTGTTATGGAGGATGGTACTCTGGCAAAACAAGTAAGGATGATGACTGATGACATTGTTTTTCGAAACAGAGAAACTGATGGAGTGGAAGCCCCGATGATTGATTCTTTCATGATTACGGCCATGATTGGCCCTCTAATAGTTCGAAAGTTGTTGGTTGACTATGGGAATTCAGTCAACATTCTGTGTAAAAAAGTCTACGAACAGATGCTTCAAGCGGGCAAGGACTTGAAGCTGTTCAAATCTCGGATCCAGGGATTTAACGGGATGGCTACGAAGCCAGTTGGATATGTGGAACTACCAGTGGTGCTTGGCGAGGGCGACTGCAAGCGAGTGTGGGTCATGCCTTTTTTGGTTTTGGATATTTGCTGTGCTTGTAATGCATTTTTTGGGCTAACCTGACCTGGCTGAATTCAGAGTGGCTATAACTCCTCAGTGCTTAACGATGAAGTTTCCTACAGAGAATAGTGTAGGAATAATACAAGGAGATTAAGGGCTTGGCCGTGAATGTTATGTCACCGAGCTAAAAAAGGCAAGGCGAAGAGAGAAAGGGAAAGGTGTAGTAGGGAACCTATGCATCAAGGCTTTGGACACATAGTAATCACCAACCGAGCCCTTACTCAGGTATTGTTATCCCACCTTTTGGCAAAGCCGAGATACCCAAAAATTAACTGAAAATCAATGATTACTTGTCATGAATATCGATTGTGCATCGTAGGTTCACCATGGATATCAATGAATTTTGTCCAAGTCCGGATTGGACTACAATTGACAAACAGGACAAGCAAAGCCATAAAAGCCAGCGTTTCAAATTTCAGGTTAATCGGAGTTCGTATGGATGAGATATGATCGATACAAGCTAGAGAAATATGTTGTTCATATCAATCAAAGAGTCGAGGTGATGGTCTATTCGAATCCATCAAGTTTGTATCCATCGGGATGGCCCCATCTCAGTCTATTCGAATCCATCAAGTTTTGCTTTGTTCGAATCCTTCCTGCTACGTCAACTTCGCATAGATCAACTGGAGCTCATTCTGATCGATACGAAGAAGGCCTTCATTTGAATCCACGTGCGTTGATGTGTTCGAATCCATCGATTCAGAAAGACCTGGGTCGACACGATAATCTTGGATGCGAACGCGGTGAAATCTTTGGAGCGACTCGATCAACTTGGCGAAAAAGATGGATCGATGCGAAGAGCGCGTGCCACGTCAACCTGATCACATGCGACACCATCGATTCGAAGCAATCGATGCGAATGGATCGATTCGAACGAAGCAGCCTTACGAAGATCATCATCTTGAATCGATCATAACTTGAGATCTACAAGTCCAAATGCAATAAAATTTTCATAGGAGCTTACATACATGTTGATAAGTGTTCTCACCAAATTTCAGCTCCATTGGATGAATTCTTGATCGATTCGAATGGAGTTCGAATCGATCCTGGAACGGGCCCCAATTTCCTAAGGCCGGGCATGTGGGCCCCCTCACGTGCCAGAAGGAGTATCCTGAAATTTAGGCGAAATATCAGCCTCCTACACCTATAAATAGAGCCTCATGTTATTCAGAAGAGGGGATCGGGATTCAGAAGCACCCAGACTCTACCGGATTCAATTCTACACTTCATCATCGCTGTTAAACTCGAATTTCTTTATTGTAATCGCTGTAATCAACTGTAATCAGCAAGGATAATCAATAAAAAGATAAACCTTTGAAGTGGACGTAGGCCGGAGATAGCCGAACCACTATAAATCTTGTGTCATGTCTGTTATTCTTCATTTTATGATTATCTGCTTTACTTAGATCTGAGATCTATGGTTATACACTGTGGATTTGTGTTCATACACTGGTGCTTTCATGACATTCGGGGTTTGTGACCAACTTTGGCGCAAACACTTTGGTGCTTTCACTGAGAAGAACTAGCACCCGCTACACCAGATTCAAAGTTTAGATTTGAAAGTTTGAAGGACTCAGATTGACTCGACAATGACTCG
The DNA here is from genome assembly GCA_030737815.1 of Allium fistulosum. NCBI lineage: Eukaryota > Viridiplantae > Streptophyta > Magnoliopsida > Asparagales > Amaryllidaceae > Allium > Allium fistulosum. Next base: position 1,277,966,074 of record CM060903.1, on the reverse strand, counting down.
ACAAACAAGACAAAGAGCTGAGAGAAGCCAACAAGGAGGAAGTCAAGAAGCATCCTCTGGTGCTGGAGAAGGACAAGCTTCGATTTACATCACCAGAGATGAAATGGAAGCCATAGAAAATTCATTGCAAGAGAGGATGATGAAGACTAAGCATGAAATGCTGCAGAATTTCTTCGAGTAGATGAGGGCAGCAAATGTGAAAAACGTTGGACCAACTACAGCAGCCGCAAGTGTGGGACAAGGAGTCAGGATGGCGGAAACCAATGAAGGTCAGTTTCAAGGTCAGGATGCAGATCCAGAAGGCAATCAACAAGGACTTAGGGGCAGACCCTCAGGATCTGATGCTGGAAGGCCCACAGAATGAGCTCAACAAGCTAGAGCCAATGCTGATGCTAACAGGACACACGAAGAGTACGTACCAGAATACCCTTCAAGACCAAGAGGGCAACCCCATGATGGAGATGAAAAGATGGCTGGATTAGTCCGACGACTAATGAGAGGAGGATTGTCCAATGGAGGACTAGAGGAAGTCAGTCGGAGTCCGTTCACCCCGAATATCAGGAATGCAAGGAACCCTCCAAAGTTCAAACTGCCTATGCTGGATCCTTACGACGGGAAGTCAGACCCAACAATGCATATTACTCGATACATCAGGCACATGGAAGTGTTGGGGGCATCCGAGGAAGTGATGGCTCGATGCATCCCTCTATACTTGTCAGATTTGGCTGCACTTTGGTTCAGGCAATTAGAAACCGGATCGATCAGAACGTGGGGCGAGCTTGTAGATTGCTTCATAAGACAGTTTAGGGTCCACGTGACGCGACCCAAGAGTGTGATGACTTTGGCATCAGTAAAACAAAGGACCGGAGAGTCCATAAAAGATTTTCTGCTACGATTTAATGCAACGGTGGCTTCTGTAGATTGCCCGGATCCATCGATGATTTTGATGGCAGCAGTGGCAGGAGTTGGGGAAGGCACTGAATTCAAAGATTCTTTAATGAGAGACCCACCGTAAGACCTTGGAGAGTTTTACCATGAAGCTGAAAGGTTCATTCGACTAGAAGAATCACGAGCCGAGAGGCAGGAAATAAACGCTGTACAAGGCGAAGGAACCGCCAGGGAACAGCCCAGGGCGGACAAAGGAAAGAGAAAGCAGGATGACGCACACGATGGTCCTGATAAATGGGAGAAATTCTGAGAGCCCAGATTCAGGCAATACACCGATTTGGCGGCAAGCCTAGAACGAATTTACACTGAAACTCGGGGGCAACTCCCCTATCGAAAACCACCCAGGAGAGATCCCACAGAGCGGGAACGTAGAACCGGAAAATATTGCCTATTCCATGAGCTGGATGGGCACACAACCGACGAATGCCGCCACCTAAAGGATGAGGTGGAAGAACATGCCAGGAGTGGTAGATTGCCACAATATGTCAGAGAACGGGCAGTGGCGGTAAGGCCTGAACAACTGCCGCCTCCACCTAACAGAAACGATCCTGGATCGGGATCACGACTCGTCATCAACTGATTAAGATGACAAGGGCCAAGTTCAGGATTTGGACTTCGGTCAAATAATTTCATTAGATTTGTTGTCAGAATAAACGGCTACTCCACTTACTCATGTATGGGAACCAAAGAGATCCCTAGACATGCTCTGAGATGGAGATAGACCGATCTGCTAGGAGAGGCAATGTTTAGTTTTTTCCTGATGTTTGAGATTGAACATCTAGGACCTAAATTTAATAAATAAACTTGAATTTCTTGAAATAAACCTTTGACCGGAGAGTTAAAGGATGAGTATTAAATATCAATATAAAAATGATCGCTTTATGACCCTACCCGAAGAGACGGGGTCCGGAGTGCAAGAAGTGGGTTGCTTCGCCGGAGAGCGACAAGATCGACTCACTTAACGTCGTTTCCCATTCACCGGAGAGTGATTGGATCGAGATTCGATAAGAGCCCAGAGAGGCTATGATCGGCCCACGATTTAGGCCATGCCATCACTTAATGTTCAGATACACTGAACCGGAGTGCAAGAAGTGAGTCGCTTTGCTGGAGAGCGACAGGATTGACTCACTTAACGATGTTTCCCCTTCACCAGAGAGTGACAGGATGAGATCCAGCAGGAGCCCGGAGAGGCTACGATTGGTCCAGAATGACCAAGACATCGCTTTACGCCCTAACTGGGGCCAGAGTGTAAGGAATAGAAAGCAGCGCCGGAGTGCAATAGGATCTTTCTATTCGATTGCTAAGTCTGGAATGGGCTTGGCAAGGGTCTGGAGTGACCATCGATAGTACGGAGAGACTGTAGAATTTCATTCTTAACTTCCACTGGAAGAAATTGATAACGATTCGGCTTCGAACAGCCATGGACTTAATTGAAAATGCTATAAGCTCTGAATAAAACATGAACTCACTGCATTCAATTTGAGACTGATCAAAACACACCTTTTACCAAAAGGCATGTTTTAGGGGGCAAAGTGTTATCCCACCTTTTGGCAAAGCCGAGATACCCAAAAATTAACTGAAAATCAATGATTACTAGTCATGAATATCGATTGTACATCGTAGGTTCGCCATGGATATCAATGAATTTTGTCCGAGTCCAGATCAGGCTACAATTGACAAGACAGGACAAGCAAAGCCATAAAAGCCAGCGTTTCAAATTTCAGGTTAATCGGAGTTCGTATGGATGAGATATGATCGATACAAGTTAGAGAAATATGTTGTTCGTATCCATCAAAGAGTCGAGGTGATGGTCTATTCGAATCCATTAAGTTTGTATCCATCGGGATGGCCCCGTCTCAGTCTATTCAAATCCATCAAGTTTTGCTTTGTTCGAATCCTTCCTGCTACGTCAACTTCGCATCGATCAACTGGAGCTCATTCTGATCGATACGAAGAAGGCCTTCATTCGAATCCACGTGCGTTGATGTGTTTGAATCCATCGAGTCAGAAAGACCTGGGTCGACACGATAATCTTGGATGCGAACGCAGTGAAATCTCTGGAGCGACTCGATCAACTTGGCAAAAAACACGGATCGATGCGAAGAGCGCGTGCCACGTCAACCTGATAACATGCGACACCATCGATTCGAAGCAATCGATGCGAATGGATCGATTCGAACGAAGCAGCCTGACGAAGATCATCATCTTGAATCGATCATAACTTGAGATCTACAAGTCCAAATGCAATAAAATTTTCACAGGAGCTTACATACATGTTGATAAGTGTTCTCACCAAATTTCAGCTCCATTGGACGAATTCTTGATCGATTCGAATGGAGTTCGAATCGATCCCGGAATGGGCCCCAATTTCCTAAGGCCGGGCATATGGGCCCCCTCACGTGCCAAAAGGAGTCCCCCGAAATTTTGGCGAAATATCAGCCTCCTACACCTATAAATAGAGCCCCATGTTATTCAGAAGAGGGGATCGGGATTCAGAAGCGCCCAGACTCTACCAGATTCAATTCTACACTTCATCATCGCTGTTAAACTCGAATTTCTTCATTGTAATCGCTGTACTCAACTGTAATCAGCAAGGATAATCAATAAAAAGATAAACCTTTGAAGTGGACGTAGGCCAGAGATAGCCGAACCACTATAAATCTTATGTCATGTCTGTTATTCTTCATTTTATGATTATTTGCTTTACTTAGATCTGAGATCTATGGTTATACACTATGGATTTGTGTTCATACACTGGTGCTTTCACGACATTCGGGGTTTGTGACCAACTTTGGTGCAAACAGGTATCACAGTCGGTTCTATAAAGATATGGATCCACGAAAGACCCACTGGATGGAAGGGTAGCTCCAACCGAGTTGATGATCAGCATCCCGGTCAACTAGGATAATCCTACACGGGTCCTGAAGATCGGATCTCTACTTGACACTCGGGTGATGAATGAGTTAGTTTTTTTCTCAAGGCAAACCTAGATGTGTTCGCCTGGACTCACTAAGACATGTGTGAAATATCATTGGAGATAGCTAGCCATGTGTTAAATATAAATTCAAAATGTGTTCCTATGTAACAAAAATGCCATAGCCTAGGTTCGGAGATATCCGCTACACTCAAGAAGAAGTGGAGAAGTTGAAAGTTAACGGCTTTATCCCCAGTGCCTTATACTCGGAGTGGGTATAAATTATGGTCTTGGTTAAAAAGTCAAACGGGAAGTAGAGGACATTCGTTAACTATTCTGACCTGAATAAGGCCTGCCTAAAAGGCAATTTCTGCTCCTAATGATAAATCAGCTGGTAGACTCGATAGCCTAACATGAAATGCTCTCATTCACGAACACATACTCCGGATACAATTAGATTCCAATGCACGTCTCAAATCTGGAGCACACTAGCTTTGTTACCACTTAGGACTGTATTGCTATTTTGTCACACCCTTTGGACTAAAAAACGATGGATCAACTTATGAGAGGTTGGTAAACAAGATGTTCAAAGATCAGATTGGATGTTCGATGGAGGTCTATATGGATGACATATTCATGAAGTCACAACATTCGAGAAACCACATTGACGATTTGGTAGAAATGTTCGGCTTTCTTTGGAAATACGAATGGGCCTCAACCTTTTGAAATGCTCATTTGGTGTTGTGTCAAGGAAATTCCTAAGCTTCATTGTGAACTCCCGTGGCATTGAAGCCAATCCGAAAAAGATTGAGGCATTGAAAGAAATCGATGCCCCAAAGACGATCAAGGATGTCCAAAGTTTAAATGGGAAGGTCATCGCCCTGAGTCGATTCATCTCTAGGGCAATAGACAAATGCATCCTTTCTTTGATGTGATTAAGGAGGGAAAAATGAAGTTTTCTTGGACACATGATTGTATAGACGCACTCCAGGCTCTGGTGGATCACTTGAAGAGACCCTCCATTCTTTCAAAGCAGTTGGATGACAAGGACTTGTTTATATATCTAGCAGTGTCGGTGCTTGCTTTGAGCACTACACTCATATGTGAGGAATCTCGCATCCAGCGACCAGTTTACTACATTAGTAAGCAATTGATAGGAGCAGAAAGAAATTACCCAAAGCTGGCGGAAAATCTTGCATACTACCTATTGATTGCTTCAAGGAAGATCCAGCCCCACTTTCAAGTTCATTTGATCATAGTTCTCACCGACCAGCCTTTGTAACAAGTATTGCAGCGACCCGAGACTTCTGGAAGGTTGTTGAAATGGAACATTAATTTGAGATAATACGACAAAACCTATCACCCTTGTAGAGAAATCCAAGGTCAAGCTTTGGCAGACTTCATAGTAGAATACACTACACGAAGTGATACTCCAAAGAGCAATGGTGAGCAAAATGCTAGGTGGAAGATGTACAAAGATGGTGCATCGAACGAATGTTGTTCTGGTGCTGGAATTGTACTTGTCACTCCCGAGGAACGTTCAATCTGTTATTCCTTGAGACTCAATTTCCCTGCAACGAACAATGAAGCAGAGTATGAAACATTGATTCTAAGATTCAAAATCTCCAAGGAACTGGGAGTTAAAGCTTTACATATCTTTTATGATTCCCAGCTGGTGGTATGTCAAGTAAGGAAAGAGTTTCAGGCAAAGGGAGTGAGGTTAGCTCCTTATCTAAACTGTGCCCTTGAGCTGCTTAGTGATACTGAATATTATACAATAACGCATATTCCCAAAGAGGAAAATGCGAAGGTCGAATCACTGGCTAAGTTAGCCAGTTTTGGAGATGCACAGCTAATGGACCTGGTTCCGGTAGAAGTATTGTCTTCCTCGAGCATCGACCAGATGGATGTCAATTGGATCTTGAAGGTTGATTGTGAGAAGGAGTAATGGATGACTCCAATAAAGAACTATTTGCAGAGCAAATCCTTTTAGACGGAAAGAACAAGCGATGGAAGCTCCTTTGCCATTCTTCAAGATATATCTTTCAGTAGGGAGCACTTTACATGAAAGGATTCTCTGTTCCAATGCTACGATGTGTTGCCAACGATGAGTTTAAACGAGTCCCGAGAGAAGTTCATGAAGGGGCTTGTGGCGACCTTACTAGAGGGCAAACCTTGGCAAAGAAGATTCTCCGTTATGGGTACTTCTAGCCAACTATCAACCAAGATGCATCTAATTACACCAGAAAGTGTGACAAGTGCCATAGATTTGCTAAGATTTCGTTAGACCCGCCGACGGAGATTACTAAGATGGTCAGTCTTCCAGTTTAAGGAATTGATATCATTGGTGTATTTCCAATGTTTAAAGGTGGCGAGAAGTACGCCATCATCGTAGGTGATTACTTCATCAAACAGGTTGAGGCAGAGCCATTAACCATTATTACCACAAAGAAAGCAATCAACTTCGTGGTTCGAAAAATCAGCTGTCGTTTTGTAGTCCCACAAGCAAAAGTTACCGATAACAGGACGTAGTTCGACGACATCGAGTTTAAAGATTTCTGCCGCCAACATCGCATAGAGAAGGTAGCGCAACCCTAGGTGAATGGACAAGTTAAAGCTCATTCTTAAGATGCGATTGAAAATGCTAAGGTCAAGTGGGTCGATGAACATCCATTGGCACTTTGGGCTTATTGAATGACCCACAAGTCAACGACTTGACACTCTCCACTTACTTTAGCCTATGGATTAGAGGCTATGATTCTAATTGAAATAGAAGTACCTTCTTATCAAGTGACTCACTACAATCCATAGACGAATAAGCAACTCCTATTGAAGTCTCTTGGTATAATCAATAAGAAGCATGATGAAGTTGGCTTGAGAGCAACTATACACTGAAGCTGAGTCGCCCGATATTACAACACCAAGGTCAGGAATCGTACCTTTGAAATTGGCGACCTGGTCCTCAAGCTAATTTTCCCAAGCCCTCGGAATTTAGGCCCTGGTTGGGAAGATCTGTACGCAATTGAGCAAAAGCTTGGAGATGACACTTTCAAGCTAGCAATAGTAGACGAATCTCACTCCCAAGGGCGTGGAATAGCGAGCACTTGTGATGCTATTTCACTTAAAAATAACTTTGTACATAATTGGTTAAAGCCATGTAATAACATAGAATCAGTCATTTCACATCTTTTATAAAGTGAATTGGTTTTCCGAATCTGCAACTTAGTCTTTACATAGCTTAATAGTTGTGAATAATGAATCTGCAAGTGTATAATACAAGTATGTAGGTACTCAGAGATAGGTGCAAACTAAACTTTTGTAGTTTATGATCGGGCCCATGGAGTTCAACCACTCTTGGCATCCAGAGATGAATGACAGCTAACTCTTGTCCTTGGTGTAGGGGCAGGAGTATAAACCAAAAGGGACGTGATTTAACTATCCATCCACTAACTCTTGCTCTTGAAGAAAGGGGAGGAATATAAACATTTAAAGGTGGAACGAGACTATTCTCCTCTACAACTCATGCCCAAAGTTCGGCAAAGCACTCACATCTTGCCCGGAGCAGACGAGTCAAAAGATCTACGTCGAAAGTTAAGCGGGATCTCTTAATAACTACGGTCGATGCTCAGAGTAGGCATGATCACGAGTAAACTCCTGGATTGGGGTGTCCAAACTACTATCTCAAATGGTTAACTCCAACCGATGCCTAAAAGGATCACATGCAAAACATCCTAGATATAGATGTTTAAGTTAACCTTTCAGGCAAGTGGAATCTGACCATGTTCTAGTGTAACGACCCGTATTTTAACACTTTAAAAATACGAATTAAAATAAAAAATTTGGATAAAAATCCGAAGGAAATAAAATTTTGTGTTGTTAAATGTGAATTACAAGTTAAAATACAAAACTGAATTCTGAACTAACTTATTTGTAAATTAAATATGGACGTTAACTTGTATTTAACGTAAATAATGAATTGAATTTGATTGTAAACCAAATTGGTTATGATTGTAAACAAAGAATAAATAAAATGTTACATTTAATATTGAAGTTATAATATTGAAATCAACGTAAATGAATGTAATTTAATATTACTGTGAATTTAAATAAGATGATAGCTGAAGAAAATGAAAGTAAATGAATTATAAACTATTGATAATAATGTATAAATAAATGGTTGAGTCAATAATGAAAGTGTAAATCGAAATAAAAGAATTCAATTGGAATTAAATAACTTGAATTTGAATTATAATATAATTGAACGCTGAATCTAATGTAATCTTTTATACTGGATTTATAATGGAAAACCGCATTGTAAAAGATTGTTAATTACTGTGAAATTAAAAATGAAATTTGTGAACAATTGAAATTTGATTTAAATGTTAATAATTTAAAATTGGGAATTTTTTATTGAAATTAAATGTAGAAATAGCCATTTTTACAACTGTCTCGGATTTCGACGAAACCAGTTTCATCGGATCCGTAACAGTGAATTATTGTAAGGTTTCAATTTTCGTAGCGATCGGACTTGTCGTTTGGCCGTGCGAGCTTGAAACGCGTAGAAATTTAATGTCGAATTTAATTAAAATAATCGACTTCAAAAGCTATCTTCCACATACGATTGAATTAGGCATTGGGACTAGTTCCATTGCGTTCGGAATATGGGTAAAACCTTATAAACGCCTGGCGGCACATCTCGATTGGAGTTCGGACGATTTTGGACCTACCTTCATAAATACGCACGCAAAACCGAGACAGTTTTATCATTATTTCATTTCAGAAACCCTAATTTCAAACCATGGCCACCACCTATTCCATGGCCAGAAATTGCCGATCTTCTTTCCTTAATATCTCTCAATCCGTTCAACGAAATCGAAAAATTCCAAATGCAAAAGTGTAGATCTCGACGAGCTCTTCAAATCCATACGGTTGATTTCTGGTAATACATCACGGATTGGTCCAGATCTGGCTTTGAATGTCGAGCGGCGATTGGTGATGTGCAACTTCTGGCGTTGGTGGTTCTCCTGGAGGCGCTCGCGTGGGGACGTCCTGATCGAGGTCCGGTCGTGTATATTGGCGTTCATCGTGGTTGCTTGGAGAAGCGTGCGTGCGTTCGTTCTACAAGTGCTGTGCGTGTTCCTGTAGTGCGTGAGTGCTTGGAAGATGATGACGTGGCATATATTTGGGTGAGAATGTGTTCTTTTTTTATTTGATTTCAACTCGCAATTATCGCTATAACTTCTACATACGAACTCCAATTCACGCACGTTTTTTTGCGTTAGGATCGTATCGGAATTCTGGACATTTCGGCGTAGGTTTTGTTCAGATCTGAGACTGTGGAATTTTGGGCCTTGTTAACGGGCTTTGAATCAAAGGTGAGTGTTTATACGCTCACAATTGATTAAAATAAATATTTGTTAGTTAAATTTATATTCTGAAGTGATATGAAATTTATTGGCTGTTGTTTGGTAGGTTTAATGATCATCTGTATTGATATATGAATTAATTGATAGAATTTAAATTGACCGTTAAAATAAATTTAAATTTAAATCGGTAATATATTACTCGATATTGATAATTATAAAATTGTTGTGAATGTTATTGGCTTTATGGTTGATTGGTTGTGATGGATGCTATTGGTCGATATTGGTTGTTTATTTATTTTGATATATCATGCTATCATCATGTATATTGTTTATTGCATATAAAACTGTAAACTAAATCATTTCGAATAAATTAAGGAATAGGTTGAAATGATATACCTATGACATCTATTGGGATTGAAATGATATATATCCATCCTTGGAATTAAAATTGAAATAATTATCCACTTGGCCATAGGTTAGAAAATTATATACGGACACTGGGTTGGTTAAATTAAATGATTTTAAAAGTTCTTTTGAAATTATTTTAATGAATTGATTTTAAGAATAAAATCCAATTTATGGAAGTTGAATTATTTTGAATTGAAGCTCGAAATGTTGGAATTTAAACTTGGTAAATGAAATTGTTTAATTATTCGAAGTTTAGATTTTTTTTAAGTAAAAATTTAGAATACGGCGTAATTTTTCGAAAGTTGATTTGTTTTAAAAGATTGGACTTTTAATCGAACTCTGAATATTTCTAAGAAAATTTATATGAAATGATATTTCAAGTTTGAGTTTGGAATTGAAAATTTAGTTGAAATTGAGATTTAATTAATTTGGAATTGAATTGAAATTTAAATAAATTTGTGAGTTGAACTAAATTGAAACTATTGAATTAAATTTGAAGATAAAATTGATTTAAAATTATATTTATTTAAGAATTTTTCTGAAACAAGGTTGATTTGAAATTATTAAATTTGAAAATTGAAAGATGTGTTTTATAACTTGAATTTGATTAAAAGTGACTTAAATGAATATTTCAAACTTATATAAATTTAAATGGGATATTTTGTTTATTTAAATTTTTAAATTGAAGTCGTATTTAGATGTATTGAAATGACTAAAGAAATATCTCAGAAACAAAATGTAATGAAATTAAATTGAGATATAAATGGAATTATCAAATTTAGTTTTGAAATGTGAATATTTAAAGCTTTGAGATATATGGAAATTGGAATGGCTTATTTTGTGGTTCAAATATGTATTTGAAATTGATAATTTGAAATGGTTTATCGAGAAGCTGAATCGAGTTGAAATTGATGATTTGAGATTTGATTAAATTTTAAATTTTGGAATTCGAGTTTATGTGAATCGTTTTGTGGAATTTGAGGCGAAAATGATTTTTGAAATGAAATTGTATATTTTGAGTAGATATGATGATTTTGAAATGGATTTGATTTTTTTGAAGCGAATACGATATTTTTGATAATCAATTATGAATTGATTTTGAAAATGTAAAAGAGCCAATGGTGTAATAATACGTAGTTATTAAAGAGACCGAGATCGGATATGGACATACTCTTTGTCGATACCGAAAACCACTTTAATAACTAATATACGCGGAGTGTTGATCCAGAATGAAGTGGATGGTTTGATGAATGCGTTGACTGAAGAAAGAGAACGATATTGGATGACCCCTGACATGACTAAAACAGGAGCCGCACCGGGCCATTGAGGTTCGCCACCTCTAGCGGACACACTTCTTCGTTACCATATCTATTACTGTTGTGATTCGATTTGGGTGCACCCCTCGATTATGGGTGTGTTGTTTCGCGGTGTTGGGGTAGTAGCTACTATGCCCAACATCAGTCTGGATCACGCAACTACTAGTATCCTAGTTGGTATCGCCTCATGTACCTTGTCATACTGATTATCCTATTCGCGACCACTACGTTTTGGTTTGTACCTTTAGTATATGGATTGCCCTCTTGTGACTTCCGATTTTGGGGAAACTACGGTCTTGTATATGCTCTTGGGAATAAAAATGTGTTAAGGGTGGAATGGGCCATGGCATAATGCTAGTTTGATATTTTACTTTATGATAGACATTATTGTATATAGCGTATTCTATTATATAGTTGATAGTTTAACGGATCCTTAGGAGATGGAAATCCCGAACATCTCTTAAGTTAATGCACGCACGTTAAACACTGGATAGGAGGTGTCAAAAACCCGTAAACATCTCCGACGTCGTCACACTCATATTTACTTATTCGATTTAACTTACATGAGATATTTTAATCCTGACTCAAGTGTTTTGTCTTTTCATTACGCTCGGGTCAGCCTGAGTATTTCAGATAAGGTTGAAGATCTATTCTGGAGGACGAAGACGGAGTTTGGTATTACATCATTTGTATTCTACCACTGTATTATTTTTCCGCTGCATTGTTGTATTATCTCTGATATGTGTGTAACCCTGATTTATGATGAATAATAATAATCAAATTTATTTATTTAACAGCTTCATGAACTGTTATTTTATTATTATATCTTGTTCCTTCCGCTGCGAGATTCTGAGTTTGTTTATATTCTTTCTTTTCTTTCTTATTTAACCCCAATAACTATCTGTATTTTGGATTGTTTGAGTCGGCATGTGTGTATGTTTTGTCGACTTGAACGGTCAAAAATGCGGGTCGTTACAGTTGGTATCAGAGCTTTGGTTTAGATTACCTTGGCTCTAGTGGGGAATAACTCATTGAAATAGGGTTAAACCTTATGAATGAGTTTGAGTGTATATGAGAGAGCGTATTTGTAATTTTGATATAAAAATGATTTTATATTGTGTTAATTTGTTCCGTTGAGTATTTATGAATTCTGGTTGGTACTTGGGACGCCAAGGCATCGATAGGAATTTCTAAACACTCGAATATGACAGATTGACATAATATTGTTTTAGATTATATTTTATATATAAAAAAATTATCTTGAAAATTTATAAATTTTGATTGTATTGGTTGTTAGGAGATGATAATATTAGATTATCATCGTTTATTGTTGATTAGTCAATATTTCTAACTATTGACTATTGGATGATTTTAAGAAATGAAACTTGTAAATATGATTGACAATGAATATAAATGGTAAATAAAATAAAATAAAAATGAATTTAAGTTAAGATGGAGAATTTAAATTTCGATGATTTGAAAATTTATTAACAAAAATTTGAAATGTATAATATAAGTATTAAATGATAGTATATTCGATTAGAAATTGTTTTCAAAGGATTTTCAAATGAAGTAAGTGTTATACTCCCCTCTTGACAGTAGAGAATGATTTCGGTGATGAGTGCACGCATCATCGACGTTTATTTTCGAGAGTCCAAGTGGGGGAGATCACTGAATAGTTTTTCTAAACCCTGTTTTGATTAAAAATTGAATTTTATTTTGTATTCTCTATAGTATGACTTGATATATATTAATATAAGTTTATTATTTCAAACTTGATTTTAAATGAAACCGTAGTCGAAATTCTTAAGTTCTTTAATATTTAATGACTTTAAACTATTGAAATAAACAAATACTTGAATCATTAAGGAACTTCTGAATTAAAAAATAAGGGATGAACATAAGTGTTAAGTGAAAATAGATTGAAGTACGAAACCCTTAGAATAAAGGAGTATAAATTAGAAATAAACTAGAAACTGTACTCTTTTGGATTAAATAGAAATTGAATTGAAATTTTCTAAAGTATGTAATGAAAATAAGTATATATATATATATATATATTTTTCAATGCTGATTAAAATTCTTCTAAAAAAGCATGATTTGAGATATAAAGATATTAGTGTATATATATATATATATATAATGGTTTAAATCGAATCCGGAGTTGAAATTCTTAAGTTCTCTAATAAGGAATGATTTTAATTATTAAACTAAAGTAAATCTTGAATTGTTAGAAACTTATGAATTGAAAAAGGTGAAATTGAATTTAAGTGTTAAAAAAATTTAATTTAAAATTGTAGTAGTAACCCTTAATTTGGAAAATAATAAATTGGAAATTTATTTAATAGGTATAACACTCAAATTGAATGAAAAGAAGTTGTATATTGTTTAACTACATTCTATTTGCATAGCTATAACTTACCAAATACTTAAAAAGTTTAAAATGCTAATAAGGATAAGTAAATGAATAATATACAAGTGTGATTGCGAATAATAAAATGTGAAGATCTATTGATAGTTGTAAATATAAAGGAAATTTAAGTTGTAAAATGAATTAACTTTAAAATTAATTAAATATAAAATTTGTAAATAGAAACTAATTAAATTTGAATAAAACTAAATGTCAATAAACTTGGAAGTGTATGAAATTAAAATTTTGACTTGGAAATGTATAATTGATTTAGTGTAGATTTTAGATGGATGTTAATGTTTGATATGCATTAGTTGTTAGATGGATGGTAATTGATTAAATAGAATTCATTAGTGTAAATGGAATTGAATAAACGGAATAAAATTTTTAAAATAATTAAATTCAAATTTGAAGCAAAGTGAAATAAATATAATTGAATTCAAATTAAATTGAAGCAAATTAACATGAATTTAAATTATGAATGAAACAAACTTGAATAAATCGGAAACAAATCGAATGTAAACTTATTTCATGGATAAATAAGAAAATAAACGACTTTGTGTTTGTGATTGTTTCTTCAGAATATTTGAAGTTTGATGGTTTGTACTTTGAAATAATAAAAGCAAATTTTGGAAAAATCCAAAATTGTCCAATATATGCTGAAACGAAAACAACCATAACTTTTGTAACAACCCTGGTTTGGAGATTATCAGTATACATTAAATTATAAAGGAAGTAATAATTTAATATTGTAAATTAAAATATAATTGGAAATTTGAAATTGTTTATTTGGAATAAACAATGAATTTTGTAAATAAAATGAGAAAATTAAGTTTGGAACTTTATTTTGTTTATTTGGGTATAAATATGGGATTAAATATTGATTGGATAAGTATTTGGTTTAAATAAATTGAAATATTGGGTATTTATTAATTTGAAGCTAATAAATTAATTAGGTGATGTATTTCAACGTTAAATTGTTGAAATAAATGTAAAGTAATGAAAATAAAGTTCTAAAAACTTTATTTTGAGAACTGAATAGAAAATAATCAAATTGCAATTTTATTTGGGTAATTACAACCATATTGGAAAACATTGTCACTATGAATCTTTTATTGAATTTAAAACGAGAAATATGAAGATAGTATGTGTTTTATTAAAATAAAAGATGAAATATTGTTTGAAAAATAATATTTGACGATTTAAAAGAGTTAAAATGATTTATGGTAATTTATTTGACAAGAAATCAATTTTTGTACAAATTGTTGGATTGAAAATGGTGTTTTGTAATAAAATAGTGTAAATTGTGTAAATTATAAATTATTTTTGAAAATATGGTTTTATTTGTAAAAAGAACTTTTTATTGTTGAAATAAAATTTTATTTTGTTGCAATAACAATTTTATTTGTAAACAAATAGGTGTATACATTTTATTTGGCCTAAAAATGAAGAAAAATGTGTATATGTTGATTATATAGGTTAGAAAGTGTACATAACTCAATTTTCTTTATGTAATAATGGTTTTGGGCTTTTAGAGTTAGGTTTAAAACCCAAACTCCATTATCCAGATGTTTCTAGACAGAGATAAACTACTGTACGTAGTTTCTTCTTCCTCCCTAAACAAAAGTTTTCAGTAAAGCGACAAGAAAAAAAAAGGGCAATCTCCATCTAAATTCAATTTTCCACTCAAATTGCTGAAAATCAAAGAAGATAATCACTAAAATCAAATAATAGAAGGTAATCTCCATCCAATACCTATAAGTTTTCATCAAAATCTTTGAAACAAGGTATGAATTTTGTCTGTAACAATTTCTTTTGTTTTGCATGTCCTTATTTTGCAATCTACAGGCTCTTTAAGGCCATTTCCCTTCAAAATCCATCATATTGTTGCTGAAACCATTGCTAAATCAAGTGGTAAGCATGGTAAGAGTTTCTTACAGCAAGCTAAAGCTAAAAAAAATCAAATTTTGCTATCAATTGTTGATGGATTTGCTCAATTTATCGGCTTCGTTTTCTGTTTTGCTGGTTGAAAAAGCCCCATATTGGAAAAATCATATCTTCTTCAGTTTTAAGCGAATTGATCTCAGATTTTGATATGTTGTTGTAGTCGGGCAGCAGTATCCGTTTGGAAATTTTCATTTAATTTTGATTCATTTTGCTAAAGGAAATTATTGGTTGAAGTCGGTTAAAAATAGGTCATATTAGAAAAATCATATCTTTTTCAATTTTTAGCATATTGATCTCAGTTTTTGATATGTTGTTTTAGTCAGGCAACTCTGCATTTCTGGAAATTTTTATTTAATTTTGAGTTATTTTGCTGTAGGAAACTATTGGTTGAAATCGGCCAAGAATTTATCTCTGTTTGTTGGTCGAAAATGCACCATATTCAAAAAATCATATCTTCTTCAGTTTTAAGCAAATTGATCTCAATTTTTGATAATTTGTTGCAGTCGTGCAAAACTACATTTTTGGAAATTTTTGTTGAATTTTGAGTTGTTTTGATATGGTATATGAATGCATGAAATTGGCCAAAAACTGATCTCTGATTACTGGCCGAAAATACATCAACTTAGAAAAATTATATCTTCCTCAATTTATAATCAATGAACCTCAATTTTTGATACTTTGTAATACTTGGATGGTTCATTGCTTCTGAAAATTTTCAATGAATTTGCAATTGTTTTGACCTGCAAAATTAATGCTTGAAATTGGTCAAAAACTGATCTCTGCGTATTGGCCGAAAATACATCACTTTAGAAAAATTATATCTTCTTCAATTTACATTCAATGAACCTAAATTTTGGAAATGTTGCAGTACTTGGATTGTTCAATGTTACTGGAAATTTTCAATGAATTTGGAGTTGTTTTGATCTGGAAAATTTATGCTTGAAAATGGAAAAAACTGATCTCTGATTACTGGCCGAAAATACATCAACTTAGAAAAATTATAACTCTTTCATTTTGTAGTGAATTGCTCTAAATTTTGGCTATGTTATAGTCCTCATATCATAGTATAATACAGCAAAATTTGGCTGAAATCTGGGTTGTTTTGGCACTCCAAATTACTGTCCAAAGTTAGCCAAAAACTAAGTTGTTTGGTAGATTGTCCTTTTGCTTCTATTTGCGCTTTCGTTAGCTGTTTCACTGCAAATTTCGCTGGTTTTAAATATTGTTGAATAAGTTTGATGATGAATGTTTAAGTATTTTTATCTGATAGTGAATTGGCTTTGAAATACTATCTTATGATAATATTTTACCTGCCAAGGACATGAGGCGGAATTGTTATGATGAATTGATGATGGTTGTGATGTTTAAGATGGACTTTTACTTGTCGATGAAATGAGACAAGTTTTGATGTCACTTTAAACTCATCAAAGTATGAGACACGATGAGTTGGGTGCTTTACACTCGCCAATGAGACGAGGCGGTGTATGTTTGATTTGGATTTTTATGACAGCTTTCTAATGTGGCATCGACTAACAATTAGTAAACCAATAGGTGCGAATGTATGGTATGGGACGTACATTAACACCCATTGGGTTCCTATTCGAGATGTTGTGACACATTCAAGATGTTATTAGTACTACAAACTGAGTATAAGATTGGAATCATTACGATGTTCTTGATGTCATTACTAGATTCCAATCATCATGATGTTTTGCTCGGATTTTATGATTTGGGTGTCATCGCGATATTCGACTATAGTCAATCAAGATGATCAAGATGCTAAGATGTTAATGACCCCAAGTCATCACGATGTATGGTACCAAATAATAGTAGTACTAGTCAAGACGAAAAGCACATGCAATTTTCTATGAAGTTTTCTATGTTCGATTTCACCTTTTTATGATGTGTTATTTGAATATGGCCTTGAGTATGATATAGGCTACATTCATATTATTCTATATGGTGATTTCGATTATGATTTCTTTTAACTCTTAATGAGTTCTTATGATAGATTATGATGATTTGATGTTTCTTTATGAAGTTATTATATGGTTCTCATCCCTTATCCACTTTACTTAGAGATGTCCTTAAGAGAAACCATATACATGTTACTTATTGAATTCCTTTGAAATAGATAGATAAATCCCTAATGTCCCCTGTCTTATAAATGATATGATGAATAACATGTCATTCCGTTGGCAACAACGGAGTGATTCTCACCCCTTTCGCTTATTACTGAGATCCTTACTACTAATAAGTTCTAGCATGCCTGACCCGTGTGTTTTTCACTCGGGTCAGACCGAGTTGTTTCAGGTATCATCTATTGGACTTAGCTTGAAGTTGATGTTGGACATTAGCTTATCTATCGCTTGAGTAGTTGATTTCTTCCGCATACTCTGATGTATTTATATTTGATTCAATGTATATGGTGTGGTCGAGTACCACATTTATTGTATTCATATTGTATTGTACTAAACATGTATCAGTGTATATGTATATATATGATGTTGATTACTGTTCTGTGATGTGCTTTACATTTAGTTATTGTATTTTGTTCTGATAGATCCATTAGCCACCTATAGTTTTGGATTAAGCATTTACTGGGTATGTCGATCCATTGAGATAGAAAAGAAAAATCATATTGCATTTATAGACCTATTCAGTAGATGTTTAAGACAAAGTTATAGATGGTCGCCCTTAACCAGCCCTATTCTCCGCTTTAGTAGACGAAATTACTCGTTAATTCTCTTTACTAAGGTGGGTCTCGGTGTGGGGCGTTACAGTAAATAGCTGGACGAAATTCGATGATCTTAGACTTTTCGGAAAGCTTAGAAACTGTAGCACGACTTTTGTTTAGAGTGTCTTGAGAAATTCCTTCATTTACTTAGTTAAAAATTTGAATCTTCTCGCTGGCCTGTGCGAAGTAGAAATCTGAAGCACCTTAGTATTCTCGCCATAACATTTTACTGGTGTATCGGATTTTGACGATCTTGCACTTTCTGGAAAGCTAAGAACTTAAGTTAAAACTTTTGCTTTAAGTGTTTTGTGTTTTTATGTCGTTTAGATGGTCGAAAAGGGGAGTGAACGTCGCTGACCTGCGCAATTCATTGTCCAGGCTGAGGCGTATCCATTTAGTAAAACGGCCGTAACTTTTGAATGGATTGTCCGAATTTGATAATTTGGGACATTCCGGAATGCCTGAAACGAATGCAACAACTTTTATTTAGATTCCATTTTAAAATTTATCGTTTGAGATAACCAAATACTGGGATTTGTTCGATGTCCTAAATTTAAAATTTTCAGTTTTGAAGTTAAATAAATTATATATATGTTGTTTATGCTAAGTATATCGATCTATCTTTATATGCATGGTTCTAACTTGGTTATTGAGCATTTTAGTAGGTAGAAAAGGGGTTGCGCTTCGTTGTGGAGCTCGCTTCTACGCTAAATGCAAAATGTAAGTAAAAATGCTAATAAAGGCTTAATAAAATGTACGTTCTCGGATTTCGGTTTATTTTGTGGTATATTATTGTGTTCCCCATGTTTTGGGATGCCTCATTCTTGTAATGAGATGTATATCATGCAATTATTACCACTGTGAAATTTTTCGGTCCTAGCCGCGCAAAGGAGGTGCTGCCGAAATTTTTCAAAAATCCGGGAGATAGAAAATTTTGAGATAAAAAAAATCCTATAACTAAATTTTGCAAATAAGTCGAATATTTTGAATGAATTATATCTAAATGATGGTTTTCCCCTTCTCCGTTCCTTTACGAGGACGAAAAGTTTTAAGTGGGGGAGAATGTAACGACCCGTATTTTAACACTTTAAAAATACGAATTAAAATAAAAAATTTGGATAAAAATCCGAAGGAAATAAAATTTTGTGTTGTTAAATGTGAATTACAAGTTAAAATACAAAACTGAATTCTGAACTAACTTATTTGTAAATTAAATATGGACGTTAACTTGTATTTAACGTAAATAATGAATTGAATTTGATTGTAAACCAAATTGGTTATGATTGTAAACAAAGAATAAATAAAATGTTACATTTAATATTGAAGTTATAATATTGAAATCAACGTAAATGAATGTAATTTAATATTACTGTGAATTTAAATAAGATGATAGCTGAAGAAAATGAAAGTAAATCAATTATAAACTATTGATAATAATGTATAAGTAAATGGTTGAGTCAATAATGAAAGTGTAAATCGAAATAAAAGAATTCAATTGGAATTAAATAACTTGAATTTGAATTATAATATAATTGAACGTTGAATCTAATGTAATCTTTTATACTGGATTTATAATGGAAAACCGCATTGTAAAAGATTGTTAATTACTGTGAAATTAAAAATGAAATTTGTGAACAATTGAAATTTGATTTAAATGTTAATAATTTAAAATTGGGAATTTTATATTGAAATTAAACTGTAGAAATAGCCATTTTTACAACTATCTCGGATTTCGACGAAACCAGTTTCATCAGATCCGTAACAGTGAATTATTGTAAGGTTTCAATTTTCGTAGCGATCGGACTTGTCGTTTGGCCGTGCGAGCTTGAAACGCATAGAAATTTAATGTCAAATTTAATTAAAATAATCGACTTCAAAAGCTATCTTCCACATACGATTGAATTAGGCCTTGGGACTGGTTCCATTGCGTTCGGAATATGGGTAAAACCTTATAAACGCCCGGCGGCACGTCTCGATTGGAGTTCGGACGATTTTGGACCTACCTTTATAAATACGCACGCAAAACCGAGACAGTTTTATCATTATTTCATTTCAGAAACCCTAATTTCAAACCATGGCCGCCACCTATTCCATGGCCAGAAATTGCCGATCTTCTTTCCTTAATATCTCTCAGTCCGTTCAACGAAATCGAAAAATTCCAAAAGCAAAAGTGTAGATCTCGACGAGCTCTTCAAATCCATATGGTTGATTTCTGGTAATACGTCATGGATTGGTCTAGATCTGACTTTGAATGTCGTGCGTATTTTCATGTTTTTCGTGCAAACGGCAGCAACTGGTGATGCGCAACTTCTGGCGTTGGTGGTTCTCGAGGAGGCGCTCGCATGGGGACGTCTTGATAGAGGTCCGGTCGTGTATATTGGCGTTCGTCGTGGTTGCTGGGAGAAGCGTGCGTGCATTCGTTCTGCAAGTGCTGTGCGTGTTCCTGTAGTGCATGAGTGCTTGGAAGATGATGACGTGGCATATATTTGGGTGAGAATGTGTTCTTTTTTTATTTTTTTATTTGATTTCAACTCGCAATTATCGCTATAACTTCTACATACGAACTCCAATTCACGCACGTTTTTTTGCGTTAGGATCATATCAGAATTTTGGACATTTCGGCGTAGGTTTCGTTCAGATCTGAGACTGTGGAATTTTGGGCCTTATTAACGGGCTTTGAATCAAAGGTGAGTGTTTATACGCTCACAATTGACTAAAATAAATATTTGTTAGTTAAATTTATATTCTGAAGTGATATGAAATTTATTGGCTGTTGTTTGGTAGGTTTAATGATCATCTGTATTGATATATGAATTAATTGATAGAATTTAAATTGACCGTTAAAATAAATTTAAATTTAAATCGGTAGTATATTACTCGATATTGATAATTATAAATTTGTTGTGAATGTTATTGGCTTTATGGTTGATTGGTTGTGATGGATGCTATTGGTCGATATTGGTTGTTTATTTATTTTGATATATCATGCTATCATCATGTATATTGTTTATAACATATAAAACTGCAAACTGAATCATTTCGAATAAATTAAGGAATAGGTTGAAATGATATACCTATGACATATATTGGGATTGAAATGATATATATCCATCCTTAGAATTAAAATTGAAATAATTATCCACTTGGCCATAGGTTAGAAAATTATATACGGACACCGGGTTGGTTAAATTAAATGATTTTAAAAGTTGTTTTGAAATTATTTTAATGAATTGATTTTAAGAATAAAATCCAATTTATGGAAGTTGAATTATTTTGAATTGAAGCTCGAAATGTTGGAATTTAAACTTGGTAAATGAAATTGTTTAATTATCCGAAGTTTAGATTTTTTTTAAGTGAAAATTTAGAATATGGCGTAATTTTTCGAAAGTTGATTTGTTTTAAAAGATTGGACTTTTAATCGAACTCTGAATATTTCTTAGAAAATTTATATGAAATGATATTTCAAGTTTGAGTTTGGAATTGAAAATTTATTTGAAATTGAGATTTTATTAATTTGGAATTGAATTGAAATTTAACTAAATTTGTGAGTTGAACTAAATTGAAACTATTGAATTAAATTTGAAGATAAAATTGATTTAAAATTATATTTATTTAAGAATTTTTCTTAAACAAGGTTGATTTGAAATTATTAAATTTGAAAATTGAAAGATGTGTTTTATAACTTGAATTTGATTAAAAGTTACTTAAATGAATATTTCAAACTTATACAAATTTAAATGGGATATTTTGTTTATTTAAATTTTTAAATTGAAGTCGTGTTTAGATGTATTGAAATGATTAAAGAAATATCTCGGAAACAAAATCTAATGAAATTAAATTGAGATATAAATGGAATTATCAAATTTAGTTTTGAAATGTGAATATTTAAAGCTTTGAGATATATGGAAATTGGAATGGCTTATTTTGTGGTTCAAATATGTATTTGAAATTGATAATTTGAAATGGTTTATCGAGAAGCTGAATCGAGTTGAAATTGATGATTTGAGATTTGATTAAATTTTAAATTTTGGAATTCGAGTTTATGTGAATCGTTTTGTGGAATTTGAGGCGAAAATGATTTTTGAAATGAAATTGTATATTTTGAGTAGATATGATGATTTTGAAATGGAATTGATTTTTTTGAAGCGAATACGATATTTTTGATAATCAATTATGAATTGATTTTGAAAATGTAAAAGAGCCACCGATGTAATAATACGTAGTTATTAAAGAGACCGGGATCGGATATGGACATACTCTCTGTCGATACCAAAAACCACTTTAATAACTAATATACGCGGAGTGTTGATCCAGAATGAAGTGGATGGTTTGATGAACGCGTTGACTGAAGAAAGAGAACGATATTGGATGACCCCTGACATGACTAAAACAGGAGCCGCGCCGGGCCATTGAGGTTCGCCACCTCTAGCGGACACACTTCTTCGTTACCATATCTATTACTGTTGTGATTCAATTTGGATGCACCCCTCGATTATGGGAGTGTTGTTTCGCGGTGTTGGGGTAGTAGCTGCTATGCCCAACATCAGTCCGGATCACGCAACTACTAGTATCCTAGTTGGTATCGCCTCATGTACCTTGTCATACTGATTATCCTATTCGCGACCACTACGTTTTGGTTTGTACCTTTAGTATATGGATTGCCCTCTGGTGACTTCCGGTTTTGGGGAAACTACGGTCTTGTATATGCTCTTGGGAATAAAAATGTGTTAAGGGTGGAATGGGCCATGGCTTAACGCTAGTTTGATATTTTACTTTATGATAGACATTATTGTATATAGCGTATTCTATTATATAGTTGATAGTTTAACGGATCCTTAGGAGATGGAAATCCCGAACATCTCTTAAGTTAATGCACGCACGTTAAACACTGGATAGGAGGTGTCTAAAACCCGTAAACATCTCCGACGTCGTCACACTCATATTTACTTATTCGATTTAACTTACATGAGATATTTTAGTCCTGACTCGAGTGTTTTGTCTTTTCACTACGCTCGGGTCAGCCTGAGCATTTCAGATAAGGTTGAAGATCTATTCTGGAGGACGAAGACGGAGTTTGGTATTACATCATTTGTATTCTACTACTGTATTATTTTTTCGCTGCATTATTGTATTATATCTGATATGTGTGTAACTCTGATTTATGATGAATAATAATAATCAAATTTATTTATTTAACAGCTTCATGAACTGTTATTTTATTATTATATCTTGTTTCTTCCGCTGCGAGATTTTGAGTTTTTTTTCTGTTCTTTCTTTTCTTTCTTATTTAACCCCAATAACTATCTATATTTTGTATTGTATGAGTCGGCATGTGTGTATGTTTTGTCGACTTGAACGGTCAAAAATGCGGGTCGTTACATCTAGAGTGGAACATGATTATATGCGAACGAAAGTCCTTATGATTGCTCTTTACTCGCCTAATAATAAATCGAACTAATAACTTGGTTTGATTACCACAATGGGAAACAGATAGCAAATACATTGAATGTAAAGAGCATTTCTCAAATACTTAGGCCAATTTACCCAAGGCTTGAGAAAAACAAAAATCTATATTATTCACAGTCAAAATTAGACTTAGAAGAAAAGGTACAAGTGTTATGAACACTGAAACTGAAAAGTAAAAGCGAAGGTCGAATTCACACAACACCAGCTAGAAAGCAAAAGCTAAAAAGTGTCTAGGTACTAGTCAACCAAAAACGTGAAGAAGATGGATGTTCACTTCTTGATCCTCTTCCTTTTCACTTTCCTCTCTTTCTTCTCTATAGAAGATGGCGCACTAGATCCTTTTGGAAACCATCGACAAAATTTTGCTCAGATCCAATTTGATTTGTGATGTCACGAAAAATGTAGAATTGGTCAAGTAATGAATCAAGGCATCGCAAGATCATCAAAAATCTTATAAAGATAAGAGAAGGAAAGAGCTAGAATTTAAGGTAGGAGATATGGTATTTGTCAAACTCTCTCTCTTAGAAATGTGGTTAGGTTCGGAAAGTCGAGAAAATTGGCACCTAGATTTGTTAGGCCATTTCGAGTTTTGGAAAGGATATGAAGACTTTCTTATCGTGTAGACTTCCAGAATGATTGGTAGGAGTCCACGATGGTTTTCATATTTCTCACCTTAGGAAATGCCTACATAACACTACTACTATAGTAGAGCCTAATCAGTTGGGGGATATAGAAACAGAGCTAATAGCATCTTGTGCCACCACACGCATTATGTATCACGAAACTAAGAGTCTCTGCAAAAAAAAAATTAGATTTGTTCGAGTGCAATGGGGAGACAACCCGGGGAAAAGCATATGGGAAACTGAATTGACGATGAAGATCTCTCATCCAGAGCTTTTCGGCGGTAAATATTCTCTTTAAAATTAGGGTTCTGGTTGCATGATGGTTGCTAGATTGGATGGAAGGAGATGGTTGCTACACTTTTTCACTATCACTTTACATTCATGAAGAAATTTTAATGCATGTTTAGGGTATTTGCATACATACTTGCATAACATGACTACACACTCATGTTAGGTTTGAGCTCACTTTAGTATGTCTGTTGTAACGACCCAGAATTTTGAACGAATTAAATTGAGAATATTTAATTAATTTTAAATATTTAAAACGATGATTTAATTTGTGTCCCCGATATAATTTTGAAATCCGCAATTAAATGATAAAATTTAATCGATTGAAACTGGATAAGATTTTGAATCTTTAATTTTAAGCCGAAGAAAAATATTTCAAACGCTTGTAAAATTTATATTGATAACACTGAAGATAACCGCAGCTTCAGAAATTGATTTGGAAATAATTTGTTCAGTTTTGAAATTATATCGTTCGAATCGATATTTGAAAATAGCGTTCCGGAGCACAGTCTCGGAATTCGACGAAACCAGTTCCATTGGGTCCGTAACGTTGAATTATTGTAGGATCTCAATTTTCATATTTTTCGGAGCTGTTTCGTGACCGTACGATATGCGAACGTGTTAAGAATAAAATGAAATTTAAATTTAAAATTTTAAAATATATATTAATATACATCAGCATGTTCTCTCCCTAGAATCACGCCTGCGATCACGAGAATAATCGTGCACCCCATCACGTATACTCGTCCCTTTCCCCTTTCGTTCCTTAAACAAAGAAATCATCTCGTTCAATTTAAAAAAATGGCAGCTGAAAGTCAAAATCGTTCGTTCCCCCTCTCCTCTCATTTCTCAACTCGTCTAAAACCAAAAAGAACAAATAAATGGGCACTGTCTTTCGTTCAAAAACGAAATCAAATTAGGGCTCGCACGCGTGAATGGAGTTCGTTTGCATGGGTTCTGGTGGCGACGAAGTCGATTGGGCTCGAGTTCGCAGTGGAGGCTCGTTCAGGCGCGCATGAGGGCAGCGCGTGCGTTCGAGTGGCGCTGCAGGCAGCGCGATGCGATTGCGACGTGTTAAATCAATGGTGGTTCGCGAGGCGATCGAAGCTAGGGTTCGTGGTGATGAGCGGAGCTGGGCATGGCGAGGGTGTAAAGCTGCAGTCGAAATGAAGAACAGTGAAGTCTGGTGGTCGTGATTTGGTATTGAACGAGCATTGTAGTATCGTGATTATCTGGGTTCGTCGAGTTATCAGGCAGCGAGGTATATTAATTTTATCATTAATTTAGTTCAATACATATATATCTACATATTGAGAAAAAATTGATAATAATAAATAAATTTGTTAAAGAGAATTTGTTCAAAATTAAAAGTATTGATTCAAACTGGAATTTTTAAAAGAACAAAATAAATATGCATCTCTGTGATTTATTCGATTTATAAACTTATCAAATTTTTTTTTTGTTGCTTAAGATAATAGTTTATTAATGGAAATTTAGTTTAGATATAAATTTTTGTTAAATCAAATTGTTAAAAAGAATTTGTTAGTCAAAATAAAATCACAAGTTAATTGAATTATTAAGTGGAAATTTATTTGTTCGATTTAATTCGAATATTAATAAAATTATATAAATTGTTTATACAAGGTATAAAGCAAGAAAAATCAAGTCATGTTGGAAATGGATTGCGAAATAAATGCTAAGGTGAGATTTTCTCACTCGAAGGAAAATTTTGATTTGCAGTTATTGATTGATTACTTGACTGTTTGGATTGTGATATTAGATATTTTAGGATATATCTATATATAGCAGTATATACATATTGGCATATGTATATATTGGATTGATTGATTTCCCGCCTCGTATAGCGGATGAGACCCTATTGCGCCGTTAGTAAGCGGATTTATAAAAACCTATATACCGCGATAATTCCGTACTGGAGCGGAATTGGTATTGTGCTAACGTCTTTGGATGCAGGGAAACAGGTTGGAGGGATCCAACTGGATTCCTCAACTGTATTTATTTATTTACAAATGTTGATATATATTCTGTTATCATGTGATGATATATGATGTTTGATGTTGTGATGGACTAATTGATGCGTTGCATCATTGGATCCAAATTTTGAAATTTAAAAATAACGATGTTGATTTTAAAAGTGAAATTTTAAAAGTGATCTTTGAAAATATACGTTTATTTAAATTGTTGAATTGATTTACTTTAAATAGATAAACGTTAAAACTTTAAAGTTATAAAAGTTAAGGTTTTGTGAATTTTAACAAAAAAGTAATTTCTTTGAAATAAAGAGTTAAGAAATTTATAAAAAATGGGTTAAGTTGAGATTTTTGAATAACTATAAAACGATTTGTATAAAAAGATTTATAAAAATTGATATTTTATAAATCAAATATGGGAATTATAAAACGAGTATTTTATAAGTGTTAAAAAGTAGTATGAATAGATTTCACAAGTAAATGAAATTAATAGATATAAATTGTGAAGTTATAAAATGGATGAAACTGTAGAATAAAAGATTTATAAGAGATTAACTTATAAATTGGATTTTTACCTTTAGATGGAATATTTATCGAATTATGAATAAAGGAGATTTATTAAATTGAAGTCGTTAGAAAATAGGAATAGAATTTATAAACGTTGTTTTATAAATTCGAAATCGATAGAATTTGATAAATTAAATGTAGAAGATTTTTAAAGAAGATATATTCGCGATTTTGGATAGCGAATTTTTGTTGAAGTAAAATGTGTAGAAAATAGTGAAATGTAATTAGTGAAGTATATTCACGATTTTGGATAGTGAATATATTGTTAAGTAAAATGGATATGTTTCGGGAAAGCGATATTTGAAATGAAGTGATTATTTTAAAAGATGTTTTAAAACGTGTGAATTACCGAAATCATAGATTTCAACATTTATTGTTGAAATAGATGTTTTCGAAAAATAAGGAAATGGTGGACTATAACACTGTTGTTATAGTAAATGATTTTCGAAAGGAAATGTTTTGATATAGTATTGGGATTTATATACCTATCTTAAAATCCGAATCCCTATACTAGTGATTTTGAGTCGTCGTAACGATGTTTTACGCAACATTCGTTTTGACTCAAATAGATGTAAAATTTATGATTTCCTTAAAGAATGAATGTATACTTAATTTGATTTAAGTATATTGAATATTTTTCAAATGTTGAAAATAAATAGACTTGTGAATTTCTTATTATTAATAAGAATGGAAATGCTTTTCCAAAATGAAATGAAACGTCTTAGGATTTATCTTTGTAAAGATAAATTAAAAGTGAATATCTGAAAACGATTTGAAAATCGAATATCAGTAGATATTCGAAAAATATAAATTTAATATGGAATTTATAAAAGAAAGGGAAACTGTTTAGAAAAATAAACGTTGATTTATTTTTGAAGTGTGGAAATTTTATATCTAGTAAAGATATTTTTGAAGATAAATAATTTGGAAAATTATTTGGAATCTGATGATGTTGCGCATCTTTATTGATAGTTAAATAACCGACTATCAATAATTACCTTGAGTAGGTATTTGTTGTAAATTGGATGAATTTGAATGCCACACTTATTTTTAAAAAAATCGCTCACTATTCGGGTTAGCCGGGAAAGGACCATGGGGTCGTATAACCCATTCCGAATATGTGATACGTCGTTATGAATCGCATTTGAAGACCGGTGTTGAAGACCGGATATTTTTGAAAACGGAAGGATTACCGTCGAGTTACTCTACATCGACTGATCTTCGATTTAGAGGTTTTATCACACTTAGTGACGGGAAGTCCGGACGTGATTAGAAAATTATCCGGAAATGCAAGGGCTTCGTGAGAAGTGCCTTCGGTTCTGTTCGATCCCGGAACAGACTTGTATGGATTGTGTGTCTGACGTTACAATTTGAGATATAAAGCTGATTTCTTTCAAATACATTTCTGTTGGTGGCGGAGAATTTATTCTCTTAGCTTAACACCCTTCTCTGAGACGTACGAGCTCAGAGGTTATGTAGTTGAAATTTATCAGCGATATATCCCAATTTGGTAACGTGGCATACTGAGTGTTGCTGTGAAATGATCAGTGTTTGATCATTTGCGATATGATCATTTGTTTGATCTTATATCTTTGTGATCATAGATTGATCATTTTGTTTGACCCGAAGCAGGGCTTTTTGAGAAAGCGTAGCTTTGTGGACGAGACTTCGTTGAGCCTCACACCCCGGAAATGGTCGAAACAGGACGAATGCGGCAAGGTTCTAGGGAGTAGCGCCCCTTAGTGTATGTCATTCCTTCTGGATAAAGGTGGTATCATGGTATGGAGCCTAGATACTTAACCTCTGTGGTTGCTGCAAAAATTTATTTCTTTGTGGTTTGTTGGAATCGGGGATCCTCGGGAAGATCGGTGACGATCGGGGGATGGCATACGCGTGTCAGTAGTTACCTATTTTTGCAGAGGTAACCCGGCCTTGTGTTGGTAGAGATCCGGTTAGGTTCTCGGGTCGTCTATTCCAGGGACGTACCCATCGTGGATAGGAAGTTCCTTAGCCTGACCATTTGTTGGAAATCCAAAGAAACAATACGTGACTTGTACGGTTTTAGTTGTAGAACCTGCCATCTAATATGGCAGCTATAGCAAGCATACTATAATGGTACCTATGCTGGCTAAGATTTATATTCTACTTTCAAAATGTTTTCTACACTATGCACTAATAATAATATCAAAAAGAATTTGATTTTCGCGTAGTAAGCATCTTTGACTATCATAAGAAGAAATCTCCTCCAAGTCTGCGTTTGCATTGTGTGTGTGGCGGGAGGTCTTATGGTAGTTTCATTTTCCAAAAGCATTGCGAAATTTACTTTAAAATTATCCTGTTGTTTATTTTAAAGAATAACTGTTTTACGATCTCACACCAGTCACCATGACTGACTCGGAGTTTATTGTTCCCTTCTAAACTCTGGGTGCCCACCAATTTTCCACACGGGCAGCCTAGAGTTATATTATCAGGATATTCTGGATATTCTGGAGCTTTGGAAGCAAGCTGGATGACGAGACGTAGTATTTGTATCTGATAGTATTTATTCCGCTGTGTATTCTGTATGAGGACAAGTTATATAACTGTCCATTGTTGTATATTGACTCTGATGATTGATGTATGTATAAAATGATATAGTTCTTTGTTTTAAAGATTATTCATTTATCTATTATATATTGTTCCGCTGCGATATGTGAGATTCTGATATTGTCTCTGTTCTGTGTTTCTATTGATGTCGTTCTGATGTTTTCTGTTGTTCTTCTTCTTTCTTTCTTCTCTTTTTCTTCTATCTCCTTCTTCTTCTACTTTTTCTCTTTCTTAAAACCATAACTTTTCGGGTTTCCGGCATTCGATGGCTCAGCAGTCGATAAAGTGAGTATCGATGTTGAATTTTCGAAAGTCGAAAATTTACGGGATGTTACATTTGGTATCAGAGCATATGGTTAAGCGACAACCCTGCTCTGTTGGGTGTTACTCATTAGAGATAGAGTCAGTAGTACTCTAGAATGAGTTTGAGTGTAATAATAGATATGAGCGCGTATTTGTTATTTGAATATAAAAATTGTTTTGTATTGTGTTGACTTATCGGTTGATTGTTTATGGATTCTGGTCGGTGCAGTCTAGCTAACTGTAATCGATAGGGGTTTCTAAACTTTAAACAAGATAAACCGACACAGTATTGTTTTAAAATAGGGTAAATGAAATAATTTTACCCAAAACTATTTTTGTATAGAAAAGAAATCATTTTCTATGAATTATTACAGTATATGGTTGCATGGATGTTAGAAGTGATAATATTAATCTATTATCATTGAAATTAAATAAGAAACTGGAATCGTAACTCGAAAGTTAAGAAATAAATTCACATATAAATGAAATTAAGAATGTAAATTATAAATGTGATTTGTAATTTAAAACGGGATTCCAGAGAAGTTTTGGAAATGATTTGAAAGGAATTTGTAAATTTTGGAGATTTGAAAAGTTTAAATTCTTTTTGGAGTTGAAAATGAATTTCAAAGGATTTTGGAAAAGTATTTTAGAGAGATGAAAGCTCTAAACTCCTTTCGGTCGCTGGAAAATAACTTCGGTAATGACTGCAGCATCACTGATGTTCATTTTCGGGTTTCCAAAGAAGGAATTGCTGCCAAAATTATTTTAAATGAAGTTGTTTGGAAAATTTGGGTTTTTGTTTTGGAAATTCAAATGGAATTTGAATTGTTTTCAAGATGGCTTTGGAATGATGGTAAGACTCTGGAATACTATATAAAGATGAATTAAAATTCGTATGGAAATTGGAAATCCAGTTTAAAGATAAGTAGATTTAACCGAAGTGGTAAATTGAAAATAAATATCATGTGTATATAGAATATTTATATTGAACCTAAGAAATGAAGAGTGAAATTCTTAAGTAAAATTGATATTGAAATTATTCTAAGTTAAGAATTGAAAAAGAATAAAAACTGGAATTAAAACTGAATGTTGAAAACAAATTTGAATTTGTAGGTGGATTAGAATTTGAAATGAATTAGTAATTGAAACTAATCTAAAATAAGCTGTTGTAAATGAAAGTTAATCGATGAAGTTCAATATTCAAAAGATAAATAGAATCCAACTTGAATTGAATGATGAATTTAACTCAGATAGGAAATTGAAATGTGAAATTTAATGATAATGAATGTAACTTCAATAGTGAGTTAAAAATGTGTAAACAGTTTATATTTGAAATTTTGTAATAAAATTTGCAAAATAGTTTGAATGCTGTAACTAGATATAATGGCTAGTAGATATACAGGTATAAAGGGATTGGAAAATTTATTTCACAGATAATTTGAATTGCTCGACAAAAGGTACGTATTTGAATTATAATATGAGTTTTTGATGATTTCTCTCTAGCCGCTTGGCTTTTTCTTTTTCTTTTTGAAATCTGAGAGTCCGTAGGGACGTTTTGTAGTCGTGCCGTATTAGCCGCGCAAAGGAGACGCTGGCGGAATTTTTCGAAAATTCCGAGTGTTAGAAAATTTTTGAGAAATTTTTGAAAGTTTAAATTTGAATTTGAATTTAAATTTGAATTTTGAAGTTAAACAGTGTTGTTTGAACTTACAGTTGAAGTTGAAATTTAGTTGAAATGATAACGAATCTTTAGTAGAAAGATTTGTTTTGATGAATTGATAAAACTATTGGATTGTGAAAAGTAGTAGACGAGTTAAGGACCATTTTTCCTAACTTGTAATTTCGAGGACGAAATTCTTTTAAGGGGGGAAGTTTGTAACGACCCAGAATTTTGAACGAATTAAATTGAGAATATTTAATTAATTTTAAATATTTAAAACGATGATTTAATTTGTGTCCCCGATATAATTTTGAAATCCGCAATTAAATGATAAAATTTAATCGATTGAAACTGGATAAGATTTTGAATCTTTAATTTTAAGCCGAAGAAAAATATTTCAAACGCTTGTAAAATTTATATTGATAACACTGAAGATAACCGCAGCTTCAGAAATTGATTTGGAAATAATTTGTTCAGTTTTGAAATTATATCGTTCGAATCGATATTTGAAAATAGCGTTCCGGAGCACAGTCTCGGAATTCGACGAAACCAGTTCCATTGGGTCCGTAACGTTGAATTATTGTAGGATCTCAATTTTCATATTTTTCGGAGCTGTTTCGTGACCGTACGATATGCGAACGTGTTAAGAATAAAATGAAATTTAAATTTAAAATTTTAAAATATATATTAATATACATCAGCATGTTCTCTCCCTAGAATCACGCCTGCGATCACGAGAATAATCGTGCACCCCATCACGTATACTCGTCCCTTTCCCCTTTCGTTCCTTAAACAAAGAAATCATCTCGTTCAATTTAAAAAAATGGCAGCTGAAAGTCAAAATCGTTCGTTCCCCCTCTCCTCTCATTTCTCAACTCGTCTAAAACCAAAAAGAACAAATAAATGGGCACTGTCTTTCGTTCAAAAACGAAATCAAATTAGGGCTCGCGCGCGTGAATGGAGTTCGTTTGCATGGGTTCTGGTGGCGACGAAGTCGATTGGGCTCGAGTTCGCAGTGGAGGCTCGTTCAGGCGCGCATGAGGGAAGCGCGTGCGTTCGAGTGGCGCTGCAGGCAGCGCGATGCGATGGCGACGTGTTAAATCAATGGTGGTTCGCGAGGCGATCGAAGCTAGGGTTCGTGGTGATGAGCGGAGCTGGGCATGGCGAGGGTGTAAAGCTGCAGTCGAAATGAAGAACAGTGAAGTCCGGTGGTCGTGATTTGGTATTGAACGAGCATTGTAGTGTCGTGATTATCTGGGTTCGTCGAGTTATCAGGCAGCGAGGTATATTAATTTTATCATTAATTTAGTTCAATACATATATATCTACATATTGAGAAAAAATTGATAATAATAAATAAATTTGTTAAAGAGAATTTGTTCAAAATTAAAAGTATTGATTCAAACTGGAATTTTTAAAAGAACAAAATAAATATGCATCTCTGTGATTTATTCGATTTATAAACTTATCAAATTTTTTTTTTGTTGCTTAAGATAATAGTTTATTAATGGAAATTTAGTTTAGATATAAATTTTTGTTAAATCAAATTGTTAAAAAGAATTTGTTAGTCAAAATAAAATCACAAGTTAATTGAATTATTAAGTGGAAATTTATTTGTTCGATTTAATTCGAATATTAATAAAATTATATAAATTGTTTATACAAGGTATAAAGCAAGAAAAATCAAGTCATGTTGGAAATGGATTGCGAAATAAATGCTAAGGTGAGATTTTCTCACTCGAAGGAAAATTTTGATTTGCAGTTATTGATTGATTACTTGACTGTTTGGATTGTGATATTAGATATTTTAGGATATATCTATATATAGCAGTATATACATATTGGCATATGTATATATTGGGTAGATTGATTTCCCGCCTCGTATAGCGGATGAGACCCTATTGCGCCGTTAGTAAGCGGATTTATAAAAACCTATATACCGCGATAATTTCGTACTGGAGCGGAATTGGTATTGTGCTAACGTCTTTGGATGCAGGGAAACAGGTTGGAGGGATCCAACTGGATTCCTCAACTGTATTTATTTATTTACAAATGTTGATATATATTCTGTTATCATGTGATGATATATGATGTTTGATGTTGTGATGGACTAATTGATGCGTTGCATCATTGGATCCAAATTTTGAAATTTAAAAATAACGATGTTGATTTTAAAAGTGAAATTTTAAAAGTGATCTTTGAAAATATACGTTTATTTAAATTGTTGAATTGATTTACTTTAAATAGATAAACGTTAAAACTTTAAAGTTATAAAAGTTAAGGTTTTGTGAATTTTAACAAAAAAGTAATTTCTTTGAAATAAAGAGTTAAGAAATTTATAAAAAATGGGTTAAGTTGGGATTTTTGAATAACTATAAAACGATTTGTATAAAAAGATTTATAAAAATTGATATTTTATAAATCAAATATGGGAATTATAAAACGAGTATTTTATAAGTGTTAAAAAGAAGTATGAATAGATTTCACAAGTAAATGAAATTAATAGATATAAATTGTGAAGTTATAAAATGGATGAAACTGTAGAATAAAAGATTTATAAGAGATTAACTTATAAATTGGATTTTTACCTTTAGATGGAATATTTATCGAATTATGAATAAAGGAGATTTATTAAATTGAAGTCATTAGAAAATAGGAATAGAATTTATAAACGTTGTTTTATAAATTCGAAATCGATAGAATTTGATAAATTAAATGTAGAAGATTTTTAAAGAAGATATATTCGCGATTTTGGATAGCGAATTTTTGTTGAAGTAAAATGTGTAGAAAATAGTGAAATGTAATTAGTGAAGTATATTCACGATTTTGGATAGTGAATATATTGTTAAGTAAAATGGATATGTTTCGGGAAAGCGATATTTGAAATGAAGTGATTATTTTAAAAGATGTTTTAAAACGTGTGAATTACCGAAATCATAGATTTCAACATTTATTGTTGAAATAGACGTTTTCGAAAAATAAGGAAATGGTGGACTATAACACTGTTGTTATAGTAAATGATTTCCGAAAGGAAATGTTTTGATATAGTATTGGGATTTATATACCTATCTTAAAATCCGAATCCCTATACTAGTGATTTTGAGTCGTCGTAACGATGTTTTACGCAACATTCGTTTTGACTCAAATAGATGTAAAATTTATGATTTCCTTAAAGAATGAATGTATACTTAATTTGATTTAAGTATATTGAATATTTTTCAAATGTTGAAAATAAATAGACTTGTGAATTTCTTATTATTAATAAGAATGGAAATGCTTTTCCAAAATGAAATGAAACGTCTTAGGATTTATCTTTGTAAAGATAAATTAAAAGTGAATATCTGAAAACGATTTGAAAATCGAATATCAGTAGATATTCGAAAAATATAAATTTAATATGGAATTTATAAAAGAAAGGGAAACTGTTTAGAAAAATAAACGTTGATTTATTTTTGAAGTGTGGAAATTTTATATCTAGTAAAGATATTTTTGAAGATAAATAATTTGGAAAATTATTTGGAATCTGATGATGTTGCGCATCTTTATTGATAGTTAAATAACCGACTATCAATAATTACCTTGAGTAGGTATTTGTTGTAAATTGGATGAATTTGAATGCCACACTTATTTTTAAAAAAATCGCTCACTATTCGGGTTAGTCGGGAAAGGACCATGGGGTCGTATAACCCATTCCGAATATGTGATACGTCGTTATGAATCGCATTTGAAGACCGGTGTTGAAGACCGGATATTTTTGAAAACGGAAGGATTACCGTCGAGTTACTCTACATCGACTGATCTTCGATTTAGAGGTTTTATCACACTTAGTGACGGGAAGTCCGGACGTGATTAGAAAATTATCCGGAAATGCAAGGGCTTCGTGAGAAGTGCCTTCGGTTCTGTTCGATCCCGGAACAGACTTGTATGGATTGTGTGTCTGACGTTACAATTTGAGATATAAAGCTGATTTCTTTCAAATACATTTCTGTTGGTGGCGGAGAATTTATTCTCTTAGCTTAACACCCTTCTCTGAGACGTACGAGCTCAGAGGTTATGTAGTTGAAATTTATCAGCGATATATCCCAATTTGGTAACGTGGCATACTGAGTGTTGCTGTGAAATGATCAGTGTTTGATCATTTGCGATATGATCATTTGTTTGATCTTATATCTTTGTGATCATAGATTGATCATTTTGTTTGACCCGAAGCAGGGCTTTTTGAGAAAGCGTAGCTTTGTGGACGAGACTTCGTTGAGCCTCACACCCCGGAAATGGTCGAAACAGGACGAATGCGGCAAGGTTCTAGGGAGTAGCGCCCCTTAGTGTATGTCATTCCTTCTGGATAAAGGTGGTATCATGGTATGGAGCCCAGATACTTAACCTCTGTGGTTGCTGCAAAAATTTATTTCTTTGTGGTTTGTTGGAATCGGGGATCCTCGGGAAGATCGGTGACGATCGGGGGATGGCATACGCGTGTCAGTAGTTACCTATTTTTGCAGAGGTAACCCGGCCTTGTGTTGGCAGAGATCCGGTTAGGTTCTCGGGTCGTCTATTCCAGGGACGTACCCATCGTGGATAGGAAGTTCCTTAGCCTGACCATTTGTTGGAAATCCAAAGAAACAATACGTGACTTGTACGGTTTTAGTTGTAGAACCTGCCATCTAATATGGCAGCTATAGCAAGCATACTATAATGGTACCTATGCTGGCTAAGATTTATATTCTACTTTCAAAATGTTTTCTACACTATGCACTAATAATAATATCAAAAAGAATTTGATTTTCGCGTAGTAAGCATCTTTGACTATCATAAGAAGAAATCTCCTCCAAGTCTGCGTTTGCATTGTGTGTGTGGCGGGAGGTCTTATGGTAGTTTCATTTTCCAAAAGCATTGCGAAATTTACTTTAAAATTATCCTGTTGTTTATTTTAAAGAATAACTGTTTTACGATCTCACACCAGTCACCATGACTGACTCGGAGTTTATTGTTCCCTTCTAAACTCTGGGTGCCCACCAATTTTCCACACGGGCAGCCTAGAGTTATATTATCAGGATATTCTGGATATTCTGGAGCTTTGGAAGCAAGCTGGATGACGAGACGTAGTATTTGTATCTGATAGTATTTATTCCGCTGTGTATTCTGTATGAGGACAAGTTATATAACTGTCCATTGTTGTATATTGACTCTGATGATTGATGTATGTATAAAATGATATAGTTCTTTGTTTTAAAGATTATTCATTTATCTATTATATATTGTTCCGCTGCGATATGTGAGATTCTGATATTGTCTCTGTTCTGTGTTTCTATTGATGTCGTTCTGATGTTTTCTGTTGTTCTTCTTCTTTCTTTCTTCTCTTTTTCTTCTATCTCCTTCTTCTTCTACTTTTTCTCTTTCTTAAAACCATAACTTTTCGGGTTTCCAGCATTCGATGGCTCAGCAGTCGATAAAGTGAGTATCGATGTTGAGTTTTCGAAAGTCGAAAATTTACGGGATGTTACATCTGTAATACATAATCACATTATACTTTAGTTGATTAGATAGATCTGTAGATAACATAAATGTTATTATGCGTTACGCTATTCGCCCCTTGGAGAGGTTTTGGGGACAAATACGTTTTAAGGGGGAGAATGTAACACCCGTAAAATAAGTAAGAATTAAATAAGTTAATTAAATTAAGTAGGGGTAAAAATGTAAATTTTGTAAAAGTTGGGATTTGGCCATAGAAGTTGTACCATTGCATTCGTGGTGAAATTCTGATCTATTTTCACATATTATACGCTTAAAACGGAGCTCAAACAAAGAAATTATGTGCATTTTAAGTTTTCAGGTTTAAAATAATTTAATTCAAATTCAAATTCAAATAAATAATTAAATTTGAAATTTTAGACTTGGGGATTAAGGAATTGTTAACATTAACAATTGACGTTAAAAGAATAATAAAGGAATTAATAAAACAAACGGTACAAAAATTAATACATTCTCAAAATAGGCTGAGGGGTCGACCGCCGACCCCAACCGGTCGACCGCTAGCGGTCAATCGGTACATATAGGGTTGTTGACCGCCCCTGTTGATGGCGAGTAGGGTTTTCCTATCAACAAATGTTCCAGATTTATATGTTTTAACCTATTTTGATCCTACGGTTCTAGTATGTTTCAACCTCTATAAATAGGACCCTATCCTCTCCACTTTTATTCACAGAATTATTTGGAAATTCCATATATCTCTGCCATTTTCTCTTTTGTTAGATTCAAAAATTCAATTAGGAATTCAGGTACGGGTTCTATTTCATTTCTAATTATTCTTTTAATCTATTCTTTTCTCTTCCAACTTCTCTAAATCTAACATATTATATATATCAATCCCTTGCTGTTTATATATTGAAAGAAGATATTGGAAAAGAATGCTTTGTCATTGCAAATCCATACAAGAAAGGCTAAGGATAACCCATGAGTGGAAACCTTAATATTTTTATTCCAGTAATTGTTTAGTATATTATGGATTTGAAAATGCCTTAGGGGATTTAGATTTACGAAAATAAAACAAAATGAAACGCCCAAAACTTCTATGATTCAAAATGTGAATTCTTATTGGAATTCTCAATTGTTCTTATTAAATTGTTGGTATATATAGTGTTTTTTTCTTCAGTTTTTAGTGATTTCAATTTCTATTCCACTCCTCTTTGAATTCCAATTTTATTATGAAGTTTCAATTAAGGGATAGGGTGTAAAAGTATGAATTTATTCATAGTTCACACCATTCATTCCATATGAAAATAAAAAAGAAATCCCATTGTTTAAATTCTTTGTGAAGAAGGGATGAATAGAGACTGGAAACTAGAATTGCAATTTCTATTCTTGAGATCATTCCAAGATTTGATGTGATAAATTGAGTTGAGATTTTTACTATGTACAAGTTTGTCTGTTATAGTTTTTGGATATGAATGTTAAATCCTTTGTTAAGGATATTGAAATCCCTTGTTATGGATATTGGAAATTTGACACCCTTGATAATATGGAAAATGACTTGTATTATTGTTATTAAAAAGGAATTGTGTTATTTAGGATGAAATCTTCCCGCATATAGAAAATAGTAGGTGCGTAATTATTTTTTGTTAGTTACCGTAAATAGAGTACAATTATAACATATAATTGTGTAGTTAATTATGTAATAATTGTCACTAAATCCCCCTTAGGAGGGTAATTGATTTATTAAGGAAAATAAGAGGGAATTTTTATTTAGGCTAATTAATGGACATAATGAGGTGTGCGATAATATATTAAGAGTGTTGTAAATATAACTAAGTCATAATTGGGTGCGAGGTTAGTCAAAAGACACATGGAATTCTATCAAGCTAATCTGGCTACCAGTAGTGTAAGTTTGGGGCTAATGTGAGACATCACCTATAATAAGCAACTAGTGATGATGTGAGGTTAGTCCCAATTCTATAGGGTAATTCTTCCCAGTAAATTTGGCTATAGTACCTACGAATAGTCGGTCTCTGAGACATCACCGTTGGTATGGGTAATAAGACGAAGGACCTGCTTTGGGGTTTTGGAAGGTATTAAGTGGTTGTTTAAAGGCCCGCATTTCTCTCCAATTGAAGTATTAAATGGTAGAGATTGGGTTTAGGTACAGTTAAGGATATCTCGGAATGGTCCGCTTCAATTGGAAGTATTAAGCTTCTAAAGAGATTTTCGTGCAATGTCAGCTAGATATAGCCTATGTGGAGTCCACCTTGGGAATAGGTATTAAATAGTGGGGGCCTACCTCAACTGAGGTCTTAAATGATCTGAGTCTGCCTATTTTCCATTAAAACGTATTAATTAGCATAGGCTCTATCTTTTGCATTGTTAGACATTTATGATGTTGGTTATGGGGTATGGGATTAGGAAACCTACTTTAGGAATGGAAGGTATTAAGTGGTTGTTTGAGGGCCGGCCTCTTTTTCTTATATAAAGTATTAAATGGTTTTAGAACATGTAGACATATTCCTATTTTGACATATACTGCCCAAGTACTGAAATAATGAGGCTCGAGGTTTTTATTCACTAGACTTGTTGTTCTGACTCCCTCCATATTACAGATAGGTTAATGAAGGAGTGATGATGATGATGATGCTTGAAGATGACGTGAACTAAGCTTATGGCAATCATTGTTATTTTTTGATGCTTTTTATTGTACCCATGAAAGAATAATTTTAATCAAATAATGTAACGGTGTTTGTGAAGACTATGTTTTGTTCTATATTATGATATTTGAATTTACTTTGAAATGAATGGGTACGATTTTCTATTAAATTTTTGTAACGACCCGTATTTTACGGATCGAAAAGTTTGTCAAAATCTAGAATTTTAGCATTTTGAGCCATTTCAGATTTTAGGCAAAAATATGGCAAAGTCCTAAGTCGTTCACGACTTAGTATGAGTCGTAAGTCGTATACGACTTAGGGGATTGGAGCTACCCAGGTGAATGGCGAGTTAAGGCAGTTGGGTCGGCAACGACTTAGAGCGTAGAGAGGTTAGGTCGGTTGGACGAGTTAGCGGGTTGACCGACTTATGGTTGTGGACGACTTAAGGTTAGAGTTAGGTCGTAGTGACCGAGTTAAGGGATAGGTCGCTATGTATTAGGTCGTCTGGTAACTTGGTTGGTTAGGTCGTAGGCGACCTAAGGGTTAAGTTGTTACCGAGTTAAGCGTTTAAGTCGTTGCCAAGTTAAGTCGACTGGGTGGGTTAGCGACCTAAGGAGTTAACGTGTTGGCGACCTTAAGAGTTAGCGACTTATAGGATCAGCGACTTAAGAATATAACGACCTATAGAATGTTGCGAGTTAGTGAGGTTAGGTCGTAAGCTTCTGTGTTAATTTAAGTCGTAGACGACTTAAGAATTTACCCCGGTTAAGTCGTAGCCTATGTGTTAAGTCGTAGACGACTTAGGGGTTGAGTCGTAACCCAGTTGTTTGTTAAGTCGTAGAAGCATAGATCTGTTAAGTCGTATCTTCTGCCAAGTCATAAGTCGTGACTAGTGGTAAGTCGCTAGGTGCGCATGAGCTTAAGTCGTAGACGACTTAAGGGAGTTAAGTCTTAAGTCGTAGGGGATTTGGGTTTTGTTGAGTCGTAGGCGCGCATGCTATAAGTCGTGACCGACTTAGGAGGTAGCTGTTGTGTCGTGAGTCATAGACAGGTGAGCGTTAGGTCGTAGAAGCCTGAAGTTGTTAAGTCGGATGGCTATAAGTCGGAGACGACTTAGTGAAGGCGGACGAGTTAAGGAGGAATTCAGCTATAAATACTCGTCCATTTTCTCACTTTGTGGGATCCGGATTTCGAAGCGACGAAGTGCTGCCATTTTCAGAGCTCGACTTCTACACTTCTTCACCTCTTTTCTCCACTCTAATCTAGTGATTCCTTTCATCCAAATCGAAGATCAAGATTGAAGATCCAAGAGCTAAAGTTGAAGATCTTCATCCTTTGAAGCGAGATTTCTTCGTTTGAAGCGGATTCGTGATAGATCAAGCTTGATCCTTCGCTATCCAGATCTGAAGCGTGTTGATTTGAGGTTGTTTAGGTGATTTGGTGAGTGGTGATTATCTCTCACACGGATCCAAAGGAGTATATCGGATTGTTGGCTCGTTTTGGTGTTAAAATAGTGATTTCCATGCATTTTCTTCATCCTAAGTGTAGATCCATATAGATCCATTGTTCATGATGATGTTACATCCACTTTATCATATGTTAACCTATGCAAGTTCATTCATCAAGTTGTAGAGATAATTCTCATGTTTTCATGCTTGTTAGACTTTCAACTCTTTAATTACGAAATTGCCATTATTGTTATAATTGTCCATTTTGCTTATATTTGAATGCTTGGTTACTTGGACTGATGTTTGACATGATTGATTGCTGTGAATTAGATGATTGTTGATTGGTTTTAGACAAGGTGGTCGAAGATGATTCAAAAGCTAAGGGAAAGGCTCTTGAATTGGGAAAGCTGCTCGTGGCATATGTAGCGGGATGATGAAGCTCTTATGCATAGATTTGATGATGTGATGTTGAGATGAGGCTTTGCGAGGATGTGATGAAGCGAGGCAATCATGTGACGAAGACTTGGTCTAATCCAGACGGGATCATTCCAAGCATGTTGATAACTCGGTGATATGATTCGAGTTGAGGATAATGAATGGATATGAGAATAGTCGTCGAGGAGGATGACTAGGAGGCTTGGATAGCATCGTTGTTGAAGGTTCTAGCATGCTCTAAGCAAGAGTACGTTTAGGCAGATTCGATAGTCCCAACGACTAACTGTTGATGGTCGAGTACTCTGGGCAGATTCGATAGTCCTAGGCACGGGCTGCGACGACGTGCGGGAGTTATTTCTAGAACCGGGGTTTCCATTAGCCCTTGACGGACGGCTGAAAGAATGTGCCGGTCATTCAATTAACAGTGATATCGAAGCATTGATAACTGTGATAGCCAGAGTCATGGATGTTTGGTTGTATCGTCATTTGGACTCAAGAGCGGTATTTTCTGGGTGCTTATCTGATTTAGGCCTTGGTACTTGGAAAACATCGCCCTTGACTCGAATGATTATTTCTTTACTTTAAATTGTATGCTCTGCTATGTTGCTTCTGCTTAGTGTGCGTCTGGGGGGGGGCTATCACTGTAGTTAGAGGTGGAGTGGGAGGGTTGTATTCCTATTCCTTTTCCTTTATGCTCTTTTGGTATGTTGTTAGTTAATTTACTGCTCACTAAGACTGTTGTCTGACTCAAGGCTTTATGTTTTAATTCTTATTGCCTTGGGCTGTTCGTCCATTTTTGGGATGGGCAGACTAGGTAGCAGGTGACAGGTGCTGTTCTCTTCTCACGATGCTGATATCGAAGACGAGCTAGAGGGTTGCATATTATCTTCTTATATGTACTGGATGTTCCGCTGTTTTGTATTCTCTGAGTGTTATGTAGTGAGGCTTGATGTATTGGCTATTTGGATGCTTGTATTCAACTATTATGAAGTTTTATATGATGGCATTTTATTCTGTAAAGCTTCACTATATATATGTTCTATTGTATTTTGTCCATGCGCTGTGAGTAATACGATAGATTCTGTTGTTTTAATCTACCCTGACAATCGTCCATGGTCGCCTGGCACACTTTACAGCGCACTATCTCTAGATTAGGTGCAGGGGTCATGGGCGGTCGTCACATTTGGTATCAGAGCATTGGTTAATCGATTTTACCCAACGCTCGCCGTCGTAACTACGTATGAGAGATGTAATTGTATTTTGATGGATGAATACTATATCTAATATAGTAGTTTAGTTGAGTTTGAGTCCTTTATGCAGTTGTTTCTCTAGATGTTCTAATCATTCCTTTTATAGATATTGAGAATGAGTCGAAGAGGGAGACCAGCTGCTAGGGAAGGCCGTGCTACTGAAGAGACTGCTGATTATGCAGCCATGTTCGAAGCTATGATGACTTCGATCATGAGAAGGATACCAGTTCCGGGGGCGGCAGTTGATGTTGGAGTTCAAGTCCAAACTCCGAAACCAGTGGATTTTGCTAAGTTGTGCAAGGATTATACTGCTCTTGGAGGAAAGGTTTTCTTGGGAACAGAATCAACTATTGAGGTCCAAAGGTGGATGGATGCTTGTAGAAGGATCTTTGGTGATTTGGGAATTGAGGATGCAACTAAGAGGAAGTTGGCATCAAGGCAGCTTCAAGGGAGAGCCTCTGATTGGTGGAACTCTATTACCATCAATACTCCGGAGGAAGAGATTACTTGGGAGCAATTCCAAGCTAGGTTTGAAGCTAAGTTCATTTATACAGCTCAGAAGTCTGTTCTGT
Source organism: Allium fistulosum (assembly GCA_030737815.1). Classification (NCBI taxonomy): domain Eukaryota; kingdom Viridiplantae; phylum Streptophyta; class Magnoliopsida; order Asparagales; family Amaryllidaceae; genus Allium; species Allium fistulosum. Next base: position 1,277,922,707 of record CM060903.1, on the reverse strand, counting down.
TCAAGAGGTTTGTGGAGCTCAAGCAGGGTGGAAGATCTGTTCTTGAGTATGTTTCTGAGTTCGAAGCTTTGTCCAAGTATGCCCAGTCATATATCGAATCTGCTTATCAGAAGAATGAGAAGTTTGTGACAGGCTTGGACAGTTATCTTGGGAGACAGTTGGTGGATCATTTGGACGATTCATTTGAGAAGCTTGTGGAGAAAGCTCTTAGGCATGAGAGTCTGTTTCCTAAGGAAGGATCTGTTGTTGCTGTGACCAGGGAAGAGTCTAAACCCCAGCAGGGTGGAAACAAGAAGAGGAAGCAGCAGCAGCAGAAGGGTAAGGATGGCCAGAAGAAGCCGAAAGGCGAGGTGACTTGCTACAACTGTCAGCAGAAAGGCCATCTCTCCAGGGATTGCAAGAATCCGAAAGCGCCGGTGAAGTGCCACAACTGTGACAAGCCGGGGCATTTCAGGAAGAATTGTCCAGAACCGAGGAGGGACAAGCAGATTGTGCAAGCTTATGCTTTGGGGGCTGTTCCGTCGTCTTTGAAAGCTCCTACTGCTGAAGAGAAAGGAAAGAGTGTGGTTGTTCAAGGTACTCTTTTCCTATGTGGTGTTCCAGTTAGAGTTTTGTTTGATACTGGAGCGTCGCATTCGTTTGTTTGTAATGAACTCGTAGGCCAGTTAGATTTGAAGCCGGATATTGTTGATAGGCCATTGGTTGTGACAAATCCAGTTGGGGGTTCGTCTTGTTTGTGTATGTTATGCCGTGGTCTAGTTGTATCGAGTCATGGTTGCTCTTTTGTTTATGATTGCTTTGTTCTGAACTTTGCGGGGTTCGGAATTATTTTGGGTATGGACTGGCTTAGGAAGTATGCGGCAAAGGTTGATTGCGAGAGGTTGGAAGTGACAGTCGAGAATGTGGAGGGGCGAAAGGTTGTAATACGATGTAAGCATGAGGAAGGCGTGTTTATGAGCTTCATGTATTCGCTGGTTGTTCCACGGGATGGACTGTCATCAGTGCCGATCGCTAATGGATTCGAAGATGTCTTTGACGAAGTCAAAGGGTTGCCGCCGCATAGAGAGATCGAGTTTCGTATAGATCTAGTTGAAGGAGCCAGACCTGTTGTGATGCCTCTTAGGCGGATGGTGCCTAGGGAACAGCAGGAGTTGAGGGTGCAAGTTGATGATCTTTTGCAGAAAGGATTCATTCGGCGTAGTGTGTCCGAGTGGGGTTCACCAGTTGTGTTTGCAACCAAGGCAGATGGGTCGTTGAGATTGTGCATCGATTATCGTGAGCTGAATAAGGTGACTAAGAAGAACAAGTATCCATTGCCGAGAACAGATGACTTGTTTGATCAGCTTCACGAAGCTAAGGTGTTTTCTTAGATTGATTTGGCAACGGGATTTCACCAGTTGAGAGTAGCTAAGGATAGTGTGCTGAAGACTGCTTTTCGGACACCATCTGGTTTCTTTGAGTGGCTGGTAATGCCGTTTGGATTGACTAACGCGCCAGCATATTTTGTGGATCTTATGAATAGAGTGTTCAGAGATCAGTTGAACAAGTTCGTACTTGTGTTCGTGGATGATATTCTGATTTATTCCAGAACGGAAGAAGAGCACAAGACGCATTTGCGTATTGTTTTGGAGATCTTGCGGAAACATCAGCTGAAGGCTAAGTTTTCGAAGTGTCACTTCTGGAAGAGTGAACTGAGGTTCTTAGGTCATGTGATTTCTGGAAATGGAATAGCGGTTGATCCCGCTAAGGTGGCAGCAATCCAGGATTGGGTTAGACCTAAGAATGCATCTGATGTGAGAAGTTTTCTTGGATTAGCAGGATATTATCGACGGTTTATCAAAGACTTCTCCAAGATAGCTGCACCGTTAACAGGATTGACGAAGAAGAACCAAGTGTTCAGTTGGGATGCTAAGTGTGAGCAAGCTTTCGGAATCCTGAAAGAGCGATTGACGAGTGCTCCTGTTTTGACTATTCCAAGTGGGAATGATGAGATGGTGGTTTACACCGATGCATGTGGTACTGGACTTGGAGTAGTGCTGATGCAGAGGGATAAAGTTGTTGCGTATGCAAGTCGACAACTGAAGCCGCATGAAAGGAATTACCCGACTCATGATTTGGAGTTAGCGGCGATTGTATTTGCTTTGAAGATGTGGAGACATTATCTGTTGGGAGTTCGATTCGAGTTTTTTACGGATCATAAGTCGTTGAAGTATCTTTTCTCCCAAAAGGATTTGAATCTTCGGCAGCAACGTTGGCTAGAGTTTTTAGCATCATATGATTTTGGTATAGCTTATACTCCGGGAAAAGGTAACGCAGTGGCAGATGCGTTAAGTCGAAGACATGCAGGATTGGGAGCCATGTTTTCAGAATGGAAGAGTCTCGAGTATTTAGCTGGATTTGACTTCAGGCCTAGATGTGAATTGGAACCTGAGATGTTGGCAAACCTATCGATAAGACCTTCTCTTGTGGAAAGGATTGGCGAGGGCCAAAAGCGAGACGATAAGCTTGTCAAGATTATCCGTGAATTGGAATCTGGATTGGATCCAGAAAAGGATAGAGGATTCGAGGTCGATCGAGAGGGTTGGCTTCGGAAGCAAGGACGACTAGTTGTTCCTGATATAGATGAATTGAGGAGTGAAGTTCTGAAGCAAAGTCATCACTCGAAGTGGACAATTCATCCAGGTGGAAATAAGATATATCGGGATATGAAGAGAACCTACTACTGGGAAGGCATGAAGAAGGATGTTGGAAATTTTATTTCCAAGTGTATGAACTGCCAGTTGGTAAAAGCCGAACAGAAGAAGCCAAGGGGATTGCTTCAGCCATTAGAAGTTCCGACATGGAAGTGGGAGCAAGTGTCGATGGATTTTATTGATGGATTGCCTAGAACCAGAACGGGAAATGAAGGGATTTGGGTCATTGTAGATCGTCTGACTAAGAGTGCAAGATTTATTCCTGTTCGATCGACTAGGACTGCATCAAAGTTGGCTGAGTTGTATGTTAAGTGGATAGTTCGATTCCATTGTATTCCGAAAAGTATAGTGAGCGATCGAGACCCATTGTTCACTAGTGGATTTTGGAAGAGCTTCCAGGAAGTTTTGGGAACCGAGTTGTGTTTGAGTACAGCTTATCACCCTCAAACAGATGGTCAGACCGAGAGAGTCAACCGAGTTTTGGAAGATCTTCTTAGAGCATGTGTTTTGGACTTCGGAGGATCATGGAAAGATCACCTTCATTTGGTGGAGTTTGCGTACAACAACAGTTACCAGACAAGCATTGGTATGGCACCGTATGAGGCATTGTATGGAAGACCGTGTAACTCTCCGACATGTTGGTTGGAAACTGGAGAAAAGCTGATGCTTGGGCCAAAGATGATTCGACAGACTTCAGATTGTATAGAGATCATTCTGTAACGAATGAAGGCAGCCCAAGACCGTCAGAAAAGTTATGCCGATAAGCGTCGTAAGGATTTGGAGTTCGACGTCGGAGATATGGTTTTTGTGAAGATTTCTCCACTGAAGAATGTTATCCGATTCGGGAAGAAAGGGAAATTGACTCCGAGATTTGTTGGACCATTCCCGATTATCGAGCGAATTGGAAAGCTCTCTTATGGATTGAAATTACCGGAAAAGATGTCGAGTGTGCACAATGTTTTTCATGTATCATATCTACGGAAGTACGTGCACGACTCGAATACCATGGTTTCTGCTGATAGCTGTGAAGATTTCGAAGTTGATCCAGTTGGTAGAGGACCTCGTAAGCCGCTTCGTGTTGTTGAAACCGACACGAAACAACTTCGGAGGAAGGTAGTTAAGTTGCTCAAGATACAATGGAGTGATGATGATAACGACTGTACGTGGGAGGTGGAAGAGAGGATGAAGGCAGCTCATCCTGAACTCTTCAAGGTATGGCCCTAAGGTGTCGTGTCATCTCACGATATTGTAACTTGTTCTAGTTTTATAATTCTGTACGCTAAGCTAGAATTGGATGCATGGTTTGTTGATTGCTATGGATGGTAGGCGTACAGAATAGTCTTAGATTGCTTTGTTGCTTGGAATTTTGGGGGCGAAATTCCTAAGGGGGAGAGAATGTAACGACCCGTATTTTACGGATCGAAAAGTTTGTAAAAATCTGGAATTTTAGCATTTTGAGCCATTTCAGATTTTAGGCAAAAATATGGCAAAGTCCTAAGTCGTTCACGACTTAGTATGAGTCGTAAGTCGTATACGACTTAGGGGATTGGAGCTACCCAGGTGAATGGCGAGTTAAGGCAGTTGGGTCGGCAACGACTTAGAGTGTAGAGAGGTTAGGTCGGTTGGACGAGTTAGCGGGTTGACCGACTTATGGTTGTGGACGACTTAAGGCTAGAGTTAGGTCGTAGTGACCGAGTTAAGGGATAGGTCGCTATGTATTAGGTCGTCTGGTAACTTGGTTGGTTAGGTCGTAGGCGACCTAAGGGTTAAGTTGTTACCGAGTTAAGCGTTTAAGTCGTTGCCAAGTTAAGTCGACTGGGTGGGTTAGCGACCTAAGGAGTTAACGTGTTGGCGACCTTAAGAGTTAGCGACTTATAGGATCAGCGACTTAAGAATATAACGACCTATAGAATGTTGCGAGTTAGTGAGGTTAGGTCGTAAGCTTCTGTGTTAATTTAAGTCGTAGACGACTTAAGAATTTACCTCGGTTAAGTCGTAGCCTATGTGTTAAGTCATAGACGACTTAGGGGTTGAATCGTAACCCAGTTGTTTGTTAAGTCGTAGAAGCATAGATCTGTTAAGTCGTATCTTCTGCCAAGTCATAAGTCGTGACTAGTGGTAAGTCGCTAGGTGCGCATGAGCTTAAGTCGTAGACGACTTAAGGGAGTTAAGTCTTAAGTCGTAGGGGATTTGGGTTTTGTTGAGTCGTAGGCGCGCATGCTATAAGTCGTGACCGACTTAGGAGGTAGCTGTTGTGTCGTGAGTCATAGACAGGTGAGCGTTAGGTCGTAGAAGCCTGAAGTTGTTAAGTCGGATGGCTATAAGTCGGAGACGACTTAGTGAAGGCGGACGAGTTAAGGAGGAATTCAGCTATAAATACTCGTCCATTTTCTCACTTTGTGGGATCCGGATTTCGAAGCGACGAAGTGCTGCCATTTTCAGAGCTCGACTTCTACACTTCTTCACCTCTTTTCTCCACTCTAATCTAGTGATTCCTTTCATCCAAATCGAAGATCAAGATTGAAGATCCAAGAGCTAAAGTTGAAGATCTTCATCCTTTGAAGCGAGATTTCTTCGTTTGAAGCGGATTCGTGATAGATCAAGCTTGATCCTTCGCTGTCCAGATCTGAAGCGTGTTGATTTGAGGTTGTTTAGGTGATTTGGTGAGTGGTGATTATCTCTCACACGGATCCAAAGGAGTATATCGGATTGTTGGCTCGTTTTGGTGTTAAAATAGTGATTTCCATGCATTTTCTTCATCCTAAGTGTAGATCCATATAGATCCATTGTTCATGATGATGTTACATCCACTTTATCATATGTTAACCTATGCAAGTTCATTCATCAAGTTGTAGAGATAATTCTCATGTTTTCATGCTTGTTAGACTTTCAACTCTTTAATTACGAAATTGTCATTATTGTTATAATTGTCCATTTTGCTTATATTTGAATGCTTGGTTACTTGGATTGATGTTTGACATGATTGATTGCTGTGAATTAGATGATTGTTGATTGGTTTTAGACAAGGTGGTCGAAGATGATTCAAAAGCTAAGGGAAAGGCTCTTGAATTGGGAAAGCTGCTCGTGGCATATGTAGCGGGATGATGAAGCTCTTATGCATAGATTTGATGATGTGATGTTGAGATGAGGCTTTGCGAGGATGTGATGAAGCGAGGCAATCATGTGATGAAGACTTGGTCTAATCCAGACGGGATCATTCCAAGCATGTTGATAACTCGGTGATATGATTCGAGTTGAGGATAATGAATGGATATGAGAATAGTCGTCGAGGAGGATGACTAGGAGGCTTGGATAGCATCGTTGTTGAAGGTTCTAGCATGCTCTAAGCAAGAGTACGTTTAGGCAGATTCGATAGTCCCAACGACTAATTGTTGATGGTCGAGTACTCTGGGCAGATTCGATAGTCCTAGGCACGGGTTGCGACGACGTGCGGGAGTTATGTCTAGAACCGGGGTTTCCATTAGCCCTTGACGGACGGCTGAAAGAATGTGCCGGTCATTCAATTAATGGTGATATCGAAGCATTGATAACAGTGATAGCCAGAGTCATGGATGTTTGGTTGTATCGTCATTTGGACTCAAGAGCGGTATTTTCTGGGTGCTTATCTGATTTAGGCCTTGGTACTTGGAAAACATCGCCCTTGACTCGAATGATTATTTCTTTACTTTAAATTGTATGCTCTACTATGTTGCTTCTGCTTAGTGTGCGTCTGGGGGGGGCTATCACTGTAGTAAGAGGTGGAGCGGGAGGGTTGTATTCCTATTCCTTTTCCTTTATGCTCTTTTGGTATGTTGTTAGTTAATTTACTGCTCACTAAGACTGTTGTCTGACTCAAGGCTTTATGTTTTAATTCTTATTGCCTTGGGCTGTTCGTCCATTTTTGGGACGGGCAGACTAGGTAGCAGGTGACAGGTGCTGTTCTCTTCTCACGATGCTGATATCGAAGACGAGCTAGAGGGTTGCATATTATCTTCTTATATGTACTGGATGTTCCGCTGTTTTGTATTCTCTGAGTGTTATGTAGTGAGGCTTGATGTATTGGCTATTTGGATGCTTGTATTCAACTATTATGAAGTTTTATATGATGGCATTTTATTCTGTAAAGCTTCACTATATATATGTTCTATTGTATTTTGTCCATGCGTTGTGAGTAATACGATAGATTCTGTTGTTTTAATCTACCCTGACAATCGTCCATGGTCGCCTGGCACACTTTACAGCGCACTATCTCTAGATTAGGTGCAGGGGTCATGGGCGGTCGTCACAATTTTATTCCTTCCACTATGAGTTGTGAAAGAATAGTTATAGCTGTATACTGCTAATACTTTAAACAACCAACAGCCAGTTTAGGAATGGGTCTAAGTTTCGATAGGCCTTTTATGGGTCAGAATTTAGGCATATTTTGGGGTGGGTTGTTACAACCTTTTTAAGGGACTTTCAATTACCAAACTTCTCGAAAGCTGCTCAAGCCAGCTGAGGAAATTAAACAGGAACCATTTGATCTCCCTCTTCTGTTATCCATTGCCTTACCAGACGAGACCAACTTTGCACTGGTCACGCTGCCTATGGCCGATGACACTCAGAGCATGCCCATTACTCACAGCGATCCAAGTACTCAGAGTGCCCAAAGCACTACCTATAGCTTGCCTTCGAAGGGTAAAGGAAGCGGGGGAAGGATAAGGAAGCAACCAACAACTTGGCGGTTTGCATGGCCTTCAATAAAGTGCTTCATAAGGGGGCATACCAATCGTCACTTTATAGATATAATTATATGCGAAGTCAACCAATGATAGGTGATGCTCCTAATACCCTCCAAAGTCCAAAATGCAAGCTCTCAATAAGTCCTTCAAAATCCTATTTACCCTTTTCATCTAACCATCTGTCTATGGGTGGTAAGCCATACTGAGATTCAATGAAGTTCCCAAAGTTTCTTGCAAACTCCTCCAAAACTCACTAGTGAATAAGGGGTCCCTATCACTAACAATGCTTGTCGGAATTCCATGTAATCAAACTATCTCCTTGATTTAAATCTATGTAAGAGATGCGATAGTCCTACTGTTCCTAACTGGAATAAAATAGGTAATTTTAGTGAGTCTATCTACAACAATCTAAATGGCTTCATTGCCCCTCTGACTCCTAGGAAATCCTTTCACGAAGTCCATCGAAATGTGTTCCCGTGTCCAAGTCAGAATCTACAAAGGTAAAACTAACCCTCCATGCTTCCCTTGCTCAGTCTTAATCTTCTAACATGTCAAGCACTTAGCAATAAGCTCAGCTAATCTTCTCTATATTTAGGGCCAAAGGAAAATGCTCTTCATATCCTTACAGATTTTATCTCCTCCGGGGTGAATAGTCATCTTAGAGTGGTGACATTTCATAAGTTCTTCTAGTATGCCATTAATCATTAGGACACGAAGACGTCCATCCATTCTCAACTATCCCTTCTTATCAACAAAATATCTACCGGCATGTGGAAAATATTGTCCTCTTCTTAACTTCTCCGAAAATTTCCACTAACTTCTCATCCGTTATCTACTTAAGCCCAATACGGTCCATTAAAGCGGGTCTAACCTTCATTACGGCTAAAAATACTTGGATGGTATCTGTTGGCAATTGGAAGATAAAATTTTAAAGATACTCCAACTGCCTCCATTCATATATAGCACTTAGGATAGCGTGCCTTTAACTAAGGGCGTCAGCGACTACTTTTCCATTTCTAGGGGTAATCAAATGACATTATATACTTCATCCATCTCTTATGCCTAAGATTTAAATCTTTTTTGAAATATAAGTATTTGAGTGGTTTATAGTCAGTGAACAACTCAAACCTTTTTCCCAAAAGATAATGCCACCACATCTTCAAGGCAAAGCCAATAGCTGCGAACTCCAAGTCATGAACTGGATATTTTTCTCATGATCCTTCAATTGCCTACTAGAATAAACAACTACCTTCCCTTCTTGCATTAGAACCACTCCTAACCTTATGCCATAAGCATTTGTGAAAACCACGAATGGTTTTAGTCCCGTTAGGAATGGTGACCACAGGTGCACTTGTCAATAACTCTTTAAGCTTCTCGAATGCCTCAGTGCATCCAATATCCCAATAAAAGACTAGGTTCTTCTTAGTCAAGTGAGTTAAGGGGGCTGCTATTCTTGCAAAGTTCTTTATGAACATCTTATTGTGTGCTGCCAACCCTAGAGAACTTCTAATTTCTGATGCATTCTTAGGAACTCCCCATCTTTGAACAACCTCCACTTTGGCGGGGTCCAACATCAGTCCTTGCTAATAAATAATATGTCCAAGGAATCTAACATCCTTCTTCCAAAAGTGACTTAGCAAATTTTGCTTTAAGCTGGTGCCTTCTTATAGTTCCTAGTACTTCTCTTAAGCGGTCGTCATGCTCCTTTTTGCTTTGGAGAATAACAAGATATCATCCACGAATACAACGGCGAATTTATTGAGTTGCCCCTTAAACACCCTACTCATCAAATCCACAAAATATGCGGGGACATTCATCAAGCCAAAAGGCATTACTTCCCATTCATAGAGCCCATCTAGTGTGCATAATGCAGTCTTCGACCTGCTTTCTTCTACAATCCTTAACTGATGGAAACCGATTGCTAAGTCTAGTTAGGATAAGACTTTGAGTCCCACAAGTTGGTCGAACAAGTCATTTATCCTCTACAGAGGATACTTATTCTTTCTTGTTAACTTGTTTAGCTCCTTATAATCGATGCAAAGTCTCAACAAGCAGTCCACCTTGGTGGTGAAGGAAATAAGGGATCCTCATTCCGAGGTACTCCAATGGATGAATCCTTTTTAAAATAGCTCAGAGATCTGCTTGTCTAACTCCCTTCTTTCTTTGGGAGCCATGTGTCTTAAGGGCGGAGTGACTGGCCTTGCGGCCTTCTCCAAATCGATTCTAAACTTGGTCTCATTATGAGGTGGGAGACTTGAGACTACCTCAAAGTCAGGAAATTCACAGCAGGTACAAATGATAGCTCATAAAAGTTAGGTTTAGCAAGTATAAATAGCTTGATTCAACTGAGCCTTGGGGTGCATAAAGAACTTCTAGGTCATGACCCCCATTTTAATCGTATGACCCTTCTATCACATTCAAGAATCGCTCCATAGTTTGTTAACCAATCCATACTCAAGATAAGTCCATACCCTACAAAATTTAGAACGTACACATTACAAATGAAATCAACATCGCATATATCCACAACTAGGTCTTTGCAAATTAAAGAGATATGTTGACCTCCCAATTGGGTTGGAGACCACTATTAGCCTGGTGACAGTTTGGGTTTGAAAGTATAAGAAGTTAACTACATTCCTAGCTATAAAGGAATGTGATGCTCCAAAATCGAGTATGAATAGTAACCCCAAAAATAAGAGTTTTACCTTCTGATGCTGCCTTCCCCCAATCTATAGGTGGTTTATTTGAAGTAGGGACAACCTCGATAGCATAGACATGCCCACTTGACCCTTCCTTTGCCAACTTAGGACATTGGTTCTTGAGGTGCCCTTCTTCGTGGCAATTATAGCACTTCCCTTTAAAAGCTTCTTTCATCAGACTACCCTTCAATCTTTAGCCTCGTGACTCATTTTCTGGCATCTCTTGCATACTATACCATCCTTCTTGAATTTCCCTTTTGACTTCTTGTTTGCCCAAAAGCCTATCCTTTTAGACCCAGCTTTCTTTTGTGTAAGCCCAGCCTTCTTCTTTGACTCTTTTTCCTCTGCACTAGCTGACTGCAGCAAAGCAATCTCAACCAATGTTTCATATGTAACGCTTGCGGGAGCTTGGGTCAACAACATTTCTCTCAGTGGAGAATTTAGATCCTTCATGAACTTCATGGCCTTTTTGATTAGCGTATTTATCAAGCTCATCCGAAACTTAGACAACTTCATAAACTTACTAATGTACTCCATTAAGGTAGAGTCTCTTTCACCAAGCTCTATGAATTTCTCCAGTTGTAAACTCACTTCTGCTCTTGTCATAAAACTTAACTGAAATCTATCTTTAAATTCATTCCAAGTGAAAACCCTATCATCATTTTCTTCAGTTACTAAGTTCAACCAATCTAAAGCTTCCCTTTTAAGGTACCAAGTTGCTATCCTTCTCTTTAGCCGATCCTTCCATCCTAGTTTTCGAAATATTCCCTCGTAGTCATTAATTCATGTTTTGGCTTCCATATGCTCTTCAATTCTAGAGTATGTTTTTCCTCCCATATTAGCAAAGTCCTTACATATCTTAGGAATGTCAACGGGATGGGGTGCTGCATCGGTAGGCCGAGGCAGCAGGTGCCACTGGTGCAGTTGAAGGGACTTGGACTTGCTCATCTTGCGTGAGGTACTGTTTAAACCATTTGGGCATCCCATGAATGGCGGGTCTTCCTCGGGAAGCATTCGCAGTTCTGAAAGAAGATTGATTATCAGCCAGATCAACTATCTATAGGTTGAATCCTTAGTGATGATTTTCTAAGATATTATTATATGCTGAAAGAATAAAAGTTGCCTAGTGTTATGCGTAGTATGTTCAAAGAAATAGGGGCATATAAATATATAATAGGACTTTCTTAAAAACCTTTTGAATTTTTTCAAAACTAACAAGTACGTCTCTCATACGTAAAATTTCCTCATTGATTGGGTAACTTAAGCTCTAATACCAAATGTAAAAACCCGCCCTAAAATAGGCTTAAATTACAATCCAGAAAAAACTCATCGAAACTTAGACCCGTTTCAAAGCTAGTTATTGGTTGGTAAAGTAATAACAATATAGAGCTATAACTATTCTTCCAGAACTCATGGCAGAAGGAAAAAAATATAATAGCGAATTGTACCCGTTCATTTCAAAATAAATTCAAATGTCATAATACAGAACAAAACATAGTATTCACAATAACCCTTACATTATTTGTTCAAAAGTAATCTTTCATGGGTATAATAAAAAGCATCATAAATAAATAAGAATAACTGCCACATGCTTTTCTCACATCATCCTCAAGCATCATCATCGTCATCACTCCTTCCTTAACTTGTGTTGTAATGAGGATGGAGTCAGAACAACAAGTGTTTAGTGAATAAAAACCTCGAGCCTCATTATTTCAGTACTTGGGCAGTATATATCAAAATAGGAATATGTCTAAATGTTCTAAAACCATTTAATACTTCATATAGGGAAAGGAGGCAGGACCTCAAACCACCGCTTAATACCTTCCATTCTCAAACCTTGTTTCCCAATCCCATAGCCCATAACCAACGTCATAAATGTCTACTAATGTGAGAGATAGAACCCAAGCAACTTAGTACGTTTTTTGAGAAAAATGTGTGATCCTCTAAAATAGAGGAGAGCAAACATGTAAATATGTATATGTCATGGAAGACAAGGTGCTGCCAACATGCCTGACAGATAGCTAATCAAAATACAAATAATAAAGAAAATAAATCAAGTACCCCTAGAATGAACTCCGATAAGGCCACCGCCCATTACACCTCAACATCGAGCTCCGACAAGGCCACCGCCCGGTATTGAGGTGTTAGAAGTACCTAAAAAACTATGGAGCATCTTAGAGTCAGTGATACTAGAACCCAGCTCCATTTGAGAAGGAAACGCCACGTGGCAGACTCGGACTGAAAGGAAATGCAAATGATCTGGAAAGGAAAGCGCCACTCTGTAGACTTGGTAGAACTGGAGGGAGCGCCTCGTTGAAGAGTGAATCATCTTGAATGTAGACCGCCACAATGGAGATGTAGAAGAATTGAGAAGAACTCCTCCCTGCAAATAGCAATCCTGCCATTTGTAATCCTGTGAACCTATATAAAGAATCCAACAATTTCTGGCCCAAACCTGTATTTGAAAAGGAACTAAAGAAAATATTAAAAATAATACACATATTTGTATATAAATAAATTTATATACATATATATGTATTAATGAAATAAAATAAAAGATACAAAAGTTAAGACAATAGGACAAAATACAACAAAAATTAGAGGAAAAAACTAAAAGAATCCATAATCAAAAGAAGTTAAAGATCTATAAACTAAAATAAATAAAAAACTAAAACAATATCAAAAACAAAAAACAAGATGAAACAAAATAAAACCTATCCTTATGTTCCTTTTATCAAAAGGAAATTATGATAAATAGTGAAATCATCATGTAAGTTTGAAAAAAAATTAATACCACAATTATTAATGTCAAAAATATTGTTTTTATGTTTAAATATCTTAATATTATTACTAACCTTATTAAGGTATTCTTTAAAATAAATATTTTTAGCCAATTTATATTTATGATTTGATATCCAATTTAACAAAATGAAGAAATTATAAACATCAATTTATTAAAATGACTATTATTATTATAAAAAATTCTTTGATTTCTCTCAAACCAAATATACCAACAAATTATAATGAATAAAGTGTCTAGTAAAAATCTATTATCCCTTTTAAACTTAAATCTAAAATTATTCGAATAGTAATCACAGTCAGAAATTTTAGTTGTAAAACTAAAGTTAAGGATTTTGAGAGCATTATTTAAAATGTAATAAGTATCCATGCAATCATAATATACATGTTTAATATCTTCTAAATGCATATTACAAAAATAACGTTTATTATCAATTTGCATATTTTTTCCTTTTAAAAATTCTATAGTATTTAGTTTTCCATGCAAGATTAACCACATATGAATTTGAGATTTAGGAGGAGCATTTGTTTTCCAAATAAATTTAAAAGAGTTATTAGATATACCCGAGAAGTTAAGAAATCTATAAAAAGAATTATAAGTATATTTTTTACTCTTACCCCATTCCCAACTAATATTATCATTTTCATTATCAATATTATAAAGATTCAATCTAGCATAAAGCAAAGAAAGTTGCCTAAGAGTAGTACCTACTAAAATTCTATTAAAACTAAAATTCCAACGGGGGTCATTTTCGGGAGAAAAAACATCAATAATTAAAGCATTCTTAAAGTTACAAATTTCGAAAAGCTCTTCAAATTATATTCTAAGAGGAATAACCAAAATCCAACGGTTATGCCAAAAAGAGCACTATTTCCTGAATGAACTATTGTATTAGTACCTAGATAAAAAATCTAATGACATTTTAAATTTGATTTCCAAAAATTAGACAATTTACATATAACCGTAGGAGTAATTTGATGTATATTATTCCTACCATTATAGTAATATTTAGAAATGATTTCCTTCCAAATAGAATTATCATTAATATCCTTAAATTTCCATAACCATTTACTTAATAAAGATAAATTCATGTTATGCAAATTAACGACTCCTAAACCACCTTCCTTTTTGGATTTACAAACAGTTTCCCAATTTACTAAACACATAATACTACTGTTAGAGTTTTCCCCACTCCATAAAAAGTCCCTTCTTATTTTATCAATTTTGTTAATCACCCATTTTGGAAAAAGATGCATAGACATCCAATAGATCGGGAGAGCTGATAAAATAGAGTTTATAAGAACTAATCTACCCTCTCTCGATAAATATCTCCCCTTCCAATTAGAAATCCTATTTTTAATTTTATCAATGATAACAAACCAATAATCATGTTTAAGTTTAGTTGGCCTAATCAAACAACCAAGGTAATCAAATAGAAAATTCATAGTTTTACAATTAAGCGTATTAGCAACTAAATTTTCAACCTTTTCAAAATCATTTAAAACTAAAACCGAACTTTTATCAAAACTTATTTTTAAACCTGATAGAAGTTAAAAACTATATAAAATAAATTTAAGAGTAATAACATGATTAGGAAAATGAAAGGAAAATAGCAAGGTATCATCCGCAAATTGAAGGATAGATAGACCATTTCGCGAGAATTCACTACCAACACTCCCCAAAAATCCATTATTAACCGCTTTTTTAATTATCTTAGCGAAAACATCTGCGGCTAAGTTAAACAAAAGAGGCGATAAAGGATCACCTTGCCTCAAACCTCGTTTAGACTGAATTTTATTACCTAAAATACCATTAACCATTATACTAGAGTTGCCAGTTTTAAGTAAAGCCATGATCCAACTAATCCATATATGGCTGAAACATCTAGCATGCAACATATCAACTAAAAAGCCCTAATCCACCGAATCAAATGCTTTCACAAAGTTAAGTTTTGAAATCGCACAAGTAATATTTTTCTTACAACAGCGATTAATGTATTCTTGAACAACAGCCATGCCATCAGTGGTATTTCTCCCCTTAATGGAAGCAGTTTGTGAACAGTCAATTAGATCATTCATTCTCTTACTATGTCTATTAGCTAAAAATTTGAAAAAAATTAACAGAATAATTAATTAAGGAAATAGGCCTAAAATCTTTCATTTTATTTGCACCGATTTTTTTGTGCAATAAAATAACATTAGCAAAGTTAAATCTTCCTAATTGCAATTTTTCATTATAGAATTCGTTAAACATGCTAATTAAATCGAATTTAAAAACATCCCCAAAAATTTGTAGAAGAAAATAGGGAACCCATCCGGTCCCGGGGATTTATCACCAGGCATGTCGTTAATAGCTTTTAAAATTTCCTCTTTAGAAAAAGGATTATCAAACTTAGAAAGGTCAATGCTAGAATCATAAGAATAAAGATCATTCCATCTAACATTAATTCTATGCTTATTTTATTACCGAAAATATCTCTATGATAATCGATAAAAGCATTATTAAGATCTCTTTGATCTACCAATTCCTCGCTATTCGCAGAAATGGAATTAATCGTATTACTACGTTTTCTACCATTAGCCATATGATGAAAATTTTTGGTATTATTATCACCTTCACTAGTCCATTGAATTCTAGATCTCTGTTTCCACATAATCTCTTCCATTTCTAAAATTGAATTAAGTTCTTCTTTTAGATTAGCAAGAACGTTTCGCTCACCTAGATTTAGTTGCCCAGTTTCTTCTATCTTGTTTAAGTTTAGCATTTCGAAAAGAATGTTTTCTTTTTTATTTTAATACTACCAAAAACATTTTACTCTAATTTTTGAGAAAGATCCTAAGACCCTTAAGTTTTAAAACAATTTTTTTTGCAGAATTATCCATGTTTCTAAAATTATAAAAACTCATAGAAATCCATTTATTTTTAATTAAATTTGAAAAATTGGATTCTAATAACCAAATTTTTTTCGAATTAAAAAGTTCTATTAATAACTCTATGATAATCACATGTAAGAATAATAGGACAATGATCAGAATAAGTGTAAGGCAAACTAGAAACTCTACAAATAGGAAATTTATCCTTAATTTCATCACTAACGAAAAACCTATCAAGAAGAGCCATAGATGGAGACTCCCTAGTATTGCTCCAAGTAAATTCTCTATTAGAAAGTGGAATTTCAATCAAATTGGAATTAATAATAATTTGGTCAAATTCCTCCACTGTAGAGAAATCACCTTCCCGAGGTGATCGCTCTCCTAGAAAACGCGTAACATTAAAATCCCCTCCTAAAATTCAAGAACCAGGAGCTAAAGATCTAACTCATGACACTCATTCCAAAGAATTCAACAACCAATTTTTGAGTTTGGCCCATAAACATTAGAAATATTTACAATAGAATTATCACTAAGGTTAATGAGAATAATATGCAGTGAGTGTTGCTTTGGAATATGTTGAAGCAATTTAAATGAATTATCCCGCCACCCAATAAGTAAACCCCCATAAGCACCAACAAAAGGTAAATAAACCCATTTCCTAAAATGATAACCAACTAATCTTCTATAAAAACGTATATCGGGACATTCAATTTTAGTTTCCTGTAAAAGTGCAATGTCGATAGAATAGTCTTTAAAAAAAGATCTTATTTTATCACACTTATTTAAATCGTGCAAACCTCTGATATTCCAACTAATAATCCTCATATACCAACAGATCTAGCCCTATCAAATTCCCTACTTCTAATGTATGCAAAATGTAACGCCCCATCTCGAGACCCGTATTACGAAAGAGAATTACTAGGTAATTATGTCTGCTAATGCAGAGAATAGGGCTGGTTAGGGGTGACCATCTATAGCCTTGTCTTAAATATCTATTAAATACGTCGACAATTGCTATCTGTTTTTTTTCTACTCAAGTGGATCGACATATCCAATAAATACTTAATACAAAACTATAGGTGGCTAATGAATCTATCAGAATCAAATACAATAATAGAATGCATATCACATCACAGAACAGTAATCATCATATATATAAATACATATACACGGATACATCCTAGTATGATACAAGCCGATACAAAAAAGTGGTATAGAGACTACACTATATACATCTAATCAAATACATATCAGAGTCAAGCGGAAAGAAATATAAACTACACAAAAGTGCTAGGCTGGTATCCAAGTAGATGCATCAAACTAAGTCCCGTAATTGATAGCTAACCTGAAATAACTCAGTCTGACCCGAGTGCAAAATACATGGGTCAGTCTAGCTAAACAATCAGTTAATGAGGATAGACGATAATATGAAGCATAAGATACAAGGTGATTCTTTTCGAATGAGAAGAGGCAACAGAAAGAATACAACCCAAGACTTAAGTGAACTAATGTCACTTAAGTATACAAAGACCTCAAAAGAGGTAAATTCAACAATAATACTCAAATAATAAAAACATTCGCCTCATATCATCAGCAACATTCCAAAATGTCTACATGGTTTCCATGAAACATATCTCCTCAAAAGGGGGAAACATCAATACAAACTCTCGCCAAAATGGCAAACATAAAACATTATCAAATAGGATGATCCAAAACTCAAATATAGAAGAATCTCCAAATTCAATTATACCTCATCTCATCGGTATAAATGTATATAAGTCTCAATCTCAACTCGCCACAATGGAAAAACTCAGAATATCCTATAAAATCATGAAATCATCCAAACTCATAACTCAAGGAACTCGATAAGAGTTCAAAACATCATAAATGAAATCACCATATAACCATCAATACATGTAAGCCTTCATCTTACTCAAGACTATAATAACATCCTCATAAAAAGGTGAAATCAAAGCATCTAAAACTTCATGGGAAACTGCACGTGCTTACATCGTGACTAGTACTAATATTTGGTATCATAAACATCGTGATGACTGGAGCCAAGTAACATCATAACATCGTGAACATCATGATGACTTTAGTGTAAGATATCATAATGACTCCCGGTCACAAAGACCCAAGTTAATAACATCGTGATGATCAGAGTCGCAACTACATCGTGATGATTCCAATTGAGTACCCGTGGTCTATATTACTAGTAAACATCATGAATTTGTCTCAACTTCTCGGATAGGAACCCGATAGGCATTAATGTACGTCCCATACCATACGTTCGCACCTGATGGTTTACTAGCCGTTAGTGGGTGTCACACCAGTAAAATATCATAAACAACATGAAAATATACTTTGCCTCATCTCATCGGCGAGAAAATACAATACCCTACTCGTCTCATCTCATTGACGAGTACTGGTGGCATCGTGACTTGTCTCATCTCATCGACAAGTAAAAGCCATCATAATATATCTCAACACCGTAAAATCATCATAAAGAAGCTTACCTCATCTCATCGGCAAGTAAAAATAACATCTAGATGGTTATTTATAATCATAATTCCAAATAGGAATTTCTAGCTCTTAATTCACCTCATTTCATCAACGATTAAGTAATACATCCAAAAATGGTCCTTTATCGTGTACTCCTAAATTTGAGTTCTCGGTCCATATAATCTACCCAAAAATTTAATAACATCTTAAATTATCTCAAACAGTTCATCGAAAGGGTTTCGATCGTATAAGTCCGATATTAAGCGATTAAGCAAATCCATGTGTCCCATACCTCATGTTTTACTTTACCGTTTAATTGTCTTTCTCATACATCCTTAATTCATAAAAATAAGTAATTTTATTTATAAAATAATTTTATTAGAGAAAAATAGGAATTTAAAATGATTTTCCGAAAACGATTATTAAAACCAATATTTGAAATTTCTTTATTATAGAAAATAAATATATTTTTATTTAGAAAAATAATTTTAAAATACTATGTAATAATAATTTGAAATGTCCATATATTTCAAAAATGTTTTAGTGAAAACCATTCTCGAAAACAATAAAAACTAAGAAAGATATCTCAAAACCGATAACTAGAATTCTATACAAATTCAATTCAAATTTATCCCAAAATCAATTCAAATTCCATTTAAATTTGAATTTCAAATTCTTCCAATATAGCTAGCCTATTGATAGGCATCATAGCTCTCAAAATATCTCAAAAACAACATTAAAACCAAACAAGAATGAGAGCAAAAACGAGCTGATACAATTCTAAGGTCGATGATTGTTATTGCTGTCATTTTGCATTCAGGACAGCAACATACAAACATAATTTCGACCAATTAAACTTCAAACTTTCAAAAAATCCAAAACATGATACTCATGGTACATGATCTAAGCATTTCAGAACATCCAAAATTATTGAATTTGGTTAAGAAACGAAAGAGTTATGGTTAATTCCGTTTCAGATTCAAACACAGAGCAAATGTTAGTTTTGCTCTCCGGATAGCAATAGAAACACTCAATTTTGACCCAGATAACTTCAAAATTCTGAAAAACACAAAACATGAAATTTGTAGCACTATGCCTAGAATTTCAAGAACATCAAAAATTATTGAATTTGGTTAAGAAACGAAAAAGTTATGGGCAAAACAATTCTCAGGCCTGTGATTGTTGTTGCTGTCGATTTGCTCTCGGGGCAGCAACAAACAAGCACGATTTTGATCAAGCAAACTTCAAAATTTCAGAAAACTCAAGACATGAAACTTGTAGCTCTATTTCCAAGCTTTTCAGAACATCCATAGGTTTTCAATTTTGATAAGAAACGTAAGAGTTATGGCCAAAATAATCCTCAGGCCTGTGATTATTGTTGCTGTCGATTTGCTCTCGGGGCAGCAACAAACAAGCACGATTTTGATCAAGCAAACATCAAAATTTCAGAAAACTCACAACATGAAACTTGTAGCACTATGTCTAAGCTTCCAAGAACATCCAAAATTATTGAATTTGGATAAGAAACAAAAAAGTTATGGTAAAATTTGTTTCAGCTTATGTCTTAAACTAATTATTCACAAGATTATCATTTTCAGCTAGCAAATTTGTGAGCTTGCACCCACCTTATGAATTAGCAGCGAATTTTGATGGCAAGATGCAAGCTTTGGCGATGGATTGTTGCTCTAAGCACATGTAGAAGCTAAAAAGATGACATGCAGCAAGAAATAAACTGGTTATAGACAATTTCATCTCAAGCTCAAAGATTTTGATGAAATTAATTTAGTATTAGTTTGGATTACCTTGTATAATCTTGGTTTAATTGATTCTCTCTTTGAATTTGCAGCAATTTGAGTGAGATTTGATTTTAGTTTGAGGAAGCCATGGATTTCTATTTTCTTTTACTTTAAGTTTTGTTTTTTCATTGAGAAGGAAGAAGGAAAACAATGTACTGTATGTTTTCCTCTTACCAGAAGTATCCAGATTAATGGTTAATGGATCCAAACCTAACCCAAAAAGCCCAACTCCATTTATACTTAGAGAAAATATTAAGATATGCACATTTTTATCCTATTTTATCACAATATACACATATTTCTCAATATAAAGTCAAATAAAAATGTATGCAACCAATTGTATGAAAATAAAATTGTTATTAAAACAAAATAAAATTTATTTCAACGATAAAATATTATTTTTATAAATAAAACCTTATCTTTATCTATATATCACAATTATACAATTTTATTATAAAACATTATTTTTACTACAACAATTTGTACAAAAATTGTTTTCTTGTCAAATAAATTACAATAAATCAGTTTAACTCTTTTTAATCATCAAAATATTATTTTCAATCAATATTTCATCTTTTATTTTAATAAAACACATATTATCTCCATATTTCTCATTTTTTTTAAGTTCTATAAAAGATTAATATTGGCAATATTTTCCAATATTGTTGTTTTTACTCAAATAAAATTACAAATTGATTATTTTCACTCCAAATTCTCAAAATAAAGTTTTTAAAATTTTATTTTCATCAATTTATATTTATTTCAACAATTATATGTTGAAACACATCGCTTGATTAATTTATTAACTCTAATTTAAGAAAATTCCATTATTTTCAATTTATTAACCAAATCTCCGAATAATAAATTCTAAACCCAATATTGATACCCAAATAAACAACATGAAGTTCCAAACTTTATTTTTCCCATATTATTTACAAAATTCATTGTTTATTCCAAATAAACAATTTAAAATTTCCAATTATATTTTAGTTTAAAATATTAAATTATAACTTCCGTTATAATTTAATATATATAGATAATCTCCAAACCAGGGTTGTTACAGACTCCCCTCCTTAACAAAATCACGTCCTCGAAATTTCTAGAGAAGAGTTTGTATTCAACATATTGATTTCATCAATCAAAGAAAGGATGGACAAGCACAATATACAAATTCCTTACTCTCTACTCAAGATGAAAGAAGACCAAGATAAAATTGCTCGGTAAATTCAATGATTTTCCTAATTATAAATACTAGGATTTGCGGACCATTGAATTTCTTGAGCAATACATCATGATTTCGAAAGCATCTCACTTTCGAAACAAAAATACAATGGGGTGCTAGTGAAAAATCTATAAAGGAGATTGATTTCACAAAAGTTTCTCGGATAGAGTTGGGATTTAGCATCCCTTTATCCGAACTCCAACAACAAACTGATAATTTTTCATATGTCACTACAGAAGGACCCAAACCGATACTAAGATAACAACCATTGAGGTAAGAATACTCGATGAGAGATAGTTACTTCAAAGACCACCCTACTCAAACGACCGCAAAATTCTAGTGGTTTATCCATTGCACTAAGCAAGACAATCACGAGGAACACAATAGATATAAATTTTAATTTACAATTAAAATTTATTACAGTTCGACATTCATTATCTTCGAAACCATAATCTAAATTTTTGTTTACAATCAAACTTCTTAAAGTTCCAAAACTCATTACCTTTAAATTCAAAATCTCAATTTTCAACATTTGGAAATTTTCCAAACTCCTTCCTCTAGTTCTTATAAAATGACAAATAATTTCAAACTCATATTCCCTTTCATTCCAAAATTAGATTTTCAAAAGAGTTCTATAATTTCATTTGAACAATCCTTAAGATAAAATTTTAAAATTTACTACTCTTTACTTTCAAATACCAAAATTCTCATAACAAACTCCATCTTTAACATGTATAACTTATTTAAAAATAATCAATATACCTTTATACTTTAAACAAAGTATTATCTCATTATTTAAACAATAAAACATAACTATATTCAAACTCATACATTTCAATTATCACAATGGCATTGCCTCGCCATTGATTTATATTAAATAACCCTATCGATTGGCTGCAGTTTTGACCAAATGATCAAAACCACCACGCCACTCATCTAATCCCACTATGGTTCAATGGTTGCAATTTCATCCAGAATAAAATTTAATTCACAAATATTTTTGATTTATTTCCAAATTTAGTCTCATTAAAACTCAATTTATCGTGTTTGATTGTCTCATCACAACGTTTAGGAAATTCCTACCGATAACGTTGATCATGCATATTGACCAGAATTCTTAAAGCACTTGATGGATAACCCAACACAAAAATCATCTTCTATAAAAGAAGTATCTCATCTTTAGTTCTCAAAATGTTCTTTATTTATCCCAAAAACGAAATCCAGTTTTTCTTAGAAATATATCTTCAATTTTTGGAAAAATTTGAAAACATAATTCTTTACATATCCCTAAATCAAAAACACAAAATGAGACTCATCAAGATGTTCCTTAAATATACTTGATTCACAAGATTGAGGGAATGGATTGGAGAGTTCGTCATTCCTAATGGTATAACGAACTACTCAGAAACCCATAACGAGTGCATAATGCGGTAAAATAACACTATCCTCCGTAGCTCGTAGGTAATGAGAATCAGTGTAAGGTCAAGCTGAAGAAAGACCCTAACACCACCAATAGATCGAATAAGAAATCAGTGAGAGATAAGGGTAAGGGTAAAATATCTTTTCGAATGAGAAGAAAAACACAACCGTCAAATCATTACTTTGGGTGAAGTAATATTACTAAGCCTATAAATGAGTATCCAAAAAGGTTATCACAAAAGAGGTAAGAATGGCAATATCAATTAAATTCCAAGGATCACCTCATTTCCTTACTGGGCATCCTCATGGAAGGAGGACTGAAAAGCTAAGAATCGGGAATGAGGTCATTGCAATATTCGATTGCCCGATTTGGTATCATACCCAAACAGACTTACATAAATCAATAGATTCACAATGACCCATATTCGAAGTATATTATCAACATCTCGAAACTCAAGGGTGAATACAGATACTTCAGAATCACCATTAACATTCCATAGAGCAAGAAACAACAAATCATTCAAAATTAGGATACCTAAATATAGGATCCTTCGGATCACAAAATGCGACTTGAAAATACCCAAGCTACCCCATCTCAAATCATTCCAAACTCTAGATAGGAAAAAACGTGCCAATTCGCACGAAATGATAAGCTATAAGGAAAATCCCAAAATCCTCAAACATCATATAAAATATTGTGGATCCCTTCAATAGGAATTATAATCCTTAAAGAAATCACAAGATAAGAACATCAAAGATCATCAACAAGCTCCTTCGATAGGGATGGGTGTCAAGCACCCATATTGAAGAGGACTCGAATAAAACAATCACGATTAGGATTACTCCAAAGATAAGATGTCATCAATTAAATTTGGGAATATTACGGAATAAAATATATTCCTAGACATATCCCAAATTATCTACTCCAAAATACACGATAAGGTAAAGGACATGATGATTAAGAGATTCGTAACACTTGTATTACACTTAGATGTACCGTAATATGTGTTTTTGTTCGGTGTTTATCATACTTTTTCTGAACTCAGCTCTAATACCAAGCTGTAACGCCCACCCCGAGACCCACATTAACAAAGAGAATTACGGGGTAATTCTGTCTATTAATGCAGAGAATAGGGCTGCTTAGGGGTGACCATCTATAGCCTTGTCTTAAATATCCATTAAATACGTCGATAATTGCTATATGTTTTTTTTCTACTCAAGTGGATCGACATATCCAATAAATACTTAATACAAAACTATAGGTGGCTAATGGATCTATCAGAATCAAATACAATAACAGAATGCATATCACATCACAGAACAGTAATCATCATATATATATAAATACATAAATAGATACATCCTAGTATGATACAAGCTGATACAGAAAAGTGGTACAGAGACCACACTATATAAATCTAATCAAATACATATCAGAGTCAAGCAGATAGAAATATAAACTACACAAAAGTGCTAGGCTGGTATCCAAGTAGATGCATCAAACTAAGTCCCGGAACTGATAGCTAACCTGAAATAACTCGGTCTGACCCGAGTAAAAAATACATGGGTCAGTCTAGCTAAAACAATCAGTTAATGAGGATAGACGATAATATGAAGCATAAGATACAAGGTGATAATTCTTTTCGAATGAGAAGAGGCAACGGAAAGAATACAACCCAAGACTTAAGTGAACTAATGTCACTTAAGTATACAAAGACCTCAAAAGAGATAAATTCAACAATAATACTCAAATAATACAAACATTCGCCTCATATCATCGGCGACATTCCAACATGTCTACATGGTTTCCATGAAACATATCTCCTCAAAAGGGGGAAACATCAATACAAACTCTCGCCAAAATGGCAAACATAAAACATTATCAAATAGGATAATCCAAAATTTAAATATAGAAGAATCTCCAAATTCAATTATACGTCATCTCATCAGTATAAATGTATATAAGTGTAACGACCCGCCATTTTGGACCATTCGCATCCATTATAAGTGTATAGGCAGACACTCATGCCGGAGTTGAATTGCTTAAAATACCGCGTTGTTAATTTAAATTTGGCAAAACTGAACATATACAGTAAATAAATATAATCACAGATCACAGACACAGAGTAATAAGTGCAGCGGAAATAAAAGAGATAGTAGTTCATGAAGCTACTATATGAATATATAAGATACATCAGAGTTTACAACAGAAGAGTAATACGATACATCAGATACAAAGCAGAATACATCACTGGAATCATCGAATATCTGAAAGCTGGATAGATAGCTGGATCTCCAAGCGAAGCTCCAACTCCAAAGGTGAGTCTCGAAAGCTGAACCACTCAGTCTGACCCGAGCGTAAAGCAAAAACACAAGACACTCGAGTCAGGATTAACATTCTTATATTAATAAATCCAACTCAAGTGAAATATCAATTGAAATACAAGTAACTCAAAGGATGTTTGGAATAACCATCCTTTAAGGATCCGTTAAACTATCTACTATGTAGTAGTGTACGATAAGTAGATAATGTCTATCAGTAATATAAAGATATCAAAATAGCGTTAAGTCATGGCCCATTCCACCCTTAACACATTTTTATTCCCACAAGCATATACAAGACCGTAGTTTCCCCAAAACCGGAAGTCACCAGAGGGCAATCCATATACTCAAGGTACAAATCAAATTCGTAGTGGTCGCGCATAAATGGAATACAAGTATGACAAGGCACATGAGGCTATACCCAAGGTAGTGATACTACCGTTCGCCTGATCCGGACTGGTGAGAACGCAACGCCGCAGCGCCCGCAACACCGTGAAACAACACTCCCAAAATCAAGGGTGCACCAATCGACAATAAGTATAAGTAGTTCGAAGAAGTGTGTCCACTTGAGGTATCAATCCTCCATTGGCCCGGCACAGCTCCTGTTTTAGTCATTTCCAATTTGACACAAGTGTCAAGGCTATCCATTATCGTTCTCTTTCTTCAGTCAACACGAACACCATTCCAACCACTTCATTCTGGATCATCACTCCGCGTATAGTTATTAAAGTGGTTTTCAGTTTAGATAGAGAGTATATCCATAACCGAATTCCGGTCTCTTTAATAACTTTCGTAATTATTACACCGATTGGTCGTTTGTTTATTTCAAAACCAAATCAATTTCAATTTCAAATAGAATTCGTAAATCAACATTTCATTTGTCTTTCAAAACCAATTTCCAATAATTTACGTTTCAAAACTTCCAAATTACCATTTCAAAATCTCATAATTCCATTTCCATCTTCATTTAAAACAATTCAAATATCAATTCAAGTTCGTATATAAGTTTCATTCCGAAAATCATTTAAATTAATTTAATTCAACATTCAAATCAATTTAAATTCATTTGTCAATTTCATTCAATATTCGTTAAGTTACTTTATCATTCAAAACAATTTCCATTAAATTTC
Source organism: Allium fistulosum (assembly GCA_030737815.1). NCBI lineage: Eukaryota > Viridiplantae > Streptophyta > Magnoliopsida > Asparagales > Amaryllidaceae > Allium > Allium fistulosum. The sequence continues at coordinate 1,277,896,527 of CM060903.1, read as the reverse complement.
CAATTCATTAAATCCATTATTTAAATTCAACTTCCTTATTTCAAAACTTACAATTTGAATTAAATTAAATTCATCAAATCAAATCCTTTAATTTTCAAGTCTTACATTAATTTTAATAAATCACATTTTATTTCTTGTTAAAGAAATTCAATTTCACTTATTTACTTACTTAAATAATTTTCCAAAAACTTAATTTATAAAGAAACTCAACTTCAATTATTTACGAAGAAAATTCACTTATTCAAAAGTTCAATTTCTCTTATTAAAGAATTCAATTCAATTTGACCATTAAATCATTCAATCTTATTTAATTATTAAATAATTCAAAACTTAATTATTAAATAATTTCAAAGTTTAATAATTTCAAACTTAATTATAATTTCAAACTTAATTATTAAATCATTTCAAACTTAATTCAATCATTTCTCAAATCAAACATCGTTCTTTCATCAATTTCATTTTTAATGTTTTGTTTCAGATTTTTAAATATTAACATTTTCCTTTCATTAAAAATTCAAATTTCAACTTCATTTCAAAACCATATTATTTATTCAAATAAAATCTTCGTTTATTTTTGAATCAAATTATTGACCAATCGGGTTTTATTTAATTTCCTATCCTAGGTTAAAGCTTAATTTGGGTATTTATCATTTCAACCCGATTCCAATTCAATTCAAGAATCAAAGTATAACAAAGGGAACTTGCAGTGTGATAACTGGGATGGTGTCAAAGTAAATAAACAAGCAATAACAACAATCAATAACAATCAAATAATCAATTCAAATAATCCTGAAATAACCGTATTAATTCGCATTGTTATTTGTACGAACTAATATAATTATCTCTAGAATCTACACTATCATTTCATGTAGATTAAAGATTATTACATTACGGTTTTCACTCGTCATCCAATTACAAATTTATACTACAACAATTAATCCAATATACGTCGACGGTTCAAAGTGTAATTAAACAAATCCTACGTGTCAATAAGTTCAACAGTTAAAGGGATCACATTATACAAATGTCAGTTAATCAAATTTAACAATTAATTATCCTATATCAACTTCAATTTCACACTATTTAACATTTTAACATTAACAATTTAACATCCAATATAAACATCAACAATCAATCAATTATCAGCCAAACTGTATTATTATTGCATAAATAATTAACAGATAATGGTGTCAGATGTCACAGGTGAACTGATACAGGCAATAACATATATAACAGTGTAATTATCTAACAGCAGCATATTTCAATTGTCGTTTCAATTGAAATCAAAGTTAATAAATAAAAGAACGTTAATCGTGAGTGAGTGCTCACCTTTCGAGGCCAGAGATGATTAGACGAACGGGAAAGGAAACGAACTATGGATCCAACACGAATTCCAAAGCGAAATGTGATGGCACGAATTTAAAAGCAGATAGGATCGGCACGGATTCGACGGACAAAGCTGATAAATATAGAAATCGATGAGAAAAAATCAATCAGTTAATAGAGATAGAAAACATAATATCATTATTATTTTATTAAAATCAATGTTTAATTTAAAACTCCTATTAAAATTCACAATCCCTATATATCGTATTTTAAAAGTCACTACCAAAATCAAACAGTTTCTCAACTATGGAAATAAGCCTATATATACTAAGGTTCAAACATATATATTATCTTTTAAAATCCTTTATATATTTTTAACGGTCAAAGTATCAATATATACAAATAAACACGTCGGGATTTAACATAATAGTTAAAATCAAATGAGACCTTTATATAATAAAATTCAAAATGAATGAACAAATCAATATACACATAACTTTATATCTTTAAAATCAATGTTTTAAAATAAATATCACTGCAACTTATAACATGGCATGTGACCGACCTATAGCTATATAATAGCATTTCTAAATTTCGTACTTTAGCAGACTCAGCTAATACATATACTGACATATAAAATTCAACTTCACTTAAACCATATAACACGTATAAACTAGATAACCTATATATGTAACATACCCTTATTAAACAATACCTTTTCGCACATATATATATATATATATATATAACTAAACTTACTTATAACACATGTTGTATAAATATTAAACTTAATATATACTACACAACTCTTACTAAACTGGACACAAATATAAATATAAACTAGTACGTAACTAGTATACTAACATACGAAGCTTATCTTCATCATTATGGAGTCAAAAGCATAAATAACCATATATATATACGCACGCATATTCACTCTTAATAAAGTGCAACATATACCCACTCCCAATATATACTATAACAGTTCTTCAAACATGGACTCACATAAATTTATATATTTAATACTTTCATATTCTAACTTACCCAATCATATAAATAAATCTATGCAGTGAATTTCAGTTATGTATAACCTTTATACCGAAACTGTAACATATATATTAATGAACACGTTATACATATAAGCTAATATACTTATAAACCTTACAGTAAGCCACCACTATATACTATGTATAAAATAAAATAAAAGCCTGGACACGTTTATGTATACTAAAACCAACAGTAACTTGGATTCTATACAACTCAATATACATATTGTAAACTTTAACATATCATACTGCAAACATATATAATGTATACTTACTATGAACTTGCAAAATCAGTACAAATAATATATAATATACTATATAGAATACCTTATATACTTTGTAAAGCATTGAAAGGGGACGACAGGGATGGCTTCGGTGAGGATATCGAAGAGGAGCAGCCGAGGTTGTGGAAGGTAGCTGCTGATGTGAAGGCGTTGCCGGTCAGGAGGTTGGCAAGGAGGCGTTAGGCATGCGGAGTGGAAGGGTATGGCCGATGTCCGAAGGAGGAAGTCACGGTCGGGGTGAATGGCTTTGACGTAGCAAGGGGTTAGTTGGCTTGCGGTGCTGCCTTTGACTGCCAGGTGGCGGGCGAGACAGGATCTGGAGGGTGTGAGCACCAGGTGGAGGGAGCTTGTATGGCTGTGCGTTCTTGAAGGGAAGGCTGGTTGCCAGATGACGTGGCACGGCCATGGTGGAGTGGTGGGGAAATTGTGGAGCTCGTCATTTGCTGTTAGGAGTGATTGTCGGTGGCTGGTTATTGAGCTTGGGTGGAAGAGGAAGGGAAAAATGACGAACCAGTTTTCATTTTGTGATGTTATAAACATTTAGCTTAGAGAAGTTGAAAAGAGAATGACCGAGAGCGTAAATGAATGAACCACATTTTTGTGTGATGTGAAACCAAAGGACACCACATTAAATTCCACCGGTGAATTGCAAGAGCCAAACGTAAATTTCCAAGGATATTAAAGGCTATGGGTCTTTGGTTATTCCCTAAGCAACGAAAAGATACCGGACTCAAAAGACAAGAACGGGGTACCGATAGGGTTACCGTTTACACAGATTCTGCCGCGAACCGGCTTCCGAAACACACATATGACTACACTGTGGAGATCAGCACGACGGGACGATCAAAACGGTATACAGATATCAGTGGTACGATCATCCGATTAAAATCGATATCGGTACCAGAATACTGCTATTTTGCAGAAAATAAGAACGACGGAGCAATAGATGTCCGAATTTTGAAAAATGACGAACTGATATTTTGCTCAGAAGATGGTTTAGAATTTTTCTATGTAAAAATATTTTGGTTTCGAAACATTTTATTTTCAACGCTTTTTTTTAACTGATTAAATTGAAGTGAATTTACGCACGAAATAAACTTTCATATTTTCGGACGAAAATTTACCAGTTGCTATGTTTAACTAGACGTATTCCAAATATCAAATTTTTTTATTTCAAAATTTTATCGTTTAAAATTTCACAAAATTTCAACTAATTACGTTATTAAAACAGTTGAAATTTACGGGTCGTTACATTCTCCCCCACTCAAAACTTTTCGTCCCCGAAAAGGAACGAGGTAGGAAAATAGAAACAACCAGAAAGAAAACAGATTTGAAATACAAAATAACAATTAATTTAAACCATATAAATTCAAATTTAAATTAATTGATATTCAATAATTGATTTAATCCATTTGATTTCACTAAAATCAATCTCAACTATTTCTAAATTCATTATCTTATTATCCAATTATCTTCAATTTACAATTTCTAAAACCATAAATTTGAATAGCTTTTATTATAATCATATTTTTCCAACAATTTAAATTCTTCTTTATTCCAAATTATTGTTAAATTTATTCTACTTAATATATCTAATCACGTATATTTAACCCATACAAATTAATTTAAACCATAAAAGTTTCGATTTAAATTAATTTACATCTATTAATTTCTTTTAAATTCAAGGTATTTTCATATGTTGATCAAATTTCAATTTACTAATTCTTTCAAACAAATTTATTTCATTATTAACTGAGTTTACTTATTATCCTATCTAACTCTATTAACATCTTTATAATCAAAATTTGGTGTATAACATTTATTATAAACACTCAAATTTTATTTATAAATTCAGTTTATCTTATATATTTTCCAATTACATATTCAACTTCTGAATGATTTAGGTAAGTTGTATTAGAATGCAGTTGAACAATATACAAATAAAAATTTTCCCAATTCAACCATTCAAGTTTAATTATTTATTCCAAATTTGGTTTTATTTATAATTAAAATCATCCTTTAGCAAAATTTAAGAATTAGATTTTCGATTTACTTTAAACAATTTAGAGATATATATAATATATTTATATCAAATCAAATTAAATTTTAAAATAAGATACCTATATATATATATGTAAATCAAATTATACTAAAGAAATTCAAATCAAAATATTTTCCAAAACAAACCGTAGCAATGCTACAGAATAATATCTCCACTTCGAAACTCGAAAATGAACGTCGATGATGCGGCCGCCATCACCGAAATTTATTTTCCAGCGACAAAGAGAAGAGCACTGATTTCAACATTTTAAAATTCTTTGAAAACGATTTCTATTCGAAGATACTTCCAACAATATATACTTTAAAATTTTAAAACCAAAGTTCGAAATCACCGGAATCTAAATTCTCAAATTTCTGAATTAAATTCATTTCAAATTCCAAATCAATTTATAAACCGTATTTATAAATTTATTTAGAACAATAAATGATAATCAAATATTATCATTTCAACAACAATTTAATTAACTAATTAAATTCCAGAAAATTTTAACTTATATTTTTACAATATAATCAACAAATTTATTCCATTTACCAAATTTGAAAATAATATTGTGTCAGTTTGCTCTGTTCAAGTGTTTTGGAAATTCTATCGATAGCGCTGATCAGACGAATCGATCGAAAACCCAAATCAACATAAACAACTCAAACAACACAATATATTTACATTTTTTTTAAAAAAATTAATTTACAAATACACTTCCTTCCTCGACTATACGAGAATAGATTTCAAAACATGATGGGGATTCAAATTTTTGTTGACTCAAATCAAAGATAATTTTTGATTCGAAAATAAGTTTGAAACGGAAGATAAGATAATTCGATTACCACAATTGGGAGATGGATGAGTTTATTTAATTCACGAGCAACCTTAACCGGGTCGTCCGTAACTTCAAGAATAAGATCGATTTTGAATTCCGAGGTAAATCAACACTCGATCTCAAGAGATGGAATGCAGGTATAGCAGGAATAGATAGCATCATAAACCAAGGATACAGAAATCTCCGGTAAATCAATGCCTATTGTAAAGGAGTTTCACCCCTTTACAAATAATTCGAAGTTTGGCGAGACCGCCGATTCATTATAAGGGTCATTCGAAGTGAAGTTATGTGATGCTCCAGAATTGAAAGGAGACGAATAGTGAGGGACACGAATGAAATTTTGGAACCGTAGGGAACGTTCCAAAATTCGAAGGAATCGAATCAAACGGAAGAGATTGAAACTCGAAATGAAAGTGATTCTGTAAATACATTTACCCTATATGTTAAGTTTTGCCTAGAGCTACCAAAGCTCTGATACCAACTGTAACGACCCGCCATTTTGGACCATTCGCATCCATTATAAGTGTATAGGCAAACACTCATGCCGGAGTTGAATTGCTCAAAATACCGCGTTGTTAATTTAAATTTGGCAAAACTGAACATATACAGTAAATAAATATAATCACAGATCACAGACACAGAGTAATAAGTGCAGCGGAAATAAAAGAGATAGTAGTTCATGAAGCTACTATATGAATATATAAGATACATCAGAGTTTACAACAGAAGAGTAATACGATACATCAGATACAAAGCAGAATACATCACTGGAATCATCGAATATCTGAAAGCTGGATAGATAGCTGGATCTCCAAGCGAAGCTCCAACTCCAAAGGTGAGTCTCGAAAGCTGAACCACTCGTCTGACCCGAGCGTAAAGCAAAAACACAAGACACTCGAGTCAGGATTAACATTCTTATATTAATAAATCCAACTCAAGTGAAATATCAATTGAAATACAAGTAACTCAAAGGATGTTTGGAATAACCATCCTTTAAGGATCCGTTAAACTATCTACTATGTAGTAGTGTACGATAAGTAGATAATGTCTATCAGTAATATAAAGATATCAAAATAGCGTTAAGTCATGGCCCATTCCACCCTTAACACATTTTTATTCCCACAAGCATATACAAGACCGTAGTTTCCCCAAAACCGGAAGTCACCAGAGGGCAATCCATATACTCAAGGTACAAATCAAATTCGTAGTGGTCGCGCATAAATGGAATACAAGTATGACAAGGCACATGAGGCTATACCCAAGGTAGTGATACTACCGTTCGCCTGATCCGGACTGGTGAGAACGCAACGCCGCAGCGCCCGCAACACCGTGAAACAACACTCCCAAAATCAAGGGTGCACCAATCGACAATAAGTATAAGTAGTTCGAAGAAGTGTGTCCACTTGAGGTATCAATCCTCCATTGGCCCGGCACAGCTCCTGTTTTAGTCATTTCCAATTTGACACAAGTGTCAAGGCTATCCATTATCGTTCTCTTTCTTCAGTCAACACGAACACCATTCCAACCACTTCATTCTGGATCATCACTCCGCGTATAGTTATTAAAGTGGTTTTCAGTTTAGATAGAGAGTATATCCATAACCGAATTCCGGTCTCTTTAATAACTTTCGTAATTATTACACCGATTGGTCGTTTGTTTATTTCAAAACCAAATCAATTTCAATTTCAAATAGAATTCGTAAATCAACATTTCATTTGTCTTTCAAAACCAATTTCCAATAATTTACGTTTCAAAACTTCCAAATTACCATTTCAAAATCTCATAATTCCATTTCCATCTTCATTAAAAACAATTCAAATATCAATTCAAGTTCGTATATAAGTTTCATTCCGAAAATCATTTAAATTAATTTAATTCAACATTCAAATCAATTTAAATTCATTTGTCAATTTCATTCAATATTCGTTAAGTTACTTTATCATTCAAAACAATTTCCATTAAATTTCCAATTCATTAAATCCATTATTTAAATTCAACTTCCTTATTTCAAAACTTACAATTTGAATTAAATTAAATTCATCAAATCAAATCCTTTAATTTTCAAGTCTTACATTAATTTTAATAAATCACATTTTATTTCTTGTTAAAGAAATTCAATTTCACTTATTTACTTACTTAAATAATTTTCCAAAAACTTAATTTATAAAGAAACTCAACTTCAATTATTTACGAAGAAAATTCACTTATTCAAAAGTTCAATTTCTCTTATTAAAGAATTCAATTCAATTTGACCATTAAATCATTCAATCTTATTTAATTATTAAATAATTCAAAACTTAATTATTAAATAATTTCAAAGTTTAATAATTTCAAACTTAATTATAATTTCAAACTTAATTATTAAATCATTTCAAACTTAATTCAATCATTTCTCAAATCAAACATCGTTCTTTCATCAATTTCATTTTTAATGTTTTGTTTCAGATTTTTAAATATTAACATTTTCCTTTCATTAAAAATTCAAATTTCAACTTCATTTCAAAACCATATTATTTATTCAAATAAAATCTTCGTTTATTTTTGAATCAAATTATTGACCAATCGGGTTTTATTTAATTTCCTATCCTAGGTTAAAGCTTAATTTGGGTATTTATCATTTCAACCCGATTCCAATTCAATTCAAGAATCAAAGTATAACAAAGGGAACTTGCAGTGTGATAACTGGGATGGTGTCAAAGTAAATAAACAAGCAATAACAACAATCAATAACAATCAAATAATCAATTCAAATAATCCCGAAATAACCGTATTAATTCGCATTGTTATTTGTACGAACTAATATAATTATCTCTAGAATCTACACTATCATTTCATGTAGATTAAAGATTATTACATTACGGTTTTCACTCGTCATCCAATTACAAATTTATACTACAACAATTAATCCAATATACGTCGACGGTTCAAAGTGTAATTAAACAAATCCTACGTGTCAATAAGTTCAACAGTTAAAGGGATCACATTATACAAATGTCAGTTAATCAAATTTAACAATTAATTATCCTATATCAACTTCAATTTCACACTATTTAACATTTTAACATTAACAATTTAACATCCAATATAAACATCAACAATCAATCAATTATCAGCCAAACTGTATTATTATTGCATAAATAATTAACAGATAATGGTGTCAGATGTCACAGGTGAACTGATACAGGCAATAACATATATAACAGTGTAATTATCTAACAGCAGCATATTTCAATTGTCGTTTCAATTGAAATCAAAGTTAATAAATAAAAGAACGTTAATCGTGAGTGAGTGCTCACCTTTCGAGGCCAGAGATGATTAGACGAACGGGAAAGGAAACGAACTATGGATCCAACACGAATTCCAAAGCGAAATGTGATGGCACGAATTTAAAAGCAGATAGGATCGGCACGGATTCGACGGACAAAGCTGATAAATATAGAAATCGATGAGAAAAAATCAATCAGTTAATAGAGATAGAAAACATAATATCATTATTATTTTATTAAAATCAATGTTTAATTTAAAACTCCTATTAAAATTCACAATCCCTATATATCGTATTTTAAAAGTCACTACCAAAATCAAACAGTTTCTCAACTATGGAAATAAGCCTATATATACTAAGGTTCAAACATATATATTATCTTTTAAAATCCTTTATATATTTTTAACGGTCAAAGTATCAATATATACAAATAAACACGTCGGGATTTAACATAATAGTTAAAATCAAATGAGACCTTTATATAATAAAATTCAAAATGAATGAACAAATCAATATACACATAACTTTATATCTTTAAAATCAATGTTTTAAAATAAATATCACTGCAACTTATAACATGGCATGTGACCGACCTATAGCTATATAATAGCATTTCTAAATTTCGTACTTTAGCAGACTCAGCTAATACATATACTGACATATAAAATTCAACTTCACTTAAACCATATAACACGTATAAACTAGATAACCTATATATGTAACATACCCTTATTAAACAATACCTTTTCGCACATATATATATATATATATATATATATAACTAAACTTACTTATAACACATGTTGTATAAATATTAAACTTAATATATACTACACAACTCTTACTAAACTGGACACAAATATAAATATAAACTAGTACGTAACTAGTATACTAACATACGAAGCTTATCTTCATCATTATGGAGTCAAAAGCATAAATAACCATATATATATACGCACGCATATTCACTCTTAATAAAGTGCAACATATACCCACTCCCAATATATACTATAACAGTTCTTCAAACATGGACTCACATAAATTTATATATTTAATACTTTCATATTCTAACTTACCCAATCATATAAATAAATCTATGCAGTGAATTTCAGTTATGTATAACCTTTATACCGAAACTGTAACATATATATTAATGAACACGTTATACATATAAGCTAATATACTTATAAACCTTACAGTAAGCCACCACTATATACTATGTATAAAATAAAATAAAAGCCTGGACACGTTTATGTATACTAAAACCAACAGTAACTTGGATTCTATACAACTCAATATACATATTGTAAACTTTAACATATCATACTGCAAACATATATAATGTATACTTACTATGAACTTGCAAAATCAGTACAAATAATATATAATATACTATATAGAATACCTTATATACTTTGTAAAGCATTGAAAGGGGACGACAGGGATGGCTTCGGTGAGGATATCGAAGAGGAGCAGCCGAGGTTGCGGAAGGTAGCTGCTGATGTGAAGGCGTTGCCGGTCAGGAGGTTGGCAAGGAGGCGTTAGGCATGCGGAGTGGAAGGGTATGGCCGATGTCCGAATGAGGAAGTCACGGTCGGGGTGAATGGCTTTGACGTGGCAAGGGGTTAGTTGGCTTGCGGTGCTGCCTTTGACTGCCAGGTGGCGGGCGAGACAGGATCTGGAGGGTGTGAGCACCAGGTGGAGGGAGCTTGTATGGCTGTGCGTTCTTGAAGGGAAGGCTGGTTGCCAGATGACGTGGCACGGCCATGGTGGAGTGGTGGGGAAATTGTGGAGCTCGTCATTTGTTGTTAGGAGTGATTGTCGGTGGCTGGTTATTGAGCTTGGGTGGAAGAGGAAGGGAAAAATGACGAACCAGTTTTCATTTTGTGATGTTATAAACATTTAGCTTAGAGAAGTTGAAAAGAGAATGACCGAGAGCGTAAATGAATGAACCACATTTTTGTGTGATGTGAAACCAAAGGACACCACATTAAATTCCACCGGTGAATTGCAAGAGCCAAACGTAAATTTCCAAGGATATTAAAGGCTATGGGTCTTTGGTTATTCCCTAAGCAACGAAAAGATACCGGACTCAAAAGACAAGAACGGGGTACCGATAGGGTTACCGTTTACACAGATTCTGCCGCGAACCGGCTTCCGAAACACACATATGACTACACTGTGGAGATCAGCACGACGGGACGATCAAAACGGTATACAGATATCAGTGGTACGATCATCCGATTAAAATCGATATCAGTACCAGAATACTGCTATTTTGCAGAAAATAAGAACGACGGAGCAATAGATGTCCGAATTTTGAAAAATGACGAACTGATATTTTGCTCAGAAGATGGTTTAGAATTTTTCTATGTAAAAATATTTTGGTTTCGAAACATTTTATTTTCAACGCTTTTTTTTAACTGATTAAATTGAAGTGAATTTACGCGCGAAATAAACTTTCATATTTTCGGACGAAAATTTACCAGTTGCTATGTTTAACTAGACGTATTCCAAATATCAAATTTTTTTATTTCAAAATTTTATCGTTTAAAATTTCACAAAATTTCAACTAATTACGTTATTAAAACAGTTGAAATTTACGGGTCGTTACAATAAATCTCAACTCGCCAAAATGGAAAAACTCAGAATATCCTATAAAATCATGAAATCATCCAAACTCATAACTTAAGGAACTCGATAAGAGTTCAAAACATCATAAATGAAATCACCATATAACCATCAATACATGTAAGCCTTCATCTTACTCAAGACTATAATAACATCCTCATAAAAAGGTGAAATCAAAGCATCTAAAACTTCATGGGAAACTGCACGTGCTTACATCGTGACTAGTACTAATATTTGGTATCATAAACATCATGATGACTAGAGTCAATTAACATCATAACATCGTGAACATCGTGATGACTATAGTATATGATATCATAATGACTCCTGGTCATAAAGACCCAAGTTAATAACATCGTGATGATCAGAGTCGCAACTGCATCGTGATGACTCCAATTGAGTACTCGTGGTCTATAGTACTAGTAAACATCGTGAATGTGCCTCAACTTCTCGGATAGGAACCCAATAGGCGTTAACGTACATCCCATACCATACGTTAGCACCTAACGGTTTACTAGCTATTAGTTGGTGCCACACTAGTGAAACATCATAAACATCATGAAAATATACTCTGCCTCATCTCATCGGCGAGTAAATACAATACCCTACTCGTCTCATCTCATTGACGAGTACTAGTGGCATCTTGACTTGTCTCATCTGATCGACAAGTAAAAGCCATCATAATACATCTCAACATCGTAAAATCATCATAAAGAAGCCTACCTCATCTCATCGGCAAGTAAAAATAACATCTAGATGGTTATTTATAATCATAATTCCAAACAGGAATTTCTAGCTCTTAATTCACCTCATTTCATCAGCGATTAAGAAATACATCTAAAAAAGGTCCTTCATCAAATATACTCCTAAATTGGAGTTCTCGGTCCATATAATCTACCCAAAAATTGAATAACATCTTAAATCGTTTCAAACAGTTCATCGAAAGGGTTTCGATCGTATAAGTCCGATATTAAGCGATAAAGCAAATCCATGTGTCCCATACCACATGTTTTACTTTACCGTTTAATTGCTTTTCTCATACGTCCAAAATTCATAAAAATAAGTAATTTTACTAATAAAATAATTTTATTAGAGGAAAACATGAATTTAATACGATTTTCCGAAAATGATTATTAAAACCAATATTTGAAATTTCTTTATTATAGGAAATAAATATACTTTTATTTAGAAAAATAATTTTAAAATATTATGTAATAATAATTTAAAATGTCCATATATTTCAAAAATGGTTTAGTGAAAACCATTCTCGAAAATAATAAAAACTAAGAAGGATATCTCAAAACCGATGAATTGAATTCTATACGAATTCAATTCAAATTTATCCCAAAATCAATTCAAATTCCATTTAAATTTGGATTTCAAATTCTTCCAATATATCTAGCCTATTTATAGGCATCATAGCACTCAACATATCTCTAAAACAACATCAAAACCAAACGAGAATGAGAGCAAAAACGAGCTAATACAATTCTAAGGTCGATGATTGTTATTGCTGCCATTTTGCACTCAGGATAGCATCATACAAACATAATTTCGACCAAGCAAACTTCCAAATTTCATAAATTCCAAAACATAAAAATTGTGGTACATGATCTATGCTTTTCAGAACATCCAAAATTATTGAATTTGGTTAAGAAACGAAAGAGTTATAGTTAATTCCGTTTCAGATTCAAACACAGAGCAAATGTTAGTTTTGCTCTCCGGATAGCAATAGAAACACTCAATTTTGACCCAGATAACTTCACAATTCTAGAAAACTCAAAACATGAAACTTATAGCACCATGTCTATGTTTTTCAGAACATCTAAAATTAATTAATTTGGTTAAGAAACGAAAAATTTATGGGCAAAACAATTCTCAGGCCTGTGATTGTTGTTGCTGTCGATTTGCTCTCGGGGCAGCAACAAACAAACACGATTTTGATCAAGCAAACTTCAAAATTTCAGAAAACTCAAAACATGAAACTTGTAGCTCTATATCAATGTTTTTAGAACATCTAAAATTATTGAATTTGGGTAAGAAACGAAAGAGTTATGGTCAAAACAAGCCTCGGGTCTGTGATTGTTGTTGCTGTCGATTCTGTCGATTTGCTCTCGGGGCAGCAACAAACAAGCACGATTTTGATCAAGCAACCTTCAAAATTTCTAAAAACTCAAAACATGAAACTTGTAGCATTATGTCTAGGCTTTCTAGAAAATTCAAAATTATTGAATTTGGATAAGAAATGAAAAGTTTATGGTAAAATTTGTTTCAGCTTAAATCTCAAACAAATTATTCACAAGATTATCATCAGCTAGCAAATTTGTGAGCTTCAACCCACCTTATGAATTAGCAGCGAATTTTGATAGCAAGATGCAAGCTTTGGCAATGGATTGTGGCTCTAAGCACTTGTAGGAGCTAAAAAGAAGACATGCAGCAAGAAATAAACTGGTTACATACAATTTCATCTCAAGCTCAAAGATTTTGATGAAATTAATTTAGTATTAGTTTGGATTACCTTGTATAATCTTGGTTTAATTGATTCTCTCTTTGAATTTGTAGCAATTTGAGTGAGATTTGATTTTAGTTTGAAAAAGCCAATTTTCTTTTACTATAAAGTTTTGTTTTTTTATTGAGAAGGAGGAAAACAACGTACTGTATGTTTTCCTCTTACTAGAAGTATCCAGATTAAGGGCTAATGGATCCAAACCTAACCCAAAAAGCCCAATTCCATTTATACTTAGAGAAAATATTAAGATATGCACATTTTTAACCTATTTTATCACAGAATAAACTCACATAATCTAACAAAATAATGCTTCTAATTGCAAAAACTGTAAATAGATTAGCTTATGTAGAAATATTTGCTTCTCTTTTGTTCAAAACTGTTCTATAGTGCTTCTTTAGAGGTAAGTATCTTTTGATTCCGACAACGAAATGCTGCCGGATTTTTGCATTTGGTAGTTTGCATGTTGAACTTTTTTGCTGCAAAATTTGGTTGGAAAATATTGTCATTTGGGTGTTCAAAACTTTGCTACAAAATCAACTCAAGCACAGATTTTTGCCTGTAGTTGTTTTCTGAGTTGCTGCAAACATGGCCCGAGTCCATGTTTGAGACAACATAACTAATTCATTTCTTACTGGAATTCAATGATTCTTTTTTTGTTTGAAAGACGAAGTTTCTAGTATATGCATACAAATTTTCAGCTCAATCCAAGGTAATTTAGTTCCTTGTTTCACGCCTGAAAGTTGAACCCAAGATGGTTTGTGGCCTGTATATTTTTGGTTTTTGAACTGTTGCATCATTTCAAATCGAATTTGAGTGATTCTTTTTGCAAATTAAAGTAGAAGTGTTGGGTTATATTCCTGCAAATTTTCATGACAATCTGAGTTCGTTTCCTTTTTTGAAACTGCAGTCGAACTTGAACCCGCAGCCAATTGGAATTCAGCGATTTAACCTTGTTTTTAGTCCAACTTTGAAACGACGCAGATTCTTCGTTTCAAATCGGATTTGAATGATTCCTTTTGCAGATTGAAGTAGGAATATTGAACTATATTTCTGCAAAATTTCAAGTCATTTTGACATGGTTAACTTGTTCAAACCTGTTGTCGAATATTGAGTCGCAGCTTGTTTTAAACGGATAATACTTGGTGTAATTTCCGTTATTTCGATGTTTTCTTGATATTTCATTCTGGATTTCAAACACAGGTAGTATAATGTGTTTTAAAAATGTTTTTCAAATAAATGGGCTTTTGAAATTATTATATATTATTTTTTAGTATAGAAATTATATACTGTATAATAAGAGAATTTCAAAGGCAATTTCTAAAGCGATTTCGAAACGTTCCTAAAACTCGTTTTCTTCAACTTAATTTCTATATAAAACACACAATTTTGCACTTCGAGCGAAGAGGGAGGAGAATTAAGTGATTAGATAAAACGCGTGCTACACATATTTCTCAATATAAACTCAAATAAAAATGTATGCAACCAATTGTATGAAAATAAAATTGTTATTAAAACAAAATAAAATTTATTTCAACAACAAAATATTATTTTTATAAATGAGACCTTATCTTTATCTATATTTCACAATTTATACAATTTTATTATAAAACACTATTTTTACTACAACAATTTGTTCAAAAATTGTTTTCTTGTCAAATAAATTACAATAAATCATTTTAACTCTTTTTAATCATCAAAATATTATTTTCAACCAATATTTCATCTTTTATTTTAATAAAACATATATTATCTCCATATTTCTCGTTTTAAATTTAATAAAAGATTAATATTGACAATATTTTCCAATATTGTTGTATTTACTCACATAAAATTACAAATTGATTATTTTCACTCCAAATCCTCAAAATAAAGTTTTTAAAACTTTATTTTCATCGATTTATATTATTTCAACAATTATATGTTGAACCACATTGCTTGATTAATTTATTAACTCTAATTTAAGACAATCCCATTATTTTCAATTTATTAACCAAATCTTCGAATAATAAATTCTAAACCCAATATTGATACCCAAATAAACAACATGAAGTTCCAAACTTTATTTTTCCCATTTTATTTACAAAATTCATTGTTTATTCCAAATAAACAATTTAAAATTTCCAATTATATTTTAGTTTACAGTATTAAATTATAACTTCCGTTATAATTTAATATATACAGATAATCTCCAAACCAGGGTTGTTGCACTAAATCTACCTCAACATCAGAATACACAAATGCAGTATCTCTAGCCAACCGACAAAACTCAGAAGAAGACAAACTACCTAAAGTATATGATGAATATGTACCACCCAAATCAGAAATCATACTTGAGCCTGAATTCGTAACACCACTCATGGCACTCGAATCAGGTAACTCACCCATAGACTGATACTGACTACAACGGATCTTGGCACTACGACGTACAGATCCACTAACCGCCACAGACCTCCTACACCTACCTCTCCTCGATGATATAGAACACGATGCATATTTGCTGCCCATACCACTACTATGTACATCTATTGTGAGATAAGAATGCCGTAACATATCTTCGCTCACATCGCTAACCAAACCAATATTCACTGAACCACTCACATCATGCTCGTTCACATTGCGAACCAAACCATTATACCCTGAATCACTCACATCATGCTCGCTTACATCACTAACCAAACCATTATTCACTGAACCACTCACATCATGCTCGCTTATAGTGCTAACCTAACCAATATTCCCTGAACCACTCACATCAAGCTCGCTTACATTGCTAACCATACCATTATTTACTGAACCACTCGCAACATGCAGAATCACATTAGAAATATACTTGCTTGAATTGTCACTCTCCTTTGTATACTCACCGAATCAGCAGATCTAAAAAAACTAACCTCAACCACATTATTTTCCTTAGAAATATCAACATTAGACATAGGTACATCTATTGCTGCATACTGTGACACAGTAGAATGTGCACACTGATATATATGAGCAGATCGAGATTCATCAGTGATAAACTCAATTCTATCCCAATCAATTGCCTTGACATATCACATTTACTCGAAGAAGCTTCATTTTGCATCACTGTATCATCACTCTTCATACCAGTCACATACGAATCAGACTTCATGCATTCTCTCTAAATATACGACCTGATATGCATCCTTTCTGAATCATCCCTCTAACCATTTAAGACCTCAATTAAGGTAGGCCCCCATCATTTAATACCTATTTCCAAGGCAGACTCCATATAGGCATCTATCTAGCTTACATTGCATGGAAATCTCTTCGAACACTTAATACTTCCTATTAAAGCGCACCTTTCCAAGATATCCTTAACCGTGCTTAAACCTAATCCTGACCATTTAATACTTCATTTGGGGAGAAAGGCGGGCCCTTAAAAAACCATTTAAAACCGTCTAAAACCCTAAAGCAAGTCCGTCGTCTTATAACCCGTACCATAGTGATATCTCACATCAGCTTGACTATTCGAAGGTACTAGTAGCTAGATTAACTGGGTAGAATTACCCTATAGAATTGGGACTAACCTCGCGTTATCATAGTTATTTATCATAGGTGATGTCTCACAGCAGCCCCAAAGTCACACTACTAGTAGCTAGATTAGCTGGGCAGACTTTCATGTGTCTTTTGACTAACCTCGCACCACTTATGACTTTGTCATATTTTACAACACTCTTAATATATTATCGCACACCTCACTGTGTCCATTAGTTAGGCTATGTAAGAATTTCCTCTTATTTTTCCTTAGTAAATCAACTACCTTCCTAAGGGGGATTTAATGACAATTATTATCTAATTAACTATGCAATTATACGTTCTAGTTGTATGATATTTACGGTAATTAATATATAAATAAATACACACCTACTATTTTATATGCATGCGGAGATTTCATCATAACATACACTTAAATGTCATTTCCTTTTTAATAAAAATAATACAAGTCCTTTTCCATATTATCAAGGGTGCCAAATTTCCATATCCATAACAAGGGATTTCAATATCCTTAACAAAGGATTCAACATTCATATCCAAAAACTATAATAAACAGAATTGTACAAGTCCAAAATCTCAACTCAATCTATCACATCAAATCAAGGAATAATCTCAATAGAAATTGCAATTCTAGTTTCCAAACTTTATTCAACCACTCTTTATAAAGAATTATTTTATTTTCATATGGAATAAATGGTGTAAACTACGAAAAAATTCATACTTTTACACCCTATCCCTTAATTGAAACTTCACAATCAAATTGGAATTTAAATAGGAGCATAATAGAAATTGAAATCACTAAAAACTGCAAAAACAACATATCCCAAAAATTTAATGTGAACAATTGAGAATTCGAACATGAATTGACATTTCGAATTATAGGAACCCAAAACCCCTGAGGAATATTCAAATCCATAATATACTAACAATTACTGGAATAAAAATACCAAGGTTCCTACTCACATATTATCTTTAGCTTTTCTTGTATGGATTTGCAATGCCAAAACACTCTTTATCAGATCTCTTCTTTTGATATATACATAGCAAGGGATTGATATATATAATTTTGTTAGTTTCAGAGAGGTTGGTAGAGAAGAGAATAGATTAAAAAATTAACTAGAAATAAAATAGAACCCTTACGTGAATTCCCATTTGAATTTCTGAATCTAACTGAAGAGAGAAATAACAGAGTTACGATAGATTCCCAAATATTTTTATGAATAAAAGTAGAGAGTGTAAGGCCTATTTATAGAGGTTGAAACGTACCAGAACCGTAGGACGAAAATAGGTTAAAAATGGATAAATCTGGAGCGTTCATTGATACCAAAGCCCTAGCCGCCATCAACAGGGGCGGTCGACTGGCCTATATGCATCGGTCGACCCCTAGCGGCCGACTGGTTAGGGTCGGCAGTCGACCCCTCCACCTATTTTAGGAACATATTAATTTTTGTACCGTTTGTCTTATTTAATTCATTTATTATTCTTTTAACGTTAATTATTAACATTAACGATTCCTTAACCCCCAAGTCTAATCTCAGTTAATTTTCATTTTTCAAATTTAATTATTTATTTGAATCTGAAGTCGAATTAAATTATTTTAAACCTAAAAACTTCAAATGCCCGTAACCTCTTCATTTGAGCTCTGTTTTCAGCATATTATATAAGAAAACATATTAGAAATTCATAACAAACAAAAATATACAACTTCCATGGCCAAATTCCAAATTTTACAAAATTTCCATTTTTTCCTCTACTTAATATAATTTACTTATTTAATTCTTACTAATTTTACGCGTTGTTACAAAGGTTGAGTGACCTGGTGATCTCAACATCATCATCCACAGGTGTCTCCTAAAAGTTTCCAAGCCTCTCCTCTTGCAATGCATCAATCATTAGTGCATCTTGATCGGGGGCATCACTAACCAGGATGCTCGGAGTCATCCTGGAAATAGTTACGACCATTAACTCGGTCGTCGTTGCTTGCTGTTCCGATTTGGAGCTCTCCTTTGGGAGACTTGAAATTGCAAGCTAACCTGAAATTTGAGAAGGATGAAACGAGAAATTAATCATATCGACTGGTGACATGTAGACTTTCTCAAATATTAGCGAAATCAATGATCTACCTCCTTCAGTTTGGGATTCAGTATAGGCTAGAGTGCCATTGGAATTCCCCTCCAAGATAGGAGAAAGGATAGTAGACTTGTGTGTTTGTGGTTATTCTGGATCATATTCAGGGACTAAGGATGAATCAGGAGCATTTTTTGGTTTAAATGTATGCCTAGTAGTGGCGTCTTGAGGTGATGATCCAGAGCCTTTGCTTAAGTATTTCTGCACTATGGTAAGCATATCCGGATGGAGGATAAGCTCGCCTTCTCTTAGTGCACTATGCTCATCTCTTGTCAGGACTTCTTTTTCCAATTATGCAGGTCCACTTCACCGCCTTCTAAAAATTCCCTCTCTTCCTTAACAACTTGCTCCCAGGACAGAGCCAGAGCCATGGGATACTCACTACCGAGCCATTCCATGTTGCGAAACTTAAGCATATTAGCATTGTACTTAATGATCATTGGCTCGAATCTCTCCATCAACCACTTCTCGGCAACCTCAACTTCCTTATTAACAAGGGCGTCCACATCCCTACCACACACTACCACCTTGTCCCATTCACTATGAGCAGTAAGTAGCTCTTTATAGTACCCCTAAGCTTCTTGGAGAGTTTCATCTTTCATTTTTGTCTCGCTCTCAAGTTTGGTTGACATCTCATTCATTTTCTTGGTGAAAGCGTATCTCTTCAGCACTAAATCATGATTCAATGGTGTGTAGTTTTAATTTCATCATGATGCTTGGTCCGCTCATTCTCGAGTGCCTTGACAGCATCATCGGACCTCTTCTCGACCTCGACTAGTGATGTTTTCAAGCTAATGACCTCGGCATCCAACTGAGCGATGTTTTCTTTATCTTGCGCCTCCATGAGTTTCAGATTATTAATCTCGTGCTTCCTTTCTTTCGAAACCTTAGATATTTTCTTGGCCATCCGCCTCCATACAGTATACTGTCATAAGCATCTGCTACATAGGAAACTATTGTGCAATTAACTTCTGGTAGAATATCCTTTAGATTGGGAAAGAACATGATTCCATCAAATTAGACCTCTAGTAACTGTGCCTTTAGTTTGGCCATTCGGGTATCATTGGCAAGTTGTTGCTCCGTAGTGACTATCAGAGCTTCATTAGGTATCTTGCCAACAATATGGTAAGAGGTCTTAGAAGTTCCTATATGGTGCCTGCGGTTAGAAGATCGAATGATGTGATTCGATGTCGAGCATTGTACGGGAATAGAAGCTGGAGGTGGTACACAGAATGCATCACCCGGTGGTAAGTCATCGCAATGATTGGAGTGTTTGTCCGAGTCTCTTGCTTGAGGTGACCTTGATGTAGAATGATACCTGGAAGTAGTATTATGCGATGGATAATCTTTGTCATGATTGCATCCATCATGACTACCTCTGTCACAACTAGACCGATGGTTGTACTCTGAATCTCGGCTACTACCTTCATGATACGTGCTTGAGCGATGTCTTTGCCGTTGAGAAACATTTTCCTTTAAAGACTAAAACATGCACTTCCTCTCCGTGGATCCTACAAATGAAATGGGAAAAGGTTAGTTTCAATAAGGAAGGAGATGAAATAGGTGCGGTGCACATGTGTGTGAGTTTCCTAGTGTCCCCTCGACGGACCATGTGCTGGAGCTTTACTGATGGGAGTGATCTTTCCCAGAGTGATGGAAGGCATGTCATTGTGAAAGTATATAGGGGAATCAAGACCCTCAAGACTCATGTTGTCAAGGCTGATGGATTTAACCTTGGTTGGAATCAATCTTAGACTAACGAATATTTTTTTCAGAAGCAGGAGAAGGAGTTTTCTCCACAATTGTGACTAAAGAGGGCTGTGTAAAAGTCTATCCTTTGGAAATCTTTATGACCAGCTTTTTCTTCAAGACAAACTACTGGTCATCTGTGGGTTCCTTGATTAAAGGCTCGTGGCCCACATCAACATCATCATGGATGGCTTTGTCACCTTCGCCCGCAATTTCGCTTTCTTTGGCATGCTCTTGTTCTTTTTGAACTTCAGCCCTTGGGCTTGGAACAGGGGGCACATTAGGATTCACATCGCCATCTCCAGGCGAGTTACTATCATCGTCGTCGTCATCGGCGACCACTTGGATTTGATCGATGCTACGACCCGCTTCCAACAAGTTATGGGCTAGGAGATTCTCATCAATAAGAAGAACTCCAACTTCTTTATCCTCTTTTGTAAGTGTCATGAGAGTTCTATTGGCATCAGCAAGTGTTGCGCCATTGGGTCTCACCGGAACATCAAAATAACAAAATGAATATGAGTGAAGCTTGCAGAATCACAAGTCGAATTCATATCAAACACATAAGGTAGAACTTACGTCTGAATAACCATCTCTATGCGAACCCGGATGGATAATAGACATAGAGCCATTCACTCTTGAAATAACTTAGTTTATTCTAGACACCAGTAACTACTCTATAATGCTTAGATGGTTCAAGATAAGTGAGAGAAGGGCTCCTTTTTGATTTTTGAAACTATATATATCGGATTTCCTCATTGCTGGACACATAATTCAAGTGTGGAGTGAAGACAACATAGGTGTTGTGAAGAAATTCGTAACTGTTGGGATGTAGTTGCGCTGAAGCCAATCTCATAAAGTTCAAAATCCAACGAATGAAAGAATTAAAGGGTGGAACACATCCTGTAAGGCACATGTATCAACTGCATGCTGTATAACCCTATAATGGATGGTAAACCCTATGATAGCATATTGGAACTAGTACATCCTCAAATGGAATTCCATGTTTATCGCATATTCTACGGAATGATCCCTCTTCAAGCTTTGAAGCAATGGAATTGGGGCATCGTCTAAATGAATAGCATCCTCAAAAGTGTCTGGAGAAGCTTCAACGTTGAAGCCTTTTGCAAGCACTTGAGGAACCTCTGGATGAGGTTGATCTGCTCATGGATTTTCAACTGGAGGTATAGGTTGTGTTGGTGTATGTTGTGCAAAAGGAGTCATAGTCAAACTCGACTCTACACCAGATTCCGCATATCTGGAAGTCAATGGACTTGAAGCTAAAGTGGAAAGATGCTTGGAACATCTATGCTCCATTTCTATAAAAACTCAACAGATAATCAACATCAAATTAATTATAAGTTATGCCCACCATGTTAAAGTGAACCTAGTGTAGTGTTGTGCAGTGTCGTGCAGTGCAGATTTTCAATATTGTGCAACAGTTTATTCTAAAGCCCGGAGATCATCTAGAGTTATCGTCATCTCTGACCATCCCAATGGGCTTCACGTCGACGACCATGCATTGGATAGGCTTTGGAGTTCAAGGGAAAGTGTTTGGCATAGTTTGAATGTTTGGAAACGAAGTTCAATGAGAATTTGGAAAATTGAAAACCCACTAAGGGTTGGATCGGCACCGATCCAAACCCCTGAATAGATTTCAATCTCTTCTTCCATCTTCTCCTCTAAACCATGTGACGGCCGCCAATGTAAAGGGCCCATTCACGTCCATGTCTGACACTGCCACTCACCTAGAAGTGTTGAGGCTTAAAGGTGATTAGCTTAAGTCTTGGGTAAGTGAAGTGATGGATCAGGTTTTTGAGGGTGGCATGTGTTCAACCAAGAAAAGGCAGTCGGCATGCTAAGGTGAGAGGGCGGTGACAGTTCAATGGTCGGGCAAAACAGGTGGGATCAACTTCGAGAGAGATTGTTCATCAATGGAGGAGCAGAGCTTCGGATCGGTGGCAAGGAAAAAGTGAAGGTAAAAATGGACAAATCAGGTTATATAACCCAACATGCCTAACTTTTCAGGCAATAAAGTTGGATGTTTAATCTATGTATTGGATCGGTACTAATCTAAGAATTTTGATCGGTACCAATTCATGTCATTTAAAAAAAATGAAAAATGAATAAATGATGATGATGGTGATGACTTATACATGCCTACATAAAAAAGTACATATGATAATGGAGCTCCTCAAGAATACACACATATATACACATGCGTGTACATATCCAACACCTGACGACTAGAGTCAAAGGAAATCAAATTTAAACCGGAAAAATCTAGAAATGGAATTGGTTCGAAACAACCATGTAGAATGACGGATCTTGAGAGCGCACTCCAGATTCATAGCGTCAGATGCTGGTAAAGCATCATGATGAATAACAAGAGACGTAGCTCTTCAAAAAAGAGATTCAAAAAGGACAACGACTATTCGAAGCATAGAGTAGAATCCTTTGCAGCAATTCTGATTTGTTTCAATTTAAAGCACATCATGTTTGTAACAAGATGAACCTTGGGGGGCAAGCGTTATCCAGCCTTTTGACCAGGCAGTATTTGGATAGACTAGACTTGTCGAACTTCAAAGAAATCAAGGCAAGAAGCCGGAGAGATAACCAGAGAGTCTAGAGACCAAGTACAACCAAAGTCCCAAGGTAAAGGCAAAGGCATCTTAAGAATTTAAAGACCCAAATCCAACAATCTGTTGGATCGGTACCAACCCAACTCATAGATTAGTGCCGAACCAACTCATGGATCGGTATCGATCCACAATATTTCATTTATTTAGGAGTAATCTCCTCCTATCCACAATTCTTAATGCTAAAGGCCTATTCAAGTTCCACTACATTGATTCCATGAGACGCTCTATTGATCTCCTCGAGCACCTAAAATCAGCAACTCCATTCTTCCATCGATCCATCATCTGGACTCGAAAACAAGCTAATAATGATGCAAACAAGTTTGGAATCATGAAGATAACTACGAATCGAGTCTAAAAGAAGAATTTAAAAAGATCCATATGAAGGTCTTATTGATCGATGTCGATCCAAGCTCATGGATCGGTACCGATCCACAGATATTGATGAGGTGTTCCTCATTTTTCTCAGGAGAATTGGTCTGGGCGTGGAAAACAAGGTGGAGATCTTAGGGTGCGAGTTTCCAAGCAACCTACATCCATAAATAAGAAGGTAGAGGCTACTTTTTGGGGATATTTTTTTGGTTCTTTTGCTCTCTTATTCTAATCTCTTATAATCATCTATGGATAAATACTGATCCGTAAAAGCTTGTAATTGCAAGTCAATGGTATAATCAATAATTCACCAAATGGATGGGTCGAGATTAGCCGAACCACTATATGTCGCTATGTGTTCTTTTCTTTCTCATTTTAAGTTACTTTTCTTCACTTTTTATTCTTTACTCAATCTCTTGGGTGTTTGAGAGCCAATTGAATTGGCTGATTTGAGATTTGAAAAAGTTCAAAATGATGAGACAATCGACTTGGAAGACCACTATAGGAGGAAATCAACAAGGGGGCAGTTAAGAGGTGAACTAAGGATCCTACCTCCCATCCATCTACATAAACATGGATAAGATAGAAACCATGATGTATATAATGCAGGAAA
Source organism: Allium fistulosum (assembly GCA_030737815.1). Classification (NCBI taxonomy): domain Eukaryota; kingdom Viridiplantae; phylum Streptophyta; class Magnoliopsida; order Asparagales; family Amaryllidaceae; genus Allium; species Allium fistulosum. The sequence continues at coordinate 1,277,871,571 of CM060903.1, read as the reverse complement.
AGACGATGGCCCATTAGGAAGAGATGACAAAAGGTGCAAGTTCCCTTGCCGGAGTGCAAGTGAATGGACTTGTATGATATTGAATGATTTAAGTCCCGGCTGGAGAGCAGGGATCGAAGTGCAAGAAATAAGTCACCTCGTCAAAGCATGAGCAGATGTGCTTGCTTGTCGTTGAGTCCCCTCGTCGAAGAGAAAGTGGATTGGGATTAGCAAGGATCCAAAGAGATCATGGATTTGATTATCGACCTCGAATGGCCATGGATTTGATTATCGGCCCTTAATTGCTACAGATTTGATTAACAGTCCAGAGAGACCATGGATTTAATTATCGGCCCCAAGCGACCATGGATGTGATTAATAGTCCGATAAGACCATGTATTTGACTAATGGTCCTGAGAGACTATGGATTTGATTATCGGCCCCAAATGCTATGGATTTGATTAATGGTCTAAAAAGACTATGGATTTGATTATCGACCCTAAAGATAAGGATTCAATTAATGATTTAGAGAGATCATGGACTTAACTATCAGCCTTGAATGACTATTCATTCATTTAATAATTTGGAGAGAGCTAGCTTTAGATTAACGATCCAAAGCAATTAGGAATTGAAACAGTCATTGAATGCATGATCTAGAGAAATGGGGTTCATATTCTAGCTTCAAACACCATTTGGCCTTGGAATGATTCATTAGGAATTACCGAATCGAGTCATTGATCTGGACACATGACTGCTAGCCTCGAGATGAACATGGGATGATCCGGTTTAGTGACACAGGCCATGGCTTACCGATTCAAGAAGAACATAAAATCATTGTCTATGACTGGCACTCAAGCAAAGACTCGAATTCATAGCTATCATGGTCTAGAACGACCTTTGATTCATATGGGAAACTAAAGGAACATGATGATTCGCAATAGCTCGATCGGTTGTTAACTAGAAGATTTAATTACAAATATTCCATCGACTTCAATATTTGTTCTTGAGCAAAGTACACCTTCCGTTCCCAAGGCATGCTTTAGGGGGGCAAGTGTTGTCCAGCCTTTTGACTAGGCGATATACAAACAAACTTGATGAGTGAAACTTGAAAGCTATCAAGGCAGGAAGCCTAGTGTAACACACCTAATTTTAATTTAACATTATAGAGGGCGTTTATTTGGATAGATTAAATATAATAATGTAAATGGTTAAGGAGAGATTTGAAACTTAATAAGGTCTTACCACACTTAATTAATTAAGTAACATTGTTTAAGCTTAACATATAATAGGAAATAAGAGGAAGGAAAAATAGGAAGATCCATCATTTATTCCCTTAAACCCTCTCCCCCTCGTATCATTCTCATTTTATTCATACAAAAACAAACAAAAGAAAGAGATAAGAAGGCCAACCACTAACCAACCCAGGTAGGGAAAAATCAAAGGAGATTCATAAACTAAAGCTTAAGGATTCAAGAGCTAAATCAAATCTTAACTCCAACATCAATTTTAAAGGTGAATAATATGTGTTCTGTCTCTATTTTTGCTTTTGAATTCGGTTCTGGATAATACATGAATGATAGATTTTTGTTTTGCCAAGAATGGTTATTTAATCATTGGTTGGATAGAACAGTGGTTATTGGAATTGTAACAACCCGCATATTTCACGATTGTATATTTAAATGTTTTATTTAAATATAGCATCGTTAATCGAATTAAAGTCCGAAATGTTACTTTTTTTTAAACAGTAGAATTGGGACTCAAGACCACTTCCATTGAGTCCAAAATGGCGTTTACAACTTTTTTGAGTATAAACATCGATATGTTTGGAGTTAAGTAGAATTTTCTATTTTTCTACTTGGGCTTTGGGTTTGGGTTATAGCCCACTAACCCATCTTAATACCCTAACTCAGCCCCTCTTCCCATTTCATTCTCATTTTTCCTAATACATTCAAGCTCAAGAGAAATGGGGGAAACAGATTGGAAATAGAAATTCCAAACCCTAGTTTGATTTGGAAACTCGAGTTCTTGCTTCAAAATAAAAGAGAAGCTTAGGTAAGCATCCTCTCCATCTCTATCTTTCTTCAATTTAAGAAATTCCTAAACCCATACTTAGGAAATATTTGCTTATTAGCTTAGATTGGAGCTTCTTGAGTTGAGATTGAAGAGGAATTGGTCTTTCCTTTGTTTTCAAGCTTCTCACTTGTGTTTTGAGTTTAAAATGTGAGTTCTTTAACTCACATCTACGTCTATAGCTATCATTGTTGTTAGGTATGAATTCCTAACATTTGTACATATTCATTTGCTTTTGTTTTGAATTGATTTGGTGAATTTTCTAAATTTTGGTGTTTTGGTCCAATTTTATGAAAATCCAACTAGGGATGTTTGGACATTGATATTTGGGGTGTATCAAAGAGCTTATAAGGCTGGGTTTCCTCTTAGCGTAAATCCTTAGTCGTCATTGCTCGTCCGATCGCTCCCGATACGTTTTGGCCACTTTGGCCTAGGCAAATTGTTGCCCAGACCAGGAAACCAGACGTCTGGTGACCAAGTCCAGACGTTTGGTTTGGACCTGGAGCAAAAATAGATGCACGCAGATTATAAAAAATAGACAGAACCTAAATTCAGACATTTGATTTTTTAGTTCAGACGTCTGAAAAGGTTTCAGACGTCTGGTTCAGCAAACCAGACGTCTGGAAGGTTTTTTTGGATTTTCCAGAACCTAAATCCAAACATCTGGATTGACCCCCAGACGTCTGGAACTGTGCATTTTTGCCTATTTAGACTTTTCTTGATTGAATTTCCATTGTTTATCGATTTTAGTTGCTTCGGATAGTTGTCATCACTTTTATCGACTTTGATGACTTCTTTCTTTGGATTTTTGGGAATATCCATTTTGATGGATTTGGTATCGATTTCTTTGGATTTGATTCACGTCTTCGAATGTGAATCTTTGGTGATTGATTGTTTCTACAATCATTTTTGTGATTTGTCACTTTCAAATACAAAGGTTTCTATACTAGTAGTAAATACTCAAACTCTTTCACAAAGACGATTTCAATTCTATTTTTAATATAAAGCTCATTTTTAAAACCGTTTTCCAATCTATTAGTATATACAAACCTTTACCTCATTCGTATGAGAAATCTAATTAAACGGCTTACTAAAACAAGTGGTATGAAACGCTTATGTTTACTTCATCGGTTAATTATTGGACTTGTTCGATTGAACTCTTGTGATAATTTTCGAGTGGAAATCTATAATTTGTTCGTAAATATTTAAGTTAAACCAGTGGTTATGGGACATGAAGCTAAACTCATCTATTTACTAGCTTAGTGTAATTGACACTTCTTATTGATCAATGGAGATCATTTTATGGTTTAGACTAGCAATGTGCGATGTCTCTTTGTCCACGTGAGGGACTGTACCTCATTTTATTGAGCTTCGTCTCATTTCTTTTATGGGCTAGCGACTCATGTTCTTTTACGGTTTTTGGTACATCGAATGTACCGTTATTGTACTACATCGATGTCCCGGCTTTTTGGTTCATCGGATGTACCGTTATTGTACTACATCGATGTTTCGGCTTTTGATTTCATCGGGCGTACCGTTATTGCACTACGTCGTTGTTCCGAAATATTTGAGTTTCTGGTTCCTCGGGCGTACCGTTATTGCACTATGCCATTGCACCGGCTCTATGGTTAGCGACCATGGTATAACATTCCGTTTGTGATACACGTGTTGGTGAGTTTTCATGCTCTCGTTTGTGATAGGCCTCCCCCTTTGTGATTTATGGATTTCTGGTTGATGATTTCAAGAATTTGTGTTTCACCTCTTTTGTGATTGGCAAAGGTATGTTTGTCAGTATTTGGGGTTTGGTGAATAAAATAAAGAATATGACATTCTTTTTGGTGTTTTGAGATGATTTGAGATATTGTATGATTTTTGTTGTTATTTGATGTATACTTGACACAGTATGGCATTATGTTATCATACGTTTTTGGTCATATCTCATATCCTATCTCATTTTATCTGATATTTATAGCTAGGATGATCCGTTTATTATTTTCTTCTTAAATAATACTCGGGTCAGACCGAGGTATTTTAGGTGCTTCTGCTTGACTTCTTATCAGGGTCTGTCACCTGACTTTTGGCTAACTACTTTAGATTAGTAGTTTTTTTTATTATACATTTGAGATATAAACTCCTTGATGTATAATTATTCTTTTGTCTCGCACTTGTATCTATTCATTGTGATGTAGTGGATCTTATATGACCACCATTTTGATGTACACTTTTATGTGATATATTCATATTTGATTCCGCCTTTGTGATATGAGTATCTGTGACTGATTTGTGTTATGTTTATTTCTATATTTGTTTCCGAAGTCCACTTAGCCACTGTGTGGTAGCTTTGAGTTTGTATTTGATATGTCGGATTTCCTCTTGCAATGAAATGTAAGTTATATTTTCTAACATATCGGTACTCGCACAAAGCAATTACACAGATGGTCGCTCCTCAACAGCCTTATTCTTCTTGCTAGTCGACGGCATTACCTCGTAGTGTCCTAGGCTAGCGTGAGTATAGAGGTGGGGCGTCACAGCTTGGTATCAAAGCCAAACTTCAGAACAATGTAGAATAATCTAGCAAGGATCATTATCCTAAGTCTTTCTTAGGAATCATGCAATAGTATTTAATTTGGGTCTTCGTACCGTTCTATCCTATTTTCTTTTGTGATGCCTTGTTTTATCAATCAAGTTTGTTTGATATTCATACTGAGAATAACCTTTTTCCTCTTCTTTCTTTCTTTCTTAGAGAAGAGAAATGGATAGACCAGGCCATCCTAGTGCCGGTTATTCTAGTGCTACTCCTCGGGATGGAGTATTTATGTCTGCTCAACAACTTCTAGATCTTGTGAATAATGCCCAAGCTACCGGACCCGTTCCCGCGCCTACTCACCCTAAATCCAGGTTTGCACGCTTGTGCAGAGGTTATACCGCTTTGGGTGGAAGGCCATTCAAGGGTTCCGAAAATGTTATAGAAATCCAAGCTTGGCTTAGATCATGCGATCCCATCTTTTCCCACATGGATCTTATTGATTCACTTCGTGTCCAAGTGGCTTCTAGCATGCTCCAAGAAAGAGCGTTAGATTTGTATGAGCTTTTGATTTTGGAAATTATTGAAGCGGATCTTACTTGGGAGCAATTACTGGAAAGGTACGAATTGAAGTTTGTGCCGAAAGCTGAAAAAGTAACTCTAGCTCGGCGCTTTATTGACCTTGTTCAAGGTGAATCTTCCGTGATAGATTATGTCGCATCATTTGAATCTCTCTCTAAATATGAGGTCGAATATATTAATACCCCATTGAAGAAAAATCAGTGGTTCGTCTTTGGGTTGAATAAGAACCTCAAAAAGCCTTTACTTCTGAAATTAGAAGTTTCTTTCGATCAGCTTATAGATATCGCTCTTCGACTTGAAGAGGCCGATAAAGAAAGTGATGTTGAAGTTGCGTTCCAAATAGAACTTCAACAATAATTTGAAGAGGCCTATTAAGTTCAAAGTCCCCAATCCCAACAAGAAAGGGAAGCAAGAAACTTCGATAGCAAAGTCTCCTACTTCTAGTCGTGGACGATGCTACAATTGTGGTTCTACGAACCACTATGAAAATGAGTGTCCGAAACCTTTTTTTGTCGTTATTGCAAAGGTTTGGGACATCTTTTATCTTCATGCCCCAAACTTCCAAACAAGAGAGGGGGAAAGCTAAATGTTGTTCAAGCCCCTAGTGACACTTCTCATGGTCAAGGTATTTCTCCTTCTATCCTTGATGGCATTATTTTATTTCGTGATCTTCCTATTTGATTTCTTTTGATACGAGTGCATCCCACTCTTTTATATCAAAAGAACTTGTTGATTATTTTTCTTTAAATATTATTGGCTTGAGGACTTCATTGGGAATTACGAATTCAAATGGTGGATCCGCAACACTCATTTTACTTTATGAAAATGTCGAGGTTATTTTATGTGGTTTTTCTTTTCGAGCCGATTTGCATGTTATGCGTTACTTAGGCTTCGAAATTGATTTTTTGGGAAAGGTTTGGCTTGATCATTATGAAGCCCACATCATATGTCCTGAGCGGACTATTTATCTTTGACATTCTCAATCTGTTAAGTAGATTTTTATTGTTTTTAAAGATTTTGGTTTCCAAATTTGGTGGCAACATTTTATTCTTTAAACCTACTTGATGAAGAAGATGTTATTTCTCTCATTCAAGTAATTTGTGAATTTTCCAGAATATATTTGAGCTTGTCTTAGGATTATCGCCTAAGCAATCTATTGAGTGGTGCTAAGGTCTTTTCAGCTCGACCTTGCCACCGGTTTTTATCAGCTACGAGTTGCGGAGGGTAGTATTCCACTTACCGCATTCCGCACTCGTTATGATTCTTGTGAGTGGTTCATTATGTCATTCGGTTTGACGAACCTTCAACCTTATTTCATCCATTTTGTGAATCGAGTATTCTGCGAATATCTCGATGAGTTTATCCTTGTATTTATTGATTATGGATGAAAACAACAATTTAAAATTTGCAAATCTTTTTAATAAGATATTTGTAAGCATAATTGGATTTTGTTCTTAAACGAGCAAAGAATATTTGTAAAATTTTCTAAGAGGCATGTTTATCATATTGAAGATGATTTTGTGTTGTTTTTCCCATTGAGTGCTTTAAGAATTCCGATCGATGCGCTTGATCAACGTTATCGATAAGAATCTCCTAAATGCTATGATGAGACAGTCAAACACAGTAAATTCTTGTAAAAAGTAAATTTTTCCCAAAAGGTGATTAGATAAAGTTAATGGTAATTTTGAATGTCTTAGCTTTTCGGGAAAGAGGAAAGGAACTCTTTCCCGATGCTTTTATTTTTGTGATTCCCGAAGGGAACCAAGACTTTATTGTTTGTACCGATACTAGTCGTATTGGTTTGGGTGCCATTCTCTTGCTAAGGGAATGTGTTATCACATATGCTTCTTGACAATTAAAGCTTGTTGAGACTAGATATGCCATTCATGATCTAGTGCTCGCGGCTATTGTTTTCGCTCTTAGAATTTGGCGATATTATCTTTTGCGAGAGAAATTTGTTCTCTACTCCGATCATAAATTTTTGAAGTATTTATTTTCTCGAAAGGAACTTAATTTGCGTCAACAACGTTGGCTTGAGTTCCTTGCATCTTATGATCTTGTTATTATTTATACTCCCGAAAAGGGTAATCGATTTGCCAATGCCCTTAGCCGAAAGCAACAAGCAGTTGTTTCTATGATGATATCCGAATGGAGTGATCTCGAGACTTTATCTACTTGTGAGATTCGAGATCGTGAATCCAATTCATGTTCATCCCTTGTTTTGTGTAGCCTCGAGGCTCGTCATTCTCTTTTGGACCGTACCTCTTTTGGCTAAACTCTATGTCAAATTAAATTGCTTGGAGTTCCTACTTCTATTGTTAGCGATCGTGATCCATTATTTTACTAGTGGATTTTGGTAAGGTCTTCAAAAAGCTTTGGGAACAAATCTTAATTTTGGCACCGCTTATCATCCTCAGTCCGATGGACAAACCGAGCGTGTGAATCAAACTCTTGAAGATCTTCTTTGTGCATGTGTTCTTGACTTTCGTAGAAGTTGGGAAGACCATACTCTTGTTGAGTTTTCTTCCAATAATAGCTTCTAATCTGGTATTGGTATGGCACCTTTCGAGGCACTCTACGGAAGGCTATGCTGATCTCCTTCGTGTTGGCTTGAAGTGAAAGTATGTATGCTCCGATACCAAATGAAAGTGTGTACGCTTGTGCACACTGATTACGGATCGTGTAATATGGACTAATATATGCGGAATGTTATTTACAATTGCTATATAAGTAAATATTCAATAAACTAACTATATAGCAATTCACAGATATAGAATAGTAAATGCAGTAAACAGTAAAATCACACCAGGGATTTTTATACTGGTTCGGACCTCCCGTCCTACGTCCAGTCCCAGACTCCTATCTGGATTTTCACAACCAACTACCTCGCTTCACCCGGAGGAACAGGTTTACAATACCCGAACAGCCGAACGGGATTTCGTGCCTCTTATAACACTGAGGACTTCAACAAAAACAAATACAATTGTCGTTGACAACTTGTGCTCTTGATAACACTGATTTGTCACTTGTAGTACACCCTTCCTATAATCTTATCCTCAAAGTATGTGAATGATGTTTGTGAAGATTGAAGGAAGTATATTACTTATTAAATCAAAAGATATGAAATAATTTCAATGATTCAATAAGCAATTGAAATGTTTGAGAGATCAAGACAGAGATCAATAGAATATAGATTAGAATAATAGAATTGGTTATCCTTATCTGGAATAATGATTTCATGATGTTTATATAAGAAATAAACAGTTGTAACCCTTTGTGAAAAGATACAAACAAAGGTCATGATCATTGGTGAAGAGAAAGAGAAGCAACCGTTGAAGAAAAGGAAGTGTCTGTACGAAAGGTTGCTTTCTGTTTGAAAACGGTCGACAGGTCAAAAATGGCCGGTAGACAGGAATTTGAATATATATACGTTATGTACACTTGTGCACGTTATCTGTGCATTCTGGACAAAAACGGTCGACCGCCTTGTTTTAAACCGGTCGACCGGTTTAGCCCAGACTGCACAGTTAATGTGCACTCATACATATATACATTTGTATTCAAAGATTGAAGGTATGAGATTATTTGAGGATAGATTTTAACATAAATAACACTACTAACATACCAAATAATCAACCTCTAATGTATGGAGCTCTTTGTGTCTCTTTAAAACAATGAATAACTTCTTTTTGTCGATCACGGCTTATCCCTTTGTCAGAAATCAAAACTCTATAAAAATCTTGACTCAACATTCTCCCCCTTTTTGATTGATGACAACATATATCTGAAGTTCTGAATCTCCCCCTGAATATGTGATCTCCCTGAGATTTTGTCTGTATTTTTTATATATATATATATATATATATATTCCTGCAAATAATTGTTAGCTCTTTCTCCCCCTTTGTCATCGACAAAAAGGAGTAATAGATAATCATAGGAATGTATCAACCAGAATATCCACTTTCCTCTTTTCTTAAGTGGTACCTACAAAAAATATAATTAAGACCATGGTACCCACTTTTTATGGGGTCCTAAGAGTTAGATCTTAGGAATCCAAACCCATACGGGTCCGGTATCCCCTTTATATACATAATTAGAATTATAAAGCATAGTATTCATGAATTGCTGAATGTATTTGTTCCTAATCAAATTGTTATTTGTTTTAGGAACCCATATTTTGATAGTCTTGACATTTTTCTTCTGAAATTTCACAACTGGTTTTGGTTTGGAATATAATAAACTAAGATTTTTCTTAGCTCCAGTCTTTTGTATTTTCTTTTTCCTTCCATTACCAAGATGTTTCTTGGTTTCTGGTTTCCTATATCCCAAACCTTGTTTATTTGAAACAGATTGTGAACTTTCAATGATTTTTGTCAAATTTTCTCGACCTTTGTTAAAGTTAGAAACATTTTGAGTTATGTCATCTAACTTAGTTTGTAAGCTCGCCTTTTCTAGGTCCAGATTTTTGACTTTTGCCTTAAGCTCATGATTTTCAGTAGCGAGAGCATCATTTTTCTCTTTTTGAGTTTCAATTTCTTGACTCAAAAGAGATAATCGAGAGTCAACATTAGATGATGATTCTTGAAGTTTTTCAAGTTCTTCTTCTAATATTTTCTTCTCGTCTTTTAACATATCTCGTTCAAACTCTACTCTACTCAAATCTGCTTTGGCTACTTTTAATTGACGTTTTATGTCTTTATATTTGACTATCAACTCAGAATTTATATCAAGTAATTCATCAAATGTAGGAATTTGTACCTCATCTTCTGTTGCCATAAAACAAACATTAGCTTGTTCATTTTCCTGATCACTTTCAGATGAGGATGAGTCTGAATCATCCCATGTTACTGAGAAGGCTCGTTTCTTTGACTTGTCCTTCTTATGTTTGAATTTATCATTTTCTGACTTCTTCTTCTGTTCTGGACAATCCTTCTGCATGTGCCCCTTTTTGTGACAGTTGAAACATTCTATAGTTGATGAAGATGGTTTGCTTGATCCAGGTTTCCTTTTGTTGTAGCGACTGGCTTTTCGATATTTTAGGAATTTTTTGAATCCTTTTGCAATGAATGCCAAATCTTCATCTTCAGAATCTGATTCATTTTCATCTTTCTCAGCATGAAATGCTACATTTTTCTTCTCTTCTTTCTGTTCTTTTCTAGCCTGCAAATTTGCTTCATAGGACATTAAATTTCCTATCAATTCATCTGGCTTCATGATGGAAAGGTCATTAGCTTCTTCAATTGCTAATACTTTTCCTTCCCATTCACTAGTCAGAGAATGTAGGACTGTTGAAACAACATCAAAATCTGAATATTTTTGCCCTAATCCGATAAGTGCATGGTGAATAGTTTGAAATCTTGAATACATATCATTGATTGTCTCATTCGGTTTCATTTTAAAATTTTGAAACTGACTCTTCAGCATGGCTATTTTGGCTTGTTTAACCTTGTTAGTACCTTCATGAGTGGTTTTCAGCGTTTGCCAAATTTGATATGCAGTAGTGCAGATACTAACACGATTATATTCATTTTGGTCTAATGCACAAAACAACATATTTATTGCCTTTGCATTTACGGCTGCTGCCGTTTTCTCAGCCGTTGTCCATTCTGAATATTCAGTTGTTGGATTTACTATTTCTTTTTGAGTAGCATTCCAAGCATCATAACTATTTGATTGCATGAAAAATGACATACGTGTAGCCCAATAGCTATAGTTGAGACCATTAAAGAATGGAGGTCTTTGTGTTGATTGACCTTCCGTGTAAGTGCTAGAGCTAGTACTTGCGTTATTTGCCATATTACAAGAATATATCAAATAACGGTTTTACGGTTATATGATAACCTTGCTCTGATACCAAATGAAAGTATGTATGCTCCGATACCAAATGAAAGTGTGTACGCTTGTGCACACTGATTACGGATCGTGTAATATGGACTAATATATGCGGAATGTTATTTACAATTGCTATATAAGTAAATATTCAATAAACTAACTATATAGCAATTCACAGATATAGAATAGTAAATGCAGTAAACAGTAAAATCACACCAGGGATTTTTATACTGGTTCGGACCTCCCGTCCTACGTCCAGTCCCAGACTCCTATCTGGATTTTCACAACCAACTACCTCGCTTCACCCGGAGGAACAGGTTTACAATACCCGAACAGCCGAACGGGATTTCGTGCCTCTTATAACACTGAGGACTTCAACAAAAACAAATACAATTGTCGTTGACAACTTGTGCTCTTGATAACACTGATTTGTCACTTGTAGTACACCCTTCCTATAATCTTATCCTCAAAGTATGTGAATGATGTTTGTGAAGATTGAAGGAAGTATATTACTTATTAAATCAAAAGATATGAAATAATTTCAATGATTCAATAAGCAATTGAAATGTTTGAGAGATCAAGACAGAGATCAATAGAATATAGATTAGAATAATAGAATTGGTTATCCTTATCTGGAATAATGATTTCATGATGTTTATATAAGAAATAAACAGTTGTAACCCTTTGTGAAAAGATACAAACAAAGGTCATGATCATTGGTGAAGAGAAAGAGAAGCAACCGTTGAAGAAAAGGAAGTGTCTGTACGAAAGGTTGCTTTCTGTTTGAAAACGGTCGACAGGTCAAAAATGGCCGGTAGACAGGAATTTGAATATATATACGTTATGTACACTTGTGCATGTTATCTGTGCATTCTGGACAAAAACGGTCGACCGCCTTGTTTTAAACCGGTCGACCGGTTTAGCCCAGACTGCACAGTTAATGTGCACTCATACATATATACATTTGTATTCAAAGATTGAAGGTATGAGATTATTTGAGGATAGATTTTAACATAAATAACACTACTAACATACCAAATAATCAACCTCTAATGTATGGAGCTCTTTATGTCTCTTTAAAACAATGAATAACTTCTTTTTGTCGATCACGGCTTATCCCTTTGTCAGAAATCAAAACTCTATAAAAATCTTGACTCAACATGAAGCAGGTGAGAAGCTGGTTTTAGGACCAGATTTTATTGGTGCTCAATTGTGTATTACCTATGATGGGTATTGTGCATTTCAGTCAATCGGGAAAGTTAACACCTCGATATATTAGTCCATTTCCCATCACCGAACGTATTGGTTCGGTGGCTTATTGCCTTTTTATTACCAGCTCAATTTTCTGCTATTCGTGACGTTTCCCACGTCTCCCATCTACCGAAATACCTTAGGGATTCCGATTCTATTCTTGAGCCCGGTGTAATTAAAGAAATTGAAGTTTCACCAAATTTGACTTATGAGCAACATTCTATTCGTATCATTACTTCGGAGGTTAAACGCCTTCGAAATAAAGATGTTCTTCTTGTGAAAGTTCAATGGTCCTCAAATCCTAAGGATTTCTCTTGGGAATCTTGAGAATTCATCGAGCAAACGCATCCGGACTTACTCTTTTGCGCTCTTTTATGGTGAACTTGTTATTTCAAAATTTCTTCTTTTGTATTGATATGCTTTTATGGTTGTTACTTTTTTTATTTTATTTTATTTTCCTCTTAATTATTGCGAGGATGCAATTTCTTTAAGGAGGGGAGTTTGTAACAACCCACATATTTCACGATTGTATATTTAAATGTTTTATTTAAATATAACATTGTTAATCGAATTAAAGTCCTAAATATTACTTTTTGTAAACAGTCGAATTGGGACTCGAGACCACTTCCATTGAGTCCAAAATGGTGTTTACAACTTTTTTGAGTATAAACATCGATATGTTTGGAGTTGAGTAGAATTTGCTATTTTTCTACTTGGGCTTTGGTTTGGGTTTCAGCCCATTAACCCATCTTAATACCCTAACTCAGCCCCTCTTCCCATTTCATTCTCATTTTTCCTAATACATTCAAGCTCAAGAGAAATGGGGGAAAAATTGGAAATAGAAATTCCAAACCCTAGTTTGATTTGGAAACTCGAGTTCTTAATCCAAAATCAAAGAGAAGCTTAGGTAAGCATCCTCTCCATCTTCTCCATCTCTATCTCTCTTCGATTTCAGAATTCCTAAACCCTAACTTAGGAAATATTTTCTTATTAGCTTAGATTGGAGCTTCTTGCGTTGAGATTGAAGAGGAATTGGTCTTTCCTTTGTTTTCAAGCTTCTCACTTGTGTTTTGAGTTTAAAATGTGAGTTCTTTAACTCACATCTACGTCTATAGCTATCATTGTTGTTAGGTATGAATTCCTAACATTTGTGCATATTCATTTGCTTTTGATTTGAACTGATTTGGTGAATTTTCCAAATTTTGGTGTTTTGGTCCAATTTTATGAAAATCATACTAGGGATGTTTGAACATTGATATTTTGGGTGTATCGAAGAGCCTATATGGTTGGGTTGCCGCTTGGCGTAATTCCTTAGTCGTCATTGCTCGTCCGATCGCTCCCGATACGTTTTGGCCACTTTGGCCTAAGCAAATTGTTGCCCAGACCAAGTGACCAGACGTCTGGTGACCAAGTCCAGACGTCTGGTTTGGACCTGGAGCAAAAATAGATGCACGCATATTATAAATAAAAAGACAGAACCAAAATTCAAACGTCTGATTTTTTAGTTCAGACGTCTTAAAAGGTTTCAGACGTCTGGTTCGGCAAACCAGACGTTTGGAAGGTTTTTTTGGATTTTCCAGAACCTAAATCCAGACGTTTGGAATGACCCCCAAACGTCTGGAACTGTTCATTTTTTCCTATTTAGGCTTTTCTTGATTGAATTTCCATTGTTTATCGATTTTAGTTCCTCCGGATAGTTGTCATCACTTTTATCGACTTTGATGACTTCTTTCTTTAGATTTTTGGGAATATCCATTTTGATGGATTTGGTATCGATTTCTTTGGATTTGATTCACGTCTTCGAATGTGAATCTTTGGGGATTGATTGTTTCTACAATCATTTTTGTTATTTTTCACTTTTAAATACAAAGGTTTCTATACTAGTAGTAAATACTCAAACTCTTTCACAAAGATGATTTCAATTCTATTTTTAATATAAAGCTCATTTTTAAAACCGTTTTCCAATCTATTAGTATATACAAACCTTCACCTCATTCATATGAGAAATCTAATTGAACGGCTTAGTAAAACAAGTGGTATGAAACGCTTGCGTTTACTTCATCGGTTAATTCTTGGACTTGTTCGATTGAACTCTTGTGACAATTTTCGAGTGGAAATCTACAATTTGTTCGTAAATATTTAAGTTAAGCCAGTGGTTATAGGACATGTAACTAAACTCATCTATTTACTAGGTAAGTGTAATTTGCGCTTCTTATTGATCAATGGAGATCATTTTATGGTTTAGACTAGCAATGTGCGATGTCTCTTTGTCCACGTGGGGGACTGTACCTCATTTTATTGAGCTTCGTCTCATTTCTTTTATGGGCTAGAGACCCATGTTCTTTTATGGTTTTTGGTTCATTGGATGTACCGTTATTGTACTACATCGATGTCCCAGCTTTTTGGTTCATCGGATGTACCGTTATTGTACTACATCGATGTTTCGGCTTTCGAGTTCATCGGGCGTACCGTTATTGCACTACGTCGTTGTTCTGAATTATTTGAGTTTCGAGTTCATCGGGCGTACCATTATTGCACTACGTCGTTGTTCCGAAATATTTGAGTTTCTGGTTCCTCGGGCGTAACGTTATTGCACTACGCCATTGCACCGGCTCTATATTTAGTGACCATGGAATAGCATTCCGTTTGTGATACTGGTGATGGTGAGTTTTCATGCTCCCGTTTGTGATAGGCCTCCCCCTTTGTGATTTCTGGATTTTTTGTTGATGATTTCTAGAATTTGTGTTTCACCTCTTTTGTGATTGGCAAAGGTATGTTTGTCAGTATTTGGGGTTTGGCGAATAAAATAAAGAATATGACATTCTTTTTGGTGTTTTGAGATGATTTGAGATATTGTATGATTTTTGTTGTTATTTGATGTATACTTGACACAGTATGGCATTTTGTTATCATACGTTTTTGGTCATATCTCATATCCTATCTCATTTTATCTGATATTTATAGCTAGGATGATCCGTTTATTATTTTCTTCTTAAATAATACTTGGGTCAGACCGAGGTATTTCAGGTGCTTCTGCTTGACTTCTTATCAGGGTCCGTCACCTGACTTTTGGCTAACTACTTTAGATTAGTAGTTGTTTTGTTATTATACATTTGAGATATAGACTCCTTGATGTATAATTATTCTTTTGTCTCGCACTTGTATCTATTCATTGTGATGTGGTGGATCTTATATGACCACTATTTTGATCTACACTTTTATGTGATATATTTATATTTGATTCTGCCTTTGTGATATGAGTATCTATGACTGATTTGTGTTATGTTTATTTCTATATTTGTTTCCGAAGTCCACTTAGCCACTGTGTGGTAGCTTTGAGTTTGTATTTGATATGTCGGATTTCCTCTTGAAATGAAATGTAAGTTATATTTTCTAACATATCGGTACTCGCACAAAGCAATTACACAGATGGTCGCTCCTCAACAGTCTTATTCTTCGTGCTAGTCGACGGTATTACCCCATAGTGTCCTTGGCTAGTGTGAGTATAGAGGTGGGGCGTCACAGCTTGGTATCAAAGCCAAACTTCGGAATAATGTAGAATAATCTAACAAGGATCATTATCCTAAGTCTTTCTTAGGAATCGTGCCATAGTATTTAATTCGGGTCTTCATATCGTTCTATCCTATTTTCTTTTGTGATGCCTTGTTTTAGCAATCAAGTTTGTTTGATATTCATTCTGAGAATATCCTTTTTCTCTTCTTTCTTTCTTTCTTAGAGAAGAGAAATGGTTAGACGAGGCCATCCTAGCGCCGGTTAATCTAGTGCTACTCCTCGGGATGGAGTATTTATGTCTGCTCAACAACTTCTAGATCTTGTGAACAATGCCCAAGCTTCCGGACCCGTTCCCGCGCCTACTCACCCTAATTCCGGGTTTGCCCGCTTGTGCAGAGGTTATACCGCTTTGGGTGGAAGGCCATTCAAGGGTTCCGAAAATGTTATAGAAATCCAAGCTTGGCTTAGATCATGCAATCCCATCTTTTCCCACATGGATCTTATTGATTCACTTCGTGTCCAAGTGGCTTCTAGCATGCTCCAAGAAAGAGCGTTAGATTTGTATGAGCTTTTGATTTCGGAAATTATTGAAGCGGATCTTACTTGGGAGCAATTACTGGAAAGGTACGAATTGAAGTTTGTGCCGAAAGCTGAAAAAGTAACTCTAGCTCGGCGCTTTATTGACCTTGTTCAAGGTGAATCTTCCGTGACAGATTATGTCGCATCTTTTGAATCTCTCTCTGAATATGGGGTCGAATATATTAATACCCCATTGAAGAAAAATCAGTGGTTCGTCTTTGGGTTGAATAAGAACCTCAAACAGCCTTTACTTCTGAAACTAGAAGTTTCTTTCGATCAGCTTATAGATATCGCTCTTCGACTTGAAGAGGTCGATAAAGAAAGTGATGTGAAGTTGTGTGTGCCAAACAGAACTTCAACAATAATTTGAAGGGGCCTATTAAGTTCAAAGGCCCCAATCCCAACAAGAAAGGGAAGCAAGAAACTTTGATAGCAAAGTCTCCTACTTCTAGTCGTGGACGATGCTACAATTGTGGTTCTACGAACCACTATGCAAATGAGTCTCCGAAACCTTTTTTTGTCATTATTGCAAAGGTTCGGGACATCTTTTATCTTCATGCCCCCAAACTTCCAAACAAGAGAGGGGGAAAGCTAAATGTTGTTCAAGCCCCTAGTGACACTTCTCATGGTCAAGGTATTTCTCCTTCTATCCTTGATGGCATTATTTTATTTCGTGATCTTCCTATTTGATTTCTTTTGATATGAGTGCGTCCCTGAAATGACCCACCTTCTTTTAGTAAATTTTTTTTATATAGTGGTCATTTAATCAAGAAAATATTACACTCTAATTTTATTCTATCCAGGATCTTTATGCTAATATAAAAATATTGGTTTGCTCAAATCATCTTAACTTACATATGTGAAGATATATAAGTTACTTTCTACTTCAATCAGAGTACAAAAGTTTGGAAGTAGAAATCTGTTTGGGAATCATTAAAAGGAATAATTCCAACATAGCAATAATGTTTCTAAAAACCAGGTTTTCTAAGCATACTTAGATTATTGCATAAATATTGATTTCATGTCTCAAGACTTAGCATTTTGCATGTATTTCCACAATTTTGTTACTGTATGAACTGTGCTCTTGCATGTGCATGTGTGTGCATGTTCCAGTGCATGTGTGTGTCAGAGGAAGACTTAAGTGCTTAATTTTTACTTCTACTTGTTAGCTAAAATGACTGAGTCTACCATACATTTGGGTTGTAAAATTTTACTGAAAATTGAGCTTAAACTCTTTAGTGCTGGCTTAACCCAGGCTCGATAAAATGGTCATGTTAGGCATATTCAACTTGCTCTTATTCTTAAGCAAAAATACATGTCATTTTTCTTTCTTTTCAAAGCAACTTAAACCCTTTATTCTGGCAGATCTTATATCACTTAAACAAGGATTTTCCTATGGTAAACACTTGATTGTATATTCAATCCATAAATCATTTCAACCTCATATTTTCTACCATTATAAACTAACTGTTCTTAAATCTTAAAAATTCCATTTCTTAGCAAAACATTTGCAAAACAAGCACATAAGTTTCAGCTGATACACATATGGGTTCAACACTTGCAAAACAGAATTCTAACAATACATTAGTTTTCTAAGCAAATTTAAATAAAATAGCTTAACATAATTCAACATAAACATCTATTTTAACTTCAGCAAATCTTTAAATATAGCATCCAATTCCTTAAGTAGCTAAACATCCAATGCCTGATCAAGGAAATTCCTACTTTCCTGCAAAATCACCATGAACTGCCCCATATAAACATGAGACACCCAATGGTGCATAAAACACACAAGGGTCAGACTAAAGTCTGGTATGAGTAATCTAACTGAAAACATGATTTATATGACACTTATTCATATTCAAATAACTTCAAAATGGATAAAGGAACTCAATACCACTCTTGTGCATGTTCCTGTGATACATGTGCATATACAGTAGTGCACAACAAATTATACATGATTCAATGGTTTAATTCAGTGATAACAATCATAGGATCCATCCATAAAACATCATAAACCAATCAACACATTCATCAATTCAATCATTAAGCCTTTTCTATCAGATTACTGGCCATTAGGGATTTGACCCAAGCCCTTTCATGAACCTATTTCTATTGTTCACTATCAAGTATATTATGGTCTTTAGCTACTTTCTCTTGTTAACCACACACTGCCTGGGACATATCACTGTTAACCCAGCACACTCAGGCCCTTGGGTATAAGCATACCATGTGTGAGCTTGCAATGTTCGCCTTGCCAAGCCATATTTTGTAGCCCTAAGATCCAAAAGTCCTTAGTTAAATTACTAGGTGTTACTTTCCCTTTCTCATTCCTATGCTAATCCCTTCTGCATATCATATTTCAATCAGAGAAAGAAGCATTCAGCCAACATGTATTCATCCAAAGATTGGTAAGTCATGTTCACATAAGCAAGCATTTAATCATGCAACCAGATGTGATTTCTAAGCATATTATTTTGTCTATGGGTTTCAATGGATCAAGTTACAAACATATGGTCATAGATAGTTTTCTGGTTGTCTCCTTTTACCTCTGGTTCAATCAGACCGTTGTTACCCTTTAAGATCTGGCTAAACCATAAGTATATGCATTGATTTGGAGAGTTCATAAAACATAGAAGCTCAGCACATGTATAACATTGCACCTCTACATTTATCTTTGTTTTAGTTGATGTGAGACATAAGCAACAACACAATGTTGCAGCCCCACATTTCCTTTCATTTTTAGACCATAAATCTACAACCTCAATCCTGGGTTTTTAAGTAAATAAATGTATAAAGAAAACCTATAAAATTTACTTCATCTCAAAGTTAAATCACAACATAGATAACCATATTCAAACATGAAATCCATGACTCTTTTATACTGGATAATGTCACTATAAAGGGTTTTACACTTGAGCAGATCATTGACAAGCCAAAGTTATAAAATGAACATAGCTTGCAAAAGTGAATATAAATTTAATTAGGCTGCCTCAATATTCAGGACTTATTGCCAAAGTTTCCAGTGAGGTTACTCACCTTAATCCTTTTTTTCCTAAGCTTTTTGAACCCTCTTGGTCTTCTGCCTTCTTCTATTTTTCTCTGGTTTATGTTTTATTTTTCTTTAAATGATGAAGAGCAATGTGAAAGGTCTCACTACACTGAGCCTCCTTATACAAAACCCTAACTGCTACTATGGTTTAGTGAAATTACCCAATGTCATTTTTACCCTATAAAACATGATCTGCCTCTCATTTTGATTCAAGAGAAAAAAGGGTATGTGGTTCTTGTTTTTATTTTCAGAAATAAGCCTTATCCCTTTAATCTTACCCCGGTCATGTTATTTGCATGATTCCTATTTTCCAAAGCAAAAGGGATTGCTGGAAATGGATAAAGTGCTTTCTTAAGGGTTCATGCCATTTCCATGCAATTTTTGTTTTCTTCCAGCAAGTGTTTGCTTGTGCACATATATAATATATGTATGCCTATTTTGCCTAAGTCCTTATTTTCCTTCTTTAAATAATTTTTAAGTACTAAATATTTTTCTTGCATATATTTATTCCTGCCTAATCATTTATTTTCTTTGTGCCAGACTTAATAAAGACATAATCATATCTTCATACATATGTATTTCTAAATTATTTATTCTAATTTATATATTGATTTCTGCCTATTTCATTATGCAGAAAAATGTGTGCATGTGTGTGCACTGTCTTGTGCACATGTACATGTTTAAACCATACATTTGCAATCAGTTTCCATTCCTATCTTTCTCAATGCAATTTTTAAACAAACATAAACTAATTTAAATCATGAAATTGCTCACAAAAAATCAGGGTTATCACAGTCCCACTCTTTTATATCAAAAGACCTTGTTGATTATTTTTCTTTAAACATTATAGGCTTGATGACTTCATTGGGAATTGCGAATCCGAATGGTGGATCCGCAACACTCATTTTACTTTGTGAAAATGTCAAGGTTTTTTTATGTGGTTATTCTTTTTGAGACGATTTGCATGTTATGCGTTACTTAGGCTTCGAAATTGATTTTTTGGGAAAGGATTGGCTTGATCATTATGAAGCCCACATCCTATGTCCTGAGTGGACTATTTATCTTCGACATTCTCAATCAGTTAAGCAGATTTCTACTATTTTTAAAGATTTTGGTTTCCAAATTTGGTGGCAACATTTTATTCTTTAAACCCACTTGATGTAGAAGATGTTATTTCTCTCATTCAAGTAATTTGTGAATTTTCCAGAATATATTTGAGCTTGTCTTAGGATTATTGCCTAAGCAATCTATTGAGTGGTGCTAAGGTCTTTTCAACTTGACCTTGCCACTGGTTTTTATCAACGACGAGTTGCGGAGGGTAGTATTCCACTTACCGCATTCCGCACTCATTATGATTCTTGTGAGTGGTTCATTATGTCATTTGGTTTGACGAACCTTCTACCTTATTTCATCCATTTTGTGAATCGACTATTCTGCGAATATCTCGATGAGTTTATCCTTGTATTTATTGATTATGGATGAAAACAACAATTTAAAATTTGCAAATCTTTTTAATAAGATATTTATAAGCATAATTGGATTTTGTTCTTAAACGAGCAAAGAATATTTGTAAAATTTTCTAAGAGGCATGTTTATCATATTGAAGATGATTTTGTGTTGTTTTGCCCATTGAGTGCTTTAAGAATTCCGGTCGATGCGCTTGATCAACATTATCGATAAGAATCTCCTAAACGCTATGATGAGACAGTCAAACACAGTAAATTCTTATAAAAAGTAAAATTTTCTAAAAAGGTGATTACATAAAGTTAATGGTAATTTTGAATGTCTTAGCTTTTCGGGAAAGAGGAAAGGAACTCTTTCCCGATGCTTTTATTCTTGTGATTCCCGAAGGGAACCAAGACTTTATTGTTTGTACCGATACTAGTCGTATTGGTTTGGGTGCTATTCTCTTACTAAGGGAATGTGTTATCACATATGCTTCTTGACAATTAAAGCTTGTCGAGACTGGATATGCCATTCATGATCTAGTGCTCGCGGCTATTGTTTTCGCTCTTAGAATTTGGCAACATTATCTTTTGCAAGAGAAATTTGTTCTCTACTCCGATCATAATTTTTGAAGTATTTATTTTCTCGAAAGGAACTTAATTTGCATCAACAACGTTGGCTTGAGTTCCTTGTATCTTATGATCTTGTTATTCTTTATACTCCCGAAAAGGGTAATCGAGTTGTTGATGCCCTTAGCCGAAAGCAACAAGCAATTGTCTCTATGATGATATCTAAATGGAGTGATCTCAAGACTTTATCCACTTGTGAGATTCGAGATCGTGAATCCAATTCATGTTCATCTCTTGTTTTGTGTAGCCTCGAGGCTTATCCTTCTCTTTTGGACCGTACCTCTTTTGGCTAAACTCTATGTCAAATTAAATTTCATGGAATTCCTACTTCTATTGTTAGCGATCGTGATCCATTATTTTACTAGTGGACTTTGGTAAGGTCTTCAAAAAGCTTTGGGAACAAAGCTTAATTCTGGCACCACTTATCGTCCTCAGTCCGATGGACAAACCGAGCGTGTGAATCAAACTCTTGAAGATCTTCTTTGTGCATGTGTTCTTTACTTTCATGGAAGTTGGAAAGATCATACTCTTGTTGAGTTTTCTTCCAATAATAGCTTCCAATCTTGTATTGGTATGGCACCTTTCGAGGCACTCTACGGAAGGCTATGCAGATCTCCTTCGTGTTGGCTTGAAGCAGGTGAGAAGTTGGTTTTAGGACCAGATTTTATTGGTGCTCAATTGTGTATTACCTATGATGGGTACTGTGCATTTCAGTCGATCGGGAAAGTTAACACCTCGATATATTGGTCCATTTCCCATCACCGAACGTATTGGTTTCATGGCTTATCGTTTTTTTATTACCAGCTCAATTTTCTGCTATTCGTGACGTTTCCCACATCTCTCAACTACGGAAATACCTTAGGGATTCCGATTCTATTCTTGAGCCCGGTGTAATTGAAGAAATTGAAGTTTCACCAAATTTGACTTATGAGCAACATTCTATTTATATCATTACTTCGGAGGTTAAAGGCCTTCGAAATAAAGATGTTCTTCTTGTGAAAGTTCAATGGCCCTCAAATCCTAAGGATTTCTCTTGGGAATCTTGAGAATTCATCGAGCAAACGCATCTGGACTTACTCTTTTGCACTCTTTTATGGTGAACTTCTTATTTCAAAATTTCTTCTTTTGTGTTGATATGCTTTTATGGTTGTTACTTTTTTTCCTCTTAATTATTGTGAGGACGCAATTTCTTTAAGGAGGGGAGTCTGTAACAACCCGCATATTCCACGATTGTATATTTAATTGTTTTATTTAAATATAACATTGTTAATCGAATTAAAGTCCGAAATATTACTTTTTGTGAACTGTCGAATTGGGACCCGAGACCACTTCCATTGAGTCCAAAATGGCGTTTACAACTTTTTTGAGTATAAACATCGATATGTTTGGAGTTGAGTAGAATTTGCTATTTTTCTACTTGGGCTTTGGGTTTGGGTTTCAGCCCTCTAACCCATCTTAATACCCTAACTCAGCCCCTCTTCCCATTTCATTCTCATTTTTCCTAATACATTCAAGTTCAAGAGAAATGGGGGAAAATATTGGAAATAGAAATTCCAAACCCTAGTTTGATTTGGAAACTAGAGTTCTTGCTCCAAAATCAAAGAAAAGCTTAGGTAAGCATCCTCTCCATCTTCTCCATCTCTATCTCTCTTCGATTTCAAAAATTCCTAAACCCTAACATAGGAAATATTTGCTTATTAGCTTAGATTGGAGCTTCTTGCGTTGAGATTAAAGAGGAATTGGTCTTTCCTTTGTTTTCAAGCTTCTCACTTGTTTTTTGAGTTTAAAATGTGAGTTCTTTAACTCACATCTACGTCTATAGCTATCATTGTTGTTAGGTATGAATTCCTAACATTTGTTCATATTCATTTGCTTTTGATTTGAATTGATTTGGTGAATTTTCCAAATTTTGGTGTTTTGGTCCAATTTTATGAAAATCCTACAATGGATGTTTGGACATTGATATTTGGGGTGTATCGAAGAGCCTATAAGGCTGGGTTGCCGCTTGGCGTAAATCCTTAGTCCTCGTTGCTCGTCCGATCGTTCCTGATACGTTTTGGCCAATTTGGCCTAAGCAAATTGTTGCCTAGACCAAGTGACCAGACGTCTGGTGACCAAGTCCAGACGTCTGGTTTGGACCTGGAACAAAAATAGATACACGCAGATTATAAAAAAAAGACAGAACCTAAATTCAGACGTCTGATTTTTTAGTTCAGACGTCTGAAAAGGTTTCAGACGTCTGGTTCGGCAAACCAGACGTTTGGAAGGTTTTTTGGGATTTTCCAGAACCTAAATCAGACGTCTGGATTGTCCCCCAAACGTCTGGAACTGTGCATTTTTGCCTATTTAGGCTTTTCTTGATTGAATTTCCATTGTTTATCGATTTTAGTTGCTCTGGATAGTTGTCATCACTTTTATCGACTTTGATGACTTCGTTCTTTGGATTTTTGGGAATATCCATTTTGATGGATTTGGTATCAATTTCTTTGGATTTGATTCACGTCTTCGAATGTGAATCTTTGGTGATTGATTGTTTCTACAACCATTTTTGTGATTTGTCACTTTCAAATACAAAGGTTTCTATACTAGTAGTAAATACTCAAACTCTTTCACAAATATGATTTCAATTCTATTTTTAATATAATGCTCGTTTTTAAAACCGTTTTCCAATCTATTAGTATATACAAACCTTTACCTCATTCGTATGAGAAATCTAATTGAACGGCTTAGTAAAACAAGTGGTATGAAACGCTTGCGTTTACTTCGTCGGTTAATTCTTGGACTTGTTCGATTGAACTCTTGTGATAATTTTCGAGTGGAAATCTACAATTTGTTCGTAAATATTTAAGTTAAGCTAGTGGTTATGGGACATGAAGCTAAACTCATCTATTTACTAGCTTGGTGTAATTGACGCTTCTTATTGATCAATGGAGATCATTTTATGGTTTAGACTAGCAATGTGCGATGTCTCTTTGTCCACGTGGGGGACTATACCTCGTTTTATTGAGCTTCGTCTCATTTCTTTTATAGGCTAGCGACCCATGTTCTTTTACGGTTTTTGGTTCATCGGATGTACCTTTATTGTAATACACGATGTCCCGGCTTTTTGGTTCATCGGATGTACCGTTATTGTACTACATCAATGTTTCGGCTTTCGAGTTCATCGGGCGTACCGTTATTGCACTACGTCATTGTTCCGAATTATTTGAGTTTTTAGTTCATCGGGCGTACCCTTATTGCACTATGTCGTTGTTCCAAAATATTTGAGTTTTTGGTTCCTCGAGCGTATCGTTATTGCACTACGCCGTTGCACCGACTCTATAGTTAGCGACCATGGAATAGCATTCCGTTTGTGATACACGTGTTGGTGAGTTTTCATGCTCCCGTTTGTGATAGGCCTCACCCTTTGTAATTTCTGGATTTCTAGTTGATGATTTCTAGAATTTGTGTTTCACCTCTTTTGTGATTGGCAAAGGTATGTTTGTCAGTATTTGGGGTTTGGTGAATAAAATAAATAATATGACATTCTTTTTGGTGTTTTGAGATGATTTGAGATATTGTATGATTTTTGTTGTTATTTGATGTATACTTGATACGGTATGGCATTTTGTTATCATACGTTTTTGGTCATATCTCATATCCTATCTCATTTTATCTGATATTTATAGCTAGACCGATCTGTTTATTATTTTCTTCTTAAATAATACTCGGGTCATACCGAGGTATTTTAGGTGCTCTGCTTGACTACTTATCAGGGTCCGTCACCTGACTTTTGGCTAACTACTTTAGATTAGTAGTTGTTTTGTTATTATACATTTGAGATATAGACTCCTTGATGTATAATTATTCTTTTGTCTCGCACTTGTATCTATTGATTGTGATGTATTGGATCTTATATGACCACTATTTTGATGTACACTTTTATGTGATATATTCATATCTGATTCCGCCTTTATGATATGAGTATCTGTGACTGATTTGTGTTATGTTTATTTTTATATTTGTTTCCGAAGTCCACTTAGCCACAGTGTGGTATCTTTGAGTTTGTATTTGATATGTCGGATTTCCTCTTGAAATGAAATGTAAGTTATATTTTCTAACATATCGGTACTCGCTTAAAGTAATTACACAGATGGTCGCTCCTCAACAGCCTTATTCTTCGTGCTAGTCGACGGCATTTCCCCGTAGCGTTCTTGGCTAGCATGAGTATAGAGGTGGGGCGTCACAGCAATTTTTTATGAAATTGCTCAAATGGGATTAAGTGCAAAACCTAAAATTTTAATCTCCAAATGCTATGATTTTTTGATATGTTGTATAAAATATTATTTTGGAGATGCCTTTTTAAATTTCATAATTTTCCAAGTTATGTATATTATTTATGAATTTCCTAAGGAGGAAATAGCTTAATCTCAAGTTTTAATTATTTAAAATAATTAAATAAGTTTTTTCGCTCCGAATTATTTATATGGTAAAGAGAAGGATATTCTTTAATTTCTGTGACTTTTTTGGATTTTCCCCAAATGATTTCAATTTATTGTGAATTTATTTTTCTAGATAAGCATTTTAAAGGATAATTAGTTAAAGATATTAATTAATTATTTTAAATATCTTTTGGAACTTGAAAACTTAGTGCAGTAGTAATTCTAAAAAGGATTTGTAAAGAAATTATTTTATCCAATAGAAATTGGATAGGAAATAAGATTTAGTGAAAATTTGTTGCCTAAAGTAGTAATAAAATAGTTTTCATATGAATTACGATAGTGCCATACCACCCCAACGTCATCGAGCCTAAGAGACGGTCGCATCCATGAGAGTCGACATTGAAGTGAAAGGAAGCATAATATAGTTACTTCGATAGTTATGTAATGTTTCCAAGTAGGCCGAAGTCGATCTCATAGACAATATACCATCGGTGGCAATTGTGACTTCATGAGTCATCTAAACATCTTAAAAGCTTAATGTCGATGTTGACAACATCACATATTTTCATCACTGTTTTCAATGATGTCGACATTGACGATGTCGCATATTTTCATCACTTTTCTTTGATAAATGAAATGGTATATATGAGATTGTTAAACCTCTTTAAAATGGTTTTAAATGGTTTATAAATGTTTTATAAACACTAAAATCCAATCTGGTAAAGTTTGGATAAGTTATGAAAATTGAGTCAAAAATAGGCGCGTAGCGTAACGGTAGTTCGCGATTTCGTGCCGTAGAAAGTTAAATCAATTTATACGATGGATTCGGAGTCGAAAATCTTTGTAATAAGAATTTTCCAAACTCCTATAATCATAATTTTCAAACAAAAGAAAACAAATTAAGATTTCATCTAGTAGATTTTGAAATATGAGCAAATCAAGTTTTCAAAATAGCTGCGGTTTGGCAATTCGGAAACCAAAGCGACAATTCTTTAAAATTGATATTTTTAGTTCTTTAAAAGTATGGAACTATAAATATTTTAAAATGTTTTAAAAGGATTTTGAGTTATAAAAAAGAATTCCTAAATGATCGAAAAGTTGTTTTGATCAAATAAGCATTGAAAGCACTATTTGCAGCACTATTCACAACACTTTTTGCAGCACTTCTTATAACTTTTGAAATGGCTTGAAGTATTCTTTACATAATCTTTAATAAATTTTTTCAAATGGATAATTAAGTATTTTAAAGATTATTTGGCGGTTTGATAATTTATTTTTAAAGAGTTTAAATAAATGATTTTAAAAAAGCTGTTATAAATAAGTGATTTACTCTTGGCTCTAAAAGCCGATGAGTAGACTGGATTTTTCTATTCGTGAGATCTGAATGTGTGGTGCATAAACTAAGGAGATGTTAAGGAGCAACCAGTGCTCTGGCTAACCTGGCCTTTTTCCAGGGCGAGGAATAGATAACGTTGGAAATGAGACAAGTATAAAAGATTTAATTTTTTTCCAAATTTAATACAACTTAGATTGTATAGAAATAATCTTCTTATACTTGGTATTAAATTATGAGGAGGGAACTCATACTATCCTTGTGAATTTAAAAGGTGATTTCACCGTTATTCGACGGATGGTAATGGTTGAATATGGAAATTGATGTAGAGTAGAATTAGTATAATTTCTACCGATCCTTTTTACTCAATAAGTTTTTCCAATGGGATTTAGGAGAATGTTTTTGATTTGGTATTTACAAAGTTAAAAAGAGGTTTAATAATTCTGTGTATACCGAAAAAATGGTTCAAAGATATATATCTCTAGAAGATATTTTTTGATAAAGATAAAGCAATTAATCAAATAATAAGCACCTATTTACCAAACATCTTTTTATCGATGATTGGTTCAAAGGAATCGAGGTCAAATTTGAGTGATTCCTATTTGAAAACCACTTCAAACCAATTTACGAGTTCGAACTGAAGAAATGGAATGATCATAAATGGAATGAAGAGCTGCTTGTCACCGACTTTTGGGGGAAATTTTCCATATCAGATCTATGTAGCAGTAGTATGTTCATTTGATCTTCGATGCAAGAGCTGCTTGCTATTAATCCTAATGATGATTCCTGACAGGATGTGGTAGGAGAGTTCCTTCGGTTTGTCCTGTTCCTGGACAACTTGTATGGACGAATGTTTGACATTGCATTTCCAACATACACGTACATTGATTTTTACAAATGTACATCTAATTGGTGGTGTAGGAAGTAACTCTCCTATACCTAAAGCCCTTCTTTAAGTCATACGAGCTCAGAGGTTGTACATTTGTGAAAGGCAATGGTGTGTGATGAAATTGGAAATGTGGCATTCAAAGTGAATGTGCTGTGTGAAAGGTAATCGTTACCTCGAGACTCATCACTCGGAAATGGCTTAAACAGGGCATGCCGTAAGGCTATGTGGTTTGCAACCATTAGGGTATTGTCATTGTAATGAACGCGATTTTTCGTCGCTTGAAAATTGACACTAATACATTCACTGTATCAACTGCCGAGCAATCGAATGCCGGAAAACCGAATTGTTATGTAGAAAAAGAAGAGGTAGAAGAAAACAGAAGAAAGGAGAAAGAAGAAATAACAGGAGAACACAGAACAATATCAGAATCTCACATTTGCAGCGGAACAACATATAATAGATAAATGAATAATCTTTAAACAAAGAACTATATCATTTTATACATTACATCATCATCAGAGTTTACAACAACAGTATACAACACAACTGGACAGTTATATGAACTTGTCCATATACTGAATACACAACGGAATAAATAATATCATATATAAGTGATACGTCTCACCATCCAGCTCGCCAATGAGCTCCAAAGCATCTCGTGAATCCAGAATGACCTGATAACCTAACTCTAGACTGCCTATGTGGAAATTGGTGGGCACCCAGAGTTTAGGAAGGGAACAATAAACTCGAAGTCAGTCATGGTGAATGGTGTGAGAACTAAAACAGTTTATCTTTAAAACAACAACAATAAAGCAAGTAGAAAAATATCCGCAATGCTTTTGGAAAATGAAACTACCATAAGACCTCCTGCCACACACACAATGCAAACGCAGAATTGGAGGAGATTTCTTCTTATGATAGTCAAATATGCTTACTACGCAAATCATTGGATTTATTATTATTAGTGCATAGTGCAGAAAACATTTCGAAAGTATAATATTAATCTTAGCCAACATAGACATTCTGAACTATGCCTACTATAGCTACCATCTAAACAGTGGGGCGCCACCATAAGTAAATAGCAGGTTCTACAACTAAAACCGACAAGGTTCGTATTGTTTCTTTGGATTTTCCAACAAATGGTCAGGCTAAGGAACTTCCTATGTCACGAAAAGAAAACGCCTCTGGCTGGACGCTCCGAGAGACAAACTGCTCTCTGCCAACAAAGCCGGGTTACCCCTAACTCACGAATATGTCATCCCTCGGTCCTTTAGGACCTTTATCCGAGCGCTCGGTAACATCATCACACATAATAAATAAGGTGTGTACACATGAGTAAGTATCTGGGCTCCATACCATGATACCACCCCTTTCCAGAAGGAAATGACATACCCTAAAGGGCGCGACTCTTATAACCTTCCCGCAACATTCCTGTTTCGACCATTTCCGGGTTGTTGAGGCCCTGACGAAGTCTCGTCCACAAAGCTACGCTTTATACAAGAGCTATGCTTTGGGTCAAACAAATGATCAAAGTAATGATCACAAAGATAAATGATCAAACAAATGATCATATCACAAATGATCAAACAATGATCATTTCACAGCAACACTCAGCATGTCACATTACCAAATTGGGAATATATCGCTGATAAATTTCAACTACATAACCTCTGAGCTCGTACGTCTCAGAGAAGGGTGTTAAGCTAAGAGAATAAATTCTCCACCACCAACAGAAATGTATTTGAAAGAAATCTGCTTTATATCTTAAAGCGTAATGTCAGACATGTAACCATACAAGTCTGTTCCGGGTTCAAACAGAACCGAAGGCACTTCCAAAGAAGCCCTTGCAATCCGGATATTCACAATCCCAATAAAACTTCCCATCACAAAGGAAATCTCTATACCGTAGCTAACGGTGCAGAGACAATCGATAGGTCATCCTATCATTTTCACAAATACCTGGTCTTCACCACTGGTCTTCAATACGATCCATATCGTCGTATCACAAATTCGGAATGGGTTATACGACACAAAGTTCCTTTCTCGGCTAACCCGAATAGTGAGCGCTTATATTCAAAACATATGGATATAGGATTTCAGTTAAGTCACAACTTATTACCCAAATCCTTTCTTTCAAATGGTTTAACAAATTACCATTTTAAATCTTTAAACAAAAAGATTTACTTCACAAAGTTTCATTTATAGATTTCCAAATCAATTTCCATTTCAATTTGAATTAACCCATTAAATCTTTAAATCAAGATTTAATCTATAGCTTTCAAAACTATTCACAATTCAAGTCTTTTATAATATAAAAGATACACCTTTTGAAATACTCCTTTATTTCAAAACAAAGTTTAATTATCGTCACAAAGGTTAATACATAGTTTTCCAAACTATTTACAATTTCATTTCAACTTGAAATGTTTTAATACCAAATTGGAGTCTTTTCACTTTAGAAAAGCTATTATCATTTGAAAACAAATGGTTTTCATTTTGGGAAAAACTGGTTACATTTACAAAGGTTA
Organism: Allium fistulosum; assembly: GCA_030737815.1. Taxonomy (NCBI): domain Eukaryota; kingdom Viridiplantae; phylum Streptophyta; class Magnoliopsida; order Asparagales; family Amaryllidaceae; genus Allium; species Allium fistulosum. The sequence continues at coordinate 1,277,840,943 of CM060903.1, read as the reverse complement.
AAGCCATTCAAGTATAAACTTGAATATAAATTCAAATTTTCAAAACCATAATTTTAAATGGTTAAAAACCCATATAAACATCCTTTTTAATCTATACAATCCTTTAAACCAAAATTCCCAATTCATTGAATTCAATTTTCAAGATATTGAATTCAAATTTAAATCAAATGATTTAAATTCCAATACTATTAAGTTATTTAAAATAACTTTTATTTTTTGAAACTCATTTCAAAAACTTCCAATTTAAATTCCAAAACTATTTTGGATTCAAAAACTCAATTTTTCCAAAATTGATTAAAATCTGTGACTTAACCGATTTCCACGTGAAATCCACTTTTGTGTGTGTATTGTGTAGTCCATGGTTTAACACAATAGTGCACAATCATTCAATCATTACAGATCAAATATAACCATATAATTGATAAGCGGTATAAACTATAACGCTTACCTTCATTCACAGATCACAGATAAATAGATCATAAATCACACACAAATCAGAATATATCACAAAGTATCACACATCAAAGATGTCAAACAATTTAACATCCAATAAAATCCAAACATCCATAGATAGGATAAATTCAATTATCTGATTAATTTAAATCAAATAAATTTCTAAACATTTCCAAAATTATTTCCTTTTAAAATAAATTCCTTTAACTTTTCAAATCTACTTTAAAATCCAACTTTTAAATAAATTCTTCATCTTACAAATAATATTTTGGAAATCCATTTATAAAGCCTTTTTCCCAGAATCTGAAATTTAATTCAATACAGTTCAAAATAAGAATTTTATCTTTTTAAACTCCTTTTAAAATTTATCCAATTATCAAAAATACATTTTTCGATAAATTTTCAACTTGTATTTTCAAAAATTCAATTTCAAATACTTCTGGTATCCATCGATACCAAAAATATATACGGTTAAATTACAGCCTTTTATAATTCCAATTTCATAATTATAATCATACGACGATTATAAATAAACAACACACAACATATGAAATAAATTCAAATGTTTGAGGAATCCAGTTGGATCCCTCCAACCTGTTTCCCTACATCCACAGATGTTAGCACAATACCAATTTCACATCAATGTGAAATTATCGCGGTATATGGGATTTATAAATATTATCCGCTATTAAGCGGCGCAATAGGGTCTCATCCGCTATACAATGCGGGAAATCAACTCCAATATATACATATTCAAATATATATATTGCTACATACATAAATAATACCAATTTCACTTCAATGTGAAATATCCGCGGTATATGTTTTTAATAAATAACCTCCGCTTACTAACGGCGTATAATGTCTATTTTAACAATTAATAGATAACAATCATCGATGCATGCAATCAACAATTTTAAATCTAACTATTTAAAATTTAAATCGAAACAAAATATTCGATTGAGTGAGGAGTTCTCACCTTGATTTCAATTCTGTTCCAGCGTTTTATTTCAAATAAAATTAAACGTGCGTTTAATTTCACTCAAATCTTCACTGACTCCGATCACTTCCAATTCAGTTCCATAGCGAAGAGTTCAACCATACGATTCCAACGCAACTGGTTTCGTGCGTTTTCGATCTTGTATGAAAAAGTTATGGCATTTTAAAGTTACACGAATTTAAATATATATAAATAAATATACAATTTTCTTCTAATTTCTTTCAACCTTTTAATCTCAGCCCTTGATTCTTGCTTCAACAAATTAGGGCCACACCCTACAGCTTCTCCCCCCCTCACTGACGAATGTTTCCAGACAATGAAACCCATGCCGCCGCCCCTAGGGTTTCGAACGCAACCCCCTACCATCGATTTCATGTCGATCGAGCACCCCCACGTCGAAGCCTATCCCCAGGCGCACCCTGCCCTTGAATGATGCGAAGCTCGGCCCCACCATCTGCTCGTATTTCGTGCCTAGAACGAGCAAGAACACGACCAACAAACATCTCCTCTGGTCGACGAAAGCCCATCTCCACCGTACGGATCTATCGAGCTCGAGACGCTTTACAACTTTCGTTCAGATGCCGAAGTCTAATGGTGGATGGATCATGAGATATTGAGGGAGAAATATCGCAATTTTATGGCCATTAAAATGATGGTGGCGGCTGTAAAGGAGGATAGGGTTTCGTTTTTTAACGTATATATATATATACGTATATAATAATATTAAATTCATTTTAAACAACTTTTTCAAACGATCTCCAAATCGTACGTGTTGCCTGGCGTTCGTAAGGTTTACCCCATGTTCCGAACACAATGGAACGTGTTTCAGAAGCTAATTCGATCATCTGTACGAGTTACGGAATTAAACGATCGAATTTAAATTAAACCGATTAAACCGATTTTGATGCGTTTTGGCTTGACCCGGACAACCCTTAAATCCGATTGATACGAAATTTGAAATCTTACAATAATATCACATTACGGATCCGATGAAACTAGTTTCGTCAAAATCGAAGACTTTTTGAAAAATGACTATTTTAACTAGCCAAATAAATATTAAAACAATTTCAATGCGTTTCGAGCTGCCACTGTCACTCGACAACTCCGATTGCTATGACAATTGAAATCCGATAATAACAAACTATTACGGATCCAATGGAACTAGTTTCGTCCAATTCTGAGACTGTCCCAAAAATGGCTAATTTCACTAGTCGATTAAATATTAAAATATTCAATTTTCACAAATTAACTTTTAATTCAATTTTAAAAGTTCTATAACATCACTATAATTCCAATATGATTTAATATAACTTTATAAATCATTTTCATTCACATTTAATCCAGATTTCAATTATTTCTGGAATTTCAACTATTAAATTATCGATTTAATTGTCCAATTAAATCCAGTTATTCGAAAAATAAATTATTCGACTTATTAGTTTCACTTATTAATATTTAAAATCAATTAAATATTCGAATTTCAAATGTCAGAAATTCTAGGTCGTTACAAACTTCCCCCCTTAAAAGAATTTCGTCCTCGAAATTACCAAGTAAGAAAAATTCACAAAATCCATTTACTTTTCAAACAATTCACTTAGTGAAAATTTTATATTCACCTTTTTCAAAACCTTTAACTTCAACCAAAACAATGGTTTCCATTTTTCTAGTTCAATTTCTATATTTTCATTACAATTTGGAAATTGACTTTTCATTAACAAAAATTTCCAAAATTTCCCGAAAATTTTCTAACGCCTTAAATTTTCAGAAAAATTCGCCAGCGTCTCCTTTGCGCGGTTCGATCGTAGTAGGATCACAATAGACATAAATTTGTATACATCGACCCACCCGATCGGAAAAGCAGAAAAACTGTTCATATTTCCTATTTTTTTATTGCGTAGGCGTACCTTTTTAGCATTTTTAAGCAAAGCAGTTATTTATTTAGCATGTTAGCGCAACCAAATCAATCGATCGGCAGCCATGGCACCGTACTTACTCAATTTAAACACGTAAGTAACATATATACAAAGTTATTAATAATTTACTCTTTTAAACAACTACAACACTTGCATATCAAAGAAATGCATACTAAACAAGTTGTATAAGCAACTTATAAAATTTCAACATCACTTGTGATTGTTTACAACCAATTCGTATACAATGACATTCAATTATTCGTTTTCAATTAGTTTCCATTCAAGATGGTTCACATTCAATTCAAATCAATTTCTATTTAAATTTACTTCACTTTCAATTTAAATCCAATTACATAACTTTCAATTATTTTTTTATCAATTCAATTTCATTAGCACTTAATGAATCAAATACAAGCAACTAACAACCAATGTCATTACCAACACAACCAAATAAATTCAATTTATTTTACATTCAATTTGGTTCAACATTTTTAATTCCAATTGGTTTAATATTAAATTGACTTCGATTCAATTATTCAACTTCCAATAAAATTTAGCTTTTAATGAATTAACACTTACATCCATTTTTCCATATCAATTTATTCACATTCGATTGATTAACATTCAATCCATTTATTCAATTCAATTGCTAATTCATTTAACAAATAAAATTGAATTTTATTTATATAACTCAAGTTCACATTCATTTAATAAATTCACTTTATTAATTTACTTTGATATCAAAATCAAACTCATTCAACATTACTTAAGTTATTTTCCATTTCAAACATCATTTGTTCAAATTAACTTAAGTTTCCACTTATTAATCAAATTCAGATTCCAATTCTATTTAACTTTTACCAAAGTCAAAATTAATATCACATTTTATAAGTTCAAAACTTGATTACTTATATTCAACAATTACAGCTTAGATTCAATTGATTCACTTATACTTACTTTAATCTAACTCCATCCTTTAAGTTAAATTTATTCTATCAAAATTCAAATTGAATAAGTATCAACTCATTTATCATTCCCATAAATATTTTAAATAGGATTCCAGAGTCTTTTCAACCTTTCAAAACCATTTTGAAATCAATTCAAATTATCTTTTGAATTTCCAAAACCAAATCCAAATTTTCCAAAATTCTTTCATTTAAAATAATCAGGCAGCAATTCCTCTTTTGGAAACCCGAAAATGAACACCAATGATGTCGCGATCATCATCGGAATTATTTTCCAGCGACTGAAAAGAGTTTAGAGCTTTCATCTCTCTAAAACAATTTTCCAAAATATCAAATCCTTTTAAAAACATTTCTTTGGAATTTTATTTTAGATTATAAATCACATTTACAAATCTTTCACTTATATAATTTCACTTCTTATACATAAGATTATTTTACCATTATAAATCATTTTAATTATAATTTCATACATTATATTTTCTTATACAATTCATTATTTTACAATTGTTGTTTTCATTTAACTCATTCAAACAACTTTTATTAACTTATATATTTATATTTTCAACATCCAAACAATCAATCATATACACTTTAACACTGAAAAATTATTTCTTTATATACAAAATATAATCGAGGTAAAATTATTTCATTAACCCAATTTAAAACAATATCATGCCAAATTGTTCTGAACAAGTGTTTAGAGATCCCTATCGATAGAGTTGTACGGACTATACCGACCAGAATCCATATACCACTCAACAAATCAATCATCACAATATAAAACAATTTTATATTCACTAACAAATACGCGCTCGTATCTATTATTACACTCAACTCATTCTAGAGTACTACTGACTCTATCTATAATGAGTAACACCCAACAGAGCCATGGTTGTCGCTTAACCATATGCTCTGATACCAAATGTAATGAACGCAATTTTTCGTTGCTCGAAAATCGACATTAATACATTCACTGTATCAACTGCCGAGCAATCGAATGCCGGAAAACCGAATTGTTATGAAGAAAAAGAAGAGGTAGAAGAAAATAGAAGAAAGGAGAAAGAAGAAATAACAGGAGAACACAGAACAATATCAGAATCTCACATTTGCAGCGGAACAACATATAATAGATAAATGAATAATCTTTAAACAAAGAACTATATCATTTTATACATTACATCATCATCAGAGTTTACAACAACAGTATACAACACAACTGGACAGTTATATGAACTTGTCCATATACTGAATACACAGCGGAATAAACAATATCATATACAAGTGATACGTCTCACCATCCAGCTCGCCAATGAGCTCCAAAGCATCTCCTGAATCCAGAAGACCTGATAACCTAACTCTAGACTGCCCGTGTGGAAATTGGTGGGCACCCAGAGTTTAGGAAGGGAACAATAAACTCCGAGTCAGTCATGGTGACTGGTGTGAGAACTAAAATAGTTTATCTTTAAAACAACAACAATAAAGCAAGTAGAAAAATATCCGCAATGCTTTTGGAAAATGAAACTACCATAAGACCTCCCGCCACACACACAATGCAAACGCAGAATTGGAGGAGATTTCTTCTTATGATAGTCAAATATGCTTACTACGCAAATCATTGGATTTATTATTATTAGTGCATAGTGCAGAAAACATTTCGAAAGTATAATATTAATCTTAGCCAACATAGACATTCTGAACTATGCCTACTATAGCTACCATCTAAACAGTGGGGCACCACCATAAGTAAATGGCAGGTTCTACAACTAAAACCGTACAAGGTTCGTATTGTTTCTTTGGATTTTCCAACAAATGGTCAGGCTAAGGAACTTCCTATGCCACGAAAAGAAAACGCCTCTGGCTGGACGCTCCGAGAGACAAACTGCTCTCTGCCAACAAAGCCGGGTTACCCCTAACTCACGAATATATCATCCCCCGGTCCTTTGGGACCTTTATCCGAGCGCTCGGCAACATCATCACACATAATAAATAAGGTGTGTCCATATGAGTAAGTATCTGGGCTCCATACTATGATACCACCCCTTTCCAGAAGGAAATGACATACCCTAAAGGGCGCGACCCTCATAACCTTGCCGCAACATTCCTGTTTCGACCATTTCCAGGTTGTTGAGGCTCTGACGAAGTCTCGTCCACAAAGCTACGCTTTATACAAGAGCTATGCTTTGGGTCAAACAAATGATCAAAGTAACGATCACAAAGATAAATGATCAAACAAATGATCATATCACAAATGATCAAACAATGATCATTTCACAGCAACACTCAGCATGTCACATTACCAAATTGGGAATATATCATTGATAAATTTCAACTACATAACCTCTGAGCTCGTACATCTTAGAGAAGGGTGTTAATCTAAGAGAATAAATTCTCCGCCACCAACAGAAATGTATTTGAAAGAAATCTGCTTTATATCTCAAAGCATAATGTCAGACATGTAACCATACAAGTCTATTCCGGGTTCGAACAGAACCGAAGGCACTTCCAAAGAAGCCCTTGCAATCCAGATATTCACAATCCCGATAAAACTTCCCATCACAAAGGAAATCTCTATACTGTAGCTAACGGTGCAGACACAATCGATAGGTCATCCTATCGTTTTCACAAATACCCGATCTTCACCACCGGTCTTCAATACGATCCATATCGTCGTATCACAAATTAGGAATGAGTTATACGACACAAAGGTCCTTTCCCGGCTAACCCGAATAGTGAGCGCTTATATTCAAAACATATGGATATAGGATTTCAATTAAGTCACAACTTATTACCCAAATCCTTTCTTTCAAATGGTTTAACAAATTACCATTTTATATCTTTAAACAAAAAGATTTACTTCACAAAGTTTCATTTATAGATTTCCAAATCAATTTCCATTTCAATTTGAATTAACCCATTAAATCTTTAAATCAAGATTTAATCTATAGCTTTCAAAACTATTCACAAGTCAAGTCTTTTATAATATAAAAGATACACATTTGAAATACTCCTTTATTTCAAAATAAAGTTTAATTATCGTCACAAAGGTTAATTCATAGTTTTCCAAACTATTTACAATTTCATTTCAACTTGAAATGTTTTAATACCAAATTGGAGTCTTTTCACTTTAGAAAAGCTATTATCATTTGAAAACAGACATTTTTCATTTTGGGAAAAACTGGTTACATTTACACAGGTTAAATCCATTCAAGTATAAACTTGAATATAAATTCAAATTTTCAAAACCATAATTTTAAATGGTTAAAAACCCATATAAACATCCTTTATAATTTATACAATCCTTTAAACCAAAATTCCCAATTCATTGAATTCAATTTTCAAGATATTGAATTCAAATTTAAATCAAATGATTTAAATTCGAATTCTATTAAGTTATTTAAAATAACTTTTATTTTTTGAAACTCATTTCAAAAACTTCCAATTTAAATTCCAAAACTATTTTGGATTCAAAAACACATTTTTTCCAAAATTGATAAAAATCTATGACTTAATCGATTTCCAGTGAAATCCACTTTTGTGTGTGTATTGTGTAGTCCATGGTTTAACACAATACTGCACAATCATTCAATCATTACAGATCAAATATAACCATATAATTGATAAGCGGTATAAACTATAACGCTTACCTTCATTCACAGATCACAGATAAATAGATCACAAATCACACAGAAATCAGAATATATCACAAAGTATCACACATCAAAGATGTCAAATAATTTAACATCTAATAAAATCCAAACATCCATAGACAGGATAAATTCGATTATCTGATTAATTTAAATCAAATAAATTTCTAAACATTTCCAAAATTATTTCCTTTTAAAATAAATTCCTTTAACTTTTCAAATCTACTTAAAAATCCAACTTTTAAATAAATTCTTCATCTTACAAATAATATTTTCGAAATCCATTTATAAAGCCTTTTTCCTAGAATCTGAAATTTATTTCAATATAGTTCAAAATAAGACTTTTATCTTTTTAAACTCCTTTTAAAATTTATCCAATTATCAAAAATACATTTTTCGATAAATTTTCAACTTATATTTTCAAAAATTAAATTTCAAATACTTCTGGTATCCATCGATACCAAAAATATATACGGTTAAATTACAGCCTTTTATAATTCCAATTTCACAATTATAATCATACGGCGATTATAAATAAACAACACACAACATATGAAATAAATTCAAATGTTTGAGGAATCTAGTTGGATCCCTCCAACCTGTTTCCCTGCATCCACAGATGTTAGCACAATACCAATTTCACATCAATGTGAAATTATCGCGGTATATGGGATTTATAAATATTATCCGCTATTAAGCGGCGCAATAGGGTCTCATCCGCTATACAATGCGGGAAATCAACTCCAATATATACATATTCAAATATATATATTGCTACATACATAAATAATACCAATTTCACTTCAATGTGAAATATCCGCGGTATATGTTTTTAATAAATAACCTCCGCTTACTAACGGCGTATAATGTCTATTTTAACAATCAATAGATAACAATCATCCAGGCATACAATCAACAATTTTAAATCTAACAATTTAAAATTTAAATCGAAACAAAATATTCGATTAAGTGAGGAGTTCTCACCTTGATTTCAATTCCGTTCCAGCGTTTTATTTCGAATAAAATTAAACGTGCGTTTAATTTCACTCAAAATCTTCACTGACTACGATCGCTTCCAATTAAGTTCCATAGCGAAGAGTTCAACCATACGATTCCAACGCAACTGGTTTCGTGCGTTTTCGATCTTGTATGAAAAAGTTATGGCATTTTAAAGTTACACGAATTTAAATATATATAAATAAATATACAATTTTCTTCTAATTTCTTTCAACCTTTTAATCTCAGCCCTTGATTCTTGCTTCAACAAATCAGGGCCACACCCTAAAGCTTCTCCCCCCCTCACTCATGAATGTTTCCAGACAATGAAACCCATACCGCGGCCCCTAGGGTTTCGAACGCAACCCCCTACCATCGATTTCATGTCGATCGAGCACCCCCACGTCGAAGCCTATCCCCAGGCGCACCCTCCCCGTGAATGATGCGAAGCTCGGCACCACCATCTGCTCGTATTTCGTGCCTAGAACGAGCATGAATGCAGCCAACAAACATCTCCTTTGGTCGACGAAAGCCCATCTCCACCGTACGGATCTATCGAGCTCGAGTCGCTCTACAACTTTCGTTCAGATGCCGAAGTCTAATGGTGGATGGATCATGAGATATTAAGGGAAAAAGATCGCGTGTTTATGGCCATTAAAATGATGGTGGCAGCTATAAAGGAGGATAGGGTTTCGTTTGTTAACGTATATATATATATATATATATATATATATATATATATATACGTATATAATAATATTAAATTCATTTTAAACAACTTTTTCAAACGATCTGCAAATCATACGTGCCACCTGGCGTTCGTAAGGTTTACCCCACGTTTTGAACACAATGGAACATGTTTCGGAAGCTAATTCGATCATCTGTGCGAGTTACGGAATTAAACGATCGAATTTAAATTAAACCGATTAAACCGATTTCGATGCGTTTTGGCTTGCCCCGGACAAACCGTACATCCGATTGACACGAAATTTGAAATATTACAATAATATCACATTGCGGATCTGATGAAACAGGTTTCGTTGAAATCCGAGACTGTTTGAAAAATGACTATTTTAACTAGCCAAATAAATATTAAAACAATTTCAATGTGTTTCGGCTGCCACGGTCACTCGACAACTCTGATTGCTATGAAAATTGAAATCCGATAATAACAAACTATTACGGATCCAATGGAACTAGTTTCGTCCAATTCTAAGACTGTCCCAAAAATGGCTAATTTCACTAGTCGATTAAATATTAAAATATTCAATTTTCACAAATTAACTTTTAATTCAATTTTAAAAGTTCTATAACATCACTATAATTCCAATATGATTTAATATAACTTTATAAATCATTTTCATTCACATTTAATCCAGATTTCAATTATTTCTGGAATTTCAACTATTAAATTATCGATTTAATTGTCCAATTAAATCCATTTATTCGAAAAATAAATTATTCGACTTATTAATTTCACTTATTAATATTTAAAATCAATTAAATATTCGAATTTCAAATGTCAGAAATTCTGGGTCGTTACAGTCATCACCTTTCTAGATTACTCTATATATGTCGAGCATGTTGTGTATGCTAAAAAAGCTCTCGGATAGGTCGGTTACGATAAGAGTGATGTCATATTCGATTCTATTCGCCACTAGATGGGTCTGTGGGTAGGCCGGTCTTGCCAGGTGTAGAGGTTTGAAAAGTTTTTGATCCTCGGTACATTTCTCTAGAGATGTATTGTATGAAAGGTAGTTCCTTACCTACCATTATATGGAAATCCATTCTCCAATAAGTGCCTTCGGACTTGATTGTAGAACCTATTATGATGGAATTTAATCACTGTAACAGTTGCGGCTAAGATTATATAAGTTTGCTTGAAAAGTATTTTCAAAAGAATGTTATTAAAAACAATATTCCAAGATTTTGTGTAGCAAATTTTTTGGTTATCATATGGTAAAATGTATTTCGTGCTTATGTGTGGTGTGGTCTTATGAGATGCCCTTTGTTTCCAAATATCCATATTTTGAGTTTCTCGCAACAGTCCCATAACTGACCTGGATTTTCTTTTTCTTTTTCCTTAATGGGTGCCCTATTTTTTTGGCAGCCATGTAGTAAGTTTTAACTTGGAGCATTGTGATGGAGCTTGAATTCTGGAGCTGAAGATGTTCCTGTAGATAGTTCCCCATTTCCTCTCCCGCTATATTAGTTTACTGTTTGTATTCAGCATTTATAAGGATAGAGATTTATAACTATCTAAGCTGATTTATAAGATAGACTCTGATAAATGTATTTAAATTTTTTGCCGTAAAGATATATATATATATATATATATATATATATATATTGAAATAATATATGGTATTCCATTCGTGTAAAATTCTGTTTTGTTTTTTTCTTTTACTCCATGGTAATCTGCCTGTCCAATACTTGGATTTGTGGAATGTGAATACCGAGGATGTATAGTTCAATTTCCGAGGGTTGAGGAGGCGGATCGTCACATTTGGTATCAAAGCTTAGGTTAAGCGAACACCTAAGCCTGATTGGGGGTAAAGTCTCATCAGAGATAGGGTTAATAATACCCTAGGATGAGTAACTCATTAGAGATAGGGTAATCGACACCTTAGAATGAGTTGAGAGTATATTATATAAGAGCGCGTATTTGTTAATGATATACAAATGATTTTTGTTTTAGAAATATATGGCAAACGAAATAATTTTATCTAGGATTATATGTTGAATATAAAGAATATATTTTGAAAAAACATATAGTTAGATATATTATAATCGGAATGAAAGTTTGAAATCAAGATTAGTAAAATCTAAGTTTAAACATCTTGTGATTATAATTTCATAGTTTGACCATCATAATAATACCGAAAAGATTAAGAGTAATACGTTGGAAAAGGAATTGAATAATGAGAACTTTTATCTAAAAAAGGTTCTTGGGAAGAGAATTTTCAAAAGATTTTATTTGAAATGTTCTATGTATTGGTTTGGGAGAAATAATATCATGTGCTTAATAAATTATCACCCTTAACATTATACATTTAAAATGGATTTATGCTAGGATAAATTTAGATTTATAACTCAACATTAGATTTAGTTACGACAATTAAAATGCTTGGTATTTAAGTGTTTGTTTTTGATAATTGTAGAAACCCTCAAGCTACAGGAGAAAGTATTGGAAGGGGAAAAAATGATCTAATCATTCTTTCAAGTTATGGGGAAGAACCCAGGAAATGGCTACTTAGCAATATTATGCCCATTATTAAAGGAGAATTAGATCCATACACCCGACTAGAAAAGGACGGTTACCCTATGGTCGAGTTGCCTATATCTTCCTCGACTCTAGAACATATTATAGTGTCTAATGATGAAGAGATCCCTCAGGCCTCAGAAGGAAGTGGATCACTGACCTAGTAAGTTCAAAACTCGAATCGAAAGAAGAAAATCCTAAGGAGGAGCCGATGGAAGAAGAATCTAAACCTGAAAGTACTCAGACACTATGATATCCCATGAATCAAACAACAGCAGTAGGGATAGTAACATCATATAGGAGATGGACGGTGACCATATTATTTAGCATTAGGAATCGTCAGATTCCCTCATTTATTGGGACAACATGGAGGACAAAGAGGAAGAATTTGAGGATCCTAATGAAAAAGAAGTGCAAGGTTTAGAAGAACTAGAAGAAGGAGAAGTTATACAAGAAGTGCCAACCAGTCTAGGGCATGTTCCATGGAACCAGCCCTGGCTGCAATATGAAGTAGGTGTGATACCACAAATAGAGGATGGAAATGAAGCTAATAATGAACAAGATGATAGTGATGACAATGGAGAAGTCTTGTTTGATTTTGGATACAGAAATGGACCGTCGACATCGGGCTCAGAGGAGTGAACATAATGTGAGATTGGAATATTTGGAAAACCTATCTAGTATTAATATTATGTAGTAGCATATATATGTATGGCTTGGAAGGTAGTTAATTTGTATTAGTATTATGACAACCCAAGTAGGTTTAGAAGGACTTAAGAATGGTTTAAGTGTGTAAGGAGAAATGATGTGTGTAAGATAATGATGAATGTAAAATATTAAGCATGTATAATATAATTATGTCCTTTGTTTACGACGTTGTTCAAATGTAAATACATAAACCACTTTAGAAATTTTCATAAGAATAAAACTATATATTGGTAAAATGTTTAAAAAACTTAAACTAAAATTTTCTAAATATTTTGAAAAAGATAAAAAGTATATGCATTTTACACGAATTATTTTATTACACAAATTTGGCCTAAAAACTTGAGTGTAGGATTTTGATATCCAAAAAGGATTTATCACTCGATGCCTTAGGGCAAAAATTGATGAGGATTTTTATTCGGATCCTTACATTTTATGTCATAGTTGAGAGCTATGCAAGGAAAATATAAGTTTCTAAGCCTGTTCGGAGTCTGCACTAAAGGATCGAAGGATCGATACCGATTCGGAAGTAAAGTTGCGGATTTGAATAGTACATCGAATCAGATATTGTGTACGCATAATCTATATACATTATACAAGTATAAGTTTGAAAAAAATATTTTGAGCAAACACCTTTGGGTTTTGCGTTGTCATTTCGAGGATGAAATCCTTTTAAGGGGGAGTATGTAACGACTCGCAAAATTTTGAATTTGTAAAATTATTTTTATTTTTAATCTTCAAATATAAGCTTTAAAAACATAGATTATGATGTTTTGAATAAGAATGAAGGTAAACCTATTTTGAATAAGTATTTACAAAAATATATACTTCAGGAAAATATTGATAAAATGGTTGAAAACCATTTTACTAATAAACAGCTCTATAATTATTAGAAGTCACGCATGGAGTTGGATACATATACATATTTATACATTTAAAGAAGAATATGAAATACAATTATTTATTTTATTTTTGGGAAATAAAGTTATTTACGACATCATCAATAATGTCATCATATTTAATAATTGATTTATGAATTTAAATTGAGATTTAATGATTTAATAATTATTACAATTATTCAAATAATTGTTTTTAAATGATAATAATTCATTTTAATCAGTTATGAAGTGATAATAAATCATTTTTAATAGTGTTATAAAGATATATGATTGATTTGAAATTATAAGGAAAATTGATAACGCTTTATCGGTATAACAACATTTTTCATAAACAATTGTTTAATATTAACTTATATGGTTTTATAATTCAAATGAGATCATTTTAATTAATTTATAATGGTGCGAAATTAGTTTTCAAATTTTGTTTACACTTATATGTAAATTAATTCATAAGTGAAAATATGACAGGAATCGGCTTCCCGATTTTCAATGGTTTAATGTACGAAAGTTGTTCAAATTTATTGCAACCTTGTTATATGTCTTGTGCACATCCTAACATACACATGCATACATTAACACACACATATGCAATTAACACATCTAGAAAAGTAAAAATATACTTACAATTTACATTAGAATTTACATACAATAAAAAGTATAAATATCTAAGATATTTTCTACCCTAAAAAGCAAACGTCAACTCACTTATGCACCATCATCACCACACACATGAAGACACAAGGAAGTGGCATTTTTGTGCATCTTGATGTTTATGAAGGGGGTGTAGGTAAGGGCATTTTGGCAATTACACATTTGGATATTTATTCCCAAAGATTTTCCTACAAAAACCCACCATTCTCTTCATAATTTTACACGCTATTCTACTTCATCTTCATCCTTATTCTCAAGCTTCTCAATGGCTTCCTACATTAAGAAAATTATGTAAAAAAATATTGCAAAAAGAAATTAAATTTATATAAGTATATATACATTAACAATCCACTTCAAAACAAGGCAAATCACTTCTTCCTCCACTCAAAACCCACGGCCACCACCTCCTATTACCCAAGGCCGAGCCATTTCCACTTGTAAGCATAGATCAAGGCTTTTTAAAGTTCCAAGGCTCGATTCCATAGGCTTTGATTCGATCGTAGCGAAGTTATAGTTTATTTTCGTAAAGTTAAAAACTAATGAAGGTGAGAAAATATTCCAAATTTATTTTTATAAATATGATGATGTGATGTGATTGCTATGGGTGTTTACTTTGTTTGATCATCAAGTTTGGATGTTGATTATATGTTTATTCTGATGTTGAAATGATTCACGTTTAATACACGTCGAATATCACAAAGGAAATCACTTTCCTTTAATAAAAGAAATGGTGTATATGAGATTGTTAAACCTCTTTAAAATGGTTTATAAATGCCTAAAATCCAATTTGGTGAAGTTTGGACAAGTTATGATAGTTGAGTCAAAAATAGGCACGTCGCGTAACGGTAGTTTGCGGTTTCGCATCGTAGAAAGTTAAATCCATTTATACGATGGATTCAAAGTCGGAATTCTTTGTAATAAGAATTTTCTGAACTCTTATAATCATATTTTTCAAACAAAAGAAAAGGATCAAGATTTTGTTTAGTAAATTTTGAAATATGAGCAAATCAAGTTTTCAAAATAGTCGCGGTTTGGCTGTTCGGAAACCAAAGCGACAAATTCTTTAAAATTGATATTTTTAAGTCTTTAAAAACATGGAATAAATTCTATAAATATTTTAAAATGGATTTGAGTTATAAAAATGAATTTCTAAATGATCGAAAAGTTTTTTTGATCAAATAAGCGTTGAAAGAACTATTCGCAGCACTATGTGCAATGGTTTTTGCAGCACTTTTAATAACTTTTGAAATATGACTTTAAACTTGAATATTCTTTCCCAAATGTTTTATAAATGATTTTAGATAGATAATTAAGAATTTTAAAGATGATTTGGAGGTTTTATAATTTATTTTAAAGGCTTTAAATAAATTATTTAAAGAAAAGCTGTTATAAATAAGTGATTTAATATTGGCTCTAAAAGCCGATGAGTAGACTAGATTTTTCTATTTGTAAGATCTGGATGTGAGGTGCTTAAACTAAGGAGATGTTTAGGAGCAACCAGTGCCCTGTGTCACCTAGCCTTTTTCCTAGACGAGGAATTGATAAGGTCGAGATGTCGGAAACAAGACGAGTATAAAAGATTTAATTTTATGCAAATTTAATACAACTTGGATTGTATAAAATAATCTTCTTATACTTGGTATTATATTTTGAGGAGAAAATCAGTGCTATCCATGTGAATTTAAAAGGTGATTTCATCGTTATTCGACGTACAATAATGGTTGAATATGTAAATTGACGTTGAGTAGAACTAGTATAATTTTTATCGACCCTTTTTACTCAATAAGGTTTTGCAATGTGATTTATGAGAAATGAGTTTGATTTGGTATTTTCAAAGTTAAATAGAGGTTTAATGTTTTGATATATACCAGAAATAAATGTTTTAAAGATAAATATCTCTAGAAGATATTTTTTTGATAAAGAGAAAGTAATTAATCGAATGATAAGCACCTATTTACTGAACATATTTTTATCGATGATTGGTTCGAAGGAACTAGGGTCAGATTTGAGTGATTCCTATTCAGAAACCATTTTGAACCAATTTATGAGTTTGAACTGAAGACGTGGAATCATAATAAATGGAATGAAGGGTCGCTTGTCATTGACCCTCGAGGGAAATTTCCCATATCGTATATATGCAGCAGCAGTATCTTCATTTTATCTTCGATGCAAGGGCTGCTCGCTACTAATCCTAGGGATGATTCCTGATAGGATACGGTAGGAGAGTTCCTTCAGTTTGTCTTGTTCTTGGCAACTTGTATCGACGAATGTCTGACATTGCATTTCCAACATACACATACATTGATTTTTACAAATGTACGTCTGTTCGATGGTGTAGAAAGCGACTCTCCTATACTTAACACCCTTCTATGAGACGTACGAGCTTAGAGGTTGTACATTTGTGGAAATCAATGGTATGTGACGGAATTGGCAATGTGGCATTCAAAGTGAATGTGCTATGTGAACGGTAATCGTTACCTCGTGCCTCATCACCCGGAAATGACTTAAACAGGGCATGTCGTAAGGCTATGTGGTTCGCAACCATTAGGATATTGTCATCACCTTTCTAGATTACTCTAAATATGTCGACTAAGTTGTGTATGCTAAGAGAACTCTTGAATATGTCGGTTACACCTGACATGATGTCATATTCGATTCTATATGCCACCAGATGGGTCTGTGGGTAGGCCGGTTTTGCCAGGTGCAGAGGTTTCAAAAGTTGTTGATCCTCGGTACATCCCACTAGAGATGTACTATACGAAAGGTAGTTCCTCACCTGCCATTGTAGGGAAATCCATTCTCCAATAAGTGCTTTCGAACTTGATTGTAGAACCTATTATGCTGGAATTTAATCAATGTAACAATTTTAGCTAAGATTATATAAGTTTACTTAAAAAGTGTTTTCAAAAGAATGTCATTAAAAATAATATTCCTAGATTTTGCATAGCAAAATTTTTGGTTATCATAAGGTAAAAACCTATTTTATGTTTAGGTGTAGCGTGGTCTTACGAGATACCCTTTTTTTCAAATATCCGTATTTTATGTTTTTCACACCAGACCCATGACTGACCCAGAGTTTATTTTTCTTTTCCCTTAAACTCTTGGTGCCCTATTTTTCCGGATAGCTAAGTAGTCAGGTTTAACTTGTAATATATGAATATTATTTAAGGATTTGTATGGTCTAAACCATGCTCCATGAGCTTAGTATAACAGACTTAAATCCCATCTATTACAATCAAATTTTGAATAGGCAATGTAGATAGTACACTTTTCTTTAAAAGAGATAAAAATGATATTCAGTTAATACAAATATATGTACATGATATCATTTTTGGATCTACCAACGATAAACTAAATAAGGAATTCTCACAAATAATGACTAAGGAATTTGAAATGAGTCATATGGAAGAACAAAATTATTTTCTAGGATTACAAATAAAACAATTAAGTAATCGAACTTTTATTAGTCAAGAAAAATATGCTAAAGATTTAGTTAAGAAATTTGGTATTATACTGGTGGTAAACCAACTTCCATGGCAACTAATGAAAAATTAAATAAAGAAGAAAATTCAAAACTTGTAGATCAAAAATTATATAGAGGAACGATTGGATCACTACTCTATATAACTGCTAGTAGACCTGATATAATGCATAGTGTTTGTCTCTATGAAAGACATCAATATCAACCTAAAGAAACTCATTAGACTATGAACTCTTTTACCCAAAAGAAGACTCATTTGAAATAATTTCATATAGTGATGCTGACTATGCTGATTGCAAATCAGATCGAAAAAGTACAAGTGGAACTTGTCACTTTTTAGGACACTATCTGGTTTCCTGCTTTTGCAAGAAGCAAAACTTTTATCTCTGTCTACGACAGAAGCAGAATATATTTCAACAGCATTAGCATGTTCATAGGTTATCTATATGTAGAAAACATTAACAGATTTTGGTTTAAATTTTACTAAATCACCAATATATTGTGATAATACAAGTGCGATCAATCTATCTAAAAATCCTACTCATCATGCTAGAACTAAACATATTGATATAAGACAACTATTTATAAGAGATAATGTAAACAAAGAAATAATATCACTTGAATTTATAAACACTGAAAATCAAATAGCTAATATATTAACAAAACTATTGAATCAAACATCTTTTACTAAGTTAAGAAGAGAGTTAGGAATTTGTTCTCTATCGAAAATATAAAAATAATGAAGTAAAAATTACAAAATATAAAGAAAAGCAAAATAATCAAAATTATAACATATATATCGACATACCATATCCCCCTATGTCGACATATAACGGTAATTTTTGTTTTTTAAAAATTCCCTCTAAAATTCAAATTGGTGGTTATATAATAACCAAATTTCAACTTTCTTCTTCATTTCTCTGTATTCTCTCTATTTTAAATTTCTAAAACAAATAAAAAACATGGCCTCTCTAATCCCAAACGTTCTAGAGAAGAGAATTCATTATTTTCTTTTCCTTCTCCTACCCAAGGCCCTTCCAAAACACTACTATGACCAAAGTTATTAAATTGGAAGGAGAAATGAAGAATGTTCTAGAGATGTTGACTTATATACAAGTTGTACAACTTTATATGTCAAAAGAACAAGAGAAACAAAGTAGAATTCTTTGCAATTTGCAAAAATATTTGTTGGATAATCCTATAAATCCAATAGTTATTGAAGATGATTCTGCAAATTTGGCCATTTATAAACCCATTCAAGTTAGCAATGACGAGGAAGAAGAGGAAGATGAGGAGGAAGAAGAAGAGGAAGAACACATGGAGGAAGATGACGAAGTCTGATGCATCGGAGAACTATGTTTCGATCGAGAGGAAATCTCATTGAACAAAAGGGGAACTTTTTCCTTCATTTTCCTCATTGTCCTATTTACACATCCCCGATCATTAGGAAATCACATTAGGATGGTACTTGTCTTCGTTAATTTGATTGTATGGTGTGTGTATTTAATTTAATTTAACATCTGTTTTACTTACTTATACGTACATTTATGCGATTGGATTATGATATGGTATTTAATGAATATATATATTGGTTTGGTTACCATTAATGATTTGTGTTATCACTTATCATTTCTTATATATCATTCTTATCATTGTTTCCATTTCATGATTATCTCATTTTAAATATCACTTATTGTTCTTATATAAATCTTTCTCATTATTATTATATGTCATTAGTCTACAATATTTTATTGAGGAGGAGTTAGAGTAAAAGTTAGTGTTAGAGTTATAGTTTTAGGTTGTTATTTTTTTTGATGGCAAAGGGGGAGATATATATAAAATCTAGGCATAGATTAAGGGGGAATTTTTAACCTAGGGGGAGTTATATTATATTTTATATACCGAGTTGTCATCATCAAAAGAAGGGAGATTGTTAGTACTTTAGGTATTGGTTTTGATGATAACAATAATAGTCAGTATATAAAATATAAATACTAATGATTTATCAACTTATATATAGTATATAGTGCAGGATATTAGATAGGTGTTGATTAAGTAGACCATACAGTATCAAGAGTATATTCAAGATGTTGATATAGAGTTTCAAGAGTTGGAGAATGAAGACTCATGAGTATTGAAGAATTCAAGATTTCAAGATATTCCAGATAAGTTATAGAGTCATAGAATTTATGTTAACACTTTGATAGCACTTTCCCGATCTCTCTCTCCTTCTTTAATTTAATTTTAAATTGTTTTTCAAATATCTTGGTTTTAAAATAATCTTTTCAAAATATTTCTCAAAATGATTTTCAATCTCTTATACATAAATATATTATTTTAATGTTTTTAAGTTTATATATATATTGAATTTTTGTTTGTATTTTAGTAAGTTATAACTATATTGATTATAAATATTATTTACATTATACTAAAATATTCAAAATTATTATATAAAGTTTTATTATGATTAAAATATGTATAAACTATGCTTAAATTATTTTACAAAGTATCAAACCAGTTTACAAAACAACAAGTTTTCAAAATAATGTTTTAAACCATTTTAAAATTTTAAAAAAAGTATACCGACATACTCTATGTATGTATGTTGACATAGTGGTCGATTTTTTCAAAACTAAATTTCAAAAGAAGTGTCTTTTCATCATGCCTCCTCATGAATGGACATGATCGTTGTTCCTCTATAAGTACTAGACTTCCAAACGAATTTTTGAATCATAATTTTCTTATTCATCTCTTCTCCTTCCACTCTCTCATTTTCTAAATCAAAATATACCCAAACTCTAACCGAAAGTCAACCAGAATCAATCATCACTAGTTCGATTCTCCTTCATCTGCTATTTGATTTCTCTCATCTCTCTCGCTCAAACCAGGATCAAAGTGCTAATCAAGAGTTATAGGATGAATTGTAATCAAGATTAAAGACCTGAATCTGTATAACTCTATCAAATCATATTGTTATACTTGTGGGTGTGATTGTAGTCTATAAAATCAATTAGGCGTGCTTATTAGCCCATAAATCTCGTTGGTATGCTTGTAGCCCGATAATCAAGTGACTCTACTCAGAGTCGGGATTCTATAGGGTGTGACTCATAGCCTTGAAATCGAGATTGTATTTGCATTTACTAGTTGAAAATAAATCTATACAAGGAATTATGCAGCATTGGATGTAGACTCGGAACCAATATAAAGTCCTAGTGTGTTCTTTTCTTCTTACTTCTGCTGCATTTACTTTTATCTGCACTTTGATTCTGTGATTATTTATGTGATTATTAGTTACATCATTACAGGTAGAATCTTAAAGAATTTGAAAATTATTCATATAATTTATTAAACACTATTCACCCCCTTCTAGTGTTAATTTAGCATTAAGATCCCGATTCCACTGACTCACAGCCACTATATAGTGAATTATCACATGTTGAATAAATCAGGGTTATAACATGTTAAAATATTAAATGTGGCCAGTGGCAAATAAGTTGATATCGGCTTAAAGAAACCCAAAACCTACAACAAAAATAACATCTTAAGCAACTGATAATGGATCAAAACAAAAATTGGAAAGAGAATCTAAAGAAGATCATGAAAATTCACGAAATCAACAAATTCACTAAAACCCAAAACTGGCGAAAATTAAGCTAAAATCAAATAACAGTAATAAATTGATAGTATCTTAATAATAAGTAAATCAATACCAAAATAGAACGCTCAAGGAATTAGGGAGTCTCAAGAAGGTTAATAAAGATTCGAAACCATATTTTTAGAAAGCTAATAAAAAGAAATGAAGAAGGAAAAGAAGATAATTCATAGGAGAGGGAGGAAAATAAATTAACCATTGGATTAAGAGAAAGGAAAATACATGGGTAGGATAGAGAATTTTGAGAATACAAAGAGATTAAAAAGTCTAAGGGGAATGAAATTGTACACTAAAGTATAAAATGTTTTTATAACAGAAAGGAAATGTTATACCGAAAACATGAAAGCTATTACAGGTTGATGATAAAAGGGATACCGCATGATGATGCCCAAAAGCAAGCTATCACAGGTTGACATTAAAAGGGGCTATCGCATGTTGAAGGCCATAAGATATTGCAAATTGGCAGAGTCAAAACCATCGCAAGTTGATTAATTTAATTATCGAAGATTTATACTTCAAAGCTATCATATGATGAGTGATTAAACTATTGAAGGTTGATATTCCAAGGCTATTACATGTTGAATAATTGAATCATCGAAGGATAACACTTCCTAGCCACTACATGTTGGTTAATTTTTGTATCAAAGGATAACGCTTCCTAGCTATCGCATGTTGACCAATTTGGCTATCAAAGGGTGAAGCTTCCTAGTTGTCGCATGTTGGTTAATTTGGTTATTAAAGGATGAGGCTTCCTAGCTATTGCATGCTGATCAATTTGTCTATAGAAGGATAAAGCTTCCTAGCTACCACATGTTTATTGAATTAGCTATAAAAGGATGATGAATTTGAGAAATCACGTGTTGATTAATTTGGACTATCAAGGGATGATGCTTGAATGCTGTCTCATGCTAATAAAATGAGCTATCGAGAGATAATGCTTCAAAGCTATCGTATATTGAAAAATCAAGCTATTGAAAGTTGAAAATCTAAAGCTATTGCATTTTGAAGAATATATGCAATATCAACATCCTAACCGGGAACATGGCATTCTCCAATTGGGCTAATTATGTCACATCATCATGAAAGAGTTAAAGAACATCAATGCCATATGTTATCTCGAACATGTGCCACATCAGCAAATCATGATCATTAATCTCCTCAAATGACATGTATCATGAAACTAAAGACTAAAATTTTCTATAAATAGACATGTACCCTATACTAGAAAAGGGTCAATTCTTATTTCCTTTTCTGCCTCATTTTAAATTTTCTTGCATGTACAACAAAAATCCTAGGTGTAGGGTGACCGTCACACTATGATTCCAAACACTATAAGATATATACCATTTGGGTAACTTTAAACAAAACTGTCTCACCTTATATATCGATATAATATCACAATGGAGTAATAATAATATAAATTATACCAACATAGACATATGTATGTAAAATATGAGAGGCATTATATATAAGGCATGGTATGAGAATAAAAATGAAATAACAATATAATCAGAATATATCATCTCAATAAAAAGTGAGTACTGAATGATACATCAAGTACAATATATGGCCTTGTATTCAAATAATGTTCGAAGTCCACAAAACAATTTACTCATATATGAAAATCACAATCCTGAATATCACGATCTCTATACTCTCAAAGGTTCAGTTACTCTGCTAACATATCCCTAAATACTCGACTATAGACCTACTCGTAAGAGTAACCAAAAGTTGTTAAAAAAAGGAGAAATAGAGAAAAGAAGGGTCAGACAGAAGTCCGGAGAGGGGATTATCTCAAAGTACTGCATATACATGTAACCTATATACATTTAATAAACATAAGCAAGGATCGATTGGTAATATAAACATACCTTGTCCTACCCTATCCCTACACTAATTCACAATATTGGTTCAATTATTAAAATAATATATAATATAACAAGTTATACTACTAATAATCTGATAAAAGGGTATAAGGGGCAATACTACAATCCATGATCAACGGTGCCAAAGATATTCTGATCCCGATCGAACACAAAATGAAGAGAAAATACAACAATATAACAATGGTACACATCCAAGCATCTCTATAGCTAAAACGCTCATATGAATTTTATATGCATAATAACCTAAGTTAATGGTACTTGGATATCTGGAACCAGTATCTATGTAATGAATTGCCATTAGCCACTATAGTGAATACATTGGATTCAAATCGACCAATGACTCCGAATCAGCATTGATTGGTGTAGGTTTTATCTCAACACATAGTGCTATGAATAGTGTATGACCTACTTTAGAAAGACGTCCCAATTTCACCCCGACCCTGCTTTGGAATCTCTTCTACAGGTTGTGCTATCTCTATTATGAAATAGATTCACTCACTAATGATGTATCACTCCGGTTGTCTATACCCGATATGTTCGAGTCATATGTAACCGCCCATATCCATGTACATGATTTCCCACATGTATACACAACATTGAATTCTTGTCATTCACATATGGATCATCCAACCTTTCTTGAAGTGCCTCACATAAATAAGTAACCCTACGTCACGAATATCGATACTATACATATACATACACACACACACAGACATATATATATATATTACATAAACCGTGTATCTATAAATTTGTGTGTGTATAATATCTCATGCAATAATTAGTAGCCCCAAGTCGAGCATACTGAAACTATATATAAATCTCTTAAATCACATATTAATAAATATATAATATTTTCCATGCACCTTCTAGGAGCTCAAGTCATACATACCGAAACGATAAAAAAACATTTAAACTGCACATTAATAAATATATAAAATATATTTTGTGCACCTTCCTATAGCCCTAAGTCCGGCATACGAAAACTATATATAAATGCTTGAACCATTTATCAGTAATATATACTATATTTTGTGCACCTTTCCATAGACCCAAGTTATGCATATCGAAACTATATATAAATGCTTAAACCGTATGCTAATAAATATACACAATACTCTTTATGCACCTTCCTATAGCCCTAAATCGAGCATACCGAGTTTACATAAATCGCTCAAACCACGTATCAATAAATATAAGTAAATCTATAAAATGTATACATGTGTGTATACATACACACATATAAATATATGTATTATAACCTATTCAACTACATGGAACCACTGCACGCGTATTGCATGTATAAATACATGTAGGTAACCAATTACCAAAATGACAAATCCATCATCTCATTATCAACAATGTTTTACACATACAGTCCTAGAAACCATTCAACTAATCATCAATAGGAGAACTAGAACATATGTTCAAATCATGTATTCGGTACCAACCTATATTCCCAAACAACTAGCCTATGTCGGATTATTCCATACCAAATCCAAACACATACACACACATACATACATAGATACATAGACACATACCATATACATATATATATCAGTGTGTGTGTATGCATGTGCTTGTGTATGCATGCGCTATATATATATATATCATTTCATATCATCATGGTCTTATTATACAATATAGGTGCGGGAATCTATACACATATGTAAAACATAAATAATTATTGCTACTAACCTTATCACCATTTTTCAGTAGCCCAAACCCTAAAAAAAGCTATGCCATGCTGTAGAAAATCTCAATGAGGTCACAATGGCAAATACCACATCTTGATTGAACCTCGTATGCAATAGATACAAATTTTATAAGAATATAAATTATACAAATTAATATATTAGTTAACTTAATTATAAATAATCAAGTTAACTAGAGTCACCAATCGACTTCCCATTTCAAATTCCCACTTCAAACAATAGTCGAAACAACTCCTTAATGTTGTCGCCGCTCTAACGAACTACGCTGCCTCCAACCATCAATAATCTCCTCCCCTTGTCACCACAAGTTTAATGGTACCGGCCATGACCATTGCCACCACCCGCGAGTTTCCTCCCTATACCCTTAACCGAACTTTTACCTCTTTCCCTTGTTTCCAGGCCATCTCTGTCCATCACTACCTACCCCACTGTCTCCCCAATGCTAAGCCAAGCCCGACAATACCAATCTCTCTCCTTCCAGCACTACTTCACCTATCTTGAGTCGATGTCATCATCAACTCCGTGCCACCATCAACTCCCTACTAAGCCTTACATCATATTTTCTCTGAAGGAGTTTTAGGGATTAAGGTAGAGAACTGTTGGATGCTTCTTCTCATTTTTTTCATTCTTCCTCCTTATTCTGCCTGGGTTTCTTTATATGAAGGGAAGAAGATATTATGTTGAGTGGAGGAAAAGATATTATGTAAATGATATCATATTATTTAAATAATTTAATAATTTCATTCATGTTTTGAGCTCGTACAATTTGTAGGAGCATCGTATTGCAATGATTATTCGACATCATGCTTCAACTCATTTTTCTCTTCACGACAATATATAATATGACATCATTTTTCACATATTTTGAAGTCTTATTGGCCATTGGATCCTCCAATTCTAGAAATTCTTCGATCATACAACCTATATTCTTTTTCTCTTTGCGGAAACATGAATTGTCAGCTAGATTTCATAGGGCTCAATCGTGTACATAGATCCATATAATATGTATGGCTACAAATAAATCTAGAAAATAATGTAACATCAAACCAATCAATGTTATACTCAAATCTCTCCTGAATAAATATCCCGGACTCAACGAAAGAAGTCTCGATTCCTAAATCATTTCCAAAAGTTTTCTTTTTGAACATTTGATTTAAATTATTTACTAAATCTCTAGCCGTTTAAAAATATAGGTTGTTACATTCTCCCCCACTTAAGAATTTCATCCCTGAAATGCTGTAGAGCGAAGCAACATAACCCCACTAGCCTAGCAACCACAAACCTTAACCAATAATGACATCCGTCATATTAACATTTAAGAAACTAACATAGCGACACAAAAATCACATGCTATTATACCATACATATCTGTAAACAACTAAGAAATAAGTCACTAGTACATGTCTAAGGCTGGTCATATACTACCATGTTAAGCTATGAATACTTTAAATCTATTATAAATGAACCTTAGGTCATGGAAAATTTGGCAACATCTCCTTTGCACGATGTGCTCCTGCACATCC
Source organism: Allium fistulosum (assembly GCA_030737815.1). NCBI lineage: Eukaryota > Viridiplantae > Streptophyta > Magnoliopsida > Asparagales > Amaryllidaceae > Allium > Allium fistulosum. Next base: position 1,277,814,195 of record CM060903.1, on the reverse strand, counting down.
CAATTTGTAATATATGACATAGCCAATAACATATTTCAAATAAAACAACATATATCCAATACACATCATAATAAATACCGTATCTATCATACATAACTTTATGAAACTTATTAGCAACTAACTTAACAATCAGATGCAATTTAAAGTAAACATGCTTCAGTGTAGCCATGTTATCAGTTTCATGTACCTATCTTTACCCCTAATGCGGTTGTGACTATGTCCAATATTTAGTTTACAAACATACAAGTTCGTATTGTGCTATTGGCATACCACAAGAATTATAACATATAATACATGTTTATATAACCACTCCATGTGAACATGTTTATTCTAAGTTTGTTCAACTATATACTTCCATAAAGGCACTTTTAAACATGTATTATATGTACATACTTCTACATATTTCCATGAATTCATTTCCATACAACTAAAAGTCATCATACATAGAAGCATGCATATTCATACTCATATAAATATACATATCCGTACATATATGCATGCAATAACATGCCTTTTTTTTCAAATATCTCTTAATTTGTTAAATTAAACCTCTTAATATGCATCAAAATAAATATTATCCTCCATATTTATATACACACTTTTAACTATATATATATAAAGTTTATTTTTCTTCATTTCTATTTATAAAATAGCACTTTTAACTTTATACATACACACATACATACACACACACAGATATATATATATATATATATATATCAAAAGTTTATTTTTCTTTATTTCTATTTACAAAATAGCAAAGTATCTATATATACTTTTTTAGAACTCCTTTATACATACTTTAAAAATCAAATAACACAATTTCTATCTTATTCATTTAAATAGCTTTCATTTTTGATACCCTCTTGTTTATATTACTAATAAAAATCAAATCAATTTACAATATCATAGAAATATCGCATTTAGTATATACATATTTGAAAACCGTTTTCATTATAAACCATTTCAATACAAGTCTAATTCATCCGAATATAGTTTCTTTATTCATTAACTTTACAAATGAATTTCAATTAGTTTTAATCACTAAGTGGTAATGACCTCTTTACCATATCATCTACATGATTTATTATAAACCATTTCAAGCTATTTCTCAATCTGATGCTTAGTAACTTTTTAATCACATGTTTTTAGTTTCAGTTAACAAGCCACTTATGTATGTTTATTTTCCAATCATCAAATTATTCACTAATATACATATTAAATAAAAATCAAATAAACAACAATAAACTATAAGCAACAGCTAAGAAAATAACCAACTACAGTTAAACAAGCAATTAACACCAAGCCATAACAACAAATCAAAAATCAACAACTAGGCTATAACAACAAACTACAATTAACAAACAAGTCATAACTACAAAGCAACAATTTATAATCAGGCTATAACAACAAAACAACAAATAAAAAACCAGCCATAACAACAAATCTTTTCACTCCATGATTAACGAGTCCATTCAGCCTCACAACAATGCCTAAGTCATGCAACTCCTCTTATGCGAGATGCATGCAAAACAAAACAAGCTTGTTTTTAAAAGGCAAGTTGGCTCGATAGTTTAGATTACCGATTCTTACAACCGTCAGATAAATCCAACAATCCCTATGCCAACTCCTCCAATCTTCCGAGGTAAACCCATTCTTACTAGAAGGAAGTTTAACAATCACAAAATTTTCAATTTGCTTACAACAAATGCCTAAGGCTTAATCGAGTATGAACTCACCACGACTGCACAATCTAACAAGGAGAATCTACTAAGTTTACAATAACGCTCGTGCAACAACCCGCACCTTATTAGGCCCGATTTTTTCGAATAACGGATCATTGGTAACGTATAATAAACATAAGTATATCAAAGAGCTATCTATATGAACTCACAGTGGAATAGCAAAATATAATAAAACATATATACCGAGTAAGGCTACTGCATTGGAACCAATATTATTCCTTGATGTCTATTTGCCACATCAGTGCAGAGCGTGAATGAGAAGAACTGTCCACCTATCATTCCTGTCTTGTACCAGTATCATGTCCCTTTGAATCTATATGTGTTGTAATGAGGAAGGAGTCAGAACAACGTTCTGATGACTGGTAAATTACATAATTTATCCATAATCGTGGTTTATGCAATTGATTTTCATTTAATTGTTATGTCTACTATTTATGGATTGGTCATTTAATTCCACATGCACATATGATATTTCTAACCTACTCCAAGGTATAAGTACATATATGTGTGCATGCATGTGTGTATATATATAACTGCTGTTTTACTCCCCAAAAAGGAAACCCCTTCGCAACATAGACTTCATTATTTAGACTAGCCGTATTACCAACATATCTCAAAGAATCATCTAAGGGTTCAATAGACAACCTTCAACCAAACAAACAAGCAACAAAAATTTGAGGTCAGTGCATCTCCCATACAAACTCTACACTAGTAGGAACTGTAATCTTTACAGGCTTCACCCAAGCCTTTCCTAACGATCACTCGAGACCGCTAGTGGTCTGGCCAATTCTTGGCGCAACTCCACAAATACCGATTTACCAACAATGCTGACATAGCGTCGACCTTCGAACCCAAATCCCATTTAGACTTGCCTAATGGAAATCAAGCAAAATGCTCACTCCCGGTTACTTAATACCTCTGATTTGGAATTGAAGCAGACCTCACTTTCCCAATCAAGCACCATCATAGGTTATTTAAGACTTCTTAAATAGGGAAGAGGCAAACCGAACGACCATTTAATACCTCAACCTTGAAGTAAACCCTTTGACCACCCTAGAGGTACTTAACCATTTAATACTTCAAATTTGAGGAGAACCCCTTGGTATGAAATATTTTCCCTAAACCTATACACGAACGTATATTCCTCATGGGTCCTGTAGTTGGAGATGTCCTACATCACTAATACGTATACACAACTACCGGTAGCCCCTTGCAGAGGGAAGACTTCCATTGTGTAACTCTACTGACCTCACATTCCAATCAATACTAAACCAAATCATTTATAATTAGTCTAAATATTGGGCTAGGCCCACTAATTCACAACCTTCACAAACGTATTATTGGGGCTGTATAATGTTAACTGTGGAAATTATCACGCTTCCTAAGTTCATTTATTTACTTTCTATGAACTTCCCATTTATTTTATATGCTTACTATCTTTAACTTCTTATTTCATTAATGTTATTAAATTTCATTTACTGTTACTTTTACCTCCAATTAATGCCCTTTATAAATGGTCTTTTCTATTCGAATTGGACAAATGTTAATGATATTTATTTGTATGTTTCAGAATTAATTTACCATGCCTATTTAATATCCGTCATTAATTTCATAGTTGGTCTCTGTAATTAAATTCATTACATGGGTTTATACTCATATTAGCTTGATTATTGTAACATCCTGTTAACTCGTTAATTTATTACATTATTCGTATTTTAGCATTTTATTTGTAATTAATATGATAACATACAATTAGTTGCATGTTACCATATGTATGTATTTATGTTATAGTTGTTGTTTATTTATTTATTTCTTAAAATTTTACTTTACTATAATATATATATATATATATATATATATATTTAATTGGTAAACGGGATTATTTATATTTCATTTGTAGCTTTTTAGTTTCTACATTTTAGGATTTTTGGACATACATTTATGTATAAATTTTCCAGAAATATTTATTTCTATATTTTAATGCATTTGAACTGTATCTTTACCAAGAATTAAATGTTGTCGTTGCAACTTTCCATAAATTATCAAAAAGTGGGATTGTGCTACGTTTGCAATTTTAAGGAATTACCTTCTTTTTATTGAAATAGTGCAAACTACGGAAAAGACACCCTTACTGAAGCAACCCTCCCTAACTTGTCATATTGTTTGAGTGACTCAATTTAGTTTATGCTAAATTCAGGGCTACTTACTTCCAAGACCAACTATTTTCTTTCTTCTATTAGATTTATTTTTCTTTTTATTTATTTATTTATTTTTCCCAAGATCCAATCTGATCAATATAGAAATATTGATATACTTCTTTGTACAACTATTTGTATGTATATATAAACATACAAATCATTTTTAATTCTTTTATTAGAGTTTTTTTTGAATAAAGAATAACTCGGTTTATTCTAAACAAAATAACTATGTTTAGCCACAGTAAAAAGGATTGGGAAAGACCCTCTCCCATTTGAATCTTCGTGCAATTTTACTAACTAATTCTTGTTTGTTTATTTGTGTTTACATCTGTATATTTAATGAAAAATGTGAGTTGAGTCATAACACTTAGACTTTTGCAATATGGCTTTTCAAATAGCAAAGCAGGAGGTTGTGCATGCTTCTGTGCACCTGTGTGCACATAAACATGTACAACTGCTATTTACTACACCTTAGTTTGCAGATTGATCAACTTGATTAGGTTGGATCCCTATACTGTCTTGTTATAATTTACTATCTTTGCTTATTCATTTAAAACCTCAAACTCATGAAAATCTGGGTTCATGCTTCTTATGTTTTTTTTTTCTTTTCTACCTATGGGTTTATCCTTACTTCATAATATTTACAGTTAGTTTGTAAATAGGTTCTAGCCTCTAAACAATCTAATACATATGCATACATTACTGGTTCACATATGTTTCAGATTTACTTCTAAACTCACTACTTGATTTATGAAAATTTGCATACTTAGAGGTTGTGATATAAAGCTAAACACATTTATCTTTTCCACTGAAAACAGTTCCATCCCATAATAATCTTTTAGACCATTCATTACATCACAAACAAAGTTTCAGCATAATGCAAACATTAATACAGAGAAGTCTTTCAGTTAAAAAGAAACATAATGAGACATCCTTCTACAAAAGTCCTAGCTTAGTTAATTAGCAGTTTTCTTCTTAGCATCACACATTTGCTCCTTAATTCCTAGCTTCCTCTTTCCCTGCAGACATCTCATGACCTACTCCATAAGTCATATGAAGCACCCATTTGATGCAAGCAACAAACAGGTCAGACTGAAGTCTGGTGTAAGTAAAATCATTTGACAATGCATGAAGACTAATAAAATAGATTCCATCTTACCTTTCTGTTTTTAGAGGTTAAGTGTTACACTCAAGTTATTAGATCACTCCCTCATGTTCAGATTGCCAAGTGTTATATCAGTGGTGTGTGTGTGTACTGCTAATTACATGTACATATGCTTAAACTAATTTTTCATCAGAAGTTCTAGTCCAAGCAATCATAACAACCATCACACTAGTCCTACATGTTAGTGTTAACACCCAAACTTTGCACAACATACACATGCATTATTCATGGTACTAAGCTAAAGTATCACCCTGAGTCTACATGTTAGGACTCCCACATACTGCTAGCCTATTTACCCTTGCAAGTATGATTTCTTCATGTCATTTTAAGGTCCAGTATTTCATTCATGGTTGCACTGGTGCACACTGCCTGGAACTACTACCTGTTTCAAGTGCACTACAAGCTATTTGGGCATAAACATGCCATGTGCATACTTACACCCCAACCTTGATGCAAGCCAACCACTATGTCATACCCACTTCCCTCATACCCAACCTGATAGAGGTGACCCAATTCCTCAGTTTAATTACTAAGTTTTTCTTTCATATGACCCCATATTTTATATATAGTGTCACTCCCATGTACTTATACCAAACTAAGATGTGCTGTTAGATTTCAAACAATAGCTAATCATTCATCCATTCATGCATTCAACAACTGGTCAGTTATACTTGCATATCATTACCAGTCTATTTCACACAGAGACATATCCTTAGTTAAAGCATAGGTTGAAGCATTTTCAGAGGATGAAATGCTAATATGGTTTTCCAGCAATATGGTTCTCACAGTCAATCCACACATTAAAGTGTGTTTGCTTGTTACTCAACCCTATTTCTAGAGAACACTTAGTGATGGATTAAGACTCAGCACATGGAAATTCCATTGCACCCTAACCATCCTTTCAGTTGCAAGACATAAGCCAGAGAACTCCTTCCTCTTACTGCCTTGCACCCTACTTTTCTTATTAATTCATGCTTTAACTAAACATATTTCTTAAGTTCATAAAAATACAAACAAATCAGTTATTATTCCATCATTTAATTATCATGTATAAACAAGCATAGGTCAAGTGACATCCAAGCAATTACAAGTCACATAATCTCAGAAACAACAGAAGTTTGTTAAACTAAAAATGCAAGAAAAACATCAAATAGCAGTTAAAATAAACTAAAGGTTAAATGCCTGCCTTTCATAGGTCTTAATGCCTTACCAAGTGAGGGTTTACTCACCAAAGTTCTCCTCCCCAAGTCTTAGTTCAGGTCTGCCATTAATTTTCTAAACTGCTGCCTGTTTCCTTCTTTTTTTTCTATATTTTGTTTTCTGGTTCTAACATGTAACCGTGGGAGATAATGATGTATATAGGGGAGTTGCTAGGGTTTTAAGGTTAGTTAAGTAATTTATTTTTATCAGGAATCCCTTCACCATTTCTGGTTTCACCCCACTGCTCACCCACTCCACTTTCCTTTCCCACCATTTCTCTTTTTTCCTTGTCTTGGCCACTTTTGGCAAATTTCTTCACACACTATATACATGACTTTAGCTTGGGCATTGCTCTGTCTTTTCTGGTTTTTTTTTGCATATAAACTTATTTGTATAGCCAGCTATGTGTGTGTATTTACGAAATGTTGTGCATATGTATATGTTCATGTGTATTTATATTATTTTTTCTACCCACACAAGTTACTGTGCTTATACATTCTATGGAATTTAAGGCTAAAACTGCCTAAGTTATTTATGCATTATATTTAAGCTATTGTGTACACACACACTTAACAGGTCATGCACTAATTTATTTCATGTTTACTTACAAGGCCTTTACTTATTAAATTACCTTGCTCAGGTAGTATACTGGAACAGTGTGCACATGCACAAGGGCATGCGCACTCATTCTCATACACAAGCATTTCCAGAAAATTATGTTTTCAACCAACTATCTTTCTTTTATAAAATATTTAAATTTATATATTTTTGCCTAAAAAACGGGCTGTCACATACACTCCTCCTTTAAGAAATTGTGTCCCACAATTTAACACTTCTTATTGTGTTAGTTATATATCAAAACTAAACATGCTCACATATTCTTAATTCAACCAAAACATCCATCAAGTAAACACATTCAACAGTGAACACTATATTTAAATAGGTAAATTCAAGCATGAATAATGGATTACCTCTACTCTAATTGTCAGTTACAAATAGTTGAGGGCACTGGAATTTTATCTTGTGCTCAACCTCCCATGTGCAATCATTAGGGTCTAGACTCCACTGCACCTTTACCAGTTTAATAGTTTTGTTCCTCAATTTCTTATCTTTTTTAGCTATAATTCCCATTGGCTTCTTCTCATACACCAAGTCTGGTCTGACTTCCACTTTGTTTTGTGACTGAATCACTGAAGCTTCATCATGTACACATTTTCTCAATTGTGATACATGAAATACATTGTGTATTCCACTCATTTCTTCTGACAACTTCAACTTATAGGCCATCTTTCCTATTCTTGCAATGATCTCATATGGTCCTATATACCTTGGGGTTAGCTTCCCTGCCTTCCCAAATCTCAACACAATCCTCATAGGTGAGACCTTCAAATACACAAAATCTCCTACTTCAAATTCAAGTGGTTTCCTTCTTCTATCTGCATATGATTTCATTCTGTCTTGTGCTGCCTTCATTCTCTGTTTGATCAGTGAAATCTTAGCATTTGTCTCTTTCACATGATCTGGTCCTAATATCACCTTATCACCTACCTCTAACCAGCAAGCAGGTGACAAACAAGGCCTCCCATATAGAGCTTCATAGGGAGCCATCCCTATACTACTCTGGTAGCTGTTGTTGTAAGCAAATTCTGATAAATTAAGGTATTCTTCCCAATTGCCACCATGGTCAAGAACACAGGCTCTAAGTAAATCCTCCAAGAATTTATTAACTACTTCTGTCTGGCCATCAGTTTGGGGATGGTAGGCTGTGCTCAAGCACAACTCAACCCCCATTGCCTGTTGAAAGCTGCTCCAGAACTTTGATGCGAATATGGTGTCTCTGTCACTAATGATAGTGGTAGGAACTCCATGTAGTTTCACTATTTCTTTCATGAAAACTTGTGCCAATTTTGGTGCATTTCTATCACTCTTCACTGGTATGAAGTGTGATGATTTAGTCAATCTATCTACCACCACCCAAATACTTTCATTACCTCTCTTTGATCTTGGCAAGCCATCAATGAAATCCATTGATATGCTTTCCCATTTCCACCATGGAACTTCCAGATGTTGCAACAGTCCACTGGGTCTTTGGTACTCAGCCTTGACTTGTGGGCAAGTCATGCATTTTGCCACATATTCACCCACACTCCTCTTCATTCCTTTCCACCAATAACTCCTCTTTAGATCATGATACATTTTAGTACCACCTGGATGTATGGTGTACTTAGACTTGTGATGAACATCCATGATTTTTCTTTGTAGTGCTTCTGTGTCAGGCACACATAGTCTTCCCTTGTATCTTAAAAATCCTTTTTCATCCAATTCAAACTTATCAAGCTTTGAACCATTCCTTAACAATTCCTTCTTCTCTCTTATGAATGCATCCATGTCTTGATACTGGTTCACTTCTTCCACTAAGTCTGATTTTATTGTGATGAGGCTAAGCTTGCCATAGTGCTCCATGTCCTCATCTAACACCATAGTTTTCTCTCCCATGCTATCCACTTCTACATCAGTTAGTGTTAATATCATTTTAAACTCCTCTATCATCAGTGTTGCCAACTTGGCATGTTGCCTACTCAATGCATCTGCCACTCTATTTGCTTTCCCTGGTGTGTACATAATGTCCAAATCATAGGCAGTAAGGAATTCCACCCAACTATGTTGTCTCATGTTCAAATCTTTTTGAGAAAATAAGTATTTCAAAGCTTTGTGGTCAGTATAAAGCTCAAACTTTGCTCCTAATAGGTAGTGTCTCCAAAGCTTTAATGCATACACCACAGCTGCCAATTCCAAGTCATGTGTTGCAAACTTGGTTTCACTTGGCTTCAGTTGCCTTGATGCATAGGCTATTACTCTACCATCTTGCATAAGAACAGCTCCTATACCTGACCCACATGCATTAGTGTACACTACCAGATTATCATTGCCTTCTGGAATTTTCAGCACTGGTGCCTCCATCAATGACTTCTTCAATTGGTTGTATGCCCCTTCACACTTCTCAGTCCATAGGAAAGGCTGGTCTTTCCTTGTTAGCTTAGTTAATGGGGTTGCTATTTTAGCAAAGTCCTTTATAAATTTTCAGTAGTATCCAGCCATGCCCATGTAGGATCTTATCTCAGTAACACTGCTTGGTCTCTTCCATACTTGCACTGCCATGACCTTACTAGGGTCTACTGAAATTCCTTCTTGAGAAATTATATGGCCTAAGAATTTTATTTCATTCTTCCAGAAAGAACACTTTGCAAACTTGGCTTTAAGGCCTTATTGCCTTAGTCTACTCAGTACCATGTGTAGGTGTTTCTCATGTTCATTAGCTGATTTAGAGTATATCAATATGTCATCAATGAAAATCAGTACAAATTTATCTAAATAATCTCTAAAAATCCTATTCATTAAATCCACAAAATAGGATGGTGTATTGGTCAAACCAAATGGCATTACTATGTATTCATGCAAGCCATACCTGGTATTGAAAGTTGTATACTTGATACTTTCTTCTTCCACTTTCGTTTGATGGAAACCAGATGCTAAGTCGAGTCTAGAAAATACCTTAGCACCATTTAATTGATCAAAAAGATCATCTATTCTAGGTAGAGGGTATTTGTTTTTGATGGTGACTGAGTTTAGTTCCCTATAGTTTATGCACATTCTCAAGGAACCATCATGCTTCTTAACAAGTACTACTGGTGATCCCCAATTTGAACTACTAGGTCTAATGAAGCCTTTTTGTTCTAATTCTTCTAATTGTTTCTTCAACTCAATCAGTTCCTTGGGACCCATTCTGTTTGGTTTCTTAATGACAGGGCTTGTTCCTGGCTTAAGTCTTATTTGAAATTCTACTGGTCTATTATGAGGAATGCCATTCACTTCACCAAACACATCGGTGTATTGGTTAACTATGGGTACCTTCTCTAGGCTTGATTCAACCTCACCACTGTTCAAGTTGAACATCCTGCCCATACCCCTATCTTTGGCTGCCTCATACATGACCAAAACTTTTTTGCCATTAGGAAGTTGTAATGAGATTGTGGAATTTTCCAAGTTAATGATAGCACAAAAATCTTTTAACCAATCCATTCCCAGTATAATATCCAACTTAGGGTAATTCAACACATATAATTCTGAAATAAAGGTGTGACCACCCATACATAATTCTACTTGCATGCATTTCATATTTGTAATGCAGGAACTACCTATAGGACTATTAACATGCAATGGCTTATCAACAAGAACACATGTTAACCCTAGTTCCTGAACTATGTCATATGAAATAAAAGAGTGTGTAGCTCCAGTGTCATAAACAATCGATATGGGTATGCCTTTAATAAATAATATACCTTCCACTTGGCTAGGTGCTTCCATGGTCTTGCCCTTTCCTTCAAGTACAGCCACCCTTGCCATTTATAGACACTGCCTTTTCATGTGCCCCTCTTTACCACAGTTGTAGCACCTAAGAACTGTTGACTTAGGTGCTTGGCATTTGGTCTTTATATGGCCTTCCTTCCCACAGTTGTAACAGATCACTTTAGGTTTCTTATTGTCAGAGCTTGCCACCTTACTTCCTTCTTTGTTCATTGCTTCTCCCTTCTTCTTCTCATATGGGTGTGCTCTATTCTTCCCTTTCTTGTTATTCCTGAAATTCTTAAATTTTTCTCTGGCATTATCATGCTCCTCAAATGATAATGTCTAGTCCATAACTTAATCAAAGGTTCTGTCTTTGTATGGTAACATGGCTCTACTCAATCCAGCATTTAATCCCTGAATGTACCTTGCATTCCTTGAAACTTCATCTGGGATTAGTACTGCCCCATACTTGGACAACCCTTCAAATTTCTGAGTGTATTCAGTAACACTCATAGATCTTTGCCTCAACTTGATAAACTCCTGAAGTAATGAAGCTTTTGCTGAGGCTGGGACAAATCTGGCTTCTAACATTTCTTTGAACTGATTCCATGTGATCTCTTGCTCTTTCCTGCCTGCAATGATCACTTCCCACCAATCCAAAGCAATGCCTTTTAGTTGTCTGGAAGCTATTTGCCTTCTTCTCTGGTCATTAACCTACATATCTGCAAAGATCCTTTCTACTGTTCTTAACCATGTCTGGACACCCATGACATTTTCTATGCCATCAAAGCTACTGCCTCCTAGGTGGGTATATGTTTTAAGCAATTTGGACAGCTCTTCATGTGGATTATCTACGCTAGGTGCCATTCCATCCCTCGGTACTCTAACAAAATCTTGCATGTTAATCATTGGGGGACCAACAGCCACTCCAGTTGCTTATTCAGTACTACCAGAGAATTGGTCATTCTCCCTTTCTCTAGCACTCTAGGGATTGTTTCTAACTGCTCTGGATCTCTATTGAACATTTCCAATATGGTTAGTTCTAATTCCTATTCACTACTTTACTTTTTAAAACTAGCAATGAACTCATTCATTCATAATATGTAAAGCAACCAAAGTAAACAACAACAATGCAAACAATGCACACAGGTCCAATCAAGTATTTGTTTTGGCTAAGTATTTAATAATATAGCTCTGATACCAACTGAAGCAACCCTCCCTAACTTGTCATATTGTTTGAGTGACTCAATTTAGTTTATGCTAAATTCAGGGCTACTTACTTCCTGTTTGCACAAAAAATGGGCAAACACCTCCAAGTCGTATGATTTAGTAGATTTTATATTGTTTTTAGTGATATGGATGATTTATGCAAATATGTAAAAAGCAGGGACTAAACGGTAAAAGACACACAGATTTATAGTGGTTCAGCCAGAATGTGCCTACGTCCACTTTATATATTATTTCTCCTTTTCTTGTTCAGATTACAAGTACAAAGCTTTGATACAAGTATATGAAACTTGTTTGAACGTTCTATCCGTGCTTGAGCTCTCAAACGTGTCCCCCATTGTTGTACCCCTACCCCTCTATTTATAGAGTGAGGCTGGGGGTAGGGGTCTTGGATGTGTATAGCTGCTGGTGGGCCTAGGCTGGTGCAATCTGGCCTGGCAAAGTTGGTCCGGAATGCCTTGGTCCGGTGGAACTTGGTCCGGTGGCGAGTGAGATTGGTTTTGGTTCGGTAATGCTATTTTGGAGTTGGTTCGGCTGTAGGTGGAAGCAGAGTTGGTTCGGCTATGGTGGAAGCAGGGTTGGTTCGGCTATGCAGGGAAGTGGGGTTGGTTTGGCTATGCAGGGAAGTGGAGTTGGTTCGGCTATGCAGGGAAGTGGAGTTGGTTCGGCTGTAGGTGGAAGCAGAGTTGGTTCGGCTGTAGGCTTCCCTCATCTTCGTTCGGTAATACCGGTCTAGTGAAAACACACCCAACACTTGCCCCCCAAAGCGGGGCATATGCCTGTATATGTCGCGCTTTGTTTTAGCTTGGACATTCTCATCCGGTCCTGTGTGCCAAACCAGTTGGTCCGGTCGTTTCTATTTGCCTATAAGTATGGGCATTATGCTCTCGTTATTCCCTACCAAGTGAGATAGCCGAATCAGATTTTTCTGCCGAATCAATCACATTGCCGGATCAAACTTGACTATCGAATCAGGTGATTGCCGAATGACTTTCATGTTTCGAACTACCGAACGAACCCATGGAGTTCGAGTGCCGAATGAATCTTCGTGCCTTGAACTACCGAATGGGCTTGAGCGCCGAATGACTTTCATGTTTCGAACTACCGAACGAACTCGTGGAGTTCGAATGTCGAATGAATTTGGGAGTCTGAGTGCCGAATGACCCTTCTATGTTTTGAATTACGAGTGAAATTCTAGTCTGCATACACGTGCTTGTTTTTATTTCTACATCCATTGTTCTAACAATGTGCTTTCTCATGTTGCAGATAATGTCTCATAAAGTAGAAACCCGTTCCGACAAGAAGAAATCTAAGGACCAAGGAGAGTCCTCCATAGTACCCCCAGTTCAGGCAGCACCAGAACGACATGGACCATCTCTGAGATCGCTAGTAGACGAGTATGGTCCTCAAGAACTCCTGAATTCACCGCCAGATTGTTTTCCCAGCTCCCTCAAAGGTGAGAAGCTTGATGTCATCTCTCGCTCTTTTGGGATCGACAGAGCACACATGTTGTTCCCGGGGGAAGGAGTGATGCCATATAATCCCCCCGAAGGATATTTCGCTTACAGTAGGTACCATTGCATGTGTGGGGCCATTCCCCCGATTAATGCTTGGATAGTCAACTTCATCACCTACTTGAAGGTGGCTCCATTCCAACTTCAGCCTAAATCCTACGCCATCTTGGTGAGCCTGTTTGTTATCTTCCAGAGGAGGTACGGGCGCCCTCCTTCCAACCGGGAAATCCGGTATCTGTACAACTTAAGAGGCTACAAGAAGGAGTCTTTGTATATTAGCTTGGAGTCGGTCGTGTCCTTCAAGCTAGTCCTGGATTTATATTCGAAGTTCAGCATGTTCAAAAAGGAATGGTTTTTCATCAAGGATGGCTCTGTTTCCATCCATCGCTTCACCTCTGGCTATAAGTTGAAGGTTATTTATGATTTCCGTTCTGACTGCAATGCTTCTTCTTATGTGCTTTTATTTCTTGCTAGCGACAGGTGGTTTTGCGGTCGTGGAGACCGATCGCCTGGTTCAGATGGCTGTGGAAATAGAAGCCATTACGGGAAGGGATAGGTCGGCTTCTTACCTGATCAGGAACGCTACACTTCTGGGGCACAACCTTATTCTACCACATCAGTCCGTGGTCAAGCAGAGAGACACGGCGGAGGAGAGGGCTGCCAAAGCTATAGGAGGGGCCACAGCGAAGAGCAGCAAAAGGAGACCCTTCTCGATACATCCAGTCGTCGGGGGGAAGAAACTCAAGAAGTCCGATGGACCCTCTCCCAGCACACATCCAGATGTTCAGGAGGAGGAAAATGTGGAGGGGGAAAAAGGCGAGGATGAAGGAGGTGAGGCGGAGAGTCGAAGTGGTAGAGAAGGTGACGGTGATCGTCATGGCAATGATGGTGGCGAAGGACAGGGCGGTGATGGCACCAGGGCTTTGCCTCCTGGGCAGGCAGGCGTGATTCAAGAGTGGACAGATGACGCTCTCTGCCAAGCCTTCGAAGAGTTGGAGGAAGGACCGGCCCTGGCAGAGAAGCCCAAGAAAGCTGGTAAGGCCGGGACTGGCGCCGATTTATCTTCTGGGAGTGCTTCTACTGATGCAACTTCTGCGATTCAAGGTGAATTTCCTTTTATTCTTTTTAATTCTTGAATGATGGCTCAATGCATGCTGGTGACACTTGGTTTTCATTCTAGGAGCGGGCAAAACGGCCAAGACCTCAGATCTTCGGCATAGGCTTGAACAATACAGACTTCTCAAAGCTTCTGCCAAACCGAAGCCTCCTACTAACCGCCCTGGAGACGTAGTCGGCTATCGTCCTCTTCTTGGAGTTATTGAAGAAGATATACAAAAGAGGAAGAGGAGTCGATCTTTGTTTGAATCACCTCCTGGCCCTCCGGCCCCACTCCAGCCTATTTACGATATTACGGAGGAGGATACTGAGTTTATGCCCTCCCCACATCCGTCTGAGAATCCAACCGTCACCCTGATAGATCACTTGGCTTGGTTCGTAATCCGTTTGTGGGTCATCCAGACCTGGACCCGGCCTCTCATGACATCTCCTCCGATGAGGCTACTGGTGAGCACCTTCTCCCTCGCAATCCTATGGTATGGGTGCTTGACGAAGCTAAGTCCTTGGACCTTGATTTGCTTACCACCCGGGTTGTAACTCTAGGGGATGAAGCTAAGGCGAACATCGACCGGGTTGCCGAGGAGACCAGGAAATTAATGGGGCATCATGCCCGACTAGTCAAGGCCGGGGAGGAAATTGGGAGTGCCAACATTCGGTTACGGTTAATGGTTTCCGACCAGGCTAAGCAACTTGCCGATCAAGCCCAGGCTTTTAAATCTCCCCGAGATGGCCGAGATGAAAAATCCGAGATATCAGCCAAAATCCGAGATTTGGCAGCCTATTTAGTTATAAGTGTTTTAAATATCGCCCGAGATAGCCGAGATATTTTCCCGAGATATTGGCCAAAATCCGAGATTTAAAACACTGATCAAGCCATTCAAATTTCTCAGCACGAGGCCGCATCCAGGCAACTGAAGAAGACTATGGAAGAGGCCAGCAGGGCAGAGTTGCGAAAAATGGAGGCCGCCTGCAAGGAGCGGATTGACATGGCTATTGCGACGGTGGATGAGGTTCGACAAGCGGACCTTGAGCGGGTACAGGAATTATCGAGGAGACTTGAGGCCGCGGAGCTTGCTCAGTCTAGGTTGAAGGAGGAGATGGAGGCGATGAGGATATCCTTTCAGGCTGACCGCTCACGATATCGATCGAAGAGGGATGCTGCCGTTGCAAAGCTGCGTGCTTCTGAGGCCCGAATGAGGGAGCTTGAGGAAAACGAGGGGATGATGGATGAGATGCTCCAGGATATTTATTTCCGTACTTGGAAACAGGGTAACTTATCCTGGATGGATGATTACCCCCAAGTTATGGCCAGGATTTATCTCAGGGCTCTGGAGGAGGCTAGGGCTGATGTAGATAAAGAGGGTGGTGCGGTCTTCAGAATGGATGTGGTCACTGCCCAGTTTACCAAGGAGGAGAAGGTGGCGGTGAAGGAGGGTATGCGGCTGCTTGCTGCTGAGGAGGCAGGTGTGCAAGTAGAGGATGATGATCGGGATGGTCAGGAAGCAGGCACTAGTAAGTCTTCCCTTCTAGTCTTTCCGTTAACTTCGTTGCTTATCACTAACGAATTCTTTCTTTGACCGGACAGATGAGCAACAGGACAAGGGTAAAGCTCCGATGCAGCCGGTTCCTTGACTTGACCTAGATATCTTTTTGTTGACTCGACATTATTGTACATGTTAGTCTCAAAATAGTAACGTAACTTTTAGGTTGCAATTATGTTACTTGTAATAAACAACATTATCTTTGGAGTGTAATTTTTTAACTTAAGCCGATTCTGTCGTATTTGAATGCTTTTGTTGTTTTGACATGTTGTATAAGAAATATAGCTATGCATATGCCTGCGATTCAATTGTGTTTGACGCCAAGTTCTTGCTTAAAACATAATTCCATGTCTTGCAATGTTAGTGTGATGTGTGAATAAATTACAACCACGTATTTATACACGAAAGAAGAAAATACCGCCCTTCATATTTTACTTGTAGATGGCAGCTTTGAATGTCTTGTGTGACTGAGCATGGAATGCGGCCTAGTATCCCGTTGTGAGTTCCTACTCCCATTAGCGAATATCTCCTATTCTGTGTCCTGTACTTTAGGGATCGTTATAGAGGATAGGAGAAAAGTTTTTTAAATAAAATGGGAATATGAGAAATAGTAAAACTTCCAATCATGGAAGGCCTTCGATGTGCTTAAGTTCGTGGCAAACGGGCTTTGTCGTCACTTTCCCTAGCTGTGGGTCTTGGAGACATTTGTCACCCATCTTACGCCTCCACGGGGAGTTAATCTTTTTTACCACAGCCGTACTTAAGACGCATCGGAGCCGATATCGCGCATAGCAACTACCCGGGTCATTGTGTCCCGTAATCGTGGGTATTATTCTATTTACTATGGCCGGCTAGCGTGGGTGTCGATCGTCAACCGTGAACTACCCCTGGCTGGCCACACCTTATGTTGGGGCTTAAAGTAGGTTCACAGTTGCCGGCGAGCCGAACACCGTAATGAGCTGCCTTGGCTATAGTCGGCCTTCTTGGTGGCTTATAATTGGCTCATTACAGTTGGCTTTGAGGGCCGTCGCGAACAATGAGTTAACCCGCAGCAGAGGGATGCCAGAGCAAAAGTGTCTCATTGGCGAGGGCATAGATTCGTATAGTACCTGTTAGGTCTTGTCCAGGTGGAGTCGTGCTGCGGTGTGTTTTGAATGGAAATGTCATTACACAGGATTTTGTTCAACAGAAAAGGATAAAGTTGACAAGCAGCCAAGATATAAAGGAACAAGTTAAAAAGAGACAAGTTTTTTAAAGTGGTTCGGCACGAAAATGCCTACGTCCACTGATTCTCTTTGTTAATTCACTTCATATGGGCAGTACAAGTTAAGAAAAGTATTGACGAAGGTGTTGGATGTTCCATGCCCTCTGGAACACCTCCCCGTCCACTGTTGACAAAATATAAGCTCCGTTGTGGAGATCTTTATGAATTACATACGGCCCATCCCAGACTGGATCTAGCGCTCCGGGGCGCGGAAAGATTCGCTTGAGGACAAGATCTCCTTTTTGTAAGCTACGATGCTTGACTTTGGTGTTGTATTGCGTTGCCACCTTTTGCTTGTGAGCTGCTGCTTTGAGGGCTGCATCATTTCTTCTTTCCTCAATTAGATCCAAAGACATGTGGAGGAGCTCTTCGTTCTCTTCTAGGTTATAGTGGATCCTACGGTGGGAAGGCACTATAGTTTCAACTGGGAGCATAGCCTCTGATCCGTATGCCAAAGAGAAAGGAGTATGCCCCGTTGATGTTATGAAAGATGTGCGATAGCCCACAGTGCTGTAGGAAGTTCATCCACCTAAGCGCCTTTTGACTTTTCGAGTTTCTTTTTTATTAGAGTTTTGAGAATTTTGTTGATGGCTTCGACTTGTCCGTTTGCCTGGGGGTAAGCTACGGATGAGAAGCTTTTGTGAATTTCGTGCTCTTGGCACCAGTTGGCGAACTCTTCGCTGTCAAACTGAAGTCCATTGTCCGATATGATTTTGAATGGGACTCCGTACCTGCATAGAATGTTTTTGATCAAGAAGTTAATAACTTTTGCTGGAGATACTTTATTTAGGAGTTCTGCTTCCACCCATTTGGTGAAATAGTCGACTGCCACTATAGCATATTTGGCCCCACCTCGGCCCATTGGCAGTTCGCCAATCAAGTCAATTCCCCATACTGCAAAGGGCCAAGGGCTGGTCATTTGAGTAATCTCAGTTGTTGGTAGCCGCGGAATCTTAGCAAACTTCTGACATCTGTCACATTTTCTGACAAAATCTAAGGCGTCCTTGCTTAAGGTGGGCCAGAAATATCCATTTCGGAGTATCTTTTTTGCCAAAGTCTGCCCTCCAGTGTGATCTTCGCAGCTTCCTTGATGGACGTTGGATAAGATTTTCTTGGCTTCACTTCCAGCGACACACCTTAATAAGGGGTTAGAGAAGGCGCGCCGGTAGAGGATGCCCTCTTGTATTGTGTAGCAAGAAGCTTTCCTCAAGATTTTCTTGACTTCGTTACGCCCGTTGGGTAGTGTGCCACTTTGTAAGTAGTCTCGGATGGGAGTCATCCAAGTTGCTTCTTCGGTTGCAGCTATCAGATTCACTTGCTCAAAACTTGGGGTCAGTTGCTTTGAGATGGCTACTGCTCCGGAAATAGCGCCGTCTCTCATGCTAGCTTGCTTCGCCAATTCGTCGGCCTCTTGGTTCTCTTCCCGAGGGATGTGTTTGATTAAATAGCGATCCAATCAATTGAGAAGCAACTTGGTCTTCTTTAAATATGCCATGAGTCGTTCTTCTCGAGCCTGGAATTCTCCTAGTATTTGATTAACAATAAGTTGAGAATCACTATGAAGACACAAAGAATTGGCTCCGATTTCTAAGGCAAGTTCTAATCCAGCTATCACTGCTTCATACTCTGCGTCGTTGTTAGTGGCAGCGAATTCCAACCTTATAGCATAGTGTAGCTTATTTCCCCTGGGAGTGATTATTACTACACTTGCCCCCGAGCCTTGTTCGTTTGACGCACCATCCACAATGAGATTCCACTTGATGTCTTCTGCTATTTCTGATTGCTCCTTACCTTCGTTGGTAGTGAATTTGACAATGAAATCGGCCATGGCTTGTCCCTTGATGGCGGTGCGAGGATGGTAGGTGATATCATATTAACTTAGTTCAATGCACCATTTAAGTAGTCGCCCAGAAGTGTCGGGACGATGGAGTACCTGCCTCAGTGGTTGATCGGGCAGAACTCTGATGGAATGGGACTGGAAGTAGTGATGTAGTTTCCGTGATGTGATTAGCAAACAGTACGCTAGTTTCTCAAGTTTAGGATATCTGGCTTCCGCCCCTGTAAACCTCTTGCTTACAAAGTATACTGGCCGCTGCATGCGTTCGTCTTCTCTAACCAATGCGACGCTTAGAGCATGAGATGACACAGCAAGGTATAGGTATAGCTCTTCGCCTTTGTTCGGAGTTGAGAGTACTGGTGGTCTCTGGAGGTGTTCGATTAAGTTAAGGAAAGCTGTTAAGCATTCGTCAGTCCATTCGAATTTTCCTTTCTCTTTCTTTAGAGCTTCGAAGAAGGGGATGCATTTGTCGGTCGCTTTGGAGATGAATCTGCTCAGGGCGGCCACTTTCCCATTTAGGCTCTGCATTTCCTTTCGGGTAGAAGGTATCCTAATATCTTTCAGAGCTCGGACTTGTTCAGGGTTTGCTTCAATCCCTATGGCATGGACGATGAATCCTAGAAACTTTCCTGATGATACTCCGAAGGAGCACTTTAGGGGATTCAGCTTCATTCCATATTGGCGAAGTACTTAAAACATTTCATCCAGGTGGCTTACGTGATCGTCGGTTCCCCTTGACTTTACCAGCATGTCATCCACATAAACTTCCATTGTTTGTCCTATTAGCCCTACAAACATCTTGTTGACGAGGCGCTGATAGGTGGCCCCTGCGTTTTTAAGTCCGAAAGGCATTACCTTGTAGCAGTACAATCCCCGATCAGTGATGAAACTAGTGTGGTTTTGATCGGGAGCATGCATAGGAATTTGGTTATATCCTGAGTATGCGTCCATAAAAGATAAGAGTTCGTGCCCGGCTGTGCTGTCCACAAGCTGATCGATTCGGGGAAGTGGGAAGCAATCCTTCGGGCAGGCGTCATTTAAGTTGGAGAAGTCAATGCATGTTCGCCACTTCCCATTAGCCTTCTTTACCAGCACCGGGTTGGCGATCCACTCTGGGTAGATGGCTTCTCATATGAAGTCATTGGCAAGTAGGTTCTTTACTTCTTCATCGAGGGCTGCTGATCGTTCTGCCCCCATACTTCTCTTTTTCTGTTTTACTGGCGCCTTGGTAGGATCAATGTTTAGTACATGGCATGCTATGTCAGGGGAGATTCCGGTCATGTCAGCGTGTGACCATGCAAATACATCCAAGTTGTGGCGGAGAAAATCAATAAGTTGTTCCTTCAATTCTGCTTTTAGTTGGGACCCGACTTTCAATGTCTACTCGAGTCATGTCGGTCTACAGATACAAATTCCATAGCCTCTTCAGGCTCGGCGGTGCCCTCCTCCTCTTTGTCCCTGGGGTCTAATTCATTGAAAGGGTCGCTGGTATATCGAAGAGGAGGGGCTTTCTTTAGTTGCTATGCTTCCAAACTTTTTATGCAGAGGGCAATCTCTATACTCTTTCCTTTATCCTTCCTGTGGTTGTTGCGAAGTTCAGTTACATAGAAGTCTTGAGCAATGTCCTGGTTTCCCTCTACTTCCCCTACTCCATTGTCTGTTGGAAATTTCATCTTTAGACACCATGGGGCTAGGACAATTTGGAAGTCAGACAAGGCTGGCCTTCCTAAGAAGGAGTTGTAGGCCGAGTGGTTTTCTATCAGCACAAATGTCTGTTTCCGCACAATGGAGCGGGGATGACTTTCAATTTCAACAAAGAGGTCCAGTTGCCCGAGGGGCATCTTCACATCTCCAGTGAAACCGTGTAGTGGTTTATTGCAGGGAGAAACATACTTTATTGACAGTTTCATTTTGTCGAATGCATGCTTGAATAGGATATTTACTGAGCTTCCAGTGTCTACTAGAATTCGAAAAATTTCGGCTGGAACGAGCAGGGCAGTGATAACCATGGGATCCATGTGAGGGTACTGTCTTCCCCCTAGGTCACGCCTATTGAATGTGATGTCATCACTCTCTTTCCGCTTCGGGTGGTGTTCTTCTATAACAGAATTAACGCAGTCTTCATTGTTTCTAAGTGACTTTCCATATCTTTCCATCTTTGCCCAGCTTCTGTCGGCGATGTGTGGTCCTCCCGAGATGGTATGGACCACTATCTTCTCTTGACTGGAGCTGCTAGTGTTGCGATTTCCTCTCCCTATCTCTGGGGAGGGTAGCCTTGGGTTCTCATTGGCAAGAGCTGGAGTCCTGTTCTGACCTTTTACATAGCGTTCCAGTCTCTTTCTTCTGATGTGTTCTTCAATCAAGTCCCGAAGATGATGGCATTCATTGGTATCATGCCCATGAGATTCGTGGAAGCGGCAGAACTTTCCAGATTTAAGTGCGTTATCTGATTCCTTCTTGTATGGTGGGCGTTTGTATCTAACTTCGTCTTGGGTGGCAAGGAAGATGTTTTCGATGGTTTCATTCAAAGGAGTGTAAGTGTCGAATCTCGGTCCTGGCCGATATATGCGCTTTTCTCCCTTCTTTCCCCCAGCATTGTCTCTAGAATCATTTCTTCGAACGTCCTTTGCTACAGCGGGTGTGTTGCCGTGAGCTGCCTTATTTTGTTGCCCTGACTGCCCCTCAGTGGCAGCGTCTTCAAGCCTCATATATTTCTCGGCTTCATGGAAGAAATCGAGTAAAGTAGCTGGTTTTTCTTTTGTCAATCTTCTAGAAAACTTAGTATCCGGATGCACACCACTATAGAGGGCCATTAAGATAAGCTTCTCATCGGCATCTTGGACTGCGGCCGCTGCGGCATTGAATCGGGTTAGGTACTGCTATAGCTTCTCTCCAGGTTTCTGTTTGATACTGGATAAGGAATAAGCGTCCTTGGGTTGTTCCACATGAATGCGGAACTGGCTGATAAACTTTTCTTTCATCATCTCCCACGAGCTGATGGATCCTTGGGGTAGATGACAGAACCAGGAGGTAGTTATATCTGCTAAGAATAGTGGAAAGCATTTGCACAGTACTCCCTCTGTTGCTCCACTCATGAGCATATGCTGTGTGTATCTCTGTAAGTGTACAACGGGGTCGGAGGTTCCTTTGTAAGGTTCAATTGTTGGCATTTTCCATTCTCGGGGGGTGATGGCAATTACGATATTGCGGGCGAAGGGGCTGGTTACCCTAGCGCCTATCCCTCGATCTCTTTGATCCCGTTGGACGTACTCTCTAAACAAGCGTGCCATCCTTTCATCAGAATTTGGAGAAGATAGAAATGAGTTCGGTTCTGCTCTGTGGGATTGATTCCGTCCGGATGACCTATAGGGATGGTATCGTCTATCATTCCTGATATTTTCCAGTGGCTGTCTTTGGTCTTCTGGGAGCATGCTAGGGTCAGCTACAGTTGGCCCTTGCCTTGATCTTCCCCTGCTGGATTCTGATCTAAGCACTTCCACGGGTCCAACTTCGGGCTGGACTCTAGCTCGGCCCCGTTCACTGGTGTTTCCGTGGTTAGGCAGTACGACAGGCTCGGCTACAGTTGACCTCCGCCCGGTACCTCCCCCGTTGGGTTCGGTTCCAAGCATTTCCTCAGGTCTAACTTCGGGCTGAGCTCGGTCTCGACTCCTACCATGGCTGCTTCTGTCGTTAGCTCCTTCGAAGAAGGAAGATCTTTGTTGTCTCTGAGATCCTGCAGACTGGGACTCACCCCATGATTCAGTGTTGCGGTTGGACTCTTCAGCATCCCTTAAGCATGACATGAGTTGGTCCACCAAGGCTTCCTACTGGGATGTGAAGCGGTTAGTCACTTCAACCACAACCATGTCTAGATCTGCCCTAGTAATTGCTGCCGGCTGTTCTGTGACAGGGGTTGTCGGATTTGCCTGACCTTCATTTGGTACTGCTGCTGGAATGTGACGATTTACTTGATTTGTGACCACTAGATCTGGAAGACTGCTGGTTGCGATGTTTTTTCCTTTGTTAACATCTTTCTTCTGCTTGGGAGGCATGTCTTCCAAGCAATGTGCGACGCTGATAGGAAGAAAGTTAAGTGGGAGAAGCTGAAGTCCGGGGTTCAGCGTTCTTAGTGAAAGCACCAAAAATGTTTGCACAAAAAATGGGCAAACACCTCCAAGTCGTATGATTTAGTTGATTTTATATTGTTTTTAGTAAACTGGATGATTTATGCAAATATGAAAAAGCAGGGACTAAATGGTAAAAGACACACAGATTTATAGTGGTTCAGCCAGAATGTGCCTACGTCCACTTTATATATTATTTCTCCTTTTCTTGTTCAGATTACAAGTACAAAGCTTTGATACAAGTATATGAAAGTTGTTTGAAAGTTCTATCCATGCTTGAGCTCTCAAACTTGTCCCCCATTGTTGTACCCCTACCCCTCTATTTATAGAGTGAGGCTGGGGGTAGGGGTCTTGGATGTGTATAGCTGCTGGTGGGCCTGGGCTGGTGCAATCTTGCCTGGCAAAGTTGGTCCCGAATGCCTTGGTCCGGTGGAACTTGGTCCGGTGGCGAGTGAGATTGGTTTTGGTTCGGTAATGCTATTTTGGAGTTGGTTCGGCTGTAGGTGGAAGCAGAGTTGGTTCGGATATGGTGGAAGCAGGGTTGGTTCGGCTATGCAGGGAAGTGGGGTTGGTTCGGTTATGTAGGGAAGTGGAGTTGGTTCGGCTATGCAAGGAAGTGGAGTTGGTTCGGCTGTAGGTGGAAGCAGAGTTGGTTCGGCTGTAGGCTTCCCTCATCTTGGTTCGTTAATACCGGTCTAGTGAAAACACACCCAACACTTCCAAGACCAACTATTTTCTTTCTTCTATTGGATTTTTTCTTCTTTTTATTTATTTATTTATTTTTCCCAAGATCCAATCTGATCAATATAGAAATATTGATATACTTCTTTGTACAACTATTTGTATGTACATATAAACAAACAAATCATTTTTAATTCTTTTATCAGAGTTTTTTTTTGAATAAAGAATAACTCAGTTTATTCTAAACAAAATAACTATGTTTAGCCACAGTAAAAAGGATTGGGAAAGACCCTCTCCCATTTGAATCTTCGTGCAATTTTACTAACTAATTCTTGTTTGTTTATTTGTGTTTACATATGTATATTTAATGAAAAATGTGAGTTGAGTCATAACACTTAAACTTTTGCAATATGGCTTTTCAAATAGCAAAGCAGGAGGTTGTGCATGCTTCTATGCACCTGTGTGCACATAAACATGTACAACTGCTATTTACTACACCTTAGTTTGCAGATTGATCAACTTGATTAGGTTGGATCCCTATATTGTCTTGTTATAATTTACTATCTTTGCTTATTCATTTAAAACCTCAAACTCATGAAAATCTGGGTTCATGCTTCTTATGTTTTTTTTCTTTTCTACCTATGGGGTTATCCTTACTTCATAATATTTACAGTTAGTTTGTAAATAGGTTCTAGCCTCTAAACAATCTAATACATATGCATACATTACTGGTTCACATATGTTTCAGATTTACTTCTAAACTCACTACTTGATTTATGAAAATTTGCATACTTACAGGTTGTGATATAAAGCTAAACACATTTATCTTTTCCACTGAAAACAGTTCCATCCCATAATAATCTTTTAGACCATTCATTACATCACAAACAAAGTTTCAGCATAATGCAAACATTAATACAGAGAAGTCTTTCAGTTAAAAAGAAACATAATGAGACATCCTTCTACAAAAGTCCTAGCTTAGTTAATTAGCAGTTTTCTTCTTAACATCACACATTTGCTCCTTAATTCCTAGCTTCCTCTTTCCCTACAGACATCTCATGACCTACTCCATAAGGCATATGAAGCACCCATTTGATGCAAGCAACAAACAGGTCAGACTGAAGTCTGGTGTAAGTAAAATCATTTGACAATGCATGAAGACTAATAAAATAGATTCCATCTTACCTTTCTGTTTTTAGAGGTTAAGTGTTACACTCAAGTTATTAGATCACTCCCTCATGTTTAGATTGCCAAGTGTTATATCAGTGGTGTGTGTGTACTGCTAATTACATGTACATATGCTTAAACTAATTTTTCATTAGAAGTTCTAGTCCAAGCAATCATAACAGCCATCACACTAGTCCCACAGGTTAGTGTTAACACCCAAACTTTGCACAACATACACATGCAGTATTCATGGTACTAAGCTAAAGTATCAGCCGTGAGTCTACATGTTTGGACTCCCACATACTGCTAGCCTATTTACTCTTGCATGTATGATTTCTTCATGTCATTTTAAGGTCCAGTATTTCATTCATGGTTGCACTGGTGCACACTGCCTGGAACTACTACCTGTTTCCAGTGCACTACAAGCTATTTGGGCATAAACATGCCATGTGCATACTTACACCCCAACCTTGATGCAAGCCAACCACTATGTCATACCCACTTCCCTCATACCCAACCTGATAGACGTGACCCAATTCCTTAGTTTAATTACTAAGTTTTTCTTTCATATGACCCCATATTATCTATACAGTGTCACTCCCATGTACTTATACCAAACCAAGATATGCTGTCAGATTTCAAACAACAGCTAATCATTCATCCATTCATGCATTCAACAACTAGTCAGTTATACTTGCATATCATTACCAGTCTATTTCACACAGAGACATATCCTTAGTTTAAGCATTGGTTGAAGCATTTTCAGAGGATGAAATGCTAATATGGTTTTCCAGCAGTATGGTTCTCACAGTCAATCCATACATTAATGTGTGTTTGCTTGTTACTCAACCCTATTTCTAGAGAACACTTAGTGATGGATTAGGACTCGACACATGGAAATTCCATTGCACCCTAACCATCCTTTCAGTTGCATGACATAAGCCAGAGAACTCCTTCCTCTTACTGCCTTGCACCCTACTTTTCTTATTAATTCATGCTTTAACTAAACATATTTCTTAAGTTCATAAACATACAAACAAATCAGTTATTATTCCATCATCTAATTATCATGTATAAACAAGCATAGGTCGCGTGACATCCAAGCGATTACAAGTCGCGTAATCTCATAAACAACAGAAGTTTGTTAAACTAAAAATGCAAGCAAAACATCAAACAGAAGTTAAAATAAATTAAAGGTTAAATGGCTGCCTTTCATAGGTCTTAATGCCTTGCCAAGTGAGGGTTTACTCACCAAAGTTCTCCTCCCCAAGTCTTGGTTCAGGTCTGCCATTAATTTTCTAAACTGCTGCCTGTTTCCTTCTTATTTATTTTTCTATATTTTGTTTTCTGGTTCTAACATGTAACCGTAGGAGATAATGATGTATATAGGGGAGTTGCTAGGGTTTTAAGATTAGTTAAGTAATTTATTTTTATTAGGAATCCCTTCACCATTTCTGGTTTCACCCCACTGCTCACCCACTCCACTTTCCTTTCCCACATTTCTCTTTTTTCCTTGTCTTGGCCACTTTTGGCAAATTTCTTCAAACACTATATACATGACTTTAGCTTGGGCATTGCTCTGTCTTTTCTGGTTTTTTTTTGCATATAAACTTATTTGTATAGCCAGCTATGTCTGTGTATTTACGAAATGTTGTGCATATGTATATGTTCATGTGTATTTATATTTTTTTTCTACCCACACAAGTTACTGTGCTTATACTTATTCTATGGAATTTAAGGCTAAAACTGCCTAAGTTATTTATGCATTATATTTAAGCTATTGTGTACACACACACTTAATAGGTCATGCACTAATTTATTTCATGTTTACTTACAAGGTCTTTACTTACTAAATTACCTTGCTCAGGTAGTATACTGGAACAGTGTGCACATGCACAAGGGCATGCACACTCATTCTCATACACAAGCATTTCTAGAAAATTGTGTTTTCAACCTTTTATAAAATATTTAAATTTATATATTTTTGCCTAAACTACGGGCTGTCAAATACACTCCTCCTTTAAGAAATTGTGTCCCACAATTTAACACTTCTTATTGTGTTAGTTATATATCAAAACTAAACATGCTCACATATTCTTAATTCAACCAAAACATCCATCAAGTAAACACATTCAACACTGAACACTATATTTAAATAGGTAAATTCAAGCATGAATAATGGATTACCTCTACTCTAATTGTCAGTTACAAATAGTTGAGGGCACTGGACTTTTATCTTGTCCTCAACCTCTCATGTGCAATCATTAGGGTCTAGACTCCACTGCACCTTTACCAGTTTAATAGTTTTGTTCCTCAATTTCTTATCTTCTTTAGCTATAATTCCCACTGTCTTCTTCTCATACCCCAAGTCTGGTCTGACTTCCACTTTGTTTTGTGACTGAATCACTGAAGATTCATCATGTAAACATTTTCTCAATTGTGATACATGAAATACATTGTGTATTCCACTCATTTCTTCTGGCAACTTCAACTGCACCTTTACCATACATCTTGGGGTTAGCTTCCCTGCCTTGCCAAATCTCAACACCTTCCTCATAGGTGAGACCTTTAAATACACAAAATCTCCTACTTCAAATTCAAGTGGTTTCCTTCTTCTATCTGCATGTGATTTCATTCTATCTTGTGCTGTCTTCATTCTCTGTTTGATCAGTGAAATCTTAGCATTTGTCTCTTTCACATGATCTGGTCCTAATATCACCTTATCACCTACCTCTAACCAGCAAGCAGGTGACAAACAAGACCTCCTATATAGAGCTTCATAGGGAGCCATCCCTATACTACTCTGGTAGCTGTTGTAGTAAGCAAATTCTACTAAATAAAGGTAGTCTTCCCAATTTCCACCATGGTCAAGTACATATGACCTAAGTAAATCCTCCAAGAATTTATTAAATACTTCTGTCTGGCCATCAGTTAGGGGATGGTAGGCTGTGCTCAAGCACAACTCAACCCCCATTGCCTGTTGAAAGCTGCTTCAGAACTTTGATGTGAATATGGTGTCTCTGTCACTAATGATAGTGGTAGGAACTCCATGTAGTTTCACTATTTCTTTCATGAAAACTTGTGCCAATTTTGGTGCATTTCTATCACTCTTCACTGGTATGAAGTGTGATGATTTAGTCAATCTATCTACCACCACCCAAATACTATCATTACCTCTCTTTGATCTTGGCAAGCCATCAATGAAATCCATTGATATGTTTTCTCATTTCCACCTTGGAACTTCCAGAGGTTGCAACAGTCCATTGGGTCTTTGGTACTCAGCCTTGACTTGTTGGCAAGTCATGCATTTTGCCACATATTCACCCACACTCCTCTTCATTCCTTTCCACCAATAGCTCCTCTTTAGATCATGATACATTTTAGTACCACCTGGATGTATGGTGTACTTAGACTTGTGATGAACATCCATGATTTTTCTTTGTAGTGCTTCTGTGTCAGGCACACACAGTCTTCCCTTGTATCTTAAAAATCCTTTTTCATCCAATTCAAACTTATCAAGCTTTGAACCATTCCTTAACAATTCCTTCTTCTCTCTTATGAATGCATCCATGTCTTGAGACTGGTTCACTTCTTCCACTAAGTCTGATTTTATTGTGATGAGTCTAAGCTTGCCATAGTGCTCCATGTCCTCATCTAACACCATAGTTTGCTCTCCCATGCTATCCACTTCTACATCAGTTAGTGTTAATAGCATTTTAAACTCCTCTATCATCAGTGTAGCCAACTTGGCATGTTGCCTACTCAATGCATCTGCCACTCTATTTGCTTTCCCTGGTGTGTACATAATGTCCAAATCATAGGCAGCAAGGAATTCCACCCACCTATGTTGTCTCATGTTCAAATCTTTTTGAGAAAATAAGTATTTCAAAGCTTTGTGGTCAGTATAAAGCTCAAACTTTGCTCCTAATAGGTAGTGTCTCCAAAGCTTTAATGCATACACCACAGCTGCCAATTCCAAGTCATGTGTTGCATACTTGGTTTCACTTGGCTTCAGTTGCCTTGATGCATAGGCTATTACTCTACCATCTTGCATAAGAACATCTCCTATACCTGACCCGCATGCATTAGTGTACACTACCAGATTATCATTGCCTTCTGGAATTTTCAGCACTGGTGCCTACATCAATGCCTTCTTCAATTGGTTGTATGCCCCTTCACACTTCTCAGTCCATAGGAAAGGCCGGTCTATCCTTGTTAGCTTAGTTAATGGGGTTGCTATTTTAGCAAAGTCCTTTATAAATCTTCTGTAGTATCCAGCCATGCCCATGAATGATCTTATCTCAGTAACACTGCTTAGTCTCTTCCATACTTGCACTGCCATGACCTTACTAGGGTCTACTGAAATTCCTTCTTGAGAAATTATGTGGCCTAAGAATTTTATTTCATTCTTCCAGAAAGAACACTTTGCAAACTTGGCTTTAAGGCCTTGTTGCCTTAGTCTACTCAGTACCATGTGCAGGTGTTTCTCATGTTCATTAGCTGATTTAGAGTATATCAATATGTCATCAATGAAAATCAGTACAAATTTATCTAAATAATCTCTAAAAATCCTATTCATTAAATCCACAAAATAGGATGGTGCATTGTTCAAACCAAATGGCATTACTAAGTATTCATACAAGCCATACTTGGTATTGAAAGCTGTATACTTGATACTTTCTTCTTCCACTTTCATTTGATGGAAACCAGATGCTAAGTCGAGTCTGGAAAATACCTTAGCACCATTTAATTGATCAAAAAGATCATCTATTCTAGGTAGAGGGTATTTGTTTTTGATGGTGACTGAGTTTAGTTCCCTATAGTCTATGCACATTCTCAAGGAACCATCATGCTTCTTAACAAGTACTACTGGTGATCCCCAATTTGAACTACTAGGCCTAATGAAGCCTTTTTGTTCTAATTCTTCTAATTGTTTCTTCAACTCAATCAGTTCCTTGGGACCCATTCTGTTTGGTTTCTTAATGACAGGGCTTGTTCCTGGCTTAAGTCTTATTTGAAATTCTACTGGTCTATTGTGAGGAATGCCATTCACTTCACCAAACACATCGGTGTATTGGTTAACTATGGGTATCTTCTCTAGGCTTGATTCAACCTCACCACTGTTCAAGTTGAACATCCTGCCCATACCCCTATCTTTGGCTGCCTCATACATGACCAAAACTCTTTTGCCATCAGGAAGTTGTAATGAGATTGTGGAATTTTCCAAGTTAATGATAGCACAAAAATCTTTTAACCAATCCATTCCCAGTATAATATCCAACTTAGGGTAATTCAACACATATAATTCTGAAATAAAGGTGTGACCACCCATACATAATTCTACTTGCATGCATTTCATATTTGTAATGCAGGAACTACCTATAGGACTATTAACATGCAATGGCTTATCAACAAGAACACATGTTAACCCTAGTTCCTGAACTATGTCACATGAAATAAAAGAGTGTGTAGCTCCAGTGTCATAAACAACTGATATGGGTATGCCTTTAATAAATAATACACCTTCCACTTGGCTAGGTGCTTCCATGGTCTTGCCCTTTCCTTCAAGTACAACCACCCTTGCCATTTCTGGACACAGCCTTTTCATGTGCCGCTCTTTACCACAGTTGTAGCACCTAAGAACAGTTGACTTAGGTGCTTGGCATTTGGTCTTTATATGGCCTTCCTTCCCACAGTTGTAACATGAGACTTTAGGTTTCTTATTGTCAGAGCTTGCCACCTTACTTCCTTCTTTGTTCATTGCTTCTCCCTTCTTCTTCTCATATGGGTGTGCTCTATTCTTCCCTTTCTTGTTATTCCTGAAATTCTTAAATTTTTCTCTGGCATTATCATGCTGCTCAAATGAC
This sequence comes from Allium fistulosum, assembly GCA_030737815.1. Taxonomy (NCBI): domain Eukaryota; kingdom Viridiplantae; phylum Streptophyta; class Magnoliopsida; order Asparagales; family Amaryllidaceae; genus Allium; species Allium fistulosum. The sequence goes on along the minus strand of CM060903.1, from coordinate 1,277,783,202 downwards.
AATGTCAAGTCCATAACTTGATCAAAGGTTCTGTCTTTGTATGGTGACATGGCTCTACTCAATCCAGCATTTAATCCCTAAATGTACCTTGTATTCCTTGAAACTTCATCTGGGATTAGTACTGCCCCATACTTGGACAACCCTTCAAATTTCTGAGTGTATTCAGTGACACTCATAGATCCTTGCCTCAACTTGATAAACTCCTCAAGTAATGAAGCTTTTGCTGAGGCTGGGACAAATCTGGCTTCTAACATTTCTTTGAACTGATTCCATGTGATCTCTTGCTCTTGCCTGCCTGCAATGATCACTTCCCACCAATCCAAAGCAATGCCTTTTAGTTGTCTTGAAGCTATTTGCCTTCTTCTCTGGTCATTAACCTACATATCTGCAAAGATCCTTTCTACTGTTCTTAACCATGTCTGGACACCCATGATATTTTCTGTGCCATCAAAGCTACTGCCTCCTAGGTGCGTATATGTTTTAAGCAATTTGGACAGCTCTTCGTGTGGATTATCTACCCTAGGTGCCATTCCATCCCTCAGTGATCTAACAAAATCTTGCATGTTAATCATTGGGGGACCAGCAGCCACTCCAGTTGCTTGTTCAGTACTACCAGAGAATTGGTCATTCTCCCTTTCTCCAGCAGTCTGGGGATTGTTTCTAACTACTATGGATCTCTATTGAACATTTCCAATATGGTTAGTTCTAATTCTTATTCATTACTTTACTTTTTAAAACTAGTAGTGAACTCATTCATTCATAATATGTAAAGCAACCAAAGCAAACAGCAACAATGCAAACAATGCACACATGTTCAATCAAGTATTTGTTTTGGCTAAGTATTTAATAACATAGCTCTGATACCAACTGAAGCAACCCTCCCTAACTTGTCATATTGTTTGAGTGACTCAATTTAGTTTATGCTAAATTCAGGGCTACTTACTTCCAATACCAACTATTTTCTTTCTTCTATTGGATTTTTTTTCTTTTTATTTATTTTTCCCAAGATCCAATCTGATCAATATAGAAATATTGATATACTTCTTTGTACAACTATTTGTATGTCCATATAAACATACAAATCATTTTTATTTCTTTTATCAGAGTTTTTTTTGAATAAAGAATAACTCAGTTTATTCTAAACAAAATAACTATGTTTAGCCACAGTAAAAAGGATTGGGAAAGACCCTTTCCCATTTGAATCTTCGTGCAATTTTACTAACTAATTCTTGTTTGTTTATTTGTGTTTACATCTGTATATTTAATGAAAAATGTGAGTTGAGTCATAACACTTAGACTTTTGCAATATGGCTTTTCAAATAGCAAAGCAGGAGGTTGTGCATGCTTCTGTGCACCTGTGTGCACATAAACATGTACAACTGCTATTTACTACACCTTAGTTTGCATATTGATCAACTTGATTAGGTTGGATCCCTATATTGTCTTGTTATAATTTACTATCTTTGCTTATTCATTTAAAACCTCAAACTCATGAAAATTTGGGTTCATGCTTCTTATGTTTTTTTTCTTTTCTACCTATGGGTTTATCCTTACTTCATAGTATTTACAGTTAGTTTGTAAATAGGTTCTAGCCTCTAAACAATCTAATACATATGCATACATTACTGGTTCACATATGTTTCAGATTTACTTCTAAACTCACTACTTGATTTATGAAAATTTGCATACTTACAGGTTGTGATATAAAGCTAAACACATTTATCTCTTCCACTGAAAACAGTTCCATCCCATAATAATCTTTTAGACCATTCATTACATCACAAACAAAGTTTCAGCATAATGCAAACATTAATACAGAGAAGTCTTTCAGTTAAAAAGAAACATAATGAGACATCCTTCTACAAAAGTCCTAGCTTAGTTAATTAGCAGTTTTCTTCTTAGCATCACACATTTGCTCCTTAATTCCTAGCTTCCTCTTTCCCTCCAGACATCTCATGACCTACTCCATAAGGCATATGAAGCACCCATTTGATGCAAGCAACAAACAGGTCAGACTGAAGTCTGGTGTAAGTAAAATCATCTTACCTTTCTGTTTTTAGATTCCATCTTACCTTTCTGTTTTTAGAGGTTAAGTGTTGCACTCAAGTTATTAGATCACTCCCTCATGTTCAGATTGCCAAGTGTCATATTAGTGGTGTGTGTGTGTACTGCTAATTACATGTACATATGCTTAAACTAATTTTTCATCAGAAGTTCTAGTCCAAGCAATCATAACAGCCATCACACTAGTCCCACAGGTTAGTGTTAACACCCAAACTTTGCACAACATACACATGCAGTATTCATGGTACTAAGCTAAAGTATCAGCCCTGAGTCTACTTGTTAGGACTCCCACATACAGCTAGCCTATTTACCCTTGCATGTATGATTTCTTCATGTCATTTTAAGGTCGAGTATTTCATTAATGGTTGCACTGGTGCACACTGCCTGGAACTACTACCTGTTTCCAGTGCACTACAAGCTATTTGGGCATAAACATGCCATGTACATACTTACACCTCAACCTTGATGCAAACCAACCACTATGTCTTACCCACTTCCCTCATACCCAACCTGATAGAGGTGACCCAATTCCTTAGTTTAATTACTAAGTTTTTCTTTCATACGACCCCATATTATCTATACAGTGTCACTCCCATGTACTTATACCAAACTAAGATATGCTGTTAGATTTCAAACAACAGCTAATCATTCATCCATTCATGCATTCAACAACTGGTCAGTTATACTTGCATATCATTACCAGTCTATTTCACACAGAGACATATCCTTAGTTTAAGCATTGGTTGAAGCATTTTCAGAGGATGAAATGCTAATATGGTTTTCCAGCAGTATGGTTCTCACAGTCAATCCATACATTAATGTGTGTTTGCTTGTTACTCAACCCTATTTCTAGAGAACACTTAGTGATGGATTAGGACTCGACACATGGAAATTCCATTGCACCCTAACCATCCTTTCAGTTGCATGACATAAGCCAGAGAACTCCTTCCTCTTACTGCCTTGCACCCTACTTTTCTTATTAATTCATGCTTTAACTAAACATATTTCTTAAGTTCATAAACATACAAACAAATCAGTTATTATTCCATCATCTAATTATCATGTATAAACAAGCATAGGTCGCGTGACATCCAAGCGATTACAAGTCGCGTAATCTCATAAACAACAGAAGTTTGTTAAACTAAAAATGCAAGCAAAACATCAAACAGAAGTTAAAATAAATTAAAGGTTAAATGGCTGCCTTTCATAGGTCTTAATGCCTTGCCAAGTGAGGGTTTACTCACCAAAGTTCTCCTCCCCAAGTCTTGGTTCAGGTCTGCCATTAATTTTCTAAACTGCTGCCTGTTTCCTTCTTATTTATTTTTCTATATTTTGTTTTCTGGTTCTAACATGTAACCGTAGGAGATAATGATGTATATAGGGGAGTTGCTAGGGTTTTAAGATTAGTTAAGTAATTTATTTTTATTAGGAATCCCTTCACCATTTCTGGTTTCACCCCACTGCTCACCCACTCCACTTTCCTTTCCCACATTTCTCTTTTTTCCTTGTCTTGGCCACTTTTGGCAAATTTCTTCAAACACTATATACATGACTTTAGCTTGGGCATTGCTCTGTCTTTTCTGGTTTTTTTTTTGCATATAAACTTATTTGTATAGCCAGCTATGTCTGTGTATTTACGAAATGTTGTGCATATGTATATGTTCATGTGTATTTATATTTTTTTTCTACCCACACAAGTTACTGTGCTTATACTTATTCTATGGAATTTAAGGCTAAAACTGCCTAAGTTATTTATGCATTATATTTAAGCTATTGTGTACACACACACTTAATAGGTCATGCACTAATTTATTTCATGTTTACTTACAAGGTCTTTACTTACTAAATTACCTTGCTCAGGTAGTATACTGGAACAGTGTGCACATGCACAAGGGCATGCACACTCATTCTCATACACAAGCATTTCTAGAAAATTGTGTTTTCAACCTTTTATAAAATATTTAAATTTATATATTTTTGCCTAAACTACGGGCTGTCAAATACACTCCTCCTTTAAGAAATTGTGTCCCACAATTTAACACTTCTTATTGTGTTAGTTATATATCAAAACTAAACATGCTCACATATTCTTAATTCAACCAAAACATCCATCAAGTAAACACATTCAACACTGAACACTATATTTAAATAGGTAAATTCAAGCATGAATAATGGATTACCTCTACTCTAATTGTCAGTTACAAATAGTTGAGGGCACTGGACTTTTATCTTGTCCTCAACCTCTCATGTGCAATCATTAGGGTCTAGACTCCACTGCACCTTTACCAGTTTAATAGTTTTGTTCCTCAATTTCTTATCTTCTTTAGCTATAATTCCCACTGTCTTCTTCTCATACCCCAAGTCTGGTCTGACTTCCACTTTGTTTTGTGACTGAATCACTGAAGATTCATCATGTAAACATTTTCTCAATTGTGATACATGAAATACATTGTGTATTCCACTCATTTCTTCTGGCAACTTCAACTGCACCTTTACCATACATCTTGGGGTTAGCTTCCCTGCCTTGCCAAATCTCAACACCTTCCTCATAGGTGAGACCTTTAAATACACAAAATCTCCTACTTCAAATTCAAGTGGTTTCCTTCTTCTATCTGCATGTGATTTCATTCTATCTTGTGCTGTCTTCATTCTCTGTTTGATCAGTGAAATCTTAGCATTTGTCTCTTTCACATGATCTGGTCCTAATATCACCTTATCACCTACCTCTAACCAGCAAGCAGGTGACAAACAAGACCTCCTATATAGAGCTTCATAGGGAGCCATCCCTATACTACTCTGGTAGCTGTTGTAGTAAGCAAATTCTGCTAAATAAAGGTAGTCTTCCCAATTTCCACCATGGTCAAGTACATAGGACCTAAGTAAATCCTCCAAGAATTTATTAAATACTTCTGTCTGGCCATCAGTTAGGGGATGGTAGGCTGTGCTCAAGCACAACTCAACCCCCATTGCCTGTTGAAAGCTGCTTCAGAACTTTGATGTGAATATGGTGTCTCTGTCACTAATGATAGTGGTAGGAACTCCATGTAGTTTCACTATTTCTTTCATGAAAACTTGTGCCAATTTTGGTGCATTTCTATCACTCTTCACTGGTATGAAGTGTGATGATTTAGTCAATCTATCTACCACCACCCAAATACTATCATTACCTCTCTTTGATCTTGGCAAGCCATCAATGAAATCCATTGATATGTTTTCTCATTTCCACCTTGGAACTTCCAGAGGTTGCAACAGTCCATTGGGTCTTTGGTACTCAGCCTTGACTTGTTGGCAAGTCATGCATTTTGCCACATATTCACCCACACTCCTCTTCATTCCTTTCCACCAATAGCTCCTCTTTAGATCATGATACATTTTAGTACCACCTGGATGTATGGTGTACTTAGACTTGTGATGAACATCCATGATTTTTCTTTGTAGTGCTTCTGTGTCAGGCACACACAGTCTTCCCTTGTATCTTAAAAATCCTTTTTCATCCAATTCAAACTTATCAAGCTTTGAACCATTCCTTAACAATTCCTTCTTCTCTCTTATGAATGCATCCATGTCTTGAGACTGGTTCACTTCTTCCACTAAGTCTGATTTTATTGTGATGAGTCTAAGCTTGCCATAGTGCTCCATGTCCTCATCTAACACCATAGTTTGCTCTCCCATGCTATCCACTTCTACATCAGTTAGTGTTAATAGCATTTTAAACTCCTCTATCATCAGTGTAGCCAACTTGGCATGTTGCCTACTCAATGCATCTGCCACTCTATTTGCTTTCCCTGGTGTGTACATAATGTCCAAATCATAGGCAGCAAGGAATTCCACCCACCTATGTTGTCTCATGTTCAAATCTTTTTGAGAAAATAAGTATTTCAAAGCTTTGTGGTCAGTATAAAGCTCAAACTTTGCTCCTAATAGGTAGTGTCTCCAAAGCTTTAATGCATACACCACAGCTGCCAATTCCAAGTCATGTGTTGCATACTTGGTTTCACTTGGCTTCAGTTGCCTTGATGCATAGGCTATTACTCTACCATCTTGCATAAGAACATCTCCTATACCTGACCCGCATGCATTAGTGTACACTACCAGATTATCATTGCCTTCTGGAATTTTCAGCACTGGTGCCTACATCAATGCCTTCTTCAATTGGTTGTATGCCCCTTCACACTTCTCAGTCCATAGGAAAGGCCGGTCTATCCTTGTTAGCTTAGTTAATGGGGTTGCTATTTTAGCAAAGTCCTTTATAAATCTTCTGTAGTATCCAGCCATGCCCATGAATGATCTTATCTCAGTAACACTGCTTAGTCTCTTCCATACTTGCACTGCCATGACCTTACTAGGGTCTACTGAAATTCCTTCTTGAGAAATTATGTGGCCTAAGAATTTTATTTCATTCTTCCAGAAAGAACACTTTGCAAACTTGGCTTTAAGGCCTTGTTGCCTTAGTCTACTCAGTACCATGTGCAGGTGTTTCTCATGTTCATTAGCTGATTTAGAGTATATCAATATGTCATCAATGAAAATCAGTACAAATTTATCTAAATAATCTCTAAAAATCCTATTCATTAAATCCACAAAATAGGATGGTGCATTGTTCAAACCAAATGGCATTACTAAGTATTCATACAAGCCATACTTGGTATTGAAAGCTGTATACTTGATACTTTCTTCTTCCACTTTCATTTGATGGAAACCAGATGCTAAGTCGAGTCTGGAAAATACCTTAGCACCATTTAATTGATCAAAAAGATCATCTATTCTAGGTAGAGGGTATTTGTTTTTGATGGTGACTGAGTTTAGTTCCCTATAGTCTATGCACATTCTCAAGGAACCATCATGCTTCTTAACAAGTACTACTGGTGATCCCCAATTTGAACTACTAGGCCTAATGAAGCATTTTTGTTCTAATTCTTCTAATTGTTTCTTCAACTCAATCAGTTCCTTGGGACCCATTCTGTTTGGTTTCTTAATGACAGGGCTTGTTCCTGGCTTAAGTCTTATTTGAAATTCTACTGGTCTATTGTGAGGAATGCCATTCACTTCACCAAACACATCGGTGTATTGGTTAACTATGGGTATCTTCTCTAGGCTTGATTCAACCTCACCACTGTTCAAGTTGAACATCCTGCCCATACCCCTATCTTTGGCTGCCTCATACATGACCAAAACTCTTTTGCCATCAGGAAGTTGTAATGAGATTGTGGAATTTTCCAAGTTAATGATAGCACAAAAATCTTTTAACCAATCCATTCCCAGTATAATATCCAACTTAGGGTAATTCAACACATATAATTCTGAAATAAAGGTGTGACCACCCATACATAATTCTACTTGCATGCATTTCATATTTGTAATGCAGGAACTACCTATAGGACTATTAACATGCAATGGCTTATCAACAAGAACACATGTTAACCCTAGTTCCTGAACTATGTCACATGAAATAAAAGAGTGTGTAGCTCCAGTGTCATAAACAACTGATATGGGTATGCCTTTAATAAATAATACACCTTCCACTTGGCTAGGTGCTTCCATGGTCTTGCCCTTTCCTTCAAGTACAACCACCCTTGCCATTTCTGGACACAGCCTTTTCATGTGCCGCTCTTTACCACAGTTGTAGCACCTAAGAACAGTTGACTTAGGTGCTTGGCATTTGGTCTTTATATGGCCTTCCTTCCCACAGTTGTAACATGAGACTTTAGGTTTCTTATTGTCAGAGCTTGCCACCTTACTTCCTTCTTTGTTCATTGCTTCTCCCTTCTTCTTCTCATATGGGTGTGCTCTATTCTTCCCTTTCTTGTTATTCCTGAAATTCTTAAATTTTTCTCTGGCATTATCATGCTGCTCAAATGACAATGTCAAGTCCATAACTTGATCAAAGGTTCTGTCTTTGTATGGTGACATGGCTCTACTCAATCCAGCATTTAATCCCTAAATGTACCTTGCATTCCTTGAAACTTCATCTGGGATTAGTACTGCCCCATACTTGGACAACCCTTCAAATTTCTGAGTGTATTCAGTGACACTCATAGATCCTTGCCTCAACTTGATAAACTCCTCAAGTAATGAAGCTTTTGCTGAGGCTGGGACAAATCTGGCTTCTAACATTTCTTTGAACTGATTCCATGTGATCTCTTGCTCTTGCCTGCCTGCAATGATCACTTCCCACCAATCCAAAGCAATGCCTTTTAGTTGTCTTGAAGCTATTTGCCTTCTTCTCTGGTCATTAACCTACATATCTGCAAAGATCCTTTCTACTGTTCTTAACCATGTCTGGACACCCATGATATTTTCTGTGCCATCAAAGCTACTGCCTTCTAGGTGCGTATATGTTTTAAGCAATTTGGACAGCTCTTCGTGTGGATTATCTACCCTAGGTGCCATTCCATCCCTCAGTGATCTAACAAAATCTTGCATGTTAATCATTGGGGGACCAGCAGCCACTCCAGTTGCTTGTTCAGTACTACCAGAGAATTGGTCATTCTCCCTTTCTCCAGCAGTCTGGGGATTGTTTCTAACTACTATGGATCTCTATTGAACATTTCCAATATGGTTAGTTCTAATTCTTATTCATTACTTTACTTTTTAAAACTAGTAGTGAACTCATTCATTCATAATATGTAAAGCAACCAAAGCAAACAGCAACAATGCAAACAATGCACACATGTTCAATCAAGTATTTGTTTTGGCTAAGTATTTAATAACATAGCTCTGATACCAACTGAAGCAACCCTCCCTAACTTGTCATATTGTTTGAGTGACTCAATTTAGTTTATGCTAAATTCAGGGCTACTTACTTCCAATACCAACTATTTTCTTTCTTCTATTGGATTTTTTTTCTTTTTATTTATTTTTCCCAAGATCCAATCTGATCAATATAGAAATATTGATATACTTCTTTGTACAACTATTTGTATGTCCATATAAACATACAAATCATTTTTATTTCTTTTATCAGAGTTTTTTTTGAATAAAGAATAACTCAGTTTATTCTAAACAAAATAACTATGTTTAGCCACAGTAAAAAGGATTGGGAAAGACCCTTTCCCATTTGAATCTTCGTGCAATTTTACTAACTAATTCTTGTTTGTTTATTTGTGTTTACATCTGTATATTTAATGAAAAATGTGAGTTGAGTCATAACACTTAGACTTTTGCAATATGGCTTTTCAAATAGCAAAGCAGGAGGTTGTGCATGCTTCTGTGCACCTGTGTGCACATAAACATGTACAACTGCTATTTACTACACCTTAGTTTGCATATTGATCAACTTGATTAGGTTGGATCCCTATATTGTCTTGTTATAATTTACTATCTTTGCTTATTCATTTAAAACCTCAAACTCATGAAAATTTGGGTTCATGCTTCTTATGTTTTTTTTCTTTTCTACCTATGGGTTTATCCTTACTTCATAGTATTTACAGTTAGTTTGTAAATAGGTTCTAGCCTCTAAACAATCTAATACATATGCATACATTACTGGTTCACATATGTTTCAGATTTACTTCTAAACTCACTACTTGATTTATGAAAATTTGCATACTTACAGGTTGTGATATAAAGCTAAACACATTTATCTCTTCCACTGAAAACAGTTCCATCCCATAATAATCTTTTAGACCATTCATTACATCACAAACAAAGTTTCAGCATAATGCAAACATTAATACAGAGAAGTCTTTCAGTTAAAAAGAAACATAATGAGACATCCTTCTACAAAAGTCCTAGCTTAGTTAATTAGCAGTTTTCTTCTTAGCATCACACATTTGCTCCTTAATTCCTAGCTTCCTCTTTCCCTCCAGACATCTCATGACCTACTCCATAAGGCATATGAAGCACCCATTTGATGCAAGCAACAAACAGGTCAGACTGAAGTCTGGTGTAAGTAAAATCATCTTACCTTTCTGTTTTTAGATTCCATCTTACCTTTCTGTTTTTAGAGGTTAAGTGTTGCACTCAAGTTATTAGATCACTCCCTCATGTTCAGATTGCCAAGTGTCATATTAGTGGTGTGTGTGTGTACTGCTAATTACATGTACATATGCTTAAACTAATTTTTCATCAGAAGTTCTAGTCCAAGCAATCATAACAGCCATCACACTAGTCCCACAGGTTAGTGTTAACACCCAAACTTTGCACAACATACACATGCAGTATTCATGGTACTAAGCTAAAGTATCAGCCCTGAGTCTACTTGTTAGGACTCCCACATACAGCTAGCCTATTTACCCTTGCATGTATGATTTCTTCATGTCATTTTAAGGTCGAGTATTTCATTAATGGTTGCACTGGTGCACACTGCCTGGAACTACTACCTGTTTCCAGTGCACTACAAGCTATTTGGGCATAAACATGCCATGTACATACTTACACCTCAACCTTGATGCAAACCAACCACTATGTCTTACCCACTTCCCTCATACCCAACCTGATAGAGGTGACCCAATTCCTTAGTTTAATTACTAAGTTTTTCTTTCATACGACCCCATATTATCTATACAGTGTCACTCCCATGTACTTATACCAAACTAAGATATGCTGTTAGATTTCAAACAACAGCTAATCATTCATCCATTCATGCATTCAACAACTGGTCAGTTATACTTGCATATCATTACCAGTCTATTTCACACAGAGACATATCCTTAGTTAAAGCATAGGTTGAAGCATTTTCAGAGGATGAAATGCTAATATGGTTTTCCAGCAATATGGTTCTCATAGTCAATCCACACATTAAAGTGTGTTTGCTTGTTACTCAACCCTATTTCTAGAGAACACTTAGTGATGGATTAAGACTCAGCACATGGAAATTCCATTGCACCCTAAACATCCTTTCAGTTGCAAGACATAAGCCATAGAACTCCTTCCTCTTACTGCCTTGCACCTTACTTTTCTTATTAATTCATGCTTTAACTAAACATATTTCTTAAGTTCATAAACATACAAACAAATCAGTTATTATTCCATCATTTAATTATCATGTACAAACAAGCATAGGTCAACTGACATCCAAGCAATTACAAGTCACATAATCTCAGAAACAACAGAAGTTTGTTAAACTAAAAATGCAAGCAAAACATCAAATAGAAGTTAAAATAAACTAAAGGTTAAATGGCTGCCTTTCTTAGGTCTTAATGCCTTGCCAAGTGAGGGTTTACTCACCAAAGTTCTCCTCCCCAAGTGTTGGTTCAGGACTTCCATTAATTTTCTAAACTGCTGCCTATTTCCTTCTTATTTTTTTTCTATATTTTGTTTTCTGGTTCTAACATGTAACCGTGGGAGATAATGATGTATATAGGGGAGTTGTGTAACGACCCGTAAATTTCAACTGTTTTAATAACGTAATTAGTTGAAATTTTGCGAAAATTTTGAAATATAAATTTGATATTTTGAATGCGTTTAGTTAAACATAGCAACTGGTAAATTTTCGTCCGAAAATATGAAAGTTTATTTCGCGCGTAAATTTACTTCAATTTAATCAGTTAAAAAGCGATGAAAATAAAATGTTTTCGAAACCTAAATATTTTTACATAGAAAAATTCTAAACCATCTTCTGAGCAAGATGTCAGTTTGTCGTTTTTCCAAATTCGGACATCTTTGGCTCCGTCGATCTTATTTTTCAGCGTTTTTCTTGCATTTTCCGCTATTAGAAAATTCGAATTTTTATAATTCGATCGTGCCACTGATAATTTTATACCGTTTTGAATGTCTCTTTGTGTTGATCACCACAGTACATTCGTTTGTGTGTTTCAAAGTTCGGTACTCAACGAAATCGATAAAACGATTATCGTATCGGTACCAGTTTTAAAATCTTTTGGATCCTCGTGACCTTTCATTGCTCACCGTGTGTTAACCAACATGCATCAACATTTATTAATTCAGCTTTTGGCTTTTGCAATTACACCGTTTCATTTTTTTTGCCTGTTCATTTTATTTTTCGGTTACCATTTCATTGTTTCCTTGGTTTCAACGTATACCCGGTTGCATCTGTTCATTTTCTCATTTACATCTATTCACTGTCCTCCTTCTGCTTTCTCTAGCTCCTTCATTTCTTCCATCTATTACATCATTCTATATTTTTATTTCGTATGAACTGCAGCAACCAATTTAAGCCACCGCCCTCCGCTCATCCACCTCGACAAACCCACCGCCCTCCAGCATCCAACCCTCTACCGTTCTCCTCCGCCTCCGCTTGTATCCACCACCAATCAATTAGCCGTTCACCACTTCGCACGCGTGCATCTCTTTCTGTGACGACCCGGAATTTTAAGCATTTGAAATTGGAATATTTAATTTGTTTTAAATATTCAAAAGAGTAAGTTTAGTATAAATTTCAAATATCAATATTTATTGGATAATTTAATTATTGAATTAAACAATTGAGAATAGGGTAAAATAGAGAATCCTGAGTTTTGAGCCTGTTAAAAATTGTTAAAGGTTCAGAAAATTTATATTGCTAATACTGGAGATGATAAAACTTTTAAATTTGAATTTCAAGGTGTTTTGTTCTGTTTTGAAATTATATTGTTTAAATTTAAATTTGAAAAAATAGCCTTCCGAGGCACAGTCTCGGAATTCGATGAAACTAGTTCCATTGGATCCGTAATATTGTTTTATTATCGGATTTCAATTTTCGTAGTGATTGGAGTTGTCGTGTGAGCGTACGATATATAAATGCGCGGATAGATATATCGTAATTCAAGATGATAATTGGTCAAATATCTCAACATCACCCATTTTCTATCAATATCAAAACCTTTTAATATTTCAAATCACTGTAGCTAGGAATTGTATCACGCAAGCTATTCAAAATTGCTACCTTTCTCGTTTACAATCCAAACCCTTCTATCTTCATCAGTTCAAAACGGAAAAGGGGAAGGAGGCCGAACTAAACCCTTCGCTCCTCTGCTTCAAATCAAATTTCAATAGCGAAATCAAATGGCCGAATTTCAATAAACTCGAGCCTCTCTCTTTTAATCCCTCAGAGTTAGTCACGAAGCTCCAGTCGAACTCAAAAAATATAGGAAAGAATCGACTTCGTATTCGAGCTGGAGGGGTTCGCGTGGGGCCTGAGGTCATCGGGAGTTGGCGACGGTGCGCGTCTGGAGGAGTCGATGGCTGCGAATTTTTGGGTTGCGCGAGAACTAGGGCACGAGTTTCGAGCGATGGGTTGGATTTGGGAGTTGTGAGCGTGTCAGTGAGGGGAAGGCTTCGATTTGGGGACGAAGCTAGGCGCGATCAATGGTTCGGCATTCGATAACGGAGGGGTTTGCTGTGAGGTACCCATTTATTTTATTTAAATTAAACAAGCATTCATACATTGGAAAAGATTAACAGTAAAATTAGTTACTGTTTTACAATAATGATTATTATTGTTTACCGGAAAGATAAGCAGGAAGAAAAGAAATTAATTAGACAACTAGATCTAAAATAGTTTTGTTTTTAAATTCAAATTTGGATTATTAATTAGTTCTGTACAAGATAAATGTATGCACCAGACATCTATGTAAGGTATTGGAAGGAAATTTTATAAAGGATTTGTGATAAAATTTTACGATTTACTTACTTAATTTATTTTTGTTACTAAAAGATGTAATAAAAGAAAATTTGTCAAAATTTAATTATCAGACAAATCAGAATTTTAGTTGAAACTAAATAAATAAATGGAAATTTATTTGTTTGATTTATTCAAATAGTAATAAATCGTAAATTGTTTATTCAAGGTCATAAATCGAGAAACCAAGTCGAGATGGAATGGACTGCAAATTAAAAAGCAAAGGTGAGTTAATCTCACTCAGTTAAATTTAAATTTAAATGGTTAAATTTAAATAATTGATTGGATGATTGCATTGATTGATGTGCTATATATATATAGTAGTATATAGCAATATATACATATTGGCATATGTATATATTGGAATTGTTGATATTCCCGCATTGTATAGCGAATGAGACCCTATGCGCCGCATAATAGCGGATGATTTATATAAATCCCATATACCGCGATATTCCACCTTGAAGTGGAATTGGTATTTTATATTGTGCTAACGTTTGTGGATGCAGGGAAACAGGTTGGAGGGATCCAACTGGATTCCTCAAAAGTATTAGACTATTTAATATTCTGTGTTCTGAATATTTGATATCATGTGATGATTTTATATTGGATGATGTGGTTGATTTGGATTGTCCAGTATAATAAATTATAAAATCTATGGAATTGAGTTTTTGGAAAGAAATCAAGGAATAAAAGTTTAAGTAAAATAATTCGAGGAATTGGGATAAAATTTATAACGAATTGAAAAAAAAATAAGGTGATTTGGAATTTTTAACAAATATGAAATAAGGGGATTTTGAATTCACAAGGGATAATAAATTTTATACTTAAGTGATATTATTTGAAGAATAAAAGAAGTTATTTTTGAAATTAAGGATAAAGTTAATTAAAGAATAAATAAGGAGTTTTGGAAATCTGTAATTGATATTGGTAAAAAGGGGTTTAACTCGTAATAAGGAATAAAAATCTAAAGGTTAATGTATGTTGGAATAAATGAAGTAGCAAAGGAAATTTATTTCAAAGTAAGTAGAGTAAATTGGGAAATCAATTGGAAATTGATTTAGTTGTTTAAAATTGGAATTTTAGAAGAGAAATGAGATTTTGGAATTTATAAACTGGGTTTATAAAGTAAAATAAAATATCAGTGGATATTAGAAAATATAAATTCAAGGTGGGAATTTATAAAGGGATATGAATTGGTTTAAAATAAATGTTGATTTATTTTTAAGGGATGGGAATGAGAAGTGTATTTCTCTGGATAGCCAAGTACGTTTGTCAAGGTAGTTTTAATATAAGTTAAAAGTTTTAATATGTTTTAAAAAGCATGTTTTAGAAAATTTATTATTTGTAATGTTAAATTTTTAAAGTAAGTATTTTCAAAAATCTATTATTGTAGTAATTATATAAAGGTGATTTGCTATTATGTTTTAAAAGGAGAAATTTAGTTTATATTTATAAAGTGGTTTATTTTAAAGTATATATTTTTAATAAAGTATTAAAGTAGTTAAATTTCAATGTTATAAGATATATTTAAAATAAAGTGTTTTTAAATTATTTTAAAATTAAAAGTATTTTGTACTTGGTGATTCAGTGGAAATAAATATTTGGAAATGTATTCCGTAAGCGGAAAACTGTTTGAGATTGTTTTCAAATGAGCTTTGAAAATTTGAAAATATATCTTGGAAAGATATTTGGGCAAATAAATAATGTGGGAAATTATTTATTTTGTGATGGTTGCTTGTGGATGTTAATTGATAGTTAAACAACCGACTATCAATATTGGCCAAATGCGCTGATCGTTTCGAAGAGACTGGGATCGAGTTTCCGTATACTGGGATTCTAGGTCTGGAGACTCAAATACCACTTCGATCCGGTTTGTACGTTTCGTGTAACGTGTTCGGAGTCGAAGATAGAGCTGTGAAGTGCAAGGGCTAGTCGCTACTAATCCTGAGGATATTTCCAAAATGGATGTAGTAGGAATAGTGCCTTCGGTTCCGTTCGGACCCGGGATGGACTTGTATGGACGAATGCTTTCGAGACATCGTCAGGTGGACGATGGGCATTCTAAGGGATATGTTCTGAAAAGGTATCGTTTAGCCTCAAGCCTCATCAACCGGGAATGACTGAAAATCAGGGGTTATGCAGCAAGGCTTCGTGGGTAGCACCCACTTGAGAGTAAGGTCATCCCTGTCTAGATGTCCCTTTTTATTTCGGCTTAGTGGTGCGGTTGCTGATCCCAACCGTGGGGTGATTTTATTTGGAATTATCCAGTAAGGGATGATTCCGGCCTTGTGTTGCAGGGGAGCGGGCGTACTCCTCGGTACTGTGATCTAGGCCACGTATTGTGACAGGTGGTACCCCAGTGCCTAGTCATTCGTTGGAAATCCATTCTCCCTACGTGCCTGTACGGTTTTGATTGTGCCCAACTATTGTTGAAATGTGAGATGCAAGCATTTCAGCTAGATTCTATTTTACTTTCTGTAGACACTATTATAATATCAGAGGATTTTGATATAAAGTGTTTTAGCTATCGTAAGGTAAAAACCCGACATGTTTATTTGTGGCGTGGTCTTACGAGTTGCTTTTATTTTCAAAAGGATTTTGAAAATTTAATAATCAATTGAGTGTGATTTTCTCACGCTGGTATTCCAGACTGACTCGGGTATTGTTTTATATGATGCTCGGGTCAGACCGAGATAAACAGGTTTAGGATATGATGCTGTGGAGCTCAGGAGACGAGCTGGATGACGATACGTACTCTCGTACTTGTTATTATTTTTCCGCTGTGTATTCAGTTGTATGTTATGGATGTTGATGTACTCTGATGATGTATTCTGATGATGAATTGTATAAACAGATATAGTTTTTGATTTGTGTAAAGATCTGTTAATATATATTATATTTTATTCCGCTGCGATGGTTAGATTCTGATGTTGTTTTCTATTTTTCTTCTTCTACCTCTTCTTCTTAACTAAAATGGTTCGATTTTCCGGGGTCTGGAAAGTCGGGTCGTTACAGTGGTATCAGAGCTTAGGCTGGCGACAACCTTGGCTCTGGTGGGAATTTTGAGAGTATTAATAGATATGAGCGCGTATTTGTTAGTGAATATAAAATTGTTTTATATTGTGTTGATTGGTTTATTGAGTAGTTTATGGATTCTGGTCGATGTGTGGGACGCCACAACATTGATAGGGATCTCTAAACACTTGTATAGAACAATTCGACACAGTATTGTTTTAAAGTAGGGTAAATGAAATAATTTTACCCAAATTATTTTTGTATAAAAAGAAAATGTTTTGTAAACTATTCTAGTTAATATATATGGTTGTTTGGATGTTAGAAGTGATAATATGGAATTATTATCATTAATATATGGAAACTTAACTAGGAATTGAAATTTATAACCAAAACAAAGAATAAAATTTTATAATAAAATAAAATTTGAGATATAGATTACAAATGTAATTTATAAAATTGAAATAAACTCCATATCCAAATGAGATAGTAATTTGAAATAGAATTCCAGAGAAACGATGGATATAAAACTGGATGGGTTTTAAATTTGGAATTTTGTGAAAGTTTAAAATTCCTTTGAGTTGGAAATGGTTTCAAAACGGTTTTGGAGGGATTTTGAAGAGATAAAAGCATTAAATTCTCTTTCGGTCGCTGGAAAATAACTTCGGTGATGACTGCAGCATCATCGATGTTCATTTTCGGGTTTCTGAAAGAGAAATTGCTACCTAGATGTATGGGCTGGTGTTTGTTTGCAAAACTGAGTTTGGTTTTGAAATTGAAAAGGGTTTTGGGTATAGTTGATTTCAAAGGTGATTTTGAAATTCTGAGAAATTGTTTAAACTCTGGAATCTTATTTAAAATGTTTATGGAATGATGAGAAAAATAAAATATATATTAGTTAAATAAATTGTATAATCCCTAATTAAAAGTAAAAGTATAAATGGGATTGAATCTAAATAGATGGAAGTATGGATATAAATAAATTGTAGCTTATAAAATTTAGAAGTGGAATAAATAAGCCAAAATAAAAGTTGTTTTGAATTGTGAGAAATGGATGTAAATCCAAAACTTGAATTATAAAATAGATTGAACTTCAGTAAAATAGTTAAGTGATTTTCGAAGTAAAAAAAAATCAAATATTGAATTGTAAAAAGAAGTGTGCTAATTTGGAATAAATTAGAAAAGTGGATATGTTAATGGAATTTGGATTTGGTAATAAAAGTGGAAGTATAAATGAATAATGGAATTGGAGTGTAATAGTGATAATTTGAATTGTAAATAAATTCAAGTAAGCAGAAATGATTGAAGTGGCATTGTTATTAATATAATACAATTCAAGAATAAGTATTGAATGTGGATTAGAGATTATATTGGATTCAATGAATATACCACTTATATTAAAATGGAAGAGAGTTAAAAATAAATTGAATTGGAATCAATTTAAATTGGTTATGAAACTTAAGCAATTATTTATTCTTATGGATATCGTCAAAACTGCATAAAATAAACCGTCGTTTGACGTAAGTAAAGTAAATTGAAATTCTATCAGTTGATAGAAGTTAAATAAATTGATTTTGAGATCAATTGAATTAAATATAAGTTTGATTTGCTAAAATGAGCCGAATGTGAGGAATTGAGATGTGAACCATTTAAATTGGATGTAGTCGTACATAAATGGGTTGTAACAATTTAAATTAATGTTGGAACCAAAACATTGCTTATAAGTGTTATTTAATCTACTTTCCTCATGGAAATTCTCTTATTTGTTAGTTAAATATGTAAAATGTTGTTAAGTTGCATGATCTTGGTACTTACATTTTTGAAGTAAGTAAGTACAGGTTCAGGGAAGCCGTATAGCTGATTTTGGGTTGCACT
Source organism: Allium fistulosum (assembly GCA_030737815.1). Taxonomy (NCBI): domain Eukaryota; kingdom Viridiplantae; phylum Streptophyta; class Magnoliopsida; order Asparagales; family Amaryllidaceae; genus Allium; species Allium fistulosum. Next base: position 1,277,764,688 of record CM060903.1, on the reverse strand, counting down.
AATTGCTAAATAAATCACTGCTTTGCTTAAAAAAAAAAATTTGCTATAATAAGGTACGCTTACGCAAAAATTCAAAATAGGAAATATGAACTGCATATATTGATATATATTGTGATTTCCGGCCTGAGGCCGATGTATATATATATTTGTGCATCCTGCGATATCGCAAAAGTCCCTCCGTACAAGGGAGACTCTGCCAAAATTTTCCGTAAATTTTGGGAGTTAGAAAATTTTTGAAATTTTTGGAAATTTTCATTAACGATAAATAATCTAAATTTGCTAAGCAAATGGAATTGGAACCGAATAATTGAATCTAGTTTAAATATGAATGTAAAGTAAGTGAAATCGAAAGAACTAAGGAAAGTAAGCTTGCAAGTAAACTTTTAATTTAGATTTAAATTAATTAGTAAGTGAAACTAATTAAATATTCGAGTGGAAGCCAAATTGAAATCAAATGGAATTGTAAAGACAAAAGTAAATAGAAATGGATATAAACTTCAATAATGAAGTGAAAATTAATGTAAGAAGTGTATAAATATTTATATTAAACTTAAGGATTGGAAAAATGAAATTCTTTAAGTGAAGTGGGTATCGAGGAAATTATTCTAAGTGGATAATTGCATGAAGGGTTAAATTGGAAGTTGTGAAATGGGATAGTTGTGAATAAGTGGATAACAATCAAAATGAATGTGAATAAAAAGGAAATTGATAAAATGGATAATTCAATTGGGCTAATTACGTAAGGTGTACGTATATTATTTTATTCGCATAGCTATTTGATCCAGATGTCGAGCACAGAATTTCGAGGTAATTATGCCGATCCGAGTTAGGATTTTTCGCTCGATTTTCAACGGCGAACCTGGATATGGATTGTTGATTGATTCTGGTAATTCTCTATCATAGTTTGTGGCTATGCAAGGAGAATGACGGTTTCCGATCAAGAAACCAGATCTGAGTCCGCACTAGGAAGTCGGGTGGACGATACTAGTTCGGAAGTGAAATTGTGTGATCGATTGAGCGATCGAATGTGATTTTGCGTACGGATGATATATGTGCATCGTACGGGCTTAAGTAAAGCAAATATTGAAAATTTGTAAAAGAAAAGTATAAAATGAGAATTGTGATTGAATATTATTGCTTAGTAGGATATACAGGTGTATAAAAGCAATGGATAAATTGGGATTTTTGATTTTAGAAGATAAAAATTTAATGGCCCGAAGGTATGTATTTGAATTTCTATATGAAATTTGATTGGGTTTTGATCCAGCCACTTGGCTTTTTGTTTTCTTTCTGAAATTGGGAGGCCGTAGAGCCATTTTGTAGTAGTACCGAGCTAGCCGCGCAAAGGAGACGCTGGCAAAAATTTTCGGAAATTTAAGGAGTTAGAAAATTTTTGAGAAATTTTGATAATTTAAAATTTGAATTCAAATTTAAATTTGAATTGTTAAGTAAGTGATATGGTTTGGGGCTTATGAATAAGTTTGGGAAGTTAAAAGATGATTAGTGTCATTAATAAAAGATTGTTGGGTATTATTAAAACTATTTGGGTTTAAGGAGATAGTTAACGGAGATTGAATCATTCTTCCTAACTAGTAATTTCGGGGACGAAATTCTTTTAAGGGGGGAGGAATGTGACGACCCGGAATTTTAAGCATTTGAAATTGGAATATTTAATTTGTTTTAAATATTCAAAAGAGTAAGTTTAGTATAAATTTCAAATATCAATATTTATTGGATAATTTAATTATTGAATTAAACAATTGAGAATAGGGTAAAATAGAGAATCCTGAGTTTTGAGCCTGTTAAAAATTGTTAAAGGTTCAGAAAATTTATATTGCTAATACTGGAGATGATAAAACTTTTAAATTTGAATTTCAAGGTGTTTTGTTCTGTTTTGAAATTATATTGTTTAAATTTAAATTTGAAAAAATAGCCTTCCGAGGCACAGTCTCGGAATTCGATGAAACTAGTTCCATTGGATCCGTAATATTGTTTTATTATCGGATTTCAATTTTCGTAGTGATTGGAGTTGTCGTGTGAGCGTATGATATATAAATGCGCGGATAGATATATCATAATTCAAGATGATAATTGGTCAAATATCTCAACATCACCCATTTTCTATCAATATCAAAACCTTTTAATATTTCAAATCACTGTAGCTAGGAATTGTATCACGCAAGCTATTCAAAATTGCTACCTTTCTCGTTTACAATCCAAACCCTTCTATCTTCATCAGTTCAAAACGGAAAAGGGGAAGGAGGCTGAACTAAACCCTTCGCTCCTCTGCTTCAAATCAAATTTCAACAGCAAAATCAAATGGCCAAATTTCAATAAACTCGAGCCTCTCTCTTTTAATCCCTCAGAGTTAGTCACGAAGCTCCAGTCGAACTCGAAAAATATAGGAAAGAATCGACTTCGTATTCGAGCTGGAGGGGTTCGCGTGGGGCCTGAGGTCATCGGGAGTTGGCGACGGTGCGCGTCTGGAGGAGTCGATGGCCGCGAATTTTTGGGTTGCGCGAGAACTAGGGCACGAGTTTCGAGCGATGGGTTGGATTTGGGAGTTGTGAGCGTGTCAGTGAGGGGAAGGCTTCGATTTGGGGACGAAGCTAGGCGCGATCAATGGTTCGGCATTCGATAACGGAGGGGTTTGCTGTGAGGTACCCATTTATTTTATTTAAATTAAACAAGCATTCATACATTGGAAAAGATTAACAGTAAAATTAGTTACTGTTTTACAATAATGATTATTATTATTTATCGGAAAGATAAGCAGGAAGAAAAGAAATTAATTAGACAACTAGATCTAAAATAGTTTTGTTTTTAAATTCAAATTTGGATTATTAATTAGTTCTGTACAAGATAAATGTATGCACCAGACATCTATGTAAGGTATTGGAAGGAAATTTTATAAAGGATTTGTGATAAAATTTTACGATTTACTTACTTAATTTATTTTTGTTACTAAAAGATGTAATAAAAGAAAATTTGTCAAAATTTAATTATCAGACAAATCAGAATTTTAGTTGAAACTAAATAAATAAATGGAAATTTATTTGTTTGATTTATTCAAATAGTAATAAATCGTAAATTGTTTATTCAAGGTCATAAATCGAGAAACCAAGTCGAGATGGAATGGACTGCAAATTAAAAAGCAAAGGTGAGTTAATCTCACTCAGTTAAATTTAAATTTAAATGGTTAAATTTAAATAATTGATTGGATGATTGCATTGATTGATGTGCTATATATATATATAGTAGTATATAGCAATATATACATATTGGCATATGTATATATTGGAATTGTTGATATTCCCGCATTGTATAGCGGATGAGACCCTATGCGCCGCATAATAGCGGATGATTTATATAAATCCCATATACCGCGATATTCCACCTTGAAGTGGAATTGGTATCTTATATTGTGCTAACGTCTGTGGATGCAGGGAAACAGGTTGGAGGGATCCAACTGGATTCCTCAAAAGTATTAGACTATTTAATATTCTGTGTTCTGAATATTTGATATCATGTGATGATTTTATATTGGATGATGTGGTTGATTTGGATTGTCCAGTATAATAAATTATAAAATCTATGGAATTGAATTTTTGGAAAGAAATCAAGGAATAAAAGTTTAAGTAAAATAATTCGAGGAATTGGGATAAAATTTATAACGAATTGAAAAAAAAATAAGGTGATTTGGAATTTTTAACAAATATGAAATAAGGGGATTTTGAATTCACAAGGGATAATAAATTTTATACTTAAGTGATATTATTTGAAGAATAAAAGAAGTTATTTTTGAAATTAAGGATAAAGTTAATTAAAGAATAAATAAGGAGTTTTGGAAATCTGTAATTGATATTGGTAAAAAGGGGTTTAACTCGTAATAAGGAATAAAAATCTAAAGGTTAATGTATTTTGGAACAAATGAAGTAGCAAAGGAAATTTATTTCAAAGTAAGTAGAGTAAATTGGGAAATCAATTGGAAATTGATTTAGTTGTTTAAAATTGGAATTTTAGAAGAGAAATGAGATTTTGGAATTTATAAACTGGGTTTATAAAGTAAAATAAAATATCGGTGGATATTAGAAAATATAAATTCAAGGTGGGAATTTATAAAGGGATATGAATTGGTTTAAAATAAATGTTGATTTATTTTTAAGGGATGGGAATGAGAAGTGTATTTCTCTGGATAGCCAAGTACGTTTGTCAAGGTAGTTTTAATATAAGTTAAAAGTTTTAATATGTTTTAAAAAGCATGTTTTAGAATTGTAATGTTAAATTTTTAAAGTAAGTATTTTCAAAAATCTATTATTGTAGTAATTATATAAAGGTGATTTGCTATTATGTTTTAAAAGGAGAAATTTAGTTTATATTTATAAAGTGGTTTATTTTAAAGTATATATTTTTAATAAAGTATTAAAGTAGTTAAATTTCAATGTTATAAGATATATTTAAAATAAAGTGTTTTTAAATTATTTTAAAATTAAAAGTATTTTGTACTTGGTGATTCAGTGGAAATAAATATTTGGAAATGTATTCCGTAAGCGGAAAACTGTTTGAGATTGTTTTCAAATGAGCTTTGAAAATTTGAAAATATATCTTGGAAAGATATTTGGGCAAATAAATAATGTGGGAAATTATTTATTTTGTGATGGTTGCTTGTGGATGTTAATTGATAGTTAAACAACCGACTATCAATATTGGCCAAATGCGCTGATCGTTTCGAAGAGACTGGGATCGAGTTTCTGTATACCGGGATTCTAGGTCTGGAGACTCGAATACCACTTCGATCCGGTTTGTACGTTTCGTGTAACGTGTTCGGAGTCGAAGATAGAGCTGTGAAGTGCAAGGGCTAGTCGCTACTAATCCTGAGGATATTTCCAAAATGGATGTAGTAGGAATAGTGCCTTCGGTTCCGTTCGGACCCGGGACAGACTTGTATGGACGAATGCTTTTGAGACATCGTCAGGTGGACGATGGGCATTCTAAGGGATATGTTCTGAAAAGGTATCGTTTAGCCTCAAGCCTCATCAACCGGGAATGACTGAAAATCAGGGGTTATGCAGCAAGGCTTCGTGGGTAGCACCCACTTGAGAGTAAGGTCATCCCTGTCTAGATGTCCCTTTTATTTCGGCTTACTGGTGCGGTTGCTGATCCCAACCGTGGGGTGATTTTATTTGGAATTATCCAGTAAGGGATGATTCCGGCCTTGTGTTGCAGGGGAGCGGGCGTACTCCTCGGTACTGTGATCTAGGCCACGTACTGTGACAGGTGGTACCCCAGTGCCTAGTCATTCTTTGGAAATCCATTCTCCCTAGTGCCTGTACGGTTTTGATTGTGCCCAACTATTGTTGAAATGTGAGATGCAAGCATTTCAGCTAGATTCTATTTTACTTTCTGTAGACACTATTATAATATCAGAGGATTTTGATATAAAGTGTTTTAGCTATCGTAAGGTAAAAACCCGACATGTTTATTTGTGGCGTGGTCTTACGAGATGCTTTTATTTTCAAAAGGATTTTGAAAATTTAATAATCAATTGAGTGTGATTTTCTCACGCTGGTATTCCAGACTGACTCGGGTATTGTTTTATATGATGCTCGGGTCAGACCGAGATAAACAGGTTTAGGATATGATGCTGTGGAGCTCAGGAGACGAGCTGGATGACGATACGTACTCTCGTACTTGTTATTATTTTTCCGCTGTGTATTCAGTTGTATGTTATGGATGTTGATGTACTCTGATGATGTATTCTGATGATGAATTGTATAAACAGATATAGTTTTTGATTTGTGTAAAGATCTGTTAATATATATTATATTTTATTCCGCTGCGATGGTTAGATTCTGATGTTGTTTTCTATTTTTCTTCTTCTACCTCTTCTTCTTAACTAAAATGGTTCGATTTTCCGGGGTCTGGAAAGTCGGGTCGTTACACTTTCCCTCAAGTCGGCCTTAGCCTTATGATTTTGCAGAGGTATATATTATAAGTTATGTGTTATAAATATAGATTATAGATTATGTTGGACTGTGACATAGCTATAGTATATATATTTTGTAAAGAAGGTACATATTTTGCCTTGTTTTTAGCTTGGCCTCTCTGTTAGAAATGTATATGTTTCATGCGTGAGTTTATGTATTGGGAAGTATACTGGGTCCTTGTATCAAGTATGTATAGGATGCTTATGTGTAAGATTATATGTACAGTGTAATTTTAAATAGTATAATATAGGGGATCTACATATTGAGATTATAGTTGGTGGTTATGAAACTGGTGATATATCACAACGTGCATGAAATCCTTGAACAACATTTTTAGAATTCCAAAATAAGATTGGAGGTGGCTTTATTGTGACAAGAGATTTATTAGTTTATGGGTTTAAAGTACAAGATTTGATAGTTTATAGATATAGTTTTAAAACAATAGTTTCAGTTTGTATAACGTTTTTTGTTTTGAAAATTTAATTTTAGGAATATGGGTACTGTCACTTTGAAATAAATATAGTTTTTATGTAAGCTGGATATAATCAGTTTGAGTTTATATATCTATTTTGAAGGGTAAGTTTATATTGGTTTATAATAATTTTCGATTTTAAAAAAAAATATACTTGTTTGCAAACAATTGTTTATCGCCTGCCACATAAATCTACTATTTATACATATATTATAATGCGTTGTATATATTATAAAGTCATGTTAGTTATATATTTAAATATATACATTAATTTGTTATCTCATATAAAAGAGCACGGTGTCTATTGCTTACTGTTTGTATAACTAAAGCAAGGTGGTTATATTAGTTTTATATTAATATGTTTATATTATATATGTATTAGTCATATTTATATGTTTATATGCCGCAGTACTATATATATGTATGTTATAGAGTTATATTATATAGGGCTATAGCATTATATGATAGTACAGTAATTATTGTATAGTAGTTTGTACATATGCTATTACTTGCATATTATGTTTATACAATTGGCTGTATACTGTGTTTATACGGAACTTAATTGTTAATGTGCTTGCATTAGTTTTCAAGTTTACTTATATTGAGAACTTGTTTATTTGTTTGAATTTGAGTATTAATTTTGAGATATGTTCGAATTGATTTTTTTATATATAGATATTTCCAAATTAAACACATTATATATGTAAGTATTTTGCATTTCATTAAGTATATATATATATATATATCAGTTCATTATACCATTTATCTTCGTCGACCCAGTTCTAATTCGTTTCATCGATCCCTATTATCAGCTTTGATCGTCGAATTCGTGCCAATCTAACTTGCTTTGGAATTCGTTACTCGAGTTTGCAATTCAGTCCATTATCAAACCTCTCTAGCCTCGAAAGGTGAGCACTCACTCACGATTAACGTTCTTTTATTTATTAAATTTGATTTCAATTGAAACGACAATTGAAATATGCTGCTATTAGTTAATTACACTGTTATATATGCTATTACCTGTATCAGTTCACCTGTGACATCTGACACCATTATCTGTTAATTATTTATGCAATGATAATACAGTTTGGCTGATAATTTATTGATTGTTGATGTTTATATTGGACGTTAAATTGTTAATGTTAAAATGATAAATAGTATGCAATTGACTTGATGTAGGATAGTTAAATGTTAAATTTGATTAACTGACATTTGTATAATATGACCCCTTTAACTATTGAATTTATTGACACGTAGGATTTGTTTAATTACACTTTGAACCACTGAATGTATGTTGTTAAACTGATGATGTATGAAATTGTAAATTGGATGACAAGTGAAAAACCGTAATGTAATAATCTTTAATCTACATGAAATGATAGTGTAGATTCTAGAAATAATTATATTAATTCGTACAAATAACAATACGAATTAATACGGTTATTTTGGGATTATTTAAATTGATTATTGGATTGTTATTGTTGTTGTTATTGCTTGTTTATTTACTTTGACACCATCCCAGTTATCACACTGCAAGTTCTTTTTGCTATGCTATGATTTTGAATTGAATTGGAATCGGGTTGAAATGATAAATACCCAAATTGAACTTTGACCTAGGATAGAAAATTAAATAAAATCCGATTGGTCAATATTTTGATTTAAAAATAAAACGAAGATTTTATTTGAATAAATAATATGGTTTTAAAATGAAGTTGAAATTTGAATTTTTATGAAAGGAAAATGTTAATATTTAATAATCTGAAACAAAATGTTGAGAATGAAATTGATGGAAGAATGTTGTTTATTTTGAGAAATCATTGAATTAAGTTTGAAATGATTTAATAATCAAGTTTGAAATTATAATTAAGTTTGAAATTATTAAACTTTGAAATTATTTAATAATTAAGTTTTGAATTATTTAATAATTAAATAAGATTGAATGATTTAATGATCAAATTGAATTGAATTCTTTAATAAAGAAATTGAACTTTTGAATAAGTGATTTTACTTCGTAAATAATTGAAATTGAGTTTTCTTTATTAAGTGAGTTTTGAAAATTATTTAAGAAAGTAAATAAGCGAAATGGAATTTCTTTAACAAGAAATAAAATTGTGATTTATTGAAATTAATGTAAGACTTGAAAATTAAAGGATTTGATTTGACGAATTTAATTTAATTCAAAATTGTAAGTTTTGTTTTAATGAAGTTGAACTTAAGAATTGATTTAATGAATTGGAAATTTAATAGAATTGTTTTGAATGATAAAATTTACTTAACGAATATTGAATGAAATCGATAAATGAATGGAAATTGATTTGAATGTTAAATTAAATTGATTTAAATGATTTTCGAAATGAAACTTTTGTACGAACTTGAATCAATATTTGATTGTTTTAAATAAAATCTGAAATTGAATTTGATTTGATTTTGAAATGGTAATTTGGAAGTTTTGAAACGGAAATTTAGAAATTGGTTTAGAAAGACAAACGAAATGTTGATTTATGAACTCTGATCGAAATTGAATTTGATTTGGTTTTGAAATATAATAAACGACCAATCGGTGTAATAATTACGAAAGTTATTAAAGAGACCGGGATCGGTAATGGATATACTCTCTATCTAAACCGAAACCACTTTAATAACTATACGCGGAGTGATGATCCAGAATGAAGTGGTTGGAATGATGTTCGTGATGACTGAAGAAAGAGAACGATAATGGATAGCCTTGACACTTGTGTCAAATTGGAAATGACTAAAACAGGAGCTGTGCCGGGCCAATGGAGGATTAGCTACCTCAAGTGGACACACTTCTTCGAACTACTTATTACTTGTTGTCGATTGGTGCACCCTTGATTTTGGGAGTGTTGTTTCACGGTGTTGCGGACGCTGCGGCGTTGCGTTCTCACCAGTCCGGATCAGGCGAACGGTAGTATCACTACCTTGGGTATTGCCTCATGTGCCTTGTCATACTTGTATTCCATTTATTCGCGACCACTACGATTTTGATTTGTACCTTTAGTATATGGATTGCCCTCTGGTGACTTCCGGTTTTGGGGATACTACGGTCTTGTATATGCTTTTGGGAATAAAAATGTGTTAAGGGTGGAATGGGCCATGACTTAACACTATTTTGATATCTTATTATTACTGATAGACATTATCTACTTATCGTACACTACTACATAGTAGATAGTTTAACGGATCCTTAAAGGATGGTTATTCCAAACATCCTTTGAGTTACTTGTATTTCTATTGCTATTTCACTTGAGTTGGATTTATTAATATAAGAATTTTAATCCTGACTCGAGTGTCTTGTCTTTTTGCTTTACGCTCGGGTCGGACTGAGCGTTCCAGTATTCGAGACACACCTTTGGAGTTGGAGCTTTGCTTGAAGATCCAGCCATCTATTCTGCCGTCAGTATTCGATGATTTCAGTGATGTATTCTGATTTGTATCTGATGTATCGTATTACTCTTCTGTTGTAAACTCTGATGTATTTTATATATTCATATAGTAGCTTCATGAACTACTATCTCTTTTATTTCCGCTGCATTTATTACTCTGTGTCTGTGATCTGTGATTATATTTATTTATTGTATATGTTCAGTTTTGCCAAATTTAAATTAACAACGCGGTATTTTGAGCAATTCAACTCCGGCATGAGTGTCTACCTATACACTTATAATGGATGCGAATGGTCCAAAATTTCGGGTCGTTACAGTTGGTATCAGAGCTTTGGTAGCTCTAGACAAAACTTAACATATAGGGTAAATGTATTTACAGAATCACTCTCATTCGAGTTTCAATCTCTTCCTTTTGACTCGATTCCTTTGGATTTTGGAACGTTCCCTGCGGTTCAAAAAATTCATTCGTGTCCCTTACTATTCGTCTTCTTTCAATTCTGGAGCACCCCATAACTCCATTTTGAATGATATCTATAATAGATCGGCGGTCTCGCCAATCTTCAAATGATTGTAAAGGGGTGAAACTCCTTTACAATGGGCATTGATTTACCAGAGATTTCTGTATCCTCGGTTTACGATGCTATCTATCTCCTACTATACCTGAATTCTATTTCTCGAGATCGGATGTTGATTTACCTCGAAATTCAGCATCGATCCTATTCTTGAAGTTATGGACGACCGGTTAAGGTTGCCCGTGAATTAAATAAACTTACCCATCTCCCGATTCTGTTATTGAATCATCTTATCTTTTCTTTCGAATTTGTCTTCGAATCCAAATTCTCTTTGATTTGAGTCCATCAAATTTGAATCTCTATCCTTGCTTTGAAATCAATTCTTGTATCGTCGAGCGAGGAAGTATATTTGCAAATTAATGTTTAAAAATGTTTTAATATATAGTGTGTTGTTTGAGTTGTTGATGTTGATTTGGGTTTCCGATCGATTCGTCTGATCAATGCTATCGATAGGATTTCCAAAACACTTTAACAGAGCAAACTGACACAATATCGTTTTCAAATTTGGTAAACAAAATAAATTTTTGAATGATTATATTGTATATAAATATAAGTTTTCTAAAATTAAATTATTAATGAATTTGTTGTCAGAAATGATAATATTTGATTTCCATTTATTGTTTTGTAAACCATTGATTTTTCCAACTTATAAATAAATGGAAATTATAAACTTGGTTTATAAATTGATTTTGTAAATTTAAAATGAATTTAAATCAAGAATTTCAGAATTTAATTTTCGAAAATTTCAAACCTTGGATTTAAAGGTTTTAAAATGTATTATCTAAAGTATTTTCGAATAGAAATCATTTTCAAAGAATTTTTAAAATGTTAAAATCAGTGCTCTTCTCTTTGTCGCTGGAAAATAATTTCGGTGATGGCGGCCGCATCATCGACATTCATTTTCGAGTTTCGAAGTGGAAATACTATTCTGTAGCTTTGCTACGGTTTTGGTTTTGAAAAATATTTTGATTTGAATTTCTTCAATATATTTTGATTTACATATATATATATATATATATATAGGTATCTTATTTTAAAATTTAATTTGATTTGATATAAATATATTATATATATCTCTAAATTGTTTAAAGTTAATCGGAAATCTAATTCTTAAATATTTTTAAAGGATGATTTTAATAAAACCAAAAATTAGGAATAAATATGTAAACTTGAAATAATTGAATTTGAAAATTTTATTTGTATAGTACTAAATTGCATTTCACTATAACTTACCTAAATCATTCAGAAGTTGAATATGTGATTGGATAATATATAAGATAAATTGAATTTATAAACAAAATTTGAGTGTTTATAATAAATGTTATACACTAAATTTTGATTATAAAGATGTTAATAGAGTTAGATAGGATAATTAGTAAACTCAGTTAATATGAAATAAATTTGTTTTGAAAGAATTAATAAAATTGAAAGTTGATCAACATATGAAAATACCTTGAATTTAAAAGAAATTAATAGATGTAAATTAATTTAAATCGAAACTTTTATGTTTTAAATTAATTTATATGGGTTAAATATATGTGATTAGATATATTAAGTAGAATAAATTTAACAATAATTTGGAATAAAGAAGAATTAGATTTGTTGAATAAAATATGATTAAAATAAAAGACTATTCAAGTTTATGATTTTAGAAATTGTTAATAAAGGATAATTGTATAATAAAACAATGAATAAATGAAAAAAAAAATTGTTTTGAAGAAATCTTTGGTATCAAATATTAATAAATTGGAATTAAATCAACTTATTGAAATACCCTGAATTTTAAATCAAATATTGAGTATTAATTAAGGTAAATTTGAATTTATATGGTTTAAATTAATTGTTATTTTTGTATTTCAAATCTGTTTTTCTTCCTGGTTGTTTCTATTCTCCTACCTCGTTCCTTTTCGGGGACGAAAAGTTTTGAGTGGGGGAGAGTGTAACGACCCGTAAATTTCAACTGTTTTAATAACGTAATTAGTTGAAATTTTGCGAAAATTTTAAACGATAAAATTTTGAAATATAAATTTGATATTTGGAATGCGTTTAGTTAAACATAGCAACTGGTAAATTTTCGTCCGAAAATATGAAAGTTTATTTCGCGCGTAAATTTTCTTCAATTTAATCAGTTAAAAAGCGATGAAAATAAAATGTTTTCGAAACCTAAATATTTTTACAAAGAAAAATTCTAAACCATCTTCTGGGCAAGATGTCAGTTTGTCGTTTTTCCAAATTCGGACATCTTTGGCTCCGTCGATCTTATTTTTCAGCGTTTTTCTTGCATTTTCCGCTATTAGAAAATTCGAATTTTTATAATTCGATCATGCCACTGATAATTTTATACCGTTTTGAATGTCTCGTCGTGTTGATCACCACAGTACATTCGTTTGTGTGTTTCGAAGTTCGGTACTCAATGAAATCGATAAAACGATTATCGTATCGGTACCGGTTTTAAAATCTTTTGGATCCCCGTGACCTTTCATTGCTCAACGTGTGTTAACCAACATGCATCAACATTTTTTAATTCATCTTTTGGCTTTTGCAATTACACCGTTTCAATTTTTTTGCCTGTTCATTTTATTTTTCGGTTACCATTTCATTGTTTCCTTGGTTTCAACGTATACCCGGTTGCATCTGTTCATTTTCTCATTTACATCTATTCACTGTCCTCCTTTTGCTTTCTCTAGCTCCTTCATTTCTTCCATCTATTACATCATTCTATATTTTTATTTCGTATGAACTGCAGCAACCAATTTAAGCCACCGCCCTCCGCTCATCCACCTCGACAAACCCACCGCCCTCCAGCATCCAACCCTCTACCGTTCTCCTCCGCCTCCGCTTGTATCCACCACCAATCAATTCGCCGTTCACCACTTCGCACGCGTGCATCTCTTTCCCTCAAGTCAGCCTTAGCCTTATGATTTTGCAGAGGTATATATTATAAGTTATGTGTTATAAATATAGATTATAGATTATGTTGGACTGTGACATAGCTATAGTATATATATTTTGTAAAGAAGGTACATATTTTGCCTTGTTTTTAGCTTGGCCTCTCTGTTAGAAATGTATATGTTTCATGCGTGAGTTTATGTATTGGGAAGTATACTGGGTCCTTGTATCAAGTATGTATAGGATGCTTATGTGTAAGATTATATGTACAGTGTAATTTTAAATAGTATAATATAGGAGATCTACATATTGAGATTATAGTTGGTGGTTATGAAACTGGTGATATATCACAACGTGCATGAAATCCTTGAACAACATTTTTAGAATTCCAAAATAAGATTGGAGGTGGCTTTATTGTGACAAGAGATTTATTAGTTTGTGGGTTTAAAGTACAAGATTTGATAGTTTATAGATATAGTTTTAAAACAATAGTTTCAGTTTGTATAACGTTTTTTGTTTTGAAAATTTAATTTTAGGAATATGGGTACTGTCACTTTGAAATAAATATAGTTTTTATGTAAGCTGGATATAATCAGTTTGAGTTTATATATCTATTTTGAAGGGTAAGTTTATATTGGTTTATAATAATTTTCGATTTAAAAAAAAATATACTTGTTTGCAAACAATTGTTTATCGCCTGCCACATAAATCTACTATTTATACATATATTATAATGCGTTGTATATATTATAAAGTCATGTTAGTTATATATTTAAATATATACGTTAATTTGTTATCTCATATAAAAGAGCACGGTGTCTATTGCTTACTGTTTGTATAACTAAAGCAAGGTGGTTATATTAGTTTTATATTAATATGTTTATATTATATATGTATTAGTCATATTTATATGTTTATATGCCGCAGTACTATATATATGTATGTTATAGAGTTATATTATATAGGGCTATAGCATTATATGATAGTACAGTAATTATTGTATAGTAGTTTGTACATATGCTATTACTTGCATATTATGTTTATACAATTGGCTGTATACTGTGTTTATACGGAACTTAATTGTTAATGTGCTTGCATTAGTTTTCAAGTTTACTTATATTGAGACCTTGTTTATTTGTTTGAATTTGAGTATTAATTTTGAGATATGTTCGAATTGATTTTTTTATATATAGATATTTTCAAATTAAACACATTATATATGTAAGTATTTTTCATTTCATTAAGTATATATATATATATCAGTTCATTATACCATTTATCTTCGTCGACCCAGTTCTAATTCGTTTCATCGATCCCTATTATCAGCTTTGATCGTCGAATTCGCGCTAATCTAACTTGCTTTGGAGTTCGTTACTCGAGTTTGCAATTCAGTCCATTATCAAACCTCTCTAGCCTCGAAAGGTGAGCACTCACTCACGATTAACGTTCTTTTTTTTATTAAATTTGATTTCAATTGAAACGACAATTGAAATATGCTGCTATTAGTTAATTACACTGTTATATATGCTATTACCTGTATCAATTCACCTGTGACATCTGACACCATTATCTATTAATTATTTATGCAATGATAATACAGTTTGGCTGATAATTTATTGATTGTTGATGTTTATATTGGACGTTAAATTGTTAATGTTAAAATGATAAATAGTATGCAATTGACTTGATGTAGGATAGTTAAATGTTAAATTTGATTAACTGACATTTGTATAATATGACCCCTTTAACTATTGAATTTATTGACACGTAGGATTTGTTTAATTACACTTTGAACCACTGAATGTATGTTGTTAAACTGATGATGTATGAAATTGTAAATTGGATGACAAGTGAAAAACTGTAATGTAATAATCTTTAATCTACATGAAATGATAGTGTAGATTCTAGAAATAATTATATTAATTCGTACAAATAACAATACGAATTAATACGGTTATTTCGAGATTATTTAAATTGATTTTTGGATTGTTATTGTTGTTGTTATTGCTTGTTTATTTTCTTTGACACCATCCCAGTTATCACACTGCAAGTTCTCTTTGCTATGCTATGATTTTGAATTGAATTGGAATCGGGTTGAAATGATAAATACCCAAATTGAAATTTGACCTAGGATAGAAAATTAAATAAAATCCGATTGGTCAATATTTTGATTTAAAAATAAAACGAAGATTTTATTTGAATAAATAATATGGTTTTAAAATGAAGTTGAAATTTGAATTTTTATGAAAGGAAAATGTTAATATTTAATAATCTGAAACAAAATGTTAACAATGAAATTGATGGAAGAATGTTGTTTATTTTGAGAAATGATTGAATTAAGTTTGAAATGATTTAATAATCAAGTTTGAAATTATAATTAAGTTTGAAATTATTAAACTTTGAAATTATTTAATAATTAAGTTTTGAATTATTTAATAATTAAATAAGATTGAATGATTTAATGATCAAATTGAATTGAATTCTTTAATAAAGAAATTGAACTTTTGAATAAGTGATTTTACTTCGTAAATAATTGAAATTGAGTTTTCTTTATTAAGTGAGTTTGGAAAATTATTTAAGAAAGTAAATAAGCGAAATGGAATTTCTTTAACAAGAAATAAAATTGTGATTTATTGAAATTAATGTAAGACTTGAAAATTAAAGGATTTGATTTGACGAATTTAATTTAATTCAAAATTGTAAGTTTTGTTTTAATGAAGTTGAACTTAAGAATTGATTTAATGAATTGGAAATTTAATAGAATTGTTTTGAATGATAAAATTTACTTAACGAATATTGAATGAAATCGATAAATGAATGGAAATTGATTTGAATGTTAAATTAAATTGATTTAAATGATTTTCGAAATGAAACTTTTGTACGAACTTGAATCAATATTTGATTGTTTTAAATAAAATCTGAAATTGAATTTGATTTGGTTTTGAAATGGTAATTTGGAAGTTTTGAAACGGAAATTTAGAAATTGGTTTAGAAAGACAAACGAAATGTTGATTTATGAACTCTGATCGAAATTGAATTTGATTTGGTTTTGAAATATAATAAACGACCAATCGGTGTAATAATTACGAAAGTTATTAAAGAGACCGGGATCGGTAATGGATATACTCTCTATCTAAACCGAAACCACTTTAATAACTATACGCGGAGTGATGATCCAGAATGAAGTGGTTGGAATGATGTTCGTGATGACTAAAGAAAGAGAACGATAATGGATAGCCTTGACACTTGTGTCAAATTGGAAATGACTAAAATAGGAGTTGTGCTTGTTATCGATTGGTGCACCCTTGATTTTGGGAGTGTTGTTTCACGGTGTTGCGGACGCTGCGGCGTTGCGTTCTCACCAGTCCGGATCAGGCGAACGGTAGTATCACTACCTTGGGTATTGCCTCATGTGCCTTGTCATACTTGTATTCCATTTATTCGCGACCACTACGATTTTGATTTGTACCTTTAGTATATGGATTGCCCTCTGGTGACTTCCGGTTTTGGGGAAACTACGGTCTTGTATATGCTTTTGGGAATAAAAATGTGTTAAGGGTGGAATGGGCCATGACTTAACACTATTTTGATATCTTATTATTACTGATAGACATTATCTACTTATCGTACACTACTACATAGTAGATAGTTTAACGGATCCTTAAAGGATGGTTATTCCAAACATCCTTTGAGTTACTTGTATTTCTATTGCTATTTCACTTGAGTTGGATTTATTAATATAAGAATGTTAATCCTGACTCGAGTGTCTTGTGTTTTTGCTTTACGCTCGGGTCAGACTGAGCGTTCCAGTATTCGAGACTCACCTTTGGAGTTGGAGCTTTGCTTGAAGATCCAGCCATCTATTCTGCTGTTAGTATTCGATGATTTCAGTGATGTATTCTGATTTGTATCCGATGTATCGTATTACTCTTCTGTTGTAAACTCTGATGTATTTTATATATTCATATAGTAGCTTCATGAACTACTATCTCTTTTATTTCCGCTGCATTTATTACTCTGTGTCTGTGATCTGTGATTATATTTATTTACTGTATATGTTCAGTTTTGCCAAATTTAAATTAACAACGTGGTATTTTGAGCAATTCAACTCCGGCATGAGTGTCTACCTATACACTTATAATGGATGCGAATGGTCCAAAATTTCGGGTCGTTACAAGTTAATAGGGTTTTAAGGTTAGTTAAGTAATTTATTTTTATCAGGAATCCCTTCACCATTTATGGTTTCACCCTACTGCTCACCCTCTCCACTTTCCTTTCCCACCATTTCTCTTTTTTTCTTGTCTTGGCCACTTTTGGCAAATTTCTTCACACACTATATACTTGACTTTAGCTTGGACATTGCTCTGTCTTTTTTGGTTTTTTTTGCATATAAACTTATTTGTATAGCCAGTTATGTGTGTGTATTTACCAAATGTTGTGCATATGTATACGTTCATGTGTATTTATATATATTTTTTCTACCCACACAAGTTACTGTGCTTATGATTATACTTATTCTATGGAATTTAAGGCTAAAACTGCCTAAGTTATTTATGCATTATATTTAAGCTATTGTGTACACACACACTTAATAGGTCATGCACTAATTTATTTCATGTTTACTTACAAGGTCTTTACTTACTAAATTACCTTGCTCAGGTAGTATACTGGAACAGTGTGCACATGCACAAGGGCATGCACACTCATTCTCATACACAAGCATTTCTAGAAAATTGTGTTTTCAACCAACTATCTTTCTTTTATAAAATATTTAAATTTATATATTTTTGCCTAAACTACGGGCTGTCACACTTACTTTGCACATCTCTTCATTTGGACATATTCCTTATTATTTCAAACAACGCACCTTTCATATATAATTGTGATGTTGGACCGTTATTGGAAATTCACATAGCAATCAATACAGCTAAATTGTACGTGCCACACAGTCAATGAATTAAATTATAGAAAACATACATCCTAAATCAAATTAGAACATTTTAAATGAATGGTTAACAATTTACAACTCAAATAACAAGAACTTGGAAATAATTGTACAATTCTGTCAATTCTACATTTCATAAATTTTAGAACTATTCTCCCTAAATTCCTGATTAAGGGTGTATAGACTATTTCATCAAAGTTAAACGATTTACTAAATATGCAGGCAAGGATTTAAAGTTGGATTCATTTATTTAAGCCTACAATTCAATGGTTTCCACATTGGCATAATAACAAAAATAGAATTTCAACGATATAATTTTTGTATTATGTAAATCACATAATTTTCCACTTGCCCATTGGCTTTCAAATTTCCAAATCCAAATACATTCCTCTTACTTGACTCCATTTCATTTCAACCAAAAATATGTATTTAAAAATGTATACCCATTAGAATTAGAGATCTGATAGGAGATTTGAGTTAAATGGAATCTAAAATTATAACTCTAGAATTTACCTTTTTTGCAGAATTGATTCACTCCTTTATTTCTTCTCTTTTATTTTATGTCCTTCTATATATATATACATATATATATATATAATTTTTAGAAGTAGTGAAGAAGCAAGGATGGTAGAGCTCCACTGCTCAATTCAAAAAATATGAGAAGAAAAGTTAGGGTCTAGGCCTATATTTATAGGCACTCGAATCAATTCTGTCCATTAGATTATTATTTACTAAATCCAAGATGTTTAGGCCGAGGTTCAACCTGTGCCAGCCCTTACCGACCGATCGACTGATTATACATAGTGTTCGACCAGCTCTATGCTAGTGTTAACCAATGGTGGGTCTTGATGATCTAAATCCTCCAATAATGTTATATTATTATTTAAACCAATTTGAATTCATTTTAATTATTTTTGATCTGAAAACTTCAAACGCTAGTAACTTCTCATTTGAACTCCGATCGTAAACCTTCATATATGAAAGTTGATCAAAACAGCACCATGAACGCAATAGGGCAAGTTCCATGGTTAAATTCATACATTTTCTCAAATTCAATTTTTAATCTTTAATAATTATTTATTAACTCTTTTTGATTAATTATTGCATATTTTACCAGTTGTTACAGCTCATCTAATAAAGCATTAGATCAGTGCTTAGAAGATTATCCAGGTTAATGTAAAACAAATCATGAAATCCACTTTTGAATTATTCCTAAGCCTGAATAATTTTAATTCCCAAATCATCTTTAGCGAGAACACCTTTTGGCTACTTCTATCGTACATGTGGCATTATGAGGGTAGACCCTTAATTATTGCTCTTCGATTCTTAGGAACCATTTAGCACTAAAGTCGTAACCCTGTCTGCTAAAATACGATGTTTTATGGGCACAACTTAAATAGTCTCATAACTAATGACCCGACAAATCAAGGCCAAACAACATGATGTAAAAGCGACTATATCCTATCAATTCAGAAGTAACTTATTCGTTGTTACTCCTTATGGAGTAATAACAAATCTTGCTTGGAATTTACTCCAATTTACGTTTCATTAACCGACTCTACACAATCTTTGCACTCAAGCACCAACTATGAATGGTAGTACTCTAAGTTCAACTTAGCCTTAACCAAGAAATCAAAATGGTCCCTAGATTGATGACCAACCAACTATGACATGCTCTCATGCACTTGTGCCAAAAATAACTATCATGTCACCATTGCACGAACTCCACGACCTAACAACCGTTTGATGCTATGACACTTATTCTCCACCCAATCGAATTACTTTTGCATTTCAACTAAAATTCGCATCCTCTCCCTATTAAGTGTGCTAGTGCTTTTGGTTCAGGTTCCCATCGATGTCGAAAATCCTATTCCGCTATTTTACAAACTCAATCACAAGACAAATCCAAAATTTAATGTACCATGCCCAAGCTAAGGGATTTTACAATTTTAATTTCCTATGCAAAGCATGAATGCTAAAGTCAATGGGAAGTAAGGAATTCGAATCACTTCAGCCATTGTCGATGAAGATCCTTCTACGAGCAGAGATACTCTTAATGATCCCATAAGTGACATTTAGCATGAATCTTTCCCTAAAAGGGTGATGCCTCCTACATGAACACCCTAACAACCAAAGGTACATTATGAACTGGACTTCTTTATATATGTAGGTTTGGTAACTTGCACTCATGAGCAATAGTCTCGTTCACCCATGCTTGAATGGTTCTAATTCTACCGTTACACGAATCTACAACACTACTTACTCTCCACTGGTGTTTTCTCAAATCCTTTAACACCATCATTAACGGCATCCTTTGTTCCCTTGCCCATGTCCCATGTGATAGTACAACCAATAAAAGTTGGAAACAACTGCACCTCTCATCCTACAAAAGTCGATATTAATTAACTTCACCTTAGAGTTAAGCCATATTATGATTGGTCGATCACTCAAGGGATTTGATACTACTACTACAAATCCCTTTTCCATAAATTCCTACTAATGTGAGCCTCGTTGAAAGTCACTTTAAACCTTGCCTCCTTCCTACGTCCCGCTTAAGCCTAAGTGTTTAAGGAAATGATTATAGTTTCTCAAGCTAGCTAGGGTACAACCAAAAAACTCTATCCCACAACAGGCTAGAAATCAACACTTTGGGAGCTTATTTCTTGGTTTATAAAGTCAACTCTTGGTATGGGGAGTACAACACTTAATCCAACAACTTCAATGTTTCTCATTGCTGCACTCCACCTTGTATCCCCCTACTCTATATTGCTACATGTCATGGAAGACTACTAGCAACAACTAAGAGTAACTCTGGATAATGTAGTGGATGCATGCATATAATATATAATAAGAGTATAAAAAAATACAAATAAGTTCACTCAAAATTCCATCCATCTTGAGTATTTATCTCTGAAGTGACCTCACCCTCTGTGTGTACATTACTTCCTTAAGTGCCCACATGGAGCTGCTCAAGGAACCATGTCTACACGCGGCTCTATCAGTCGCTCAAGCACTTCTAGGACATACTATACCCTAACTTGGTCTACTTATTACTTAATCTGGTAACTTAAGCTCTTATACCAAGTGTAATGTGTCACCATTTACGATGCCCAAATCATTACTAAACAAACAGATGATTCTAAACACTGTAAGTGACAGATCATCGAGGTAAATTTAAACAAAACTATCTCATTCGATATATCGATATAATCACATAGTGGAATAATAATATACATTATACCGACATATACATATGCACATAAAATATGAGAGAAGTTATATATAAGGCATGGTATGAGAATAAATTGATATAGCAATATAATAAGAATACATCGTCTCAATGCAAATTGAATACTCGATGGGAATTGAATACTCGATGATATATCAAATATAGTACATGGACTCATATACATATATTGTTTGAAGTGCATAAAATAATATACTGATAATCAAAGATTATAGTCCTAAAGATTATTGTCTCTATGCTTCCAATGATCTAGCTATCCTACTAACATGTCTCTAAATACCTAATTTTAGGCCTACTCATAGGAGTAACCAAAAGTTGTTCAAAAGGAAAATAGTGAAAACAAGGGGGAGACAGAAGTCTAGTGGGTAGATTACCTCTAAGTACTATACATACATGCAACCTATATTCATCTAATAAACGTGAGCTGGGATCTATGAGTAATAATAATCACACCTTTCCCTACACCATCTCTACACCAATAAGTCAGGATAGTACATTACAGTGGTTCTATTATTAAAACGGTACATACTTTAACAAGATATGCTACTGATAACATGATAACCAAGTGTACTGGCAATAATATGTTCCATGATCAATGGTGTCATAGATCTCCTAGTACTGATCGACCTGAAATGCAGAGCAAAAGCAACAATATAACAATGACATACATCTAAGCATCTCTGTATCCAAAGACCCTGTATGAATCATATACGAGTAATATCATTAATTAACGCTATTTGGATATCTAGAACCAATATTTATGTGAGAAATTTCAATTAGCGACTATACAGAATACATCGAAGTTAACTCAACCATTTACTCTGAGTCAGCATTGACTCATATAGGTCCCCTCTCAACTACAAGTGATATATGACCTACTCTAGAAAGGCATACCAATCTCTCTCGACCCTTGCTCTAGGATCTCATCTATAGGTCATGTCATCTCTGTGATGCAATAGATTCACTCATTAGTGTCGTATCCCACTAGTTTCCTACACCCGACATACCTGAGCCATATGTAACAGCCCATATCCACATAAACACTTTCCCATTGATTATTGATTGTGATTTGCGGTGTTTTGTAATTCAAATCCAAATCAAGTAAATATAAACTATAAACGAATGAAGATATTAAAATAAAAATTATAACGAACGATATTGAAAAAATAATAGAATATTTTTGCATTCATGTTTGTTAACGTTAAGATAGAAAACAAAAACGCTTACAAATTGTAAAAGGCTGAGAAATAAAAATTAAATATTTTCAAAAATATACAACACTTATAATACTGGTTTGTAGAAGCAGCAGGTAAATATTATCATAGGTACACTTTTCGTAAGTTGGAAGGCTGGTTTGCGATTTTTATGTTCATTTTTTATTAAAAAAAGAGAGAAAGAAAAAACAGTTACCTTTGTAGAATTGCTTATTTGTCTTTTCAAGTTAAACATCATCCTGAAACCATAAAAGCAATAAAACCATAAATTAATGGATTATATAAGTTATTAATTTTTCTATGCACATTTGTGATAAATTAAAAAAAAGCACATGCCTCACCTTTGCTGCAGAAGGAGCTTCATTCACTTTTCTCATGGTGGAGCCATGAACACCAGCTTTCTTTTGTGAAAGTCCCAAAGATCCGGGTCTGCCAACAAATTATAAAGTCATTATTGAGAATTTATTGCAAAATATTCCTAAATTAGTTCCACAAGAATAACCATTACTTATTTCTCATAGGGTGCTAGTATAAGCTAATTTATGGTATAATCAACAATATTTTCAGCATATTACAAATAACTATTATCCATTTTTTTAATGTGAGGCCATGGATAATCATCAATACCTATACGGAGAGCAATTTGAGAGCGGGTAACAGGTCCAAGTTGTGAGCTTAAGAGGGAATACCTGAACCATGTAAGAAAAAGCCTAAATTGAAATTCAAAAGGGATTAAAAATTCTAATTGTAATTTGAGATTAAAAAAATGAAAATACCTCTAAAAGGTGATGCTGGAAAGAGGCAGAGTGGAGGAGACGATAACCCTAGAACAAATAACGAGGCAGAGGGGGTAACCCTAGAATGATAACAAGGCGGAATGGCGTACGAGCGGAGGAAGCGACAACGGAAAGGGTGAAAACCCTAGATTGAAATTCTGGTTTATAGAATAACGATAAAAGTAGAAAAGAGAGATAGAAGCATTATAAATGGGATGAACAATAATAATAGACAAAGTGACAATCCTATCCATCCTGCTTTTACGTATTTACGAAATTACCAGATTTGGTAACGGATATAACTGTTGTGAAGGCTTGTAACGGAAATATCTGTTAGAAATTTGTAACGGTTATAACCGTTGCAAATTGAAACTAAAAAAGTGTTACAAAAAGGCCTCTTTGGTGTAGTGTCTCCTAATCCTGGTGTGACTCATTGAACCTTTCTTAAACTACCTTGCACAAATAGTTAGCCCTAAGTCAGGCATACCAAAACTATATATTGCACAAACTGCATATCTATAAATGTGAATATGTGTGTTTTTGTGTGTATGTATATGTATCTATGCGCGCGTGTGTGTGTGTATATAATACTACTCAATAATTGGTAGCCCCAAGTCAAGCATACAAAACTATATATAAATCGCTTAAACCACGTTCTAGAATATTTTCCATGCATCATCCAATAGCCCCAAGGCGAGAATATCGAATCTATATAAGATTGCTTAAATCACGTATCAATATGTGTGTGTGTGTGTGTAATATTTCATGCACCTTCTAGTAGCTGTAAGTCGGACACATTGAAACTATACAAAAATGCTTAAATTGCATATCAATAAATATACATAATATATTATGTGCACCTCTCGGTAGCTCTAAGTCAGTCATACCAAAATTATATATAAATGCTTAAACCGCATACCAATAAAAATAAATATATAATATTTATCCTGCACCTTCTCGTATACCCAAGTCAGGCATACCGAATCTATACATAAACTGCTTATCAATATACATACATACATACACACACACACACACACACACACACACATATATATATATATATATTATAACCAGTCTAACTATACAGCACCAATATATTTCTCATAGATAATAAGAAATTCCAAAGAATATCATTACTTTCCATTTTAAATGTTAGGGAAAGTGGAATTTCTATTATAAATGAGATTTATCAACTCATATCTTGACACATAAGTGTATATCTCAAAACGATATGGATTTCTATTTACAAGTATTAATTTGGTAGTTTAAAATGTATACCAAGATACTCTTATTAAAATAATTTGCTCTAATATCAAGCTTATAGAAAGTTAGCTGAGTTATCTTTAGTCATCACAAACTCAAATTTCACTTTATGTAAACTAATTCGTACATTATGAGACTTTAAAAGAACTTCGCACACTTTATATGAATTCTAAGCTCACAATACCCTATATGCAATAGTAAAATAAATATGAAAAATAATTTTCATCAATATATTATTTTTTCCCATAAAATATATCATTATTCCAAAACGTCTTTGAAATATTTATACATAAAATCCTAAGAATTACCAATACTTTAATGTGCTAACTACAACACCCATTTGTTTAAAAATCTTTAGCAATTATTTTGACAATATAATGTCGACATATATGTCACTTATCATACCATTTATGCATGTAATTTCTAATATATTTTAAGTGTGTCAAAACGTATCAAATGTATTGCTTTAAACGTCATTCAAAAATTTCATAACATAAGTTTATTATACACATTATATTTTTAATGGAGTTTTGCATCATACACATATAGGCTATCGAATATTCATCGAATTATAATATTTATAAACTAGGTATGAGAATCGGTATGCTTATCTTGCCTTTCAAAAATATCTGTGGAAAATATATATTTTTCCTCTTTTTCACAATAAATGCTCATATAGAAATATACAATATTCTTTATATAAACTATGGAAAACATCTACTTATTTATTTTGAATATCATTCTTCATATAAACATCCACATAGTTTTGGCATAGTGCTAAAGTCATACGTGAATAAAGTTCCAGATGATACTCTTATATCTTATATCTGATTAATGTGTATAACAAATTTTCTTTTCACATTTATTTATAAACATATCATAACTTTTATATACTCCAAATTTTATACAAGTATCATGTTCATTATTTACACATATATACATATAATTTCAAAATGATTATCATAGCCTTCTTCTTTTTCTTTAGACTTGTGTAATGTTCATACTTTCAAATATATACTTTTAACATTCTTGCTTTCATAATATCAAACTCTTACCACTCACTAAGCTCTTTCATGTTTATAAAAACAATTACAATTAGGCATGTACCAATATTCAATTATGGCATATTTATCAATTTTCTCAACATGTTATAAAAATACTTCTCCTTTAACTTATAAATTATTCAACATAAAGGCGTATTAAAACAATAATAGTTTCAAGTTAACAATTAAAAACTTTCCATGGTTTAAAATAGTTATTATAGTGAAATCTTATTAACTCTATTACATTGATCCTTTCTATTTTAAATAATATACGAAACTGTTTAATTAATGTCCAAAAATGTATATTCCTAAACATACAAATTCTCCTTGCCAAGCTTTTATTCAAACCAAATACCACTTACTATAAATTTCCTCTTTCTTCCATATATTTAAGTTATAAATATATTTATAACTTCATAATTTACTTTTCATATTTTTATAAACATATAAAACTCAAAGTCATTCTTAGAACCTTTTATGTTCTTTTATTCAAAATACATTTAAAATATTTTCAACTATTTTAACTTCCCAAGATTCTTCATAAAATACAATTTTATTTTAAAGTGTACAAATGGCCGGTAATAGTCCTTATTTATTCCCTTCATTATTACATTTATATAAGGATCGTTATCGTTAGGAAATGCAAATTTAAGGCATATACCTTCATTTTCATTTGAAAATAATCGTAGGAAATTGTAATAACCCGTATTTTTAACCATTTAAAAATATTAAATTAAATAAGATTTTTGAATAAAATTGTTAGGAATAAAAAAAGTTAAGATTTTATTGATACAAATTAAATTATAATACAAGTTATGAGCTGAATTAAAATTTCTATTAATGACATCTGTTTGTAATAATGTAAGGATGATAACATATGTTAGTATATATTTTAATAACATTGGTTTGAATGAAATTTATAACTGTCTAAATGTAAATTTCCAATTGATTGAAATAATAAATGTTAATAAAGAATAATAAATGTTTTTTTATTAAAGAAGAAATCATATGTTTTATTTAGTTGAAATGTTTGGTAGCTGAAAGATTTTTTACAAAGACGAGAAACTATTATTTAGTAAGAAATATATAATTCCTATATATATCCAATAGTGTATAAATATGTTTAAATTACTATTAGATAGGAAATAATTATTCTATTTCTCATTACATTTATTTTGTCCATTTTGAAATTCATCTTTGTAATCAACTGAAATTAATGTAATTGAATAATTTCAATTATTAAGTGTAATTAAATGTAGGTTATGTTTTGTGAACATACAAGGAAAGTTTGATTTAATGAAAAGAATATTTATATCAAATAAAATGAATGTTTCATTTGTGAATGTAGGTTTAATTTCATTAAAATAAAGAATAGAATGATTGATTTAAAGGAAGAAATATATGTTTATTTGAAATGAGTTTTAGCATATAGATTGATTACAAGAACAGGAAAATAATTTATTAAAGTAAGCTGTTTATTACTCTGGTGTATAAACAACAAATTTATAAATGTGTTTAAATGACTAAAGGAAACAATTGTTCTATTTTTCATTCATTTTAGTTTGTCAGTTTTGAAATTTAACGTTCTAATTAATTGCTACTAATGTAATTGAAATATTTCAATTAAAAGGAAAGAAAACATTGATTGCAATTAATAGATTTATTAAAAGAAACGCACGTTTTGTGTTAAACAGAAAGGGCATTTTAATGGAAATAAAAGACCATTTTTAGAAAACCAAATTGAACGTTTTCATTTTTAAGGTAAGTATAATTTTATTTATTATGAGTTGATAAAAAAATTAAATGTGTACAAATTGAGTATTATTTAAGTTAATGAAATTTATTTGGTTACGTTTCAAAAATTGAATTTCAAAAGGTTGTGCGAAGTACATGGTCTCTTCATTTCTTTTGTTATTAATTGTTGCATGTACGTTTTAAAATAGTTACCCCATATTAATACTTGATCCGTTAATTTCTCTTTTTTTTAATACCTGAGCCTAGACTTTTAGGCTATATTTAATTCTTACCATCTCATTTTTAGTTGTACAAAATTTCATTTTCCTTTGGTTTGCAAACTTCTCGTTCCTACGTACATTTCCTTATGCATTATTAATGCCTGAAGCTTTCAAAACAAAACGTGACGTTCATTTTTCTCTCCACCTTCATTTCCTTATTATTAAATAACATGTAATTTTATTTCTTCATTTGCGTTTTGTCTCTCCTAACACCTCATATTCAAATTCTTCTTTGCTGAAGGTATATTCTTATCATAAAATTATTCACATTTTAAACTTGTCCCTTTATTTTTTTTGTCACCACCTCATTTCCAATGTTCAAATCTCCATTTCAAATCTTCCTTTCTCTGAATCATTTTAATGTGAGCTTGCAAATTCAAAAGCACTCATTTTTGCAAATTCAAAAGCTTTCGTTTATGAAACATGAGTTTTAGTTTTTTCATTTTTCCTACTCGTCCTACCCTCATCTTAGTTTGTTCTTCCATCTTTGCCTGAAGCCTCATCTTGAGAAAAACGTAAGTATTAAACTTTTTTTCTTTTATTAAACGTGTGTACCAATTATTATTTTAATAATATTTCTTATAACATGAATATCTTTTGCATATAAACTGCGATTCACGCGCGATTTCTTCTATTGGATTCATATTTAATTTTGGACAACATGAAACTAATTTGGTTGAATTGGTGACTGTTGAGATTTTGCGCTTCTGTTTGGATTTTTTGGGCTAAAATCAAAGGTGAGTGATTAAACCCACTCATGCAATACTAATTTTTTTTGATGTTAATTAAATTGAAATCATGAAGTAATAAGATTTTATTGATTGTTTTTTGGTAGTTTAAATTGACATTTAAATTGTGATATTGAAATTAGATTAAATTGACATTTAAATTGATATTAAAATTAATTGCTTGTTAAACACTGATAATTGATAACTATTAACTGTTGTGATATGTTGGTTGTACTGAATGCCTATTGATTGATGATTAGATGCATGGTTGTTTATTTATTTTGACATATCCCTGTTAGTACTCTATTTATTATTTGACATCTTATAAATTATCATTTGTAATATTTGAAATGAACTAAGAAATAGGGTTAAATGATATATACCTATGTCATTTAATTATTGGTTGAAATGATATATATCCAACCTTGTAATTAAAATTGAAATAACGGATAACTTGGCGATAGGGTAGAAAATTATATATGGACACCAGATTTGGTTAAATTAAATGGTTTTAAAATCTTGAATTTGGATTGTTTAAATGATATTGTTTTTAAAGAAATAAAATTTGGATTTATATGAATTGAATTATTTTTCTAATTTGAGTTTGAAATGTTGAAATTGTAACTGCTAAAATGAAATTGTTTAAAGGATTTAATTCAAAATCTTAACTTGAAATTTGAAAATATATTTGTATCAATCGAAAGGTAATTATTTTAAAGGTTTAAATTTTAATTTAAACTTTGAATTTACTTTAATGAAAATGGTTTAAATTGGTATTTCCAAGTTTGGGAGTGAAATGGATTTAAACTAAACTGTTTCAAAATGGGAATGTGAATTGGAATTTTCAACCTTTGAATAGAACTGTTTAAATTGAATTGGAAGTTAGTTTGAAATTGTTAAATTGAGGTTGACTTAAATGGAAATTTTGAATATGAAGTTGACCTGGAATTGGAAGTCGAAAATTGAATTCGTTATGATTTGGAATTTGAACCCTGTCGTGACAAAAAGAAACAATTTTAATCTAAACTATTTTATCATATAAACTATAAAAAAATCAAATTATTTTAATATATAAACTATTTTAATTATCTAAATATTTTCAATATTTAAACTATTTTATTATATATTAAACTATTTCCAATCTTTAAACTATTTTAATTATTCCAAACAATTTCCTAATATTAAAACTATCTTAATTATCCAAACTACTTTCAATATTTAAACTATTTTAATTATTCAAAACTATTTTTAATATTCAAACTATTTTAAAGGGGGAACTATTTAGATTTAAATCATTGGTTTAAATACGAATGTTTTGAAGGTATGACCTATTTTGAATTCGAAATGATTTTTAAGTGAATCTGATATTTTGATATGAAATATGATTTGTTCTTGAAATTTAAAAGAACCAACCGGTGTGAAAAATGACGTTTGGTTGTTAAAGAAACCGGGGCCGAATATTGGCATACACTCTATCAATACCGAAACCACTTTAACAACTATGTATGCAGTGAATGTTATCCAGAATGTAAAGGTTGAATTAGAGGCGTTTGATGGATTTGAAAAAAGAGAACGATGATGGATAGCCCCGACACTTGTGTCAGTTTGAAATGACTAAAACATGAGCCATACCTGACCAATGAGGCTAGCTACCTCTAGCAGACACACTTCTTCGCATTACCATCTTGACTATGAAACTTGATTGGTGCGCACCTTCGGATTTTGGGAGTGTTAGACGCGGTGGGCCATTAGGGTTTACCACCAGTCAGGAAACATGAAACGGTAGTATCCTACCTTGGGCATCGCCTCACATGCCTTGTCATACTCTTTATCCTTATTCGTGACCACTACGATTTTGTTTTAGTATGGTACCTATAGGAAACTCACTGGCTACCGATGTTATTGGTTGTGTTACAAGACCTGCATAGGCTACCTGCTTAAAAATGTGTTAAGGGGGATTAATGTAAAGCCTTAACGCTATTTTAATACTTTACATTACTGATAGACACTACATATATAACGTATTTTACTACATTTAAATAGTTTAACAGATCCTTAGGAGATGGAAAATCCCGTAACATTTCTTAAGTTATTGCACACACATTATACACTGGATAGAAGATGTAAAATCTTGTAAACATCTCTGAAGCTATTACACTCATATTTAATTGTTGTTGATTTAACTTACATAAGAACTTTTAGTTCTCACTCGAGTGTTTTGTCTTTTCATTACGTTCGGGTCAGCCTGAGCTTTTTCAGTGTTTGAAGACATTATTTTCGGAGGATGAAGATGGAGTATTATATTATATTATTAGTATTATTCCGCTACATCATTTTGGTATGTTGTTGATTGTACTATGAATATATTGTAAATTTGTGTAATCAAATGTATATTATAAAACAGCTTTATGAACTGTTTATTTGATTATTATATTTTGTCATTCCACTACGAGATTCTATGTTTTTTCTTTCCTTCTTTTCTCTTATTTCTTATTAAATTCCATTGATAATCTACCCTTTTGAATAGTTTGAGTTAGACGTGTGTGGTTTATCGTCGATTTAAACTGTCCAAAAAGGTGGGTCGTCATAGTTGGTATCAGAGCTTTGGTTTAGAGATACCTTAGCATGATGGGGGTTAAACTCATTTAGAGATAGGATAATGGAATGCCTTATTATGAGTTTGAGTGTATATATATACGAGAGAACGTATTTGTTTGTGCTATAAATTTTTTTTGTATTGTGTTAATATGTTCTGTTGAGTATTTATAAATTCTAGTCCGTATATAGGACGCTATGGCATCGATAGAGATTTCTAAACACTTGAATAGGGAAGACCGACACAATATTATTTTTAAATCGGTAAATGAAATAATTTTACTTAATATTATATTTTATTTTGTATTTAAAAGAATAATTTTAAAAAAAATGATAGCATTATTTTTGGTCTGTTGGTTGTTAGGAAATGATAATGTTTGATTATTGTCATTTATTGTTGGTTAGTAAAGGTTTTTAAACTATTAACTATTGTATGTTATAAAAAATGTAAATTTATAAATATGGTTTATAAATTATGATTTACAAATAAAATGAATTTAAATTGGAAATTTGAGAACTTAAATTCTGGTGTTTTGAATTTGGTTTTCAAAAATTTTTGGAAAAAAATAATATTGTTATTTTTGGAAGTATCTTTGAATAGAAATATTTTTAATAAGATTGAAAAGAAAGGTTTTAAAAGAATTTTAAAGAAAATAAATTTTGTACTTCCCTCTTCTATCGTTGGAGAATAATTTCGGTGATGACCGTTGCATCATCAACGTTCATTTTCAAGTTTCAAATTGAGAAGACTACTATAGTAGCTTTGCTACACATTTGTTTTGACAAACAAATTTTGATTTAAATCCATTAAATATGAGTTGATATATACATATATAATTTTATATTAAGTATATATTATTTAGAGATGATTTGGAATGAAACCCGGTATTTAGTTCTTAAGTGTTCTGTTAATTAGTGATTTTTAATTATTGAAATGAAATGGAATTTTCGACGATTTTAAATGGTTGGAAACTTCCAAATTGAAATATGTAATTAAAAGCTTAGTGTTAATGAAAATATAAAAGAGGAAGTTTTGTAACTCTTAAATTAAAAGATAATGAAAATTAAGAAGATTTAAACTACCAAACATTTTTGTTAAGTAAAATGAATAAGATTACATGTATTTGCTTCTTGGATTTAATGGAATATTATACAAGTAAAAAAAACATAAGTAATATAATGTTTCAAAATGAAATTATGTCCATATATAAATAAAGAATTAAGATGTACAAGAAATCACTACACCAGAATCCTCATTTCGCAACGGGTAAAGTCCGTTGTTAAGTCCAAAAGCAACGGGTAAAAACCGTCTTCATTACAGGAGTGGTTGAATTTAGCGACGGGAGAAAACCGTTGCTTTATGTCCAAAAGGCAACAGGTATAAACCGTTGCAAATTGAGACAAAGGCAACGGGTATAAACCGTTGCAAATTGGGCCAAAGGCAACGGGTATTAACCGTTGCAAATTGGGCCAAATGCAACGGGTATAAACCGTTGCTTTATGGACAATAGGCAACGGGTATAAGCCGTTGCTTTATGTCCAGTAAAAAACGATTTAAAACCGTTGCTTTATGCCCAAAGTCACACATAAAGCAACGGTTAACAACCGTTGCACATAGTGTTTGCTCCTGCTCCTACAAAATCAGACCTGTAACTCACTACTGCGTTACACGCATATCTCAGTATATATACCAGAATATCAATATATATCAAAATATGCCAGAATATCAACATATTGGTACACAAGCACTATAAACATATCGCACATATACCATACATATAAAATTATCAAACTTATAATTACACTCATTGTTTTGCAAACATAATGCTACCGTGCCGGAATATCATACTTATTACACTGCATTGTTTATTACACTATAGTATAAAGATTTCATTAATTATACTACATTGTTTTGCAAGCAGTGAAGTCTACATGGTTCATTACAGGGCAAAGCATTCCAGTTTTCAGACTTCAATGTTGAACCTGGTTTATGTGCAACTCGAAGATTAAATTCAAAGGCAGTTCAACTTCATAAATCTAGAAAGAATATTCCAATTCAAAAACAAAAAGCATCTACATGATTCAAAAAGTCTGAAACAATTTAAAACAAAGTAGAACCCAAGCAAAGAGCAAATCAAATAATGCAAAGCAATTCAAAGCAAAGAACGGTTAGGATAAAGCAAATTTGATCAAGCCTCAATTTCCAGATTTTGAAATCTTTTTCAGGTTCTCTTTCCTCTCTGTCAAACTATCCAGGTGAGCAAACCACCCTTATAAATTCTTAAAACTTGATATATCTATTTTGCATGTGATAAGTCTTGAATGTAAATTGTGAAAGGTGCTTGCATGCTTGTATTTATGTATGCATGATTGTGTGTACGATTGTGTACAGGCAACATGCCTCTGTTTATACATGACAGGTTTGATAAACCTGTCTAAAAATTCATACCACCCAAAAGAATGAATGTTAGGCTTTGATCATTAAAAGGAAATTGCTTGAAATAATGTAATTTCATATATGAAAATAATTTCAGATAAAAACAGGTGCATTGCTATTCTTATATCACAGTTATGTACACAGGCTGCTAATGTTGTTACTTATCTTCTTGTTTAATCAAGAAAAGCATTAGATCTTGGGGTGCATGTTATCATCTGAACATCATTGATGTGGCTGAATTCAATTAGATTATCAACCCTCTTGTTTTTGGTCAATCTTGAATAGACACTAGATGTAATCTGACTCAGTCCGTGTGACATAAGTATTAATTACCACTAATAGAAGTTGCATTGAATCTTAAATGCAATTCATTATCCAACTTTCTAGCTCAGACTTTGAAATGCAAAGTCAATATAATGTTTTATGCTTTGTACGAGTTGGCAACACTTCTTTTAAGTTGAAAATATATAATGTTATAATAATTTTTAAACACGGTTGTTTTTTAATTTGAGAGGCATTGAAGGAGAATATAATGGGCTTCAACCTTTTTTTTTTGGAAGGTAAAAGCTTTACTTCCTAGTATTTTTTAAATTGTCGATTATCTTGTAAACAAGACAGACCAGGACAAAATACACATGCATTTGCATATGCAAATTTCATATACAGCAAACAAAAGAAAATCAGCAATATATGCAAAGAACAAGTCAGAAATATCAATACCTCTGACTAAAGATATCGTATCAAACCCTTTTGATGGCTCACATAACCTCCGGCTCCAACATCCCCAAAGGTCTCGGTAAATTGTCGACATATTTTGGCGGTTAGCTCATTCGGCAATAAAATTTTGTCCAACAACACTTTTTCATATGTGGGTGGTACTGGTTTTCCATGAATTACTAATGCTGTGGAATCTCGGCATATAGTACCTGTTATATAAGCATTTCTGGAGTGAATATATGGAATCACATTTACAGAACTGACAAGCTCCCAAACATTTAAGAGGTGGTATATATGGGGACAAAAGCATAAGTGTGCGCATGAAATAATTTCAATGCAAGGATACGCATATATTAGAGGTGGTATATTTGCATGCTTCAGGGACACTACACACGCAAGAATAAAAGTTTTGAATCTTGGAACCATTTGCCTTTAGAAAATTATACATGCAATATATATCACGCATGCAAGAATTTCCACAAAAAAATCAAAGTAAAACACACGTATAAAGCATGTAATTTGCAAAAATAACACACGCAGGTAACAAAGAAATAAACTTGCATGGTTCAGGGGTAGTGCATACGCAAGTACAAAAGGATTTACTCGCATGCATCAGGGACAGTGCACCAGATTTTTTTAGGATGAAAACTTATATAAACAAAAAACAAAAATCATGCTACCCAAAACCATTTCACAAACATGTAGCGATGGCCCAAGTTTCATAGCATATGAACTAGACCCAAATTTGCCTAATTGATACATATTCTGTATTTCTTCGATTAGATTGATTCATCCATTGTTTGTCTATACTAAAAGACACACTGAAAGAAAATAACAAGAACTAATAAGAAATCATGGGTAACAATATCTTATGGCTTTCCACCAAGTTCAACTCTGATATTAACTAAACAGATGTATATTCTTCTGATTTCACTTGAAATTTAACATTAGCATCAAACTGTTTCCAAAAAATTTGCCATTACAACGGCGCCATTTTGTAGCACCAGAGTAATGTCTATGCATTACCCCTCTCCTGATACTTGGCTTGCGCCATTAACAACAATTTTATCCACTTACTAAATATGGTCTCATATTTAGTAAAACAAAATTCATTGCATCAACTTATACCCTAGCAGTCACTATAAGCAACTATGTCTAACTAGCATGCAGTGCAGTATAGTACATTACAATTTGTAAAACAAATCATATATAAATGTAAAAAGATCATCCCTTGCATAACCAATTGTTTCTCGGTTCTCTAACACTGTACAATTAAAACATCAAATATGTATTCTGATGGTTCAGATTAGAAGGTGCATCTCTACTTTGGCAAACTGTTAAAGCGTAGTAGATATTGACTATAATCAATCCCCAAAAACTTAATGAAACATTAATCCTAAAAGCAAGGGCGGCCCAAAGAATCGGTTGACCAAGCCCAATGTGAATTTTTTTGCCCCTTACTATATAACATGTCAATTTTTTTTATTTTCTTTTTCATATATAACCATAAAATCACATATAAAACTATAACATAGCAAAGTACCAACTTTTTATACAAAAGTTGCCACATTAAGTGGGCTGCAATACTTATAGTCTCAAATAGTTTACAAAACAGTGTATTTAATTTTTAACGAAATGTATCAAGTTTACAAACTAGTGTATCTAGTTAAGTGTACAGGCAAATCATATTGGGTTCTGCCTAAATGTTTGCGGGTAGATCCATACACACACTGAAGGAAAAATAGTACATCAATGTAAGTATCAGTTCCTAAATAATTATTAGTTTTTTAGCTTCAGCTTTCAAATTTCAATTCCTAAATGATTATTTACAGAAAACTAGTTGTTTATAACTAAATACTAATAAGTTATTAGCTTCAGGCGTTTTCAAGGTTAATGAAATCTAAAGCAGTAAAAGGGCGACTCAATTTTAGAAAATTAGACAACTCAAAACAAGAAATTCGCATACTTAATTAGCAATGGCAGTATAGAGACTGTAGCAGGACTTCAAATCAGCAGTAGAAAATATCGTGTAGGAGGCAAGCATGAGCCGACGATGGCTGATGGAATAGCCGAGTATGCAGCGATGATTATTTAGAAAGCGTTGATTTTTGAAACCCTAGTTTTTTTGGGTTCGACTATTGCCAACATGGAGATTGCTATTGAGCTGTAACTGTGAAGTAAAACAGATTTTTGGTGTTGCTCGGCTCAGTTGGTTGCCCCATCCCAGGGGCTTGGTGGGCTTGCCACTGGGCCGGCCCTGCCTAAAAGATTTACGACGGTTAGTAACCATTGCTAATTAGCCACGGTTGAAAACCGTTGGTAATTGGAACGAAGCGCGCCAAAAATTATGGTGCGAAAGGATGAAATTCACCGCCATCATTTCTCTCCGAAGAAGCTACGATTAATAACCGTTCCCAATTAGCAATGAGAAAAAACCGTTGCTAACTGAACCAAGACGGTTATTAACCGTTGCTAAATGGCAACGGTTAATAATCGTTGCCAAATGCGCGGATGGTTAGTTGCAAATCTCAATATTTGGTGTAGTGAATGTTATAAACTTAAGTTAATGTTTTGAAATGCTTAATAAATAAAATTGAATAGTAAAAAGTGAATGCTATTTAAGGAAATGAATGTCAACTTAAGAAACTAAACAATTTATTATGTCATGTCTTGTAAATTATTGTAAACTAAAAGTAAGTTGCAAGGAATGTTTATAAATTAAGTTGTGGCTTTCTGAGATAATTATAAACATGGATAATGTATTGTGAAAGGAGATGAATCTTATAAAACGTTTACAAACGTAAGAATAAATTTTGGAATAATTCAAAAATTATTCATAAATAGATTTAATATTAAATGATACTATATATATATATACACGAAGGAATAAATGTGAATTAAATTTAGATGAACTTGAATAATGATTCATTGATGACTATAAATCAAGTTATGTAAGTAAATGAATGCAAATTAATAAAAGATGATCTTATACGAATGAATGAAAATTAAAATAAATGAAAAGTAATTAATGTGTTAAAGAAACCAGTAGAGTAAAATTTGTAAGTTGTGCATAGATCATTTTATCTGCATAACAGTTCTTATCCATATTTGAATACATGATTTGTGGTAATTCACACTAGTTCGAGTTAGGATTTTTCGCTCGATTCTTGACGGCGAACATTTGGTATAGATTTTTGATATGATTTTGAAGTTTTCTATCATAGTTTATGGTTATGCAAGGAGAATGGAGATTTTTAATCAAAAAGATCTGATCAGAGTCCGCACTAGAGTAGTCGAGTTAACAATACTAGTTCGAAAATGAAATTTGTGTATTCAAGTAAGCAATCAGAATTGATATTGTGTACAAATGATATATGTACGTCGTACAAACTTAAATAATATTTAAATTTTACGTTGTTTGGCTTGTGGAAATTTTGGGAAATGACATTTCAAATAATTCGAGGTTGTATGAATAATCTTTTGAGTAATTACTTAAGGCTGTTGAGCGTAAGGTACACTTGCTAGTTTATTCATCACCCTTGTATGGTGAAAAGTTTCTGAACCTGAACAAACCATTAGTTTTTGGTTGCTATGTACATGTGATGGATTCTTTTGTTGCATAAAATGGTCGTACTGCTTTTGTTTGCATATGATTATTATATATTATGTGTTGTTTGTGCTATTGTTTGGAACAACTAATATATTGTTCTTTTACATAGTTTTAACTCTTTTGAATTATGTAAGTAAAATACACATTTATGGAAGCAATAGCTATTGCTTTTGGTTTCATAAATAGAGTTTTGTTTGCCCGACAAATAGGCACGTTTTCAGATTACGGTTTTTGTAATGGTATTTTATGTGTTTTTCCATGGTTTGGGATGCTTTATTTTCAAAATAAGATATATACAATGTAATTATTTATATTGAAATTTTTCTGGATCTAGCCGCGTAAAGGAAATGCTGCTGAAATTTTTCGTAAATTTAGGACGTAGAAATTTTTTGTGGAAGTTGAGTTATTTTCAAATTTTTACTAAACTTAAATATGTAAGCTTAATTGTTTATTATTTGATTATTTTGAATAAATATATCAAATTTCATGATTCTTTCTTGTTCCATTTCGAGGACGAAAATTTTTGAATGGGGAGATTGTAACGACCCGTATTTTTAACCATTTAAAAATATTAAATTAAATAAGATTTTTCAATAAATGTAACGACCCGATATTTTCAACCATTCACATCCGCACATGTCGTACTTGAATTGCGCGAAATATCGCGTTGTAAATAAAAATTTGGAAAACTCATCATTTACAGTAAATAAATAATCACAGATCACAAACATAGAGTAATATAATGCAGCGAAACAAAAAAATAGTAGTTCATGAAGCTACTATGTAAATACTTCAGAGTTAAGTAAGATACAATAGGAATACCAAGATACAACAGGATAAACAGTATGATAACCAGGAACAACTCAGAATACAACTGGAATCACTGGATAACAAAATGAATAGATATCTGGATCTTCAAAGCTAAAATCCAGCTCCAAAGGTGAGTCTCAAATGCTGTATCACTCAGTCTGACCCGAGCGTAAAACAAAACACAAAACACTTGAGTCAGACATACATACTTATACAATGTAAACCAACTCAAGTGAACTGTAATAAAGGTACAAGTAACTCAAAGAATGCTTGGGATCGCCCATCCTCTAAGGATCCGTTAAACTATTTACTATGTAGTAATATTGCGCTATTATAATAATGTCTAATTATAAAATAAACATACTTTTAAATAGCATTAAGGCTTTACATTTTCCACCTTAACACGTAATAGTCCCAGTAGTCTATCCAGTATTAGCATACTCTCAAAAATAGGG
Organism: Allium fistulosum; assembly: GCA_030737815.1. Classification (NCBI taxonomy): domain Eukaryota; kingdom Viridiplantae; phylum Streptophyta; class Magnoliopsida; order Asparagales; family Amaryllidaceae; genus Allium; species Allium fistulosum. Next base: position 1,277,725,506 of record CM060903.1, on the reverse strand, counting down.
GCTACCCTCGATACTCCAGAGGCTACGGGAGAAATCACAACTCGTAGTAAAGCTCGATATAGTAGGTGACACGGCACACAAGGCAATGCCAGGGTAGATATACCAATTACGCACACGGGCTGGTGGAAACGCATAGCAGCCACTACCGCTCCACCTCGAACAACACTCCCAAATCAAGGGGTGCACCCAAACAATCACAAAGTAATAGAGTGGTATCGAAGAAGTGTGTCCGATCAGAGGTGCTACCTCATTGGCCCGAGATCGCTCTTGTTTTTGACACCTTATGCCAACTCACGGGAGTTGGGTCCACGTATATACCTTAGGATTGTCGCCACCATCCTACTTTATTCTGGAAACTCCACCGCGAACACAGTTGTCAAAGTGGTTTTCGGTATCGATAGAGAGTATGTCCATATCCAATCCCGGTTTCTTTAACAACCAATCGTTATTATAACCCATGGTTATAAATTTAAATCAGTTTATATTTCAAATCAAATACATCCTTTAAACCATTTCAAAATCATATCATTTATTTCAAAATAATACATACTTTCAAACCCAAAACATATCCATTTCAAAACCAATTCAACAATATATCATTTCCATTTCAAAACCAATTCAATAGTATATCATTTCCATTTCAAAAATCAAAGCAATAATATATCATTTAAATTCCAAACTAAATCAATATATTTCTTTCAATTTATTTAACTTGAAATTTTCTTTTAAATCACCACCTTATAAAGTCATATCCTTGAATCTTCAATTTCAACAAGTTTCAAATTAATATATATTTAAAGACAATTCTTAATTAAATACAATTCCAATTTATTTCATTTCCAAACCATAGTACTTTTAAAGTCATAACAACTTTGAAACCAAACTTTTTGAAACCAAAATACTTGGAAATCATAACACTTGAAATATTGTCATTAGGACCTCATAATACTTAGAAAAATCATAATACTTCAAAATTAATATTCATTACAAAAGTTATAACATTTTAAGTTCATTCATTCAATTATACCAATTTCAAACATTGTATTAACTCATAAATTTCAAAGTGGTTTATATTCCAAATCAAGATAATTCATTTAAACCATTTAAATATGAAGTAGTTATTCCTTCAAATCAATTACCTAATTCCCAAAAATTTAGCCTTTTCTGAACTTATTTATTCACTTAAATACTTCTAAAACATTAAAATTTTAGCTTTCGCAACATTTAGAAATTGTTGCGGTAAGTTATATTTGAAACAATTCATTTCAGCAAAGACAGCATTATAAACTGCCGTAGTAGTTACGGTTTTAAAGGAAAAATAGTTCAATTCAAAAAAGACAGTATTTTACAAAACTGCTGTAATAGCCCTTAGTTAAATTTAGCCTTTTAGTTCACTTGTATCAACCACAGCACTTACAAAATGCTGCAATATCCTTTACTTTAGATTTTAAGTTAGTTTCAGAATTGATAGCATTTCTGAAGTGCTATTAATTAAATTTCCAGATTTATGAATAAATTTCAAGAAACAAATAAACTCAAAATTCAACCATTTTAACTTTATAAAAATCATATTTTCCATTTCAAAATGTTCATTTTTAAATACCCTTTAACTTATGATTTCATAAAGTCAAAATTTACAATAATTATAAATTTCTTTCAAAAATTCACTTATTAAATTCAAGTGTACAAATTTCCTGTTCTTTGCATTTTACTTAACACTTAAATTTAAATTTCTATTTCATAAATAAGACTTAATTTCTATTTTTATTCTCTTTGCTTAAAATTCCATTTTAAACCAAATCACAAATTTCCAAATTAGGTTATATTTCAAATCACAAATTTCCATTCATTTATTTAACATTATTAGTACATAGAAAATCATTTTTCACTTTATTAAATCATTTTAAAAACCAAATTTAAATCAGAATATCAAAATTTACATTTTCAAAATACTTAAAACTTCTAGAAAAATATATAAAATAACCACGGATCCGTATAATATTTTTTAACCTAGGTCAAGTGACACGGATAATATATCATTTCAATCCGTAATTTACAAAGAAAAATCCGGGTTCTATCATTTCAAACCCGCAATCCTAAGTGAATAAAATTTAATAAAAATCGCCCAAGCTTATCATTTCATCCCATAACGATCTTTCCCTATTCTAAAGTCCATTCGGTATATATCATTTCAACCCATAGTGATTCTATTCTACAGGGAACTTGTAGTGTGAGAATAGAATATAAATAAACAGTATAATAGAATATAACATAGCATATGATGTGACAAGTTTATAATAGAGTTTAACATCATATAATATACATCACAGGCAGGTATAACATGATATAACAGTTTCTACACATTCACTTGTTGTCACTTCACAAATTATATAAGTATAAATGTCATGAGCGAATACTCACCTTTTCAAGCTAGAGATGATAAATCAAGACTCAAGAACAAACTCCGCAAAGCACGACAAAGCATGAATTTCGAAGCAAAGCACGATGGAGATGAGTTCGATGGACAAAGCTGATAAATAGGAGTTGATAAAAATCCAATCAGAACAAGATCGATGAAGATTAATTATCAGAGAACTTATATATAGCTATATAAAATATATGTAAACTCATATTCTAAATTTTAAACATACATTAAATTAAATATATATGTATTTTGAAATCATTGTTTACATTTAAAACCCATATATAAAATACAACTTTCTTATATACTTGAGACCACTCATGCATTTATATATAAACTCATATATAGTATTTCTTTTATAAAATAATATACACTTCATATACTGGACAAATATAAATCAAATGCCAACAGGCTATATACTACAGCAAAAGAAAATAAGCCTTACATATCTAGATATCTACCTTTGAATTCAACAATATAACAATCAAATATAAAACTGATATATATATAAACTGACTGTAACTACAAATTTTTTTTTGTAAATGGGTAAGACTTTATTAAAGGCATTACAGCCCAAACTTCAAACCAATACAAAGCCCAATTACGAACTGAGTAGGTTTACATATACATATCCGACAAAATCTTTCAAACCCAAAAATACCAAAAATAAGTTCAGATTCATGGCGGCTGAAGGTAGCTCGTACTTAGGTTTTCTTCCGATGCTCGATTCTGATCCTCTCCTGCAATTCGAGCTTGTCCTAGTTCCTTCGAGGTATTATCCCATACTTTCATTCTCTTTCGTATCAATTGCATGTCATTTCTCACAAGTTTACTGACCTCCGTGTAATTTCTCTGTGTCTTCTGAAATACTCGACGATTTCGCTCCTTCCAAATGATCCAAACGGTCGTAGTAATAGCAATACTGGCCAATTTGGTTTCCACGTCTACATCGTTTCTCCGCTGAACCAGGTGAGCTACTTCTTCCTCTAGTGTACTTGTTTCATTCTGCAGATTTGTTTGTCTTTTGCAACGTTTCCATACTTCATTCGAAAAATTGCATGCAAAGAAAAGATGCTCATGCGTTTCTTCTTCTATATTGCATAAAACACACTTATTTTCTCTCAAAATCCCCCATTTAACAAGCCTATCCTTAGTAGGTAACCTGTTAAGAATTGCTTTGTAAGTTGAGAAAGCCATTTTCGGTGTATTTGCCCGATTCCAAATGATTTTACTCCATTCAGCCTTATTATCTCGTTTCCTGATCGCTTCCCAAGCTGACTTAGTCGTAAATTCAGCACCTGTAGGTTTCCACGCCCAGATATCATTTTTCCTACCACTGAAAATTGGCATAAATTGTATTCTATCTTTAATGTTTTGATTTACTGGAAGTTGTGCACAGTTCCAATCAATGTTGTTAATAATATCTGACACTTTTCTATTGGGGCATCCATAATCGGAAAAAGTGTGAGGCCCCAGTATGTTGATCAAAGAATCACCACCTACAATCCAAGGATCCTTCCATAAATCAGTTTCTCTACCCATAGCTATCTCTTTCATACTGCATGCAGCAAGAGTTTTCCTTACTCTCATTATGGCTTTCCAGTTTGCCGAAGCATTATTGTCAATTTGCATACACCAGAAATTTCCTTTAATGTATCTACTCCTCATCCAATTCCCCCATAGTCCTTTTCCTTTGATTATACTCCAAGCTTGTTTTAGAGTGAAAACTAACCTCATATCTTTAATTCTTCTCAAACCGACACCTCCTTCCTCTTTAGGTCTACACAGGTTCTCATATTTAATTTTATGCATGCCTCCTTTCCAAATAAAATCTGCACACACCCTTTCTATTTTCTGAATAGAGGCGTCTGGTAGTTGAAAAGTTTGTAACCAGAAATTTATTTTGGAATGAATCACTGTGTGAACCAATTCAATCCTTCCTGCTAGTGATAGAAGCCTAGAGCGCCATCCTTTTAATTTATCCCTTATCGAGGAGATTAAAACAGCACATTCTGTGTCAGTTATCTTATTTGAAGATAGAGGAACACCTAGGTATTTCACAGGAAGAACACCTTCTTCCACTTTTAAGATATCTAATATCTCACTTTTCTTATTGCAAGTTCTGTTGAAATAGCACTTGGTTTTTTGTTCATTCATTTTAAGTCCTGTGTATCTTTCAAGTTTGCAGAAAACATCCTTAACCGCTTTAGCCGATATGTCGCTGGATTTTATACATATGAGCAAATCGTCTGCATAAAGTAGGTGTGTCACTATAGGCTGAATGTTATATATAGGCTGGATTATTCTGTCGTATGTTGCCAGTTCCATTTGTAACGAGAAGTATTCCATGGCGATAGCAAATAAATAAGGCGATAGAGGATCACCCTGTCTGATACCTCTGTTGGAACCTAGAAAACCTTTCGGTACTCCATTAATCAGGATTGAAAAGGTTGGAGTAGTTATACATTCTCTTATTATGTCAACAAATCTTGGGGGAAAACCCATAGTTTTTAGCATATGAATGATAAAATTCCTATTTATTTTATCATATGCTTTGTGAAGATCCACTTTAAGGCAGAATTTATCCGATCCTGGTTTGTTAAAGTTTCTAACTAGTTCATGCGCCATCAACGAGTTTTTAGAAATGCTTCCACCTTTGATGAACGCACTTTGACATTCTGAGATAAGGTCAGGTAACACAAGTTTCATTCTGTTGCATAGTATTTTGCTTAGAATTTTGTATAACACATTGCAACAAGACATAGGTCTATAGTCTTCAATCCTTGACGGGTTGTCTTTCTTTGGAATGAGGCAGATAAAAGTGTGATTAATTTCTTTAACAAATTTGCCACTTATGAATATATTCTGCATTGCTGATAGTATTTCTTCTTTCAGGGATTCCCAGTGGAGAATGAAGAACTTGGAACCCATACCATCTGGCCCGGGACTAGAGTCTATATGTATGGTTCTCACAGCATCCCAAACCTCTTCCATAGTGATTTTCTTGGACAGCAGCCTTTTCCCCCTGGAATTAACCATCCTTCTGCTCTGAATATCTGGTAGGGAATTGTTAACATCGCCATTGAACATATCATTATAATATTTTATAGCTTGTTCTTCAAATTCTGCACTGTTAGAGCATTCATTTACGTCTTGATTAATTAAATGATAGTACAAATTGCCCACAATAGTTTATATAAAATATTATATACTAACCAAAATAGACCACTTATATACATTTAGAACAACTTATATAATATAATGCTTTAAACACACCAGTACATATTATACTTATAAAATATAACAGACAAGTATAAGAACTACTATATACCTACCCACATTCTATATCCTGACTCCACAAATTTATACCCACAGATAAGATAAAATGCAACTAAAATGTTAAGCATAAACATCAAGTCACTATATTATATCTATATAAAACTGTAATACTGTATACTTAAAACTATATATATATATACACTTATATACCATAGAAAACCATTATAGAAAACATATATATATATAAATCTACTTTAGTTCGATGTTTTATAAAACAAAACTTATACAAAACAAAACTTATTAAAATCTATACTGTAACTTTATATATATATATATATATAACTGATATAATAACAGTTTACAATCATAACTAGTACATACCTTACCGAGTTTACCAATACCCAAATCAAAAAATATATATAAATACTTTCGTTTATACTATAATATAGTATACTTTGAAATACTGGTTTTGTTGCTATATCCATATATAAACAGAGGCTAAACAAAAGATATATGAACATACTTGCGGCTACGCAAGGGAAGAAGGACGTGGGTGACGTGCGGAGATGCAGCAGATGGTAAGGTACTGGATTGGGGTTGCGAAGTGGGGTGGCCGGTTGTGTGCTCACATGGCTTGGGTCAGATCTGGAGGAGGTGGTGAAGCAGCCGGTGATTGGGGCGGAGAAGCTTTGGGTCAGCTGAGCTTTGTGGTGGGATGCTAGCCGATGGCTAATGATGTGGAGGCTTCGGGATGGAGGTTTGGTTGGTCGTCGGTTGCGTGCATGTGATGTCGGTTTGGGGAGGAACGAGACAAGAGTCAGGGAAACAAAAGATGAAGAGGAAAAGTTTGCAAAAGAATAGGCTTGAGAATGAATAACAGATAATATAAATCATTTATTCTTATGAACCGGTACATGATAAATATAACAATAATTGAAATATGAAAGGTCACCTTCGTTACATAATTTAATAAAAGCAACAGTGTAAACGACTGGAAATTGGAAAGACAAAAGAAATCAGAAGGCACAAAGTTTACGTGTACCGATACAGTCCAATGTTTTTCAGATTACGTCTCGAACCAGACTTCCAAATACATAATTGAATATATCATAGAGATCGGCACGACGAGATGATCAAAACCGTATACAGATGTCAGTGGTACGATCATCCAATCAAAAGTCGATACGGACCCTGATATACGTTGTTATTCCGTACAAAAAAATCAAAACGGAGCTATAAACGTCCGAAATTTGCAAAACAAATTACGCAGTCTTATTCAGAGTGTTCTAAATAAATTTTCTCTTGTTGACATATTTAGGTTTTGGAACACTTTTATTATCATCAAATTTTAACTGATATAAATTGAAATAAATTTACACTTAGAAATAAACATTCAAATTATCTAATGAAAACTTACCAGTTGCTATATAAAAATAGACGCATTCCAAAAATAAAATTTATATTTCAAAATTTTATAATTTAAATTTTTTCAAAAAACCAATTAATTAGATTATTAAAACAGTTAAAATTTACGAGTCATTACACTCTCCCCCACTCAAGACTTTTCGTCCCTGAAAAGGAACGAGGTAGGAGAATAGAAACAACCAGAAGAGAAATAGATTGGAAAACAAAATAAACAATTAATTTAAACCATATAAATATCAATTTAAATTAATTAATATTTAACATTTTGGTTGAATCCATTTATAATAAATCAATAAATAGTCATTCAATTTAAATTTGTTAGCTCAAATTGTTAATTCTAGTCATATAAATTTTAATTTAAATCAATTAATATTCAATAATTGATTTTGTTAATTCAAAGTATTTCATTCAATTGATCTAATTTCAATTTATTAGTTTCTTCAAACCAGAATTTACTTTATTCTCCATTTTATTCAATTACTTATTATTCTATTTATCCCTATTAAATTTTATAATAAAAATTTAAGTGTATAACATTTATTATAAACACTCAAATTTTATTTATAAAATCACTTTTTTTTGAAAAGGGGTTCAAACTTTTCTATTGAGTATAAAGCCAAGTCCAACAAGACAAAAGAACAAAAGCCAATAACCGGCCCGAATACAAAACAAAAGACAATATAAAGTACTCAATACATAACTATACACGTTGGGCCCATAAACAAAATCAACCCATCACCCAATAGCAGGCCCAAAGACTGGAAGCCTCCAGAACGATCCAGACACATCTCGAGAGAGAAAAAGGCAATACGACACTTCATTCTCTTCATAACTCTATAATTTCCAAAAAAGTTTCGCGAGAAACAATAATGGCTGCTGCCATTAAAGACCTAATCTCCTCCTTTTACTTCTGAGACGACGAAACCACAGCGAACTCTCCAAAAGACAACAGCTGAGACTCGAACTACCATCCCTCCAGAAACACTTGAGTAAGTATACTATCTAAAAATTCTTCTTCTTTGTTCCTGAAACTTCAGACTAACGTGCTTTTTATGATTCCAGGTCAAGGATGCTGAAAAAACTCTTTACAGCCTTCAAACAAAAAATTAACAGATTAGATCTGAGATTCATCACAGATCTAAAGGTTTTGCAACATCAGCTCTTTCTCGAGACGACACTAAACAAGATAAGTTTTTGATATAGCTTCTATTGTCCTCGGTAGAGCTGATTCCTTTGAAGCTTCTAATTTGTCCATAATAAATCTTGTTATCCAGGAACCTCTGAAGAGAAGCCTCAGAAACTCTCCTATGTTAAAGTTAATTTTGACTTCTTAGAAACTAACTCGAAAAATGTTATAATAGATGGAGACACCAATTAAAGAGATAGCGGATCAGCAAAAGTTCCTGCATTCTTAGGCTTACAGACTAGGTCAAATAGGCTTGATAAAAATTAATTAAGATGTAAATTAAAAAGATGTAAGATGAATGTAAAGATAAAACAGGATGCAGAAAACCTGAATCAAGTTACAAGAAGGAAGCAGCAAGGAGAAGCAATACATATGATCAATCTGAAGAAACCCTGACTAGCTTAGCGAGGTAAATCCCCATTTGTTAGCTATTATGTTTGACGTACCTTTCATGTGCTTAAAATGCTTTGATTTAACCATTCTAATATTCACTGTCTGGTAAATTTTTGAGCATAACTGCGAAGTGTCATTAAATTTGTTAAGAAATATCCTGTCATTTCTTTCTTTCCATATGTGCCAAATACAAACTGAGATAGATAATTGGAACAGATCTGAGTTGAGATTTCTTGATTTAGAGATAGATACAATATTATGCAAGTCTTCCCTTAGTGTAAATGAGAACAAACTTTTCGGCGAGCTAAAAAATTTTTTACAGCTCCATAACCAGACTTTTCCTGTATAATTACATTGGAAAAAGAGGTGATATATATTTTCAATGTAATTATTACAGAAAACACATAAGGGGTCAACGACAATTTGTTTGAATGTTAATCGCTCTTTCGTAAGCAAATAGTCGTTTATGGCTTTAAAGAGGCAAACCGCCATTTTAGGAACGTGAATTTTGTTCCAAACTAAAGACGACCAGGATTTAACTTCAAAACTTGACCTAATAGAGTTCCACACTAGTTTAAACTGATATTGACCGTGTTTGGAACATTTCCAAGCCCAAAAATCCCGCTCTCTGTCTTTATAAATCTTGACACCTTCAATCTCCGAATGAATCTGCCGAAGGAAACTAAACTCGTCCCACTTCCATTCTCCTTGTTTTACAATTCTATCAAGAGTCAAATGTTCTGTTCCAGTTCTAAAAGCCGTATCTAAACCAATTCGTTCCAAAATGGAGCTTCCATTCAACCATGGGTCATACCAGAGGGACGTAGTTTTGCCATCACTTATATTAAGAGAAAGGCACTTCAAAGCTACTTGTCTGTTCTTCAAAATATATTTCCACACTCCCGAGTCGTCCAGTCTCGGATTGATATCCCAAAAGCTTTTATGTCCAATATATTTTCGCTTTAAAAAATCTGCCCAAATTCCTTCAACATTGAGTATTTTCCAAATTAATTTAATAAATAACGCTTGATTCAGCTCTTCTAAATTCCTCAGACCCATACCTCCTTCTTCTTTTTGTTTGCACAAAATTTCCCAGGGAATCTTACTACTACGGCTTTTCCAAAGGAAATTAAGAATCAAATGCTTTATTTTATGTACCGTGGTTTTTGGGAGACAAAAGCATTGCATCCAAAATTGAATGATAGGGTAAATGGTAGATTTGATAAGTTCTAGTCTCCCAGCTAGACTGAGCATTCTAGTTTCCCAACCTGCCAATCTTGTCTTTATCTTCTCTAACAGTAGATCACAATCCCTATCTTTCAAATTAGAACTAGATAGAGGGATGCCCAAGTACCTTATTGGGAGTACTGATTGTTGAATATTAAGAATAGAACAAATATCAGTACTGTTGGTTACCCCTTTTCCAAAGAAAACATTGGACTTCTCACAGCTTAATTCCAATCCGGTTACTCTCTTCATACTTTGAAAAACATCACTAATGGCTGAAGCATTAAGAACACTTGCTTTAGTGAAAATTATAATATCGTCAGCGTAAATGATGTGAGTTAACTTGTTATTAAAATCTAAAATAGGAGAAATGAGACCTTCCCTGACTTTGCCATCCATCAGTAACGTAAAATATTCCATAACCAAACAAAATAGAATTGGGGAAAGAGGGTCCCCTTGTCTGAGGCCATTTGAACTCTTGAAATAACCATGCGATTCCCCATTAGCAATAATAGAAAACACTGGAGTGGTAATGATATTTCCAATAATTTTCACCCATTTGTCTGGGAAGCCCAAACTTAATAACATGTGTATAACAAAATCTCGGTTAATCAAATCGTAAGCCTTTTTCAAATCTACCTTGATACACATGTATTTATTATCCTTTCTTCCAAGACCTCTAATAATTTCGTGAGCAAACAAAATTCCATCCCCTATAGATCTCCCTCTTATGAATGCCGTCTGATTAGGGGATACCAACTTATCCAAAAAAGGAGCCAGTCTATTACACAGAATCTTTGTGAAAACTTTATATAATGTGTTGCAACAGGCAATCGGTCTATAATCTTGGATTCTGGAGGCATGATCTTTTTTAGGAATCAAGTGTAAAAAGGTGTGATTCCACTCTTTAAGTATAGAACCATTATGGAAGACGTCATTCAAAGCTTTAAAAATTAACTCTTTCGAAAGAGACCAATGAGTTTTGAAAAACTTTGAATTAAATCCGTCTGGGCCTGGAGAAGTCGAATCTTTAATATTCCACAAAGCAAATTTAATTTCTTCCAAAGAAATACCCTCATTCAGGAAGTTCGCGCCATATTCAGAAATTATCGATTTGCAGATAATTTCTGGAAACTGGTCAGTTAAAGTAAGATTGAAAACTTGTTTATAAAAATTTATGGCCTCATCAACTGAAATGTTAGTCAAACATTTTCTGCTTCTTCTACTAGACATTTTAGCATAAAAGAAAGCGGAAGCCTCGTCACCCTTCAACAACCAATCACATTTCGCCTTTTGTTTGGTGTCCAGGAATTCTTTGTTGAGTGCCATCTCCAATTTGATTCTGGCATTTTGAAATTCCATAACTAAATTGTGATCTTTAGATGTTTCCAGAATCTTTTGAAGTCTAGAACAGTTTTCTCTCTGAACATTAACCTCTTTTTTAGTGTTGCTTTTGCCAGCACTCCAAAGCTTAAGTTCTTTTTTAATATTCTTGAGAATGAACAATATTTGAAAAAGAGGACGATCATTCTGATCAGCTGACCATAATTTCTCAACCAATGGAAAGTAGTGATCACAAAGGGGCCAATGATTCATATATCTAAAAGGTCTATTTTTAACACTCGGCTTGGGGAAAGAGAGACAAGAATTGCATTATGATCACTCACAGAGGGAGGTAAGAATTCTGCTGATAGATCCTGATACAAATTTATCCAGTCTAGGTTGGCAAACACCCTGTCTATTTTAGAAAATATGTTTCGATTAGGCCCAGACCACCATGAATATTCGTAGCCTTTAATGTTGATCTCCTTAAGGCCTGTGACGTTAGACATATCATCTAGTTCAAATAGATTTCTAAAAGGCACAGGATTACCTCCCTTTCTCTCTGATGGGCATCAGATACAATTGAAGTCCCCAAGAACCAACCAGGGTCTGTAGATATTAATCGCGTCTTCTTGTAAATTCTTCCACAATCTTGACCTGAGCTGAACGAAATTATGAGCATAAACAAAAGTTAGATTGCTTTTTAACTTCAATTTGTTGACCAATTCAATAGAAATATGTTGGTCACTCATGCTAATGAAATTGTAATCCCAAGAATTCCCATCCAGTAAAATAAAGATTCTGCATTTATAATAGCATGAGACATTACTGATTACTTTCCATCCATCCAACAAACCTCTTTCCAATTCTAATATGTCTGAATACAACAGCTTGTTTTCCAATACACCAAAACAACTAATATTAAATTTATCAATAAGTCTTCTTATTTCTTTCAATCTGTTAGGGTTATGAAACCCTCTGACGTTCCAGCATGCAATAGACATTAAAACGTCTTGTTATTTCGAGTCCTCTGAGACCTGCTGCTAGAGGACTCACCTATATCTTCCGTTGAGATACCTAACATCTGCACCCACTTAGGGTTCTTACGGACTAACTTGTCCTTTTGAATGTTCTCAAATTCTTTAACCTGGGACTTTAGAGTGGCCTGCTCCTCCTGGGTTAGATCGACATTGTCATATGTATTTTGTTCCCCTATCGCTTCTGTCCTTCTTGAATCCAGATTCGAGGCTTCCTGTACCTGCACATCAAAACATAAATCAGTACCTCTCCTTAGATTCACATTATTAATTACACAATCATCAATCCTATTATCATTAGCAAGTAAATTGAAAGGAGTTATTTGTGTGTCCACTGAAGAAGGACGTTTGAAAATTGATTTTCTGAGCCGTAGGAGACTTCGAAGGAATAGGGCTCTCTTCTCTGTCTCCCAAAGACGCTTGACTCACAAGAGTGTTGTTCTCCCTATTTCCTGAAGCAGTGAGGACTGCTTGCTCTAACAAGTTAGAAGCAATCTGAATTCCGTTTTGAACACCATCACTGGACAAACAGTCTTCATTCTCTTGAATCTCCCGAGGAAGAACTTCTCCTCCTAAACTCACCCCTTCATTGATCTTAATAATTTCGACTGACTGCAGGCCCTCCTCTGGAATGATTCCACTGGTCTCTTGATTACTCGAAAGATTATTAGTATCTTCTCCGACTTCCTCACTCTCCGTTTCCAAACAATCAACATGAGTTGGTTCTACCATATTTTCCTTCTCAGCAATATCTTTTTGGGTCTGCTTAGGAACCCATGTCTTTGTCATAGGACATTCTTCAATGACATGTCCGAAACACACGCACTTACCACAAATAGGAGGAGGATTTTCATATTCCACTGTCTGCACGAAACTTCTCCCATTTTCATCCATACCTTCAATGGTATTCGGCATACCAAAGGTAGCATTAACCTCTATCAGAACTCTAGCGTAGGCTAGCCTGGATTTAGATTTCGTAGCTTCATCCATCTTGATAGGCAGGCCTATAGTACTTGTTAGAGCACTAATAGCTTTATTGCCCCATAGTTTAAAACTTAAACCTGGGAGTCTTACCCACATAGGCAGAGAAGTGAGAAGATCCCTATCCGTATTCATGTCTGGGGACAGACGTTTCATAATAATCAGGTTCCGATCCATAAACCAGGGACCAGATTTCAAAATCTTATTGCAATCCTCCTCCGATCCAAATCTTACCACGAAAAAACCATTATTCCTCGATTGAACAGAAAACGGCTTCTGAGTAGACCATACTCTATTGGCGTACCCTTCAAAAGTTTTAAGCCACGGTTTATAGCCAATGACATACAATAAAATACATAAGTCCCATCCACCTTCTGCTTCTTTGATAGCTTCAGATGAGAGAGAACCTATCCTTTTGCCGCCAGAAATTTTTGGTTCAATAAATTCTAGATCTAGGTTTCCTAGATCACCTACAGCTCCAATTTTAACTGCTTCACTGTATGAAAATTTTTTCGCGTTCTCTGAAACAGTAAATTTAATTTTCCCATAATTTCCTGCTAGATTAACTTTCTGCTTGGAGGATTTCGAGAATTTCAATGAAGATCGCCCTGGAAAAGCCTCCGAAACATTACCTCCCTGCTTTCGGACCTGACTAGCTTTGACCTGATTCCGATCCGCTCCGGAAGTCTGGCCACCCAGATTTAACCTTGCTTCAGATCCAGACGACATAGGAGCCTTACCCCTTTTCCTACGCACCTCTTCCCAACCTTCATCATCCCGCAAAGGGCTCATGGCGATAAGAATTTGAAGAGAAAAGATTGAAGACAGAATTTAGGATTGAGGAAGAGAGAAAAAAGAAGAAAGAAGAGAACTAGGGGAAACCCTAGTCTCCAGATCTGGACGCCATTACAGAAATTTAGTTATTTAGTTAAAGAAATTTATAAAATCACTTTACATTGTATATTATCCAATTACATATTCAACTTCTGAAGAAAAAAAATTTAGGTAAGTTATATTGGAATGCAATTGAATATTATACAAATTTTCTTTCTAATTCAATTATACAAGCTTACATATTTATTCAAAATTTGATTTCCTTTTATAATTGAAATTATCCTTTAAGATAAAATTTAAGAATTAGATTTCCGATTAACTTTAAACTATTTAGAACTAAATATATATATATATATATATATATACATACACAATATATATCAAATCAAATTTAAATCATATATCTATATAATATTAGTCAAGTCATATTTAGAAATTCAAATCAATTAAATTCTCCAAAGAAAAACTGTAGCAAAACTACAGAATGGTCTCTTCGCTTCGAAACTCGAAAATGAATGTCGATGATGCTGCAGTCATCACTGAAATTATTTTCCAGCGACAAAGAAAAGAGCACTGATTTACAAATTAAAAATCCTTTGAAACAATTTCTACTAGAAATACCTTTAAATAATATATCCTTTTAAAACTTCCAAAACAAAGTTCAAAATCATTGAAAATTTAGTTCTCACATTCTTGATTTAAATCCATTTAAGTTTCCAAATTAATTTATAACCATCTTTAATTATTTACATATGAAACTAAAGCCAATGATTATAAAATACATACAAAGTCAAGTATTATTTCTTAACACCCAATTCCATTAATTATCAAAATTCATAAAATTAACTCTATACATATTATAATTATACAAAATTTATCCATCTACTAAATTTAAAACCATATTGTATCAGTTTGCTTTGTTCGAGTGTTTTGGAGATCCTATCGATAGCGTTGATTAGACGAACCGATCGAAAACCCAAATCAACATCAACAACTCAAACAACACAATATATAAAACATCTTTAAAATATAAAATTTTCAAATACAAGTTTAATTTTCAAAATAAGGATAGGGATTCAGATTTGATGGACTAAAATCAAAGAGATCTTTGATTTGAATATAAGTTGGAGACAAAAGATAAGATGATTCAACAACAGAATAGGGAGTATGGATAAGCCTATATAAATTGCAGGTAACCTTAACCAGGTCAACCGTGAGTTAACAAAAAATATCGTTATGGATTTTCTAGGGTAAATCTATATTCGATCTCTAGAGATAGAATTCGGAATTATAAGAGATACTAGCATCTAAACCGAGGATATAGAAATCTTCGGTGAATCAATGATTTTTGTAAAGTAGTTTCACCCCTTTACAAGTCATTCAGAGGTTGGCGAGACCGCCGATTTATTACAGAGATCATTCGAAGTGGAGTTATGGGGTACTCCAGGATCAAGAAGACACGAATAGGGGAGGACATGAATGGACTTGGAACCGAAGGGAATGTTCCAAAATTCAAAGGAAACCGAATCGAAGAAGAAAGAACTCAAGTTCGAACGAAAGTAATTCTGTAATTAAATTTACTCTATATGCTGAGTTTGCCTAAAACCAGAGCTCTGATACCACATGTAACGACCCGATATTTTCAACCATTCGCATTCGCACATGTCGGACTTGAATTTCTCAAAATATCGCGTTGTAAATAAAAATTTGGCAAACTCATCTTTTACAGTAAATAAATAATCACAGATCACAGACATAGAGTAATATAATGCAGTGGAAACAAAGAAATAGTAGTTCATGAAGCTACTATATAAATACTTCAGAGTTAAGTAAGATAAAATAGGAATACCAAGATACAACAGGAGAAACATTATGATAATCAGGAACAACTCAGAATACAACTGGAATCACTGGATAACAAAATGAATAGATATCTGGATCTTCAAAGCAAAACTCCAGCTCCAAAGGTGAGTCTTAAATGTGGTATCACTAAGTCTGACCCGAGCGTAAAGCAAAACACAAAACACTCGAGTCAGGACAAACATACTTATACAATGTAAACCAACTCAAGTGAACTGTAATAAATGTACAAGTAACTCAAAGGATGCTTGGGATCGCCCATCCTCTAAGGATCCGTTAAACTATTTACTATGTAGTAATATTGCGCTATTATAATAATGTCTAATTATAAAATAAACATACTTTTAAATAGCATTAAGACTTTACATTTTCCACCTTAACACGTAATAGTCCTAATAGTCTATCCAGTATTAGCATACTCCTAAAAATGGGGTCTACCCTCGATACTCCACAGGCTACGGGAGAAATCACAACTCGTAGTAAAGCTCGATATGGTAGGTGACACGGCACACAAGGCAATGCCAGGGTAGATATACCAATTATGCAAACGGGTTGGTGGAAACGCATAGAAACCACTACCGCTCCACCTCGAACAACACTCCCAAATCAAGGGGTGCACCCAAACAATCACAAAGTAATAGAATGGTATCGAAGAAGTGCGTCCAATTAGAGGTGCTACCTCATTGGCCCGAGATCGCTTCTGTTTTAGCCACCTTATGCCAACTCACGGGAGTTGGGTCCATGTATATACCTTAGGATCGTCGCCACCATCCTACTTCATTCTAGAAACTCCACCGCGAACACAGTTGTCAAAGTGGTTTTCGGTATCGACAGAGAGTATGTCCATATCTGATCCCGGTCTATTTAACAACCAATCGTTATTATAACCCGTGGTTATAAATTTAAAATAGTTTATATTTCAAATCAAATACATCCTTTAAACCATTTCAAAATCATATCATTTATTTCAAAATAATACAAACTTTCAAACCCAAAACATATCCATTTCTAAACCAATTCAACAATATATCATTTCCATTTCAAAACCAATTCAATAGTATATCATTTCCATTTCAAAAATCAAAGCAATAATATATCATTTAAATTCCAAACTAAATCAATATATTTCTTTTAATTTATTTAACTTGAAATATTCTTTTAAATCACCACCTTATAAAGTCATATCCTTGAATCTTCAATTTCAACAAGTTTCAAATTAATATATATTTAAAGACAATTCTTAATTAAATACAATTCCATTTTATTTCATTTCCAAACAATAGTACTTTCAAAGTCATAACAACTTTGAAACCAAAATTTTTGAAACCAAAATACTTGGAAATCATAACACTTGAAATATTGTCATTAGGACCTCATAATACTTAGAAAAAGCATAATACTTCTAAATTAATATTCATTACCAAAGTTATAACATTTTAAGTTCATTCATTCAATTATACCTATTTCAAACATTGTATTAACTCATAAATTTCAAAGTGGTTTATATTCCAAATCAAGATAATTTATTTTAACCATTTAAATATGAAATGGTTATTCCTTCAAATCAAATGCCTAGTTCCCAAAAATTTAGCCTTTTCTGAACTTATTTATTCGCTTAAATACTTTTAAAACATTAAAATTTTAGCTTTCGCAACATTTAGAAATTGCTGCGGTAAGTTATATTTGAAACAATTCATTTCAGCAAAGACAGCATTATAAACTGCCGTAATAGTTAAGATTTTAGAGGAAAAATAGTTCAATTCAGAAAAGACAGTATTTTACAAAACTGCTGTAATAGCCCTTAGTTAAATTTAGCCTTTTAGTTCACTTGTATCAACCACAGCACTTACAAAATGCTGCAATACCCTATACTTCAGATTTTAAGTTAGTTTCAGAATTGATAGCATTTCTGAAGTGCTATTAATTAAATTTCCAGATTTATGAATAAATTTCAAGAAACAAATAAACTACAAATTCAACCATTTTAACTTTATAAAATCATATTTTCCATTTCAAAATGTTCATTTTTAAATCCTCTTTAACTTATGATTTCATAAAGTCAAAATTTACAATAATTATCAATTTCTTTCAAAAATTCACTTATTAAATTCAAGTGTACAAATTTCCCGTTCTTTGCATTTTACTTAACACTTAAATTTAAATTTCTATTTCATAAATAAGACTTAATTTCTATTTTTATTCTCTTTACTTAAAATTCCATTTAAACCAAATCACAAATTTCCAAATTAGGTTATATTTCAAATCACAAATTTCCATTCATTTATTTAACATTTTTAATACATAGAAAATCATTTTTCACTTTATTAAATCATTTTAAAAACCAAATTTAAATCAAAATTTACATTTTCAAAATACTTCAAATTTCCAGAAAAATATATAAAATAACCACGGGTCTGTATAATATTTTCTAACCTAGGTCAAGTGATACGGATAACATATCATTTCAATACGTAATTTACAAAGAAAAATCAGGGTTTTATCATTTCAAACCCGTAATCCCAAGTGAAAAAATTTAATAAAAATTGCTCAGGCTTATCATTTTAGCCCATAACGATCTTTCCCTATTCTAAAGTCCGTTCGGGCATATATCATTTCAATCCATAGTGATTCTATTCTACAGGGAACTTGCATTGTGAGAACAGAATATAAATAAACAGTATGACAAAATATAACATAGCAGATGATGTGACAAGTTTATAACAGAGTTTAACATCATATAATATACATCACATGCAGGTATAACATGATATAACAGTTTCTACACATTCACTTGTTGTCACTTCACAAATTATATAAGTATAAATGTCATGAGTGAATACTCACCTTTTCAAGCTAGAGATGATAAATCAAGACTCAAGAACAAACTCCGCAAAGCACGACAAAGCATGAATTTCGAAGCAAAGCACGATGGAGATAAGTTCGATGGACAAAGCTGATAAATAGGAGTTGATAAAAATTCAATCAGAACAAGATCGATGAAGATCAATTATCAGAGAACTTATATATAGCTTTATAAAATATATATAAACTCATATTCTAAATTTTAAACATACATTAAATTAAATATATATGTATTTTGAAATCATTGTTTACATTTAAAACCCATATATAAAATACAACTTTCTTATATACTTGAGACCACTCATGAATTTATATATAAACTCATATATAATATTTCTTTTATAAAATAATATACACTTCATATACTGGACAAATATAAATCAAATGCTAACAGGCTATATAATATAGCAAAAGAAAATAAGCCTTACATATCTAGATATCTACCTTTGAATTCAACAATATATCTATCAAATATAAAACTGATATATATATAAACTGACTGTAACTACAAAGTGCCCACAATAGTTTATATAACATATTATATACTAACCAAAACAGACCACTTATATACATTTAGAACAACTTATATAATATAATGCTTTAAACACACCAGTACATATTATACTTATAAAATATAACAGACAAGTATAAGAACTACTATATACCTACCCACATTCTATATCCTGACTCCACAAATTTATAACCACAAATATGATAAAATGGAACTAAAATGTTTAGCATAAACATCCAGTCACTATATTATATCTATATAAAACTGTAATACTGTATACTTAAAACGATATATATATATACTTATATACCATAGAAAACCATTATATAAAACATATATAAATAAATATATATATAAATCTACTTTAGTTCGTATGTTTTATAAAACAAAACTTATACAAAACAAACTTATAAAAATCTATACTGTAACTTTATATATATATATATATATATATAACTGATATATTAACAGTTTACAATCATAACCAGTATATACATTTCCGAGTTTACCAATACCAAAATCAAAAAATATATATAAATACTTTCGTTTATAATATAATATAGTATACTTTGAAATACTGGTTTTGTTACTATATCCATATATAAATAGAGGCTAAACAAAAGATATATGAACATAATTGCGGCTACGAAGGGGAAGAAGGACGTGGGTGACGTGCGGAGATGCAGCAGACGGTAAGGTCGTCGGTTGCGTGGGTGTGATGTTGGTTTGGGGAGGAACGAGACAAGAGTCAGGGAAACAAAAGATGGAGAGGAATAGTTTGCAAAATGAACAGGCTTGAGAATGGACAACCGATAATATAAATCATTTATTCTTATGAACCGACACATGATAAATATAACAATAATTGAAATATGAAAGGTCACCTTCGTTACATAATTTAATAAAAGCAACGGTGTAAACGACTGGAAATTGGAAAGACAAAAGAAATCAGAAGTCACAAAGTTTACGGGTACCGATACGGTCCAACGTTTTTCAAATTACGTCTCGAACCGAACTTCCAAATACAGAATTGAATATATCATAGAGATTGGCATGACGAGACGATCAAAATGGAATACAGATGTCAGTGGTATGATCATCCGATCAAAAGTCGATACGGAACCTGATATACGTTGTTATTCCGTACAGAAAAATCCAAACGGAGCTATAAACGTCCGAAATTTGCAAAATGAATTACGCAGTCTTATTCAGAGTGTTCTAAATAAATTTTCTCATGTTCACATAGAAATAAACTTTCAAATTATCTGATGAAAATTTACCAGTTGCTATATAAAAATAGACGCATTCCAAATATAAAATTTATATTTCAAAATTTTATAATTTAAATTTTTTCAAAAAACCAATTAATTAGATTATTAATACAGTTAAAATTTACGGGTCGTTACAATAAAATTGTTAGGAATAAAAAAAAATTAAGATTTTATTGATACAAATTAAATTATAATACAAGTTATGAGCTGAATTAAAATTTCTATTAATGACATATGTTTGCAATAATGTAAGGATGATAACATATGTTAGTATGTATTTTAATAACATTAGTTTGAATGAAATTATTAACTGTTTGAATGTAAATTTCCAATTGATTGGAATAATAAATATTTCTTTATTAAAGAAGAAATCATATGTTTATTTAGTTGAAATGTTTTGTAGCTGAAAGATTGATTGCAAAGACGAGAAACTATTATTTAGTAAGAAATGTATAATTCCTGTTTGTATCCAATAGTGTATAAATATGTTTAAATTACTATTCGATAGGAAATAATTATTCTATTTCTCATTACATTTATTTAGTCCATTTTGAAATTCACCTTTGTAATCAATTGAAATTAATGTAATTGAATAATTTCAATTAATAGGAGAGAGGACACTTGTAAATCAATAGGCGTAATGAAACGTAGATTATGTTTTGTTAAAATATGAGGAAAGTTTGATTTAATGAAAAGAACATTTATATCAAATAAAATGAATGTTTCATTTGTGAATATAGGTTTAATTTCATTAAAATAAAGAATAGAATGATTGATTTAAAGGAAGAAATATATGTTTATTTGAACTGTGTTTTAGCATACAGATTGATTACAAGAATAGGAAAATAATTTATTTAAGTAAGTTATTTATTACTCTGGTGTATAAACAAATTTATAAAGGTGTTTAAATGACTAAAGGAAAACAATTGTTCTATTTTTCATTCATTTTAGTTTGTCTGTTTTGAAATTTAACATTGTAATTAATTGCAACTAATGTAATTAAAATATTTCAATTTAAAGGAAATAAACCATTGATTGCAATTAAGAGATTTAATAAAACAAACGCATGTTTTGTATTAAACAGAAAGGGCGTTTTAATGGAAATAAAAGATCATTTTTAGAAAACCAAATTGAACGTTTTCATTTTTAAGTAAAGTATAATTTTATTTGTTATGTGTTGATAAAAAAACTAAATGTGTACAAATTGAGTATTATTTAAGTTAATGAAATTTATTTGGTTACGTTTCAAAAATTGAATTTCAAAAAGTTGTGCGATGTACATGGTCCGTTCATTTCTTTTGTTATTAAATGGTGCCTGTACGTTTTAAAATGGTTACCCCATTATTAATACTTGATCCGTTCATTTCTCCTTTTGTTTAATACCTGAGCCAAGACTTTTATGCTATATTTAATTCTTGTCATCTCATTTTTAGTTGTACAAAATTTTATTTTCCTTTGTTTCCAAACTTACCCATTCCTACGTACATTTCCTTATGCATTATTAATGCCTGAAGCTTTTAACAAAACGTGACATTTATTTTTGTCTCTCCACCTTCATTTCCTTATTATTAAATAACCTGCAATTTTATTTCTTCATTTGCGTTTTGTTTCTCCTAACACCTCATACTTATCATAAAATTGTTCACGTTTTAAACTTGTCCCTTCATTTTTTTATCACCACCTCATTTCCTATGTTCAGATCTCCATTTTAAATATTCCTTTCTCGAATCATTTTAATGTGAGCTTGCAAATTCAAAAGCTCTCATTTTTGCAAATTCAAAAGCTTTCGTTTATGAAACATGAGTTTCATTTTTGTCATTTTTCCTATGCGTCTTGCCCTCATCTTAGTTTGTTCTTCCATCTTTGCCTGAAGCCTCATCTTGAGAAAAATGTATGTATTAAACTTTGTTTATTTATCTTTTATTAAACGTGTGTACCAATTTTTATTTTAATAATATTTCTTATAACATAAATATCTTTTGCATATAAACTGCGATTCATGCGCGATTTCTTCTATTGGATTCATATTTAATTCCAGACGATATGAAACTAATTTTGTTGAATTTGGAGACTGTTGAGATTTTGCGCTTCTGTTGGATTTTTTGGGCTAAAATCAAAGGTGAGTGATTAAACCCACTCACGCAATACTAATTTTTTTGATATTAGTTAAATTGAAATCATGAAGTTATAAAATTTTATTGATTGTTGTTTGGTAGTTTAAATTGACATTTAAATTGAAATTGATACTGATATTGGATTAAATTGACATTTAAATTGATATTAAAATAAATTGCTAGTTAAACACCAACAATTGATAATTAGTAACTATTGTGATATGTTTGTTGTATTGAATGTCTATTGATTGATGATTGGATGCATGGTTGTTTATTTATTCTGACATATCCCTGTTAGTACCCTTTTTATTATTTGACATCTTATAAATTATCATTTGTAATATTTGAAATGAACTAAGAAATAGGTTGAAATGATATATACCTATGTCATTTAATTATGAGTTGAAATGATATATATCCATCCATGTAATTAAAATTGAAATAACGGATCACTTGTCTATAAGGTAGAAAATTATATACGGACACCGGATTTGGTTAAATTAAATGGTTTTAAAATCTTGAATTTGTATTGTTTAAATGATATTGTTTTTAAAGAAATAAAATTTGGATTTATATGAATTGAATTATTTTTCTAATTTGAGTTTGAAATGTTGAAATTGTAACTGCTAAAATGAAATTGTTTAAAGGATTTAATTCGAAATCTTAAGTTGAAATTTGAGAAATGGCTTATATCTATCGAAAGTGAATTATTTTAAAGGCTTTAATTTTAAATTAAACTTTGAATTTACTTTAATGAAAATGGTTTAAATTGGTATTTCCAAGTTTGGGCGTGAAATGGATTAAAACTGAATTGTTTCAAAATGGGAATGTGAATTAGAACTTTCAACCTTTGAATAGAACTGTTTAAATTGAATTTGAAGTAATTTTAAAATTGTTAAATTGAGGTCGACTTATATGGAAATTTGAATATGATGTTAACTTGAAATGGGAAGTCGAAAATTGAACTTTTAATGATATGGAATTTGAACATTGTCATGACAGAAAGAAACAGTTTTAATATAAACTATAAAAAATCAAATTATTTTAGTATAAAAACTATTTTAATTATTGTTATCCCGCCTTTTGGCAAAGCAGTGACACCAATAACTTGACTAGAAACCAATGACAGTTCGTCTTGGAGATCGGTTATATGCAGGCTCATTATGGATATCGACGAATTTTGTTCGAGTCCGGATCGAGCTAAAATTAATATGACACAACAAGCGAGGATATGAGAGCCAACGTTCCAATTTTCAAGTCAATCCGAGTTCGTAGGCTCAAGTTACGATCGATGCAAGATTGATGAAAACCAGCCACTATTCGAATCGGTCGCCATTCACTACTTCGACTCAATCGACTGACAGTTATTCGACTCGCTCCAGTTCGAGTCCATCGGAGAGCATCTGTTCGACTCGCTCCATTTTGTGTCCATCACAGAGCCACTGTTCGACTCCATCTAGTTCGACTCCATCTCAGAGCCACTATTCGACTCCATCTAGGTGGGCCACTCTTATCGATGCGAAATAGGCCACCTCCTTGCGATTCGAACAAGACCGAGTCGAATAGCGATTCGAACAAGACCGAGTAGAACAGGGATTCGAACAATACCGAGTGGAACAGGACCGAGTTGAAATGAGGTAGTCGAATGAAACAGCCAACCGAAGATCCCAATTCGTATCGATCATATCTCCTAATCTACAAGTCCAAATGCTATGAAATTTTCACAGAAGACTACGTGCATGCTAAAGAATGTCCATGCCAAATTTCGACTCCATCAGACGCGATCTTAATCGATACGAAATCCGTTCGCATCGATTCGACGATCGGACCAAAACTTCGCGGGCTTGGGCCCGCGGGCCTGGTCACGTGCCAGAAGGAGCCTCCCGAGATCTGAGCGAAATATCAGCCTCATACACCTATAAATAGAGCCCCAGGGCATACAGAAAAGGGGCTTCTTCTTCTTTGAATTCTCCAACGCCCAGACTCTACCGGATGGAGATCTAAACTCCCTTGCTGCTGCCAACAACGAAATTCACTGCTGCAAATCATATTTACCTGCTGTAATTCACCGAATTCACTAGTAATCTTCAAAGAAAGATCAATAAAGCTATCAACTTCATATTGGATGTAGGCGATACGCCGAACCACTCTAAATTCTTGTGTCTCCTTGCATTTTAATTATTTTCATATCTGAACTTTAGAGTTTTTGTTAGATAATCCTCTTTTTCCATTTAATTTCTTTGCTTTATTTCTTCAAAAACTTCTGAAGAGTGTTGTGCCCAATTTTGGTACAAACACTTTGGTGCTTTCATTGAGAGAACCCTGCTTTTCTCCTGCTCTATGGATCTACTACCGTCGTTGGATTGCAAAAATCTAAGGAGAAGATCCAGATTTGTCGATCAGTGGTCCCTTCTATTCTATTCAGATTGCTCCAAATCTAAGAGGAACTACATTCATCATGAATTTTGTACCCATATTTTCGTATCCAAAAAATATGGTGAATTTCGTATCCATGTTTTCGCACCCAAAAAATATGGTGAATTTCGTATCCATGTTTTCGTATCCATGAAAATATGGTGAATTTCGTACCCATGTTTTCGAATCCATGAAAATATGATCATTTTCATATCCATCATTTCGTATCCATAAAATATGTCCATTTTCGTATCCATCATTTCATATCCAGAAAATATGATCATTTTCGTATCCATCATTTCGTATCTAGAAAATATGATCATTTTCGTATCCAGAAAATATGATCATTTTCGTATCCATCATTTCGTATCCAAAAAGTATGGTGATTTTCGTATCCATGTATTCACATCCAGATAATATGACAACATTCGTATCGATCATTATTTGTATCGATCACATTTCGTATCGATCTGCTTCGGATCGCTCTATTCATATCGATCGCCTAAACTCCATTCGTATCAATCGCCAGTTTCCTATTCCTATCGATCAAGGGTGCTCTGTTCATATCGATCGCCTATGCTCTGTTTATATCGATCTACTTCGCATCGCTCTGTTCATATCGATCGTTTATGCTCCGTTCGTATCGATCGCCACTTTCCTGTTCGTATCAATCAAGAGTGCTCTGTTCATATCGATCGCCTATGCTCTGTTCGTATCGATCGACACTTTCCTGTTCATATCGATCAAGAGTGCTCTGTTCATATCGATCGCCTGTGCTCTGTTCATATCGATCTGCTTCACATCGCTCTGTTCATATCGATCGCATGTGCTCTGTTCGTATCGATCTGCTTCGCATCACTCTGTTCGTGTCGATTGCAACTGCTCCAATTCGTATCGATACTCACACGCTGTTCGTATCGATCCATCTGCGTCCAATTCGTATCGATACTCACATCCACTTCGTATTGGTGCAGCTGTACGCCTTTCGTATCGATCCAATTGTCCACTTTTCGGATCATTCGATTTCACCTACATTCGTATCGTTCAAACGTTGCTGAGAACGATACGAAATCTAAAAAAAAATTTCAGCTATGGCCCAAATTTCCTAAAAGGAGGCTTAAAAAATTCCATCTGAACCCTAGCCACAGCGCAGAGCACCCGCATAGTGAATTCAATCACCAATTTAATGAAGGAACATTCCATCTGTGCTTCTAATTGTTCCAAGACTGAACAAGACATAGGAGATCACAACAACAAATGCTGAATTGCAATCAAGGAATGGGTAAAGGAATACTACTCATCCGGTGCTCCCAGAGGCTAGAAAACCTAGCTAATACGCCAAGAACTAGAGTTGGTTAATATATCATGCTTCTATGGTGGACTGCAACTTCTCCAATTGAATAGCTTTTAAACTCCTGAATTGATAACTATGGTACGATGGCTAATATGACGACTGCCCTACACTGTCTACTCTGCCAACTCAAACCATAGCTGGTCACCGCTGAACTATCTTTAAATGCCCACATCTTAATCATTCCACGTCCACATGACTATAAGCATGGCATACAACCTCAGGAGGACTTCCTTAATACCCTATATAGGTCTCCTATTTGGATGAAATTTTGGGATAAACACCAATTTATTAGCCCATTTTAACCAACTCGCCATCCAATCCGCGTTACCAACCACTCAAACGTTGGACAATCTTGCACACATCATTCGCCAGTATTACAGGACCCCCGTAGCCATAAAATGGACCTTGTCATAATGACAATCGGAGAATCTTCCCCAGTGGAGACCTATTCATTAAAACCATCCTACCTGCAAAATTTCCAGTGAAAATTCAATATGTTGACTATGTCAGTATACTATGGAAATACAACCCCCGACACTACCTCATGAAGTGAGAATGGCACATGGACTCCACCAAGAGTGATGAATGCCATCAAATGCAGATGTCTTCCCCCATTCCTCAAAGAACACTGTCATTCATGGTTAGACATACCAGTTCTACTTCTCATATTGCTGAAGGGAATAAAGAAGCTGGCAGCCAATGAATTTATCCAAAGCCCACATCCAGTTGCTGCCAATACCCATAAATGAATTCATCACTAGAGCTTATTTCCAGACTTTGATAAGAGAACTGGTGGGTAGCCGCCAACGAGTACACTAACATATCCAGGCCAATATTGAGTTGATGAACCAGATAAAGGATCAACTTGGCGAGATAAGGAGGGAACCTACTCCATACTCTAGATCGGAAAACTCCCCTTCTTTAGATGGCTACCGTGGATGCCAACGCCATAAGGTTGCTCCGGAAAGGATAACACTGACAATATGTTCAAGCTCCATAAAACGAAGGACCGGGAACATCCGACCCCTATCGATCAAGGACTTTGATCAAATTGAACCATTTGCGTTAGACATCCAACTGTGAAGGGCTGGACCGAAGTGCAATAGCGAGCATACGACGCCGCTTCACTTATCAATGAGATTTAATCCGATCTCTTTTGAATTATTTCAATTTCAATTTCATTTACATTGCGAAATATGACCTACTTGAACTAGACTACTTGCATATGATGCAGGTAACCGAGTACTTAAGATTGGGTGCAAAACAACCTCCGTGGACTATGATCAAATCATTGAGGTATCATCATGACGAGCATGATTCAACCACTCATCGGCTACTATATGCCCCTGACTAGGGGCAAGGCATCAAAGCGGAAGAGACCGACAAGGTCAGGACTCTAGTACAAAGTGGATGCAACCGACCATCCACTCATCCGCCTATGCAATTTAATTAGGAGATGTAAGAAAGACTTGGAGTTCTATGTCCCAGCAATGCACTCTCCATCTCGTACTTGAAGCTCGCCAAAATACTTATGCTTCTTCTGATGCCTGATAAAATCGGAACAGCACCAAGGGTGGACGTGACGTCACAATCCATGCATCCAATCCTACATTAGACACTTGGGATTATTTGAGAACACATGTTCAAAGCGGATATGATTTGACCGTTCACTCTCCAGTTTGCTTCTGTAATTGGGCAAAACAGTCATGCCTTAAACCAACTTCATCAGGGTCCAACCCTCAATTTAAAGTCATCGACGACTGACTGCCTACTCGCTAACCATCACGAGCCGTCATTTCAACTCTCTTCCTTAGCTTGATCAAAATAATGCAAAGTATAAATTGGACATGACTCGACTGTCTGCTCTCCAATTCTTGCACCCGACTTAAGGGAAAATACACAACTCAAAGCGGATGTAGTTTGACCATCCTTTCATGTGCTCGAGCACAAAGCTTGCCAGAACACTAATCTTACTCCTTAGGCTTAGCAAAAGTGGAATCCAAACGAACATGGATGTGATCCAACCGTCCATAAACTAAATCTCATTCTTCATCGAGGGGCATATAAGTGAAAGTTAATCGGGATCCCACCGATCACTTGCTAAGTGAAACCCCAAGCTCAAGGACAAGCTATCACGCTGAGACAATAAGGGATTGATACACGACGATCCTCTAACTAACTCCGGCTCCCATAGTGTGAGCTGGAGTATAAACTTACGGACATGGGCTCAAGGAGGATGGATCCGTACATCTAACGACTTCGCCCGTGTTCAACCAAAACCCGAGGAGGATGGATCAGTCCATCTAACGACCTTGCCTTCCATATTTACAAGCTCGAGGACGATGGATCCGTCCATCTAACGAATTCGCTTGCCTACTTAGGGTGGATATGATACAAACCGTCCACATACCTGATCAACTTCTTGTTCCTAGAGCATGAACGAAATCCTAAAGCCTAAACAGATGTGACTGACCATCTGTCAACTAACTCTAGATTCCCAGAGTGCGAACTGGAGTATAAACATTAAATAACTCTAAGTCCCCAGAGCACGGACTGGAGTATAAACACTAAAATGGGTGTGACTGACCACCCATTAACTAACTCCAGATTCCCAGAGTGTGAACTGGAGTATAAACATCAACTAAGTCCAGATTCCCAGAGTGCGAACTAGAGTATAAACATCAACTAACTCCAGCTTCCCAGAGTGCGAACTGGAGTATAAACATTAAATAACTCTAAGTCCCCAGAGCGCGGACTAGAGTATAAACACTAAAATGGGTGTGACTGACCACCCATCAACTAACTCCAGATTCCCAGAGTGCGAAATGGAGTATAAACATCAACTAACTGCAGATCCCCAGAGGGCGAACTGGAGTATAAACATCAACTAACTCCAGATTCCCAGAGTGCGAACTGGAGTATAAACATTAAATAACTCTAAATCTCCAGAGCGCGGACTAGAGTATAAACACTAAAATGGGTGTGACTGACCACCCATCAACTAACTCCAGATTCCCAGAGTGCGAACCGGAGTATAAACATCAACTAACTCCAGATTCCCAAAGTGCGAACTGGAGTATAAACACCAACTGGGTGTGAATGATCACCCATCAACTTACTTCGGTCCCGAGAGCGCAGGCTAGAGTATAAACACCAAATGGGTGTGACTAACAACCCATCAACCAACTCCAGTCCACAAAGCATGGTTCGGAATATGAATACCAAAAGGGATGTGATTCGACTGTCCATCTATCGGCTATGGTTCCTCATCAAGTTCTGTAGCACAAAAAGCGGATGTGGTTCGACCATCTGCTTTCCAATCTTCCCCTAACATGGGGGCATAATTAACACACAAAATTGGATGTGATCCGACCATCCAGCACTAAGCGAGCGTGACAAAACCGTGCAAGCATCAACTCTTATCCTCGGCACGGGACCCATAACGTAAATTTATAGGGATGCACTCCAACCCAATAAGACAAAATTTCTTCCTTGATTTGACAGGGAGGCGTAGATTCGAAAAACGGACCTGGCTAGATATTCTATTCTGAATTGATATTACTACCATCCAACCGCAAATGAACGTGGCATGACCATTCATCTGCTAACTCTCGCCTGTGATCCGACGGGTTGTGCGTGCAATGAATGCTATAGGACCTAACCATCCGCCAATCAATTCCTTCCTACATTTCAGTGGGAGAAGCATCAAACTAAAGTTGTTGTAATTTGACTGGCCACACTTCGACTTTTGCCCTTGACTGGGGACAGAGGAATTGACCGAGGAAAACATGGTCTGACCATTTTCTACAAAAAAAAAATTAGTCCCCAGAGTGTGGACAGGGGTATAAACATCAAATAGGTGTGATGAATGGCACTTCAACGGACTCTGATCCCCAAAGTGTGGCTACAATAATAGACAAATGAATGAATGTGATTCGACGATTCATTCACCAACACTGACTTGAACTCGACGTGAGAGTGTAAACTCACTACAGGTGAAATTAGATCATCCATGAACTAACTCTGCTAACCCAAGACTAGGGGTCAGAAGTACAAAACACCGAAAGAAGAGAAAGGTGACTCGCTACATCTCCAGCTTAGCGTCCTTTACAACTTAAGGCAACGACTACAAGGAGACCTTAATGCTAACCAATCAGAATGATGCCCGAAGTTCTGGGCAAACAATTATATCGTACTGCCGGATCGACGGGCAATATCGATCTGCACCTTTCATATCATACCATTGGATCGATAGGAAATGAGGTCCGAGCATTCTACATCGTGCCGTTGAATCGACGGTCAATATCGATCCTCTTCGACTACAAATCAATGTGACCCGAACGCCCATCGAATACCTTTGACCAACAGAGTATGTATAGAAGAATAAACCACGAATGAGTGTGACTTGACCATTCGTCCTCCATCGCCTTCCTTCGATCCATCGGGAAGAGCATGAGACCAAATGAGCATGACATGACTGCATTTGAGCTAACTTTATCCCTAGATCTGACGGGAGAACGTAAATCGAAATGGACATGGTTGATCTCCCAAGTCCAAATGAATGCAACGCGACCATTCACTCATTGACTCTTACCATGATCCGACTAAAAGAGCAATTCAAAACAAGTGCAACCTAAACATCTGCACACTGATTCTTACCCTGGATTCGACAAGGGAAGCATCAATCCTGCATTGGATCTGACTGGACGATTCACTCTTCGGTTTTTGCCCAAAGTATGGCGACATAAGCAGCGAAGTGAATGTCATTGACCATCCAAAATCTAGCTTATGTCCGAATGTCGGCAAAGTAACAATGTATTCCGCCAATAGGAAAGAACTAGAACATAATACAAGATAGGCACGACTCAGCCTTCCATCGGTTAACTCGATCCCATGGTTCAATGGGATAAAATACAAAATTGAAGCGGACATTATCTACCCTACCACTTATCGAGATATTCCCTAGACTTGGGGGCACGAACAAGAAGATAAGATTAATATGATTCAACCATTCATCAGTCAACTCTGGTTCTTAAAGCTTGAACTACAGTATAGACACAGCTAGGACAAGACTAGACCGTCCGCGTAATGCATCTGCCAACCCGAGACTGGGGGCAAAAGACTAATTATCCGAGAGTTGACTATGACGACTTGAACCTAGGACCCATGCCTGATATTCATAACAAGTCTAGGTTATGACTGAAAGGATGCCTAGAGATAGAATCATCGCATCAATACCCGAACTCATAGGCAACCGATCATCATTCCGACCCTTACAATGAGCAATGGATCGCGAGTACATCGAATGAAAAGCGCATCATTTAGAAACACAAGTTAATTCAATCTCAAAGCTGGAGCCAGCTATGTAGAAGCGTGCAGTACAAGGCTAAGTTCTACTAATCCTTTGATTCAACGTCCTTATAAGCCTGATCATTTACCATTGCAAATAAACACGTAAAGCGCCTACAACCTATCACGAGTACTATAGATCAGATCACAACTTTGTGCAATGATGAAGAAAGAGTCAACTATTTTACTTCAGGTAAATCTTAATGTGTTCGCTTGGACTCGATCTCACATATATATATATATATGGACTCTCTCCAGCCATGAAGAACCCTACATTAAGTGTCGACCCGAGGCATGTCTCGGTGAACAAAAATGATGCGACGTGGATCTGGAGAGATCTGTTTCACTTAAAGAGGAGGCGAATCTTCTCAAAACCAATGGGTTTATCCATGATGCCCTCCAACCAAAATAAGTATCCAATCCTTTACTTATAAGAAAAACAAACAAAGAGTGGAGGACATACGTCAACTACTCAGATTTGCATGGGGTATGACAAAGCACAACTTTCCACTTCCAATGATCAACCAACTGATGGACCTGACCATCAGACATGAATTACTGTCATCCATGGATGCAAACTCCATATACAATCGGATATTGAAGCATGTCCTAGACCAGGAATACAACTGTTTCATTATTGACCTAGGCCTATAGTGCTATGCTGAAATCCCTGGATTCAAACTAGAGAACGCTTATGCTACTTACCAAAGGACGATTAACAGATCATTCAAAAATCATATCGGCCGATCGATGAAAGTAGTTATGGTTAATATGCTCGTGAGATCACGACTATCAAACGACCATATCGATGACTTGACAGAGGTATTCAGCGCTCTCCAAAAAATGCAGGATGAAACTCGATCCTTTGAAATGCTCTTTCACCATTACATTAGAATGATTCTTTGTTTTCATCATTAATTCTCATGGAATCAAGACTAGTTTCTACAAAATTCCGACAGTTAGAGACACCCATGTACCGAGGACAACCAAGCAGGTATGGAGCCTGAGTCAAAAGACTACCATCCTAAGTTGATTTGACTCTAGGACCATCTACAAGTGAATTCTATTCTTCAACCTGACCAAGAGAGGGAAGAGAACTTTTGAATGAAATAACAACTGCGTTGATGCACTTCCAGCTCTGATAGATCGCTTAAAGTGACCTCCCATTTTACCCAAACCTTTGGATCGTGAAGATTTATACATCAATTGGGCGGTGTCAACACACGCCATAAGCATCGCAATGCTATGTGAAGAGAAACGAATCCAAAGACCAGTATATGGTGAAGGCTGGCTATTGACAAGCTCACCCCGTTAACGTCCATATCGACCAACCGTTACAATAGGTCCAATATAAACCTTAGATGTCTGAAAAGTTACTCAAATGGAGTATCAAGCTAAGCCAATTTGATATCACTTATCTCCCTCGGAGAGCTCTCCAAGGTCAAACATTAGCATACTTCATATCTTCACTACATCAGACGATTATCCGAAGAACAGTGGAGAACCGTCCAACCGATGGAGAACGTACACCGATGGAACTACCAATAATCGGCTTTCTAACATCGAAGTTGCGTTAATGACTCTTGAGGAACGAACGATCTGCTACCCCCTGAAATTCAACTTCCTTGCAACAAATAACGAAGTTGAGTATGAAGCCATGGCGCTCAAACTTGCAAGAAAAATAGGAGTGGAAACTTTACATGTCTTATGTGATTACTGGTTAGTAGTACGCCAAGTCAAGGAAGATTATCTGACTAGGGGGCAACATCTTGCTCCTTATCTCAACCGGGTCCAAAAGCTACTAGCCGACTTCGACTATTGCAGCACTACACAAATCTCAGAGAACAAAACGAAAAAGCCGAGTCACTGGCCAAGCTAGCCAGTTCTGGGGATGCGCGGCAAAAAGACTTTGTCCCAGTTGAAATACTTATTATTCTAAGCATTGACATACGAAGATCAACTAGATCTTGGAGATGGATCTAGAAAAAGAGTCGTGGATGACTCCTATCAAAGATTATCCACAATCTGGGATTCTTATTGAATAAAGGAATGAGAAATGGCATATCCTCCGTGAAGCATCACTACATGATTATGTCTCGATCGTTCGACTCCATCGATACAAAGAATTACTTTTGCAGCCATCGGTCCGAGACCCAATATTATGTATCCATTGATACGAACCATACATTCCAACATCTCAGATCGATCCAGGAGAGGATCGATACAAAGGAAGGACTTGAAACAACCATCGAACGTTGTTACAACTCGAATTTCACATCGATCCAAGAGAGGATCGTTACGAAACTCGATAAAAAAAACTTGGTAACGACCCATGAACATGCAAACGTTGACGGGAGTCAGGTTAACATACGTACACATATGACGAACTAATATTCAATTTTCAAAATTTACAGGAATTGACTGATCACCTGATGACAATTACAATAGTGAACAACAAATCGCTGGCACTCGACACTCAGTTACAACAATGCACTACATAATGATTGGCAGTCAACAAATCAACATTCATATTACTGGAAATCAATCGAAGGTTACATCTTTTGACGAAAAGATAGCAACTACTCAATGAGTCAGATAGAACTTTTTCAGAATGAAGGATGCAGCATTTCAAAGCATGTCATGTTCACACAAGACGTACTTTGGGGGGAAAATGTTATCCCGCCTTTTGGCAAGGCCGTGACACTAAGGACTTGACTAGAAACCAATGACAGTTCGTCTTGGAGATCGGTTATACGTAGGCTCACTATAGATATCGACGAATTTTTTCCGAGTCCGGATCAAGCTATAATTGATATGACACGACAAGCGAGGATATGAGAGCAAGCATTCCAATTTTCAAGTCAATCCGAGTTCGTATGCTCAAGTTACGATCGATGCAAGATTGATGAAAACTAGCCACTATTCGAATCGGTCGCCATTCACTATTTCGACTCGATCGACTGGCCGTTATTCGACTCACTCCAGTTCGAGTCCATCGGAGAGCATCTGTTCGACTCGCTCCACTTCGCGTCCATTAAAGAACCACTGTTCGACTCCATCTAGTTCGGCTCCATCTCAGAGCCACTGTTCGACTCCATCTAGGTGGGTCACTCTTATCGATGCGAAATAGGCCACCTCCCTGCGATTCGAACAAGACCGAGTCGAACAGGAATTCGAACAATACCGAGTCAAACAGGACCGATTCGAAATGAGGGAGTTAAACGAAACAGCCACCGAAGATCCTAATTCGTATCGATCATATCTCCTAATCTACAAGTCCAAATGCTATGAAATTTTCACAAAAGACTACGTGCATGCTAAAGAATGTCCACACCAAATTTCGACTCCATCAGACGCAATCTTGATCGATACGAAATCCGTTCTTATCAATTCGACGGTCGGACCGAAACTTCGTGGGCTTAGGCGCGCGGGCCTGGTCACGTGCCAGAAGGAGCCTCTCGAGATCTGAGCGAAATATCAGCCTCCTACACCTATAAATAGAGCCCCAGGGCATACAAAAAAGGGCTTC
This sequence comes from Allium fistulosum, assembly GCA_030737815.1. NCBI lineage: Eukaryota > Viridiplantae > Streptophyta > Magnoliopsida > Asparagales > Amaryllidaceae > Allium > Allium fistulosum. The sequence goes on along the minus strand of CM060903.1, from coordinate 1,277,690,134 downwards.
TTCTTCTTTGAATTCTCCAACGCCCAGACTCTGCCGGATCCAGATGTAAACTCCCTTGCTGCTGTCACTAATGAAATTCACTGCTGCAAATAATAATTATCTGCTGTAATTCACCGAATTCACTTGTAATCTTCAAAGAAAGATCAATAAAGCTATCAACTTCATAGTGGATGTAGGCGATACGCCGAACCACTCTAAATTCTTGTGTCTCCTTGCATTTTAATTATTTTCATATCTGAAATTTGGAGTTTTTGTTAGATAATCCTCTTTTTCCATTTAATTTCTTCACTTTATCTCTTCAAAAACTTCCGAAGAGTGTTGTGCCTAATTTTGGTACAAACAATTATCTAAATATTTTCAATATTAAAACTATTTTATATTTTAAACTATTTCCAGTATTTAAACTATTCTAATTATTACAAACAATTTTTCAATATTAAAACTATCTTAATTATCCAAACTAATAATATCCAAACTATTTTAATTATTCAAAACCATTTTTAATATTCAAACTATTTTAAAAGGGGAACTATTTAGATTTAAATCATTGATTTAAATACGAATGTTTTGAAGGTATGACCTATTTTGAATTTGAAATGATTATTAGGTGAATCTGATATTTTTATATGAAAGATGACTTGTTCTTGAAAGTTAAAAGAACCAACCGGTGTGAAAAATGAAGTTTGGTTGTTAAAGAGACCGAGGCCGAATATTGGCATACTCTTTGTCAATACCGGAACCACTTTAATAACTGTGTACGCAGTGGATGTTATCCAGAATGTATAGGTTGAATTGGAGGCGTTTGATGGATTTGAAGAAAGAGAACGATGATGGATATCCCTGACACTTGTGTCAATTTGAAATGACTAAAACAGGATCCATACCTGACCAATAAGGCTAGCTACCTTTAGCGGACACACTTCTTCGTATGACCATCTTGACTTTGAAACTTTGATTGGTGCACACCTTCGGATTTTGGAAGTGTTGGAAGCGGTGGGCCATTAGTGGTTACCACCAGTCAGGTAATGCGAAATAGTAGTATCCTACCTTGGGCATCGCCTCACGTGCCTTGTCATACTCTTTATCCTTATTCGCGACCACTACGATTTTGTTTTAGTATGGTGCCTATAGGGGACTCACTGGCTATCGACGTTACTGGTTGTATTATAGGACCTACATAGACTACCTGCTTAAAAATGTGTTAAGGGGGATCAATATAAAGCCTTAACGCTATTTTAATACTTTACATTACTGATAGACACTGCAAATATACCGTATTTTACTACATATAGATAGTTTAACGGATCCTTAGGAGATGGAAAATCCCGTAACATCTCTTAAGTTATTGCACGCATATTATACACTGGATAGAAGATGGAAAATCCCGTAAACATCTCTGAAGCTATTACACTCATATTTAACTGTTATTGATTTAACTTACATAAGAAATTTTTATTTTGACTCGAGTGTTTTGTCTTTTCATTACGCTCGGGTCAGCCTGAGATTTTCAGTGTTTGAAGACATTATTTCTAGAGGACGAAGATGGAGTATTATATTATATTATTAGTATTATTCCACTGCATCATTTTGGTATGTTGTTGATTGTACTCTGATTATATTGTAAATTTGTGTAATCAAATGTATATTATAAAACAGCTCCATGAACTGTTTATTTTATTATTATATTTTGTCATTCCACTACGAGATTCTGTGTTTTTGCTTTCCTTCTTTTCTCATATTTTCTTATTAAATCCCATTGATAATCTAGCCTTTTGAATGGTTTGAGTTAGACGTGTGTGGTTTATCGTCGATTTAAACTGTCCAAAAAGGTGGGTCGTCATAGAAATATATTATTCTTTTATCATAAATCCTTCTTAAAACTAGCATAAACTTAATATAACTCAATATTACATTGATGTTACGTATGCTTTGTTAAAAGATGAATCTAATGCTTTGTATGATTTACTAATCATATATAAAATAATCATTATCGCATATCTTTATAAACACACATTTATGAATAAATTTTTACTTTTACAAGCAATTTGATAATAATTCAATTCCACTACATCAAACCTTTCCCATAATTACATATTAAATTAATCAATTTGTGTACTTACAAATATACTATGGAATCTCTTACTCCTTTTCGATTCGATTCATCATTAATAAAATATGGTGTGCTTCATTATTTTCTTAAAAAGTTATTTAAAACCACTTTATTCTTTCTTTCTTTCAAATTTAAAATATAAGAATAATCAATTCCAAATAGTCGATCCATATATATTAGTTAACGTAATCAAAACTTTTATCACGTATTCTTATAAAAATACTAATCGATTATATGTACATCCATATATCAATTTTACATATTAACATAGTGCATTTTGAACATAATAATTTTCAGCTCCCTGATTAACGGTACAAAATATATAAACACAGCGTTCTATTCATTACATGATAACAAGATCATAGTCACACCTTGGTAGAATCCATATTCTACTTCGATCAATCGCGCATTCTTATTAAACCCAACTAATCATTATGAATCACCAAAGAAAGATAATGATTCAAAAAGTTCTTCACCAATAAAATATAAGAGACAAAGAAAATACAAAAATATCATGCATGTATTATATGCATACATATCCCATAACCCCATTATTTAAATAACTTCTTCCTTCATCATTTAAACCTTGGGTTATATTATTCTCATAATTTCTCTTATATAAAGGTTTTATTTCTTATCCTTTTTAGGTAAAATTTTCCTTAGATTCTATTTTATTTAGATATTTTCCTAACCGATGCTCTAATACTAAGATGTTACATCCCACATTTTGAGACTTGAAAATGAATACCATAACGTTATAGTCATTCTAGTCTTATTTTCAAGCGACAAAATGAGATCTGTTTTTCTTTTCATTTCAAATAACAAAGTAAATAGAGCACTAAATTTTGCATTCCACATAGAATATTTGTGTTACAATATCATATCTTCTTTACCCAATCGATTCTCATCCTTAAGACAAATATAACAGAGATAGTACAACGTGATTGACATGTGATGATGCCTTAATGTATAATCAAAGGCAGTATATAGAGAGCAACCAGAGTTGCATGATAATGTATACTGAATACATAATAGCTAAATATCCTACCTTCTACAGCGTTTCTAAAAGCTATACGGCTAAAGTGGCCTTTGACTCTAAACCTACTCTAAAGAGTTCCCTGAGAGTTTTAGGAGAAAACAAAAACTTCGGGTCAAGCCTAAGCTTAGTATAATTAATATTAACTAATAATGAGTACGTATATAATACATAGTACGACCATGCCGCTGAATGGGATGGGTATCCCCCTTACTAGTAATCTATTCAAACTATATAAGAAAATCATATCTGGCATGTAACCCATAATCATGTTGATTAGAACATATAACAGGTCTATAAATGAATTTTAAATATAATATTTTCAATAAAATAGGGTACATATGTCATACATTCCCTAAGGCTAATCAATTTAACCTTTTATCCTTTTTAACACAATAAGCGTATGATGAAATTTCAGGCTTTACCAACGAATTTTATTAAGTGTTCATTTCCATGCTTCAAAATGTTTATCCAATTTACTTGTGCTTTCTGTACATCATTTTTTCTTTTTTCATTCATCAAATTAGCTTCTCCAGGTCACCATGCCTTCTGACTTATAATGATACAATATATCAGTTCATTCTTTCTGTTATCCCGCCTTTTGGCAAGGCCGTGACACTAAGGAACTGACTAGTAACCAGTGACGGTTTGTCTTAGAGATCAGTTATACACAGATTCACTATAGATATCGATGAATTTTGTCCGAGTCCGGATCGAGTTAAAACTGGTTTGAGACGACAAGCGAGGCTATGAGAGCCAACGTTCCAAATTTCAAGTCAATCCGAGTACGTATGCTGAAGTTACGATCGATGCAAAATTGGACAAAAACAGCCTCGCGTTCGAATCCATTGAATAACCTCTGTTCGACTCGCTCCGCTTCGCAACCATCAGAGAACCTCTGTTCGACTCGCTCCGCTTTGCATCCATCAGGGAAGCTCACTTCGACTTGCTTCGCTTCACATCCATCAAGGAAGCTCACTTAGACTCGCTCCACTTCGCATCCCTCATGGAAGCTCACTTCGACTCCCTCTGCTTCGCATCCATCAGGGAAGCTCACTTCGACTCGATCATCCCATGCCTACTTCGTATCCATCGGCAACAAACGCTTTCATCTGCTTCGCATCGCTTAGACTTAAAGGTTCTCTTCGTATCGATCGATCACCAATCGATACGAAATGCAAGCCTCCAATCGATGCGAAGAAAAGCACAACAGTCGATATGAACCAGGGCACTTTCATCGATACGAACGATGCAACCTTCAGCGATGCCAACAAGCCAGCATCCATCGATTCGAACTAGGCTGTCTTCATTGATTCGAACTGGCTGTGCTACAGATCGATGCGAAGGACGCGCGCCACGTCAACCTACCAACACATGCCGCCATCGATTCGAAACCAGCGAGTCAAAATCATCGATAGGAACGAAACAGCCAGCCGAAAAGCACCATTTCGTATCAATCATATCTCCTAATCCACAAGTCCAAATGCTATGAGATTTTCACAGAAGCTTATGTGCATGCTAGAGAATTTCCACGCCAAATTTCGACTCCATCGAACACAATCTCGATCGATACGAAATCTGTTCGTATCGATCACGGATCGGATCGGAACTTCACGGGCTTGGGCGCGCGGGCCTGGTCACGTGCCAGAGAGGGTCTCCCGAGATCTGAGTGAAATATCAGCCTCCTACACCTATAAATAGAGCCCTAAGGCATACAGAAAAGGGGCTTCTTCTTCTTTGAATTCTCCAATGCCCAGACTCTGTCGGATCCAGATCTAAACTCCCTTGCTGCTGCCAATAACGAAATTCACTGCTCAAATCATAATTATCTGTTGTAATTCATTGAATTCAGTTGTAATCTTCAAAGAAAGATCAATAAAGCTATCAACTTCATAGTGGACATAGGCTATACGCCGAACCAGTGTAAATTCTTGTGTCTCCTTGCATTTTAATTAGTTTCATATCTGAGATTTGGATTTTTTGTTAGATAATCCTCTTTTTCCATTTAATTTCTTCACTTTATCTCTTCAAAAACTTCCGAAGAGTGTTGTGCCCAATTTCGGTACAAACACTTTCTAATTTTTATTGTTTATCCAAGATACCCTGCCATTTGACTTATATTGATATTTCATTCTTTCATTCTTTTATTATTTCATCTTTTGTTCTTGGGAACTATCGACCCATTCCTAATTCCCTCAGCCTATCCTAAGCACTCGTAATGTACCTGTTACAAGGTATGGCAAGGTGTTAATTATCAATTACAAGGTATGGAACTATTGACACTGCTGCCTCGGGCCATAGAAGCACTGACCCAAGGAGCTACCTTGGCATTAGTTAATTATCAATTACAATCTTTTCTTTAGATTTCAAAGTATTAGTAAGTCATTCATTTCAACTAATTTTTTATTCAACATTATTCATACTTTATTATAGTTGAGTCGTTCATTCAGCAAATTTGTCATTCATACTTTGTTATTATTCATATCCTATCGAGTAAGTCTTCCAAGCTACTAATCAAATTTATTCACTTTAAATTGTGTCAACCATATGCAGTTTCATCAAAGAGGCAATTAATACAAAGTTTGTAGTGGATACAAAGTTCCATTAAACATTATTCCTTAGCCGAGATCCATATAATCCCTAAAACCATAAGTAACAACCCTTTTAAGGTATATAATATGACATCACTGAGTCTTTCATTAATAATCATCAAGCAATGGGATCACATAAGATATGGTCACAATTCATGATAACATTAATTAACACATATACAAGTCAAATCTATATCGACATAGCGTAAATGTCCAAATATTATTTACGTGAGTACTTGTCGTACATCCCATGTTAATATACCATGATATTCGAATTCTACATAACCAAGGTTGTGATTTTTCTAATTCACCCAAAAAAAATAGAAATAAGGTTCGCTTAACAATATTTTCTTCATGTGCTATCTTTAAATGTTGTGTATAAATGCTTTCACGAAGGTTAGATCTCAAAAGTGAAATTAGCTCATATTGAAGCAAACTTTTAAAGTTATAAATCGTTGTAATAGCAAGAGGATTCAAAATGGAAGTTTTAGCACACCAAATCACATTTTCAAACCAGGTCATAGATTTCTAAAATTATGAATCAGCCAAAATTTATCGCTCTTACGCTAAAAAGTAACAATTCAAAATCTTTAAAACAACCAAAAGAGTATTTGCAACATTGAAACAAGCTTTAAAGACAACAAACCTTAGAATTCAGAAAACTATTGTAAATAAGAGATGTACATCTCTAAATAATATTTCCAGAAAGTCCAAAATCATTAAAATCGATTAATAATGTCAAAAGTTATGACTTGAATACGGTAAAAGATCTAGACTGATTTTGATAGCATAGTCAGAAATAATGTTTAGTTTGCAACAATATTTTCAAGCAGTAAGTAGCCAAATCTTGGAAAGTGCATAAAACAAAGATTTTAGACATCTTCATTAGCTCTCTAGAAATCTATTTAGAGAATCGAATTTTATACTCAAAATACTAAAAGGGTTTAGGACATACTTATCAAACTAACCCGAAAATATACTTCACTTTGCAACTGAATTTCAAGTCAATAAACTCTTGAATTTCCAAAGGTATACAAAATGAAAATATGGATCTATTTCTTAGATTTTAAATAAACAAAAATTAACTCAAATTTGTTCATAGGGTCAAAAGTTATGCTTAAAATATAAAATGATTTTGCATAGTACATATATCGACTAGCCAAAAACATATTCGGTTGTGCAACCAGATTTCAGGATAGGAAACATTTGACTTCGCATAAGACTATAAAATAAAATTTGTAGATGTCTCTTAGAATTAAATAAAAATAAATTTTAGCTGAATTTGTTCAGTAGATCAAAAGATATGCTCAAAATGCAGGAAGGTTTCCGTAGCTCATCTATTAGCTGGCCAAAAATATCTTCAACTTTGCAACAAAATTTCAACATAGAAAACAGTTTTATCTGCAAAATATTTTAAAAAAAATTATAGATTGTTATTTACCTTTCCATTAAACTAAAATCACCCAAATCCATTTAGAAAATCAAAAGATACGTTTAAAATACAGAAAGGTTTTTTTATAGTACTTATATCGAACAGACCAGAAAACATCTACGACTTTGCAACAAGATTTCGAGATAGTAGACTTTCTAATTTGCAAAAATATATAAAATAAAATTGTAGATATTTGAGTCCCCATTCCAAAAACAAAAGGATCACATTAAATGGATGATTACGATGAAAGTTATGCCCAAATACTGAAAGTGTATACCAAATTCAAATTCCATCTTCATAATTTCATAACTCGTTTTATATATTATAAAATAGTATGAAAGTTTAAAGTTAGATAATATTACTCACCTTAATAGTGTACTATATAGATCCTTACTCAAGCTCATCATTTCACTTAATTTCCTTTTGCCTTTGGCATGAGAGAATGAAGAGGGGAGGTAGTGTTTAAATTGTGGATGGAAGGGGTATTATAGTAACTTACCAATAGACCACTAAGTTACCCATAGGTGAACCATACCTTCTTTATGTAGCCTCTCACACCTTTAAATAGCCAATGACCTTTAGTTAGAGCCATTTAACATGTATGTATTCATATACATAAATATCTTTCTTTCTTTATGAGTATGTTTCTATGTATATATTTTGTATATAACATATATATATGCATGTATATGTTTATATTTCCATTTATGTTTATATTTATGTATATGAAATCCACTCATTGTCATGCATACATAAAACACTGTGATGTGTATACTTATTTTATTTTATCTTATGAATTTATGAATCTTTTTTGGTTTTTAATGTATGTTTATTCAAGTGTCACTATTCAGTATAAACATGATGTATTCATTGCATAAGTTTTGCTTACACAATTGTTGCCAATTAATTAGATATTCAACAGATTTATTATTTGTCGTATAAAAGAATACCATAATATCCTTCTATAATTACAATATTATACTGCGGGGTATTACAGGGATGTTACAAACTTCTCCCTTTTATGAATTTCGTCCTCGAACTTAAAATAAGGTATCATACCAATGACGAACAATCATAGGTGATTATAAGCACTCGCTGAACAAGTAAATTTGTTGGAATTTCCAGTAGATGATGTTTATACATCCAAAGTTCCCTACAATTATTATATAATAAACAAATTAGGATAAATTATACTAAATTTACCACTTTTTCGTATTATATATTTCTCATAGATAATAAGAACTTCCAATGAATATCATTACTTTCCATTTTAAATGTTTGCAAAGTGGAAAAATATCTCCGTTATAAATGAAATATATTAACCCATATCTTGACACATAAGTGTTTATCTTAAAACCATAAGGATTTCTATTTACAAGTATTAATTGGTAGTTTATAACATATAATAAGACACTCTTATTAATATAATTTGCCATGATATCAAGCTTATAGAAAATAAGTTGAGTTATCACCATTCCTTTATGCTCAGATACTTTGAAATAATTATATTCTTTTTTCTCAATATCATTCTCTTAAATTTTAGCAATAAAACCACAGGTGATACATAGTTTACCATTATGCTTTCAATAAGAAGTGTAGATTTTCAAAATGTAATATAAAAGTATTTAATAAAATTTAGCACTTGTGGAATTTCTTTATTTGATGACCAAATTGGAGTGAAGGATTCCATGTTTATTTTATAAACCATATACAAATAGAAACTCAAATTTCACTTTTATGTACACTGATTCATACATTAGTAAAACTATAAAAGAACTTGACGTACTTTTTGTGAATTATAAGCACATAGTGCTTTATAAGCAATAGTAAAATAAATACCAAATAAACATTTCATTAGTATATTATTTTTTCCCCATAAAATATATCGTTATGATTAAATCATTATACCAAATCGTTGAAATATTTATACATAAATCCCAAGGAGTACCAACACTTTAATGTGCTAACTACAGTGACCATTTGTTTAAAAATCTTTAACAACTTTTCTAATAATACAATGTCGACATATATGTCACTTATCATACCATGTATTCAAGTAATTTTCAATATATTTTAAGCATGTCAAAGCATATCAAATGTACTGATTTAAACATCACTCAAAAATCTCATAACAAAAGTTTATTATACATGTTTGTGCCGAAAGGTGGACAAATACCTAATTAAATTTAAGTAGAGAATAAGTAAAGAAAGTAAATGAAAAACTAAGTATTGCACATAAGAATTTGAAGTGGCTCGGTAAAGCTCTGGCCTATGTCCACTTAAACTTTGTTATGATTTTCAAGAGATTTTACAGACTATGTTCTTACAACTCGCTGCTCGGAACTTGGTGTAAATATAATAAAGTAACAGCGTAAAATCAAATAATTTAGAAAGAAGAAAAAGGATCTTGATTTTATGCCCGTTTCCTCTTATATATAGACTTAGATCAGTGAAATAAGCTCCAATATGTACTTTTATCCAGCCTTATGACCAAGCCGTATTCGGATGAGTCTAATCGATCAAACTGGAAAATTATCAAAGAAGGACATCCAGAATGATAACCGCTAAACTCAGATGCCAAGTTTGACCAATGGATCAAGTCCAAAGATTACAAATGGTCTCCAAGTAAAGTCTTACACACCCCCATCTCCTAAGCAACAAAATCAAAGGTCAAAACACAAAATGGATGGCTACCGAACCCTGAATAAGGATCGGTACCGATCCCTAAAAGTTCACCCAAACGATCACCTACCTCATGCACTACCAAACTGAGTGTTTACAACCACGTTCATGCTATGTGTAATGGTTTGCTAGTTTAAATCGGCCACAACCATCAACATGTAAGTCAAACGCTCCTGCTCCATCCCCGAACCAGGGAACTCACTTAGATCCAAGCCTCTAGCAAAGCGAATGAAACAAGAAAGATGAAGGCATGAATAAGTCAACTTACACAAGATCAAAGAAGAGGTCCATGAGACAACTTCATGGATCGGAACCGATCTATGACCGCGGATTGGTACCGATCCCCGAATGTTACTGGTTTGGCCATGATCTTCTCAGCACAATCCCTCATGGACATAAGGAATGTAGGCACAAATGTGGTGGAGAGGATTTCAGCAACCTGTAACTATAAATAGAGGGATAGGGGCATATTCTGGGGGATCCTTTTTGTTGTTTAACAAAATTAGCGTATTCCTTTATAACTCCATGGATAATTACTGATCCTTAAGAACAGCTTTGTAAGCACTCATTAGAAATTATCAACAAAGTTTAAGTGGATATAAGAGAATAATTAACCGAACTACTATAATTGATGTGTGTTTTGTTTTCCTCATTTTCACATTATTTTCTTCATTTAATTCTATACAGTTGATATCTGGGTGTTTGTTCCACATTTTGGTGTAAACATTTTGGTGCTTTCACTAAGAACTTTGGTCTTAATCCGTTAGGATTTATTTTCTACTTTTAGATAGTCTAAATCTATAAGGTAGATCCGTCAGTTTTGTTGTTGCAACCTGAGACTATCTATAACAACCCGCATATTTATCGATTTTTATATTTAAATATTCCGTCGTTCGTCGGATTTTGGTCCGAAAAACTACTTTTTGCAAACAGTCGAGTTAGGACTCGAGACCACCTCCATTGAGTTCAAAATGTCGTTTGCGATCTTTTTGAGTGTAAGCTTCGATATGTTTGGAGTTAGTGGAATTTTTGCTACTTTTCACTTTGGACTTGTGTTTGGGTTCAGCCCTTAACCCCACTTAACCCCCTAGCTCTCTAACTCTTCATCCATTCACTCCCATTTCATTTCATTTCCTCAAGCAAACTGAAAATGGTGGAGAGGAAGAGGAATTAGAAATTACAAAACCCTAGTTCCATTTGCAAACTCTTGTTCTAGCTCCAAATTCAAAGAGAACCCATTGGTAAGCTTCATCTCCTTCTTCTCCAACACATTCTCTCTTTAATTTCAGAAATTCCTAAACCTAATTTAGGAAATGTTTCTCTTTTTAGCTTAGAATCAAGCTTGTTGAGTTGGGATTGAAGAGAGATTGTCATTGCCATTGCTCTATAGCTTCTTCATACTAGTTCTTGTGCATAAAGGTGAGATTTTTATCTCACATCTTAAACTATATTTATCTTCGATTGTTAGGTATGAATTCCTAACACTTATTCTTGTGCAATTGCACTTGGTTTGGATTGATTTGGTGAATATTCTAATTTTTAGCATTTTGAGTTCAATTCTTTAAAAATCCAAACTTTGATCTTTGATCATGATTTTTGTGGTGCATTTAAGAGCTTATCAGGCTGGGTTGTCGCTTGGCATAAATCCTTTGTCGCCATTTCTCATTCAATCACTCCGAATCCGAGAAGTTGTCTAGATTTGCCCATATTTGGGCTTTGCAAGTTCTGTCCTGCTACAGGCGACAGACGTCTGTGGGAAATCCACAGACGTCTGTGGCTTCAGGGAAATTATTTCCCGAAACAGGCGACAGACGTCTGTGGATTTCCCACAGACGTCTGTGGCTTCAGGAAATTTATTTCCCGAAGTAGTTGACAAACGTCTGTGGATTTCCCACAGACGTCTGTGGCTGTTGATTTCTGAATATCAGCCTATTTTTATGTGGATTTCCAAAGTTAATCGATTTGTGTTGATTCCCACTTGTTATTATCATATTTATCGACTTTGATGACCTTTTCTTTGGGATTTTTGGAATATCCATTTTTGATGGATTTGGTATCGATTTCTTTGGATTTTATTCACGTCTTCGAATGTGAATTTTGATGATTGATTGTTTCTTCAATCATTTTGTATCTTGACCGGGCAGGTCGAACCCCGTACAACTCTGCGTAAGCGATCTTATCTGGAAAACATTTAACAGAACTTCTTACTTTGATGGTTTTGGGAATTGATTTCTTTGGATTTTTCTCACGTCTTCGAACGTGAATTTTATGTAATTCGATTCGTTTCAACAATCGTTTTGTGGTTTGTCACTTTAAAAATATAAAGGTTTTCTATACTAGTAGTAAATATTAAAACTCTTTCATCAAAACGATTTTGACACTATTTTAATTACAAAGCTCGTTTCTTAAACTGTTTTCCAATCTACTAGTATATACAAGCCTTTACCTCATTCGTATGAGAAAATATAATTAAACGGCTTAGCAAAACAAGTGGTATGAAACGCTTGCGTTTACTTCATCGGTTAATTTTTGGACTTGTTCGATTGAATCTCTTGTGACAATTTTCTAGTGGAGATCTACAATTTGTTCGTAAATATTTAAGTTAAGCAAGTGGTTATGGGACATGAAGCTAAACTCATATATTTACTAGCTTAGTGTAATTGACACTTCCTAATGATCGATGATGATCATTTTATGGTTTAGACTAGCGATTGAGCGATGTCTCTTTGTTTGCGAGGTTAGACTAGACACCATTCGTGTGATTTCGATTCACACATATCTCTTTATCTTCAAGGTTAGTCTATACCTCATTGGTGTGATTTCGATTCACACATATTGAATCTCTTGAGATAATTTTCTAGTGCAGATCTACAATCTGTTCGTAAATATTTGAGTTAAGCAAGTGGTTATGGGACATGAAGCTAAACTCTTATATTTACTAGCTTAGTGTAATCGACACTTCCTTATGATCATGACGATCATTCTTGTGATTTAGACTAGCAATGTGCGATGTCTCTTTGATTCGGTCCATCGGACGTTACGCTGTACGACGTCGTTGTTCCGTTTTATCGTGATTTGGTTCATCGGACGGTACGCTGTACGACGTCGTTGTTCCATTTTACTACGTATTGGTTCATCGGACGTTACGCTGTACGACGTCGTTGTTCCTTTTCTTTTTATCGTGATTTGGTTCATCGGATGTTACGCTGTACGACGTCGTTGTTCCATTTTACTACGTATTGGTTCATCGGACGTTACGCTGTACGACGTCGTTGTTCCTTTTCTTTTTATGGTGATTTGGTTCATCGGACGTTACGCTGTACGACGTCGTTGTTCCATTTTACTACGTATTGGTTCATCGGACGTTACGCTGTACGATGTCGTTGTTCCTTTTCTTTTTATGGTGATTTGGTTCATCGGACGTTACGCTGTACGACGTCGTTGTTCCATTTTACTACATGTTGGTTCATCGGATGTTACGCTGTACGACATCGTTGTTCCTTTTATTTTTTATTGTGTTTTGGTTCATCGGACGTTACGCTGTACGACGTTGTTGTTCCATTTTCCTATGCTTTGGTTCACCGGATGTCACGCTGTACGACATCGTTGTTCCTTTTATTTGTGCTTTGGTTCATCGGACGTTACACTGTACGAAGTCGTTGTTCCTATTTATTTTTGTCTCTCGATCATCGGACGTTACGTTGTACGACATCGTTGCTTCGGATTATTTGATTTCTGGATTTCTGATTATTGATTTTTGGAATTTATGTTTCACCAGCTTTTACCATTGACATTGATGAGTATGTCATTTTATTGTGGCTTGGTGAATTAAATAAAGAATATGACATTCTTTTGATGCTATGAGATTTCTTGAGATATTGCATGTCTTTAGTTGATTTTCTAATGTATACTTATCATAGTATGACATCTCTTTATTATCATACGTTTTATTATCATATCTCATATTCTATCTCATTTTATCTGATAATTATAGCTAGACTGATCCGTTTATTATTTTCTTCTTAAATAATACTCGGGTCAGACTGAGATTTTACAAGTGCTTCCTCTTGACTTCCTATCTGGAGCCATCTTCTGACTTTTGGCTAACTACTCTAGTTTAGTAGTTTTTTTTGTTGTGTACATTTGAGATTTAGACTCCTTGATGTATAAATATTCTTTTGCCTTGTACTTGTATCTATTCTTTTGTACTATTGTGGATCTTATTTGACCACTACTCTGATGTACACTTTCATGTGTTATATTCATATCTATTTCCGCCCTTGTGATATGAATTGTCTGTGACTGATTTGTGTTACGTTTATTTCTATATTTGTTTCCGATAATTATATATAGCCACTATGTGATATCTTTGAGTTTGTATCGGTATGTCGGATTTCCTCATTAAACGAAATGCAAGCTATACTATCTGACATATCGGTGCTCGCATAAAGAAATTACATAGATGGTCGCTCCTCAATAGCCTTATTCTCCGTGCTAGTTGACGGCATTACCTCGTAGTGTCCTTGGCTGGCGTGGGTATAGAGGTGGGGCGTCACACTATTCAAATTCCATTAGAATCTATTGAAGGATTAGTTTTACTTATGGCTTCATGAAAAGAGAAATCCACTACTTCCAGGCCTACAAGCAATGCCGGGAACACCGAATCCTGACGTGTTAAAGAAGTTGCACAGCCGAACGCTGTTGAAATCCAAAACCCTTCTGATATGATAACGAGATTTGAGATGGAATGAATAATGAAGGAGATGAATGATAAACTTCAGGAGAGTCGGAATGAGATGAATAGCAGACAAAGGAAATCCTTGATTAACCAAACCAAATGACCTATGGTTGTAGAAGGAAAAGGAACGAGTCAACTCCTTCCAATTGAGAGAAGTGTAGTTCTCCATCATTTGGTGAGAAGCATGTGGAAGGATAATAGAGGATTAAAAGAACGAAAGCTGATACTTTGAAGGAGAGACTGGTTTATGTTCGAATTAGGAGGTTGGGGCTCGGCACCAAACCCAATGCAAGGATTGGTACCCAAGCCTTGATCTCGATTTGGTCAATGAGGGTGTTGACGTCTTGGATGATGATGTTGGTCATGCTGTTGGAGATCAGAATGTTAAAGCTAGGGCGACTGCGATTGGTCTGCCACATAGGAACTAAAATAACAAGATTGTTGGACGAACGGTACTCCCGAAGTTTAGGGAACACAGGTACCGTGAAACTAACTGAGACTGTTTGCAGATTCAAACACTAGGGACAGGTCATGGTTACCGTTGTTCAGTAGATCCGGTGGAATCAGATTATTTGGCAAAGATGGTGAAAAAGCTAGTAAATGAGACCTAGCATAGAAGTAATGATAAATGGGGTACTTCTCCTAGTAGGAACCCATTCACTGAGGAGATTTTACGTAAAGAATACCCTCGAAGGTTCACGATGCCGATGATGTAGTGCTATAGTGGAATGACGGATGCAAGGCAGCACCGGTTGAAGTACGAATAACATATGGACACAACTAGGGTGATTGACGCCGTTAGGTATCCGTATTTTCCAATTTTTCTTAAAGGTGTAGTAATGATGTGGTTCACTTAGCTTTCCGAGATCCATGTTCGACTGTAACGACCCGCCCTTCATTCCACAGAATGACGCATCGTTAATAAGAAAGAAAAGGATAGAAAAGAGAAAAGATAGAGAAAGAACTAAACAATATCAGAATCTCATAGTGGAACGAATGAAATATAATATATAACATAAGATATTACATAGTATCATATACATCAGAGTACACAACTTATACATCACAAAATAGACAGTTATAAATTTCTATCTATTATACAACACAAGTACATCAATACAATACATCATCACAACGGAAACTCTATATATCTACACGTTGAAGCCTCCTGCTTCAAAACTCCTCCAGAATTCATCAAAGCTAACCTGAATCCCTTGGCTACTCATAAAAATTTGAGTACTCAAGAGTTTATTTTTGATCAACTAGCAAGAAGTTTGTTGAGTAATTCTGTTTGCACACAACTCGCCCGGAAGACGTGATGTTGTCATTGAATCTCTTCCGGGGAGTGAGAGAGTTGTTGAAAGATTTCTTAAGCAGGTTCAATACGGTAATGACAAAGGTGAGTAATGCGAAGTAGGATATTATGTTGATGGTGTTGATTATGGGGATACATCATGCTACTTACTTTGTGAGATGGTTGAAAATGAAATCCCCATCGATAATGGATGTTTTCTACAGGAAGGCGAACCAGTTCTTGTGCTTGGAAGATGCAAGTTCGACTGCTAAAAAAGCCAATGGAGGGTAGTTACTTGAAGCGGTATAAAGTGACGATGTGGTCAAGAAAACCGAAGGGAGCTCCAACATTGTAGATGTGAATGTTGAGAATAAGGGTGGCAGCCAGAAAAGAGATGATCGTAGAGGTGGAGATTGAAAATCAAACTCAAGGAAGCATCCAAGGTTTACAAAATACGAAGAGTACACTCATTTAACAACTCTGATGAAAATATCAACCTTGCAACCCAGGGTACGTAGCATTATAAGACATGGCGTCCAAGTGAGTCGAATGTAGATGGAGAAGAGATATGGTAAGTAATGTCACTTTCAAAAGACCCGTGGTCATAATACGAATGAGTGTCGGCATTTGCATGATGTGATTGAAGATCTAATTAGAAAAAAAGAAGTTGCAGTAGTTTGTTAAAGCCCCACAAGATGGCGGGCCAAGAAAGGCTCATCCCTAAGGACAATAGTTCTAGCAAGGCCAGCCTGGGCCTAGTGATGATGAACCTAGGCAGCTTGGAAAAAGGTTAGTCATAAACATAATCTTTGGTGAACAACATCCAGCTGCGAAGAGCTGGAATGAAATGGAGAGGTATGGGAAATTCTTTGAAACATGCAGTGAATGAGAGCTATTTTGCCGTCAAAGACAGAGCTCCGGTAAAGCAACTCAAGACAATGACCGATGACATTTTACGCAGAAATAGGGATGCAGATGGGATTGAAGCACCTATGCTTGATCCTTTGGTGACTTCGGCCATGATTGGGCCAGGGATTGTAAAGAAGGTGTTAGTTAATTATAGCAGCTTAGTAAATATTCTATTTAAAAGAGCTTATGATCAAATGAAGATGGATAGTTAGGATCTGAAGCTATGCAAATCCCAGATCTAAGGATTTAACGGTGTGGTGACAGAGCCTATATGTTATATGGAACTACCGGGGGTTTTAGGCGAAGGTGACTGCAAGCGAATACGAGTTATGACCTTCGTGGTATTAGACATTTTTTATGCTTATAAAAGTTCTTAGGCCCACTGGCCCTAGCTTTTCAATTGCCCTTGCCCCATGGTGCCCAACGACGAAATTTCTTACAAATAACGGAATAGGATATATCCAGGGAGACCAATGTATCGGGCAAGAATCTTACATCGCAGAGCTGAAGGAGGCAAAGAGACATGAGAAAGGAAAGGACATAGAGAATACTTTCTACGTCAAGTCGTTGGATGCATAGCAACCACCACCTAACCCCAGGCTCGGGCAGCATAACCGATTCTATAAGGATATTGATCCAAGAAAAGAGCTAGAGGATGCGAGGGCTGCCCCCGTTGAGTTGATGATCAATATCTCGGTCAGTTAGAATGATCTTACATGGGTCATAAAGATTGGATCATAAGTTAGTATAAGAATGATAAAGGACATGACGGGTTTTCTCTGGGCGAACCAGGATGTGTTCCCTTCGACACATTCTAACAGTGTGGAAAATGACGTAGCTTGGGTCCAGAGTGATCCAGTGCAGTGAAAGAGAAAGTGGACAACCTAAGAGACAATGGCTTCATTCACGGTGCCCTACACCCAAAGTGGGTATCCAATCCAGTTTTGGTTAAAAAGTCCAACAGAAAGTGGAAAACGTGCATCAACTATTTGGATCTAAATCAGGCATGCCTGAAGGACACTTTCCCACTGTCGAGGATTGAACAGTTGGTAGATTCAACCGCTGGACATGAGCTGCTATCATTTATGGATGCTTATTCTGGCTATCACCAGATTCCAATGTGTGCCCCGGATTAGGAACACACTAGCTCCATAACCAACCTAGGACTATATTATTATCTTGTTATGCCTTTCAGTTTGAATAATCCATCAGCAACTTACTAGAGACTGGTAAACTTGATATTCAAAGAACGGACTGGACACACAATGGAGGTCTCCATAAACAATATGCTTATGAATTCATGACAATCGATGAACCACATTGAGGATTTGGCAGGTATGTTTAGTGTGCTTCAGAGATACAAGATGAAGCTTTACTCATTAAATGTTCATTTGGAGTTGCATTTGGGAAGTTCTTGGGTTACGTAGTAAACTCAAGAGAAATAAAAGCTAATTCGGAGAAGATCGAGGCGTTGAGAAACATCGAAGCCTTGAAGTTGATGAAAGTGGTTAAAAGTTTGAACAAAAAGGTTGCATCCCTGAGCCGATTTATTTCAAGAGCTACAGATAAGTGCATATCTTTCTTTGACATTCTCAAGAAAGGAAAGAGGAACTTTGCATGGATGTAGGAGTGTAAGGATGCTTTCCAGGCTTTAGTTGATCACTTGGAAATGCCGCCTGTCATGTCGAAGCCTTTAGAGGGAAAGGACTTATTCATCTATTTAGCAGTATCAATTACGCCCTGAGTGCGACACTCATGCATGAAGAGTCCAGAGTGGAAATTCCAAAAGCTAGTATATTATATCAGCAAGCAGTTAACAGGAGCAGAGAAGAAATACCAAAAGCTTGAGAAGCTAGCTTATTGCCTGTTAGTCACTTCAAGGAAACTTCGTTGGTATTTCCAAGCTTACCCGATTAAAGTACTGACTGATCAATCCTTAAGACAGGTCCTACAGCAACCCAAGACCATAGGGAGACTGCTTAGGTGGAACATCAAATTAAATCAGTATCACATGACATATCATCGTCAGAGAGTGATTCAAGGCCTGGTTTTGGCGGACTTTATTGTCGAATACATAGCTCGGGATGATATTGTGGAGGATTGTTTGGATCGAAGTGCTAAGTTGAAGATGTATATCGATGGAGCATCCAATGAATGTTGCTTAGGGGAAGGTGTTGTCTTAGTGAATCCAGAGGAGCGTTAGATTTGCTATTCCTTGAAACTTAATTTTCTCACAATGAATAACGAAGCTAAATATGAAGAGTTGATCGCGAGACTCAAAATTGTGCAGGAATTGGGAGTCAAAACTTTACACATTTTCTGTGACTCCCAACTAGTGGTATGCTAAGTAAGGAAGGAGTTTCAAGCAAAAGGAGCAAGGCTTGCTCCTTATCTGACCATGGCCTTAGAGTTATTGGCCGACATTGAATATTACACGATAAAGCATATTCCCAGAGAGGAAAATGCGAAAGGCGATTCACTAGCCAAACTAGCTAGTTTGGAGGATGTGCAACTGATGGGCTTGGTCCCCGTGGAAGTGTTATCAGCTCCAAGCATTAACTAGATGGATGCTAATTGGATCTTGGAGGTTGAATGTGAGAAGGAGTCATGGATTACTCCAATTAAGGAATACCCACTGATTGGAATCCTTCTCGAAAGAAGGAATGAATGACAAAAAATCATCTGTAAAGCTTCTTGATTTTTTATTCATGAAGGAGTTATGTATAGGAAAGGGTACTCTGTCCCCCTGCTCCGATTCATTATTGGTGATAAAGCCAAAAGTTCCTTGCGGATGTGCACGAAGGAGCTTATAGTGACCATATTGGACAGTAGACCCTAGCCAAGAAAAATATTCGCTATAGATATTTCTAGCCAACCGTCAACCAAGACGTGGCTAATTACACCAGGAGGTGCGATAAGTGACAGAGATTTGCAAGGATTCCTAGAGCCTCACCAATAGCGGTTACGAAAATGGTCAGTCCTTGGCTGTTTGCAGTTTGGAGAATTGACATCATTGGTGCATTGTCAATATGTAAAGGCGATACGAATTAAGCCACAATTGATGTTTACTATTTCACAAAGTGGGCAGAGGCGGAACCGCTAGCCATGATCACTACAAAAAATGTGATTAACTTCATGGTTAAGAATTAATTTGTCATTTTGGAGTTCCAAGAACGATTATCTTTGACATTGGGACCCAATTCGACAACGTCAGCTTTAAAACCTTTTGCAACCGGCATCGCATTAAGAAGAGATTTGTGGTGGTTGCGCACCCACAAGAAATTGGATAGGTGGAAGCTATGATTAAGATAATCAAATCTATTCTAAAGAAGCAGCTGGAGAAAGCCAAAAGTAAGTGGGTTGATGAATTACCATTAGCACTTTGGGCTTACAGAACAACCCATGTCCACGACCGATAATTCTCCATTTGCTTTAGCTTATGGATCAGAGGCCATGATTCTAATTGAATTGGAAGAACCTTCTCATCGAGCAACTCATTATCATCCTAAAACAAATGTGGGGCTCTTGTTAGAGTTGCTCAAAATGATCGATGAGAAGCGTGAAGAAGCAGAGTTGAGAGCCGCTGCTTATCAGAAATGGGTGGCGCGACATTACAATACCAAGGTTAGGAATTGTACTTCCGAAATTAGCGACCTTGTCCTCAAAAGAAGCTTCCCTAATCCTATGAATATGGGCCCAAGCTAGGAAGGTCCATACTTGAACGAACATAAGCTTGGAGACTAAACATTAAAGCTAGCGACTATTGACGAGATCTCACTCACGCGGGCCTAGAATATCGAGCATTTACAATGATATTTCACATGAAATCTTACTTTGTAAATATTTGATAAATTCCGATGTAACAAGATAGAACCTATCATTTCTTGAGAATATAAAATGAAACGACTTCCAAAATTTGTGAATCTGTCTTAACATAATTATGAACTGTGAATCAAAGCGAACACAAATGAAACTGCATGTACATAATGTAGTTACACAGGTACCCAGAGATAGGTGCCGACCAAACTTCTACGGTCCATAACCTGACTCACGAAGTAAAATCATTTGAGGTATCCAAAGATAAAAACCCATTAACTCCTCTAACCTACGACTTAGGGCAAGAGCATATACATCTAAGAGTGGAACGAGACAGTTCACCCTAGTGGCTCTTGCTTGGAGTTTGGTGGAGCATAAACACCTTGTCTAGAGTAGGGAAAGATCTCATACAAACTTCTTGAAAATGGACATTTAAATCACCACTCCAGGTGATCAACCCCGATCGATGCCCAAAGTTAGGCATGCCATAGACAAATGTCCTAAAGAGGAATGTTCAAATCACTAACTCAAACAACCAAACTCTATCAAAGCCCGGAGTTAGGCATAGCTGAGCAAGGGTGCTAGGAGATAAGCATCTACACAAGAACTTCTTGATTAAAGAGATAACATGATTTCGGTTAACTGCTAGTCGAATGGAAATTAATTGGAAACAGATGAGATAAGCTATCAACTTGGCTAAGTGATGGCAAGGAAATAATTCATGTACATAAAAATGAAATAACAAGTGCATCTCTCGATGCTTAGATGAATTATCACAAGGCTCGAAAGAAAAAAGTATAAAATTTTATTAACATGTTACTTATACCAAAAACGAGGGCTGCACTCGCCCAACTTCGACCTATATAAATAAGTGTTGAACAAAATCGAATACAATAGAAGTAAGGGACAACGTAACTGAATTCTCTTCCTCCTTTTTGATTCTTTCTTCTTCTTGAAAGAAGGCATACCGAACGCGCCATATGTTAACCCTAAAAATGGATCAACACCCGATGTGAGTATGTGAAATCATTAGTTCTGTCAGAGTAGGGCAAAGATAATAGAGAACAGCAGTTAAGTAAAATAATAAGAGAGAGACACAAAGATTTTTATTGTGGTTCGGTTGTTAACTAAGCCTACGTCCACCTAATAATTGCTTGATCTTGTTTGTATAAGATCACAAAGTTTTTTGAAGAGAAAGAGTCACAAGTACATGGGCTAGACAAATTCTAAGTCCTAGAAACACCTATAGTAGCTACCTTGATGACTATGGTGTAGAGGAAAGAGTTGAAGAAGAGACAGAGTTCCTACGTAGTGGTAGCAAAATCTAGATCCTTTCTTGGTTGCCCTAGGTTTGTATTTATAGGGTTAGCAGTCATATTGGATCTGAAGCCCACTATGAGAGAGGTCTAGTCTTCGACCCAAGATAGTGTGGAAAAACTGGAAGCACCACGAGTTAACATGACACCTCGCTACCGAGTTATAGATATAACTCGGTATCGAGTTGTCTCCTTTGTGGGAAACTAGGTGCTTCCTTTTGGGATATGCTTCTGACTTTATTCTGCAGTTCTCCGTGTGTTTTCATAGCTTGTTGACTTGTTTTGATGATCGTTCTTTCATAACCTGGCTTATTCTGTAGTTCACTAGAGCTAACTCTCAACTTCTTGAGATAGGTCATTCGGAACATTACAAAATCGCTTAGGCTTGCTTATAATAGATAGAGAATGGGTTGGAGAAAGTTGGAGCTCTCCACTATGGAGCAGCATAACTCGATGCTGAGTTATGGTCATAACTCGGTACTAAGTTATGTACTTGCTCCATAGTGGCCTAATTTTTTTTGTCTTGCTTCTCCATCCTATATATGCATACCTTTTAAGTTTCAAGTCATTCTGTCTTCTACTCAATATTCTATCTTCTGTAGACTTCTGCTTGGTCAAAAACCTAGTTAAAATTTGCCCCCTAGAGCACGCTTTCGTTGGAAACAAAGTATGCTCTTGAATGAGGTAAGTTCTGAACTGTTATCCTACGATTTCATTTGACTGTTGGATTATGTCTTGAGATGGTGTTTTCAATTAGTTAATTACTATTTAGTTATTGGCTTTAGCTTCATTTCGAATTCCAATTTTTGTACCAACGATGCAATCTCCATTCTGAAAATCACGTAATACTTTTACTTGGTGTGTTGGTTCTTTGAGTTGGTTTGAAAATGACCCGGGAAAGAAATAATAACTCGGTATCGAGTTTTGACTTAGCATAATTTTCAACAAAAAATATGCCCTACTTAAACGATTGCCCTAAGTTATTCCTTCACTTGGCTTTATACATCTGAACTGAGCAGTCCTCCTACCCGAGCTTTCATTGTCACCAGCTGACCCAATCTAGGGCTTCTACACCTCTAACTTGACTCTACCTATGCCTCGACCTCATCCTGCCATCGATACCTTGCTCTGCTACCGCCTGGACAAATCACCATCGTCTTTCCCATCCACTATCACCTAAGTTGCCATTCATCAACTCAAACTCGAGTTTTGTCTCAAAACCCTAGTCCTTGCCTTAGGTCATAGGTGAACTTGAAGGTAGGTTGCATCGAGATTGAAGGTGGTGATGGGAGAGGCAGTTATCCTGACTTGGTCGATTTCAATTTGAATGAAAATAATTGATCTTTGGGTGGGCTTGATCGGGTGTATTTGAAATTTTGTCCTGGTTGGATGCGCGCAAATTTTGGAGTTGAAATTTCTTCCAAGAAATTGACTAGGTCCCGATCATTAAACAAACTCTGATATGACGATCTAACCTGAATTTGCTCACATCAGATTTATTTTATCATGTCACCTTTTTATTTCTGCATTTCCAGTGATCCTTAAAAGAAAAGCTTTTCACATTGCTTCGAACAATGGATTAGTTATCGATCATCAATCAATAGCGGGTAAGTACAAAAAATGATTTCAAAGGAAGATGCAGATCGTTTTTTCAATACGAGCAGGCTATCTACACTGGATGGTCTGCTCGTAGTGTTTGGGACACAAGACTCATTCCATATAGATAACACATTGCCTTTGCCATAGTAAATGCTTAAAATTCGATTGGTCAATACACGCTGGCTTCCTTTGGATTCCAAATGTTAACCACCGGGTATGCTTATTAAAAATAAAGCGTACATGACCGTGATCAATGAGTTTTATTGTCTAGAATGATGCACTAGTCATCTGGCTGCAAGTCTAGTGAGAGGGATCCACACCTTTAGTGGTCGAATCATCGACTGCCCTAGTTCACCAATCTATTCATGTAGGGTCAAGTCAACCTATTCCTACTGACTTCTGCGGCCTGCTTATTCCTGTTAGACCTATGCTCAATCAGCACCTCCCGGGATGAGATTCGGGCTGACCCTCTGGAATAAGTGCCTTCAATCTTAACGGCCAAAATGTTAAGGAACATATCCAGCATAGCATTCTAGAGGATGACATTTAATTTCCTACTTGAGCTGAATTGGCACACAATCCTTAAGAAAATTATACTGCATGCAATTGGTACATGTGCTTGAGTAGTGTCGTGCCACCGTTTAATCCATTCCTATCGACGGTGCTTCAGGAATTAGGGCTTGCACCATTCCAAATCCATCCTAATGGCTCTTCCCTCCTAAGTTCATTATATGTTCTATTCATCATTAGTCTTAGGCGGCCTCCAAGGATGAACAAGCTGATATTCCTTCTATAGTTCAAGAGACGTCAAGATTGCCCCTCCTTCGTAATCATAGAAGCTTTGAGAGGTTGGAAGCTGATCAGAGATCTCCATAACAAATGCTCCGCTTTTAAGAATGAATATTTCTTTGTTCGGTGTCCAGAGGTCTTCAACCATCTTTGGGTATCAGGAAGTAAGTCTTTGTTCCTTAGCTCATGCACGACTGGAATGCTTCATGTTCCTAACTGTATTTATCCTTTTCTGTAGTTACCCCAAGGTGGGAAAGTAGCGACGAGCTCAAAGCAATGCTTGAAATTTTGAAAGCTATGAGGGCTTCCGAGTGCATAGTAGAGTTCCTTTTGACAAATGAGAACCTCCGATAGTTCGGCTTGCTTCATCCTTAGAGATTCACTCTGGATAAGGAGCCCGAAACTTCAAGTAGCTTTAGGAGGCACACTCGTTCTTTCACTCATACCCAGAACTCCAATGAGGAGACTCAAGGGGATGTGGCTGGCCCATCTGGTAACATTCAGCCCGATGAAGTTCTTGAAGCTAATGCTGACTTAACTTCCGAGGAGGACATTATAAGAGATGAGGATAAGACACACAGGATATCCCCAATCCCTAAGGAGGAAGATGATCCATTTCAAAGGAGAGACATAAAACAAGTGATGGTAGAAGACGGAGGGGAAGAAGGTTTAGATGATGATTATAGTGACTTTCACATCTCCGAAGAAAGAGATGAGCCTTTTGGCGAGTCATCGGAGATGAGCTCTGACCTTGTAACACCCCATATTATTGATAACATTATTTAGGATATTTAGTTAGTTAAATTAAATAAAATAATGTGTTGATTAGGGGATTGAGATTTGATTTTATTAAGAGGTAGCCATGCCACCTAACCAATGAATTAAAATAAGGGCTAAATTGAAATAGAGGAGGGGTAAAATAGGAAAGAGGCCATTCTTATACCCTAAACCCTTGGCTGTGTATCTCCATACACGTTCATTTCTCATTTGTTAAAAATTTTAAAACTTAAGGCTGGCCACCATTAATAAGAGCAAGAGGAAAAAGGTTAAGACAAGTTAATGAAGAAGCTTAATCAAATCAAATCAAATCCATTCACATCTCAATCTCTTTAATCTCTAAAGCTAAGGTGAATAATGTTTAAATCTCATATTTCTTATTGTTTTCGGTTTTAAGATGAATCCGAATTTATTTGCAATGTTTTTCCATGTTTTTGAATGGTCGAATGATTATATATACTTGTTGATGAATTATGCTCATTCATATTGATTTTATGATATGTTTTAAAGTGAAAACCATATTAAATGACATCCAAATGCCTTACGAATTTTTATATATACCAAATATTATTTTGGAGGTGGGTTTCAATTTTCATAATTTTCTGAATTTATGTGGAATTTATTTAAATTTTCTAGTGAAGAAAATGTTATTTTGGGATAAAAATTATTTATGGCTAAATAATTAATGATTTGGGTCTGAAATTTATATATGTTAGAAAACATATAATAAGTAATTTTCTGGAATTTTTGTAGAATTTTCCTAAGTGTTTTAATGGGTATATAAAATTATTTACGGTATGGGACTTAAATGTTTTATATATTTATAAAAGGAGAAGGGGCGTTTTGTAAATAAATTCAAATTGTTAATTCTGGAAAGTCAGCAGTACTTTTAGAAAAGAGAAACTTGCAACCAATCATAATTTGACAAACAAGGCAGGTTAGGTACAAAGAAATAGTTAAAAGGACTAATCTACGTGTTTTTCACAGTTTCGATGCTTTCGGCATAAGGATTCTCCTCCTTACCTTCGCCTCCGACACTATCGAAACCAATGCACATGGTATCAGGAAACTGGTATGTAGTGAATTGGATGTAGATGAAAGGTATAGAGTCAAAACCAAGGGTTTCGAAGAGGTTGAGACTTTACTTTGTTTTAAAATAAAATGCACCTGCATGCTTTCGACTTAGTTAGCCTTTGACTAGGTCAAATGGATTTAAAAAAATGGTTTTGATTAGGTTGCACCTTTGTTTTAAATAAATGCTTTTGACTGGGTCAAAACCTTTTAACTGCCGCATTTTACCTTTTGACTCAGATGGGCTTCGAAATGGTTGTTTTGCTTTTTAAACTTGACCACTTCTCTAATGCTTTCAAAGGGATGGTTTCAACACCATCACTTCTTTACTTAGGAATGATTATGAAAGGAATGCTTTCAACTTTAATGGGTTTCTGATGCTTTTGCTCTACTTGAAGGCATAATCCAAATTGTTTCGATCGAGACGGTTTTCAAAGATTTCGAAGGATAATTTTTTTGAATGGTTTCGAAAAGTTTCCACATGTTTTAAATTGAATCCAAAGTCTTTTGAAAGGGTTTTAAATAAAGGTTTTGAAGGGGTGTTTACCCAATGATTTCAAAAGGTTTTGAAGAAAGGTTTTCCAATGGTTTCGAAGGAGTCGAAAGGAAAGGTTTTTTTTGTTGTTTCGAAAGGAATAAAAGGAAAGGTTTTCCTAAGGTTTCAAAAGGCAATGTTTAAAGGTTTTTAAAGAAAGATGTCTAAGGTTTTTAAAGCTTTCGAAAGGAAATATTTCCAATGGTCTCGAAAGGGTTTTGGGAATGGTTTCAAAGGAAGGTTTTGGCCTTTCAGCCTAGATTAAATAAAGGGTTTTACTTGACCTGGAAAGAGGTTCTTTCAATGGTTTCGAAAGGGGTGCTTTCAATAGATTCGAAAAGTGGGCTTTCAAAGGTTTTAATGTTTTCATCCACTAAGATTTGAATAAAGTATACATATATATATATATATATATATATATATATCATATGGCAAGGTGATTATGAGTAAAGTATAGAATATATAGATTTTCCTTGTTTGAGTTTGATTTAAAGGTTTTAAATCATTTTGAAAAGGTTTTTAAGGAAAATTATTGGAAGGGATCCCTAAGATAAATGACTCAGATATTAGATTACCAGATGGGACTGGTATAGGGTCACGCCCTATACATTAGCTACTAGCCCCAGTTGATTTTGTCCAAAATTCCAGTGTGTAGGGCTTTGTCACAGGTAAGACTAAAATTATGATTGCACACAGAAAGGGATATATGCTTGTATACGGATAGGTTATTGGTGAGCCCATAAAATCATTAGGATCAGGTGACCCTAGGAGATGTTAAGTTAGGGACAGATCGTCCAAAAGGGAAGTATTTAACAGATAGTTAAGGACAGACTGTCCAGAAGAAGAGTGTCAAACAGATGTTAGATAAACTTTGATATATTGTCTGGTAGGCCCGAGTTAGTCAAAGGTTAATAGTTAGCCAAACAAAATTTGAATGTTCGAACAGATAGTTCATTTATTACCTGATATGTATGTTTACATAATGATGCTTTACAGATTTTAACCAGTTTTGGTTGCAAGAAAAGATTTGCAAAAGATATGTTTTAAAGGATGTTGGTGAGGGGAAACCCATTCCGCTAAGCGACGTGGTCTCACTTAACATAATATAATCGAGATGTATAGTATTATTCACACCAGGCTCTATGTCTGATTCGAAGTTTTTGTTTCCTCTTAAACTCTCGGGTGCTCAAAATTGATTTGAGTAGGCTGAGGGTTGAGGTTTTTAGGTTTTAGAAATTTTGGCAAATAAAGCTTCCGGAGACGAGCAGGTGGCTGACGAATAGCTAATTAGGGCTTATAGTTGTATCTTGTTTTAATTCCACTGTGTATATTAAATCAGATATGACTATATTGACTCTGATCAACCAGAGGGCACCGTCATATGTCAGTCTTAGTGTATTTTTGTAATGATTATAACTGATCTTTGCTTGGAAAACGTTAAGGGGTTATGTAATTTGGATATAAATTTATTTTGAAATGTAATTGGTAAATTGTTGTTTTCGAAATCTGTGATTTTGTTCATATTTAAGTGCTTCTGATATTATGGATACCATTAGCATTACAATATTTTGTCACCACAAGTTAATACTATAGATGACTGCAGCATCTATAGCGCTTAGCTTTTGGCCTCCGGATATGGGACGTTACAACTTGGTATCAGAGCATAGGTTTATGAATAACTTGAAACTAAAAATGATTTTTGAGAACATAATCCTTAGGAATTAGGGTAAGGTTGGGGTATGGGATAACGCTATAGTAACGTACTTGTATTTTCTATACATAAGTATACGCTTTACCTCTAGTCTCCTATCTTTGTTAGATTATTTTTCTGTATCTCATGAAGTTTGAATACATATATGGATGGTAGAAGAGAAATAGTTAACCCGGGGGAAGGGCACTGAGGGGAATGCCGGACCTAATGTGAGGAGGACACAAGGTCAGGAACAAGTAAAGAATGTAGGTCCTGGAGTTCTGCAGATGGACATAGGAGCTATGTATCAGCTTTTTGTGAATATAATGCAAGTTGGAATTGCAGTTGGAGTAGTAGGAGGAGATGCTACAGGAGTAGGAGTTCCGGAAGTTATGGTAGTTAACAATTATGCTAAGTTGAGTGGAGATTATACTAAGCTTGAAGGGAAGCCATTTATCGGAACCGAGGATGTTATAGAGGTGGAGAATTGGTTGCTGCACTGTGAGATAATATTTGTCGATTTGGGGCTAGATGATGAGCAGAAGAGGAGGGCTTCAGGGAGCTACTTTATTTTGGTGGAATAGTGTGACCGTGGCAATGGATGAGGAGACCATGACATGGGCAGAGTTTAAAAGGAGGTTCCAGGAGAGGTTCATGTTAGTGATGGAGCGGTATATTTTGATCCGGAAGTTTGCTGAGCTAGAATAGGGAGAGATGACTATTCTGGAGTATGCTAGTAGGTTTGAAGAGTTAGCCAGATATGGTTATGCTGCTGTGGACACAGTGATGAAAAGGAATGAGAAGTTTGCCAGGGGATTGAAGCCTGAGTTGGCTAGGGCTACCTTACCGCATATTAGAAATCCCTGTGATGTGGTTGTGGAGATGGCTTTGAGACATAAAGAGATGCTTACTTTTTAGGAGAAGAATAAGGTGAAAGAAGTCCAAGTTGGGCAAGGTCAGAAGAGGAAATTCTTTCACAAGAAGGGTGCTCAGAAGGGTGGAGCAGCAAAGAAGGGGAAGTATAAGGTGGTCTGTTTCAAGTGTGACAAGAAGGGTCATTTTGCCAATGAGTGTCATACTGGAAAGGCAAAGGAGGTGAACGGAAAGAAGAACATCAGATGCTTCAACTGCGATCAAATAGGCCACTATAAGAATCAATGCAAGGAGCCCGCTAAGAATGGAAAGGGCAAGGTGCATGCATTGGAGCCTGCTGCTTCGAAGCCAATAGCGCAGAAGAAAGGAAAGGCAGTTTTGGGAGGTACGCTTCACATTCATAGTATATCTACTAGCGTTCTATTTGATACTGGTGCACCGCATTCTTTTATATCTATATGTTTGATAAATAAGCTTAAACTAGAACCCACTTATTTAGTTACTTCTTTATGGGTTGCGAATCCACTAGGAGAGTATGCAACTCTAGGGTTGAGATGTGACTAGTTAGAGTTTTACTTGTTAGGTCTTACTTTTTTTTGCAGTTTGCATGTGTTTGATTTTGTGGAGTTCGGGATTATTCTTAGGATGGATTGGTTAAGCGAGTACGATGCTAGGATATTTTTCCAGGATAGGAAAATATCTCTTAGACACACTAATTGTAGTGATAGGATTATTTATACCGTAGAAGGTTCTAGCGGTGAGGTGAATGCTTTATGGGTGTTATGGAGTTGGAAGATTAGCTGAGTCGAGTTTTCCTGGTTAGAGAATTCGCGGATGTTTTTGAACCTGTAGTTGGATTGCCACCAAAACGAACCATTGAGTTTTAGATAGATTTGGTTCTGGGAGCAAAACCAATGAGTAGGCCGCCAAGTAGAATGACCCCTACAGAGATGAGGGAGTTGAAGTTGTAATTAGTGGATCTGGAGGGTGAGAGTTTTATCAGACCAAGTAGTTCATCTTGGAGGGCAGCTACAGTGTTTGCTAAGAATCTGGATGGATCGTTGAGGCTATATATCGATTATCATAAGTTGAATGAGAGAACGATAAAGAATTGATATCCATTGCTGAGGATTGATGCTTTTTTTGACCAGTTGAATGGAGCCAAGATATTTTCCCAGTTAGATTTGGCAACGGGTTTCCATTAGCTTAGAGCAGCAAAGGATAGTATACCCTTAACGTCATTTAGGACTAGATATGGATCGTACGAATGGTTAGTTATGCCGTTCGGACTGACTAATGCGACAGCATTCTATGTGGATTTGGTGAACCGAGTATTCCAAGAGCATTTGGATAGGTTCATATTGGTTTTTATAGATGATATCTTGATATACTCCAAGGATGAGAAGAAGCATGAAGTTCATCATAGAGTGGTGCTTGAGATGCTGAGGCAGCATCAGCTAAAGGCGAAGTTTTTGAAATGTCATTTCTAGAAGAAGGAAGTGAAGTTTCTGGGTCATGTAGTCTCAGATAAAGGGTCATCAGTAGACCCGACTAAGATTGAAGCGGTGATTAGTTGGAAAAGACCTGAGACAGTGACAGAGATAAAAAGTTTCCTTGGGTTGGCTGGTTATTATCGGAGGTTTATTAAGGATTTTTCACGGATAGCGGCACCGATGACCAAGCTAACGAGAAAGGATGTGAAGTTTGTGTTGACCGATAAGTGTGAGGAAGCATTCTAGAGTTTGAAAAACTTATTGACCTACGCACATGTTTTTGTTGTTCTGGAAGAAAATCAGGATTTGATGTTTTATACAGATGCGTGTGGAACAGGGTTAGGAGCTGTGCAGATGCAGAGAGGTAAAGTGATTTCCTATGCTACTAGACCACTTAGATCGCATGAGGTCAGATATCTGACGGATGATTTGGAATTGGCTGCAATTATTTTTGCTTTGAAGGTGTAGAGACATTACCTTTTGGGGGAAAGGTTTGAGTTATATACAGACCATAAGTCGTTGAAGTATTTGTTCTCTCAAAAGGAGCTGAACCTGAGACAGTAAAGGTGGTTAGAGTTTATTGCTGCTTATGATTTTGGGATTGAGTACACACTGGGGAAAGGCAACAAAGTTGTAGATGCACTTACCAGGAAATATCAGAATGCAGTGTTGGCAATGATTGCTTAGTGGAAAGATTTGGAAGCATTAGAAGATTGCATAGTGCAGTGGAGATCTAAGGCTGGGTCTAGCGGAGAAACCGTAGTGTTATCTTGTTCGAAAGTTCGACCAGTGATGATCGAAAAGATTGCTTCCAAACAGGAGGAGGATCCGGTATTAGCTGAACTGATCAGGAAGTTAAGAGATGGAACCGAGAGCGATGACTTGAAAGATTTCAGTCTTTACCAGAATGGGTGGTTGAGAAAGAAAGGGAGATTATTCATTCCGAGTGTAGGAAACATAAGGAAAGAAGTCCTAGAGGAATGCCATTGTTCGAAGTTCTCTATTCATCCAGGAGGAACGAATATGTATCAGGATATGAAAAGAAGTTTCTTCTGGGAAGGTATGAAGTGGGATATTGGCTTATGGGTAAAGCGGTTCTTGAGTTGCCAGCAAGCAAAGGATGAACACTAGAAGCCTAGTGGATTGCTTCAGCCATTGGATATTCTAGGATGGAAGTGGGATTCTATTTCCATGGATTTTATTGATGAATTGCCAAGGTCGAACAGAGGAAATGAAAGTACATGGGTTATAGTGGATAGATTGACCAAGAGTGCCCATTTTATTCCAATTAAGTCAACTAGAACGGCACATGTTTTTGCGAAGTTGTTTATGAAGAATATAGTTAGACTGTATGGAATTCCTAGTAGTATAGTTAGTGATAGAGATTCCTTATTCACTAGCGAGTTCTAGAAGAGTCTACAGGAAATTTTGGGAACCAAGCTCAAGATGAGTACCGCTTACCATCCGCAGACAAATGGGAAAATGGAAAGAGTTAACAAAATCTTCGAGGATTTGTTAAGACTTGTGTATTAGATTTCGGGGGATCATAGGAAGACCATATGCATTTAGTCGAGTTTTCGTATAACAACAGCTATCAGACTAGTATTGGGATGGCACCATTTGAAGCTTTGTATGGAAGGCCAGGCAAATCTCCCATATGTTGGTTAGAGACCAGGGATAAGTTGGTTCTTGGTCCCGATTTGGTCAGAGATGTTGTAGAAAAGATTGAGGTCATTCGAGCTAGATTGAAGGAGGCTCAATCTGGGCAGAAGAGTTATGCGGATAAAAGATGGAAAGATTTAGAGTTCTCAGTTGGAAAGGTTTTTGTTAAGGTGTCACTAATAAAAGGTGTGATAAGATTTGGAAGATCAGAAAAGTTGGCACCAAGATTCGTTGGACCTTTTCGTATAGTTGAGAGGATCAGGAAACTCGCATATAAAGTCGAGTTACCGAGTAGTTTGGAAGAAGTCCATGATTTTATCCATGTTTCTCATCTCAGAAAGTGTGTTAGAGACCTGGAGACTACTATTGCACCAACTGTGCTAGATGACATAGTGGTAGAACCGGACTTGACTATAGTGAGAAAGCAGATTAGTATTGTTGCAAGAGATGATAAGAGGCATAGAAACAAGACAATCAGATTAGTGAAAGTCCAGTGGAGTGACGATGAGAGAGACTGTACTTGGGAGACTGAAAGCAGGATTAGAGATACTTATCCTGACTTGTTTGATGGTATGTTTTACCTCTTTAATTGATGTGTTGAGTACCTTATCGTAATTTCGAGGACGAAATAAGGAGGGGAGTTTGTAACACCCCATATTTTTGATAACATTATTTAGGATATTTAATTAGTTAAATTAAATAAAATAATGTGTTGATTAGGGGATTGAGATTTGATTTTATTAAGAGGTAGCCGTTCCACCTAACCAATGAATTAAAATAAACCAGCCAACAAGTTGATAACCTTCCCAAAGACACTCCACTAAGCACCAGTATATTAATTCGGGCCGCTTGTAAAATAAGGGCTAAATTGAAATAGAGGAGGGGTAAAATAGGAAAGAGACCATTCTTATACTCTAAACCCTTGGCCATGTATCTCCATACACGTTCATTTTGTTAGTCCCTGAGGAGTTGGTTTTGATGACAACAACCTTAGAATAGATTATAAAATATAAATACTAACATTACAAGTTTAGATATGTATGTATATGCATGATCTAACCATGCAGATATCAAGAATGAAGACTGTACAGTATGGAGATTCAAGATATAGAGGTAGAAGACCCATGAGTATCAAGATTATCAAGAATTTTAGAGTTCAAGAGTTCAAGGTTAAGTTTGTTTTATTAGGAATATTTGTTAAAACTCATAGAAAGGCACTGACATCTTAATATCCAATTTATTCGTGGAATGGAATCCACTTCGAGCCCGTTAAAGGGATGGAACCCTAAGTAGGATGGAACCTACGAAAATTTAGTGGACATTGTTTTGTATCCACTAATTTTAATTCAAACGATTTTATAAAATTATCTTGTTTTCAAAATGATTTCAAAACTTTCCTTTTAAAAGATTCAAAACTCTCTGTCCTGATTTTAAATAATTTTAGCCTCAAAAAAATCTTTATTTTCAGAGTCAAATTACTCCTGATTTTAAACTATCTTTTCAAATAATATATTTAACTTTTAAATATTTATACTTAGATTTAAATATAAAATTATAGTTAAATTATGTATATATTGTTCTTTATATTTACTTATGTATTTTAACTATAGTTAAGTATATTTATAAAGTTTAAAATAATTTTAATATAAAATAGAGGTTATTTTCAAAGAAAACCAAAACACCAAAAATCCCTTTGGGATGTCGACATACCCATATGCCCCATGTCGACATAGTGTCAGTTGGCTTCAAAATTCAAATTTCAAAAGAACTGTCTATTCGCCATAACTCTTCACGAATGGACATGACTGTTGTTCTTCTATAAATAGGGGTCAGTTTCAACGAATTTTTAATCATTTTTTTCTGGTTTTCACTCCTCTTCTTCTTCTTCCACATTTCTTAATACAAAATTATACCATTACTCTGCCGAAATCAACATCGAACCATACTCTATTATTTCTAGTGTGATTCTCCATCACTATCTCTACAAGATCCAAGTGCTAATCTGAGTTATAGACTTCTTTGTAATCAATCGAGCGATAAAAGGTGTGATTGTAGCCTTGGAAATCAATCAAGCGAGAAAAGGTGTGATTGTAGCTTTGGAAATCAATTGGGTGAACTTGTTGCCCCGGAAATCAAGTATCTCTACCCAGAGGATTGTTATTCTGGAGGGTGTACCTCGTAGCCTTGAAACCGAGGGTTGTAATTATTGAATTGGATTTGAAAGGAAATTCGTACTTAGTTGTGCGGGACTGGATGTAGGGTAACTCCGAACCAGTATAAAATCCGGTGTGTTCTTTCCTTTACTGTTTTTACTTTATTTTTGCATCTGTGTTTGATTCTGTGTTCATATCTGTGTCTGGTTAGTGTATACATTATTAACAAATTAAGATAAACTCAAAAAGATTAACAGATTTCTTAAAACACTATTCACCCCCCCCCCTCTAGTGTTAATTCTAGCCTTAAGATCCTTAATCCGCATTTCTCACACATTTCTCATTTTTTAAAAAAATTCAAACTTAAGGCCAGCCGCCGTTAACAAGAGAAAGAGGAAAAAGATTAAGACAAGCTAAGGAAGAAGTTTAATCAAATTACATCCATTCACATCTTAATCTCTTTAATCTCTAAAGCTATGGTGAATAATGTTTACATCTCATATTTCTTATTGTTTTCGGGTTTTAAGATGAATCCGAATTTATTTGCAATGTTTTGCCATGTTTTTGAATGATGGAATGATTATATATACTTGTTGATGAATTTAAGGTGTGTTTGTACCAAAATTGGACACAACACTCTTCGGAAGTCTTTGAAGAGATAAAGTGAAGAAATTAAATGAATAATGAGGAATTATCTAACAAAAACTCCTAATCTCATAAATTAAAGTGCAGGGAGACACAAGAATTTAGAGTGGTTCGGCATATAGCCTACGTCCACTATGAAGTAGTATGCTTTATTGACCTTTCTTTTGCGTTTACAAGTGAATTCAATGATTTACAGCAGTCAATTGTTAGTAGTGAATTTCGTTTGTGACAGCAGCAATTGAGTTCAGATCTGGATCTGGCAGAGTCCGGGTGTTGAAGGTCTCAAAGAGGAAGAAGAACCCCTTTTTTGTTGGCTTTGGGGGTCTATTTATAGGTGTAGGAGGCTGATATTTCGCCCAGATCTCGGGAGACCCTCTCTGGCACGTGACCAGGCCCGCACGCCCAAGCCCATGAAGTTTCGGTCCGATCCGTGATCGACACGAACAGATTTCGACTCGCTCTAGATTTCGTCCAATGGAGTCGAAATTTGGCATGGACATTCTTTAGCATGCACGTAGACTTCTGTGAAAATTTCATAGCATTTGGACTTGTAGATTGGGAGATATAATCGATACGAAATGGAGTTTTCGGTAGGCCGTTTCCTTCGACCCGCTCCTATTTCGACCCGCTTCCGTTCGACTCGATGACGTGGCACTTGATTCTTACTCTGTCCTAGATGTTGCTTTGAGCGAGTCGAACTGTTCACTGATTGAGCGAGTCGAAGTGTGCCCAGATCAAGCGAGTCGAAGAAAGCACTTGGTCGAGCGAGTTGAAGCAAGCACTGGTCGAGCGAGTCGAAATGGGGCTTCCTAGGAGGTTTGAGCAGTGGAGTTGAAGTTGATGGAGTCGAACAGTTGTTTGAGTGGAGCGAGTTGAAGTTGGCTTCTCCTGAGTGTTGCGAAGTGAGTCGAAGGAGCGAGTCGACCGGCAATCGATTTTCATCCAATCTTGTGTCGCTCATAACTTGAGCATACGAACTCGGATTGACTTTAGATTTGAAACGTTGGCTCCCATGGCTTAGCTTGTCATGTCCTACCAATTTTGGCTCGATCCGGACTCAGACAAAATTCGTCGATATCCATAATGAGCCTGTGTATAACTGATTTCTAGAATGGGCCGTCATTGGTTACGGGTCAATTCCTTGGTGTTACGGCCTTGCCAAAAGGTAGGATAACATTTGCCCCCCAAAGTACGTCTTGTGGGAACATGACGTGCTTTGAAATACTGATATCCTTACTCTGGATAGTTATTGTCTATTCGATGGAAGCTTGTGACCTTCGATCGTTCTTCTCGATAATGTAAACTGTTGACTGTCGACAGCTGTACCATGTATTGTTGCAACTGATTGCTGTATGCCAGTGGTTACCCATTCTTTGTTGTAATCGTTATTGGATGTGTTTCTGATTCCTGAAAATCTGGAATATTGAATACTAGTTCGACATTCATGCA
Organism: Allium fistulosum; assembly: GCA_030737815.1. NCBI lineage: Eukaryota > Viridiplantae > Streptophyta > Magnoliopsida > Asparagales > Amaryllidaceae > Allium > Allium fistulosum. Next base: position 1,277,653,474 of record CM060903.1, on the reverse strand, counting down.
TATATGTTAACCTGACTCCCATTGACGTTTGTACGTTCTCGAGTCATTGTCAGTTTATTGTTTTTGAATTCCGTATCGATCCTCCTGAACCAATGTGAAATTCGTTGCAACAACGTTTGACGGATGCTTTTGAATGTTCGTTCATAACGATCCTCTCCTGAATCGTAGTGAAGGATTGAAACATCGAAGGTAATTTTCATTGGATTTATGGATGCGAAGTATGTCGAGTTGATGGAGTTGGAAATCGATGGATACGAAGCGCTTGTTCGACTCGATGATGGACATGAACTGAGCGAGTCGAAGTGGAGCGAGTCGAAGTGAATTTCCCTAATGGCTGTGAACTGAGCGAGTCGAAATGGAACGAGTCAAAATGGAGCGAGTCGAAATGCGCTTCCCTGATGGATTCGAACTGCTTGTTTCGCTGCACCGGAGAGGGAGTCGAAGGAAGCGATACGAAGGAGAGCTTCGTTTTGACGCATTGGAGAGGGAGTCGAAACGTACGTTCGAATCCATCGGGATACAAAGCGTTTATTCCCTTTGTTTCCAAATCCATATAAATACTTTGTACTTAGCCGTTTTTTCACTTTTTACCTTTCATCTTTATCTGCCTTCGTAATGCTCAGAAACTCGAGCAGAAAGAACAAGCATCCTTGCCTTTGAATCGATTCATACCTTCGATTATTCGAACTAGTTGACAAATTTAGGTAATCCCTTAAGCAAAAACATCGCGTAACCGAGGAGACTCGATTCTTAACACCAAATCAAACAGAGTTGTGGTCAATCGAAAATCCCTTGGTCTTAGCTTCGTGTCGATCTGGAGTAAGGGTTTCGAGATACTGAGTTGGAGGCCTTCGTATCGATCGATGGAGGAGCTTCGCATCGAGACGAACGCTTTGATTCTGTTAATCGATACGAAGGGGTTGTGTCTGATCGATTCGAAACGGTGGCTTTCAATCGAGTCGAAGTGGATGGCCTCGGGTTGAGTCGAAGTAGTTGTCTTGGATCGAGTCGAAGCGCGTGGCTCTGGATCGAGTCAAAGTGGCTGCTTCGGATCGAGTCGAAACACGTGACTTCGGGGCAAGTCGAAGTGGGGTCTTCGGACCGAGTCGAAACGCGTGACTTCGGGGCGAGTCGAAGTGGTTGCTTCGGACCGAGTCGAAATGCGTAGCTTTTGGATTGAGTCGAAGTAGATGGCTCAGGAATGAGTCGAACTTGCACTCCATCCTTCTGACCGAGTCTAACTCAAACGCACACGACTATAATTCGTCGATGCGAACATGGCTCTCGTGAGCAGTACAAATTTGATCATCAAAAAATTTTAAACTTCTCACACACTCGAACAACTGCCTCCGACGAGCTTCAAATTGGCAGACTTGGACTTAACCGTTTCACTGCATATCTGACTTCCTATCGAAGCTCGTCGATGAAACTACAACTTATAAAAATGACACCAAACTTTGATTTGGAGTGATAGTTAATAAATGGATGGCACGGCTATGACGGTCAGTGATGACGGTCCTTCTGACAGAATTCCCAAGTCTTGTCGTTTACATGCTTTCCTTAATCCGGTTGATCACCTCAAATAATATACAGCACTGCACTGCACAACACACTCACACACTTTACACTGGGGGATGCACTGGTGTTATTTGTCAGTTTAACAATGATTTTTTATAAGCTAGCTAGTCATGGACCCTTCAAGTTCTTAGCAGCCGGAACTCCCAAGTTCTATTCCTCCATCCATAGAGATACCGGTTATCGAAGTCGAAGTTATAGAGCCAGCTCCGGACGATCGCCCGGGTGCTTGGTTTATTTGTGATCCAACAGATTCTGTGCTGTCGGGTATATCTGAAGATATGCTAGGATGGATTTGCTTAAGGCATGGTTTGTCGCTTGATGACATGCTACTTCCTGGGCCCACTGACAGGCCACACAATTCCCCGAAGGGGTATACTGCTTTCAACCGTCACGCTTGCACAACGGGGACGCTTCCTCCCTTCAATGACTATATAAGGCAGATGTTATCATTTCTTGGCATAGCTCCATCTCAGCTACATCCCAACGGGTATGCCTTATTGAACAGCACCTTTGTTCTCTTTATGGAGATCCTCTTTCAACCGCCGAAGCCGATCGAGATCCGATATTTATTCAATGTCAAGAGCCGTGGAGACAGCCCCTCTTTCACCTTCTTGGAAGCGGTCAGGAGCTGCCACATTGTACTGGGCTCTTGGGGAAGGCTAAGTTATTATAAAACCGAATGGTTCTATGTTCGGTGCCCCCCTGGATTTGTTGGGCGGTGGTTGGATAGACGTAAGTGTTGCCATTTCTCTCGTGAATTATTGAGATACCAGTAACCGACTTCAAAACTGACATATTTTTCCTTTCTTATAGCCGCAATCTCTCGTCCTGATGGTGCGTACTTCAGAGAGCTTGTTCGGATTCTTCAAGCGTTTCTGAGCGAAGAGAGGCACATAGACTTAGTCCTAACCAACAGGAATTTGAGGACTGTCGGGTTGATAGAACGAAGACAGAGCATACATCTGGAAGTGATACACAGAGTGGTCCCGAAGAAAGGTGTAAAGCGCAAGGCGCCCGCAATCGTGATCACCGAAGAAGTTGATCCAGAAAGAACGCCCACCGATACAGAGCTCCCGGCCGGGCCTCCTTCCGATGTTCAGGATTCCAGAGGAAGAAGAAAAGGCAAGGCCGTTGCTCACAAACTCTCTAAATCTGAGAGATTTAAATCTGTGGTCGTGTCTTTACCTTTCCAGGGGATTAGGATTTCGGAGGCTCCTCCCCAGCAAGTGGAGGGTCCTTTCGCAGGGCTTGATGATGTTCCGATCCTGGATTTTGTGTCGTCTACATACGATGTCGGGACGGAGGGGCTTGATAGTTCTTTTGAACCGAGCGGGTCGCTTGCTACAAGTGCGGCCGACATTTCCGGTTGGTCGGGGGGGTTTCACATGCATACACTTCACTACACTACATGATTCACAACTGTAAGTTGATCAACTTAAGAAGTCACTAACTCTTTCCTTGTTTCTCATTTTCAGGTACTATGTCTGGTAGAGGATCTATGCTCGGGAACCTTCGTTCAGCCCGAAAGGCTTCTGGTTACTATGATTCCCGCAGGAGGGATTCGGATAGGGATCGCGATCGCGAGTATTCTAATCAGGATAGATACGGGCATGACAGGGATAGAGAATACTGACACCGGTCTAGATCACGCTCTCCTCCTCCTAGACTTCCATCTCCTCCGCCTGTTCAAACTTCAAATCCACCAGAGCCTCCTCGTCACAGGCCGTCCTCTAACGTTTCCAGGTCTGAAACTCATCTTCAGAGAGTCGAGACCATGGCCTCTATGATTACTGAGCAGGTCCCTACTGAACCCACAGGGGAAGGAGCTCTTAAGTTGGCTCAGATGAGGAAGGACTTTCCGAACATCTGTTTCGATGGTTACGTCCTCCCACCACACTTAAAGAGAATCCCATCAGGGGTGGAAAACACGGTGCACGACTTCGTTCATGACATATACACCTAGTACCGGGAGTGGGCAAAGGCTGTCGAGAAAGCTTCCAAAGTGGCCTTTGAGCGGGCCAAAGCGCTCAAGAAGATGGAGACCGAGCTCGCAAAAAGGGATCGGATTATTCAAGTACTCTCTGCTGAGTCCGAGTCTTCTCGAAAATCTGAGATTGAGGCCGTCAAAAGGGTTGACGAGGCGAAGGCGGAGATGGAGAGGTTGGGACAGATTCATGTTGCCCTGGTGGAGGAGATGGGCCACCGAAACACTAAAGTCATTGCTGAGTGGGACGCGGCGGTCAAGGAGCTTAATGAACTCAAGGCCAAATTTGCTGATTTGGCCAAGGAGAAAGACGACGCGAATAACGCAGCCCAGGAGGCGTGCGAACAAGCTGTTCTGCTCAGGGATGAACGGGATGCGGCGGTGGCTAAAGTCCAGAAGGTGGAGACTGAGGTCGAGGAGAGGGTGAAGCTGGTCGAGTCCAGGCTAGAGGCCGACATCGAAGACCTCCTTGTTGTTTACAATGCTAATGTGCTGAGGCACAGGGGCCTAGCCTGGCTTGATGACTTTTCGACTCATCTCCATAATGCTTGGGGCCGACTGGTTGAGGAGGAGAAAGAGGCGCATCAGGGCGAGTCCGTAGATGAATTCGAACTCGAGAACTGCATTTTGACTGATGATGAAAAGAAGGTTCTCCACGAGTCGATGATTATGCGTGAGAAGGAAAAGCTTGGCGCCTAGCATTTTGAAGTGGGAGAGGGTTCTAGAGTTGACCATCATGAAGAAAGTCTCGAAGTTCCCGTGTCAACCCAGCCCGAATCCTCGTCTATGGTCGATCCCTAGGCTGTTCCTGCTTACAATCCAGATCAGCCGCAGATGTCTCTGGCTGCTGCGCAAGTTACTGATGCCGCCCAGCCACCTACAAGTCGAACTGAGGAAGGTATTATGAACATTCCACTTCTCTTAAATTGAAATCTTCGATCGAGCTAAGTCCTAACAGTTCTTTTATTCTTTGTCCAGTGATCGATGCCGCACCGGCCATGCCTACTGCCACTCAAGAACCATATCAAATGCAGGAGGCTATCGTGACCAAGGAAACCACCATGAGTACAGCTGCCCCGCTTGAGGATCTGCAGGGAGGTACGATCGCGTTCAACGAGCAGCTGATGGATGAACTCTTCCGCCGCCACAGCGATCCTCGTGCTGACTTGCCATCTTTTATGAGTGGAACTAATCCTGCCCTGCCGCCTACAAGTCGAACTGAGGAAGGTATTCTGAACATTCCACTTCTCTTAAATCGGAATCTTCGATCGAGCTAAGTCCTAACAGTTCTTTTATTCTTTGTCTAGTGATCGATGCCGCACCGGCCATGCCTACTGCCACTCAAGAACCATATCAAATACAGGAGGCTATCGTGAATGAGGAAACCACCATGAGTACAGCTGCCCCGCTTGAGGATCTACAGGGAGGTACGATCGCGTTCGACGAGCAGCTGATGGATGAACTCTTCCGCCGCCACGGCGATCCTCGTGCTGACTTGCCATCTGTTATGAGCGGAACTGATCCTGCTGCAAGCTCTTCAATGCCGACTGCTGATGCCCCCAGCAGGGCTCAAGCAGTAACCGAAGAGGAGATGTTTGCTTAGATTGACGCTGAACTGGCAGCAGCGGGTTATGGCGGCAGCTTTGGAGGTGGGATGGCAGCATCGGGACCTGCCCCGCTCGGAATGATGTCTCCTGGTGGTTCTGTCTTTCTCACCAGCCTGCCCATTCCACCTTCTGTAATTGATCCCGTTCGTCCGACTCCGCCCGTAGGGAGCATTCTTATTCACACGAGTTCAGAGGAGGACGTCGACATAATGCCCTCGCCTGAAGACCAACTGCCGAAAAGCAAAGGCTCGAAGAGGAAGATTGGCGATGGCTCCGACGGGTCCACATCGAGGAGGAAGCTAAGGAAAAAGAAAGATTAGGCATGCTCTCCCGGTGTATTTTGATTTGCATTTTGTTAGCCGTGTATAGATGCGGGTTCGGCCCCTGCTAGTAGGAATTTTTTGGAAACTTGTATACGAACTTCTTCTATAATTGATAGAAATGAAACTTTTCTTTTTTGACTTCTTTTTTGTCATTGTGTATTTGTCTAAGTGTTTCAGTGTCTGGACCACACTTATGAAGTTTCAGTTTCCGAATGAAGTTTGTTCCTGTTCGCCAAGTTCGGGTATTGTGGACATGGTTTGCGACCGGGAAACGAGTCGAATTTTGACGTCGTATTGCTTCAATCAATGGTTGACGCTTAAGTCTTGCTCCCCAGTCTTGGTCGCATGTTGTAAAACATTAGTCAGCGATTACCCTTTTCTCCTAGCATGCCGAGTCTAGTGCCGTTGGACGGGCGTTTAAGGCAAACGAGGATTGAGCAGTTTATTCGCGCTTGTCCGATCGTTGATGATCATATCCGCACTCCGGGGATCCTCATTTGTTTACTGGCGGTTGGTCACGCTGGCTTGAGTTTCAATCATATGCCCACCGTCTGGGGACTTGGAATTGGCTTTTGTACTCCGACTCGCGCTCCGGGAGTTTGGAGTTGATAATTATATTTTGATCCATGCTTCGGGAACTTGAAGTTGGTGTTTAGGCTCCGTTCTACATTCTGGGAATCCGGAGTCGGCGTCTATGCTCTGACTTGCACTCTGGAAATTCGGAACTGATGTTTATACTCCGGCTCGCACTCTGGGTACACGGAGTTGAATGTTTATACTACGCTTCGCACTCTGGGAATACGGAGTTGAATGTTTATACTCCGACTCGCGCTCTGGGAGTTCGGAGTTGAATGTTTATACTCCGCTTCGCACTCTGGGAATACGAAGTTGAATGTTTATACTCCGCTTCGCACTCTGGGTATACAAAGTTGGATGTTTTAACTCCACTTCACACTCTGGGAATATGGAGTTGAATGTTTATACTCCGTTTCGCACTCTAGGTATACGGAGTTGAATGTTTATACTCCGACTCGCGCTTTGGGAGTTCGAAGTTGAATGTTTATACCCCCGACTCGCGCTTTGGGAATACGGAGTTGATGTTTATACTCTGCTACACACTCTGGGTATACGAAGTTGGATGTTTATACTCCGCTTCGCACTCTGGGAATACGGAGTTGAATGTTTATACTCCACGTCACACTCTGGGTATACGGAGTTGGATGTTTATACTCTGCTTCGCACTCTAGGAATACGAAGTTGAATGTTTATACTCCGCTTCACACTCATGGTATACGGAGTTGGATGTTTATACTCCGACTCGCGCTCTGGGAGTTCGGAGTTGAATGTTTATACTCTGCTTCGCACTCTGGGAATACGGAGTTGATGTTTATACTCCGCTTCGCACTCTGGTTATACGGAGTTGGATGTTTATACTCCGCTTTGCACTCTGGGAATACGGAGTTGAATGTTTATACTCCGCTTCGCACTCTAGGTATACGGAGTTGGATGTTTATACTCCGCTTCGCACTCTCGAAATACGGAGTTGAATGTTTATACTCCGCTTCGCACTCTAGGTATACGGAGTTGGATGTTTATACTCCGGCTCGCACTCTGGGAGTTCGGAGTTGAATGTTTATACTCCGACTCACGCTCTGGGAGTTCGGAGTTGATGAAGGATTGTCGTGTATCAATCCCTTTTTTGACTTTGATGTGATGGCTTGCCCCCGAGCTCGGGTTTCACTTAGGGAGTGATTGGTTTCATCGCAGCCACTCTCTATTTGAATAAATCCCACCGTATGATGAGACTTAGCTCTCCGTGCATAGTGATGGTCGTATGAAGTATTTCAAGTAAATCACAGCTCTGGCTCGAAGAGTTTGCATTTTATTGCTGAAATAAGAAAGTAGGGCAAAATCAGTTGCCTTATTACAAGTTCTAATTTTTAAATGCATAAACAAATTGCAGAAAAGGAAAGTAAACTAAATGGATAAAGATAGCCTGTCAGGTGTAATAGCGGCGAAGGCTCTCGCTATTCCAAGCTCTTGGCAAGGTAAGACTGTCGACGGTCGATAACTTGAATGTGCCATCTCCGAGCCTTCGTTCAATAATATACGGTCCTTCCCATGTCGACTTCATATGTGAAGGAACCAGATAGATTCTTTTTAAGACGAGATCGCCTAGTTCGAAGGTTCGCGGATGGACCTTGGCGTTGTACAATCGGGCGACTCGACTTCGATGCGCAGCTGCCCTCAAATCAGCCTCTTCACGCTTCTCATCCAGTAGATCAAGAGATTCAGCAAGTAATATAGCATTTGTATTTGGATCATAGTATGTCACACGATGAGAAGGTACTTCTAGCTCGACTGGAATAACGGCCTCTGAACCGTAAGAAAGAGAGAACGGAGTGTGGCCGGTCGCGGTCTTGTGGGTTGTTCGGTAAAACCATAGAGCCATATGAAGTTCATCGACCCACTTGCCCCCGACCTTTTCTAGTCGTTTCTTTAGGATGGACTTTATGACTTTATTAACTGCTTCAACCTATCCGTTCGCTTGAGGGTGCACAACTGCGGAGAATTTCTTTTGGATGTGAAATCGTTTGCAGAAATCTTTGAATTTAGCACTATCGAATTGGGTCCCGTTGTCCGTAATTATAGTGTGTGGGAGACCGAATCGACAGATGATGTTATGAACCACAAAGTTGATTACTTTCTTTGTTGTAATGGTAGCGAGAGCTTCGGCTTCAGCCCACTTCGTAAAGTAATCAACCGCGACGATGGCGTACTTCGCACCACCTTTTGCCAGAGGTAGAGCACCGATGATGTCGATGCCCACATTGCGAATGGCCATGGGCTGACCATTTGCGTTATCTCAGTAGGAGGAGCCCTAGGGATTCGGGCGTATTTCTGGCACCTATCACATTTCTTTGCATAGTCTAACGCATCGCGATTCACGGTAGGCCAGTAATATCCGTAGCGAAGTATTTTCTTGGCAAGTGCTTGCCCCTGGTGTGATCGCCACATTCTCCCTCATGCACATCACGTAACACTTGTTTAATTTCATCGTGAGCGATACATCGGAGTAGGGGAACTGAGTATCCCCTTCTGTACATGAGTCCATTCTGGATGGTAAATCTTGAGGCCTTTCGAAGGACCTGTCTTTTTTCACTCCTACGCTCCGGCAGGGTTCCGTGCTCAATGTAATTTTTGAGTGGAGTCATCCATGAATCCTTTTCGGGGATGGTTTCGCATACCCGTTTTATTTCCGCCCGGTCGATACTTGGGGAAGATAGTGTTTCTATGGGAACGAGTCCCATTTGTTGAGTTTCGCCTGTGCTTGCTAGCTTTGCCAACAAATCGGCCTTTTGGTTGCGTTCTCGAGGTATACTGTAGATGGCGTAGTAATCGAAATGGTCTAGTACTTCCTTAACTCGAGCTAAGTAAGCAGCCAACCTTCGATCTCTTGCTTGATACTCTCCTTATACCTAACACACAACTAATTGTGAATCACAATAAATTTCCACTGCGATAATTCTCAAATCTCTAGCAAGTTTCAAGCCAGCTAGGAGGGCTTCATATTCATCTTCACTATTAGTCGCATGGAAATCGAACTTTAAGGCATAACATATGGATCGACCTTCGGGAGTTTCAAGCACAATACCAGCGCCTGAACACCGGTCGTTTGATGCTCCGTCAGTATAAAGTTTCCAGACATACTCGGGGGATTCACTAGCTCCGGGCAAGTCCTCTGGGATGGTAAATTTAGCTATGAAATCGGCTAGGACTTGTCCTTGTATGGCCCGTCTCAAAGCGTAAGTAAGGTCAAACTGGCTCAGTTCGATGTTCCACTTGAGTAACCTACCAGACGTCTCAGACCGCGAAAGGACCTGTTGCAACGGCTGGTCGATGTAAACAATAATGGAATGTGCCTGGAATTATGGTCGGAGTTTTCTTGATGCAATGACAAGGCAGTAGGCCAACTTTTCCAGCTTCGTATAATTTCTTTCAGCCCTAGTCAATCGTTTGCTGACATAGTATACGGGCCTCTGTATCTTGTCTTCTTCTCAGATTAATGTAGCGCTGATAGCGTTTTCTAATATCGCCAAATATACGAGCAACTTCTCATGATCAATAGGCTTTGACAGTATCGGCGGTTTGGACAGATGTTGGACTAGTGCTTGGATAGCGCCCTCGCACTCTGTGGTCCATTCAAAGTTTCGTTTCCCTTTTCGAATCAGATCGAAGAAGGGAATGCATTTGTCAGTGGACTTTGAAATGAACCTGCTCAATGCTGCTACCTTTCCATTGAGACTCTGGACTTGCTTTATAGTTTTGGGAGTCTCAAGATTTCTGATTGCCCAAATCTTTTCGGGATTGGCTTCGATTCCCCGGGCGTTAACGATGAACCCAAGGAACTTTCCGAATGCAACTCCAAAGTGACTTTCAGTGGGTTGAGCTTCATCTTGTACTCCCAAAGTATGTTGAACATAGTTTCCAGGTCTTTTACATGGTCGTTGGAGAGTCGTGACTTCACAAGCATGTCGTCTACATATACTTCCATTGTCTTCCCGATTTGATTAGCGAACATCCGATTGACCAACCGTTGGTAAGTAGCTCCGGTGTTCTTGAGTCCGAACGGCATAACCTTGTAATAGTAAAGTCCCAGATTGGTTACGAAACTGGTGTGTTCTTGATCGGGTAAATGCATCGGTATCTGATTGTAGCCTGAATACGCATCCATGAAGGATAAGAGTTCATGTCCAGCCGTCGAATCCACTAGCTGATCAATTCTAGGAAGCGGGAAACTGTCTTTGGGGCATGCTTTATTCAAATCGGAATAGTCGACACATGTTCTCCACTTCCCGTTTGGCTTTCGGACAAGCACGGGATTTGACACCTATTCAGGATATAGTGCATCTCGAATGAATCCGTTCGATTCAAGCTTTTCTACTTCCTCTTTAAGGGCGGTAGATCTCTCTGGATCCATACCGCGCCTTTTTTCTTTGACCGGGACATGCCGCGGGTCAATGTTCAGAGTGTGGCTCACGATGTCCGGCGAGATCCCACACATATCAGAATGTGTCCAGGAAAATACACTACGCCATAGATTGCATACTGCAACACACAAGAAGTGATGCAGAAAGTGCCAAATAATGTTGCTGGAGGCCAAAAACGAGCTAAGGCAACACTTTCTCGGTGTTGCATTTTGCCGCGTTGCCGTAGACTCAAATGCAACATCTTTGTGACCCTAAGGCAACATCGGTTCTGTTGTTGCCACAGGTACTAAATTTACTAAAAAGTGGGTCCCACAATCTGGGCCCCAACATGTGGGGCCCACTAATTCTGTTAACCAACTTAACGGAACCGTTTTGTGGGGCCCACATTCATTAATCTATGGTAACACTTTTACCAATAAAATGGCAACACTTTTCCAGTTTATTACCACATTTAACATCACATACTGCAACATTATATCATATCTACGACAACACTTTTTGCAATTTAAATTGGAAATGTACTGCAACATCATACTACTGCAACATTACACTGCATTTCATAGTAGCCAAAGAGCTATTCATTTCATAACAGCCAAACAACAAGTCGTTTCGTAACAGCCAGCAACACAAGTTTTAGTCAAGTACAAAATAACAAACATAGCCAGTGCATTCATATTAACAGCCAGTACATACTAATTAAATTCTACATACTACACGTGAATTCATCTTTGCGAGCCTCCAAATTTCATGCTTCCGAGCCACCAGTACCATCAGTGCCTCTAGTGGCTCCAGTGCCAGTTTCATCACTGCAGACGGTCGCACAAAGACCCGCAACATCAATTTGCATGTCAGGGTTAGCTTCGCCTAATTTCTTAAGCACCCATGACAAGTTCTCCTGAACTTTTCGGTTCACCGTTGCATCAAATTCATCTTTGACCCTCTTGTTCACCTTTGCTTCGACTTCTTCAACTATATTTTCCTTTATCTTCGCTGCCAGCTCCTGTATGTATGTGCTTGTTGTTGGGGCATCTTTTGAAACTTCTACAGACTTTGTGTGCCGTCCTATAAGCCAAGTTGGACCGTGCCGCTTTCCATCAGAAATCAGTTCTTGAACAACTTCATCACTTCCTCCTTCACCTATTGCTTTTTGAATCTTATCCTGCAAAATAAAGCAGTTTCAAAATGTGACATTAAATAAAATTAACAAATATAACATCTGAAGCAGTTTCAAAATGTTGATGCGCAAAATGAAGCATTTTTTTGACATCTGAATAAAGAGAAATTAAAATTCTTACAACTCTATACTTCATTACTGAAGTATCGGTCTTGTACACCTTTCCTTCTTTCCGCTTGCGAGTTCTAACAAAAAGCTCTCCATCTGATTCGTTGGACTGATACAAATTAAATGAAAAAAGTTAGACAGCAAAAGAATATCAAACCAATTTTTCCAGAACATATATCACTATTCAATTCAGATGTTATATTTGTTAATTTTATTTAATGTCACATTTTGAAACAGCAACTCACAGATGAAACTGTTCACAGATGCACCAATGAAAGCTGTTGTTGTTAATTTTTTTAAAAGGTTAGACAGCAACTCACAGATGCAAAAATGGAGCAACAGCAGCTTACAAGTGCAAAAATAAAGAAACGGCAAGTATAAAATCACAACATATGTAGCAACAATATCACTAACATTTTCTCGACTGTCCCAAACAAGGATACTTTTGCTGTCCCAAACATTTTCTCGACTGTCCCAAACCAACCCATCACTAAGTTTCAGAAATTATACAAACAAGGATACTGCATTCGAGTTTGCAGTACCCTAAGATGGGTGCAATACCTTAACCATCACTAAATTTGCCAAATACCTTAAACACTGTATTAATAATTTCCACAGAGACGGATTGGACTCATATTTAATGTTTAATATGCATCTAACTTGCTGACATATATTGACCAAATGTGTACAAATGCATGAGCATGACGGACACTGGTTTGGAAAAGAACTGAGTTTTCTATCCCAAACAAGGGCAAAGAAAGGCCCATTTATATTTTTATAGATTTTATGTATTTTTTTAGCAAATGGTAATAATAGCTATTGAGTCGTAAATTAATGTGAAAATGCCTACCCAGCCAACCATAAAAATAAGCAAAATACATACCATCTTATGCCGAATTTGAGAAAAAAGTTTTGGACCAGTAGTGTGTGTGTCTGTATACAATTTCCGACTTGCACAATTTGTAAGGGCCTTGTTCTATAAAAACATAAAATAAAGATGTTTATCTGCCTGATTTGAATGAATAGAAAGGGAAATAAATTCTGTGATAAAATTTAAAATTATACCTGAATTTTTTCATCTCCCCAATACATCAAGAGTACTTGGAAATCCGCAAGTGGAATTTCGTCCGGCCTATTTTCAAGCCTCTCTTCATCAGTTTCATAGGCCATATAATGTGCCTTTTTAATACGACTCTTGTACCCCCTCCAAGAGTCACGAATTGACTTCAAAACCTAATATTCACATTCATCCGGAATAATATACCGTTGCTTAAATACAAATCAAACATTAAAAAGAACAGTCATGCTACTTTTGTGACAAGTTACATATATTTAATTAAAATTCAGCTAAGTTTGCAAATTACCTTAACATAGTTCCACAGCGTGCCTTTCAAACTTGCAGGAACATCAAACCAAGACTTGTAAGTAAGTGGAACACTCCTCTTCAGTGTTCCTAAAAAATAACTCAGTTCAGACAATACTTTGTCATCGTCTGAAACAGGTTGGCCCCGATGATTCATTTGGATTAGAACTCTTTTGTCATATGACCTTGAATGAACTTTATCCATCTTTGTTTTTCCTCTGAGCCTTCTGGGGGCTCCCACTAATGTTACAAAGTACATACAATAGTAATGAGAAGGCTAGACATAACTTAAATGAGGACTTAAACCATTAAAATCAGAACTCAATTAGATAATACCTTTAGCTTCTTCATCTTCATCTTCTTCGTTTTCAATATTTGTCGACACATTTCCGACGACAGCCTTCTTCCTTCCACTTCCACTTCCACTACTGTTATTCTTCTGGCGTTCTTGCATAGCCAAATAAGCAGCCATTGTTCCTATTCCTTCATTGTGTGGTAACTCAATGCTACATGGTGGATCAACAGTTTGTGTAGGAACTGGATTTTCCCCTGCATTCGGAGTTGCATTCTTATCGGTTGCAGATTGAACATTAGCTCGTGAACGAGTTGTTGGTCCAGACTGAGGCTTTGTAATCGTAATCATTTTGGTTCTCTAAAATACGCACACAAAAACAATAAAATAAAAAAATAAGGAAGCTAATCTATAATTACCAACATAAAATTAAATCTTCACCTATAACGAACCTTTACTGAATTTTTTGAAGTATCATTTTCACTAGGTTCCTCTTCTTCTGGAGCATAATCTTCGCTTCCAGCTAGCATTTTTGATTTTCCTTTATTTTTTTCAAATTCATTTATCAGTCCAGTAACTAATTTAGGCATCCCAAGAGCTTCAAAAACACTATTCTTCTGCGACACATGTTTAGCTCTCTCCTTTTCGTATTCTGTAAGCGATGGAGGTGGTGGAGGTGGTAGATCATCATCCTGAAAGTAATTTAACAAGACATTATTGTAAATATTATCAAAATATGTAGAACATCATATTAGAAGATCAGATTGTAGTCTTCTTACTTGAATCTCATTTTCATCCGTATTTTCCTCTTCAACGGGAGGATTATAGAAATCCAATTTACTCCTGACACTTGCTGAGTTGATATTCAAAGTTGCATCGCTGACTTCAGTTGGATTTTTCTTCTCTGGTGTCTTTGTAGAATTACTGATCACCTTTTTCTTCTCTGGTGACTTCTTGCTGATCACCTTTTTCCTGTTTGTGCGTGGACTCACAGCAGCTTCGCTCACTTGTTGATTGTTTAGCCGTGTCGACTTTCTAGGAGTAAGGACTTGATCAGTCTGCGTCTCGTTGGTTTTTGCTGGCTGTTGATTGTTTAGCCGGTCTGACTTTCTAGGAGTAAAGACTTCAGTCTGCTTCTTGTTTTTTGCTGCCTGTTGCAGACGGTGAGTGGTGACAAATTGCCGTTTCTGTGGTTTCGCAGCTGCAAACATACAACGACATAAAAGTCAAGTTTATCATGTCATAAACATAATTATTTAAACTTAATTAAAGAAATTATGACTTGACCGTGTATATTAATATTCCAGTTCCTTTATTATTTATGAATTTTCGAGTCGGATGCTCAAAATTGGATCTTGGTTTAAATTCATTTGAAAGTAATCATAAATAGGTTGTTTCATCATTAGTTTTCTTATGACCAAATTCATCAAAATAGTACAAATGAGAAGATATTATTATACCTGGACACAATAGATTCTTCCTTGGGCGTACAATGACATGTGGCTGCATTTGTTTCATTGGCTCAATTTTATCATCGACCACGGTGTCGACATAGAAATTAATGTGATCACCATTATTTTTTATTTGCATGAACTCCCACAGATCTGTATCATTGCTCACCAATTTCCACCCACTCATTGTACCTTTCCATGAATATACTCCTCCAATTTCAGTGTACTTTAGCTCTTCCTTGACATACTCCATCAGTACTGTGTAAGAAAACATATCCAGATCAACGCCCTTGACAAAACTCTCCACCAACATATCCATTCTTCTCAAATTTTCCCTTGTGATGGAATATAAGATTTGCCTCCATCCTACACAAAATGAAGGAATTAACATTAGAATGACATAATTACAAATTAAAATAAACCAACTGCATTATAAAATAAAACAGTCACTTCACTAAAATGTAATAAAGGCAGAAACACTAAAAAAGAGACCAAAAAAAGCCACAAATATGACACATCAGTTACAACATTTAATCAAGGCAGAAACAACATTTTCTAACTTAAATTTGGTTACTTAATTAAATATGATAGTGATACATAGAAATTAAGAAGCATTTTCTTTTACTTTGCTAGGTGGAAGGCGGATTTGTCTTATTGGGACATCATCTCTACACCAGCGAACATCAAAATCTTGATTTCGCATTTCATAAGCAGGCTGGATATCATTCAAATCTTCATTTGCATCTTCGCTTTCGATTTCACACCAGTCTCTCGGCAATTTCTTGATAACATTGTGGCACATCTTATCAATTGGATCTTCTATATAAAACACCTGTTGTACTTGTGAAGCCATAACATAAGGATCAGATTTCTGGCACAATCGATTAAAATTGACACGAGTCAGCCCATATAAATCTTTCTCTTCTTGGTACCAACAACACTTAAATAAAACCACACTAAATTCTCCCCAATAATCTAGTTCTAATATTTCCTCAATTGATCCATAGTAATTAACTTCACCAACCAATGGATTTTGATCTTTCGAACTTGCAAAGCTAGTAGTCAAGGCTGTCAAAAATACACCACTGTTTTGTGTTGTACATTTGGCATCTCTGAACTTTGTATAAAATCTGTATCCATTGATAACATATCCAGTAAATCTCTTAGCTGTTGTAAGAGGGCCCATTGCAGGAAGTTGTACTTCTTTTGAAATGTCCTCCTTTTTCCCAACCTCTTCCTTTAACCACTTCCAAAATTCTTGACTGTGTTCTCTCTCTCTTTTATATTTTTTTGATAATGCATGACCATCAACTAAAGCTCGATGTTTCCTAGAATAAAGACCTGGTTAATAAAAGATGGACACAAAATTTCTAATTCTTCAATAATTACTAAAATAAAAATAAAACTTAAAAACTTACTCAAGTAAACTCTCTATTTCCTTGTTACCACAATTGAATAGAACGTAACGGTGACATGCTGTCCATTGAGAATCTTTTAGATGACTACCTTTTCCATCTTTGTTTCTTCTTGTGCCAATAGGATATTCCAGATTCTGTGGACAGGTTTCAAATTTCATTTTTCCTGCTCCATCGCCACCTAAGAACCTTGAACAGAATATCAAACATTCTTCTGCAATATAACCTTCAGCAATGGACGCCTCAGGTTTATTTTTGTTGCGAACATATGATTTCAGTTTACAAAGATAACGCTCAATAGGAAACATACAACGAAGATGTGCAGGTCCACCATATTCAATTTCCTTGCATAAATGAACTAGCAAGTGCACCATTATATCGAAGAAAGCATTTGGGAATATCATCTCAAATTGACAAAGAATTTCCACAATTTCCTTTTGTAGCCTCTTGAGATCAGCCAAATTGATAATTTTACTCCAAAGACTTCTTAGAAATGCACCTAATCTTATCATAGGTAGTGCACTTCAGGTTTTACAGATTTCTTCACAGCAAATTGCAGCAAGTAGTGGAGAAGAAAATGAGCATCGTGGCTCTTATACCCTGCAATTTTCCTCTCTTTCTTGTTTACATACCGGCTGATATTAGCTGCACAACCATAAGGCAGTTTAGCATTCTCTAACACCGAGCAAAATATTTCTTTCTCCTTGTTCGTCATTTCAAATATGACAGCCCTGATCTGAATGTAATTCCCATCAGCTGATAGAACTGGATGAAGGACATCCCTAATGCCTATCTCTTGTAAATCATACCGAGCACTTAAATGGTCTTTCGACTTCCCATCGATATTTAGTAAAGTACCAAGTATGTTATCACAAATGTTTTTCTCTATGTGCATAACATCAAGGTTATGTCGACATACATTGTGACTCCAATATGGTAAATTAAAAAATATTGACTTCTTTTTAAAAGGGGATTCATTTTTATGCTTGTTGACCTCTTTCTGCCCAAAAATATTTTCATAACCAGCCAACAATTCTTAAATGTCTGTCCCGGATAAAATTTCCGGAGATGTCCCCATTTCAATTTCACCATTGAACCTTTTCTTATCAAACCTCCACTTGTGTTCCGGATCTAAAAATTTCCTATGATTCATGTAGCACATTTTTCTACTATGTTTCAAGTAAGTTGAAGAAGTCTCGAAATGGCATACGGGACAAGCTAAATAACCCTTTGTGCTCCAGCCGGATAACATTGCATAGCCCGGAAAGTCACTGATCGTCCATAACACGCTTGCACGTAATGTGAAATTAGCACCAGTTAAGGCATCATAAGTTTGTATGCCAAGACCCCATAATTCTTTCAATTCTGCGATAAGAGGCTGCATGTAGACATCAATGCTATTCTTAGGAGACTCTGGACCAGGGATAAGGGTTGAAAGTATCAAATTTTCTGGCTTCATGCATAACCAAGGTGGAAGGTTATAATTTACCAATATGATTGGCCATGTGCTGTGAGCAGTAGTCATTGTACGGAAAGGACTGAATCCATCAGCGGCTACTCCTAACCTGATATTTCTGTTTTCAGATGAAAAATGAGGATATTTGGCATCCATCGCCTTCCAAACCTCGCCATCAGCTGGATGTCGAAGTCTGCCATCATTTTTTCGTCCCACTGCATGCCATATCATAAGTTCTGCATACTCCTTGGACATGAACATCCTTTGCAGCCTTGGTTTTAGTGGAAAATAACGCATCACTTTTGCTGGTACTTTGTGAATCCGCTTCTCCGGATCATTGTCAACAGCCGCTTTCTTTTCCTTTATAACCCACCTTGAAACACCACAAGTTTTGCAGTTATTTTCCTTTTCATTTTCTGCCCAATATAGCATGCAGTCATTTGGACATGCATGTATTCTTTGGTAATCGAGGCCTAAATCTTTAATGATATTTTTGGTAGCATTGAAAGAAAAAGGGATGTGGGCTTGTGGAAAAGCTTCTTTTAGCAACTCTAATAAATCGGTAAATGCAGACTCGGTGATTCCATGTAGGCATTTTAAAGAATAAAGCCTGATGATGAAACTTAATCGCGAAAATTTAGTACACCCGGGATATAATGGCTGCTTTCCCTCTTCAACATGATGATGAAATTTTCTGGCATTGGCATCTACTCCATTTGCTCCATCAGAAGATCCACTTTCATTGTTCTGCATATTTCCATAAGTATGACGCAACATCTCATCGAGATTATCTCCAAAATTTATTCCCGCTTCACCATCCATATACTTATCGCTCCTTTCAGGATCTACACAGGAAACCTCACAAATCCATTTCACGTACAATTCAGATGGACCATTCCAAATCAGATGGTCGTAGACTACCTCTTGACGATACCACTTGCGATTATGACACTTTTTGCAAGGGCATGCAATTTCATCACCTACCGCGAATCTAGAAAAAGTATTTTGAATAAAACGCTTCACTCCACTGATATATCCTTCACTAAACTTAGGAAGTTCTACCCATATTTTTTCCTCGTCATTCATCACTAATTTAGACACAAATAACATACAAGTTAACTCACAAGTAAAATCAGGAATATGATTACACCTTAACTCACAAGTAAATCAGTAAATTAGGCAACACAACAATCAAATCAGGAAAAACTTGAAATATATATAGAGTGATACCTTAAGCAGAAGATTAAATCGAAGCCCTAACTGAAATTCGAATCCCAAACGAACCCTAATTGAAGACCTAATTGAAACACCAAAGCCCTAATTGAACTTGAACTCGAACTTGCCCTAATCGAACCCCGATTAAGCTTGCAAACTTGAACTTTTAGCCCTAATTGAAACAGCGATTGAGAGTGTTTGAGCGTTTGTGAGGCTGAGTGTTTGAGAGGTTGAGCGGCGGAGTGTTATTTTGTTAAGTGTTAAGTTTTGCCGCTTTCTTCCTGCTTCTCGGGTTCTTTTTTCAGCCCGCTCATTTTTTATAATATTTTTATAAGTCTATAGCTACTGCAACATATGTTGATATCTATACTAACATCCTGAAGCTAATGTTGCAATAGACCTTTGGATCGGTGATCCATTTTAACAATTGGATTAAATGTAGACCGTTGGATCGTATTCACGTGGATTGCTAATTTTATTAATTTTTTAATTTGAATACAACTATAGCTACTGCAACATCTTGTTGATACCTATGCTAACACCTTGAAGCGTGTGTTGTAATAGACAATAATCAGCATACCTATCGTTACATTGTAGTTAGCAACACCTTGTATTTTTGTTGCGATAGGTCATCTATGGCGTAGTGATACGTCAAGATTTGCCCGCAGAAATTCAACCAATTCCTCTAGAGTTTGTTGGCTTAGCTGAGATCCAGTCTTTATTATTTTTGAATCATCTTTATTGTCAATTGGGACATCAATCGTCAGTTCGGCCGGGGATGCTTGACTTTCTTGAGATTCTCCTTCGTCTTCAGTTTCTCTCGGGTCAAGGTCCTTGAGGAATTGGCTTGGGTGCCCGGGCCTGGGCCCGGGCGTTAATTGTCAATTATCGGCAAAACGGACGCAGAGAGATTCCTCTACGCCCTTTCCCTTCTCCTTTCGCTGCGCCTCCCGCAGCTCAGCAACATAACAGGCTCTAGCAGTGGCCTGATCTCCCTGAATGATCCTATTCCATGATCAGTGGGAAATTTTAAGGTCAAACACCATGTGGCAATGGCTATTCTGAATTCAGCGAGGGCCGGTCGGCCCAAAAAAACATTGTAAGGGGAGTCTATGTCCAAAACGATGAACTACAACATCCATACTCTCCGACGTTCTCCAACTCCCAACTCTACTGGCAGTTCCACCATCCCAGTGGGAATTGTGGCACTTCCGTTGAAACCATGGACTCGAGATTGATAAGGTTTCAAGTCTGCGGCTTCCATCTTCATTTGATAATAAGCTCGCTTGAACAAAATATTCATAGAGCTTCCACTGTCAACTAAGATCATTTTTATCCAAGCGGGACCTACTTGTGCTGAGATGACCAGTGGATCAATAGTGGGAGCTTCGACTTTATCTGCGTCTCTGCTCCTGAACACGATGTCATCCGTCATCGTTTTCTGTTGCTTGGCCGGAGCCCCCTCATCAAAACTACTGCAACACTCGAAGTCTGCATGCCTGATAGAACTGGCATACGACTCCATTTCCTTCCAGCTTCGATCTGCTGGGTGAGGACCACCACTTATTGTATTGATGACCAACCTCCCGTCCGTACGAGCGGGTTCTTCCTGTCTTTCCTGGTTCGGTGCACGATTCTGATTTGATGGGCCCGCACCACCAGATTGTGGTGCCCGTACATACTGATCCAACTTCCGCTCTCGTATCATTTTTTCGATGAGGTCTTGTAAGTGACGACACTCATTGGTGTTGTGGCCATAACTCTCATGGAATCTATAGAACTTTCCTGTTTGGATTTGCCTTTCAGTTGGTGGTTTCGGGGCAGGCTTCTTATACTGCATGGTATTGCAGGTTTGCAAATACACTTTTTCCAATGACGTGTTCAATGGAGTGTAATTATTGTACATGGAAGCTCTACGCCGTGGTCCACGATCCTGATCGAGTTTTTTGTTCTGGTTTCTATTGTCCCTCTGCTGATTCTGTTTATTTTGGACATTTAACTGAATTTTTCCAAAACTATCCCCGGACTGTTTAAAAGTGACGTTACTATGGATACCTTCGATGTTGGGCCCTACGTTATCCTGCTTCCTAGACTGTTTCGCATCCTCCCTTCTCAGGAATTGGGCTGCCTTGGAATAGAAATGGTCCAATGACGCAGGTGGTTTCCTAGCTAACCAACTTCCGAACTCGGAATCAGCATCAATCCCCTTAGTCAGAGCCATCAGGATAGAGTTATCGTTGGGATTGCTTATTTCTGCACACGTAGCATGGAATCGCTCCAAGTAACGTCTAAGCGTTTCTCCGGAAGCTTGCGTAACACTAGACAGAGTGTTAACGTCCTTTGGCCTCGCCATATGCATACGGAATTGTTCGACAAACTTGGTGGCCATCTAGTCAAAGTTAGAGATGGATCGCGGTGGCAAATGAGTGAACCACATGGTAGCGATGCCCCCTAGGGAAATGGGGAAACTACGGCACTTTACTACGTCATCCGCTCTAGCAGCATTCATCAGCCATTCGTATTTCAGGACGTGTTGATTGGGATCAGAATTCCCTTCATAAACTGGCAAAGATGGCATCCTGAAGTGCCGAGGTAGTTCAGCATATAAAACATCATCGGTGAAAGGGGTATGACTTCGGGAGATTCCCCAGTCGTCAATAGAGAGACCCTGACTTTCACGGATCATTTGGCGGATCATCGTTGGTATATCTGTCGTTCGGACACTTGGAGCATGTTGTGCCAAGGTGTGGTCGGGTTCCACAGCGCGAGTCTGGACCGGACGCGGTCGACGGTCCGTGCCTCGCCTCCTTGGTTCAACATCCTCAGGGACATAAGGTTCAGGAGTCTGCTCTCGTTGGCTATGTTGAGGATCATCTTGGTTTCTAGCATCACCTCCCCGTCCAGTAGTGGTGGTAGTAGCAATGTTGCCGGTAACATGATAAGGAGCAGCTCCTCCCTGAGTTGAAGGTTCTGTGCGGAGGCTAACGGATGGTCCAGCTCTAGGTTGCCCAAGGTTTGAAGCAGGTTGGTGTCCCGTGGCCTAGGTGTAGCTTCCACCCAACCGTGGACATGTGAATCTATGATTGGCCATCGGAGGAGGCTGAACTTTCTATGGAGGAGTGAGAACCTTGGTCTCTTCTAGATCTCCTCCGCCTTTGGCGATTTAGCTGGTTAGTCAACTCCGTGTTGGCACGTAGTTGTTCCGCTAGCTGCCGTCGACTTTGGGTCAACTCTTGAAGCAATGTCTGGAATTCTTGTCTAGTGATTGGACCTGATGGATCTGAAGGTCCTGCAGCATTTTGGTTGGATGGAGGTGATTGCACGGGAGTTTGTCGGTCCCGTGCTCCTTGATCAGCGGCCGTAGAAGTGGTACGTGTGCTCACCATAATGAATTGACGAAGTCCTTTCCTATATCTGATTGCAAATCTGAATAGAATGGAAGGGCTTCAAAGTTCTAGATCTGGATCCTCTTCTTAGATTTATGCAATCCAATATAGATAGGAAATCCAAAGAGCGGGAGAAAAATTGGGTTTTTCTCAATGAAAGCACCAAAGTGTTTGTACCAAAATTGGGCACAACACTCTTCAGAAGTCTTTGAAGAGATAAAGTGAAGAAATTAAATGAAAAATGAGGAATTATCTAACAAAAACTCCAAATCTCAGAAATGAGAATAATTAAAGTGCAGGGAGACACAAGAATTTAGAGTGGTTCAGCGTATAGCCTACGTCAACTATGAAGTAGTATGCTTTATTGATATTTCTTTTGCATTTACAAGTGAATTCAATGATATATAGCAGTCAATTGTGATTTGCAGCAGTGAATTTCGTTTGTGACAGCAGCAATTGAGTTCAGATCTGGATCTGGCGGAGTCCGGGCGTTGAAGGTCTCAAAGAGGAAGAAGAACCCCTTTTTTGTTGGCTTTGGGGTCTATTTATAGGTGTAGGAGACTGGTATTTCACCCAGATCTCGGGAGACCCTCTCTGGCACGTGACCAGGCCCGCACGCCCAAGCCCGTGAAGTTTTGGTCCGATCCATGATCGACACGAACAGATTTCGACTCGCTCTAGATTTCGTCCAATAGAGTCGAAATTTGGCATGGACATTCTTTAGCATGCACGTAGTCTTCTGTGAAAATTTCATAGCATTTGGACTTGTAGATTGGGAGATATGATCGATACGAAATGGAGTTTTCGGTAGGCTATTTCCTTCAACTCGCTCCAGTTTCAACTCGCTTCCGTTCGACTCGATGATGTGGCACTTGATTCTTACTCTGTCCTGGATGTTGCTTCGAGTGAGTCGAATTGTTCACTAATTGAGCGAGTCAAAGTGTGCCCAGATCGAGCGAGTTGAAGAAAGCACTTGGTCGAGCGAGTCGCAGCAAGCACTGGTCGAGCGAGTCGAAATGGGCCGTCCTGGGAGGTTTAAGCAGTGGAGTTGAAGTTAATGGAGTCGAACAGTTGTTTGAGCGGAGCGAGTCGAAGGAAACCGCCTACCGAAAACTCCATTTTGTATCGATCATATCTCCCAATCTACAAGTCCAAATGCTATGAAATTTTCACAGAAGACTACGTGCATGCTAAAGAATGTCCACGCCAAATTTCGACTCCATTGGACGAAATCTAAAGCGAGTCGAAATCTGTTCGTGTCGATCACGGATCGGACCGAACTTCACGGGCTTGGGTGTGCGGGCCTGGTCACGTGCCAGAGAGGGTCTCCCGAGATCTGGGCGAAATACCAGTCTCCTACACCTATAAATAGACCCCAAAGCCAACAAAAAAGGGGTTCTTCTTCCTCTTTGAGACCTTCAACGCCCGGACTCCGCCAGATCCAGATCTGAACTCAATTGCTGCTGTCACAAACGAAAGTCACTGCTGCAAATCACAATTGACTGCTGTAAATCATTGAATACACTTGTAAACGCAAAAGAAAGATCAATAAAGCATACTACTTCATAGTGGACGTAGGCTATATGCCGAACCACTCTAAATTCTTGTGTCTCCCTGCACTTTAATTATTCTCATTTCTGAGATTTGGATTTTTTGTTAGATATTTCCTCATTTTTCATTTAATTTCTTCACTTTATCTCTTCAAAGACTTTCGAAGATTATTGTGCCCAATTTTGGTACAAACAAGGTGAAAACCATATTAAATGACATCCAAATGCCTTGTGAATTTTTATATAGAACTGAAATATTGTTCTGGAGATGGTTTTCAATTTTCATAATTTTCTGAATTTATGTGGAATTTATATAAATTTTCCAGTGAAGAAAATGTTATTTTGGGTTTAAAATTGTTTACGGCTAAATAATAAATGGTTCAGGTATGAAATTTATATATGTTAGAAAACATATAAAAAGTGATTTTCTGGAATTTTTGTAGAATCTACCTAAGTGTTTTAATGGGTATATAAAATTATTTAAGGAATGGGACTTAAATGTTTTATATATTTATAAAAGGAGAAGGTGCTTTTTGTAAATAAATTCAAATTATTAATTCTAGAAAGTCTGCAGTACTTTTAGAAAAGAAAAACTTGCAACCAATCACAATTTGACAAACAAGGCAGGTTAGGTACAAAGAAATAGTTAAAAGGACTATTCTACATGTTTTTCACTGTTTCGATGCTTTCGGCACCAAGTTCCGCTTCCTTACCTTCGCCTCCGACACTGTCAAAACCAATGCACATGGTATTAGGTAACTGGTATGTTGTGAATTGGATGTAGGCGGAAGGTATAGAGTCGAAATCTGGGGTTCCGAAGGGGTTGAGACTTTACTTTGTTTTTAAAAGAAAATGCACCTGCTCGCTTTCGACTAAGTAGCTTTCGACTTGGTTAGCCTTCGACTAGGTTAAATGTATTTAAAGAAAAGGTTTTGATTGGGTTGCGCCTTTGTTTTAAATAAATTCTTTCGACCGAGTCGAACCTTTTAACTACCGCTTTCTACCTTTCGACTTAGATGGGTTTCAAAAGGGTTGTTTTTCTTTTTAAACTTGACCACATCTCCAATGCTTTCGAAGGGATGGTTTCGACACCATCGCTTCTTTACTTCGGAATGATTATGAAAGGAATGCTCTCGACTTTGATGGGTTTCTGATTCTTTTGCTCTACTTGAAAGCATAATCCAAATGGTTTCGACCGAGACGGTTTTCAAAGGTTTCGAAGGATAAATTTTTTGAATAGTTTCGAAAGGTTTCCACGTGTTTTAAATTGAACCTAAAGGCTTTCGAAAAGTTTAGTGTCTTAATTCTTTCAAAAGGGTTTGAAATGAAGGTTTTGAAGGGGTAGTTCCCCAATGATTTCGAAAGGTTTTGAAGAAAGGTTTTCCAATGGTTTCGAAGGAGTCGAAAGGGAAGGTTTTTCTGGTTGTTTCGAAATGATTAAAAGGAAAGGTTTTCCTAAGGTTTCAAAAGACAATGTTCAAAAGTTTTTAAAGAAAGATGGCTAAGGTTTTTAAAGCTTCCGAAAGGAAAGATGTCCAACGGTTTCGAAAGGGTTTTGAGAATGGTTTCAACGGAAGGTTTTGGCCTTTCGGCCTAGGTTAAATAAAGGGTTTTACTTGATTTGGAAAGAGGTACTTTAAATGGTTTCGAAAGGGGTGCTTTCAATAGATTTGAAAGAAGGATTTTCAAAGATTTAAATGTTTTCATCAACTATGATTTGATTAAAGTATGTGTGTGTGTCTATCATATGGCAAGGTGATTTTGAGTAAAGCATAGAATATATAGATTTTCATTTTTTGAGTTTGATTTAAAGGTTTTAAATCATTTTGAAAAGGTTTGCAAGGAAAATTATGGGAAGGGATCCCTAACTAAAATGACTCAGATATTAGATTATCAGATGGAACTGGTATAGGGTCACGCCCTATACATTAGCTACTAGCCTCAGCTAATTTTGTCCAAAATTCCAGTGTGTATGGCTTTGTCATAGGTAAGACTAAAATTATGATTACACATAGAAAGGAATATGTGCTTGTATACAGATAGGTTATTGGTGAGCCTGCAAAAACATTAGGATCACGTGACCTTGGGAGATGTTAAGTTAGTGACAGATCGTCCAGAAGGGAAGTATTTAATAGATAGTTAAGGACAGACCATCCAGAAGAAGAGTGTCTAACAGATGTTGGATAAATTTTGATATATTGTCTGGTAGGCCCGAGTCCGCCAAAGCTTAATAGTTAGCCAAACAAAACTATAATGTTTGAACAGATAGTTCATTTTTTACCTGATATGTATGTTTACATAATGATGCTTTAAAGATTTTAACTAGTTTTGGTTGCAGGAAAAGATTTTCGAAAGATATGTTTTAAAGGATGTTAGTGAGTAGAAACCCGTTTCTCTTAGCGGCATGGTCTCACTTAACATAATATAACTGAGATGTATAGTATTATTCACACTAGGCTTTATGTCTGACTCGAAGTTTTTGTTTCCCCATAAACTCTCGGGTGCTCAAAATTGATTTGAGTTGGCCGAGGGTTAATGTTTTCAGGTTTTAGAAATTTTGGTGAATAAAGCTTCCGGAGACGAGCAAGTGGCTTACGGATAGCTCATTAGGAGTTATAGTTTTATCTTGTTTTGATTCTACTATGTATATTAAGTCAGATCTGACTATATTGACTCTGATATACCAATGGGGCATCGTCATATGTCGCCCTTGGCGTATTTTTGTATTGATTATAATTGATCTTTGCTTGGGAAACGTTAAGGGATTATGTAACTTGTATATGAATTTGTTTTGAAATATAATTGGTAAAAATGTTGTTTTTGAAATCTATGATTTTGTTCATATTCAAGTGCTTCTGATGTTATGGATACCATTAGCATCACCATATTTTGTCACCAGAAGTTAATACTATAGACGACTGCATCATCTGTAGCGCTTTCCTTTTGGCCTCCGAATACGAGATTTACAGATCTCTCCAACTTACCTTCTCTAGATCTGCCAATCACTAAGGCATTGAGTCCCGAGCTCCCGATCTCCACTCTTCAAGGGCAACCCACTATTGAAACTCTACAATCTATTGGAGGCTAAGTTGCTGCCAATCCCATCGTAGATATGTCAACTTTCGATTTTCTAAGAGATATCTCCAATTCATGTGAATGAATTCAGGATATCTTGACTAGCGAGATGTTAAGGGAGATCAACTCACAAATCGACGTCTCTTTTAGTGCTTTTATGACCGAAGGTGGAAAGACTCCAACCCTTAAACCATGCTGGTACGGTTGGTATAGTACATAGGGGTCAAAGGCACTACACACTTCACTTTAGGGACACCAACACACATTTCTACATCAAATCGACTTTCCTATTCAAAGCGTTAACTCCACCTTCCTTTTTGTTTTAGGTTCCATGGGTCGTGGATTGTACCATCAACTTCGTCAAAAATCTGGCTCCTACAAGGATCAAACTTTAGACCCATTCCATTGCTCTAATCGCAAAACAAACGAGAAAAGAAGGAAGAGATAGGAGGACGAGGCCCACCACTTGGAGAGAGAGAGTGAAAGGGGAGATAAAGAAAAAGGGATGATGAGGGTTGTGCTCCTGACAATGTACTAAAGTACCATAGAGACTGTAACAAATGCTACGTGGCTTCATTTCCCATTGCACCCCCTCACACTGAAGCTTAGACAGCTGCAATGTAGGAACCCCCTTCATCTCGAGCCATAACTACTGTAGCTACCCCCGGTTCTTCTAGCTAAAGGGAGAAGTTTGTACTTCCGCCTGGTCCACCCATGCTCCAAGCTACCTACATGCACTTATTCTTAAAGGGTGTTATATTTAACTAGAACATCAAGCCCACCAACATAGCCACTTCCTTGGGCAATCTTGAAACAGTCCGCGAGGACTTAGAAGCTGGGTTTTATTGGAAGAATCTCGTGAAGGCCCTTTTGGGACGTGAATTGCATCAATTATTAAGAAATTCTTTCATCCAAGGCTAAAAAGGTAGACTATGATAAAGCGATCAAGGACCGCAATACTGAAATAGCCAAGCTGAAAGCTGAGAGGGATGCAGCCCTAAAGGGAAAGGCTGCCAGTGACAAGTTATTGACCAAGCCGAACTGGGCTCACGATAGAGCGCTCATTGTGATTAAAGATCAACTTAAGGATGCTGATAGAGAATCCAGCAAGCTAACAGAGCAGATTATCATTGAAGAGAACACTATTAAATCCCAAGATCAAACAATTGCTGGTCAAGCTACCGCCATCCCGAACAGGCTGCCGAACATAACCGACTCTATGAGTAGAATGCATGGTTTGCTAAGGAGAAACAAGAAGCTATAAGTGGCAAACTATCAGAAGAGATCGACCATACGGTCACTTGGTCAGAGCTTTCGAAGTTTCGAACAAAGTAGGATGAGGTGATAGGCCAAATCGATGCTAGAGTGCTTCACCTCTACACTTGCAATGTGATGAACTGGGTCAGCGTGAAATGGCTTGGCAATGATTATCTTCAGACTCTCGCTATGGTCTATGAGGAAGTGCTAGTAAGGTCGGATCAAGCCGGAGATGTGCGCTCCAAGGAAGAATTAATGGCTGCCTACCTCAGCTCCTAAGACAAAGACTTTCTGGCAGTTGGTAGATAGATTCTTCAAGAAGATAGAGAGAGAAGTGTGCCACTAAAGCCGCTACCAAGGCTCTTGCTGCCTTAAGCTCTTTGGGTTAGCATGAAACACTTATTCCTACTTTCCAAGAGCAAACGACAATCGTTTCGGCATCCATAGCTAATTTTTGAAGTTTCTCATGTTCATCTACCTTCTAAAGCCTTATGTGAACCGCACCTTTCTCCATCTATAGTGCGATCCTCCGAGATGGGGACTGGTATAGGAGACTTTGAAGTTGTAGTTCATGACCAAACTCAAACTCCTGGATTAAGTATTTCCCTCGTCTCTCCAGTGTTCCAAGCCCTTCGATTCACTCCAGAATAATTTACTACACTGTACAACTGTGTTTCCCAAATTGTAGGTCAGCCAACTTTTCCTTCACTGTCCTCACCTACTCAAAGCTTAGGAGCTATTTCTCTCTTCACTGCTTCCAACACTGCCTCTGCATTTGCTTCTAGCACCATTATTGTCTCCAGCTTCAGGTGTGGATCCGATTTCAAGCAGATTGAAGTGCTGCAAAATCTAAAGGATGTCTTCATATATATAGATGAAGAGGTAGTAGTTACTGGTGAGTCGGGGCCAACAGATAAGATAACGATGGCAGAGAGGCTAGAAAAAGAAAAGAAAGGGCTTTAATTGAAGAAGGAAAAGGAGGAGAAGTGCAAGACTCCGACCACTATCAAGCTACGGATGTCAAAGGAGGGAAGCACGACTATCGGAGGATCTAAAAGGTTTGGCCCCACTATAGAGGAGAGACTGGTGAGGATAGTAAGAAGAAGATTCTAATCCACCCAAGCAAAGGTAGCAAAGGCGGGAAGAATTGATGGTGCGCTCTAGCATTGATGAAGTGGAGTTCATGTGGTCTTTTTGTATGTGACTTTTGTGTTGTTTGAGTCTGTACAAGTACAAAGTCTGTACTTGGTGTTTTTTCCTTGTTGCATTAGTAGAGTCTGTATTTTTCTTTTTGGTGTTCTAAAACAGGCCGATATTGTGCAGGTGTACGGCCCGCGCTGTTTGAATTGTATAAAGAATGATACTGGTAATGAAAAAATTAGCATTTATGTTGTAATCTTTCCTGTTTACTTTCCATATACTTTACATACTGTGCTAATTTATATACCACTGTGTATGTGCATAATACAATTGCCTATCTTGCAATTTCCATATTATATGCTGCTGTGCTATGTGATATATGTATTTACCACAACTTTGTACATGTAAATAATGTGAGTGGTGTACTTGTTTATTTACCGCAACTCTATGCATGTAAATAGTGAAATTTGCAATGATTTTTATATATTACTTTGCTTAGTTCTATTGTGGTTGCCAAATTTCTCTGTTCGGCGTTATAGAACTGTGGTGTGATTCATTTTATTTTGACCAAGTGTTTGTGTGTGCGCCCTCCACTCCATAGAGCTGGTTACTCTGAATGCTTGACCTAAACCCTTGATAAGAGATCGGGTACCTTAGGTGACTCTTTAGTTGACCCCAATCTGAGTTGTATGGTAGCTCCTTTCTATGGGAACTTGTGGTTTGGATGCTCAATTTCGAGCATTTTGCACTTCGATTGTGGTCGAATTTCTCTAAGTTTGGTATTGAGGTCCCGTCCACATGTCAGTTTCTGTCTTTTGAAACCCATAAACAGCTCAATTTCTTTGGTTTTCCTGTGATGTCTCCTATCTTCGAGCGATGTTGAGTTTTGGAAGGTGTGTGCTGATTTACCAACTAGCATGGTGATTTGATATTTACTAGCATTGCCAGGGCGATGCAATACATAAAGGACAGAGATGGATTGTTAACATCGATCCTGTGGTTTGGAATCTTCATGTCACTACCAGGGCAGCATCGGTCTCTTGAAAAGTAGGGATTGATTTCTTCCAATCCTTCAGCAGGCAAATTTTTCTGACGTTGCCAGAGCGATGCTAGTACTTAGGAGATTCTGACAAACTATCGATGTTACCAGAGTAACATCGGTAACTTGGATACAAAGGGGTTTCTCAGCATTATCAGGGAAGCACTGGTACTTGGAGAGTTGGAATCGATTTTTCCACGATCTGACAGTTTTGGATTCAATACCTCTTATCCAGAGAGTAGAAGCACTTTTCCAGTTATGTATGCGTATCATTTTCGAGAACATAGTTCCACCAGTTCAAGGAGCAGCACGTAGCCTATGGAATGGAGAATGGGCATGTTGCATACTTGAACATGGTTCCATTGGTTCAAGCAGCTTTATGTGGCTTATAATGTGGTACACATGAGGAGTCCTTACTTGGATGTAGTTACATTGGTACTAGAAGTGACCTGTGGCTTATGGGATGCACGCAAGAAGTTATGGCATACTTGAACATTGTTCCCCTAATTCAAGCAGCAACGTGTGACTTATGGGATGTGTACAAGGAGAATAATATGTTTCCCAATGCCGCCGGATCGACAACGAGTCTTCTTGAGGAAATATGGGCCTTCCCGATGCCGCCAGAGCAACATTAGTTCTCAGAAGGCAGGGATCGATTTTCTCCGTTGATTCGGTGGTTTGAGTTGATTTTACCGTCGACTCAGTGGTTTGCTTACAAGAAGTGATTCCATTGGTTCAAGAAGTGAAGCTTTACTGATAAGAAAAAGAGAGAGGCAAGTCCTGCCTATCTATTATTCCTCCAGTGTCCCCTGGGTGGCTTATTTTCGAAATTGGAAATACGTAGATAATTATTATTTTAGTTCCACATCGAGTCGTTATTCCAAGCATGAGGGATCGAAAATCCATCGACCATTATCAACTTGAACGTTCCATCTCCAAGTTTCTGGCCGATTACGTAAGGTCCTTCCCAATTCGGACCAAGTGCTCCTATACCAAGGAAGATTCGTTTCAGGACGAGATCTCCTACTTCAAAGGTGCGATTGCGAACTTTGGTGTTGAAGTGTCATGCTACTCTTTTCTAGTGAGAAGCAGTCCTTAGTTTAACTTCCTCCCTCTTCTTATCGATCTGGCCAAGCGACTTGAGGAAAAGATGCTCATTTTCTCTTTGATTGAACTCTCGCTTCCAGTGAGAAGGGACTTCCCGTTCGATTGGGATCATCGCTTCTAAACCATATGCAAAGGCGAACGATGAGTGCCTGGTCGCAGAATTGTGTTGTTCTATAAGCCCACAGTGCAAGTGGAAGCTCATCAACCCAGTTTCCTTTAGCTTTCATTAGCCACTTCTTAATGGTGGATTTGATGATTTTGTTCGTCGCTTCCACTTACCTATTTTCATGCGGGTGCGCTTCTATGAAAAAGCTCTTCTCGATCCAATAAAGCTCGCAAAATTCCTTGAATTCAGCACTCTCGAACTGAGTTCCATTGCCCATGATGATTTTATGGGGTACTCCAAACCTTCAAATAATGTTTTTCGTTACAAAGTTAATCACTTTTTTAGTGGTAATGGTGGCAAGCGGTTCTGCTTCAGCCCATTTGGTAAAGTAATCAACTGCATTGAGAACATATTTTGCTCCTCCTTTGGTTATTGGTAACATGCCGATTAAAACGATTCCTTAGATTGCAAATGGTCAAGGGCTGATCACTTGCGTAAGTTTCAAGGATGGGGTTCTGGGGACTTTTGAAAATCTCTACAATCGCAATGCTTAGCGTAGTCTGCTACATCTCGGTTGATTGTGGGCCAAAATATTTGTAACGTAGAACCTTCTTTGCCAGTGTCTACCACCCTACGTGGTCATCGCAGATGCCTCCGTGGACTTCCATCAAAATCTTCTTGGCTTCGTCTTAGGTTACATACCTAAGTAGGGGGAGGAGAAGCCTCTCCTTTATAGCAATCCATCTTAACACGAATCATGGTGCCTTTCGAAGGAACTTCATTCGTTCATTCTAGTTTCTAGGGAGTGTCCCCCTGAGCAGGTAGTTCTTGATTGGCGTCATTCACGATTCTCCCTTTTTGATGGTCTCCAGAACCCAGTCGATATCCATCTGGTCTATACTAGGAGCTGTCAACAATTCCTTTGGAACCAATCCCATGCTTGCGCATCCCGAGAGCTGGTTAATTTGGCTAAGTAGTCGGCCTTCATATTTTGTTCTCTGGGAATATATGCTATGATATAGTGTTCGATGTCGTTGAGTAGTTCCCACGCTTTTGGCAAGTAGAGAGCGAGATTTTCCCTTTTAGCTTGATATTCCCTTTTTACCTGACAAACGGCTATCTAAGAGTCGTTATAGATATGCACAGCTTTTACTCCCTTTTCCTTCACAATTTTAAATCATGTTATCAATGCCTTATACTCCGCCTCATTGTTAGTAGTAGGGAACTCTAATCTTAAGGCATATCAAATCGATCATTCTTCGGGAGTCTCAAGCACAACTCCCACCCTTGAGCATAATTCATTTGATCCGCCATCAACAAACAACTTTCATTGTGATACCACTTTCCTTGTCTCCTAATCTTCATCATCTCGAATGGTGAATTCTACGATGAATACACCCAACACATGTCCGTTAATTTCCCTCCGAGTGTGATAAGTCATGACATACTAGCTCAATTAAATGTTCCACTTCAAAACTCGCCCTAAAGTCTCTGGTTGATAGAGTGCCAGTTTCAAAGGTTAATCCGCCAGTACTTTAATTGGATTAGCTTGAAAGTATGGTCGCAACTTCCTTGGTGCTATTAGTAAGCAACATGCCAATTTTTCCAACTTCAAATAGTTCTGTTTAGCTCCAGTGAAGCACTTGCTGATGTAGTAGACAGCCGTTGAATTCTAGCTTCCTCACATACAAGTGCTGAACTTAGAGCATGAGGGGACACTACTAAGTTGAACAAGTCTTCTCCTTCCATCGGCTTGGATAGGACTGGTGGAGTCTCCATGTGTCGTAGCAGTTCTTTAAAAGCTGTCCGACAATACTGATTCCACTTGAAGTTCTTCTTACCTTCCTTCGGTGTGTTGAAGAATGGTGTACACTTATTTGTCACTTTAAAAATCGATCGACTTAATGTTGCAATACTCCCATTCAAGCTCTGTAATTCCTCCTTTGTTGAGGGGGTTGTAACATTCTGCAGGGCAGTTATCTGCTTTGGATTAGCTTTGATGCCCACTAGCATTACAATAAATCCAAGGAATTTTATGGAAGCTACACCGAAAGAACACTTCAACGGATTCAATTTCATCCCATATTTCTGAAGGATTTCAAACATCTCTGAGAGATTGTCCAAATGATTTTCGGATACTCGCAACTTTACAAGCATGTCATCTACATATTCTTCCATTTTTCATCTGATCTAGTTTTCGAACATCATGTTTACTAGTCTCTGTTACATAGCTCCAGCATTTTTCAAACCGAACGACATTACTCGGTAATATTATAATCCCAAGTTAGTAATGAATTTGGTTTTCTCCTGATCGGGTTCATGCATCATGATTTAGTTGTATCCTGAGTAGGCATCCATACAAGAGAGTAGTTCATGCCTTCCGGTTCTATCGATAAGCTAATCAATCTTGTGTAATACAGAGCCATCTTTCGGGCAAGCTTTGCTCAGGTCCGAGTAGCCAACACAAGTTTGCCACTTCCCATTCGACTTTCGGACTAGAAAATGGTTTGATACCCACTCAGGATAGGTCAGGTTATGGATAAAGCCGTTAGCTAATAGCTTATCCAAGATAGTCAAGTTGGTAAAAGTTTAGTGGAGTGACAATGAGAAGGACTGTACTTGGGAGACAGAGACAGAGGACAGGATTTGACATACTTATCTTGATCTGCTTTGAGGGTATGTCTAAATTAGATTATATAGATGATCACTAGTCAAATAGACTAGTATGGTTGTTAGGAGTTGTTACAGATGATCAGTATTTGGTCCTTATTGAATTTTGGGGACGAAATTCTTTAAGGAGGGGAGCCTGTAACACCCCTAATTTCAATAACATTATTCAGAAGATTTAATTAGATAAATTAAATAGAATAATTTAAATGTTGAGTGATAAGGGGATTGAGATTTGAATAAATATTAAGTGACCATGTTTATTAATTTAAATGGTTTATAGGATAATTAAAATACATAAGGTTATATTGGGTATTTGCCATACATAACCTTTACTATATATATATATATATACATATATATATATATATTTGCCTCTTAGGCCATTCACATTCATATCTCATTTTCACTAAAATAAACATAAGCTGAAGAGGATAAGGCCGGCCATTATTAAAGAGGAAAAAGAAAGGAAATTCAAAGAAAAGAAAACGAATTAAGGAAGGGGAATAATCTCAAATCCAAACCAATCTCCTTATCATAAATCAAGGTGAATAATAATTTCCATCTCTATTTTTCTGAATATATGTTTCAGATTTAAGGTTAAATTGGACTATATGATATTTGATGATGATATGCTTGAATTAAGGTTTGTTTAAATTTAAACAAGATTGTTTAAATGAAGATTCATACGGTTTTAGGCCAAAACCGAGTGATATTGATGTTTAAATTCCATGGAAAAATTATATGTTACTTAAAACATGATTTTGGAGTTCGGTTTCAAATTTGATAATTTTCCAAGCTGTGTAAAGTTTATTATGAATTTTTGTATGAAAATATGATTAATTTGGTTTAAGAATTTATTTCAGAAATTATATCAAGAATTTGGATTTGAAATTTTGATATGTTAGATAACATGATCAAAGTGTATTTCTGTAATTTTTGGGGATTTTTCTTAAGTAATTTACAATATGAAATAAATTATTGTAAGAGAAGGATCTAAATGATTTAAGTGTAAATTTAAGGGAAGGATTTATATGGAAAATGATAATATTGATGTTTATCCAAAAATAAAAGGGTGGTTAGTTTTGTAAAGCATGGAAAAATTATGGTAATCAATTATATGCTTACACGTAGGCAAGTTAGTTGAGATAAATTTGGCAATTAACCTAGAAAAACAGGTTTCGCCTCTATTAGAGGTACCTTTCGATTGATAGCTTTTGCCTTCGACTAAGTCTAAACCCCATTAAATCAAAACCAATACATAGAGTATCATCTAGGTGGTACATAGTGGATTGAAGAAAGGCAGAAGGCATGATGTCGAAAGCTTTGCTTCCGATGGAGTCGATACTTGTGTTTGTTTTAAAATATTTAGCGCTTGCCATAGTTTTACTAAAGTTATATATGGTTTTGAAAGAAGTTTTATAATAGCTTTCGAAGGGGTTTCCATATTTTTTTAAAAGTAAAGGGCTCTCGAACGAGTTCTTTTAGTTGTAAATAAATGCTTTCCAAAGAAGGGGTTCTAACTTAGTCGAAGCCCTGCCGCCAATTCTTGTACCTTTCGAAGGTAGTGAAGTCATCAATGCTTTCGAAGGGTAGTGTTATTTTAAAGAAGGATTAAGCCACTTCCTAAATACTTTTGAAAGGGGTTAAGGGTTTCGATAGCAATGGAATCGAAAGAGGGTTTTGACTCTATCCTTCAAAGTTTTAATTTAAAGGATTGTGCTTTAGACTAGATTGTTCCGACACCATCAACTTTACCCCAAACAGTTTTATAAGGGTTTTGAAAGAGATACTTTCGTATATAACTCCTTTAACCTAAATAGTGTTTTAAAAGTATAAAACCAATGCTTTTAAAAGGAGTGCTTTTACTTGTTTCAAAGCTATGTGTTAAATGACGTTTTGATACTATCGAAAGGTATATTTAGTTTCGAAAGAGAATATTTATCAAGAGCATTGAATGGAATGTTTTTTATGTTTTGAACGGAAGTTTTTACTTTCGACAGAAGTCATTTAGATGTTTCGAAAGAGATGTTTTAATATTTCAAAACATAAACCCAATTTCAATTTCAAAGAATAGCCATGGTATAAATAAACAAAGGGTTTCGAAATGAAGAAGTTTTCATTGATTATAAAGGTTAAAGGGTTTAACCAGGATAAATATATATATATATAAGCTAATAATCCATAGGTGTTGGTATTAATTATAGTTATGTATACGTCTTCACATATATTTATTCACATAGTTATTAACCCATAATAGTATTTTGGGGAAAGGCAGAATAACCAGCTAGGTTCACCCACGGTCAATATAAATTAAAGATATTAGCAGGGGCCAATAGGTTCACAGTAAGTCCATGAAAACTGTATATAGGAAAAGATATTGGCAGTGGCCAATAGGTTCGTAAGCCCATGAAAACTATGTAGAAAATGAAGATGTCAGAAAGACAGGTTCCTAGTCAGCCCATGAAAACTAGGATAAAAGAAAAGATATTGATAGTTAATCAATAGGTTCCTAGTTATCCCATGAAAACTAGGGTAAAAGAAAAGATATTGGAGTTACCAATAGGTTTATAGTGATCCCAAGAAAACAATGCAATTGGACAAATAGTCCTTAAACGTTAAACCGGTTAATAGTCAGCCCATGAAAATTATTAGGTTAATAGTAATCCTAAAAACTATAACTGAGATAGATAGTCAAAATGAATGGGGATGGGTAATTCAGAATTTATCCATTTTTTTTTACATATCATCATATTATATTATTTTGAGATGTTTTAACCATTATGGATGCATGAGCACGGTACATGGTTTTATAAATATTTTAGGATACTAGTAAGGGGAAAACCCGTTCCGCTAAACCGCGTGGTCTCACTAGATATCTAAATGGTTTGAGATAGTAGATTATTATTCATACCAGGATTTATGTTTGACTCAAATTTTTTGTTTTCCTCTTAAACTCTCAAGTACTCAATTAATTTTGAGTAGTCTGAGGGTTGAGGTTTTCAGGTACCTCATTAGACGAATAAGCTTCCGGAGACGTACATGAGGCATTATAGCTATTTTGAGTTCTTGTTCAGTTTGATTTTGCTGTGCTATGTTTTGTTAAGGAAAAGTTGTTAATTGCCAATCATACACTCTTCTCACCAAGGGGGCATCTTCATATGTCGCTCTTGGAGTATGTTGTATTAAATATATTTATCTAAACGTGGCTACATTGTGGGATTATGTAAAAAATGTTGAAATGGTTTTTGAGTGGAATATGAATATTATTTTAAAACTTTAAATTCTTACATATCCATGTGTTACTGATATATCAATGTAATTAACATTACCATCTCCGAGGATTAATAACTATGGATGACTGCAGCATCTGTAGCCGTTAGTTTTAGGCCTCTAAATGGGGATGTCACAAGTTGGTATCAGAGCATAGGTTTATGAAAACTTAAGCAATTTAAACCTAAAAGGATTTTTAAAGCATAATCCAATGAATCAGAGATATGATCTGGGTTTGGGTTAACGCTATTGTAACGTACTTGTATTTGATATATAGATATATAGATATATATATATATAAGTATGTATTCCCCTTTCTCTTAGACCATTCTTCTGTATCTTACTAAGGCTCGTATATAGATTTACGAGAAAGAAGATTTGGAAGTAGGAAATAAAAGAGGAAATATAGGTGGAGGAAGCACCACAACTGATGGAAATGTTCGGCTAACACTCGAAGGAACCAAGGTCGACAGGCTAACGCTAATCAAAATGCTGAAGCCAATGGGGGTGCTGTAAATCCACCAATAGATGTGGGGATGATGTGTCAGTTCCTTGCTAATTTATTGCAAGCAGGAGGTGCTACTGGAGTTGCTAGTAATATTGGGAATAATTATGCTAAGCTGAGCAAAGACTACACCAGCTTGGGTGGAAAGCTGTTTATGGGAGTGGAGGATGCTACCGAAGTAGATAATTGGTTGTTGCACTACGAAAGAATATTTTCTGATCTGGGTTTCGAAGATGAGCAGAAGAGAAGGTTGGCCTCTAGGCAATTACAAGAGTCAGCACTTCACTGGTGGAATTGTGTGACTGCCGGAGTTCCGGAGGAAGAGTTGACTTGGGCTGATTTTCGAAGGAGATTCGAACAGAGGTTTATTTCTGAGGTTGCTAAGTCAGCATTAATGAGGAGGTTTATGGATTTAGTTTAGGGAGATATTTCAGTTGTTGAATATGCTAATAAGTTTGATGAGCTATCTCGATATGGATACGCTATTATAGACACTGACATTAAAAGGAATGAAAGGTTCATTCAGGGACTGAGGCTCGAGCTTGCTAGGGAAACCCTGACACATATCCAAGATCCTAGTAATATAGTAGTGGAGATGACAATCCGCCATGAGGAGACGCTTGATGTTTGTGCTATAGAGAAGTTGTTGAATCCTAGGGTCCTTAGGGTAAGAAGAGGAAGTTCTTCAAAAAGAAAGGAGCCCGGAAGGGAGATACAACCAAAAAGTCAAAAGCTGATCTAGTTTGCTACAAATGTGACAAAAATGGTTATTTTTCAAATGAGTGACGGTTTGGCAAGGGGCAGAAGAAGACTGCGGATAAGAAAAATGTGAAATGCTACAACTATGATCAAGTTGGGCATTACAAGAACTAGTGTCCAGAACCAGTTAGAGCGCACGAGGGAAAAGTATTTGATGTTGGACCATCATCTGCTATGCCAACTGCTGCTGACAAAGGGAAGTCTATGATGGAAGGTATGTTTTTGATTTCGAGTATTCCAGTTAGGATACTATTTGATAACGGTGCATCACATTCATTTATATCTCAGAATTTGGTTGAGAGGTTATGTTTAGAACCCACCTACCTTGTTTCTTCCTTAAGGGTTGCGAATCCAGTAGGAGGGTAGGCAACTCTAGGGTTGCGCAATTCACTTTGAATAATGCACCAGTGCTTATAGTGCTAGATGGGAACCAAGGGTTGGTGGTGTACACTAATGCATGTGGATCGAGATTGGGAGTTGTGTTGATGCAGAATGGTAAAGTCATTGCCTACACTTCTCGATAGCTTAGACCGCTTGAGGTGAGATACCCTACTCATGATTTGGAGTTAGTTGCAGTGATCTTCGCATTGAAGATTTGGAAATATTATCCCTTAGGGGAGAGATTTGAGCTATAAAATGAACATAAGTCCTGAAGAAATTTATTCTCTCAGAAGAAGTTGAATATGCAACAGCAAAGGTGGCAAAAATGTTTGGCAGCTTGTAATTTTGGTATAGAATATACTCCCTGAAAAGGAAATAAGTTAGCGGATGCTCTTAGCAGGAAACATTAGAATATAGTGTTAGCTATGTTGGCAGAATGGAAAGATTTAGAAGTTTTGACTACGTGTAGTATAAAGTCAAGATCGAATGCTAGTTCTAGTCAGAGTACCGCTATGTTGGCCTGTTTAGAAGTGCGACCAGTGCTGATTAAAAGGATAGCTTTTAAATAGAAAGAGGATCCATAATTAGTCAATAGGATTAGAAGGCTTGAAATGGGATCTGAGATCGATGATTTAAAAGATTTTGACATCGACCAGAGAGGATGGTTGAGAAAGAAGGGATGCCTATGTGTTCTGAATGTAGAGAACTTGAAAAGAGAAGTTCTAGAAGAATGTCATCGATCCAAGTTTACGATTCATCCTGAGGAGACCAAGATGTATCAAGATATGAAGAGGATCTTCTATTAGGAAGGCATGAAGAGAGATGTTGGTTTGTGGGTTAGGCAGTGTGCTAACTGTCAACAAGTGAAAGTCGAACACCAGAAATCGAGGGAGTTGCTTCAGCCTTTAGAGATTCTAGTTTGGAAGTGTGATTCTATATCCATGGATTTCATTGACTGGTTGCCAAAGTTGAAAAGGATAAATGAAAGCATATGGGTTATAGTGGACAGATTGACCAAGAGCGCCCATTTCATTCCAATCAAGTTAACCAAAACGGCACTTGTTTTAGTGAAGTTGTTCGTGAAGAACACAGTAAGACTTCATGGGATTCCTAGTAGCATAGTCAGCGACAGAGATGAATTATTCACTAGCGAATTTTGGAGAAGTCTACAAAGAGTATTAGGTACCTAGCTGAAGATGAGTACAACATATCACCCACAGACGGATGTGCAGACTGAGAGAATCAATAAAGTACTCGAAGATTTGTTGAGAGCTTGTGTATTATATTTGGGTGGATCTTAGGAAGATCACCTACATTTGATTGAATTTTCCTATAATAACAGTTATCAAACTAGTATAGGAATGGCGCCTTTTGAAGCTTTGTATGGAAGGCCATGCAAATCACCAGCATGTTTGGTTAGAGACTGGAGACAGATTAGTCTTAGGTCCAAATTTGGTTAGAGAGGCGTTAGAGAAGATTGAGTTGATCCGAGAATGGATGAAGGAAGCTCAATCCAGACAGTAGAGTTATGCAGATAAAAGACGTAAAGACCTAGAGTTCTTAGTTGGAGACAGGGTTTTTATTAAGGTGTCACAGATGAAAGGAGTGATACGATTCGGAAAGTAAGGGAAGTTGGCACCAAAATATGTTGGTCAATTCCAGATTATAGAGAAGATTGGAAAGCTCTCATATAGAGTAGAGTTGCCGAGCAATATGGCAGGTATCCATAATGTATTTCATGTATCTCATCTTCGCAAGTATGTGCATGATCCAGAAACTAATATTCCTCTGACAGGGTTGGATGAGTTGGTAGTAGAGCCTAATTTAACAGTTGTTAGACAACTAGTTCGGGTTGTGGAAAAGGATGAGAAAATATTTACACAGTTTTACTAAAGTTGCATATGGTTTTGAAATATTTAGCGCTTGCCATAGTTTTACTAAAGTTACATATTGTTTTGAAAGAAGTTTTATAATAGCTTTCGAAGGGGTTGCCATATTTTGTTTTAAAAGTAAAGGGCTTTCGAACGAGTTCTTTTAGTTGCAAATAAATGATTCTGAAAGAAGGGGTTCCGACTCAGTCGAACCTGCTACCAATTCTTGTACCTTTCGAGGGTAGTGAAGTCATCAATGCTTTCGAAGGGTAGTGTTGTTTTAAAGAAGGATTAAGCCGCTTCCTAAATACTTTTGAAAGGGGTTAAGGATTTTGATGGCAATGGAGTCAAAAGGTGGTTTTGACTCTATCCTTCAGAGTTTTAATTTAAAGGATTGTGCTTTCGACTAGATGGTTCTAACACCATCAACTTTTCCCCAAACAGTTTTATAAGGGTTTCGAAAGAGGTACTTTCGTATATAACTCCTTTAACCTAAATGGTGTTTTAAAAGTATAAATCCAATGCCTTCGAAATGGGTACTTTTACTTGTTTCAAAGCTATGTGTTAAATGACGTTTTGATACTATCGAAAGGTATATTTAGTTTCAAAAGAGAATATTTATCAAGGGCATTGAAAGGAATGTTTATTATGTTTTGAACAGAAGTTTTTACTTTCGACAGAAGTCATCTAGATGTTTCGAAAGAGATGTTTTTAATATTTCAAAACATAAACCCAATTTCAATTTCAAAGAATAGCCATGGTATAAATAAACAAAGGGTTTTGAAATTAAGAGGTTTTCATTGATTATAGAGGTTAAAGGGTTTAACTAGGATATATATATATATAAGATAATAAACCATAGGTGTTGGTATTAATTGCTATTATGTATACTTCTTCATATATATTTATTCACTTAGTTATTAACCCATAACAGTATTTTGGGGAAAGGCAGAATAACCTGCTAGGTTGACCCATAGTGAATATAAATTAAAGATATTGGTAGGGGCCAATAGGTTCACAATAAGCCCATGAAAATTGTGTATAGGAAAAGATATTGGTAGGGGTCAATAGGTTGAAAGTAAGCCCATAAAAACTATGTAGAAAATGAAGATGTCAGAAAGATTGGTTCCTAGTTAGCCCATGAAAACTGGAATAAAAGAAAAGATATTGATAGTTAATCAATTGGTTCCTAGTTAAAGCAAAGTTATTGGAGATACCAATAGGTTTATAGTGAACCCATGAAAACTATGTAATTGGATAGATAGTCCTTAAACGTTAAATCGGTTATTAGTCAGCCCATGAAAACTATTAGGTTAATTGTAATCCTAAAAACTATAACTGAGACAGATAGTCAAAATGAACGGGGATGAGTAATCCAGAATTTATTTATTTGTTTTACATATCATCATATTATATTATTTTGAGATGATTTAACCATTGTGGATGTAGGAGCACAGTACAGGTTTTATAAATATTTTAGGTTACTAGTGAGGGGAAAACCCGTTCCGCTAAGCGGTGTGGTCTCACTATATATCTAAATGGTTTGAGATGGTAGACTATTATTCATACCAGGCTTTATGTCCGACTCGAAGTTT
This sequence comes from Allium fistulosum, assembly GCA_030737815.1. NCBI lineage: Eukaryota > Viridiplantae > Streptophyta > Magnoliopsida > Asparagales > Amaryllidaceae > Allium > Allium fistulosum. The sequence goes on along the minus strand of CM060903.1, from coordinate 1,277,610,806 downwards.
TTGTTTTCCCCTTAAACTCTCGGGTACTCAATTAATTTTGAGTAGTATGAGGGTTGAGGTTTTCAGGTACCTCATTAGACGAATAAGCTTCTGGAGACGTGCAGAGGCATTATAGCTATTTTGAGTTCTTGTTCTGTTTGGTTCCGTTGTGCTATGTTTTGTTAAGGCAAACTTGTTAATTGCCTATCATATACTCTAATCACCAAGGGGGCATCTTCATATGTCACTCTTGGAGTATGTTGTAATAAATATATTTATTTGAACGTGGCTACGTTGTGGGATTATGTAAAGAATGTTGAAAAGGTTTTTGAATGGAACATGAATATTATTTTGAAACCTTAAATTCTTCCATATCCATGTATTACTGATATATCAATGTAATTAACATTACCATATTTGGTTGCCGAGGATTACTATTTATGGATGACTATAGCATCTGTAGCCATTAGTTTTAGGCCTCTAAATAAGGGATGTCACAGTCAATCCAAGAAAGCGTTATAAACTGTCATTTCATCGACTATTACATTGGTTTGGATAAGGACCACCCTCATTCTCCTTCTTTAAGCTCTACACGTAAGTAAATCGTCCCAACTGGCTATCTTGATTCTCATGTAAAGCCCTGGATCATAGTTCAGCATGAAATCACATCATTATTGCTTATATTAATTGATCGAACGTATGTCGAAACAAGATGTTGAACGAGCTCCCACTATCAATCAATACTCGACGGAAAACTACCGGTTCGATTCTGGTGGTCACCACCATCGGGTTGAGAGTTGATGCCTATGTGCCTTAAGTATCACGATTTTGGTATACAATATCATTAATGATTGTCCTTTAATGTTTGGCCAAATTTTCATCCTCAATTGAATAACAAGTTTCCTTAGAAGCATGCTTCAGTGAACTAGTGTATCGCTGCATCTCGCACCAACACTCCTATGCTGGGTAAGGTACTTTGGAAATGGTACCGATAACGAATCTTTGTTCCATCCATTTGGGCCTTTCTCCACTGGGTCCAGGTTGGTTTCCTTAAGTACTTGGAACTTGGGGTTCAGTAGGTTAGTGGTAGTTTTGTGATTTCTTCACGTACTGCCGGAGCCTGTTGTTCCTTATCAATTCCTTAATCAAGTCTTTCAAGTGTCGTCACTCATTCGTGTTGTGCCCATATGTTTCATGGAAGTGGCAGAACTTCCCTAATTGCTTTTGTCATTCAGATTCTTCCTTCTTGGGAGGCTTTTTGTATCGCTCAATTCCTTGAGTTGCAAGGTAGATCTTATCAAAGCTGTCATTCAATAGTGCATACTCCTCGCTTCTTAGCTTCCTGATCTACTTTCCATTCCCGTCACTCCTGCTAGTGTTTAGGTTCTTCCTTTCTAATTTCCATCATTCCCTGCATTTCTTATTATGGCTCCAGAATTGTTTCCATCATGGTTGACTGCTACATTGCTCTGAACCACCTCCTTCGGTAGCACATTGTCAGTCTTGCCTTCTAATGCGTCTGGCTCTTCCAATCTCAGATACTGACTTGTCTTATGGTTAAACTCCTTCATGATGGTTGGTTGTTTCATCTTAATCCATCTTCCAAAATCTATGTCCGGATGCATAGCTCGAACCAAAGCCATTAAACTGATTCATAAGGTTTATAGTGACTCATTTGGTCCTTGGAAAAAGCGGGATTGAGTCATCACATCTTTTGTCTATGCCGTGTGAAGTCTAAACTATTCCAAGAATTTCCTTGCCAACTCGTTGAAGGTAGAAATAGATCTTCATGAGAGTCGGTAAACCACATAGAAGCAACACCTTCCAAGAAGATAGGGAAACATCTACAGCAGACAACTACTTTACCCTAGCTCCATCCATATGCCAACTATACTTATATATGTAATTTTTGGGGTCTATCGTCCCATTGTAAGATGGCATAGTGGGCATAGTTAACTTCTCGAGGTATTCTCCCCTGAGAATGTTTTAAGAAAATGGAATTCGGCTTGGTGCAAAACCCCAATCATCGTCTTTCTAACCTTTACTTTCTTCCAAATAGAGTTTGACCTTATTCGTAATATATGCCTCACTTGTCCGGTGGTCCATAGGTCAACTATTAGGGGGCTGCACCAAGAATATAGCTCTGCAAATGGCCTTGTTTTGCCAACTGAAGCCTAGGTTCCCCATTCTCCGGGAGAACCACTCCTATAGAATTTTGTTGGCGAACGGTTGGCCCTACAACAACTATTTGAACTTCCTTTCTAGCATTTTTCCTACCTATGTCAACATTCAATTCTAGTCCTTTAGCATCAAGTTGCATATCATCTTCAGAATTGGAGAGAAACATTGCAGTATTTGCTTGTGGAGCCTTTACTCCAAAGTTACGGCATGCAGCCGGTTGTCCTTCGGCGGGAGGGGTACTTCCATTACCTTCAATAACAATTCTAGGATCTTTACCAACTATCTCCTTTTGCTTTTGCTTGGTGTCTCTCCTATTCAAGCTTAAGATGGAAGAATGCTCCTGTTCCATAGCCACAGTAGTTTTCGGCCTAGTCCTTGGGGCAGTTGGTGGTTGTAGCGTTAGCAATGCATCAATCTTGTCCATAAAAGCCTTTTGACTATCAGCCATCTTCTGATTAAAGTTATTAACCATCTAGTTAAGCTCTCCTCTAGTTACAACCTTCTGTTGAGCGGAAGCACTTGGTGCTAGATTTCCAGAATTAACTTCTATTCGATTATTGTTAGCATTGTTTACTTCGCTTTGTTGGGAGTTTACATCATCACCATCGACTGTTGCTTCTGTGGATCTTCCAGAAGTGGTTTTTTGTTTTCTAGGTGCCATTGATCCCTGATAGTAAGCCTACAGATCTTTAAAGAAAATTTCATGGATCTAACTACTGGACCACTTCTAACCCAAAATAGCAAGCTAGATCTAAGCCTGGGTTCAGATTTTCTCAGTGACGCTCTAAAATGTCAACCCAAAAATAGATCAACACCCAATATGAGTATATGAAAGCACCAGCCCTGTCAGAATAGGGCAAAGAGAGTAGAGAACAGCAGTTAAGTAAAAGAAATAAGAGAGAGACACAGACATGTTCATAGTGGTTCGGCTGTTAACTAAGCCTACATCTACTTAATAGTTGCCTAATCTTGTTTGTATAAAATCACAAAGTGATTAAGAGAGAAAGAGTCACAAGTACATGGGCTAGAAAAAGTCTAAGTCCTAAAAATGCCTATAGTAGCAGCCTTGGTGACTATGGTGTAGAGGAAAGAGTTGAAGAAGTGGTAGAGTTCTTGCATGGTGATAGCAGAATCTAGATCCTTTCTTCGTTTCTTTACGGTTTGTATTTATAGGGTTAACAGTCATATTGGATCAGAAGCACACTGTTAAAGAGGTCTAGTCTTCAGCCCAAGATAGTGTGGAAAAATTGGAAGCGCCACGAGTTAACATGATAACTCGGTATTAAGTTATAGCTATAGCCCAGTACCAAGTTATCCCCTTAGTGGGAAAATCACTACTTCCCCTTGGATTATGCTTCTGACTTCATTCTGTAGTTCCCCTTGTGTTTTTGTAGCTTGTTAACTTGTTTTGATGATCGTTCTTTCATAACCTAGCTTATTCTGTACTTTACTGGAGCTAACTCTTCACTTCTTGAGATAGGTCATCCGGAACTTTATGAACTCGCTTAGGCTTGCTTATAATAGATAGAGAATGGGTTCGGGTAAGTTGGATCTCTCCGTTATGAAGCACTATAATTCGTTGTCGAGTTATGGCCATAACTCGGTACCGATTTATGTACTTAGCTCCATAGTGGCCTAAATGTTCCTATCTTGCTTCTTCAACCTATATGTGCCTACCTTCCAAGTTTCAAGTCGTTCTGCCTTCGTCGCGATGTTTTATTTTCCATGGACTTCTGCTTGGTCAAAAACCCAGTTAACATCAGACTTCCTTTTGTCTTTCCCTTTGGCTCTACCACCCTTCAGAAGGTCACTTTTTGAGGATCCAAGGTGCATGATTTAAGCACCTCCAGAGGCGGGAAGTGTTACTGGAACAAAGATGGGTTGGCCGAGCAATGACTTGGATACATGAGGAGGGACAATTTCAACTTTCTCCTGCTTTTCCTTGGACAGTAGGTGCCGGGATTTTACCATCTCCTATATAGTGGGCCTTGAGAAAGGCTCAGAACACCCAACTACAGTGACATCCTCCTCTACTTTAGCTCCTTGGAGGTTACCGTCATCTCCTCCTATAAATCATGAATCATTTGGGCATCAGCGCCGAGGGTCGCACCAGCTGGAAAATCGGAAGCTTTAGAGGGGCGAACACAATCACGGATTTGATTGTGCAACCTTGTTAGCCCAATTGTGGACCTCCCTTAGGGGGAGAAACATTGAGAGTTTGACTTGAAACTTAGGAAACATAAAAAGGGATTAGTGATGTCAATAGACATCATGTGAGCCATCTTAAATACAAGCATGGTTAATGAAATACCTTCAGGGGATATAGATCCAACATGTATTGGCGTGCCGCCTGAACCTCCTTCGCAAAGGGAGGTAACATAAGCAGCCTCGAAAAAAGGGTTATTGGGATTGTACGTGGCATTTTTCATGGATGTTGGAACCATAGAAACTCTGGAAGTGGCCCCGGCAGTAGAAACGATCATTGAGCAGGGAAGGATTATGGCACTTTTAATAACTAGCGGCACCGTGGTCAAAGGATCAGTGATATTTATCGTCAAATCATGAAGAATGGATCCAGAGCTCTTAGCCTGGCCTTTTTGAACCCCAAAGGCTATTTAGGGATGTATAGCATGCTCACCAGCTTTAAGCACCTCCAAGTCCTCTTTATCCAAGAGCTCGAGCTTCAATCGCTCTACATCAACCTCGACCCCGCTAGAGAGCCATCGCTCTTGCTTGATAATCTCTTCCCATGCCAGAGCCAAGGCTATGTGCAACCATCATCAAGCCATCTTAAGTTCCCAAACTTCATAACATTCACATTGTAATTTATTATTATTGGATCGAAATCTTCCTTAACCTGCTTTTTAGCAGCTTCGACCTGCTTTTCGATGTCTTTTGCTCGGGCCTCTAAAGCATCTGTCAATATGCGAGTTTCCATTATCTCCTCGCTAGGTCTTTGGCCTATGAAAGGGCTTTATCTTTCTCTTTCTTTTCAATCTCTAGCATCTTTCAATTCCACCACCTCCTTTGTGAGACGATCGTTCTCCACAGATAAAGTCTAAGGTCTGTGGTGGCCAGCCTCAATCTATTTTTCATTTCTTTGTCGCTTCAGCTCGACCGACTTAGTCAAATCTTCAACCCTTCTCTTGGCCTCTTCCAACGATTTGTTTAGTTTTTGAACTTCCCCTTCAAGGTTGGCTATGATACGCTTATCTTGCTCTACAGAGAGTTTCACGCCTTCAAGTTTCACTTTCCTTTTATATGAGCTATCGGATTTCAGCTATCTACTTCCACTTGAAGTACTGGTCATATACATCATCAACGTAAGCCACATTGTCTATTATAACATGTAGAGGAATGTCTTTCTAGTCAGGAGCAAAGACAACATCTTTGAAAATGACTTTCGGGAATTTGCATTTTAGATCCTCCAGGTAGGGGTTAAAGGCAATTTTTGTCTTAATGGTAGTAATGGTCTTTTCAATTGTCCCTTTTCCAGCCCTCTAATGGGAAGAGATAGGAATAACAGGCCAAGATAATTGCTCGGAACGACGGGGCTCAAGATGGGATGTTGTATGTTGTGCTATCACAAAGATCGAAACTGGGGCGCAAGAAACCACAACAGATGGGACATCATCAAGTCTCGTTGAGAATCTATTATGTTGTGAGGCAGAGGTGACTGAGACCTATGTCATGAAGGTGACCATGAGATCGATAACCCCTATCTTGACTCCCTTGATTATTGCCGAAGCACCTACTAGTATCAAAATCATAAGATGAACTATATGGACGAATGTGTGATCCATGCCCTCATGCTTCCTACAATTGGTTTAGAGGGTATCATACATGCTCTTGCACTCCATTGTACCTGCAAATAAAATACAAATGGATCAGCGATAACAATGTAAGAGCATGGTGCGAATTAAGCTAAGTATATTGTCATGTAAATGTGTGTGTGTACCCTAGTGTCCCCCCACAGACCATGGGCCTGAAGTTTATTAACAGGAGTGATCTCCCATGGATGGGTGGTGGGCACTTCATATGGTAGACGATTTGGGGGCCCAATATTCCCAATGCTGATGTTCCTTAGGCCATAAGAGCCGAAATCATCAAGAATCAGACTAAGATTTTCATACATGTCTTCGGAGGGTGGAACCATAGTCTTTTCTATTACTATGGCTGAAGGAGGCTCTGTGGAAGTTAGCAATGTGACGATCTTTATTTTAAGTCGTCGCTTTAAGAGAAAAGCTTGATCACCATCTCCTCTATGGCCAAAGGACTCATGACCAACATTAGCATGATCGTTACCTCCTCGACCACTTCCTTCTTCCTTAGTGTACTTATGTTCTTCTCCAGTCTCTACAACAAGACTCTAGACTTGGGGAACCCTTTGGTTTTCACTATCATCTTTCAACGAAGAACTTTCATCACCCTCCTCTTCAGCTTCGAGAACATAGCTGATGCAACGACCCTCACTCGAAAGATTATAAGCTCTTAAATTCTCATTAATGAGAAGCACCCTCATATCCCTTTCCTTTGAAGGAAATCCATAAAGAGCCGTAAAAGTTCTCACTAAGGATATACTACCAGGTCTTCTTGGAACATCTAAGAGAATAAGAAAAAAAAGAATTAAACAACTAGAGCTAAAATGTTGGCTTTATACCGAAGAGATGAGTGTAGAATTTACACTCAGAAAACCTGTCTGCAAAGCCAGGTGGTCAACGCATAGAAAAAGTATTCGTCCTTAATGTTGCTTAAATTTTTCCAAAGACCCGTTACAATTTTGCAACCACTAGTGGGTTCCAAGTATATGAGCAAAAGAGACACTTTCTGATGCTTGAGACTGTATAAATAACAGAGTTCCTATGCACTGGGCTCATGATCCATATGGAGAGTAAAGATAATGAACATGCTATGCAGAATGGCGTAGCTATTAGGATAAAGTTGAGCAGAAGCCAACTTCAGGAATTGCTGAACTCTATGAATGAAAGGATTAGATGGCGTAACGCAACCAGCCATGTACATATATCGGTTCTAAGCTGTGTAACCTTTAGGTGGAAGTTGTGCTTTTTGATGGCATGACGGAACCAATATGTCCTCGCTCAAGATACCATGTCTCTCACATATTCTCCTGAGAGCCCCTTCATTAATTTTCGAGTTAGGAGAATCTAGAGGGTCATCTAAAACAACTGCATCACCCCTATCAACATCGAGGGAAAGTCCTACTGCGTGATCATTAGCCTACGGAAAAAGAATCATTTGAAGAGGTTGTTATAACTAATGACCAGCTGAATGGGACCTAGAAAAAGTCAGAATTTGTCTTGTTGCGGGAACTGTAGTGGAGTGGAATTTTTTGTCAAATTCTACGTGCTTTGAAGTCGAAGGACCTACAGCCGTTGTGGAGAGATGCAAAGAGTGTCCATGATTAATAACTATTAAAGTTCAACACATAATTAATATCATGCATATTAAAAGTTATGATCGTCATGCCAAAATAAGAGCCTTATAAAATCAATGTACTAAACCCGATGGATGTCAATGTATGTTGATCGACTGAGTCTCATACAACGACAAGGGACAATAGTGTGCAGTTAAGAGTGATATGCGGCGTAAATGTGCAAAACCGTTAAAATCAAATCTATCACTTAACAAGAGAATAATGCGCTCAAACGTAAGTTTACATCCAAGGTGATCATTATCAAAAACCATCTCGGCGGAGCATGAATACCAACCGTCGTTCAAACAAGATCTCTCTAGGAATTCATTTGACTTACAGATCCGTCCTTCGACTCACCGCACTATTCCACTGGAAGTTCTAAGAATTAATAAAGTTAAGGAAAGGATTGACTCAAGCCAAGTGAGAAACTAGTTGAGCACCCTAGCAAAAAGTTCCAACACCGAAAATCCCAAGTCTGGGATCGGTGTCGACCCCTACGGGTGTAGGGATGATACAGGTGCGGTTTTAGGGACAAATAATGGTTAGCCACCGGTGATCCATGCAAAGAAATGATGCCATCTACATAGTTTGGTTCACTTCGAAGAGGAATAAGGTCGATTCTAGTTCAAGGTTCAAATTTTTGATCAGTCATGTAGTTCAAGGCTCCGGGAGTGGCGAGTTCAATGGAGTTAGTGGTGAGATGACGTAGTGGCGACAACTAGTGAGGGCGGATCAAGGAAAAGGTGAAATCGAGGTTTGAGGCATGTAAATGGTGGCAGAAAACTCGAGCTATGATAAAAGAAAAGTGAATAATCAAGTGTGGGATTAGCCCCTTTATAATACTCGATCCATTAACTTAGGAAAAAAAGTAGCCTAAACTCCAGAAGGTAGGGATCGTACCGCTCCCTGATCAGGGGTTGGTACAAACCCTATATAAATAATAATAAATGTTGATGTGTATATGCTTGTACAAATATGTACATATGCATATGAATATGAATGAAAAGAGCATGACGGGCTCATGCATGTCAGCATGGCAGTGGACAATTAGAATTCCAAGGAAAAAGGTCCAAACCTGTAGAACCCAATAATGAAATAGTTGAAAGCTTTTCATGCTTGGAACAACGAGCTTGAAGAGTGTGCTTCTACCTTTATACTGTCGGGAATAGCAAGCTTAAGCCAAACAAGGCGTAACAACGATTGACAAAGGATGCTACGCTTTACCGAAATAGTTTGAAGGAAAGACGATATCTCCATGATGCAGAATAAGAGACTAACAATGAAAAGCCTTCAGATTGTCCCGTTTCAAAGTATAACTTGATGAGAATAAAATATAATTTGGTGGCAAATTTTATCCAGTCTTATGACCAGACCATACAAACTAGAAAGTTTTCAAAGCAAGAAGTCCAGAGTGATAACTGCCAAACTCAGATGCCAAGTCCGACAAATGGATCAAGTCCAAATATGACAATTGGTCTCCAAGCAAAGTATTACACACCCTCATCTCTTAAGCAACAAAGTTATAGGTCAAAACACAAAAGTGTATGGATTGGTGCTGGTCTAAACAAGGATCGATACCGATCCCTGAAAGTTCACCCAAACGATCAGTGCCTCATGCACTACCAAGCTAGAGTGTTTACAACCACGTTCATGCTATGTGAAATGGTTTGCAAGTTCATATCGACTAAAACAATCAACACATAAGTCAAACACACCTGCTCCATCCCCGAACCAGGAAATTCAGTCAAATCCATGCCTCTAGAAAAGTGAATAAAACAAGAAATACGAAGGCATGAAAAAGTCAAGCTTACACAAAATCAAAGAAGAGGTCCAGTAGATAACATCATGGGTCAGTGCTGATCCTTTAGCATGGATCGGTATCAATCCTTGAATGTTGCTGGTGTGGCCACAATTTTATTAGTACAACCCTTCCTGGACATAAAGAACGTGGGCACAAACGTGGTAGAGATAATTTCGGCAACCTACAACTATAAATAGAGGGATAGAGACATAGTTTATGGGATCCATTTTGCTGTTTAACAAAATTCTTGTATTTCTTTGTAACTCCATGGATCATCACCGATCCCTAGAACAACTTTGTAAGAACTCATCATAAATTATCAATAAGTTTAAGTGGATGTAAGTGAACAATTAGCCAAACCATTATAATTGTCGTGTGTTCCGTTTTCCTAATTTTCACGTTATTTTCTTCATTATTCTCTAAAGTTCATATCTGGGTGTTTATGCCAAATTTTGGTGTTAACATTTACTATCCACGTTCTCCATATTCAGGAAGAGGTCCAGGAGGGCGATCATGGCTACATTCTCAAAGCGATGGTCAACTCGGTATTGAGTTGTGCTCCAAAACTCGATGCCAAGTTGTGAGTTGTTTTATTTTTAAGTATTTGACTTTGTTTCTTCATGGCCTTGGCCCACTTTTGCAATCCTCATGCTTTACTTAGTGCTAGATCTTGCGATCGACCTCTGCGACGTGAATGTGTGGATCACCATTCATCTTTGTCATGCTTTGAAACTTCACCTCATGAATTTGCTTCTTTGGATCCATGACAACTTGTGCTTTTGGGTGGCTAACCTCCATTATATTGTCTTTTAACTTCAATGCTTTGGAGGCATATTCCTGAGGTGGTTTTGTGGATAGATACCGAGCTAAGACTCTCAACTCAGTATCGACTTGAAAACTTGGGCTGTCATTTACAACTTTATTATACACCACATGGTTCTTCGAAAGAGTAAATGATTCTCTTTAAGTGATGTGCTATATTATATATCCGTCTTTGAGCATTGATTGAACTCTAACTTTCAAAATTATTGTTCTGGATTTCTGATTTACTATCCGACCATTTGATGGTTTTGACTCATCCAAATATGGCTTGGTTCAAAAGTTGGTTAACACTTACCCACAAAGTATACCTTGTGTTAACAAGGTGTGCTTCGGATCAGGACAAGCTATCGACTTTGAATTTTGTTTTGAATAGATGTTTCCATTCTCTAAAATGTTTTCACAAAGCAGTGCATCTTCTTAGGATCATCATATCGCTCTAAATAATTATGGATTCACATCTCTTGGATGATATAAGAGCTAAATTGTGCTATTCAAGTTTTACATTTGGATTCTAGGAAGTCTTTGAAAGTCACTGAAAGTCTTTTCATTAAGTCAGTCAGGTAGAACTCTAATATCCAGAGCGTGCTTTTCCTTTCCACCAAAAAATTTTACTTTCCATTTTCCTTTTTCTCTCTCTCGTTTTTTTACAGTTTGGTACTAATCTAAGGTTATTCGATCGATACCTATTTTTACTACTAATATCAAGGGTCAATCCTATACTTAATCAAACTTGGCTCTTCTATTCTTCACTTGTCCTTTATTTGCCTAAGCATTTTTCAAACTAAAAGGCTGCCATTGCCCAACCTTGGATCTGACTTCATCTACCAGTGCTACCAACCTTCTTTGACGTTGTTTTCTATTTTCCAACGCCACCATATGCCGTTTGCTACCATCTCTAACACTAACTCATTTGATAATCGCCCCCAAATCAAGATGCCTTTTAATATTTAGTCGAATTTTCAATTTAATTTCACTATCGTGACTACTGTCCAACTTAGGTGGGTGGTACTTAGCATGGCATCATCGACGGTCGACGACGACGACTAACCATGCTCGACTTTAATTTTGGGAACCTCTCCTTTCGTTTTGAGTTCGAACATGGCATGGTAATCGGTAGTTGAGTGAAGGTTTTGAATGCTCATGCTTGACCCAGATTTTTCACTCATCTTCTCTAGGCCAAGCGTAAATTTTTCATCCTTTTCATTTGCTCCAAGTGAAGCTTGAGTCATGCCTAGCTCAATCCCAAGTTGTCCATGGTCATACAAAGATTCCATTCCTTAGACAAGTTCTTAAGAGTAGAGATGTTCACCATCACTTTTTTTGGTTTTGGTCGAGTGTGGATTGAAGTCATGTTTCCATGGGATGGTTTTAGACAATGGTCACATTCAATGTGCTCCAACATTCGAATGGACTTTCTGTTACTATTTTAATTTGACATTCACTTCATTGTCCCTATGAAGAGAAATACTGTATCTCTCTGGATAATGGTACTGTTATCGTAAATCTAATGATACTGGGTAAAATTCGTTGCATGCTTCCATTATGCGACGGTGCTTATTTTCCAACATGAGTGTGCTATCTACAGAGTATTTGTATTCACCATGCTTTGGACACTGGCAGACACACTGCATAGACAAAATTATATATCATTGCCTCTATCAATGTATAAGATCTGATTAGGCAATACATGTTGACATCTGTTGGGTCTTATACATCGGTTACATAGGGTTTTATTTCGACGTGGGAATTATGGTCAAATTTTACACTACCTTGCTCGTCTGTGAAGTTTTCAATAGTTATGGACTGTAGGTGCTCTTCGCATATCTCAACGGTAGCTGTGAGCTCCTCTGCACTAAAGATAGCTCAATCTGCAAAAGAGTCAGATTTCGACTCCATTTCGACATCTTTTATGCCATCCACTTCATCATCCTTCCAACCTTAGCCGCCTCACTGTCCAGTAAGGCTATCTCTTAATATCGTCCCTTTTGTAACACTTGATAAAAGAGTTCGTGGGAATTTCCCTCCAACATTGATCTTAGGGATGTTATGATTCTTAATAGCTCCTCGGGCTCCCAATGTCTAGGCTGGATGAAGCATGTGTCCGAAGGATCTGTGAAAGGCATGGCATCCTATTTGAAGATGTTATCATCCCAAAGCCTTATCATTAGGCCCATGATCCACCCAAGGACTGCACCGCTTGTAACCGTTATATGTATCTATCTAGATGCATCCCTCCATTCAAACAATTTTTTTGGTTCGTGCTCCAATTTATAAAGCTTGCCCTTGCCTAGCTTGAGCCAAATAGTTATGCCTCACTTCACAGTGTTATATGGTTTTTCTCCACCATTTGGGTTGGGTGCTAACAATGGGGGAGATTTGTTATCTATATGCTTTCAGAAGACAGAAAGAGAGCCTCTCCCTCACTTATCTTGAGCCATCTAAGGGTTGTCGAATCATGGTTGGTCTTTGGAATAAGCTCAACTATTTCAAAGCTGAATACTTTTTCGTGCGTTGTCCTCCTGGCTTCACTCAGAAGTGGTTGTTCGGAAATATATCTTACTATAATGTACCATTTCAATGGCATTAGCTCAGTTGGCTTGATAATCTTTCTATTTCATGAATTATCAAATATCCCAAGAAGGCCTGGTCGTTAAACCCTAGCAAGTACTCTCTAACGTTTGCATTCTATCCTCGAAGAGGAGCGGGAAATGAGATATCTTTTGACAGATGAAAGATGTGGTAGTTTAATCTTTTAGACCATAACCGTAGCTTAGGGCGTGTGATGAATGTTTATTAAGATGCCCATCCTTCTCATAAGGTCAAGAAGAATGTAGATGTTTCCTCGGTTCAAGATCCCTAAGTCAATCCAAAAGAGAATATGACAGGAGATAGAAATGTGAACCTCACCATAGAAGGAGATGGTAAAAAAGACGACGACGACGAAGATGGAGGTAACGACGAGGATGTGGACCTTGGCTATGAATCTTCTAGTGAGATGGATGGAGATGATCAGGTGCCACTCGTTCCTTGATGGCCAAAATTAAAGATTATTTTATCCCACTCAGTTTAACAGTCACCCCACCATCGGTAGCAGAAGAAACCCTGATCCCTCCTTCTATAGATATATACATGGCTTGTTTGGAAGCAAACCGAATAGAATAGCTTTTACGATCTTGATAATATCAACATTGGCGACATCAACTCTCCTATTTGTTTACCCACTGACGTTCCTACTAAGAGTGTAGGGGAGATATCCCATGTTAATAAAATTAAAGACCACAGTCCATGGGGGGCATTAAAATACATCAACACTTCACCATACTTTGACTCACTATATGTTCACACTGGACATGTTTGCCTTCGTTTTATAGGTCTTAACATTACTATATTTTTTTTAGGTTGTATGGACCGCCAACATCTTTCTGATGAGCTTCATAGCTATGGTGGTGAGTACCAGAGGGCTGGTGCTTCTCGAGGTCATCATGAGTCGTGAATCCGATTCAAGCAAGTGCCATAGAAGAGAAAGAGAGACAAGATAGAGACTAAAAGTGTTATGATGACCACCATAGAGGGCCTGGGATGACCTCACCTTCTCAGCGTAAGGCTTGTTCTCCCTTGCCTAAAAGTCTGGATAGGTATTCGAGGAGATCTGATCTGGTCCATTCGGTTTAATTTCCTACTGAACTTGCTTTAGTGCAACCTACCACATAGCCAATAATATCTACTCACATGACCAAACAATCTACTCAACAATCTGGGTCTATGTATTTTGACTTTTCTAGCCAAAGGCATGGTAAAGACCAACTTTCTATTTCTGTTTCAGCTGCGGTGACCGAAACTATCTCAAACGCATATCTTGCTACTATGAAAAAGGCTTTTTTGAAGATTTGTTTTGATGGACTTAATTTTGCATTCAACTTGAAAGAGATTCCTCATCACGTAGGGCCAGAAGTCTTGTCTTATGTGAGTGACATATATTATCAATAATACATATGGAAAAGGCTTCTAGAGGCTCTCTCTGAAGTCAATAAGGAGAAAAATAGCGTCTCTCCAAGGGATGGAGTTAATATAAAATGAAATCAAGTGCATCATTGAGACTCTGGATAGAGAAAGTGAGAAATTCAAGACATCTCTGGCAGTTGCGAAGAAGAAATGGGAAGATAGGACGTATTCTTTTAAAGAATGATAAAAAAGGCAATAGAATCAGGTTGAGTCTGGACATCATAGGAGTCACACTCTTACCTTGGAAAATGAAAAGTTTCAAAAGACCATCGATGAGCAAGCCTTACAGATCCCGAAGTTAAAAGCCACATTAGAAGCTGAGAGGAAAGAAAAACATGAAGCCCTCGCTCAGGGCTAGGAGTATTGCAATGAACTATTAGATGCATGGCTAGTGCAAAAAAAGCTGAGACACAGTAAAGACAATTGAGGATCGAGTCAAGTCTAAGATGGAGCCTACTCTAGTCCGATTCTATGTGAACATTATCAAGTTTGGGAACTTAAGGTGGCTCAACTAAGGGTATCCCAAGACCTTAGCATGGCCTAGGAAGAAATACTTAGGTAAGAACAGGAGCATTCTGATGGTACTGAGATGATAAGGAGTTAAAATTCAACCCACCGCTATTTCGACTGCCTTAATGCTTGTATCTATAGCTGCTTCGATTGTTGTGTCCATGTCTGGTTCGCAACCAAGGCCGGAGTCTGAGAAGATTGCTATATTGCATGGTTTGGATGACCCTTCCGTATCTTTGGAGGGCGACTTTTCGGCCGCCGAAGCTCGAGAGCAGGAGGTCCAAACTGAGTAGTTGCGTAAATCTGAATAGCAACTGGTTGCTATTAAGAAAGAAAAGGTTGAAACGATAAAGTCCTCGAAGAGCCCCCACAAATCCCAAAAGCGCAAGACGAATGGGGAGTCTTCCAAGAAGGTTGGAGAGCAGTAAGGAGATGCCAGCACCTAGGAGATAGTTGATATCACAGGCAGCAACAATACCCCTGGCTGGCATTCAAAGGGAAGCAAAAACTTCCAACTAAAGGCAGGAAGGGTAGCGGCAGAAAGAGGCGTTGAGAGGTTCGGATGGCAGTGAAGTTGATTTTTGAGACATTTTGTTTTGTTTTATTCAAGTGAAAAGTATGCACTTACTGCTTTTGTTGTAGCGTCTATACTTTTCTTTTTGTTGGCCGGTATTATGTGGGTACGGCCCCCATGGTTTGACTTTGTACAAAAAACATTATAAGTAATATAATGCTGACATTTTGATTGTAATTTTACCTGTCTACTTATCTCTGTTTCCTACACTTATGTCAATTTCATTTACTGCTATTTTATTTTATCTAGTGCTATGATTGCCATCAAAAAATTTTGTTTGGAGTAACAGAATTGTGAAGTGTTTTTGTTTTTTGAGTATTCTTATTTGAGCATCGATGTGTGCCTCCTAGTTCACAGGGCTGGTTACTCCGAACACTACGCAAATGGCCGGTTGATCTGAGTGTTTGTTTATTTTTTATCACCGGACCTGTTTTGTAGCTCCTATCCTTGGGAACTTATGATTTAAATGGCATAATTCAGATTTCTTATTGGTTAACAATTTGAATTTTCTGCTGACTTGTATTAGTTTGACGTTGTTGGATTCATGCTCGTTGCTCCAGATGGTGGGAGTGGGTTGATTCTTGTTATTCCTACAATGGACGAGTTTTCCGGTATCACCGAGGAAATACCGGTACTTAAAAGTGTGCACGACTTATTAAACGCATGGCTTTTGAAAGTGTGTGTGGCTTATGGGATGTGCGGCTTCTGAGAGTGTGCACGGCGTTTGGGATGCGCGGCTTTTGGGACAGATATGACCCGACGGTCCGGAACAGTTTCAGAACTTCTCTACGTTACCAATCTTTGGGCAACGTGAGGACTTTATGCTTCAAGAGCATGATTCTACGGCTCGAAAAGGTAGTGCGTGACTTATGGGATGCGTGGCTTTGGTTTGAGCCTTTCCAGCTCTGTGGGAGCAACACCAGTTCTTAGAAGGCAGGGATCGAGTTCCGCCGATCCACCGGTTTGAGTCGGTTTGACCCCGTTGACTCAACGGGTTACTTTTACGAACACATTTTTATTGGTTCAGAAAGCAAAGAAATTTTATTAAGAAAGGTTGGGAAAATTCTGCCTATTTACAATGCCCATGGCATTCCGGGATGGCTTATTTGCTGAAAAATAGGAAGTACATAAGATAGTTTCAAATAAAGTAAGGACGCAGCGATTCGTTGTTCCATGCTTGAGGAATTTGGATTCCGTCTATGGATGTTAGTTTGAAAGTTTCATGTTTTAGCTTTTCACTGATCACATATGGCCATTCCAAGTTTGATCCGAAGGCTCTCGGTGTGGGATAGACTCATTGAGTACGAGGTCTCCCACTTCGAAGGTTTGGTTGTGAACTTTGGAGCTGAAGTACCATGCAACCCTTTTTTAGTGGGCGGCAATCCTCAGTTCGGCTTCTTCCCTCTCTCGTCAATCATATCAAGCGACTTGAGTAGGAGCTGCTCGTTTTTCCTTTGATTGAAATTCTGCCTTCGATAGGAGGGGACTTCTAGTTCCACGGGGATCATTACTTCTAAACCATATGCCAAGGCGAATGGGGTATAATGCCTGGTTGCTGCTTTGTGTGTTGTTTTGTAAGCCACAGTGCGAGTGGAAGTTCATCAACCCAATTTTCTTTAGCTTAGTTAGCCGCTTTTTGATGGTGGACTTGAACAAGAGCGAGTCGAAATGAGGGAGTCGAACAAGAGCGAGTCGAAATGAGGGAGTCGAACAGAACCGAGTTGAATAAGAGCGAGTCAAAATGAGGGAGTCGAACAAAACAACCAACCAAGAATCTCATTTCGTATCGGTCCTATCTCCTAATCTACAAGTCCAAATACTATGAAATTTTCACAGAAGGTTAGGTACATGCTAAAGAATGTCCATGCCAAATTTCGACTCCATTGGATGAAATCTTGATCGATACGAAATCTGTTCGTATCGATCACGGACCGGGCCGAAATTTCACGGGCTTGGGCGCGCGGGCCTGGTCACGTGCCAGAGAGGGTCTCCCAAGATCTGAGCGAAATACCATCCTCCTACACCTATAAATAGAGCCCCAGGGCATACAGAAAAGGGGCTTCTTCTCCTTTGAGATCTCCAGTGCCCAGACTCTGCCAGATCCAGATCTGAACACCATTGCTACTGCTACCAATGAATTTCACTGCTGCAAATCATAATTACCTGCTATAATTCACTGAATTCACTTGTAAACATCAAAGAAAGATCAATAAAGCTATCAACTTCATAGTGGACGTAGGCGATACGCCGAACCACTCTAAATTCTTGTGTCTCCTTGCATTTAAATTATGTTCATATCTGAAATTTGGAGTTTTTGTTAGATAATCCTCTTTTTCCATTTAATTTCTTCACGTTATCTCTTTAAAAACTTCTGAAGAGTGTTGTGCCCAATTTTGGTACAAACACTTTGGTGCTTTCACTGAGAAAAACTCAACTTTTCTCCTGCTCTGTGGATCTACTACCATCGTTGGATTGCAAAACTCTAAGGAGGAGATCCAGATCTGTCGTCAAGTGGTTCCTTCTATTCTATTTAGATTGCTCCAGATCTAAGGGGAACTGCATTCATCCATATTTTCGTATCAATGTTCTCGAATCCAGAGAATATGGTGATTTTCGTATCCATGCTCTTGAATCCAGAAAATACGATCGATTTCGTATCCATCATTTCGTATCCAGAAAACATGATCATTTTCATATCCATGTTTTCGCACCCAGAAAATATGTCAAAATTTGTATCGATCACTTTTCGCATCGATCTGCTTCGCATCGCTCTATTCATATCGATCATTTCGACTCGATCTACTTCGCATCGCTCTATTCGTATCCATCATTTCGACTCGATCTGCTTCGCATCGGTCTGTTCGTATCGATCATTTCGACTCGATCTGCTTTGCATTGCTCTGTTCGTATCGATCATTTCGACTCGATCTGCTTCGCATTGCTCTTTTCGTATCGATCATTTCGACTCGATCTGCTTCGCATCGCTCTATTCGTATCGATCATTTCGACTCGATCTGTGTAACGATCACGGTTTTTTGCGCTCGAAAATCGACATCCATACTTTACATCGTACTCGAATGCCGTAGATTCGACCGTTCAAATCCGAGTCGCCGGAGCTTATAACAACATTAAGTAAATAACACAGCGGAATAAATGAATAATACATTGATATACAATATCTGATACAACAGAGTGATACAATGAATATCAATATACATCAGAGATATGATACAACAAATAGCAGCGGAAAAGAAAACGATAACATCAGCAGTGGATAATCTCCATCTCCAAAGCACCAATCCAGAAATAGCTTGAACTCCCAATAACGATACACCAAGATAAGCAAGTGCAGTCCGATCCAAAGACTGAACTAGCTCTAGATAATCTACTAAATCAGAATATCTAAAAAACCCAACTCTAGACTACTCGTGTAGAAAATTTTGAGCATCCAGAGTTTAGGAAATAAACAATAAACTCCGGATCAGTCATGGGACTGGTGTGAGCAACAAAAACAGTTTATCTTTAAAAAACAAATAGCAGAGAATTTTAAAGTCAATTCGCAATGCTTTTTTGAAAATGTAACTACCATAAGACCTCCCGCCACACACACAATGCAAACGCAGAATTGGAGGAGATTTCTTCTTATGATAGTTAAAGATGCTTACTATGCAAAATCAAATCATTTTTGATATTATTATTAGTGCATAGTGCAGAAACATTTCAAAAGTAGAATATTAGTCTTAGCCAACATATGAATCTGCTTCGCATCGCTCTGTTCGTATCGAACGCCTATGCTTTGGTCGTATTGAAGGCAACTGCTCCAATTTGTATCGATACTCACACGCTGTTCGTATTGATCCATCTGCGTCCAATTCGCATCGATACTCACATCCACTTCGTATCGGTCCAGTTGTACGCCTTTCGTATTGATCCAATTATCCACTTTTCGGATCATTCGATTTCACCAACATTTGTATCGTTCGAACATTGCTGAGAGCGATACGAAATTTCAAAAATAATAATATATTTGGGTACGACTCAAAAAAAATTTGGGGGAAACCCCCCGAACCCTAACCGCAGCGCAGAGCACCCACATAGTGAATTCAAAGCTAAATTTAATGGAGGAACATTCTATCCACGCTTCTAATGGTTCCATGACTGAACAAGACATCGGAGATCACAACAACAAATGTTGAGTTGCAATCAAGGAATGGGTAAAGGAATACTACTCAACCGGTGCTCCCAGAGGCTAGAAAACCTAGCTATTATGCCAAGAACTGGAGTTGATTAATATATCATGCTTTTAAGGTGGAATGCAACTTCCTCCAATTGACCAGCTTTTAAACTCCTAAATTGACAGCTATGGTACGATGGCTAATATGACGACTCCCCTACATTGTCTACTCTGCTAACTCAAAACATAGCTGGTCACCGCTGAACCATCCTCAAATGCCCGCATCTTAGTCATACCGTGTCCATATGACTAGAAGCGTGACATACAACCTTAAGAGGACTTCCTCACTATCTTATATGGGCCTCCTACCTGGGTGAAAATTAGAAATAATCACCAACCTATGAGCCCATCTTTACCAACTCACCATCCAATCGGCATCACCAAACCACTCGAACATCGGGCAATCATGCATACATCATTCACCAGTGTTACAAGACCCCTTGGCAATAAAATGGACCTGATCATAATGTCGATTGGAGAATCTTTCCCAGTCGAGACCTATTCGCTGAAACCATCCTACATGCAGAACTTCCAGTGAAAATTCAACATGTTAACTATGTCGGTGTACAATGGAAATACAACCCCCGACACTACCCTATGAAGTGGGAATGGCGCGTGGATTTCTCCAAGGATGATGAATGCCATCAACATGTCTAGGCTAATATTGAGTTGGTGAATCAGATGAAGGATCAACATAGTAAGATAAGGAGGGGACCTACTCCATACTCTAGATTGAAAAAATCCTCTTCTGTAGATGGCTACTGTGAATGCCAACGCCATAATGATGCTCCGGGAAGGTTAGCTCCGACAATATGTGCAAGCCTCATAAAACGAAGGACCGGGAACATCTGACCCCTACCGATCAAGGACTTTGATCAAATTGAACCATTTGCGTTAGACTTCCAACCGAGAAGGGCTGGACTGAAGTGCAATAGCGAGCATACGACGCTGCCTCACTTATCAATTAGATTTGATCTAATCTCTTTTGAATTATTTCTAATTCAATTTCATTTACATTGCGAAATATGACCTACTTGAATTAAACTACTTGCAAATGATGTAGGTAACCGAGTACTTAAGATTGGGTGTAAAACAACCTCCGCGGACTATGATCAAATCATTGAGGTATCATCATGACGAGCATGATACAACCACTCATAGGCTACTATATGCCCCTGATTGGGGGCAAGGCATCAAAGCGGAAGAGACCGACAAGGTCAAGACTCTAGTACAAAGTGGATGCAACCGACCATCCACTCATCCGCCTATACAATTTAATTGGAGATCTGGGAAAAGAATTGGAGTGATATATCTCAACAATGTACTCTCCATCTCGTACTTGAAGCTTGCCAAAATACTTATGGTTCTTCTGATGCCCGATAAAATCGGAATCACACCAAGGGTGGACGTGACGTCACCATCCATGCATCCAATCCTACATTAGACACTTGGGATTGTTTGAGAACACATGTTTAAAGTGAATATGATTTGACCGTTCACTCTCCAGTTTGCTTCTGTAATTCAGCAAAACAGTCATGCCTTAAACCAACTTCATCAGGGTCCAACCCTCAATTTAAAGTCATCAACGACTGACTGCCTACTCGCTAACCATCACAAGCTATCATTTCAACTCTCTTCCTTAGCTTGATCGAAAGAATGCAAAGTATAAATTGGATGTGACTCGACTGTCTGCCCTCCAATTCTTGCACCCGACTTAAGGGAAAATACAAAACTCAGAGTGGATGTAGTTCGACCATCCCTTCCTATGCTCGAGCACAAAGCTTGCCAGAACACTAATCTTACTCCTTAGGCTTGGCAAAAGCGGAATCCAAATGAACATGGACGCGATCCAACCGTCCATAAACTAAATCTCAACCTTCATTGAGGGCAGATAAATGGAAAGTAGTCGAGAACCCACCGATCACTCGCTAAGTGAAACCCCGAGCTCAGGGACAAGCCATCACACTGCGGCCAAAAGGGATTGATACACGACAATCCTCTAGCTAACTCCAGATTCCCAGAGTGCGAGCTGGAGTATAAACTTACGGACATGGGCTCGAGGAGGATGGATCCGTCCATCTAACGACTTCGCCTGTGTTCAACCTAAACCCGAGGAGGATGGATCAGTCCATCTAACGACCTCGCCTTCAATATTTACAAGCTCGAGGAGGATGGATCTGTCCATCTAACGACTTCGCTTACCTACTCAGGGTGGATATGATACAACCGTCCACGTACCTGATCAACTAACTCTAGATTCCCAGAGTGCGAACTGGAGTATAAACATTAAATAACTCTAAGTCCCCAGGGTGCGGACTGGAGTGTAAACACTAAAATAGGTGGGACTGACCACCCATCAACTAACTCCAGATTCTCAGAGTGCGAACTGGAGTATAAACATCAACTCCGGATTCCCAGAGCATGAAACGGAGTATAAACATCAACTCTGAACTCCCAAAGCACGATTCGAAGTATAAACATCAACTTCGAACTCCCAGAGTGCGAGTCGGAGTATAAACATCAACTCCGAACTCCCAGAGTGCGAGTCGGAGTATAAACATCAACTCCGAACTCCCATAGTGCAAGTCGGGGTATAAACATCAACTCCGGATTCCCAGAGTGCGAAACGGAGTATAAACATCAACTCCGAACTCCCAGAATGTGAGTCGGAGTATAAACATCAACTTCAGATTCCCAGAGTGCGAACTGGAGTATAAACATCAACTAACTCCAGATTCCCAGAGCGCGAACTGGAGTATAAACATCAACTCCAAACTCCCAGAGTGCGAGTCGGAGTATAAACATCAACTTCAGATTCCCAGAGTGCGAACTGGAGTATAAACACGAACTAACTCCAGATTCCCAGAGTGCGAAACAGAGTATAAACATCAACTCCAAACTCCCAGAGTGCGAGTCGGAATATAAACATCAACTCCAGATTCCCAGAGTGCGAACTGGAGTATAAACATCAACTAACTCCAAATTCCCAGAGTGCGAACTGGAGTATAAACATCAACAACTCCAGTTTCCCAGAGTGCGAACTGGAGTATAAACATCAACTAACTCTAGATTTCCAGAGTGCAAACTGGAGTATAAACATCAACAACTCCAGATTCCCAGAGTGCGAACTGGAGTATAAACATCAACTAACTCCAGATTTCCAGAGTGCAAACTGGAGTAAAAACATCAACAACTCCAGATTTCGAGAGTGCGAACTGGAGTATAAACATCAACTAACTTCAGATTCCCAGAGTGCGAACTGGAGAATAAACTTCAACTAACTCTAAGTCCCCAGAGTGAGGACTGGAATATAAACACCAATTGGGTGCGAATGACCATCCATCAACTTGCTTCGGTCCCGAGAGCGCAGGCTAGAGTATGAACACCAAATGGGTGTGACTAACAACCCATCAACCAACTCCAGTCCTCTAAGCATGGTTTGGAATATGAACACCAAAAGGGATGTGATTTGACTGTCCATCTATCGGCTATGGTTCCTCATAAAGTTCTATAGCACAAAAAGCGGATGTGGTTCTACCGTCTGCTTTCCAATCTTCCCCTGACATGGGGGCACACTTAACACACAAAATTGGATGCGATCCTACCATCCAGCACTAAGCCGGCGTGACCCAATCGTCCATGCATAACCTCTTGTCCCCGGCATGGGATCCATAACATAAATTTATAGGGATGCACTCCAACCCTACAAGACAAAATTTCTTCCTTGATTCGACAGGGAGGCGTGGATTCGAAAAAGGGACCTGGCTGGATATTCTATTCTGAATTGATATTACTACCATCCAAACGCAAATGAACATGGCATGACCGTTCATCTGCTAACTCTCGCCTGTGATCCGACGGGTAGTGCGTGCAACATGGACAAATGTGACCTAACCATCTGCCAATCGATACCTTCCTACAGTTCAGTGGGAGAAGCATCAGATTAAAGTTGTTGTAATGATCAACCACACTTCGACTTTCGCCATTGACTAGTGCTAGAGGGATTAATTGAGGAAAATGTAGTCCGACCATTTTCTACTAAAACTCTTAGTCCCCAGAATGTGGACAGGGGTATATACATCAAATAGGTGTGATGAATGGCCCTTCAACTGACTCTGATCCCCAAAGTGTGGCTACAAGAATAGACAAACGAATGAATGTAATTCGACCATTCATTCACCAACTCTGACCTAGACTCGACATGAGCAATATAAACTCACTACAGGTGCGATTAGACCATCCATGAACTAACTCTTCTAACTCAAGACTAGAGGTAGAAGTACAAATCACCAAAAGAAGAGAAAGGTGACTCGCCACATCTTCGGCTTAGCGTCCTTTTCAACTTAAGGCAATGACTATAAGGAGACCCTAATGCTAACCAATCAGAATGATGCCTGAAGTTCTGGGCAACCAATTATATCGTACCGGCGGATCGACGGGCAATATCGATCTGCACCTTTCACATTGTACCATTGAATCGACGGTCAATATCGGTCCTCTTCGTCTACAAGTCGATGTGACCTGAACTCCATCGAATACCTTTGACCAACAAAGCATGGATAAAAGAATAAACCACGAATGGGTGTGACTTGACCATTCGTCCTCCGTTACCTTCCTTCGATCCGTCAGGAAGAGCATGAGACTAGATGAGCATGACATGACCGCATTCGAGCTAACTTTATCCCTAAATCTGACAGGAGAACATAAATCGAAATGGACATGGTTGATCACCCAACTCCAAATGAATGCAACGCGACCATTCATTCATTGACTCTTACCATGATCCGACTAAAAGAGAAATTCTAAACAAGTGCAACCTAAGCATCTGCACACTGATTCTTACCCTGGATTCAACAAGGGAAGCATCAATCTTGCATTGGATCTGACTGGACGATTCACTCTTCGGTTTTTGCCCAAAGTATGGCGACATAAGCAGCAAAGTGAATGTCATTGACCGTCCATAATCTATCTTATGTCCGAATGTTGGCAAAGTAACAATGTATTCCGCCAATAGGAAAGAACTAGAACATAATACAAGATAGGCACGACTCAGCCTTCCATCGATTAATTCGATCCCATGGTCCAATGGGATAGAATACAAAATTGAAGCGGACATTGTCTACCCTGCCACTTATCAAGATATTCCCCAGACTTGGAGGCACAAACAAGAAGATAAGATTAATATGATTCAACCATTCATCAGTCAACCCTGGTTCTTAAAGCTTGAACTACATTATAAACACAGCTAGGACGAGACTAGATCGTCCGCGTAATGCATCAGCCAACCTGAGACTGGGGGCAAAAGAGTAATTATCCGAGAGTTGACTATGACAATTTGAACCTATGACCCATGCCTGATATTCATAACAACTCTAGGTTATGACTGAAAGAATGCCTAGAGATAGAATCATCAGATCAATACCCGATCTCATGGGCGACTGATCATCATTCCAACCCTTGCAATGAGCAACGGATCGCGAGTACATTGAATGAAAAGCACATCATTCAAAAACACAAGTGAATTCAATATCAAAGCTGGAACCAACTATGTAGCAGCGTGCAGTACAGGGCTAAGTTCTACTAATCCTTTAATTCAATGTCCTTATAAGCCTGATCATTTACCATTGCAAATAAACACATGAGGCGCCTACAACCCATCACGAGTATTGCAGATCAGATCACAACTCTGCGCAATGATGAAGAAAGGGTCAACTGTTTTACTTCAGGTGAATCTTGATGTGTTCGCTTGGACTCGATCTCATATACACATATATATATATATGGACTCTCGCTAGCCATGAAGAACCCTGCATCAAATGTCGACCCCAGGCATGTCACGGTGAACAAAAACGATGCGACATGGATCCGGAGAGATCTGTTGTACTTAAAGAGGAGGTGAATCTGCTCAAAACCAATGGGTTTATCCATGATGCCCTCCAACCAAAATGAGTATCCAATCCTTTACTGATAAGAAAAACTAACATAGAGTGGAGGACATATGTCAACTACTCAGATTTGCATGGGGTATGACAAAGCACAACTTTCCACTTCCAATGATTAACCAACTGATGGACCTGACCATCAGACATGAATTACTCACATTCATGAATGCAAACTCCAGATACAATCAGATACTAAAGCATGCCCTAGACCAGGAATACAACTGTTTCATTATTGACCTGGGCCTATAGTGCTATGCTGAAATCCCTGGATTCAAACTTGAGAACGCTTACGCTACTTACCAAAAGACGATTAACAGATCATTCAAAAATCATGTCCGTCTGTCATGAAAGTAGATGTGGTTAATATGCTTGTGAAATCACGACTATCCACGACCATATCGATGACTTGACAGAGTTATTCAGCGCTCTCTAAAAAATGCAGGATGAAACTCGATCCTTTGAAATGCTCTTTCACTATTACATCAGAAAGACTCTTTATTTTCATCATCAAGTCTCATCGAATCAAGACTAATTTCTAGAAAATTCCAACAATTAGAGACACCCTGTACCGAGAACAACCAAGCAGGTACGGAGCCTAAGTCGAAAGATTACCGTCCTAAGTTGATTTGACTCTAGGACCATATACAAGTGCATTCTCTTCTTCAACCTGACCAAGAGAGGGAAGAGAACTTTTGAATGAACTAACAACTACATTGATGCACTTCTAGCTTTGATAGATTGCTTAAAGAGAACTCCCATTTTACCCAAACCATTGGATCGCGAAGATTTATACATCAATTGGGCCATGTCAACACACGCCATAAGCATCGCAATGCTATGTGAAGAGAAACGAATCCAAAGACCAGTATATGATGAAGGCTGGCAATTGACAAGCTCACCTCATTAACGTCTATATCGACCAACCGTTACGATAGGTCCAACAGAAACCTTAGATGTCTGAAAAGTTACTCAAATAGAGTATCAAGCTAAGCCAATTTGATATCACTTATCTCCCTCGGAGAGCTCTCCATGGTTAAACATTAGCATACTTCATATCTGAATCCACCACATCAGGCGACTATCCGAAGAATAGTGGAGAACCGTCCAACCGATGGAGAACGTACACCGATGGAACTTCCAATAATCAGCTTTCTAACATCAAAGTTGTGTTAATGACTCCTGAGGAACGAATGATCTGCTACGCCCTGAAACTCAACTTCCCTGCGACAAATAACGAAGCTATTGATGAAGCCTTGGCGCTCAAACTTGCAAGAAAACTACGAGTGGAAACTTTAAATGTCTTATGTGATTACTGGTTAGTAGTACGTCAAGTCAGGGAAGATTATCTGATTAGGGGGCAACGTCTGGCTCCTTATCTTAACCGGGTCAAAAAGCTACTAGCAGGCTTTGACTATTACACCACTACACAAATCCTTAGAGAACTAAACGAAAAGGCCGAATCACTCGCCAAGCTAGCCAGTTCTGGGGATGCACGACAAATAGACTTTGTCCCATTTGAAATGCTTATTATTCTAGGCATTGACATATGAAGATCAACTAGATCTTGGAGACGGATCTAGAAAAAGAGTCATGGATGACTCCTATCAAAGATTATCCACAATCGGGGATTCTTATTGAATAAAGGAATAAGAAATGACATATCCTCCGTGAAGCATCACTGCATGATTATGTCTGGATCGTTTGACTCCATCGATACAAAGCATTACTTTTGTATCCATCGATCTGAGACCCAATATGATGTATCCATCGATACGAAGCATGCATTCCAACATCTTAGATCGATCCAGGAGAGGGTCGATACAAAGGAAGGAATTAAAACAACAATCGAACGTTGTTACAACTCGAATTTCACATCGGTCCAGGAGAGGATCGTTGCGAAACTCGATATAAAAAACTTGACAACGACCCATGAACGTGCAAACATTGACGGGAGTCAGGCTAACATACATGCATGTATGACCGACTAACATTCAATTTTCAAAATTTACAAGGGTTAAATGCTTACCTGATGACAATTTCAACAGTGAACAACAAATCGCTAGCACTCGACACTCAGTTACAACAATGCACTACATAATCATTGGCATTCAACAAATCAACATTTATATTATTGGAAATCAATCGAAGATTACAGCTTTCATCAAAAAGACGATAAATATTCAGAATGAAGATTGCGGCATTTCAAAGCACATCATGTTCCCACAAGACATACTTTGGGGGCAAATGTTATCCCGCCTTTTGGTAAGGCCGTGACACCAAGAACTTGACTAGAAACAAAGGCAGTTTGTCTAGAAAATTGGTTATACGTAGGTTCACTAAGGATATCGACGAACTTTGTCCGATCCCGGATCGAGCCAAAATTGATATGACACGACAAGCGAAGCTATGGGAGCCATCGTTCCAAATTTCAAGTCAATCTGAGCTCGTATGTTCAAGTTACAAATGATACAAAATTGGATGAAAACCAACCACTGTTCGACTCGCTCCACTTCGACTCGCTCCACTTCGACTCGCTCCACTGTTCGACTCGCTCCACTCTGACTCGCTCCACTTCACGTCCATCAGAGAAACACTGTTCGACTCGCTCCACTTCGACTCGCTCCACTTCGTGTCCATCAATGCAAAGCAAGGCACAGCAGTCGATATGAATAAACACCACGTCATCGAGTCAAACAGAACCGAGTCGAACAAGAGCGAGTCGAAATGAGGGAGTCGAACAAAATAGCCAACCAATAATCTCATTTCGTATCGGTCATATCTCCTAATCTACAAGTCCAAATGCTATGAAATTTTCACAGAAGGTTAGGTACATGCTAAAGAATGTCCACGCCAAATTTTGACTCCATTGGATGAAATCTTGATCGATACGAAATCTGTTCGTATCGATCACGGACCGGGCCGAAATTTCACGGGCTTGGGCGCGCGGGCCTGGTCACGTGCCAGAGAGGGTCTCCCAAGATCTGAGCGAAATACCAGCCTCCTACACCTATAAATAGAGCCCCAGGGCATACAGAAAAGGGGCTTCTTCTCCTTTGAGATCTCCAGCACCCAGACTCTGCCAGGTCCAGATCCAGATCTGAACTCCATTGCTGCTGCTACCAACGAATTTCACTGCTGCATATCATAATTACCACCTGTAATTCACTGAATTCACTTGTAAACATCAAAGAAAGATCAATAAAGCTATCAACTTCATAGTGGACGTAGGCGATACGCCGAACTACTCTAAATTCTTGTGTCTCCTTGCATTAAATTATGTTCATATCTGAAATTTGGAGTTTTTGTTAGATAATCCTCTTTTTCCATTTAATTTCTTCACGTTATCTCTTCAATAACTTCCGAAGAGTTTTGTGCCCAATTTTGGTACAAACATCGTTTATACTCGGAGCGGTTAGGGTCTTAACCGGGACTAGTCCTAATGATTGAGCTTCCCTAAAGCTGTCCAATTTAGCTAAGTAGTCAACCTTCATGTTTTGCTCCATCGGGATGTGAGTTATGGTGTAATGCTCGATGTCGTTCAGCAACTCTTGTACTTTAGATAGATATGGGGCACGGTTCTCCCCTCGAGCATGGTATCCACCTTTCACCTGGAAGACGACCAGTTGAGAGTCACTATGGATGTGAATGAACTTTATTCTAAGTTCCTTCATGACTTTCAGCCCTGATATCAGCGCTTTGTATTCCACTTCATTGTTCGTCGTAGGGAATTGCAAGCGTAAGGTGCAGCAAATGGCTCATCCTTTAGGGGTTTCAAGCACTATCCCTGGCCCCGAGCAAAGGTTATTTGATGCGCCATCGACAAAGAGTTTCCATTGCTTTTCCACTTCCAGTGATTCTTCTTCATCATCCCGCATGGTAAATTCGATGATGAAATCCATCAACGCTTGCCCGTTGATTGCCCTTCTCGGATGGTAAATGATTTCATATTGGCTCAATTCTATATTCCATTTGAGGAGCTGCTCGGAAGTCTCGGGTCGGTACAATACTTGCTTCAAAGGTTGATCGGTCAATACATTGATAGGGTGCACCTGGAAATACGGTCGTAACTTCCTAGACACGAACAAGAAGCAATACGCTAGCTTTTCCAATTTCAGATAATTTTTCTCGACTTTAGCGAACCACTTGCTAATAAAGTATATGGGTAATTGAATTCTAGCTTCTGCACGTACAAGAGCTACACTCAACACGTGAGGTGATACTACTAAGTAGATGAACAAGTCCTCTTCACCTACTGGCTTTGATTGGATTGGCGGGGTTTCCATATGTCATAGCAACTCTTCAAATGTGGTTTGACAAGCCTCATGTAACACCCTATATTTTTAGTAACATTATTAGGAACATTTAATTAGGTAGATAAAATGAAATAATGTATTGTGGTTAGGGTTTTGAGATTTGTGATTAAACTAAGGGGTAGCCATGCCTAAGAGAATAAATGAACTAAAATAAAATGGGTAAAAGAAATAGGTGAGGGCAAAGTTGAAATAAGAATATTCTAATACCCTAAACCTTTAGTCGTGTATGTTCTACTCATTCATTTGCAAAATTAGAAAAAATAGAGGCCGGCCATCATTAGCAAGAAAGAGGAAGATAAACAAGAAAAGATAAGGAAGAAGATTAATCAAATCAAAGCTATTCAAATCTCAAACTCTTTAATCTCAATGCTAAGGTAAATAATGACTACATCTCATATTTTCTATTGTTTTCGGTTTTAAGGTTAAACCCAATTTATCTTGCAAGGTTATGCCATGTTTTTGAATGATTAATTGATTATATATGCTTGTTGATGATTTATGCTTATTCATATAGGTTGTATGAGATGTTTTAATGTGAAAACCTTATTAAATGACATCCAAATGCCATGCGATTTTAGATTTAGATCAGAAATGATACTTTAGAGATGGATTTTAATTTTCATAATATTTTGATTTTATGTGGATTTAAAATAAATTTTCTATTGAAGAAAATGATTATTTGGGTTTAAAATAATTTACGGCTAAATTATTTATGTTTTTGGTCTAAAATTAATATATGTTGGAAAACATATTAAAAATGATTTTTTGAAATTTTTGTAGACTTTTTCTAAGTGTTTTAATAGATATATAAAATTATTTAAGATATGGACATAAATGTTTTATATATTTATAAAAGAAGAAGGGGTATTTTGTAAATTATTTAAATTATTTAATCCTGAAATATTGGCAGCACTTTTAGAAAAAAAATTAGCAACTAATAATATTTTGACAAACAAGGCAGGTTAGTTGAAAGGAATTTCTTTTTAAAGTTAAAATTAGTTTTTACATGATTGTAGCATGTTTCACCACTTTCAGCACCACGGGTTTCGACTTAGTAGCTCCACCACCATCGCCATCGAAACCAATGCGCATGACATCAAAACCTTGGTGTGCAGTGAATTGGTTATAGGCGGAAGGTATTACATCGAAACCAAGGGTTCCGAAGGAGGTCGAAACCTTACTTAGCTTTCAAATGAAAAACGTGCCTGCTTTGCTTTCAAAGGATATGCTTTCGACTTGGTTAGCTTCCGACTGGATCAAATTATTTTCAGGAATGGTTTCGAATGGGGTTGCACATTTTTTTTAAGTAAATGCTATCGAAAGGAGTCGAAACCCCTAGCTGCCGCTTTTCTACCTTTTGAACCTAATGGTTTCGAAAGGTATACTTTGTTTTTAAACCCAGGTTGCTTCTCCAATGCTTTCAAAAGGTTTTTTTCGACACCATCACTTCTTTACTTAGGAATGCTTTCGAAAGGAGTGCTTTCGACTTAAATGTTTTATGACCCTTTTGCCCTGTTGAAGGTAGAACCCAAAAGTTTCGAAGGAGTTAATTTTAAATGGTTTTGAAAGATGTTTCCACATGTTTTAAATTGAACCCAAATGCTTTCGAAAGGTTTGTTGTTTACAAAGGTTTTGATGCTTTCGAAAGGTTTTAAAGAAAGGTTTCGAAGGGGCGGATCCCCAATGGTTTCGAAAGGTTTTAAAGGAAAGCTTTTTCCAGTGTTTTCGAAAGGCAATGTTTAAGTGTTTTAAAGATAGGATGTCTAAGGTTTTATGGCTTTCGAAGGAAAGATTTATATGAATGGTTTCAAAAGGAATGTTTTGGCCTTTTGGCCTAGGTGAAAGAAAAGGGGTTTACTTGGTTTTGAAATGGGTACTTTCAATGTATTCGAAAGGGGTACTTTTAAAGGTTTAAATGTTTTCATCAACAAAGATTTGAGTAAAGTATATATAACATGGCTAGGTGATTTTGAGTAAAGCATAGAGTATATATTTTCCTTGTTTAAGTTTGATTTAAAGGTTTTAAATCAATTCAAGGAGAAAAGGTTTTCAAGGAAAATTTAAGGGAAGATTACCCAAAGTAAAATGACTCGGATATTAGAATACAAGATGGGACTGGTATAGGGTGGTGCCCTATACATTAGCTATTAGCCTCAGCTAATTTAGTCCAAAATTCCAGTGTGTAGGGCTTTGTCATAAGTGAGACTAAAATTATGATTACACACAGAAGGGAATAATATGTTTGTACAGAGGTAGATTATTGGTGATGCCTTAAAACCATTCAGATCAAGTGACCCCAGGAGAGGATAAGTTAGGAACAGACCATCCAGAAGAGGAGTATCTAACAGATAAGTTAGGGATGAACCGTCTAGAAGAGGAGTATCTAACATGTGTTAGATTATTTTATTTATATTGTCTGGTAGCCCGAGTCAGCCAAAGATTAGTAATTACCCAAACAAAACTATAGTATTCGAACAGATAGTTCATTTGTTACTTGAAATATATGTTTACATGATAATGCTTTACGGTTTTAATTAGTTTTGGTTTCAGGATTATGATTTGCAAAAGATATGTTTTAAAAGGATATTAGTGAGGGGAAACTCGTTCCGTTAAGCGGCGTGGTCTCACTTGATATCAAATAACCGAGATGTATAGTAGTATTCACACCAGGCTTTAGGTCTGACTCGAAGTTTATGTTTTTCCCCTTAAACTAACTCTCGTGTACTCAAAATCGATTTGAGTGGGCCGAGGGTTGAGGTTTACAGATTTTTAGTAGGTTGGCGAATAAAGCTTTCGAAGTTGAGCAGGGGGCTGACGGATTGCTATGTAGGAGTTGTTGTATTTTGTTTAATTCTGCTGTGTTGTATTATGTTAGTGTGACTATATAGTACTCTGGTCAACCAAGTGGGCATCTTCATATGTCGCTCTTGCCGTATTTTGTAATAATTTTATTTTATCTGAACCTGGAAACCGATTATGGGATTATGTAATAGAATATGAAACATGTTTTATGAAATGTAATCAGAAATGTTGTTTTTGTGAAATCTGTGATTTTGTTTCATATTCATGTGCTTCTGATATTATGGATACCATTAACATTACCATATATTGTCATCGAAAGTTAATACTATGGATGAATGCGGCATCGGTAGCGCTTAGCTTCGGGCCTCCAGATAGGGGATGTTACAATTTGGTATCAGAGCATAGGTTTATGAAAAACTTTAATTAAAAATGATTTTTGAAAACATAAACCTAAGGAATTAGAGATAAGATCGGGGTATGGGATAACGCTATAGTAATGTACTTGTATTTGCTATATATAAGTATACGCTATATCTCTATTCTCTTATCTCTCTTAGGTTATTCTTCTGTATCTCACGAGGCTTGAATATAGATATGGACGCTAGAAGTGGATGAGTGAATCTTGAAGGAAGCAAAACCACTAATGGAAATGCCAGACCGAATACTAGAAGGAAATAAGGTCAGGCACAAGCAGGAAATGTTGTTGCGGGAGTTCCACAAGTGGATATGGGAGCTATGTATCAGTTTTTCGTGAACATGATGCAAGCTAGAATTGCTGCTGGAGTGGTTGGAGGAATTGCTTGAGTAGGAGTGCAGGAAGCTCCTGTGGTCAACAATTATGCTACCTTAAGTAGAGATTATGTTAGACATGGAGGGAAGCCATTTATCGGAACTAAAGATGCTATTAAGGTGGAGAACTGGTTGTTGCATTGTGAGAGGATCTTTGCAGACTTGGGGCTCAATGATGAGCAGAAGAGGAGACTTGCTTCGAGATTACTTCAGGAAGCAGCTTTATTTTGGTGGAATAGTGTGACGGTTGGAGTGGATGAGGAAACGATGATATGGGTCGAGTTAGGAGGTGGTTCCAAGAGAGGTTCATGTCTGTGATGGCGCAGTCTGCTTTGCTCAGAATGTTTGCTGAGTTGGAGCGGGTGAGATGTCTGTGTTGGAATATGCTAGAAGATTTGAGGAGTTTTGAAGGTATGGGTATGCTACTGTGGATATCGTGACGAAATGGAATGAAAAGTCCATTAGGGGGTTGAAGCCTTAGTTGGCAAGGGCTACATTACCTCATATTAGGGATCCTTGTGATGTTGTAGTGGAGATGGCTTTAAGACATGAGGAGATGCTTGCTTCTCTGGAGAAGAATAAGACGAAGGAGGTCCAGGTAAGGCTGAATCAGATAGGAAGTTCTTTCATAAGAAGGGTGCTTAGAAAGGTGGAGCCACAAAGAAAGGGAAATCGAAGGTTGTTTGCTTCAAGTGCAATAAGAAAGGGCATTTTGCTAATAAGTGACATACTGGAAAGGCAAAGGAAGTGATCGGGAAGAAGAATATTAGATGCTTCAACTGCGATCAGATTGGTCATTATAAGAATCAATGCAAAGAGCCTGCTAAGGACGGAAGGGGCAATGTATTTGCATTGGAACCTGCTACATCAGGAGCAACTGTGTAGGAGAAAGGGAAGGCAGTGTTAGGAGGTACGCTTCAGATTCATGGTATGTCTGTTAGCGTTTTGTTTGATTCTAGTGCATCACATTCTTTTATATCTCATTGTTTGTTAGATAAGCTTGACCTAGAACCCTCATATTTAGTTACTTCCTTAAGGGTTGCAAATCCGATAGGAGGGTATACGACACTTGGGATGAAGTGTGCCATCTAGAGTTTGATTTGTTAGGCCATACATTTGTTTGCAGTTTGCATGTATTTGACTTTGTAAGTTTTGGAATTATTTTGGGTATGGATTGGTTAAGTAAGTATGATGCTAGGATATTTTGCCATGGTAGGAAAATATCACTTAGACACCCTGACTGTAGCGATCAAATTGTATATACCATAGAAAGCCCTATCCGTGAGGTGAATGCTTTGTTGGGTGTAGTGGAGTTGGAAGATGGGGTGAATCGTGTTTTCATGGTTATAGAATTCGTGGATGTTTTTGAGCCTGTAGTAGGATTGCCACCGAAATGAGCTATTGAGTTTCGGATAGATTTGATGCCTAAAGCAGAACCAATGAGTAGACCGCTAAGCGGGATGACACCTACAGAGATGAGAGAGCTAAAGGTGCAGTTGGTATATTTGGAAAGCAAGAGTTTTATTAGACCTAGTAGTTCACCTTGGGGAGCAGCCGCAGTGTTTGCCAAGAAGCCAGACAGATCGTTTAGGTTATGTATTGATTATCGTAAGTTGAATGAGAAGACGATAAAGAATCGATATCCATTGCCTAGAATTGACGATTTGTTCGATCAGTTGAGTGGAGCTAAGGTATTTCCTCAGTTGGATTTAGCAACAGGTTTCAATCAGCTCAGAGTAGCAGAGGATAGTATTCCTTTGACGTTGTTTAGAACTAGATATGGATCGTACGAATGGTTAGTGATGCCGTTCGGACTAACTAATGTGCTAGCATTCTTTGTGGATTTGATAAACCGAATTTTCCGAGAGCACTTGGATAGGTTCGTGTTGGTGTTTATAGATGATATTTTGATATACTCTAAGGATGAAAAGGAGCATGAAGTTCATCTTAGAGTTGTGCTTGAGTCGCTGAGGTAGCATTAGTTGAAAGCAAAATTTTCGAACTGCCATTTCTGGAAGAAAGAAGTGAAGTTTCTTGGTCATGTAGTCTCAGAGAAAGGGTTGTCCGTAGATCCGATTAAGATTGAAGCAGTAAATAATTGGAAGAGACCCAAGACAGTGACCGAGATAAAGAGTTTTTGGGATTGGCTAGATATTATCGGAGGTTCATAAAGGATTTTTCGTGGATAGCAGCACCGATGACCAAACTAACGCGAAGGATGTGAAGTTTGTTTGGACCGATAAGTGTGAGGAAGCATTCCAGAGCTTGAAACACTTATTGACCCATGCACCTATATTAGTGTTTCAGAGGAAAATTAGGATTTGGTAGTTTATACAAATGCATGTGGAATTGGATTAGGAGCTGTGTTAATGCAGAGAGGTAAAGTGATTGCTTATGCTTCTCTACAGCTTAGACCGCATGAGGTTAGATATCCTACGTATGATTTGGAGTTGGCCACAGTGATTTTTGCATTAAAGGTGTGGAGACATTGCCTTCTGGGAGAGCGGTTTGAACTTTATACGGATCATAAGTCGTTAAAGTATTTGTTCTCTCAAAAGGAGCTGGATATGAGACAGTAGAGGTGGTTAGAGTTTTTAGCCGCTTATGATTTTGGAATTGAGTATACATCAGGAAAAGGTAATAAGCTTGCAGACGCACTTAGCAGAAAACATCAGAATGCAGTTTTGGCAATGATGGCAGAGTGGAAAGATTTGGAAGCGTTGTTGACTTGCAGAGTGCAGTGGAGATCTGAAGTTGGGTCTAGTGAAGGAGCTGTTGTGTTGTCTTATTTAGAAGTTCGACCATTGATGATCGAAAAGATTGCTTCTAAGCAAGGAGAGGATCCAATATTAGTTGAACGGATCAACAAGTTAAAGGAAGGAACGGAGGGTGATGACTTAAAAATTTTTAGTCTTGACCAGAATGGGTGGTTGAGAAAGAAAGGTAGGTCATGTGTTTCGAATGTGGGAGACATAAGGAAGGAAGTTTTAGAGGAATGCCATCGTTTGAAGTTCACTATTCATCTGGGAGGAACTAAGATGTATCAGGACATGAAGCAGAGTTTCTTCTGGGAAGGTATGAAGAGGGATGTCGGCTTATGGGTAAAAGAGTGTTTGAACTGTCAACAGGTAAAAGTAGAACTTCAGAAGCCAAGTGGGTTGCTTCAGCCATTGGATATTCTAGTATGGAAGTGGGATTCTATTTCTATGGATTTCATAGACGGGTTGCTAAGTTCAAACAGAGGAAATGAAAGTATATGGGTTATAGTGGATAGATTAACCAAGAGTGCCCATTTCATTCCGGTTAAGTCAACTAGGACGACAACTTTTTTGGCTAAGTTATTTATAAAGAATATAGTTAGACTTCATGGAATTCCAAGTAGTATGTAAGTGATAGAGATTCCT
Source organism: Allium fistulosum (assembly GCA_030737815.1). Lineage (NCBI taxonomy): Eukaryota > Viridiplantae > Streptophyta > Magnoliopsida > Asparagales > Amaryllidaceae > Allium > Allium fistulosum. The sequence goes on along the minus strand of CM060903.1, from coordinate 1,277,574,019 downwards.
TGTTTACTAGCGAGTTCTGGAAGAGTCTACAAGATATTTTAGGAACCAAGCTCAAGATGAGTACCGCTTACCATCCAAAGACCGATGGGCAAACGGAAAGAGTTAACAAAGTTTGGACGATTTGTTACCAACTTGTGTGTTAGATTTTGGAGGATCATGGGAAGACCATCTTCACTTAGTCGAGTTTTTGTATAACAACAATTATCAGACTAGTATAGGGATGGAATCGTTTGAAGTTTTGTATGGAAGGCCATGCAAATCACCAGTTTGTTGGTTAGAGACCAAGGATAGGTTGGTTCTTGGTTCGGATTTGGTTAGAGAAGCTGCAAAAAAGATTGAGTTGATTCGGAATAGGATGAAGGAAGCTCAATCTTGGCAGAAGATTTATGCAGACAGAAGACGGAAAGACTTAGAGTTCTTTGTTGGAGATCATGTTTTTATTAAAGTGTCACCAATGAAGGGAGTGATTCGATATGGGAAATCAGGTAAGTTGGCACCGAGATTCATAGGACCATTTCCTATTGTGGAGAGGATCGAGAAACTCGCATATAGAGTAGAGTTACTGAACAGTTTGGCAGAAGTCCACGATGTGTTTCATGTTTCTCATCTAAGGAAGTGTGTTAAAGATCCGAAATCTACTATAGCACCAACTGTGTTAGAAGATCTGGTAGTAGAATCGGACTTAACTATAGTTATAAAGCCAGTTCGTATAATCGCGAGAGATGAGAGGAAGTTAAGGAACAAGATAGTCAGATTAGTTAAAGTCCAGTAGAGCGACGATGAGAGAGACTGTACTTGGGAGACTGAAAGCAAGATTAGAGACGCTTATCCATATTTGTTTGATGGTATGATTTACCTTTTTGATTGATTTGTTGGGTACCTTATCGTAATTTCGAGGATGAAATTCTTTAAGGAGGGGAGACTGTAACACCACATATTTTTAGTAACATTATTAGGAACATTTAATTAGGTAAATTAAATGAAATAATGTAATGTGATTAGGGGATTGAGATTTGTGATTAAACTAAGGGGTAGCTATGCCTAAGAGAATAAATGAACTAAAATGAACTAAAATAAAATGGTAAAGGAAATAAGTGAGGAGCATAGTTGGAATAAGAATATTCTAATACCTTAAACCCTTAGCCGTGTATGTTCTACTCGTTCATTTGCAAAATTAAAAAGAAATAAAGCCCAGCCACCATTAGCAAGAAAGAGGAAGATAAACAAGGAAAGCTAAGGAATAAGATTAATCAAATCAAAACTATTCAAATCTCAAACTCCTTAATCTCAAAGCTAAGGTGAATAATGACTACATCTCATATTTTCTATTGTTTTCGATTTTAAGGTTAAACCTGATTTATCTTGCAAGGTTATGCCATGTTTTTGAATGATTAATTGTTTATATATACTTGTTGATGATTTATGTTTATTCATATAGGTTTTATGAGATGTTTTAATGTGAAAATCCTATTATATGACATTCAAATGCCTTGCGATTTTAGATTTAGATCAAAAATAATATTTTAGAGATGAGTTTTAGTTTTCATAATTTTTTGAGTTTATGTGGATTTAAAATTAATTTTCTATTGATGAAAATGATTATTTGGGTTTAAAATAATTTACGGCTAAATTATTTATGTTTTGGGTCTAAAATTAATATATGTTGGAAAACATATTAAAAATGATTTTCTGGAATTTTTGAAGAATTTTCGTAAGTGTTATAATAGATATACAAAATTATTTAATGTATGGTATTTAAATGTGTTATATGTTTATAAAAGGAGATGGGGTATTTTGTAAATTATTTAAATTATTTAATCCTGAAATATTGGCAGCACTTTTAGAAAAGAAATTAGCAACCAATAATATTTTCACAAACAAGGCAGGTTAGTTGAAAAGAATTTCTTTTTAAAGTTAAAATCAGTTTTTACATGCTTTTAGCATATTTCGCCACTTTCGACACCAGGGATTCCGATTTAGTAGCTCTGCCACCATCGCCATCGAAACCAATGCACATGGCATCAAAGCCTCGGTGCGCAGCAGATTGGTTATAGGCGGAAGGTGTTGCATCGAAACTAGGGGTTCCGAAGGAGCTTGAAACCTTATTCAGCTTTCAAATGAAAAACGTGCCGGCTTTACTTTCGAAGTATATGCTTTCGACTTGGTTGGCTTTCAACTGGGTCAAATTATTTTAAGGAATGGTTTCGAATGGGGTTGCGCCTTTGTTTTAAGTAAATGCTTTCGAATGGGGTCGAAAACCCTAGTTGCCGCTTTTATACCTTTCAAACCCAATGGTTTCAAAAGGTATACTTTGTTTTAAAACCCAGGCCGCTTCTCCAATGCTTTCGGAAGGTTGGTTTCGTCACCATCACTTCTTTACTTAGGAATGCTTTCGAAAGGAGTGCTTTCGACTTAAATGTTTTATGACCCTTTTGCTCTATTGAACGTAGAACCCAAAGGTTTCAAAGGAGTTAATTTTAAATGGTTTCGAAAGGTGTTTCCATATGTTTTAAATTGACCCCAAATACTTTCGAAAGGTTTATTGTTTACAAAGGTGTTGATGCTTTCGAAAGGTTATTAAAGAATGGTTTCGAAGGGGTGGTTCTCCAATGGTTTCGAAAGGTTTTAATGGAAAGGTTTTTCCAATGTTTTCGTAAGGCAATGTTTAAGTGTTTTAAAGATAGGATGTCTAAGGTTTTATAGCTTTCGAAGGAAAGATTTTTCAATGGTTTCGAAAGGTTTATACAAATGGTTTCGAAAGGAATGTTTTGGCCTTTCTGCCTAGGTGAAAGAAAAGGGGTTTACTTGGTTTCGAAAAGGGTACTTTCAATGGATTCGAAAGGGATACTATCAAAGGTTTAAATGTTTTCATCAACAAAGATTTGAGTGAATTATATATAACATGGCAAGGTGATTTTGAGTAAAGCATAGAGTATATATTTTCCTTGTTCAAGTTTGATTTAAAGGTTTTAAATCAATTTGAGAAGAAAAGGTTTTCAAGGAAAATATAAGGGAAGATTACCCTAAGTAAAATGACTCAGATATTAGAAGACCAGATGGGACTGGTAGGGTCACGCCCTATACATTAGCTATTAGCCCCAGCTAATTTAGTCCAAAATTCCAACGTGTAGGGCTTTGTCATGGGTAATACTAAAATTATGACTACACAGAAGGGAATATTTATGTTCGTACAGAGGTAGGTTATTGGTGAGCCCGCAAAACCATTAAGATCAGGTGACCCTGGGAGAAGATAAGTTAGGGACAGACCATCCAGAAGAGGAGTACCTAATAGATAAGTTAGGGACAGACCGTCTAGAAGAGGAGTATCTAATAGGTGATAGATTATATTACTTATTTTTTCTGGTAAGCCCGAGTCAGCCAAAGGTTAGTAATTAGCCAAACAAAACTATAGTGTTCGAACAGATAGTTCATTTGTTACCTGATATATATGTTTACATGATAACGCTTTACAGTTTTAACCAGTTTTGGTTGTAGGATTATGATTTGCAAAAGATATGTTTTAAAAGGATATTAGTGAGGGGAACCCATTCTCCTAAGTGGCGTGGTCTCACTTAATATCAAATAACTGTGATGTATAGTATTATTCACACCAGGCTTTAGGTCTGACTAGAAGTTTATGTTTTTCATCTTAAACTCTCGGGTGCTCAAAATTGTTTTGAGTAGGTTGAGAGTTGAGGTTTACAGGTTTTTAGTAGATTGGCGAATAAAGCTTCGGAAGTCGAGCAGGTGGCTAAAGGATGGCTATTTAGGAGTTGCTATTTTATTTTGTTTGATTCTGCTATGTTGTATTATGTCAGTGTGACTATATAGTACTCTGGTCAACCAAGGGGGCATCTTCATATGTCTCTCTTGGCGTATTTTGTAATAATTATATTTTATCTGAACCTGGGAAACATTATGAGATTATGTAATATAATATGAAACATGTTTTATGAAATGTAATCAGAAATGTTGTTTTTGTGAAATCTATGATTTTTTTTCATATTCATGTGCTTCTGATATTATGAATACCATTAACATTACCGTATTTGGTCACCGAAAATTAATACTGTGGATGACAGCAGCATCTGTAGCGCTTAGCTTTGGGCTTCCAGATAGGGGATGTTACACCTCATTCCATTTGAAGTTCTTCTTCCCTTTCTTCAATGCATCAAAGAATGGTATGCATTTGTCGGTGGCTTTCGAGATGAACCAGCTTAGCGTGCGACTTTCTCATTCAAACATTGTAATTCCTTCTTGTCCTTCAGGGCTTGGACTTCTCATAGGGCGGTTATTTGCTTTGGGTTTGCTTCAATGCCTCTAGCGCTCACTATGAATCCCAAGAACTTTCTGAAGGCTACCCCGAAGTGACATTTGAGTTGATTGAGTTTCATTCTATATTTTCGGAGTATTACAAACATTTCGGCAAAATTATCTAGGTGATTGGTTGCTACTCGTGATTTCACCAACATGTCATCTACGTAGACCTACATGGTTTTTCCAAGATGACACTTGAACATGGTGCTTACTAATCTTTGGTAGGTTGCCCCTCTGTTCTTTAAACCGAATGGCATTAGTTACCACATAGTAGTATAATCCTAGGTCGGTGATGAAGCTGATGTTTTCTTAGTCGGGCTTGTGCATCAAGATCTGATTATATCCCGAGTATGCGTCCATAAATGATAGCAGTTCATGCCCAGCCGTCTCGTACATAAGCTGGTCAATTATGGGCAGTGGAAAGCTATTCTTTGGACAGGCTCTGAATAATCGATGCAAGTTCGCCATTCCCATTGGACTTCTTGACCAAAATCGGTTAGATACCCATTCAGGGTATGTCGGATCACAGATAAAACCATTGGCCATCAGCTTGTCTACTTTTCTCTCAATGCCTTGGACCGCTCAGGCCTAGGCTGTGCCTTTTCTGCTTTACCAGCGTAAACCTGGGATCAATGTTTAGCATGTGGCATGCAATCTCTGGCGATACGCCGCACATGTCGGAGTGTGTTCAAGAGAACACATCCAAGTTGGCATAGAGGAATTTGGTGAGTTCTAATCGCATCTTTTTTCCAAGGTGCGATCTAATTTTTAAGACCCACGTCGAGTCATCCATATTGACAGGAATAGACACCGTCAATTCTGCCAGTATTGCTCGATCCTTCCCTGAACTCTTCTTTCTAGGGTCAAAAGCCTTATCGAATCGGCTATGGTCCCCAAGCCAGGGGCGGCTCTGTGGTTGTTATTTGGCAGGTTCGCGAATGTAGAGAGTTCTCCCAACATCCTTCCTTTTTTTCCTTTTCTTTTGGATTCGCGCAGTTCTGCGATGTAACATTATCTAGTGGCGCCTTAATCTCCTTTGACCACCCCAGTTTCGTTTGTCGTTGGGAATTTCATGGTAAGGCACCACTAGGCTAAAGAAATTCTAAAATCCCCCAGGGCAGGTTGTCCCAAGAAGGCGTTATACGTGAAAGTTTCATCTATAATTACGAAAGTTTGGATGAGGGTGACTCTTCGGTTTCCTTTCCCAAGTTCTACAGGCAAGTCAATCGTCCCGACGGGTTGTTTGGGTTCACCTGTGAATCCGTGGAACATTGTTCATGCTAATCTTCATCTGGTCAAAGGTTCATTTGAAAATAATATTCATAGAACTGCCGCTGTCAACTAATACCCGTCGGACCATAGTGGGCCCGATCCCTACTGTTACTACTATGGGATCGAGAGTCGGAGATTCAATCTCTTCGATATCCCAATTTTGGAATACTATATCATCATTCAAAGTTTTGTGCTACTTGGCTGGAGCTCCATCTTCGATCGCGAGGCATGAATCCTTCGGAGCATGCTTCAACAAGCTCGCATACACTGCATTTCTCCCCAACCATTCTGTGCGGGATGAGGTCCTCCAGATATAGTTCCAATGATGAGTCTCTGGTTAGTTCGCTTAGATCCCTCTTCGTTGGTTCCAGCTTAGTTTCTTTGATCCCTAGGAGCTTGGGGAACCGCGGGTTGGTCGGGATTTTGTGACTTTCTCACGTATTGCTGATTCTTGTTTTCCCGAATCAGCTCTTCAATTATGTTCTTTAGGTGACAGCACTGTTTCGTGTTGTGACCATGCATCTCATGGAAGATACAGAACTTGCCCAAGCCTAAAGCCTTTAAATCGCTTATTGCTGCCATTTTGTTTGTTGGAATTCTAATTTTTCCTTTTTTGGTTTCCGTCTTTTCCCGCACTTCCTTCAGCGGTCCCGGAGGCATTTATGTCCTGGTTTATCGTAATGTCACTCTGCCCAACGTTTAAGATAGTAGACTTCCTTTCTAACTCCTACGTCTCCTCCAATCTCAAGTATTGACTCCCCTTACGATTGAAGTCATTCCTAATGGTAGGTTGTTTCATTTCGGTCCATTTTCCGAACTCAGTTTTGGGTTGGATGGCACGGACCAAAGCCATAAAAACCATATCCTCATTCAGATTGCTTACCTCTGTCACTGCGGTATTGAATCGATTCATGAAAGACTTCAGAGATTCATTTCATCCCTGGAATAGGCCGGACAAGGACATCACATCTTTAGGCTGCGCTGTGTGAAGTCTGAACTGATCAAGGAATCTTATTGCTAGCTGATCGAAAGTGGAGATGGATCTTGGTGGAAGCCTAGTGAACCACATGGAAGCAATTCCTTCTAGAAAAATTAGGAAACATCTACATCAAACAACATTTGAATCATTCGCTCCGTCCATGTACCAACTGCACTTGTACCTATGAGGTTTTGGGTCTTTTGTTCCGTCATAGGACGGAATAGTTGGCATAGTGAACTTTTTTGGGTACCACTCATTCAAGATTGGATTCCCACTCATCACCTCTTCTATTCTTATTCTAATCCATCAATCGCTTGACCATATCCGTGATATATGCCTCAGATGTTCGGTAGTTCGAGGATCGGCTGTCAGTCACTACACCGAGTGTTTGACTTTGTAAACGGTCTTGGTGAGAGGCTTGAAGCCTAAGCTCTCCTTTCTTCGAAAGAGCCACTCCCTTTGGATCCCGTTGGCTTACGGTTTGCCTGATTGGGGCAGGTTGGACATTCCTGGCGTTATCGAATGCATTGGTGTTTCCTTCCAACTTGCCGTCATTAGATTGCTCTTTATCTTCTGAGTCGGAGAAGTCCATGGTTATATCCTCTTGTGGGGTCTTTGCTCTTGGTTCAAGTTCATAACCGGTTGCCTCACGGTCGGTGGAGTACTTGTGTTTCCTTCTACGTTGATTCCCACGGTACCAGCTATCATTCCTCTTTGCGGTTGCTTCCCTTTTCTTCTATTTAGACTAGAAAAGGAAGAATTTTCTTATTCTACGGCAGCCGCGGGTTCTGCCTTAGTTCTTGGAGCAGGATGTGATTGTAAGGTCAAGAGGGCATTAAGCTTATCCATAAGAGCACTTAGACCGCTTTCCATTTTCTGATTGATTTCATCTACCATTTTATTCAATTCATCTCTTGTAACGACTTCGCGTTGATTGGAGGATCATGGCTCTTGATCTCCTACATTGGCGCCATTTACTTCTATTTGTTAATGATTTATCTCTTCTCCGGCTATTACTGCCCCAATGGATCTTCCAGAATAAGTTCTTTTTCTTCCTGAAGCCATTGATACTTAGCAGCAGATATTCTGAATAGAGATTAAGGATCTAACTTCTGAACCTATCTAATCTAAAGTAGATAGCTAGATAAGCCTGAGTTGGGCTCTCAATGAAAGCACCAAAATGTTAACAAAAAAATGGACCAACACCCTGGATTGAGTGTGAAAGCACCAGCCCTATTCTTACAAAGCAATAATATAGAGAATAAATGTAAAAAGAGTGGAAATAGTAAAGAGACAAGAATATTTTTATAGTGGTTCGGCTGTTAATGAAGCCTACGTTCACTTTTTAACTTTCTATTAACTGACTGCTGTTATAAGTTGAATCGGATTACAATATGATTAAATCTTCTAAGTTAGATCAAGTCACAAGTACAAGAGTTCACTAGAGAATCATTGTGAACCCATATATGACTATTGTATAGGAGGAGAAGAGTGAAGAATAATCTCTACAGAGTTTCAGCAGCCAGTCCAGAAGATCCCATTTAGGTTGCAGGTAGGATTGTATTTATAGGGGTTGGAGAGATATTGGGCTAGGCATTCTTGCCAAATCCTTGCAAATGACCGTACGAAGGTGCACTGTAAGTTTCACCATGAACCGAACCAATTTGATGGATCATTAGTGATCCATAGCTTTTGGCTTTGTGGCAATCCATTTTCTTGAAATGCTTCCCACCATCCTCTCCTTTGAAGTTTATGGCAATTTGGCAAAAGGGTATGGATCGCTAGTAATCCATAGTGCATGGATCGCTAGCGATCCATGTACTTAGCGAATTTCTGAACTTTGTCTTTTGGATCGCATCTATAATCTTGTGTTGGTGTTCCCCATGTAATTTCGTAGCATGTTGCCTTGCTTTGATGCGATCGACACACTGGTTGCATTAAATTGCTGATTGAACTAGACGAATGCTTGCTTCTCGATTTAACTAGCTTGGAATTCCATCAAACTTAGCCATTGTCCTTCGGATACCTATTGGACCATGATGCAAGTGGATTCATGGATCCACGAGCCAACATTATGGATCCCTAGCGATCCATCACCTTTGTGTGTTCTCGCTTTTCTTTCCTTTGATCTTTCTTTGTTAGTTCCTCTAGTCTTTTTAGTTGGCTCTTGGGTTATTCTGACTCGACGAAGCTGTTCCGACTTCCTTTGAATTCTACTGGGTTAAAAACCATGATAACATATGGTATGATTTAAAAGAAAATGTTTTATTTCTAATTAGTTTGATCATAAAGTGAAAATGTTAAATTATATTTTATGGTTTGAAATTAGTATAATATATTCTCGAAGTTTATAAATCTATTTTGAAATAAAATTTCATTATGGTAATCTCTGTAGGTTATATTTAATTGGTAAGAATGTTTTATATGTATATAAACAAGGATTTGAAAATAAATTATAGTGTTAAATTTTCATTTTTGATATTTTATAAATGAGGTAAAATTATTTATTATGTAAATGTAATACTAGTTTCATTGCTTCCAGATTATAAAATTAATTAAGAAAAGTTTTATTTAAAATTATTAATTTGTCGAAAAGAAAGTTATAATTGGTTTAAATAGTTATTTAAAGTTTATATGATTTCTAAAATTAAGAAATATTTTTTATTTAATATTATAAGCATTTTAAAAGTTATTTCATAATCAATAAGAAAAATTAAGAGTATAAGAAGTTTATTCTACATATTTGTTTAAATGAAATTTACTGCACTTTTATTGTTTCTTATTTCTTCCACATTGATTTTTATTGTTATGAATGATTCACTGTTCGATAATGATTTGATTAATTGCTTTTGATGTGATATTATATGGTGATGACATCCTTCTATTTGATTTTATGATATTTCATTTTGTGTGATTAGAAATCAGAATAAACGGAGTTATAGTATCGTTTGGGATGACACATTCGATAATATTTGTCCAGTTAGTCTTTGAACTCGTTATATAGAATACTAAAGGAGCAAGTGTGATGTTTGAGCTCTGAATTAATAGACCAGTAGCACGATGTGGTATGGGACACTGTTGTGATATTTATTCGGTTATTCTTTGCTCGTGAATGACACTTATATGGGATTCGTTGTGCCTGATTTTACACTCACTACAGTGAGTAATATTTATATTTATGTCGTATGTCGACATATGTATATAGCCGTGTTTCGGCATGCGTATATAGTTGTGTGTTGGCTATTATTTATATATCTGAATATGCATTGTTACTGTACTTGTCTATCACTTTGTTGGACTGAACCAAATTGGCTAGTATCTATCCTAGTAGCCTGATTGTGGTGGTTGCGCCTTGGTTTTATGACACCTTATTTTTATAGTCGTGTGTCCATAGTGTATAGTCATATGTCTGTAATGTATTGCCCCTTCTGTCACCTAGATCAGCGGTCTGTTACCATTTAGGGGCCACGTATAGGGTTGTGATTGATTTCTTGCATAGTCAAGTACATTAATGGATATAAATCATGATGGGAGTCGACGAAACTAAGACTATAGAAGCCGTGTTGGAAGAAAATGTGTGTCTTGTTCGCAAAACTAGTGTGTAGTCTCTTGAAAAAACTATGTCTATCAATCTTCCGTCTGGTTCTGGTGTTTGTGACACATATAGACATTGTAACAACTCGTACCTCCCGACAAACCGATCCTAATTTTTAGGCTAATTTTTGGACTCGTCATGCTGAGAAATACAAGCTGTTGCTATTTTAAAGCATTATAGAACATATTTATAAGGGTGGAGTTATAAGACACTCTACACTTTCAGATCTCACAAAGGAAGGAATTAAAATATAAGTGCATAAGATAGGCATTTTAGAAGAATAGTCTCCAAAATACTTGTTTTACATGTACACTGTTTTCAAAGTACAATATAAGCTTTATAGACATTTAATACAATAAGTGACTACAAGAGGAATAATGAGTAATATAAGAACTCCAACGTGAAGCTCTTTTCTCCACGTACTATGCCAATCCACCTCTAATCTGTCATCTTGTGGTGAGGGAAAATGAAAAGAAGGGGGTGGATCAGAAAAAAGTCTGGTGAATGAGTATAAGTTCAATATGTGATGATTAAGTGTAATTACTTTTAAAACTACTCTAAGAGATGAAGGGTGTGTAACAAGTGTCCATGTATTCCATGGTCCAATACCTATGGATTCTTTTCTAAAACGATCGGGTGAACTACAATTCGAGCCTCACACTAATGATCGACCAACATCGTTTGAGTTATCTGAAACTGCCTATCATTACTACGCTCGAGAGGAGAACCCCAAAATGTAAACTCATACTGCAAACCTATAATGCAAGTCAAAGTATGCACCCAGTGTCCACCTCTCGATCGCAGTACTAAATGTCTTTTGTCGTAGCCTCTTATCATCCTGCACCAACGTCCAACTGTACCACATCATGCTAGAACCATGCCTACAAGAACTTCTGTTAGGATCGAGCTCACTCACATGGTATCTCCGTAAGTGTTGCGCGACACTACGATAGAATACACCCTAAGTGTCTACGAAATACATCGTCCTAGCCAACTCTCATTCTTATTTGGGTACTCAACTATTACCCAAACCGCAATAACCTATTGTCCTTTGATAGGGGATTTACGACCCTACCGTCTCTTTATAAGGAATTTATAGCCCTACAATTCTTTTGATAGGGGATTTACGGCCGTACCATCTCTAGTATGTTTACCTAGCTCAAAAATAGGCTCAAACAATCAATTTCCATTTATATATTTTTTTTCCAAAATTATATAAATTTTATTCTAAACCTAGGCCTCAGGCCAAGGTTCGATTCGTGCACTTTTCATTCAAAAGGGTCGACTTAGAAAAACCTTAGGTCGACCGCTACCAGTAGACCCAGAATTCCCAAGGTTGAGCATTCACATATAAATTTTTAAGGTTTTGTTCGTTTTTAACTGCCAATTAATTTTTATTTAATTTTCGTTAATCATGGAAATTAATGATTCCAGAGTACCCTAATTTCCATTTAATTTATTTTCCAATTACAATCAATTCTATTGTTTATGATTTAAGATTATAAGCTTGACATCAAACAAGTGTTTAATTTAACTAACTAAATTTCTAGTTACTGTAAATTGATTTAGGGATCAAATTAGTGATTAGACAATTTCAAATTTAAGTTAACAAGTTCAATTCAAGGGTTCTAGCATATCAAATTAGGGTTCTAACATCCTAGATCAATTACAATAGTTTAAATTCAATTACACTAATCAAATTGTCAAATTTATGCCCAATCACCTTTAGCCTAAGCTCTTGCACTTGAGAATTTGGCCTCTAATCGATAGCGCCTTCCCTAAATTGCCTTAGTAGTCCTTTGTTTGCTTGCTTGAGTCTCTTAGATTTATTAGGGTTTGATTTAAGAAAATTAAGGTTTTAAGGAGAAAAATTGACAGAGTTTAGTTATTGTAGGCTTCCATTAGAGAATTTGGGTTTCATTAGTTACAAACTTATAGAGTTAGGTTTAGGGCCATTAGATTAGCTTAGGGAAAATCTAGTCCTCTCATTCAATACTTTAGATGCAAGCCATGAATCCAGGCAGTTAATCTACATCTCTCCCAACCGCTAATCGCTTGATTTTACCCATGTTGGCTTGACAGCCTCTAAACCACGTTCGATCTCTACTGGTCGACCTAGGGTATACTTGGGTCGACCCAAAGCCTTGTAAAATTTTAAATTGTTATTTTTAATTTCTTAATTCGTTCTAGCTCTCGTAACTTCTCCATACTAACTCGGATTACGAAGTGTTATATATGAAAATCATTTGGAAAATCACTACGAATACAATGGTGTATATTTCATAACCAAATTCAAATATTCATGAGAATTTAATTTTATGTCCTTGTTCTGTTTTACTTTAATTTTCTTATTAAATTTTCATTTAAATTCTCTATTAAATTCTTATGAAATTTTACGTAAATTTCCAGGTTGTTATATTCTCCCGCCTAAAAGGGATTTCGTCCCCAGAATCTCTAAGGATGGAAAAATGCAACTCATACTTATAGTAACCAATAACTATAGCCATCTACTCAACCTATATCCACGAGCAATTATTGTCCTTAAAAATTCTTCTAATGCAATATGTACATATATATATATATATATATATGCAACATGAAATGTGCGTGAATCTATAATAATTCAAAAGAGTAGGCGGTCTACTAATCCAGTCGACCTCTCGTCTTGCAAATGCTGATGGCATGCATCCAAATGTATGCAACATCCTAAATAAGTACACTTGTAATTCTATATGTATGCACAACCATAGAAACCATATGCAACATCCACATGCATAACATCCTCTAGCACAACAATAATTAAACATCCATACATATCCTATCCAATGGCTAGACAATAGATAAGAGATAATGTGAGTGTGTGTGTGTTACCTAGAGGATATACTGTCTTAGACATGTAAAAAAATATATACAAACAATACATCCATTAGCATCCATCATCCATAACATGTCCTATTGACACGTTGCAACCATCCCTATCATCCAATGGTCTCTGCCTCAATTAGAACCTAAATACAAAAGTAACCTATGCTTTTCTAACTAAAAATGGCTTGACTACAGCAGCTACACCACATAGACGCTTCCACAAGTACCTAATGATGGCTTTTCAATAATTAAGTCGAGTCCTATCTCTCTTTGGGGGTTTTCTACTTGTATGTTCTCTATTGTGGACTCAACTCCACATATTACCACATGTGTCTCTTGTTAGCACTTTCTTTCTACCTATTTAGTACAGTCCTAGTCCTTCTATCAATTGGATTCCAACTAAGCCTAACCAACATTCACCACTGGGCAAAAATTCCCAATTCAATAATATGTGCATCGGTAACCTTCAACAATCCTTGATACTAACTCAAATGGTGTCATTTTGCACCATGCTAAACAACTTGAGCATACTTATGCTCCCGCCTAACTATAGCTATATAAAACCTCCAATGCACAACATACTATCTTAACTCTTTCAGTGGCGTGCCTAATTACCTTAACCCCTAGATACCAAGTGGGATAACTCAACTGTGGATTGTACTTCTTCTTTCTATGGCACTTTCCACTTAGCCTTTTGTTATACTTCAATATCCCTCAAGGTTGTCCAAAATGGTGATTTCCTAAATATCAAAAATAACACAACTTCTTTTCCAATTCGTCCCAACTCATCTCATTTCTCTTTACTCTTGGACTGTTTCCCAAACTTTCAAAAATCATGGTACCTAGGTATCATGTGTACGGTCTACCTGGTTCTATTCCAAGTTCTACAAATGAAAGTTTGGTCTATCTTCTCATTTAGTCTTAACAATAAAAGTCCTTAAATTCATTAGGGTTATAATCTAAGATCATTCTGACCAAAATAATATCCACTTAAGGGTTACTTCATTCGCGTGCGGTCGTTATGCACACGACCATGTACTGTATGTTAGTTTTTCATAAGTTTTTGTTAAGAACATAATCTTCCGCCAATCCGAGCGATGTTGAGAAAAGTCTTTTTATCCCTTCCTTCAAATCTTACAAAAAAAATTCGATCTTATTTCTACCAAATTGCCTCCGCGTTCTCACAGCATGTAAATAACAATTTCCTTTTTCTTGATCAAGACCCAAACCTTTGAGTTAACCTTCCATTGAAGAATCTTGACTACTATTTTTATCTAGGATACCTTTGAGGTTTGAAATTCCAAAACTTCACCATTTTTTAATGTCCTTCGACAACTTCTTAATATTCTATTCCAATTACTTCATTTATTTTATGGTTGAGACAACTTAATGTGGAATGACTCCTTGCCATCTTAATTCAATAAAAATGCTGACCATTACTTTGATTTTTACTTAGGGATTTATGTGTTTTAATGCATTTGAACTACATTTTTTCTATAAGGAAATATGAACTCTGTAAATTTCAATACATTATCTAAAAGAGGATTTATGTCATGTTTGAAATTACAAGGAATTATCTTTTCTGTTAATATTGAAATAAACGGTACAAAATATGGTAATTATTCCTATGTTGTATAACTCTTTCTTTTAGGGTATATTCCTTGTTATTTCAAGCAATACACTTTTATACCAAAACTGGATAATTTATAGAAACTTACATTACTACATACTTCATTCCAGTGAAATAAAATGCTACATAAATCCCACTCCATTTTATAACTACTTCCAATTTGGTGTTTATTACTCCATATCAATTACTCAAAAATTTGCTACGATGACTAACTCAACATTTTTACTTGCTCAAGTCATGTAGGTCTACAAATATGGAACTTATCATACTATTTTCTTTATGGAGGTTTTCATTAATTTGGAGACTACTTTTCTCTTATTTCCCATATTCTAGTTTTTGCTATTCTTAACCCTACAATTCCAAGATCTACATTAGGCATGCGTAGACACATCTACAATGATTCAATTCGTATAACATGTATAAAATAGATACATTTCCATTTTGTCCACTTGATCTACTCATAGCCTACAGGGGACAACACAATACCTAAACTGCCTGTAGCCTACAAATATCTTATTCTCATCTAAACTGTATCAACTAATATCTTGTTGCTATAGTGCCAAGTGTATACTTATTGTTTCATTTAAGATTGCCTAGTGTAATAAAAAAATACCTATTTGTTAAATAACACTCTTAATAAGGATTGATGTAGACCCTACTTGTCTCTTTAATAATTCAAATCAAAAAACTTCTTGCATCCGCGGTATTCTTTGATACAACTAAAACATATTGATTTACTCTTTCCTTATTTTGAAGTAGGTTTCTCGATTCATTCTTTTCAACCTCCTTACATAAAGATTTTACGATTCAAACCATACTTGGATGGAGAAACAAAGGTGGTGCTTTCCTTCTACTACTACAGGAAGTACAACCATTGCTTGAAAAGGTTGCCAAGTTCCCATGTTACTTTTTATTTCGGTCCCAACCATTCTAAATTCAATAATCACTCCTGTCTTAGTGGATTTTTTAATTCTATTTATCTAACTCTAATGCATTTCCTATCCTTTTAAATTCTAAATGGTAGTCGTGGTATTTTTATTTTACCTTTTAAGTAAAAACCTTTGGTTTTTCCATTTTCACAAAAATAGCAAGTTTTTAAACTTTAAAACCCTTTATTCATTTTTAATCATCATTTCCATTTACTATAGCCATAACATTTTCTTTAATTACAATATCAAAAATAATTATCTTAACTTAGTAAAGATACACATAAGAACATAGCTTTCTAAAATCTTCTTCTATAATAAGAAATTTTCATAAAAACGTATATTGTATTATATATTTTTTCTCTCAAAGAAAATGTAGTATTTTTAACTTACTGTTACAATTATTATTTTAAAGTATAACTGAAACATTTATAAAACATTTTCAGATACCTAACCGTTTCTTATTTACAAAAGAAATTCAAACATTAAGCCTTACGTACTCTTAAATTTTCTCTTCAAAATTTTTATTGTTGAAAGCAAAATGCACAAAGAGATGAATATAACGATGTGTTTGAAAACAAAACAAAAGCTTTAAAACATTTATTAAAAATAACTTTTCACCAAATTTTCTTAATTTTTTTTAAACGATTTCATCTACCTACTTTATATAAAATCATAAACCAAAATTTTGCTATTTAAAATATCAGATATCTACTATTTCAAACTTTTAAGAAAGCATTTTCATTGGTTCATCACTTAAGTTGGAGTAGATAATAGTAACCTAATTGCATAAGCTCACTTATACTTAGTGATGCTTCACGTGTATAAGGTTTCTGTCTTTCTTTCCAAAGATGGTTAATTCAAGTTTCTTTTCCAATACAATACCCAACTTTAGTATGGAAATATTCCAGTAGTTGCTTTAAGTAAACATGAGCCTTCGCAACTACTACCAATATGAGAATAGGGTTTCTACTTTAACTAGGGAATTTTCCTTATTTTATGGGTCTCTTGGTACTAATCTTCTAACACCCCTAATTTTAGTTTAATATTATTTAGGAAATTTAACTGAATAGACTAAATAGAATAATGTACTGGGATAAGGAGGATGAGATTAGATAATTAATTGGGTCAGCCATAACTAATCAGTTAATAAGATTTTTTCAAAAACTTAATATAGAAGGGAATAAATGAGGTGCAAACAAGGAATAGAGCCTTATTTCATCCCTTAAGCCCTCTATCTCTCATTTATTCTCACTTTACATTCACAAACAATCAAAAGCAAACATGTAGAGGCAGGCCATTCCTATAGATAAGAGAGAAGGAAATCAAAACTGGATTCAAAAGGCAAAGCTTAAGGAAGTTAAACTCTATCAAATCTCAATCTCATCATCCAATCTAAGGTGAATAATAATTAACCATCTCAATTATTTGTGTTTGAATTTGGTTATAGCTAATTTTCGAATTGATCATCTTGTTCTACTATGTTATGGATGTTTGATCATTGTTTGGATAGAATAACAATTTATGAAAATTTAATGAAATTATCAGTATAGGTTTTAAAGGTAAAACCAAAGTTTTTGATCTTCAGTTGATTTGATTTACTGGTACATTGTTTATAACATTATTTTGGAGATTGGACTTTAATTTCATAATTTTCCTAGTTAATGTGAATATTTTACGAATTTTCAAAGGAGGAAATAGTGTTTATTTTTGGTTTTAATTATTAAAAATAACTAGATAATTATTTTAGTCCAGAAATATTTACAAGAGAAATAAAATAAAAATTCTGATTTTAAAAGATTTTTGGGGATTTTTCCCCGGTGATTATGAATTTCTATGCATTTATTATGCTAGAAAAGCATTTAAATTAATATTAATTAAGGGTATTGATTAATTAAGTTGGTAAACGTTTTTGAAAGGATAAAACTAACTTGCGGTAGTTTTCTAAAAAGAAATAGTTTGTTTTTAACTAATAGAAAATTTATAAGGGATTAGAGTTGGTGAAAAGAAATTTCTTTATATAGAAATAAAACAGTTTTCATATTAATTACAATACAGCCATGTCGTATTTTAGAATGCCAGATGCCCGATGACAGCCGATGTCCATGTCGCCACTATAAAATTTAACATCAACGTGGATAGGTGCATACGATATCAACTTATGCTGGTATGGAATGAATCTATTCAGGTTGAAGATATATATAGATGTATCTATAGTGACTTCAGCATACCATCATGTCAACATCAGTGATTTCATAACTCACTAGAACTATTTCGACATCCGTTATCAATTTGTTTTTGAAACCCATATCACATGGCATTGATGTCGTAAGCTTTTAACCTTGAAACCTATGCTTTAAAGGCTTTGATGTCGCATGTCTTTATGTTCGACGACCTTCAAGTAGTGGAATAGTTGCCACAGTTTTATAAAGCCGATATCAAATGTTTTAAGGTTCTAATGTCGCAAGTCATCATTTTCGATATCAACTGTTTTGCGGCATAATAGTTGAAGTACCATATTTTCGATGTCATAGTTTTTTATAAGTGTTGATGCCGCAAGAAATTGATTTCGACTTGAGTAATTAATGTCGTAGCTTGTTGGCTCCAACATCACATGGTCTCCCTATTTTCGGCAACCATGTTATGGGCTTTGATGCCGTAACTCTTTTATTTTGTAACTAACGCTTTTTAGGCCGAGAAGCCATGTTTTCTTTTTCAAACTAAAGGTATGTTTTAAAGGCGAGATAGCCTATATTTTAAGAAAGTCGATAACCTTATGATTTCGGCAACTTAACATTATAATTTATAAAATCAGAATTTTGTTTCAAATCTAAGGTAGAGGTTCGATATCGTTTTCAACGACATGGATTCCATAAGCTTTCTATTTTGAATTGTTATATTGATGGATTAACAAGCCATATGTTTTATGAGTTTAACAACTTCATTGGCGATACCAATGTTTATTATTTTCGGTATGCCATAAGCTTAGTTGTTTTACAACCTAAATCGGGATATCAATAGACATAGGTTGGGCACTTGGGTGAATAATGTTACATTCAAATTATAAATTAGCTTCTGATGGGTTCATAGTTATCCTAAAAACTATGAGATATGTGATGGATAGTTAACATAATGGTAAAGATGGATAGTCTCTACAGGTTCATGATGGGTTCATAGTCATCCTAGGAAAACTATGATATGTGTCATGGATAATCCATAAAATTTTAGAAAAATAAGACACATGTGATGGATAGTCCATATGAATTTTAATTAAACAAACCATGTGTGATGCGCAGTCCGTATGGCCAGAGATAGATAATCCACATAATGTTTATAAGTCATATAGGTAGTCCACATAAGTATAAGACGGATAGTCAGATTAAGTTTAGATAAATAGCCATATTAATTTAGATGGATAGTCAATTAAATTGTGATAGATAATCCATTTTATGATATTGGGTAAGGGAGTGTATAACACTATGAAGATAGATTAGTCAGATTTAACCATGTTGCATGCCAGCAAATGATTATTTTACTATGTTCTAACCATTATGGTTGTAGTTCCAAGAATTTTCATTGACATAATTGGTTAAGATACTAGTGAGGGGAAATCCCATTCTGCTTTGCAACGTGGTTTTACTAAATATCTATTTTTGTTCGAGATGGTAGGTTATTGCTCATACCGGACTTTTTGTCTGACACGAAGTTTTTGTTTTTCCACTTATACTCTCGAGTGCTCATTTGAATAGGCCGGAAATAAGGGTTTTCAGGTTTCTAGATTAGACAAATAAGATTTCAGAGACGTGCAGGAGGCAAGCTAGCTATTAATAGGAGCTTTTATTTTCCGCTATGTTGTTTTGTATCTAATGGATGTAATGTCAGAAGTTATAACTGTCAATTATTAACTCTGATTAACCAAGGAGGTACTTTCATATGTCGCACTTGGAGTATTTTGTAATATTTATATTTTCGCTGAACGAGGGATTGAATGGGATTATGTAATGAATATGAGACCTTATTCGTGAAATGAAATGTGAAAGCTTATTATTGAATTGTGTTTGAAAATTTTCATATTCATGTGCTTCTAATATTATAGATATGATTAACATAGCCGCATTTTATCACTAGAAATTAATACTGTGGATGACTGCAACATTTGTAGTAGTTAGTTTCGGGCCACAAAATGGGGTTGCTACAATTTAGTATCAGAGCAAGGTTTATGTAAAACTTTAGAAGATTTTGAAAACATAATCCAAATGAATCAGATAATAAGATTGGGGTATAGGATAACGCTATTGTAACATACTTGTATTTGAAATATATAAGTATGTATTCTCCCCTCTCTCTTAAACCGTTCTTCTGTATCTTATTAAGGCTCTTATGCAGATTATGAGAGAGCAAGATATGGAAGTAGGAAATGAAAGAGTGAATCTAGGTGGAGGAAGCACCACAACTAATGGAAATGTTCAACCCAATACTAGAAGGAACCAAGGTTGATCGGAAAATGCTGATCAAAATACAAATGCTAATGTGGGTATTGGAACCCCACTAGTAGATATGGGGCTATGTATCAGTTCTTTGTCAAAATGATGCAAGCGGGGGCTGTCACTGGTTTGGCTGGAGGGAATGTTTCTAATGCAGAAGGAGCTAATCCTATGGTGTCAGTTGGTAAAAACTATGCTAAACTGAACCGTGATTATACTAGTCTTAGAGGAAAGCCTTTTCTTAGAAGTGAGGATGTTATTGAAGTGGAGAACTGGCTATTGCAATGCGAGAGGATCTTTGTTGATTTGGGCTTGAAATGATGAGCAGAAGAGGAGGTTAGTGTTAACCCAGAAAATGGATCAACACTCTAGATTGAGTATGAAAGCACCAAGCTTGTTTATCAAGGCAAATAAAATAGAAAAGCAATAGTAAATCATAGAAAAAGTAATTGAACATGAGATTTTATAGCGGTTTGGGTTTGAGCGAAGCCTACGTCCACTTTATAACTTTTATCATTGACTGACTGCAATTACAAGTTGAATCTAATTACAATAGGATTGAATCTTGTAAGTTAGATCAAGTCACAAGTACAAGAGTTCACTAGAGAATCACACTGAACCCCTATATGACTATTGTGTGGGAGGAGAAGAGTGAAGAATAATCTCTGTAGAGTTCCAGCAGCCAGTCTCTAAGATCATGTTTATGTTGCAGGTAGGATTGTATTTATAAGGGTTGGAAAACTATTGGGCTAGGCGGCTTTACCAGAAGCCTCTACACGATGACACGAAGAAGTCCAAAGAGTTTCATGACGACCCGAGCCAACCTGATGGATCCCTAGCGATCAATAGGTGATGGATCGCTAGTGGTCCATAGGTTTTGGATTACTAAATATCCAAGTATTTGGGTATTTTTCCTTTATCCTTTCTTAGTTGATTCTTCTAGTCCTTTTGATTGGTTCTTGAGTTGCTCTAACTCGATGTAGATGTTCTGACTTCTGTTGAATTATGCTGGGTTAAAATCCCAGTTAACATTTGCCCTCCAGAATATGCTTTCGTTAGAAACAAAGTGTGCTCTGGAGCAAGACAGGTTTCAGATTACTATTCTGTGAATTTCAGTGAACCGTCGGAGTCCATCTAAGATGTTGTTTTCAATTGGCTGCTTTCTAATAGTCGTTCATTTTTCGATTTCGATCTGAATTTCAATTTCTAGTACTGATGATGCAATCTTCGCTCTGTAGTTTACATAAGGGTTAAGGTCGGTAAATGAGTGCATGACGTAGGTTTGTAGTCGACCTATATAGTTTTAACTCGACCGGCGGTGAAGCTAAGTTTTGTCTCAAACGATTGTACGCCATTCTGGAGCGAAGTCTTGACTTTCTCTTTAATAGTTTCTTTTTGAGGACTTCGTTAAATTCTTGTCGCTGTTTTTAATTCTAATGCGATGATTTAATCCAAAATTGGATATAATGGATTATTCAACTATGTCGCTTTTCCTATTTTTGTGCTCCAATGATCCTGAAAAGAAAAGCTTCCTACGTCGCTTCGGACAGCAGCTCCGTTACCGATCATTGATCGATAACGGGTAAGTGTGGAAAAGATAATTTCAAAGGACGATATGGTTGTTTTTCAAATTTAAGCAAGCTATCTATGCTATATTGTTCATTTGTAGTATTTGGGATACTGGACTCTTCTCATATAGATAACACACTACATCTGGTCCGGTCAACGCTTAGAACCCGATTGGTCAACATACATCGACTTCCCTTGGATTCCGAGCATTGATAATACGAGGATATTATTTAAAGTAAAACATACCCGATAGGGTTGAATGTCAAGTTTTATTATTGAAAATGACTTTCCGATCATCCAACCTTTAGTCTGGCAGAGGGACTTCTATTCCTCCGAAAGCTGGGTCCTTCGCAACTTAGGCTTCGCTTATTATTCCTGTCATATTGTGATGATTGAGTACTATTAAATTACAAGGCACAATTGCACTTTTAGATTTGTAGTTAAAGTTCAATCAGGCACAATTTCAGTCTTCAGAAACTAGCGCATGACTTGTTCAATTGTGATTATCTTTCCTTTGCATATTTCAGAATTCAACTGCACACTAGCCTCTATCTCTGAGGACTATTGGTTTAATTGCTCAATTTCAAGCACTGCTTTTTCTCATTGTTGCACCTTTTGTGTTCATGTGCAGCATACTTATTTACTGTAATTCTATACATGTAAGTAATACTTCTGGGGTCATTTCCGCATATTCTATTTCATAGCTTTGTTCGGAATTATGTGGTAGCTTGGTCTAGCCTGTTCTATAGCTAATCCTTACTTATGCTCAATTGATTTCGTTTCAACAAAGTCTTGATATATGTGACCTAATCCGTAGGTTGATTTCTTTGAATACTAAGTCTATATGTTTTCAGGAGACTAAGTCTCCTGGGTAATACGTTCGATTACCCTAGTTTGATTGACACGATGGCACCTATCTCCAGGAACTAGGGACTTTGCTACTTGATTCCAAGCTCTAATTTTTTCAATAATGTCTGTTTCCTGACTGTAATTTAATTCCTCTAAGTTGACATAGTCATCCAATGTCATTCTGGGTAGAAGCGCTGGAAAGACGCGTCGCTGTCACCTTTTGCTAGAGTGACTTCTTCCAAGTCCAGTGTTGCGACCCTAATCATGTATCGGTTTCTATCTCCGAAAAATCATGCGTGGATGCCTCAGCTCTGTGGATTTTTTTATTATTGAATTTTTAGATAGCATGAGATGCCAGAAGGTAGGGCTAAAGATTCAATCAAACTCTTGCTTCAGTTTCTGAAATCCAATGTATTGATAGTTTCATTCTAAGGGGTTTCTTCTTAGCATCACCAAACTTTGATAATGGCATATTCCTACAAGTTGGAAACACGTGATCTAGTTAGACCGTAAGTAGGTCACTGATCCTTCTCGTCATTACCAGACTGCGAGCGACGGTTGATTCTTGAACGTTACATCCTTCATTTCCTTTGTTGGTGATTTTATTGCCAGAATGCTTTGTTTCGCGATACAGAACCATTATCTAAATGGCCTCGCGGTTATTCATGTTTGGACTTTGCAACATTTCTTTCGATCAAGTATCTGTGCATTTATCCTTGCTCGAGGGACTAGCTATTTCGAACGCCTGTATTTGGGCGATTATGAGAGATGGAGAGGTTTGGGGCAAAAGATTCGATTGCCCCTGGTCTGGCTCTCAATCCTATCCTAGGATTGAGGAAGTCCAATGGTTTTAGTTCTGACCTTCCATGATTGTCCCTATATATCCTTAGTTGTGCATGCCTTGCTTGATTACTATCGTCACGGAAGTTCTACTCATACACCAATTCTTGTCTTCGGGAATTGATAACCTAGCTTCTTGGTTCCAAGCTAAATTTCCTCGAGGATTCCTATATTTTGGCCGTATCTAAATTCTTTCTAAGTTGAATTTAGGAAATTCAGTTGTGCACCAGCTTTCATCCCTAGAAATTAGCACACAAGCAATTCAACCCTGGGATTTCCGTTCGACGCTGCTTTATTCTTGTGTAGTGGCTGATTCCTGTGATGAAAGGTTGAACCATCCGGTTGACCTATGAGAGGTTATGTCTTCCTGTTGTTGCCCATTTTTAGGCAACGGTAGCTTTCTGAAGGCAAGGGTAGATTCTCGGTTGAGGACCAACTTCTATCTCCAGAAGCTAGTGCATTGATGGTTTATTACGATGAGTGTTTCTCATCGAACCTGTAGATTAAAGCTTTCCTTGCGTTGCCGAGGTAATACTGATACATAGTGAACTGTAGATTTCCTGGCAATGTCAGTACATTGGAAATAGAGGGTTTCCCAGCGTTGCTGGAGGAACACCGATACTTATGAAATAGAAAGTTTCTCGATGTTGCCGGGGCAACACCGGTACTTAGGAAATGAGAAAAGGCCTTAGCGTTGCCGAGGCAAGACCGACGCTCAGGAGATTGGGATCGATTTTTCCTATGATTCGGTAATGTTTTTAATCTAGGTGGGCACTAGTTTCTATCTTTGAAAACTTGCACTTCGATGATTGGACTGTAGAAGTCTTTTCTTAGTGCTTCCTGTCTTAGGTCAATGCTAAAGTCATGTTGATAGGGTTGAATTATTCATCTAATCCTGTATAGTTGAGTAGATCCTTTTCAACCCAATGTAGCTGTTACTCTCAACGTTGCTTAACTTCAGGATATCCCATGTTCTGGAAGGATAGGAGTCCCAGGTATTTCCATTGTCTAGCCTTGTTTATCACCATCAAATGTTACCCTTGGAATTGCAGGGTTGTTGCTTAACCAATTCCATGGTTATTCTTATTCACGAAAAATCGAATTTCCTCCAATCAGTTTTTGTTATGATCCAACTTCTATTTGTGGAACCCTTCATTTCTAGGTGTCATGTTCCAGGTTCTTCTAGAGAATTAGAAATTTTGGAGCGAGTCATCACATTGCGACCATGCATATTCCTATCCTTATCACGGACCCGTAAAGTTCGATAGTGTTTGTCTTAAATCTGTGACACCCACCTTGCTTATTTCAGGCCATATGCGTTATGTTGGGCTGATAGCATTATTGCATATATCAACCTTATTAGTTGGTTCCAATCTTTGAGAATCAATGGTTTAGCTGCTCGGTTTTGAGCATTCTCTCCTTGCCGTTGTCTATCTTCAGATAACAGCTGGTTTTCTACAAGTTGGTATTTGAGACCTCAGTTGAGCACTTGCTTCTGTCTTTGGAAACTGGTGCATTGATGATTTGATTCTAGAAATGCATTTTGTCGTCATCTATCTCTGGATGATGGTAAGTTCCTTCTTTTATCGCCTATTTCTGGGCGATGCTGAATTTCAAGGAGTTTGATTTTCTTGTTGATATGATGGTCTGGAGTTCTTGATGTTGCTAGGGCAATATTGATTCCTATAAGGTTGGACAAGTTTCCTTTCAATTTTGTAGTCGTTCAACATACAGTACTGCTTAGCTCTGTTGTGGTCGCAAAATTCTCTGTTCGACGTAATAGAACCATATGGTGATTTTTTTATCATGACCAATTGTTAATGTGTTATGTGCCCCTCAGTCCATAGGGCTGATTATTTTGAATAGTTGATGTGAGACTTGGTATTCTAGGCGGCTCCTTGGATGCCCCCAGTCAAAGGTGCATAGCAGCTCCTATCTCTAGGAACCTGGGACTTGGAAGTCTTAAATTTTGACATTTCGTAGATTAAATTTGGTCAAAGATCAGAATTCTTCGCCGACTTCTTGGTTTGTGAACTTTGCGAACTACCGAAGCAATGTCGGTTCTTTCGAGTAACAGGAGTTGATCACTATTAATCCTCCAATAGATAAGTTTCCCAGTGTTGTCGTGACAATACTAGTACTTGGAAAATCTTAACGGTTTGTTGGCGATGTTGGAGCAACATCAAGCAGTGCTTGCATGGCTTATAAAATGCATAGCTTTTAAGAGTGCACGGCTTATGAAATGCATGGCTTTTGAGAGTGGGCAGCTTACCGTGGCTATTTTTATGAGTGTGTGGTTTACGAAATGCGCAGCTTATGAGAGTGTGTGGCTTATTGGATCAATACAACCCATCAATCCAGAACGGTTTTGAACTTCTTGATGTTGCCAATCTTCAGGTAATGCGAGGAGTTCATGCTTCGAAAGTGTGGTTCCACAACTGAAGAAGTGATGCGCGGCTTATGGGAGTATGCGGCTTATGAGATCGATACAACCTGTCGATCCAAAACATTTTGGAACTTCTTGACGTTGCCAAACTTCGGGTAACGTGAGGAATCCGTGCTTCGAAGGCGTGGTTCTATAGCTCAAGAAGTGATGTGCGCAATGGTTTGGGCGTTCCCAGTGTTGGAGGAGCAATATTAGTTCTTTGAAGGTAAGGATCGAGTTTTCCATCAATTCGGCGATTTGACTTCACTGGAACGCGATTTCGTTGGTTCTAAGAGATAATTGGTTTTTGGATCGGGTAACCGTGGCTTGGACGATCCTCCTGTATTTCGGGAAAATGCGCACGGCCAAAAAGATAAGGTTGCCATGGTGGAGAGATCTATAGTCAACCGCATGGAAATGGTTATGAAGAAAGAGTTTATAGGAGTTTGGGGCAAGATTCTTAGCTTTTGGTCCAAACTGCCTTTAAAGAATTAGTCTTCAACTGGCATACAGTCTAAGAGGAAGGAATTGGTCACAAAGGGTGGTAAAGGAGGTGTTAGGAAGAAGTAAGCAAGTATTATGCTTTTATTTCGTTTGTTGCGCTAGTTAAGTCATTAAGTCCGTAGTTGTCAGAATGCTAGAATTTTGGATCGGGCGTAACAAAACTGTGGTATGATTAATCATGGCTTTCCTTGTAGCTATTCAAGTATGTGTTGTGCCCCCCATGCCACAGGGTTGTTCTCATGTTAAAACTATATTCGGGGTTTCTCCACAACCCGTTTGGTTGCACGCGATCCAATGGATGCAACCGTGTCTTCTAGATGATTGAAGCATGAGAAAGCCTCTATCTTCAGAGACTTATATATTAGGGATTTGAGATACTTGGTTCTCCCAGGTGCGGAATCTTGGCTTGATTCGAGTCGGCCTTTGATTGATCATAAGGTTGGTTCAGTTTTGGCTTAATTTCTTTAAGCGACTTTGAAGCTCTGCGATTCAGCACTATTTGTCCCATTGGTTGTTAGAAGCAATTTCGTTAATTCCGTGGAGTGACTGATATGATTGTCAATTTGTGCCCCGGAGCGTGACTTCGGGGAGTTCTGGATCAGGTGCTGATCTTCTAGTTTACTTTCATGACGCTTTAGTTCATAAAGGATTATCACGTCCGCGAAGGTTTTTTGGATCAGATGACTGCTGATCTACCGGTTCGCCTTCACGACACTTTAGTTCATAAAAGACCCACATGTTCACAAAGGATTTTTTGGATCAGATGATCGTTGATCTACCGGTTCACCTTCACGACGCTTTAGTTCGTGAAAGACCTTCACATTTTCAAAGGGATTTTTGGATCAGATGACCGCTAATCTACCGGGTCGCCTTCATGACTCTTTAGTTCATGAAAGACCTTCACGTTCACGAAAGGTTTTTTGGATCAGATGACCGCTGATCTACCGGTTCGCCTTCACAACGTTTTATTTCATGAAAGACCTTTTCATTCGCGAAGGGTTTTTTGGATCAGATGACCGCTGATCTACCGGTTCGCCTTCATAATGCCTTAGTTCGTGAAAGATCTTCACGTTCACAAAGGTTTTTTTGGATCGGATGACCGTTGATCTATCATTTTTCCTTCACTACGCTTTAGTTCGTGAAAGATCTTCATGTTCGCAAAGGTTTTTTGGATCAGATGACCGTTGATCTACCGGTTCGCCTTCACGACTCTTTAGTTCGTGAAAGACCTTCACGTTCGCGAAGGGTTTTTTATGGTTGGAGTCTGACGTCTGGACGGCGTTGAAGCGATAATTCATCGGTTTCCTGGGGAATTTTGGGATTCGGCTCACGGGAACATGAATTTACTCGTTCCTGGAGACTGAGGGTTGGATTTGTTTCTTTGACGATCCTTTGAACTGGCCTGTACGATGTTTCCATAGATTATCATAAAGAGGAATTGTTATGACCCATCGATCAGGCGGTTAGTAAGTTTATGCTTCTTATTCATGGTTCGAAGGCGTAGAAGTGTTTCTTTTGTCAAGTTGTCTTTGATGCTCCCAGTGTCTTGATAAGGCTCATTTGGTGAAGGAAAGCATATAAGGATAAACGAGGAGACATCGCTTTAGGTTGTCGCCCCATTCATCTATGGTTAGCTGGCCAGAGCATTATTTGACAGTCGTCACTTTGTTAGTTGGCTGGGACTTTTTTGAATATCTTCTGCTTTCTATTGCATATGCCTCTAATCAATTATATTCCCTTTGAACGACCTAGACGGAGGTCTCTCTAATCTATTTTCGGTAGATGCAATAAGTCAACACGTGTTGGCTTTTTCGGTTCCATCAATTTGGTGAGCGCATTAACTTGCCAGGTGAATTAATCTTCTCCATTCAATTATTAGCAAATCAATCTCATTCATTCCTCAAAAATATGACCACCATAAAATTAGATCTGCTTCTCCTCATCTCTTATCTCCTTTGTAAACAAATCGATTTATCACCAAAAGCTTTGGCTAAGATAAAATCAGGATTTCTCTTGCAAATTGAGGAGGCACTACCGAGACAAGTTATCAAGATTTGAGGAGCCACAGCAGGTTCTGTATCTCAAGTTTCATGGAAAACGAATTCACCTGGAAGTGAGATGAAGCTGTTGACCATGCTTGTGCTTTTTGTTCGGAGAGTTTAACGTTGTCTTTACTCTGAAATACTATCGAGATAGGGATTACTTTATATGCAACTGCTCGTAAGGATATCAAAGTCGATGAGTTCTGGAGGTGAAAGCCCTGCCTGCTTTCTTGGTTTCTGCCAGAGAATAGATGAGGATCGCATGCCATGGTAAATTGGAGTCCAAGTGCAGAAGTTCTAGAAAATCTAATTGTGTCCCAATGTCGAGTCTTTGTATTTAACATTGAGTTTGTAGGATGATGAAGATGGTTAGTGCTTGGGTGATGATGAAAAGCTACATGATCAGATATCGGTTTTGTGCAAGGAAAGTTTTGGTTTTGACTCAAGGAAGGTGTGCGAAGTTGGTTGTGATGGCAACCTGTATCAACCTGTATCAGCGATGCGCATTGATGATAATGGTAGTTAGGAGATCAACTTGTATTGTTATGTTGCTCAAGAGATGAGGATGCAACCGATGTTGTTGTTGTTGAAATATTGATATCATGATCGTAAAGCGAACTCAATTTTTTACTTCCTCCTGATGCATTCAATGAAGTTTGAATCTCCCAATTTGAGAAGGTTGTTGATGGAGGTATTCACTCATGAGTGATGAAGGTTGGAATTGGCTGCAGTTCGCCTTTTTTTTATGATGCTCGTCTGCTTAATGTGATAACCAAAAAAGTTTGGTAATGAACAAAGTGAACGAGAGTTTGTAACTTTGCTCGATCGGATCCCTTTTTTGGCATATGATCAAGATGAATTTGTTTTGTAATATAATGATATTGATTTGCATTGAAAGCTTTTCATCTCACTTGTCTGACGATATCCATTTACTAAATCCTTTTCAACCTGTTTGCTTTGTTTCTGAATTGTGCACCCTAATGACGAACTAAAACTTTGCACTATATTCCTGAGTCGGTAACTAAAGAATTGAATAAATATTTGGTAATCAACGAATCGATAATATTGTCAAACTCTTTCCTAATCACAACTTCATGTTGAGAAGGACATCCTGGAGCAGGGTTTCTATTGTTAATTTCAATTTGCGGAGGATCAGCATCTCCACCAAGAGTTGTTCCTATAGACTTTCCGGATGTTGATCTTTTCCAGGAAGCCTTAGGAATAGCGGATCTCTATTTTTCTTCAAGCAAACTTCCCGGATCTAAATTCTTGATCAATCCATTGCAAAGAAGATAGCTAGATCTTAGCTTGAGTTTAATTCTCAACGAAAGCACCAAAATATTAACCCAAAAAATGGATCAACACCCTGGATTGAGTACGAAAGCACCAGCCATGTTAATCAAGGCAAATAAAATAAAAAATGCAACAGTAAATCGTAGAAAAAGTAAATGAACAAGAGATTTTATAGTGGTTACAATGGAATTGAATCTTCTAAGTTAAATCCAGTCACAAGTACAAGAGTCCATTGTGAACCCCTATATGACTATTACTGGGAGGAAAAGAGTGAAGAATAATCTTTGTAGAGTTCCAGCAGCCAGTCTCAAAGATCATGTTTATGTTGCAGGTTGGATTGTATTTATAGGGGTTGGAGAACTATTGGGCTGTGCCACTTTACTAGAAGCCTCTACACAATGACACGAAGAAGTCTAGAGAGTTTCATGATGACCCGAGCCAACCTGATGGATCGCTAGCGATCCACTGGTGATGGACCGCTAGCCGTCCATAGGTTTTGGATTACTAATGATCCAATTATTTGGGTATTTTTCCTGCATACTTTCTTTGTTGATTCTTCTAGTCCTTTTGGTTGGTTCTTGAGTTTCTTTGACTCGACGTAGATGTTCTGACTTCTGTTGAATTCTTCTGGGTGAAAACCCAGTTAATAGTTGGCATCGAAGCAGTTGCAAGGAGCTGCTTCATACTGATGGAATGGTGTAATTGTAGGAGTCCCAAAGGAGGAATTGACCTGGGCTTAGTTTAGAAGGAGGTTCGGGAAAAGGTTCTTATCTTAGATAGCTAAGTCAACTTTGCTCGGGAAATTTATGAATTGGAGAACGGATAAATTTCCATTCTGGAGTGTGCAACTAAGTTCGATGGGTTGTTTAGATACAGATATGCCACTATAGATATTGTGACTAATAGAAATGAATAGTTCATTCGGGGTTTAAAGTCATATATTGCTAAGGAGACTATGCCATATCTTAGGGATCCATGTAATGTAGTGGTGGAGATGGCTAAAAGGAACGAGGAGATTCTTTCAACTTTTGGGAAGGAGCGGTAGGTGGAAACCTAGAGTTCTTAGAGTAAGAAGAGAAAGCTCTTCAAGGGGTAGGGAGCTGCCAAGAAAGAGAAAACAGACATCATTTGCTTCAAGTGTGGCATGAAGAGGCACTATGCTAATGAGTGTCGATCTGGTGATGGTAAGACGGTTGTGGGAAAGAAAAATGTGAAGTATGACTACAACCGGGTGGGGTAATATAAGAATAAATGTCCAAAAGTGGTCAAAGCAGAAAAGAGAAAGGGTTTTGCTTTGGCGCTATCATCTTCTAGGCAAATAGCAAAGGAGAAGGGAAAGGCTGTGATGGGAGGTATGCTTTTGATTCATGGCATACCCGTTAGAGTATTATTTGATACTGGTGCATCATATTCTTTTGTCTCTCAGTGTTTGGTAGATAAGTTAGATTTGAAACCATCATACCTTGTTACTTCCTTAAGAGTCGCAAATCCAATATAAGGGTATGCAGCTCTTGGGATGAGATATGACCATCTAGAATTTGAGTTGGCGGGTCATACTTTTGCATGTAGTTTGCTTATGTTTGATTTTGTAGGCTTTGGGATTATTTTGGATATGGATTAGTTGAGAAAATATGATGCTAGGATATTTTGCCAAGAGAGGAAATATCATTAGGACGCTCTAATAGTAGTGATCGAATTATATACTTAATTAGTAGAGAATTCGAGTTTAGGTGTTTGTGCTTTATTAGGTGGAGCAGAGGTAGAAGATGAGTTAAGTCGGGTTTTAGTTGTAAGAGAATTTGCAGAAGTTTTTGAACCAGTTACAGAATTACCACCGAGGAGAGCTGTTGAGTTCAGAATTGATACTGTACGTGGAGCTGAACCCGTTAGCGGAGCACCTAAAAGAATTACACCTACTGAGATGAAAGAGTTAGAGGTGCAGTTAGTGGACTTAGAAGGAAAGAGTTTTATTAGACCAAGCAGTCCGATTTAGGGAGCGGCTGCGATGTTTGTGAAGAAATCGGATGGACCGTTAAGGTTGTGTATTGATTATTATAAGCAGATTGAGAAGACGATAAAGAATAGAAATCCTTTTCCAAGAATCCATGATTTATTTGATCAATTGAGTGGAGCCAAAGTGTTTTCTAGTTGGATTTGGCAATAATGTTCCATCAACTGAAGGTGAAGGGGGGTAGTATTCCTCTGACAACGTTTCAAAAAGGTATGGTTCGTATGAGTGATTAGTCATGCCATTAAGGTTGACTAATGCACCTGCTTTCTTTGTGGACTTGATGAACCAAATTTTCCGAGAGCACTTGGATAGATTCGTGCTGGTGTTCATTGATGACGTTTTGTTATATTCCAAAGATAAAAGAGGTCATAAGATTCATCTTAGAATAGTGCTTGAGACGTTGAGGCGACATTAACTAAAAGCAAAGTTTTTGATGTGTCATATTTGGAAGAGATAAGTGAAGTTTCTTAGTCATGTAGTTTTAGAGGAAGGGTTGTCTATAGATCCAACTAAGATTGAAGTTTTAAATAATCGAAAGAGACCTGAGATGGTGACTACGATAAAGAGTTTTCTTGGGTTAGCTGGTTATTTCTGGAGATTCATTAAGGATTTCTCTTGGATAGCAACACCCCTGACTAAACTAACCAGAAAGGACATAAAGTTTATTTGGTCTAGTAAATGTGAGGAAGCATTCTAGAAGCTAAAACATTTATTGACCAATGCACCCGTGTTAGTTGTGCCAGATGATAATCAAGATTTGGTGGTGTATACAGATGCGTGTGGAACAAGATTAGGAGGTGTATTGTTGAAAAGAGGTAAAGTGATTGCCTACGCTTCTCAACAGCCCAAACCACATGAAGTTAGTTATCCGATCATGATTTGGAGTTAGTAGCAGTGATCTTTGCTTTGAAGTTGTGGAGACACTACCTCTTAGGAGAAAATTTTGAGTTATTTACCGTTCATATGTATTTGAGGTATTCTTTCAAAAAGAGTTGAATATGAGACAACAGAGATGGCTAGAGTTTTTAGCAGCTTATGATTTTGGTATTGAGTATATGCCAGGAAAAGGAAATAAAGTTGCTCATGTACTTAGCATGAAACATCATAATGTGGTGTTAGCTATGATAGTAGAATGGAAGGATTTAAAAGCATTGACCACTTGTGATGTGCAGTTAAGATCAACAGCTAGTTCTAGTTGGGAAACTGCCATGTTGTCATGTTTGGAAGTTCGACCAGTGAGATTGAAAGGATTTCTTCTAAGCAGAGGGATTATCCATTGCTAGCCGAAAGGAATAGAAGTCTTGAAGGTGGAACCGAGACTAATGATTTAAAGGATTTTACTCTTGATCAAAATGGATGGTTAAGAAAGAAGGGACGATTGCATGTTCCAGATGTTGGTGACCTAAGAAAGGAAGTTCGTAGGGAATATCATCGATCGAAATGTACTATTCATCCTAGATGAACTAAGATGTATCAGGATATGAAGAGGAGTTTCTTCTGGAAAGGTATGAAAAGGGTTATAGGTTATGGGTAAGCAATGTTTGAATTGCTAGCATGTAAAAGCCAAGCATCAAAAGCCGAGTGGATTGCTTCTGCCTTTAGCTATACCGGTTTGGAAATGAGATGCTATATCCACGGATTTTATTAATAGGCAACCAAAGTCCAGTAGGGGAAATGAGAATATTTGGGTTATAGTGGATAAATTGACCAAAAGTGCACATTTTATTCCCATTAAGTCTACGAGGATGGCACCTGTATTGGCTAAGTTGTTTATGAAGAATATTGTTAGACTGCATGGAATTCCTAGTAGCATAGTTAGCAATTGAGATACTTTGTTTACTAGTAAGTTCTGGAAGAGTCTACAGGAAGTATTAGGTACCAAGCTTAAGATGAGTACCACTTATGACCTGCAAATGGATGTATAGACAGAGAGAGTCAATGAGGTACTTGAAGATTTTCTTAGAGCTTATGTACTAGATTTTAGTGGTTCATGGGAAGACCATTTGCACTTAGTTGAGTTTTCCTATAATAATGGTTATCAGACTAGTATAGGAATGGCGCCTTTCGAAGCTTTGTATAGAAGGCCTTGCAAATCACCAGCGTGTTAGTTGGAGATCGGAGATAGATTGGTTCTTAGTCCAGATATAGAGATAGAATCCATAGAGGATTGAGTTAATCTGAACTAGGATGAGGGAAGCTCAGCCTATGCAGAAAAGTTAGGCAGATAAGAGGCACAAGAATCTAGAGTTCTCAATTGGAGATCATGTTTTTGTTAAAGTATCGCCAATGAAGCATGTGGTATGATTTGGAAAGTCAGGGAAACTAGCACCTAGATATGTTGGATTGTTCTCTATTATAGACAGGATTGGAAAGCTCGCATACCGGGTAATGTTACCGAGTAGTTTGGCAGGAGTACATAATGTTTTTCATGTTTCTCATCCTAGGAAGTATGTGCATGATCCAAAGACTAATATTACTCCAACTGCATTGGAAGACTTATTAGTGGAACCGGATCTGACTTTTGTGAGACAAAAAATTCGTGTTGTGGCCAGAGATGAGAAGAGGTTAAGGAAGAAATCAGTCAAGTTAGTGAAAGTCTAGTGGAGTGACAACAAGAAAGACTGTACTTTGGAAATAGAGGACTGAATTGGGAATACTTATCCTGAGTTATTATGAAAGTATGTTCCATACTTGTTATATAGACTTTCTAGCTGGTACGATATGCTGGCATTGTTTGTTGCAGTTGTTTGCATGTTTGATATAATTATTATGTGGTCCTTACTGAATTTCGAGGACGAAATTCTTTAAGGAGAGGAGCCTATAGCACCCCTAATTTTAGTTTAATATTATTCAGAAGATTTAACTGGATAGATTAAATAGAATAATGTAGTAGGATAAGGAGGATGAGATTAGATAATTAATTGGGTCAGCCCTAACTAATCAATTAATAAGATTATTTCAAGGAAATAAATGAAAGGGGCAAATTAAGAATAAAGCCTTATTTCATACCTTAAACACTCCCTCTCTCATTCATTCTCATTTTACATTCACAAACAATCAAAAGAAAGCACTTAGAGGCCAGCCATTCCCGACGATAGGAGAGAAGGAAATTTAGAGGGGATTCAAAGAGTAAAGCTTAGGGAAACTAAACTCCATCAAATCTCAATTTCATCATCCAATCTAAGGTGAATAATAATTAACCATCTCTATTGTTTGTGTTTGAATTTGGTTATGGCTAATTTCCAAGTTGATCTTGATTATTTTGCAATGTTATGGATGTTTGATCATTGTTTGGATAGAATAATGATTTACGGAAATTTTATGGAATTATTATGATATGTTTTAAAGGTAAAACCTAACTTTTTGATTTCCAATTGATTTGATTTTCTAGTATGTTCTATATAACATTATTTCGGAGATGATTTTTTAATTTCATAATTTTCCTAGTTAATATGAATATTTTACGAATTCTCTAAGAAGAAATAGTGTTTATTTCAGGTTTCGGTTATTAAAATTAATTAAATAATTATTTTGGTCCCAAAAATTTTATAGGAGAAAGAATATATAAATTCTGATTTTTAGTAATTTTTGAGAATTTTTCCCAAGTGAATATGAAATTCTATGAATTTATTATGCTAGAAAAGCATTTAAATTAATATTAATTATGAGTATTAATTAATTAAGTTGGTAAAATTTTTTGAAAGGATAAAACTGACTTGGCACAGTTTTCTGCAAGGAAATTGGTAAAGTTTGTTTTTAACCAATAGAAAATTGATAAGGGATTAGAGTTGGTGAAAAGAAATTTATTTATATAGAAATAAAACAGTTTTCATATTAATTACGATACTACCACATCACATGTTAGAATGTCAGATGCCTGATGACGATCGATGTCCATGTCACCATACAAAGTTCGACATCAACGTGGATAGATGCATATGATATCAACTTATGTTGGTATGGAATGAATCTACTCAGGTTGAAGATATATATAGATGTATATGTATGGATTTCGGCATACCATCATTTCGACATTAGTGATTTTGTAACTCACAAGAACAATTTCGACATCCCTTGTCAATTTGTTTTTGAAACCTATATCACACGGCATTGATGCCGTAAGTCTTTAAGCTTGAAACCTATGCTTTAAAGGCTTTGATGCCGCATGTCTTTATTTTTGACAACCTTCAAGTAGCGACGTAGTTGATGTAGTTTTATGAAGCTGGTATCAAATGTTTTAACGTTCTAATGCCGCAAGTCATCATTTTCGATATGAACGGTTTTGCGACATAATAGCCGACGTACCATATTTTCGACATCACGGTTTTTTAAAGTGTTGATGCGATAAGAAATTGATTTCGACTTGAGTAATTGATGTTGTAGCTTGTCAACTCCGACATCACATGTTTTCCCTGTTTTTGGCAGCCAGGTTATGTGGCTTTGATGTCTTAACCCATTTATTTCGTACCTGATTCTTTGTAGGCCGAGTAGCCTTGTTTTCTTTAGCAAATTAAAAGTATGTTTTAAAGGCGAGATAGCCTATGTTTTAAGAAAATCGATAACCTTATGATTTCAGCAGCTTGGCCTTATAATTTATAAAAGCAGAATTTTGTTTTTGAATCTCAAATAGAGGTTCGATATCTTTCTCAATGGCCTAGATGCCGTAAGCTTTCTATTTCAAATTGTTATACTGACGGCTTGACAGGCCATATGTTTTTGTGTTTAACAACTTCATTGGGGATACCAAGGTATATTATTTTCGATATGCCATAAGTGTAAGTTTAAAGGTCTGACAACCTAATTAGGGATACCAATGACTTAGATTGGGCACTTGGGTGAATAATGTTATACTCAAATTATAAATTAATATTTGATGGGTTCATAGTCATCCTAGGAAAACTATGAGATGTATGATGGATAATCCGCATAATGCTAGAGATGGATAGTCTCTATATGGTTCATGATGGGTTCATAATCATCCTAGGAAGACTATGAAATATGTGATGGTTAGTCCACATAATTTTAGACAAATGAGACATGAGTGATGGATAGTCCACATGAATTTTAATTAGATAAACCATGTGTGACAGGTATTTCATATGGCCTAGGATATATGATCCACAAAATGTTTATGTGTAGGATGGGTAGTCCATATAAATATAAGATGGATAATCAGATTAAGTTTAGATGAATAGTTGTTTAAACTTAGATGGATAGTCTATTATATTGGGATGGATAATCAATTATATGATTTTGGGTGGGACCAGGGAGTGTATAACACTATGAAGATAGATTAGCAAGACTTACCCATGTTGCATGCTTGCAAACGATTAATTTACTATGTTCTAACCGTTGAGTTTGCAGATGCAAGAATTTTGATTAACATAATTGGTTAAGATACCAGTGAGGGGGAAACCTATTCCATTCTGTGGCGTGATCTCACTAGATATCTATTTGTTTCGAGATGGTAGGTTTTATTCACACCTAACTGTTTGCCTAATCCGAAGTTTTTGTTTTTCCCTTTAAACTCTCGGGTGCACATTTGAGTAGGCCGGCAGCAAGGGTTTTCAGGTTCCCAGATTAGACGAATAAACCTCGGGAGACGTGCAGGAGGCAAGCTAGCTATTAATATGAGTTTCTATTTTCTGATGTGTTGTTTTGTATCTCAATGGATGTAATGACAGAAGTTATAACTATCAGGTATTAGACTTTGTGTAGGATCTAGATTAACCCTAGAGGGGGGGGGGGGTGAATAGGGTTATAGCAAATTTTCTTGAATTTAAACAAACTATAGAAAAGTAAATATGCTGAAAAGTAAATCACACACAAAATTATCCCAGCTTCGGCAACCCCTGCCTACTGCTGCATTCCCAGATTTCTATTAGAATTAAACAGTCTCCTGCTTACAAACACTCTAATAGACTCGCAAACCTTGCTACCACCTATAGAGTTTTGCAAACTCGCAAACCCTGCTCACTGAACTAATCCTAACTAGACAATCTGACACAACCTAAAACCTAGGTGGTCATCTACCCGGATTAGATTCGAAAAATAAAAACTTCGAAAATAAAACAAGAGCAAAAATAAATAAACTTGAATTTTTTTTGCCCTTAAAATAAAAGCTATAAACTAAAGCCTTTGTTTAATTAACAAGGCCGGCCCTTTTAATAATTTCCCTTTTATTTTTATCGGCCCGCTTGTTTCTTGAGATAATGGTGACTCTCGTTCCTCTTTGCAACTGAGATTAAGGCTTCGGCTCGTTCGTTGTTGTTCTGAATTAGGGTTTCACCCTCGTGTTTGTGAGATTATATACGGCTTCTGCCTCGTCTTCCTCTTGTGGAATTGATTTCGACTTTGGCCTCGATCTCGTTCCTATGTGAGCAATTAGGGCTTTGTTACAGTCGGCTTCGTTGCTTTGAGATGATCGAGTTCGGCTTTATCTCTAGTATGTTGTTTGATTTCTGGTTTGTTTTCTTGAATTCGATTGTTCTTTTTTTTCACTCCCCCAGTCGATGATGATTTTGGGTCTTTATATAGGATTTTCGAAACCCTTGACTTCGTCTGATTTGAGTTGCTTGGCCTCCACGTCGTTGAATCTTTCCTTTATTTTGTTGTGCTATTTTGGGTATTTACTTCGTACCCACGACCTTGATTTTAAATCGTTCGATTGTTCTCTGGCAGAAACTTTCCTATTTTATTAACTCTGACTTTGATTTTTGACTTTTTCAATTTTTTTACACACACTTGATTCCAAGAATATTTCTTTGTTGACATCGACTCACGACTTCCGCTTCGATCACTTGGTCATTATGGTGTTGACTTCGATTTGAAACTGCAGTTGACTTTGTAAATTTTTGAATTTGTGATTTCCTGGCTTCCTGGTGCTCACGGCTTCGACTCTCTGTAGCATAATTGACATGTTCCTTTTTATAACTACTGTGATATATGCATATTCATGACTTCGGCCATCACCATTTCTTTGATCTTTGTTCTGCTCGAATTGTTTGCTTGTTTACTGTCTGGTTGCACTTGCTCGATGGTTAGATGCACTTGAATATGGTCTTCATGTATTCATTTTGTCTTGTGCGTTTTGTTGCAGTCTGTACCTGTACATTTCATACATACATGTATATACTTATATTCATTGTTTAGTTCATGTTGCTGTGCATTGTCGCTTCGAGCATGTTGTATTTGCCGTTTACTTGAGTCATGTAAACTTGATGTTTGTCTGCTTTGAGCATGTTTCAGTATGAAGCATTCGAGCTCTTTGAGTTGCAGTGCATCATCACTTGTCTGTTGTTCATTGTACTTGTTTGCATTGACCATTTTGTCCAGACCTTTGCATATACTCTCTGTAGCATGTATTGATGTTGGGTTGCTTTGTGGTGCTAGTAGTTTGAACTGTGCTTGTGCACTTCTCTGTTATATGTGCACTGTGCTTCACTTGAGTTTGCATTAGAATTGTGGCTGTTGCATTCTTGTAGTCTTCACTGATATTGATTCATTGTTGTATTGTGTTCACTTTTCACCTCTTGCTTTGTACTACTTGAACTTGATTCACTGTTGTCATGGTTGCAGTGATACTTTGAGTTGTTGATCGAGTTGCATTGCCATATTGTTGTCTGTTTTTCATCATATTGCTCTGTCCAGTTTTGGTTTTGCTAGATGTACTTGTGTTCACTTGAACTTGAGTTCATTGTGTAGCTTTCCTCTGATCAGTTGACTATCTCTGTTTGTCCACTTTAGTTCAGTTTTGTTTGTTGTTGCAGTTAAGTTGCAGACTTCATGTTGCCTTGACTTTGGTTGTTGTTATCAGACTTGAGTTGTACCCATTTTCATGTCTTTTGGCCACTGTGTACTTCACTGTTGCACTTCCCTGACCTGTGCATGGCTTGAAGTCTGGTGCTTCATCATTGACTTAGTTTTGTCTCGACCCATTGTTTCGTATTTGCACCTGTGTTGAATCCGATTTGGATTTGACCTTGTGCTGAAAGATGTGACATCATTTTATTGCACTTGAGTTGAACCCGATAATTTGGGTTTGACCTGTGCTTACCTGTCTCTGTTAATTTATCAAGTGTATATATATTGGTGTGCACGGCCTTGTGGCATGTACAGATACACTGTGCATGTCACATTGTTCGTGTGTGATGAATTCAAATATAAATGATGACGAACAACCCAAATAACTGAGGCAAATATTATTTTCAAAATTCATATTTTGTTTTATACTATAAAAACATTTTAGTTTCAATTTTACTACGTCAATGTATATTTCTACAGATTGCTCAGATGTTGGATTCACATTGGAATGAAGTTGAAGATAAATACGAGTGTGAGTGATATGTAGTGAGGAACTGAAGTAACTATGAAATTGTGATGTAATTGTATTGTGACTGAAATTGTATAGTTATAGTGAGAGCTTGAAATTGTACTATCAAAATTGTAATAAATTTTTGTTTGAATAAAATATTCATTTGAATTCCAATTCTGTGTTATTTATTTTATTCAGCAAATATTTATTTTATCTGTGAAAAATAAAATAGTACAATTTCAAATACATTTAAATGAATGTATATATGTTTATTATCATCAAACAAAAATCATATGCATGCATATTTAACAATCTCCCCCTTTTGATGATAACAAACATATATTTAAGATTTTGAATATATTAAATGTATTTGATCATTCAATTTGCTCCCCCTATTTGAATGCTCCCTCTCTACACAAAACTCCCCCTTCATATATGCATGAGAATAAAATATGCAATATGAATCTATATGCAAATAGAAAATATGTGAATTTTATTTGCGTATTTTATTTTCCAAAATCTTAACCTTTCTCTCCCCCTTTTGTTATCAGCAAAAGAATAATAGTAATAGAAAAATAGAGATATAGTGATAGACATTAATACAATATTAAAGCTCAATCGAGTGTAAATATTAATTTCAATAAGAAAATCAAACAAAAAATCATAAATACTTTAATTGACGCATATTCCACTTTAGAATGATAGGATGATATCATCAAATAAAACCATATAGTTCTGTCTATTTGTGGTATATTTATTTCAGGAAATTTGAATATCTACTAACCATGCATAACCGTTATGAATTTTAAATGAGGTTAGTAGTATTCTAAATTTTAATTTTTATTTTAAAAATGAATTCAAGTATCTTCTAACCACGCATAACCGTGAGGACTTTTAAATGGGACTAGAATCAACTTGTCTATTTAATCAATTAATTTTGATATGCATTCCATACATGCATAACCGTGAGGACTTTTAAATGAGCATGGAAACACATAATCAAAAATCCAAGTAATTCTCCCATGCATAACCGTGAGGACTTTTAAATGAGAGTGAATATTTTGGATATTATTATTTATTGTTAGAAATATAATAAAATTGAATAACAAATGATTTCCCATTTAAACTACCACATATTGACATACTATATTGTCTTTTGATGAGTGATGGTCGATAGAAAAATGATAGAAATAGAAATGATCATGGAATATTTATCAACAAAAAGTTTTTATAACTCTTGTTTAAATTTCTAAAGAAATTTTCTAATTATACTTTCTCAAGTCATAATATATGATTAATATCAACACTCATCTTATTTTCAATCACTATCTATCTTTTTAGATAATTATTAAGGGGTCAGATCAGTTAACATAGTTATTTAAAATCAATTTCAAAAATACTTATAAAATCAAATTTTCTTAAATAACTAATCTGATACAAGGTCAACCGAAATTATTTTCTAGAAGGGGTTTTTAAGAAAAATTTCTGCTAAAATAGAAATTATTTCAAGTCAAAAATATGCAGATATTTTCTTTGAAAAATGATGCAGCAAATGAATGTCTCGAAATATAATCACGTTCCACTAGTAATTTTTCTATCAACTACATTACCAGTGTGATCTGCATCTGACTTTAAATTTCACTCAATATTCACTCGTTGGATGTCATAGACCAGATTGTGAAATTTTAACAAACTATCTCAGAATTATTTTCAACAATTTTTAAACGAAATTTTCTTGACTTTGAATTGAAGTCGTGTTAACCATCAAACAAATATCATAGTGTCAGATTTAGAAAGCGTAGGATCAACAGTCATTAAAACATCATCATTATTTCAAAACAATTTCTTGAAGTTTCACCAATTTCATAAAGTTTCAACAATTTCAACAATTTCTTAAAAACCTTTTTATAGCATGAGTAATCAGTAATCAATCAACATCATAATTTGACCAAACAGATTAAATTCAATAAAAAAATGGTTGGTCAACTATTAAGCACAAATCAAAGTCATAGATAAGAGCAAGTCATGTAAGATCATATCAAGTAAGTTAGAATCTGTCAACCATCATAATTACTTCGAGTAATTTTATTTAAAGATGACTGGTTAAAAAAAATCAGAATTAACATCATCAATCATTTCACATAACTGGCTGATTTAATTTAGAAATATGGTGCAGATTTTCACATTTTATCTATCGTTTGAAAATAAATACAAATACCTGTTTTACCTATACGATAATCTTTCGTTGTTTGCCCATTGTGAATCTGTCACCTTTATACTAGGCTAAGGAACGTTGATTTGTCGCCCGTTGTGTGTCTGGAACAGCCAGAATCCAGATAACACTAATGTTGTTCCTTAGCCTGCCACCACACCTACACGGTAAAAGATTTTTGTGACCTATTTGTTTTTATTGGTCCATGGTTGTTAGTGGTAGAATAATTTGATGAATATGTTTGAGTAGACCCAAAACTATTAATATATGTTCCTTTTGGCACCCAAACTTGTTTTGTCCTTTCATTCTTGTTCCAATAGACATGAAATTTGTTTGTAGAATTCTTAGGAACCCAAACTTGTATAAATTTTGTGTTCTTGTTCCTATGACTATAATTTTCAGCACGATTTCCAATTATTCCACATCTAGCAAAGACACTCTTACCTTTTGCATTATCATCAACTTGTGTTTTCCCAAAGCCTAGTCCTTTTCTGTTGTTAGCAAAAAGTTGATTTCCCAATAACATGTTGAATGATTTTTCTCCTCTTGAAAAGTTATTCAGAGTTCTCTCAATATTTTGGACTTTGGTTTTTAGTGTTGTGTTTTCAGTCACAAGTGAGGTG
Organism: Allium fistulosum; assembly: GCA_030737815.1. Classification (NCBI taxonomy): domain Eukaryota; kingdom Viridiplantae; phylum Streptophyta; class Magnoliopsida; order Asparagales; family Amaryllidaceae; genus Allium; species Allium fistulosum. The sequence continues at coordinate 1,277,531,269 of CM060903.1, read as the reverse complement.
CATCTATTTATAAAATCCCTTTTTCTAGTGTCAATAGTATCCTTAAGACTCAAGTTTTCTTTTTCAAGATTCTCAAAGCTATTCTTAAGTTTTGATAATTCTGAATCTAAAATTTTACATTTTTTACAGTCTAGGTTTTGAATATTTTCAAGTTCAGTTTCTAACCTAGTATTTTCATGGACAAGTTCCCTCCTATCAGATTTCAGTTTTTCAATTTTAGATTCAAGAGTATCAATTGATTTAGCAAAATCATAACACATCAAAACAAGTTCTATATAAGAATAGTTACTTACCTCACAAGATTCCTCTGAACTTGCTTCTGAATCTGATTTTGTCATAAGACACAAATTAGCCTCCTCTGAGCTATTATTCGAAACTTCCTCTCCTTCTTCATCATCCCAAGTTGCTGCAAAGGCCTTCTTCTTCTTTTTCTTTCCTTTGTTGTTTTTGAGAAGTGGGCATTTTTGTTTGAAGTGGCCAGGCTTCTTGTAGTTATAACAAGTCAATTCATTATCGGAATTGTCAGAATCTTTTGACCTATTACCACTTGTTTTCTTCTTGCGTGGCCCGAATCTTGACCATTTTCTAAGATTATTGACAGCCATTGCAAGCTCTTCAATTGGATCTTCTTCTTCTTCATCGCTCTCTTCTTTGCTCTTTAAGGCAATCGTCTTCTTCTTTAATTCGGAGTTGTTGCATTCCTCCTTTGTTTTTAGCTCAAGCTCATATGTCATCAAGTTTCCGATCAACTCCTCCATGCTTAGTTTACTCAGATCTTTCGATTCTTGTATTGCTGTGACTTTTGCCTCAAAGTTCATCGGTAAGACTCGTAGCACCTTCCTCACAAGCTCTACCTCAGTGAATACCTTCCCAAGCGCTCTAGCATTGTACACCAAAGTTGAAAAGCACCCAAACATGTCCTCTATGCTCTCGCCTTTGTCCATCACAAAGTTCTTGTATTCATTGCAGAATAGGGCTAGACGAGACTCCTTGACTTGAGAAGTTCCTTCATGTGTCACCTCCAAAGTATGCCATATTTCCTACGCAGTTTTACAATGAGAAATTCTATTAAATTCATTCTTATCAAGAGCACAGATCAAAGCATTCATGGCTTTAGCATTTGTAGTTTTTAATTTCTTATCGTTAGCATCCCACCTATCCTTAGGTTTAGGAATCTCAGTATCACCAACAGTTATAGTGGGAGATTTATAGCCAGTTTCAATAATGTCCCAAACATCATAATCAACAGAACTAAGATAAATACCTATCCTAACTTTCCAATAAGCATAATCATTCCCATTAAACATGGGTGGCCTAGAAATAGATTGTCCCTCAGAAAAAGCATTATTTGGTGGATTCATGACTCTAGAGTTAAAGAAAAATACCGAGATCTGATATCACTTGTAGGATCTAGATTAACCCTAGAGGGGGGGGGGGTGTGAATAGGGTTATAGCAAATTTTCTCGAATTTAAACAAACTGTAGAAAAGTAAATATGCTGAAAAGTAAATCACACACAAAATTTACTTAGCTTCGGCAACCCCTTCCTACTGCTGCATGCCCAGATTTATATTAGAATTAAAGAGTCTCCCGCTTACAAACACTCTAACAGACTCGCAAACCCTGCTACCGCCTATAGAGTTTTGCAAACTCGCAAACCCTGCTCACTGAACTAATCCTAAATAGACAATCTGACACAACCTAACACCTAGGTGGTGATTTACCCGGATTTGATTCGAAAAATACAAACTTCGAAAATAAAACAAGAGCAAAAATAAATAAACTTGAATTGTTTTTGCCCTTAAAATAAAAGCTATAAACTAAAGCCTTTGTTTAATTAACAAGGCCGGCCCTTTTAATAATTTCCCTTTTATTTTTATCGGCCCGCTTGTTTCTTGAGATAATGGTGACTCTCGTTCCACTTTGCAACTGAGATTAGGGCTTTGGCTCGTTCGTTGTTGTTCTGAATTAGGGTTTTGCCCTCGTGTTTGTGAGATTATCTACGGCTTCTGCCTCGTCTTCCTCTTGTGGAATTGATTTCGACTTTGGCCTCGAACTCGTTCCTTAGTGAGCAATTAGGGCTTTGTTACAGTCAGCTTTGTTGCTTTGAGATGATCGAGTTCGGCTTTATCTCTGGTATGTTGTTTGATTTCTGGTTTGTTTGCTTGAATTCGATTGTTCTTTTTTTTTTCACTCCCCCAGTCGATGATGATTTTAGGTCTTTATATAGGGTTTTCGAAACCCTTGACTTCATCTGATTTGAGTTGCTTGGCCTCCACGTCGTTGAATCTTTCCTTTATTTTGTTGTGCTATTTTGGGTATTTACTTCGTACCCACGGCCTTGATTTTAAATCGTTCGATTGTTCTCTGGCAGAAACTTTCCTATTTTATTAACTCTGACTTTGATTTTTGAATTTTTCAATTTTTTTACACACACTTGATTCCGAGAATATTTCTTTGTTGACATCGACTCATGACTTCGGCTTCGATCACTTGATCATTACGGTGTTGACCTCGATTTGAAACTGCAGTTGACTTTGTAAATTTTTGAATTTGTGATTTCCTGGCTTCCTGGTGCTCACGGCTTCGACTCTCTGTAGCATACTTGACATGTTCCTTTTTATAACTACTGTGATATATGCATATTGATGACTTCGGCCATCACCATTTCTTTGATCTTTGTTCTGCTCGAATTGTTTGCTTGTTTACTGTCTGGTTGCACTTGCTCGATGGTTAGATGCACTTGAATATGGTCTTCATGTATTCATTTTGTCTTGTGCGTTTTGTTGCAGTCTGTACCTGTACATTTCATACATACATGTATATACTTATATTCATTGTTTAGTTCATGTTGCTGTGCATTGTCGCTTCGAGCATGTTGTATTTGCCGTTTACTTGAGTCATGTAAACTTGATGTTTGTCTGCTTTGAGCATGTTTCACTGTGAAGCATTCGAGCTCTTTGAGTTGCAGTGCATCATCACTAGTCTGTTGTTCATTGTACTTGTTTGCATTGACCATTTTTTCCAGACCTTTGCATATACTCTCTGTACCATGTATTGATGTTGGATTGCTTTGTGGTGCTGGTAGTTTGAACTGTGCTTGTGCACTTCTCTGTTATATGTGCACTGTGCTTCACTTGAGTTTGCATTAGAATTGTGGCTGTTGCATTCTTGTAGTCTTCACTGATATTGATTCATTGTTGTACTGTGTTCACTTTTCACCTCTGGCTTTGTACTACCTGAACTTGATTCACTGTTGTCATGGTTGCAGTGATACTTTGAGTTGTTGATCGAGTTGCATTGCCATATTGGTTTCTGTTGTTCATCATATTGCTCTGTCCAGTTTTGGTTTTGCTAGATGTACTTGTGTTCACTTGAACTTGAGTTCATTGTGTAGCTTTCCTCTGATCAGTTGACTATCTCTGTTTGTCCACTTTAGTTCAGTTTTGTTTGTTGTTGCAGTTAAGTTGCAGACTTCATGTTGCCTTGACTTTGGTTGTTGTTATCAGACTTGAGTTGTACCCATTTTCATGTCTTTTGGCCACTGTGTACTTCACTGTTGCACTTCCCTGACCTGTGCATGGCTTGAAGTCTGGTGCTTCATCATTGACTTAGTTTTGTCTCGACCCATTGTTTTGTATTTGCACCTGTGTTGAATCCGATTTGGATTTGACCTTGTGCTGAAAGATGTGACATCATTTTATTGCACTTGAGTTGAACCCGATAATTTGGGTTTGACCTGTGCTCACCTGTCCCTGTTAATTTATCAAGTGTATATATATATTGGTGTGCACGGCCTTGTGGCATGTACTGTGATACACTGTGCATGTCACATTGTTTGTGTGTGATGAATTCAAATATAAATGATGACGAACAACCCAAATAACCGAGGCAAATATTATTTTCAAAATTCATATTTTGTTTTATACTGCAAAAACATTTTATTTTCAATTTTACTACGTCAATGTATATTTCTGCAGATTGCTCAGATGCTGGATTCACATTGGAATGAAGTTGAAGATAAATACGAGTGTGAGTGATATGTAGTGAGGAACTGATGTAACTATGAAATTGTGATGTAATTGTATTGTGACTGAAATTGTATAGTTATAGTGAGAGCTTGAAATTGTACTATCAAAATTGTAATAAATTTTTGTTTGAATAAAATATTCATTTGAATTCCAATTCTGTGTTATTTATTTTATTCAGCAAATATTTATTTTATCTGTGAAAAATAAAATAGTACAATTTCAAATACATTTAAATGAATGTATATATGTTTATTATCATCAAACAAAAATCATATGCACGCATATTTAACAATCTCCCCCTTTTGATGATAACAAACATATATTTAAGATTTTGAATATATTAAATGTATTTGATCATTCAATTTGCTCCCCCTATTTGAATGCTCCCTCTCTACACAAAACTCCCCCTTCATATATGCGTGAGAATAAAATATGCAATATGAATCTATATGCAAATAGAAAATATGTGAATTTTATTTGCGTATTTTATTTTCCAAAATCTTAACCTTTCTCTCCCCTTTTGTTATCAGCAAAAGAATAATAGTAATAGAAAAATAGAGATATAGTGATAGATATTAATACAATATTAAAGCTCAATCGAGTGTAAATATTAATTTCTGTTTGCACAAAAAATGGACAAACACCTCAAAGTTGTATGATTTAATAGATTTTATGTTGTTCTTAGTGATTTGGGTGATTTATGCAAATATATGAAAAGCAGGGGCTAAACTGTAAAAGACACGCAGATTTATAGTGGTTCAGCCAGAATGTGCCTACGTCCACTTTATATGTTATTTCTCTTTTCTTGTTTAGATTACAGTACAAAGTTTTGATACCAGTAAAAGAAAGTTGTTTGAAAGTTCTCTCCATGCTTGAGCTCTCAAACTTGTCCCCCATTGTTGTACCTCTGCCCCTCTATTTATAGAGTGAGGCTGGGGGTAGGGGTCTTGGATGTATATAGCTGCTGGTGGGCCTGGGCTGATGCGATCTGGCCTGGTATTGTTGGTCCGTAAGGAGCTTGGTTTGGAACGTCTCGGTCCGGTGGTAGGTGGTCCGGTAGGAGCTCGGTTCGGAATGTCTCAGTCCGGTGGTAGGTGGTCCGGTAGGAGCTTGGTTCGGAATGTCTCGGTCCGGTGGTAGGTGGTCCGGTAGGAGCATGGTTCGGTAGTTGGTGGTGTTGGTCCGTTTCGAGATGATTCGATGGGAGCTTGGAGCTTGTTGGCTCGGTACCGAATGGTCCGGTAGGAGCATGGTTCGGTGGGAGCTTGGAGCTTGTTGGCTTGGTACCGAATGGTCCGGTAGGAGCATGGTTCGGTGGTGGTATAAACATACCCAACATTTGCCCCCCAAATTAGGGCATACGCTTAGCGTATGTCGTGCTTTGTTCCAGTTTGGACGACCACATTCGGCCCGAGAATCGAACCGCCTGGTCTGGCTATCAACCCTCCTCTATAAGTAGGAGCCAAATGCCTTCGTCATACCTTACCGAATGAAAATAGCCGAGTCAAATTCTGAACTGCCGAATCAATCTTAGCTGCCGGACCAGGTAATTCTTTTTTTTTTTACCGAACCATTTTTTAAGATTGAGTCTCTTTGTTCTACCGAATGAACCTAAGGACTTTTAATGCCGAACGAACTCGATACCGAACGAACTCGATACCGAACGAACTTGAAAATTTTCTGTATCGAATGGACCTTATACTGGGGAAGCCGAATGAATCTTATACTGAGAATGCCGAATGAATCTATGCCGAATGAATCTATACCGAGTGAATCTATGCCGAGTGAATCTATACTGAGAATGCCGAATGAATATTTAGTTGGGCTTTACTGAATAAATTCGGGGATTGCGAGTGTTGAATGAACCCTTTACCGGATGGACCTTAGTACCTGAATCACCAGTGAAACTCTAGATTACATAGTTTATGTGTCTTAACGATATACTTTCTTGTGTCTGCAGATAAATGTCTCAAAGAGTGGAAACCCGATCAGAGAAGAAAAGATCTCAGGATAGAGAAGAGCCTTCCTCAGTGCCCCCGGCTCAGCCAGGATCTTCCCGTCATGGGCCCACCCCGAGATCATTGGTGGATGGATACGGTCCTCAGGAACTTCTTAACTTGCCTCCTGATTGCTTCCCTAGCTCACTCAAGGGCGAGCAACTTGATGTTATATCTCGCTCTTTCGGGATCGACCGAGCGCGCATGTTATTGCCAGATGCGGGAGTGATACCGTATGATCCTCCTGAAGGATATTTTTCCTACATCAGATACCATTGCATGTGTGGTGCCATTCCGCCTCTCAATGCCTGGGTAGTCAGCTTTCTCACATATCTAAAGGTAGCCTCATTCCAGCTTCAGCCGAACTCCTATGCCATTCTGGTGAGTCTCTTCGTCATCTTCCAGAGGAGATATGGGCGTCCTCCTTCCAACCGGGAGATCCGGTATTTTTACAACTTGAGAGGCTATAAGAAGGGGTCTCCCTACATTAGCTTGGAATCAGCCGTATCCTTTAAGCCGGTCCTGGATTTATACTCCAAGTACAGCATGTTCAAGAAGGAATGGTTTTTTATTAGGGATGATTCCGTTTCTATTCGGCGCTTCACCTCCGGATGTAAGTCAAAGCTTTATTTTTAATTCCCTTTCTGGTTACAATGCTCCTTCTTATGTGTTTTTATTTTTTGCTAGCGACAGGTGATTTTGCGGTCGTGGAGAATGATCGCCTGGTTCAGACGGCAGCAGAAATAGAAGCTATTACTGGAAGAGATAGGTCGGCTGCTTACCTGATCAGGAACGCTACACTTTTGGAGTACAACTTGATCCTTCCACAACAGTCCGTGGTCAAGCAGAGGGACACGGCTGAAGAGAAGGCTGCCCAAGCTAAAGAAGGGGCCGAGTTGAAGAGCAGTAAAAGGAGGCCCTTTCCGAAACACCCGTTTGCCGGGGGGAAGAAGCTCAAAAAGTCTGACGGTCCCTCTCCCAGCACATGTCCAGATATCCCGGAGGAGGGAGATGTGGAGGAGGAGCAAAGCGAAGATGGAGGAGAAGGCGCTGGAGGTGGCGACAATGTCGGGGCTTTGTCTTCTGGGCAAGTAGGCGAGATGCAAGAGTGGACGGATGACGCTTTCCGCCAAGCCTTCGAAGGTTTGGAGGGGACGGAGAAGTCCAAGAAAGCCGATAAAGTTGGGACCGGCATCGATTTATCTTCCGGGAGCGCCTCTACTGAAGCAACTTCGGCGGTTCAAGGTGAATTTCTCTTTACTCTTTTAATTCTTGAATGATGGCTCAATACATGTTGGTGACACTTGGTTTTCATATCAAGAGCAGGTAAAACGACCAAGACCTCAGATCTTCGGCACAGGCTTGAACAGTACAAGCTCTCCAAAGCTTCCGCCAAGCCGAAGCCTTCTACTAACCGCCCGGGAGACAGAGTCGGCTATCGTCCTCTTCTCGGAGTTATCGAAGAAGATATACAGAAGAGGAAGAGGAGTCGATCTTCGTCTAAACCTCTTCTTGAACCCCCGGCCCCACTCCAGCCTATTCACGACATTACAGAGGAGGATACTGAGCTTATGCCCTCCCCCCACCCGTCTGAGAATCCAACCGTCATCCCAATAGATCATCCTGGCTTAGTACGCAATCCGTTTGCGGGTCATCCGGACCTGGACCCGGCATCTCATGACATCTCTTTTGATGAGGTTACTGGTGAGCACCTTCTTCCTCGCAATCCTATGGTAAGGGTGCTTGATGAGGCCAAGTCCCTGGACCTTGATTTGCTTACTACTCGGATTGTCGCTATGGGAGACGAAGCTAAGGCAAATATCGACCAGGTTGCTGAGGAGACCAGGAAGTTGATGGGGCATCATGCCCGACTGGTCAAGGCCGGGGAGGAAATTGGGAGTGCCAACATAAGACTGCGGTTAGTGGTTTCCGACCAGGCCAAGCAACTCGCCGATCAGGCCATCCAGATCTCTCAGCACGAGGCCGCCTCCGGACGACTAAAGAAAACTATGGAAGAGGCCAGCCGGGCCGAACTGCGGAAAATGGAGGCTATTTGCAAGGAACGGATCGATATGGCCATTGCCACGGTGGATGAGGTTCGAAAAGCGGATCTTGAGCAGATAGAGGAGTCATCTGGGAGGCTTGAGGCCGCAGAGCTTGCTCAAGCCAAGTTGAAGGAGGAGATGGAGGCGATGCGGAAATCCCTTCAGGCTGACTGCTCGAGATACCAATTGGAGAGAGATGTTGCCGTTGTAAGGTTGTCGGCTTCCGAGGCCTGGACGAGGGAGCTTGAGGAGAACGAGGGGATGATGGACGAAATGCTCCAGGATATGTACTTCCGTACTTGGAAGCAGGGCAACCTCTCCTGGACGGATGACTATCCCCGGGTCATGGCTAGGGTTTATCTCCGGGCTCTGGAGGAGGTTAGGGCTGATGCGGATAAGGAGGGTGGTGTGGCCTTCAGGATGGATGTGGTTACCGCCCAGTTTACCAAGGAGGAGAAGGTGGCGATGAAGGAGGGCATGCGGTTGCTTGCAGCTGAGGAGGCAGGTGTGCAAGTAGAGGATGATGATCAAGATGATCAAGGAGCAGATGTTGGTAAGTCTTCCTTTCTAGTCTTTCCGTTAACTTGGTCGCTTATCACTAATGAATTCTTTCTCTGACCGGACAGGTGGGCAACAGGACAAGGATAAGACTCCGACGCAACCGGCTCCTTGATTAGACCTGGATATCTTTTTGTAGACTTGACATTGTTGTATATGTTAGTTTCAAAACAGTAACGTAACTCTTAGGTTGTAATTATGCTACTTGTAATAAACAACGCTATTCTTGACGTGTAATTCTTTAACTTAAACTGATTCTGTCGTTTTTTGAATGTTTTCGCTATTTTGACATGTTGTATGAGAAATATAGCTATGCATATTCTTGTAATTAAATTGTGTTTGATGTCAGGTTCTTATTTAAAACATAATTTCATGACTTGCAATGTTAGCGTGAGGTGTGAATAAATTATAGTCACATGTTTACACATGAAAGAAGGAAATACTGCCCTTTATATTTTGCTTGTAGATGTCAGCTTTGAATGTCTTGTGTGACCGAGTATGGAATGCGGTCCAATATCTTGCTGTGACTATTCGCTTCCATTAGCGAATGTCTCTTGTTCTGTGTCCTATACTTCAAGGATTGTTACAGAGGATAGGGGAAAAGTTTCTTAAATAAAGTTGAAATATGTGAAATAGTAAAACTTCCAATCACGGAAGGCCTTCGATGTGCTTAAGTTCGTGGCAAACGGGTTTTGTAGTCACTTTCCCTAGCTGTGGGTCTTGGAGACATTTGTCACCCATCTTACGCCTCCGTGGGGAGTTAATTCTTTTTTACCACAGCCCCACTTTAAGACACATCGGAGCCGAGATTGCGCATAGTAACTACCCGGGCCATTATGGCCCGTAATCGTGGGTATTATTCGATTTACCGTGGCCAGCTAGCGTGGGTGCCGATCGTTAACCATGAACTGCCCCTGGCTGGCCATACCTTATGTTAGGGCTTATAGTCAGTTCACAGTTGCCGGCGAGCCGAATGCCGTAATGAGCTGCCTTGGCTATAGTCGGCCTTCTCGGTGGCTTATAATCGGCTCATTACAGTTGGCTTTAAGGGCCGTCGCGAGCAATGAGTTAACCCGCAGCAGAGGGATGCCGGAGCAAAAGTGTCTCATTGGCGAGGGCATAGATTCGCATAGTACCTGTTAGGTCTTGTCCAGGTGAAGTTGCGCTGTGGAGTGCTTTGAATGGAAATGCTATACGCATAAGATTTTGTTCAACAGAAAAGGATAAAGTTAACAAGCAGCCAAGATATAAAGGAACAAGTTAAAAAAGAGACAAGGTTTTTTAAAGTGGTTCAGCACGAAAATGCCTACGTCCACTGATTCTCTTTGTTAATTCACTTCATATGGGCAGTACAAGTTAAGAAAAGTATCGACGGAGGTGTTGGATGTTCCATGCCCTCTGGAACACCTCTCCGTCCACTGTTGACAAAATATAAGCTCCATTGTGGAGATCTTTATGAATTACATATGGTCCATCCCAGATTGGATCTAGTGCTCCGGGGCGAGGGAATATTCGCTTGAGGACAAGATCCCCTTCTTATAAGGTACAATGCTTGACTTTGGAGTTGTATTGTGCTGCCACTTTTTGCTTGTGGGCTGCTGCTTTAAGGACTGCATCATTTCTTCTCTCCTCAACTAGATCCAAAGACATGTGAAGGAGTTCTTCGTTCTCTTCTAGGTTATAGTGGATCCTACGGTGGGAAGGCACGATGGTTTCAACTGGGAGCATAGCCTCCGATCCGTATGCCAAAGAGAAAGGAGTATGCCCTATCGAGGTTCTGAAAGATGTGCGATAGGCCCACAGTGCTGTAGGGAGTTCATCCACCCAAGCGCCCTTTGACTTTTCGAGTTTCTTTTTTATTAGAGTTTTCAGAATTTTGTTGATGGCTTCGACTTGTCTGTTTGCCTGGGGATATGCTACGGATGAGAAGCTTTTGTGAATTCCGTGCTCTCGGCACCAGTTGGCGAATTCTTCGCTGTCAAACTGAAGTCCATTGTCTAATATGATTTTGAATGGGACTCCGTACCTGCACAGAACATTTTTGATCAAGAAGTTAATAACTTTTGCTGAAGATACTTTATTCAGAGGTTCTGCTTCCACCCATTTGGTGAAATAGTCGACTGCCACTATAGCATATTTGGCCCCGCCTCGGCCCATTGGTAGTTTGCCGATTAAGTCAATTCCCCATACTGCAAAGGGCCAAGGGCTGGTCATTTGAGTAATCTCAGTTGTTGGTAGCCGCGGAATCTTAGTAAACTTCTGGCATCTGTCACATTTTTTGATGAAATCTAAGGCGTCCTTGCTCAAGGTGGGCCAGAAATATCCATATCGGAGTATCTTTTTTGCTAAAGTTTGCCCTCCGCTGTGATCTCCGCAGCTTCCTTGATGAATGTTGGATAAGATTTCCTTGTCTTCCCTTCCAGCGACACACCTTAATAAGGGGTTAGAGAACCCGCGCCGATAGAGGATGTCCTCTTATATGGTGTAGCGGGAAGCTTTCCTCAAGATTTTCTTGACTTCGTTACGCCCGTTGGGTAGTGTGCCGCTTTATAAGTAGTCTCGGATGGGAGTCATCCAAGTCGCTTCTTCGGTTGCAGCTATCAGATTCACTTGCTCAAAACTTGGGGTCAGTTGCTTTGAGATGGCCACTGCTCCAGAAATGGCGCCGTCTCTCACGCTTTCTTGCTTCGCCAATTCGTCGACCTCTTGGTTCTCTTCCCGAGGGATGTGTTTGACTAAGTAGTGGTCCAATCGATTGAGAAGTAACTTGGTCTTCTTTAAATATGCTATGAGTCGTTCTTCTCGAGCTTGGAATTCTCCTAGTGTTTGATTAACAATAAGTTGAGAATCGCTATGAAGACACAAAGAATTGGCTCCGATTTCTAAGGCAAGTTCTAATCCAGCTATCACTGCTTCATACTCTGCATCGTTGTTGGTGGCAGCGAACTCCAACCTTATAGCATAGTGCAGCTTATTTCCCCTAGGGGTGACTATTACCACACCTGCCCCCGAGCCTTGGTCGTTTGACGCCCCATCCACGAAGAGATTCCAATTAATGTCTTTTGCTATTTCCGATTGCTCCTTACCTTCGTTGGTGGTGAATTCTGCAATGAAATCGGCCATGGCTTGTCCCTTGATGGCGGTGCGAGGGTGATAGGTGATATCATACTGACTTAGTTCAATGCACCATTTAAGTAGTCGCCCGGAAGTGTCAGGACGATGGAGTACCTGCCTCAGTGGTTGATCGGTCAGAACTTTGATGGAATGGGACTGGAAGTAGTGACACAGTTTCCGTTACATGATCAGTAAACAGTATGCTAGCTTCTCAAGTTTAGGATATTTGACTTCTGCCCCCGTAAACCTCTTACTTACAAAGTAAACTGGCCGCTGCGTGCGGTTGTCTTCCCTTACCAACGCAGCGCTTAGGGCGTGAGATGACACAGCAAGGTATAGGTATAACTCTTCGCCTTCGTTTGGAGTTGAGAGTCCCGGTGGTTTCTGGAGGTGTTCGATTAAGTTAAGGAAAGCGGTTAAGCATTCGTCAGTCCATTCGAACTTTCCTTTGTCTTTCTTCAGAGCTTCGAAGAAGGGGACACACTTGTCCATTGCTTTGGAGATGAATCGGCTTAGGGCGGCCACTTTCCCATTCAGGCTTTGCATTTCCTTTCGAATGGATGGTATCTTGATATCCTTTAGCGCTCGGACTTGTTCAGGGTTTGCTTCAATCCCTCTGGCATAGATGATGAATCCTAAGAACTTTCCTGATGATACTCCGAAGGAGCATTTTAGAGGATTGAGTTTCATTCCATATTGGCGAAGTACTTGAAACATCTCGCCCAGATGGCTTACGTGACCGTCGGCTTTCCTTGACTTTACCAGCATGTCATCCACATACACTTCCATAGTTTGTCGTATTAGCCCTGCAAACATCTTGTTGACGAGGCACTGGTAGGTGGCTCCTGCGTTTTTAAGTCCGAAAGGCATTACCTTATAGCAGTATAAACCCCGGTCAGTGATGAAACTAGTGTGGTCTTGATCGGGGGCATGCATAGGAATTTGGTTATATCTTGAGTATGCGTCCATAAAAGATAAGAGTTCGTGCCCGGCTATGCTGTCTACAAGTTGGTCGATTCTGGGAAGTGGGAAGCAATCCTTTGGGCAGGCGTCGTTTAAGTTGGAGAAGTCAATGCATGTTCGCCACTTCCCATTAGCCTTCTTTACTAGTACCGGGTTGGCGATCCATTCTGGGTAGATGGCTTCTCGTATAAAGTCATAGGCAAGTAGATTCTTTACTTCTTCATCGAGGGCTGCTGATCGTTCTGCCCCCATACTTCTCTTTCTTTGTTTTACGGGCGCCTTGGTAGGATCAATGTTTAGTACATGGCATGCTACGTTGGGGGAGATTCCGGTCATGTCAGCGTGTGACCATGCGAATACATCCAAGTTGTGGCGGAGAAAGTCGATGAGTTGCTCCTTCAACTCTACTTTTAGTTGGGACCCGATTTTCAATAGTCTACTCGAGTCGTGCTTGTCTACAGATACAAATTCCATAGCCTCCGCAGGCTCGGCGGTGGCCTCCTCCTCTTTGTCCCTGGGGTCTAATTCATTGAAAGGGTCGCTGGTATATCGAAGAGGAGGGGCTTTCTTTAGTTGCTATGCTTCCAAACTTTTTGTGCAGAGGGCAACCTCTACACTTTTCCCTTTACCCTTTCTGTGGTTGTTGCGAAGTTCAGTCACATAGCAGTCTCGAGCAACGTCCTGGTCTCCTTCTACTTCCCCTACTCCATTGTTCGTTGGAAATTTCATCTTTAGGCACCATAGGGCTAGGACAATTTGGAAGTCAGACAAGGCTGGCCTTCCTAAGAAGGCGTTGTAGGCCGAGTGGTTTTCTATTAGCACAAACATCTGTTTTCGTACAACGGAGCGGGGATGGCTTCCAATTTCAACAAAGAGGTCCAGTCGCCCGAGGGGCATCTTTGCATCTCCAGTGAAACAGTGTAGTGGTTTATTGCAGGGAGATACATCCTTCATTGATAGTTTCATTTTGTCAAATGCATGTTTGAATAAGATATTTACTGAGCTTCCAGTGTCTACTAGAATTCGAAAAACTTCGGCTGGACCGAGCCGGGCAGAGATAACCATGGGATCCATGTGAGGTTATTGCCTTCCTTCTAGGTCACGCCAACCAAATGTGATGTCATGATTCTCTTTCCGCTTCGGGTGGCGCTCTTCTATAACAGAATTAACACAGTCTTCATTATTTCTAAGCGACTTTCCATATCTTTCCATCTCTGCCCAGCTTCTGTCGGCGATGTGCGGTCCTCCCGAGATGGTATGGACCATTATCTTCTCTTGACTAGAGCCGCTAGTGTTGCGGTTTCCTCTGCCGATCTCCGGTGAGGGTAGCCTTGGGTTCTCATTAGCAAGAGCTGGAGTCCTGTCCTGACCTTTTACATAGCGTTCCAGTTTCTTCCTTCTGATGTGTTCTTCAATCAAGTCCTGGAGATGATGGCACTCATTGGTATCATGCCCATGAGATTCGTGGAAGCGGCAGAAATTTCCAGACTTCTGCGCGTTATCTGATTCCTTCTTGTACGGTGGGCGTTTGTATCTAACTTCGCCTTGGGTGGCAACGAAGATGTTTTCGACGGTTTCGTTCAAAGGAGTATAAGTGTCGAATCTCGGTCCTGACCGATATAGGCGCTTTTCTCCCTTCTTGCCCCCAGCATTGTCTCTGGAATCATTTCTTCGAACGTCCCTTGCCACAGCAGGCGCGTTGCTGTGAGATGCCTTATTTTGTTGTCCTGACTGCCCCTCAACGGCAGCATCCTCAAGCCTCATATATTTCCCGGCTTCATGGAAGAAATCGGGTAAAGTAGCTGGTTTTTCTTTTGTCAACCTTCTAGCAAATTTAGTGTCCAGATGCACACCACTACAAAGGGCCATTAGGATAAGCTTCTCATCGGCATCTTGGACTGCGGCCGTTGCGGCATTGAATCGGGTTAGGTATTGCTGCAGTTTCTCTCCAGGTTTCTGTTTGATGGTGGATAAGGAATAAGTGTCCTTAGGTTGTTCCACATGAATGCGGAACTGACTAATAAACTTTTCTTTCAACATTTCCCACGAGTTGATGGATCCCTGGGGTAAATGACAGAACCAGGAGGTAGCGAGATCTGCTAAGAATAGTGGAAAGCATTTGCACAGTACTCCCTCTGTTGCTCCACTCATGAGCATATGTTGTGTGTATCTCTGTAAGTGTACAACGGGGTCGGAGGTTCCTTTGTAAGGTTCCATTGTTGGCATCTTCCATTCTCGGGGGGTGATAGCAATTTCGATATTGCGGGCAAAAGGGCTGGTTACCCTAGCGCCTATCCCTCGATCCCTTTGCTCCCGTTGGACGCATTCTCTGAACAAGCGTGCCATCCTTTCATCAGAATTTGGAGCAGATAGAAACGAGTTCGGTTCTGTTCTGTGGGATTGATTCCGTCCAGATGACCTATAGGGATGGTATCGTCTATCATTCCTCATATTCTCCAGTGGCTGCCTTTGGTCTTCTAGGAGCATGCTAGGGTCAGCTACAGTTGGCCCTTGCCTTGATCTTCCCCTGCTGGGTTCTGATCTAAGCACTTCCTCGGGTTCAACTTCGGGCTGGACTCTAGCTCGGCCCCTTTTGCTGGCGTTTCCGTGGTTAGGCAGTATAACCGGCTCAGCTACAATTGACCTCCGCCCGGTACCTCCCCCGTTGGGTTCGCTTCCAAGCGTTTGTTCAGGCCTAACTTTGGGCTGTGCTCGATTTCGGCTCCTACCATGGCTGCTTATGCCGTTAGCTCCTTCGAAGAAGGAAGATCTTTGTTGTCTCTGAGATCCTCCAGACTGGGACTCACCCCATGATTCAGTGTTGCGGTTGGACTCTTCAGCATCCCTTAAGCGTGACATGAGATGGTCCACCAAGGCTTCCTGCTGGGACGTGAAGCGGTTAGTCACTTCAGCCACAACCCTGTCTAGATCTGCCCTAGTAATTGCTGCCGGCTGTTCTGCGGCAGGAGTGGTCGGATTAGCCTGTCCTTCATTTGGTACTGCTACTGGAGGGGGACGATTTACTTGATATGTGACCACTGGATTTGGAAGACTGCTGGTTGAGATGTTTTTTCCTTTGTTAACATCTTTCTTTTGTTTGGGAGGCATGTTTTCCAAGCAATGAACGATGCTGTTAGGAAGAAGGTTAAGTGGAAGAAGCTGAAGCTTCTGAGTTCAACTCTCAATGAAAGCACCAAAAATGTTTGCACAAAAAATGGACAAACACCTCAAAGTCGTATGATTTAATAGATTTTATGTTGTTCTTAGTGATTTGGGTGATTTATGCAAATATATGAAAAGCAGGGGCTAAACTGTAAAAGACACGCAGATTTATAGTGGTTCAGCCAGAATGTGCCTACGTCCACTTTATATGTTATTTCTCTTTTCTTGTTTAGATTACAAGTACAAAGTTTTGATACCAGTAAAAGAAAGTTGTTTGAAAGTTCTCTCCGTGCTTGAGCTCTCAAACTTGTCCCCCATTGTTGTACCCCTTCCCCTCTATTTATAGAGTGAGGCTGGGGGTAGGGGTCTTGGATGTATATAGCTGCTAGTGGGCCTGGGCTGACGTGATCTGGCCTGGTATTGTTGGTCCGGAAGGAGCTTGGTTTGGAACGTCTCGGTCCGCTGGTAGGTGGTCCGGTAGGAGCTTGGTTCGGAATGTCTCGGTCCGGTGGTAAGTGGTTCGGTAGGATCATGGTTCGGTAGTTGGTGTTGTTGGTCCGGTTCGAGATGATTCAGTGGGAGCTTGGAGCTTGTTGGCTCGGTACCGAATGGTCCGGTAGGAGCATGGTTCGGTGGGAGCTTGGAGCTTGTTGGCTTGGTACCGAATGGTCCGGTAGGAGCATGGTTCGGTTGTGGTATAAACGTACCCAACAATTTCAATAAGAAAATCAAACAAAAAATCATAAATACTTTAATTGACGCATATTCCACTTTAGAATGATAGGATGATATCATCAAATAAAACCATATAGTTCTGTCTATTTGTGGTATATTTATTTCAGGAAATTTGAATATCTACTAACCATGCATAAACGTTATGACTTTTAAATGAGATTAGTAGTATTCTAAATTTTTATTTTTATTTTAAAAATGAATTCAAGTATCTTCTAACCACGCATAACCGTGAGGACTTTTAAATGGGATTAGAATAACCTTGTCTATTTAATCAATTAATTTTGATATGCGTTCCATACATGCATAACCGTGAGGACTTTTAAATGAGCATGGAAACACATAATCAAAAGTCCAAGTAATTCACCCATGCATAACCGTGAGGACTTTTAAATGAGAGTGAATATTTTGGATATTATTATTTATTTTTAGAAATATAATAAAATTGAAGCACAAATGATTTCCCGTTTAAACTATCACATATTGACATACTATATTATCTTTTGATGAGTGATGGTCGATAGAAAAATGATAGAAATAGAAATGATCATGGAATATTTATCAACAAAAAGTTTTTATAACTCTTGTTTAAATTTCTAAAGAAATTTTCTAATTATACTTTCTCAAGTCATAATATATGATTAATATCAACACTCATCTTATTTTCAATCACTATCTATCTTTTTAGATAATTATTAGGGGGTCAGATCAGTTAACATAGTTATTTAAAATCAATTTCAAAAATACTTATAAAATCAAATTTTCTTAAATAACTAATCTGATACAAGGTCAACAGAAATTATTTTCTAGAAGGGGTTTTTAAGAAAAATTTCTGCTAAAATAGAAATTATTTCAAGTCAAAAATATGCAGATATTTTCATTGAAAAATGATGCAGCAAATGAATGTCTCGAAATATAATCACGTTCC
Organism: Allium fistulosum; assembly: GCA_030737815.1. Classification (NCBI taxonomy): domain Eukaryota; kingdom Viridiplantae; phylum Streptophyta; class Magnoliopsida; order Asparagales; family Amaryllidaceae; genus Allium; species Allium fistulosum. The sequence continues at coordinate 1,277,513,740 of CM060903.1, read as the reverse complement.
ACTAGTAATTTTTCTATCAACTACATTACCAGTGTGATCTGCATCTGACTTTAAATTTCACTCAATATTCACTCGTTGGATGTCATAGACCAGATTGTGAAATTTTAACAAACTATCTCAGAATTATTTTCAACAATTTTTAAACGAAATTTTCTTGACTTTGAATTGAAGTCGTGTTAACCATCAAACAAATATCATAGTGTCAGATTTAGAAACCGTAGGATCAACAGTCATTAAAACATCATCATTATTTCAAAACAATTTCTTGAAGTTTCACCAATTTCATAAAGTTTCAACAATTTCAACAATTTCTTAAAAACCTTTTTATAGCATGAGTAATCAGTAATCAATCAACATCATAATTTGACCAAACAGATTAAATTCAATAAAAAAATGGTTGGTCAACTTTTAAGCACAAATCAAAGTCATAGATAAGAGCAAGTCATGTAAGATCATATCAAGTAAGTTAGAATCTGTCAACCATCATAATTACTTCGAGTAATTCTATTTAAAGATGATTGGTTAAAAAAATCAGAATTAACATCATCAATCATTTCACATAACTGGCTGATTTAATTTAGATTATGGTGCAGATTTTCACATTTTATCTATTGTTTGAAAATAAATACAATTATCTGTTTTACCTGTACGATAATCTTTCGTTGTTTGCCCATTGTGAATCTTTCACCTTTATACTAGGCTAAGGAACGTTGATTTGTCGCCCGTTGTGTGTCTGGAACAGCCAGAATCCAGATAACACTAATGTTGTTCCTTAGCCTGCCACCACACCTACACGGTAAAAGATTTTTGTGACCTATTTGTTTTTATGGGTCTATGGTTGTTAGTGGCAGAATAATTTGATGAATATGTTTGAGTAGACCCAAAACAATTAATATATGTTCCTTTTGGCACCCAAACTTGTTTTGTCCTTTCATTCTTGTTCCAATAGACATGAAATTTGTTTGTAGAATTCTTAGGAACCCAAACTTGTATAAATTTTGTGTTCTTGTTCCTATGACTATAATTTTCAGCACGATTTCCAATTATTCCACATCTAGCAAAGACACTCTTACCTTTTGCATTATCATCAACTTGTGTTTTTCCAAAGCCTAGTCCTTTTCTGTTGTTAGCAAAAAGTTGATTTCCTAATAACATGTTGAATGATTTTTCTCCTCTTGAAAAGTTATTCAGTGTTCTCTCAAGATTTTGGACTTTGGTTTTTAGTGTTGTGTTTTCAGTCACAAGTGAGGTGCATCTATTTATAAAATCCCTTTTTCTAGTGTCAATAGTTTCCTTAAGACTCAAGTTTTCTTTTTCAAGATTCTCAAAGCTATTCTTAAGTTTTGATAATTATGAATCTAAAATTTTACATTTTTTACAGTCTAGGTTTTGAATATTTTCAAGTTCAGTTTCTAACCTAGTATTTTCATGGACAAGTTCTCTCCTATCAGATTTTAGTTTTTCTATTTTAGATTCAAGAGTATCAATTGTTTTAGCAAAATCACAACACATCAAAACAAGTTCTTTATAAGAATAGTTACTTACCTCACAAGATTCCTCTGAACTTGCTTCTGAATCTGATTTTGTCATAAGACACAAATTAGCCTCCTCTGAGCTATTATTGGAAACTTCCTCTCCTTCATCATCATCCCAAGTTGCTGCAAAGGCCTTCTTCTTCTTTTTCTTTCCTTTGTTGTTTTTGAGAAGTGGGCATTTTTGTTTGAAGTGGCCAGGCTTCTTGCAGTTATAACAAGTCAATTCATTATCGGAATTGTCAGAATCTTTTGACCTATTACCACTTGTTTTCTTCTTGCGTGGCCCGAATCTTGACCATTTTCTAAGATTATTGACAGCCATTGCAAGCTCTTCAATTGGATCTTCTTCTTCTTCATCGCTCTCTTCTTTGCTCTTTAAGGCAATCTTCTTCTTCTTTGATTCAGAGTTGTTGCGTTCCTCCTTTGTTTTTAGCTCAAGCTCATATGTCATCAAGTTTCCGATCAACTCCTCCGTACTTAGTTTACTCAGATCTTTCGATTCTTGTATTGTCGTGACTTTTGCCTCAAAGTTCATCGATAAGACTCGTAGCACCTTCCTCACAAGCTCTACCTCAGTGAATACCTTCCCAAGCGCTCTAGCATTGTACACCAAAGTTGAAAAGCGTCCAAACATGTCCTCTATGCTCTCGCCTTTGTCCATCACAAAGTTCTCGTATTCATTGCAGAATAAGGCTAGACGAGACTCCTTGACTTGAGAAGTTCCTTCATGTGTCACCTCCAATGTATGCCATATTTCCTGCGCAGTTTTACAATGAGAAATTCTATTAAATTCATTCTTATCAAGAGCACAGATCAAAGCATTCATGGCTTTAGCATTTGTAGTTTTTAATTTCTTATCGTTAGCGTCCCACCTATCCTTAGGTTTAGGACTCTCAGTATCACCAATAGTTATAGTGGGAGATTTATAGCCAGTTTCAATAATGTCCCAAACATCATAATCAATAGAACTAAGATAAATACCCATCCTAACTTTCCAATAAGCATAATCATTCCCATTAAACATGGGTGGCCTAGCAATAGATTGTCCCTCAGAAAAAGCATTATTTGGTGGATTCATGACTCTAGAGTTAAAGAAAAATACCGGGCTCTGATACCACTTGTAGGATCTAGATTAACCCTAGAGGGGGGGGGGGGGTGAACAGGGTTATAGCAAATTTTCTCGAATTTAAACAAACTGTAGAAAAGTAAATATGCTGAAAAGTAAATCACACACAAAATTTACCCAGCTTCGACAACCCCTGCCTACTGCTGCATTCCCAGATTTCTATTAGAATTAAAGAGTCTCCCGCTTACAAACACTCTAACAGACTCGCAAACCCTACTACCGCCTATAGAGTTTTGCAAACTCGCAAACCCTGCTCACTGAACTAATCCTAACTAGACAATCTGACACAACCTAAAACCTAGGTGGTGATTTACCCGGATTTGATTCGAAAAATACAAACTTCGAAAATAAAACAAGAGCAAAAATAAATAAACTTGAATTGTTTTTGCCCTTAAAATAAAAGCTATAAACTAAAGCCTTTGTTTAATTAACAAGGCCGGCCCTTTTAATAATTTCCCTTTTATTTTTATCGGCCCGCTTGTTTCTTGAGATAATGGTGACTCTCGTTCCTCTTTGCAACTGAGATTTGGGCTTCGGCTCATTCGTTGTTGTTCTGAATTAGGGTTTCGCCCTCGTGTTTGTGAGATTATCTACGGCTTCTGCCTCGTCTTCCTCTTGTGGAATTGATTTCGACTTTGGCCTCGATCTCGTTCCTCTGTGAGCAATTAGGGCTTTGTTACAGTCGGCTTCGTTGCTTTGAGAAGATTGAGTTCTGCTTTATCTCTGGTATGTTGTTTGATTTCTGGTTTGTTTGCTTGAATTCGATTGTTCTTTTGTTTTCACTCCCCCAGTCGATGATGATTTTGGGTCTTTATATAGGGTTTTCGAAACCCTTGACTTCGTCTGATTTGAGTTGCTTGGCCTCCACGTCGTTGAATCTTTCCTTTATTTTGTTGTGCTATTTTGGGTATTTACTTCGTACCCACGGCCTTGATTTTAAATCGTTCGATTGTTCTCTGGTAGAAACTTTCCTATTTTATTAACACTGACTTTGATTTTTGACTTTTTCAATTTTTTTACACACACTTGATTCCGAGAATATTTCTTTGTTGACATCGACTCACGACTTCGGCTTCGATCACTTGGTCATTACGGTGTTGACTTCAATTTGAAACTGCAGTTGACTTTGTAAATTGTTGAATTTGTGATTTCCTGGCTTCCTGGTGCTCACGGCTTCGACTCTCTGTAGCATACTTGACATGTTCCTTTTTATAACTACTGTGATATATGCATATTCATGACTTCGGCCATCACCATTTCTTTGATCTTTGTTCTGCTCGAATTGTTTTCTTGTTTACTGTCTGGTTGCACTTGCTCGATGGTTAGATGCACTTGAATATGGTCTTCATGTATTCATTTTGTCTTGTGCGTTTTGTTGCAGTCTGTACCTGTACATTTCATACATACATGTATATACTTATATTCATTGTTTAGTTCATGTTGATGTGCATTGTCGCTTCGAGCATGTTGTATTTGCCGTTTACGTGAGTCATGTAAATTTGATGTTTGTCTGCTTTGAGCATGTTTCACTGTGAAGCATTCGAGCTCTTTGAGTTGCAGTGCATCATCACTTGTCTATTGTTCATTGTACTTGTTTGCACTGACCATTTTGTCCAGACCTTTGCATATACTCTCTGTAGCATGTATTGATGTTGGATTCTTTTGTGGTGCTGGTAGTTTGAACTGTGCTTGTGCACTTCTCTGTTATATGTGCACTGTGCTTCACTTGAGTTTCCATTAGAATTGTGGCTGTTGCATTCTTGTAGTCTTCACTGATATTGATTCATTGCTATACTGTGTTCACTTTTCACCTCTTGCTTTGTACTACCTGAACTTGATTCACTGTTGTCATGGTTGCAGTGATACTTTGAGTTGTTGATCGAGTTGCATTGCCATATTGTTGTCTGTTGTTCATCATATTGCTCTGTCCAGTTTTGGTTTTGCTAGATGTACTTGTGTTCACTTGAACTTGAGTTCATTGTGTAGCTTTCCTCTGATTAGTTGACTATCTCTGTTTGTCCACTTTAGTTCAGTTTTGTTTGTTGTTGCAGTTAAGTTGCAGACTTCATGTTGCCTTGACTTTGGTTGTTGTTATCAGACTTGAGTTGTACCCTTTTTCATGTCTTCTGGCCACTGTGTACTTCACTGTTGCACTTCCCTGACCTGTGCATGGCTTGAAGTCTAGTGCTTCATCATTGACTCAGTTTTGTCTCGACCCATTGTTTCGTATTTGCACCTGTGTTGAATCCGATTTGGATTTGACCTTATGCTGAAAGATGTGACATCATTTTATTGCACTTGAGTTGAACCTGATAATTTGGGTTTGACATGTGCTCACCTGTCCCTGTTAATTTATCAAGTGTATATATATTGGTGTGAACGGCCTTGTGGCATGTACAGTGATACACTGTGCATGTCACATTGTTCGTGTATGATGAGTTCAAATATAAATGATGACGAACAACCCAAATAACTGAGGCAAATATTATTTTCAAAATTCATATTTTGTTTTATACTGCAAAAACATTTTATTTTCAATTTTACTGCGTCAATGTATATTTCTGCAGATTGCTCAGATGCTGGATTCATATTGGAATGAAGTTGAAGATAAATACGAGTGTGAGTGATATGTAGTGATGAACTGATGTAACTATGAAATTGTGATGTAATTGTATTGTGACTGAAATTATATAGTTATAGTGAGAGCTTGAAATTGTACTATCAAAATTGTAATAATTTTTTTTGAATAAAATATTCGTTTGAATTCCAATTCTGTGTTATTTATTTTATTCAGCAAATATTTATTTTATCTGTGAAAAATAAAATAGTACAATATCAAATACATTTAAATGAATGTATATATGTTTATTATCATCAAACAAAAATCATATGCATGCATATTTAACACTTTGATCAACCAAGGGCATCTTCATATGTCCCTCTTGGAGTATTTTGTAATAATTATATTTTCTCTGAATAAGGTATCGAATGCAATTATGTAATGAATATGAAACTTTATATGTGAAATGAAATGTGAAAGCTTATTATTGAATTGTGTTTGAAAATTTTCATATTCATGTGCATCGGATATTATTGATATGATTGACATAGCCGCATTTTTTATCATCAAAAATTAATATTACGGATGACTACAACACCCGTAGAACTTAGTTTCGGGCCTCAAAATGGGGGTTGTTTGCGACGACCCACCTTTTTGGACGGTTTAAATCGACAATAAACCACAAATGTCTAACTCAAACCATTCAAAATAGAGGATTATTAATGGGATTTAATAAGAAAATAAGAGAAAACGAAGGGAAACAAAAATAAAGAATCTCGTAGCGAAATGACAAAATATAATAATCAAATAAACAATTCATGAAGCTGTTTTACAATATACATATGATTACACAAATTTTACAACATAATCAGAGTACAACAACACCATACCAATTGTAACGACCAGGAATTTCACTACTTTGATTTGCGAATATTTAATTAATTTTAAATATTCAAATAAATGGTTTTATAATGAAAATAAAAATCTTTTAAATGATAAATAATAATGGTGAAATAGTTTTCAAAATAAGTTTACAAAAATATATAGTTCGATGAAAAACGGGAAATGTGTTCGGAATTCATTTTCCGAATTTTCGACTTTTCGTAAGCTAGAATTTGTCGAAACATTGTGAACTTTAATGGAAACATATAAATATTCAAAATGGAAATAAATGTGTATATGTTTGTATGTCTTAGTGTATGTATGCATGCAATTATACTTAGGTATATAAGAAGAAGAAAATATGGAAAAAGGAAATTGTCACATCACAGGGACATGATTTGACAAAATAGCAACTGGGAGAGACAAGAGTACATTTATGGGTCATGTAGTTTTAGGAAGGGACAAGGGGGAAGAAAAGAGTGGTGGCATGGCAAGGTAGGAGAGGAGGGCATGGTACAAGGGTTAATTAGGTAATTTTACATTTTCATTTTATATAAAAACCTTTCTCTTATTTCTTTCTTCCATTTTCATTTCAGTTCTCCTTTTTTTCCTAAATCTCTTCTTCTTTAAATATTTTAACAAACTTTAATGGCTTCAAAAATAAATTTTCATGTCTTAATATTTCAAAATTAACTTTTAAATGTTTTAAAAACTTGTTTAAAGGTTCCTTGTTTTCCATTTAAATTTCTTCCATTTTACCCGAAATGGTTTCGGCCATAACTTCATACAAAAAATGCCAAACTAGATTTTCATTATTTTGAACCATATATATTTCCAGTAACTACAACTTTGTAGTTTTCCACTTTTTCTTATTTTGAGCTTAGATGCTCCAAAAATTCATTTTTTTGCAAGAGTGTTTTTGAACTTAGATTTTGATGTCCGAAAATATCCCTCACTCTTTTGGCCATAACTTCCTCAGAATTTAAGTTTTTTGAGTAGTTCTTTTTTTTAAATGATAGAGGAAAGAATAATCTAAAACTTTCCTGCTGAACACTTTTCCAAAATCGGAGAGGAAAGGGTCATGAAGTTGAGTGAAAAATGACCCATTTTTGGGAAGAATTTGTGGTTTTCCAAGCTTTCCGAGGGCTAAAATATTTCAAGTTTCAAAACCTTTAGTGAGTAAAATTCTTAACTTTTTGGGAAGAATTTACCTATATATATGTATTTGTTGGTTATGTGGTTATATATATATATATGTGTGTGTGTGTGTGTGTGTGTGTGTGTAATTGTTTGGTTTGAATTGTGGTATTGTTTAGATATATTGGTTATAAAAAGGTTGTGATTGTTGGTTATGTTTGGTGATGATATGATTTAGTATAGTTGAGTTGGATATGTCTTATGTGTTAATTTTGTCTTAAAGCTAAAGCAAGTTAGCATATAAACTAGTTAGTAAAGTGAAATTACGGGTATCCATAGCGATAGTCGCTATGGATGCAGTTCGCTTAAAATTTCGATTTTTGCAAAGTTTGGTTTTTATACTTCAAATTGTTTTGTGAATATTTTATAAATTAAATAATAATGTTTTTAAAAGTTAATTGGCGATTTAATAATTTAATTGTTAATTAATTAGGTTTTTGTAATTGATAATTAATTAAATGTTAACAAGGTTTATTAACTTTAATTAAATAAAGATTAGTTCTGAATTAATTATCCTTTAAAGTTAAGGTTTATTTTAATTAATTATTAATTAAGTTAATTAAGTATGGATTAATTAAATTATTTATATTTAATTTATAATTAATTAAATATAGGATTAATTATTAATCAAAGGTTTAATTAATTATTTAATAATTAATAAAGGATTAATTTGGGTTTATTTAATAGTTAATTATCGTTTAACTATTTAATTAAATTAAGTTAAATTCAAATAAAATTAATTATGATTTAAATAAGGATTTAACTTTTAATTAATTATTTTTAAAAGGGTTTAAAAGTTTTAAATCCTTTGGTTTTCAAAAGTAAAATGGTTCATAGGTACTTCTTTCCAAAGATGGTTTTGAATACAAGTGATTCAAGTGTTGATACCATTAAGAAACCATATAACCTTGAATGAGTTGATTATTGGGTTGTTTGGACATGTGTTAGCAGAATAAATCCTCATTCTGCTATAATTGATTGCCTATTGTTTGGTTATTTAGACATGTGTTAGCAGAATAAATCCCCGTTCTGCTTTAAATTGATTGTTTGTTTGTTGGGTTGTTTGGACATGTGCTTGAGGATAAATTCCCATTATGCTATAAATTGTTTATTTGTTTATGTGGACATGTGTTAGCAGAATAAATCACTGTTCTACTATGAATTGGTTATTTGTTTGGACATCTGTTTAGCAAGACAATTCACCACCCTGCTATTATGTTAGTTAGATATGTATATGCTACTCAGTTCATATTTACATGTTATTCCTTGATTTGGATATGAGTGTATTTACATATATGTTGATCTATGTAAATAACTGTTAAGTGAATTGAAATGGAAACTGAATGGTAACTTAAATTAGCACCATTGGAATTGCTAAGCCTCTTTTTGAATTACTAAAGTATGTTTTTGAATTAGCTTTAATTCTTTAATCAATTTGGGTTTAAAGGTTATAAATGATTTTTAAATTTTATTATTATTTTATAAAGTTATTTTTAAATAATATCTTGTTTTTAAAAAGGGGTTTATTAAATAAAAGGTTTTACCTAAAGTGATTTACAATTGATATCTTGAAAATAATATTTTATAAAGGAGATTCTATAAAGGAATTATGAAGGAAGATTTTTAAATAGTTGTAAAAATAGAAAGAGATTTTACAAATCATGTTAGATATTTTTGAAAGACGTTTTAAATCAAGTTTGAAAAATTGTAAAGAAGTTTGAAATGTGAAATGAACTTATAAAGAATTTTTGTAAGGAATAAGTGAATGGGTTTTATAAAGTAAACGAGTTTTATAGTAAGTGATGTTTTGAAAGGGAATGGTTTGGCCATTTAATATGGAATGTAAGAAGAGAGAATTGTCCAAATGTTTTTGGTAAATGTTTATATTGTTTTCCAAGTAAAAGGGATGTAAGGGGTTTGGGAAAAGTGTTTTAGAAAAGATCCTTTGGTAAAGTTTTATAAAGTGATTTTATTAATTAAAAATTAAATAATAAAGGCTTAGAGGATCCCATATGGAATTGAATCAATGTTTGATTATTTGTTTATTTGATAGTTAAATAACCAACTATCAAATCTAGACCAAAACGTAACTTTGGAAATATCCAGGAGAAACACGGAAATTATATGGTACAGTTACCGTCGGTGGTACTATACTATACATATAAATTCATTTCGTTGTTCTAGAATAAATGATAAGGAAATCTGTCCACTAACGGTTAGGAGGTAAACTCCGCTCTTATCTTTTATCTACTTATTTCCTAAAGAACCGGGGTTGAGTTTACTAGAAATTATCGAAAGTTGTTTCGAAGAGACCGGGATCGGATCTATTATCTGAAAACCACTTTGATCCAACTCAAGAATTTCAAACTGATGACATCTTGAAGAATATGGAATCAAAGATGGAGCATTGAAGTGCAAGGGCTGCTTGCTACTAATCCTAAGGGTGATTCCAAAATGGATGTAGTAGAAGTAGTGCCTTCGGTTTGTCCTTATCCTGGACAACTTGTATGGATGCATGCTAGCATTGCATTGATGCCTGGAGGGCAGTGTTAGCATTCCAAGTGGGATTGCTATTCAAAAAGGTAAAATGTAGCCTCAAGCCTCATCAACCGAGAATGATTGAAAATCAGGGGAGATGCAGCAAGGCTAAGTGGGTCGCACCCATTAGGGTATGTTGTCACCCTTCTAGATACATCTACATATATATATGGATTGATTGTGCATGATATCTCGATAAAAAGGGTTGCAAAGCAACTGGGGTGATGGCATATTCGGTACTATCCAGTAAGGGGTGGGCCGTCTTGTGTTGGTAGGAGATCCAAGCGAGGTCCTCGGTACATTTTCTAGACGTGTACTGTGATAGGTGGTACCCCAGTGCCTAGTCATTATATGGAATCCATTCTCCAATAAGCATTGTACAGTTTTAGTTATATACCAAATATGTTGGAATGTGAGATGCAAGCATTCCAGCTATTTTAATATTTTACTTTGAACCCTTAGGCATTATTATAATATCACTGGATTTTTATATAAAAGTGTTTTGGTTATCGTAAGATAAAATCCCATTTGTGTTTATGTGCGGCGTGGTCTTACGAGAAACCTTTGATTTTAAAAAGGATTTTAAACATAATAATTCAGTTGTTTGAGTTTACTCACACCAGACCTATGTCTGAGCTGGAGTTTTATTTTTTTTCGCTTAAACTCTTGGGTGCTCAAATTTTTACGAGCAGCCAAGTAGTTTAGGTTTCCTACAGATGCATTTTGGAGGAGCTTGAAGCAAGAGGCTACACCAATATGTATCTTGTATCAGTTATGTAAGGACAGACTATTATAACTGTTCTAGGTTAGAAATTGTTTTAGTTTGACTCTGATGTATCATTTTGTAAATGACTTTGTAAAGTACTATGTTGATTAATATATATTATTACGTTGCGTTGTGAGATTCTAAGATTGTTTTAGTTTCTTCTATGTTTTATCTCTTTTTCCCCTAACAATCTATCTTTTCGGCACTTAGTTGATCGGCACGTGAATACTGTGGATGTATTAGTGTCGACTTCTAGGGTTCGATAAGACGAGTCGTTACATGTACATTTTCCGAGTTTTCATCGAACTATATATATTTGTAAACTAATTTTGAAAACTATTTCACCATTATTATTTTTCATTTAAAAGAGTTTTATTTTCATTATAAACCCATTTATTTGAATATTTAAAATTAATTAAATATTCGCAAATCAAAGCAGTGAAATTCCAAGTCGTTACACCAATAATGATGCAGCGGAAAATTACTAATAATATAATATACCAAACTCTATCTTCATCCTCGAATAATGTCTTCAAGCACTGAAAAGCTCAGGCTGACCCGAGCGTAATGAAAAGACAAAACACTCGAGTCAGAACTAAAAGTTCTTATGTAAGTTAAATCAACAACAAATATATATGAGTGTGATAGCTTCAGGGATATTTATGGGATTTTACATCTGCTATTCAGTGTATAACGTGCGTGCAATAACTTAAGAGATGTTACAGGATTTTCCATCTCCTAAGGATCCATTAAACTATCTATATATAGTAAAATACGTTATATGTGTAGTGTCTATCAATAATGTAAAGTATTAAAATAGCGTTAAGGCTTTACATTAATCCCCCTTAACACATTTTTAAACAAGTAGTTTATGCAGGTCCCGTAACACAACCAGTAACGTCGGTAGCCAGTGAGTCCCCTATAGGTACCATACTAAAACAAACTCGTAGTGGGCGCGAATAAGGATAAAGAGTATGACAAGGCACACGAGGCGATGCCCAAGGTAGGATACTACCGTTTTGCGATTCCTGACTTGTGGTAACCCCTAATTGCACACCACGTCCAACACCCCCAAAATCAAATCAAATCAAGGTGCACCAATCAATCCAACATCAATATAGTAATATGAAGAGGTGTGTCCGCTAAAGATAGCTAGCCTCATTGGTCAGGTATGGCTCTTATTTTAGTCATTTCAAATTGGCACAAGTGTCGGGGTCATCATTATAGTTCTCTTTGTTCAAATCAAGCAAATGCCTCCAATTCAACCTATGCATTCTGGATATCATCCACTGCGTACACGGTTGTTAAAGTGGTTCCAATATTGACAGAGAGTATGCCAATAAGAGGCCTCGACCTCTTTAATAACCAAACGTCATTTTTCACACCGGTTGGTTCTTTTACATTTCAAAACCGATTCATATTTGATATCAAAATATCATATTCACAACAAAATATCAAAATCATCATATTTACTCAAAATACGTCATTTTCACTTGAAAGTATCATTTCAAATTCCAACTTTGGTTGTAACCTCATTTTAACCACATTCGCATTTAAATCAACGATTTAAATATAAACATTCCAACATTGCAAAGTTTGAAATTTTAGAAATAGTTTGAATAGTTATAAATAGTTTAAAATAGCTTAAATAGTCTAAGGATTTAGAACAGTTTAATATAAATGGTTTGAGTATTGAAAATGGTCTATATAGTAAAATAGTTTGGAAAACCTAAATAATTTTAATATAAAAAAGATAGATTTTAAACAGCTTATATTAAAATAATTAATTTTTAAAATAGTATCAAATCAAACTGTTTTCTTTTATTTCAACAAATCTAGACCCATGTACGATTTCTAATCAACAAAACTCAATTTCCAGTCTTTCAATTCAATCGAATCAATTTCAATTTAGTTTCAAATCAACCTGATTTCAATTTCAATTTAAAATAACTTCAATTTCCGAAACATTCATTTTTAACTTCAAATTTGATTCTACAATTCAATCCAATGATTTAAATTTCAATTCAATTCATATTTTAAACCATTTCAATTCATATCAATTCCAATTCCAATTCACTGATTTAATCACTTAAATCAATTTAAACTTCATCGTTCAATTTAAGGTTCAAACTTCAAAATAATTCAATTTTCAAAATTAAAGTCATATATTGATTTATAAATTCACATTTCCAATTCAGTTCTTTAGAACAATTTATTTAAACCAATTTCAGTTTCAACATTTCAAAGCTTAATTCGAAAATAATTCAATTCATAAAAATCCAAAATTTATTTCTTTTGAACAATATTATAAAATCTAAAAATCAAGATTTTAAAACCATTGAATTTAACCAATCCGGTGTCCGTATATAATTTTCTACCATATGGCCAAGTGATTAGTTATTTTAATTTTAATTTCAGGGATGGATATATATCATTTCAATCCAAATCAAAGTCTCATAGGTATATATCATTTCAACATATTTCTTAATTTATTCTTCAATGGTCCAAATGATAATATAAATGATGTAAATAAATAAATAGGTAATAACAGGGATATATCCAAAATAAATAAACAACCATACATCCAACATCAATCAATAGCATACAAAAGAAACAACATCCAAATCAACCAATATATCACAACGGTTTATTGGTTATCAATATCAGGTATTTAAACAGTAATTAAATCTAATATTAATTTAGATGTCAATTTAATACAGTAAAATTCAAATTAAATTTAAATGACAACTTAAATTACCAAACAACAATCAATAAAATTCTTATCACATCATAAATTTAATTCAACTAACATAAGAAGGTTTAGTATTGCGTGAGTGGGTTAAATCACTCACCTTTGATTTACAATCGATTTAAAATCCAATAAAAGCCCAAAATTCCAACAGTCTCCAAATTCAACCAAACTAGTTTCATATTTTCCCGAATTTCGATACAATCACAATGAAAGAAACCGCGTCCAAATCCGAGTTCATATGAAAAGGTTATATACGTTAGAACGTTTGAAAATTTAAATTAATAAAATAGAAATAAGGGCGAAACTGTAAATTGCATTACCTCTTAACCGAACCATAACCGAGCATCTCCTGCACGAACACGGTCAACAACCACCACCGATCAAGTCAATATCGCCACCACGTCGTGCAACTAAACCCAGATGGACCACACGGCCGAGACGCCTACCTCTGGCCGCCCCACCACGGCCCACGCGCGAACCCCAAGCGCTGCCACGCGAGAGCCGCCGCCGCCTTCTACTCTAATTTGCTACGAATTCGTGCCTCCATACGATGAACGAAGACCATAGATGCACTCCACTCGACTTCCTCTACCAGACGCAACTTCCCGATCGTCGATCGGATGAAGATCCACCGTTGATTTGCAAACCCTACAACGGATGGCCGAGACTTCTTCATTGAATTCTGGCCAAACCGAACCTCCAATCGAAAAATGAATTACAGATGTAGAATATGTTCGTCGAGAGCTTCACGAAGATATATTATATGATAGGGTTTGAGGAGTTTGAATTTTTGATTTAATTTGGAATTGCAATTAGGGTTTGAGATGTCTGCAATTGAGAAGGAACAAATGATGGAACAGAAATTATACGTTCAGAATAGGGTTTATAACAGCCTATATATAGACAGAGATGGATAAGAATGGATGGAACAGATCGAATTGGGCCGAAACGATAACAACAAACGAAGATAGGTCATCCAATATATCGAAATATAGGTTTTCAATATTTTTAAACTCAATGAAACTAGTTTCTAACCCTAATTCCATTGTATATAGAAGTTGGCTTTCAAAATCAAATTATATTCATTTAAGTTCCATTAATTGATTTCTACATGTTTCGAGCTCGCACGATCAAACGATAAGTCCGATTGCTATGAAACTTGAAATCCTACAATAATTCACTATTATGGATCTGATGAAATTGGTTTCATCGAAATTTGAGATAGTGCCCAAACAGACTAATATTGTACGTTAATTAAATAAATTATTATTAAATTTATTTAATCACTTTTAAATTTAAATTTAAAAGTTAACCATTTTCATCATTCCTGATTACGCAGAAATTAATAATCTTTTAAAATTAAATTTTCCATGTTAAATCCAATATTTAAATATTACATTAATTTCAGCATTCACTTACAACTGTAATAGAATCCCAATTAACTATATTTTATTTTAAAATAAATTCTATTATCTTGATTTACAGGTTCTTATATTAAATCAACAATTCCCTTATGAAATTTTATTTATTAACATAAGTTTCCATCCTATTATTCTCAACTCTATAGTTAACATCTTTTACCATAATAATTGCAATATTTAATTACATTAAATATCGTTGATTTCTAAATTAATTCCAAAACAGATTAAATAATAATATGATAATTAAAGAAGTTGTTATACATCAATAACTCATCTCTAATAACTCATTGTTTACAACCAAGGGTTATAAATTACTTACCCAAAACTGATTTCATATCCCATATTAACCAATTCCAATTACATAACATATTATTTCTAGTCTTAATACAATATCTAATTTATTTCCTTATTTACAACTATAACCAAATTAACTTTCCAGTTATTTCAATTGATTGAAATTATATTACAATAGTTGCCAATTTCATTCAATCAACGCTATTAAATTGTGTTATAATAATTTTTCCCATTAAAAAATCATAAATTTTAATTTCTAACAATATTAAATTCCAAAAATTCTTGTTAAATTTAATATTTTTAATTGGCAAAAATACGGGTCGTTACAATCTCCCACACTCAAAACTTTCCGTCCCCGAAAAGGAACAAGACAGAATCAAGAGGTTTTATATATTTTTATTAAAAATATTTAATTTATAAACACTTTAACTAACATATTTAAGTTTAACAAAAATTTGAAAATAACTCAATTTCTACAAAAAAATTCTAAGTCCTAAATTTATGAAAAATTTCAGCAGAGTCTCCTTTGCGCGGATAGGTTCGGAAAAATAATAATATCAATAATTACAATATATATATATATATATCATATTTGAATAATAAAATATCCCAAACCATGGGAAAAAACAATAAAATATTGCCCTAACAACCATAATCCAAAAACGTACCTATTTGTCGGGCAAATAAACTTTATTTATGAAACCAAAAGCAACTGGTATTGCTTCCATAACCTGTATTTCACTTACATAATCCAAATAGTGTTAACTATTTAAAAGTGTAATATATATTAGTTGTTTCAACAAATAGCACAAGCAACATACAAGATATAATAATCATATGCAAACAAAAAGAAGTACAACCATTATATATGCAACAAAGGAAACTATCAAACATCCATAGCAACCAAACTTATGGTTTGTTCAGGTTCAGACACTTTTCATAGCATAAGGGTGATAAATAACTAACAAGTGTACCTTACGCTCAACAGCCTTAGATAATTACTTAATAAATTATTTATACAACCTTAAACAAATTGAAGTATCATTTCCCAACATCCCATAAGCCAACAACATAGAATTTTAAATATTATTTAAGTTTGTATGATGTACATAAATCATTTTTTCACAATATCAATTCTGATTGCTTGCTTGAATACCCGAATTTCACATTCGAACTAGTATTGTTAACCCAACCACTCTAGTGCGAATTCTGATCCGATTTCTTGAATAGAAATCTCTATTTTTCTTGTATAGCTGTAAACTATGATAGAAAACTTCAAAAAAATCATATCAAAAATTTGTATCAGATGTTCGCCGTCAAGAATCGAGCGAAAAATCCTAGTTCGGACTGGTGTGAATTTCCACAAATCATGTATTCAAATCTGAATCAGAACTGTTATGCGAATAAAATGATCTACGCACAACTTACATTTTTTTATTCTATTGGTTTCTTTTTACATCATTTACTTTTCACTTTTTTTAATTCTCATTCATACAAGGTCTTATTTTATAATTTCAACTTAAGTTCTCATTCAACTTTTATAATTCTCATTCATACAAGGTCTTCATTACTTACAATTTTTTTTCCATTCAATATTAAAAATCATCAATGAATAAATTTTTTAAGGTAATACATAAGTTTCTTGCAGTTTAATTCACATTCATTGTTATATAGCTTGATTTCAATTTAATATTAATATTCGTTAGTGGATCATTTCAACTTAAGTTTCTTAACTTTTTAATTTACATTCATTTCTTCATATACGGTATCATTTAATAATAAACCAATTTATGAATCATTTCAGTCATTTTCTTAAGTTTATAATCATTTAATTAGATAGTATACACTTTTTACTATTCAATTTAATTATTAGGCATTTCAAAACATCAACTTAAGTTTAAAACATTTCTTGTACATCATAATTCTTCATTTATAAATATATGTTCATTTTGAAACATTTTTGTTATTAAGCTTTTACAGGTATAATATTCTATTACATATTCATATTTAACATTTCAACTTTTTAAACATTTCTGGTAAGCTTGATATATGTTTGTAGAATGTAATTGAGTGTTATGCAAATTTATCTTATTCATTTTAGTTAACAAAAATTTTCAATAGTTTACATCTTCTTAATTTTCATTATCTTTAATTTATAATTGACAAATCTCCAATTTCTTTACAGTTTCATTAAACACTTACCTTTTTATTCGGATTTCAATTTGAATGTTTCCAACTTATTAAAATAGTCAAGATTTCATTTCATTACAATAATTGAAATCCTAAATTTATAGAAAACTTAAGAACAAAATTTCGAGTTTCATTTCAAATCACTTTGAAATTATATATATATATATATATATCAAATCATACTCAATGGATTTAATCAAATTAGTTTATCAAAAGAATTATGCAGCAAAGCTACTAAGGGGTCTTCCCACTTTGAAACTCGAAAATGAAAGTCGATGATGTCGCGATCATCACCGAAATTATTTTCCAACGACAGAAAAGGGGAGTACAGAAGTTGTTTCCTTTCAAAAATTCTTTGAAAAATTTTCTTTCAAGTGCCTTTTTGAAAACATTTTTGAAGACATTTCTATTTGGAAATACTTCCAAATAATACTAATATATTTTGTTTCCAAAATCTTTGAAAACCAAATTCAAAACACCAGAATTTAAATTCTCAAATTTTTAGTTTAAACTCATTTTATTGTTAAATCATATTTTATAAACCTTATTTACATACAATAGTCAATAGTTTTAAGAACCGTGACTAACCAAACAATAAATGACAATAATTAAATATTATCATTACTAACGTCCAAACACAACAAAAATAACAAAATCAATTTATGAAAAATTATATATATTTTTATATATACCAAATATAATACTATGTAAAATTATTTCATTTACCTATTTTGAAAACAATATTGTGTCCGTCTACCCTTTTCAAGTGTTTAGAAACCCCTATCGATGCCATAGCATCCTATGTACCGACCAGAATTTATAAATACTCAATAGAACAAATTAACATAATACAATACATTTTTATGGCACTAAAAAATACACTCTGTAACGACCCTGAATTTTTGACATTTGGAATGTGAATATTTAATTGAGTTTAAATATTCGAATGATAGTTTAATTTGAAATTCAAATATTAGAATGAATTTGGCGATTAAATTATTGAATTTAATTTGTTGAATCTGGGTAAAAATTTGAATCTTCAGTTTTAAGCTTGTTAAAAATATTTTCAAGGCTTAGAAAATCTATATTGATAATTCTAAAGGTAATGGAACTTTCAAAATTGGATTTGGAATTGTTTTGTTCAGTTTTGAAATTTATCGTTTAAATCGATATTTAAAAATAGCGTTCCGAGGCACAGTCTCGAAATTCAACGAAACTAGTTTCATTGGATCCGTAATATTGTATTATTATCGAATTTCAATTTTCGTAATGTTTGGAGTGATCGTGTGGCCGTACGATAAGCAAACACGCTGAAATTAAATCGAAAATTTAATATTATAACTGGTCCAAAACGCTATCTTCTCCATACGATCGAATTTGGACTCGAAACCTTTCCCATTGTGTTCGGAATAGGCGTATAACCTTATAAACGCTTGTTGGCACATTCCAATTGGAATTTATTTAAAAAGTTTAATACTTTGTGAAAATATTATTAAATTAATATATATCACTGTGTATAACATGTAACGATCACGACTTTTCGACGCTCGAAAGTCGACATTAATACGTCCACTGTATCAAATGCCACGCAATCGAATGCCGGAAAACCGAATCGTTAGGGTTAAAAAGAAGAGGTAGAAGAAGACAGAAGAAAATTAAAGAAGAAGAAACATAAACAACAATAGAATCTCACATTCGCAGCGGAACAATATACAATAGATGAATGACTAATCTTTAAAACAAAAGACTATATCAGTTTATACATTACATCATATCATTAGAGTTTACAACAATACACATCACTGGACAGTTATATAAACTTGTCCACATACACAATACACAGCGGAATAAATAAACAAGTACGGGAGTACGTCTCGCCATCCAGCTCGCCTCCAAAGCTCCAAAATATCCAGAATATCCTGATAACATAACTCTAGGCTGCTCGTGTGGAAAATTATGGGCACCCAGAGTTTAGAAAGGGAACAATAAACTCCGAGTCAGTCATGGTGATTGGTGTGAGATCGTAAAACAGTTATTTTCACAAAGAAAATAAAACAGATTCGCAATGCTTTTGGAAAATGAAACTACCATAAGACCTCCCGCCACACACACAATGCAAATGCATAATTGGAGGAGATTTCTTCTTATGATAGTCAAACATGCTTACTACGCAAACCAAAACTCTTTTGATATTATTACTAGTGCATAGTGTAGGAAAACCTTTCGAAAGTATAATATTAATCTTAGCCATCATACAACCATTATTGTATGCCTACTATAGCTACTATGTTCAATAGTAGGTTACCGCCACATTCCATAGCAGGTTATACAACTAAAACCGTACAAGGTTCGTATTGTTTCTTTGGATTTCCAACCAATGGTCAGGCAAAGGAACTTCCTTACACCGAAATGGAAACGCCTCTGGAAAGATGCCCCGAGAACCTACCCGGCTCTCTGCCAACACAAGGCCGACGCTACCTTACGATGTACAGCTGTAACTAGGTAACCAACACACTGACACTACCTCACGCTATACAGCTGTAACTAGGTAACTAACACACAAATATGCCATCCCCCGGTCGTTACCGAACTTTATCCGAGGATCCTCAACCACAAACCAACAACCACAAAGTATAATAAATTTGCAGCATCAACATAGGTAAAATTTCTGGACTCCATACCATGATATCACCTTTTATCCAGAAGGAAACGACATACCCTAGGGGCGCGACCCCTAACAACCTTGCCGCAACATTCCTGTTTCGACCGTTACCGGGTTGTGAGGCTCGACGAAGACTCGTCCACAAAGCTACGCTTTTTCACAAAGCCATGCTTTGATCAATAAATGATCAACAACACTTCGTATGCCACATTACCAAATTGGGAATGTATCACTAGTAACCATCAACTACATAACCTCTGAGCTCGTACGTCTCAGAGAAGGGTGTTAAGCTAAGAGAATAAATTCTCCGCCACCAACAGAAATGTATTTGATAGAAACCAGCTTTACATCTCAAAGTGTAACGTCAGATACACATCCATACAAGTCCGTTCTGGGATCGAACGGAACCGAAGGCACTTCCAAAGAAGCCCTTGCAATCCGGGTGTTCACTAATCACGTCCGGACTTCCCATCACAAGAAGAGTGATATAAATCTCTATACCGGAGCAACTCGGTGCAGAGACATTCGACAGGTTGTCCTTTCATTTTCAAAAATACCCGGTCTTCACACCGATCTTCAAATGTTATCCATTCACGACGTATCACTATTTGATGCAGCGCAGCCCTCATTTGTCAAAGGCATAAGTCGTGACCAAACTTTGCGACCTAACGAAAAGGTTGTAGGTCGTCTACGACCTAAGGAGCCACGTGAGGAGGAGTTACGACTTAACCAAGTCAGGGAGAAAGGTCTACGACCTAAGGAGCCACGTGAGGAGGAGTTACGACTTAACCAAGTCAGGGAGAAAGGGCTACGACCTAACAAAGCTTGTAAGTTGTTGGTACGACTTAAGGAAGATACCTGCGAGTTAACAAGTCCTTTGAGTCGTCTGAACGACCTAACGAGTATGTTTTAAGTCGCGAAGCACTGGATGCCGTTGATTCGTCTGCCGAGTTAATCTCTACCATTGATATCTGTAAGTAGCTGATCTGAGATGCGCATGTTTTAAGTCGCTGAAGACTTATTGCCGTTAATTTTCTGCCGAGTCAATCTCTGCCGTTGGTTCTTTAAGTCGTGAAGAAGCTATTGTTAAGTCGCTCTGTATTAACGTGTTGTATTTCTTAAGTCATATGTCGACTGTTTCGTAAGTCATCTGTTTGTAATAAGTCGTATGCTTTAGAGGTGTCATAAGTCGGAGTATGTTAAGTCGCAACTGTTATAAGTCGTAAGTCGTGGGAAGTTGTTAGGTCGTCAACGACCTAAGTGATATGTTTGTATTCTCTGTTTCTTAAGTCGCAGAAACTTGTAGCCGAAGATCTTGATGCCGCGTCCATCTGAACCGTTGATGTTAAGTCGTAAGTACTCTAAGTCGTGTACGACCTATGTAAGTCGTGATGTGCTGTATACTTTCTTAAGTCATAAGTCGGAGGGGTTATAAGTCGGTTGCCGACTTAGGAGTTAATGTCAATTTTCTGTTTTCTTTGCGTGAGTTGTAAAACACCTATAAATAGGCCGTGTGAGTCATTTTGTAAGGTTGTTGAATATTGAATAAAATTCTCTTTTGTTAGCTTTGTGCTCTCAATTTCAATTGGTAGTCGAGTGTATCTCCTATCTCCACTTACGTCATTCGAGTGCGCTCGAATCATCGTTTGTTGAAGCCGATTCACGGTATCTTGTGCGCAAGATCAACGTCGAAGAATCGTAGATCTCTTTCCCGGTATCTTCGGATCAACGAGTCAGAGATAGCTAGAATTCGGTATCTTCGGATCAACGAATTTGGGCATTTCAGTAGCTTCCAATCCACCGATTACTACTTACACAGATTGAAGATCGTTTTGTTTAATCCGCTGCGTCAGTTTTGGTATCAGAGCTTTGTTCTAGCCAATCATAGCTAGATCGAGACTTGGAGCCTATTCATTTTGAAGTTGAAGTGAAGATTTGAGTTTGTGTTTATCACGGCCGAGAACTAGTGGGAGTTGTTCGCATTTGTATTGAAGTTTGAAGATTGGATTTGTGATTTGGAGAAGTTGTGTTCATCGTGTTCATCGTGATTTGCAACAAAGTGGGAGTTTTCGATCCATTTCATTTTGGATCTAAGTTCGAATTGTGTTTGAATTTGAAGAGTTTATAAAGTTTCAAGTATGCTACCAAGGAGAGCTAATCGACATCAAAACGTTGAAGCTTTGTATCGAAGAGAAGAGGCTGATGAGATGGAGCAAAGAATCAATGAAAACTTTAGTGAGAAGCTTAACGAAGGAATTGGCCGGTTAGAGAAGCTTATGACGGAGATGAATCAAAATCGGAGAAGGGTTTCACCTGAATCTAATCATGGGGGTAGTAGAGTCTCGCCACATTCCAATCGAGATAGAAGTGTTGAAAATGATTAAGGGCGTGGGAGGAACATGAATGATCGTGAACGGAGGAATGTAGATAGAAGGGATGATGGTGGTAGGCGTGATGGTAGTAGAGATGTGGGTGGACGAGATAGACAACGATATACATTTGACTTTGAAGAGGAGTATGATGGTGGTAGTGTTCGAGGACAAGGACGAGGACAAGGAAGAAATTACTCTGAATATGATCACAAGTGGGAGTCGGGGATGAAGACTGAAATTCCTGAGTTCAAAGGTGGTATGCAAGCAGAGGAGTTTCTAGATTGGGTAGCTAATGTTGAAGAGATTTTTGACTTTAAAGAAGTTCCAGAACATCGTAGGGTGAAGTTGGTTGCTACAAGGTTGAGGGGTAGAGCTTTGGCATGGTGGCAGCAAACCAAACTTACACGTGATCGGATGGGAAAGTCAAAAGTTGAATCTTGGGAGAAGATGAAGAAATTGATGAAAACAACGTTCTTACCATACAATTATCAATCTTTGATGTATCAACGTTTGCAGAACTTGAGACAAGGGACGAAATCTGTGACTGACTATGCTGACGAATTTTACCAACTGATAGCAAGGAATGATATTATGGAGACAGAAGAACAATTGACATCTAGATTCATTGGGGGATTGCGAATGCAGATTCAGGATATGGTTAACATGTTTGATCCCAGATCTGTAGCGGAAGCACATCAGAAAGCGTTGGCTTGGGAGAAACAGGGACGACGAGGAAGTGGTGTGTTTACTAATTCTAACAATCAAACGAAGGGTGTTGGTGGGAGTTCTAATGTTTCTAAACCTATCAGTAGACCTGTTTGTACAAAAAATGGACAAACACCTCAAAGTTGTATGATTTAGTAGATCTTATGTTGTTCTTAGTGATTTGGGTGATTTATGCAAATATATGAAAAGCAGGGGCTAAACTATAAAAAGACACGCAGATTTATAGTGGTTCAGCCAGAATGTGCCTACGTCCACTTTATATGTTATTTCTCTTCTCTTGTTTTGATTACAAGTACAAAGCTTTGATACAAGTAAAAGAAAGTTGTTTGAAAGTTCTCTCCGTGCTTGAGCTCTCAAACTTGTCCCCCATTGTCGTACCCCTGCCCCTCTATTTATAGAGTGAGGGTGGGAGCAGGGGTCTTGGATGTATATAGCTGCTGGTGGGCCTGGGCTGATGTGATCTAGCCTGGCACGTCTTGGTCCGGCAGCGTTTGGTCCGGTGGTAGGGGCTGAGTTGGTTCGGCGAAGCATGGGAGGTGAGTTGGTTCGGCGAAGCATGGGGATGAGTTGGTTCGGCGAAGCATGGGAGGTGAGCTGGTTTGGTGAAGCATGAGAGGTGAGCTGGTTAGGCGAAGCATGGGGATGAGTTGGTTCGGCAGAGCATGGGAGGTGAGCTGGTTCGGTAGAGCATGGGGATGAGTTGGTTCGGCAGGGTCGTTGCATGCGAAGCAGTTTGGATCGGCGAAGCTTTGGACCGGTGGTGAGAATCTACCCAACATTTGCCCCCCAAAGTGGGGTATATGCTGGCGTATGGCCTACTTTGTTTCCTCTTATTCGGTCGCTGAGCGCCGATCTAACTGGTCCGGCATCCTAT
This sequence comes from Allium fistulosum, assembly GCA_030737815.1. NCBI lineage: Eukaryota > Viridiplantae > Streptophyta > Magnoliopsida > Asparagales > Amaryllidaceae > Allium > Allium fistulosum. The sequence continues at coordinate 1,277,489,845 of CM060903.1, read as the reverse complement.
ATTTGCCTATAAGTAGGGGCTGTATACTCTCGTTATTCCCTTCCAATTCAAGATAGCCGAACCAAACGTTTCTACCGAATCAAGCTCTCTGACGAATTGCTTCAGAATACCGAATCAAGTACTACCGAACGAATTTACGTACTCTAAGTGCCGAATGATCATTTACTCTGGGTGCCGAATGAACTTTACCCTGGGTGCCGAATGAACATTCACTCTGGATGCCGAATGCACTTGATTCTAGGTGCCGAATGAACGTTCACTCTGGGTGCCGAATGAACTTGATAAACTTGATTTTTTCACTTGAAATTTCAGACTGCAGACACTTGCTCCTTTACTTCCTCTATTCTAACGACGTTCTTCTTTGTGTTTGCAGATAATGTCTCGTAAAGCGGAAACTCGATCAGACAAAAAGAAATCCGGGGGCGAAGGAGGTTCCTCCGCCGTGCCCCCAGCTCAGCCGAATCCAGAACGTCACGGACCTGCCCCGAGATAACTAGTGGATGGGTACGGCCCTCAGGAACTTCTGAACTCCCCGTCCGATTGCTTTCCTAGCTCCCTCAAGGAGGAGCAGCTTGATGTTATTTCCCGATCTTTTGGAATTGATAGGGCGCACTTGCTATTGCCAGGGAGAGAAGTTATGCCGTACGAACCTCCTGAAGGGTACCTTGCCTATAGCAGATACCACTGCATGTGTGGTGCCATTCCTCCTCTTAACGCTTGGGTAGCCAGCTTCCTCACATATCTAAAGATGGCCCCATTCCAGCTTCAACCCAACTCCTATGCTATACTAGTGAGCCTCTTCGTTATTTTTCAGAGGAAGTGTGGTCGTGCTCCTTCCAACCGGGAGATCCGGTACTTATATAATCTGAGGGGCTATAAGAAGGGGTCCCCATACATCAGCTTGGAGTCGGCTGTAACCTTCAAGCCGGTCTTGGACCTGTATTCCAAATTCAGCATGTTCAAGAAGGAGTGGTTCTTCGACAGGGACGACTCAGTTTCTTTTAGGCGCTTCACCTCTGGATGTAAGTCTACACTTTATTTATTTCCATTCTGGTTTGCGAGGCTTCTTCTCATACGTCTTCATTTTTGCTAGCGATAGGTGGCTTTGCGGTGGTGGAGACCGATCGCCTGGTTCAAACGGCGACTGAGATAGAAGCTATCCCCGGGAGGGATAGATCAGCTGCCTTCCTGATCAGAAACGCGACCCTTCTAGACTATAACTTGATCCTTCCACACCAGTCAGTAGTCAAGCTGAGGGAAACGGCGGAGGAGAGGGCGGCTGCTCAGGCAAAGGGAGGCGTCGCGGCAGAGAGTGGAAAGAGAAAACCTTTCACAAAACCTCCAGCCGTCGGAGGTAAGAAACTTAAGAGATCGGACGGTCCTTCTCCCAGCAATTGTCCACTTACTCAGGGGGATGGAGGAGGAAAGAGGTGAGGGTGGAGATGGCATCGGGGCCTTGCTTCCTGGGCAAGCGGGCGAGATTCAGGAGTGGACGGATGATCCGTTCCACCAAGCTTTCGAGGGGCTGGACGAAGATCCGGCTTTGGTAGAGAAGACCGGGAAAGCGGACAAGGTCGGGACCGGTGCAAGCGAGTCTTCTCAGACCATTCCAGCCAAGGTGGCTCCGACGACTCAAGGTGAACTCTTGACTCCTGCATGCTTCATTAATGATAGGTACTTAGGAATATTTTATGATCCGCTCCCGTCCTGAAATGAAATCCAGGACTCATTGCAGTATCCTACTTCTCCCCAGGGTTTGTATAACAGACGTGCTTTCTTTCTTCTTTTAACTTGTAATTTACCGCGCTTCTCGAATTATATAGTGATGTAAGCTTATGACACTTGTTCTTTATATCAGGAGCAGGTAAGACATCCAAGGCCCCAGATCTTCGGCACAGGCTTGAGCAATACAAGCTTTCCAAAACTTCCGCCAAGCCGAAGCGTTCGACCCACCGCTCCGGGGATGTAGTCGGCTACCGTCCTCTTCTCGGGGTTATTGATGAGGGTATTCAGCAGAGAAAGAGGAGTCATCCTTTATCCGAACCTTCACCTGGTCCTCAGCTCCCGGCTCAGCCTCTTCATGATATCACGGAGGAGGATAGCGAGTTTGCACTCTCTCCGCACCCGTCCGGAAACCCTTCCGTTACTCATATCGACCGTCCTGACTTGGCTCGTAATCCATTTGCGGGTCATCCTGATCTGGATCCAAGTTCCCACGATATTACCTTTGACGAGGTTACTGGTGAGAACCTTCTTCCCCGCAATCCCATGGTACGGGTGCTTGATGAGGCTAAGTCCTTAGATCTTGATCTACTTACTACTCGGATAGTTACCATGGGAGACGAGGCCAAGGCTAATATTGATCGGGTGGCGGAGGAGACTAGAAAGCTGATGGAGCATGATGGACGAAATGCTTCAGGATATGTACTTCCGTACCTAGAAGCAGGGCAACCTATCCTGGATGGATGATTATCCCAGGGTCATGGCTAAGATCTATCTTCGGGCTTTGGAGGAGGCTAAGGCCGATGCAGATAAAGATGGTGGCGTGGTCTTCAGCATGGATGCGGTCACGGCTCAATTTGCCAAGGAGGAGAAGGTGGCGGTGAAGGAAGGTATGCGGTTGCTTGCTGCTGAGGAGGTAGGCGTGCAAGTAGAGGACGACGATCAGGATAGCCAAGAAGCAGGTGCTGGTAAGTCTTCCTTTTTAGTCTCTCCATTAACTTGGTTGCTTATTGCTAATGAATCCTTTCTTTGACTGGACAGGTGGTCAACAGGACAAGGATAAAACTCCAATGCAGCCGGCCCCTTGATTATACCTGGAAAGACTCTTTTTGTGGATTTGACAGGGTTGTATATGTTAGTTTTAAAACAGTGAAGTAGCCTTTAGGTTGTAATAATTTGCCACTTGTAATAAATAGTCTTATTTTTGACGTGTAATTCTTTAACTTAAGCTGATTTTGTCGTCTTCTGAATGTTTGTTGTTATTTTGACATGTCGTATGAGAAATATAGCTATGTATATTCTTGTAATTAAATTGTGTTTGATGTCGGGTTCTGGTTTAAAACATAATTTCATGACTTGCAATGTTAGCGTGTGGTGCGAACAAATTATAGTCATGTATTTGTACACAAAAGAAGAAAATACCGCCTTTCATGCTCTAATTGTAGATGGCAGTTTTTAGTATCTTGTATGACCGAGCATGGAAAGCAGTTGAATGCCCTACCATCCGATTGTGAGTCCCTGCACCCATTGGCGAGTATCTCTTACTCTGTATCCTGTACTTTAGGGGTTGTTATAAAGCTTTTTAAGTAAAATTGAAATAGGTGAAATAGTAAAACTTCCAATCACGGAAGGCCTTCGATGTGCTTAAGTTCGTGGCAAACGGGTTTTGTAGTCACTTTCCCTAGCTGTGGGTCTTGGAGACATTTGTCACCCATCTTACGCCTCCGCGGGGAGTTAATTCTTTTTTACCACAGCCGCACTTAAGACACATCGGAGCCGAGATCGCGCACAGTAACTACCCGGGCCATTATGGCCCGTAATCGTGGGTATTATTCGATTTACTGTGGCCGGCTAGCGTGGGTGCCGATCGTCAACTGTGAACTGCCCCTGGCTGGCCACACCTTATGTTGGGGCTTATAGTCGGTTCACAGTTGCCGGCAAGCCTAACGCCGTAATGAGCTGCCTCGGCTATAGTCGGCCTTCTCGGTGGCTTATAATCGGCTCATTACAGTTGGCTTTAAGGGCCGTCGCGAGCAATGAGTTAACCCGCAGCAAAGGGATGCCGGAGCGAAAGTGTCTCATTGGCGAGGGCATAGATTCGCATAGTACCTGTTAGGTTTTGTCCAGGAGAGGTTGCGCTGCGGAGCGCCTTGAATGAAAATGCTATTTGCACAGGATTTTGTTCAACAGAAAAGGATACAGTTAACAAGCAGCCAAGATATGAAGGAACAAGTTAAAAAGAGACAAGTTTTTTAAAGTGGTTCGACACGAAAATGCCTACGTCCACTGATTCTCTTTGTTAATTCACTTCATATGGGCAGTATGAGTTAAGAAAAGTATCGACGAAGGTGTTGGATGTTCCATGCCCTCTGGAACACCTCCCCGTCCACTGTTGACAAAATATAAGCTCCATTGCGAAGATCTTTATGAATTACATATGGTCCGTCCCAGATTGGATCTAGCGCTCCGAGGCGCGGGAAGATTCGCTTGAGGATAAGATCTCCTTTCTGTAAGCTACGATGCTTGACTTTGGAGTTGTATTGCGTTGCCACTTTTTGCTTGTGAGCTGCTGCCCTGGGGGGCTGCATCATTTCTTCTTTCCTCAATTAGATCCAGAGACATGAGGAGGAACTCTTCGTTCTCTTCTGGGCTATAGTGGATCCTACGATGGGAAGGCACTATAGTTTCAATTGGCAGCATAGCCTCCGATTCGTATGCCAAAGAGAAAAGGAGTATGCCCCGTTGATGTTCTGAAAGACGTGCGATTGGCCCATAGTGCCGTAGGAGGTTCATCCACCCAAGCGCCCTTTGAATTTTCGAGTTTCTTTTTTATTAGAGTTTTGAGAATTATGTTGACGGCTTCGACTTTTCCGTTTGCCTGGGAATAAGCTACGGATGAGAAGCTTTTGTGAATTCCATGCTCTTGGCACCAGTTGGCGAACTCCTCGCTGTCAAACTGAAGTCCATTGTCCGATATGATTTTGAATGGAACTCCGTACCTGCATAGAACATTTTTTGATCAAGAAGTTAATAACTTTTGCTAAAAATACTTTATTTAGGGGTTCTGCTTCCTGAGGGATGTGTTTGATTAAATAGTGATCCCATCGATTGAGAAGCAACTTGGTCTTCTTTAAATATGCTATGAGTCGTTCTTCTCGAGCCTGGAATCCTACTAGTATTTGATTTACAATAAGTTGAGAATCGCTATGAAGACACAAAGAATTGGCTTCGATTTCTAAGGCAAGTTCTAATCCAGCTATCACTGCTTCATACTCTGCATCGTTGTTGGTGGCAGTGAATCCTGACCTTATAGCATAGTGTAGTTCATTTCCCTTGGGGGTGATTATTACCACACCTGCCCCCGAGCCTTGTTCGTTGATGGCGGTGCGAGGAGGGTAGGTGATATCATATTGACTTAGTTGAATGTACCATTTAAGTAGTCGCCCAGAAGCGTCGAGACGATGGAGTACCTGCCTTAGTGGTTGATCAGTCAGAACTCTGATGGAATGAGATCGGAAATAGTGACGCAGTTTCCGTGATGTGATTAGTAGGCAATATGCTAGCTTCTCAAGTTTAGGATATCTGGTTTCTTCTTGTGCGGGGGGCGTTTGTATCTAACTTCGTCTTAGGTGTCCCGGGAGATGTTTTCGATCATTTCATTTAAAGGAGTATAAGCGTCAAATCTCGGTCCTGGCCGATACAAGCACTTTTCTTCCTTCTTGCCCCCAGCATTGTCTCTAGAAGCATCCCTTCGAACGTCCTTTGCTACAGCGGACGTGCTGCCGTAAGCTGCCTTATTTTGTCGCCCCGACTGCCCTTTAGTGGCAGCGTCTTCAAGCCTCATATATTTCCCGGCCTCATAGAAAAAATCGGGTAAAGTAGTTGGTTTTTCTTTTGTCAATCTTCTAGCAAATTTAGTATTCGGATGCACACCACTACAGAGGGCCATTAAGATAAGCTTCTCGTCGGCATCTTGGACTGTGGCCGTTGCGGCATTGAATCGGGTTAGGTATTGCTGCAGCTTCTCTCCAGGTTTCTGCTTGATACTGGATAGGGAATATGCATCCTTAGGTTGTTCCACATGAATGCGGAACTGGATGATGAACTTTCTTTCAACATTTCCCATGAGCTGATGGATCCCTGAGGTAGATGACAGAACCAGGAGGTAGCGAGATCTGCTAAGAAGAGTGGAAAGCATTTGCACAGTACTCCCTCTATCGCTCCACTCATGAGCATATGTTGTGTGTATCTCTGCAAGTGTACAACGGGGTCGGAGGTTCCTTTGTAAGGTTCCATTGTTGGCATCTTCCATTCTCGGGGGGTGATAGCAATTTCAATGTTGCGGGCGAAAGGGCTGGTCACCCTAGCGCCTATCCCTCGATCTCTTTGCTCCCGTTGGATGCACTCTCTGAATAAGCGCGCCATCCTTTCATCAGAATTTGGAGCAGATAGAAACGAGTTTGGTTCTGTTCTGTGGGATTGATTCCGTCCAGATGACCTGTAGGGATGGTATCGTCTATCATTCCTCATATTTTCCAGTGGCTGCCTTTGGTCTTCTGGGAGCATGCTCGGGTCAGCTACAGTTGGCCCTTGCCTTGATCTCCCCCTACTGGGTTCTGATCTAAGCACTTCCTCGGGTCCAACTTCGGGCTGGACTCTAGCTCGGCCCCGTTCACTGGCGTTTCTGTGGTTAGGCAGCATGACAGGCTCAGCTACAGTTGACCTTCGCCCGGTACCTCCCCCGTTGGGTTCGGTACCAAACGTTTCCTCAGGCCTAACTTCGGGCTGTGCTCGGTCTCGGTTCCTACCATGGCTACTTCTACCGTTAGCTCCTTCGAAGAAGGATGATCTTTGTTGTCTCTGAGATCCTCCAGACTGGGACTCGCCCCATGATTCAGTGTTGCGGTTGGATTCTTCAGCGTCCCTTAAGCATGACATGAGATGGTCCACCAAGGCTTCCTGCTGGGACGTGAAGCGGTTAGTTACTTCAACCACAACTCTGTCCAGATCTGCTCTAGTAATTGCTGCAGGCTGTTCTGTGGCAGGAGTGGTTGGGTTAGCCTGTTCTTCATTTGTTACTGTTGCTGGAGGAGGACGATTTACTTGATTCGTGACAGCTGGATCTGGAAGACTGCTGGATGCGATGTTTTTTCCTTTGTTAACATCTTTTCTCTGTTTGGGAGGCATGTTTTCCAAGTGGCGGACGATGCTGTTAGGAAAACTTGTTAAGCGGATGAAGCTGAAGCTTCGAGCTTCTATCTCTCAATGAAAGCACCAAAAATGTTTGTACAAAAAAATGGACAAACACCTCAAAGTTGTATGATTTAGTAGATCTTATGTTGTTCTTAGTGATTTGGGTGATTTATGCAAATATATGAAAAGCAGGGGCTAAACTGTAAAAAGACACGCAGATTTATAGTGGTTCAGCCAGAATGTGCCTACGTCCACTTTATATGTTATTTCTCTTCTCTTGTTTTGATTACAAGTACAAAGCTTTGATACAAGTAAAAGAAAGTTGTTTGAAAGTTCTCTCCGTGCTTGAGCTCTCAAACTTGTCCCCCATTGTCGTACCCTTGCCCCTCTATTTATAGAGTGAGGGTGGGAGCAGGGGTCTTGGATGTATATAGCTGCTGGTGGGCCTGGGCTGATGTGATCTGGCCTGGCACGTCTTGGTCCGGTAGCATTTGGTCCGGTGGTAGGGGGTGAGTTGGTTCGGCGAAGCATGGGAGGTGAGTTGGTTCGGCAAAGCATGGGGATGAGTTGGTTCGGCGAAGCATGGGAGGTGAGCTGGTTCGGCGAAGCATAGGGATGAGTTGGTTCGGCGAAGCATGGGAGGTGAGTTGGTTCGGCGAAGCATGGGAGGTGAGCTGGTTCGGCGAAGCATGGGAGGTGAGCTGGTTTGGCGAAGCATGAGAGGTGAGCTGGTTCGGCGAAGCATGGGGATGAGTTGGTTCGGCAGAGCATGGGAGGTGAGCTGGTTCGGCAGAGCATGGGGATGAGTTGGTTCGGCAGGGTCGTTGCATGCGAAGCAGGTTGGATCGGCGAAGCTTTGGACCGGTGGTGAGAATCTACCCAACAAGACCAGTAGTGAAGGAGGCTGAGAAGACAAAAGTCAATAATGGTTTCAAATGTTACAATTGTCAGGAATTTGGTCACAAAAGTAGCGAATGTCCGAAGCCGAAGAAGAGAGCTATGATAGCAGAGGTTGAGGATGAGGATGAAGAAGCTGAATGTTCCAATTCACCACCTGATGAGGAGGAAGAAGAAGTGTCGGGAGACGAAGGTTATAATCTCATGATGAAGAGGTCCTGTTTAACACCAAAGCAAGAGGAGAATTGTAGTTGGTTGAGGAGCAATATTTTTCAGTCAACATGTACTATTCTAGGGAAGGTTTGCAAATTTGTTATTGATGCTGGAAGCTGTGATAATATAATTTCTTCTGAAGCTGTGAGGAAGTTGGCATTGAAGACTGAGAAACATCTGAAACCGTACAAGCTAGCTTGGTTGAGGAAAGGCAGGGAGGTAAAGGTTGGACGAAGGGCTCGTGTGAAGTTTTCCATTGGGAAGAAATACAAAGACGAAATCTGGTGCGATGTTGTGGACATGGACGTTTGTCATTTGTTGCTGGGGAGACCGTGGCAGTATGATAGGGCGGTGCAACATGATGGGCGTACCAACAGTTACAGTTTCATGTTTGAAGGCACAAAGATTACTCTAGTTCCAAAGAAGCGACAACAGGAGGAAGACAAGTTGGAGGAGATTGAAGAGCTCAAAACTTTGTTATTGTTGAAGGAGTTTGTGAAGGAAGTAGAGGAGGAACCTGAAGTGTTTTTGTTAATTGGACGAGAGAGAAGTGAAGAGGTTGAAATTCCAGAAGAAGTTAAACCAGTTTTGAAAGAATTTGACGATGTATTTCCAGAGGAGTTACCAACGGAGTTACCACCGTTGAGGGATATTCAACATCAGATAGATCTTGTTCCAGGTGCTGTGTTGCCACACAGACCACATTATCGAATGAGTCCGAAGGAACATGAAGAGTTGCGGAGGCAGGTAGAGGAATTGCTTGAACAGGGGCGTGTGCAGGAGAGTTCAAGTCCTTGTGCTGTACCAGCTTTATTGGTACCCAAAAAGGATGGGACATGGAGGATGTGCACCGACAGTAGAGCATTGAATAAGATTACTGTGAGATATAGATTCCCGATGCCGAGGTTGGATGACTTGCTTGATCAAATAAGCAGAGCTACTATCTTTTCGAAGATTGATTTGAAGAGCGGATATCATCAAATTCGTATCAGACCAGGGGATGAGTGGAAGACTGCTTTTAAAACCAGGGAGGGTCTATACGAATGGTTGGTTATGCCATTTGGCTTATCAAATGCACCAAGTACTTTCATGAGGGTGATGAATCAGATTTTTAGACCATTCATTGGGAAGTTTGTGGTGGTGTATTTCGATGATATTCTGATTTACAGTGGGAGTCCAGAGGAACATTTGAATCATCTAAGAGAAGTGTTAATGGTACTGCGACAAGAACAATTTTATGCTGCAACGAAGAAATGCGTGTTCATGACGCATAGTGTTTTGTTTCTGGGGTATGTTGTGTCGGAAGAAGGAATACAGGTTGACCAAAGTAAAGTCGAAGCAATTAGAGATTGGCCGCATCCCAAGACGATAACGGAAGTTCGTAGTTTTCACGGGTTGGCTTCATTCTATCGAAGGTTTATACCACACTTTAGTAGTGTGATGGCACCTGTTACTAATTGCATGAAGGGTAAACAGTTTGCATGGACGGAGGAAGCCGGGGTTGCTTTTGAGCAAATCAAAGAACTTTTGACGTCTGCACCAATTCTAATATTACCAGATTTTCAGTTAGTGTTTGAACTACATACTGATGCATCCAAGGTTGGAATTGGAGGAGTGTTGAGTCAGAAGGGACGTCCAATTGCATATTTCAGTGAGAAGTTGCCAGGAGCGAAAATGAGGTACAGTACGTATGATGTGGAATTCTATGCTGTTGTACAATCTATTAAACACTGGAGACACTATCTATTTCAGAAGGAGTTTGTTCTGTATACTGATCATGAAGCATTGAAGCATTTGCAAGGGCAAGACAAGATTTCAGCGAGACATGCATCGTGGATTGCATATCTGCAACAATTTACATTTGTTGTGAAACACAAGTCGGGAGAGACGAATCGTGTTGCGGATGCGTTGAGTAGAAGAAATCACTTGATAACTACATTGAAGGTTGAAGTGACAGGGTTTGAAATATTGCCAGAATTATTTACCGATGATCCTTACTTTGCAAAGTTTGTTGATAAAGTCAAGGAGGGAGAGACGGATGAGTTCGTGATGGTAGATGGTTTTCTTTTTAAAGGAAATCGATTGTGCATACCGGAGGGTAGTCTGAGAATGAAGATTATCAAGGAGTTACACGAAGAGGGGCATGTTGGGAGAGACCATACCTTACAGTTGATTTCACAGTCCTACTTTTGGCCATCAATGAGGAAAGAGGTAGAGAAGTTTGTGGAGCGTTGTCATATCTGTCAGGTTTCGAAAGGAACTGCGACTAATGTCGGGTTATATATGCCGTTACCCGTGCCTGTAAAACCATGGGTGGATATCAGTATGGATTTTGTTTTGGGTTTGCCTAGAACTCAAAAGGGGAATGATTCTATATTTGTTGTGGTGGACAGATTTTCGAAGATGGCACATTTTATTGCTTGTAAGAAGACGACGGATGTTGTTCATGTTGCTCAGTTGTTTTTCAGGGAGATCTATCGACTTCATGGATTGCCAGAATCTATTGTGTCGGATAGAGATACTCGATTTTTGAGTCACTTTTGGTTGAGTTTGTGGAAAATGGTGGGAATGAAGCTGAAATTTAGTAGTGCTTATCATCCGCAAACAGATGGACAGACCGAGGTTGTGAACAGATCGTTGGGAAACTTGTTGAGGTGTATTGTTCAAGATAATCTGAAAAGTTGGGATGTGAAGTTATGCCAGGCAGAGTTTGCCCATAATCATGCTGTGAATCGAAGTACTGGGTTCAGTCCATTCCAGATTGTCTATTCGAGCTTACCGAAAGGACCGTTGGATTTAACGGTGATACCACACTCAAAGGGGACAATTAAGAAAGCTGCTGATTTTGTTGAAGGGCTGACGGAATGTCATAAAATCGTTCAAGAACGATTAGAGAAAGCAAATGAGAAGTATAAACAATCTGCAGATTTGAAATGAAGAAGTGTTGAATTTCATGAAGGTGATTTGGTTTATGCAGTGTTAACAAAAGATCGTTTTCCGGTAGGCGCTTACAATAAATTGAAAGCACGAAAAATTGGTCCGGTGGAAGTTGTGAAACAGATCAATGAAAATGCTTATAAACTAAAGCTACCAGATGATGTGTATACGTCCGATGTGTTCAATGTTAAACATCTCGTACCATATCACGAAAATGAACGAGCTGATGTAGAAGAATTTACAAATTCGAGGTCGAATTTTTCTCAACCTGGGGAGGAAGATGCAGCGCAGCCCTCATTTGTCAAAGGCATAAGTCATGACCAAACTTTGCGACCTAACGAAGAGGTTGTAGGTCGTCTCCGACCTAAGGAGCCACGTGAGGAGGAGTTACGACTTAACCAAGTCAGGGAGAAAGGTCTACGACCTAAGGAGCCACGTGAGGAGGAGTTACGACTTAACCAAGTCAGGGAGAAAGGGCTACGACCTAACAAAGCTTGTAAGTCGTTGGTACGACTTAAGGAAGATACCTGCGAGTTAACAAGTCCTTTGAGTCGTCTGAACGACCTAACGAGTATGTTTTAAGTCGCGAAGCACTGGATGCCGTTGATTCGTCTGCCGAGTTAATCTCTACCATTGATATCTGTAAGTAGCTGATCTGAGATGCGCATGTTTTAAGTCGCTGAAGACTTATTGCCGTTAATTTTCTGCCGAGTCAATCTCTGCCATTGGTTCTTTAAGTAGTGAAGAAGCTATATTTAAGTCGCTCTGTATTAACGTGTTGTATTTCTTAAGTCGTATGTCGACTGTTTCGTAAGTCGTCTGTTTGTAATAAGTCGTATGCTTTTGTAACAACCCTGTATTTTGTGATTATTTTAATTATATATATTAGTTTCTTTAATTTAATTTCCTGATTTAAAAACTTTATTTTATTTATTAAATTGAATAAATTTTGTTATTTTAAATATAAATTTTGATTTTGATGTGAATTAGAATTCCAAACATGACTAAAAAGAATATTTTCCAGAAAAGTGAATTTTGGTCAATATAGTCAAACTTTGACTTTTAATTTAGAAATTTGAAAGTTTGAAAATTTGAATTTTATCTTTTATTATGAAAGTAAAGAAAATTTTAAGAATAATGCTTTTCGTTTCGTTGAAATCTGATTTATAATGTGAATGTTATGCCTTTTTCAATATTGTGTGTAATTTGTTGTATTTAACAAATTGTTTATTTTAAATTGTATAAATAATATTTTATTTGGTCATGTAATGTTCTAATTTATATTTATATGGGTAAAACAACATGTTATGCATATATTTTGGTTTTAAAACATTTTTAAAAGTATAATTGACATTTTCCAGTGTTAGTTGTATTTTGCTTACAATTTCTAATTTCCAGTTTCAATTAATTAAAGTAATTCTTTATTTATTTTTCTATTTTTTTTCTTAAAATCTTATTTTATTCTCATTCCCACTTTATTTTGTTCCTCATTTATTTTATTTATTCGACCTTTTATTTGTTTTAAAGTGAAATAGAAATTTTCTAAAACTAGTGATATTCTATTTGTAAATTTTAAGTCCTATTTTGAATTTTTAAACAATTTCTTTAGTTCTTTTTCTAATTTCTCTAAATTTAATTAATTATTTCATTTTTAAAATATAAATGAATTATTTTACTTCACATTTTTTTTTAAATATTTTTAAAATGAAGTTTTTAATTTTCCAAAGTCAATAGTGATTTATTTGTAATTTCTGGACCCTGTTTTCAATTTTTAAGCAATTTCTTATATTCTTTTTCCATTTTCTTTAAAATTAATTAATTATTTTTATTTTATATTACTTTGTTTCGGTTTTAAAGTCAATTTACTGATTTTATTTTTGTTTTATTTGAATTTAAAGAAAAAGAAATATGAAGAGTTTTAAAAGCTTATTTACCTTAAGTCCTTTCATCTCCTTTGTCCTTTCATTTGCCATAACTCCTCAATTACTATCTTGGCTGTGCATTTTTGGTTTGTAGCCGTGATTTTTCAGCCTCCATTCACCCAAAAACATTTTACCTTCTCATTCATTCATGGCTTCAAGAAAATCTATGGGTAATGGCTACTTTTTTTACACTTTTCTTCTCATTTTTCATGTATTTTGCCTTGTTTTCTTTGCTTCTTTGAATGGCCTCCACTCCATATCCACGGCCACCACCCCCTACATCTCTTCCCTGCCATCACCACCAGCTACTCCTCTAGTCTTGACCAAGGCCGAGCCACCATGATGCCAAAACTCCACAAAAATTTCAACACAAGCCATAAAAACATGTTGTTTGACCACTATTTGTTCACCACTTCATTTTCCACCACCACCACCACCACCTTAGGCCGCCTCCACCACCTCTGGCCAGACCACCACACACCTTTCCTTCCACTGACCTGATCCATACCTCTCTGACCTGACCACACAAGCCCATGGCCGAGCCATTTTTTGTGAACAAAACCCACCAATTTTGCCTTAAACTCTTCATATTCCTTTGTATAAACTTTCTCCTCATATTCTACTACCTAGGCCATGCATACACATGACCAAACCTGAGCCAAACTTGTTCAAACCAGAGCCAAAAACATCCCTAGGCCATGATAAAAGAATAGAGAAAGCAAGGCAAAAGATTTGGCATTCGTATCTCTTTTTATTTAAAAGTTATGTCATTTCTAGTGTATTGAAATTTATGGTTTGCTTTGATTTTTGTTTGGGTTGTAACACAAGATCTATATCATTGGATTTGCTCTCCACACTCAAATTGTATTAGGGTTGTCGTGCCTTCATAATCTTTGTGTTGTGAGCTTTGTTGGCAAATCTCCAGCTTAACAGGTGAGTTATTCTCACCAGACAATATGTACATATATAACTAGTGAATTGACCCCTTTTGAAATCTGTAAAATGCATTATCATGTTACACTTGCTATGTTATGATTTATGATGTTCACCAATGCTTAAACACCTATTATATTATATGTTACTGTTATATTATGCTGTTCTATTTTTTTATCAGTTTATCACACTGCAAGTTCCCTTTAGATTAGAATCAGTATGGGTTGAAATGATACATACCCGAACGGACTTTAGAATAGGAGAAAATCATTATGGGCTGAAATGATAGGCCTGAATGATTTTCAATTATTTTTCATTTCCTTGGGATTGCGGGTTTGAAATGATCAAACCCGGGTTTTCTTTGTAAATTACGGGTTGAAATGATATATTACCCGTATCACTTTACTTAGACTAGAAATGAAATACAGACCCGTTGTTAAAATATGTTTTTATAAAAATCTTAAAAATATTTTTGAAATGTAAATATTATAATATTTGATTTAAACTAAATAAAAAAATGATTTATGTAAGCATTGTTGATTTTTTTGAAAATTTATAAGTGAAATAAATTATTGGTAAAACTAGAAAATTTGAAATGTAAGTTATTTTGGGAAATTTTAATTGGGTGATAATTGGAATTTAAATTAAATATGAAATGTGATAACTTCATGATAATTTGGATTAAAGTGAATTTAAATGATTTTTATATTATATTAATGATTTTGAATAAAGTTAAAATGTGAAATGAATGAATATTTAAGTTTAAATTTTGAAATATAACTAAAATTGGAAATTTGTGAATTTGGCTTAAGAGTGAACTTTAAGTTAAGTAAATAAAAATGGAATTAAGTTATTTTGAAATTTTAAAATTAAGTGTTAATTTAATTTAATTTAATGAATTTATAATTTAAAATTGGAATTTAATAAGTGAATTATTATTAAATTTTGATTTTTGAATGGAGGTTTAACTTTATAAAATCATGAATATAAGGGTATTTGAACGATTATATATGATTTTATAAGTTAAAAATGATTTATATAAAAATATAATTGTTTGTGAAATTATACTGAATATTTGAAGTTAATTAACTGCATCTCTGAAATGCTATTAATTCTAATGTAAATGGTAATACAACATTTGTAAATGCTGTAGTTGATAATAATGAACCAAATGGCTAAATTTAATTAAAGGCTATTATAGCATTTTTGTAATGTTATAATGGTTGAATTTAACTAAGTTTATTTGAAACTAATGTAACCCTATTACAGCATTTTAAATGCTGTCTTTTGTTAAATTGAACTGTTTTAAATGTGACTTTCCATAGCATTTTCTAAATGCTGCAAAAGTTGAATTTTCATTGTTTTAATTAATTTAAGTGAACGAATGAAAGATTAAAATTTTGGAAATTTAATAATTTAATTATTAATAATAACTTTATTTTTATGATTTAAAATAAAGTAATTTGTTTCGAAATATAAACTATTTTGAAATATGATATTGTGATATTTTGAAATGGCTTTTTGAAGGATATTGAATTTTGAAATGATATTTGATTTCGAAGTATAAAATACCATTTTGAAATTTTAACCACGGGCTGTATTTAATTTATTGTTTAACTGATCCTTGAAGGATGGGCGATCCCAAGCATCCTTTGAGTTATTGTGCATTTCTACTACAGTTCACTTGAGTTGGTTTACATTATATAAGTATATATTGTCCTGACTCGAGTGTTTTGTGTTTTACTTTACGCTCGGGTCAGCCTGAGTATTTACAGCTTAGCTTTGGATCTCATTCTGGAGCTAGGAATCGCTGGAGATTCTGCTTGTCTAGTTATCTGTTCCTTTCAGTTCAGTTGTTCTATTCTAGTTCTGGTATTTATAAACTTCTATGTATTTGGGATTTCTATTGTATATGTTTTCAGAATGATATTATGTATTATGTTTTGAGAGTTTGTATATAGTAGCTTCATGAACTACTATGGTATTTTATTTCCGCTGTGAGTTATTCTGATATGTTCTGTGTCTGTGATTCTGTGTATTTGATTTCATTTGCTCCAAATTTATTTACAATCTGTTATTTTGAATTATTCAAGTCAGACATGTGTGGATTATTGTCGATTTGAATGGTCCAAAATAGTGGGTCGTTACAGTTGGTATCAGAGCTTTGGTTTTGGGCAAACCTTAGCCTACGGAGCAAAAACTCATTAGAGATAGGGTAGAAATACCCTAGTATAAGTGAAATCAATCTCAGAATCATTTCTTTGTGAGAGAACGTATTTTCGAAGTATAAAATGATTTTCAAATGATTTTCAAATGATTTTCAAAGATTATTTTGATATAAATTTCCTTGCTTTGAAAGTAAAATATTTCTTAAACTTCATTCCTTTCGTATCCACCTTGTTAGTAATTTCTTTGATTTGGATCCTCTAAAATTTTGAACTTCTCTCTTGATTGATCTAGATCCATTGTTGATAGGAATCTATTTTGAGTATGGCAAAATCAGTAGTTTGTTAAGTTGTTTTGAGTAAACTCTGTTGTATCTTTTGCTTAGCTAAAGTTGTCCAACTAAAGATATTTATGCTTCTGTTTTCGTATGTTATGAATTCGAGTCTTTCCAAATTTTTATGGGAATTTTTCTGTATCGATATAGGTTATATATCTATAATCTTCGTTTGGATTCTTATCGAATAAGATTCCTTTGAATTTTGGAACGGTCCCACTTGTTCTGAAATCCATTCCTGTCTCCCCTAATTTTATTCTTTTGATTTTGGAGCATTGCATCACTCCACTTTGTATGACCTTTATAGGGTGGCGATTCCGCCAATCTTTGAATGATTATAATTGGCATTGATTCATCGGAGATTTCTGTATCCTCGGTTTACGATGTTTTCTATCTTCTGCTATATTTAGATTCTATCTCTGGCAATCGAAGGTCGATTTGCCTTAGATTTTCGCATCGATTATATTCCTGAAGTCACGGTTGACCAGTTAAGGTCGCCCGCGATTCATATAGGCTTATCCATCTTCTATTTGGTAATTTAATTATCTTATCTTCGTTTGAGCCTATCTTTGAATTAGAATTCTATTTGATTAGAGTCCTTCTAAATTTGAATCTCTGTTTTGCTTTGAAATCCATCCTTGAATCGTCCCTTGGAAAGTTTGTGGTTGATTGTCTTTTGAAAATTGTGGATTCATCGTAGTTTTTATTTTGATAAGGATGGCCATATTTTTATATAAAGATGAAATGTTTTTGATAAGGATTATGTACCTTTTAAAAAAAATAAGAATTTGAAGTTTTGAAAGGATTTGAAATTTTGAAAATTTTATAAGAAATGTTTTCATATAAAATGATTTATAACTAAAGGTTTTGAATCTGAATTTAAGTGATTGAACTCTGGCATTTTTGAACTGGTTTTAAGATTTTGAAATAATAAATAATATGATTTGAAATTATTTTTCCGAATAAGTAATGTTTCAATGATTTTAATGGGTTTTAATGATTTTGAAGGAATTTCAAAGAAGTTTTCAAAGTAAATGGAAGTCCAGAACCACTTGTGTCGCTGGAAAATAATTTCGGTGATGAGTGCACGCATCATCGACATTGATTTTCGAGTTTCTGAGTGAGGGAGAGGCCACTTCGGTAACTTTGCTATGCGATTGATTTGTGAAACCAATTCTGATTTCAAATTCCGAAGCGTGATGTGATATTCGAAAGATATATGTATATATATTGAACAATTTGAAATGAGCCGGTGTTCAGTCCTTGAGTTTTGGATTTGATTTGATATAACCCTATTTTGGAATTGATTTACTGATTTAATTATGATTTCCAACTCTTGGATTGAAATATGATTTCTTCGACTATTTTGAAGGTTCGAGCACTTCCAAATCAAGGTTAACTTTTCAAAGCTAAATTTTTTGAAAAGTATGAATTATTTGATAAAGTACATAAATTTGTTTTGAATGTTTAAGTATGAAGTAATATGATTTAAATAAGTTGAAACTGTTTTGTTAAGTAAATGAATAAGGCAATTTTAAAATTTTCTAATATGAAATTTAGATTCGAAATGCTTTGAAAAGAATTTGGTCTTCAAAATATTTTGAATAAAATTTAGTTTAAATGTTTTAACTTAGTAACATCTTTATGAAACTATATATTTAACAAGTTGGAATAAATATATAAGTTGTACGTATGGTGTTTTATTCGCATAATTAATTTGATCCAAGTTTGAGTACACAAGTTCGAGGTGGATTACACAATTTCGTGTTAGGATTTTCATTCGATTCTTGATGGTGAATATTTGATATGGATTTTGGGCTTGATTATATAATTCTCTATCGTAGTATATGGCTATGCAAGGAGACTGATGGCTTCTAGTCGAGAAACCATATCGAAATCCGCATTAGGGAAGTCGAATGGACAATACTAGTTCGAAAGCGAACTTGTGTGATCAAGCGAGCGATCAAATGTAGTTTTGCGAAATGATGACGTATGTACATCTTATATCCTAATATCATTTATATATTTTGACGCTGAAATTGAAAGCTGTCGAGTTAGAATATCTTTGCTTACTAAAAGAAAATTCCAATTTAAATTACAAAGATATATAACCCATAAAAGCAAAGATATTCAAATCCCATATGGCTCTTCATACAGCGAAATTTATTTTGAAAAATTTGATCCTTATATAAGATGGACCTTACATAAGTATAAGATGATTTTGAAAACATTTGATTTTGGAAATGAATTGGTTGACTTAAATTATTGATTTGGAAATTTGGATTTATTTTCTAAATCTATTATTCTGGAAACGTTGAAACTAAAGATAATTAATTTGAGAAGAAATAATTCGGTGAAATTGTATATGATTTTGAAATTGAACTGATATTGAAACAAATTGAAATTTGAGAACCTTATGTTACTAAACACTTGATTTGGAAGTTGTCGAACTTATATAAAATTGATTTGTATGAGTATGAAATTGATTCGAAAACTATAGATTTGAAAAGGTACTCAATTTGAAAGTGAAATCTTATATATAATGGATATTATATAAGTACGATATTTGAAAGTGATTTGAAAAGGTAATATATGATAGATATTTTCGAAGTAAAGATATGGAAAGTGCCTTCTGCTTGATATTCGATTTGTGGCCACATCTTGGATTCATTCTATCGATATTATTCTCTCTGATTTTTGGTTTTCCGGATATGATACTCGAGTGTCCTTCGAATTCCATGGCGTTACCCATGGTCTTACGAACTCGACTGCATAGCGTAATTCGTAAGGCAGTGATTGCTTAAAAGGTACGGATGTTTCCTGGGGGATCCAAGCGTAACCATTGTGTATCTGCGATCTATGGTCGTGTTAGTGGCGTAATCCGCAAGGCAGAGATTGCTTAAGGGGTATGGATGTTTCCTGGGGGATCCAGGCGTAACCATTTTTATGTATCCTGCGGTCCACCGTTTTGTTGCATGGCGAAATTCGCAAGGCAGTGAATGCTTAAAAGGTACGGATGTTTCCTGGGGGACCCAGGCGTAACCATTGTGTATCTGCGATCCATGATTTGATTCGTTTTTGTTTGGATTGTACTTTCCATATCTGTTTTTAAAGGTTTTCCCAGTATTTTCACTAGGTGTTTAAACAGGTCTACTAAGTACCTGGAGAATTCCAGTTTTGCGCCTGATCAACGCACTACCAGAGTCTACAGGAACAAGGATAAACTTGTTGAAACATCGAGTTATAAAAGTATTTTGATAAAATATTATATAAAGGATATTTTGATCAGTTATTTTTCTTCCTAAAGGATTTTAAAGTGTTTTAAATATTTTACCTCTTTAACCAACAATTTTAATTAATGGCTCATCCTTGTCTTTCAACCCATTTTCCCTCCTAGATATCCCTATTCCCCTACCTTCTTTTCGGGGATGTCTTCCAACCTATTGTTCTGCCTAGTTGTTTCTCCGAAATTTTTTCCTTTTCGAGGACGAAAAGATTTGAGTGGGGGAGAGTGTAACAACCCTGTATTTTGTGATTATTTTAATTATATATATTAATTTCTTTAATTTAATTTCCTGATTTAAAAACTTTATTTTATTTATTAAATTGAATAAATTTTGTTATTTTAAATATAAATTTTGATTTTGATGTGAATTAGAATTCCAAACATGACTAAAAAGAATATTTTCCAGAAAAGTGAATTTTGGTCAATATAGTCAAACTTTGACTTTTAATTTAGAAATTTGAAAGTTTGAAAATTTGAATTTTATCTTTTATTATGAAAGTAAATAAAATTTTAAGAATAATGCTTTTCGTTTCGTTGAAATCTGATTTATAATGTGAATGTTATGCCTTTTTCAATATTGTGTGTAATTTGTTGTATTTAACAAATTGTTTATTTTAAATTGTATAAATAATATTTTATTTGGTCATGTAATGTTCTAATTTATATTTATATGGGTAAAACAACATGTTATGCATATATTTTGGTTTTAAAACATTTTTAAAAGTATAATTGACATTTTCCAGTGTCAGTTGTATTTTGCTTACAATTTCTAATTTCCAATTTCAATTAATTAAAGTAATTCTTTATTTATTTTTCTATTTTTTTTCTTAAAATCTTATTTTATTCTCATTCCCACTTTATTTTGTTCCTCATTTATTTTATTTATTCGACCTTTTATTTGTTTTAAAGTGAAATAGAAATTTTCTAAAACTAGTGATATTCTATTTGTAAATTTTAAGTCCTATTTTGAATTTTTAAACAATTTCTTTAGTTCTTTTTCTAATTTCTCTAAATTTAATTAATTATTTCATTTTTAAAATATAAATGAATTATTTTACTTCACATTTTTTTTAAATATTTTTAAAATGAAGTTTTTAATTTTCCAAAGTCAATAGTGATTTATTTGTAATTTTTGGACCCTGTTTTCAATTTTTAAGCAATTTCTTATATTCTTTTTCCATTTTCTTTAAAATTAATTAATTATTTTTATTTTATATTACTTTGTTTCGGTTTTAAAGTCAATTTACTGATTTTATTTTTGTTTTATTTGAATTTAAAGAAAAAGAAATATGAAGAGTTTTAAAAGCTTATTTACCTTAAGTCCTTTCATCTCCTTTGTCCTTTCATTTGCCATAACTCCTCAATTACTATCTTGGCTGTGCATTTTTGGTTTGTAGCCGTGATTTTTCAGCCTCCATTCACCCAAAAACATTTTACCTTCTCATTCATTCATGGCTTCAAGAAAATCTATGGGTAATGGCTACTTTTTTTACACTTTTCTTCTCATTTTTCATGTATTTTGCCTTGTTTTCTTTGCTTCTTTGAATGGCCTCCACTCCATATCCACGGCCACCACCCCCTACATCTCTTCCCTGCCATCACCACCAGCTACTCCTCTAGTCTTGACCAAGGCCGAGCCACCATGATGCCAAAACTCCACAAAAATTTCAACACAAGCCATAAAAACATGTTGTTTGACCACTATTTGTTCACCACTTCATTTTCCACCACCACCACCACCTTAGGCCGCCTCCACCACCTCTGGCCAGACCACCACACACCTTTCCTTCCACTGACCTGATCCATACCTCTCTGACCTGACCACACAAGCCCATGGCCGAGCCATTTTTTGTGAACAAAACCCACCAATTTTGCCTTAAACTCTTCATATTCCTTTGTATAAACTTTCTCCTCATATTCTACTACCTAGGCCATGCATACACATGACCAAACCTGAGCCAAACTTGTTCAAACCAGAGCCAAAAACATCCCTAGGCCATGACAAAAGAATAGAGAAAGCAAGGCAAAAGATTTGGCATTCATATCTCTTTTTATTTAAAAGTTATGTCATTTCTAGTGTATTGAAATTTATGGTTTGCTTTGATTTTTGTTTGGGTTGTAACACAAGATCTATATCATTGGATTTGCTCTCCACACTCAAATTTTATTAGGGTTGTCGTGCCTTCATAATCTTTGTGTTGTGAGCTTTGTTGGCAAATCTCCAGCTTAACAGGTGAGTTATTCTCACCAGACAATATGTACATATATAACTAGTGAATTGACCCCTTTTGAAATCTGTAAAATGCATTATCATGTTACACTTGCAATGTTATGATTTATGATGTTCACCAATGCTTAAACACCTATTATATTATATGTTACTGTTATATTATGCTGTTCTATTATTTTTATCAGTTTATCACACTGCAAGTTCCCTTTAGATTAGAATCACTATGGGTTGAAATGATACATACCCGAACAGACTTTAGAATAGGAGAAAATCATTATGGGCTGAAATGATAGGCCTGAATGATTTTCAATTATTTTTCATTTCCTTGGGATTGCGGGTTTGAAATGATCAAACCCGGGTTTTCTTTGTAAATTACGGGTTGAAATGATATATTACCCGTATCACTTTACTTAGACTAGAAATGAAATATAGACTCGTTGTTAAAATATGTTTTTATAAAAATCTTAAAAATATTTTTGAAATGTAAATATTATAATATTTGATTTAAACTAAATAAAAAAATGATTTATGTAAGCATTATTGATTTTTTTGAAAATTTATAAGTGAAATAAATTATTGGTAAAACTAGAAAATTTGAAATGTAAGTTATTTTGGGAAATTTTAATTGGGTGATAATTGGAATTTAAATTAAATATGAAATGTGATAACTTCATGATAATTTGGATTAAAGTGAATTTAAATGATTTTTATATTATATTAATGATTTTGAATAAACTTAAAATGTGAAATGAATGAATATTTAAGTTTAAATTTTGAAATATAACTAAAATTGGAAATTTGTGAATTTGGCTTAAGAGTGAACTTTAAGTTAAGTAAATAAAAATGGAATTAAGTTATTTTGAAATTTTAAAATTAAGTGTTAATTTAATTTAATTTAATTTAATGAATTTATAATTTAAAATTGGAATTTAATAAGTGAATTATTATTAAATTTTGATTTTTGAATGGAGGTTTAACTTTATAAAATCATGAATATAAGGGTTTTTGAATGATTATATATGATTTTATAAGTTAAAAATGATTTATATAAAAATATAATGTTTGTGAAATTATACTGAATATTTGAAGTTAATTAACTGCATCTCTGAAATGCTATTAATTCTAATGTAAATGGTAATACAACATTTGTAAATGCTGTAGTTGATAATAATGAACCAAATGGCTAAATTTAATTAAAGGCTATTATAGCATTTTTGTAATGTTATAATGGTTGAATTTAACTAAGTTTATTTGAAACTAATGTAACCCTATTACAGCATTTTAAATGCTGTCTTTTGTTAAATTGAACTGTTTTAAATGTGACTTTCCGTAGCATTTTCTAAATGCTGCAAAAGTTGAATTTTCATTGTTTTAATTAATTTAAGTGAACGAATGAAAGATTAAAATTTTGGAAATTTAATAATTTAATTATTAATAATAACTTTATTTTTATGATTTAAAATAAAGTAATTTGTTTCGAAATATAAACTATTTTGAAATATGATATTTTGATATTTTGAAATGGCTTTTTGAAGGATATTGAATTTTGAAATGATATTTGATTTCGAAGTATAAAATACCATTTTGAAATTTTAACCACGGGGTGTATTTAATTTATTGTTTAACTGATCCTTGAAGGATGGGCGATCCCAAGCATCCTTTGAGTTATTGTGCATTTCTACTACAGTTCACTTGAGTTGGTTTACATTATATAAGTATATATTGTCCTGACTCGAGTGTTTTGTGTTTTACTTTACGCTCGGGTCAGCCTGAGTATTTACAGCTTAGCTTTGGATCTCATTCTGGAGCTAGGAATCGTTGGAGATTCTGCTTGTCTAGTTATCTGTTCCTTTCAGTTCAGTTGTTCTATTCTAGTTCTGGTATTTATAAACTTCTATGTATTTGGGATTTCTATTGTATATGTTTTCAGAATGATATTATGTATTATGTTTTGAGAGTTTTTATATAGTAGCTTCATGAACTACTATGGTATTTTATTTCTGCTGTGAGTTATTCTGATATGTTCTGTGTCTGTGATTCTGTGTATTTGATTTCATTTGCTCCAAATTTATTTACAATCTGTTATTTTGAATTATTCAAGTCAGACATGTGTGGATTATTGTCGATTTGAATGGTCCAAAATAGTGGGTCGTTACAGTTGGTATCAGAGCTTTGGTTTTGAGCAAACCTTAGCCTACGGAGCAAAAACTCATTAGAGATAGGGTAGAAATACCCTAGTATAAGTGAAATCAATCTCAGAATCATTTCTTTGTGAGAGAACGTATTTTCGAAGTATAAAATGATTTTCAAATGATTTTCAAATGATTTTCAAAGATTATTTTGATATAAATTTCCTTGCTTTGAAAGTAAAATATTTCTTAAACTTCATTCCTTTCGTATCCACCTTGTTAGTAATTTCTTTGATTTGGATCCTCTAAAATTTTGAACTTCTCTCTTGATTGATCTAGATCCATTGTTGATAGGAATCTATTTTGAGTATGGCAAAATCAGTAGTTTGTTAAGTTGTTTTGAGTAAACTCTGTTGTATCTTTTGCTTAGCTAAAGTTGTCCAACTAAAGATATTTATGCTTCTGTTTTCGTATGTTATGAATTCGAGTCTTTCCAAATTTTTATGGGAATTTTTCTGTATCGATATAGGTTATATATCTCTAATCTTCGTTTGGATTCTTATCGAATAAGATTCCTTTGAATTTTGGAACGCTCCCACTTGTTCTGAAATCCATTCCTGTCTCCCCTAATTGTATTCTTTTGATTTTGGAGCATTGCATCACTCCACTTTGTATGACCTTTATAGGGTGGCGATTCCGCCAATCTTTGAATGATTATAATTGGCATTGATTCATCGGAGATTTCTGTATCCTCGGTTTACGATGTTTTCTATCTTCTGCTATATTTAGATTCTATCTCTGGCAATCGAAGGTCGATTTGCCTTAGATTTTCGCATCGATTATATTCCTGAAGTCACGGTTGACCAGTTAAGGTCGCCCGCGATTCATATAGGCTTATCCATCTTCTATTTGGTAATTTAATTATCTTATCTTCGTTTGAGCCTATCTTTGAATTAGAATTCTATTTGATTAGAGTCCTTCTAAATTTGAATCTCTGTTTTGCTTTGAAATCCATCCTTGAATCGTCCCTTGGAAAGTTTGTGGTTGATTGTCTTTTGAAAATTGTGGATTCATCGTAGTTTTTATTTTGATAAGGATGGCCATATTTTTATATAAAGATGAAATGTTTTTGATAAGGATTATGTACCTTTTAAAAAAAATAAGAATTTGAAGTTTTGAAAGGATTTGAAATTTTGAAAATTTTATAAGAAATGTTTTCATATAAAATGATTTATAACTGAAGGTTTTGAATCTGAATTTAAGTGATTGAACTCTGGCATTTTTGAACTGGTTTTAAGATTTTGAAATAATAAATAATATGATTTGAAATTATTTTTCCGAATAAGTAATGTTTCAATGATTTTAATGGGTTTTAATGATTTTGAAGGAATTTCAAAGAAGTTTTCAAAGTAAATGGAAGTCCAGAACCACTTGTGTCGCTGGAAAATAATTTCGGTGATGAGTGCACGCATCATCGACATTGATTTTCGAGTTTCTGAGTGAGGGAGAGGCCACTTCGGTAATTTTGCTATGCGATTGATTTGTGAAACCAATTCTGATTTCAAATTCTGAAGCGTGATGTGATATTCGAAAGATATATGTATATATATTGAACAATTTGAAATGAGCCGGTGTTCAGTCCTTGAGTTTTGGATTTGATTTGATATAACCCTATTTTGGAATTGATTTACTGATTTAATTATGATTTCCAACTCTTGGATTGAAATATGATTTCTTCGACTATTTTAAAGGTTCGAGCACTTCCAAATCAAGGTTAACTTTTCAAAGCTAAATTTTTTGAAAAGTATGAATTATTTGATAAAGTATATAAATTTGTTTTGAATGTTTAAGTATGAAGTAATATGATTTAAATAAGTTGAAACTGTTTTGTTAAGTAAATGAATAAGGCAATTTTAAAATTTTCTAATATGAAATTTAGATTCGAAATGCTTTGAAAAGAATTTGGTCTTCAAAATATTTTGAATAAAATTTAGTTTAAATGTTTTAACTTAGTAACATCTTTATGAAACTATATATTTAACAAGTTGGAATAAATATATAAGTTGTACGTATGGTGTTTTATTCGCATAATTAATTTGATCCAAGTTTGAGTACACAAGTTCGAGGTGGATTACACCATTTCGTGTTAGGATTTTCATTCGATTCTTGATGGCGAATATTTGATATGGATTTTGGGCTTGATTATATAATTCTCTATCGTAGTATATGGCTATGCAAGGAGACTGATGGCTTCTAGTCGAGAAACCACATCGAAATCCGCATTAGGGAAGTCGAATGGACAATACTAGTTCGAAAGCGAACTTGTGTGATCAAGCGAGCGATCAAATGTAGTTTTGCGAAATGATGACGTATGTACATCTTATATCCTAATATCATTTATATATTTTGACGCTGAAATTGAAAGCTGTCGAGTTAGAATATCTTTGCTTACTAAAAGAAAATTCCAATTTAAATTACAAAGATATATAACCCATAAAAGCAAAGATATTCAAATCCCATATGGCTCTTCATACAGCGAAATTTATTTTGAAAAATTTGATCCTTATATAAGATGGACCTTACATAAGTATAAGATGATTTTGAAAACATTTGATTTTGGAAATGAATTGGTTGACTTAAATTATTGATTTGGAAATTTGGATTTATTTTCTAAATCTATTATTCTGGAAACGTTGAAACTAAAGATAATTAATTTGAGAAGAAATAATTCGGTGAAATTGTATATGATTTTGAAATTGAACTGATATTGAAACAAATTGAAATTTGAGAACCTTATGTTACTAAACACTTGATTTGGAAGTTGTCGAACTTATATAAAATTGATTTGTATGAGTATGAAATTGATTCGAAAACTATAGATTTGAAAAGGTACTCAATTTGAAAGTGAAATCTTATATATAATGGATATTATATAAGTACGATATTTGAAAGTGATTTGAAAAGGTAATATATGATACATATTTTCGAAGTAAAGATATGGAAAGTGCCTTCTGCTTGATATCCGATTTGTGGCCACATCTTGGATTCATTCTATCGATATTATTCTCTCTGATTTTTGGTTTTCCGGATATGATACTCGAGTGTCCTTCGAATTCCATGGCGTTACCCATGGTCTTACGAACTCGACTGCATAGCGTAATTCGTAAGGCAGTGATTGCTTAAAAGGTACGGATGTTTCCTGGGGGATCCAGGCGTAACCATTGTGTATCTGCGATCTATGGTCGTGTTAGTGGCGTAATCCGCAAGGCAGAGATTGCTTAAGGGGTATGGATGTTTCCTGGGGGATCCAGGCGTAACCATTTTTATGTATCCTGCGGTCCACCGTTTTGTTGCATGGCGAAATTCGCAAGGCAGTGAATGCTTAAAAGGTACGGATGTTTCCTGGGGGACCCAGGCGTAACCATTGTGTATCTGCGATCCATGATTTGATTCGTTTTTGTTTGGATTGTACTTTCCATATCTGTTTTTAAAGGTTTTCCCAGTATTTTCACTAGGTGTTTAAACAGGTCTACTAAGTACCTGGAGAATTCCAGTTTTGCGCCTGATCAACGCACTACCAGAGTCTACAGGAACAAGGATAAACTTGTTGAAACATCGAGTTATAAAAGTATTTTGATAAAATATTATATAAAGGATATTTTGATCAGTTATTTTTCTTCCTAAAGGATTTTAAAGTGTTTTAAATATTTTACCTCTTTAACCAACAATTTTAATTAATGGCTCATCCTTGTCTTTCAACCCATTTTCCCTCCTAGATATCCCTATTCCCCTACCTTCTTTTCGGGGATGTCTTCCAACCTATTGTTCTGCCTAGTTGTTTCTCCGAAATTTTTTCCTTTTCGAGGACGAAAAGATTTGAGTGGGGGAGAGTGTAACAACCCTGTATTTTGTGATTATTTTAATTATATATATTAATTTCTTTAATTTAATTTCCTGATTTAAAAACTTTATTTTATTTATTAAATTGAATAAATTTTGTTATTTTAAATATAAATTTTGATTTTGATGTGAATTAGAATTCCAAACATGACTAAAAAGAATATTTTCCAGAAAAGTGAATTTTGGTCAATATAGTCAAACTTTGACTTTTAATTTAGAAATTTGAAAGTTTGAAAATTTGAATTTTATCTTTTATTATGAAAGTAAATAAAATTTTAAGAATAATGCTTTTCGTTTCGTTGAAATCTGATTTATACTGTGAATGTTATGCCTTTTTCAATATTGTGTGTAATTTGTTGTATTTAACAAATTGTTTATTTTAAATTGTATAAATAATATTTTATTTGGTCATGTAATGTTCTAGTTTATATTTATATGGGTAAAAAAACATGTTATGCATATATTTTGGTTTTAAAACATTTTTAAAAGTATAATTGACATTTTCCAGTGTCAGTTGTATTTTGCTTACAATTTCTAATTTCCAGTTTCAATTAATTAAAGTAATTCTTTATTTATTTTTCTATTTTTTTTCTTAAAATCTTATTTTATTCTCATTCCCACTTTATTTTGTTCCTCATTTATTTTATTTATTCGACCTTTTATTTGTTTTAAAGTGAAATAGAAATTTTCTAAAACTAGTGATATTCTATTTGTAAATTTTAAGTCCTATTTTGAATTTTTAAACAATTTCTTTAGTTCTTTTTCTAATTTCTCTAAATTTAATTAATTATTTCATTTTTAAAATATAAATGAATTATTTTACTTCACATTTTTTTTAAATATTTTTAAAATGAAGTTTTTAATTTTCCAAAGTCAATAGTGATTTATTTGTAATTTCTGGACCATGTTTTCAATTTTTAAGCAATTTCTTATATTCTTTTTCCATTTTCTTTAAAATTAATTAATTATTTTTATTTTATATTACTTTGTTTCGGTTTTAAAGTCAATTTACTGATTTTATTTTTGTTTTATTTGAATTTAAAGAAAAAGAAATATGAAGAGTTTTAAAAGCTTATTTACCTTAAGTCCTTTCATCTCCTTTGTCCTTTCATTTGCCATAACTCCTCAATTACTATCTTGGCTGTGCATTTTTGGCTTGTAGCCGTGATTTTTCAGCCTCCATTCACCCAAAAACATTTTACCTTCTCATTCATTCATGGCTTCAAGAAAATCTATGGGTAATGGCTACTTTTTTTACACTTTTCTTCTCATTTTTCATGTATTTTGCCTTGTTTTCTTTGCTTCTTTGAATGGCCTCCACTCCATATCCACGGCCACCACCCCCTACATCTCTTCCCTGCCATCACCACCAGCTACTCTTCTAGTCTTGACCAAGGCGGAGCCACCATGATGCCAAAACTCCACAAAAATTTCAACACAAGCCATAAAAACATGTTGTTTGACCACTATTTGTTCACCACTTCATTTTCCACCACCACCACCACCACCTTAGGCTGCCTCCACCACCTCTGGCCAGACCACCACACACCTTTCCTTCCACTGACCTGATCCATACCTCTCTGACCTGACCACACAAGCCCATGGCCGAGCCATTTTTTGTGAACAAAACCCACCAATTTTGCCTTAAACTCTTCATATTCCTTTGTATAAACTTTCTCCTCATATTCTACTACCTAGGCCATGCATACACATGACCAAACCTGAGCCAAACTTGTTCAAACCAGAGCCAAAAACATCCCTAGGCCATGACAAAAGAATAGAGAAAGCAAGGCAAAAGATTTGGCATTTGTATCTCTTTTTATTTAAAAGTTATGTCATTTCTAGTGTATTGAAATTTATGGTTTGCTTTGATTTTTGTTTGGGTTGTAACACAAGATCTATATCATTGGATTTGCTCTCCACACTCAAATTGTATTAGGGTTGTCGTGCCTTCATAATCTTTGTGTTGTGAGCTTTGTTGGCAAATCTCCAGCTTAACAGGTGAGTTATTCTCACCAGACAATATGTACATATATAACTAGTGAATTGACCCCTTTTGAAATCTGTAAAATGCATTATCATGTTACACTTGCTATGTTATGATTTATGATGTTCACCAATGCTTAAACACCTATTATATTATATGTTACTGTTATATTATGCTGTTCTATTATTTTTATCAGTTTATCACACTGCAAGTTCCCTTTAGATTAGAATCACTATGGGTTGAAATGATACATACCCGAACGGACTTTAGAATAGGAGAAAATCATTATGGGCTGAAATGATAGGCCTGAATGATTTTCAATTATTTTTCATTTCCTTGGGATTGCGGGTTTGAAATGATCAAACCCGGGTTTTCTTTGTAAATTACGGGTTGAAATGATATATTACCCGTATCACTTTACTTAGACTAGAAATGAAATACAGACCCGTTGTTAAAATATGTTTTTATAAAAATCTTAAAAATATTTTTTAAATGTAAATATTATAATATTTGATTTAAACTAAATAAAAAAATGATTTATGTAAGCATTATTGATTTTTTTGAAAATTTATAAGTGAAATAAATTATTGGTAAAACTAGAAAATTTGAAATGTAAGTTATTTTGGGAAATTTTAATTGGGTGATAATTGGAATTTAAATTAAATATGAAATGTGATAACTTCATGATAATTTGGATTAAAGTGAATTTAAATGATTTTTATATTATATTAATGATTTTGAATAAAGTTAAAATGTGAAATGAATGAATATTTAAGTTTAAATTTTGAAATATAACTAAAATTGGAAATTTGTGAATTTGGCTTAAGAGTGAACTTTAAGTTAAGTAAATAAAAATGAAATTAAGTTATTTTGAAATTTTAAAATTAAGTGTTAATTTAATTTAATTTAATGAATTTATAATTTAAAATTGGAATTTAATAAGTGAATTATTATTAAATTTTGATTTTTGAATGGAGGTTTAACTTTATAAAATCATGAATATAAGGGTATTTGAATGATTATATATGATTTTATAAGTTAAAAATGATTTATATAAAAATATAATTGTTTGTGAAATTATACTGAATATTTGAAGTTAATTAACTGCATCTCTGAAATGCTATTAATTCTAATGTAAATGGTAATACAACATTTGTAAATGCTGTAGTTGATAATAATGAACCAAATGGCTAAATTTAATTAAAGGCTATTATAGCATTTTTGTAATGTTATAATGGTTGAATTTAACTAAGTTTATTTGAAACTAATGTAACCCTATTACAGCATTTTAAATGCTGTCTTTTGTTAAATTGAACTGTTTTAAATGTGACTTTCCGTAGCATTTTCTAAATGCTGCAAAAGTTGAATTTTCATTGTTTTAATTAATTTAAGTGAACGAATGAAAGATTAAAATTTTGGAAATTTAATAATTTAATTATTAATAATAACTTTATTTTTATGATTTAAAATAAAGTAATTTGTTTCGAAATATAAACTATTTTGAAATATGATATTGTGATATTTTGAAATGGCTTTTTGAAGGATATTGAATTTTGAAATGATATTTGATTTCGAAGTATAAAATACCATTTTGAAATTTTAACCACGGGCTGTATTTAATTTATTGTTTAACTGATCCTTGAAGGATGGGCGATCCCAAGCATCCTTTGAGTTATTGTGCATTTCTACTACAGTTCACTTGAGTTGGTTTACATTATATAAGTATATATTGTCCTGACTCGAGTGTTTTGTGTTTTACTTTACGCTCGGGTCAGCCTGAGTATTTACAGCTTAGCTTTGGATCTCATTCTGGAGCTAGGAATCGCTGGAGATTCTGCTTGTCTAGTTATCTGTTCCTTTCAGTTCAGTTGTTCTATTCTAGTTCTGGTATTTATAAACTTCTATGTATTTGGGATTTCTATTGTATATGTTTTCAGAATGATATTATGTATTATGTTTTGAGAGTTTGTATATAGTAGCTTCATGAACTACTATGGTATTTTATTTCCGCTGTGAGTTATTCTGATATGTTCTGTGTCTGTGATTCTGTGTATTTGATTTCATTTGCTCCAAATTTATTTACAATCTGTTATTTTGAATTATTCAAGTCAGACATGTGTGGATTATTGTCGATTTGAATGGTCCAAAATAGTGGGTCGTTACAGCTTTGGAGGTGTCATAAGTCGGAGTATGTTAAGTCGCAACTGTTATAAGTCGTAAGTCGTGGGAATTTGTTAGGTCGTCAACGACCTAAGTGATATGTTTGTATTCTCTGTTTCTTAAGTCGTAGAAACTTGTAGCCGAAGATCTTGATGCCACGTCCATCTGAACCGTTGATGTTAAGTCGTAAGTACTCTAAGTCGTGTACGACCTATGTAAGTCGTGATGTGCTGTATACTTTCTTAAGTCATAAGTCGGAGGGGTTATAAGTCGGTTGCCGACTTAGGAGTTAATGTCAATTTTCTATTTTCTTTGCGTGAGTTGTAAAACACCTATAAATAGGCCGTGTGAGTCATTTTGTAAGGTTGTTGAATATTGAATAAAATTCTCTTTTGTTAGCTTTGTGCTCTCAATTTCAATTGGTAGTCGAGTGTATCTCCTATCTCCACTTACGTCATTCGAGTGCGCTCGAATCATCGTTTGTTGAAGCCGATTCACGGTATCTTGTGCGCAAGATCAACGTCGAAGAATCGTAGATCTCTTTCCCAGTATCTTCGGATCAACGAGTCAGAGATAGCTAGAATTCGGTAACTTCGGATCAACGAATTTGGGCATTTCAGTAGCTTCCAATCCACCGATTACTACTTACACCGATTGAAGATCGTTTTGTTTAATCCGCTGCGTCACTATTCGGAATGGGTTATATGACACAAAGTCCTCTCCCGGCTGAACCGAATAATGAGCGTTTATTTTAAAAACAAATCAAAAATCCAAAGAAACAATACGAACCTTGTACGGTTTTAGTTGTATAACCTGCTATGGAATGTGGCGGTAACCTGCTATTAAACATAGTAACTATAGTAGGCATACAATAATGGTTGTATGTTGGCTAAGATTAATATTATACTTTCGAAAGGATTTCCTACACTATGCACTAGTAATAATATCAAAAGAGTTTTGGTTTGCGTAGTAAGCATGTTTGATTATCATAAGAAGAAATCTCCTCCAATTCTGCATTTGCATTGTGTGTGTGGCGGGAGGTCTTATGGTAGTTTCATTTTCCAAAAGCATTGCGAATCTGTTTTATTTTCTTTGTGAAAATAACTGTTTTACGATCTCACCAGTCACCATGACTGACTCAGAGTTTATTGTTCCCTTTCTAAACTCTGGGTGCCCATAATTTTCCACACGGGCAGCCTAGAGTTATGTTATCAGGATATTCTGGATATTCTGGAGCTTTGGAGGCGAGCTGGATGGCGAGACGTACTCCCCTACTTGTTTATTTATTCCGTTGTATATTCTGTATGTGGACAAGTTTATATAACTGTCCAGTGATGTGTATTGTTGTAAACTCTGATGATATGGTGTAATGTATAAACTGATATAGTCTTTTGTTTTAAAGATTAGTCATTCATCTATTTTATATTGTTCCGCTGCGAATGTGAGATTCTATTGTTGTTTCTGTTTCTTCTTCTTTATTTTTCTTCTGTCTTCTTCTACCTCTTCTTTTTAACCCTAATGATTCGGTTTTCCGACATTCGATTGCGCGACATTTGATACAGTGGACGTATTAATGTCGACTTTCGAGCGTCGAAAAGTCGTGATCGTTACATATGGTATCAGAGCTGTTGGTTAAGCGTCAACCCTTGGCTCTGTTGGGTGTTACTCATTAGAGATAGAGTCAGTAGTACTCTAGAATGAGTGTGAGTGTAATAATAGATATGAGCGCGTATTTGTTAGTGAATATAAAAATTGTTTTGTATTGTGTTGACTTATCGATTGATTGTTTATAGATTCTGGTCGGTGCAGTCTGGCCAACTGTAATCGATAGGGGTTTCTAAACTCTTAAACAAGATAAACTGACACAGTATTGTTTTAAAATAGGGTAAATGAAATAATTTTGCCCAAAACTATTTTTGTATAGAAAAGAAATGATTTTTTTATGAATTATCATAGTATATGGATGCTTGGTTATTAGGAAGTGATAATATTGAAATATTATCATTGTTGTATGGAAATTGAATAAGAAATATTGGTATAACTAAAAGATTTAGAGATAAATTCATTTAACAAATGAAATTTATAAATATGAATTGGAAAGGTAAGGAAATAAAATTCATATACGAATGAGATTTGTAAATGTAAATTGTAATGTGATTTATAATTGGAAATAGAATTCCAGAAAAATATTTTGAAATAAAATTCATTTATGGAATGAAATTGGTAATGTGAATTTATAAATGATTTTTATAAAATGAAATGAGATTGATTTGAATCAAGTTGAATAAAAATCCAAACTTGGAGGAAATTAAATAAAATTGATTGAGTTCAAGTAAACTAATTTGATAATGTGTTAATTCATGAAATAATGAATTAGAAGTTGAATTAGTTAAATTAAAGTTGAGTTGTGAGCTAAATTTGTGAAATGGTTTGAATTTGCGTGTAAATTCAAGTAAGTAGAAAAAAATTGAAATTTCCTTGTTATTGATAAAATAAATTCGAGATGAATTGAATATGGAAAGGTGAAATTTAAAATGGATAAGTGAATATACTAATAGAATTAAATTAGTAGATGGAATGGATTTGATAAATGAAAAATCAAATCAAAGATTTAAATTGGAAATTGTTTATAAGGAAACTATAATTTGAATTTTGAGTTGGAATAACTTAAGTAATATTTGGATAAAAGCTCGACTTAAGTAAAATTGTGAAACGGTTGTTGTCGAGTTTTGTGAAATGGTTTTTGAATGAAATTTGTTTGGTTAATGAAATAAACTGAATGTGAATATGAAATGCAAATTGAATTGAACAGAATGATGTATGATATAATTGTAAGCAATTTAATTTGTATTGAAACCTTATGAATTGCTAATGGAATTTATTTTGAATGCATTGCTTATGGAAACTATGTGTTTACTATTGAAAATAAATGAAATGTAAATAGATTTCCTATATATGTCACTTACGTGTTTAAACTGAGTAAGTACAGGTTTTTGGAAGCCGTTTAGCTGCATTTTGGTTGCGAAAATAGCTAAATAAATAAGCCGCTTTGCTTAAAATTCTAATAAAGGTACGTCTATGCAATACAAAATAGGAAATATGAACTGTTTTTGCTTTTCCGACCGAGTGGGTCGATGTATATATATTTATATCTTTTGTCAAATTACAAAATCTCCTCCGTACAAAGGAGACTCCGCCAAAATTTTCCGAAAATTTTGGGAGTTAGAAAAATTTTGAAAATTTTTTGGAAAATTTTCGTTAATGGAAAATTGATTTTCAAATTGTAATGGAAACGTAAGAATTGAACTAGAAAATGAAAACCATTGTTTCGGTTGAAGTTGAAAGTTTCGTGAAAAAGTGAATATCGAATTTCGCTAAGTGAAATTTTAGCTTTGAAGATAAAATAAATTCAAATAGAATTGAAATTGTGAATTGAATTCAAAAGGAATTGAAAATGCAAAGTTGAATATAAGAAGTATGTAAATTCTTATATTGAACTTAAGAAATGGATAATGGAATTCTTAAGTAAAATTTAGAATTGAGGAAATATTCTAAGTTAATAAGTGAATGAAAAATTTAACTGGAAGTAGTAAAAATGGCGATTGTTAATAAGGGGATAGAAATCAAAATATAAAATGATTTTGAAAGCTATGATTGGAAATCATTGCTAGTAGTATACAGGTGTTATAAAAACTATAGGATAATGGAATTGGATTTTGATTTCGAAGATGAATTTGAATTTGTTCGACAATAAGGTATGCATTTCAATTTCAGTATGAAATTTGATGAGTTTCTGATTTTGCCACTTGGCATTTTGTTTTCTATTGGGATTTGAGAGTCCGTAGGGACATTTTGTAGTTGTACCAAGCTAGCCGCGCAAAGGAGATGCTGGCGAAATTTTTCGGAAATTTAAAGAGTTAGAGAATTTTTGAGAAATTTTGGATAATTTAAAATTCAAATTTAAATTTAAATTTGAATTGTGATGTAAAATAAAGTTGTTTGAACTTATAAATAAGTTTGGAAAGTTAGAAAAAGATTAGTGTGTCTTAATGAAAAGATTATTTTATCAAGTTGATAAAATTATTTGGTTTTGGTAAAATAGTTAACGGGTATTGGAGCATTCTTCTTAACTTGTAATTTCGGGACGAAATTCTTTTAAGGGGGGAAGATTGTAACGACCCTGAATTTTTGACATTTGGAATGTGAATATTTAATTGAGTTTAAATATTCAAATGATAGTTTAATTTGAAATTCAAATATTAGAATGAATTTGGCGATTAAATTATTGAATTTAATTTGTTGAATCTGGGTAAAAATTTGAATCTTTAGTTTTAAGCTTGTTAAAAATATTTTCAAGGCTTAGAAAATCTATATTGATAATTCTGAAGGTAATGGAACTTTCAAAATTGGATTTGGAACTGTTTTGTTCAGTTTTGAAATTTATCGTTTGAATCGATATTTAAAAATAGCGTTCCAAGGCACAGTCTCGGAATTCAACGAAACCAGTTTCATTGGATCTGTAATATTGTATTATTATCGATTTTCAATTTTTGTAATGTTTGGAGTGATCGTGTTGTCGTACGATAAGCAAAGGCGCTGAAATTAAATCGAAAATTTAATATTATAATTGGTCCAAAAAGCTATCTTCTCCATACGATCGAATTTGGACTCGAAACCTTTTCCATTGTGTTCGGAATAGGCATATAACCTTATAAACGCCTATTGGCACATTCCAATTGGAATTTGTTTAAAAAGTTTAATAATTTGTGAAAATATTATTAAATTAATATATCAGTGTGTATATATTCACGTTTAGGGCTGAAACCCTAGTTATTCTCTAGCCGCCGGCATTGTTTTTCAATGGCCGATGCTTCTCCTTTTCATCTTCAGTTAGAATGAAACATTTTCTTCATTCAAATCAAAATGGACGAAAAGAAAAGATTTCCTTTCAACAATTAAATCGCACTTCAAACGCCCCTCATTCTCAGTTTTATCGAGACCCCTAAGTTGAATTTCGAGAAAAAAAAAATGGCCGCCCTCATCCAAATTAAATCGACGACAGTATAAAATAAAATAAAAAAATGGCGGAGCATCAAATTCATGGGATCAAGCTCGCGAGCACGGCTGCGATGTCGATTCGTTCTTAGCATCGAAGGAGGAGTTTGCAGAGGTGTAGCGCGTGTGGGTCTCGTGGGTCGACAGCGCGATTGAAGAGGCTCGAACTTGAGCGTGTCGTCGTCGAAGGGGGTAGGCAATTCGAACACCAGTTTCGGCAACGAGGTGGAGGCCAAGGCGATGTCGCGAGTTGTCAATCGTGGCCGGGGAGACGTATCGTCTGGGTCGCGATTTGTCTTGGCGACGTATCTAGAGCAGCGACAATCGATTCGGCATCGCATGGAGGGTTTCGTTCGATAGTCGCAGTAAGGTATTCGTTCTTCTCTTCTTTTCGATATGTTGTTTCTAACATTTACAGTTCAGAGATGATGATATCACACATTTTAATTCATATACCTATTTTAAAATTTATATATATGCATGTTTTTTTTCTTACTGCAGATTTAAATAATAATAAAAAAATTTCGAATGAATCTGTAATTTAATTTTAAAAGGAAATAAACTTGTGGGAAAAGAAAAAAAATTTGAATATAAACTGTTTTATGATTTTACCTTTGTTATATGGTTAAATCTTGTATTTCATATAAAAAAAATTGATGATGAACCTATAATTTGGGTATAACTTGTTTTGTAACAAGAAGATTTTGGGTTAAAAGTTTTACAACAAAATATATATAAAGCAGTTCTGTTTTAGATTTGATAGACTTATACATATAAATCTCCACATATTTTAATATGTATAAGAGAACAATAAATAAGTATATATGTATGGGAGTTTGGAAATATAGAGATTTTAACTATGAAATTTATATAAAATTAGATGAGTGGTTTAAAAATAAAATCATTGGTTAATTAAATTCATCCAATAGGAGTTTGAGTTTTTCGATTATTTCGAATATTAATAAATTGTATAAATTGTTTATACAAGGTCTATAAATTGGGAAAACATGTAACAACCCGCATATTTATCGATTTTATATTTAAATATTTTATTTAAATATTTTATCGTTAGTCGGATTTTAGTCCGAAAAGCTAATTTTTGCAAACGGTCAAATTAGGACTCAAGACCACTTCCATTGAGTTCGAAACGCCGTGTACAATCTTTTAAGTATAAACTTCGATATGTTTGGAGATAGTGGAAATTTCGCTACTTTTTCGCTTTGGACTTTGGTTTGGACTTAGCCTATTAGACCCAACCTCCACCCCCTCTTCTCTTCATCTTCTTCATAAATTCCTACAACTAAAGCTTCATCAAAAATGGAGGAGGGAATGGGAAATTAAAACTCCAATCTCAAGTTCTCTTGCAAATCCATCATTCAACTCCAAATTCAAAGAGAAGACATTGATTCAAGCTTGTGATTGTTCTTGCTTTGCTTTCAAACTTCATCTCCATCAATTTCCGTGAAAAGGTGAGATTTTTATCTCACATTCTTGTCTATAACTATCTTGGACTGTTGGGAATGAATTCCTATCACTTTAGCATGAACATTTGCATTTGGTTTGGATTGGATTGGCGAAAAACTCCAATTTTTAGTGTTTTTGGTGAATTCCTGGGCTTAGGTCGTTCTGCCTCGGAATCAGCTCATCCCACTTAGGTCGCTGGGCCTTAGGTCGCTCTGGCATGGAAAAGTCACGTTGGCTATAGGTCGTTTCCCCCTAGGTCGCGCGGCGTAGCTCGTTTCAACACTTAGGTCGTTCGCTCCTTAGGTCATTCGTACCTTAGGTCGTTCGTCCATTTAGGACGCTTGACCCCATTTCCCACTAGGTCGCTCGACTTTACTTGAGCTGTTAGGTCGCTCGGCCTATGCCGTTTGTTAGGTCGCGAGTCCACTAGGTCGTTCGCCCAGACTTAGTCGCACCACTTAGTTCGTTCCACATTAGCTCGACCATGAGTTAGGTCGCTCGACCTGTCCCTTAGGTCGCTCGCCTAGTTAGGTCGTTCGGACATTATAGGTCGCGCCACATGTTTAGACTGCTCACTTAGGTCGCTCGGCATGCTATCCTTAGGTCGTTCGACCTATTTTACTTTAAGTCGCTACCTCTTTAGGTCGTTGCACTTTAGCTCGGCCATGATTAGGTCGCGTAGGTATTTCTACTTTGATGGTTTTGGAACTGATTTCCTTGGATTTTATTTATGTCCTCGAATGTGAATTTTAGTGAACTGATTTGTTTCTACAATCAATTTTGTGACTTGTCACTTTGTAAATATAAAGGTTTCAATACTAGTATAAATATCAAAACTCTTTCATCAAAACGATTTCAACACTATTTTATTACAAAGCTCTTTTCCTAAACCGTTTTCCAATCTATTAGTATATACAAACCTTTACCTCACTCGTACGAGAAATCTAATTAAACGACTTAGTAAAACGAGTGGTATGAAACGCTTGCATTTACTTCATCGGTTAATTCTTGGACTTGTTCAATTGAACCTCTTGTGACAATTTTCTAGTGAAGATCTACAGTTTGTTCGTAAATATTTCAGTTAAGCAAGTGGTTATGGGACATGAAGCTAAACTCATATATTTACTAGCTTGGTGTGATTGACACTTCTTGATGATCATTTTTGTGATTTATACTAGCAACTGTGCGATGTCTCTTTGTCTACGAGGGAGACTAAACCCCGTTTGTGTGATGTTTCGTCATCACATATGTGGGGTAGCGCCCCACGGTCTTCGGGCCATTCTTGTGGAGCTTCGGCTCAAAATTAATGGTTAGCTACCATGAGATAGCGTCTCGTTTTGTGTTACACGTGTTGGTGAGTTTTCATACTCCCGTTTTATGATAGGCCTCCCCCTTTTTGTGATTTCTGGATTTCTTGTGATGATTTCTGGAATTTTGTGCTTCACCAATTTTTGTGATTTCCTTTGATAAGTTCTATCAATTTTTGTGCGTTGGTGAATTTGTGTGTCATTGACTTGTTATGAATACAAGTTTAGGGTATGATACCCCATCTTATCTTTGAGAAGATTCTTGTGATATTGATTAATCTCTTGTTGATTTTCAATTACATACTTATAGTAGTATGCCATTATAGTTATTATATGTTCATGCCATATCTTTTATTCTATACCATATCATCTGATATTTATAGCTAGACTGGTCCATTTATTATTTTCTTATAAATAATACTCGGGTCAGACCGAGATGTTACAGGTACTTCTGCTTGACTTCTCTTCTGGGATTACTCTGACTTTTGGCTAACTACTTAGATTAGTAGTTTTTGGATGTATACATTTGAGATATAGACTCTATGATGTATACTTATTCTTTTGTATAGCACATGTTGCTATTCTTTTGTGTTATAGTGGATCTTTCAGACCACTACTATGATGTACACTTTCATGTGTTATATATTCATATCTTTTTCCGCCTTTGTGATATGGATGTCTATGACTGATTTGTGTTATGTTTATTTCTATGTTTGTTTCTATGTTTGTTTCCGAAGATTATATATAGCCACTGTATTATAGCTTTGAGTTTGTATCGGTATGTCGGATTTCCTCCTTAAACGAAATGCATGCTATATTATCTGACATATCGGTGCTCGCACAAAGAAATTACATGGATGGTCGCTCCTCAACAGCCTTATTCTCCGTGCTAGTTGACAGCATTACTCCGTAGTGTTCTTGGCTAGCGTGGGTATAGAGGTGGGGCGTCATAGCTTGGTATCAGAGCCAAACTTCGGAACAATGTAGAATAACTTAACAAGGATCATCGTCCTAAGTCCACCTTAGGAGTCGTGCTATAGGATTTAGTTCGGGTCTTCGAACCGATTCATCCTATTTCCTTTATGATAACTTGTTTTACCTATCAAGATTGCTTGATATTCATTTTGTGAATAACCTTCTCCTTCCTCTTTCTTTCTTTCTTAAGGAAGAGAAATGGTTAGACCAGGCCGTCTCAGCGCCGGTCCATCTAGAGTTACTCCCCAGGATGGAGTTTTCATGACTGCTCAGCAGCTTCTTGATCTAGTGAAGAATGCTCAAGCAGTTGGTTCTAATCCGGAACCTACTCACACTAAGTCTGGATTTGCATGCTTGTGCAGCGATTATACCAACTTGGGTGGGAAGCCATTCAAAGGTTCTGAAACTATTATTGAAGTCCAGGCTTGGCTAAGAACATGCGATCGAATCTTTTCTCGCATGAACCTTATTGATCTTCACCGAGTTTAGGTGGCCTCTAGTATGCTCCAAGAAAGAGCATTGGACTGGTATGAACTTCTTATTTCTGAAATCATGAAGTGGATCTCACCTGGGAGCAATTCCGGGAACGCTTCGAGTTAAAATTTATGCCAGAAGCAGAGAAAGTGACATTGACTCGACGTTTCAAAGATCTTGTTCAAGGTGAATCCTCCGTGACAGATTATGTCGCATCATTCGAGTCACTTTCTAAGCATGGGGTTGAATACATAAACACCCCATTGAAGAAGAATCAAAGATTCGTCTATGGCTTAAACAAAAATTTCAAGAAGCCATTACTTCTAAAATTAGAAGTTCCTTTTGACCAACTCATTGATATCGCTCTTCGTCTTGAAGAGGCGGATAGGGAAAGTGATGTTGAAGTGGTGGGTTCCAAACCAAACTTCAACAACAAGAAGAGGCCAAACAAATTCAAAGGTCCTTATCCCAACAAAAAGGGGAAACCTGTACCTCTGGCAGCAAAGACTTCTACCCCAAGTAGTGGGCAATGCTTTAACTGTGGTTCTAAGGACCATTTTGCGAACAAGTGTTCAAAGCCCCGTTCTTGTCGCTATTGTAAAAGCCCAGATCATTATATACATTTATGCCCCAAACTTTAAGGCAAGAAGGAGGGAAAGCTTAATGTGGCTCAAGCCCCTGGCAACACATCTCGCGGTCAAGGTATGTCTCATTCTGTCCTTGATGGCATTATTATATTTCGTGATCAACCTATTAGAGTTCTCTTTGATACGGGTGCATCCCATTCTTTTATATCAAAGGAACTTGTCGATACTTTTTCCTTAAGTGTTGTTGCTTTAATGACTTCTTTAAGAATTGCGAATCCGGTTGGTGGATCCGCAACTCTTAGTTTGCTTTGTAAAGATGTGGAGATTATTTTGTGTGATTTTTCTTTCCTAGCCGATTTGCATGTCATGCGTTACTTAGGCTTTGGAATGATTTTGGGTATGGATTGGCTTAACCGTTATGAAGCTAATATCCTATGTCCTGAGCGGACTATTTATCTTCGACATCCACTATCTGTTAAGCAGATTTCTATTGTTCTTAAAGATTCGGATTCCACTTTGACGACATCTTTATATTCTCTAAATCCTCTTGATGATGACAATCATGATGAGGAAGATGTCATTTCTCTTATTCACGCCGTCCGTGAATTTTCTGACATATTTGAGCCCGTTTTAGGATTACCACCTAAGCGAGCAATTGAGTTCAAATTTAATCTTATACCTGGAGCTTAACCTATTACTCGTCCTCCTTATCGCATGTCCAATAAGGAGAATGAAGAGATGCGCAAACAATTATCCGAATTGGAGACGAAGCAATTTATTCGCTCTAGTTCCTCTCCTTGGGGGAGCTTCAGCAATTTTCGTGAAGAAATCCGATGGTACACTTAGGCTTTGCGTCGACTACCGCAAGCTTAATGATCTTACTATTAAGAATAAATATCCTTTACCTCGGATTGATGATCTATTTGATCAACTTAGTAGTGCTAGAGTCTTTTCACAATTGGACTTGGCTACCGGTTTTCATCAGCTTCGTATTGCAGAGGATAGTATTCCTTTGACTTCGTTCCGTACTCGTTATGGATCTTATGAATGGCTAGTTATGCCATTTGGTTTAACGAATGCTCCGGCTTATTTCGTTGACCTTATGAATCGAGTTTTCAAAGATTTCCTCGATCGGTTTGTTCTCATCTTTATTGATGATATTCTTGTGTATTCTAAAACCAAGGAGGAACATGAAAAGCATCTTCGGATTATATTGGAAACTCTTAGGAGCAATCAATTAAAAGCAAAAATTTTTAAATGCCACTTTTGGCAATCTAGTGTGAAGTTTCTCGGTCATATTATTTCCGAATCCGAAATATCAGTAGATCCTTCAAAGATCGAAGCGATTCAAAATTGGAAGAGACCGGAGAGCGTGACTGAATTCCGTAGCTTTCTCGGATTGGCAGGTTATTACCGCCGTTTCATAAAAGACTTTTCTAAAATTACCATGCCTCTTACTGGCTTAATAAAGAAAGGTGTTAAATCATTTGGTCGGACAAATGTGAGACTTCTTTTCAGAAATTAAAAGAACTCCTTTCTGATGCTCCTATTCTTGTTATTCCCAAAGGGAATCAAGATTTTGTTGTTTATACCGATGCTAGTCGTGTTGGTTTGGGTGCCGTTCTTATGCAA
This sequence comes from Allium fistulosum, assembly GCA_030737815.1. Lineage (NCBI taxonomy): Eukaryota > Viridiplantae > Streptophyta > Magnoliopsida > Asparagales > Amaryllidaceae > Allium > Allium fistulosum. The sequence goes on along the minus strand of CM060903.1, from coordinate 1,277,446,342 downwards.
AAAGAACGTGTTATTGCTTATGCTTCTAGTCAATTGAAGCCGGCTGAGACTAGATATGCCACACATGACTTAGAACTCACGGCTATCGTTTTTGCCCTTCGAATTTGGCGACATTATCTTTTGGGAGAGAAATTTATGCTTTATACTGATCATAAGTCTTTGAAATATTTATTTTCTCAAAAGGAACTTAATTTGCGTCAACAACGTTGGCTCGAATTCCTTGCCTCTTATGATCTCGATATTCTTTATACTCCCGGAAAGGGAAATCGAGTTGCTGATGCTCTTAGTCGTAAGCAACAAGCGGTTGTTTCTATGATGATATCCGAATGACGTGATCTCGAGGTTTTATCCACTTGTGAGATTAGGGATCGTGTATCCGATTTATGTTCATCTTTTGTTTTATGTAGCCTTGAGGCTCGTCCTTCTCCTTTTGACTGCATTCTTGAAGCTCAAAACCTAGATCCTGAATTGGCTTTGCTTGGCCAAAATTTTAAGGATAAAAACGATATTGAAGGTTTGAAAGACTTTGATATTGATTCTCATGGCGGCATTCGAAAATTTGGTAGACTTATAGTGCCAAATATTAGTGATCTTCGTAAAGATATTCTAGAAGATTCTCATCGTTCCAAATATTCCATTCATCCCGATAGTAGTAAAATGTACGCGGATATGAAGCGACTTTATTATTGGGAGGGAATGAAATCTGACATTGCTAACTTTGTTAAGCGTTGCATGACTTGCCAACTTGTCAAGGCCGAACATCAAAGGCCTGGTGGGTTGTTGCAACCTTTAGAAATTCCAATTTGGAAGTGGGATCAAATTTCCATGGATTTTATTGATGGCCTTCCCCGTTCTCGTTCGGGTCATGATAGCATATGGGTGATCGTTGATAGACTTACTAAATCTACCCATTTTATTCCCGTTCTGTCTAACCGAACAGTTCCTCTTTTGGCCAAACTCTTTATTAAAGAAATTGTTAAATTGCATGGAGTTCCTACTTCTATTGTTAGTGATCGTGATCCATTGTTTACTAGTGGATTTTGGAAGAGTCTTCAAAAAGCTTTAGGAACGAAGCTTAATTTTAGCACCGCTTATCACCCCCAGTCCGATGGACAAACCGAGCGTGTGAATCAAACTCTTGAAGATCTTCTTCGTTCTTGTGTGCTTGATTTCGGTGGAAGTTGGGAAGATCATATTTCTCTTGTTGAATTTTCCTATAATAATAGCTTCCAATCTAGTATTGGTATGGCACCTTTTGAGGCACTCTATGGAAGACCATGCCGATCTCCTTCTTGTTGGCTTGAGGCCGGTGAGAAGCTGGTCTTAGGTCCAGATTTTATTCGATATTCCACAGAAAAGATTGATCTTATTCGTCATAGGATGAAAGAAGCACATAATAGACAAAAATCCTATGCCGATAACCGAAGAAGAAAATTAGAATTTTCTGTTGGAGATCTTGTATTTGTTCGTGTTTCACCTATGAAGGGTGTTGTACGCTTCAGTCAATCGGGAAAATTAGCGCCTCGATATATTGGGCCATTTCCTATCACCGAACGTATTGGTTCCATGGCTTATCGCCTTTCATTACCGGCTCAGTTTTCTGCCATTCATGACGTGTTTCACGTTTCTCAATTACGGAAATGCCTTCGAGATTCTGATTCTATTCGTGAGTCCAGTGTTGTGGAAGAGATTGAAGTTTCGCCTAATTTAACTTATGAGTAGCATCCTATTCAAATTATTGCTTCGGAGGTCAAACGACTTCGAAATAAAGATGTTCCGCTTGTTAAAGTTCAATAGTTCTCAAATCCTAGGGATTGCTCTTGGGAATCTAGAGAATTCATCGACCGTACACATCCGGACTTACTTTCTCATGCTCTTTAAGGTGAACTTCTTATTTCAAATTTCTTTTGTGTTATTATGCTTTTATGGTTGTTACTTTTTATTTCCATCTTATATATATTGCGAGGACGCAATTTCTTTAAGGAGGGGAGTCTGTAACAACCCGCATATTTATCGATTTTATATTAAAATATTTTATTTAAATATTTTATCTTTAGTCCGATTTTAGTCCGAAAAGCTACTTTTTGCAAACGGTCAAATTAGGACACGAGACCACTTCCATTGAGTTCGAAACGCCGTTTACAATCTTTTAAATATAAACTTCGATATGTTTGGAGATAGTGGAAATTTCGCTACTTTTTCGCTTTGGACTTTGGTTTGGACTTAGCCTATTAGACCCAACCTCCACCCCCTCTTCTCTTCATCTTCTTCATAAATTCCTACAACTAAAGCTTCATCAAAAATGGGGGAGGGAATGGGAAATTAAAACTCCAAGCTCAAGTTCTCTTGCAAATCCATCATTCAACTTCAAATTCAAAGAGAAGACATTGATTCAAGCTTGTGATTGTTCTTGCTTTGCTTTCAAACTTCATCTCCATCAATTTCCATGAAAAGTTGAGATTTTTATCTCACATTCTTGTCTATAACTATCTTGGACTATTGGGAATGAATTCCCATCACATTAGCATGAACATTTGCATTTGGTTTGGATTGGATTGGCAAAAAACTCCAATTTTTAGTGTTTTTGGTGAATTCCTGGGCTTAGGTCGTTCTGCCTCGGAATCAGCTCGTCCCACTTAGGTCGCTGGGCCTTAGGTCGCTCTGGCGTGGAAAAGTCACGTTGGCTATAGGTCGTTTCCCCCTAGGTCGCATGGAGTAGCTCGTTTCAACACTTTGGTCGTTCGCTCCTTAGGTCGTTCGTACATTTAGGTCGCTCGACCCCATTTCCGACTAGGTTGCTCGGCCTTACTTGAGCTGTTAGGTCGCTCAGCCTATGCCATTTGTTAGGTCGCGAGTCCACTAGGTCGTTCGCCCAGACTTAGTCGCACCACTTAGCTCGTTCCACATTAGCTCGGCCATGAGTTAGGTCGCTCGACCTGTCCCTTAGGTCGCTCGCCTAGTTAGGTCGTTCAGACATTATAGGTCGCGCCACATGTTTAGGCCGCTCACTTAGGTCGCTCGGCATGCTATCCTTAGGTCGTTCGACCTATTTTACTTTAAGTCGCTACCTCTTTAGGTCGTTGCACTTTAGCTCGACCATGATTAGGTCGCGTAGGTATTTCTACTTTGATGGTTTTAAAACTGATTTCCTTGGATTTTATTCACATCCTCGAATGTGAATTTTAGTGAATTGATTTGTTTCTACAATCAATTTTGTGACTTATCACTTTATAAATATAAAGGTTTCAATACTAGTTGTAAATATCAAAACTCTTTCATCAAAACGATTTCAACACTATTTTATTACAAAGCTCTTTTCCTAAACCGTTTTCCAATCTATTAGTATATACAAACCTTTACCTCACTCGTACGAGAAATCTAATTAAACGACTTAGTAAAACGAGTGGTATGAAACGCTTGCGTTTACTTCATCGGTTAATTCTTGGACTTGTTCGATTGAACCTCTTGTGACAATTTTCTAGTGAAGATCTACAGTTTGTTCGTAAATATTTAAGTTAAGCAAGTGGTTATGGGACATGAAGCTAAACTCATATATTTACTAGCTTGGTGTGATTGACACTTCTTGATGATCATGACGATCATTTTTGTGATTTAGACTAGCAACTGTGCGATGTCTCTTTGTCTACGAGGGAGACTAAACCCCGTTTGTGTGATGTTTCGTCATCACATATGTGGGTAGCGCCCCACGGTCTTCGGGCCATTCTTGTGGAGCTTCGGCTCAAAATTAATGGTTAGCTACCATGAGATAGCATCTCGTTTTGTGTTACACGTGTTGGTGAGTTTTCATACTCCTGTTTTGTGATAGGCCTCCCCCTTCTTGTGATTTCTGGATTTCTTGTGATGATTTCTGGAATTTTGTGCTTCACCAATTTTCGTGATTTCCATTGATAAGTTTTATCAATTTTTGTGCATTGGTGAATTTGTGTGTCATTGACTTGTTATGAATACAAGTTTAGGGTATGATACCCCATCTTATCTTTGAGAAGATTCTTGTGATATTGACTAATCTCTTGTTGATTTTCAATTACATACTTATAGTAGTATGCCATTATAGTTATTATATGTTCATGCCATATCTTTTATTCTATACCATATCATCTGATATTTATAGCTAGACTGATCCGTTTATTATTTTCTTATAAATAATACTCGGGTCAGACCGAGATGTTACAGGTACTTATGCTTGACTTCTCTTCTGGGATTACTCTGACTTTTGGCTAACTACTTAGATTAGTAGTTTTTGGATGTATACATTTGAGATATAGACTCTATGATGTATACTTATTCTTTTGTATAGCACATATTGCTATTCTTTTGTGTTATAGTGGATCTTTCAGACCACTACTCTGATGTACACTTTCATGTGTTATATATTCATATCTTTTTCCGCCTTTGTGATATGGATGTCTGTGACTGATTTTTGTTATGTTTATTTCTATGTTTGTTTCCGAAGATTATATATAGCCACTGTGTTATAGCTTTGAGTTTGTATCGGTATGTCGGATTTCCTTCTTAAATGAAATGCATGCTATACTATTTGACATATCGGTGCTCGCACAAAGAAATTACACGGATGGTCGCTCCTCAACAACCTTATTCTTCGTGCTAGTTGACAGCATTACTCCGTAGTGTTCTTGGCTAGCGTGGGTATAGAGGTGGGGCGTCACAAAACAAACTGGAATGGAAATGGGATTGCAAAATAAAAGCAAAGGTGAGATCTTCTCACTCAAAATGAAATTTGATTCTGCGGTTATTGATTGATTGACTATTTGGATGTGATAGTATATATAGTAGTATATAGCAATATATATATTGGAATATATATATATTGGTGATTGATTTTCTCGCATTATATAGCGGATGAGACCCTATGCGCCGCATAATAGCGGATGATATTTTATAAATCCCATATACCATGATATTCCACCTCGAAGTGGAATTGGTATTGTGCTAACATCTATGGATGCAGGGAAACAGGTTGGAGGGATCCAACTGGATTCCTCAAATTACATGAATTTGTTTCATATGCTGTGTGATGATTTATTTATAATCTGTGTATGATTATATTTGTAATTGAATGTGTTGAAGGCTATAACTTAGCCGAATGTATTTTTGGTATCGTTGGATACCAGAAATAAATAAATTTGGATTTTTGAAATTAAAATTGGAAATTTTAAGTAAATTCTTTTGAAAGAATTGGTTGAATTTCAAAGAAGGAATTTAAAAGCGTAAAGTTGATTTTTTGAAATCTTATCGAAATATTTCCAAAATATGGGAAAAGATTTTAATAAATGAGTTTTGAACAATATTGTTTAAAAGTTGAAGAATTTATTGAAAATGGAATTTTGAATAATTTGGAAAGAATAAAGGAATTTATTTAAAAGATGATAAATTTGTTGAAATCAAATTGATAATTGATTTGATGTTTGAAAATAAATCTTTGGGAAATCGATATGAATTGTATGAAAATAGATTTTGTGTTGAAATAAACTTGGAAATCAATTGGATAAAATGACTTGGTATTTGAAATAAATTTAGAAACCAATTTGTAATTGATTTGATGTTTGAAAGTGAATATTTGGAAAACGATTTGAAAATCGTGTATAAGTGAATATTTGGAAATATATCCCATATAGGGAAATTGGTTTGAAATTGTTTTCAAAAGTTTGAAGTGTGAAAATATGATTTGAAATTTGTTTTCGAAGTGAGGAAGTGTGGAAAATATATATCTTGTGAAGATATTTTGGAAATAAATAATTTGGGAAAAATTATTTATAACTGATGATTGTTGTTATATGTTGTTTGATAGTTAAATCACCGACTATCAATATTTGCCTTTGAAATGGTACTTGATTTGTTTTTAAAACAAACGCTCATTATTCGGTTAAGCCGGGAGAGGACTTTGTGTCATATAACCCATTCCGAATAGTGATACGTCGTGAATGGATAACATTTGAAGACCGGTGTGAAGACCGGGTATTTTCGAAAATGAAAGGACAACCTATCGAATGTCTCTGCACCGAGTTGCTCCGATATAGAGATTTATATCACTCTTCTTGTGATGGGAAGTCCGGACGTGATTAGTGAATACCCGGATTGCAAGGGCTTCTTTGGAAGTGCCTTCGGTTCCGTTCGATCCCAGAACGGACTTGTATGGATGTGTGTCTGACATTACACTTTGAGATGTAAAGCTGGTTTCTATCAAATACATTTTTGTTGGTGGCGGAGAATTTATTCTCTTAGCTTAACACCCTTCTCTGAGACATACGAGCTCTGAGGTTATGCAGTTGATGGTTACTAGTGATACATTCCCAATTTGGTAATGTGGCATACGAAGTGCTGTTGATCATTTGTTGATCAAAGCATGGCTTTGTGAAAAAGCGTAGCTTTATGGACGAGTCTTCGTCGAGCCTCACAACCCGGTAATGGTCGAAACAGGAATGTTGCGGCAAGGTTGTTAGGGGTCGCGCCCCTAGGGTATGTCATTTCCTTCTGGTAAACGGTGATATCATGGTATGGAGCCCAGATATTTTACCTATGTTGATGCTGCAAATTTATTATACATTGTGGTTGTTGCTTTGTGGTTGAGGATCCTCGGATAAAGGTCGGTAACGACTGGGGGATGGCATACTTATGTGTTAGTTACCTAGTTACAGCTGTACAGCGTGAGGTAGTGTCAGTGTGTTGGTTACCTAGTTACAGCTGTACAGCGTGAGGTAGCGTCGGCCTTGTGTTGGCAGAGAGTCGGGTAGGTTCTCGGGGCGTCCTTCCAGAGGCGTTTCCATTTCGGTGTAAGGAAGTTCCTTTGCCTGACCATTGGTCGGAAATCCAAAGAAACAATACGAACCTTGTACGGTTTTAGTTGTATAACCTGCTATGGAATGTGGCGGTAACCTGCTATTGAACATAGTAGCTATAGTAGGCATACAATAATGGTTGTATGCTGGCTAAGATTAATATTATACTTTCGAAAGGTTTTCCTACACTATTCACTAGTAATAATATCAAAAGAGTTTTGGTTTGCGTAGTAAGCATGTTTGACTATCATAAGAAGAAATCTCCTCCAATTCTGCGTTTGCATTGTGTGTGTGGCGGGAGGTCTGATGGAAGTTTCATTTTCCAAACGCATTGCGAATCTGTTTTATTTTCTTTGTGAAAATAACTGTTTTACGATCCCACACCAGTCACCATGACTGACTCGGAGTTTATTGTTCCCTTTCTAAACTCTGGGTGCCCATAATTTTCCACACGGGCAGCCTAGAGTTATGTTATCAGGATATTCTGGATATTCTGGAGCTTTGGAGGCGAGCTGGATGGCGAGACGTACTCTCGTACTTGTTTATTTATTCCGTTGTGTATTCTGTATATGGACAAGTTTATATAACTGTCCAGTGATGTGTATTATTGTAAACTCTGATGATATGATGTAATGTATAAATTGATATAGTCTTTTGTTTTAAAGATTAGTCATTCATCTAATGTATATTGTTCCGCTGCGAATGTGAGATTCTCTTGTTGTTTCTGTTTCTTCTTCTTTATTTTTCTTCTGTCTTCTTCTACCTCTTCTTTTTAACCCTAATGATTCGGTTTTCCGGCATTCGATTGCGCGACATTTGATACAGTGGACGTATTAATGTCGACTTTCGAGCGTCGAAAAGTCGTGATCGTTACACACTCTCTCGTATAAATATACACTCAGACTCATTCTAGGTATTATTAACCCTATCTCTAATGAGTTAACCCCAACATGCTAAGGTATCTCTAAACCAAAGCTCTGATACCAACTGTGATGACCCACCTTTTTGGACGGTTTAAATCGACAATAAACCACACATGTCTAATTCAAACCATTCAAAATGGAGGATTATCACTAGGATTTAATAAGAAAATAAGACAAAAAGAAGGAAAACAAAAATACAGAATCTCACATCGGAATGACAAAATATAATAATCAAATAAACAGTTCATGAAGCTGTTTTGCAATATACATTTGATTACACAAATTTTACAACATAATTAGAGTACAATCAACAACATAAAAATAAGGATGCAGCGGAAAATTACTAATAATATAATATACCAAACTCCGTCTTTGTCCTCCAGAATAATGTCTTCAAACACTGAAAAGCTCAGGCTGACCTGAGCGTAATGAAAAGACAAAACACTTGAGTCGGAAATAAAAGTTCATATGTAAGTTAAATCAACAGCAAATAAATATGAATGTGATAGCTTCAAAGATGTTTACGGAATTTTACATCTCCTATCCAGTGTATAACGTGCGTGCAATAACTTAATAGATGTTACGTGATTTCCCATCTCCTAAGGATCCATTAAACTAACTATATGTAGTAAAATACGCTATATGTGTAGTATCTATCAATAAAGTATTAAAATAGCGTTAAGGCTTTACATTAATCCCCCTTAACACATTTTTAAACAACCAGTAACGTCGGTAGCCAGTGAGTCTCATATAGGTACCATACTAAAACAAAATCGTAGTGGGCGTGAATAAGGATAAAGAGTATGACAAGGCATGTGAGACGATGCCCAAGGTAGGATACTATCGTTTTGCGTTTCCTGACTGGTGGTAACCCTTAACAGCCCATTACGTCCAACACCCCCAAAATCAAATCAAATCAAGGTGCACCGATCAAGCAAACATCAATATAGTAATACGAAGAGGTGTGTCCGCTAGAGGTAGCTAGCCTCATTGGTTAGGTATGACTTCTGTTTTAGTCATTTCAAATTGGCACAAGTGTTGGGGTCATCCATCATCGTTCTCTTTCTTCAAATCCAGCAAACGCCTCCAATTCAACCTCTACATTCTAGATATCATCCACCGCGTACACGGTAGTTAAAGTGGTTCCAATATAGATAGAGAGTATGCCAATAAGAGGCCACGGTCTCTTTAACAACCAAACGTCATTTTTCACACTGGTTGGTTCTTTTACATTTCAAAACTGATTCATATTTGGTATCATTATATCATGTTCACTACAAAATATCAAAATCATCATATTTATTCAAAATACGCCATTTTCACTTGAAAGTATCATTTCAAATTCCAACTTAGGTTGTAACCTCATTTTAACCACATTCACAATTAAATCAACGATTTAAATATAAACATTCCAACTTTGCATAGTTTGAAATTTTAGAAATAGTTTGAATAGTTATAAATAGTTTAAGGATTTAGAACAATTTAATATAAATGGTTTGAGTATTGAAAATGGTTTATATAGTAAAATAGTTTGGAAAACCTAAATAATTTCAACATTAAAAAGATAGATTTAAACAGTTTATATTAAAATAATTTATTTTGAAAATAGTATCAAATCAAACTATTTTCTTTTATTTCCACAAATCTAGACCCATGTCCAACTTCAAATCAACAAAACTCAATTTCCAGTCTTTCAATTCAATTGACTCAATTTCAATTTAGTTTCAAATCAACTTGATTTCAGTTTCAATTCGAAATAACTTCAATTTCTGAAACATTAATTTTTAACTACAAATTTGATTCAATAATTCAATCCAATGATTTAAATTTCAATTCAATTCTTATTTTAAACCATTTCAATTCATATCAATTTCAATTCTGTAACGACCAGGCGCTTTTCGACACCCGAAAATTGACACTAATACGTTCATTGTATAGAGTGCCGAGCAATCGAGTACCAGAAATACTAGGTTGTTAGGGTTTAAGAAGAAAAGAGATAGAAGAAGAAACAGAAATAACAACACATAATCTCACAATCGCAGCGGAACAAAATATAATATATACAATAATAGCATTTAATACAAAGGAAAACTATAACTATTAATATACATACAAATTATCAGAGTACAATCATCAACATATAAATCTGGACAGTTATAATAACTTGTCCCTAAATGCTGAATATACAGCTGATTATACACAGCAAAATATAGTCAAATACGTGCAATACGTCTCTGCCATTCAGCTCGTCTCCTGAGCTCCAAAAGCGTCCTAACCTGAAAACTGTAATACTCGATCTGACCCAAGCATTACAGTAATGTAACACCCGAGTCAGGCTAGAAACCAGTGTGTGTAAAACCCACTTAATTTGAAATACTTAAGTTATAAAAATTCTTCGAAAAACCAAGGTAATTCGTACAAACACGACGAGTTATTATCTTATTATACCCAAAGCACTTTTCCAGAAATCCATCGACATTTTTAACAATGTCTAAGTACAATTACTTTTCTAAAATGGTCGAATTTATTAAATTTATCCAATTCCAGCATACAAGCTCTATAACCAAAACCGTAGAGGTTCGAATTGATTATTAAGTCGAAGTGGTTCCGGATAATGTAGATACCTGATCCCGGTCTCTTCGAACTCAAAATGAATAAATTTTAAGGCCAAATTGTTCAAAATAAACAATTTATATTCAGGGTGACAATATTCACATATGGAAGTTTAATTACATATATTTATTTAAATAAACGTGTCAACGTTTATTCTATCATTTTAACTGGTTCGGCTACTAAACGGCATAGACAAGAACAGTTGAAATAATATCCAAGAGCAATAACCAAGAATAGATCAATAACAAATTTAACGATTTGAAACTCATATTTAAACAATTCCTAGCCAGGATTTAATCCACTTAAATTAAATTAAATCTACTTATATTTTTAATCCAATTTAACGATAAATTAGAAAAATTATAAAACAATTTATTATTAGTTATTTAAAAAAATAAACAATCTATTTAATAATTGATTTATTAATTAATGAAAGATTTAGGTCAAGTAAGAATATAATGAATCTCTCATTTTAATCATTATAATATAATTAAACTGTAATTTACGAACAATCAATAACATTAATTATAATGCCGAGTAATATGATCAAAAAGTAGAAATCTTCACGTTGAACGGTTTTTAAAAGAATTGATAAAGCAATGTTTAAATTTTAAAGATTTTTAATGTAAAAATAAATGTAATTTCCTTAATAAAAAGAATACTCGACCCACACATATGCAAACCCGGCCCAAACAATTCAACCCATGCCCAACCATCTCTTCTTCCTTCAGTATTTCTTTCTCTCCTCTCTTCCATTCGAAAACAAGACGACGTGCAACCTATAACGACCCGTAAAATTTTCAATAATTTAATTTGTTAGGTTAATAAGTTTTGAGTGATTTAATATAGAAAAAAAATAAAAATAAAACTTTATCTATTAATAATTGAACAATGGTAATTAGAACTAATTAGTAACAATTGAAATGAAGTCCCAATGATGAAATAATGTAAATTAGTTATAAATTTGAATGTAAGAAACAAGTGTGAATGTTGAATCATTAATGAGATAATAATGTGATAAATAGAGATTGAAGTAAATCAGTGTTAATTGAGTAATTGTAACATTTGATTTGTAAATGTTAATGGATTCATTAATGTGGATTAAAGTAATAGTAACGGGTGTGAGTTACTATTTAACTGGCCTATTAATTTAGTTATAATGGCTATATTTGAGTATAAATTTAAAAATATGTAAATAAGGGTAAGTGGTATATAAATAAATAAATTTGTATAATTGATAGTAATTGAATGAATTCAATATTAGGTAAGTAATTATGATAATTAGTTGAATATATGATAAACTTAAGTGTAAATTAAAGGGTAGTGATAACAGCTATTATAAGTTGCCTATTTAGTCTATAAAATAATTAGAAAATCTTTAATGTCATTAATGAGAATTTATGCAGTAACGGGAGGTGTGAATGTATAAAATAAATAGAAACATAAACTTATTATAAATTAATAAATTGGTAAAAGGAATGGAACTAAGGTAAATTAATTAATTGGTTTTAAATCTTATTTGATGTGTACAATTGACAAGATTTCACATTTAGAAATGTAACATTTTATACAAATTTAAGAATAAATTATTTATATAAGTTTCTTTCTCCTTAAATGCTTTCCTTTTTAATTTGCCTTGCTTCTTTATTGTTTTAGACATTCACCATTGTTTGGACGTGCATTACCCCATCAAACCACGTTCAAATCTTCCCAAATATCTCACCTCTTCATTGCCTCTTCTGATTGGAAGTTATTACATAAGTTATTTTATTAAATAGGAAATAAATCCCCTCATTCACTAGCCTCTTTATTGCTTGCCATTCTTTTGGCCATTCATATCTTCATAACCCTAGTAGCCACCTATTTTGCAATTCACGTACAAAAGAAAAGTTTCTCATCTCTCCTATTCATTTGCGTCCAGAGGAAAACACAGTAAGTTTAAATGGCCTCCTCCTTCTCTTCTCCTTTTCCTTTTGTTCTCTAATTATTTAGCTCTGCCACACCATGCTAGCCGACCTCATCTCCTCTCCACCACTAACATGATCGGCCTCCACCTCCTCACATCATCACCATACCAAGGCCGTGAACCCTAGAGCAAACTCCATCACTAAAATTCCAAAAAAAATCCTCTTGATCCATGCTTTTGTCCCCACTTTACTTTTGCCTTGCCACATCTCTTCAAATTCCAAGCCATAGCCATGTACATGACCTTTGGGCGAGCCTAACTTGCATCAAAACTACCATGGCCGAGCTATGTGTGATGTGGTCTAGCCCATTGAGACATGGCCGAGCCACTTGTCTTGTTCTACAAAAGGTTATGCCATTTTCCTTCATATCTTTGTATTGTTTTGGTTTAAAATTCCTTGTGTTGAATTTTATTCTTATAATTTTGTAAATTGTTTGTATACAAGATTGGATCTTGACTCTCCATCACAAAAAAAATCTTGTTCATGCCTAGTCGTGCTTTCGGAATTTGTTTTGTGTCTCTTGTTTGTTATCTCCAGCTTTAAAAAGGTGAGTTTTATCACTCTAGACATATGTACTTATATTATTGTGAAATGATGACAAGTGAATCTGTATAAATTAATATGTTATTCATACATGACTGTGATATATTATATGATGTTAAATGTTATTTATATACCTGTTACATTACCTGATATGTTATTATATGTTATACTGTTCATTTTAATTACTGTATCTCACACTGCAAGTTCCCTATCACTATGGGTTGAAGTGATACATACCCAAACGGACATTAGAATAAGGAAAAATCATTATGGGATAAAATGATAGGCTTGAGTGATTTTATTATAATTTATTTGACTTGGGATTGCGGGTTTGAAATGATAGAATCCGGATTTTTCTTTTTAAATTACGGATTGAAATGATACATATCCGTATCACTTGACCTAGGTTAGAAAATATTATACAGGCCCATGGTTATACTTTTAAATTATATTTTCCTAAAATTTATTAAGTATTTTGAATGTTTTAAATATACGAAATTTGAGCTGAAAGATTTGATTTAAATGACTTAAATATAAGAAGGTGTTGGTTTTTCTATAAGTTAAGATTTTATAAGTCTATAAGTGGCTTTAATTGAAATTATAAAGATGTGTTGGTTTTAAATAGAATTTAAAGACATTTATTGATGTTAAATAACTTAATAATATAATTGGACTTAATATGGAATTTTAAATCTAACCTAGTAATTGTTATGAATTTTACCTTATGAAACAGACATGTTTGTGTAATAAAAAAAACGTATTTTGAACTGATAAAATGAAATACAGTTTTAATTGGATATTCTGTAGTAAAATGTATTTAACTAGAAAATCATAGTTAATTGATGTCTAAATGAATAGATCTAAAAGAAAAAGATTTGATTGTTATATTAACTATGATAAAATATTCTTTTGTAAAATGTTATGTTTTTTAAAATAAATAGTTATGATTTTTAAATGGAAGAATGTAACTTTAATTTTGGATTAATTTGGAATTTGGAAATTTGGTTTTAAAGTTAAGTACATAAAGGGAAATGAAAATTTTACTTGGGAAATGGGTATTTTAAAATAAAGTATTAAGTTAATTGTTAAAGTAAAAGTTGAGAAAATAATTACTTTTGACATAATGAATGAATTTTTGTTTAAATTCAATATTTACTTATTAAGTGTTTATTTTATTGAATCATAAGTTAAGATATCCAAATGAATATTTTTGAAGCGAAAAGTATGATTTTTATAAGTAAAAATGACCAAATTTTAAGTTTTATTGTTTCTGAAAATTTTATAATAAAGCTGGAATTAATATTGGTAGCACTTCAGAAATACTATGGTCTTAAGACAACATTTGTTAAGTGCTGTCATTTTTGGAAATAGACTAAGTTCTGAAATAACAAAGAGCTACTGCAGCACTTTGTAGGTGCTGTTGTTGCTGAAACTAAACTATAATTTCGAATAACCAAAGAGCTACTGCAGCACTTTGTTAGTGCTGTTGTTTCTTAAACTGAACTGTTTTGAAATTCTAATACCTACTGTAGCACTTTATAAGTGCTGCTATTTCTAAATTTGACAATGTTTTAAAATATTACTAATATATCTACTGTAGCACTTTATAAGTGCTGTTGTTAGCTGAAAATACAATGTTTTGGAAATTTTATAATTGAATGAATGAACTTAGAAATTGTACAACTTTGAAATAAATATTATTTGACAATGAATTTCAATGGTTTAAATGAATATTATTTTAAGGGTGTTATGATTTTCTAAGTATTATGATTTTCAAAGAATAACATTTCTAAATTGTTATGATTTCAAAATATTATTGTTTCAAAGTGTTTTGATGTCGAAATTGATATAACTTTGAAAGTACTATGACTTTTGGAAATTGATTTATTTGAAATAGTATTTAATTAAGAATTGTTTTGAATATATTGATTTGCAATTTAAGATTTAAGAATATGACCTTATAAAGTGGTTTTGGTTTAAGATGATTTAAAAAGGAATATTTCAACTTAAATAAATTGAAAGAAATATTCAGTGATTGGAAATTTGGGTTTGTTCAAATGATATTTTGGTTTTGAAGTATAAACTAGTTTTGAATATGATATTTTGGTTTTGAAGTATAAACTAGTTTTGAAATGGATATGATATTTGGTTTTGAAATATAAATTATTTTGAAATAAATATCCATGGGTTATAATAACGATTGGTTGTTAAAGAGACCGAGATCGAATATGGGCATACTCTCTGTCGATACCGGAAACCACTTTGACAACCGTATATGCGATGGAGATTCCAGAATGAAGTAGGATGGTGGCGACGATCCTATTGAGGTATGAACGTGGACCCAACTCCCATGAGTTGGCATAAGGTGGCTAAAACAGGAGCGATTGACGGGCCAATGAGGTAGCACCTCTTATCGGACGCATTTCTTCGATACTATTCCGTTACTTTGTGATTTATTTGGTGGCCACCCTTCGATTTTTGATTCTGGAGTGTGTTCCAAGGAGGGCGGTACTGTCTGCTATGCGTTTCCACCAGCCCTGATGCGTAATTGGTATATCTACCGTGCCATTGCCTAGTTGTGCCGTGTAACCTACCATACCGAGCTTTACTACGAGTTTCTATTTGTGTCGTACCTATGGAGTATCTTCTCGTAGCCTCTCGAGGTATGCAGGTACTGTATAGACTATTGGCACTATTATGTGTTAAGGTGGAAAATGTAAAGCCTTAACGCTATTTAAAAGTAAGTTTATTTTACTATTAGACACTATTATAAAAGCGAATATTATTACATAGTAAATAGTTTAACGGATCCTTAGAGGATGGGCGGTCCCAAGCATCCTTTAAGTTACTTGTACCTTTATATTACAGTTCACTTGAGTTGGTTTACATTGTATAAGTATGTATATCCTGACTCGAGTGTTTTTGGTTTTGCTTTACGCTCGGGTCAGATTGAGTGATACAACATTTGAGACTCACCTTTGGAGTTAGAGCTTTCCGTGGAGATCCAGCTATCTATTTCGCTTTCGGTTATCCAGTTGATTCCAATGATTTATTCTGATTTATACTTGATTATTATATTGAGACTTCTGTTGTATCTTGTTAACTCTGATATATATATATAGTAGCTTCATGAACAACTATTTCTTTGCTTCCGTTGCATTGTTATATTACTCTGTGTTTGTAATCTGTGATTTATTTACTGTATATTCTGAGTTTTGCCAAATTTATATTTACAACCTATTGTTTTGAATTATTCAAGTCCGACATGTATGGATTTATTGTCGATTTGAATGGTCCAAAATAGTGGGTCGTTACATTTGGTATCAGAGCTTTGGCTTTAGGCAAAGTTTAGCATATATGGTAAATTTGTTTACAGAATCACTTTTGTTCGAGCTTGAATTCCTTCCTTTCGTGCCGATTTCTTTGAATTTTGGAACGTTCCATGCGGTTCCAAATCCATTCTTTTCTCTCCCTATTTGTCTTCTTTTGATTATGGAGTATCCCATGACTCCACTTCGAATGATCTTTATATTAAATTGGCGGTCTCGCCAATCTTCGAATGAATTGTAAAGGGGTGAATCTCCTTTACAATTTGCATAGATTCACCGAAGAATTCTGTATCCTTAGTTTACAATGCTATCTATATCTTGTTATCCCGAATTCTATCTCTTGAGATCTGATGTATATTTAACCCAGAACACCACATCGATCTTATTCTTGAAGTCATGGTCGACCCGGTTAAGGTCGCCCATGATTTATTTAAGCTTATCCATCCCCTTATACTGTTAGTTAATCATCTTATCTTCTGTTTCCAACTTATCTTCAAATCAGAATTCTCTTTGATTTGAGTCCATCAAATTGGAATCCCTATCCTTGTTTTGAAAATTTATTCCTGTATTTGAAATATATATTTAAGGAATGTTTAATATATATGGTGTTGTTTGAGTTGTTGATGTTGATTTGGGTTTCCGATCGATTCGTCTGATCAACGCTATCGATAGGATTTCCAAAACACTTGAACAGAGCAAACTAGCACATATTGTTTTCAAATTTGGTAAATGAAATTTTTTGTACAATTATATTTTATATAAGTATAATTTTCTAAATTTTGATAGTTAATTGAATTGGATGTTAAGAAATAATATTTTATTTATATATAGCTTGTACCATTGGCTTTTGTTTCATATAAAAAAATAGTTGAACTATAAAACATGGTTATAAATTAATTTGAAAATTTAAATGAATTTAAAACAAGAATTGAGAATTTAATTTCCGAAGATTTCAAACTTTGGGTTTTAAAGTTTTAAAAGGATATATTATTTAATGTATTTTCGAATAGAAATTGTTTCCAAAGAATTTTAAATGTTTAAATCAGTGCTCTTTTCTTTGTCGCTGGAAAATAATTTCGGTGATGATTGCAGCATCATCGACGTTCATTTTCGAGTTTCGAAGTGAAGAGACCATTCTGTAGCTTTGCTACAGTTCTGCTTTGAAGAATTAAATTGATTTGAATTTCTAAAAAAATTGACTTGATTTATAATATATACATTGGTATATGATTTCAAATTTGATTTGATACATATATTGTATATATATTTAGTTATCTCTAAAAAAATTATTTGAAGTTAACCGGAAATTTAATTCTTAAATTTTATCTTAAAGGATTATTTCAATTTTAAAATTAAGCCAAAGGTTTGAATAAATATTTAAGCTTGAAATAATTGAACTAGAAAGTTTATTTGTATAATATTCTATTGCATTCCAATATAACTTAACTTAATTATTTAGAAGTTAACTATGTAATTGGATAATGTACAACCTAAAAGGATTTGATAAATAAAATTTGAGTGGTTATAATAAATGTTATACACTTAAATTTTAGTTATAAAAGATTAATAGAGGTGAATAGAATAAAAGGTTAATTGAATAATTTACAATATAAAATGGTGTTAAAGGAATTTATAAATAAATTGGAGTAGTTATAATAAGTGTAAATATACTTAATATATGTGATTAGATATATTAAGTGGAATAAAATTAAATAATAATTTGGAATAAAGAAGAATTAAATTTATTGCATAAATTATGAGCATAATAAATGATTTTCAAATTCATGACTTTGGAAAATTGTTAATTTAAGATAATTATATGATGAGATAATGTGATTTAAAAATAGTTAAGATTTATTTAAATTAGGTGAAATCAAATGGATGAAATCAATTATTAATTTAAGTTGAAATTTTCATGGTTTAAAATTTATTATCTTATTTTGTTTTCCAATCTCTTTTCTTTGGGATGTTCCTGTTTTCTTGCATCCTAAGCGGGAATTGAATTCCGAATTGATTTTATTCCTGAAGTTCAACCTATAGTCCTTCCTTCCAGAAGAACTTATCTTTACTTGTCGGTTTTGGAAACATTTCATAAATCTTTAAGTACTCACCTGAATCTGAGCACTGCTTACCATCCACAGACCGATGGTCAAACGGGAAGAGTGAATCAGGTTCTAGAGAATCTCCTTCGTGCTTGTGTTCTTGAATTTTAAAGATCATCTCCATCTTGTAGAATTCACCTATAACGACAATTATAATGTCAGTCTTCTTTCGTCTTTTCTTAATCATATCTCATTCAATCCATTTTGCTTATAAATTAAATTAAATTGAATTAAATTTATGTGGTTTAAATTAATGATTCTATTTTGAGTTTCAATTTAGTGTTCTTTCAGGGTGTTCTATTCTCCTACCTTCTTCCTTTTCATGGATGAAAAGTTTTGAGTGGGGGAGAGTGTAACGACCCGTAAAATTTACAATAATTTAATTTGTTAGGTTAATAAGTTTTGAGTGATTTAATATAGAATAAAAAAAGAAAAAGAAAAAAAACTTTATATGTTAATAATTGAACAATGGTAATTGGAACTAATTAGTAATGTTTCCTGGAGATTTGGCCAGGCAACTTAATACTCGGCATATCCACCGTTCGGCCCAACTAGATCGTTCGACATCTCTTAGCAACCGTCATTCAGTAATGCTCGGCATCCAGGAGCGCTCGGCCAAAGGCATTGTTCGGCCAAAGACTTCGTTCGGCCAAAAGGCATCGTTTCGCCAGAGACCTCGTTCGGTCAAGATATTGGTTCCGCCAAAGGCATCGTTCGGCCAGAGACCTCGTTCGGTCAAGATATTGGTTCGGCCAAAGGCTTCGTTCGGCCAGAGACCTCGTTCGGTCAAGATATCGTTCGACCATAGACCTCGTTCGGTCAAGATATCATTCAGCCAGAGACATCGCTCGGCCAGTGTATCGTTCGGCATACCAAGGACTTTCGGCAGTCAAAGATGGCTCGACATTCTTTCCAGCACGACCGGCTTCGATTGTTACTCGGCCTAATCTTCCCACACAACAAGCGCATCGTTCGACATGAAGAGGATGGTTCGGCATCCGACCATTCGGCCTGTTCGGTTCGGCATACAGTGACCACTCCATTTGGGCCAAGGTATTCGGCTGCCAGGCCCGCTAGGGAAGTCCAACCCATCTTTGTCTATAAATAGAGAGGCAGGGGCACAGTGGAATGGACCTTTTTCGAGAACACTGGGGAGACTCTGCCGCTTTCAGGACTCATCCTCTTTACTTAGCAATTGTATTCAAGTAGTTGGCAAACAGATTGTATTTGTAATCAATTATCTAGTAAAGCAATAAAGATTAACCTCAAAGTGGACGTAGACAGTTACGCCAAACCACTATAAATCTGGTGTTCTCGTCTTTGCATTCAATTTAGCATATTATTCCTTGTTTGAATTTACTTTCATTATTTATCTCTCTACACAATATTTCTCAACGAGGTTAGTGACCAATTTTGGTGCTAACACTTTGGTGCTTTCACTGAGAACTGAATTCTCAGACCTCAAGGATCTGCTTTGAAGCTACTAGATTGAATAAATCCCCCAAAGAAGATCCGATTCATTCGTAGGACGTCCGTTGATTCTACTCAGAGTTCATACCAATAACTCTACAATGGCAAGACCACGTACCAGATCAGCCTCTCATAATGCGGACGCCCACGAGACTGCTAGCGTACAACAAGCAGGGCCTAGCAATCAGCAAGCAATGCTAGGTGCAGGGACTACCGCCCAGGACCAAATGCCGGTTGTCACCAGAATAAAGTTCAACGACTTGATGAGAGAACTCAAGGAAAGCAGGAGACAACTCGGAGAGTAGATGCAAGACAATGCCAACCTCATAGAACAACTCACTCAACAACAGCATCAGAATGCTGGGGGCAATCCCGCTCCTTATTCTTCATCCGACAGCTCGACTTAGTCCGATGAACCTCCCAGGCGTAGACGCCGTAAGACTGAAACTACGCAGGTAGGTGCTGCTGTCCGAACAGCTGGAGACCGTGACCAAGCAAGAGCTAGAAACTTAGGAGCTGGAGTGCAGGTGGAGGCTGGAGGCCCGGATCATCAAGATGCCAATGATGTCGAACCTCAAGATGCACATTTGGCAGATCGCCAACAGAGGAGGCATCAGCCTGATCAATCACGAAGGACATACTCCAACCTTTCACCTTCCATATAGATCCCAGACATGATGACTATGGTCATACAATTGATGAAAGAGAATCAAGGCTTATCAAACGACGATTGGGGGGTGTCCAGAAGCCATACTCCGTTCACAGACACTGTTCTGCAGGCAGCGTACCCAGGAAGTTTAGTATGCCAACTATCCCGGCATATGATGGAAAGACTGATCCCAGACAGCATGTCATGAGATACGAATGGATGATGGATTCAGCTAGAGCAAATGATGCAACCAAGTGTAGATGCTTTCCAATAACTCTATCTGGGATCGCTACCATGTGGTTCACTCGACTTCCTCCACGGTCTGTATCCAGTTTCGAGGAGTTGGCGAAGAAATTTATAGAACAGTTCAAGATACATACTACTCGTCCAAAGGACATGATGTCTCTATCAAGTGTAATCCAGGCTCCTTGGGAATCATTGAAGAAGTATTTGCAGAGATTCCATGTTGCGGCAACTGAAGTCAGCAATCCCAATGATCATGCAATTCTTATGGCTATGATGCGAGGCGTGGATCCAGATTCAGAGTTTGGAGACTGGCTGGCAGGAAAACCTCCGACTACGCTAGAGCGTTTTTACTCAAAGGCACATCAGTTCATAAGAAGAGAGGAAGCCAGGTCGGTAAGGCGAGATAAGGCACCGGGGCCTGTCCAGGAGTCCGTGAAAAGCAACATTGCTATGAAGTAGTCCGGAGACAACTCGGGAAAAGTTCAAGTCAATGTCCAGAACAAGCCCGGGCAACCTAGGGAATCTGGAGGAAGAAATCAAGGGAAGAAGAGAGAAGCGGGGAAGTGGAAGCCGAGAATTCCAACCTACAACGAGTATACCCCGTTGAATGTGTCTCTTGAGAACATTTACCTATCAACCTGCAATACCTTTCAGTACAGAAAGCCACATCCAAAGGAGTCAACCGAAGAACAAAAGCGGACTGGGAAATACTACCGCTTCCATGAGACTTATGGGCACAATACGGAAGAGTGCAAACACCTACACGATGCTATAGAGAAGTTGATCAGGCAGAAAAAGTCACAAAACTTTGTGAAGAATCCATAGGAAGGAGGATAGGGAACATCCAACCCAGGTCGTGCACCAGCTCCACGTCATCTAGAGGAGCCTGCCCGGACTGTGGGCAGACTAGTCATAAACACGATCATCGGTGGGCCTCACCCTGCGGATAAGAACTGGCAAGAGATGGAGCGGTATGCTAGTTCCCTAAAGCATGCAGATTTCGAGTGTTGTTCCAACGTAGAGTATCGGACCCCTGCTAAACAGCTACGCGTGATGACAAACGATATAGTATTCAGGAGCAGAGATGCTGACCAAGTAGAGGCTCCTACCATCGACCCGATGGTCATATCTGCGACAATCGGGCCGGCTTATGTAAAGAGAATTTTGATTGATTGTGGAAGTTCTGTCAATATCATCTTCAAGAAGGCTTATGACCAGATGAAGATGGAGACGAAGGATTTGAAACCGTATAAAGCTCGTATACATGGCTTTAATGGTGCAGCGACCGATGCAGTGGGGTATGTTGAGTTACCAGTTGAACTGGGACAAGGTGAGCGAAGGAGGGTGCGAATCCTACCGTTCGTAGTTTTGGATGTGGATTCTCCGTACAATGTGTTCTTGGGTCGATCGGCCCTGGCTGAGTTTAGGGCAGCGTTAGCCCCGTGGTGCTTGACTTTGAAGTTTCCGACTGACAAAAGAGTAGGTGTTGTTCATGGCGACCAGGCGACTGGTCGTGCATGTTATGTGGCTAAGCTCCGAGAGGCCCATCGGAGGGAGAAAGGAAAGGCTGCGGACAATTCCGTCCGCATCCATAATACCGACAATTGACAAATAATGCCGGAGTCCTGGCTCGAGCATAATCCTTTGATCTACAGAGACATAGATCCGAGAGACGACGATGAGGAACCCAGGGAAGAAAAGGCAGCACCGGCTGAATTGACAATTGACATTTCAGTCAATCGAGACGATCCGTCGCGAGTACTGAAGATCGGATCACAACTCAGCCCCGCAATGACTGAAGATCTCAGTGATTTCCTCCGAGCGAATCTTGATGATTTTGCTTGGACACATTCTGACATGTGTTGGATTTCTCCCGCTATTACAAGTCATATGTTGAACATAAACCCGAAGTACGTCCCGGTTAAACAAAAGAGGAGAGGAATGGACCCAGAGAGGTCCGCTGCTCTGAGAGAGGTGGTGGACAAACTCAAAGCCAATGGGTTCGTCCGTGACGCCCTCTACCCTGAATGGGTATCAAACCCCGTGCTGGTGAAAAAGGCGAACGGGAAATGGAGAACTTGCGTAGACTATTCCGATTTGAACAAAGCATGCCCCAAGGACAGTTTCCCATTGCCTAGGATTGATCAGTTGGTCGACTCCACTATAGGACACGTGTTGTTATCATTCATGGATGCATACTCGGGATACAATCAAATCCCGATGCATATTCCAAACCAAGAACACACCAGTTTCGTCACAAACGTTGGGCTATATTGCTATATAGTAATGCCTTTCGGATTGAAAAATGCGGGAGCGACCTATCAACGTTTGGTGAACCGAATTTTCAAAGACCAGATTGGTAGGACGATGGAAGTCTATGTGGATGACATGCTCGTGAAGTCATGACAGTCAAACGATCATATTCGAGACTTATCAGAGATGTTCGATATACTCAGATATTATGGGATGAGTGTTTGTACCAAAATTGGGCACAACACTCTTCGAAAGTCTTTGAAGAGATAAAATGAGGAAACTAAATGTAAAAAGAGGATTTATCTAACAAAAACTCTAAATCTCAGAAATAGGAATAATTAAAGTGCAAGGTGACACAAGGATTTAGAGTGGTTCGGCGTATAGCCTACATCCACTATGAAGTAGTTCACTTTATTGATCTTCCTTTGATGTTTACAACTGAATGCAATGAATTACAAGAGTTAGCTATTATTTGCAGCAGTGAATCTTGTTGATAGCAGCAGCGACAGAGTTCAGATCTGGATCTGGCGGAGTCCGAGCGTTGGAGATCTCAAGGAGGAAGAAGAACCCCTTTTCTGTTGGCTTTGGGGGTCTATTTATAGGTGTAGGAGGATGATATTTCGCTCAGATCTCGGGAGACCCTCTCTGGCACGTGACCAGGCCCGTACGCCCAAGCCTATGAAGTTTCGGTCCGATCCGTGATTGACACGAGCATATTTCGACTCGCTCAGGATTTCATCCAATGGAGTCGAAATTTGGCGTGGACATTCTCTAGCATGCACGTAGTCTTCTGTGAAAATTTCAAAGCATTTGGACTTGTAGATTGGGAGATATGATCGATACGAAATGGAGTTCTCAACAGGCTGTTTCCTTCGACTCGCTTCCCTGTTTCGACTCGCTTATGTT
The DNA here is from genome assembly GCA_030737815.1 of Allium fistulosum. Classification (NCBI taxonomy): domain Eukaryota; kingdom Viridiplantae; phylum Streptophyta; class Magnoliopsida; order Asparagales; family Amaryllidaceae; genus Allium; species Allium fistulosum. Next base: position 1,277,422,523 of record CM060903.1, on the reverse strand, counting down.
TCGACTCGATGATGTGGCGCTCTGCTGGAGTTGAATTAGACAGAGGCGAGCAGTGGTTCTGTGAAGGTTGTGGAGCGAGTCGAAGAGGACTCTCTAATGGATGCAGTTTCGATCGAGTCGAAGTAAGCACTCGGTTTGAGCGAGTCGAAGCAAGCTTTGGTCGAGCGAGTCGAAGTGGGCAACTGGGCGAAGCGAGTTGAAGTAGGGATTCCAGATGGCAATGAGTCAAACAGGAACGAGACGAAGTTGATATCTGAAGGAACCAGAGCGAGTCGAAGGAGGGAGTCGACTCTGTCTGATTTTCGTCCAATTTTGCATCCCTCATAACTTGAGCATATGAACTCGGATTGACTTGAGATTTTGAACGATGGCTCTCATAGCTTCGCTTGTCGTGTCGTATCAATTTTGGCTTGATCCGGGCTCGGACAAAATTCGTCGATATCCATAGTGAACCCCTGTATGATTGATCTCTAGGACGGACTGTCACTGGTTGCTAGTCAATCCCTTGGTGTTACGGCCTTGCCAAAAGGCGGGATAACATTTTCCCCCCAAAGTACATCTTGTGAAAACATGATGTGCTTTGAAGTGCTTCAATCTTTATTCTGAATAGTTATAGTCTTCCCGACGAAAGTTGTAATCTTTGGCCGTTCTTCTTGATAATGTAAACTGTTGGCTGTCGACTGCTGTGCCCTATATCATTGCAACCGATCGCTGTATGCCAGTGGTTATCAGTTTGCTATCGTAGTTGTTACCGGATGAATTTCTGATTCTTAAAATTTTTTAATGCTGAATATTAATCCGTCATTCATGCATGTACGTTAACCTGACTCCCACTGACGTTTGCATGTTCTCGAGTCGTTGTTAGTTTATTGTTTTTGAATGTCCCTTCGTAACGATCCCCTCCTGAGTCGTTGTAAAGGATTGAAACGTCGAAGATAATTTTCATTGGTTTTGTGGACGTGAAGTAAGCATGTCGAGTTGATGGAGTTGATCTCTGGAAGTCATGATTCTATGGATTCGAACAGGATGTTCGACTCGGTCTTGGATTCGAACTTCATAGGAGCTGGAGTCGAAACGCACAGGAGATGGAGTTGAAGGGGAGCGAGTCGAAGGAGCGAGTCGAAGTGATGGTGTGTAATGTTGCATCGGAGATGGAGTCGAAGGGAAGCGATACGAATGGGAGCTCCGTATCTATGCACTGAAGAGGGAGTCGAAGCATGTGTTCGACTCCACTGGAACCTGAATCGTTTATTCCCCTTGCTTTTCACTCCATATAAATATCTGGCACTTAGCCATTTTTTTCACTTTTTACCTTTCACCTTTACCTTCCCTGCATTCGCATCGCTCTGAGACTCGAGAGGAAAGAACAAAAATTCTTGACTTCAAACCAACTCCCACCATCACTTAATCGAACTAATCCGACAGATCTAGGTAATCAATAAACGAATCCACGTGTAAAACGACGAGGCTTGGGTTTTCCTATCAAATCAATCAAAGTCGTGGTCGATCGAAGGCTTTCTGGCCTCCGCTTCGTGTCGATGGAGTGTGGGTTTCGAGATGATGAGACGAGGGTCTTCGCGTCGATCGATGATGGAGCTTCGCTTTTTATCGAGCGCTCTGAATTCATGGATCGACACGAAGGGTTCGCGCCTGATGGACTTGAAACAGTGGCCTCGAATCGAGTCGAAAAGTGTATCTTTTGATCGAGTCGAAGTACAGGCCTGGGATGGTTCGAAGCGGGGTGCCTGGAGATCGAGTCAAACCGTGTAGCCCTTGATCGAGTCAAAGCAGAGGCTTTGGATCGGATCAAGTCAAAGCGCGTGGTTTGGGATCGAGTCGAAGTAGAGGCTTCGAAGCGAGTCGAAGAGCGTGGCTTTGGACCGAGTCGAAGGACATGGTCTTGGATCGAGTCGAAGTGCATACTCCCAAATGATCGATTCGACCTCGAGCCTCAGTGAATGATTTGAATTAGAACTTGAATAATTGCCTGGAACTTGAACTTTTGACACTTTGACCATTGGTTTTAATTTTGACGACATCGAAAATTCTAGTGCCTTTGACCACTTAACTCCGACGAGCTTCAGATTTCCTTAATTGGACTTAATTGTTTTACTGCACGCCTGATTGCCTAGTGAAGTTCTTCAATGAAACTGGAACTTACTAAAAATAATTACACATTTTAACTTGGACCGATGGCTAATAATTGGATGGCATGGTTGCGACGGTCAGCGATGACGGTCATTCCGACTGAATTCTGAAGTCTCGTTGTTCACATGTTTTCCTCAATCCGGTTGATTTTTCCAAATAATATACAGTACTGCACAACACGCTCACACACTTTACACTGGGGGATGCACGAGTGTTATTTGTCAGTTTAATAATGATTTTTTATAAGCTAGCTGGTTATGGATCCTTCAAGTTCCCAACAACCGAAAAATCCAAGTTCTATTCCTCCAACCATAGAGATACCGATTGTAGAAGCCGAAGTTATTGAGATATCACCGGATGAACGCCAAGGGGCTCGGTTCATCCTTAACCCATCAGACTCCATGACGTCAGGTATTTCTGAAGACATGCTAGGCCGGATCTACTTAAGGCATGGTTTGTCACTTGACGACGTTATACTTCCCGAACCAACCGACAGGCTACACAATCCCCTGGAGGGGTTTACTACTTTTAACCGTCATGCCTGCACGACGGGGACACTTCCTCCCTTTAACGACTATATAAGGGAGACGTTATCGTTTCTTGGTATAGCCATGTCTCGGCTACACCCTAATGGGTATGCCTTGCTAAACAACACCTTCATCCTGTTTATGGAGATCCTCTTTCGACCGCCGAAGCCGATCGAGATTAGATATTTATTTAATGTCAAGAGCCGTGGAGATAGCCCCTCTTTTACCTTCCTGGAGGCATTCAGAAGCTGTCATATTGTGCTGGGATCCTGGGGGAGGCTAAGTTATTACAAGTCTGAATGGTTCTACGTTCGGTGCCTTCCAGGGTTTGCTAGGCGCTGGTTAGATAGACGTAAGTGTCGCCATCCCTTCTTGAACTACTGAGATGTTAGTGACCAACTTCAAAAACTGACATATTTTTCTTTTCTTATAGCCGCAATCTCTCGCCCCGATGGCGCATACTTCAGAGAGCTTGTTCGAATTCTTCAAGCGTTTCCGGGCGAAGAGAGGCACATAGAATTAGTCCTGACTGACAGGAATTTGAGGGCTGTCGGGCTAATAGAACGAAGACAGAGCATACACCTGGATGTGACACATAGGGTGGCCTTGAAGAAACGCATGAAGCGTGTGAAGCGCAAAGGGCCTGCAGTTGTGATCACCGATGAAGTTGATCCAGAAAGAACGCCCACCGATACTGAGCTCCCGGCCGTGCCTCCTTCCGATGTTCAAGATTCCGGAGGAAAAAGAAAAGGCAAGGCCGCTGCTCACAAACACCCCAAATCCAAGAGATTTAAATCCGTGGTCGTGTCTTTACCTTCCCAGGGGATTAGAATTTCAGAGGCTCCTCCCCCGTAAGTGGAGAGCCCTTTTGCCGGGCTTGACGATATTCCGATCCCGGATTTGTGTCGTCTCCTCACGATGCCGGGATGGAAGGGCTTGATAGTGCTTTTGAACCGAGCGGGTCGCTTGCTATGGGTGCGGCCGACATTTCTGGTTGGTCGGGGGATTGCACATGCATACACATCACTACACTTCATGATTCACAACTGTACTTTGTCCAACCCAGGAAGTCGCTAACTCTTTCTTCGTTTCTCGTTTTCAGGTACCTTGTCCGGGAGAGGATCAATGTTGAACAGTCTTCATTCAGCCCAAAAGACTTCTGGTTATTATGATTATCGTAGGAGGGATTTTGATAAGGATCGCGATCGCGAGCACTCTAGTCAGGATAGGTACGGGCGTGATAGGGATAGAGAATACATGCACCGGTCTAGATCATGCTCTCCTCCTCCCAGGCTCCCGTCTCCACCTCCTGCTCATGTTCCACAGCCGCCCGAGCCTCCTCGTCATAGGCCTTCCTCTCATACTTCAAGATCTGAGACTCATCTTCAGAGAGTCGAGACTACATCTTCCGTGGTTATAGAACAAGTCCCTGTTGACCCTACTGGCGAAGGGGCCCTTAAGTTGGCTCAAATGAAGAAGGATTTCCCGAATATTTGCTTGGACGGTTATGTTTTCCCTCCCCACTTGAAGAGAATTCCATCTTCGGTAGAAGGCACGATGCATGACATTGTCCACGACATCTATACCCAATATCGAGAGTGGGCGAAGGCTGCTGAAAAAGCTTCCAAAGTGGCCTTCGAGTGGGCTAAAGAGATCGAGAAGATGGAGACCGAGCTTGCGAAAAGGGATCGTATTATTCAGGTCCTCTCTGCTGAGTCCGAGTCTTCTCGGAAATCTGAGATTGAGGCCATTAAGAAGGCTGATGAAGCGAAAGCGGAGATGGAGAGGTTGGGGCAGACACACGTTGCCCTGGTGGAGGAGGTGGGACACTGGAATACCAAAGTTATCGCCGAGCGGGATGCGGCGGTCAAGGAGCTCAACGAACTAAAAGCCAAATTTGCCAGCTTGGTTAAAGAAAAAGACGATGCGAACAACACAACCTAGGAGGCGTGCGATCAGGCTGTTCTGCTCAGGGGAGAACGGGATGCGGCGGTGGCAAAGTCAAGAAATCGGAGACTTAGGTCGAGGAAAGGGTGAAATTGGCCGAGTTCAGGCTAGAGGCCGACATCGAGGACCTCCTTGTTGTCTACAATGCTAATGTGCTGAGGCACATGGGCTTAGCCTGGCTTGATGACTATTCGGTGCATCTCCGCAGCACTTGGCGCCGACTGGTTGGGGAGGAGAAAGAGGCGCACCCGGGTGAATCTGTGGATGAATTTGAGCTTGAGAATCTCCTGTTAATTGATGATGAGAAGAAGATTCTCCACGATTCAATGATCTCTTATGAGAAGGAGAGGCTCGGTACTCAGCACCTGGAAGCAGGAGAAGGCTCCGGGGTTGGGCATCATGATGAAAGTCTCGTCATTCCGGTGTCAACCCAGCATGAACCTTTGCCTGCGGCTGACCCTCAAGCTGTTCCTGCCTATAATCCGGATCAGCCGCGGATGTCTCCGACTGCGATGCCAGCAGCTGAAGCCGCCCCGCCGCTTACAAGCCAAACAGAGGAAGGTACTTCGAACATTCTATATGTCTTTCATGAGTCGAAGTCTTCGATCGAGTTCAAGTTCTAACAATTTTTTCATTCCTTGTCCAGTGATTGTCGTTGCGTCGCACATGCCTCCTGCTACTCAAGGATTATAACAGACGCAGGAAGCTATTGCGATCGAAGCAACCGCTGTGAGCACAGCTGCCCTGATTGGTGATATGCAGGGGAATACAATGGCATTTGACGAGCACTTGATGGACGAACTCTTTCGTTGTCATGGCGATCCTCGCGCTGATTTGCCACCTGTCGTGAGTGGAACTGATCCTGCCGCAAGCTCTTCAATGCCGACTGCTGATACCCCTAATGGTGCTCGAGCTGTTACTGAAGAGGAGATGTTTGCCCAGATTGACGCTGAACTGGCAGCAGCTGATTATGACGGCAGCTTTGGAAGTGTGATGGCAGCATCGGGACCTGCACCGCTTGGAATGATGTCTCCGGGTGGTACTGTCTTTCTCACCAGCCTGCCCATTCCACCGTCTGAAATTGATCTCGTTCCTCCGACTCCGCCCGTAGGAAGCATTCTCATTCACACGAGTTCGGAGGAAGACGTCGACATAATGCCATTGCCGGAAGACCAACCGCCGAAAGGTGCAGGCTTGAAGAGGAAGATTGGTGACGGCTTAAGAGGGTCCACACTGAAGAGGAAGCTAAGGAAGAAGAGAGACTACGCACGATTGCCTAACGTATTTTGATTTCTTTTCTGCATTTTGCTAGCCGTGTACAGATGCGGGTTCGGCCCCTACTAGTGTGAACTTTTTGGAAACTCGTAAACGAACGTCTTCTATAATCCATAGAAATGAAATCTTTTCTTTTTGACTTCCTTTTTTGTCAATGTGCATTTGACTAAGTGTTTTATTGTCTGGACCGCACTTGTGAAGTTTCAGTTTCCGAATGAAGTTTGTTCCTGCTTTCCAAGTTCGGGTATTGTGGTCATGGCTCGTGACTGAGAAGCGAGTTGAGTTCTAACGTCACATCGCTTCAATCAATGGTTGATGCTTGAGTTCTGCCCCCCAGTCTTGGGGATGAGCAGTAGACTGTCAGTCGACGATCGCTTCCTACTTATAACATTCTGAGCCTTGTGCCACCGAATGGACGTCTGAGTCAAGTGGAGATTGAGTAATGCATCCATGCTTGTTTGATTGTCGATAATCATTTCCGCATTCCGGGGATCCTCATTTGTTTACTGGCGAATGGTCACGCTGGCTTGAGTTTCACTCACATGCCCGCCGTCTGGGGACTTGGGATATGTTTTTGTACTCCGACTCGCGCTCTGGGAGTTTGGAGCTGACACTTATACTTCGATCCGTGCTTTGAGAACTTTGAAGTCGGTGTTCAGGCTCCGTTCTGCATTCTGGGAATTCAGAGTTGACATATATGCTTCGACTTGCTCTTGGGAAATTCAGAACTGATGTATATACTCCGACTCGTGCTCTGGGAGTTCGGAGTTGGATGTTTATACTCCACTTCGCACTCCGGGAATATAGAGTTGAATGTTTATACTCCGGTTCGCGCTTTGGGAATTCGGAGTTGGATGTTTATACTCCACTTCGCACTCCGGGATTATGGAGTTGAATGTTTATACTCCGGTTCGCGCTTTGGGAATTCGGTGTTGGATGTTTATACTCCACTTCACACTCTGGGAATATGGAGTTGAATGTTTATACTCTAGTTCGCGCTTTGGGAATTCGGAGTTAGGGAAGGATTGTCGTGTACCAATCCCTTTTTTGACTTTGATGTGATGGCTTGCCCCCGAGCTCGGGTTTCACTTAGGGAGTGGTTGGTTGAATCATAGCCACTCTCTATTTGAATAAATCCCACCATATGATGAGACTTAGCTCTCCGTGCATAGTGATGGTCGTATGAAGTATTTCAAGTAAATCACAGCTCTGGCTCGAAGAGGTTGCATTTTATTGCTGAAATAAGAAAGTATGGCGAAGTCAGTTGCCTTATTACAAGTTCTAATTTCGAAATGCATAAACAAATTGCAGAAAAGGAAAGTAAACTAAATGGATAAAGATAGCCTGTCAGGTGTAATAGCGGCGGAGACTTTCGCTGTTCCAAGCTCTTAGCAAGGTAAGACCGTCGATGGTTGATAACTTGAATGTGCCCTCTCCGAGCCTTCGTTCAATAACATACGGTCCTTCCCATGTTGGCTTCATATGTGAAGGAACCGGATATACTCTTTTTAAGACAAGATCGCCTAACTCGAAGGTTCGCGGACGGACCTTGGCGTTGTACAATCGAGCGACTCGACTTCGATGCGCTGCTGCCCTTAAGTCGGCTTCCTGACGCTTCTCATCTAGTAAATCGAGAGATTCAGCAAGTAATATAGCATTCGTCTTTGGATCATAGTATGTCACACGATGGGAAGGTACTTCTAGCTCGGCCGGAATAACGGCCTCTGAACCGTAGGAAAGAGAGAACGGAGTGTGGCCGGTTGCGGTCTTGTGGGTTGTTCGGTAAGCCCATAGAGCCATAGGAAGTTCATCGACCCATTTGCCCCCGACCTTTTCCAGTCGTTTCTTCAGGATTGATTTTATAACCTTATTAACTGCTTTGACCTATCCGTTTGCTTGAGGGTGTACAACTGCAGAGAATTTCTTTTGGATGTGAAATCATTTGCAGAAGCCTTTGAATTCAGCGCTGTCGAATTGGGTTCCGTTGTCTGTAATTATGGTGTGTGGGAGACCGAATCGACAGATGATGTTACGAACCACAAAGTTGATTACTTTCTTCGTTGTAATGGTAGCGAGAGCTTCGGCTTCAGCCCACTTTGTAAAGTAATCAACTACGACGATGGCGTACTTCGCTCCACCTTTTGCAAGAGGTAGAGCAACGATGATGTCGATGCCCCACATTGAGAATGGCCATGGACCGACCATTTGTGTTATCTCAGTAGGAGGAGCTCTAGGAATTCGGGCATATTTCTGGCACTTATCACATTTCTTCGCATATTCCAACCCATCACGATTCACGGTAGGCTAGTAATATCCGTAGCGAAGTACTTTCTTGGCAAGTGTCTGCCCCCCGGTGTGATCGCCACATTCTCCTTCATGCACATCGCGCAGCACTTGTTTGATTTCATCGTGAGCGATACATCGGAGTAGGGGAACTGAGTAACCCCTTCTGTACATGAGTCCATTCTGGATGATAAACCTTGACGTCTTTCGAAGGACTTGCCTTTTTTCACTCCTGCGTTCCGGCAGGATTCCGTGCTCAATGTAATTTCTGAGTGGAGTCATCCATGAATCCCTTTCGGGGAAGGATTCGCATACCCAGTTTATTTCTACTCGGTCGATACTTGGGGAAGATAGCGTTTCCACGGGTACGAGTCCCATTTGTTGAGATTCGCCTATGCTGGCTAACTTCGCCAACGAATCGGCCTTTTGGTTGCATTCTCGAGGTATACTGAAATGGCGTAGTAATCGAAATGATCTAGTACTTCCTTAACTCGCGCTAAATAAGCAGCCAACCTTCGATCTCTTGCTTGATACTCTCCTTGTACTTGGCACACAACAAATTGCGAATCACAATAAATTTCCACTGCGATAATCCTCAAATCTCTAGCAAGTTTCAATCCGGCTAGGAGGGCTTCATATTCAGCTTCATTATTAGTTGCATGGAAATCGAACTTTAAGGCATAACATATGGATCGACCCTCAGGAGTCTCAAGTACAACACCAGCGCCTGAACACAGATCGTTTGATGCTCCATCGGTATAAAGTTTCCAAACATATTCGGGGGATTTACTGGTTTCGGGCGAGTCCTCTGGAATGGTGAATTCAGCTACGAAATCAGCGAGGACTTGTCCTTAGATTGCTCGTCTTGGAGTGTAAGTAATATCAAACAGACACAGTTCAATGTTCCACTTGAGTAGCCTACCAGACGTCTCAGGCCGCGAAAGGACCTGTCGTAACGGCTGGTCGGTGTAAACAATAATGGAATGTGCCTGGAAGTATGGTCGGAGTTTTCTTGATGCAATGACAAGGCAGTAAGCCAACTTTTCCAGCTTTGGATAATTTCTCTCGGCCCCAATCAATCGTTTGCTGACATAGTATACGGGCCTCTGTATCTTGTCTTCTTCTCGGATTAATGCAGCGCTGATAGCGTTTTCGGATATCGCCGGATATATGAACAACTTCTCATGATCAATAGGTTTTGACAGTATCGGCGGTGTAGACAGATGTTGGACTAGTGCTTGGAAAGCGTCCTCGCACTCTGTGGTCCATTCAAAGTTTCATTTTCCTTTTCGAATCAGATCGAAGAAAGGAATGCATTTGTCAGTGGACTTTGAAATGAACCTGCTCAATGCTGCTACTTTCCCATTGAGACTCTGGACTTGCTTTACAGTTTTGGGAGTTTCAAGGTTTCTGATTGCCCAAATCTTCTCGGGATTGGCTTCGATTCCCCAGGCGTTAACGATGAACCCAAGGAACTTTCCGGATGCAACTCCAAAATGACATTTCAGAGGGTTGAGCTTCATCTTGTATTCCCGAAGTATGTTGAACATAGTCTCCAGGTCTTTTCATGGTCGGTGGAGAGTCGTGACTTCACAAGCGTGTCGTCTACATATACTTCCATTGTCTTCCCGATTTGATTAGCGAACATCCGATTGACCAACCATTGGTAAGTAGCTCCGGCGTTCTTGAGTCCGAACGGCATAACCTTGTAACAGTAAAGTCCCAGACTGGTCACGAAGCTGATGTGTTCTTGATCGGGTAGATGCATCGGTATCTGATTGTAGCCTGAATACGCGTCCATGAAGGATAAGAGTTCATGTCCAGCCGTCGAATCCACTAGCTGATCAATCGTAGGGAGCGGGAAACTGTCTTTGGGGCATGCTTTATTCAGATCGGAATAGTCGACACATGTTCTCCACTTCCCATTTGGCTTTCGGACGAGCACGAGATTTGACACCCATTCGGGATATAGCGCATCTCGAATGAATCCATTTGCTTCAAGCTTTTCTATTTCCTCTTTAAGGGCGGCAGATCTCTTCGGATCTATACCGCGCCTTTTTTGTTTGACCGGGACATGCCGTGGATCAATGTTCAGAGTGTGGCTCACGTTGTCCGGCGAGATCCCACACATATCAGAGTGTGTCCAGGCAAATACGTCAAGATTTGCCTGCAGAAATTCAACCAATTCCTCTTGAGTTTCCTGGCTTAGCTGAGATCCAATCTTTATTATTTTTGAATCATCGTTATCGTCAATTGGGACATCAATCGTCAGTTCGGCTGGGGATGCTTGACTTTCTGTAGATTCTCCTTCGTCTTCAGTTTCTCTCGGGTCAAGGTCCTTGAGGAATTGGCTGGGGTGCCCGGGCCTGGGCCCGGGCGTTAATTGTCAATTATCGGCGAAACGGACGCAGAGAGACTCCTCTACGTCCTTTCCCTTCTCCTTCCGCTGTGCTTCTCGCAGCTCAGCAACATAGCGGGCCCTAGTAGTGGCCTGATCTCCGTGAACGATTCCTATTTTATGATCAGTGGGAAATTTCAAGGTCAAGCACCATGGGGCAATGGCTATTCTGAATTCAGCGAGGGCTGGTCGGCCCAAGAAAGCATTGTAAGGGGAATCTATGTCCAAAACGATGAATTGCAACATTCGTACTCTCCGACGTTCTCCTACTCCCAACTCCATTGGCAGTTCCACCATCCCAGTGGGAATTGTGGCACTTCCGTTGAAACCATGGACTCGAGACTGACAAGGCTTCAAGTCTGAGGCTTCCATCTTCATTTGATCATAAGCTCGCTTGAACAAAATATTCACAGAGCTTCCACTATCAACTATGATCCTTTTTATCCAAGCGGGACCTACTTGTGCAGAGATGACCAGTGGGTCGATAGTGGGAGCTTCGATTTTATCTACGTCTCTGCTTCTGAACACGATGTCATCCGTCATTGTTTTCTGTTGCTTGGCCGGAGCCCCCTCATCAAAACTACTGCAACACTCGAAGTCCGCATGCCTGATAGAACTGGCATACGACTCCATTTCCTTCCAGCTTCGATCTGCCATGTAAGGACCACCGCTTATCGTGTTAATGACCAACCTCCCGTCCGCAAGAGCAGGTTCTTCTTGTCTCTCCGAATTCGGTGCACGATTCTAATTTGATGGGCCCGCACCACCGTATTACAGCGCCCGTACATACTGATCCAACTTCCGCTCTCGTATCAGTTTTTCAATGAGGTCTTGTAATTGACGACACTCATTGGTGTTGTGGCCATAACTCTCATGGAATCTACAGAACTTCCCTGTCTGGATTTGTCTCTCAATTGGTGGTTTCGGGGCAGGCTTCTTATAATGCATGGTATTGCAGGTCTGCAAGTACACATTCTCCAATGTCGTGTTCAATGGAGTGTAGTTTTCGTACATGGAAGCTCTACGTCGTGGTCCACGATCCTGATCGCGTTTTTTGTTCTGATTTCTATTGTCCCTCTGCTGATTCTGTTTATTTTGGACGTTCAATTGAACTTTCCCAGAACTATCACCGGACTGTTTGACAGCGACGTTACTCTGGATACCTTTGATGTTGGGTCCTACGTCATCCTGCTTCCTAGACTGTCTCGCATCCTCCCTTCTCAGGAATTGGGCTTGCCTTGGAATAGAAACGGTCCAATGACGTAGGTGGTTTCCCAGCTAACCAACTTCCGAACTTGGAATCAGCATCAATCCCCTTAGTCAGAGCCATCAAGATAGAGTTATTGTTGGGTTTGCTTATTTCCGCACACGCAGCATGGAATCGCTCCAAGTAACGTCTAAGCGTTTCTTCGGGAGCTTGTGTAACACTAGACAGAGTGTTAACGTCCTTTGGCCTCGCCACATGCATACGGAATTGTTCGACAAACTTGGTGGCCATCTGGTCGAAGTTAGAGATGGATCGTGGTGGCAAGCGAGTGAACCACATGGTAGCGATGCCTCCCAGGGAAATGGGGAAACTACGGCACTTTACTGCATCATCAGCTCTAGCAGCATTCATCAGCCATTCATATTTCAGGATGTGTTGATTGGGGTCAGAACTCCCTTCATAAATTGGTAAAGCTGGCATCCTGAAGTGCCGAGGTGGTTCAGCATATAAAACATCATCGGTGAAAGGGGTATGACTTCGGGAGATTCCCTAGTCGTCATTAGATAGACCCTGACTTTCACGGATCATTTGGCGAATCATCGCTGGTATATCTGTCGTTTGGACACTCGGAGCATGTTGTGCCAAGGTGTGGTCGGGTTCCACAGCGCGAGTCTGGACCGGACGTGGTCGACGGTCCATGCCTCGCCTCCTCGGTTCAACATCCTCTGCGACATAAGGTTCAGGAGTCTGCTCCCGTTGGTTATGTTGAGGATCGGCTTGGTTCCTAGCGTTGCCTCCTTGCCCAGTAGTGGTGGTAGTAGCAATGTTGTCGGTAACATGATAAGGAGCGGCTCCTCCCCGAGTTGAAGGTTCCGTGCGGAGGCTAACGGATGTTCCAGCCCTCGGTTGCCCACGGTTCGAAGCAGGTTGGTGTCCCATGGCTTGGGTGTAGCTCCCACCTAACCGCGGACGTGTGGATCTAGTTTGGCCATCGGAGGAGGCTGAGCTCTCTGTGGAGGAGTGAGAACCTTGGTCTCTTCTAGATCTCCTTCGCCTTTGGCGATTTAGCTGGTTAGTCAACTCCGCGTTGGCGCATAATTGCTCCGCTAGCTGCTGTCGACTTTGGGTCAACTCCTGAAGCAATGTCTGGAATTCTTGTCTAGTGATTGGACCTGATGGATCTGAAGGTCCTGCAGCATTTTATTTGGATGGAGGTGATTGCACGTGGTTTTGCTGGTCCCGTGCTCCTTGATCGGCAGCTGCAGAGGTGGTACGTGTGCTCACCATAATGAATTGATGAAGTCCTTTCTTAGATCTGATTGCAAATCTGAGTAGAATGGAAGGGCTTCGAAGTTCCAGATCTGGATATTCTTCTTAGATTTATGCAATCCAATATAGATAGGAGATCCAAAGAGTGGGAGAAAAATTGGGTTTTTCTCAGTGAAAGCACCAAAGTGTTTATACCAAAATTGAGCACAACACTCTCCGGAAGTCTTTGAAGAGATAAAGTGAAGAAATTAAATGTAAAAAGAGGATTTATCTAACAAAAACTCCAAATCTCAGAAATAGGAATAATTAAAGTGCAAGGTGACACAAGGATTTAGAGTGGTTCGACGTATAGCCTACGTCCACTATGAAATAGTTCACGTTATTGATATTCCTTTGATGTTTACAAGTGAATGCAATGAATTACAAGAGTTAGCTATTATTTGCAGTAGTGAATCTTGTTGATAGCAGCAGCGACAGAGTTCAGATATGGATCTAGCGGAGTCCGAGCATTGGAGATCTCAAGGAGGAAGAAGAACCCCTTTTCTGTTGGCTTTGGCGGTCTATTTATAGGTGTAGGAGGCTGATATTTTGCTCAGATCTCGGGAGACCCTCTCTGGTACGTGACCAGGCCCGTACGCCCAAGCCCATGAAGTTTCGGTCCGATCCGTGATTGACACGAACAGATTTCGACACGCTCAGGATTTCATCCAATGGAGTCGAAATTTGGCGTGGACATTCTCTAGCATGCACGTAGTCTTCTGTAAAAATTTCATAGCATTTGGACTTGTAGATTGGGAGATATGATCGATACGAAATGGAGTTCTCAGCGGGCTGTTTCCTTCGACTCGCTTCCCTGTTTCGACTCGCTTATGTTTCGACTCGATGACGTGGCGCTCTGCTGGAGTTGAATTAGACAGAGGCGAGCAGTGGTTCTATGAAGGCTGTGGAGCGAGTCGAAGAGGACTCTCTGATGGATGCAGTTTCGATCAAGTCGAAGTAAGCACTCGGTTTGAGCGAGTCAAAGCAAGCTTTGGTCGAGCAAGTCGAAGTGGGCAACTGGGCGAAGCAAGTCGAAGTGGGCAACTAGACGAAGCAAGTCGAAGTAGGGATTCCAGATGGCAATGAGTCAAACAGGAATGAGTTGAAGTTGATATCTGAAGGAACCGGAGCGAGTCGAAGGAGGGAGTCAAAGGAGTGAGTCGACTCTGTCTGATTTTCGTCCAATTTTGCATCCCTCATAACTTGAGCATATGAACTCGGATTGACTTGAGATTTTGAACGATGGCTCTCATATCTTCGCTTGTCGTGTTATATCAATTTTGGCTTGATCCGGGCTCGGACAAAATTCGTCGATATCCATAGTGAACCCCTGTATGATTGATCTCTAGGACGGACCGTCACTGGTTGCTAGTCAATCCCTTGGTGTTACGGCCTTGCCAAAAGGCGGGATAACAATGAAGATCAACCCTCTGAAGTGTTCCTTCGGCGTTGCGTCGGGGAAGTTTTTGGGATTCATTGTTAATGCCAGGGGAATTGAAGCGAACCCAAAAAAGGTTCAAGCTATTCGAGATGTGCAAGTGCCCAGAACTATAAAACAGGTGCAAAGCTTGAATGGAAAGGTGGCTACGCTAAGTCGATTTATATCCAGAGCCACGGACAAGTGCATTCCCTTCTTCGATATAATAAAGAAAGGGAAGAGAAATTTCGAATGGACATCCAACTGTGAGGAAGCATTCCGAGATCTGGTGAGGCATCTGGAGAGTCCTCCAGTGCTTTCGAAACCAATAGACCACGAGATGTTGTACGTATACTTGGCCGTGTCCCCGCATGCTATAAGTGCGGCTTTAGTCCGCGAGGAGGACCGAGTCCAAAAGCCGGTGTATTACGTTAGCAAGCGTTTAACGGGGGCAGAAAGAAATTACCCTAAAATTGAGAAATTGGCCTATTGCTTGGTGATTGCATCACATAAGCTGCGTCCATACTTTCAAGCACACTCAGTCAGTGTTTATACCGATCAGCCCTTACGGCAGGTACTCCAACGACCAGAAACTTCTGGAAGGATGTTAAAATGGAATATCGAGTTGAGTCAGTTCGATATTACCTACCTACCACGAAGAGCCATACGAGGGCAAGCATTAGCAGATTTCATCCCTGAGTTTACTGTATCTGACGAACCGGACGGTCACAGTGTCATTCCCACCATTGAATGGAAAGTGTACACCGATGGGGCATCAAACGACCGCTGCTCCGGAGCTAGAGTAGTTCTCGTGACTCCAGAAAACCGATCGATTTGTTAAGCTTTGAAGCCAATTTCCTGGCTATGAATAATGAAGCAGAATATGAAGCATTAATTACTGGTTTAAAGCTTATTGGAGAACTCGGGGTAAGGTCAGTCGAAATATTTTGTGACTCACAGTTGGTGGTCTACCAAATGCGGGGAGATTACCAAGCAAGGGGACAGAAGCTTGCTCTGTACCTTGTTCTGGTTCAGGAACTATTGTCGAACCTCGAACATTATAACATTTCGCATGTCCCGTGTGAACAGAACAAAGAAGCCGACTCATTGGCTAAATTCGCAAGCACTGGCGATGCGCAGCAAATGGGATTGGTTCCCGTTGAAACCTTGCATGCTCCAAGCATAAACGCGATGAAAGTTGATTTTGTGTCGGAAACAAGAATCGAGAGGGAGTCATGGATGACCCCATTCAAACTATACCTGATGACCGGGACTTTACCGGAAAAAAGGAGCGAAAGACGACAGGTCATTCGAAAAGCCACACGATATGTGATGCAGGATGGAGTAATGTATCAGAAGGGGTTCTCGGTCCCCTTATTACGATGTATTGCCCATGATGAGACCAAGCGGGACTTGAAGGAGGTTCATGAGGGAGAATGTGGCGACCATACTGGGGGGCAAACGCTAGCGAAAAAGATCCTCCGCTATGGATACTATTGGCCAACTGTAAATCGGGACGCTGCAGACTACGCAAGAAAATGTGACAAGTGTCAAAGATATGCGAAAATCCCGAGAGCTCCACCAACTGAACTCACACAAATGGTTAGTCCCTGGCCATTTGCAATTTGGGGAATCGACATAATCGGTTCTTTACCTATATCCAAAGGTGGTGCAAAATACGCGATAGTTGCAGTCGACTATTTCACAAAATGGGTCGAGGCAGAACCTTTAGCCACAATCACCTCTAAGAAGGTCATTACTTTCATTGTACGAAACATTATATGCCGCTTTGGTCTCCCTCGAACCATCATTATGGACAACGGAATGCAGTTTGAAAGCAGAGAGTTCAAAGATTTCTGTTTAAATTACGGCGTTGAGAAGAAGTTCGTCGCCGTTGCGCATCTGAAAGCTAACAGACAAGTCGAGGCCGTAAACAAAATAATCAATTCCATATTGAAGAAGCATTTGGAAAAAGCCGGAGGCAAGTGGGTAGATGAACTCCCAACGACATTATGGGCTTATAGAACTACCCACAAGTCCGCGACTGGCCACACTCCATTCACATTGGCATACGGCTCGGAAGCCATTATGCCCGTGGAGCTTGAAGTTCCATCGCATCGAGTGACATATTATGATCCTAGGACGAATCAGGATCACTTTTTGGAATCACTGGACTGCATCAACGAAAAACGTGAAGAGGCTAAACTAAGAGCGGCAGCACATAGGCACCGAGTCAAGCGATATTACGACGACAAAGTCCGCCCAAGGATCTTTAATGTGGGTGATCTCGTTTTGAAACGAGTTTTCCCGGTACCATTACGTATGAATCCCAACTGGGAAGGTCCATAGGTCGTTGAACAGAAGCTTGGTGAGGGAACTTTTAAGCTAGCGACCGTTGATGGCGTGACACTCCCCCAAGCGTGGAATAGTGAACATTTACGACGATATTACATTTAGCCTATTTCTTTCCTGTTTTAGGTACAATTGTTTGCTGTATGTTTTTATTCTGCTGATTCTTAGTTTCCTTTTTAGTGTGTAATTGGACAATTTAGTCTGTTTCATTAATAAAGGCTTGAAGCCGTCTGTTTCATGAATTATTAATGTTTCTGTACCTTATAATCTGGTGATGAACCGCTGGAGTTACATTATTCCATATGATGTACGAACTTGCATAAACGACTTGAATCTCTAAGACCCCTAAGTGCCGACCGGAGTGCTCTAAGTCCCCGGAGCGCGGACTAGAGTATAAACGACTTGAATCTCCGAGTCCCCTGAGTGCGGACCGGAGTACTCTAAGTCCCCGGAGCACGGACTAGAGTATAAACGACTTGAATCTCCGAGACCCCTGAGTGCGGACCGGAGTACTCTAAGTCCCCGGAGCGCGGAATAGAGTATAAATGACTCCAATCTCCGAGTCCCCTGAGTGCGGACCGGAGTACTCTAAGTCCCCGGAGCGCGGACTAGAGTATAAATGACTTGAATCTCCAAGTCCCCTGAGCGCGGACCAGAGTACTCTAACTCCCCGGAGTGTGGACTAGAGTATAAACGACTTGAATCTCCGAGTCCCCTGAGCGCGGACCGGAGTACTCTAAGTCCCCGGAGCGCGGACTAGAGTATAAACGACTTGAATCTCCAAGTCCCATGAGTGCTGACCGGAGTACTCTATGTCCCCGAGGCGCGGCCTAGAGTATAAACGACTTCAATCTCCGAGTCCCCTGAGTGCGGACCGGAGTACTCTAAGTCCCCGGAGCGCGGACTAGAGTATAAACGACTTGAATCTCCTAGTCCCCTGACTGCGGACCGGAGTACTCTAAGTCCCCGGAGTGCGGGCTATAGTATAAATGACTTCAATCTCCGAGTCCCCTGAGTGCGGACCAGAGTACTCTAAGTCCCCGGAGTGCGGACTAGAGTATAGACAATTTGAATCTCCGAGTCCCCTAAATGCGGACCGAATTACTCTAAATCCCCGGAGCGTGGATTAGAAAAATATCTAAGTACCCAAAAATGTGAAACGAGAAATATGCCACTCCAAAGAATGTTCGAACAATGTAAGAATGGATTGGGAAATTACGCAACTCATAAGAACTTGACTTTTGACCAAAGTTATACAGAAAGCTAAAAAAGCAAAAGAATCGTTCAAGTGACAAAGAAACTAAACTTTATTCAATAATCCAAAATGGGGTTACACAACTACTCCTCCAAAACTTAGAGTCAAAAATCTATCTACACAAACTACGAAAACGAATAAGTAAAAGTAGTTACAAGACCTAAGCAAAATCTCGTTGAACGAGTATAGTGGCTATTTCTTCGGCTTCTTCTTCTCGTCTTCCTTTGTTTTCTCAGATGACTCCTCTCCCTCACGCTTCCTCTTGGACTTTTTGCTTGCCAAAGAAGCGGAGTCAGGAGTGGGAGAAGGAACATCCAGAGGTTTGGATTTGCCGGGAAGAATGACTTTCAGAGGCCTATTCAGCGGGTCAGTAAGTTCCAGTATTTGAGGCTCGACTTTGATCTCGACCTTCTTTTTCTTCTCTTCTGCGAGTCGCTCCTTCATGCTCATCCTCGAAGTATGTTCTGAGGTGACAGTGATCTCGATTTCATCACTCCCTTCAACGGGAGATGAAGTGTCAAACTTATCATCATCTAGCGCACCGATCACTTGAGCGTCAAGGCCGGGAACTACTCCCGCATGAGCGACATCGCTTGTTTTCCATGCCTCCTCCTTGGCGTCGTCGCTCCTCGGAGTTGGTTTAGGATCAAAGCGGCCTGCATAAAAACATAAAGAACAAACGTTAGGACCTATAACCGCTAACAGAATGCGACAGATCTTTGAACTCCTAGAAGAAGAGTTTTATACCGGTTTCTGGCTGGCTATCAGCTGCGTGCGGAGTTTCACCCTCTAGAATAGGGGATAGCACATGAACGCCGAGACCGGGATCTTTCGGATCGTAGTTGGCATGCTGCTCAAATGGGTCAAGTGTTGGCCGATCGGCCAGTTGAGTGGAAGGAGGAGCTGCAGCCTCAGCTCCAGATGGACTAGCTCCGTCGTCTTTCTCTTTTGATAGGGGAGAGCCTTTACCATAGAGAGCCATAGCTGCAGACAAGTCTGATGGCCCGTTCCCCCTGAGAAATTCTTTCACTAGAGCCTCATCATCGACTCCCTCAGTGCCCGACTCGATCTTTCTGATCATTATTAAAGTCTCTCAGGCCTCAGCTAGAGATTCAAGATAGCCCTCGCCCAAGAAAGTCAAGTCCCGGTGCATGAGGACGCGGGCGCTGTATTCGGCGATCAATGGGTCGAACATACACTTGACCTCTTCTCTACCGGCCTCTGCAGCTGCTTCAAGGCGGGAGTCGATCTCCTTAGAAGCTTTTCTCTTGCCCTCTTCACGAGCTTCGTCTTTCATTATCTCAACCTTAGCAAGCTCATCATCGAGCTTTGCTTTTAAGAGTCGTGTAGCAACAATTTCGTTGCAATATCGTTGGGACTCTTCTTGAGCGGCTATTTTCTCTTCTTTCTCCTTATAGAATAGCTCTTTCAACTCTCTGACTTGCAGGGAGAGTGCGTCCCTTTCTTTCTGGATAGAATCTTTTTCTAAGGCAAGGGCCCCACTACGCTGGACTGCTTCATCAGGTTCCTTTTTATGGGTCGCCTCTAGACGAGTGACGGCCTCGGTAGTGTCTTTTGCACTTTGTTCTGCAGCCTCGAGCTTGGACTTATATGAAGGGAGCACTTCATCTTGATTCTTGATGATGTCCTTGTCGAAGATAGCTTCAAGCTTCAAGCGGTCAATTTCATGTTGGCGCTCGATGGATACTTCCGAGACTTTTTCGACCAAATGTACTAACACGTCATGTTGAACATAGACGTCATTGTTGCAGGCAATGGCACTCTGCTTGACATGCCCTGGGATGTGATGAATAGCTGGGAGGAACTTCAAGCCATCAAAGTAGATTTTTGGAAATTTAGCCTTAAGATCGACCATCTTCTCTGCTATCGTTGGGTCAGCCGCAGTAACATAGGGAGGAGGCTTTTAAAGTTCTGTTCTCTTCCGATGTTCCCGAGATTGCTGTGTGCTGGATGAACCGGAATGTTGATCTCGGGAAACATCGGGTTGAGACCCTTTTTGCGGAAGTTTTTCTCTGTCTGGCTCAGTTTGAGGAGGGGGATCGCGAGAGTATGAAGACTGGTTATATGTTTTCTTTCGATAAGACGACTCACGGGGACGGTTGTCTCGATCTTCATAATCGTCTCCATCCCTACGTCTACTAGAGCCTGAATCCCGTCCAGGATGGTGAAATACAGAAGAACCGTGGAGGCGATTGAACCCGTGGGAGCGCCCCATGTCACTTGCATAGAATAAAAATAACAGCGAGTTAGGAAGAATCGGGATAATGGCAAAAATTGAAGTGTATGGTGAAGTGCGTGTGTGCGTGTGTGTCCTAGTGTTCCCCTCGATGGACCAGTTCCTTTATCTCTACTGATTGGAGTATTATCTCCCTGGACTCGGGCCTGAACTCCCGTGTCGCCTCTAGCGGGCGAATGAAACTTAAGGGCCTCTGTATCATCAAAACCGTAGTTGAGTAGATCGTCAGGGATGGTAAGGTTCAACAGACCCTTCAAAGAACTTTCTAGATGCTCTGAGGAAGTTTCTTTCTCCACTGGGGCAAGGGTAATTTTGGAAGTTCCACCAACTTTTTCCTTCCTCATCTTATACGTCAATTTCTTTTTCCCCTTCGAAGGGGAAGATGATGTTTCAAAATCATGCACTTCGACCAACGGATCCTCAGTAGGACCCACATTCTCGCCTTGTGTTTCAGGAGCTTCACTCTCTTTGAGTTTCTCCCCTTCCTGTACATCAGGGGTATGGCGTGATGACGATTCAGCTTGTTTTTTCCCTTTACCGGATACAGGCTTAGGAATGGAGACGCCCTCAAGAAGGCTAATCCGGCGACCTCCTGCTAACAGTCCGAATCTCGATAATGACTCATTTGAAATGAGGGTTCGGATGTCCCGTTCCTCGGCAGGAAGAGCTCTAATGGCTTCGACGGTCTCAGAATATCCTCGGCCCTCAGGACGTGGGTTGATACCTGAAAAGATGAAACAAGACGTTAGAAAAAGCATAGCTCCGATAGAGCGCGAATGTCGACTCAGGGAAAAGACTTACTGCCTTCAACCCATCTCCTCACGAAACCAGGAGGGCAACGCACATAGAACCATTCTTATTTGTACAGGGCAAATTTACTACATGCTCCGGTCAAAATTTGGCATTTGTGATGCGGCTCGAGGAAAACAAAGGAGGTGCTATCTTTCCGCTTCTTAATCATATAAATATATCTGATGTCGCCGGGAGTTGGAGGCCTAAGGAAAACGGCCATGAAAAGGAGGTAGGTCCCGTATATGAACGCGTGGCCGTTTGGGTGCAGCTGTGACGGGGCGATGTCTATGTATTGCAACATGTCCCGAAGAAATAAATTGAATGGAGGCACGCTGCCCATCCAGCACATAAACTTATTACATGCGGTATATCCAACTAGGGGCAGGTGTGGATGATCATGCCTCGATGGAACCAACACGTCGGTGAAGGGAATTTCGTGGATAGAGCATATTCGCCGAAGCGCGACTTCGTTAATCTTTGAAGCCTGTGAATCGATCGGATCATCCAAGAGAATCGATGCCTCCAGGGCATCAGGAGCTAAATAATGAGCAGGGGAAGTCGACAGATTTGAAGTGTCCGTGACTTCTTGCTTTGAAGATGGCTCGGGCCTATCTGAGATAGTGGCGGAGCTAGATTTTTTAGACATCTCCAATAAATAGTGAATCTGGCAAAGCACCTGTGAGAACTATATTTGGAAAATGTTCAACGTTAGAATTAACAACACGAATATTCCCCCTGCGTGATGTGTGAACTAGTGCAATCAATCATGTATAAGCGTTGAAAATTTGAAAGTCACAAGGTTACTGATATAAAACTGAGCTTCAAATCATCGCCTTCGAAGACCGTCATCGCTGACTGTCTCCAAAAGCCTTCCTTATGGTGATTACAGTTTCATATTCAGAAAACGCTAAAAGAAGTTATCTGATTATGTCAATCTAAGTTCAGGTTTATATCTACTGAAGCTAGGGAGTTAATAGTCCGGATCAGTTTGATATTCTAGTATGCTAGATTCCTTGTCCTTGTTTTGTTATGTGATTAGGCAAGGCAATTGTTGGTTCGACATTTATGATTGTTCGGCCTTGATATGGTTCGGCATTTGTGTTGATCGGCCTAAGTATGGTTCGACATTTATGTTTGATCGGCTTAAGTTTGGTTCGGCATTCACGTTGTTCGGCCTAAGTGTGTTTCGGCATTTATCATTGTTCGGCCTTGATATGGTTCGACATTTGTGATTGTACGGCCAAGCTACCGTTCGGCCTAAACTTGTTCGGCCAAATTTTCCTTCGGCCTAACTATCGTTCGAACTAGTTAGCACTCGGCAAAGCATCGTTCGACCAAGATTCTGTTCGGCCGAGATAACGTTCGACATCCTATCTAGTTCGCACTTCCTCCCTATCCTTCCATTCCACTACTCGGCATGTGGTGAATCATGCCGAACCAAAGTTACGCCGAGCCCCAACGCTAGGCACTCTTTCCTTAAACAACGCTTTCATTTTTCTTTTCTTCCTCCATCCACAACGAACAACAAGGACGTATTGTTCGGCGAGTCATACCGGACCATGCTGTTCGGCATTCTAGCCAATTCCCGCTCCTCCTCTATTCTTTCCCTCCAATCTTGGTCGGCACGAGAAAACCATGCCGTACCATAATACATCTACCAAATACTCCCTCGTATGCTCATCATTGGCCACTCCTACTTTCCACCACATCATCTGGCCCTAAAAGAACATCCTAATCGTAGTTCGATTCTCTCATCCACGCAACACCTATCCGCTATAATTCTGATTTACGAACTTGAGCCTCTTATTAAAACTTTTAGTCAGGGGAAGGATTTAAATAAGGGGATCAATACCTAATTAGTAGATCGAGACTTGGGAGAATTCTGAAGTTGAGGGCGCGGTTTTAATTAATGCTGAGTGGATGGGGAAGGATTGTAAAGTCTTTGGAGGCTGTTAACAGGCGAGTTTTTCAAGTATAAGATAGAAGAAGTGAGTGTAAAAAAAGAGAAGAAGATGGAGCAGGTCGGCCTTTATAGGGAAGAAGAAGAAGTCGAAGAGACGATGACCGTTAGAACCGGTCAAAACGAAGTCGTTCAGCATACAAGGAGCGTTCGGCTTCAGCTGTTCTGTTCGGCACTCACATATCGTTCGGCACACACCACCTCACTTGGTAATCACAAGAAGACAACTCCGAAAGGAATAAGCTAAGGATCAAAGTGAAGCATGGAGGATACGTAATTCAAAGCGTATCACGTTCGGTCACGTAATACACTTTGGGGGGCAAGTGTTTCCTGGAGATTTGGCCAGGCAGCTTAGTACTCGGCATATCCACCGTTCGGCCCAACTGGATCGTTCGACATCTCTTTACAACCGTCATTCAGGAACGCTCGGCATCCAGGAGCGCTCGGCCAAATGCATTGTTCGGCCAAAGACTTCGTTCGGCGAAAAGGCATCGTTCGGCCAGAGACCTCGTTCAGTCAAGATATTGGTTCGGCCAAAGGCATCGTTCCGCCATAGACCTCGTTCGGTCAAGATATTGGTTCGGCCAAAGGCATCGTTCGGCCAGAGACCTCGTTCGGTCAAGATATCGTTCGACCAGAGACCTCGTTCGGTCAAGATATCATTCAGCCAGAGACATCACTCGGCCAGCGTATCGTTCGGCATACCAAGGACGTTCGGTAGTCAAAGATGGCTCGGCATTATTCCCAGCACGACCGGCTTCGATTGTTACTCGGCCTACTCTTCCTACACAACAAGCGCATCGTTCGACATGAAGAGGATGGTTCGACATCCGACCGTTCGGCCTGTTCGGTTCGGCATACAGTGACCAGTCCATTTGGGCCAAGGTATTCGGCTGCCAGGCCCGCCAGGGAAGTCCAACCCATCTTTGTCTATAAATAGAGAGGCAGGGGCACAGTGGAATGGGCCTTTTTTCGAGAACACTGGGGAGACTCTGCCACTTTAAAGACTCATCCTCTTTACTTAGCAATTGTATTCAAGTAGTTGGCAACGGATTGTATCTGTAATCAATTATCTAGTAAAGCAATAAAGATTAACCTCAAAGTGGACGTAGGCAGTTACGCCGAACCACTATAAATCTGGTGTTCTCGTCTTTGCATTCAATTTAGCATATTGTTCCTTGTTTGAATTTACTTTCATCATTTATCTCTCTACACAATCTTTCTCAATGAGGTTAGTGACCATTTTGGTGCTAACAAGTAACAATTGAAATGAAGTCCAATGATGAAATAATGTAAATTAGTTATAAATTTGAATGTAAGAAACAAGTGTGAATGTTGAATCATTAATGAGATAATAATGTGATAAATAGAGATTGAAGTAAATCAGTGTTAATTGAGTAATTGTAACATTTGATTTGTAAATATTAATGGATTCATTAATGTGGATTAGAGTAATAGTAACGGGTGTGAGTTACTATTTAATTGGCCTATTAATTTAGTTATAACGACTATATTTGAGTGTAAATTTAAAAATATGTAAATAAGGGTAAGTGGTATATAAATAAATAAATTTGTATAATTGATAGTAATTGAATGAATTCAATATTAGGTAAGTAATTATGATAATTAGTTGAATATATGATAAACTTAAGTGTAAATTAAAGGGTAGTGATAACAGCTATTATAAGTTGCCTATTTAGTCTATAAAATAATTAGAAAATCTTTAATGTCATTAATGAGAATTTATGTAGTAACGGGAGGTGTGAATGTATAAAATAAATAGAAATGTAAACTTATTATAAAGTAATAAATTGGTAAAAGGAATGGAACCAAGGTAAATTAATTAATTGGTTTTAAATCTTATTTGATGTGTACAATTGACAAGATTTCACATTTAGAAATGTAACATTTTATACAAATTTAAGAATAAATTATTTATATAAGTTTCTTTCTCCTTAAATGCTTGCCTTTTTAAATTGCCTTGCTTCTTTATTGTTTTAGCCGTTCACCATTGTTTGGACGTGCATTACCCCATCAAACCATAATCAAATCTTCCCAAATATCTCACTTCTTCATTTGCCTCTTCTGATTGAAAGTTATTACATAAGTTATTTTATTAAATAGGAAATAAATCCCTCATTCACTAGCCTCTTTATTGCTTGCCATTCTTTTGGCCATTCATATCTTCATAACCCTAGCCGCCACCTATTTTGCATTTCACGTACAAAAGAAAAGTTTCTCATCTCTCCTATTCATTTGCGTCCAAAGGAAAACACAGTAAGTTTAAATGGCCTCCTCCCTCTCTTCTCTTTGCTTTTTCCTTTTGTTCACTAATTATTTAGCTCCACCACACCATGCTAGCCGACCTCATCTCCTCTCCACCACTAACATGATCGGCCTCCACCTCCTCACATCATCACCATACCAAGGCCGTGAACCCTAGAGCAAACTCCATCACCAAAATTGCAAAAAAAAACTCCTTTTGATCCATGCTTTTGTCCCCACTTTACCTTTGCCTTTCCACATCTCTTCAAATTCCAAGCCATAGCCATGTACATGACCTTTGGCCGAGCCTAACTTGCATCGAAACTACCATGGCCGAGCCATGTGTGATGTGGTCTAGCCCATTGAGACATGGCCGAGCCACTTGTCATTTTCTACAAAAGGTTATGTCATTTTTCTTCATATCTTTGTATAGTTTTGGTTTAAAATTCCTTGTGTTGAATTTTATTCTTATAATTTTGTAAATTGTTTGTATACAAGATTGGATCTTGACTCTCCATCACAAAAAAAATCTTGTTCGTGCCTAGTCGTGCTTTCGGAATTTGTTTTGTGTCTCTTGTTTGTTATCTCCAGCTTTAAAAAGGTGAGTTTTATCACTCTAGACATATGTACTTATTTTATTGTGAAATGATGACAAGTGAATCTGTATAAATTAATATGTTATTCATACATGCCTGTGATATATTATATGATGTTAAATGCTGTTTATATACCTGTTACATTACCTGAATGTTATTATATGTTATACTGTTCATTTTAATTACTGTATCTCACACTACAAGTTCCCTATCACTATGGGTTGAAGTGATACATACCCGAATGGACATTAGAATAAGGAAAAATCATTATGGGCTGAAATGATAGGCTTGAGTGATTTTATTGTAATTTATTTGACTTGGGATTGCGGGTTTGAAATGATAGAATCCGGATTTTTCTTTTTAAATTACGGATTGAAATGATACATATCCGTATCACTTGACCTAGGTTAGAAAATATTATACAGGCCCATGGTTATATTTTTAAATTATATTTTCCTAAAATTTATTAAGTATTTTGAATGTTTTAAATATACGAAATTTGAGCTGAAAGATTTGATTTAAATGACTTAAATATAAGAAGGTGTTGGTTTTTCTATAAGTTAAGATTTTATAAGTGTATAAGTGGCTTTAATTGAAATTATAAAGATGTGCTGGTTTTAAATAGAATTTAAAGACATTTATTGATGTTAAATAACTTAATAATATAATTGGACTTAATATGGAATTTTAAATCTAACCTAGTAATTGTTATGAATTTTACCTTATGAAACGGACATGTTTGTGTAATAAAAAAAAAACGTATTTTGAACTGATAAAATGGAATACAGTTTTAATTGGATATTTTGTAGTAAAATGTATTTAACTAGAAAATCATAGTTAATTGATGTCTAAATGAATAGATCTAAAAGAAAAGGATTTGATTGTTATATTAACTATGATAAAATATTCTTTTGTAAAATGTTATGTTTTGTAAAATGAATAGTTATGATTTTTAAATGGAAGAATGTAACTTTAATTTTGGCTTAATTTGGAATTTGGTTTTTAAGTTAAGTAAATAAAGGGAAATGAAAATTTTACTTGGGAAATGGGTATTTTAAAATAAAGTATTAAGTTAATTGTTAAAGTAAAAGTTGAGAAAATAATTTACTTTTGACTTAATGAATGAATTTTTGTTTAAATTGGATACTTACTTATTAAGTGTTTATTTTATTGAATCACAAGTTAAGATATCCGAATGAATATTTTTGAAGCGAAAAATATGATTTTTATAAGTTAAAATGACCAAATTTTAAGTTTTATTGTTTTTGAAAATTTTATAATAAAGTTGGAATTAATATTGGTAGCACATCAGAAATACTATGGTCTTAAGACAGCATTTATTAAGTGCTGTCATTTCTGGAAATAGACTAAGTTCTGAAATAACAAAGAGCTACTGCAGCACTTTGTAGGTGCTGTTGTTGCTGAAACTAAACTATAATTTGGAAAAACCAAAGAGCTACTGCAGCACTTTGTTAGTGCTGCTGTTTCTTAAACTTAACTGTTTTGAAATTCTAATACCTACTATAGCACTTTATAAGTGCTGCTGTTTCTAAATTTGACAATGTTTTAAAATCAGGAAAATGGGCTGAAGGAAGTTTTTATTTCTGTTTTTGGGCCTACGGACGCGCATGTTTTTTTTTCGTCTAAAGGACGCGGGCTTACTTTTTTCTTTCTAAGGACAAACTTCTATAAAATTTAAATTTTCCTCTTTGTTTCTTCTCCACCTTCTTTTTATATTACTGATCTTTGTTCGTCTATCTTCTCGATTCAAGGACGCGTTTTGTATTCGATCTTCTCGATTGTCATCGATCTTCGTCATGTTTTTTCATCGTCGATCTTCATCGTGCTCTGGATCTTTACAATTTCGTTACATTCAGGTATATTACTTTTATTTGTTTCGATATTCTTTTTATCCTTCTCTGATAAAATATCATTAGATTAGTAATTATATTTTTTGTTTTTGTAGGTTGTATAGATTGTCTTCTTCCAGATTTCAGTTCCTATTTTGGATTTGTTTCAATGGCAAAGTAAGATTTTATTGTGTATTATTCTGTTTCTTCAGTATAGTTTAAGGTTTTACAATTTTACTGTTCATCTATCTTACGAGTGAATTTCATATGTAGTTTTTTTCGTTATGCTATATTTATATAGCATTTTTTGCTGTTGTATTCATATTTTGTTGTAATTTGATTGTGCTATGTTCATTTATCATCTACTTTTTAATTGATTTATATTTCTTTTATTTACGTCTTAATTATCATTTTGATTTGTTATGCTATGTTAATTTAACATTTTCAATTGTTGCTGTGTCATAATATTAAGTAAGTTTGTTAACTGTTTTTTTAATTTCTTTTGCAGTACTGACATCTATGATGACGAATCAAAAAGTTTGCTAGTTATTTTTGAACATAATGAGAATTGCTATTCTTGTCATCCCACAACGGGCTCCTCTTTGTTTGGTGTTAAGACTGAAATCTGTGAAGTTTGGCCACATCTTAGTCCATTTTCTATTGAGATATCTTATGTTCTTGAGAATAAGAATATAATCATTGATACTGATTCAGATTTGATCAGTATTGTGTGTTTTTTAATTTTCAAGAAGAGTCAATATTTTAAATTTACTGTTAAGGAAAATGTTTGTGTTAAGGAAGCTGATATTGCTGGCTATGGTTTAGGCAATGCAAGTGTTCAAAGCTCTTCAATTGGTAGTACTTCTGATTCAAATAGTGATTCACATGCTGATTCTTCTTATTATTTGAAAGATATGTTGAAGAAAGGTTGTCAAAAAACTATTGTGGATTTTCTTGGTTTTTGTTTTAATGGAGCTGAGGATTTTCGGGAGTTTTAATGGCATATCAAATAAAAAATGGTTATGATTTGATTTTTATAAGAAATTCTCCAGATTGAATATCGGTTAATTGCTCTTGGTTGAAGGATGGTTGTAAGTTTTATCTTAATGCTTCTTCGGATCCCGGTTTACTCTCTCTGTTTTTTATTAGAACTTACAATTTTGCTCATTCGTGTGGAGGCGGTCTTAGAGATGTTAATAAAGTTAATATTTCAAGTATATTTGTTAAATCTTTGATTGTTGATCAAATTCGAGATGCTCCTATGAAGAAGCCAACAGATATAATGAAGGAATTTAGAAGAGATTACAATTTTACTCTTTCATATTATTATGCTTATAGCGGAAAACAATTGGCTTTGAAAGAAATATATAGCGATGATGCTATGTCATATAATGATTTACATTGGTATTTAGAAGCGTTGCAAAAGTATAATCCTGGTAGTTATGTGGCCCTGGAAGTTAATGGTTCAACTGATCAGTTTGAGAGAGTTTGTATTGGTTTTGGTGCTTGTCTACTTGGATTTAAACATTGTCGGCCATTAATATTTTTAGACGCAGCTGCTTTGAAGGGAAGACCGGGTGTTTTGTTAGCTGCTACTTCTAAAAATGGTAATCAAGGTATGAGTTTCATTTTAGTTTTTTTAATTTACTCATTTGTTTTTCTAGTGATGATATATTAAACTATCATTGTTCAAAGTTGTTCATAATTATAATGCAGCCATGTTTACACAAGAATTGTTGGCTTTATTTTATTAAATGATTGACCTAGTTATAGTACAAATGTTTATGGTAGAAATGTTTACAAAAACATGAACTAAAATTTTATGCAGCAGTACCTAAAATACTTTTAAATAACGTATGCTATATTCATATATCATTTTGAATTTACTTTAGTTGTGTATAACAGAAATTATTAACTTTTAATAATGGTTTTGATGTTTAATATAATTCATGTTTCTCATTACTGAGCTGTCCTTAATTATTTATTTTGTAGGTTTCTTTCCTCTTGCTATGGGTACTGTTTCGCATGAAAATGAATCTAATTGGTCTTCGTTTTTATCCCATCTGAAAGGAATGCTTAATGAAGATCGGTCTTTAGTTTTTATGTCTGATCGTCAATGGGGTCTTGTTTTAGGTGTTCCCAAAATATTTCCTTCTTCATATCATAGCTATTGTTTACTTCACATGGAACAGAATATTGGTACTGTTGTCAAGGCGGGTAAAGGTGATTCATCTATTGTGGAGTTGTTCAAACTTTGTGCTAGAGCTTCTAATGTGTATGATTTTGAGCGATATATTTCCAAATTTAAAGATATTGGGGGTATATCTGCAGAAATGTTTTTAAGAGATAAACCGTTTGACCATTGGGAAGATTTTTTTTTCAAGGAAAGCGTTATGGTGAGTATTTTTCTAATGTTGCAGAAAGTTTCAACTCATGGATTTTGGAAAATAGAGTTATGCCTATAACTTCTTGTTTGGATGGTATTCGTGTGAAAGTTATGAAGCAAATGGCGAGACGAAGAGAGGAATGTTTTCTATGGACAACATATCTTTGTCCTGTTATGGAGGAACGTTTGTCAAAGTTAGTAGAAGATGGCTTTGGTTGGGAAGTTTTTAAGTCTTCGAAATTTGTGTTTGAAGTTAAATCTCCTAAGTCACAGGTTGTTGATCTTAAAAATCGTTTATGCTCTTGTAATCAATGGAGAGTTATTAGTTTTCCATGTGCTCATGCAATTAAGTGCATTAACAAGTGTAGATTATCAGTTTATGATTTTGTGGAGGACTATTTCAATGTTAATGCTTTCAGATCTTCATATGCTAATGCTATCAATCCAATTCCAGATTTTGATAAGCGAATTGTTGCTGAAAATAATGTTTCGGTTAGGCCTCCTAAAGAAATTCATGGTGCTGGAAGAGCATCTACAAAGAGGCATGGTGGATTTGGATATTCTCAAAGTAAAAGAAACAGATGCAGTCAATGTAATAAAGTTTGCCACAACAAAAGGAATTGTCTTCGTTCTTCAAAAATTTAAGAAAATTTATGTGTTTTGTTACTGCAATTGAGAAGTTTTTTAAGTTTACAACTGCTAAAGCTTATAGAAAAATGCAGTTAGACATTGTGAAATCATTAGAAAATAAAATGTGATATGTTTTGGTTATTTAATTTTAAATTTGTGATATCTGTTGTTCCTCTGCATTTTGGTATTGATATTTGTATTTAATGTTATATGTACTTATCATTTCAATTGAATGCCAGTTGTAACTAGCATTTAATTATAATTAGTATTCAGTGTTCCGTCATTGAAATCAATCATATGTCATTGTATACAACTGAGTAAGCTTTTGAGCAAGAATGAAGGATTTGATGATGATGATATACAGTTTATATGATTACTTGGTTAGATTATTTAAGTGGTTTTGTAATGATTTTTCAGTATGATGATGTATTGTTTATATGATATTGTGGAACATCTGTTCCCATATTTCTTCTACACTGCATCTGAATATCTTCTGTTATTGTTAAAAACAGCAGTTGGAAAAAATAATTAATAGTGATTTGTAAATGAGATATCTTCATTATGCAAACTGCATCTCTCTGTTTTAGAAAATAACATAAAACAACATACATTGCTACAGAACAAACGGTGTGTTCAATAACTACTTTACTTACTGTGCAAACTAATCTCTTTACTTCAGTCACAAATGTGTATACCAGTCATCTATTAATTACTTCTTCCACCCTGCATATTTCTTCACCACCCCAACATTATACTACCTTTTACTACTTAAACTACCACTATTGCTTGCTACTTCATTTTAAACTACATCTTTACTTTTATGCTGATATACATCCCACACTCAAACTTCCACTACTAAATTTTTGACATCTTCACCATTTTCTTAATGCAGCAACGCTTCCATTATCACCATACAACAACCCACTGCGTTTTCCTTCCTAACTTACAATAAAACCACTATCTCCATGTTTCTACCCCAGCACTTACCATATCCATAATTGCCTATATCTATTTATCATTTCATTTTAATGCTAGTTATAAGTAGCATTACAGTGTAAACAATAGTCAACATATTTGAAATGGAGTTGAAACATTGGAAATCATATAAAAATTCGATATGGATAAATTCACACATTATTGATCACTGTTCAATCACTGAGAAATGTATTTTCGCATAATGCTAGTTCTATCTAGCATTTCAGTATAAAACATTATTTGGTACATCAGAAATACAATAAAAGCATTAAAAAACACATAAAAATGACACTTGAGTATATTGATAGCTTATACATTGTAGTTCATGCATTGAAATTAGGCAACTATTATCAAATCAAATTCAAATCAAGAAGTTCAAATTCATCTACACAGTTTATACACTGAGAACGAAATTCAATTATTGGAAAACATATAAAACTTCATCTCAGACTCCATCTCAGATTCCATCTTAGACTCCATCTCAGATTCCATCTTAGACTCCATATCAGACTCCATATCAGTTTAATTAGCACAATGGTTCAGTTCAAATATATCCAAAGTTTTTCGAAGTTACAATGCAACAGCTTTTTTTATGTAGAATCTTTGCAGAGTTTCTCCAGTGACCAACTGTATTGTGGATCATTGAGTATGCTATACACCACTACAGCTCTTAGGTTTCTAAGCATTTCCTTTGGATATTTTTCTGGTATCTCATCCTTGTCCAGTTTTTTCATGTTTACCATGACAAAGAACGCACAATCAAGTCTGTTTCAAATATACAAATGTTAGTTCATATTACAGTAAAACCTAATTCTAAAATAATATTGCAATTTTTACTCTAGAATTCTAAAACATAGCTTTATATTTCGATCACAATATTAATCAATGCATTCATAGAGACAACATTGCTGTGTGTGGAATGTGCATGCTTATACATTATCTTTTTGTTCAATAAGTGCAGATCAATGAACTGTTAATTAGCAATGCTAGTTTTAATTATCATTTTTCATATTTCATGCATTCTTCTGCAATTTAAAAATAGAAATGATAGTTTAAACAAGAGAAGAAATGAAATTATTTACTTACGAATCTAAATCCTGTGGTGGGCTTTTTGGCTGCAGCATTTTAGGTTTGTGAAATTCTTTGTTCAGTATTCCTAATTCTGCCCATTTTTTCTTGAATATCAATTCAATTTTGTCTTTCTGCAAGAAGTAAAATTAGTGCTGTATATTAATGTTAGAGTGATTTCAAAAATATACTTTTCTTACAAGAACGAAGGCTTGGTTATAGCTGGGGTTTGAAGTCCTTGTTGATCTATTTTTTGGTTTTGTTGAATTATAATGACTCCATTGCATTGTTTCATAATTTAGCATCAACAAGCTCCAATGGTTTGCGTAATGTAGAGGGAAGAAAATTTTCTCTATAAATTCATCTTTGACAATGACATCTACTGTTGGTATAACTATGTGTTTGATCACAGTTTGCTGGTCATGTGTTAAAGCATTATGCACATTTATATGTATTAGAATACTTTATATTAATTTTTAACATTTATATTAAAAAGCTTATACTTACCATCATCATTGTGGTGAAGTAGTAACTGTGTTCATACATCTCTTGATTGTAATAAAACCAATCAATAATCTGTTAAACCAAACAACAAAGGTTGTAAGTTTCATGGGATAATTAATTTATTTTGGATCAGGAATATTAATGCTAGTATTCATTTTCATTTATATGATTACTACATTGTATGCGTTGAAAAATGCAAATGATCATTTAATCAGTCATCTTGGACATTCTATATATTTATATGTGGTTTACAAATATCAATGTTATTTTTAACTCCCATTCTTTCATTCAATACATTTATATGCAGTTTGAAACTTTCAATGCTATTTTTAACTATCATTCTCTCATTCTATACACTTATATGCACTTAAAAAACTATGAATGCTAGTTTTATTACTCATTCTCCCATCCTAGACAGTTATCATAATTTTAATTTGATGCATACCTGTCCATCTGTAACCCCCTCGAACAGAATAGCTTCCAGCATAGATTTAACTATTGTGATTCCTCCTTTGTGTCCTTCATCTTTTTCATATGCTACAGTGCTGTAATTGAAAATTAATAATTGATAACTATATTTTCCTTCAATTTTATTTAATTACAAATATAATGAAAGAAAAAATATTAGAATTCTTACTTCTCATTTTTGTTAAATTTGAAGAAAGTAAGAATTTTGTTTTGTTGTTCTTCATTCAATAATTGTAGAATACTGATTTTTGTGATATCCTTACTCTTGTAGGTTTTACTTGATTGCGAGTATCCATCAACATCAATAATTTCTTCATTTTCAATTGTTGTGACTTGTTCATCTGTTTCAGTTTCAGATTCATGTTCATAATCTGATTCTTCATTTTGTTCCTCTTGTTTCTGTTCATTTGTATTTTCATTCTGACCTTCCTTGGTTTCAAATTGTTGCTTTTGGTTTTCATTGTCAACATTTTTCTTTGTTTTTATGCACACAATTTCATATTGGCAATCAGAATCAATTTTACTCCTTCGTTGGCGCTTTTTAACCCTCAAAACTAAAGAGCTTGGTTTCTTCTACGTTTTTTCATGCACTGTTGGTGATTTTTCTGTTGCCTCTGAAGGTTTGTTTTGATCATGTTGTTCTTTCTCTTTCCGCATCTTTTCAATTTCCTGAGTTATTTTGAGATCAAATGATGGTGGTTCTATTTCTACTTTTTCTTTTGATCTTAAAATCTTGATTTCTTTTTTCAATTGTATGACAGTGCCTTCTGCTTGTATTCTTTTATGTTTTTCCTTTTCTAATTCTTTTTCACTTTTCTTCAATTTATTTTCCAAATGTATAATGTACTGCTGCATTGACTGAACTTGGTTTTTTGATGTCTCTTCCACATTTTCTATTTTGTGCATCCCAATATTCTCATTATTATCCAGCTAGACAAATTTTTGTTGGCTTTTTTGTTGAAGAAGTGCTTTTTCATCTTCAGTCAGATTTCTTATTTCAACAAAAATCTATGTAATAACATAAATAGTAATGAATCAGGTAACATACAAGGATGAACTAATTTTATATATAGTTGTCATTTTTCATGTGATGTTATATCTGACTATCATTCTTTAGTTATACTAGTGTTATGATATAATAACAAAATGACAACTGTTGATATACACTATGTTATGATATATTTATCTATCATTATATATTTGTTATACTAGTGTGATAAATAATACATTTCTATTGTCCATGTTCATCAATGCTTCTCTTGAGATCACCTTTTTCAAGCTTGCAATATTCCACCTCCCAAATCTAGGTAAGTTTGAACAGTATGTTGCTAATGGAGGTATCAAATTCACATGCTCACATAGGAAAAACTACAAATAAAATATTACTTGTTAAAACATATAATGTGTATAATTTAATTTATACAGATAGATGCATGAACATAAAGTTAGAATGATGTACTTACAATAGGGAGCATGGAACAACCTGGCATGTTTCTTGGCTTTGTTTTGAAAGTTGTCAAAGCTCTAATCAATGAATGATGAATTGAAACTGGCCAAGATACTGAATTCATTTTGTTTTGATCTAGGATATAGGGAATATATCCCCATGGTAAGTATCTTTGGTTATCAGGAAAGAAGAAGGTTATCATTGCAAGAATTATAAGCAATTTTGGAAAATCATTTTCATGTTGAAATTGTTGTGTTTCTAGCACATTATTTATCTTTGAAATTGTAAGATCCTTTGTGATGTGCTCTATTGTTCCAAAGTTTCTCAGTACAAAATCTTTGCAATTGTCTGGAAGGATTTGTATACTCATTTTCGGTACTGGAAAAATATTTACTCCAGACAAAGGTAAGCTAAAGATAATTGAAACATCTTCAGGTTTGATTTTTAAAAAAATATTCCCTACTTTAAAAGCTTCATCATCGATAGAAAATGTTTCTATTATATCATCTAAGGTTGTTGATGATTTTGTAAAAGCAGCTATGGATAAAATTTCTTTGAATAACACTAGCATGAAATTTTTGAAAGGTGTTTGTTTTAAATAATTTAATTGATCTATAAGATAACCTCCTTTTTCCTTAATTTTCTTG
Organism: Allium fistulosum; assembly: GCA_030737815.1. NCBI lineage: Eukaryota > Viridiplantae > Streptophyta > Magnoliopsida > Asparagales > Amaryllidaceae > Allium > Allium fistulosum. Next base: position 1,277,386,561 of record CM060903.1, on the reverse strand, counting down.
AAAATTTTTATCATTGGCAGTAAGCTACATCTATACTGAATTTTTTTCTAAGATACTTTCTTTGGTTTTTTCCTTCAGTTGTTTTTGCTTTCTTCAATGTTTTACCTTTTGATCCCTGTACAAAAAACCGTGAATGAATAATTCGGTATTTAACAAACTATAATATTATTTTTATGTCTTATTTTTTAAATGCTTTCTTATTTTTATCTATCAATTTTTTCAACTATGAAAGCATAATTTACTAGTGATATATACATCTATCATTCTTTTTTCAAATGCTATATTTGTCTATCATTTCTTTTTTTCAATGTATGCTTCTAAAGTCGAAATATTGAATGCTATGTTTGTCTATCATATGTTCATCTATCATATTATATTTTAATATGATGCATACAAATCAAATGATATATCGAACTATCATTCAATAACTATCAAAACAGTAAATCAAATGATATATTAAACTATCATTCTATAACCATCAAAACAGTAAATCAAATGATATATTGAACTATCATTCTATAACTATCAATACAGTAAATCAAATGATATATTGAACTATCATTCTATAACCATCAAAACAGTAAATCAAATGATATATTGAACTATCATTCTATAACTATCAAAACATTAAATCAAATGATAAATTGAACTATCATTCTATAACTATCAATACAGTAAATCAAATGATAAATTGAACTATCATTTATCATACTATACTAGCAAATACTGTAAATAAAATGATATATTCAACTATCATTCTATCATGATATGTTTGTCCAACATTTTTTTCAATGCTATATATTTCTATCATTCTATAAATATTCATCTTATCATTGTCTATCATCTGTCAAAGACTGAATGCTATGTTCATCCATCATTTCATATTTCAATATTACACATGCAAATCAAATGATATATTGAACTATCATTAAATAAGTATCCATCTAATTATTTTTTACCATCAATATTATACATGCAACAAATCAAATGATACATTGATCTATCATTCAATAACAAATCAAATGATAGTTGAACTATCATTGTAAAATTATCTTTTATTTTAAAAAATAATCAGTTGTTTTACCTTTGTTTTTCTTTTTCTGTTGACGTTTTCATCAGTAAGCTGTTGTTTCTTCCTTTCGTCTTCATTCATAGTTTTACATGCCCTAGGTTTTTTCGTCCTCTTTGTATCTTCGTCAATCTCATCCGAATCAACAGCCGTTGATGAAGTAGTTTTTCACCTTCTCTTTACTGCTGTACGCATAGCATTGGAAACCCTACTTTTTGAAATCGTAGGTTCATCGTTTATTTGTTCAGGATTTATTGAAATATTTTGATTTACGTCCATCGACTTAGATTCTAAAGTCGATTGCGCTTTTAAATCAGTTTGAGGAAGAAAATTGATTTCGGTTTGGGTTGCCATTGTTTGATGAAGAAGAAATTTTGGTTGCAGAAGAAATGAAACTACAAAAGTACGAACGAAATACAATTTTTGGCGCTTGTCCTTCAGACCAAAGTTTAATTTTAACGTCCGTTAAAATTAAATTTTATTAAACTTTTTCCTTTAAACTAATTTCCTCAATTTTATAATTGAATGAATGAACTTAGAAATTCTACAACTTTGAAATAAATATTATTTGACAATGAATTTCAATGGTTTAAATGAATATTATTTTAAGGGTGTTATGATTTTCTATGTATTATGATTTTCAAAGAATAACATTTCTAAATTGTTATGATTTCAAAATATTATGGTTTCAAAGCGTTTTGATGTCGAAATTGATATAACTTTGAAAGTACTATGACTTTTGGAAATTGATTTATTTGAAATAGTATTTAATTAAGAATTATTCTGAATATATTGATTTGCAATTTAAGAATATGACCTTATAAAGTGGTTTTGGTTTAAGATGATTTAAAAAGGAATATTTCAAGTTAAATAAATTGAAAGAAATATTCAGTGATTGGAAATTTGGGTTTGTTCAAATGATATTTTGGTTTTGAAGTATAAACTAGTTTTGAATATGATATTTTGGTTTTGAAGTATAAATTAGTTTTGAAATGGATATGATATTTGGTTTTGAAATATAAATTATTTTGAAATAAATATCCATGGGTTATAATAACGATTGGTTGTTAAAGAGACCGGGATCAGATATGGGCATACTCTCTGTCGATACCTAAAACCACTTTGACAACCGTGTACGCGGTGGAGATTCTAGAATGAAGTAAGATGTTGGCGATGATCCTATTGAGGTATGAACGTGGACCCAACTCCCGTGAGTTGGCATAAAGTGGCTAAAACAGGAGCGATTGATGGGCCAATGAGGTAGCACCTCTAATCGAACACATTTCTTCGATACTATTCTGTTACTTTGTGATTATTTGGTGGCCACCCTTCGATTTTTGATTTAGGAGTGTGTTCCGAGGTGGGCGGTAGTGCCTGCTATGCGTTTCCACTAGCCGGTATGCGTAATTGGTATATCTACCCTGGCATTGCCTAGTTATGCCATGTCACCTACCGTACCGAGCTTTACTATGAGTTTCTATTTGGGTTGTACCTATGGAGTATCTTCTCATAGACTCTCGAGGTATGCAGGTACTATATAGACTATTGGCACTATTATGTATTAAGGTGGAAAATGTAAAGCCTTAACGCTATTTGAAAGTAAGTTTATTTTACTATTAGACACTATTATAATAGCAAATATTATTACATAGTAAATAGTTTAACGGATTCTTAGAGGATGGGCGGTCCCAGGCATCCTTTAAGCTACTTGTACCTTTATATTACAGTTCACTTGAGTTGGTTTACATTGTATAAGTATGTATGTCCTGACTCGAGTGTTTTGGGTTTTGCTTTACGCTCGGGTCAGACTGAGTGATACAGCATTCGAGACTCACCTTTGGAATTGGAGCTTTCCGTGGAGATCCAGCTATCTATTTCGCTTTCAGTTATCCAGTTGATTCCAGTGATGTATTCTGATTTATACTTGATTATCATATTTGTAACAACCCTGTATTTTACAAATATTTTTTAAATTGATTTTTCCAGATTTAAAAGCTTTATTTATGAAAAAGAATAAATTTTGTTATTTTTAATATAAACTTTGACTTTTATGTGGATTAGAATTCCAAATATGACTAAATTTAATATTTCCTGAAAATGTGAATTTTGGTCAATAGTCAAACTTTGACTTTTAAGTTTAAATTTTTAATAGTTTGAAATTATAAATTTTATCTTTTATTATGAAAATAGATTTAATAACTTGAACACCACTTTTCGTTTCGTTGAAAACGGAGTTAAAATGTAAAAGTTATGTACATTTCAATTTTTAGTATAATTTGTTTATTTGTGCAATTTTGCCTATTTTAAATTTTTTTTAAATCATATTTTCTTTCTTATATTTTGTTTTAATATGTGTTAATATGTTTTTTATGTATATTTTGTCTTTTTATGTTTTTAAATTGATAATAGTATTTTTCCAAAATTTACTGTATTTATTTTTCATTTTTAAAGGCTGTTTTCCTATTTTCTGCTATTTTCTTCATTAAAAATTATATGTAAATTAAATTTTAAATATTTATTTTGTGAATATATTTTTATTTTATGTTATTAGTTATGTTTAAAATTATATTACAAGCTCATATGATTTTTCCAAAATTTATTCCAATTAATTTCAAATTTTCTAGACTAGTTTACTATTTTTAGCTATTTTCTTATTTAACCTTATATAAATTAATAAATATTATATATATTTTTATATTTTGATAGATTTTCGAATTCTTATCTGGTATTACTATTATTACCAGAAATATAAAGTTATTTAAAATAAAATAAAGAAATATGAAAAGGTTTTGACTTTTGAATTGCTTTTGACTCTTTGAATTCCACCTCTTCATTTTCCACAAACTCTTCATTTCTTTTGACATAACTCTCCACATTTTCAGACGATCACTTCATTTCTCAACTCACGTATCTTTTTCCTCCTTCCCGAACAAAAAAATTTCGGCCTCCCCTTGATTGAAGAGTTTGGTAAAATTCTATCTCTCTTTTTCTTCTTTTTCCACTTATGTTGATTTTTCTAGTTTGATTTTTTTGCACTTGTATCACCTCATGTAGGTTTGGCCATGCCTCCCTTGCTGCTTAGCCGCCTCCACCACCTGATGGAACACCACCAACACCTCCTCCTCACCAGCCATCCAAGCCACGAACCCCCTTGGTGATGCATATCAACAAAAGTTTCAAAACACCCCTTCATACTAGCCTAACCGAGCACCACACTCATTCCATCACCTTCCACCACCCATGGCCGCCACCAACACCACCTCCACCACCTCCACCACCACCTGGACCCTCTACCACGTCATCACAGTGGACCCCACTCCTCTGGCCATGACACATAGGGCCTTGGTAGAGCCCAAATCCTTGTCAAAACCCATGTGTATGCATGCTTATGTATGTTATTCACTTCTACCACTTTGGCACCATCACAAATGATCTCTAGGCCGACCCATACCCACCATAACCTGACCCAAACACCGGCTATTGTCATGTATTTTCCATCATGGCTGAGCCTAGTAAAGGTAAAAAGCAAGTGCAAAGCATTTCTATTTGATTCTGTGCAGCCTATTCTACTGTAGTTTTGATCGTAGCTGATTTGAAACTCATCGTTGTTATATTGTTTTGTTTGACTTATATTCAAGGGATTTGATACTTTGGCTCCTCCACTCTTATTTGAATCGTGTTATCGTGCTTGTTTGGATCCCATTCGTGCAGTCGTCGTCGTTTCTCCAGCACAAAACTGTGAGTTATTCTCACCAGACAATATGTACCTATATAACTAGTAAATTGACACCCTGCGAATCTGTAGAAATATATTATCAAGTTTTATATGCTTATATTATTATCATATGATGTTCACACCTGTTATTATACATGTTATATCATATGTTACTGTTATTTAATGTTATTCTGTTATTTATATCTGTTATCACCATTGCAAGTTCCCTGTAGATTAGAATCACTATGGGTTGAAACGATACATACCCGAACGGACTTTAGAATAGGGAAAAATCATTATGGGCTGAAATGATAGGCCTGAACGATTTTTATTTAAAATTATTTTAACTTGGGATTGCGGGTTTGAAATGATAGAACCCAGATTTTTCTTTTTTTTTAACTGCGGATTGAAATGATACATATCCGTATCACTTGACCTAGGCTAGAAAACTATATACAGGCCCGTGGTTATTTTATAAAGTGTGTTGGATATTTTTAAGTATTTTAAAAATTATAAATTTATGAAATTTGATTTAAATAGATTTTGAAATGTTTAAAATAAAGAAATTATGATTTTTCTATGTGTTAAAAATGTAATTAATGAATGGTTTAACTGGATTTTTGAAATATAACTTAAGTTGGAAATTTGGAATTTGGTTAAAAATGATATTTAAGTTATATAAATAAAATGGATATTAAATTTTATTTGGAAATGGTAAATATGATAATTTGATTAAATGTGAATTTAAGTGATTTATTAAAGTATTATTGATTTTTTCTATGAATTTAAGTGGTTAAATAAATGAATGTTTAAAAGTGATCTTTTAAAATATAACTTGACTTGGAAATGTGAAATTTGGTTTTAATTAAAGGTTTTAGTTAATTAAATAAAATTGGAAATTTAGTTAAATTTGTGAAATGGTAATTTAAATTTGAAGTGTTAAGTTATTTGTTGAAATGTGAAGAATTGGAAACTTTTACACTTAAATTTATTAAGTAAATTGTTGAAAATTGGATTTAATTATAAGAAATTTATTGTGAAAAAGATACATGTTAAATGATATGTAAATGAACATTTTAAATGTTAAATTATGATTTTTAAAATGTTTAAAGAGTTTAAAATTAAGTTATTTAATTGCTGGAAATACACTAAAAAGCTGGAAATCACTTTTAATAGCATTCAGAAATGCTATGGTTCTGAATTACACTCAAAATTGAATAAAAGGGCTACTACAGCATTTCTGAAATGCTGCAGTTGCTGCAGTTGAACTTATAGGCTAATATTGAACCCAGGTCTATTATAGCATTCTCTGGAAATGCTATAATGGTCTGCAGTCTTTGCTGAAACCAAATTTAACCCTTGTTTTGAAATCTGAACTACCGCAGCACTTCTGAAATGCTGTCTTTTCTGTTTTGAACTATAATTCAACTAAAACTGAGTTTTAACAGCAGTGTTAAGTGTTGTCTTTGCTGAATTAAAAATGTTTTCAAATATAACTTATAGCAGTTGTTTTTAAATGCTGTGAAATGCTGAAATTTTAATAATTAGGGTTTTTGACTTAGTAAACGAACTCAGAATGGTTTGAAATTTTGGAAATTGAATACTTGATTGAAAATATAATAATTACACTTTTAAAAGGTTTTAATGAATTACTTTGATTGGAATAAACTATTTAAAGGTGATTTGAAATGATAGTAAATGAACGATATCTTTGAATTTAAAAGGTATTTAAAGTTGAATATTTGGATTTGAACTGATAGGATATTTTATTTTAATAAAATGGTTTGAAATGAAGTTTTGTAAGGATATGATATTTTATGATATTAAAATGATTTGAAATGAAGTTTTGAAATGATATGATATTTTAAAAATATGGAAATGGTTTGGAATTGATTTAATCTTTATTTTGATAAAGATTTGGATTTGAAATGATATTCTATTTTGAAGTATAAACTGTTTTTAAACTTATAACCACGGGTTATAATAACGTTGGGTTGTTAAAGAGACCGGGATCGGATATGGACATACTCTCTGTCTTACCGAAAACCACTTTGGCAACTGTGTACGCGGTGGAGATTCCAGAATGAAGTAGGATGGTGGCGACGTTCTTAAGGTATGTTACGTGGACCCAACTCCCGTGAGTTGGCATAAGGTGGCTAAAACAGGAGCGATCTCGGACCAGTGAGGTAGCACCTCTTCTCGGACACATTTCTTCGATATTATACTCTTACTTGTGATTGATTAGATGGCCATCCTCCGATTTGGGAGTGTTGTTCGAGGTGGAACGGTAGTGGCTGCTATGCGTATCCATCAGTCCGTGTGCGTAATTGGTATATCTACCCTGGCATTTCCTAGTTGTGCCGTGTCACCTACCATATCGAGCTTTACTACGATTATGATTTTAAGATCCGACCGCGTTAAGGTTCTCCATCCCCTTAACGCTATTTTCTATATGATTATACTTTACTTATTTAGACACTATTATAATAGCGAATATTACTACATAGTAGATATTTTAACGGATCCTTAGAGGATGGGCGGTCCCAAGCATCTTCTAAGTTACTTGTACCTTTATTACAGTTCACTTGAGTTGGTTTACATTATATAAGTATATATTGTCCTGACTCGAGTGTTTTGTGTTTTGCTTTACGCTCGGGTCAGCCTGAGTTATTCACAGATTTGGATTTCCACTCTCTTGGAGATTTGAATCGCTGGAGATTATCTGCTTGTCATGTCCTATCTCTTTCAATTTCGTTGTTCTACTCAGCTTGTACTTGGTTATTATATTGAGACTTTTGTTGTATTCTATTTCTTCTGTTATATCTCATGTAACTCTGATATATTTATATAGTAGCTTCATGAACTACTATTTCTTTTACTTCCGCTGCATTATTTTACTCTGTGTCTGTGATCTGTGATTATATTTATTTACTGTATATTCTGAGATTTGCCAAATTTTAATTACAACGCGGTATTTTGAGCAATTCAACTCCGGCATGAGTGTCTACCTATACACTTATAATGGATGCGAATGGTTGAAAATATCGGGTCGTTACAGTTGGTATCAGAGCTTTGGCTTTGAGGCAAAACTTAGAATGTATGGTAAATTTATTTACGGAATCACTTTCGTTCGAGTTTGAATCTCTTCCTTTTGATTCGATTTCCTTTGAATTTTGGAACGTTCCCTACGATTCCGAAATTCATTCGTGTCCCTCACTATTCATCATCTTTTGATTCTGGAGTATCCCATAACTCCACTTCGAATGATCTTCATAGTGAATTGGCGGTCTCGCCAATATTCTAATTTTCTTGTAAAGGGGTGAAAATCCTTTACAATCAGCATCGATTAACCAGAGATTTATATTTATCCTTGGTTTAGATGCTAATATCTTTTGTTATTCCAAACTCTATCTCTTGAGATCGAAGGTAGATTTACCCCAGAAAATCCACATTTGATCTTATCCATTAAGTCAGGGTTGACCCGTTTAAGGTTGTCCGCGATTTATCTAAGCTTACCCATCTCTCTACTCTGTTTAATCATCTTATCTTTTGTTTCCAAACTCTCCAAACATTTTGAACTATGTTTGTAAATCTATGTTTTGTTTTATATATTGTGTTGTTTGAGTTGTTGATGTTGATTTGGGTTTCCGATCGGTTCGTCCGATCAACGCTATCGATAGGATTTCTAAAACACTTTGACAGAACAAACTGACACAATATTATTTTAAAAATTGTTAATGAAATAAATTTTGATGTATATAAGTAAATTTATGGAACTTAATAAATTGATAATTTGAAATGATAATACTTGATTTATCATTTACTGTCTGCAAATGAATTTATAAATAGTTGTTTATAAATTTATTTGGGAACTGAAAGGAATTTAAAACAATAAATTTAAGAATTTAATTTCCAATAGATTCAAACCTTGTGTTTAAAGTTTTAAAAGGATATATTATTTAAAGTATTTTTGAATAAAAAATTTGTCTCTAAAGGATTTTAAAGTTTAAAAATTTAGTGCTCTTCTCTTTGTCGCTGGAAAATAATTTCGGTGATGACTGCAGCATCATCGACGTTCATTTTCGAGTTTCGAAGTGAAGAGACTGTTCTGTAGTCTTGCTACAGCTTTATTTTGGGGAATTTAATTGATTTGAATTTCTAAATATGATTTGATTTATAATATATATAGATAAATGATTTAAATTGATTTGACATATTATGTACATATATTTATTTATCTCTAAATGGTTTGAAGGAAATCGGAAATTTAATTCTTACATTTTTTTTTCTTAAAGAATAATTTCAATTATAAAAAGAAAAATCAAAATTTTGGATAAATGATTCAAACTTGAGATAATTGAATTGGATAGTTTTATTTGTATATTACAATTGCATTCAAATATAACTTACCTTAATTTTTTTTAGAAGTTAACAATGTAATTGGATAATATACAATATAAAAAGGATTTTATACACTTAAATTTTAGTTATAAAAGATTAACAGAGGTAAATAGTGAAAAAGGAATTTAAAGAGATTTTATTTAAATAACTTAATAATCAAATTGATTTAATATGGAACCTTAAGTCTAACCTAGGAATTTTAATAAAGGTTATTTCCTGAAATGAATATGTTGTATAATAAATAATGTATCTTTGAATAGATAAAATAAAATACATTTGAATTGGACTTTTGGTAATAAAGTTTATTTAACTTGAATTCATAGTTTAATTGATGTCTAAATGAATAAATGTGTAAAGAAATTTGATTGTTATATTTGCTATATAAATGTTTTATTTATGAAATAGATATGTCTTGGAAATTGAATAATTATGATTTAAATAGTTAAAATGTATTTTAACATCACTAAAATTTGATAATTGAAAATTTGGTTTTCAAATGGAATTTTAAGTGTAACTTATTAAAGGAATATCTATTTATGAAATGGGTATTTTAAATAAGTGTTAGGTTATGTGATAAATTAAGAGCTAACTAAAATAGTGAGCTTTTGACTTAATAAATGAAGTATAGTTTATTTGGATATTCCATTCATAAAGGTTTGTTTTAATAAGTCATAAGTTAAAAGATATCCAAATGAATATTTCTGAAATTGAACTAATTTGAAATACTAGTATATCTACTGTAGCATTTTATAAGTGCTGCTATTTTGAAAAGACAATGTTTTGGAAATTTTTATAATTAAATGAACTTAGAAATGTTACAACTTTAAAATGAATATTATTTGACCTTGAATTAAAATGGTTTAAATGAAGATTTTTTTTTAGGGTGTTATGATTTTCTAAGTATTTTTTTTTAAAAGGATAACTTGTCCAAAGTGTTATGATTTTAGTAGTGTGATTTCCAAATGATAAACATCCCTAAATTATTATGATTTCAAAGCATTATGGTTTTAAATTTATTATCTTATTTTGTTTTTCAAACTACCTTTTGGTTGTCCTTATTTCTCTTATCTTGTTACAGAATGGGAAGGCTATTGCTTATACCAGTCCGTTTAGAAATCTTTCTGTAATCTTTGATAATCTTTGTTACTCATCTGGATCTGAACACTGTTTTTCCATTCATAGACCGTCGGTCAAGTGAAAAAGGAGATTCAGACTCTAGAGGATCTTTTTCGTGCTTATATTCTTGATTTGATCACCTCAATCTTGTTAAACTTACCTATAACAATAGTTATCAGGTGTAATTCCAATCTTCTTATCATCTTGTCTTAATTCTATTTCATTCTATCTTTTTCTGTGCTTTCCCGTACCTCGTTCCTTTTCGGGGACGAAAAGTTTTGAGTGGGGGAGAGTGTAACAACCCTGTATTTTACAAATATTTTTTAAATTGATTTTTCCAGATTTAAAAGCTTTATTTATGAAAAAGAATAAATTTTGTTATTTTTAATATAAACTTTGACTTTTATGTGGATTAGAATTCCAAATATGACTAAATTTAATATTTCCTGAAAATGTGAATTTTGGTCAATAGTCAAACTTTGACTTTTAAGTTTAAATTTTTAATAGTTTGAAATTATAAATTTTATCTTTTATTATGAAAATAGATTTAATAACTTGAACACCACTTTTCGTTTCGTTGAAAACGGAGTTAAAATGTAAAAGTTATGTACATTTCAATTTTTAGTATAATTTGTTTATTTGTGCAATTTTGCCTATTTTAAATTTTTTTAAATCATATTTTCTTTCTTATATTTTGTTTTAATATGTGTTAATATGTTTTTTATGTATATTTTGTCTTTTTATGTTTTTAAATTGATAATAGTATTTTTCCAAAATTTACTGTATTTATTTTTCATTTTTAAAGGCTGTTTTCCTATTTTCTGCTATTTTCTTCATTAAAAATTATATGTAAATTAAATTTTAAATATTTATTTTGTGAATATATTTTTATTTTATGTTATTAGTTATGTTTAAAATTATATTACAAGCTCATATGATTTTTCCAAAATTTATTCCAATTAATTTCAAATTTTCTAGACTAGTTTACTATTTTTAGCTATTTTCTTATTTAACCTTATATAAATTAATAAATATTATATATATTTTTATATTTTGATAGATTTTCGAATTCTTATCTGGTATTACTATTATTACCAGAAATATAAAGTTATTTAAAATAAAATAAAGAAATATGAAAAGGTTTTGACTTTTGAATTGCTTTTGACTCTTTGAATTCCACCTCTTCATTTTCCACCAACTCTTCATTTCTTTTGACATAACTCTCCACATTTTCAGACGATCACTTCATTTCTCAACTCACGTATCTTTTTCCTCCTTCCCGAACAAAAAAATTTCGGCCTCCCCTTGATTGAAGAGTTTGGTAAAATTCTATCTCTCTTTTTCTTCTTTTTCCACTTATGTTGATTTTTCTAGTTTGATTTTTTTGCACTTGTATCACCTCATGTAGGTTTGGCCATGCCTCCCTTGCTGCTTAGCCGCCTCCACCACCTGATGGCACACCACCAACACCTCCTCCTCACCAGCCATCTAAGCCATGAACCCCCTTGGTGATGCATATCAACAAAAGTTTCAAAACACCCCTTCATACTAGCCTAACCGAGCACCACACTCATTCCATCACCTTCCACCACCCATGGCCGCCACCAACACCACCTCCACCACCTCCACCACCACCTGGACCCTCTGCCACGTCATCACAGTGGACCCCACTCCTCTGGCCATGACACATAGGGCCTTGGTAGAGCCCAAATCCTTGTCAAAACCCATGTGTATGCATGCTTATGTATGTTATTCACTTCTACCACTTTGGCACCATCACAAATGACCTCTAGGCCGACCCATACCCACCATAACCTGACCCAAACACCTGCTATTGTCATGTATTTTCCATCATGGCTGAGCCTAGTAAAGGTAAAAAGCAAGTGCAAAGCATTTCTATTTGATTCTGTGCAGCCTATTCTACTGTAGTTTTGATCGTAGCTGATTTGAAACTCATCGTTGTTATATTGTTTTGTTTGACTTATATTCAAGGGATTTGATACTTTGGCTCCTCCACTCTTATTTGAATCGTGTTATCGTGCTTGTTTGGATCCCATTCGTGCAGTCGTCGTCGTTTCTCCAGCACAAAACTGTGAGTTATTCTCACCAGACAATATGTACCTATATAACTAGTAAATTGACACCCTGCGAATCTGTAGAAATATATTATCAAGTTTTATATGCTTATATTATTATCATATGATGTTCACACCTGTTATTATACATGTTATATCATATGTTACTGTTATTTAATGTTATTCTGTTATTTATATCTGTTATCACCATTGCAAGTTCCCTGTAGATTAGAATCACTATGGGTTGAAACGATACATACCCGAACGGACTTTAGAATAGGGAAAAATCGTTATGGGCTGAAATGATAGGCCTGAACGATTTTTATTTAAAATTATTTTAACTTGGGATTGCGGGTTTGAAATGATAGAACCCAGATTTTTCTTTTTTTTTAACTGCGGATTGAAATGATACATATCCGTATCACTTGACCTAGGCTAGAAAACTATATACAGGCCCGTGGTTATTTTATAAAGTGTGTTGGATATTTTTAAGTATTTTAAAAATTATAAATTTATGAAATTTGATTTAAATAGATTTTGAAATGTTTAAAATAAAGAAATTATGATTTTTCTATGTGTTAAAAATGTAATTAATGAATGGTTTAACTGGATTTTTGAAATATAACTTAAGTTGGAAATTTGGAATTTGGTTAAAAATGATATTTAAGTTATATAAATAAAATGGATATTAAATTTTATTTGGAAATGGTAAATATGATAATTTGATTAAATGTGAATTTAAGTGATTTATTAAAGTATTATTGATTTTTTCTATGAATTTAAGTGGTTAAATAAATGAATGTTTAAAAGTGATCTTTTAAAATATAACTTGACTTGGAAATGTGAAATTTGGTTTTAATTAAAGGTTTTAGTTAATTAAATAAAATTGGAAATTTAGTTAAATTTGTGAAATGGTAATTTAAATTTGAAGTGTTAAGTTATTTGTTGAAATGTGAAGAATTGGAAACTTTTACACTTAAATTTATTAAGTAAATTGTTGAAAATTGGATTTAATTATAAGAAATTTATTGTGAAAAAGATACATGTTAAATGATATGTAAATGAACATTTTAAATGTTAAATTATGATTTTTAAAATGTTTAAAGAGTTTAAAATGAAGTTATTTAATTGCTAGAAATACACTAAAAAGCTGGAAATCACTTTTAATAGCATTCAGAAATGCTATGGTTCTGAATTACACTCAAAATTAAATAAAAGGGCTACTACAGCATTTCTGAAATGCTGCAGTTGCTGCAGTTGAACTTATAGGCTAATATTGAACCCAGGTCTATTATAGCATTCTCTGGAAATGCTATAATGGTCTGCAGTCTTTGCTGAAACCAAATTTAACCCTTGTTTTGAAATCTGAACTACCGCAGCACTTCTGAAATGCTGTCTTTTCTGTTTTGAACTATAATTCAACTAAAACTGAGTTTTAACAGCAGTTTTAAGTGTTGTCTTTGCTGAATTAAAAATGTTTTCAAATATAACTTATAGCAGTTGTTTTTAAATGCTGTGAAATGCTGAAATTTTAATAATTAGGGTTTTTGACTTAGTAAACGAACTCAGAATGGTTTGAAATTTTGGAAATTGAATACTTGATTGAAAATATAATAATTACACTTTTAAAAGGTTTTAATGAATTACTTTGATTGGAATAAACTATTTAAAGGTGATTTGAAATGATAGTAAATGAACGATATCTTTGAATTTAAAAGGTATTTAAAGTTGAATATTTGGATTTGAACTGATAGGATATTTTATTTTAATAAAATGGTTTGAAATGAAGTTTTGTAAGGATATGATATTTTATGATATTAAAATGATTTGAAATGAAGTTTTGAAATGATATGATATTTTAAAAATATGGAAATGGTTTGGAATTGATTTAATCTTTATTTTGATAAAGATTTGGATTTGAAATGATATTCTATTTTGAAGTATAAACTGTTTTTAAACTTATAACCACGGGTTATAATAACGTTGGGTTGTTAAAGAGACCGGGATCGGATATGGACATACTCTCTGTCTTACCGAAAACCACTTTGGCAACTGTGTACGCGGTGGAGATTCCAGAATGAAGTAGGATGGTGGCGACGTTCTTAAGGTATGTTACGTGGACCCAACTCCCGTGAGTTGGCATAAGGTGGCTAAAACAGGAGCGATCTCGGACCAGTGAGGTAGCACCTCTTCTCGGACACATTTCTTCGATATTATACTCTTACTTGTGATTGATTAGATGGCCATCCTCCGATTTGGGAGTGTTGTTCGAGGTGGAACGGTAGTGGCTGCTATGCGTATCCATCAGTCCGTGTGCGTAATTGGTATATCTACCCTGGCATTGCCTAGTTGTGCCGTGTCACCTACCATATCGAGCTTTACTACGATTATGATTTTAAGATCCGACCGCGTTAAGGTTCTCCATCCCCTTAACGCTATTTTCTATATGATTATACTTTACTTATTTAGACACTATTATAATAGCGAATATTACTACATAGTAGATATTTTAACGGATCCTTAGAGGATGGGCGGTCCCAAGCATCTTCTAAGTTACTTGTACCTTTATTACAGTTCACTTGAGTTGGTTTACATTATATAAGTATATATTGTCCTGACTCGAGTGTTTTGTGTTTTGCTTTACGCTCGGGTCAGCCTGAGTTATTCACAGATTTGGATTTCCACTCTCTTGGAGATTTGAATCGCTGGAGATTATCTGCTTGTCATGTCCTATCTCTTTCAATTTCGTTGTTCTACTCAGCTTGTACTTGGTTATTATATTGAGACTTTTGTTGTATTCTATTTCTTCTGTTATATCTCATGTAACTCTGATATATTTATATAGTAGCTTCATGAACTACTATTTCTTTTACTTCCGCTGCATTATTTTACTCTGTGTCTGTGATCTGTGATTATATTTATTTACTGTATATTCTGAGATTTGCCAAATTTTAATTACAACGCGGTATTTTGAGCAATTCAACTCCGGCATGAGTGTATACCTATACACTTATAATGGATGCGAATGGTTGAAAATATCGGGTCGTTACAATATTGAGACTTCTGTTGTATCTTGTTAACTCTGATATATATAGTAGCTTCATGAACTACTATTTCTTTGCTTCCGCTGCATTGTTATATTACTCTGTGTTTGTGATCTGTGATTTATTTACTATATATTCTGAGTTTTGCCAAATTTATATTTACAATCAATTGTTTTGAATTATTCAAGTCCGACATGTGTGGATTTATTGTCGATTTGAATGGTCCAAAATAGTGGGTCATTACACACACACGCATGCACGTACACACCACCGACGGTCACCCATCTACGCCACCGACCGTCTACACGAGTCACCCATGACCATGAGACTCCGTTCAACCACCTGAAAATGCAACAATAACTCCAGATCAAAATTTCGAACATCCACCAACGCCTGGAACGAAAACGACATTTCAAATCCACACGCCTCGCCACCATAGCCTTACAGCTCCACCAAAAATTCACCTAAAGCTTCAATGTCTCCTCCTCTATCATTTCCCCCGGACCGCACTCTCCCCTTCCCCTCTATAATTCGCCAATCCCTCGAAACCGAACTCACCCAAAACCCTACCTCAACTTCGTCTGCCCTCCTCGGTCATCTAAAAATTACCACGCTATTTTTCTCGTATGCGCCTTTCCCTCACCCTCCTTTGTGCCAAACGACAAACCATGAAACCGAACCCCGCGCCAGAATTTCACCTCAGCTCTAATTTCATTCAACCCCTTTAATCCCACTCATTGCTCACTTAAAAATCACCAAAACACTTCTAAAATTCATGATTTTCAACAACTAACAAGGCTATATAATCAAAACATAAAATCATGATGTGCGAATTTTTACCCAACTTTAAGTTACTTACTGTAACATAAAATTTTCTACTTCTATGCTACATGAAACTTAATGAAACCAATTTTAGAATGATCTATATTCAAAAACACATAACTTTGTTTTTGGAATCAAAACTTAAAACTACCTAGATAGGGAGAAAATGATTTTCAAAGTCTCTTGGTATTAACCTTTTCTCAAGAATAGAGTATTCCTTTAGTTATAGGGTGTTTAAACCTGATTAGCACACATATATAAAGCATTGAACATATTGAGATATGAATACATGCCAAAATGCAGGAGTTCACTCAAATTTTCAAGTGTATAGATGCACAAACAAGTTCCAGTAAGTAAAGTTTTAAGCTTTACTCACAGTTTTTGATATAGGTGATGAACTACTGCTCTAACACCCCTTCAGCCTTTTACTGTCTTGATTTTTTTTAAGAATACGAACAAGTATGAGCTCGGCCAAGGATGCAAATATATAGGAGAGGTAAAGGAAACATTTGGGCAAGAAGGTGGCTGATGTTTTTCTTGTACGGGCTTTTACATTTTTATTTCTTTTGATTTGCCGATTTGATTTTTTTTATTTAAGTGATTTGATTTTAGGCTTAATTTGCTTTATTACGTGGATTAGATTTTATATGTGACTTGATTTTGTGTTTTGCCATCATGATGTTCCCTTATGTTTATCTATACACACACACACACACACACACATATATATATATATATATATATATATGTGTGTTCTCATAGGCATATGTTCACCACACACACACACACACATACACACACATATATACTTATAGGCTTGCATATTCACAAATCCATTTGTTTCATACATATTTACATACCTTAATATTCATCTATACATTTAGATATACACATGCTTACACATATATAGATATTTCTATTCCATATGCACTACTTTAGTAAACATATACCCATATACACATTTTTACATATTTTCACATACATTACTTCATATGTTTGAAATCTGCCATTTTAAAGTTTATACATTCATGCATATATATGTACACATACAATGTTTTTCATAAACATATATACACATATATAACTTATATATATTTTTAAACATCAAAATGAGGCTTGTATTTATTTGTATATAGATATATAGATATTTAGTCTTAAATTTAAATGGTGGAGTTTATACACATTTATCTATAAAATTTATCATATCTAGAAATTTAAAATTTAAAATTAATATAGTTTTAAATCAATTTATATATATTCAGATATTTTAAATATCAAAAACTTATCTATTCGACTTATAAAAATCAATATTTCAAAATAAAAATTTATTTAATTACCCCAATAACATGTGACTTTAAATCTGGGTCGTTACATCCCTCCCCCCTTAGAACTTTTCGTCCTCGAAAAGGAACGAAACTAGAATTTTAATTTTGATGTATATTATTAAATAAATTATTTTTAAACATTTTAAACTCCTTACTCCTTTACTATACATTTAAAAATACACACACTTTAAATTACATAGTATTACCAAAGTAGTTTTATATTAAACCATTTTTTCATAACTCGATGCCCTAACAAGTCCATCCTTGTTCTTATAGAAATTTAGTCATACGTTGATCAGGCGTAGGACTGAAAATCTATAAGTACATAGTAGACCTGTTTCAACACCTAGTGAAAATACTTGAAAACCTTTTTCAAAAAAATGATATGGAAAGTATCACCCCCCCTTTCCCACCATGGATCGCAGTTAACTCGATGATTGCTTCGCCATCCCAGCGAAATCATAAGAAAACCGTAGGCATCCGCACCTCTCAACTTACGCCATGGGAACACCATAGTCCGCAGCTACAGAAAGGTTGCATTGCTATCACAGCACAACCGTAAGTAGTTTGTACGCAATCAATGTCCCTCGAATTACGCTATCAAACGAAACTATACCACATAGATCGCAAGCTACACAAAGGTTGTGTCGCTATCCTAATGAAACCCAATGTAGATTGTAGGCACTCGCTGCCACCCGACTTACGCTATGGAACCAAACCATATAGATCGCAATCTACCGATGTTACGTCGCTATCCCAGCAAAATCAAACGTAGATTGTAGGCAATCACTGCCACCCGAATTACGTTATGGAACTGTGATAGATCGTAGTTACACAAAGGTTACGTTGCTATCATAGCAAAACCCAATGTAATTGTAGGTATCAGCACCTCTCGACTTACGCTACCCAACAAATTGTGAGAAATATGGATTACGGATCTTAATGCTGAAATAACACTAGAGGGGGGGTGAATAGTGTTTTATGTATTTTTTAGATCTTTTTGAATTTTGTTCAACTTAAACACCAACAAATGCAATTCACAAACACAGATATAATCACAGAATCAGACACAGATGCAAATACTAAATAAAAGCAGTAAAGGAAAGAACACACAAGGATTTTATACTGGTTCGGAGTTACTCTACATCCAGTCCCGTACAATCGTACGGATTTATTTTCAAAATAATCTCCCAGATTACACCCTTGATTTCAAGGCCACGATGTACACCCTCCTATATTCGAGTCCGGGGCAAACTCTCTTGATATACCAGGCCACAAGATCACCTAATCGATTTCTAGGGCAACAATCACACCTAATTGATTTCAAGGCTCAACCGCATGTTTTACTCAACAGTTTGATTTACAAATAATCCTATAACTCTAAATAGCACTAAGATCTTATGGAGAGAGTGGTAGAGAATCAAACAAGAGATAATCAAGTTTGATTCACTTGGTATTTCGGCAGAGTATAGTTTGGGATTCTTTAGGACAAATGTGGAAGATGAAGAGAAGAGAAAACAATTGAAATCTGATGATAAATTCATTTAGGACTACTGGTATTTATAGGAAATCAACAGCCATATCTATTCATGAAAGGATACGACGAATAGACACTTCTTTTGAAAATTTGAATTTTAAATTTAATGGGCACCATGCCGACATAGGGGGTTGAGGGATGTCGACATGCTCTAGGCAAAATTGGTGATTTTGATTTTCTTATTAAAATTGGTTTCTATAATTTGTCAAAACGATTTCTATACTTTGTAAATATATTTGAATATAGTTTAAACATATAAAAGAGTTTAGAAAGTAATTTTTAATATATATAATCTTAATCTATAAAGTGATTTAAAATCTAAGTAAATATTTTAAAGCTAAATATTTATAACAAGAGATAGTTTAAAATCAATGACAATTTTGAAATCAAAATATTAAAAATGATAAAGATAGTTTTGGGACTAAAATATTTCAAACAAGAGAGATGTCTTTTTGAAAAGAAAGTTTTGAAAACATTTTAAAAAACAAGAGATATATTTTTGAAAAACATTTATAAAAAATTAGTGGATATCAAAATAAGACCACTATATGTTCCACTAGATATCGTCGTGGGTTCCATCCCACTAGGGTTCCATCCATTTAACAGGCTCGAAGTGGATTCCATTCCACGAATAAATTTCGAATAAAGATGTAAGTGCTTTCAAGTAGTTTTAACATAATTCTAGACTAACTACATTATCTTGTACTATTTGAAATCTTAAACTCTTGATAACTGATTTCTTGATACTCATGAGTCTTCAATCTTGATATCTTCGATCTTTAAATTCATCAGTCTTGTATCTCTATACTGTACAGTCTTCATTCTTGGTACCTGCATGTTTATATCCTGCATATATACATATAAACTATAATGTTAGTGTTTATATTTTATAACAAGTCCTAAGGTTTTTGTCATCAAAACCATCCTTCTCAAGGACTAACAATCTCCCCCTTTTTGATGATGACAACCTTTGTTTATAAAATATACTCTAACTCTATTCTTACTCTACTCTAACTCCCCCTTAATCTATGCCTAACTATCCTATTTTATAATTCTCCCCCTTTGTCATCAACAAAACCGTCCTAAAACCATAAAACTATAAAAAAAAACCCTTAAACTAATACTAGAACAAAGTATAGTAAATGGAATGTGAAAGACATTAACATAATTATACTATAATTATTCAATACATAAATATGTATAAGTATATTTCAGATAATCCAATCAACACACACATCAAATCCAATCATGTCCAACAAGTTAAACAAATCAATCAAGTCAAACAAGTCAATCAAGTCAAACAAATCAAAAATTAATAACCCTATACTATAAGACAATAATATAAACTCCCCCTAAATAAAATACACTTGTTATGGGTACATGTATGCACTATGTAGTTTGTAATGCAGTATGAAATGTATGACATATGCAATGTAGCATGAGATGATATGCAGAATGAAGTGCAACTTATGATGCAAATGATTATGATATTTCATGCATTGTAATTTATGATGTAATATGCAATGAAATGTGATATGAAATAGGATGCATAATGATACGTAATATGAAATAAAATGATAACGAAGTAAAAATAATAATATGCAGAATGATATGATGATATATATACTATGGTAAGAGATATTCAGATTATAAGATAAACATGAGTGATAAGTAATATCTAATTAACAAGCATATGTATGTATGTATGTATGTATGTATGTATTTATACATATATCAAACTATTTATTATAAATCACTTCAACCAACAAAGGTAATACACACCAATTACTAGACTTAGGCTAAGGAAACTAATGAATAGGACTGAAAGAGTAGTAAAGACAAGAGTTTAAAGGTAATAAATGATATTGAAACTATAACATATTCATGAAATGTAGTAATCAAACTCAATATCAAAATCAAATTGCTAAGAAATATGGATTTAAACTATATATATGATCAATATGATTTTTTTTAAATTAATACCCTCCTTATTTAATTTCTTTAAAATAATTTTTTTTAACTTAATTGTTTTTTTAAGAATCCAAACTTTCATGTTTATAAAATACTTAACTTACTAATTAAAACCTATATATTAAATTATTATTGATTAAAATATTTAAAAACATGTCTAAAAACCTTTTAAAAAAATATCATAATGAAATATTAAATAAAATAACAAAGATTGAAAAACTAAAATAAACATGTGTTATATTAAGGCATCTTACATTAAAATTTTTAGTTAATTATTAAAAAATATTTAAACATAAAATTAATTTTAAAATATTGTAATATAAGTGAGAAAATAACTCTAAAAAGAATAGAGAAAAATACTTAATTTATATATCATTTTTACATAGTTTAAAGTTTCAAATAGAAAAGACAGCATTTACAGAATGCTATAAAAAGTTTTTGTAGTAAAATATATTCAAAACATTATAAAACAGAAACTGCAGCACTTAACAAATGCTGTGAAAAGTTTCTGAAACACTACAACGTTTCATAGCACAGTAATGCTATAAAAACGAATTTGCAGTGCTTAAAAAATGTTAACAGAAGCAAAGACAGCATTTTAGAAATGCTATCTAAAGTTTTGGGCCTGTTTTTAACATGATTTTGCACTAATTTTACGACTAGATTTTGACATGTAAATAATTGATTTTTGACCCAATTTTTTTATAGTAGTTAATATAATTAAAGTAAACATAAAGAAAAATAATGAAAAAACATGTGTAAAGACACTTGGAATTATGCATGTAAAAATGCTTTTATTAAAGAACAAGTGTAATGACACGTGTCATTTTGCATGTATGTCATTATCTATTTATATGACAAGTGTCATGTGATGTGGCACAATCTTATTAAATGAAGAAATCTATAAACAGAGCCTTTTTCTAACATTCTACATTCATTCTATTAATTTCTTAAAGACATAAAATTAGTATCTTAAAAGAAATAGAGTACGAGAAGTAAAAACAACATTAGAAAAGTTGAAATCACGAATGAAGATATGCTTTTCTACTTAGTATAGCTGTAATAAATTAGTAGTAAGATTTTATTTGAAAGGAAACACATTTTAAAAGACTTTAAAAAAATTTAGACTGGTATATCGATATGTATACCATGGTGTGTCGATATATGGACCAAAATATCAAAACTTATAAAAGAGATAAATTTCTATACCAAACTAAATGCATAAATATATATTCCTAAATGCAACAATAAAGATGAAATAATAGTAAAGCATACCACTTTTGCACTCCTCTATCTTTTTAACTTTGTTGTTCTTCCATTGTCGTGAACCACACATTTATATATTTCAGAATTTGACAACGAGATCTGTTCTATTGCGACGGGCTTGTTTTTCTGATCATCGTAGTATATTCATTTGTTGATTTTGAAGACCGTATGAGAAAGATACAGATGATTTAGTAGATTGACCAACTTGGCACCATAACTTTGAATTTGAATTTTGAATGAATGGACACTTCAACCACTATAAATAGGCCAAATAGTCACCACTTTTCATAAAACTTTCTCTTCTTCTTCTTCTTCTTCCCGTTTTTCTATTTACTATCAAAACTCTAGAAGGCATATCTCCTTCGTTTCTTAACAAAATTGGATGAAACCAACGGCAAATCGAAGAGGAATGCAAGGGCTATGATCTAGTAATAGTTTGGTGATGAATTTGGATGGTATTGTGGTGCAACAGGCCGAACAGTAAGAGAAATACAGGAAATATCGTACATAGTTTTTAGTTTTGGATAGCCAACTTCAAACTGTCATATCTCACTCAATTTTGATCAGAATTTGATAATCCACCCATTAAAATGACCATGAGAACAAGAACTACAATCTGGAAAAGAAGTTGGGACAAAATAATCAAATCTATGGATGCAATTTAAAGAATACCATTGACATTTTTGCTTTCTTTCTCTCTTTGTTCACCAAAACTTCATTTGACCATAACTTGGTCATTTCTTGACGGATTCGAACGAAACCAGTGACATTGTGAAGCAGATGGAGAGAAGTATAGTATCATATCAAGTTGTAGATGAGAATCAAATGTTTTTTATTGATCTGGTACCCATTTCATTGTCAATTTCCATTATATATCCATTTGTTCTTCTTGATCGATGAATGATTACGTGGTATCTTTTAACCAACAGTCATTAGACATAACTCTTCTCCTGCAAAACAACATAACCTTTTAAAGAATCAAATGAATTTTCAAAATAACTAAATATAGTTTTAAACAACAATATCATGATGATTCTGTGATATATTCATATGAAAATAGTGTTAATAATTTTATTAAAAAAATTGCCACTTTAAAATATTTCAAAAATCAGATTATGAGAATTTTGAAAACCAATGCTCCGATACCAAATGCGAGAAATACAGATTACGGATCTTAAGGCTGAAATAACACTAGAGGGGGGTGAATAGTGTTTTGTGTATTCTTTTAGATCTTTTTTAATTTTTTTCAATATAAACACCAACAAATGCAATTCACAAACATAGATATAATCACCGAATCAGAAACAGATGCAAATACAAAATAAAAGCAGTAAAGGAAAGAACACACCAGGATTTTATACTGGTTCAGCGTTACCCTACATCCAGTTCCATACAATCGTATAGATTTCTTTTCAAAATAATCTCCCAGATTACACCCTCTATTTCAAGGCCACGAGGTACACTCTCATGTATTCGAGTCCGGGGCAAACTCTGTTGATTTACCAAGCCACAAGGTCACCTAATCGATTTCCAGGGCAACAATCACACCCAATTTATTTCAAGGCTCAACCGCACCTTTTACTCAACAGTTTGATTTACAAATAATCCTATAACTCTGAATAGCACTGAGATCTTATGGATAGAGTGGCAGAGAATCAAACAAGAGATGATCAAGTTTGATTCACTTGGTATTTCGGCAGAGTATAGTTTGGGATTCATTAGGATAAATGTGGAAGATGAAGAGAAGAGAAAACAATTGAAATCTGATGATAAATTCGTTTAGAACTACTGGTATTTATAGGAAATCAACAGCCATATCTATTCGTGAAAGGATACGACGAATAGACACTTCTTTTGAAAATTTGAATTTTGAATTTAACGGGCACCATGTCGACATGGGGGGTTGAGGGATGTCGACATGCTCTAGGCAAAATTGGTGATTTTGATTTTCTTATTAAAATTGGTTTCTATAATTTGTCAAAACAATTTCTATACTTTGTAAATATATTTGAATATAGTTTAAACATATAAAAGAGTTTAGAAGCTAATTTTTAATATATATAATCTTAATCTATAAAGTGATTTAAAATCTGAGTAAATATTTTAAAGCTAAATATTTAAAACAAGAGATAGTTTAAAATCAATGACAATTTTGAAATCAAAAATTAAAAAATGATAAAGATAGTTTTGAGGCTAAAATATTTCAAACAAGAGAGATGCCTTTTTGAAAAGAAAGTTTTGAAAACATTTTAAAAAACAAAAGATATATTTTTGAAAAACATTTTTATAAAATTAGTGGATATCAAAATAAGACCACTATATGTTCCACTAGATATTGTCGTGGGTTCCATCCCACTAGGGTTCCATCTCTTTAACAGGCTCGAAGTGGATTCCATTCCACGAATAAATTTCAAATAAAGATGTAAATGCTTTCAAGTAGTTTTAACATAATTCTAGACTAACTACATTATCTTGTAATGTCTGAAATCTTGAACTCTTGATAACTTGATTTCTTGATACTCATGAGTCTTCAATCTTGATATCTTCGATCTTTAAATTCATCAGTCTTATATCTTTATACCGTACAGTCTTCATTCTTGGTACCTGCATGTTTATATCCTGCATATACATATATATACATATATATATCTAAACTATAATGTTAGTATTTGTATTTTATAACAAGTCCTAAGATTGTTGTCATCAAAACCATCCTTCTCAAGGACTAACACAAATGATCACCAGGAACTCATGAGTTTTGTCCGAGCGTCCTCTAGGATCCCAATTCTCATTGAACCCAGCCTGTGGATTCCTAGGCAGAACACTCAATGGATCTCCTTCTCTAAGTTTCGACTTTCGTGGGAGTGCCTTTCCATACCTTTAGTCTCGAAACATGTCATACTATATATATAGTACCTTTCAGAATCATACTCTTTATATGTATCACATATAAACTTTAATTATACAAAATCTATATCTTCAAAATCGATAGTTTTCAAATTTGGTTTACCCAATTTCCAAAATTGACTATTTGCCAAAATCAAAACTCTTTGAAAATCAATGGATTCTCAAAACTATTTCAGTTTCATTCTCATATATATATATATAAGATCATTCTTTTCAACTCGAATAATTTTCGGATCAATAATTTTTGAGTCCACCTCATACTTACATAAACTTTATTTAGTATTTTTTAAATATCTTTCAAAGATCGTTACTTTTTAGTTATAAATTCAACAAGGGAGTTTGAATATATAACTAACATATATAATCTCATTTATGCTAAATCAAATTTCCAAGTTCGATTACTTTTCAAAGTTATTAGTAACATTTCTTACTGCTTATAAAGTAAACTTCAGTTATAGTAACTATTCAAAAATCACTTTAAAATCATCCCATTTACTCAAAATATACTATTTCGCTTCAAAATCATTTTTTCCTTAATATCTCGATTTCGGTTCTAATTCAGAATTACTTCGAATTTCCATTTGGGTTATAACTTCAATTTTATCCCAATTCATATTTAAATCCATGATTTAAATATAAACAATTTCCACTCTGACCAGTTTGAGTTTTGAAAATAGCTTGAATAGTTGTAAAATAGTTAAATAGTTAATATAAGATAGTTGAGTTTTAAAAAGAATGGTTTATATAGTAAATAGCTTGGAAAAATCAAAATAATTTGAATATTTAAGAAGATAGATTTAAACACTTTATATTAAAATAGTTCCAAAGTCAACTAATCCAATTCCCAATCTCCAATTCAGCTCAATTTCAATTTCCACATTAGTAATTAAGTAATTATAAATTTCATTCAAATCAATATAAAAAGTGACTTTATATTGATCGTATTTCTACAAAATATTCCCCAACATCGATAGACTACAACACTAGTGAGTTCAAACATTACATCCATTTATCCATAAAAGGTTTTACAAAAGGTCATAAATCTTGACGCCTTAAAAACTACCTAGTGGTTTAGAAAAGAACAGGGCCCTAGCATCCTTCATAAAAACTTCCTTAAGGACTTCCTATCAACTTGCCAAACCCGTCCCTACAATCCGTATCAGGGTGTCCCCACTTATTGCATTTTCCATAAAAGAATTTTACACTCCCATCTTCCTAGATAATTTTCATGCCTCCCGCGGGGCATTCCACAACTTTCTCTTTCTTCCGTCTCTTGGGACAATCCCTAGTGATGTGTCCCGTCATTTTACAATGGTAGCAAACGGTTGAACCGTCGACCGGTACTATGGGTTTACGTTTCATCTTCCTCTCCTTAGGGCAATGGTTTAGAAAATGTCCTTTCTTTTGACACTTAAAGCATAAAATCTCAGAGTGAAACCTTTTGGCTTCTTCATTCTTTTTCTTTATTGGTTTACTGCACTTAGCTGCATAATGTCCCTTACTGTGACATCTATAACATATGACATTATCATAAGGACCAGGTCCAACCCTTTCCCTAACCCGTTTCTCGTGTTCCAGTATTGCTTCTTCCCATGGCTTACGTGCAGGTGCTCTCCGCTCCCTACGCCTTGCCTTCCATTCTTCTCCTTTTGCCATCTCTTATAACTTGTACTAGATTCTAGTAGGACTTCCTAACCTATAGTTAAAACCTTGATTAGTTGAAATTTCATCTTTATTCTTATTTCCAAATATTCTTTTATTTGTTCTCGGTCATTTTTATAATTTAATCCACTAATTTGATAATCTGGTTCATTTTAAATTTCCAGAATTTGAAACCCATTTTATTTCAAAAATCATTTGAAATCATTTACACATACATAACTCCTTTTGTACCTCTAATCAAATATATACCTTTTCTTTTACAATTTAACCTATTTAACTTCCATAAGTTAAATTTTAATTTCACCCTGAAATTTTTAATTCCAGGTTATAAGTTCAAAACTTATTTAACTTGGCTTGAGTAAATTCCCAATTCGTTTAATCTCTTTAACCTTCTTAATTTAAAATTTTACATTCCAAATTTAAATTTCTTATCAATATCACTTCCCACTTATAAGTTCAGAAACTTATTTTCCTTTGGGTTATTCTTCTCATTTCGAGGTGAATTCCAGAATTCAAACACCCAATTATTTATTTCAAATCAACTTTGAAATCATATATATATATATATTCCATTTATATACCAAATCACCGTTTTTAAATTTAAACCAACCTTGGTTTTTATCCAAAACAAATTTCTCGAAATTTTCAAAACAACTCTTGTTTAAAACAAGAATTTCCTATATCAAAAATATTCTAATATCATTACTTATTATTTCCTTAAACATTTTGAAACACATTTCAAAAATTTTGGGATTTAGATTCAAAACTTCTAAATTCAAATCCATTTCAATTTATAAATTAAGCTTATATAATTTCACTTCCTTAAAACTTTTCACAATGTTTTATCATTGTTTATTTTGTAATAAACACCTTCATTAATATCCAACAACCAATTTTATGATGATAATTAATATTTTCATACTTAGAAACCAAACACACCATATTTTCCATAATAATTTCTTGAAAAAATATTTTTATATATATAAAAATATAATCATGGTAAACTTATTTTATTTCAAGTCACTTTTGAAAAACTATTTCGAATTTTCTAGGATTTAAATTCTGGTTTTGAGTATTTTCAGCTTAACTTATTTGCATAATTCATCCTTATCAAATTCCTATTTGGTTATATATATTTAACCATTTAAATTTTATAATCTTATTTGATTATAATAATAACAACCAATCACCTTAATATACTATAATAATTTAGAAATTTTCTTCTTTTCATATCAAAATAAAATCTTGTATAAAAATTATTTTAAAAATCGTTCTTAAAATCATTATATAAGGAAATAACAAGTACGCTCTCATATATAATACACTCAACTCATTCTAGGGTACTACTGACCCTATGTCTAATGAGTAATCCCCACCAGAGCCAAGGTTCTCGCTTAACCTTCAGCTTCGATAAAACGTGTAAAGACCGGGCACTTTTCGACCCCCAAAAATCGACACTAATACGTTCACAGTATAGAGTGCCAAGCAATTGAGTGCCGAAAATACCAGGTTGTTAGGGTTTAAGAAGAAAGGAGATAGAAGAAGAAATAGAAATAACAACACATAATCTCACAATCGCAGCGGAACAAAATATAATATACAACAACAGCATTTTATACAAAGGAAAACTGTAACTGTTAATATACATACAAATTATCAGAGTACAATCATCGACATATAAATATGGACAGTTATAATAACTTGTCCCTAAATGCTGAATATACAGCCCACAATACACAGCGGGATATAGTCAAATACATGCAATACGTCTCTGCCATCCAACTCGTCTCTTGAGCTCCAAAAGCATCCTAACATGAAAACTATAATACTCGGTCTGCCCCGAGCATTACAATAAAGTAACACCCGAGTCAAGCTGAAAACCAGTGTGAGTAAAACCCCTTAATTTGAAATACTTAAGTGATAAAAATTCTTCGAAAAACCAAGGTAACTCGTACAAACATGACGAGTTTTTATCTTATTATACCCAAAACACTTTTCCAGAAATCCATCGATATTTTTAACAATGTCTAGGTACAATTACTTATCTAAAATGGTCGAAGTTATTTGTAACAACCCGATATTTTCAACCATTCGCATCCATACATGTCGGACTTGAATTGCTCAAAATACCACGTTGTAAATAAAATTTGGCAAATCTCAGAATATACAGTAAATAAATATAATCACAGATCACAGACATAGAGTAAAATAATGCAGCGGAAGTAAAAGAAATAGTAGTTCATGAAGCTACTATATAAATATATCAGAGTACATAGGATACAACAGAGAAATAGAGTACAACAGAAGTCTCAATACACAGAAGTCTACTAATACAAGAGCTGAAATAGAACAACAGACTGAAGAGGATAAAGCTAGATGAGCTGATAAATCTCCAGCAATTCTAAACCTCCAAGAAGTGGAAATCCAAATCTGTGAATAACTCAGGCTGACCCGAGCGTAAAGCAAAACACAAAACACTCGAGTCAGGACAATATATACTTATATAATGTAAACCAACTCAATTGAACTGTAATAAAGATACAAGTAACTTAAAGGATGCTTGGGACTGCCCATCCTCTAAGGATCTGTTAAACTATTTACTATATAGTAATATTTTGCTATTATAATAATGTCTACAGTAAAATAAACATACTTTTAAATAGCGTTCCGGGCTACCCATATCACCCTTCACACATAATAGTCCCAGTAGTCCATCCAGTATCATGCCATCTCCACTCCGGGTGACTGTCAGAGGATACCACACGGGCTACGGGAGAAAAACAAACTCGTAGTAAAGGCTCGGTATGGTAGGTGACACGGCACACAAGGCAATGCCAGGGTAGATATACCAATTATGCACACGGGCTAGTGGTAACGTAGCAGCCACTACGCTCACCCCGAACAACAGTCCAAAATCAAGGGGTGCACCCAATCGATCACAACAGTAATAGAATGGTATCGAAGAAGTGTGTCCGACCAGAGGTGCTACCTCCTTTGGCCCGAGATCGTTCCTGTTTTAGCCACCTTAAGCTAACTCATGGGAGTTAGGTCCACGAAATGTACCTTAGGAACGTCGCCACCATCCTACTTCATTCTGGAATCTCCACCACGTACACAGTTGTTAAAGTGGTTTTCGGTATCGACAGAGAGTATGCCAAATATTCGATCCCGGTCTCTTTAACAACCAACCGTTATTATAACCCGTGGTTATATTTTAAAAAAATACTTTATACTTCAAAATAAAATATCATTTCCAATCCAAACCTTTATCTAAATAAAGATTAAATCATTTCTAAATCATTCCAATATATTAAGATATAATACTTTTCCAAAACTTCCTTTCAAATCATTTTAATATATCAAAATATCATATCCTTTCAAACTTCATTTTCAAATCATTTAATATCCAAACATCATATCTTTGATAGTTATACTTCGAAACCAAATCATTTTTATTTCAAAACTATATTCAAAACAATACCATATCATTTCCAATTCAAACATATACTCACTTTTTAAAATAATATTTTATATTTCAAAAATAAAATATCATTTTCAGATTCAAATATTTATCAGAATAAAGATCAAATCATTTCAAACCACTTTAATATATCAAAATATCATATCTTTCCAAAACTTCATTTCAAATCATTTTATTATCAAAATGTCATTTGAGTTCAAATCCAAATATTCAACTTTAAATACCTTTAAATTCAAAGATATCATTCATTTATTATTATATCCAATCACCTTTAAATAATTTATATTCCAACAAATTAATTCATTTAAATTCATGTAAGAGTGAAATTATTAAGATTTCAAATTAGGTATTAAATTTCCAAAGTTTCAATTCAATTACAGTTTATCACCAACCATTCAAATCATATCAATTTCAAATATATATTAAATCCACAAAATTCAATCTCTAGTATATTTCAAAGCTTAAATATCCCACATTTCATAAATCCAATATCCTTTAAATAAACTCAAACAATATATACTTCAAATATTCATTTATCAAATAAATCAGGAATCAAATATCATTTCAAATCCATTTCAAAATATCAAAATATTATCCAAAACATCATTCATTTTAATTCATTTAATTACCATTTAAATCCATTCATTTTATTAAATTTAAATACCATTTTAAACTCACATTAAAACTCAAATTCTTCCATTTAAAACCATTTAAATGTCTCTTCATTATCTTTAGA
Source organism: Allium fistulosum (assembly GCA_030737815.1). Classification (NCBI taxonomy): domain Eukaryota; kingdom Viridiplantae; phylum Streptophyta; class Magnoliopsida; order Asparagales; family Amaryllidaceae; genus Allium; species Allium fistulosum. The sequence continues at coordinate 1,277,355,434 of CM060903.1, read as the reverse complement.
AATTTAACATTTAGTTTCCAAAATTATATCATTTTCCAAAGGTTATTTTTCATTAAAATTTATCGAAACAACAAAATATAGTTTCCGTAGCACTTATAAAATGCTACGTAAAGTTATAGTTTAAAACAGTTCATTTAACAAAAGACAGCACTTAAATGCTGTAATAGATTTCTTATATACTTCAAATAAACTTAAATGTTAAGTTTAACCACTATAGCACTTACAAAGGGTTATAATAGCATTTATTTCAAATTAACCTTTTAGTTTATTTAAAACAACTACAGCATTTACAAAATGCTGTAATATCTTTTATATTACATTTCAAAATGTAGTCAAATCAAATGTAGAGTTTTAATTTCCATTTCACAAACAATTAACTACCTTTTATAAATCATTTTAACTTATAAAAATCATATATTTTCACATTTTAAAATCATCATTTCAATACTCTTATTTTTTATGATTTTTATAAAGTTTAATTTCATCCAAAAATCAAGTGTTAACATAATTTATTATTTAAATTCAAGCATTAAATTCCATTTCTTTAATTAAATTATTAACTTAAAAATTAAGTTTAAATTTCCAAAATACAACTTATTTCCATTTATTTTACTTAATTAAAATTTCACCTTTTAAACAAAATTCAAAATTTCCCAATTTAAGCTATATTTCAAAATTTACTTAAACCTTCATTTGTTTAACATTTTAACTTATTCAAAAATCATTATTATTTTTATAAAATCATCTAATATACATTTTTAAATCAAAATATTATACTTTTCTTACTTTGCATAATTTCCCTTTTTAAAACAAAACATAAATTCCAAAATTTACTTATAGTTCAAATTCTGCTTTACCATTTACTTAATTCATTATTTAATTTATAGAAAATCACTAATATTTCTGTGAAAATCATTTTTATTAAATTTAAACCAACATATTATAAAATATTTATAAATATTTCATAAAAATATTATATAAACCACGGGTTTGTATATAGTTTTCTAGCCTAGGTCAAGTGATACAGATGTATATCATTTCAATCCACAGTTTACAAAGAAAACCCGGGTTCTATCATTTCAAATCCGCAGTCCCAAGTAAAATGGATGATTTTTAAAACCGTTTAGGCCTATCATTTCAGCCCATAACGATTTTCCCTTATTCTAAAGTCCGTTCGGGTATGTATCATTTCAACCCATAGTGATTCTAGTCTACAGGGAACTTGCAATGGTGATAACTGATATAAATAACATAATAGCATGAAATAACAGTAACATATGATCTAACAGGTGTAATAACAGGTGTGAACATCATATGATAATAATATAGCAGTTAACAGGATGATATGCATATACAGATTCAGGTGATGTCAGTTTATCACTATATGAGTACATATTAGTCTGGTGAGATTAACTCACCTGTATTGAGCTGGAGATTACAACCAAAGCACACAACACAAACACAATGAAGGCACGACAGCTCGAATACGACTTGAAAGTGGAGATCCAAAGCTAATAGCCTTGAATACATTTATACAAAACAATACAATTTATATAAGTTTCAAAACAATTCAACACTAGACAATGTTAGAAATCAATGCCCAAAACAAAGCCAAATGGTTTGCACTTGTTCTCAACTTCACATACTTCAGTTATGGACTGAAATAGCACAGCAAAAGCATGAATTAGGGTCTGGTTTGGGTCCCTATAGGGTCGGCCTAACATAGAGAAAATGGTGCACTAGTTGGTGCGGCAAGAGGCTAACATTTTAAGGCAAAAGCACGGATTTCAAGGCAACTTATAGGCTCGGCCAAGGCATGGAGGGCATGGCTATTTTAGGTGGGGTCATTAGGTGGTGTGCCAAGGGGTCTCAGGTCTGGAACAGGCTGGTGGTGGTGGTGTTTGGTCTGCCATGTGGAGGTTTGGAGGTGGTGGACATGGATGGTGCTTGGCTATACAAGTAGAGATGGGTTTGGTTCATTTTTAAGTGGATCAACATCACCTAGGGCCACAGCCAGGTCATGGGAAGGGCTGGAGGGGGTGTTGGTCAGAGGGAATGCTGGTGGAGGTGGCCAAGGTGGAGGAGGAAGGAGGAGCTGAGCCTAGAAGAGGAGATGGCAAGTGCAAATCTCAAAGCAACAAGGAAGAAGAATAAGAAAAGGTTAAAAATCATCACCCCAAACCATAGCAAAGGAGGCCGCACTTTTTTTTAGGGATGAGAAACATTTTTTGTCGTGAAAAATGATGAGGAAGTGGCTGAAAGAAAAAAAAGGAGTCGGCAAAAAAAAATTAAAAGCAAATGGTGGTTGAAAAATGAAGAGGCAGAATGCAAAGAGACTTTGGCAAACAAAAGGTCACAACTCTTCAAATTTCTTTTATTTATTTGTAATTTAAAAATACATATAAAAACTGAGAAATAAAGATAACAACTCAGAAAATAAAATAAATATATAAAATAAATAATTAAATTTTAAATAAATAGAACTTAAATTAAGAAAATGGCTTAAAATTGCAAACTAGGCTCTATAAATTGAAAATCACTTCAATACACTTTGGAAAAAATTATTTTAATTTAAATACATGTAATATGAATATAAATAAAGTAAAACACAGAAAATAAAATTTAATGCATAAAATAAATAAATAAATTTTAATTATATATAATTAAATTAAGAAAATAGCAAAGAAAATGGAAACTAGGCTTTAAAATTAGAAAATAAATTCAACAACCTTTGGAAAAATTTATATAATCACTTTAAAAATATTAAAAGACAAAATTATAGATAAAATAAAATATTAACACATATTAGAACAAAATATGACAAATAAAATATAATTTAAAATAGACAATATTGCTAAATACATCAGTTTACTAACAATATTGAAATATACATAACTTTCACAATTTAACTCCGTTTCCAATGAAATGAAAAGCGGTATTCAAGTTATTAAACCTATTTTCATAATAAAATATAAAATTTAAGAATTTGAATTTTTAAATTTAAAAGTTTATAGTTAAAGTTTGACTAGTTTGAACAGAAATTCACTTTTCAGTGAAATATCCAATTTATACTAGTTTGAAACTATAATTCACTTAATAATCAACATTTATATTTTTAAAATGAAATGTTTGAAATATAAAAAGTTTAAAATATTTTTTTTTTTAAAAAGTCAAATTTAAATAATATACAAAAATCTAGGGTTGTTACACTCTCCCCCACTCAAAACTTTTCGTCCCCGAAAAGGGATGAGGTACGGGAAAGCACAGAAGAAGATAGATTGAAATAAGATTAAGACAAGATGAAAAAGAGGTTGAAATTATACCTGATAACTATTGTTATAGGTAAGTTTAACGAAGTGGAGATGGTCTTCCCAAGATTCTCCATAATCAGGGACAATAGCACGAAAAAGATCCTATAGAATCTGATTCACTCTTTCCGCTTGACCGACAGTTTGTGGACGAAAAGCAGTGCTCAGATTCAAAATAAGTACCAAAGCTTATCAAAGATTATAGAAAGATTTCTAAACAGAAAGATTATAGAAGGATGCCTATACCAGTCTGTAGCAAGATGAGGAAAATAAGGACAACTAAAAGACAGTTTGAAAACAAAATAAGATAATAAGTTTGAAATCATGGAAATTTCAACTTAAATAGATAATTAAATTTTACACAAGTTAAATACATCTTACTATCTCTAATTTCATTATCTTATCATCCAATCATCTCAAGTTAACAATTTCTAAAATCCTGGATTTGTAAAATCATTATTTATTATACACATTATGTACTCCCTAAATTTAGTTCCTCTTTATTCCAAATTAAAATTAAATTTATTCCTCTCAATATATTTTATCTCCTATGTTAAATATACTTACACTTATTATAACTGTTTTAATTTATTCTTAATTCCTTTAACATCATTTATATTATAAATTATTCCATTACTCTTTTATTCTATTTACCTCTGTTAAATATTTTTATAAATAAAATTTAAGTGTATAACATTTATTATAACCACTCGAATTTTATTTGTAAAAAAACTGTTTATATTGTATATTATCCAAGTACATTGTTAACTTCTAAAAATTAAGGTAAGTTACATTGGAATGCAATTGAGTATTATACAAATAAAACTTTCTAAAATTAATATACAATATAAACATTCTAATTCAATCATTTCAAGCTTGAATATTTATTCAAAATTTTGATTTTCTTTTTTATACTTGAAGTTATTATTTAAGATAGAATTTAAGAATAAAATTTCTGATTCCTTTCAACCCATTTAGAAATAAATAAATGTATGTACATAATTTGTCAAATCAAATTTAAATCATATATCTATATATTTTATAAATCAAATCATATTTTAGAAATACAAATCAATTGATTTTTTTCCCAAAACAAAGCTGTAGCAAGACTATAGAATGATCTCTTCACTTTGAAACTCGAAAATGAATGTCGATGGTGCTGCAGTCATCACCAAAATTATTTTCTAGCGACAAAGTGAAGAGTAATAAAATTTTAAAACTTTAAAATTCTTTAGAAACAAATTTCTATTCAAAAATACTTTAAATAATATATCCTTTTAAAACATGAAAACACAAGGTTTGAAACCATCGGAAATTAAATTCTCAAATTTTTGATTTAAATTCATTTCAGTTCCCGAATCAATTTATAAACAACTATTTATAAATTCATTCATAGAACATTAAATGATAAATCAAGTATTATCATCTTAAATAATCAATTTAAATCAATTTATTAAGTTCCATAAATTTGCTTAGATATATAAAATTTAATTCATTAACAATTTTAAAATAATATTGTGTCAGTTTGTTCTGTCAAAGTGTTTTAGAAATCCTATCGATAGCGTTGATCAGACGAATCGATCGGAAACCCAAATCAACATCAACAACTCAAACAAAACAATATATAAAACAAAACATTGATTTACAAGTACAATTTTAAAAATATTATGAAGATAGGTTGGACACAAAAGACAAGATGATTATAACTGAGTAGGGAGATTGATAAGCTTAAATTAATCGCGGGTAACCTTAACCGGGTCAACCGTGACTTAAAGAATAAGATCGATGTGGATTTTCTGGGATAAATCTACATTCCATCTCAGGAGATAGAGTTTGGAGTAATAAAAGATATTAGCATCTAAACCGAGGATATATATAAATCTCCGGTGAATCGATGCCATTGTAAAGGAGTTTTCCACTTTACAAGAAAATTAGAATATTGGGGAGACCGCCAATTTCACTATAAAAATCATTCGAAGTGGAGTTATGGGATACTTCAAAATCAAAAGAAGATGAATAGTGAGGGACAAGAATGGATTTTAGAACCGTAGGAAACGTTCCAAAATTCAAAGGAAATTCGAATCAAGGAGGAAAGATTCAAGCTCGAACGAAAGTGATTCTGTAACTAAATTTACCATACATTCTTAGTTTTGCTTAGAGTTACCAAAGCTCTGATACCAACCGTAACAACCCGATATTTTCAACCATTCGCATCCGTACATGTCGGACTTGAATTGCTCAAAATACCACGTTGTTTATAAAATTTGGCAAATCTCAGAATATACAGTAAATAAATATAATCACAGATCACAGACACAGAGTAAAATAATGCAGCGGAAGTAAAAGAAATAGTAGTTCATGAAGCTACTATATAAATATATCAAAGTACATAGGATACAACAGAGAAATAGAGTACAACAGAAGTCTCAATACACAGAAGTCTACTAATACAAGAGCTGAAATAGAACAACAGACTGAAGAGGATAAAGCTAGATGAGCTGATAAATCTCCAGCAATTATGAACCTCCAAGAAGTGGAAATCCAAATCTATGAATAACTCAGGCTGACCCGAGCGTAAAGAAAAACACAAAACACTCGAGTCAGGACAATATATACTTATATAATGTAAACCAACTCAAGTGAACTGTAATAAAGATACAAGTAACTTAAAGGATGCCTGGGACTGCCCATCCTCTAAGGATCCGTTAAACTATTTACTATATAGTAATATTTCGCTATTATAATAATGTCTACACTAAAATAAACATACTTTTAAATAGCGTTGCGGGCTACCCATATCACCCTTCACACATAATAGTCCCAGTAGTCCATCCAGTATCATGCCATCTCCACACCAGGTGACTGTCAGAGGATACCACACGGGCTACGGGAGAAAAACAAACTCGTAGTAAAGGCTCGGTATGGTAGGTGACACGGCACATAAGGCAATGCCAGGGTAGATATACCAATTACGCACACGGGCTGGTGGTAACGTAGTAGCCACTACGCTCACCCCGAACAACACTCCAAAATCAAGGGGTGCACCCAATCGATCACAACAGTAATAGAATGGTATCGAAGAAGTGTGTCCGACCAGAGGTGCTACCTCCTTTGGCCCGAGATCGCTCCTGTTTTAGCCACCTTAAGCTAACTCATGGGAGTTAGGTCCATGAAATGTACCTTAGGAATGTCGCCACCATCCTACTTCATTCTGAAATCTCCACCACGTACACAGTTGTTAAAGTGGTTTTCGGTATCGACAGAGAGTATGCCAGATATCTGATCCTGGTCTCTTTAACAACCAACCATTATTATAACCCGTGGTTATAATTTAAAAAAATACTTTATACTTCGAAATAAAATATCATTTCCAATCCAAACCTTTATCAAAATAAAGATTAAATCATTTCTAAATCATTCCAATATATTATGATATAATACTTTTCCAAAACTTCCTTTCAAATCATTTTAATATATCAAAATATCATATCCTTTCAAACTTCATTTTCAAATCATTTAATATCCAAACATCATATCTTTGATAGTTATACTTCGAAACCAAATCATTTTTATTTCAAAACTATATTCAAAACAATACCATATCATTTCCAATTCAAACATATACTCACTTTTTAAAATAATATTTTATATTTCAAAAATAAAATATCATTTTCAAATTCAAATATTTATCAGAATAAAGATCAAATCATTTCAAACCACTTTAATATATCAAAATATCATATTATTCCAAAACTTCATTTCAAATCATTTTATTATCAAAATGTCATTTGAGTTCAAATCCAAATATTCAACTTTAAATACCTTTAAATTCAAAGATATCATTCATTTATTATTATATCCAATCACCTTTAAATAATTTATATTCCAACAAATTAATTCATTTAAATTCATGTAAGAGTGAAATTATTAAGATTTCAAATCAGGTATTAAATTTCCAAAGTTTCAATTCAATTACAGTTTATCACCAACCATTCAAATCATATCAATTTCAAATATATATTAAATCCACAAAATTCAATCTCTAGTATATTTCAAAGCTTAAATATCCCACATTTCATAAATCCAATATCCTTTAAATAAACTCAAACAATATATACTTCAAATATTCATTTATCAAATAAATTAAATAAATCAGGAATCAAATATCATTTCAAATCCATTTCAAAATATCAAAATATTATTCAAAACATCATTCATTTTAATTCATTTAAATACCATTTAAATCCATTCATTTTATTAAATTTAAATACCATTTTAAACTCACATTAAAACTCAAATTCTTCCATTTAAAACCATTTAAATGTCTCTTCATTATCTTTAGAAATTTAACATTTAATTTCCAAAATTATATCATTTTCCAAAGGTTATTTTTCATTAAAATTTATTGAAACAACAAAATATAGTTTCCGTAGCACTTATAAAATACTACGTAAAGTTATAGTTTAAAACAGTTCATTTAACAAAAGACAGCACTTAAATGCTGTAATAGATTTCTTATATACTTTAAATAAACTTAAATGTTAAGTTTAACCACTATAGCACTTACAAAGGGTTATAATAGCATTTATTTCAAATTAACCTTTTAGTTTATTTAAAACAACTACAGCATTTACAAAATGCTGTAATATCTTTTACATTACATTTCAAAATGCAGTCAAATCAAATTTAGAGTTTTAATTTCCATTTCACAAACCATTAACACCTTTTTATAAATCATTTTAACTTATAAAAATCATATATTTTCACATTTTAAAATCGTCATTTCAATACTCTTATTTTTTTATGATTTTTATAAAGTTTAATTTCATCCAATAATCAAGTGTTAACATAATTTATTATTTAAATTCAAGCATTAAATTCCATTTCTTTAATTAAATTATTAACTTAACAATTAAGTTTAAATTTCCAAAATACAACTTATTTCCATTTTTTACTTAATTAAAATTTCACCTTTTAAACAAAATTCAAAATTTCCCAATTTAAGCTATATTTCAAAATTTACTTAAACCTTCATTTGTTTAACATTTTAACTTATTCAAAAATCATTATTATTTTTATAAAGTCATCTAATATACATTTTTAAATCAAAATATTATACTTTTCTTACTTTGCATAATTTCTCTTTTTAAAACAAAACATAAATTCCAAAATTTACTTATAGTTCAAATTCTACCTTACCATTTACTTAATTCATTATTTAATTTATAGAAAATCACTAATATTTCTATGAAAATCATTTTTATTTAATTTAAACCAAAATATTATAAATTTTACATTTTAAAATATTTATAAACATTTCAGAAAAATATTATATAAACCACGGGTCTGTATATAGTTTTCTAACCTAGGTCAAGTGATACGGATGTATATCATTTCAATCCGCAGTTTACAAAGAAAACCCGGGTTCTATCATTTCAAACCCGCAGTCCCAAGTAAAATGAATGATTTTGAAAACCGTTCAGGCCTATCATTTCAGCGCATAACGATTTTCCCTTATTCTAAAGTCCGTTCGGGTATGTATCATTTCAACCCATAGTGATTCTAGTCTACAGGGAACTTGCAATGGTGATAACTGATATAAATAACATAATAGCATTATATAATAGTATCATATGATATAACAGGTGTAATAACAGGTGTGAACATCATATGATAATAATATAGCAGTTAATAGGATGATATGCATATACAGATTCAGGTGATGTCAGATTATCACTATATGAGTACATATTAGTCTGGTGAGATTAACTCACCTGTATTGAGCTGGAGATTACAACCAAAGCACACAACACAAACACAATGAAGGCACGACAGCTCGAATACGACTTGAAAGTGGAGATCCAAAGCTAATAGCCTTGAATACATTTATACAAAACAATACAATTTATATAAGTTTCAAAACAATTCAACACTAGACAATGTTAGAAATCAATGCCCAAAACAAAAACAAATGGTTTGCACTTGTTCTCAACTTCACATACTTCAGTTATGGACTGAAATAGCACAGAAAAATCATGAATTAAGGTCTGGTTTGGGTCCCTATAGGGTCGGCCTAACATAGAGAAAATGGTGCACTAGTTGGTGAGGCAAGAGGCTAACATTTAAGGCAAAAGCATGGATTTCAAGGCAACTTATAGGCCCGGCCAAGGCATAGAGGGCATGGCTATTTCAGGTGGGGTCATTAGGTGGTGTGCAAAAGGGTCTCAGGTCTGGAATAGGCTGGTGGTGGTGGTGTTTGGTCGGCCATGTGGAGGTTTGGAGGTGGTGGACATGGATGGTGCTTGGCTATACAAGTAGAGATGGGTTTGGTTCATTTTTAAGTGGATCAACATCACCTAGGGCCACGGCCAGGTCATGGGAAGGGCTGGAGGGGGTGTTGGTCAGAGGGGATGATGGTGGAGGTGGCCAAGGTGGAGGAGGAAGGAGGAGCTGAGCCTAGAAGAGGAGATGGCAAGTGCAAATCTCAAAGCAACTAGGAAGAAGAATAAGAAAAAGTTAAAAATCATCACCCCAAACCATAGCAATGGAGGCCGCACTTTTTTTTAGGGATGAAAAACATTTATTTCATGAAAAATGATGAGGAAGTGGCTGAAAGAAAAAAAGGAGTCGGCAAAAAAAAAATTAAAAGCAAATGGTGGTTGAAAAATGAAGAGGCAGAATGCAAAGAGACTTTGGCAAACAAAAGGTCACAACTCTTCAAATTTCTTTTATTTATTTTTAATTTACAAATACATATAAAAACTGAGAAATAAAGATAACAACTCGGAAATTAAAATAAATATATAAAATAAATAAATAAATTTTAAATAAATAGAACTTAAATTAAGAAAATGGCTTAAAATTGCAAACTAGGCTCTATAAATTGAAAATCACTTCAATACACTTTGGAAAAAATTATTTTAATTTAAATACATGTAATATGAATATAAATAAAGTAAAACGCAGAAAATAAAATTTAATGCATAAAATAAATAAATAAATTTTAATTATATATAATTAAATTAAGAAAATAGCAAAGAAAATGGAAACTAGGCTTTAAAATTAGAAAATAAATTCAACAACCTTTGGAAAAATTATATAATCACTTTAAAAATATTAAAAGACAAAATTATACATAAAATAAAATATTAACACATATTAGAACAAAATATGACAAATAAAATATAATTTAAAATAGACAATATTGCTAAATACATAGGTTTACGCACAATATTGAAATATACATAACTTTAACAATTTAACTCCGTTTCCAATGAAACGAAAAGCAGTATTCAAGTTATTAAACCTATTTTCATAATAAAATATAAAATTTAATAATTTGAATATTTAAATTTAAAAGTTAATAGTCAAAGTTTGACCAGTTTGAACAGAAATTCACTTTTCAGTGAAATATCCAATTTATAATAGTTTGAAACTATAATTCACTTAATAATCAACATTTATATTTTTAAAATGAAATGTTTGAAATATAACAAGTTTAAAATAATTTTTTAAAAAAAAGTCAAATTTAAATATTATACAAAAATCTAGGGTTGTTACATTATTAAATTTATCAAATTCTAGCATACATGCTCTATAACCAAAACCGTAGAGGTTCGAATTGATTATTAAGTCGAAGTGGTTCCGGATAATGCAGATACCTGATGTCGGTCTCTTCGAACTCAAAATGAATAAATTTTAAGGCCAAATTGTTCAAAATAAACAATTTATATTCAGGGTGACAATATTCACATATGGAAATTTTGTTACATATATTTATTTAAATAAACGTGTCAACGTTTATTCTACCATTTTAACTGGTTTGGCTACTAAATGGCACAGACAAGAACAATTGAAATAATATCCAAGAGCAATAACCAAGCATAGATCATTAACAAATTTAACGATTTACAACTCATATTTAAACAATTCCTGGTTAGAATATAATCCACTTAAATTAAATTAAATCTACTTATATTTTTAATCCAATTTAACGATAAATTAGAGAAATTATAAAACGATTTATTATTAGTTATTTAAAAAAATAAACAATCTATTTAATAACTGATTTATAAATTAATGAAAGATTTAGGTCAAGTAAGAATATAGTTAATCTCTCATTTTAATTATTATAATATAATTAAACTGAAATTTACGAACAATCAATAACATTAATTTATAATTCCAAGTAATAGGATCAAAAAGTATAAATCTTCACGTTGAATGGTTTTTAAAAGAATTGATAAAGCAATGTTTAAATTTAAAGATTTTTAATGTAGAAATAAATGTAATTTCCTTAATAAAAAGAATACTCGACCCACACATATGCAAACCCGGCCCAAACAATTCAACCCATGCCCCAACCATCTCTTCTTCCTCCTGTATTTCTTTCTCTCCTCTCTTCTATTCAAAAAACAAGATGACGTGCACACACGCGTGCACGTATACACTACCGTCGGTCACCCATCTACGCCACTGACCGCCTACATGAGTCACTCATGACCACGAGACTCCATTCAACCACCTATAAACGCAACAAAAACTCCTGATCAAAATTTTGAACATCCACCAAAGCCTAGAACGACCACGACATCACAAATCCTCACCCCTTGCCACCATAGCCTTCCATCTCCACCAAAACTTCGCCTAAAGCTTCAACGTCTCCTCCTATATCATTTCCCCCTAGACTTCACTCTCACCTTCCCCTCTACAATTCGCCAATGCCTCAAAACCAAACTCACCCAAAATCCTACCCAAAACCCTACCTCAACCTCGTTTGCCATCCTCGGTCATCTAAAAATTACCACGCTATTTTTCTCGTGTGCACCTTTCCCTAACCCTCCTCCGTGCCAAACGGAAAACCACAAAATCAAACCCCACACCAGAATTTCACCTCAGCCCCAATTCTGTTCAACCCCCTAAATCCCACTCATTGCTAGCTTAAAAATCACCAAAACACTTCTAAAATTCACGATTTTGAACAACTAACAGGGCCATATAATCAAAACATAAAATCATGATATTAGAATTTTTGCACAACTTTAAGTTACTTACTGTAACATAAATTTTTTTTACTTCTATGCTACATGAAACTTAACGAAACTAATTTTAGAATGATCTATATTCAAAAACAAATAACTTTGGTTTTGGAATCCGTGACAGCCCATAGTTTGAGTATATCTATATATATTTTACCTACTTTGCAAAAGAAAGTTAGTTAGTTGAAAAAAAATTTTCTTTTCTCTGAAAAGACAATGGTGTATAAATGAATATGCATGTCTTTGTGCACATGCACACTATTCCAGTATACTACCTGAGCAAGAAAAAAATTAGTATGTAGAGGACTTGTTGGTAAATGCAAAAGTAAATGAGTGCATGACCTATTAGTATAGCGACATTAACCCAATACTAATGTATAAATAACATAGGCAGTCTTAGTCCTAATTTAAATAAACTAAATATATATATATATATATATATATATATATAATGAACATGGCAGCATGCATGGGTAGAAAATATAATAACTAATTAACACACACACACATTTGGTTAGACACATAAGTTTTTATGCATAATTAAAATCAGATAATGCCAAGCCAGAATCATGCATAAAGTGTGTAAAGAAAATTGCCAAAAATAGTTAAGACAAGGAAAAAGGGAAAAATGGTAAGGAGGGAAAGTGGAGAGGGTGAGCTGTTGGGTGAGATCAGAAATAATGATGGGATTTCTGATGAAAATAAATTACCTAACTAACCTTAAAACCCTAATAACTCCACTATATACCTCATCACCTCCTACGGGTGCACATGAGAAAAACCAGAAAACAAAACATAGAAAAGAAGGAGTAGGCAGGCAGCAGCTAAGAGGTCAATGGCAGACTTAAATCAAGACTTAGGAAGAAGAACCTTGGTGAGTAAACCCTCACTTGGCAAGGCATTAAGACCTATGGAAGGCAGCAATTTGACCTTTAGTTTATTTTAATTCTGTTTGAATTTTTGCTTGCATTTTTAGTCTAATCCTTTTCTGTTGTTTCTGAAGATATGTGTCTTGTATTCCTTGGTTGTCATTTAACCTATGATGGATTGTTCATATATGATATGTTTAAGGATAGAATGATGATAATTTAGATGTTTATGTACCTAAGAAATGTTTTGGATAAAGCATAAATTTATAAATTAAGTAAGGTGCAAGGCAGTAAGAGGAAGTGGTCCTCTGGCTTATGTCTTGCAACTGAAAGATGGTTGGGATGCAATGGAATTTCCATGTGCTGAATCCTGATTTATCATTGGATGTTCTCTGGAAATAAGGTTGAAGTAATAAGAAAATACACTTTAATGTGATGGATGTATAGAAACTTTTAGTATATAGTGATTAGGGATAAAACAGTGTTGGGCATAATTCTGCATAGGAATTATGGAATGTGTGAGAGAACTTAGTAATTAAACTAAGGACATGGGTCACCTCTATCAGGTTGGGTAAGAGGGAAGTGGGTATGGCATAGTGGTTGGCTTGCACCAAGGTTGGGGTGTGAGTTTGCACATGGCATGATCATGTCCAAAAGCTTATAGTGCACTGGAAAGTAAGAAGCAGTTCCAGGCAATATGCACCAATGCAACCATAAAATGTGATACTAGATCCTTTTGAATTGAATAACATGAAGTGAATTTACATGCAAAATGTATAAATGCTGAAAGTATATGGGAGACTTGATATGCAGTCTCATATTGGCACTTTAGCTTAATGATATGGATGTTGCTTGTTCATGTTTGGGAATGCCTGTGTGATTTGCATGATGGCTGCTATGAATTTTTAAAATAAAGATTTATGCTAAGAAATTAGTCTGAGCACATATACATGTATTTAGCAGTTCCCTCATTTCACTGTAAGGATTCTTAAAAATGTGAACATGAGAAAGTGGTTTAATAATCTGAGTAGAACATTTAACTTCTGAAACAAAGGTAATATGGAACTAGCTCCATTAATCTTATGTATTGTCAATTGAATTTACTCATACCAGACTTTAGTCTGACCTGTTTGTTGCTTGCATCAAATGGGTGCTTCACTTACATGGTGGGGCAGATCATGGGATGTCTGCAGGTAATGAAGAAGCTAAGTAAAAAAGAGCAGAAATGTGATGCTAGGAAGAAATTGCTAACAACTGAAATATGGCTTTTGTTGAAGAATGTTCCTTATGTTTATTTTAAAAGACTTATATGTAATTAATATTTGCAGTATGTTGAGCTTGATTATTATGTAATGAATGATTTTAGGGATCATTATGTGATGGAACCATTACCAGTAAAAGAAAAAGTATCATGAATTGAAACTATTTTCAGTGGAAAAGATAGATATGTTTAGCTTTATATTATAACTTATAAGCATGCAAATTTCCAAGAATTTAGCAGTAAAGTAATCATAGACCTGAAGCTTATACCTTTTCAAACCAGTAATGAGAATATACACATCAGACCGTTTTAAAAATTAGAATACATTTACATATGAATTGAAGAAAAATTTTATGAGACAAGGAATAACCCAAATCTAAATATGTTTGATGATTTTTATGAAAGAATGAAACTAGTATATTATGATCAATTAGTTTAGGAAACTCACCAAAACAAATTAGTCTACCTGAAGACTAAGGTAAGCAGAGAGCAGCTGTACATGGCTATGTGCACACAGGTGCATAGAAGCATGCACAACTCACAGCCCATCTGTTTTAAAAGGCAAACCTTGCAAATTTAAATACTACAAGTTAGTTCACATGTTATATCAAATACACAAATGCTAAATGTAGGAAAATAAATGGGAATTGGCTAAAAAGAATTGCATAGAGATTTAACCTCAGTTTTATTACTATTAATTTTTATATAGACTGAGATACCCTTTACAGAAATGCTCTGATATTAGAATTAAAATGAGCACTAAAATAGATTTTTTTATAAAGTAGTATATCAATATTTTTATATTGATCAAGTGGATCTTGGGAAACACATAGAAAATTATATAGAAAATTTGTGAAAGAGGGCAACCCTGAATTTAGTTTTAAACTAACTGAGTCATTCAAAATAAATGACAACTAAGGGTAGGGTTGCCTCAGAATCAAAACTTAAAACTACCTAGATAGGAAGAAAATGACTTTCCAAGTCTCTTGGTATTAACCTTTTCTCAAGAACAGAGTATTCCTTTAGTTACAGGTTGTTTAAGCCTGATTAGCACACATATATAAAGCATTGAACATATTAATATATGACTACATGCCAAAATCCAGGAGTTTTTTCAAGTGTACAGATGCACAAACAAGTTCCAGTAAGTAACGTTTTAAGCTTTACTCACAGTTTTTGATATAGGTGATGAACTGCTGCTCTAACACCCCTTCAGCCTTTTACTGTCTTAATTTTTTTAAGAATATGAACAACTATGAGCTCGGCCAAGGATGTAAATATATAGGAGAGGTAAAGGAAACATTTAGGCAAGAAGGTGGCTGATGTTTTTCTTATACAGGCTTTTACATTTTTTCTTTCTTTTGATTTTCCAATTTGATTTTTTTATTTAAGTGATTTGATTTTAGGCTTGATTTGATTTATTATGTGGATTAGATTTTAAATGTGACTTGATTTTGTGTTTTACCATCATGATGTTCCCTTATGTTTATCTATACACACATATATATGGATATATATATATATATGTTCTCAATGCATATGTTCACCACACACAAACACACACACACACAAACACACACACACACACGCACACACACACACACACATATATATATATATATATTCTTATAGGCTTGTATATTCACAAATCCATTTGTTTTCATACATATTTACATACCTTCATATTCATCTATATACACATGCTTACACATATATATAGATATTTCTATTCAATATGCACTACTTTAGTAAACATATACCCATATACACATTTTTACATATTTTCACATACATTATTCATATGTTTGAAATCTACCATTTTGAAGTTTATACATTCATGCATATATATATTTACACTACAATGTTTTTCATAAACATATATAACTTATATATATTTTTAAACATTGTAACGCGCCACTCCAAGACCCTCATTAGCAAAGAGAATCATGGAGGTGATTCCGTCTGCTAATGTGGAGAATAGTGTATAGTAGGAGCGACCAAATGTAACTATGCTATAACTATCTACCGAATACGTCGAAAGGTGGAATTTTTTTTTCAATCAGGTGGTTCGACATATTCGATAAATACTTATAATGAAATTACAAATGGCTAAAGATCTATCAGAACAAAGCATAATAACATAATGAAATAGCATCACAGAATAGTATCACATAGCAGCACAAAGTCTCAGAACAAAACATCGTCAATACAGATCCAAATATATTATAAGGTGGGTACAAAGCCACCACTCACACAAGTGAGTCAAAAATATGTACATAAGAGACTGAATAATCAGAGTATCAAAATAGTGGACAAATATAAAGAGCTATCTATCAACAAAGCAGATAATGTCCAAGCGGAAGCACAGAAAGCTAAGTCCAAAGACCTAACCTGAAACAACTCGGTCTGACCCGAGCGGAAAACACTCAGGTCAGGCTAACTAAACAATCAGTTAAAAAACTGAGATAAACATGATAGATAATGAGGCGATATATAACATAGTACTATAGACCACAAACTCTCACATAAAGAAGAAATAAACATCTAAGTAGAGATGTATAGCAAGCCTTGTATCATGGGCATAACATAGTCACAAATGTCAAAACAAAACATCTAAGTAGAGATGTATAATAAGCCTCATATCATCGGCATAACGTAAGCACAAATGCCAAAAACAAAAACATCTAAGTAGGGATGTATAATAAGCCTCATATCATCGGCATAACGTAAGCACAAATGCCAAAACAAAAACATCTAAGTAGAGATGTTAAAAAAAACGATACATCTAAGTAGAGATGTATAACAGGCCATCTAAGTAGAGATGCCAAAAACGATACATCTATGTAGAGATGTATAACGGCCATCTAAGTAGAGATGCCAAAAACGATACATCTATGTAGAGATGTATAACGGCCATCTAAGTAGAGATGCCAAAAACGATACCTCTAAGGGAGACAGTCCGAAGACACTATCCCAAAGGTAATACAAGGAGTGTGTCACGAACTTTTAGCAAGGAACCCGTAAAGTGTTAACGTGAGTCCCATACCCCACGTTCGCACTAAACGGTTTACTAACCAATCGTAAGCTTCCACACTGAAAACAGTACAAAGTTCACCTCATGTCATCGGTAAACTAGGTCGAAAGGCCAAAACGATCAATCGAATAGGTCGAGGATTAACCGGAAAGGAAATACACACGGTTTCATAAGCCGGAGTTTTTCCCAACCGTTTAAGCACCTTTCCACATCGCTCGAAGTGCTAAAGTATGAGTGTGGGATTTTATTATAGAAACTAATTACGGAAAACGGATTTATAATTGGTTTGAAATCACTTTAAAACGGCCTTTGAAAACTCTCCTATTATGGAGTGATTAATTTAATAATTAAAAATAATATTATATAATAATTTCGAAAGCCATTTCGGAGCGAAAAATCCTTTTAAAACCTTTTTATAAGGCCCGTGTACGAAATCCAGAGACAAATCTCAAAGAAATCGATAAAACTAGAAAATCACTGAAAATATTCTGTGTTGGAAAATAGTCAAAAACTGACGCGAACCCAAGTTCGGAAAATTATTCGGACCAGCACACAGAATCCGAATGGCATGAAAATTGGTAGGAACGTATTTCGACATTCCTACTTCAGAACGCAAAAAGAATTACTCGATTCCGAGTTGAAACGAAGTCGCAGCGACGCTCCAAAGTCGGACCCGGAAACAGTGAATACACTGTTTCAGGCTGAGATCCGGGTCCCTCTTAGACAGCAATTTCGAAGAGTCAAATGAACTCGGATACTAATCAAATTTTCTATAGATGGAGTTTGGATCTCCGGCTTTCCAACGAGTTCGAAAACATTAGATTCCGACCACAGATGTGACCGTGGCAGTGTCACAAAGTTTCAGTTTCAAAACTGGAAACAGGGAGTAAGAAATCGATAAAACTAGAAAATCACTGGAAATATTCTAAGTGTTGGAAAATAGTCCAAAACTGACGCGAACCCAAGTTCGGAAAATTATTCGGACCAGCAGACTGAATCCGAATTGTATGAAAATTAGTAGGAACGTAGTCCGACATTCCTACTTCAAAACGCAAAAAAAATTACTCGATTCCGACTTGAAACGAAGTTGCAGCGAGGTTCCAAAGTCGGACTCAGAAACATGAAATGCACTGTTTTGCACAGCGATCTGGGTTCAACTCTGACAGGAAATTCGAAGGGTCTAATGAACTCAGATGATGATCAAACTTTCCAGATATGGAGTTCGTAACTCCATCTTTTTAGAAAGTTCAAAATTATTCAATTCTAACTAGCGGCTCAAAAGTTATGACCAAAATAGTTTCAGTTTCATCTACAGAGCTAATATGTGTATCGCTCTCGGTAAGATAGTAGGAAAATCAATTTTTGACCTAGTTAGCCTCAAAATTACAAAAAACTCACCGAACAAAAATTGTAGCATATGTTTTAAGCTTTCCGAACATCCAAAATTATCTAATTCGGATCAAAAACAAGAGAGATACAGGCAAAACAATATCAGATTGAAACTCAAGATAACTTGTTAAAGACAGAATTAGTCTTCTGTCTTTGAACGCATTTCAGGTCATCTAAATGGCAAAATTACAGAAAACTCACTGAGCAAAAATTGTAGCATATGTTTTAAGCTTTCCGGAACATCCAAAATTATCAAATTCGGATCAAAAACGAGAGAGATACAGGCAACACAATATCAGATTGAAACTCAAGATAACTTGTTAAAGACAGAATTGGTCTTCTGTCTTTGAACGCATTTCAGGTCATTTAATGGCAAAATTACAGAAAACTCACTGGACAAAAATTGTAGCATATGTTTTAAGCTTTTCGGAACATCCAAAATTATAAAATTCGGATCAAAAACGTGAGAGATACAGGCAAAACAATATCAGATTGAAACTCAGGATAATTTGTTAAAGACAGAATTGGTCTTCTGTCTTTGAACGTATTTCAGGTCATCTAATTGGCCAAATTACAGAAAACTCACTGAAGGGAAAGTGTTCCTTATTGAATCTAGTTTGTAGCAAAAAAAAACCTGACCAAAAACGGATGAGAAATGAAGAAGTTATGCCTGATATCGTTTCAGCTACAATTCCAAAACGAAAATTTCAGAAGCATCAAGTAAAAAAAGGATTTAGCTAGCAATTTTACCTCAACCAATGCAAGAAAAATATGCACAAACACTTGGCGTGCACTCCAAAAGCTAGAGAGAGGAGATCAAGAGGCTTCATAACAAAATAAACCAAAAACCATGTATTAAAAATTAATTTCAGAAATTAGAATGAAGATTAGAGAGTGATTAGAGAAGGATTGCTTTACCTTTTAGCTTGTATTAACCTAGATTAGCTATGTGGAGAGGAAAAATGGATCTTCTACCAAATGGAGGCCATTAATTAGGTTTTAATAGGTGTATTAGGGTTTGAGGAAATTATGAAGAGGGGGGTTCGGGTTTAGGGTGGGTTTAAGATAATATATAGAGGTGGGTAATGGGTTTGGTTTCACTAATTGACCCAATAAGAGAAGTGACATCCTAATGTTCACTAAAACTATTTAATGCTTCATTAGCCAACTAAAACCCACCATTATAAAACCACCCGTTTTTTATCAAATAACTTTATTTTAAAGAAATTAGCCTATCCAAAAAATCCATTTTTAGCTCCATTTAAATTAAAATCATAATTTTAATTTATTATTCGGTAATTGCAATCTCGGGTTGTTATAGACTCCCCCCCTTAAGAAAATTGCGTCCCCGCAATTCCTTAAATATGGAAGTCGTCTATAACCTCTAATCCACCGAAAAAACTACAGAAGATAAATATAGATGCTCACCCGTACCCGAAGATGAAAGAAAACCAGGATAAGTACGCTCGATAAATTCTCTGGTCTCCCAAGTGCAGTCCTTAGGATTGGGTGACCATTGAATTTTCACAAGCGTAACCTCTTTATTTCGAAGGCGTCTGACCTCTGAATCAAGCACATGGAGTGGTTGCTGCTCCCAAGATAGATCGGGTGAGATCTCCAAATCTGGCACGATATGCGGCTCGATAATAGAATCAGGATCGCGCACACACTTGCAAAGCTGAGAGACATGGAACACATCATGTATTCCAGAGAAATGAGCAGGTAGAGCCACACGATAAGCAACAGGGCCAATGCGTTCCGTGATAGGAAATGGTCCGACATAGCGAGGAGCCAATTTCCCTGTAGAACTGAAACGCACAACCCCCTTCATAGGAGATATCCGAATATAGACAAGATCACCAATAGAGAACTCAAGAGGCTTCCTACGGTTGTCCGCGTAGGATTTCTGGCGGTCCTGCGCCTCTTTCATTCTCTGACGGATAAGAGCAATCTTCTCAGAAGATTCCCGAACTGAATCTGGACCAAGAATGAGCTTCTCGCCAGATTCTAACCAACAAGCAGGAGAGCGACATAGCCTTCCGTATAGAGCCTCGAAAGGTGCCATGCCAATACTAGACTGATAGCTATTATTGTAGGAGAACTCTACGAGAGGTAAGTGATCCTCCCAACTACCCCCGAAATCCAGAATACAACAGCGCAAAAGATCCTCCAAAACACGATTCACCCTCTCAGTCTGACCGTCAGTCTGAGGGTGATAAGCAGTAGAGAGATTCAGCTTTGTGCCCAAAGCTGACTGTAGGCACTTCCAGAAGTGACTAGTGAAAATGGTGTCTCGATCACACACGATAGATCTAGGAATGCCATGAAATCGTACCACTTCCTTCACATAGAGCTTGGCCAACTGAGGTGCAGTTCGAGTGGACTTAATCGGAATAAAATGAGCCGATTTGGTCAAGCGATCAACAATAACCCAGATAGAAGTATGGCCCGACCTCGATCGAGGTAGACCGTCGATGAAATCCATAGATATCTGATCCCATTTCCGCAATGGAATCTCAAGAGCCTGAAGAAGACCGGATGGACGCTGATGCTCGGCCTTGATCTGTTAACAAGTCATGCAACTGCTCACATAACTTGCAACATCTCTCTTCAAACCTTCACAATAATAAAACCGACACATATCGGCATACATCTTACTTGAACCGGGATGAATGGTGTAATTAGTGCGATGACACTCGTCCAAAATGTCATGCCTAAGAAATAGATCAGATGGTACCAATATACGGTTCTTCCTACGAAGACACCGATGAGAATCAATAGAATAATTCAGCAAAGACTCATCACTGGATCCCGACTCAAGAAGATGGATAAGATGCAACAAGTCTGGAACCTACGGCTGAGCATGGGCAATGCGATCCAGTAAAATAGGTCAAGCTTCCAAACTGGACAATAAGACTGGAGAATCAGAAGACGGAGCTCGATCTCGAATATTGCACGCAGAAAGACTCTCAAGAATATCCCACTCGGCTATCATCATAGAAACTACCGCCGAGTGCTTGCGACTGAGCGCATCTGCAACACGATTACCCTTGCCAGGGATATACTGAATATCTAAATCATATGAAGCGAGAAACTCAAGCCATCGCTGCTGCCTCATATTGAGATCCCTCTGACTGAATAGATACTTCAACGACTTATGATCGGTGTACAGAATGAAGCGTTCGCCTAATAGAAAGTGATGCCAAGTCTTCAAGGCAAAGACGATAGCTGCTAACTCAAGATCATGAGTAGGATAGCGAACCTCATTCGGACGCAGTTGCCTGGAAGCATAGGCAACTACCCGATCCTTCTGCATAAGCACAGCACCTAGCCCGCTACCACAAGCATCGGTGTAAACAACAAGATCATGGTTACTCTCTGGAACCACTAGAATAGGAGCATGAGTGAGAAGTTCCTTCAGTCGCTGAAAGGAAGCTTCACATTTATCAGACCAAATAAAGCGAACACCCTTACGAGTCAGCATCGTAAGGGGAAGTGCAACTCGAGAGAAATCCTTGATAAACCGACAGTAATAACCCGCCAGACCAAGGAAACTGCAAATATCATGAACGTTCTCGGGCTGCTTCCAATTCTGAATAGCTTCGATCTTGGCAGGATCGACAGAAATCCCCTCAGATGATACAGTATGGCCCAAGAACTTGACCTTGCTCTCCCAAAAATGGCACTTGGAGAGCTTGGCCTTAAGCTGATGCTGACGAAGAGTATACAAGACGATCCGCAAATGATGAGCATGCTCTGCCTCGAATCTAGAATAAATAAGAATATCGTCGATGAAAACCAGAACGAATCTATCGATGTATTCCCAGAATACTCGATTCATAAGATCGACGAAGAAAGCCGGTGCGTTCGTCTAGCCGAATGGCATGACCAACCGCTCAAAAGAACCATAACGAGTGCAGAAAGCGGTATGAGGAATGCTATCTTCCGCAACTCGGAGCTGATGAAATCTGGTGGCAAGGTCGAGCTGGGAAAAGACCTTCGCATCGCTCAACTGATCAAACATATCGTCTATCCATGGCAATGGATAACGATTTCTGATGGTCAACTCATTAAGCTTGCGATAGTCAATGCAAAGCCTAAAAGAGCCATCAGGCTTCTTAACGAAGAACTGGACCGAATGAACTGCTTTGCCTCAAGCTCTACTAACTGCTTCCTGAGTTCCTCATTCTCTTTAGTAGACATCCTCGTGGGAGGACGCCCAACTGGGTGGGAGCCTGGAATGAGATCGACGCGGAACTCAATGGCCCGCTTTGGCGGCAGGCCTGATACTGGCTCGAATATATTGGGGAAATCCCGAACAACAGGAATACGGGATATGTCCACATTCTCATCTCGTGAATCAAGAGAAAATAAAGTAATATCAGAAATCCCAACATCCTGAAGAGCAATAGCTAACAGAGCGGACGAGTCAGGATGACGAAGAAATAATATCCGCTCCGAACAAATGATTTTGGCATCGTACTGAGCGAGCCAATCCATGCCAAGAATCATGTCAAAGCCCAAATACTCCATAATGTGCAGATTCGCACGGAAAGAAAATCCACAAAGATCGATATCTATATCCTCACAAAGCAAGCTAAGGGTCGTGGATCCGCCGATGGGATTCACAATCCTTAGTGAAGAAACCAAACAAGTAACATCCAAAGATAAAGTATCAACTAGTTCCTTTGAACGAATGAGTGAGAGGCACCCGTATCAAAGAGAACTCTACAATATCTACCATGAAATAATATAGAACCTTCGAGAACGGAAGGATGCATACCTCGAGGCTGAGCTAAAGATGTAGGAGCCTTGGCAGCATTAAGCTTGCCAGATCTAGGAGGTGCAGTGGGACAAGTGGAATTAAGATGACCCTCCTTCTTACAATATCGGTAGAAAAGAGGCTTGGGACACTCTTTAACCATATGATCGGTAGATCCACAGTTGAAACACTTCCGAATGGAAGGTGTTCCACTAAGCTGAGCAATAGACTGAGGCTGAGTCTGAGAAGTAGAACTGCCTGTCTTCTTCTTCTTATGCCAAGACTTGGACTTCTGAAATGGGCCCCGCTTCTGATTGGGATTTTTGGAGCCCTCACCATCCCCATCATTGTCTCTCTCACGCTCAACCGCTTCAAGGTGAAGCGCTGCGTCAACTAGCTCATCAAAAGAGAGCTTAAGCTGGAGCATAAGCTGTTTCTTCAAATATTTCTTCAGGCCTTCTACAAACTTGAGATTCTTCTTATAAGGAGAGCTAATGAACTCGAGGCCATACTTGGCAGGGCCTCGAAAGATGATGAATAGTCTACAACAGAGGCCTTCCCTTGCTTAAGGTCAATAAAGCGGCGTGCAAGGGTTATCTTCTCGGACTCGGGGACAAACTTGAGCAAGAAGCGCTCTCGGAACTGGTCCCAAGTGAGTGAGGCCTCATCGATCTCGGATACAAGCAGCTCGTACCAATCCAAGGCACGACCCTCAACATGGCTAGAAGCAACAAGAACTCTGTCGTGGTCGGGGATAGCCATGCGAGTATAGTTACGCTCGCAAACTCTGATCCAAGCCTGGACCTCCAGAATAGTCTCGGAGCCACTGAACGGCTTCCCTCCGAGATGAATAAAGTCGCTGCATAGACGCGCAAAAGCAGACTTGCGCGGTGCATCAGAAACTGGTGCAGGAGACTGAGAGTGCGACTGAGAGTTACGAACCAGCTCCATGATCTGGTCCATGGTCATGTATACACCCTCTGGATGAGGGTTGCTGGACTGTCCAGCATCAGCAGAACGGAGGTTCCAACCTCTCCCAACCATACTGAAAGATAAGGTAAGATTTAGTTAAGCGTGATTCAAAGATAGATAATTCATTAAGGAATATTATGGAATATAATAGATTCCTACACATATTCCTAACTTATTTGTCTAAAGGTGGATATGTTCAATTTGGATCGTATTATAACATATTGTACTACGTGTCTGTTCTGTGTTTGTTATGCTTAATTCTGAACCTCGCTCTGATACCAAGATGTAACGCCCCACTCCAAGACCCTCATTAGCAAAGAGAATGACGGAGGTGATTCCGTCTGCTAATGCGGAGAATAGAGTATAATAGGAGCGACCAAATGTAATTATGCTATAACTATCTACCGAATACGTCGAAAGGTGGAAATTTTTTTTTTCAATCAGGTGGTTCGACATATCCGATAAATACTTATAACAAAATTACAAATGGCTAAAGATCTATCAGAACAAAGCATAATAACATAATGAAATAGCATCACAGAACAGTATCACATAACAACATAGAGTCTCAGAACAATACATCGTCAATACAGATCCAAATATATCATAAGGTGGGTACAAAGCCACCACTCACACAAGTGAGTCAAAAATATGTACATAAGAGACTGAATAATCAGAGTATCAAAATAGTGGACAAATATAAAGAGCTATCTATCAGCAAAGCAGATAATGTCCAAGCGGAAGCACAGAAAGCTAAGTCCAGAGACCTAACCTGAAACAACTCGGTCTGACCCAAGCGGAAAACACTCAGGTCAGGCTAACTAAACAATCAGTTAATAAACTGAGATAAACATGATAGATAATGAGGCGATATATAACATAGTACTATAGACCACAAACTCTCACATAGAGAAGAAATAAACATCTAAGTAGAGATGTATAGCAAGCCTTGTATCATGGGCATAACATAGTCACAAATGTCAAAACAAAACATCTAAGTAGAGATGTATAATAAGCCTCATATCATTGGCATAACGTAAGCATAAATGCCAAAAACAAAAACATCTAAGTAGAGATGTATAATAATCCTCATATCACCGGCATAACATAAGCACAAATGCCAAAACAAAAACATCTAAGTAGAGATGTCAAAAAAAAACGATACATCTAAGTAGAGATGTATAACAGGCCATCTAAGTAGAGATGCCAAAAACGATACATCTATGTAGAGATGTATAACGGCCATCTAAGTAGAGATGCCAAAAACGATACATCTATGTAGAGATGTATAACGGCCATCTAAGTAGAGATGCCAAAAGTGATACCTCTAAGGGAGACAGTCCGAAGACACTATCCCAAAGGTAATACAAGGAGTGTGTCACGAACATTTAGCAAGGAACCCGTAAAGTGTTAACGTGAGTCCCATACCCCACGTTCGCACTAAACGGTTTACTAACCAATCGTAAGCTTCCACACTGAAAACAGTACAAAGTTCACCTCATATCATCCGTAAACTAGGCCGAAAGGCCAAAACGATCAATCGAATAGGTCGGGGATTAACCGGAAAGGAAATACACACGGTTTCATAGCCCGGAGTTTTTCCCAACTGTTTAAGCACCTTTCCACATCGCTCGAAGTGCTAAAGTATGAGTGTTGGATTTTATTATAGAAAATAATTACGGAAAACGGATTTATAATTGGTTTGAAATCACTTTAAAACGGCCTTTGAAAACTCTCCTATTATGGATTGATTAATTTAATAATTAAAAATAATATTATATAATAATTTCGAAAGCCATTTCGGAGCGAAAAATCCTTTTAAAACCTTTTTATAAGGCCCGTGTACGAAATCCAGAGACAAATCTCAAAGAAATCGATAAAACTAGAAAATCACTGAAAATATTCTAAGTGTTGGAAAATAGTCCAAAACTGACGTGAACCCAAGTTCGGAAAATTATTCGTACTAGCACACTGAATCCGAATGGCATGAAAATTGGTAGGAGCGTAGTCCGACATTCCTACTTCAGAAAGCAGAAAGAGTTACTCGATTCTGACTTGAAACGAAGTCGCAGCGACGCTCCAAAGTCGGACCCGGAAATAGTGAATACACTGTTTCAGGCTGAGATCCGGGTCCCTCTTCGACAGCAATTTCGAAGAGTCAAATGAACTCGGATACTAATCAAACTTTCTAGAGATGGAGTTAGGAACTCCAGCTTTCCAAACAGTCCAAAAACGTTGGATTCCGACCACGGATGTGACTGTGGCAGTGTCACAAAGTTTCAGTTTAAAAACTGGAAACAGGGAGTGAGAAATCGATAAAACCAGAAAATCACTGGAAATATTCTAAGTGTTGGAAAATAGTCCAAAACTGACGCGAACCCAAGTTCGGAAAATTATTCGGACTAGCAGACTGAATCCGAATGGCATGAAAATTGGTAGGAACGTAGTCCGACATTCCTACTTCAGAACACAAAAAGAATTACTCGATCCAGACTTGATACGAAGTCGCAGCGACGTTCCAAAGTCGGACTCAGAAACATGGAATGCACTGTTTTGCACAGCGATCTGATAGGAAATTCGAAGGGTCTAATGAACTCAGATGATGATCAAACTTTCCAGATATGGAGTTCGTAACTCCATCTTTTCAGAAAGTCCAAATCGTTCAATTCTGACTAGTGGCTCAAAAGTTATGACCAAAATAGTTTCAGTTTCATCCACAGAGCTAATATGTGTATCGCTCTCGGTAAGATAGTAGGAAAATCAATTTTTGACCTAGTTAGCCTCAAAATTACAAAAAACTCACTGAACAAAAATTGTAGCATATGTTTTATGCTTTCCGGAAAATCAAAAATTATCTAATTCGGATCAAAAACGAGAGAGATACAGGAAAAAGAATATCAGATTGAAACTCAAGATAACTTGTTAAAGACAGAATTGGTCTTCTGTCTTTGAACGCATTTCAGGTCATCTAAATGGCAAAATTATAGAAAACTCACTGAACAAAAATTGTATCATATGTTTTAATCTTTCCGAAACATCCAAACTTATCTAATTCGGATCAAAAACGAGAGAGATACATGCAAAACAATATCAGATTGAAACTCAAGATAACTTGTTAAAGACAGAATTGGTCTTCTGTCTTTGAACGCATTTCAGGTCATATAAATGGCAAAATTATAGAAAACTCACTAAACAAAAATTGTAGCATATGTTTTAAGCTTTCCGAAACATCCAAAATTATCTAATTCGGAAAAAAACGAGAGAGATACAGGCAAAACAATATCAGATTGAAACTTAGGATAATTTGTTGAAGACAGAATTGGTCTTCTGTCTTTGAACGCATTTCAGGTCATCTAAATTGCAAAACTACAAAAAACTCACTGAAGAGAAAGTGTTCCTTATTGAATCTAGTTTGTAGCAAAAAAACCTGACCAAAAACGAATGAGGAATGAAGAAGTAATGCCTGATTTCGTTTCAGCTACAATTCCAAAATGAAAATTTCAGAAGCATCAAGTAAAAAAAGGAATTAGCTATCAATTTTACCTCAACCAATGCAAGAAAAATATGCACAAACACTTGGCTTGCACTCCAAAAGCTAGAGAGAGGAGATCAAGAGGCTTCATAACAAAATAAACCAAAATCCATGTATTAAAAATTAATTTCAGAAATTAGAATGAAGATTAGAGAGTGATTATAGAAGGATTGCTTTACCTTTTAGCTTGTATTAACCTAGATTAGCTATGTGGAGAGGAAAAATGGATCTTCTACCAAATGGAGGCCATTAATTAGGTTTTTAGGAGGTGTTTTAGGGTTTGAGGAAATTATAAAGAGGAGGGTTAGGGTTTAGGGTGGGTTTAATATAATATATAGAGGTGGGTAATGGGTTTGGTTTCACTAATTGACCCAATAAGAGAAGTGACATCCTAATGTTCACTAAAACTATTTAATGCTTCATTAGCCAACTAAAATCCACCATTATAAAACCACCCGTTTTTTTTCAAATAACTTTATTTTAAAGAAATTAGCTATCCAAAAAAATCCATTTTTAGCTCCATTTAAATTAAAATCATAATTTTAATTTATTATTCGGTAATTGCAATCCCGGGTTATTACAAAAATCAAAATGAGGCTTGTATTTATTTGTATATAGATATATAGATATTTTTTCTTAAATTTTGATGGTGGAGTTTATACACATTTATTTATAAAATTTATCATATCCAGAAATTTAAAATTTAAAATTAATATAGTTTTAAATCAATATTATATATATTCAGATATTTTAAATATCGGAAAATTTATCTATTCGACTTATAAAAATCAATATTTCAAAATTAAAATTTAGTTAATTACCCCAATAACAGGTGACTGAAAATTCGGGTCGTTACAAATTCGAATTCCAATTTACTGATTTAATCACTTAAATCAATTTAAACCTTATCGTTCAATTTAAGGTTCAAACTTTAAAATAATTCAATTTTCAAAATTAAAGTCATGTATAGATTTATAACTTCACATTTCCAATTCAGTTCTTTAGAACAATTTCTTTTAACCAATTTCAATTTCAACATTTCAAAGCTTAATTCTAAAATAATTCAATTCATAAAAGTCCAAAATTTATCTCTTTTAAACAATATTATTTAATCAAAATCCAAAAATCAAGATTTTAAAACCATTGAATTTAACCAATCCGGTATCCGTATATAATTTTCTACCATATGGCCAAGTGATTAGTTATTTCAATTTTAATTTCAGGGATGGATATATATCATTTCAATCCAAATCAAGGTCTCATAGGTATATATCATTTCAACCTATTTCTTAATTTATTTTTCAATGGTTCAAATGATAATATAAATGATGTCAATAAATAAATAGGTAATAACAGGGATATATCCAAAATAAATAAACAACCATATATCCAACATCAATCAATAGCATACAAAACAAACAACATCCAAATCAATATACCACAACGGTTTATTGGTTATCAATATCAGGTATTTAATTGGCAACTAAATCTAATATTAATTTAAATGTCAATTTAATACAATAAAATTCAAATTAAATTTAAATGACAATTTAAATTACCAAATAGTAATCAACAAAATTCTTATCACATCATAAATTTAATTCAACTAACATAAGAAGGTTTAGTATTACGTGAGTGGGTTAAATCACTCACCTTTGATTTATAGTCGATTTAAAATCCAATAAAAGCCCATGTTACTCCAAAAATTCACATTCTACCGAAGTCAGGAGATCTCAAACAAAGGGTAGAAGGAAAAGAATAGGGATCAGACCTTCCGTAGAGGTCGCAGGGATGCAGTCAACAATATGAAGCAGCTTAAGACCTTTCGTCGAAGACAGAGGGTATTATTCCACAACATCCAAGAAGCTTTTGCCCTCCGAAGGAGGCAAAGAAATCAAGACAAGGACAAGCAACCCTATAATAACCTTTTCGAAAGCATAATAAGCCTTTCGGGCTGGTCGGAACACCTACAGAAAACCTTTCGGGCCGGTCGGAACACCTACATTCGTAAACCAGCAAAGAACATAAGGAAATTCTCCAACAACGTTTAAGCAAAGCTCGGTTCTCAACAACATCCAAGAAAAAAGCAACCTTCCGACAAAGTCGAAGGGTTCACAATAGCCAAAAACCCTCCGGCACCGCCGAAGGGTTCACCTACCGTACATATGACAGAGTTTTCAACAAGGGCAATAGGTTTCTAAAAGAAAATGGAAGAAAGGATCATTCGGCAGTTCTCAAAGATCCGCAATAACATGCAAAAAGAAAACCTTTTGACGAAGTCGGAAGGTTAGCAACTGTGTAAAAGAACGGAACCTTTCGGCCCAGCCGATGGCACTAGGACGGAAGCATGGCCACCGGCATCTATAAATAAGACCCAAGGGGTCCTATTTCGGGGCGGATTTTTCTTTGATTCAAAAACTTATAACTTCTTAATCATAACTTTGTGACCCTAATTGGGGATCAAATGAGGGGAATTTAATAAAGTGAAGTCCTTTCTTGAGTTGTGAGGGAAGCCTTTAACTTTGAGAATTACTTTGTTGATAACTTAAATCTTTGCTGGCATAACTTCAATTTTCAGGATCAACTCCATCGAAAGGTTATTGTCGATAAAGTTAGAAGCTTGATTAGTTAAGCAGCAACTTCAAGCTTCGAAAGTCTTCAATTTTTCCGCCCTAACCTTTCGATAAGGTCGACAACTGGCCTGGATTAACATGAGTGGTAACCTTCCAGAATAATTGGCATTACGACCTAAACCCTTCAACTAAATTAGTGAATGCTTATACTTTAGTAACAACAAAACCTTCCATGGTCATTAACTGAGCAATCCAACCCTTCGGGATAGTCTAAGTTCTGGGATATAAAGCTTGATCCAATGGTTAAAATCCTAATACCTTTTGACAAAGCTAAAACCAACTTCCTAAAAGTGACCAAACCTTACGGCAAGGTCAGAGGTTTACACCACCCAGGAAGTAATTATCTGACCTATTGCTAAGGAGATTAATCACTCAAACCTTTCGAAAGTATTAGAGCTTGGCTTTAAATTGATACATTTGGTTAATAACCATTCGTGTCATAAAGAAAAGCTCCACGAAACTCCTAATAAGCTTTACCTTTGGTACTAAGTCTTCTACTTGAAAGATTAAACCTTTCGACTACGTCGAGAGATCTAAATCAAAAGTCAATGATTATTGAAACAAAGTGCAGAGACTATTATTAGGGATATCTTACCCTTCTATTCAAATTACCTTCCCTTTCTTGTTGAAGCCCTACTTGGGGTGTTGACCAAAAATTTGGTTAACATTTTTGGCACTAGAAGGAGGGCTCAAACCTCCGACTTGATTGATTCCCTTACACTACAATTCTCTGATTCTCATCGAACCAGTTCCGCATCAAATTCACTTATTACTGATTAGATCATGGCTAAAAGATTCAAGAGGTCCGAGCAAGGGTCTTACGAACCACACTTGGTAAGGCATTCCTATGTAAGAATCAAAGACTCTAATCAAGATGAGGAACAAAGGTTAAGGCTTGAAGCCTTGAATATTATAAACAAAAAGAAGGAGGAATCTTATGACCTTGATAAATGGAGCTTAAACCTCTTTCATGTGGGACCGACCTCGATTTTTGCACTTGGAAAAAGAATAAATGGACGTGACAACATTTTTAATCGAATGAGAAGAACTATCCATTCATATTCCCAGGGAACTATCTTTGAAAAAGAGATGATAAAGGATTATGATAATTTCATGAACAAATGGAGTAAGATCATAAGTGAGGCCCGCTACCCAAGGGAAAACTATGAGCATCTGGGAAAATTTGCGACTGAAGAAATAAGATAGATAAAAGAACTACCCAGCAAAAATATAAGAATTACCAAGGAGTTTCCAACCGAAACCACAAGCCTTTGAAAGAGAACCAACGGGCAATGAAAAGGAAACCTATCCCTTAAGAAGAAGTATTTGAACCAGGCTACAAAAGAGTTAGACGCCAGTCAAAGATGGCTCAAAAATCAATACTTCTTGAAGAATACAATCTTACAACATCAATCGAGGACATTTATATTAGAACCAAAGAGGAACTGAACTATTGGCCCTCTCAAAAGAAAAGGCCAGGGTTTGAGAGAAGGTCTAAAGGAGCATATTGCAACTTCCATCCCATGAACGGACATGATACTAACCAATGTAAAGTACTTGGAAAAATGGTCCTACACTTTCTAAAATAAGGAAAGCTGAAACAATTTGTAAAGGATTAATCAAGCCATGAAATAAAGGCTCTATTCTCAAAATAAGAAAAGTCTACATGATCGGGAGAGGAATTCTCCTTAAACTTGGACTATCTAAAAAGGTAGGCTACCAATAATGGTAGGAACCCTTGGTCACGCCAAGAT
Source organism: Allium fistulosum (assembly GCA_030737815.1). Taxonomy (NCBI): domain Eukaryota; kingdom Viridiplantae; phylum Streptophyta; class Magnoliopsida; order Asparagales; family Amaryllidaceae; genus Allium; species Allium fistulosum. Next base: position 1,277,322,882 of record CM060903.1, on the reverse strand, counting down.
GGCCAGGCACCTCCTAGAGGGATGGCGTAAGCCTTTATCCACACCAAAACCAGAAATGGCCAGGTTAAAGCAGCACAAGCCCTTATCCGCGTCACGTAATGGCCAGGATAAGGCACCTCCTGGAGGGAGGACATGTAATCCCTTGGTCCCGCCACGCTAAGGCCTGGCCAAGGTACCGAACAAGCCGTTAATCGTGTCACGCTATGGCCAGGTTAAGGCGCCTCATAGAGGGAGGTCGGGTAAGTCCTTAGGCCCTGCTTCAGAATAAGCTAGCCAAGCGCACCGAAAACCCAGATGAAATGTCCGGTGGCCTAGAAAATTCCATGTCTGAAGTAGGCACCGCCAAAAATTGGCATCGCTTAAAATAGCAACCACCAAAAAGGTTGGTAGTGTCAAAGATGACAAACAGTCTGAAATAGGCTCTACTTAAATAAGCACAAAATCGGACAAAAGAGTCAGCGCCTGAAATAGGCCAAAACAAATGACAAATGGACAAAGAAAAACTCAGGTCCGAGAAAGCAAACGCATGCAAGACATCCTCAAAGCATGAAGATGACACATTCAATAGATAGAATAAGAAAGAATTCTTGAACTTCTACCAGATGGTTATTCTGGTCTTCTATTACTTATTACCAGAAATGGTATTTTGGTCATCTATTCCTTATTACCAGAAATGATATTCTGGTCTTCTATTGCTTATTATCAAAAGTGGTATTCTGGCCTTATATTATTAACGGTACCTTGGACTTATGTTACCAAAAATGAAATTCTGAAAGTGGCATTCTGGTCTTCTATCACTTATTACCGAGAATGGTAGTTCAGTCTTTTATTACTCATTGCCGGGCTAAGTTCATGATCCTTCATTGTTAATTGCTAAATATGGCATTCTAAACTTTTATTACCCAAATTCCAAGATGGGTTTCCTGGTCTTCTGATACTAAATACCAGGGTGAATTCTTGATCTTCTACTAATTATCAAGTGCCACATTAGATTAAAGATCCTGGTATCTTACCAGTAAATATGAATTTCTATCCTTATGACGACCATCATTGGAAATGATACAGCAGGATTCTATTGCTTACTGTCAAGGAAAGGCATTTCGACATTCTAACTCTCCATCGCTTATTATCAGAGTATACCAAAAAGCGACTGCCAAATTATTTTAATATTTTCTAATACCCGAATCTGGGTCCGGTGATATCTTGTAAAACTTCATCATTAATGACGCTAAGACTACTGATTATTAAATGTCCCAATCTGGGTACAAAATCTTTCGGTTTTTATTTATCTCAAGTAATTTGACCCGAATCAAGGAATATTATTGGAAGAAGATTATTGCCAAAAGACTCTCCTAATGGGAACTTCCGACCTTCTCATTCTCAAATTCCCTTGATAATGAGGAATGAATCCAAAAAACAACTATATCAAGATCCCAGTCATAAATGTCCCATCAGGGTCTTCATTGAGTAAATGTTAGATTTCGATAATTATATACAGCCTAACATTAACTATTTTTAGGAATGCCAAACAAGTGAAAGGAGCTAAATCTGTGTTCATCCCTCATTATGGATAAAGACGAGACTTTGACATTTTTAATGAATCACTTTTCATATAATTGCCATAATGATTTGCTAATCTAGGCAACTGAGGCCTTCTAGATTAGATTGTCAATTTCAAGCTAATAATTAAAGAGTACTATGTGCTACATATTTTGCAGGAAAGACAGGGTAACAAAGAATCAAGATTCACTTAATCAGAAGAGGAGTCATGGATTGAAACGAAAAGCTTGGAGACACATCAATCTCCAAGAGGCATATCCGAATCAAAGATAAACAAGGTGTAAACAAAGATAACGAAACATGTAGCATTTACAATATAATAAATATTGCATTATGCTGCATAGCATTACCAAGGTATGGAAAACACATCCTATGTATAAATTGAGATGCTCATGACCTTATTAATCATACTAGCAAAACTCATGGATATTATAGTGTTGACACTTGAAATTGAGTTACCAAATATGGATTCTGAAGATTTGCATGGAACCGACTATCTTTAGATTTTATTTCCAAGTTGTCTATCTTTTCATGAAGCTTAGTCATTTCAAGTCGAGATTTACACAAGTATCTCCATCAATGAAATGCTTTAAAACTTTTGTATCCAAGCCTCCCTCTTTCTTGAAGATTTAATTTCAAAAATTCAATTTCCGTAAAGAATCTTTGAATAGTGCGACATTTGAGCTTAGAAATTAAAGAAGTCTTTGTAAAAATTAATTTTGTATGAGCTCCATTCTTAACTTATCCAAAATCATTGCGAACCCCGAAGAAGGAGCTTCAGAAGGAAAAACTAGTCTTGTTCAAATCTCCCATATCAACAAGAAAAACAAAAATCAAATCTCTTTATTATAGCAATAAGAACACATACTAGAGTATGTTTATTGTTGAAACTTTTTGTTAATAATAAGATATAATAACCCCGTCTAGAATGGTAACTAGTGTGTATTTGCTAATTTCATCTCTCGGTTAGAAGGGTATTAAAGCGTAACTATCAATCAATATCGAATAAAATATCCTAATTTTCTTTAAAATAAATTTTCCTTCTACCTTCGAAGGAAGCCGGGTGAGGAGAGAGGGTGTTCTACGTACAAAAACCGTTTACCCTAAGGTAAACGATATTAGGCCATTTTTGAAGGAGACCTTCCTCTATATAGCATGTTGACTAGGTTGGCTTATTAGGGAGACATGATTTAAGGAACAGTTAGTTTGGAAGAACATAGTACAGACAAGCGAAACATAAAATACGTACTAAGAAATGTATATTCGCAGAATAATTGCTTGTCGCCTATTTTTAATCACTCCCCCAATTTACACGAAATGGACATATAAGAAAATTCGAAAATAAACTTATACTTATTACACCTAAACCACTTAAGGAAATTTTTTGACAAACGGTCTGATTCAAAGCAAATTGCACAGGCCAAGACCTAACCTACATAAAAATAGAAACACTCAAATAAACCCCTACTGAAATTTACACAAATATTAAGAATTTGATGGTAGAGTGCCAAAAATGCACTTTACACAGAATTAGCCAAATGTCTCTCTCTACGCCCAGTGAAAGATTAGGAATTCGCCGCTCTTTTTTTAAAAAAGCGTCGTACCAAGCCTATCATTTGTAGGATTTCACGCAAATCAAAATGGAGCGGTAATTATGTAAAAAGACAAAAACCATTAATGACGATTTCTAGAAAACAAGAGAATGTCTCATTTTTTGCACCGGAATCACTGCCACGATCCGTTCGTCTTACTCCCTCTCTCTTCTAATTTTTATTATATAGGCATTTATCTCTAAAAAAGGAAGAAAACAAACAAAACAAAAGAGAAGCCTCAATGGCCGCCTACAATCTCCACCCAATCCATCCCGATTTCATTAATGCGGAAGCACAACATTGTTGTTGCTGCTATGCGTTAGGCTTATTAAACCCACCGTAAGAAGCGTAAGGAGTCAATAGCACACAATCTAGCAACAAGAACCACCCTGCAGCCTAATGTCCTTAATCCACATAAAAAAGCATCATACTCCTTACTGTTTTATCTGGCCATGAACACAATCTGGATGGATTTAGCCATCTGGGATGCTTTTGGGGAAAACCTTGCACTGATAACCTACTCCCTTATCAGCCAATTTAGGTAGAACCCATCGTCATCAACTCTATCAATTTCGCTCCTAACCTTCCACCTTTTCTGAATGACCTGTAAGAAGGAGGGAAGACCATCTTACTGCTTTTAATTGCTTTCGGTGTCTAATGCAAGGATGTTAGTGTCATTTTGAACATGTACACATTGACAACTCACTTTGGAAAATGTAACACAAAGCAGTATATATGTGAATATTTTGATATTTTAGTTAAATTGCTGAAGTTATGTTGTACAGCTGAAAATGTGTTTATGTATTTGTTACCTTATTATATGATGTTTTGATATACAGAAAGGAATCGAAAGGTTTAGGACTCTTAAACTTCAACAAAAGCTTATTGTCGGAAGGACTAACCATTAAGCTATTTAGACCTTCCGATAATAGAAAAAAAATGAGGTTGGAACACCTTCTGGTCCTATCGAAACGTTCAAAAAAGGGCAAATTCATTGCCACAGCCCTAATTCCATTCAGAGGGGAAAAAAGGATACTCAAGGTTACCAAAATGATACTTAAATGGATCTCAGGTTATACTATTAACTTGATACTAAATGCAGCCATAAACCTTACTTGGAAAAATGAATTAGTAGGAAAGATGGCCTAAAAGGTTTTAAATCAGGTTTAGAAAATGACCTCTTTATTTTGAGGGAGGTCAAATTGTTTAAAAGAACTCTTTTAATGGTACTTGGTAATTACATTTGCAGGAAAATGAAGCTGGAAACTCTATAGTTCTTAGAGAGGATGATTTGGAAAGTCAAGAGCATCCCATCGCATGGGGGGCTAATGTTACTCCAAAAATTCACCTTCCACTGAAGTCAAGAGATACCAAACAAATGGCAGAAGGAAAAGAATACGAATCAGGCCTTTCGAAGAGGTCGAAGGGATGCAGTCATAAATATGAAGTGGCTTAAGACCTTTCGCAGAAGACGGAGGGTATTATTACACAACATTTAAGAAGCTCTTGCCCTCTGAAGGAGGCAAAGAAATCAAGACAAGGACAAGCAACCCTATAACAACCTTTCTGAAAGCATAATAAGCCTTTCGGGTCGGTCGAAACACCAACTGAACACCTTTCGACAGTGTTAAAGGGTCTATGATGAAGGCAGCATTCGTAAACCAGCAAAGAACATAAGGCAATTCTCCAACAACGTTCAAGGAAAGCTCGGCTCTCAGCAACATCCAAGTAAAAAAGCAACCTTCCGACAAAGTTAAAGGGTTCACAATAGCTGGAAACCCTCCAGCAACGCCAAAGGGTTCACCTACCGTACATGTGACAGAGTTTCCAACAAGGGCAATAGGTTTCTAAAAGCAAATGGAAGAAAGGATCCTTCGGCAGTTGTGACGCCCCACCTCTATGCTCATAATAACAAAGAGTATTAAAAGAAATACTGTCTATTATTACGAAGAATAAGGCTGGATAGGAGCGACCATCCGTAATTGGCCTTACACTAATATTGGTTATCTCGGTAGGAGTGGTATATACTTTGTATTTTTCATCTATTATTTATTTGCTCCCATCGACATATCCAATTATCAGTATAAAACAAACTACGATAGTTCATAATAGTTTAGGACATTAGATATAACAATAACACAGATAATATAAATGCGGAACACAGATTAACAAAAGTCTCATATATATATAACTGATGTCAGTTAATACATAGTTGACACGATACATATGGTACAACTACAACTGTCGACTCTAGAAGTTATATATACAAGTACATTATCGACTAATATACATGAATACATATCGTTCTATACAATGACACGACTACTACAAAATGACACTGACAACTTCTAAAAATGATGAAGACTACTCCAGAAGATATAAAAAGTCTTCATATCCTGAACAGCAACTCAAAGAAGAAAATCTACAACCTGAAATAACTCGGGTCTGACCCGAGTATTACATTCAAAAGAAAATAATACCCAGGTCAGTCTAATTCAAACCAGTTTATTAGTGCATATAGGCAGTAATAATTTAAATAGACGACAGTCACAATAATTCCCGTCTATCCGATTCTTTAAACAAAGAAACCGGATAACGGTCAATATAACACTTAACAGTGTTTAGCAAAAATCAGCAGATTTAAATCATCAACAGAGATAAATAAACAATTTATCAAATCGACTAAATCAATTTAAAACTGTCAAATCTGATAGGGCTGCAGTACACGCACGCGTGTACTGCCTCGCCACTATCATACGAAATGCGTAAAAGATCAACGGAAATTCACGAAACGCGCATAAGGTCAAACCCAGAGAAAGTCAGGTTCAACTCAAATGCACAAGGCAGTGGAGTGCACAAATGAAAACAAAGCACAGTGATGTACAATGAAACACAGTGCAGTGACTACAGAAATGATCCTCCAAGTTTAACATCATTATCAAGTGCAATGAAGACTATAATGTACTCAAGTGATAACGTGAAACAGGCTCAAGTAATGAAGCAGATGTGATAAACAAACAGGCTGGTCAAAGTAATACTACAAGTGCAACAGGACAGTGTGCACTACAATGAAACAGTGGTCAGTATCATCAAGAAACAACAAGACCAGACTTACAAGGAATATCAACAATGAATGATCAGTGAACATCAATGCATCCAGAAAATCAGATGGCCAGAGGCGAAGCTCACTGGGGCCAGAAGATAAGCAGTCAGGTGTTAAAAATCATGTTCAAGAAATCAAATGCCAAAAATGCAGTTTTAACAAGAAGGAGACGAGAATACGAAATATGTACACTAGTGATGGTACATAACAACTGCACAAGGCAAATGAACTGAAGCATGGCAGGTCACAAATGAAACAGCAGCAAAGTTCACGTGATAAAACAATTGTCCAGACAATCAAGCAAATACATCCTGAAGTTCAAATTGACCAAACCAGTGCACTACTGAACCATCAATGATAGGCACAGGCGAAGACCCAAGACTCGAGTATGGGGATGCAAAGCTTCCACAAATCAAACAAACAGTAGTGAATGCAGACAACATATATGAAGACCACAATACTTGAAACAGTGACATTCCAGAAAATCAGACTCGACAAGGTTCATGAATACAACTCACTAATCAGATGTAAAGTGGAAGTGAGACACAAAAACTCATTCAGTACAAATTTGAACTAATTAGACAGGGATATGAATGCAAACTGAACAACAAATTGTTCCAGTATCAAAGGGATCAATACTGAAACCCCAAATGTAACAGAGAGATGTGCACTAATGCAAATTCAGATCACACCAACAACTCAACAGCACGTAATACATAGACACAAAAGTCAGAGGAACAGGTTCAAGTGACAAATAGACATAGCAATGAAGACTGCAAATTCAAATGATAGCAGCCTACACAACCACCATAGGTGAAGTGCAACAGGGATCAAAGAAGAAAGAGACGCAACCGACAATATGAACAAGTGACCGGGTAAGCAATTTCCACAATGACACTGCAATCATGCATCTGGAAACCAGAGTGCACAACCACAATTGTCATCGATGATGCTTCAAGTAAAGGTCGAAGTCATGGCATAAAAGTCAACCCAGAATAAGTTTACAGAGTTTACAAATTAAAAGAAGAAGCCATAGTCAGGTGATCATCAACAGTAAACAAGTCAGAAAGCAAACTATCATCACAGCAAACCAACTTAACAAATCAAAGGGACCGAAGTCAACCAGGGTCCACAATTCCAAAGCCGAGAGTATCACTTAATCAATAGCCAAAATCACAATTTTAAACGAAACAGAAATCAACAACAACAAATAAGGTCGAATGAAATAAGCACAGTAGGAATTCTCATAACCACATTGCTTATCAACATCGAACGAAAACCAATGGCCAAGATAGACAATATCGAATAAAAATCGAATTGCAGAAGCACCTTAACGAGCATGAATTAGATGTGAGAATTTCTCACCTTTTCAACGCGACTCGGAGGAACTCGAACGAAGTTAACCCTAGCAGCCCCTCTTCGATTTCTTCCATGCCCTAAGTCTGCCGAGAGAACGAACGAGTAGGAGCGAAGGAATCGAGCCGCCATTTTCTTTTCGTTCGATTTTCTTTGTTAGGTTGTGAATGAACGAAGACGACGAATTCGTGCCTCCATTTTTTTCTTTCGAACCGTTTGCTTAATTTAGGGCTTGCTAAAGAAAATCAAAAGAGGAATGAACGGTAAAGGGTTTTTGAAATCAAAGTGAAATGGGGGACGGTTATAACTCGAGATACACAGAACAATACCCATGGACCATCATTCAAAGCCCAAATTTTTTTCTTAACCAAATGTTTAAAAGAATTTAAACTGGATTCACAACTCAAATTAACAACTAACAACTAATTAAATCGTCATTTGACGAAAATTAATTGTTATAAAATTCCGGTTTGTTACAGCAGTTCTCAAAGATCCGCAATAACATGCAAAAAAAACCTTTCTACAAAGTCGGAAGGTTAGCAATTGTGTAAAAGAACGAAACCTTTCGGCCCAGCCGACGGCATAGGGATGGAAGCATGGCCACCGACATCTATAAATAAGACCCAAGGGGTCCTATTTTGGGGTGGATTTTCTTTGATTCAAAAACTTTTAACTTCTCAATCATAACTTTGTAACCCTAATTGGGGATCAAATGGAGGGAATTTAATAAAGTGAAGTCCTTTCTTGAGTTGTGAGGGAAGTCTTTAACTTTGAGAATTACTTTGTTGATTACTTAAATCTTTGCTGGCTTAACTTCAATTTTCAAGATCAGCTCCATCGAAAGGTTCTTGCTGATAAAGTCAGAAGCTTGATAAGTTAAGCAACAATTTCAAGCTTCAAAAGTCATCAATTTTTTTACCCTAACCTTTCGATAAGGTCGACAACTGGCCTAGATTAACATGAGTGGTAACCTTCTAGAATAATTGGCATTACGACCTGAACCCTTCAACTATATTAGTGGATGTTTATACTTTAGTAACAACAAAACCTTCTGCAGTCATTAACTGAGTAATCCAACCCTTCGAGATAGTCTCAGTTTAGGGATATAAAGCTTGATCCAACGGTTAAAATCCTAATACCTTTCGACAAAGCTAAAACCAACTTCCTAAAAGTGACCAAACCTTACGGCAAGGTCAAAGGTTCTTATACACCACCCAGGAAGTAATTATCTGACCTATTGCTAACGAGATTAATCACTCAAACCTTTCGGAAGCAATAGATCTTGGCTTTAAATGGATACATTTGGTTAATAACCATTTGTGTCATAAAGAAAACTCCACGAAACTCCTAATAAGCTTTACCTTTGGTACTAAGTCTTCTACTTGAAAGATTAAACCTTTCGACTACGTCGAGAGATCTAAATCAAAAGTCAGCGATTATTGAAACAAAGTGCAGAGACTATTATTAGGGATATCTTACCCTTCTATTCAAATTACCTTCCCTTTCTTGTTGAAGCACTACTTGGGGTGTTGACCAAAAATTTGGTTAACAGTCGAAAATTCCAATAATCTCAAAATTCAACCAAAATAGTTCCATATTGTTCGGAATTTCAATACGATCCCAATGAAAGAAACCGCATCCAAATCCGATTTCGTATGAACAAGTTATATACGCTAGAACGTTTGAAAATTTAAATTTAAATTAAAATAAAAATAAGAGAAAAACCATAAATTTCATTACCTCTTACCCCAACCCTAACCAAGCATCTCCTGCATGAACATGGTCAACAGCCACCACCGATCAAGTCAATATCACCGCCACGTCGCACAACTAAACCCAGATCGGAGCACACGACCGCGACGCCTACCTCTGGCCGCCCCTCCACGGCCCCCGCGCGACCCCCAGGCCCTGCCACACGAGGGCCGCCGCCACCGCCTTCTACTCCAATTCATCGCAAATTCATGCCTCCATACGGTGAACGAAGACCATAGATGCACTCCACTCGACCTCCTCTACCAGACGCAACTTCTCAATCGTTGATCGGATGAAGATCCACCGTTGATTTTCAAACCCTACAACGGACGACCGAGACTTCTTCGCTGAATTCTGGCCAAACCGAACATCCAATCAAAAAAAGAAGTGAAGATGTAGATTACGTTCATCGAGTGCTTCGCAATGATATATTATATGATAGGGTTTGAGGAGTTTGGATTTTTGATTTGATTTGGAATTGCAATTACGGTTTGAGATGTCTGCCATTGAGAAGGAACAAATGATGGAACATAAATTGTACGTACATAATAGGGTTTATAACAGCCTATATATAGACAGAGATGGATAAGAACGGACGGAACAGATCGAATTGGGTCGAAACAATAAAAACGACACGAAAAGCCCGTTTCATTCCCGAAACGAAGATAGGTCATCCAATATATCAAAATATAGGTTTTCTATATTTTTAAATTCAATGGAACTAGTTTCAAACCCTAATTCCATTGTATATAGAAGTTGGCTTTCAAAATCAAATTATATTCATTTAAATTCCATTAATTGATTTCTACACGTTTCGAGCTCGCACGATCAAACGATAAGTTCGATCGCTACGAAACTCGAAATCCTACAATAATTCACTATTACGGATCCGATGAAACTGGTTTCATCGAAATCTAAGATAGTGCCCAAATGGACTAATTTTGTACGTTAATTAAATAAATTATTATTAAATTGATTTAATCATTTTTAAATTTAAATTTAAAAGTCAACCATTTTCATCATTCCCGATTACACAGAAATTAATAATCTTTTAAAATTAAATTTTTCAATGTTGAATCCAATATTTAAATATTACATTAATTTTAGCATTCACTAACAACTGTAATAAAATCCCAGTTGACTATATTTTATTTTCAAAAAAATTCTATTATTTTGATTTATAGGTTCTTATATTAAATCAACAATTCCCTTATGAAATTTTATTTATTAACATAACTTTCCTTCCTATTATTCTCAACTCTACAGTTAACATCTTTTACCGTAATAATTGCAATATTTAATTACATTAAATTTTGTTGATTTCCAACTTTATTCCAAAACATATGAAATAATAAGATGATAATTAAAGAAATTGTTATACACCAATAACTCATCTCTAATAACTCATTGTTTAAAACCAAGGGTTATAAATTACTTACCCAAAACTGATTTCGTATCCCATATTAACCAATTCCAATTACATAACATATTATTTTCAGTCTTAATACAACATCTAATTTATTTCCTTATTTACAATTATAACCAAATTAACTTTCCAGTTATTTCAATTGATTGAAATTATATTACAATAGTTGCCAATTTCATTCAATAAACACTATTAAATTGTGTTCTAATAATTTTTCCCATTAATAAATCATAAATTTTAATTTCTAAAAATATTAAATTCCAAAATATCTTATTAAATTTAATATTTTTAATTGCCAAAAATATGGGTCGTTACATTTACCCTTAAATTCATAAGTTGCTTATTACTACTATTTGGTATAGGAAACCTCTGCACCATTTCTTTCTGGGGTAAATCATAATAAATGTGAAAAGTATATTTTTCACCTCGACTGTTATAGCCTTAACATTTATTCTAACACACTATTGTTTGCTTACATAAGGGGATAAGCCAACAACTACCTTACAGATCAAAATGAAAAGGGTGTTGTGTATTACTACACAAATCAAAAATTATAGTTACACTCCCTTAGTTGGGCTAGGCTCATTTTGTCTTCTCGCATTAGATACCAACGGAACCATATAGGGATGTTCACGCTCGGAATCTTAGCTGCTTTTCCAGAGCCATTCCTCTAGAACTCGTACTCATTCTTACAAAAGAAATCCCTATATATATAATATATTTGGAAATCTCTTTGAAAACTTATATATATGTGTGTGTGCATGTATATGTATGTATGTATATATATTTAGAACCCATTTTTTGAGAACTTTTCAGGATACATTTTTGAAAACTATATTTTTTTCAAAAAAATTTCAAGTATGTTTCCTCAATATGTGCCTAAGTCCTGGGGAATCCTAAACCTAAGCTATGAGGCTAAATGTAACATCCTACAGCTCCCGACATACCGGTCCCAAGTTTTAGGGTAACTTTCTAACTCGTTATGCCAACAAATATGAGCTGTTGGGATTATAAAACATTATACAAAATATATATAAGGGTGGAGTTCTAAGACATTCTACACTTTCAGATCTCACAGCGGAAGGAATTAAAATATAAGTGCATAAGATAGGCATTTTAGAAAAACTGTCTCCAAAATACTTGTTTTACATATACATTGTTTTCAAAGTACAATATAAGCTTTATAGACATTTAATGCAATAAGTGACTACAAAAGGAACAATGTATAGTATGAGAACTCCAACATGAAGCTCCTTTCTCCACGTACTATGCTAAATCCACCTCTAATATGTCATCCTGGGGTTGGGAAAATGAAAAGAAGGGGGTGGGTTAGATAAAAGTATGGTTAATGAGTATAAATTTAATATGCGATGACTAAGTGCAGTTGACTTTAAAACTACTCTAAGAGATGAAGGTTGTGTGACAAGTGTCCGTGTATTCCTAAGGTCCAATAGCCAAGGATTATTATCTAACACAATGGGTCGAATTACAATTCGAGCCTCACACTAATGATTGGCCAACATTCTTTGAGTTATCTGAAACTACATATCATTACTATGCTCGAGAGGAAAAACCCCAAGTGCAAAATCGTACTGCAAACCAATAATGCAACTCATAGTATGCACCTAATGTCCACCTCTCGATCATAGTGCCAATTGTCTCTTGTCGTAGCCTTTTATCATACTACACCAGCGTCCACCTATACCTTGTCACGTCAGAACCATGCATATAAGAATTCCCATTAGGATTAGGCTCACTCACCTGGTTTCTCCGTAAGTGTTGCATGCCACTACAACAGAATACCCCCCGAGTGCTTTCGAAATACAACATCCTAGCCAACTCTCATTCTTATTTGGGTACTCAACTGTTACCCAAACCGCGATAACTTATTATCCTTTGGTAGGGGATTTACGGCCCTACCATCTCTTTATAGGGGATTTATGGTCCTATAATTCTCTTGATAGAGGATTTACGACCTACCGTCTCTAGTATTACTTAGCTCAGAAATAGCTCAAACAATCAATTTTCCATTTATATACTATTTTTCCCTGAAATTATATAGATTTTATTATAAACCTGGGCTTAGGCTAAGTTCAATTCATTTATTTTTTATTTGAACTATCGACCTAGACATACCCCAAGTCGACCGCTACCGGTGGACCAAGAATTCCCAGGGTCTATCGTTCACGTATAACTTTTTAGGGTTTGTTTGTTCTTAACTGTCGATTGATTTTTATTTAATTTTGTTAAGCATAGCAATTAATAATTCCAGTCAACCCTAAATTCCAATTACTTAATTTTCTAATTACAATCTGTTCTAGAGTTTGTGATTTAAGGTTATAAGCTTGACATCAAACAAGTGATTAATTTAACTTATTAAATTTCCAATTACTGTAAGTTGATTTCTAGGGTCTTAGGGATCAAATTAATGTTTAGACAATTTCAAATTTAAGTTAACAAGTTCAGTTTTAGGGTTCTAGCTTATCAAGTTAGGGTTCTAACATCTTAGATTAATTACAATAGTTTAAATTTAATTACACTAATCAAACTATCGAATTTGTTCCCACTCACCTCTTTCCTAAGCTCTTGCATTTGAGAATTTGGCCTCCAAGCGGTAGCTCCTTCCCTAAATCCCTTAGTCCTCCTTTGGTTGCTTACTCTAGCCTCTTAGATTGATAAGGGTTTGATTTTGATTTAAGAAAATTAGGGTTTTGAGCGAAAAATTGATAGAATTTAGTTATTGTAGGCTTCCATTAGAGAATTAGGGTTTCATTAGTTACAAATTTATGGATTTAGAGATAGGTTTAGGGCCATTAGATTATCTTAGAGAAAATTTGGTCCTCTCATCCAATACTTCAGATGCAAGCAACGAATCTAGGGCGTTAATACACATCTCTCATGATCGCTAATCTCTCATTTTTACCCATGTCGGGTCGATCGGTCCTAAGCCACGGTCGACCGCTACCAATCGACCTATGGCGTAATTGGGTCGACCCAAAGCCTTGTAAATTTTTAATTTTTAGTTCATTCTAACTTCCATAACTTCTCTATGCTAACTTAGATTACAAAGTGTTATATATGAAAATCGTCCAAAAAATCATTATGAACATAATGGTGCAAGTTTTATAGCCATATTCGAACGTATGTGGAAATTTCCTTTTATGTCCTTGTTTTGTTTTAATTTATATTCCTTATTAAATTTTCGTTTAAATTCTCTATTAAATTTTTGTAAATTTTACGTAAATTTCCAAGGTGTTGCAGACATATACTTATATTTCTACTTGGGATAATGAGCTAATATTACACCTAAGACTATGTCCAGTGTATGATTAACCCCCACATCCTTCTTTGGCCTGTGCCGTCAATTATCATTCTTTGGCATGTTTCACTTATTAAAATTCACTGGTGTATGTCACCAATTACCATTCATTGGCATGTGTTCCAACTATCTTTATTAGGCATATGTCGCCAATTATCCTTTATAGACGTGTGTCGTCAACTATTCTTTATAGGTGTATGTCGCCAACTGTATGATAGGTATATGGTTGTTTATTTATTTCCTTATATGGTTATGACAGACCTGGGAAAACCAATCTCACTTACAGTAGTTTTCTGGATTTTGGCAATTACACTGGATATGGATGATTCACCCATTTAATATTGTTTCAACTGGTTAATATTAGATGTGATTCTATATGGGTGATGACATCTTTATGCTTGGTTTCATGGTTGTTACTATTTCATTATACTATTATTTAATTGTCATCACTATTATTCTATATCTATATATGTGTTGACCTCTATATTTAGATATAGTCTGACTCGTATGTTATTTATATAATACTCGGTTCAGTCTGAGACATTTTAGGTTTAGAATGATGAGACCAGCTTATGTTTTCTAGGCATGGAGGACACTAGATATTCAGTATTGTAGATTATCATTCTGAACTCTATAGTCCTTTGTGTGTGTGTATTTGGGATGTATAATGGACATATGTTGTATATTTATATTATATATATTATTGCTGCGATATTGACTCCGTGGTCTCTGATATTTCCTGTATATTGTGTATTGTTCTATCACGTAGGGACACATGTTTATTGCTTTATGTTGATATTGTGTACGTATAGGTGAGTTATTTATTCGATATTTAAATATGTACTAGTGTTAGCCCAAGGGAATATTCACGTGTGTACCCTATATAACCTCATTCTCCGTATTATCCGATAGTACTATGTAGTAGTACTCTTAGATAGTATGGTATAGAGGTAGGATGTTTTATTCTTAGGGCTTCAACATCTTTTACTGCCTTAATCTACTTCGGATTGGCTTTTATGGCCCTTCGGTTCACTATGAAACCCAAAAATTTACCTAACCCATCTCTAAAGGAACATTTCAATGTATTAAGCTTCATTCCGTATCTTGAAAGTACATTAAACATCTCTGAGAGGTCTCTCATATGGTTCACCAATCGATGTGACTTCACTAGCATATCATCCACATAGACCTCAGTTGCACATCCTTTTTGATTTCTAAACATTGAATTTACCAATCTCTCGTATGTAGCTCCTACATTCTTTAGATCAAATGGCATAACATAGTAGTAATACAATCCTAGTTCAGCAATGAAGTTGGTGTGTTCTTGATCTGTATTATTCATTGGTATCTGATTGTAGCCTGAATAAGCATCCACGAAGGATAGAAACTCATGTCCGACGGTTGAGTCCACTAACTGGTTGATCTTCGACAACGGGAAACTATCTTTTGAGCTTGCCTTATTTATGTCTGAATAGTCGATGCATGTCCACCATTTTCCACTTGGCTTCTAAACCTACATAGGATTTGATAACCATTCAAGGTATAGAACCTCTGAATGAAGTCGTTGGCCTTCAGGTTAGCCACTTCCTTTTGTGGCAGATCACTTTGGACCTAAGCTGCGCTGTTTTTGTTTCATAGGAGGACATTTGGGGTTCACATTCAATATACGGTACATTATCTTCGAGGATATTCCATATATTGAAATGCGTCAAGATAAATAGATCCAAATTTTCCTAGAGGAACCCTATCAACTTATTTATCTTCATACAAACTTGAGATCCGATCTTTAGGACCTGAGTAGGATCATCTTGATTGACCGGGATGTTGATCGTCAACTTAGTTGGGGTGGCCCTCGCATCCTATGGCTCTTTCCTCGAATCCATAGAATTATAGAATTTGTTAGATCGTCCATGCTAGGTCTTAGGCGGTGGTTGATATGTGTCAACCGATTTGATGCAGAGAGTCTTCTCTGCATCCTTCCCTTTTTCTCATCGCTTTACCTCTCTCAGCTCCACGAAGTAACACTAACTTCTTACAGCATGATACCCTGGATGACTCCTACCCCTTTTACTATAGGAAATATCATTGTTAAGCACCAAGGAGCTAATGCCACCCTAAAACCAGCAAGGGCCAGTCGACCGAAGAATGCTTTATATGCAGAGTACGTATCCATCACAACGAACGTCAAAACCCACACTCTCTTACAGTCACCTTCACCTAGCTCTACCGACAAATCAACACATCTAACAAGATCTTCAACCTCTTCGGTAAATCCCTAAATTTGGGATTTGCATGGCTTCAAATCCCGGCCATCCATCATCAATTGATCATATGTCTTCTTAAATAAAATTCACTGAGCTTCCACAATCGATGAGAACTCATTTTATAGTAGTTGGTCCAATTATGGCCGTTATCACCAGAGGGTCAAGCATCGGTGCCTATACCCCATTTGCATCATGATTTCTAGATACTATGTCATCCATCATTACCATTACCTTCTTTGCTAGAGCCGGAGCTTCATCTTCAAAGGCAAAGCAGCTTTCATGAACAACATGTTTCAAAGAGTTTCTGTACCTCTCCATCTCCTTTCAGCTGGATGAGATCCATTAGTGATTGTATTAATACCAAGCCCTTTTTCAGGCTGCCTAAATCCACCTTCGCTAGGCTCAGCCTGACATCATTGAAGCATTTGCCCCTGGGATTGAAAAATTTCTTGCCCGCCATCCTATAGGGGTTTCACATATTGTTGACGTTTCTTTTTCTGAATAAGGTATCCGATCACATATCGCAAATGTCTGCAATCATTAGTATTATGCCCTTGTGTTTCATGGAAACGCCAATACATCCTAGACATTTTCTCTCTTTTTGTCGACTCCCTCCAACCTAGCTTCTTATAGTTTTTAGTACCTTACATCACAAGGTAGATATTCTCGATAGTATCATTAAGCAGGGTGTAATCTTCATGTTTTGGATACCTCAAACACTTCTTAGAGTCTGGTTTCCTACCTCCAACACCATGATTACCTCTCTTTAGATTGTTGATTTTATTTCCAACATTGATAGCAATATTTCTAATGCTCCTACTGATCTGCTTTACAACAACATTAATTTGCACCACTTCAGTAGATGGCCTTCCACCAGCCTTTTCAATGGTCGTATCTAACTCTTCCAACTATAGAAATTGATTTGTTTTCCTATATAACTCTTGCATGGTCGGTGGCGGTTTCATCTTCAGCCACTTGTCGAAATCCATTTATGGATGAATTCCTTTGATCAATGCCATCAACACAATGTCCTCTTTGGCATTTCTTACTTCAGTCACAGCCATATTGAATCTACTTTGGAAATTTTCAGAGATTCTCCCAGGCTCTAAAAAATGTAGGATAAGGATATCACATCCTTAGGACGAGTAGCATGTAATCTAAACTGCTCCACAAACCTTCAAGCTAACTAGTCAAATGAAGATATGGACCTCAGTGGGTGCCGAGTGAACCACATCATAACCTCTCCTTCAAGAAATATCAGAAAACATCTGCATCGCATAACATCCATTGCCCTGGTACTGTCCATGTGTCATTCGTACTTCAGAAGACGCTATATCGGATTAGTCATTCAATTGTAAGATGTCATCATGGGCATTACAAATTTCTTGGGTTGCTCTTCTCGTAAAATCTCCTTAGTGAACGGGTTCCATCTAGAAGTAGAATCCCAATCATCGTTATTTTTATATTGGTTCTCATTTACCAACTTTCTCACCATATCAGCCAAAAACTCTAATTCAATCAGATCGACTAGATGGTGCATCATGACCTACCCCAGTTTTAGTTCCATAAACGGTCTCGGTTAGTTCCATGATATCCGGGTTCCCCTGTCTTTGGGAGACCTATTCATCCAATCGTTCGATATCTACGTTCTTTGCGTGATGGCTCAATAGTAGTTGTTTAAACTCCATCGCTCTAGCCACAAGTAGCATGGTGAATCCGCATTAACATCATCATTCACAACTTGGGTGATAAGGACAGTACCGACTTGTAAAGCTAGATCGATGCTGAGCTGTCCCCTATCAACTTGAGTTTTTCTAGCTCCAAATTTCAAAATCTTCCTTCCTTTTCATTTTCTGATTTCTGTCCCTGTTGTTTCTGTCTAATGAGGAGGAACTGTCCACTTTCGATAGGTGACAACTCCTTATACCTTCTATGGCTTTAGGATAACTAGGTCAAATGTCCATATTCTCCTTCATTTGCTTCATCATAGCATCTTGGCTCTTCATTGGTTTCTTGTTCATCTTTCTCATCATCCTATCCAAATTAACTCTGTTGATCATTTTTGATGCACTCTGAATTTCCATGGTACCAAGTTGATTGGTCTCTTCCCATCTTACGAGCCGTCATTTTCTGCATATTTAGTGGGATTGGAAGTAGTAGACTCCTCCTTGGGGTTTTTATGTGCCATAGTTTTCTTGAATCGAATGATAGATTTATGAAAATCTAAGTAATCACGGATCTTACAACAATAACTTTTAGATCTACTTCATAAATTATAACAATTCAAGGATTGAAAATAAATCCAAACATGATAAATTCGAGTTCTCTCGGTCAAAGCACAAAAATGTTTACACCAAAAGTTGGGAAAACACCCAATTTAATTGAAGTAGAGAATAAGTGAAGAAAGTAAATGAAAAATAAAGAAGCATACAAGAATTTATAGTGGTTTGTCAAAGCTCTAGGCTACATTCACTTAAACTTTATCAATGATTTTTGAGATATTTTGTAGACGGTGTTCTTACAACTCAGTGCTCGCAACTCGTGGGGATCCAACGGAGTAACAAAAGAAAATCAAATAATTCAAAAATAAGAAATATGATCTCGATTTTATTCCCTTCTCTTCTTAGTTATAGACGTAGATCAACGAAATAGGCTCTGATATTTGCTATCCACATTCTCCATATTTAGGAGGAGATTCGGGATGGAGATCGTGACCACGTTCTCAAAGCGATGGTCAACTCGGTGTCGAGTTATCCTCCACAACTCGGTGCCTAATTGTAAGTTATTTTATTTTGAGCATTTGACTTTGTTTCTTCCTAGCCTTGGCCCACTTCTCACATCTTCATGTTTTATTTGGTGCTAGATCTTGCCTTCAATCTTTGTGAAGTGAATATGTGGATCGTCATTCATCTTTGTCGTGATTTGGAACTTTGTCTCTAGAATTTTCATCTTTAGATCGGCGACGACTTGTGATTTTGGATCCCTATCCTCCGTTGTTGTATCTTTTAACTCCATCGAGTCATATTTCTGAGGTAGTTTCATGGATTAGTACCGAGCTGAGGCTCTCTACTCAATACCAACTTAAGAACTTGGGTTGTCATTTACAACTTTATTCTCCACCACCTGGTTCTTCTGAAGAGTAGACGATTTCCTTGAAGTGATGAGCTAGATTATGTGTCCAACTTTGAGCTTAGGTTGAATTTTGACTTTCGGAATTGTAATTTTGGATTTACTACCTGACCATTCAATGGTTCAAACTCGTCCAACTATAGTTTGGTTCAAAAGCTTGATAAGAATACGCATCATATTTTTATTGGACTTTTGCATCATTTATGTAGGCTATCAAATATTCATGAAATTAAAAAAATTATAAACCAGGTAAAAGAATTCAATATACTTGCCTTTCAAAAACATCCATGGGAAAAATATTCTTCCGTTTTACAATAAATGCTTTATGAAAATATATAATATGCTTCAATTATTCAAAACTCTACTTGTTGATTTTGAATAATATTCTTCAAATAAACTTCCATATAGCTTTGACATAGTACTAAAGCCATACTTGCATAAAGTTTCATATGATGCTCTTATATCTTATATCTCATAAATGTGTAAACCAAATTTTCTTTTCATATTTATTTATAAACACATTGTAATTGTTATAAACTCAAAATTTTATGCAAGTATCATGTTTAATATTTACACATATATAAAAAATCATTTCAAAATGATTATCATAGCCTTCTTCTTTTTCTTTAGACTTATGTAATGTTAATACTTCCAAACATATACTTCTAACATACTTGCATTTATAATAACAAATTCTTACCACTCTTAGAGCTCTTTCGTGTTTAGAAAACAATTACACTTAGGCATGTACCAATATTCAAACTATGGCATATTTATCAATTTTCTCAACATAAAATTAAAGTACTTCTACTTTTACTTATAAATTATTCAACTTACAAACATATTAATAGAATAAAAGTTTAAAGATAACAATTCAAAAAATTTCATGGTTCAAAATAGTTATATTATAATATTTATAGTGAAATCTTATTAACTCCAATACATAGAATGAACATCCTTTCTCTTTTAAATAGTCTATGAAACTATTCATTCTATATGTCCAAAAATTTATGTTCCTAAAACATATAAATTCTCCCTACTAGGCTTATATTCAAAAAAAATATCACTTGCAATAAATTTCCTCCTTTTTCCATATATTTAAGTTACACAAATATTTATAACTTCGTAAAGTACTTTTCATATTTTTATAGACATATACAATTCGAAGTCATACATAGAACCTTTTGTTTCTTATATTCAAATTACATTTAGAACATTTTCATCTACTTTAACTTCCCAAAATTCTTTATAACGTACAATTCTATTTTAAAGTGCATAAAATAGTTGTAACATCCCCTATTTTGAGGCATGAAACTAAGCGATATAGATACTGCAATCATCTATAGTATTAATCTCTGGTGACATAATGCGGGTATGTTAATGGTATCTATAATATCAGAAGCACAAGTGCAAAGATCCCGGACCCGGCCTTCGAAAATCAGCACCCGTACTTCACTTGTACTCAAATGTCGTAGATTCAAACGCCGATCTGGCTCCTCGGAGCTTATAACACAGTAAGTATAACAACACAGTGGAAGAAAGAAGTAGATGATATCATATACAACTCCAATGAATACAATATCCAGAATGATATACAACAAAGATATCAATATGATACAACAATATCAGAGATAAATAATAATACAGCGGAAATAACAGAAGTGATGACTCCAAATAATCTGCAAAAGAGAAGGAGACCAACAACTCCAACATCAAGCTCGAACCACAAAGATAAGCAATGTCGGTCGTCCGTGAACTCCAAGAAATGAACTAGCTCCAGATAATCTACTAAACCTGACTATTTGAAAAAAAACCAACTCTAGACTACCCGTGTGGAAAATTGTAGGCAACCAGAGTTTAGGAAAGGAACAATAAACTCCAGGTCAGTCATGGGACTGGTGTGAGTAACAAAAACAGTTTATCTTTAAAACAAACAAAAAAAGAATTTAAACATTGATATCCGCAATGCTTTTGGAAAATGAAACTACCATAAGGCCTCCCGCCACACACACAATGCAAATGCAGAATTGGAGTAGATTTCTCCTTATGATAGTCAAACATGCTTACTACGCAATAAAACTCTTTTGATATTATTACTAGTGCATAGTGCAGAAAACATTTCGAAAATATAATATTAATCTTAGCTAGCATAGGCATTTCTCACTATGCCTACTATAGCTACTATGTTCAATAGCAGGTTACCGCCACATTCCATAACAGGTTATACAACTAAAACCGTACAGGGCGCGTATTGTTTCTTTGGGTTTTCCAACAAATGGTCAGACTAAGGAACTTCCTATGCCACATGGGAACGCCTCTGGAGGGACGTCCGGAGAACAACCTGGCTCTTTGCCAACACAAGGCCGGTTACCTCCTTCCCGGGTAGTAAACCTGAGATATGCCACCCCCGGTCCTTTGGGACCTTTATCCGAGGGCCCTCGATCACATAACAACAATCACACAGAAAATGAGATTGGAGCAATCACACAGGTAAATATCTGGGCTCCATGATACCACCTTTTTCTAGAAGGAATGGACATACTCTAGGGGAGCTACCCCTGAAACCTTGCCGCATCTTTCCTATTTCGACCATTTCCGATCTGTGAGGCTTGATGAGGTCTCGTCCACAAAGCTACGCTTTTTCACAAAGCCATGCTTTGATCAACAAATGATCATCAACACACAGCAGCACTCAGCATGCCACACTACCAAATTGGGAGTATATCACTGATAACCTTCAACTACATAACCTCTGAGCTCGTACATCTCAGAGAAGGGTGTTAAGCTAAGAGAATAAATCTCTGCCACCAAATAGAAATGTATTTGAAAGAAATCAGCTTTATATCTCAAAGTGTAGTGTCAGACATACAACCATACAAGTCTGTCCCGGTTCGAACAGAACCGAAGGCACTTCCAAAGAAGCCCTTGCAAATCCAGATAATTTCTAATCACGTCCAGACTTCCCATCAAAAAGGGTGATAAAATCTCTATATCGGAGATCAGCCGATGCAGAGACATTCGACGAGTTGTCCTTTCATTTTCGAAAATATCCGGTCTTCACCACCGGTCTCCAAATGCAATCCATATACGACGTATCATTATTCGAAATGGGTTATATGACACAAAGTCCTCTCCCGGCTAAACCGAATAATGAGCGCAATATTTTAAAACATATGGATAATGGGATTTCAATTAAGTCACAACTTATTACCCAAACTTCTCTTCAAATGGTTTAAACAAATTACCATTTTAATCTTTTAAATAAAAAGATTCAATTCACAGAGTTCACCTAGTTTTACAAAGATTTATTCATAGATTTTCCAAATCAATTTCCATTTCAATTTGGATTAACTCATTAAATCAAAGATTTAACTTATAGCCTTCAAAACACGTTTCCAAAGATTTATTTGTAACTTGGAAAACCGTTTTTTGAATTCAAACTTGAAATTCCTTTAGCTTAAATTGGAAATTCATTTCTTATATGAAAGCTTTTATCATTTGAAAACAAACAGTTTTCATTTCGGAATGATTCATTAATACAAGTTAAAGTCCTTGGGTTAAATTCCGATTCTCAAACCAATACTTTTAAAATGGTTTAAATTCATATAAACATGTTTATAACATCTTTAATCATAATTTCCAAATAGGGAATTCAAATTCAAATTTTGAATTCAAATTCAAATTAAATTATTTAAATTGAAAACTTTACCAAGTTATTCAAAATAACTTTTCTCTTAAAAACTCCTTTTCAAAAGCTTTAATATTTAACCCAAATCCATTTCCAAAATCAATTGAAATTAAAATTTCAATTTCAAAAACATTAAATTTAAATCATCTATGACTTAACCGATTTCCACGTGAAATCCATATTTGTGTGTGTATGGTGTAGTCCAGGGATTTTACATAGTAGTGCAACATCATTCAATCATCACAGATCAAAATACAGAAATATAGTTGATAAGCGGTATAACTATAACGCTTATCTTTTATTCACAGATCATAGATATATAAATTACAAATAATAAATTACATTCATCCCAGATAAATAAACTACCGTACAGATCACACACAAATCAGAATATATCACACAGCATCACATATCAGGGATATCAAACAATTCAACCATTCAGTCAAGTCCAAACATTCACAAGTAAATTTATTAGTTAACTGGTTAATTTGAATCAGATGTACTATTTATGAATAAATCATCCGATCCGGGTTGATTATCATGAGTTAATTAAAAATTATCTAGAATAAATTTCCCTTTCATCATTTATTAGTTAACCTTTAATTATTATCTAATCATCCTTAATTAATGAATCAATTAACTTTTAATTATTTAATAAATCTTAATTAATCACATTCATTAATTAATCCTTTGATTACTAACAAATAATTATACTCAAGTGACTAATCATCATTCAATTAATTACATCCAATAATCATTTATTAATTACTTCTCTAAGTAATTATACTTTCCAAATCATCAAGTGATTATTCTAAATTAATTTAAACTTAAGTAATTAACTTGAACAAATTTAATTAACTCAATTAATTACTGTAATGACCCGCTATTTTGGACCATTCAAATCGACAATAAATCTACACATGTCTGACTTGAACAATTCAAAATATCGGATTGTTAATTAAAATTTGGCAAAACACAGCATATGCAGTAAATAAATCAATCACAGAATCACAGACACAGAGTAATACCATAATACGCAGCGGAATAGATAAAATAGTAGTTCATGAAGCTACTATATAAACATCAGAGTTAGAAATAAAATACAACAGAATATCTCAAATACAGTGAAGTCTCCAGTACAACAGATGACTTCTTTGAACAAATCAACTGGAAGAGCTGAAAGCTGAGGCGATAGTTGGATCTCCAAAGGAAGCTCCAAACTCCAAGGGTGAGTCTCAAATGCTGTTTCACTCGGTCTGACCCGAGCGTAAAGCAAAACACAAAACACTCGAGTCAGGATTAACATTCTTATATAAATAAATCCAACTCAAGTGAAATATCAACTGAAATACAAGTAACTTAAAGGATGTTTGGGATAACCATCCTCTAAGGATCTTCAGAACTATCTACAAGGTGGAAATATACACTATAACACCGTGGTCATTTCAAATTTATTTATACTTCAAAACCCAAATATCATTTCATTTCAAATATATCTATTTTCCAAAATAGTATATATATATATATTAAATGATTTAAAAAGTAAAGTATTTAATTTCCTCAAGTCTAGCAAATCGATTCAAATCAACTTCAAATTCCAAATTCAAATTTATTCAAAACTCAATTCATCAATTTAATTCATTTCTAAACAGATCATTTAAATTTTCAATATATTTCAAAGCTTTAATATTCAACATTTTCAAAGTTAAATTTAACAGTTTCATATAGCTCTTGATTTAACTTCATTATTATTTAATCAGGGAATATTCACTTAATAAATTCAATATCATTTAACTAGCCTTAAATTACATTTTTACTAAATATTTCCTTAAACTTTATTTAAACAAGAAATATTCATTAGATTACTTATAAATCAAACTCAAGTTATAAATCATATCTTACATCTCAATTTCAATAAGTTTCAAATCGGTTTAATTAAATAAAATTCTTTATTGAATACAATTTCAACTAAATTCAAATTATCTTTCTAACCTTAACTTATTCAAATATTACCAAAATCTATTTTGAAATATATTTTAAATACTCAACATATTATATGTATTTAAATCAATCATTCCCATTTATATATAATAATTTAAGGCTCAACATTTATTAAAATCATATATTTCTTTCCAAAACCATAGAAATCATTTTCAAAATATTTATATATATGGACCAACGGTGTCTGTATATTTTTATCATATGGTTAAGTGATACGGATAATTATCATTTCAATCCGAAATTTAAATATATACGGGTAGAAATCATTTCGACCCATAATCCCAATTTCAATACAAATGAAAATCACTTGGGTTTATCATTTCAACCCATAACGATTTTCTCCTATTCTAAAGTCTGTTCGGGTATGTATCATTTCAACCCATAGTGAATTCTATACTAATAGGGAACTTGCAGAGTGATAACAGATAATATAAAATATAACAACAGGCATATATCATTAATATAAATAACAGATACTGGTGTCAGATGTCATAGGTGAACATATACAGATAATAGTAATAACAGGCATATAAATACTAGATACTGGTGTCAAATGTCACAGGTGAACATATACAGATAATAGTAATAACAGGCATATAAATACTAGATACTTGTGTCAGATGTCACTGGTGAACATATACATATAATAGTAATAACAGGCATATAAATACTAGATACTGGTGTCAGATGTCACAGGTGAACATATACAGATAATAGTAATAACAGGCATATAAATACTAGATACTGGTGTCAGATGTCACAGGTGAACATATACAGATAATAGCATATATAACAATTTAAGCATCATATTTCAATTGTCGTTTCAATTGAAATCAAATTTAATAAATACAAGAACGTTAATCGTGAGTGATTTCTCACCTTTCGAGGCTAGCGAAATTTGACAATAGAATGAATTACAGATCCAAGCACGAATTTCAAAGCAGAGCAAGATTGGTATGAATTCGACGGCCAAGCTGATGGATAAGAATTTGATGAGAAAAATCAAATTGGTTTGATATTGACAGAACGAAACATATACAGTATATATTATTTTAAATCAATAAATAAATAAAAAATGTGAAACATCAACTTATTTTAAATCTATAGATAAATTTAAAATCTATAAATGACTTTCAAGATCTATATATATATTTTTTTTTCGAATCAACAGTGAAATCCCAAACGTACTATATCCCAAAAATTTGAAAACCAAGTTCACACATATACATAACCACATGCAAATAGAACAAGGGACAACAGCAGCCTTTAGAAATGAAATATACGTTCTGCCATAATAAGACTTAGATATAAAACTTACGTGTTATATTTTAGAAATAAATCTTTATTATAAAATCAATGTATACTTACTTTATTGTAAAATCTACATATATATAAACAAACAGAGCTTATACATCCAAAATCACGAGATAAAATATATAAGCTAATATACATGCAAATATATACTTCGTATATGTAGGGAATAGCGAAATTGGAAAGCACTTCCAGAAAGGCAACAATCAAAAATATAAGCAAACTAATACATACATAAATAGTACTAGATCAATATCTTCTTTTATACGAATGTACAGGGACAAACAAGCTATTTAAAATAGGATTATATATTTAAATATATATACCTCAAATATATTAAACTTCTAACAGATAATACCTCTATAGTATACGAAACTTACCTAGATTTGGAAAAGTAAATTTGCGAACCCATATATGGCAAAAACGTATAAAATAAACATATATAACTAACAAAAAAAATATAATATATAAAACATACATTTAAAATTAAAGTACGAGTACCAGGCAAATATACATAACGTCCCGAAGTAGAAGAAAAGTGGCCAACGAGATGGGTGGGCTCGGCTTCTCGGCAACCAAAGGTGGAAGGGCTTCGCATGGACAGGTAAGGCCTGGGTGGTCTCAAGGTTGGCTTGCTTCGGGTAATGGGCTGAGTGGTTGGAGGCAGGCGGAGAATGGTGAGTAAGGCTCGGTTTACAGGGGTGCCTGGGCTAGCTGCGTGGAGGCTGGGCTTTGGGAGGCATGCGTGAGTTTCTGGCGATGGGAAGAGGTCGGGTGAAGGTAGGGTTGGAGACTTGGTCGAGAACGCTATAGGGGAAGATGAACAGCGTACATATATGCATCAAAATTTGAGAATGCGCTGTCACTTTCTGTGAACTAAATTTCTAAGAGGGGAGTTGGAATGATTTGCACAGGAGGAAGAGAAAGTAAGACCACATATAATATTATTAGAGCAAAAGTAACGTATGAACAAATGCAGAGATAAATGAAAGTTTAACGGCAACATATTGAACCGGCAAATAAAAGCAATTGAAAGTGAACAGTAGAAATAAAGTAGCTGGTAGACTAAATATAAAGTGAAAGAATGACAACGGTCACAAGCCTTGATTCAGCTGAGAATTGAAAGCAATTAATTGTCTGGACCACAAGTTTCAAATTTGAAAACGATAGTAAGTTGTCACAATATATGGTACCGATACGACGCACCGTTTTATTGCTTCCGTTGCGTACCGGACCTCAAAATACAGAAATAAATATACCGTAGAGATCAGTACGACGTGACGATCAAAATGGTATACAGATACTAGTGGTACGATCATCCGATCGAAAATCGATAATCGGTACCGAAAATGCTACTATTTTGCCAGAATTAAGATAAACGGAGCACTAGAAGTCCAAATTTGGAAAAACGAAAGATGACATCTAACTCAGAAGAAGATTTAGAAATTTTCTATAGAAAAATATTCAGGTTTTGAAATAAATTTATTATCATCAATTTTAACTGATTTAGATTGAAATAAAACTACACAATAAAATAAACTTCAATATTATCAGATGAAAATTTACCAGTTGCTATGATTAAACAGGCGTATTCCAAATAATAAATTTTTAATTTCAAATTTTATTGTTTAAAATTTCACAAATTTCTAGTTAAATATACTTTTAAAACCATTAAATTTTGCGGGTCGTTACACTCTCCCCCACTCAAAACTTTTCGTCCCCGAAAAGGAAGGAGGTAGAAGAATAGAAACAACCAGACAGAAAGGATAGATTGAAAATCAAGATTAAACAATTAATTTGAACTATATAAATTTTACTTAAAATTTGAAAACTGCATTTGCAATTCAATTGACTTATATACTTTAAAACTTTTCAAGACCCTTTTGCAAAATTTCTTGCTTCCCTTACAATTACAATTTATATGCTTAAATAACAACTTTAAAAATATATAAATGCTTAAATAACATTAAAGTTATTAATTAAATACACTAAAATTTTCTATTAAACCATGTAGTATATAAATAACAATATTTAAAAAGGATATAGTCATCAAGGAAAAGAAGGAGGATTTGGAAAAATAGAATATAGGTGAATAAATAAAGCTGAGCACATAAGGTAGATTCAAAGGAATAATATTGGGCATGAATAGTTAATTTAGAACCATAAGGGTTTTGATTCCAAATATTGATATAAAATTTTCTTTGTTGGAAATACTTTTATTATAAAATACCTTTATAACGAAACAATTTTCTTTCGAAATACTTTTATAACTTGATGTTTCAACAAGTTTATCCTCGTTCCTTTAGACTCTGGTAGTGCGTTGATCAGGCGCAAAACTAGGATTCTCCAGGTGCTTAGTAGACTTGTTTCAACACCTAGTGAAAATACTGGAAAAACTTTTAAAAACAGATATGGAAAGTACAATCCAATCAAAAACACAAACAAAACCTTTGTCTAACCATGGTTCGTAGATACACAATGGTTACGCCTGGTTCCCCCAGGAAACAATCCATATCCGTAAGCTTTCTCAGCCATGCGAGTTACGCCATGATGACTAGTAGAATGCAGGATACACAATGGTTACGCCTGGATCCCCCAGGAAACAATCCGTACCCCCAGGCAAGACTCAGCCAAGCATTTGCGCTACTATTCACGACCTACACAGATTGCAGGATACACAATGATTAAGCCTGGATCCCCCAGGAAACAATTCGTACCCCTAGGCAAGACTCAGCCAGGCAGTTGCGCTATGCAGTCACAAGAGAAAAATAAGACCATGGGTAACGCCATGGAATTAGAAGGACACTCGAGTATCATATCCGGAAAACCAAAAATCAGAGAGAATAATACCGATAGAATGAATCCAAGATGTGGCCACAAATCGGATATCAAGCAGAAGGCACTTTCCATATCTTTACTTCGAAAATATGTATCATATAGTACCTTTTCAAATCACTTTCAAATATCGTACTTATATAAAATCCATTATATATAAGATTTAAATTTTCAAATCAAATACTTTTCCAAAATCAAAATATATCAAATCACACTTATATAGACTTTAATTATATAAGATTTCACTTTTCAAATTGAGTACCCTTTTTCAAATCCATAGTTTTCGAATCAATTTCATACTCATACCAATCAATTTTATATAAGTTCGACAACTCCCAAATCAAGTATTTAGTAACACAAGGTTCACAAATTTAATTTGTTTCAATATCAGTTCAATTTCAAAATCATATACAATTTCACCAAATTATTTCTCCTCAAATTAATTATCTTTAGTTTCAAAGTTTCCAAAATAATAGATTTAGAAAATAAATCCAAATTTCCAAATCAATATAATTTAAGTCAACCAATTCATTTCCAAAATCAAATGTTTTCAAAATCATCTTATACTTACGTAAGGTCCATCTTATATAGGGATCAAATTTTTCAAAATAAATTTCGCTGTATAAAGAGCCATATGGGATTGAATATCTTTGCTTTTATGGGTTATATATCTTTGTAATTTAAATTGGAATTTTCTTTTAGTAAGCAAAGATATTCTAACTCGACAGCTTTCAATTTCAGCGTCAAAATATATCAATGATATTAGGATATAAGATGTACATACATCATCATTTCGCAAAATTACATTTGATCGCTCGCTCGATCACACAAGTTTGCTTTCAAACTAGTATTGTCCATTCGACTTCCCTAATGCGGATTTCGATATGGTTTCTCGACTAGAAGCCATCAGTCTCCTTGCATAGCCATATACTATGATAGAGAATTCTAGAATCAAGCCCAAAATCCATATCAAATATTCGCCATCAAGAATCGAATGAAAAATCCTAACACGAAATGGTGTAATTCACCTTGAACTTGTGTACTCAAACTTGGATCAATTCAATTATGCGAATAAAACAGCATACGTACAACTTATATATTTATTCCAACTTGTTAAATATATAGTTTCATAAAGATGTTACTAAGTTAAAACATTTAAACTAAATTTTATTCAAAATATTCTGAAGCCCAAATTCTTTTCGAAACATTTCAAATCTAAATTTCATATTAGAAAAATTTAAAATTGCCTTATTCATTTACTTAACAAAACAGTTTCAATTTATTTAAACCATATTACTACATACTTTAAACATACATACCAAACTTATATACTTTATACTTTTCAAAATTTCTTAGCTTTGAAAAGTTAACCTTGATTTGGAAGTGCTCGAACCTTCAAAATAGTTGAAGAAATCATTTTAAAATTCAAGAGTTGGAAATCAGCAACAAATCAGTAAATCAATTTTAATAGATAGGGTTATATCAAATCCAAAACTCGAGGACTGAACACCGGCTCATTTCAAATCATTTCAAATACATATACATATATCTTTCGAATATCAAATCATACTTTGGAATTTGAAATCAAAATCGGTTTCGCAAAAAAAAAATCACTCGCGTAGCAATGCTACTAAAGTGGCCTATCCCCCACTCTGAAACTCGAAAATCAATGTCGATGATGCGTGCACTCATCACCGAAATTATTTTCCAGCGACATAAGTGGGTTCTGGACTTCTATTTTCTCAAACTTCTTTTGAAATTTCTTTGAAATCATTCGAAACTCATTAAAATTATTTGAAACCTCTTATTCGGAAAATACTTTTAAATCATATTATTATTATATATTTCAAAATCTTAAAACCAATTTCAAAATACCGGAGTTCAATTCTCGAATTTGAAATTTAAAATCCTTCAGTTATAAATCATTTTTAGATTGATCAAATTTCTTATATAATTTTTTTTCAAAGTTACAAATCCTTTCGAAACCTCAAATTCTCATTTTAAAAAGGGTATATAATCTTTATCGAAAACATTTCACTTTTATATATAGAATATAATCATACTTATCAATTAATAATTTCGGTTTAGAAAACAATTTCTAGAATACAAACAAACCCGATTTTCAAAGGATGATTTAAGAATGGATTTCGAACAAAGATAGAGATTCAAATTTAGAGGAACTCTTAATCAAATAGAATAATGATTCGAAGATAAGCTCGAACGAAGATGAGATAATTAAATTTCAAAATAGAAGATGAATATACTTATATAAATCGCGGATGACCCTAGGGTCAACCATGACTTCAGGAACAAGATCGATGCAGAATTCCAAGAAAAATCACCATTCGATCGCAAGAGATAGTGGCATTTAAACCAAAGATATAGAAATCTCCGGTGAATCAATGCCAATTGTGAAGGAGTTTCACCCCTTCACAAATCATTCAAAGATTGGTAGGATCATATTCTTATAGAGATCATTCAAAGTGGAGTTATGGGATACTCCAGAATCAAAGGAATATAAATAGGGAGAGACAAGAATGAATTTTGGAACCGTAGGGAACGTTCCAAAGTTAAAAGGAAATCGAGTCAAAAGGAAGAGATTAAACTCGAACGAAAGTGATTCTGTAAATAAATTTACAATATATGCTAAGTTTCGCCTAGAGCCAAAGCTCTGATACCAACTGTAACGACCCGCTATTTTGGACCATTCAAATCGACAATAAATCCACACATGTCTGACTTGAATAATTCAAAATATCGGATTGTTAATTTAAATTTGGCAAAACTCAGCATATGCAGTAAATAAATCAATCACAGAATCACAGACATAGAGTAATACCATAATACGCAGCGGAATAGATAAAATAGTAGTTCATGAAGCTACTATATAAACATCAAAGTTAGAAATAAAATACAACAGAATATCTCAAATACAGTGAAGTCTCCAGTACAACAGATGACTTCTTTGAACAAATCAACTGGAAGAGCTGAAATCTGAGGCGATAGTTGGATCTCCAAAGGAAGCTCCAAACTCCAAGGGTGAGTCTCAAATGCTGTTTCACTCGGTTTGACCCGAGCGTAAAGCAAAACACAAAACACTTGAGTCAGGATTAACATTCTTGTATAAATAAATCCAACTCAAGTGAAATATCAACTGAAATACAAGTAACTTAAAGGATGTTTGGGATAACCATCCTCTAAGGATCTTCAGAACTATCTACAAGGTGGAAATATACACTATAACACCGTGGTCATTTCAAATTTATTTATACTTCAAAACCCAAATATCATTTCATTTCAAATATATCTATTTTCCAAAATAGTATATATATATATATATTAAATGATTTAAAAAGTAAAGTATTTAATTTCCTCAAGTCTAGCAAATCGATTCAAATCAACTTCAAATTCCAAATTCAAATTTATTCAAAGCTCAATTCATCAATTTAATTCATTTCTAAACAGATCATTTAAATTTTCAATAAATTTCAAAGCTTTAATATTCAACATTTTCAAAGTTAAATTTAACAGTTTCATATAGCTCTTGATTTAACTTCATTATTATTTAATCAGGGAATATTCACTTAATAAATTCAATATCATTTAACTAGCCTTAAATTACATTTTTACTAAATATTTCCTTAAACTTTATTTAAACAAGAAATATTCATTAGATTACTTATAAATCAAACTCAAGTTATAAATCATATCTTACATCTCAATTTCAATAAGTTTCAAATCGGTTTAATTAAATAAAATTCTTTATTGAATACAATTTCAACTAAATTCAAATTATCTTTCTAACCTTAACTTATTCAAATTATTACCAAAATCTATTTTGAAATATATTTTAAATACTCAACATATTATATGTATTTAAATCAATCATTCCCATTTATATATAATAATTTAAGGCTCAACATTTATTAAAATCATATATTTCTTTCCAAAACCATAGAAATCATTTTCAAAATATTTATATATATGGACCAACGGTGTCTGTATATTTTTATCATATGGTTAAGTGATACGGATAATTATCATTTCAATCCGAAATTTAAATATATACGGGTAGAAATCATTTCGACCCGTAATCCCAATTTCAATACAAATGAAAATCACTTGGGTTTATCATTTCAACCCATAACGATTTTCTCCTATTCTAAAGTCTGTTCGGGTATGTATCATTTCAACCCATAGTGAATTCTATACTAATAGGGAACTTGCAGAGTGATAACAGATAATATAAAATATAACAACAGGCATATATCATTAATATAAATAACAGATACTGGTGTCAGATGTCATAGGTGAACATATACAGATAATAGTAATAACAGGCATATAAATACTAGATACTGGTGTCAAATGTCACAGGTGAACATATACAGATAATAGTAATAACAGGCATATAAATACTAGATACTGGTGTCAGATGTCACTGGTGAACATATACATATAATAGTAATAACAGGCATATAAATACTAGATACTGGTGTCAGATGTCACAGGTGAACATATACAGATAATAGTAATAACAGGTATATAAATACTAGATACTGGTGTCAGATGTCACAGGTGAACATATACAGATAATAGCATATATAACAATTTAAGCATCATATTTCAATTGTCGTTTCAATTGAAATCAAATTTAATAAATACAAAAACGTTAATCGTGAGTGATTTCTCACCTTTCGAGGCTAGCGAAATTTGACAATAGAATGAATTACAGATCCAAGCATGAATTTCAAAGCAGAGCAAGATTGGTATGAATTCGACGGCCAAGCTGATGGATAAGAATTTGATGAGAAAAATCAAATTGGTTTGATATAGACGGAACGAAACATATACAGTATGTATTATTTTAAATCAATAAATAAAAAAAATGTGAAACATCAACTTATTTTAAATCTATAGATAAATTTAAAATCTATAAATGACTTTCAAGATCTATATATATATATATATTTTTCGAATCAACAGTGAAATCCCAAACGTACTATATCCCAAAAATTTGAAAACCAAGTTCACACATATACATAACCACGTGCAAATAGAACAAGGGACAACAGCAGCCTTTAGAAATGAAATATACGTTCCGCCATAATAAGACTTAGATATAAAACTTACGTGTTATATTTTAGAAATAAATCTTTATTATAAAATCAATGTATACTTACTTTATTGTAAAATCTACATATATATAAACAAACAGAGCTTATACATCCAAAATCACGAGATAAAATATATAAGCTAATATACATGCAAATATATACTTCGTATATGTAAGGAATAGCGAAATTGGAAAGCACTTCCAGAAAGGTAGCAATCAAAAATATAAGCAAACTAATACATACATAAATAGTACTAGATCAATATCTTCTTTTATACGAATGTACAGGGACAAACAAGCTATTTAAAATAGGATTATATATTTTAATATATATACCTCAAATATATTAAACTTCTAACAGATAATACCTCTATAGTATACGAAACTTACCTAGATTTGGAAAAGTAAATTTGCGAACCCATATATGGCAAAAATGTATAAAATAAACATATATAACTAACAAAATAAAATATAATATATAAAACGTACATTTAAAATTAAAGTACGAGTACCAGGCAAATATACATAACGTCCCGAAGTAGAAGAAAAGTGGCCAACGAGATGGGTGGGCTCGGCTTCTCGGCAACCAAAGGTGGAAGGGCTTCGCGTGGACAGGCAAGGCCTGGGTGGTCTCAAGGTTGGCTTGCTTCGGGTAATGGGCTGAGTGGTTGGAGGCAGGCGGAGAATGGTGAGTAAGGCTCGGTTTGCAGGGGTGCCTGGGCTAGCTGCGTGGAGGCTGGGCTTTGGGAGGCATGCGTGAGTTTCTGGCGATGGGAAGAGGTCGGGTGAAGGTAGGGTTGGAGACTTGGTCGAGAACGCTATAGGGGAAGATGAACAGCGTACATATATGCATCAAAATTTGAGAATGCGCTGTCACTTTCTGTGAACTAAATTTCTAAGAGGGGAGTTGGAATGATTTGCACAGGAGGAAGAGAAAGTAAGACCACATATAATATTATTAGAGCAAAAGTAACGTATGAACAAATGCAGAGATAAATGAAAGTTTAACGGCAACATATTGAACCGACAAATAAAAGCAATTGAAAGTGAACAGTAGAAATAAAGTAGCCGGTAGACTAAATATAAAATGAAAGAATGACAACGGTCACAAGCCTTGATTCAGCTGAGAATTGAAAGCAATTAATTGTCTGGACCACAAGTTTCAAATTTGAAAACGATAGTAAGTTGTCACAATTTATGGTACCGATACGACGCACCGTTTTATTGCTTCCGTCGCGTACCGGACCTCAAAATACAGAAATAAATATACCGTAGAGATCAGTACGACGTGATGATCAAAATGGTATACAGATACTAGTGGTACGATCATCCGATCGAAAATCGATAATCGGTACCGAAAATGCTACTATTTTGCCAGAATTAAGATAAACGGAGCACTAGAAGTCCAAATTTGGAAAAACGAAAGATGACATTTGACTCAGAAGAAGATTTAGAAATTTTCTATAGAAAAATATTCAGGTTTTGAAATAAATTTATTATCATCAATTTTAACTGATTTAGATTGAAATAAAACTACACAATAAAATAAACTTCAATATTATCAGATGAAAATTTACCAGTTGCTATGATTAAACAGGCGTATTCCAAATAATAAATTTTTAATTTCAAATTTTATTGTTTAAAATTTCACAAATTTCTAGTTAAATATACTTTTAAAAACCATTAAATTTTGCGGGTCGTTACAATTACAATGAGTAATTAATTCCTTAATTACTTTTATTAAGTAATTACACTTACACAATTTAACAAATGATTATCTTTAATTAATTAATCTAATTAATTATTTAATTTAATCTCATTAATTAATTATTTAAATATTCTTAGTTAATGACCTTCATTAACTATTAACAAATCTTAATTTCTTTTCTTAAGAAATTAACATAGATTAATCAATATTTATTACAAATTAATTTATCCTTAATAACCAATTAATTAACCTCTAATTATTTAATTAATTTAAGTTTTAACTATAACTTAATTAATCTTTAATCACTTGATTAATTAATATTTAATCATTAATTTAAAATCTAATCTTATCAAATTAATGATCCTTAATTACAAATTAATTATTCCTTAAATAATTAGTCTTAAACCTTAATTACTGGATTTAGGACCCTTAATAACTTAACTAACCCAAATTGTTAATTAATTGAATTAATTAATCCATTTTTATTACCTTAATAATTTAATTAATCACAAATCATTAAATCCTAATTAACTTTAAGATAAAGCTTATTCTTACTAATGATTAAATTATCATTAACAAAGCATTTAAAAAAACTTTAATTTTAAATTTACTTTTAAATTCCATTTTTAAATTTAAGATTTTTTAAAAAATACAATTTAAATTTTACAAAGTTTAAACAATTTAAAAACCTTTTTAAATCTCATGCTAAAGAAATACTTACCTCATAAAAGAAATTTAAAAGAATTTAAACCAAATTCACTTTTAAATTCAAATCATTTTATAAAATATACTTGAACATTTTAAAGTTGTTTAAATACTTTAAATTTTATAAAACTTCATTTATTTCAAACTAGAATTCAAAAGATAATTTGAATTCCATCTTTCAAATTATGATTTTAAACTTATATTAAAATCTCTTTTAAATTCAAATTCTGTTTGAAATTAAACAAATAGGTTTCATAAAAACCTGTAACAAATCAAAACTGACCCGAGGCCAGACAAAAATGCTTCGAGTCAAATCTTAATTTGCTTCAAGCAAAACCCAGAAATTACTCGAGATCAACCCGAGTGCCCAAATCCTCAACCAAAACTTTCAGAAACACAAGTGCATAGTGCACCTGCACTGGCCAACCACCGGGCTCCGACCAACCACGATCATCTCTACATGTCGGTGATCTCCATCACAACCTATCCAGATCTTCCAAAACTTCCTAAGCAATTTGGAAACAAAATCAAGTTCCAAACCCAACCTGGTACTCAATTCTGACAACATACCCAAAACCGGTCAACATTTCGACTTCCCAATACCCATCACCGGAACACCAGAATCTTCGGCTACAACCTCGCCAATGTCCAAGCTAACGATCCCCAGAGTTCTGTTGAACTCGATCAACTATAGATGCAGTGATGACCACATTCCCGAACAAGCCTAAAATTTGGTTTACAGCCTTCTCCGGCCAACACCCATCACCTCGGCAACTTACACACCCATCTGACAATTTTGCCAAACTACCCTATCACTCCTCTATCACCAGAGAGAACCACGACCCTCCAGCACACAAAGATCATCAGAATTTCCCAATTAACCAATTTATGGTTAAACCAGAAATACACCCATATTCCATTACTAAAAATCATGATTTAAGTTTTTAAAATCATGTTTTGGTTTAATTGTTTGATCTATATCCTTGAATCAATGAATCAGGATGATTGAATTTCCACTATATTTATCTTGCTCTGTTATTTTGTTATTTCCAGAACCAAGACACAGTTATTTTATTTTGAATAAATTCTTAAACTTTAATTCATGATACATTAAACATATTCTATATGAATCTTAAACACTAACGTTTATTAGATCAAGTGATAATGGATTTTGATCAATTCTTGAGTTTGGAAACTAAGGACAGTAAAATACAGGGACAACACATATATTCACTTATATATATATACAAAAGATCTAATGATATGTATAAACATAGTATTAGCACCAAAATTGGTCACTTACCTCGTTGAGAAAGATTATGTAGAGATATAAGTGATGAAGATAAATTAAACAAAGAAGAATATGCTGATTTAAATGCAGAAAGTAAGAACATCGGATTTATAGTGGTTCAACGTAATTGCCTAAGTCCACTTTGAGGTTAAACTTTATTGCTCTTCTTAATGATTGATTACATATACAATACGTAGATCAAATGCTTGAATACAATTGCTAAGTAAAGAAGATGAGTCTTGAAAATGGCAGAGTCTCCCCAGTGTTCTCGAAAAAAGTCCCTTTTCACTGTGCCCCTGCCCCTCTATTTATAGACAAAGGTGTGTTGGACTTCCAAAGCGGGCCTGGCAGCTGAACACCTTGGCCCAAATGGAGTGGTCACTATGTGCCGAACCAAACAGGCCGAATGGTCGGTTGCCGAACCACTCTCCTCATGCCGAACGAGGCGCATGCTATGTGGGAAGAGTAGGCCGAATAACAATCGAAGCCGAACGTGCCTTCTGGTCGAACAATGTATCTGGCCGAACGTGCCTTTTGGCCGAACGAAGCACTTAGCCGAACGATGCCTCTGGCCGAACGATGTCTCTGGCCGAACGATGCCTCTGGCCGAACAAAGTATCTGGCCGAACGTGTCTTCTGGCCGAAGAAGCCCTTAGCCGAATGATGTCTCTGGCCGAACGATGCCTCTGGCCGAACGTTGCCTGATGCCGAGCGCTTGCTAATGCCGAGCGTTCCTAGATGTCGAGTACTCCTGGATGCCGAGCGTTCCTGGACGCCGAGTACTCCTGGATACCGAACAAGCTTGGATGTCGAGTACTCCTAGATGCCGAGTACCTTTGGACGCCGAGTACTTAGTTGCCTGGTCAAATCTCCAGGAAACACTTGCCCCCCAAAGTGTATTATGTTACCGAATCGTGATACGCTTTGAATTACATATCCCATGTACTTCACTTCGAATCTAGGTTAACTCTTCTTGGGGGTGCCCTCTTGAGAGTATCAGCGGTGGAAGTGTGTGCCGAGCGTGGTATAAATGTCGAACGAGGCATTCGAAACCGAACGCCCCTCAAGTGCCGAACCACTTTGTATGCCGATACCGAACGCTGTGGCTTTGACCGGCTCCACCGGATATGGCCTTTTCGACTTCTCCTTCTTCCCTATAAAAGCCGGCACCTTCTTCCTTCTTCCCTTTTCACACTTTTAACACCTCTGCCTTGCACCTGCTGACGTTTCCAGTTAACATCCTCCAACAATTCATCGATCCTTTCCAAGTCTTCATCCTACCAACTAGGTATCGATTCCTCTGCCTAAATCCTTCCTTAAAACGGTCTTTACGCTCGAGTTACTTAACTGATAGGGTGAATCGAGCCTTGATTAAGGTATCCTAAGAGTTTTCAGGGTTACACGATGAGGGTGGAAGGAAGAGTGAGTAGAGATGAGCCTTCTAGGAAGCTGTTGGTAGGCGTGTTGTGGTTCGGCATAAATCTTTTGTGCCCAACGAGATTGGAGGAAGAAGGAACATAGGAGAAGTAAGAGATGGTTAGGGGCATCGAATGGTAAGGTCTGGTATGACTTGCCGAACGATTTGTCCTCTTGGTTCGGCGTGGATGGAGGAAGAAGAGGGGAATGAGGTCGTTGTTAAGGACGGTGTGTCGAGCGTTGTCTCGTCCGGACAAGATTTTGGCCGAACGATGCTTTGCCGAACAGTCACAAACACCGTACCACACTTAGGCCGAACAAACATAAATGTCGAACCTCACTTAGGCCGAACAATACAAATGCCAAACCACGCTTAGGCCGAACAAACATAAATGCCGAACCTCACTTAGGCCGAACAATACAAATGCCGAACCACGCTTAGGCCGAGCAATACAAATGCTGAACAATCATGAGTGCTGAACAATACAGATGCCGAACAATCATAAGTGCCGAACAATATAAATGCCGAACCACATGAATGTCGAACCACACTTCACCGAACGTTTGTGAATGCTGAAACCCGTTTTGGCCGGACAAAACTTAATCGAACATGCCGAATGATACCTTTAGCCGAGCAGGAATTAGGCCGAACACTTATTAACCTTGCCTATTCATATAGTAAAACAAGGACTAGGACCTATACACACTAGCATATGAAACTGACCCGGATCATTAACTCCCTAGCTTTAGTAGACATAAATCTGAACTTAGATTAACATATGTTTTCTGAATCTGAAACTATAATCATCATAAGGCAGGCTTTTTGAGACAGTCAGCGATGACGGTCTCCGAAGGTGACGATTCGAAGCTCATTTTTATATCTTTGTAACCTTCAGATTCTCAATGCTTATACACGATTGATTGCACTAGTTTACACACCATGTGGGGGGAATATTCATGTTGTTAATTCTAACGTTGAACATATTTCAAGTATAGTTTTCACAAGCACTTAGACAGATTCACTATTTATTGGGGATGTCTAAAAAATCTAGCTCCGCTACAATATCTGATAGGCCTGGGCCGTCATCAAGGCAAGAAGTCGTGGTCACTTCAAATCCGTCGACTTCCCCTACTCATAACTTAGCTCCTTATGCCCTGGAGGCAACAATTATTTTGGACAATCCGAGCGACTCACAGGATTCGAAGATTAACGAAGTCGCGCTTCGGCGAATATGCTCCATCCATGGAATCCCTTTTGCCGATGTGCTGGTCCCGTCGAGACATGATCGTCCTCACCTGCCCCTAGTCGGATATACTGCTTGTAACAAGTTCATGTGCTGGATGGGCAGCGTGCCTCCATTCAATTTATTTCTTCGGGACGTGTTGCAGTATATAGACATCGCCCCGTCGCAGCTGCATCCAAACGGTCACGCGTTTATATACGGGACCAACCTACTCTTCATGGCCGTCTTCTCTAGGCCTCCAACTTCTGGTGACATCAGATATATTTATATGATCAAGAAGCGGAAAGATAGCCCTCTTTTATGTTCCTCGAGCCGTACCACAAGTGCCAGATTTTAACCGGGGCGTGTAGCAAATTTTCCCTATACAAACAGGAATGGTTCTATGTACGTTGCCCCCCTGGTTTTGCTAGGAGATGGGTCGAAGGCAGTATGTCTCTTCCCTGAGCCATCATTTGCGCTCAATTGGAGCTATGCTTTTTCTAACTCCTCGTTTTATCTTTTCAGGTATTAACCCACGTCGTGAGGGCCGAGGATATTCTGAGGCCGTCGAAGCCATAAGAGCTCTTCCTACCGAGGATTGGGACATCCGAACCATCATTTCAAATGAATCATTGTCAAGGTTCGGTTTGTTAGCCCCAGGTCGCCGGATTAGCCTTCTGGAGGGCGTTTCCATCCCCAAATCCGCTCCCGCTAGAGGGAAAAAACAAGCTGGATTGTCATCACGCCATACTCCCGATGCATACGAAGAGGGTGAACACAAGGAGGATGAAGCTCCTAAGACTCAAGGCGAGAATGTGGGTCCCGCTTGGAACCTAGCGGTCGAAGTGCACGATATTGAAACGTCATCTTCCCCTTCGAAGGGAAAGAAGAAACTGACGTACAAGATACAGAAGGAGAAAGTTGGCGGAACTTCAAAAGTTACGCTCATCCCGTCAGAGAAAGAGGCTTCTTCACAACATATGGAAAGTTCTTTAAAGGGTCTGTCGAACCTTACCATCCCCGACGATCTACTCAATTATGGTTTTGACGATCTGGAAGCCTTTAAGTTCCATTCTCCCGCTAGAGGCAACGCGGGAGTTCAACCCCCAGTCCAGGGAGATAACACTCCAATCAGTAAAGATAAAGGAACCGGTCCATCGAGGGGGACACTAGGACACACACGCACACACGCACTTTACCATACACTTCAAGTTCTTCCATTACCCCGATTTTTCTTAACTCGTTATTTTTACCCTTTGTAGGTGACATGGGGCGCTCCCACGGACTCGATCGCCTCCACGGTTCTTCCATATTTCATCATCCCGGACGGGATTCAAGTTCGGGTAGATGCAGGGACAGAGACGATTATGAGGATCGAGACAACCGTCCTTGTGAATCATCCTATCGAAAGAAAACATACTCCCAGTCTTCATATTCTCATGACCCTCCTCCTCAAACTGAGCCGGATAGAGAGAAGCTTCCGCAGAAGGGGTCCCAACCCGATGTCTCCCGAGAACAACATTCCAGTTCGTCGAGCACAAGGCAAACTCGGGGCATCGGAAAAGAGCGGAACTTTCAAGGCCTCCTTCCCCTACTCCTGCGGCTGACCCAACTATAGCAGAGAAGATGGTCGATCTTAAGGCCAAATTCCCAAAAATCTGTTTTGAT
The DNA here is from genome assembly GCA_030737815.1 of Allium fistulosum. Classification (NCBI taxonomy): domain Eukaryota; kingdom Viridiplantae; phylum Streptophyta; class Magnoliopsida; order Asparagales; family Amaryllidaceae; genus Allium; species Allium fistulosum. The sequence goes on along the minus strand of CM060903.1, from coordinate 1,277,280,419 downwards.
GGCCTGAAATTCCTCCCAGCTATTCATCATATCCCAGGGCACGTGAAGCAGAGTGCCATCGCCTGCAATAACGATGTCTATGTTCAACATGACGTGTTTGTACACCTGGTCGAAAAAGTCTCGGAGGTATCTATTGAGCGACAACATGAAATTGACCATCTGAAATTGGAAGCTGGCTGTGACAAGGACATCATCAAGCATCAAGATGAAGAGCTCGCTTCGTATAAGTCAAAACTTGAAGCCGCAGAGCAAAGTGCAAAAGACATTGTCGAGGCCGTCACTCGTTTAGAGGTGATCCATAAGAAGGAACTCGATGAAGCAGTCCAGCGCAGCAGAGCCCTAGCCTTAGAAAAAGATTAAATCCAGAAAGAAAGGGACGCGCTTGCCCTGCAAGTCAGAGATTTGAAAGAATTTCTCTTTAAAGAGAAAGAGGAGAAAACAACCACTCAAGAAGAGTCCCAACGATACTGTGATGAAATCGTTGCTACGTGACTCTTGAAAACGAAGCTCGATGACGAACTTGCTAGGGTTGAGATAGTGAAAAACGAAGCCCACGAGGAGGGCAAGAGAAAAGCTTCTGAGGAGATTGACTCTCGCCTCGAAGCAGCTGAAGAGGCCGATAGGGAAGAGGTCAAGTGCATGTTTGACCCGCTGATTGCCGAGTACGTTGCCCGCGTCCTTATGCATCGCGACTTGATATTCCTAGGCGAGGGCTATCTTGAATCCCTAGCTGAGGCCTGGGAACCTTTAGTGAAGATCAGGAAAATCGAGTCGGGCTCGGAGGAAGTCGATGAGGATGCTCTGGTGAAGGAATTTCTTAAGGGGAACGAGCCAACGGATTTATCGGCGGCTTTAGCTCTGTATGGCAAAGGCTCTCCCTCATCAAAAGAGAAAGACGATGGAGCTGGTCCGTCAGGGGCTATGGCTGCAGTTACTCCTTCTGATGCTCCTCCTTCTGCTCAATCGGCCGGTCGGCCAACACTTGACCCATTCGAGCAGCATGCCGGCTACGATCCAGAAGATCCCGGGCTTGGCGTTCATGTGCTATCCCCTATTCTAGAGAGTGAAACTCCACGCACAACTGATAGCCAGCCAGAACCCGGTACAAAATTCTTCTTTTAGGAGTTAAAAGACCTGTCACTTTCTGGTAGCAGTCATTGTCCTAATGTTCATTCTTTATGTTTTCATGCAGGCTGCTCTGATCCTGAGCCAACTCCGAGGAGCGATGACGCCAAGGAGGAGGCAGAGAAAACAAGCGATTTTGCTCATGTGGGAGTAACCCTTGGCCCTGATGCTCAAGTTATTGGGGTGCTAGATGATGATAAGTCTGATACTCCATATCCTATCGAAGGGAGTGATGAAATCGAGATCACTGGCACCTTTGAACATACTTCGAAGATGAGCATGAAAGAGCGTCTTGCCGAAGAGGTGAAAAAGAAGGTCGAGATCAAAGTTGTGCCTGAAATACTGGAACTTACCGACCCGCGGAACAGGCCTTTGAAAATCATTCTCCCTGGCAAATCCAAACCGCTGGACGTTCCTTCTCCCGCTCTTGACTCTGCTTCTTTGGCAAGCAAAAAATCCAAGAAGAAACGAGAAGGAGAGGAGCCATCGGAGAAAACAAAAGAAGACAAGAAGAAGAAACCGAAAAAATAGTCGCTATACTCGCTCAACGAGATTTTGCTTAAGTCTTGTAACTACTTTTATTTTTCGTTTTCGTAGTTTGTGTAGATAGGTTTTTTGACTCCAAATTTTGGAGGAGTAACTGTGTAACCCCATTTTGGACTATTAAATAAAGTTTGGTTCCTTAGACATTTGGACGATTCTTTTGCTTCTTTAGCTTTCTGAATAGCTGTGGTCAAAACTCAAGTTCTTATGAGTTACATGATTTTTCAATTCATTCTTACATTGTTCGAACATTCTTTGGAGTGGCATATTTCTTGTTCCACATTCTTGAGTACTTAGAATTTTTTCTAAACCCATGCCCCAGAGTTTTTAGGGTAATTTGATCCGCCTTCAAGGGATTCGGAGATTCGAATTGCCTATACTCTAGTCTGCGCTCCGGGGACTTAGAGTGCTCCGGTCCATACTCAGGGGACTCGGAGATTGAAGTTGTCTATACTCTAGTCCTCGCTCTGGGGACTTAGAGTACTCCGGTCCGCACTCAGGGGACTCGGAGATTGAAGTCGTTTATACTCTAGTCCGTGCTCTGGGGACTTAGAGTATTCCGGTCCACACTCGAGGGACTCGGAGAATGAAGTCGTTTATACTCTAGTCCGTGCTCTGGGGACTTAGAGTACTCCGGTCCACACTCAGGGGACTCGGAGATTGAAGTCGTTTATACTCTAGTCCGCGCTCTGGGGACTTAGAGTATTCCGGTTCGCACTCAGGGGACTCGGAAAATGAAGTCGTTTATACTCTAGTCCGCGCTCTGGGGACTTAGAGTACTCCGTTCGGCACTCAGGGGACTCGGAGATTGAAGTCGTTTATACTCTAGTCCGCGCTCTGGGGACTTAGAGTATTCCTGTCCGCACTCAGGGGATTCGGAAAATGAAGTCGTTTATACTCTAGTCCGTGCTCCGGGGACTTAGAGTACTCCGGTCCACACTCAGGGGACTCGGAGATTGAAGTCGTTTATACTCTAGTCCGCGCTCCGGGGACTTAGAGTATTCCGGTCCGCACTCAGGGTACTCGGAAAATGAAGTCGTTTATACTCTAGTCCGCGCTCTGGGGAATTAGAGTACTCCGGTCCGCACTCAGGTTACTCGGAGATTGAAGTCGTTTATACTCTAGTCCGCGCTCTGGGGACTTAGAGTACTCCGGTCCGCACTCAGGGGACTCGGAGATTGAAATAGTTTATATGAGTTCGTACATCATACAGAATAATGTAACTCCAGCAATACATCATCCGAATGTGAGATATTGAAACATTAGTAATTTATGGGAAGACAGCTTCAAGCCTTCATTAATGAAAACCAACTATGTTGCCTGATTACATGGTCAAAAGAAACTAAGTGATAACGAAACAAAAACATAAAGGAAATAACTGTGCGTAAAACAGGAAAGAAACGTGCTAAATGTAATAATGTCGCAGATGTTCACTGTTCCACGCTCGGGGGAGTGTCACGCCATCAACGGTTGCTAGCTTGAATGTTCCCTCTCCAAGCTTTCGTTCAACGACGTATGGACCTTCCCAGTTGGGATTCATACGTGATGGTACCGGGAAAACTCGCTTCAGAATGAGATCACCCATGTCAAAAATCCTTGGACGGACTCTGTCGTCGTAATAACGCTTGACTCGGTGCCTATGTGTTGCCGCCCTTAATTCAGCCTCTTCACGTTTTTCATCGATGCAGTCCAGTGATTCCAACAAGAGATCCTGATTTGTCTTGGGATCATAATATGTCACTTGATGTGATGGAACCTCAAGTTCCATGTGTTTAACGGCTTCCGAGCCGTATGCCAAGGCGAATGGAGTGTGGCCGGTCGCGGACTTGTGGGTAGTTCTATAAGCCCATAATGCCGTCGGGAGTTCATCTACCCACTTGCCTCCGACTTTCTCCAAACGCTTCTTCAGTATGGATTTGATTATTTTGTTTACAGCCTCGACTTGTCCGTTAGCTTTTGGATGCGCAATGGCGGCGAACTTCTTCTCAACGCCATATTTTAAACAGAACTCTTTGAACTCTCTGCTTTCAAACTGCGTTCCGTTGTCTGTAATGATGGTTCGAGGGAGGCCAAAGCGGCATATAATGTTTCGTACAATGAAATTAATGACCTTCTTAGAGGTGATTGTGGCTAAAGGTTCTGCCTCGGTCCATTTTGTGAAATAATCGACTGCAACTATCGCGTATTTCGCACCACCTTTGGATATGTGCAAAGAGCCTATATGTCGATTCCCCAGATTGCAAATGGCCAGGGACTAACCATTTGTGTGAGTTCTGTTGGTGGAGTCCTCAGGATTTTCGCATATCTTTGACACTTGTCACATTTCCTTGCGTAGTCTGCAACGTCCCGATTCACGGTTGGCCAATAATATCCATAGCGGAGGATCTTTTTTGTTAGTGTTTGCCCCCTAGTATGGTCGCCACATTCTCCTTCGTGAACCTCCTTCAAGACTCGCTTTGTCTCATCATGAGCGATGCATCATAATAAGGGGACTGAGAACCCCTTTCGATACATTAATCCATCCTGCATCACGTATTGCGCAGCCTTTCGAAGGACCTGTCGTCTTTCGCTCCTTTTTTCTGGTAAAGTCCCGGTCGTCAGGTATAGTTTGAGTGGGGTTATCCACGACTCCCTCTCGATTCCTGTTTCCAACACAAAATCAACTTTCATCGCGTCTATACTTGGAGCATGCAAGGCCTCAACGGGAAACAATCCCATTTGCTGCGCATCGCCAGTGCTTGCAAATTTAGGCAATGAGTTGGCTTCTTTTTTCTGTTCACGCGGGACATGCGAAATATCATAACGCTCAAGGTTCGACAGTAGTTCTTGAACTAGAACAAGGTACGGAGCAAGCTTCCGTCCCTTTTGCTTGGTAATCTCCCCGGACTTGGTAGACCACCAACTGCGAGTCGCAAAAGATTTCAACTGATTTGACTTCGAGTTCTCCAATGAGTTTTAATCCAGCAATCAGTGCTTCATATTCTGCTTCATTATTCATGGCCGGGAAATCGAGCATCAAAGCGTAACAAATCGATCGATTTTCCGGAGTTACAAGAACTATGCCAACGCCGGAGCAACGGTCATTTGATGCCCCATCGGTGTACAATTTCCATCGAACGGGGGGAATGACATTGTGATTATCTGGTTCGTCAGATACAGTAAACTCAGCGATGAAATCTGCTAATGCTTGCCCTTGTATGGCTCTCCATGGCAAGTAGGTGATATCGAACTGGCTCAACTAGATATTCCATTTTAACAACCACCCAGAGGTTTCTAGTTGTTGGAGTACCTGCTGTAGGGGCTGATCGGTATAGTCACTGACTGAGTGTGCTTGAAAGTATGGGCGCAGCTTACGTGATGCAATCAACAAGCAATAGGCCAATTTCTCAATCTTAGGGTAATTTCTTTATGCCCCCGTTAAACGCTTACTAACGTAATACACCGGCTTTTGGATTCGGTCCTCCTCGCAGACCAAAGCCGCACTTATAGCATGTGGGGATACGGCCAAGTACACGTAAAGCATCTCATGGTCTACTGGCTTTGACAGCACCGGAGGACTCTCCAGATGCCTCACCAGATCCCGGAATGCTTCCTCACAATTAGATGTCCATTCGAAATTCCTCTTCCCTTTCTTTATTATATCAAAGAAAGGAATGCACTTGTCCGTGGCTCTGGATATGAATCGACTCAGCTCGGCCAGTTTTCCATTCATGCTTTGCACCTGTTTTATAGTTCTGGGTACTTACACCTCCCGAATAGCTTGAATCTTTTCTGGGTTGGCTTCAATTCCCCTAGCATTGACAATGAATCCCAAAAACTTCCCCGATGCAACGCCGAAGGAACACTTCAGAGGGTTGATCTTCATCCCATAATATCTGAGTATATCGAACATCTCTGTCAAGTCTCGAATGTGGTCGTTTGACTGTCATGACTTCACGAGCATGTCATCCACATAGACTTCCATCGTTCTACCAAGCTAGTCTTTGAACATTCGATTCACTACACGCTGATAAGTCGCTCCTGCGTTTTTCAATCCGAAAGGCATTACTACATAGCAATATAGCCCGATGTCTGTGACGAAACTGGTGTGTTCTTGATTTGGGATATGCATCGGGATTTGATTGTAGCCTGAGTATGCATCCATGAATGATAACAGCTCGTATCCTGCAGTGGAGTCAACCAACTGATCAATCCTAGGCAATGGGAAACTGTCCTTGCGGCATGCCTTGTTCAAATCGGAGTAGTCTATGCAAGTTCTCCATTTCCCATTTGCCTTTTTCACCAACATGGGGTTTGATACCCATTCAGGGTAGAGGGCGTCGCGGATGAACCTGTTGGCTTTGAGTTGGTCCACATCCTCTCTAAGAGCAGCGGACCTCTCAGGGTCCATTCCTCTCCTCTTTTGTTTAACCGGGACGTATTTCGGGTCTATGTTCAACATATGACTCGTAATGGCAGGAGAAATCCCGCACATATCAGAATGCGTCCAAGCGAAAACATCAAGAATCGCCTGGAGGAAATCACTAAGGTCTTCAGTCATTGCGGGGCCGAGTTGTGATCCGATCTTCAGTGTTCGTGATGGGTCGTCTCGGCTGACTGAAATGTCAACTGTTATTTCAGCCGGCGCTGCCTTTTCTTCCCTGGGTTTCTCATCGTCGTCTCTCGGATCTATGTCTCTGAAGATCCGAGAATTATGCCCGAGCCAGGGCTCGGGCACTACTTGTCAATTATCCGTATTAAGGATGCGGATGGAATTGTCTGTAGCCTTTCCTTTCTCCCTCCGATGGGCCTCTCGGAGCTCAGCCACATAACAGGCACGACCAGTTGCCTGGTCGCCATGAACGACACCTACTCCTTTTTCAGTTTGGAACTTCAAAGTTAAGCACCACGGGGCCAATGCTGCCCTAAACTCTTCCAGGGCCGGTCGGCCCAAGAACACGTTGTATGGAGAATCCACATCCAAAACTACGAAGGGTAGGATCCAAACCCTCCGACGTTCGCCTTGTCCCAGTTCAACTGGTAACTCAACATACCCCACTGCATCGGTCGCTGCGCCATTAAATCCATGTGTACGAGCTTTAGATGGTTTCAAATCCTTTGTTTCCATCTTCATCTGGTCATAAAACTTCTTGAAGATGATGTTGACAGAACATCCACAATCAATCAAAATTCTTTTCACATAAGCCAGTCCGATTGTCGCAGATATGACCATCGGGTCGATGGTTGGAGCCTCTACTTGGTCAGCATCTCTGTTTCTGAACACTATATCGTCTGTCATCACGCGCAGCTGCTTAGCAGGGGTCCCATCCTCTATGTTGGAACAACACTCGAAATCTGCATGCTTCAGGGAACTAGCATACCGCTGCATCTCTTGCCAATATTTATCCGCGGGGTGAGGCCCACCAATGATCGTGTTTATTACTAGTCTACCCACAGTCCGGGCAGGCTCCTCGGGATGATGCGGAGCTGGTGCACGACCTGGGTTGGATGTCCCCTGTCCTCCTTCTTGTGGATCCTTCACAAACTCCTGTAACTTTTTATGTCTGATCAACTTCTCTATAGCGTCGTGGAGGTGTCTACACTCTTCCGTATTGTGCCCGTAAGTCTCATGGAAGCGACAGTATTTCCCAGTCCTCTTTTGTTCCTCGGTTGACTCCTTTGGACGTGGCTTTCTGTATTGAAAGGTGTTGCAGGTTGATAGGTAAATGTTCTCAAGATACGCGTTCAGCGGGGTATACTCGTTGTAGCTTGGAATTCTCGACTTCCACTTCCCCGCTTCTCTCTTCTTCCCTTGACTTCTTCCTCCGGATTCCTTAGGCTGCCCGGGCTTGTTCTGGATATTAACTTGGACTTTTCCCGAGTTGTCCCCGGACTGCTTCACTTCAATGTTGCTTTTCACAGACTCCTGGACAGGTCCCGGTGCCTTATCTCGCCTTACCCACCTAGCTTCCTCTCTTCTTATGAACTGGTGTGCCTTTGAGTAAAAACGCTCTAGCGTAGTCGGAGGTTTTCCTGCCAGCCAGTCTCCAAATTCAGAATTTGGATCCACACCTCGCATCACAGCCATTAGAATTGCATGATCATTGGGATTGCTGACTTCAGTCACCGCAACATGGAATCTTTGCAAATACTCCTTCAATGACTCGACATGAGTCTGGATTACACTTGAAAGAGACATCACATCCATTGAACGAGTAGTGTGTATCCTGAACTGTTCTATAAACTTCTTTGCCAACTCCTCGAAACTGGATACTGACCGCGGAGGAAGTCGGGTGAACCACATAGTAGCGATCCCAGATAGGGTAATTGGAAAGCATCTACACTTGGTTGCATCATTTGCCCTAGTTGAATCCATCATCCACTCGTACCTCATGACATGCTGTCTGGGATTAGTTTTCCCTTCATATGCCGGGATAGTTGGCATACTAAACTTTCTGGAGTACGCCACCTGCAATACAATGTCTGTAAACGGAGTATGACTTTTTGACACTCCCCAATCGTCATTCGATAAGCCTTGATTCTCTTTCATCAATTGCCTGACCATGGCTGTCAGATCTGGTGTTTGTATGGAAGGCGGAAGGTTAGAGTCTGTTCTACATGACTGTCCATGCTGATGCCTCCTCTCTTGGCGATCTGCCAAACGTGCATCTTGAGGTTAGACATCGTTAGCTTTTTGATGGTCTGGGCCTCCAACCTCCACCTGCACTCCAGCTCCTAAATTTCCAGCTCCGGCTTGGTCACGGTCTCCAGCTGTTTGAACAGCTGCACCTGTCTGCGTAGTTTCAATCTTACGACGTCTACGCCTGGGAGGTTCATCGGACGAAGTCGAGCTATCGGATGAGGAATAAGGAGCGGGATTGCCCCCAGCATTCTGTTGCTGTTGTTGAGTGATTTGTGCCATAAGGTTGGCGTTATCTTGCATCTACTCTCCTAGTTGTTTCCTGCTTTCCCTGAGTTCTCTCATCAAGTCGTTGAACTCTATTCGGGTGACAACCGACATTTGGTCCTGGGCGGTAGTCCCTGCACCTGGAATCGCTTGCTGATTGCTAGGTCCAGCTTGTTGCATGCTAGCAGTCTCGTGGGCATCCGCATTATGAGAAGCTGACCTGGTACGTGGTCTTGCCATTATAGAGTTATTGGTATGAACTCTGAGTAGAATCAACGGACGTCCAATCAATGAGTCGGATCTTCCTTAGGGGATTTGTTCAATCCAGTAGCTTCAAAGCAGATCCTTAAGGTCTGAGAATTCAATTCTCAATGAAAGCACCAAAGTGTTAGCACCAAAATTGGTCACTAACCTCGTTGAGAAAGATTATGTAGAGATATAAGTGATGAAGATAAATTAAACAAAGAAGAATATGCTGATTTAAATGCAGAAAGTAAGAACACCGGATTTATAGTGGTTCAGCGTAATTGCCTACGTCCACTTTGAGGTTAAACTTTATTGCTCTTCTTAATGATTGATTACAGATACAATCCGTAGATCAAATGCTTGAATACAATTGCTAAGTAAAGAAGATGAGTCTTGAAAATGGCAGAGTCTCCCCAGTGTTCTCGAAAAAAGTCTCTTTTCACTGTGCCCCTGCCCCTATATTTATAGACAAAGGTGGGTTGGACTTCCCAAGCGGGCCTAGCAGCCGAACACCTTGGCCCAAATGGAGTGGTCACTGTGTGCCGAACCAAACAGGCCGAATGGTCGGATGCCGAACCACTCTCCTCATGCCGAACGAGGCGCATGCTGTGTGGGAAGAGTAGGCCGAATAGCCATCGAAGCAGAACGTGCCTTCTGGCCGAACGATGTATCTGGCCGAATGTGCCTTCTGGCCGAACGAAGCCCTTAGCCGAACGATGTCTCTGGCCGAACGATGTCACTGGCCGAACGATGCCTCTGGCCGAACGAAGTATCTGGCCGAACGTGTCTTCTGGCCAAATGAAGCCCTTAGCCGAACGATGTCTCTGGCCGAACGATGCCTCTGGCCAAACGTTGCCTGATGTCGAGCGCTTGCTAATGCCGAGCGTTCCTGGATGCCGAGTACTCCTGGATGCCGAGCGTTCCTGAACGCCGAGTACTCCTGGATACCAAACAATCTTGGATGCCGAGTACTCCTGGATGCCAAGTACCTTTGGACGCCGAGTACTTAGTTGCCTGGTCAAATCTGCAGGAAACACATAGTATATACTTAACACAGAACTTAACATGCAATAGATTCAATACTTAAACTTATTAAAAGTTATGTTACTCACTTTGTTCTAGAAGAAAGAACAGAGCTTCCATTTGAACAGGCTTGAGAAAATTTGCAAGCTAAAATTCTCATCTTTGATTCTCTGGTTATATGAAGTTGTATGTTGATTTGTTTGTTTGAGTTTTAGATAGTGTTTTCCTCAGTTTTTTCTCAGCTTGAAGGACAAAAATGAAATGAAGATGATGGATAGAAATTGAGTTTACTGGTAATAATATTTGCACAGGGTGATATAACTTGTTGTACAAATGTTTATATTTTGTACAAAAATTTAGCAGGGATATTTTTCATATGGGAGGCTGCATTAATTAGCATTGTACCATATTTTCATTTATAAAATTTTCTTCCTTTCGGCTGTAACAAAATGTGAAGATATTGTTGGCTTCCTATGCAAGCTTTTACACTTATATAATTTTTTTTCAAGTTTGGTTTCATTCATTTGCATATGTATTTGTTCTCTTTCTTGTTTGAATGTTTATACCTTTTGTTTTGTTTTATCACTTTGTAATATAAGTGAGACTATATTTTATTTTTATTTTCTTTTATTATTTTTGGATGTATTTTCATATTTAATATGTTGTTATAATTTATTTAATGTTGTTTATAATATTTTTATGTGTTTATTTTATTTTGTTTTATTGATTTATAATTTATAATGAATTTCTATATTTAATATACTGTTTAATTTAAATAATTTGTTTACTATATAAATTTTCTATAATTTTATCTTATGTATTTTTTATATTTATTTCTATCTCAGTCATTTATTTCTAAATTTAATACTAATTATTTTTATTTGGTAATATAGGTGAATTTCTAGATTTTAATTTGTTATTAGATTTTATCCAATGTATTTACTGTATACTTTTATATCTTATATATTTTCATTTTTAAATCATTTATCTAAGATTTAAATTCAAATCAAATATATACATATATATTCAAATTTACTCATATATGCCCGTATACATATATATCCACATATATACATATATATACAATATTTAAATTTAAATGATTTATACAGAATATATTTTAATTCAGGGAAACTCGCATCAATTTATCAATTAATTATACAAATTTTATTCAAAAATTCAATTAATTATCAATTTAAATTAAATAAAAATCCGGGGTTGTTACAGCCTCCCCCCCATAAAAGAATTTCGTCCTCGAAATTTGCCAGGGAGATACAAAGATGAAGAATGTTTCATCAAATCAAACTGAGCATCTATTCTGCATTTGGCTTACCAAATCAGAATATTAATGATAGATACAAGAACGAATCTATTTGACACTTCACAAGATACTCGGGTTATCCAGATCTACGAAATATGCAGGGGAATCGGTTAGTCCGAAGGGATAACTAACCACTCGTAGAATATATTGGGACCCAAAGAATAGATAGATATATGGATACAATTTCAAAACTTTTAGTTTAGAAACTAAAATATATCTATCAACCATAGCAACCAAAGCAAACAAGACAACCAATACATCCAAACACAATTTTGGATTATTTGGAGTTTATGTCCCATATTAATATATCGAATTTTCTTCCTGGATCTACCAGGAACTATCAAAGAATTGAGAAAAGATGTTGAACAAAAGAGATTGATAGAGAAAAGATTGCTTCCTTGTTGTTACAGGGTATTGACCATTTATAGTCGTATTCCCCTGTCCCCTATCTCATCCTCTTCTTGCACTCATACTTACTATCAGTGAATAGTAAGAGAATTTAATGAGGCATTCAAACGGATATTTGAGGAATACTCATTCTAGGGTATACTTCACCCTGTCTATAATGAGTTACTTAATCTGTTATACTCCTGAGCTAAAGTTTAACCTTAGCTCTGATACCACTTGTAAAGATCCTGGACTCGGCCTTCGAAAATCGGCACCCGTACTTCACTTGTACGCAAATGCCGTAGATTCAAACGCCGATTCTGGCTCCCCGGAGCTTATAATACAGTAAGTATAACAACACAGTGGAAGAAAGAAATAGATGATATCATATACAACTCCAATGAATACAATATCCAGAATGATATACAACAATGATATCAATATGATACAACAATATCAGAGATAAATAATGATACAGCGGAAATAACAGAAGTGATGACTCCAAATAATCTGCAAAAGAGAAGGAGACCAACAACTCGAACATCAAGCTCGAACCACAAAGATAAGCAATGTCGGTCATCCGTGAACTCCCAGAAATGAACTAGCTCCAAATAATCTACTAAACCTGACTATTTGAAGAAAAAAACCCAACTCTAGACTGCCCGTGTGGAAAATTGTGGGCACCCAGAGTTTAGGAAAGGAACAATAAACTCCAGGTCAGTCATAGGACTGGTGTGAGTAACAAAAACAGTTTATCTTAAAACAAACAACAAAAGAATTTTAAACATTGAAATCCGCAATGCTTTTGGAAAATGAAACTACCACAAGGCATACCGCCACACACACAATGCAAACGCAGAATTGGAGGAGATTTCTCCTTATGATAGTCAAACATGCTTACTACGCAATAAAACTCTTTTGATATTATTACTAGTGCAGAAAACATTTTGAAAATATAATATTAATCTTATCCAACATAGGCATTTCGCACTATGCCTACTATAGCTACTATGTTCAATAGCAGGTTACCGCCACATTCCATAGCAGGTTATACAACTAAAACCGTACAGGGCGTGTATTGCTTCTTTGGATTTTCCAACGAATGGTCAGGCTAAGGAACTTCCTATGCCACATGGGAACGCCTCTGGAGGGACGCCCCGAGAACAACCTGGCTCTCTGCCAACACAAGGCCGGTTACCCCCTTCCCGGGTAGTAAACCTGTGATATGCCACCACCAGTCCTTTGGGACCTTTATCCGAGGGCCCTCGATCACACAGCAACAATCACACAGAAAATGAGATTGGAGCAACCACACAGGTAAATATCTGGGCTCCATACCATGATACCACCTTTTTCCAAAAGGAATGGACATACCCTAAGGGAGCTATCCCTGAAACCTTGCCGCATCTTTCCTGTTTCGACCATTTCCGGTCTGTGAGGCTCGATGAGGTCTCGTCCACAAAGCTACGCTTTTTCACAAAACCATGCTTTTAATACAAGTTAAAGTCCTTGGGTTAAATTCCGATTCTCAAACCAATACTTTTAAAATGGTTTAAATTCATATAAACATGTTTATAACATCTTTAATCATAATTTCCAAACAGGTAATTCAAATTCAAATTTTGAATTCAAATTCAAATTAAATTATTTAAATTGAAAACTTTACCAAGTTATTCAAAATAACTTTTCTCTTAAAAACTCCTTTTCAAAAGCTTTAATATTTAACCCAAATCCATTTCCAAAATAAATTGAAATTAAAATTTCAATTTCAAAAACATTAAATTTAAATCATCTATGACTTAATCGATTTCAACGTGAAATCCATATTTGTGTGTGTATGGTGTAGTCCAGGGATTTTACATAGTAGTGCAACATCATTCAATCATCACAGATCAAAATACAGAAATATAGTTGATAAGCGGTATAACTATAACGCTTATCTTTTATAAACAGATCATGGATAAATAAATTACAGATAATAAATTACATTCATCCCAGATAAATAAACTACCGTACAGATCACACACAAATCAGAATATATCACACAGCATCACATATTAGGGATATCAAACAATTCAACCATTTAGTCAAGTCCAAACATTCACAAGTAAATTTATTAGTTAACTGATTAATTTGAATCAGATGTACTATTTATGAATAAATCATCCGATCCAGGTTGATTATCATGAGTTAATTACAAATTATCTGGAATAAATTTCCCTTTCATCTTTTCTTAGTTAACATTTAATTATTAACTAATAATCCTTAATTAATGAATCAATTAACTTTTAATTATTTAATAAATCTTAATTAATCACATTCATTATTTAATCCTTTGATTACTAACAAATAATTATACTCAAGTGACTAATCATCATTCAATTAATTACATCCAGTAATCATTTATTAATTACTTCTCTAAGTAATTATACTTCCCAAATCATCAAGTGATTATTCTAAATTAATTTAAACTTAAGTAATTAACTTGAACAAATTTAATTAACTCAATTAATTACAATGAGTAATTAATTCGTTAATTACTTTTATTAAGTAATTACACTTACACAATTTTACAAATGATTGTCTTTAATTAATTAATCTAATTAATTATTTAATTTAATCTCATTAATTAATTATTTAAATATTCTTAGTTAATGACCTTCATTAACTATTAACAATTCTTAATTTCCTTTCTTAAGAAATTAACTTAGATTAATCAATATTTATTACAAATTAATGTATCCTTAATAACCAATTAATTAACCTCTAATTATTTAATTAATTTAAGTTTTAACTATAACTTAATTAATCTTTAATCACTTGATTAATTAATATTTAATCATTAATTTAAAATCTAATCTTATCAAATTAATGATCCTTAATTACAAATTAATTATTCCTTAAATTATTAGTCTTAAACCTTAGTTACTGGATTTAAGACCCTTAATCACTTAACTAACCCAAATTGTTAATTAATTAAATTAATTAATCCATTTTAATTAACTTGATAATTTAATGAATCACAAATCATTAAATCCTAATTAACTTTAAGATAAAGCTTATTCTTACTAATGATTAAATTATCATTAACAAAGCATTTAAAAAAATTTACTTTTAAATTTACTTTTAATTCCATTTTTAAATTTAAGATTTAAAAAAAAATACAATTTAAATTTTACAAAGTTTAAACAATTTAAAAACATTTTTAAATCTCATGCTAAAGAAATTCTTACCTCATAAAGGAAATTTAAAAGAATTTAAACCAAATACACTTTTAAATTCAAATCATTTTATAAAATATACTTGAACATTTTAAAGTTGTTTAAATACTTTAAATTTTATAAAACTTAATTTATTTCAAACTAGAATTCAAAAGTTAATTAGATTTCCATCTTTCAAATTCTAATTTTAAACTTATATTAAAATCTCTTTTAAATTCAAATTCGTATTAAAATTAAACAGACAGGTTTCACAAAAACTAGTAACAAATCAAAACTGACCCGAGGCCAGACAAAAATGCTTCGAGTCAAATCTTAGTTTGCTTCGAGCAAAACCCAGAAATTACTCGAGATCAACCCGAGTGCCCAAATCCTCAACCAAAACTTTCAGAAACACAAGTGCACAGTGCACCTGCACTGGCCAACCATCGGGCTTCGACCAACCACGATCATCTCTACATGTCGGCGATCTCCATCATAACCTATCCAGATCATCCAAAACTTCCAAAGCAATTTGAAAACAAAATCAAGTTCCAAACCCAACCTCGAACTCAATTCTGACAACATACCCAAAACCTGTCAACACCTCGACTTCCCAATACCCATCACCGGAACACCAGAATATTCGGCTACAACCTCGCCAATGTCCAAGCTAACGATCCCCAGAGTTCTGTTAAACTCGATCAACCATAGACGCAGTGATGACCACATTCCCGAACAAGCCTAAAATTAGGTTTACAGCCTTCTCCGGCCAACACCCATCACCTCGGCAACTTACACACCCATCTGACAATTTTGCCAAACTACCTTATCACTCCTCTATCACTAGAGAGAACCCCGACCCTCCAGCACCCAAAGATCATCAGAATTTCCCAATTAACCAATTTCTGGTTAAACCAGAAATACACCCATATTCCATTACTAAAAATCATGATTTAAGTTTTTAAAATCATGTTTTGGTTTAAGTGTTTGATCTATATCCTTGAATCAATGAATCAGGATGATTGAATTTCCATTATATGAATCTTGCTCTGTTATTTTGTTATTTCCAGAACCAAGACACAGTTATTTTATTTTGAATAAATTCTTAAACTTTAATTCATGATACAACAAACATATTCTGTTTGAATCTTAAACACTAACGTTTATTAGAGCAAGTGATAATGGATTTTGATCAATTCTTGAGTCTGGAAACTAAGGACCGTAAAATACAGGGACAACACATATATTCACTTATATATATATATATACAGAAGATCTACTGATATGTATAAATATAGTATATACTTAACACAGAACTTAACATGCAATAGATTCAATACTTAAACTTATTAAAAGTGATGTTACTCACTTTGTTCTAGAAGAAAGAACAGAGCTTCCATTTGAACAGGCTTGAGAAAATTTGCAAGCTGAAATTCTCATCTTTGATTCTCTGGTTATATGAAGTTGTATGTTGATTTGTTTGTTTGAGTTTTAGATAGTGTTTGCCTCAGTTTTTTCTCAGCTGGAAGGACGAAAATGAAATGAAGATGATGGATAGAAATTGAGTTTACTGGTAATAATATTTGCACAGGGTGATATAACTTGTTGTACAAATGTTTATATTTTGTACAAAAATTTAGCAGGGATATTTTTCAAATGGGAGGCTGCATTAATTAGCATTGTACCATATTTTCATTTATAAAATTTTCTTCCTTTCGGCTGTAACAAAATGTGAAGATATTGTTGGCTTCCTATGCAAGCTTTTACACTTATATTTTTTTTTTCCAAGTCTGGTTTCATTCATTTGCATATGTATTTGTTCTCTTTCTTGTTTGAATGTTTATACCTTTTGTTTTGTTTTATCACTTTGTAATATAAGTGAGACTATATTTTATTTTAATTTTCTTTTATTATTTTTGAATGTATTTCCATATTTAATATGTTGGTATAATTTATTTAATGTTGTTTATAATATTTTTATGTGTTTATTTTATTTTGTTTTTTTGTTTTATAATTTATAATGAATTTCTATATTTAATATATTGTTTAATTTAACTAATGTGAATAATAATATGCCATCTTGGTTTTATAGATATTTAGCGAGACCACACCGCTAAGCGAAACGGGTTTCCCTTACTAATATCCCTTTTAAAATATATCTTTTGCAAATCAAATTCCTACAACCAAATTGATTAAAATAGATAATATAAACTATAATGTGCATGCACTCTACATGGGTAATCATGACTATCTGTCAAATCAGTGGACTATCTGTCCTAACATTTAGTTTTCGTAGGATGACTACTGACCAACATGGCTGACTTCGGCCTACCAGATATACCAAATTTTCTAACTGACCGTTGGAAGAAAACTAGACGGTCTGTCCAAATACACTTATCCTTTTGTTTATTTGACTATCTATTAATCTTAGTATTGCTAGGCTTACTATGAACCTAATGGTTTTCCAGGCCAACCTATAACCTATCTATCTTAATGTATTCCTTTCTGCGCATACACCTAGTTTTAGTCTTACTTGTGACAAAGCACTACGCACTGGAATTTTGACTTACATCAGCTAGGGGATAACATTTGAAGTATAGGGTGCTACCCTACTCTAGTCCCATCAGGTTTTCTAATTTTTGAGTCAAATTTATCCTATCACAATCTGTCCAAAAGTGATAAGAACAGTAATCTCTTTTAGTAAAAATCCTTGGTTAAGTACCCTTTTCTATTTCCTTGAAAACATAACCTTTGTAGATGATTTAACCCTTGAAATCATACTTTCTAAAACGAGTAAATTATAGCCCTTTACTTTATCCAAAATAATTATGCCATGATATATACTTTTATAAAATAGTATTGGTGAATATCTAAATCACTTGGAAGTTAACTCACTTCAAAACCATAGGCTATAGAGCCAAAACGATATAAAACCTGGGAAAACGCGGCAACGACATAGTCGATGAGGGTCTTCACCCCTCAAAACATAGGCCAAACAATAAAACTTTATACATTAATAAAGCTCGGCATCATTATCACCATTGGGGTCATCGCCCTTCTAAAATATGTTAAAGTCTTTGATTTATAAATATACATATATATCGAAGTAAACCTTTTCGTATAGCATACTATAAAACCTTAAAAGAATAGGGTCGACATAGATAAATCTCGGCATCATTGCCATAAGGAAAATAAGTGGTTTTATTAGAGCCGAAGTCAATTTGAGCGGCATTATAGCCCTCTTTGAAAACAGGCAATAAGGAATGAAGGCGGTAAGGGATCAAGCCAAAGTGATAAAATGCGGTGACATTGCCTAAGTTTAAAAATGTGGCTTCCTTGCCTTACGAAGTCATATAAAAATATGCGACGTCGGTATCGTCGCTATAAGTCTCTTTGAAAACATTAGGGTAGATGACATTAAAGAAACAGGAGGCACTATGTTATTTTTTATAAAACGCGGCACTTTAGCCATGTGGCAACGACAATGTCGAAGGTCATGATTTCAACTTCGTTGTTGTGCTTCCTACTTCAACCACATCGATCCATCCCATAACAACTGAAGTTAATATCATATGTATCTCCTGTGGTTGACTTTGGAAACCATAGACGCGGTGAGATAAGGAGCAACATTATGACTTCGATGTGGCAAAGCCGTAAATACTAGGAAAATTGTTTATTTGCTAATTAAAGTAATTCCTTTTCACCAACTCCAAACTATTGGATGACAACTCTCTTTATCAAATACTTTTCTGAAATCCTACCGCACCCTTATCTTTCTTTTCCAAAAATATTTGCAAACCATATATTTTTATATGAATGTCCTAATAATTAATTAAGCCTTTATAGCTCAAATAATTCATACTAAATCTTAAACACTTGGGAAAATCCCTAAAAACCATAATAACTCCAATTTTATTATATCCTTTAATATATAAAAATTTCGAGACCAAAAACATAATTTAATTATTTTAAATAATTAAAACCCAAAATATCTCATTTTCCAACCTTATAAAATCAAAAAATATTTAAACTAAATCAGAAAATTATGGAATTAAAAACACACTTCTAAAATAATGTTTCTAACATCTTATCAGAATCTCAAGTCATTTTGGTGTCATATGATAGGTTTTCAAACTCAAACATATCACTTAATTTCATAAATAAATTCTAAAAATTCATCGATAAGCATATAATCATTCAAACTATCATAGCATGTTATAATATAAGCAAAATAATCGAATTTATGCTCAAAACCAAAAATAACAATTTAAACATGAGATGCATAAATATTATTTACCTTAAATGGATAAAGAAGGTTGAGATTTGTATTATTTTTTTGATTCCCTTAAGCTTTGGTCTTGTTTCCCTAGCAATATTTCCTTTGAAACCCTTGTTAATGGTCGGCCTACCTCTTATCTTTTGTTTGTGAAAGTGAGGGAGAAATGAGAACAGGAAGGTTTAAGTAAAGGAAATATGCTCTTTTCATATTTTGCCCCCTTCAAATTCTCCTTCTTATTAATGTTCTTATTAATTCCATCAGTTCATTAATTAGGCTCGACCCACATTAATTACCAAATCTCAATCTCTTTATCATTTAACATTATTTCATTTAATTAATCTAATTCAATATCCCAAATATTGTTTATCAAGTTTAGATTGCTACAATAGTCAGTAATAGTTCTTGTTTACTCCCTTCTTTATTGTATTTATATATGGATCATTACCATAAGGAAATGCAAAATTGGGATATATGACCTTCAGTTCCATTTGAAAATAATCTTAGGAAATATATAATTCTTTTATCACCAAATTATTTAAAATCTCAATCCAAAGCACAATGATATGCTTATTTTTTTATAATATTAAAATCCTTCTTGACACTAGCATTATCATAATATAGCTCAATACTACATCAATGTAACATACGCTTCGTTAAAAGTCGAATCAAATGCTTTATATGCTTTACTAATCATATATAAAATAATCATTATCACATATCTTTATAAACACATATTTATGCTTAAGTTTATACTTCTATATGTGATTTGATAATAATTCAATTCCACTACATAAAACCTTTCCCACAATTATATATTAAATTATATCAATTTGTATACTTACAAATATACTATGGAATCTCTTATTCCTTTTCGATTAGATTCATCATTAATAACATATGGTTTATTCCGCCATTTTCTAGAAAAGTCATTCAAAATCACTTTATTCTCTCTTCTTTCCAATTTCAAACTTAAGAACCATCTTTTCTAAATAGTCGACTGATATATGCTAGTTAACATAGACAAAATATTTATCACATATTCTTACAATAATATTTATCGATTATATGTATTTATCAATTTTACATTGTAATATACTACATTTGGATCTTAGTAATTTTCAGCTCCCTGATTAGCATACTAAATATATTAATATTGTGTGCCATTCGTTAACGATAACAAGATCAAAGTTACACTTGGTAGAATCCATGTTCTATCTCAAACCATCACGCATTCTTATTTTACCCCAATTAATCCTTATATATCATCCAAGAAAGATGACGATTAGAACATTCTTCAACAATAAAATATAAGAGATGGAGAAAACACAAAAATACCATGTGTGTACTATATACATACAAATCCCGTAACTCCATTATTTAAATAATTTCTTCCTTCATCACTTAAACCTTAGGTTATTTTGTTCTTATATTTTTTTATTCTATAAAGGTTTTATCCCTTATCTTTTATTTGGGTAGAATTTTCTGTAGACTATATTTTACTTAGATATTTTCCAAACCTATGATCTTATATAAAGATGTAACATCCCTCATTTTGAGACCAAAAATGAATATCATAATGCAACAATCATTGTAGTCTTATTTTCAAGCGACAAAATGGGATCCATTTTTCTTTTCTTTTCAAACAACAAAATAAACAAGGCACTAAATTTTGCATTCCACATAGGGTATTTTCTTTACAATATCATATCTTATTTTACCCAATCGATTACCATCGTTAAGACAAATACAATATACAAAGATAGTACCACATGATCAACATGTGATGATCCCACCATGTATGATCAGAGTCAATATACAAACACTACGCCATAGATTGCATACTGCAACACCAAAGAAGTGATGCAGGAAGTGCCAAAAAATGTTGCTGTAGGCTAAAAAAGGGCAAAGGCAACACTTTCTCGGTGATGCATTTTGCCGCGTTGCCGCAGACCTCAAAGGCAACATTTTGACTATCTAAGGCAACATAAGAAATATTGTTGCAATAGAACCCTATTTGGGTCTATAGCAACATCCATAGGTGTCTGTACCAACATTCCAAAATGTTGCTATAGATATTAACTTTCTGAATTTGTGGGGCCCACAATGTAGAGCATATTTGATTTTTTAATAGAAATAAATATTTATTTAATAAAATGCTATCGCACAGAATTTGATATTCAAACAGTAATTTATTTAAATAAATATTTTATTTCAACATTTAAAATAGTACAAATTCCTGACTCCACTATTTTACAATTCAATGATATATAACACTGATATTCACATATACAGATATTCCTCACTACATCACTCAATTCACTCATTACATATGCAGTTTCAATTTATACAGACACCGACACTGACAAATATATGACGAGCCGAGCCAAAGGCGAGCCGAGTGCCGAGCCGAAGGCGAGCCGAGTGCCGAGCCGAAGGCGAGCCGAGAAGCGGGTCCGGGCGCAGCGCCGGCGGGGATCCAGGGCACCGCAGTCCCGGCGGGGATCGAGCCTTCTTTGAAACGACGTAAAATGATGCACCACACATACTTCTAAACCACCAGCATCCATCCTCTAATTGCCTCACCAACAAACTATTTCAGCTGCCAAATTCGACTTCAGGTTGCCAAATCGCCTAATCACCTAATCACAATCGCTGATTACCCATTCCGACAACCCAAACATCATCAAACTTTCACACTGCAAATTCGCAACAAAACCAAGCACCACCCTTGGCTGATAGCAAACAACATTGCTTCTCACTGCAAGCTATATACCTACAGATTTGGACCATCAACTCTAAGCAGACTGCTTCGCCTTTCATCAACAAAAGAATTAAAGGTCAGTTCACATACATGTACATTACTTCAAAGCACCAGGCTATATATCTTCAGATTTGGACCATCATTAGCCTACAAAAGAAAAACCAAACTAGTTTACTCAAGCATTACAATTCATACAAATTCAATTCAAATCAATTACAATTCATACCCATCATCACTTCACCGACCGCATCCAAACTGGAACAACCATAGCCCGCTACATCACTTCACCGACCGCATCCAGACACTACGCCAAATGTTTGTGGTGCAGATAAGTGGTTTTACAACAGTAGAAAGCTTATATATACGTGAAATGTCATTTTTCGAACATGAAAGAACAAAATGCAGTGAAAAATTTGAAGTATATCAATGTGAAACTACAGAAAACCAGACATTTTGATAACAATACCATTCACACAAAGTATCGAACACTTTTAGTGCATTACAAAATAGCTCTTCCAGTCATTCTCTATTCTATCTTTAAGGCGCAATATGGAAGACCACTCCAATCCAAATTCAACAATAGACCTCAAATTACATGAAGCAAGATGAAATTTTGAAACTTACCATTCGGAAACAGAAAATGCATAAATCCACAGTATCAAATATCACAAAATGAAAGAAAAAAAAGGTCAAAACAAACCGGAAATTAGACAGCCTGCTCTTCATTGGACTGCAGTGGTATCTCAAGCAACTCAAGAGGCACAGTCTCGATGCTCTTAGGTGTGTTCCTGGCAGCAACAGGAACAGCAAAAAAAGTCTTGGTCTTGTTATCGGCCTAATCTTTTCAAGCCCCACGTAATCTCCGACTTTAAATTTATTATCAGGATCGTATGCTTGGTACCTATTCTTGATTCGAACTCTTCTCTTGTACTTCGGGTGTGGAGCTAAACGAACTACTTCAACTGCCAATTAAATAGAAAACGAAGTTGTGTCCTCTGAATACTGGAGTGGAAGATTGAATAGAAATGTAATAGCATCAGATCCGATTGGATTAAAATGGAACATCTTCTATACAGATTAGGGAAAACGAAATTAGGGATTTGGAAATTGGAAATTGGGGGTGAGAACGAAATGATTGAAAAGTAAAGCGGGAAAACGAAAATTTGGAACAAATTGTAGTGGTGATCCATTTTAACAGTCGGATTAAATGTAGACCGTTGGATCGTATTCACGCGGATTGCTAATTTTATTAATTTTTTAATTTGAATACATCTATAGCTACTGCAACATCTTGTTGATACCTATGCTAACACCTTGAAGCGAGTGTTGTAATAGACAAAAATTAGCATACCTATCGTTACATTATAGCTAGCAACACCATGTAATTTCGTTGCAGTAGGCCATCTATGGCATAGTGAAAGAGCAACCAAAGTTGCATAATAATATATACTAAATAAATAATAGCTAAATATCCTACCTTCTATAGCGTCTATAAAAGCTATAAGGCTAAAGTAAAATCCTATATGTTTTAACTCTCGAATTACTCTAAAAAGTACCTAAGAGTTTGTAGGAAAAAACTTCCATTCTTTCAATATTTCATATTTATCCAAACCACCATGACATTTGACTTATACCGATATTTATGAACCTGTCATAAGGTATGGCCCATGCATGTAGACTGTTGACTCTACTGCTTCAGGGCATAGAAGAAATGACCCAAGGAGCTACCTTGGCATTAGTCAATCATTGATCTCAATCTTTTCACTAGGTTTCAAAGCATCGATAAGTCATTCATTTCAATAAATTTGTTATTCATCATTATTCATGCTTTATGATAGTTGAGTCATTCATTCTACAAATTTTTCATTAATACTTCTTTTATTCATGTTCTATCAAGTAACTCTTCCAAGCTACTAAGAAACTTTATTCTCTTTAATCGCATTGACCTATGCAATTTCATTAAAGAGGCAATTAATACAAAGTTTTTAATGGATACCCAAGTTCCATTAAATGTTATTCTTTAGATGAGATCCATATAATCTCTAAAATCATATGTAATGTGACAATCGTTGTTTACGCCAAAAATGGAACAACATCCAAAAACCTATAGAAATACTAAGATCTAGTAGAACATAAATGTAAAGGAGTAAGAATACCAAGATTTTTATAGTGAATCGAAAATCTCCAGAGTACGTCCATTTTATATTTTATTTATTAGAGAATCAAGAGATTTTGAAATCACAAGTACAAGGAATTGACAGGTTCTTTAGCCTAGAACCATTAGCAATGTTTGCCATGGTGACTAAGATAGATAGGGGATGAAGAAGGAGAAGTTCCAAAAATGGAGAAAAGATCTTCCTTTAGTTTCCATAAGGATGGTATTTATAAAGAAATAGCTCTGCGGATCTAGGGGCTCATGTTGTATAATGTCCAGATGCAAGGCGCTAGGTGTGGAAGGAGGCACACTAGCTCAAGTACCAAAAAATATCTCTCGGTACCAAGAGGTTCCTCTCGATACCAAGAGGTTAAGATGGGTGAGAGCCCATCTTTTTCCTTTGTTTTGTCCCTTCCTCCGATTTGATGTGTTCCAAACTCTTTTTCATGAAGATCAAGTTCCTATTGACAATTCCTTCGATATTGCTTATCTTATTATGATTTTTTTGCTTTCTTTTCTTACATTCTTGAAGTTGCTCATCTATTCTTTTGGAAAAGTACTTCACCATGATTTCTAGAGGTTGTACTTGGAGTGTAAGGAGTTTGGGGGATGCTAAGTGGAGAAAAAATCTCTCAGTACCGAGAAGTACCTCTCGGTACCGAGAGGTCCACTTAGACCCATTTTGCTTGAAACTTGTTGAATTCTATGTTATGATCCTTCTAAGCATGTTTCTAAATTCTTGAGTCGTTTCGTTCCCGTCTCAATCTTTTACTTCCAGTTGAAATCTACATGGTCAAATAGCCGGTTAACACTTGTCCCCCAAAAGTATGCCTTATGCATGTAAGGTATGCTTTGCTCAAGAACAAGATTCAGCAGTAGTCGACTTCTAGCATCATGATTTCCAACTATCCATCAATCTAAGTTGTGATGAATCATCTGGTTCCTTCGGATTATCTGGAAAACCAAAGGTCATTCCAGACCCGTTACCCCTAAGGACTCTATACCTTGCTTTAGTGTCAACCATGAACCATGATCAGCCTGTCTTTATCCAGAGGTATCATATTGTATATAAAGATAATCCCATGTTCCCTTTGGATTTATCTATTTAAGACCGATTATAAGGAATTCAGATCCTTATACCAAGTCAACATATGTCCTAGGTTCGATCTCACTAGATCATTTATCATCCAAACTATGGTTCGATCTCTCCGGACCGTTCAATCATCCAATCCAGGGTTCGATCTCTCTAGATCATTTAACATACAATCTAGGGTTTGATCTCTTTGGATCATTTAACATCTAATCTAGGGTTCATTCTTTTTGGATCATTTAACATCCAATCTAGGGTTCAATCTCTCCAGATTCTTTTTGAACCTATTCTGCTCACTCTTCGACGAGGGGACTCAACGACAAGCAAGTCCATCTACTCACTCTTTGGTGAGGGGACCTACTTTTGATCTCCGGATAGTTGTCAAGATCAATATGCTCGCTCTTTGGCAATGGGACTCAACGATAAGTAAGTCCATCCACTTACTCTTCAGTAAGGAAACTTATTTCTTACGGTCACCACCCCACCTCTTCGGATGGGACAACCACGATCAATCTCAAGCATCACGTTCAAGTGGATTTCAAAAATAAAACATTCAAGTCAAATTAAGCAAGCAAACATCATAAATGTTCATCTCAAACATCCAACTCGAAGTGTGCCTTAAGACCAATCGAGGTCTCGTATATGTGTAAGCAATCTGAGGCTGTTATCATCTTAACTATTCAAAATGGAAAGCGAAGCATGGGAAATGAACCTATATTATGTCCATCTCGATCTTGGGATTACTGGTCTCAATCCAGATCCTTGATCGTGTCTTGATGCATTCACGGAGGATAGTGGCTGCTTTGGCTACACCATTGCAGCTCAGTTCCTTACATATTGTTGTGGCTAGTTACTCCAAACCAACTCTTCTATTAAGTCATGAAGGTGTCAACACTTGTTTGTTTCATGTCCATCTAGCTTATGGAACAAGCAGACCTTTTCTCCTGATCCATTGATTCCCTTTTAGCTAGCCGATGATAGGCGATCTTCCCTTAATATCTAGGTGTATCCTCTACGGGGTTTCTGCTAGGTCGTTTAAGAAGAGGACTTTGTCCTTGATTACTTCGGTCCTCTGAAGTTATCTTCAACTTTCCACTTTCTTTTATCTTTACCATATCCTACCTCGAACGGTCCTCCATCATCCAGCATTATCATCAGTGTTATCAACCTCAGCATCCTCTTGATGTAGATTGTAACATCCTACGTTTTTACATTAATTAATTAAAAGGAAATTAATCAATAAATGGTAAATAGTGAAAAATATAATTTTTGTAAATGTCAGAATTTGACTACAAGACATGCACCATTGTGTTCGTGCAGATTTTCTAATCAATATATAATGTTTTCCAATCGGAGTTCAAATGGAAAAGTTATTGACTTTTGATGTTTTAGCATCGAAAATAATTAAATATGTAAATATGGTAATAAAATCAATTAAGACTAATTAGATGTTAATAAATGTTAACATTAAAATGAAAATATCAAAGGTTTTATAAAGTGGGAAAGAATTGAGCATGATCAATTAAAGGAGGAAATGAATAGACGAGATAATGGAATGGAGGAAACAAATACACAAAATCAAACAAATCAAGTAACGTTAAAATATTGCACTAAATCACATAGCATAGGTCGACCATGGGCGGTCGACCATTGGTTTAAGGGGGTTGACCCGAGATCTGTTGTGAGCGACAATGAGCTTCGGTTGTTTGGCCCAGATTTAATATAGCTCGATCCGATGGTTAGCACTGATTTCAACCTCTATAAATTATGACCTAGGGCTTCACTTCCAACTCATAAATTTCTAATAAGCATGGAAGGTCTACTATTTTCTTTTCTCCTCCAAAATTTTAAATACACAAAAATAGATTTAGATTGCACTATACACTTTAGAGAAGGAATAGAAGATGATAGAAAATAGGAAATAGGTTCAAAATCATGTCGCCACATCAGAGGTAAATTATAGATCTAATTTTAATTAATAAAATTAAATCTAAATCTCTCTTCTCTAATCCAAATTGTAATAGATCTGTATAAATGTTATTTGTAGAGCCAAATTGGAAGTCAAAAGTGGAGAATATAGATAATACGGTTTAGATCTGGATTAGATCTAGAGATTTAGGAGTGCTAATAAAAGGCGCTTGGGAAAATTAAATGATTTGTAATAAAATTAGATTTATTTCATCGCAATCTATTTTGAATTATGCCTATTTCTAATTGATTAGAATTATAATTGCAAGTGCGTAATAATTAGAATTATAATATTATAATTATAATTGCAATTGCGAAATGATTAAAAATTTATATTTATACATCGGATTATGAATTAAATTGAAAAATGAAGCGTGTTTTGGTTTTTAGTGTTTTAAAGATATTTTAGTATGTTGGAGCTTGGAATGGTGCAAGTTGATTTCCACATATTATTAAAGTTTAAAATAAATAAGAGTGTGACATTTGGAGTAACAAGGAATATAGATATATGAAAACAAAAAAAAGGATGTACAAAACGGGATGATTACCATGTTTTGTACCGTCTATTTCAAGAAGGTAAAAGGATAATTACTTGTAACTACAAATACCATACAAATATCTTCTATTTTTAAAAGATATAGAAATTTGCTCTACTAACATTTATTGAGTAGAAGTTTAGTTCCAATGTATTAAAATGTAGTAAGTCCCAAAAGTTGAACATTAATATATGAATGAAATAAAAATGCCAATAAGACGGGAAGTAATGAAAAAGAAAGTATGGGAAATAGATAAGAAGAAGGAATA
This sequence comes from Allium fistulosum, assembly GCA_030737815.1. Classification (NCBI taxonomy): domain Eukaryota; kingdom Viridiplantae; phylum Streptophyta; class Magnoliopsida; order Asparagales; family Amaryllidaceae; genus Allium; species Allium fistulosum. Next base: position 1,277,252,631 of record CM060903.1, on the reverse strand, counting down.
GAAAATAGTATGGAATAGAAATGAAAGCTGAAACAGATGAATGTAGTAGCAACAGTATTAATAACTGATAAGAGAAAGCAGTAAATGGACTTGAAGAAGAGAAGTAAAATGCATAATAAAATGATGACTTAGGGTCAAATATAAAAAGATATAGAGGAAATGTAGGAGTAAAAAGAATAAATATACATGAATATGGAATATGTATATAAGTAGTCTTAGATGTACGTTTATTATGGATTACAATTTAATATATAAATTATATGAAATAAATGACATAAGGTCATTAGAGTAGGTTGGAATGCATTGTCATATCCAACCTTAGGATCCGTGTAGAGTATATGCTTGCATAGAGAAAGGGATACCCTTAGTTCAGTTAGTGCTTGAAACAAAAGCTCTGTAAATGTAGGCAATTGGGTAGTCCGTTAGGCAAATGTCGAGGCTGGACAAGCACAATATAGTAGTTTGCTTCAAATTTGTTTAGGGGAGGGTATTGCCCCGATTCCAGTAGGCAATCTAAATGGACGATGGTTGGATTAGACACTATGCAACATGTGTGGTAATAGTTTTTATTAAGGGGTAGGGTTGCATAGGTCTCGAGCCCATCATTGATCCCTTGCGGTTAATGGGAAGGACAGAGTTACACTTAATTGATCTTCACCGCCTACTAAGGTTAATTCAGTTGGCTAATGCACAGCTATATTTGTTTACTAGTTTGTTTGATAGGGCAAGGGTAGATAACCCACAATGAGATTCCTTCAAAACATGGACAAGGTGGTTAGTGGAGCTAAGTCCACGTTATAGGAAGCAGACAAAGTATAAAATCCCCAATGTAAACACGACCTAATGGAGTGGTGGTCGTTGGTGCGCACTATAGGATTCGGGTTATATGGTGATCATGATATAGCAGGGCGATGGATCCAAACGAGGTGCTAAATGAGAGATATTAGTGGGGACAATATCTAGGTCGATTATGGGACCATGGGATATATGTATATATGGATATAAACTACAAGATGTAGGTGGGAACGGTTTATTTGTAGAGATAACATGAGATAGTGAACAATCAACATAAGCTAGTGTTATGTACAAAATGCATAATTTTACCAGTTATCAGAACATTGTTCTAACCCCCTCCTCATTACAACCCACATGATAGATTGAAGGACAGGTACTGGTGTTTGGCATGTTCGATGCTAATACGAGCACTTGATTTTGGAAGTGTCAAACCTTGGTCAATACCTATGTAATCTATTGTACTTTAATTATCCCATTGCAAGTTATTTCGTTAGTGCTCTGATATGCATTCTTTTTTTTTATTTGCAGGTTGCCAAACCAACGATCCGTGCTTTAGTGGACTTGGGTTTTCGATTTAGTGAAGATTCAAGCCCACTGGGGTAGGGTTGTCGCATTTGGTATCAGAACTTAGGTTACTCAATCTTGAAAATTAGAAAACATTGAGTGAACTTATTTGTATTTTGCTTACTAATATAATATGCATTAAATCCTAATAGTTCCAACTATAGAATAGTTACATATGGAAAGTCTCTGAAGCTGAATGGTATGACTCCCTAATCGGGCCTTATTAGCCTAATGATTTTAGATCCCCGTATGATTGCCAATTGATGATGTATAATAGGTCCAGATAAAGAGAAACTAAGAGTCCATATGTTATAGATAGTGGAAGATGTGGAAGTTTCCAATATGTAATTGGATTTTCAATATTAAGAAAGGAACAAGTTAGTAATTTGAAGGAAAGATGTTCTTAAATGAATAGTTAGATATCCACTTTAAGTCCAACCCAATAAAAATAAGTTTTTAAAGAATTGTGAAAAAGTATAAATTATATATTTAAAAAGGATTTTTAATGAAAATGGTTGAAAAGGTAAGTAAATATTGGACTTTGAAAAAATACTTACATAATGAAAGTATTGTTAGAAATATGTACGTATATATATATATTTGGATTGAAAAGTTTTCATAAAATGGTCTTATAAAAGCAATTTGTTTGAGAAAAATTATAGAGCGTGTATAGCTCGCTGGTTTCTTTATAAAAAAAGAAAAGTGTAAATATGAAATTCTAATAGAAATAAAGATTTGTAAAAATCTTAAAAAAATTCAGTGAAGCAAATTTTATAGAAAGCCATACCTTTTGAAAAAAAAATAGTATAGCAATATAGCTCGTAAGTTTTCTATAATGCAAAATTTTAAGTTGTAAAGTAAACTTTATGGGTAGACAATAGGAAGTGGTATAATTTTAGAATACGGGTAAACAGTACAAAAAAGAAGATTTGGAACCCTAAAACAAAGCTATAGGCGAACACATAAGATAAAATAATCGAAAATAGTGTAGTAAGCTAAAGAGTTGAATAATAGAAAATTTTGAAATATAAATAGAAACGAGATTCAAATTATTGTACTGTCTATTTCAATAAAGAAATAAAGTATAATTTCTTGTAATTTCACACAAAACACGAATCCTCTTCTAAGTGAATCATAGAGAATTATAGCGTTAATTATTCCTTTTAAAAGGGCAAGGTAATTCCAATGCATTAAAGTATAAGATCCTTAAAAATAATAAAAAGTGAAGTAATTAGAAATTATGTAGGAGACCATAAGAAGAAATTTGACTAGTAATCTAACTAGAAGCAACATTGGAAAATGAATATTCTATATAGTCATGCACATTGGTTGCATGTACCTTTTAAAAGTCCCTCTTTCATGACATTAGAGACTCCACTAAAATTGGAAGTGAAGACAGAAAGAAATGATGGAATAAGAGTTGTTCTTACCTACTCCAGTTTTACTGTTTAAAAATTTATAAAAGATGTTTTGGAAAAACTTCAAAGTGCATTTTTAGATTAGGATGGTTTGATGCAATGAATAAGTTTTTGAAGGAAAAACTAAATAAATAGTTTGATTAAAAATCCCAATTTTTAAGAAGTAAAAGTTAAAAAGATCTTTAAAAGGGAAAGGTTGATTTGAAAAAAAAGGAAGAAACTTTAATTAAGTTTTGTTAGCATTCTCTCTTAGGTTTAATGAATGATTTAAATTCAAAAATTGTAAATTAAAGTTTTTAACTAGTTGAAACACCAAGTAATTTTGAATTTAATAAAAGGTTTATAAATTGTACTTTATAAAGACAAAGGTTTTGGGATTACATGTTTCAAAAATTTTGAAGTTTCTAATTTTTGAAAAAAAAAGTCAAGACCAAACCAAGATTATGAATATGGAGTAGTTATGAATTAGTGTCTAAGGAAGACGGGATAAAGGATAAGGTTATGAAAAGGATAACAAAGTTACTCATGGAATAGTAATAAGGAACCTTGTATAGTATAAAGGATAATGGTAAGAACTTAGGAATATTTTGTTAGACATGAGTGCAAGGTTTGAGAACACCATCAAGGAATTTAGATTAGAAGAAGATGGTAATAGAGGATTTAGAGGTGGTAAACACTCATGGAGGATATTGGCAAACTCAAGTTAAGATATGAGGATTTCGGAAGTATGACATGTTGGAAGGTCCATTCAATTTGAGTATGAAGTGATATTGTCACAACATCATTTGTGTTGGTTGATGTTGAAAGCAAACTTCCAGTAGCTATTTTAGATTAGGTTGTAAGCATTAGTTGTCATTGTTGGAGGTAAAGGTGTGTACGATATTATAGGAAATGTTCCTTTTGTTTTGTTTTCAATGTGGACTGCAATGTTATAGGAAAACAATAAGATAAGGAAATTTCAGAAATTATAGACAACTAATACATTATGAAAGAAAATAGTAGAGATTGGAAGTTAAGAAATAAATTAAGAAAATTTATTAAAATACCACTAAAATGGAACAGGGAATATGATTGATAAATTTCAGCAAGTGAAGGACAAAGAAGGAATGTTGAGTAGCCACAGGTCAATGTCCCTATACCTCAAAGGCTGGAATTTATAAATGGAACTTGGCTGCTAGTTGCTATTATAAATAAAAGAAGTTTTTGAAACTTAAAATTTACCGCGTAAATTAAGAGAAGTCCACTATGGACATTGGATTGTTGACTAAACCCCAAATTCTTGAGATGTGGAAATTTTGTTTTGCAAAACCTATACATATATAGATATACACTTTTGAAAAATAAAATGTTATTGCAAATTTTTTTTGAAAGATATTTATGAATATTTTAGAAAGTAATAGAAAAATATTTTTGAATAAAAAAGAAATTTTCAAATTTTGAAAATGCCACGTACTTGACATTGGGGAATATTTGACAGGTTGGTTAGTAAGGATTTTACTGTGCTACAGAAATAACGGTAAGATAAAATACGATTAAAAACAAGGGAGAAAGCTGTTATAGTTAGGAAATCACTTTCTCCATAACTTGTTAGTAACCACAAAGTTATTTTTGAAATAAACCCTATTTTAAAAACTTAAAAAGAAATTGACTTATGCATACTGTACTTGAAGAAATTGGAAAAGAATTAGGGGAGAATGTAACATCTTGCGTTTTTACGTTAATTGATTAAAAACAAATTAATTAATTAATAGTAAGCAGTGAAAAGTAGAATTTCTGCAAATGTCAGAATTTGGCTACAAAACTTGGACCATTTGTTCATAGCGATTTCCTGATCAATTTTTATATATAATGTTTTCCGATCGGAGTTCAAAAATAGAAAAATTATTGACTTTTGAAGTTTTAGCGTCGAAAATAATTATATATGTAAATATGTATGGTAATAAAAGCAATTAAGACTAATTAGATGTTGATAAATTTTAACATTAAAATGAAAATCTCAAAGGATTTGTAAAGTGGGAAAGAATCGAGCAAGGTCAATTAAACAAGGAAATAAATAGATAATATAATGGAATGGAGGAAACAAATACACAAATTCAAACAATCAAGTAACATTAAAATATTGCATGAAATCACACAACACAGGTCGACCATGACCTTCCCTAGGTCAACCATGGGCGGTTGACCATGGGTCTATGGGGGTTGACTTGAAATCTGTTGTGAGCGACAATGAGTTTTGGCCATATGGACCAAATTTAATATAGCTTGATCCGACGATTAGCGCTGATATGAACCTCTATAAATTAGGACCAAGGGCTTCACTTTCAACTCATAATTTTCTAATGAGCACGGAAGCTCTTCCGTTTTCTTTTCTCCTCTAAAATTCTAAATACACAAAAAAGATTTAGATTGCATGTATACACTTTGGATAAGGAATAGAAGATGATAAAGAATAGGAAATAGGTTCAAAATCAAGTCGCTACATCAGAGGTAAATTATAGATCTGATCTTAATTAATGAAATTAAATCTAAATCCCTCTTCTCTAATCCAAATTCTAATAGATCCGTATAAAAGTTATTCGTGGAGCAAAATAGGGAATCAAAAATGGAGAATACATATAACAGGGTTTAGATCTTGATTAGATCTAGAGATTTGGGAGCGCTAATAAAAGGTGAGTGGGAAAATTACATGTTTTGCAATAAAATAAGATTTATTTCATTGTAATCTATTTTGAATTATGCCTATTTCTAATTGATTAGAATTATGATTGTAAGTGTATAATGACTAGAATTATAATTGCAAGTGCGTAATGATTAGAACTAAAATTGCATAATGATTATAAATTTATATTTATACGTCGGATTATGAATTAAATTAAAAATGAAGCTTGTTTTGATTTTTAGGGTTTTAGAGATATTTTAGTTTGTTGAAGCTTGGAATATTGCAAGAAGATTTCCCCATATTATTAAAGTTTAAAATAAATAAATGTGTGATGTTTGGAGTAACAAGGAATATAGATATACGAAAATAAAATGAAAGAAATATACAAAACATGGATAATTACTATGTTTTGTACCGTCTATTTCAAGAAGATAAAAGTACAATTCCTTGTAACTACAAACACCTCACAAATGTATAAAGAGTCGTAGAATATTTGTTAAAGTCACTGGTAGCAATCTTTGATCGCTATCTTCTCATTTTCTTATTATTTATTTTTAAAACAAATATATTTTAAAAATATTTTTTAAATGTTTAAAATGTTTATAAACTATGTTTAAATTATTTCACAAAGTATCAAAATATTTTACAAAGCATAAGATTTTCAAAACATTTTAAAATAAACCAGTTTTTTAAATACACTAGCCTATGTCGACATATAGGCAGATGATATGTCAACATACATACCGCAATTTTCAAATTCAAATTTTGAAATGAAGTGTCTATTTGTTGTAAATCTTCGCGAATGGATATGTCTATTTATTCTCTATATATATGTGGTTTCAAATAAAATTTTTAACAACTACTTTCTTAATAATTCTCTCCTCTTACTCTACCAAAATTTCTAGTGAAAATTTATTCAAAACTTCTTAGTTTCAAACTAGAATCCATTCAATCTTCATTGTATTGATTCTCTATTATTTACTCTTTGATTTCAATCTTCTCTCTCTCAATCAAAGATCAAAGTGGTGTCCAAGAGGCTATATGATCAATTACAACCAAATATAAAGAAATTATCTTTGGAAAAACCATGAAACTCCATTTGCATAGGTGTGATCTTTGGAAAAACCATGAAACTCTAGTTGCATTTGCTTAGGTGTGATTATTGTCCGTTCAAATCAATTGGGTATGCTATAAGTCTCGAAAATCCAAGTGGGTGTGCTTGTGTCCCATCCACATCAAGTGAGTGTGCCTAGAGTTCAGAAAATCTAGAGGGTATGCCTCGAAGCCTTGAAATCGAGATTGTATTGGGTGCCTTCTTCATATTTAAAGGTTGGCATTTAAAAAGAAATATGTACTAGCAATTGTACGGAACTGGATGTAGGGTAACTCTAAACCAGTATAAAAATCCCTAGTGCGATCTCTTTAATTCTCTACTTTTTACTTTACTACACTTATACTTATCTGTGTTTGCATTTGTGGTTGTTCATTCTATGTTGATTAATAATAATCTTGAAAGAATTCTAAAAAGATTCATAAAAAATTAAAAACACTATTCACTCTCCTATAGTTTTTAATTAGCCTTAAGATCCATAGATCCACAACCCACACTTGGTATCAGAGCACTAGGCTTTCAAAAACTCGTAATCTGATTTTTGAAAAGTTTTAATAACTAACAACACCGTTAGTACATTTATTAACACCTTTGTCAAAGGAAAATCTACAGCCAAACCCATACTTTTTAATGGCAGTAATTACACTTATTGGTCATGTAGAATGAAGATCTAATTACAATCGAATTGTTACACAAAATGAGTACACTGAACCATAAAAAAATTTTGCACAACGGACTGGTGATCAAAATGCACTTGCAAAGAATAATTCTAAACCCATGAATATTCTATTTTGTTCACTAGATAAAAATGAATTTCATAAAGTGTCTATTTCTAAGTCTGCATATAAAATTTGGAGAACAATACAAGTTACACATAAGGGCACTCGTAAAGTTAAACAGACTAAAATTTTCATGTTAACTAATCATTTTAGTTATTTAAAATGAATCCAAATGAGTCCATTTCCGACATATACTGTAGATTTTAAGATATAGTGCATTCATTAGTTGCATTAGAGAAAAACTTCTCTAAAGAGGATCAAGTTAGAAAATCCTAAATTCACTCTCCTTAGAGCATGATCAAAAGCCTCTTGCAGTTGAAGAGGCTAATGATATTAATACTCTAAAATTTGAAGGGTGTAGGCAATTTAATGTCCGATGAAGCACAAATGTAGGGTAGAAGGGAAAGCAAGGCAACAGAAAAGAAATTCATCGCTTTCAATGCAATAAATAATGATTAGGATTCTGATAATGACAATGGCAAAGAAATTGCTTTCATAACCAAAAATTTCAGAAAATTTCTAAAGTATAGAAAAATGAACAACTTTCGCAAACCTGAAACAAGACCAATGGAACTAGAACTGTGACTAGATGCTTCAATTGTGATAAACCCAGTCATTTCCAGAGAGACTGCCCGCATCCGAATAAATCATAGATCTCGCCAACAAATGATTCATCCAAAAACGAAAAAGGGCTTATACAGCAAATTTGGATGATTTAGACACTTCCTCTAGCGACGATGAACCTGATATTGAAAATGTGAATATGTGTTTTCATGGCAACAACATACTAGTTAAAACTGATCAACAAAAAGCAGCTAAAATTGGTACACTTTACTTTTTTTTGGTTGCTTTTAATTGATAAAAATAACATATAGATTAATAATATTGGATGAATATAAGTATATAAGTGTATATATAGGAATATATTCGCATATTTTTATTTTTGGAAATTTTGGGCTATATGTCGACATACATGTTAGAAAACTGAAAGTTGAAATTTGAATTCAAATTTCAAACTTCCCTCTCTTTTTACACTTACTCCTATGTTCTGAAAAGATGTATTTTTGACCATAGAATATGTCCTTTGATTCTTTACTTATTTACTTCATCTCTATCCTATTATTTTATTACCTTTATTTCAAAATTCAAATATTGTTTTGCTCTCTTATCTCATCAACCTTTCAATAATGGCTTCCTCTAGTCAAAATCCAAAAACCATTAGGCTCTTTAAGAAAACAAAAGGCTTTCTCTTCAACAAGAATGATGCAATTGAAGCCTATATGGAATATACTACTTCCAGAAAAGTTTCTCTCGGAAGGTTTGCTAAATTCGAAGATTTTTATTCTTATGGTTTACATGATCTCTGTTTGGAAGATAATATTTTTAGTTTGATTGAACCTTCTCAAAATGATTTTATTTATTACCCCAATTTGGTCAAAATGTTTATGCTAATTTAAATGGAAAATTTTATCAAGGAGAAGAAGGTCAAATTTGAAGTAGCGTTAATGACACCTAAATAGTTTTAAATTGTGAACGTTTGGATCATATTCTTGGTGGTAAGTCTAGTGGAATTGACCTCTCCACTTTTCAAATTGATGTTCAAAACCATGAAGTATATCATGATATTTTCAAAAATGATGATGATTTTGAATTTAAACACAAAAACCTTTGCCCAAAATCGAGACTTATGAGTCTCATTTTAAAACAAAGTATTACTCCGAGGACGGATAATTATAATGACCCTACTCGAAAGGTTTTCAAAGCCCATTTCGCTATTTATGATCACTACAACATGAATTGCACACAAGTCATTTTAGATGACTTTGTTCAAAAGAACATTTTTAGACATGAGAACACACTCTTTCATGATGTATATCTTACTAAAATTTTCTTATATTTTGATGTGGATTTAAGAGGATGAAAATCCATTTCTCAAAAAGTTTTCGACAAAGCGAATATGTAATGACCATATTATAGCGATTGGATATTTAAATATTGAATCATTAATTAATTGACAGCCCCAAAAATATGATTTTTTGCATACCATCGAATTAGGACTTAAGACCACTTCCATTGACTTCGTATCGAGTTGGGAATTAAAATAAGTATATGGATCATAATATTTTTAGACCGTACGATCTGATGGTCAAAATGGTCTCGAAAAGCGTGAAATTATCATCCCGAAATGCTATTCGGATAGCGATGAAATTTCTACCAGCGGGACTGGAAAAATAAGGTGATGTATGTAGACAAGTTTCATGGTGATTGGATGCACCATTTGATCATGCAAGCTTGAAATGCACGACCGTTTATTTGAGAATTCAAATAAGTCAAATAAAATAATATTTAAATAAACCAATCACTAAAACCTGTTTCCATCATTACCCAAGCTACTATTCCATTGCCTGTAACTAAGAAATCATATCCGCCACTCAATCTTTCTCTTTAAAAATTAATTCCAAGCAATCTACTCCATGAAAAAATACGAAACCAGTTTCATTAAATCCATATCGAAGAGATCTACACGATGACCATGGCAGAATTTTGATTGATGGCGATCTCTTCATGGATGAAACTAGGGTTTAGATTTTCCGGAGCTATGGTCGACGAAAAGTGGATTCGTTTATGGCATCGGATTTCTCTTCGCGCATGGCACCTCCCTATAAAATTTCTTTGACTCCGGTGATCTCTTGCAAATCGCATCAATATGGAAGAAAGAGGCACAGTCCTAGGTCGCATTCCAAGAAATGAGGTCAGGCTTGAAGCCAGGGGATCCGGTGCAAGATCGTGAAGAGGAGTACGTTGGAGGCGACGATTGTCGATTTCATAGATCAGAAAGGGAGTATTCGAGGAGAGATTATGACTATAATAGGTTTTCTTATAGCATGTACGTGCATGGTAATTAGATGAATACGAATATGATTATAGGGTTAATTAAGGAGTTTAATTGTAAATTAAGTGAATTAATCATTTAAATAATCTCATAACCTATATTGCATATCTTTTGCATACGAGGTCCATTTTGGACGTCGTTTCTTGCATTGCGCTTGTGATGGAGAGCTCTACAACTTGGTGATGGTTTGGTCAGATTTGATTGAGGTGAGTGATTTTGTCTCTCGCCAAACTATGATTGTTAGTATAGTATTAAAATGATGTTTTGAAATGTTTTCTAACTTCAAAAAAGGATTTCTAAAATAATTAAACCTATATCTTATTTTATAAAAAGAATTAAAGTGTTTTAAAATGATTTTAAATTAAATATCACATTTTTCCCATTGACGGACTAATTTGACGATATTGATATATTTACACTATTTTGACATTTATCCCACATTGGTTGCTTGGATGTATTGTATTGTACTATATTGTATTATTATAGACGTTATGTAGGGTATTATAGACGTTAATATGCTTGTTGGTTACATGTATGAAAATTTGCTTGTTGGTTGGTTGAAACACCATTCGAAGGCGATATAGGATTAGAATATATCCTATAGGATAGGATTTCATGCATAGATTATCATGCACGCTGACTGATCTAAAGATGAAGCACGATGGATTTGGAGATGCACTTCGAACTTTACAGAAGATGGCGGACGTTTTTACTTGATTTCTATTTAACCACTTTTGGTTTAAGTACAAGACCAAAGTGGTTGTTATCGACTACTCTAGAGTGGTCTTTATCCACCACTATCGATGATGGCCGATTTGGCCAATTTTGACATGGATGATGGAGAGGCTTCATGAAGCACAATGTGATGGTTTGTTCATTCACTCGAGTTCGATTTTGATGATCTGGCTCTTCGATGAGTGATTTTGGTAGTGAAGCAAAGATGCGACGCTTCCACACGATGACTCCATGGTTCAACGATGATGATTCCATGATGGAAAATGACGTCTTTGATGATGGATAGCCATACTCGGTGATGAAGAGTAGGCAACGACAAATCGGATTGATGGAACTGTTGGAGGAGGGCTACGGGACGCATGATGACACTCTATGACTTATGATGGAAGTCTAGAGTAGTTTCTAATCTCGACGACTTTAGACAGGAGTTGTATGGACAGTTCCGATGTGTACTATATTCGTAGGTTTCGATGTGTACTCGTGAAGTAGGGGTATGTGAGGATGCTCATTTGGGACTATGATGGGTGCCCCGGATTACATGATGTTTCGATCTGACTATCCTAGGCTGTCTATGATGTGTTTAGTCTAGTTCCTGCCCTATTGAATGGCATGGATTCGAATACCAAGAAATCGTGTAACGACCCCATCGCTATATCCATATTATTAAAGAACATTATAAATGATGTTATCAAATAACACGGAGAATACAACTTCTTAAGGGCGACCAAATGTGAATATATCTTTAAACTAACACTGACATATCATGCTTATTGTTTTACAGAATATCTGGAAGAAAATTTGACATGTACAATCTCAGTCTAATGTAATAAAAACACCGGTTTCTCAAAATCAAAATAGTATATCATATAAAAACAACTGTCACAGATCATAGTGGAATAATATACATTATATACAAACACATACCGTGAGCCTACAAAATATATTACTAGACCCACATAATATAAATTAAGTACAAGTTATAATCTCAAAATATACATCCCATATACATACACATAATCCTACATGAGATAAACTAAAAAGTCAAAATAGTTTATCTTCATGCTAGCACACCTACCCAAAAGTCTACACGTCCTGTAACCTAAAAAAGACTTAGCCTGACCTTAGCATTATACAAAATAATAAATGGGTCAGACTATCTCTATATAAAAGGGTGAGAACAAGATATAACACAAGAATATATGATATTATAAATAAATACAGATGTCATAGATGGAATCAAGTCACTAGAATAATTTAACTCGAATTTCAACTCAAGACATAAGAATATTTAGATCATGGAACATAGAATAAATCAAAAAGCATAGAATTCCATAATAATTAACAATATCTCAAAATCCAATCAAACCTTATCCATACCGATCACAGTAATCGTCCATACCAATCATGATGATTGTCCATACCATAGTAAACAAAATCCTAATCCTCTCCTGTTTGATACCAAGGATCGTCCAGACCATGGAGAACAAAACCCCAACTGATCACAAGGATTACCATATCGATCAAGATGATCGTAGTAAACATAACTCAATACCATAAAAGATATAACTCATACCAATCAAGATGATCATAAAGAAATCCAAGAGTAAACCTCTTAAGGATCTATTGGCTTGAAATCCAAATACCAAAAGAGAACACACTCTAAAGTGCCAAATATTATCACTTTAGCGATGATGAGAGCTTAACTAGAACGTCCCATACCGTTTGTGGAAATTAAATTATTTACTAGAAGCTAGTAAGCCTCGCTCATTAAGGATATAACCGAAGAACCTGAACTATATATCTATTAAGGATCTATCAGCCTTCACAAATGCCGAACACCTAAAGAGATTACAACCCTAAAGTGTTAAATACTTTCCCAAAGGCAATCACAAGAACTTAACCAAAACATCCCATGCTACCCGGTGAAATGCAAGTATTCGCTAATGGGTTAGTAAATTTCACTCAAACATTCTATTCCATGAGTTATACCATATTCCACGAAGTGTTACTTGAGAGCATTTAAACTAATTGATAACACTAAGTCAATTATTAGTATTCCTCATGTTATAGAATTAAGGCTCACAAAATTTTATCTTAAGATTTATTAAATAAATAGAAATCATATTTTTAGAGAATTATAAATACTCATATTCCAAAACCATATTGATATAAAAACATTTGCTTAGAAAGAACATAGGTTTATATTTCAAAACCATACTTCTTAAATCATAAATTATTTCCACTAATTGTATTTAAGATATAATTACTTATTAAAATCATCTATAAAAGGAATTAGATTAATTCGGAAGCAAGGTTGAGATTGGTAAATTATAATAACTCTCTTTTGTAAAATTGCTTGTATGCAAATCATATATTTATATATATATATATATAATAGATAAATATATGTTAATAAAATTTCAATCTTTGAATCACAATAGATCAAAATCCATAAAAATCAAGAGAATTCACTACTCCAAAAATCCAAATTCATCACAAGACCAAAGCAGTAAATTGATCCATAAAATTCAAACTCTATATCATCTCAAGTCACGAATTAGAGAAACCGGAATCCAAGAAAATAGAAGAATTCAGCTAACAGAAGCTAATACAATCAGCACACGAACTTACGAAGAAAAGGGCATAAGGCAATCAAGCAAAGCAAGGCACACTAACTGGGTGGGAAAGGCAAAAAAATCTCGAACTAGATCATAGAATGGAGCACCTACCTGGAGCGTACAGTGCTCTAGGAAGCTCTACCAGTCGACTGAACCTAGGGTCAGTCGGTTGGATGCAAGACCGGGAGCGACATGCTCCAAGAATGATTCGACCAGTCAACTGAAACCCTAGTTTAAATCGATTGGACACGAATATATGTAGCTGTAAGCTCCAGTTCTCGTTCCCAATCAATGCAGGTAGACTTTCCAGAACTCGATTTCGACATCGATATATGACTTATATTGACCATATACATGCATGTAATAACCAATAGCACCGTATACAAGCAATTTAAAGAAAATAAAGATGATTTCGTTCATGAACAACAAGCATCTCAATTGGTTTTAAGCAGTAGTTTACATTCATTGCAATTTCAAACATAAAGCCATCAAAATCTGATATTAACAAGCACCATGCATCTAAAACTAAACTTAGAGATAGATCTTGTGAGGTTTAACTCACCTCAAACTCCAAGAAGATGAAGAAGTAAGGCTAGAACAAAACTATTGCTACCCTTCTTCTTCTACAGCTCCTACCTCTTTTTCTTCAATCAAAACAACAACATCATGCAACCCTAATCTCAGAAATCCAGAAATAAAAATGAATTAAAATCTCAAATTAATACTAGGATAAGATAGAGAAAAAGCTAGAGAGTTCATACCTTATCTCCTTATGAATTATACATTTTTCTTCAATTTTCTATGACTTTATTTATGGCTGATTGCTAATCCCCTTTTTTATTTTGCTCTAAAATAAACGTGGAAAATTTTTGTTTTAGGAATTGCATGATGTGAGAATAAAGTATACTTAGGAACTATGCTTATGTTTTCCTAGGCTATTGGTCTTGATCTCTCACTAAGGCCTAAAATGAAAAGATGAACTAACTTAATTCTTATTTAGCCCAAACAAAAGAATTAATTAAATCTCTCTTAATTAACTTAGTTAATCAATTAATGGATTATTATAAAATCTTGAACCAAATCCAAATTAAATTTCCCAAATTAATATTTCATCCTAAATACCAAATTTGAATAATTGTTTTAATAACATTTCAAATTTAAATTGAAATCTTCTTTAAGAAATAAAACTCATTTCTTAAATAAATCAAATCGGTTATTCCAAAAATTAGATTTAATTACACAATTAAATTTTACAAATCTCTGATAAAATTAATTAACCATAATTAACCTTAATTAATTGGGTATTTAACAACATGGTTGTTACAAACCGGGACGTTGAGTAGTCCTTGACTATATGATAAGGGTCATATGAATATCATATATCCAATGCATTGAGTGAGTGAATGTGAGGATGGATGATGGATGCCATGTTCATTTAACTATTTTTAACACCGTAGGGATGTCACACGATGTAGATATTACCGATGCCAATATCTAGACACCCTTAGTACTTTGATGTATAGTATGCCCATGATGACTATCATAGAGTAGCATGCATTCGATGTTATGTGCTAACCCTTTGGATGCGGGGACATGTCAGGTATGATTCTCTATACCCTCTATTTCATATACTATACTGACTTTTATACTATTTTGAAATTATTTATCTCTCACACCAGACAATTGTCTGACTCGAGGTTTTATGCTTTGCTTCTTATTATCTTAGGTGCTCTTAAATGAGTAAATAAGATAGTAGGTGTAAATAGCACTTGGATCTGTGCGGATGGACTAGTAGATGGTAATGCTTTCTTGTATTTATATTTTGAGTTATTATTGTTTATTTCGATGTGTGACACTATGGAGTCTTGATAGTGTTGGCTTACTATTATTAGAGACGGTTTGTCAATTGAGTTTATTTGGTTATATGAGCATCCATGGTGTAGGGCGGTCATCTCATTTTGTATCAGAGCTTAGGTTATGTGATTAAGTTGAGTTAATACGGTGATCCAGTAGAGATAAGGTAAGAGTTGCTACCTTAGACTGGATCGAGAGTCTACTTATATACCAGAGAGTGTGTATTTGTTATATATTTTGGTTTTCAAAGCTATATAACCGTATATATAGTTTATAAGTTGTAATGCACACTCGAGCACTATTGATGCAATTTTCTTTAAGAGGGACCGATCATCCTTATTATAGGTTAGGAATGATCTGGCATATGAGAAGTGCTAATACTGGCTCCATCTCTGGAGTTGAGATTTTGCAGATTGAGGACCACTAACCTCGATTTACAGAATATGTTTGCAAAGATGGTGCAAATCATTTTTTGGAATGTCTGAGTCACTTCAAATGATTACGACGCTCAAGTGCAAACTCCTAGAGTCGATTTTGTCAACCTATATAGAGACTAATTGAGTCTAAGAGGTAAACAGTTCCTTAAAATGGAGTCGACTATTGAGGTGCAAGACGGGATGATATTTGTGAAAGGATCTTCAATGGCTTGGAGTTAGATGATACCGTGAGGTAGCAGTTAACCTCTAAATGACTCCAGAGATAAACAATGAACTAGTGGAGTGCCTTTATAGCTTCGATATCCAAGGAACATTTTACTTAGGATTATTACATAGTTCGCTACGAAGAAATTTATCTCGACATTTCAAAAGTCGATGTTGTTTTGGAAGTTCGCTGACTTGAAGTAAGGCGACATGTCTATGCTAGAGTATGTGGCCAAATTCGATGTGCTATCGAAGTACGGTCTATCTTTCATTGATACTCCACTCAAAAAGAATGAAGAATTTATCCTTGGGTCAAGCGGTCATCGTAGGAAGCGATTGATTGGTCATATTAATGAGAGCTTTGAGAAGTTGATCGAAAAGGCTTTATGATGTGAGAGCCTGTACCTAGTGTTGATGGATTGTCCTGAACAAGCCAAGTAGGGGAAGATGGAGGAAGCATATGTATTGGGTGATGTTCTAATTTTGTTGAGTGCTCCATCGGCGAAAGAGAAGGGAAATGGCATCACCGTTTGAGAGTATGCTTTCCATTTATGGTAATTCCACATGTGTTTTATTTAACGTCAAGGTTTCACATTCCTTCATATGTAGTGATTTGTAGATAGATTGGAATTGAGACCTGAAATAGTTGATTGTCTTTTAAATTATGACGGTTATTAGGGGCTCGGCTAGATTATACATGTGTAACATCCTCTATTTTGTCATTGGAAATTAATACTATGGATGATTGCAGCATCCGTTGTGCTTAGTTTCGGGCTTTAAATTGGCATAATGTTACCACATGGTTTGTTTACACTTAGCTTATATATGGTTTGTCGAAAATTTTCCATATTGAGCCATGGATGTATCTCTTTCAATTTGTTTTTTATTGATTGCTTTATGTTTAATTAGGTTCAGTATTAAAGTCTAGGAATTGACCAGCTAGAGGGGTACGAAAGAGTAGTGGATTGCGAGCGGCTTTTGTTGACGATAGGGACTAACGATGAGCGGAAGGTAGTGTTTGGCTGCCCACCTGATGATGAGGTGATGTTTAACTTTCTACATTCATTCAATATCCCACACAATGAGTTGTCATTTATGAATGTAGCTAGAGAGTGTTCGAGCATATTCGATGAGGTGACTGGATCACCACCATATAAGGATTGAGTTCCGTATCGATCTAATTAGACATGCTTGACCAATAGTTAGGCCTTTAAGGCAGATGATGCCCAAAGAGCAGAGGAGACTAAAGGTGTGAGTCGACGACCTATTAATGCGAGTGTTCATTCGTAGAAGCATATTTGAGTAGGATGCACCTATGGTGTTCCCCACTAGGGCAGAATGCTCTTTAAGGTTGTATATTAATTACCACGATTTGGATTAGATGACAAACAAGTATCCACTCTCACTTATTGATGGCTTGTTCGATCAACTCTACAGCATGAAGGTGTTCTCTCAGTTGGATCTTGCGATGGGGGTTTCATCCACTGAGAGTAACTAGAAAGAGTGTGCTGATCACAGCGGTTCATACGCTACTTTGATTTTTGATTGGTTTCCTATGTCGTTCGGGCTAACCAATGAGTTGGCCGACTTTGTTGATTTCTTGAACCATGTTTCAAAGAATCACTTAAGTGAGTCCGTGCTTGTGTTCGTTGATGATACTTTCATCTACCCATGGGAAAAAGAGGAGCGTAAGACATGATTGATGATTGTATTGGAGGTGTGGAGAAAACACTGACTGATGATGAGAAGTTTCCTTGGATTGGTGAGATGTTATATACACTTTACCAAGAGCTTCTCAAAGGTAGCGGCACCGTTAACAGATTGGACGAGGAAGATCAGACTTTTATTAGTAAGCGAGGTGCAGACACACATTTGTGAGTTTGACAGAGAAGATGACGACTGCATCGATGTAACTCATTCCAAGTGGGAATGAGAATTCGATAGTACACACATGCTCGTGGTACTTAACTAGGTGCGGTACTGATACAAAAAGGTGAGTTTGTCATCTATGCTAGTCGACAACTAAAATCACACTAGAGGAAGTATCCAACTCATGATTTGGAGTTGGCGACTAGCATATTTTCTTTTAGTGCAAGACATACCAGTTTAGGAGTGATATTCCTAGAGTGGGCATTGCTCGATTTTATCATTTGTTTTGACTCCAGAACTCAATGTGGGCTAGTGCCAAAGATGTTGGCTAGTTTGATCATCAGACCTACTTTGATTTAATGGATTGATACTAGTCAGAGGCATGAAGTTAGACTAGTGGAGATCATGGCTAAATTAGACGAACGAGTAGTGTCTGTAGAAGTGTACAATGCAGACTCGACTGAGATGGTTGGCTCTGCAAAGATGAGATGTTGTTTATTCTCGATGTCGTTGGATTGAGGAATTAGATAATAGCATAATGTTCTTATTCAAGATTGATTATACATCCCGATGACAATAAAATGCAATGAGATACGAGATAGACATTTTATTGGGAAGGGATAAAGGAGGACGTCAGGTATTCATTTCGAGACAAATGGATTGCCAGCTAGTAAATGTTGAATAGAAGAAGCCAAGTGGTTACTAAAACCACTTGTGATTCCTAGATGGGAATGGATAGTTGATTCCATTACGTGCCAAGAGCATTGTAAGTGACTGAAACCCGTTGTTCACTAGTGGGTTTTGGGAGAACTTACAGGAGGCATTTGGGAATTTGGCACCAAATTGACTTGATGATATTGAGATTGAACAAGGAACTTCAAGACCTAGTAGGCTTATTCATACCGATAGACGTGATGCAAAATAGTATAGGAGGAAGGTAGTGGAGTGGCAATGGTTCAGTTGAGTGAAAGCGAAGGCGATAGTATATGAGAGACCAAGGAGAGCATGAGGACCACTTGTCCGGAGCTCTTCACTTGGTGAGATTTCAGTTTTTGGCCAACTTTCATATTAGACATCGTATTTGATGTTTTATACTAGATCGTTTAGTATCCTGCATGCTAGGATAGGCATGGATGTTACTTTTTGGTGTTTGATCTTATATGCCTGTTTGATGTTTGATTATTGGCTATTGATACGATTACTTATGCTTATATGGTTGTTAGGCATGCAAGATATTTATGATTTGATATGGCATGTTTATTTGGGATGATTGCTATATATATACGATTTAGTATGCTTATTTACATTATAATGTTGCTATTGTGCTTAATCCTCTTTGTTGAGTACTTGATCAGGTACATGGAAGCAAGTGTTGGCTACTTGGATGCCTATCTGCTTATATTCGCATTTAAATGGTATGCTCTTGCTATAAAAGAGGTATGTAACATTTATAGTGTAGATTTGGCTATATATTTTTGGTTGTCCTCGAAATGAGATGCCTCAGATATGACAAGCTTTATATATGAGATGTATATATATCTATGTTGCATCAAAATTTTCCCCAGACCCAACCGCGCAAAGGAGGTGCTATCAAAATTTTTCATGACACAAGCCAAATTTGAGAGAAAAGTCAATGTATAAGACATTAGACGTTGTTAATAGTTGAGAGAGTCGATAATGTATGAGATTTAGTTGACTTGCATTTTGATTAGTGAGTTGGCGCTTTTGTTTTCCATTGTTTGTTTCTTAGGAAATAGGTATGTAATTTAGACATTTGGCTTACTTACATTGATTTTGGACTTGATAGCGATTATACTTAGGGATGCGGATGATGGCTCAAGCTGATTTCGAGTCTATTCCCTTTGTTGTAATCGCTTTCACTGATTATTGTCGTGCATTGATAAGTGACGATTTCCTGGTATCATTGCTTAGGTGAGGGTGTTGGGTTCAGTTGCTCATCCTTGGGATTTCAAGGATGAAATCCTTTTAAGGAGAGGAGAATGTAACGACCCGTATTTTAGCAAATGGATATTTAAATAATTTATTTAAATATTGAATCGTTAATTAATTACAGTCCTAAAAATATAATTTTTCACATACCATTGAATCAAGACTTTAAACCACTTTCATTGAGTTCGTATCGACGTTGCGAATTAAAACAAGTATTTGGATCGCTAAATTTGGAGATCGGACGATCCGATGGTCGAAACGGTCTCGAAAAGCATGAAATTATTATCCTGGAGTGCTATCTCGGATAGCGATGAAATTTATACCATCAAGACCGAAAAAATGAGATAATGTACGTAGATGAGTTTCGTGGCGATTGGATGTACCGTTTGATCGTGCGAGCTCGAACCACACGATCGTTTATTTGGGAATTCAAAAAAGTCAAATAAAATATTATTTAAATAAGCCATCGTTAAAACCTTCTTTCTCTCATTACCTAGTCCACTATTCCATTGCCTGTAACTAAAAAATCATGGCTGCGACTCAATCTTTCTCTTCAAAAATTAATTTCAAGCTATCCGCTCCATGGAAAAATACGAAACCAGTTTCACTTAATCTGCATCAGAGAGATCTCCGCGATGACCATGGTGGAATTTTGATTGATGGTGATTGATGATGTCGACCTCTTCAAGGACCAAACTAGGGTATAGAGTTCCTGGAGCTATGGTCGACGATAGGCAGATTCATTTTTGGCATTGGATTTCTCTTCGCGCACGGCACCTTCCCACAAAATTTCATCGACTCCAGCCATCTCTTGCAAATCACGTCGATATGGATGGAAGAAGCATGGTCCCAGGTCGCATTCTAGGAAACGAGGTTAGGCTCTAAGTCATGGGGTCTGGGGAGGGGAGATCGCGAAGGGGAGTTCATTGGAGGCGACGGTTATCGATTTTGTAGACTGGAGAGGGGGTATTCGAGGAGAGGTTATAACCATGGTGGTTTTTCCTATAGCATGTATGTACACAGTAATTAGGTGAGGAGGAAGATGATTATAGAGGTAATTAAGGAATTTAATTGTAAATTAAGTGAATTAATCATTTAAATAATCCTATAACTTATATATTGCATATCTTTTGCATACGAGGTCCGTTTTGGACGATGTTTCTTGCGTTGGACCCATGATGGAGAGCTCTAGACTTGAAGATGGTTTCGTAAGATTTGATTGAGGTGAGTGATATTGTCTCTCACCACACTATGATTGTTAGTATAGTATTAAAACGACGTTTTGAAATGTTTTCTGACTTTTAAATTGATTTCTAAAATAGTTAAACCTATACTTATTTTATAAAAAGAATTAAAAGTGTTTTGAAATGGTTTTAAATTAAATATCACATTATTCTCATTGACACGCTATTTTGATGATATTGATAGCTTTAGGCCATTTTGACATTTACCCCACATTGGTTGCTTGGATGTATTATATTGTTTTATTGTAGACGTATGTAGGCAATTATAGACGTTAGTTGCTTGTTGGTTGCATGTACGCTAGTTTGTTTTTTAGTTGGCTGAAAACGCCATTCAAAGGTGATATAGGATTAGAATATATCCTATAGGTAAGATTTCATGCATAGAGTATCGTGTATGCTGACTGATTTGAAGATGAAGCACGATGGGTTTGGAGATGCGCTTCAGACTTCAGGGAAGACGGTGGATGTTTTCATTTGGTTTGTATTTAACCAACTTTTGTTAAATACACTGCCAAAGTTGTCTTTATCGACTACCGTAGAGTGGTCGATATCCACCACCATTGATGATGGCCAATTTGGCCGATTTTGACATGGAAAATGGAGAGGTTTCGAGGAGCATGATGTGATGGTTCATTTGTTCATTTTACGTTCAATTTGATGATATGGCTCTTCGACGAGTGGTTTTAGCGGTGAAGCGAAGACGTGGAGCTTCGACGCAATAACTTTATGATTCGATGATGATGATTCCATGGTGGAAAGTGACGGCTTCAATGATGGATAGTTGTACTTGGGGATGTAGAGTAGGCGATGACGAGTTGGGTTGATAAAACTATAAGAGGAGGGTTACGGGATGCATAATGACACTCTATGACTTATAATGGATGTCTAGAGTAGTTCCCAACCACAACGACTTTAGACGGTAGTTGTCGGGACATTTCTAAGATGAACTCTAGTATGGATGACATGTGTAAAGGGATCGTTAATATTCGTAAGTTTTGATGTGTACTCGTAAAGAAGGGGTATGTGAGGATGCTCACTTAGGTCTATGGTGGGTGCCTCAGATCACATGATGTTTCGATCTAAGTTCCCTCGGCTGTCTATAATGGGTGCAATCTAGCTCTTGGCCTACTGAGTGGCATAGATTCAAGTACCCAAAAACCGAGATATTTTGTAGTCCTGACCATATGATGGGGGTCATATGAGTATCATATACTCAACGCACTAAGTGAGTGAATGTGGGGATGGATGATGGATGCCATGTTTGTTTGACTATTTTTATCATCGTAGGGATGTCACACGATGTAGATGTTACCGATGCTAATATCTAGACACCCTTAGTACTTTGATGTATAGTACATCCATGATGACTATCATAGAGTAGCGTACATTCGATGTTATGCGCTAACTCTATAGATGGACGGACATGTCGGGTATGATTCTCTATACCCTCTATTCCATATACTATATCGACTTTTATAGTGTTATGAGATTATTTATCGCTCACACCAGACTGTTGTCTAACTCGAGGTTTTATGCTTTGCTTCTTATTATCTCGGGTGCTCTTGAATGAGTAGACTAGATAGCAGGTGTAAATAGCACTTGGAGTTGTGTAGATGGACTAGCAAATGGTTATGATTTCTCATATTTATATTTTGAGTTATTATTGTTTATTCCGCTATGTGATAATGTGGAGCCTTGATAGTGTTGACTTACTATTATTAGAGATAGTTTGTCAGTTGAGTTTATTTAGTTGTATAAACTCTATTATTGTTTTGTATAATTGTATGAGCCTATGTACTTTGATTATGTGGTTTCTATAGTTATTACTGTCTCGCCTATTTTATGCGTGATGACTATTATATTTTATCCAATGCACTATAGGATATACGATAGGTTATGTGATTGTGTAATGTTTTATTTCTTTCTCTTTTCTTCTATTCTCTTCCCTTCGTTTCAATTCCTCGTCTTTACTTCTATTTCTTTCCCTTGACAATCTAACTAAATCGGCCGGATGCTCCAGAAGTGCACCATTCGATTATATAAGCATTGATGGTGTAGGGCGGTCGTCTCATTTGGTATCAGAGCTTAGATTATGTGATTAACCTGAGTTGATACCATGATCCTGTAGAGATAGGGTAGGACTTGCCACCTTAGACTGGATCGAGAGTCTGCTTATATACGAGAGTGTGTGTATTTGTTATATATTTTGGTTTTCAAAACTATATAGTAGTATATACATAGTATATATGTTGTATTGCACATGCGAGAACTATTGATGTAGTTTTCTTTATGAGAGACTGATCATCCTTATTATAGATTAGGAATGATCTGGTATACGAGAAGTGTTGATGTTGGCTCCATCTCCGGAGTTGAGAGTGGGCAAGATCGAGGACCACTAACCTCGATTTACAGCATATGTTCGCAGAGATGGTGCGAATCATTTTCCTGAATATCTAAGCCACTTCAAATGATTACGGCTCTCTAGTGCAAACTCTTAGAGTCAATTTCACCAAGCTATATAGAGACTAACTGAGTATAGGAGGCAGACCGTTCCTTCAAACAGAGTCGACTATTGAGGTGCAAGACAGGATGATATTTGTGAAAAGATCTTCGATGGCTTGGAGTTAGATGACACTGTGAGGTAGTAGTTACCTCTAGATGACTCCAGAGATAGGACATGGTGGTGTGCCTTTATGCTTCGATTCCCGAGGATCATTTTACTTGGATTAGTTCATAGTCCACTTCAAAGAAATTTATCTCAACTTTTAAAAATATATCTCTTATGAGCATCGGTGGTGTAGGACAGTCATCTCAAAATATCTCTCTTATGCACATTCCACCATTTTTCGAGCCATATCAGACTCTTCCCGAAAAGGAGCAAAGATTGGCATGGGAAGAAGAACAAGAAATTCAACAAGAAGATGAGGAAGAAGGGGACTAAATGGAAGTGGAATAGGAAGAAGAGGAGGAGGAGGTAGAAATGGATTCTTCTTTGGAAAGTTTCGAAAAGCCATCCAACCCTACCTACAAAGAGATACTAAGGAATCAAGAGAAGCTTCTTAAAACCAAAAGATGCTTAAGCGTTCTTTTAGTAAAAAGTTCACTTCTCTTTCCAATAAAATGGACAAATTCTTTGGAAAGGTTATTCGCAAGCTTGGTGCTCTTCATCGTTGTCATCTACATCCTTCTAAACTTATCTAGTTAATTACTTATGTTATCTAGCTTTGTATTGTGTTTTTAGTTTGAAATTTTATGTTGTTAGTGTGTATTTTCCTTTATTTCGAATGAAATCCATGTATCCTTCCAATTCTAAGCAATGAAAAATATCCATTAATGTTCTATACTGTTTATTAGTCTTTTGAAGTCATGAATGTATAATAGTATAGGATAAAAACAAAATCTATAACAAATACTTTAATTTTGAAAATATAGGTATATATGTCGACATACATGCATTTGTCAACTTATAACGAGCAGAAAGTAAATTTTTTAAATTTTAAAATAAAAATAACTATCATCCATCCATTCATTCCAAATGACTTTCAACTCTTATATAAGTCTATTTCTTCTAGAAAACTCATTCATTATTTTATTCTATACTCTATTTTCATTCTCAAACACATTTTTACAAATATGTATTCTCCACATAAAAAGTTATGTGAAAACCTTGAACAAACTCTTCAATCTTTCAAAGATATTCTCTCTTTTATCCTATGAAATCAATGACACTTAGAATTAAGTCAAATATAGAAGATAAAGGGGCAAGAAAAGCATTTTGATGCAATTCGGTGGATGATTTTTTCTTTAATCAAAGAGAAACCAACCAATAATTCGGAGTGTCCTATTAATAAGGATAATGAAGATTGGGATGCCTCAAAGCAGATCCAACCTTTAGGTCCGATGGTTGGGTTGAAGTTCCACGAAACATCTAGTTATTAGGTTTGGATTTATTATGTAAATATATACTCTTAGGATTTGGTTCGAATGACTTGGTGTGTATTTGGAATGAATTTGATTAGTTTTGGGCTGTTTGTATGAACGATTTGGTTTGATTGACTTGAATGTATTGAGAATGTATAGTTTTAATTAGATTAATAAAATTTACTTTATCATTTACCATCATGTTTAATATAGAACAGTATCATTCATCATATGCACCATATATATATATAACTTAGATTATTGATTTTGAATCATATATCATTACATATTTTTGTTAGGGGGGTTTTCCTTGAATTTTTCTTAAGTTTTTCTTAATTTTCGCCCATTTTAGTTGATGACAAAGGTGGAGAAAATCTAAAATATACATATACACATATTTAGGGGGTTTATCTAACTCAAAGGGAATTATATCATATTTCATATATACAAGATATAAATGCTTGTTGTCATCAAAAAGGAGGAGATTGTTAATACCTCATTTATTGATTTTTATGATAACAACCTTAGTAACAATAATACATTCATATAAATATGGATACTAATGTTTTTGTCAAGTTATATAGAATATAGTGTATGATATTATATAGGTATTAATTCAAAGACTGTACAGTATAGAGACTCAAGAAATGGACATGAAGACTTATGAGTATAAAGATCAAGATATGAAAATATCAAGACTATAGTATAATATATAGATTCATAGAATATTTTTAAAGTCCATGGTAGCAATCTTTGATATCTATCTTCACATTTTATTTTATTTTATTTTTAAAACAAAGTATATTTAAAAAAAATTTAAAAATATTTTCTAAAGTTTTTTATAGCTATAAAATGTTTATAAACTATGTTTAAATTATTTTACAAATTATCAAAATACTTGCAAAGCATAAGATTTTCAAAACATTTTAAAATACACAAGTTTCCAAAATACACTAGCCTATGTCAATATATAAGCACATGATATATCGACATACATGCCACAATTATCAAATTCAAATTTTAAAACGAAGTATCTATTCGTTGTAACCCTTTGCAAATGGACATGTTTGTTTATTCTCTATATATATATGGGATTTCAAACGAAGTTTTAACAACTTCATTCTTATTATCTTCTTTCCTCTTACTCTGCCAAAATTTCTAGTGAAAATTTATTCAAAACTTCTTAAATTTAAATCAGAATCAATGCAATCTTCATTGTATTGATTGTCTTCTATTTACTTACTGATTTCAATCATGTCTCTCTCTCAATCATAGATCAAAGTGTTGTCTAAGAGGCTATAGGATCAATTGTAGCCAAAGATCAAGAAATTGTCTTTGGGAAAACCATCAAACTCTAGCTGTATTTACATGGGTGTGATTTTATCCTGTTCAAATCAATTAGGTATGCTTAGTGTCCTAGAAATCCAAGTAGGTCTGGTTTTGTCCCATCCAAATCAAGTGAGTGTACCTAGAGCTCGGAAAATCTGGAGGGTGTGTTTCGTAGCCTTGAAATCAAGATTGTGTAACAACCCACCTTTCCGAACCCCAGAGGTCGACACTAATACATCCACGGTATTAACATGCCTAACAATTAAGTGCCGGAAAGATAGATTGTTAGGGGAAGGAAAGGAGATAGAAGATAGAAGAACTAGGAACAAACATAGAATCTCATAACGCAATGGAATAATATATAATATAATCAAGTCTTTACAAAGTCTGAGACCCTTTTTTACTATATATACATATCAGAGTTGGACGGTTATAACACCTGTCCTTACAATAGCAGACAAACTACATATAACACATACACAATGGAAGATATCCAAAATACAAGAGTACATCCTGGGCCTCCAACTCGACTCCATAGCTCCAAAGCATCTAAAGCTAACCTGGCAAACATGTTTAGTCTGACCTGTTGACCCAAAAAATGGACCAACACCCTGGTTTGAGTTGAAAGCACCAACCCTGTTCTGACAAAGCAATATCACAGATAACAGATATAGAAAAAGAACAGTAAAAAAAGTAGACAGAGAATTTTTATAGTGGTTTGGCTATTAATGAATCCTACGTCCACTTCATAGTTTTATTATAGACTGATTGTTGTTACAAGAGATATTTGATTATAAGGCTTTGATTATTTCCAAGCTAGATTGAATCTCCAGAGTTGGAATGCACTGGAGAATCACGATGTATTCCTTTGGAGATTGTTGTGAGGAAGGAAGAGAGTGAAGAATAATTCCAGCAGAGCTTCGGCAACTAGTCCGAAGAAGCTCCAGTTTATGTTGCAGGTAGGATGGTATTTATATAGATCGGAGAGCTTCTGGGTCGGGCCATTTCATCATCTGCTCGCTGGTAGGTAGGGCACGACCCATGGAGGATTGGGCTCGCAAAACGAGGCAGAGCCATGGGTCGCTGGCAACTCATAGCCTTTTTCGTAGTATTCTTTGGTTGTCCAGTTTGAAGGTTTGAGGGAAGGCATGAGTCGTTGATGATCCAACCACTTAGGATTTTTCTGGAGTTCGAAATTGGAGATGTTTCCTTAGTCTTTTTTCATAGTTGTTACGTTTTGATGGCAATTCACTAGTTGTTTATGTTTAGCTACTGATTGGACTAAAAGAATGCTGATCTCTCGGCTTCATTGATCCTAGTCGTTGTCTTACCATATAGCTTAGCTCTTGTTGATCCCTTGTCTTAGCCTTTCTGGTTAAGACCTGAACCATCCTGTCTACACGAGGTTATTCTATTTTCTATTGGTTTATGCTGGGTTAATTACCCGGATAACATTTTCCCCCCAGAGTACGTCTTCGTTGTAAACAAGGCGTGCTTTGGAAGTTATCACTCTCAATATCCATTCGTCGACCTCTAAGTAATTGCATTAGAGCTTTACAAATGTATTAACTCAATGTTGTTGGTTGTCTTTCTTTGGTTCTGACTGCTATTACTTGTCGTAACGAATCAAATTTCTCTCTATAGCTTCTTGGTGTACTTTGAAGTAATGGGTAAGTGTCGAGGCCACCATGCAAATTTGGCTTTGGCTTTTCAGCCATCTGTTGAATTTTCAGTGTGAATCATCGGAGCCCACCTCAAGATGTTATTTTCAACTGACTGACCTCTGATAACTGTTCGTTTCAATTCCTGGTATTGATGATGCAATCTTTTCTTTATAGTTTACGCAAGGGTTTAGGTCGATAAGTGGGTGCATGATGTAGGTTTGGAGTTGCCCCATATAGTTTTAATTCGACCGGCAGTGAAGCTAAGTTTGTCTCGAACGATTGTACGACGTTCTGGAGTGAAGTCTTGCTCTTTGTCTTTAGCTTTTTCTTCTCGAGAATTTTGTTAAGTTCCCGTCAATGTTTTTAAGTTCTAATGCGACAATTTATTCCAAAATCAGATATAGTGGACAATTCAATTGTATCGCTCTTCCTATTTCTGTATTCCAGTGATCCTAAAAAGAAAAACTTCCCGTGTCGCTTTGGACAGCGGCTCCGTTATCGACCGTTGATCGATAACGGGTAAGTGTGGAAGAGATAATTTTAAAGGAAGATATGGATTGTTTTTCAAATGCAAGCAAGCTGGTTACACACTAGATTGTTTGTTCGCAATAATCAAGATACTGGACTCTTCTCATGTAGATAACACACCGCATATGCCCGGTCAATGCTCAAGACCCGATTGGTCAACATACGTTGACTTCCTTTGGATTTCGGGCATTGGTTATACGAGGATATTATTTAAAGTAAAATATACCTAATAGAGTTGAATGCCAAGTTTTGTCGTTGAAAATGATTTTTCAGCCATCCAATCTTTAGTCTGGTGGAGGTTCTTCCACTCTCTCAGAAGTTGGGTCCTTCACAACTTAGGCTTCGCTTATTATTCCTATCATATTGGGAGGACTAATTGCAGTTAAATTACGAGCCATGGTTGCTCTTGTAGAGTTGTAGTTGAAGTTCAATCAGGTACAGTTTTAGGCTTCGAAAACTAGCACATGAGTTGTTCGATTACGATTATCCTTATCTTGCGTTTTTTGAAATTCAACACACATCGGTCTCTGTCTTCGGGGACTATTGGCTTAATTGCTCGATTCCGAACATTGTTTTTTCTCATTGTTGCACTTCTTGTGCTCATATGCAGCATACTCATTTACTTTAATTTTATACATGTAAGTAATACTTCTACGGTCATTTTGGCAAATTCTATTTCGTAACTTTTTTCAGAACTATGAAGTAGCTTGGTCTAGCCAGTTCTGTAGTTAATCCCTACTCATGATCAATTGAGTTAGTTTCAACAAAGTGTTGGTGTAAATGCTTTATTCCGTAGGGCTGATTACTTTGACTACCAAGCCAACATGTTTTGGGAGACTAGCTTTCCTAAGCAATAAGTTCGATTGCCCCAGTTTGATTGACATGATAGCTCCTATCTTTTGGAATTAGGGGCTTTGTTGCTTGATCCCAAGATCTGAGTTTTGTAATGATGTCGGTATGTATTAGAAAGAAGCGTTTTTGGCATCTATTGCTAAAGTAAATTCTTTTGAGTCCGACATTGAGATCCTATTCATGTGTTTGTTTCTATCTTCGTAGACTCATACACGCATGACTCAACTTTGTGGATTTTTCCTTGATGTTGTGAATTTTCAGATAGCATGAGATTTCGGAAGGTAGGGCTGGAGATTCAATCAAACTCTTGTTTCTGTTTCTGGAAGCTGATGTATCGATAGTTTCATTTTGGGCTTTCTTCCTAGCATCACCAAACTTTGGGTAATTGCATAATCCTGCAATTTGGAACCAAATGATCTAGCTAGACAGTAAGTAGGTCATCGATCTTTCTCGTCGCTGTCATACTATGAGCGATAGTTGATTTATGAATGTTAAATCCTTCATTTCCTTTGTTTCCAGAATGCTCTGTTTTGTTATACAGAACCATTATCCAACCAACCTTGTGGTTATTCGTGTTCATACTTTTGGAACATTTCTTTCGATCAAGTATTTGTGCTTCTATCCCTTCTTGAGGGACTAGCTATTTCGAATGCCTATATTTGTGCGATTGTGAGAGATGGAAATCTTTAGGGCGAGTTGCTCAATTGTCCCCAGTCTGGCTCTCAATCCCATTCTGGAATTGAGGAAGTTCCGAGATTTTATTTCCAACCTTCCATGGTTTCCCTGCTTGTTCTTGGCTATGCATGCTCTTCATGGTTGCTGATGTTGTCACGGAAGTTTTGTTCATGTCAACTCTTGTCTTTGTGAATTGATAACCTACCTGCTTAATTTTGAACAGCATCTCCTCGAGGCTGCCTATTTTTTGGTTATATCTAAATTCTTTCTAGGTTGAATTTTGGAAATTCGATTGTCCAACACCTTTCGGCCTTAGAAATTAACACAGGAGCGATTCAATCCTGGGATTTCCTTTCTGCGCAGCTTTATTCTCGTGTAGTGGCTGATTCCTACGATGTCAGGTTGAACCATCCGGGTGACCTATGAAAGGATATGTCTTCCGATCATTACCTGTCATTGGGCAACAGTAGTTTTATGAAGACAGGGGCTGAAACTCAGTTGAGGTCCAACATCTATCTTCGGAAGCTAGTGCATCGATGGGTCACTACGATAAGTGTTTCTCATTAGCCCTATAGATTAAAGTTTTCCTAGCATTATCGGGGAAATACTGGTACTTAGTGAGTAGAAAGTTTCTCGGAGTTGCCAGGGCAACACCGGTAGTTATGAAATAGAAAGTTTCCCAGCGTTGCCAGGGCAACACCGGTACTTAGGAAATATAAAATTTTCCCGGTGTTGCCTGTGCAACACCAGTACTTGAAAGATAAAAAAGCCTTGGCGTTGCCGAGGAAACACCAACACTCAGGAGTTTGGGATCGATTTTTCCCGTCGATTCGACGATGCTTTTAGTCCAGTTGGGTACTAATTTGGGTCTTCAAAAACTAGCACTTCGATGATTGGATTGTAGAAGTATTTTCTTAGTGCTGCCTATCTTCGGGTAGTGTTAAAGTCACATTAGTGAGGATTGAATCATTCATCTGATCCTGTAGAATTGAGTAGATTCCTTTTAACCCAATGTGGCTGTTTTCTCAATGTTGCTTAAATCTGGGATACGCCATGTTCTGGAAGGGTGAGAGTCCCAGGCGTTTTCACTGCCTAGCTTTGTTTAACTGTCAAGTATTACCCTTAGAGAAGCAAGGTTACAGCTTAACCAATTCCATAATTATTTTTATTCACGAAAATCGAACTTCCTCCAACAGGTTTTTTTTTATGATCTGACAACTTTTAACGAAACCCTTCATTTCTAGGTCTCAAACTCTAGGTTCTTATAGAAAATTTGAAATTGTGGAGCAAGTCATCACATTGCCCCAGTACGACTGCATTCATTCCTATACTGATCATGGACCGGTAGAGTTCAGTAGTGTTTGTCTTGAATCCCTGACACCTATCCTTGCTTGTTTCAGGCCATATGCATTATGCTGGACTAATAACATAGTTATGGATATCAACCTTATTCGTTGGTTCCAATCTTCGGGAATCAATGGTTTAGTTGCTCGATTTTGAGTGTTTTCTCCTTGCCATTGTCTGTCTTCGGATAACAGCTGGTTTTTTTGTAAGTAGGGTTTGAGACCTTATTCAAGCACCTACTTCTGTCTTTGGAAGCCGCTGGGTGATGACTTGATTCTTGAAATGTCTTCCATCATTATCTATCTCTGGTCGTCGATAAGTTACTCCTTTTATCCCCATTTCCGAGCGATCATGAACTTTAAGGAGTTCGATTTTCTTGTTGATATGACGGTCTGGAGTTCTCGATGTTGCTGAGGCAATATCGATGTCCAGCAGGTTGGAGCAGTTTCCTTTTTAATTCCGCATTCATCCAGCCTACTATACTGCTTACTTTTGTTGTGATTGCCAAATTTCTATGTTCGGCATAACAGAACCATGGAGTGATATTTGGTCCCAACGTGTGTTATGTGTCGTCGGTCCACGGGGCTGATTACTCTGAACACATGATGTAAGACTTGATGTACTGGGCGGCTCTCTGGATGCCCCTAGTCAAAGTTGTATCGCAGCTCCTATCTTTAGGAGCTCGTGATTTGAATGTCTTAACTTTAGACATTTTGGTCAAAGATCGGAATTCTTTGTTGAGATCTTGGTTTAGGGACTTTGTGGCATTGCCGGAGCAATGTCGGTCCTTTTAGGTGGTAGGGATCGGTTCCTATTAATCCTGAAATAAACAAGTTTTCCGATGTTGTCAAGACAACACGGATACTTATAGAATTTTGATGGTCCGGTGATGATGCCGAAGCGACATTGGGCGGAAAGGGGAGCGGTGGAAGGAAGCGTTGAAGAGCTTGTGTGGAGACTGGTCTGATTTTGGTTCTTTTTGAGTCATTTTTTTCAAGTGCAGAGTCTCTACTTAGTGTTATTGTCGTAGAGTCTGTATTTTCTTTTTGTTGGCTGGTGTCGTGTGGGTACAGCCTCCACGTTTTGACCCTATGTAAAGAAAATTATAAATAATACATTGATATTTTGACTGTACTCTTATCAGTTTGTTCATATGTGTTCTGTTTACTGGTGCTCGTTTTGTTTACACTTATCCAATTTTGTGATTGCCGCCAAAAAATTTATTTGGAGCAACAATTCTTTGTTTGGAGTAACAGAACTTTTGAAATTATTGTTTTCAATTTTTTTTATTTAAGTACCAGTGCATGACCCCCAGTTCACAAGGCTGTTTACTTCAAATGAACGGTAACTTATAGTTTAGATGATCTTCATGTTAGACTTAAAACTTAGCTAAGTCATGGCTTTTGGTTTTCCTTAGTGTTGCCTATCTTCGGGCAATGTGAGGAGTTATTATTTTGGTGTGGGGCTTATAAGGTGCGTGACTTTTGGTACTCCTCGGTATTGCCTATCTTCAGGCAACACGAGGAGTTATTATTTTGGTGCGTGTCTTATGAGATGCGCGGCTTTTGCTTTCCCTAGGTGTTGCCTATCTTCGGGGAACATGAGGAGTTATTATTTTGGTGCACGGTTTATGAGATGCGTGGCTTTTGCTTTCCCTCGGTGTTGCCTATCTTCGGGAAACACGAGGAGTTATTATTTTGGTGCATGGCTTTTGCTTTCCCTCGGTGTTGCATATCTTCGGGTAACACAAGGAGTTATTATTTTGGTGCGTGGCTTATGAGATGCACGGCTTTTGCTTTCCCTTGGTGTTGCCTATCTTCGGGCAACACGAGGAGTTATTATTTTGGTGCACGGCTTTTGCTTTCCCCCAGTGTTGCCTATCTTCGGGCAACAAGAGGAGTTATTATTTCGGTGTGTGGCTTAAGAGATGCGCGGGTTTTGCTTTCCCTCGGTGTTGCCTATCTTCGGGCAACATGAGGAGTTATTATTTTGGTGCACGGCTTATGAGATGCGCGGCTTTTGCTTTCCCTCGATGTTGTCTATCTTCGGGCAACACGAGGAGTTATTATATTGGTGTGCGACTTATGAGATGTGAACTTTTTCTTTCCCTCGGTGTTGCCTTTCTTCGGGCAACACGAGGGGTTATTATTTTGGTGCGCGTTTTATGAGATGCGTAGCTTTTGCTTTCCCTCAGTGTTTCCTATCTTCGGGCAACACGAGGAGTTATTATTTTAGTGCGCGGCTTATGAGATGCGTGGCTTTTGCTTTTCCTCGATGTTGCCTATCTTCGGGCATGAGGAGTTATTATTTTGGTGCAAACTGCCTTTAGAGAAAGGGTCTTTGACTAACATATGGTCTACGAGGAAGAGGAATTGGTCATCAAGAGCGGTAAAATAGTGGTTGGAAAGAAGTGGGCAAGTATTATGCTAGTATTTTGTTTGTTGCACTAGCTAGGACATTAAATCCACGGTTGTTAACAGAACTGTGGTATGATTAGTCTCGGCCTTTCTTATAACTATTCAAGTGTGTGCGGTGCCCCCCATGCCATAGGGCTGTTGGAGCGTGTAACGACCCCGAATTTTAATTACATTTAAATTGATAATTAAATTAATTTTTGAATTGAAATTGTGAAATCTACCGATTAAAGTGATGCGAGTTTCCCCGAATTAAAATAAATTTTGTATAAATCATTTAAACTTTAAAAATATTGTATATATGTGAATATATATGTATTTGAGCATATATGAGTAAATTTGAATATAATATATATGAATATATATAGATATATATTTTATTTGGATTTAAATTGTAAATAAATGGTTTAAAAATAAAATTTTATAAGATATAAAAGTATAGGATAAATACATTGGATAAAATTTAATAACAAATTAAAATCTAGAAATTCACTTATATTACCAAATGAATATATAAATAATTTGAATTTAAGTTAGAAAAAAAATAATGGAGATAGAGATAAATTATAGAAAAATACATATAGTAAATACATTAAATAAATTATAATCACAACATATTAAAATATAGAAATGCATATGAAATTATAAAGACAAGTTGAAAATTTGAAAACAAATACCTATGAAACATATGAAACAAAGAAACTAAAATACAAGTGTACAAAAACAAAAACCATATATATATATATATATGCAAACTTACACATTCAGATAATAAAAGGAAAAGGTAAAACAAAACGAATAAAGACAAGTATGTACAAAGTAAAATAAAATATAAATTCATTTACATTGTAAAGTAATGAAACAAATGCATTTGAAAATATGAAACCAAACTTGAGAAACAAACCAAAGTTAATTAATACCAACAATTTTGAATATACAAATATATATCTCAGCCACCAAAAATATGAGATCTGCAGCCACCAAAAACATAATCATATCAGCCGAAGTCAAGTATTGCAAATGAAGATGATATCTATTCAGATTTGAACAAATATATTTAAGTACAAAGATAAGTATGAAAGCTTGCAAAAATAGAAGCAACCAGACCTTTCTCTCACGCAATGTACAAAAATAAAATAAGCAAAATAAGGATAAGTATTGTACAAGGCAATTAATACAAGCCATCACAAGAAAATCACCTTAACCCCCAAACGAAAATATCCCTGCCAAACCATTGTACAAACAAGGAAAAATTATACACCATGTACAAAATATTATACTCTGTAAACTTCATTTCCATACACATCAACTTTCTCATTTCAGTTCGTTCCATTCAAAACTGAGAATAAACTAAAGTTAATATCATTCAAACTTTAACAAAATTCAACTGAAAACATCAAACAACTTAGATCAAAACAAATCAAGATCAAACCAGAGATTAAGGAGAAGTTTCAGCTAACAGATTTCAAATCCTGTTCAACATAAATGATGAGCTCTGTTCTTCTCAAAAGCAAATGTGAGTAACTTTTTCTTTACAATACTTAAATATCTGGATTGCTTGATTTCAGTAGGAAGATAACGATGTTTTTGTGTTTATATATGGATACAAT
This sequence comes from Allium fistulosum, assembly GCA_030737815.1. Classification (NCBI taxonomy): domain Eukaryota; kingdom Viridiplantae; phylum Streptophyta; class Magnoliopsida; order Asparagales; family Amaryllidaceae; genus Allium; species Allium fistulosum. The sequence goes on along the minus strand of CM060903.1, from coordinate 1,277,217,164 downwards.
TTTGTGTGTTTGTGAAATAGGATATCTGCATATTGTAAAATCCTATAATTCATCACTGTGTTCAAAATTTCAAACTCAGGTTGGATTTAAAAAATTTAACTCTGCTTGATCTACTTGTTGTTATGACCTAGGATCTAAACAAGATAGGTTTGCTTGATTATAAAGTTAAGTTTTAAAATTTTAAACTAAGTTAAATAACTTTAAATTTACTCTGGAAATCAAAAACAACAGGGTAAACGTAAATAGAAGGAAACTCGAACATTTTAATATATTGATTCAGGATCACAAGTTGAATCTCTAGCTTATAATATGATTTTTAAACTAAACATCATAATTTTTAATGTGGGATTTAAGGTGCAGTTCTGGGTTGAACTAAAATGGGTTATTGTCGATTCTTGGGTGATCAAGTGGACCGGAATGCTCGGGGTTCCCTGCGGTGATGGGGGAGTGATCGGAGGGTCGAGGAAAAATGGTGGAAGGCGGTGCAGCTGGACGTGGTGGCAACGGCGATGCAATTCTTTTTGTAAACCTAGTTTTTCTATGGTTCAGTTTTGGGTCTCGTTCGCCTTTGATTGGTGATCGAGTTCGACGCGCTTATGGGGATTGGAAGAGGGGAGGTGGACGAAGTTACGGCCGGAGTTTGGTGGCCTCCGGTGGTCGAGACGGCGGAAACGAGTTATTGCCAGGTTTTGGGGGAGGAGGTTCCTGTTGTTATTCCAGGTTTTTGGTAGGGGCTCTCGAATTTGATTCGAGCTTGAATAGCATGATCTGACGATCGTGGATGGATAGAAGGATGGTTACCGATGTGGGTGAGTGTCTGGAGATGGTCGGAGCGACCTCAGATGATCGTGCACGTGCATGGTGCCGTGATTTGGAATTTATGAAGTAAGGTGTGTGCAGAGATCGAACTCGAGTTGATCTCGGGTAACTTGAGTATTTTACTCAAAGTTTTGGGATGTAGGACGCGAAGCAAGTTGTTGCCTTGGGTTAGTTTGTATGTTACGTACAGGTTTTTGTTAAACCTGTCACTGTTTTTTTTTAAATGAATTTGAATTTAGAACAAATTTAAATGAATTTAAAAGTTGTGATGATAGATTTAAACAATGTTTAAATCTAGTATGAAGTTAGAATATCAAATGGAACTTTGAATTTTAAAAGTTCTAAATGAATTTGGATTTTAAATCAAGAATTTTATATCAAGGTTTTAAAGTAAGTTTAAAGTCAAGTTTAAAATCAAAGTTAAATTAATAGATTCAAGTTCTTCTTTGAATTCAAATCTGAAATTTTAAATCAGTTTTTAAATCTGAATGTTTTAAAAACAAGTTTAAATTAAATAGCTTTTAAAAGTAATTGGTTTCAAAACGAATGTTTAAATTTGATTTTGATAAAATTCTTTTATTTAAAAGTTCATTTTGAAATGGAGTTTTGATTTAAATAAAATATTTAAAATACACTTAAATGTAAATGAAATCATTAATAAAGAAATTAATTATCTTAGAGATAATTATGGTAATAAAATGATTTAAAATTGATAAGGTAATTAAAGAATGATTTATTTAATTTATAAATAAATAATTTATATTAATTTATAATTAGAAATGATTAATAATGAATTAATCTATGATAATTTCTCAAGAAAGCAATGTTATTAGTTAATTAAGATAATTAACTAGAAATTATTAAGTAATTAAATTAATGTGATTAATTTTGATAATTAATTAGATTTATAAATTAAGATAATCAATTGTAAATGGTTAATTACTTAATGAAAGCAATTAAGGGATTAATTAATTATGTAACTAGTTTAAAGGTTAATTAATTAATATGATTTATTAATTAAGGTAATTAATTTGAGGATAATTAATTAATTAAAGGTTAATTAACAAATGATTAAAGGTCAATTAATTAAAATGGTTTATCATTAATTAATGATTAATTAACCAAGATTTGTAGTTATTCATAAGTAATTAATCTGGTATAAATTAATAAGTGATCCTACTTGTGAATGTTGGACTTGACTGGATAATTGAATTGTTTGATATTCCCTGATATGTGATGCTTTGTGATACATCCTGATTTTTGTTATGATCTGTTTCTCTGAGATGAATGTAATTAATGTCCTGTGATGTAATATATTATCTGTAATTTATATATATCTGTGATATGTGAATGAAAAGATAAGCGTTATCGTTATATCACTTATCAACTATATTTCTGTATTTTGATCTATGATGATTCATTGTGTTGCACTATTGTGTTAAATCCCTGGACTACACCATACACACACAAATATGGATTTCACGTGGAAATCGGTTAAGTCACAGATGATTTAAAATTATTATATTTTGAAATTGAAATTTTAATTTCAATTGATTTTGGAAATGGATTTGGGTTAAATGTTAAAGCTTTTGAAATGGGGTTTTTAAGATAAAAGCTATTTTGAATAACTTGGTAAAGTTTCAATTTAAATAATCCAAATTTTGTAATTGAATTCCATGATTTGAAAATTACGATTAAAGATGTTATAAATGTGTTTATATGAAGTTGAACCATTTTAAAAGTATAATTTTGAGAATTTGGATTTAACCCAAGAACCTTAACTCGTATAAATGAATAAAATTTCCAAAATGAAAACTGTTTGTTTTAAAAGAATAAAAGCTTTCAGATAAGAAATGAAATTCCAGTTTAATTAAAGGAATTTCAAGATTGAATTGAAAAATGGTTTTCCAAGTTATGAATGAATTCTTTTTGAAAGCTATGAATTAAATCTGTTTATTTTTAATAGATTTAAAATGATGATTTGTTTAAACCATTTGAAATGGAATTGTTTGAAAGCTATAAGTTAAATCTTTGTTTTAAAGATTTAACCAGTTAATCCAATTGAAATGGAAATTAATTTGGAAAATCTATGAATGAATCTTTTGTTTAAAAGGATTAAAATATGGAAATTGTTTAAACCGTTGAAGGTTGTTAAAATGAATCTTTTTGTTTTAAAAGATTGAAATGGTAATTTGTTAAACCATTTGAAAAGAAAATTTTGGGTTTAAGTTGTGACTTAATTGAAATCCCATATCCATATGTTTTAAAATATCGCGCTCACTATTCGGTTTAGCCGGGAGAGGACCTTTGTGTCATACAACCCATTCTGAATAAGTGATACGTCGTATATAGATAGCATTTGAAGACCGGTGTTGAAGACCAGGTATTTGCGAAAACGATAGGATAACCTATCGATTGTCTCTGCACCGAGTAGCTACGGTATAGAGATTCCCTAAGTGATGGGAAGTCCGATCGGGATTGTGAATACCTGGATTGCAAGGGCTTCTATGGAAGTGCCTTCGGTTCTGTTCGAACCCGGAACAGACTTGTATGGTTACATGTCTGACATTACATTTTGAAATATAAAGCCGATTTCTTTCAAATACATTTCTGTTGGTGGCGGAGAATTTATTCTCTTAGTTTAACACCCTTCTCTGAGACGTACGAGCTCAGAGGTTATGTAGTTGAAATTTATCAGCGATATACTCCCAACTTGGTATTGTGGCATGCTGAGTGTTGCTGTGTGATGATCATTTATTGATCATTTGAGATCAAAGCGTGGCTTTGTGAAAAAGCGTAGCTTTGTAGATGAGACCTCTTCGGACCTCATAACCTGGAAATGGGTCGAACAGGAATATGCGGCCAGGTTATGAGGGTCGCTCCCTTTAGGGTATGTCATTTCCTTCTGGAAAAGGGTGGTATCACGTATGGAAATTTGGTATTTAACCTATGTGGATACTCCGATCTCATTTATTGTGTGATTGTGTGTTTATCGAGGCGCCTCGGATAAAGGTCCAAAAGGACCGGGGGGTGGCATACTCGAGTAGTAGTTACCTAGTGATAGAGGTAACCCGGCCTTGTGTTGGCAAAGAGCCGGGTAGGTTCTCGGGGCGTCCCGCCAGAGGCGTTCCCATTGACAGTAGGAAGTCCTTAGCTTGACCATTTATTGGAAATCCAATTTCCAATACGAACCATGTATGGTTTTAGTTGTAGAACCTGCCATTTACTTATGATGGTCACCATTGTTTAGATGGTAGCTATAGTAGGCATAGTTCGGAATGTCTATGCTGGCTAAGATTAATATTATACTTTCGAAATGTTTTCTGCACTATGCACTAATAATAATAATCCAATGATTTTGCGTAGTAAGCATGTTTGACTATCATAAGAAGAAATCTCCTCCAATTCTGCGTTTGCATTGTGTGTGTGGCGGGAGGTCTTATGGTAGTTTCATTTTTCAAAAGCATTGCGGAGTTCAATGTTTAAAATTCTTTTATTGTTGTTTGTTTAAAGATAAACTGTTTTTGTTGCTCACACCAGTCCCACGACTGACTCGGAGTTTATTGTTCCCTTCCTAAACTCTGGGTGCCCACAATTTTCCACACGGGCAGTCTAGAGTTGGGTTTCTCAGATATTCAGGTTGAGTAGATTATTTAGAGCTAGTCAGTCCTTGGACGACTGACCCTGCTTTCCGCTAGCTATGGATTTGAGCATTCTATTGGAGATATTCTTTCCGCTGGTGTTATCTATTTTCTTTCCGCTGCCATTTCTTGTATCATATCTCTGATGTATATTGATATCTGTTGTATCATTATTTATCTCTGATATTGTTGTATCATATGGATATCATTGTTGTATATCATTCTGGATATTGTATTCATTGGAGTTGTGTATGATATCATCTATTTCTTTATTCCGCTGTGTTGTTGTACTTAATGGTGTTATAAGCTCCGGAGAACCAGATTCGGCGTTTGAATCTACGGCATTTTGAGTACAAGTGAAGTACAGATGCCGATTTTCGAAGGTCGAATTTTTGGGTCTTTGCATTTGGTATCAGAGCTGAGGGTAAACTTTAGCTCATGAGTATAACACATTAAGTAGCTCATTAGAGATAGGGAGAAGTATACCCTAGAATGAGTAATTCTCAGATATCCGTCCGTATGCCTCAGTAAATTCTCTTACTATCCACTAGTAGTGAGTATGAGTGCAAGAAGACGATGAGATAGGGGACAGGGGAATACGATTATAAATGGTCAATACCCTATAACAATAGTGGAAACAAATTTTCTCTACCAATCTCTTTTGTTCATCGTTTTTTCTCAATTCTTCGATAGTTCCTGGTAGATCCAGGAAGGAGATTCGATATATTAATATGGGACATAAAACTCCGGGTGGACCAAAATTGTTTGTTTGGATGAATTGGTTGCTTTGTTTGCTATGGTTGATAGGTATACTTTAGTTCTAAACTAAAGAAAATATTGGAATTGTATCCATATATCTATCTATTCTTTGGGTCCGGATATATTCTACGAATGGTTAGTTATCCTTTCGAACTGACCGATGCCATTGCATATTTCGTAGATCTGGATAACCCGAGTATCTTGTGAAGTGTCAAACAGATTCGTTCTTGTATCCATTATTGATATTATGATTTGGTAAGCCAAATGTAGAATAGAAATTCAGTTTGAATTGATGAAATATTCTTCATCTATCTTTGTGTCTTCCTTGACAATTTTGAGGATGAAATTCTTTTAAGGGGGGAAGTCTATAACGACCCCGAATTTTAATTACATTTAAATTGATAATTAAATTAATTTTTGAACTGAAATTGTGAAATTTATCGATTAAAGTGATGCGAGTTTCCCCAAATTAAAATAAATTTTGTATAAATCATTTAAACTTTAAAAATATTGTATATATGTGAATATATATGTATTTGAGCATATATGAGTAAATTTGAATATAATATATATGAATATATATAGATATATATTTTATTTGGATTTAAATTGTAAATAAATGGTTTAAAAATAAAATTTTATAAGATATAAAAGTATAGGATAAATACATTGGATAAAATTTAATAACAAATTAAAATCTAGAAATTCACTTATATTACCAAATGAATATATAAATAATTTGAATTTAAGTTAGAAATAAATAATGGAGATAGAGATAAATTATAGAAAAATACATATAGTAAATACATTAAATAAATTATAATCACAACATATTAAAATATAGAAATGCATATGAAATTATAAAGACAAGTTGAAAATTTGAAAACAAATACCTATGAAACATATGAAACAAAGAAACTAAAATACAAGTGTACAAAAACAAAAACCATATATATATATATATGCAAACATACACATTCAGATAATAAAAGGAAAAGGTAAAACAAAACGAATAAAGACAAGTATGTACAAAGTAAAATAAAATATAAATTCATTTACATTGTAAAGTAATGAAACAAATGCATTTGAAAATATGAAACCAGACTTGAGAAACAAACCAAAGTTAATTAATACCAAAAGTTTTGAGTATACAAATATATATCTCAGCCACCAAAAATATGAGATCTGCAGCCACCAAAAACATAGTCATATCAGCCGAAGTCAAGTATTGCAAATGAAGATGATATCTATTCAGATTTGAACAAATATATTTAAGTACAAAGATAAGTATGAAAGCTTGCAAAAATAGAAGCAACCAGACCTTTCTCTCACGCAATGTACAAGCAAAATAAGGATAAGTATTGTACAAAGCAATTAATACAAGCCATCACAAGAAAATCACCTTAGCCCTCAAACGAAAATATCCCTGCCAAACCATTGTACAAACAAGGAAAAATTATACACCATGTACAAAATATTATACTCTGTAAACTTCATTTCCATACACATCAACTTTCTCATTTCAGTTCGTTCCATTCAAAACTGAGAATAAACTAAAGTTAATATCATTCAAACTTTAACAAAATTCAACTGAAAACATCAAACAACTTAGATCAAAACAAATCAAGATCAAACCAGAGATTAAAGAGAAGTTTCAGCTAACAGATTTCAAAGCCTGTTCAACATAAATGATGAGCTCTGTTCTTCTCAAAAGCAAATGTGAGTAACTTTTTCTTTACAATACTTAAATATCTGGATTGCTTGATTTCAGTAGGAAGATAACGATGTTTTTGTTTTTATATATGGATACAATTTTGTGTGTTTGTGAAATAGGATATCTGCATATCGTAAAATCCTATAATTCATCTCTGTGTTCAAAATTTCAAACTCAGGTTGGATTTAAAAATTTTAACTCTGCTTGATCTACTTGTTGTGATGACCTAGGATCTAAACAAGATAGGTTTGCTTGATTATAAAGTTAAGTTTTAAAAATTTAAACTAAGTTAAATAACTTTAAATTTACTCTGGAAATCAAAAACAACAGGGTAAACGTAAATAGAAGGAAACTCGAACATTTTAATATATTGATTCATGATCACAAGTTGAATCTCTAGCCTATAATATGATTTTTAAACTAAACATCATAATTTTTAATGTGGGATTTAAGGTGCAGTTCTGGGTTGAACTAAAATGGGTTATTGTCGATTCTTGGGTGATCAAGTGGACCAGAATGCTCGGGGTTCCCTGCGGTGATGGGGGAGTGATCGAAGGGTCGAGGAAAAATGGTGGAAGGCGGTGCATCTGGACGTGGTGGCAACGGCGACGCAATTCTTTTTGTAAACCTAGTTTTTCTATGGTTCGGTTTTGGGTCTCGTTCGCCTTTGATTGGTGATCGAGTTCGACGCGCTTATGGGGATTGGAAGAGGGGAGGTGGACGAAGTTACGGCCGGAGTTTTGTGGCCTCCGGTGGTCGAGACGGCGAAAACGAGCTGTTGCCAGGTTTTGGTGGAGGAGGTTCCTGTTGTTGTTCCAGGTTTTTGGTAGGGGCTCTCGAATTTGATTCGAGCTTGAGTAGCATGATCTGACGATCGTGGATGGATAGGAGGATGGTTACCGATGTGGGTGAGTGTTTGGAGATGGTCGGAGCAACCTCAGATGATCGTGCACGTGCATGGTGCCGTGATTTGGAATTTATGAAGTAAGGTGGGTGCAGAGATCGAACTCGAGTTGATCTCGGGTAACTTGAGTATTTTACTCGAAGTTTTGGGATGTAGGATGCGAAGTAAGCTTTTGCCTTGGGTTAGTTTGTATGTTACAGGTTTTTGTTAAACATGTCACTGTTTTGTTTTTTTAAATGAATTTGAATTTAAAACAAATTTAAATGAATTTAAAAGTTGTGATGATAGATTTAAACAAAGTTTAAATCTAGTATGAAGTTAGAATATCAAATGGAACTTTGAATTTTAAAAGTTCTAATTGAATTTGGATTTTAAATCAAGAATTTTAGATCAAGGTTTTAAAGTAAGTTTAAAGTCAAGTTTAAAATCAAAGTTAAATTAATAGATTCAAGTTCTTCTTTGAATTCAAATCTAAAATTTTAAATCAGTTTTTAAATCTGAATGTTTTAAAAACAAGTTTAAATTAAATAGCTTTTAAAAGTAATTGGTTTCAAAACGAATGTTTAAATTTGATTTTGATAAAATTCTTTTATTTAAAAGTTAATTTTGAAATGGAGTTTTGATTTAAATAAAATGTTTAAAATACACTTAAATGTAAATGAAATCATTAATAAAGAATTAATTATCTTAGAGATAATTAAGGTAATAAAATGATTTAAAATTGATAAGGTAATTAAAGAATGATTTATTTAATTTATAAATAAATAATTTAGATTAATTTATAATTAGAAATGATTAATAATGAATTAATCTAAGATAATTTCTTAAGAAAGCAATGTAATTAGTTAATGAAGATAATTAACTAGAAATTATTAAGTAATTAAATTAATGTGATTAATTTTGATAATTAATTAGATTTATAAATTAAGATAATCAATTGTAAATGGTTAATTACTTAATTAAAGCAATTAAGGGATTAATTAATTATGTAACTAGTTTAAAGGTTAATTAATTAATATGATTTATTAATTAAGGTAATTAATTTGAGGATAATTAATTAATTAAAGGTTAATTAATAAATGATTAAAGGTCAATTAATTAAAATGGTTTATCATTAATTAATGATTAATTAACCAAGATTTGTAGTTATTCATAAGTAATTAATCTGGTATAAATTAATAAATGATCCTACTTGTGAATGTTGGACTTGACTGAATAATTGAATTATTTGATATTCCCTTATATGTGATGCTTTGTGATACATCCTGATTTGTGTTATGATCTATTTCTCTGAGATGAATGTAATTAATGTCATGTGATGTAATATATTATCTGTAACTTATATATATCTGTGATATATGAATGAAAAGATAAGCGTTATCGTTATATCGCTTATCAACTATATTTCTGTATTTTGATCTGTGATGATTCATTGTGTTGCACTATTGTGTTAAATCCCTGGACTACACCATACACACACAAATATGGATTTCACGTGGAAATCGGTTAAGTCACAAATGATTTAAAATTAATATATTTTGAAATTGAAATTTTAATTTCAATTGATTTTGGAAATGGATTTGGGTTAAATGTTAAAGCTTTTGAAATGGGGTTTTAAGATAAAAGCTATTTTGAATAACTTGGTAAAGTTTCAATTTAAATAATCCAAATTTTGTAATTGAATTCCATGATTTGAAAATTACGGTTAAAGATGTTATAAATGTGTTTATATGAAGTTAAACCATTTTAAAAGTATAATTTTGAGAATTTGGATTTAACCCAAGAACCTTAACTCGTATAAATGAATAAAATGTCCAAAATGAAAACTGTTTGTTTTAAAAGAATAAAAGCTTTCAGATAAGAAATGAAATTCCAGTTTAATTAAAGGAATTTCAAGATTGAATTGAAAAATGGTTTTCCAAGTTATGAATGAATTCTTTTTGAAAGCTATGAATTAAATTTGTTTATTTTTAACAGATTTAAAATGATGATTTGTTTAAACCATTTGAAATGGAATTGTTTGAAAGCTATAAGTTAAATCTTTGTTTTAAAGATTTAACCAGTTAATCCAATTGAAATGGAAATTAATTTGGAAAATCTGTGAATGAATCTTTTGTTTAAAAAGATTAAAATGTGGAAATTGTTTAAACCGTTGAAGGTTGTTAAAATGAGTCCTTTTGTTTTAAAAGATTAAAATAGTAATTTGTTAAACCATTTGAAAAGAAAAGTTTTGGGTTTAAGTTGTGACTTAATTGAAATCCCATATCCATATGTTTTAAAATATTGCGCTCACTATTCAGTTTAGCCGGGAGAGGACCTTTGTGTCATACAACCCATTCCGAATAAGTGATACGTCATATATGGATAGCATTTGAAGACAGGTGTTGAAGACCGGGTATTTGCGAAAACGATAGGATAACCTATCGATTGTCTCTGCACCGAGTAGCTACGTTATTGAGATTCCCTAAGTGATGGGAAGTCTGATCGGGATTGTGAATACTTGGATTGCAAGGGTTTCTTTGGAAGTGCCTTCGGTTTTGTTCGAACCCGTAACAGACTTGTATGGTTACATGTCTGACATTACATTTTGAGATATAAAGTCGATTTCTTTCAAATACATTTCTGTTGGTGGCGGAGAATTTATTCTCTTAGCTTAACACCCTTCTCTGAGACGTACGAGCTCAGAGGTTATGTAGTTGAAATTTACCAGCGATATACTCCCAACTTGGTAATGTGACATGCTGAGTGTTCGTGTGTGATGATCATTTATTGATCATTTGAGATCAAAGTGTGGCTTTGTGAAAAAGCGTAGCTTTGTGGACGAGACCTCTTCGGACCTCACAACCCGGAAATGGGTCGAAACAGGAATATGCGGCAAGGTTATGAGGGTCGCTTCCTTTAGGGTATGTCATTTCCTTCTGGAAAAGGGTGGTATCAGGTATGGAGCCCTGGTATTTAACCTATGTGGATACTCCGATCTCATTTATTGTGTGATTGTGTGTTTATCGAGGCGCCTCGAATAAAGGTCCCAAAGGACCGGGGGTGGCATACTCGAGTAGTAGTGACCTAGTGACAGAGGTAACCCGGCCTTGTGTTGGCAGAGAGTCGGGTAGGTTCTCGGGGCGTCCCGCCAGAGGCGTTCCCATTGACAGTAGGAAGTTCCTTAGCCTGACCATTTATTGGAAATCCAATTTCCAATACGAACCCTGTACGGTTTTAGTTGTAGAACCTGCCATTTACTTATGGTGGTCACCACTGATTAGATGGTAGCTATAGTAGGCATAGTTCGGAATGTCTATGCTGGCTAAGATTAATATTATACTTTCGAAATGTTTTCTGCACTATGCACTAATAATAATAATCCAATGATTTTGCGTAGTAAGCATGTTTGACTATCATAAGAAGAAATCTCCTCCAATTTTGCGTTTGCATTGTGTGTGCGGCGGGAGGTCTTATGGTAGTTTCATTTTCCAAAAGCATTGCGGAGTTCAATGTTTAAAATTCTTTTATTGTTGTTTGTTTAAAGATAAACTATTTTTGTTGCTCACACCAGTTCCACGACTGACTCGGAGTTTATTGTTCCCTTCCTAAACTCTGGGTGCCCACAATTTTCCACACGGGTAGTCTAGAGTTGGGTTTCTCAGATATTCAGGTTGAGTAGATTATTTGGAGCTAGTCAGTCCTTGGACGACTGACCTTGCTTTCCGCTAGCTATGGATTTGAGCATTCTATTGGAGATATTCTTTCCACTGGTGTTATTTATTTTCTTTCCGCTGCCATTTCTTGTATCATATCTCTGATGTATAATGATATCTGTTGTATCATTATTTATCTCTGATATTGTTGTATCATATGGATATCATTGTTGTATATCATTCTGGATATTGTATTCATTGGAGTTGTATATGATATCATCTATTTCTTTATTCCGCTGTGTTGTTGTACTTAATGGTGTTATAAGCTCCGGAGAACCAGATTCGACGTTTGAATCTACGGCATTTTGAGTACAAGTGATGTACGGATGCCGATTTTCGATGGTCGAGTTTTTGGGTCTTTACAGCACGCTTGAACTGGATCCGTGGTCTCTCCATAACTCGTTTAATTGCCCCCGGTCCAGTGGGTGCGATTATCCTAGATGTCGATTCTTGGCCTGAATCAAGTTGTTCTTTGATTGATCACAAGGTCAGTTCAGTTTTGACTTAGTTCCTTTAAGCGACTTTGAAGCTCTGGAGTACAGCACTGTTTATTTCATCAGTGGTTGGAAGTGATTCCATTAGAGTGACTGATATGATTGTCGATTTGCGAGCCCGGATCGTGACTTCCTTGACTTTAGGGGGCTCTGGATTAGATGACTACTGATCTTTCAGTTCACCTTCATGGATATCAATCGTACATAAATTTCATTGCTACCGGTTCGCCTTCACGACGCTTTGGTTCGTGAAAGACCTTCACATTTGCAAAGGGTTTTTTAGATCAGATGACCGTTGATCTAACGGTTAGCCTTCATGACGCTTTAGTTTGTGAAAGACCTTCACATTCGCGAAAGGTTTATTGGATCAGATGACCGCTGATCTACTGATTCACCTTCACGGCTCTTTGTTCTGTGAAAGACCTTCACATTCATAAAGGGTTTTTTGGATCAGATGACTGCTAATCTACCGGTTAGCCTTCACGACACTTTAGTTCGTGAAAGACCTTCACATTCGCGAAGGGTTTATTAGATTAGATGACCGCTGATCTACTGATTAGCCCTCACGATGCTTTAGTTCATGAAGGACCTTCACATTCGCGAAGGGTTTTTTCATGGTCGGGTGTCCGACGAACAGACGGCCTTGGAATGATAATTTATCGATTCCAAGAAGAGTTTTGGGTCGTATGTCCGATGGCCTGGCGGTTTAAAGCAATGATTCATCGACTTCAAGAGGAGTTTTGGGTCGTATGTCCGACGGCCCGACAGTCTTAAAGCAATGATTCATCGACTTCAAGAGGAGTTTTAGGTCATATGTCTGATGGCCTAGCAGTATTAAAGCAATGATTCATCGACTTCAAGAGGAATTTTTCGGATTTAGGTCGAGGGAACACGGTATTATCGGTTCCTATAGGCTAAGGTGTTGGATCTATTTGTTCAACGATCATTTGGACAAGACTTCTCAACGCCACTAGCAACGTCGGTTCTCAAAAGGGGGATTGACATGACTCGTCGAGGGCATAAAAGCATTTCTTTTGCCGTGTTGTCTGCAATGCCTCTAGTGTACCGTTACGGCTTATTTGGAAAAGGAGAGTAAACAAGGATGGATGAGAAGGCATCACTTTAGGTTGCTGTCCCATTCCTTAGTTGTTAGTTAACTAGAATGTTATCTGATAATCATCTTTTTGTATGATTTCATCAGTTAGCTGGGATGCTTTTCTACTGGGTCTTAGTAGCCTTGCTTGGGCATAAGGTTCCTGAGGTCTTGTAGCTCCTTCACCATTTGGTATGTTCTTTGGCGCACTGTCGGGTTTGCCTTCTTCTAATTGCACCACATCTAATCTTTAGAACCGGTATGCCTTCCCATAGAATTTTTCTAGGTTAGTAGGTCGTTTCATCCTTTAATGATTCTTGAAGGCCCTGCAATAGACTGTATCTGTTGCCCTCGCTTCATCCGGATGCTAGTCATACCTGTAAAAAAGTAATTTCGAATTAGTTGTACAGTTGTACAAAAGGTATAGTTGGCATGATAAACTTCTTTGGATATTCTGCATGTTGAACGACTTCGGTGAATTGGTTTCGATTGGGGAAGATGCTCTAATCTATGTTAGGCCGGTCCGTTTTCAAGTTACGGCTGTTTATAATGCTTGAGAATTATATACGCATGATTGTCTATGCTTGAACGATTGGATCGACATTGATGAATCGGTGGTATTTTACTTAGAGTCCGACCAAAGAAAATTTTCCATTTGCTTGGGGTCGCAGGCTTTAAAGTGTTAGGCTGTCAAAAACATTGCTTGGAGCCATTTGCATGCTTGCTTGGAGAAAATCTTGGTATTACCCGAGTCTGATTTCAAGCCAGAATTTCCTAGGTTTACTCCATGTCAAATGGGTGATTACCCGAGTTCGACTTCGAGTCAGGACTTCCAGAATCTGCTTCAGGTCAAATAGGCGATTACTCAAGTTCGACTTCGAGTCAACCCTGGAGTGAGTTTTTCAACAACCATTTTGATGATTTTTAATGATTTTCGACGATGACCATTTGTGATTCTGCGATGTGAGCTTCATGATGGGATTGGAAGCTGATCAGTGGGGTTTGGTCACAATATACCAGATGAGCTTGGCATTGTAATTGATCTCGGTTTGTATCATATCTTCTTGGTCCTCCAGCCTATAGGAATACCGTCTGAGTAGCAGTTCCTCGTCCATTGCTTGGCACTGTGCTACGACATGGGTTTTAGAGATTCCTCTAGCGTTTTGCACATTGGCATTTTCATCCAATTTGTCTTCCTCAAATTGTTTGTCATCTTTATAGCCGGAGAGAGCCATCCCTATATGCTTACGTGGGTTTTTCACCCCTAAGTTCGAGTTTGTAACCGATGCTTTTGCAATATGTGAAGCGTTAAAGTTTTCTTCTACCATGATTCTTGGAGCTCCGTCGATTGCTTCCTTTCGATTATATCCCCTTCGAATGATCGATAGCTTCTGGCTCGATCACGACTTGGGAAAATAGTATGGATCGCTGGTGATCCATAGTACATGGATCACTAGCGATCCATGTACTTAAGTGATTTCAGACTTTGTGGTGACCTGGAAAAATAGTATGGATCATTGGCGATCCATAGTACATGGATCACTGGTGATCCATAGTACATGGATCAGTAGCGGTCCATGTAATTAACTGATTTCAGTCCTTTGTCTTCTGGAGTTCATGGCGGTCTGATGAAAAGGTATGGATCGCTAGCGATCGATCCATAGTGCATGGATCGCTAGCGGCCCATATACTTAAGTGATTTCTGAGCTATGCCTTCAGGATCGCATCTACTATCTCATGTTGATGTTCTCCATCACCTTAGAATGTGTTTGCTTGCTTTTTCTCTGATCCTTCTTGGTTGGTTCTTCTGTTCCCAACAGTAAATCTTCTAAGCAGAGATTGAAGATCTAACTTTTGGACCTATGGGATCCAAAGTACATAGCTAGATCTGGATCCTGAGTTAAATTTCTCAGTGAAAGCACCAAAATATTGACCTAAAAAATGGACCAACACCCCGGTTTGATTTTGAAAGCACACTAGCCCTGTTCTGATAGAGCAATATCATAGATAACAGATATAGAAAAAGAACAGTAAAAAAAAGTAGACAGAGAATTTTTGTAGTGGTTCGGCTGTTAATGAATCCTACGTCCACTTCATAGTTTTATTATAGACTGATTGCTGTTACAAGAGATGTTTGATTACAAGGCTTTGATTATTTCCTAGCTTGATTGAATCTCCAGAGTTGGAATCCACTGGGGAATCACAATGTATTCCTTTGGAGATTGTTGTGAGGAAGGTAGAAAGTGAAGAATAATTCCAGCATAGGTTCAGCAACCAGTTCGGAGAAGCTCCGGTTTATGTTGCAGGTAGGTTGGTATTTATATAGATCGAAGAGCTTCTGGGCCGGGCCACTTCATCATCTGCTTGCTGGTAGGCAGGGAACGACCCATAGAGGATTGGGCTCGCAAAACGAGGCAAAACCATGGGTTGCTGGCGACCCATGGCCTATGAGTCACGGGCAACCCATAGACTTGGCTCATTTGCGAGCCAATATCTTGGCCACTTTCGTAGTATTCTTTGTTTGTCTAGTTTGAAGGTTTGAGGGAAGGCATGAGTCGCTGATGGTCCAACCACTTAGGATTTTTCTAGAGTTCAGAATTGGAGATGTTTCCTTAGTCTTTTATCGTAGTTGTTCCATTTTGGTGGCAATTCAGTAGTTGTTTATGTTCAGCTGCTGATTGGACTAAAAGAATGCTGATCTCTCGGCTTCGTTGATCCCAATCGTTGTCTTAGCCGTATAGCTTGGCCCTTGTTGATCCCTTGTCTTAGCCTTTCTGGTTAAGTCCTGAACCATCCTGTCTACAAAAGGTTGTTCTATTTTCTATTGGTTTCTGCTGGGTTAAAAACCCGAATAACATGACCCGAGCATTATAAGGAAATACGCCCAGGCCAGTCTGGAATACCAGCGTGAGTAAACTCGAATCACAAAAAAACATTATTGATTTATTAACTTGAAAAATCCTTTGAAATCAAAGGTATCTCGTAAGACCTCGCCGCACATAAACACAGACGGGTTTTTACCTTATGATAACGAAAACACTTTTATAGAAAATCTAGTGATATTATAATAATGTGTAAGGGTTTAAAGTAAAATATTAAAATAGCTAGAATGCTTGCATCTCACGTTCCAACATATTTGGTATACAACTAAAACCGTAAAGCTCATATTGGAGAATGGATTCCAACTAATGACTGGGCTACTGGGGTATCGCCCATCACAGTACACCTCTAGAAAAATGTACCGAGATCGTACCTAACGACCCCTGCCAACACAGGATCGGCCTACCCCTTGCTAGATAGTACCGAATATGTCATCACCCCAATTGTTCCCAACCATTTTACTGAGCTCATATGCACAACTAAATCTGGAAATATGAATGGTCATCTCGAAAGACGATGACATAACCTAATGGGTGTGACCCACATAGCCTGCTACATCTCCTATGTTTTAGTCATTCTCGGTTGATGAGGCTTGAGGCTTCGATTACCTTTCAAGAACATTTACACATAGAATGCTCGTTGCCCTCCAATGATAATGTACCGATAGCATTCATCCATACAAGTCCGTCCTAGGTCTGAACGAAACTGAAGGCACTACTCCTACTACATCCATTTTGGAATCACCCTAAGGATTAGTAGCGATTAGCCCTTGCATTTCACCTCTCTATCTTCGATTCAATACTCTTTACGATGTCTTTAGTTTGCAATGCTTGAGTTGGATCGAAGTGGTTTTCGGATAACATATCTAATCCTGGTCTCTTCGAAACAACTTTTGATAATTTTCGGTAAACTCAACCCCGATTCTTTAGGAAATAAACAAACAAATGACAAGAGCGGAGTTCACCTCCTAACCGTTAGTGGATGGATTTCCTTATCATTCGTCCTAGAAAATGAAACGTGTTTATTAGTACAATATAGCACCTTTGACGGCAACTATACAATATAATACTCGTGTTTCTCCTAGATATTTCGAAAGTTACGTTTTGGGTCCAGTTTTGATAGTCGGTTATTTAACTATCAAATAAACAAACATCCAATCATGGTTTAGTTTCCATATGTGATCCACTAAGCCTTTTTTAATTCTTTTTAATTAATAAAACCACTTTATAAAAATCTAATCACAAGATTTTTTCCAAAACACTATTCCCAAACCCCTTACATTTCCTTTTATACTTGGGAAACATTTATATATTTACCTCAATGTTATAAGTATTACCTAAAACATTTTACTTACATGCCTTGAAACAAAATCATATACTTATCTTATCAGTATAAGTATATTTAAAAACTTTTCAAAGTTTTCTTCTTTCCAAATGTTGTATTAAATAACTAAAGATTTCTTCCAAATAAAACATTTCGCTTATTCGTCATCAAAAACTCCCTTTTTAAAAGCTCATCTCATATTTCAATTAACTTATAACTTTCAAAATAAAGTTATAACCCACTGTTATAAACCCTTAAGTTAATTTATAAACCTCTTTCCAAATCTCTGAAATGATTTATAAACTTCTTTCCTATTTTTAAAACTCTTTATATAAGCCTTTCTATACTCCTTTATAAATATCATTTACAAAACATCTTTTGTAAAATACCTTAATAACCCTTTCCGGTAGTAAAATCCCTTTCTATACACAAGTTATCATTTATAGATACCTTTATAAGAATTATATAACTTGAAAAACCATTTATAAACCCTTAGTCTCAAATTAATTAAAGAATTTAAGTAAATTCAAAACCATACTTTATAAATTCCAAATGAGGCTTAGCAGTCACAATGATACTAATTTAAGTTACCATTTAATTTCAATTCGATTCCCAAATCACATAACATTTATTTACATAAGCTACCATATATGTAAATAAAGTTCATATCCAATCAGGGAATAACACGTCAATATAACTAATTAGCATATACAAGTCCAAATAACATAACAACATGATGGTGATTTATCCTGCTAAATAGATGTCCAAACAATTTAATCAATTTATAGCAGAACGGGGATTTATTCTGATTAACACATGTCCACACAATCAAACCAACAGTTAATATATAGCAGAACGGGGATTTATTCTGCTAACACATGTCCAACAAACAAACAATCAATATATAGCAGAACGGGGATTTATTCTGCTAACACATGTCCAAACAGCCCAACGATCTACATTATAACTCATTCACAATTATAAGGTTTCGTAATGGTATCAACACTTGAATCACTTGTATTCAAACCATCTTTGAAAAAGAAGTACCTTTAAACAATTTTATTTTTGAAAACCAAAGGATTTTAATCTTTTTAAACCCTTTTAAAAATAATTAATTATAAATTAAAAATTTATTTAAATCATAATTAATTTTAATTGAGTCTTAACGTAATTTAATTAAATAGTTAATAGTAACTAACTATTAATTAAATCTAAATTAATCCTTTATTAATTATTAAATAATTAACTAAACCTTTATTAATAATTAAATATTAATTAATCTCAATTAATTAATTAAATAATCCTTAATTAAACTTAAATAATAAATTAAACCTTTAATAAATAGTTTATTATAAATTAAACCTTAATTAATTTATAACTTAAAAATAATTAAAAACTTGATTAATAATTAATTAATAATTAATCATATATTTCAATAATAGTTAATTAAAAATAAATCATATACTTAAATCATAATTAACTAACTTAATTAATAATTAATTAAAATAAATCTTGTAACACCCCGTATTTTTATATAATTAAATAATCAAATAATTATAAACAGTGAAAATAAGCATTTTTGGAATTGTTAGACTTTGGCCTTGAAACTTATTCCATTGTGTTCGTGGCAATTTTCTGGTCAATTTACATATGTAATATGTCTCTAACGGAGTTCGTATGAAAAAGTTATCGACGTTCGAAGTTCTGTATCGAGAAATAATTATACATGTAAATGTACGTAAATATGTTTGTTATAAATAAATATATGTGCGTATGAAATTCTAGAAATAATGCGCATTTTAATTTTAAAATAGATGCGCGTCATAAAGGTAATTAATTAACATTGCCATCATAAAGGAAATTAATTGATATTAGTAATTAAAGACAATTAATTAACATTAGGAAGCAATGTAATCAAATCAGCAATTGGAGGAAATTAATTTACATTAATTGGTCACATGTGAAATTCAAAATAGACAAGTTTTGTATTGGGAAATTAATCAAGCAATTGATGGTGATTAATTAGAATAAACAGGCAACATAAAAAAACGTTAAACGTTTATAATTTATAATTTATAACGTTTAAAAGTTAACGTTTATAAATAACATTCAATAAAACAAATAAGGCATGTTTAAAATCCAAAATAGACGTGCGTTCATTAAATCGGAGAACTAATGAGAGTTAATTGGAATTAATAAGCAAATGAAATAATAGTTGACCTAGATTTGAATGTGTACATATAGGCAGTATATTGTTGCACATAAAAATTAATTAAAGGATCAATTAAGAAGAAGATTAATTAGATAATTGGTAAGCTGCATCTATATAAGAGAGAATGTAATGTAATTCGTTCCATCAGCCGTCACTTTCTTCTTCCCTCTCTTACAGTAAACAATGGCTTCTTTCTTCATTCTTTTCTCCTTTTTCTCACAAACCTTCACCAAATGAATCCTAATAAAATATATGTGAACAAAATAGAGAAAATGCAACAAATTAACGGAGAGAAGTTGTAGAACGGCGTAGTAATTTTAGAAGATAGAGATTTAAAGCTAAGGACGACAGGTGAGTGGATTTAATTATATATCTTTTACGTTTATGATATATTATCATTAGATTCCCGTTAAATAATTTTATTCAGTATTTATTTCAGTAATTGATTCTGTTAATTAGTTATGCCGAGACTGTAAATTGTATAAGGGAGCTTATATTTAATTGATATTAGGCTTGACAGTTAGAGAGGGGCATAAGCCTAAAAGTAAGAAATTAATAGTTATTTACATCTATTTTAAATTTGAAATTTAGCATGTAAATGATCGCTTCTTTTTATTCCTTTTTATGCGAATAAATTAGTTAAAGAGAAGAATTCACAAATACGGACTAAAATAGAAGAACATTAGATTTACAGAAATTAGATGTAAAATAAGAAAAGCTCAAATAAAAAAAGAAAATTGAAATTTGCAGTAAATTATGCTAAAACGGGGAAAAATAAATAAAAAGGGAAAACCTAATAACTTGATTTGGAAGTAAGTGATAGGATAATTGGTTGGTTTAGAAAAGATAATACATTTCTATAGTTCAATATTTAAAAATAACGATAAAGGTAATTGCAAGAATAAAAAGAAAGAAAAAGGGAATTAGTGCAAAATAGAGAAATTACTGTATTTTGCACTATCCAATAAGTAAAGAAATAATAAAAGAAATATCTTGCAATTACGGATTACTGTTTATAGCATTATTTAGTATTAAAACATGGAAATGGATTTTTAGCACAGCTTTTTGTAACCAACCAAATAGAATAGAACTACTTCCTAGAATATAATAAAATGAAGTGAAGAATTAAAGGAATTAAAGAAGGAATAAATTTAATTATTAGACAAGATTAGAAGCTATAGACAGAAATGTAATTAGATCTGCATTTACTGCGCAGATAATAGAATAAAAGTAAAGCAGTTATTATGATAAGTAAATTTGTGACAGTTGGACGTAGTCCCAAGTCAAGATTGTCATATAATATAATAGAATTAAAGAGAATTCAATATCACAATAAAAGAAGACAGACTAGAATAGAAAAGAGACGCTTGTAATTATATTTATAATATATAGATTATAAAAGAATACGGTAGTGACAATTGCAAGTAAAATTATAACATAGGTTATAATTAAGTAGAAAGAACATAAAATGCTTATTTTAAGACTTAAATTAAGTTAATAAGCAAATGGAGCAGAATTAACAGAAGAGGCTTATTTTAATAAACTTAGATCTTGGATTAAGTTCATAAGCAAGATAATAGAAGTGGCCCATACCAACAGTATTCCCTTTCAGTCAGGCTAATAGTCTCACAATAGTTAGGTGAGGCTGGGACAAGATTATGCTAATTAGGGTAAATAAGTAGCCAACGGAATAAGAAAAGTAAAATAAATGCAAAATAAAAGATTAGACTTAGGGTCTACCAAAAGAGTGAGATGCGTTTGGAGTAGCCCAAAGGATGAAGAGCCTAAGGAAGCAGTTCATCACAGATTTCAGCACAGAAGAAGAAAGTCCAACTTAGTTATTTTGGGCTAGAAGGAAGTACAAGATTTTAACGGGACGTGAGAGTACTCTAGGATGGCCTTCTGGGGTAGGCATAGCGAAGCAGTCCTCCAGAGGCAGGTCTGTAGGTGTTCCATCAAAAGAGTATGCCTTGACTGCTTTTTTTCATGGCAGGACCATTGTAGGCAGTCAAAAGGGGTTGATGTTTGGAGTAGGATATTCGTAGGTCCCGGTACTTCCAAGTAAGTTTTAGTGGGCAGGACCCAAAAGGATAGTCACATGCAGATATCGGGCCAACATCAAAACCAAGAAGCGAGTTCGGGAAAGACTAGAGTTAAATCTATAGTCCAATGGTTCTTTCACTAGCGAGACATTGGATGAGGAGCGCAACCAATTGGATGTTTAGAATATTTGCAGTAGGGCACAACCACTTAGCTTTTTAGAGGTCTTTCGATTAGTTGAGGGGTGGTTTCGTAGGGCCATATCCACGATAAGAAAAGGGACAGACCAAGTAGAATATTTGTATTGTAGGCCTAACGAGGTAGTCCTCTATAGATATAGAAAATCTCCGACTGAGTTTCGTACAAGGTAGACCTTGTTTAGCGGGATTTAGGAAGTAGACAGAACGATTACGTATGGTCCTCAAGGTACACACTGGGTGGTACATTGTGGATGTCTGAGCATTAGTATAGGCTAATGTGGACGTAGTTTTACGTTTTTAGAGCAGACGATGGAACATCTGTATTGTAGGCCTTATGAGGTAGTCCTTTACAGATGTAGTCACAGCACGCCCTAGCAGCGAGATGATGGACTCCTTTACGAGGAGGATACATAAGGTACTAAGGTAGTACCTAGGACCGATACGGTCATTGGGCATATAGCTACATATATTAGTTATTAGGTTTTGATCTACTAGGGAGTATATGGGTACGATTCACGCATAAAGGCGAGAGTATTATAAACCTAATAAACCTAATATAACAGAAAATGGAAATAAAATGATATATGTAGAATTAAACTTAGAAGTATATAATTTGTCCATTCACCACAACTTTAGTTCTGACCCTTTCCTCATAACATCCTACAGGTTAGGTAGATGGCAGAGACTTTCCAGCTTTGAGACACTTTTTTAGAAAGTGTTATTATATTGGTGAGTATTTACTTACATTATATTTTAGTTAGTTCCGCTGTGAGGTATTTATCTGAGCACTGATATATTTGTCTTTGCCTATTTGTAGGATACCAAAGACCCAACTCGGGCTTCAGTGGGTTTGGATTTTAGCATTTTTGCGAAAAATCCGGACCCACTGGAATTCGGGTTGTTACAAATCTTAACTTTAAAAGACAATTGATTAACAACCAACCTTTAATTAATAAAAGTTAATAACCCTTGTTTAATCCTTAATTAATTATTAATTATGGAAACATAATTAATTAAAATTTATTTATTAAATTCTTAATTTACCTTTTAAAATATCATTATTTAGTTTATAAACCATTTACAAAACAATTTAAAGTACAAAAACCAAACTTTCGAATATCTAATTTTTAAACGAACTGCATCCATAGAGACTATCACTATGGATACCCATAATTTCCAACTTTTTGCTCACTAACTCTTCCATTTGCTAATTTTACTTACTAACTTTCCATATCACTCCCAATTCCAAGCCAAAGATCATAATTTTATAACCAAAACACCACTTAAATCATCAATTCAAGGTTCTAATGCTAAACCACAAATTAGCACACACATATACATCTAAACCATACTATAATCCAAATAATAACATCACAAATACAACCATATAACAACCATATATATATATATGTATGTATGTATGTATGTATGTATGTATGTATGTATATGTATGTATATGTAAATTCTTTCCCAAAAAGTTACCAAAGGCTATCCAAACTTTCGCTGACTTGAGTACGACCTAGCACTTTCATTCCTAAGCAAAAAGATGGAGAATTGAATCCTAAATGTACTAGGTAGGCTAGGTTATGGATGAACAAGGAAGTGAGACATATTTTGGTAATGTAGAGCGACTTCGGATAAACATCGATTTCTCAATAATAAACCTGAAAATAGGTCATTTTGCAAATGAATTTTGGGCTATCTACTCACGTAATTTCAGAATGCACTCGTAGAGAAAGTTATTGAAATTTCTTTTCTTTATTATTTTAAAAAAGAATCACTTATTCTCTTTTTGTTTTGAAGAAGTTATGATCAAAATTAGAAGGTTAATTTTTAGACTTGAAATTCCTGGTGAAAAATTGCTTTGCAAAGATTGTGTTTTGGCATAGCTATGATAGAAATTTGAAAACGTGGTCAACTACAATGTTGTAGGCATTAAAATTTCACACGGTTTTAATAAAAGAAAAACTCCATTTGTGTTAGAAATAAGGAAGAAAAGGTTGGAGGAATGAGGATGAAAAAGGGAGAAACATATGGCTATTTATAGGAAAATTTCCTATGTCATCATTATATCTAGTCACATCACAAATCTTTTATAATACATATATATGTATATATAATTATGCTTAGTCACATCACTTTCTTTTATATATATAATTATTATGTTTAGTCACATCACTTTCTTTATATATATAATTATTATGTTTAGTCACATCACTTTCTTTTATATATATAATTATTATGTTTAGTCACATCGCTTTCTTTATCTATATATATATATGTTTAATTATTAATTAACTAAGATGTGACAAGAGATAATTATGGTTAATGATTACAAATGTAAGATGTGACAATACTTAATATATATATTTATATAAAATGCTTATTATTTTTAAAACTATGTCTTGTCACATGACTTACTAATCCAAATTAATATAAGATAATTTATTTTGATGCGTATTGTTATCTAGTTAATTAACTCTTATATATATGTACATATAGTGCACAAAGATGAATAACATTCCTGACAACTTTCCGGTGTCGAAAGTTCGAAATTTTGGAAAACGTTCTTCGGTCACATCTTCTATTTTTCTACGAACTATTTAATTTGATAAACAAATTTTGAAAATGATTCCACCATCATTATTAATTAATTAAAATGAGTTTATTTTCATTATAAAACCTATATATTGAATATTTAAAATTAATTAAATATTCACTAATCAAAGCAATGAAATTCCAGGTCATTACAGATTGTATTGGGTTTGCCTTCTACCATTTAAAGATTGGCATTTGAAAAGAAATATGTACATCTAATTGTACGGGACTGGATGTAGGGTAACTTCGAACCAGTATAAAAATCCCTGGTATGATCTCTCTAATTCTCTACTTTTTACTTTACTATATTTATACTTATCTATGTTTGCATCTATCATTGTTTATTCTGTGTTGTTTAATAATATCAAAAGATTCATAAAAATTAGAAAACACTATTCACCTCCCTTCGGTATTCAATTAGCCTAAAGATCCATAATTTTGCAGCTCATAGCATGGAGAGTATATGCTTGCATATAGAAAAAGGGATACCCTAAAGTCAGGTTAGTGCTTGAAACAGAAGCTCCGTAAACGTAGGCAATTGGTGGTCCGTTAGGCGGATGTCGAGGCAACACAAGCACGGTTGAGTAGTCCACTTCATATTTGTTTAGGGGAAGGTACTGCCTTTATTGCACTAGGAAATCAAAATGGACGATGGTTGGATTGGACACTATGCAATATGTGCGGTACCTGTTTTTTTCAAGGGTAGGGTTGCATAGCCCTCAAGTCCATCATCAGTCCCTTCCAGACAACAAGAAGGACAAGGTTACACCTAACTGATCTTTGCTGCCTACCAGGGTTGATTCAATTAGGTAATGCACTGGCACAGTTGTTTGCTAGTTTGTTTGATAGGGAAAGGCTATATTACCTACAACGAGATTCCTTCAAAACATGGATGATGTGGTTAGTGGAGCTGAGTCCCCATTATAGGCAGCTGACAAAGTAGAAATCCCCAAATAGAACATGAACTAATAGAGTAGAGGTCATCAGTGCATACTATAAGATTTCTCTAGGTTATACGGTGATCGTGATACAGTGAAGCGATGGATCAAACGGGGCACTGAACGAGAGATACTAGTTGGGACAGTATCTAAGTCCATTAGGGGACCATAGGATATATGTATTTTTTTTTTGAAAATGGGTAAGAAATTTATTAAGGCATGAAAGCCCAAGTCCAGACCCAAAAGCAGGCCCAGAGAATATCTACAAAGCAAGAGTTAGACGACAGACCGACATAACTCACTTACTTTCCAAAAAGAAACAGAAAAAAGTAAAAAAGGCGAAACACTTCTTCCTCCTCAAATCATAGCGGCCGATCATGAACAAGGTAACTCGTACTTGGGATTTCTGCCAATGAATAGCTCAAATCCCCTGCTCCAGTTTGCTCTTCGTCTCTTCCCTGTGAGGTAAGACCCCAACTTTTACATCTTCTCTGAACCATTCGCATGTCAATAATCGCGAGTTTACTGACCTCTTCCTGTTTCCTTTGTTTGTTTTGAAATACTCTACGGTTCCTCTCCTTCCACAAACTCCAAATCGTGACAGTGATAGCAATTCCTCCCAATTTGGCTTCCATGTTTTCGCCTCTCCTATTATGAACCAGGTAATTAACCGCATCGGTTAGCAGGTGAGTCTGTATTGTTGAATTGATCGCTTTTGTACATGAATTCCACACTTTTTCCGAGAAATTGCAGGAAAAAATAGATGTTCATGCGTTTCCTCAGCTTGATTACATAGAACACACATTTTTTCGGTTATTGTACCCCATTTTAAGAGTCTATCCTTAGTAGGAAGTCTCTTGAGTATAGCTTTATAAGCTATGAAAGCCATCTTAGGGCAGTTCTCATGATTCCAGATAATCTTGCTCCAATCAACCTTGTTATCTGTGAGTCTGACTTCATTCCATGCAGTTTTCGTACTAAAATCATTTACAGTGTGTTTCCAAGCCCAAATATCATTCTCTCGTCCACTGAATATCGGCATGTATTGAATTTTCCTTTTTATTTCCTGATTTACTGGTAACATTGAGCAATTCCACTCATTGTTATTAATAATTTCTATGACTTTTTTATTTGGACAACCATAGTCTGAAAATGTGCTAAGTCCCAGAATATCTATTAATGAATTTCCTTGGACCCAGGGATCCCTCCATAAGTCAGTTTCCTTCCCAGAAGCGATTTCCCTTGTGCAACATGAAGCAAGTACTCCCCTTATTCTCATAATAGCTTTCCATGTCGATGAAGCATTGTTGTCCAAGTGCATACACCAGAAATTGCCTCTGATATATCTTTTCCTCATCCAATTTCCCCACAGACCCTTGCCCTTGATAATTCTCCAAGCCTGCTTCAAAGTATAAGCCAATCTCATGTCAGTTAATTTTCTGAGACCAACTCCTCCTTCCTCCTTAGGTCTACATAAGTTCTCATAACTAATCTTGTTTAGCCCCCCTTTCCAAATAAAATCCGCACAGACTTTTTCGATCTTTTGTAAAGATGCATCAGGCAATTGGAATGTTTGGAGCCAGAAATTGACTTTAGAGTGAATAACAGTGTGTACCAGTTCAATTCTGCCTACTAGCGATAGGAGTCTTGAACTCCACCCCTGAAGTCTTTCTCTGATGGAAGAAATTAAAACTGCACATTCTCTGTCAGTTATTTTGTTGGAAGATAAAGGTACCCCTAGGTACTTGACAGGGAGAATTCCTTCTTTCACATTTAAACACTCCAAAATTTCATTTCTTCTACTACAAGTTTTATTGAAGTAACATTTGGTTTTTTGTTCATTCAGTCTGAGTCTAGAAAAACTCTCTAGATTGCTAAAAATTTCCTTGACAGCTCTAGCTGCTGACTGGTCAGATTTAATGCAAATGAGAAGATCATCAGCATAGAGTAGATGTGTCACAATAGGTTGGAAATTATAGATGGGATGTATAAGTTTGTTAAATGCAGCCAGCTCCATCTGTAGTGAAAAAAATTCCATAGCAATCGTAAACAGATAAGGAGATAGAGGATCCCCCTGTCTGATACCTCTATTGGACCCAATAAAACCTTTTGGTATGCCATTAATCAGAATCCAGAATGTCGGCGTGGAAATGCATTCCTTAACTATGTTCACAAATTTAGCTGGAAATCCCATAGGATATATGTATATATAGATATAAATCTACGAGATGTAGATGGGAATGATTCATGTGCAGAGAAGGAGTTAAAACGACTCATAATATTATCAGATATAACCTAAGATAGTGAACAATTGGCAAAAGCTAGTGTCATGTACAAAATTTATAATTTTACCAGTCACCAAAACGTTGTTATGACCCGCTCCTCATTACAACCCATAGGATAGTTTGAAGTCCAAGTACTGCTGTTTGGTGTGTTCGGTGCTAACATGGACACTTGATTTTGGAAGTGTCAAACTTGGTCAGTACTTATGTGATCTATTATATTTTAATTACCCCGCTGCAAGTTATTTCATTAGAGCTCTGATATGCATTCTTTTTGTTTGATTTAAATAATACCAAACCAAGAATCTATGCATTGGTGGACTTGGGTTTTCGATTTAGTGAAAATTCAGGCCCATTGGGGTGCTGGTTGTCACAGGGATACCTCTTAGCTTCATGATAAAACTCCACGAGATTCATTGGTGGATCCCATTTCTAATGTAATTTTAAAGTCGGTCTTACCTACAACTCCAGAATTTGTCGTCATCAGGATTATCAACTGCGGTTGTCGCATTTAATCTTGTTAGATGACTTCTCAAGGTCTCTCTGGGCCTTTGCTTTAAGCTTGATAACATCATCACATTCTTTGGTCGAGAGATACAAACTCTGAGCTATCTCAAGAACCTATCCAGTAAGTCGGTCCATGTGCATATGAATCCATTCTCTAATTGTCTGAACCACGGTGCTGCTAAATCTGTCAGATACAATAGGAAGCACCGCACAATCACCTCCTTAGAAGCACCCAACTCCTTCATATGTCGGATGTATCTCATTAGGTGAACTTATGGATCTATCTTCCCATCATACATCTCCAACATCGAAATTTGAAATCGCAATGATTCATCGCATTCTAGATGTTAGGGGTAAATGGATTCCTATTTACGTCCTCCAAACTATGGTCTGGGGGTCCCCCTCTTAGTGCACTTCTGAATATCTCGGCTATTCGGTTATTGTCTTCTAATGGTAATCTCCACTCCACAGCTATGTTTTTCCCCTGCTCCTATGGGGAAACACGAGTATATATTCCTTTAACTGCACGCTTACATTTTGATCCATGCCCCCAACTTTATTCTGCCCCTTATTCCTATGGGGAAGCTCTAACACATACTCCTTTAAATTGTGCGCGTTCATGTTTTGACTTGCATTCCTTGCCCTAGCATCATCCATTCTCGGCATCCCAGCTTGCCCTAAGCCTAAACCGACATTGCCCTCAAGTATATTCCTCTCGATACCGAGAGGATTGGGATCGGTACCGATAGGTAATAGCCATGGGGGCATTGTTCCATCTCGCTCCACTCCAATTCCAGATGCTTCTACATTGGCTCCTGGTCCTTAGTTCTAAATCTCTACAGCTCCAGCTATTCCTTATTGTCCTAACCTTTGGAAAAATCTATCTACCATTTCCTATTGTCGAGCCATTATTCCAACAAGCGTCTCCTTTATATTTCTTTCCATCTCCTCTCTGGTCACATAGATGGAATGATTGGAATTTAAGGATGCCTCCTGGTTTCACCCATGCTCTGGTTGACTTCCTCCAATCATAGATCTACTGTTAAGCCTCTTCATTTTTTATAAACTTCAGATCCAAGCTTTAGGTTGTCAAATCTAGCTCTTTCTTAGTGAAAGCATTAAAATGTAATGGCCAAAAATGGAACAACACCCAAAAACCTGTAGAAATACCAAGATCGAGCAAAAATTAAATGTAAAATAGTAAGAACACCAAGAATTTTATAATGGTTCGGCAATCTCCGGCCTACGTCCACTTTATATTTTATTTATTAGAGATTTTAGAGAAATTGAAATCACAAGTACAAGGAATTGACAGGTTCTTAAGCCTGGAACTGCCAACAATGTCTGTCTTGGTGACTATTGTAAAGAGAGATATGGTATGAGTAGTAGAAAATCTCAAATGCTATAAAGTCAATATACTATGACAAATAGTATGGGAATCATACCTGATATGTCCTTGCAACCACAGAGTTGGCATATAATATAAAATATATGCTACTCTACATCATGATCATCATGGTGTACCAAACATCAAAGTACCAAGAGGTGTCTAAGTATCTACATCGATAACATCTACATCATGTGACATCCTTAGGGTGATAAGCAACCAAAACAAACATAGCATCTATCATCCATTCTCACATTCACTCACCTAGTGCGTTGGATATTTAATAACTCGCCTAAGCCATCATGCCCGATGAGTTGACTACCCATCACGATCGTCAACACCTAGTTTCATGGTACTCTAATCTTTGCCACTCAGTAGGCTAGAAACAAGATTAACCATCATGTTAGTCAAGGGTAAACAAACCTCTCATCGGAAAATAAAGAGCCATCATGCACCAGGAGCCATCGTGCCCCAAGTACATACCCCGCTTCATGAGTACTATGGAAACCATCGAGTATCAACAATCCTTTTGCACACGTCATCCGTAGCAGAGCTCGTCCTAGAAATGTTCATACAACTCCCATCTTAAGTCGTCATGGTTGGGAACTATTCTCGGCAGCCATCATTAGTCGCAGAATGTCATCGTTTGTCCCATAGCCTTCCTCCAACAGTTCGTTCATCCAACTCATAATCACTTACTCTATATCTCAAAGTACAATAATCCATCATCGAAGCCATCACTTCCCATTATGAGATTATCATCATCAAATCACGCATCATCGTCATCGGAAATCACTACAGAACCGTATAGTTTGGCACTGATCCTACCCTTAGCCCGAAGTAGAAACATTCAGGGCTCAAAGTAGATATAAACGTGAAGGCTTGAAACACTTGTTCCTAATGATCAAAGCAAGTAGGTGTGTGACCCGAAGCTGTCTCACGATCTCCACCACCGATCCATAGTCATCGAACTATAGATCCTAATTCATCACCACCAATCCCACACTTCAACATAACTAGGCCATGCTCTATACCCTAACCATTCACTGATACATCAACCCCGAATGGTACGCCATGGATCAGTATCGATCCATGCATTAGAAAAAAGTTTCCTTTTTTTGCTCCATCGGCCTGTACCTCCAAGCAAGCTCTCATGACTTGTAGCAAGTCCTAATCAATCCCCTACTTGACTCGGTGCCGAACCAACACTTAAAATTTCTCACATCCTCTAATGTGATCCATCAGTACTTGCTAGGGACTCAAATCATTCTCCAAGTATCAAAGAGATCCATCCCATGACACAAGCACGCCTCGAAGCCACTCCCCACTGACCCATAGTATCCAAATCACCACTAATCCATCTTCTATCGGTCATAACTCGAGTAAACAAACTCCAAACAACTTGAAACTTGAAACATAGCTTTAAGGGATCCTTTTGACCTACCCTATGGATCTTATGTCATTTGGATTAATTGACTTATATGTATCGTCGCTAATCCATAGCTTATTACTATAATTAAAATGTCATTCAATCGGCGCTTTCAACCATTCAACCATTCAACCAACATATGTTTAAGCATATATTACATACAAAATATCCTAATAAGCATACATCCATACACATTAAAGTGTAGCCAAAGGAGAGAATCCATTTGAACACAAATTTTACAAATCTTTTTCAAATCATTTGAAATTTATTTAGGTAATTAAAAAGGGTTTGAAACATATTTTATAGTTTAGAAATCATTTTAAAAACATCTTTTAAGCTGTATAATGACTAATTAATAAGTGAGAGGTCCTAAAAACTCACCTTAATCCAAAGCAATCCAAAGAAAGTCCAAAGGTGCACAAATCCCAAGATGAACGGCAGCTTCAAGTGATCTCAATAGAAAATCATTAAATCCAAGTGCTAATTATTCTAATCTCCTTCTAATGACAAGATTTAGCTAATTAAAGTAGGGTTTAGAGTCATTTTTAGGCTAGAGAATGTTAATGGTGGCTCTGTAACTATAATCCATACTAGATTTTCAAGGTCAAAATCATCTGATAAAAATTCTAAAGATGGAAAATGTCTCTAGTATTCATTTCACAAAGTTATAGAATCATACAACCCTAAATAAAAATAAAAATATTTTACAATCCTCCAATACATAAAATACAGGGTCGTTACATTCTTCCTCACTTTAGGAATTTCACCCCTAAAACCCCAAACAAAATCAATAGGGTTATCTCGCATGCCTAACAACCATAAAAAAAAATATGCAATTATCACACATCAAACATGCATACACAACAATCAAATGAAAATGAAAACATCCAAGCCTATCCTAGCATGTAGGATACTATACTAAGAAATACTTCATGATATCATAAGTGAAAGTAAAAGCTATAAATAGAAAGTCTCTCCAAATAAAGAGCTCTAGATAAGATGTCCTCATGTTCTCCTTGGTTTCCCAAGTGCAATCAGCTTCACTTTCGCTCCATTGAACCTTCACCAACTTCACCGTCTTCCTCCTAATCTACTTCGTACCACATCCAACAATACTAGTAGGCCCATAAGGTCTCAAAGCCTATGTTCAATCTTGATATCATCTAGTTGAGCTGGTGCAATATTCATGCTTGAGCCATGCACAAATTTCCACAAGTGAGAATTTGGAACATATTGTGCACTCCTACCATTTCGTGAGCTAAGTCAACTTTGTAAGTGAGGCTACAAATCCTCTCTAGTACTGGAAAAGGACCTACGAATCTTGATTCTAACTTTCCTTTACTACCAAACAAAATTACAATAGAGAGATCTTGACAAATACCATATCACCGATAGAGAACTCTAGATCCCTACGTCTCTTATTGACGTAGCTCTTCATCTATCTTAAGTGGTTTCAACCATTGCCGAATGATCTCGATCTTCTTCGAGATTTCTTTAAGCATATCTGGCCCAAGTATCAGTTTTTTTGCCTGCTTCCCACCGACATGGAGTGTTGCACGGTTGGCCTTATAATGCCTCGAATGGTGCTATACCGATGCTAGACTGATAATTGTTGTTGTATGCTAATTCAACAAGATGTGAGTGATCGTCCCACGAGCCTCTAAAGTCGAGTATACAAACCCGCAAGAGATCCACTAAGATACAATTCACTCTTTTAGTTTGGCCGTCAGTTTTTGGATGATAAGCCATACTCAGATGCAGCTTTGTCCCTAATGCCCCTTCTAAGCTCTTCCAAAATCCACTGGTGGACAACGGGCCTCGATCACTCATAATATTCTTTGGCACACCATGGATATATATTGTGATATATGATGTGTTGGCATATTATTGGTATATTGTTCACCCGTTTTTCCCCATGTTTTCGCATACTATTTCCCTGTGTTTTGGGATGCCCCGTGTTTTGGGATGCCCCATGTTTCGATATATGATGTGTTGGCATATTGTTTCCTCGTATTTTGAGATAGGATGTGCTGGCAAATGGTTTCCCCGTGTTTTGGCATGCCCCTTATTGGGATGTCTATATATTGTGATACAGTGAGTTTTAATTTTTCAAAACGATCTTCGTATAAAGGAGACTACCGAAATTTTCAGAAAAATCTGTTTGTAACAGCCCGTAAAATCACCCATAAATAAATTGGATAAATTAAATTAAATAAGATAGGGATAGAAATGGAAATTTTGCCAAAGTGGGAATTTGACTATGAAAGTTACGTTCATGGTGAAATTCTGATCAATTTCCATATATAATATGTTGAAAACGGAGCTCAAATGGAAGAGTTATGGGAGTTTGAGTTTTTCGGGTTTAAAATAATTTAAATAGAATTAAATTCAAATGAATAATCAATTTTAAATTTTGAATTCAAAAGTTAACGGTTATTAGACTTAGGGGTTAAGTAAACGTTAAAATTAACATTAATGTTAAAATATAGTTAAGGAATATAATAAACAAATAAATAATGCCTCAAAAATCTTCCTAAAACAAATGTCACAGTAGACCGCTCTGCTAGACCGGTCGACCGGTAGAGTAGGGTGGTCGACCATTAACTATCAAGTGGCGGGTAGGATTTGTAAATTTGAACGTTTCAGATTTTATAATTTCCAACTGACCTTCACCTAAAGGTTCTGGTACGTTCCAACCACTATAAATAAAACCCAAGACTCCTCACTTTTATTCACAAATATTTTGAGAACATTAGCGAAGCTCTGTCAGTTCGTCTTTTCGTAGATTTAGAATAATTCCATTAGGGTTTCAAGTCAGAAATCCTATACATCTATTTTTGTTTATTGTTTATTTTCTCGATCTATTCTCCTCCAAATCCTCAATTTCTAAATCTAATCTATATGTACAAATCCCTTCCTGTATATATATAAAAAAGAAGATATATATGATAAAGATTATCAAAGACGTGTCAAATCTAATGGAAGCAAAGCTAAGGGTATACTATGAGTGGAATTTTTTTCTTTTCTATTTTAGTAATTGATTAGTATAGTTTGGGTTTGAATATGCCTTGGGGAGTTTTGGTTTGCAAAAACATCATATTGTATACCCCCAAAACTCATTTAATGCTAAATGTCAATTCTATGTTGGAATCTCAATTGTTTATGCCAAAGCAATGGAAGTGGTGTAGACTTGTAGTTTTGATAATTTTACTTTCTAGTCCACTGGTTAATCTTTTTCTTTAATTTGGTTAATGGATTTTGATTAAAGAATAATGTGTAAGGTAGGAATTTTATTCATAATTTGCACCGCTTATTCCCATGAATTAAATAAAAATTACTTTGTTTATTTTTATGTGAAAAAGGAGTTTAATAGAGCGTAAAAATTGGGATTGTAAGTTCCTAATATCAATGTATTCCATTATTTTGATGTAATAAGTTGAGTTTAAATTTTTATTGTATACAAGTCTATTGATTGGAATTTTTAGATATGAATACTGGAATTTTGGTATTGTTGATAATATGGGGTAAGACTTGTATATTTTTTGAAAGAGTTGACATTTAAACGCTAGTTTATGGTATAAATTCCGCACGCTTAGAAATTACTAGGCATGTGTGTGTATATATATATAGCATAATTAACATATAATCGCGTACTTAAATAGCTTATTAATTTTTATTAAAATCCCCCTTAGGAAGGTAATTAATGTTAAAGGTGAAATAAGAAAGATCTTATATGGCCTGATTATGGAAATGGTGAGATGTGTAATGATATATGTAGAGAGTGATATAGATTATGACTAATTTATAGGGATACGAGGTCAGTCAAAAGCACAATCTAGCTACTAGCAGTGTGCCTATAGAGCTGATGTGAGACGTCATCTATAATAAGTAACTACGATGAAGCGAGGTTAGTCCCAAATTCTATAGGGTAAATCTATCCAGCTAATCTAGCTACCGGTACCTATGAATAGTTGAGCTAATAGGAGACATCACCTTGGGGTAAGGGTCATAATACAAAGACCTGCTTCAGAGATTGAAGGTAATAAGTGGTTGTGTGAGGGCCTGCCACTTCTCTATGTAGCAAGTAGTAAGTTGTTGGGATTATAGGTTAGGCACGGTAGAGGATATCTTAGGATAGGGCCCGCTTCAGTAGGAAGTATTAAGTGGCCAAAGAGATTCCACGTAATGTCAACTGGATAGTTACAAATGAGGAGTCCACCTTGGGATTATAGGTAGTAAATGACATGAATCTACCTTAAATAAGGTATTAAATGATCGGAGTCTGCCTAAATCCCATTAAAATATATTCAGTAACTTGCTTATTATCTCTTATATTGATAGGACATAATGGATGAATGGGTTATTGGGTTGATAGCAAATTAGTTTTAGGCTTATATTTTGAAAACCTTTTATTTATGTTTGAGAAACGCCCTTGGTTTTATATTTGAAAAGACTTATGATGTAGGTAGAAAATGTAGGACATATTCCTATTTGAATTATACTGCTCAATTACTAATATGGTACTGCTCGAGGTTTTTATTCATCAGACATATGATGTTCTGACTCCCTCATTACAACATGGGTTAGGAAGAGGGATGGTGAAGGCGGAGACGATGATGAGACTTATGGCAGTAGTCTGCTTATTTACTTGTTATTTTCTATAGGTTTTGATGTACCCATGAAATAAAAACAATGTTATAATTTTGGAATATTGTATCATGGTCATGTTACTACTATTGTTAGGTTTTGATATTATGGATATTTTATTATGGTTTTGAATGACATTTTGAAATTGAATAAAATGGGTACTGTTGTTATTATTATTATATTTTATCCTTCCACTATGAGATTCTGAAGTGCAAATAAATATCTCTGTATTGTTCTTTTTACCAACCAGTTGCTAGCTTTGAAATGGTTCTAATTTTGGATGAGCCTTTCCTAGGTCGAAATTTAGGCCCATTTCAAGGCGGATTGTTACATTTGGTATTAGAGCCTAAGTTACCTGATCGGTGGGAAAAATTATACATATGAGAGATGTAATTGTTTTTTTGAAAAGACTTATCTAAAAACCCATATCATGTATATGTACTTTATTATGGACATACGCATATAGACTAAGCAAATCTTTCTTTCAGTGTATAATACCTTCTTAAGAAATTATAGCTAAAAGTTTAACCTATAGATAGTAGATTATAGCTGAAAATCCTTCTTCTTTTGAGACTGGGAACCCCACCAAAGGAATGGCCACCATTCGAGGGATGCTCGAATGGTTTAAATGATACCTCAGGCATGTAGGACAAGTCCCCGTTCCCCAACAGACCGCACCTTCAGCCCTCATTTTTCTGTCTACCGATGCAGTACATCGTCTTATCGATTTTCCTAAAATGTGTAAGGATTTTACGAATATGGAAGGAAGAGTATATTCTGGTAAGGAAAGCTTCGTGGAGACTAAGGTATGGATAGATGACCACGAGAGGATATTTCGAGTGCTTGGTTAGGAGGATCGAGTGAAGCGGAGAATGGCAGCTTGGCACCTTAAGGTAGAAGCATTATATTGGTGGAATATGTAGCTGAGGAGGATGTTGTTAGGATCATCACTTGGGATGAGTTGAAGAACCGATTTGAGATAAAGTTTATGTCGAGAGCAAAACTGAGCTTACAACTAGAGAAATTTATACAGCTTAGGTAAGGAGACTCCACTCTAAAGGAGTACATTAGTAAATTTATAGAACTAGCCAAGTTCGAAATGATTTTGATTGATACACTTATGAGAAATGCCATAAAGTTTGTCAAGGGCCTAAACTCCACGCTTAGGGAATGGTTGGTGACTCAAATACCCACTGGAGCTACCTACAAGATTCTTATTGAGATGGATTTACTACATACGACTAATGCTGAGGAGAAAAAATGGAGAAGGAAAAAGCAAGAACAACACAGAATCAGGGAGGCGCCCAGAAAGAAAAATTTTAGGCAAATAAGAAGACAAATGGGAAATTTAAGAAAGAAGGTAAAGTGTGTAATAGATGCCAAAAGAAAGGACACCTTGCAAAGGATTATAGAGTAAATTTGTTGAACGAAGCTTTTAACGGAAAGTGTTTCCACTACCATGAGGAAGGGCATTTCAAAAATCAATGTCCGAAGATGGTGAAAGAAGGGCAGAGTGGGCAAACCTACGCCATTGAGGCTGCCCCTATTTCGAGTGGACCACCCCCAAAGACCTAGAAAAGGCAGCTGTGGAAGGTATAACTTTTATTTTTGGGATAAAATTTGTACTATATTTGATTCCGGAGCATCGCATTCATTCATAGTTAGGAATATAATTAACTTCTTGAATCTTCAAACCTAAATAGTCACCTACCCAATAGTTGTTTCAAATCCTATTGGTAGAAATGATACATCTTTTCTCAATTTTCAAAAACCTAGTGTTAGACATTTGTGACTTTGATTTTATATGCAATGCATACATATTAATTTCGAGAGATATGGATTGGTTGTCTCACTGCAGGGCAATCTTAGACTACGATAAAAATGTAGTATGACTTAAGAGTTGTAAAGAGCAAGACCTAGATGTTTTTTGTACACCCTAGAATTCAGTCGAGTTAATTTATCCATAATCGGTGAACCTATCACAAAATGAACTTTCATCCATACCCGTGGTTAGAGAATTTTCAGATGTTTTTAAAGAAGTTTCAAGGCTTCCGCCCTGAAGAGAGATTGAGTTTAGGATTGATCTAAAGAAGGATGCTAGACTAGTCGCTCTGCCATTAAGACACATGGCCCCTAAGGAAAAGCGGGAATTGGATAAGCCAATTTCGGAGCTACTGTAGAAAGGATTCTTTCGACGAAGTTTCTCGAAATAGGGAGCCCATATTGTCTTTACCACTAATGAAGACGGCTCGTTGAGGCTTTATTTTGATTATAGGGAACTCAACAGGTTGATAAAGAAGAATAGGTATCCCTTGCCTAGGATAGACGATTTGTTTGATCAACTTGTGGAAGTTGAAGTTTTCTCCCCGTTAGACTTGGCAATTGGATTGCATCAGCTAAGGATCGCAAAGGATAGTTGTAACAACCCTGTATTTTGTGATTATTTTAATTGTATATTTTGGTTATTTTAATTAATTTCCTGATTTAAATACTTTATTTTATTTATTAAAATGAATAAATTTTGTTATTTTAAATATAAATTTTGATTTTGATGTGAATTAGAATTCCAAACATGACTAAAAAGAATATTTTCCAGAAAAGTGAATTTTGGTCAATATGGTCAAACTTTGACTTTTAATTTAGAAATTTGAAAGTTTGAAAATTTGAATTTTATCTTTTATTATGAAAGTAAATAAAATTTTAAGAATAATTCTTTTCGTTTCGTTGAAATCTGATTTATAATGTGAAAGTTATGCCTTTTTCAATATTGTGTGTAATTTGTTGTATTTAACAAATTATTTATTTTAAATTGTATAAATAATATTTTATTTGGTCATGTAATGTTCTAATTTATATTTATATGGGTAAAATAACATGTTGTGCATATATTTTGGTTTTAAAACATTTTTTAAAAGTATAATTGACATTTTCCGGTGTTAGTTGTATTTTGCTTACAATTTCTAATTTCCAGTTTCAATTAATTAAAGTAATTCTTTATTTATTTTTCTATTTTTTTTCTTAAAATCTTATTTGATTCTCATTCCCAATTTATTTTGTTCCTCATTTATTTTATTTATTTGACCTTTTATTTTTTTTAAAGTGAAATAGAAATTTTCTAAAACTAGTGATATTCTATTTGTAAATTTTAAGTCCTGTTTTGAATTTTTAAGCAATTTCTTTAGTTCTTTTTCTAATTTCTCTAAATTTAATTATTTATTTCATTTTGAAAATATAAATGAATTATTTTACTTCACATTTTTGTTTTAAAATATTTTTAAAATGAAGTTGTTAATTTTCCAAAGTCAATAGTGATTTATTTGTAATTTCTGGACCCTGTTTTCAATTTTTAGGCAATTTCTTATATTCTTTTTCCATTTTCTTTAAAATTAATTAATTATTTTTATTTTATATTACTTTGTTTCGGTTTTAAAGTCAATTTACTGATTTTATTTTGGTTTTATTTGAATATAAAGAAAAAGAAATATGAAGAGTTTTAAAAGCTTATTTACCTTAAGTCCTTTCATCTCCTTTGTCCTTTCATTTGCCATAACTCCTCAATTACTATCTTGGCTGTGCATTTTTGGTTTGTAGCCGTGAGTTTTCAGCCTCCATTCACCCAAAAACATTTTACCTTCTCATTCATTCATGGCTTCAAGAAAAATCTATGGGTAATGGCTACTTTTTACACTTTTCTTCTCATTTTTCATATGTCTTGCCTTGTTTTCTTTGCTTCTTTGAATGGCCTCCACTCCATATCCACGGCCACCACCCCCTACATCTCTTCCCTGCCATCACCACCAGCTACTCCTCTGGTCTTGACCAAGGCCGAGCCACCATGATGCCAAAACTCCATAAAAATTGCAAAACAAGCCATAAAAACATGACTGTTTACCACTATTGCTTCACCACTCCATTTTCCACCACCACCACCACCTTAGGCCGCCTCCACCACCTCTGTCCAGACCACCACACACCTTTCCTTCCACTGACCTGATCCATACCCCTCTGACCTGACCACACAAGCCCATGGCCGAGCCATTTTTGTGAACAAAACCCACCTATTTTGCCTTAAACTCTTCATATCCCTTTGTATAAACTTCCTCCTCATATTCTACTACCTAGGCCATGCATACACATGACCAAACCTGAGCCAAACTTGTTCAAACCAGAGCCAAAACCATCCCTAGACCATGACAAAAGAATAGAGAAAGCAAGGAAAAAGATTTGGCATTCGTATCTCTTTTTATTTAAAAGTTATTTCATTTCTAGTGTATTGAAATTTATGGTTTGCTTTGATTTTTGTTTGGGTTGTAACACAAGATCTATATCATTGGATTTTCTCTCCACACTCAAATTGTATTAGAGTTGTCGTGCCTTTGTAATCTTTGTGTTGTGAGCTTTGTTGGCAAATCTCCAGCTTAACAGGTGAGTTATTCTCACCAGACAATATGTACATATATAACTAGTGAATTGACCCCTTTTGAATCTGTAAAATGCATTATCATGTTACACTTGCTATGTTATGATTTTATGATGTTCACCCATGCTTAAACACCTATTATATTATATGTTCCTGTTATATTATGCTGTTCTATTATTTTTATCAGTTTATCACACTGCAAGTTCCCTTTAGATTAAAATCACTATGGGTTGAAATGATACATACCCGAACGGACTTTAGATTAGGAGAAAATCATTATGGGCTGAAATGATATGCCTGAATGATTTTCAATTATTTTCATTTACTTGGGATTGCGGGTTTGAAATGATCAAACCCGGGTATCTTTGTAAATTACGGGTTGAAATGATAAATTACCCGTATCACTTTACCTAGGCTAGAAAATGAAATACAGACCCGTTGTTAAAATATGTTTTATAATTTTTTTTTAAATATTTTAGAAATGTAAATATTATAATATTTTGATTTAAACTAAATAAAAATGATTTTTGTAAAGCATTATTGATTTTTAGAAAATTTATAAGTGAAATAAATTAATGGTAAAATTAGAAAATTTGAAATGTAAGTTATTTTGGGAAATTTTAATTTGGTGATAATTGGAATTTAAATTAAATATGAAATGTGATAAATTCATGATAATTTGGATTAAAGTGAATTTAAATGATTTTATAACATATTAAATGTTTTTTTTTAATAAAGTTAAAATGTGAAATGAATGAATATTTAAGTTGAAATTTTGAAATATAACTAAAATTGGAAATTTGTGAATTTGGCTTAAAAGTGAATTTTTAAGTTAAGTAAATAAAAATGGAATTAAGTTATATTTGAAAATTTAAACTTAAGTGTTAAGTTAATTTAATTTAATGAATTTATAACTTAATATTGGAATTTAATAAGTGAATTATTGTTAAATTTTGATTTTTGAATGGAGTTTTAACTTTATAAAACCATGGATATAAGGGTATTTGAATGATTGTTTTAAAAGTGAAATTATATGATTTTATAAGAAAAAAAAATGATTTATATAAAAATATAATTGTTTGTGAAATTATACTGAATATTTGAAGTTAGTTAACTGCATTTCTGAAATGCTATTAAATTCTAATGTAAATGATAATACAATATTTGTAAATGCTGTAGTTGATAATAATGAACCTGTAGTTGATAATAATGAACCAAATGGCTAAATTTAATTAAAGGCTATTATAGCATTTTTGTAAATGTTATAATGGTTGAATTTAACTAAGTTTATTTGAAACTAATGTAACCATATTACAGCATTTTAAATGCTGTCTTTTGTTAAATTGAACTGTTTTAAATGTGACTTTCCGTAGCATTTTCTAAATGCTGCGAAAGTTGAAATTTCATTTTTTAATTAATTGAAGTGAACGAATGAACTTTGAAAATTTAAATTTTTGGAAATTTAAAATTTTAATTATTAAATATACTAACTTCATTTTTATGATTTAAAATGAAGTAATTTGTTTCGAAATATAAACTATTTTGAAATATGATATTTTGATATTTTGAAATGGATTTTTGAAGGATATTGAATTTTGAAATGATATTTGATTTCGAAGTATAAAATACCATTTTGAAATTTTAACCACGGGATGTATTTAATTTATAGTTTAACTGATCCTTAAAGGATGGGCGATCCCAAGCATCCTTTGAGTTATTATGCATTTCTACTACAGTTCACTTGAGTTGGTTTACATTATATAAGTATATATTGTCCTGACTCGAGTGTTTTGTGTTTTACTTTACGCTCGGGTCAGCCTGAGTATTTACAGCTTAGCTTTGGATTTCTTTCTGGAGCTAGGAATCGTTGGAGATTTTGCTTGTCTAGTTATCTGTTCCTTTCAGTTCAGTTGTTCTATTTCAGTTCTGGTATTCTTAAATTTCTATTTATTTGAGATTTCTATTGTATATGTTTTCAAACAAATATTATGTATTTTGTTTTGAGAGTTTGTTATAGTAGCTTCATGAACTACTATGGTATTTTTAATTTCCGCTGCGAGTTATTCTGATATGTTCTATGTCTGTGATTCTGTGTATTTGATTTCATTTGCTCCAAATTTATTTACAATCTGTTATTTTGAATTATTCAAGTCAGAAATGTGTGGATTATTGTCGATTTGAATGGTCCAAAATAGTGGGTCGTTATAGTTGGTATCAGAGCTTTGGTTTTAGGCAAACCTTAGCCTGCGGAGCAAAAACTCATTAGAGATAGGGTAGAAATACCCTAGAATAAGTGAAATCAATCTCAGAATTATTTCTTTGTGAGAGAACGTATTTTCGAAGTATAAAATGATTTTCAAATGATTTTTAAAGAATTTTCAAAGATTATTTTGATATAAATTTCCTTGCATTAAAAGTAAAATATTTCTTAAACTTCATTCCTTTCGTATCCACCTTGTTAGTAATTTCTTTGATTAGGATCCTCTAAAATTTTGAACTTTTCTCTTGATTGATCTAGATCCTTTGTTGATAGGAATCTATTTTGGGTATGGCAAAATCAGTAGTTTGTTAGGATGCTTTGAGTAAACTCTGTTGTATCTTTTGCTTAGCTAAAGTTGTCCAACTAAAGATATTTAAGCTTCTGTTTTCGTATGTTATGAATTCGAGTCTTTCCAAATTTTGAATGGGAATTTTTCTGTATCGATATAGGTTATATTTCTCTAATCTTCGTTTGGATTCTTATCGAATAAGATTCCTTTGAATTTTGGAATGCTCACTTGTTCTGAAATCCATTCCTATCTCCCCTAATTGTATTCTTTTGATTTTGGAGCATTGCATCACTCCACTTTGTATGACCTTTATAGGGTGGCGATTCCGCCAATCTTTGAATGATTATAATTGGCATTGATTCACCGGAGATTTCTGTATCCTCGGTTTACGATGTTTTCTATCTTCTGCTATATTTAGATTCTATCTCTGGCAATCGAAGGTCGATTTTCCTTAGATTTTCGCATCGATTATATTCCTGAAATCATGGTTGACCGGTTAAGGTCGCCCGCGATTCATATAGGCTTATCCATCTTGTATTTGGTAATTTAATTATCTTATCTTCGTTTGAGCCTATCTTTGAATTAGAATTCTATTTGATTAGAGTCCTTCTAAATTTGAATCTCTGTTTTGCTTTGAAATCCATCCTTGAATCGTCCCTTGGAAAGTTTGTGGTTGATTGTCTTTTAAAAATTTTGTATTCATCGTAGTTTTATTTTGATAAGGATGACCATATTTTTATATAAAGATGAAATGTTTTTGATAAGGATTATATACCTTTTAAAAAAATGAGAATTTGAAGTTTTGAAAGGATTTGAAATTGTGAAAATTTTATAAGAAATGGTTTCATATAAAATGATTTATAACTGAAGGTTTTGAATCTGAATTTAAGTGATTGAACTCCGGCATTTTGGAACTGGTTTTAAGATTTTGAAATAATAAATAATATGATTGAAATTATTTTTCCGAATAAGTAATGTTTCAA
The DNA here is from genome assembly GCA_030737815.1 of Allium fistulosum. Lineage (NCBI taxonomy): Eukaryota > Viridiplantae > Streptophyta > Magnoliopsida > Asparagales > Amaryllidaceae > Allium > Allium fistulosum. The sequence goes on along the minus strand of CM060903.1, from coordinate 1,277,173,650 downwards.
TGATTTTAATGATTTTGAAGGAATTTCAAAGAAGTTTTCAAAGTAAATGGAAGTCCAGAACTCACTTGTGTTGCTGGAAAATAATTTCGGTGATGAGTGCACGCATCATCGACATTGATTTTCGAGTTTCTGAGTGAGGGAGAGGCCACTTCGGTAGCATTGCTATGCGATTGATTTGTGAAACCAATTTAGATTTCAAATTCCGAAGTGTGATGTGATATTCGAAAGATATATGTATATATATTTGTAAAATTTGAAATGAGCCGGTGTTCAGTCCTTGAGTTTTGGATTTGATTTGATATAACCCTATTTTTGGAATGGATTTACTGATTTAATTGTGATTTCCAACTCTTGGATTGAAATATGATTTCTTCAACTATTTTAAAGGTTCGAGCACTTCCAAATCAAGGTTAACTTTTCAAAGCTAAGAAATTTTGAAAAGTAATTTGATAAAGTATATAAGTTTGTTTTGAATGTTTAAGTATGAAGTAATATGATTTAAATAAGTTGAAATTGTTTGGTTAAGTAAATGAATAAAGCAATTTTAAAATTTTCTAATATGAAATTTAGATTTGAAATGTTTTGAAAAGAATTTGGTCTTCAAAATATTTTGAATAAAATTTAGTTTAAATGTTTTAACTTAGTAACATCTTTATGAAACTATATATATTTAACAAGTTGAAATAAATATATAAGTTGTACGTATGCTATTTTATTCGCATAATTAATTTGATCCAAGTTTGAGTACACAAGTTCGAGGTGGATTACACCATTTCGTGTTAGGATTTTTCATTCGATTCTTGATGGCGAATATTTGATATGGATTTTGGGCTTGATTCCAGAATTCTCTATCATAGTATATGGCTATGCAAGGAGACTGATGGCTTCTAGTCGAGAAACCATATCGAAGTCTGCATTAGGGAAATCGAATGGACAATACTAGTTCGAAAGCGAACTTGTGTGATCGAGCGAGCGATCAAATGTGATTTTGCGAAATGATGACGTGTGTACATCTTATATTCTAATATCAGTGATATATTTTGACGCTGAAATTGAAAGCTGTCGGGTTAGAATATCTTTGCTTACTTTCCAATTTAAATTACAAAGATATATAACCTATAAAAGCAAAGATATTCAAATCCCATATGGCTCTTCATACAGCGAAATTTATTTTGGAAAATTTGATCCTTATATAAGACGGACCTTACGTAAGTATAAGATGATTTTGAAAACATTTGATTTTGGAAATGAATTGGTTGACTTAAATTATATTGATTTGGAAATTTGGATTTATTTTCTAAATCTATTATTTTGGAAACTTTGAAACTAAAGATAATTAATTTGAGAAGAAATAATTTGGTGAAATTGTATATGATTTTGAAATTGAACTGATATTGAAACAAATTGAAATTTGAGAACCTTATGTTACTAAACACTTGATTTGGGAGTTGTCGAACTTATATAAAATTGATTTGTATGAGTATGAAATTGATTCGAAAACTATAGATTTGAAAAGGTACTCAATTTGAAAGTGAAATCTTATATAATTGAAGTCTATATAAGTATGATTTGATATACTATTGATTTTGGAAAGTATTCGATTTGAAAATAAAATCTTATATATAATGGATTTTATATAAGTACGATATTTGAAAGTGATTTGAAAAGGTACTATATGATACATATTTTCGAAGTAAAGATATGGAAAGTGCCTCTGCTTGATATCCGATTTGTGGCCACATCTTGGATTCATTCTATCGATATTATTCTCTCTGATTTTGGTTTTCCGGATATGATACTCGAGTGTCCTTCGAATTCCATGGCGTTACCCATGGTCTTACGATCGTGACTGCATAGCGCAACTGCCTGGCTGAGTCTTGCCTAGGGGTACGGATTGTTTCCTGGGGGATCCAGGCGTAACCATTGTGTATCCTGCAATCTGTGTAGGTCGCGAATAGTAGCGCAAATGCTTGGCTGAGTCTTGCCTGGGGGTACGGATTGTTTCCTGGGGGATCCAGGCGTAACCATTGTGTATCCTGCATTCTACTAGTCATCATGGCGTAACTCACAGGGCTGAGAAAGCTTACGGATATGGATTGTTTCCTGGGGGATCCAGGCGTAACCATTGTGTATCTGCGAACCATGGTTAGACAAAGGTTTTGTTTGTTTTTTGTTTGGATTGTACTTTCCATATCTGTTTTTAAAAGTTTTTCCAGTATTTTCACTGGGTGTTGAAACAAGTCTACTAAGTATCTGGAGAATTCTAGCTTTGTGCCTGATCAACGCACTGCCAGAGTCTACAGGAACGAGGATAAACTTGTTAAGACATCGAGTTATAAAAGTATTTTGATAAAATATTATATAAAGGATATTTTGATCAGTTATTTCCTTTCTAAAAGATTTTAAAGTGTTTTAAATATTGTTTACCTCTTCAACCAACAATTTTAAATTAATGGCTCATCCTTGTCTTTCGTCCTATTTTCCCTTCTAGCTATTCCTATTCTCCACCTTATTAAACTTACCCATAACAACAATTATCAGGTATAATTTTAATCTTCTTGTCATCTTGTATTAATCCTATTCCATTTAATCTTTTCTGTGTTTTCCGTACCTCATTCCTTTTCGAGGACGAAAAGATTTGAGTGGGGGAGAGTGTAACAACCCTGTATTTTGTGATTATTTTAATTGTATATTTTGGTTATTTTAATTAATTTCCTGATTTAAATACTTTATTTTATTTATTAAAATGAATAAATTTTGTTATTTTAAATATAAATTTTGATTTTGATGTGAATTAGAATTCCAAACATGACTAAAAAGAATATTTTCCAGAAAAGTGAATTTTGGTCAATATGGTCAAACTTTGACTTTTAATTTAGAAATTTGAAAGTTTGAAAATTTGAATTTTATCTTTTATTATGAAAGTAAATAAAATTTTAAGAATAATTCTTTTCGTTTCGTTGAAATCTGATTTATAATGTGAAAGTTATGCCTTTTTCAATATTGTGTGTAATTTGTTGTATTTAACAAATTATTTATTTTAAATTGTATAAATAATATTTTATTTGGTCATGTAATGTTCTAATTTATATTTATATGGGTAAAATAACATGTTGTGCATATATTTTAGTTTTAAAACATTTTTTAAAAGTATAATTGACATTTTCCGGTGTTAGTTGTATTTTGCTTACAATTTCTAATTTCCAGTTTCAATTAATTAAAGTAATTCTTTATTTATTTTTCTATTTTTTTTCTTAAAATCTTATTTGATTCTCATTCCCAATTTATTTTGTTCCTCATTTATTTTATTTATTTGACCTTTTATTTTTTTTAAAGTGAAATAGAAATTTTCTAAAACTAGTGATATTCTATTTGTAAATTTTAAGTCCTGTTTTGAATTTTTAAGCAATTTCTTTAGTTCTTTTTCTAATTTCTCTAAATTTAATTATTTATTTCATTTTGAAAATATAAATGAATTATTTTACTTCGCATTTTTGTTTTAAAATATTTTTAAAATGAAGTTGTTAATTTTCCAAAGTCAATAGTGATTTATTTGTAATTTCTGGACCCTGTTTTCAATTTTTAGGCAATTTCTTATATTCTTTTTCCATTTTCTTTAAAATTAATTAATTATTTTTATTTTATATTACTTTGTTTCGGTTTTAAAGTCAATTTACTGATTTTATTTTGGTTTTATTTGAATATAAAGAAAAAGAAATATGAAGAGTTTTAAAAGCTTATTTACCTTAAGTCCTTTCATCTCCTTTGTCCTTTCATTTGCCATAACTCCTCAATTACTATCTTGGCTGTGCATTTTTGGTTTGTAGCCGTGAGTTTTCAGCCTCCATTCACCCAAAAACATTTTACCTTCTCATTCATTCATGGCTTCAAGAAAAATCTATGGGTAATGGCTACTTTTTACACTTTTCTTCTCATTTTTCATATGTCTTGCCTTGTTTTCTTTGCTTCTTTGAATGGCCTCCACTCCATATCCACGGCCACCACCCCCTACATCTCTTCCCTGCCATCACCACCAGCTACTCCTCTGGTCTTGACCAAGGCCGAGCCACCATGATGCCAAAACTCCATAAAAATTGCAAAACAAGCCATAAAAACATGACTGTTTACCACTATTGCTTCACCACTCCATTTTCCACCACCACCACCACCTTAGGCCGCCTCCACCACCTCTGTCCAGACCACCACACACCTTTCCTTCCACTGACCTGATCCATACCCCTCTGACCTGACCACACAAGCCCATGGCCGAGCCATTTTTGTGAACAAAACCCACCTATTTTGCCTTAAACTCTTCATATCCCTTTGTATAAACTTCCTCCTCATATTCTACTACCTAGGCCATGCATACACATGACCAAACCTGAGCCAAACTTGTTCAAACCAGAGCCAAAACCATCCCTAGACCATGACAAAAGAATAGAGAAAGCAAGGAAAAAGATTTGGCATTCGTATCTCTTTTTATTTAAAAGTTATTTCATTTCTAGTGTATTGAAATTTATGGTTTGCTTTGATTTTTGTTTGGGTTGTAACACAAGATCTATATCATTGGATTTTCTCTCCACACTCAAATTGTATTAGAGTTGTCGTGCCTTTGTAATCTTTGTGTTGTGAGCTTTGTTGGCAAATCTCCAGCTTAACAGGTGAGTTATTCTCACCAGACAATATGTACATATATAACTAGTGAATTGACTCCTTTTGAATCTGTAAAATGCATTATCATGTTACACTTGCTATGTTATGATTTTATGATGTTCACCCATGCTTAAACACCTATTATATTATATGTTACTGTTATATTATGCTGTTCTATTATTTTTATCAGTTTATCACACTGCAAGTTCCCTTTAGATTAAAATCACTATGGGTTGAAATGATACATACCCGAACGGACTTTAGATTAGGAGAAAATCATTATGGGCTGAAATGATATGCCTGAATGATTTTCAATTATTTTCATTTACTTGGGATTGCGGGTTTGAAATGATCAAACCCGGGTATCTTTGTAAATTACGGGTTGAAATGATAAATTACCCGTATCACTTTACCTAGGCTAGAAAATGAAATACAGACCCGTTGTTAAAATATGTTTTATAATTTTTTTTTTAAATATTTTAGAAATGTAAATATTATAATATTTTGATTTAAACTAAATAAAAATGATTTTTGTAAAGCATTATTGATTTTTAGAAAATTTATAAGTGAAATAAATTAATGGTAAAATTAGAAAATTTGAAATGTAAGTTATTTTGGGAAATTTTAATTTGGTGATAATTGGAATTTAAATTAAATATGAAATGTGATAAATTCATGATAATTTGGATTAAAGTGAATTTAAATGATTTTATAACATATTAAATGTTTTTTTTTAATAAAGTTAAAATGTGAAATGAATGAATATTTAAGTTGAAATTTTGAAATATAACTAAAATTGGAAATTTGTGAATTTGGCTTAAAAGTGAATTTTTAAGTTAAGTAAATAAAAATGGAATTAAGTTATATTTGAAAATTTAAACTTAAGTGTTAAGTTAATTTAATTTAATGAATTTATAACTTAATATTGGAATTTAATAAGTGAATTATTGTTAAATTTTGATTTTTGAATGGAGTTTTAACTTTATAAAACCATGGATATAAGGGTATTTGAATGATTGTTTTAAAAGTGAAATTATATGATTTTATAAGAAAAAAAAATGATTTATATAAAAATATAATTGTTTGTGAAATTATACTGAATATTTGAAGTTAGTTAACTGCATTTCTGAAATGCTATTAAATTCTAATGTAAATGATAATACAATATTTGTAAATGCTGTAGTTGATAATAATGAACCTGTAGTTGATAATAATGAACCAAATGGCTAAATTTAATTAAAGGCTATTATAGCATTTTTGTAAATGTTATAATGGTTGAATTTAACTAAGTTTATTTGAAACTAATGTAACCATATTACAGCATTTTAAATGCTGTCTTTTGTTAAATTGAACTGTTTTAAATGTGACTTTCCGTAGCATTTTCTAAATGCTGCGAAAGTTGAAATTTCATTTTTTTAATTAATTGAAGTGAACGAATGAACTTTGAAAATTTAAATTTTTGGAAATTTAAAATTTTAATTATTAAATATACTAACTTCATTTTTATGATTTAAAATGAAGTAATTTGTTTCGAAATATAAACTATTTTGAAATATGATATTTTGATATTTTGAAATGGATTTTTGAAGGATATTGAATTTTGAAATGATATTTGATTTCGAAGTATAAAATACCATTTTGAAATTTTAACCACGGGATGTATTTAATTTATAGTTTAACTGATCCTTAAAGGATGGGCGATCCCAAGCATCCTTTGAGTTATTATGCATTTCTACTACAGTTCACTTGAGTTGGTTTACATTATATAAGTATATATTGTCCTGACTCGAGTGTTTTGTGTTTTACTTTACGCTCGGGTCAGCCTGAGTATTTACAGCTTAGCTTTGGATTTCTTTCTGGAGCTAGGAATCGTTGGAGATTTTGCTTGTCTAGTTATCTGTTCCTTTCAGTTCAGTTGTTCTATTTCAGTTCTGGTATTCATAAATTTCTATTTATTTGAGATTTCTATTGTATATGTTTTCAAACAAATATTATGTATTTTGTTTTGAGAGTTTGTTATAGTAGCTTCATGAACTACTATGGTATTTTTAATTTCCGCTGCGAGTTATTCTGATATGTTCTATGTCTGTGATTCTGTGTATTTGATTTCATTTGCTCCAAATTTATTTACAATCTGTTATTTTGAATTATTCAAGTCAGAAATGTGTGGATTATTGTCGATTTGAATGGTCCAAAATAGTGGGTCGTTATAATAGTAAACCAGAGACTGTATTTTGCATCAGATGGACTCTACGAATAGGAAGTGATGCCTTTTGGATTACCAAATGCCCTCGCATACTTTGTAGGGTTGATAGGGGACGGTTAAAAAAATTTGTTGTATTTTTTGTAGATGAAATCTCGGTATTTTCCAAAAGAGAAAGGGAGCATGAAAGTCATTTAAGGGAGATGTTAGGAACCTTGAGAAGCCACCAACTTAAATCAAAATTCTCAAAATACCAATTTTGGAAGAGGAAAGTGAAATTCCTTGGGCATATTGTTTCGGAACATGGATTAATAGTGGACCCTACAAAAGTGGAAGCTATTCAAAATTTGAAGACTCTAAAGAATGCCATGGAGGTTAGAAGTTTTCTAGGGTTAGCAGGTTATTATAAAGAATTCATAAAAGATTTTGCAAAGATAGCAGTTCTTTTAACCCGTTTGACCAAAAAGAATTCAGTCTTCGCTTGGGATGACAAATGCACAGAAGCACTCGGGACGTTAAATGAACTATTGACAAGTACACCAATACTCATCATTTCCATTGGAACAAAGCCTTTTACTGTTTATACAGACGCATGTCGCATAGGATTGGGAGCGGTTCTTATGCAAGAAGGAAGAGTAATAGCTTATGCTAATAGACAATTGAAGGACAATGAGAAGAGATACCCGGTGCATGACTTGGAGTTGGCAGCCATTATTTTCTCCTTGTAGATGTAGAGGCACTATCTTTTGAGGGAAAGATTTGAGTTATTTACTGAGCATAAATCACTTAAATATCTATTTACCCAAAAAGGCTTAAATCTTAGGTAGTAGAGGTGTATGGAGTTTATAGCATCCTATGACTTTGGGATAGAGCATACCCTTGGAAAAGGAATGTCATCACCAATGCCCTTAGCCGGAGGCATGCTACCTTGGGTGCTATAGATGAGTGGAGGCAGTTGGAGTTCCTCTAGAATTTCAACTTCCAACCGCTAACAGAACCCACTCAAAACTATTTTGCAGCAATGAAGGTTAGGCCAGTACTAATGGGCCATATTGGACACAGAATAAAGATGAAGGGATAGTTGATATTTTAGATAAGCTAAGGAGAGGAGAACAATTTCCCCATGTCAGTAGATATGTAGTTGACGAGAAGGGATGTTTGAGAAGAGATGGATGCCTTTTCATCCCAAGGATTTATTGATTGTTGGAAGAAGTGCTTTTAGAATGTCACCATTCACGAATGACTATTCACCCCGGAGGAAATAAGATGTATCGGGATATAAAGTAGCTTTTCTATTAGCCAGGGATGAAGGAGAAAGTAGCTGAATTTCTTTCAAGGTGTTTGATGTGTCAACGGATTAAAGCTGAGTAAGGAAAGCCCGGAGGATTGTTATTGCCATTAAAAATCCTGACTTGGAAATAGGAACACATAACAATGAACTTCATAGATGGGTTGCCTAGGAGTCAAAAAGGCAATGAAGCAGTTTGGGTCAAAAGCACCCATTTTATTCCCATTAGGAGCAATAATGCCATAGCATCTCTAGTACAGATGTATATTAAGGAAATGGTTCGACTTCATGGAATTCTAGTTTGCATCGTCAATGATAGAGACCCCTTATTTACTAGCGAGTTTTAGAGGAGTTTGCAGACAGCTTTAGGAACATTATTGAGTCTTAGTACCGCTTATCACCTGTAGATAGATTGACAAACAGAAAGAGTAAATAGAATCTTGGAAGACTTATTGAGAGCATGCATCATGGACTTCGGAGGACATTGGTAGTAACACCTACCTTTAGTGGAATTCGCTTATAATAATAGTTATTAATCGACGATTGGTATGACACCCTCTGAAGCGTTTTATGGAAAGTTATGCAAATCGCAAATTGTTGGTGGGAAATCATCGACAAAATTTTACCCGGACCAAATTTGATTCGTGAAACTTTGATAAAGGTAGAGTAAATTCAGCAGTAAATGAAGGCGGTGCAAGGTCCCTAGAAATCCTATGCGGATAAGAGAAGGAAAGAACTAGAGATTGAGGTTAGAGACATGGTGTTTATCAAAGTCTCCCCTCTTAAGAAAGTAGCGAGATTCGAAAAATCATGAAAGTTGGCACCATGATTCGTTGGGCTTTTTTCGAGTTATGGAAAGAATAGGAAGACTAGATTACCATGTGGAGCTACCCGATAGAATAGCAGAAGTACATGACGTTTTTCATTTTTTGCATTTGAGGAAATGCCTTCATGACACAGCTACTGTGGTAGAGTCTGCTCAATTGGGGGATATTGAGGCAGAGCCAATAGCACCTTGTGTCACCGCAGGCATTATGGAGCATGGAACTAGGAAGCTCTATTGCAAAGAAATTAGGTTGGTTCGAGTACAATTCGGAGGTAACTTGGCGGAAAGTATATAGAAGATCGAAGAAAAATGAGGATCTCTCATCCTAAGCTTTTCACTGGTAAACTTTTCGCTCCATAATTAACTATTTTGGTTGCAACATGATTGCTAGATTGGATGGTAGGAGATGGTTGCTACACTTTTCACTGTCAATTTGCACTAGATGTATAAATTTTATGCATGTTTAGGGGGTTTTGCATACATATTGTTATGTCATAGTCACACGCGCACGCTATGATTGAACTCACTTATAGTATGTCTGTAATACATAATCACGTTGCACTTTTGGATGAGTAGATGGAGTTATAGATAACTTGGTTGCATAACATGGATGTTTAGTGTGTGTTACGCTGTTCACCCCATGGAAAAGATTTCGGGGACGAAAAACTTTTTAAGGGGGAAAGAATGTAACATCCCATAAAACCAAACATAAATAAATTGGATAAATTAGATTAAATAAGATAGGAATAAAAATGTAAATTTTTCAAAATTTGAATTTGACTAAGAAAGTTATACCATTACATTCATGGTGAAATTTTGATCAATTTTCATATATAATATGTTGAAAAGCTACGGACGTTTTAAGTTTTCGGGTTTAAAACAATTTCAATAAAATTCAAATTCAAATGAATATAGTTAGACATGGGGGTTAAGTATACGTTAAAATTAACGTTAACTTTAAAGTACAATTTAGGAATATAATAGATAAACAAATAAGGTATAAAATTCTTCTATAAACAAACGTCACGGTCGACCGCTCCCTAGGGCAGGTCGGCTGCTAGCGGTTAACCAGTAGGGTAGGTCAGTCGATTGTTGACTGTCAAGTTGTGGATAAGGTTTGTGAATTTGAACGTTTTGGATTTTATAATTTCCAGCTAACTTTCATCAAATGGTTCTGGTGCATACTATAAATAAGACCCTAGACCTCTCACTTTTATTCACAAATATTTTAGGAACATTAACGAAGCTCTATTAGTTGGTCTCTTCGTATATTCAGAAAAACTCCATTAGGGTTACGGGTAAGAAATCCTATACATTTTTTTTATTGTTTCTTTTCTCGATTTATTTTCCTCCAATCCTTCAATTTCTGAATCTAATTTATATGTAAAAATCCCTTATTGTATATATATATATATATATATATATCAAAAAGAAGAGATCTGATAAAGATTGTCAAAGGCGTATCAAATTCAAAGGATGTAAAACTAAGGATATACTATGAGTGAAAATCTTAGCTTTTCCATTTTAGTAATTGATTAGTATAGTTTGGGTTTGAATATGCCTTGGGGATTTTTGGTTTGCGAAAACATCATATTATAAACACTCTAACTCCTTCAATGCGAAATGTCAATTCTATGTTGGAATATCAATTATTTATGTCAAAGCAATGGAAGTAGTGTAGATTTTCAATTTTGATAATTTTACTTTCTATTCCACTCCTTATTCTTTTTCTTTGAATTTATTTAAAGAATTTTGATTAAGGAACAGTGTGTAAGGTACAAATTTTATTCATAGTTTGCACCGCGTATTCCCAAGAATTAAATAGAAACTTCTTTGTATATTTTTATGTGAAAAAGGAGTTAATTAGAGCGTAAAAATTGGAATTATAAGTTTTTAGTATCAATGTATTCCATTATTTTGATGTAATAATTTGAGTTTAAATTTTTATTGCATACAAGTCTATTGATTGAAATTTTTGAATATGAATATTGGAATTTTGGTATTTTTGATAATATGGGATAAGACTTGTATAACTGTTGAAAGAGTTGATATTTAAAACCTAGTTTAGGGTATAAATTCTGCATTCCTAGAATTACTTGCGCATATCTATATATATGTTAGCATAATTAACGTATAATTATAACATATAATTGCGTAGTTAAATAAGTTATTAATTTTATTAAAATCCCCTTAGGAAGGTAATTTATGTTAAAGGCAAATAAGAAAGATCTCTTATAATTGATTATGAAGACGGTGAGATGTGTGATAATATATGTAGAGAGTGATATAGATTACTAAGTTATAGAGATGCGAGGTCGGTCAAAAGCACACGAAAGTCTGCTCACCTAAGTTGGCTACGAGTAATGTGACTTTGGGGTAGATGTGAGACATCGCCTATAATAAGTAACTACGATGACGTGAGGTTGGTACCAAATTCTATAGAGTAAATCTACCTAACTAATCTGGCTACTGGTACATACGAACAGTCGGGCTAATGCAAGATGTCACCGTGGGGTACGAGTCATAATATGAAGGACCTGCTTCAGAGATTTAAGATAATAAATGGTTGTGTGAGGGCCCGTCTCTTCTCTATGCAGAATGTAGTAAATGATCGGGATTTTGGGTTAGGCGCGGTAGAGGATATCTTAGGAAAGGGTCGACTTCAATAGGAAGTATCGATAGCTGAAGAGATTCCATGCAATGTCAACTAGATAGTTACTAGTGAGGAGTCTGCCTTAGGATTATAATTAGTAAATGGTGTGGACCTAACTTAAATAAGGTATTAAATGGTCGGAGTCTGTCTGATTCCCATTACAAGGTATTAAGTGACTTGAGTACTATCTCTTACATTGATAGAACAATATGAACAAAAGATATAGGTTTATGGGTTGATATCAAATTGGTTTTGGGCTTATATTTGGAAAGCCTTTTATTTATGTTTGTGAAATGCCTTTGGGCTTATATTTGAAAAGACTTATGATGCAGGTAGAAAATGCAAGAAATATTCCTATTTGAATTATACTGCCTATGTACTAATATGGTAAGGCTCGAGATTTTTATTTACCAGACATATGGTGTTCTGACTCCCTCCTCATTACAATAAAGGTTAGGAAGGGCGATGCTGAAGGCGGAGACGGTGATGGGACTTGTGGCAGTAGTCTATTTATATACTTGTTATTTTCTACAGTTTTTTATGTACTCATGAAATAAAAACAAAGTTGTAATTTTGGAATATTGTATTGAAGACATGTTATAGCTATTGTTGGGCTTTGATATTATAGATATTTTGTTAATGGTTTTGAATGACATTTTGAAATTTGAATAAAATGGGTACTGTTGTTATTATTATATGTTATCCTTCCACTATGAGATTCTGAATATGTAAATAAATAGATCTGAATTGTTCTTTTCACCAACCAACAGCCAGCTTTGAGATGGTTCTAAGTTTTGATAGTCCTTCTGGGTCAGAATTTAGGCCCATTTAAGGGCGGGTTGTTACACCAGCACTTGGAAAATTTTAACAAAAATATATCGTATGCGAAAAATAGAAAGTCGTTAATTGAATTTACTTGAAATAGTACCATATAATAAGATGAGTTGAAGTGTGAGAGCCACATAGAGGATTGAGTAAGTTTTGGTTTGATAGAAGTTCGTTGATTTGAAGAAAGTTTAAGGTATGAGTTGTATATGTCATTTTGCTATAAGAAATTGCGAGGATACAATTTTCTTAAGAGGAGAAGTCTATAACAACCTTACTTTCTATGTCGTATAAATAGACAACTTTTACTAAAATAAAATTGTTCGAGTTCGATATTTGATCATTATTATTTTTGAAAGTAAATATTTATTTAATTGAAGGTTATTAATAAAAGATTTACTTTTAATAAACTGAATTAAATAAATAAATTCTTTTCAAATAATTTGTTTAAATTAAATAAAAATGTTTGGATTAAATATATAATATTTTTAAAGTGTAAATATTTTATTTTGTGACTGAAATAGTTGAAAAATAGATTTGCTTTACGTCAGAAAAGCGAATAACTAAATAAAAATAAAAGAGTATTGAATTGCATAATATTATTTAATTATCGAAATATATTTTGTAAAATGGAATGTAAGGAAATTTGTATTAGATTGAGATTTATTTACAAATATTAAAAGATAAGAAAAAAGGAATGAATTGATTTAAATTAGAACTCTATTAAAAAGGCCCAAGCTCATTTTCATTTCTTTCTCTGTAGTTCTAAAAGCTCCTCCATATCTCACCCCTTCAAGCCCAACCCAACCCACTCTCTCCTTTTTCCCTTAAATCCCAATTCAGTTGAAAATGAATCAAAAGGAGAGAAAATTTTGAATGCGGTGTTGGGAATGGCCACGACCAGGAAGAGGCGACCTGGGCTTGTGAGTTTTGAAGGGGAGGGGCGAGCACCTATCTTGATATAGGGTTGGCAGCAGAATGTGACTTTGAGGCATGTGCATTACTTTGGAATGATGCCGGAGGAGGCATGGAACTGGCGTTGCAAGGTGGTGGTTCACTTGCGCTTAGGATTGGGATTGATTGGTGATGACGGTGGTGGCTGATAGGTGATGGCATGGACGTTGGCTGGTGCATGGCCAGTGGCTAACAACTCGAGGCGGGTTTGGTAATGATGGAGATGAGTAGATAGTAGCAGCTGATTGGATAATTCAAGCATCGTTCTGATGAGTAAAATTTCTTACTCACAATTATGATCTAGTATATGCCTTATTTGCTTTAATTTAATTTTTAATTAATGGATGACTTTGCTATGATATTATTATCAGATGAAATTGATTGTTGTTAATTGGTGTTGATTGATATAGTGTGATATACCTTGGTTGGGCTATGTTAGGTGCAGTATTGGTTGATTTGGTGATGGTATTAGTCAAACACAACATTTGAGATTTATCAAAAAGGAGACAACTAAAGTAAAAGGTGAAGATTTGAAACAAATAAATTATTTTGGACATAAATAAATTATTTGGGAAATAAATAGTGAATTTTAGAATGATTTTCTTATTTAATATTAAGGATATTTGTAGTTAATGAAAATTTGAAAGGTGAATTATTTTGGAAAAATTATAAAAGCAGAATAATTTTGAGGATTGTGCTAATAGAGATTATTTGGTAATGATGAGTTTTTGGATTTTATTAAATAAGTGAATATTTTTATTTTTATTTATTCATCGCCGATCATAAAAATATTTAAAGGGTGTTTATGAAATAATATTTGAAATTTATATTTATAAAGTGATAAGGGGATCTCCAGTCCATTCAGGTCTGAATATTCAGGGGACTGAATATTCAGCCCTGAACTGGGCTGAGTAGCCCAAGGATCAGGCGCCCATTTAATAGGCGCTTGGCATCAGGCGCCCATTAAATGGGCGCCTGGCCTCAGGCGCCCATTAAATGGGCGCCTGAAAGTCAGGATCCTGAAGTGGATCTTGGTTTTTCAGCTGAATCTTCAGCCTTGAATTGACGACATGACATTTTTTTGTGATATTCAGCCCTTAATCCATACCACTGGAGTTGCTCTAAGTTAATATTATTTGGGTTTAATAGATTGGAAGCATATGAAATAATATTTCAGAGTAATGGTAAGTTAAATGCAATTTATTTATTGAATAAAAATTAACATTTATGGGATTTGTTATACATATGGATGAGTGAATTTTTCGAAGCAATATATTATTGTGTTTTATTATTGAATTAATTTGGGAATGTATTATAAAAGGTAGAATTTTAGTTTTGTGAATTACTTCTTAATAGTAATAGATTAGAAAGGATTTGGAATGAATTCAGGCCTTAAACACATTGGTTCTTGAATTTTATATTATGCCTTTGGGACATTATTTTTAATAGAAGATCCTTATTGGAAAAGTAGAATTATTTAAATTCATTGTTTAAAAAAATCCTGAATTATATAACTTATTTAATAATTTATATTTTCAATTATTAAAGAAGAACTTTAAAATGTATGAATTACTTTTAGAAGGAGTTTTAAGGGATTTGAAATTGAATGAAGTTTAATTTATAGATTTCCTTGCAATTAAATAAGAGGTTGCAAATATTTATTTTTGAAACTATAAATGAATTTTGAGGAAAGAATGAGAATTTTAGAATTTGATTATCTTTCAATTGAATATTGATATTTGAAATCATTTTGAAGATTTTGGGAAAAGTGCATTTTTTGATAAAACCCCTTTCCGAATCAATAAATAGTTGTATGAGTGTTTTGAATGTTTTATAATCTATGTAATGAGGAATTAGAATAAATGGAGTTATCGTACCATTTGGAATGGGACTTTCGGTAATATTTCTCTAGTTACTCTTTGGATTTGTCATATGGAATAATATTGTGTGAAATTTTAGATTGTGGGGAGCATGAGTCTAGGAAAGGGAAAGGCGGAGGGAAGTTGAGTAAATGGATTAGTGACACCTTCTAGTATAGGAAATTCGATAAAATTATTATGATTACTCTGTTGACTCATGGTATAGGACATTCGTTAATATTATTCCGACTGCTCTTTTTGCTTATGGTATATGATATTATTATGATTAAGGAGTGTATTTTACGAACATTGAGTAAACGGGGAGTAACACCAAGTGGTATGAGACGCCTGCATTGATATTTGTTCAATTACTTTCTGTAAGTAAGGGACGCTCCTATATTATGGGTTAATGTCTAAATGAAGGATCTACTATATGCCAGCTTGTGTTATGTATTATTACCCAGATAGATTAGAGTCCGTCCTAGTTGTTTAATTATGAGTCCATGCCCTGGATCCATAGCATTACCTTATTATACGTGATGTGTACTGATATCTTGATTGTGTGATGATATGCCCTAATGGCACACTAGCCAAATAGTTTGTTACTATTGGGAAGTAGGCTCATGATCATAATGTATAAATGGACATAGAGTCACGCTAACCGGGAGTAACAAGATTGTGGAGTGTGCTATGTGTTGTCAGTGCTGTGTGCTATCCCCTGGAGGGTGCTGACCCCTAAAGGCACGGTTCATGAGATCAAAAAATTAGGTCGACGCATTAGTTAGCCCGAACGGCATAACCAACCACTTATAGAAACCTGACAGCGTACGAAACGCTGTAATTGGCACACTCCCCTTCGCTACTCTCAGTTGGTGAAATCCCATCACAAGATCCAACTGAGAAAATACTCTAGCACCATAAAGTTGATCGAACAAGTCATTAATACATGGGAGTGAATACTTGTTCTTCCTCATCACTTTATTCGGCTCATGATAATCAAAACACAATCTAAGGGAATCATCTGCCTTCGTGGCGAATACTACAAGTGCTCCCTACTCAAAAATACTTCTATGAATGAACCCTTGCCGTAATAGGTCATTCACTTGCATCTCTAGCTCCCGATGTTCTCTAGGTGCCATCATCCTCAAAGACATCACTATCGGTTTGGCATCTTTAACTAAATCAATACAAAACTCGATCTTTCTGTGTGGTAGAAGTCCGGTCACCTCCTCAAATATGTCCGAGTGCTTCTTAGTAATAGGCACTGATGACAGCTCATTGTGCAGCTTTGGATCTTCTTTAGGAATAACAATCTTTAACTTCAGATAGAGACTCTCATGCCTCAAGGCCTCCTCGACTATTATCTCAAAGGTCTCATTAATGTGACCTACGAGCTTCTTTCCCAAGTAATCATTCAAGCTAAAAATGAAATTCTTGTTCTTCTATAGGAGTGTGTCTATGAAAGACATCCCATACTTTGACAAGGTGTCGAACTCAGCAATATATACGGAGAGAGACGAGTCTCCTTGCTTTAGATTCGCAAACTCATGGACAGAGGCTGACTTTTGAGCTGCGGAATAAATTTTCCTTGAATCTGGCTTTGAACTAGTCCTATGTAAACTAGTCTTCGGAAGTAGCGACCTTCACAACATTCCACCAGTTCATGGCTCGCCCTTGAAGCTATCGAGAAGATAATCGCTTTTTCATAGCATCATCCAGCTCTAAGTCATCGAAAATCCTTTCGTTGGTGTCAAGCCAATCATGCACTTGCATCACCAACTCCATTCCTTGGAACAGTTTGCCTTCTAGGCTAGCAAAGTCTATTTTCAGCTTAGCGAAATCGGCTCTGGACGCTTGCACTAGAGCTCCACCTCGTAACATTCGGAGCGGTTACTTGAGTATTCTACAGCATGTTCCACAGCATGGTATTTAACATGGTCTGCAAGTCGGGATTAACAGCTGTCGAGCCAGCTCCTTCTTCGACTTCAAAGACAGATTTCCTAGCAGCATTCCTTATTTAATGACTCATCCTTCAATTTGTAGTAAGGACGATCAGTCTCTCTATAGGGAATTTAGCTTAAGTAGTAATCGTCTGTGTAGTGTGACTTCATACTATATATACTACTATATAGTTTGAAAACCAAAATATATAACACGTACACACTTTCATATATACATTTACTCGATCCAGTCTAAGGCAAGAACTCCCCCTATCTCTACTGGACCATGGTATCCCTTAGGTTACACTATGCAACATAAGCTCTAATACCAAATGTGATGACTTCCCTACAAAACCGGCACCCAATATACCCATATAGTGTGCTAAAACGGTGCACGGTCGATGTAGGACGATGGTCAAGGTTGTAGTAAAGTAAATCAATCATCATAGAACATGTCGTATATCTCATAGCACATCAAATAATATATAATAATAAACATCTTAGATGTAAAATAGGCGAGACGGTAATAACTGGGTGAATCACATAAATCAGAGTACTCAAATCAATATAGTATACAACATAAGTGATAGAGTTATACATCAAATAATAACTCATAAATATACTGTCTCTTGATAGTAAAGTCACAAGCAAGCTCCATATGTTGTGTAGTGGAATAGCAAATTATAATAAATAAATGTAGTAATACGAAAGTATGATTTCCTGTCCGTCCTCTGTTCACTTTATGTGCTCACCAGACATAATATCCCTAATCTGCTCATTTAAGAGTACCCAAAATAATAGGAAAAAAAGCATCAAATCCCGAGTTAGACCATAGTCTGTTGTGAGTGGTAGAAAAATTTCATACAATATAAAGTCAATATACTAGGATAAATAGTACAAGAATCATACCTATCATATCCCTGTATCCACAGAGTTAGGATATAACATAAAATATAGCTACTCTACAGCTTGATCATCATGGTGTACCATACATCAAAGTACTAAGGGGTGTATAAGTATCTACATCAATAACATTTGCATCATATGAGCAACAAAAGCAAACATAACATCCATCATCCATCCTCATATTCACTCACTTAGTGCGTTAGATATTTGATAACTTGCCTAAGCTATAACGCCCAAGGACTTGACTACCCATCAAGATAGTCAACGTCCTAGTTTAACGGTACTCTAATCCATGCCACTTAGCAGGCCAGGTACTAGATTAACCATCACGTTAGTCTGGAGTAAACAAACATCTCATCTGAAAATAAAGAGCCATCACACTCTAACAGCCATCACGCCCCAAGTGCATACCCTGGTTCACGAGTACTCTGGAAACCCTCGAGTATCAATAATCCCTTTGCATACGTCACCTTTAGCAGAGCTCATCCTATAATTGTTCTTACAATTCCCATCTAAAGTTGTCGTGGTTGGGAACTATTCTCGATAGCCATCATTAGTCGTTGAATGTCATCGTTTATCCCGTAGCCTTCCTCCAATAGTTCCTTTATCCAACTCGTAGTCACTTATTTTGCATCTCGAAGTACAACTATCCATCATCGAAGCCATCACTTCCCATCATGGAATCATCATTATCAAATCAAGCATCATCTTCATCGAAAATCACCACCGAACCCTATGATTTGGTACCAATCGTACCCTTAGCCCGAAGTACTCGGGGATTGAAGTAGGTATAAATGTGAAGTTTCAAAGCACTTGTTCCCAAGTCTTGAAGCAAGTAGGTGTGTGACCTAAAGCTGCCACACAATCTCCACCACAGATCCATAGTCATCGAACCATGGATCCCGATCCATCACCACCGATCCCACACTTCAACACAACTGGGCCATGCTCCATCTTGTAACCATACCTTCATTGATCCATCACCCTCGAATGGTACCCTATGGATCAATACTGATCCATGCCTTAGCAAAATTTCTCCTCCTTATGCTCCATCTGCCTATACCTCCAAGCAAGCTCTCGTGACTCAAAGCAAGTCCCGATCCATCCCCTCCTTGACTCGGTGTCGAACCAACACTTGGAATTTCTCTCATCCTCTCATCCGATCCATCAATACTTGCTAGCGACTCGAAGAGTTTCCCTCTTAGACTCAAAGCAATCCATCTCATGACACGAGCATGCCTCAAAGCTACTCCCCACCGATACATAGTATCTAAATCACCACCGATCCATCTTCAATCAGCCATAACTCGAGCAATCGGATTCCAAACAACTTGAAACTTGAAACATAGCTTTAGGAGGTCCTTCATGACCTACCCTATGGATCGCATGTCATTTGGACAAACCGACTTTTATGGATCGTCATCGATCCATAGCATATTCCTATATCTAAATCGCCATTCGAGCGATGTTTTCAACAATTCAACCAACACATATTCAAACACACATTACATACAATATATCCTAATAAGTATACATCCATACACATCAAAGTGAAGCCTAAAGGAGAGAATCCATAAAATAAGGAGATCCATAAGAATACAAATTTTACAAATCTTTTTTCAAATCATTTAAAATTTAAATATATGATTAAAGAGGGTTTAAACATATTTTAGAGTTTAGAATCATTTTAAAACATCATTTTAAGGTGTACAATGAGTAATTAATAAGTGAGAGGATCTAACAACTCACCTTAATCCAAAGCAAGTCCAAAGGTGCACAAATCCCAAGAAAAACAGCAGCTCTAAGTTATTTCCATTAGCAAATCTTCAAATCCAAGTGCTAGTTATGCTAATCTACTTCTAATGACAAGATTTGGTAATTAAAGTAGGGTTTAGAGTCGTTTTAGGCTAGAGAATGTTAATGGTGGCTCTGTAACTATTTGGAAAGTGTGAAAGTGGGAAGGAGAAGTCCCATTAGCCCCATCATGATGTTAATCTCGAAATGGGCTTTTGGTCTACCCATTAACTCACTAATTACCCATTAGGCTGTTCAAAATCAAGTGAAACTTCAAATAGCCCTTAATGGAAAGTTCATTTTTCTACTATGACCACTCTACGGAAAGAGAAACCATCATCCCGATCTAATGGAAGTGGTTTCAGACCCTAATTTGGCTCCTACCAAAGTTATAGATCATACAATATTTTCAAGGTCAAAATTGCCCAATAAAAATTCGGAGGATGGAAAATGTCACTAGTAGTCATTTCCTAAAGTTATAGAATCATATGACCCTAAATAAAAATAATACTAATATTTTACGATCCTTTGGTATGTAAAATATCGGTCATTACAAGTAACAATCCTTTTTTAAGGTATATATTTTTGACATCACTATGTCTTTTATTAATAATCATCAAGCCATAGGGTCACAAAAGATATGTTTACACTTCATGGTAACATCAGTTGACACATATATAAGTTATATCTATATCAACATAGCATAAATGTCCAAGTTTCATTTACATGTACATTTCGTACATCCTATGTCAATATACGATGATATTCGAATTCAGTATAATCAAGGTCCCGATTTTTCTAAATCAACGAAGATAATATTTAGTAATAAGGTTCACTTAATGGTATTTTCTTCGCTTTCTATCTTCCAACATTGTGTATAAATGCTTTCGTGAAGTTTAGATCTCAAAAGTTAAAATAATTTATATTCAAGCAAAATTTTGAAGTTATAAATCATGGTATTAACAAGAGCATTTGAAAGGAAAGTTTAAGTACAACAAATCATATCATAGATTCCAAAAATTATGGCATGAGCCAAAATTTATGGCTCTTATGGTAAAAAAAATTTAGAATCTTTAAAACAACCCAAAGAGCATTTTCAACATTGAAACAAGTTTTAAAGAAAATAAACCATAAAACTGGTAAAAGTATTGTAAGTAATAGTTATACATATCTGAATAACCTTTCCAAAAAGTTCAAAATCATCCAAAATAGTTATGAGTATCAAAATTTATGACTTGAATAAGGTAAATGATCTAGATTGAGTTTTGATAGCCTTGTCGGAAACAATGTTAAGTTTGCAATAATATTTTCAGGCACTAACTAGAAAAGTCTAAAAAGTGACTATAATAAATATTGTAGATACCCTTTTTAGCTTTTCAAAAAACTAAACTTTACACAACTCCATTTACAGGATCGAATTTTATGCTCAAAATATTGAAAGGGTTTTGGGTTGTACTTATCAAACTAATTTGAAAACATACTTCATTTTACAATCGGATTTTAGGTCGGTAAACTCTTGAATTTGCTAAAGTCTAAAAAATTAAAGTTTTAGATCTATTTCTTAGATTTTCAGTAAATAAAACTTTACTCAAATCCGTTCAGAGGATCAAAAGTTATGCTTAAAATACAAAATTGGTTGGGCATAGTACATATATCAACTAGCCAAAAACATATTCAACTTTGCAACCAGATTTCATGTAAGAAAACGTTTGACACTATGAAAGCTTATGAAGCAAAAGTTGTAGATATTTTCTTAACTTTCTAGAAAACCAAATTTTACCCAAATCCATTTAGTAGATCAAAAGGTATTCTCAAAATAAAGAAAATGTTTTCCATAGCACACCTATCGACTGGCCAAAAACATCTTGAACTTTGCAACAAGATTTCAATAAAGAAAACATCTAAAATTTCAAAATTCTTTGAAATAAAAGCTGTAGATCTTTTTCTTACCTTTCCAGAAACTACTAAAAAAATACTAGAATTCATTTAGAGAATCAAAAGATATGTATAAAATACAAAAAGAAGGGTTTTGTATAATGCTTGTATCGTACAGGCAAAAAAACATATATGACTATGCAATATGATTTCGAGACAGTAGTAAACTCTCTAATTTGCAAAGTGTATAAAAAAGTTGCAGATATTTGAGTCCCCTTCCCAAAAGCTAAAGATTACATTAAATAGATGAGTATAGTGAATGTTATGCGCAATTACTAAAAAGCTATGCCAACCTTAAGTTCCATCTTCATCATTTCATAACTCATTTTATATATTATAAGATAATATGAAAACTTAAATTTATATAATATGACTTAGCTTAATGGTTTATGCTCTAGATTCTTACTCAAGCTCCTCATTTTTCCTTAATTTCCATTTGATTTTGGCTTGAGAGAACAAATAGGAGAGGTGGTGTTTATATAGTGGATGGAAGGGGTATTGTAGTAATTTACCTATGGACCCTTAAGTGACCCCTTAATTGACCCCTATCTTCTTTAGGCGGCCTCTCACACCTTTCCAGCCAATGACCTTTCATTAGAGCCATTTAACATGTATATATTCATGTACATGAATATCTTTCTTTCTGAGTATGTTTCTATGTATATATTTTATATAAAACATTTACATATGCATGTATATGTTTACATTTCCACTACGATCATATTTATGCACATGAAATCCACCCATTATCATGCAACACACTCCCATTCGTATATATATTTTATATTAGTTTATGGATTTACGAATCTTTATCTGATTTATTTTACATATATTTATTCGGGTGTCCCTATACGACATATTCATTGCATAAGTATTACTTACTCGGCTATTTCCAGTTAATTGGATATTCAACATCATTTATTAGTTGTCATATAAAATAATATCATAATATCCCTCTATCATTACAAAATTAAACCATGGGGTATTATAGGGATGTTACATCGATTAAAGTAGAGAACAGTTGGTTGCTTCTTCTTGTTTTGTTATTTCTTTCTCCTTATTCTGCTTGGGTTACTTTCTTTATAGGAAAGGGAAGAATATATTATTTTGAATGAAGGAGAAGATATTATGTAAATGATATCTTACTTATTTAAATAATCTATAATGTCACTCAAATTTTGAACTCGTATGATCTATAGGAGCATCGTTTCACGATGATTCTTCACTGTTGCACGTTGTCTCACTTTTCTCTTCATGGAGGTATATAATATGACATCATTCATGATAGAGTTTCAAGATGCTATTTTTATGCATTTCGGAGTCATACTGGCCACCAAATCGTCCGATTGTAAAAATTCTTTGGCCATGCAAATCGCATTGTTTTTCTCTTTGTAGAAACACGAACTATCAACTTGGATTCCATCATGATCAACTATGCATGTATATCCATACAATGTGCATAGTTACAAATAAATCTCGAAAATGACATAACATTATACCAAGCAATGTTTATACTCAAACTCTCCTGAATCAATATCTCAAACTCAACGGAAGAGGTCTCGACTCCACAGTTAGCTTTTTAAACGTTTAATCAAAATTAACTACTATTTAAATTAAATATTAAATCTCTAGTTGTTTTAAAATATGGCTTGTTACATTACATCTTCAAATCTCTATAACTTTTGCATATGACCTTCGTTCCACGCATGGTTTGTTGCATTGGGTTCATGACGAGATTTAGTAGGCTTCTTGTGAAAGTGGCTTGGTGGGATTCAATGGACATAAGTATTGATATTTTTAGAATATTAAATGGATATTCATTGATACAGTTATACCCACTGAGATAAGATTGTGTCAGTTCTATCATTATTCGAATGTTTTGGGTAATCTATGTACTAACTTGGTTATTAATCTATTAAATTATGACATTGTTGGATAATGAATATTATGACAGTTGGCTATATAATTGGAGAAAGTGGTTAATTAATTAGGATTATATGTAAGTATAGAAAATAAATAAGATTATTTAATAACTTTAGGGTTAATATTTGAGCTGATAAATTCTACTGAAGTTAATATGCAAATTTTAGTAAGGTTATTATTTATGAATTTCTAATAACGAAAAACGTGTTATAAAGAAAAATTGGGAAAGTGTTGTTATTTATAAAGTAAAGTGGAGTCTAACAAAAAATCATATGATTTTTGGTAAATTATTTTCATAAACTCTTACTGTTTTTAAGTTTACAGTAATAATTAAATATAAGAGAAATTTAGGATATACTGACATTGTTTGGGATAAATAGCAATATTGGGCTTTTTTGGAATTTAAATAAGTATTATTATTATTTTTGAAAAAATAACAATAAGACTACTTATTTTTAATATTTTAAAATGGCGGTTAAACCCTTCTCCTAGGGTTTCTAAATTTCTCAATTTCCCAATTCTCTCTTTTGCTTTCTTTCTTTTCATTGATTAATTCTCTTATTCCATTTTAAGTGATGATAGGTGTTGCTAAATCAAGGTTGGATGCAATGATGGCTGATAAGGGGGAGTCGAGCAAGGCGAAAGAGGGCATAGAGTAAGAGGGCTGGACTAAAGCCCAAGAGCGGAGGTGGAAAATTAGCACTTTACGTGTAGTTGATGTCGGATCAGCTCTGCAAGGCATCGGATCAAGGCAAGTGAAAGAAGGACATCAAAAATTAGTTGTTCCTATAGGTGAGAAATTTTTTTATACAGTGATGTTGTCATAAGAGCTAATGGAAATAGTTTTGGAGATTCTTAATTGTGCTTCATTAAACCGAACTTGTTAGTACTAAAGTGGGGTCAAGGTAATCTTTAAAATACTTGAGTAGGATTATTTTTCTAGTCAAGTATTCTAGCCATGGATTCACAAGTAGTCATCATACATCCCTAAGGAGTCATTATGCATATTTTTTATTATTCAAGTCCTTCGTTGCAAAGTTACAAAGTCAAGATGGCTCAATTGGCTATCAACGTCCTTCACTCAAGCTTTTTTCTCTTACTTGCAATAAAATGAAAATGAAGAAGAAAACTAAATCAGAAAAATCGTTCCCTCCAAGGGGTACCCCTTTATTTATAGAGATTCCAGTTGTTGGGTTTATGCCATGTGTTGCTTGGAACGAGCGAATGGTAGAGATTGATCTTCGTGCAAGGAATTCAATATTCATGGGATCGATTTAAGAAATTAATGCACGATATCCTCTCCTAATATCTTTTGACTTGGCCTCCAATATTATCTTATGACAGCTCACATTCTTCATGAAGACTATGAATATTTTGATTCAACACCCCTCGATAACTAGTTCAAGGATTTGCTTCAAGACATCTCTCATTCATAACCATATAATGACTCCATGGATTACCACATGAAAGCTCTCGTGCATCATTACATGATGAGCATGGGAATTACCATACGAAAGCTTTCGTATGGTTCTTTATGTTTTCCTCATTCATTATTTCATGATGACCTTGGACATCATCATATAAAAGTTCTAGTGAGTTATCCCACGGTGACTGCCTCATGGATCATTTCACAATAGTTCCCATGAATCATTTCATGTCAACTGCAGGTATTAATCATGAAGGCTTCAATGAGTTATTCCACGACGACTACAGACACTTCCATACGAAAGCTTTAAGATGTTTTTCTCATGATGGCTTGCCTGAATCCTTTTCACGATAGCTTGATTAAGTCACTCTAAGATAGCTCTTATTTAACTCATCCAAGACAACCATAGGCATTTTTTCCTGAAGGCCTTGACAAAATTACCCAGTAAACCCTTGTATGATTTTTCATAATAATTATAGTTGCTATATCATGAGATCCCTTGCACTATTTGAGCATTATTGCATGAGCGCTTTCATATAGCATCCCTACTGGTTGATCGTACTATAATGACTTCCCTATTTTATATCACGATGACCTTCATATTCTAGTTTATGACGATCTTACCGTTTTACTCCCAAATAGCCTTATCAAATTAGCACTAGATGACTCTTCTATAATGTATGTTAAAGTTCTCATCTGATAGCTTCTCTCTCATTAGCTCACGATGGCACTCTTTAAGACATGATGACCTTCACGATGGCTTCATTCAATCAATAAATAATGGCTTTACACAAAGGCACTCTTTAACACACGATGACCCTTTACGATGGCTTTGTTCAACCAACAAGCGACGGCTTCATTTATACACGATGGCACTCTTTAACACACGATGACCCTTCATGATGGATCTTTCATTTACCAATTTGTTCTTGGAATTTTGGGTGTAACACTTGCCCCACCCCATAAGAAGTTTTTTAT
Organism: Allium fistulosum; assembly: GCA_030737815.1. Taxonomy (NCBI): domain Eukaryota; kingdom Viridiplantae; phylum Streptophyta; class Magnoliopsida; order Asparagales; family Amaryllidaceae; genus Allium; species Allium fistulosum. The sequence goes on along the minus strand of CM060903.1, from coordinate 1,277,147,487 downwards.
ATTTTAGCTTAAGTAAACTTCTACTCTTGCGTTGTTTCTTCTCTTCTCGGGTTAATATTCTTTATTATGGTATTCTTCATCATTGATTGCTTATGCTACTTTATCTTGCTATAACTTTTTCCCTCTCACGCTGTGATTTCCCATAAAAAGGTTTTCCAAAATGCATAGATCTCATAATCCTTTAGATATATTTTTATTTGCAATGGTTGTTCTCACTGAAAGTATTCTTTAAGATAAATAATTTCTTACAAACATCCTCAAAGACATCCTTATTAATGTAAAAGATTTCATAACTTTTCTTGGAGATCATTTGATGTGAAAACTGCATAAACACACAGACACACTTATATGGTGTGATATTATAAGGATGAATTTTGAAAGTAAAGAAATCTAGTTTAAACCTCTTGGGAGTAACTTTTCTTTGAACAAATTAACGTTGCCTTAAGATAAAAAAATTGACGTTTTGAGGAAATGCATTTAGTCCTCTGCCTATTCTGAATTTGATTTTTCATCGAATCAAGAGTTCGGTTAATTATCCTACTTTAGATGGATATTTAGGCATGGTGGTGGGACCAAGGCTTTTCTATCCATCTCCCTTGGATGGGTGCACTGACCTGGCCCAACGGTGGGATCAATGGCCTAATTGACCATCACTCTTTGGATAGTTTCTTTAGCCAGGCCTAGCGGTAGGATTAAAGGCTATTTTGTCCATCTCCTTTGGGATGGGTGCGTTGACCGGGCCCAACGGCAGAATCAATGGCATAATTGACCATCACTCTTTGGATGGTTGCTTTGGCTAGGCCTGGCGGCGAGAGTAAAGGCTTTTTTCCCATCTCCTTTAGGTAGGTGTGTTGACCAGGCCTGACGGTGGGATCAACGGCTTAATTGACCATCACTCTTTGGATGGTTGATTTGGCCAAGCCTGGCGGTAGGACCAAAGGCTCTTTCGTCCATCTCCCTTAGATGGGTGTGTTGACCAGGCCCGGCAGTGAGATCAACGAATTTATTGACCATCACTCCTTGGATGGTTGCTTTGGCTAGGCCTAATTGTGGGACAAAAGGCTTTTTCATCCATCTCCATTGGTTGGGTGCACTGATCAAGCCTGTCGGGGGGATTAACTGCTTAATTAGCCATCACTCTTTTGATGGTTTCTTTGACCAGGCCTTGCGATGGGACCAAAGGCTTTTTCATCCCTTTTCGGATATAAAGGATGCTTATGTTCAATGAATCTTACCAATCTCATGAGGTTGGAAACTAAGTTTGAACGTGTGCATTTCAATTCTAAAACGTGCGCATTTCGATTCTAGGGGCAATTATTTAGATGGGATTCTTGTTTTATTCGATAAGCTATTCTTGGCCATTTGCTTTATTTATCCAATACCATGAAGTATGGCCTTAAGTATTCGGCATTCCAAGTCCTTCATATCACATTTCCATGAGGTTTACTTAATCGATATATCCCTAGTGGGATTACCTTGTGAATGACTGATGGACCTTCCTAATTTGGTCCGAGGGGGCCTTCTACGGAGTCCTTTGTGTTTGTCATTATTTTCCTCAAAACCAGGTCTTCATTTTTGAATGCCTTTTCTTTCACTTTTGAATTATAATATTCTATGATTTTGCGTTGATATTCTGCAGTCCGTACAGCAGCTTGGTCCCTTAATTTGTTAAGCAAGTAAATATATTTCTTTTTCAATTGTTGGTTCATTTCATAGGTATAAGCAATTCTTTGACATGAGGGAACTTTGACTTCAACGGGTAACATTGTCTTAAATCCATAGGTTAAGGAATACGAAGTGTGTCTGGTAGCAGTTCTTATGAATGTTCTTTACAGCCATAAAACGAGAGGAAGTTCATCTACTAATTTACTTTGGCCTTCCCCAATCATTTTTTCAAAATGTTCTTTATGGTTTTATTGTTTTCCTCCATTGCTCTGTTGGCCTTTCGGTGCACCACTGACAAAAACATTTTATGATCCCGTTCTTTTCATAGAAACGAGTGAACTCCTCGCTCTCGAAATGCGTTTCATTATCGTAAATAATCTTGTTTAGGAGCCTAAATCTCATCACTATATTCTTAATAACGAACTTTAAAACCTTCCTGGTGGTTATATAAGGTAGGGGCTTAGCTTCCACCCACTTAGGAAAATAATCAACTTCTACTACATCAAATTTTCCTCATCCCCTTAAGATTGGAAGAGGATCTATTAAATCGATCCTTCATACATCAAAGGGCCATGGGCTGTAAATAGTGGTTAGATTGCTTGGAGGCAACCATGGTATTTTAGAGAAACTTCAGCACTTGTCACACCTTTTGACATAATTCATGGCCACTTCTATTTTTCGAGGCCAATAATATCCTTGTCTCATTACTTTTTTGGCTAGTTTTACTCCATTGGAATGAACTCCCCAAAATTCTTCATGAGCTTCCATTAATAATATTCTTTCCCTTTTTGGCATAACACACCTTAAGTAAGGCATAGAATATCTTCTCCTATATAATACTCCATTAATTGTGGTATATGAGGAGACTTGCTATCTTAGTTTTCATGCCTCATTTTTTCCTTTGGTAAGATTCCCTTTTCAATGTATTCGACCAAGGGCATCCTCCAGTTATTAACGTATGGATTTTCGCGAGCACATATCCTTTTTGGACTTTCTCTAACATTACTATCCTCTTAGGGATTTTTCTCATTATTTGATTGCTAGGATAAGTAGATCCATCAAGATAGAATGTAATCGAAGAGTAAAAGATTATTGGAACAAAAAGTTCACCGAAGCACTCTCAAACCTTGACTTGAGTTGAGACGTTAAAGTGCAAAAGGAATGATTTTATATTAAAGGTTAAGACACTCAAAAATGACAAAAATGGCTTATCTCATCAAGTTTCTCAACTAAAAAGTGCTAATAAAAACTTACAAGAAGGCATTAGTAGCTTAGATCGACTCTATTGATCCTCCCAAAGTTATTCATCGTAAGGAGAAGTTGAAGAAATTCCTCCTTATAGTGATTCGGCATATCTTTGATCCTCCTTTTGCCTTGGGGACTTTAATGAAAGAGATAAAAGAACTTAAAGGCCAACAAGAACTGATGCAATTTTATTCCACCAAGGCCTCTCAACTTAGTTCATTGATAGACCATTTAGTTGAATTTAAAGTTGCTTTTGACTTAAAAATCGACTTCTCATTTTTTGGCTTAGAAAGAGATTGTCGATTAAGGAAGGGTGTTACTTCTAGTTATCAAAGATATCAACATTTCTTTCAGTATGGATGCTCTGACCCTCTTAAGGAAATTGGGGTTCATCCTATTTTGTACAAGAATGCGGGTTCAACCAGTGAATTTTACACTTGCACTTTAGTAGTTGAGGTGAAAGCAAAAGAGCTTGTTATCAACATCACCCTCTTCCTCATCTTCCAAAGCCATGAATTTTTTGAAATTTAACCTTATTGTAAATAAAATCATTGTGTAATATATGTTTTATTTAATAAAAATTTCACGTGCCTATTTTGTAATGCTCCACAATGGGTAGTTTGCTTTCGTCTCGTAATATAATCCTTGTGCCTTTCTCATAGATGCTTTTATAGGATTAGAAAGCTTTTGTATATCTCTTTCAAATGGATGTTTGATAGGGCTTTGAGGTAGGATTAATCACCTTTCATCCATCTCCCTTGGATGTATGCTTTGTCCAGGCCTAGTGGTAGGACTAAAGGCTTAATTGACTACCACTCTTTGGATGGTTGCTTCGACGAGGCTTTACAGCAAAACAGAAGGCTTCTCATCCATCTCCCATGCATCGTACTTTGGCCCGGCTTAGCAGCGGGACCAAAGGCTTAATTGACAATCACTCTTTGAGTGGGTGCTTCGGCCAGGCCTTGTAGTGGGACCGAAAGCCTCTCGTCCATCTTTCTTAGATGGCTGCTTTAGCCAGGCCTGACAGCGATACCAAACACTTAATTGATCATCACTATTTGGACTAGTTCTTCGGTCAGGCCTTATTATGGGTGTTAATACCTCAGTTATTGGTTTTGATGATAATAACCTTGATAACAAAATACATTTATACAAATATGGATACTAATGTTTTGCCAAGTTATATAGTATACAATGCAGGATATTATACAGATGTTGAATCGAAGATTGTATAGTATAAAGACCTAAAGAAAGGACATAAAGACTCATGAGTATAAAGACCAAGATATGAAGGTCTCGAGAGTATAGTATAGTATATAGGGTCATAGAATATTGTTAAAGTCCCTAGTAGCAATCTTTGATCTCTATTTCCCATTTTCTTATCCTTTTTTTTAAAAACAAAATATATTTTAAAATATATTTAAAATTATTTTATAAAAGTTTTTCAAAGTTTAAAATATTTATATACTATGATTAATTATTTTACAAACTATCAAAATATTTTATAAAACATAAGGTGATGTTTGGTTTACATTTTGAGTTTTCGATTTTGAGTTTTCATGGTCATTTTCGGTTTTGCATTTTGAAGATTTTCATTATTTCCCAAAATGCGTCTGAGTGTGCATTCTTTGAAAACACGTTTTCAAAACTGAAAATTGGAAAATGCATTTGTTTTGAAAAATAGTTTTCATATTTTGAAATTTTGAATTTGCTTTTTGGTAATTCAAACGTATTTTACATTTAAAGCATAATACATAAAATATAATATCTAGTGTTCATTTTCCATGTTCACATGAACAACTTAACATGAAAAATCAAGTGAAGAACAATATGAAATAGTCAGATATAACTAAGGTAAATAAAAAGTACTACCATTAGATCAAGTTACTAATTAAGCATTAAAGAGAACATAACATTTTAAACTACATAAGGCCAAATTGTATAGGAATAAAATTACAATATAAAAATTCATAATAAGGCCTTAGACATGTAACATAAAAGATACACCAAACAAAGAGAAAATTGAAAGAGAACAACTGAAGCATCTTTCATAATAATATAATAGATATATCAACCATAAATTTTGTAAGCAACACATCTGAGATGTCTTCCAAATCATATTTACACACGATAGTACAAAAGTAAGACACACACTGAATCATTGCACAAAATTAGAATACAAATGAGAGTAAGTTTTAATCTAAAATAAATGCATCTCATATTTTTTTTATTATAATGGACAGGTCACTAATTTAGAGGTCGTAAGAATAGGCTCATAGGAGGAATATGGAAAAGTTGAAAGGAAGGGACTCCCAGCATGCTCATAATAATCAATAGAAGCATTCATATAATCTATTTTTTGAAACAATTTTTATTTTGTTGAATGTTGTACCAAGTGTAACATGATATAATAATGAGATGGTGAATTAATTTATTGTTTAAACTTTAATGTGTGCAGACATGATTCAAATATCTTAATGAAATAAGATGGAATGATTCAAATATCAAGTTGCATGCAAAAACACAGATTAAAATTTTCATCAAAATATATTAACATGATTTGATATATAAAATATGATAACTCAATTGTTTAAAAACTTAAATCTATTGCCAATCAATTAGTTATAGACATCTACCATCATTATAGGTTGAATAATCCAGATCATGGGTCTAATACCCCCTTTGGTCATAAGTCGAATAATTCTTAGTGGTAAACAAAACAACAGAAAGTACTTAAAGAAGAAATTTGAAAAATAAAAAGAATAAATACGGTTCAATCATAAATTGGGATTTACCCTAACTTCCATGATATAAAGGATTAGGTTCTCCTCCCACAGTGGACACTTTTTCATTACTTCTTATTTCATTTATATTGTTCTTTTTCTCTAAGTAGAAAAAGAAAAAGGAAAAAAGCTATAAAATAGAGATCAAACAAAGAAGGTTGCTTGTAGGAAAGTGGTATGTCTCCAAAATGCCTACTTAATTGGTAGGAATTGAATCCCGTTTACATCAATTAAGCTTGTTCAAAAAATAGATCAAATGAAGAGTTAAATATAACAACTAAACCCTTGAAACTGTTGTATGTTATCTCTAACTTTACTGGGAAATAACCTTTTATATGGCATAACATAAAAAACATATCAGCTCAATCTCTACCATAATAAACATACAAAAATGAACTATAATAAATGCAGTAATAACTACATTAGTATTGATTTTTGTTTGAGGAATTACGTGTATTGACCTAATGAACATAAAAAGAGCAAGTAAAGTCAAAGCATAAAAATAATGCAAAACAATAGTATATCTAATTGGTGTTAGTTCTCTCTTTAAAACAAAAAAATGTGACTCATATGTCACTAATTCTCCTTGCAGTAATTTTATAGAGACATATACATATATGGATAATTTAATCCTGAGTTATATATATAAAAAAATAAACATGTGAACTTAGGATTGTATTTATTTTATTTTACTACAGTTCATTCACCAAATGCCTATAGTTGTCATCTAACAAAAGATCAAAACTAAAGCCTGAAAAGACAATGCGGATCGTGCTATATGGAATTATACTATACTAGTGCGGAAATAAACTAAGATACTATAGCAATGTGAATAAGTAAAATAAAACAAGCACACTAGGAATTTTTTTACTTGTTCGAACTTCCCATTCTACGTCCAGTCCCAGACTCCTTCTGGAATTTCAACTAACTATAACCCTCACTTAACCCGGAGGAATAGGTTTACAACACCTGAGCAACGGAACAGGATTTTGCACCTCAACAGCAGAAGAGGACTTCACTTTGCCTGAGCAACAGAACAGTTCTTTTACAAATAAAGTTTTCTTGACTCTATGTGTTCTTTAATAACATGAATTTGTCAATTATAGTACACCCTTCCTATAATATTCTCTTTTATGATATATATATATATATATGAATACGTGAAGAATAAGGAAGTAATAGGATGAATTTGTATGAAATTGAATGCACAAGAGTATTAGAATCAAAGAATATAAGAGTAGAGTAAGAATAGATTGAATTAAGTTATGGAAACATGATTCTAATGTGTTTATATAGATTATAAATAGGTGCATATGTTCGTGAAGAGTTATCATGAAGAGATATGGTCATATCTATTGAAATGAAGAATGCATCTCTTCACGAATGGAAGTGCCTATTTGAAAATATAGCCGTTATAGATATTCAGACTTCTGAATTGAATAATTCAGACTTCTGAAATTGCATAAGCTCAAACCAGAAAGGAAATAGGCTAAAAATAACCATTTTCAGATGTCTGAAATTAACAAGTCAGACGTCTGAATATTGTACTAAACAATATTCATTTTTCCAGATTCAGACGTTTGATTTGGTACATTCAGACATCTGAATGTAAACTAAAAATGAGAATATGCAAAGATTATTAGTGTATGCTAATGAAATGAAAAACGTGTCGAAATATATATCATATAGGAGAGATTTTAACATGAGTAAACTCTAGACACAGACTCGATACATACTTATATAAGATTTGAAGCTTATTTGAATCCGGTTTTGATTAATTTCTACAAAAACAAGTTAGTATATAATAATGACTTGTATAGTTGTCATAGTCAAAATATCATAATTACGAAATATCGTAAATACGAAGTTTCAACATTCTCCTCCTTTTTGACGATGACAACTATATAAGTAAATACACAATGTGAACATATATAAACAGGAAATAGAATTATATGTACTCCCCCTTACTATAAGCTCCCCTTGTCGATGGTAGTATTTAAACTCCTTCTCCCCCTTTGGCATCGACAAAAAGTAAACATAATATATATGAAATACTCACATATCATATGAACGACAGTAAGCAAGAATAGCATAGATAATGTAGAATAGTTAACATACTACACTATTCCAAAAGAGACATAGAAGTTTAATTTTACAAACCAACATAGCAAGTACGAGATCACCACATAAATACATACACAACAAAAAGCATATAACTACGAATGTTTTGAGACAAGAAAACAACCATACCACTACCTTAAAACCTTTCGCTTGACTCATCATCGCTTTCTTCTTCATTGTCATCATTATCATCATCATTGGTGCTAGAGCTAGAGGATCATTGAAAAGGGGCTGGATCAAAAGCTTTGGTAGAAGTCGAGGAAGAGCAACCAATATGTTCCCATATTTTATTTAGAAAACCATGAATGGAGTTGAACCTTTTATTGGTTTGCCTCTCAAACTTATCCATTTTAATCTTAAGCTTGGCTTGATTTTGGGAAAGAGTAACCAAAGCTTGTTGTGAGGTAGATTCGAGATTTAGAACTTCTATTTCATCATCATCTTCCTCATGAACTTGTGTAGTAACAGGGTGATGATGTTGAGGAGGTTGAGGTCGATTTTGATCATGGTTGGCGGTCCATTCTTGGAATGGTATAAAAGCTATACTTTATGGACGTTTCGGTAAGTCCATAAGTCCGAAGGTTTTGGATCCAAGCTCTTTAATTGTTGAAAATTCGGATTCAGGAAAAGAAATACCATAGTTTTGGAGAATTTTCATTATATAAGCACCATAGTTGTAACGACCCGGAATTTTGGACCATTCGCATCCATTATAAGTGTATAGGTAGACACTCATGCCGGAGTTGAATTGCTCAAAATACCGCGTTGTTAATTTAAATTTGGCAAAACTGAACATATACAGTAAATAAATGAGTAATCACATATCACAGTCACAGAGTAATAAGTGCAGCGGAAATAAAAGAGATAGTAGTTCATGAAGCTACTATATAAATATATGAGTTACATCAGAGTTAAAACAGATACAACGGAAGAGTAATACGATACATCAGATACAAATCAGAATACATCACTGGAATCATCGAATGCTGAAAGCAGAATAGATGGTTGGATCTTCAAGCAAAGCTCCAACTTCAAAGGTGAGTCTCGAATACTGGTACACTCAGTCTGACCCGAGCGTAAAGCAAAACACAAAATACTCGAGTCAGGATTAACATTCTTATATTAATAAATCCAACTCAAGTGAAATAGCAATTGAAATACAAGTAACTCAAAGGATGTTTGGAATAACCATCCTTTAAGGATCCATTAAACTATCTACTAGGTAGTAATATACGCTAAGTAGATAATGTCTATCAGTAATATAAAAAGATATCAAAAAAGCGTTAAGTCATGGCCCATTCCACCCCTAACACATTTTTATTCCCAAAAGCATATACAAGACCGTAGTTTCCCCAAAACCGGAAGTCACCAGAAGGCAATCCATATACTAAAGGTACAAATCAAAATCGTAGTGGTTGCGTATAAATGGAATACAAGTATGACAAGGCACATGAGGAAATACCCAAGGTAGTGACACTACCGTTCGCCTGATCCGGACTGGTGAGAACGCAACGCCGCAGTGCCCGCAACACCGTGAAACAACACTCCCAAAATCAAGGGTGCACCAATCGACAACAAGTATAAGTAGTTCGAAGAAGTGTGTCCACTTGAGGTAGCTAATCCTCCATTGGCCCGGCACAGCTCCTGTTTTAGTCATTTCCAATTTGACACAAGTGTCAAGGCTATCCATTATCGTTCTCTTTCTTCAGTCATCACGTACATCATTCCAACCACTTCATTCTGGATCATCACTCCGCGTATAGTTATTAAAGTGGTTTTCGGTTTAGATAGAGAGTATATCCATAACCGAATTCCGGTCTCTTTAATAACTTCCGTAATTATTTCACCGATTGGTCGTTTATTTATTTCAAAACCAAATCAATTTCAATTTCAATTTCAATTCGTAAATCAACATTTCATTTGTCTTTCAAAACCATTTCCATAAATTTACGTTTCAAAACTTCCAAATTACACTTTCAAAGTCTTACAATTCAATTTCAATTTTATTTAAAACAATTCAAATGTTGATTCAACTTCGAATATAAGTTTCATTCCGAAAATCTTTTAAATAAATTTTACTTAACTTTCAAATCAATTTAAATTCATTTATCGATTTCATTTAATATTCGTTAAGTAAATTTGTTATTCAAAGCAATTTCCATTAAATTTCCAATTCATTAAATCCATTATTTAAATTCAACTTCCTTAAATCAAAACTTACAATTGAATCAAATTAAATTAAATTCATCAACTCAATTTCATTAAATTTCAAGTCTTACATTAATTTCAATAAATCGCATTTTATTTCTTGTTAAAGAAATTCAATTTCACTTATTTACTTACAAAAATAATTTTCCAAAACTTAATTAATAAAGAAACTCAATTTCATTTATTTACGAAATAAAATTCACTTATTCAAAAGTTCAATTTTACTTATTAAAGAATTCAATTCAATTTAATCATTAAATAATTCAATCTTATTTAATTATTAAATAATTCAAAACATAATTATTAAATAATTTCAAAGTTTAATAATTTCAAACTTAATTATAATTTCAAACTTAATTATTAAATCATTTCAAAGTTTAATAATTTCAAACTTAATTCAATCATTTCTCAAATTAAACAACATTCTTTCATTAATTACATTGTTAATATTTTGTTTCAGATTATTAAATATTAACATTTTCTTTTCATAAAAATCCAAATTTCAACTTCATTTCAAAACCATATTCTTTATTCAAATAAAATCTTCGTTTATTTTTAAATCAAATTATTGACCAATCGGGTTTTATTTAATTTCCTATCCTAGGTCAAAGTTCATTTTGGGTATTTATCATTTCAACCCGATTCCAATCCAATTCAAAATCAAAACATAGCAAAGGGAACTTGTAGTGTGATAACTGGGATGGTGTCAAAGTAAATAAACAAGCAATAACAACAATCAATATCAATTCAATAATCAATTCAAATAATCTCGAAATAACCGTATTAATTTGCATTGTTATTTGTACGAATTAATATAATTATTTCTAGAATCTACACTATCATTTCATGTAGATTAAAGATTATTCCACTAATTATTTATACGGTTCTTCAATTGTCGTTCGATTTCAATTTCATCCATCATCAAATTAACAACATACATTCAGTGGTTCAAGATGTAATTAAACAAATCCTATGTGTCAATAAATTTAACAGTTAAAAGGGTCATATTATACAAATGTCATTTAATCAAATTTAACATTTAATTATCCTATATCAAGTTCAATTTCATACTGTTTATCATTTTAACATTAACAATTTAACGTCCAATATAAACATCAACAATCAATCAATTATCAGCCAAACTGTATTATCAATGCATAAATAATTAACAGATAATGGTGTCAGATGTCACAGGTGAACTGATATAGGCAATAGCATATATAACAATGTAATTAACTAACAGCAGCATATTTCAATTGTCGTTTCAATTGAAATCAAATTTAATAAATAAAAGAACGTTAATCGTGAGTGAGTGCTCACCTTTCGAGGCTAGAGAGATAGATAATGAACGAGTTACGAATTTGATCACGATCTAGACAATCGAACAAATCCAAGCAATAATCTCAAAGCGAAGTAAGCTGAAAGTGGGTTCGACGGGCAGAGCTGAAAGGTAGATTGATGGACACGAATCAGAATCGTTTCGATAAATCGAAACAAAATATATGTTATAACTTCAAATCAACATTAAATTTATTTCCTTGTAGAAGTCCAGACTACCCTATATATATAATACAAATTGCACGCACGCTATATAAATTAACATACTATGCGTATATTTTAAAGTACTAAATTCATATAAATTTATAACCAAGTTACCGTATACTTATAAGCTAATATATATAAAACAGAGAGTTGGAAAGAAGTTTATCAAAATAGGAGTTAATTTATGCATATATAACTAATACATATAGACTTTAGGATAACTGGCACTGCTGCCCAAATATACAAGCGAAAATGACATTCATATTATATACATATCTCTACTTCAACTCATATTACACTTCTTCTACTAGTATACTGTAACATATTTTATTTTATTTTATAAAATCTATATATATTTTATATCAATATTCCTTTATATAAACTTTTATATCATAATGGAAAAAAAATCAAAACACAAAATCCCCGAATACATGTAAGCTTCATGTGAATAAATAGACAACTTAACATATATACAACAGATTATATAAACTTGTTTACTATAACTTAATAACTCTATATACATGAGCATAGATCATAAACGAAAGAAATCATTTCACAAGGCCAATATACAATAAGTATACCACATATATATAGAACTGACATATAAAATATATACAAATTGACACATAAATAGACCACACACATTAAATAACCATATATGTATGGAAAACAGCTCATGTAAACTTATATAAACAAATATATATCACTTTTATAATATAATACATAGTACTTTAAATTAACAGCACATAGCTTATAAAACCCAAATATATACAACTATTATAACTTCCACAACATAAACCGTTTTATTATATATATATATACAAAAAATTCGAGGTTGCTAACAAGTATACGAACAAACGTATATATATAAGATGATATATTATAAACTTATATAAACTAACCTATATATAAATGATATATGTATATATTTTACCTTTATACAGATGAAGGAGAGTTGCTGTTGTCGAAGAGGGAGACGAACAGTGGGAAAGCGAACAAATCAGTAGGCAAATATATATATAACTTTACATATTATAACATATATATATATATATCTTCAAAGACGCAAGCATGGGCTGCGACTAGAGGATGGAGACGTGCTGAGGTCGGCCACTACTTAGCTGGGCGGAGGCTAGCAAGGCGGTGGAGGCGGTGTTGTTGTGAAGGGTGCAGAGGCCGTGGTGGATGCCAGTAGAAGGAGATGGGCTTTGCCAGGTGGTGGAGGGTATTTGGTGGTAAAGCCTGAGAAGAGGGGAAGGTCGATAGTGGCTCATGGCATGAGGAGGTGAGAGATGGTCGCATGGGAAATAGGGCGAGATGGTGAGGGGGGTTGCGTGTTAGGCACGGGTTAGGGGTGTTAGGCACGGGTTAGGGGAAGAGGGACACGTTGTAGGTGGCTTGTGGTGGAGTTTGAGGCGGTGCTTGGAAGAATGGTGGCCAACAAGTCAAAGCAATGGTGGGTTTCTCGGCAATGAGGTAAAGCTGGTAATATGGAAGATGCATACGAAAAGTGATGAACAGTTTTCAAGCAAATAAAGTAGATTTCTTTTTTATACAAAGCTAGAATGAAATGGAAACTGAACCAACGAAAAGTGAAAAGGTGGAAATAGCAAGGGTCGGGTAAGTTAAATTCTTGGAATTTGAAAAAAGTCAGAGGTTATTTGTATTCTGATAGACAAACCAAAAGACACAAGAAAATCAAAACTCAAAATACGGAACCAGTACAACCGATTGATGCACTGATTTGATCGTGTTCCGAACTTCGAAATTTACATTTGAGTATACTGCAGCGGTCAGCACGACGAGACGATCAAAACGGTATACAGATATTAGTGGTACGATTTAATTATAAAAATTCGAAATTTCAACCAGCGAAAAATGCAAAAAAACACTGAAAAATAAGATCGACGGAGTCAAAGATGTCCAAATTTGGAAAAGCGACAAACTGACATCTTGCTCAGAAGATGTTTTAGAATTTTTCTATGTAAAAATATTTAGGTTTAGAAAATGTTTTATTTTCATCGCTTTTTAACTGATTAAATTAAAGTGAATTTACGCGCGAAATAAACTTCCGTATTTTCGGACGAAAATTTACCAGTTGCTATGTTTAACTAACCGCATTCCAAATATCAAATTTATATTTCAAAATTTTATCGTTTTAAAATTTCACAAAATTTCAACTAATTACGTTATTAAAACAGTTGAAATTTACGGGTCGTTACACTCTCCCCCACTCAAAACTTTTCGTCCCCGAAAAGGAACGAGGTAGGAGAATAGAAACAACCAGAAAGAAAATTGGTTTTGAAAACAAAATAAACAACTAATTTAAAGCCAAATAAATTTTCAACTTAAATTAATTAATATTCAATAATTTGATTTAATCCATTTGATTTCACTAAAATCAATCTCAACTATTTCTAAATTCATTTCTTATTATCCAATTATCTTCAATTTACAATTTCTAAAACCATAAATTTGAATAGTCTTTTATGATAATCATATTTTTCTCAGCAATTTAAATTCTTCTATATTCCAAATTATTGTTAAATTTATTCTACTTAATATATCTAATCACATTTATTTAACCCATATAAATTAATTTAAACCATAAAAGTTTCGATTTAAATTAATTTACATCTACTAATTGCTTTTTAATTCAGGGTATTTTCATATGTTGATCAAATCTCAATTCATTAATTCTTCCACAACAAATTTATTAATTCTTCCAAAAATAATTTATTAATTCTTCCAAAACAAATTTATTAATTCTTTCAAAACAAATTTATTAATTCTTTAACCGAGTTTACTTATTATCCTATCTAACTCTATTAACATCTTTATAATCAAAATTTAGTGTATAACATTTATTATAAACACTCAAATTTTATTTATAAATTCAATTTATCTTATATATTATCCAATTACATATTCAACTTCTGTACGATTTAGGTAAGTTGTATTAGAATGCAATTGAACAATATACAAATAAAATTTTCCCAATTCAATTATTCAAGTTTAAATATTTATTCCAAATTCGGTTTTATTTATAATTAAAATCATCCATTAACAAAATTTAAGAATTAGATTTCCGATTAACTTTAAACAATTTAGAGATATATATAATATATTTATATCAAATCAAATTAAAATTTTAAAATAAGACACCTATATATATATAAATCAAATTATACTAAAGAAATTCAAATCAAAGTCTTTTTCAAAACAAACCGTAGCAATGCTACAGAATAATATCTCCACTTCGAAACTCGAAAATGAACATCGATGATGCGGCCGCCATCACCGAAATTATTTTCCAGCGACAAAGAGAAGAGCATTGATTTCAACATTTTAAAATTCTTTGGAAACGATTTCTATTCGAAAATACTTCCAATAATATATACTTTAAAATTTTAAACCAAAGTTCAAAATCACCGGAAACTAAATTCTCAAATTTCTGAATTAAATTCATTTCAAATTCCAAATCAATTTATAAACCGTATTTATAAATTTATTTAGAACAATAAATGATAATCAAATATTATCATTTCAAACAAACAATTTAATTAACCTATTAAATTCCAGAAATTTTTACTTATATTTTCACAATATAATCAAACAAATTTATTTCATTTTCCAAATTTGAAACAATATTGTGTCAGTTTGCTCTGCTCAAGTGTTTTGGAAATCCTATCGATAGCGTTGATCAGACGAATCGATCGAAAACCCAAATCAACATCAACAACCCAAACAACACAATATATTTTAAATATTTTAAATATTAATTTACAAATACACTTCCTCGCTCGACTATATAAGAATAGATTTCAAAGCAAAGATAGAGATTCAAATTTGATGGACTCAAATCAAAGAGAATTTTGATTCGAAAAATAAGTTTGACACAGAAGATAAGATAATTCAATTACCAAAATCGGGAGATGGATGAGTTTATTTAATTCACGGGCAACCTTAACCGGGTCGTCCGTAACT
Source organism: Allium fistulosum (assembly GCA_030737815.1). Taxonomy (NCBI): domain Eukaryota; kingdom Viridiplantae; phylum Streptophyta; class Magnoliopsida; order Asparagales; family Amaryllidaceae; genus Allium; species Allium fistulosum. Next base: position 1,277,131,936 of record CM060903.1, on the reverse strand, counting down.
TCAAGAATAAGATCGATGCTGAATTCCAAGGTAAATCAACACTCGATCTCAAGAGATGGAATTCAGGTATAACAGGGAATAGATAGCACCGTAAACCGAGGATACAGAAATCTCCGGTAAATCAATTCCTATTGTAAAGGAGTTTCACCCCTTTACAAATCATTCGAAGTTTGGCGAGACCGCCGATCTATTTTAGATAACATTCAGAATGGAGTTATGGGGTGCTCCAGGATTGAAAAAAGACGAATAGTAAAGGACACGAATGAATTTCGGAACCGAGGGGAACGTTCCAAAATTCAAAGGAGTCGAGTCGAAAGGAAGAGATTGAAACTTGAATGAGAGTGATTTTGTAAATACATTTACCCTATATGTTGAGTTTTGCCTAGAGCTACCAAAGCTCTGATACCAACTGTAACGGACCGCGTCAGTGGGGTAACGCCCACCGTAGCATACAGCTGTACCTGTGTTCTGCCTTTACAGCCAGCCTCTCGACTGCACCAACCCCGCAGGGACATGTAGGAGTAAGAGTCATCCGCTCGCTACCAAACCAAATGCGAGAACCCCCTATCATGCTGCACCCTCTAAGTGCATAGGCAGACACACATGTCGGAGTTGAATTGCTCGAAATACCGCGTTGTTAATTTAAATTTGGCAAAACTGAACATATACAGTAAATAAATGAGTAATCACATATCACAGTCACAGAGTAATAAGTGCAGCGGAAATAAAAGAGATAGTAGTTCATGAAGCTACTATATAAATATATGAGTTACATCAGAGTTAAAACAGATACAACGGAAGAGTAATACGATACATCAGATACAAATCAGAATACATCACTGGAATCATCGAATGCTGAAAGCAGAATAGATGGCTGGATCTTCAAGAAAAGCTCCAACTTCAAAGGTGAGTCTCGAATACTGGTACACTCAGTCTGACCCGAGCGTAAAGCAAAACACAAAATACTCGAGTCAGGATTAACATTCTTATATTAATAAATCCAACTCAAGTGAAATAGCAATTGAAATACAAGTAACTCAAAGGATGTTTGGAATAACCATCCTTTAAGGATCCGTTAAACTATCTACTAGGTAGTAATATACGCTAAGTAGATAATGTCTATCAGTAATATAAAAAGATATCGAAATAGCGTTAAGTCATGGCCCATTCCACCCTTAACACATTTTTATTCCCAAAAGCATATACAAGACCGTAGTTTCCCCAAAACCGGAAGTCACCAGAGGGCAATCCATATACTAAAGGTACAAATCAAAATCGTAGTGGTCGCGTATAAATGGAATACAAGTATGACAAGGCACATGAGGAAATACCCAAGGTAGTGACACTACCGTTCGCCTGATCCGGACTGGTGAGAACGCAACGCCGCAGTGCCCGCAACACCGTGAAACAACACTCCCAAAATCAAGGGTGCACCAATCGACAACAAGTATAAGTAGTTCGAAGAAGTGTGTCCACTTGAGGTAGCTAATCCTCCATTGGCCCGGCACAGCTCCTGTTTTAGTTGTAACGACCCAAAAATTTTGTGATTTTATTTATTTAATTAATTGAAATTTTGTGAAATTTTAAACAATAAAATTTGGAATTAAAAATTTATTATTTGGAATACGTCTATTTAAACATAGCAACTGGTAAATTTTCATCTGATAATATTGAATTTTATTTTCTTGTGAAATTTTATTCCAATTTGTATCGGTTAATAACAGTTGAATTTAAAAGTTTTCCCAAAACCTAAATATGCCAACATGAGAAAATTATTTAGAACACTCCGAATCTGACTGCGAAATTCGTTTCGTGAAATTCGGACGTTTCTAGCTCCGTTTGGATTTGTCCGTACGAAATAGCAACGTATTTTAGTGTCCGTATCGACTTTTTGATCGGATGATCGTGCCACCAATATCTGTGTACCGTTTTGATCATCTCATCGTGCTGATCTTCGCAGTATATTTATTTCTATATTTTGGGGTTCGGTACGCGACGAAAACGAGAGAACTGTGCGTCGTACCGTACCGAAATTTGTGACCTTTTGTGTTCTGCCAACTTTCGTTCTGAGACAGCCTATAGTCGATAATTATTGATATTTCACTGAATTCAACTTGAGTGACTTCAACTTGCGTGACTTTTGCTATCCACTATTTAATATTTTGATGGTCCATCTTATCTCCGTTCATATGTTCAAAATTTAATAAAATTATATACATAGTCTTGTTGCATGTCTTTAGGACTCCTAAAGCAATTTTAAAATAAAAGCTTTGTCAATTTTTCTCTCTTTCTCCCTGTAGCACGTCCCTTACCAAAACTTCCACCCTCGCCTCACTTCAATCGAACTCATCAACTCCCCTACCATCGGCTTTCCCACCACAGCTCCTCACGACCACAGCACCAAAACTCGCATCACCACCTCGCCTGCACCATCGTGCAGCACCTCCATTCTTTCAAACTCAGCCGTGACCAGATCTGCCACTTGCCGCCTTCACCACGCAGTACTCGGAGGAGACCACCACTTCATCAAACGCAAACCCAACCTCCCAGCGAGCAGCCTCTGGCCACCATCCTATCGTGCTCACTTCCTCCTCTTCCTTTTGCCGAGATGCTTCTCCGCTTTTAATTAGGTAACATTATATACCTCTATTGTTATATATTAGTTTTATAAAGATAGTTTATTTATCTATGTATGTATTTAAGAGTATTTGTATATGTTTTGTTCAGGTTTTTGAAATTTTACTGTTAAAGTATATAAAAGTGAATTTTGTTATGATGGTTTGTGAAAAATATGTGTTATATGTTTTTTTTATATGTATAGGTACATTTTATAACACTTCTGTATGTATATGTTTTGTAGCTAGCATAGGTAGATGCGACGTATGTATTTATATCTGAATATGTTAGTTGTATATATGTATATTTGTTAGTAATAAGTGTAAAGTTATGTCAGTTCTTCTAATTTAAAGTATTAGTATTATATATATTTGCCAAGCCGAGTATTTTATCTTCGTTTTGCTTCTCTGATATTATTTATATATATACTTTTGTTGTTTATATATATGTTTCTCTTATATATTGCTTTCGTTTCTATATATATTACTTCGAGTTACTGTATAAAGTGTTTCCGTATATATATTACATTATAAAGTGGTTATATATGAGTTTGTATATTTATAAAAAAAAATTACATAAGTCTGTTGTTTATGTTATGCATAAACTTTAAATTTTCATTCTTCTGTTTAAGTTTTTTTTTACCATAAATTTTATAAGTGAAATTTGTATACAAGTGGGCACAGATCTGTATACATTTGTGTACAGGTTATATTTGAGTAAATTTATTATATACATGAGGAGTCTGTTGTTTATAAATGAAGATTGTATATATATCGCTGTTACTAAATTCAGATTGTATGGTTTATGATAAATATTAATATAACATATACGTTGTATCTATTGTATATTTGTTTATAGAGTCCTATATATATTATAGTTATAGATCGGTTATAGGTACATTTTTCCAGACTTTGATATATGTATATATGTTTAAAATTTAATATGGATTCTTAGAAGAAAATTCTTATATATAGATGACAAATATATGTGTTTTGATGAAAAAAAACAATGATTTTGAACAAATATATATATATATATATATATATTTAAATTTAAAATGTGTTTGAAATATAGAATATGATATATATATATATATATAGTTATATATAAGTTCACTTATATCATTTTTCTTTCGATTCAAATTCTGATTGGATTTCGTCTATTCCTATCTATCAGCTTTGCTTGTCAACTTCGCATTCAATCTTGCTTTGCTTTGGAAGTCGTGCTTGGATTTGTAATTCACTTCATTCTCGTTTATCTCTAGCCTCGAAAGGTGAGCAATCACTCACGATTAACGTTCTTTTATTATTTAAATTTGATTTCAATTGAAATAGCAATTGAAATATGTTGTTGTAGTTATTTACATTGTTATATATGCTATTATCTATAACTGTTCACCTGTGACACCTGACACCAGTATCTAGTATTATATGCCTGTTATTACTATTATCTATAACTGTTCACCTGTGACATCTGACACCAGTATCTAGTATTATATGCCTGTTATTACTATTATTTGTATCTGTTCACCTGTGACATCTGCCACCCGTATCTGTTCACATGTGACATCTGACACCCGTATCTGTTCATCTGTGACATCTGACACCAGTATCTAGTATTATATGCCTGTTATTACTATTATTTGTATCTGTTCACCTGTGACATCTGACACCCGTATCTGTTCACCTGTGACATCTGACACCCGTATCTGTTCACCTGTGACATCTGACACCCGTATCTGTTCACCTGTGACATCTGACACCCGTATCTGTTATTTATACTGATGATATATGCATGTTGTTATATTTTTCTGTAGTATCTGTTATCACTCTGCAAGTTCCCTGTTAATATAGAATTCACTATGGGTTGAAATGATACATACCCGAATGGACTTTAGAATAGGAGAAAATCGTTATAGGTTGAAATGATAAACCCAAGCGATTTTCATTTGAATTGAAATTGGGATTATGGGTCGAAATGATATCTACCCGTATATATTTAAATTTCGGATTGAAATGGTAAATATCCGTATAACTTAACCATATGATAAATATATATACAGACACCGTTGGTCCATATATATAAATATTTTGTAATTGAATTCTATGGTTTTGGAAAGAAATATATGGTTTTAACAATTGTTGATTTTTAAAATTTTATATATAAATGGTAATGATATATAGATTTAATAATGATATTTAATTAAGATGGATTTAATACATATAATATGTTAAGTATAAAATTTATATTTCAAAATAGAATTTGGAAAATTTTTGAATAAGTTAAGGTTGGGAAGATAATTTGAATTTAGTAAAGAATTTTATTTAATTAAATCCATTTAAAACTTATTGGAATTGGGATTTAAGATATGATTTATAACTTGAGTTTGATTTAAATAATTTAATGAATATTTCTTGTTTAAATAAGTTTAAGGAAATGTGTAGTAGAAAATGAAATTTAAGGCTAGTTAAATGATATTGAATTTATTAGGTGAATATTCCCCGATTTAATAATAATAATAAAGTTAAATCAAGATCTATATGAAACTGTTAATTTGAACTTTGAAATGTTAAATATTAAAGCTTTGAAATATATTGAAAATTTAAATGGTATTTTTAGAACTGAATTGAATTGATGAATTGAGTTTTGAAAAAAAAATTGAATTTGGAATTTGAATTAATTTGAATCGATTTGTGAGACTTGAGGAAATTATAAATACTTTACTTTATAAATTATTTAATGAACATACACTATTTTGGAAAATAGGTATATTTGAAATGAAATGATATGTGGGTTTTGAAGTATAAATTAAATTGAAATGACCACGGTGTTATAATGTATATCTCCACCTTGTAGATAGTTCTAAAGATCCTTAGAGGATGGTTATCCCAAACATCCTTTAAGTTACTTGTATTTCAGTTGATATTTCACTTGAGTTGGATTTATTTATATAAGAATGTTAATCCTGACTCGAGTGTTTTGTGTTTTGCTTTATGCTCGGGTCAGACTGAGTGATACAGCATTTGAGACTCATCCTTGGAGTTTGGAGCTTCGTTTGGAGATCCAACTATTGATTCAGCTTCCAGCTTTCCAGTCGATTCGTTCACAGAAGTCATCTATTTGGATTGGAGACTTCACTATATTTGAGATATTCTGTTGTATTTTATTTCTAACTCTGATGTTTATATAGTAGCTTCATGAACTACTATTTTATCTTTTCCGCTGCGTATTATTGTATTACTCTGTGTCTGTGATTCTGTGATTGATTTATTTACTATATATTCTGAGTTTTGCCAAATTTAAATTAACAATTCGGTATTTTGAATTATTCAAGTCCGACATGTGTGTCTGCCTATGCACTTGGCGGGTGCAGCATGATAGGGGGTTCTCGCGTTTGGTTTGGTAGCGAGCGGATGACTCTTACTCCTACATGTCCCTACGGGGTTGGTGCAGTCGAGAGGCTGGCTGTAAAGGCAGAACACAGGTACTGCTGTATGCTACGGTGGGTGTTACCCCACTGACGCGGTCCGTTACAGTTGGTATCAGAGCTTTGGCTCTAGGCAAAACTTAGCATATATAGTAAATTTATTTACAGAATCACTTTCGTTTGAGTTTAATCTCTTCCTTTTGACTCGATTTCTTTTGAACTTTGGAACGTTCCCTACGGTTCCAAAATTCATTCTTGTCTCTCTATTGGTATTCTTTTGATTCTGGAGTATCCCATAACTCCACTTCGAATGATCTCTATAAGAATAGACGATCCCGCCGATCTTTGAATGTTTTGTAAAGGGGTGAAACTCCTTTACAATTGGCATTGATTCACCGAAGATTTATATATCACTCGGTTTGGATGCTGCTATCTCTTGATATGCCAAATTCTATCTCTGGCGATCGAATGTCGATTTGCCTTAGATTTCCGCATCGATTATATTTTTGAAATCACGGTTGATCGATTAAGGTCGCCCGCGATTTATATAACTATATCGATCTATTGTTTGTAATCAATTATCTCATTTTCGTTCGAACTTATCTTCGAATCAGAAATTCAATTTGATTAGAGTACCTCCAACTTGAATATCTATCTTTGTTTTGAAATCCATTCTTGAATCATCCTTTTGAAAAATCGGGTTTATTCGTATTTTGGAAATTGTTTTATATATCAAATTATTATTTTGATAAGTATGATTATATTATATATATATAAGTGAAATGTTTTCGATAAGGATTATATATACCTTTTAAAAAGATAAGAATTTGAATTTTTGAAAGGATTTGAATTTTGAAGTTATATAAGAAATTGATTTATATAAAAATGATTTATAACTAAAGGATTTTAAATTTGAAATTCGAGAATTGAACTCCGGTATTTTGAAATTGGTTTTAAGATTTTGAAATATATAATTATAATATGATTTAAAAGTATTTTTCCGAATAAGAAATGTTTCAAATGATTTTAATGAGTTTCGAATGATTTCGAAGAAATTTCAAAAGAAGTTTGAGAAAATAGAAGTCCAGAACTCACTTATGTCGCTGGAAAATAATTTCGGTGATGAGTGCACGCATCATCGACATTGATTTTCGAGTTTCATAGTGAGGGAGAGGCCACTTTAGTAGCATTGCTACGCGAGTGATTTTGCGAAACCAATTTTGATTTCAAATTCCGAAGTAAGATTGATATTCAAAGTATATATGTATATATATTTGAAATGATTTGAAGTAAGCCGGTGTTCAATCCTTGAGTTTCAGATTCGATATAACCCCATCTATTAAAATTGATTTACTGATTTGTTACTGATTTCCAACTCTTGAATTTTAAAATGATTTCTTCAACTATTTTGAAGGTTCGAGCACTTCCAAATCGAGGTTAACTTTTCAAAGCTAAATTTTTTGAAAGTATGAATTGTTTGATAAAGTATATAAATTTGTTTTGAATGTTTAAGTATGAAGTAATATGATTTAAATGAGTTGAAACTGTTTTGTTAAGAAAATGAACAAGGCAAATTTTAATTTTTTTTCTAATATGAAATTTAGATTTGAAATGTTTTGAAAAGAATTTCGTCTTCAATATATTTTGAATAAAATTTAGCTTAAATGTTTTAACTTAGTAACATCTTTATGGAACTATATATTTAACAAGTTGGAATAAATATATAAGTTGTACGTATACTGTTTTATTCGCATAATTAATTTGATCCAGGTTTGAGCACACAAGTTCGAGGTGAATTACACCATTTCGTGTTAGGATTTTTCATTCGATTCTTGATGGCGAATATTTGATATGGATTTTGGGCTTGATTCTAGAATTCTCTATCATAGTATATGGCTATGCAAGGAGACTGATGGCTTCTAGTCGAGAAACCATATCGAAATCCGCATTAGGGAAGTCGAATGAACAATACTAGTTTGAAAGCGAACTTGTGTGATCGAGCGAGCGATCAAAGGTGATTTTGCGAAATGATGACGTATGTACATCTTATATTCTAATATCATGGATACATTTTGACGCTGAAATTGAAAGCTGTCGAGTTAGAATATCTTTGCTTACTAAAAGAAAAATTCCAACTTAAATTCCAAAGATATATAACCCATAAAAGCAAAGATATTCAAATTCCATATGGCTATTCATACAGCGAAATTTATTTGAAAATTTGATCCTTATGTAAGATAGACCTTACGTAAGAATAAGATGATTTCGAAAACATTTGATTTTGGAAATGAATTGGTTGACTTAAATTATTGATTTGGAAATTTGGATTTATTTTCTAAATCTATTATTTTGGAAACTTTGAAACTAAAAATAATTAATTTGAGAAGAAATAATTTGGTGAAATTGTATATGATTTTGAAATTGAACTGATATTGAAACAAATTGAAATTTGAAAACCTTGTGTTACTAAATACTTGATTTAGGAGTTGTCAAACTTATATAAAATTGATTTGTATGAGTATGAAATTGATTCGAAAACTATAGATTTGAAAGGGTACTCAATTTGAAAGTGAAATCTTATATAATTGAAGTCTATATAAGTATGATTTGATATACTATTGATTTTGGAAAGTATTTGATTTGAAAATTTAAAATCTTATATATAATGGATTTTATATAAGTACGATATTTGAAAGTGATTTGAAAAGGTACTATATGATACATATTTTCGAAGTAAAGATATGGAAAGTGCCTTCTGCTTGATATCCGATTTGTGGCCACATCTTGGATTCATTCTATCGATATTATTCTCTCTGATTTTTGGTTTTCCGGATATGATACTCGAGTGTCCTTCGAATTCCATGGCGTTACCCATGGTCTTACGAACTCGACTGCATAGCGTAATTCGTAAGGCAGTGATTGCTTAAAGGGTACGGATGTTTCCTGGGGGATCCAGGCGTAACCATTGTGTATCTGCGATCTATGGTCGAGTTAGTGGCGTAATCCGCAAGGCAGAGATTGCTTAAGGGGTATGGATGTTTCCTGGGGGATCCAGGTGTAACCATTTTTATGTATCCTGCGGTCCACCGTTTTGTTGCATGGCGAAATTCGCAAGGCAGTGAATGCTTAAAAGGTACGGATGTTTCCTGGGGGACCCAGGCGTAACCATTGTGTATCTGCGATCCATGATTTGATTCGTTTTTGTTTGGATTGTACTTTCCATATCTGTTTTTAAAAGTTTCCCAGTATTTTCACTGGGTGTTGAAACAGGTCTACTAAGTACCTGGAGAATTCTAGTTTTGCGCCTGATCAACGCACTACCAGAGTCTACAGGAACGAGGATAAACTTGTTAAGACATCGAGTTATAAAAGTATTTTCGAAAGGAAATTTGTTTCGACTATAAAGGTATTTTATTATAAAAGTATTTCCAACAAAGAAATTTTGTATTAATATTTGAAATTGAAATCCTTATGGTTTGAATTAAGTATTCATGCCCGATACTATTCTTTTGAATATGCCTTACCTGCTCAGCTTTATTTATTCACCTATATTCTGTTTTTCTAAATCCTCCTTCTTTCCCTTGTTGACTATATCCTTTTTAAAGATTGTTCATTTATATACTATATGGTTTAATAGGAAAATTTAGTGTTATAAATATTTTAGGAGTTTTAATTAAATAAAACAAATTTAAAGTAAATGATTATTAATAATATTTGAAAGTATCTTGAGAATTAATAAATTTATGAATTACAGATATAATGTTTTCAATAGCTTCTTTGTAAATATTACTAAGGATGTAAATAATTGTTTTCAAATAGTTTACATATATTTATAAAGGTGTTATTTAAACATATATATGGTATTTATAAAGGAAGCAAGAAAATTTTACAAATGGGTTTGAAAAAAAAATATTAAAGAATTAAAGAAAATTGAATTTCAAATGAAGTTTTCAAATGAATACTTCAAGTAAAAGTTATATAGCCTCAAATTAATTATGTAATCTTGACTTTCAATCTACTTCTATTTCTGGTTGTTCTATTCTCCTACCTCCTTCCTTTTCGGGGACGAAAAGTTTTGAGTGGGGGAGAGTGTAACGACCCAAAAATTTTGTGATTTTATTTATTTAATTAATTGAAATTTTGTGAAATTTTAAACAATAAAATTTGGAATTAAAAATTTATTATTTGGAATACGTCTATTTAAACATAGCAACTGGTAAATTTTCATCTGATAATATTGAATTTTATTTTCTTGTGAAATTTTATTCCAATTTGTATCGGTTAATAACAGTTGAATTTAAAGGTTTTCCCAAAACCTAAATATGCCAACATGAGAAAATTATTTAGAACACTCCGAATCTGACTGCGAAATTCGGACGTTTCTAGCTCCGTTTGGATTTGTCCGTACGAAATAGCAACGTATTTTAGTGTCCGTATCGACTTTTTGATCGGCTGATCGTGCCACCAATATCTGTGTACCGTTTTGATCATCTCATCGTGCTGATCTTCGCAGTATATTTATTTCTATATTTTGGGGTTCGGTACGCGACGAAAACGAGAGAACTGTGCGTTGTACCGTACCGAAATTTGTGACCTTTTGTGTTCTGCCAACTTTCGTTCTGAGACAGCCTATAGTCGATAATTATTGATATTTCACTGAATTCAACTTGAGTGACTTCAACTTGCGTGACTTTTGCTATCCACTATTTAATATTTTGATGGTCCATCTTATCTCCGTTCATATGTTCAAAATTTAATAAAATTATATACATAGTCTTGTTGCATGTCTTTAGGACTCCTAAAGCAATTTTAAAATAAAAGCTTTGTCAATTTTTCTCTCTTTCTCCCTGTAGCACGTCCCTTACCAAAACTTCCACCCTCGCCTCACTTCAATCGAACTCATCAACTCCCCTACCATCGGCTTTCCCACCACAGCTCCTCACGACCACAGCACCAAAACTCGCATCACCACCTCGCCTGCACCATCGTGCAGCACCTCCATTCTTTCAAACTCGGCCGTGACCAGATCTGCCACTTGCCTCCTTCACCACGCAGTACTCGGAGGAGACCACCACTTCATCAAACGCAAACCCAACCTCCCAGCGAGCAGCCTCTGGCCACCATCCTATCGTGCTCACTTCCTCCTCTTCCTTTTGCCGAGATGCTTCTCCGCTTTTAATTAGGTAACATTATATACCTCTATTGTTATATATTAGTTTTATAAAGATAGTTTATTTATCTATGTATGTATTTAAGAGTATTTGTATATGTTTTGTTCAGGTTTTTGAAATTTTACTGTTAAAGTATATAAAAGTGAATTTTGTTATGATGGTTTGTGAAAAATATGTGTTATATGTTTTTTTTATATGTATAGGTACATTTTATAACACTTCTGTATGTATATGTTTTGTAGCTAGCATAGGTAGATGCGACGTATGTATTTATATCTGAATATGTTAGTTGTATATATGTATATTTGTTAGTAATAAGTGTAAAGTTATGTCAGTTCTTCTAATTTAAAGTATTAGTATTATATATATTTGCCAAGCCGAGTATTTTATCTTCGTTTTGCTTCTCTGATATTATTTATATATATACTTTTGTTGTTTATATATATGTTTCTCTTATATATTGCTTTCGTTTCTATATATATTACTTCGAGTTACTGTATAAAGTGTTTCCGTATATATATTACATTATAAAGTGGTTATATATGAGTTTGTATATTTATAAAAAAAAATTACATAAGTCTGTTGTTTATGTTATGCATAAACTTTAAATTTTCATTCTTCTGTTTAAGTTTTTTTTTACCATAAATTTTATAAGTGAAATTTGTATACAAGTGGGCACAGATCTGTATACATTTGTGTACAGGTTATATTTGAGTAAATTTATTATATACATGAGGAGTCTGTTGTTTATAAATGAAGATTGTATATATATCGCTGTTACTAAATTCAGATTGTATGGTTTATGATAAATATTAATATAACATATACGTTGTATCTATTGTATATTTGTTTATAGAGTCCTATATATATTATAGTTATAGGTCGGTTATAGGTACATTTTTCCAGACTTTGATATATGTATATATGTTTAAAATTTAATATGGATTCTTAGAAGAAAATTCTTATATATAGATGACAAATATATGTGTTTTGATGAAAAAAAACAATGATTTTGAACAAATATATATATATATATATATATATATATATATATATATTTAAATTTAAAATGTGTTTGAAATATAGAATATGATATATATATATATATAGTTATATATAAGTTCACTTATATCATTTTTCTTTCGATTCAAATTCTGATTGGATTTCGTCTATTCCTATCTATCAGCTTTGCTTGTCAACTTCGCATTCAATCTTGCTTTGCTTTGGAAGTCGTGCTTGGATTTGTAATTCACTTCATTCTCGTTTATCTCTAGCCTCGAAAGGTGAGCAATCACTCACGATTAACGTTCTTTTATTATTTAAATTTGATTTCAATTGAAATAGCAATTGAAATATGTTGTTGTAGTTATTTACATTGTTATATATGCTATTATCTATAACTGTTCACCTGTGACACCTGACACCAGTATCTAGTATTATATGCCTGTTATTACTATTATCTATAACTGTTCACCTGTGACATCTGACACCAGTATCTAGTATTATATGCCTGTTATTACTATTATTTGTATCTGTTCACCTGTGACATCTGCCACCCGTATCTGTTCACCTGTGACATCTGACACCCGTATCTGTTCACCTGTGACATCTGACACCAGTATCTAGTATTATATGCCTGTTATTACTATTATTTGTATCTGTTCACCTGTGACATCTGACACCCGTATCTGTTCACCTGTGACATCTGACACCCGTATCTGTTCACCTGTGACATCTGACACCCGTATCTGTTCACCTGTGACATCTGACACCCGTATCTGTTATTTATACTGATGATATATGCATGTTGTTATATTTTTCTGTAGTATCTGTTATCACTCTGCAAGTTCCCTGTTAATATAGAATTCACTATGGGTTGAAATGATACATACCCGAATGGACTTTAGAATAGGAGAAAATCGTTATGGGTTGAAATGATAAACCCAAGCGATTTTCATTTGAATTGAAATTGGGATTACGGGTCGAAATGATATCCACCCGTATATATTTAAATTTCGGATTGAAATGGTAAATATCCGTATCACTTAACCATATGATAAATATATATACAGACACCGTTGGTCCATATATATAAATATTTTGTAATTGAATTCTATGGTTTTGGAAAGAAATATATGGTTTTAACAATTGTTGATTTTTAAAATTTTATATATAAATGGTAATGATATATAGATTTAATAATGATATTTAATTAAGATGGATTTAATACATATAATATGTTAAGTATAAAATTTATATTTCAAAATAGAATTTGGAAAATTTTTGAATAAGTTAAGGTTGGGAAGATAATTTGAATTTAGTAAAGAATTTTATTTAATTAAATCCATTTAAAACTTATTGGAATTGGGATTTAAGATATGATTTATAACTTGAGTTTGATTTAAATAATTTAATGAATATTTCTTGTTTAAATAAGTTTAAGGAAATGTGTAGTAGAAAATGAAATTTAAGGCTAGTTAAATGATATTGAATTTATTAGGTGAATATTCCCTGATTTAATAATAATAATAAAGTTAAATCAAGATCTATATGAAACTGTTAATTTGAACTTTGAAATGTTAAATATTAAAGCTTTGAAATATATTGAAAATTTAAATGGTATTTTTAGAACTGAATTGAATTGATGAATTGAGTTTTGAAAAAAAAATTGAATTTGGAATTTGAGTTAATTTGAATCGATTTGTGAGACTTGAGGAAATTATAAATACTTTACTTTATAAATTATTTAATGAACATACACTATTTTGGAAAATAGGTATATTTGAAATGAAATGATATGTGGGTTTTGAAGTATAAATTAAATTGAAATGACCATGGTGTTATAATGTATATCTCCACCTTGTAGATAGTTCTAAAGATCCTTAGAGGATGGTTATCCCAAACATCCTTTAAGTTACTTGTATTTCAGTTGATATTTCACTTGAGTTGGATTTATTTATATAAGAATGTTAATCCTGACTCGAGTGTTTTGTGTTTTGCTTTACGCTCGGGTCAGACTAAGTGATACAGCATTTGAGACTCATCCTTGGAGTTTGGAGCTTCGTTTGGAGATCCAACTATTGATTCAGCTTCCAGCTTTCCAGTCGATTCGTTCACAGAAGTCATCTATTTGGATTGGAGACTTCACTATATTTGAGATATTCTGTTGTATTTTATTTCTAACTCTGATGTTTATATAGTAGCTTCATGAACTACTATTTTATCTTTTCCGCTACGTATTATTGTATTACTCTGTGTCTGTGATTCTGTGATTGATTTATTTACTGTATATTCTGAGTTTTGCCAAATTTAAATTAACAATTCAGTATTTTGAATTATTCAAGTCCGACATGTGTGGATTTATTGTCGATTTGAATGGTCCAAAATAGCAGGTCGTTACATTAGTCATTTCCAATTTGACACAAGTGTCAAGGCTATCCATTATCGTTCTCTTTCTTCAGTCATCACGTACATCATTCCAACCACTTCATTCTGGATCATCACTCCGCGTATAGTTATTAAAGTGGTTTTCGGTTTAGATAGAGAGTATATCCATAACCGAATTCCGGTCTCTTTAATAACTTCCGTAATTATTTCACCGATTGGTCGTTTATTTATTTCAAAACCAAATCAATTTCAATTTCAATTCGTAAATCAACATTTCATTTGTCTTTCAAAACCATTTCCATAAATTTACGTTTCAAAACTTCCAAATTACACTTTCAAAGTCTTACAATTCAATTTCAATTTTATTTAAAACAATTCAAATGTTGATTCAACTTCGAATATAAGTTTCATTCCGAAAATCTTTTAAATAAATTTTACTTAACTTTCAAATCAATTTAAATTCATTTATCGATTTCATTTAATATTCGTTAAGTAAATTTGTTATTCAAAGCAATTTCCATTAAATTTCCAATTCATTAAATCCATTATTTAAATTCAACTTCCTTAAATCAAAACTTACAATTGAATCAAATTAAATTAAATTCATCAACTCAATTTCATTAAATTTCAAGTCTTACATTAATTTCAATAAATCGCATTTTATTTCTTGTTAAAGAAATTCAATTTCACTTATTTACTTACTAAAATAATTTTCCAAAACTTAATTAATAAAGAAACTCAATTTCAATTATTTACGAAATAAAATTCACTTATTCAAAAGTTCAATTTTACTTATTAAAGAATTCAATTCAATTTAATCATTAAATAATTCAATCTTATTTAATTATTAAATAATTCAAAACATAATTATTAAATAATTTCAAAGTTTAATAATTTCAAACTTAATTATAATTTCAAACTTAATTATTAAATCATTTCAAAGTTTAATAATTTCAAACTTAATTCAATCATTTCTCAAATTAAACAACATTCTTCCATTAATTACATTGTTAATATTTTGTTTCAGATTATTAAATATTAACATTTTCTTTTCATAAAAATCCAAATTTCAACTTCATTTCAAAACCATATTCTTTATTCAAATAAAATCTTCGTTTATTTTTAAATCAAATTATTGACCAATCGGGTTTTATTTAATTTCCTATCCTAGGTCAAAGTTCATTTTGGGTATTTATCATTTCAACCCGATTCCAATCCAATTCAAAATCAAAACATAGCAAAGGGAACTTGCAGTGTGATAACTGGGATGGTGTCAAAGTAAATAAACAAGCAATAACAACAATCAATATCAATTCAATAATCAATTCAAATAATCCCGAAATAACCGTATTAATTCGCATTGTTATTTGTACGAATTAATATAATTATTTCTAGAATCTACACTATCATTTCATGTAGATTAAAGATTATTCCACTAATTATTTATACGGTTCTTCAATTGTCGTTCGATTTCAATTTCATCCATCATCAAATTAACAACATACATTCAGTGGTTCAAGATGTAATTAAACAAATCCTACGTGTCAATAAATTTAACAGTTAAAAGGGTCATATTATACAAATGTCATTTAATCAAATTTAACATTTAATTATCCTATATCAAGTTCAATTTCATACTGTTTATCAATTTAACATTAACAATTTAACGTCCAATATAAACATCAACAATCAATCAATTATCAGCCAAACTATATTATCAACGCATAAATAATTAACAGATAATGGTGTCAGATGTCACAGGTGAACTGATATAGGCAATAGCATATATAACAGTGTAATTAACTAACAACAGCATATTTCAATTGTCGTTTCAATTGAAATCAAATTTAATAAATAAAAGAACGTTAATCGTGAGTGAGTGCTCACCTTTCGAGGCTAGAGAGATAGACAATGAACGAGTTACGAATTTGATCACGATCTAGACAATCGAACAAATCCAAGCAATAATCTCAAAGCGAAGTAAGCTGAAAGTGGGTTCGACGGGCAGAGCTGAAAGGTAGATTGATGGACACGAATCAGAATCGTTTCGATAAATCGAAACAAATATGTTATAACTTCAAATCAACATTAAATTTATTTCCTTGTAGAAGTCCAGACTACCCTATATATATAATACAAATTGCACGCACGCTATATAAATTAACATACTATGCGTATATTTTAAAGTACTAAATTCATATAAATTTATAACCAAGTTACCGTATACTTATAAGCTAATATATATAAAACAGAGAGTTGGAAAGCAGTTTATCAAAATAGGAGTTAATTTATGCATATATAACTAATACATATAGACTTTAGGATAACTGGCACTGCTGCCCAAATATACAAGCGAAAATGACATTCATATTATATACATATCTCTACTTCAACTCATATTACACTTCTTCTACTAGTATACTGTAACATATTTTATTTTATTTTATAAAATCTATATATATTTTATATCAATATTCCTTTATATAAACTTTTATATCATAATGGAAAAAAAAATCAAAACACAAAATCCCCGAATACATGTAAGCTTCATGTGAATAAATAGACAACTTAACATATATACAACAGATTATATAAACTTGTTTACTATAACTTAATAACTCTATATACATAAGCATAGATCATAAACGAAATAAATCATTTCACAAGGCCAATATACAATAAGTATACCACATATATATAGAACTGACATATAAAATATATACAAACTGACACATAAACAGACCACACACATTAAATAACCATATATGTATGGAAAACAGCTCATGTAAACTTATATAAACAAATATATATCACTTTTATAATATAATACATAGTACTTTAAATTAACAGCACATAGCTTATAAAACCCAAATATATACAACTATTATAACTTCCACAACATAAACCGTTTTATTATATATATATATATATATATATACAAAAAATTCGAGGTTGCTAACAAGTATACGAACAAACGTATATATATAAGATGATATATTATAAACTTATATAAACTAACCTATATATAAATGATATATGTATATATTTTACCTTTATACAGATGAAGGAGAATTGCTGTTGTCGAAGAGGGAGACGAACAGTGGGAAAGCGAACAAATCAGTAGGCAAATATATATATAACTTTACATATTATAACATATATATATATATCTTCAAAGACGCAAGCATGGGCTGCGACTAGAGGATGGAGACGTGCTGAGGTCGGCCACTACTTAGCTGGGCGGAGGCTAGCAAGGTGGTGGAGGCGGTGTTGTTGTGAAGGGTGCAGAGGCCGTGGTGGATGCCAGTAGAAGGAGATGGGCTTTGCCAGGTGGTGGAGGGTATTTGGTGGTAAAGCATGAGAAGAGGGGAAGGTCGATAGTGGCTCATGGCATGAGGAGGTGAGAGATGGTCGCATGGGGAATAGGGCGAGATGGTGAGGGGGGTTGCGTGTTAGGCACGGGTTAGGGGTGTTAGGCACGGGTTAGGGGAAGAGGGACACGTTGTAGGTGGCTCGTGGTGGAGTTTGAGGCGGTGCTTGGAAGAATGGTGGCCAACAAGTCAAAGCAATGGTGGGTTTCTCGGCAATGAGGTAAAGCTGGTAATATGGAAGATGCATACGAAAAGTGATGAACAGTTTTCAAGCAAATAAAGTAGATTTCTTTTTTATACAAAGCTAGAATGAAATGGAAACTGAACCAACGAAAAGTGAAAAGGTGGAAATAGCAAGGGTCGGGTAAGTTAAATTCTTGGAATTGGAAAAAAGTCAGAGGTTATTTGTATTCTGATAGACAAACCAAAAGACACAAGAAAATGAAAACTCAAAATACGGAACCAGTACAACCGATTGATGCACTGATTTGATCGTGTTCCGAACTTCGAAATTTACATTTGAGTATACTACAGCGGTCAGCACGACAAGATGATCAAAACGGTATACATATATTAGTGGTACGATTTAATTATAAAAATTCGAAATTTCAACCAGCGAAAAATGCAAGAAAAACACTGAAAAATAAGATCGACGGAGTCAAAGATGTCCGAATTTGGAAAAGCGACAAACTGACATCTTGCTCAGAAGATGGTTTAGAATTTTTCTATGTAAAAATATTTAGGTTTCGAAAACGTTTTATTTTCATCGCTTTTTAACTGATTAAATTGAAGTGAATTTACGCGCGAAATAAACTTCCGTATTTTCGGACGAAAATTTACCAGTTGCTATGTTTAACTAACCGCATTCCAAATATCAAATTTATATTTCAAAATTATATCATTTTAAAATTTCACAAAATTTCAACTAATTACGTTATTAAAACAGTTGAAATTTACGGGTCGTTACAATAGTGAAAAGTTTTATAACGACGACGGCGATTCACATCCATAAACTCTTCCATAATGACATGGCCCCAATCCATGGATTGTCCGGAGTATATAACATAGAGAGCTTGAAAGTTGCGCTTATTAACAACTTCATAGCTACCGGTTTGAGGTAAAACGGAGCGAATCAAAGCTCTATGAATGATACGGGCTTGTGGCCAAAGTTGAATAGAGATGAGTTTAGTAATATCGTCAGAAAGAAAGCGGTGAGAAACTTCATCTCGTTCGGCTAAGGATAGAGAGACCTCAATATCATCTAGATCAGTTTCGGTTGAAGGACATTGAAGGATTTCTCCAAGACGAACAAGTGGAAGGAAAATTTTAGTACCACAAACTATAGTCCAAATACAATCTTCATGATTGTGAGGATGGTGATGATCCAAATTCATGTTTGCATAAAAAAGCTTGACCAATAGATGATTAATCTTTAAATTATTGGCAGTAAATGAAAGAAGAGGTTCTAACCCATTAGAGCAAGCTATTTGTCGAATTTGATAAGGCTCAAATTCTTCAAATTTCATGAAGGCACCAGGAAAGAAGTTAGATCTATCCTTTTGAGCAAAACGTCGTTTTGCCTCGTCATTCCAAAGTCATTGATCAATGTTAGGAGTGGATGAGGAAGTCGAAGCCCTAGATCTCTTTGGTCTTGGAGCCATTTGTGAAGATTTGATGATAAAGTTTGAGTTTTAAGATTGAAAAAGGTGGTTTATGGTGAAATAAAATGAAGTTGTTTATTGGAAATGGGGTATAGAGGAGGATTCAAACGGTTTTAAAATGGTAGGTGGGGATAAAAATCTTGAACAGCCCCTAAAATTTGAATCGGCAGAACTTTTCAGACATCTAGATTTGGTATTTCAGACTTCTGAAATCAAAAAATTTCAAACAGAATGCAAATAGTTCATTTTTGGGCATATCAGACGTCTGTTTTGGGTGTTTCAGACGTCTGAATCTGAAGTCAAAAATTATGTATTTGACAATATTCAAACGTCTGTTTTAACCATTTCAGATGTCTGGATTTCAAGAAAAATGCATTCCTGAGAAGAATAAACATATTTATTAAAAAAACATGAAATATAGAAGTTGTTTATTTAAAACATACAATTATAAACACAAAAACAACATTTAAAATCAATTGACGATTTTGTGTCTACGATGAGGAAGATGATTTTCTAGGAGTGTTAGGCTCTTCTAGTTCTATCTTCATCTTTCCCTTAGATGAATTTGGTGATACATGAGGACGTTGCGGTGTCTGATTCTATGAATTGTCATGGGAAGATGATGTAGGCTGATGAACATTAGACTTAGATGAACCATAGATTTTCCAACCAAAGTTCTCCAGAAAGTTAAGATGTTGTGAATTAGCTTTTTGCTCATAGTACATTTCTTGTTGAAGTCCTATCGATTCCCGTTGATAATGATAAATATCATCAATCTTTTGTTTAGTTTGTGGATAACCGAAGAACAAGAAATGACAAGCTTTCTTCTTTTCTGGAGTATGACCGGTATGATTATTCGGAGTTACATTCCGAGCGGGTTCATAGCAGGGGGTTGGTGTTGGTAAATTGGAAGAATAAGCTGATGATGGTGTAGAAAACTCTACAGAAGAAGGTTCTTCTGAAGTAGAGCCATTTGATGCCATAGAATAAAAGAAATTACGAGTAATTTGGAAAGAAACACGGTTTTGTTAATAGTTGAAGATAGAATTACAAAACAGGGAAGCTGGTATGGAAAAATAATGTGAAAGGAGGATTTTATAGGTGAGATGAAAAGATATATTGGAAAGTAAACTGGTGGATGAGAACCAATAATAAATAAGCTCTAAAGATTTAAAAATAGCAAACAAAAAATATGGACAATTTCTTTGCAGGAAATGAATGGTTAAAAAAAAGACAAAGTGAAAAGGCAATTCATAATGTAACTTGTAAAATTGGAACATAAATAACATTAAACTTGTATTTAAGATCCTGTAGAAAAAGAATAGTATGCTAGTAAAAATATATCTCGAAAAATCAAATTATAAGTTTTTAAACGAGGCGATTCCGAGTTCTCATCTTAGTTTTATAAAAATATTTTCAAGAAGTGGTTTCGTAAAAATATCAGCCAATTGATTTTCGGATGAAACAAAATCTAAATTTATTATTCCTTTTTCAATACAATCACGAAGAAAATGATGACGAATATCAATATGTTTCGTTCGTGAATGATTAACTGGATTTTTTGATAAATTAATAGCACTCGAGTTATCACAATGTATTGTTGAATTTGTTAAATTTATATCAAAATCTCTAAGTGTTTGTTGCATGTAGATAACTTGAGCACAAGCTAATGCAGCAGAAATATATTCTGCTTCACATGTAGAAAGTGAAACGCAGTTTTTTTTCTTACTGAACCAAGAAACTAACGATTTTCCAATAAAATGCCACGTACCGCTGGTACTTTTTATATTTGTCCGAGATCCACCGAAAGCAACATCACTATATGATACTAATTCGAAAGGACACTCTTTTGGATGGAAGAGTCCAAAGTCATTGGTATTACTAAGATAACGTAATATACGTTTGACTGCTCTTAAATGTGATTACTTTGGATTTGCTTGAAATCTAGCACACAAACAAACACTCATCATTATGTCAGGACGACTGGCCATTAAATATAGTAATGATCCAATCATACTTCGGTATAATTTTTGGTCAATACTTTTATCATTTTCATCTCTATCGAGATGTGTGGTTGTACTCATAGGAGTCGGTTTGGCAGAATTATTTTCCATTCCGAAGCGTTTAATTAAATTATTACAATATTTTTTCTTGATTAATAAAAATACCATTTTGTAATTGTTTGATTTGTAAACCAAGAAAATATGATAATTCTCCCATGTGGGACATTTCAAATTCTTTGGTCATAATATCGGAGAAGTCCTGGCATAATTTTTCATTAGTAGAACCAAAAATGATGTCATCAACATAAATTTGAACAATTAAAATATTCCTTTTTGAATGTTTAATAAAAAGTGTTTGATCAACCTTTCCAATTTGAAATTCAGATGATAGTAAATAGCTCTTAAGCCGTTCGTACCAAGCACTTGGTGCTTGTTTCAAACCGTATAGAGCTTTCTTAAGTTTATAAACATGGTCTAGATATTTCTCATGGATAAATAAAGGAGGTTGTTAAACGTACACGTTTTCTTTTATATAACCATTCAGAAAAGCACTTTTAACATCCATTTGATAAAGTTTGAAATTATGAAAACATGCATAGGCTAATAAGATACGTATTGCTTCTAATCTAGGGACAAGAGCAAACGTTTCTTCGTAGTCAATTCCTTCCTCTTGATTATAACCTTGAGCGACTAACTTGCTTTATTTCTGGTGATGTTACCTTGTTCGTCCGCCTTATTTTTATAGACCCATTTTGTACCAATAATAGTTTGATCACTTGGTCTAGGAACTAACTTCCAAACTTCATTGCGTTCAAACTGATTTAGCTCTTCTTGCATTGCAATTATCCAGTAGTCATCAGTAGATTCTTCTTTAGGGTTTTTGGGTTCGATACTGGAAAGAAATGCTACATGGCCCATTTGATTTAATTGACTTCTAGTTCGGACGTTTGAATTAATTTCTCCATTAGCATTTTGAACAGGATGATCCCATAATATTTTTGGTGGAGATCTTAACTCATTGTTGTTATGAATAACGTTTTCATATTCTCTAGAATTATTAATTATGTTTTCATTATTTTCAAAATTTATATTGTCAATATTTGTGATATTATCTGGAAGTTCTTCATCATCTCTTATACTTGGTTTTTGTAGAAAATTATCATCAAAAGATACATGAAGAGTTTCCTCAACAGTATTAGTTCTTTTATTAAACACCCGATAAGCTTTGCTTCGATCTGAGTATCCTAAAAAGATACCTTCATCGGATTTCGCATCGAATTTGCTAAGCTGATCTTTGGTATTTAATATAAAACATTTTGATCCAAAAACTTTAAAAAAGGAAATATTTGGTTTTCTTCCATGAAAAAGTTCATATGAAGTATTTTTGGTAAGAGGTCGTATAGAAACGTGATTCAAAACATAACAAGTAGTTGCTACAGCTTTTGCCCAGAAATGTTTTGGAAGTGTGCTTCCATTTAACAAAGTTCTTGCACATTCCTGTAATGTTCTATTTTCCGTTCTACAACTCCATATTGTTGTGGAGTTCTAGGAAATGAGAAATTGTGAAAAATTCCTTTCTTTTTACAGAAATGTTCAAAAGCTTCGTTTTTGAACTCTCCTCCATGATCACTTCTAATATTCTTTATTTTTAATCCTTTCAAATTTTGGATTCTTTTGACAAAAACTTTAAAATGGTCAAAAGTATCACTTTTATTTTTCATAAATATGGTCCAAGTATATCTAGAAAAGTCATCTACAATTACAAACACATATCTATTGTGATTTATGGATTGTACTTGAGTAGGTCCAAATAAATCCATGTGAAGTAATTCAAGTGGTTGTAATGTAGAAATAACTTTCTTAGATTTGAAAGATGATTTAGTTAACTTTCCTAATTGACATGTATCACAAATATGATCAACTTTGAAGTTCATTTTTGGTAATCCTTTGACTAAATCATTTTTAGAAAGTTTGTTTATTGCTTTGAAGTTAATATGACAGAATCTCTTGTGCCATAACCAAGGATCATTTTCTTTGGCTATTAAGCACATATCTGAATTATGATTGATTTTCATATTCAGAACGTATATGTTTCTATATCTATTACCTTCAAAGATAAGATTTTTATTATGATCATAAATGCTACACTTATCCTCAGAAAATGAAATTTTGAATCCTTTGTCACATAATTGACTAATACTTAACAAATTGTGCTTCAAGTTTTTGACAAGTAAAACAGTGGAAATGAGAGGTGAATTAGATATACCATAATTGCTCACATTGCCTTTGCCGATGATATAACCTTTGGAATTGTCTCCAAATGTGACAGAGCCTCCATTTGAATATGTAATATTTGTTAGCATATTTTTGTCTCCTGTCATTTGTTTTGAGCAACCGCTGTCGAGTATCCATTTTCCTCTTTTCTTAAGTGGGACCTGCAAAAAATAAAAGAATAACATTGGTACCCACTTTTTGATAGGGTCCTAAGAGTTAGGCCTTAGAAAACCAAACCCAAGAGGATTCAGTATTCCCTTTGTATAAATAACTTTGACTCTTATGCACATTTTCCAAAAAGGATTTTATATATTTATTCCTAATCAAGCTGTTGTTTGTTTTAGGAACCCATATTTTTATGTTTTTTGAATCTTGATTCCTTTTTGGTTGAACTATGGTAGACTTGGATTTAAAAATATTTCTCCTATTTTGTTTATTTTTGGGTGGAGCTACTGATTTCTTAGAATAACCTAGTCCTTTCTTATTTAAAACAGATTGGGAATTCTCAATAATCTTAGATAGGTTCTCTCTGCCTTTATTGAAGTTAGTCACATTTTTAGTTATGCTTTCTAACTTTGTTTTGAGGCTAGTATTTTCTAGTTCAATCATTTTGATCTTGGTTTTTAGCTCATGATTTTCAGAGATAAGAGCATCATTCTTTTCCTTTTGAGTTTCAATTTCTTGACTCAATAAGGTAAGTTGAGAGTTATCATTAGAAAAAAGTATCTTGAAGTTTTCCAAGTTCTTCTTCTAATATCTTCTTTTCGTAAGCATATCTCTCTCGAATTCTGCTTTTCTCTGATTTTATAGAGCCTCTTTATATTTTCTTTTGAGAACTTTTAAAGTAACTAATAATTCAGAATTTATTTCAGTCATGTCATCAAAAGTAAAATCATTTACCTTATTCTCTGTAGCCATGAAACAAACATTTGCTCGTTCATTTTCACTGTCACTACTGCTTTCTGAAGAAGAAGAATCCGAGTCATCCCATGTTACTGAAAATGCTTTTCTTTTAAACTTGTCCTTTTGGTTCTTATTGTGATATGTTTTCTTCTATTCTGGACAATCTTTTTGTATGTGCCCCTTCTTGTGGCAGTTAAAGCATTCTAGTATTGATGAAGATGGATTATTTGAATTGTTGTTGAAGTTTCTTTTCCCGTTTTTTCGATTTCCTTTTCTGTACTTCAAAAACTTTTTAAAGTTTTTAGCAATGAATGCTAAGTCTTCTTCATCCGAATTCGATTCTTCTTTTTCTACATGAAATGTCATATTCTTTTTGTCTTGCGCTCGTACTCTTTTAGCCTGCAAATTCACTTCGCAGGACATTAGATTTCCTATTAACTCTTCTGGCTTCATAGTAGAAAGATCATTTGCTTCTTCAATGGCTAAGACCTTTCTTTCCCATTCATCCGTTAAAGAGTTTAGGATTTTTGATACTATATCAAAATCAGTAAATTTTTCTCCTAGTCCTAATAGAGAGTGATAAATATCTTGAAATTTAGAGTACATATCATTAATAGACTCATCCTGTTTCATTCTAAAATTTCGAAATTGACTTTTCAACATAGAAATTTTGCTTTGTTTAACCTTGTTAGTACCTTCATGTGTAACTTTTAGTGTTCTCCATATTTGATAAGCAGTTGTACACATACTAACTCGATTAAATTCATTCTTGTCTAAGGCACAAAATAACATATTCATAGCTTTGGCATTTGCAGTAGCATCTAATTTTGTGTGTTTGACCATGAAGAGTATTCTGTTGTAGGAATGTTATACTCAGTTTGAGTCATATTCCATGAATCAAAACCATTTTCTTACATATAAATAAGCATTCGAGTTGCCCAATAGTTGTAATTCATGCCATTGAATAGTGGAGGTCATGCAGTAGATTGACCCTTTACAAAACTGGTGTTAGTGACAGTGCTAGTGTTGTTTTCCATATTAACAAAATATCAAATAACTTTGTAACGGTTATTAGATGCCTTGCTTTGATACCAAATGAAAAGACAGTGCGGATCGTGCTATATGGAATTATACTATACTAGTGTGGAAATAAACTAAGATACTATAGCAATGTGAATAAGTAAAATAAAACAAGCACACCAGGAATTTTTATGCTGGTTCGAACTTCCCATTCTACGTCCAGTCCCAGACTCCTTCTAGAATTTCAACTAACTATAACCCTCACTTAACCCAAAGGAATAGGTTTACAACACCTGAGCAACAAAATAGGATTTTGCGCCTCAACAGCAGAAGAGGACTTCACTTTGCCTGAGCAGCAGAACATGTCTTTTACAAATAAAACTTTCTTGACTCTATGTGTTCTTTAATAACATGAATTTGTCAATTATAGTACACCATTCCTATAATCTTCACCTTTATGATATATATATATATGAATACGTGAAGAATAAGGAAGTAATAGAATGAATTTGTATGAAATTGAATGCACAAGAGTATTAGAATCACAGAATATAAGAGTAGAGTAAGAATAGATTGAATTAAGTTATGGAAACATGGTTCTAATGTTTTTATATAGATTATAAATAGGTGCATATGTTCGTGAAGAGTTATCATGAAGAGATATGGTCATATCTATTGTAATGAAGAACGCATCTCTTCACGAATGGAAGTGCCTATTTGAAAATATAGCCGTTATAAATGTTCAGACTTCTAAATTGAATAATTCAGACTTCTGAAATTGCACGAGCTCAAACCGGAAAGGAAATAGGCTAAAAATAACCATTTTAAGACGTCTGAAATTAACAAGTCAGACGTCTGAATATTGTACTAAACAATATTCATTTTTCCAAATTCAAACGTCTGATTTGGTACATTCAGGCGTCTAAATGTAAACTAAAAATGAGAATATGCAAAGATTATTAGTGTATGCTAATGAAATGAAAAACGTGTCAAAATGTATATCATATAGGAGAGATTTTAACATGAGTAAACTCTAGACACAGACTCGATACATACTTATATAAGATTTGAAGCTTATTTGAATCCGGTCTTGATTAATTCCTGCAAAAAGAAGTTAGTATATAATAATGACTTGTATAGTTGTCATAGTCAAAATATCATAATTACGAAATATCGTAAATACGAAGTTTCAACAAAGCCTACTATTGGAAAAACAAAACTAAACTAAAAAGGAAACCCTAATCCATACTGAAAGGAATAAAAACACATGATCAAAACATACATAAACAAAATTGAGAGATTTTACCTAGGATAATATTGAACCAGAAGCTTGAATCCAAAAAAACCCTAATCCATATGGGAGAAAAGGAACCACTACATTAAAGAGTTATAAACTTGATTTTTTTTATCAATTAAATTAATCGAATTATGAAATAAACTAATTTTATGATTTACCTGATTTTTGGATGAGAGATAAAAAAAAGTGTAGAAGATGACTTTTACGGCCAGAGAACCAGAAGCTAGATTTAGTGCGTTCCTTTGCTTTTATAGTTTTGGGTTTTGCGTTTTCATTTGGGCTTCAAATTAGGGAAAACGGGAAAAATTGTTTTTAGTTTTGTGTATTCAGCCCATTTTCAAAAATGATAATTTTTAGAGTTTTACAAAATGGTAAAAGAAATGAGTTTTTGTTGTTTTTATAAATTGAAAACTAAAAATGGTTTGAAAATGAAAAACCAAACAAGGCCTAAGATTTTCAAAATATTTAAAAACAAAAGAATTTTAAATTTTCAAAGGGATATGCCGACATATACCCTATGAGTATGTCGACATACATGTAAACTTAAAATTCAAATTTTGAAATGAAGTGTTTATTCATCGTAACTCTTCGCAAATAGGCATGTCTGTTTATTCTCTCTAAATAAGGGGTTTTGTGGTGACCCTCACTCTAAAACACATAGATTTTTTTTTCTATATTTGAATATTTAGATAATTCCCAATTATATTTTTCCCAAGACCCTGGATTACCAATATATTCATATCAGTTCATAAAACACTTTAAGACAATTATATATTTGATGATATACAATTGTTTTTTTTACCAGAGGGAATTTAAATCAAACAGAAATCAAAATACCATACAAGTTATTGACATAGCCATTTATTTCTTTTCTAAGTTTTATTCTACTATATGAAGTAGATCTTTAACACCTAGAATACTTACATGTGTGATATGGACATGCACAGTGCATCTTTCTACTTCTTTTCTTGGTTTTCTAGACTTCCTGCCTAAATAATCCTATTAGCATTTAATTGTTCTTGTGACAGTTATTAAGCTCATGCATGAAATCATTTTAAGATCCTACTTGCAGTTATGAACATTAAGAGTTGATTTCCTAATCACCATTTCAAATTAAACAATTGAAGTTAGATTGCATTTTTAAGTTTAACATGGTGCAGACTTAAATGCTTGGTGTTTTACTGGAAATGCTGGGTGTTATTTAAGGGCTGCTTGGTGTTTTCTTTGTTTTGTCCCGGAAGCACTTACACTTCATTAATTGAAATGAAGTGGTTCCAGGCTCCAAGAGTTTGACCCATAGCCATCTAGGCCGGCCATAGTCCCTTATTTACCACTTTCAGACCCATGTTTCTCAAATAAACTTCTTTAAAAGCTTCTTCTAACACCAGCATATTTCTTCCTTATGTATATTCCGGAGAATTCATCCATTTATGCTAACAACCAAAAACACAAAATGCTTCCAGTTTTGTTTCTTTTATAATCTTTTTTTTTTTGAAATCAGGTACATTAATGCAATGTTATAGACTCATCAGAATATATGCACAAATCAGTATCAATTATCTGCCATGCATACATTTATTCCACTTGAATATTTCTTATCCAAATCTTGTCAACTCCATCATTTTTTTTTCAAAAATATTATATAATAAGCTCAGGCAATAAAACCAGAGATTATCACATACACATTTTATATTTATGTGTTATGTCCATCCCCTTGTTTTCTCCAAATCAGATAATCATAAAATCAATAGGTAATCAAACTCCATCAAAAATCATTTAAAATAAGTTTTACTTAAGTACAAGTTTTAATCCAAATACTCAAAAAACTCCCTACAATTAACTCCAACTACCACATGTGATCTGACTATTAACATCATTACAAGCATCTGCAAATTTAAAACAAGTCTCTTTTATTTATACTACCAGCTAATGCCTTCTTCACTCATCAAGCCAACTTCAATTTCCTGCAAGCAATTCATTTAGCTGCCCCAAAGAATTTTTGAGACACCCAGATGATTGCAAGGGCAACCAAAAGGGTCAGTTTATACTGGTATGAACATTAATCAAAATTTTATACACATATTCATACTTCCATTTCTAGATAAATAAACTCAGATTTTATTCTCCCAATCTCACCCAGCAATTAATCAGAACATCACATTAATCCTGATTAATTTAACTCCCTGTCTAGATATTCATAACCCAAATTTATAAATCCCATTCCTTATTTATTTTATGGTCTACATCTCCTTGTCAAATGAACACTATGTATGCATTGTGAAGGAAACTCCCAGGTTACTTAATTTATTCCAACACACAAAGGCCTTAGGGTGCAGTTGCACCATGCATATACTTGCTCCCACCTGAAGCAAGCGGATCATTGACTAACTCCCAAGTGATCAATTTAGTTTCTCTTTCATTCATTCATATTTCAGAAAGATATAACTACTTGTATACTTTCTGGTTCAACCCCATGATTTTTATTTATTAGCCTTATTATAGGAAATACAACATTCCTTTGGTCTTCCTAAAAATAATTTAAGCATCATGATCCTGCTATATTATTATGAATAAATGGATAAGGGTTTTATTAAGGAAGTCCCTCAAAAAAACCAGAAATTCTCTTCTGACTTGTGATATGAATATTGAGCTTCATGCTTCATTATCTAAGAAATAGACATAAGCTAGATCATTGTCTTGCTGCCTATTCCCTAAATAATGTAGATCCATACTTCATAATAATAAAGCAGAACAAAAGTGCCCAAACCATTTTGTCTTTGAAAAACCCACATATAGATTTAAAAACTCCAAACAATAAAGCACAACCAAACAAGAATACACAACCAAACATCCATCTCACCCATAATAAATCATTTCAAGGATCTTTTTCTTTTAAATGAATCATAACATTATAGGCTGCCTACCAGAGGACTTAGTGCCATAGCATAAAAAAAGGATTAATGCTCACCTAGTGTTTTTCTTTTACTGTCTTAATCCCTTGAACAGCAAATCCTCCAAAGTCTCAAGCTAATGTTTCTCCTAGTTTACTTTATTTTTGTTTTGATCCCGAGAGAATGATGGATATGGTTAGGTGCAGTTATTTATAAAATCATTCTAGGTTTTAAGAAAATGGGTAATTCCCCTGATACCCTTAGATGTTCATGTACATATCACATTCCTGTGTGGTCCTAAATTGGAAATGCACACGTTAGGTTACTTTAATTGGTTATTTCGGGAATCAAACATTTTAAACACCACATGCTATTTTCATGTCTCCATTTTATTCATGCCATATGCATGTGATCCTTTATTCATATTTTTTTTAAGTTTAAAGAATTTGTAAACTTCTTGTGTTTTCTCTCTAGCTATTATCTCCATTTAATCAGGTACACTATCATACATAATCATGTGATGTAAGAAATATGTCTCACTATATTGTTTGCTGGGAATGATTATAAGATATAGAAATTCTTATTTGATCCTGCATTTGTTTTTATTCTGACTTTAATTGAAAACAACAACTCCTCATACACATTTATGTGGTATAAATCACATATATCATGCTAATTACTTCTAGCATAAATACATAAGTCATTTGGTCCTTATAAAACTCTATTTTATTTTAAATCCCAATTTTTAATCACCTTAACCCCTTGCATTTTTGTCCAGCAGAACTCCCATGCATATTTAATTTATTAACAAGCTTTTCCATTTTAATATGTCATTTAATATATATATATATATATTTCTCTACTTTTTTTTTCTTCAGAAATTCTCCAAGTAAATATAACTTTCATTTTTAGGGTCATTACATACCCTCCCCCTTAAAGGAATTATGTCCCCATAATTTCACCTAATTTCTCCATTAAAAGCACTAATCTATAGCCTGTTTTAACTCCATAACCCCATACTCACATTTTATGAAAGCAAACAATATATAAGAATATTTAGAAAAATCATCATAAGCTGCTTAAACATACCTCTCCATTAGTAAACAAATTGGGGTAGCCCTCATTTTATCTTCAACCTCCCATGTACAATCATTAGTGTCCAAGCTCCATTGAATTTTTACCAGTTTGATCACCTTATTCCTCAACTTTTTCTCTTCCTTGGCAACTATCCCTACTGGTTCATTTGTATAAACCAAATTCTTTTGGACTTGAATTTGAGGTGACTCCAGAATTGCCCCTTCATCATGCACCCATTTTCTTAATTGAGAAACATGAAACACTGGATGCACACCACTCAACTCCTCAGGTAACTTAAGTCTGTAGGCCATAGCACTGATTCTTTGCATAATTTCATATGGTCCTACAAATCTTGGTGATAGCTTGCCAGATTTCCCAAACCTGAACACCTTCTTCATTGGTGATACCTTCAGAAAAACATGCTCTCCTACTTCAAACTCCATTGGCTTTCTCTTTCTATCTGCATAAGACTTTTGTCTTGATTGTGCTGCCTTCATTCTATGCCTAACTAATTCAATCATGTTGGAAGTTTCTTTAACATGATCTGGCCCCAATATTACACCCTCTCCTGCTTCCAACCAACAGGCAGGAGACATGTAGGGTCTCCCATACAAGGCTTCAAAGGGAGCCATTCCTATTGTTGATTGATAGCTATTGTTGTAAGTGAATTCTGCCAGGTGGATATGATCCTCCCAATTACCCCCAAAATCAAGCACACATGCTCTAAGTAAATCTTCCAATATTTTATTCACTATCTCTGTTTGCCCATCACTTTGAGGGTGGTAGGCAGTGCTTAAACAAAGTTGTGTTCCCATTGCTTCTTGGAAGCTCTCCCAAAATCTTGAGGTGAACAAAGTGTCTCTATCACTTATAATAGTCTTGGGTATACCATGTAGCCTCACCACTTCCTTAATAAATAATTGTGCAAGCCTAGATGCATTTCTATCTGACCTGACAGGGACAAAGTGAGCTGATTTGGTTAGTCTATCAACAATTACCCATATACTATCATTGCCTTTCTTAGTTCTAGGCAAACCATCCACAAAATCCATGGAAATACTTTCACATTTCCACTGAGGTACCTCCAAAGATTGCAACATGCCAGAGGGCTTTTGGTAGTCTGCTTTAATTTGTTGACATGTGAAACACTTTGCCACATATCTTGCCACTGCTTGCTTCATTCCTGGCCACCAGTAGCTTCTTTTTAAATCATGATACATTTTAGTACCACCAGGGTGTATGGTGTACTTGGTCTTGTGATGCTCATTCATGATTTCTTCCTTCAACTCTGCAATGTCTGGTTCACAAAGCTTATCATTTTTCCTCAAATAACCCTGGGAATCTATTTTAAAATTCTCTGACTCAATGTTATTTAATAACATTTCTTTCTTCTCCTTTAGACTTTGATCTTGATCTTGCATGCCACCAATTTTCTCCACCAGATTAGACTTCACTGTGATTATTCCCAGTGTACCATACTCCATCATATCATCATGTTTTCTAAAATTCTTCTCATTCTTGCTATATATATCTGCCTCCCCAAGCATTACAAGGTTTTTTAATTCATCAATCATTAGACTTGCTAACCTAACTTGATGCCTACTCAAGGCATCTGCCACCCTATTGGCTTTTCCAGGGGTGTACAAAATATCTAAATCATATGCAGCTAGAAACTCCAACCACCTTGCCTCATATTTAAATCTTTTTGAGTAAATAAATATTTCAATGCTTGATGATCTGTGAATAATTCAAATTTTGCTCCAAGCAAATAATGCCTCCAAAGTTTTAATGCAAACACTATTGCAGCTAATTCTAGATCATGAGTTGCATATTTGGTTTCATTGGGTTTAAGCTGTCTTGATGCATATGCCACCACCTTGCCATGTTGCATAAGCACTGCACCTAACCCAGACCCACTAGCATCAGTATATACAACCATTCCTTCATTTGCTTCTGGGATTTGTAGGATAGGAGCTTCCACCAGTGCTTGTTTCAACTTCTCAAAAGCTTGTTCACACTGCTCAGTCCACACATATGGTTGGTTCTTCTTTGTTAGCTTGGTCATTGGTGCGGCTATTCTTGAAAAATCCTTGATGAACCTCCTATAGTACCCAGCCAAACCTAAGAATGACCTCACCTAAGTCACTGTTTTGGGTCTACTCCATGATTGAACTGCAATAACCTTGCTTGGATCCACACTCACCCCTTGCTGTGACACTATGTGTCCTAAGAATTTCACTTCATGTTGCCAAAATGTACACTTTGAATACTTGGCTTTTAATTCATGTTCTCTAAGCCTGGATAATACTAAATGTAGGTGCATGGCATGATCATTTTCTGTTTTTGAATAAATTAATATGTCATCTATAAATACCAAGACAAACTTATCCAAAAAGTCTCTAAAAATTCTATTCATCAAGTCTACAAAAAAGGAGGGAGCATTGGTCAAGCCAAATGGCATTACTAGAAATTCATAAAGGCCATATCTTGTGTTAAAGGCTGTGTACTCAATGCTTTCCTCTGCAACTTTCATTTGGTGAAATCCAGAGGCTAAATCTAACCTTGAAAATATTTTAGCTCCATGCAATTGATCAAATAGGTCATCTATTCTAGGCAGTGGGTACTTATTTTTAATGGTTACCTTGTTTTAATCCCTATAGTCTACACACAACCTCATTGTTCCATCATGTTTCTTGACAAAGAGCACCGGGGAACCCCAACTGGAACTACTTGATCTTATGAATCCTTTCTCTTCTAATTCTTCTAGTTGATGTTTTAATTCTACTAACTCTTTTGGACCCATCCTATAAGGCTTCTTAATGATTGGATTTGTTCCTGGCATTAACTTTATTTTAAATTCTACTAGTCTATTCTGAGGAATTCCTCTCACTTCTCCAAACACATCTATAAATTCATTAACTACCGGAATTTCCTCTATTTTTAATTCCTTTTGGACTTCATTAATACTCCAGATTTTATTAAAACATGTGTTCTTTGCTGTTTCACTTAGAACTGTGATTCTTTTGCCTTCATTTGTCTCCAAAGAAATAGTAAGGTTTTCTAAATTTAAAACTGCTTTATTTTTCATTAACCAATCTACCCCCAAAATAATCCCAATACCAGGATAATTTAAAGTATATAGATCTGAATCAAAGCCATAACCCCCTATAATTAATTTCAGACCCACACACTTCATTCCTAATATACAATGACTCCCTATGGGGCTGTGTATAGTTAAGGGTTGCTCAATAAAAACACAAGCAAGTGTTGACTTCTTTACAATTTCCAAAGATATTAGTGAATGTGAGGCACCAGTGTCATATATTACTGATATTGGTTGGGTATTAATTAGAATTATACCTTCAAGTTGCCCAACATTCCCAGTGTTGCTTGCTGCCAAAGCTCCTACCCTTGTTGTTCCCCTATTGGTCTCTGGGCAATCCTTCTTGAGATGACCCATCTTTCCACAATTATAGCAGCCTCCTCTAGGTATTTTAGGGTCAGGGCATTGGTTACTATAATGTCCAGCTTTTCCACAATTAAAACAATGAGTGAATTTCTTGCTTTCTGGTGCTATTGCTCCTTCCCCTTTCTTAACTCCTTTACTTGCATTTCTCTTGTCATAAGGTTGCACTTTGTTCTGACCACCCTTCTTCTTATTGAGCTTCATATTCTTGAATTTCTCCCTTGCAGTGTCATGTTGCTCAAATGAGAGTTAGATCAATTACTTGATCAAAGGTTTTGTCCTTGTATGGCAACATTGCCCTTGACAGACTAGGGTTCAAACCTTGAATGTACCTTGCATTCTTTGCTTCTGCATTCCCTATTAACACCATTCCATACTTGGATAATGCTTCAAACTTCTGAGTGTATTCATTTACACTCATGCCTCCTTGCCTTAACCTAATAAAGTCTTCAAGCAGTGTGGCCTTGGCAGATGCTGGGACAAATCTAGCCTCAAGCATGTCCTTGAAATTATTCCAAGTGATGGTATCCTCTTGTCTTCCTGCTGTCACAACCTCCCACCAATCCAGTGCAACCCCCTTCAATTTCCTTGAAGCTATCTGTCTCTTCCTTTGGTCATTGATTTGCATATCTGTGAAGACCCTCTCCATAGTTCTTATCCAAGTTTGGACACCTATAGCTCCTTCAGTGCCTTCAAAATCCTTTCCTCCCAAAGTAGTACATGTCTTATGCAGTTTGGAGAGTTCCTCATGAGGATTGTCTTGCCTTGGTGCCATTCCATCCCTTAAAGCTCTCACAAAATCCTCCATGCTCATCACAGGTGGCTCACGTGATGATCCTACACCTGTGTGATGCCTTGGTCCTACCATAATGCTATAAATGTGATTTTTATGTTAGTTTATTCACTACAAGGGGAAACACGTTTTCCGACGGCCAAAAGCCGTCGGCGGCCGCCAGAACCCGTCGGCCGCCGTCGGAAATGACCGTCGGAAATGGCGTTGTCGGGAAGCAGTACTTCCGACGGTTTCCGACGGAGGCTGCCGTATACATTTCCGACGGATACAGACGATTCCCGACGGTTTCCGACGGATTCCGACACTCGTCGGAATCCGTCGGAAACCGTCGGGAATCGTCTGAAACAGGCCGTCGTTATCCGTCGGTAACCGTCGGGAATTTTGACCAATAAGCTGTCGGAAGCCGTCGGAAGCCGTCGGAAATCTGCTGTTTTTTTTTAATTTGCTTCAGATTTAGCCTTCCAACCACATTTCTCTTCCAAACATTAGAATATCAATACTACTACACAATCCAATATACAATAGTCCAACCAAATATTCAAACTCAAACCACAAAATATTTAATAAACACACAAATAAATAAAATTACATCAAAATATAAATAACCATTCCAACATTAACATAATCCTAACAATAACTGTTCTACCATGTTGTTAATACACAAATTCATCAATATTCTCATACACGTTCTCATACTACCATAGAACCAAATGTGTCAAACATAATTATACATAAATCAATAATTACCTACGCCGTCTATCAAATCATTCTAAGTTAAAACAAAACATACCTGAACGAACAAGAAAGCAAGTAATGAATTAATCTCCTGCAGATCCAGAGCCAGCCGAGGAAGGAAAGTGACCACCACCCTGCTGCTGCTGCTGCATGTACTCTAACAACTGTGTGGTGTGCATGGCCTGTTGGCGGTTCTGCTCCTCCAACTGGGCAACTCTAGTACGCAATTCTTCTATATCTGCAAGATTGCTCTGATGTCTACCCCGTCGTCCCCTACTCTGACTACTGGACTGCAATAATTGAAAAATAAATAAAATTCAAGTTTATTGTTTTGAAAAAGTGAAAATATCATATTTTAAGAAAAAGTAAATTATTTACCGCTAAATTGCCAAATCCGTATCGTCGACCATGCTCTGCTGGATCCATAATGGACTCAAATATAATGTCTTCCTCATTGGTCGTCAGCTGATCTCAACCCGTGTCAGCAAGGAGTTTCTGCCGCTGCTCCATAAACTTCTCCTGCATTAACAAATTAATAATATCATATCTTATGTCATCATAGTTTAACAATTAAAACAATTACTAATACTGAATAAAATAAAATATGCTTACATGGCTTTTGCTGGATTTATCGTCCTGCCATGTGTACGAAACAGTCCCGTCTGGATTAACATGCTCGACAGCATGCGTACGGGTGAACACGTCCATATAGCTGACAGGACCATGTGACTCGGCTTCCTGAAGGTGATTGTTACATACAATTATTATACATTTAAAATCATATAATATAAATTATTTACATTTATTATTCAGTAAATTTACCAACTCCTGCTGATACTGCTGAAACGACTTCGATCCTCCGCGATGAGTGACGGGATTCTTATTTCTATTTGCAGAGTTTCTATCCGACTCTGCCTGTACATTCAAAATTTTATACGTTAATTTTCGATCACGTCAAATTAATAATTCAAAAAAAATTAGTATACTTGCCTTCGCCTCGTCCGTCTCCCAGTATCTCAACCAAGCTTCCCACACGCTCTCTCCCATCCACCGTGGTTTCTTACCAGATTTCTTAATCTCAGATATCGTATCCCTGTAGTTCTTGCACATCTTCTTCATCCAGTATGCTCGTGCCAGCATCATATCATCTGTCTGGATGTCTATCTCAGCCTGTGTTAAAAAAAAGATTACACTTTAAACGATATAAACAGTTAAAAACGACAAAAACGAATTAAAAATGGAAAACAGAAAAATATGCATACTAGGACATCCTGCCATATGCACTCTATGATGTGAGGAGGGATGTTATCCCACTTCGACCAGCAGGCACTCATCCTACTACGATAAGAAGCTCTAGAGACGTCCAACACAACCTTAGAAGGAAGTAGATCGAACCCCCTATTTTTAAGTACGATATAGATAAGTACGTACTTATATCATAGAAAAAATAAGATGCTGAATAAAATTTAATTCTTACCCATCTACTCTAGGGACTAACGATACAACTGCACGTTGTGGCTCTTGCGATGGGCCAATGCCATCGCCTCCTGACGATCGGGAAGAGCTCCTACCTCTACATGACATATTGATAAACTTGTGACATATACACATCATTATATAAGAGAATAAAAACATGATAATTAATATATTTCATATGAAAATGACATCAACGGTATAAATTGCTTAATTAATAACTGAAATGGAAATAGAAATGGAAGTGTGTTATACCTGATTCATAATGGGTGTATTATTCCAACGATAAGCAGAGTTCATTGCATTTTCAATAAAAATTGCTAAATAAATGACAAATGGAAATAACATAAAACATGCAAAAATAGTAAACGGATTTAAAATCATATAGTTACATCAATTTCATAATACATCAAGAATTCAACATAGTTACATCAATTGCAAAAAACATAATCAGATTTATATCAGTCATCATCGTCTTCTGATTCAGATTCGGTCTCGTTTTCGACGATATTTTCTTCCGCACTGTCAAACGCTTCTACCAAAACATTTGTTTCATCGATCAAAGGACCAAAATCTGTATGATCGTCTGTAATTATTATTTCGTTATTTTGCTCAAGATCTGCCTGATAAGCTTGTTCATCCGGAATATTCTTCCCATCAAATGTGAATCTGGCCTTTGTTTTAAAAACTGCAGACCAATCTGCTTTATCTCTTTTTAGAGACGGATAAGGAGCGTAATAAACTTGCAATGCTTGTTTGGCTAGTACAAAAGGATCATACTTGTGATAGTGCGATGTATGCTTTATTTCGATAAGATTATAATCCTTGTGCACATTAATTCCAGAACCTGGAACATTGCTAAACCAATTGCATTTAAATAGAAACACCTCCTCCGCGGGTCGTGAGAAATATGTCAGTTGCAAAATTTGTGTCAGAACGCCATAAAAATCATTTAAATGATTTTCTGGATCGTCACTACCTTTAACAAATACACCAGTATTATTTGTTAATTTTTCTGCACCGTATTCTTTGGTGTTAAATTTATATCCATTGACGAAATATATTGGATATGTCTTGACCACTCTTTTTGGTCCCATCGCTAGATGTTTCAACCCTTCGTCAACAACATAATTTCTCGGCTCATAAACGTAATTTGAAAACCAACCGGAAAATTCTTTACTAAGATCTCCGTTCGGATGTTCACGTTCATAAACACTGTTTGTATAAACAAATTATTACATTAGGTTATACACGCGCATGCATTATAGAAAAGAATAAAACACAAATTATTATTTCAGATTACCTAACAAACGGTGCAACCTCGGCACAATTTAGAAGAATATAAGTGTGTGCTACATGAAGATCTCTATCGTCTAACCATATTTCTACACATTTTCCAGAAGGCCGACCATATTGTCTAAAAATAGATAACATTGTTTGAGAGGACTCTTGTTCGTCGCCTTCGTCATTACGAGGAACACTTTGAAATGAAATGTTCACATGGTCACTGAAATAGTGAGAGAAAAAGAATGAAGCTTCTTCTTCGATATAAGATTTACATATCGAACCTTCAACTCGTGCTTTTTGCCTCACTTTTTTCTTCAGATGATTCAAATATCTATGCAAAATTAATTTATATTAACTTCATCTTTCAAATACAATTAAATTACGTTATAACATATTACATACCTCTCAAATGAATACATCCATCCATATTGGACAGGACCTCGAAGTCGTGCTTCAGTTGGGAGATGAACAGGTAAATGTTCCATCACATTAAAAAAACCTGGCGGAAATATTTTCTCTAATTTGCAAAGCAATATAGGAATGTCCACTTCAAGTTTACGTAAACGTTGCACTTTTAAAGTAGTCGAACAAAGCTCTTTGTAAAACATACTAAGCTCCGTTACTACCTTCCAAACTTTTAACGGCAGTAGTTCTTTGAACATTACGGGAAATAAATTTTCCATCATTATGTGACAGTCGTGACTTTTCATTCCGCTCAATCTACCATTTTTAAAGTCAACACATCTACGAAGATTTGATGATATCCCATCAGGAAATCTTTACCCTTCCACCCATTTTAACACAGTTTTAACTTGATTATTATCTAATTCGTAACATGCTTTGGGTTTTTTACTATCATTTG
This sequence comes from Allium fistulosum, assembly GCA_030737815.1. NCBI lineage: Eukaryota > Viridiplantae > Streptophyta > Magnoliopsida > Asparagales > Amaryllidaceae > Allium > Allium fistulosum. The sequence goes on along the minus strand of CM060903.1, from coordinate 1,277,092,222 downwards.
GTTTCATATGAAGCTCAGGACGTTTGCATAATTCTTCTATATCACGTCTTGATTTCAAATCATCCTTCGTCTTCCCTTTCACATTCAAAATTGTACAACACTCGTCAGATGGGGCCAAAAACTCTCTAAGGGACATTTGTCAGTTACATGCGCGCATTTTACAAAAAAATACAGTTTTACTCAATGTTCACATTTACAAAAATATATATTAATTTAACACATTTATTCAACGTATTACGCATCAACTAAAGGCTCGTTCGACGTATTTTTTTGTTGCATAAACTAACACAATACAATGATAACAGTGCTACACACATATATAATCAATATAAATTATACATGTTTTTCGCAATTTCACGATATCAGATGAAATAGGAATACCATGGAATGCTAGAAACTATTATAACACTATTGTAAACAATTTCAATCAACAATTACCCCTAATTTATCAAATTATGCAAATCTTGAATTAGGATAAAAACTGAAATTTTGGCTAAAACAAGAGATTATACCTGTTCTAGAGAGCAGTAGAAGTTAATTGCACAGCCGGGAAGAACCTGAAATCTCGAAATTGCTGATTGGAGGGCTGGGGAAGAGAATTGGGGGAAGGTGACCTAAATTTTTCGTATGAAAGTGGAGAAGAAGCAGGCTCGGCTGGAGCCAAATATTCGCGAATTTCCGACGGCTTCCGACGACCGCCGACGGCCCGTCGGAAGCCGTCGGAAATAAGCCATCGGGAGCCGTCGCCCTACCCTACCGGTTATTGAGCTTTTTCTTGTAGTGATTTACCCCCATCATTCTTGGTGTCTTTACTTTGTTCATTTTTATTCCTGTGCACACTGTGCATGTATCACATGCACTCACATATATATATTTTTTAACATAAAACAAAAGCATTCAACACCAATAATTCAAACAATGCATTCAAACATCCATATGCATACAACAACATTTACTATGTTATTTAAAACATAGCTATGATACCAACTGTGGTGACCCTCACTCTAAAACACATAGATTTTTTTTTCTATATTTGAATATTTAGATAATTCCCAATTATATTTTTCCCAAGACCCTGGATTACCAATATATTCATATCAGTTCATAAAACACTTTAAGACAATTATATATTTGATGATATACAATTGCTTTTTTTTATCAGAGGGAATTTAAATCAAACAGAAATCAAAATACCATACAAGTTATTGACATAGCCATTTATTTCTTTTCTAAGTTTTATTCTACTATATGAAGTAGATCTTTAACACCTAGAATACTTACATGTGTGATATGGACATGCACAGTGCATCTTTCTACTTCTTTTCTTGGTTTTCTAGACTTCCTGCCTAAATAATCCTATTAGCATTTAATTGTTCTTGTGACAGTTATTAAGCTCATGCATGAAATCATTTTAAGATCCTACTTGCAGTTATGAACATTAAGAGTTGATTTCCTAATCACCATTTCAAATTAAACAATTGAAGTTAGATTGCATTTTTAAGTTTAACATGGTGCAGACTTAAATGCTTGGTGTTTTACTGGAAATGCTGGGTGTTATTTAAGGGCTGCTTAGTGTTTTCTTTGTTTTGTCCCGGAAGCACTTACACTTCATTAATTGAAATGAAGTGGTTCCAGACTCCAAGAGTTTGAGCCATAGCCATTTCGGCCGGCCATAGTCCCTTATTTACCACTTTCAGACCCATGTTTCTCAAATAAACTTCTTCAAAAGCTTCTCCTAACACCAGCATATTTCTTCCTTATGTATATTCCTGAGAATTCATCCATTTATGCTAACAACCAAAAACACAAAATGCTTCCAGGTTTGTTTCTTTTATAATCTTTTTTTTTTGAAATCAGGTACATTAATGCAATGTTATAGACTCATCAGAATATATGCACAAATCAGTATCAATTACCTGCCATGCATACATTTATTCCACTTGAATATTTCTTATCCAAATCTTGTCAACTCCATCATTTTTTTTTCAAAAAAATTATATAATAAGCTCAGGCAATAAAACCATAGATCATCACATACACATTTTATATTTATGTGTTATGTCCATCCCCTTGTTTTCTCCAAATCAGATAATCATAAAATCAATAGGTAATCAAACTCCATCAAAAATCATTTAAAATAAGTTTTACTTAAGTACAAGTTTTAATCCAAATACTCAAAAAACTCCCTACAATTAACTCCAACTACCACATGTGATCTGACTATTAACATCATTACAAGCATCTACAAATTTAAAACAAGTCTCTTTTATTTATACTACCAGCTAATGCCTTCTTCACTCATCAAGCCAACTTCAATTTCCTGCAAGCAATTCATTTAGCTGCCCCAAAGAATTTTTGAGACACCCAGATGATTGCAAGGGCAACCAAAAGGGTCAGTTTATACTGGTATGAACATTAATCAAAATTTTATACACATATTCATACTTCCATTTCTAGATAAATAAACTCAGATTTTATTCTCCCAATCTCACCCAGCAATTAATCAAAACATCACATTAATCCTGATTAATTTAACTCCCTGTCTAGATATTCATAACCCAAATTTATAAATCCCATTCCTTATTTATTTTATGGTCTACATCTCCTTGTCAAATGAACACTATGTATGCATTGTGAAGGAAACTCCCAGGTTACTTAATTTATTCCAACACACAAAGGCCTCAGGGTGCAGTTGCACCATGCATATACTTGCTCCCACCTGAAGCAAGCGGATCATTGACTAACTCCCAAGTGACCAATTTAGTTTCTCTTTCATTCATTCATATTTCAGAAAGATATAACTACTTGTATACTTTCTGGTTCAACCCCATGATTTTTATTTATTAGCCTTATTATAGGAAATACAACATTCCTTTAGTCTTCCTAAAAATAATTTGAGCATCATGATCCTGCTATATTATTATGAATAAATGGATAAGGGTTTTATTAAGGAAGTCCCTCAAAAAAACCAGAAATTCTCTTCTAATTTGTGATATGAATATTGAGCTTCATGCTTCATTATCTAAGAAATAGACATAAGCTAGATCACTTTCTTGCTGCCTATTCCCTAAATAATGTAGATCCATACTTCATAATAATAAAGCAGAACAAAAGTGCCCAAACCATTTTGTCTTTGAAAAACCCACATATAGATTTAAAAACTCCAAACAATAAAGCACAACCAAACAAGAATACAAAACCAAACATCCATCTCACCCATAATAAATCATTTCAAGGATCTTTTTCTTTTAAATGAATCATAACATTATAGGCTGCCTACCAGAGGACTTAGTGCCATAGCATAAAAAAAGGATTAATGCTCACCTAGTGTTTTTCTTTTACTGTCTTAATCCCTTGAACAGCAAATCCTCCAATGTCTCAAGCTAATGTTTCTCCTAGTTTACTTTATTTTTGTTTTGATCCCGAGAGAATGATGGATATGGATAGGTGCAGTTATTTATAAAATCATTCTAGGTTTTAAGAAAATGGGTAATTCCCCTGATACCCTTAGATGTTCATGTACATATCACATTCCTGTGTGGTCCTAAATTGGAAATGCACACGTTAGGTTACTTTAATTGGTTATTTCGGGAATCAAACATTTTAAACACTGCATGCTATTTTCATGTGTCCATTTTATTCATGCCATATGCATGTGAACCTTTATTCATTTTTTTTTAAGTTTAAAGAATTTGTAAACTTCTTCTGTTTTCTCTCTAGCTATTATCTCCATTTAATCAGGTACACTATCATACATAATCATATGATGTAAGAAATCTGTCTCACTATATTGGTTGCTGGGAATGATTATAAGATATAGAAATTCTTATTTGATCCTGCAGTTGTTTTTATTCTGACTTTAATTGAAAACAACAACTCCTCATACACATTTATGTGGTATAAATCACATATATCATGCTAATTACTTCTAGCATAAATACATAAGTCATTTGGTCCTTATAAAACTCTATTTTATTTTAAATCCCAATTTTTAATCACCTTAACCCCTTGCATTTTTGTCCAGCAGAACTCCCATGCATATTTAATTTATTAACAAGCTTTTCCATTTTAATATATCATTTAATATATATATATATATTCTCTACTTTTTTTTCTTCAGAAATTCTCAAAGTAAATATAACTTTCATTTTTAGGGTCATTACAGGTTTCAAACGAATTTTTTAACAACTAATTTCATGTTTCTTCTCTCCTCTTACTCTGAAAAAATTTCTAGTGAAAATTTGTTCAAATCTCTTCAAATTCAACCAAAATCAATTCAATCTTCATTGTATGATTCTCTACTATCTACTCTTTGATTTCAATCATCCCTGAAAGTGACTAAAGATCGTGTAATATGAAATATTAACTGAACTATTTACTTTCGTGAAATATAAATGTAAAAGTAATAAAGTAAATGACACCAGAGATTTTTATATTGGTTCGAGCTTCTCGTTCTACATCCAGTCCTAGACTCCTTCTAGATTTAATCGATACCTTCACTTAACTCGGAGGAACAGGTATTACACCGCCTAAGCAACTGAACAGGACTTCAACCGCTTGAGGATAGTACAACAAGACTTCAACTATAAATAGCCGAAAAGTAGTTGACTGAGTATGCTCTTAAATAGGATCAGTCAATAATGTACACCCTTCCTATAATCTTCTCCTTTGTGGTATATCATGTAGTTTGTGAAGAAAGGAAGTAATTTTGATCATAAGATAATATTATTGAAAGATCGTGTGATCAAAAAATATAAAGCGGTTTGGAATTAAATGCTTGAGAATTCAACAGAAAATATAGAAAGAATTATAAGTAGAAGTCGTTATTGAAAAAATGAAATGAATTGCTTTATATAGAGTTTAATAGTTGTAATCATTCATGAAAAGAAACAGTGAAAAGTTATGACTGCAACTTTTGATTTAAGAGATGTATCTCTTCATAATGAAGAGGTACCTTTTCAAAAAACTAGCCGTTATACAGATTCAGACGGCTGAATAAAATTTGATAGCCATCTGAATCAACAATTTTTTAAAACAGCAAGAAAACGGTTCATTTTAGCCCATTTTGAATCGGTTGATTATTGTCAGTCAGTCGGTTGAATTTTCAAAAATAATATTTGCATGTGCACAGATTCAGTCAGATGACTTGGTTATTTCATCCAAAATAACCTAAATTACTCTCTAAATCAAACTGAATTAAAGATTAGTGAATTGATCATTGATTAGAAGATAGAGATCATCGATTTGGTTGATTGCATTACTTTTGATCGTTGTACATAATGGATCTACAATCACATTGGTTGAATTTGGTAATTGGTGAGTGGTTTATGACTTCTTACTATCATATGCATGTTTATATGGTAGAAATATAGGTTTTAACATGACTTTGACCACAAAATCCTTTTTTGGTCTCAATTATATGTTAACATATGTTTATGACCTAAATTGAGAAGTCCTTATACGATTTTTTGAAAAGGCTTTGAAATCCACCTTCTTCATATTCATATGTTCAATGATTGCTTAGATTTGGATTAGAATATGCCTGATAGCTATAATTCTATGCATTATTTGTCTGAATAAATGAAATTGCATGTTATTCCATGTTTGTATATTGTGCTTTAAAGTTGTTTGCTAGTGTTTTGAATGTTAGGAAGATAGGTTGGTAAATTTGGCAAATCGGAGGCAAAGATGATTGGAATTTGACAAAATTCGAGGAGAGGCTCTGGAGTATGGGAAGAGCTTGAGGTTCATGTCATGGATTCCAATTCGTTAAGGAGATAAGTCGGTACCGACATGTTTATGTCGGTACTGAGTTATTTTGGTTGGTCCAATAGGTTGGCGATTCACATGGTTAGATAGAGCTTGGCTAGAAGAGCTTATTCATGGCATGGTGTAGGAAATTGGCTAGGTGTTTGAGTTTATGTCGAGTTTTTTTCTAGAACTTGAAGTGGATGCTTTGAAGAGAGGGTTGGGCTATTTTGAATAAATAGGTCAGGGTCAAACGATCGAGGAATATAGTACTAGAAGCAAGGAAGGAGAAGAAGAAAACTTAGTTAATGGTTTGATAAGGAAACAAGTCGGTGCTGACTTATTTAAGTCGGCACCGAGTTGCTCTAGTAAGTTCATTGAAGGTGATACTTCTAGGGGATGAAGTAGAGGATCTGTAGATCATGCTGGAGGTGTTGGCTCATTTACATCAAGGATGGATGGTGATGTAAAAGCATAATAAAACCTTTTTATCTTCAGTTTGTGACTCATGGTGGGAGTAGGTACCGAACATAGCAGCTCGATAAAGGAGAGAGCTGTAAAATGAGGAACATGGTGGGTTTCTGGATAATGGAAACTGGATTAAGAAGTAGAAGGGCTCAGAATCTAAATGGAGTAAAGAAGGGCTCGGGTTGTAATGTGCTAAGGAATCGTTGGTAACTCGAAGTGTCTCTGTTGTACTCGAAGTAGGGGTATTGTAAGTGGGGACGCCTATGGGTCAATTGATGGACATGTATACCATGCACCAGTGGCTTTGGGTCCAGTGTCTAGCTTTGGGCTACGAGACATGTATTGAGTTTTGGGTTGCATGATACAAGAGTACAATGAAAACCAGGATTACCATTAGTCCCTAGCATGGTGGCCATATGAGTTATCATATATTCATGGCATATGGAGTGATAGTGGGTTTATTTGATGAATGTTATGGTTGCTTTAGTAGCTCTCTAGCTATCATTCGAAGAAATCGTTGGGAGTAGGTACTGGAGATAGGGATATTTGGACATCCACTATTGTATTTTGTATGGTACTTTTATTATATTGTTGAGTAGCATATTACAGTGTTATGTGCTAACTCTTTGGTTGCAGAGACATGTTAGGTATGGTTCGTGTACTCTTGTTCCTTACCATATTTACCTATATAGTATTTTGAGATTCATTTACCACTCACAACAAATTATTGTCTGACCCAAGATTTTATGTTTTACTTCTTATTATCTTGGCACTCTTAAATTTGTAGACTAGATAACAGATCCAAGTGACGCAGTAGCTGTTTGGAGGACGAGCTGGATGGTGTTATCTCGTATTATATGCATATATGGATTTCTATGCTTTTCCGCTGAGCAACACTATGGAGCTTGTGGAGTACTTGCTTATTTCTATTTGTTGAGACGGTTAATTTGAGTTGATCCTATCTATACTCTATGACAATTAATGTATGACTCTGTGGATTTTATACTCTGATGATTAGTTCACATTGTTATTACCATCTCTTTTGTTGTATCTGTGATATTATATTTTATCCATGTGCTGTGAGATATACGACAGGTTATATGCTGTGTTTATTATTATTCATCCTAATGATTGTCCTATATCGACCGGGTATGACTGCAGAGCACTATTTGTATATTATTGGTGCCAGTAGTATAGGGCGGTCTTTATAGGAAGAATATCATAATTTATGCAATCCAAATTTGGTTACTACAATAGATTTCTAAATTATGTTGAGCACTTATGCCTTAAAACTAGGTCTTTATTCTTACTTTGTCGATTTGGTTTAAAGAAGAACTAGTCAAATCAATCTTTTTATATTAATGTTGCTAAAACGAATGCTAAAAGCCCTTGATTTAGTGGGTGTAGTGAAAGATAGTGGGGCATAAAGCGGAATACTATTGATAACACTAAATTGAAAAGGCATAGCGGTTGGAGAGAACTATGTGCTATAGTGGGGATTTTGCGGGGCTTTAACTACATGGCCTACATCACAAGACATCCATCTCAATCGCACATCAATCAAGGCAAACAAAGCAATTATAATACATATGGAAATACAAGCAACCATCACACTCTTAGATGCTCCTAGATAACCCATATGATCAACTCGGATTGTTAACGTCCCGGATACTCAAACTTGCACCTACTTAAATGGCTAGAGATATGGACCATTCAGATGTCCAACTCATGGGTACACTTAGGCTACCCTAGAGCACACACCAACTACCTTGCTCTAAATGGGCATGTATCTCTAACATACATATTAATAGGAGAATCGTCTCTTATTTACTTTACTAGTGATCACTCAGCACTTGCTCACTCAGTAACTCCTCCTATGCCATAGTCACATCCTTCATGAAGTACTCGATCAAACATCTTATGTTGTCGATTCTCGAAGTCTGGAATGTCACATTTAATCCTTAGAATTCCCTACACTTGTTCGGAGCAACCATCAATTTCTCTTATGGGTGGCCTGGAGTAATCTTAGGAATCTTCGCATCGTTATCACATTGCAACAACGCTTATCTTATTACCATATCTCCACATTCACTCCATGGGACCCCTTGCAATAAATACCATACATTCCTCTAGCCACCACGACCTTATAATATCAGTTGCCTATTCATTGGAGCACAGTGGCTATGGGTCAGCTATGAGGGGTCGGTCATGGTTCTACCCATCAGTTTGGCCAAAGTTTCTCTTCATCTGGCCTTGTAACAACCTACACTCCCTGACACATCGATCCAAAGTTTAGAGTGACTTTTAGACTCGTGTTATGCCACGAAATACAACCTGTTGGGTTTTAAACATTGTATAGCATGATTATAAAGGTAAAAATTTAAGACATTCTACACTTTTAGATCTTACAACATAAGGAATTAAAATATAAGTAATGAAAAATAGACATTTGAGAAAAACAGTCTCCAAAATACTTAATTGTCGTATACACTGTATCCAAGGTACAGTATGAGCTTTATAGACATTTAATACAATAACTGACTACATGAGGTACAATGAAGAATATGGGAACTCCAATGTTTAGCTCCTTTCTACACATATCATGCCCAATCATCTGTTGATCTGTCATCCAGTGGTGGGGATAAATGGAAAGGAGGGGGTAGGTCAAACAGAATTCTAGTGAATGCGTAAAAGTTTAGTATGTGATGATCATATGCAGTTAGTTTTAATTCCATTCGAACTGACATATGGTGCACTGCAAGTATCAGTGAATTTCTAAGGTCCATTAACCGATGGTTCTTATCTAATACATACCTACACTAAACTTGTCTAGACTACTACAAGGATCGTACTACGAATCGAACCTTATAACTAATGATCAGTCACCGCTCCCAGAGCTACCTAATATGTAAAACACTGCCCCTTTGGTTACTAACTATGGAAACACCGCCACTTGGCTACCGTGGGAATACATTCCCACTGCTATGGAAATAAATTTCCACTGATATCACCGCATAATGCTACGGGGGAACTACTCCCCATTAATATCATGCAACTAGGTTAATTAGGAACCGATTTTCCCACTAACTTCCACTATAGGTAACTCAATTACGCATCGAAAAGGAACCCACAATGTCGACTCGTCAAAGTGTCTCATCGTCTGCATCCGTATCCACCTCTTGATCGTAGTGTATGTCTCTTAATGCATGCGTCGAATCCTCTATTTGAACTATATCATGTCACGTCAGTATCCGTGCATGCTAGGACTCTTGTTGTGTTGGGCCATAATTCATCAGGAATCCTCATCAATGTTGTGCATCTACCATGGGAGCTTCTGTAACATTTGCGATAAAAATCACTCCCAATCGAATAATCGACCCCCATTGGGTAAAGAAAATTTACCCAACACTACAACCACCTAGTGTCATCCCATAGGGAACTAGCTTCCCTCCAGCTCTTAACATACATACAAATAGCAATAAATAGGCCCACAAAACAATTAAAATCTATATTAATTTTTATAATTAAACTAGACCTTAGGCCGAGGTTTAGGATATGCATTTCAGGTGACAACCGGTTAAACGCTAATCTTAATTGGTCGATCGCTCGAGGTCGACTGCTCGAGGTGAGGGTTGATCGGTCGTTGTTTAAAATTGGATTTTGTCCAGTTTTTTCTTAAGATTTTTAATTAGGGTATTATACCGTTTATAGTGAACCCTAAGCAATTATATTAATCAGTTTACATTACTCAATTTCATAGGTTTGCACAATTTCAATTTTAACTGTTTAATCTAGGGTTTACAGGTTTTAGGGCTTACAGTTATATAATTAAAGGGGTGTGCTAGCATCAGTATCAGGCTTAACAATTCACAGTTATTTCAATTCTACCTAGATTATAGGTTTCAATTTAGGATGTAACTTTAATTTAGATGAAATTGGCCAATTCATATCGGTTTCGGTTTTTACTTCAGGTTCCCGATCTAGCAATAAGATTTAAGGATTAGTTTCTATTTTAATTACTAACACCCTAAATCAAGTAGAATAGGTTAAATTTAGCTGTAATAAATCAACTTACCAAACCTATTCTCGCTCATCTTAGATCAAAGCTCTAACTTCATTCCTTGCCCGTGAATTGACATCCGTTGGCTTGCCTCCTCCTAGATCTGATTACTAGCATGCTCTTGATTTGATTTTCAATTTTTTTTAAGAAGGTTTACAGGTAGAGAGAAGAAATTTTAGTAGAGTTTTGGTATACAATAAATTTTCTAATGAATTTAGGGTTAGCATATGTGTTAATTTATAGAGGTTAGGAATTAATTTGGAGCGTTGGATCTGCCTGGAAGAATACTGGGTTACATCTTGTATGCACATCAAAACTTTGCTGCTAAGTAAAATATTCTATTCCATCACAACCTTCAATTAATGCTCTAGGTTCTCCAATTTTCAACATGATGGGTCGACCACTAATGGCCATGGGTCGACCTATAGCGGTCGACTATCAAAATATTTGGTCGACCTGTCAAAATCTTAGGTTGACCCACATAGTGTAAATCTGGTATTTTAATTTTTCAATTATTTCATTTTTAATTTTTCAAACGTCCGTAACTTCTTCGTACTAACTCCCATTTTGAAGTGTTATATATGAATATCATCCAGAAAATCGCTACGAACACAATGGTGCATGTTTCAAAGCCAAATTCGGATGTCTGAAAAAAATATTTTAGTCCTTGTTTTATTTAAATTAAATTTTCTTATTAAATTCTCGCTAAATTTTCAAGGTGTTACATTCTCCCCTATAAAGGATTTCATCCCCAAAATCCCAAAGGATGAAAAAATGTAACTTACACACAGTAATCAATAACTACAATGATCTACTCATCCATCATCCATGGTCAATCATTGTCCTTAGAAATCTTCTAATACAATATGACATGTATATGCAATGTGAAATGCACGTGAATCTATACTAATGCAAAGAGTAGGTGGTCTCATGGTCCAGTCAACCTCTTGTCATGCAAATGCTCATGCCATGCATCCAAACTATATGCAACATCCTAATTAAATATACTTGCTATTTTACGTGTATGCACAACCATACCATCCATATGCATAATGCTTAATAAGGTAAACAGCAATCGAGCATCCATATGCATCATATGTAACAAGCTAACTGTTGGAAATGCGGATTACGGATCTTAAGGCTGGATTAACACTAGAGGGGGTGAATACTGTTTAATGCATTTTATGGAATTTTTGAAATCTTTTGAAATTAAACATAGACAGATGCAATTCACAAACACAGAGACAATCACAGAATCAGAAATAGATGTAAATAGTAAATAAAAAGCAGTAAAGGAAAGAACACACCAGAATTTTATATTGGTTCGGAGTTACCCTACATCCAGTCCCACACAATTTCTAGTGCAGATTTCTTTTCAAATATAATGTCATATTACAACCTCGATTTCAAGGCCACAAGATACACCCTCCTGTCTTCGAGTTCATGGCAAACTTTCTTGATTTAACCAGGCTACAAGATTACCTAATTAATTTACGGGCTATAATCACACCCAATTGATTTATAGGATACAAACACACAGTTTCCAATATCACTTTGATAGATAGAGAAACTCGATATGCTTCTTTGATTACAAATGATCCTATAACTCTGAATAGCACTAAGATCTCTGAGAGAGAGTGGCAGAGAATCAAACTAGAGATGATCAAGTTTGATTCACTAAGGATTTCTGCAGAGTTTTGTTAAAATATAAGAGAATACTTGAGTGGAAAAGAAGGAGTGAAGAAATGAGAAAAACTAACTTAAAATTCATTGAAAACAACTGGTATATATAGGAGAATAACGGTCATGTCCATTCGTGAAAGGTTATGACGAATAGACACTTCATTTGAAAATTTGAATTTTAAATTCTACGGCTACCATGTTGACATGGGCGGATGGGGTATGTTGACATTTCCTAGTAAATTTTGAAAATTAATTTTTTTTTAAAAGAGATTTTCCTTCTAAAACTTGTCAAAACAATTTCTGGAGTTTATAAACCATTTTGAATATAGTTTAAACTTATAAAAGAGATTTAAAAAGTAATCTTAAAAATATATAATCTATAATATAAAAGTAATATTAAAAACTAAGTATAGAATATATTTTTGAGATTTAAAGCTGATAATATTAAAACCAGAAGATAGTTTAAAAAAACAAGAGATGATTTTGAAATCAAAATATAAAAATAGTAGTTTAAGGTTAAAATATTTAAACTCAGAAAGATGACTTTTAAAAAGTTTTTGGAAAAATATTTAAAATAAATCATTTTGAAAATTTCATGGATTCCATTCCACTAGAGAAGGTCGTGGGTTCCATCACACTAAAGAGGTTGTGGGTTCCATCCCACTATTAAAGCGAGAAGGTGGATTCCATTTCGCAATTAAAATCCAAATAAAGATTTTAGTGCTATTATGAAGTTTTAACATAAATCTAGACTCTATTACTTATCTTGAACTCTTGAAATCTTGAACTCTTGAAATCTTGAACTCTTGGTACTCATGAGTCTTTAATCTCTATATTGTACAGTCTTCATTCTCAGTACCTGCATATATATCCTGCATATACATATATATCTAGACAAGAATATTAGTATTTATATTTTATAACAAGTCCTAAGGTTGTTGTCATCAAAACCATCATCTCAGGAACTAACACTAACGACTAGTAAGAGATAATGTGAATGTGTATGTACTACCTAGAGGATACACTGTCCTTAATGTGTATATGAAACAATCCAAACAATGCATCCACTAGCATCCATCATCCATAACATGTCCTATTGACATGTTTACAACCATTCCTACCCACCAATGGTCTCTATTTAAGATAGAACTTAAATATTAAAGTAATGTATACATTTCTAACTAAACTAGAAATGTACCAGAAAAAAGTTTGAGGTGGGTAGCTCGTACTTTCTCCTCAAGCTCACATGTACTCCCAACTGGATCATTTCCCTACTGGTTTCTAACCAGTTTAATTATTTCATTACAGGTTCGATTTATCCTATGCCCAGAAATACGGGTAGGTGCATGGCGAACAAGAGACTTACCTATCCTTTTTAACTTTCCCTAACTAACACAACTTGACTATAGTAATTGCATTGTATAGACACTTCCGTAAGTACCTAATGAAGGCTTCATAATAATTTAGCAGCATTCTATCTTGCTTTGTGGATTTTCTACTTGTCTGCTTCCTAATTATGGACTCGGCTCCAAGGACTACCCCATGTCTCCCATTGGTACCTACTTTTCTGCCTATCTTGTGAAGTCCTTGTCCTTGTCCTTCTATGAATCAAATTCCTACTGCCCTTATCAGTTTTCACCAGTGGCATAAATTTTCAATCCAAATGTATGTGCATCGGTAAACCCCAAAAATCCTTGCAACCAACTCAAATGGTGTCGACTTGCACCATGTTAAATAACTTGTGCGTAAGTATGCTCCCACGAAAATGTAGCTCTACGAAATCCTCACTGCACAACATACTGCCTTAACTCATCTAGTGGTATACCTAATCACCTCAACTTCTAGATACCAAGTGAGACAACTCGAATGTGGATGGTGTCTCCTTCGATGGTACCTCCTACTTAGCTCTTTACTATATCTCCACTTTACCGAAGGGGAGCCAAACTTGGTGATTTCTTAAATTGTTGAAAATATCAAAACTTCTTTTCTAATTCGATTTGACTTAAGCTATTTCATTATGTTTCTGGTTGGTTTCCTCAATCCTTCAATAATCATGGTATATGGGTATCACATTTATAGTCTACAGGGGTCTATCCCAATTTTTAAAGTAATTAATCAAATGCCTAAAATTAATTGAGGTTATATCTTAAAATCACTCTAGCATTGGTGATAATTACCTAAGTGGTACTTTGTCTGCATGTGATTGCTACGCACACAGCTATGTATTCTAAGTTAGTCTTTCCATGATTTTCCTTAAGTAAATAGTCTTCTTCCAATCCGAGGGATAATTCAGAAGAATCCTTCTTATCCCTTCCTCCAAATCTTATCAAAAATTTCCTGATCTAGTTTTCTATGAAAATCGCCTTCGCATTCTAAATGCGTGCAAATATCAATATCTTTTCCAAATGGAAACCCAAATTCTTGAATTAACCATCCCTTGCACAATACTGACTAAAAATTTATTTAGAATACATTTTCGTGTTTTTAACTTCCCAAACTTTTACTATTTCTTAATGTCCTCCTATAAATGATACATTTTTATCAAACATAATCTCTTATCAATTTATTCCAAGTATTTCATGGTTAGGACAAATCAATATTGAATGATGCCTTTCCATTTTAATCCTATAGGCATAATGACCACTACTTTGGTGTATACTTAAGGATTTCGGTATTTTATTGCATTGGAACTACATCTCTCACAAAGGAAAGGTTGTCAGTGTAAATTTCTATGTCTTATCCAAAAGGAGAATTTGTGTTACATTTGGTGTGACGACCAGCCTTTCTATCCACAGAAAGACGCATCATCGTTAAGAAAGAAACAGATAGAAAATAGAAAAAAGAGGAATGAACAACACAATATCAGAATCTCACAACGGAATGGAACAAAATATAATACATCACATAACTATTACATAGTTTTACATATATCATAGTTACACAACATCAGTCATACAAGACAGTCATATATACATATCTGTCATTTCATACATCCCAAAATACAACATGCATCACTAACACAGCGGAACTAGATAGATAGATATATACGTCTGGACTTCTGCTTCAAGCTCCTCCAGAACTCAACAATCCAAAACTTGATCACTTGGCTACTTATAAAAATTTGAGTACCCAAGAGTTTAAGAAAAACATAATAAACTCCGGGTCAGACATGGGTCTGGTGTGAGTAAACGGGCTAAAGTTGCTTAACTTTGAAAAACCATTAGAAACCAAAGGTATCACGTAAGACTTCCCACACATAAACATGGATAAGTTTTTACCTTACGCTAACCAAATCATTTATAGGAAATCCAGTGATATTATAATAGTGTCTAGGGTTTTCAAGTAAATAAGAAATAGCTGAAATGGTTACATCTACTAAATTCCAGCATATTAGCCACAAAGTGGGTAATATAATCAAAACCGTAAGGTCACGTAGGAAGATTGGATTTCCAACAATGGCAGGGCTACTGGGGTACCGCCCGTCACAGTACGTGGCCTAGATCAACGTACCGAGGATCCACCCTAAATCCCCTGCAACACAAGGCCGGAACCATCCCTTACTGGACAGTCCCGAACAAGACAACCCCGCAGTTGTGGCCAACAACTACCCACTAAGCCGAAATAAAAAGGGACATCTAGACAGGGGTATATCTCGTCCTACTTGGGTGCTACCCACTTAACCTTGTTGCACCTCCCCGGTTTTAGCCATTCCTGGTTGATGAGGCTTGAGGCTACGATTACCTTTAGAGAACACATCTCTTAGAATACTCATCATCCACCTGACGATGTGCTGAAAGCATTCAATCCATACAAGTTCGTTCCGGGTTCGAACGAAACCGAAGGCATTATCTCGTTACACTCATTTGGAATCACCCTCAGAGTTAACGATAATAACCCTTGCATTCTGAAACTCCATCTCGATCTTCACTTTGAGATGTCATGACCTATCGCTTAACTTGGACCGATGTGGTTTTCGAAAAATCATAACTGATTCCCGATCCCGGTCTCATCGAAATCCAAACGTATATTTTAAGGCCAAGTTGTTTAAAGTTAAAACAATTTAATTCAATTTAATACAAGAATTCACATAGCATTAACACAGATAAATATTACACATTTATCACAGATATATCAAATATCATATCACAGAATATCACAGTATATCATCCAATTCAGATATTCTACACAACAACCATCCATAAGCAAGCATATCTTTAATCCATATTATGATTAATTTAATTAATTCAAATTAAATTAATTACTTAAGAATTAATCACTTAATCTTGCCTAATCAATCATTCATTAATTAATTAATTACAAACCATATAATCAATTAATCACTTCTTAATTTCCTTTTAAATCGATTAATTAAATCTTAATTACTTAATTAATTATCCCTTAATTATTAATTAATAACCTTAATTATTAATTAATAAAACTTAATTACATATTAATTAATTCTCAATTATCAGTTAATTAATCCTTAATTATTAATTAATTAATCACTAATTACCAATTAATTTCTTAATTAAATCAATAATTAATCCTTAATTAATTATTTAATTAATCTTTAATTTATTTCATTAATTATCAAAATCTTAATTATACTTAAGATACACATCCTCTTTGTTAATTACTAAATCACATTATTAAAACATTTTCCTTTAATTAACATTTAACTTTATTCATAAATAATTAAATTTAAAATATCTTTAAGTTTTTAACATACTTATTTTAACAAACAAACCATTTCCTAATTAAAGTTTTAAAAGATATTTAACTGAAAGAATTTATAAAGGATTAAAACAATTACATTTCCAAAGATCTTTATTAAAAAGGTTTCAGATTTTAGTTACCTCAGGCTTCGGGTCAGACCCGTTAATAACCCGACCATGCTTCGAGTTATCATCTCCTTCCCCTGTTATATTTCTTTCTTTTTTAGTTTAGCATTTAAAACTTAACAAACTGGAAACAACAAAACCCTCGAACCCGAGTTCCACCCGAGAAAAACTTCATCCTGCTCGATCATCACTTCGTGTTGCGCACGAACTGGTCCCCTCCCTGACACAACTGATGCCGTGTACTGAACTGGTGCATGTGCACCAATGTTCGCCAGCACTCCGGCGACCTTCACCCCTTCCGGCAAGTTGCAAAACGACTCAGCAATCGATTCAAGTCATCGATTACAAAACACATAGCCAAAATCGAAATCGAGCAATCCAGTTCAAACCTGGAACTCGACATCACCAGAAAAATTCCCCTCGAACCACCCACGCTGACCACCCGCGATGCTACAACTCTGGCCACACCTTGTCGATCCTCCACACTGCCATTTCCCAAAATCTCGAGAGACTCGCATCACCAGAAACGATACAGCAACCTCATTTCCGACCTCGTTCACTTCTGGGTTTAAAACCCTAGTTCATCCCAATTCCAACACCACGGTAATCGATCACCACAACCACCATTTTTCCCAACCTCGCCAGACCCTACTCCACCTTCAGACAAAACCCCGAAGGCCAAATGATCGTCGATCGCCAGGAAATGGTCAAAAGCCATTTCCAGTTCAACTTTGAACTGCACCTTCGATACTCGATTAAAAATCGAGATTTTTATTTCAAAAATCCTATTTTCCAGAGCTGATTCAAATTATATAATTGAAACAATAAATTATAATACTTGATTTTTAACCCAAAATAAGAATTTTACTGTTGTTTTCTTTTTCCCAGAGAATTTCAAACTTAATTCACATAATTTAAATTTTAAAAACTAATTTGTGATTTAACAAATAACTTTTGTTTGAAACTCAAAGCTTATCAGTGATTAGTTTAGGAAATCTTGGATTTTGATAAAATTTTCCACACTGTAAATTTTGAAACAGAGAAGAATCAACCAAACTCAAATATGCACAGTTCAACACAAACTTATATACAGAGATTTCACCATATAGATATATATACAAGAAAGCATCATTCAACTCAAAATTTTCATAAGCAACAGGACTTAATTTACTTAAGCTTTAATATAAAATGTTTACTCACCTAAAACAATTTTGAGCAGAGAAAAACTTCTTGTTTTAAACTGTTATCAGCCTGATTTTCTTGATCCTCTTTGCTTTGTTGAATTGAGTTGAGTTGTTGTTGAGTTGAAATTTTAGCTTTAGTTGTAATATATTTGTCTACTTATTTTTCTCTGGTAAGCTAAGTCTTTGTAAACGAAATGAGATAAGGAGGATATATGTAGAAAAATTATACAGGGTTGTATTAGCTGGTACAATTTTAGGTCAGAGATTTTTTTTAATATGGAGGCTGAGATGATTTCGTTCTTGTGCTAGAGATGATGGCATTTAATGCCTTGGTCCCTTTTCAAGTTTACACATTCTATATTTTTTTCATCAAGTACAGCTTGTATACATTTTATTTTCCTCTTTTGTCTACTTCATTGTATAATTACATGTATTACTCTAGTGTATATATATATATATATATACACACAATTCTAGAATTATCTATGTGTTCATTTTAAAGTTGTTATATTTATTGTTATTTCTTTTTCTAACATAAACTATAAACTCTTAATTTATATCCATATAATTTATACTTATGTTTATGACCATATATTTGTTTTATATTTATATTTAATATTGATAAGATTTATTTTATTCTAAACATTTTTATCTAGATTACATCATAAATATATATTTATATCAAATGTAAATAAATAGAGCTTTACTTTAATTAAATGTGAATAAGATAGATTTTACTTTAAATATTTTGAAACTCTTTAATTTAAATTTCAAATCATAATTTCCTTCCAAAAATACACATATATATATATATATATTCGTTTTTAAACTGATAAGTTTGTATTTTAATTTATCAAATTAAATTCTTATTAAAATAATATCGCCAAATCTCGGGTCGTCACATTCCTTCCCCCTTAAAAGAATTTCGTCCCCGAAATTTAAAGCAAAAGATAATTCAAAAGCTTTTATATCAACAAGTCAAACACACATATCATCCATACATTAACTACCAACCAAACAAGTCATACAAACAAACATCACTAGTTATCCGGACATAAATCCGGATAAGCTTTCCTAAAGCTATCCAAAGTTTCCCAAGTACAGTCTCTGGGATCCTCGCTCCACTGCACTTTTACAAGCTTCACTACTTTGCTCCTGAGTTGCTTCTCATCCTGATCTACAATCTGGACTGGATTTCTAACTACAGTCAAGTTCGGCTCGACCTCCAGATTTTCCTGAACTGCTAGTTCCACAACCAGTGATGGATCATGGACATACTTCTTGAGATGGGATACATGAAATACATTATGAATTCTAGACATCCGTTCTGGCAACTCAATTCTGTAAGTCACAGCACCAATTCTCTCTAGCACTCGGAATGGACCGATATATCTTGGTGCAAGTTTTTCCGTCTTTCCAAATCTTACTGCTCCTTTAATCGGGGAAACTTTGACAAAAACTAAATCTCCGATTTCAAATTCCAATGGTCTTCGCCTTTTATTTGCATACTTCTTCTGTTGGTCTTGAGCAGCTTTCATTCTCTTCTTAATAAGCTCAACTTTTGCAGAAGCTTCTCGAATCAGATCTGGTCCAAGCACAAGACAATCTGTTGACTCGATCCAACAGGATGGGGATCTACAAGGTTTTCCATATAAAGCTTCATAGGGTGCCATCTTGATACTCGCCTGATAACTATTATTATAGGAGAATTCCACTAGATGAAGATGGTCTTCCCAAGATCCACCAAAATCTAAAACACAAGCTCTCAGCATATCTTCTAAAATACGGTTCAGCCTCTCCGTCTTTCCGTCTGTTTGAGGATGGTAGGCTGTACTCAAACTCAATCTCGTGCCCATAGCTGATTGTAAAGCCTCCCAAAACTTGCTGGTGAAGATAGGATCACGGTCACTTACTATGCTAACAGGAACTCCATGTAACCTGACTATCTCCTTCAAGAAAATCTCAGCCAACGATGTTGCTGTACGGGTTACCTTAACCAGAATAAAATGGGTGCTTTTAGTTAACCGATCCACAATCACCCATATTCCTTCGTTTCCTCTCTTGGTTCTTGGCAAACCGTCGATGAAGTCCATAGAGATCATCTCCCATTTCCACTCTGGAATTTCCAAAGGCTGCAACAAACCTGCTGACTTCTGTTGATCTCTTTTCACATGTTGGAAATTTGCACAATTATTAACAAATCTAGCAACATCCTTCTTCATACCCGGCCACCAGAAGACTCTCTTCATATCTTTATACATCTTTGAGATTCCCGGGTGAATACTCAATCTGGAGCGATGACATTCTGACAAAACCTCCCGTCTCAGATTCCTATCATTCGGGATACAGATTCTCCCGTTTATCCTTAATGTTCCTTGGTTGTCAAGCTCAAAACTAGAACACTGGCCATTCTTAACTTCTTTGATGATTCTCTTCAACATTTTATCAGACTTCTGCTCACTCGCGATTCTTTCCATAAGAGATGGAACAACTTCCAAAATAGACAGAACCGCATTTCTACTCAGAGCATCGGCTACCACATTCCCTTTGCCCGGAGTATACAGAATATCCAAGTCGTAGGATGCTAAAAACTCAACCCACCTCTGCTATCTCAAATTCAGATCCTTTTGAGAGAAAAGATACTTTAACGGTTTATGATCTATGAATAACTCAAACTTCTCTCCCAAAAGATAGTGTCTCCAAATTTTTAAAGCAAAAACAATAGCTAACAATTCCAAATCGTGCGTAGCGTAGTTCTTTTCATGTGGCTTCAATTGCCGACTCGCATACGCAATTACTTTTCCATTCTGCATCAGAACTGCTCCCAGTCCAACTATACAGGCATCCGTGTATACTTCAAATTTGCTCTTCCCATCCGGAATAGCTAGCACAGGAGCACTGGTTAGCCTCGTCTTCAATTCCTGAAAAGCTTCTTTACATTGCGGTGTCCACTTAAATTTTGCTCCCTTCTGAGTCAGCTTAGTTAAGTGCGAAGAAATTTTAGAATAATCCTTAATAAACTTCCTATAGTAACCATCTAATCCCAGAAAACTGCGAATTTCAGTCGGCGTCTTCGGCTGCTTCCACTCCAGAATAGTAGCTACTTTGGCTGGATCTACCGAAATACCTTCACCAGAAACAATGTGCCCCAAAAATTTGACTCCTGACTTCCAGAAATGACATTTGGAGAACATCGCCTTCAGAACATGCCTCCTCAACGTCTCCAAAACTATCTCTAAATGTTGTCTATGCTCCTCTTCTGACTTGGAGTAAACCGGAATATCATCGATGAATACGAGAACAAACTTATTCAACACATCTCTAAAAACTCGATTCATCAGGTCAACAAAATAAGCATGAGCGTTGGTTAACCCGAAAGGCATAACCAACCACTCATAAAAACAGTTAGGTCCTCGAAACGCAGTCAAGGGAATATTGTCCTCAGCTACCCTTAACTGATGGAAACCCGAAGCTAAATCCAACTGAGAGAAAACTGAAGCTCCATGCAACTGATCAAAGAGATCATCTATACGAGGTAATGGATACTTATTTCGGATAGTCACTTTGTTCAATTCTCTATAATCAACGCAGAACCTTAGCGATCCATCCGATTTTGTTACAAAGACAACGGCAGAACCCCAACTGGAAAAACTAGGTCGGATCAAACCTTTTTCTAAGAAATCTTGGGTCTGCTTCACCAACTCCTCTTTCTCCTTCGGTGCCATTATTCTACTGGGCTGAACAACAGGTACTGCCCCTGGAATCAGATCAATCTGAAACTCTATCTCTCAAAGTGAAGGTAAACACTTGACTTCCTTAAAAACATTAGGAAAATCCTTAACCACTACGATAGATTCTACGCCTTCCTTCTCTTGAGAAGTCTCAACTCCAAGTAAAAGACTACCCAAGTGAACTTCAGAACTATCACACGTCACTTTAGCAATTCTACCCAGATCAGTTTCCAACGAAACGGTTCTCTCTTCAAAATTCAGGACAGCTTTATGTCTATCAAGCCAATCCATTCCCAGAATAAGATCAAACCCTTTGAAATCTAATACATAAGGCTCACACAAAAAACTATGGGAAAGATAAGTAATTCGCAAGCCTTTGCAAATCATATTAAGTCGGGTTACTCCCCCTATGGGATTAGAGACGCAAATAGAATTTTCAACGACATTAGGGATAAGGTGAAATTTTTCTACCGTCTCCAAAGAAATAAAACTGATAGATGCTCCGGAATCAAATAATACTTTAACATTGTTAACTTTCAGAAAGAAAGAAAGAAAAGAAGAATAAAGTTGGACGCCATTTTCATTATTCAAAAAAGCTCAAAGATTACAAGTACTTATATCAATCCACTGTTTTTGTATTGTTATATCCTAATTACAAAAGTGTAAACGGATAGGATAAAGTAGATGGGCTTTAACAGGTAATTGGGCCACCGAGTACATGAAGAATGAATGCAAACTATATTAAGCTCTAACATGAGATGATCATCCTTCTTCAATCTTCTCAACACCAGATTACACTCCCCATCAAGTTGGAGAATATAGATTCTTCATTCCCAACTTGCTACACAAGTACTCAACTCTATTCCCACTCAATGCTTTAGTAAATATATCTGCAAGCTGCTCTCCAGTCCTCACAAATTTTGTTTCAATGATTCCTTGTTGAATTTTCTCTCTAATAAAATGACAATCCACTTCTATGTGCTTGGTTCTTTCATGGAATACGGGGTTAGATGCTATATGAATTGCTGCCTGATTGTCACAGAATAACTTTGCTGGCAAGTTCACTTTCAACTGAAACTCAATCATCAAGTGTTTTAACCACATTATCTCACACACACTATTTTCCATAGCTCTATACTCAGATTCTGCACTTGAACGTGAGACAACTGCTTGCTTCTTACTCTTCCATGCTACCAGATTTCCCCCAATGAACACACAAAATCCAAAAGTTGATCTCCTGTCTTCTTTAGAGCCATCCCAGTCAGCATCAGAATAGCTCTCTATATTCATGTGACCATGATTTGCATAGACCAGTCCTTGTCCAGTTGTACCTTTTAAATAACATAAGATTTGTTCAAGTGCTGCCCAGTGATGAACTTTAGGAGATGCCATAAACTGGCTAACAACACTAACTGAGTGTGCAATATCAGGTCGAGTAACAGTTAAATAATTTAGCTTTCCTACCAACCTTCTATACCTCTCTGGATTGTTGAACAACTCCCCCTCTCCACTAAAATTAGTATTAGGTATCATAGGGGTGCTACTTGGTTTTGCTGCAAGCTTACCAGTCTCTGTCAGAAGATCAAGCGTATATTTCCTTTAAGATAGAGTTATTTCTTTACCATTTCTTATGATTTCAACACCAAGAAAATATCTGAGTTCCCCAAAGTCTTTGGTATGGAACTGTGAGTGAATAAATTCTTTAAGGGCAAGAATACCGTCATCATTGCTCCCAGTAATTACTATATCATCAACATATACCACTAAAAGTATTATTCCTTTGTCACTGTTTTTGTGAAAAACTGAGTGATCAGATTTGCTTCTGATTAGACCAAATTTCTCAACTGCCATGCTAAACTTGCCAAACCAGGCTCGTGGGCTTTGTTTGAGACCATATAAAGTTTTCTTGAGGAGACACACTTGACTTATCTCCCCCTAAGCAACAAAACCAGGAGGTTGCTCCATGTAGACCAGCTTAGAAAGATCACCATGTAAAAATGCATTTTTTATATCGAGCTGATGAAGTTTCCAGTTTGAAATTGCAGCAAGAGAGATAAAAAGCCTTATAGAAGTCATCTTGGCAACAGGAGAGAAGGTTTCAGAGTAGTCTATACCATATGTTTGAGCATAGCCTTTAGCAACTAGTCGAGCTTTTAGTCTAGCCACAGTTCCATCTGCATTCATTTTGACAGAGAATACCCATTTACAGCATATAGCCTTCTTGTTTGGTGGTAGTTGAACAAGGTCCCATGTGTTGCTCTGTTCTAGTGCACTCATTTCTTCCATCATTGCCTCACACCAGCTTGGTGAAGCCAGAGCCTCTTTAACAGTTTTAGGTATTGTAACAGCATCCAAAGATGACACTAGAGTGTATGAAGAGGGATTCAATCTTTTATAAGATACAAAAGATGAAATAGGATAAGTACACTGCCTTTTTCCTTTTCGAAGTGCAATAGGTAACTCCAGACTTGGATCAATCAAAGTGGTTTGATGAACAGGATTTGTGTCAGCCTCTTGAGGAATTTGAGACTGGTTATTGGGTATAGTAGAGTACACAAGAATTTCTTCATCATCCTCTTGTGTATTTGTATGTGTAGAGTGAACAGGAGACTGATAAAATGGCACTTCCTCCATAAAGGTGACATTAATTGACACAATATATTTCTGTAGACTTGGACAAAAACATCTATATCCTTTTTGCAGTCTTGAATATCCAACAAATATACACTTTAGAGACTTATGATCAAGTTTACTCAAATGTGGGTTGACATTTCTTACAAAGCAAGTACATCCAAAGATTTTAGGCTTGACATGATGCAACTTCTTATTAGGATATAATACTTGATAGGGAATTTTATTGTTAAGCACTGTGGATGGCATTCTATTAATCAGGAAACATGTTGTGGAAACTGCATCTGCCCAAAACATTTTTGGAACATTCATTTGAAATAATAAAGCTCTAGTGGTTTCTAATAAATGTCGATTTTTTCGCTTAGCAACTCCATTTTGTGATGGAGTGTCAACACATGAAGTTTCATGAAGAATACCATTTTGAGCAAGATATGAATTAAATTCAGTGGATACATACTCCTTGGCATTATCACTTCGTAGAGTTAACAGTGGTGTGTTAAAATGTGTTTTGATTTCAGCATGAAATTTACAGAACGTAGAAAACAATTAAGAACGAGATTTAAGAACAACCATGTTACTCTAGAGTAATCATCAACAAAAGTTACAAAATATCTAAAACTAGGTTTAGAAATACTTGATGATGGTCCCCAAATGTCTGTGTGTACCAATTCAAATGGCTTGCTTGCACATTTATTTATTCTAGGATGAGAACTGCTACGATGATGCTTGGCATACTGGCATGATTCACAATTTATTGTAGAAAGTGAGTTGTATTGAGGACAAAGCTGCTTGAATAAAGAGAGAGATGGATGACCTAATTGACAGTGAGCTTTGAAGACAGGACTCATAACTGAGCATACTGTATGATTCTTTGTTGGAATATCAAGTGTATATAAACCACCAAACTTGCTTCCTCTACCAATAATTTGATTCGTCATAAGATCCTGTAACACACAATAATTTGGATAGAAAGTAACACTGCACTTTAGGTGATGAATAATTTGACTAACTGATAGCAAATTAAATGACAGTGATGGCAAGTATAAAACAGATTTCAATGGTAGAGAAGAATTAGTCATGACTTCTCCTATCCCTTGAACAGATGATTGGGATCCATCTGCTAATGTGATGGTATGAGATGATTTATTGCTTGTTAAAAATGTAAATAGATCACTATTACCTGCCATGTGATCGGTTGCCCCAGAATCAATTATCCATTTATGAGTAAATTGACCAATATTTGCCATTGTAGCAGTAGAAGAGGATGAAGGTTATGATGAAGTATTCTGGAGAGAATTCTGAAACTTGGAGTACTTGTCATACTCATCTGAAGTCATAAGAACAGTTTTAGTTCCTGAGTTTGAGTTTGAGTTATTCTGATGATGTTTGTATTGCAGTTTTCTACATTCAGATACTACATGCCCTGTCTTTTTGCAATATTTACAAACTTTACTCGAAGGATTTGATGGTGGTGGTCTCCAAACAGGTGGAGGTGGTCTTTGTGGTCTCCATGTTTGTGATGATGGTGGTGTGTTGTTACACATAAGTGCATTATCATGTAATGTAGAAGTAACAGATGTAACTTCAGTTCGAAGAATACGACTAAACACCTCCTGTAGTGATGATACTTCTGAATTAGCTAGTGTTTGAGACTTTGCACTCTCAAATTCAGATGGCAATCCTGCCATGAAGCTCATTACAGCCATTTGCTCACGCTACTGTTGTTGGGTCTTTATGTCGGTGCTCATTGGCAAAAGTGTATTAAATTCTTCATACGTTTGTTTAAAGGACATAAAATAGTTTGTAAGAGTTTGATCTTTCTTTTCAGCTCGATAAAAAGATTTACAAACATCATACATTTTTGTCAAATTTCCTTTCCCTGAGTATAAGAATTCTAAATACTCCATTAACTCTTTTACAGTTTCACAATGATTGATCAACCCAATTACTTCATCATCCACAGAATTTCTTATTTGTAAAAACATGCGAGCATCATCTCTAATCCAGTTTTGATCTTCTTTCTCTGCCGAATCAGATCTGGGTGATTCCTCAATCAGATGTTTATTTTTATCCATACTTCGGAGATATAGACGAATCGTTTTACTCCAATCAAGATAGTTAGATCCATTCAACTTGTGATCTGTGATTTTAGGCATCAACGAGACAACATCAACCACTTTCTCTGTCATGATTCTTGAACAAGGAAATTAGAAAATCAGATTAGAGACAAATCCCTAAATCCTTTTAATTTCTGGATCGAGAACTTTAATGCTCTGATACCATGTTAACTTTCAGAAAGAAAGAAAGAAAAGAAGAATAAAGTTGGACGCCATTTTCATTATTCAAAAAAGCTCAAAGATTACAAGTACTTATATCAATCCACTGTTTTTGTATTGTTATATCCTAATTACAAAAGTGTAAATGGATAGGATAAAGTAGATGGGCTTTAACAGGTAATTGGGCCACCGAGTACATGAAGAATGAATGCAAACTATATTAAGCTCTATCATGAGATGATCATCCTTCTTCAATCTTCTCAACACCAGATTACAAACATAAACGCCATTAATAAACAAAGTACCTTCCAAAACTCCCTTGCCCTAAGAAGAAGTTGATGGTGCACCCTCCAAAGCAAACACTTTGTTCGGCTGGACTTTTTGAAGAAGCGTGCAATCTTTGATCATGTGTCCCGGTTGGTGACAGTTGAAACACAGTGATTTCTGAACCATTGCTGATCCCGGCCCATACTGATGTTGTTGCTGTGTAATACCCCAAAATTTTGTGAAAAATCATTTTTGAAAAATGATTTAATTTTTGAAATATTTAGATTTAAATATGGTGAAATTTCTGGAATAAATAGTGTGCAAGTATATGTGTGCACGTGCACACTGAGATGGCACAAGAAAGAACTCCAGATTTCTTGGATTTAAAACAAGAATTAAAAAGCAATACAAACATGATTTTGCAACATGGTTATTTGATTTCTGGAATTATATGGATCATCTTAGAAAATAAGAAAAATAAGTTTTACTTTAAATCAGTAAACAGATTTTAATTAAAACCCAGAAAAGAAAATTATACATATGTATATGTTATAAGGATTTGTAAACTTGTATACATATAGGTGCATAGGTTTCTGAATTTAAAAGAGGAATTAAAATAAGCCTAGATAAGATATGTATACAAATATACATTTTTAAATACTGAAAAGTACATATATAAGCAAGTGAAACTATAACATTAAAATGACATGAAATGTGATACAAGTTAACATGCTTGTGTAGGCAAAGAATAGCAAAAGGGGATTTTCAGAAATAATTAAAATATGAAATAGGATGGTCACACTTTTAACATGACTAGGTGAGTGGCCATTTTCTGTAAAGTAAAAGAAAGAAAATGCAGCCTTTAAATTGGTTAATATGGCCGGGGTATTATGAATGAAAAATGCATGATGCTAGCCAGGACAGAAATGGAATTCTGTTTCAACAAAACCCTAGAGGAAAAATGCATATAAATAGGCAGTAGAATTGTCTTTACCCCGGGCTGCACAAAAATAAGAAAAGAAGAAAAATATTGGAAGGAAGGAGAAAACACTCAAACAAGGATTTTTGGAAATATTTAGGTGAGTAATCTCACTGAGTTCATGGCATTAAGACCTGAGATGAGGCAGCCACTTTTTATTGCCATTTATATATATATTTCTGATTTTGATGTATATGACTTCATCAATGCTTTTTGGATGTCTTATTTTAAATCTGATCTGATCTAATATGGATGATTTTGATGATCTTTGATTGGTTGAGACATTTGTCTTTGGATGAGTATCATACTGTTGTATTTATACTCATAAATGTTTAAGTTCAGGATCTTAAAAAAAAATATAGAGAATACTCTCAACTGTTATAGATCTATGGCATGGAAACTTTATAAAAATGATTGGAGCTGCATTATACTTGGTATAAGTGCTGAGGCTTGAAAAGAAAAATGTTAAGGGTGCAATAGAAATTTTCTAAGTGCTGAGCCCTTAATCAAATCAAAAAAAAAAAAAAAACCCACAAGCTAAAATTATGATTGAACCAGATCTTGAATCTGAATCAATCATAAAGGCTTGCAGATCAATATAACATGCCATGCCTCTTTTTACAGTTGAAAATATTCTTATGTTTTACTAAGATCAAGACATATTGACCCCATTTAGGGAATAATTGTATGTTTATTTCTGAGGAGAATTATGCTAGGAAAGATTATGGATGTTTCCATGTTTGTAGTGACATGTTCACTTAGCATATTTGATGTTAGGATTTAAGACAATACACTAGTAAATAAACTAGGGAAGGGAAGGCCAAGAAGACTGCTGGAATGCTTGTCATATTTGAAGTATGCAAGTTGGCACATGGTTTGTTTAAGCCCTGAGATCTTTGTGCAATGATGTGAATTAGTTCATTGCAATGTGTCCCAGTGATTCCTTAATAGCAGATGAGGCAGAGATTTAAATTGAATTATACAACCTGTAAATGAAGAAATAGGAATATGGATATTTCTTAGGATTGGTTGGTATGGAACCATGATGGTTCCAGTGATTGCAAATGTTGCAAATAGATAATTATGTTTGCATGGTTATGTATGCAAGTGTAAGAATGATAGATGAATATATCATACCAGAATCAACTTATTTATACCATGTTAAAGTAATTGGATACAGAAATTTGCTTAAATAACTAGTTGGTACTCTTACATTCTTTGTTGCTTAATATCATGAATGAATTGATATTACTCATACCAGATCATAGATCTGACCCTTGTTTGCTCATGGCATATGGGGTGTCTCATTTTAAAATGAGGCAGCCACTTATGCTCTTTCAGGTAACCCAGGCACTAAGTAAAAATGAAGTAATGGCTATTATGGAGGAGTGAATGAACATGCTAGCTAGTTTCAATAAGAGCTTAAATTGATTATATCTGCATGTATTCAGGAAAAATTTTATGTTTCTAAGATTTCCAGTCATGTATTGAATATTTTATGGTTGGTGATCTAGTTGCCCTTATGATCTGTAAAGTGTCAGATTAAAATTTGTTGTTCTGTTGAAATGGTTGTGTGTTAAGGTTTGATTTGTTTTTGAAGTAGTGTCTGAAATATAAACAAGAAAAATATGCTCAAGTATCAGCTATAAATAAAAAAAAATCTGGTAAGAAATATACAATTATGTGATAGCATAATATATATATGTATTAACTAATCTTGTGACATAACAGAGCACTGAGTTTTAGAACAAAATCTGGATTTTGGCAAGAAGTAAACTTAAAGGGATTTTTATTTTCTTTTTACTGAAATGCTTTGTAAATAAGTCTAAATTCATTTCTGAATTGTATTGAGAAAAGTAAAATGTTTTTCTAAAAGTTTCAGACAGATTGCAATGAAAGGTATCTCCATTGCTTTGAACTAGTGTGGCAGATACAGGATTCATGAGTTAACCAGCTTCAAATAAATGAAGTATTGGTTGATCATGATAGATTGTGTTCTGAAAATAAAAATGCATTTCAAAACTTAGTACATTTAGCAATTGTTTCACCCAGTTTTCTGGGAAATGAGCAGAGATATTGACATGTACATGTATATCTGTGTACATGTTGATATTTGAGCAAAAATATAATTATAATTCCTAGAACAGCTATAGGAATGGGATTCAAAAATAGTAAAGTAAGAAGAATTGTTTTGCATGTTAGGTTAAAGGCAAACATTAAATATATATGTACAAAGATAGGTAGGTATCAGATTTCAAACCATACAGGAAAAAAAAAAGAGAGAAGAAAAACAAAAATTGTGTTTGAACCGACCAGCATAGTACTCGAACTCGTGACCTCTTGTGTATAAGTTAGGCGCGTTTCCATTACGCCTAGATGTTGCTTGTGATCACTTAGGATCCACTTTCTTTTATACTGAATTTGATACTATCCAGACTTTAACACAATCATCTATATTAAAAGCTTGTTTACCACTGATTATTACTTGATCATTTCTTAATTATAATGACAGACTAAAGTACATGTTTCCAGTGGATTTTATGGCCAAAAATCAGAATACAATAATTAATCTGAATTGCTAAAAATCTAAATCAAATAGAATGTTCTTGTACAAAAAAATAAAGTATATACTCTAAATTTAAACAAGAAGAACACATACATCTTCATATGTATGTGTATGTTATTAGGTATACACTAATATATTTATATTGGTAAGTTATTTTGATCCTGGATATATTTTGTTTATTGGAAAAAAGAAAATGACCTTGGAAAACATGCTTGTAATGAATGGTATATCTATATATCATCTCTTAGCAAAAAAAAAATCCTTATGAAATTAGGGTGAAAATAGGAGGGTCATTTCAGTTTGGTATCAGAGCACTTGGTTGCATTGATTGTTAAGTATTATAGAAATGTATTATGTCTGTTTGTTTTGGATGAAATAATTTAAATAAGAAATTAGAAATTATAGAAGTACTCATAATATACTAATACCATTTACCCAGAATTTAGTTAGCAGACCATGGTAGGAAGAGGATCTCATCACAATGCAGGACCCAGTGCACCTCAAATGCTTGATATGCAAGAATTTGTGAGGGTTTTAAGAGATGGAATTGGGCATAGGCCTGAGAACCCACATGAAGAGCTTTCAAAACTACTGAAGACTTATTCCAATTTGGGAGGCAAGAGTTTTGAAGGAATTGAGAGTGTAATGGAAATTCAAGCATGGTTGAGAACACTTGATAGGATTTTCAATGACATGCAGTTGGATGACCAAAGGAAGAGGCAAGTAGCTTCTAGACAACTGAAAGGGGTAGCTTTAAGCTGGTGGGAGGTGATCATAGCTGGAAGAAATGAAAATGAAATCACTTGGAATCAGTTCAAGGAGATGTTGGAGGCAAGATTTGTACCAGCATCAGCCAAGACCATTTTGCTTAAAGAATTTATCAAACTTAGGCAGGGAACTTTGAATGTCACTGAATACACTCAAAAGTTTGAGGGGCTATCCAATTATGGAGCAATGCTAGTGGCAGATGAAGCATCCAAAAATGATAGGTATATAAAAGGACTGAACCCAGGACTTAGCAGAGCTATGCTACCATATGCAGATAGAACATTTGATCAAGTAATTGATCTGGCTTTGAAACTGGAACAACATGACAAAGAGAGAGAGAAGTATAGGAATTTTAAGAGCAACAATAAGAAGGATAAGGGAAGATATCACCCTTATGATAAAAAGAAGGAGGAGGCAGACAACAGGAAGGGTAAAGACACAAAAGCCAATGATACTAAGAAGAAATTGGTTTGCCATCATTGTGGGAAAGAAGGACACATCAAACCAAGGTGCCCAGAGTTAAAAGGAGGAGCCTTCAAATGCTACCTATGTGGGAAAGAGGGGCATATGAAGAGGAACTGTCCTGAGAATAAACAGCAAGGGAAATTGGCAACTTTGGAAGGTAAAGGCAACTCTGCAGTGAAAATTGATGCTGAAAATCATGGCCAAGTGGAAGGTACATTACTCATTTGTGCCATACCCATACCAGTAGTATATGATACTGGAGCAACACACTCTTTGATTTCCTATGAATTAGTTAAAGTGTTAAAATTAAACTGCATATTGGTTGAAACCCCATTGCTTGTACAAAGTCCCCTAGGGAGTTCTAGTGTTTTGAACATGAATTGTGTGGATGTGGAGTTAAACATAGGAGGAAATATTTTTATTTCCAATTTATATGTTTTAAATTACCCAAGTATAGGAGTTATATTGGGGGTAGATTGGTTAAGGCAATTTAAAGCCATAATTAATTTAGACTCATCCACCATATCATTGCAAAATTCTAGAGGCCAGAGAATCACAGTTCTATGTGAAATAGCTAAGGAAGGGAAATTGTATCATTTAGTTGACTTAGAAAAAGATCTGAGTGAACTAACCATTGAAGAAATTCCCATAGTTAATGAATACTTGGATGTGTTTGGAGAAGTTAAGGGTGTTCCACACCACAGACCAGTTGAGTTCCAAATTAATCTCATTCCAGGAGCAAGCCCAATAATCAAGAAACCTTATAGGATGGGGCCAAGTGAACTGAAAGAATTGAAAAATCAGTTGGAAGAATTAGAAGGCAAGGGATTTATAAGGCCAAGCAATTCCTGCTGGGGTTCTCCAGTAGTGTTTGTAAGAAAACATGATGGTACCTTGAGAATGTGCATAGATTACAGGGAACTAAATAAAGTAACCATCAAGAATAAATACCCATTGCCTAGAATAGATGATCTCTTTGACCAACTCAGTGAAGCTAAAATATTTTCTAGGCTAGACTTGGCATCAGGATTCCATCAAATGAAGGTTGAAGACTCAAGTGTTAAGTATACTGCATTTAACACAAGATATGGCTTATATGAATTTTTGGTTATGCCATTTGGTTTGACAAATGCTCCTTCATATTTTGTTGATTTAATGAATAGAATATTTAGAGATTATTTAGACAAGTTTGTACTGATTTTTATTGATGACATTTTGATTTATTCCAAGGCAGTGGAAGAGCATAAAAATCATTTGCATTTAGTTTTGTCAAGGCTAAGGGAAAATGATTTAAAGGCAAAATTTTCAAAATGTGCATTTTGGAAAGAAGAAGTGCATTTTCTTGGGCATGTTATTTCTGCCAAAGGAATATCAGTAAACCCTAACAAGGTAGTGGCAATCCAAGCATGGAAAAGACCTAGCACCATCAGTGAGATTAGATCATTTATGGGGATGGCAGGATATTATAGGAGATTTATAAAAGATTTCTCAAAAATATCATCACCACTTACCAATTTAACTAGAAAGAACCAAGCCTTTGTATGGACAGAAAAATGTGAGCAAGCTTTTATCAAAATAAAGGAAGCTCTGATTAATGCACCAGTATTGAGAGTGCCAGAAGGAAATGAAAATTTGGTTGTGTACACTGATGCAAGTGGCTCTGGGTTAGGGGCTGTGTTGATGCAGCAAGACCAGGTGGTAGCCTATGCATCTAGGCAATTAAAGCCACATGAAACCAGGTATGCAACCCATGATCTTGAACTAGCAGCAGTTGTGTATGCTTTGAAACTTTGGAGACATTATTTGTTAGGTGCCAAATTCATTTTGTACACTGATCATAAGGCACTGAAATATTTATTCTCACAAAAAGATTTGAACATGAGGCAACATAGATGGGTAGAGTTCCTAGCTGCCTATGATCTAGATATACTGTATACACCAGGCAAGGCAAATAAAGTTGCAGATGCCTTGAGTAGACAACATGCCAAAGTAGCCATGTTGATGATGGAAGAGTTCAGGGATTTGTCTATACTTACTGATTTGGAAATTGAGGAAAACAGTGAGGAACAAATGATGCCCATTGAAGAAGGTGAAGGTAAAGGAAAATTAAGTATGATATCTCTGCAATCAGATTTACTTCTTAAGATTGGGAAAATGCAGGAACAAGACCTAAACATGGTGGAAAAGAAAATGCTCATATCAAAAGGGGAGGAAGTAATAAATTATCAAGTTGACAAAAATGGTTATTTGAGGAATAAAAATAGGATATGTGTTCCAGAAAATATAGAATTGAAAGAGGAAATATTAAATGAGTACCATAGGAGTAAGTACTCCATACACCCAGGTAGCACCAAGATGTATCAAAATTTGAAAAGAAATCTTTGGTGGAAGGGGATGAAGTCAGATGTGGCCAGATATGTTGCAAGGTGCATGACTTGCCAACAAGTCAAGGCAGAGACACAAAGGCCATCAGGACTATTGCAACCCCTTAGTATACCACAGTGGAAGTGGGAGGACATATCTATGGATTTCATAGATGGTCTGCCTAGATCTAAGAAGGGAAACACAAGTATATGGGTGATAGTGGATAGGCTAACTAAGGTAGCACATTTTATCCCAGTTAAAACAGAAAGAAATGCTCCAAAATTGGCTCAAATATTCATGAAAGAGGTAGTAAGATTGCATGGCATACCCAAAACCATTGTGAGTGATAGGGATACCATCTTCACCTCAAGGTTTTGGAAAAGTTTTCAAGAGGCTATGGGGAGTGAATTGTGCTTAAGCACTGCCTACCATCCACAATCAGATGGTCAAACTGAGGTGGTGAACAAAGTCTTAGAGGATTTGTTGAGAGCATGTACACTGGACTTTGGAGGCAACTGGGAAGACCACCTCCATCTAGCTGAATTCACATACAATAACAGTTACCAAAGCACCATAGGGATGGCACCATTTGAAGCCTTATATGGCAAGCCATGCTTATCACCTATATGCTGGGTAGAGACTGGAGAAAGGGCTGTTCTTGGACCTGAATATGTTAAAGAAACTACAGAGAAAATTGGGTTAATAAGAAAAAGAATAGCAGCAGCTCAAGATAGGCAAAAGAAATTTGCAGATAGGAAGAGAAAGCAAGTGGAATATGAAGTGGGAGACCTTGTTTTCATCAAGATTTCACCTATGAAGAAAGTCATGAGATTTGGCAAGCAAGGTAAGCTTACACCAAGGTATGTTGGACCCTATAAAATTCTGGAAAGAATTGGTTCATTGGCTTACAAATTAGAACTACCAGAGGAAATGAAAGCAATGCATAATGTTTTTCATGTGTCCCAACTTAGAAGATGGGTACATGATAAAGAAGACATTTTGGAAGAGCCTACCAAAATTCAAATAAATCCTGACTTGGTTTATGAAAAAGAACCAGTGGGGATTATAGCCAAAGAAGAAAAGAAATTAAGGAGCAAAACCTTGAAACTAGTTAAGATCCAGTGGAGTAGTGATCCTAATGACTGCACATGGGAGTTAGAGGATAAGATTAGAATGGATTATCCTAAGCTTTTTGCAAATTAAAAGGTAATAATTTTTTTTTTTTTCTGGAAAAATTATTTGTTATGCATGGTTGATATGGTTGAATTTGTTTGCTTATGCATATGTTTGATAAGTTTTCAGAAAAGAAAATGATGCTTGTTATAAATGTTAGAAAATTGTGAGGACACAATTCCTAAAAGGAGGGGTGAATGTAATACCCCAAAATTTTGTGAAAAATCATTTTTGAAAAATGATTTAATTTTTGAAATATTTAGATTTAAATATGGTGAAATTTCTGGAATAAATAGTGTGCAAGTATATGTGTGCACGTGCACACTGAGATGGCACAAGAAAGAACTCCAGATTTCTTGGATTTAAAACAAGAATTAAAAAGCAATACAAACATGATTTTGCAACATGGTTATTTGATTTCTGGAATTATATGGATCATCTTAGAAAATAAGAAAAATAAGTTTTACTTTAAATCAGTAAACAGATTTTAATTAAAACCCAGAAAAGAAAATTATACATATGTATATGTTATAAGGATTTGTAAACTTGTATACATATAGGTGCATAGGTTTCTGAATTTAAAAGAGGAATTAAAATAAGCCTAGATAAGATATGTATACAAATATACATTTTTAAATACTGAAAAGTACATATATAAGCAAGTGAAACTATAACATTAAAATGACATGAAATGTGATACAAGTTAACATGCTTGTGTAGGCAAAAAATAGCAAAAGGGGATTTTCAGAAATAATTAAAATATGAAATAGGATGGTCACACTTTTAACATGACTAGGTGAGTGGCCATTTTCTGTAAAGTAAAAGAAAGAAAATGCAGCCTTTAAATTGGTTAATATGGCCGGGGTATTATGAATGAAAAATGCATGATGCTAGCCAGGACAGAAATGGAATTCTGTTTCAACAAAACCCTAGAGGAAAAATGCATATAAATAGGCAGTAGAATTGTCTTTACCCCGGGCTGCACAAAAATAAGAAAAGAAGAAAAATATTGGAAGGAAGGAGAAAACACTCAAACAAGGATTTTTGGAAATATTTAGGTGAGTAATCTCACTGAGTTCATGGCATTAAGACCTGAGATGAGGCAGCCACTTTTTATTGCAATTTATATATATATTTCTGATTTTGATGTATATGACTTCATCAATGCTTTTTGGATGTCTTATTTTAAATCTGGTCTGATCTAATATGGATGATTTTGATGATCTTTGATTGGTTGAGACATTTGTCTTTGGATGAGTATCATACTGTTGTATTTATACTCATAAATGTTTAAGTTCAGGATCTTAAAAAAAAAATAGAGAATACTCTCAACTGTTATAGATCTATGGCATGGAAACTTTATAAAAATGATTGGAGCTGCATTATACTTGGTATAAGTGCTGAGGCTTGAAAAGAAAAATGTTAAGGGTGCAATAGAAATTTTCTAAGTGCTGAGCCCTTAATCAAATCAAAAAAAAAAAAGAAACCCACAAGCTAAAATTATGATTGAACCAGATCTTGAATCTGAATCAATCATAAAGGCTTGCAGATCAATATAACATGCCATGCCTCTTTTTACAGTTGAAAATATTCTTATGTTTTACTAAGATCAAGACATATTGACCCCATTTAGGGAATAATTGTCTGTTTATTTCTGAGGAGAATTATGCTAGGAAAGATTATGGATGTTTCCATGTTTGCAGTGACATGTTCACTTAGCATATTTGATGTTAGGATTTAAGACAATACACTAGTAAATAAACTAGGGAAGGGAAGGCCAAGAAGACTGCTGGAATGCTTGTCATATTTGAAGTATGCAAGTTGGCACATGGTTTGTTTAAGCCCTGAGATCTTTGTGCAATGATGTGAATTAGTTCATTGTAATGTGTCCCAGTGATTCCTTAATAGCAGATGAGGCAGAGATTTAAATTGAATTATACAACCTGTAAATGAAGAAATAGGAATATGGATATTTCTTAGGATTGGTTGGTATGGAACCATGATGGTTCCAGTGATTGCAAATGTTGCAAATAGATAATTATGTTTGCATGGTTATGTATGCAAGTGTAAGAATGATAGATGAATATATCATACCAGAATCAACTTATTTATACCATGTTAAAGTAATTGGATACAGAAATTTGCTTAAATAACTAGTTGGTACTCTTACATTCTTTGTTGCTTAATATCATGAATGAATTGATATTACTCATACCAGATCATAGATCTGACCCTTGTTTGCTCATGGCATATGGGGTGTCTCATTTTAAAATGAGGCAGCCACTTATGCTCTTTCAGGTAACCCAGGCACTAAGTAAAAATGAAGTAATGGCTATTATGGAGGAGTGAATGAACATGCTAGCTAGTTTCAATAAGAGCTTAAATTGATTATATCTGCATGTATTCAGGAAAAATTTTATGTTTCTAAGATTTCCAGTCATGTATTGAATATTTTATGGTTGGTGATCTAGTTGCCCTTATGATCTGTAAAGTGTCAGATTAAAATTTGTTGTTCTGTTGAAATGGTTGTGTGTTAAGGTTTGATTTGTTTTTGAAGTAGTGTCTGAAATATAAACAAGAAAAATATGCTCAAGTATCAGTTATAAATAAAAAAAATCTGGTAAGAAATATACAATTATGTGATAGCATAATATATATATGTATTAGCTAATCTTGTGACATAACAGAGCACTGAGTTTTAGAACAAAATCTGGATTTTGGCAAGAAGTAAACTTAAAGGGATTTTTATTTTCTTTTTACTGAAATGCTTTGTAAATAAGTCTAAATTCATTTCTGAATTGTATTGAGAAAAGTAAAATGTTTTTCTAAAAGTTTCAGACAGATTGCAATGAAAGGTATCTCCATTGCTTTGAACTAGTGTGGCAGATACAGGATTCATGAGTTAACCAGCTTCAAATAAATGAAGTATTGGTTGATCATGATAGATTGTGTTCTGAAAATAAAAATGCATTTCAAAACTTAGTACATTTAGCAATTGTTTCACCCAGTTTTCTGGGAAATGAGCAGAGATATTGACATGTACATGTATATCTGTGTACATGTTGATATTTGAGCAAAAATATAATTATAATTCCTAGAACAGCTATAGGAATGGGATTCAAAAATAGTAAAGTAAGAAGAATTGTTTTGCATGTTAGGTTAAAGGCAAACATTAAATATATATGTACAAAGATAGGTAGGTATCAGATTTCAAACCATACAGGAAAAAAAAAAGGAGAGAAGAAAAACAAAAATTGTGTTTGAACCGACCAGCATAGTACTCGAACTCGTGACCTCTTGTGTATAAGTTAGGCGCGTTTCCATTACGCCTAGATGTTGCTTGTGATCACTTAGGATCCACTTTCTTTTATACTGAATTTGATACTATCCAGACTTTAACACAATCATCTATATTAAAAGCTTGTTTACCACTGATTATTACTTGATCATTTCTTAATTATAATGACAGACTAAAGTACATGTTTCCAGTGGATTTTATGGCCAAAAATCAGAATACAATAATTAATCTGAATTGCTAAAAATCTAAATCAAATAGAATGTTCTTGTACAAAAAAATAAAGTATATACTCTAAATTTAAACAAGAAGAACACATACATCTTCATATGTATGTGTATGTTATTAGGTATACACTGATATATTTATATTGGTAAGTTATTTTGATCCTGGATATATTTTGTTTATTGGAAAAAAGAAAATGACCTTGGAAAACATACTTGTAATGAATGATATATCTATATATCATCTCTTAGCAAAAAAAAAATCCTTATGAAATTAGGGTGAAAATAGGAGGGTCATTTCATGCTGCTACTGAGTTCTTCCTTGAGGACACTGATTAGCCAAATGTCCAACTTGCTGACAATTATAACATTTCCGAGATCCGTTGCTTCCTCCTGGTTTCTTCCCTTTGCCTTGCTTTTTCCAAAATGGATTGAACTTTCTCTTATTTGGATTAGCAGAATTCCCTCCTGATGCTGCTACAGGTGCCACAGGTTTCTTACTCATCAAATCCTCATATCTCGGTGCCATATCAATCAACTCCACGAAGGATCCTTTCAAATGCGCTGTCATCTTTTTATGAAATTCTGGCCTTATTCCCAGCACAAACATCTCATTCTTTTTTAGGGAAGTGTCAATGAGTCTCGGTCCATAGCGAGATAGCTCATTGAATTTGGTCTCATATTCAGCTATAGTCATGCTTCCCTGCTTCAAATCCAGAAAATCCCGGTACATACGAGTTTTCCCTGCTGTTGGCATGAATTGCTCCTCAAATAATTCTTTAAATCTGCTCCAAGAAATATCATCTTCTGAAACATTCACTATAACTGCATCCCACCAAGCTGCAGCACCTTCTTGCAATTGCCACGAAGCCATTACCCTTTTCTGCTCATCAGACAATTCAAGACTCTTAAAGATGCGCTCGCAAGAGCGGAGCCAAGCTTGAACCTCAATTATAGACTCTGTTCCTTTAAAAGGCTTTCCTCCAAGATTTGCAAAGTCTTTGCATAGTGTTTCAAAGTTCACCCGAGGCGGTATTGGGGTCAGAGCCTCGACATTTACTCTACCACCTTCAACATTTGGGCCCCTTCCATTTGTGGTTGTCGTGCTACTCGTACCTATGCCTCTCCTTCCCTTGGTACTCATGTTGACAACCAGGATAGGTAACCCAACAAATTAGATAGGCATATAGTTATATATAAAAATTACAACTACGCACTCTCAAGATGGATATAATTCCAAAGCCTAGGTATTCACTCAACCTGGCTCTGATACCAACTGTGACGACCCGCCTTTCTATCCACAGAAATATTCATCATCGTTAAGAAAGAAATAGATAGAAAATAGAAAAAAGAGGAAAGAACAACACAATATCAGAATCTCACAGCGAAATGGAACAAAATATAATACATCACATAACTATTACATAGTCTTACATATATCAGAGTTACACAACATCATTCATACAAGACAGTCATATACATATCTGTCATTTCATACATCCCAAAATACAACATGCATCACCAACATAGCGGAACTAGATAGATAGATATATACATCTGGACTTCTGCTTCAAGCTCCTCCAGAACTCAACAATCCAAAACCTGATCACTTGGCTACTCGTAAAAATTTGAGTACCCAAGAGTTTAAGAAAAACATAATAAACTCCGGGTCAGACATGGGTTTGGTGTGAGTAAACGGGTTAAAGTTGCTTAACATTGAAAAACCATTAGAAACCAAAGGTATCGCGTAAGACTTCCCACACATAAACACGGGTAAGTTTTTACATTACGCTAACCAAATCATTTATAGGAAATCCAGTGATATTATAATAGTGTCTAGGGATTTCAAGTAAATAAGAAATAGCTGAAATTGTTACATCTATTAAATTCCAGCATATTAGCCACAAAGTGGGTAATACAATCAAAACCGTAAGGTCACGTAGGAAGATTGGATTTCCAACAATGGCAGGGCTACTGGGGTACCGCCCGTCACAGTACGTGGCCTAGATCAATGTACTGAGGATCCACCCTAAATCCCCTGCAACACAAGGCCGGAACCATCCCTTACTGGACAGTCCTGAACAAGACAACCCCACAGATGTGGCCAACAACTGCCCACTAAGCCGAAATAAAAAGGGACGTCTAGACAGGGGTATATCTCGTCCTACTTGGCTGCTACCCACTTAACCTTGCTGCACCTCCCCTGTTTTAGCCATTCCCGGTTGATGAGGCTTGAGGCTACGATTACCTTTAGTGAACACATCTCTTAGAATACTCATCGTCCACCTGACGATGTGCTGAAAGCATTCAATCCATACAAGTTCATTCCGGGTTCGAACGAAATCGAAGGCATTATCTCGTTACACTCATTTTGGAATCACCCTCAAAGTTAACGACAATAACCCTTGCATTCTGAAACTCCATCTCGATCTTCACTTTGAGATGTCACGACCTATCGCTTAACTTGGACCGATGTGGTTTTCGGAAAATCATAACTGATTCCCGATCCTGGTCTCATCGAAATCCAAACGTATCTTTTAAGGCCAAGTTGTTTAAAGTTAAAACAATTTAATTCAATTTAATACAAGAATTCACACAGCATTAACACAGATAAATATTACACATTTATCACAGATATATCAAATATCATATCACAGAATATCACAGCATATCATCCAATTCAGATATTCTACACAACAACCATCCATAAACAAGCATACCTTTAATCCATATTATGATTAATTTAATTAATTCAAATTAAATTAATTACTTAAGAATTAATCACTTAATCTTGCCTAATCAATCGTTCATTAATTAATTAATTACAAACTATATAATCAATTAATCACTTCTTAATTTCCTTTTAAATCAATTAATTAAATATTAATTACTTAATTAATTATCCTTCAATTATTAATTAATAACCTTAATTATTAATTAACAAAACTTAATTACATATTAATTAATTCTCAATTATCAGTTAATTAATCCTTAATTATTAATTAATTATTCACTAATTACCAATTAATTTCTTAATTAAATCAATTATTAATCCTTAATGAATTATTTAATTAATCTTTAATTTATTTCATTAATTATCAAAATCTTAATTATACTTAAGATACACATCCTCTTTGTTAATTACTAAATCACATTATTAAAACATTTTCCTTTAATTAACATTTAACTTCATTCATAAATAATTAAATTTAAAATATCTTTAAGTTTTTAACATACTTATTTTAACAAACAAACCATTTACTAATTAAAGTTTTAAAAGATATTTAACTGAAAGAATTTATAAAGGATTAAAACAATTACATTTCCAAAGATCTTTATTAAACATGTTTCAGATTTTAGTTACCTCGGGCTTCGGGTCAGACCCGTTAATAACCCGACCATGCTTCGAGTTATCATCTCCTTCCCCTGTTATATTTCTTTCTTTTTTTTAGTTTAGCATTTAAAACTTAACAAACTGGAAACAACAAAACCCTCGAACCCGAGTTCCACCCGAGAAAAACTTCATCCTGCTCGATCATCACTTCGTGTTGCACACGAACTCGTCCCCTCCCTGACACAACTGATGCCGTGTACTGAACAAGTGCACTTGCACCAGCGTTCGCCAGCACTTCGGAGACCTTCACCCCTTCCGGAAAGTTGCAAAATGACTCAGCAATCGATTCAAGTCATCGATTACAAAACACATAGCCAAAATCGAAATCGAGCAATCCAGTTCAAACCTGGAACTCGACATCACCAGAAAAATTCCCCTCGAACCACCCACGCTGACCACCCGCGATGCTACAACTCTGGCCACACCTTGTCGATCCTCCACACTGCCATTTCCCAAAATCTCGAGAGACTCGCATCACCAGAAACGATACAGCAACCTCATTTCCGACCTCGTTCACTTCTGGGTTTAAAACCCTAGTTCATCCCAATTCAAACACCACGGCAATCGATCACCACAGCCACCATTTTTCCCAACCTCGCCAGACCCTACTCCACCTTCAGACCAAACCCCGAAGGCCAAATGATCGTCGATCGCCAGGAAATGGTCAAAAGCCATTTCCAGTTCAACTTTGAACTGCACCTTTGATACTCGATTAAAAATCGAGATTTTTATTTCAAAAATCCTATTTTCCAGAGCTGATTCAAATTATATAATTGAAACAATAAATTATAATACTTGATTTTTAACCCAAAACAAG
Source organism: Allium fistulosum (assembly GCA_030737815.1). Lineage (NCBI taxonomy): Eukaryota > Viridiplantae > Streptophyta > Magnoliopsida > Asparagales > Amaryllidaceae > Allium > Allium fistulosum. The sequence goes on along the minus strand of CM060903.1, from coordinate 1,277,049,288 downwards.
AATTTTACTATTGTTTTCTTTTTCCCAGAGAATTTCAAACTTAATTCACATAATTTAAATTTTAAAAACTAATTTGTGATTTAACAAACAACATTTGTTTGAAACTCACAGCTTATTAGTGATTAGTTTAGGAAATCTTGGATTTTGATAAAATTTTCCACACTATAAATTTTGAAACAGAGAAGAATCAACCAAACTCAAATATGCACAGTTCAACACAAACTTATATACAGAGATTTCACCATATAGATATATATACAAGAAAGCATCATTCAACTCAAAATTTTCACAAGCAACAGGACTTAATTTACTTAAGCTTTAATATAAAATGTTTACTCACTTGAAACAATTTTGAGCAGAGAAAAACTTCTTGTTTTAAACTGTTATCAGCCTGATTTTCTTGATCCTCTTTGCTTTGTTGAATTGAGTTGAGTTGTTGTTGAGTTGAAATTTTAGCTTTAGTTGAAATATATTTGTCTACTTATTTTTCTCTGGTAAGCTAAGTCTTTGTAAATGAAATGAGATAAGGAGGATATATGTAGAAAAATTATACAGGGTTGTATTAGCTGGTACAATTTTAGGTCAGAGATTTTTTTTAATATGGAGGCTGAGATGATTTCGTTCTTGTACTAGAGATGATGGCATTTAATGCCTTGGTCCCTTTTCAAGTTTACACATTCTATATTTTTTTTCATCAAGTACAACTTGTATACATTTTATTTTCCTCTTTTGTCTACTTCATTGTATAATTACATGTATTACTCTAGTGTGTGTGTATATATATATACAATTCTAGAATTATCTATGTGTTCATTTTAAAGTTGTTATATTTATTGTTATTTCTTTTTCTAACATAAACTATCAACTCTTAATTTATATCCATATAATTTATACTTATGTTTATGACCATATATTTGTTTTATATTTATATTTAATATTGATAAAATTTATTTTATTCTAAACATTTTTATCTAGATTACATCATAAATATATATTTATATCAAATGTAAATAAATAGAGCTTTACTTTAATTAAATGTGAATAAGATAGATTTTACTTTAAATATTTTGAAACTCTTTAATTTAAATTTCAAATCATAATTTCCTTCCAAAAATACACATATATATATATATTCGTTTTAAAACTGATAAGTTCGTATTTTAATTTATCAGATTAAATTCTTATTAAAATAATATTGCCAAATCCCGGGTCGTCACATTTGGAATTACAAGTAATTATCTTTTTCGTGGTTATTGTAATAGACAGTACAAAATACGGTAAATATCCCTATTTTATACATCTCTTTCTTTTTGGGCGTATTCCTTATTATTTTAAACGATACACTTTTATTTATAAATCTGAACTTGGTAATCCGTAGGAATTTATATTGCAACCCTCTACATTCCAATGAATTAAAATATTACCTAGATCCCAACAATATACTATGATAACTTAATTTAAAATTTTCTTGTACATGTCATTTAAATCTACAAATTTGGAACTATCACATGAACTATAAGTTTTAGGCACTACTACTACTACCCAATAATAAATTTAGGGACTACTAACACCCAATATTTTCCAGATTCAAGTATGTGCAATTTCTAACCCTACAATTCCAAGATTTACATAGGCATACATGGAATACATCTACTATGGTATAAATCAAATAACATACATAAATTATATACTTTCCTACTCATGTCCACCTGGTTCACTCATAGCCTTCAGGGGAACATGTAACAACCCGAGATTTCGTACCAATTAATTATTGTCTCTAGACGATTAACTCTGGTTGTTAATTGCTGATGGAAGTTTTTGATCGGTAGAAATTCTTTTACAATTTTGATTTAAAGGGTATACAGGCTTTATAAATTCTAAATCTTGGCCCATACTTAATTTTTTGCCGTGATAAGTGATAACCCATTCCCCTTTGTATCTGTTCATTCAAAAAACCCTAAACCTAAATCAAACGTTCGAAAGAAAAATGGAGGCGGCTCGTTCGTGTTCGTTCCTCTTCGACAAATTGGGGCTTCGCAATTTTTCGAATCATCGTCTCTCGAGATGATTTCAGCTGCGATTGGAGCTTCGAATCTTCAAACTCTCGACCGATCAAAGGTGAGTGGATATTCCCTCACATCTAATTCACTCGAACTTTGTGATTTTCGTTCGTTTCTATTCGTGGTTAGCTTGGCTTCGCTTTCACTATTTGATTTTCTGACTTGTTCCAATTTTGTTTACTAGGACTTTGTTCGAATTCATATATTTTGTGATTTTGGGTTTCACAGTTTGGCTTGTTCGTTAGTTTTGGCTGTTGAGATGAATTTGTTCGACTGTTCTTGTCTCCCTTGTTGGCTTTGGCCTTTACGCATTTATTTGCATATCTATGCATATTGTAGCCTTAGTCCAGGATTTTCTCCTATGACATACCTGACTTCGACTTTTGGTTGTCACTGCGGTATGATTATGATGCTAGTACTATCCAGTTTACAGTACTATATTTATGTTTGCAATTTGTACATTCATGTTTTTGAGGCTATTTGCATACAGTTGCATTTTAGTCTTCATATATATGTATGCATTCATGTATGCATATACATCATTTGATATGTATATATGTATGTTTGAATTTGCATTGCTTGCTCTTGAATTTATTGAGCTTGGTGTTGTATTTTCTACTGTCCATAATATATATTGGACTGTGATGTATTGGACTGGGTTTTTAGTCGGGACAGTTTTGTTGTCCACTGGTGCATTGTTTTGTAGCTTTTGGAGCTCGAGTTGTATACTGTGTTTGCCTGTAGCGTTGTTTTATTTAGACTGAGCTTTGAGATCTTATTCACTTGTTGGTTTGGTCTCAAGTTAGATTTAAGTATTGATCGTGTGGTCTGGTTTCAATTCATGTGGCCTAGACTACACTATCTTCATACATTGATATTTGAATCTTCACTATCTTTTCATTATTGAGGCTATACTTTTGTTTACTTGTATCACAGCATAATGCATGTTGTATTTTTGGTGCTTGGTTTTGAGATGTGAAATGCTGGAGCATATGCTTCAATTGTGGCAGACCTGTTTCATTTTCATGTACAGTCTTTCTTGCTTTAACCTGAAATGGTTTTGCTTCCATATCATGGCTGGTTCATGTATACTTTAGTCTGATGCTTGTGCTTTTCTGCTATTTTGAATTGTGAAGCATTGGTTAGTTCTGTGTGTTGTTCATTTTATTAGTAGGCTTGTTCTTATTTCTGTGTGTCTTCATATATGTGCATACATACCATTGTATGTGTGCATGAATATGTTGTTGAATCTACACTTTTGGCTTCATTTCTACATGGTCGCCAGATCATTTGGGCTTTGCCTTTGCTGGTACACCTTGTCCCCATGCACATTGATGTATATGCATTCATTTTGCACTTGTATTTGTTTCCACACTTGTGCAAGCTGTTGCGGTCTGGACTTGATTTCTTTACGCGGTCATATTGACTTGAAGTCTAATCTTCAGGTGGCTTGACTTTGAGTTGTATTTCTTGCTATTGCCTGGTCTGGAATTATGTTCTGGTTCATGTATATGCACAGTTTCGCTTTGTGTTGGCATTACACTTGAGTTGAACTCGATTTTTGGGTTTGACCTTGTGTTCACTTGTGACTTTCACTGAGCTCTTGTGTATCTCATGCGATAGTGGCGAGGCAGTACACGTGTGCGTGTACTGCAGCCCTATCAGATTTGACAATTTTAAATTGATGTTTCGATTGTTGAATTGTTTCGTTGGTTAAATTCAATATTTTGAAGTTGTATTTTTATTTGGATTTACTTATTTGTTGTTTAACACTGTTTAGTGTTATATTTGTCGTTATCCGATTCTCTTATCGAGAAGTTGGATATACAAGATTTCTGTGACTGTCGTCTATCTGATTATTTGATTATTATTGCTTCTATGCACTAATAGTTGAGTTTGAATTAGACTGACCCGTGTATTATTTTCTTTTGAATGTAATACTCGGGTCAGACCCGAGTTATTTCAGGTTGTAGATTTCTTGCTTTGGGTTGCCATTCGAGCTATGAAGACTTTTCATATCTTTTTGTAGTGGTCAGTGTATTGTTTTAGGTTGATATGTATTCATGTATATTAGTCGATAATGTACTTGTATATATATAACTTCCATAGTCGACAGTTATAGTTGTATCATTTGTATTGTGTCAAATGTATTGTAACTGACATCAGTTATTATATATATGAGACTTTTTGTTCTATCTGTGTTCCGCACTTATATTATCTGTGTTATTTTTATATTTATTGTCCTAAACTATTATAGCCACTGTGTAGTAGCTTTGAGTTTGTATCGGTATGTCGGATTATGTTATACTATCTGACATATCGGTGCTTGCACAAATCAATTACACGGATGGTCGCTCCTCAACAGCCTTATTCTCCGTGCTAGTTGACAGTATTACACCATAATGTTCTTGTCTAGCGTGGGTATAGAGGTGGGGCGTCACAGCTTGGTATTAGAGCCTGGGGTTTAGGACAATTATAAAACATAACTTAGATGGAGCATGTGTTACAACTATTTGTCGATGTTTTATCTCTCATCTTTGTATATGATTATCTTTGATTGTTAGGTATGAATTCCTAACGCTTATTCATGTGCATTTGATTTTGATTTCGTGAAAGTATTTTGGCTTCTGCCTCCGTTTGCTTTGCGAACTCAAGTTGAGTTTTTGATGATGAGGATTTTGTTCTTGTGTTTTCGGCTTTGAATTGATTTAGCCGATGTTAATTTTGTTCGAATTTGGTCAATTAAAGCTATTTTGACCTCTGGACTTTGTTCCACTTTTGTGCTATGCTATGAGTGTCATTGTGTACCTATTACACTATGATGAATAATGGCTCGACCGGTTGCAAATTGAGTGATTTTGATTTTCACTCATATCTAGTTCGAATCTCAACGATTTTGAACTTGATATTTTGTGTTTTCCTCGGCTTGATTTCCATTCGACTTCGGTCACTTTGTTTTTGTGAAATTGCTAATTTCTTGATTTCCAAGACTCTGGCTTTGTTTGCCGTTGAATTCTTTGATGATGATATTGATTCATTTTGTACTCGACTGTGGCCATTAATTGTTGACTTCGACATTGACTTGATTCTTATTTTTGTTGATGTCATTTATGCATTTATGCTCGTTTTGCTTTATTTTTCCAATTGATAATCGATTCTTCTTTTCCAATTAGTTGTTATCACCTTTGTCGACTTTGATAACTTATATTTCTGGAATTTTTGGGTATTTCTACTTTGATGAATTTGGAATCGAATTCTTTGAATTTTATTCACGTCTTCGAATGTGAGTTTTAGTGAATTTATTTGGTTTCCAAAATTTAATCGATTCGTGATCATTTCCCTGATTTGTTGCTATCATTTATTAGCAACTTTAATGACATTTTCTTCGGGATTTTTGTGAACATACTTTTTGATGGATTCAGTATCGATTTTTTTGGATTCTATTCACATCTTTGTATGTGAATTCTTGTGATTGATTGTTTCTACAATCATTTTTGTGATTTGTCACTTTAAAAATATAAAGGTTTTCTATACTAGTAGTAAATATCAAAACCCTTTTTTTTAAACCATTTTCCAATCTATTAGTATATACAAGCCTTTATTTCACTCGCATGAGAAATTGAATTAAACGGCTTAGTAAAACAAGTGGTATGAAACGCTTGCATTTACTTCGTCGGTTAACTCCTGGACTTGTTCGATTGAACCTTTTATGACAATTTTCTAGTGAAGATCTACAGTTTGTTCGTAAATATTTGAGTTAAGCAAGTGGTTATGGGACATGAAGCTTAACTCTTATATTCACTAACTTAGTGTAATTGACACTTCTTGATGATCATGATGATCATTTTTGTGATTTGATTTAGACTAGCAATTGTGTGATGTCTCTTTGTCTACGAGGGAGACTAAACCCCGTTTGTGTGATGTTTCACCATCACATATGTGGGGTAGCGCCCCACGGTCTTCGGACCATTCGTGTGTCAAAAATTAATGGTTGGCCACCATGAGATAGCTTCTCATTCTTGTGATACCGGTCGGTGAGTTTTCATGCTCCCATTTTGTGATAGGCCTTCACCTTTTCTTTTTATGATTTAGACTAGCGATTGTGCGATGTCTCTTTGCCTGCGAGGGAGACTAAACCCCGTTTGTGTGATGTTTCGCCATCACATATGTGGGGTAGCGCCCCACGGTCTTCGGACCATTCGTGTGTCAAAATTTAATGGTTAGCCACATGAGATAGCATCTCGTTCTTGTGATACCGGTGTTTTGAGTTTTCATACTCCCGTTTTATGATAGGCCTCCCCCTCTTTGTGATTTCTGGATTTCGTGTGTCGATTCTAGAATTTTTGTGATTTCTGGATTTCGTGTGTAGATTTCTAGAATTTGTGTTTTCTGGATTTCTTGTGATGATTTCTAGAATTTGTGCTTCACCAATTTTCACGATTTCTATTGATAAGTTTTATCAATTTTTGGTGTATTGGTGAATTAGTGTGTCATTGACTTGTTATGAATACAAGTTTAGGGTATGGTATCCCTTTCTATCTTTGAGAAGATTCTCGTGACATTCTTGATGAATGAAAATTCATTGGTATTATATTTTGATGCCAGTTATTTTGATGAGATTTTGACGTGCTAACTTCAGTAACCGTCAATTTTAAAATGGATTTACAAGCGGTTCTCCCGCAATGCTGATTTTGTTATCCATTTTTACGGTATTTTGAGAAGTGCAATTTCCTTATCAAAGTTGCTACTGATGTTGCTAATTTAATCACGTGTTTTCAAAATTCGTTATTTTTAAAAGTTGTTTCAAAATATAAATTAAATTGTTTTCAAAACTTTTTACAGTTTACGCTTTCAAAAGAATGAGGAAGCGATTTAGACGTTTCAGCAAAATCGAGGACTATGACCCCTTTCTTTTGTTGATTCGCTTAATTCCGGACTTGTTCGTTTGAGAATGTGAAATGTTATTTTTTTTAGAATACACAATTTTGTACTTTCAAGGAAACGATAAAGAGATTTAAACGATTTAGCAAAAGTACGGAGTATGGAACCATACTTATACTATTTCGGTTAATTCCGGACTCGTTAATTGAGATATTTGTGATTTCTGATTATCGTTTTTGATAATCGGATATTTTTTATTATCGTTTTTGATAATCGGATATTTGTGATTTCTGATTATCGCTTGTGATAATTAGATATTTGAGATTATAATTGTCGTTTTGATAATTAAATATTTGTTGATTTGATTATCGTTTGAGATAATTAAATATTTCTCGATTTGCTTATCATTTGTGATAATTGAATACTTGTGATTTGTGGTTTAATTATCGTTTGAGATAATTAAATATTTGTGATTTGAAAATTCGATTATCGTTTTTGATAATTGAATATTTGCTGATTTGAGATTTGATTATCGTTTTTGATAATCGAATAATTGCTGATTTGAAATCTGATTATCGTTTTTGATAATCGAATAAATGTTAATTTGAGATTTCTGATTATCTCTTTTGATAATTAGATATTTGATGTTTTTTTATTATCATTTTGATGATTGGAGATTAGCCAGTTTTGATGATTTTGAGATTTCCTAGTCTCAAATTGATCCTAGAGTATGCTGATTTTATTGAATCGCTGTTTTCTATCTATTTCTGTAAATAGTTAGAGTTTGTTGATTATGGAATTTGTGTTTTCTAGTTAATTGTTGGATAACTAGATAATTGCAGTTTGCGATTTGTGTTTCATAATTATCTTTGTTGATAATTAGATTTTGTTGTTTCTAATTATCGTATCGATAATTAGATATTGTTGTTTTGTGATTTCTGATTTCTAATTGTCTAATTGATAATTGAATATTGCTGATAATTGCGTTCATTCAGTTTTTTTGTTTTCTGATTATCTATTTGATAGTTATATTTTGTTGAGAATTGTGAATTTCTTTTATGAAATTAAAAGATTTCTTTGAGGTTTGAATTCTCTACCTTTATTTTTTTAGCTTAACCAGTTTATGTTAGAAAATTTATTGTTATGACGACCTTAATTATGAAAATTGCGGGGACGCAATTTCTATAAGGAGGGGAGTCTGTAACAACCCGAGATTTCGTACCAATTAATTATTGTCTCTAGACGATTAAATCTGGTTGTTAATTCTGATGGAAGTTTTTGATCGGTAGAAATTCTTTTACAATTTTGATTTAAAGGGTATACGGGCTTTATAAATTCTAAATCTTGGCCCATACTTAATTTGTTGCCGTGATAAGTGATAACCCATTCCCCTTTGTATCTGTTCATTCAAAAAACCCTAAACCTAAATCAAACGTTCGAAAGAAAAATGGAGGCGGCTCGTTCGTTTTCGTTCCTCTTCGACAAATTGGGGCTTCACGATTTTTCGAATCATCGTCTCTCGAGATGATTTTAGTGGCGATTGGAGCTTCAAATCTTCAAACTCTCGACCGATCAAAGGTGAGTGGATATTCCCTCACATCTAATTCACTCAAACTTTGTGATTTTCGTTCGTGGTTAGCTTGGCTTCGCTTTCACTGTTTGATTTTCTGACTTGTTTCAATTTTGTTTACTAGGACTTTGTTTGAATTCATATATTTCGTGATTTTGGGTTTCATAGTTTGGCTTGTTTGTTATTTTTGGCTGTTGAGATGAATTTGTTCGACTGTTCTTGTCTCCCTTGTTGGCTTTGGCCTTTACGCATTTATTTGCATATCTATGCATATTGTAGCCTTAGTCCAGGAGTTTCTCCTGTGACATACCTGACTTCGACTTTTGGTTGTCACTGCGGTATGATTATGATGCTAGTACTGTCCAGTTTACAGTACTATATTTATGTTTGCAATTTGTACATTCATGTTTTTGAGGCTGTTTGCATACAGTTGCATTTTAGTCTTCATATATATATGTATGCATTCATGTATGCATATACATCATTTGATATGTATATATGTATGTTCGAATTTGCATTACTTGCTCTTGACTTTATTGAGCTTGGTGTTGTATTTTCTACTGTCCATAATATATATTGGACTGTGATGTATTGGACTGGGTTTTTAGTCGGGACAGTTTTGTTGTCCACTGGTGCATTGTTTTGTAGCTTTTGGAGCTCGAGTTGTATACTGTGTTTGCCTGTAGCGTTGTTTTATTTAGACTGAGCTTTGAGATCTTATTCACTTATTGGTTTGGTCTCAAGTTAGATTTAAGTATTGATCGTGTGGTCCGGTTTCAATTCATGTTGCCTAGACTGCACTATCTTCATACATTGATATTTGAATCTTCACTATCTTTTCATTATTGAGGCTATACTTTTGTTTACTTGTATCAGAGCATACTGCATGTTGTATTTTTGGTGCTTGGTTTTGAGATATGAAATGCTGGAGCATATGCTTCAATTGTGGCAGACCTTTTTCATTTTCATGTACAGTCTTTCTTGCTTTAACCTGAAATGGTTTTGCTTCCATATCATGGCTGGTTCATGTATACTTTATTCTGATGCTTGTGCTTTTCTGCTGTTTTGAATTGTGAAGCATTGGTTAGTTCTGTATGTTGTTCATTTTATTAGTAGGCTTGTTCTTATTTCTGTGTGTCTTCATATATGTGCATACATACCATTGTATGTGTGCATGCATATGTTGTTGAATCTACACTTTTGGCTTCATTTCTACATGGTCACCAGATCATTTGGGCTTTGCCTTTGCTGGTACACCTTGTCCCCGTGCACATTGATGTATATGCATTCATTTTGCACTTGCACTTGTATTTTTTTCCACACTTGTGCAAGCTGTTGCAGTCTGGACTTGATTTCTTTATGCGGTCATGTTGACTTGAAGTCTGATCTTCAGGTGGCTTGACTTTGAGTTGTATTTCTTGCTATTGCCTGGTCTGGAATTATGTTCTGGTTCATGTATATGCACAGTTTCGCTTTGTGTTGGCATTACACTTGAGTTGAACTCGATTTTTGGGTTTGACCTTGTGTTCACTTGTGACTTTCACTGAGCTCTTGTGTATCTCATGCGATAGTGGCGAGGTAGTACACGTGTGCGTGTACTGCAGCCCTATCATATTTGACAGTTTTAAATTGATGTTTCGATTGTTGAATTGTTTCGTTGGTTAAATTCAATATTTTGAAGTTGTATTTTTATTTGGATTTACTGATTTGTTGTTTAACACTGTTTAGTGTTATATTTGCCGTTATCCGATTCTTTTATCGAGAAGTTGGATATACGAGATTTCCGTGACAGTCGTCTATCTGATTATTTGATTATTATTGCTTCTATGCACTAATAGCTGAGTTTGAATTAGACTGACCTGTGTATTATTTTCTTTTGAATGTAATACTCGGGTCAGACCCGAGTTATTTCAGGTTATAGATTTCTTGCTTTGGGTTGCCGTTCGAGCTATGAAGACTTTTCATATCTTTTTGTAGTGGTCAGTGTATTGTTTTAGGTTGATATGTATTCATGTATATTAGTCGATAATGTACTTGTATATATATAACTTCCAGAGTCGACAGTTATAGTTGTATCATTTGTATTGTGTCAAATGTATTGTAACTGACATCAGTTATTATATATATGAGACTTTTTGTTCTATCTGTGTTCTGCACTTATATTATCTGTGTTATTTTTATATTTATTGTCCTAAACTATTATAGTCACTGTGTAGTAGCTTTGAGTTTGTATCGGTATGTCGGATTATGTTATACTATCTGACATATCGGTGCTCGCACAAAGCAATTACATGGATGGTCGCTCCTCAACAGCCTTATTCTCCGTGCTAGTTGACAGCATTACACCATAATGTTCTTGTCTAGCGTGGGTATAGAGGTGGGGCATCACAGAACAACACAATACCTGGACTGCCCATAGCCTATATGTATCTTATCCTCAACTATATGGTACCAACCCTACTGACATAGCGCCAAGCCTACATTTACCGTTCCATTTAGATTGCCCAATGTAATCAAGGAATTTACCTTTTATTACTTAAGGCAATATATAAGAATTGGAGTAGACCCTACTTAGTCCTTTTTACACTTTAAATCGAAAAGAACTACTTCCGTATATATCAACCCTTAGTAATAACCATCTTGACTCACACTTTCCATATTCTGGAATATGTTTTACCCAAACTATACTTTTCAACCTTCTTTACAATTCAACCGTTATTGAAAAGGTCACTAAATTCCCATGTTTCTTTTTATCTCTGTCCCAACCATTTTAAGGCTTCCAAATTCCATAGTTAATTCTGTCCTATTGGGCTGTTTAATCCTATTTGTCTAACTTCGATCTATTTCTTTCCTTTCAAGTTTAAGTGATAGTTCTAATATTTTCACTTTACCCTTTAAAATCAAAACCTTTGATTTTAACTTTATTTCCACAAAACTAGCAAGTTTTGAAATTGTAAAACTCTCTTTTCATTTTTAACAAGCGTTTCCTACTTACTAGGATCATGTTATTCTTCTTTAATTAAATTATCAAAAACAGTTGAGCTTATGTTAGCAAAATGTACATAAACACATGTTTCTAAAAAAAATCTTTTATAGATAAGGAATTTTCACAAAAGCGTATTTTTAAGGAAAATGTGGTTTTTAACTTATTACTATTATTATATTATTTTAGAGTTTGACAAAGACATTGATAAAAGGCATTTTCAAATACTAATAATTTCTTGTTTATAAATGGAGTTCAAAAGTTAGATCTTACATACTACTCAATCTTTATCTTTCAAAAGTTCAATTATTAAAAGCAAAGTGCACATTGATAATAACTGTAACAATGTGCCTAAAAGACAAAACTATAGCTTTAAACAGTTATTGATAAATCACTATTATCAAATTCTCTAATTTCTCCTTTTTAAACAAATCTCATAAAGTTTGCCTGATTATTTTATATGATATCATAAACTCCCATTTTTTCTATTTAAAATATCAGACATCTACTGAGTCTAACTTTTAGAATACGTTTTCATTATTTATCACTTAAATCGGAGTAGACAATAGCAACCTAATTACCTAAGCCCACTTATACCTAACAATGATTTGTGCATAAGGTTTCTGTCTTTCTTTTCAAAGATGGTTAACTCAAGTTTATTTTTCAATACAGTATCCAACTTCAATATAGGAATACTTTAACCATACCTTTAAGTAAATAAGAGTCCCTACAACTACTATTAATATGAGAATAGGGCTTCTACTTTAACTAGAGAATCTATTTTAAATTTGTAAAGTCCTTCTTATGCTGTCAACATCATATTCCTATTATACGGATCTCATGGTACTAATCTCCTTTACTCATATGTTAAGCCCTTAATTTACTTGCTAACTGTTAGTTGGTATATAAAATCTCCACTAGCCTTTCTTTATGGGGTAAACCTCAATAAATGTGAAAATTATATTTTTCACCTCAACTGTTATAACCTTAACCCTTATTCTGACCTACAATTGTTTGTTTATATAAGGGATAAGCCAACGACTATCTTATGAGCCAAAATACATAGGGTGTTGTGTATCAATATACATATTAGGAAATTATAATTACACTCCCTAAGTAAGGTTAGGCTCATCTTGTCCCATCGCTTTAGATATAGACGAAACCATATAGAGATGTTCAGGCTCAGACTCTTAGCTACCTTACCAAAGTCATTCCTCGAAAACTTATACTCATTCTTACCATCTATGATTAGGAATTATTTTCAACTTTCCCAGTGATAGCAAAGACATAAAGAAGGGAAATTACGATATTAAAATCTTTGCAAAGCTTTTTGAATATATATGTGTGTGTGTGTATTCAAAACCCATTTTTGAAAACTTTTTGGAAAACATTTTGGAAAACCTTTTGAAAAACTAGTTTTTTCAAAAACTTTTCAAGTACATTCTCTCAATACATGCCTAAATCCAAGAGGATCTTAAACCTAGCTCTGATACCAAATGTAACAGCCTGCACTTCCTAACACACTAGTCCAAAGTTTAGAGTGACTTTCAGACTCGGTTCATGCGAAGAAATACGAGCTGTTGGGTTTTTAGACATTACAAAGCATGATTATAAAAGTAAAATTCTAGGACATTCTACACTTTCAGATCTCATAGCGGAAGGAATTAAAATATAGGTATTGAAAAATAGACATTTTAGAAAAACAATATCCAAATTACTTAATCGTCATATTCACTTTCATATACATTGTTTCCAAGGTACAATATGAGCTTTATAGACATTTAATACAATAATTGATTACATGAGGAACAATAGAGAATAGGGGAACTCCAATGTTTAATTCCTCTGTACTAACATGGCATCCTGTTGGGGGGAAAAATGGAAAGGAGGGGGTGGGTCAAACAAAAGTCTGGTGAATGAGTACAAGTTTAATATGTGATGATCATATGTAGTTAACTTTAACTCTAATCTTGATGACATATGGGTGTACTACAAGTGTCTGTGGATTCATGAGGTCCATTACCTGAGGGTTCTTTTCTAATACATACCTACACTACAACTTGTATATGCTACGACAAGGATCGAATACAGATCAAACCTCACAACTAACGATCGGCCACCGCTCCTAGAGCTACTCAATATGTAAAACACCTCCCCCTTGGCTACTAACTATGGAAACACTGCCACTTGGCTATTATGAGAATACGTTCCCACTACTATCACTACCACTAGGCTACTATGGAAATAAATTTCCACTAATATCACCGCATAATGCTACCATGGGAACTGCAACTAATATCATCGCCACTAAGCTATTGGTTAATCGAGTTTTCCCCTAACTCCTACTACACATAACCTAACTACGCATCGAGGGGGAACCTGCAATGCCGACTCATTGAAGTGTCTCATCGTCCACATCTGTATCTACCTCTTAATCATAGTATATGCCTCTTATTGCACATGTCGAGATCCTCCATTTGAACAATATTATGTTGCATCAGCATCCGTGCATACTAGGACACCCGTTATGTCGAGTCACACTTCATCAGGCATCCTCGTCAATGCTGCGCGTCCACCATGGAACCTCATGTGAGTGCCTTTTGCGATAAAAATTGCCCCTAGTTGAATAATCGACCCCTATTAAGTAAAGAACATTTAGCCAACACTTCAATGACCTAGCGTAATCCTATAGGGAATTAGCTTCCCTACATATCCAAACATACATACAAATAGCCCTAGATAGACCCACAAAACAATTAATGTTCATATTAATTTTTATAATTAAACTAGGCCTTAGGTCGAGATTCAGGATATGTATTTTAGATGACAACTGGTCAATCGCTTAGGGTGGGGGTCGACCGGACGCTGTTTAAAAAATGGGTTTTGTCCAGTTTTATATTACGATTTTTAATTAGGGTATTACATCGTTTACAGTTATGGTGAACCCTAAGCAACTATATTAACCAGTTTACATTTCTCAATTTCATAGATTTGCATAATTTCAATTTCAATTGTTTAATCTAGGGTTTACAGGTTTTAAGATTTACCGCTAAATAATTAAAAGGGTGTGCTAACATCAATATCAAGTTTAACAATTTATAGAGATTTCGATTCTACCTAGATTCCAGGTTTCAATTTAGGATGTAACTTCAATTTAGATGAGATTAGCCAATTCATATCAATTCTAGTTTTTACTTCAGATTCCAGATCTAGCAATAAGATTTAAGGATTAGGGTTTATAGTTTTCATTTTAATTACTAGCACCCTTGATCAAGTAGAATAGATTAAATTTAAATGTAATAAATCAACTTACTATACTTATTTCCACTTACCTTGGATCCAAGCTCTAACTTCATTCCTTGCCTGTGAATCGACATCCATTAGCTCGCTTCCTTCTAGAACTGATTACTAGCGTGCTCTTGCTTTGATTTTTAATTTATTTTTGCAGAAAGTTTAAAGGTGGAGAGAATAAATTTTGGCAGAGTTTTGGTAGACTGTAAATTTTCTAATGAATTTAGGATTAGCCAAGGTGTTAATTTATAGAGGTTAGAAATCAATTTGGAATGTTGGATATGCCTGGAAGAATCTTGGTTTACAACTCGTAAGCATATCAAAACTTGGCTATCAAGTAAAATATTCCGTTCCATCACAACCATTCAATTAACGCTCCAGGTTCTCCAATTTTGAACATGATGGGTCGACCTCTGAAGGCCATGTGTATAGTGGTTGACCATCAAAATCTTGGGTCGACCTCTCAATATTTTAGGTCGACCCACATAGTGTTAATTTGGTAAATTATTTCGTTTTCAATTTTTCTAACGTACATAACTTCTCCGTACTATCTCCGATTTCGAAGTGTTATATGAAAATCGTCCAAGATGCACTGGTGCAAGTTTCTTAGCCAAATTCGAATGTTTGAGGAAAAATTTATTTTAGTCCTTGTTTTATTTAAATAAAAAAAATTATTAGATTCTTGCTAAATTTTCATGATGTTACAGGCCTAGAATCGAAGCCTTCCAACCAAAATAACTCCTTTTCCTCCACGTGACTCAACATTAAAGCCTCACATTCAAAATTCAAAGAACTCATATGAGTTGTACCAAACCTTCTAGTTTGGCACCGATCCATTTTTGGTTCAAAGACTTAGCTATTTTTGGCTAAATCTACTCATTCCTAACTCATGGCATAGCTTCTCAGTCTCATCCCGAAGTCTTCAACCAATATGCACGAAGTATCCACCTAAAACTCTATAGCTCCACTTTCAAGACTCCACACCATTCACAACCAATCCATGTTATAACTCCACTACACCGACTCCAAACCACTCGCCATTGATAGTGTAGCTTCTCCACATCATCACTAACACTCTAATTGATCCCAAGTCATTTAGATGAATTTTTTATCGATCGGTCATGATTGATCGGTTATGATCGATCGTTTATGTTTGCACGTAAGATGGACAAACACCCCAATTCAATGAAAAACAAGATGAAAAAATGGAGAAGGTGGGAATCAAAGAGAAAAGACGCAAGATTTTATAGTCGTTTGGAAAAATCTCCAGCTTACGTCTACTTAGTTGGCTTTATTGATGGATTCTCTCCAAGAATATGCAATTTACAATCTATTTTCAACCATAATGATTGAATCTCATGTTTCTCCTCAAAGCATAAGGAGGAAGAGGAAGATCCAAAAGCCCCATTTATTTGAAGAAGGCTTGCTATTTATAAGTGAATCCTCCGATCAGGGTCGGTAGAGTCGATTTAAAGAAGTAAACATCCAGATATGAAGTTCTAGCCATCAAGAACGAGTCAAAATACAAGTTCTAGGAAGTCAATCAAGTTTGTATCGACCTGTTGGACACATTAGTTATACTTGTTTGGACCTCTTGATGTTGAGAGGTTTTTGCTCCATTCTTTCTCAAAAGTTGTTCAAGTCTTTAAGCATGGAATCTTCATTGACAATAATCACCAATCATGAACAAGTTGGCATCGACCTATTTGGACTAGTCGGCGTCAACCTTTTGGACCAGTCAGTGCCAACTTGTTTGGACCAGTCGTGACTAACCTGTTTTCCATTTCCGATACCTAGCCAAATCTTGGAGTCATCAATTTTAACACCTTCTAAGCTTTTAAACTCATTTCTTTATCATTTTGTAGTTCATTTACTCTGATCTAAGTCAATTTTAAGACTATAGTAAATTGCCTGAAACACTTACCCCCAAAGCAGGCTTTTGGGGAGATAAAGCATGCTTTGACTAAGAACATGCATCGATGCTAGAAAATTGTCAGTTGCGCTCTCTAGTTATCTACTAGGCTAGGTCTGGTGATAATGGAGTTAGGGTTATGCCTTAGGAGCAATTATGCAATTTACTATAAATTACTAATTCTGTAATAAAATTATTACGAAATAAAAGGTTTTTTTCTTTCAATTATATAGTTAATATAATGTGTTATATTAATTATTTACTTAATTTAAATATATTTAATAGAAAATCCATAAATGATGCATTTTGTGATATTAACTACAATATGTTGTAATCATGGGAAAATATTCACAATGAAAATAAATACATTGTTTTAAATATTTGTGATATCCCGGAATTTTGGACAGTATCAATTTAATAATCTGCATTGGAAGGTAAATTGATTTAATGATCTTTGTTAATAAATTTGAATAAATTTAATAATCTAATTAAATAAATATTTAATTAGTGATTTATCTTTTAAAACTTTAATAGAATGATTTCTATTTATAATATATATATATAAGTGTATATATTGTAAATAGATGAGTTGGTTTGAATTTAACAAATAAAATTATGTTTTCAAATTTCTAATATTTTGGTAATTTGGAAATTATGATTTAAAATAATATTTAGCTTTTCAAAGATATTTGATAAATAACTATATAGTTTTAAATACATAAAATAAATATTTAATTGTTTAAAAATAGATTTTTAGCTTAAGTTTAATTTAAATAAAAGGTTTGTTTTATTACTTGATATATATGATTTAAAAATAGAAGTAATTTATAATCTCTTTTATAAATTATTTAAAATAGTCAAATTTGGTATTTTCAAATAATAATTATAATACTTTGTTTTATAAACATAAATAGATTTTTGGAAATAGAATTGATATTTTAAATTTAAATGGTAGTTATATATGCATATATATATAACTTGATTTTAAACTAGATTTTTAAATTTAATTTGAATTTGAATTTGGATTTAAAATTGAAATTTAAAAGATAGACATTTTAAAATATTTTGGATTTTAAATTATATGTATAAACTTTTATTTTTAAATAATAATTGGTTTTATTTCTTTAAAATTATCTATACATATAGATAAGTACTTATTAACTAATTAATTAAGTATAAGCTTATATTAAACTTTAAAAATAAAATACAAATTAACTTAAAAAGACAAGTGTTAATTTCCTAAGACCTCATTTAAACAAGTGTTAAATAATGAGTAAGGGCTAATGACAAGTGTCATTTAATCTTGTTTTTCTTTTATTTTTATTTTTAGATAATTTCATTTTATATAAACATATACTTCATTCTCTTCATATTTTTTTTCCTATTCTCTTCAAAGTTAAGAAAACTTCAGTTCAAAACAAATAAAGTAAGAAACTCTTTAAAACAGAAATGTAAAATCAAAAGCCTGCAAAATTCTTCAATCTGTAATTTACATCCTCCTCAAACAAATATCTATTCAAAATTCAATAGCCTGTAATTTATTGCAAAATCAAATCAAAACATTAGCCTGCATCTTCTTCAAGCATGGAATCGAGTAATCTCTGTTTCAAGCATATCTGTAACCTGCATTTTCAAACCAAGTATAAAGTTTAACTCAGCAAAAGCAATTTTGGTTGCTAAGGCATTCCAGTTTACAAATTTTAAAGACATTTCCAGCAATTCAAGTTCTAAAGGCTGTTTTCAAAAATCTGGAGGCTCTGTCTTCTTTAATTTGTGAGTAACTTTTAAAAATTTAAAATATAATTGGTTGCATGCTAGTATGGATGAATTTAAATGTGTATTACATGTATATATAAGTGAATGTCTGATGTGTATATTCATTTGTGTGCATGCTGTTTATAAGTGCTCTGTTCATCCTTTTGTTTTATGTGAGTAACTTAGATTTTAAAAATAGATAGATTTGATTTGTGTGGTAAAATATCTGAAGTAAAATTGTGGTGCATGTTTGAAATTATGTATGCATGTTTGTTTTAGATCTAGATACATGTATATATGAATGAAGATACTATGTGTATGTTTGATTGTACCAGTGATCATCTCTGTTTAAAGTTCTCAGTTAAAAATTAGATCTAAATTCCAATTCTCCTAAACTAATCTCTGTTAGAATTAGGATTTCAAACAAAAGTTGTTTGTGAAATCATGAAGTAAAGTTTAAAATGTTAATCAAGTTAGAATAACTTGAATGTCTCTGGAAACTTAAGAAGAACAGAGTTAACTTAGAATAAAGAAAAATTCAAACATCTTAATTTATTAAGTCAGGTATATGATCTGAAACCTTAATCAAAGACTTGATTTTTAAAACTAAAATCACGATTTTTAGAAATAGAATGAGAGAGCAGTTTGAGATTTGAACAATTTTGTATTTTGAGTGATTTTAGATGATCAAAAAGGGACGGAATGGTAGTGATTGTTCCTGGAAGTGGGGAAGTGATAGGAGAGTAAAGAAAAATTGTCAAAAAGGCGAATTCATCATCAGGGTAGTTGCGGTGGAAGATTGAAATCTGTAGCCCTAGTTTGGGTAGATTAGGTATATTTGATCGTCACGGTTCCAATATTGAATCGAGTTCTACAGGACTTAGGGAGATAAGAGTGTGGACGTTGGCGAAGGTGCTGTTAAATTTTCAGGTGATCTGATGATCAGAATCTCGAGAGCGATGTTGGATTCCAGGCTTTGGGTGGTTCGAAGACTTTTGTTCCAGGCAAGTTGAATAGCTCGTTTTCGAATTCAAGCATGATCGTGGCTCTGGGTGGTCGCAATCCAGTGAGAAGATCGTAGTCGACTTATAGGCGTCAGCAGCGATGGTCGGAGCATCGTAGATGAACTGTGCACGTGCACGTATATGTCTGGGTATTTGCTGTGGTGTTTGGGAAAGAAGGAGTGGGAAACTCGGGTTGTTCTCGTGAATTTTGGTTGGAGACTCGAAGTAGTTATCGGGGATTTGAAGGAGTAACTCGGGTAATGTTTGTATAACAGGTTTTGACAGAACCTGTTTCCAGTTTTTAAATTTTAAAATAAAATTTAAAACTGATGTTTAAATCTAAAAGTAAAGTTTAAATAAGTTTTAAATCTAGTTATTATTTGGAGTTTAATTTAAAATCTCAGTTTTAAATAAGATAAAGTTTTTAAATTTTGAATTGACTTAACTACTTTTAAAAGGGTTAAGAAGTTTGAATTTTAAAGATAAAGTTTTAAATTGTAGATAGGTTTCAAAATCTAAAGATTAATCTGGAGTCAAAGTTAATATGCATTTCAATTTTGAAATAAAAAGAAGTTTTTAAATTTAAAATTTGTTTTAAACAAATTTGAATGTTAAGGTATATTTTAAATTGATTTGAATTTAAAATGAATTTAGTTTTAAATTTCTTTTAATTAAATATTTCTTTAACATGTAATTTAAAAAGGATTTAAATAGTTTTAAAGCTTTGTTAAAGTTAAATTTGTCTTCATTTTAAATCTTAAATTTAAAATGAAATTTAAAAGTAAATATAAAGATAAATTGTTTTAAGTGCTTTATTAATGATATTTTAATCATTAATAAGAATAAAATGTTATCATAAAGATAATTGAGATTTAATAATTTAGGATAAAATAAATTATTAAGGTAATTAAAAGATATTTTATCAATTTAAATTAAATTATGAATTGGGTTAATAAATTAGTAATTAAGGGTTTAAATTGATTAATTAAGGTTTAATTAAATTAATTAAAGGTTAATTAATGGTTAGGAAAATTAATTAAGTAATTAAGGATGAATTAAGTTGTTGTTATGTACTTAATTAATTAAGTAATTAGAGATTAATTTATTGATAATTAGAATTAATTAAGTTGTAATTAATAATGGTTAATTAATGTTTAATTATTTAAGAAAGATAATTAAAGAATAGTTAATGTAGATCATTAACTTGGGTTAAATAAGTAATTAATTAATGTGATTAATTGTGATAATTAAGTAGATTAATTAATTAAGATTAATTTAGGGATTAATTAAGAAATTAATTAAGGAATAATTAATTTATTTTAAGAAGTAATTAAGGGTAGTTAATTACTGAATGTGATTAATCAATAGTGATTAATAATTATGGTTTAATTAAAGATTAATTACTTAATGTAATTAATTTAAATAAAGTAATTAATTAAAATGTAATTAAGGATCATTAGTTAATAATTGATGATATAATTAAGAATTGATTAATTTAGGGATAATAAATAAATGAAGTGATTAATTAATGTAATTAATTAAGGAGTAAGATAATTAATTATAGTTAATTAATAAATGTAGTAATTAAAGGTTAATTACTATAAGTGGTTAAGAATAATTAATTTGTGAAATTAATTTAAGTGCTAATTACTTGAATGTAATTAAATGTAATTAATCAAGGATGATTAATTAAAATGAATAATTGGATAAGGGTGGATTAATTAATTGATAATTAATTAATAGTGACTTAAGCAAGATTGTTAATGATGAAAGTAATTAATTTAATTTACTTTAAATTAATTAGAGATGAAGTATTTAATTTAATTCATTTTAAATTAACTATATATGGTGATTAATAAATCATTGCTTAAGGATATTGAATGATATTGATTTACCTTGAATGGTTTGAGATCTCAGATATGAGATAATTGATACTGTATGATTTGGATGCTTTAGTTGCATAGTGATGATGATATGGATTATCTTCTTATAATGATAATGTCGATTATCTATTGTGAATCTGTGAATTATCTATCTGTGTGTAAATAGATAGTTGAATTGAATTGTTTTAACTTTAAAACAACTTGGCCTTAAAAGATACGTTTTGGATTTCGATGAGACCGGGATCGGGTTTCCAGATTTGGATATCCGAATACCACATCGATCCAACTTTACGTTAAGTCGTGAAATCAAATTGGAGCAAGTGAAGACTCGAGGTGTAAGAACTATTCTTTGTCAATATAACTCTGAGGGTGATTCCGTAATGAGTTGACGGAGATAGTACTTTCAGATTCGAGATGAAGATTCAGATTGCAAGGGTTATGGTCGTTAACTCTGAGGGTGATTCCAATACGAGTGTAACGAGATAATGCCTTCGGTTTCGTTCGAACCCGGAACGAACTTGTATGGATTGAATGCTTTTAGAACATCGTCAGGTGGACGATGAGCATTCTAAGTGATGTCCTGATTAAAGGTAATCGTAGCCTCAAGCCTCATCAAACCGGGAATGGCTAAAACAGGGGAGGTGCAGCAAGGTTAGTGGGTAGCACCCAAGTATGACAAGATTATCCCTGTCTAGAGGTCCCTTCTTATTATTCGATTGAGTGGGCAGTTGATTGCAACAACTGCTGGGATGTCTTGTGCGGGAATTATCCAGTAAGGGATGTTCCGGCCTTGTGTTGCAGGGGATTGGGCGTGATCCTCGGTACGGTGATCTAGGCCACGTACTGTGACGGGCGGTACCCTGGTAGCCCTGCCATTGTATGGAATCCAAAATCCAATAAGTGCCGTACGTATTAGTTGTGCCCAACTATGTTGGAACGTGAGATGTAAGCATTCCAGCTATTTCTGTATTTTACTTGAAAACCCTAGACCCTATAATAATATAACTGGATTTCCTATCAAATGTTTTGGTTAGCGTAAGGTAAAAACTTACCCATGTTTATTTGTGGGGAGTCTTACGTGATACCTTTGTTTCAAAAGGTTTTGAAGTTAAGCAACTTTAACCTGTTACTCACACCAGACCCATGTCTAACCCAAGTGTTTATTTCTGTTTTATAAACTCTTGGGTACTCAAATTTTTACGAGTAGCCAAGGGATTCAGGTTTAGCTTTGACGAATATTCTGGAGGAGCAATGGAGCAGGAGGCTTCGGCGTTCGTAGATATAGTATTCCGCTGTGTAAATCTCTGTGATAGTGTTTGTATTGTATTTGAGTTGTAATGTCTAGACAGATGTTTATAACTGTCTAGTATGTGATGTATATGTTGTGTAACTCTGATAAGTGTTGTATATTATGTAATACTTTTGTTATTAATATAATTTATTCGTTCCGCTGTTGAGATTCTGTTGTTGTTCTTCTTCTTCTCTTTCTTTTCTACTTTCTCACCTCTTTCTTTTCTTCAAAACGATGCGTCTTCATGGACGTAGGATGGCGGGTCGTGACAGTGGTATCAGAGCGATAGGTTGAGTGAATACCTAAGCTCTGGAGTGGTGTCTATCTTGAGAGAGCGTATTTGTAATTTTTATATAACTATATATATATTTTTTTCTACCTATTTGTTGGGTTACCTGTTCGGGTTTTCCAATATGAATTATAAGGGTAGATGAGGTAGGTTGTGTGTAAACACGACTACCATTGATTGGAGTTTGAATGTTGAGGTTGGAAGTGTATCTGTCGAGACTGTAGACCCAATACCATCTCGAGTAAACTTTGTTGTAGTGAAGGATTTCATAAATCTCCGAAGGAAACTGTTAAGGTTCGGAGTTTATCTTTGAAGTTGGATGAGCAGAAGCGAGTGATGGTATCTTGATAACTTCAGGAGGAAGTAGCTGTGTGAGGAGACGCAGTGACTATGGATATTTCCGAAGATGTTTTCTTTGGAACAAGTTAAGGAAGTGTGTATGCTTCGGTGTTGTGGCTGAGTTCAGCATGGTGTTTCTGTTTGAGGTTCGAGTTTCTCGAAGAGCTTTGGATAGGAAGTCCTTGGCATCTGTGTCAGCAGTGCAGCTCGGAGTATTTTGTGTGCCGGCAAGGAGGTCTTTGGCTAAGCAGTATTCTGGTGGTGGAGTTCAGAAGCAGCAGAGTGGATCCATTTCTTCGATGGATTGGACAGATAAGCGTAAGCTGTTCTAATGGGTAAAGAGAGAACAGTTTTTCTTTGGATATTTGGTTTGGATTGATCGCAAAAGTGACTTGCGATTGCTGAGTATTCTCTTGGGTTATCAGAGTTTTTCTGGATATCTTCAGGGAAGTCAGAAGTTTGTCCGCATCTGGAGATTGAGTTTTCTTATCGACTGGATTCCAGGAGTGGTACCAGTGGTTCAGTCTAGTTGAAGGATGTTTCCTAGAGATAGAGTTTGGTGAAGCAGCTTAAGTTTTGTTGGAGTATTTGAGTTTTCTTTATGGATATGTTGTCCAGTTGTGCTCGTGTTCTTCATCAGCATTTTCATTCTACTTCAGATCAGAGTTGTGCAGCAGAAGCAATTTGGAAGTGCATCTCTGGATAGGAGAAGTAAGTTCAGTCTTCTGATGTTTGAGGAGTAAAGTTGTGGATCTCTTTTTTGTTTTGATTTGGATAAGTATTTGGTCTTCAGGATTGAATTGTCTGTTTGGACAACTGGAATTCATTGTGTTTTACGTATCTCTGAGGGAGTACGTGTTTGATCTATCATTGGTTTTGGAATCAGCAGTTCAGAAGATTTGGTTGTTGAGTCAGACTCGTCTGTAGTTTGATATCCTGTTTAGTTCTGTAGATATAGATGAGTAGGAGCTCTGTAGCTTCGTAGTTTAGATTGTTTGTAGAGCGAGTATCCCGGTATATATATATATATATATTTGGGGAAACTCAAGGAAATTTTATCCAGAATTTTGTCTGGATAATTAGAATTGTTTGATTGGATGATTGTTTGCTATGGTTGTTAGCATATGGTTGATAATATATGCTTGTTAAATATTGAATAGATTATTAAATTACCTTTGTTTAAATTTCGGGGACGAAATTATTTTAAGGGGGGAGGAATGTGATATCCCGGAATTTTGGACAGTATCAATTTAATAATCTGCATTGGAAGGTAAATTGATTTAATGATCTTTGTTAATAAATTTGAATAAATTTAATAATCTAATTAAATAAATATTTAATTAGTGATTTATCTTTTAAAACTTTAATAGAATGATTTCTATTTATAATATATATATAAGTGTATATATTGTAAATAGATGAGTTGGTTTGAATTTAACAAATAAAATTATGTTTTCAAATTTCTAATATTTTGGTAATTTGGAAATTATGATTTAAAATAATATTTAGCTTTTCAAAGATATTTGATAAATAACTATATAGTTTTAAATACATAAAATAAATATTTAATTGTTTAAAAATAGATTTTTAGCTTAAGTTTAATTTAAATAAAAGGTTTGTTTTATTACTTGATATATATGATTTAAAAATAGAAGTAATTTATAATCTCTTTTATAAATTATTTAAAATAGTCAAATTTGGTATTTTCAAATAATAATTATAATACTTTGTTTTATAAACATAAATAGATTTTTGGAAATAGAATTGATATTTTAAATTTAAATGGTAGTTATATATGCATATATATATAACTTGATTTTAAACTAGATTTTTAAATTTAATTTGAATTTGAATTTGGATTTAAAATTGAAATTTAAAAGATAGACATTTTAAAATATTTTGGATTTTAAATTATATGTATAAACTTTTATTTTTAAATAATAATTGGTTTTATTTCTTTAAAATTATCTATACATATAGATAAGTACTTATTAACTAATTAATTAAGTATAAGCTTATATTAAACTTTAAAAATAAAATACAAATTAACTTAAAAAGACAAGTGTTAATTTCCTAAGACCTCATTTAAACAAGTGTTAAATAATGAGTAAGGGCTAATGACAAGTGTCATTTAATCTTGTTTTTCTTTTATTTTTATTTTTAGATAATTTCAGTTTATATAAACATATACTTCATTCTCTTCATATTTTTTTTCCTATTCTCTTCAAAGTTAAGAAAACTTCAGTTCAAAACAAATAAAGTAAGAAACTCTTCAAAACAGAAATGTAAAATCAAAAGCCTGCAAAATTCTTCAATCTGTAATTTACATCCTCCTCAAACAAATATCTATTCAAAATTCAATAGCCTGTAATTTATTGCAAAATCAAATCAAAACATTAGCCTGCATCTTCTTCAAGCCTGGAATCGAGTAATCTCTGTTTCAAGCATATCTGTAACCTGCATTTTCAAACCAAGTATAAAGTTTAACTCAGCAAAAGCAATTTTGGTTGCTAAGGCATTCCAGTTTACAAATTTTAAAGACATTTCCAGCAATTCAAGTTCTAAAGGCTGTTTTCAAAAATCTGGAGGCTCTGTCTTCTTTAATCTGTGAGTAACTTTTAAAAATTTAAAATATAATTGGTTGCATGCTAGTATGGATGAATTTAAATGTGTATTACATGTATATATAAGTGAATGTCTGATGTGTATATTCATTTGTGTGCATGCTGTTTATAAGTGCTCTGTTCATCCTTTTGTTTTATGTGAGTAACTTAGATTTTAAAAATAGATAGATTTGATTTGTGTGGTAAAATATCTGAAGTAAAATTGTGGTGCATGTTTGAAATTATGTATGCATGTTTGTTTTAGATCTAGATACATGTATATATGAATGAAGATACTATGTGTATGTTCGATTGTACCAGTGATCATCTCTGTTTAAAGTTCTCAGTTTAAAATTTAGATCTAAATTCCAATTCTCCTAAACTAATCTCTGTTAGAATTAGGATTTCAAACAAAAGTTGTTTGTGAAATCATGAAGTAAAGTTTAAAATGTTAATCAAGTTAGAATAACTTGAATGTCTCTGGAAACTTAAGAAGAACAGAGTTAACTTAGAATAAAGAAAAATTCAAACATCTTAATTTATTAAGTCAGGTATATGATCTGAAACCTTAATCAAAGACTTGATTTTTAAAACTAAAATCACGATTTTTAGAAATAGAATGAGAGAGCAGTTTGAGATTTGAACAATTTTGTATTTTGAGTGATTTTAGATGATCAAAAAGGGACGGAATGGTAGTGATTGTTCCTGGAAGTGGGGAAGTGATAGGAGAGTCAAGAAAAATTGTCAAAAAGGCGAATTCATCATCAGGGTAGTTGCGGTGGAAGATTGAAATCTGTAGCCCTAGTTTGGGTAGATTAGGTATATTTGATCGTCACGGTTCCAATATTGAATCGAGTTCTACAGGACTTAGGGAGATAAGAGTGTGGACGTTGGCGAAGGTGCTGTTAAATTTTCAGGTGATCTGATGATCAGAATCTCGAGAGCGATGTTGGATTCCAGGCTTTGGGTGGTTCGAAGACTTTTGTTCCAGGCAAGTTGAATAGCTCATTTTCGAATTCAAGCATGATCGTGGCTCTGGGTGGTCGCAATCCAGTGAGAAGATCGTAGTCGACTTATAGGCGTCAGCAGCGATGGTCGGAGCATCGTAGATGAACTGTGCACGTGCACGTATATGTCTGGGTATTTGCTGTGGTGTTTGGGAAAGAAGGAGTGGGAAACTCGGGTTGTTCTCGTGAATTTTGGTTAGAGACTCGAAGTAGTTATCGGGGATTTGAAGGAGTAACTCGGGTAATGTTTGTATAACAGGTTTTGACAGAACCTGTTTCCAGTTTTTAAATTTTAAAATAAAATTTAAAACTGATGTTTAAATCTAAAAGTAAAGTTTAAATAAGTTTTAAATCTAGTTATTATCTGGAGTTTAATTTAAAATCTCAGTTTTAAATAAGATAAAGTTTTTAAATTTTGAATTGACTTAACTACTTTTAAAAGGGTTAAGAAGTTTGAATTTTAAAGATAAAGTTTTAAATTGTAGATAGGTTTCAAAATCTAAAGATTAATCTGGAGTCAAAGTTAATATGCATTTCAATTTTGAAATAAAAAGAAGTTTTTAAATTTAAAATTTGTTTTAAACAAATTTGAATGTTAAGGTATATTTTAAATTGATTTGAATTTAAAATGAATTTAGTTTTAAATTTCTTTTAATTAAATATTTCTTTAACATGTAATTTAAAAAGGATTTAAATAGTTTTAAAGCTTTGTTAAAGTTAAATTTGTCTTCATTTTAAATCTTAAATTTAAAATGAAATTTAAAAGTAAATATAAAGATAAATTGTTTTAAGTGCTTTATTAATGATATTTTAATCATTAATAAGAATAAAATGTTATCATAAAGATAATTGAGATTTAATAATTTAGGATAAAATAAATTATTAAGGTAATTAAAAGATATTTTATCAATTTAAATTAAATTATGAATTGGGTTAATAAATTAGTAATTAAGGGTTTAAATTGATTAATTAAGGTTTAATTAAATTAATTAAAGGTTAATTAATGGTTAGGAAAATTAATTAAGTAATTAAGGATGAATTAAGTTGTTGTTAGGTACTTAATTAATTAAGTAATTAGAGATTAATTTATTGATAATTAGAATTAATTAAGTTGTAATTAATAATGGTTAATTAATGTTTAATTATTTAAGAAAGATAATTAAAGAATAGTTAATGTAGATCATTAACTTGGGTTAAATAAGTAATTAATTAATGTGATTAATTGTGATAATTAAGTAGATTAATTAATTAAGATTAATTTAGGGATTAATTAAGAAATTAATTAAGGAATAATTAATTTATTTTAAGAAGTAATTAAGGGTAGTTAATTACTGAATGTGATTAATCAATAGTGATTAATAATTATGGTTTAATTAAAGATTAATTACTTAATGTAATTAATTTAAATAAAGTAATTAATTAAAATGTAATTAAGGATCATTAGTTAATAATTGATGATATAATTAAGAATTGATTAATTTAGGGATAATAAATAAATGAAGTGATTAATTAATGTAATTAATTAAGGAGTAAGATAATTAATTATAGTTAATTAATAAATGTAGTAATTAAAGGTTAATTACTATAAGTGGTTAAGAATAATTAATTTGTGAAATTAATTTAAGTGCTAATTACTTGAATGTAATTAAATGTAATTAATCAAGGATGATTAATTAAAATGAATAATTGGATAAGGGTGGATTAATTAATTGATAATTAATTAATAGTGACTTAAGCAAGATTGTTAATGATGAAAGTAATTAATTTAATTTACTTTAAATTAATTAGAGATGAAGTATTTAATTTAATTCATTTTAAATTAACTATATATGGTGATTAATAAATCATTGCTTAAGGATATTGAATGATATTGATTTACCTTGAATGGTTTGAGATCTCAGATATGAGATAATTGATACTGTATGATTTGGATGCTTTAGTTGCATAGTGATGATGATATGGATTATCTTCTTATAATGATAATGTCGATTATCTATTGTGAATCTGTGAATTATCTATCTGTGTGTAAATAGATAGTTGAATTGAATTGTTTTAACTTTAAAACAACTTGGCCTTAAAAGATACGTTTTGGATTTCGATGAGACCGGGATCGGGTTTCCAGATTTGGATATCCGAATACCACATCGATCCAAATTTACGTTAAGTCGTGAAATCAAATTGGAGCAAGTGAAGACTCGAGGTGTAAGAACTATTCTTTGTCAATATAACTCTGAGGGTGATTCCGTAATGAGTTGACGGAGATAGTACTTTCAGATTCGAGATGAAGATTCAGATTGCAAGGGTTATGGTCGTTAACTCTGAGGGTGATTCCAATACGAGTGTAACGAGATAATGCCTTCGGTTTCGTTCGAACCCGGAACGAACTTGTATGGATTGAATGCTTTCAGAACATCGTCAGGTGGACGATGAGCATTCTAAGTGATGTCCTGATTAAAGGTAATCGTAGCCTCAAGCCTCATCAAACCGGGAATGGCTAAAACAGGGGAGGTGCAGCAAGGTTAGTGGGTAGCACCCAAGTAGGACAAGATTATCCCTGTCTAGAGGTCCCTTCTTATTATTCGATTGAGTGGGCAGTTGATTGCAACAACTGCTGGGATGTCTTGTGCGGGAATTATCCAGTAAGGGATGTTCCGGCCTTGTGTTGCAGGGGATTGGGCGTGATCCTCGGTACGGTGATCTAGGCCACGTACTGTGACGGGCGGTACCCCGGTAGCCCTGCCATTGTATGGAATCCAAAATCCAATAAGTGCCGTACGTATTAGTTGTGCCCAACTATGTTGGAACGTGAGATGTAAGCATTCCAGCTATTTCTGTATTTTACTTGAAAACCCTAGACCCTATAATAATATAACTGGATTTCCTATCAAATGTTTTGGTTAGCGTAAGGTAAAAACTTACCCATGTTTATTTGTGGGGAGTCTTACGTGATACCTTTGTTTCAAAAGGTTTTGAAGTTAAGCAACTTTAACCTGTTACTCACACCAGACCCATGTCTGACCCAAGTGTTTATTTCTGTTTTATAAACTCTTGGGTACTCAAATTTTTACGAGTAGCCAAGGGATTCAGGTTTAGCTTTGACGAATATTCTGGAGGAGCAATGGAGCAGGAGGCTTCGGCGTTCGTAGATAGTGTATTCCGCTGTGTAGATCTCTGTGATAGTGTTTGTATTGTATTTGAGTTGTAATGTCTAGACAGATGTTTATAACTGTCTAGTATGTGATGTATATGTTGTGTAACTCTGATAAGTGTTGTATATTATGTAATACTTTTGTTATTAATATAATTTATTCGTTCCGCTGTTGAGATTCTGTTGTTGTTCTTCTTCTTCTCTTTCTTTTCTACTTTCTCACCTCTTTCTTTTCTTCAAAACGATGCGTCTTCCTGGACGTAGGATGGCGGGTCGTGACAATATTCTTAGTCAAGACGTATTGAGACTGGATATCGATATATAAGTTGAGACTAGAGTACATAATGCTTTCCAAATGTTGGGCAGTGTATTACTCATGGCTATTGAGAGTACCAAGGGGTTACATACTGATAGTCATTGGATAACCATAGAATCACTCATGCGATAGTTTTCTGTTAGTTAATATAACTAAGATCAAATAGAAAATATCAATGTGATAATATTACTGAATTCTCTCGACTTGAGAATATTATCAAACTTCAATATGGAAACTCCGCTTTGATTATAGTTAAATTGTGCCACGATGTCCATCGAACGGCTATAGTTGGGTCGAGTTGAAGCATTGGAAGTGAAACACTATTCAAAAGTGAATTCATCTCCTTAGTTATATGAAGTTAACATCACGATCAACTAAAGTCAACTCAAAGTCAAAGTTTCTGACCATAGCAGTCCGGTTAATAATAATTGTATCATTGAACCAATGACTTTGTGTTTGGACTATACAACTTAAATATGGATGATAATAGAATTACAAATTTAGTAAGTCCTAATGTAGTATAGTTTTAATGACGAGAATTGTTGTAAATAATTGTCACTACCGGGGACCGCTTTAAATAAGTAAAATTGGATTTTACCGGAATTGTGTAAGCGATAAATTTGGCCAAATTATCACACCACCACCTAAGGTGACATGTGAACGTTTCAAATTGTTCGATATTAATCGCTGACCGAATTTACACTTAAGAGTCACATAATCGCAATGTTGAATACTCCGACTACCACTTGATTTTATTAGATTATAGTTGTTATAAATTAATTAAATTAATTAATATTTGTGAAATACTAATTATAAAATTTTTATTTGATTTATGTTGAATAGTATTGAAAATAGTATGCATAAAAAGTTATATGCACGAGAATTGATATACGATATCGATGTACGTTTAAATTTAACTTAAATGTGGATAATCTCATCTGGTTTGAAGTTATATTGAAGCCCAGAAAGGCCTAAAGGGATGGTTGGCCTATGCATGAAAGGGAGGAAGGGTTTGTGTTTTAAATAAAAGAGTTTGAATTGGTATAGAAGAAAATGTGGATCTAGATCCACATTTTCCTCTCTTACTTTTCTCTTATTTAAATCTGATTGCCCTTCACTTTTTGATTTGATCTTTTTCTCTCCTATCCTCTTCATGGATGGTCAAAAATTCCATTGCTCCTCTCCTCTATCCTTTTCAAATTGAAATACAAATTTTAGTCAAATAGAATATGGATGCATAGATCTTTCAATCAAGTAAGGCTTTCTAGAAGAGGTCGGATTCAAATCCAAAGGAGTTCTACAGATTCAACATTCAAGGTGTAATTATTCAGCTATAGCTGAGATAACTTCCTGATTTGCTTATATATATTTGTTGTTTATGATTAATATTTGCTTATATTAGAAACCTATATCACGAATCCTTATATGTGTGCGCTTTCAATCTAGGATCTGTAAATATATATAAATCTATTATTATTTAAAAAACATATGTTTATATATGTATAATAACACCTTCAGTCATGATAACAGAAAATATATTTAAAATTAAATATTATTTAAAAATGAATTTTGAAAAAAAAATTGGTTTTTTAAATTAATTAAATGCATACATGTATATATGATTTATTGTAAAATTATATATATATATATATATATTATCATTTCAAAAAATTTAATTTTTTTAAATATATACATATATTATTAAATCCAATATATATATATAAGTATGTATGTATGCATTTTTAAATGTGATGCATCAAAATAATTTTTTAATATATTATAATATATATATATACACACAAACAATGTACATAAATTTCATATACATAGTAAAATAATTTTTCAAGAATTTTCTTTATGTTTTCTGTATGAAAATTAATTTACATAAAAAATTTAAAATAATGATATTAGTATGGAATAAAAAATTTGGTTTTCCCAAAAGCATTAACGTGGACGAAAATAATATATATATATATATATAAGTATATTTTATTTATTATATATTTAATTTACAATAATATTTTATTTTGTAAAATTTTTAATTATAGTTATAATATATATATATATATATGTATATGTATATATATGTGTGTGTGAATAAATAAAAAAAAATTATTTTCATGTGCATATGTTCAAATTATTTATTACAAATTGAATTTTAAATTTTGAACTTAAAAGATATTTTCATATCTAGATTTATTTTGAAATTTGAATTTAAATATCTATATAGCTTTTAATATTGGTTTAGGCATATATGTGTGTGTGTGTGTGTGTATGTATATGTAAATATATATGATAGCATTCCTTATATTATAAGTTATTTATATCTTTAAATATGAATATAATTTTATATATTACATCAATACACACACATACAAACACAAACATACACGCACACATTAGATGACACATATGTATATGGAGGGGCTAACTTGCCCATTGTGGTGTAAATCCCAGCACTTAGATATAGATATATTAAACCATGCACTTTGTATATGTTGCACATGCACGTACATGTACACGTATATATGATACGCATGTACACGTTATATAATACAAGTATAACATCAAAATAAACTTTTGTTTACAAATTCAATAAAATAATGATTTTATTTAAAATTAATTTTGGTTATATCTGAATCATTTTAGACTTTATAGGCCCAATAAGATCCAAAATGGTTTTTTGAAATTCACCATTTAACCTGTTGTATGCTGGCTCATATCCAACAATGGTATTAGAGTCCAATAGCTTATGCGGCCTAAATTAGCAGTAATATGGCTAACTTACTAAAGCCTACCCGTATAGTAGGTTGTTTAGAAAAGTAGTGTTTAAGGTTAGGTTTGGGTAATCAAGTACTCTGCCCAATCTAGCTATTGGCCTGGCCCAAAAGGATGAGTTAAGCTAAAAGTTTATCCCCAATATAAATATTTTTGAAAATAAAATAAATATTTTTTAAAATTATGAATAATTAATTAGGTTAATTAAATAAATAATTAATTAAAAGTTGATTAGTTAAATTAAATAACATATATATATATGTAACATTATCTCGATAAGGTAATATATATGTACAAAATTAACTATAATTAATTAAAATTATTTTAGTTAAATAAATAAATTAAATATTAATAAAGAAATAATATAATTTACATACATTAGATATATGTGCATAACTGTAAATGTTATAGCGCACATATTCAATTTAAAATACTTAAAATGAATAAAATAAAATAAATTAAAATGTTAATGAATTAATTAATTAAGATTTAATTCATAAAATTAATATAGATTAAGATTATTACATAAGTTAATTAAAGTATAAAATGTTATACAAGAATTAAACTTATATAATATAAATGTTTGATTAAAGGTGGAACAGTAAGAACCCTAATAAGAATTAAGGAATAAGTACATACATATGGTTCATATACCGTGATTTCAACTGTGTTTGACACTTGAATCACGAAGGTATTTCTTATGAAATACATTATTCCAGAAGTTACACCACTCAGTTAAATATATTAATGATAATGAATCTTTAGTATAAATGTTGTCCACTACCATTTATATATTGATAAATTACTTGCATATTCTTTGGTTGTTAAGCAAACTCAAGCCAGTGATATTATGTGTAGTATTTTTAATATATAGATTAGATGAGGTAAGATAATTATATGTATTCCTTGAGCAAACTCAAGGTAAATATATTATACTTAGGCTGTCGCGAAATGGTAGGTACAAGTGAATAATCTCTTTCGATTTGTTGAGAAAACTCAAGGTTGAAATGAGATTAGGACAAAGACCACAAGGTTGGGAGTTGTATATGATACAACCGATAAAGTTTTATTCATTGTTTATGGGCCTATAATTTGTTGAGAAAACTCAAGGTCAGGATCCCAAGACAAACGAGTCCTAACACCCACTAGAGAAGTCAAAAGATTCCTATGTTTCAACTTAGGGTTTTGAGAAACATAAAAGTCTTATGTGAGGCGTATTAGAAAAATTAAATAGTAACATTTAACCGTTTGAATATTGTAAGAACATCTACTATATAAAGTTAAAATAATCTACATCAATAAATTTATGCAATTATATAATGGATAAAATGAAATATACATAAGAATTGAATTAAGATTGACAGATAGAAATACAAGATATATTTACCAATAAATTTTGCATTTTGACCAATGCAAGTGCCTAATTATACAACTATTAAATACATTCATAACTTGGTCACTTACGTGTTTATTTACCCGAGACTGTGAATTACCTTCGGTGAGTTTCAAACTCTAAAAGCAATATAAGGATATGAATATTAGATCTTATCCAATGATATATAAATGTTATATGATGAACAGTCACAAACAATTTATAATCTACGAAACTTCAATGAATTTAGTTCATTCGAAGTGAACAAGTAAACCATAGTACTGTCGTGTATTCAATATGATTGATTACAATAAGGATATTGTTGTGTTTGATGTAACATGAAACTAAGTGTACAAAATGGATACAAGAATTCGATAAATGAAAATGTCAGTTTGATCAGTTTATGTAAAGTGCAACTTATTTGATATCCTTAAATGTTAAGGATGATCAAATGCATTTTTGTAAAGAGTTTTTTACGA
The DNA here is from genome assembly GCA_030737815.1 of Allium fistulosum. Lineage (NCBI taxonomy): Eukaryota > Viridiplantae > Streptophyta > Magnoliopsida > Asparagales > Amaryllidaceae > Allium > Allium fistulosum. Next base: position 1,277,014,327 of record CM060903.1, on the reverse strand, counting down.
TCTTATAATAAGGTTTTCCTTTAAATGGTTTGACTATTTGACAAGGAAGCGAATGTTTAAGAGTAGGTGTAACTTAAGACACAATTGGGATGAAGAGAGTGAATGGTCGCTTCTACATCGTAAAGAGACAGAGGAAACAAGAATTGTAAAATAATAATAAATACTTAACATTAGAATGAGAAATATGATTTCTATTTCAAAATGCATTTTCATAGAGAAAATTGTTTTATATGATCAACTTCAAGATATTTAATCTAAAAACTCTCGAGTGCAAAAACTAGTTACGGTAGATGGAAGAAATAGCCTATATTAAGTGGTTGAATGGAGCCCGGTATTTTGTATGCAATTATAGTAATGGAGAATATAATAGGAGCATGCCATATAGCACTTATTAGTCGCATCAATTTATGAAAAAATATTTCGTCAAACATACCAAACATTATTTATGAAATAATAACTTTTTTCCAGTATTGACTGAATAATAGACAGTGTTATTTCAATATGAATATTGTGAATATTCACTGTAAAATAAAACTATATTAGTGGTATTTGTTTTCATAACATAAGTGATGCATTAGAAAATAAAGAAGTGTCTGAAATTATTTGCAATTATTTTAGAATTATATACTAAGCCACGGTTTTGAGAAATAATTCTTTACTTATGATTATGAATTATATGGTACTGGTGAATTATATCTCAAACAACTAAGGGCAAGGCGCCCATTCAGAGAGACCGACATAAGAATTGATGGGCTATTCGGATTGATACATATAGATGCATGCAATCTAAAGTCTAATAATACCAAAATTGTTCCACATACTTTGTTGAATTCACAAATGAATTATCACAAACATGAACATGTATATTTGATACGCATTTAGCATATTTATGATAAATTCATAGAATATAAAATGGAAGTAAATGAAATTACATGCAATAGAAAATAAAATGATTCGATTTGATCGAATATGTGAGTATATTGAAAATAGTTCTGAACATACCTAAAATGAATAAAGATTCAATCCCAAAAGTTACTCCTCCCTATGGTATATAATGATGTATCGATAAGAAGAATCAAACTTTGTTGAACAGAGTACAATTGATGGTGAGTGAAGTTGAGCTAACTCCTTTCTATAAGATCATTGATTTAAGAGTAACACACGTGGTTAAAATTAATTTCATCAAAAGAATAGTCTACAAAATCATACAAGATAAAGGTTTATAAGAATCCTCAACATATCTTAGGTCAAGAGGTTGCCAGGTTAGGCAAGCCAAAAGACTACATGTAATGATTGTACACAAGGGATCTTGTATGGATCACCCCAAAAGGATTTTGGGAACGATCGTCATTGGATGACCAATTTATGTTTTTAATACATGTATCATAAACTAAAACCAATTGAGTTTTATATATAAGGCAATTCATAAAATATTGATGAATACATATTCCGTTCCACCGAGAAACACTTGTTGCTTTAAGAAATACCAAATGACATACATAGACACCATATTAATATGTTTAATATGGATAATGTAAGATGGATTCCTTATGCATTGGCAATAGGAATTATCATACATGATGTACAATATTGTATTTAGCTAATGTATTCGATACATTAATAAAATATCAAATCCACATTAGAATCACTAAATGGTAGATTAGAGTGTTCTCAAATATTTATGAAATACTAGAGAATTGTTTATAGAAATAACAAAATCTTTATGAAGAAGTATTCAGAATCAAACTTCATAAGGGATACTGAATATGAGATGCTAATATTAGGTTCATGTTTAAACCTTCATCAAGGAGCTTTAAGTTGGAAATGTTCCAAACAAAAGGTTGTAGCCGATTCAATGAAAATGCTAAGTACATCGCCTTGAATAGTAAATGCACAAATTTGTAACCAAGCTAGGGGTGATTCCAATTATTGAGAATACTACATCATTGTATATGATAATATGTAATGATAAGAGCTCATTAAAAGTTAAGAAATGCACCTCGAATGGTTTTAAAAGATAAAGGTAGTTTATCAACATCAAAGAGGGTTGACTGATAGAGTAGATTATTAAAACAACATAGCATATCCATTCACGAAGGGACCAGCTCTATCAGTTCTCATCAAACTGATCGAAGGGATATATAAAACTAGATATCGATACATCCATTGAGATTATAGTACATAATTCTCTCCAATTGTTGGGCAGTGTATTGCTCATAGCTGTAGGGAGCACCAAGGGGTTGCATACTGAAAATTATTGGATAACTATGGAATGAATCGCTCAATAGCTTTCTTTTTCTTAATATAACCAAGGTCAAACAAAAAATCAATGTGACAATACTACACAATTCTCTTGGTTTGAGAATACCATCGAACTTCAATGTGGAAACTTCTTGATTATAGGTAAATCATGGCATGAAGTCCATCGAATGACTATAGTTGGGTCGAGTTAAAGCATTGGAAGTGAAACACTATTCAATAGAGAATTCGTCTTCTCGGTTATATGAGATTATATCATGGCCAACTGAAGTCAACTCAAAGTCAAAGTCTTTGGTCAGAGAAGTTCGGTTAATAATAATTGCTATTATTAAACTGAGGACTTTGAGTTTGGGCTATACAAGTTAAGTGTGGATGATATTGGAATTTTGACCATTACCAAATTTCATTAGTCCTAATGTGATATAGTTTTGACGAAGAGAATTAGTATAAATAATTGTCACTACTAGGTACCATTTTAAATAAGTAAAAATAAATTTTATTAAAACTATGTAAGCGATATATTTGGCCAAACTGTCACTCCACCAGCTAACATGAAGCGTGAATGTTAATATTTGAATCGTTCGATATTAATCGCTAACCAAATTTACACCTAAGAGTCACATAATCGCAATGTTGAATACTTCGACTACCACCTGATTTAATTAAATTATAATTGTTATAAATTAGTTAAATTAATTAATATTTATGAAATATTAATCATAAAACTTTTATTTGATTTGTGTTGAAAAGTATTGAAAATAGCGCATATATAAAAGTTGTATAAGCACGTATTGATATACGATATCGATGTATGTTTACATTTGATTTAAATTTGGATAATCTGATCTAGTTTGAAGTTAGATGGAAGCCCGAAAAGGCCCAAAGGGATTACCATCCTATGCATGAAGGAGAGGAGGGATTTTTGTTTTAAATAAGAATTGTGGAAAAGGACAAACTTTGAAAAAAAATTAGGTTGAAGGACATCAAGTTTTATTTTTAGGCTGAAGAATAAATGTTAGTTATAATTTAGGCTAAAGGACAAACATTGAAAAAAAATTAGGCTGAAGGACAAATGCTAGTTTTATTTTTAAGCATTATATTCAGTCTTACACTATAAGAAACTAGCACTATCCTTCGGCCTAAAAAAAAGCTTGTCGTCCTTCAGCTTAATTTTTTAAAATATGTCATTATGCCTATTTTCATGTTTAAATAAAAAAGTAAGAATTAGTACAGAAGAAAGTGTGCATATATGTCCACATTTTCCTCCCTAACTTTTCTCTTATTTAAATCCAATTGTCCCTCACTTTTAGATTTGATCCTTTTATATTCTATCCTCTTCATGGCAGATTGAAAATTCCATTACTCCTCTCCTCCATCCTTTTCAAATTAAAATACAAATTCAAGTCAAATAGAATAAGGGTGCGTAGATCTTTCAGTCGGGTAGCGCTTTTTGGAAGAGATTAGATTCAAATCCAAAGAAGGTCTACAGATCCAACATTCAAGGTGTAATTATTAGGCTATAGTTGAGTTAACATTGTAATTAACACACACACACACACACATATATATTTGTTATTTTTTACGATTCATATATGCTTAGATCAAAAATATATATCACGAATCCTTAAGTGTGCATGCTGTCAATCTAAGATGTGTGTGTGAATAAACATATACACACACATAAATCTACTGTTATTAATTTTTTTAAACATGTGTGTGCATGTATAAAATAATGCTTTTGGCCATGATATAAAAAAAATCGAACTAAATATTATTTAAAAAGGAATTTTAAACAAAAATTGATTTTTAAATTTATTAAGCATATATATATTTTGTAAAATTTATTGTTAAAAAATGTATATGCATATTATCATTTTGAAAATTAATTATATATACATATAAATATATATATATATATATATTATCAAATCAGAAATATATATATATATATATATAATTTAAATGTGATGCATTAAACTAGTTTTTAATATTATATAAATATATATAATATACATAAAATTCATATACAAAGTAAAATAATTTTTCAAGAATTTTTTTATGTTTTTCAAACGAAAATTAATTTTACATAAAAAATTAAAAGAATGAAATCCGTATGGAGCAAGAAAATTTTGATTTTCCAAAGTAGTAACAAAGCCAAAAATAAAATACATAAGTATAATATATTTATTTATATATTCAATTTACAACAATATATATTATAAATGTTTTAATTTTAGTTACAATATATATAAAGAAATAAATATGGGTAAACTATTATTTTTATATGCATATGTTCAAATTATTTATTACAAACTGAACTTTAAAATTTGAAATTAAAAGATATTTTCGTATTCAGACATAGTTTTAAATTTGAAATTTGAGTATCAATATCTATATTTATTTTTAATATTGCTTTATGTGTGTGTGTGTATGTATATAATATTCCTTATATTATAATATATACATACATATATATATATATATATTTATTTAAACATGAATATAATTTTATATATTCATATATATATATATGAATATATAAAATTATATTCATGTTTAAATATATATTTATATGTATGAATATGTGTGTGTGTATGCACACGCACATTTTAGAGAGAACATATGTATATGGAAGAGATAACATGTCTGTTGCGGTGCAAATTCCAACACTTAGATATGGGCATGTTAAACAGTGCACACTACCTATGTTGCACGTGCATGCACATGTACATGTTGTTGGAATTGGGCCAGCTCGTGGTGGAAGTTACAGGTGATTTAAAAAAAAGATACCATATTAGATCTTTATTGGGCCTATGTAGTCTAATTTATTTAGAACATTTTTAAATTAAATTTAAGTAAAATCATATATTTCAATTAAATTCATAAATTACTGATATAATTTTATTTAATTTATTTTCAATTTATATATAAGTATACATATGTATTAATACATATGTGTATGTGTGTGCATGTGTAACATGATATTCCATACAAGGTATAACATGACCGTATATAGATGCTTGGATTTACAGTGCAGCGGACATGTTAGCTCATCCTATATGTATTGTATATTGTCCATATATATATACATATATATGCTCTTGGTTATATGTATAATAAGTGTATATATACATATGTCTGTGTATGTATGTATATAGGTATATTACGAAAAATATGGTAGATATATTTTTAAGTAAATTTTATACAATTTAATAATACACACACACGCACAAAAGATATTAGTTCAATTTTATATATGTATGTATGTATGTACTAAAGGAACAAAATTATATATACAATATATATATATATATAATTTATATGTAAATATGATTTAGAATGGTTTATATACATATATATGTATAAATTACAAAATTAAAATATCTCCCTTTTTTGATGTTCTAAATCGAATACATAACAGGTACAAGTTCAATTATAATTTTATTTTATTCATAAATAGATATAATGAATTAATTAGCTAAAAACAATAAATAAATGATAGAAAATATATAATATATATTTCTAATTTTAAATTTCTAGAAAATTAGGAATCATATTTTATAGCTTATGGAAAATATTGAGATTTTTCTAAGTCAAAATACTATTTTTTATTAGTTAATTACTTTCGGCCTAATTAAAAATGATTTTTAAAAAGTATTAAAACGGTTGAAAAAATCTAATTTTTTGACCAAGAGCTATTATAATGATTAGTTAATTTTAGAAAATTTAAGATCTAATTTATGAAACATAATTTATTTTATATTATTTTTTTAATTCGTATAACGATTAAATAATACTAAAAATATTAAATAATTACTAGAAAAATTATTTACAATTACTAAAAATTATAATTGATATAAATATACATTTTAAAATATTAGTTAAATTTTTATATGATATACTTATATAGTTTAGTATTAGTCATGCAAATAAATTAATTAATATATTAATATATGTATAAATAAATTAATAAAATAATAATAAATGTAATAAAATAAGTTCAGCTGTGTGTATCAAATCTATTATATTTTTTTATACACATTACCAATCAATATATGTGACAACAGTAATACCTATAGGAATCTCTCCTAACTAACAATTCAATAGTAACTCTATATGCGTGTGCGCGCGTGTGTACAATATTGAGTTATATAGAGATTAAGTATCATATATAAAAATAAATACTTACCTAAACTAATGCCCTTAAGTACACCTTGTAGTGATGAATTCCCTTCCTCTTGAAACCTTCCTGATTCGTCAGATTGCAAGTCTTTAAATCGCAGACCCTTTGCTATCAAATAACTATTGATTTGAATTGATTTGATTTTTATATTGGAGCACTAGGAGGTATAATTCAGCCATCTAAATGGAGAGAGGAGGTATCAAAAAAAGACCTTTTAAAGTTAGGATTAGAGTCTCATATATAATGGTTGAATCGGAGAGAAAAATGGATCACATCACATACCTTTTCTCACCTAATCATAACAATCCATTTCAAGACCTTTTGTCCCTCCTTTTGGCCACTCCTTGTACCCTATACATGCAGCCGAATTTTGCCTCTAATATCGTGGGCTAATAGCCCATTTGAGCCCAAATAAATATATTTAATTAAATCTAATTTAATTCCTTTTTTGATATCTCATATCGATCGATGCATTTATAACTATTATAAATTATAAATGCATACAATAATATTTATTCCTCAAATCATATTCAAATTTTATAATTAATATTTCATAAATATTAATTAATTTATAACAATTATAAACTAATTAAATCGTTTGGTCTAAAGAGAATTCATCATTTCGGTTGTGTGACTCGCGGGTGTAAATTCGGTCAGCGGTTAACATCAAACTATTCGAATGTTAACATTCACACGTCACTTAGGAGGTGTTGTGGCATTTTGGCCAAATTTATCACATACTTAGTACTGGTAAAATCCAATTTAACTTTATTAAGCGTTACCCGGTTGTGACATTTATTTACACCAATTCTCTTCATCAAAACTATATCGCTTTGGACTTATGAAATTTGGTAATGGTCAAAATTTCAATATCATCCATATTTAACTCTATAATCCAAACACAAAGTCCTTGGCTCAATATAACAATCATTATTAACCGAAATGCTCCGGCTAGAGACTTTGACTTTGAGTTGACTTGAGTTGACCGTGATACTAACCCCATATGACCGAGGAACGAATCCTCTCTTGAATAGTGGTTCACTTTCAATATCCACTTGACCCAACTATAGTCACTTGATGGAACGCCATGCCATGATTTTACTATAGTCAAAGCCGAGCTTTCATATTGAAGATCCATAGTATTCTCAAGTCAAGAGAACTGTGTAAATCATTCACATTGATATTTTCCGTTTGACCTAAGTTATATTAACCAACATAAAACTATCGAGTGAGACGTTCCATAGTTATCCAATAACTATCAGTAAGTAACCCCTTGGTGCCCCTAACAGCCATGAGTGATACACTGTCTAACATTTGGAGAGCGTTACATCCTCTAGTCTCAACAGATACATCAATATCCAGTTTCGATGCATCTTGACTAGGAACATTTAAAATGGTATATTTGTTTTCATTGTGATAAATTACTCACGGTTACAACACTTTGTAACTACTATCATAAAATATACCATTTATGGATTTTCCAATAAATATACTTTTAATTAAATTAATTAATTATTGTAACACATAATATCAAGTATATAGAAAGAAAACCACCTTTTATTTCAAACAAGATTGATTACCAAGTTAGATATATATGTAACAAATTACATAATTGCCCCTATGGTATACCCCTAACTCTATAATCTTCCACTTGCACATAGGGTCAATTATGGAATCTTATTCTAACTTCTCCAATCGGTTTTTTTAAAACCAATTAGGTCGGTCCTTTAGTGAATGTGTATATTATTATGTTTTAATCATCTACTCTATCAACTAACTCTCTCCGATGTTGATAAACTACCTTTAGCATGTGGACAATTCGGAGTATGTCTCTCGACTTCTAGTAAGCTCTAAGTTCTGTTACGAAGTATGTCGTGATATTGTTATCATATAACAATGTTATGGGATTCTCAACATTTTGAACCACCCTCAGCTAAGTTATAAATTTATGCATTTATTACACACACATCGTTTTATTGTGGCGCTAATCGCTATTCAAATTAGTGAATAAGCCACAATCCCTTCCATTTGGAACATTTCCAATGTAAACATTCTTAACTTAAATTTATTGTTGGCATATTATACTCAGTATCACTTATGAATTTTGAGTCGGAACGCTCCTTTTTAAGGAGTTTGTTATTTATGTAAACAATTCTCTAGTATTTCATAAATACACGAGAACACTCCAAACAACCATTGGTGATATCAATTTTGACTTGATATTTGCTTCATATATCAAATACATTAACAAATCACAATATCATAGACAACTTAACATGTATGATAATTCCTATTACCAATGCATAAGGAATTCATCTCACTTGTTTCATATTAAATAATTTAATAAGGTGCCTTTACATATCGATTTGGGACATTCCTAATATCTTTTATACTCACAATAGAAGGCATCATCTACAAATCCAACATCGAGTATTAAAATAACTAAGGTTGATTTTAATACAAGAACATTGTTAAAGTCAACAATGTGATATTTACTTACAGTTTAGAAATATCTATGTACATTTTAATGTTCTTTCTTATGAGCACATGCTTCCTCTACATTTATTGACAATCAAACTATTTGATATTTCTATCAATTCAATATTAATGATTATGAGTGATACTTTCGTATCCATTATTAGATCATATCCAAACACTCACAAACCCAAATATCGCTCCTACTGACTTCAAGACACTTTGTTTGTTATATGCAAACAGTTTATTCTAAATCATTATTTAAAATTTTCTATTTTAGCACATATGCACCAAATCACATAGTCTTACAAAGTGTTAATTTTGTGAGTAAATCCGAATTAACTTGAGTACGTTGAATAATGAATCTATTACGCTAATTTCAACAATTAAAATTTACGAGGTTATTCTTTTGGTGTTACTCATTAAATTCATTTGCATTAGTCTCTTAAAGACACAATCACGGTCGATGGATCACATCCCTTCGAGTACGACTATCAAAATCATATTTTGATAAAGTACTTGGAGTCCCTTCGGATTTGCGCATCATACCATCTCATAAAGTCAATACTCTTAATGGCTTAATTGACAACTGAGGATCATCTATTCTCGACATAGATAAGAAACTCATAGTTTCTCTTCAGTGTATGAAAATATTTATTAGACACTCTAATGCGATATGTTCATTTAGATTAGGTTAATTTCATTTCATCCCATGTAATTAGCTTTATCTTTGGATCGTATCCACTTCCCTTTTACAACTGATACTTTCTCAAAGTATTCCTTCAGAATGATGTTGGTATTTCCTGAAACAACAATTGTTTCTCAATGCAATGGAACATGTACTCATAAACACTTTATGAATTGCCTTTTATTAAAGCCGATTTAGTTTTAGTTTACAAAACTTATGTTCAGAACATAAATATGTCATCCAATGACAGTTCTTTCCAAACTACTTTTGGGAAGATTCATACAAGTTCTCTAACGAACAATTATTATGTGCAGACTTTCGACTCGTACAACCTGCCAACTCCTTAACCTATGATATGTTGGGGTTTCTTACAAACTCTTATCTTGTATGATTTTGTAAACTATTATTTAGATGAAATAATATTAACCTTGTGTACCACTCTTAAGTACACGCCTTTAAAGAAAAAATTAACTCAACTTCACTCACAATTAATCGTAATCTGTTCAACAAAGTTCGATTACTCCTTATCGATACATCATTATGTATCACATGGAGGAGTGACTATTGAGATTGTATATTTATTCATATTTAGGTACATTCGTAACTCTTTCCAACATACTCATCCATTCAGTCAAATCGAATCATTTTTATCACATGTCGTTTTATTTACTTTCGTTTTATACTCTATGAGTTTACTATAAACGTACTACATGTGTCTCAAATACAGGTATCCATGTCGGTGATAACTCGTTAGCGAATATAACAAAGTATGTAGAACCATCTTGGTATTAACAGACTTGCGATTGCATACGACAATATGCATCAATCCGAAGAGTACATCAACTCCTATGACGCTTCCACTAAATGGGTGCATAGCTCCTAATTGTTTGAAATATAATGAACCAGCATCATACGATAAAAATTATTTCTCAAAACTATGGCTTAGTATATAATTCCAAATAATTGTAAATAATTTTAGATACTTTTATATTTTCTAGTGCATCACTTTTGTTATGAAAACAAATTCCACATTAAGTTTTATTTCATAACAAATATCCATAATATTCACATTGAAATATAATCACTTTTAATTTTCAGTCGATACCGAAAAATAGTCATTATTTCATAAAGAATGGTTGGTAAGTTCTACAATAACAATATTCGCAATTTGATGCAATCAATAAGTGTTATTTGGCATGCTCCCACTAATTCTGCCATTATTATAATAGCGTACTAAACTCGGAGGTCCATTATTAACTTAATATAGTTTGTTTATTTCATATATTGCAACTAGTTTACAGTGGAGAGTTTTTTGATCAAATATCTTGAATTTAAATAAATAAATCATAGAAAACAATTTTCTATATGAAAATACATTTCATTCTTATTCCAATATCAAGTATAAATTATTATTACAATTCTCATTTCCGATGTTTCTTTATGAAGCAAAAGTGACCATTTACTCTCTTTATCCTAACTGTACCGTAAATCACATCTACTCTTGTATATTTGTTTTTCTTTCTGAATGGTCGAACCATATTCAAAAGAAAACCTTTACTACAACATGATAACGAACTCTTTACAAAGATGCATTCGATCATCCTTAACATTTAAGGACATCAAATTTGATGGACCTTACGTAAACTGATCAGACTGACATTTCAGTGATCTAATTCTTAAATTTATATTGTAGTTTTGGTCTTGTGTTACATTTAACACAATATGATCTTCTCTTATAATCAATCAAATCGAATACTCAATCTTATACTACTGTTTATTTAATTGTTTCAAATGAACTAATTTCACTGAAGTATCGTACATTATGACCTGTGATCATTACCCATATAACATTTATATGCGATGGTATATGGATCAAATATCCATAGTCTCATATTGTTTTTAGAGTTCTAAACTCATAGAATGCAATAAACGGCCTCGACCAAATAAACACATAAGCGACCAAATTACGATCGTAATAAGCAGTTGTAAAATTCGGCACTTGCATGAGTATAAAAACATTCACACGCAATAGTCATTTATAAGTAAGTATATTTCATATTTCTATTTGTCAATTTTCAGTTTAAATTAATTGTATATCTTAATTGATAAACGTTTTATCAATCATTTTAAACGCATAAATTATGAAAGTATTTTATTATTAACATTATGTAACATATGTTATTACAATATTATAAAGGTTAAATTATATCGTTTCATTTTTCTAATAAAGCTACTACTAGTATTTTATGTTTTGCAAAACCCTAAGTGAAACACATAGAAGTCTTTCGACTTCACTGGCCTTTTGTTAGGACTCACCCGTTTGGGAATTCTGACCTTGAGTTTGCTCAAAAAATCATAGCTCCACGGATGATGGATAACTTTTGTTGGTTGTATCACATATAACTCCTAATCCATGGTTCCTTGTCTTAACATCATTTCGACCTTGAGTTTGCTCAACAAATCGAAAGAGATTATTCAATCGTACCTACCATATCACGATGGCCTAAGTATAGTATATGTACCTTAAGTTTGCTCAATAAATACATATAGTTATCTTACCTCGTCTATTCAAAATATTAATAATACTACACATAATATTCCTAGCTTGAGTTTGCTCAATAACTAAGGAGTATGCAAGTGGTTTATTAATATATATAGTAGATGACAACTTTATATTAAAGATTCATAATCTTCAATATAGTATATCGAGTGATATCGACTTATAAAATAATATATTTCCTATGAAATACCCTTGTGGTTCAAGTGTTGGGCACATCAAAAATCATAGTATACGTACATTTACATGTGTATTTATTCCGTATGTCTATTCAGGGTTTCTTTAATATTCCACCTTTTAGTTTATACATTCATATTATATAAGTTTTATTATCATATAACTTTTATATTTCATGCTACTCATATAGTAGTCTTATGTATAATATTATGTTAATTAAATCTTATTTAATTAATTTTTAATTAATTAACATTTTAATTAATTTTATATTATTTTAATATAACATTTATATTAAATATTTATTAAATATTATAACCTTTATAGTATTATATATATTTTTTATATATGTGTATTCTTTTAATTAACTAACCTTTAATTAATTTACTTAATTAATTAACTTTAATTAATTTATATAATTAATTAACCTTTAATTAATTTATATAATTAATTAAATTTTAATTTATTTATTTAATTAAATAATTTTAAATAAATTATATTAATTTCAAAATTCAATTCATATACATACATGTATATTTATGTTATTTTAAACATTTTAAAATAACATAAAATATATCATAATATGTAATATATGTTCATTTATTAATTAATTAATTTTATTAATGAATTTTTAAATTTTGAAATCAGTTTCTACTGTTTTTAAACATTTTGAAAAACTTTATTATATTATAACTTCTATAATATTAGTATATCTTATTTTAAATTTAAAATCTTATATTTTAAATTTTCAAACAATTTTGAAAATTAGTCCAAGGTTTGACTCAAATTAGGCCTTTTCTATTAGGGATAACATTTTGGTCTTACCTCATTATTTCAGGCCGGGTTAGTAGCCAAGTAGGGCAGAGTACTTGATTACCCAAACCCAACCTTAGACGATACTTTTTTAGATACCCTACTATGTGGGTAGGCTTTAATTAGTTAACCCTAACATGACTAATTAGACTACATATGCTATTGGGCTCTGATATCATTGTTGGAACTGGACCAACCCACGTGGAAGTTATATGTGATTTACATTTTTTTTACCCGATTGGATCTTGATTGGGCCTATGAAGTCTAATTTATTTAGAATATTTCTAAATTTAATTTAAATAAAATCATATATTTCATTTAATTTCATAAATTATTGATGGAAATTTATTTAATTTATTTTCAGTTTATATATAAGTATACATATGTATCCTACACATATGTTATGTGTGTGCATGTGTAACATGATATTCCATGCAAGGTATAGCATGCCCATATATAGATGTTGGGATTTACATTGCAACAAATATGTTAGCTCATCCTAATGTATTGTATGTTGTCCAAATATGTGTATATATTTATACTTATTATATATAAAACCAAGAGTAAATATATCTATACTATAATGCAAATACCTGGTCAAACCGGTCAAAGTGAAGCCTTTTTGGCACTTCCTATATTGCCCCCGGTTGAATATAAAAAGAAAACAGACCACCAGGGCAGTTTCGTCCTACCATTATCACCTGCCACGTTGCCGACACTATTCTTCACACGTTACTCTTCCTATCTCTTATGTTTCTCCTTTCTGTTGCTCTTCATTTACCACTTTCATCCAACCCCACTTTCCCCTCATTCGTGAAAAAAGGCTATCCGCTTCTTTAGTTTTCTAACCGCCCCCCACCTTCCTCCACCCGTTAAAAATGGTTATTCCCCTCCTTCACTTCTCCAACTGCCGCTCCTAAAATGGCTATCCTTTACTTCCACCTCTCCTCCCCGTCCATGTCCGCCGCTACAGCCGACGCCGCCGCATTTAACCTTCACCGTCACGGTCGTCCATCAGCGCAACCTCCACTTCCCACATCCGAGTTTCGCCGACAGCAACTCCGTAGCGAAGTATAGTTCAACCTTCCACCATTGGTCGTCCCTACTTTCGAAGGTACAATCTCTACCTGTTTTCCCCTTTTTTGTTTTGATTTAATTTGGGTTGATTTGAGATTTGTAGTGCTATATATTTCTTGATGATTTGAGATTTATATGATTTTGTTTGTTTCCTTCTACAATTCATGTTAATGATAAGTCAACACTACGATGACTCAGTGGTAAATTGGTATTCCAAACAACCCAAACTTTAGACATTCAGTTTATTTATGTTATGTTTTCAGAATTCAATTGGAAGATCAATCCACATAATTAAAGAGTGGTTAATATAGGTTTTTATATATAGCATGCTGAAAAATCACTTACTTTCTCGAAGTTAAACATAACAGGTTTTCATTGTATAAGTCTTTAAGTAGACATTTTCATGTTCTTTTCATCATCATGTTATAATAATAGTTTGGTTTTATATTTTACTTTGGGTGGTTGACCCTTAAATCGGTCCATGTTTAATTTTTAAATTTTAGACTATGTAGATCTCTCCATGGCAGGTTCTGAAATTTCATTTTGATGCATAAATAAATTATGTTGGTTAAATTTTACACTATAAAATTTTAGTTTTCTTTCATTTATGCATTCATTTAGTTTTTACGAGCAATCTATTCTTGCAGATCAAGCAAATTCATTCAAGTAGATGAACGATTTTAGTGTTTAAAAAGTTTCATCTTCGAAATTTGTTTTGCATTTTAATAAGTGTGATTTAAAATGTTGTTAGCAAGTAATATTACTGAGTAACTTTAAAAACTTTTTATGCTTCGTACTTAATTATACATCTATAATAAGACAGTAACTTTCTTAGTAAAGTATCGAAATGTATTGATTTTTTTTTCCTTTTTTAATTTCCTCTTTATTGTTTTGCTTAAGGCTTTTTCCACATATATGCAAAGCTTTTGGAATAATTACAAAATATATTGTAATTACATAATTTCTCCAATGCTTCAAAGTATTTTACTGGCTTGGCAAGTCGATTAAACTTCGAAGGTAATATAAAAATTAGTGTTCTCTTTTCACTGTTTCTTCCATTTTATTGAATATTCAACATGCTTAGTTATTGATATTATGTAATCACAATATGTGAAAACATGCTTTCCTTTTTTAAGAATAGCAGCATGATGGTATCAAAACTACAAGTCTAAGAAAAATTGTGTTTTACATTATTTTCTTTTATTATTTGGTAATGCACGTGGGCTTCTGGGATTCCTCTAATTAAATATCAGTTGAAGTTTTTACACTTTATTTCACATAGCTCAATTAATTACACTGTAATGGCTGCAGTAATCTAGAATTTAATAAAATTAATGGAAAATTTAATAAATTTGGAATGAAATATTCGTATTTGTAAATATATGGTTGTATTTATCTAACAACTAATGGCGAATTTAATTCAAATTTATCTACTTTATCATACAACAGCCATTGCTCTGACCTATATTCAGATTCTTTCTTTATTGTTGGCTTATATAGCATAAATTTTTAGATTTATGTCTTATATTTGACTGTTTAAATGAATTTAAATTCTCATGTATATGTATTATTCAACTCATGTTTTCGTATTTGTAAACATATAACTGTATTTATCTAACAACTGATGGAAAATTAAATACAAATTTATCCACTTTATCATACAACAGCCGTTACTCTAACCTGTATTTAGATTCCTTTTGTCATTGTTGGCTTATATAGCATAGATTTTAAGATTTTTGTCTTATAATTGACTATCCAAATGACTTTAAATCTTCTCATTAATATGTATTGTTCAACTCTTTTCTAATTGATATCATGTCATATAGTTGTAATTTGCGGTCATGAAAAATTACATTTTCGGTGATTATGTTGTATATTTTTTCATCAAATATTGCTTAGGCTCATATTCATTCTTCTCACTGAGATGTGCGTTGTATGCTCATATGATGAATTTTATGTATGTTCAATTATGTCAACTTTGTACAAATTAGTGCGTATGATTAAAAAAAATCTATATGCATAGCATAAATTGCTAACCATCCAAACCGCATAAATTGCTAACCATACAAACCAAATAATTTTCAATTTGTAATCATTCAGACTGTTTTAATATCATTCAGATCCATAAAACTATTTGCAACCATTTGTTTCAGTGTGTTTTTATGTCAATATCCATGTCTTTCAGCCTGTTGCACCATGAGGAATTATGTTACTCTGAAGTCCCATCATGTGTTATATGATAAAAACCTGTACTGCTGTTGCCTTTTGCAGACAATACTTAACTCATTAACCGATTATTGCATTCATACAAAACTAAACACACTTTTTGCCTTACTATGGTTATACAATATGTCCAACGTATTGAAACTTCCATCCTATTATTAGTGTCCATATGCTTCACATCACTTTGCATATTATTATACACTAGCTCTTCTCTTAGCTTACTCTATAAGTTTAAAATAAAATATATATAACCTATGTGTGCAACATGGATTCTTCAAATTAGTAGTGATAAAGATACTATTCAGAGTCGGATAGTGAAATTGATGTTTGAGATGGTGATGTGGTTGCTAACTTATTACTGTTTGAAATGGCTAGACCTATGACTGACATTCATTGCTAATTATATGTGCAGACTGTGGATGATAAAATGCTTTGAAGATTGTGTGGTTTAATGGCCTAGATTGCAGATGCCTTCCAGATTGCTTATTATGTGTGATGGTGCGGGTGCTGACTGTTGAGTGTAAAGAATTAAGCATAAGGCTGTAAAATAAGAGAGGCTTGCAGGAAGTTAAATGGACTAGAAAGCAAAAAGAGAAAGACATTGTAAATTAATAACTTAGAAATTAAAGTTGGATTAAATGCAGCATATGAACATTCACAGTATCATAAGAAATATATTATATGCCTTAAGGTGCAAAGTTAGTTCTATTGCATTAGATAAATTATTTGAATAATCAAGTAATATAAATGTATTGTACTGCTGTTTGATATGATTTCTTCAAAAAAAATTGATATGAACTTTTCTGAACAAAAAGGTTGTCATAAATTAATTTTGTTGTATACGCCTTTCGATCAAAAACCAGTCTTGCCTTTTATTGTAGCAATTATATATACTAAACTCTAAATTTGCTTCCATTTTTCCATTGGACTGCAATGTGCTTCTGCTTTCGTGTTTTATACCATATTCTAACATTGTAAGGTTGAGGAAGATATAGCTTGATGCTTTGGGATGTAATGTCATAACATTGTCTGAACATGAAAATGCCTAGGTTTGAAAACACTGAAAGACATTTGACAGTCTATCTAAAGAATTACAAGCAACATGGGAGGGTTTGCATTGAAATATATTTTAAAGTATTATCAATTTTTGGAGGGTTTGCCATGAGTAACTTTTGAAGTATTATTACTATCTTGGCAGGACCTTCCGCATATGATATGTATTTAGTGTCATCAACGTTACTACAATCTCTAGGGCTTATCTTGCCATTCTTTATTATCAAAAGTTGAATAGCTGAGCATCTTTTGGTTTTTCAGTGCATTAACTCATTTCCTATTGGCCGTGATGTTAGCAATTCACGTCCTGTATGTACCCATACTGCTACCAAATCGACAAATGGTTATTGTTTTATTATTTTCTAAGATAACTTAGTCTCATTAGTGTTTTGGCAAACGGTTGATTTGTGAACGTACATACATAAAAATATACCAAATTTTGTATACTTCAAATTCATGTTGTAAAATAATAAAAAACTTACAAACGATGGCTTTTAATACCAGTTGCACATGCACACGTCCTGTTTATTGGTATGCATGGTTAATAAACTTAGCATTTTATTTCAATCAATGACTGCAATCTTTTTTTTCTGTAGAGAGAACAGTAAAAAAAAGAACCGAGATCTGAAGCACCCAGTCATCCAACAGTTTAAATTCAACGTGATTCCTCCATCTTCATCCTTTAAAGAATACTAAAGGAAATAAAGATGCCTATAATTCAATTGATAGGTGACGAGTCACATTACCTGATATAAAATAAAATTAAAGGTTATTTTGTCACATTAATTATTTTATAGTGTAAATCATTAATGTATATGACATAGACACCAAATTTATGTACTTTTATTTATTTTGGATGTTATTTGTTGCATCGTAGCTTCGCATATTTTATATAATAATATGGATATTGGTTGCAAAAAGTAATATTTTGCTTTAGTTGCTATCATAATTTAACTAGCCCCTGGATCTATAACATAACAAGTTATTGATATATTTTAGCATAACAATAAAATGCAGTTAAAAATAATATTTCAGAGGCAATTTGATAACTTTTCTTTAATATTTTTCTACTGAGATATATTCTATCAAAAACGGAGAAGATATCGACCATACATAAATGAGTGCTAACTGACAATAATGCACCAATACTTCCTTTTTTTCCCGTAATTAACGAAAACATTACTATAATCTCTCACAATATCATAATTGTAACAAAGACAAAATACGTCACTTCCTTCTTTACACACGTCCAACGGACGTGCCACCATACTTGTATATATATAAGGATATTATGAGAAAATATTTTAGATATATTTATATGTAAATTTTATAGTGTTAAATAATATATAAATACATACACACACAGAAGATATGAGTTCAAATTTTTTTTATATTAAGATATATGTGTGTACTAAAGTGACAAAATTATGTGTATAATATATATATATGTATATTATTTAAATGTAAATATGATTTAGAATGGTTTATATATATATATATATAAAAATTACAAAATTAAAAAATATCCCCTTTATAGTGTTCTAGATCGAATACACAGCATGTACAATAATAATTATAATTCTATTATATTAATAAATAAATACTTTGAATTAATTAGATAAACAACAATAAATAAGTGATAGAAAATATTATATATATATATATATTTAAATTTTAATTTTTGGAAAATCTAAAATCATATTTTATAGCTTATGGAAAAATTTGAGACTTTTCCTAAATCAAAGTATTGTTTTTCTATTAATTGATTACTTTCGATCTAATTAAAAAATGATTTTTAAAAACATTAAAAATGGTTGAAAAATCTTTTTTTTTTTGACAGAAATCTTCCATTATGATTAATTAATTTAAAAAATTAAAGATCTAAGTTACAAAACATAATTTATTTTATATAAATTTTTTAATTCGTATAATGATTAAATAATACTAAAAAAATTAAATAATTACTAAAAAATTATATACAGTTATTAAAAATTATAATTGATATAAATATACTTTTAAAATATTAGTTTAATTTTTATATGATATAGTTATATAGTTTAGTATTAGTCATGTAAATAAATTAAATAATGTATCAATATATGTATAAATAAAATAATAATAAATGAAATAAAATAATTTCGGTTATGTGTACCAAATCTATTATATAAGAATATGTTATTTTTTATACACATAACCAACCAATATATGTGACAACAACAATACCTATTTGAATCTCTCCTAACTAACAATTCAATAATAACAATATACATATACACATATACAATATTGAGTTATACAAAGATTATGCATCATATATACAACTAAATACTTACCTAAATTAATGTCTTCAAGTACACCTTGTAATGATGAATTCCTTTCCTCTTGAAACCTTCCCGATTCGTCAGATTACAAGTCTTTGAATTGTCGACCCTTTGCTATCGAATAGCTATTGGTTTCAATTGGTTTGATTTGAGTTATGTTGGAGCACTAGGAGGTATAATTCGGCCAACAAAATGGAGAAAGGAGGCAACCAAAAAAGTCCTTCTAAAGTTAGGATTAAAGTCTATTATATCATGGTTGAATCAGAGAGAAAAGTGGATCACATCAATTACCTTTTCTCACCCAATCTTAACCATCCATTTTAAAAGCTTTCTCCCACTTTTTGGCCACCCCTTGTATCCTACAAATGCAACGAATTTTTCCTCTAATATCATGGGCTATTTAACCTCAAATAAATCTATTTAATTAAATCCAAATTAATTCCTTTATCGATATCTCATATCGATCGATATATTTATAACTATTATAAATATATACAACAATATTTATTTCTCAAATCATATTCAAATTTTATAATTAATATTTCATAAATATTAATTAATTTATAACAATTATAAAATAATTAAATCGTTTGGTCTAAAAAGAGTTCATCATCTCGGTTGTGTGACTCATATGTGTAAACTCGGTCAGCGTTAACATCGAATTATTCGAATGTTAATGTTCACACGTCACTTAGCAGGTGCTATGACATTTTGGCCAAATTTATCGCTTACTTACTTTCGGTAAAATCCAATTTCACTTTATTAAGCATTACCCACGGTGACATTTATTTACACCAATTCTCTTCGTCAAAACTATATCACTTTGGACTTATGTAATTTGGTTATGGTCAAAATTCCAATATCATCCATATTCAACTCTATAATCCAAACACAAAGTCCTTGATTCAATAATAACAATTATTATTAACCAAAATGCTCTGGCCAGAGACTGACTTTAGATTGACTTGAGTTGACCGTAATACTAACCCTATATAACTAAGGATACGAATCCTCTCTTGAATAGTGCTTTATTCCAATATTTCCACTTGACCCAACTATAGCCACTCGATGGAACGTCATGCCATGATTTGACTATAATCAAAGCAGAGCTTTCATATTGAAGATCTATAGTATTCTCAACTTGAGAAAACTGTGTAAACCTGTTGCATCGATATTTTCTGCTTGACCTTAGTTATATTAACCAAACAGAAAACTATAGAATGAGTCGTTCCATGGTTATCTAATAATTATCAATACGTAACCCCATGGTGCCCCCAATAGCCATGAGTAATGTACCGTCCAACATTTGAAGAATGTTACGTACTCTAGTCTTAATGGATACATCGATATCCAATCTCGATGCATCTTGACTAGGAACATTTAAATTGGTATATTTGTTTTCATTGTGATAAATTACTCACGATTACAACACTTCATAACTACTATCACAAAACATACCGTTTACAGATTTCTAATTAAATTAATTAACTAATGCAACACATTATATCAAGTATATAATAGAAAGAAAAACACCTTTTTATTTCGAACAAGATCGATTACCAAGTTAGATATACGTAAAAACTTACATAATTGCCCCTAGGGCATACCCCTAACTCTATCACATGTGTATATGATACGCATGTACATATTATATATTATAAATATAATATCAAAATGAAATTTTATTTACAAATTCAATAAAATAATGATTTTATTTAAAATTAATTTAGATTGGATCTGAATAAATTTAAACTTCATAAGCCCAATAAGATCCAAAATGGTTAAAAAAATTGAAACTCACTTGCAAATCAAAGGTTGTTCTGTGCCCATCATGGCCATGGGATCAAATCCTTACCGAAATGTCATTCATAAGTCATTATCGTCCTGCGTTCTCTCGGGACTAAATTATCATTAATACATCATATATCATGCTATCACATAATATAAATTTTAATGGTGTTTTGCCCTCGATTGAAGCATCGCTTATAAATTGTCCAGTATCTCTATGCATTTCATTATAAGTAAATCTAATCAGATCAAGGCAATAATATCCATCAGTCATTCAATAATCATAATTAAATCATTTCAAATCAAAATGTGTTCATACATTAAAGTTAATCTATAATCTTCAATCTATCATGTATAAGTAATTATAAATCTGTATTGAGCCCATCCGCTCGCTCTACGATGAAGAGACTCAAAGTCCAAAGCGAGTCCATCCGATCATTCTCTAATGAGGGACTCACTATCCTTTACAATTCCATCTGTTCATTCTCCAATGAAGGCACTTGTACTTCATGCTCCATCGCCTCATTTCTTTGATCGGAGGAGCCATAATCGATCGGTTTATTTGTCAAATATAAGAGACAAACCAAACATCATGTCTAACCAATATCTACTATTAAATCATTCAAGTATCCTTTTTCGAATCAAAATGCATCGAACGAAAATCAAAATATATAATCCAATCAGGGAATACCTTCGAGTTCGAACTTAGAGCACGCCTATAGGACCAATCGAGATCGCATGCATGTGTAAGCAACCCAAAGGTAAACCTTTATGGTTTACTCAAAGCAAAAAAAAATGCAAAAAATAAACCTAATTCTAATTTTTCCCAATCATTGGATTATTATGCTCGGCCCAGATCCTTGGTTGAAACCGAGTATATCTACTACAGTTGGTGGTCGCTCCTACTACACCACTATGGTTTGTGCTACTTTTATCGAATTTCTAACATATTTTTGTATCAGTTGCTCTAAATCTGTTATTCTATCAAATCCCTTAAGTGTATGCACTAGTTCGTCTCGTCTATCCAACTCATGTATAGACAGTACTTCCTAGATTTCCTCCCCTATTCCATGGGCCCTTTCTTCGAAGGTTTCATATACTGAATATGCCCCCATAGTACCTATATAGATCTCTCCGGGTTCTTTGTCAAGTCAGTGTAAGAGGCAAACCTTGGTTCCCTCTTTGGTTGTTTTGAAGCTCTGAAGTTATCGTTAGCTTATATATTTTTCCTTTATCCTTTTTGGACCCTACCTTGAATGGTCCTCCATAGCATTCACTTCACCATTCTCAGTTTCTGCATCTTCTTGACGCAAATATCATTTGGGCTGATAATAGGAATCCATGAGATCCACCGACGAATCCCTTTGCAAAGCCTTCTTAAACTCTATTTTATTAGTAATCACGACCACCATTACCATAAGAACTATCAAAAAAATGATTTAAGGTAGCATTGTCCATGGAGAAA
The DNA here is from genome assembly GCA_030737815.1 of Allium fistulosum. Classification (NCBI taxonomy): domain Eukaryota; kingdom Viridiplantae; phylum Streptophyta; class Magnoliopsida; order Asparagales; family Amaryllidaceae; genus Allium; species Allium fistulosum. The sequence goes on along the minus strand of CM060903.1, from coordinate 1,276,991,251 downwards.
GCGAGCATGACCGATAGCAATCGTTTGCGTTCCCGCCTAAAACAGAGCCACATCCCTACTCACCAGGTCCATGCACAGGGTCTGCTTTTTGAAATATAATGACTTCTACATTAAATCTAGTCAAGTAGCTCTATAAAGATCAATTTTCTCCCTACGTTACATTTGAAAGCATCATCACATTCTCACATCGAACTATATGAACTCCAAACTGGCGCATAAATCTCTCCTCTAACTCGATCCATATGCTAATGGATCCACTATCAAGTTGACGAAACACATGATAGCCAAATCAGTTAAGAATAGCGGGAAGCACCTCTCCCTTACTTCTTTCGAAGCACCCAACACTCCCATGTGTGGATGTATCTCGTCAAGTGAACTGTGATCAGTTATTCCATTATATGGTTCTAAGGCATGTAGCTTGAAATCAGAAGGATTCCTAGCATTTCAGATATCTGGGATAAAGGGCTTACTGTTCATATCCTCCAAATTCTAATCTGGGGCTCCATCCCGAAGCACTTGTCTCACCATCTCAACTACTCTATATTCTTGATTCATTTGAAATCCATGAAGCTCTACATGCCTTTAATTCAAAAATTCTTCATGCCCCCCATTCACGCGAGGACCTTCCTGTTCTAATCCTAACAACTATACATTGGCATTCCGATCTTAGTTCCTAGGCTTGACGCCATCCCTTTGACACACTCTTCCATATCCAAGCTCCAAATTGACTCTACCCCTATCTAGAGTGATCGATCCCGACTAGTCTTGGTCGACCGATACCAGTCGGTTGAGGAATATGGGGGCCGCATCAAACTTGTCCTATCTCATTTCCTTGTGCATCTACTCTATTTTCTCTACCGTCTGACCTCCTTTGACCTTGATTTCCAACTACTTCGGTCGCTCTTTGCTACTCTATTATTTGAAAGAATCCATTCAAACATTTACATTTGTCATGCTACGATTTCTTTTGCATCTCCATCGTCATCCCTTTCATTTCTTCTTTAATCACATAGATAGAAGGTGGTTTGAACTAGAGGACACCTCATTGCTGCCCCATGCCCTTTTTGACTCCCTCTAGTAATGAATTTCCCTATTGTAGGTTTTTTTATCTCCAAGCAAATCAGATCTCGGGTTTTGTTATCAGTAAAAGTAACAAAAGCATTTGCATGTAAAATGGGAAAATGCTCTAATTTAATGAAAAACGAGATAAACAACTACAAATGGTAAGAATCAAATAGAAAAGACATAAGATTTTATAATGGTTCGGCAAAATCTTCGGCCTACATCCGCTTAGTCATTTTTATTAATAGATTCTCTTCGGAATACATAATTACAATCAATTTTCAGTTAGAATGGTAAAATCTCGGGTTTCCCCTCAAAGCATAAGGAGGAGGAGGAAGAAGATCCAAAATTCCCCCTCTATTGAAGAAGGCTTACGATTTACAGGCCAATCACTTTATCAGAGTTGGTAGAGTCGTTTAAAGAAGTAAACATCCAAATCTGAAGTTCAACAGCTAAGAACTAGTAAAAATGCACATTTTCCAAAAAGTCAAATAGATTCGTACCGATCTATTTGGACCAGTCAATACCGACCATTTTGGACTTCTTGGCGCCAACTTTTTTGGCCCTCTTGGTGTCGAGAGGTTTTTTTAATACCAGAACTCCATTCTTTCTCTAACATTGTTCAGGTCTTCAAGCTTCGAACCATCATTGAAAAAAGTGCCAATCATAAACAAGACACTACCGACCTGTTTGGCCTATGGACCAGTCAGCGCCAACCTATTTGGATCAGTCGTGGCCAACCTATTTGGAATAGTTGGGGCTAACCTATTTGGATCTCTAGGCACCAACCTATTTCACATTTTTGATGCTTAGCTAAATCTTTGAGTTCTTCAATTTTGACATATTCCACACTTTTTGACTCATTCCTTCATCATTTTGCAGTCCAATATCTCTAATCTTAGTCAATTCCAAGACTGTGAAAATTTTGTCAAGAACGGTTCTAAAAAACTTGTCCTCTTTTGGTATTTTCTGAGTTGATCTCCCCTCTATTCCAAATGCCTTAACTTCTTATGTAATTCGTTTAAGTTGATTCATCTCCAAACTCTCTAAAATCGATCAAATATTCTAATTGCACATCAATACACTATACTCTACTAAGCAAACAAATATGCCAAAACTACCAAACACGCCAAAACTACCAAACACGCATTGTATCATCATCCTGCACACAATATGATCATTAAATGACTATAATCAAGGCAAAAATATGAAATGGGGTATTCATAAGAACACAAACGAAAACATTTTGATCTACATCCATTTTAAACATTTAAATTCATTTTCAGAATATTGGTAAGTTTGGACTAGGTCAAAATCACGCTTTTAACTTTAAAATCATTTCAGAAATATGTTTTAACACTATATTAGTAATCATAGTATAGTCAGAGACATAAATCACTTACCTAAGGGTCCAAATGCACACAAATCAAGGAGAATCCAAGATGGACAGTAGCCAACATGAATCCCTCTGCATCGAAATAGTAATAAATAAATTCCTGGTTAATCTCTTTATTAATCTCCTCTTAATTGTTTGATTTAGCTAATTAAAGTAAGGATTAGAGTTACTTTTTTGCCTAAGGAAATGATTAATGGATGTTAGAATGTTTTTGGGAAGTGTGGAAATGAAAAAAAGGGGTCTCATCAAGTGATGTTAGCTGTAACATCCTCCTACATGGAGGCCCAAAACTAACGGCTACGGATGCTACAGTCATCCATAGTTATTAATCCTCGGTGACCAAATACGGCGGTGTTAGATTCATTGATACAAAGAAACACATGAATATGGAAAACATTTAAACTTCAATAAAATCACATTCTATATCAAAACATTTCCAATTTATTACATAATCCCATATTTGCAAATCACGTTCAGAGTAAATATATTTATTACAACATACGCCCAGGGCGACATATGAAGATGCCCCCTGGGATGATCAGAGTATATACAGGCAATATAACAACTTTGCCATTACAATCAACATAGCGGAATCAAAAGAAAAGAGAACTTTAGATAGCTATCATGCCTTCTGCATGTCTCCGAAAGCTTATTCGTCTTAGAGGTACATGAAACCTCAACTCAAACTACACAAAATCAATTGAGTACCCGAGAGTTTAAGGGGAAAACATAAACTTCAAGTCAGACATAAAGCCGGTATAAATAATAATTTACCACCTCAAATCATTTAGATATCTAGTGAGACCACGCCGCTTAGCGGAACGGGTTTCCCCTCACTGGTATCTCAAAACCTTTACAAAATCATATATTGTGCTCCTGCATCCACAATGGTTGAAACAATTTAAAATAGTATAATATGATGACATGCAAAAACAAATGAACCTATTCTGTATTACCTATCCCCATTCATTTTAGACAATCTGTCTCAGTTATAGTTTCTAGGATTACTATTAACCTATTAGTTTTCATGGGATGACTAATAACTGGTTAAACATTTAAGGACTCCCTGTCCAATTACATAGTTGTCATGGGATCACTATGAACCTATTGGTAACTCTAATATTACTCTTATCCTAGTTTTCATGGGTTGACTAGGAACCTATTGGTAACTCCAGTATCCTTTCTTCTTGCCCTAGTTTTCATGGGTTGACTAGGAACCTATTGGTATTTGTCAATATTTCATCTGGATATAGTTTTCATGGTCTAACTACAAACCTACTGGCCCTGCCAGTATCCAATCATAATTTTCATGGGCTTATTATGAACCTGTCTATCTGACATCTTCCTTTACACATAGTTTTCATGGGCTAACTATGAACCTGTCTATCTGACATCTTCTCTTATACATAGTTTTCATGGGCTAACTATGAACCTATTGGCTCCTTCCAATATCTTTCCTTTATATTTTAGCATCCTATATTTTGATCTTTCTGACCTCTTGGATCAAATTCTACTCATTCGGGAGTTTGTTCAATTTATAATCACTACTCGGTTAACCTAATTGGTTTTCCTACCCTATCGCCAAAATGCAGTTATGGGTTCATTATAAAGTGAATATATTCATATTAGAAGAAGCAATATAAAACATAGCAATACCACTCCTGTGGGTTTAGTATACAACTTGGTTAATCCCCTTAACCTACCCCTTTATCAACAATAGCTTCTTCTTAAAATCGTTAAAAAAACTCCTTTAATATAGCCATGGGTCTTTCCTTTAAAATATAGTCTGGGTCATAAAACCTTTCAATACCTTCGACACCTAGCTTTCGACTTCATAGGATAACCTCCTTCGAAAGCTCTTAAAATCATTAGGCTCTTGCCTTATAGTACTTTAAATTCTACCTTTCGAAACCTTTCGAATATATTAAAGTATTAGCATATAACTTTAGAAGCTTTCGCTTCGAAACCAGTTAAAAGTACCTCTTTTGACACTTATCGAAGTAACCCTTCCGAAACTATTGAAAGTACCCCTTTCGAAAATAGTGGGTTTATACTTAAAACATTATTTGGGTCAAAGTGAATATAGGTGAAAGCATCTGTTTCTAAACCATCCTTTATCATTTATAAAACATTGGGGAAATATGATGGTGTCGGCGCCATCTCTTTCGAAAGCATAAAACATCTGGTAAAACATTGGAAGGTTTGAGTCGAAACCCCTTTTGAAACCATCACCTTTAAAACCCCTAACCCCTATCGAAAGCATTAGGAAGTGGCTTAAACTTTATAAAACAAAGTACCTTCCAACAGCATTAATATCTTCAACACTATTGAAGGGCTATAAAACGGTAGCAGGGTCTCGACTAGGTCGGAACCCCTTCTTTCAAAACATTCTTTCTTAAGTATGAAACCCAGTCGAAAGCAAACTTTAAGTTAATGGCAACCCTTTCGAAACCTTTCTTTAAATCCTCTTTCGAAACCCAATGCTTCGACACTGTCGAAGGGTTAAACAAAACATAGACAGGCGCTTGTCATTTTAAAACAAAACATGGTTTCAACCCCTTCAGAAGCTATGCTTTCGACACCCTACCTTCCGCCTATCTCCAATCCACCGCATACCATCGTAGTGATACCTTGTGTATTTGTTTCGGTAGCGTTGGTTTTGACAAGGATGAAGGCGGTAGCTACTGTGTCGAAAGGCACTTTCCTAAGTAGGCGGAACCACTTTTCTGAGCAAACTAGGTTTTATTCTTGTTTATGTAAACTTTTCTCTAACTAACCTGCCACGTGTCAACACCAGATTGGTTGCCTTAACTTTTTCAAATTCTTTTTCAAAAATAACTACCGCTAATTCAGATCTAAACCATGGTTAAATTAATCAATTAAGCTCTTCCAATTTTTGCAAAGAAGTCCCTCTTCTAAAACAATTTATTTTGTGTAGCAAATCACTTTGGAAAAATCCCCAAAAATTCTAGAAATTCACTTTAATCATGTTATCTAACATATCAAGTTTTGGACTCAAATTCTCAATATTTTTTCCAAAATAAATTATAAACCCAAATAACGATATTTTCCTTTGAAAATTCATAATAATCTTTCCATAGCTTAGAAAATTCTCAAAACAGAAACCCAACTCCAAAATCATGTTTCTTATAACATAAAAAATTTCCATGGCATTTAAACATCATTTAATCTCGGTTTTGATCTAAAACAGTGCTAAATCTCTTTTAAACAACCTTTTTTAAATCAAATAAATCGTGAATCAAGCATATCATCATCCAATATATCATAAAAATGAATTTATCCCTTAAATCCGAAAATATATGATTTTAAACCAAAATAGAGATGGAATTATTATTACCTTTCTCTAAATAAGGAGATTGGATTAAGATTGATTTCCCCTAAGCTTGAATCTTTAGCTTTAATTTGAATTTTCTCTTTCTCTTAATGGTTGGCCGTTCTCTATAATTTTGTTTGCGTTTTAAAATGACGTGAGTGGGAAGTAAGGGTGGTAACGAAATATATATAAGGGTGGAAGATAGGGGCAATTCCCAATATACCCTTATGTGACTTAATTAACCAAAACTCATTCTTAAGCCCATTAATTAGTTCATTAGGCACGACCTTAATTAATTATTTCAAGTCTCAATCCCCTTATCACTTTCATTTACATTATTCTATTTAATTTATCTAATTAAATCTCTTGAATAATATTATCAAAAATTAGGGGTGTTACTAGCTCCCCTCCTTAAAGAATTTTGTCCTCGAAATTCAATGAGGACAAAATATCAAACATACAATCATCTGTAACGACTCCTAACAACCATAGTAGTCTACCTGGCTAGGAAATATCTATATAAATCTAAGTATACATATCATCAAAGCAGATCGGGATCTAACAACCAACTTGACTGTCTTGTTCCTCAATCTTTTCTCATCTTTCGCAACAACCCAAACCGGTTGTCTAACAAAAGTCAAATCAGGCTCTATTACCAAGTCCTCCAACTTTATCCGAGAAATAGTGGCTTCTGGATCATGCACATACTTGCGAAGATAAGACACATGAAACACATTATGGACACCTGTCATATTGCTCGGCAATTCAACTCTGTACGCGAGCTTTCCAATCCTTTTTATAATCTGGAATGGACCAACATATCTCGGGGCCAACTTTCCTGACTTCCCGAACCATACCATACCCTTCATCGGTGATACCTTAATGAAAACCCTGTCTCTCATTGAGAACTCTAGGTTTTTACGCTTCTTATCTGTGTAACTCTTCTGTCCGGATTGAGCTTCCTTCATCCATTCTCGGATTAACTCAATCTTCTCTAACGTCTCCTTTACCAAATCTGGACCCAAGACCAATCTGTCTCCAGTCTCCAACCAACATGCGGGGGATTTGCATGGCCTTCCATATAAAGCTTCAAAAGGCGCCATTCCAATACTAGTCTGGTAACTATTATTATAGGAAAACTCAACCAAATGCAGGTGATCTTCCCAAGGTCCACGAAAGTCCAACACACAAGCTCTCAACAAATCTTCGAGCACCTTATTGACTCTCTTTGTCTGCCCATCCGTCTGTGGGTGATATGCGGTACTCATCTTGAGCTTAGTGCCTAATACATCCTATAGACTCTTCCAGAATTCACTAATGAATAAAGCATCTCTGTCGCTGACTATGCTATGAGGAACTCCATGAAGTCTAACTATGTTCTTCATGAACAACTTCGCCAAAACTGGTGTCGTCCTGGTCGACTTTACTGGAATGAAATGGGCACTCTTGGTCAACCTATCCACAATAACCCATACGCTTTCATTTCCTCTTCTTGACCTTAGCAACCCATCAATAAAATCCATAAATATCGAATCTCATTTCCAAACTGGAATATCTAGAGGCTGAAGTAACCCACTCGGCTTTTGATGTTCGGCTTTCACTTGTTGACAGTTTACACACTGCCAACCAACAAGCCAACATCCCTCTTCATGCCTTCCCAATAGAAGCTCCTCTTCATACCTTGATACATCTTAGTCCTCCAGGATGAATCGTAAACTTGGATCGATGACATTCCTCAAAAACTTCTCTTCTCAAGTTCTCCACGTCTGAAACACATAACCGTCCCGTCTTTCTCAACCATCCTCTTTGGTCAAGACAAAAATCTTTCAAATCATCGACCTCAGTTCTAACCTCAAGCCTTATGATCCTCTCAGCTAACAATGGATCCTCCCTCTACTTAGAAGCAATTCTCTCGATCAACATTGGTCGAACTTCTAAATAGGATATCATGGCAGCATTTTGACTAAAACTAACAATCGATCTTAACTCCACACCACAACTGGCCAAAGCTTCTAGATCTTTCCACTCTGCTAACATACCAACACAACATTCTGATGTCTTCTGCTGAGAGCATCTGCTACTTTATTTCCTTTCCCAGGGGTATGCTCTATACCAAAGTCTTAAGCAGCCAAAAACTCCAACCACCTCTGCTGTCACATATTCAACTCTTTTTGAGAGAATAGATATCTTAAAGACTTATGATCGGTATACAACACGAATCTCTCCCCTAAAAGATAATACCTCCAAAATTTCAAGGAAAAAATCATCGCAACCAACTCTAAATTATGAGTAGGATATCTTACTTTGTGCGGTCCAAACTGCCTAGATGCGTAAGCAATGACTTTGCCCTTCTGCATCAACACTGCTCCCAATCCAGTCCCACACGCATCCGTGTAAACTACCAACCCTTGGTTACCATCTGGAACTACTAGCATTGGAGCATTGGTCAACAAATGTTTTAACTTTAGGAATGCTTCCTCACATTTGTCAGACCAAACAAACTTCACTTCCTTCCTGGTAAGCTTAGTCAAAGGCGCTTCTATCCTCGAGAAATCCTTAATGAATCTTTGGTAATAGCCAGCAAGTCTAAGAAAACTTCTGATCTCGGTCACCGTCTCTGGTCTCTTCCAATTGTTCACAGCTTCGATCTTATCTGGATCGACTGACAATCCTTTCTTTGAAACCACAACCAAGAAACTTAACCTCTTTCTTCCAAAAATGACACTTGGAAAATTTCTCTTTTACCTAATTCTGCCTCAGCATCTCTAACACGAGTCTAAGATGATCTTCACGCTCTCTCTCATCCTTAGAGTACACCAAAATGTCAACTATAAACACCAACACAAATCTATCCAAATACTCTCGGAAGGCTCGGTTCATCAAATCCACAAAGAAAGTAGGTGCATTCGTCAACCTAAATGGCAGCACTAACCACTCATATGAACCATATCTAGTCTGAAATGCAGTCAAAGGAATACTGTCATCTGGCACTCTCAACTGATGGAACCCCATCACCAAATTCAACTAGGAAAACCCTTTGGCTCCACTCAACTGATCAAACAGATCATCAATTCCCGGCAAAGGATACTTATTCTTTGTGGTCCTTTCATTCAGCTTACGATAGTCGATACACATCCTTAACGACTCATCTGGTTTCTTCACAAATACCGCGGCCGCTCCCCGAGGCGAACTGATTGGTCTAATAAAATTCCTTCCTTCTAGATCCACTAGCTGCACCTTCAGTTCCTTCATCTCTGTCAGTGTCATCCTACTAGGTGGTCTACTCACATGTTCAGCTCCTGGCACAGGATCTATCTGAAACTCAACAGCTCATTTCGGTGGTAGCCCTATGACTGGCTCAAATACATCTGCAAACTCTCTTGCAATCTGAACCTGACTTAACTCTTCACCCACTTCCATTGCACTTAACAAAGCACAACAACTCTGGTCATAATTCTCTACTGAGAATATAATTCGGTTATGGTTATCCGGGTGTCTCAAAGATATCTCCCCATCCTGACGGAATATCCTGGCCTCATACCTCCTTAACCAATCCATACCCAAAATGATTTCGAAATCTACAAAATCGTACACATACAAACTGTAACGACCCGTAATTTTAGTGGTTTTATTTATTAAATTTATTGAAATTTGTGAAATTTTAAATAATAAAATTTTGAAATTTAAATTTGATATTTGAAATGCGTTTGTTTTAACATAGCAACTGGTAAATTTTCATCAAATAATTTGGAAGTTTATTTTCTAATGTAATTTTATTCCAATTTATATCAGTTAAAATTAATGATAATAAAAGTGTTCTGAAACCTAAATATGTCAACATGAGAAAATTTATTTAGAACACTCTGAATAAGACTGTGTCATTCGTTTCGCAAATTTCGGACGTTTCTAGCTCCATTTGGATTTTTCCGTACGGAATAGCAGCGTTTATCGGTACCGATTATCGACTTTTGATCGGATAACCGTACCACTGATATCTGTATACCGTTTTGATCGTCTGGCCGTGTTGATCTCTGCAGTGTATCCAACCCAATGTTTTGGAGTCTGGTACACAGCGAAATCTGCGTAACTATTAAACCGTACAGGTACCCTATTTCAATCTTTTGGACTTCTTGTCCTTTCATTTTTCAACCGTGAAAATTGAATAGCCATTGTCTATTAATAATAATAGCAATCAATTGGCATGACTTTAGCAATTCCACCTGTACAATTTATATTACAATGATTCGTTTTATCCACCACTTCCTATTCGTTCTCTACTATATCTTCTTTTGCTTTGAACGAAAAGAAAAATGAATAAAATATATAATTGCACCTATATCTTTGTTGAAGCCAGACTGTGCTCCTCTACTTGCCACGCAAGCAACATTTCTCCGCTTGAATTACCTTACGCTCTCCCTTCCCTTTACCTTCGTAGCCGTACCCATGAAGCCTGTAGCCATCACACCATGCAACTTCTTCCACCCTTGCTCCATGCCCATCCACCCATGACAGCAGCCATCGCCCGACCGCTACATCAACCCAAGCCTCCAAACCCGACACGGTGCTCTATCCCAGTTGTGCCGAACGCACAGTAAACACCTTTCTTCCCTCACCGTTCCTCCAGCTTGTAGCCAAGAGCAACCATATATATATATGGTGAGTAATATTTTGTTTTGCAAAAAAAATATAAAAAAATATGGTTTTAAATATATATGCATATGTTGGGATATACTTGTTTGGTTGGTTGTTTATTTAGTACTTTACTATTCGTATGTATATAACAATGTATATAGTTTATATTTGTGTGTAATGTCTGCTAGTAATATACGTTGTTTTCATATGTTATATGTCGTATATATATCTATATCTAGTATATAAAGTAATCTATTAGTATGTCGGTATGTATATATATTTAGAGTTTACAATCTATATAATTTTATAAGCTATTCTGTTACAAATATTGTAACAGTATGTATTTAGATGTATAGGCATATATATATAGTTATTTTGCAATGTATGGGTTTACATATGTGATTATATATTAGTATACTAAGTTATAATATGATCTGGTTTACTTTATATATGTGTTAGTTATATTAGTTTAAGTATCAATTTGTATATGTTTTGGTTGATATATATAATTTATAATAAGTTGTACAAGTTATATTTGCTGCTGATTATATGTATATAATATATAGTTTTTCCAAGTTATATTATTAGTTGCAGTTTATATAGATTTATGTATAAAGTATATAGATATTATGATTTGTATGTCTGGTAAAATATTTACTTATTTTAATATTGAGAAATTTTAAGTTATATGTGTCTTATAGGATTGCTGTCTGCATATGTATAAGTTTATACAAATATATGTGGTGAATGGCTGATGTTTTATATTATATATATTAGATTTTTTTATGATGTATATTGTATATAAAGGATTATTTAAGTCTATACCTATGTTTATATATACTGGTATGATAGTATTTTAGATATATGTTTGTTAGTTATAGATATATTTGGTCCACGTCAATTGTATATATGTAATTATTTTAAATTTTATTATGTTTGTTATATTATATGTGTTTTATTTAAAACAATGATTTTGAAATACATATATATTTAAATTGTGTTTAAATTTGGAATATGACTTTATATTTGTATTATTATATATAGCTCACTTATACCATTTATCGGCATCGATCCAGTTCTGACTTGATTTCGTCAATTCCTATTTATCAGTCTTGTTCGTCCAATTCGCGTTCAGTTTTGCTTCGCTTTGGAATTCGTGCTTGGATTCGTAACTCATTTCGTCGTCGAATCATCTCTAGCCTTGAAAGGTGAGCAATCACTCACGATTAATGTTCTTATATTTATTATATTTGATTTCAATTGAAATATCAATTGAAATATGTTGCTGTTAGATATTTACATTGCTATATATATATGCCATTATCTGTATCTGTTCACCTATGACATCTGACACCATTATCTGTTATTTATCACTGATGATATATGCCTGTTACTGTTTGTTATATTATTATCATATCTATTATCACTCTGCAAGTTCCCTGTTAGTATAAAATCACTATGGGTTGAAATGATACATACCCGAACGATCTGTAGAGTAGGAAAAAATCGTTATGGGTTGAAATGATAAACCCAAGCGATTTTCATTGAATTGAATTTGGGATTGCGGGTTGAAATGATATATACCCGTATATATTTAAATTGCAGATTGAAATGATAAATATCCGTATCACTTGACCATAGGGTAGAAAATTATATACAGACACCGTTGGTCTATATATAAATATTTTGAAAATGATTTCTATGGTTTTGAAAAGAAATATATGGTTTTGATAAATATTGATTTTTAAGATTTATTAAAGTTGATTTAATAAAGTTGATATATAATATGTTTAAGTATTTATTTAAAATTTATATTTTCGAATATAGAGTTTGTAATGATTCGGGTTGTAAAGATAAATTTGAAATTATATTTATTTAAGAATTATACTTAAATAAGTTTGATTTGAAATTTATTGAATTTGAAATTCTAAAGATATGATTTTATAACTTGATTTTTGATTTAAAGTGATTTAAATGAATATTTCAAGTTTAAATTAATTGAAGGAAATATTTAGTTTATTGTAATTTGGGGTTTGTTTAAATGATATTGGATTTATTAAGAGAATATTTCAAAATTTAAATAATAGTAATGTGAATTTGATATATATATATATATGAGATTATCGAATTTAGTTTTGAAATGTGGAATGTTTGAAGCTTTGAAATATATTGAAATTGAAATGGTTTATTTATGGTTCAATCGGTATTTGAAATCGATATAACTTGAAATGTTTAATTGAATTGGAATTGAAACTGATGATTTAGATTTGATTAAATTTGAATTTGGAATTCGAATTGATTTGAATCGATTTGTGAAAGTCGAGGAAACTATTTTATTTTATAAAGTAATTTTAAATTATATTTAAAACTATGGATATTTTACTTTATAAATTATTTTAATATAAACTATTTTAATAAATCATTTTTAATATAAATTATTTTATTATAAATTATTTTAACTTATAACTATTTATATAAACTATTTGTATTTATAAACTATCTTAACTTATAACTATTTATATAAACTATTTTATTTATAAACTATTTTATTATATATGCTAATTTTAATATCTAAACTGTTTAAGAGGAAAGTGTTATGATTTCCAAAATGCTATAATTTCAAAGTGTTATGATTTCCAAAAAATGCTATGATTTCAAAGCTGTGATTTCCAAAGTGTTTTGATTTTTTAAAGACTATGATTTCGAAAGCGTTATAACTTTGGAAAGTGATATGATTTTTGGAAATGGGTATATTTGAAATGAAAATGATATTTTGGTTTTGAAGTATAAACTATTTTGAAATGACCACGGTGTTATAATAACGTTTGGTTGTTAAAGAGACCGGGATCGGATATGGGCATACTCTCTGTCGATACCGAAAACCACTTTAACAACTGTGTACGCGGTGGAGTTTCCAGAATGAAGTAGGATGGTGGCGACGATCCTAAGGTATATGCGTGGACCCAACTCCCGTGAATTGGCATAAGGTGGATAAAACAGGAGCGATTGACGGGCCAATGAGGTAGCACCTCTGATCGGACACACTTCTTCGATACCATTCTATTACTTTGTGATTGATTGGGTGCACCCCTTGATTTGGGAGTGTTGTTCGAGGTGGGCGGTAGTGGCTGCTATGCGTCACCACCAGTCCGGATGCGTAATTGGTATATCTACCCTGGTATTGCCTTGTGTGCCGTGTCACCTACCATATCGAGCTTTACTACGAGTTGTGATTTCTCTCGTAGCCTGTGGAGTATCGAGGGTAGCCCCCATTTTGGGAGTATGCTAATACTATATAGACTACTGGGACTATTACGTGTTAAGGGCTATATGGGTAACCCCTTGACGCTATTAAAAAGTATGTTTATTTTATATTAGACATTATTATAATAGCGTATATTACTACATAGTAGATAGTTTAACAGATCCTTAGAGGATGGTTATCCCAAACATCCTTTAAGTTACTTGTATTTCAGTTGATATTTCACTTGAGTTGGATTTATTGATATAAGAATGTTAATCCTGACTCGAGTGTTTTGTGTTTTTGCTTTACGCTCGGGTCAGACTGAGTGATACAGCATTTGAGACTCACCTTCTGAGTTGGAGCTTCGCTTGGAGATCCAGCAATCTATCGATTCTGCTATCAATTATCCAGTTGATTCCAGTGATGTATTCAGATCTTGTTTTTTACTATTTTATTGAGACATCTATGTATTCGTGACTTCTATTGTATCTTGTTTAACTCAGTTATATATTTATAGTAGCTTCATGAACTACTATTCTTTTATTTCCACTGCATTATTGTTATATTACTCTGTGTCTGTGATTTGTGATTATTTTATTTACTATATATGCTGAGTTTTGCCAAATTTTATTTACAATCCATTGTTTTGAATTATTCAAGTCCGGCATGTGTGGATTTATTGTCGATTTGAATGGTCCAAAATACTGGGTCGTTACATGTGGTATCAGAGCTCTGGTTTTAGGCAAAACTCAGCATATGTAGTAAATTTAATTACGGAATTATGTTCGTTCTAACTCGAATCTATTCTTCTTTGAATCGGTTTCTTTGAATTTTGGAATGTTCACTTCGGTTCCAAAGTCCATTCTTGTCTCCCCTATTCGTGTCTTCAGGATTCTGGAGTATCCCCATAACTCCACTTTGAATGATCTCTATAATACATCAGCGGTCTCGCCAATCTTTGAATGATTTGTAAAGGGGTGAAACTCCTTTACAACAGGCATTGATTCACCGGAGATTTCTGTATCCTCGGTTTAAATGCTGCTATCTTTTGCTTTACCCGAATTCTATCTCTTGTGATCTGATGTCGATTTGTTCCAGAATTCTATCTCGATCTTATTTTGAAGTCACGGTTGGCCAGTTTAGGTCCCCCGCGATTAATATCTATTTATCCATCTTCCTATTTTGATGTGATCATCTCATCTTCGTTTCAAGTTTATCTTCTAGTTGAATTCTTTTGATTTGGGTCCCTCAAAAATTTGAATCTCTATCCTTGTTTTGAAATCTAATTTGTATTATCGAGTAAAGGAGTGTATTTGTAATTAATATTAAAATGTTTTATATATTGTGTTGTTTGAGTTGTTGATGTTGATTTGGGTTTTCGATCGATTCGTCTGATCAACGCTATCGATAGGATTTCCAAAACACTTGAACATAGCAAACTGACACAATATTATTTTCAAATTTGGTAAATGAAATAAATTGGTATGATTATATCATATATATAAGTATAATTTTCTGGAATTTAATAAGTTAATTAAAATGGTTGTTTGAAATGATAATATTTGATTATCATTTATTATCCTAAATGAATTTATAAACATGGTTTATAAATTGATTTGGAATTGAAATGAATTTAAATTGGGAATTTTGGGAATTTAATTTCCGGTGATTTCAAACTCTGTTTTTTTAAAGGTTTAAAATGTATATTACCTAAAGTATTTTCGAATAGAAATTGTTTCCAAAGAAATTTTAAAAGTTTAAATCAGTACTCTCCTCTTTTGTCGCTGGAAAATAATTTTGGTGATGACTACAGCATCATCGACATTTATTTTCGAGTTTCGAAGTGGAAAGACCATTATGTAGCTTTGCTACATTTTTGTTTTGGAAAATTAATTTGATTTGGATTTTCGAAGTATGACTTTATTTATAATATATATATATTGGTACATGATCATAGATCTGATTTGATATATAGTATATATACTTATATCTAAATGGTTTGAATTGAAATCGGAAATTTAACTCTTAAATTCTTAAATAAATATTTAAATTGGAACAGTTAAATTGGAAAATTTTGCTTGTATAATACCCAATTTCATTGTAATACAACCTACCTAAATTATTCAGAAGTTGAATATATAATTGGATAATATGCAATATAAAATGATTTTATAAATAAAATTTGAGTGTTTATAATAAATGTTATACACTTAAATTTTATTATAAAGATGTTAATAGAGATAAATTGAATAATAAGTAATTGAATAATAGATGAGACAAATAAATTTGTTTTGAAGAAATTAATAAATTGAAATTTGATTAACTTATGGAAATACCTTGAATTTAAAATCAATTATTGAATATAAATTGATTTAAACTGAAATTTATACGGTTTAAATTAATTTATATGGTCTAAATATATGTGATAAGATATATTAAGTGGAATAAACTTAATAATAATTTGGAATAAAAGAATTAAATTTGTTGAATAAAATATGAGTATAATAAATGATTATACAATTTGATGATCTAGAAATTGTTAATTGAGGATGACTAGATAATAAGATAATGAATTTAGAATAGATAGATTGATTTAACTAAAGTGAACTCAAATGGATTTAACCAAAATGTTGAATATTAATTAGTTTAATTTGAAATTTATATGGTTTTAAAATTTTTGTTTATTTTGTTTTCAAAGCTATTTTTCTTTCTAGTTGTTTTTATTATCCTACTTCCTTCCTTTTCGAGGACGAAAAGTTTTGAGTGGGGGAGAGTGTAACGACCCGTAAATTTTAGTAGTTTTATTTATTAAATTTATTGAAATTTGTGAAATTTTAAATAATAAAATTTTGAAATTTAAATTTGATATTTGAAATGCGTTTGTTTTAACATAGCAACTAGTAAATTTTCATCAGATAATTTGAAAGTTTATTTTCTAGGGTAATTTTATTCCAATTTATATCAGTTAAAATTGATGATAATAAAAGTGTTCCGAAACCTAAATATGTCAACATGAGAAAATTTATTTAGAACACTCTGAATAACACTGCGTAATTTGTTTCGTAAATTTCGGACGTTTCTAGCTCCGTTTGGTTTTTCTGTACGGAATAGCAGCGTTTATCGGTATCGATTATCGACTTTTGATCGGATAACCGTACCACTGATATCTGTATACCATTTTGATCGTCTCGCCGTGTTGATCTCTACAGTGTATCCAACCCAGTGTTTTGGAGTCCAGTACGCAGTGAAATCTGCGTAACTGTTAACCGTACTGGTACCCTATTTCAATCTTTTGGACTTCTTGTCCTTTCATTTTTCAATCGTGAAAATTGAATAGCCATTGTCTATTAATAATTATAGCAATCAATTGGCATGACTTTAGCAATTCCACCTGTACAATTTATATTACAATGATTCGTTTTATCTACCACTTCCTATTCGTTCTCTACTATATCTTCTTTTGCTTTGAACGAAAGGAAAAATGAATGAAATATATAATTGCATCTATATCTTTGTTGAAGCCAGGCTGTGCTCCTCTACTTGCCACGCAAGCAAAATTTCTCCGCTTGAATTACCTTCCGCTCTCCCTTCCCTTTACCTTCGTAGCCGTACCCATGAAGCATGTAGCCATCACACCATGCAACTTCTTCCACCCTTGCTCCATGCCCATCCACCCATGACAGTAGCCATCGCCCGACCACTACATCAACCCAAGCCTCCAAACCCAACACGGTGCTCCATCCCAGTTGTGCCGAACGCACAGTAAACACCTTTCCTCCCTCACCGTTCCTCCAGCTTGTAGCCGAGAGCAACCATATATATATATATGGTGAGTAATATTTAGTTTTGCAAAAAAAATATAAAAAAATATGGTTTTAAATATATATGCATATGTTGGGATATACTTGTTTGGTTGGTTGTTTATTCAGTACTTTACTATTCGTATGTATATAATAATGTATATAGTTTATATTTGTGTGTAATGTCTGCTAGTAATATACGTTGTTTTCATATGTTATATGCCGTATATATATATCTATATCTAGTATATAAAGTAATTTATTAGTATGTCGGTATGTATATATATTTAGAGTTTACAATCTATATAATTTTATAAGCTATTCTGTTACAAATATTGTAATAGTATGTATTTAGATGTATAGGCATATATATATAGTTACTTTGCAATGTATGGGTTTATATATGTGATTATATATTAGTATACTAAGTTATAATATGATCTGGTTTACTTTATATATGTGTTAGTTATATTAGTTTAAGTATCAATTTGTATATGTTTTGGTTGATATATATAATTTATAATAAGTTGTACAAGTTATATTTGCTGCTGATTATATGTATATAATATATAGTTTTTCCAAGTTATATTATTAGTTGCAGTTTATATAGATTTATGTATAAAGTATATAGATATTATGATTTGTATGTCTGGTAAAATATTTACTTATTTTAATATTGAGAAATTTTAAGTTATATGTGTCTTATAGGATTGCTGTCTGCATATGTATAAGTTTATATAAATATATGTGGTGAATGGCTGATGTTTTATATTATATATATTAGATTTTTTTTATGATGTATATTGTATATAAAGGATTACTTAAGTCTATACCTATGTTTATATATACTGGTATGATAGTATTTTAGATATATGTTTGTTAGTTATAGATATATTTGATCCACGTCAATTGTATATATGTAATTATTTTAAATTTTATTATGTTTGTTATATTATATGTGTTTTATTTAAAACAATGATTTTGAAATACATATATATTTAAATTGTGTTTAAATTTGGAATATGACTTTATATTTGTATTATTATATATAGCTCACTTATACCATTTATCGGCATCGATCCAGTTCTGACTTGATTTCGTCAATTCCTATTTATCAGTCTTGTTCGTCCAATTCGCGTTCAGTTTTGCTTCGCTTTGGAATTCGTGCTTGGATTCGTAACTCATTTTTTCGTCGAATCATCTCTAGCCTTGAAAGGTGAGCAATCACTCACGATTAATGTTCTTATATTTATTATATTTGATTTCAATTGAAATATCAATTGAAATATGCTGCTGTTAGATATTTACATTGCTATATATATATATGCCATTATCTGTATCTGTTCACCTATGACATCTGACACCATTATCTGTAATTTATCACTAATGATATATGCCTGTTACTGTTTGTTATATTATTGTCATATCTGTTATCACTCTGCAAGTTCCCTGTTAGTATAAAATCACTATGGGTTGAAATGATACATACCCGAACGATCTGTAGAATAGGAGAAAATCGTTATGGGTTGAAATGATAAACCCAAGCGATTTTCATTGAATTGAATTTGGGATTGCGGGTTGAAATGATATATACCCGTATATATTTAAATTGCAGATTGAAATGATAAATATCCGTATCACTTGATCATAGGGTAGAAATTATATACAGACACCGTTGGTCTATATATAAATATTTTGAAAATGATTTCTATGGTTTTGAAAAGAAATATATGGTTTTGATAAATATTGATTTTTAAGATTTATTAAAGTTGATTTAATAAAGTTGATATATAATATGTTTAAGTATTTATTTAAAATTTATATTTTCGAATATAGAGTTTGTAATGATTCGGGTTGTAAAGATAAATTTGAAATTGATTTGAAATTATATTTATTTAAGAATTATACTTAAATAAGTTTGATTTGAAATTTATTGAATTTGAAATTCTAAAGATATGATTTTATAACTTGATTTTTGATTTAAAGTGATTTAAATGAATATTTCAAGTTTAAATTAATTGAAGGAAATATTTAGTTTATTGTAATTTGGGGTTTGTTTAAATGATATTGGATTTATTAAGAGAATATTTCAAAATTTAAATAATAGTAATGTGAATTTGATATATATATATA
Organism: Allium fistulosum; assembly: GCA_030737815.1. Lineage (NCBI taxonomy): Eukaryota > Viridiplantae > Streptophyta > Magnoliopsida > Asparagales > Amaryllidaceae > Allium > Allium fistulosum. The sequence continues at coordinate 1,276,971,650 of CM060903.1, read as the reverse complement.
TATATGAGATTATCGAATTTAGTTTTGAAATGTGGAATGTTTGAAGCTTTGAAATATATTGAAATTGAAATGGTTTATTTATGGTTCAATCGGTATTTGAAATCGATATAACTTGAAATGTTTAATTGAATTGGAATTGAAACTGATGATTTAGATTTGATTAAATTTGAATTTGGAATTCGAATTGATTTGAATCGATTTGTGAAAGTCGAGGAAACTATTTTATTTTATAAAGTAATTTTAAATTATATTTAAAACTATGGATATTTTACTTTATAAATTATTTTAATATAAACTATTTTAATAAATCATTTTTAATATAAATTATTTTATTATAAACTATTTTAACTTATAACTATTTATATAAACTATTTTTATTTATAAACCATCTTAACTTATAACTATTTATATAAACTATTTTATTTATAAACTATTTTATTATATATGCTAATTTTAATATCTAAACTGTTTAAGAGGAAAGTGTTATGATTTCCAAAATGCTATAATTTCAAAGTGTTATGATTTCCAAAAAATGTTATGATTTCAAAGCTGTGATTTCCAAAGTGTTTTGATTTTTTAAAGACTATGATTTCGAAAGCGTTATAACTTTGGAAAGTGATATGATTTTTGGAAATGGGTATATTTGAAATGAAAATGATATTTTGGTTTTGAAGTATAAACTATTTTGAAATGACCGCGGTGTTATAATAATGTTTGGTTGTTAAAGAGACCGGGATCGGATATGGGCATACTCTTTGTCGATACCGAAAACCACTTTAACAACTGTGTACGCGGTGGAGTTTCCAGAATGAAGTAGGATGGTGGCGACGATCCTAAGGTATATGTGTGGACCCAACTCCCGTGAGTTGGCATAAGGTGGATAAAACAGGAGCGATTGACGGGCCAATGAGGTAGCACCTCTGATCGGACACACTTCTTCGATACCATTCTATTACTTTGTGATTGATTGGGTGCACCCCTTGATTTGGGAGTGTTGTTCGAGGTGGGTGGTAGTGGCTGCTATGTGTCACCACCAGTCCGGATGCGTAATTGGTATATCTACCCTGGCATTGCCTTGTGTGTCGTGTCACCTACCATATCGAGCTTTACTACGAGTTGTGATTTCTCTTGTAGCCTGTGGAGTATCGAGGGTAGCCCCCATTTTGGGAGTATGCTAATCCTGGATAGACTACTGGGACTATTACGTGTTAAGGGCTATATGGGTAACCCCTTGACGCTATTAAAAAGTATGTTTATTTTATATTAGACATTATTATAATAGCGTATATTACTACATAGTAGATAGTTTAATGGATCCTTAGAGGATGGTTATCCCAAACATCCTTTGAGTTACTTGTATTTCAGTTGATATTTCACTTGAGTTGGATTTATTGATATAAGAATGTTAATCCTAACTCGAGTGTTTTGTGTTTTTGCTTTACGCTCGGGTCAGACTAAGTGATACAGCATTTGAGACTCACCTTTGGAGTTGGAGCTTCGCTTGGAGATCCAGCAATCTATCGATTCTGCTATCAGTTATCCAGTTGATTCCAGTGATGTATTCAGATCTTGTTTTTTACTATTTTATTAAGACATCTATGTATTCGTGACTTCTGTTGTATCTTATTTAACTCTGTTATATATTTATAGTAGCTTCATGAACTACTATTCTTTTATTTCCGCTGCATTCTTGTTATATTACTCTGTGTCTGTGATCTGTGATTATTTTATTTACTATATATGCTGAGTTTTGCCAAATTTTATTTACAATCCATTGTTTTGAATTATTCAAGTCTGACATGTGTGGATTTATTGTCTGTTTGCACAAAAAATGGACAAACACCTCAAAGTCGTATGATTTAATTGATTTTATGTTGTTCATAGTGATTTGAGTGATTTATACAAATATATGAAAAGCAGGGACTAAACTGTAAAAGACACGCAGATTTATAGTGGTTCGGCCAGAATGTGCCTACGTCCACTTTATATATTATTTCTCTTTTCTTCGTTAGATTACAAGTACAAAGTTTTGATACCGGTATATGAAAGTTGTTTGAAAGTTCTCTCCGTGCTTGTACTCTCAAACTTGTCCCCCATTGTTGTGCCCCTGCCCCTCTATTTATAGAGTGAGGCTGGGGGCAGGGGTCTTGGATGTATATAGCTACTGGTGGGCCTAGGTTGACGCGATCTGGCCTGGTAGTGTTGGTCCGGAATGTCTTGGTCCGGTGGTAGGTGGTCTGGTAGGAGCTTGGTTCGGAACGTCTTAGTCCGGTGGTAGGTGGTCCGGTAGTAGCTTGGTTCGGAATGTCTTGGTCCGGTGGTAGGTGGTCCGGTAGTAGCTTGGTTCGGAATGTCTTGGTCCGGTGGTAGGTGGTTCGGTAGGAGCTTGGTTCGGAATGTCTTGGAGAAGGCTGGTTCGTTCCTTGCTTTGGTTCGGTACCGAATGGTTCGGTGGCTACTTCTTTGTGTTGGCTCGGTAGTGGTACAAACGTACCCAACATTTGCCCCCCAAAGTAGGGCATATGCTAGCATATGTCGTGCTTTGTTCCAGTTTGGACGACCATGTTCGACCCGAGAACCTAACCGGCTGATCCGGCTATCCATCCTTCCTCTATAAGTAGGAGCCACATGCCTTCGTCATTCCTCACCGAACGAAATATCTGAGTTAAATTCTGAACTGCCGAATCAACTTTTGTGCCGAACCAATCTTAGCTGCCGGACCAGGTAAGTTCTCTTCTGCCGAATGACTTTTTAAGGTCGAATTTCTTTATTTTACCGAATGAAACTAAAGACTTTCAATGCCGAATGGACATGAAAACTTTCAATACCGAATGGACTTGAGAACTTCTGTACCGAATGGACTTGAGAACTTCTGTACCGAATGGACTTGAGAACTTCTGTACCGAATGAACTTGAGAACTTTTGTACCGGATGAACTTGAGAACTTTCGTACCGAATGAACTCGAGAACTTCAAGTTAAACTCCAGACATCATACACTTGCTTGTTTTGTATTTCTACATCCTTCGTTCTAACAACGTGCTTTCCTGTGTTTGCAGATAAATGTCTCACAAAGTGGAAACCCGATCAGAAAAGAAAAGATCTATGGACAGAAGAGAATCTCCAGTCGTGCCCCCAGTTCAGCTGAATCCAGAACGACATGGACCCACCCCGAGATCGCTAGTGGATGGGTACGGTCCTCAAGAGCTCCTGAACTCGCCTCCTGATTGTTTCCCTAGCTCACTCAAAGACGAGCAGCTTGATGTCATTTCTCGCTCTTTCGGGATTGACAGAGCGCGTATGCTGTTGCCGGGGGAAGGAGTGATGCCATATAATCCCCCCGAAGGATATTTCGCTTACAGTAGGTATCACTGTATGTGCGGTGCCATCCCGCCTCTCAATGCCTGGATAGTAAGCTTTGTCACATATCCGAAGGTGGCTCCATTCCAGCTTCAGCCTAACTCCTACGCCATTCTGGTGAGCCTCTTTGTTATCTTCCAGAGGAGATACGAACGTCCTCCTTCCAACTGGGAGATCCAGTATTTGTACAACTTGAGGGGCTACAAGAAGGGTCTCCATACATCAGCTTGGAATCAGCCGTATCTTTCAAGCCTGTCCTGGACTTATATTCGAAGTTCAGTATGTTTAAGAAAGAATGGTTCTTTATCAGGGATGACTCTGTTTCCATCCGTCGCTTCACCTCCGGCTGTAAGTGTGAAGCGTTATTTATAATTTCCGTTCTGACTGCAATACCTCTTCTTATGTGTTTTTGTTTCTTGCTAGTGACAGGTGGCTTTGCGGTCGTAGAGAGTGACCGCCTGGTTAAGATGGCTGCGGAAATAGAAGCCATCACGGGAAGGGATAGGTCGGCCTCTTATTTGATTAGGAACGCTACACTTCTATGGCATAACCTGATCCTACCACATCAGTCTGTGGTCAAGCAGAGAGACACGGCGAGGAGAGGGCTGCCAAAGCCACAGGAGGGGCCACGACGAAGAGCGGCAAAAGGAGACCCTTCTCGGTGCATCCAGTCGCCGGGGGGAAGAAGCTCAGGAAGTCCAATGGACCCTCTCCTAGCACACATCCGGATGTTCAGGAGGAGGAGAAAGGTGAGGACGAAGTAGGTGAGGTGGAGAGCGGAAGTGGTAGAGAAGGTGACGGTGACCGTCACAGTGATGATAGTGGTGAAGGACAGGGTGGTGATGGCACCAGGGCTTTGTCTTCCGGGCAAGTAGGCGAGATGCAAGAGTGGACGGATGACGCTTTCCGTCAAGCCTTTGAAGGTTTGGAGGGAACTGAGAAGTCCAAGAAGCTGATAAAGTTGGGACCGGCGTCGATTTATCTTCCGGGAGCGCTTCTACTGAGGCAACTTCGGTGGTTCAAGGTGAATTTCTCTTTATTCTTTTTAATTCTCGAATGATGGCTCAATGCATACTGGTGACACTTGATTTTTACTCCAGGAGTGGGCAAAACGGCCAAGACCTCAGATCTTCGGCACAGGCTTGAACAATACAAACTCCTCAAAGCTTCCGCCAAGCCGAAGCCTTCTACTAACCGCCCTGGAGACGTAGTCAGCTATCGTCCTCTTCTTGGAGTTATTGAAGAAGATATACAGAAGAGGAAGAGGAGTCGATCTTCGTTTGAATCTCTTCCTGGCCCCCCGGCCCCACTCCAGCCTATTCACGACATTATGGAGGAGGATACCGAGTTTATGCCTTCCCCCTATCCGTCTGAGAATCCAACCGTCGTCCCGATAGAACATCCTGGCTTAGTACGCAATCCGTTTGCGGGTCATCCGGACCTGGACCCGGCATCTCATGACATCTCTTTTGATGAGGTTACTGGTGAGCATCTCCTCCCTCGTAATCCTATGGTACAGGTGCTTGACGAAGCTAAGTCCTTGGACCTTGATCTGCTTACTACCCGGGTCGTAACTTTGGGGGATGAGGCTAAGGCAAATATTGACCGGGTTGCCGAGGAGACCAGGAAATTGATGGGGCACCATGCTCGATTGGTCAAGGGTGGGGAAGAGATAGGAAGCGCCAGCATTCGGCTACGGTTGATGGTTTCCGACCAGGCTAAACAACTCGTCGACCAAGCCATCCAAATCTCCCAGCATGAGGCTGCATCCAGACAATTGAGGAAGACTATTGAAGAGGCCAGTAGGGCGGAGTTGCGGAAGATGGAGGCCATCTGTAAGGAGCGGATTGACATGGCCATTGCCACGGTGGATGAGGTTCGGCAAGCGGATCTCGAACGGGTAGAGGAATTGTCGGGGAGACTTGAGGCCGCGGAACTTGCTCAGGCCAAGTCGAAGGAGGAGATGGAGGTGATGAGGAGGTCCCTTCAGGCTGACCGTTTACGATATCGATCGGAGAGGGAAGCTGTTGCTGCAAAGCTGCGGGCTTCTGAGGTCCAAATGAGGGAGTTTGAAGAGAACGAGGGGATGATGGATGGGATGCTCCAGGATATGTACTTCCGTACTTGGAGGCAGGGTAACTTATCCTGGATGGATAATTACCCCCGGGTTATAGCTAGGATCTATCTCAGGGCTCTAGAGGAGGCCAAGGCTGAGGCGGATAAGGAGGGTGGTGTGGCCTTCAGGATGGATGTGGTTACCGCCTAGTTCACCAAGGAGGAGAAGGTGGCGGTGAAGGAGGGTATGCGGTTGCTTGCAGCTGAGGAGGCAGGTGTGCAAGTAGAGGATGATGATCAAGGAGCAGATGCTGGTAAGTCTTCCTTTCTAGTCTTTTCGTTAACTTGGTTGCTTATCACTAATGAATTCTTTCTCTGACCGGACAGGTGGGCAACAGGACAAGGATAAGACTCCGACGCAGCCGGCTCCTTGATTGGACCTGGATATCTTTTTGTGGACTTGACATTGTTGTATATGTTAGTCTCAAAACAATAACATAACTCTTAGGTTGTAATTATGCTACTTGTAATAAACAGCATTATTCTTGACGTGTAATTTTTTAACTTAAGCTGATTCTGTCGTCTTTTGAATGTTTTTGCTATTTTGACATGTTGTATGAGAAATATAGCTATGCATATTCTTGTAATTAAATTGTGTTTGTCGTCAAGTTCTTGTTTAAAACATAATTTCATGACTTGCAATGTTAGCGTGAGGTGTGAATAAATTATAGTCACGTGTTTACTCATGAAAGAAGGAAATACCGCCCTTTATATTTTGCTTGTAGATGGCAGCTTTGAATGTCTTGTGTGACCGAGTATGGAATGCGGTCTAGTATCTTGCTGTGAGTATCCGCTTCCATTAGCGAATGTATCTTGTTCTGTGTCCTGTACTTCAGGGATTGTTACAGAGGATAGGAGAAAAGTTTCTTAAATAAAATTGAAATATGTGAAATAGTAAAACTTCCAATCACGGAAGGCCTTCAATGTGCTTAAGTTCGTGGCAAACGGGCTTTGTAGTCACTTTCCCTAGCTGTGGGTCTTGGAGACATTTGTCACCCATCTTACGCCTCCGCGGGGAGTTAATTCTTTTTTTACCATAGCCGTACCTAAGACACATCGGAGCCGAGATAGCGCACAGTAACTACCCGGGCCATTATGGCCCGTAATCGTGGGTATTATTCGATTTACTATGGCCGGCTAGCGTGGGTGCCGATCATCAACCGTGAACTGCCCCTGGCTGGCCACACCTTATGTTGGGGCTTATAGTCGGTTCACAGTTGCCGGCGAGCCGAACGCCGTAATGAGCTGCCTCGGCTATACTCGGCCTTCTCAGTGGCTTATAATCGGCTCATTATAGTTGGCTTTAAGGGCCGTCGCGAGCAATGAGTTAACCCGCAGCAGAGGGATGCCAGAGCGAAAGTGTCTCATTGGCGAGGGCATAGATTCGCATAGTACCTGTTAGGTCTTGTCCAGGTGAAGTTGCGCTGTGGAGTGCCTTGAATGGAAATGCTATATGCATATGATTTCGTTCAACAGAAAAGGATAAAGTTAACAAGCAGCCAAGATATAAAGGAACAAGTTAAAAAAGAGACAAGGTTTTTTAAAGTGGTTCGGCACGAAAATGCCTACGTCCACTGATTCTCTTTGTTAATTCACTTTATATGGGCAGTACAAGTTAAGAAAAGTATCGACGGAGGTGTTGGATGTTCATGCCCTCTGGAACACCTCTCCGTCCACTGTTGACAAAATATAAGCTCTGTTGTGGAGATCTTTATGAATTACATATGGTCCATCCCAGATTGGATCTAGTGCTCCGGGGTGAGGGAAGATTCGCTTGAGGACAAGATCCCCTTCTTGTAAGGTGCGATGCTTGACTTTGGAGTTGTATTATGCTGCCACTTTTTGCTTGTGGGCTGCTGCTTTGAGGACTGCATCATTTCTTCTCTCCTCAATTAGATCCAAAGACATGTGAAGGAGTTCTTCGTTCTCTTCTGGGTTATAGTGGATCCTACGGTGGGAAGGCACGATGGTTTCAACTGGGAGCATAGCCTCCGATCCGTATGCCAAAGAGAAAGGAGTATGCCCTGTTGATGTTCTGAAAGATGTGCGATAGGCCCACAGTGCCGTAGGGAGTTCATCCACCCAAGCGCCTTTTGACTTTTCGAGTTTCTTTTTTATTAGGGTTTTCAGAATTTTGTTGACGGCTTTGACTTGTCCGTTTGCCTGGGGATACGCTACGGATGAGAAGCTTTTGTGAATTTCGTGCTCTTGGCACCAGTTGGCGAATTCCTCGCTGTCAAACTGAAGTCCATTGTCTGATATGATTTTGAATAGGACTCCGTACCTGCACAGAACATTTTTGATCAAGAAGTTAATAACTTTTGTTGAAGATACTTTATTCAGTGGTTCTGCTTCCACCCATTTGGTGAAATAGTCGACTGCCACTATAGCATATTTGGCCCCGCCTCGGCCCATTGGTAGTTCGTCGATTAAGTCAATTCCCTATACTGCAAAGGGCCAAGGGCTGGTCATTTGAGTAATCTCAGTCGTTGGTAGCCACGGAATCTTAGCAAACTTCAGGCATCTGTCACATTTTCTGACAAAATCTAAGGCGTCCTTGCTTAAGGTGGGCCAGAAATATCCATATCGGAGTATCTTTTTTGCTAAAGTTTTCCCTCCGGTGTGATCTCCGCAGCTTCCTTGATGAATGTTTGATAAGATTTCCTTGGCTCCCCTTCCAGCGACACACCTTGATAGGGGGTTAGAGAATCCGCGCCGATAGAGGGTGTTCTCCTGTATTGTGTAGCGGGAAGCTTTCCTCAAGATCTTCTTGACTTTGTTACGCCCGTTGGGTAGTGTGCCACTTTGTAAGTAGTCTCGGATGGGAGTCATCCAAGTTGCTTCTTCGGTTGCAGCTATCAGATTCACTTGCTCAAAACTTGGGGTCAGTTGCTTCGAGATGGCTACTGCTTCGGAAATAGCGCCGCCTCTTATGCTTGGTTGCTTCGCCAATTTGTCGGCCTCTCGGTTCTCTTCCCGAGGGATGTGTTTGACTAAGTAGTGGTCCAATTGACTGAGAAGTAACTTAGTCTTCTTTAAATATGCTATGAGTCGTTCTTCTCGAGCCTGGAATTCTCCTAGTATTTGATTAACAATAAGTTGAGAATCGCTATGAAGACACAAAGAATTGGCTCCGATTTCTAAGGCAAGTTCTAATCCAGCTATCACTGCTTCATACTCTACATCGTTGTTGGTGGCAGTGAACTCCAACCTTATAGCATAGTGCAGCTTATTTCCCCTAGGAGTGATTATTACCACACCTGCTCCCGCGCCTTGTTCGTTTGACGCACCATCTACGAAGAGATTCCACTTGATGTCTTCTGCTATTTCCGATTGCTCCTTACCTTCGTTGGTAGTGAATTCTACAATGAAATCGGCCATGGCTTGTCCTTTGATGGAGGTGCAAGGGTGATAGGTGATATCATACTGACTTAGTTCAATGCACCATTTAAGTAGTCGCCCTGAAGTGTCGGGACGATGGAGTACCTGCCTCAGTGGCTGGTCGGTCAGAACTTTGATGGAATGGGACTGGAAGTAGTGACGCAGTTTCCGTGATGTGATTAGTAAATAGTATGCTAGCTTCTCAAGTTTAGGATATCTGACTTCTGCCCCCGTAAACCTCTTACTTACAAAGTATACTGACCGCTGCGTGCGGTTGTCTTCTCTTACCAACACAGCGCTCAGGGCATGAGATGACACAGCAAGGTATAGGTATAATTCTTTGCCTTCGCTTGGAGTCGAGAGTACCAGCAGTTTCTGGAGGTGTTCGATCAAGTTAAGGAAAGCGGTTAAGCATTCGTCAGTCCATTCGAACTTTCCTTTGTCTTTTTTAGGGCTTCGAAGAAGGGGACGCACTTGTCCGTTGCTTTGGAGATGAATTGGCTTAGGGCGGCCACTTTCCCATTCAGGCTTTGCATTTCCTTTCGAGTGGAAGGTATTTTGATATTTTTTAGAGCTTGGATTTGTTCAGGGTTTGCTTCAATTCCTCTGGCATGGACGATGAATCCTAGGAACTTTCCTGATGATACTCCGAAGGAGCACTTTAGAGGATTCAACTTCATTCCATATTGGCGAAGTGCTTGAAACATTTCGCCTAGGTGGCTTACGTGATCGTCGGCTTTCCTTGACTTTACCAGCATGTCATCCACATACACTTCCATAGTTTGTCCTATTAGCCCTGCAAACATCTTGTTGACGAGGCGCTGGTAGGTGGCTCCTGCGTTCTTAAGTCCGAAAGGCATTACCTTGTAGTAGTACTACCCTCGGTTAGTGATGAAGCTAGTGTGGTCTTGATCGGGAGCATGCATGGGAATTTGGTTGTACCTTGAGTATGCGTCCATAAAAGATAAGAGTTCGTGCCCGGCTGTGCTGTCTACAAGTTGATCGATTCGGGAAAGTGGGAAGCAATCTTTCGGGCAGGCGTCATTTAAGTTGGAGAAGTCAATGCATGTTCGCCACTTCCCGTTAGCCTTCTTTACCGGCACCGGGTTGGCGATCCACTCTGGGTAGATGGCCTCTCGTATGAAGTCATTGGCAAGTAGATTCTTTACTTCGTCGTTGAGGGCTGCTGATCGTTCTGCCTCCATACTTCTCTTTCTTTATTTTACGAGCGCCTTGGTAGGATCAATGTTTAGTACGTGGCATGCTATGTCGGGGGAGATTCCGGTCATGCCAGCGTGTGACCATGCGAATACATCCAAGTTGTGGCGAAGAAAGTCAATGAGTTGCTCCTTCAACTCTGCTTTCAGTTGGGACCCGATTTTCAATAGTCTACTCGAGTCATGCTTGTCTACAGATACAAATTCCATAGCCTCTGCAGGCTCGGCGGTGGCCTCCTCCTCTTTGTCCCCGGGGTCGAATTCATTGAAAGGGTCGCTGGTATATCGAAGAGGAGGGGCTTTCTTTAGTTGCTATGCTTCCAAACTTTTTGTGCAGAGGGCAACCTCTACACTTTTCCCTTTATCCTTCCTGTGGTTGTTGCGAAGTTCAGTCACATAGCAGTCTCGAGCAACGTCCTGGTCTCCTTCTACTTCCCCTACTCCATTGTCCGTTGGAAATTTCATCTTTAGGCACCATGGGGCTAGGACAATTTGGAAGTCAGACAAGGCTGGCCTTCCTAAGAAGGCGTTGTAGGCCGAGTGGTTTTCTATCAGCACAAATGTCTGCTTCCGTACAACGGAGCGGGGATGGCTTCCAATTTCAACAAAGAGGTCCATTTGCCCGAGGGGCATCTTCGCATCTCCAGTGAAACCGTGTAGTGTTTTATTGCAGGGAGAAACGTCCTTTATTGATAGTTTCATTTTGTCGAATGCATGCTTGAATAAGATATTTACTGAGCTTCCAGTGTCTACTAGAATTCGGAAAACTTCGGCTGGATCGAGCCGGGCAGAGATAACCATGGGATCCATGTGAGGGTACTGCCTTCCCTCTAGGTCACGCCTACTGAATGTGATGTCATCACTCTCTTTTCGCTTCGGGTGGCGTTCTTCTATAACAGAATTAACATAGGCTTCATTATTTCTAAGCGACTTTCCATATCTTTCCATCTCTGCCCAGCTTCTGTCGGCGATGTGCGGTCCTCCCGAGATGGTATGGACCACTATCTTCTCTTGACTGGAGCCGCTAGTATTGTGATTTCCTCTGCCGATCTCTGGTGAGGGTAGCCTTGGGTACTCATTGGCAGGAGCTGGAGTCCTGTCCTGACCTTTTACATAGCGTTCCAGTTTCTTCCTTCTGATGTGTTCTTCAATCAAGTCCCGGAGATGATGGCACTCATTGGTATCATGCCCATGAGATTCGTGGAAGCGGCAGAACATTCCAGACTTCTGCGCGTTATCTGATTCCTTCTTGTACGGTGGACGTTTGTATCTAACTTCGCCTTGGGTGGCAAGGAAGATGTTTTCGACGGTTTCGTTCAAAGGAGTGTAAGTGTCGAATCTCGGTCCTGGCCGATATAGGCGCTTTTCTCCCTTCTTGCCCCCAGCATTGTCTCTGGAATCATTTCTTCAAACGTCCTTTGCCACAGCGGGCGCGTTGCTGTGAGTTGCCTTATTTTGTTGTCCTGACTGTCCCTCACCGGCAGCATCCTCAAGCCTCATATATTTCCCGACTTCATGGAAGAAATCGGGTAAAGTAGCTGGTTTTTCTTTTGTCAACCTTCTAGCAAATTTAGTATCCGGATGCACACCACTACAGAGGGCCATTAGGATAAGCTTCTCATCGACATCTTGGACTGCGGCCGCTGCGGCATTGAATCGGGTTAGGTATTGCTGCAGTTTCTCTCCAGGTTTCTGTTTGATGCTGGATAAGGAATATGCGTCCTTGGGTTGTTCCACATGAATGCGGAACTGACTGATAAACTTTTCTTTCAACATTTCCCATAAGCTGATGGATCCCTGGGGTAAATGACAGAACCAGGAGGTAGATAGATCTGCTAAGAATAGTGGAAAGCATTTGCACAGTACTCCCTCTGTTGCTCCACTCATGAGCATATGTTGTGTGTATCTCTGTAAGTGTACAATTGGGTCGGAGGTTCCTTTGTAAGGTTCCATTGTTGGCATCTTCCATTCTCGCGGGGTGATAGCAATTTCGATATTGCAGGCTAAAGGGCGGGTCACCCTAGCGCCTATCCCTCGATCTCTTTGATCCCATTGGACACATTCTCTGAACAAGCGTGCCATCATCAGAATTTGGAGCAGATAGAAACGAGTTCGGTTCTGTTCCGTGGGATTGATTCCATCCAAATGACCTGTAGGGATGGTATCGTCTATCATTCCTCATATTTTCCAGTGGCTGCCTTTGGTTTTCTGGGAGCATGCTAGGGTCAGCTACAGTTAGCCCTTGCCTTGATCTTCCCCTGCTGGGTTCTGATCTAAGCACTTCCTCGGGTCCAACTTCGGGCTGGACTCTAGCTCGGCCCCGTTCATTGGCGTTTCCGTGGGTAGGCAGTACAACCGGCTCAGCCACAGTTGACCTCCGCCCGATACCTCCCCCGTTGGGTTCGGTTCCAAGCGTTTCCTCAGGCCTAACTTCGGGCTGTGCTCGATCTTGGCTCCTACCATGGCTGCTTCTGCCGTTAGCTCCTTCGAAGAAGGAAGATCTTTGTTGTCTCTGGACTCACCCCATGATTCAGTGTTGCGGTTGGACTCTTCAGCATCCCTTAAGCGTGACATGAGATGGTCCACCAAGGCTTCCTGCTGGGACGTGAAGCGGTTAGTCACTTCAGCCACAACCCTGTCTAGATCTGCCCTAGTAATTGTTGCCGGCTGTTCTGCGGCAGGGGTGGTCGGATTTGCTTGACCTTCATTTGGTACTGCTACTGGAGGGGGACGATTTACTTGATCTGTGACCACTGGATCTGGAAGACTGCTGGTTGCGATGTTTTTTCCTTTGTTAACATCTTTCTTCTGCTTGGGAGGCATGTTTTCCAAGCAATGAACGATGCTGTTAGGAAGAAGGTTAAGTGAAAGAAGCCGAAGCTTCGAGCTTCTAGTTCTCAGTGAAAGCACCAAAAATGTTTGCACAAAAAATGGACAAACACCTCAAAGTCGTATGATTTAATTGATTTTATATTGTTCTTAGTGATTTGAGTGATTTATACAAATATATGAAAAGTAGGGACTAAACTGTAAAAGACATGCAGATTTATAGTGGTTCGGCCAGAATGCACCTACGTCCACTTTATATATTATTTCTCTTTTCTTCTTTAGATTACAAGTATAAAGTTTTGATACCAGTATATGAAAGTTGTTTGAAAGTTCTCTCCATGCTTGTACTCTCAAACTTGTCCCCCATTGTTGTGCCCCCTGCTCCTCTATTTATAGAGGGAGGCTGGAGGCAGGGGTCTTGGATGTATATAGCTACTGGTGGGCCTGGGCTGACGCGATCTGGCCTGGTAGTGTTTGTCCGGAATGTCTTGGTCCGGTGGTAGGTGGTCCGGTAGGAGCTTGGTTCGGAACGTCTTGGTCCGGTGGTAGGTGGTCCGGTAGTAGCTTGGTTCGGAATGTCTTGGTCCGGTGGTAGGTGGTCCGGTAGTAGCTTGGTTCAGAATGTCTTGGTCCGGTGGTAGGTGGTCCAGTAGGAGCTTGGTTCGGAATGTCTTGGAGAAGGCTGGTTCGTTCCTTGCTTTGGTTCGGTACCGAATGGTTCGGTGGCTACTTCTTTGTGTTGGCTCGGTAGTGGTACAAACGTACCCAACATTGTCGATTTGAATGGTCCAAAATATTGGGTCGTTACACAAACTGCATGCAAACTTATGACCTAACAAATCAAGTTCTAACTAGTCACAACTTATCCCCAGAGTTGCATAACCTCCTATTGGATTCGCAACCCTGAAGGAAGTAATGAGGTATGTGGGTTCTAAGCATAACCTATCAACCAAACACTGGGACATAAATGAATGTGATGCACCGGTATTAAAAAGTATCCTAACTGGTATACTTTGAATCAGAAACGTACCTTCCATCACAGTTTCTCCTTTATCAGCTGTAGTAGGCTTAGCTGATGTTCCAACAGCAAAAACCTTTCTCTTGTCTGCCCTAGCTGGCTTTGGACATTGGTTCTTGCAGTGCCCCACTTGATCATAGTTAAAGCACTTTACATTTTTCTTTTCTACAGCCTTCTTTCCCTTGCCTGACCGGCACTCGTTAGCATAATGACGCTTCTTGTCACATTTATAGCACAACAAATCAACCTTTACCTTCTTGGCAGTATCCCCTTTCTAGGCTCCATTCTTCTTAAAGAATTTCTTCTTCTCCTAAGGACCCTAGAATTCAACTAGCTTCTCCCTAGCTGAAATAGCAAGCATCTCCTCATGGCGAACGACCATCTACACCACCACATTAGAAGGATCTTAGATATGTGTTATAATCATCCTAGCAAGCTTAGGTCTCAATCCTCGAATAAACCTTTCATTCCTCCTGACATCAGTGTCAACCAAAGCATATCCATATCGAGACAGCTCATCAAACTTAGCAGCATACTCGACCACTGACATCTTTCCCTAAACCAGATCCATAAACTTTCTCATCAATGCAGACTTAGCAACTTCAAATAGGAACCTTTGCTCAAACCTTCTCTCGAAATCAACCCATGTCAGCTCTTCCTCCAGTACCCCGACTATTACACTGTTCCACCAGTGAAGCGCTAACCCTTGCAACTGTCTAGAGGCTAGCCTTCTCTTTTGTCCATTATCCAAGCCTAGATCAGTACAGATCCTTTCACAGCTCGGTAACCAATTCTCTACTTCAACCGCATCTTCCATTCCAACAAACGGCTTTCCACCCAAACTGGTGTAGTCTCTACTTAGCTTAGCATAGTTATTCCCAATTGGAGTCATAGGATTAGCTCCTCCAACATTACCGATAACTCTAGCTTGCAAAAGATTGGCCAACAACTGATATACCATCCTCACATCTACTGGTGGATTTTCAACACCTACATTGGCTTCAATATTTGGATTAGCATTAGTCTGTCGACCTTGGTTCCTCCTGGTATTAGGTCGAGCATTTCCATTGGTTGTGGTGCTTCCTCCACCTAGATTTCCTCTTCTGTTTCCTACTTCCATATCTTCTTTCTAGTAAATCTGCATACGAGCCTTAGTAAGATACAGAAGAACGGTCTAAGAGAGAGGGAACATGTACTTATATATATATATATATCAAATACAAGTACGTTATCATTTACAAAAAAATACAAGTACGTTACTATAACGTTAACCCAAACCCCGATCATATTTTTCAAATTCATTGGAGTATGTTTGAAAACCCTTTTAGGTTTAACTTTCTTTTAAAGTTTTATAAACCTATGCTCTGATACCAACTTATAACATCCCCCTACTTAGAGGCCCAAAACAAACGGCTACAGATGTTGTAGTCATCCATAGTTATTAATCCTTGATGACCAAATATGGCGACATTAGATTCATTGATACACAGAAACACATGAATATGGAAAAAAAAATTTCAACAAAATTACATTCCATATCAAAACATTTCCAATTCATTACATAATCCCATATTCGCAAATCACGTTTATAGTAAATATATTTATTACGGCATACGCCCAGAGCGACATATAAAGATGCCCCTAGGATGATCAGAGTATACATAGGCAATATAACAACTTTGCTATTACAATCAACACAGCGGAATCAAAATAAAAGAGAACTTTAGATAGCTATCATGCCTCCTACACGTCTCTGGAAGCTTATTCGTCTTAGAGGTACCTGAAGCCACAACTCTCAAACTACTCAAAATCAATTGAGTACCCGAGAGTTTAAGGAGAAAACATAAACTTCGAGCCAGACATAAAGCCTGGTACGAATAATAATTTACCATCTCAAATCATTTAGATATCTAGTGAGAGCACGCCGCTTAGCGGAGCGGGTTCCCCCTCACTAGTATCTCAAAATCTTTACAAAACCATATACCGTGCTCCTACATTCACAATGCTTAAAACAATACAAAATAGTATAATATGATGATATGCAAAAACAAATGAATCTATTCTATGTTACCTATCCCCATTCATTTTAGACTATCTGTCTCAGTTATAGTTTCTAGGATTACTACTAACCTATTAGTTTTCATAGGCTGACTAATAATCGGTTAAACATTTAAGGACTCCTTGTCCAATTACATAGTTTTCATGGGATCACTATGAACCTATTGGTAACTCCAATATTACTCTTATCCTAGTTTTCATGGGTTGACTAGGAACGTCTATTGGTAACTCCAATATCCTTTCTTCTTGCCCTAATTTTCATGGGTTGACTAGGAACCTATTGACATCGGTCAATATTTCATCTAGATATAGTTTTCATGGGCTAACTACAAACATATTGGCCCTGCCAGTATCCAATCATAGTTTTCATGGGCTTACTGTGAACCTGTCTATCTGACATCTTCCTTTACACATAGTTTTCATAGGCTAACTATGGACCTGTCTATTTGACATCCTCTCTTATACATAGTTTTCATGGGCTAACTATGAACCTGTCTATCTAACATCTTCTCTTATACATAGCTTTCATGGGCTAACTATGTACCTATTGGCCCCTACCAATATCTTTCCTTTATATTTTAGCATCTATATTCAGGTCTTCCTGACCTCCTGGATGCAATTCTACTCATTCAGGAGTTTTTTCAATTTATATTCACTACTGGGTTAACCTAATCGGTTCTCCTACCCTTTATCCCCAAAATGCAGTTATGGGTCCATTATAAAGTGAATATATTCATATTAGAAGAATTAATATAAAACATAGCAATACCATTCTTGTGGGTTTAGTATACAACTTGGTTAATCCCCTTAACCTATCCCTTTATCAAAGATAGCATTTTCTTAAAATCAGTAAAAACTCCTTTAATATAGCCATGCATTTTTCCTTTAAAATAGAGTTTGGGTTATGACCTTTTGATACCTTTGAAACCTAGCTTTCGACTTCATAGGATAACCTCCTTCGAAAGCTCTTAAAATCATTAGGCTCCTGCCTTATAATACTTTAAAATCTACCTTTTGAAACCTTTTGAATATATTAAAGTATTAACATATAACTTTAAAAGCTTTAGCTTCGAAACCAGTTGAAAGTACCCCTTTCGACACTTATGGAAGTAACCCTTCCGAAACCATTGAAAGTACCCCTTTTGAAAACATTAAGTTCATACTTAAAACATTATTTGGGTCAAAGTGAATATAGACAAAGGCATCTGTTTCTAAACCATCCATTATCATTTATAAAACGTTGGGGAAATATGATGGTGTCGGCACCATCTCTTTTGAGAGCATAAAACATCTGGGTAAAACATTGGAAGGTTGGAGTCGAAACCCCTTTTGAAACCATTACCTTCGAAACCCCTAACCCCTTTCGAAAGCATTAGGAAGTGGCTTAAAATTTATAAAACAAAGTACCTTCCAACAGCATTGATACCTTCGACACTATCGAAAGGCTATAAAATGGCATTAGGGTCTTGACTAGGTCGAAACCCCTTCTTTCAAAACATTCTTTCTTAAGTATGAAACCCAATCGAAAGCAAACTTTAAGTTAATGGCAACCCTTTCAAAACCTTTCTTTAAATCCTCTTTCGAAACCCAATGCTTCGACACTATCGAAGGGTTAAACAAAACATAGGCAGACGCTTGTCATTTTAAAACAAAACATGGTTTCAACCCCTTCGGAAGCTATGCTTTCGACACCCTACCTTCCGCCTATCTCCAATCCACCGCGTACCACCTTGTGTATTGGTTTCGATAGCGTTGGTTTTGACAAGGATGAAGGCGGTAGCTACTGTGTCGAAAGGCACTTTCCTAAGTAGGCGGAACCACTTTTCTGAGCAAACCAGGTTTTATTCTTGTTTATGTAAACTTTTCTCTAACTAACCTGCCACGTGTCAAACACCAGATTGGTTGCCTTAACCTTTTCAAATTCTTTTTCAAAAATAACTGCCGCTAATTCAGATCTAAACCATGGTTAAATTAATCAATTAAGCTCTTCCAATTTTTGCAAAAAAGTCCCTCTTCTAAAACAATTTATTTTGCATAGCAAATCACTTTGGAAAAATCCCCAAAAATTCTAGAAATTCACTTTAATCATGTTATCTAACATATCAAGTTTCGGACCCAAATTCTCAATATATTTTTCAAAATAAATTATAAACCCAAATAACCATATTTTGCTTTGAAAATTCATAATAATCTTTCCATAGCTTGGAAAATTCTCAAAATTGAAAACCAACTCCAAAATCATGTTTCTCATAACATACCCATGGCATTTAAACATCATTTAATCTCGGTTTTGATCTAAAACCATGCTAAATCTCTTTTAAACAACCTTGTTTAAATCAAATAAATCATGAATCAAGCATATCATCATCCAAGACATTATAAAAACGAATTTATTCCTTAAATCCGAAATATATTATTTAAAACCAAAATAAAGATGGAATTATTATTCACCTTACTCTAGATAAGGAGACTGGATTGAGATTGATTTCCCTTAAGCTTGAATCTCCAGCTTTAATTTGAATCTTCTCTTTCTCTTAATGGCTGGCTGTTCTCTATAATTTTGTTTGTGTTTTAAAATCACGTGAATGGGAAGTAAGAAGGTGGTAACGAAATATATAAGGGTTGAAGCTAGGGGCGATAATTCCCAATATACCCTTATGTGACTTAATTAACCAAAACTCATTCTTAAACCCATTAATTAGTTCATTAGGCATGACCTTAATTAATTATTTTAAGTCTCAATCCCCTTATCACTTTCATTTACATTATTCTATTTAATTTATCTAATTAAATCGCTTGAATAATGTTATCAAAAATTAGGGGTGTTGCATTAGCTCAAAACTCGAAATGAGTTAATGAGCTCAAATTGGGCTTAGTCTAATTACCCATTAACCTATCTAAAATTATCTAACTTCAAATAGTCATATCTCCTTAACAGTAAATACAAAAATCTACTATGACTACTCTACGAAAAGAAAAACCATCATGTCATTCATTTAAAAGCGGTTTCAGACCCTAATTCAATACCTATCAAAAGCTATAGATCTTACAAGTTTTCAGCGTCAAAACCATCCAATAAAATTTCTAAGGGTCAAAGATGTCACTACTCAACATTACCCAAAGGTATAGGCTCATATGAGCCAATTAGGATTTAAAAAAAATATTTTACGATCATCTGTTACGTAAAATGTTTGTCGTTACATTTATATGGTTGTTTAGCATCGATCATGGTATTATAAATGATGGGTCGTTACGTGTAAGGATTAATTTCTAACTAATAAAAGTAAAAGGACTCTAATGCAATTTCACCTTCTCTTCACCAATAGACCATTGCCGAGACACATACAACCTATAAGTCTAATTTCTCTCACCTTCAGCTATTATAACCCGCACGACCTCCTCCGTTTATCTCAGCTCACCATCCCTTACATGATCGCACCGTCCTTGGCACCTTCGGCCCGCTATTTTGTGGCTTCCACCTAGGGTATATTGAACCCCATTTTGCCAATTTTGGCCAACTTTGGCCTGTTTAGGCCACAATCTGACTACTTCTGCACTCTCTTCCTTAAGATCTACGACTCTATACTTTCAATTTAATCAATTGATGCTCCAATTTAAAAGTCCTAATTTGAAACCCTAATTTGCCATCATTCATCTTTAACTGTGATTTCCAGACAATCCGAGCGTTGTTTCAAAAAACGAATTGTTCCATCAAGATGTGATATATAAATCGATGAGGTCTGGACACTATGAATTTCTAGGATAATTTGCAACTAGAGAAAATTGTCTACCATTAAGATGTGATTAAGAAGGATTTTAGGATTAAGAAGAAGAAATATATCTACTATTGGCTTGGGTTTAGACAACACATAATTAGTGAATATTTGAGTTATTGGGTCTAAAGAAGTGTCATGCCCAAAATATACCCAATTTGGTCAATGCATCCAAACCCTAGCATATTACATATGAAAATTCATTTATCCAATATTAGAACACAATGGAATTATCAAAATTTCCAAAAAGATAACTCTATACAAAATTTTCTTTTACCATCCCTTTAAATTTAATGACTGCTGATAAATAATTAATATTAAATGTGTCAAACTTGTGGTTTGCTACACAACTTCTTAGTAACATCCTCCTAACATCTACAAATACAATATAGATTGCAAACCAATAACTCAACTTTTTCTAATCTATTCTCTATTATTTCTTGCATGTATTCTTACTACTTATTGCCTTATAGTACCCTCTTCAATCAATAATGGTGTTTTCAATTAAAAATCATTTCTATAATTTCATTTGTTCTTACAACCTTTGCATTCAATTTAGAGATCAATCAATGGAGGATATATGAGACTGTGCTGCAGTGAAAAAAAATCAATGTGAAGAAGACACATGTCTTGTCAAAGAAAGTTTCTACTTTGTTTGGTGAAGTCCCATTATGGAGTCTTCAGGTGGAGTAGAAGTCATGTCATAAAGTCTTCAAGCAGAGTTATAATACATGTTCATCTAGGTTAAGTAAGAGGAAAGTTATTGGAAATTCCAAAAGGAGAGACTAGACGTAGGACGAGAAGTTCGAACTATTATAAATTGATCGTTGATCTACTTTGTATTTTTCCGTTGCATGTACTTTATTTAATTGTACACAATCGACCATATTCGATCTCGACACCGTATCTTAACAACAAGTGGCGGAACTACAGACAATTATCCTAAACTAGAGAAAAAAATCAATTATGTTTGTACATGAACATCTTCAAGATTATTGTACATTGTATCAAATACCAAGTTTAATCGATGGATGATGGATAGCCTGAGAATGAAGGACGGTAATACGACTCATCCTCATGTGTAGCAGTAGACGACAATGCAACAACTCTAGTTGCATGTGAAACATGAAATATTATTTGTAGTAACTGCACATTCTCTATTGGTCTTCTCATATACTTCAAAATACCAGTACTGCCAAGCTCCTAGAAACAAGGAAAAACATTGATCAACTTTTTCATAAATATAGTTTAAAAACTAAGAAGACTATGTAACTTAACACGATTGATCCACCATTCTTCGCTACCGGCTATGGTTTTCTTTACAGGATTTCATTCCGCTCTAGGTTTGTTATACAAACTTTGCCAATCCATCCATTGTTTTTTGAGTGCATCGTACTTATGTCGAACATGCTTATTGGTCACCTCTAGTTATCCAGAAGCTCCTTCAAGATGCGATTGAACATTTTGGTTACTTTTTTATACGCTTCTTCCTTGTTATTTCCAACGGCAACACATGTGTTTGCTACACATCGTAAGAAATGTGAAATGACAATCATAAACTTGATTTTTGAATTATTATTTTGTTTTTGTAACTTTTTTGAATTGAAAAAGTGATTGCAGTAAAAAAAAAGGAAAACGGTGTGAAAATAATAACGAAGGGAGGTGACGTCATATGAATGATATGAGCGAACGGGAAGACAACGGTTGAAGAATTCGACCGTTTATCGCGTCCAATGCGTGTGGGCTATCAAAGGCCCACTTTCAGGGTAGGGGACGGAGCCCGAATTGTGTACACAGCCGATGTGCCCCAGCTTAACCAGACGTAATCCTTGAACAAAGCTTGCTGAAACTAACCCAAACTAGAACTACATAAATCCCCAGTTTTATTTTCCCTGGGATATTCTTAAAAATGGCAAATTCATCAACCGATTGCGGTGGAGGCTGTAGTAGAGAAGGTGGGGGAGGTGGAAGCGGAGGAAACCAGCACCAGCAACTTACTGATCAAGCACCGATTTCCAGAACAGCGGGCAAAGGAAAATCTTGCACAGGATGCCTTTATTATTCATCTCTCTCTAAACAGTACGGTCGTAACCCTAGATGCCTCGGTTTCACCCGAACTATTCCCGAAGGTTTGACTTATTTTGTTTGTTCTGTGATTGATATACGTGTTTTATGTCATCAGTGTTTTTCTATCGAGATCCATTATCGATGTTTAGGATTCTAATGAGAGAGCTGACGTTTTGTCGTCGGGCTTTGAGGTGTATTGGTCAAAATTCTTACAAATGGTATAGAGACAAACAAACCTCATCCAGGGTTCATATGCCGAAGAGGTTGTCGCAGATTAGATTGAGATATGCTAGAGACTAACATAATGAAATGATTGCTGACATTGATGAGATAAAGTTAGGATGTTATGTGATGATAGACGAATTTTTCGAATTAAAATCTTCTGCTTTAGTATACTGAAAGTATGTTGTATCTTTATATGTTGTTTGCATAATTCATATACATTGGATTGTATACTCATAAAATGAATATCTTAATAAAATAGAACATGAGAAATGATTAGAAGAAAGTAGATATATCAGAAGGAGAATACACTAGGAGTTCAAGAAGATGGAAAGTTTAAGTGTATTGATCGTAAAGAGCATGAAAATGTATTACATTTCATATAAAGGTTTGCACCTGGAATAGTAGGAACACTGTTGAGTAATGTTTGTTCTTATTATGTCAACTGCCGAAGAAGTAATCATGCATAATTGTTGTTGTTGTCCAGCATAATAGCTGCACAATCACCTCTCAAAGAATAATGAAACAATGAAGTTACTGAGAATCCTCTAGTTTACATAAGTTTGTGTTAATTAAACTGTTTGCATTAATTTTTGACACAATCACCAAAATTCTTTACTTTAAATCATTTTCATATATTTAAAGATGCTATAATTGACTTTATCACCTGGATCTTGTTCTATGTCTATAATTATGAACAGAAAAGAATGCAAACAAAAAATGAATAAAAGATCATCACTAAAGACATAAAAAGGTAAATAGAAACAATACGGTTCGGAGGTTGAGCCCCACCCACTAGCAATAATGGTGCGGCTTAGGCCAACTAATACGAATAAGATACAACTTACTCAACGGTTGCCTTTGGGTCCCGAACTTCATACGTGTAAGGAGCGTTGTTGTTTGGAAGGTCTCGATCATTTACGTTTACACGAACTCACTTCTCATCCCATTTGTGGTAATTTGAAAGGTCCGCTGAATTGAGATTTCCTTATCGGGTCGGGTCATTTTGGGGCAACAAGATCATTTATGAGAGAGAGAGATATGGTAATAATTTATATACTTACAAACGTGGATCTTAAAATACATTCCAAAATATGTTTAAAGGAGGATTCAAAATAGAATAATAACTTAAATCAAATCACAAATAGAAAAAGAAAATAGAGAAATAGATAAACAAAGACATATAAAAAGAAAGGGAGAATTCAAAGGAGGTTTGTTCCACACCTTTTTCTTCATTCGTCTTTATTTTTCTAGATTTTTTTGTTTACAACTCTTATTGGAGTACAAGATATATTTTATTGAATAGGATAAAGTAAACAAAGTTTTGGTTTAGCTTTAGCGGAGAATGACTGGTATACTTTGTGGGGGATGATCATCCATTCATCCTTTGGTTACGAAGGTTCATATTTATAGGATTTGGAGTTTTGATCTTAAGGCTAGGATGCAATCTACAAAGCATGTGCTTGTCCATTGGTTTATAATTGAGTGATGATGCGTGTTTTGTTCATCGGTTGGGATAATATGTCTTTAATCTAACGTTTGCTATAATTTCTTGACTGAAAAATTATATCTTGGTTGTTGGTATTCAATATGTGGGAATAACATAATGGGTAAGGTGTCCGCAAGTGCGGTGCAATGGAAATGAGGCTTGGGTTTTCGTAAAAAGACCTAGGTTCGATTCCTACCATGCGCTTTCCTATCCTGTATAAATTTACCCGGGGGTATGGGGCTTGGATCAGCGGACGACTTTACTGTACCCTCCTCAGGAGTTTACCGGTCCGTCGGGTTCTCCTGGGTTTCCAAAAAAAAACATACTGGGTAAGGTGAACATATGTGGATATATTTACTTGGCATGTGTGGAGAAAATTGGTTTGAATATTTTTGTTTTACATGCAATTAATTGCTAATTGCACGTGCATGATCTTTTATGGAAATGCGGTAATTGAGATTGCCATATAATTTGCAAGAAGATCTTTGGCTAATTAATTGACTAATGAATTATGGAACTAATCCATTCACGCATGATTTATGGAGGTTTGCTTGCTATGCATATTGTCTACAATTGATATGGATTTGCATGGATATGAATAAGGTAGCGTGAATGGCTTTTAATGAGTGAGTCACAAATCTGTTGATTTACGGGATTTCCGTGCGGATTAAGAGTTCTTATGAGGATTTAGTTAATTGTATTGAGCTATTTTTCATTGTATTGACTAATTGTGGAGTGTTAACATTTAGAATGATTAGGGCTGCCTTTTACTGTATTATCTGTGGTCTTTTCGTTTTTTTTCTCTCTTTTCGAAGTGAACTTTTAACTTTAACTTTTCTTTTTTACTGAGATTGTTGATTCAAGTATGGTATAACAAAAACGTAACTATTTTGTTCCTAGAGGCCCTCATTATCTCCGTTTTTATTAATATTGGCTGATCATTATTCTGTTCATATTTTGCTATAAAAACTATGAAAGGATTTTAAATTTATTGTTTTTTTGTTTTAGTTCCACTTCATAAAGTAGGGGAAACTGAGATGGAAGCCAATGAAGAAGGCCATGATCTTTCGTCTGGTTTCAAGTATTCTTGTATTGGTTATTCTATGTTTTTGGATAACACAAATAATCTTAATCACATGGGAGATAATCGACCAGAGTTGCCATCTTGCGTTGGTATCGAGGTATTTTATCCTTTTGTATTCACATCCTTATTGCATCAGTATGGATCCTTATGCACATAACTATATAATCTACAACTCTACATACTTCACGTAGCACATGAATCTTTAAAACTTGATATTTCAATGACATTTTCATGAATGATGAGTTAAATTGTATTTAAATTCCATTTAAAATAATGATTTCAACACATTTAAAGGGGATAATATAGTGGTCGAGACGGGTGTATTTGGAGCATCATGTAGTTTCAGATGCCAATTTTTTTTTTCAAAGCAGTGTTCATTAATTATTAGTGTGTGGTTATTGCTCCAACAAGTATCAGATCAGCAAAATGAGCATAAAAATGAGGTGTAAAGCACTTAATGAGAAAAATACTCAAACTGTTTGTCGTTCCCACTATATGTTTTGCAAGACTGTTTTGCAAGTATGAAACTGAAAGCTCATTGTTTTGAAGTTGGTTGGATAAAAAGAGAAATGAGTTGGACAAAAAGAAACAAAGTAACTCAGACGTATCTTGTTTATTGATAGTTACGGACCTGTTAATTAACTTTTGATTTGTACGTAATCACGATCAGGGTACTTGATAATGATTCTTAAGTCAGCAATCGAGTGTTCTCCAAACATGTTACTGAAATGCTTGTAAACAAAATAAAAAACAGATGTACTTTTAACTTCTGTATTTAGATTAAGTGGCCATCTGGCAACTCACCATAAGAATAGTTGCTAAGTACACATTTGTTTATAGTTTCCTTTGTCAAATTATTTTTTTAGTAAAATTTGTTGCTAAACAACCTGTTCGTGATTTGCAAATGCTATACGTTTGCACTGAAAGCAACAGTAACCAACAATTTTATTCTTAAAACAATAACCTTGTAATAGGCTAGCGTTTCTCAATAAGAATTCTCATTTGGCATTTCTTACTTATAGTAGTTAGGACCTAGGAACATTGTTTTAAGTAGATGACCATATATATTTCAAATAATGAAAATACATTGTCTATTTTACTTTATTTTGTAATGAAAACATTCTCTCTAAATATATTGAAATCTTAGAAGAGAACACATTATTTTAAAAGAATAACAATTTATTATACATGTATGAAAGAAACCAATCTTTTTTAACATTCATATATATAACAACATTGTAAATTATAATATTTTTATTAAAGCATAACATCGTTATGTTTTTAAATAGATTGCATTGCCATCTAGTTTCAGACTATAGACCTCTCTAAGAATCATGTTTCTCTATTTTCATTCCTGCTTTATGTTTCTAGGGATTTTTTTTTCTTCGAGAGTAAAGGTGCTACCAAACTATTTTCCTACACCATCTTTCTTTCCAAATTATATTCCTACGTTATATTATATTATACATGAATATGTTGCAGATATTGGTTGCTAAACCGTCATCCTCCCAACACGTTCCTTCCCATGTTCACCATAAAGAAGGTACTATACTAATCTCAACAATATGCTTTGACTGGTTTTGCTTTATAAGTCTTGTAAAGCATGTAAATAATGCTCACCTCTTACTATACATATAATAACAGTGGACTTCAGTTATTTAATTGGTACATTGATTTTGAATTATTATCTTTTCTTTGGATGCATTTTTAATATCTTGCTATCATATTATTATTTTCATCAAAGGAAATGAATTTTTATACCGCGCAACACAAGTTCTATAAAGCATCAGCAGAATGCCTTAGTTTGATTGAATTTTTTTTGTTGATGTTGATTTGAGGAGCATAAATAATGCAATGGTCTCAATTTTTTTGGTTTTAGTTTTGGCAATTCGTTACCGTTAGTTTTAGTGACTGCCCTATAGACTATTAAAAAGATGTTCAGTCCTTTGTTAAAAGGGGAGACAAAGAAACTTAGAATGAATCGAAACGTTGGTATTCCTAATGCTATCAAAATTTCCAAACTGATAATCTGTACATTGAAAAAAAATCTACGGGATTAATTTCAGCATCTTGATCGATGTTTTAACTAAATTTAGTTTACTGGAAATTTCCATGAATGAAACTACAATCTTTGTAGATAAAATATCGTGTTTGATTCTGATGACTGATCACCACACCCTAATCCTTCAGTCAACAAAAAATTTCCATGAATGAAACTACGATCTTTGTAGATAAAATACCGTGTTTGATTCTGATGACTGATCACCACACCCTAATCCTTCAGTCAACAAGAAATTAAGAATACTCTGTTATACCCTCCCCGGTTTGGTAACAAAATCTTTGCTTTGTTATTAGATAAACTTCCTCGTGTTGAAGGATATATCTGTTAGATTTGGTGATACAATATTCCACATTTAAGTAGATTTTGGAGATATTGGAGTTTAGGTGGAATTGTGACTCAAATACATTGCCTCATTTATAGATTTGATTAATTGTCTCTTTTATTGCATTAAATAAGACAGTGAATTATCTACATAGGAAAGATTTATGGAAGTATTCAATCGCTTCTCAAAGAAGATATTTTGTCAAGACTATTATAAATAGACATGTATAGGGTTCATTAGATGTGTGAGAAAAAGTTAATTTTTTAAGATTTTAGGGAATTGAGATATCTTCTCAATTTTTAGACTTTCTCTTATAATCTTTTGGTGAACTAATAAATGTTTTGTTTGGAGGAATTTATTTATCATTATTTTTCTTCACTTCTTGTCTCTTCTAAAATCTAATTGTGTAGGTATCCTAGGAAAATCGTAACAGTTGGTATCGAAGCATACTACATAATTTTTTTTGAAACGGTACTTTATATACAACAAATCACTATGACAACATATCACATATTAATAAACGTTCGAATCACGCTACACAAGTTTCAAACTTGTGATCTCTCGCACTAAAGCCAGATCACTTAACCACTGAGACAATGATGCTTGTCACATATTGCATAATTTTTTTGAAGAGAGTTTGGTTATGGAGAATATAAGTATGGAAAAACTTAATGGGAGAAATTGAAGGTTATGAAAGACAAAGATTGAAGATTTTCTATATATCAATTATCTTCACCAACCATTGAAGAATAAAGGGGAAAACCTAGTAGTGTATCTGAGGTAAAGTGAGAAACATTGGATAGGAAGGCTGCAGCAGCTATTCGTTGTTTTCTGGAGAATACGGTGTTTCATATTGCTGCTAATAAAACATCTGTTTTTGGAAATTGAAAGATATTAAAAGGAATTTATGCAAAGAATTCTGCAACAAATAAGGCGTTTCTTATAAAATTAATGAATTTGAAGCCTAAGAAATGTGGATCAATTGGAGAGCATCTCAACGATTTTAAGGCAATTGTGAACAATTGGTGGTCATGAATTACCATAGTTATCAAGGCATGCGTTTAGCCTAAAAAAAGGCTCAGGTGCACGTTATGCCCCTTTTTCCAGTTTGAGTGCGCCTTTTTGCAGTTTAAGGCATCCTTTTGCTAAATTCAAATTTTAGTTTACAAAATAATTAAATAAATTTTTTTTAATAGTTAAATGAATTATAAAATACGGTTTAAAATTTAGACAATAAAATATTTAAATAGTTGAATGGATTATAAAATATAGTTTAAAATTTTATTTATAGTTAGTAATAGTAGATCAAACTTGTATAAAAAACACGCAAAAAGGCCCAAAGCTTAAAAAAGCCCAAGGCTCAAGACTTGCGTTTTTTTGCACCTTAGCGCCTAACTACTATGTGAATTACAAGATGGATGATGAGATACAAGCCATGATGTTGATGAGTTCATTACTGGAGAGTTGGCAAACGCTTGTAGTTGCATTGAACAACTCAAATTCGGATAGAGTTGTTTCAATGGGATCTGTGGTTAGTAGTCTACATGATAAGGAGGAAAGGGAAAGTTGAAATCCGATTGAAGAGGTCGATCTTGCTAGAAGAGGTAAAAGTCCGAATATGAAAAGACGATCAAATAGATCGAACATGGAAAAAGATTTCATTTGCTATTAACGTGAAAAACCTAGTCATTAGCTAAGATTTTGCAAAAAGCTTATAAATGACAAAGTAAATATAAAAGCATTAGAGGAAGACAAAGACAAGATTGATGAAGGCGGCGATAATGAGATGAATTTTGGTATTAGTAATAACATTCTCTGTGTTTGATGGAAGAGAAGAAGATGGGTGGGTGTTTGATTCAGGTGTGTGTTTTCATATATGTCACCAAATGGAAGCATTTATTGATTTTAAAGAGCAAGAGTAAGGTGAAGTCCGCTAGTGGTGGAGATATTGAAGTGAAGGGTGTATGTTCGGTTAGGCTGAAGTTGTATGATGAAAGAGAGGTGAAACTCGCGGGATTTAGGCATATGTCCCAGAAATTAAGAAGAATCTTTTAGTGGGACAATTAGAAGGAAAATGTTGCAACTTTCGACTTGACATGGAGTTACAAGGGTTTGGAAGGGTAATAAAAAGATGTTGCGCGCAAAAAGAGAAAGCAACAATATATACAAAGTGCTTGAAAAAATAGTGGAGAATGGGAGAACTTCTTAAAGTAATGTTGAAGAGGCAAATTTGTTTGAATTAAGGTGGAGCCAGCAACGAAAAGCTACAAAGACCACATGGAGGTCATTATGGTAATACAAAGTACAAACAATTCTGATTTATTGATGATATGCATGTTCAATTGGAGGCATTCACAATTAGGTGGATTGAATGTTAGTTCATTTTTAGAATGGTGGTATTTGTTTCCATGGTAATATTGGAGCCTGTTTGGAGTTTGAGGTTCCAGGTGGAGCTTGGATGATATTTATGGAATATCGTATCAATGTGCAGATTGTTAGATTTCGGTGATACAATATTCTATATTTAAGTAGATTTTGGAGATATTTGAGTTTATATGGAATTGTGACTCAAATACATTACATCTTTTATAGATTTTGGAAAATGATTAATTGTCTTTTTTATTACATTAAAGGAGACAATAAACTATCTACATGTGAAATATTTATGGAAGTATTTAATCGTTTCTCAAAGAATATTTTGTCAAAACTATTATAAATAAGCATGTATATGGTTAGTTAAATGGGGAATTTTTTTTATTTTCCTAAGGTTTTTGGGTTGAGAGATCTCAAGTTTTAGATTTTCTCTTGTAATATTTTGGTGAATTTATAAAGGTTTTATTTGAATGAATCTATTTGTCATTCTTTTTCTTCACTTCTTATCTTTTCTAAAATCTAATTGTGTAGGGATCCTAGAAAAAACCATAACAGTTGATATCATAGTCTACTACACAATTTTTTTAAAGATGATTTGGTATAGGAGAAGATAAGTGCGGAAAAACTTAATGTGAGAAATTAAGGATTATGGAAGGTGAAGATGGACAATTTTCTATACTCAATGATCTTCACCAAGCATTAGAGAATAAAGAGGAAAAACATAGTAATGTATCTGAGGCAAAGCGAGAAACATTGGATAGGAAGGCTGTAGCGGCTATTTGTTATTTTTCGAAAAATACAGTGTTTCGTATCGTTGCTAATGAAACATCTGCTTTTGGAGTATGGAAGAAATTGAAAGAAATTTACGCAAAGAACTTCGCAATAAATAAGACGCTTCTTATGAGAAAATTGGTGAATCTGAAGCTTAAGAAAGGTGAGTCAATTGGAGAGCATCTCGATGATTTTCAGGCAATTGTAAACCAATTGACGGACGTGAATTACAAGGTGAATGATGAGACACTAGCCTTAATATTGATGAGTTTATTACCAGAGAGTTGAGAAACGTTTGTAGTTGCATTGAACAACTCAAATTCGGATGGAGTTGTTTCAAAGGGATCGGTGGTTAGTATTCTACTTAATGAGGAGGTGCAAAGGATAAACCCAATGAAAGAAAATGATGGATAAAGACGAAAGGAAGTGAAAATTTAATTAAAGAGGTTAATTTTGCTAGAAGGGGTAAACGTTCGAATATGAAAAGACGATCAAATAGATCGAACATGAAAGAGATTTCATATGCTATTACTATAAAAAACATGGTCACCAACTAAGATTTTGCATAAAGCTTATAAATGACAAAGTAAAAATAAAAGCATTAGAGGAAGACTTAAACAAGCTTGATGAAGGCAGTGATGACGAGGTGAATTTGGTATTAGTAATGAATTTCTCTGTGATGACGGAAGAAAAGAAGATGGATGGGTGTTTGATTCGGATGCATGTTTTCATATATGTCACGAGAGGAAGCATTCATTGATTTAAAGAGGAAGAGAGTAATGTGAAGTCCGCTAATAGTGGAGATATTGAGGTGAAGAGTATATGTTCGATTAGGTTGAAGTTGTATGATGGAAAAGAGGTGAAACTCGCGGAAGTTAGGCATGTCCCAGAAATTAAGAAGAATCTTGTTTTAATGGGACAGTTGGAAGGAAAATGCTGCAACTTTTCGACTTGATGTGGAGTTACAAGGGTTTGGAAGGGCAATAGGGGGTGCTGCGCGCAAAAGAAAAAGCAATAATGTATACAAATTGCTTGAAAAAACAATGGAGAATGGAAGTTCTCAAAGTAGTGTTGAGGAGGCAAATTTGTCTGAATTATGGTGGAGCCGGTAACGGAAAACCACAAAGACCATATGGAGACCATTATGGTAGTACAAAAGTTCTGATTTATTGATGATATGCATGTTCAGTTTGGAGCATGTATAATTAGACGATTTGGAGGTTAGTTTTTGGAATGTTAACATTTGTTTCCATGGTAATATCGGAGGCTGTTTGGAGTTTGGGGTTTTAAGTAGAGTTTGGATGACATTTATGAAATATCGTATCAAAGTGCAGATTGTTAGATTTTGGTGATACAATATTTTATATTCAAGTAATTTTTGTAGATATTTGAGTATAGGTGGAATTGTGACTCGAATATATTGCCGCTTTTATAGATTTTGAAGAATGATTAATTGCATATTTTATTGCATTAAAGAAGACAATGAATCATCTACATAAAAAGATTTATGGAAGTATTCAATCGTTTCCCACAGATTTTTTGTCAAAACTATTATAAATAGACATGTATGGAGTTAATTAGATGTGTGTGAGAAAAACTTTATTTTTCTAAAGTTTTAGGATAGAGATATTTTCTCAATTTTTAGGTTTTCTCTTGTAATCTTTTGGTGAATTAATAAAGATTTTGTTTGGAGGAATCTATTTGTCATTATTTTTCTTATCTTCTTATCTTTCTAAGATCTAATTGTGTAGAGATCATATGAAAAACTCTAACAATACCTTCATTCACCCTCTCTCCCATGATCTCACAAACATTATAAGGACATAACAGTGATCGTCTTATCCACCTTTTAGTCCCCACTTTTATGATATACACACATGCAATGCATGTGTAAGGATATGACTGCCTTCCAAGCAAGCACTGGTATGATAGTAAACCTGACAGCACAAATAATATAAAAATTGCTGCTGTTAACTGTCAATTTGGCTTGTTGAATTCTAACAAAACAAAACAAATTGGTTGGTTCAGTTTTAACCCTCATATTACCTTCCTTGCCCGTATTTTTGGAGTTAACGGTAAAAACAACATTTTCTTATTTGTCAATCTCAATATTTATACTCTGTTGACCCAAATACCAAAATCCTGACAAAAAAAAATTCACGAATCCAATTGCAAACATTGTGAAGCTAATCATGTTTAGTGGATTAAAGCAAGTTTGGAATCCTCATTTTATTAAACAATGTTATTTTGTGGATTTGTTATTTGGTGACTTCAAGAAACCTTGTTATTTAGAAGATAAGAAGACAGCAGCTTGGAAAGTGTTCTGCATAGTGTACTAGTACACCTATGTTATTTAGAAGACAGCAATAGATAGGGCTTGTGGTCAGGGACGTAATCAGAAATTTAGTTTGCGGTGGGCGGGCTATATATGATCAAACTTTAATTGGAAAAAAAAATGTTTTCACCGAGCTACTTTAGCATAATTAATCTTGTCATTTTCATGCACATCAAAATAAACAATTTAACTAATTCTATTAACATAGATGTCATTCAAATTACATGCAACACCCATCCTCTTTTTTATTCATTGTTTTTAAATCGGGTCAACACGGTTCCATTTTGACGTAACGACGATGAATTACATCTTACATCTTACATCTTATATAATCGATACAATAACGCATCCATATAAACTGACTTAATCCTGAATCATGTTTCACATTGTTCTTATCTTTTTGAATTTTAGTAGGATTATACGCTTCATTTGTTGAACATGAGTTATTTAAATCCAAATTCAAAAGGAGTTGGAGAAAATAATACACAAATAAGATGGAATGTAATATAGGGTTTTGGGACGAAACTATATTTTTTTCTTCAATTTTGTGGGTAGGGCAATTGCCCAGCCCATCCTTCTACTAGTTACGTCCCTGCTTGTGGTGATTTCCTTTGAAATCTACTGTACGTTTTCTGTAGCATTTTTCCAAACTGTGTTGTTGTTAATGTTGAAATTGACAAAAAATTCAGTAGATCCAATAAAGTTTATGAAATGTGTGGAAGTCGATGAATTCTAATAAATTTTATTGTAATTTTAGGGTTTTTAAATTTTCTAATTTTGTAATAATCATCTAGTTTGTAAACATGAAGTTAGTGTGGAGATGTTGGATGATAATATTGAGGTTGGTAAACAATTTTTGTAAAACTTCGGATAGGAAAAGTATGGTATAATATATCTACTTAATAAGGTCTAAATAAGAATCCATCACATATAATGTGACTATCTGAAAAACCATTGTTTTAAATCTCCTATATATCGTTCGAGATCTCCTCCGAGATCTCCTTTTCACACTTAAACGAGACGAGACATCAAATCTCCTTCATATCTCCCTCAACACTCATCTCATCCGAGATATTCAAATCTCACCCGAAATATGGATCAAAATCTCAATCCGAGATCTCACCCGAAATTATACATTTTTCATATTTTGCTAATATTTTTTATTTTCATATTGACTCAAAAGAAACTACTCGATCCAATTATAATTTACCAACTCCTTGAACATATTCCTTACTTTTTATCTTAATGAGTCATAGCGAAAAATTTACTTCTTTATTATGTTCAAATAAAAAGATATTATTCAATTATTACCAAATCAATTAAGCTAATCAAGCTACCACTCTTTTCAAAATATTCCTTTTTCCATGTAAATCAAGTATGTTACCATTTTTATTTTTTACTAAGAAAGTTATAACGGTTAAATAAATTTTTGACACATTAATTTTAGACATATAAGTACATCCGAGATATTCCCGAGATGCATTATAAGATCCGAGATGTCAATCCGAGATGTACACCCGATGTGTACTCATCTCGTCCGAGATCTCCCCCGATACGAGATAACTTGTGTAAAAATTCCGAGACAAAACGTGACCGAAATCCGATATTTAAAACCTTGTGAAAAACGTGTATTTTAAATTTTCCATTCTGATTTATTTACAACTTTTTTATCTCCTATTTGTAATGGTACTTAAACACAACTTGATTGCCTGACATGTAAAAATTTCCACTCTCTTTTATGTTCTACAAACTATGTAATTAAGCATGTTTAAGTGGCACTTAAACACAACTTGATTGCCTGACATTTAGAAATTTCCAAAATCGAGTATATCTAAATGAAAAGCACTTAAGCAATGCTTTATTTTCAAGCAAAAATTTAAATGTCCTGACTTATAAAATAAAACATGAACCAGTTTGCAAATTTTTAATATAATGGAACTGCAATAATCCTATTTATAAATTACATTCAAGAAATATAAGCATGGTAACACTTGTATATTATAATATGAAAGTAAATTTAAGTCCTAAACTTCTAATGATTGAATTTTACTTTTCAAACTTACATCACCTAACACTAAAAAACACAATATCCTGCTTTAAAAATTAAGCGACATTTAAGCTCCTACGTAAGCAGTGTTTAAGTGCCAATAAATGAGGTGAGTTTTGTCATCTTGCCATGCTTTGCGTGCAAGTGCCGATATGCGAAGTGACAGATCTATTTCCTCACCTTGCCAAGTGTTTGGTAAAATGTAGATCATAAATCCAGGGGCGAGTTTGAAAGTATGAACATTCTTTGTGTTTCTTCTAAAAAGGTAATTTTTTGTCAGTGTTGGGAAATTTTGAATGACCATATTCGAAAAATTGCATATTGATTTTCTGAAACTTTTCGATTTTGTTTTCTTTTTCAAATTTGAATATTGTTATTTTGATTTTTTTTTATATAGAGTTTTGTCTCTTTTATTAATTTGAAATACTGTTCTTTTTAGTGGTTTTCAGTATTAAATATACCCAATTTTCTACACTAGTATAAAGTAAGATAACCTATTTTTATTTTAATAATTTTCAGTTTTCAATTTTCAATATTATATCTACTTAATCTGCTACACTATTATTAAAGATTTCTACCGAACTATGCAAGAAAATATGATTGAGATAAAAGTATCTTACACTTTACTCTCAACAAGTAAAAAAAATCAGATTTAAACAAATAGATTTTTGTGGCACAAATTAAGTAATGATGGCTCAAAATGACAATGGTACAAAATTCATGCATTATGCACCAAAATAGGTTGTTCATATCCAACTTCTCCATTCTTCTTGTTTTGCTTCCTTGCTTTCCTCTGATTCCTCGAAACCTTTGGATCCATTCTTTTAGTAGAGGTTTGTTTGTGTGCTTCTTGCACTTCCTCTAGAAATATTTGATCTAGTTTACCGGGCTATTTAAGATCTTGTGTTCAATTTTGACAAGTGAAATTAATATGTCTGGACATGAACATGCCTAAACATGGCAAGCCCACTCAGGCTCTGTAGGATTTTAGCAATGGAAACCGTAATCTTACTTCAAAGAAATTTAAGAACAAATGTACAATTTCAGTTCAATCCCTATCAATTGTCATACCCCATCAGAGCTTAGAAAAACGCATTTCACTCGTGGTTACCAAACATTTCACTGTCTGGTTACATTAGCGTTCATGTTTTATATGGTACATATGTCGTTGGTAACAATGCTGACAATGTTATCTGTGTGCATACTTTAATTGCACAAATTGTTTTGATCTACAAGTTTACATTCCATGTAGATGGTACTGTTCTCAGTCAACCACAGCAGTCGCATAAGCCACCAGTTCCTTCTTCTATCCCTGGAGACGAGTTCTTCAGCAGGTAAACAAATTTTCAGATTTATTTTCACTGTAAATTCTTTAGCTTTACCGTACACTCAGTAACATTTATTGTTATTTTCATTCAGGTTTACAAGGCATGCTGGGCTAGTTGCTTCTGGAGTTGCCAAGAACTTAAAAAGAGTTGGAAATTATGTCAAAGACACTCTTGATGACATGATGTCTCCTTATGGCCGCAGACCTAAGTAGTTCATGAGCTTCTAATTGTACATCGACCTTTTTGCAATTTGTTTCAGAAATATTTGTTCTGCAACTTAAACTGTCATGTTATTCAGCGGTTTTTATTTAAACAATAAGGGTACATCATTCATTCCCTAGAATGTCTTCGGTTTAATGTACATATGCTGGGAGTCAGATGTATGTCAAGTTACTCTTTATGACTATATGTTTTGCACACTAAAATTTGTTCTTTTTCAGGGTATTGAAATGTTTGATAGATCTTTTTGTTATTATTACTCTAATGTTTTATGGATTTTCCTTTGTCATGTTTTAGTTGATCCTGACTTAGATTCATGAGCTCAAGTGGTGAACTATGTTTGTGAATTTCACACATTTTAATTTATATGGATGTTTTAATGGCTCTTTTTGCTTCTTTTTCTCAGGTACCGTTCAGATTATAGAGCAAGACTTTATAAACAATAAACAACGTTCAACAAATTGGAATTCATTTATCAATAGATTTTTATCTTCCATTTGAACTAATTTCAATAGTTCTTTTAGTTATGTTGATAGGCTCAATTACTATGGCTGGTCGATAATAAATGGTTTAGTTAGAGTTAAAAAAAAAAATAGTTTAATCTACACATTTTTTTTGTTCTGTTTCCGTTTTCCAGGTGTCGAGCCTGTGGATGCGGCAACAGACCATTTCCCCTAAGTGGTCCACCGTGGGGAAATGAGGAAAATGGTGTGTTGGGAGATGGGATTGTGTCGAACGCTTACTGCCATTTAGTCCTCAAATTCTCCGTTTAAATAATCCGCTCAGGTGCCCCTTTTGCTTCACATTTTCCTTTTTAATTTATTTTTCCTTTTAAATGTCTCGTTCAAATATTCCTTCTCGCTTCGCAAGAACGAATCCTTAGTCATAACTTGGTTCCTATAAAATCATGCCCATTGCTTTGTTTGTAAACATTTTTTCTAATTTTTTTATATTTCCTTTTATTTTAATACCGAGATGAACAAATTTTAGCGAAATGTTGTGAAAAAATCGAGGCGAGGGATGGGGCGATCAATGCTCTGAGTTATTTGGTTTGATACTTCATATTGTATTGTTGCGTACATCGTCCCTTTAGTTTTAGGTACAAGTTGAAAGTTGTTGGATGTGAATAGTTGTTGAGTGGATTTGCTTGAAGGAAGCAAAAGCAGATAAATTTAGTCAAAGACGTGGAAAAGCGCATGCGGATGCGGATATGAAGACATCCGCATTCGAA
The DNA here is from genome assembly GCA_030737815.1 of Allium fistulosum. Lineage (NCBI taxonomy): Eukaryota > Viridiplantae > Streptophyta > Magnoliopsida > Asparagales > Amaryllidaceae > Allium > Allium fistulosum. The sequence continues at coordinate 1,276,934,351 of CM060903.1, read as the reverse complement.
AATTATCCACTCGGTTTCTTTCAAAATTATAGTTTAAATTATGTGTACTTTTGTACAATGAAAGATATTTGTTTATTATTTTATTAAGTTAATAGTTTATATTATATACACTAAATGCATATTAACTGCTTAAAACTATTTATTATCACTATATTTGTTTGCTTTTAACATTTCTTAATTTATCGGTTATTAGAGGATATGATAATTATCCGATATCCATCCATATCCGCGGATGCGGATATCCAATATCTGAAAATGATTTCGAATGCGGATACAGATATATCACTATTCGCATCCGAAAGTATCCGTCGACTGACCTGATCTATGGTTTTGATTAGGATCCAAAGTGAAGTATTTTGTTACTTATGTCGACAGAGCTATGGGTTTCCATAGGGTAAAATGTGATTTTCGTTAGACACATAACTAATATCGTTCTAAATAACATAAGCTATTTAGTTGTGTTATTGACATGTCACTACATCTCGATGAAATGAAGGTAAAAGAGTTATGCGGTTTTATGCACATTAAAATACTTGGAGTTCACGTTGTGTCGATCACAATTACCAATAATTGTAACCGTGAGTATTGGATCCAACGAACGAAAAAAGTACTAAATGTTCCTATCATAGGTACATCGAGAAAATGATATCAATATGCTATTTTGGAATGTTTTAAAATTTGATTTAATTAAAATGTTTAATGAATTTTATAATGGGAAACTACAATTAGGGAAATTTAATTTTGCAAACGTCATTCTATTACATAAAAAACCGGTGCTAATAATTTGAAAGATTTTAAACCGATTTCTTTAATTAATTGTTCTGTTAAAATTATTTCAAAAGTTTTAGCCAATAGACTTAGTATAAGAATGAATAAATTAATAGATTGTTCAGAAACCGCTTTCATTAAGAATAGAAATATTACGGATGAAGTGGCTATTGTTCAAGAGTACATTAATCACTGTTGTAAGAATAACATTACATGTGCGATTTTAAAACTTGACTTTGGGAAAGCTTTTGACTCGGTAGATTGGGATTTTCTAATTGATATGTTATTGGCTAGAGGTTTTAGTCGTAAATGGATTGATTTATGACTTTGCTTAAAATTGGTAATTCTATTATAATGGTTAACGAGATTTTAGGGAATAAAATACAATCAAAACGTGGCTTACGATAGGGTGATCCTTTATCGCCTCCCTTGTCTAATTTAGCTGTAGATGTTTTCACTATGATAATTAAAAAAGCTGTCGGTAATGGATCTTTAGGGTGCGTTGGTAGCGAAATTTCACGTAATGGTCTCACTGTCCTTCAATTTGCGGATGATACCTTATTATTTACTTCTCATTTGCCTAATCATATCATTCCTTAAATATATTTTATACAGCTCTGAATTTCTTTCAGGACTAAAAATTAATTTCGATAAAAGTTCAGTTTTAGTTTTAAATGACGTTGATAAGGTTGAAAGTTTAGTAGCTAGCATGCTTAAATGTAAAACTATGAATTTTCGTATTAATTATCTTGGATTTTTGATTAGACCAACTAAACTTAAGCATGATGACTGACTAATTATAATAGATAAAATTAAAAATAGAATTTCTAATTGGAATAGGAAGTTTTTATTGAAAGTGGGTAGATTAATTCTTATCAATTCTGTTTTATCCGCACTTCCGATTTATTGGATGTCTATGTATCTTTTCCCAGAATGGGTGATTAATAAAATTGATAAAATAAGTAGGGATTTCTTATGGAGCGGTGAGAATCCTAATAGTAGTCGAAAATGTTTAGTAAATTGGAAAACCATTTGTAAATCGAAAAAGGAGGGAGGACTAGGTGTTATTAATTTACGTAACATGAATTCGTCTTTATTAGGAAAGTGGTTTTGAAAATTTAAAGATATAAATGATAATACTATTTGGAAAGAAATTATATCTAAACATTATTATAATGGTAATAATAATTTATACCAAATTACACCTTCGGTTAACAATAAATTTTCTGATTTTTGGAAACCAATTTTAAAATGCCATGATATTATAACCTTGGTACTAATACGATTGTTCATTTAGGAAATAATACAATTTCTTGGCATGATCGTTGGATATCAGTAATTCCTCTTAGGGTTGAATTTAAAGAGCTTTTCAAAATTTGTAACTTTAAAAATGCTTTGATTAAATATACTTTCTCTTCGGATAATGATCCCCCTTGGAATTTCAGTTTTAATAGAATCTTAGAAGGTACAACTCTCAGACAATTCTCATTATTATGTGCAAGATTGAATTTATATAACATTGATAACGAAAATGATATTATTAATTGAGAATGAGATAAAACTAAGAAATTCACTTCTAATTCTTTGTATAAATTTCTTAATTTCTCGAGAGTTACTAATAATACTTTTAATCTTATTTGGAAAACAAATGCACCACCAAAAGCTAAGATTCATATGTGGTTAATCATGCATGAGAAACTAAATACCATTGAACTTTTAAAAAGAAAGAATTTGTCAATTGATAATAAATGTATTTTTTGTAACTTGTATTTTGAAAATATTAATCATATATATTATGATTGTATGGATACTTGCTACATGCTTAATAATACTCTTAAAATTTTCAACTTTATTCTTACAACTAAAGTTACTTATTGTGATTTTTACTGGAATAACGTAAGATTTAAGTTTAAAAAGGAAAATAGATTTTTACTAGATACTTTGTTCACTATGATATGTTGGCATATTTGATTTGAGAGAAACCAGAGACTATTTAATAATAACAACAGTTATATTAACAGACTCGCTATTGCAGTAGCTTCATTTTGTTTCAACTGGATCTCAAATCCAAAATATAGATTGGTTGAATATCTTAATAAGGTTAGAAAAAACATATTTTTAACATTAATAACTACAACATTAGCATTTATTCGAATTTGAATGAAGATTTTACTGTCATAATGTTCTTTTGACGAAAGGAGCATAATGTTAATATTTTAATTTTTTTTATAAATTTTTTTAAGTATATAATTACATATTTTGTTAATATCTATGTCTTTTAATTTTGTGTTCGTTATCTCATAATTCACACATATATGCCTATTATTAGTCTAACGCTTATTATTGTTTCTTTCCTGTCTTATGGTTTTAACTGTAGTTTTATTACTTTTATTTCATTAATGCATATATATGTGTATAAAATTTTATTTATATACATATATATGTGTATTATTCTTATATTTTTGTTTATTTTCATCTGCAGGTACAGGTTTAGGTTAAAAATGGTGCTAGAATGCTATTTGCAGGGCTTCAGGGTTTTTGTTGCCAGGATTCTGGATTGCTGTTCGTATGACCGTTGTTAGGAGAGATTTCATATTTTTGATCTGGATCATCCGTGCTAGCTGTGAGGCGTTCCTTCTCTAGTGGAGCTGCTTATGAATCTCATTTGTTCTCTTGGATGCACCACAGTTTATATTGAGTACTTCTAATACTTCATTATCGGACGACGGTCTTGCCGGAGTTCAATACTGAGGCATAATGGGTAGTGACTTTATTGGAGCTCATTCAAGGAGTTACCTGATGTTGTTATCTTAGATTTTTCTGTGTTATGATTTGTCACCTGTCAGGCATGTTGGCAGCTCCTTTTCTATTGGTGTTATATATATGTACATGTGTGCTCTCCTCTACTTTAGAGGATTACACATTTCTCTCAAAAAGATATCAAAATGCTGATAAACAAGGGTAGTAAAGCTCTTTTAAAATCACATAGGGTGAAGTTCATGAATGCTGGTGTAAAGACACCAAGAACTCGTAATTTTGAGGTTAAAGGACTAAGTTTTAAAAGTGTCTTCTTGCTTTAAGGTGAAAATGGGTTCCAATTGGGTGGGATTATAAGTTCATCATGACAATAGGTTAAAATGAATTATGTGTGCGACAATGATGTCTGCTTACAACTGACCTCGGTGGATCAGCATGATGATGGACTATGATTAACACGCGTCAATTAAGAAATGACAATGGAGTCAACACGCAATCAAGTTTAGAATTCGACAAGACGATGTACCATGAATAAACGAGCCTCCAGAAATATAATTTTTTGCGATGTATGTTGACTTGCTTAACAGTTTGGTAAGATAGACGGGCTTGGAGTGCATGTCCACCCACTGGATTATTTGGCGGGATGAAGGACCAGAGATGTAGGACTACACGTTTTGACTATTCAACGATAGGATGGAATTATAGCGCATGTCCATTTGTTTGATTCATCCGCATTACGATGGATTATTGATATATGTCTTCTCATCCGATTGTTTAACAATATAATGAATGGATCATTCATTTGGCTTTTCAATGAAACTGTGACGATCGCCTTACCCTCCCAATGTCTACTATAACATGTAGAGTGCATTGCGATGATATCCAGTCAATGTATGACAATCGTCAAGGATAAAGCAAACAAAATCTTCAAATCATAAACCGTCGAATATTTCCTAGAGCAAGAATAAAATAATAATCAATACAAATATAAAATGGATGAGACAATATAACTAAATGAACTACATAATCAGAGTGCAATAGGTTTACCATAATTATATACAAATTACATTATACATACATCAAATAATAAAACCAAATGTATTGTCTCTAAATAAAGTAGAGCATCATAATACTGCACAATGGAAAAGTAATAAGCTCAACAATATAAATATAGGTAAGCGTCAATCTAACAACCAATCTACAAAGTCCCGACTCATGTCTAAAAGTGGCACCGGCAGCGCGTATGCCATTGATGGCAGATCTTTTGAGATAAAATATAAAACATATAACAGAGCTATCTACAATATTCTACACTTTTTGAAACTCATAACGGAAGAAATAAAAATACCGTAATCAATAATAGAAACTTGGACAAATAAACACAATGTAATATCACATAAACTCCAGCTACATCTTTTATACCGTTAATGAAAAACAGTCTAATGTCACGAAATAACTAATATAAAAGAAATAGTAGATAGATGACAAACAAATAAATGCATGTCTCTGTCACACCATCATGCCTCCAAGTCCGCACCAGTCATCTCTATCGATCCATCAGAGTATAACTAAAAAGAAGAAAATAATAGAGGGGGACAGACATACATCTAGTGAGGAAAACACATCATATAAGTGTATCATACTAATAAGCTAGTAAAACATCACTTATGCTTGAAAACTATACCTTAACCTGTGTCACCTGCACCCAACAAGTCAGCTAAACATAATATAATACTATAGTGACAGCACATGCTAAGGTATCACTTAAAATATATTCCATGCCAAATCACACGCTCACAATTGGCCGTAAAGTCTCAACCCACTATCGCCAAATCATATACTATGATCTTGGCTCCTCTAAACGTGCCGTGATGCCAAATCGAATACCGAGGACTCAACTCTCCAAACTGTTGTAAATTGATGACTCAACTCTCCAGACTATCGTATATTGTGGACTCAGCTCCTCAGATTATTGTATACTGAGGACTTAGCTCCTCAAACTATCATATATTGAGGCCAAGTCTATGCTAGTCATTCGCCTAACGGTTTGTGGCACTATTGGGATCAAACTCAAAACTCGTTGTCGTCTCATTGTTTACAAAGCTTTTGGATAAAGCCTCAACACATAAACGGAAAACTGTTTAACAAACCTAACACAATAAGGCATATTTCTAAAACATTTCTAAACACATCAAACATACCAAAACATTCATTGTGTATCCAAGATACCGATGTCGTGAGCCGCGTGTGAAACAGAATATGTATGCGAGAGTTATGAGCGTTTAAAGGTTAGGGGTAGCTACGTAATTAGTTACTTTACAAAAAAAATTCCCTTCTCATCTTTTCGCTACAATACCATCCAAACCCGGACATCACTTCTTCAAACCCAGCCGCCAATTCTTAGCGTCGCCACCATGCCTATAGGCGCATAGCCAAAGGTATGACTATGCCGCTAGACTCCCATGCCAAACCAAACCTAACTCCAACGCCCACTCCACCTCCAGCCAACCTTAGTACAACGCGTTTATCAAACTTCCAATGCGTTTCTTGATAAATCCATATATGATCCACGAACGAATGCCACCAGTGGATTCGTGTCATTGAGAACTACAATTCCGTTGTATAATATGTCTAATTTGGAACACTTTTGTATTTCACACTTTTTAATTAGGAGTGATTAACTTTGACTATAATTAACAAAAATTGACTTTTTAATCATCAAGCCATGGCATACCACACCCTATTCATGTTTATATATAATAAATCACTCTTTAATTTTCAACTACATCATTTATAATATGATTTACGACCACTAAGGATGAATTACTCCTTCTTACTAACGTATACCCAAATAAGATGAATCTCATTCACCGATTAGCAGTGCATCTTCTCTGATTTGATGTAGATCCTCCTTCTCATTCGCTCTCCAAAAATTCCACACCTTCAAAACTCTGAAATTCTCGATAGCATTTATTTATTTGCGTAGCTCTCTCCACGGTGATTGGTTTCATATATAAATTTGTTTAATTTGGATTTGATTTTGTAGTTTTGGAATTTATTTAAGGATTAGGGTTATATAAGTGAATGCAAGTTTTATAAAGTAAAAGAAACAAGGTTAAAGATCTATTTATAGGGCGAAAACAATAATATCTAGGCTGAAATTTTGTAATCAATATATTACGAAAATGACATTGGGTTTGACTTCTTCAAATTTCTATCCCATTTAACCAAATTCAGCAAGTCATGTATGTTTTCTGAGTATAAACGGCATTCTGAATGCAATGGGATAGGTCCCAAAGCCTCTTTTTTTGAAATTGGGTACTTTGATGGTAGTATATGTTAGTACTACAAATCTTTGGTAGCATACATCATACTATATGTCAATAAATGTTTGAATCACGCTATGCAAGTTTTGAACTTGTGGCCTCTTGCAGCAAAGTTAAAGCATTCAACCACTGGAATAGTGGTCCCGAAACCTAATTCCTACTTCTAAAAAAGTTCTTGTTTTTTCCTTTATGTAAAATTATGATTTTACTCTTTAATTTTAATTATTTAATTTCGTAAAATTACAGGTGTTAAATTCACACCACTTAAAAGAATTTCGTCCTCGAGATTTCAAGAGATGGACACTTCAACTCACTTTATAATGTATAAACATATAAAACAAACATAGTTACATCCATCTAACATCCATCATACAACACAAGCAAAAACACAACCAACAGTATATAATACACGCGATAGGTAAAAATAGAATGATATGATGTGAGATGAGTCGAAATATATAAGGTGTTAGTCCATGAGATGATGGTTTTGATGAACAACCTTAGAATAGATTATAAAATATAAATACTAACATTACAAGTTTAGATATATATATGTATATGCAGGATCTAACCATGCAGGTACCAAGAATGAAGACTGTACAGTATAGAGATTCAAGATATAGAGATAGAAGACTCATGAGTATTAAGATTATCAAGAGTTCAAGTTTCCAAGATAAGTTATATAGTTAGGAATATTGTTAAAACTCGTAGAAAAGCACTGGCATCTTAATATCCAATTTATTCGTGGAATGGAATCCACTTCGTGCTCGTTAAAGGGATGGAACCCTAAGTAGGATGGAACCTACGAAAATCTAGTGGGACATTGTTTTGTATCCACTAATTTTAATTCAAATGATTTTACAAAATTATCTTGTTTTCAAAATGATTTCAAAACTTTCCTTTTAAAAGATTCAAAACTCTCTGTCCTGATTTTAAATAATTTTAGCCTAAAAAACATCTTTATTTTCAAAGTCAAAATTACTCCTGATTTTAAACTATCTTTCAAATAATATATTTAACTTTTAAATTATTTACACTTTGATTTAAATTATAGTTAAATTATGTATATATTGTTCTTTATATTTACTTATGTATTTTAACTATAGTTAAGTATATTTATAAAGTTTAAAATAATTTTAATATAAGATAGAGGTTATTTTCAAAGAAAATCAAAACACCAAAAACTCCTTTGGGATGTCGACATGCCCAAGTACCCCATGTCGACATGGTGACAGTTGAGTTCAAAATTCAAATTTCAAAAGAAGTGTCTATTCGCCATAACTCTTCATGAATGGTCATGGCTGTTGCTCTTCTATTGTAACGACCCGTAAATTTCAACTGTTTTAATAACGTAATTAGTTAAAATTTTGTGAAATTTTAAACGATGAAATTTTGAAATAAAAATTTTATATTTGAAATACGTCTAGTTAAACATAGCGACTGGTAAATTTTCGTCCGAAAATATGAAAGTTTATTTCGCGCGTAAATTCACTTCAATTTAATCAGTTAAAAAGCAATGAAAATAAAATGTTTCTGAAACCTAAATATTTTTACATAGAAAAATTCTAAACCATCTTCTGAGCAAGATTTCAGTTTGTCGTTTTTCCAAATTCGGACATCTTTGGCTCCGTCGATCTTATTTTTCAGCGTTTTTCTTGCATTTTCAGCCGGTAGAAAAATTCGAATTTTGTAATTCAATCGAACCACTGATATCTGTATACCGTTTTGATCGTTCCGTTGTGCTGATTTCTACGGTATATTCACTTCTGGGTTTTGGAGTCCAGTACGCGACAAAACCATATAACAGTTCACCGTACCGGTACGTTTATTCTTTTCATTCCCGCATCCATTCGAATTTTTCCCAAACGGCAATTGCTTTTATTATGCTCTGGATTCTCGTGTCTGACTTTCACTCTTTCCTATATTCTATTCACATAATTGCTTTGGCTTCGATTGTGAAAAATAGTGTAACGTGTAATTAATTTTTTGGAAGCCAATACGTCTCTCTGCATGCATTGCTGTGGCTCTTTGAAAACATCCTCCCTTCCTCCCTTTTCTTTATTCACTGCCTCTCCTTTTCTCGCAGCAGCCATGGCCGCTCCACCAAGCTAGACGAGTATCGAGGGCCGCCACCAAGGCAACTCACGCCACGCACCCGCCTTGACAACCGCCCATCGCCAAACAGTCTCGCCTGCCTTGTCTTCCTCCACTTCCGTTCAAAGCCCGACCTCCACTGCCTCTTCCACTTCTTCCACTCGTCCTACCTATGCCATGGCCGATTGCTCCTCCACCAACGTCAGCCTCCGGCTCACACACCCCAGCCACAAACCCACTGCTTCTGTTTTCCCCTCTACTCCATACTGGTTTGCCACGACACCGAGCAACATCGACAACCCAGGCTTCAACCCCTCCATTTCTTAGCCTACAATTGTCAGACTCCTTCCCCGCATTCCCATATCGACTGAACACCACCTCGCGAGCCTGGACACGCCGCAGCTCCATTTCTCGACGAGCCGACTCACACGTGGCAAAACCCGGCCTCGTCCTTCCTCCTCCCGTGCCTCTCCGGCCTGCGTCCAACCTTGCACCACCTCAAACCCAACAACCTGAACCATTGCCGCCTTGCAACCTCGCTAGCCGCTCCGCCATCAACACTTCCGTCCACCTGCCTACTTCCGAGTTACCCCACCATTTGTCAGCCCCTCAGTCTTCATTCCCGACCACCGCGGCTGATGACCCAACCGGGCTTCCCATGCAACTCCTCCTCTTGCCTTTCCCCTGGCCACGACAGCACTCTCGCCTCCTTCATTCTGGAACCAGCCTCGCCGTGATGACTTGCCTCCACCAATCTCCTTTACTTCCTCTTTGCGTAAGTATATTACATAGTTTTAAAGTATATAAGTTATAGGATCTGCTTATGTAAGTGAGTTTATATGTTGGGTTACCTATATATATAACTTAGCATAGGAATCTATATTGTCTGCATATAAATTGTGGAAGCATGCACATGCGGTAAGTAGTCGGAAAGTGGTGGTAATCTACATAAATTGTTATAATCTAATTTTATAAATAAACACATGGTTTGCATATTTCATGGTCTGCATATATATATATTGCTGTGTATATTAATAGTATATGCACTAGTCTATATATATATTGTATTTGAGGGTGACATTCTCTTGTTCATATAGCAACATATATATGTGTATATAGTATATAGGATTTGGGTAACTAGTAAAATGTATACAAAGTTTATATGTATATTATGTAGCCTGCATACATATATGGATATTGTCTGCATATTTTATTGTACATACATTGGTTTTAAATAGGTTATGGTATATACTTTATTATAGGTGGAATACTACTCAAGTGGTACAGCCGTATGCATCTTGTTATGAGTCATTCAAGCGTTATTTTATAATGAGCATTTAGTTTTACATATTAGTTATACTGATATATATATGAGTAAGTTTAAGCATAGTGTTTTAAATATTTTGTTTGGGTTGCTGTGAAAGAAATTTTTGTATATATAGTTATATATATGTATATATTTTGACATGGTAACTTATATTGATTGTTAAATTTGCATGTGTTTTAGTTTAAACAATGATTTTAATAATAATATATATATGGTTTATATATGATTGTTGGGTTCCTTTATATTAAGTTTTATTGATTTTATATTGTGTGTGTGTATATATATATATATATTCTATTTATATCAAATTGATTCTGGTTCTTGATTTCAAATTTATCAGCTTATCTGTCGAAATCCTGTCTATCGTGCTTTGCTTCGCAATTCGTGCTTGGATTCGTAATTCAATATCAGAGTGGGTATCCGTGTCATCTTCGGTACTCTTTAGCCTCGAAAGGTGAGCACTCACTCACGATTAACGTTCTTTTATTTATTAGATTTGATTTCAATTGAAACGACAATTGAAATATGCAACTGTTAGTTAATTACCCTGTTATATATGCTATTACCTGTATCAGTTCACCTGTGACATCTGGCACCATTTTCTGTTAATTATTTATGCGATGATAATACAGTTTGGCTGATAATTGATTGATTGTTGATGTTTATATTGGACGTTAAATTGTTGATGTTAAAATGATAAACAGTATGAAATTGAACTTGATATAGGATAATTGAATGTTAAATTTGATTAACTGACATTTGTATAGTATGACCCCTTTAAATGTTAAATAAATTGACACGTAGAATAGTGTTAACTATACCTTGAACCATTGAATTGTATGTTGTTTAAACTGATGATGTATGTAATCGTAATAGATGACAAGTGAAAAACTGAAATGTAACAATCTTTAATCTACATGAAATGATAGTGTAGATTCTAGAAATAATTATATTAATTCGTACAAATAACAATGCGAATTAATAGGGTTATTTCGGGATTATTTGAATTGATTATTGGATTGTTATTGATTGTTGTTATTGCTTGTTTATTTACTTTGACACCATCCCAGTTATCACACTGCAAGTTCCCTTTGATATGTTTTGATTTTGAGTTGAATTGGAATCGGGTTGAAATGATAAATACCCAAATTGAACTTTTACCTAGGATAGGAAATTAAATAAAACCCGATTGGTCAATAATTTGATTTAAAAATAAAATGAAGATTTTATTTGAACAAATAATATGGTTTTGAAACGAAGTTGGAAATTGAATTTAATGAAATTTAAACGTGAATATTTAATAATCTGAAATGAAATATTAATAAAGAAATGGATGAAAGAAGGTTGTTTAATTTGAGAAATGATTGAATTAAGTTTGAAATTATAATTAAGTTTGAAATTATTAAAATTTGAAATTATTTAATAATTAAGTTTTGAATTATTTAATAATTGAATAAGATTGAATCATTTGATAACTGAATAAAAATTGAATTCTTTGATAAGAGAAATTGGACTTTTGAATAAGTGAAATTTGAACTTTATTAATAAATGAATTTGGGTTTCTTTATTTATTAAGTTTTGGAAATTTATTTAAGTAAGTAAATAACTGAAATTGAATTTCTTAACAAGAAATAAAATGCGATTTATTGAAATTAATGTAAGACTTGAAGTTTAAAGAATTCGATTTGATGAATTTAATTTAATTCAAAATTTTAAGTTTTGATTAAATGAAGTTGAACTTAAGAATTGATTTAATGAATTGGAAATTTAATAGAAATTGCTTTGAATGATAAAGTAACTTAACGAATATTGAATGAAATCGATAAATGATTTTAAATTGATTTGAATGTTAAATAAGATTTAATTTAAAATTTTCGAAATGAAATTTGTATTCGAACTTGAATCAATATTTGAATTGTTTTAAATAGAAATTGAAATTGAATTATAAGATTTTGAAACGGAAAATTGGAAGTTTTGAAACGAAAATTTGGAAATTGTTTTAGAAAGACAAATGAAATGTTGATTTACGAATTCTATTGGAAATTGGAATTGATTTGGTTTTTGAAATATATAAATGACCAATCGGTGTAATAATTACGAAAGTTATTAAAGAGACCGGGATCGGTAATGGATATACTCTCTATCTGAACCGAAACTGTGACGACCGCCCATGACCCCTGCACCGAATCTAGAGATAGAGCGCTGTAAAGTGTGCCAGGCGACCATGGACGATTGTCAGGGTAAGATAAACACAAAAGAATCTATCGTATTACTCACAGCGCATGGACAAAATACAATAGAACATATGTATAGTGAAGCTTTACAGAACAAAATGACATTTTATAAAACTCCATAATAGTTGAATACAAGCATCCACATAGTCAATACATCCAGCCTCACTACATATCTCTCAGAGAAAACAAAACAGCGGAATAACCAGTACATATAATAAGAAGATAATATGCAACCCTCCAGCTCGTCTTCGATATCAGCATCGTGAGAAGAGAACAGCACCTGTCACCTGCTACCTAGTCTGCCCGTCCCAAAATGGACGAACAGCCCAAGGCAATAAGAATTAAAACATAAAGCCTTGAGTCAGACAACAGTCTTAGCGAGCAGTAAACTAACTAACAACATACCAAAAGAGCATAAAGGAAAAGGAATAGAAAATACAATCCTCCCATTCCACCTCTTTCTACAGTGATAGCCCCCAGACACACACTAAGTAGAAGCAACATAGCAGAGCATACAATTTAAGGTAAAATAATAATCATTCGAGTTAAGGGCGATGTTTTCCAAGTACCAACTCCAAGGTCTATACCAAGGTCAGATAAGCACCCAGGAAATACCGCTCTTAAAACCGAATGACGATACAACCAAACATCCATGACTCTAGCTATCACTGTTATCATTGTTGCGATATCACCGTTAATTGAATGACCGGCACATTCTTTCAGCCGTCCGTCAAGGGCTAATGGTAACCCCGGTTCTAGACATAACTCCCGCACGTCATCGTGACCCGTGCCTAGGATTATCGAATCTACCCAGAGTACTTGACCATCAACTTAGTCTTTTGGGCGTCCCCATGTACTCTTGCTTAGAGCATGCTAGAACCTTCAACAACGATGAGATCTCAACCTCCTAGTCATCCTCCTCGACGACTATTTCCATACTAGCTCAAGCGCCTCTCGAGCATCCATTATCCTCAACTCGAATCATATCACCGAGTTATCAACATGCTTGGAATGATCCCGTCTGGATTAGACCAAGTCTTCATCACATGATTGCCTCGCTTCATCACATCCTCACGAAGCCTCATCTCAACATCACATCATCAAATCTATGCATAAGAGCTTCATCATCCCGCTACATATGCCACGAGCAGCTTTCCCAATCCAAGAGCCTTTCCCTTAGCTTTTGAATCGTTTTCGGTCTAAATCAAATCATCAATCATCTAATTCATAACAATCAACCAAGTCAAACATTAATCCAAACAATCAAGCATTCAAATATGATCTAAGTAGACAATTATAACAATAATGGCATTTTTGTAATTAAAGAGTTGAAAGTCCAATAAGCATGAAAACAATGATTATATCTCTACAAACTTGATGAATGAACTTGCATAGGTTAACATATGATAAAATGGATGTAACATCATCATGAACAATGGATCTATATGGATCTACACATAGGATGAAGAAAATGCATGGAAATCACTATTTTAACACCAAATCGAGCCAACAATCCGATATACTCCTTTGGATCCGTGTGAGAGATAATCACCACTCACCAAATCACCTAAACAAACCCAAATCAACACACTTCAGATCTGGACAGCGAAGGATGAAGCTTGATCTATCACGGATCCGCTTCAAACGAAGAAATCTCTCTTGAAAAGATGAAGATCTTCAATCTAAGCTCTTGAATCTTCAATCTTGATCTTCGATTTGGATGGATGGAAGCACTAGATTAGAGTGGAGAAAAGAAGTGAAGAAGTGTAGAAGTCGAGCTCTCAAAATGGCAGCACTTCGTTGCTTCAAAATCCGGATCCCAAAAATGAAGAGAAGCTCTCCTATTTATAGCAGAAAACATCCCTAAGTCGTAACTCGGCTATCTTCTTAAGTCGGTGCCGACTTAACACTTAAGCCTCTGCCGACCTAGCAACCTCCGACTCAACACATGCGCATATACGAACCCTGTCTACGACTTAATGCGCACGCGCCTTAACTAGTTAGACGACTTACGACTTACTGCTATGCCGAGTTAACCAGCCTATACGACCTAACGACTTAACTGCCTCGCCGACCTACGACTTAACCACAGGTACGACCTAACACTTAGGAAACCCAGCGACCTAATAACCTAACGACTTAACTTCCTACGACTCAGTAAGGTTACGACCTAACAACTTAGGCTTCTACGCGACCTAACACATAACTACCTAAAACAACATACGACCTAACAGCGCTACGACCTAACACTTATGCGACCTATCTCCTTAGGTCGCTAACACGGCAACTCCTTAGGTCGCTAACAAGCTAACCCCTTAGGTCGTTAACACGGCAACGACTTAACAAATAACTGGTCAGACATGCTAACTACTAGGTCGCTCCAAAATACTAAGTCGCTAACCCGGTAACCATTAGGTCGCTAACTCGCCCTGCCGACCTAACACTTAGCTCACCGAAACTCTTAGGTCGCTCACAACATTCTCTTAGGTCGTTGCCGACCTAACTCTACCCCAGCATACTTAGGTCACTTACTACTCTTCCTTAGGTCGCCTGAACCGCTTAAGTCGGTCACGACTTATCTCCTAGGTCGGTCACTACCTTAAGTCGGTCAACCACACTCCCTTAACTCGGTGAGTTCCTTGAGTCGGCAACTCGACCCAGACTTGTTGCTTAACTCGTCCAAACTCCTAAGTCGGCTACGACTTAGGACTTAAGCAAAATTCTGCCAAAACCAGAAATGACTTAACAACCAAAGGTCAATCATTTTAGAATGTTTTGATCCGTAAAAATACGGGTCGTTACAGAAACCACTTTAATAACTGTACGCGGAGTGTTGATCCAGAACGAAGTGGATGATTTTGATGAACGCGTTGACTGAAGAAAGAGAACGATTTTGGATGACCCTTGACATGACTAAAACAGGAGCCGCGCCGGGCCATTGAGGATCGCCATCTCTAGCGGACACACTTCTTCAATACCATATCTATTACTTTTGTGATTCGATTTGGGTGCACCCCTCGATTTGGGAGTGTTGTTTCGCGGTGTTGGGGTAGTAGCTGCTATGCCCAACATCAGTCCGGATCAGGCAACTACTAGTATCCTAGTTGGTATCGCCTCATGTACCTTGTCATACTGATTATCCTATTCGCGACCACTACGATTTTGATTTGTACCTTTAGTATATGGATTGCCCTCTGGTGACTTCCGGTTTTGGGGAAACTACGGTCTTGTATATGCTTTTGGGACTAAACAGTTTAAGAGGTGTATGGGCCCTGCTTAACCCTACTTTGATATCTTTTTATATTACTGATAGACATTATCTACTTAGCGTACATTACTACCTAGTAGATAGTTTAACGGATCCTTAAAGGATGGTTATTCCAAACATCCTTTGAGTTACTTGTATTTCAATTGCTATTTCACTTGAGTTGGATTTATTAATATAAGAATGTTAATCCTGACTCGAGTGTCTTGTGTTTTTGCTTTACGCTCGGGTCAGACTGAGTGTACCAGCTTTCGAGACTCACCTTTGGAGTTGGAGCTTTGCTTGAAGATCCAGCCATCTATTCTGCTTTCAGTATTTGATGATTCCAGGGATGCATTCTGATTTGTATCTGATGTGTCGTATTACTCTGCTGTTGTAAACTCTGATGTATTTTATATATTCATATAGTAGCTTCATGAACTACTATCTCTTTTATTTCCGCTGCATTTATTACTCTGTGTCTGTGATCTGTGATTATATCTATTTACTGTATATGTTCAGTTTTGCCAAATTTAAATTAACAACGCGGTATTTTGAGCAATTCAACTCCGGCATGAGTGTCTACCTATACACTTATAATGGATGCGAATGGTCCAAAATGGCGGGTCGTTACATCTATAAATAGGGGTCAGTTTCAACGAATTTTTAATCAGATTTTCTGGTTTTTCACTTCTCTTCTTCTTCCACATTTTCTTATTCAAAATCCTATCATTACTTTGCCGAATTCAACATTGAATCTAACTAGATAATCTCTGGTTTGATTCTCTATCTGTGATATCCCGGGATTTTGGGCAATATCAATTTAATAATCTGTATTTAAAAATAAATTGATTTGGTAATCTTTGTTAATAAATTTGAATTAATTTAATAATCTAATTAAATAAATATTTAATTAGTGAATTTTATCTTTTAAAAGTTAATAAAATATTTTCTATTTATAATGTATATATAATTGTATATATTGTAAATAGATAAGCTTTGGTTTGAAATTTAATAAATAAATAAATCTTGTTTTCTACTATAAATATACATATTTGGTAATTTGGAAATCATGATTAATTTAATATTAAGCTTTTCAAAGCTATTTAATAAATAACTATATGGTTTTAAATACATAAAACAAATGTTTAATTGTTTAAATAGATTTTTGCTTAAGTTTAAATAAGATTAATAATAAGCTTTATTTTATTTTCTTTTTAAATATTGCTTAATAAATATGATTTGAAATTAGATAGGAAAGTTTAAAATACAATATAGCATATGATATATTAATTCATTTAGAAAGATAAGTAATTTATATATGTAATAAGACAATTTCTTTTATAAATTATTTAAATTTGTCAAATATGTTGTTTTCAAATAATAAGTATAATGTATTATTTTTATAAATATAAATGGATTTTAAAGACAATGGAATTGTTATTTTAAATTTAAATGGTAGTTATATATTCATATATATAACTTGATTTTAAAATTGGATTTTTAAATTTAATTTGAATTTGAATTAATTTTGAAATTCAAAAGAATAAACATTTTTAAAATATTTGGATAAGCCTTTAATTTTATATAATTTGTTTATTTACATTTTCTTTAAAGGAGAAATTCATATATACATTTACATAAGAATTTATTAATTATGTTAAAAATCTTTATTAACATTTAAAATAAAAACAAATACTTAAAAGACAAATGTCACCATATTAAAGCTTAATAAAACATGTGTAATTTAAATAGCTAATGTATATGACAAGTGTCACATTTAATTTAATTTTTCTTTTATTTTTATTAAATCATTTCAGCCTTTATACATATGTTACCTTACCTTCATTCTTTTTCCATTTTTCTCTTTTCAAAACTTGAGAAAATGTTTTTAGCCTGTACAAACCTTAAATCAAACCCTCCTCAAAACAAAACATGAAATCAACAATCCTCCTCAAATCTGAAATGTAAATCAAAAGCCTGTAATTCATTTTCAAATAAATCAAACCATTAACATGCAAGCATTCTTCTTCAATCTGGAATCAAACCAAAATCAAAAGCCTACATGTATTCTTCAACCTGGAATCAAGTAGTCTCTGTTTCAAGTATTCTAGTTCTGTAGGGTTAGCAACTCAAGTATTTAAATCAAAGCAGCATTCAAGTTTAAGATTTTCAAAAGCTATTTCAAACTAAAGGCTCTGTCTCTATTTTAAAATGGTGAGTAACTTCACTTTCAAACTTAAGTACTTTTGGTTGCATGTTTTTGCTGTTATTAATATTGTATTGTGAAGTGTTTGTATATTTATATTGTTGAATTTATGATATATGATGTACGCATGCCTGAACTTCTCTGTTCTTAGTTTTAAAACTAAGATTTTGGTCAAAATTCATTATCTCTTTAACCAATCTCTGTTAGGTCTTAGAATTCAAATAAAATTTGTATTGTTTAAGTATAGATTAAAGTTTAAAATTTATTTAAGTAAATTAAATTTGAAATTGCTCTGTAAAATCAAGTAGAACAGTACAAGTTGGAATTTTGTAAAAAAATTCAACATCTTAATTTATTGATTCAGGGTTATAAACTGAATCCCTAAACTAAAACACGATTTTTAAGATTCAAATCACAATTTTTAGTAATGGGATATTGGAGCAGTTCTGGTTTGATCAGAAAGTGCATTTTTGGTTGTCTCCGATGATCTATGTGCTCGGAGAGGTCAAGGTTCTTTCTGGAGGTAGAGTGATGAACGGAGAGTATGGGAAAAATGGCAGTGAGGTGTTTAGGGCACTGTGGCGGTGGCAGGTGGATGTTTAGTTCTGTAAACCTAATTTTCTGGTGATCGTGAATTTGCTTTTCCACAGGCATCTCTGGTGGATCGAGTTCCACTAGATTGAGGGAATTGGTAGCTTTGGGGATGGCGAAGGCACTGCTGGAAGGAAAAGTACCCCGGTGGTCGGAGTTTGGCGATTCGTGGAAGTTTTGGTGACTGGGTTCGTTCCAGGTTGGGTGTGCTCGAGTATGATTTTGATTCGAGGTCGATTTAAAGTTGTGGTGATCGAGATCGAAGAAGGAAGTCAACGTCTATTTGTTGACGATAGCGATGATGGTCGGAACGTCGCCGTGGGTGGTGCACGTGCACGTGCACGTCTGGGTATCTGTTATGTATTTGGGAAAGAAGGGGAGCGACTCGGGTTGTTCTCGTGATTTTTTGGTGGAAGACTCGATGTGATTCTCGGGGTTTTGAAGGAGTGACTCGGGTTAATGATTGAGTTACAAGTTTTAAAAGAAATCTGTTTTGTTTAAAAAAAAATTAAACCTGAAGTTTAAATTGTTAAGCAAAGTTTTAGACAAGTTTAAATCTAAATTAAAATCAGTATTCAAGTTTAGTTTGAATTCTAGTGTTGGAATAAAATAAAGTTTTGAATAAAAATGTTTAAACCCACTTGAATGTTTAAAGTGTATTTTAATTTGATTTGAATGTAAAATGAAATTGGTTTTAAATTTCTTTTATTAAGTAAATATTTCTTTAACATGTGATTTAAAAAGATTTAAATTGTTTTAAAACTTTGTTAAAGTTAAATTTGTATTCATTTTAAATCTTAAATTTAAAATGAAATTTAAAAGTAAATTTAAAAGTAAATTGTTTTAAATGCTTTATTAATGATAATTTAATCATTAATAAGAATAAAGTTTATTTTAAAGATAATTAAGATTTAAATAATTTGGGATAAAATAAATTAAAAGGTAATTAAAAGTTAACTAATCAATTTAATTAATTTATGATCTGGGTTAATAAATTTAGTAATTAAGGGTTTAAATTGATTAATCAAGGTTTAAATAAATTAATTAAAGGTTAATTAATTTGAAATTAAGGATCATTAATTTGATAAATTAAGATTATTAATTAATGGTAGGAATAAATTATTAAAGTAATTAAGGATTAATTAAGTTATTGTTAGGTACTTAATTATTTAAGTAATTAGAGATTAATTTATTGATAATTAGAATTAATTAATTCGTAATTAATGATGGTTAATTAAAGTTTAATTATTTAAGAAAAATAATTAAAGAATAGTTAATAGTTAATGTAGATCATTAACTTGGGTTTAATAAATAATTAATTAATGTGATTAATTTTGATAATTAAATGGATTAATTAATTATGGTTAATCATTTGTGAAATTGTTTAATTAAGTATAAATACTTAATGAAAGTAATTAAAGGAATAAATTACTTAATGTAATTAATGGAGTGTAATTACTTAATGAAGTAATTAATTAATAATTACTGGATGTAATTAATGGAAGATGTTTTAATAATGGAAGTGATTTGGATTAAATTACTTTGTAATTAATCAAGGGATTAATTAAGAAATTAATTAAGGACTAATTTTTTTATTTAAAGAAGTAATTAAAGGTAGTTAATTACTAAATGTGATTAATCAAAGGTGATTAATAATTTTGATTTAATTAAGATTAATTACTTAATGTAATTAATTTAATTAGAGTAATTAATAATAAAAATGTAATTAAGGATTATTAATTAATATAATTAATGATGTAATTAAGAATTAATTAATTAAGGAATGATTAATAAATGAAGTGATTAATTAATTAATGTAATTAATTAAGGAGTAATATAATTAATTATAGTTAATTAATTAATGAAGTAATAAATGGTTAATTACTGATAATGGTTAAGAATAATTAATTTGTGAAATTAATTAAAGGATAATTACTTTATGTAATTAATGAATAATTAATCAAGGATGATTAATATTTAATGAGTAATTAATTAATTAAAGGTTTGAAATTAATTAATGTTGATTAAGCAAGGTTAGGAATTAATTCTTAAGTAATTAATTTAATTTAAATTAATTATAATAGGGATTAATAATTGTGCTTATGGATGATTGTTTGAGTAGAATGTCTGATTTGGTTGATATCTATTGGATGATATGCTATGATATTCTATGATATGATATTGGATATATCTGTGATAAATGTGTGATATTTATCTGTGTTAAATGCTGTGTGAATTCAAGTATTGAATTGAATTGTTTAAACCTTTAAACAACTTGGCCTTAAAAGATACGTTTTGGATTTCGATGAGACCGGGATCGGGTTTCCAGATTTGGATATCCGAATACCACATCGATCCAAATTAATGATAGGTCGTGAATCTCAAGTGAAGATGAAGATTCAGAGTGCAAGGGTTATTGTCGTTAACTCTGAGGGTGATTCCAAAATGAGTGTAATGAGATAATGCCTTCGGTTTCGTTCGAACCCGGAACGAACTTGTATGGATTGAATGCTTTCAGAACATCGTCAGGTGGACGATGAGCATTCTAAGTGATGTGTTCTGATTAAAGGTAATCGTAGCCTCAAGCCTCATCAACCGGGAATGGCTAAAACAGGGGAGGTGCAGCAAGGCTTCGTGGGTAGCGCCCACTGAGAGTAAGGTCATCCCTGTCTAGATGTCCCTTTCTATTTCGGCTTAGTGGTGCGGTTGATGTACACAACCGTGGGGTGATTTTATTCGGAATTATCCAGTAAGGGATGGTTTCGGCTTTGTATTGCAGGGGATTGGGAGTGATCCTCGGTACGGTGATCTAGGCCATGTACTGTGACGGGCGGTACCCCGGTAGCCTTGCCATTGTATGGAATCCAACTTCCAATAAGTGATAACGGACTTGATTGTATAACCCACTTTGTTGGCTAGTATGCTGGAATTTAATAATGTAACAATTTCAGCTATTTCATATTTATTTGAAAACCCTAGACCTATTGTAATATAACTGAATTTCCTATCAAATGTTTGGTTAGCGTAAGGTAAAAAACTTACCCATGTTTATGTGTGGGAAGTCTTACGTGATACCTTTTGTTTTCAAAAGGTTTTCAAAGTTAAGCAATTTTAACCTGTTACTCACACTAGACCCATGTCTGACCCAAGTGTTTATTTTCTGTTTTATAAACTCTTGGGAACTCAAATTTTTACGAGTAGCCAAGGGATTCAGGTTAGCTTTGATGAATTGTGGAGGAGCAATGGAGCAGGAGGCTTCAGCGTTGTAGATATATATAGTAGTTCCGCTGTGTTGATCTTTGTATTAATCTCTGTATTGTATTGAGTTGTAATAACTAGACAGGTGTTTATAACTGTCTAGTATGTGTTGTAAATCTGTGTAACTCTGATAGTCGTTGTGTATTATGTAATACTTATGTTATTAATATAATTTATTCGTTCCGCTGTTGAGATTCTGATGTTGTTTCTTTCTTTCTTCTCTTCTTTTCTCTTTTCTATCCCTTTCTTTCTTATTAATGATGCGTCATTCTGTGGAATGAATGGCGGGTCGTTACACTATCACTATCTCAACAAGATCCAAGTGCTAATCTGAGTTATAGACTTTTTGTAATCTATCGAGCGAGAAAAGGTGTGATTGTAGCCTTGGAAATCAATTGAGCGAGAGAAGGTGTGATTGTAGCCTTGGAAATCAATTGGGTGAACTTGTTGCCCCGGAAATCAAGTATCTCTACCCAGAGGATTGTTATTCTGGAGGGTGTACCTCGTAGCCTTGAAACCGAGGGTTGTAATTATTGAATTGGCTTTGAAAGGAAATCCGTACTTAGTTGTGCGGGACGGATGTAGGGTAACTCCGAACCAGTATAAAATCCGGTGTGTTCTTTCCTTTACTGCTTTTACTTTATATTTGCATCTGTGTTTGATTCCGTGTTCATATCTGTGTCCGATTAGTGTATACATTGTTAACAAATTAAGATAAACTCAAAAAGATTAACAGATTTCTTTAAACACTATTCACCCCTCCTTAGTGTTAATTCTAGCCTTAAGATCCTTAATCCGCATTTCTCACATAAGGTACAAATATAATCGACCTCCTATATGAATGCATTTGTAGTTTAACCAAAAATGTATGCAAGCATCCATATATATATATATGTATGTATGTATGTATGTATGTATGTATGAATGCATGCACATCCATACATCCGTATGCAACATCCTATCAAAGAGCAAGTAAATAACCACGTTTATAAACAAGTAATAAGTAAAAGCATATATAAAGAAACAATAAATAACATATACGTACGGGCCAACACGGTATGAACTAAACTTGTATAACTCAAACAATGTAACGATGAAAACCTAAACATGTCATAAGGACGTGCATAGAACCAATATTAGCATCTATACATCCATGCCTATGTCAATAATCTAGCTAAAGCAAACATACGAATGGCCAAACGAGCAAACTAACTTACATACTAACTAAAATGAGAACTTATTGAAATGGAGCTCATTATGGGAAACTGGATTCTCTCCTCAAGTTCCCATGTACTCTCATCTAAACCTTTTACTCGTCATACTTGGACCAATTCCATTTCTCCATTTTTTTCCATACCACATCAAGCTCTAAGATGTGAATACACCTATAGAGTATTCTAGACTCCGCCTCTACATTCACATTATCAAACTGACTAGGCATTACCATAACCGTAAAATCATCAATTTACGTTCGCAAATGGGATAAACAGAATGCGTGCGAACACTTGCCAACTTTTCAAGAAGCCCACTCAAACACACAGACTTCCTTACTCTCTATATAATCGGGAAAGACCAAACAACTGATGGCGCTAGCTTTTTCCATATCACAATGTTGGAAATGGATCAACCCATAGCAGAATAGATGAATGTCAAAAAAATTTCTATTTTGGGTTTTAATTGGGCTTATGAAGTCTAATTCATTTAGAACTTTTTTAAATTTCTTTTAATTAAATTCATTATTTTATTTTATTTTATACATAAAATTTTACTTTATATTATTTTGTATTATGTTTGAATATGTGTATCATATACACATATGAGTGTATGTGCACGTGCAATAAAATAAAATGTGCATGGTTTGACATGTCCGTGTATAGGTGTTGGGATTTATACTGCGATGAGCATGTTGATCCCTTTAGTATTCTATGTGTTGCCTAAATGAATATATATATATATATATAATTGCATCGAATGTTATATGTATTCATATGTATATATATTTATATAAAATTATACATATGTAAAATATGATCATACAGACACACACACATATGTGTATATATATATATGTGTGTGTGTGTGTGGAAATAATAATTTATATAAAATATTTAAGATGTATTTGCACACATGTTCATTTATATTAAATAACAACATCATTTAATAATTAATATAAAATAATTTTAAATAATTTTTTTGAATTGTTGCTGCAAACCCGAGAACAAAATTAATTTTTTATATATTTATTATATTATATATAAAGTCCAATATGTGACCATTTATATTCTTTCTTCTCATTCATTCTTACTTTTAATCCTCTTTTGTGGTTGATTTGAGTAAAAAAGTTTCACTTACTCCTCTAATTTACTTACCATTCCAAGCTCCAAATTAAATTTCCATTATATATTAACAACAGTATGTCTTTTCATCTTCTATTTCAGCTATTCAGAAGTGTTTCACACTCATCTTCTCTTCTTACTTTCATTTTCTCAACTTCTTATCTAAAATAATTCATTTTCTAAATGTTCCATTCTTATTTTCTCTTCTTACTTTCATTTTTCTCAACTTCTTATCTAAAATAAAATTTTAAATCCATAAATACTATCATATCTTATGTTTTTCTCCCTTTGGATCTAAGTGGAAAATTTTCTCATTTAATTGTAATCATAGAATTTTCTCTTCCATGTTTTATGGTATGCTTTTGGGTATATAATATTTTTTTATTTGATTTTATGTGATTAATATGAATTAAAGTGGCTTGGTGTTGTCACTAAAATAAATTAATATGTTAAATAATATATCGCTTGACCTTCGAGAAAAGGATTTTTTTATAGATCATAGTTGGAAAAATCAGGTTAACATAAATCATTCTTCTAAAAAATTACTCCAATCATCTTTATTTTATTGTAGGTAAGAGACTTTGATTTTGTTTCCCTGGTGATTCCAGTACACAAGTTTTGATTGGTCTTTAGAACTTTTTTATTCTATATAGAATTTGATTTAATTCATGAACAGTTCTTAACTATTTATAATTTTATTAATGTATTGCATTGTATTTCTACTTTGCTTTCAATGTTACTGATCAAAAGAATCCCAAAAAATCTTGCCTAATCGGTTCGATCAAGCTCGATCTAAAGGTCTCAAATTTTATTCTATTATTTTTCTTTTCATTTAATTTAATGCTGAATTTATTATATTTTTACAAAATTGATAATCTTTTCTTTGAGTTTTATGCCTAAAGTTATGTCTTCTTATGATTTTTGTTTCGATTTTTTGGATTATGAGTTTGGTCATTTATTTGTAGTAAGTTACCGATTTATAAATACTATTTTGGGAATATAATCTTATTTTTATAGCATATAGTTCTTTTTTTCATATGTTTCCCTTTGTAACATTCTTAAATCCATTTACAATAATCCTACATTTATTTTTTCCTTATATTCTAAAAATTGTTCTTTTTCTCCTATCTTATTTTCAATAGAAGAATTTTTATATTTCCTATGTTCAATAGTTTTAATACAAGGATTCTTTTCAAAAAAACTTGATCGATTTTTATTTCTTTTATTTGATTGGGATTCAATTTAATTCACTAATAGTTCTTCAATTTGCCTTTATCTTAAATTATTTGTGAATATACATATTTTATAGTGACCGTGTTTCTATCTACCTTACTTTCAATGTTATTATTTTTATGGAAACATTATTTAAAGACCTCCAAAAAAACCTCTAATTTGATTGAGATCGATTAATAAGTTTAATTTTTATTTGTCTTTTTATTTAATTCAGTGTTTAATTTGTTGTTTTGTTTGATTCCATTAAGATCGATTAAAAATTTTGATTTTGATTTTGCTATATTCCTTTGCATTTAATTCATTATTGGATTTGTTATTTTTGCCCTAAATCACTAATTTCATATCTTTGCTTAGGGCTTTTGCCCCAAATTGTGTCTTCTTCTGATTTTTTTTTCATTTTTGTAAGGTCATGAGTTTGTTTCCTTCATTTATTTTATTGGAGGTTACTTGATTTATATATAAGTGGACACCATAAAATCTTTTGTTATTTCCAAAATTTATTATAGGTAAAGTGAACTATTTTGTATTCTTAAAATTTATACATAAATCAAATTTCATTTTTTTTGTTGAGTTAGACTATGAAATTTGTTTCTATATTTGTTTTATCTGTTATAACTGGTTTATTACTATGTAGACATCAAATAATCTTCCATTTTGTATAATCTATTAGATGTAAGGTTGATCTTTATTCAATTCTTAATGATCTTACAAATGAGGTAATTAGCTATTATTTTCTACAAAGTTGGTTAGAAGTTATGCTATTTTAAATTTTACTTCGGTTTATTAAAGATAACACTGGATTGAAGATGCAGATAACAACAATGTTATATGTAAACTAACTTCAAATATAATTGTTCATATTAAGTGATATTACCATTCAACCGATAAAAAAGAATAAATAGTTATTAATTTCATTTAATTCGAATTTAAATTAATTAGAGAACTAATTACAATTAAATTATTTTCATTGAAATTCAATTTAGTGGGAAAATCGACTACATAAGTTCAAATAACTTTTGATTTTTTTGATACATTAAGATTAGTTTATAATTTTACTTAATTACATATTTTATGCACCTTTATTATATCATGTTGTGTAATCCATACTCATATTATTTGCATGTTTTTGAATATGCAGTTGGAAATATTAAAGTTGTAAGATTTTATTCGTAAGAAATTAATGTATCAACGGATATGAGGATAGAGAGAGGTCAATTGATAATATGATGTCGTGCACAAAGGTAAATTGCTAAACAAAATTGATCTGATTGGTTTATTGTTTGATGATATTATTCCTTTTGTTTGTAATCATTATATCTTATTTTCTCAGAAAATTCACTGCAATAGCTAATAAGAATATCCACGTTCAATGGATAGTACATTGAACACCGTTTATTTTGAAAGAAATTATGAAAGTTTCGGTTGTTATAATTGTTAGTATCAATCAAGTATAATATACGACATATTATATATGTACCCATCAAATATATGTTTTTTATTTTAAATATCTAGCCATCCATTCTATAATATAACTACTTTAGTGTTTAATCATTCTTCTTCTTTTTTCTCATAACTCAGAGAGTTAAATTCTTTTCTGTCGACAACTAAAATTTTTGTTTTATATATTTCCCATCCTCACATTAAATACTATATTTATAATTACTTTGTAGCCTACTCACTTCATTTTATCTTTTTGTCTCTTTCCTAATAAGTTTTAATTACATAGTATCAAAAGTACATTTAACCTTTCCATATTCATCCTTCTTTTTTACTTTCCTTAACTTTTTGAATTAACGTCATTTTATTACTTAAAGTATTCCTTTTACACCCTTTCAAATTCATTTATCCATTATTTTAATTTCATATCTTCCCCATTCATCTACATTCTTTGTTATAGTAATATCCTTCTTTACATTAAGCCAAAATTTAATTTATACCTTATTTAACTAATTTAATCATCTTATAATTTATTTATCCAATATAATTAGGATGAAAGGCTTTATTCTACTTATTTTGTTAAGTATGTTTCTACATTACGATAAAAAATTACTTTTATATTTCATAAGTTTAAATCTTATATTATTTTCTTTTGAATTTTTTTTATCATAACTACATATTAATTGCCCATAGCGGTTCGATGTTTTTTCGCTTTCATTTAAGGTATTTAATATCAAGACTATCCATAGTGGTTCAATATTGCACGAAAGGTAAAAAGCTTATAAGTATGGTTTAGTAGAAGATACAACTTATTCTAATTATACTAAAGCATTTTAATTATTGTTAGAAAACCATTTCTTCTTTCTCTCTCTATCATTTAAGGCGTTAGATTTAAAAATTATCCATGGTGGTCGAATGTTGCACTAATGGTAAAAAATTTGTATGCATTGTTAATTATAAATATTGATTTATATCCCCATTTCTTATTTACGAGTTGAGTGTATTGTAATTTTACTAAATAAGTTTAATAAAAGTTATAATTTCTTATGTTTGTAGAAGGACAACAATTATTTGACTATGGAGAATGGGAAGAGTCAATTTTTTAATTAAAAATGTTTTATTGAGGGAAGAATCAAATAAAACATTCTCTTCTTATAAAATCTTATAAAATTACAAAATTGTCGTTTATATAATCTATCCTTCTCTTTCTTCTTAGTTTCTAAATTGCGCCATTAAATTTGTCTTTTCATCTCCAAACCTTACCCTAAACATGTAATTATGAATATGGAGGAAAACTTATCTCAATCTTAAATTTAATTTTCTCAATCTTCATCAAAATCTAAAATAGACAAAATAGTATGGTATTAATTTCTTTTCTTCAATTCAAGATTCTAATTAGGTTTAGGAGGAATGTTAGTATCTTTTGTTTTGATTGAATATCAAATTCAGTTATGAGGGTTTTTATGTTAAATTAAGGTAAGAGATTTTGAAATGGTAGAGGAATATTATTGATATAAAGAGTTATAACTTAACTTATTCTACAATTTATAACTCTTATTCTACAAGTTAAAAATGACTATAGGTTTGAAGATTTTCCATTTGATAATTCCTTTTTTTACATGATAATATTTCAAAATAAATTGTTGACAATATAGCTAAATTCAGTGGATGAACCAGAATAATGGGTACCTATTTTTCTAAGATAAAAAGAAAAGGATTTGAATTTTATTCTTATTCTTTTTTGATAATAGTACCTTTTTAGCAGATGATTATATAAGAACTATCTAATGAGAATAGGATTATTATTTGTGAAAATTAAGCATAATCTTTAATATTGAGCCAAAATTGATTTTGTACATTGAGTTGTCATTAATTTAAATTCAATCAAACTAAATTTAGGACATAAATGAAATTGATAAATTCATTAATAAATGCAATTAATATGAAAACTAATGAGGTAATTAATGTCAAATGGGTTACTTCTTCATTTATTTTTATTTAACTTGATCTTATACGAAGTATTTTGAAAGAAAAAAAAGAAGTAAAAGACATAAACTTTGTACGTGAAAAAATGAATAACGCTTGATTATATATATATATATATATATATATATATATATATATATATTATGCAAGTTGGTTCGATGATCTTGATCTTCGTAATGCTATAAGAAATGCTAATTTATTCCTTCTTAAATTACCTTATATATACACATATACCTGTACATATATATATATATATATATATATATAACACTCAAAACAATACTTGATTTTGTTTTTATGCTTTGAGACATGTACACATATGTTCAAAGTGACTATTAAACTCAAATCAATTATATAATTGTACAATAAATTAACCTATTCTTCTCCTTCTTATTCTCTTGTAATATTTTCATTTACATCATCCATATTTCCAAAAATTTGCATGTTTTCTTGATCCACTCATTAATTATTTTAAACTAAGTTCTTCATATTCTAAATTCTTATCCAATACTTCAAATTATAGATATTTTCACTTAAGTGTTTTTAGATTTAAAACCTTAACTTAAATAATAATATTTCAATTACAAATGTGTCATTCACTTATCCAAATAAATTTGTTATGCATAACTAAGAAACCTTAAATTTATCAAAACAATTATTTGCTTCTACAAAAATCAATAACATTCACGTAATGAATAAATTCTTTTTAAAAGTAAAAACAAATTAAAATAACATCCTACTTACCAAATGGAATTTATTTTACGTACACAATCTTAACAAAAATTAAATCTCTAAAGAAATACATAAATTCAAGATTATATTCTACATACCAGCCATGTTTAACCTTAGCTAGACATGGACATTCCTCAAAAACCTATATACACCAAGTGTATTACTTACATACAGTTTGTTTTAGACTTTCATATAAATTTTATAAATATTGAATATTGAATAACTTCTTGATCTAGGTTTTTCTAATTCATTTGTTTTTTACTTGATACTGATAAAGATAAGGAAGCGGTAAAGGAGAAATGAAACAAGGATCCAATTTAAGGGTTTGGAAAGCTCCAGTGCTGTTATTTCCCATTTAATTTAATCTTTCATATTTTAATGTTTCCAACATATTATATTTTAATATCAATCTTTGTACTAGTACTTTCATCTTAATGACTAGCAATATAAGTTTTCTTAGTAACTGAAATTGTAAGATATGAAACATTGCTTGGAAGAGTAAACCAAATAATTATGTATTATCATTGGACACTACTAAGGTTTTTAGTTTTGTTGTAATATGTTTTATAACTCAAATTTTTTGAGTGTTTGACATTATTTCTTTTACATATACTAATCACAGGTAGACTAATTTATAACTTTTTCCATTATCGTATAATGATAGTGTATGCGTAATGCAATTCTTTTTTATGTTTTTATATGTGCACATAGTTACTTGAATTGAGCCATTATGTATGAGTTATTTTATAAAAATGGTTTTCGTAATTAATATTTTAGACTTATAGTTCAAAATTTGATGTGTATATGTACATAATTATTTATAGGTGTATTACGTAATTATTTTAATCTTCTTTTGACGGTGCATATGTACAGATGTATACACTAACATACAAATATGTTTTTTTGGATAATTTGAATATTCAAAATATAAATATTCAAAATAGAAAAATATCTTGGAAATAATGGTTTTACTTGATTTAATCATAACAAGTATATTCAACCATATTTGCAAAAAATATAGTTGTAATCCATGTGCGTTGCACGAATCCGCACTAGTTTAATTATAAATATACAAACACATGTCCACATACATACATATATATATGTAAATTTTGTAAAATTGATGCAAACTGACTTTAAGCATATGGCATAATTTGTTTTTGGAATTTATAAAACAATTTTTAAATAATTACTAAATAATTTGAAAACCGATCAAAATTAATTATTAAAATTATTAAAATAATCATTTTTGAAATTTGAAAATTATGTAATGTTATTATATGAAATTTTAAACTTAGTTTCAAATTATATTATACACACACACACAGATATATATAATCAATCTCTAGTTAAATAAAGAGTTATATTAATATTTAAATATATAATATATAAAAATATATATTAAAATAAAGTAATCTTTGCTGTTGAATTGTTATTGTGCAAAAAAAATTTATAAATTTTAAAATGTTTATTATATGATTTTAATCTTTAGAACATAATTTATTAATTAATAAAGTCATATGTAATATTATTTAACTACCAATGAATAACTTTTTAGGCCGTTGTTTTAATACTAGTAAGCATGCAAAAATATATTTTTTAGCATGCATACATATATGTATGTATGTATGCACCAACATATTCCACCATCTAATATGTGACATTACATCGATATACTAGGTTCGTAATATAATCTAACAACCTACAATATTAATGCAATAATTTATTATAATATTAAATAAGTTAATAAACAAGATGAATACCTTTCACCAAAGCCTGGGGATCACATGTGGAGATGTTGGAATGAACTCCTTGAATCTGATCACAATCTAGAAGATGCTAGCTTTGAATTTCTAACCACCAACCATCGTATAGCTTTGATTTTATTTGGTTTAAACTTGAAAATTATGGAGGAGGAAGGTCTATAATTTTCATCCAGTAAGGGGATTAATAGAGGCTCTAAAACTTATTTTAGAATGAGGGTTATGATCCTTATATAAAGGAGAGACTAAGGAGCAAATGTAGGATCTACTTATTTTTCTCCTACTATTCTCTATCTTTTAACACATCAAAACCACACCCCCAAGCCATTATATGGTCAGCCATACCATGATCGAATCATGGAAAAAATGTCATGCCCTATATGGGCTTCAAACCTACTTCAAACCTGAACAATATTTATTGCATTTAAATTCAATTAAAATGTGTATCGACATTGTATATCGATTAATATATATTTATGATTATTATAAATATAATTTTTTAATATTTTTCAACATATCAAATAAAAACTTCATAATTAATATTTCATAAATATTAATTAATTCAATTAATTTATAAAAATTATAAATAAATTTAAATCAGGTGGTCAAATGAGTATTCAACGTTTCAGTTGTGTGACTCTTTGGTGTAAATTTGGTCAGCGATTATTATCGAACAATTCGAATATTAACGTTCATATGTCACTTAGCAGATGGTGTGACATGTTGGCCAAATTTGTCGCTTGGTTTTAGTAAAATCCTATTTTACTTTGTTAAGCCTTACCGGTAGTGAGGATTATTTATACCAATTCTCTTCTTCAAAACTAAATCACTTTGGACTTATGGAATTTGGTCAAAATTCCAATATCGTCCACATTCAGCTCTGTAGTCCAAACACAAAGTTCCTAGTTTAATAATATCAATTATTATTAACCTAACTACTCTGGTTAGAGATTTTGACTTTGAGTTGACCTCAGTTGACTGTGATACTAACGCTATGTAAATAAGGAGGTGAATCCTCTCTTGAATATTATTTCACTTCCAATACTTTCACTCGACCCAACTATAGTCGTTCGATATACGTCGTGCCACGATATAACTATATCAAAGCGAAGCTTTCATATTGAAGATCGACAATATTCTCTAGTAAGGAGAATTATATAAGTTAGTCACTTTGATATTTTCTGTCTGATCTTAGTTATATTAAGCAACAGAAAATTATCGAGCGAGTCATTCCATGTAATAGAGTTAGGGGTATGCTCTAGGGGCAATTATGTAATTTTTTACATATATCTAACTCGATAATCAATCTTGTTCGAAATAAAAGGTGTTTTCTTTCTATTATAGACTTGATATAGTATGCTACATTAATTAATTAATTTAATTAAAGTATATGTAATAGAAAATTTGTAAATGGTATGTTTTGTGATAGTAGTTACAATGTTTTGTTACCATAAGCAATTTATCACAATAAAAATAAATATATCAATTTAAATATTCCTAATTAAGATGTATCGAGACTTGATATCGATACGTCCGTTGAGACTAGAGTACATAACGTTCTCCAAATGTTGGGCAGTGTATTACTCATGACTGTTGGAGGTACAAAGGGGTTACGTACTGATAGTTATTGGATAATCATGGAATGGCCCACTCGATAGTTTTCTGTTGGTTAATATAACTAAGGTCAAACAAAAAATATCGATGTGACACAACTACATAGTTCCCTTGACTTGTGAATACTATTAATCTTCAATGTGGAAACTCCGCTTTGATTATAGTTAAATCTTGGGACGATGTCCATCCAATGGCTATAGTTGGGTCGAGTGGAAGCATGGGAAGTAAAACACTATTTAAGAGAGGATTTGTCTCTTCAGTTATATGAGGTTAGTATCATGGTCAGCTAAAGTCAACTCAAAGTCAAAGTCTCTGGCCAGAGCATTTCGATTAATAATAATTGCTATTATTGAACCAAGAACTTTTTGTTTGGATTATAGAGTTGAATATGGATGATATTGGAATTTTAACCATTACCAAATTTCATAAATCGAAAGTTGTATAGTTTTGACGAAGAGAACTGGTGTAAAAAATTGACACTGCCGAGTAACGCTTATGTAATACCCCAAGATTTTGAGGAAAATTCTTTTAAATAAATGATTAAAATTCTAGGGGAAAAATCAGAATTATTATATAGGTGGGATTTTCAGTGGTGCAAGGTTGTGTGCATGTGTGCACGTGCACACTAGTTATGGCACTAAGAGAAAATCCAGAATTCCTGAATAATAAAACAAAGAAGGAAAACATTTAGATAAAATGTTTTAAATAAAGGAAATATAGGCCTAGACATGAATATTAAAATTCCTGAGGATATGTATATATATATATATATCTATATATATATGCATATGTATGACTTGTCTGGAAATTAAGACAGAAGAGAACATTGATTTATAATGAATAAGTGAAATTTTATTTGAATAATAGGAGTATAGAAATGCATATAAGAATGCACATGTTTTCTGCAAATAAAAGAAGGTTAAAGTTAAACTAACACCCATAGTTGTATAAATGTATATATACAGATATTATTTGAGCAGAAAATTAATAAAGGAAAAATAAGTAAAAGAAGCACTAAAATAGTAAGAACCAAAGTGCAAGAAAGCAAATGTATAAAGGCAGAAAATAGAAAGTCACACCATTATCATGTTTGAGGTAAGTATAATAAAAATACTTAAAGTAATCACTTTCTGAAAAGAAAAGAAAATGGGCACAACTTAGCTTTGTTTTAAAATATTGGCCGGGACATTA
The DNA here is from genome assembly GCA_030737815.1 of Allium fistulosum. Lineage (NCBI taxonomy): Eukaryota > Viridiplantae > Streptophyta > Magnoliopsida > Asparagales > Amaryllidaceae > Allium > Allium fistulosum. The sequence goes on along the minus strand of CM060903.1, from coordinate 1,276,900,251 downwards.
AGGGTTAGGAGGGAGAGAATATGCAATGCCAAATGCATGATTCTGGTTTGGGCTAAAATAGGGATTTTGCATCACCCAAAACCCTAGGTAGAACCCTTATATAAATCAAGAGCCTAACCAAAAAACTACTCTCTCACTGAATTAATTAACCTAAGGAAGAAGAGGAAGAAAAGGCTAAAGATTTGAGGGGTTTTCTGGATTAAGCTTGTGTAAGCATTTAGGTGAGTATCCTCACTCATATACATGGCATTAAGACCTGAGATTAGGCAGCCAAGCTTTTATATGCTATATTTTGCATGTTTTGATTTACAAACCATGTTGACTATTGATGGTTTCATGAATGCTTGATGAGATATGATCTGCTATGATGGATGTATAACTTTGTTGTCCTATTTTCATCCCTGTATGTTATACCAAAACCTTAAAGAACATGTAAGAGAGTATTTGTAACTAGTCTGAATCATGGCTTAAGACAAAGAATGAAGAGAAAAAAAAACTATGAGCTGCATATACAATGGTATAGTGCTGAGGCTTGAAATAATTGGTTAAGGGTGCAATGGAGTCTTTCTCTATAAGTGCTGAGCCCTAAACCAAACAGAAAATTTACAAGCCTAAAAATTATGTTTAAACAAGATTAAAAATCTGGCTAAACATAGTTGCTTGCAAAATCAAAATAAACCCAATAGAGCCATGCATTTATTCTCAGTTGCAAACATTCTGGTATATGTTTGAATAGGGTGTTTATATGCTGAATAATGTGAGATGGAATGACTGGGTGTTATACCTCTAGAAAGTAACCTTTAACTTGCTTGCAATATTATGTCTGCAAGGTAACTAGTATGTTTCATGTATATAAGTGGTCTGTACACCTAGCTATCACTGATAAAATGAACATGAATACACTTAGTAATATAACTAAGGATTTTGTGCCAAGAAGGCTGCTGGAATGCTTGTCCTATTTGAAGTAGACAAGTTGACACATGGCTTGTTTAAGTCCTGAGATCTTTGTGCCATGATGTTAATTAGTTCATGGCAATGTGTCCCTTTGATTCCTTATAGCAGATGAGGCCAGGAATTTATAAGAAGAAAAGGCAACCTTAAATGATGATATAGGAAACTTGGGTCTTTCCGGGATTAGGGTTGGTATGAGGAACCTTAGTAGTTCCAGATAAAAATTGTTTTAATGCATATGTTTGCTCTTGTGTATGTATATGGGAATACCTGATTAATTTATACAATAATCATTCATGATAATACCTGTCAAGTTATGCAAGGTACATTTATGCTGTATCCTTAGCTTAATATCATGGATATGTTAGAAATGCTCACACCAGATCATAGATCTGACCCTTATTGCTCATGGCACATGGGGGTGTCTCATTCATAATGGGGCAGCCACTAATGCTTTTGCAGGTTGTGATGGAGCCAAGTAAGCAAGATAAAAAAGATATGGAATAGAGAATGCTAAGATAATTAGAAATAAGAGCTAGAATGTGTTAATTCATGCATGTATTTCCTGATTGATATGGCTATCTAAATGTATTAAGTAGGAAGAACTTGTAAGAAATACGTGTTATGTTGTTTCTGGTTATTTCTGGTTTGATATGTATTAAGGATATTGATGTTAAACTGATTTGAAAATCTATTTGCTAAAGTTGTTTTTGATTTAGAGGAAAAACCTGGATTTTATAAGCATAATCATTTTATGATGATTATAGTTCATCCTAAGTCCTTTCAAAAGATAGATATATAGGAAATTATATTGGGAAAATCCAGAAAGAATTATAACTGTTATATTTTCAAGTCATGATATTGATATATGTCCAAATGCAAGTAAAAGTGTATATACCCTGAATATGCATTTTTAAAAGAGAATTATGGTTAGGAAGGATGATATAAATCTGATCACAAGGTGTCTGATTCATACATATATAAACATGCTTTTGAAAAGAAGGAGTATCAATGTTTTGGGTAGATTCTGGTTTGTAAAATGCAAATAAAAGAATGGTCAGATTAACCACATGGTTAGACCATAGGTCAGGCCAAATGTTCACTTCAAATCAATGAAGCAAGGAACTATTTGAACCCAGTTTTCTGGAAAATGAGCAAAGACATTGACATGTACATGTATATCTGTGTACATGTTGATATTTGGGCAAAAATATAAACATAAATTCCTAGAACAGTTGTAGGAATGGGTTTCAAAAATAATAAAGCAAGAAATATTGTTTTGTATGTTAGATTATAGGCAAAAATTAAGTATATATGTGTAGATATAGGTAGATATCAGATTTTAAACCATACAGGAGAAAAATAAAAAGAAAAACAAAAATTGGGTTTGAACCGACCAGCATAGCACTCGAACTCGTGACCTCTCATGTGTAAGTTAGGCGCGTTTCCATTACGCCTAGATGTTGCTTGTGTTCACTTATGATCCACTTTCTTTTAGCCTGAGTTTGATACTATACAGACTTTAACACAATCATCCATATTAAAAGCTTTCTTCCACCTGATTATTACTTGATCATTTCTTAATTAGAATAACAGACTAAGGTACATGTTTCCAGTGGATTCTATGGTCAAAAATCAGGATACAATAATTAATCTTTTATCAGGGAATTATCACATTTTAATAGATTTAAAAGGATTTCTACTTACATATTATCATGCTCTGATTCTAGTAGAATATAACATAGATATCTTCATATATGTATGTTAGGAATGATTTAGATTTAAAACAATATTTTTATATTGTGAAAGATCCTGGATAATATGAGAATAGGGAAGGATGACCCTAGGTAGTCTTAGCTAAGTATGATAAAAAAAAAAAATTTGGTTAAGAATTAGGGTCATTGCATTTGGTATCAGAGCTATGTTTTAATTAACATAGCAAAATATTTGTATGCTTATGTTTATACTAGGTTTGTTTGTGATATATTTGACTGTTTATAAGTATTCCCTGAATGTATGTGTGTGCATGTGACATACACAATGATTAAATAGGAAAGATACAACCAATTTAAAATTAAAGCGAAGTATTATAAACTAATATAATGAAATACATATACTTTTAGAAATATGGTAGGAAGAGGGTCTCATCATCAAGGAGGATCTAGCACATCACAAATGCTTGACATGCAGGAATTTGTGAGAGTTTTGAGAGATGGAATTGGGCACAGACCTGAGAACCCATATGAGGAGCTCTCCAAGTTAGTGAAGACTTATACCAATTTGGGAGGCAAGAGCTTTGAAGGAACTGAAAGTGTAATGGAGATTCAAGCATGGCTGAGGACATTAGAGAGGATCTTCACTGATATGCAACTAGATGACCAAAGGAAGAGGCAAGTGGCCTCAAGGCAATTAAAAGGTGCAGCTTTGAGTTGGTGGGAGGTGATCATAGCTGGCCGGAATGAAAATGATATTAATTGGAATCAATTTAAGGAGATGTTAGAGGCAAGGTTTGTTCCAGCCTCAGCAAAAACCACTTTACTTGAGGAGTTCATCAAACTTAGACAGGGGACTATGAATGTCACAGAATACACCCAGAAGTTTGAGGGATTGTCAACCTATGGGGCAATGTTAGTGGCTGATGAAGCATCCAAAAATGATAGATACATCAAGGGATTAAACCCAGGGCTTAGCAGGGCTATATTACCTTATGCTGACAGAACTTTTGATCAAGTGATAGATTTGGCTCTGAAGATTGAGCAGCATGACAAGGAAAGAGATAAGTTTAGGAGCTTCAAAAACAATAGCAACAAGAAGAACAAAGGGAAGTACCATCCTTATGATAAGAAGAAAGGAGAGGCAGATGGTAAGAAGGCAGTAGATGCAAAACCCAATGAAGCCAAAAGAAAAATAGTTTGCAACCATTGTGGGAAAGAAGGCCATATTAAGCCAAGATGCCCAGAGCTTAAAGGGGGAGCTTTCAAATGCTTTCTATGTGGGAAGGAAGGGCATATGAAAAGAAATTTCCCAGAATACAAGCAACAAGGGAAAGTGGCAAACCTGGAAGGTAGGGGCAAGGCCATAATTGAGGCTAATGCTGAAAACCATGGTCAAGTGGAAGGTACACTATTTATTTGTACCATACCTTTAGCTGTAATATATGATACCGGGGCAACCCACTCACTCATTTCCCATGAAATAGTTAAAAGGTTGAAAATGAACTGCAATTTGGCTGAAATACCTCTGTTAATACAAAGCCCTTTAGGAAGTTCTAGTGTATTAGATATGATTTGTGTGGATGTGAATTTGAACATAGGGGGAAACACATTTGTTTCCAATTTATATGTTCTAAATTTCCCAAATATAGGAGTTATATTAGGGGCAGATTGGCTAAGACAATTCAAAGCCATAATTGACCTAGATGCATCCACCATTTCACTACAAAATTCTAAAGGCCAAAGGGTTACAATTCTGTGTGAACCTATCAAAGAAAACAGGCTAAATCATTTAATTGAATTAGAAACTAATCCCAAGGAAATAGCTATTAATGAAATCCCCATAGTTAAAGAATACTTGGATGTATTTGGGGAAGTAAAAGGTGTCTCACACCATAGACCTGTTGAATTCCGGATTAACCTTATGCCTGGGGCTAGCCCAATTATCAAAAAGCCTACAAGGATGGGGCCAAGTGAATTAAAGGAGCTAAAGAACCAGTTGGAAGAATTAGAAGCCAAGGGGTTTATAAGGCCAAGTAATTCATGCTGGGGTGCTCCTGTAGTATTTGTTAAAAAGCATGATGGTACCTTAAGAATGTGTATAGATTATAGAGAATTAAACAAAGTAACCATCAAAAACAAATACCCATTACCCAGGATAGATGATCTCTTTGATCAACTCAGTGGAGCTAAAGTGTTTTCTAGGCTAGACTTGGCATCTGGGTTTCATCAGATGAAGGTTGATGATTCAAGTGTTAAATATACAGCATTTAACACAAGATATGGTTTGTATGAGTTTCTGGTTATGCCATTTGGGCTAACAAATGCCCCTTCTTACTTTGTAGACCTAATGAATAGGATATTCAGAGATTACTTAGACAAGTTTGTTCTGATTTTTATAGATGACATTCTAATCTATTCTAAAACAATAGAGGAACATGAGAACCATTTACATTTGGTCTTATCTAGATTAAGAGAAAAAGATTTGAAAGCAAAGTTCTCTAAGTGTGTGTTCTGGCAAGAGGAAGTACATTTTCTTGGACATGTTGTCTCTGCTAGAGGGATTTCTGTAAACCACAATAAGATAGTAGCAATCCAAGCATGGAAGAAGCCTAACAATGTTAGTGAAGTTAGGTCATTCATGGGGATGGCAGGATACTATAGGAGGTTTATACAAGGATTTTCTAAAATAGCAATGCCACTCACTAACCTGACTAGGAAGAACCAAAAGTTTATATGGACTGATAAGTGTGAACAAGCTTTCACCCAGATCAAGGAGGCTTTGGTAAAATCACCAGTGTTGAGAGTACCAGAAGGCAATGAGGGATTAGTTGTATATACAGATGCATGTGGGTCAGGGCTAGGGGCTGTGTTAATGCAGCAAGATCAGGTCATAGCCTATGCATCTAGATAACTAAAACCCCATGAAACTAGATATGCAACTCATGATCTTGAGTTGGCAGCAGTAGTATATGCCTTGAAGCTCTGGAGGCATTACTTATTAGGTGCAAAGTTCATTTTATACACTGATCACAAGGCCTTAAAGTATCTCTTTTCACAGAAAGATTTGAATATGAGACAACACAGATGGGTTGAATTTCTTGCTGCTTATGACTTAGATATACTTTATACACTAGGCAAGGCTAATAAAGTGGAAGATGCATTGAGTAGGCAGCATGCAAAAGTGGCCATGTTGATGATGGAGGAGTTTAGAGACTTGACCATGCTCACTGATTTGGAAATAGATGAGAGCAGTGGGATAAGTATGGAGATAGTTGAGGAAGAAAGGAGTAAAGGAAGGTTAAGTTTAATTACTTTACAATCAAATTTGGTCTTGAAGGTGGCAAGATGCAAGAAGAAGATCAAGACTTAGCAGAAAAGAGGTCTCTCCTATTAAAGAAGGAGGAAGTGAAGGATTATCACATTGATGGAAAAGGATACCTAAGGTACAAGGGTAGGATATGTGTCCCAAACATCATAGAATTGAAAGAAGAAATCCTTAATGAGTACCATAGGAGCAAATATTCCATACATCCAGGCAGCACCAAGATGTACCAAAACTTAAAAAGGGACTATTGGTGGAAGGGAATGAAGTCTAATGTAGCTAGACATGTTGCTAAGTGCATGGTTTGTCAACAAATAAAAGCTGAGACCCAAAGACCTTCAGGGTTGTTGCAGCCACTTAGCATACCACAGTGGAAGTGGGAAAACATATCTATGGATTTTATAGATGGTCTTCCTAGATCCAAGAGGGGAAATACAAGTATTTGGGTAATTGTAGATAGGCTGACTAAAGTAGCCCACTTCATACCAGTAAAGCAGACAGAAATGCACCTAGGCTAGCCCAAACTTTTATGAGAGAAGTGGTAAAGTTGCATGGTGTTCCTAAAACTATAGTGAGTGATAGGGATACAATCTTCACTTCAAGATTCTGGAAGAGCTTCCAAGAAGCTATGGGGAGTGAATTGTGCCTAAGCACTGCTTATCACCCCCAATCAGATGGGCAAACAGAAGTGGTAAACAAGATTTTAGAGGATTTGCTTAGAGCATGTGTGTTAGACTTTGGAGGAAATTGGGAGGACCATCTCCATTTGGCTGAGTTCACATACAATAATAGCCACCAAAGCACAATTGGAATGGCACCCTTTGAAGCCCTATATGGAAAGCCATGTCTATCACCTATGTGTTGGGCTGAGGCAGGAGAGAAAGCTATCCTAGGGCCAGAATATGTCAAGGACATCACAGAGAAAATAGGACTGGTGAGAAAGAGGATGGCAGCAGCTCAAGATAGGCAAAAGAAATATGCTGATGCAAAGAGGAAGTCAGTGGAATTCAAAGTAGGTGATTATGTCTTCATTAAGGTTTCACCAATGAAGAAAGTCTTGAGATTTGGCAAGCAAGGGAAACTCAGACCCAGATATGTTGGACCATACAAGATTTTGGAGAGGATAGGCTCACTAGCCTATAAGCTGGAGCTTCTAGAGGGGATGAGTGCAATACACAATGTGTTTCATGTGTCACAACTAAGGAGATGGGTACATGACAAGGAGGAAATCTTAGAAAAGCCTACTGAAGTTCAGATTAATCCAGATCTAATCTATGAGAAAGAGCCAGTGGGAATTGTGGCAAGGGAAGAAAAGAAATTAAGAAACAAGACATTGAAGCTTGTAAAGATTCAATGGAGTATAGATCCTAGTGATTGTACTTGGGAGCTAGAGGATAAAATCAGGATGGATTACCCTAGGCTCTTTGCAAATTTAAAAGGAAAATTCTTAGATTACTAAGAAAGTTTAATATGTATGATAGACAGTGACTAATTGATTTGCTCATGCATATGCTGAATAATTTTTCCCTAAGAAATTAGAAGTACTCAAAGATTATGTTGCAAATTGTGAGGACACAATTCCTAAAAGAAGGGGTGATTGTAATACCCCAAGATTTTGAGGAAAATTCTTTTAAATAAATGATTAAAATTCTGGGGGAAAAATCAGAATTATTATATAGGTGGGATTTTCAGTGGTGCAAGGTTGTGTGCATGTGTGCACGTGCACACTAGTTATGGCACTAAGAGAAAATCCAGAATTCCTGAATAATAAAACAAAGAAGGAAAACATTTAGATAAAATGTTTTAAATAAAGGAAATATAGGCCTAGACATGAATATTAAAATTCCTGAGGATATGTATATATATATATATATATCTATATATATGCATATGTATGACTTGTTTGGAAATTAAGACGGAAGAGAACATTGATTTATAATGAATAAGTGAAATTTTATTTGAATAATAGGAGTATAGAAATGCATATAAGAATGCACATGTTTTCTGCAAATAAAAGAAGGTTAAAGTTAAACTAACACCCATAGTTGTATAAATGTATATATACCGATATTATTTGAGCAGAAAATTAATAAAGGAAAAATAAGTAAAAGAAGCACTAAAATAGTAAGAACCAAAGTGCAAGAAAGCAAATGTATAAAGGCAGAAAATAGAAAGTCACACCATTATCATGTTTGAGGTAAGTATAATAAAAATACTTAAAGTAATCACTTTCTGAAAAGAAAAGAAAATGGGCACAACTTAGCCTTGTTTTAAAATATTGGCCGGGACATTAAGGGTTAGGAGGGAGAGAATATGCAATGCCAAATGCATGATTTTGGTTTGGGCTAAAATAGGGATTTTGCATCACCCAAAACCCTAGGTAGAACCCTTATATAAATCAAGAGCCTAACCAGAAAACTACTCTCTCACTGAATTAATTAACCTAAGGAAGAAGAGGAAGAAAAGGCTAAAGATTTGAGGGGTTTTCTGGATTAAGCTTGTGTAAGCATTTAGGTGAGTATCCTCACTCATATACATGGCATTAAGACCTGAGATTAGGCATCCAAGCTTTTATATGCTATATTTTGCATGTTTTGATTTACAAACCATGTTGACTACTGATGGTTTCATGAATGCTTGATGAGATATGATCTGCTATGATGGATGTATAACTTTGTTGTCCTATTTTCATCCCTGTATGTTATACCAAAACCTTAAAGAACATGTAAGAGAGTATTTGTAACTAGTCTGAATCATGGCTTAAGACAAAGAATGAAGAGAAAAAAAAAACTATGAGCTGCATATACAATGGTATAGTGCTGAGGCTTGAAATAATTGGTTAAGGGTGCAATGGAGTCTTTCTCTATAAGTGCTGAGCCCTAAACCAAACAAAAAATTTACAAGCCTAAAAATTATGTTTAAACAAGATTAAAAATCTGGCTAAACATAGTTGCTTGCAAAATCAAAATAAACCCAATAGAGCCATGCATTTATTCTCAGTTGCAAACATTCTGGTATATGTTTGAATAGGGTGTTTATATGCTGAATAATGTGAGATGGAATGACTGGGTGTTATACCTCTAGAAAGTAACCTTTAACTTGCTTGCAATATTATGTCTGCAAGGTAACTAGTATGTTTCATGTATATAAGTGGTCTGTACACCTAGCTATCACTGATAAAATGAACATGAATACACTTAGTAATATAACTAAGGATTTTGTGCCAAGAAGGCTGCTGGAATGCTTGTCCTATTTGAAGTAGACAAGTTGACACATGGCTTGTTTAAGTCCTGAGATCTTTGTGCCATGATGTTAATTAGTTCATGGCAATGTGTCCCTTTGATTCCTTATAGCAGATGAGGCCAGGAATTTATAAGAAGAAAAGGCAACCTTAAATGATGATATAGGAAACTTGGGTCTTTCCGGGATTAGGGTTGGTATGAGGAACCTTAGTAGTTCCAGATAAAAATTGTTTTAATGCATATGTTTGCTCTTGTGTATGTATATGGGAATACCTGATTAATTTATACATTAATCATTCATGATAATACCTGTCAAGTTATGCAAGGTACATTTATGCTGTATCCTTAGCTTAATATCATGGATATGTTAGAAATGCTCACACCAGATCATAGATCTGACCCTTATTGCTCATGGCACATGGGGGTGTCTCATTCATAATGGGGCAGCCACTAATGCTTTTGCAGGTTGTGATGGAGCCAAGTAAGCAAGATTAAAAAGATATGGAATAGAGAATGCTAAGATAATTAGAAATAAGAGCTAGAATGTGTTAATTCATGCATGTATTTCCTGATTGATATGGCTATCTAAATGTATTAAGTAGGAAGAACTTGTAAGAAATACGTGTTATGTTGTTTCTGGTTATTTCTGGTTTGATATGTATTAAGGATATTGATGTTAAACTGATTTGAAAATCTATTTGCTAAAGTTGTTTTTGATTTAGAGGAAAAACCTGGATTTTATAAGCATAATCATTTTATGATGATTATAGTTCATCCTAAGTCCTTTCAAAAGATAGATATATAGGAAATTATATTGGGAAAATCCAGAAAGAATTATAACTGTTATATTTTCAAGTCATGATATTGATATATGTCCAAATGCAAGTAAAAGTGTATATACCCTGAATATGCATTTTTAAAAGAGAATTATGGTTAGGAAGGATGATATAAATCTGATCACAAGGTGTCTGATTCATACATATATAAACATGCTTTTGAAAAGAAGGAGTATCAATGTTTTGGGTAGATTCTGGTTTGTAAAATGCAAATAAAAGAATGGTCAGATTAACCACATGGTTAGACCATAGGTCAGGCCAAATGTTCACTTCAAATCAATGAAGCAAGGAACTATTTGAACCCAGTTTTCTGGAAAATGAGCAAAGACATTGACATGTACATGTATATCTGTGTACATGTTGATATTTGGGCAAAAATATAAACATAAATTCCTAGAACAGTTGTAGGAATGGGTTTCAAAAATAATAAAGCAAGAAATATTGTTTTGTATGTTAGATTATAGGCAAAAATTAAGTATATATGTGTAGATATAGGTAGATATCAGATTTTAAACCATACATGAGAAAAATAAAAAGAAAAACAAAAGTTGGGTTTGAACCGACCAGCATAGCACTCGAACTCATGACCTCTCATGTGTAAGTTAGGCGTGTTTCCATTACGCCTAGATGTTGCTTGTGTTCACTTATGATCCACTTTCTTTTAGCCTGAGTTTGATACTATACAGACTTTAACACAATCATCCATATTAAAAGCTTTCTTCCACCTGATTATTACTTGATCATTTCTTAATTAGAATAACAGACTAAGGTACATGTTTCCAGTGGATTCTATGGTCAAAAATCAGGATACAATAATTAATCTTTTATCAGGGAATTATCACATTTTAATAGATTTAAAAGGATTTCTACTTACATATTATCATGCTCTGATTCTAGTAGAATATAACATAGATATCTTCATATATGTATGTTAGGAATGATTTAGATTTAAAACAATATTTTTATATTGTGAAAGATCCTGGATAATATGAGAATAGGGAAGGATGACCCTAGGTAGTCTTAGCTAAGTATGATAAAAAAAAAAAATTTTTTGGTTAAGAATTAGGGTCATTGCAGCTTAACAAAGTAAAATTAGATTTTACTATAACCAAATAAGCAATAAATTTGGCCAAGGTGTCACCATCTGCTAAGTGACGCGTGAACGTTAATATTTGAATTGTTCGATAGTAATTGCTGACCAAATTTACACTTAAGAGTCACACAACCAATGCGTTGAATGCTCCTTTGACCATCTAATTTAATTAATTTATAATTGTTATAAATTAATTAAGTTAACTAATATTTATGAAATATCAGTTACACAATTTTATTTGATGTATTGAACATGATTAAAAAGTGTATTTACAATAGTTCTAAATATAATGAACAATATACGATATCGGTATGCAATTAAATTAGATTTAAATATGGAAATTTTTATATAGACTTAAATGTGTTTAAATTCCATAACCAAGCATACATATTTAGCCATTAATTGGCTTAAGTGTGTGTAATGCCCCGACTTTAGTGACCAAAATATCAAAGGGAGTTTACCTTCCGATAACTCGGATCAATGGGCACGAAAGGGGCGATCTCTCATATACACTACTTTGGATCAATACGGATACGTTTCAATATTTGAATATGTTTGAAATAGTACATATTTCATCTCAATGCAAAGTAGTGTCACGAGTTCTGTATTTTGAATAATACAGTATTAGAGACATATAGAATCAGAGTGAATAAAAATAATGAATTTTATATCATTTCTAAATATCTAATACATCATTTCATATATATATATATATACAACTCATCACACAAATACATTACTCGACTAATACAATGGAATCTTAATGTAGACAAAACAAGTATTCGCCATCGTCATATGCTCCATCTCTATACCGTAACCCACAAAGCACATACAGTCATAATATTAACCTGTAAAACAACCTCAAACAAACCCAAGGCTATCAAACAAATAACAAACCCTGAGTCAGATTAGAAATTTAGCTGTGAGTGTAACCGTGATCAAAATATAATATAATAAGTGTGACGGGTCTAAATATAACTCTAAATTCAATCACTTAAGTTTATCAATACAACTAACACCTATAAATAATTTCGTATAAGCTCCATATTTAAAACCATTTGAAAATGGATTTCAAGTTCATTTTCTTTCAAATCATTTTTCCAAACCAACTTCAAAATGAATTGCCAAATCACTTCCATAAAATCACTTTATTCACGAAAAATCCATATATTTAGAAATCATATACCATAGGTCTACTTTACAAACGATGCCAAAATATTGGTTTAATATTCAAATAATATATTAAAATATTTTGCAATTTGTATAAAACCAACCTTTGTAGTATATTTTCCAAACCAATTTGCAAATCTGATTTATTCCGAAATATATTTTTGATACATTACGCAAAATAGCATTGTCCTTTTATTTGCTTAAAATTGCTACTTTTCATTTATTTAAACCAGTTTCAAAATATTCAATACTTTCATCACAACTAGATCTAAAAATTCAATACGCTTTCACCAAATCTAGTTTAAATAAATATCCTCATTAGGTGAATGCTGAACATAATAAATCATAATAAGTCATAACATTACTTATCTGCAATCGATGCCCAGGGAAGGAACCTTTTAATCCAACATATACGACTAGGCTCAGGCATTACCTTTGAGCGGTATCAAAAGCAAAAATATTCAAACGGATTATAAAAGAAGTAGCAATCCCTTTTAAAAAGATAAAATCATCATAACCAATTCCAAACAGGGAAATAACTTTATTTCATTCAAATTGGGAAATTCTCCATGGTAGAAATACTATTAAAACACCTCTAGTTTATTTTATATGAAATCCGTTTCAAATAATTCTCCAAAATTCCTTTTATAGAAAATGTAACGACCCGCCTTTTTGACCATCGAAAGTCGACACCGAACACTACCACTGTGTTCAATGTCGAGTATCCAATCGACAAAAGGGCAGATTATTAGGGTAAATAAAAGAAAAGAACAGAGAACAGAGAAAAACAAAATCTCACAAAGGAATCGACAACATATAATATAACAAGGACATTAGAAACTATCACTCCAAAATACAAAGTATATTAAAGTTAAAAACAAACTTTATCAGCTGGATAGTTACAAAATCCTGACCTTACAAATGCTGATAGGGATACTATATAATACATCGGAATATAAAAACATAATGATAGGTGAATCTTCTGCTCCCCTTCAAGACCTCCATAACACTAAGGACGGCCTGGGAAAATACTCAATCTGACCCGAGCATTATAATAAAATAACACCCGGATCAGTCTAGAAATACCAACGTGAGATAACTCAAATAATGGGGAACATATAAAGTTCCGTGAGACCATGCCGCTAACGCGGAACGGGTTTTACCTAATAACATCCATATAGGCAAGAGTAGAAATAAATATCAAGAAATAAATCCAAATATGGATAGGCATAATTAATATTAAAACTAGACTTGAAAGAATGGAAATAACCCGAGTAAAATTCAAACTGGACGGAATGAATAAAACAAGGAAACAGTCCAAATTCGATTGAATGGAAAAAATAAGATGACAATCCTATCTCGATAGAATAGATAGAATAAGTGTTGACCCAAAAAGTGGATCAACACCCTGGTTAGAGTTTGAAAGCAGCAGCGTTCTGACAGAGCAATATCACAGATCACAGATATAAGAAAAGAACAGTAAAAGAAAGAAGACAGAGAATTTTTATAGTGGTCCGGCTGTTAATGAAGCCTACGTCCACTTTAAAATTTTTCTTATAGACTGATCGCTGTTACAAGAGATGTTTGATTACAAAGCTTTGATTATCTTTAGCTAGATTGAATCCCCAGAGTTGGAATCCACTAGAGAATCACAGTGAATTCCTTTGGAGATTGTTGTGAGGGAGGTAGAGAGTGAAGAATAATTCCAGTAGAGCTTTCGCAACCAGTCCAGAGAAGATCCTATTTATGTTGCAGGTAGAATGATATTTATAGGGATCAGAGAGCTTCTGGGCCAGGACTGTCTTTATCAGCTCATAGGTAGGTATCAAACGACCTGGGGGGACTTTGGCTCGCAAAACGAGCCAAAGCCATGGGTCGCTGACGACCCATGCCCTATGGGTTTCCAACGGCCCATGCCCTATGGGTCGCTAGCGACCCATAGACTTGGTTCGTTTTTGGGCCAACGTCTCGCCTCTTTTGTAGTGTTCCACAACTAGCTGGTTTGAAGGTTCGAGGAGAAGCATGGGTCTTTGACGATCTAAGTACTTAAGATTTTTCTAGAGTCTGGAATTGGAGATGTTTCTATAGCCTTTTATCGTTATTGTTACGTTTTGATGGCAAGTCGCTAGCTGTTTACATTCAGCTGCTGATTGGAATAAAGGAAGGCTGATCTCTCAGCCTCGTTGATTCCAGTCGTTGTTTTAGTCGTATTGCTTGGCCTTTGTCGATCTCTTGTCTTGGCTTTTCTGGTTAAGTCCCAAACCATCCTGTTTACACGAGGTTGTTCTGTTGTCTATTGGATTCTGCTGGGTTAAAAACCCGGACAACATTTGCCTCCTAAAGTACGCCTTTTGAATGAAAGGTGTGCTTTGCTCTAAAACAAGTCATGGTAACGAGTCTTCGGTTGTTGAGCTTTCCAGTAGCTTCGGTCTTGGTGAATCGTCCAGTTCCTTTGGATTCTCTTGCCAGTCACAAGTCGTTACAAATCTATTATAGCCTAAGACTCTAGACTCTGCCTAAGTGTAATCTATACATCATAATCATTCCGATTTCATTCGGGGTTATTACATCACATGGCTTTAATTATATTTGACATCTCTAATCGTCCCGCGTACATCGGGATTTACATCACTATCAATTTTTTCTTTTCATTTAGAGTTTTTACATCATATATCCAAATCAAATCACATATTAAAATCACATCATGTCACATCATATATCAAAATCACATTATATCTCAAAATCACATAGTGTCACAACATATATCAAAATCACATTGTATATCAAAATCATCCTATGTTCGTCCAGGATTTATCCGTTTTGTTCCACTTATAAGGCATTCAGATCTTTTTTTGCAAAACCGAATCTATTTTAAGGTCTGATCTTCCTGGACCGCTTAAGTTTAATGCGTGACCTCTCTGGATCGTTTAATGTTTAGTTTAATGCATGATCTCTCCATATCATATAATGTTTTAAGTTAAGGGGGCGATCTTTCTGGATCGTTTGTTTGTTAAGTCAAGGTGGATTACGTAAGCCCATCCGCTCACTCTCCAGTACGGGGACTTACTTCTTGCACTCCGGTCTCGTGGTGGGACTCTAAGGCGATCAATATCATACAAGTCCATCCACTCGCTCTTTGGCAAGGGGACTTGACCTTGCACTCTGGTCCCGTGGTAGGACTCTAAGGCGATCAATATCAGTTATCAAAATTCAAATATTCAAATTAAAACAAATAAACAGACATTAACCAAACAGGAGTCCTAAATGCACATCTTAGGCATCCGACTCAGAGCATGCCTTGGGACCGTTCGGGATCCCGTACATGTGTAAGTGGCCTTCGATTGTTATTATCATAAGTTCTCTCAGGCATCCGAATCAGAGCGTTCCTAGGGACCGTTCGGGATCTCGTACACATGTAAGCGGCCTTCGATTATTACTGTCTACATACCAAGAGAAAAGTGCGAGAAAAGAAATGATAAAACAAAGCATTGGAATCGAATTTGACTCCTATTTACCCCGATCATGAGATAATTTGTCTTGGCGGTTGTCCCTGGGCGTTTCTTGATGCATTTTCCATGGATGGCGATTTTCCCTGCAATTCCACTGTGGTTCTGTTCCTCACATATTATGGCAGCTGGTTGTTCTGGACCAGTTCCTCTATCAGATCACGAAGGTGTCGACACTCATTCGTCTCATACCCATTCAACTCATGGAAGATGAAAAACTTTTTAGATCTTTTCTCTCGGTCAGTGGGCTCCCTCGTAGGCGGCCTTCGGTAGAGGTTCTACCCTCTCGTATCCAGGTATATCCTCTCCAGAGTTTCGGTTAGGTCGGTGTATGAGGAGAATCTTGGTTCGTTTCTTTATCATTTTGGGCCTTTGATGTTATCATCGGCTTTCCTCTTCTCTTTGTCTTTTCCATTTCCAGCTCCAGACGGTCCTCCGCCTTCGACGGCATTTATTTTAGCATCCACATCCTCATCCTAAGCTTCGGTGTCTTCCTAACGCAGGTACCTCTCAGCTTCGTAATAGAATTCTGTAAGATCCATCGGTGGGTCCCTTTTCAATGTGGTATCTAATCATTTAATTCTCCTCCCTCTTTGCTCGATGTGCAAAATTATGTGTTTTATATAGAAATTAGGTTGAAGAAAACGAGTTTTAGGAACACTTCTAAATCGCTTTAGAAATTGACTTTTGAAATTATTATTTAATATTACTTTTAAGTATTAAATTAATTACTCCATAATAGGAGAATTTCAAAGGCAATTTCTAAAGCGATTTTGAAGCGTTCCTAAAACTCTTTTTCTTCAACCTATTTTCTATATAAAACACACAATTTTGCACATCGAGCGAAGAGGGAGGAGAATTAACTTTGAAATCATTCTTATTCGCGACTCCAGATACTGTTGCCATTAAGATAAATGATGGGTCCGGTTTATCCACCGTAGCCGCCGCCGCATTGAATCTTGTTAAATAACTTCTCAAGGACTCTCCAGGCCTTTGTTTTACGTTTGAGAGTGTAAGTACATTCCTCTGTTGTGAGACATGAACCCTGAACTGCCTCAAGAATCTACTCACCAAGTCGGTTCACGTGCTTATGGACCCATTTTCCAATTGTCTGAACCACATTGCAGCCAAATCTATTAAGTATAAGGGGAAGCATCGCCCCATTACTTCCTCAGAAGCACCAACACCTCCATACGTTGGATGTATTGCATCATATGAATCATCGAGTCTGTCTTCCTGTCGTACATTTCTAGTGTCGAAAGCTTGAAATTTGGAGGATTTCTCGCGTTCGGGATATTAGCAGTAAATGGATTTCTGTTCACATCTTCCAGACCCTGATCTGGGGGGCCTCCTTTGATGAATCTCGATACCAATTCAAAAATTCTGTTCTCACCATCCAATGAAGATCTCTGTCCTAAAGCAATACTTTGCCCCTTGCCCCATTGGGGGTATCCCAGGATGTACTTTTTCAGCAACATACCTATGTTCTGATTTGCAGCTCTAGCTTCATTCATTCCTCCGTTCCTTCGAGGAAGTTCTGGTATATATCCTTCTGTCGGCCTCATCCTAGTATTTGGATCAGCTCCCGTGCCACTAGTCCCTGGTGTTTCAACAGTCGCTCCGGCATTTGCATTGATTCCCATGTTGATTCCAGCGCTGCCCCCATGTGTTAGTTGCTCTAGGCATAGGGGCAAGGCTCCACCTTATTCCAATCCAAGTCTGACAATCCCTACATTGTTCCCTGGAGTTCGATTCCTATTTCTTGTAGATCTAGCCATCCCTTGTTGGTCCATCCTCTAGAAGAATCCGTCCATCATCTCCTGTTGTCTAGCTAAGAGTCCATCCTTCATCTCTTTCATCATCCTTTCCATCTCCTCTATAATCACATTGCTGGGTTGATGAGATTTTTAGGACATTTCCTAGCTGCCCCAAGCTCCGGTTGACTTTCTCCAGTTTTAGATCTGGTGTTAGGCCTCTTCATTTTCTTTGAATCTCGGATTCAAACTTCAATTTTTCAGATCTCGTTCAAGGTTCTCAGTGAAAGCACCAAAATGTTGACCCAAAAAAAGGATCAACACCCTAGTTAGAGTTTGAAAGCACCAGCCCTGTTCTGACAAAGCAATATCACAGATCATAGATATAAGAAAATAACAGTAAAAGAAAGAAGACAGGGAATTTTTATAGTGGTTCGGCTGTTAATAAAGCCTACGTCCACTTTATAATTTTTCTTATAGACTGATCGTTGTTACAAGAGATGTTTGATTACAAAACCTTGATTTTCTTTAGCTAGATTGAATCCCCAGAGTTGGAATCCACTGGAGAATCACAATAAATTCCTTTGGAGATTGTTGTGAGGGAGGTAGAGAGTGAAGAATAATTCCAGCAGAGCTTTCGCAACCAGTCTGGAGAAGATCCTCTTTATGTTGCAGGTAGGATGCTATTTATAGGGATCCGAGAGCTTCTGGGCCAGACCTATCTTCATCAGCTCGTAGGTAGGTATCACACGACCTGAGGGGACTTTGGCTCGCAAAATGAGCCAAAACCAAGGGTTGTTGGCGACCCGTGGCCGATGGGTCATTGGCGACCCGTGGCCTATGGGTCGTAAGCAACTCGTGGCCTATGGATCGCTAGCGACCCATAGACTTGGTTCGTTTTTTGGGCTAACGTTTCGCCTCTTTTGTAGTGTTCCATAACTGGCTGGTTTGAAGGTTCGAGGAGATGCATGGGTCTCTAACGATCTAAGTACTTAAGATTTTTCTGGAGTGTGGAATTGGAGATGTTTCTATAGCCTTTTATCATTATTGTTACGTTTTAATGGCAAGTCGCTAGCTGTTTGCATTCAGCTGCTGATTGGACTGAAGGAAAGCTGATCTCTCGGCCTCATTGATTCCAGTCGTTGTTTTAGTGATATAGCTTAGCCTTTGTCGATCCATTGTCTTGGCTTTTCTAGTTAAATCCTGAACCATCCTGTTTACACGAGGTTGTTCTGTTGTCTATTGGATTCTACTGGGTTCAAAACCTGGATAACAATAAGGTAACTGTCTAACTTGATAGAATGGATAGAATAAGGTAACTGTCCAACTTAATAGAATGGACTAAATCAATACTTAAATGCCACAAAAAGGAGTTGGCTTTACTCGCAGCAAATTAAAGATAAACAGATTCAGAGATTCGAATCAAATAAGAAAAGGAAATTTTCCAATAAATGACTAGGAGAGTGCGGCCCCCTTAAATATACCTCTAGTAATATACTCTTGAGAAGGTCATATACTCGGTGACCTCCTCGGGAAAAGTACCAGCCGGACCCCACAAAACTTCCTGAGAATCCGAATATTTCACATCTAACTCAAAATGTTTTTCACGTGATGGTACACAAATACCTAGATGAGATGTGAAATACCCTAATGGGAGCAAACCCACATAGCTGGATGCCCCTTAGCTCTCTGGATTTAGTCATTTTTGACAAAGGATAACAAAGCTCAATGGAGCAATAAATCATCTTAGAATGACGATAATAAAGAAGCTGAAGTAACCGATAGCTGAGAAACCAACTACCGAGGATATAAAACGATCATATATGGAAATTAAGTCTTGTATACTTATCACCACTCATTGAATTCAAACTTGTACTATTTCTTGGTTAACAATAATGCCGGACAAGTCAAGGTAGTGTTACCTCAAAGTCATGTCTCACGATTATTCTTAACTTTCGAAAAAGCGACAAGTCTCCTTCTTCGATGTTTAGTGCTAATTATACAAATAAATTATTTCCATATGAGTAATTCGCTTTACGGAAACAATTCATTTCCATAAATGAATCAAACTTTTTTCTTTTTTAAAAAGAACCGAACTTGTGCTTGATTTCCATATTAAAATTAGTTCCTGATTGTAAGACGTTAAGAGAATAATATTTCCAAGTGCTCGACCCCGAAGGCCTAAACCAACATAAAACCGACACCTAGAAGATTATCCAACTTAACATTCCAATAATCGAGTTCCAATTCCTTTTTAACTTACCCAAAATTTTCCCTTATCTTATTAGAACTTTTATGTGATCTTGGACAGGTATCTGGATTTTCTTTAAATAAATAAAATCATTTATCTTTATATAAAATAGTTAATTATTTCCAAACACTTTTATATCATCGGTAAATCAACTTTAAAATATTTATTAAATCAGTTTATTAACTTTTGAATTAGTTAATAAACTTAAAACACTTTTATTATATTATTTAATTTACTTTAATCACTTTTATTAAATTAATTAATTAATTTTAAATATCAATAGTTAAAAAAAGATTTATTAAATTCAAATAATCATTAGTTAAATGAATAATTAATCTCAGACATCATTAATTAAAATGATAAGTAAATTTTAAATACCATTAATTAAATCCAAGTTTAAATAATCAAAAATTAAATGGATTAGTTAAATTCAAACTCGATTAGCTAAAACGACTTATTAAAACATCATTTGTTAAACGATTTATTAAATTATAAACATAACTAATTAAAATGATTTAAATAAATTCCAAATATCATTAGTTAAAATAATTAATTAAATTTAAAAAAATCATTAATTAAAATGATTAACTAAATTCAAATATCATTATTTAAAACGACTAATTACTTTTAAATATCATTAAGTAAAATGATTGTTAATTTCAATTATCATTAATTAAAATAATTAATTAAGTTTAATAAATTAATTAGACTCCATTATCAATAATTAAAAGAATTAATTAAACTCAAATATTCATTAGTTAAAACGATTAATTAAGTATAAATATCATTAGCAAAAATGATTAATTAAATATAAAGATAAACCAATTTTAATCATCATTTATTAAATAAGTTAATTAATCTCAAAATCATTAGTTAAAATGATTAATTATTTTAAATTATCATTAATCCAAATGATTAATGAATTTTAATATTCTGTTTAGTGGAAACACAAGTTCAAGTTCATACGATAGGGTTTTGGAGATGAAATTGAATAAATGACGATATAGCGAAATTGTTATAACGACACTTAACAAATTAAATGGAATACCAGGTGTTATTTCAATTAAACATCAATATAATAGCATAACAGTGTGGATAAATAATTATTGGTGAGAAACCCCTTAGGGTATCCCTATAAATTTCCCTGCAAAACAATGGTTATGGATAATATATAGATAATCATATGGGTTCATAACGATCAAATTAATATGTCATCCATTTTCCAAAAGGAAATTCAACCTAACAATTAATCAAACAATCTAACTAACATCCAGGCAATTAATAAACGTATATAACATCATAGATATGATATAATAAAATTTAATATGAGTTAAACTCATATTGATTCTCGTTTTCGTCGAAACGTCCGGATTTGGACTAAAACCAAATGATCATCTGATTTTAGCCTAAATTTCAGCAAGCTCCAATCTCGTTCAATCTAATTCCATAACGTAGACGGCTTCGATACGAATCCAACGCAACAAACCGCACTCGAATCCGAACTCGTACGTAAAAGATATAGATTAACTAATATCTCGGTTTAATTTAAACTTGATTAACTTTAATAATATAATAATAATAATTATCGTTAATCACTTTCCCTCAAACACAATATACTAGGCCACGCTTTTGCTTGAAGCCAACCGTGGCATTTTGACCGTTGCCACCCAGCCATCACTATTTTGCCGTCGCGCCTACCTCTGCTGACACGCCTACCTTCGACGCCCGCAACAAGCCTAGCGCCGCTACTCCCCGTGTCGCCATTTGCCCCAATTTTGCCAAAACTGCCACCGCTTCACATGCCTATCACCGCCACCACACCTCACCGAAGCCAAATCCAACCGTACACCTCTATCGTCACCTCAAGACGATCATCTTCCTAGTTGGACCCATCACATATCTGGGCCTCTTGTGGCCTGATCGACGCTGGCCGTTGGATTAAGGTCATGGGTTTTAATTATTATTTTTAAAAAGAGTGAATTTTTTTTTCTGATGTACGCAAATTATATAGGGAGAACAACATGGGTAAGGTATGAGGACATGGCTAGGTATGGGATAGGACGTGCCTGGGAGTATGGGCAAGCATGGCTAAATATATATATATATATATATATATATATCTGTGTGTGTGTGTGTTATTTAATTTTAAAATTATCCATCTTTAAACGTTCGAAAATCTCAAACACTAAACAAGACGTGCCGCTTGGCATTCTATATATTATACCCCCTATTCCGAACATAATTAAACTAGTCTCGAGCCCTAATTCGATCATATGAAGAAGATAGCTTTTTAAACCCAGTTATTATATTAAATTTCCAAAATTAATTTCTACGTGTATTGGATCTCGTATGACCAAACGATTCATCTAATCGCCATGAAATTCAACAGCATATTTTAATTCATTATTACGAATCTAACGAAACTGGTTTCGTCAAAATCCAAGATTGTGCCCCTAAAGGCTAATTTCATCGATTTAAATATTGTTTTATATTTAATTATCGATATTTATCTGATTTATTTATATTTGTAAATAAATTTTACAAATTGAATCCACTAATATTATTTATTAATTAAAATGAGTTAATAAAATTATTAAGTCCATTTAATTAACATTTAATTCACAATTCAAATATCTTAAACATGCCCTATATTTGAATTATAAATTATTAAATTCCAAAATCTAACCATTTAAATATTTGAAATTAATTTAAACATAAATTTAAATAACCATAATTTTGGGTTGTTATAGAAAAGCTTGTGTATTTAAACCATTCAAACTTTTTGGTTTAAACTCAAATTCAAACTATTTTAAAATAAATCAACCTTTATATCATTAAAAGCTTTCTACTTCAAAATCCAAATAAAATATACATATAAGATTTAAATTCAATTTTAATTGAAATTCCTATGTTTCCATTTTAAAATAATTCAAACTAAAATTTGTTTGATATAAAAATCCCATATAATTTATTTATTTTGAATTTGTGAACCAAAGAAGAGTCATTTCAAATACTAATATTTGTTTTATTTTAATATCGAAATGAGAAGTTACAGTGTAGCCGGCCATGATATTGAAAAAAATGGGAGTTTTGTTTCTGAACTCTAAATGAAAAGGCAAGTGTTAAAGGAGATTAACGACCTCATTAATCATACATTATTTCCATTCCTTTTATAAAACATGACCTCTTCATTTCGTTACGTTTGGTTCTCTCAAAAATGACATTCTTACATCAGAAATTTGGCCGTGGCTTGCAAAATGCAATAGAAAATTCCAAGTTCAATTTTACATCAAATAATATATTATTCGATAGTCGATGCTCTGAAGTTTGAGAGCTAGCAACTCTAAAACTAAGAATTCGATTCAAGGGGAAAATTTATAGTTTCAAGGTGCGAATTCAATGCATTGGTGAAGGTTTATCTCTTGTCCATTGATCAATAATTTGGTTCTTATTTATATTTCTATTAGATAGCTTGATTATGATGAATCTTGTATATCGGTTTATCATCACATAATGGATGATTGTATTTCAAGTGCATAAAAAAGGTTATCATTTTGTTTGTTGGTAATAGCTATGATGCTCATGGCATTATAATGAAACTTTTTATTTTAATTTTAAATTTAATGTTGTTTATTGACTTTAATTGTACAAATTTGTAATTAGATGGTTTACATTATATAAACTTATGTTTTATTAAAAAAAATTTCATTTTCTTCAAGCCTAAAAGACATTCAGAAAAAAATTCATTATATATATATATATTGAATTTATTCATAAACTCTTATGTTGATTAATTTAAAATTGATTAAGTAAATTTAAATTAATATATGTATTTCTGGAAATAATAAAAATGCACGTTGTACAAGATTTCCAAAACATCAATATACTTTCATTTTTTAAAATCATTTGTTATTACTTTTCTCTTAAACCATGCTATTTTAATTAATTAACTAATAATGAAAAAAAATTAAACAAAACTTTTATCTAATGGCTGAGTGCGTCTTTTGCTGTTATATAAGAAAAATCTATCATTATAAAATATATTCATTTGTTAAACAATCATCACATTTTGAATATATTCATTCTCTTTTGAATTTTGGAATGAAATGGTTCAATTAAAGGAGATTAATGTCCCTATTAATCACCACATTTATTCTCTCTTTAATATAACTCAACCTTCCATTTCAAAACTTACATTCATTCCAAAATTAATTTTGAGGCCTTGAGCCTTTATTTAATAAATGAATGTATTTACAACAGTTATCTTAATTTTATTAGTATAGAACTATACAAATATCTTTGTTTAGAAATAAAGAGGCTATGTAAGTTACAAAGAGAATTAATCACTACATTAATTCTATTTCTTTAATATGACTTATCCTTTCATTTCTCAGACTTAATGCTTCAAAACTTATATAATTGCCTCATTTGTATTAAATAAACCTCACTCATATTTATATTTATACATTCATTTTATATACATAACTTACAAACTATTTGATATAATTACTTCTAATATACATATACAAATTTTCATTAAATTCATACCACTATGATGCCCTTGTACGTACATTTAGATGGTATAATCGAATGCAAGGGGGAAACATGTCCATATCAGTTAACATATAAACGTATGCATGTCAAACCATGTATACATTATAATGTTGCACGTGCACGTTTACACATATGTGTATATGACACACATGTTTAAAACATCATACAAAATGAATAAAATAAACTTTATTTATAAACTTAAATAAAATACTGATTTTATTTAAAAGAAAATTTACAAAAGTTCTAAATATTTTTAGACTTCATAGGCCCATTAAGAATCCAAAATGGAAAAAATTTGAAATTTATTCAATTTTTCACTGTGGGTTGACCCTGTTTAAATACTATGATTCTTCAATAACTATCAGTACGTAACCCCTTGGTGCCCTCAGCAGCCATGAGTAATACATTGCCCAACATTTAAGAGCATTACATACTCTAATCTCAATGGATATATCGATGTCCAGTCTCGATGCATCTTAACTAAGAATATTTAAAATGATGTGCCTTTTATATTGCGATACAATATTCATGATTACAACTATTTGCAACTGCTATCACAAACACATCACTTATGGACTTTTTGATCTATATATACTTAATTAGCCAACTAATTACTTATAACATTTTATAACAAGTATATAACAGAAATAAAACACCTTTATTTCGAACAAGATTTGATTACGGAGTTAATAATTTATAATAAATTACATAACTGCCCCTAAGGCACTTGGGGCCAATTATGGAATCTCAATCCCATCCCTTCGATCAACTTCTCTAGAACCGACCGAGTTAGACCCTTAGTGAATGGATCTGCTATGTTTCCCTTAGTATCTACCCTCTATATCATAACCTCTTTCTTCTTAACGAATTCTCTAATAAGGTGGAATTTGCGAAGAATATATCATGACTTCTTACGCGCTCTGGGCTCCTTTGCGATCTGTATCGTCACTTTGTTATTACAAAATAATGCCATAGGATTCTAAGTATCAAGAATCACTCTGAGCTCACTCAAAACTTGCATACCCAGAGACTGCCTCTTTAGTTGCTTTATTTAGGGTGATATACTCAGCCTCCATCATCGAATCAGCTACGTTTCTTGTTTGGAACTTTTCCAACTGACGGTTCTATCTTTAAGAGTAAAGATATAACCAGACATCGAGTTACTATCATCTATATCACTCTAAAAGCTCAAATCTATGTACTCCTTCATGGAAGTCTCCATTCCCGTAAATGAGGATCAAGTCTTGAATATTTCTTAAATACTTCAGTATACATTTTATGGTCTTCCAATGCTTTTCTCCAGGATTAGACTGGTATCGACTCACGCATCCTAATTCATATGCTACATCCAGTCTAGTACAAAGCATAACATATATCACGGATCCTATAAATGAAGCATATGGAATCCTCTTTATAAGCTCTTTTTCCTCATTAGTATAAGAAGCATCCTTCTTAGAAAGGACGATTCCAGACTGTATTGGAACATTTCCAAGTTTGGAATTCTCCATACTAAACCTCTTCAGTATGATATCTATGTACATGGATTGGAACAATCCCAACAGTCTCTTGGATATATCTCTGTAGATATTCATACCTATTATATTGGCCGCTTCTCCCAAATCCTTCATGGAGAAGTTCTTAGAAATCCAAGCTTTCATTAATTGCAACAACGAAATGTCATTGCCAACCAACAGAAGATCATCAACATATAGCAGTAAGAATACGATACCGTTGCCATGTTCCTTTCTGTATACGCATGCTTCTTCTGTGTTCTGATAAAAACCAAACTATTTGATTACTTTATCAAAACACTTATTCTAGCTTTTTGAAGCTCGTTTAAATCCATAAATAGACTTTAACAACTTGCAAGCTTTGCCCTCACTCCCACTGACCATAAAACCCTCAGGCTGCGACATATAAATGGTTTCTTCTAAATCGCCATTTAGAAATATCGTCTTTACTTCCACTTGCCATATTTTATAGTCATAAAATGAAGCAATGGCTAGCATAATCCGAATGGACTTAAGCATGGCTACGAATGAAAAGGTCTCATTATAATCAACACCTTGAATTTGATGAAATCCTTTTGCAACTAGCCTTTCCTTATAAGTCTCTACTTCACCATCTGCATTGAGTTTTATCTTAAAAATCAATTTGCACCTGATAGGTTTTATTCCTTCGAGTACATCCAACAATGTCCATACTTTATTTTCGTACATGAAATCCATCTCATATTTCATTTCTATAAACTACAGTGTAGAGTCTATACTCTATGGCACTTGTTGGAAAGACAAAAGGGTGTCGGCATATAAGACACGATCCTCCTTCTCACCATCCACTATAAAACTGTAGTATCTCTCGGGTGCACGAGATTCCCTGTTAGACCTTCTAATAGGTTGAATGTTTTCGTATACGGGTGAACTTGGTTCTCCCAATGGTTCGGCCTTAGTGTTAAATTCTTGGATCTCATCCAAGTCTATAACTTCATAGTTAATTTCTTTTGATAGATATTCCTTTTCTAAAAAGATAGTGTGTCAAGAAACAATAACCTTTTGCTCCTCAGTATTATAGGATACGTATACCATTGAGTTTTTGGTATATCCTGTAAATTTACACATTACTGATCTTGCCTCTAGTTTATTCGTACCAACGTTTGTAACATACGCCATACAACCCCACACCTTCAAATACTTGAGTTAGGGTTTCTTACCATACCACATCTCATATGGTGTTTTAGACATAGATTTAGTGGGCAACAAGTTCAACATATGCACTACAGTTTCTAGTGCATATCCTCAATAGGACAAAGATAACTTAAGTTTACTCATCATAGAACGAACCATATCTAGTAGGGTTCGGTTCCTTCGTTCTGATACACCATTGTTTTACGAAGTTTAGGGTGGAGTAATCTGAGTGATAATCCCATTATATTTTAAGTACTATTGGAATTCATGTCCAACGTGCTTAGCTCCTCGATCAGATCGAGGAATCTTTTATCTTATGGTCCATTTGGTTTTCTACTACATTTTTATACTTAATAAATTTTTCATAGACATCAGATTTGTTCTCCATAAGATACACATATCCTATTCTAGGGAAATCATCAGTGAAGGTAATGAAGTAAGAACTATTATCTTTACTGATTATAGGCAATGTGTCACATACATCACATGTACTAACTTTAAGAGTTCATCAATCCTTCCATTGCTCCCACTGAATGGGTGCTTGGTCATTTTACCTTTAAGACATGAATCACACGTGTCAAATAATTCAGAATCACGTGTCGAGAGAAAAGCTTCGGTTTTTAGTTTGTGTGGTCGTTTCTAATTTATATGACCTAGCCTATGCCAAATATAACTATCATTTATATTGTTAGAAGAACTATTCACAAAACACACATAATTAATATTGATCACATAAATGCCACTTTTAGGAATACTATCACAAACTTTATTTCCATGCAAACTTATTTTCATGGAATTATTCGCACAATGAAATATATATCCAGTTTCAAACAATCTAGAAACAGAAATAATTACATAAATAAAGTCTTTTACAAAATAGCAATTATTTAATACCAATACTACTCCGCTAGAAAAACATAATAATCTTCTACTGTCGTTGCATCTATGATAGATCCATCGACAACTTAGAGCCTCATCTCTCCTTTTGTCATATGGCGCTAGATCATAAGCCCTTATAACGAATTATACATATGAGTTCCAGATCTAGTATCTAAAACCCAAGATATATTATTGATTATAAAATAATTTTGAATCATAAATGTACCTAACGGAGCTGGAAAAGAGTTCTGCTTTCTTTCTCTGACAATCTTTATGTAATCAGGACAGTTCCTTTTCCAATGACCTTTCTTGTAGTAGTGGTGAATTTACCCTTGTCATTGGTCTTCTTATTTTTCTTGTTCTTCCTATCTTCTCTTTTTCATTTCTTTGAATCTTTTTATGATGATGCACCACCCTTTACAGTAATCATGGCTCCTTGATCATTAGATGCAGACTCGACCGAGCTTAACATATTGAGGAGCTCCACGAGATTCACATTATAATTCATTATTAGTTGTTCATACTGGGGTGTAAGAGAACCAAAGATC
The DNA here is from genome assembly GCA_030737815.1 of Allium fistulosum. Lineage (NCBI taxonomy): Eukaryota > Viridiplantae > Streptophyta > Magnoliopsida > Asparagales > Amaryllidaceae > Allium > Allium fistulosum. The sequence continues at coordinate 1,276,871,746 of CM060903.1, read as the reverse complement.
AAATCAACTTGTACTTCATTGGTTATCTATACGTCAAATTATGAATGCCTATCAATATAGCCCTTCATCATTAGTATGTAATCCTTCACTTACTGTCCTTTGGACATTTTGGTATTGAACAGCTTCTTCGTAAGCTCGTACCTTGCAGAACATGATTGTCCACCAAACAGGGCCTTGAGACTATTAAATATCTCATGGACAGAGATGTTTTTCATGCTGCTTCTATAATAGCTTGTCTAACATAGATAACACAAAAACTTGGGTGATCACTAGGTCTGAAATCATTTCTCATAAGCAAGTCTAATTAGGGGTCCACATCATCAGTTGGTTGTTCTTTAGGTTCACATGTAATAGCCGATTAAAGATGTATGTAAGTCAACGCTATCCTAATCGCTCTTAGCCTATTGATATAGTTAATGCGGTAAAATTGTCACCTTTAGAAAATAGTATTGGGTTTGACATTTTCTGCAAGTTTTAATTAGTAGATTATTAGGACAATATCATATTAGATGCTCTTATAATATCAAGAAGGTTAAATTTTATGTTTCATTTCACTAATAAGCTCCCACTAGTCTTTTATTTTTTTACCAAACCTTAAGTCGAAACATAGAAGTCATTTGACTTCATTAGTTGTTGTTGGGACTCGTCCGTCTTGGAATTATGACCTTGAGTTTGCTCAAAAAGTCATAGCTCCACGGGCGATGGTTAACACCTTATTCGTTGTATGATATACAACTCCTAACCCATGTACCTTGTCCTAAATTCACTTCGTCCTTGGGTTTTCTTAACAAATCGAAATGAAATTATTCGCTCGTATCTACCATATGCGATGGCCTAAGTATAATATATGTACCTTGAATTTTCTCAACAAATACATATAGTTATCTTACCTCGTCTATTCAATATATTGATAATACTGCACATAATATACATAGCTTGAGTTTGGCAGCTGAGGTGTATGCAAGTAATTTATTAATACATACATACATACATACATACATACATATATACATATACATATATATATATATATTAGAGGACAACATTGTATTGAGTAATGTCGCCTTATGAAATAATGTATTTCTTATGAAATACCCTTATGGTTCAAGTGTTAGACACATTGAAAACCATGGAATACTTACATTTACGTATGTATTTATTGTTAACCCGCCTTTTGGCAAGGACGCGGACAGACGGGTTTAGCTTAATCAACTACATGTTCGTCGAGGCTAGAGTACGATGGATTCAGTCGACTGGATGGATGGATGACGCAACGTGCTTGGAAGATAGAAATATGATTGGATAAAGGTTGATCAATGGTTCGGCATGATGGAGGTTCGACACAAATGGTTCATCCGGCATTCACATTCGAATGGCATTCAAGAGTACTCGACATACACAGAGCGTCCGGCATACATGAGTGGTTCGGCATTCCATGAAGCATTCGGCGTCCAGGTGCCGTTCGGTGTCAAGATACGCTCGGCATCTCGAAAGCGCTCGGCATTCGGAAGCGCTCGGCATCAAGGAACGTTCGGCATCGAGAGACGTTCGGCAGGGTATAACGTTCGGCATGTACGAACGTTTGGCATGGCAGAATTGTTCGTCATAAACCATTGTTCGGCCTAACTATTGTTCGGCCTAAGTATCGTTCGGCCAAGAGATGGTTCGGCCTTGATAGCGTTCGGCCAGAGTATCGTCCGGCCTAAGTTTTGTTCGGCAATCAGTCGTTCAGCACAAATACACTGGATCGGCCTCTGGTATCGTTCGGCGAAAATGCCTCCAACGGCATTCAGGGTGTTCGGCCTCACTTCTTATCAGCATGAGGAGATCGTTCGGCATTCACACCTTGTTCGGCATTCAGCGTTCGGCATGTATGGTTCGGCATATGGAGACCACTCCATTTGGGTTGAGGTATTCAACTACCAGGCCCACCAGGGAAGTCCAACCCATCTTTGTCTATAAATAGAGAGGCAGGGGCACAGTGAAAAGGGATCTTCTTTCTGCTCTCTTACTTTCTCTTTTCTAAGGCTAAGGCAACTCTGTCATTTTGTCACTGTAATCGATTATTACAGCAATAAAAAGAAAACTTCTGGAGTGGACGTAGGCTGGAGTTAGCCGAACCACTATAAAATCTGTTATTCTTTACTGCTTTCATTTCAGTTTTAACTGTTCTTCACATTATTACTCTCTATATACATTCTATCTCTGAGTTGTGACTGGTATTTGGTGCTTTCATCTGGATTTGGGGGTTAGTGACCAATTTTGGCGCTAACATTTATTTTTTAAGTCTATTTAGGGTTTCTTAATGTTCCACCTCTAGTTTATACATTCATATATAAGTTTTATTATCATATAACATTTATATTTTGGTTAGCTTATATAATAATCTCATGTATAACATTATACATAGTTTATTAATTTTAATTAATTGTTCATAATTTAATTTTAACATATTATATTGAATATTTATATACTATAACCTTTATAATAATATAAACATACATACACACATATATATTAATTTTATTAACTGACTTTCAATTAATTTATTTAATTAAACACTTTTAATTAAATTTTATTAATTTTGAAAAATTATATTATATATACATACATGTATATTTATATTGTCTTAAACATTTCAAGATAATACAACATATATCACTATATATTATACGTGCATATATATTATTTAGTTAATTCGTCTAATTAATTTAATTCTTTTATTAATCTTATTAATAAAATTTAACATCAAATTTAATTTATATTTATTTTCAAACATTTTTGAAAAAAATTATTACATCAGAACTTTTATAATGTGTGTGTATATATATATATCCTATTTTAGATTTAACTTAAAATTTAAAATCCTGTATATTTAATTTTCAATTTTTTTTGAAAATTAGCATAAGGCCCTATTCAAATTGGACCTTTTCTATTTGGGGAAACCTTTGGGCTCTAATATCTATTCGAGCTAGGTCGGTAGCCAGGTAGTGCAGAGTACTTGATTACCCAAACTCAATCATTCGACACTACCTTTCTAGACACCTTACTACTTGGGCTATGAGCTTAATTAGTTAACCCTAACATGACTATTTTATACCGCATAGGCTATTGGGCTCTGATATCATTGTTGGAACTGGGCCAGCCTACCGCGGAAGAAATGAGTGAATTTTAAAACAAGTTTCCAGTTTGGATTTTTTATTGGGCTTATAAAGTCTAATTCATTTAGAACTTTTCTAAATTTCTTTTAAATTAAATCATTATTTTATTTAAATAAATAAAATTTTACTTTATATTATTTGTATTATGTTAAATATGTGTATCATATATGCATATGAGTGTATATGCACATGCAACATACTAACGTGTGCATGGTTGGACATGCCCATGTATATGTGCTAGGATTACACTTCAACGGACATGTTAGCCCATATAGTATTCCATGTGTTGTCAAAATGAATATATATATGTATGCACCAAATGTTATATATATGTAATATATATATATCTGTGTAGAAATAATAATTCTAATAATTTCTATAAAATATTTAAGACGTATTTATACAAATATTCATTTATATATGATAAAAAAATCATTTAATAATTAATAAAAAATAATTTAATTTTTTTTAATTGCTATCGCAAACCTGAGAAAACAATTAATTATTTTACATATTTAATTAAAAATATACAAACACATGTGCACATACATACATACACATATACATACACATACATATTATAAAATTGATACAAACAGACTTAAATGTCACGATACAATTTTTTTTGTATTTATAAAATAATTTTTAAATAAACAATCATTAAATATCTAAAAACCAGTAAAAATTAATTACTAAAATTATTAAAAAATCATTTTCAAAATCTGAAAATTATGTAATATTTTTATATAAAATTTTATACTTAATTTCAAATTATATTAAATATATTTATTTATATATATAATCAATTTTTAGTTAATTAAATACTTATACTAATATTTAAATATATAATAAATAAAAATATATATTAAATTAAAGTATTCTTTGCTGCCGAATTATTATTGTGCAAACAATTTTTTATAAATTTTAAAATGATTATTATGTGATTTAATCTTTAGGATAAAATTTATTAATTATTGAAACCATATATAATATTATTTAATTACTAAAATATATTTTTTTGTGATTAGTTTAATACTAGCAAACATGCAAAAATAAATTTTATTATCATACATATATACATAATATATATGTATACATACATACATATATATATATATATATATGCACCAACATATTTAACCATTTCATATGTGACAGAACATAGATATACTGGATTTGTAATATACTCTAACAACCTACAATATAATGCAATAATTTATTATAATATTAAATGAGTCAAGAAACAAGATGAATACTTTCACCAAAGCCTAGGGTTCACATGTTGAAATATTGAAATGAACTCCTTGAATCTTACCACAATCCAGAAGATGCTAGTTTCGAACTGTTGACTACCGACTATCGTATAACTTTGATTTTATTTGATTTAAGCTCAAAAATTAAGGAGGAGGGAGGTCTATAATTTTCGGCCAGCAAGGGGATTAATGGAGGCTCTAAAACTTATTTTAGAATGATGGTCATGATCCTTATATAAAGGAGAGGTTAGGGAGCAAATGTAGGATCTAGATCCTTATTTTTCTCCTACTCATTCTCTATCATTTTAACACATCAATACCACACCCCAATGCCATTGTATGGCCGACCATACCATGATCGAATCATGGCCGAAATTTTCATGCTTGCATGCCCAAACAATATTTATTGCATTTAAATCCAATCTAAATGTGTATTGATATCGTATATCGATTAATGTATATTTATAGCTATTATAAACATAATTTTTTTAATATTATTCAACATGTTAAATAAAAACTTTATAATTAATATTTCATAAATATTAATTAATTCAATTAATTTATAACAATTATAATTTAATTAAATCGTATGGTCAAAGGAGTATTCAATGTTTTCGTTGTGTGACTCTTAGGTGTAAATTTGGTCAGCAAGTATTATCGAACAATTCGAATATTAATGTTCATGCTTTATTTAGTAGATGGTGTGATATTTTAGCCAAATTTATCGCTTACTCGGTTTCATTAAAAATCTAATTTTACTTTATTAAGCGATATCCAATAGTGACGATTATTTACACCAATTCTTTTCGTCAAAACTATATCACTTTGAACTTATGGAATTCGGTAATGGTCAAAATTCCAATATCGTCCACACTCAACTCTATAATCTAAACGCAAAGTCCATGGTTTAATAACAATAATTATTATTAAGTGAACTACTCTGCTTAGAGATTTTGACTTTGAGTTGACTTCAGTTGACCGTGATACTAACCCTATATAACTGAGGAGACGAATCCTCTCTTGAATAGTGTTTCACTTCCAATACTTCCACTCGATCCAATTATAGTCATTCAATGGACATCGTATCACGATTTAAATATAATCAAAGTGGAGCTTTCATATTGAAGATCGACGGTATTGTCAAGTTAGGAGAACTGTGTAAATTAGTCACATTGCTATTTTCTATTTGACCTTAGTTATATTAACGAATAAAAAATTATCGAGTGTGTCATTCCATAGTTATCCAATAACCATTACTTTTGGTGCCCCTAGTAGCCTGAGTGATACACTGCCTAACATTTTAAGAGTGTTATGGACTCTAGTCTCAATGGATATATCGAGATCCAGTCTCAAAACATCTTGACTAAGAATGTTTAAAATGATGAGCCTTTAATATTGTGATACAATACTCATGATTACAACTATTTGTAACTGCTATCACAAACATACCATTTATGGACTTTCTGATCTACATATATTTAAATTAACCAATTAATTATTTTTAACATTTTATAACAAGTATATAATAGAAAGAAAACACCTTTATTTTGAACGAGAATTGATTACAAAGTTAATAATTTACAATAAATTATAGAATTTCCTCTAAGGCATACCCCTAACTCTATCAAACATATATCTTAATAGTGGGTCCTTCACCTACACCATGTCATCCATTTCAAACTCTCTATGCATACCTATTCTGTGCGGTTTCCATTCCATTGTCAAATATCTTGCAACATACGACACCCATTGCCATTTTATCCTTAGCCAATAGAAAACCTCTTCCTATCCTTTGACATACCTCATTTAACTCCTTCTTTAAGTCCATAGGCACAACAACACGATAAAATTTGGTGTCTCCCCTTTAAGTGGACTAACATCTAGGATTTTTAGTTGAACCCCATGCTCCATCATCACTAAAGTACAGACATCACAAACGAATGATGCCTTATTTTGGTGAATCGGACATGAAAAAAAGTAATGCACAAAAGTCACAATTTCGGAAAATTGACTTAATAAAATAGTTCTTTCAATCCAAGTGATGAATGAAAAGAACCAATCTTACCTCTCAGTCAATTTTCTTCTAATCACCAAATCCCGCCTTCCTTAAAATCACTTTTGTACCTTAATACGTGTAATTCAAGACATTTACTCCATGTATTGAAATCATAAAATAATATATACTCCAAAAATAATATTAACTATACATTCTTGTGAAGTCCTATAAACTAACATTTGGCTATAGTACCTTTACGTACATCATCGTGCTCCAAAAACACTTTACATATAATTGCTTAATGGTGTCTTCTTTAACATAAGCCCTTAATGACTCACTTCCAAAGCATAAAAGGCGATGAAACCCAATATCAAAAAGTGTCTCGCTCTACTAATTTAAAAATATAACACCTAGTCATCAAATAGCATAGCCTCCATAAACTCCACGGACTTTATATAGGAACATCAGAGAATGGATCGATGCCCTAACATACTGAACATGATGTGAGCACCTGTCACATTCAACTACTCATAAGTGATATCAAAATCACACCCTAATGGAACCTCCTAAATGCTAAAATTGCGACCTAAATGGAAACGATTTTACACTTCGGATACTCTATACATAATCATAACTCAAGGGAAACATACTTGTAGTTGTAACAATAAACCAAGTATAACTAGCACAACAATAACCCAAGAGCATCTACTGCAAAATAACTACCAATATGTGGGTGTTAGTGAGATTTTTGTCTCACCATACCCATATGAATGCAAAGTAACTTTAGCAATAATTACTTCAAGGATTTAAAGTCATCAAATTTAAGTAATATTAGCTTTGCCTTAGGTATTAATTATGCGTTAGAAGCTTACACAATTATGTAGTTGCACTTTAATTATTTGTTAAAATGTCAAGTCGAACTACTACTTAATTCAAATAAAGGCAGGACAAAATCTAACATTGAAATCTATGTAAAAACAAACAAGAATGTAGAAAAGTAAATGACATGGAGAATTTACGTGGTTCAGATATTAAGGAATCCTACATCCACGGGGAAATGTCATTTTATTCTTTATATTTCTTGGTACATATTTTATTGGCAAAGAGCATAATGCTTTTGATTTCTCCATCTTTAAAATAAAAAATTAGGAGAAGATCCATTTATTGCTATAGTGTTTTTTCTATTTATAGTACAAATATGCACATCGATAATAACGTTCCTTCTTTCGCTGTCCCAGTTTCCACCCTTAGATCATGCCATATGTCATCAATCTATGTTCTTCATTTAGTGTGCATGGATTGCTGGCATGTTATTGGTGGGATATTGTGATTTGAGCAGTTGAATTTTCGATTTTGGTAGGAGATCTGATATTGAAGAAGGAATGTTTGAATTTGAGACCGGAGGTTCCAAATTTGAATGAGCTCCGAATTCCCTCTCTTTCAAGGGTGAATGACCCAGGCATTGCTTCCTTTTGCGAGTTGAGTTCGTCAAGCCGTTGTTCCTTTTTTCTTTGAGGTGAACTAAGCTGCTTTTATTGCCTTAAGAGATGGTTGCTCCACTAATCTGCCCTAAGCATTAATGATACTTACAAGGTTGGTTAGGGTGATCGTGCCAACATTTATGATGGAAACCACTTTATGTGGTTTTGTGCCGAACTCCTATGAGTGATGGATTGCACTGATTACTGATGAGGGAGGCTTATTCCTCTGTCGTTTATTCGTGAGCATGGATCTGTATTGATGCACTGTTTGAGTAGCTCTATGTGTAGCCTTTGGATTGCTTTTGAGTCCACGTAGTACTGCTTAGGTGCCCTCGGTGAGTGTAGTGCAGATCCATTCTTAGAGGTATGAGCAATGTACATGCTTTGGGAATGATATCGGGGTTTATTCAGACCTTTGAGTGTAGCGCAGTCTTTCTCTTTTGAGCTCATGTTTCAATGGCGGTGCGCTTCTAATGGTGGTGCATTGTGCTATTACGCTCTTTTCTAGTGTCAAACAAAGGGCAAAACATCCCTATTTTTCTTTAATGCATGATTGTTAGTACAGTTCTACTATCTTTATATATATTAGCTCATGAGTGCACTATGTCATTAGTTGCATGCATCTTTTTTCTTAAATGAGGTGTGTTATACTTTAACACCATTAATATGGTTCTCTGTGCCACAGCGTGGCTTTAACGTCTTATTGTTATTTGGGAGTTTATTTATGTTATGGTTTTGAGTATTATGGATTATTTACTGCATCTTGTGGCCACGTCTAGTTTTGGGCTCAATATCATAATGTGACACTGAAATTGGGAGATAGGCATAGTTTGAATCATTGTTGTCGTTTATAATTTCTAAGCACAGTATTTTCTTGACTTCACTTCATTCTTTTCCTTTCTTCTTTATAGCCCATCTTTTGTTGTAAGGGCGTCCGTTTTTTATCTTATTGCTTATGTCATATTGCCTTCAACATGATTCGAGAAATAAAAGTGTGACACTTGCCCTCCAAGTCTACGGCGATCGCAAATTGGTGTAGACTTGTCATCATTGGCCTTTGCATCCTGTCATTTTAACCCGTCCCTTGAATCATTGTTACAACGCCCTCTTTACTTTTTACATAAATCTATCTCAATCTTTTCACTTTTTATCTTGTCAACTAATTGGTTGATGTTTTGCAAGTTCCCTATTTACTATAATTGCACGGCTAGCATTAAAATTAAGGTGTGTATATATAGCTTTGTTGAATCTGTCGTTTTGATGATCTAGTTATGATACATGTTCCTATTTTAATTTAACATGTTGGCAGGGGGCCTAATTTGGTTTTAGTCCTTGCCCTCATGGAGAGGAGTGGGTGAAAGAACGACTCCCATAGGCATTTTGGCCGTTTTTACTAGAAATATCAAGAAGGATAAGGCTTGGCTGATGGATACTTTAAAGGGCATGAGGACTCCATAAACGAATTTTAGGGCAGTGTTGCCTCTTCTCAGAAAAAATTAAGATAAGAAAAAGCTAAAAATAAGACGGAGCAGGTTTTCTCACAGCGTGCTAAGGATGTCTTCAACCATTCTTATCCTGCGCTTGACTTGAGCTTCCCATGCAATGTCGTAAGCTTCAAGGTGGCAGTAGAAGAGCTAATGGACCCTTAGGTTGGCGCTTGCTATGGCCTATGAAGGTGTATCCCTATTAGTGGAGCCCCGCCTCCGACCGGTGTTCCTTAAACATTTTTTTGCGAAGTGCATGCAAACGTGTAGAACATATAATTGTGTGCAATGAGTATGGATAGAACTAAGTAAGCTTGAATTAACCTTGGTTTCTAATATTTACCTAGCGAGCTTTAAGCAGTTTCTATAATCGTACCTAATCTGTAAGTTGTAGTACATTCCACGTGTTGTTTTTCCTTGTTATTTTCTAGATTAGCTTCCTATGCAGCTCATGATCCTAGATTGAGCTTTTGGCATGCATCTTTTGTTGCATGCTTGGCATGATATGCCCCCCATTTAGAGGTAGGCTTATGTTTGTGCACTTGGCATGGTCTACCCCGCTATTTAAAGGCATACTGATATTTGAATGTGAAGTTAGGTCGTGTATTTACAACCTTCTTAATTCATGTGCATGTTTTTTATGTTGGTTCAAGCTGTATAATATCCTTACGTCTAGTGTGGCTATGTTAAAAGAATTAACATAGAGGATTTTTATATTGGTTCATGCCATCTAATAACCCTAAGACCAATTTGACTACGAAAGTCAGTTTGTGTTTTGTGCAGCTTTGTTTTGACAGCTGGTTCAAGCCGTCCAATATCTCTACGTCCAGCATGACTATTGTAACAAAATTAACATAGAAATTTTTTTATACTGGTTCAAACCGTCTAATATTCCTGCGTCCCGTTCAATTATTTTGCTATGTCATAGCGATTAACACAAAGAGATTTTCATACTGATTCGGGCCGTCTAATATACCTACGTCCAGTTCATTGTATTATTACTTTCATAACAATTACAATATTTATTGCATCAGTAATGTAAATAATACAAAGTAAGGCCCAAGGTTCTCTGAATTCCATGTTCTTGGCACTAGGTCGCCATCAGGCTCTGATAGTCGATATGCTCCGTTTGTTAGAACTTCTACTATGACTAATGGGCCTTTTCGGTTTAGGCCCAGTGGTCCATCTGCTGGGTCTTTTTTGTTGGCCATTACCCTTCGCAGTACAAGAACCCCCTTTTAGAAGTTTCTCTCCTTGAGCCTGACGTTACAGGCCTTTTTCATCCTTCGCCGATACGCCTCATCTCTTCTTTCCTGAATGAGATCTAGGGCAACTTCCACCAAATTTTGTTCTTCTCTACCTTGTATGATATTATTTTGTGTGATGCTGTGCAGTTAAAGCACTCGGTGGATTCAATGCGGTGGAGGTGCAAAAAGTCATAACGGAGATACAGCGAGGATATAGCGGGATATATCGGATGACTTTATAATAGCATATAAAAAACGTACTTAATGCTTTTACGAATATATAAATGGCAATTAAATGAAAAATTAACATTCAATTGAATTATAATTAATACATAAATAATTTTAAATAAAAACATGTCCGAATATACTACAAATAAACATAAAACTGTTATATAACATAATTGAATTTAGTAGAATATTACAGAATTTTCATTTCTGAAAATATAGTCAAAATTCAATTAAATAAATTAATTTCATAATTTTTATAATGTATAAATGTCATTTTTCAATTCGTTTCTTTTAAAAAGATATAGCGGAAATAGCGAAATATAGCGGGAATAACGGGATATAGCGGAAATAGCGGGGCTTAAAGTGGAAAGGCTATATTTGGGGCTATATAGATATATCATAGCGGCAGAAATCCGCTATGAGATATAGCAGCGTTATAGCGGGGTAATAGTGGGGCATTAACTGCACAGGTGTGATGGGACATCTACTTCGACAAGGAGCATGGCTTCATAGTCATAGGTTAGCGAAAAAGTAGTATGGCCCATTTGGGATCTAGTCAAGGTTTGGTAGTCCCATAGTACCAGAGATAACTCTTCCACCCACTTTCCCTTAGCTTCATGTAGTTTTTTCTTAAGTAATTTCTTAATGATTTTAGTTGCAGCTTCAATCTGTCTATTCTCTTGCAGATGTGCGATAGAGGAAAAACTCTTAGTTATGTCATTCTTTTCATAAATCTCTACAAACTCATTATTTTCAAATTGGGTGCCATTGTTGGAAATTATCTTATTGGGGATTCCTAATCTGCTGATTATGTTTCTTGCCACAAAGGTGACTTTCTTCCTTATGGCGATCGTGGCTAAAGGTTCTGCCTCTACCTACATGGTGAAGTAATCTATTGCCATTATGACGTACTTTTCCCCTCCCTTTGACATAGTAAGTTGACGCAGCGGATATTACAAAAATGATGTAGATCGTTGAATGTAGCAATCGGTGGATTGGAAGATGCTGAAATGCCCAAATTCGTTGATCCGAAGATACCGAATTCTAGCTATCCTGAACTCGTTGATCGCGCACGATACCGGGTTCGAAGATCTTTAATTCTTCAAGCGTTGATCAAGCGCACTTGATTCCGCGAATCGGCTTCTACAATCGTTGAATCGAGCGCACTCGATTATCCGAAAGAGGAGATAGGAGATTACACTCAACTACCAATTTGAATGAAAGCACAAAGCAATCAAAAGAGAATTTTATTCAATATTCAACAACCTTTTACAAATGAGACTCACGGCCTATTTATAGGCGAACAATTTTACAACAGAAATTTCTCCAACTCCTAAGTCGTTTCCGACTCATAGCTACGCTCTACGACTCATCATAAGTCGTATACGACTTATCAACTTACAATACAAATGTCACAACCAGGTACACGACTTAACGACTTAACAAATCAACACTCCTTATTTACAAAGCATACGACTCACGACTTATTACAAGAAAGCCTAGCGACTTAGCAAACAGAAAATACAACATAGCAAAATACATCTTTTAAGTCGTTGCCGACTCATCAACTCCATTCGACTCAACTTATTTACAACAGACGCCATACGACTTATACTCCAGTAGCGACTTAGAAAACAATCGGTTCAGATTAACTCGTCAGGAGAATCTACGGCATGGATTAAAGCGGCATCAGAATTTACAGCTCCAGGCCTCTACGACTTAACCCAGTTTCGATAAGTCGTGGACGACTTATACCAGCCTCGCCCTTGAGTCGTGGATGGCTTATCTCCTTACCTTCCTTGAGTCGTAGACGACTTATCACTTGTGTATTCTTCCCCTTGAGTCGTGAGCGACTCATCTCCCTGTTAAGTCGTAGACGAGTTATAGTTGCTTCGTTAAGTCGTAGACTCGTCACAACTTTCCCTTTGGTCTTCCAGATGAGTCGTGGACGACTCATCACCGCCTCCTTGAGTCGTAGACGACTTATGCCTTGGCCAGATAGACGACTTATGCCTTGGCCAGATAAACGACTTATGCCTTGGCCAGATAAACGACTTATGCCTTGGCCAGATAAGGGTTGCGCTGCATCATCCTCCCCAGGTTGAGAGAAATTCGACCTCGAATTTGTACACTCTTCATCCCCAACAAACTCATCCCCATGATACGGTACGAGATGCTTAACATTGAATACGTCAGATGTATACACATCATCTGGTAGCTTCAGTTTATAAGCATTTTCATTGATTCGTTTCACAACTTCCACCGGACCAATTTTCCTGGCTTTCAACTTATTATAAGCGCCCACTGGGAAACGATCTTTCGTTAAAACTGCATAAACCAAATCACCTTCTTGAAATTCAACATTTCTTCGTTTCAAATCTGCAGCTCGTTTATATTTCTCATTTGCTTTCTCCAATCGTTCTTGAACGATTTTATGACACTCCGTCAGCCCTTCAACAAAATCAGCAGCTTTCTTAATTGTCCCCTTTGATTGTGGCACTACCGTTAAATCCAACGGTCCCTTCGGTAAGCTCGAATATACTATCTGAAATGGACTGAACCCAGTACTTCGATTCATAGCATGATTATGAGCAAATTCTGCCTGGCATAACTTCACATCCCAACTCTTCAGATTATCTTGAACAAGACACCTCAACAAGTTTCCCAATGATCTGTTAACCACCTCAGTCTGTCCATCCGTTTGTGGGTGATAAGCACTACTAAACTTCAGCTTCGTTCCCACCATTTTCCACAAACTTAGCCAAAAATGACTCAGAAAACGAGTATCCCTGTCCGACACAATCGATTCTGGCAATCCATGAAGTCGATAGATCTCTCTGAAAAACAACTGAGCAACATGAACAGCATCCGCCGTCTTCTTACAAGCAATAAAATGTGCCATTTTCGAAAATCGATCTACCACCACATAAATGGAATCATTACCACGCTGCGTTCTCGGCAACCCCAACACAAAGTCCATACTCACATCAACCCATGGTTTAGTTGGTACCGGTAACGGCATATATAAACCCGCATTAGTCGCAGTTCCTTTCGAAACTTGACAGATATGGCATCTTTCAACAAACCTCTCCACTTCTTTCCTCATCGATGGCCAAAAGTAGGATTGTGAAATTAACTGTAAGGTACGGTCTCTTCCAACATGCCCTTCTTCATGTAATTCCTTGATAATTTTCATTCTCAAACTACCCTCCGGTATGCACAATCGATTCCCTTTGAACAGAAAACCATTTACCATCACGAAATCATCCGTCTCTCCCTCCTTGACTTTATCAACAAATTTTGCAAAGTAAGGATCATTAGTAAATAAGTCTGGTAATATTTCAAACCCCGTCACTTCAACCTTTAGTGTAGTCAACAAATGACTCCTCCTACTCAAAGCATCAGCCACACGATTTGTCACCCCTGACTTGTATTTAACAACAAAAGTAAACTGTTGCAGATATGCGATCCACGATGCATGTCTCGCTGAAATCTTGTCTTGCCCTTGCAAATGCTTCAATGCTTCATGATCAGTGTAAAGAACAAACTCCTTCTGAAATAGATAGTGTCTCCAGTGTTTAATAGATTGCACAACAGCATAAAACTCCACATCATATGTACTGTATCGCATCTTTGCTCCTGACAACTTCTCACTGAAATAGGCAATTGGACGTCCCTTCTGACTCAACACCCCTCCAATCCCAACCTTGGATGCATCAGTGTGCAGTTCAAACACTAGCTGAAAATCAGGTAGCACTAGAATTGGTGCAGATGTCAGCAATTCCTTGATCTTCCCAAAAGCACTCCCCGCTTCCTCTGTCCATGCAAACTGTTTACCTTTCATGCAATCCGTAACAGGTGCCATCACACTACTAAAGTGTGGTATAAACCTTCGATAGAATGAAGCCAACCCGTGAAAACTACGAACTTCCGTTATCGTCTTGGGCTGCGGCCAATTTCTGATCGCCTCAACTTTACTTTGGTCAACCTGTATTCCTTTCTCTGAAACAACATACCCCAGAAATAAAACACTATGCGTCATGAACACGCATTTCTTCGTTGCAGCATAGAATTGTTCTTGTCGCAATACCATCAGCACTTCTCTAAGATGATTCAAATGTTCCTCTGGACTCCCACTGTAAATAAGAATATCATCGAAATACACCACCACGAATTTCCCAATGTATGGCCTAAAAATTTGGTTCATCACCCTCATGAATGTACTTGGGGCATTCGATAGACCAAACGGCATTACCAGCCATTCATACAAGCCTTCCCTCGTCTTGAATGATGTCTTCCATTCGTCCCCTGGTCTAATACGAATCTGATGATAACCGCTCTTCAAGTCAATCTTAGAAAAGATTACGGACCCACTGATTTGATCCAATAAATCGTCTAGCCTTGGCATCGAAAATCTGTATCTGACTGTGATCTTATTCAATGCTCTACTGTCGGTGCACATCCTCCATGTCCCATCCTTCTTGGGTACCAATAAAGCTGGTACAGCACAAGGACTCAGACTCTCCTGCACACGCCCCTGTTCAAGCAATTCCTCTACCTGCCTTTGCAACTCTTCATGTTCCTTCGGACTCATTCGATAATGTGGTCTGTGTGGTAACACAGCACCTGGAACAAGATCTATCTGATGTTGTATATCTCTTAACGGTGGCAACTCCGTTGGTAACTCTTCTGGAAATACATCGTCAAATTCTTTCAAAATTGGTTTTACTTCTTCTGGAATCTCAACCTCTTCACTGCTCTCTCGCCCAATTAACAAAAACACTTCAGGTTCCTCCTCTACTTCCTTCACAAACTCTTTCAACGACAACAAAGTTTTGAGCTCTTCAATCTCTTCTGACTTACTTTCTCCTTGTGGTCTCTTCTTTGGAACTAGGATAATCTTCGTGCCTTCAAACATAAAACTGTAACTATTGGTCCGACCGTCATGTAGTACTGCTCGATCATATTGCCATGGTCTTCCCAATAATAAGTGGCAAACATCCATCTCTACTACATCACACCATATTTCATCTTTGTATTTCTTCCCAATAGAGAATGGAACACGAACTCGTCTATTCACTTTCACTTCTCCTCCTTTTCTCAACCAAGCTAACTTGTATGGACTCGGATGTTTCTCTGTCTTCAATTTCAACTTTGTCACAGCCTCGGTCGAAATAATATTATCACAACTTCCTGCGTCAATTACAAACTTACACACCTTCCCCAGAATAGTACATGTTGACTGAAAAATATTACTTCTCAACCAACTAGCTTCCTCCTGCTTCGGTGTTAAACACGATCTTCTTAGCATTAGATTACAACCTTCATCTCCTGACGCAATATCCTGCTCATCCTCCTCAGCTGGATTAGAACAATCTCCATCAACATCCTCATCGTCAACTTCTGCAATCATGGTTCTCTTCTTTGGCTTTGGACACTCACTGCTTTTATGACCCAATTCCTGACAATTGTAACATTTGAAACCATTGTTAACCCTTGTCTTCTCAACCTCCTTCACCACTGGTCTACTGATAGGTTTAGAAACATTAGAACTTCCTCCAACACCCTTCGCTTGATTGTTAGAACTAGTAAACACACCACTTCCTCGTCTCCCTTGTTTTTCCCAAGCCAACGCTTTCTGATGTGCTTCTGCCACAGATCTTGGATCGAATATATTAACCATATCCTGAATCTGCATTCTCAATCCTCCAATGAACCTAGATGTCAGCTGCTCTTCTGTTTCCATAATATCGTTCCTTGCAATAAGTTGATAGAATTCATCAGCATAGTCATTAACTGTCTTGGTGCCCTGCCTCAAGTTCTGCAAACGTTGATACATCAAAGATTGATAATTGTATGGTAAGAACGTTGCTTTCATCAATTTCTTCATCTTCTCCCAAGATTCAACTTTTGACTTTCCCATTCGTTCACGTGTAAGCTTGGTTTGCTGCCACCATGCCAAAGCTCTACCCCTCAGCCTTGTAGCAACCAACTTCACTCTACGATGTTCTGGAACTTCTTTGAAGTCAAAAATTTCTTCAACATTAGCTACCCAATC
Source organism: Allium fistulosum (assembly GCA_030737815.1). Classification (NCBI taxonomy): domain Eukaryota; kingdom Viridiplantae; phylum Streptophyta; class Magnoliopsida; order Asparagales; family Amaryllidaceae; genus Allium; species Allium fistulosum. The sequence continues at coordinate 1,276,854,838 of CM060903.1, read as the reverse complement.
TAGAAACTCCTCTGCTTGCATACCACCTTTGAATTCAGGAATTTCAGTCTTCATCCCCGATTCCCACTTGTGATCATACTCAGAATAGTTTCTTCCTTGACCTCTTCCTTGAATACTACCACCATCATACTCCTCTTCAAAATCAGATGCATAACGATGTCGATTCTGACCACCAACATCTCTACTACCATTACGCCTTCCACCTTCCTCCCTTCTATTGACATTCCTCCGTTCACGATCATTCACGTTCCTCCCACGCCCTTGATCATTTTCAATACTTCTGTCTCGATTGGAATGTGGCGAGACTCTACTACCCCCATGGTTAGATTCTGGTGAAACCCTTCTCCGATTTTGATTCATTTCCGTCATAAGCCTCTCTAACCGGCCAATTCCTTCATTAAGCTTCTCACTAAAATTCTCATTGATTCTTTGTTCCATCTCATCAGCTTCTTCTCTTCGATACAAAGCTTCTACGTTTTGGTGGCGATTAGCTCTTCTTGGCGGCATGGTTGAAAACTTCACAAATTCTAGAACACTTCAAATTCAAACACTTTTCGAACTTTGATCCAAAATGAAACGGATCGAAATCTTCCACTTTGTTGCAAATCTCGATGAACACGATGAACACGACTTCTCCAAATCACAAATCTAAACTTCAAACTTCAAAAGTATGCACGACCCACTTCTTCAAACTCTCGGCCGTGAGGATTAACTTCAAATCTTCAAATGAATAGGCTCCAAGTCTCGATCTAACTATGATTGGTTAGAACAGGCTCTGATACCAAAACTGACGCAGCGGATATTACAAAAATGATGTAGATCGTTGAATGTAGCAATCGGTGGATTGGAAGATGCTGAAATGCCCAAATTCGTTGATCCGAAGATACCGAATTCTAGCTATCCTGAACTCGTTGATCGCGCACGATACCGGGTTCGAAGATCTTCAATTCTTCAAGCGTTGATCAAGTGCACTTGATTCCGCGAATCGGCTTCTACAATCGTTGAATCGAGCGCACTCGATTATCCGAAAGAGGAGATAGGAGATTACACTCAACTACCAATTTGAATGAAAGCACAAAGCAATCAAAAGAGAATTTTATTCAATATTCAACAACCTTTTACAAATGAGACTCACGGCCTATTTATAGGCGAACAATTTTACAACAGAAATTTCTCCAACTCCTAAGTCGTTTCCGACTCATAGCTACGCTCTACGACTCATCATAAGTCGTATACGACTTATCAACTTACAATACAAATGTCACAACCAGGTACACGACTTAACGACTTAACAAATCAACACTCCTTATTTACAAAGCATACGACTCACGACTTATTACAAGAAAGCCTAGCGACTTAGCAAACAGAAAATACAACATAGCAAAATACATCTTTTAAGTCGTTGCCGACTCATCAACTCCATTCGACTCAACTTATTTACAACAGACGCCATACGACTTATACTCCAGTAGAGACTTAGAAAACAATCGGTTCAGATTAACTCGTCAGGAGAATCTACGGCATGGATTAAAGCGGCATCAGAATTTACAGCTCCAGGCCTCTACGACTTAACCCAGTTTCGATAAGTCGTGGACGACTTATACCAGCCTCGCCCTTGAGTCGTGGATGGCTTATCTCCTTACCTTCCTTGAGTCGTAGACGACTTATCACTTGTGTATTCTTCCCCTTGAGTCGTGAGCGACTCATCTCCCTGTTAAGTCGTAGACGAGTTACAGTTGCTTCGTTAAGTCGTAGACTCGTCACAACTTTCCCTTTGGTCTTCCAGATGAGTCGTGGACGACTCATCACCGCCTCCTTGAGTCGTAGACGACTTATGCCTTGGCCAGATAGACGACTTATGCTTTGGCCAGATAAACGACTTATGCCTTGGCCAGATAAACGACTTATGCCTTGGCCAGATAAGGGTTGCGCTGCATCATAAGTGGACCAATCAAATCTATGCTCCATATGTCAAACGGCCAAGGATTGGTAAGCAGGATGAGCTCATGGGATGGTTGTCTGGGGATGCTCAAGAATTATTATCATCTGCCACATTTTCTTACAAATTGCCTCGCATCCTGAAGCATTGTGGGCTAGTGATAACCGTGCCTCAATACTTTCTTGCTAACTTGGCCCCTCTTGAATGATCCTCGCATTTTCCATCATGTACTTCCCTCATGGCTCATACCCCTTCTTTGGAAACACACCTAAGATAAGGGGTTGAGTACCCTCTCTTGTATAATGTGCTATCAAAGAAGGAGTAGTATGGAGCCTGGTATCTTATTTTTCGGGCTTCGTTTCTGTTTTGGGGTAGAGTCCCATTTAGTAGGAATTGTTTGATGGGAGTCATCCAGTTTTTATCCTCAGTTTACTGAAGTATGTTCCAAGTGGGGATTATTCTTGATTTTTCGTTTTTTCCTCATCTTGGGCCTCTTGAATTATTACCTGCTGGGCTCGGGTTAAGACCATTATCTGATTTGATTCTGTTATGCTTAGTTCTGCCCGATGCCCTATTAGTATTGCCTTTATTTCATTTGCCGCTTGGTCTTTGCAAGTTTGGCTACTGAGTCGATAGACAAGTTGTTTTCATGTGGAATTTATTATATGCTAAACTTTTTGAACCGCTCTAGGAATTTCTTTAATATGTTTGCCAAGGTTAGTTCCTTTGCTTGATAATTGCCCTGCACTTGGTTCACAACTAACTGAGAATCGCTATGAATTTTAATGTAGGTTACCTTCATTATCTGGGCCATTCTAAGGCCTATGAAAAGAGCTTCATATTCTGCAATGTTGTTGGTCGCTTTGAAACCAAGCTACACTACTCCATACAGCTTCTTCTTATCTGGAGTGGTCAGTACATACCCAATTCCTGCCCCCTGTTCATTTAATGCACCGTCTATGAATAGTTGCCAGAGCTGAAGGGTTGAGGCCTCTTCCTTTGGTTAAGGTATGACAAGCAACGTGAATTCTACGATGAAGTATGCCAGTGCTTGACCTTTGATTGCCTTTCGAGGACAATAAGTGATGTTGTATTAACTGAGTTCCATTACCCATTTCAGTAAGTGGCCTAATGTTTCTGGCTTCTACAATATCTATCTTAGGTGTTTGTTTGTGAGGACTTTAATGGGATACGCTTGGAAATAGGGCCGCAACTTCCTTACTGTAAAGAGCAGGTTGTAAGCTAGCTTTTCAACGATAGAGTAGTTTAGCTCTACTTCTGACAGCCGCTTGCTTGTGAAGTAAATGGACCTCTAGGTCCCTTTGTCTTCTCGTATCACTGTAGAACCAATAGCTTTATCAGTTAGAACTAAATAAACATACAAGTCTGTACCTATTGCCGGTTTAAATAGTATGAGAGTGTTGACAGATGATCCTTTGGTTTTGGAATGCGGTTTTTCACTTTCCACCCATTCAAAATTTTGCCCTTTCTTTATTTGGTCGAAGAATGAGATGCACTTGTCCATTCCATTTGATATGAATCTAGTCAGTGCTGCCACTCTGCCATTTAAGCACATTAGATCCTTTGATTTCTCTAGGATCCCCATTTGTCTTATGGCTTCGATTTTCTTAGGGTTCGCTTCTATGCCACGTGCACTTATTATACCCTAGGAACTTCCCCGATTGAATAGTGAATGTGCATTTTAGAGGATTCAGCATCATATTGTACTGCCTAAGGACTTTAAATGTTTGCTCTAGGTCTTGAACATGGCTTGATGCTACCTTTGACTTGACCAACATATCATCCATATATACTTCTACATTCTTTCCGATCTGCTCTAAGAACATCATGTTGACTAGCCTTTGGTAGGTTGCCCTGGCATTTTTGAGTCCAAATGGCATGATCTTGTAGCAGTACAATCCTTTGTCTATTACGAAATTGGTATGCTCTTGGTCTGATTCAAACATAGCTATCTGATTGTATCCTAAGTATGCATCCATGTATAAGAGCAGTTCATGTCTACTGGTTGCATCTACTAACTTATCAATTCTGGGTAATGGGAAGCTATCCTTCGGGAAAACCTTACTGAGGTTGGTATAATCAATGCAAGTTCTCCATTTTCTATTGGGTTTCTTTAATGAGCACTAGGTTAGCGATTCATTTTGAGTAATACACCTCCCTAATAAATCCATTTTCCTTCAACTTCTTGACTTCTTAGAGTAGGGCATTGTATCTTTCTTGATCTAAGGTTTTGCGTTTTGTCTGACTGAATGGGCATTTGGATCGATGTTAAGTGCATGAAAAATGATGATTGGGTCTAATCCTACATGTCTGAATGAGTCCAAGCGAATACATCCGCTAATCTCTTCAAGAAGTTTATCAGTTCAACTCGTGCTTCTGCACTAAGGTTCTTTCCTATCTTGAGTACCTTTGCGAAGTCCTTTGGATCTATTTGTACGTCTTTATGGTTCATATTCCAACTCTAACTCTTTCTTTGATACCTCTAATCACGGGTTTACCTCGCTTTTTGTCACGCATTCTGGTTGTGAGTTCACTAAGGATGCATGTTTTAGGGCTTCTTCGGAGAAGTACTGCACATAAATTGAATTATATTCATCAGTTTCGATCATGTGCATATATGTTCTTTTCTCTTTCTTTATTGGTTTTGATGTCATGGAATGGACTACCTTGGTATCATCTTTTGTACTATGTATCGATGCAGTTCTTTGAAGTTTCTTGTTTACTGTTATCGCAAATATCAGAAGGGACGCTAGAATAGTTTCCAACAATTTTATTCCTAGAGTTAAGAGTTACATTGTACAGTTCCCTTGATAAAAATTGTTCACCTCTCACTGATCCTATTCTAGAGTGTTGAATTTCAAAAGAAGGTCTTTCTGAGAGATGATGGCTCCCAAATCTATCAGCGTAGGTTTTCCTAGAAAGGCATTGTATGGTGATGGCTGATCAACGATTAGGAAGCTTGCAATGAATGACTTATGTAGAGGGACGATTCTTGCTATATGGCAAGCATGTAGATCCTATTGGGATGGTTTCTTTGTTGTTGAACCCATAAATTAGTTCAGGGCTAGGCTTTAGGGTTTCTGCAAGAAGCTTCATTTTGTTATATGCTGATTTTAAGATGACACTGACTGAAATTCCTGAATCAACAAAGACTTTCTTCATAGTGCAATTCGAGATCTACACCATAACAATAAGCGGGTCCAGATGTAGGAATGTCACTCCTACTGTATCTACTTCTGTGAAAACTATCACCAGAGCTGGCCTCTGTTTGACATGAAAAAAATTCCTTTGCAGTACCATAGCCTCTTGTACAAACCTCTCTTGTGCTTTTTTGCTTGCCCTAGCAAGGTGTGGTTCTCCATAAATCGAGACTATGAGGTTGGTGAGGTTTCCTACTTAGTTTTCGTTTGGGTATGGAGTAAGGTTTTCACTTCTAGTTTCGTATTCATCCTTTTGAAAGCTTTCCAGATACTACTTTTGGATTAGTCTTTCTAATTCATTCTTCAAATGCCTGCAGTTGTCAGTGTGATGACCGTTGGCTATGTGGAAGTGGCGATATGCTCCACCCCGATTCTGCTTTGCTTTCTTTCCTTTATTTGATACATTTTATGAGAGCTCAGTCTTGGTCATCTCATATATCTCCCTAGGAGTGTGAGTGAGGGGATTTTTGGTGATGAGGTTCACTTCCTTCTATCATTTCAAAGTGGGTGGTATCCTTCTACCCTTCTCTTCTTGTCATAGTTGGAGGCGGAAGTTTTCTAAGGTTGCACTATAGATTCAGCTTCCTCCATTCTGATATAGCCAACTGCTCATTTGTAGAAATCCTTCATCGGCAGCATGATTTTCTACTGTTTTTATCCCACACAGCATTCCTCTTCTAATCCCGACCAGCGCCGCCATTAGTAATGCTTCTTTCCTAGTCACTCCAATCCAAAGTGCCTTGGCATAGAAGCATTTAATAAAATTGCATAGGCTTTCATTTTCACCATGCTTTACACATGACATAGTATTGATATCTGAGAAAGCTTCTCTCCTCGAATTGAATTGCCTCAAAAAATTGGCAGATAGTTGTCTCCAAGATCGGACCTCCCCTGGTCTGCACCTCTGAAAGATTGAGAGGCTGTATCGGCTAAGTAAGCATGGAATAAATTACATCGGGCCATCCTTCCTACCTTTAGGATGTCCATGGAATACCCAAAAGTATAGAGGTGGTCGTCTGGGTTGGTAGTTTCATCAAACTTGTCAATTAATAGGGCTATGAAGTTATCAGGGAAATACGCTTCAATGACATCCTCACTGAACGAGGAAGAAACACCTTCTCCAATTTTTTCTTCGGTTTTTTTTGGCATATCTTTGCTAGCTGCTCTACTTGATCCTTTAGTTGACGGATTTCAATCTCTTTGGGGTCGATCTAGGAGAATTACCCTTAGAAGGGCGTCTTCATCATCATGTGCAGATAGAGTTGGTTTTTCCAATAATAGTGGGTTAATATTGGCCGGTTTTTTTTAATCTGAGGATTAGCTTGAATTTTGCCTTTTAGCTTAGAGTTATTTTTCTGGCCAGCGTCACTGTTCCTATTTCTGGTAGTGTTGTTTTCACTTGCCTGCTGCATAGTGAGCACAGTTGCGAGTGTTGGCTATGAGCTATGGAATATGGAGGGGAGTCTGGCCTAAGAGAAGTGCGTTGGGCCATTGTCTTTTTCTGGACCTTCAATGCGTTGGTTGATTTGATTTGTGAAGGAATGGAATGCGATTAGGATGGATCTATATGGACTTTAGCTGAGGCTCCCACCTCGGTTTGCACTATTGAGGTTATAAGCGGCTTTTTTGCATTTTTTGAAGCTAGGTGTAATTGTTCCTATGCAGGAGGGATATGTGAATTGGTGGGATCCATGGTATGTGGAATAAACATGGTAAAATTTTATTGGATGTAGGAAATGAACGGAGGTTTGAAGCCCTCCTTCAAGCTTCAAAATGTTAGTAAGATTTTTGCCTCACTACACCCGTACGAGTGCGAATTAACATTAACAACAATTACTTCAAAGATTTAGAATCAGCAAATTTAAGTAATATTAACTTTGCCTTTAGCTAGTAACTATGTCATTGGAAGCTTATACAATTATGTGATTGCACTTTAACTGTTTATTAAAATGTCAAGTCAAAATAGTACTGAATTCAAATAAAGACAGGACAAAATCTAATACTGAAATCTAGGTAAAAACAAACAAGAATGTAGAAAAGTAAAAGACACAGAGAATTTACGTGGTCCAAATATTAAGGAATCCTACATCCATGGGAAAATGTCACTTTCTTATTTATATTTCTTAGTGCATATTTTAATGGTAGAGAGTACAATGCTTTTGCTTTCTCTAACTCAAAAATAACAAATCGGGGAAAGATCCCTTTTTTGCTATAGTGCTTTTTCTATTTATAGTACAAATATGCACGTGGATGACCACATTCCTTATTTCGTTGTTCCTATTTCCGCCTTTGGATCATGATACATGTCATCCATCTATGTTCTTCATTTAGCGTGCATGGATTGCTGGCATGTTATTGGCAGGATATTGTGATTTGAGCCGTTGAATTTTTGGTTTTGACGAGAGATCTGAAATTGAAGCGAGAATGTTTGAATTTGAGATGGGAGGTTCCAATTTGAATGAGCTCTAAATTCCCTCTCTTCAAAGGGTGAATGACCCAAGCATTACTTCCTTTTGTGAATGTGAGTTCGGCAAGTCTTTGTTCCTTTTTTCTTTGGGGTGAACTACGCCGCTTTTACAGCTTTTGCCTTAAAATATGGTTGCTCATTTGATCTGCTTTAAGCATTGATGATACTTACGAGGTTGGTTGCGATGATCATGCTGCCATTTGTAATGGAAACTGCTTTATGCGGTTTTTCGTTGAGCTACTCTAAGTGATGGATTGCGCAGGTTATTGATGAAGGAGGCTTATTCCTCTGTTATTTACTCGTGAGCATGGACCTACGTTGGTGCACTATTTGAGTGACCCTATGTGTATCCCTTGGATTGCTTTTGAGTCTACATGGTACTACTTAGGTAGCCCTCAATGAGTGCAGTGCATATCAATTCTTGGAGGTATGAGCAATGTATATGCTTTGGGAATAATATTAGGGTTTATTCAGCCCTTTGAGTGTAGCACAGTCTTTCTCTCTTGAGCTCATGTTTCGATGGGATGCGCTTCTGATAGTGGTGCGCCGTGCCATTTCACTCTTTTCTAGTGTCAAACAAGGGGTAGCACATCCCTATATTTCTTCAATGCAAGATTATCGGTACCGTTGTACTATTCGTATATATTGGCTCATGAGTGATGTACATCATTGATTGCGTGCATCTTTTTTAAGTGAGGTGTGTTATGCTTTAACACCGTTGATACAGTTCTCTATGCCACAATGCGGCTTTAACATCTTATTCTTATTTAGGAGTTTAGCTATGATGTGGTTCTGAGCATTATAATTGTGGATTATTTATTGCATCCTATGGCCACGTCTAGTTTTGGGCTTAGTATCATAATGTGACACTGAAATTGGGGGATAATTTCGGTTTGAATCTTTGTTATAGTCGTACAATTTATGAGGGTAGTATTTTCTTGACTTCACTTCATTCTTTGACTTTATTCTTTATATTCCATCTTTTATTATGAGGGCATCCTGTTCTGATCTTAGAGCTTGCGTTGTATTTCCTTCAACAGGATTCGAAAAATATAGGTGTAACAGTGGGCGTACCATAATGCAAAACAAAAACACGTGTTGTAACACTAACCAGTGTGTCTGCATAATGACACTCTCTATAAACAAGCATAATCATCCTCTATCGTCAGTTGCATCATGTAAAAGTATTCTATCAATCAAGAGTTTAATGAAACTTCACACTCAACTACGCTCTCATGCTTCACAACGTCTTATATGAGTGCATCCCAGCCTTAACATCAACATACTGCCATTTGATTTAACATCTCCTCTCCATGACTAAACATAAACATATTTTACCATACTTTTGTCTTACATTAAAATTAAACAAGTTTCGACCAAATCCTATCTCTCAAGTCATTTTGCTCTAAGCTGCAATAACTTAAACCATATTTGGGGAAAATGACATAAAATGGTATTTACCCTTTATTATTATGAAAAAAAAATTCAATTTGGTACTTTACCTTGCCAACTTGAATGTCAACTAAAAAGGTCACTAAATCTTTAAGTTAAATTTCCCTTCATCCCAAATCTTCCAACAATTCATAAATCCATTACGTTCAATACCAGCAAGCCTTTAGCACACTGGCATGGTGGTTGTTCTAGTTAGTTCATTATAATTAATTCAAACTTTATAGGTCACGTAATCATTTTCTAATTCAAATCAAATTTCAAGTGAAAATATAAATAATAATTTTTTTCAATTCGATTTTTAAATCAAAACCATTGAGTTCCAACTTCATTTTTTCACAGAACTAGAAAGCTTCTTGATCTATAAAGCTCTTTGCCAAATATAATAAATGTTTAATAAAATGACACATTTTTTCAGAATAAATTCTTTAAATTCTATTTAAACAAATTTTCAAAATGTTTCACATTAGACGTTTCATATTAAATCATTTCATAAAAAAATCATAGCTCAAATTTATTTCAATTTAATCATTTCATATCTATTCATATGTTCTCAAATAAACAATTATTATACTTTCAGTTTCCAAAGCTAATTTCTTCTTGGTAATTCTTAAAATTATCATTATCTAAAAACATTTAACTACCAAAACTCAATTCTTTATAGTTTTACCAATTCAATATTAATCACTCAAAATACAATTTGATTTGAAATAACTTCGGTTCATGTTGTAGTTTAGTATGAACGGTTCATACTGAGTGTAAAAGAATCAAGGATCAAATCCACTTATAACTAATTGCTTATCTGTATGTCCAATTGTGAAAGCCTATCAATATAGCTCTTCATTATTAGTACATAATCGTCCACCTTTTGTCCTTTAGTCAATTTGGTATTGAACAACTTCTTTGTAAGCTCGAACCTTATGGAACGTGATCGTTCACCAAATAGAGCCTTGAGACTATCAAATATCTCATATACATACATGTTTTCATTATACCTCTACAACGGCTTGTCTAATGTAGACAACACGAAAACCTAGGCGATCTCTAGGTCTGAAACCCGTTTCTCATAAGCAAGTCTAAGTTCTGGGTCCGCATCATCAGCAAGTTGTTCTTTAGGATCACAAGAAATAGACAACTAAAGACGCTCGTAAGTCAATGCTATTTTAATTGCTCATAGCCAGTTTATATAGTTGGATCTGGTAAGTTTGTCGCTTCTAGAAAATGGTTTTTAGAATTGACATTTTCTACAAGTTTTAATTAGTGGATTATTGGACAATATCATATTAGATGTTCTATAATATTTAGTGAGGTTAAACATTATGCTTCATTTACTAATAAGCTCCCACTAGTCTTTTATATTTCGCCAAACCCTATGTCAAAATATAGAAGCCTTTTGACTTCAGCAGTAGATGTAAGGACTCGTCTGTCTTGGAATTCTGATCTTGAGTTTACTCAACAGGTCATTGCTCCATAGTCAGTAGATAAATTTTTATTAGTTGCATCATATACAACTCCTAACCCGTGGTACCTTGTCCAAATTTCACTTCGACCTTCAGTTTTCTCAATAAATCGAAATGAAATTATTCACTCATACCTACCTTATCATGACGACCTAAGTATAGTATATATACCTTGAGTTTGCTTAAAAAATAAATATAGTTGTGTTACCTCGTCTATTTAATATATTAATTATACTGCATATAACATCCTTAGCTTGAGTTTTCTCAACAGTTACGAAGCATGCAAGTAATTTATTAACAGATATATAGTAGAGGACAACATTATATTAAAGATTCACAATCTTCAGTATGTTATTTAGAATTATATCGACTCATGGAATAATGTATTTCTAATGAAATATACTCGTGATTCAAGTGTCGGACACATTGGAAATCACGGTATATGTATATTTACGTACGCATTTATTCCTTAAGTATATTTAATGTTTCTTTAATTTTTCTATCTTTAGTTCATACATTCATATTATATAAGTTTTAATATTATATAATTTTTATATTTTAATTGAATTATATAATAGTCTTATGTATAATATTATATTAATTAAACTATATTTAATTAATTTTAATTAATTAACTCTTTAATTAATTGTTAATTATTTAGTTTAACATATTATATTGAATATATACTACAACCTTTATAGCAATACACACACATACAAACATATATATATATATATATATGTATGTATGTATGTATATTTTAATTTATTAACTAAATTTTAATTAATCTATTTAATTAAACAATTTTAATTAAATTTGTAAATTTCAAAAATTATATTATATACATACATGTACAGTTACATTATCTCAAAAATAGTTTAAGACAATATAACATATATCACTATATAATACACATGCATATATGTACATTATTTAATTAACTTATTTAATTAATTTATTTCTTTTATTCATCTGATTAATAAAATTTATTTTGAAATTAATTTATATATATATATATATATATATATTCTAACGCTTTGAAAATTTTCATTATATTATAACTTTTATAGTATATTTTTTTTATTTTAAATTTAACTTTTAATTTTCAAAACAATTTGAAAATTAGCACAAGTCCCAGTTCAAATTGGGCCTTTTCTATTAAAGGCAACTTTTAGGCTCACTTCACAGGCAAGGTTGATAGTTAGGAAGGGCAAGGTACTTGATTATCCAAACCTAAGCCTAGACACTACTTTTTCGGATACCCTACTAAATTGATAAGCTTAATTGGTTAACCTTAACATGACTAAGTTAAACCGCATAGACTATTAGACTTCAATACCATTGTTGGAACCGAGTCAATCGGAAGTGAGGTAATAGGGTAAGTTTCAAAAAGTTTCCTTTTGCATCTTTATTGGGCCTATGTAGTCTAAATTCATTCTTTTCTAAATTTTCTTTTAAATAAAATGTTCATTTAATTATAATTCTTTAAAATTAATTTAGTTTAGTTTTAAATTATTTTATATTATGACGAGTGCATCAAATGCACCTATGTATATAAGTACAAGTGCAATATATGAGAAGTGTACATGATTAATGTGAATATTGTTCAGATGTTGGGATTTACAACGTAATGGACATATTTACCCTTTTTATACGTCTTTGTCACCCAAAACAAGAAAGCCTTTTCTTATAGATTAAACAAGTGTGTGTGTGTGTGTATGTATGTATGTATGTATGTATGCATGCATGTATATGTGCGTGTATATTATAGTGGTTTGTATGAAAATAGACTTTATTTATGTAACATTTAATAAATCAGTGTATACAATATGAAGTCAATTCTAATTAAAATAGTTCAAAAGTTTACTACTATATTTTACATAAAACCTATGTTGAATCATTGATTTAAATACACATATACACATGCATAGATATTATTACATATAAATACACACAAACACAAAAATAAAAACAAGACTTAAAGTAAAACAAAATAAAAATTATATCCATATAGTTTGTGAATTAGAATATGAAACAAATATTTTGTACTAGCCTAGATTCAATTGTTAAAAAAAGAAACAGATCACTAGATTAATGTTTCCTTTTTATTAATTAGAAAAATTCATTTTAAAATAATTTAAATATAAGACAATTAAGTCTACATGTTATATTGTCGACTTTAATTAATTAACGAAATTGTTTCAAAGTTTATTCACATAAAAACTAATATGTAAACATTCAAATATAAATCTTATATTATAAAAACTGATTTATTAAGAAGATCGTTCCAAAAAAATTTAAAACAATAATAAAATTTGACAATATAGGCATGCATAAATTTGTGAAAATAAGGTCTAGATCTAGGTTAAAAATACAAGATGAATAAACAAACATAATAGAGATAAATAAAATTATTATTGTTTATAACATACAAATAATGGAGAGCATAACATAGGGTTTTTTAATTAAATCAACATGATAAGAATTTATAGTAGATTCAAAAAGGAAGAATTGATATATTCAAGCCATAATCCAAATTCACACAGGTGTACAGACGGAAGAGATAGAGAATTAAATGGATGTAAACTAATTAAATAATATATAAGTAAAATATAAAATTACCTTAAAATGAAGCTATGAGAAACACATTTAATGATAGAATAAATCCTAGATCCAATAATTCAATCTTTATATCTACAACAATCGAGAAATAACCATCTATTTTTTTTTGAACAAGTTTTGGAATTTTAAAGCCTTTGCTACCATTAGAATTCAGCCCTTGATGTTTCTATGTGGAGAGAAAAAATTGACATAGCAATATCTTATTAAAGGAGGAAATAAACATGTAATTAAAGATATGATCATTATCTCCCATTTAATTAAGATTGCCATTTCAATTCAAATTCAAAAATGCCTCCCCTTCTCTACATTATGGCCGACCATCATTTGTGGACTTTGGGTCTAAAAAATTTCCAAAATCCAATTAGTACATCCAATTTAAATTTTCTATCGATATGCGCGTTTATAACTTTTATATGCGCATGTTAGTAAATACCAATAGTAATCAAACAAATCAGATAAGAAAATTTTAACAATTAATATTTCACAGATATTAATTTAATTTTTTAAAGCCCTTTTTAGTATTTATTTTGTTTAAATCGAATTTAAACATTCTATCGATAACGTATACCGATATGCGCATTTATAACTTTCATAAACGCACTTTACTAAATACTAATGACATTCAAGTAAATTAAATAAAATTTTAAAGTTAATATTTCATAAATATTAATTAATTAAATAAATTTTCAACTATTAAAAACCAATAAAATCATGTGGTTCATTCGAAATATTCATCATTTCAGTTCTGTGACTCAAATTGTAAGTTCAATGAGCGATTAATATTGAATAAATATTAACGTTCATAGGTCACCTTAGCTAGTGGTGTGATATTTTGGTTGAATTTATCGCTTACACATCTTTTGGAAAAATCCAATTTTAATTATTATAAGTGGTCCCTGGTAGTAATGATTTTTTTACATCAATTTTTTTCATCAAACTATATCATATTACGACTTATGAGATTTGATTTTGGTCAAAATTCCAACATCATCTATATTTAACTTTGTAAGTTCAAAAACAAAGTCATTAATACAATAATAAGTTTTATTATTAACCGTACTATTCTGGCCAGAGATTTTGACTTTGAGTTGACTACAGTTGACCGCGATACTTACTCTATATAACTATGGAGACAAATTCTTTAGTGAATAGTGTTTTACTTTCAATACTTAAACTAGGACTCAACTATAGTCATTCAAAGGATGTTATGCCATGATTTAAATATAATTAAAATGGAGTATTCATATTTAAGTTAACAATATTCTCAAGTAAGAGAGCTGTATAATATATCACTTCAAGATTCTCTGTTTGACCTTAGTTATATTAACTAAGAAAAACTCTGGATTGAGTCATTCCATAGTTATTCAATAATTATTAGTACGTAATCCCTTGGTGCCCCCAATAATCATGAGTAATGTGCTGCTTATGCAGTTAAAGCGCTTAGCGGTTCTATACCGATGGAGGTGCAAAAAGTTATAATGGGATAAAGCGAGGATATAGTGAAAAATAGCGGAGGGGCAAAAAACTTCATTAGATATAAAACTAAATATTTTAAGTTAATTTATTCTCATTTTCACATCATTTGTTTAGAAAAAAGAAATATTATTTAAACTTATACAAAGAAACCGAAGAATATCTTGATTTACACAGACTAGATTTGATGAATACAATAAATTTCTAACTTATATTGAACTCTTTTGCCTTAAAATTAGGTCTTTACCCTAACTGTGTCGATTTGGTTTAGAAAAGAACTAGTCATATCAACCTTTGTATATTAGTGTTGCTAAAGCAGATGCTAAAAAGTCTTGATTTAGCAGGTGTAGCGGAAAATAGCTGGGTTTAAACCGGATCTACTATTTAATAGCACTAAATTGAAATAGTGTAGCGGTTGAAGAGCGTTATATACTATAGCGGGGATTTTGCAGGGCTTTAGCAGGGCTTTAACTGCACAGTGCACTACTTAACCTTTAGAGAGCGTCACACATTCTAGTCCCAACGGATGCATCGATGTCCAACCTCGAAGCATCTTGAGTAGGACTATTTAAAACGATGTGCTTATTCAAATTGTGATAAGATACTCATGATTTCAACATCTTGTATTTTTTATCATAAAAACACATCATTTATGGATTTTATATTAAACGTATTTGAATTAATGTAACAACCCGGGATTGCATTACCAATTAATAAATAAAAGTTAGGATTTTTATTTATTTTAGTGAAGCATAAAAGGATTTGGAATAATAAAATTTATTTGAAAAAGGCTATTTGAATTAAATGGGAAATATGGGATTTAAAATGAGGATAAAATGTTATTTTTGGAAAGTTAAATATTTTAAGAGAAATTTTAAAACGGGTTTGGGTAAGAAAAAAAATGAGTTTTATAAACATATATGAACACTTAGACTAATTTTTGGAAACATGTAAATAACTCTCTTCTTATTGGGTTACTAAACCTAGCCCAATAACCCACCCTAAACCTCCTCTATAAATTATCTCAAACTCTCCAAACCTTATTCATTCATCCCTAATCAAAACCCTAATCATTTCCTAAAGCTTCCCTAACAAAAATGGCCTCTATCTTCATCTCCTTCTAGTTTTAGCTTATGCAAGTCATTCTATGAAAAGGTAATGCAAATACCCACCTCAAATCCGTTTTTATATCTCTCTAATTTCTGAAATTTAATTGGTAACATATGTTTTATGTGATTTTTTGATCTTATAGCCTCCTAATCATCTTTTGCTAACTTGGGTTGATACTATAGTGGTCTTTGTTGCTTTCTAGAGAGGTATATTGCTAAAAACCTCTTCTAATATGTGTTTAATCATCTTTTGATTTCGGTAATCAGTTAGTAACACATGTTTTATTATGTAACATGTGAATCATAGCTCTTTGATCATTTTTGCTTTCATTTTGGGGTGTGCACATAAGGTACTTGTAGTATATGCTAGCTGAAATTACAATTAGTTTATTGCTATTAGTAAATTAGGCATATCTCATTCATCTTAAATCGGAATTAAGATTTTCTTGATGTTCTGGAAAGCTGATTCTATAGCCTATAACTTTTATGTTTTGTGCTTTGCCTAATTTTGAGGTTTGAATGGACGAAATCATGTTTGTTTGTCGCTGACCTGACAACAAACTACAGGGTTGAGAAAATAAAAACCTGAAATTGATTTGGCCATAAGTTACTCGTTTCTTATCCAAATCTAATAATTTTGGATGTTCTAGAAAGCTTAGGCCCCGTTTGGCTTGTCGTTTTTAGTTTTGTGTTTTCGTCTATTCAAAAACGCGTCCGTTGTATGTATAGTTGAAAAACAAACAATTTTGAAAAATGAAATTAACATATAAAATAGAAAACAAGTTTATTTTATTTTTCGTGTTTCGAGAGATAACAAAAGCACGGAGAACAATCAAACTCTTTCGTTGTCCGTTGGTCGTCCCAACGGCTAAGAATTATAAATCTTCTTCTCTTATTTCTTGCTATTTCTTAGTGCAAATTGAAAACACAAAACTCAAAATACAAAATGAAACCAAACGGGCCCTAAGATTTAGGGCTAAAAGTTTCATGTTTTGAGTTTCATGAAATTTCGAAGTTAATTTCGTCAAAACTGTGCATTCTTACCACTGTCTCAAGAGCACAACAACAGTGATATAGAATTTAGATCTGAGAATTGTTGTAGTCATAGAATTTTCATCCCCGATCGGAATTTGACGATCTTGGTTATTCTGGAAAGCTTAAAAACTAAGCTAAAACTTTTATTTTATTCATCTTGTCAGAATTGGAAGTTTACTATGCCAAAATTGTGGTTTTTCAACTCTGGTCTGTTAGTGCATAGCTACAGGCCTTAGTCTCTTTGCTCCCATTGTTTTCAGCGCAGAACCCCGACTTTGTGATGCCATACCGGGCTCGTCCTTTGTCGGATTTCATTGTTTTTGGTCTCGTTAAAAATATGAGGTCGAGATCTACAACCATGCAAAGTTTGGTTTAGATTTGGGTGCATTAGATACTTTGTTTCTATTGCCGAAGTAGCACCCAGAAATTGTTTTACAATAGTGATCATTTTCAGTTATTGTCGGACCAACTTTGAAACATTGTCATCTCTTCATTTTAAGTCGGAACCGAACGATTCTTGTTGCATATCAAAGTAGGAGTACTTTCCTACGCTCCTGCAAATTTTAATCAAGATCTGAGTTCATGTGACCCTTCGACCATGTCGTCGAAGTGGGACCTTTGCGCTGTTTTGACACAGTAGAGTTATGTGATTTTTGTCCGACTTTGAGACGACGCCGTTTCTTCGTTTCAAGTCGGAATCGAGTAATTATTTTTGCGTTCTGAAGTAGGAATGTCGGACTACGTTCCTAAAAATTTTCATGCCATTCGGATTCAGTTTGCTGGTCCGAATAATTTTCCGAACTTGGGTTCGCGTCAGTTTTGGACTATTTTCCAACACTTGGAATATTTTCAGTGATTTTCTGGTTTTATCGATTTCTTTGAGATTTGTCTCTAGATTTCATACACGGGCCTTATAAAAGGGTTTTAAAAGGATTTTTCACTCCGAAATGGCTTTCGAAAAAGCCCAAATGCTCAGCTTTGATCTGTTGACAAGTCATGCAACGACTTACATAACTTGCAACATCACTCTTCATGCCCTCCCAATAAAATAGGCGACACATGTCGGCATACATCTTACTCGACCCGGGATGTATAGTGTACTTAGTGCGATGACACTCTTCTAGAATGTCACGCCTAAGAAAAGAATCATATGGCACAACAATACGTTTCTTCCTCCGAAGACACCGATGAAAATCAATAGAATAATCCAACAATATCTCATCACTGGATCCCGACTCAAGGAGATGAATATATCGCAATAAGTCTGGATCCTACCGCTGAGCATGGACAATGCGATCCAATAGAATAGGTCGGGCTTCCAAGCTGAATAACAAGACAGGAGCATCAGAAGATGGATCTCGATCTCTAATATCACATAAAGATAGAGTCTCAAGGACACTCCACTCGGCAATCATCATAGAAACAACTGCCGAGTGTTTGCGACTGAGCGCATCTGTAGCACGATTTCCCTTGCTAGGGGTATACTGAATATTTAAATCGTATGAGGCGAGAAACTGAAGCCATCGCTGCTGCCTCATGTTGAGATCTCTCTGGCTGAAAAGATACTTCAGAGACTTGTGATCGGTGTAAAGAGTGAAGCGTTCACCTAATAGAAAGTGACGCCACGTATTCAAAGCAAAGACGATAGCTGCCAACTTAAGATCATGAGTTGGATAGCGAACCTCATTCGGACGTAGCTGCCTAGAAACATAAGCAACTACCCGATCCTTCTACATAAGCACGGCACCGAGGCCGCTACCACAAGCGTCGGTGTAAACAACAAGATCCTGGTTACTCTCAGGAACCACAAGGATAGGAGCATGAGTGAGAAGTTCCTTCAATCGCTGGAAAGAAACTTCACACTTATCAGACCAAATAAAGCGAACCCCCTTACGAGTCAGAGTCGTAAGGGGAAGTACAACACGAGAGAAATCCTTGATAAATCGACGGTAATAACCCGCCAGACCAAGGAAGCTGTGAATATCATGAACGTTCTCGGGCTGCTTCCAATTCTGAATAGCTTCGATCTTGGCAGGATCGACAGAAATACCCTCAGATGATACCATATGGCCCAAGAACTTGACCTTGCTCTCCCAAAAATGGCACTTGGAGAGCTTGGCCTTAAGCTGATGCTGACGAAGAGTATCCAAGACGATCCGCAGATGACGAGCATGCTCTGCCTCAGATCTAGAATAAACAAGAATATCGTTGATGAAAACCAGAACGAATCTATCGATGTATTCTCGGAATACTCGATTCATGAGATCGACGAAGAAAGCCGGAGCGTTCGTCAAGCCGAACGGCATGACCAACCACTCAAAAGAACCATAACGAGTGCGAAATGCTGTAAGAGGAATGCTATCTTCCGCGACTCGTAGTTGATGGAATCCGGTGGCAAGGTCAAGCTGAGAGAAGAGCTTCGCACCGCTCAATTGGTCAAACATGTCGTAAATCCGAGGAAGTGGGTAGCGATTTCTGATGGTCAGCTCATTGAGCTTGCGATAGTCAATGCAAAGCCTAAGAGAGCCATCAGCCTTCTTAACAAAGACCACAGCAGCACCCCATGGCGAAGAACTGGAACGAATGAACTGCTTCGCTTCAAGCTCAACTAACTGCTTCCTGAGTTCCTCATTCTCCTTAGTAGACATTCTCGTAGGAGGACGCCCAACTGGATGAGAGCCTGGAATGAGATCGATGTGGAACTCAATAGCTCGCTTTGGCGGCAGTCCGGATACTGGCTCGAATACGTCGGGGAAATCCCGAACAACATGAATATGAGATAAGTTCAAATCCTCATCTCGTGAATCGAGAGAGAATAAAGTAACATCAGAAAGCCCAACATCTAGAAGAACAATAGCTAACGGAGAGGACGCGTCAGGGTGATGAATGAATAATATCTGCTCCGAACAAATAATTTTGGCGTCGTGCTGAATGAGCCAATCCATGCCAAGAATCATATCAAAGCCCAAATACTCCATAACGTGCAGATTCGCACGGAAAGAAAATCCACAAAGATCGATATATATATCCTCACAAAGCAAGCTAAGGGTCGTGGATCCGCCGATGGGATTCACAATCCTTAGTGAAGAAACCAAACAAGTAACATCCAAAGATAAAGTATCAACTAGTTCCTTTGATACGAATGAGTGAGAGGCACCCGTATCAAAAAGAACTCTAATAGATCTACCATGAAATAAAATAGAGCCTTCAAGAACGGAAGGATGTGTACCTCGAGGCTGAGCTGAAGATTTAGGAGCCTTGGCAGCATTAAGCTTGCCAGATCTAGGAGGTGCAGTAGGACAAGTGGAATAATGATGACCCTCCTTCTTACAATAGCGGCAGAAAAGAGGCTTGGACACTCATTAAACATATGATCGGTAGATTTAGTTAAGCACGATTCAAGGATAGATAATTCATTAAGAAATATTACGGAATATAATAGATTCCTACACATATTCCTAACTTATTTATCTAAAGGTGGATATGTTCAATTTGGATTGTATTATAACGTATTGTACTACGTGTCTGTTCTGTGTTTGTTATGCTTAATTCTGAACCTGGCACTGATACCAAACTGTAACGCCCCACTCTGAGACCCACTGTAACAAAGAGTATTACGGGAGTAATACCGTCTGTTAAAGCGGAGAATAGAGTATAGTGGAAGCGACCATTTGTAATCAAGCTATAATTATCTACTGAATACGTCGAAAGGGTGGTATATATATTTTTTTCAAGTGGTTCGACATATTCAATAAATATTTATAACGAAATTACAATGGCTAAAGATCTATCAGAATAAGCATAGTAATAAAATGATAAAACATCACAGAACAGAATCACATAACAGATATAAAATCCCAGGAAAATACATCGTCAATACAGATCCAAATACTATAAGTGGGTACAAAGCCACTGCCCACACATGTGAGTCAAAAA
This sequence comes from Allium fistulosum, assembly GCA_030737815.1. Taxonomy (NCBI): domain Eukaryota; kingdom Viridiplantae; phylum Streptophyta; class Magnoliopsida; order Asparagales; family Amaryllidaceae; genus Allium; species Allium fistulosum. The sequence continues at coordinate 1,276,834,127 of CM060903.1, read as the reverse complement.
TATGTACATATCAAAGTCTGAATATTAACAGAGTAGCGGAATAGTGGACAAATAAAAGTGCTATCTATCAGCATAGCAGATAATGTCCAAAGCGGAAGCACATAAGCTAAGTCCAGAGACCTAACCTGAAACAACTCGGTCTGACCCGAGCGAAAACACTCGGGTCAGGCTAGCTAAACAATCAGTAATAACTGAGATATATAATAATGCGGTACATAAATAAAACAGTACTTTTCCTAAGAGAAGAGTATTTTGGACCACATGAATATAATGACGGTCCCTAATCATCAATCAACAGTAAAAATCTCCAAAGAGAATATCAGCACCAAAGTGTTGAATAAATAAAATCGCCTCATATCATCGGCGTAGCCAAAGCTATAACACGTTGCCCATAGGCAATAATCCCAAGAATGACCAGAGTCTGTAATCAATGCCCAAGCAAAGATCGATGCTCCAAAGAGCAATGGGGATATACTGAAAAGTCAATGAAATCAAACACTGAAAAGCAGTGCCCAGAGACACTGTGAATCCACAAGGTAATCGCACTTACATCATATGGTTCCATAGAACCAACACCGAATGGCGGTACTCGAATGAATATAAAAATAATCAGATAATACAAGTATAGCAAGTGCACCGACCGGAGTAGTTATTGCCAAGTACTGTAGAGTTGTGATCGATCACTCGCACAGATGCGGAACGCGCGAGACGGCAAGATCCTTCCCAAAAGGATAAAGGCCCAGAGGCACACGCCGAAAAAGTAACTGGTTCATAGAACAGGTGTCCAGAGACGGTTGCCCAGAGGCGTGGTGACCCAGAGGTCCAGTACTGGCTGCCCAGAGGCTAATGTGTCACAAACTTCTTGGAGAGGAACCCGTAAAGTGTTAACAATGAGTCCCATACCCCACGTTCGCACTAAACAGTTTACTAACCAATAGCAAGCTCACATTCCAAACAATAAAAAGTCCACCTCGTATCATCGGTAAACTAGACCCAAAGGTCAAAACGATCAATCGAATAGGTCGGGGATTAACCGAAAAGAAAATACACACGGTTCCATAGGCCGTAGATTTCTAACCGTTTAAGCACCTTTCCACTTCGCTCGACATGCTAAAAGTGAGTGTGAGATTTTTATTATAGAAAATAATGGTTCGAAACGGATTTATAATTGATTTTGAGAACACTTTAAAACGGCTTATGAAATCTCTCCTATTATGGAGTAAATAGTTTACTAATTAAAAATAATATTATATAATAATTTCGAAAGCCATTTCTGAGTAAAAAATCCTTTTAAAACCTTTTTATAAGGCCCGTGTATGAAATCCAGAGACAAATCTCAAAGAAATCGATAAAACCAGAAAATCACTGAAAATATTCCAAGTGTTGGAAAATAGTCCAAAACTGACGCGAACCCAAGTTCGGAAAATTATTCGGACCAGCAAACTGAATCCGAATGACATGAAAATTTTTAGGAACATAGTCCGACATTCCTACTTCAGAACGCAAAAAGAATTACTCGATTCCGACTTGAAACGAAGAAACGGCGTCGTCTCAAAGTCGGACAAAAATCACAAAACTCTACTGTGTCAAAACAGCGCAAAGGTCCCACTTCGACGACATGGTCGAAGGGTCACATGAACTCAGATCTTGATTAAAATTTGCAGGAGCGTAGAAAAGTACTCCTACTTTGATATGCAACAAGAATCGTTCAGTTCCGACTTAAAACGAAGAAATGACAATGTTTCAAAGTTGGTCCGACGATAACTGAAAATGATCACTATTGTAAAACAATTTCTGGGTGCTACTTCGGCAATAGAAACAAAGTATCTAATGCACCCAGATCTAAACCAAACTTTGCATGGTTGAAGATCTCGACCTCATATTTTTAACGAGATCAAAACCAATGAAATCCGACAAAGGACGAGCCCGGTATGGCGTCGCAAAGTCGGGGTTCTGCGCTGAAAACAACGGGAGCAAAGAGACTAAGGCCTGTAGCTATGCACTAACAGACCAGAGATTAAAAACCACAATTTTGGCATTGTAAACTTCCAATTCTGACAAGATGAATAAAATAAAAGTTTTAGCTTAGTTTCTAAGCTTTCCGGAATGACCAAGATCGTCAAATTCCGATCGGGGATGAAAATTCTATGACTAAAACAATTCTCAGATCTAAATTCTATATCACTGTTGTTGTGCTCTCGGGACAGTGGTAAGAATGCACAGTTTTGATGAAATTAACTTCGTAATTTCATGAAACTCAAAACATGAAACTTTTAGCCCTAAATCTAAGCTTTCCAGAACATCCAAAATTATTAGATTTGGATAAGAAACGAGTAACTTATGGCCAAATCAATTTCAGGTTTTTATTTTCTCAACCCTGTAGTTTGTTGTCAGGTCAGCGACAAACAAACGTGATTTCGACCATTCAAACCTCAAAATTAGGCAAAGTACAAAACATAAAAGTTATAGGCTATAGAATAAGCTTTCCAGAACATCAAGAAAATCTTAATTCTGATTTAAGATGAATGAGATATGCCTAATTTACTAACAGCAATAAACTAATTGTAATTTCAGCTAGCATATACTACAAGTACCTTATGTGCACACCCCAAAATGAAAGCAAAGATGATCAAAGAGCTATGATTCACATGTTACATAATAAAACATGTGTTACTAACTGATTACCGAAATCAAAAGATGATTAAACACATATTAGAAGAGGTTTTTAGCAATATACCTCTCTAGAAAGCAACAAAGACCACTATAGTATCAACCCAAGTTAGCAAAAGATGATTAGGAGGCTATAAGATCAAAAAAACACATAAAACATATGTTACCAATTAAATTTCAGAAATTAGAGAGATATAAAAACGGATTTGAGGTGGGTATTTGCATTACCTTTTCATAGAATGACTTGCATAAGCTAAAACTAGAAGGAGATGAAGATAGAGGCCATTTTTGTTAGGAAAGCTTTAGGAAATGATTAGGGTTTAGGGATGAATGAATAAGGTTTGGAGAGTTTGAGATAATTTATAGAGGAGGTTTAGGGTGGGTTATTGTGCTAGGTTTAGTAACCCAATAAGAAGAGAGTTATTTACATGTTTCCAAAAATTAGTCTAAGTGTTCATATATGTTTATAAAACTCATTTTTTTTCTTACCCAAACCCGTTTTAAAATTTCTCTTAAAATATTTAACTTTCCAAAAATAACATTTTATCCTCATTTTAAATCCCATATTTCCCATTTAATTCAAATAGCCTTTTTCAAATAAATTTTATTATTCCAAATCCTTTTATGCTTCATTAAAATAAATAAAAATCCTAACTTTTATTTATTAATTGGTAATGCAAATCCCGGGTTGTTACAGACTCCCCCCTTAAGAAAATTGCGTCCCCGCAATTCCTTAAGATAGATGTCGTCTATAACGTCAAATCCACAAAAGAAGTGATAGTGATAAAATAGAGAATTCTCACCCGCAGAAGAAGATGGGAGAAAGCCAGGAGAAGAGCGCTCGATAGATTCTCTGGTCTCCCAATTGCAGTCCTTAGGATTCGGTGACCATTGAATCTTCACGAGTGGAACCTCTTTGTTGCGAAGGCGTCTAACCTCCAAATCAAGCACACGAAGAGGTTGCTGCTCCAAAGATAAATCAGGTAAGATCTCTAAATCAGGCACAGCCTGCGGCTCAATGATAGAATCGGGATCGCGGACACACATGCGAAGCTGGGAAACATGGAACACGTCGTGTATTCCAGAGAAGTGAGCAGGTAGAGCCACACGATAAGCAACGGGGCCAATGCGTTCCGTAATAGGAAATGGTCCAACATAGCGAGGAGCCAACTTCCCTGTAGAGCTGAAACGCACCACCCCCTTCATGGGAGAGACCCGAATAAAGACAGAATCGCCAATGGAGAACTCAAGAGGCTTCCTACGGTTGTCCGCGTAGGATTTCTGGCGGTTCTGCGCCTCTTTCATTCTCTGACGAATAAGAATAATCTTCTTCGAAGATTCCCGAACTGAATCTGGACCAAGAAGAAGCTTCTCGCCAGATTCTAACCAACACGAAGGAGAACGACATGGCTTTCCGTAAAGAGCCTCGAAAGGAGCCATGCCAATACTAGACTGAAAGCTGTTGTTGTAGGAGAACTCTACAAGCGGTAAGTGATCCTCCCAACTACCTCTGAAATCCAGAATACAACAGCGCAAAAGATCCTCTAAAACATGATTCACCCTCTCCGTCTGACCGTCGGTCTGAGGATGATAAGCAGTCGAGAGATTCAGCTTTGAGCCCAAAGCTGACTGTAGGCACTTCCAGAAGTGACTAGTAAAGATAGTGTCTCGATCACAGACGATAGAGCTAGGAATGCCATGAAGTCGAACGACTTCCTTCACATATAGCTTGGCAAGCTGAGGAGCAGTCCGAGTGGACTTAATAGGAATGAAATGAGCTGATTTGGTCAAGCGATCGACGATGACCCAAATAGAAGTATGGCCTGACCTCAATCGAGGCAGACCGTCAATAAAATCCATGGATATCTGATCCCATTTCCACAATGGAATCTCTAGCGGCTGAAGAAGCCCAGATGGACGTTGATGCTCAGCTTTGATCTGTTGACAAGTCATGCAACGGCTTACATAACTTGCAACATCACTCTTCATGCCCTCCCAATAAAATAGGCGACACATGTCGGCATACATCTTACTCGACCCGGGATGTATAGTGTACTTAGTGCGATGACACTCTTCTAGAATGTCACGCCTAAGAAAAGAATCAGATGGCACAACAATACGGTTCTTCCTCCGAAGACACCGATGAAAATCAATAGAATAATCCAACAATATCTCATCACTGGATCCCGACTCAAGGAGATGAATATATCGCAATAAGTCTGGATCCTGCCGCTAAGCATGGGCAATGCGATCCAATAGAATAGGTCGGGCTTCCAAGCTGAATAACAAGACAGGAGCATCAGAAGATGGAGCTCGATCTCTAATATCACATAAAGATAGAGTGTCAAGGACATTCCACTCGGAAATCATCATAGAAACAACTGTCGAGTGTTTGCGACTGAGCGCATCTGCAACACGATTTCCCTTGCCAGGGGTATACTGAATATCTAAATCATATAAGGCGAGAAACTGAAGCCATCGCTGCTGCCTCATGTTGAGATCTCTCTGGCTGAAAAGATACTTCAGAGACTTGTGATCGGTGTAAAGAGTGAAGCGTTCACCTAATAGAAAGTGACGCCACGTCTTCAAAGCAGAGACGATAGCTGCCAACTCAAGATCATGAGTCGGATAGCGAACCTCATTCGGACATAGCTGCCTAGAAGCATAAGCAACTACCTGATCCTTCTGCATAAGCACAGCACCGAGGCTGCTACCACAAGCGTCGGTGTAAACAACAAGATCCTGGTTACTCTCAGGAACCACAAGGATAGGAGCATGAGTGAGAAGTTCCTTCAATCGCTGGAAAGAAACTTCACACTTATCAGACCAAATAAAGCGAACCCCCTTACGAGTCAGAGTCGTAAGGGGAAGTGCAACACGAGAGAAATCCTTGATAAATCGACGGTAATAACCCGCTAGACCAAGGAAGCTGCGAATATCATGAACGTTCTCGGGCTGCTTCCAATTCTGAATAGCTTCGATCTTGGCAGGATCGACAGAAATACCCTCAGATGATACCATATGGCCCAAGAACTTGACCTTGCTCTCCCAAAAATGGCACTTGGAGAGCTTGGCCTTAAGCTGATGCTGACGAAGAGTATCCAAGACAATCCGCAGATGACGAGCATGCTCTGCCTCGGATCTAGAATAAACAAGAATATCGTCGATGAAAACCAGAACGAATCTATCGATGTATTCCCGGAATACTCGATTCATGAGATCGACGAAGAAAGCCGGAGCGTTCGTCAAGCCGAACGGCATGACCAACCACTCAAAAGAACCATAACGAGTGCGAAATGCTGTAAGAGGAATGTTGTCTTCCACGACTCGTAGCTGATGGAATCCGGTGGCAAGGTCAAGCTGAGAGAAGACCTTCGCACCGCTTAATTGGTCAAACATGTCGTAAATTCGAGGAAGTGGGTAGCGATTTCTGATGGTCAGCTCATTGAGCTTGCGATAGTCAATGCAAAGCCTAAAAGAGCCACCAGCCTTCTTAACGAAGACCACAGCAGCACCCCATGGCGAAGAACTGGAACGAATGAACTGCTTCGCTTCAAGCTCAACTAACTGCTTCCTGAGTTCCTCATTCTCCTTAGTAGACATTCTCGTAGGAGGACGCCCAACTGGATGAGAGCCTGGAATGAGATCGATGCAGAACTCAATAGCTCGCTTTGGCGGCAGTCCGGATACTGGCTCGAATACGTCGGGGAAATCCCGAACAACAGGAATACGAGATAAGTTCAAATCCTCATCTCGTGAATCGAGAGAGAATAAAGTAACATCAGAAAGCCCAACATCTTGAAGAACAATAGCTAACGGAGAGGACGAGTCAGGGTGATGAATGAATAATATCCGCTCCGAACAAATAATTTTGGCGTCGTGCTGAACGAGCCAATCCATGCCAAGAATCATATCAAAGCCCAAATACTCCATAACGTGCAGATTCGCACGGAAAGAAAATCCACAAAGATCGATATCTATATCCTCACAAAGCAAGCTAAGGGTCGTGGATCCGCCGATGGGATTCACAATCCTTAGTGAAGAAACCAAACAAGTAACATCCAACGATAAAGTATCAACTAGTTCCTTTGATACGAATGAGTGAGAGGCACCCGTATCAAAAAGAACTCTAATAGATCTACCATGAAATAAAATAGAGCCTTCAAGAACGGAAGGATGTGTACCTCGAGGCTGAGCTGAAGATTTAGGAGCCTTGGCAGCATTAAGCTTGCCAGATCTTGGAGGTGCAGTAGGACAAGTGGAATAATGATGACCCTCCTTCTTACAATAGCGGCAGAAAAGAGGCTTGGACACTCTTTAAACATATGATCGGTAGATTTAGTTAAGCACGATTCAAGGATAGATAATTCATTAAGGAATATTACGAAATATAATAGATTCCTACACATATTCCTAACTTATTTATCTAAAGGTGGATATGTTCAATTTGGATCGTATTATAACGTATTGTACTACGTGTCTGTTCTGTGATGCTATTTCATTATGTTATTATGCTTTGTCCTGATAGATCTTTAGCCATTTGTAATTTCGTTATAAGTATTTACCGAATATGTCGAACCACCTGATTGAGAAATTTTTTAAATAGATTCCACCTTTCGATGTTTTCGGTAGATAGTTATAGCTTGATTACAAATGGTCGCTTCCACTATACTCTATTCTCCGCTTTAACAGACAGTATTACTCCTGTAATATTCTTTGTTACAGTGGGTCTCAGAGTGGGGCGTTACAATTAAACAAATAATTAAGTATAAAATCTTATAACAAATGTATAATAGAAAGAAAAAACATCTTTCATTACTAACATGATTTGATTATATAGTTAATAATTTACAATAAATTATAGAATTGTCTCAAGAGCATACCTAAATCTATCACTAAGTACTAAAGATCTTCTCAACAGTGGATGTTAGGACCACCACCCGAACCAAATCTACTTATCTTTACATTCCAGCAGTTTATTTTCTTACTACTCTCATCCTAGGCGTTTAGCCTTTGGTCGAGCTACGTTCGTTTACTTAGACTTCTAGAGTTTAACTTCGGACAAGTAGGGTATTAGTAATGAAGAAAAATCACTCCAATAGACCATACTCCTATAAAACTATAAAGTGAACATATATCTAGTTAAATACTGAAGCAGTATAAAAATTAGTGTCTATTGGTATATGGTTCTCCGTTCGAGGTTGTCTACCAATTTAATGAGCAAACAATGGATGTGTTTGTTTGCAGCACGAAAATGGTGCTCAAAAGAAGCATTTGAAAGGGTCACGAAAGGGGATTGGTTAATGAAAGAACAATATGTTATTATAGTACCGACGGAGCATTCTAAAAGGGTAAATGGAGTAAGGAAAATGATAGTTCATAGAGTGCTAATTTTGGCCCATTCACTCCAATTATTAATTTTGGTCCATTCATCTCAACTGGACAAAATAGATGACAGACCCAGTCCAACAAATTTGGGCCGTGGACAATTGAACAAAATTTAAAGTTATAAGTATGGACCACGAGCTTGGCTTTTGTGAAAAAAAATATAGCTGCAACTTAATTACAACATAATTCCATAAAACTACAATCAGTAGGACTTGAATCCATACCGGCTAAACATTGAAACACAAGCTCTACCATTGAGTTACATTTTACTTTGTATTCATTCATTGAAATAAATAAGTTACTTACCGTTTTTGAAACAAAAATCAAAATTTTGGGTCCTATCTTTAAATTGGGTCCTGGGCCATCGTCCAACTAGCCCGATCCCCAAGAACAACTCTGATGGCTAGGACCACCCTTGACGCGTCTGGCGCGTCCAATGGGATGAGAACATAAAAGGGGA